>OX411820.1:1500529-11500529 GCA_948253155.1 Leucoma salicis | reverse complement strand
ATAACATCACATTGTCTTCGGGCTTCGTTCATACGCCGATTCGAGTGTTGTATTATTCAAATTTTTCATTGCCTATCTCTTAAACATGCAGCCAAATAACATGCTATAAAGAGCAAATTTTATGTTTATAAAATTATCTGGATGATGAAGTAACTTTCGTTCGTAAGGATTAATATACCTAATACTTAATAACACTTAAATTTTTTATTGTGGCAAAATACTTTGTTGTAGCTTATGTATAAGATAGGTTACCATTAGAGATGGGCCGAATGTAATTTTAACCGAATACGAACTTCGGCCGAACATTCGGTAAATATACAAAATTCGGCTGAAGTTCGGTGTGTGCTTTCTCGGGAGTAACAAGTAATATTGTGTGTATTTTTTATGAAAGACAACGCCTTAAAGCAATAAAAAAACAGTCAGTGTAAGTGTGACACCTTATTTCAAATTATTGGGTGTATCGATTCATAGACTCCTTGGATTGTGAAAAAAAACTAATTAAATTATACATTTTAATTTATCTACTCGTATAATAATTATAGTTTAACAAACAACTGATCATGCTTAAATTACTTTCGAGTAGTGGTATATGTGACTTTTTTTGTAGGTATGACAGATGTGATTTCTCTAAATTTGAGTATAAACCTTACCTTTTTCTTATACCGAATGTTCGGCATTTAAAACCGAACATCGGCCGAATGCCGAAGTTAGGTTGAAACCACCGAAATTCGAATTATGTAAAATTAACTTCGGACCATCCCTAGTTACCATATATCACAAACTTTTTTTAGAAGGAGCTAAGATGAATATTTTTAGTTGAGCATTGTAAAGAACAAATTATTTGTGAATGTGGAAAGAGAAAATTTTAGTGCGAGCGGGATTCGAACCTGCCTTCCAATCCGAGGAACCGGAGAAGTGCTCTAACCGTTAAGCAGGAGTTAAGATCAATATTTTGAGTTGAGCATTGTATTTACGTATCACTAGTAGTCGTCCAGTGGTTCACATTCCACCATACACCGACCGTACACCATACAATCAATCCTATAAAATGTATTTTTATTGAATTAATTTATTTCTAATGCATGTTATACAAAAATACTATTTCTAACGCATATTATGTAAAAATAACATATTTCTGCACTCCTCCATTTAAACTTTAACTGTTCCAATCTCACACTTCCCGGTGCGCGCAATGTGCTATAAAAGGGGTAAGTACAAAGTTTTTTCTTCACGTATTTTAATATATAAGAGCAAGTCAGCGCAGGCGAACATAGCAGCTCGGAAGCGGCTTTTCTGCCGACTTGCTTAACAAAACAATATGTACAATATTTAAGGCTAGCAGAGACATATAGCCTAATGTTAGATAGCCTAAACTATTCCTCGTGAATCTGGCTGTTAACTACAAAAATATTTTTTCAAAACAGACTGGTACCTAGTTCCAGAGATTAATGCGTTTAAGCAAACAATCAAAATTTTCCGCTTTATCATATTAGTATAGATTCAGCTTTTATACTATGACGTAAGTACAGTTACAATTTATTATCATTTATTGGTGACTGGCAAGGAATGACGTGATTTATCAAACATAAATTATTCTGAAGAAATTATGATAATAATATTAACTTGCTAATCGAAGTTGCTATTCTATATACCTTTGCTACCTGTTACCTGCCAAAGCTGCAAGTTTATAATAGACCATAGTTCCTACCTGTGTTAAGGGGCGCTGTTCGCTGAGAAACTATTATCTTTTACAAAAAACTACGGTCTGGCTGTCTTTCCTTATGATTACAAAATACTGGTCATAGAGCTTCGTATATATATAATAGAGTTAGAAGATTCGTATACTGTAATTTCTGATGAAAAATCTTATGGTTCGAAACGCAAAGCCGTTTGTTTAATATTAATATCTAGTTCTTTTAGTATTTTACATCAATTATAAACTCGACTCTAGATGTTAGTACCTACCTAATGAACTGTAAATATTTATACGAGTAGATAGGTACACTGTCTAATAATATGTGAGCTTAAAAGCCTAACTATTTATTATAAAACTGTAACAGAGCTTGTCTACTGTCTGTATATTAAAGACATTTGAGAAAAAAATACTAGGCTATATTATAGCCTAATATAGTTATTTATAAACACAAAACATATTTTTTTAGATTTTTTTTGTCTGTTTATCTGTTTAAACATGTTTATCTGTTTGTTCGTTCGCGCATCACGCAAAAACTACTGAACGGATTATCATGCAACTTTCTTTATTTGATAGCTCTTGATTATACTTAAAAACTGGTAAACGTTTTATCCCGCTACTATATCGGGAACTTGAGATATAACCCAAAAACTAGCTTCGGCTGCGGCGGCGCCGCAGGCAAAGGCTGGTTAATACCTATATATAAATACACCGTAAAATAAATATGTTAGGTATTGCCTAGTGTCTGTCTAAGGAGATAGCGGAAGGAGGCAAGTGATACGGAACGGACAAGAGGCTAACCTCCACATTATGCCCTTGACGTTCATAGCATCTACAGCCAATCGGCGATTCACCACTTTTAACAAACTTTACATTGACTTGCATTTGTTGTTTACGTAAAACTTTTGTGATCAGTTTTGGAACTCTTACCGATATCCTATTAAGCTGATATATGCATATATTATAGTATGTATATACCTAAGTATATGTAATCTCGATGACAATTTAATAGTATGGTACCGTGGAGTTAACCTGATAATTGAGCCTAATGCAGCGTTTCAATTAAGCCTCATTAATATTAGGCTAGTTTATTTTATCTTGAAAATTACAACATCCCAACTGGGTGATTACCTTGAAATAGTGTGACCAAAATGACGTGATTATGGGTAGGGTTACCAGATTGAAAATTTTAAAGCCCGGAGAAAAAGCCTATTTTCTATTGAAAAATCCTGGTAGTTTCTTGATATTTGCGAATTTTCCCGCAAAAGTCATTTACAGCTTTGTAGCCCGCAGCACGACGCGTGGGCATTGCGTGCAGACATCATAATACCATCCAATTTCTACTCTATTTTATTAAAATTCTAAAAATCCTGAGATAAAATAAATAAATAATCACACATCATCAAAAGATCTCAGAACAAATCCTGGGATAGGTAACCCTAATAAATTATGGGTTCAGATACTGGGCATAAGTGAAAAATCAGCTCCTTATAGTACAGTTAGATTTGTCTCGATGGTCATAGAGGTTTAATCAGAGATCCGGAGTGACCATAGCAAATCTGCAACCTAATAAGGTAACCATATCATTATAATCATTCTCACTAACATTATAAATGTGAAAGAAACTTTAAATAACAAATTATTTGTGAATGTGGAAAAACAAAATTTTACTGCGAGCGGGATTCGAATCTGCGTCCCTTCTAATAAGGAGAAGTGCTCTAGACCGCCATCGCAGTGAACGACAGTCATATCCAATCTTCACATTACATTTGTCTTTACGACCCACGCCACCTATCGCATACATGCATTATTCCAATATGTATAGTAAGTTTAATTTTGCAATTAAAACAACTTTTCCACATTCATAAATAAATTGTTCTTTAGAGTAGCTGAGTATGCAATGTTGGAATTGCATTGTCATATTATATGTCGATGATCAATTATCGGGTAATGAACCATACCCCGTTTTTTTTGTTAAGGCGGGAAAAAATGTACCTAACCACACACCCTGTCGTTCGGGGGCAACGAACAGGGTAGTGGGCCCTCATCCACTAAAGAAACCCGCCGTGTGCCGTCTCTCCGCCTATATTGGCGGGCCACCGGAACTATATTACATTCCCTCAGTGGTAATGAACCATACCCCTAAGGCTTTACAATGTAAGTATGTATATTATTAATCTAAGAATGTACTTATATATAAAACTAAATAAACCAAATATTAGATTGATGTAAACCACATTAGATACAACCTACCTACTTAACAGTTGTAATTATAATTATCTTGTTGGACAATAGGCTACCTCGAATCGCACAATTAAAACCGGTGACCTACTCCAGTATATTCATGGCCCAGATTTAGTGAAGTACATACCGCAATAATGACTTTGAAACTTATTTACTTATAATATATAAAACATTAAATTGTAAACTTTGTCTTATTATATGTACCCACTAAAAAGTAAGTGGTTGACTAAATCTTCTGGTTTCTTTAGTTCTTTATTGCGTATTGTGGCACACGAGCCACGGCCCACCTGATGGTAAATGGTAACCATCGCTCATGTACTAAACTATACTGAGAGTATTGTCAAGCTGCCACTCACCATTTCATTTCACCTATATGAAATGAAAGAATTAACGGCAATCTCCTGCTACAACCAAAACACACCGATGTGCTTCATAGCCAGTCACACAGGAGATGGTGGTATCAACCCGCTCGGGCCCAATAGCAAGTGAGTACTCCCACTTGATACACAGCCCTTCCCCCAGTAATGCAATGGGTGATAATTGCTTACTTCCCTTAGTCGCCTCGTACGACACCCGTGGGAAAAAATGGGATGGTGACACTTGTATTCTTAGTCCGTTACTACACGGACAAATATTAGTAGGTAAGAACATAATAAGTGCTGAAGAATTCAGTTAATTATTTGAAATATTGTAGTTATAGACTCTGGAGAGACACTTGCGCGATGGTTCAAATGACCACTGCTTTGTATTTTATATTTCATCTGTAAAGGCTGTCCAGACTAAAGTACGAGTGTTGCCGCAGTAAAAAACAATGTGTCACTACCCCATTTATTGTGTGATTTATTCAGTGATGAGCTTGCACATTAGAGTAACAATACCAAAATATGTACCGGTACCTAATCAAAGACCAAGACTTCTGAACAAAACCACACTAGTGACAGGGCTGTTAGGTACTAAGTGAAAAAAAATTTTTTTGCATAGCCGAATGAGTTGGTGCTATTATGATGAGATGTAGGGCGAGGTAGCTGATCCTATTCCAAATATTCTTTTAGAGAAGTGGTGGATGTCTTCGGTAAGTAGTGGCTGATGTTTTAAGGTCTACGAGCGGCATTTGCCATTTACAATTGTATAGGCAGGGGCTCGTCTGCAACTTTAGTTGTGAACGTCACTCGTTTTGCTCGTAAAAGCGAAGTCATAGGAGGCTATGTTCTATGATACCGCGTACCTATAAGCGTGATTGATTTATCGTTGGTACCAAATAAGCTTGGGGAAAAAGGGGTGGGACGAAATGGCGACATGCCTTGGTAGCAAAATCTATACCTAAGTTGCAGACCTTTACCACTGTTACCGCACATAAAATGATAGTTCACAGCTCCAGTGGTCCGCCAACAAAGGCGGAGAGGCGTTACACGCGTTTTTAAGAAAGCACCCATTAAGTAGCTTCATTTTATAAAAAAAAGTTATAACTCAGTAAAGATATATATAGACGAACATAGTACAAAAAATAATCTGTTTAGCTGTATAAATGCTCCTTTTTGAAATCGCTCGCGATGAAACGCCGCGTTGGAACGTAAAAATATATACGGGAATACATCTTGTTTTGACAAAACAAAAACAAGCTATACATTAAGTAGCACGTCATTCCCGTAACTTTATGGCGATAATAGCTCTATACTGTATATTAATGTTAGGAATCAAATCTCTAGAGCAATAGTGAAAGTATTCACTCTAACGGTCCTTCCTCTTTGAGGCAGTCGAAACAAGTTTGTAATACCTACCAACCGGAGCTTCTGAGTACTAGGATTACGTACTTCTATGTACACTAGAAATATTCAGGGAGATTTGTTGTAAAAATACAACGCGTTTTGTGTAGAAAGAACTAGAATACCTATATCCTGCTTAAAATTCATGATAATCTTAAGTGTATTGAATACTCGGACAATCAGAATTGTAAAACTAAGACACAATGCATTTATGTATGAGGTTACGGCTCTTAACTCACTAAGCGTATGACGTCGGAGGTGTTTTATATAAAACCGAAAGACCAAGTCATAATCATGAGTATCATGGGATGACGAATAAGATGATAACGCATAAAGGTGCGGGCACTACTCTGATGGCCAGGAGCGTCGCCCTCGTTTATAAATAAGCCGGCAGTTCACTGCGCGCTTCCTCACAAAGAAAATGCGCGTGTTCTGACCTCTACACTGGGAAACACTTCATAACAAACATCAATGTTTACTTACAACGCATTCGCAGATAAATAGATATACTTACTCCTGTTTTATTTATTTTATTAGAATCATGTCAAGGTGCATAGCCAAGAATAAGTTAAGGAAGCGGAAAACTAATAGTAGCTTTGTTATAAAAGAATATCAAAAAGGCGAATCTCTGCATCGCTCAACTATTATAGAATCGTCGATTTAGCAAATTCCGAGTGGCAAAAGGAATTCAAACCAAACAATGTTGACAAAATCAGTTACGACCAATTCTTCCACCATAAGATTTTGCTTAACTATATATAAGTAGGTGGGTTTCCAGAAGAAATAAATAAATATTCACGGATAGTTTAAGTGTGATTATAAGAAAAAACACATTTTACAAAAACAAATTGATTTTAAAAAGATTCCGATGAAAATTTATAATTAGTTAAACACTTTCGATTTTCATATTAATCTGAATAACTGTTCAGTTCCAATCACGATATAAACAAAAAAAAAGCCGATAAAATAAAAATGCCCAGTACTAAAATACATTACATCTATTTTCATTATTACGTTTGAAATTTGCGTCAATCCAGAAAAATACGTCGTTATAGTTTTTTCATAGAGAACATTCAGTATTGATAAAACAGTTGAATGATATTAAGAAGCAAGTTTGAGCAATGTGGCGAGGACCTTGACGAGACAGCGGCGGGTGAGTTGAAGGCCCTGTGACGCACATGACGGTCCACGGAAGCGCCCGCGCCCCCGCTATTTACAAACGCACCTCCTCACTGGCATTATGCTAAGATATATATGGCACTAGATACTGCACGCGACTTCACGCGTGTGGACATCAGACTATAAAACGTAAATCTACTTCTCTTCTCTAGATGATGACTTAGGAAAAAGTGTGATACACGTGTTTCATAGTTTTAATTGAAGAATATGTAAACGTGTGTTTTCGGTACAATCAACCCAGACAATAAAAAGACGATAAAATCCAAACCTCAACTCGCACTCTTAGGGGTGGGATTACGAGATACCGTTTTTTTAGTTGGGATGCCTACAATTCACTTATCAATAAATCTATGTTACGTCGTCATTTGCGATACGAACTTTTGTTTTCAATATCACTTGTTTATTACTGTATTTTTAGTAAGCTATAGGTACCTACCTATATAGATAAATAAATAAAATATTACAAAGTGTGAGACGATCGTGCGCTTGTGACGGAACACGTGACCACGTGGTTTATACAGGACTGATTGAGATTTGACTTATTGGCAACAGCCACGGTCGAGACAAGAGCACATTTCGGTTGGTGATATAAAAAGATCGCGTATGAATGTAGTACAAGTTCAAAACAGCTACCTCGATAGAGCGCAGGTCGACGAGATCTGGAATAAGGTTAATTACACCAAGGCCGGGGAGTGCCAAAATTGTTGAAGATCAACGACGAGGGAGACACTTTCTTACCGAGACATCTAAACAAATGCAAACTTCTCAACCTTGTCTTTGGTTGTTATCCTTTTTGAGGCTCTATATTGTTTATTGCTTAAAAGTCTTTAATAAATGTCCTCTGCACATTTTTTTTTGCCCCTAAGGAATAATCCTTATATCGCGGGGACTTTGCAAATATACACTTTAATGGACACAAATTAAATTATGTTCTGTGTAGGAACGGAACCCACAACAATCGGGTCACTAATGGCCAAGTCGGTACCAAAACCACCAACCATATTTATAACGTTGTTATACCTACATAGTTTGTGAAAGTGTAAGAAATTAACTATATTGCAACTTTGGCTCGGCTAGCTTTAGATGGGCGAGTAAAAAGTGACACCTCTTTGTGAACACCCGACTTCCTTCGTGCTTCTGAAAGCACTTTAAGCAGTTAGTCCCGGCTGTAAAATAATTTTGGCAGTTAATAATGTTGTTCTCAAAAGAGTCCTCAATAGAATCGGACTCCGTCTTGTTCTGATCTCGCCAGTTGTTCCCTTAGGTAAGTTGTGGACGTCAGCTAGGCAGTGACTCCGTGTAACTATAGCCGATCAGATCGGAAGCCGTCCTTAACAAAGTTTGTAAGTCTAGGGGAAGATGATGATGAGAATTGTCTCAAATTGTTTCAGTTTTTGATTGCTTAACAATTCGGCTTTGTCTACCAAACGACTCTCAAACTGAACTTTGCTGGTTATATCGTCGCTAAGGATTCTATTCTCTATGACTACAGGGGATCGGTATAGTAACTCCTCCAAGTTGAGTCAAACCTAGTAAAGTCCGTGTGTTGCCTTGTTACGTAAACTCGCGCAGACTATTCCATTTTTCTGACGTTGTAGTCCCCAGAAGATTCAACAAAAGAGGCACATGGTCTTAAAGCTCTAAATATCTAGTAAACGGGTGGATTATGTGACGAGCGGTGAACGTGTTCAACAGATATAGAAGCGGAAGGTCGATAGTTGCGGACTTTTTTACTAATATTTTAATTTCAACAACCAAGCATCTAGGTACCGTTGTCCTTTACATTCGCCAAATCGCTTTTTAGGTTGTGTTCCGAAATGTAAAACTTCTTTATATTGCGATTTGTATTTTAGTACTTGACATGCTTAGCTACTTTAAAAACAAATTATTTGAGTAATTTTCGGATTCAGTGTGAAGAATGTATGAATAATCGTCAGATCTATAGAGTATGTCTGAAGTTGGTTAGTTCAATAATTAATATTAGTGCTCCCCGATTGACATCTGTGTATACAAGGCTCTGTTTGATATTTGTATTATAAATATTCATGTTAAAAAGTATTTTTAATGTCTGGGAAGATTTGCACGTTGCGTTACGTTTATTTTGCGTTTTGTCCAAGGCATTTGACTGTGTATATCACGAAATACTCATCAAAAAACGTTACCACTACGTAACCAGCACGAGGCTCTTGAGCTTTTGACTTCTAATTTGAGTAATAGAATTCAAAGGGTCGATGTTAACGGCCCTCTATCACTAGGAGCTGTCATGACAACGGTTGGTGCCACAAGGTTCCATTTTGAGGCAATTTCTGTTCGTAGCGTTGTTTATATTAATGACTTGGCCCTATTACGTGGGGGACAATATAAATATTGAGTTATTCGCAATAATAGATTATTACTGATGCTCCACAGATTTTAACTCTATATATTTGTACTTCAGAAAATGGCTGTATGCGCAATCTATAATCTAGGACCCAGAGTTTTACTTAGACAGAAATTCAAAGAACACACATAGAATGAACATGAACAGAACGTCAAGAAAAATATCAGTAGCTTTGATAACTATAGTGACGTTCATAATATTAATACTAGGAATAAAGGCAATCTTATTGCACACTCTAGTCGTATCCACAGAATTAGTAGAACTTTCATGGGGCAATGTATATTCTACTACAATAAAATTCCTGAAAGTATCCGAAATATGCAAATGAGTTAGTTTAAAAAGGTATAAAAATTAGACTTTGTAGTAAAGGTATTTGGAATTTCGTATTAAAGATAAAACCACATGGGCTTGCTCTGCTCCTCAATCAATAACTTTCAAAATACTGTTTTTGTTAACACTTAACAATGTTCAATATATACAGTAAGAGCATTTCATGATAGTTACCATACTATTATGAAATACTCTTACTTATTATAAGTTACATTATTTTTTATAGGCTTAGGTACTGTTTACTTTGCCAATCTCTTCAGTGTTCGTGTGGCTGGATCTGTCATGCTCGCGTGGTCATTGCTTGTGGTGAAGTAGACAATTTGGGTCCCTTGCCTATAATAAGGCGAACAGGGTGATGGCAGGGCCACGCGGCCGACGGGCGCTGCTGGTGATGACTGGTCGGTCGCTTATTGGGTGTGACTAGTGCCACCACGAGGATCAGTACCTTTTTACACGCTTTTTATTAGCTTCACCTGTTTGTTTGTGTTTGTAACAAGACTGCTTTGGGCGCGATTTTGACACTTTAAACGGTCAGATTTATTTTTTTCTCAGTAACAAATTTTTCTGTTCTTTCATTAATCTCAGCACCATAATATATTCCACTGATGTAACATCATTACTGATTATGTAGAAAATGGTAGTGCCCCCTTTACTTTAACATTAAGACCAAATGTCCAGTTTATGTTGTTCATTTAAAATAAGCACATAGGTGTCTACTCCATTTTATTTTAATAATTATGTGTATTGTTTTGGTGCAGCGCCTTGCATGCTACTTTATTTATAATAAATCGTATAAAACTATAACAATTAGGCAATCTAAAAAAGTCATGTGTTTCTTGCAGGGTTCTTCTCATAAAAAGCCTTACTACGGAATCCGGCCGCTTGTGATGATTGCAATCGCGAGTCGCGATATTAGTGCTGCGGTTGCACTTACCTCTAGCGCTCTTGTTAGTTAGAACTTTTGACGAATTTAAGTGTTACATATTGGCATATGCAATACAGATTTCTAAATTTGAATTTATTGCTATATAATCAAGACAAAAATTCTAAACAAGACATTACAATGACCTATCCCCATTCGTTGTTATCATACAAGTATTGGGATAGGTATATTTTTACAACAGGACGAATGCAGCCTAAACATAAAGCCATTTGTCTACAAAATGATTCACAGGCGTTGAAGTAAATATTGTTAGTTGCCATCAGTGGTGGCTTCGTACGAAAGGTCATTCAACTCTCACATCCTGTTCGATGATTTTTTCGTAACTGTATAATAAAGTAAGAGCTATCTCATTACAAGTTTTTTAAAACGCAATAAGGTTTTTGGTCTATTCAAGTAGCTATGTATATAAAATAATTCTTTTGCAATTTTATTCTCGTTCACGTTATAAATATCCAACATTTACATTTGGTTATACACGTCACTAGTCTGTCGCGTTTGTTTATTTGAATAACTCAACGGGTAATTAGAGTATGGAACTGGTTCACTAAAACTTTGAGTATAACAATGCTGACACATTTAAATAACACTGGAAAAATTAGGTAGCCTCTTGAATTTGTTTAAAATCTGTATAGTTAACTAAGAACAAAACGTTTGCGTAGTCAGGACGGTTGAAAATGGCATAGTCATTGAATGACTCAATCAGACTGATGACCCCGCGGCTTCGCTACATCATTTTGCACCGGCAATTCACTGTTGATTCCTAAAAACTAACGGTAACAATCAACGACGTGAAAACTTTGTCACCGTACGGTTTAGGAAATATATTGCAACGCAGATGTAACTACGAAGTTATATTAATTTAAAGCACTACTTAACCATAGAAGTTGATAAAATCATTAAAAACAGAATTTATGACAGAAATAATAGGTATATTATATATTATGCGTTATATATTTATCATTGTAAATATGACGAAAATTGTAACGACGCGACGCGACGGTAGATTCTAAGTGGTGTGGCCTAGTTACAACACATTCCAGTTATATTGTAAATATAATATTTTACCTATATTATTAGTAATAGTAATCATTAGAATATTACTTTGATAGAGATTATTATAAGTAACTACCTAAACTAAACAACAGTCAGCAAATTATCAGCAGGTCTAGGGATATTTGTAGATTCATAACGCGAATCTCGGTCGCGGAGTGTTGCAAGAAGCCGTTAGTTACTTACCTAAGATAAATATGTCACATACATAAGTCAACCTTTCCACATAATAATTTTATTTTTCTAGGAATGATACAATACAAAATTATGAATTTATATTGTCATGCACAATACAATATCAACTCATTATTTAAAGAATTTCGGTTGTATTCATTCTGAAAACATAATGATAATTACAAGGATTGTTAAGGTAGATTAGGCAATCGACATTTATCTTAAAAGGTAGTCATTAATTCAATAAATCTGTTAATTCATATTATTTCTCAAAGCTATTTTTTAACGGATTTCATCAAAATAATCTTATAAGATATTTCTTCTACTGACTTATGATTTTTTTTAAATCTGGATGAGAATGCTTTATATCGCTGCACAATACACATCATAGTTTGATTGGAACTGATCTCATGCGAATTTAATTTACTTAAATTTATCAAATGGTATATAGGTATGGTGGTAGGTATAGCTAAATGTCTGTATTCTACAGTCGTGTTAATAGGGATGAGAGAATTCAGAGAATTGTGATAAAGGAGATAACGGGTATATTACTATAAATAGAGACAAGAGATTTATATTTCCTTGTGAAAATTAGAAACTCGATATGAGGACTAGGGCTTGCAAATAATCGAAAATTTGATATTCGAATATTCGTTTCATCTTTGAAAAATAGCAAATGCTTTTTTTATTTAGGAGGGTTTTATTACGCAGTGATTATTTCACCCTCATCGCAAACCAATTGTCAAAACATACATAACTTAGACTAAAACCTGTAAAATATAGCTATTCTTGCCAAATTATATAGCACTCTCGCTTCCTCTGAAAGAGGATTTACGAGAACACTGTTACATTTGCCCATATTGTAATCCTTACAAAATACTTGAGCACGTTCAGCTTCATGCTGCTGCTTTAATTGTCACATCTTTCCATCAATCCATCAGCCTTTCAACGTCCAGTGCTGGACATAGGCTTTAAGAGGGCGCCACAAGGAGCGGTCCTGCCACGGCATCCAACGGCTCCCTACGACTTTGAATATATATATAATATTTTGATCTATATTTTAGCACTTGACATGCTCAGCTACTCTTAAAGTACAAATTATAATTTGTGAATAAGGAAAAAGAGTATTTTAGTATGAGCGGAAATCGAACCTGCGTCCCTTCCTTTCCGCGGAAGTGCTCTAATCCATTGAGCTATCGTACCATATCTAGAAATACCGAATTTCCTCATCACATTTGTCTTAACGACCAACGCCATCTATCGGCAATGCATTTACTAAATTTTGTATTTCTGGACGTTAGCTGGAGTTGGATCCGTTTCGTACTCTTGTGCTTAACTCGGACTGGCATGGTATTTGTTGCCAACAACAAATTTTAGGCGTTTCTATACAAGCGCTTCAGCAGTTCGATGTACCGATAGTCAATTTGGCAACGCTGAAGGGACTGCAGCACTGCCTAAGTTTCGATCAAATCAATGTTGTCCACATACGCTAGATTACATTCCTCGGTTTTCTGTATAACCTGGCGTAGCATATGGATGTGGTCTATAGTACTATATAGCCTTTTCGGCAACCGGCTTGTTCGGGAGGATGGAAGTCGTCACGCATGCGCGAGAGAGATGGGTCTATAATGCTTTAAGAGGGTTCTGTCACCTTTCTTAAAGAACAGCACTACCCTGTTTCTAGTGCACGATTCTGGAGCTTCGCTCCCGAGAACGACGGAATTGAACAACTTCTGAAGAGCCTTGAGTACCGGCTTTTCGTAATCTCTCAGAAGTTCTGCAGTGATTCCGTCGGCTCCCGATGCCTTTCTGTTCTTTAGTTGTTTGAGAGCCATTCTGATCTCGTACAAGCTGACGTCCGGGATATTTTCTGTAAAGTACCGAGTTAGCTTGGATCTGGGATCTTGGACCAATCCGGCAACAGAACTCTGGGATCTGTAGAACTGTCCATAGAATTGGTGGACCTCTCTCGAGATCTCATCTCGGGATGGAATTACTGAGCAGTCGTTGGTATTCAGCTTAGTCAACTGGCTTTAGCCGACAACCAGATCCCTTGCAAACACTTTTGAGCCTTGGTTCCGCTCATCGCTTAAATTGAATATCGTATCGCACAGCCTTGAAGATCTGTATGACAGGACCAACTCCTTTCCGGAAGTCGGAGAGTATGGTCGGATAATTTATAAGTTCTACTGACACGACGGGTCTTGAAGTAGCTCGACCCAACCGCGTACGTACATTTTGCGTCTTTCTTTAAACTAAGCACCGCAATGATTTCAATAATTAACTTATATGTTCCGTGTACCCATCTAACTATCATTTTGTTTTTAACATCCGCAAGTATGAATAGATTAAGTAAGTAGGCACTTGTTAAAAACGTATAAATAATAATAATCCAGTTATAATTATTCACTCTTTACTTGAAAATATGCACTAGTCATGAGCATGGCACGTTTGTCTTATACTCGATTAAGCTATCTACAATATCTACTATTCGAATATTGTCATGACAATTCTAGATATGTATTGATGTTTTACTGGCGTACTGAAGTGTTGGACGTTACAATTTTTTCTGTTTTTTTTTCACATTGTCGTGTAGTACCTTCATCCATCCACCTTCATTCACCACCTTCATTTCCACCACTAAAAAACGCAGCCCTAAATGTAACTTTTCAATGGACTAAATATATTCGCAGAACATTCGCATCGTTTCATGCGAATACGAATGCGAATTGTTGAAAGCAGGCGAATATTCGCGAATGCGAATGCGAATATTCGTTACATCACTAGTATGTAGGGTCAGTTACATAGGATTTGTTGCGATAGTCTTAAAATATGGAACGAATAAACTAATAACGTAGGTACATTGTCTAGTAAATTATGGGGTATTTCCTCGTATAGGAGATAAATTTTAATATATATATATATACTCGTAATAACTGTAAGTATAACAATTTGCTCGATAATGTAGAAATAAAAATGTTACTCACCTCATACACATTTGGATGCCATACTTTAGTTAAAAATCTAATGGAAGGTGGCGAGTATGGATAATCTGGAGGAAATTTCATATGTGCCTGAAACAAGCAAAAATAATAATAATTAATTATATCATTTCTTGAGATTTTGATTTATAGCTAGGCAATTCCATTTCTCTGTAAATAGGTTGGACTGAACGGGACTTCTTTGTTTTGTTTTACTCCTTTTTCGATTGGAAATACTTCCTGCTTAATGATTTTATGTTTTAATACGTGGACTTATTGTGTTTAAGTTAACAAAACATTAACGCCTCGTTATTGGAAACATCTTGAGGAAATCAAAAGTGCCTAAGAGATTTTCTCGACGGCGGCTTGCTGATGTCTGCCAACCCGCATGCCGCGCCTAATTATAAAGCCCCAAAATTTTCAATTTTAAGGGCTCTGAAGAAACCACCCTTCCGTATCTAGCTAAAAGTAGGTACCTACTTTTGGTCAATAGAATACAAAACATATCTCAAGCTCGCCAGTAAAAGTTAAGAATTTCGATCTTAGATTTCACATAGCATGCCACGTATAGGCGGGACTTTTTTCCTTGGTTAGTTTTTACTTAAGCTACTTTTAATTACTTATGTTTATTGGTATCACATTGGTAACGATTATAATTTATTCCTAACCAGATTCGAGGATGGACATGACGGACGTCGGAATTGGGCCATTCTACGGAACGTTTAATTTCTTTTTGAATCAAAATCGAATCTTTACATAAGTACTTAAAACTAGACCCTACTTAAATGACATAATTTGTGTAGATGCAGCTTAAACACACTGTTATGAATCAGTTTTATATTTTATAGACGCACACTCTCCCGTTCCAGCGGATGTTATGAATATTTGCATGAAATTTTTTTCGTTGACTTACATTTACCATGAAAAACTATCTATATTTTACAGGAGTATTATCGATGACGAGGGAATTTTCGTTTTGTGGCAATTAGTGACTTAACTAGTTTATTTTCTGACCAATGTTAGCCAATAATTCATGTTCTACATAGATGTCATGATTTTTTCATTTATTCATTTTGTTCAATGTTAAGCAAAAATTGATTGTGTACTTGTGAACTGATTTAAAATTGTGTGCTTAATTTTATATCCTTCTTTGACTGGTGAATGGTGGTGACCCCTTTTGTCTGTCGGCAGACAGATAACAATTGCAATGAAGTACAAATTATTATTTGTGAATGAGGAAAAAGAGAACTTTAGTGCGAGCGGGAATTGAACCTGCGTCCCTTACAATCCGGGGAAATGCTCTAATCCACTGAGCTACCGCACCACCTTACGGCCATACCCAATTTTTTCTCATCACATTTGTCTTAACAACTTTCTCTTTTTCCTCATTCACAAATAATAATTTGAACTTTAAATTAGCTGAGCATGTCAAGTGCTAAAAATACAGATCAAATTGCAATTAAATTATAAATTACCTAACAGTGAAAAAATATTTACTATGGATAGTATATATATGTAACACATATCTATAGTAAACTTTCACTGTGTGAAAATTTTGACATATAGCAAAGTAAGTATAAATCATAAGCCATAAACAAAAGTCTTGGACTGTTGCATTATATCAATAGATATGATTCCAGAGTACATACTCTAGATTGCCATCTGTGCAATTTGTATTACAACATCAATAACATTGCATTTTCTTTCAATACCAGTTATTTTTAAATCTTTTTTCCATTTAAACAAGTAATATAACTGTAGTAATACCACTCAAAAATAGATGGGTCAAAAACAATATTAAAACTACAGCCAGCTACTTACAGATATCATGTTAGTTTAGAAAGTTATTAAATATACTACGTAATTAATGAGCTAAGTGTCAGTCAAACTGAATTATATATTCAGCATGCAATTTCCTTGTTACATGTTTAATACATTTGTTGCTTTGTGGCAAGCTTTCGTGGATGTGAATCCTATTCCGACAAAACCATTTTATAATGTTTTTTTCAGATTGCACCATAATGCTTGCCATTTGTCATAAAGCCCTGTGCTTAACATAGGTTGTTTCTCAAACAATATTCACAGTGATTGCTACAGTATTGAGTACACTATAACAACACAGAATTACCTATTTTGATCTGTATTTTAGCACTTAACATGCTCAGCTACTTTATAAAAACAAATTATTAGTGAAAGTAGAAAAAGAGAGGACTGTGAGTGATATTGGAACCTGATTCTCTTCTAATAGTCTAGGCTTAGGATATGATACACAGATAAATATCTATAATGAAACCTTTTCACTGTCACAAACAACTGCAACAATTATAGTATTTCTATTTTTTTATCATCATAAACAAAACATAAACTCTAAAATGGAAACTATAAAGTCTAGTTAGCAAGTTCAGAATGGTCCTTGAAATACTGTGACTAACAGTCCCACAAGAGGTAAATGAACTCAAAAATTAGTTTGGAATAATCCTAATTATAGCAATTGATTACAATATGTAATTACACAAACATATAATATTATGCTATTCTAATGAATAAAAATATAATAATGGTTAAATCCATTTTATTGGCAATATTATTTAACAGTAGCACCTACCACAACACATAAATCTCTGTTCTGCCCCAGGTTGACTGGTAGGGAATGCCTACAGAATTAAGTTTGCCTTGTATCAATTTTTTGTAATGATTGAGGGTACTCTAAAATGGTACCTCAGCCAGTGAGCCAGAACGTCAACTAACTTGGTGAGAAAAGTAGCAAAATCTTCTCACTTGTGGCTAGGTAGTTTCATATTTGATTTGTATTTTTGGTCTTAGTTTCTCCATTTCTTTTGTTTATATTTACTTATTTTTTCTAGTAAATTGAATAACACCACCCTCATTTTTCGTCACTTCGTGTGGTTTTTTACTTTCAAAGCTTATTTTCATTATTTCCATAATAAACAAAGCACAAACACATGTGGCTTTGGACATTATCAAAAATTGAAATGACAGACAAGATAAAAGTAGGTAGATCAAATAATATGGCAATGACTATGATGATTACCAGTTACCACTTACCATTAATTAATAATTACCAATTACCATCAAATGCCACGGCTCCTCTGCCACCAATAGTCAATAACAAAAAAATTAAGTATAGTAGAAATCAATGCCAAGTCACACTAGTTTTAAGTACATAAGTCAAAATAATTATACTTTTTATTGAAAAAAATCTTATTTGTTTGAATCACATGGAAGAGTAATGCAAAATGTGGCTATAATAAAATTTACCTTGAAATATCCACCTTGATACAATGTGTCTGGAGGGCCGAAGATTGCAACTTCCCACTCAAATAAATTGTCCTCTCCTAATAGTTTCACTCTAAACCCTTCAACGGGTTCTTCCTGCAAACTCTTATACTCTAAGGCTAAAGCCCTAAGCGCAGAACTGGTGGGTACTGTGTTAGACATGATCAAGAACTAGTTTTCCTAAAATCACTATCTAAAAAAGATTCTATTAACATAACACTGTAGAGCTTCTCTGGCGTTCCACGTATTCACGAGGCATTTCAACTTGAGTCACAATAACAATGTACGAAGAATTTTGGTAAACATAGCGCAGGCAAGCGTAGATTACAGTTTTCAGAGTCACTCACTTCAGATATTATTACTTCTTTCCAAGTTACAAGAATAGTGAAAAAATATTTGAAATTGCACAATAAATAGCAGAACAATGACAATGTCCAAACAATCACGCTTCCAAGGAAAACGGCTGCTGCCTGAGTTGCCCGAGCGAATATTGTAGAACAGCTGTTATTTTATTTCCGTCCGTGCTTGATTGCGCAGCGATGTGACGCACGCCGCCATTTATCGACTCTTACGGAAGGTGCTGCCCTCTATGAATGAATCATAAATTATGGCAAGATGTAGTATTACGGTAGTCTAAATGAAAAGTAAATAAAATAGTTTAGACCTAGATGGCAGCACCACGAAAAATTATACATCGTCAAGGTTGGTTTTTATAACTTGCAATAGATGGCAGTAGTTTTATTAAAATACACATTTATGATAAAAAATCGAACGAAACATTATCATTGTCAGAGAAGGCCATGCAAAGGCCAGGGCCATAGGCCAGGGCCCTCATCTCATACCACTGAATAATGTAACATAGTTCCAGTGGCCCGACAATAAAGGCAGAGACACAGAGTAAGTACTTACATTTTTATTACTGAGACTGGCGGAGAGACGCCACACGGCGGGTTTATTTAGTGGGTGAGGGCCCCACACTACCCTGTTCGTTGCCCCGAAAGCAAGGACCGTATAACCCGGTTTAGGAGTTAAGCCTTTCGAATGGGTAAGCCGTTTATGTGGTTACCTTTATCGTGATGTAACTCTTTGAAAGGGTTCTATGCTCAAACCCAATGAAAGGGTTACACATCAATATGATAACCCAATGAATGGGGTTTACGCTTGAAAACAATTAAAAGGGTTACCCTTTCAATATGGATACTTAACACATTGAATGGGTAGATACTATGCGTGAAACCCAGTGAAAGGGTTACATTATCATTTATTTTTTATTTTATTTTTTAGGGCTCATGCCAGGGAAGTAGGTAGTTATGTATCTACCGCTGTTTCGCGCGATTATGTATGATACCTACAGCTATTGCTCCCTTCAATCATCAAGTGCTAATATATAGGTATACAAGATTAACGTATTTGTTTGTTTTATTCAACAACATCATAAGCAATACCTTAAGTAACACTCACGCGTTGCCCTCTTCAAGGAAAGGGATACAAGGTAGACAGGAAGGGTAGGTACCTATAAGGAGAGGCTGAGTAGGGTTTTATTGTTGTGCCCGAGCGCTCAAAATATACCTAATACACAGTAGGAGTACCTACCTACCGTTGTGTCATGTTTATCTTCTGTGAGAGGGTGGTACTTTCTTAGTTGAGCGGTCCATTTACAGTAGGACTAGTGTAGCTCAGCTATTTTAGGTAAACTTACCACCATGTGAGCCGTTAGCTCGTCAGCCACCGTTAGCAATAAAAAAATAACCTAAAAATTTGGAAAATCCAAAAATGCACGCCTCCTAATTTCATTTTTCACACTAAAATTGATTAAACACAAAGTTAAAAATGTGAAATCGAAAATAACAGTCACGAGCAGGATTCGAACCTGCATCTCCTGGATACCGTCCAGATGCTTTGCCAATTCAGCCATCGTGACCCTTGCTCCCGACTGCTAATTTCGATAACACATTCATACTTAACGTCTTTGGGTGACGCCTGCACCATCTGTCGGAAGTATTTTCATACATTATACCGACCAGGTAAACTTAATTTTACAATTAAGATTTTACCTAATAATGACACAAAACCCTATAAATACGAGGGGTGATCCAAAAGTAATGATAATGAAAATAAAACACGGTAATTAAAGTTAAAATAATAATTTATTTTTCTACATAGTCTCCTAACAAATCAATACATTTAGTCCATCTTTTTTCTAAACCCAGGATTCCCTTTGAAAAAAATTCCTTTTCTTGACCCTCCCAAAACGCCTCAACAGCGGCCATAACTTCGCTATTGTCTTCAAATTTCTTGCCTCGGAGGTGTTCCTTGAGCCGAGGAAAGAGGTAAAAGTCACTAGGAGCCAGATCTGGCGAATAGGGAGGGTGTTCGACCAGTTCGAATCCCGTTTCTTGAATGGCAGCCATCGCAACTGCGGCTTTGTGAGCCGGTGCGTTGTCTTGGTGAAACAGCACTCCAGCTCGCAGTTTGCCGCGTCTTTTTTCCTTAATGGCCTCCCGTAATCTTCTTATTTGGTCTGCGTAGTAAGAGCCCGTAATAGTGGCTCCCTTTTCCAAATATTCCACCAAAATTATTCCTTTAGCGTCCCAAAAAACAGACGCCATAACCTTTCCCGCCGAACTTGAGACTTTGAATTTCTTTGGCGTCGGTGAGGAGGCTCGCTTCCAAGTCATCGATTGTTTTTTTGTTTCAGGATCAAAATGGTGGATCCAGGTCTCGTCCATAGTCACAAAACGCAACAAAAAATTTTCTTTATCTGCTTGGAACTTTTCGAGATTGACCCTCGAAATGTCAACTCGTTTTTTCTTTTGCTCGTCGGTTAACATTCTGGGAACCCAACGCGCAGAGACCTTTTTCATATGCAACTCGTTCGAAATGATTCTTTGAACGCTTCCATATGAGATCCCTGTGACCTCAGCTACATGCCTGATGGTCACTCTTCGATCTGCCAACACAACATCTTCGACTTTTTTCACGTTGTCTTTTGTGAGGGACGTGGATGGGCGTCCTTCGCGATGTTCATCTTCAGTGGATGTTCTGCCCAGCTTAAACTCCTTGGCCCAGCGTGCAACTGTAGAATATGGAGGAGCAGAGTCCCCCAATGTTTCCACCAAGTCACAGTGTATGTCTTTTGTAGACATTTTTTTCAAACAGAGGTACTTGATCACAGCTCTAATTTCGTTTTTCTCCATGTTGATGTTATCTCTTCGACAGTTCGTATTCAAATGAATGTATCTCCCGGAAATCCTGACCTATTTATATGATTTTTTTAGGCTGACGTAGTGAGTGTATAGGCTAGCGAAAAAAAATTTTTTTGGATTTTTATGTGGTCCTGAAGTAACCAATTATCATTACTTTTGGATCACCCCTCGTATTTAGATATTTTTATATATATTTTTAGCATTTGACACGCTTAGCAACATACATTAAACACAAAGTGAAAAATGTGAAATCGAAAATAACAGTCACGAGCAGGATTTGAACCTGCATCTCCTGGATACCGTCCAGATGCTTTGCCAATTTAGCCATCGTGACCCTTGCTCCCGACTGCTAATTTCGATAACGCATTCATACTTAACGTCTTTGGGTGACGCCTGCACCATCTGTCGGAAGTATTTTCATACATTATACCGTTAATAAGTTAATGTTGTTAGTCAGTTAATGTTACTGAGCTTTTTCCTAAAAAGAAAAATTCTCAGTAGCAGCCCGGAGTTTGGAAATGTGCCCGGTAGACGTCAATAGGTTCGCCCCCTATTACGTGGGACTTAAACATAGCTGGCGAGTCGTGGGTGTGTAATACACCTCTGCCTACCCCTTCGGGGAATACAGGCCTGATGCTATGTTGTGTGTTGTATATAAGTATGTAGATACACTCGTTCTCATGTGTCAAAGCTCTTGTACTGACTCAAGATCTTTCAAGGTATCACTACTGTTGAATTGGGTGATAATTTAAATTGAATAAGTAACTAATAATGTATTGGTCTTACTAAGTAGTTTTCAATAAATCCCATAGATAGCGCTATTTTCAAAAAGTACTAATGTGTTTCTCATGTCATATATAGATGAATTTTAAGAATTACTACTATAATATTGGTTCTATAGAAGTAGTTCTCACTAAATAAGGTAGACAGCGCTGGTTTTGGTGTATGATTGAATCAACCATACATATTCAAACTATTTTTGTTTATTTAATAACAATTAAGCCATATCGAATCAGACCGTGAAAAGTGATAGGGTTCCTAATTATACTGAAGCGTAAGAGAGAAAAAAAGACTCGATTAATAAATTATTTCGGTCGTTATCGTGATAACATACAAGATCCGCACATACAGACACACGGACGTCCAAGTAAGAATTTTTTAAACAGTTTTTTAACTAGTTTAAATAACAAAAATGCCATCAAAAATATGATGAGTGTTAAAAATTGTGTTTTTTTCTTGATATGTGTGTATATATATTATTTTACATGTGCAAAATTTATGATAAATAGAGACATTTTAAGTTTGAAAAATCAGTTGTTTTATGTGAAATGATAGTAGTACTCACCTCAACGCTTCGCTGTGAGGAGTGCAAAAGTTAGTTGTAATACCAGTCGGCATCTATACAAAAGCTGTAACAGAGCGTCTCTGTACATTTAAATTATTTCAGAAAAAAATACTGCAGTAGAATAGACGACTGGACACTAAACATTTTTTTAGAAGTTATTTATTTAGGAGAACCAATAATTCTTACATATAAACTAAATCGAAAATAACATAATTAAGAGTTATTAAAGCTCTTGATTAGACTTAAATACTGGTATAAAAGTACCGTTTTATCCCGCTACTATTGGAAACTTGAGTTATAACCTAAAAATTGCAAAAGCAAGTTTCACAAAAGCCTGCAGCAGAGTCGTTAGAAATAACTTTGGGAAAATAAGACAACACGGACAAGATATGGTCGTGGGTTCGATTCCCACTCAGGACAATTATTTGTGTGATGAACACAGATATTTGTAGGTACTGCGTCTGGGGGTTTTCAATATATTATTATGTACATGTATTTACATAAAAAGTATCTAATATAAATGTATTATATCCGTAATCTGGGAGCCATAGCACAAGCGTTAAGTTTAGTTTGGGACCAGAGGACGTTGTGTGAAATGTCCGTGAATAATTATTTAAACCATAAAAATGGCTAGTTGGAAAATATATTTATCAAAAAGTAATAATTATGAAGTAACTGTATAAAGCAAAGATTACACTCGTGAGCCAATAACATTCAGACAAGACAATCGGTCCGTGGGCGCATGATTCAAGACAAGTCGCCCACCCACAGCCATGTATGGATAAAGGCGAAGCCTTGCGCAACCCACGTCTGTAACAGGCTTGTAATGGCTTTAACCGAATAGTTTGGCTATCGATAATTTGACTATCAACACTTTTGCACTAAATATTACTTTGGTAAATTCTTAGAAAACTGCGCTATTCTACGCACCAAGGTTTTAATTAAAGTTTTGCGTCAAGTTTGAACGAGAATAATAATATCTACGGTAAATGTTTTGCACTTTTAATACGAACAGCGATGAATTGGTATACTTTTATGTTTTTATCAAATTAGATCATTTTACCTTTAGCTATGTTGAGTACAGCTAAGCTGTTATTTGGAGTATGTACCTATGTGAAAAGAAACTAGCGAACCTTACAGTAGTCGCATATTATGATGTGTAAGTGTGTTACATCTGACATCTCACCTTGGTAATAAGTAATATTAAACATTATTCCCGAGAAAAATGATCCAGGTATTAGTTAACACAAGGACTAAGAGGATAGGGAGGGGACTGGGCTGTGTACTCTCACTCACCATACAAAACACAACAGTAAGAGTGCCTACCGTTGTTTCACGCCGATCTTATGTGAGAGGGTGGTATTTGGCCGATCGAGCCAACCCATTCATGCTGGGATAAGCAAAGCTCTACCACTTTGGGAGAGAGTGAAGGCAATGCAAAAAAAGAAAATATGATAACTAAAATATGAGACATACATATGTGATTTTAATCAAAGTATTTAATAAAAACCGTTAAAAACCTCTGAAAACCGCCTGACAGTACCTCTCAGAAAATGGGTTGGTAGTTGTTGGTACCATCTGACGGTCAACTAACGAGCGCGCTCATTGGTTATTAATTCAATCAAATAGAGCGCGTTTCCCCGACTTCCTGTTACGTACTTCCGTCCCTTTTCACAAGATCACTTCTACAGATCGTAGAAAAGCGAGAGTAAAGAAGTTACACAAAAAAAACTATGTGAGTTAAGCATTCAAAAAATCTTACGCCCATGGAGTTGAATATGTAGAGCATACGTGTAGTATGATAATGAAATGAATGTATAAAAATTACAGTTAAGTATAAAATAAAAATAAAACTTAGTTTATTAGCTAAAATTAGAAATATTATGATAAGTAAATAATTTACATACATTCTATTTTAGTTTCTAAGCAGCATCAAATGTACTTCTATTCAAGACACTATTTCTTTTTTATCGTAGGTGTGACGATAGTACCGGTTTGTAATAAAAAAAACGGATAAATTATTGTATTGTCATCAGTCCTTGATATTGTGTGCAAAGTTTCTATTTAATCCGACGTTTTGAAGTGTTGTGAAAAATCACGTTCAAATATACACAGATTACATAGCATATGAAGTTAATATTCATAAAGGCAGTCCAGGATTAGCCTATAAGCTATTTAAGCAATTGCTTAGGGCATCCCGTCTAGGGCAGACCAGAAACGACCGAGTAAAAAAAACAAGACCGTTGGCGTAGTCGGTAGTGACCCTGCTTTTGACGCTGGGGGTCGTGTGTTCGATTTCCACCCACGGTTAAATGTGACGAACACTATGTTGGCCGTGTAAGATGTTCCCGAGGTGAGTTGACGTCAGGTAGGCAGTCGGTCCTAAAAATATAGCCGAATCTTAGGACGACATGTGAAATCATGTTGTGCCGAACCCACCTAGCATGGGATAAGGGCAGGAGGAACAACACATACATATTCTACCTACGTATAGATAAACATATATTTTTTTAAATTAATTCTTTGCAATTCTCTTAAGGATAGGGGGTCCATAGGGGAAGATTGCGTAGGGCATCAAGTTACCTTAATCCGGCACTGTATAAAGGGTGTTAAAAAGCGTAATGGAGGGCTAGGCCCCCAAATCCTTAGTAGAGTTTGGGATTGTGCCTAATTTAAGATATTACTTGCGCTCACTTGGGGAAGCCTAGAATAAAAAATATTACATGAGATTAAGTTACATAGAAACATTAGTGACCCCTCTGCTTGCCACTTTAAGAGTATGGAGGAGATTATAACTTATTTGGCAACTCTATCTTTTTTTCCTGTGTTAGACAGTCTATTCCAGATACCTTATGTCTATCCCAGATACCTTATCTTGTCATGCCATCTATCTGCACAGTATCTGGATTCTGAGTGGTTCTGGTCCATCACGCGTAAACCCATAGAAAGAGTAAGGTAGAAGAGGAATAATGACAAAGAGAGGAAGGTTGGGTATAGCCTTTGGGCAGGCGACGCGCTCCCTCATAGAAATAATTATAATGGTAGGAGTGTCTACCATTGTGTTAGCGCTCAAGAGTCTATTAAATTGTTATTGAAGGATAAATTTAAACAATACTTTGATATGAAAGACATTGGCCCAGCAAGCCAGTGCGTAGGTCTGCATATTACCAGACAGAGAGAAGGTTATGATAGATCAAGAAAAATATATCAAAGAAATCTTGGCAAGGTTC
Organism: Leucoma salicis; assembly: GCA_948253155.1. NCBI lineage: Eukaryota > Metazoa > Arthropoda > Insecta > Lepidoptera > Erebidae > Leucoma > Leucoma salicis. The sequence continues at coordinate 11,474,714 of OX411820.1, read as the reverse complement.
AGAATGTCAGCCTGCAAACCTGTGAAAACACCATTTGAAGTTGGTATAAAATTCAATAAAAGGGAGAAAGAAGAAAAGTTTGACTGTCCCTATCAACAAGCAACTGGCTCCTTACTCTGTGTGGCTCAAACTACTCGACCAGATATATCCTTTGCTGTCAATACACTGAGCAGATTTAACAAAAATCCAACCACCGAACACTGGTCTACAGTGAGAATATTTAGATATCTACAGGGTACAAAAGATTTGAATTTAGTTTATACCAAATATGATAATGAAGAGATAACTGAATATTGTGATGCGGACTGGGCCAGTGACGCGCGTGACAGAAAGTCAGGCACAGGATGGTGCTATTTCGTGGCGGTCACACAAGCAACAGACCGTCTCCCTGTCGACCGCCGAGGCGGAGTACATAGCGATGTCTTCCGCAACGCAGGAGGCGCTGTGGCTACAGCAGCTGCGTAGCGAGCTCAGTCGGCAGCTAAACAATCTTTAGTGACAACCAGATTGTTGCCTATCTACCTAGGTCGAAGCATAAGATATTTGTTTCCATTTCTTAAAGAGCCATGTTAAAAGTCTAAAAATAAAATTTTTGTATGTTAAAGGTGAAGAAATTATAGCTGATAATTTAACTAAGGGCACTACAGCCGATAAACATTCATACTGTGTAACAAAAATTGGGTTGTGTTCCATGGGAGGGTGTTAGAATGTATAGGAACGCAACAATAACAAAAAAAACTACCTTTTTTCTAGAACTATCTCAATAAAATAAGTGTTGTATTAAAAATATTTCGTTTATTACTTCCACCACGCAAATTCCTAACAAAAAAAAAACTAGAGAGGCTGCAACCTTTGCTCCTAGACAAAGATTATGTATTAACTTGTAATGTCGCGAATTATCAATCTAAATTAATCCGACTTCAGTTCGCGGCACGACGGATATGTGTTATGTGTCCAAGTAACATTCTAATGAAGATTTAAAAACAGGCAACAGTTTTGATGAATCTTATAAAATTGCGGCCGTTCTGACTGCATCAACTTATCCATATTCATATTATTAATAATTACTAGCGAAAATTCAAGAAACTCTAATAAGAGCTTTATATATCGATTGTTTAATTTCATCTGAACATGATCGAATGAGCATTTAGGTGATCCGTAACAGCAGCTCCGGTGAAATATAATTTGATTGCGTCAAACTGTTCAAAATTCGGTACACTGCTGCTCTAAGCTAAAGTCATCGAGTTTGAGCTGGATAAAGGATAAGGCTTTACATTGCATTTTCTACGAAACCGAAATTCTTATCATACTTTGCACACATACTGACTTCCAAGGAGAAATTATAATTTGTTTTTTTTCTGTTAATATTTCTTTTTCCTTTTTTTTTTGATAAGGAGGTAAAAAATGTTCCTAACCGCACACCCCGTCGTTCGGGGCAACATGTCGTTTCTCCACTCACTCTTGGACGCTTTATTCGGTGTTTGCTTAATTTCTAGAATGTTTGCCTCCACCGAAGCACTGGAATGACATAATTGCAGCGGTTTTCTTAAGCGCTATGGTATGTAGTTTTTAACAGTAAGCTATTGATTATGATGACCGATGCATTCATTGGTTTTGCTCTTGGTTACTAATCGGAGACATAAATAGTTACTTATTTAACATTAAGTGACATCATCCTTGGCAATACAAATAGGTAATCGTCCCGAAGCTACACTGGTAAACATAATACCTTTTTTTTGTTTAAGGCGGCATAAATTGTTCCTAACCGCACACCCCGTCGTTCGGGGTAACGAACAGGGTAGTGTGGGTAAACATAATACCTACCTGCTCATAAATTAAGGGTGCAAAAGAACTGCTTATTTTCGATAGGTATGTAATTGAAATCTTTGTTATGGTGATTGTATATCATGTTAAGTTAAAGGCAAACCATTGAATTTTCCTTATACACAGTAGGTAAGTATCGACGAATGTAAGCTTGGATTGACTAGCAAAAAATCAGGTCAGATCATGCAGGAATGCAGTAGGTACGATCGAAGAGTTGCATCGATGGCAAACCGGCCAGCCGACTTGAATTGTAAGCCTGCAAGTCGTAGTGCCCCAAAACTTTATGGAAATAATATTATTAACATATTATGTACTTATATATTAACTTAGCTGCTACCAGTGACCCCCGTCCGCTTCGATTTTTCCTGCGCAATACCCTAATTCTTTTTCTAAAATAGAGTAGGCATTGTCAATGTAAGTACTGTCAAAATCAGTGAAGCCATTTCGGAGATGAGCCGGAACGAACAGACTGACATAAAAAATGTTTTTTGTTGTTAAACATAGTACAAAGCTGTTATTTAGACATTACAAAACACACTTTAATTTTATTTATTTGTATAAGCTTCATACTTTTTTGTTGCTCTAGTGAACTTAACATAATGATTAGGTAATTAAACTTTTTTTAGTATCTTATTAAACTTTTTTGAGTATCATTGGCACAGCATCAGGTCTGTATATAATGAATCAGCCTATTGCTTCAACTTAAGCTTTATAATATTTTTTTTAAGGCAACACCGCTGTGCTATTAGGGCAAGTCCCTCTATCGCGCTGGATTTTTTTATTACATATGGTGGCAATCGAGTCACTAGGTCACTACCCATCTGATGTCCTCCAAAACAGAATAGGGAATGATGTTTGTCATAGTCCTAGGTACTCAATCCCGAAATAAATATACAAGTAGGTAGGTAGGTATATACGTAACTATTATTTTATGATAGAAGTAGGATATCCAGCATAGATAGTATAGTAGATGAAGGCAATCTCGTTATAAACATTGACAATGTTTATAACGAGATTACCTCCATCTACTCCAACTAACTTAATAAGTGAATACATACATACGAGTTGAACTGAACTTTAACAATTCGAAAAGTGTAGGGAAATCTTTAATATAGGTACTTAGGTAGATACATAATGATGTGTATTAAATTGCTAAATGATTAAGCTGGGTTAACCTGGCATACCATTGAAGTAATGTAACATATGTAGTTTCAGTGGCCCACTAATAAAGGCGGAGAGACGGAACACGGCGAATTTATTTAGTAGGTGAGGGCCTCACACTACCCTGTTCGTTGCCTTGAACGACGAGGTGTTCGGTTAGGGACATTTTTTCCCGCCTTAAAAAAAGGGTTGAACTGGCATCGGCATTTTGGTTCATTTGTATCCGACGTGGTTATGAGACAATTGTATGTAGGTAAGTATTCCGTATTTTTGTTTACATGGCACTAATAATTTAAAGTTAAAGTAATAATCAATAACTTCCTCCCAGCTTCCATAATCATTAGATTCCGATGGCACAAGGCTGCTCGTTGTGTTTTTATTCGGCGCTTGCTATCACTGGGAGGTATGAGCTCAACAGTGGGTATTATAAAGTATAAACATGGAAGGATAGATTCAAAGTAAAAAATATTTTTTTAATTATTGCATAAGTTGGTAGACAAGCCACGGCCCATCTGATAGAAAATGGTAACCGTCGCTCATAGACTCGACTATATCGAGAGTATTGCCAAGTCGCTGCTCACCATTTCATTTCACAGATATAAGTATATGGCAATGAACGAATTAACGGCTATTTCTTGCTACAACCAAAACACACCGATGTGCTTCATGGCCGGTCACACGGGAGATGGTGGTACCAACCCGCTCGGGCCTGATAGCAAGTGAGTATTCCCACTTGGTACCCAGCCAGTAATGCAATAGGTCATATTTGCTTACTTCCCTTCGTCGTCTCGTACGACACCCGTGGGAAAGAATAGGATGGTGACACTTGTATTCTTTGTCTGTCACCACACGGACACCACACGGACACCACAATATTAAAGCTCCTGCTTCTTGTAAATCACCTACCTACATCATCACAATTGTTTAATGCATTTTGTGCAACACACTAACTACCTACGAAGCGTGGATCTGTGACTATAATCATTTTAGTATTATTTTTCGTATAAGTAACTAGTGGACTCAACAGACGTTGTCCTGTCCGAACATTGACGTTTCGTTTGGATGGAGCATTTATTTTGAGCATTTTCATAAAAAATGGGATTCTTGGTGTGGGAAATTTTGTTGTTAGGTAGGTCCTGGAAACCTATTGTGGCGCCACCTAACATCGGTCCATCCGGTCCATGTCTATCTAAACCATCCCACAACACAAACATACACAAAAAAATTCGTCAAGATCGGTCCAGGCGTTTAGGAGGAGATCAATGATTACCACACGGACACGAAATATAATAGAGGATAAAGTTTGAAATTGCCGTTTTATTGTAATAGGTAGGTACTTCGAATTGACATAGAACCTTCATGATTTGAGATTTTTGAGTGAAACTTTTTAGCAAATGGTACCTATGAAGTTCTTTTAAAAAATGTGCAACATTCGATTATCGACTTTCAGTTGTTTTTTTTTTATTCAGCTTAGACAAGAAAGATAGATACCTACTTCGAAAATTCGAGTGATTTTGGAATACGAGTTCCGACGCGGAACTAACGCTGCAGAAACAGCTCGTAATATCAATGTTGCGTTTGGAGAGGGGACTGCTAATTAACGCACCGTGTGATTTTGGTTTAAACGCTTTCGTGATGAAAATTTTGATTTGAAGAACGAACCACGTGGAAGACTACCCACACATGTGAATAACAATGAATTGATAGAGATGGTGGAAGCTGATCCGAGCCAAACTACCCGGGAATTATCGGCATGGTTTAACGTTACCTTGTCTTTACCGTGTGGGGCCGGCTTTAGAATTGTCCCACCCTCCTCCACCCATGGGTGTCGTAAGAGCCGACTGAGGAATACCAGGGGAGTGGGCAGCAGCACTCCTTCGAGTATCAACAACATCCACTGCGATCGCCAACCCGCCTGCCAAGCGAGGCGATTACGGCACTATCCCCCATTCTTGGGGAAGCCTATGTCCAGCAGTGGACTTTAAAAGGCTGATGGATGGATGGATTACCGTTACCTTAACAACAATATTGACTAATTTGCGTCAAATCAATAAAATAAAAAAATATGAAATATGGGTGCCTTATGATTTGATTGATCTGCAGAAAGAAACGCGTGCTGAAATTTGTGTTGCCTTGTTGAATCGATTCAGAAATGAAGGAATATTGGATCGAATTGTGACATGTGATGAAAAGTGGATTATTTACGATAACCGTTAGCGAAAAATGCAATGGCTGACCCCAGGTCAAACGCCGCAACAGTGTCCTAAAGCAAAGCTTACCAATAAAAAGGTAATGGTAACTGTTTGGTGGTCTCAGCATGGTGTTATTCACTATAGCTTTCTCTGATCTGGTCAGGCAATAACGGCAGATGTCTACTGTGCCGAACTCCGAACAATGATAGCAAAACTTGCAATGAAACGTAGAGTAGCTGAGCATGTCAAGTGCTAAAATATAGAACAAAATGTTTAAAAAATCACGCCATCAAATAGTATGAATTTTAATTGCAAAGTTAAACTTACTATATCGGATTAATGCATGTAAATGCGTTCCGATAGAGGGCGTTGGTCGTTAAGACAAATATGATAAGGAGATTGGGTATGTCTAAAAGATAGTACTGTAGCTCAGTGGATTAGAGCACTTCCTCGGATAGGAAGAGGGACACAGGTTCGATTCCCGCCTGTACTAAAATACTCTTTTTCCTTATTCACAAATTATAATTTGTACTTTAAGAGTAGCTGAGCATGTCAAGTGCTAAAATATAGAACAAAATGTTTAAAAAATCACGCCATCAAATAGTATGAATTTTAATTGCAAAGTTAAACTTACTATATCGGATTAATGCATGTAAATGCGTTCCGATAGAGGGCGTTGGTCGTTAAGACAAATGTGATAAGGAGATTGGGTATGTCTAAAAGATAGTACTGTAGCTCAGTGGATTAGAGCACTTCCTCGGATAGGAAGAGGGACACAGGTTCGATTCCCGCCTGTACTAAAATACTCTTTTTCCTTATTAACAATTTATAATTTGTACCCCAATATTACAAAAATAATGTTACTAATTGTTAAATGTTAAAACACGATAGAACAAGTGTTCTATCAGCCATTCGGACGCGAAGTGTATGTAAAAAGTAGTGGTGGTAGAGTAAAGGATATGGAAGAAGAATATTTTAAAAATAAATTTACTGAGTATTTAATTTTGTGCATTTTTTGCATTTTGTGAGTATTATTTATTTAAATCCTTTGTGCTGGATTAATTTCTTGTAAGATTGCCTCTTACTTTCAATCGATTTGGAAATTGTTTCAAACTTAGCAATATGGTGGAACCTAATGCTTAGGTATTTCGAATTTCAATTTTTCAGTACAAATCGGCAATTTCATACTTTAACCCCTAATATACTTAATAATAGATTTTCACTAACTATCCGTATTCTAAATTTTTTTTAGAGTAGAGATATAGAAATAAATAATAATAATAATATAATATTAACTCTTTATTGTACACCAGAAAAAAGAAACAAGAAAATGTGTGTAAGTAATAAATTGATTAAGTACAATTGGCGGTCCTATCGCACAAGGCAATCTCTTCCTTTTTTCTAAACTCTGGATGGAAACAAAAAAAAATTTTTTTGGATATAATGTTATGGCGTACCTAATAATATGATATATACTAATTAGGTTGTAATAAATACTTATACATATATATATATATATATATAATGCACAATATGATAGATAAATAATGTACTATTACTTTAAAATAAAATTGATAATGTATAAACCTTAGCAATTGCTAAGGTAATGTTTCTTGACTAAGCTTTTAAATACATGAAGCGATTTAGCACGTCTAACATTAAGAGGCAACGTATTCCACAATCAGACAGCTTGAACTGAAAATGACATATCTAGGAATTTTGTTGAATGCAGAGGCATTCTTAGTGTTAAGTTCTCGCATGATCTCAGGTGTCTTGAATGCGAGTCATGTAAGAAGTTGAAACGTTCTTTGAGATAAGAAGGAGTAACAGGATTAAACAAAATATTATAAAGAAAGAATATGATATATGCATTACGGCGAAAGCGGATGGGCAACCATTTGAGCTTATGACGAAAATTAGAAACATGATCATATTTGCGTAGTCCAAATATGTACCTTATACATAGATTTTGAAGCCGCTCAAGTTTATTAAGATGGTCTATAGTAATATCAAGATAGCTGGCATCAGCATAATCTAAGATAGGAAAAAGAAGTGACTGAACAAGCGCTGTCTTAGTACTGATAGGAAGAAGGTTACGAAGCCTTCGTAGACATCCAACGGTAGCAAATATTTTCCTGCTAACCTCTTGAATTTGAGGTCCCCAAGATAAGCAATTATCTATATATATCCCCAAGTTTTTAACCTTATCACTGTAAGGAATTACTTTTCCATCAAGAGAAACCTGCGGTAGTAATGACCAATTTATTTTTGTTATCATTCTTGAACTTCCAATAATGATAACCTGTGATTTAGATGGATTAACTGTTAGGCCAAAAGACTTACTCCAATCGCAGATTCTGTCTAAGTCTTTATTTATGTTACCTATTGCCACAAACAATCTATCTAAAGGAGCTTGTGAATAAATTTGGAGGTCATCAGCATATAGATGGTAGGAAGAAGTGAGTTTATCAGAGATAATATTTATGTAAATAGAGAAGAGTAGAGGTGAAAGGACGCCGCCCTGAGGAACACCTGCAAACGTTGAACACCATGAAGAAACATTGTCTTCAAAGTAGATACGTTGCCGGCGGCCAAACAGGTAACAACGAAACCAGTAAATAGCTTCTGGAGATATGTTAAGGAAGCTTAGAATGCCGAGGAGTATGTTAAAATCAACGGTATTAAAAGCATTGCTAAAGTCGAGAAGAGCAAGGACTGTTAATTCACCCTTTTCCATAGCAAGCCTTATGGCCTCCGTAATATGAATCAAGGCTGTCGTAGTGCTATGGCCCGGTCGAAAACCAAATTGGAGAGGGTTCAGTTTTTGTTTTTCGGAGATGTAGGTGCAGAGTTGGATTTGGATAAGTTGTTCAAGGACTTTGGAAAGGAAAGGTAGTATTGAAATAGGACGAAATTCAGAAAAGGTCGAGGCATTCCTTTTTTTAGGTATAGGAGTTATGTGGGCATCTTTCCAAGCAGTAGGAAAGGTTCCAGTAGACACAGAGTAATTTAATATATGACTAATCACTGGAAGGATTACATCAATAATGGGAAGAATCATGTTACGGCTAACACAGTCGCTTCCTGTAGAATTAGACGTAATCGACATAATGCTCTTCCTAACATCACAATCAGCAAATTGACTAAAAAAGAAAGGAGTGTGATGTGCAGTCGATATTGAAGACAATTTTTGAAATGTATTGATTTTTCTTGAAATATCAAAGTTTGAAGATTTACAGAAATGTTGATTAAGTAAGTTAATATCTAAGTTTAAGCAAGTTTTAGGGTTAGTTTTACCGACTCTCAATGATCTAAGAAACTTCCATATTTTTGCTGGATCTCCATTTTCAACAGAGGTCTGAATATGCTGGCGTTGAGTATTCCTACACACCTTGTTGCAGTGATTACGAATAGCTATATATTTGATTTTGTAAAAGTCAGTAGGCTGACGTTTAAATTTCGATTTTGCCTTAGCTTTTTTGGATAGTAATGCTTTCATATCTGTTGTTAACCATGGTGCAGGAAGATGCTTCACTTTAATTTTGCGTATTGGAGCATGTTTGTCGTATAAATTAGTTAAATTATTATTGAATATCTCCACTTTATCATCGATTCTATCAGAAGTTAGGAGTGGGTCCCAATCAATGTTATGGGCATTGTTTAAAAGTTTGTCAATATCCATTGTCCGAAAGCTGCGTCGCAGAAGGATTTATGGCTTAGATTTAGGTGACCGAATTCGATAAGATAAATACAGTAAATCATGATAAGAAAAAGAGTCAGCCGGGAACTGTCCGTGCTTGACAACCTGATCTAAGGAAGAAACTAAGATAAGGTCAAGTAGAGAAGGATTACTGTTTGGAAAGTGGTGGGTAGCATTAAGAGAAAGAATGTTAAGATTGTGTGAGTGTATTGTAGATCTAAGGACGGAAGAACGATAATCCTTTTTAAGAAGACAAGTATTAAAGTCACCCATGATTATGCTGTGACAGTACATAGGAACAAAGTTTTCTAATAATATTTCGAAAGAAGAAAAGTAGTCGATAGATGAAGATGGGCAGTAGAAAACACCTAATAAAACTTGAGAATGCAGAAGTTGTACTTCTAAAAAAAGATGTTCACCTGTGATTGTAGGTGGAGGTTGTGAAGACATACTTACAATGGAATAATTAAAGTTAGATATAATGTAAATAGCTACACCGCCCCCACCACCTAGTGAGCGATTATTTCTCACGAGATTAAAACCGGGAAGGGAATAAGATATGGAAGGTAAGCATGGTTTCAACCAAGATTCAGATATAAGAATAGCATGTATATGAGTACAGTCAAAACTAGCTAGCATATCTGGGAAATGAGCCGGAACACTCTGAGCATTAATGTGGACGACATTAAAACACCCGGTAACATCCGAGAACTGTGCTGCTAGAGACTCAGCAAGTGAAGGAGTGCTAAGACAGCTCTCATCGCCAACTGCGGAAAAGGATTCATCACTATCATAGTCATTATCCGAAACTGACATTGGTACAAAAATTAATAAAGAATATATATATATATATATACATATTAGATATCACTATGAATACTTTTATAGTAAATGTTCAAAAACTAACCTTGACCGTTCCAGTACAAATACTATCATATATTTAATTGAATAAATAGTATATCTAATCTTCTAATAAAAGAAAATATATGTGTTATTTTTTAGAAGCAACCATGCGCTTGGCTTTAGCTGTGCAGGTCTTTGCAACAGGAATAGTAGAAATCTTATGTAATTCGGAAAGTGTCTGCACCTTGTGACGCACTGCATCAGGGCCCAATACATAAATAAATCCTCCTTTTGTCCAGCATTTTGATACACCGAATTTCTCACGTGCGGTTACAAAAATATCATGCCTTGATTTTATTAAAAATTCAGACAATGTGATTCTGAACCTTTGAGACAAGTTTTGCCAAACCAAAGTTTATCACGAACGATTACCTCTTGTAATTTAAAGACTAATGGTCTGGGCTGTTTAGCAGAAGATATTCTACCCATCCTTTGGCTACGCTTAATATCGGTAACAGAAATATCGAAGCCGTAGTACTTCTTTATAGTGTTTGTGATTATTAAGCTAGTGTCCTCATCTTTTTTTTCTTTGACACCATGGAGCAGTAGCATCTTACGACGCTTCCGCATCTCCATATTATCAACAGAACGTGTAATTGTATCAATCTGTTGCTGCAGTATCGATAAAGATTGGGAAACGAACGATCGATAGGCAGAAAATTCGGCGGTAAGACTCGACACACTTGCAGGAGTACTTGATGATTTGAGTCTAGCTTCAAACTCCTCCATCCGCTTATTTATACTACAACTCATCAATTCCATTGTGGCTTGCATGGTATCCATGTTGAAAAGTTGAAAATCAATGCGTAAAAATATAATGAAGACTAAGAAATGTAAGTAGAAAATTATTACTTCCGGCAGATAGACAATTTATCTAATATTATGTATAATTTATACTGCAAATATATAATAATAACTATTTAAAATTTAATTTTTTTATAGAGCAAATTTTTTAACATTAACGCCATACACCTTGACAGATGTCAATATTTTTCAAATAAATAAATATTCGCGGACATTTCACACAACGTCCGCTGGTCCCAAACTGAGCTTAACGCTTGTGCTATGGGTACCAGATTACGGGTATAATTCACACATACTTATATTAATTACTTTTTTGTTTTTGTAAATACATAAGTACCATATATTAATAGATCGAAAAAACACAGAGGCAGTACAAATGTCTTTATAGATCTTCACGAAAATAATGTGCTGAGTGGGAATCGAACCCACGACCTCATGCACGGAAGTCGGTTACAGTACCGACTACGCCACGAGACCCATCTAAAATAAATTATTGTCGTAATAATAACCTAAAATAAAATAGATGCGTAAGGAATCTGTTTTTACTGTCCCTTTAAGATCCTCAACCGAAGCAATGCGCCGTGTGCCGTCTCTCCGCCTTTATTGGCGGGCCACTGGAACTATGTTACATTCTTTCGGTGGTACAATGGGTACAACCTTACATTAATAATATGTCCAAAAATTTTGATAATGTTGGGAAAACGGATATCTTATACGTTGATTAAGTATTTAGTTAAAATTTACGTATGCAAATTTTATAACGTTTTTAGATTAGATCAAACAGAATGCATAACTAGGGAGGAGGGGCCTCGTCCATCTGTCTATGGTATGTAAGTACCTACTCGTCCTACTTTATGCTCGCATTTTATTTAATGTTTGTAGGCTGAAAGAGGTACTTAGGTCTTATTTCTAGTTTTCTTTTTTTAAATTAACGTTGTTTAAAATAGGTAATTAGACTTAGCTATTCTTTCTCGTGACATCTTTGACGATTAATCAACAATTTCTTGTTCAGTATGGTGTGGTACTATATGTATAACTAACAAAGAGAATATATTCACTATGTTTAATATCTAAATCTATTATGTTGGTAGTACACACTTTGACCCCGATTGAACTCTTGTGTGCCTTTTCCTTTGCAATCGTATTTCTTGCAAAAATCGCAACAAATGACTTAAAATACTTAGCTTTATTAACAATACCTACATAATTATGTGTAAAACTACAATTAATTAAGTCGCACAGTGCTAACAAAATTAATTGCTGCTGAATACTGATTCAGAGAAGATGCATTTTATACATAATATTATTATGTACTTATATAGTAACTTAATATAGGCATCATAAACGTTATAAACGAGACATGGTTGTTCCGAGGCACTGAAAATGTCAATAAGAAATAACTATTTAGGTTAATCAATAGGTTATTTTCATAGTACGACACTTCGTGCTCGCCTTCATAGGATTACTGGCAGTGGCGGCTTGAAGCCGTGTAAGGTTGTTGTAGATCAGCTGATACTGCAATCACGGTGTCTGCTGTATAACAACGAAAGCTATACAAAAACAGTAAGTAGGTATCGTTGAAAGATTTTATATTTACAATTTTAAGTAAATACACACATCTATTTGCTTACAATAATATTGTGTGTTAATGTTTATGTTTATTTTGTTCTAGGCATTTCTAGGTAAAGCAAAAATAATAATGAATATTATGTTATGTAGAGCGGTAATGTAATTTAAGTTTCAATATTGATGAGTCAGGTTCGTGATTAAACAAGCAAAGGGATTTGCAGTTTTTACACCATTTTTGGTATGAGTCCAACGATGAGAAGTAAACGCTTACGTGTCGTGAAGTGTGGTGGGCGCGAGTGTGGTGTCAGCGTCAAGGTATGAGTGTGAGGGGCGCTCGGGCTTGCGTAGACGCAGCCACACAATCCGCGAGTCAGTTGCGAGGAGCGCGCGCGCACTCAGCGACACACGATACGAACGACTCTCGCGACCATTATTTACTTTGTTCATGGTTATTGCTTGACAGATATTAATGTGAATATTTTTTTATTTATAACGTATTTAAACAAACTAATATAAGAATCTCGTATACAAATTAGAGTATATATGTACATTATATGTTAGCATCAAAATGACGATAAAAAATAAAAAGACTAAACAATCAAAATCGTCTGAAGTGACATCGTCTAGTAGTGCATCGACAAGTGTTCAGAAGACAAGCTCGACGACCTCGGTGCAACAAAGCAGTAATACTTTGCAGAAGGTTAGCTCCGGTAAGAAGGTTCGTTATATAGAAGTGAAGGTCGAGGAAGATGACCCGCTTATGATAACTGATGTAACCGATCACTCTTCTGTTGCCGGCTCTACAATATCGGAGCATTATAATAGCCACCCGCATTACATTATAACAGAGGCTCCTTCTATAACTGATCTTTCTCAAGTAAGTTCACATGAACATAACGTCAGGGAGATGGCTCAATCGACTTCGGGTGACTTTGTATCCAGCTCTACAATGCAGGGGTCTTCAACCACTCAACAACACAGCTCTAATTCGGAAACATTCCAAACTTCATCGACGTCTGTTCAGCGATCTGGTTCTAGTCATAGTCAATCTTTTGACAGAACTGCTGATTCTAATGTGGTCAACCAAACTATGAATACAGCTTTCATAGATTCCACAGGCAATGTCTCCAATAATTTATCTAAGCGATCTCAAACTGCCAATGCTTCGAACTCGTTTTTGCAAAATGAGCGCCAAACGTTGATTGATCAGGCAAACACTTCCTCTAAAACCACAAGTACAGCTAAGTTCAGTGATAATCAGAATATTAAGCAAAATGACAGGGTGACGTACACAAATTCTCCAGACCCTGCAGCAAGGAATAAAACTGTACGTTCTGATACGTCTAAATTATACGGTGGGGAAGGCAGTCTCGATAGAAAAGGAAATGTCAAAGAATATAGTACCACTTCCCAAACAAGCGAATCTAAGAGCAGCAACATCACGAAATCTTCATCATCTTCGTATGTTGTAGAAATCGTTGACGGTAAAGAGCGCATTATTGACAGCTCTAAGAGAGAGTGGGGTGATGCACAGGAGCAATCATCGAAAGAAGATTATGTTAGCATGAGTGGTACTGGTATGAAACCACAATCTGCACATAGCAGTCAGAATTATGATATGAAACTTAAATATGACACAGGAAAAAATGGACAGAGGCCTACAAGTGAGTTAGTTGTAGCAGAAGATTCAAAATTTATAAAAGATGGCAAGCAACTTAGCTCACATGCTAGTACCATTGCTGAGAAAGATAACATTTCGAAACATCAACAGTACATTAAAAATCAAGAAAAGATTACCTCTGACAAGCACTCGTTTTTAACGAAAGATGACTCACATATACAAAACAGTGTAAATAAAAACTATGTAACCTCAGACAACCAACCATCCATTAAAGGTGACCAATATCAACAAAACACCACAAATCGTGATCAAGTAATATCGGACGACCAATCTTCTGAATTGAGGCATTCTAATCAGCAATTTGTATCTAGTACCACCAATCAAACTAGCAAAGATATTGTTCAGCAAACAGTTATTGATAGGAACGACAGAAGACGTAATATGAATAAGACAGATTCTTCTAACTTTTATGGTTACGATGCCACCATCCAAAACGAACTTAAAAAAGTTGGTAATATTTTACAAATGCCTGACACTGATAATGTAAACTTTTCCACAAAAATTATGAAAAGCAATACCAGCAGCGCTCAGCAAGCTTCCACATCATCATACGTAGTAGAAATAGTTGATGGTAAAGAGAGAATTGTTAATAAAGATCATAGAGAATGGGGAGATAACAAAGAACATTCAACTTATGAGAAAAGTCATAATATTAGTGGCACAGGAATAAAACCACAACACGAATATTCCCGTCACGTATTGGATAAAGAATCTCATTATGATACTGGTAAAGATGGGATCCCTAAAAGCGCTTTACAAATTTCAGAAGAATCTGCCTTGTATAAGGACGGGAAACGGATCGCGTCTACTAGTAACACATATGGAGGAGATTACACAAAGAAACCAGCAATAACTGAATATGTGACTGATACTGAAGACGTGCATAATAAACGTATTTATGATGTGGCTGACCAAAGTGTTCATACAAGCACACACAATACTTCGACCACTGATGTGAAGAATATCAAAGATACCAGAGATATAACAAAGACAACCGAGTTTATAACAACAGAAAGAGAAAATGTATCTAAAGAGTCTAAATCAACTACATCCTCTCAAACTAAAGATACATTAACTACATATGAGAAAAGTACTGGAGCTTGGAATGGTAAGTTTACATATGAGAGAGACGATGACAGGCCTCAAAAACCAAAACAAATGTCTCCCTTCGGCAGGCCAGAACAGCCAAGACATCACTTACAACGCCAGGACACTCAAGAAAATATAATATTATCATCAAGAGACATAAAAGATTTTACATCAATTAGTGATCTGCGGAAACTAATTGAAAATTCACAAACTAAAAAAGATATCCGAGTAAGTAACAAAAATATTGTAATAAATAGAAATATTGATGATAAAATTTTAAAGGAAATTATCGAAACTGTTAAAAAGTATCCATTTAAGAGGATTGAAAAGGTTACACTTGGTACAAGAATCAATGAAGATGTAAAAGATTTATATGAAGGCATAGACACAGAAGAAACTACTGTACTAAGCTCAACTACAGGTGAAACTGTAAGAAAAGCTTTCGAAGTAGATAAAACTAAAAGCCAAATTGAAGTCACACGATATATCACTGAAAATGGCATTACTAGGAAAATAACTACTTACGAAGATGCTAAAGAAGACGATAAAATTAGAACAGACGTCTTCGTCGACAAAAGCAAGTTAGACTTCAAAAACTTGGTAAGAATTTCAATTATAATTACTATCGATTGTAGTAAATATTTTATCAGTAGTGTAAATACTTTATATTATAAAAGTTCAATTAAAATATTATGTTTAAAAAGCATTCAATGCTTATATAAAAAATCACAAAATCTAATGTTTTTAGTAAGTAGGTACCTAGTTATATCAAGATATGTAAAAACTACAGATAGAAGTGAGTATTTTGAGATAAATATATTATTATACATTTCAGCGCGATGTCCAAACGACCGAAGACGTTATTCGAGAATACGACGTGGTGGATCGTGGTATCACGGACACCACGAGAGAAGATACGACCGTTAGCACCGTCTACGATGAAAGAATTATCGATGACAGGAAAACAATGCGAGACGACAGAACTACAGTTGAGGAAACGGTGATTACAGAAGATTATGAGACCAGGCCCAGAGGCGGTCCAAAGAAACCGGAAAAAATTGTCGTCAAGGAACAATGCATTTGTGAAATGTGTACTTGCGGGTAAGTAATATGCATATCTGAATTTTCTTTATAAAATATTACTTTTTTAGGACTTGTTAAAATGAATTATGTTAATTATTATGAATAACGTTTGACCTATAAATTATGACTCAATATATCCTTATTGCTCAGTTAGTACTTAACTGTTAAACGTAGGTAAATAATTATATATTTTTTTAAATATTTGCAGATAATTACTGTAAAATTACTATAAAGTCCTGTATTACAGTAATTGTTCCAAATTATGTAGGTAAAGGATAACATTCTATTTAATACTTACAAACTTACCCTTACATATAGAGAAAAAGCATTTAGATATCAGTAGAAAATCACCTTTTACTTGCGATATAACCAGGGGCATAAGTTAGTTTCTGTTTTTATTGTAAATCTATTGGTTTACGACTTTTTCTGACTACTTACACACTTATTATCTTGGATATATTTCTTAGACACAAAATGGACGGATGGTTCCTGTGGGATGGTTTTGCGTAGAATTCATATATGTACCAGAGGGTTGCGTATTTTGACTGCAGGCAGCTAGCTTTCGCATAATTATGCGAGTATATGTATAGACGCTTTCGTCATCGCATAATGCAAATTAATGTAGATATTCCAAGGTATTACCAAATAAATACCCTATATAGGTACGTAGTACGTATAATACATAATAAGATAAAATGTTATCTTTATGCTATTTTTACTTATCGTCGATTTCATAATATTATCGTAACCTAAGTACCCATATTTCGTGGAAATGCATTAGTTTGGCAATGATATAATCCGACAAAGTATAATGTTATTGCATACAAACGTAATATCGTCAGGTGCGGCACAGATATCAAGATAAATTTTGTAGAAGTATTAGCGATAACCGCTAGGTTTATTTAGGTCATATTCTTATAAACAAGACCAATGCTAGCAACCAGACAGACAGAGAGACACGGCGAGGGATTTTATCTATAGGTACACCTATGTAATATCCATTACAATTGTCGATTAACATCTAACGTTTGTTTTGGTGGACAAAGAAAAATTGGGACATAAAACACAGAAGTAATAGGTCATCACTATGGGGCGAGTGAAGCTGGAGGGGTAATGCGCTAGTGTAAAATAAAACAGTAGAACCCAATACGTCTATCATATATTTACGTTAGTATATAGTAAATCTACATTGAAGGTATAAAATACCCACCTCAACGCTTCGTTTATGAGGCGCGCAATAGAGACGACACTAAGCGAGAGGCAATAGAAGAAAAAAACAACGTTAATTTTTGTCTGCACAGCTCTGATATTACTTAAAGCATTTTAATACAGTTCTTTCAGCTAGGTAGAGCTTAGCTTGGACTGAAATTATTTTTTTTGTTTAAAGATAACCGATGTGTATTTACATAAACTATTACTTACTAATATATACAAATAATATAGATAGGATAAAAGTTATAAAATCTAATCACTATATTACTATAGATATGAACACTTCGGCGAACTTTAGACCAATAATACTATATTTAAATCGAATGTGACGTATTAAAGTTATGCTCATTTAAGTGTCCACTCATACGAAGTTGCAGGCGTCAGCTAGTTTTAATAAAAACGGGTATTTTCTTGGTTCCGGTCCGACAGTAGGTGGCCTTAAATCTGGCCATTTTATTTTGTTTGATTACGTCACTTACGTACCTAATTATTAGGTAGCTCAAAAAGGCTGAAGAATAAGTTATATTTAATCTATCCCGCGAATTATTTTACAAGAAACTGGCAGAACATGTTAATTTCAAGTTTAAATGAATATCATCTCAATCTCTATCTAGAATACCTAGATCCATTCATGAAGTACCTTACTAGAGGGGAATTCTCTTTGGCGAGAAGAGCTTTACAAACGGAGAACCTTTCATTGCCGTCCATAGATTTTCAGAAGGGGCCTGCCCTTAGTTTACACACACACATTATTGGTTATTCATGTATATTAATCCACTTATATTTCTAAAGATGATGTAAAGTATATTTTAGTTCTAAATTGTGCTTACTTATATAATTATATTGGTTCATTCGTCACTGCGTGAAAATGTCCATGAAACCATATTATGAAGTCATTTACTTTGTATGTGACGCGGTGTGATTCAATGAATAAATAATTGGCTGCTAGTGCTAGATCACAGATCAATTGCGCTTGCTATTTTTCCTAACTGCGTATTGTTCATTAGTAAATATGTGTTGTAAATTTATTAATTTACAATTAATATAGGAAAATTGAACAAGAAATCTTGTAAATTACGTGCATCATGCTTTCTCTAAGGTGCTCTTGAACGTGAATTCATAATTAAAATTACCTTACGTACGTGGTCTAAAATGTTAAATAATATTTTACGAACGATGATTTTGATCTTGCCTCTTGATTTGAAAAAGAATTATTTGCTGACGCTGCTGTATGTTAAACACAAAGTGAAAAATGTGAAATCGAAAATAACAGTCACGAGCAGGATTCGAACCTGCATCTCCTGGATACCGTCCAGATGCTTTGCCAATTCAGCCATCGTGACCCTTGCTCCTGACTGCTAATTTCGATAATACATTCATACTTAACGTCTTTGGGTGACGCCTGCACCATCTGTCGGAAGTATTTTCATACATTATACCGACCGACAAGGGTCACGATGGCTGAATTGGCAAAGCATCTGGACGGTATCCAGGAGATGCAGGTTCGAATCCTGCTCGTGACTGTTATTTTCGATTTCACATTTTTCACTTTGTGTTTAATGTATGTTGCTAAGCATGTCAAATGCTAAAAATATATATAAACATATCTAAATGCTGCTGTATGTCTTTAAATATTATTGCATTTGTTTGGTAGGATAGAGTCAGTACTCTATAATATTATACCTAATATAATAAGTTGTTATATGAATAGCCGGATTTATATATTTAGTTATACGTAGTGTAGTGAAAAAACGAATACTAGGATCTAGGTTGTGGTATTCAGTGCAGAGCTATATTTGTAAAGCTTTTCTATTACCTTTTATAAGGCGTGGTACTAACTGAGTAGTTGTCCGTCATTTCTGCGTTCTATTTCAAATAGCAGTATATGTCAGTGAAATATGTATACTTACATAAAAGCTTCCCCTACTTGTCTTCAGTGTGCCAATCCATCCATCTATCCATCAGCCCTTTAAAGTCCACTGCTGGACATAGGCCTGCCCAAGAATGGGGGATAGTGACGTAATCGCCACGCTTGGCAGGCGGGTTGGCGATCGCAGTGGATGTTGTTAATACTCGAAGGATTGCTGCTGCCCACTCCCTCAGTATTCACTAAGTCGGCTCTTACGACTACCATGGGTGGAGAGGGGTGCGACAATTGTAAAGCCGGCCCCACACGGCAAACTAGTGTACCAATAATAGTTGATAATAGAACATCCTTATTAATATTATAATTATAAACCAGCTGATCCGATAGACGTTGTTTTGTCTTAGCTATGAACATTCAATTACTTGCGAACTGTCAAACACGTAAATTTAAAATAGCAGTTAAGTTTTCTAAAATTTTCCAGTTTTTTTTTTTGCAATTTTTTTTATTTTTTCTTTCCGTAAGAAACTTCTAGAAAGAGAAAAAAAAATAAAAACAAAAGATAAATGAAATCGGTAAAGTCGTTCTCAAGTTATGGCGTGACCAAGGGAAACAGGGATTCATATTTATATAATTATATAGATATTATATATTGTTTGTGACTATCACCCCTATAACGATCATCATGAAATGTAGCATACATAGGCTTCGAACCCAGAAGAGAACAAAATCGGCAGAATCTAGTTCACTATACCTAATCGCCATAATTGCATCTGGCAACATGCCTAGAAGTAAACATGTACCATCTTTTGTTATTGTGTCTTCTATCTTCAATGTCAAGGTCACATTACTCAGCGCATTCCACTCAAATAAATGATTTCTCAACTTGACGAGAAATGAATATTAGTTATAAAATGTTTATGAGTAATCTCAGTTGTATTTAGCAATAATACTTTATAGCTCACTTCGTATAGAGTGGGCGTATAATGCAATTGGTTTTAGCCCAGGTAAACCTGAAAGTCGAAACTGGTCAAGAAAGAATCCATAGAAACCTAGTTGCTTATCTTGTTGGCATGTTGTGTCGTTAAGGACTCATTAGTTACTCACAGGTACTCGTATGTTCACTTCATCTGATTACTAATTAGGTAGATCATTTAGGATGCATCAGTAGGATAAAATACGTTAGCTGATTGTAATGGCAGAGCAACATCACCTGCCTAGCCTTCCCATATATATACTATATAATATTAGCTATTCATTAAACACAAAGTGAAAAATGTGAAATCGAAAATAACAGTCAGGAGCAGGATTTACCAATTCAGCATCTGGACGGTATCCAGAAGATGCAGGTTCAAATCCTGCTCCTGACTGTTATTTTCGATTTCACATTTTTCACTTTGTGTTTAATGTATAGTGCTAAGCATGTCAAATGCTAAAAATATATATAAAAATATCTAAATATTAGCTATTGTTTGTGATGATATTACATGGGAGAATCTATATCACTGGCCAAAAATCTATATAATATCTAGTTGCATTAATGAGAGAGGAATGTGTTATCGAAATTAGTGATCCCGATTAGAAATTACGGTTGCTGAATTGGCAAAGCTTCTGGAATAGTTTTCCACGAGATGCAGGTTCAAATCCGGCTCGTGAATTTTATTTTCAATTTCACATTTTCGCATCAAATAAACATATATTTTTGCTGGTAAAATGCAGTCAACGATATCCAAATCCACCTGAGGTATTTATCTATATCTAGAACTAGGTAAATAAAAAACCAAATAGGTTTCACATTGAGTAGCAAAGCAAGTGCATAAAATTCTCTTTTGATACATGCTACATGTTAATAAAATTCAACTTTTACGAGCGTAAAAAAGTGTAGATAGGTACCTACTAGGTATTCGTAGATATATTTATAATGTTTAATGCAGAATGTATGCTGCATTCTGCATTTCGTCTGGTATTAAGATCGACATAGTCGTAAATTCTATCCTCATGCATACATAGCTAAGATGCGTAAAAAGTTATTAATATTAGACGGATTAAACGGTTAATTACACCTGAATTGTTTCATTGAACTGGTTGACTGAGGATCAGGTGCAGCACTCGTAGGACGATTCCACTCGACCGCATTCACTTCCTCGCTTACGTATACACAAGCCTTGCTACTAAACATCTGATTAAACAATAACGGGAACAATAGGTTAGAGAACCTTACATACCTACATGTTATCGGTGTTTTGAGAAATGTAAATATATGCAAGAAATTTCATAATTTGCTAATGTGACGATATTTATTCTTGGAGTAAAAGCGTATCAATTTAAAATTTCTTAGATATGAAGTAAGTACTTACTTTCATAATATAACGACGGAAAATGATAGTGTGCTAGTAACCTATTACAATTTTGTAATGATTTGGACAATGCATATGTCGGTGTCCGCTAAAACATTGCATCACGCTATATCGTGTGATCTGTTCAAAATGACCGAGCACGAAGGACAATTTTTAAACTAAAGCCGGGACAGTTTTTAAATTAAACACACGCTTTTTTTCAATGTTAAAGGCACATTACCCTTTATTGCATAATTCCACTTTAACCTAATTTATAAAATAAAAAGTTATTAGTTTGTATTAAAATCAACATTTAATGAAGGAGTTAATTTAGCTACCTATTTTGGTTACTAGCGATGATATCGTACCGTTCGGCGCCAGGCACCACTATCTAGATAATACTATACGTCATTTTATTTGTTCTAATAATGGTTCTAAATAAGACTAATGAGCTAGGTTTAGCGGTAGCCTCATATGCAATCAGGCAAATTTATGCCGAAGCATAGCTACAGTTGCATTTTATTAACTTGAAGCATGTATCAAAAGAGAATTTTATCCACTTACTTTGCTACTCAATGTCAAACCTATTTGGTTCTTTATTTAGTGTAAGATGTAAAGTAAAATTCATTCATTTTAAACCTCCTAACACGAGAACTCTATCTCTTATAAAACAAAGTTCCTTGTACAGAAAACCAATTATAAAATCTATTATTTCTCTAGCCTGTCTTTCTGTCGGTGCGCGAGATCTTCCTTATTCCTTTATCAAATTCAAAGCTTATCGTGCCGGCTAATGACGAAAAATAGACCCACGGTCTAAAAATGTACCGTTTCTCTTAAATTTGAGATTTCCTCCTTTAATGGATGCGTCGATTTTTCGATAGATATCGAATCATATTCGATAAATATCGATGCGCACTACTAGATACTATCTACATATTGGTCTTAAACTGAAACCTGCTAAGCCTGCTATTTTATATAAGTCTGTTACTAGAGGGGTGAATGAAATTAGAACTAGTCTGTTAAAGATCTCAAGAAAGTCGTTTGGTCTCTACTTTCTTATTCTATGACTGTGTTTGTGTAGAAAGAATACTAACTACTTAGTTCCCACAGACGAATATGCTAATTAATTATTCCTACATTAATTATTGAAACTAAAATACCTTCCAAGCATATACCTATCGGTGCCTGTTGTATTTCATGGCAAATGTATCATTGTTTTTCTATAGATTTCATAGTATCGATACAAAGTCACAGAAGTTTTAAGACATTTAAAAATATTTTGGTCTATGTATCTGAGCACCCGGGTATTACCAATAATGAAGAAAATGTTTCTAGATACATTATACACTTAGACGTGTTTCATAGCTCGGTCTTGTAGTAATATAGATATATAACTATATTTGCTTATAGTGATAATTACCTATCGATAGGCCTCTATATTTAGTTGCGCCAACCGTGGCCTTTTGCCGACCTTTGTGGAGATACAAACAAATGCATTAATCACTAGCTACCACAGTCGATTTATAGCTTGTTCTGTTCTGTAATTCTACACTATGAAGTTCAGTTATTTTGTACAGTTAATTCCTAGTTGTCAGCTATTTAGTACGATAATTCGTAAATCCACTAGGTATGTGCCCACTATCTAGGTGCCGGTAGATTTTAATTGGGTCTAGTCGCAATGATACATTTCCTTTATAGCCATTAATTAACTGTGTAATTTATTTCACACAATAGAGCAATACATTGTCATGTAAGCACTAGAACTAACACATATGACTGTCTTAGTGTTTGTGAGGAAAGTTAAGAGTTTATTCAATACGAATACCTACTTTTATATTTAAGTACCAATTTCTTCTTTCTCTTAACATGGAAACCTGGTCCAAAGCTGCTATCCTCTTGTTATTATTCTTTCTATTATCTCCTTAGTATTCTACCTATCATTTGCTTATTATCCTTTCCGTCCACCTCCTTAGAGATGGTGATGCGCGAGTGATGCCTCTGGTGTTGCTAGCGGCTATAGGCTACGGTAACCGCCTACCAGCAGGTGGGCCCGTATGCTTGTTTGCCACCTACGTAGCATAAAAAAATAAATCTTGAGATGTTTTCTGGCACTTAAAGATAAACTTATAATGGTGAGTGACAAAGCATAACGGCGCTACAAAGTATCAGAATTACAATGAATTACAATATGATCCCTCTATGGCTCTCTTAACATATCTCCAACGGTAATAGATTGGTTTCGCAGTTACCTGTGTGGCCGCCGACAATGTATTCGCATTGAAAATACATATTCCTCCTGGTATAATACGTCAGTCGGTGTGCCCCAGGGTGGCGTTTTATCCCCTCCACTTTTCGCAATTTTTATTAATTCCATCTCTAATAACCGGTTTTCTTCCTACCACCTTTAAGCAGACGACCTTCAAATTTATTTGCAGACTCCGTTTTCTCAACTCTCAGAAACTATAAAGACACTCAACGACGATCTCAATAAAATTAGCGAATGGAGTCACTCTTATGGTCTGACTGTGAATCCGCTTAAGACACAAGTAACCATTGTCGGTAGCTCTAGGATGATCGCAAGAGTTGATTGGACACAGTTGCCTCAGGTCGTTTTTGAAGGTATCACTATCCCTATGTAAAAAGGAGCATGAGAGTAAAATCAATGCGGTCGAAATGCGATCTCTGTGGAGAATCTGTGGAGTGAGGCTGACTGACCGCATTCGTAACAATGACGTAAGAGAGCGAGTAGGTATGAAAGAGAGTACTGGTGTAAAGATGCGAAAGGGAATGCTCCGATGGTTCGGACATGTGGAAAGAATGCCGGATGAGCGACTGGCTAAGAAGATATACAATGCGAAAGTGGAAGGATGTAGGTACAGGGGGAGACCGAGACTTACCTACCTAGACCAAATTGGTCATGTATTGAAGGAAGGTGGAGTCAGGAGTCTCTGAAACCGGCGAGCGTGTATGAAGAGAGTTATGAATGTTGAGGAAGCGAGAGATGTATGCAAGAATAGAGCCTCTTGGCACTCTGTTCTCTCTGCCTACCCCGCAAGGGAAATGGCGTGATGATAAGTAAGTAAGTAAGTACTATCCCTATAAGGGACAAAGTTAAAAATTTAGGCTTAACAATTGACTCAAATTTTACTTGGGGGCTACAACTCCAAGAAGTTAGTCGCAAGATCTTTGCTTCTGCAGGTTCTTTGAGGCGATTGCGCAATTTTCTCCCTACTTCTACCAAAATTACGCTTGCAACTTGTTTACTTCTTCCTATCCTTGACTACGCAGATGCCAGCTATCCAGATCTCGCCGAGAACCAATTGGATAAACCTGAGCGCCTCCAAAATTTCTGCATAAGATTCATATTTGGTCTACGCAAGTATGATCACGTTTCTCAATTTCGAACACAGCTTAAGTGGTTACCACCACAGTGGTACCAATACGACATCGCCGGAACACTCATATTCTCTCTTTACTATATAATGTACTGTTTAACCCTTCTACTCCTTCCTATCTCAAAAATCGGTTTGAATTCCTCCATGATACACATAGTAAGTGCTTAAGGTCATCGCAAAACTTGAGGTGAACCTTGTAAGGCCCAAGGCAAAAAAATAGTGTTAGAAAGTACCACCCAATGGTTTCATGCGAGAACATAAACAACTTGGTGCTTGCAGCCCAAAGTTAAAAGAATTATTCTAAAGACGTTTCGATGATCTTAGATTAAAAACTTTTTTTTGCCTAATATATTACTCCCATTTAATTATATTTTTGTTAGTTTTAATGCAATTTTTTTTGTTCTCGCCTGATCACATTGGGACTTTAATATGGTATCAGAATCATAAAGATCCTCTAGTTCTGTGTCACGTAAACCTGTAACCAAAATATGAAGGTAAAACAACAAATATATATATATGTACATTGGGAGAAATAAATAAGTAGTTATGTATTTAGATACTATGATAAAACATTAATTTACTATAAAATAGTATTATTGTGTATGACTACAACTAACGCCCAATGAGCTCACTTGATGCCAAATAAAAAAGTTCCAAAAATGTAACTAGTGCCCAATGTGATTATATGATCGCATAATATTTTGTAACATCATATTTTTTCATAGGGGCCACTATTTGTAAAAAATATTTGTATTACTTGTAAAATTACATCTTAGTAACAAAATTTAAAGTCAATTTCTTAGAATTAATAGATTGTTATGATAAATAAATATAATAACTCACCTGCGCGCCGCGTGCGTTCCATCCCGGCTCCTTCCAGGGTCGTTTGACAGTTGAGTTTTGATTGGATGGTATCCTTGCCGATATGTCAAAAGTCATTTAAAATTGATCTATCACTGACATTTAAAATGTTACTTTAAAGGCGCGCATTTTCAAAAATGTTAGCAATAGTTTAATATGGTATCAGGTGATCACAGTTGGCGGTAATTAGATAATATATTTTTTTGCGTTGGGCTGGATTTCATAAATGATTTAGTTCTCGTCTGATGACGATGGGCCTTAAGAGGTTAAAAATGCCGTTGCATTCCACAAATTTTGTTGGCAAATCTTTTACAGTCACAGCGATAAGCCTGTGGAATGCCGGTAGAAATAAGACGGGCAGAGACTATATCCAGATTTAAATTATTAGTTAGAAATCATTATCTAAATGAGTAAATTATATTCCTTACACAAACTTATCATTGATGAATTCTTAAGAATTAATTCGTATACATAGCTAAATATTTATGTTATTTTCATAATATTTGTGTATAGTAATTTATTACGTACGTTATTATAGCTATATTTATGTATATATTTAAATTATTTGTATGTAGTATATTTTGTATCTATTTATTTATATGTATTTAATATTTATATATGCAGGTTCGTTATGTTACACCAACAACTACCACTCTCTCTCTCTCAATCGTGTCCATCCAAAGGTTGCCTGGTAGAAATTACTTTTAGTAATAATGCCGCCCATTGTACCACATAATGTAAGATTTGTTTTTGTACTTCTCTACTGCAGTATTGGTGTACAATAAAGTATATAATAAATAATAATAATATGATCGGTCCACGGTTTTCTGATCCGATTCTGATTCCATGTACTAGGTATCTATTTATGCATTAAATCATTACCGTATCGAATGTTTACGTCATCATCATTCTTGTCCTTGTGCACGACTGCCACTGATGTCAGTATTATTCAGATAAGCGTTGTCAATACATAATGTTTTTGCATTTCTTTATAATTTATTATATCTTAATGTTCTCGTCAAGGTGGTAGGTAATTATATATTTCTGATTACCTATACTTAGCTACATATTATTTTTATTAAGTCCTTCCTACCTGTCATAACCATCCCTGTGTCACAGAAAAGATACTAGTCCTACGGACCTGTGTCCTGTGAAATACGGAAATAAATTTGTTTATTTATATTCTACTATATCCACAGAAAAGTGGAAGAACGAATATAGGCCGCAAAATTAATTTTCTGCCCATTAGTTATTGGTAGTATATAATATGCAAACGCCTTTATTTATTTACATAGACTCATGACTGGTAGACTAATAAATGAAATCATAGACTAGATGCGGAAGGCGGAAAACTGACATTATTATGGAACACATTGAAAAAATCCTATAAATAGGAGACCGAATGACGTTCACAATATCGACGTTTACTATAATTCTCTCAATATCTTTGTGAACATATTCGATATCATCCATCCATCCATCAGCCTTTCAACGTCCACTGCTGGACATAGGCCTCCCCAAGAGAACGTCGCAACGAGCGGTCCCGTCATGGGGGATAATGCTGTAATCGCCACGCTTGGTAGACGGGTTGGCGATCGCAGTGGATGTTATTAATACTCGAGGGATGTTATTGATATTCGATATATTGAGCCATAATCTTAGTTATAGAGAAGATATGTAAATCAAGCAATTTACAAACCTAATTGAAAAACCTCTATAGATGCACTACTCTACTGATACCCGAAGTAGGTACTATAACAGCTATTGATTTTAGTTGCTTACTTTTGAATAATATAACTAGTGTAGGTGGTAAGACAACACAACAGCGGCGTGCTATATACGAGTAGGTCGCTCAATTTAGTGCCATGAACTTACGAGAAGTTCCTAGGTATGTAAGTAGGTATATGTACATACACTGTCATATAACTTCTGAATAGTCAGTGTTTTGTCTTTATCTGATGGTGAATGGTAACCGTTGCTCATGGACTTATCTATACCGAGAGTATTATCAAGCCGCTGCTCACCATTTCATTTTACAGATATGAAATGAATTAATAAACGGCTATCTCCTACTACAGCCAAAACGCAACGATGTGCTTCATGGCTGGTCACACGGGAGATGGTGGTACCAACCCGCTCGGGCCCTATACCAAGTGAGTAGGTACTCCCACTTGGTACCCAGTCCTACCACCAGTCAAGCAATGGATGATAATTGCTTACTTCCCTTAGTCGCCTCATACGACACCCGTGGGAAAGAATGGTGTGGTGACAATTGTATTCTTAGTCCGTCACCACACGGACTAATATGATAGTTTGACAGTGAAAGAACGGAACAAAACACTGAACAACTATTCGGAGCTTATACAATGTTTATTAGTAAGGGGGTAAATGTGTCTATTTTGTGATTTGACTGAGGCTTAGAAGTATCATCATCAGTTAATATTTTGAATAGGTACCTACTAAATGATTTTGAGTTTATATTTTAAGTAGTTGTTTTTTTATTCCTATTGTAGGATAAAACAAACGAGATAAGCTACGAGATTAATTCAAAGAGATGTCATTCACCTCAGTAACACCAACTGAAATAATTTTAATACGAGTATGTACCCAAAGTGATGTAAAAACATCATTATAATGTTATTGTAACAAATAAATTACTTGAAGATATTTAAAAAATAATTAATACAAGGTAAAAATTAAATGTAGCTAAATACTTGAAGGTACCCAGGATTTGAACCTGCATCTCCTGGATACCGTCCACCGTACCGTCCTGGTATGAATGTGTTTTCGAAATTAGCAGTCAGGAGCAATTATCACGATGGCTGAATTGGCAAAGCATCTGGACGATATCCAGGAGATGCAGGTTCAAATCCTGCTCGTGATTGTTATTTTCGATTTCACATTTTCCACTTTGTGTTTAATGTATAGTGCTAAGCATGTTAAATGCTAAAAATATATATATAAAAATATCTAAATATTTATAGGGTTTGCGTCAATATTAGGTAAAATCTTAATTGTAAAATTAAGTTTACCTGGTCGGTATAATGTATGAAAATACTTCCGGCAGATGGCGCAGGCGTCACCCAAAGACGTTAAGTATGAATGTGGTACCTAGATACTTATTGTTTAGTCAATACCGAACATACTATGCTTTTTCTTGTCATGAATATAATACTTGGATAGCATGATGATTCTTTACTTAGTTTATACCTAGTTATTTAATATGATAAAAATCTTATGCCGGTTAATTTTGCGAAACAATGAACATCAGGGTTACACTTCTTTACCGCAAATAATAGCTTGTATGTGTACCCATGCAATATGTAGTTATTATATGTTGTTCTAAATATGGCTGAGCTAAGAGTATTTAAATATAAACAAACGTTTTTTTTTAATTTCTTTGTAGTTACATATTATGCAAAAGAGAAAGTGTTAGTGATTACCAGTATATTATCTAACCAATCAGCATTTTCTATTTTTTAGTAAACATCGCGCATTTTACGCAAAATTTTGCTTTTTTTTTAGCTAGTTCCCCACCTTGTTGAGATTCGGGCACTGTACTGACAGAGTACTCGACTGTAACACACGAGGCTCATGTACCCAGCCACCGTGACTGAGAGTTTTGTTATGGTTATTGTTAACCGTGAATAAAAGCACTCTCGTACGTGCTGATGTTGTATGAAGTAGATGATCGCCTAAATGGCCTAAATGATTCTCTATGTCAAAACTTTGAATTCAAATTATTCCAAACCTACCTATATCAAGCGAAGTAGATACAAGGTACAACACTATTATTTGTGAACAATTAACCAAGAATATTTAGGCAATAATGACTGGCTAGATTGTTTTATATAATTGACTTGACGATCTAATACAACGTGTTAATAAATTTACATAAAAAGGAAACCAAACCAGTAACTACATCCCACCATACTCGTATAGCCTACTAAATGCAGCTTCACAACTCGCAGACAGCCATTACGCTGTGTCTAATTGTCACGTTATTATTGATCACGTTGCTGTCTATACACAGACGCCATTTGCGGCACCGATGGACATGAACACATGACTAGATGATATAAGTATTATATAGGTCGCGTGTGTATAGTCAATTAGAATAGGAGAGCAATATTAAGGAATAAATTGTGTTGAACTTGAAAATGTTTGACATATTTTCTCTGATGAGTATACAAAGGGAGAGCCCCATTGAGTTATGTACATATACATCAATGGGGAGCCCTTTGTATACTCATTACATGGTACCTATTTAATAGTAAAATTGTAGGTTCTATAGTAATTCAGTGTTTTCATAGTGAAAAAACAGTTTTAAAACCTGATTGGTTACAGGTACCGTAATTAAATATCTTATTACATAAGCAAGCAGCACTTTTAGTTGCAATAAACTAGATATTTGATTTAGTTTATTCCAACTAAAAGTGTTTAACATTAAGGGCCCGCCTTTAATGCAGAGATAGAGTGAGCGATAAAGATATTAATCCAATAACTTTACTTATTATCAAATATCGCGTTTATAGCATGTCTGTGTTCTTTATCAAGCTTATTTTAAAATAGGAATCTCTCTCTAGTCAGTGAGCACAAAATTTGCAAAGTAAACAAAAATTAATCAAATGTAGGTCAAGTACTTATATACTGCAAATAATATAATTATAGTTGCTTCAAAAAAATAATAAAAGTAATGCTTATGACTACCAGATAATACAAATTTCAATTAATTAGTTTATAATTTGAGTAGTCATTACGACTTACTGTAACGTCGTGTTACAATACTAATGATACATTATCCATAATTAGAATAACAATATTCATTACAACATGTCGAACGTGACTAGATTGGCGCTGAACCTCAAATTGTTTTAGTTCTAATATTCACGACACGTCTAAACCACAAGGGGGGCGACAACCACGATAGCCATATCAGGTGAACGCTAATCGAGCAAGCACCTACATTTTTATTACATTAAAATCACGTACTTGTCTTAAATAAAAAATGTGAACATACCTTGCCTACTCGATTTTCAACTCTCGTAATAGTACCTAACTGAATAGATATTGTCAAAAGAGACTTACTTAATACGTACAAAAACATAAGTACTAATAGTATGCGCTCCAGGAAATATATATTTACAAACATCATAGAATTACATTTAAAAGACGTCTTTATAAATATTTAGAAGTTTGCCAGTAAGAAATCAAAAAGTATACACCTTCGATCAAAAATACCTCTAGTTGATCGAAGAGAACATACCTATTATATTTCGCTCCTTGTTCTCCAACCAAACTTTGTTATTATAGCCAGTCTAAATTACGGCAGCGTTGATTAGTTTATGTGAAGCTTTTTTATATAAAGCTGTCGTAAATTATGAGATTTGATAGTCACAACCAGTTTAAAAAAAGCTAAGAAAGAATATACTACTAAAGGATATACTCAGGAAGTTAAAAACCAGTAGGTATACTAGTACTATTACAAATGGTTTAAAAAAACATAATTTCAATAACACATACCTAAACGGAATCACTAGTCATTATCAGTGTGGTGACGGACTAAGAATACAAGTGTCATTCATTCCCATGGGTGTCGTACGAGGCGACTAAGGAAAATAAGCAATTATTACCCATTGCATTACTAATGGCAGAGCTGGGTACCAAGTGGGAGTACTCACTTGCTATCGAGCCCGTGCGGGTTGGTACCACCATCTCCCGTGTGACCGGAGGCACATCGGTGTGTTTTGATTGTAGCAAGAGATTTATTCTTCCATTTCATATATCTGTGAAATGAAATGTTGAGCAGCGGCTTGACAATACTCCCGGTAGAGTTGAGTCCATGACCCACGGTTACCATTGGCCGTGGCACGTCTGCCACCTTACGTAATAAAAAACATAACATAGTTTCACGCCTGTATTCTCCGAAGGGGTAGGCAGAGGTGATTGCACACCAACGATTCGCCAGCTATGTTAAGTCCTACGTAATAGGGGGCGAGCCTATTGCCGTCTACCGGGCACATTTCCATACTCCGGGCTGCTACTGAGAATTTTTCGTTTTACGAAAAAGCTCAATAACACTGCCCAACCGGGAATCGAACCCGAGACCTCATGATCAGCTGTCGCTTACACTACCACTGCACCACCGAAACAGTTAGAGTTAGTTAGTTTACCTTACGTAATAAAATAAATATAATATGCAGTATATGTGTGATACTATACTTCTACAGGAATGCGAAACTTATTTTATATTACATTCACGTAGCACAGGAGAGCGTTTGAGCATTCCAAGTTATACCTACTGAAGTACAAGGTGGTCATTTCTTGTTTCATAATAACATTCATCATTTGAAGAAAAAAAAAAGAAGCAGTGAACAACTTTCCATACCAACGCATTTTGCTTCTTACCTTCTTGAGTAAATAATGTTTTAAAATTTAAAACACTTTAAACCTTCAAAATATACACAGTACTATGTCAACCCTGTGTTCTCTAGTTGTGTTAGTAGGTAGGTATATAAGCATTATATTTTTCTGTCTGGAATTCTGATGAGAATCTATACCCATATGTAGATAGAGTAAAATAGAGTATAGCTAGTCATTTATATTGTAGTGAAAGCTTTTAGTACGATGACTGTACAAATTAGGAGCTTAGTTACCATCTGTATGCTATATAAGACTGTGATTCGACAAAAATGTAATCAAAGCCATATTTGCTGTATTACAGCTTAGGCCCAGAACCGACAGCTTAAGTTGTTCTTTCAGTATCTTCCAAAATATAATAGGTATACCACTATTTGCCTAATTCCGAGCTACAGTTGAAAATGACAAACGCATTAGCTCGCATTAGCTTTTTACTTCAACTCGGAATTCAAATACAGGATCTTCATTTTATATCGTTTCCTACATATATACCAGGGGTTACTAAATGTTTAAGAACATTCATTCATCATTATGGATTATGTAATAAACACAATTATGTGGATGTAATAGTGAATTTGCGACGGTAGGTATCCCTAATAGGTTTTGCGGATCCCACATTAGAAATAGGTGTTATAAACCATTGAACCATTGAGATTACCAGAGAGATTCTGTGCAATGACAATCACCTATTTAATTAGATCTACTAGCCTGTTATTACTATATTCTACCTGCCTTACTAATGATTTTTTTTTATTTAATTTGTTTAAGGCGTTGTAAGAACCATCTGCCTAACAGTAACTTATAAACATCGTTATTCTCTCATCACACGTAAGTTTAGTTCACAAAACAAGTCATAGTCGAAGTCAGTCATATAAAATTAGTAATCAATTTTATTGTGAAAAATGAAGATTATGAGGCGTGCAGTTTTGGATTTTCCAAAGTATTTAACATTGCAATCATAGATGTTTTGTATAGCCTAACTTACAATGATGTCATGTTTATATACATATATGTTTATATGCCAAATTTTATATATAAAAGATAGATCTCTGTATAAGTGGACACCTGATATTATATGATTGCATTTCCTTTATAAAATTTTATGACCTGCCTGAGGTTTGGCTAGAATAAGATTGAGCTATAGCCACTTGTAAAGCTAATAGAGCATAACAAGTAAAGTGCCCAGTCGTTTATTAAACGCCCACCACACATCACTAGATGCTCAATTGAAAAATGTTTCTCATCTCTAAATTGACCTTAAGAGTCCAATCTCAATATCTATATAGAACAGAGTTTTTATGCAGCCATGAATTTCTCTGGCTCCTAATTTAGTAATAACTAGTACTATACAGTTCTTTAAAACATTTAGATTTGTTGACAAACTTATGTCAGCGATAGGTATTACTTGGTCGTGTTATAAGAAGCATCTGTTGTTATCAATGTTGCTAATCAAGTTGCTTTTTTTGTGTGATGTAGAGCGATTCTTATGTTTAGTTATGGCGTGAGAGTGATATAAAGCGGATAGGTATTGTATACCAAATCGGCATGGCAATTAGAAATATACGTGACGTGTAAAATGGTGCAGGCTGCGACCTCAAGTATTCGCGGCGATGATCTCACCGGCTCGAGCCCACGTCCTCGCCTCGCTAAAACTAGTTTGTTGTTTACTCGTGTCGATGTAACTTAACGTTTTTGAACACAGGACGTTCTGTTAAAGAGAGACGCTTACGTCAGAGCCTTCTTTCTAGGTATTTTATTTTGTAAGTAAATTGTTATGAATACATTTAACAACCAAACATTACAATGTTGTTCCTACTCCATCATAACTTGTTGAGAAACATGACCCTCAAAGAGAGTTTTATAAAGAACAAGCCTTCGCTTGCGTCTCCGCCGCAATCAAAAGCTTGTTTTTAGGCTGTATCAGGTTCCCGATATAGAAGCGGTATAAAATGTATACCAGTTGTTAAGTCTAATCGAGATCTATCAAACAAAAGTTGCGTCAAAATCCGTTTAGTAGTTTTTGCGTGATGCGCGAACATTCAAACAGATAAACTGACAAAAAGACGAAAAATCTAAAAAAAATCATTAGGTGTTCAGACACGCCTATATAGCCTAAATCAGTATTTTTTCTCAAATATCTTAAATGTACAGACATAACATTGTTACAGCTTTATGATAGTATCTATAGATAAACTTGTAACACGTTGGCCTAAAACCATATAGGTACTTACGTTTATATATTGATGTTTATAGTTTTTGTGTTACCTAGGAAGCAGACAAGGTAACAGCTAATGAACAATTTCAAGATCAAATAGATTTTACAGGAAAAAAAAATTGTCTATAATACGCCATAGAGGCTCTATGATAGAGCTCTATTGTTACCACAACCGCAATTTATATTTTAGTCAAGGGTACAGTGATTTGATGTTGTGCAAGTGCTAACGATTATATTTCAAAAAGAGATCATGAAGTCGATATTTTGTCTTGCGCAATTTCGAGAATTACATTGCGCGATAACTTGGTTTGTCTGTAGACAGGTAGGCCATATGGTCGACGACCTTGTCTATCTGTGGTGGCGGTGACTGGGACTGTTCCTGCACCTACACATTCATAATTTCTGGTTCTTCACACTCGATATATACAAAATATTATAATACTGAAGCGGTATGTTTAGGTAGATACTACAAAGAGTATTGAAGAGTCAAGATTAGTTATCTTATCTTATCTACGTGTTTTTAAATACCAATGACCTTTTAAAAAATATTCCTCACGTTGTCATTCTTAATTATTTCAAATTTATGTATACAGTCAAAATATAATATATTTAAAGAAAGTTTAAATCGATTAGACAGAAAGTAACGGTAAGTAGGTCTTGGTCATTCAATTGTATTTATTCGGTATTTAACACTATATACATACAATTTTATACATATGTATGTATCGGCGCTATAAAACCGGTTACCATTTATAGCAGTATTGTAAATTAAAATACTTGCTTGTTTGGCATCGAGTCGAACCGTTTTTGGGAGGCTTTTTAAGGCAACTTTCCAACTCCTGCGCATTCGTGCTAAGTTTTTTTACAACCACCTTATCTGAATGTCTTGTCCAGCAGTTTGCTTGGATTCCTGACCAAAAACTAAATACAATATTTTTTTATAGTGGGTACTGGGTATCTATACATACTTACTATAAACGAATGCAGTGAGTTAGTATTAAGACTATAACTATCCTGGTAATTTAAAGATAATTAAGTTACATAGTGTCCAATTCCCTTATATACTAACGATTGTTAAGCATGGGCTCCTTCCGCAAAGGTAATAATATATATATTGGCCTAATAGTTGACGTAGCCTTTTGGTTTGAGTTCTTGCTATTTGAAATCGTATTTTAAATTCTCGAAACACACGTAAACAGGACCGGGATGGCGATAAAAAGTAAGAGGCTATAGCTCTTTCTTTTTCTAGCCTAACCTGTATCTTATTCTAGCCTAAGCTAAAGGTCAACTAATTGTATTTATAGAGGTAACGCAATGTAAAAAACTCAGTAAAACTACTAAGTAAACGAGAATATTATGTAGTGCCTAAGGCAACTGTGTAAACGAAGATAGCGTTATGTTTTAATGAGCAACATGCACATATTATGCAACTTGTTTCAAAACTATGTGCTTCCCATGATTAGCTATTATGTTTTTGTGTTATCATAACAGAGACCACTCTTGTTTATTATATTAAGAAAAGACGTAAAACACTCTACGAACCTATTTAATGTCACTGAAGGAGGTATATAAGATTTTTTTTTATAATTCGTCTTTCGATAAGTCTTTAGCTTTGTAAAATGTAGCTAAATATTTAGCAGTATAAGAGAATATGCTTACTAAATTACTTTTTCTGAGATATATTTAAAAAAATATATATGTTTACATGATATTCGAAATAAGTATGAACGTTTAGGACTCGAAGTAGGAATTCGTTTTTATAGATTATTTTACACGTGGGTGATAATTTATTTTGTCACGATATATCGGCAAAAGCATCTCTATTTCGAATCAACAACTGCTGGCTCCGACATTCCAATATTATGTAAATTCAAGGTCAGGTTTATTTACCTACATTACATACTTAGTTTCCAAAGACGTCATACTTTTCTTTTGCTTATAGCAATTCTAATCTATCTAATTAAACAAATGAGCGAAATATCACTCAATCACTAACTCATCATGAGATCTCCTAAGCCTCACTGACTTGAAAGGCGTAAATAGTAATTATTTTCTGAATGTAGATACCCATAATAATGACATTCAACGGGGAAGAACGTGTAGTCAAAAGCTAGTTAGTTATAAAACCAGTAAAAATACTCATAAAACATGTCTTTAAATGAAAACTATTAAAGTAAATAATAAAACGAGCAGCGTAGAGGTAGCAAAATATTTTCAAACAAGTTAGTCAGAGCCAAGCTTAGGTCAAGCTTGTATGCTTCAAACACATAGATACGTGTTGTTGCATATACGAATGGTTGAGTAATCTTACCAATATAGCAAGCGCCAACGAGGCACCCACTTCGTCATCTTATGTTATACTCTCCCTATGAGTCAGGATCCACAATGTGCATCTGCAACTCAAATGGCAAATTAGCAATGCACGCAAGGGGCCGTATAGATTAAATAAGCACATACCAATTATAACCATTGCATTCAATCTAAATACTTATAAAGCCTGTTAGTTAAAAAAGGACTGTAAAAACAGTATTATCAAATTCGATTCCCTGTCTAAAGTCAGTATTTATAAATAAATTATAACAGCTCGGTAAAGGAAAGACATCGTGAGGAAACCTGCATGTTTGATTGATTTTCTCAACAGGTTGTGCAGGTAAAATGTCTATTAGTCAGGTACTAGAGTAACAACAAGTATGCCTACCTGTAGGTAAACTATAGAAAATGTCCGCTTTTTCATAGTGGTATTTTAGCAGCGGCATATAAAGTTCATAGATTTCCAAATAAATACATTACAAAATACTAATAAGTGTGTGGATAATATACACTACTTATAAATTCAGAATGCGTACCTACCTATTTTAGAAAAGCAACATTGTGCTGGTATTAAAACCAAGAAAGTTTACTTTTATGAGAAGATGAAGAGAAATGTCTTCTTTCTATTCTTGCGATAATGTAATTGCAACCTTAATATTGTAAATCACTTATTAGTTCGTCTAATGATCTTAATACATACATAGTATCAAAATAGGTAAAGGACGTACGTATAAACTTAAGAAGAAATAATTTACCCACATAGTTAACCATAAATAGAGAACTAACTTATTTAAAGTGCTCGTTTATGAGGTGAAATCACATATATTTTTATACGCTTGTGTCAAGACTTATTTCTTAGTATCCTTCATTGCTATTCATGAATCGCCCTTCATTGTCGTATGAACAATCACGCGACCCCAATATGTTGAGGATAAATTAAAATTAATGTGAAACAGATGACTTTACCTCTTTTATACACGAGTTATTTTTGAATCTTGCAAACCTTTCCAAGGTCGAGGTTTAATCATAAAGGAGAGATTCTGTTAAATTTCATGGCAATGTCTGTTTTTTTTTTGGATTATTTAAATTTTCGACAACAAGCGATTACTCAAATCAGACTGGTACTTCTAGAAATTGAATGCATAACAAAGAAACAAGGTCTTCAATTTCATAATATTAGTATAATAATACTTTTTCCAAAATAAAATGAATGTAGCCTAAGGTAAACCTTATAAATATAACATTAACTACTTACTTGCTAAATTCGTGCAGCCGTTTCGGTGATTAGCCGAAACCAACATACAGATGCAAAAATATTAAATATTGTTTTTTTTTGTTATGAGTACCTATAAAAATTATGCATTAAGTAAAAGTCTCTTATTTAGAAATTACAAACAGACAATTAAATGAAATTTATTTGTAAGTATGTGAAAAGTGCAACATTTTATGTTTAATTTTATTTTGTGACAATTTTTATTGCTCTTTCAAAACGAAAGGGATTCAGACTGATCCATATGCCAAATGATATAGGTATACCTAGATGCCGGTGTGTCCATTTTTAAGCAAGGATGTTTTTGTGGTTGATTAAGTTTAGGGGCGATTTTTTGCGTTCAGCACGGGATTCAAACCGAAAATGTCTATCTTACCTGTTTAAAGCCATACTCACTTGATCAATATTGTTTGTTTATTCATATTATTAACACATTAAATCACTTGGTGTAGTGAAAATTAACCTGTCACATCATTTTTATTTAAAAGGTTTATAAGCTAATCAGTTGTCTGTTTTAGCCGCAATTCACGTTCATGCCATAGCTGAATTTACACGCAAGGTGGCTTTGCGAGGCCTTATCATTCTATAAAATCTATCGTTATCTATGTAATAATAACTAACTACCGTAAACATCACACGTATTTAGGTAGGTATATGTATTATACATAACTTTCAATTCATTAGTAATTCGGTAGTATGTATTGTATTGTGATTTGAAGAGCATTATATGTTTACAATCAGATGTAGAGTGATTAATATATATATGTATTATATTAATATGTATAGTCATGCTTTTTGTTTTTGGGTTCATGAACCACTTTTTAAGTACAAATTATTTGTGAATAAGGAAAAAGAGATTTTGAAAAGTAGCGGGGCATGTTAAATGCTAAAAAATATACATCAAAAATGTTTAAAAAATCGCGCCCTTTAATAGTATGAATTTTAATTGCAAAATTAAACTTACTATATTGGTTTAATGCATGTAAAGGCATTCCGATAGATGGCGTTGGTCGTAAAGACAAATGTGATAAGGAGATTGGTATGATCGAAAGAATGGTACGATAGCTCAATGGCTTAGAGCACTTCCCCGGATTGGAAAAGACGCGGGTTCGTTTCCCGCTCGTACTAAAAATCTCTTTTTCCTCATTCACAAATAATTTAACTTTAATAACTAAGTTTCACAACTTAGTATGATTATGATACACTAGTTGCTACCCAAGACTCCACCCGTGGAGGTTTTGTTTTTCCGTGGAATCCAAATTCTTTTCCATAAGAAAAGTAGCCGGATTTAGGTAATTCTATTAACACCAGTGTTACAAAAAATTTAATGTATTCTTATACTTTAATGAACAAAAGCCACTGACTCTGGCTTAGCGGTTAGAGCACTTCCCCGGATTGGAAGGGACGCAGGTTTGATTCCCGCTCGCACTAAAGTTCTCTTTTTCCACATTTCACAAATATTTTATTCTTTAAAGTAGCTGAGCGTGTAAAGCGCTAAAATACAGATCAAAAATACTCTCATACTACTTTAAGCAGTGGCAGTCTATAATGAAATGGTCCCATATTCCTCGCACGGCACAGACCTCTGAATTTTTGAGAATTTTCGAGATTATTTGTATTCGAGATTGTGTGATTTTCAAATTATCACGGCTCGCTGAAGAAAATTATCTTGAGAGATTTTCCCGATAGCAGCCCAGGGCTAGCCTGATGGTTACGGCCTAAATCACTTTCAATATGAGAGGAGACCCGTCCCCAATGCTGAGACAGTAATGGC
The DNA here is from genome assembly GCA_948253155.1 of Leucoma salicis. Lineage (NCBI taxonomy): Eukaryota > Metazoa > Arthropoda > Insecta > Lepidoptera > Erebidae > Leucoma > Leucoma salicis. The sequence continues at coordinate 11,435,051 of OX411820.1, read as the reverse complement.
TTTTAAAAAAATAACTTTAATATTTATTGTAGTTAATACCAATACCTGAACCTGCTATATGTTCCTATACTATATTTATAGTACATATATTCAGATATACACAAAAGATCTAATCAGATCAAATAACAAATATTAACTGCCAGTGGTAGAGCCTTGCTTATACCAGCATGAATGGGCCCGCTCGAGGAAGTAATACCCTTATTTTTTGTTAAGGCGGTAAGAAATGTTCCTAACCGCACACCCCGTCGTTCAGGGCAACGAACAGGGTAGTGTAGGGCCATCACCCACTAAAGAAACCCGCCGTGTGCCGTCTCTCCGCCTTTATTGGCGAGCCACTGGAACTATGTTACATTCTTTCGGTGGTGCGGTAGACATTCCTACCGTTGTGTTTCGTATGGGGAATGAAAAAACTCCCTATCCTCTCCTTATTATGCTACGTATACACGCCTTATTATCTTTCCTGCTCACTTCCTATCCCTTTCCATAAATATGGAGACGCGCGGGTGACGCCTCTGGTTTTGCTAGTGTCTATAGGCTACAGTAACCGCTTACCATCAGGTAGGCCGTACGACTGTTTGCCACCACTTAATTAAATTAAAAAAATACTTTCAAATTTCGAAAACTGAAGCACTTTACAGTGTTGTTCAATTGTATTTATATTAAATTATTATTTAATTAGTGGTTTTGATTGATCTAAAAGTTGTTTTTATAGTAGAAATAAACACATTGTATACATATTATTTAAATATCATAGGCCCGAAAAATATTTAGTTGCTGTGCAGTCAGCCAGTTAATGAATGTGTCATCGATGGTTTTACAGGTTTTATTTGTATGGTAGACACACCATACCCAGCGGTAACATTTTTCAGACAGGATATCGATCGGCGCAGATATTAAGGGATTAGATATGTTTGGTTGTCATCGCTAGGCGACAGTAAACTAGATCAAAGCTATTACATTCAGTTTTATTTTCAACTAGCTTTTGCCCGCGGCTCCGTCGCAGCCAAAAGCTAGTTTTTAGGTTACCTATATCTCAATTTCCCGATATAGTAGCGGGATAAAACGTATACCAGTTTTTAGCTGTCATCAAGAGATCAATTAAAAAAGTTGCATCAAAATCCGTTCAGTAGCTTTTGCGTGATGCGCGAACGAATAAACAGACAAACCGACAAATAGAAAAAAAACTAAAAAAAAGAAATTTTGTGTTCAGTCAGACACGCCTATATAGCCTAATTAATACAGTATTTTTTTCTTAAATATCTTAAATGTACTGACAGCTCTGTTACAGCTTTATAATAGTTAAGATTTTACCCATTCTGTAATGAAAACCGAAAGTTCTGAACGTTTGATATAATATTCACAGAGCTCTATAAATACCAACAAGACGGTCTGTATAATCCTTTTTAATTAGCTTTAAATAATGACTATGTTTAAAATATTAGTAACGAAATATTAATTAAATATTTTGTCAATGTTTGACATTGTTATCGTAGACATCCTTGCAAGTAGAAAGGGGGTCGCGACTTTTAAGGTGACTCATCATGCCGTTGCCTCATTTCTATATCTGGACAGCTTCTGGTGAATAGCAGCCACCTACACACCGTATGCACTTACTCTCTTGGAATTAATAATATCCTCCGTTTAATTTATATGCTCATTTATAGTTGGTTTTAATAAAGAACTGTCTGATTGGTCTTAAGTTGTTTAAGACGTCATCGCTCTCAACGGAGAGACGAAAGCTCTTAATATACCAACATAAACAGTGTGATTAAAATCTCCCGAACAGTTAATCAGTTGTTTTTCTATATCTATACTATTATAAAGCTGTGTCTGTACATTTAATATATTTCAGAAAAAATGACTTTATTAGGCTATATAGGCGCGTGTCTAAACACAAAACTAATTTTTTTTAGATTTTTTTGTCTGTTTGTTTGTTCGCGCATCCACGCAAAAAATACTGAACGGATTTTGATGTAACTTTTTTTATTTGGTAGCTCTTTAGAACCTGAGATATAGCCTAAAAACTAGCTTTTGGCTGCGGTGAAGCCGCGGGCAAAGGCTAGTACTATTATAAAGCTGTACCAACGCCGTGTCTGTACATTTAAGATATTTGAGAAAAAATACTGTATTAGACTAGGTATATAGGCGTGTCTGAACATAAAACAATTATTTTTAGATTTTTCTTTGTTTGTCTGTTTATCTGTTTGTGCGATCGAACATCACGCAAAAACTACTGAACGGATTTTGATGCAACTTTTTGTTATTTGTTAACTCTTGATTAGAGTTAGAAACTGGTATAAAAACTAGCTTTTAACTGCGGTGGAGCCGCGGACGAAGGCTAGTTTATATATATTCTTAGATTAGAAGATTTATTATTATAAAATATTTTGTAGGCAAGTTGCATAATTCAAAGAATGAACAACAATCTCCTGAATTGTAAAACCGTAGTTGTTTTTATGAAATAAATTATTTACGTTACAAATACAAGAAATGCCTAGACCATTGAGTTATACATACAATATACATTGTACGTAGTAGGTGTTACATATACATCAATAGCCTGGACTGATTTATATTAACTTTATTTATGTTATAACAGTTTTATGTTTATTACCATAGACAATTTTCTGATTATTTTATACAGAACATACTTACATGTTAATATGAAGATTTGTGAAGTCATTATGAGTTCAGTGAGCCCGTGAGCCGCGCGGCAGTATTCGCGGCGAGCTTGCCGCAGGGTGCCATGCTGTGGACATACTTGTACCACCCTGTCGAAACAATATTGTATACAAGTCGCTGTTCTAGTTTCGTAATTTTGATCGTACATCTCTGAAAAAGTGTGAATATTATATTTGATTCGTTTCGATCGACACTTTATATTTACGTCGTGTTACATATTATCTATATTAAGTCAATACCAAAAGTTACAAATATAAATCTTATCCTAAACAATGGTATCGTTTAGCATACTTAATTTAGTAGACATGAAGTGCTTATGGATACTAAAATAATACACAAGTAGATACCTACAATTGTGTGGTGCGTAAACCATTAGGGCTCGTACCAAAGGGTGGTAGGCGAATGGGCGCAATGGACGCGTGGGATGGCCAATTCACTGACGTTACCACCGCTACCACCACCTCGAAGATATCCTTTGTCCCTTCACCCGTATTTCATCAAAAGGTGTGATAATCGAAAGATTTTGAGATTGGTGTGTTCCAAATTTCTTTATAACTAGTATAGATAGATATCTACAGTGATATGAACATAGCATATTATATATATATATATAGGTATATGTATATATAAATATACATTTGTACGCTATACAAAGTGGTAACTAACTAATGTTGTATGTCATTACAGGCGTCATCGTTGCCCACACAACGATGTCCCGGAGCCATTGTTCGATGTGGAGCACACGACGAGCGTGGTTTCCGCGTACAAACGCGACTACGACGAAAAACATGTGAGTCGCACTACTGCTGTCCATCACGAGGATCACCTTCGTCTTGAAGGTGATTTCCAGGAACCAGAACGTCCTCAATGGCAACCAGCTGAGCGACCTAAGCAGAAAAGACCTGAGGATAATCTTAGACCTGAAGGAAGCTTTGAAAAGCGACAACCTGAGGAATGGCGTCCTGGTGATCGTGCTCCAGTACGGCGACCGAATGATAATTTAAGGCCAGAAGGTGAGTTCACGACTCCTCACAAGGAGCCTTGGAGGCCAGCTGAACGAGAAAAACCAATAAAACCCGAAGATAATTTGAAACCAGAGGGAGAATTTGAAAGATGGCAACCAGAAGATTGGCGACCAGGTGACAGAGCTCCCACGCGTAAGCCCGAAGATAATTTAAGGCCAGAGGGTGACTTTGAAAAGAGACGCCCTGAAGAATGGCGACCTGGTGACAGAGCTCCCACGCGTAAGCCCGAAGATAACTTGAGGCCAGAGGGCGAATTTGAAAAGCGACGTCCTGAAGAATGGCGACCAGGTGATAGAGCGCCTGTGCGGAAGCCTGAGGATAACTTAAAACCTGAAGGCGACTTTGAAAAAAGGCACCCTGAAGAATGGCGCCCGGGTGACCGAGCACCCGTTCGACGCCCTGAAGACAATTTGAGGCCAGAAGGTGAGTTCACCTCACCTGAAAAAGAGCAGTGGAGACCTGCTGAGCGAGAAAAACCCAAGAAACCCGAAGATAACTTACGTCCCGAGGGCGATTTTGAGAAACGTAGACCGGAGGAATGGCAACCTGGTGACAGGGCTCGTGTCCATCGTCCTGAAGATAATCTACGTCCTGAAGGTGATTTTGAGAAACGAAAGCCAGAGGAATGGCAGCCAGGCGACCGAGCACCCGTTCGTCGTCCAGAAGACAATTTAAAACCTGAAGGTAAATTTACTACCCCAGAAAAAGAACGTTGGCAACCTGCTGAACGCCCTCAGCAAAAAAAACCACAAGATAATCTAAAACCAGAAGGTGAATTTGAAAGTAGAAAGCCTGAAAAATGGCAGCCTGGTGAACGGGAACCAATTAGACGCCCTGAAGATAACTTGAAGACAGAAGGCGAGTTCACGACGCCTAAAAAAGATGAATGGAGACCAGCTGAGAGGCCAAAACAGAAGAAGCCGAAGGATAATTTAAAAACAGAAGGTGAATTCGCAAAGCGGGAACCAGAAGAGTTTCGACCTGCAGAGAAAATAATAGTTAAAAAGCCAGAAGATAACTTGCGCCCTGAAGGTGAATTTACAACTAGAAGGACTATAACAGACGATTATACGGTTGTGACTGGTGAGAGAGCCGAAATAATTCGTCATACAGATAACATAATTACAGAAGGAGAGTTCACTGGTAAGTTGATAGTCTACTAAATTATTTCTATTCTATCATATTTTACTTGCATTCATGTTGGTGGCTGACAAAAATATCAAATGTCACAATAACTTTCTTTTTTGCGGATTATATAAAAAAAAAATAAGTTACTACCAATTACTAGATGCTACCAAGTGCAAGAGAAAGAAAACTCCAAACAAACCGCACAGGTATTCAGTATAGCTGGTTTCATTACCACTTCTCTTGAAGGAGCAGTGTGTCGAGTAGGCACGTGGAATGTAAGAGGTGGTGTGGAAGGTAAGTTACACGAGCTGGTAACCGTCATGTCGGACAGACAGCTTGATGTGCTCTGTGTAACATAGACCAAGCGAAAGGGTAGCGATGCCTGTGATCTTCCTGGCGGCATAGCTCTGTGGTCTGGTGTACCGCAGAGCGATCGGGTCAGCATGGGAGTGGGGGTGGTGCTGTCCGCTCGCTTGGCCTCAGGTGTGAAAGACTACGGAATGTTCAATCCCAGACTTTTATGGGTCCTAATAAAACTAGGTGTCACCAGGGTATTCATGGTCCGTGAACGGCTGACAGTGGCAAGTCAGCCGGGATCTGACATAGAAGAATGCTGGAGAGTATTGAAAGATAGTATTGTAGATACAGCGAAAGAAGTATGTGGATGCACAAAGAAGCATAGGAAAGTGAAAGGTGATGCATGGTGGGATACGGAAGTAGCAGCTTCCGTAGACCAAAAAAAGAAAGCGTGGCTGGACTATGTATCTTCTTTGAACCTGAGTGCAAGTATGAAAGAACAGAAGAAAGAAATGTACCGGCAACGTAAGAATGGCACCAAAGCCTTAGTGAATGAGAAGCATGATAGAGCAAATATGATTGCAGAGAAGAAAGACTGACCAAAAACTTCGAGAGCAACACCAAACTTTCCTGGAGGGAGGAGAAGAAATCTCGGAGTGGTTGGTCAGCTTTCAGAATGAACAAAATAAGGTCTAAAGGTGGAGACATTCTTATGCAAACACAAGATGTGTTAAGCCGATGGAGTGAATATTTTGGAGATATGTATGCGGAAGTTCAGGGTGATGCTGGTACCACATGTGGTCTAACAGATCAGCATTCGCTACCGGCATCCTCTGATGACATTAGTTTGGGCGAAATTGAATGGGTGATTAGAAGTTTTAAAAATGGCTAGGCAGCGGGTATTGATATGGTGTCTGCTGAGATGATCAAGCTTGGAGGCTCATGTGTCTGGGAATCCTTCCTGATGCTTCTCAATTTATGTTGGAGCTCAGGAATGGTTCCCAAGGACTGGAGAAGCGCAGTCATCGTGCCCTTGTTTAAAAACAAGGGTTCACGTTATCACTGTGCAAACTACAGAGCCATACACTTGACCAGTTTAGCAGCCAAAGTGTATGGTAAGATTATTGAAAGGAGAATGAGGATGGTGTCTGATGAATTTTTGTGTGAGTCACAAGGAGGTTTCAGGTGTGGAAGAGGATGCATGGATCAAGTGCGCAACATTGTGGAGAAGCATCTGACTGTAGGCCAGAGGGTTTTCTGCAGTTTTGTGGAATTGGAGAAAGCATTTGACACTGTTGTACGAAAGGAACTTTGAGACATTTTGCCGGATTATGGTATTAACGGTAGACTGCTGCAAGCGGTGCAGTACAACTACATGGACTGCAGAGCTTGTGTGCGGCTGAATGATGGAATGTCGCCCTGGTTTGATGTCAATATCGGCGTTAAACAGGGCTGCGTTCTATCAGCCAGGCTGTTTATCATATATCTGGATAAATGTTTACAAAGGTTTAATGAAATGAATGTGGGAGTTCAGATGGGCGACTCAGTGGTTAACTCTCTGCTATATGCAGACGATGCGGTCCTATTAGCGCAGACTGCGACTGACCTACAAACCCTAGTCAACGTAATGGCAGAAGATTGTAAGAAAAGGGGCCTACGTGTGAATGTGAGCAAAACCAAAATAATGGTTTTTGAAAGAGAAGAAGCCAAAACAGATGTTAGAGTAGCAGTAGGAAATGGTGTGCTAGAACAAGTGGATGAATTTGTATATCTTGGATGTGTATTCAGTCGGGATGGAAGGTACACCACTGATGTAGAAAGAAGAGTGAATGCAGGAAATAGAGTGAACGGAGCATTGGGACAACTTCTCGGCAGCCACCACCTCAGTCAGAAGGCACGTGTCGCCCAACGCAGTGCTTATCTCAACGTTATTATATGGAAGCGAGAGTTGGGTATGCAAAAAGGAGCATGAGAGTAAAATAAATGCGATCTCTGCGGAGAATCTGTGGAGTGAGGCTGACTGACCGCATTCGTAACGGCGACGTAAGAGAGCGAGTAGGTATGAAAAAGAGTATTGGTGTAAAGATGCGAAAGGGAATGCTCCGATGGTTCGGACATGTGGAAAGAATGCCGGACGAGCGACTGGTTAAGCAGATATAGAATGCGAAAGTGGAAGGATGTGGGTACAGGGGGAGACCGAGACTCACCTACCTAGACCAAATTGGTCATGTATTGAAGGAGGGTGGAGTCAGGAGTCTCCGAAACCGGCGAGCGTATATGAAGAGAGTTATGAATGTTGAGGAAGCGAGAGATGTATGCAAGAATAGAGCCTCTTGGCACTCTGTTCTCTCTTCCTACCCCGCAAGGGAAATGGCGTGATGATAAGTAAGTAAGTAAGTTCTCTCGAATATAATAAATTTACTCTCGGTATGCAGTGACTTGGCTCGGTATATATTTTTTCTTAATTCATATTGTTACTTTAATCACTTACTATTTATAGCGGGCTGTGTATTCGACAGCAATAATTTATAAATATTTAGGTAATAAATAAATGCAATAATACTCGTATTTTTTTTCAGATACAACCACTTCACGTACCGAGTATACTGTCAAACCAGTAGAGAGATCTAAACCCGTACGGCGCAATACTTGGACTAAAATTGAAGGGGATATGACAACGGAAACAACATCTCAATCCGAATTTATTGATTACACTGATACTATGGAGAGAACAACAATGGTCGCGAGGAGAACAGATAATCTAACTCACGAAGGTGAGATTGATTTTGTAACTTCTAATCAAACAGATTTTACTGAAAAAGTAACGCCTGTAGAGCGCCCAAAGAGACGTCGAACATGGACTAAAGAAGATTTTGAAAAATTCTATTCAACAGAGGAATTAGAGAAAATTACTACAACTCAAGAAGAATATAGAACATATGAAGAAATTGATGTAAGGCAACAAAAGATTATAAGAAAAGATAATTTACATATGGAAGGTTCCTTTGATAGTCATACTGTATCCAATGACTCTTACCAACCAAAACTAACTGAAAGACCTAAACAGAAAAAGCCTGTTGATAATCTGAAACCCGAAGGTGAATTTGAGAAACCTAAGTATGAAGACTGGCATCCTGCAGAAAGGCAAATGCCTAAAAAGCCACAAGACAACTTAAAACCTGAAGGAAAGTTTGAAACTCCTGACAAACAAGAGTGGCGACCAGCTGAAAGGCCAACTCAAAAGAAACCTAGAGATAATCTCAGACCTGAGGGAGACTTTGAGCAGCCGAAGCATGAAGAATGGAGACCAGCTGAAAGGCAAACACCCAAAAAGCCAAAGGATAATTTAAGACCTGAAGGTGAGTTTGAAACCCCTGAAAAAGAAAAGTGGCGACCAGCGGAAAGGCCTACTCAGAAGAAACCCCAAGACAATCTCAGATCTGAGGGAGAATTTGAGCAGCCAATACATGAAGAATGGCGTCCAGCAGATCGCCCTACTGCTAAGAAGCCTAAAGATAACTTAAAACCAGAAGGTGAGTTCGAAACTCCTGATAAAGAAGTGTGGCGACCGGCTGAAAGACCAACTCAAAAGAAACCCAAAGATAATCTTAGACCCGAGGGAGACTTTGAGCAGCCTAAACAAGAAGAATGGAGACCAGCTGAAAGACAAATGCCTAGTAAGCCGAAAGATAATTTGAAACCCGAAGGTGAATTTGAAACCCCTGATAAAGAAGAATGGCGACCAGCAGAAAGGCCAACTCAAAAGAAACCTAAGGATAATCTTAGGCCTGAGGGAGACTTTGAGCAGCCAAAACAAGAAGAATGGAGACCAGCAGAAAGACAAAAACCCAAAAAGCCAAAAGATAATTTAAGACCTGAAGGTGAATTTGAAACCCCTGATAAAGAAATGTGGCGCCCAGCGGAAAGACCAACTCAGAAGAGACCCCAAGATAATCTTAGACCTGAGGGAGAATTTGAGCAGCCAACATTTGAAGAATGGCGTCCAGCAGATCGCCCAGTTGCTAAAAAGCCTCAAGATAACTTAAAACCGGAAGGTCAGTTTGAAACTCCTGATAAAGAAGTGTGGCGACCGGCTGAAAGGCCATCTCAAAAGAAACCCAAAGATAATCTTAGGCCTGAGGGAGACTTTGAACAGCCAAAACAAGAAGAATGGAGACCAGCTGAAAGGCAAACACCTACTAAACCAAAAGATAACTTGAGACCTGAAGGTGAGTTTGAAACTCCCGATAAAGAAGAGTGGCGGCCAGCTGAAAGGCCGACTCAAAAGAAACCTAAAGATAATCTTAGACCTGAGGGAGACTTTGAGCAGCCAAAACATGAAGAATGGAGACCAGCTGAAAGGCAAACACCTACTAAACCAAAAGATAACTTGAGACCTGAAGGTGAATTTGAAACTCCAGATAAAGAAGAGTGGCGGCCAGCTGAAAGGCCAATTCAAAAGAGACCTAAAGACAATCTCAGACCTGAGGGAGACTTTGAGCAGCCCAAGCATGAAGAATGGAGACCAGCCGAAAGACAAAAACCCAAAAAGCCAAAAGATAACTTGAAACCTGAGGGTGAGTTCGAAACCCCTGATAAAGAACAATGGCGCCCAGCGGAAAGACCAACTCAGAAGAAACCGCAAGATAATCTTAGACCAGAGGGAGACTTTGAGCAGCCCAAGCATGAAGAATGGAGACCAGCTGAAAGACAATCACCCAAAAAGCCAAAAGATAACTTAAAACCTGAGGGTGAGTTCGAAACCCCTGATAAAGAAAAGTGGCGCCCAGCGGAAAGGCCAACTCAGAAGAAACCTCAAGATAATCTTAGACCCGAAGGAGACTTTGAGCAACCGAAACAAGAAGAATGGAGACCAGCCGAAAGACAAACACCCAAAAAGCCGAAAGATAACTTAATATCTGAAGGAGAGTTTGAAACTCCCGACAAAGTAGAATGGCGGCCAGCTGAAAGACCGATCCAAAAGAAACCAAAAGATAATCTTAGACCTGAGGGAGACTTTGAGCAGCCAAAACAAGAAGAATGGAGACCAGCAGAAAGACCAACGCCTACTAAGCCAAAAGATAACTTGAGACCTGAAGGGGAGTTTGAAACTCCTGATAAAGAAAAGTGGCGCCCAGCGGAAAGGCCAATTCAGAAGAAACCCCAAGATAATCTTAGACCTGAAGGAGATTTTGAACAGCCCAAGCATGAGGAATGGAGACCAGCCGAAAGACAAAAACCCAAAAAGCCAAAAGATAACTTGAAACCTGAGGGTGAGTTCGAAACCCCAGATAAAGAAAAATGGCGCCCAGCGGAAAGGCCAACTCAAAAGAAACCACAAGATAATCTTAGACCTGAGGGAGACTTTGAGCAGCCCAAGCATGAAGAATGGAGACCAGCCGAAAGACAAACACCCAAAAAGCCAAAAGATAACTTAAAACCTGAGGGTGAGTTCGAAACCCCTGATAAAGAAAAGTGGCGCCCAGCGGAAAGGCCAACTCAAAAGAAACCACAAGATAATCTTAGACCTGAGGGAGACTTTGAGCAGCCCAAGCATGAAGAATGGAGACCAGCCGAAAGACAAACACCCAAAAAGCCAAAAGATAACTTGAAACCTGAGGGTGAGTTCGAAACCCCTGATAAAGAAAAGTGGCGCCCAGCGGAAAGGCCAACTCAAAAGAAACCACAAGATAATCTTAGACCTGAGGGAGACTTTGAGCAGCCCAAGCATGAAGAATGGAGACCAGCCGAAAGACAAACACCTAAAAAGCCAAAAGATAACTTAAGACCTGAGGGTGAGTTCGAAACCCCTGATAAAGTAAAATGGCGCCCAGCAGAAAGGCCAACTCAAAAGAAACCACAAGATAATCTTAGACCTGAGGGAGAATTTGAGCAGCCAACGCATGAAAAATGGCGTCCAGCAGAACGCCCTGTTGCTAAAAAGCCTGAAGATAACTTAAAACCAGAAGGTGAATTCGAGAAACCAAAACAAGACGAATGGCATCCCGCAGAAAAGCGAGTGCCTAGTAAACCACAAGATAATTTAAGACCTGAAGGAGAATTTGAAAGTCCTAAGCCAGAGATATGGCGCGCAGCTGAACGACCTGTACAAAAGAAACCACAAGACAACCTTAAGCCCGAAGGTGAGTTTGAAAAACCTAAGCACGATGAATGGAGGCCGGCTGACAGAGAAGCGCCTAAGAAACCAAAAGATAATTTGAGGCCAGAGGGTGAATTTGAACAACCAAAGCATGATAAATGGCGCCCCGCTGAAAGACAGACACCGAAAAAGCCAAAAGACAATTTGAAACCCGAAGGCGAGTTTGAGACGCCTAAACAAGAAAAATGGCAACCTGCTGAGCGAGTAATACAAAAGAAACCTCATGACAATCTTAAACCAGAAGGTGAATTCGAAAAACCTAAGCATGATGAATGGCGTCCTGCCGAACGACCTTTGCAGAAGAAACCTGATGACAATTTAAAACCTGAAGGCACCTTTGAGCAACCTAAGCATAATGAATGGCGCCCGGCTGAAAGACAAACACCCAAAAAGCCACAAGATAATCTTAAACCTGAAGGTGAATTTGAAACACCTAAACAAGAGAAGTGGCAGCCCGCTGAACGAGTAGTACAGAAAAGACCTAAAGATAATTTGCAACCTGAAGGAAAATTTGAAACACCTAAACACGATGATTGGCGGCCAGCAGAAAGGCCTGAGGTAAAGAAACCAAAAGACAATTTAAAACCAGAAGGAGAATTTGAGAAGCCAAAACAGGGTAAATGGCAGCCAGCTGAACGTCAAACCCCAAAGAAACCACAAGATAACCTTAAACCAGAAGGAACATTTGAGCGACCAGAAAAACCAAGACATATTACAGGTGAAAGACCTGTTGCAAAAAAGCCCGAGGATAACTTAAAACCCGAAGGAGAGATGGACGTTTTAAGGAGAACTGATTATATAGCAACGCGTGGTGAGCGTGTAGACGTTGTTAAGCATGAAGACCATCTTAAGATGGAGGGAGTAATTGATATGCATCGTTCAAGGGATGACTATAAACGTATAGAGAGAACAGAAAAAACTATAATACAAAGGCATGAAGATAACTTAAAAACTGAGGGCGAGTTTATAGATCTTGAAGTTCGCAATGATTATAGTGCCACTAAAGGTGAACGAGCTTCTGTTGTTAAACCACAAGATAATCTGAAACCCGATGGCAAGTTCTATAAGCCTGAAATAGTGCCATCTCAACCAGCAGAAAAACGTAAGCCTTTTAAGCAAGTTGATAACATAACTATCGAAAGAGATCTCGACGTGCGACATCGGCAAAAGATAGAACGTTTAGATATAATAAGACGAGAAGATAACTTAAAGATTGAAGGTGAATTTATAGATATGACACAAAAGACTGATTACAATAAAGTCACAGGAGAACGCGCGACCATCGTTAAACATGAAGATAATCTTAAAATGGAAGGTCAAATGGAAAATATAAGAACATCTGATACTTACCGTCTTGTTAAAGGTCAAAGAGTAAAACTGACTCGTAGAGAAGACAATCTAAAAATTGAGGGAGTGTTTGAAGATCACACTCGCAGGGACGATTATAAAGTAACAAAGGGTGAGAGGTTAGCTATAATTTACCCACAGGATAATTTGGAAGTGGAACGAGATTTAGAAGAAAAACCTATAGTAAAATTGGGCTCTGATGACAAACGAACACCTAATAAGCAAAGAGATAATTTGAAGCCACAAAATGATTTAAATAGGCCTAGACAAAAATGGGAAACTAGTGACAAACAAGATTTGGATAAACAAGCTAATTTAAAACCTGATGATGAAGATTTTAGTCGTGGTCCTAAAATTCAGTCCCAGCCTAGAGAAAAGCTGGAACAAATACGTCCTTATGACAATTTGAAGCCAGAAGGCCAGTATGAAAGACCTTCGAAGCCGCACCCTGAAGGGGAATTCCCTGAAAAGCAAAAACCTCAATGGCAACCTGGAGACAGACCTGATCAAGCAAGACCAAAAGATACATTGCGTCCTGAAGGCAAATTTACTGATCAACCACAAGATAGAAGACGACCTGAAGATGCTCCAAATCAAGTTCATCCCGAAGATAACTTAAAACCAGAAGGTGATTTTGAGCGACCTGTAAGGCCAAAGTGGACGACAAGTGATAGACCAGAACAAATAAGACCCAAAGACAATTTGCATCCTGAAGGCAAATTCACTGATAGACCTAAGACTCAATGGTTGCCAGGCGAAACACCTAGTCAGGTTCGTCCTAGTGATAATTTACGTCCTGAGGGAGACATGGTTTCACGCACACCATTCAAATGGACGCCAGGTGAAACGCCACCTCAAATTCGTCCAAAAGACAATCTAAAAACAGAAGGTGAGGTTTACTATCCATCTAGACCAACGTGGCAAACCGGGGATCGAAGTAATATAATTAAACCAAAAGATAATTTGTATCCCGAAGGTGACATAGATTCTCGCACTCCTGCAAAATGGGCCCCAGGTGAAACTCCTTCACAGATCCGGCCAAAAGACAATTTAAAACCAGAAGGAGAATTCGATCGGCCCGGTCCAATACCACAATGGGGTCCGGTAAATAAATTGGAACCCACAAAACCAAGAGATAATCTTTATGGTAATGGAGACATATCTACTCATAACACATCTAATGTACAAATAAGTGAAACCATCAAAAACAATAAGGAGTCAAAAGTTGTCAAGGGACACAATGATCACTACATGGCATCACAAGTTGCCTCTCGACATGATACTGAGGTTCACCGTGACGATAGATCTCATACTTCTCATTCTGAAACACGTGTAAACCACACCTCTACCACCACCGATCGTTCTAGTTTAAAACATACGCAATCGGGTACTCAGATTAAGTATAATACGTCGCAGGATGATGTATATAACAGCAATTCTGCGAAAAATATAACGCGAGTTGAATCAGAAGACAGTGTAACTGATCGTAACACGACAAAAGATGTAACTGACCGATCTGTGTCAAGAAGCAGTACAGATAGGATTGTAACAAACAAAAGTGATACCAAAACTGTCACATCTACAACTAAAATAATGAAGCAAATAACAGAAAAGAAACTTAGAGGTGGTAAGTGGGAAATGATTACTAGAAATGTAGAGGTAGACGTTACTGGTAATGACTCAGGCTCATTCACACCGCAACGATTATCCCCTAACAGAGATAAAAATGAGCATGCACCTCGACCACGACCAACGGGAAAAGAATCTACACCAAAAGTGTCCTCACCCACACATGTAACGTCTACGACCAATCAAGATATTGTTGATGGACCTCGAGGATTAAAAGAAACTGTTATTGATCAGCGACATTCTCGGTCTAATGAGAAATTTATTGATAATACTAAGAAAACATACACCTCGGAACAATTGATTACTTCTTCAACTTCTAAGCAAAATTTAACATCTAATCAACGTCAATCATCAGAAACTCATCCACAAGGAAGCGGTGGTACCACCACAATTTTGCGTAATGAACAGAGAGTCGTTGAATCCACACAACAAAAAACTCCAGAAGACATGAATGTGCCAAAACGGATTTCCAGTGATACAACACAACGAATCGTGACATCAAATCAATCCAGTAGAACAAAACAAATTACAGAAAAAAAATTAAGAGGCGGCAAGTGGGTAACAGTCACGAGAAATGTGGAAATAGAGACAACTGGTGATTCGGGGCTTAATTCAATAAAACAGCCATCCCCGAAAGCAAATATTGAAAACCACTCAACTCATCCTAAACAAGTTGGGGGTGATTCTAAGCAGAGAATATTGTCGTCAGAACATGTATCATCATCTACAGAAACTACTACCAATGATCAACAAAATTTCAACAAAAGAAAACATACATCAGAACAGTCACTGACTTCTACTAAAAATTCAAACTCTTCTCAACGTCAAACTGTTGTTTCTGGGACTCAACGAAGCACCGATTCAACTGTTAATTCACGGAATCAATCCAGCCAGCATAATACTGGATCTATACAGGACACTATTACAGATGGCCAATATAATACTTTCCATAGACATATTGATGGCGACACAACTCAAAGAACTTTAAATTCGGCGCAATCCAGCAAGTCATCCAATCAAAATTTTGTAACAGAGAGTCACAACAAAAGAAGCATTAACTCTGAGACACAGATACATACCGGTAGTAATGTGGAACAACATAGTTCAAGATCAACACATACTACCAACAGAAGCCAGTTAAGTGATAACGTGACCAAGACCAGTATCGAATTCCAAAGGGCTATGCATGGCGCTGGGGATATAACAACTAACGTAGTTAATAGCTCTTCACGAAGTGGACATCATAAGCGAACGTCAGATTTAGTATCAGATTCCTCTTCTGCAAACTCCATCTTGCACCGTCGAGGTATTCATTCTACCACAGAAGCTCAACATTCCATAAGTTCTACAGCGGCTGCACAGAGAAAGAGCATCGGTAATCTCTCTGAACGTGGTGAATATATCAGTAATTCCACACACAGTACGGATAGAAAGAGTATCAGCTCTATGCATCGCTCTACCAGAGATAATATGGCTGTAATATCTCAGCATGACAACACTGACACCCATCGTAGTCAAAATAGGCGAGATGGTCAGTCTACGTTAACAGTTGAACGTCAGCCACGAGTTGTTAAAGATAATCTTAGAGTTGGTGGTGACTTTTATGGGCAATCAGAAGGTCGTTCTTATGGAAACTTCTCACGCTCTGAACAAGCACAGAGAGCCGAACGCACAGAACGAAGTGAACGAGTGGAACGCGTTGAGCGGGTCACGCGTCATGGTAACACTTCGCACTTCGTTTTAGGTGATGGCAACACAAGTTATAAACGTGAATTTACTTCTCATGTCCATGGTACTTGCCCAGCTACTTTGATTGAATCTGGCCAAGCTCCCTTCAAGCATACACGCGATTCTCGAGAACATAAATTTTACGCAACGAAAATAACAAACCAGCTGCCTTAAAGATCAATTTTTAACTATGATCGCTAAACAGGCTATTTAATTATTCCATTCCTTATTTACGAAGCTTTTAGCAATATTTACTAGATTTATATTATAACTGCGTACTATGATTAGTTTGTGTCTTTTAAAATTAATATGCCTTACATATATTATGCATAATACAATAATTTAACAATATTATCATATATATTGTCAATCGTTGCCATGCAATAAATTTTTATATTTTAATGTTGTGTTTTAATATACCTTTTATAACTGCCTCGGTAGTCCAGCGATTGTGTATGCCACAGCCAGCCAGGTTTCGGGTTGGGCCAGTAGTTATTCAATTTTTACTTTATAGAATTGCACATTCATACACTGCTGCAGAGTTGACTAGATGGCTAGTATTCGTTGACCAGTGATGGTGGGCTAGTGTTCGTTGAAATCGGTATCAAGAGATCATCATCATCATCATAAAAAATAAGTCATAAATGTTATCTAATATTGAGGACAAACCACCCTATTACATCTGTGGGCATAAGTATCTTCTCAAAATGTGAAACTGTTACGTGTTAGTAGGTATAATTCACCGCACTGCAACAATTTCTAAGCCACAAACCCTGCGGCCTAAACCAAATTTAATTCCGAAATACAAATATCTCCTATGTCATTCTTGACATTTAGTAAACCCAACCTGTATAGTAAATGCGCCTGTTTAACGACCCCTCAAAATTTGCACCTGGTAATAGGCCACATTCTTAAAATTATCATTTCAAGGTCTTATGTCGTAGGCACCTATAAAATGGTTATGGAAGTAACCGTTTTATAAAATGCTTAATAATGCAGGTACGAGGAGGGATCAAAAAGTAGTGACAATGAGATAGAATATAATGACTATTGATAACTTAGTAATTTATTTTTCTACATAGTCTCCGAGTCTCTCTACACACCGAGTCCAGCGATTTTCCAAGTCTTCAATCCCTTTCAAAAAAAAAGTTTTGTCTTGGTCCTGCCAAAAGCTCTCCACGGCATCCATCACCTCGTTATCGTCTTCGTACCTGTTTCCCCTTAAGTATTCTTTTAATTTGGGGAACAGATAAAAATTGCTAGGCGCCAGATCTGGTGAACAAGGGGGGTGGTCAACCAATTCGAAGCCAGCTTGCTCAATGGCAGCCATCGCAACTGCCGACCTGTGCGCGGGTGCGTTGTCGTGATGAAACAGCACGCCCCTTCGAAGTTTCCCTCTCATTTTCTCTTTGATGGCATTCCTCAACTTGGGAACTAAAGCTGCATAATATTGGCCTGTAATAGTGGTTCCACGCTCTAGGTAATCAATTAACAATATCCCTTCTGAGTCCCAAAATATTGAGGCCATAACCTTGCCAGCCGATGCCACGGCACGAAACTTCTTCGGGGTCGGTGATGATGGTCGTTTCCATGCGAAGATTGCTGTTTTGTCTCGGGATCAAAATGATGTAGTCATGTTTCGTCCATTGTTACGAAACGAGACAAAAAGCTTTCAGAATCTTCTTGAAACTTGTCCAACAATATCTTCGAAATGTCAAGTCGATTTTGTTTCTGACTGACGGTTAACATTCTCGGCACCCATCTTGCGGAGACTTTTCTCATATTCAAAGATTGTTTCAATATGGATTGAATACTTCCATATGAAATGCCCGTTTCTTGAATTAAGTATCGGATGGTAACTCTTCGATCGCTCAATACAATTTTCTCGACTTTCGCAACATTTTCTTGGGTGACTGACGTCGATGGACGGCCGCAACGATTTTCGTCTTCCATGCTCGTTCTCCCTACTCGAAATTGAGAAGCCCACCTTGCAACAGTGGAATGCGGCGGAGCAGACTCTCCTAATGTTGCCTCCAAATCGCAATTAATCTCTTGCGTCGTTAACTTTTTTAAGCAGAGGTATTTAATAACGGCTCGTACTTCGTTTTTCTCCATTTTCGAGAACACGTTCCGACACGAAGCAAACAAATGACTATATTCAGAAAAAAACAAAAGAGAATCGAAGATTTTTTTCTTTATTATTATTACAAATATGTATCTGAGCTATGCCTGCCAGTATTTTCTTTTTCTTACCTAGGTGTATGTCGTTCTCACTACTTTTTGATCACTCCTCGTATATTAATATTGCAAATACCTATCACACATTTCTGTGCATAAATCAACAACTTATGGAACAATTAAAATATTTGATTTTTTTTCATAATGTCCCACTTTCCGATAACTCAAGACCTTCTCCTCTTTTTTCTTTAAAAAATTAGGTACCTACGTAATAATTAAAATGCAAACTTATTACGTTACGTAAACTCTTTTTATGAATTTCAGCTTTAATTTGGTTCAAATTTAATAAATATTAAAATGGCGGTAAGTTACAAGAACAATTTTATCTAATTACCGATCCAAGATGGTATCGAGTGTTTGTCGAATATTTCTTAACTCATTATATCACTTTGATCTATTGATATCCGTGCGCCCTCACCCGCCCTTGCTATTGGTATCATACCAACCTAATTTTATTGATTATTAGTTATTTACTTACTAACTTACTTATCATCACGCCATTTCCCTTGCAGGGTAGGCAGAGAGAACAGAGTGCCAAGAGGCTCTATTCTTGCATACATCTCTCGCTTCCTCAACATTCATAACTCTCTTCATACACGCTCGCCGGTTTCGGAGACTCCTGACTCCACCTTCCTTCAATGACCAATTTGGTCTAGGTAGGTAAGTCTCGGTCTCCCCCTATGCCTACATCCTTCCACTTTCGCATTGTATATCTTCTTAGCCAGTCGCTCGTCCGGCATTCTTTCCACATGTCCGAACCATCGGAGCATTCCCTTTCGCATCTTTACACCAATACTCTCTTTCATACCTACTCGCTCTCTTACGTCATTGTTACGAATGCGGTCAGTGAGCCTTACTCCACAGATTCTCCGCAGAGATCGCATTTCGACCGCATTGATTTTACTCTCATGCTCCTTTTTACATACCCAACTCTCGCTTCCATATAATTAGTTATTTAATTTTGGGCAATATTTGTATCAATGATCGAGGAAAGCAACTTTGTTTTTTTATTTTATTTCATGTAGTGGCAGACGAGCCACGGCCCATCTGATTGTAAATGGTAACCGTCGCCCATGGACTCAACTATACCAAGAGTATTGTCAAGCCGCTGCTCACCATTTCATTTCACAGATATGAAAAGAAAGACTAAACGGCTATCTCCTGCTACAGCCAAAACGCAACGATGTGCTTCATGACCGGTCACAGGGGAGATGGTGGTACCAATCTGCTCGGGCCCGATACCAAGTGGATATTCCCACTTGGTTTCCAGCCCTATCACCAGTAATGCAATGCATGATACTATGTCTTTTGTACGTTTTTAACTATTGGAATATTATTACTTATCCTTAGAATAAGCGTTATTATTCTAAGTACTTATCTATAATTAACAAATTTCCAAGAAAAAAATCCTCCAAAAAGCAGTTTTATTTGTCAAGGATGGTCTTGTTAATTTAGTAGTCGGTAATAATTGGTACCTACTTACTACAAAAACGTTAATAGGAATGTACTTTTCACTAACGCAACTCGTCTACGTTATTCTAGTTCTAGAATACATTATTAGAACAAGAATAATGTGAGTTGCGCTAGTAATAAACTATGCACTTAGTTTTCGAAAATCAATCAAAACATAGCTTAAACTGGCGGTGATAGGTAAGTCTAAGTCGCTAGCCCACTACGGCGCACGCTGCGCACGCATGCGCAATGCGTTGCATTATAGCTACGTGGGTTCGTTTGTTTGAGAACGTCTACGTTTCCACTGCAGTACACACTATACATATACGAATCTCAAGTCTATGTATAACTGTAGCGTAGTACAGTAATGAACCCATAATGAACCATATGCCTTGTGAAACAGGCCAATGTCGTGTTTCTCGTAAAAAATGTACTTACTTATGAGTGGCATTGGCGTTGGCTTTGCTAAACAGTTCTTCAGACTATGAATATTGCCAAGGGAATTGCAAAGGAAAAGAAAACACTGGTTTTCGATGAAATCATATTAGATTCAAACGAAAGCTATGACATACGGAGTGATGAAAAATTAAAAAATTATTATTGATTAAGTATCACGTCATACTTACCTAATTTCCGTATTATACATGAAATGATTATAAAATAGTAAAGAGGTATACTAATTAAGTACCTATAGAGAATCTATAATATGTTCTGTTGAAAGACTTATAGGCCAGTGCCGAAAAAATGCAAAAAAGCGAAATAACTTTTTGTTAATCCCTAAGTAAAATATTGAGCTATTAAAATTTACACTTTAATTACTAAAAAAGATGTTAGTTTCTATGTTACCTTGATAAATTAAAAAAATAAATAAATCCATGAAACATATATATTGCAAAAAACATGTGAAAATAGTTAATTTTCTAAGTATTAAAGATAGGATTTGAAGGGAATTCTGTCAAAATATAATGGTTTCTTTTGCATTTTCGGAGAAAATTTTCCATAGTAATGTATATTTTTTATACCATCAAAAAGTAGAGATTTCAACGTATAAAAAGCACACCGTTTTTTTCAAAAAGCCGATATTTTGACGTGAGAATTTTTGATTGAAAATTAGGGTGATATTTCGATATTTAATCAAAATAAGAGGAAAAAATAAAAATATTGCATCAAAAAAAATTACAATGTGTTTGAGATATAAAAAAAGTAAGTTTTCACCAAATTCCGCGTAAATTATTTTTTGTGGAAGTTAAAAGTAAAAAACTAAAGTTGGCTTTTTAGATTTTTCACATAAATTTTGAGGTTATGTGAAAAAAGTGTTAATACAAAAGTTGTAGATCTTTTTATTGCCTACAATTTTGCCATTTAAATTTTTTCGATAGAACTCTTAGTTTTGGCAGAAATCGTTAGAAACCGATTTTTACCCTTAAAAGCTCACCCCCACCCCCTTCCCGACGTCAAATCGCCCGTAAATTATTTTTCCTTTTATTTTTGTTATATTTTCTTACTTTTACAATGGGTTTCATCCTACTATTATTTTTTTTGGTTTCGAAACAATTTACTGGTGCAAAAAGCAGACAAAGCCATAGATTTTTGTCTTTGTCGCCGTGGCCAGTTTTCGGTATTGTCACGATGTCAAAATGCTTTGTCTGTCACGATCCAACTGACATAATCAAATATTTTGTATAAAAATTCGGGTTTTAATTAAAATTTAATGTTAATTTGTGTTAATGAGTGTTTTGAGAAAAAGACTACGTGATAATAGTGCTTGTAAAATAGTGTACTATGCTACAAAAGCTACAGCGAGCGAAACAATACAGGTATAACATTTCATTCATATGTAGTCGAAAATGAAATAATTTAATGATTGAATGCTATAAAGTGATATAAAATGGGCTTTTCTTTACTCGAAATTAATAATTGCTACTAAGATACACCACTTTTTCTAGCTAAATTTCTATTACTTTGAATTGTTTCGGTGTTGCCTTTTTGCGAATTTAATTTGCCCAGTTATCACTTTACTAATAAATTTATAAGTCATTTATGAGATGATGATAAAAAATTGCCATTTTAGGTTTTCCTCTAATCCAGATGCGAGATCGAAATGGGTGGATGCTACGGGAAAACGCGGCAACCCACGAAATACCCAAAATATGCTTCACGATATTTTGTTGATGTTTCATTATACATAATTAGAAAATAGTAACGTTGGGAGCAAAATCATTGCCAGTGAATATGTTCATGTAAGTATAGCTTTTAGTCTTTGTACTTCAACTTTGTAAGTAAATCTCAATTCTAGATTATGACTACCGCTGTAGTCATAATCTAGAATTCAGAGAAACTAATTTGCTCTCTCTTGTGACACCTGTCTGGGATTTAAGGGTTTCAAAATAAAACCCAGGAGTAAAACAAAATTAAATAAGATATATTCACACCCTAAATGGTAGGTGGCAACACAAATTTATAAGGTCGTGGTATTCGCCCTATAGCTAACTTCACCACTTATAGTACTCTCTCTCCAGTGGGACTGGCCATGAAGCACATCGTTGCGTTTTGGTCGTAGCAGGAGATAGTCGTTTATTCTTTAATTTCATATCGGTGAAATGAAATGGTGAGCAGCGGCTAGACAATACTCTGGGTATAGTTGAGTCCATGAGCGACGGTTGACATTTACCATCAGATGGGCCGTGGCTCGTCTGCCACTAAATGCAATAAAAAAAAGTTCTTATTCAATTAATTAAATCAGCGCTGGAAGGATGACAATTCTTTACTTATTTGACCCAGAAAAGAAAGAAAAGATAATTTAATTGTATTCTTGTGTACTATTATTTTATTAAATATAACTTATTATTATTTACCAGATGAGATATCGAACAGAACGGCAATATATGGAGAAGAATTACTTATCTTGCATCAAGGCTCAAAGTCTTGGTGTTTCTCTACGTGATCGAATTCTTATTACGGATACGGAGGTCTACCTGTCTAACCTGTCTAACGTGAATATCCGACATAGCCCGCCGAGTTTGCATGCTGAAGTGGCAATGGGCAGGCCATATCGCTCGACGAACTGACAACCGTTGGGGAAAAAGGTTCTCGCGTGGCGACCACGTATCGGACAGCGCAGCGTAACATGCCCTCCCACCAGATGGACCAAATATATGGTCAAAGCGGCAGGGAGCCCTTGGATGCAGTCAGCACAAGCCCGCTAGTTCTGGTATTCTCTTTGGGGAGGCCAATGTCCAACAGTGGACGTTTACTGATGGTTGGATGAATAGAAGGGGTGGCAGATTTACTTTTAAATAATCATTTTGATAAACGTTGCGATTTTCAATAAAATATTTGTTACGAAGAGTTTCTTATTTACGACCTAGTTACAGACCTCATTCTATCGTTTAACTTGCCCAAATATGGTTAAATATTTGTCAACCTGGCAACATTTAAAAAAAATATTGCTGTTTCAAGTACGGCCACGCCGTGGCTCCGTCTAGTAGTTCTTAGTCTGAGCCATACGACGGTAACGCGTGTTACCGTCACGCACGACTCGCACGTGTACACGTAACAGCAAACACAAATAACAAGTAGGTATATCATTATTATGCATACCTAGGTACAAGTGGAAGGCCAAACAGTAAAATGCATTACATCTTTCATATTTTATTAAAAAAGCATAAATACTACAAATAATTGAGAATCGTCATAAATGTTGCATTTTGTCAAAAATGTATGAAAAATCTGAACTGTTTCTCCCGTAATAAATTTTAGGACTAAGGAGCCATTACGCACTGTCGACTAGTCGCAGGCGACTCGGTCGGTGGCGACTGTGACTTACTATAGTTTAAATAGATGTTTACGCACTTGGTTTCTGGTCGCCCGGGCGATTCGACGACTCGCCGCGTAGTGGCAACGCACGAGCGACTGCCAGTCGCCGGCAATAGAAGCACGGCCTCAAATGGAAACATTCGCACTGCAAGCAACTGTCATAAAGGCCGTGTCTCCAAAGTACTGATACATACAGCAATATACGCTAATATATTTGATTTTCCTTTATTTTTCTTTCTCTTATAATTAGAAGCGCTACTATTGCAACTTCTTCGACGTCCATTTTGAATATACTTCGTATTGTCGCTCGGCTTGGTCTCCTGGCCCTAGTTGCCTGTTTTGGTCGCCGAGAGACTTGAGTCGCCGGAGACTAGTCGACAGTGCTTAATGGCTCTAGAGACGGCAGTAGGATTGTAATATTATGAGCTGTTATTATTATACTATGTTATACCTGTACGAAAATATGTTTAAAATTTATACAACATACCTAAAATAGAACCCTTACAAAAATAACATGCCTACTAACTTATTTTAAAAACTTATGAAACAAAACTTACAAAGGCAGAAAGTATACTACCGAAAATACTGAAACTTATAAATAAATTCAAAACCGTGTAAATTAATAATAAGTACAAACTAATGCATTTTAGTGCAAATCATTGAAAATTCTTAAAAACTATAGCCTAGACGTCTTATTGTCTAGGTTATAGTACTTAATCTAGGTTCCGGAGGAATTTTGCTCTTCAGCATTGTGCAATGGCTTTACTCTTCTTATTCTTTTGTATCTGGCTAAATCGCCGTCATAATTCCGCGGTAATGGGCCAAACGCGTCATTTTCTTGATAATGTGGAGCATTTATGTAATTTTCCGAATCTGATTTTAAATTTTCTTCTGTTGCTGATGTTGAACTATCTACTTTAAAATCAGTGACATTGTAACTGGACTTGTCTTCTGGAGCACGTTTATTTCTCGTACCGTAATTGTACATGAGATTATCATCGACACCTTCCACGCCAGATAAAACGCTGTCTGAATCTGAACCTAAACTTATAGTATCACTGTCTGCATTATCCTTCAGTTTCAGGTTATCAGCGTTATTAGTTTCTGTTTTGACAGGATTCTCCAACTTATGAGCAATGTCAACTCGGTTGCCATTCGCGAAATTTGTACGATCATAAAAACCTTCATCATCAAACTCATTACCTTCATCGTTATCCTCGTCTTCAATTTCTACTTTATATGGAAAGTACGCATTTTTAGAATCCGCTAAATGTCCGACCGATCTTTTTCTGACAACCTCACCACCATTTTTCCTTTTCACACGAACCAAAGGGCCTGAATATGGCACTGTGTCGTCATACGCGTTTGAGTTAGGAAAGGAATCTTCCAAAGATTTAAAAGAATCAGAAAATTCTGATTGTTTATCGTAAAATACTTCTCTTTTATGAGCTTTATCTTCATGTTGTAGATTTTCATCAATTATCAAATTTTCATCCGGCTCATTTAAAGAACCTTGGTTATTTGTATAATCTTGGCCTGACAATTGATTCTCTCCTAGAGAGTCATCTTTATTTTCAAAATCCTCTAAATTAACTTCTCTTTTATTTTCCGTTTTAGACGTTACTTGCATATCAGCATCTACATCGGCTTGTTTCTTAGAATCTATATTCAGAGAAAATGTGTTAAGGCTATCATCAGTTTTTTTTTGAATACTTTCTTCATTATGATTAGCCAATTCCAGATTACTTGCTGAGACTAAACTTGATTCCGAACTTTTTTGTGATATGTCTGGATTTTCAGTTTGTATGTCTTGTTGTTGCTTGGTACTGCTCTCTGTTACTTCAGTACTTTGAGATGAAGCTGATTCCGAATTTCCATCTAGCGATGAACTTCCACTTTGTACTTTACTTAAATCAGATTGGCAGTTCTCAATGTAATTATTTTCTTCAACTGCACCGGCTTTCTTAGTAATTTCTCTTTTATTAATGTATGCGTTAGCACTAGCATCAGTTTCGTCGATAATTTTCTTTAATAATTCTCTTTTCTCTTCTGTTAAAGAGTTTAAAAGTTGATCTAGTTCATCGCTCGATAGTTTTTTAATGTGTCGCTTGATAGCAGTTTCTTCATCTTCACTTTCTGTTTTATCATTGGTTCTCTTAGTTTTACTTTCTTTATTAGCGTTCTCTTGTTGTTTAATTTCTTTAACTTCACGCCTATCTCTTAAATTATACCGAGCACCTTCATGAGTTTTACCATCTACCATATCTCTATTTTCAGCTTGCATTGTGTTATAATATTGCTTGAAATATCGCTGTTGTTCTGAATCTGAGGCATCATTAGCATTGTACTCATTTTTATTATTATGATTTAGTTGGTCCCTGTTTTTTTCAAATATCATATCACCTTCTTCATTAGCAGAAACATCAAAACCTACAGTTCGCTTAATCACTTGATTATCATCTTGATTATGATTGGATGTACTAATATCAGGATTAGCCAAGTGATGCGTTTCTCGTTGTTCATGAATTGTATTACTGTATTTATTAGACTGTCGACGTTTTGGGTAAGCTTTAAATTCTTCAGCAAAATTCATCAGTTCAGAATTTTCATCAGTGATGTCCCGGTTTCTGTTAACTCTAGGGTCAGAAAGCTGAAAATAAAGAAATTACATAAGTGTTGTTCATTGGTATACAATTTTACAGAAAGTCTTTTTTATATAAATTACGTACAGTGTCGAACTTTGCTCGTGCTGTATTATCATCAGGTATACTGCGCTGCAAATCCATTAAATGGCGGCTGCGCGGCATCTCGTTTTCCGGGGCAACAGACTCCTGAAAAATAAGTAGGTCGTGAAAAACTAATTGAAGTAAGTCACTTTAATGTAAAAGTTTATTCTGAGGGAAAATTTTGACTATTTCACTGTGTCAATTTATACAGCAAAGCTCAAAAAATAACAAAGATATGTGCTGATTAAGGTGACAGCATAATTAATACAACTCACTTGGTCGTTTAGACGGGTGTCTTCATCGTCAGCGGAATACAGATCTGCTGCAGGGTCAGAATCTTCTTCCTCGGTTTCGTCAACATCGCTAATAAATAAATAACTTTATAGCATGCGGTAAAGTAGAATATACCTACCTAGGTACTATTCAAATATAGTAGTCACTATTATAAAACATGGATGCATTATCTAGTAGGATTTCAATAACAATCAGAAATATTTCACTTTTTTTGACAAATTAACCTAGTAGCTATAATTTTATTTTAATAAGGTTATCAACATAAAATACGCAATCAACAATTTAAAATACCTACCCTGTAGGTATTTCAAACCGTGTAGGTATAAAATAATATGCTTTGTGTTGTTTTACAAGTAGTCCTTACTAATCTAAAGAAAATATACCAATATAATCAAATTCATGAGTCTCTTTGCTTAAACTAATCTTAGTAGGTAACTGCAAAATGGATCTAGTGATAACTGAAATGCAGTAATTTTTTTGTTAGTCTAAGGTAGGTACCTATACGGTTCATAAAAGTTACATTATCAAATTACGTAGGTACCTACCAACTTTATACTTTTGATTAAAGTGTTTGTAAAAAGCCCGTGAGGGACAAGAATAAAAAAATACTAACAACTGCCAAATGTAAATAACTCACCTATCATTGTTGTAATCCGTGTGTTGTGGCCGGCTGATAACATTTATTAGAAGACATCCAAATAATAACAATACGAACCAAAAATGCATTTTCGCTAACCGCAAAAAATTGCTTTAAAAATCTGTTTATTGACTGACAACTGGGCGGACCATTTGAATTTCTGTGCTTATTCTATTTACAGCCAGTATCATTTTATCAAAAACAAAATATAGAAAGGCAGGTGGTAAATACGTGGCACTTCAGGATAACAGAAAAAGTTTGGTGTAGGTAATTGATTTTATTGCGAACTTCCTCAGAAATAATCTATTGATATTTGTTCAGCGCCTTACCTACTTGTGAAAAGGTAGCATGCAAATTTCTGAAGTATCTACATGTAGTCGAAGTCACAGGCAGAATCTAAAGTTTCTATGAATACCACAATAAAAATAATGATCTCGAGACCGTAATATTACTCTAGACTGTACTAGCCATGTAAAAACATAGGATCACGCCTGTATTCCCTAAAGGGGTAGGCATATTGGTGTATTACTCACCAACCGTTCGCCAGCTATGTTTAAGTCCCACGTAATAGGGGGCGAGCCTATTGCCATCTACCGGGCACATTTCCAAACTTCGGGCTGCTACTGAGAATTTTTCTTTTTACGAATATGCTCAATAACCTTTCCCGGCCTGGGGATTGAACCCGAGACCTCGTGATCAGTAGAGATGTGTAACTCAGGAGTGATTGATACAAAAGATGTAAAATCTTTCAAAACTCTTTAAATCTTTGGTTTCGAAAATACATCTTTAACTCACTGCGTTAGGATTGATTAGATGGAATGGAATGATGGACGTAGATTTAGAATGAGACAATAGATAAAGGATATTGTGAATTTTATTGAAAAGAGATAACATAAGTTGTAGGCACGCACAAACGCACTCTTTTGAAATACAATGACGATAGGTACACAGAAACTTAACGACTCTCTGTCGTTACAGTAAAAAGCTCAAAACCAGTTGCGACTTGAGGGAATGAGAGAATAACTACATGAATCAATAGATATATGCATCACTTATGATCAACTGAAAGAATAACATCATTCGTAACCAAAGATTTAAAAGAGTGATTTAAATCTTTCAAAGAAAAAGATTTATAAATCACTGATCTCATTGGTGATTTAGTTTGCGCATCTCTGATGATCAGCAGTCGTCAACACTACTGCTGCACCACAGAGCTCAGTACTAGCCATGTACGCAGGAGCAGTGCAAGAGTGTGTGGGTAACACAAATGCACTCTTTCTTCCCTCTCTCTCGTAGTTCGATGGGACGGAATTCCAACACGACCAGAGATAGATCAACCGCAGGACAACGCGCTTTCCGAGACAAGAGATGAAACACCGCCAACTTTCTAACTCTGGGTTGCTATTGAGAATTTCTTGATTGAAAATCCAATAACATAGTTATGTTGGTCCAACTCGGAAATCGAAAGACCTCATGATCCGCAGTCACATATTATATACTACCGCTAGATGACAATAGGTAGTATTGTTATCGTTGTTTTGATTGTCAGTGAGTCACAGAAGGCAGAAGAAACGGTCGCGAGTCTATCTCGGCTAATGCCAAATGCCCCATGGCTAGTGAACACTCGCCCTTGTTACCCAGCCCATGAGTGAATAAACAAAACACACAATCACAAACGTATTAATGAAATTTCTATCAATGTAGCAGAATATGAGACATTAATTTCGCCGTATAACATACGTAACTTTTGATAGTCAGCTGCATTCTCGAAAGCAATATTTACAATACCTTTGCCCGCGGCTCCGCCGAAGCCAAAAGCTGGTTTTTAGATTAATTCTCAGGGTACCACTGAAGTAACGTAATATAGTTGCAGTGGCCGCCCATAAAGGCGGAGATACGGCACACGGCGGGTTTATTTAGTGGGTGAAGTGGGGCTCCACACAACCCTGTTCGCCGAACGATGGGGTGTGCGGTTAGGCAAATTTCATCCGGCCTTAACAAAAAAAAGTTTTATATCTCAGGGTCCCGATATAGTAGGTAGTGGGTTAAAATGTAGGTATACCAGTTTATCAGTCTAATAAAGAGCTATCAAATAAATTTATCAAAATCCGTTCAGTAGTTTTTGACAATTGTTTTGTATTCAGACGCCATACAGTATTTTTTCTCAAATACCTTAAATGTACAGATCTCACGGCAGAGAGTACTATATTCTTTGGTACCGACACAGCTCTGTCACTTTTACACGCTTTATAATAGTTAGGAGGTAAACCGTAATATTGGTGAAATATTACACCGCTGCTACGGTACGTTTACCGTCGGGCGGGCATGAAGATTAGGGATGTCATAAAAATAGTCAAATACTTACAACAACTTTATTTTAAATGAGACCGTTGCATCTCTATCACACTTATGTACATTTGGTTTCAATAAAACAAACCTTTCAAACATTTAACCACAAAATCCTCATTAAGTTTGTGCATATTTGAGAACAAAAAAAAAAAACAATTATCTTATAATAAAATGTCGTATTTTTAAGAATTGTAGAATTACTCCATCACACATATTGGTGTCTCGTCGCTTTCAAGGGTTTTGAAAGCTTTCTCACCATTGGACATATCATTATCCTATTACTATTTTTAACTTAACTCCAAAATGCAAAAGGTAAAAAATCCAACAGGTTTTATAACTATGAGTACATTTCAAAGCTGGTGTGGCAATATTAGGAGCCCAAGGGACGGACCCTGGTGACCACTCCAATACGTCTATTCTGACTTTCGATAATCAATATTTCAGTTTTTCTTCTTTCTTGTTTTATTAAACATATTACCTCCGGTTTCCTTTAAAATAAATAATAAAATCAACTACATACAGACATGGATACTTTTTTTTTTTGTTAAGGCTGGAAAATGTAGGCATGGATCCTAGTGAGCATTACCGAAAATTCTAGTAATAAAAAAAGAAATTTTATTATAAAAAACTTCGATTATCCATCGTAGTAGTACATCCCATCACTAAATACGTCTATTCTATGGCGTTACGTTATATGCATAACACTGCTTAATGTTTCTTTCCACTAGATTTTATTAGTAGACTAGAACATTCTGGTTGGGTTTAATTTACTAGTTATTAATGATTTTACGAATGTGGTACAGCTGAAATATTAAGTCATAATTGGTAAAACGCGGCAACTTTCAAGAGTGAAACGAAACGTTACTGAAACTGTCACCCGCACCATGCTACAGCGCAAACAGTATAGTTGCTGACGAACCACGCAGACGTTGTACTGCTTGAAGTTTTTTTCAATATTTAAGTTTTCGATAATGGCTGCCGTTTGGGGTAAAATTCTGTTGTTATGTTTTGATATACGAAAAACCATAAAATTTATTTAGGTAGGTACTTATTTTACAAGAATAAAATACACAAATTTCCGTCAAAAATGCCATAATTCTGGTACACGCGCACAGCACCCTGTAAAGAGTCCAAAACACAAAACACATTTTCATCAATATCGGTCCAGCCGTTTTCGACTTCTTTGCGAGACTATACGCACTGCAATTTTATCCCGAATAAGGGATATACGTTCAATGTCATATAACAAACATGTGTCTGAAATTTTCAAAAGTATATATTCAATGAGAACCTATTACTCATAATTATATATTTTGAGAAACCGGAGATGATACAGGTCAAAAAAAAAACTAGTGACGATATACTACCACATATACATAACAACACAGATCATGTATTTTAGTAGTTATTAAATATATGCTTACTAAATTCAATTATGTTTATCAAAAGTTAGAATAGACATCCAAACAAATGGTGCATAACAATTTCGATCAGAATCAATCAACATTTTTGTTTTGTACTTTTTAATTGAATGTATTAAACAAGCAGTACATATATCTAATCAGATAATCGAGAGTAGAATCTCACTTGGAAAAGGACAACTATATTATTGTCGATAATAAAAAAAAATCAGGCCACATTATCGTCGGTATGAATGTAGAAACTACTCGCTGCGCTATAGTAATTTTAGACACATACATGGCGTATAGGCGATTACAGCGCCAACTAACTACGCGCAGTGATGTATGCTCACCTAAATTCAGACCAAGCAAATTTTATCGCAACCTACACCAAGTTACCTTTCCTCGAAGTCGGATTGTCAATCGCTGATACTCTAACACATGATAGATTCCAAAAAAATATGTCAATAAATTGCACCTGTCATAAACTCAATATCAAACCCGACTGATATTAGTAAACTTCTGCATTTGGCAGGCACTAGCTTATGTATAACATGTAAATAATGTATCTAAATTTAGAAAACACTATTTTAAATTTTAATAACATAAAAGTAACTTACATTAAAGTCAGATTAGGCTTCGTATTGAATTAAGTTGTGCTTTTTCCTTTATCACAATTATCATACATTAACTATTTATATATAGTACAAGTATATCATCTGTCATACAGTACATATCCCTACGGCGGAATCTAAATTAAACTTTTAAAACCATAACAACAACCAATAGATTGTGTACACAGTACACGATACAAAGATATAAGGCCATAGAAATTGTAAATTTGATACTAGAAGTGGACTTCTTCAGAACCATTGCCAAATACATTTCAAGGATCAACACTACTAACAAAGTTAGCTATTACAAACTTTGAGTGATAAGGACCTACGCTACGTCCTATGAGTTCGTTCTAAAAGTAATAGCGGGATACCACTTCTGGTCTCTAATTTAAGATTTCTATGTCTACAACACATGTCTTAATAGATACCTATGACTTTTGTAAACGACCAGATACCA
Source organism: Leucoma salicis (assembly GCA_948253155.1). Classification (NCBI taxonomy): domain Eukaryota; kingdom Metazoa; phylum Arthropoda; class Insecta; order Lepidoptera; family Erebidae; genus Leucoma; species Leucoma salicis. The sequence continues at coordinate 11,403,069 of OX411820.1, read as the reverse complement.
AATACCTGTGGGACACGACATAACATTTCATTGTATCCAAATTGTCTCATAATTGTAATGGAATGAAAACTGTACATATATCAGTTGAATCGTTTGAAAACTGTTAAAACTTTCTGAATATAATTTGATGACTAGAGACTTAAAACATAAAATAATGAGCATTTACAAAACAGAAAAACACAAATGTCTAATTGTATATCAATGCACTCGTAACATCAACTGAACAATCTATTACGATACTATATCTAGGACAATTTTTCCTATTATATATAACTATATATTTAATAAAATTATTATTAGAAACAGAGTAAAAGCTATAGAAATCAATCTTACGAGTACATTGTAACGTTTAACAACTAAATATACCAAACTTAATAACTATTTAAAGTTTAACTTCAGATAGTTACTGTTCTATACAGAACTATGATATGATCTAGCATCGAATAACTGTCGGAAACATTCTAGGTATCGCAAATAGAATATTTTTGTGTTTCACAGGAAAGTCTTATTACGACTCACAGTATTTACATAACAATTGCATTTATACATCTAAAAAATCATCAGCGATACGTGTCATAATTATATAAAATTATAATTAAAATAAAAAACAAACTTACATAATCGATGTTTATAAATCGGCGAGCCTCGCAACCATTCGTACGCACACACATAGATATGTTTGCGACAAAAGCTTAATAAAACGCTCAATAAGAGCATTGCTGGTATTTACAATCTACAAACTTTTGCCTTTAATATTACTAGTCGGTAAGGAATCAAGACACAATATAAACACGCTACATAAAGTAGAAAATATATAAATGCTTTGCATTTTAGTGCAGTAATTAAACATAAAACTGCTTGATAAACATTCAAGCAATTTCATACTCCAATATACTTATAACTGTCTAGTTTTCATTTTTGTATAATAACACGAAATTACTTAAAAGATTTGGAAATTGACAGAAAATGGACAGATAAACAAAAGTCGTCATAAGAACAGAACATGAGTGTTTACCTATAAGGGACATGTCTTGGTTAAATATTAAAAATTCAGTCAATGCTTGAGCAATCGCTGAATGACGTCATCAATAAGACTAAGATAATTTTAAAGGTGCGTAATTAGACTCCAAAACCCACATACAAATTCGTTAAATGACGCAACCAAGGCTCGTAGTTACACTAGCATGCAACATTAGCGATTTAAATGCAATTACAGAAGTGAACACTTTAGTTTTTATTTACAAAGAAATCACCGTCATGACTGACATACAACAGTTATAATAAAAAACATCTTCGTAGAACTCCCTATTATATTCGAGTAAATATTCACAAACTAATTTTAATATAATCACCCGGCCCGACAGGAATCGTATATAAATCGATACGATCAAAAACTAACTTACCCCTTTCCGATTGGAGACACGAGTAAAACCTTAAAATATAAAAGTGTAGAGAGCTAACACGCGTAACTATTACTCGTAATCGATTTGTATATACATCTCATTATTATTATAATATATTTAAATAATATAATATTATTAGTAGACTATAATTGCTCTATTATTGGGAACTCCTCTTATCCTGTTCTCAATTTATTTTACTAACATCCAATTAATAGTATTTAGTGTAAGTTGTCGTAGACAATGTAGTTATCATATGAATGGTAGGAGCGACTACTTTGGACACACCAAAGGCATTAATTCTTTCTAAAATGGACTACATATCTGGAAAATTTTACCCCTGTGGTACAGAACATAATTATATATGCACGTTCACTCCAAAATACAGAGTTGAACTAAATATCTGACTTAAAATTAAGTTACTATACTTATATTACTATACATCCTATATAACCAGAATTTTTGATCAAATTGCACTCAATGAAGATTCAATATACATTGTAATATTAATTGAAAGATCGTCATTTCCAATTATTTTACGACAACAATATCCGTCCGTTTACATGTATTGACTCCCGTGTCCGCGGTTCATACTCTTACACTTTTATAATCTAATACTCTTTATCTTAGTGTAATTTTACGCCTAGGATAATTATTATCCCCTGTTGTACTTTTCCACAAGTTATAACGTATCACAGATTGAGTACTGTGTTAAGTAGCCTGATATTTAACATTTTGGGGGTTATCTAGGATTATAATGTATTGGTAACGCATATGAACACTTCTCGCGTTGTACAAATGTTCCTTGTCTCGTATAACCGTCTAACATAACATTCGATATACGAAATGGGTTCACATCATACTAAAAATATAATTAGGCGGTGAAGCGTATTAGCTTTATAAATTGTATTGACTATTGCTTTAAAGAGAGTCACGATAAAGAACACTGATACAAGAGAATTATTCTATTTATAGATTAAATGACAAAAACTGACCACGTAGGGTAATCCTTGGAGTAAAGGTACACAGTTCTCTTGTGTAGACGTTAAACTTTCGTGACGGAAAAAATCACAATTCCAGAATATATAATATTATATAAAACGACCGAAAACAAATTATATAAAATGTTTAATATCAATATATTCATTTAGAGATAATGAATATTCTTTATTTAAATTATTATATGTTAAAGATACAACATGTTTTAACAGATCGTCTTATGTTACGTGATTTTTTCTAACGACAGTTTAGCGTGTGCACAGCAGTAGCTTTAGGGGTAAGAGTACAACGCTTAAAAGCGCAATGAACAATTGGCGGCGGGAGGGAATGTATACTACAAGTGGTCGAGGCGGTCGAGGCGGAACTCGTGCTCGACCGCAGAGTCGGGCACTAGTGCCGTGGGGTCTTCCAACAGGGACAGCTCGTCTAGGTCCAGACCTGCCCGTAGTTGTGCTTCGGTTTCTCCGCCGTACATCGCTGCGTCCAGTTCGCCCGAGTAGTCTGCCATAAAGCACAATCATGTTCATATTTTATTTGCGCAAACAAACTTTTTTTTTTACATCTTTTTTTTGGATAAAAACTATATTCTGTAGAGAGTATTGGCACAGAATAGATACTAGCCCTATGGACAGAAACATCACTTCCTTTAAAACTTGTCCAAAATCTCTCTATAATAGCCTACAAAATCTTTAATAATACCAATTGTTCGTAGCGAGAAGAAATGTACCTATGTTCACAGAAATACAGTTGAGATTGTTTTGCCGCCGCATGATCCTCGGGCAACCGCGTCATTCAACGAATGCGCTACGGTTGCACCTATGATGAGGAGAGGGCGGGGCGACGGGACGGAGTCCTTACCTTCCGACTGGTGCAGGTGCTGTCGGGGCACGGTTGCTTCGGCAGATATCTGCACATTGTCGCATGAAGGGAAGCGACTCCGGGCTGTCACCACTGCGGCTGTGACGAGGACACGGCGCGGCACACGCTCGAGTCGCTCCCGGCTTGGGCCGAGCAGCGCCGTGAACTCGTCGCGGAAATAGGGGGGGGACCTCTCGCTGCCGAGCGTCGTCAGAGCGATGCTTGGCAGCGACAGGAATTGGGCCGCGGTCGCTGCCTTCTGCGAGGAGGTTATCTCGCAGAAGGAAGCGGCGGAGAGGACCAGGGAAGCTGATCTTTCCGCAGACCCAAACCGCCGCCAGCGACTGGGGCAGCGCAGGCGTGAATATTTGCGGCTAATGCCGCTCTAGCTGAGGCTGCGGGTGGATGGACCGGGGAACGGCCGCCACCCCTAAGGCCTCCCGCGAAGGTGCGACGACGTTCCATGCGCGGATGCGTCGCTCAGTAGAGGGTACCCGAAAGGGTAAGCCGCCGGTGGACCACCGAAGGAATGTAACATAGTTCCAGTGGCCCGCCAACAAAAGCGGAGACATGGCACACGGCGAATTTCTTTAGTGGGTGCAGGCCCCACACTACCCTGGTCGTTGCCCCGAACGACGTGGTGTGCGGTTAGGAACATTTTTTCCCGCCTTAACAAAAAAAAGGGTTGCACCTATACTTTACTTACTTACTTATTATCACGCTATCTCCCTTGCGGGTTAGGCCGAGAGAACAGAGTGACAAAAGGCTCTATTCTTGCATACATCTCTCGCTTCCTCAACGTTCATAATAGGCAATCGGACAGATATCAGAAAAAATCTAAAATATAGTTTAAAAAGAATGTTCGTAAAATAAAATAGTCCTCCAATAAACATATTTGCGAAATAATAATTATTTATAATATTAAATCAACAATGAACATAAAATAATTCTAATATTGATTATCGGTTTTTTATTCCAAAAGAAACACCAATCACAGCGCGTGACGTTATCAGTGTGTAAATAACATTTAGCGTGTCTGATGAAGGGATCATTTTTAATGTGTGCTTTCTGAGATTTAAATTGTTTTTAGTTATATTAAAGAACTGTAAAATTTTGCATTGAGACGAAAATAACAAAGTCGAAAGTTGTCGTTACGCAAGTGCTCACTGTCCCTTGTTACATTTTTTTATCATGGAACCAGGATATACGAAAGCCGACAATCGCAACCTTCCAAGAGTAGATATTTTAATGGTGGACAATTTCTTTGCCACTAATTCGAACTTTTGTGCTGCTGAATTTAGAAATGTGAAAACAAATGTGTAAGTATTTCAACTACCTATTTATAGTTAGCTCTAAATATAAATTTCCTACAAAAATAACATAAGAAATCATAACATAAAAAAGAGTAATTTGTGTTACTTTCAAGATTAACATATTTTATTTTTACGTCTTTTTAGATCGACGAGACAATCTTACGGTGATGATGCCATAGGATACGTACAACTTCGGCGTGATACGATTATGTGCATCATAAAATGCAGTGTGCCCAGAACATAAAGTTCGTTCCAAATCTTACGCGGCGACTATGATAGTTGACGAAAAAGAAGAAAAAATCGTGAGTGTTCAGTGCCATGATTGTGCTGCATCAACTGGAGGATGCAAACATGTTGTAGCTTTCTTGATGTGGGTACACAGGCGAAGTGAAGAACGATCTAGTACTGAAATACAGTGTTATTGGAAAAAATCTAAACTGGCTCAAGTTGGCACTAAAATGAAATATATTACTGCAAATAATCTGTCATCAGGTAAAAAATCATGTACAATGCAAACTGCTGTTCAAAATAGTATGCTGGCACAATTTTTTCAAATAGCGGCAGACCTAAATGTATCCGATTGTGAATTATTGAAATATAATAACTACAATGTGAAAGAGTATGAGAAATTGTCACTTCACTATCTTATAATAGAACATGGTGATGATGGTGATTGTGACTTATTTTTGAATAACATATCACAGTATTTTTTAATGATAAAAATATAAAAGCTGTTGAAGACAGTACTTTACACAATATAAAAATAGGTTGTGGCCTGAGCTACCCGTATCAGAGCATCAAAAGCTTATGATGTAAGCAAATGTCACACAGCAGATGGATCCTTAATAGCTGTAATTATGGGAGCCAAAACCCTAGACACAAAAGCCATGAAGAGAGGTCGGGAATTAGAAAGTAAAGTAAAAAGAGTTGTAGAAAAGACTAGGGAAGAAAGTGAAGGAGTGTGGTTTATTTATTTCTTCACAGTTTCCTTTCATAGCTGGTTCACCTGATGGCAACATTGACAATATTTGCATTGAAATAAAGTGCCCCACCAGTGAAAAAATATACAAAAAATATTTAAAAGATAATAAAGGGACAGAAAAATATATGGCTCAAATACAAATCCAAATGTATGTTACTAATCAGAAAAAGTGTTATTTTTGTGTTGCTGACCTAACTTTGAGGTGACTAACCATGTTGTCATACTGGTTAATTATGATGAAGCTCTAGTTAACCACTATATTTCAAGTATAAGTCAATTTTGGAAGACAAATATACCCTATTTTATATGAAAGTACAAAATAAAATAAATTATATCTGAATGGTTTTATTTATTAAAATTTACGAATTGAATGAAAAACATAATAACTGAAGATAATATACTTAAACAAATTCATTGGACAATGCCACCTTGCAAGTTTATAAGAGCACATGCTATTATCACACAATCATCTTGCACACGTATTAGTTTAGAATTTAAAACCGAATGTGGTTTTAACATAGTAAACTCCCGGATTCTTCGGATTACCCTTTCTACGAGTATGTGGATCCTTAAACTTGCTATCTGCTTTGTTTTATAGGCTTCTTGCTTGGTCAACTTAGCGCCTTGAACTACACTTGGAGGTCTCATCAGATTACAACTCTTCCGGTTTAATAACTGTTCAATATGTTTAAAACCACGATCAGCCAACACCCAACTTCCAGGCTTCAGCTGTTCTAGGAACTCACATTCTTCTACCAGTAATGTGTCACTGATACGTCCTCCATAGCCTGATGATATATAATTTACCAAGCCATTAGGTGTACTTGTACTCGGACCATGTTAACGCTTGATGTAGTGATTTAGAAGGTTTTTCAATTTCAATTTCAAAACAGTCTACTATACAGGTGACATTATTATAGCGATGCCTGAATGCTATTGGAAGCTAATATTTTTTTATGCAGTCCTACAATAAATGGTTTAAGGATCTTAGAGATTATGGGAATATTGTTTTGAAATATTTTACCAGCATATGATGTAGATATTTGAAATTGGTCTGCTAATTCTGAAAAAGTTGTATTTAACCTAATTTTTTTTAAGCATAACATAATATGCTCAATAGGTATGCTGGTGTTTGTATGTATTAAATCAACCAAATAGTAATAGTTATTTGTTATTCCAATATACAAGCGTGGTTTGGCTTTAATTTTCTTAAACATATTACTAAGTGCTTGCTTTGCTTCTCATTCCCTTTCTATTTCAGTTTCCTCTTCATTTAGGCTACTGCTCTCAGATGATAATTTTAATTGTAATGATTGGACTGAAGGCGATGATGGTTGAAACAATTTTGTGGTACACACTGATGTGTCACTATCAGATGTATCCATTAATTTTCTGCTGTTAGAAATGCTTGGCCTTGTTAACTTTACATGTTCTTCTACTTTGAATGGGGATGTAGATACAGTGTTTGTAAATGTCTTAGATGGCGATGTTGCAATGTTATGGGATTTAAAATCTGTTTGTGTATACTTGCTTCTGAAGTATTTGCTTTTTATGAGCGTTTGTATACATTTATCTTGATTTTTAGGCACATATTCTTCCCTTATGACTTCTGTATTTATGTCTAAAACAAATGTACAAGTTATATATAGGTATGTATTATAATGATCAGTTAGAATGGGTATTCATTTAAAGACTGAAAAATACTTACTAGGAGGTAAAACTGTGCTCTCATTTTTGGTATCACTCTCCAACTTCTAGGGCTTCTTGTACTAAAGCCAATCTTTGCCTTTTGATAGCAGCAGGGCGAGATGTACTAGTTGATGGCAAACTTCTTTTTTTATCCATTTGACATTCAAATTTCGATGGAAGGCATCCAGGTTTTAACATTATTTTATCGCCAAAACCCATTACATGATACCTCACGTAATTTTCCATATCATTGGGCAGCTGAAATATAAATTAATTCTATATGCACTTGTGACAAAAATCTAACCTATAACATTACATAGCTTTCACTACTAAATTATTTGGTAATTACTATGATTTTTTGCTTAAAATATACTATGATATATGTACTTACATCAAAGAGATCTTCGCAAAAGTAGATCGGTGAAGTTACAGACATTCCGTCGCACTTTCGTCTTGCTAGAGCCAACCATTTTTTTCTTAGGTCTCCTTTTCGCGGTACATCAATGAATATTTTATTCGGAGTAGTTACAGAAGTGTTCCTACATTCAGGTACTACACACCAACGATATGTCTTTCGTTCCATTACGAGCCCAAACTTCACAAAAAGCTTAATCTTTCCGAATCTCGTATTTGTATGAGTGTGAGCGCGTTCGCTTCACGTTTGTTTACTCACAGATGACGTCATGTCTTATCACATGAAATGATGTACAGTTTACGCGGCATTTTTAAACTAACTATATTTATAAAGACTTGAGTGGTTGTAAAGCTTTATTTGTGTAAAATAATGTTTTTTATAGTTACGTATATTCACTACAATTAATTTTATGTACTTTCTCAAAAGTAGTCCGATTCCCTATTCTCTTCATACACTCTCCGGTTTCCGCTTGACGGTTTCGGAGACTCCTGACTCCACCGACAGCAACAAAGCTGTCGTTTATAAAACCTAAAAATTTATTTTTCTTGTGATTCTATTTGATTACTTTTTATATAATTTTAAATGTTATTTTCGAGTCGGATTTTTTTTTTGATCATATACGTTTAGAGTTTTAGCTCTGAATTTTCGGTTATTAATTTTATTGTCGAAATACCCTAAATCGCGTAAATAATTTGTCATTACTCATACTCTGAAAGTAGGCCTGAAGTTGCCTGAGGAGCGGGTTGAAAGTAATACTTTTCAGCCCTAGGGAGAATTACTTTCAACTGACAGCTGAGTAATTATAAAATATAAAACAGTTCTATTTTTTGTACAGCCAGTCAATTACAGCGCGATGTAAAATTGAAATAATAAGTTAAGTATTTATTAAAGAATTTGCTTTTTATATGACTTTATTTTAATATAAAAAAAAATATCTTTAAAATAACGAAGATTTATATTTTTTCAATGATTAAAATGAAAAATAATGGCTGAATAGCTGACAGGTCACAGAAAAAAAAACAAAATCGGTGGGAAAACGGCGATTCCAAATTAAATTTTTTAGTCTCCCATTTTTTCTTTAGCTAATTCATGATTTTTATTTTTAGTTTCCTCGTATTCGCAATGAAAAGCACAGTGATTACCTCGGGCTAAAGACTTATTTAGTGCCGAGACGGGGTTTGGCGCCCGAGCGTAGCGAGGGCTCCAATAGTTCGAGGGATTCCAATAGTTGATTTCATCCCTAGGTTAACAATGTACTATTATTTTAATCAATACTACAAGCGCGAGCGCTTAGGCGCGCGTGCAACAGTCTTCTGTCGATTGTACCGTGTTCGGTACGCGAAGCGGTAGGCATTTAACTCGGGGCCTTGAGCGAGTGATGTACGCCTGGTATTAGTGTAAAGATGCGAAAGGGAATGCTCCGATGGTTCGGACTTATGGAAAGAATGCCGGACGAGCGACTGGTTAAAAAGATATACAATGCGAAAGTGGGAGGATGTTGGTACAGGGGGAGAACGAGACTCACCAAATCGGTCATGTATTGAAGAAAGATGGATTCCGGAGTCTACGAAACCGGCGAGCGTGTATGAAGAGAATTAGGAATGTTGAGGAAGGAAGCGAGAGTATAGAGCAAGAATAGAGCTTTTTGGTACTCTGTTCTCTCTGCCTCTGGAGATGGCGTGATTATAAGTAAGTACTATATCCCTCGGCGTGGTCTTTTGAATATAAATACACCAGTCTGCTACACTGCACACTAATTGTTATCGATATGTAAAAATAGCTAACCCACGGGAATACTTCCATTTCATACCTGAGAAATGAAATGGTGCGCAGCGTTTTGACAATACTCTCAGTATAGTTGAGTCCATGAGCGACGGTTACCACTTACTATCACCGTGCCGTACCACCGCCGTGACTCGTCTGCCACCATACGCAATAAAAAGAAAACACTTATTTTTCTTGGTTGAAAAATAGCCTATGTCGCCTTCTGGGCTTCAGGTGATATGTATACAAAATTTCATGATGGTTAACAAACACTCACTATCGCATTTATAATAATTATTAGCAGGGATGCGCTTTAAGGAGCAATAAATTGAACTTTTATTATGTCACACTGAATTCTAGTCTTTAGGACACCTTTTGATCACACTGCGTTACAATTATTCCAATTCCCCTGTAAATATTACGTAACAAAATCTTGACCCCTCTCCCTTTCATACCTTACATCATGGGTCAGCAACCTTTTGGCCGTCAGGGGCCACAGGAGCTTTAAAATGGAAAGCGGGCCGCATGTGTCAAAAAAATTTAAATAAAATTTAGACATTTTATTTTAATGTTATTAAGAGAAATGACGAAAAATAACACAAAACTTAAACAAATAAAAAAACAAAATTGCAAATTTAACTTTATGCTCGGTATCATAATGGCGTTTCACGTTATACTCTTTTTGTATAGCAAGGGTTTTTTGGCATATTAAGCGGTTTCCCCATTACAATTAAGTACCATAATTATTTACGTTATAGTTACTTATTATTATTATTTATTTAGGTATATAAATTAAAATTCTAAAAATATAATCCCGGGCCGCAAGAGAGTAGCACGCGGGCTACATGTGGCCCGCGGGCCACGTGTTGCCGACCGCTACCTTACAAGATAAATAGCTTAATAATAAATAAATACCACCATCATCACCTTTCATCCATCTCTTATATTTCCATCCAATTGTAGCACTTGATTCTGCTACCGTAATTCGCGAACTTTGAAGCTAAATTCAAGTTTGACCTTTCACCCGTGTAGTGTGGTGTGGTGTGGTGTAGTTTGCGGTGCAGTTACCAGTGAGCACGATGTCGGGGATGCTGGCGGGGGTGGCAGGCGTGGGCGGGGCGGAGGGGGAGGCGAGCGGCTGCAGGTACCCGCCGCCGCCCGGCACAGGGTCGTGCCGACACCCGCTCACCCCGCTCAGCCCACTCACACCGCTCGCTTGCGTCGACTGAAACGTGTTTGAGCAACGTTAACCTATCAACTACGCTTCGCAAATATCGATCGTAGTCGAATAGTAACATAAATAATTAATTTTTATGTGGAAGAAGGCAACTGGAGTTCACACGTATAGTATTGATGAAAACGGAATAAAGATTTTTACTAGCAATTACCGGAATGGGGGGACGTGGTTCGCTACCATTCACATCTCGTTTTTCCAAGGGGGCGAAAAGTATGCAGCAGTAGGTCTTATGATAATGGATAATCCGCTGTCTTTACCTACGCAAAATAAGTTTCGGTTGTAATGGAAAGTAGTCGATCCTAAATCCACTTAAGCATAGTGATGGATCTATACTGTAAGTAGCTGCTGGATGCTGTAAGACCTTAGAGTTTGCCAATCCATAAGGTTTATCACTATAATCAATATCATACGTGAACCGTGGTTCGTCTACTACTGTTAACAATAAAAAATGAGTCGTCACGGGACGTCTCGCAGATGTGAAAACATAGTTTTCTTTCTTTCTTCAAATATTGTTCGTTTTATATAATTTGTGATAAGCGCCCTCTCGTTATCCATAAACGAATTAAAACTATTATTGGTTTATTGATTGACATTATACTTTCTAGTTAGTTGCTTTTATCAACAGATGGCGTTAAAACCAAGTAGATAAATTGGCGTGGGTACGTCGCCACCATAAATCGCAACATTTTCACTTCAAGAAAATATAGAGTGTATTCATATACACTCTCATGAGTATAGCATATTGTATATCTGACCTGGGGATATGATAGTGATGAATTCGTATTCTGTGGCGAGTGCGGCGACCCGTGGTTAAGGTACGTCGTATTATAACTCTGCACTGGTTGATCCAGCTGCCGAAATAAATACATTTCTATTAGAGTGACACATACAGTTAACATATGGCGAGGCAAGCAAGATAAAATAATGAGACAATTTAGCAAAATCTGAACACATGACAGTACTAAGTCTACTGCAATATTAGGTTCACGTTAAGTTCACATATAAACAAGTTGTATTAAGTTAAGTTGAAGCAGCCACAACAAATTTTTAAATAATACACTTTACGATTTTGTCAAAATAGTAACTATTTAAGTAATAAGTACTTACTAATATATGTAAACATAAACACAATGCTTGTGCGCTAACTTCCGTTTTAATTTGCAAAATATTGGGGTGATAATAAAATTGTGTACGTACTTTAAACTGCGTGATTTTATAAAAAAGGTTTAAGCGTGATGGTAGCTCTCACACGAGCGTCACCGCACCGAAATGTACTACAACTCGACTGCACAGATAGCGGAGTATTTAGATACCGGCCTCCCGGCCGATAGTTGTGGGTTCGATTCCCACACAGGACAACTCTTTGTGTGATCCACAAATGGTTGTTCTGAGTCTGGGTGTATTTTGTGCCCGTGAAATTGTATGTTTGTAAGTCCCCCGCGATACAAGAAGTATCCCTTAGTACAGGGTATAGTCTTTAAAAAAAAATTGCTATTAAACCACCAGTTAAAGGCAAAATAATATTATTAATGAAAAAGCATAGAGGTGATTAGTGAAATATAAACATATGCATCCGCACATTAGTACAAAAGCATTATGTTTACGAATATAGTGTGTTATCATGCTCAAATTAAACCTGCTATACATTTCACTAATCGTAAGGCCAATATCTTAAATGCACATCAAGTTTAATTATTATTATACTCTATCCAAGATACAAAAAGCAAAATGTAAAGCAATTGTAACAAATGCTGTTAGTTGTCATTATATAATGTTAAATAAACACACGTAATTTAAAATTTTAGTTAAGTAGATAGTACTATACATAAGCTCTTTTACACAGTAAGAAGTACTTTCAATTAAGTATCGTACCCATGTTTATGTCTTACTTTCATGAGTTTTATTTTTCAGAATAGGTAATATTTCTTTATCCAAAAAATTTGTGTTTAGTATATATTTTTGTTTAATTTTTCCTTATTTGCCTTTGTTCGATATAAACTTTTGTTTAAAAGTAACTAAGGAAAAAGTTAACAAAAATATATATCTGAATCTATAAGATAAAAATTATTATTTAGATATATTTTTAACCATTGCTTGGTTATACAAATAAACGTAAAGTGCGAAAATGTGAAAACGATAATGATAGCCACAAGCAGCATTTGAACCGGCATCTCCTGGATAACCGTTCCAGACGCTTTGCCAACCACTCTATCGTGACATTTGCTTAGGACTATCAATTTCGATAACACATTCCTTCACAATGTTTGTATGTATTTGCATAGATTGTTCCAACCAGATACCTGGTCTGAGCGCCCGGAACGGTTATCCAGGAGACGCAGGTTCGTGTTCAGCAATTGTTTTGCTCATTATATTTCTTGGTATTTTGGATAGAGTATAGTGATAGGTATTATTGATAATTATTTTTTAATCAATATAAAATTAACTCGTTTTGAGCATGCCTATGTGTACTGTTATAGTATTTATATCTAAAATTATGATAAATACTTAATAGCACTTATAAATTTGAATTAGGAAATCTAGCACTAATGTAATATGTTTAACTATTGCTTGCACATATTACGGGGCAGGCTTTTCATAAAGGAGATGAATATGTGTTTTGAACTGATTACCTAATATAATACTGTTCGCTCAAATGCAACAATCGTCACAATTCATTTCCTTTTGTAAATACGAATCTATAACGAAATAAAACGTGAAATCCAGCACATATTGTCAAGGCAAAAATCTTATACAAGTGCGCTTATTTAATATTAGTGAAAAATAAGTGTTACGACACGAATCAATAACTGAATACATCATAAGGAATCAGCGTAAGGTGTACGATTTAACAGAGTTGCAACACTTATTACGTACATACTTATATTTAGAACATACCTTAAGTTACACAAATGAATGAGAATACTGTGATTCACAGTTTGATATATTTTTATATAATTCGCAGGTGAATTAATTCAATATTTTTTGATACTAGCCCATTAAAAAGTCGATTTTCCAATGACAAACTTTACAATACTTTAGAGAAATTAATTATGACACTAAATTAATATCCACTTTGTGTGGTATACAAATAATAATGATTTGTTTGGTGTTCAATTAATGTAAATTGTAATTTACAAAATACTTGTATATTGAAATTGATATCGCATTGTTAATTCAACTGTTAAATCGTCTACCGAACTAAAATAATAAGGGCGCTCTATAAGATGCGTGTGGGAGGTGTGTGTCGTACATTTTCCGGAACTTGGACGTGAGCGGTCCAGCCTGACTCCACGAGACTCTGCACCAGCTGGGCCCAGTCCTTGGTCAACATCCACCAATGTTACACATATTTACGTACACACTATCACACCTACGATTGATTTAAAGTTGCCAACGCTTTATAATTAAATTCATGTCATGTTTTAACCATGACATTGATATCAGAATGTTTCATATTAAACTGTTTTTAATGAATATATTATGAATTAGGACTGCAAATAGATAATTTATTATGTGATAGTCTTGGCAACCCTAACAAGGTACTGTCTGTCAAACATAAGTACTACCTTGATAAATTAACTGCTTCGGTGGTGCAGCGGTAGTGTGTGCGACTGCTGATTATGAGGTCTCGGGTTCGATCCCCGGGTCGGGCAATGTTATTGAGCTTTTTCGTAAAAAGAAAAATTCTCAGTAGTAGCCCGGAGTTCGGAAATGTGCCCGGTAGACGGCAATAGGTTCGCCCCCTATTACGTGGACTTAAACATAGCTGGCGAATACAGGCGTGATGCTATGTTTATAAATTTAGGGTTTCAGATTATCTACAATATTTAAGGTGTGTAGGAATGAAGATTAATTTTTTATAAACATAAATGAAAATCTGTTCTTTATAAACATAAATGTATTATATCAATAGATATAGTAACGTATAGATCACCTGACAGCTCGATAATGCGTTACCAATTTTGATTTGTCAATACGTGCGTTGGATAGTGATGTAAGTTTTAAGACATAGACTATCGATAAACTGATAAAACAAATCAGTTTCTTTAACGAATTCGCCCATTCTAATAATCATCTTCAACTAATAAAACAAAACAGACATAGTAAATTAAAACAAACATAATTATTTCGTTTTAAATTATCTCACCAGCAACGTCAGTCCACGATATTATGCATTTTATAACGGAATTATACACTCAGCTTTTCACTTCTGTTGCGAAGAAATGAATTCAAATTCAAATTGAAAGCGATAATGGAAGAAAATATATCTTTACAAATAAAAACATAAAAATACTTATAGTTTTTAAATTATCTATTTACCTAAATCGACTTGACTGACAATATCTGCTGTAGAACTTTTATTGCATTTTTTTCCATTAATGTGTTAGGAGAAAATGTTCCAAACATGTCGATAAAGTCAAGCCCAAGTCAAGTCAAGTGTATATGTAACTAAAAACTTTTCTACTAAAATCTTACAATCTTGCTTTCTTTTTTTATGTAAAATATAAACAGTAACAATGAGAGTGAAATTAATCCGTAACTGAAACAGAAAACATCAGTAATTATGACCTAAAATAAAAGCATTTAAGTTGTGATAACATCCTGAGAACTTACCTGTGAAACATGCAATTATCAGGATTGTTTGCATGATTTACATCACAGGCACTCACGGAACAAACAACCATTGTATTTAATAGTTATAATCATATAATAAACAAGATTTATAACATAAATAAATCAAAAAACCGCGAAGCTAGTTTCAAGTTCGGCGCCTGTAGACTACCTGTCATTCAAACGGTTTGCAATGACATTAGATTTGCTTTCCTCTTCCATCTTGCTATATTGCCGTAAGATTTTCTTCTGGCTTACATGCTTTGGTGATCTATACGTTATACTATATCTGTGATTATACACAATGTATTTGTAATGATGTACAAATATAACCGTAGTTACAAATTACAAATTTCACAGGAAACTATTTCCTTACTATTATAAATCCGAAAGTGCGTTTGTTTGTTACGCTTTTACGCTATAATTACTCAACCGATCATCATGAAATTTAGCATACATATAGTTCAGAACTCAGAAAGGGAACCCGCGGCTTCTTCTGGATGGACTTCAGATTATAAATACTACACTCTACGAAACATGAATTATCTCTATGTAAAAATAGCTATCCACGGGAACCATTAATTTTTCCAAAATGATAAGTCTATATCCTTTTCGGGGCTCCAGAATATATATGTATGCAAAATATCATGACGAATAGTTTGTTTCAGTAGTTCAGTCGTGAAATCGCAACAAACAAAAAAAAAGCAATTACGAATTTATAATATTAGTAGAGATTAGTCCAAGCAAACCATATTCCTCTACATTATTATAATACAGTTTGGTAAGTTTAACCAAAGAAAAATTATATTGCCTACTATTCGTGTAAAGAATTCTTGTTAAGTACCTTTATAATTGTACTTTATTTCTGACAGACAGTAACTTTTTACCTGTTAGATACAATTTGGAATTTATTAGACAAGTGTTTCTTTGAAATACCATTTATATATCGGTGATCGGGATCACTGCTGACGCATTTAAGACAATTTGTCATTGGTCACGCAAAGGTTAACTTTAAACCAGTGTCACGTACTTGTAGAAATAACCTACCTACTTTAAATATCCTAATTGGGTATTTTCTAATATTAGTGCTGTTTTTATTTATTGACGGATTGTGCATCTTTATTATACTGTGCAAAACAAATACTGTTATCTGTCCAAGAGGTGCCAATATCACGATCTAGCCACAATATTATTCTTGTATAGATATTCAACTATACATGTTTCATAACATTTTTTTATTTTTTTCTTACTTATTTGTTAATTACTTACAATTCCTTGCTGTTCCATTGAAGCGGAGATGTAAATAGATTAATATTATTCTATTTAATTAAGAGAAGTTCTGATAGGAATTACCAAACCGGCTTCCATAGCGAATATAAATGTGTGCTAATGAGATCTGTTTTACGTAATTAATTAAAGATTTACTATTTTTATATATATAATTATGATTTTAAGTAACATTAACTACGGCGTAATATTCGATATATAATTTATATATACGGAATTGGTCCACTGCAAGTAGTTGTCTACTGAATCTAAAATGGATAGGTATCATCCCACACATTTTCTCTCAGCGGCACGTTTATTATATGTTATTTATATCACGAATATCATTATAGCATTACCGTTTAACACACAACTAATTTATCAATCAATATTGTAATATATATTCATTTAAACTTTTATTATTTTCTCATACATCTAGTATCTATAATAAGTATGTATGCACTTAAGTAATAAAAGGTCAACATTATCGCATATATTGCATCTAAAATAGAAAATTTATTGTCAACAGAAAAAATTGATAGTTGTTTTTGTTTTTTAGGATTCTGTACTCGCCATGGCTTGTGAAGAAGTTACTAAAAAAATAATGACATAAAACTCAATGACGCATGTCACTTTGAGACCCAGAGAAGTTATCTAACTGTCAATATTGTAATGTATAGATATATTTACAGTTACTTTTAATCAATACATTGCTTATTTAAACATCACTATTATTTAAGTCTGCAGTCGTATAGTGGCAATTAAAACATTAAATTAGAGTAGTTTTTTATGAAATCCTTGGCAAGCATTATTATCACACATTTCTATTTATTTTGTTAGGTTTTAAACAAACACTAAGTATTAGTATAATGTTGTTTGGAAATAAGGTGAAATATTAATAGTACATAATACATGTATGTGTAGAAATTTAAGCTCACCATTGTAATTTGCTCGAATGGCTGTAATAGCGCTTGATGTAAGTTATTATAATCAGACTGTGGGGACTCCACGGGACTGCCTGGACTCGGCACCATCTGTAAGATAAGACCAAACATTTGTATATATAAATAAAAGCTATTTGCACTGCGCATTCATTCTACACCAGGGAAAATGTTCCAGGACAAAGTAGTAGCCCATATCAGTTTTCATGGTGATCGAAGTTACGGTTAAAGCGTAACAAACAGACTCACTTTCACATTTATAATATTACTAAGGATTTTTTTTATAATTAAAAAGGTAACACCTTCCTCTACGGAAAAATCGCTTAGTAGGGATATTTCTAAGTGGGTGAACAAGACTTTCCACTGGTCTATTTTAATTTACCCTTAAACAATTGACGTTTATACAAGCAAACGGATTTTCCCCCAACAGAATTTAACGTCTATTAATTCAGAGCACTTGAAAACAACAATCACAATGTTAAGGAAAATACGACGTCAACACAATTTGGTCAAGACTAGCAATATTGAAATTATCTTAGAACTTAGACTTATAAGTCTAGCGCCTACTTTCCTATAATTTGTCTTACGAGGTTATAATGATCTCTATTCCGTAACTTCGGTCATAGCGAACTGTGTCATGAAACTATAGCCATTTAAGCAGGACATATTATACTGAAAGATTGTGCTCGTAAACACAACTACAATCTAAGTGAGAAGTGAAATACCGCCAATTTTCTATTTCTAACTCGGAGATAACCCAACCCCGGATTCGAACACGAAACTTCCGTTAGACCATCGAGGCAGTTGAGTTTGTTATGACGTACAACATCCAGTAGAGAATGGGATAGTCTAGTGGCATAAATTTCAAACGGCTAATTGCAAGGTCTCGAGGTGGAGTACTAAATCGTGAAAAAATTGTTAACAATACAGACTCTACCCAATTTCGCGGGACTTAATCAAGTGATCAACATAAGTATGTAAAATGATGTCAAATGCCTTTCCTCTGGGGTACCCAGAGAAAAGGCATTCAACTACTGATGACTTACCGTTGGTGAAGGCATGTTAATATTTGACATTGAGGAATATGGTGAGGGCGGACTACAGTGGGTTTGATAACTCGGTGATATCCACCCGTGGTCTAGTGGTGAAATGTTCTGTAATCAGTAAAAATTAAATACATTGTATTTAAACGTTGCACGATCTCATTATACACATGCGAAAACAGTGCAATGGGACTTGATAAATAGTATTTTAAGCGTTTTTATAATTGAAAGCAACAGCCTATACATGTACACTCAGCGAAAAAATATTTGATTTGCGCATTACGCAAACACTAAACCTAATTTTATGTTTTTATCTGGGATAAGATAATTTAATTAATAATCGTCAAATGTCCTCACTCTCATCACACTGTTTCAGCTGAAAGCGAAGTTTTACATGCATTTAAGTATACTTAACACAAATAAATTAGATATTAAAAGATATTCTGTAGTAAAACGAGTCTTATTTTATTTTATTGATCATTATTTTATAGAAAAAAATAGTGATTAAAACATGTCAAAAATATAAATCCTATACTTGCTTTTTTGGGCAACTCCGCAGACAGGTAAAAATGCGAAAAAATTAAGGTACATTTATGTAATTATACCAATTATAAAAATGACCCTAATTGAAATGCCTGTGCATCAGGAATTACATGGAGGCTAATCTAAACCTTTCGATTTAAACTCCGCGACCAAATATATTTAATATTTTTACTTATTCTCATTAGACAGTAAATTAATACTGTAGTACAGTATTATTATAATTGTGTCAGTATCTTCAAAGGAAGCGCCCTATGCCAGATCCTGTCGAATACCTTAGCGCCATACACTGATACTCCCGACCGTATCACAAATATAACGTAATAATTTTAAGTAAACCAAATATTAAAGTACAAATTATAATTTGTGAATAAGGAAAAAGAGTATCTTAGTACGAGTGGGAATTTTCCCGCCTGTACTAAAATACTCTTTTTCCTTATTCACAAATTATAATTTGTACCTTAAGAGTAGCCGAGCATGTCAAGTGCTAAAATATAGATCAAAACCATTTATTAATCTGTATATACTCGCATTATCCGATACATATTGGAATTCTCAATGACTATAATCGCAGTAGTAACAACAATATAAAAAAATATCATGGACTAATTGCAAATGCGTCAAATTAGACGAATAGTAAGTGTAGGCCGTATAAAGTTATAGCTTATATTTTATTTCTTTAGGATCTCAAATCAGAGCTATTGATAGAAGTGTTTAAAGAAAAAAAATACTGTTTGTTACGGTTGAAGTAAAGTTTTATTAACTCATGGGACCAGAGACAGTCAGGCAAGGAAAAGCAACAATTTCACATTGAAATACCTATACCATTGTATGTGATGAGGAGATTGGGTATGGCCGTAAGGTCAGTGCGATAGCTCAGCGGTTTAGAGTACTTCCCCGGATTGGAAGGGAAGCAGGTTCGATTCCCGCTCGCACTAAAGTTCTCTATTTCCTCATTTACAAATAATTTGTACTTTAAAGTAGCTGAGCATATCAAGTGCTTAAATACAGATCAAAATACCTATACATTTCAATATTCTATAGTTATTAAATAATATTCGCGAAGTTATTTTATATATTTATTTATAGTCCATGCAAAAAAACATAATTTGCACAGGCGGTCTTAATACGTAAGGCCTCGTTTACGGACACGAGGCGCGACTCACGTCGCGTCACGCGGTAAAATCAAACATATCATGATAATGTATGTGAGCGTTTGTGTACAAGCGTCATCACGCGCGTTTAGTTTAATATTGAGCGTTACAAGGGGCGGTTGACGCCGCCTCCTCCGCCGCTTACCCCGCGTATGCACTTGTCAGTTTGTTTCTGGTTATAGGATATATTATAGTAGTTATAAGATTGTTCGATGTGTGATTGTCCCGTGTGGTGACGGACTAAGAACACAAATGTCACCACCCCATTCTTTCCCACGGGTGTCGTATGAGGCGACTAAGGGAAGTAAGCAATTATCATCCATTGCATGACTGGTGGTAGGGCTGGGTACCAAGTGGGGGTACTCACTTGGTATCGGGCCGGAGCGGGTTGCTACCATCATCTCTCGTGTGACCGGCCATGAAGCAAATCGTTGCGTTTTGGCTGTAGCAGGAGATTGCCGTTTATATTTCATTTCATATCTGTGAAATGAATTGGTAAGCAGCGGCTTGACAATACTCTCGGTATAGTCGAGTCCGTGGGCGACGGTTACTATTTACCATCAGATGGACCGTAGCTTGTCTGCCACTAAATGCAATAAAAAAGAACTTTTTGAGTAACAACAATCTTCTAGTAATATGTCGATGAAATCGTACTCTAATGACACGCCTGCGTTGTGAGATGTCAAAAGATGGAACTGCGGTGTCCGCAGCGGACGCCGTCAGTCCCCAAGGGCCGCACAACGCCTTCGCGAACGGAAGTACACATTGCCAAATGTTTGACTTTGTGCGTGCAAGCAACGCCGCGGGCCCCGCCTGTCCATGCGCGGAGAAAACGCACAACGCGCCGCACGATTCGACGCCAGACGCGCCGCGCAACACCCCGCGTACGCGTAAACGAGGCCTAGGCATTTTCTGCCAGTCATCCTTTAAGTTATCAAGCACGTTATTTATTGCTTTTTTATATATTTTTTAAACATTTGACATGCTTAGCCATATAAATTAACACAAAGTACGAAAATGGGTAATTTTTCCTATATCTAAATTTATCGTAAAGCCAACCCGGTATAGAAATACTATCCATATTCAAATATCATCAATATTCAATAAATAAAACATTATATACATTAAAAAAAATATTATGCAGAAGTTAAGCCGGATAGTAAGAAATATGGTGCGAAATAATTCAGCGATAAAATTATTTCTGTTAAAATATTAATCGGTTGTATTATGGTTAGTTTATAATAATTACGGAACAGCATCATGCATTTATAAGTGATATATAAAATATATTGTTAGTATAAAGCACCATTATTATAGTGATCGAAAGAATCGACTCTTTGGTAATCGATACATAATTAAAAATATTGGCACCAACAACGGATAGCGTCCAAGCATTCAAGCGACCGCCTGTAAAAAGTTTGAGCGGAAAAAAAAGTGGATGTTAAAAAAGAAAACGAACCTTATTATGATGAAGATAATTATTTGTGTTTGGTACAGATAAGTGATTCTGAAATAAACAAAAACAAAATGATTTGTGTTGAAAGCAAATAAAACAAAAACATAACAAAAATGTTAAAATATCCTTCAAAAATAAATGCTCACTGGTACAGGACATGTTATGAAGGTTTCCAAAGCCAGTGTTAATTTGTCAGTTTAATATCTATGAGCGCACGTATCCCTTTGCAGTTAATGAGTTTTTGTACGAAGCCGTCGGCAGCCGAGCGACACGCGTATGACCCGCTAGTTTCATTGGATTTACACACACTCCACTAACCGTCTACAGGATGCATCGTCATATCCATTTAAGTTAAGGAACTACACCCATATTTGTTATACAATACTATATTGTTTAATCGACTCATGAATTCTTGCATAATAATGTCTGATAAACTAAATTCGGAACAGTATCTAATTGTTTTCATTCAATGATTGCTGCAATGTGTAATGTTATCGATTTTTTTTTACTATTAATTTTAATACTAAATTAACGTCTAAATAGATCATATCAATTATGATAATTAATATGCATAAAATGTGTTGATGGTTAATTATTTAGCGTCGTATCCTAGTTTTCTAATCTAAATTATGGTTCAGCAAAAATCTCAGTTTTATGTCGAGCGACTGAAACCTCACACACAAACTAACATGCACAATAACAATATTCCTATATACATGTTCAATTAATGAAGAAAGAAACGAGATTGGCAACGTATTTGTAATTCAATCAAATCTAAATGTTACCAAACCAGAGTTGTGACAGCAGGGTATTTCTAATTTTGCCAAATGTTGTAATTTGATAAATTAATCTTGTTACATGTTTGCCAATCATTGCGAATGTTTTGCCTAGGTTTTGTTATTTAGTGGTTTGTTAAGACAGCACCCTACGTTAAGGATTAATCCTCGCATCGCGGGTGACTTCACAAACATACAATATAACGGACACAAAGTACACCCAAACTCAGAACAACTATTTGCGGATCACACAAAGAGGCGCCCTCTTTGTGTGATCCGCGAATATTTGACAGGCCTCGTGGCGTGGTCGGTAGTATAACCGACCGTGGGTTCGATTCCCACTCAGGACAATTATTTGTGTGATGAACACCGATATTTGTACTGCATCTGGGTGCTTTCTATCTATTATATGTATGTATTTACAAAAAAAGAGTAATATATGTATAATAGCACAAGCGTTAAGCTTAGTTTGGGACCAGAGGGCGTTGTGTGAAAAAAGTCCGTGAATATTTATTTATTAGTTGTCCTGTGTGGGAATCGAACCCACAATGCTTAGGCGGGAGATCTGTGTCCAAGTCATTACACTAACTGTGCAGTCACACATAGATAATCACCAGTGCAGTTATTATTGTCATATAGTTTCTACAAAGCGTTAATACATTTTGTTGCCTATGTAGGTCCGAGTGGCTTGATATTAACAAAACCAATGGTGAAGGAAAAGTGAGGTCAAAATTGACCATGAAGATAATTATGATATCCTCCAAAAAAGAGAACAATAAAAACTCATTGTAAAACTAGCTACGAAATAAAATGTTTAGCAACCCTACTGCAGAATTTTTCAGTGTTACAATAAATGGAATATCCATAGATGTCAATTATTTGGGAATACTGACTCTCTATAATAAAAGGCATAGATATTCATAACAGCCAGGACCATCAGCTTAAACCTACTTTCGGAAGCCGAACTGTCAACTTCGAGAACCGATAAATTTAGTTTAACTATATTGCGTTATTTCCACCAAAATAATGTAAATGCAATCTTAGTGATGTAAATATCGAGTCACTGCTCCATAAATGCATCACTAATTTGTGTGGAGGAGTGACCACAGACCTGTGTATCGTAGAGGGATGCTTGGTGTTCATGGTGCATGTTATGATGGATTGGGACTGTGGCCCCCACAGGGGAGCCGGACGCCGGAGACAGGCCGCCCGTCGCCGGTGAAACACTGCCACCACCCGGTGATACCGCGCCAGGCGATGTGGGGGACTGAAGGACACCACACAGACAATCACAATGAAAGCTATATTAAGTGCCAAATAACGAGACAATACAGATTAATGCCACTTTTGCTAAAACGCAGAACAAATATTAGCTGCTAAATTTATGTAATTATTTAACTCTCACAGAACTGATTTGCACTTAGTATCGTATCAACAGGGGCCTGAACGGAGCAAATAAAAATATAATAAAAGATATAAAATAGGTATATTTTTATAATATTACAGCTTTACCCCGGAAAAGGTAGGCAATGTAGAATATATTTCTAATGTGGAACAAACGGTCAAAACACTAATAAACAAAAAATGTTCACAACTAACACCATTATAAACAAACATGTATAGCTGATTATCCTTACAAAGTATAAAACTAGGTCGCTTTTCGCGTCTGTCTGTATATCCGCTAACTCCTCCTAAACCACGCAACTGTTTTCGATGCAGTTTTCACCATCAGTTAGATAATTTATTCCGGAAGGTTTATATTTATAACACATGCATGTTTACATTGCATACGTGCAAAGCCCAGCTCGGTCACTAGTATTTATACAAATAAATTATATGAGCGTCCGGTTTGTGTCATATAAAATAATTTTATAAAAATATATATTTATGCGTTAGTAACAAAATACAATTTTTTTATGTTTTTGTTTGTCTGTCTGTTTTGCTAATCTCCGAAACCACGGCCGATTTGGATGCGATTTTCACTGATCGATAGCTGATATAATAAGGAGTAACTTAGGCTACATGTATTTTGAAAAAATAATTAGGATAAAGAAAATAAGAAAGTAACTAAATTCCGCGCGGACGAAGTCGCGTTTAGCAGCTACTTGTAATAAAATTTGCCCTATGCCTAGTAATAGCTTTTGCTACTCACAACTTATGTACCCTTTATAATGCCGACAGAACAGCGTCGCCTGTTCTGACCACGAATGTTAATGAACGGTTAGTTAAATAAGTTGTTATAAAGTATTCCTCAGTCGGGTCTCGGTAAATGTATATGTTAAACACATTAATCCTATACATTTATGTAAATTTAACTTCACGTAATAAGAGGACTGCTTCCGTTCTAGAGACAAAGAAAATCTAATACTTTCTGATATTTACGCGAATGTTACACATTTTGAAATAAAACTTCGTTTACGGAATCTATCGCGTTTACTTAATTTTACTACTATCCCGACGTTTCGAATACTTTACAGCATTCATGATCACGGGTGGACTTAGATGATAGACGTCCAAAGCTGATATGTTATTTCAACGGTCTCGTCTACCCACAGTATATGATTTTACAAAATTTTTGGTTTATTTATTTTAACCCACCTAATATTCGTTTAGAAACACAATTAAAATATTTACTTCAAATTTTTTATGCTTACAATGTATGAGACTAAGTTAGTATATTAAAATGAGTATAATACTCCTCTTTAAACTAAAATTTTTTGTTTTTATTTAGTGCTCAAAAATTCTACCATAAACTACCAATTACTACCAGTAAGAAGACAATCTGGGTTATTAGTTTATATTATTAAATATATTGATTTTGCCAAAAGCTAAGTCTAAAAAGCTACCACCGGATCGGAACGCGGCCTGACTGAGAAAGATCCGGCCAGAAAACTTTATTTCACAAAGAAAATCCTCAAGACTTAGCCTAAATTGGCATCCAAGCCATTGCAACAAATCATCACTAGTCGCATATATACGAGTATCTCATTCAACTAACGAAATTCACATCCATATACGAGGAGGGATCAAAAAGTAGTGAGAATGAGATAGAATATAATGACTATTGATAACTTAATAATTTATTTTTCTACATAGTATCGGAGTCTCTCCACACACGGACTCCAGCGATTTTCCAAGGCTTCAATCCCTTTCAAAAAAAATGTTTTGTCTTGGTCCTGCAAAAAGCTCTCCGCGGCATCCATCACCTCGTTATCGTCTTCGTACCTTCGTAAGTATTCTTTCAATTTGGGGAACAGATAAAAATCGCTAGGCGCCAGATCTGGTAAATAAGGAGGGTGGTCAACCAATTCGAGGCCAGCTTGCTGAATGGCAGCTAACGCAACTGCCGACCTGTGCGCGGGTGCGTTGTCGTGATGAAACAGCACGCCCCTTCGAAGTTTCCCTCTCCTTTTCTCTTTGATGGCATTCCTCAACTTGGGAACTAAAGCTGCATAATATTGGCCTGTAATAGTGGTTCCACGCTCCAGGTAATCCATCAACAATATCCCTTCTGTCCCAAAATATTGAGGCCATAACCTTGCCAGCCGATGCCACGGCACGAAACTTCTTCGGGGTCGGTGATGATGGCCGTTTCCATTGCGAAGATTGGTGTTTTGTCTCGGGATCAAAATGATGGACCCATGTTTCGTCCATTGTTACGAAACGAGAAAAAAAGATTTCAGAATCTTCTTGAAACTTCTCCGACAATATCTTCGAAATGTCAAGTCGATTTTGTTTCTGACTGTCGGTTAACATTCTCGGCACCCATTTTGCGGAGACTTTTCTCATATTCAAAGATTGTTTCAATATGGATTAAATACTTCCATATAAAATGCCTGTTTCTTGAATTAAGTATCGGATGGTAACTCTTCGATCGCTCAATACAATATTCTCGACTTTCGTAACATTTTCTTGGGTGACTGACGTCGATGGACGGTCGCAACGATGTTCGTCTTCCGTGCTCGTTCTCCCTACTCGAAATTGAGAAGCCCACCTTGCAACAGTGGAATACAGCGGAGCAGACTCTCCTAATGTTGCCTCCAAATCGCAATGAATCTCTTGCGTCGTTAACTTTTTTAAACAGAGGTATTTAATAACGGCTCACACTTCGTTTTTCTCCATTTTCGAGAACACGTTCCGATTTGAAGCAAACAAATGACTACATTCAGAAAAAATAAAAGAGAATCGAAGATTTTTTTCTTTATTATTATTACAAATATGTATCCAGTATTTATTTTTTTTTCTTACCAAGGAGTATGTCGTTCTCACTACTTTTTGATCCCTCCTCGTATGTCCGTGCGACGACAGATTAAAAATAAATTGTATCACTTTCCTGTGTGTGTCATACTAGACGACTAAGTGAAATAAGCACATAGCATCATTGCAAAAGAAGGAAAACAGAACCACACTGGTGATATCAGGAAAATGTTCACACTTGTTGCCGGACCCGAACTGTTAAGTCTTTTATTGAACAAAAGTCGAACATCTCTGTTTTGTTTGTAGAGAAGATATCATCCAACTCCACTTTAAGATGATTGACACTGACATTATTAGCGATAAAAAAAAGAATCAGGTGTATCATACTTTACATTTTCGTAATAAAAGGAAGTTCAACAACCTGTATTGTTACGGTAGTTGGCACGGATACAGATATTTTGTTAAAAGTCAACTAGCTTACGATGAATTAATGATATTATGCCTAATCGCTAATATAAATTAATTGTGACGTAGTTTCAGACCGAATAAGGCATTGATCGTAAAACAAACTACGTCATTAATTAAATTATTCTGTGTGAAAACAGGAAATTACGACAATAGAATTCCTAACGTAATACTATTACACTGATAATATGACTTTCACAAAATCATAAAATTATGAAAATAACATGGAACTTGATTAAGTTTGCGATTTTGTGTTAGCGATTGCGTAGAAGCTATGAAATGAGTCCTAAAAAGTGAATTCTAAGAAAATACTGTTACTGACTATAAGAGTGCCTTGTATAGTGACCACATACGACGTACACTCAATGAAAACTAAACTTATGAACTGCAAAAAGACGATTGTCTATATAGAAGTTAGTAAAATGGCTCTTGTACTAAACTTGCAATAAACTGACAAAACAGTAACAACCTGTGATTCAATTCTTAAATGTCCTTTTTCAATCAGTATTTGGTTAATAATGTCGAGTGTATATACCCTTCACATATGGGATGTGCACGACAGCAGACGGTGCGTATACGTACGTATCTGGGCTGGTAGTCGGGCGAGGTCCGGTGCGGCAGGTAGTGCGGCGGCGGGAAGTGCACGGAGGTGAGGTCGGGCAGCGAGCCGCCCGGCACCTGCAGCTCGCCGCACACCAGCCCGCCCCCCGTGCCGCCGCCTCCGCCGTCTCCTCCGCTCTTGTACACACTGCACGCGAGATGGATGCTTACTGCTTACTATATTATCACTGTATCGTGATTTTATCACCTCCAAGTTATAACCTGTGTTACTGCCTAAGATGCTGCTTCATTTTAAGCATCGCTTATTACTTTATATCAATCTTTAATCGAATTTAGAACTTAAGCATTGCCCAATCGGGCAAAAATATGTTACATGCACAATTTCCCGCTCATCTGACGAAGATTGTATTGAAAGTTTGGCGAATGGAAAAACCCAGGCTATCTGTAGGTTTACCGACCGCGCATACAAACTTTTTACTTCAAGTAGCAATAAATATTGCAGGGAATAAACTAGTTTTACAAAAACGATGACGTCCAAGTACTTTATACCTATATATTATATACCGGTCCACATCGCGTGATCCAAAAATTATCTTTTTTTGGTAACAGCAAAATTGCGCACAAAACAATCTATAATTTAAGTTGAGTCATCACAATAGTATAGATGGCTAAACTAAAAACTCTTAGTCGAAAACCTAGTAAGTAAGCCGATCAAGTATCGAAAATAACGGATTTGAACGAAATTTGGTATACAGGATAAACCATAGATATAGTAACATATAGATCAACAAAGCGTGTGAGCGAGAAGAAAATCTTATACGGCAACATAGCAAGATGGAAGAGGAAAGCAAATCTAATGTCATTGTAACCCATTTGAATGACAGGTATTCTACAGTCTTCTAGCTTGAAATTAGCTTCGCGGTTTTTTTGATTTATTTGTGTTATAAATCTTGTTTATTATATGATTATAATTATTAAATACAATGGTTGTTTGTTCCGTGAGTGCCTGTGATGTAAATCATGCAAACAATCCTGATAATTGCACGTTTCACAGGTAAGTTCTCAGGATGTTATCACAACTTAAATGCTTTTATTTTAGGTCATATTTACTGATATTTTTTGTTTAGTTGCAAATTAATTTCAATTTCATTGTTACTGTTTATATTTTACATAGAAATATGTCGCATTGTTATATATTTGCAAGATTTTAGTAGAAAAGTTTTTAGGTACACATACACTAGGGCTTGACTTTATCGACAAGGTATATTGTCGATATTTATCCTAAACGCTTGGAACATTTTCTCGTAACACATTAATGAAAAAAATGCAATAAACGTTCTACAGCAGATATTGTCAGTCAAGTCGATTTAGTTAATTTAAAAATTATGTATAAGTAGGTTTATGTTGCTAAGAGCTGAGTGTATAATAAATTATGTCAGTTTTATTTTTAATTTGTTTCATTACTTGAAGATGATTATTTGAATGAGCGAGTTCGTTAAAGAAACTGATTTGTTTTATCATTTTATCGATAGTCAGTCTAACTCTTAAAACTTACATCACTATCCAACGCACACATTGACAAATCAAAATACGCGTTATCAAGCTGTAAGGTGATCTATACGTTACTATATTTATGGGATAAACATAAATAATATTTTTATCTCAATAAAGGATTCCTAGTAGAATAAGTCGACGACTTTGAAATTTAAAACCCAGACACACCAAGTCGCGGGTAGAAACTAGTTAATAATACATGACGACACCTCGGGATTAATAAAAATATTAAAACCTTGAATAATAAGCAGTAGTTTACATACAAACAATTTTATACGTATACGGTCAGTAAAATTGGCTCATTTGGATTGTCTTTATTCATGCAAATCAGTGTAAAATACCAATCGCATTTTCCTCAGCCGATGTGATTCACAATATCTTACGTAATAAATAAATAGGAAACACATACTATATAGTAATTATAATTTATGGTCATTCATTTTATTCATAGTTGTAAGGTATATTTGGATACTCACTTGTTATTGTTTGATATTCGGGGTATTTCACACGACGATCTCGGTCGATTTGCTGGGTTCATTGGCGCTAACACATCTAGATATATGTCACCTGAAATATGAATGTTTTTAATTTTTAATTCAGTAATCTGAGGAGCTAAAATTTAATGTACATTTTGTAAGGTAGAACAAGATCGACGAAGATGTGTGGGAATTTAAGCTTATAGAGAGATAAATAATCCTCCCATCGCCTGCACTTTAACGAGTAGGTGGAATATTATTTTCTTATTTTTATTGACTATAATATTGATTTAAAAGGTAAAATAGTCACAAAAATTGAGTTGCCAAATTTACCAAATTCAGCTGCTTCTGCAGGTCCATAGACAAAAAAGTTGCAGCATAAAAAACTTACTAATTATGACCATAAAATATTTTACACGTAACCATGTGTGGAATATGATTTTATATTAGCTTATACAGCGGAGTCAAGTGTCTAACGTATAAGTCAGCTTACCTAAGGATCTTTTTTTGATGATTTTGATATTGTGATGTGATCATGTATATCCTATTAATTTTAGCGTGAGACAAGATGTAAACACCAGAACGCATGTTTTTCAAAGAGAGAGAGAATCCACATTAACTCATTTTTAAACCACGAAGACTATGAATACAAATACTACTCGCCTCTCCGGTGGTTCTGATGAGGATGTAGATGTGGATGCGCATGGGAATGCAGGGGTCTGTGAGGCGATAGCGGCTGTGCTGTTGTAGGTTGTTCCACCCCACACGACTGATGCAACGCTGAATCAGAGTTCGTACGACGCCAGTTGCTGTCGGGTGGTGGACTGTCAACATGCGTAGATATATTCTTACAATACATTTTAGCAATAACATCCAATAAATTTGAAAGTTAATTTGTTTGTTTCTTACACACAGTAAACAATCATTATGAAAGTGAGAAATCACGGGACTTCTTCCTTCAGCGGTAGGGGAGAGAAACTGGAAATATTGATATCTACAAGCAAACGTGTGGGCAGTGTGGATTAATAGGCCAGTATGTATCATATTTACTCCTTTATCCTATTTTATCCTACTGCCGCGTGGGGCCGGCTTTAGAATTGTCCCACTCCTCTCTACCCACGGGAGTCGTAAGAGCCGACTGAGGGAATACCGGGGGAGTGGGCAGCAGCACTTCCTCGAGTATTAACAACATCCACTGTGATCGCCAACCCGCCTGCCAAGCGTGGCGATTACGGCACTATCCCCCATTCTTGGGGAGGCCTATGTCCAGTAGTGGACGTTAAAAGGCTGATGGATGGATGTATCCTATTGTGATAACTCCTCCACTTGAATTGAATTAGAGAATTAGGTTTTAGTACGAGTAAATTTACCGAGATGTGATTCGTTAAGACGAACAACCTATACATTACAATAAAAATAACAAGACTAAAGATCGTCTGTCTCTTTTCTAAACAGCCTGCATCAATTACATTAGTTAAGACATATAGAGCCGCATAAACATATTTTATGTTTTTCTAGAATCATCATCGTACATCATTTTAAAAACAAATTAATATTACGTCGTGGTAACTAATTTGATCCGATTTGGAGGACACGTCCTTGAAAACCTACACTGGCAGTTTTCATAGAGTTAATTTTTAAACATACAATTATTTTAATTTATGCACCAACCGGTGACGCATAAATAAGATGGCCGGACTGGTTTTAAAACTATTTTTCAATTACATATATTAAAATGCTCGCAAAGAATTCCTTATCTACTGTTTTTTTGTAATATAAGTGCTTGTATGTAATCAATGTTATATGCTCGTCCGTAGAACCTGTTGTATATTTACGTGAGCTGACAAGGTTCATCACAATTATTTATTAAGTATATTAAAATATGAATGAGGTTTCTGAGAACGTGTTTACAACAATGAAGCTTGAATTAGTATTATAGAATGTGAGTCATGAACCCTATGAGGCCAATTTAATCATTACATTGATATATTGAGATATATTGTCCGGCTACTTGGCTTGATTTTATATCAAGCATTTTTTTAATTCAGCTAGGTATATCACAATTAAATTAATGACGTCAAGAATTTTTTTTATTGGATTTAGTGGCAGCCAAGCCACGGCCCATATGATGGTAAATGGTAACCGTCACGCATGGACTCAACTATACCTCTCGGTATTATTGTCAAGCCGCTGCTCACTATTTCATTTCCATCCATCCATCAGCCTTTCAACGTCCATTGCTGGACATAGGCCTCCCCAAGAGAACGCCACAATGAGCGGTCCCGTCATGGGGGATAATGCCGTAATCGCCACGCTTGGCAGGCGGGTTGGCGATCGCAGTGGATGTTGTTAATACTCTAGGGAGTGCTGCTTCCCACTCCCCCGATATTCCCTCAGCCGGCTATTACGACTCCCGTGGGTAGAGAGGGGTGGGACAATTCTAAAGCCGGCCCCACACGGCAAATTCATTTCGCCATTTCATTTCACAGATATGAAATGAAAGAATAAACGGCTATCTCCTGCTACAGCCAAAACGCAACGATGTGCTTCATGGCCGGTCACACGGCAGATGGTGGTACCAACCCGCTCGGGCCCGATACCAAGTGAGTACTCCCTCTTGGTATCCAGCCCTACCACCAGCCATGCAATGGATGATAATTGCTTACTGCCCTTAGTCGCCTCATACGACACCCATGGGAAAGAAAGGGGTGGTGACACCTGTATTCTTTTAGTCCGTCACCACACGGACAAGTGTTATAATTACTTTAAGCCTCAAATCTTCAAATATTATATTACAGGTAGTTGTCAAGGTTTTATTGAATGAATAGAGGCGTGTTTCGTAGTATGTTAACGTAACAAGCAATTAGTTTCAACTTTCACGTCTTAATAAATGTAATTTGAAATGCAAAAATGTTGATTAAATTCACATAGACTAAATACATGCGATATGTAATATAAGTACCTACAGTAAAAAAACATAGCATCACGCCTGTATTCCCCGAAGGGGTAGGCAGAGGTGTATTACACACCCACGATTCGCCAGCTATGTTTAAGTGCCACGTAATAAATAGGGGGCGAGCCTATTGACGTCTACCGGGCACATCCGCCGTGTGGGGCCGGCTTTAGAATTGTTTCACCCCTCTCTACCCATGGGAGTCGTAAAAGCCGACTGAGGGAAAGCCGGGGGAGTGAGTCGAGTATTAACTCGAGGGAGTGCTGCTGCCCACTCCCCAATGATCTTATTGTTAATACAATATCTATTGCGATCGCCAACCCGCCTGCCAAGCGTGGCGATTACGGCACTATCCCCCATTTCTTGGGAAGGCCTATGTCCAGCAGTGGACATTGAAAGGCTGATGGATGGATGGATGGATGGGCACATTTCCAAACTCCGGGCTGCCTTTGAGAATTTTTCTTTTTAGGAAATAGGAACAGTAAAGGAGCTAGCTTTTTCGTAAAAGAAAAATTCTCAGTAGCAGCCCAGAGTTTGGAAATGGCCCGGTAGGCGGCAATAGGCTCGCCCCATTTTACGTTGGGACTTAAACATAGCTGGCGAAGCGTGGGTTATAATACACCTCTGCCTACCCCTTCGGAGAATACAGGCGTGAAGCTATGTTTTTTTTTGTTTTTATAGTAACCAAGTCAGAACCATTGTTACCATGCACACATTATAATATAAAACTTAATGGATTAATAATTATATTTCGCTTTCGCATCCTACTAATGTAATAAATGTGAAAGTTTAAGATCAGACAGGTAGCGCAGCAGAAGCAATGTGTTATCGAAATTAGTTGTCTTGAGCGGATGTCACAATGGTGGAATTGGCAAAGTGTCGGAACCGTTTTCTAGAAGATATTTTTCATTTTACATTTTCGCACTTTCTGTTCTGGTATATGACCGAGCATGTCAAGTGCTTAAAATATACATAAAAATATCGAAATATTTACATAGATATTTGAATGTTTGTCCGTCAATGACGCCTAAACAATTGAGCGGATTTGGGTGAAATTTGGTAAGTAATCTGTATAAACACAGATTATTTTCAGTTACTAAAGGCGTTGCTGTGTGTGGGATATGTCTAAACGACTCTACGGACCGAATTTTGAAGTTCACGCAGCTGAAATCGAAGGCGGAAGCTAGTCGTTACATAAGAATGTCGGTTCATATATAAAGTTAGACTAATGGTCTAGGTATTATCGACGGCATACGATAGTTTCGAAATTATACGTCTTCATCATGGACATATAAAGGAACCGGACCGGAGACTCGCTAAGACAAAATTGAGGCACCGTAATGGCGGCGGCTATCTATCCCAAATGCTGAGTATTTTTTTTATGTCTTCTTTGAGAAGTTTATTGCCAACAAATGTTTCTATAATTTTTGTAAAAATATATTTATGTTGCCCATTATATGTGTGCAGCGGTAGTGTGAGCGACTGCTGATCATGAGGTCTCTCGGGTTCGATCCCCGGTTCAGGCAGTGTTACTGAGCTTTTTCGTAAAAAGAAACTCCACTTCATGATTGTGTATTAAATGAGAAGAACATTAAGTATTATTGTAATAATTATTATTATTATGTAAAATGTGAGCATACAATGATACTGGCGATTGCAATCGCAATTTTGTTGTTGCAGCTGCACTTGCCTTAGGCGCTCGCGTAGATTATTTGTGAATTGTTGACGATTTTAAGTATTAGATATAAGTAAGAGGCCTATGAAATAAAGATATTTTTGAATTTGAATTCGAATACGTTCGTGCAGTGTCGGTACCTATTATTGTACAATGGAGGGAAATGTGAGGTAATTAATTACTCGAGTGATGTTGTGTTGTGAATATTCCTATGTGTGTTGTGATTTTGTAGGTACGCAATACTTGAATTTAC
Organism: Leucoma salicis; assembly: GCA_948253155.1. Taxonomy (NCBI): domain Eukaryota; kingdom Metazoa; phylum Arthropoda; class Insecta; order Lepidoptera; family Erebidae; genus Leucoma; species Leucoma salicis. The sequence goes on along the minus strand of OX411820.1, from coordinate 11,368,491 downwards.
ACGAAATCTATAGCGAGTAATAACAGTGTCAGCAGCTTCTTGGGGGGCTCTTGGGTATGTGTACAATAACTTATTCCTACGGTGACAACCTCAGACTTGATGACAACAACAAGCACACAATTGCGAGTATACAGCATATGTGTAGCGTCTGTGAATATACTGTGAACAGGTAATAATAACGCGGCTTTTGCACATAGATCTAATTGAGTGTCCATATTATTTACTTTTACATAACTATACTGTGGTCAGCTGGTCAGGTCTGAACATACAAATATAACCTTACCTCAAATAAGCGTTGCTGCCGTAAGGGCTTGTATCGTGTTTACGGTCAGCAGGGCGACGCATCGGACCGACAGATGACGATGCCCTACCGCGCTGCCCTGGAGACCGCGATGGGGAAGTCCCCCCACTCCGACCTCCAGCCATAGCATACTGGTTTGTCAATTGAATATCTTCTGGCTATGGACAATGAAAGACTAAATAAAAAATAGTTTAGGGGTATATTACATACCACTGAACGAATGTAATATAGTTTCGGTGGCCCGCCAGTAAAGGCGGAGAGACGGCACACGGCGGGTTTCTTTAGTGGGTGAGGGCCCCACACTACCCTGTTCGTTGCCCCGAACGACGGGGTGCGTATGGGGAATAAATTAAGGGACGGTTATATCCCAAACAGACAACCCGGCTACTACCAATATACCTCGAGGTGCATCAGGGTTGGTCGCACAGAAGACGGTGGTACCGACCATGATACTGGTGATAGGGTTGCTACAACCAGTTATGCAGAGCGATGACCGCTTACTTCCTTTTGTCGCTTCGTACTACACCTGCGAGAAAGAATAAAGTGGTGGTACTAGTATTGTTATTCCGTATTATATGTTTCTACTATCACGGGTCCTTAGAAAGAGAACTAAAACGCAAACGAAGCATTTTGAACTTTTCACAAACAGACAATCCAATAATTGATAGGTAATAAAAATGGAAATTAAAAAAATAATCGTTGACAATTGCGTCAACTAAAGTCGTTACACACGCTTGATGTTCAAACTGTATAAATAATAGAAACATTATAATACCAAAGTAGATTTATTCAGTTATTAAATTAATATGTGCATGTATAAAATTTAATCACATAACAAGCCTAATTTACGTCTAACAACTACTACAAAGAATTTGACAATCATATTTTATTTCTACTACTAAAATTAATTATAATATAAAGAGAACAAGAATAGTCAAAAAATAAGTTTAATAGAGAATAATACATGCTGGCAATACATTTTCTACATTACGAAGATACTTAACGAATGACAAACATTTAACAAACGGCGTTAGAATTATTATTATGCAATATATATTGCACATCACATATCGTGTCAATAAACAGATGATAAGAATTAGCAATATCCTATTCAGGAGACTAATAGGCTGCTCAGAGGTCTCTAAGCTATGAACTCTGAATAGCTCCACTGCATGGCTGATTTAGTTGTTAAATATATGTCCTGAACCTTGGAAAGCATATAAGCAAGATTTCCTATAACTCATGGAATGCCTGTCACATTCCATGAGTTACGGGTTCGAATCCTACTAATAGTTATTTCCATTTATTCTAGTAATATTAATAAAAGAATAACAAGTTATCTATGAAAGTTGTTATGAGGAGACCCTCAGATATCCTGATCTGGTTTCATAGACTATCGTTATCTCTTTGGGCTGGAAAGGTCAATTGACAGTTACTCTGTTGTAAAACTAATATTCTGTAGCGTCTGGTGAGATTAGAAAGCTGATTTCGATAAAATTGGGAATCGTGAGCCCTTGTAATATGATGTGTGTATGAACAGATGGGGTACAACTATAACCATTTCCAAATTCCCAAAACACATGTTGTAAAGTAAATAAATATTTTATTGTTAACATGCAGTACCTACTATAAAAACTACGTCCTACAATGAATTGCTTTTTTGAAGTTTTGGTTCTCCCGCATTTTTTTTATGTTTAACACATACCTATACCTAGTTATGCCATAAATATTGTTACAAGGAAAAATCAATTTATCCTATTACTTAAAAAAATATTAATGCAGTAGGTATGCGTTAGCTATATGAATATAATATAAATAATAAATATGCAGTTCATTTTAAATGATCATCATTGCCCTTAATACAATCCTTGTTGTTTTGATTTTACCACCCTATTCATTTTTAAATTATAGCTTAATAATGACTAGTGCTTCTCTTACCCATTGTCCTAGGTGAGGGACGCGGCCCGACGCGACGCGATGCTACGTATTGCGGCTAATACTTTAACCGCTTTCCGTCGCAATCATATTAGACGACAACGTAGGCCATAAGTACATACAACCTCTATTTGATATTTACGTATCGCGTCGCGTCGCGTCGTATTAACGCGTTTGTCTTTCACCTAGGACAACGGGTTATAAGCTAAAACTCCTAAGTCATCTTTTAAAATACGCGACATGGTTCTAGGTTCTACATTAATTACGGAGTTAAATCTTTTGCTTTCGACCAGGATTTCTTCGAATTCTTTCCAAGTTAAAATATTTTGATCGCCTTTTAAGTACGAATACTACGTGGAGGGCCATATCTTTTTCTATCACAAACAGAGAAGGTTTAATTGTCTCTATAGCCTGATACACAAACATTCGAGTTACAAGCAGATGGAGAATTTCAAAAATTGCACTATACAATGCAACTATAATATGGCAATTCTGTTCTATCATAGCCGTCTCTAGTGTCAATAGAGACGGCTATGCCCCTGATCACTGTGATTGGTTGAGAAACCGACGCGTGATGTCACAATAATCTGTTGGCCAATCACGGTGATCGTACAAGCGAGACGATACGATCGACATGTGAGATATGAGATTCTGCCTAACCCCCATGGTTCTATTTATCACCCGATTCCATTTTAATATCACAAGAATAATTGGCGCGAAAATGAGAAAATACAATGAATATTCATTTAAGAATGACATGTTCCAAATTCAAATGTTTTTTTTTTTGTAACAGTATTTATGGCCAGACTATGTATATACCTACATTTACAGGAAAATAAGTCAAAAAAACTTAATCACGTCAGTTTTTGTGGACATATATTTCTTATTTTTTTTTCCATGTCAATTTGGTTTGAATGTAAAGTAAATTTAGTTTAATAAGTTTAAACATTTTGATCTGTATTTAAGCACTTGAAATGCTCAGCTACTTTAAAGTACAAATAATTTTTGAATGTGCAAAAAGAGAACTTTAGTGCGTGCGGGAATCGAACCTGCCTCCCTCCCAATCCGCGGAAGTGCTCTAAGCCGCTGAGCTATAGCACTGACCTTCGGCCATACCCAATCTTCCTTGGATGCATCTCATTTGAGAAAGCGTTGAGCACAGGAGTCTGAAAATGATAAAGATGAGCGCCTAAAGCGCAGTAGAGAAAGAAATAGAGCACAGCGTCTCGGAGTCTTCCGAAGACCACGGTCTTTTTATATAATATGGGTACGCCAACTCAACGCACTGCTCCAATGAGACAGAGAGGTTTTTAGATTATTGTTGAATTTTTAAAAACCTCTCGACCGATTTCTGTAAAATTTAAATGGGACCATTTCTGAAGTAGAATCTACCAAACAAAAGTCATTGAAATTGATTCATAATGGGCGGAATAATCGCGAAACAACAAAAAAATATATATAAAAGACATATACATAGTTGAATTGAGAACCTCCTCCTTTTTAAAGTCGGTTGAAAAATATAGAAACTTGTATGCGCAAGGTTTGACGAGTAGAGCGGATAGGATTGTCGGAGAGCTTCCAACTCCAGCTCTAGAGAGCCGTCTGTTGTATAGTAAAGTAGTAATTTCATATCCGTAAAATGAAATGGTGAGCAGCAGCTTGACAATACTCTCGGTATAGTTGAGTTTATGAGCGACGGTTACCATTTACCATCAGATGGGCCGTGGCTCACCTGCCACTTGCTGTGCAATAAAAAAAAAGTGCAGGTGAAAAAAACGTTGCAGATGTGCAATCTTCTCCATCATGGTGGCTAGGTCTTCATAGCACATCTGCAATAAAGCTCATTCCTTTTGGTAAGCTGTGATGAATTAAACCGGTACTAGAGAACCGAACACGTCTTTTGTCATCACTTTTCTGGGGGTGATTTTTCGTTTAGGATATTTGTATAGTTGCAATCGCTTTTAATTCGTTACAGTTTTTGGAAATGTTTTTGGACAACCACAGGGTTCATTTCTCAGATCGAAATTTACGCAACGGGCAAACCAATAACAGGTTGTTCGTTCGTTTGTAGTATTCGCTCAGTAAACGTCATTAATTTTGAATGCCGCTTGTGCCGCGTTGCTGCCATGACAGTAGTCATATTCTATAATCCTTAGAATCACTCGAATTTTTAACGTATCCATGATGGCGAAAAAATATTTCAAATGTGATGAAATCATAAAGCTTATCAATAAACAACATTGATTTTGAAAAAAGAAGAAGAAGAAATAAGTATTCCTTGCTTTTAAAATAAAATTACTTCATTTGAAATTATAATAAAATTCACACAATATTTTTTATTTGAAATGGCAATTTGATAGGTAAGGCCTGCTCAAGCCGTTGACAGATTGCCGCAACTACATCATAATGACGTCACATTTTCCTTGCCGTTTTTCAAATAAAATTATTTAGGGTAAATAATAACAGATGACATTTAAAAAATAATAATACCAATCATTTACTCATCAAAAATGAATGTTTAATTGTTTACAGTAATTATAATTTCAGAATTTCTAGTCTATATTGGTTTATTTTTATAAAAAGGAATCTTAGTTATTAATATGAGCATAATCGTAGTTATTAGTCTGGCAGCATAGCGTGGTTGTTGTATATGACAGATACATGACAACTATCGCTTTTAGCCGTTTCTCTTTCAAACCAACGAGAAAACTAGCTCGTACTCTTTCTGTTAACATTAAATCTCAGTTTTTCCAACCATGGTGATAAGTTACATGAAAAATATACAAACAAATAAGTGGAACCATTGTAGGTACTCCTACTATTTTTTCGTATGGTGAGTGAGAGCGCTGAGGCCCTCCTTATCCTCTCCTTGTTATCTTTTCTTTGCACTGCCTATCACTTTCCTTAGAGCAGGAGTCGCACGAGTGATGCCTCTGGTGTTGCTAGCGTCTAGACTACGGTAACCTTATCATAGGGTGGTGGATATTATAAAAAAAAATGCTGGTTATAATGGAGAATAGAACGTTTAAAATAGAAAATTTGAAAACAGGCTAGAGGCTAATTTATAAAGTGCCTTTTCAGAGAGGTATTATAATATCCAACCAGCTCATGGCGATAAATTGGAGCATATTTAAATATCTTTTTATAATTTTGTATGCCAAATAAAAATTCCACCATTTTTCTAATCCAAGTCAGGTTTATAACTCGCGACTCATCTTCAAATTTTTAATCCTTACTATAATATAAATGTGAAAGTGACTTTAATTATTAGTTTTTTTGTTACACTTTCACGGCGTAACTACTGAACCCCAGAGTAGCTACTAGAGCTCAGTAAAGACACAGGCTACATTTCACCCCGGAAAAATGAATGATTTCTTCGGGTTAGCTATTTTTGCATAAAGCTAATTAAAGTGCAGTAGTGCGACATATTTATATTCTTAAATCACCCGGACGGAGTTGTGGGAAGAGTCTAGTTTAATATATTTTGGCTTTAATAGACAGTAATACTTTTTTATTTCAGATTTCTAACCTTTAAGGGGTTTGTGGGTAAATTGTGGGGAAAAAAAATTTGAGAGCCAATGCTGCTTTGTTGATGACGTATGCACGGCAACATTTTGTATGTCACTTCGCGATTTGAGCAGGCCTGTATTATTGGGCCATGGAAAAAGCATCATTAGAGCAATGATCAACATTCCAATTATAAATGTCATGGTCCAAAGTTTCTAAAGATTTTGTTACCTTAGCAGCCCCAAAGTTTATTAAATTTATTTGCATTTGAAATCCTTACTTTCCTAAATACTTTAGAGAACAACAAGGAAGGTTTTACTGGAATACTAAGGAAGCGGAGTATTAGCATGATTGACAAATACTACCTATTGGATGATCAATTTTTTTAACTTCCCGCTAAGAAAATTGAAAATTTTCAAGTTGGGAAGTTATTGGTTTTACCCCGTTTTTCGAAAATCGAGTTTTCAACGGATGTTGACGTTTTGAGGTCCTAGGAAGCTTCCCCGAATGTTTCTACGATGATGTCTGTATGTGTATATGTGTGCGTGTGCGTGTGTGTGTGTGTGTGTGTGTGTGCGTGTGTGTGTGTGTGTATGTATGTATGTGTGTGCGTGTGTGTGTGCGTGCGTGCGTGTGTGTGTATGTATATGTGTGTGTGTGTGTGTGTGTGTTAGTGTGTGTTAATGTGTGTGTGTGTGTTTGTGTGTGTGTGTGTGTTAGTGTGTGTGTGTGTGTGCGTGTGTGTGTGTGCGTGTGTGTGTGTAGCCGTATGTAAACCTTTCATAACTTTTGAACAGCTTGACCGATTTCATCGGGCTTGGCGTCATTCGAAAGGACTTGACCAAACTTAAAATTTGAATATAATTAGGACCGATTCGAACAACCGGATCTTGAGCAATCTCAAAAAAACTACAATAAAAATTTTACAAATGTGTTTTTTTTTAATTACAACGGTTTTATCGATCGATTCCAAAAACTGATCAGCTCTTAACATTAAAAAACCACGTCGATCGCCACCAGTCCGGTCAGAATCGGTTGATTCGTTCGTGAGATATCGTTGTCGAAAAAAAGAATCTCTATGAAATTTTCAGTCTGACCAGTTTGAGCTTTAAGATTCTTTAAAGAGCTCAAAAAGCCGCGTTGAATTCCGAAAACAACGAGAAAATCGGTACATTTATTCAAAAGTTATTGCGATTTGAAAATTCAACGAATGGTGTTTTATTAAAGCTCAAAAGCATAGAACAATCATCTCTTTGAGCTCGGAGAGCTCAAAATGACACGAAAATTATTATTTAGTTTTCGAGCGACGTAATAAATGCAATTTTGAGCGCTTAAGTATCAAATTAGAGGGAAGTTGCAGGGATGGCCTTTAGGGTCAACCGTTTTCCAGGATTTTTTATTTAAACCAATCTCATAAGACGATATTTTTAAACAGAAGCAATTCAAAAGAATTTTAGGTAGTATTTTAAAATGCTCATTTTGGTAATAGTGGAATGGTAAATATAAATTATACTATTTAGTAGCTTCAGTAATTCTCCTTTTTTATTTTTCAGTCTTAATACCATTTTTGAAAATGTGTGTCATAAAAAAACTCTGATGTGATAGAAATAAACCAAATTGAGACTAAATCATGGCTCCGAGACCTAATAAAATTTAGAAGTCTGCTATTATTGCAACAGGCGATTGAATAGTATATTTAAAATATTATTTGTTATTTTTTGTTTGATACTAAACTAAATACAGTGTAAATTACATCGTATCGATAAATAATTGATGCCATGGGTTCAGTACTTGATTCTGAACACCTAAGTGGTGAAAATTTGCATCGGTCTTTTCATGAAAATTGCAACATTTTTTTTAAATTGAATGTGAGAGAAAATCGTTAAGTTGTTCTATCTAAATTTTCGATTTACTCCAAGACCTACAATGGATTGAGATCTTGGTCATGTTTTTAAGTTATGTTGCTAATGATTTCATTGTGGCTAAAAATTTACTAACTTTTTAACGCATTGTTGTTGACGAAAGTGGTATGGGGCAAATTATTACAGTTATTTGGTGACATCTTTGCCCAGAGTTATGGGTATGATGTCATTTACACCCTATATAACATTGTCACTATATATACCTTATTGAGTATAGTGGATTTCAATCAAAGATGAAAACTGAGTAAACAAAGAAAGGTCAATGACCTTTAATAGTTTTAGTGATGTGACTATTGTAAGGAATATGAAAGAATGGGTGAATGGGCTTTTTAATTCGATGGAATTAACTTGATTAGAAGGTATCGGTTTCTATACATAGACTTACCATTATGAAATAAAATCAATAACCTATGTTGATTTATAATAAAACTAATTATAAATATAATATTAGTATACTGATTTTATTACATTTTTACTATTCTGCATTCAAATATTTTGAGTTGTGGGGAGGCAAAGGAATTAAGCCCTAATGTCTACTGAATTGTCGAGAATGTGTACACTGTATAATAATAATAAAATATGAAAATAGGCTTGCAGAATAAATATCGATATATAGATTTTTTTCTTCAATATATCAATATTTTATGGCGATATTTGTTATTTCGATATAAAAATTTTTAGTATGGAATATTTTTGTTAGCTACGTACAGCAACGTTCTTTCAACATCTATCAAAAATGGAAAATTGAAGGCAGATTTAGATTTTTTTTTTTTTTTCAAATACAAGGTATTTTCTTTATTCCACTCCATTATCGCTAGTACAACATAAACATACACACTATTTAAAATATTTCACGAGACGTGTCTATGGCGAGTGCAATCACGAAACGAATAATATTACCCCACCCTCAAGTGAACGCGGGGGAAGTTATCCATTTGAGTCGGCAAACTTGGTTTGGAAACAAAACAGTTAGGCCAAACACCCAATACCTTGGTTATAATACCTTGGTTATATTTTCATGTTATTATGTTTACAAACACGATAATGTGGTGCCACGGACTGGCTTTAATGTTATTGTAAATAATGTAAAAAAAACCTATACCCACCAGTCAAAATTCCACTAATTTATCTGTAGGTATTGCGCCAATTAGAAAATATATTTCTAGGACAAAGTTGTTGCTCCCATAGATAATTTATTTTAGAAACAGATCGATAGGAACTAAAAATTAAATTGTTAACGACAAACAATTTAATAGATTTTTCTAAACTAACCGAAAATGCAATTGGCATAATGAATGGCATCCCTTTGCCTTTTCACTATTTTGAACTAAATAAGTATGAAGTCGACAATTTATGTTGAGTGATGGTTTGTTTACAATGTTTTAATGTTTGATTGAAATGTACTATAATTTGATCTTTATCTCTCACTATCAATTCCAGGCATAAAAAAAGAGCAGGCTACATTACACATACAATATCAGATACAATTGACTAAAATAAAAAAAAAATAGCCAGCTACAACTGCACCACTACCAAAATAAATGATTTAAAATAACAAATTCTACCATAAATCCCATATTAACATAATTTTGCATATATACAAACTCCATAGTGAAGTTAAAAGAGTTTTTAAACAAATGTCATGAATATCACAACATTATTTTTTTATGTTACTAGATTGAAGCTCTTATAATCTGCAAAATTAATGCTTGGTGGTAGATTTACAGTATTAAGGACATACAATGGGATTCCAAAGCCAGGGAACCTTAATTATTGTTTCCAGTTCTTTGACGGTGGCCTGTGGTGCAGCCACATTTGGCAGGGAACCACTGCGAAATGTGCCCAAGCCTTGTTGTGCCGGTCGAAGTGTAGTCTCATGATTATCACTAGGCTCAGGTGGTGGTTTGACTCTTGTAACTTTACTTGAATTGACCTGCAATCACGTGCCTCATACTTGGCTATATTCGTGATAAACATGTTTGTTTTAAAACAACATTGACAAATGTGCAATTATATGGACTTAATAGGTTATACACAATAATTATTGTATATTTTACTGTAGTTATCCTAACAAATAATAGGCAAGTGCAATAATATTACATGTAGAACTTATAAGGTGCAAAATCTTGTTTATTGGAAAATAACTTTTGTTATCACTTAGTTTCATTAGATATTGCACTAATTTTATATACCTATTGTATAGAATAGGTAGTATATTTATTAAATTCCTCTTGATAATGAATACTTATTGAGGCAACACAAAACAAAGTATTAATTAATTATATTAACTACAAACATGTTCATTTAGAAGTTTAGGCGCAATATGTGTATTGTAATCATTATTGTTTACGTCGGCGGGCACATTTGACATCCAGGAAGCGACTGCTCGAGTAAATAGGCGACATACCTTTTGAGTTGCGTCGGAAACTTCGCGCATTATTTTCTCAAAAGCAGCAGTTTCCTCTGCCTGCTTTTGATGATGGAGGGCAATTTTTTCACTAAATTTTCGTGGATTCGCCATGATGGCCTGTAATTATTTATTATTTCCTTTTTACATCACAATTTTTAGCGTTCAAAAAACCAGAACGCGTTTGGCTGTCAAGCAGCTACTTGTTGCCACCATAGATAATATACCACAGACTATTAAGAGATACTACGTATTTAATATTCTAATATCAGGAGCAGTGATGCTATAGCAGAAATCTAAAATGCCGTATGTCAAAATATGGATTGCCATAACATGACAAATTAAAAATGATAAGATTGCCATAGAATGACTAAAACACTTAGTTTTAAGCGTTGTGAGACTTGTGAGATGCGCTCAATATGATCATCACAATAGTGAGTACAACCTATGTGTCTATGTGTGGAAGTGTTGTGAGGAATGAGATCAATGTGGTGTCGGTTTTTCAATACAGATCAAAGGTTTGTGCGGGAATTACTGCTGGCGCATAAAGACGTCTAATTTGCACGAAGCTCTCAGAGTGATAGCATCTGCTTTTCTTACATTTCTAATATTGTATAATAAAAATATTGTCCTAATTATCTTACTCTCTCGCTATAAAGATAAAATACTCAACCGGTTAATTACATTTCTCTAAAATTAACCAAAAAAATAAATAAATCAGAAATATCAAAAAAATATGTAGTTAGATCCAGAATGAAAAATTAATTTTAAATGCAAAAATAAAAATTTATTTTGAAATGTGCTGGAGCCAGTTACCATCTGAAATGTCTGTTACTGATAGCAATAACTTGAGGTCGTCAGCAAATAGTATTAGACAGTTCGTAATCATTACAAAAATCGGGGAAGTGGTTAAGACCTGTTGATAAATTAAAATTACCTGTGATCAGAGAATAACGATGTTTGTTTCTGTCAGGCTGATGGTACTGCCAAAGATTTAAGCAAATAAAAAAATGTAGCTTGCTTATGCTTATCTTGTGCGCATGGGCGGGCATGGACCATATCATACAACAAGACTGTGCAATTTGTATTTCTGTGTATACAAAAATACACTTTATTCTCAATAGAAAAGGATTATATATCAAATAAAAAGATCAGCTAGCCAGATGAGACTTGGAAATTTTATATTATATTGTACTTGTAAAATTATGAGGCTTGCAATAATATAAATACACACATATCAAGAAAAAACACTATTTTTAAGAATCATGATATTTTTGATGCCATTTTTGTTATTTAAACTAGTTAAAAACCGTTTAAAAAAGTTCTCTCTTAGACGTCCGTGTGTCTCTAGGTAGGTTCGGATAATGTATGTTAACATGATAACGACCGAAATACTTTACTAATCGAGTCTTTTTTTTCCCTCTTATGCTTCAGTATAATTAAGAATAGAACCCTATCACTTTTCACGGTCTAGTTCGATGTGAATTAATTGTTATTAAATAAACAAAAAAAAATAGTGAACATTGACGGTCAATTCGATGGTACAGTGGTATACTAAAACCAGCGCTATCTACCATATGTAGTGAGAACTACTTCTATAGAACCAATATAGTAGTACTTCTTAAAATTAGCGCTAGATGGCGTATAAGACATGAGAACCACATTAGTACTTTTTGAAATTAGCGCTATCAATCTGATTTATTAAAAACTACTTAGTAAGACCAATACATTATTAATTACTAATCAAATAATCAATTTTATTGTGAAAAAAAATTGGTTGCCTGTAAAGTCGGTATACGGGCGAAAGTTTTACGTGACAACGACTTTGAGTGGTAAAATAATTTTAATGTCAATATTCATTCGTATAGTAGGAAGAAGGATGAAATAATAGTAACAATTTAAAACATTTATTTATACAAAGAATTATATTAAAAACATTAATTTATACAAAGAATCTCGCACTGAATTTCATATTAACAAAATTTTATTTCTTCGTCTCTCTCGCTCTTAGGCGGGCTAACCATGCCCGAGTGGAAGGGACGCGTGCCTCTCACTCGCTCTCATTGTGAGCGCATAACGTGAGCGGAGCGTAACGCAGTTTCTTGAAGTGTCACCCGGCAAACCAATTTATAAGACGTTGTCACGTCAAAATGAAGTTTATATTTATTAAGTTATTGTGGATATATGCTTCCTTATGTCATGTTCTGGAATCTTTTGATAATCAAAGAACTTTATACAGAGATCATAACTCTTGTCTTCGCTACTTCCACTGTATAGACGTTCTAATTCATCCCATACTTCTTTAGCGCTTTCAGATATTGCATAATTCTTTTCACAGTTATGATGTTATTTTTTTTTTGGTTTTTCAAATTTCTAGATGCAATACTTATTGCAAACGCAATATCAGGCCTTGTCATTTTCATTAAGTACGATAAAGCACCAACAGCTTCACGATAGGGGTAGGATATCGTATTTGATTCCTCAGTTTGACCATTACTTTGCTTCAATATAGGTGTTGTCACTGGCTTGCAATTTTCCATACCAAACCTCTTCAATAGGTTAGTAATACATCATATTTGATGTAGGAAAATTGTTCTAGAATAATTTTATCCACTCCTTTAATTTTTATAAGTAAACATGGATTAGAATTACTTTGTTTGAACCCAAATTTAACGATATAATCGGCAATACATCTGTTCCAACGAAGTGGGGCTTGTTTTAATCCATACAAGCTTTTCTTTAGCTTAAAAACATGTCCTTTTTCAGCATAACCTTCAGGGGGTTTCATAACGATTTCTTCATCTAACATGCCATAAAGAAAGGCTGTAGACACATCAAACTGTGCTAACTTTAGCTTTTCCTTAGCTGCTATACTAAAAACATATCGTATCGTGCTGCTTCTTGCTACTGGACTGAAGGTGTCATGGAAATCAACATCCTTTTTCTGCGAATACCCTTTGATCACTAGTCGAGCTTTGTATTTATCAATGGAGCCATCTGCATTGGTCTTTATTTTAAAAATCCATTTGCATGGAATGTCTTTTCGACCTTTTGGTAATTCAACTAGTTCCCAGGTCTCGTTTTCCTTTAACGAGTTTATTTCGCTTTGGATGGCCTTTTTCCATTTATCTTTATCTTTACATGACATTGCCTGTTTATAGGTTTGAGGCTAGAACATATTATTAGATTCCAAAGCCATAATTATGATCATTAAATCTTACAGGAGGCCTTATGTTTGCACGGTCTTTGAGAGCTCTCCGATTTCCTTTTGCTTCGAGTATTCCTGCCATAAATCCCAGCACTTCCTTTTGTATCTAGGGATTACTTCGCTGTAATGAGGAAATATTTCATAGTATGTCCCGCTCGAAGATGCTGATTTAGCAAGTTGATTTAGCTCTGTAGTCTCTAAGATACCCCCCCAACAAAAAACATAGTAATATAATATTTTAGAGAGTTAAGCTCATAGTAATTTTTGTTCATAATTATACTATTTAAACTGGTCTGTATTAAATGTGTCACATTGATTGAATTAATCCATATATCCAAAGTAAACATTTGAAGCGGATAAGCTGAGTAGATAATATTTGATTTAGTTTCAATATATGACACAAAGCAAAGGTTTCCTTTTATTGCTCCAATATCTGTTATGACAAAGAGTGCTAAGCTCACAAAGTAACTTAACTGTTGTATTATTCGACCAAGATTATGTATGAAATACTTGTAAAGGCGTGCAAAGGTTTTACAATCTGAATCATATTTATAATAATACTTACAGCTAGAACATTAAAATTGAAAATCCATTACACATATCCTAAACTTTTCTCTTGAGTGTAGTGTGTTTAAAGTAATACTTTCTTATATATTACTGTGGGTAGATGAAACCGTTGAAACAACATATCAGCTTTGGACATCTACCATGCATTTAAAACTAAGTATGATTTTATATTTTGAGATCCAGACCGCGGCTCCTACACATCCTTCAGAGGAAGTTTTAGAGGCATCATTGTAAATAGTAAGCCAATTTTTCCACTTGTCCTCTATTACAAATTTGAGACTGATATCTGAATCTGGGGAGAACTTTTGAAGACCTAAAGCAGTTCCAATATTAGGCTGGAATATTAGACATTCATATGGGGTATCAAACAGTGGGTTCAGCTGACATTGAATGATGGGACAGGGCAGACTCAAGAGATTGTTAAAACTCCTAACAAGACATGGAGGGTCTTTGTGGGACCAATATTTGCTAGAAGATATAAGATTGGATAGTTCATATAGCTTAGGGATAAGAGGATGAGAAGATAGTTGGAAGACTTTGTATAAGTAACAGTCCGATAGGTATTGTCTCCTAAGTCTGAGAGGAGGGTCTGCACATTCTGCCTGTAAGAGGTTAATTGGAGAGGATTTCATTGCACCAATTATAATGCGGAGGCATTTCGATTGAACTTTATCCAATTCTTTTAGTGCTATTTTAGTTTATGGTTCATATAAGAATGAACCATATTCTAGGCGGCTGCGGATGAGGGCGTTATAGATTAGTTTCTGTGAGTAAGGGTGGGAGCCCCATCAAGCTCCCGACAAGGCACGAAGGAGATTAATAGATTTTTCACATTTGCTGGTTATATAATTAGCATGGTTAGTTGCTGATAATTTAGAATCAAGGACCATACCTAGGAATTTAACTTGGTTTTTAACAGGAATGTTTGGCCTTCATAAGATATGGCAACATCTGGAACACAACAACACAGTAACATTGCTTTTCAAAGCCGAAATTGAAAGCCCGTAGTCCAATAACCGTTCCTGTAAGTATGATATTGCACTTCTTAGTCGATTGGATGCTTCCGTTATGTTTTCTGAGGCTACATATAATGCCAGGTCGTCGGCATATTGAAGAGTATTGCAGAAGCAGTTTACAGACAATTCCAGGTCATATGTGTAAATATTGTATAGAAAAAAGCACTAAGCACCGAGCCCTGGGGGAGGCCTTTAAAGACCATTCTTGGCGGCAGGGCAAAATTTTTAGTGCTGATCACTACTTCTCTGTGAGAGAGAAACTTTAAGATGAAGTTGGCTATCCTCACTGGAATACTCAGCTGTTGCATCTTCTGCCTGAGCACAGGAAGAAGCACATTGTCATAGGTCGCTGAAATATCAAGAAATACTACCACCAGGTACTGATGTTTTGTAAAGGCTATACGTATGTCTGTTATAAGAGTGCTAAGGCTATCCATAGTACTTAGCCTTCTCCTAAACCCAAATTGACTCTTTGGGAAGATGTCTTTGCTTTCCAGAAACCATTCAAGTCGGTTTTTAATGAGACGTTCAAAGATCTTTGCCATAGTACAGGATAGTGCTATAGGAAGATAACCTGAGGGGTCCGAGCTTGATTTGCCTGGCTTTAAAATTTGGTGATGATGTATGATTTCCATTCCTCTGGCGGGATTCCAGAGGCAAAGATGTGGTTTAAGACCTGAAGGATGACTTCTTTTGTTTTGAGTCCACTGTTGACTATAAACGAGTATGGGATACCATCCCCACTAGGGGAGGAGTCCTTCAGGCTACCCAACACCATATGAAATTCATCCAGAGAGAATGGTGCATCAAATTTATCTGTGGCATGTTGTGGTATGTTTTAGTTTCATTGAGGGATGCAATATATGGGGGAGCTAATTTTAGTGCGATTTTTTCTACAGGTTCTAAAACATTATTGGACATGATATTTTCAGAGGAAGTTGAAGAGCGAAATCTACGAATACTCCTCCACACAAAAGATGGATGCGATCTGGGGGAAAGGGATTCGCCGAATGAGTGCCATCCTGTTCTTTTTTATTTTTAAGCAGTTTAGCTGTTTCCGCAGATATTTTTTTATAATTTAAATAGTTATCTAGGGACATGCATAAGGAGTAACTATGTTCGGCTTCTTTCCTTTTTTTAACTCATGGTCCCAAGGAGGGGATGAGATTTATTTTTTGGGGGCAGTTTTGAGAGGGATAGTGTTGTTGGCAGATAAGAGAAGTATCTTTTTGATTTCATTGTAAATATTCTGGAAATTATGTGGCTCTATAAATGGGAGTAAGTTTGTACTTTGGTCTGTATAGGAGGCAAATTGGTCCCAATCAGCTCTAGACACATTATGTTTTAGCCGAGGAATGGGAGAGGGGATTTGATTGTTTGGGCCAGAACATGGGAATGAGATAAAAATGGGATAGTGGTCACTCCCATATAGCGCTATCCAAAGTTGTCCAGGAGATTGAGTGATCAATATTGGGGGTACAAATTGTTAAATCTACCGCACTATTGACATTTTGTGAGGGAGAGACCCTTCTAGTTGGGCAGCCATCATTTAAAATGCACATGTTTAGCCTGTCAATATGTTCCAAAAAGAAGGTGGATAAAGAGTCACATTCATGAGGACCCCAAGACGTGTGATGGATATTAAAATCCCCTAAAATTAATATAGGAGGGGGTAGAGCGGCTATTATATTAAATATATTATTTATTATTGGTCACTTGGTACAGGTATATATATAGATACAAATGAGATGTTTAAAGCACTGGTGGCGACTATTAGAAAGGTATCAGGGTGGGCAGGGAGGTTTCTTTGGGAGAATGCTATTTCTTTGGATATGAGAATACAAGAGCCTTCATGACCATCCGGTCTGTCATCCCGGAGGCAAGAAAAGCCCGGGACCCCAAAGCAGGATCCAGCGTTCAGCCAAGTCTCCTGGATGGCGAGAAGTGCAGGCTAATATTTGTTTATAAGGTGAATTGTCTGGTTTATTTTATTCCTGATGCTCCGACAATTCCACTGGAGAATTGGTTGGAACATTATTAACTAAGGAAATGAGCTCAGTAAGTTTCTGGTGGGACTGTGAGGATAATTCAGAGAATTGGAGAATTTGGAATGGCACATCCATTAGGTGCGACTGAGAGAGGGGTGTATACTATGCCTTGATGGGCCTGTTTATCATAGGAGGGACCAGATGCTGGTGAGTGGGGTCGGCGAGGGATGAAAACAGTCTTTCTATATGAGGAAGTAGGGGTCAGAGCTGGGGTTCGTCCGGTGGTTTGAGAGAGTTCGATAAGAGTACGGTTTGTTGGTTGGGTGGATTTAGTGGTGTCTGCATAGGATCTCCGTACTTGGGGAAATCTTGCAGAGGCTTCTAAGTAAGAAATATTTTCTTGAGACCCCTATTCGAGTGACATTATATGATGGGATACTTACAACATATTTACCAGTAGCTAGAGAAGGATGTACCAGAAACAGATTAACATCAGTGGCAGTCTTGAATTCTACAGATATTCTATTTCTGCCAATACGCTTGACACCACCTTGTATAATGTTTTGAAAGTCATTTTTATAAAGGAAGTGACCAAATTTTATTGGATGTAACGACACAGCTGCAGAGGGATAATCTGCTGGCCTACTTATATGTACTAAAAATGGAGCCGAGTCTTGATTTCCATATGTTTGCTTATTTGTCTCAAAATCTGGGTGTGTGAATGTGATCTGTATGAATGGAGTTGCCTGAGAAGGGTCAGATATTATTTTTTTTGTGGGGGGGTAGATGGAAGAATCGTTAAGTTTTTTTGCTTCGTTTACGGCTAGCAAGGAAAGCGTTGAGTAAATCATCATCATCCATATGATCTTGCAGGGTTTGTAGGGGATTTGGAGTGGTACTACAAAGGGACAACGCACGCGGTCTCGGTTCGGTATCACCACTACCCGGGTCGGGCGGGTCGCCGTCCATTTTTATATTTAAGTTATTGTAAAATCAATTATATTAAAAATAAACTTTCAATATAGTTCTAAAAAAAATCAACAGAAATATTGAAAATGTTTCACCAAAACGCCAAAGTACGTCCGACTTTCACACCACCAACCAGCGAAAAAAACGTTTTAAGTATAATAAATAAGTATCAGTGATATCAGACAGTTATATTATGATGTTGATGATTTCGACGAATTTAGTGAAATTCAAACAAAGTTTGTTTATCTGACATATTTTTATAGGTTTTGTACCGAAACCTTATTTTTAATCACTGTAAATATAGGAACAATATGTAATTATTATTATTATAATTATTTATTATTATAATCAGGCGCGAAAGTCTGCTTTTTAATAAATTTGTTTGAGTCACTGCATTTTTTCAAACCCAAAACACGGCACCTAATTTTTATTTTAATGGCATCCCTGGTAGTCATGGTGATTAAGTTGTATGGCGAACTATTTTAAAGTTCGCCAGTTGAAAAACCTGCACGTCATATTAGACAGAAATGTACGATACTTTGTCTTGATTTTCTTAGGTATTTTGTATATGCCCGTCTCACTTCCAAACTTCCTAATGTATATTAAACACAAAGTGAAAAATGTGAAATCGAAAATAACAGTCAGGAGCAGGATTTGAACCTGCATCTTCTGGATACCGTCCAGATGCTTTACCAATTCAGCCATCCTGATAATTGCTCCTGACTGCTAATTTCGATAACACATCATACTTAACGTCTTTGGGTGACGCCTGCACCATCTGTCGGACGTATTTTCATACATTATACCGACCAGGTAAACTTAATTTTACAACTAAGATTTTACCTAATAATGACGCAAACCCTTTAAATATTTAGATATTTTTATATATATTTTTAGCATTTGACATGCTTAGCACTATACATTAAACACAAAGTGAAAAATGTGAAATCGAAAATAACAGTCAGGAGCAGGATTTGAACCTGCATCTTCTGGATACCGTCCAGATGCTTTACCAATTCAGCCATCCTGACAATTGCTCCTGACTGCTAATTTCGATAACACATCATACTTAACGTCTTTGGGTGACGCCTGCACCATCTGTCGGACGTATTTTCATACATTATACCGACCAGGTAAACTTAATTTTACAATTAAGATTTTACCTAATAATGACGCAAACCCTTTAAATATTTAGATATTTTTTATATATATTTTTAGCATTTGACATGCTTAGCACTATACATTAAACACAAAGTGAAAAATGTGAAATCGAAAATAACAGTCAGGAGCAGGATTTGAACCTGCATCTTCTGGATACCGTCCAGATGCTTTACCAATTCAGCCATCCTGATAATTGCTCCTGACTGCTAATTTCGATAACACATCATACTTAACGTCTTTGGGTGACGCCTGCACCATCTGTCGGACGTATTTTCATACATTATACCGACCAGGTAAACTTAATTTTACAATTAAGATTTTACCTAATAATGACGCAAACCCTTTAAATATTTAGATATTTTTATATATATTTTTAGCATTTGACATGCTTAGCACTATACATTAAACACAAAGTGAAAAATGTGAAATCGAAAATAACAGTCAGGAGCAGGATTTGAACCTGCATCTTCTGGATACCGTCCAGATGCTTTAACAATTCAGCCATCCTGACAATTGCTCCTGACTGCTAATTTCGATAACACATCATACTTAACGTCTTTGGGTGACGCCTGCACCATCTGTCGGACGTATTTTCATACATTATACCGACCAGGTAAACTTAATTTTACAATTAAGATTTTACCTAATAATGACGCAAACCCTTTAAATATTTAGATATTTTTTATATATATTTTTAGCATTTGACATGCTTAGCACTATACATTAAACACAAAGTGAAAAATGTGAAATCGAAAATAACAGTCAGGAGCAGGATTTGAACCTGCATCTTCTGGATACCGTCCAGATGCTTTACCAATTCAGCAATCCTGAAGATGCAGGTTCAAATCCTGCTAATGACTGTTATTTTCGATTTCACATTTTTCACTTTGTGTTTAATGTATAGTGCTAAGCATGTCAAATGCTAAAAATATATATAAAATATATCTAAATATTCCTAATGTATCATGGCTACATCTATAGGTTATTTATCTAAGCAGAAAATAATAAATATATTACATTTGAGGAAGTTTACTTTATTGTAACTGACAATTCTTTTGTTAAAATGATTAGCCCTTCTGAATTTAAAAACCTTAAGGCTTAGATTTAATGAACCGGAAAAGGAAATTTATTGTCACCCTAATTGTTCTATAGTAAGGCTTAGCGCAAACTGCGAAATCTCGCCACACGATTTTTTTAAAAATCAATGTATATAAAATAACACGATTAAAAATTTATATTTATATGTTTTACATTACATTAAAAAAAGAAGTCAGAAATAAAAGTACAACCGAAAAGAAGAATCACTTGAACTTATTCTTGTAAAGTTATTTCCTGATTCCTATCTTAACTTGCACAATCAACACAATGTATTTCATGAAGAATTCACCTCATATCCATACAACCTCATGTATTATAATAAGGTATAAAGCACAAATGAGCCATCAGATGGTATCATGATACATTGCCACACAACTCAAATGAGGTGGAATACCTCAATTCGTATATTGAGTAACTCATACAAACTCCTCAATATATATTTTTCCTGCTTTTCGCTATCTCAATAGTGGAATGCGACAGAACGCGACTGAACATCCAACCAACGCGATTTTTTTCCGCAGTGCGATCAGAGGTATACACATTCATTCTACAGAATATTACCGTGAAACACAGATTTATTTTGAAATTATTCTCGCACAGTTTTATTTTCGCAAAAGCGTGCAGCTCCATACAATTTCCATTAATGTCACAGAATTTTGTGGATAAATCGCGTCAGTAAAATTTGCAGTATGTGCTAAGCCTAAGAATTCGTGTGTCAAAGGAAAGGGACACCGTCACTCCGTACTAACGGTCTCTTCTGGCTCGCTGATCTTTTCATTTGAAATATAAGCCTTCTTTATTAATCATAAAGTGTATTTTTGTATACAGAGAAATACAAAGCACACAGTCCTGTTGTATGATATGTCCATGATATATGTTTTCAGCATTGAGCTCTAATAAAGGGGGAGAGGAAATGACTACAAATTTACGAGCCTAGTCTTTGAAATCCAAAAATCGCGAAATTTCCGCTAGGGAAGCGCGTAAAAAATATCAATATCGATACTTCAGTCCTTCAAGCGATCTATAAATTTTTGGGTGGACAAAGATTTTTTTAATTGCGTAAATCTTTATCTGCCTGTACCTATAATTATATCTATGTTTGTCAATTTGCAACCCAATCCATTCATTCATATGAGCTAGTGGTTGATAGATCAATCAGGTCTGCCTTCTTTTTAAACAAACTGAAAATTAAAGGCGTTACACTCTATTAAACAGATTTGGGTTCTAAAAAGCATAAAGAAATAAATAATAGTTTAAGCCTGGGTATAGACGTTCACTCTAAGTCCAAACATACCTATATAAGTTTGTGATGTGATGACATCAGGAAAAAAAGATTTGAAAGTGAGGTATTACGATAACTAGAAACAAGTATATAATAATATTTTATTCGATCCATCAGTCATTCGACGTCCACTGCTGTACATAATAGGTCTCCCTATGAGAACGCCACAATAAGCGGTCCTTTTTTTTTGTTAACATGGTCCAAAATGCAAATTTACGCACGTCACTGGGGTACCAACAGGATCCAGGGGGAGTGTCGAGCTTGATGTCATACAGGCACGATTCTTGTGTTGAGTTCATGAGCCACAATACGAACTAAAACATGACCGCGGCGCCTTCTTCTGTCATAATGGAGAGTCATGGTATCGACTACAGATATTCCACACCGACGCTCTAGTGACTACATCCAAGGGTGCCTTGCGGTTTTGACCAGGTCGTCAGTCCTTCTGGCGGGAGGCCGTCCTATGCTGCGCCTTCCTATGAAACATCTAATGCGGAGGGAGGGTAAAACCGGGTGTTAGCGTGGCGACGCTTTGACGTGACAACACAATATTATGATGACATGGAGCTGCTCTGACGGTAGAGCTAGAAGGTGGACATAGGAATTCTATAATGAAACGGTGCAACCCTATCGAGTTTAGACTCATTTGATTTATCTTGACGAGTAATTTCTCTTTAGATGGTTTCCAGGGTCTGATGATGAAGCTAAAAAGTGGCTATAAGAACTCCGTTATAAAACGACATAACCCCATCGATTTTGAGCTCGTATGGTTACTCTTGACGAGTACGATGGATGGATAATCGGGTATTACTTTTCTTCGTGCTGAATTGAAGTACTTAACATGAAGGCATGTTGTAATCTGTTTATCTTTTATCTCTGTAAAAATCACAGTATTTCCGCAGATTTTAGGCAAAAATCGTTATTATAAATATATTGTTGACAGCACGGAACATATTGGCAATAGGCTTGTAGAATGAATATCGATGTATCGCTGAAATTCTTTTTCACTTTACACTTTACAAACATACAATTTCGAGGCCTTTCTTATGACTGAATTCCAGCAATCTTACGGCGATGACAGTTTAACTATTTTTATAAATGTTAAAGTAAGTTCCTTTATTTTCTATTTCTTGACACCGTAACTACTTAACCAATCATCACGAATTGTCACTTATTTAAAACTCTGGAGTACAGATTAGGACAAAGGCTACTAACTATTGTTTAAGTGGAGAAGGTCTCCTGGCTGGGATGGCTATTTTTGTGTAGATTATTTTTATGCTAGAGAGTGACGTATTTAGATTGAAGAACTTTACAGGATTATGCTTGCTGTCAAATTGTCTGAAAGGATAATAATAAGTTAAGTTGAAGGTTTATTGTAGGGCCAGCTAAAAATCAGTGTTTTGCAATTAGCACTACAAAAACTGAGCTGGCTACCTTTGTTACACTATTGATATTTTATAGTTGTTCCTTTTTATTTTGTTTTTCTTATCTTGTGTAACAAAAGTATTTACTTGCTTTAAATGCTAATAATAATACAATTCAAATGATTAATCAATTCGAACAATTAATAAAAATTAATGTATTTATGCTAAGCCACTGCTTACCACTTCATTCCGAGCACACAAAATTAATAAATGGTCGGCTTCTTCCCACTATATGAAAATTTGTGACGAATAAAAATCACAAATTATTAGTGGTGGATGCTAGGTTGGAACCTAAATAGTGCAAATTAAATATTATGAAATAAAGAATATTTAATATATCAATATTTTTTAAAACATCGATATATCGATAGTTGTTGGTTCTTCCTGCATCCCTAATTGACAGCTGACATACAACAGATAAAGGCCTTGTTCCGATATACACTGCGAGCACTGTGATATCACGTGATCAACAGCTTTCATAAATATAACAACGCACTATGGAATATTATTATTATTATTATTGAATATTGTAAATCAAAGATACCCGAACATGGCAAAAGTAAAAAAATTGTGTTTATTGCAGTGTAAAATCAATCCTTTGTATGAAATGAAAGTAATGACAGATCAGTATACTGGACTGCATTTGGTTAAAAACAGTAACCATTATAGCTAACTATAAAGGAACGACTTTACAGTATACTAAATTGACATCCTTAGAGTATAAATAACTATAGAGTGCGCCTTACTGAGTATGAACAGTATCGTGCGTCGTTGGAACGCTCAATCAGTAGCAAAACAATACGGTTCATAGTAAGTCTGAGAACAATATTTTATTTATTTTTTCATAAAAATAGTGAAATATACATATATTCATATGCCAGGTAGTAAAAACGATTCCCGGCAGCAAAATAAAAGGAATAGTAACATTTCTTTTCATCAATAAGTAGAATTTAGTTACTAAATTAATTGTTTTAGCAAAATTCAGACGGGTCTTAGAGGGACTCGCGGGGCGGGTCGTCGCTGCACGCTATCAACGGTCATTTTTTCTTCACGATGGCATAGTGTTGTATCGCTATTATTTTTATACAATATTTTTTAAATACAAATATTATTTCTGTCTAATAAATAATCTCTTGATTAAATAATATAAATATAGGTACATGTATGCTATTATATTATTCATTTGATACGTGCATTAGTGCAAAAATATGTAGACGTAACAACAAAAT
This sequence comes from Leucoma salicis, assembly GCA_948253155.1. Taxonomy (NCBI): domain Eukaryota; kingdom Metazoa; phylum Arthropoda; class Insecta; order Lepidoptera; family Erebidae; genus Leucoma; species Leucoma salicis. Next base: position 11,344,477 of record OX411820.1, on the reverse strand, counting down.
ACATAAATAAATATAATATAATAGTTAACGCTGTTTAAGGGTCAATAATGGTCTACCTATGATGTGAATTTGATAAATTCAGAAAAAAGTAAATGTTTATATTTTTAAAATTTAATAAATGATATCTACCTTATTTAAGTTATTTGTAAGTATCAATTATACCTATTATAGCAAACCGAAAACTTTATTCTTCCAACCCTATTTACTCAGATTGAAAGGTATTTAGGGCGTAATTCACCATGCTGGCCTAGTGCGGGTTAGCAGACTTTACAAGTTTTTACAAGCACGTAGCTGTTCAGTAAATCTCTCAGACATGCAGGAGTTTCACGATGTTATCCCTCACCGAGCATTGATAACTTGTAAACAAATACACACATAACTTTGGTAAGTCAGAGGTGTCTGCCGTACAAAACCTCGGGCTGGTGATTGAACTCGATAAAACTGTCTTTGCAGTCCTTGGTTTTACCGCTAGGCTAATTATTAGAATATTGAACATACAATTAATTAATTCCTAACTTAAGTCTATTCCCGGCAAATAATCGAAATTTTTGCAGAAATTACGTCACGCATGGAACGTCACTATAAAAGCGCTGAACCATAGTTAAGTACCTATAACACATTTGCCTACAATTGGCACAACTGACCGAAGCGATACGCACACTCTAGTTTATTTATACTCTAAGTTGACATCACACCTTACAGTGCTCGCAGTGTATATCGGAACACACCCAAATTATGCTGTCATCGTATTTATTAAGATGGCGGATGACAGCCGAAGTAAGTCACTTTTACTAGGTATATGAAGGTTAGGGCGCCTCCCCCTTTATTAGAGCTCAATGGTTTTTAGTGTGACACTCTAATTAGTCTGTGATAGTTAGTCTGAGATTGTAAGGAGGTTTTGGCGGGAACACGAAGTAGATCATCTCGTCGCTCTGCATTATTTTCCTAAACTTGTGTTATTTCAAGTATTAATGTGTAAAAGTGGTGGCCTATTGCTTGTTAACTATTTGTGTATATGCATAAGTGTTGGCAAGTAATGTAGTGTGACACAACGTGTTTTTTCCTGTTGTCTCCAAAACTCCATAGAAGCTTCAGTAAGGTCACCATCGTCTTACTGGAGCGGGACTTTGACTTTAAGAGAACACCACAGCGAACGGCCCTGTGCCGCTTGCATCTAACAAATGTCTGCGACCAGGTCATCGGTCCACCTAGTTGGAGGCCGTCCTACGCCTCGCCGTCCAATACGCGGTCGCCACTCGAGAACCTTTCTTCCCCAACGGTTGTCGGTTCGTCGAGCGATGTGGCCTACCCATTGCCACTTCAGCATGCTGACCCGGTAGTCTATGTTGGTTACTCCCGTTCTCCTACGGATTTCCGCATTACGGATCTTACCCCGTAGAGAGATCCCAAGCATAGCCCGCTCCATGGCACACTGAGTGACTTTGAGCCTTGATATAAGGCCAACATTCAGAGACCACACCTCTGTTCCATAATTCATCACCAGTAACACATACTGGTCGTAGGCCTTCGTCTTCAGACACTGTGGAATTTTGGACAAGAAGATCTTCCTCAGCTTCCCGAACTCTCGCCCGACTCGTTTTGTCCATATTAATTTTGAGACCCACTAGTCGGGAAACCCTGCTGAGATCATCGAGCGTGGTCTCTTTCCATGACTACTAAGTATGTAGTCGGTCAATATGGAGGACAAAATTGAAAAAAGATTTATATATATAGTTTTGTCCGTTTTTTCATAATATTCATTTTGGCGAAACAAGAGCACTGTATCGCACTGAAAACATCAAACGACTGTGGTAAATTTATAGGGAACATAGATACGACAGAGTCGCAACGTATGTGTGGTAAGCAAATTGTCGTCGCGACGGTTCGATACGACAGTCTGCGATCGTTGCAACGTGAATTGTACGGTTTACTGTTAGGCTGATGGTTCTGCCAATGCCTTAAACAAAATAATAAAAATCTGAGATTGTAAATTGTAATCGTGCAGCAAATTTTGTCAAAAAATAATAGGTACGCACAAATTATATAGTTGATAATACGCGATACGCTGACAAACTATAAACATATTATTGGTGGTTAGTTGTATGTAAAGTCGTTAGTTGAGAACAGCTATGGAAGAGAAATTTATTCTCACTTTAGATATAGGCACTACAACTATTCGCGCTTTTATTTATAATAACAAAGCTGATATTATCAGCAAGGCTGTTGATCAGGTATTAATCCTTAATATATTTGTTTTATATTTTTTAGATCCAGTTTATGACGTAATTGTAGTAAAATTTCAGTATTTGTCTAAATAGTCTATACTTATAAATGGAATTTTATTGATTCATTACTCACTTTCTTGCATGGATCTCCTCTAGAACGAGAGAGATTCATGTCATTGTCATAGTAGTGCCAGGTGCCAGCCCAACACGGTCTGGTACTATGTCTATGTCAAGAAATCTTTCAGGCGCGTAAAGTTCCTCACTATATTTACCGTTATTGGGCATTGACAATTTCCTATCTAACTCACACACATAATTTCTTAAAGCCAGACATGCATGCCTTACTAACTCCAAATTGAGGACCAAACAATATACTTTTGATTGGCACTTCTCAATCTTAGCAAACAGGCTATCACTAAGGTAATATGTTTAGTATTACGTTATCTGTTACATTTTTTTTATGAAGTAATCAATTTACAGATAGTCCTCCACTATCCTTATCCTGGATTTGTTGAAATTGATCCAGATGAATTATGGACATCCATAATTGCAGTTGTACAGCAATCATTGGAGGGTAACTATCTATGTATAGAAAAATCTTTATTAGAAGATATTTAATGGTTTTTTTAAATCACAAGAAATTATGGAGACTGATATAATAATAATTATTATGTCTTCTAATTTGATTAGTCACAAAAACAACTGATAAGAAGCATGACGAGTTTTTTAAATTCCTATATATTAGTGGTAGTGTTTGTTTAATAGTGATTACAAAAAAACCATGTGGATTGCATACCTTCCAGACTTGATTCTCGGATAATATTATTGTGTGTCCCAAGTGGGTGTAGTTAGTGCCAGTTATGGATTTTTTTATATTGAGAGTTTGTAAAACTGTTAGGTCACAAAAACCACCACATTACCTAGTCGGGAGTCTTGTATCAAAGGCATACAAGTTAATAAACTATATACACTTTCAACCGGTTCCAAAGATTGGTTATAAGATTTAGAAAAAGTCTTACTGACTTTAGATTTACCGATGTATGTTCAGAGCCATTAACTACAGTTCCAAATGAACAACTAGCTTGTGCTTATATTATGCTTAAGCAAATTTGTTGATAAATTTAAAAATATCTTGTATGTTTATATTTTGCTTATGCGAAGGCGATTCACACACTCCTCCGCGCTCCGTCGCCTGGCGCGGAGTGGCAGATTTTAATATTGTATGCAAGTACATTGATTAGTATAGAAAACACGCCAGGTCCAAAACACCGAAAATGCGCCACGGCGCGGGAGCACGTCCCGCTAGCAGATTGTGCCGCCAGGCGCGGAGGCGCGGGGCGGACCGCAGCAAGAAACACACTGCGCTCCGCAGTATTGCGCCTGTTTTCGTGCTAAGGACTTATTCACGATGGATCTGTACACGGATAGATTTATATACGAAATTGAACAACGCCCAGCAACCTTTAATATCACTTCTATTAATGTCGTTTTAATATTTTTTTATTACTTACCTTAGTGTAACCCATAACTTTTCCTCCGGTGTAATGCTAGAGAAGAATGCAAGAGGCAGATCTGGGGGGTTAGACGGAATCTCATATCTCACAATCGACATCGTATCGACTCGCTTGTGATTGGTAGAGAAACTGACGCGTGATGTCGCAATAATCCATTGGCCAATCACGGTGATCTCTCAACCAATCACAGTTATCACGATACGATCGACATGTGAGATATGAGATTGCGTCTAACCTCACTGCTCCTCTGTCGCCGCGCGCGGGATCTGCTGCCATGCGCCTCCGCGCCTGGGCGCGTCGCCAATGTGTGAATCGCCTAACGTTTTACTCTCAACATTATAGTTTTCTTTATTTTATAAATAGGTGCAAATCTCTCAGCTGCACAAATAACTGCAATGGGTATATCAACACAACGTGGCACATTTCTCAATTGGTCCCGAAAAACAGGCAAACACTTCCATAAATTTATCACATGGAAAGACTTAAGAGCTGACAAGCTAGTTAAAGAGTGGAATACATCATTTACATGGAAGGTATTTGGTATGCCTAATCCAATAATGTATAATATAGTATATGTTCATAGCACTGCACATAAGCTTAGCATAGTATTGTCGTTTTGCAAAAAAATATGGGTACTTTCGGTTTTTTCCTCTTTTATTAGAAAGAACTGCCTCGGTGGTGCAGCGGTAGTATGTGCAACTGCTGATCATGAGGTCTTTGGTTCGATCCCCGGGTTAGGCAATGCTATTGAACTTTTGGATTAAAAGAGATATTGTCCGCCGATTCACTCTCATTATAGTTACAATTCCATATGTACATTTTCGCGGTCCTAGCCGGTTTGTCGAGCGATGTGGCCTGCCCATTGCCACTTCATGCAACCCGACCGGCTATGTCACTTCCATTCTCCCGTTCGTATTATCGATTCGATCAGGTGGGGCAATACTGAGCATAGCCTGTTTCATGTCACGTTGAGCGACTTTGAGCCTTGATACAAGGCCAACATTCAGAAACCACATCTCTGATCCATATGTCATCACTGGTAACACATGCTGGTCGTACACCTTCATTTACAGACACTGCGGAATATTGGACGAGAAGATCTATAATATAATTATATAGATACGAGTAGATAGTTTAAATTTTTTAAACATTTGCTTAATTATTTACGCATCAAAATTATCTCATTTCTTCCAACTTCACAGATATTTAAAGCGGGTGCCTATATTCTGTACCTCATCATACGAAGCAAGAGATTTAAAGCTGGCAGTGTATTCAAGTTTATGAACACACAAGTATGTACCTATTATAGTATAATATATATTTTTTTCAGTAAATTTATGACTCTAAACTTTATTGATCTATCACTCATTTCAAGTACATACTATTTATTTACTAATCTACAGAACTGTTAGTATTGTACATTTTTGGTGGGGTCAGCAGGCCTAGTTAGTCTACCACCGAAGGAATGTAACATAGTTCCAGTGGCCCGCCAATAAAGGCGGAGAAATGGCACATGGCGGGTTTCTTTAGTGGGTGAAGGCCCCACACTACCCTTTTCGTTGCCCAGAACGACGGGGTTAGGAACATTTTTTCCCGCCTTAACAAAAAAAAAAGGCCTACTAGGCCAATAAGTTTTAATCACAGTAGTGGTGTTGTAGCGACATCTATCTCGCCACATATAAACTAAGAACTGACGTATCCTACATCGCGATATGAAAAGTTATCGATGTACATATATACAAGAACCCGACGACAACAGTCGGGGCAGTTGCCCACCAGACACATCACCCGTCTGGTCGGAGGATCCTCCCTTTTCAATGGGGGATAAGGAACTTTACACCCTGTTCCTCTTACCCTCAAAGTGTGTTTCATTGTGGGTTATCAATTTGTTGCATACCCTCCTGTTGAATCCTAGTTTTTGCATTTTGCATAAGTAGGATTAACAAATAGGATAGTTGTCTTCTTTATCTTTATAAAAAGTGAACAATTAAAAGTGAACTGTTGTGTTTCGTAAGGTAAGTGAGAGTGCCGGAAGCCCAAATCCACTCCTTATCACCCATTCTCTCGTTATTATTCTTCCTCGCAATCTCGTTTTCTTCAAAGTAGATAAGTAAGACAGTAGATACAAATTATAAGATTTAGGAGTAGGTTAATGAACTCTGTACAACCTCTGTTACATTTATTTTGTGTTTATTATTTTGGCTTTGGACGCACGTTTCATTCGATTCGGGTCATGCAAAATACTAAATAGAGGTAACCTGCAATCTACCGTCCCGCAGAAGAGGTAGAGGGCGTCATAAGCCGTTTAATGATGTTTTGTCTCATAATCTAAGGGAAACAGGCTGCCCGCCATCACCTTAGCAAAAGCAGGCTCAAGACGGCGACGTGTTTTGCGAATTACTGTACTCACCCCGTCGTAGTTTTTGGATATCAAAAACGAAAATGAATGTATTATAGTAATTGCACGCCTTCACGCAGAACAACTGATTTTTCAAAATAAAATGTCTCTATCATATATTGCACTTGTAAAATAATATATACACACACATATCAAGAAAAAACACTATTTTTAACACTCATGATTTTTTTAATGTCATTTTTGTTATTAATGACGACGTAAGAGAGCGAGTAGGTATGAAAGAGAGTATTGGTGTAAAGATGCGAAAGGGAATGCTCCGATGGTTCGGACATGTGGAAAGAATGCCGGACGAGCGACTGGTTAAGAAGATATACAATGCGAAAGTGGAAGGATGTAGGTACAGGGGGAGACCTAGACTCACATACTTAGACCAAATCGGTCATGTATTGAAGGAAGGGAGTCTCCGAAACCGGCGAGCGTGTATGAAGAGATTTATGAATGTTGAGGAAGCGAGAGATGTATGCAAGAATAGAGCCTCTTGGCACTCTGTTCTCTCTGCCTACCCCGCAAGAGAAATGGCGTGATGATAAGTAAGTAAGTAAGTATTTTTGTTATTTAAACTAGTTAAAAAACTGTTTAAAAAAGTTCTGTCTTGGACGTCCGTGTGTAATGTATGTTAACACGATAACGACCGAAATACTTTACTAATCGAGTCTTTTTTTTCTTTTACGCTTCAGTATAATTACAAATAGAGCCCTATCACTTTTAAAGGTCTGAATTCGATGTGGTTTAATTGTTATTAAATAACCAAAAAAATAGTGAATATTTACGCTCGACTCGACATTAAAACCAGCGCTATACCTTATTTCGTGAGAACTACTTCTATATACCAATATAGAAGTACTTACTTATCATCACGCCATTTCTCTTGCGGGGTAAGCAGAGAGAACAAGAAGAATAAGTACTTCTTAAATTTAGCGCTAGATGGCGTATACGGCATGAGAATAACAGTAGTACTTTTTGAAATTAGTGCTATCTATGTGATTTATTGAAAACTACTTACCAATACATTATTAGTTACTTATCAAATAATCAATTTTATTGTGAAAAATAAAGATTATGAGGCGTGCACTTATGGATTTTCCAAAGTATTTCTGCTAATACTAAACATTTGATTGCTACAGCGCTTAAAGTACAAATTATAATTTGTGAATAAGGAAAAAGAGTATTTTAGTACAGGCGGGAATCGAACCTGCGTCCCTTCCTATCCTTCTTAACGACCAACGCCCTCTATCGGAACGCATTTACATGCATTAATCCAATATAGTAAGTTTAATTTTGCAATTAAAATTCATACTATTTGATGGCGTGATTTTTTAAACATTTTGATCTATATTAAATGCGTTCCGATAGAGGGCGTTGGTCGTTAAGACAAATGTGATAAGTAGATTGGGTATGTCTAAAAGATAGTGCTGTAGCTCAGTGGATTAGAGCACTTCCCCGGATAGGAAGGGACGCAGGTTCGATTCCCGCCTGTACTAAAATACTCTTTTTCCTTATTCACAAATTATAATTTGTACTTTAAGAGTAGCTGAGCATGTCAAGTGCTAAAATATAAATCAAAATGCTACAGCGCTGTTTGTTGTAATACCGCCTAGGACTATAATAGTAACCTTGTTGCAGACATGTTTAAGATTATACTGGGCGCTTCAAAATGTACCCGAATTAAAGAGTGCTGTTCAACATGACGATGCTCTATTTGGGACATTGGATACATGGATATTATATAAATTGACAGGTAATAATTAATGTAAACAACTTTGAAGATCAATAATAATTGTTAAAAAAAGTCAACTGCACAGATGGCGGAGTGGTTTAGATACCGGACTTTCGCCCTAGTGTTGTGACTTGTGGGTTCGATTCCCATACAGGACAAATCTTTGCGTGATTCACATATGGTTGTTCTGAATCTGGATGTACTTTGTGTCCGTGAAATTGTATGTTTGTATAGTCCACCGCGATACAATGATTATTCCTTAGAGCAGGTTGCTGTCTTACAAAAAAGAAAAGTAAGAAGGATGGCCAACCATGGATATATTTAGAGTAAATCGCCTAGCTTTATTACTCTCCACCCATGAGAGTCGTAAGAGCCGACTGAGGGAATACCGGGGGAGTGGACAGCAGCACTCCCTCGAGTATTAACAACATCCACTGCGATCGCCAACCCGCCTGCCAAGCGTGGCGATTACGGCACTACACCTCCAATTTGGGGAGGCCTATGTCCAGCAGTGGACGTCGAAAGGCTGATGGATGGATTATTATGTGAAGGCTGGAGATTGCACTCATAGTCATTGAGCAGTGGAGAGACTGGGTCTCTCTATTTGGGTGAAGAATTGTCTTAGTCAATTTTATTAAGTAATTCTGTACAAAGATTATTACACCTTGTGCTAAGATCAAGACAAGCACCTCTGAATCCTTAAGACATTCTGAAATGGACGAAGGCGAGACCGATTACCCTATGATTCCGTCTACAGTAGCAGTAGTGGTATAAACAATAACGATTCCTCCAGCGATAACATAGAAAGGGCTTATTTTAGGCAAATTAAACATGCCAAAACAAACACGTTATAATGCATTACAATGAGTATCCATGGGCAAAGTTGAGCAGATAGCGTTATCGGCGAGATTGCCACTGTCAAATTGTAGTTTATTTGTTTACCTGAGAATTGTTTGCTATTTTTTGTCTTTAATCCGGTTGTTTAGCGATATCATTAATATTTATAGTATTAACTAGCCTTTGCCTGCGGCTCCGCTGCAGCCAAAAGCTACTTTTTGGGTTATATCTCAGGTTCCCGGTATAGTAGCGGGATAAAATGTATACTAGTTTTTAAGTCTAATCGAGAGCTGTCAAAAAAAAAGTTGCATCAAAATCCGTTCAGTAGTTTTTGCGCGATGCGCGAACAAACAAACAGACAAATAGATAAATAGACAAAAACCTAAAAAAATCGTGTTGTGCTTAGACACCCCTATATAGCCTATTACAGTATTTTTCTCAAATATCTTAAATGTACAGACATAGCTATGTTACAGCTTTATAATTGTATAGAAGAATTGAATGACGCTATGCTGTGTAAACACAAAACTTTTGGCGTCTTTTCCCCACTTCTTTTAATGTTGGATCTTTGGTAAATAAATACGTTTTGGTACACCACACAGAAGCATATTAGGAGAAAATTAAAATTTACCATATTTAGATTATAAATTGTATGGAAATGACAGTTTTCAATGGCCATGTCGATAATACGCCATGTGCCGTGAAATAATGGCAGTAAACATCCCTATTATTCACATTCTCGTATTATTACGTTTCTTTCATCTAGGGTAGACAAAGACTCATTGCAAGATACATACTTATCGAGCTATTTTCTACACAATTTTAAATTCCTCAGTATTGTAACAATCGATTTTGCAACAGGCGGTAGAATTCACATGACCGACGTGTCCTCCGCCTCTGCGACGGGATTCTACGACCCATTCACGATGAAGTGGGCGGACTGGGGCATCACAATGCTGAATATACCCAGAGCTTCACTGCCAGAGGTGGTGGATACTGCAGGTGATCATTTTACGAGTACGTTACCGACGATATGGGGACACCCTATAAGAATTCTCAGTTGTGTGAGTATTTATAATTATCATGTTTCGTAGCTTTTATTCAGTTATTAATGTTAACGGTAGCAGATGATCCAGCGGTAGTCCGCTAATGGCAAGGTGCAGCTAAACTGTCGTTTGTCGTGAAGGAATACTTACTTATCGTCACGCCATTTCTCTTGCGGGGTAGGCAGAGAGAACAGAGTGTCTTTTTTAACTTTTATAATTCTCTTCATACACGCTCGCTGGTTTCACCTATTTACAAGTAATATTCAAGTGAACAACCTTTGTGCAAGTAATAATTACTCGGAGTATCTTCTATTCTATCTTCTATATAAAAAAATCAATTGCTGTTTGTTAGTCTCGCTAAAACTCAGAACTGGCTGGACAGATTTGAATAATTGGGTTTTTGTTTTGTTCGCTCTAATACAGGGGTTGTTTAAAAATAAAAAAGGGGGAACCCTATAAGAAAAGTCGAAAATTTCAGTATTGATAACTTTGTATGGGTGTTTGGCTAACATACGAAATGAAAATGACAGATACTCTCATTCTTTCTAATTCATTTGCATTATAAGCTGGTTTCATTAAATCCTATTAAAATCCAAATATTGACGATGTATTATAGACTAATTAGGATTGATAATCGTAAATAATAAAAAAATAAAGTTGCTGTCCTTGTGTGTTTCCTCGATACGCTTTTTACAATCATTTAAATGGTATTATGAAGTTTTTTTTTTAAGAACACGTTGCGCTATTTTATAATCAGAGGATAGGATTTTACAAACACAATTTCACAGACACAAAGAACACCCAGACTCCGAACAACCATTTATGGATCACATAAAGACTTGTCCTGTGTGGGAATCGAACCCATAACACTCGATAGGGAAGTTGTTATCTAAACCATTCCGCTATCTGTGGAGTTTTTTTTGTGTAGGTACAATACATCCTCATTAAACATATATGTATAACATTATATTTATGTAGAGACTACATGAATTATAATCAATTCCCGATAAAATCGATTTATAGGTTTTACCTTGAGGTTAATCAAAATAATTATTTTGAAAGCTGTAGTTCTTTTAAAAACCTTCAGGTTTTCTTCACTTGTAAATTGCACCTACAACCTGTGCGCATTAACATGGCACCTGGCGAATGAATGACGTTTAAAGATGGAAAATGAGTGCAAATAAAAAATAGTTTTGTATTAAGAATATCAACCGCTACGATATCAAACGCTTAGCGTAAAATAAATTCTTCATAAAAAACAATTTTTTTTCTGCACTCAGTACTTTAGCCGTCATTCATTCGACAGGTACCATATTAATGCGCACGGGTTGTAGTGATAAGCAAGTAAGTTGGTGGTTGAATCTCGGTCTTTTCTCGCTAGATTCTGGTCGGTACTTGCTAGTGTAAAAAATGGTATGGTCCTGCTAGACCGATTCTATTCAACAGTACTTACATCCGTGCAAAGCGAGAGCCGATCTCTAGTTTAATTTAAAACGCAAATACAAGTTGCTTTTAGTCTATTTAAAAATAAACATGACATCAAACGTGTCTTTCAATTGAAAGATAACTATGTGTTGGTGATTTGTCGCCTTGTTTATTTGTAGAGTGCTATTGTTTATATCGAATCATGATATAAATGTTCTATTTTCAACACTGTCACTCGTGTTGGTATGCTATATTTTCGATATATAATAACTTAAGAATTGTTATATTAGTCTATTATGAATATGCTACTTGAAGGTATTTTAATATAATCAAATAATGTTTACAATTTGGTATGATAAGATTCTGCTCATATTTTATCATAATATAGATAATAATTAATAAGATTATTGGAATAGATGTTGGCTAGGGCTTTAAATATCATGACCACTGAAGCAATGTAACAGTTTCAGTGGCCTGCCAGTAAAGGAAGAGAGACGGCACACGGCGGGTTTATTTAGTGGGTGAAGGCCCCACACTACTCTGTTCGTTGCCCCGAACGACGGGGTGTGCGGTTACGTACATTTTTTCCCGCCTAAACAAAAAAAAAAACAAAAAAAATGCTTTAAATGTCATGCCCAATTTTTTTTTCGAACAATAGCTGTCCTGTTATTGTGCACGGGTCTCTTCTCTGAGTGCGAGATTCATGCCGTAGTGCTGGCCCAGTGCGGGTAGGTAGACTTCACAAGCCGTCGAGAAAATATCTCATTCACCGACCAGTGATAAAATGAAAAATCTTGGAAAGTTAAAGGTGCCGTGACCTTGGGCCGGGGATCGAATTCGATACTATTTTCTTTGAAATTCTTGGTTTTACTACTAGGGCTAGGCTATTACTGCTGATACACATGCACACCCAATATGCAATGCATTCACTTTACGTCTTAATATTCGTAGGTACCAAATGCAAGTTACCAGAACACAAAGTGCGAAAATGTGAAATCAAAAGTGAAGTTATTTTCGATTTCACATTTTCGCACTTTTATGTTAATGGTTTTATTTTGTGACACGTGATAACGTCTTATAAATTAATGTACGCCGGCTGCACGCAAGAAAAATTGTTACGTTCCGCTTGAGCCGAGCGTGCAAGCGAGAGCGCGGAACGTGACAATTTTCAGCGTTCAGCTTGTGACGCATCTATTGACATATATGACGTTATCACATAAAATTATCGTCCGTAAACCGACTTTACAGACAACCATATAGTTTTTTTTATTTGTTATGCTTAGATGGCAGATCAAACGGCGTCAATGTGGGGCTCATGTTGCTTCGACGTAGGTGACGTTAAGTTAACCACGGGGACGGGTACGTTCTTCAATATCAACACAGGAAGAGAACCTCATGCGAGTGTCTCTGGACTTTATCCCGTTGTAGGCTGGAAGCTTGGTGACGAACTTGTATTCTCTGCAGAAGGTTCTAACAATGATACAGCTTCGATTATCAAGTGGGCCCAGAATTTAGGTAAGTTAGAATAATAGCTAACTTATTTGTTAATTATAAACTTATACCCCCTTACTAATAAACATTGTATAAGCTCCTAATAGTTATTCAGTGTTTTGTTCCATTCTTTCAACGTCAAATTGTCATATTTGTGACAAAGACAAAACACTGTATAACTATTCAGAGGTTATACAACGTTTAAGGCAGATAGTGTTTTTAAATATTTTGATCTGTATTTTTAGCACTTGACATGCTCAGCTAAATTTTTGATCAATATTTTTTAGCATTTGACATGCTCCGCTACCTTTTTAATTACAAATTATTTGTGAATAAGGAAAAAGAGATTTTTAGTACAAGTGGGAATCTAACCCGCGTCTTTTCCAATCCGGGGAAGTGCTCTAAGATCTCTAAAATGTTTAAAAAATCGCGCCATCAAATAGTATGAATTTTAATTGCAAAACTAAACTTACTATATTGGATTAATGCATGTCAATGCATTCCGATATATGGCGTTGGTCGTAAAGACAAATGTGATGAGGAGATTGGGATGATCGAAAGTTCGGTACGATAGCTCATTGGCTTAGAGCACTTCCCCGGATTGGAAAAGACGCGGGATCGATTCCCGCTCGCACTAAAAATCTCTTTTTCCTTATTCACAAATAATTTATACTTAAAAAAGTATGCTCAGCTACTTTAAAAAACTATATTATTTGTTAAAGTGGAAGAAGGGAATTTTAATAGCTTAGAGGTCCAGAGCACTTCCCTGGATTGAATGGGACGCAGGTTATTATCATGCTTGCAGTAAAGTTCCCTTCTTCTACTTTCACATATAATTTGTTCTTTGTAGTTTTTTCTTGAAGACTATGATCTCAGACGAGCCATAACTTGTCTGGTGGTACTTGGTGGTAGCCGATGCCCAAAATGTAGATCACACACTACGCTTGAGAGTACCAATACTCTAAGTCTACCTATTACCAATATTAGGCCGCAAAGAGTATGATGGTCATTCCAATCCATCCTTCAGTCTTTCGTCGTCCGTTGCTTGACATTGGCCTCTATGAGAGAGCGCCACAACTGACGGAATAGTAAAATTGGTATTTGAACTAGTATGCCTTACTAACCAAGGTGAGATCTTAGTAGTCAAGTCCTTAGTTATCTTTATATCTACAATTCTTCTGATGTCCTTTTTGAAAGTTTGGTGGTAGGCGGCGGCTTGGCTGTGCCCCTGGTGTTGCTAAAGTCCATGAGCGGCGGTTACCACTTACCATCAGGTGGGCCGCTTGCTCGTCTGCAACCGTTAGCAATAAAAAAAAAACTTTTAGAATTGTTGTGATTTGAAACTTGATGAAACGAAAATGCGTCACGATAAAGAAACAAACACAAATGTATAAGATTAACAGTCAGTTGCAGAAAACGCCATTAAAGTGTAAAGACAAGATTAAACGTTAATTTACCATTATATCGTTACAGAAAACATGAAATTTAATGCTCCATTAAATTTAATTAATGAGAGGTCATTTTAAGCTTGGTAAAAAATAATAAATCTTACATTTATCCTAATACTCCTGATCTATATTGATCTCAATCTCTCGTAGGCTACTTTTCAAAAGTTTCACTTCTGCTGTGTGTGAATTGCACACATATATTTGTTTTTAATTTCATAATTATTCGTATTTACAGCGTGAAAACGTAACAAACAAACGAACTCGCGTTAGTAAGGATTCAAATATCGAAAAAATAATTCTGGAGCAGCTAATATTAGGCAAGGGAGGAAATATCCTCCAAGCGGAGCCGGACGGGAACTACTTACATAATAATGTACTTGTTTCCGCGAAACAAAAAAATATAAAATAGAGGATATATGTAACGCAATCAATCTGACTTTACAGGTTTATTCGAAGATCCTCAAGACACTGCGGAGATTGCATTGTCAGTGCCTGACACAGATGGAGTCTACTTCATACCAGCGTTTAGCGGTTTGGGGGTAATTATTTTACTTACTTATCATCACGCCATCTTCCTTGCGGGGTAGGCAGAGATAACAGAGTGCCAAAAGGCTAGATTCTTGTATACATCTCTCGCTTCCTCAACATTCATAGTTCTCTTCATACACGCTCGCCGGTTTCGGAGACTCCTGACTCCACCTTTCTTCAATACACGACCGATTTAGTCTAGGTAGGCGAGTCTGGGTCTCCCTCTGTACCTAGGGTAAACTGTATAATGATTGGCATTCTAAGCATATTTAAGATTGATATATATATTTTTTAAATTGATAGGTGTTTAAAAAGTCAGCAAACATTGATAAAGGGTTCTCTGGTATGTATATTTGCAAATGAAAATGCATTAATCAATTTAATCAGAGATTTTTAATAGAAAAACAAAAAAAGAACAAAATAATATTTGTAATTACTGTCATTGGCACCATAAGTAATTAACACATAGAAATCAGTCATTGGCACCTAATAAAGTAAGATTATAACAGAAAATTGGTCAGAAAAAGCACTCATTGCCATTATTTACCTAAAAACTAAGCATAATAATAAATAATCCATGTTACAGTCGTTAATTGAGGACCCCTTATTAGAAAGTGATGTTTTAACAGTTCTGCATGGCGCCGGTATATATTTATTTTCTGTAGTGCTGCCAGCTATAATATTATAAAACCTACTTTTTTCTGCAAACAATGTTACTATTGCAGATTATGAAAAAAAGTAGAACAGATGTTTTTTGCTATACCAGTTCTTAATATTTGCATTTAAAATCCAAAGTGCCGATGACTAAGGGGGTGCCAGCAATACTACAGTTTACCCTACATCCTTCGACTTTCGCATTGTATATTCTGAACCAGTCGCTCGTCCGGCATTCTTTCCACATGTCCGAACCATCGAAGCATTCCCTTTCGCATATTTACACAAATACTCTTTCATACATACTCGCTCTATTATTATTTAAAAAAAAAATATAATTGACTTCAGACCAGTGCCCATAGTTTATACTTCACTAACTTATATCCGCAGTCCTACAGCGGGTAAAAGCTAGCCACCTGTAATCTAAATCAACACTTTCCGGACAAAAATAGCCATTCCCCAGGAACCCTCCATTTTCCCAAAATAAATAGCTCTTCTCTCATCTCTCTTGTACTCCGGACTATATTATGTATGCCAAATTTCATGATGATCGGTTACAGCGCCAAGAGGTGGTAACAAACAAACCCACTCTTACGTGTATACGATACCCCCCTTACTAATAAATGTTGATTAAGCTCCGAATAGTAATTCAGTGTTTTATTCCGTTCTTTCAACGTCAAACAAAATACTGAATAACTATTCAGAGGTTAAACAACGTTTATTAGTAAGTGCGTACAAATACATAAAATTTGTGTCTGTTTGTAATGTTGTCCCGCGATACAACGATTATTCCTTAGTGCGGGGATTTCTAAATAACAACTTTTTATTAAATGCATATGAAAGTATATACGAGTACGTTAACTATAACAAAATACTAATGTGTTCTGTGTGTTGGTTCCGACTAATCTTCCAAACGGATGAACCGATTCCGACGACACATTCACGTAAGGAGTAACTTAGGCTACTTTTATTTTGTAAAAATACCAGGAAACGCGTTCGACGCGTTGCGAATGGACGCAATATCATAGCAAATGTATAGGAGGTGACTGGTTTGGCTCGGCGGGGCTTTAGACTGATTTTGCATACATATAAACGCAGATTCATAAGAACTGTGTGTGGATTTTACATATATTTGCAATGCGTTAAAGGTATGCAATGGTATGTCTATCTATATTATATCTATCGATAATTATATCTCGGGACCTATTTTATCACTGATAAAATAACAAAATACTGCTCGCAGCTACCAATCTTTACATCATTATTCTATCTTACTGTCTTGGGTAAGGCCGACGCCATGTGACCGACCTGCCAGTTATTGAAACTCGTTTAACAGGAACTTATTCAGTCGTGGGAAAAGGCCAAGGCACAGAATAGATACTAGTCCTACGGACAGAAACATCGCTCCCGTTAAAACTTGTCCAAAATCTCTCTGTAATAGCCTACAAAATCTTAATAATAATACCAATTGTTCGAAGCGAGAAGAAATGTACCTTATGTACACATAAAATACAGTTGAGATTGTTTTGCCCGCCGCAAGATCCTCGGGCAACCGCGTTATTCAACGAATACGCTAGGGTTGCACCTATGATGATTTTACTCACTTACTTATCATCACGCTATCTCCCTTTCGGAGTAGGCAGAGAGAACAGAGTGACAAAAGGCTCTATTCTTGCATACATCTCTCGCTTCCTCAACGTTCATAATGTAATTTTTTACGACTGCTAATTATGAGGTCTCGGATTCGATCCCCGGGTCGGGCAATGTTATTGAGCTTTTTCCTAAAAAGAAAAATTCTCAGTAGCAGCCTGGAGTTTGGAAATGTGCCCGGTAGACGTCAATAGGCTCGCCCCCTATTACGTGGGACTTAAACATAGCTGGCGAGTCGTGGGTGTGTAATACACCTCTGCCTACCCTTTTGGGGAATACAGGCGTGATGTATGTATGTATGTATGTTATTTTCAAGTCGGTTAATTTGTTTATAATTTGTCTTTTTTTGGTTGATCGTAATATACGTTTAGAGTTTTAGCTCTGAATTTTCGGTTATTAAATTTTATTGTCGAAATACCCTAAATCGCGTAAATAATTTTATTTTAATCAATACTACAAGCGCGAGCGCTTAGGCGCGCATGCGACAGTCTTGTGTCGGTTGTACCGTGGTCGGTACGCGAAGCGGTAGGCATTTAACTCGGGTCCTTGAGCGAGTGATGTACGCCTGGCCAAGGTGTTTGAAGTGACTGATTGTTCGCATGTTGACTTTAACAACTTTTTGACGTGATAACGTCTTATAAATCGATGAACGCCGGCTGCACGCACGAAAAAGTGTCACGTTCCGAAAAAAATATGGCGACCGATGCATTGTTTGTGAAACTCTCAGAAAACATATATGACGTTATCAGGTAAAATTATCGTCCGTAAACCAACTTTACAGACAACCAGTGTTTTTTTCTTGATTTTTTAGCCGCCATACAACGATGGGAGTGCCGCGGCAGCGTTTGTGGGTATGAAGCCCACGACGACCAAAGCGCATTTAGTGCGTGCTGTACTCGAGTCACTAGCTTTTAGCACGGTGCAACTTTACATGTGCGTGTGTGACGAGACTAACTATAACTTCAATACAATTAGGTAATGTATTTTCATTGAGCTGGATATTTATTATCAATCGATCGCCAACCCGCCTGCCAAGCGTAGCGATTACGGCAATAACCCCAAAAAAAAAAAAGGAGCACCCAACATAAAACGGCTCCCAGTCACGGCAGCTCCGCTATTCCGTGGCCTAACGGTAGCGGGCCCGGTAACGGCGGAGTAGGGGGTGCGAAGAATCTCCGGTCGCGGCAAGGCTACCAAAAACAACGACCTCTGGCCCTGGTAACGCACAACGTTCGAACACTTCGGACCGACGAGAGAATCACCGAGCTGGAAGAGGAATTGAGCAAGGTCCACTGGGACATTATAGGGTTGTCAGAAGTCCGAAGAGAGGGTGAGGGTACGACAATCCTCCAGTGCGGGAACTTGCTCTTCCACCGGGACAGCGACCACCAGTCCCAAGGGGGTGTTGGGTTTATCGTTCGCAGGTCTCTCGTAGGCAACGTGGAGAGGATTGAGAGTGTCGAGTAGGGTAGCGTACCTTATACTCAGAATAATCAACTGGTATTCGTTGAAGGTCATACAGGTTTACGCACCGACCTCGCGCTTGATGAAGTCTACGCTCCGACCAACACCTGCCCAATACCAGAACCCCGAGAGCTTTCAGCTCGAACTACAAAATCACTTCCAATGTCTAGATGAGTGTGAATCAGCGAGCGGTATGAACAGCAGGTTCGTGCAAACTGTCCACGCGGTCGGGTCGACTTACTTCAAGGCTCGTCGCGTCAGTAGGACCCGTAAACTCTCGGACCATACTCTCAAACTCATGGAGAGGAAAAAAGAAGTGATAGTCCAGTCCTCAGCCGATTGGTCCTGCCTAAGGCGGTTAAACAGACAGATCTCCAAGGCTGTGCGGCACGATATTCGCCAATTTAATACTACCCGTATTAAAGAGGCGATAGAGCGGAACCAAGGCTCGAAAGTGTTCGCAAGAGATCTGTCTGTTGGCCAAAGTCAGTTGACTAAACTGAGGACCAACAACGGCACTCATTTCTTCTCGAGATGAGATCTTGGGAGAGGTCCAGCAGTTCTATGGGCAGTTGTACAGATCCCAGAGCCCTGCTGTTGGCTTGGTCCAAGACCCCAGATCCAAGCTAACTCGGCATTTTACCGAAGATATCCCGGACGTCAGCCTGTACGAGATCAGAATGGCTCTCAAACAACTAAAGAACGGAAAGGCACCGGGAGACGACGGAATCACCACAGAGCTTCTGAGAGCAGGCGGAAAGCCGGTCTTAAAAGCTCTTCAGAGGCTGTTCAATTCCGTCGTTCTCGGGGGCGACGTTCCAGAGTCGTGGACCAGAAGCGTGGTGGTGCTGTTCTTCAAGAAAGGTGACAGAACCCTCTTGAAGAACTATAGACCCATCTCGCTCTTGAGCCGTCTATAAGTTGTTTTCGAGGGTCATTACAAATCGACTCACGCGCAGGCTTGACGACTTCCAGCCTCCCGAACAAACCGGTTTCCGAAAAGGCTATAGTACCATAGACCACATCCACACGCTACGCCAGATTATACAGAAAACCGAGGAATACAATCGGCCTCTGTGTCTGGCGTTTGTGGTCTATGAGAAAGCCTTTGATTTGATCGAAACTTGGGCGGTGCTGCAGTCCCTTCAGCGGTGCCAAATTGACAATCGGTACATCGAAGTGCTGAAGTGCTTGTATAGAAACGCCACCATGTCAGTCCGTGTTCAGGATAGGAGTAAAAAACCGATCCAACTGCATAGAGGTGTTAGACAGGGAGACGTTATGTCCCCGAAACTCTTCACCGCTGCATTGGAAGATGTCAAGCGCTAGGACTGGACCGGATTCGGCATCAACATCAATGGCGAATACATCACTTACCTTCGATATGCCGACGACATCGTAGTCATGGCAGAATCGCTGGAGGACCTTGGCACCATGCTCGATGATCTCAGCAGGGTTTCCCGACTAGTGGGTCTCAAAATGAACATGGACAAGACGAAAGTCATGTCTAATGTCCATGTCATTTCAGCACCGGTCCTAGTCCTAGTAGGCACAACTTCGAGAAAGAGGTCAATCGACGAATCCAACTCGGCTGGGCAGCGTTCGGGAAGCTAAGGAAGATCTTCTCGTCCAATATTCCGCAGTGTCTGAAAACGAAGGTCTACGACCAGTGTGTGTTACCAGTGATGACATACGGAACAGAGACGTGGTCTCTGAATGTTGGCCTCATATCAAGGCTCAAAGTCGCTCAGCGGGCCATGGAGCTGGCTATGCTTGGTATTTCCCTACGTGATCGAATCCGTAATACGGAGATCCGTAGGAGAATGAGAGTGACCGACATAGCCCGCCGGGTTGCCATGCTGAAGTGGCAATGGGCAGGCCACATCGCTCGACGAACCGATAACCGTTGGGGACGAAAGGTTGTCGAGTGGCGACCACGTATCGGACGGCGCAGCGTAGAACGGCCCCCCACCAGATGGACCGACGATCTGGTCAAAGCTGCGGGGAGCCGTTGGATGCGGCCGGCACAGGACCGCTCGTTGTGGCGTTCTCTTGGGGAGGCCTATGTCCAGCAGTGGACGTTGAAAGGCTGATGGATGGATGGATGGATGGATGGATATTTATTTATATTCAAACTGACATAGGGACCGCCAGAATTACTTTGAGCGGTATGCCTCTGGAGCACACTACGAGGTATACTACTAACTCATAAATATGTATAATAACATAGACACTAAATTTAATGACAAGGCTATGAACTATGAACAGCAACCTGCTCGTCTTAATTATTTACTAGCCTAGGTCCGCGGCCCCGCCACAGCTGAAAGTTTTGGTTTATATCTCAAGTTCCCGATATACGGGATAAAACGTATACAAGTCTTTAAGTCAAACCAAAAACTATCAAACAGAAAAGTTTTGTCAAAATCCGTTCAGCAGTTTTTGCGCGATGCCCGAATATACAAACAAACAAGCAGCCAAAAATTCTTAAATAAATGTTTTGTTTCGATCTATATTTTTTTTAGCATTTGACATGTAAACCATGCATTCATTTGCAAAATTAAACTTACTAAACTACTAATCAAAATTTGATTTCCAAAATTAAACTTACTATATTGGTTTAATGCATGGAGATGCTTTCCTATAGATGGCGTCGGTCGTAAAGACAAATGTGATAAGGAGATTGGGATGATCGAAAGATCGGTACCATAGGTCAGTGGCTTAAGAGCGCTTCCCCGGATTGGAAAAGACGCGGGCTCGATTCCCGCTGGTACTGGGAATCTCTTTCCTAATTCACAAATAAGTTGTGCTTCAAAAAGTAGCGGAGCATGTCAAATGCTAAAAAAATATAGATCAAAATGTTTATGGATCGCGCCATCAAATAGTATGAATTTTAATTGCAAAATTAAACTTACTATATTGGTTTAATGCATGTAGATGCTTTCCGATAGATGGCGTTGGTCGTAAAGACAATTGTGGTAAGGAGATTGGGATCATCGAAAGATCGGTACCTACCATAGCTCAGTGACTTAGAGCACTTCCCCGATTTGGAAAAGACGCGGGTTCGATTCCCGCTGGTACTGGGAATCTCTTTTTCCTTATTCACAAATAAGATGTACTTCTAAATGTTTTGTCTTCAGAGACGCCTAAATACAAAATTAATATATTAATTTGTATTTTTTTTCTCAAATGTCGTAAAGCTCTGACATTTTTATAAGAGTATAGATTCAAACAGTAATATTATCCCTACAACATTTTTTAAGTATGTATTGTGCGTATTTTATTCCCCGACACACAAGTGCACCTCCTCCCGGTAAACATATAGATTTAAAACTTATGTCACAAAAACTTGTTATAAGTTGCATCAATTTTAGGTTAGATGGCGGTGTATCAAACAACGACTTTATAGCGCAACTGGTGGCTGATCTCACCGGCTTGCGAGTAGAGCGCCCTGTTCATGTCGAAATGTCTTCACAAGGATGTGCACACATTGTTGGATATAAACTAGGTAAGCAGTAATTTCTAGCGTGTGTCCATAGATGGCGTTAATTGGAATAATATTTGAATTACAAACAATAGTGAGGTCAATCACACGTTATGTAATGCGATGAATTCATCATTTTTTAAACTATTTTACTTGGGAAGCACAGTATAACTGGGTTGCAGCTATTGTTTTAAAACAATTGTCGTCAATTCAAAGCAGGTCTCTATAAACATACATATATTATACATAATATAGGTACAATAGACTCAACTTGTCACAAAAATGCCAGTTGCTGGCCACTTTTTGCCCCCGTGACGGGCGCTGACCTACGTCACCGCCCTCGAATAATTTTTATTTACGGTTTCCATTGCATTCCGCCTCCAAGTTTGACATGAGTTATGTAATATATGAAAAGGGTCAAGCTGTATTTCACTCATGGGTTTTCGTCTTTACCGAACCTATTATTTCTATGACACACCACCCCATCCTTTCCCGCGGGTGTCGTACAAGGCGACTAAGGGAAGTAAGCAATTATCACCCAGTGGCTGGGCCATTATGGTATGGCTGGGTACCAAGTGAGAGTACTCACTTGCTATCGGGCCCGAACGGGTCGGTACTACCGTCTCCTGTGTGACCGGTCTTGAAGCACGTCGTATGTTTTGGCTGTAGCAGATGATAACCTTTTATACTTTCATTTCATATCTGAGAAATGAAATGGTGCGCAGCGGTTTGGTATAGTTGAATCCATGAGCGTCGGTTACCACTTACCATCAGGTGGACCGTGGTTCGTGTGCCATTAGTAGCAATAAAAATAAAAGTCATAAAGGAATAAAAAAAAAATGTGTAATATTTCTTGTAGGTATATGGAAATCGAAAGAAGAGCTGAAATCGTTACGAAAAATCGACTGCGAGTTTTACCCCCGTCCGCTAATAAAAAAGGCTTACGAGGTAACGTTTGCTCGATGGCAGGACGCCGTCAAGCGAATGTGTGGCTGGTATAACGGCGAAACAACATCGCCGGCCGTGATATCGGACTCAAGTTGTACAGTTACACCGCAGAACAGTTTTAAAATGTCAGGAGACATTAGAAAAAATGGCACTATATATAAATAGCAGTGGCTTTTCTACTCGCTAGCATTGTTTACCGCGTGCTTGCCTCTCTATAGATGATATTGGTCTTGCCAACAGGCAAAAATTTTTATTTTTAGTATATTTTTTAGATTAAGTAGGGTCTAAACTTTAGACAAATTTGGCAGCGTATGTTGTTGATATAAGATAAGTGTACAGGTGATATTTGAAAGGGTTTATTGGATAGGTAATCCAATTAATTCTTGGCCATTAACTAAACAATAAAAACATATTGAGATATGAAATTTTTAAGATACAACGATTGCTATTAGCACTATGAGTTCAGTGACATAAAATACATTGTTAATATCTTAGCAATAAGCAACGCAGACGAAGTCGCGGATATCAGCTAGTCTGGCATAAAGGGATAATTATTCGGCTGAGTTGCATCAGCTGTGGTTACAAGCGAGATTTAGCGCAGAGGCAAGTTGAGGGTAGGCAGAGTGAAATAAATAATATGAAACGTGTATAGAGGCATTAGTTGTGTTATCATTATCACGAATATATAACGAAAAGTTTAAAAAGTACTGTTGGTAATGAAAAGCTACCTTTAAGCTTTTAGGCGTTTTTTGTATGTAAGCTGTAATAGATTAAGCTGTGTAATATTGTTATAAGCCTATTCAGTTAATCCAAGTAGTGGCCAAACCAATCCACGAATGATACATAATATTTTTTTTTTGTTAATTCTTTAGAATGTTGTTTTATATGAGTGGTGTGTAATGTTAGCTTTTAGACTTGATTTAGGGGCCAATTATACTAACGTCGGTTAATGGAAATTAAATACTCAAAAGGTTTAAATATACAAGGATTTCCGGCTCGAAGGACCAAATAGTATGAAAGGCGACTTCCAGTACTGTATCAAAGTTGTATTTAGTAACTGTCTCGTTGGTTTAATGGCATTAACGTGCAATATATAATCACGAGCCATCTGGTTCTATATTCTGTTGGGCTAACAGCTGTTGCTGAGGTACTTTTCCGGCAGGAAATACGCAATAAACTGGAATAACTTCCTTAGTTACGTATTACTAATTACCGTGTGTGAAATGTGAGCGTGTTAAATCTCATTTCACCCTTTCGGAGATAAAGGCGTGGTATTGTATGAAATAAAAAAATAAATACCGGACTGTTTAGGAACGCATACGTCCTTACAAACTACTATCCTCTTTAGATGTAACCTACAGATACTCGTATATTGGTATGTACGAGGGGTGATCCAAAAGTAATGATAATTGGTTACTTCAGGTCCACATAAAAATCCAAAAAAACCTATACACTCACTACGTCAGCCTAAAAAAATCATATAAATAGGTCAGGATTTCCGGGAGATACATTCATTTGAATACGAACTGTCGAAGAGATAACATCAACATGGAGAAAAACGAAATTAGAGCTGTGATCAAGTACCTCTGTTTGAAAAAAAATGTCTACAAAAGACATACACTGTGACTTGGTGGAAACATTGGGGGACTCTGCTCCTCCATATTCTACAGTTGCACGCTGGGCCAAGGAGTTTAAGCTGGGCAGAACATCCACTGAAGATGAACATCGCGAAGGACGCCCATCCATGTCCCTCACAGAAGACAAAGTGAAAAAAGTCGAAGATGTTGTGTTGGCAGATCGAAGAGTGACCATCAGGCATGTAGCTGAGGTCACAGGGATCTCATATGGAAGCGTTCAAAGAATCATTTCGAACGAGTTGCATATGAAAAAGGTCTCTGCGCGTTGGGTTCCCAGAATGTTAACCGACGAGCATAAGAAAAAACGAGTTGACATTTCGAGGGTCAATCTCGAAAAGTTCCAAGCAGATAAAGAAAATTTTTTGTTGCGTTTTGTGACTATGGACGAGACCTGGATCCACCATTTTGATCCTGAAACAAAAAAACAATCGATGACTTGGAAGCGAGCCTCCTCACCGACGCCAAAGAAATTCAAAGTCTCAAGTTCGGCGGGAAAGGTTATGGCGTCTGTTTTTTGGGACGCTAAAGGAATAATTTTGGTGGAATATTTGGAAAAGGGAGCCACTATTACGGGCTCTTACTACGCAGACCAAATAAGAAGATTACGGGAGGCCATTAAGGAAAAAAGACGCGGCAAACTGCGAGCTGGAGTGCTGTTTCACCAAGACAACGCACCGGCTCACAAAGCCGCAGTTGCGATGGCTGCCATTCAAGAAACGGGATTCGAACTGGTCGAACACCCTCCCTATTCGCCAGATCTGGCTCCTAGTGACTTTTACCTCTTACCTCGGCTCAAGGAACACCTCCGAGGCAAGAAATTTGAAGACAATAGCGAAGTTATGGCCGCTGTTGAGGCGTTTTGGGAGGGTCAAGAAAAGGAATTTTTTTCAAAGGGAATCCTGGGTTTAGAAAAAAGATGGACTAAATGTATTGATTTGTTAGGAGACTATGTAGAAAAATAAATTATTATTTTAACTTTAATTACCGTGTTTTATTTTCATTATCATTACTTTTGGATCACCCCTCGTAAAGTTATTAAATTTAATGCGTAATCCTATAAATATCTATTGTACTAGAGGACCCAGCAGACGTTTTCCCTTCCCCAAGGCTGGCTTGCCTGTTATTAGCTGGCCTTTTTATATGTCATAACATATATCGGTTGGCACGCTGAAGTGGTAATGGACAGGTCACATCGCTTGACAACCGTTGGGGAAGAAACGTTCCGAGTGACGACCACGCATTGGACGGCATAGTGTAGGACAACTTCCCACCAAGTGGATCAGTGACCCCGTCAAAATCAACAGCAGCCGTTGGATGTAGGTGGCACAAGACTATCCGTTGTGCCGCTTTTTTAGAGTTAGGTATGTATTAAAAGCGAAAATTATGCGAGAATCATAAAAAAACAAAACAAATTTCTGTCAAAAAGTAAAAATAAATTAGTCGCGGCGCCATCGGGTTTATATACCGGGTCCAATTGTGAATCTATCCAGGAACCCGTTAGAAAACAAACAAAAATATAAGTATCGGTCCAGCGGTTTAGGAGGAGTTCAGTGTTATATAGATGTATGGTATTATCATATAAATGATAGATGTGATTTGTTACAATTATTGTGCATAAAAATAATGTATAGTATAGTTTTGTATTGGTTTGAGCTGGTATAGATTTTGAGATTAAAATGCAATGTATTTGCTCAAATTATAATGATATTGTTAATATAGTCAGTTTGTATCAATAAAGACTGTACAAATCTAAATTACGTGTTACCAAATGTATTATACAATACCAATGTACTCGTATATTGGAAACATTATGTGATTAGTAAAGTAATTAATCGTAAGGCATGCCAAATTTCACTGTGGTAATCTTGTATTTCACATATTTTAACTGTTTTTACTGTAGTAAAGGTCTGATTCAGCTTCTCTTATCTTACCAGTCAGGAGGTGGGTTATATAGTCGAGCTCTAGTCAGGCAGACTGAATTAAAGAACGAAATGATGCATGTCAACAGTATAAATGACATTAGAAAAATTCTCACCATCAGACCCAGATGCATCATGAACTCAGAGAACATACTCAAATAAGCTTTAAGCTAATTCTTCAAGGATCAAGTCAATCAATCAATCATCTTCTTAATTTAACGATCAATCAATCAATCATCTTAATTCAAGGAGACTTATAGTAAGGTGAGCAGAATTTTGACGTTTTGTCTTTAATTTTACATCTGCAAATAAGGGACCTTGACATACTACTTTTCTTATCTGCTGAAAATATTTAGTGCAATATTTTAGTTTTTGCCTGGTTGTCATTATAGCGCTTATAGGTGTGGTGTATGGTGTAAGCGATGCATACATGCCTTGAGATGAACTTGCTTTTTACTTTTATTCCGGCAAATAAATATATACTTAGGGGAATCTGCTCTCAGCCGCTTTGACATAACTATCATCTTGTACTCCTATACATTTCAGCCATACATATTATATAAGCTTATTGAAATCATAATCACAAAATCGGTACGTGGTACGATATCTACTGAGAGAGATTTGTTAGGAATAGAATTGTTAAAAAATATAGGGGCTATTGAATTTGTAATAAGTTGGTATAATATATATTTCATTGGTTCTCGAGTCGCCCATCTGAACTCCCACATTCATTTCTTTCAACCTTTGTAGACATTTATCCAGATATATGATAAACAGTCTGACTGATTGGTATGTGTATATATTGACATATTGTGTCAAAATCCTATTAATAAAATTACAAATATAGAAATAATGACTGAAGAAAGGACATTAAGTATAATAAATGAAATATAAAATGAACATAACAAGTTTAGTATGTATATGTAATATACAGTAGTTTGTTTTCATGGCGGCTGTTATGGATGTTGCTATCTTAAGTTCTTGTCTCCTTTAGTTTGTAAGTAGCCAAAATATTAACTGCAGGAAT
The DNA here is from genome assembly GCA_948253155.1 of Leucoma salicis. Lineage (NCBI taxonomy): Eukaryota > Metazoa > Arthropoda > Insecta > Lepidoptera > Erebidae > Leucoma > Leucoma salicis. The sequence continues at coordinate 11,317,047 of OX411820.1, read as the reverse complement.
TAATTGAAAATTAGTAGACTACATTTTTGATGTTATGTAGGACGTGTTAGACAAATCCATTTTTTATGTGAAAACATCTAATGCGGTGGGAGGGTATAACGGGCTGTTAGCGTGGCCACGTCGCTACGCCAATTTATTTAATTGTTTTTAACGCCATCTCTTGAAAAAAAGCATCTATCTAGGAAGTATAAAGTCAAATAAAAAACCAATAACAGTGTTAATTCGTCTATGGATAACGAGAGGGCGCTTACAAAGACTTATATAAGATTCAAACATAAGTTATTCTAATGTTCTTTAGTTTATATTAGTAAAGCGTACCCTTGTACGACGATTTTATAGCGTTTCTTATCCATGACTATCTATTCAAAGGTTTAATGCTATGTTTAAATTTATTTTAAAAGTTTATACCTACATTTTTGTTATTAAAGGGATACAGTTATCATATCTTATTTATAAATAAAACTTGAAAAGAAGTTTGTTTGTTTATTTGATTTCTATTTACCTGGCCTGGCTTCGCAGGGATGCTATTGACTAATGAAAATATCATTATTATCATTTTTTGAAGAACTCTACAACTCGCAAGTTAAAGTAGCCAGTTAGCCAGTGTATACCGCAAATTGATGTATTTGCGACTTGATCAAAAAGTCTGTACCTACTTAACTACTTTAAAAAACAAATTGAATGGTATTTTACATATAAATCTTTACCTTATATGTCTAAATCTTATAACCCAAGATCCCAATGTCGCCTGACTTCTTGCTGTTAAGACATAATTCTCTAACGGTAGAAGTAGCCTTGCTTATCCCAGCATGAATGGGCCAGAGCGATCGGAGAAGTACCACCCTCTTGCAAATTATCAGCTTGTAACAACGTTAGATAGTTATTTCTATCATTGTTTCGTATGGTGAGTAAGAGCGCCGGAGGCTCAAGCCCGTTCCCTACCTTCCTAGTATCCTACCTATTCTCTCCATGGTATCATATCTATCCAGTCCTTAGTATCCTACCTATCCTCTTATAATTATCCTTCCTATCCCTTTCCTTGGAGATGGCGACGCGCTAGTGAGGCCTCTAGCGTCTATAAGCTACGGTAACCGCTTATCATCAGGTAGGCTGTATACTTGTTCGCCATCCATGTATTATAAAAAAAGATTTATAAATTTATTATTTTGTTTAAATCATAGACTTAAACATAATAATAAATTTATAAATTTTTATATATCTCTTTTTTTTTTTTTTTTTGCTTACGAACCGAAAAAATCCTACGAAATACATTAAAATATAATGGGGTGTTTTCCCTATTAAATGCAAGTGGGCATTCTGATGTATTCCTTTCTAGGATACAATTGTTAGCCTCTCCAAAGTTCTATAAAGAACAGAATTAGGGACAATAGATGACCTACCAACAGTAACCCGAATGCTATGCGGTAATCTCCTATCTCTAATTTATCAAAGTTTCGATGTTCGTAGCGGTCCTTCGGGAATGTTTGAGGCACCCCAAGCATGTTGCAAGTCCAGCTGTAGTATATGAGCGGCAGACCAGCTTCTCTAAGGCGCTCCATGAAGTTTTGAAGTTCTTCGTAGAATGGAAAGTCTAGAAAATAAAAATGACAGTAATTTGTGCTTTATTATAGTTATATTGCCATGTTTTTGATGTGAAACATCTAATGCGGAGGGAGAGTAAAATCAGCTGTTAGCGTGGCGACGTTTTTATTGTATTCATACTTGTCCCGTTCAAATCTTGCAAGTTAAATTTAATACACTTCCCGGTTTCCGATTGAGCTGAAATTTTACATGCATGTGTATATCACGTGCAATATTATGATGACATGGAACTGATCTGATGATGGAGCTGGAAGGTGCACATAGGAACTCTATAATGAAACGGCGCAACCCCATCGAATTTGGGCTCGTATGATTCGTCTTACCGAGTACTTTGTCTTTAGATGGTATCCAGGGTCTGATGATGGAGCTGGAAGGTGACCATGCAAAACTCTTTGATTAAATGGTGCAACTCCATTGAGTTAGGGCTCGTTTGAAATGTGCTGACTAGAACTTCAGTCATAGATGATATCCAGGGTCTGATGATGGAGTTGGAAGCTGGCCGCAGTAACTCTGTAATGAAACGACGCAACCACATCGAGTTTGGAATCATTTGATTCGTCTTGACGAGTACTTTGTCTCTAGATGGTATCCAGGGTCTGACGGTGGAGCTGGAAGGTGGCCACAGTATCTCTGTAATAAAAGTACGCAACCGTATTGAGTTTATACTCATTTGATTCGTCTTGAAGTACTCCACTTTGTCAAGTTATGGTCATTTTATTTCTAATTTCGATGTTTTCACATCTGCTAGACGTCCCGTGACGTCTAGTTTTTTTTTTATACATACGAGCATCGTTAAATTGTAACCGTCGCTCATAGACTCAACTATACTGAGAGTATTGTCAAGCCGCTACTTACCATTTCATTTCACAGATATGAAATGAAAGAATAAACATCTATATTAACGATTGCTGTCCTACTATCGGGCTCGGGTCTCCTCTTAGAATGAGAGAGAGAGTTAGCTGTAATCCCTAGGACCCACAATCCCGCCTATGAATTTGAAGAATTCACAAAAAAATCTGTGAAACTAATCAGTTGCGTGCTCTCGGAAAGCACCATTTGGTGAAGTGGAACTGATGGCGAACAGATGTGCACTGGCGCTACAAGCTCAATGATACATTATTCACGGGTTACTTTCTTTTACTCGCTTCTTCCGACATCTGCGGGAAAGAATGGGTTACCCCATTGTAACAACACTGTATTCTCAGACTGTTTACCTGATCGAGCGATGTAAGACAAGTAGTATACATTGAAACACTCGTCTACGATGTTAATCAAAGGTTTCCCATCTTCGTCAGTATATTCCTCCAGGATTTCTATCATAGCATCTTGTTTTCTGCCTAATAACGCAGCACGAGGATGTTGAATAACAAAATCTGCAAACAGAAGTTCTGGTGGTAGAGTCTTTCTTATCCCAGCACAAATGGGCCGGTGAGATAGGGGAAGAACCAACCTCTCACAAAAGATTACCGTGTAACAACGGTCGTTACCGTTGTGTCGTATGGTGATTGATAGCGCCGGAGGCCCCCTTCCTATTCTCTCCTTATTATCCTTCCTATCCTAGTTATTATCTATCCTATCCCTTTCCTTGAAAATGGTGACGCGCGAGTCTGCTGGTGTTGCTAGCGTCTATAGGCTACGGCAACCGCTTACCATCAGGTAAGGCTATATGCTTGTTACCATAGTATAAAAAAAATATTAGGTTGACGGGATGTTTACAAGAAAAAATATTCCCTATATGTACGGAATCTTAAGCCTAAGTACTAGCTATCTGCTTGAAAATCCTTAAGTTCCTTATTGTAAGAGCCTTGCTTCTCCCAGCACGACCGGGGAAGTGTTACCCATTCACTGAAGATCAGCGTGATACAACGGTAGGTATTCATATTGTTGTTTCATATGGTAAGTGAGAGCTCTGGAGGCTTAAACCCCCACTTCATCCCCTCTTTAGTAAGTATCCTTCCTTTCTACCTCTTATCGCTTTCCTTGAAGTTGGCAATGTGCGAGTGATACCTCTGTTGCTTGCGTCAAGGTGGAAACAAACTGTCGGACGCGTCCGTAAGCCGCGACTGACAGACGCGACTTGTATGAATCTGGACAATTAATGTACACTGAACTGTGCAAACTATCAGATGTAAGTCGCGGACGTAACCTTACACCGTCCTTGAGCGTTCGGACGTCCGATAGGAATCTGGCCCACTGGATGTTTTTGTCATGTGCACACTTATCAGTCGCAGCTGTCAGCCGCGGCTTACGGACGCGTCCGACAGTTTGATTCCAGCTTAAAGGTGTAGTACTTATACAAAAATCCTTATACATTCAGTCAAGAAAGTATTGGGAATGGATGATTTGTTTATGGTTCCAAATTCAAATTTTTGTTTTTTTTGTTGTTGTTAGATTGGCACAACTGTTATCCATTTTGGCGCGGAGTTTGAGTTGCATCCTGTTTATAATAAGGTACTCTGTGGTTGCATCTGTTATAGATAGTGCCTTTCACGAAGACGCGCCCCTCAAAATTTGGCGACGGGGCCGCGGGGTGTGGGACGATTGAGCCAAGTGTCAGTCGCGTCACGTGGGTAGTACGGCTCTACTTAATAAAAAAAAAATTAACATGTGTAGGAAATTAAAATGTACCATTCGATTTCTATCAGTATTACATTTTGTGAAACTCAGAAAACATATATGACATTAAATTACCGCCCTCAAACCGACTTCACAGACAACCATATAGTTTTTTTAGTATACTATTAATGTTTATAATTGCTCCCTTAACATGGTAATATTACACTGTATTAACTAATAATGATATACAATACCCACACTGAACGGCAACATGAAATATTCATTATTTTTAAATAAAAAACTGCTTTCAAAAGACACCCAGGAACTAAAACGCAATAAATAATTGGTCGACTTCAAACACGTCAGTAGGTGTCTAACGCAGATATCGTATCTAATTTATTTTTTGCTTTTTAGTGTTTTCTATAAAATAGGTCAAAGTAGGTGGTGCACGATAGGGAGGAATTCCTTGGGTGCATCTCGTATAAGAAAGCATCGAGTACAGGAGCGCAGTAGAGAAAGAAATATCACAGCAAAAAAAACATACAGTCGAATTGAATGTCTCCTCCTTTTTGAAGTCGGTTGATAATATTAAAGTAGAGCATCTTCCTAGTTGACCGTATCGCTCCGTCGTGATTTTGTTTATTCATCGATGTGTGCGTGCGTAATAGGCAATTCGGTGAAGCGATACACACTTGCATTGTAAGTAATTAGAAAAAAGAGTGGGGCGCGTCTTCGTGGATATCTATATTTATATTAAATACAGTGCTGTCTTTAGTTATATCATATCTAGTGTGTATTGCGAATTTTATAATGGACAAAAACATCGAACAAAGAGTTTATCTTAAATTTTGTATCGCCAATGGAATTTCGTGTTCGGAGTCACTGAAAATGTTACAGAAGGCTTACGATGAATCGACTTTATTAAAAACACGTGCTTATGAGTGGTACAAAGCGTTTAAAAGCGGTCGAGATGTGATGGAAGATTTGCCTCGCTCTGGTAGGCCATCAACGTCTGCAACTGAAGTTAATAAGTATTGCAAAAGTGAAGGAAATAGTGACTGAAAATCCTCATTCAACTTTGAGAGAGAGAGCCACCGAATTTTCTGTGTCTCACAAGTCGATCCGTACCATTTTAAATAATCACTTGGGTATGAAACATGTTTCCGCTCGGCTAGTCCCAAAAGACCTGAATTTTCTCCAAAAACTCAATCGCATGAGAGTCGCTGAGGACATGCTAGAACGAGTATATTCCGACCCAACATTCATGAAACGCATTGTTACTGGTGACGAGACGTGGGTTTACGAGTTTGACATACAAACTAGTCAACAAGCTTCGGAGTAGCGACTTCCAACTGAACCGAAACCGAAAAAACCACGCCAAAGTCGATCAAAAGCCAAAGTCATGTTGACGGTTTTCTTTGACTATCACGGTGTTGTGCACTCGGAATTCTTGCGAGAAGGTTAAACGGTAAATAAAGAATATTATTTGAGCGTTATGCATAAGAGAGCAAAATTCGACGAAAAAGGCCAGATTTGTGGAAAGAAAATTCTTGGATTTTGCACCACGATAATGCGCCTTCACACAAGGCCATCATTGTGAATTAATTTTTGTCCAAACACTCAACAAATACCATCGAGCAACCACCATATTCACCAGATATAGCTCCAGCCGACTTCTTTCGAATTTGAGTTTAGGAAACACCTAAACTCACATTACCACTTCGTGGCATCCGTTTTCAATCGCTAGAAGACATAAAGGAGAATTCGCGGCGAGAACTGAACACAATTCCGGAAACAGCGATTAAAAAATGTTTTAATGATTGGATTTTTCGTTGGCGTAAGTCTATCGTTTCTGAAGAAGCATACCTACTTTGAAGGTGATAAAATAAATTTGGATGAATAACAAAATTTTTGTGTATTATTGATCTTTTCCCGGTACTTTCTTTACCGAGTAGTATCACGGAATGGTCTAACATACCTACCACGCGGGCATAATAATGATCTTGTTTTGAATTTTCTTCTGTTTGAGGATTTGTCTTTCTTGTTTTAGTTGACTGTTATGAAACTAATGGAATAGAGTGGGGGGTGACACAATGTATCCTAAGCTGCCATTGCGATAAACAGCAGCAGTCGAAGTGCGTAATTGTGGCTATGTCTAGTTGTTGTTGTAAATGTACTGATGTTTAAATTATGAACACACAAGGTCAAGATTGAGTCTTCAAGATTCAATTAAGAAGACAGAGATTAAAATATTTTTTTTTTCATATTTTTTTAGATTTGTCTTTTTAGTTTTTTCTGTACCTACACGTAGGTCGTAGGTATTCTACCTACCTACACATAGAGTAGGTACTGTCCATCCAAAATTCAAATGAGTCAGTAGTTTTTTTAGGCAGACGCTAGAAACAGAACTGGCTGGCTGCAGGCTAGAGAGACAACATGGCGCCCTCTCTTACCGGTTGATGCGGGTGATTTCTGGATATGGTTGCTTTGGGAAGTAAGTAGTCCGTGTCGCATAGGATGGGAAAAGTCAGCAAGTTTACATAATCTAGATAGTATCGATCGACATGCAAAGAAATGATTGAATAAATTAGTACACCTAAGTGTATCTATTATTGCTTCCTTAGAGTTCCAATGTACTAAGTAGATGATTATTGATACATAGGTAATACATACTACCAGAACTGAATGGATGTGAAGGTTAATAAGGGTGTAAGATCGCAGTAGCATCGTTCACCCTTAATTATCCTTGATCTTGCGTGTTCATAATAAGGGTGAAAGATTCTACCGTAATCTTTCCTTTTTAACCCTTATTACCCTTCACATTTATTGTTACCTACTATAATAATATTATTCTTCTATTCGCACGAGATTAACATTGATTTTGTGTTGAGACTGGCTTATGTTGTATCGATCAGTTGTATAAGTACTCACTAGGTAAATAGTTATCTTCAATAGAATGGGCTCGTTTTAAAAATTCATCCTGTGCTTTGTGTTCCGGATTCTGCAGCTGTTTCATGATTTCCCTCATTGAAGGAGAAAGATACAAAATTTTATCAGAGTTGTATAGGGAATCCAGCGTTGTTATTGTTTTATATCTTAGAAGCGTGGTAAACACGTGGTTGATATGACCCTGGAAATATTTATAATTATTTTAGCAATATGTTGTTATCATAGTTACAAAACTTGAATAGCCTGCTTGTTTCTTTTAATATAGATTTTTATTGCTGATGATGGCAGACGAGCCACGGCCCACCCGATGGTAAGTGGTAACCGTCGCTCATGGACTCAACTATACCGAGAGTATTAAGCCGCACAACCATTTTATGTCTCAAGTGTGAAATGAAAGAATAAACGGCTATCTTCTGCTACAGCCAAAACTTCATGACACGGAGACGGTGGTACCAACCCGTTCGGGCCCAATAGCAAGTGAGTACCCTTACTTGTTCGCCAGCCCTACCACCAGTAATGCAATGGGTGATAATTGCTTACTTCCCTTAGTCGCCTTGTACGACACCCGCAGGAAAGGATGGGGTGGTGACACTTGCATTCTTAGTCCATCACCACACGGACACTGAGTATTAACTAATAACACTCTGCTATTGCCAATCCTCCAACGAAATATGGTCATTGCGTACAGGCATTACGGTAATACCCCGAAAAATCGAGCGTGCAGTATAGGTAATCTATCTTCTTCTATTACATATAATTGCTTGTACCGATTGACTGACGATCAACGCAGAGGCTTAACCGCTGGGGATGCAAACTTGAAATTTTGGTAGTCGATGCCTTTTTTGTTGTAGAGACCCACTAAGAAAGAATTTTTGAAAATTTCACCTCTAAGAGAGTAAAATCAGGTATAAACTGTTGTATGGAATTCTGTCATTTTCAAAGCACGAAATTTCAAATAGGGTACTATCTGGTTAGAAATAAATGTACATGTAAGTATAGTAGGATATTAAAAAAAATACACCTAAGATGCTAAATGAGGGGTTGAAAGTTTATATGGGAGGTTCGTCACTTTTAAAGTGAGAAGCACGAAATTTCATATACCTATTTCTGGTTAAAAATAAATGAATACGCGTATCAGCGAATTTATAATTTTTACCCCTAAGAGGGTGAATTTAGGGGTCGGAAGTTTGCATAAAAAGTTTGTTATTTTGAAAAGAAGGAGTCTGAAATTTAATATTGAAGCATCCTATATAAAGTTTAAGTAGGTAATAAAAATTATAAACTAGGTGCAAATCGCGACTTCGTTCGCGTTAGTTATTATTAGACATTTTCATTTCAATTATTATACGAGTATATGATAAGTTTTTATTGCTTAAATTCATAGTTTGTATTATAAATAAGTTTACGCTCGATAGATGGCATTATACACGTTTCCTGATTCGGGCTATTATTTCGTTATGCCGCTTATAATTACTATATATTGAGATAACGTTAAACACACCGTAGGTTATGCGTAAGCGACCACTGAAGGAATGTCACACAGTTCCAGTGGTCTGCCAATACAGACGGAGAGACGGCACACGGCAGGCTTATTTAGTGGAAGAGAGCCCCACACTACCCTGTTCGTTGCCCCGAACGACGGGGAGTGCGGTTAGATACCCGCCTGTACAAAAAAAAGTGTTGTACGTAAGTGTGTACTTCCTTCGGCATCCGATTGAAATGCTAAATATAAATCTTTTACTTGCGGGAAGAGATAGTTGCTCATGTAGCCGCTCACTGGGACAACTTTTCTATCATGTCCCATGATGCTGATGGTAATAACTATAATAGTTCTGATGAATACTTTGTTGATATGTTAGTATTTCATATATATGGAGGTTTATGTGGCTTAGTAGCAGCCGGACAAATACATCCGATATTGTAAGTACTTATACTTATCACAATTATGAGAATTTTTACATAGAAGGCTTCGGTTTAGTTCAATACAAAACCAATCCCAATGACATTTTAATATATATTTTTTAGTATGGATCTGTTACATCCTATCTCCAATCAGACATTTCTGATATATGATATTTTTAAGGAGTATCCTACAAACTTCGCACAAGCAACTTACAAATGCTATTGGAAAGATACAGGTCTAAAAAACTAATACTAAATATAAAAAAGGAGTTCACAGAACTGCAGTCATTCATTATCGATAAAACCATCTACAGGTACACAGAATAGCTCTAATTAATTACCTGAATAACCACCCGGATGTTCACAAAGCCGCTGTTTGTAGGTACGAAGAAAATTATCCAGAAACACAATCGAAAAGGCGATTGCTTGTGTGGAATGATACAGCATTTTCTGGTATGAAGTATTATTCTAGGATATTTTACGAAACGTATTGACATCTAAACGTACCTAATTGCGAGGTGGAGATCACCGATGGCAAGTCCCAGTTGCCGTCGGTGACTGCGATGGCTTAGCGTTCTAGAGCACTTCCCCAGATTGGAAGGGACGCAGGTTCGAATCCCGCTCGCAATAAATTTATCTTATTCCGCTTTCACTAATAATTTGTTATTTAAAGTACCTAGCTGAGCATGTCAAATACTAAAATAGGTCCAGATCAAAATACTTTACGAAAATGATAAATCCGTTTTGTAGAGCACAATGAGATAAGAATACGTCAATTGTAACGACCTTTAATTTAAAAGAAGAAGCGCCTGGTATATAGTTAGTGACTGTGTTTCTCACTGGAAATTCACTCTTAAATTTGGATCACCAGTAATGTTTTGAAATAAAACTACGTTTACGGAATCTATCGCGTTTACTTGATTTTTATACTATCCCGACGTTTCGAATACTTTACAGCATTCATGATCACGGGTGGACTCAATAGCCTCACTATTATTACTGTGATGTGCATCATACTTTTACTAAGAATTCTACTTCTTCATAAAATATGTTAACGTTTGGAGCCATCTTATTAGACTTTTTTTACATTGAGACTGTGTCAATGGGTATATATTTAAGATTTTATTAATTCTATTGTATAATATAGGGCTAAGAAAATAATAGAAACGTTCTAGTGTAGCTAAGCTGAATCTACGTATTTTACAGGTTATGTTTGAGCGTCTTTTTATTTAAGTAGGGACTGTTTTTCACACAGAGAGATTTATTTTGCATGCTCCAGAGTGAGTTTTAGACGCAAAAGGGAACACTGCAAACGCCGTTTACAAAAAGGTACTATAGTAATTAAACCTAAAATTTTGATGAATACTAATAGTTTAATTTCATTTAGAGACAGTATTTTTTAACAAAATCATTCTTATTTCAAGTAATAAATAGTTACGGTAAGTCTGTCATTCCGTGATCTTATGTTAGCGGCCCAGTAACAGCAGAAATTCAGAGCCAAGTAGGTATCTCCGTCGTTAAACTACTTCGGTTCTTGGGAGCACCCAAGGACACTTAGAAACGATGAGAGCATCACCGAGCTGCAAGAGAAACTCAGCAAGAATCGATGGGACATGAAGGATTGTTAGAAATCCGAAGACAGGGTGCACGATAATCTTCCATCCTGGAAACTTCTCTTCCACTGGTAGGGCGACCAAAGAAGTTAATGTGAATAAGGCTAGATCCAAAAATCATTCTCTGTGCTGAGTTATTGTCTCTTCAGTTAAAAAAAAGAAACTACATCCTATTTTACTCTTTCACTTAGTATTTGACACTTTTACCTTATATACCTACTTACCTAAGTACTAGTGTAAGACAACATTGGACGCTTGGGCAGTTATATTTTTTTTGCTCATATATAATTAGCAAATAGTAGCACATTTACACTCACCTGATATATAGCCATAAACATAATGGAGGCATATAGACAAGCGCCTCTTAATAAATACCATCTCGCCCTTTTCTTTAGTAAAAATCCCAACATTGTCATAGCAAAAGCGTCTGTGATGTGAAACATCAAGCATTCGTTTCTAATTCCGATCATTTTATATTGCAATATCGCTATTAACCACATTATTATACCAATCAATACAATTAAACATATGACGAAGATCCATAACTTGTTTTCATATACGCTAGTAGCATAATACCATAACGGTATGATGTCTGGCTTTTTCACTAAAACACAGAGGGAATCTACTGCTATAATATGTATAAAATATACGTATTCAATAGTATACATCGTTATAAATCTTGAATTAAACGATATATCCAATTCTTTACGCACGATACACCCAAGGCTGCCGGTTGTATTGTTAGCTTTAACGTATCCGTATTTGTAACAGTTGTCATCTTCTGGGAAATATACATCGAATTTAAAGTATTTTACGACATCATGCAACACCAACCCATCTAAGCCACAATATCCCTTTGTCAGATTAAGATTTACTTTACTATAATAATAGTGCAGGTTTTTACAATTTTTTATAGATGTTGGATATCTAAAAAAAATATCTGCTTTCAGAGGATAGTTTTCTGTCAGAAATCTCCCATGATTTCTTCTCCTACCATCATGTATTGGAATTGTTTGGTCTATATCAATTAATTGTACAGTTCTGTCGTACAGAGTATGATATCTTTTCCTTTTATCATTATAAATAGCAATTTTATTACTACATGACAATGGGAAGCTCACGATAACGTGCATTATTTTAAACGCATGCCAAATTTCGTTCATGAAAGTTTCAAGCAGTAAAAAGTCGTTTACATCCATTACGCCCTTTTTACATATGAATTTTGTCACGTCTGTTATTAAAATGAACACTGGTGAACGATGTGATGATAATACTCTTCTAACTGATGGTGAAAACAACATATACGGAGATATATCTTTAGTGGTGATGATTACATTTGGGTTGTCTGTTATCCTATAACGTCCTAGAAGCATATTTTTTTTTGTAAACATTCCACGAATTATAATTACAGACTGTTGTGGAGTTATATTTTTAAGAACACATGACTCTATGTCCACATCCGAGTCATTGTCTAAGTCCAAAATGAGCGTTTGGGACTCTTCATTTAAATTAATCTTTGGGCATTTTAGTTCGCTATATGGTTTTAGTTTATACCCCTTTGTATACGTAGATAAAATAAGAAAGTTAAGTAGATAAATATATACGAATTTCATTTTAAATACTTAATGATACGTTTATTTTTATGTATTAATTTTCACAAAATTCTAGAGCGATTACGTTAAGTTTTGGAAATGTTCTGATCCGTTATATTTTCAGATATTATCAATAAAACTTAATTTAACAAAAATGTTTGACTTGTCAATATGTCAGTTTATCATTTTATGGTGAAAAACCTGATACACCATTTTCAGAAACGTTAGTTCTGTCTGTAAATAAAATCAGACGACCCGATCTTATCAAATCAATTCATCATAACTCAAAGTACCTACCTACAGAATAATTTTGAATTCGTATACACACACAACACAGAATAAATGCTAGTCCTACGGATTAAGGTTTATGTTAATATGGTAATCTATTATTAATTCATAAATGTTGTTACGGCTTGGCTTTATCGAGTAGAGGAAGGGAAATAATAATTACTTACTATAGGGTTTTTTAATTTGAATCATTGTCATATAAATTTATTGTTTTATTTTGATTTACAAAACAAAGTTCTTGTTGAAAAACCCTATATAATAATTACCTACTATAGGGTTTTTTAATTTGAATCATTGTCATATAAATTTATTGTTTCATTTTGATTTACAAAACAAAGTTCTTGTTGAAAAACCCTATATAATAATTACCTACTATAGGGTTTTTTAATTTGAATCATTGTCATATAAATTTATTGTTTCATTTTGATTTACAAAACAAAGTTCTTGTCGAAAAACCCTATATAATAATTTACCTACTTACATAAATTCAAAGAATAAAAGACATCATATTAAAATGTTACGGGGAAAATTCCTAACAATTAAATAAAAGAGAATTTTAAAATTTACAATATAATTCGATTAAAAAAATAAATATTTAACCAAACTATTGATGAAATTTAATGTTATAAATTTGAGAAAAAAACGCCGAGAAAAAATAGAGCTGAGAAAATCAGGGGGTGGTTCGCAACTCAGGCGGTTCCCCGGACCGTCACTTAGGGGTACTCAACTGCAGGCCGGTGTAATTGGGCCGAAGGGCAGGCCCTCGTCACTCGGGCGTGCGCAGATCGATGCCGGAAGGCATATGAAGCCGGCGCAACAGGCGCCGGAACAAGTACTCGTAGGAACCGGGGCAGTCGCAACCCGGAACAACTTGCTTGTAACCCGGAACAACTTGCTTGTAACCAGGAACAACTTGCTTGTAACCAGGAAACCCAGGAGCTTATATTCAGATCTTTATTATATGTGCGAACGCGGTATATATAAGACACGACGCTCGCTACAGCAGTTCTCTGGGGTCTTCTAGTCACTCACTATTATTGATTAATTACTTTTCCTTAATAACTTTTTGCAAAATTATATATGCAGTGTTATATTTCTGCCTGCGTCCACAATAATTCCCAGTTAGAAAAAACAATTCTCCACGGTCATCACTCCACCCTGGGTAGGGCGGGCGGACTCAGTTTCGGGGCATGTGCCCCCTGACTGAGGCGTTCTTTTCGGAGCCCTGAATAGGGCCCGTTCCTTGGGGTGGACGAACGTGGGCCCCCCTCCGCCTTTTTCACACCGTCGTGGCGGTCTGCCCGAGCCGGATGAGACCCCCGGTTGTCCCGGGGGAGGTCCAGCACAGGGCGACCAGCGACAGCGACAGTGACACGTGACGGAGAGGGGGCCTTGCGGTCCTGAGGAGCGTCGATCCCGGCCGGTGACCAGCGCCATCCGGGCATAGTGCGCATATGATCCTTGGATATGCGCAAATGCCACGCATGTGCAGGCCACAGAGTCGGGGCGGTTTGTAGGTGAACGGGGTGGGTGTGAACCCGACCCTTTTGTTGTCGCGTATTTTGCGCGGCTGTAGGGGTCACGCAAGCGTGACCGGAGAAAGGTGGGACAGGAAGGAGCGATGGTTTTTTTTTTTGTATACCATCGTTCTTTTAGGGACAGAGAATGACATGGTGAATGGCGGGGGCGTGTCACCGTCATTGGTCTTCCGTTGATGTTGCAGGTTCCAACAGGTCGCGCGGAAGGCGCCGCGAGTCCGGCGGGCGCGCGTGCAGCGGAGCCAATTCCCGGATATGGGCCCAGGACGAGGCATCCGCGCGCTTGAACAGCGAGGTAGTGAGGTGGCGGATGAAGGCGTCCAGGCTCTCAACTCGGAGGTCCCGCATGATAACATCGTTCCTCACGAAACGAGGAGCGGCGACTATTTTGCGCAGCGACAACGACTGTTGTGCGCGCAGTCGTTTACGGCTCGACTCGCTCGTGAGAGCGAACCATGCGGAGGCAGCATAAGTCAGCCGGGAGTTCACGTACTGTTACAGTCAGCCGGGAGTTCACGTACTGTACACTCCCAGCTTGACGTGTAGCGGGAGGCGTGGAGGAGAGCCTGGGCGCAGCAGCATTCTAGTAGCGGACGCCTTTGCGGCGATCCTGCGGACATGCTTATTCATTTATAGACGGCGGTCTATCGTGATGCCAAGGTATTTTACATAATACTTTCATGGTATGCCAATACCATGGAGTTTGAGCGGCGGTGGTAGGGATCTTTTGTTATTGATGACTATCGCCTGTGTAGAAAAAACAATTCTAGCCGACTTGAATTCTTATATTTTTTCTTATAATACCCCCTTCTAAGATTACTATCGCTATCTCTCTCTCGCGCTATTGCATCCGGCCTGCTCGTTGGTAGATAATTTTAAATTCTAGAACTTTTCCTATCTATACGCTTGCGATTGGAGTAGCCATAGAATGTTCTCGAACCCTGGCGTACTCTGCTCGCATCCGGGATCGCATGCTGGCCATATAAGGCAATAAAATGTGATTATTGGCTTTGTGAGAGTGGAGTCATGCGACCCATTGGCGATAATCTAACTAGTAGGGGGTCTAGGCAAACGCGCGCATTTCGTGTTTGCGGATATCGTATCCGGTATAATTGAATATGCAACTTTACAATTTATTTAATTATTTTATCGGTTACATCGTAACTGTTTCTTATTACAACTCTATAGTACTACGAGTAGATCAAGACGAGGGTGTCTCTATTGTCATAAATACTCGTATAATGTAACTTTTATCACGCTAGCCTTGGCCCGCAGCTCCGCCGCAGCCAAAAGCTAGTTTTTAGGTTATATATCAAGTTCCTGATATAGTAGCGGGATAAAATGTATACCAGTTTTTAAGTCTAAAAAGAGCTATCAAATAAAAACAGTTGCATCAAAATCCACAAACCAGAAAAAAAATCTAAAAAAATTTGTTTTGTTTTTAGACACACCTATTTATAGCCTAATACAGTTATTTTTTCTCAAATATCTTATATATACAGACACAGCTCTGTTACAGCTTTATAATAGCATAGATAATATAGAGAGGTATTCTTATTAGAGCAAGATAATTTCTCTATTATACATACATACATATTGTCACGCCTTTTCCCCGTAGGGGTAGGCAGAGACCACTTCTCTCCACTTGCTACGAACCTGACACACATCTCTCGCTTCATCTACTTTCACCAGCGCTTTTATGCATGCTCGTTGGTTAGAAGTACTCTTAACCTGGCCTTCATTAAGAACTTCTCCGATCTGTTCAAAATACGTTCGCCTTTGTTATTTTTATTTTAGGTGGGCAAAAATGTCCTACCGCACACCCCGCTGCCCGGGGAGACAACGGGGTAGTGTGGGGCTCTCACCCATTAAAAACCCACCGTGCGCCCTCACCCGCCCTTACTACGGCGGATCACGGGTACCGCGTCGTTTCACCGCGATCCGCAGGCGGCAGCCCCTTCGGGCACCCTCTCTTGTGCGACGCCCCGCGCACTTGGGCGTCACACCTTCGCGGTAGGCTTCTGCGGACGGCAGGGTACTCCCCGACCCCCCCGTCCGCAGCCTCGGCTAGGGCGGCATCAGGCGCAGGTAAGCGCGCCCACGCCACCCCACGCCCCGGCGAAAAACGTTCGACCAACGGACCTAGTCCACCTCTGCTAACTTGCCTTTATATCTGTTTCGTTAATTTTCTTGCATCCATACTCTCTACGTGTCTGAACCACCTAAGCATTCCTTTCTCAATTTTTGTTACTACATCTTCTTTCACACCACAGCATTCTCGTATCACACTATTTCTCACTTTGCCCATTAGAGTCACTCCGGCTATGCTTCTCAGACTTCTCATTTCCACAGCATTTATCATACTCTCATACTTCTTCTGCCATGCCCAACATTCACTACCATACATAAGTGTAGGGACCATCGCCCCCCTATGCACAGCCAGTCGTGCCTTTTTTGACACTTTCTGACTGTTCATAAAACCATGCATTGCTCCATTCACTCTCCGCTTAATATCACAGTCATTTCCTTGCCATCTTCCGTAAACTTAGAACCCAGTTAGGTATACAAATTCTTTAATTTGTTCCAGTCTTTCTCCTGCAACCAGAATTTCGCAATTTGTCATACTTTCATCTATACTAAATTTCAAGTGTATATTTTCTATACCTAGTTCGATTTTTTGATAATGTCACAATTACCAAAATTTTTTTCGTTATAAAAAGTATCTTGTCTACCCTTTGTGTTAATAGGTACAAGTAATAAACTACCTGTATCATAAATTATATCCAAATCTGTTTAGCCGTTTATGTGTGATTAAGTAATATTCATAAAGTACACATTTATAATAGATATTAGTAGGACACTAGGATGTCATCATTTAAATTAGATATAAATATTTATAGTTTTTAGCTAATCTATCTATAGATACTATTATAAAGCTGTAACAGAGCTTTGTCTGTACATTTAAGATATTTGAGTACAAATGACTGTATTAGGCTATATAAGCGTGTCTAAACACAAAACATTTTTTTTTTCATTTTTTGTCTGTTTATCTGTTTGTTCGTTCGCGCATCACGCAAAAACTACTGAAGGAATTTTGATGCAACATTTATATATTGGGAACCTGAGATATAACCTAAAAACTAGCTTTTGACTGCGGTGGAGCCGCGGGCAAAGGCTAGTGTTTATATAAAAGGATATCGAAGCAGCTACCAGTAAATAACTAAGTATATCTACGTACTTATATTTACCTATTTTTGTTACAATAAACGGCATAAGAATATCACATGATTTCACAATGTTTTCACAGACTGTTATAAATGTTTGAGTTTTGCATTATGCCTTATACTGTGCATAAAATATAACAACAATTATCACATTGTTAAATGGATTGTGGCAATACTTATATAAAAGATCTACAACTGGCTCACTTCAATGTGTATAGAACTTGGGAATGGCTAGGGCCTTGATATTGTGCATTGTTTTTACTGTGTGTTATAGTCGTTCAATATATTCATACGATGGATTGCATTTGTGGCCCGAAACATTAAAACCAGTTCTTGAAATAAGAATAGGTAATGACTATATGGATTACAATCCAACGCGTTTACAATTCTTTAGAGAAATGGTGGATATTCCTGCTATAATAGCACTTCCTAATATCCTAAGAAGTTTAGAAGAAGATATGGGGAAGGAGCAGAAGTGACCCGTGTTTTAGGATAAAATGTGATTGTGATTGTTATCACGTGAAAAGTAAATAAAGGAATTCAGAAATCCTCAATATTTTTTTATTTATACTACATTTATGTATTGTATTGACGCTGTTTATTTTTGTATACATTTTCTTCTAATAATACACATGTTATGTTACATATCAATACATTTTCTTCTAATAAATGTGCTTAGTTTATACATGTTGACTATTTTTTTTTATTATTGTTATGACTAGCGTGTCTGAATCCACAAAGTAACCAACCTTATTTATTGATAGAAAATACCCTCTCACACAGATTAGCGTGAAACAACGGCAGCTACTCCTATCGTTATGGATCTTAAGGTGAGTGAGAGCGCCGGAAGCCCAAAACCCTCTGTATCCTCTCTTTTTTATCCTACCTAACCTTCCACATTATTAGGTACCCTTCGCATCCTCTTCTTATTATTTCTCCTCTCCACTCCTATACCTTTCCTTGGAGACACGCGACTGAAGCCTTTGGTGTTGCTGGTGTCTATAATAGCTTACCATCAAGTGGGCCGTATGCCTGCTTCCCACTCACGTAGTTTAAAATTAAAATATACTAACTTTGGTCGCTAGTTTTAAGTTACTTTTATCTAACGTTGCCGTTGTTGTAGCGGGATAAAACTTATACCAGTTTTTAAGTCTAACCAAGAGCCATCAAACAATATTTGTTCAAAATCTGTTCAGTAGTCTTTGTGTGATGTGCGAACAGACAAACCAACAAAAGGAAAATAAGTATTTAAAATTGTTTTGTGTTCAGACACCTAAATATTCTAAAGCAGTTATTTTTGCTAAAATATCTGCAAAGATAGAGCTCACAGTTTATAATAGTACTAGCTATTGTCTGCGGCGAAGGATCTTTTTAGGCTATATCTCAGGTTCATGGTATAGTAGCAGGATAACACGTATCTATATCATTTTTTAAGTTTAATCAAGGGCTACCAAACAAATTTTTTTTTATGTATATCCGTTCAGTAGTTCTTGCGTGATATGAGAATAAACAAACAGATAAACAGACAAAAATTCTAAAACAATTTGTTTTCTGTTCACATACACCTACATAGCCTAATAGATACAGTATTTTTTCTGGAATATCTTCAATGTACAGACACAGCTCTGTTGCAGCTTTATAATAGTAGCAGACAGATTGCAAAATAATGGTAATATTCACCTGGATAATAATTTATGTTACCAACCTTTTTTTTTTGTTTAGGCGGGAAAAAATGTACCTAACCGCCACACCAGATCGTTCGGGGCAACGAACAGGGTAGTGTGGGGCCCTCACCCACTAAAGAAACCCGCCGTGTGCCGTCTCTCCACCTGTGTTGACGGACGTCTGGTACTGTGTTGGATTACTCCAGTGGCCCGCCGGCGACTTACCCTTTCGGGTACCCTCTACTAAGCGACGCATCCGCACACGGAGCGTCGCACCTTCGCGGGTAATACATTCTGTGTAGGTATAACAAAATATTGTTATATTCTAGTATAATTACTGGTAAATAAAGAGCTATTACAGGATAAAATCCTATAAAATTATTTTATTACTACATCTATACCTTATATAGCAAACCCGGCCAAGCGTTGTTGTGGCTCAGTTACTGTTGGCTATCCCACGTCCATTTTGGGATAGGATTTACGTAAAATCCTGTTTTTCGTTCACTGTTTTTGAGTGCTTACAGGATCAAATAAATCGATATTTGATTTTCATGGTTCTAGCATCAGGAGTCTGGTCTGTGCGTTTATATGTCAATCAGTCAGCTGTTCTTTTACATACCTATAGACGAAATAAAGACTGACTGACTGGCAAATTACACACAGTCGCATAGTGCTAGGGCCGTAAAAATACATATGGGTTTGACTTTTTTTACATAATATATGTGTGGCTTACTAAGAAAGGATTTTAGGTATACAAATCCTATCTGAAGTTTAGTAGCTATCGGATCTACAGATTCTTTTTTAGAATTCTGGTAGGTAATAATTGGGCCGTACTTTCCCTACAAATTAAGCTATCAGATCAAAGCCAGGACAAGGATGTAGGTACAGGGGGAGACCGAGACTCACCTTTTTTGTAACCTAACCTAACTAACCGCACACCCCGTTCGGAGCAACGAACAGGGTAGTGTGGAGCCTTCACCCACTAAAGAAACCCGCCGTGTCCCATCTCTCCGCCTTTATTGGCCGGCCACTGGAACTATGTCACATTCCTTCGGTGGTGACCGAGACTCACCTGCCTAGACCAAATCAGTCATGTATTGAAGGAAGGTGGAGTCAAAAGACTCCGGAACCGATAAGCGTATACACGGTCTTCATATAAAGAGAATTATGAATGTTGAGGAAGCGAGAGATGTATGAATCAATAGAACCTTTTGGCACTCTGTTCTCTGCCCACTCCGCAAGGATTTCCCTTGCGAAATTTGAACCTGCATCTTCTGGATTCCGTCCAGATGCTTTACCAATTCAGCCATCCTGACAATTGCTCCTGACTGCTAATTTCGATAACACATCATACTTAACGTCTTTGGGTGACGTTTGGTGGACGGAATCCAGAAGATGCAGGTTCAAATCCTGCTCCTGACTGTTATTTTCGATTTCACATTTTTCACTTTGTGTTTAATGTATAGTGCTAAGCATGTCAAATGCTAAAAATATATATAAAAAATATCTAAATATTTAAAGGGTTTGCGTCATTATTAGGTAAAATCTTAATTGTAAAATTAAGTTTACCTGGTCGGTATAATGTATGAAAATACTTCCGAAAGATGGCGCAGACGTCACCCAAAGACATTAAGTATGATGTGTTATTGAAATTAGCAGTCAGGAGCAATTGTCAGGATGGCTGAATTGGTAAAGCATCTGGACGGAATCCAGAAGATGCAGGTTCAAATCCTGCTCCTGACTGTTATTTTAGATTTCACATTTTTCACTTTGTGTTTAATGTATAGTGCTAAGCATGTCAAATGCTAAAAATATATATAAAAAATATCTAAATATTTAAAGGGTTTGCGTCATTATTAGGTAAAATCTTAATTGTAAAATTAAGTTTACCTGGTCGGTATAATGTATGAAAATACTTCCGACAGATGGCGCAGACGTCACCCAAAGACGTTAAGTATGATGTGTTATAGAAATTAGCAGTCAGGAGCAATTGTCAGGATGGCTGAATTGGTAAAGCATCTGGACGGAATCCAGAAGATGCAGGTTCAAATCCTGCTCCTGACTGTTATTTTTGATTTCACATTTTTCACTTTGTGTTTAAGGCATAAAAAGAGGTTTGAAGTATAAAAATAATTTATTTTTTAAATACATCATTCAAAATTATTTTAACAACTTAAATAATAGGTACATAATTCTTAACAATAAACGTCATTCATCACAATTTTCATACATAATTATAAGAGAGTACTTACATGGTAAAATAAAAATATATCTATACACAAATCCAATAATTCGATTTAGGACATGAAATTATTTTTAACTTGTATGCATCTAACTCACAAATATAATAGGTACATACTTGTTTCGCAGCCTTAGCCGACCCAAGTAGGCAGAAATTTGATCCTGCGTCCATCAAGACCTGTTAGTCCATTTTCAGACTGGATTCCGTCTAAGTTGGCAAGCAGATCGTTGCTAGGATTGTCTCCACGTAGGGCTGATCTTTTCTGCACTTTATGTTCAGGCTGGATGCTTGTATTTTTGGCTTCGGATTCAGTAGGGGCAGTAGGATCAACAAGCGCCACTACAACGGGAACTTCTTCAATTACAACTTCTTCAACTACAAGCTCGTTGTCTGTTGTGGTTTCCATTGTCTCTTTTGGTACAGAAGCGGGCGCTGCCAGAGCATAGCCCAAAATTGTAAGCGAGATAAGGATAATTAATTTTGAAGCCATGATATTGAGGGCTTTTGGATATTTCGTCGTGAAAGTTGGGATAACACCCAATAATTTATTTATGTAGGTATGTCTTGTTCTGTAGCTGACAGTTTATGATGTTATTTGGTTGTAAACTTTGTTTTTATACCTTTAATAAAATGTGCTAAAAAATTTTTATCCAGAATCGGAATCATTGACGTCTTGTATTTAATGCTAATGGTGTACACAAATATTCTCAATAACATAATGACCGTGAATGCATATTGTTAGGTGTTCTAATGAAAAACGATGAGGAATATTTTGTTGGTTTATTTTGTTAGTGCACAGAAAACGTAATTCGCATCATGATAAATAAATACATCCTTCCGTTTTATTGATGAATAATACAGACCTCGATTGCATAACTGTTTCTATTTATCTCAATTTGTGATTCATCAAATTTGGGGTCATGTTTATATTACCAAGGCCAGTTTCAACGTGCCTGTTTTATAAAAATCTCAAATTCGCGTCTACAAAGCAGATTATAGATATTATTTATTAAGTGATATTTACCTATCCGCTAAATCTGCTGCTATAAACAATGTAGGTACCTATATTTTACGAGCAGACCCACCCACGCGATTTTGTGGCACACATAATTCATGCGTTAATTTATTATGCAATAAAAAAGGAAATAATCGGGATAAAATCTAGTAATCTATCTTTTAAGTTGGAAAAAATGACACATTTAAAAAAAAAGCAACATTTTGGTCTGCCCCGGGCGACAAATTTTGGAGGCGGTAAAATTTATCAATAGCTAATAACAATGTATTTTAATATAGACGAAAAAATAAAGAATCTTTCATTTCATAGTAACATGTGAAATAAACATTCAGTTACTTATAAATTAATTTCTTAATCATAACAATTTTTTCTTTTCAGTACTTATACCTCCTGCCGGATGAGCGAAGAGGTTACACAGGACTCCTTATGCACATAGTATATCTGCTGAAACCTCGCGGTGTACCTTCAAACTACCTTTAGCCAGAGATTATATAATTATATGCTCTGCTCGCGAGAGTCCTCTACCCTCTGGGAGGCCATGGTTGCCATTCGACTCCGTCCGATTCCAAAGGACCTATGTCTAATACTCAATGAGAAGCGCTCGCGAAATTTGTGCACTTCCATCCCCATCACCTAGTTCAACTAGGCTGAAATGCTCAAAGCCCGTCAGCCTCAGGCTAGCACTCATAGTGTCCACTAAGCTAAGCGCCCTTGAGTGACTAGTGCGTCTTCTGCGGGGACATTTCTGATCATCTCACGTTCACGCTTTGCCGCCTCCTTTCATCACAAAAGAAGATTGCTGCGTCCAAGCCGACCTCGCTCTGCTTGCAACTTTCGGAAGCGAGTTTGGTGCTGTTCTGCATAAGCTAGGTAATCCATCAGCGTTTTTCATACAAGTTCTGCATGTTTACGCAGAATTGTGTACAGAATATAGGAATGCCTAACCGTAAGTACTTTAAAAAGTGTGTATAATTGGTGTGTAGGGAAATGCATTCTTCATTTCCACCTTAAGTTCTGCCCTCTATGCTCTTTTAAGCCGTAGTAGCAAGCATTTACCAGAACTGCCCCAGGCTATTATACAGTATTTAACAATAGAGTGTACCAGGGCAAAACAAACTGTTTTAACAGTGTTGAAAAGTATGCAGAAGATCTCAGATTTTTAAAAACAAATATTAGTTTTGTGACCCGTGATACTAAAGAATGGATTTGTTTATTTGACGTTTTACTGTCGATGATTACGCCAAGGTATTGTATGTTTTCTGTGCGTGAAATTATCTTACATCCACATTTTGTGTCAAGAATAGAACCACAGTTGTGTGCCTTTAGGACGTAAGGAGAGGTTGGTTGTGATGCAGTCATTGGTGCAAACGTAACAAATAACAATGAACAAGTTAGAATTATATAACACGTCGATTACCCAATGTACTCCACATAAGTCCTTGGCTGAAACGTAGATAATATTACAAAACCTTAACCTTACTAAGTAATATTTGTTGAAGATGTTAACGAATACCAATTTGTCGGTTATTTTACTAAACAACCCGCGCTAACATTTATATGTTTAATAGTGATGTTTTTGTCGAAGGAAATAAAAGAAAATTTATTACAAATAAGACAACATAACATATATAACATGCCATTAATCAAGTGAGGCTCGAGGGAGGGGGTGTAGTGTACACAATATATAGCAATTGGCTAGCAGCGGATTTAAGTAATCCACCAGTCAGCAGATTTAAATATCCTTTCCTGGATGAAGGACTAAATACGACTGTACGGGTATGAACACCCGGCAATACAAGACTTTATCCAGATCTATCAAATTTTAAACATATCCAACAAATAGAGTTCAATATCAATCGAGAAATATAGGTACATATTGGCTTGCTTGATGTCTTAGCACAGCAGTAGAGTGGAGCATCTGGGACGGTATCCAGGAGATGCAGGTTCAAAGCCTGCTCGTGACTGTTATTTCCGATTTTACATTTTCACATTTTGTGCTAATAGGTACTTCTACAAAACTCTAATGCAGTTTGTTCTAGTCGTTCTGTGTTTTCCACATAATGATGAAAGTGAAAGAATTAGATAAGTTAATAACATCAAGACCATGCAGCGACTATTGATTTAAAATTATTATTATATTTTTGGTTATGGTGGCTGGTATAGTAAGTGGTAACCACTGCTCAAAGACAACTAAAAAAGAATACCAGCCTTTGCCCGCGGTTCTGCCGCAGACAACAGCTAGTTTTTAGGTTATATTTCAGGTTCCCGATGTAGTAGCGGGATAAAAGGTACTTATATTGCCCTAATTGACTCACTGACTGACTGCTATTTCAACGCACAACCTAAACTACTGGTCTTACAGATATGAAGTTTGAAGGGTGTTTACTTAGTGTAGGTATCCAATAAGAAAGGTTTTTTTCTAAATTCCAAATATTTAGATATTTTTATATATATTTTTAGCATTTGACATGCTTAGCAACATACGTTAAACACAAAGTGAAAAATGTGAAATCGAAAATAATTTATAGGGTTTGCGTCATTATTAGGTAAAATCTTAATTGTAAAATTAAGTTTACCTGGTCGGTATAATGTATGAAAATACTTTCGACAGATGGTGCAGGCGTCACCCAAAGACGTTAAGTATGAATGTGTTATCGAAATTAGCAGTCAGGAGCAAGGGTCACGATGGCTGAATTGGCAAAGCATCTGGACGGTATCCAGAAGACGCAGGTTCGAATACTGCTCGTGACTGTTATTTTCGATTTCACATTTTTCACTTTGTGTTTAATGTATGTTGCTAAGCATGTCAAATGCTAAAAATATATATAAAAATATCTAAATATTCTGTTTTTTTTTTTAAGATACTTTGTGCAAAAAAAAACGTGATTTTGGATAAGGCGGGAGGGGGATCAGTTTAAAAACTTATTAAGTAGGTACTAGTGAGAGCGAGGTGTTAAAATATTACTAATAAACATCACGTAATTAATGGACGGCTCCTAATGTGGACTAAGAATACAAGTGACATCACGTGTGTTGTTCGAGATGACTAAAGAAAATATTAAGCACTATCCTTTGCCCGCGGCTCCGCCTCAGTGAAAAGCTAGTTTTTAGGTTATATCTCAGGTTCCCGATGTAGTAAAGGAATAAAATGTATATTAGTTTTTAAGTATAATCACGAGCTATCAAATAAAAAGAAGCTGCATCAAGATCCGTTCAGTAGTTTTTGCGTGATGCGCGTACGAACAAACAGATAAAAAATCTAAAAAAAATATGTCACACGCTTAATACAGTATTTTTTCTCAAATATCTTAAATGTACAGACACAGCTCTGTTACAGCTTTATAATAGTTAGAAAGCAGTTATTACCCATTGTATTACCGGTGGTAGCTTTGGGTACCAAGTTGGAGTACTCATTTGTTATCGACCATCACCGTTTGTCCTGCGGGTGTGACCGACCATGAAGTCTGTCCTTAACATGACCCAACACTGTACGGTTCACATGTTTATAGATCTAAAGGATAGACACGTATACGAGGTGTATTGAATTATTTCACAACTGGTGCAGATAAAGTTTCTCCTCCAGATATAGCAAACTTTCTTGATTGATATATACCCTTTAGATCTATATTTTTTAGCATTTGACATGCTCCGCTACTTTTTAAAGTATAATGATGGCGCAGGCGTCACTCAAAGACGTTAAGTATGAATGTGTTATCGAAATTAGCAGTCAGGAGCAATTGTCACGAGTGCTGAATTGGCAAAAGCATCTGGACGGTTCCAGGAGATGCAGGTTCAAATCCTACTCGTGACTGTTACTTTCGATTTCACATTTTTCACTTTGTGTTTAATGTATAGTGCTAAGCATGTCAAATGCTAAAAATAAATATCAAAATATCTAAATATGAATAGGAGATTTAGAATCATCGTTGGGCGACTGCTAGAGCAGTTTCCCGGATTGGATGGGACACAGGTTCAAATTCTGCTTGCAGTAAAGCTTCCTTTTTCCACTTTCACAAATAATTTGTTATCCAGTAGTTTTTCTGTGAGGCAGCGGCAGACAGCAGCCCACTATAATTTTATTTTTATACATGTATTTTATTACATAATACAACTGAATGTATGAAAACAATAAATAGGAGCTGTCTTATGACCAAGTGCTAACATATTGTGTTGCCCTTTATTTTTATCAGTTATCAGTGGCACGTTGGTATCTTATTAGCACGTTACTCATATCCAAGGATCCTAATGAGAGAATCACATTTATCTGTGTTTTCAAATGTTTTGTAGTAGGTAGTTTATTCTAAAAATAATAATGCGCATTATCTATGTGTTCTTACAATAAAGGATAATAATATATTATGTCAGCAAATAGCAGACATATAAGGCTTGTCGAGATCTGTCAGGGTACAGTTTTATCAAGGAACGATAGCAAGATAGGATCTCTTGATAATGCATTCCACGTTCTATATCGTCGCTTCATTAGCGCTGCTAGCGGTCTGCGTATGCGAACCCGCCGATCAGGATGTAATCCAGCACATTCCACTAAAGGTCGAACAAACACCATCAGTTACCGCAAAAGACGTTGTGGCATCTGGTGCTTCGGGAAAGGATGCTGGTGCTACTAACCACCCAAGAGCTCGACGTGCCATTGCCGGACAAGAAAGCGATCTACTTCCTTCTAATAATGACGTCGACGCCTCGCCTTTCGGTGAAACTTCACAGCTTGAGGGCCGTAGCCGCATAAGAGTGCTCCCCGCTTTCCTCGGTTAAAACAACAATTCCAATCGCGTATCATCAACGTATTTTAAGGCTCTTCAGTATTGTACTTAAGGCATTAAATCATAAGCTTTTTAGTGTAACACATATATGTATGTATGTACATATAATACTAAAGTATGTAGTTAAGTGAATAAACATATATTGTGTAAATATTCTTATTTTTTATTTATGTTCATTTATTAATAAAACTTAGAAAAAAAAAATTACCTGGAGGACCATCAATATAATTATTTTTTTTAATCCATATGTATGTTCAAACATAGAATTAACGTTTAAGTAAAAATAAATTGAAGCTTTTTCATACAAGTTATCGGTAAAACTAAACTTCGTGAGGAAACCTGCATGCTTAGAAGTTTTTCATAGTTTTGTGAAATCTACCTCTGAAGTAATGTCACATAGTTCCAGTGGCTCACTAGTACAGGCGAAGAGACGGCACACAGCGGGTTTATTTAGTAGGCGAGGGCTCCACATTACCCTGTTCGTTATGGCGCCATAAGGATAATGACAGACTCTAGTCATCTAGTGGCAGAGCCTTGCTTATCCCACCCCGAATGGGCAGGCTCGATGGGGTAAGTACCACCCTCTCACATAAGATCAGAGTGCAACAACGGTAGTTACTCATAGCGTTGTATTTCGTATGGTGAGTGAGAGCGCCGGAGGGCCAAACCCCCAATCCTCTACTTATTATCCTTTCTATCTTCCCCTTAATATTCTACCTATCCTTTCCCTATTATTATTCCTACTCACCTCGTAATCTTTTTCTTAGAGATGGCGGCGCATGAGTGATACCACTGATGTTGCTAGCGTCTATAGGGTACGGTAACCGCTTACCATTAGGTGGGCCTCAAGCTAGTTCGCCACCCATTTAGTATAAAAAAAAGAATAGGATTTAAAAAATATTGAACACATAAACATACATAGCATCACGCCTGTATTCCCCGAAGGGGTAGGCAGAGGTGTACTACACACCCACGACTCGCCAGCAATGTTTAAGTCCCACGTAATAGGGGGCGAGCCTATTGACGTCTACCGGGCACGTTTCCAAACTCCAGGCTGTTACTGAGAATTTTTCTTTTTAGGAAAAAGCTCAATAACATTGCCCGACCCGGGGATCGAACCTGAGACCTCATGATTAGCAGTCGGATACACTACCGCTACACCACCGAGGCAATTAAATAAAGAAAATATTGAAATAAAGCATAAAGAGCTAGTGAAAGATGTGCTTGCCATTAAAGAATCCACATCATGGTGTTAATATTCACATAAATTGCTAATTTCTCAAATAGGATTAACATAAATGTTATAATTGAATGTGAATATTATAAAAGTAATCTAATTTCTAGAGAATGTGCCAATACTTTGAAGGCATTATGTTATTCACAGTAACCTTGTTTATAGGATTACTTAACGTAGTATGGTCTCTCGACAATACAGAAGGTGTTATATTAGATTCACCACTTACTAAAATATTAAATAATGTGGCATTAGAAAAGGAGATGGAGAAATCTGATGTTTATAAAAGTCTCGTTATCAGTGATAAAATTGATACAAACAAAACAGACGACAAATTGATGGAAACAGCAGAAAGCAGTAATCTAGTGTATCGTCCACTGTTTGTGTACAAAAGAATTCATCAAAGTAGAAGAAGAATTACCATGTATAATTCATTTATTGGATAGAAGAAACTTAAGTAAGTAGAAGTATCTAAGGCGAATTAAAAAAAAATGGCTCATTAGTTTCGTGCCGGGTTCTTCTCATGAAATACCTACGAGTACTACGGAACTGGGCTTGTAGCGATTGCAATCGCGACATTGCGGATGCACTTATATCTAGTGTTCGTTATTAGATTTGTTTTTGTTCTTTTCGTGTTGGTTATGTGGTGCTATAATAAGCCTATCAAATAAAGAAATTTTTGAACTTGAATTTAAAGAAATCCTAGTATCTATTTAATTCCGTGTGGTGACGGATTAAGAATACAAGTGTCACCACCCCATTCTTTACCACGGGTGTCGTATGAGGCGATTAAGGGAAGTAAGCAATTATCATCCATTGCATGACTGGTGGTAGGGCTGGGTACCGAGCGGGAGTACTCACTTGGTATCGGACCCGAGCGGGTTGGTAACCATCTCCAGTGTGACCGGCCATGAAGCACATCGTTGCGTTTTGGCTGTAGCAGGAGATAGCCGTTTATTCTTTCATTTCTTATTGGTGAAATGAAATGGTGAGCAGCGGCTTGACAATACTCTCAGTATAGTTGAGTCCATGGGTGACGGTTACCATTTACCATCAGATGGGCCGTGGTTCGTCAGCCACTACAAGCTATAAAAAAAATCAATTATCTGCGTTAGTCTGTTCATTACATTGATATAACAGGTACTTCTATAGTTGTTTTTCGTATGGTGGATAAGAGTTCCGAAGGCCAAAGCCCCTTCCTTATCCTCTCCACATTATGAGAGTGTGTTAATTGCCCAATGGAGTCAGCCCATTCATGCTGGGATAAGCAAGCTCTACCTCTAGGAGTAACTCCTGTTTTGACACATAAGTAAAAAAAAAAAGAATTCTATTATTATCTTCCTCTTATAATCCCTTACCATTTTAATCATAACTTTAATGTACAAACACACCGGGCTTTAATGTTTTATTATAAACGTATAAATAATAAACGGCCGGGTGAGTAGTCATAAAACCTTAATTGCGAGTAAAACAAGCGATCATTAAATTAATTGAGTTACATGTTCGTAATAATAGTTTGAAACCATTTCACTGTAACCACTGTAACCGTTAGTTTTAGAAAATGAAATTCCATACACTCGGGAATCTGATAACATTATTGTTTGTAAGTTGATAAAATATTGAGTGCTCTTAGTTATTTTACTAGACTAATCCTTGATTAAATTATTTAAGACTAGCTGCTACCCACGTGAAATTTAGTTACATTTTTTTGTCGCGCTAGCCCACATTAATTTTCCAAAATAAGTCTAAATTACTTCTTATAATATTAGCTATACGCCCGGGAAAATCCCGTCTCTAGCTATTTCGGAGATTAGGTATAAAGGGTCAATTTTTTTATAGCTATCGCATATATTTTCATAAATATTCATTTTGAAGTGTGTTCTACTCCCGTTTTAAACGGAACAACTGATTTTTCAAACTTAAAATGTCTCGATATTATTTTACAAGTGCAATATATGATAAATTCATATATTGCACTTGTAAAATAATATCTACACACGCATATAAAGAACAAACACTATTTTTAACACTCATTATATTTTTGATTCCATTTTTGTTATTTAAACTAGTTAAAAAACTGTTTGAAAAAAATCTGACTTGAACGCCCGTGAGTTGTAGGTAATGTATGCTAACATGATAACGACCAAAATACTTTACTAATCGAGTCTTTTTTTTTTCGTTTACGAATTATTATGATCAGGAATAGAGCCCTATTACTTTTTACGTTCTAATTCTATGTAGTTTAATTGTTATTAAATAAACAAAATAATACTGAATATTTACTCTCGACGCGACACCAAAACCAGCGCCTTTCATGAGAACTAACTTTTTACGTACGCATAGCCACTAGCCACCGCCGCCACCGGTGGTTTTACTATTGTCAACAGAACGCCGTTCGCCCGGCCGGTACATTTTTTTTTGTTAAAAGAAAGTTCTTACCTTTGCTTGACGAACTGATGATATTTGTCAAGTATAATAACTATTTTATCCATAAGAATAATTAAATACACTAAATACACGTAAATAATAACACACCAACGTTATAAAACACGAAAAAAACATATTTTACATTCCAATTTTTTTTTTGCGTGGCCTTGGCTTGCGCACTAACCGGAACTGACTGAGAGCACAGACTAGGAAGGAATAACTGAGAGGTAGACCAATATAGAAGTACTTCTTAAAATTAGCGCTAGATGGCGTATAAGACATGAAAACCTCATTAGTAGTTTTTGAAATTAGCGCTATCTATGTGATTTATTGAAAACTACTTAGTAAAACCAATACATTATTAGTTACTTATCAAATAATCAATTATTTTGTGAAAAATGAAGATTATGAGGCGTGCAGTTTTGGATTTTTAGACATTATAATAAGAACACAAGTGTCACCACCCCATCCTTTCCCGCAGGTGTCGTACAGGGCGACTAAGGGAAGAAAGCAATTATCACCCATTGCATTCCTGGTGGTAGGGCTGGGTACCAAGTAAGAGCATTCACTTGCTATCGGGCCCGAACGGTTTGGTACCACCGCCTTCCGTGCGACCGGTCATGAAGCACGTCAGTGTGTTTTGGCTGTAGCAGAGGATAACCGTTTATTCTTTCATTTTATATCTGTGAAATGAAATGGCGCGCAGCAATACTCTCGGTATAGTTGAGTCCATGAGCGACGGTTACCACTTACCATCAGGTGGGCCGTGGTCGTCTGCCAATAAAAAAATAGATTATAAAAGGTGAAAATGCTTTGTTTGTTGGTTTGTTT
Organism: Leucoma salicis; assembly: GCA_948253155.1. Taxonomy (NCBI): domain Eukaryota; kingdom Metazoa; phylum Arthropoda; class Insecta; order Lepidoptera; family Erebidae; genus Leucoma; species Leucoma salicis. The sequence continues at coordinate 11,285,592 of OX411820.1, read as the reverse complement.
CTTAAGTTTTCTCGCCGTAAATACTTTATCGATGAAATTTGCATACAGAGTCTGAAGCCAGAAGCGTACACAGGCTACTGTGAACCCGGAAAAATGAACGATTCCTGTGGGATTACTATTTATGTAATAATAATTAATGTGGCACAGAGTGACTTATATTATATATAGAGACCACTCTGTCTTACTCTGCGTGAAGAGGTTAAATTTATAAAAATTTTCTAGGTTTCAGGATCATTTGCTGGTATATCTCCAGTTCATGATTTGAAGGAAAAGGCAATAAAATCAAAAGCTTTTGGAGAAAGATTTATACTTAATTCACCTCACAATGTTTTGAAACATCTGGATAATTCCATATTGAAAGCAACGAAGAACATTACCCAAAATCCGGAAATGGATGATAATCTCTACAAGATTTCAAAGGACTTAATATCTGCAATACTGTCAAGGTTAGAAATTCAAGATAAAATTACTAGAATAACAAAAGAGGCATTGGAAGCCCCTGGAAGGAACAAAGGTATAACAGCTATAGAGACGCGACGAATTTTAGATTACATTTCAAGAACGTTGTCTGGACATATACTAACCATAACACGAGCTTCAACGGAACCTGAATTACATCGCCTAGTATATGGGTTAGCACAAATCGCGGCAGAAGTTTCCATTGTGTCAGCTTTGAAAGATACAACTTATTCTGCAGCACTTTCAAAGAAGCAATCTGTTGATTTATCTTTACGAAGAAAGAGGTCTATAGATTCGTCATCAAGTAATGACTTAGTAACGCCTGCTCCTCAAGTTATAGAGACTACTATTTATAATATTATACTTAACAAATCATCTTCCAAAACTTTAAACTTAGTGAATAATACTCTACCAGTCAAGAATGAAAACCTTCTATCGCCATTTTCAGTTATTTCTAGAAAGGAAAAAAAAATTGTGCGTTTTCTAAACGATATAGGCAGTTCTCCAGTGGAAAAACCTAAAGGATTTTTAAATCAAACTGTATTAGACAGTGAAAATACTTATCCTAGGAATAATGAGACAGAAGCAATTTTAATAGAGAAATCTATAAATGGAACACGTTACGAGTATACTCGAGTTGATCCACCAACACTAGATAATCAAGAATTAACTGCCCCAGGTCTTAGTGATGACTGGATTGACAATAAAGATAACATATATAGACCGTCTTTGAATTCGGATATTGCAGCGGATATAGAAATCGATCAACCAGAGTTTGAAGAAGATGTAGGGAACGAAAAAAGAGCAAAACAGAAGTTAGAGAAATTAGAAATGAAAGCCAAGAAAGCTATAATGTATGCCGGTGATGTAGCGTACTTGACTGCAGCAAGCGTAGTTGCTCTAAGACGTGCTTTGACAGCATCCATCGAAGTTCAGATGTCCGTAAAATACGCAAAAAATGGAATGTCTAATCACCAGGACTTAATGATGAGCTTGGCGAAGACTGCTGCACAACAAGCTGGCAAAGAAGCGAAAAGTGCTACATCGAAATCTTTAGCTTGCGAACGTGTAATTAAGTTAGCTCTAAAATATACAGCTCAGTCACATGGAGCTAATCTAAATCATGTAGCCAACAGGATTGTTATGGACACTTTGTCATTGGCTACACTGGCTAAGTCAATGGCTTTTGTTTCTTCAGACATAGCAATCAATTCACTGTACCAAGCTACGGATTTGAAACCGCCATCTTAATCACAGGCACTGTATATATCTCTATAATTTTGTATCTACAATTAAAATGTACTTGCACAATTAGTTATAATTTGATTGGTCTTTTAATGCCGTATAACACAGAAAATAAAACACTGTTTCACACATAGTCATTTATTTGTGATATTAACGCTTTATACATAAATATATAATAATCAATTATGTATTTCACCACTAAATCCTTAATGATGGTTGATAGTAAGCACGATGTATCTTGAATTTAGTAGTAGTGGTGCCAATAAGTGTAGGTTGGGACACTGTAAAGTGTAATAACAATTTAAATAAGCCCTTCAAGATATAATGTACAAAGATGTTTTTGTTCATTTATGAGAATCCAACTAATCAATCCATCCATCAGCCTTTTAAATGTCCACTGCTAGACATAGGCCTCCCCAAGAATGGGGGATAGTGCCGTAATCGCCACGGTTGGCAGGCGGGTTGGGTTTGTGGATGTTGTTAATACTCGAAAGAAGTGCTGCTGCTCACTCCCCCGGTATTCCCTCAGTCGGCTCTTACGACTCCCATGGGTGGAGAGGGGTGGGACGATTCTAAAGCCGGCCCACATGGCTAATCCATCTAAATACAACTAATAACAATGCAAAAATAAAGTAAATAATAAAAATTCTCGAAACTGGAAAAACAACAAGTTGAAAACTTTAACTATATTTTATTTAGTTTATTATTTCAAAATTTCTTTAAAAATGTACAGTCGAGTAAATATAAGCGTTGTTTTTATAAGAATAACATTTAATTTTCCAAATTTTCAATAAAACTAGAAGAAAAAACTATGATGGGAAATGGTAAGTGCCATAGACTCAGCCATAGCACGAGCATACCTAAGCTGGTGCTCACCGTAAAGAGTTACTACTGACTTCGAAAAGTGAAGAGATATCTCACATTATGAACTTGCTTCACATTAAAACGAACATAGTGTATCTACCCGTTTGGGTCCACCAATGAGAACTTTTAGTTTCTAATAAACCCTACCAATCTTTTTTTTTTTGTTAAGGTGGGAAAAAATGTACACCCCGTCGTTCGGGGCAACGAATAGGGTAGTGCCCCACACTACCCTTACTCACTAAATAAACTCGTCGTGTCAGACACGGCGTCTTCGCCTGTATTGGCGGACCACTGGAATTGTGTAACATTACTTCACTACCACCTTAACAGTTTTGTTTAAAACTTTCCTTCTTTTGTAGCGATATTATATAAAGGTGCCGCGTGCCGTTCCACAGCGACGCCCTGGGGCACCGTGAATAATGTCGCCGAATTAACTGTTATGAATTTTGCCGCCATGGATAGATATTAGCCGTTAGTGTAAATCCAGGGAAAACTATTATAGTTTTAACTTTACTACCTTTATCCCCTATACGTCACCCGTCTATGGAATGGGAATCCATTGGTTGGTGACACATCTAATGTATTATTGGTACGTTAACATACGGATATGTTACTAGTTCGGGTGTTCTTCTTGTGCATGGTAAAATCCTTATTTTTTTTATACTACGTATGGGACAAACAAGAATACCGCCCGATAAATAAACTTCTGTTATCAATCAGTCGGCCAATCTCCGTCTATTGATGGACATAGGACTCTCCTAAATTACACGAAAACGTTTCGATTCTTTGCGTGCCGCATCCTAAGTTCACCGTCTTTATCAGGTCATTAGACTGTCCAGTGGGCAGGTGTCCTTCTTTACGTTTGGCGAATCGCGGTATCCACTATAGGACCTTTCTGTTCTAGCAATCATCCGTTATACTCAATGAATTTGAAATTAAATTCATAGCTTTTTTAAATCCGATTTTTATATTTCAACCACGGTTTCCTCTGATAGTGAGAGGAAACCGTGTTTATGCAGTAGTCCACCACGCTGGCCCAATGCGGGTTGGCAGACTTCACAAGCCGTCGAGAAAATCTCTCAGGCATGTAGGTTGACACACGATGTTTTCCTGCACCGAGCAGTGATAAATTGTAAACAAATACACACGTAGTTTCGAAAAATCTTAAAAAGTCAGAGGTGTGCCGTACGAGGTCTGTATCGTAGACTGAGAATCGAACTCGATACTACTGTCTTTGCAGTCCTTGGTTTTACCGCTGGGTTAGCACTGCTTTTATACCTTACTTCTGTTATACTCGTATTAGCCTTTGAACTATGGGAATCAGCTACAGGCAAGAGGCAATTGCAATTATTCTTAATTATAAATATACTTACTGATGAACATTATAATAATACACTGGGTACGTATTATAATAAGGGTACCACCACGTGCTAGGGTCGGTTTTCAGATCTGAATTTTCAGGATTCGATGGTGTATGCTCTGCAGCATTGATACTTGCCGGAGGAACCCTGACGGATGCAGGCACTGGTGGGTGAGGTAACGTGGCGTCTTCGACGGGAATAGCCAAGCATATTCCCAAAAATAGAAAAAATGCCAGAATTTTTATGAACTAAAACAATAAAAAAGAAATATATAGATATTAAAAAAAAATTACATATTTACATTTTCTGTAAAGAAAGAAAATATTTTTTTCAAACCATCGCTGTTCCAATATTGGCCATGAATCTCCAGTCAGGGTAAGAGGGATTTAGGCTATAGTGGGCAACGCTGGCCCAGTGGGAGTTGGCAAACTTGCTTGACACATTTTTTCAACATAAGGACATCCATATGTATACATGGAGAAGGAATGAACAGAGAAGTATGATAGATTTAATTCTGGTAGACAGTCGCCTCCGAAGTAAAATTCTGGATACAAGAACCTACAGGGGTCCCACTGTCGACACGGACCACTATCTCGTTATTGCGAGATTTAGTGGTATGTTCAGAAAGTGGAGACACTGGCGAGAGCGTGTCCACTTCGCAGGGCTTGAAAGAATAAAGATTGAAAAGTTGCAAGAAGAGTGTGTAAGAGCAAAGAGCAGAGGGTGTGCAGAGGGTGTCCGTGAACGGCTGACAATGGCAAGTCAGCCGGGATCTGACATAGAAGTATGCTGGAGAGTGTTGAAAGATAGTATGGTAGATACAGCGAAAGAAATATGTGGATGCTCAAAGAAGCATAGGAAAGTGAAAGGTGATGCATGGTGGGATACGAAAGTAGCAGCTTCCGTAGATCAAAAGAAGAAAGCGTGGCTGGACTATGTAAGAATGGCACCAAAGCCTTAGTGAAAGAGAAGCGTGATAGAGCAAATATGATTACAGAAGAAAGGCTGACCAAAAACTTCGAGAGCAACACCAAACTTTTCTGGAGGGAGGTGAAGAAATCTCGGAGTGGTTGGTCAGCTTTCAGAATGAATAAAATAAGGTCTAAAGGTGGAGATATTCTTACGCAAACACAAGATGTTTTAAGCCGATGGAGTGAATATTTTGGAGATATGTATGCGGATGTTCAGGGTGATGCTGGTGCCACATGTGATCTAACATATCAGCATTCGGTACCGGCATCCTCTGATGACATTAGTATGGATGAAGTTGAATGGGCGATTAGAAGTTTGAAAATTGGTAAGGCAGCGGGTATTGATATGGTGTCTGCTGAGATGGTGTCTGCTTGGAGGCTCATGTGTCTGGGAATCCTTCCTGATGCTTATCAATTTATGATGGAGCTCAGGAATGGTTCCCAAGGACTGGAGAAGCGCAGTCATCGTGCCCTTGTTTAAAAACAAGGGTTCACGTTATGACTGTGCAAACTACAGAGCCATAAGCTTGACCAGTTTGGCAGCCAAAGTGTATGGTAAGATTGTTGAAAGGAGAATGAGGATGGTGTCTGATGAATTTTTGTGTGAGGCACAAGGAGGTTTCAGGTGTGGACGAGGATGCATGGATCAAGTGTTTTCTCTGCGCAACATTGTGGAGAAGCAGATGCTTGGCTGTAGGCCAGAGGGATTTCTGCATTTTTGTGGATTTGGAGAAAGCATTTGACACTGTTGTACGAAAGGAACTTAGGGACATTTTGCCGGAGTATGGTATTAGCGGTAGACTGCTACAAGCGGTGTAGTCCAACTACATGGACTGCAGAGCTTGTTTGCGGCTAAATGATGGAATTTCACCCTGGTTTGACGTCAATATCGGCGTTAAACAGGGCTGCGTTCTATCAGCCAGACTGTTTATCATATATCTGGATAAATGTCTACAAAGGTTGAATGAAATGAATGTGGGAGTTCAGATGGGCGACTCAGTGGTTAACTCGCTGCTATATGCAGACGATGCGGTCCTATTAGCGTAGTCTGCGACTGACCTGCAAACCCTAGTTGACATAATGGCAGAAGATTGTAAGAAAAGGGGCCTACGTGTGAATGTGAGCAAAACCAAAGTAATGGTTTTTGAAAGAGAAGAAGCCAGAACAGATGTTAGAGTAGCAATAGGAAATGGTGTGCTAGAACAAGTGGATGAATTTGTATATCTTGGATGTGGATTCAGTCGGGATGGAAGGTACACCACTGATGTAGAAAGAAGAGTGAATGCGGGAAATAGAGTGAACGGAGCATTAGGGCAACTTCTCGGCAGCCATCACCTCAGCCAGAAGGCACGTGTCGCAATACACAACGCAGTGCTTGTCTCAACGTTATTATATGGAAGCGAGAGTTGGGTATGTAAAAAGGAGCATGAGAGCAAAATCAATGCGGTCGATATGCGATCTTTGTGGAGAATCTGTGGAGTGAGGCTGACTGACCGCATTTGTAACAATGACGTAAGAGAGCGAGTAGGTATGAAAGAGAGTATTGGTGTAAAGATGCGAAAGGGAATGCTCCGATGGATCGGACATGTGGAAAGAATGCCGGACGAGCGACTGGCTAAGAAGATATACAATGCGAAAGTGGAAGGCTGTAGGTACAGGGGGAGACCGAGACTTACCTACCTAGACCAAATTGGTCATGTGTTGAAGGAAGGTGGAGTAAGGAGTCGCCTGTATGAAGAGAGTTATGAATGTTGAGGAAGCGAGAAATGTATCCAAGAATAGAGCCTCTTGGCACTCTGTTCTCTCTGCCTACCCCGCAAGGGAAATGGCGTGATGATAAGTTTAGTTTAGTGTAGTTTTGTTTTTTTTAACTATATTTAGATAATGCTTTCTGATATTTACGCGAATGTTACACATTTTGAAATAAAACTTCGTTTACGGAATCTATCGCGTTTACTTAATTTTACTACTATCCCGATTATTCATGATCACGGGTGGACTTAGATGATAGACGTCCAAAGGACCTTCCTTCCTCCTCCTTCGGGTCCTTTGGACGTCTATCATCTAAGTCCACCCGTGATCATGAATGCTGTAAAGTATTCGAAACGTCGGGATAGTAGTAAAATTAAGTAAACGCGATAGATTCCGTAAACGAAGTTTTATTTCAAAATATATTTAGATATTTTAAATTGCCGTAAAGAGCCGTAAATTTTATAATTAGATTATTTTGACTATATTGTGAACATGGACATGTACAAATATTGTGAATTGTGCAAGGAAATTTGTACGCAGCTTGAGCTACTTCATGGTCAATACCAGAGAACTTTGCTTCGCAATATCGTCGGACGAGAATATATTAAATACTCCTTCGGCGTAGGGGGTTACTCTCCGTCCTTGTGAGCACCTTTCATTGCCTGTTTTGTCACTCATTCTGATGAATATTGTTTTCATTAAACCTGGGCTGGTTTTTTAAGTTCTAGTTATCTTAGGTTTGATATAGAAGTGACATAAAATGTATACAAGGTTTTTAATCTTAATTAAAATCTATCAAACAAAAAAGTTTAATCAAAATTCATTTAGTAGTTTTTTGCGTCATGTGCGAATAAACATATAGATAAACAGACAAGAATTTTACAAAAAGAAATGATTTGTGTACAGAGGCGCCTATATTGCCTAAATAATAGACATTTTTCGCAATTATTTTTAATCAATATAATTAACTACTTATTACAGAGCTCTATAATAGTACTAGCCTTAGCCCGCGGTTCCGCCGTTGAAAAAAGTTAGTTTGTAGTTTATATTTCAGGTTCCCGATATAGCAGGGGGATACAAAGTATAATAGTTTTCAAGTCTAGTCCTAAGCAAGAGCTATTTAACAAAAAAGTTTCATCAAAATTCGTCCTTAAGAGTCATAGTGTGATGTTAAATATTTTTTAAACTCGACTGGTAGACTTACTTGCAGAATTAGCTAGTTTAAATAAAAAAACTATTAATGATTAAAAATTGGAACTGCACCAATAAATTTCTAGGTATAAACAATATCGCAAAATGTAATTTGACTCACCATTATGGACCAAACTTCTTCGATGGGACCTGGTGATTTCTGACTTAGAAGTTGACTATAGCCGGACCTTATATGAACATCAGAATATATATCCCTCAATTTTGGCGAGGAACAAAGACAGGTCATATATAGCTATCTTTTTCTAAGCATTGGTCACCTTTATATGTTATCAGGATGGGTATTAAATGTCCTCATAAATTATTTCGACACTTTGAGACTAAATATACTTTTTGTATATTTTTGTAAGTCGCAAAACATTTTGTTACTATAACTAGCATCAGCCCGCAACTTGGTCTGCTTGGACTTAAAAATACACACCCATTAAGTAACTAACTTATCATCACGCCATTTCCCTTGCAGGGTAGGCAGAGAGAACAGAGTGCCAAGAGGCTCTATTCTTGCATACATCTCTCGCTTCTTCAACATTCATAACTCTCTTCACACACGCTCGCCGGTTTCGGAGACTCCTGACTCCACCTTCCTTCAATACATGACCGATTTGGTCTAGGTAGGTGAGTCTCGGTCTTCCCATGTACCTACATCCTTCCACTTCCGCGTTGTATATCTTCTTAGCCAGTCGCTCGTCCGGCATTCTTTCCATAAGTCCGAACCATCGGAGCATTCCCTTTCGCATCTTTACACTAATACTCTCTTTCATAAGAGACCCATTAAGTCTTTTGGACATATCCCACACTATTATCTTATTTTGATCAAAAATATTCTATGTGTTACCGAAGTCATAATTTATTAGCATACTTACCTAAAAGTCTCTTGAGATCCATTCATCATTTATTTTTGTGGAGTAAAAAGTAAAATATATTAATTAATCCTGTGTCTCACCTAGTTAATTTTATAATGTAGTCTCATCTAGTTACCTACCAAATTAGATGCCAATTTATTTAGTCGTTTAGGCGTGATTAATGGATGAACATCTAAATATCTTCACAAAATTTCGCATTTATCATATTAGTAGAATGTTTTTGTATAACTCACAAAATTTTGAACATATTTTTATAGTTGTAAGTGTTGACTTATACCTATATTTTTTTATATGTTACTAACGCAACCTACAACTTTGCTCGAGTCATAGTAAAAGATGAAAAATCCACTTTGAATAGGAGTTGCGTAAAATTCTTTCTTAGCGCTCACCTATAGATTAGAAACACATACCTACATGTTGATACGTGTTGACTTTGATTTGATCAGTCAGTTATTATTTCACATACACTTGTACTTGTATTAATAGAGTTTTTTCGCGATGACCTCCTCAAGAAATGAGCCGTTTTTAACGAAATTTGGCACACTGAGGGCAGTTTGGTACAACTTTTGAGATAGGATAGTCTTTATCCCGATTATTTTCATTTATTATTGCAATATTAACTATTTTTATATCCAGAGAGAGATTCCGTCGAGAGAACATGAGAAACGCTTACCATATCAATATTAAATCACAAGTCGATAATGATTTGATGTGACTAGTTGATTGATAAAACTAGCTTAATGCTTTTTAGTTTTTATCATCGTAACAACCATGTATATAATTGTTTTTATTAAATAAGAGGGTTTGTTAGGCTATATGCTGATACTGTTTGGATTTGGCTGAGAGCTTTGGTTATATCAATAACGTCAATACCTATAAACCTGTCTTTTAGGTCATCTAAATGAGCTTGACGTGTCTTAGCCCCTTTAGCAGCCATGAAAGAAGAGTAGACCTCAAACATATTTAGTGCGTTTAGGTTACAATATAATAAATAACTGCCTCGGTGGTGCAGCGGTAGTGTGTGCGACTGCTGATCATGAGGTCTCGGGTTCAATACCCGGGTCGAGCAACGTAATTTAGCTTTTTCGTAAAAAGAAAAATTCTCAGTAGCAGCCTGGAGTTTGGAAATGAGTCCGTTTATGGGTTTATTATCTGTAAGGCGACAATAAAAAATAGTTTTCTTTCTTTCTTTCATACCTACACGCTCTCTTACCTCGTCGTTATGATAATATTATAATATTTTTATTATTTTTTCAACCCTGTTTCCCTGTTTCTGTTCCAATATTAGGTACGGGTCATTAGGCCATAGTCCACCACATTGACCCAGTGCGGATTGGTAAACTTCACAAAGCGTTGAGAAAATCTCTCTCTGGACTCTCTGGTCTGTACCTTGGACTGGGAATCGAACTCAATACCTAGTCTTTGCAGGCCTTGGTATTACCGCTAGGGTATCACTGTAATATATTGTATATGATATAGAATTTATTATAATTGCTAAATTGAGTTTGTTTGTTTGTTATGCTTTTACCCCGTAACTATTTGAAAGTTTATAAATTTTTGTATACATAGAGACCGGACCAGTACTTTGTATTTGTGAAAAATGGACCATTCATGTGGAATAGTTGTTTTTACTCTATGAATCATAGATGTAGTATTACGTATATACTATATCTATTATATGAATAAATTTTATGACGGGCATCATGGCGTAGTCGTTAGTGTAACCGACTTCCGTGCACGAGGTCGTGGGTTCGATTCCCACTCAGGCCAATTATTTGTGTGATGAACACAGATGTTTGTACTGTGTCTGTTTTCTATCTATTATATGTAGACAATGTATTACAAAAAAAAAAGTAACTGAAGTAGCTCTGAGCCTAAACTAAGCTTAACGCTTGTGCGTTAAGCTTTGTTTGGGCTCAGAGGACGTTGTGTGATATTATATTGTATCCATGAATATTTATTTATTTAAGTGCCGTAAAAGACGGACATATATTACATTAATACATTTCTGATGTCCGCCTAGTGGAAGTCTCAGGCATAATATATTAACCTCTAAATATCCTTTATAAATATTTAATCCTTGAAAAATGATTATTTGTAACATTTTAAAAACGATATATTACTGAGCGCAAAATCTAGTTTTTTATCACAATAAAATATAAATCACAAATACAATAAAAACATGTAAATTAGTTGTTCTCGAATGTTTATTTTTTCGTCTTTTTAAGGATCATTGTCAATAGTGAAGCCATCTTGCTCTATTTGAAAGAACATATATTATTGTTTTTCTAATGCAAACTGAAAAAGCCACTTTGACATACTTATTCTTCACATTTTTTTTATTGCGTATGGGGGCAGATGAACCAGAGCCCACCTGATGGTAGATGGTAACCGTCGCTCATGGACACATCTGTACCGAGAATATTGTCAAGCCGCTGCTCACTATTTCATTTCACAGATATGAAATTAAAGAATTAACGGCTCTCTCCTGCTATAACCAAATACACTGATGTGTATTGATATTCGGATCCACGGGAGATGATCGTACCAACCCGTTCAGGCCCGATAGCAAGTGAGTATTCCCACTTGATACCCAGCCCTACCACCATTAATGCAATGAGTGGCAATTGCTTACTTCCATTAGTCGCCTCGTACGACACCCGTGGAAAAGAATGGGTCGGTGATACTTGTATTCTTAGTCCGTCACCACACGGACAAACTATTACCACTAGGTAACTACTTATTGTAGGTATGTTGGCTATTCTCCCGTCCGAGTGTTGTTCGATTCCCACACAGCACAACTCTTTGATACTAGATACTTAATTTCTTTTAGTAGTATTATTAGAGTCTTGCTTATCGCAGCATGAATGATCCGGTTTGACCGATGAAGTACCACACTCCCACAGGAGATCAGCGTGAAGTAACGGTAGATACTCCTACTGTTGTAGACTAAAGTAACCGCTTACCATCAGATAGACCATAATATGATTTTCTGTTACTTTCGTAGTATAAAAAATACCTACACGAAACTTTACAAAGGCATATATCGAGTGAAGGTCCAAATGAATGTGTTTTCGAAATTCATTGTTTTGACCAGATAACACGATGACTCAATTGACAAAGCATGTGAAAAGGTATTCCAGGAGATGCATGTTCAAATCCTGCTTGTGACTCTTATTTTAGATTTCACATTTTCGAACTTTGTGTTTTGTTATACCTGCTTACCTGTTTTTTTTGCATTTGCTTTAGCTACCTAGCCCTGATATGACATTTCCGAAGGTCTATTTTGAAAAACCTTACAATTATGGGTGCTTAAGCTGACATTTTGCTAGTATTTGGGTTGGTGCATTGCTGTGTGGTCATAAGAAACAGCTACATTTTTCCCATAACGCTCTCAGCAACATATATTTATAATACCTATCCTAACCTATCTAGATTGTTTTATGCACATATCTTAATGTTTTGCGGTTTTATTAAAATGCATTAGTCAAGTATATAAATAACAATCGGATCATCTTTGGCCAGCTCGTTTGGTAAACCCTCCCAAATGAATTTGAGTATCGCACAAAATTATTATTAAATTTGAATGGTTGTAGATTAGGATTTTGTTATAAAGAATGCAGTTTACCAGTTTATAAACTGGTAGGTAGGTAACCAAATAACTTTATGATGACAACATTGAATAATACTTATAGAGTAGTTATCAAGGGACAAGTCTTACCACAACAAATATTTTACCATTAATATAAGGGGATTATCTTTTATAATATATTGGATATTTTAAAAACTAGCAACTAGAAAATATTGAATCTAGAGTTAAAAAATAAAAAAACTTGGATGTTTGGCTGTATTATTTTTTTAATTCGAAAGTAAGTTTAATGTTGAAAGTGAATGAATGAAATTAAGTTTATTACATAAAGTAGAATGAATATGAGTTTTAGAATGTTGGCACCAAAATAAATACCAAAGTAATGGAAATACGAAATGATCTCCATCAATTTCCTTTCGCTAAGATCTGAAAATACAAAAACCCTGAAATTGTTTATTACTTATTTGTGATAAGTAGATAGAATTCGATTTTCAAGTTCCTATCTTGCAATGCTATTGATAGGTACTTAAATTATTTTTTGGCAGTGCTGGAAAAAGTGTACCTACCAATCTAACCGCACACCCCGTCGTTTGGGGCAACGAACAGGGTAGTGTGGGGCCCTCACCTACTAAATGAACCGGCCGTGTGGCATCTCTTCGCCTGTATTGGCGGACCACTGGAGCTGTGTTACATTACATCAGTGGTACAACCGATATTTCCAAAATATTACCCGTCATTTCTTTCATATAATAGGTATGTAAATAATATGCAAAAAGCTGGAGCACTTCGTTATTTATTTATAACCAGTAACTATATTTCTATCTATAAAGAACAATTACTTCACACAAAGGTTCCCTCCGGTTAGGGATAATGGGAGGGAAACTTTTTTTCAAGTCGGAATTTCCAATAATCCTTTTTAGTGTACGATTACAATATAAAATAAAACTATTTCAAATTTCAGCTATGTAGTCATACGGTCTTATTTATTATGACGGTCTTAAAAATTTACTTTACTTAAAAGATTATAAAAAATGGGCTAGCCGTTCATGAGTTATATCTACTTAAATCGTGTATATGGCAATGGCGTCACCTAGACGGTTAGAGATAGTTATTGTTATTATTATGGTTAAAATAATACTTGTAGTGGTTTGTTGAATGCTCGGGTGAATACTAGAAATAGAAGACATTAGAAGCATTTAAGCAAGACCAAGAACAGATAAGCAACATCAAAACTTTGTGGCGTTGGCACTATCTATACATACAATATAATATATAGTAATAAAATTTAATAAAACGGTTAAACATGGCTGTTGTATCATCGATTTATATCAGAAATGGACAGAGGGTAATAACAATTTTGTCTGCCTGTGTTTGTTAGAGCAACGGATTTTAACGAAATTTTCACACGCTGATAAAGTTTGGCTTGGAACAAAATATAATATTAATTTATTTAAACCTTTTTTGATCTATATTTCTTAGCATTTGACATGCTCCGCCACTTTTTAAAGTGCAAATTATTTGTGAATAAGGAAAAAGAGATTTTTTGTACTAGCGGGAATCGAACCCGCGTCTTTTCCAATCCGGGGAAGTGCTCTAAGCCATTGAGCTATTTAAACCTGTTGTCAGGAAATCAGTTATCCACGGGCAAAGCTAAGTGCAGATGGCGCCATCGGCGAGAGGGCCACTGTCAAATTGTAGTTGCTTTGTTTTCCTGAGAATTGTTTGCTATTTTTTTGTGTTTAATACGCTTGATCAGCGATATTGGTAAAATGTAGAGTACTTGGAAGATTAAAGCATTGAAAGAGGCTATGCTGTGTAGCCGCAACAATTTTTGCTACTTTTCCCACTTTTTTTAATGTGGGACTTTGGGAATAAATATACATTTTGGTATCATATTTGGCACACAGAGGTAGGTATATTACGAGAAAATTAAAGTTTGCCAAATTATAGGTCACAAATTGTATGGAAACGACAGTTTTTAATGGCCATGTCGATAATACGCCATCTGCCGTGAAACGTTGGCAGTAAACATGCCTATTGTCTGCGCAGACGGTCGCAGGCGTCATTTAGAAATATAAAGAACTTATTTCTTGCCTTTCGTTGCTATAAACCAATTTCTTTTTTGGCTCCTGCAACACGGTGCATAGCGTAGCAGCCGGAGATTCTCGTTTACTTTCATCGTAATACAGAAATTATTAATTATAAAATTTTATTCTTTTTGTATATGAATATGTTTTAATGTAGTAACTAAATCTCAGCGTGACTTTGACAGTAAACTGAGAAGTTGAAGAATACTACGAAGTCTTGCCGACAAAGTAGTTGTTTCACGGTATAATAAACAGCCTGTTTTAGTCCAGTTCCAACAGATGGCGATGGCGTAAGTCTTTGTAAACATTAGTCACCATTTTAAAACACAGTATCTACGAGTACTTAATGTATTGTGTTAATACTAGATGGCACTCTATACTTTTAAATTTAATAATGCAGGTAGAGTTTATGTTGCCCCGCAGCACGAGTGAGGACCTGGTGCATCCTGGATGAGGTTGAGACTTTGTCCGATCATTGGTACATCCAGATTGAGGTCTCCCGGTCCCTTTAGGGCCTCCAAAGGGGTAACGCGGCGCGCAGAACTTCCTCGTTCCCGCGGTGGACTGTAGGCAGGCTGGTCGTGGCCTGGAGCGAAAACTTTGAGCGTCGCTCAGGAGAGGGTACCCGAAAGGGTAAGCCACACTACCCTGTTCGTTCTCCGACGGGGCGTGCAGTTAGGTACATTTTTTACCACCTTAAAAAAAGGTAGAGTTTATGTTATACTAACACTAATGTGGCACTGCATGCATATTTAATTTTCGCATTAACTTATTCATCATTATAGTATAATAGTTACTTACAAACTTTGTATGTATATTTCTACAAACACAAATTCATTATCATACAATTATATTAGTTAAGCCCGCATAATAATTATTTAAATTATATGTTTGTTCGCAGAGATTAATATTGTGATTTATTAAATTACTTACCTACATACGAATACAATTCATTGCATATTCTATTTATTGCTACATACAAAAATATTATATTATGAAATAAACTTTTGAGTAGGTATTGAGGTAAAGGCAAGGTCACTTTAGCGGTGGTGCGGGGAGGCACTGGAGCGGGGATTACGCCCGGTGCTTCTAGAACTCGAGGCGCGCCATAAGGAGCTTCACAGGATCCTACTGGCGAAGCAGAGTACACAGATTGAAAGTAACATAAACAGGTCATTTTTTGAATAAAATTAGGTTATCTTACGACCGAGAGCAGGGCATGCCGTGATAACGGCGGTAAGTCCCATCATGGAAGAATGGCTGGACAGGCATTATGGTGTCCTTTCGTACCTACGGGCTGATCCAAGTGTTGACCGGATACGGTGGCTTCGGGAAATACCTGTGTCCAATAGGCAGAGAGGACTCAGTCCGGTGCCATCACTGCGGAAGTTGCCCAGAGGATACGGCGCTGCATACATTGGTGGAGTGCCCAGCGTGGGCAATGCAGCGCCGTGATCTGATCTCGGCAACAGGCTTGGTAGTACCCTCGCTAAGGGAACGGGAGTCGACTACCAACCTCCTCGCAGAAGACGCATTGGGCGTCGAAGGAGAGATCGTTCGGAAAAGTAAAGTAGAAAAGGGAATCGTAGTACGGCCTCCTACCAAGTGTACAGACCCGGATTCGATCTCCGCAAGTAACTGTCATTTCTATTTCACATGTTCAGTCTTAAAAATCAAGTGCTTGGAAAATAATACTGCAACTAATTAAAGTGTAATTTAGCTACTTGGTCGTCAACGAAATAGCACTTCTGATCCACATTTTTTATGTCACTGGTGTGTACAGGAAATGTGTATACTGTAGAACCTATTTATATAGATATATGAGATATATCATGGAGATATAATACTCTAATATATATTTAATATACTTAAACACAAAGTGTGAAAATGGGAAATCGAGATAGCCCGAGCAGGATTATTTTGATTTCACATCTTCGCACTCTGTATTCATTATATGGCTAAGCATGTCAAATGCTTAAAAATATGTACAAATAATAACATAACACCTATATCTTTCCAAAAAAAAAAAGAAACACAGACTAGCAATTCGGTCTGCTTTTGGAATAAATTTTAATAAAATAACAGTTTATTGCTAGGTACTGGCCTTATAAACCAGGTCGCGCCACGGCGTACGAGGTAGCCACGGCCAAAGTCCGTCTTAGTTCGATCGATTTCCTTTATATCAATAGTTACTTGCATATTCATAAATGTCACGTATTCGAGACTCGTATAGTACAATACGTTTTGGTACGTGTTTATCGGTTAAATGTTAAATCAATTATATGTGTCGCAACGTCTTACATTGATAACGTTTACATTGGCCTTTGTACACTTAGCTATTTCAAATAGTTTTTAGTGCTACCTTATTTTAAAACGCATCGTCGCCATTATTTGGTCTCGTAGTGCATGATTCTGATCAAAATTAGATAAGTACACAGTTGAAATAAAATGATTATTTCTTTATTGATTATTTTTTTATTTTATGTCTTATTTTGCTTTGCAATAAATGGGTGTGTCTGTCTCGCTAGATCTACGCAATTTAATGTGGCAATACGCAATTTACTGATGTCCTCGGTTGCGTTTTGCGTTTCTTCTGCTATTGGTAAGGTTGTCGGGTAGTAGGTATCAAGTGTACGGTCAACGCCCTAATAATTATGAATGCACCGAATTAATTTATAGACTATATTTACCTTCTAGCATGAATTTTAATGCTTGTAAATATATTATGAATTACATATACTTTCTGCTTAATATTGAATACAACTTTTTCTTTACAGCCTACACTTGAAAGAATCTCTGTACCGTTTCCACACAAGCAATTAACGAGTTCAACCAGATTCTTTTCTCTTTGCCCCTCTGTATTAAGATCCATTATTAGATGTAAGGGTTCGCAGCATAAGATTTTTTTATACTTACCTATAGGTACCTAATATGGTCTCTGAATTATAATGCAGTCGCGCACTACCTTATAGTTAAATTACTATATTGACAGGTAGGTACTTAACTACCTAATATGGAAGAAAATGCAAAGTTTTTTGCTGCGGTGTTAATTACGCGTGCACATACCTATACATTTATATAGATTTCGATAGAGACAAACAAATAGAGAATAGCTACTTACTAGAAATAAGCAAATAGAGAAAACAAATATACCTACCTACTTAGAAGCAAAATTATTAATTTAATTAGGCCATGTATAGCTCTAATACAATTAATTGGTATATGCATATAGGTACTAGAAGTTAAATTGCGTTGTTGTATCTATGTGAACTGACATTCGAACATGTTTTTGACAACCTAAGCAAGAACGTTCTGGAAACCACAGCTGCGCCGGAGCAATGTCCTCACGGCTGCGGCCATTCGCGTATATTCATCAATTGCAAAGGCAAAGTCTTACTTAATACTAGCTCTTGAACTCATTAATATCGGTGCAGCCTTGTACGACTCAAACCTTCCGGTCTTGCCATGTTAAGATCAAAAACTGTATACAATCATTTGTGTTCATTATGTGGGTACAATAAAGAGTATATCTATCTATCTATCTATTGTAGTTAGTACAAGTGTTAATTTGTATTCAAATGACAAGTGTTAATGTAGAGCTATACTTACATCTGTTTTGAAGTAACTTTTGCTCGCGATTCTGATGGTTTGAGTTCAGAATTAGCTTAAGAAATATTAAAAACATGTTATTGATTAGAAAATTAATGAAATCAAAATCCGCATTGCCACGTTCGCTCTGCCGTTGCCTTGACGTCCTAAAGATAGTAGATTCAGTACTAGACTGATAATATTTTGGATTGATCAAAGTCGATGGCTCATGTCAGTTACGGAGATAAAAAGCTATGACTTAATTAGGTGATAAACACGGTGCCGTCATCAAGTTTAAAAAAAGACCACTCCGTATATCGCGGAGCACTTTACAAACATACCATTGAGGGATGCAAAGTACAACTAGATTCTAGAGAGAACTATTTGTCGATTACACAAAGAATTACCGTCCTTGGGAATCGAATCGACAATACTTACAACCGGAGGTCGGTGTCTAATGTGATGGCAATCTGGTCAACAAACATTCAAATATACAAACTTTAAACACAAAGTGAAAAATGTGAAATCGAAAATAACAGTCAGGAGCAGGATTTGAACCTGCATCTCCTGGATACCGTCCAGATGCTTTACCAATTCAACCATCCTGACAATTGCTCCTGACTGCTAATTTCGATAACACATTCATACTTAACGTCTTTGGGTGACGCCTGCACCATCTGTCGGAAGTATTTTCATACATTATACCGACCAGGTAAACTTAATTTTACAATTAAGATTTTTACCTAATAATGACGCAAACCCTATAAATATTTAGATATTTTTATATATATTTTTAGCATTTGACATGCTTAGCACTATACATTAAACACAAAGTGAAAAATGTGAAATCGAAAATAACAGTCAGGAGCAGGATTTGAACCTGCATCTCCTGGATACCGCCGAAAATACTTCCGACAGATGGTGCAGGCGTCACCCAAAGACGTTAAGTATGAATGTGTTATCGAAATTAGCAGTCAGGAGCAATTGTCAGGATGGTTGAATTGGTAAAGCATCTGGACGGTATCCAGGAGATGCAGGTTCAAATCCTGCTCCTGACTGTTATTTTCGATTTCACATTTTTCACTTTGTGTTTAATGTATAGTGCTAAGCATGTCAAATGCTAAAAATATATATAAAAATATCTAAATATACAAACTTTCATAAAATAATGTTAGTAGGATTTAGTTGAATAATATAAAGTACTCTGACGTCAATGCCTATTAATTATTCTCACATGGAAAATCCGAACAGTGTAAATTAAATGTATGAGTGTAGAATATATTAATCTCACCTCATCAAATGTATGAGTGTAGAATATACTGACCTTTGCCCGCGGCTCCGCTGCAGCCAAAAGTTAGTTTTTAGGTTATATCTCAGGTTCCCGCTATAGTAGTGGGACCATAACTGTTTTTAAGCCTAATCAAGAGCTGGCAAATAAAAAATAAGCTACACCAGAGGCATCACTCGCGCGTCGCCAATTGCAGGGAAAGCGATAGGAGGTGAAGGATAGTAAGGAGAGGATAAGGAGGGAATTAGTCCTTCAGCGCAATCACTCTCAATATAAAAAAATACTTTGGAAAATCCAAAAGCGCACGCCTCATAATCTTCATTTTTCACAATAAAATTGATTATTTGATAAGTAACTAATAATGTATTGGTCTTACTAAGTAGTTTTCAATAAATCACATAGATGGCGCTAATTTCAAAAAGTACTGTGGTTTTCATGTCTTATACGCCATCTAGCGCTATTTTTAAGAAGTACTTCTATATTGGTCTATAGAAATAGTTCTCACGAAATAAGGATAGCGCTGGTTTTAGTGTCGAATCGAGCGTAAATATTCATTTTTTTTTTTTGTTTATTTAATAACAATTAAACCACATCGAATCAGACCGTGAAAAGTGATAGGGCTCTATTCGTAGTTATACAGAATCGTAAAAGAAAAAAATACTCGATTAGTAAAGTATTCCCGTCGTGATCGTGTTAACATACATTACCTACAACATACGGACGTCCAACACAGAACTTTTTTAAGCAGTTTTTTAACTATTTATATATATATTTAGCATTTGACATGCTTAGCACTATACATTAAACACAAAGTGAAAAATGTGAAAATCGAAAATAACAGTCACAGCAGGATTTGAACCTGCATCTCCTGGATACCGTCCAGATGCTTTGTCAATTCAGCCATCGTGACAATTGCTCCTGACTGTTAATTTCGATAACACATTCATACTTAACGTCTTTGGGTGACGTAAGATGATGGTTCAAATCCTGCTCGTGACTGTTATTTTCGATTTTCACATTTTTCACTATATGTTTAGTTTTTTAACTAGTTTAAATAACAAAAATGGCATCAAAAATATCATGAGTGTTAAAAATAGTGTTTTTTCTTGATATGTGTGTGTATATATTATTTTACTAGTGCAATATATGATAAATAGAGACATATTAAATTTGAAAAATCGGTTGTTCTGCTTGAAACGAGAGTAGTACACACCTCAACGCTTCGCTTATGAGGCGTGCAAAAGTAGGAGTACCTACCACTGTTTCTCGTTGATCGAAGGGACATCCTCGATCGAGCCGGTCCATTCGTGCTTGGTTCTGCCTCTAGAAGTCAAGTCAGGGGCGAGTTTTATTTCTCGACTAGAGTCCCGG
Organism: Leucoma salicis; assembly: GCA_948253155.1. Lineage (NCBI taxonomy): Eukaryota > Metazoa > Arthropoda > Insecta > Lepidoptera > Erebidae > Leucoma > Leucoma salicis. Next base: position 11,264,945 of record OX411820.1, on the reverse strand, counting down.
TTGGTTTTATAATTATAGTTGTTCTTATCATTTTATTCTATTAACACTTTAAGGTTTGGCAATAAACACAAAGCAACTACTTCGTAATTTGAAATAGATAAGTAGGTAAAGTAAAAAAAACTAGACGTCGCGGGACATCTAGTAGATGTGAAAACATCGAAATTATTTTGTAGAAATAAAATGATCATAACTTGACAAAGTACTCCTCAAGACGAATCAAACGAGTATAAACTCGATAGGGTTGCGTAGTTTTATTACAGAGTTACTGTGGCCGCCTTCCAGCTCCATCGTCAGACCCTTGATACCATCTAGAGACAAAGTACTCGTCAAGACAAATCATACAAGCCCAAACTCGATAGAGTTATGTCGTTTTATAACGGAGTTCCTATGGCCACCTTCTAGCTTCATCATCAGACCCTAGATACCATCTAAAGACAAAGTACTCGTCAAGACGAATCAAATGATTTAGCATCAGGCAGGCGGGTTGGCGATCGCAGTGGATGTTGTTAATATTCGAGGGAGTGCTGCTGCCCACTCCCTCGGTATTCCCTCAGTCGGCTCTTACGACTCCCATGGGTGGAGAGGGGTGGGACAATTCTAAAGCCGGCCCCACACGGCATTTTTTTTTTTGTGATATGGCCAGCTAAAAGTGACCATAATGTTTAAATGTTAATGTTTGATTATGTCAATCCACATTTGGTAATATCATTAATGTTATAGCATTGGGCCCCGTGGCGTAGTCGGTAGTGTAACCGACTTCCGTGCACGAGGTCGTGGGTTCGATTCCCACTCAGGACAATTATTTGTGTGATGAACACAGATATTTGTACTGCGTCTGGGTGTTTTCTATGTATTATATGTACGTATTTATAAAAAAAAAAGTAATATATGTATCATATTATCCGTAATCTGGTACCCATAGCACAAGCATTAAGCTTAGTTTGGGACCATGCAGATGACGTTGTGTGAAAATGTCTGTGTGTGAATATTTATTTATTTATTGATGTCGAAGCTTTAAAAAAATCCAAATAAAAGAGAAACATTATATTTTTCGTAACATTTTACTTCACCTTTACCTTTAATTGCCGCATTATTATTAGCTTATTTGTCCCAATAATTATCTTACCACCATGATGCATCACTAATATAAAACGATATCAGCGCCTTTAATGGTGGATAATGTAATTATTTTACGACTAACAAAAGATGTGGACTCTTCTATATCTAGATTAAAGCATATTCACTCAAATCGCGCGTATACTTTTTAATGAATATAAAAAATAATAAATAAAACCTAAAGATTTAGATATTTTTATATATATTTTTAGCATTTGACATGCTTAGCACTATACATTAAACACAAAGTGAAAAATTATTTTCGATTTCACATTTTTCACTTTGTGTTTAAAACCTAAAGAATTAGATATGAAAACATTATGATCTCATTTGATTGTTATGTTAATCGATTAATACTTAAATTGGCTAGCACTAATCGTATGATTCCGTCACAATCCCCACTTCTTGCTAAGTGCCTAACTTCAGAGACACAAAGATCCGTTGAGACTACTGACTACTATACATTGAAATTTGGAACCTGCCTGTCATTCTTAGATGCATATTAATTTTGTTTTCTCACTTTAGCGCCAATTTGTGTTAAATATTCTTGTTTTCACTAAAGTAATAATTAACAATAGAAAAACCGGCCAAGTGTGAGTCGGACTCGCGCACGAAGGGTTCCGTACCATTGATCTAGAAAGCCTCGTAAAGTACGTTAAGCCATTAGTCCTAGTTGCCATGAACACTTCGATAGTTGTATAGAGGCTCAGTGATTTTTAATTGACCTCTGGTTTAAACTTGATTTTCATTGCCTTTGCCTCAAAGATCCAGATGTCAGTAACTTGGTAGAAAATACGGCTATTATGCTAACTTATAACTTTAATAAAATTGTAGCTATGTTAAAAAACTATGGACGAATAAAACAACAAAAAGGGCAAAAAAATCACGTTTGTTGTATGGGACCCCTTAAATATTTGTTTTATTTTGTTTTTATTTAGTATTTGTTGTTTTTGAGATACAGCCGGGTGACAGACGGACGGACAGACAGACGTTGTATGGGAGCCCCCTTTAAATATTATTATTATTTGTTTTTAGTATTTGTTGTTATTGTGGCAACAGAAATACATAATTTGTGAAAATTTCAACTGTCTAGCTATCGCCGTTTTTGAGATACAGCCGGGTGACAGACGGACGGACAGACAGACAGACAGCGAAGTCTTAGTAATAGGGTCCCGTTTTGACCCTTCGGGTACGGAACCCTAAAAAAGATATATACCTACCTATATAAAACAAAGTCGGGTTAGTTACACCATTTATAACTCAACAATAGCTGGACCTATTTTTATGATTAAAAATTTGTTGGGTTCTTAGAATAGAAAATAAAGCATATTAAGGACAGGATAGATAGGATACTAAGAAGAGGATATGAAGGATAATATTGATAACCACCGAAGGAATGTAACATAGTTCCAGTGGTTCGCCAATAAAGGCGAAGAGACGGCACACGGCGGGTTTCTTTAGCGGGTGAAGGCCCTACACTACCCTGTTCGTTGTCCCGAATAACGGGCTGTGCGGTTAGGAAAATTTTTTCTCGCCTTAATAAAAAAAGGATAATACTGATATCTGATATGATAGGGAAGGGGTCGCTTTCTTAAGGTTGTCCGCCCGGAATAGCAACTGTTAAAATAATGGAAAATTAACAAAAAAAAATAAGGAAAATAATTTTCTTTTACATTTTATATAAAATTGTTTTATTGATGAAAAAACTGACTTTAATTCAGCTAATATTTTTATAAGAAAGTTTATTGATTTCGAGGACGTATAAAGTTCATCGGTTCAGCGACTACATGTGGGTATATTCAATGGAGATAACGTAATATTTTTTTTAGATAAAGGTCAAGTATCTAAGAAATAAAGCTAAGAAAAATTAATATCTATCCCGTAATTTTTCCGTGATTCGCGCACAACCTCTATCATTTTATATGAACACTAATATTTACCCCCTAATAATTGAATATGAAATGGTGAGCAGTGGCTTGACAATACTCTCGATATAGCTGAATCCATGAGCGACGGTTATCATTTACCATCAGGTGGGCCGTGGCTCGACAGCCAACATAAGCAATAAAAAAAAAATTGATCTGGTCAGATCTGGTCAGATCATATCATGATGTAAAAGTTAGGCCACAGCTGGTAATAAAAACACCACCTCGATTGTATTAACAGTCTGGTACTCTAGTTAGACATATTTGCTTACCATCACGCCATCTCCCTTGCAGGGTAAGCAGAGAGAACAGAGATGCATAAGGCTCTATTCTTGCATACATATTTTATAATTAATTATATTGCACCTACAATATTGGAAGTGGTAAATCAATGTAATGTTTTGACAAAACAAAATGTTTTGAGCTCCTTGGTTAATTCTACAAGCTTAACCTAACAGCAGGTAGGTACCTACTCATACATAAAATTCCATATATTTCGTAGTTATACGCATTGACTATTGTTAGTGTGGTCTACAAGCGCTCAGTACAAGAAATGGACTTTGGACGACCTTGTTTGAACTCATGTGATGCCTGGAGTTTCTAATAGAATACGTACATAGGTATTTAGATATTTTTATATATATTTTTAGCATTTGACATGCTTAGCAACATACATTAAACACAAAGAGGAAAATGTGAATTCGAAAATAACAGTCACGAGCAGGATTCGAACCTGCATCTCCTGGATACCGTCCAGATGCTTTGCCAATTTCATTCATCGTGACCCTTGCTCCCGACTGTTAATTTCGATAACACATTCATACTTAACGTCTTTTTTGTTGTTCGTCTTGTTTGTTGTCAAAGGCAATGTGCTTTACCTAAATGAAAACTGTTACTTATTTAAAATATTTATTAGCGAAGAAACAAAATTCCAAACGTGAACGAATACAACAGATATATATAGAGCTAGGATGAATTTTGGCAAATTTCACCATCTGAACTGTCGCATGTCAAATGCTAAAAATATATATAAAAATATCTAAATATTTATAGGGTTTGCGTCATTATTAGGTAAAATCTTAATTGTAAAATTAAGTTTACCTGGTCGGTTTAATGTATGAAAATACTTCCAACAGATGGTGCAGGCGTCACCCAAAGACGTTAAGTATGAATGTGTTATCGAAATTAACAGTCGAGAGCAAGGGTCACGATGGCTGAATTGGCAAAGCATCTGGACGGTATCCAGGAGATGCAGGTTCGAATCCTGCTCGTGACTGTTATTCTCGATTTCACATTTTCCACTTTGTGTTTAACGTACATAGGTAGTTTTGATCTTATGGAACATAACGAGAGCTATCTAGTTGTACTCTGCATCTTAAACTGCTTGTGTATTTAGTTACTAATAGAAACATACAACAGATTCCTTCTCGCTCGTAGGATGTTGTTACCTATAATATCTATAATTCCCGATTGCAACGAATACCTACTTCCAGAGATTATTGAGATCGAAGAGAACGAAACAAAAAAAACCCATATGTGTGCAATTCACACACGGCAGAAATGAAACTTCTGTAAAGTAGCCTACGAGAGATTGAGATGGATATAGAGTATCAGGGGTATTAGGATAAATGTAAGGTTTAGTAATTATTTTTTACCAAGCTTAAAATGACCTCTCATTAATTAAATTTAATAGAGCATTAAAATTTATTATTAAAAATTTTGTTTTCGGCAACGAGATAATGGATCCTGTAGGAATTCATGGGACAACTTTGGTAAAAGATCATGTGAACCTCACCATAGCAACATAAATAACAAAAGTATATGATTCACTTCGGGGGTAGGTGATAAAAATACTTTATTGGCTTTTCTGCAACTGACTGTTTCCTATGCATTTATGCGTTTGTTTCTTTATCGTGACGCATTTTCGTTTCATCGAGTTTCAAATCACAATGACTCTTAAGAAGTATTCACTTCAAAAAGTTATTTAAGTAAGTACCTAATATAGATATCACAGGAAGTAAGCAGTCTTAAGTTTTTGAAAGATGAACCTAAATCATCACAAAAAAACATGTGTTAATGTTAAGTGTGACGGGATTTACTCATGATGCCCCTGCGAAATTGTATAACAAATAAAAAACACATAGGTACATCTCTATATTCAAAATTCAGTCGGGATGGAAGGTACACCACTGATGTAGAGAGAAGAGTGAATGCGGGAAATAGAGTGAACGGAGCATTGCGACAACTTCTCGGCAGTCATCACCTCAACCAGAGGGCACGTGTCGCAATACACAACGCAGTGCTTGTCCCAACGTTATTGTATGGAAGCGAGAGTTGGATATGCAAGGAGCATGAGAGTAAAATCAATGCGGTCGAAATGCGATCTCTGCGGAGAATCTGTGGAGTGAGGCTGACTGACCGCATTCGTAACGACGACGTAAGAGAGCGAGTAGGTATGAAAGAGAATATTGGTGTAAAGATGCGAAGGGGAATGCTCCGATGGTTCGGACATGTGGAAAGAATGTCGGACGAGCGACTGGTTAAGAAGATATACAATTCGAAAGTGGAAGGATGTAGGTTCAAGGGGAGACCGAGACTCACCTCAAGAGTCTGTGAAGCCGGCGAGCGTGTATGAAGAGAGTTATGAATGTTGAGGAAGCGAGAGATGTATGCAAGAATAGAGCCTCTTGGCACTCTGTTCTCTCTGCCTACCCCGCAAGGGAAATGGCGTAATGAGAAGTAAGTAAGTGAGTATGTCTCTATATTGTGATGTATACTATTGTGTACTGTAGGTACGATATGGTTTGAATTATCGATGAAATCGTATAGCTATTCCAGAGCGTAAACTCCTAACGCTATGTCCTTATTGGCTGTCGCAGTACGACACAACTTTTGTTGTCCAACCGACCAACTAGCGCGACAAAATTTAAACGCAGCTCTTTGAACGGAACCATAGTGTAACGAACTGTCCTAACTGGCAACACGCACGGACATGCGATGTCGCATTGGTTGGTCGGCGTGTTTGAATTTCAAATCGGATCTAATTTGTCGTGTCGGTTGCGCGGAAATCACGTGTTGTTTGTTTACAAAAATGAATAATTTCATTGATTTTTTTGGTAACAGAAATACTAGGAAGGCCTTTCTTCTATAGAAATTGGTTTTTTTAAATTTGTTATCTTTTGTGTACATTTTACTTTTAATGCTTCAACAACATAGTCGTCAAATGTATCTGTCTTGATTTTAGTGTAGGTACTGGTAAAATAAACTGTTGTTTTCTCGTAGCTGACAGTTCAAATGGTGAAATTTGCCAAAATTCATCCTAGCTCTATATATATATCTGTTGTATTCGTTCACGTTCGGAATTTTGTTTCTTCGCTAATAAATATTTTAAATAAGTAACAGTTTTCATTTAGGTAAAGCACATTGGCCTTTGGCAACGCTATCTTCAACGACTGACGACATTTCGCGGTATGGACACAACGACATTGTCGTACGACCAACTATAAAGTTTTGTTGTGCGGCAAAGCGAACGACCGATTTTGTCGTCGAACAACTTTGGCAATTAGGACATAGGGTAATGCTAACGTGACCATGAGCTTTGACGACCGAATCAAAATACAATAAAAAAAAAGATTAAAACATAATCAATGTGATCGATTGTTCTAGAATATTTTGCGTGTTTCTCATTAAAGATTGCAGAACTAGTTTTATGTCTCTTGTGCTATTCTAGATTAATATGCAAACGTAAATGGTTTGAAAGGTTAGTTCACTGGCCATCGCTTCTCGGTCAAGGATATTTTAGGTAGGTACTTATACTTACGTCTACAATATAATGTGTGGATTTATATAAAATACAAGCAGACACGGACGGGTCAATGACTGCAGTAATGAACTCATAAATTACAAATACGTTGCAAACAAAGGGTTTTAGAGTAGGTATAACATCAGCGGCGTGGCGTAGCGTTCGCAAAGAGGGCTGTCCGCTCCAGGCGGAACTGTTTGGGGACGAGAATTTTTTAAAAATATTACGTGGGTGGTATAATAGCTTTCGGCCCACCTGATGTTAAGCGATTATCGTAGCCTATAAACGCTAGCAGCACCAGAGGTATTACTCGCGCGTCGCCTCCTCCAAGGAAAGGAGGAGTTGGAGGTGAAGGATAATATGAAGAGGATAAGGAAGAAATGTTTGGTTAGTATTAATACTAACCATATAACATTATCCCCCATTCTTGGGGAGGCCTATGTCCAGCAGTGGACGTTAAAAGGCTGATGGATGGATGGATGGACTAACCATATCTTGTAATTAGGACTATAACGTAGACATATTTTATTTCGTAGAAACAATGTTAAAAATATATACCTACTTAAGTAAAATAATCACATACTTACATTACATTACTTAATCATAACATGTAGAATAACTAATTCTGAAATTTAAAACCTAGAAAACTAAACTATTAAGTTTTAAAATTTAATTTAATAAATATAAACGGGCAGCAACATATTTTGTAAACGCCCTAGCTAGCCGGTAAAATTTTCCTTCGCTCCGGTGAATGACACTTACCTTCGCTACGCCACTGCTAAGAATACTTTTTAAATATCAAAATTATAAGCTGTTAATCATCGCAATTGCTTATAGATTAAATTTAAATCAGTTATAAGCAGTTATGACAACTGAATGAGGTATACCTATACTAAGTTATATAAGTGCCCGGTAGACGGCAATAGGCGCGCTCCCATTACGTGGAACTTTAACATAGCTGGCGAATTGTGAGTGATTAATACACCTCTGCCTACCCCTTCGGGGAATACAGGCGTGATGCTATGTATGTATGTAAGTTATATAATCAGGGCAGACATTACCTATAGTACAGCAGACATGTTGTGTATATTTAAACTGTGCCCATAGTGTTGTACCGTGAAAAATGTTGCCCTACTCAGGTACCTACTTACCTGAACCCATGAAAATGAAACATATTTCATATTCATGCCACGACATCTTCATAGAGGGAAAAGGCCAAGTACCAGCTAAATTTAATGATAGTCTAAGCACGGTATGTGCCTTTACACGAAGAACATTTATAGAAAACACATACAAAGTGAAGTGGAAGTACGAAAATAAGTAGCCGTTTTTTTACATGTTAAGCATATGTTTTTAGGGAAACTTGCTTAACATAGAGTGGTACCTACATAAGATTAGAGAGGTATTGGCGCGAAATGAATACTAGTCAGCCGTATTTCTACATGTAAAACAGGCGTTTGATTGTGTATGGTAAAAAGGTTTACCGTACAAGACAAAAAAATAACTGCCACACAACCTTTATGCACTGATTAAGTCGTTAAACTTTTTTGTTTTATAGCGCTTACATTTCGTATACCGCTACTATTATTGGGAACTTGAGATAACTAACTAACTAATTTATCATCACGCCATTTACATTGCGGGGTAGGCATAGAGAACAGAGTGCCAAGAGGCTCTATTCTTGCATACATCTCTCGCTTCCTCAATATTCATAACTCTCGCCGGTTTCGGAGACTCCTGACTCCACCTTCCTTCAATACATGACCGATTTGGTCTAGGTAGGTAAGTCTCGGTCTCCCCCTGTACCTACATCCGTCCACTTTCGCAGATATACCTAAGTAATCTAAAAACTAGCTATTGACTGCGGTGGACAAAGGCTAGCTATAAATAATTGCATTTTATCTTTAACTACTCAATATATTTGCTCTTACAATAACATGTACCTATTATAAAAGTCGCAATATGTATATGTAGTCTTAATTGACGTCATATATTATGAGTAGGTATAAGCAACCTTAATTTATACGTCAACAAACTCCAAATATAGAGACAACTTAATACGGATGTAAACAGTTTATTTTTTATTTAAACTATTATTGCCACAATTAGGCTTGAATCAAAGTCCAGTACCTACAATGTTTTTGGGTAAACAGTTTACTACCACAACTTAACACATATTTTGACCTGTATTCAACTAGCTACCTACTTTAAAGCACTGCGCTGCATTCGAACCTTTCCGCAGAGCACTTCCCCGGATTGGAAGGGACGCAAGTTCGAATCCCGCTATCAGTAAAGTTCTCATTTTCCACATTCACAAATAATTTGTTCCTTAATACATATTAAGTACTAAATTAATAATTCCTCATAATGAATTGTTGCCCTTTTCGAAGGCTACAGTAGAACAATTATATAATTCAATTGAGTGATAAGCAAGTCTAGACGCTAAGATAACTTGGATAGATATATTACCTATCTGATAAGAATGTTTATTGCGAAGTTATCTCCTTCATATGTGGCCGTAACTTAGTATGTAGGTACCTAATAAAAGTGTTATCTGTGCCTTTGTTGAACATTATCTAAGTAATGCAAAATTTGATGTGCTGTCAAGGAAATCGTAGTAAAGACAGACCTTTTACAAATATGAATAATTCTTTAAAAAAATGTATATAACTGCCTCGGTGGTGCAGCGGTAGTGGAAGCGACTGCAGATCATGAGGTCTCGGGTTCAATCCCCGGGTCGGGCAATGTTATTGAGCCTTTTCGTAAAAAGAAAAATACTCAGTAGCAGCCCGGAGTTTGGAAATGTGCCCGTAGACGGCAATAGGCTCGCCCCCTATTACGTGGGACTCAAACATAGCTGGCGAATAGTGGATGTGTAATACACATCTGTACAAGCGTGATGCTATGTTTATGTTCTTTAAAAAATTAGCAACTCAGCTCTCTCGCTTTCCCAGCTTAGGACCTTAATTTGTCACAGGTTGTATTCGTTTTTTAAAATTGATATAAGGTCAATGTTTAATGCCAACCCGCAATGGGCTAGCGTGGTGGACTATGGCCTAATCCCCCATACCATGAGAGGAGACCCTGCTTGCCCAATAGTGGACTTTCTTGAATGTACCTATACCTAATGATGCATTACTATAATTTATTGTAAGAAAAAGTACCGCACATTGATATTAGTTGATTATATGTTGGTTGTAAAGACAAATGTGATGTGGGGATTGGGTATGGCCGAAGGTCAGTGCGATAGCTCAGAGGCTTAAGGCATTTCACCGGGTTGGAAGGGGCGCAGGTTCGATTCCCGCTCGCATTAAAGTTCTCTTTTTCCACATTCACAAATAATTTGTACTTTATAAGTAATTATTTATTTGTCGAAAAATGGCATTTTTTTTGTTAATACTTCGTGGGTGGCAAACAAGCATACGGCCCACCTGATAGTAAGCGGTTACCGTAGCCATAAAGACGCTAGCAACACCAGAGGCATCACTCATACGTCGCCATCTCCAAGGAAAGGAGGTCGATAGGATAATAAGGAAAGGATAGGGAGAGTCTTAGGCCCTCTCAATCACAATAGGAAACACAACGATACCGTTGTTTCATGCTGATCTTCTGTGAGAGGGTGGTACTTTCCCAATCAAGCTAGCTAGGCTCTACTACTAGATTGGATTGCCATATCTTCCACATTACCTATAACTGATAGTAGCCAGTATCATATATCACACTTACTAAATAGACAACCAAAGTACTTTTACTCAATATTAAACGAAAGGCACAGTCTATTGACCTTTTCGATAGAAATGAAGCAAGCCAAATGTTATGCAATCAGCATACCAGATATCTGTGCAAATATTCTCGAATTACGCAGTTAGCTTATTATATAGAATTAATTAGGTTGCCTTATCGTATGCACAAAATTTTAGATACACAGGTATCTACACATTGAAAAAAATTTAGATAATATATACGACTCCGTATAAAGTGAGTATGGGAAGCAAGCATTATAATACAGAATAAGAGAAGGAATACTCGGAGCTCGGTACTGGAATGGCTGAAACGGGTAGGTAGGTACTATCTTATAAATTTTAATCTAATATGGAGTATTTAGATATTTTTATATATATATTTAGCATTTGACATGCTTAGCACTATACATTAAACACACAGTGAAAAATGTGAAATCGAAAATAACAGTCAGGAGCAGGATTTGAACCTGCATCTTCTGGATACCGTCCAGATGCTTTACCAATTCAGCCATCCTGACAATTGCTCCTGACTGCTAATTTCGATAACACATCATACTTAACGTCTTTGGGTGACGCCTGCGCCATCTGTCGGACGTATTTTCATACATTATACCGACCAGGTAAACTTAATTTTACAATTAAGATTTTACCTAATAATGACGCAAACCCTTTAAATATTTAGATATTTTTATATATATATTTAGCATTTGACATGCTTAGCACTATACATTAAACACAAAGTGAAAAATGTGAAATCGAAAATAACAGTCAGGAGCAGGATTTGAACCTGCATCTTCTGGATACCGTCCAGATGCTTTACCAATTCAGCCATCCTGACAATTGCTCCTGACTGCTAATTTCGATAACACATCATACTTAACGTCTTTGGGTGACGCCTGCGCCATCTGTCGGACGTATTTTCATACATTATACCGACCAGGTAAACTTAATTTTACAATTAAGATTTTACCTAATAATGACGCAAACCCTTTAAATATTTAGATATTTTTATATATATATTTAGCATTTGACATGCTTAGCACTATACATTAAACACAAAGTGAAAAAACTTAACACTTTGTGTTTAATGTAATATGGAGTATTTCTGCGTGTATCGATTGCGCTAAATGTAAAAGGAGGTAACGCATTTTACAGGGGGGAGATTTGTATCCGATTCTATAGCTACTATTTTCCTTAGTGTAGGCTGTGTATAAGTCGATATTTTAGGTGATAACGGTTTGGCTGTCTCTGAGCAGCGCTTCACGAGTATAGATTAGTTTTCAATGAAACTATTTCGCAAATAGGACAACTATGTCAAAGATAAGACATTATTTATTTGCTCAAAACGTTTGTATAGGTATGTCGCAATAATATAGTTAAAGCCGCGATATAGTCATATCCCTAGGGATATCCCTAGGGATATAACTATATACTGTAATATAGTTATATGAAAGCGGTTTATAACCATATTACTAGGAATATAACTACTTATGATACGAGCACGATCTAGTAATAATAGTTAAATCTTATTGATTTAAATATTTATTCTATCTTGTAAATATTTTAAATAGTGTATGCCTTCGCGTTTATTTTTTAGTTAAAAGTATCGATAATAGTTCAGTTACTTAATTAAATAAGTGTTTCATTTTAAGCATCGCAGTAAAGATTGGAAATAGAGTATTTTTACATACTTACTTTATTTTTATGCAAAAGTTTAAAGTATATTTCCATCCATCCATCCATCAGCCTTTTAAAGTCCACTGCTAGACATAGGCCTACCCAAGAATGGGGGATAGTGCCGTAATCGCCACGCTTGGCAGGCGGGTTAGCGTTCGCAGTGGATGTTGTTAATACTCGAGGGAGTGCTGCTGCCCACTCCCCCGGTATTCCCTCAGTCGGCTCTTACAACTCCCGTGGGTAGAGATGGGTGGGACAATTCTAAATTCGGTCCCACACGGCCTCACAAATAATGGATGAATTGAATTTCTTGAATTCTCAATTAAATGGAAAATTATTAATTAACCCTTAATTGGGCGTGGGGGGTGTCATACACACCCTTTTTTTTAACTTCCCGCTAAGAAAATTGAAAATTTTCAAAAGTTGGAAAGATATTGGTTTCTGTTTTTCGAAAATGGAGTTTTCAATGGATGTTGACGATTTGAGATCCTAGGAAGCTTCCCCGAATGTTTCCGCGATGATGTCTGTATGTGTGTATGTGTGTGGCCGTATGTAAACCTCTCATAACTTTTGAACGGCTGGACCGATTTCATCGGGGTTGGCGTCATTCGAAAGGACTTGACCAAACTTAGATTTTGAATACAATTAAGACCGATTCAAACCTGTAGATCTTGAGAAATCTCAAAAAAACTAAAATTTTTTGTTTTATTGGAATAACTTTTAAATGGTTTTACCGATCGATTCCAAAAACTAATCAGCTCTTAACATCAAATAAATTATAGTTTAAAAAACTAAAATAAAACGCTTTTAAATAGCTAGTTGAACTAAAAAGTAGTAAATAATATTACAATAAATAATGATTGTAAAAAAGCGCCTAATCAAATGTTAATGTTACAAATAGTTCACCTATAAGTAAAAAAGGACCCCACGCTTTTTTACAATCATTATTTATTGTAATATTATTTACTCCTTTTTAGTTCAACTAGCTATTTAAAGCGTGTTATTTTAGTTTTTTAAACTAATTTATTTTCTTCTTTTTAGTCTCTCTCAAAATAAAATAGTATCAAAACTTCAAAAGTACGAAGCAAAAAGTAAAGTAATACTACATCAAAGTAGAACATAGATAAATAACTATATTAAAAACTAAAATGAAGCAAAAAGATTCTTATTTCGAAAAAAAAACAGCCAAGAAAGTATTGAGAATGGATAATTTGTTTATGGTTCCAAATTCAAATTTTCGTTTTTTTTGTTGTTGTTTTTTTGGCACAACTGTTATCCATTTTGGCGCGGAGTTTGAGTTGCATCTGTTATTTATATTAAATACAGTGCTGTTTTTAGTTATATCATATCCAGTGTGTATTGCGAATTTCATAATGGACAAAAACATCGAACAAAGAGTTTGTCTTAAATTTTGCATCGCCAATGGAATTTCGAGTTCGGAGTCACTGAAAATGTTACAGAAGGCTTACGGTGAATTGACTTTATAAAAACACGTGCAGCGACTTCCGCGACTTCTAACTGAACCAAAACCAAAAAAACCTTGACAAATTCGATCAAAAGTCAAAGACATGTTGACTGTTTTCTTTGACTATCGCGGTGTTGTGCACTCGGAATTCTTGCCAGAAGGTCAAACGGTAAATAAAGAATATTATTTGAGCATCATGCGGCGTTTAAGAGAGCAAATTCGACGAAAAAGGCCAGATTTGTGGAAAGAAAATTCTTGGATTTTGCACCACGATAATGCGCCTTCGCACAAGGCCATCATTGTGAATGAATTTTTCTCCAAACACTCAACAAATACCATCGAGCAGCCACCATATTCACCAGATATGACTCCAGCCGACTTCTTTCTTTTTCCTAAACTCAAATTACCACTTCGCGGCACCCGTTTTCGATCGGTAGAAAACAAAAAGAACGAGAACTGAACTTAATTCCGGAAACAGCGTTTAAAAAATTTTTTGATGATTCGATTATTCGTTGGCTTAAGTCTATCGTTTTCTGAAGGAGCATACTTTGAAGGTGATAAAATAAATTTGGATGAATAAAAAAATGAACAAAACAACAACAACAATGTTGATCTTTTCCCGGTACTTTCTTGACAGAGCAGTATATGCCGCCGGTGCACATCTTAATATCGCGATTCAGAAACATGGGACAACGCCGGTGCACATCTTAATATCGCGATTCAGAAACATCCATCCATCCATCAGCCTTTCAACGTCCACTGCTGGACATAGGCCTCCCCAAGAGAACGCCACAACGAGCGGTCCCGTCATGGGGGATAATGCCGTAATCGCCACGCTTGGCAGGCGGGTTGAAGATCGCAGTGGATGTTGTTAATACTCGAGGGAGTGCTGCTGTCCACTCCCCAGGTATTCCCTCAGTCGGCTCTTACGACTCCCGTCGGTAGAGAGGGGTGGGACAATTCTAAAGCCGGCCCCACACGGCCGATACATACACATTCAATAACTACGGGTCCCTAAAAATGGATAAATACCGAATAATTTTATCAAATTAGTGTATTGTCATCGGTCCTCGATAAATTTACAAAGTTTGAACAAAATATGGCCATATGAAGTGGGTCAAAATCGCGCCCAAAGGAGTCGGTGACAAACATACAAATATACAAACATACAGGTAAAGCTAATAAAAAGCGTGTACAAACCACGTTGATCGCCGCCAGTCCGGTCATAATCGGTTGACTCGTTCGTGAGATATCGTTGTCGAAAAAAATTGAAAAAAATGTTTTTTTCCAAAATTTGTATGAAATTTTCAGTCTCAACAGTTCGAGCTTTAAAATTCTTCAAAGAGCTCAAAAAGCTGCGTTGAATGCCGTAAACCACGAGAAAATCAGTTCATTCATGCAAAAGTGCGAAGAGTTATTGCGATTTGAAAATTCAACGAATAGTGTTTTATTAAACCTATATCAGACATCAGCATAGAACAGTTATCTCCTTGAGCTTGAAGATTCAAAATGACACTAAAATTTTACTTTTAAGCTCGAAGAGCTCAAAAAACGACTTTTACACTTATTAGCTATGTTTTTGAGCACCCAGAACGTTTATAAGTGCAATTTTGAGCGCTTAAGTATCAAATTAGCAAGAAGTTGCAGGGATAGCCTTTAGGGTCAACCGTTTTACAGATTTTTTATTTTTTAAATGGGCAAAAATTTTCTACCGCACGCCCCGTTGCCCGGGGAGACAACAGGGTAGTGTGGAGCTCGCACCCACTAAAAACCCACCGTGCACCCTCAACCGCCCTTACTGCGGCGGATCACGGGTACCGCGTCGTATCGACCGCGATCCGCAGGCGGCAGTCCCTTCAGGCACCCTCTCTAGTGCGATGCTCCATGCACGTGGGTGTCACACCTTCGCGGTAGGCTTCCACAGACGGCAGGGCAATCCCCGACCCCACTGTCCGCAGCCTCGGCTAGGGCGGCATCAGGCGCAGGTAAGCGCGCGCACGCTGCCCTGCGCGCCGGCGGCGAATCGAGTCCGCGAAGGAGGATTCCTCCCGGGCCCTCTCCGCCGCCTCCTTCCGCGGGAGGTGCCATACACCCCAACGCAAGTTTCTAGGCTAATAACTTCTTAAAATCTTAATTTAGGGCGCTAGTCTTCTAGGTAGCTTCCTAAGCACGTTTGACGTTTACAATTTAGTCGCGAACGGTGTTAGATCGTGAACGGTTGGGCTTAGAGAACTTAACTTGTTAACTAGACTGAATCTAAACAAGTATTTATAAAAAATATTCTTTATTATTTAAAAAATCTAGACGTCGTGGGACGTCTAACAGATGTGAAACATCAAAATTATTTTGTAGAAATAAAATGATAATAACTTGACAAAGTACTCCTCAAGACGAATTGAACGTGTCCAAACTTGACAGGGTTGCGTCATTTCATTGTATAGTTACTATGGCCACCTTCCAGCTTCATCATCAGTCCCTGGATACCATCTAGACACAAAGTACTCGGCAAGACGAATCATACGAGCCCAAACTCGAGGGGGTTGCGCCGTTTTATTATAGAGTTCCTATGTCCACCTTCCAGCTCCGTCATCAGATCAGCTCCATGTCATCATAATATTGTATTATCACGTGATATACACATGCGTGTAAAATTTCAGCTCAATCGGAAACCGGAAAGTGTGTCAAATTTAACTTGTAAGATTTGAACAGAACAAGTAGGTACCTACAATAAAAGCGTCGCCACGCTACCAACCGATGTTACCCTCCCTTCGCAATAGATGTTTCGCATCAAAATATATTAATTATAATAAAAAGGGGTTTAAATGCTGATTAATATGCAATTCAAATATTATCATTAATTGAAGTCTAATTTTGCATTGACTTCTGATTTTATTTTAATAAACTAGTTGTGGGGTGCTACACATCCCACTTGCCGTGTGGGGCCGGCTTTAGAATTGTCCCACCCCTCTCCACCCATGGGAGTCGTAAGAGCCAACTGAGGGAATACCGGGAGGAGTGGGCAGCAGCACTCCCTCAAGTATTAACAACATCAACTGCGATCGCCAACCCGTCTGCCAAGCGTGGCGATTACGGCACTATCCCCCATATGAGCGAAACACATGTTGTGGAGTTCTCTTGGGGAGGCCTATGTCCAGCAGTGGACTTCGAAAGACTGATGGATGGATGGATGGACACATCCCACGCGACCACTTATGCTACTTTTAAGGCGCGCCCAATTAAGGATTATTAGAATTAATTAATTATACTGAGCAATCCAAAAATTAAATTAAATTTAGCTGGGACAAACAGTCCAGTTAGGTAGGCACAACTTCGAGAGAAAGAGGTCAATCGACGAATCCAACTCGGCTGGGCAGCGTTCGGGAAGCTAAGGAATATCTTCTCGTCCAATATTCCGCAGTGTCTGAAAACGAAGGTCTACGACCAGTGTGTGTTACCAGTGATGACATACGGAACAGAGACGTGGTCTCTGAATGTTAGCCTCATATCAAGGCTCAAAGTCGCTCAGCGGGCCATGGAGCGGGCTATGCTTGGTGTTTCCCTACGTGATCGAATCCGTAATACGGAGATCCGTAGGAGAACGAGAGTGACCGACATAGCCCGCCGGGTTGCCATGCTGAAGTGGCAATGGGCAGGCCACATCGCTCGACGAACCGATAACCGTTGGGGACGAAAGTTTCTCGAGTGGCGACCACGTATCGGACGGCGCAGCGTAGGATGGCCCCCCACCAGATGGACCGATGATCTGGTTAAAACTGCGGGGAGCCGTTGGATGCGGTCGGCACAGGACCGCTCGTTGTGGCGTTCTCTTGGGGAGGCCTATGTCCAGCAGTGGACGTTGAAAGGCTGATGGATGGATGGATGATGGATGATTGAGAAATCTTCATAGGACTAAAAATAATGTTTTCACATTCAAAATTTTGCCGCCCTGGGCACTCGCCCCGACTGCCCCTAGTGAAAATCCACCGCTGCCCACACGGCAAAAGTAAGTATATTTACCAAAAACAAAGTAGGATACGTTATTATAAAGTATAGTTGGCAATCCTACGTACAGCCTAGTAAAATTCTGTTTTTTGAAGTAGGAATTAGAACAAAATGTTTATATGATTGTCAAACTTTTTGTCATGTTTTAAAGTTACAAACACAATATAATTTAGCATCGGTGTGGTATTTAATGAAGTTTAGTCGCATAGGGACCATGTCACATTGTAAGTTTACATAATAATTACATATAAGTACACTTTACTATTTTTAGCCCAATGTTCAACTAGCTTATAAACTAACTTTGCACTTTGCAGCAGTAGACATAGGAGATGCCAATATACTATTAAAAATCCAGTGTTCATAAAATTAACATTTGATTGAGCTCTCAATGTCGAGGGTCGGACACATTCCGTCAAAAAATGTTGCAGATGCTCTACAGCACCGCATGCAGTCATCACAATTAGGACTCGATGAACTTTTCATTAAATGTGCAAACTTTCTCGACGGAACATGTCCAGACCGACATCTAAGAGCAGCCACTAGCTCTTTTCTAGATAGACTATAATACACTTATCTATCCATGGATAGCGTAGAGGTTGTGTTTAGTTCGTTCTGTATCAAATACCTTTCTTGAATGAATTGATTTGAATATTCTACGAATGTGAAGAGGTGGTAAACATCGCTCACTCTCCATCACGTGTATGGGTGAAGAACAAATGAATCCTCCTTGATAGGGGTGGTCCCTCATGACCTGGTTCTGTACTTTGTCGAGTTTATATTTATATAGATTAGACTTTCGAGTTTCAACTATTGTCATACAAAAAGCTAGCGTAGTCCTTTCTACTCCGGGTAGTGTGTTATAATATTGTTTTACCATCCTTTTTACGTCCCACTATTTGGGAATTTTTTTCAGTCATCGATAGTATTCCATACATCAGTAAGGACAGAGTAGAAAATTGTTTTTAAAAATATTGTTAAAACACATTCAAATTAAAAAAAAAGCGCTGTTAACATAAACAATATTTGAATAATATATTTTAAAAACAATTTTTAGAATGATAAGTTACTTCAAAAACAATAGTCAACTGTTACCATAGAAGGTGTGAGGAGGTGTATAAGTCCGTAAACACGATGGCAAATACAAATATACATTTTGGATAGGAGTATCGTACACGTGGCAATAAATTGTAAGTAATTAAGTTTTACACATAATAATACATACCTCTAAAATATGATTATTATGTATTAGAATGGCAGAGTCAATAATTTACTATATTTTTTGAAGGATTTATTTTTATTCAAGAAAAAAAAGAATTTTTCAAATTCGTAATAAGTTTTTATGTTTACTGTTCTCTTTGTTTGGAAAAATGCATTTACATTATTAGTTTTAAACTGAGCGACTACCGTTTGACATGCCTTAAATTCAATTAATTACTATTCGGTTGTTATTTAATTTATTTGGAGACCACTCTGGCGTAAAATAAGTTAAAGTAAGTAAGTATTGTAAACATTAAATGGAAATTAACTTTATAGGTACTTACTAGGTACGAGTACAATTACCTATCTACGCTGTAAATTCTTGGATAACAACATTCATGTTTAAGAAACATTTGAAACTACAGGTTATTAAAACAGTCAAAAAGATATATTTAAAAGCAACCTAACGTGTTTTAAAATTGCGGAAGTTAATGTTGTTTATTTAAATTGCGACTTTAAGGAAATTAAATCACTTTTTTTTCAAATCTTACACAGTTGCCTGAGGTTTAATTAACAGTAAAATTGCTATCCAAATCAGGTGTAAAGGTTCTTCTATATCATCCCTTTCTTGCCATTGTCTACAATTCGCAATTCTTCAATTGCTCAAGAAAAACACTATAATTTTAACCAGAAGAAACTTGGGATTTTTACTTAGTAAATTACACAATAAGAACAATAGCTAATTATTTACAAACCGCTATTCAAAATGCATGTTTTGGTGATTATATTTAAATGATTTAACCTTTATAATAGAGTTATACTAATGTACAAATTAAATTTGGAATATTATAAACGGGTTGGGAATAAGTTTTGCTTCAAGCTTAAGAGTGATTAAAATTGTTCAGATGCTATTCTATCGTGACACTGTACTTTTCCGCCTGTCGTCACATGACATATGCAGGTGTGTTAGCTAACTGTAGCATTCATGCACGTACCTACTTACAGTTAATTATTATGTGCGAGAGATGAAGTTTTTCTTGATTTCATTCGAAATATGTTTCTCACCACGATTTCCTCCACGGTTTTTATCATTCAATCAAATCAATAGATTTGATTGAATGATAAAAACCAGCAACAGGCGCACACACTTCACTCCTCGCTCACACTCCCTATCAGGATAAAAATATACCTATGTGTTTATCCACGCTATACGTTACTATCTCTCCCAATAAAATTTACTATGCTGCGTCGTTGTTCCAGTGGTAATGTATGCGACTGCAGATACCGAGGTCTCGGGTTTGATTCTGGCAGTGTTTCACTTCCGTACCCCGAAAGGCACGCAAAGCCAGCAATAAAAACGCCGTTCTATCCAACTATGAGAGTGAGGGAATAGGCAGTGCACTTGTGCACTATAATATTATCTCCTGCGTACATCGCGTGTCTATTGATACTGGCCGTCGTGACTGAAATAACGGTCTGGACATCACAATGCGCTAGGGTAGAATAGAGAATATGGTTCCGGTGGCCCACCAATTACCTTTAATGGGTGAGGGCCTCTCACAACGCTGTTCGTGCCCCAAATGATGGGGTGTGCGGTTAGGAACATTTTTTCCCGCCTTATCAAAAAATAAAAGAAAAGGGTAGAATAGAGCGATGTTTTGAGTTCGAATTTTAAATTAATTGTAGTAAAATCTTTTTGCAAGTTTTTCTTCTGGTAAATAAGGTTCGTACTGTTTTAGGACGTAGTTTTGAACGTATCAATCATTCTGGTAATGATCCGGATTTATTTATCTGAGTATTACCTGATTTTGTCAAGATAACGGTAATCTATATTGTATGGTAATGTTTAATATACTTCTTACACGGATTATTATTTATTTATTTATTTTATTATATATAAAATTGTAATCTATAATATATTCCTTGCTGGTGATCATGATACTATCACTAATATGTTATCATTTTCTTACCTATCTACATCCTTGAGTAATTTTGTAGGCAATTTTCACAATCGATTAAGTAGTTGATAGATTGCCGATCAGAAAAAAAAATGATAAAAATTTTCAAAATATTATAAATATTAGTACAACTATATTTGAAGGAAAATAAGTGCCTAAAAACTTTCACTACTCATTTTCACCCTAAAATATAAAATTCATGAAACACTTGTAATAAGTATACCTAGCTACTAAACCTGTAAAGTTCCTATCTTTAAAAAAAACGATACTCCCATAAAAAATTTTACCACCCCATACAAACATAGCATCACGCTTGTATTCCCCGAAGGGCTAGGCAGAGGTGTATTACACACCCACGATTCGCCAGCTATGTTTAAGTCCCACGTAATAGGGGGCGAGCCTATTGACGTCTACCGGGCACATTTCCAAACTCCGGGCTGCTACTGAGAATTTTTCTTTTTAGGAAAAGCTCAATAACATTGCCCGACCCGGGGATCGAACCCGAGACCTCATGATTAGCAGTCGCATTCACTACCGTTACACCACCGAGTGAGTTAATTAACGGACCACCGGAACTGTGTGACATTACTTCAGTGTTAAACCAACAACACCCTGCACTAAGGAATAGTCCTTGTATCGCGGGGGACTTTAGAAACATACAATTTCACGGACACAAAATACAGCCAGACTCAGAACAATCACAAAGAGTTGTCTTGTGTGGGAATCGAACCCACAACATTCGGGTGGGAGGCTGGTTTGAAGTTGCGGGGTAATGCTCAATTTTTATATTTCTTGCTATAAGCGGGAAAATCATAGGACTACGAAACCACCTGTAACAAAGCATATAAAATCACAACTTGTCACACAGAAAGGACCTGAATGGTAGGGTTGCCAACCGTACCACTGAAGGAATGTAATATGGTTCCGGTGGCCCGCCAATAAAGGCGGAGAGACTGCACACGACGGGTTTATTTACTTGGTGAAGGCTCCACACTATCCTGTTTGTTGCCCCGAACGACGGGGTGTGCGGTTAGATAATGTTTTTCCCGCCTAAACAAAAAGAAAGTGCTGCCAACCGTACTATTATATTATAGGTGTACTATTATTTTGATTTACCTATTTGTAAGATGTCAGTAACATATTAAAATATAGTCAAAGGTAACCAGTTAAATAGTAATTAAAAGTAGCGCATTCCAACGTTGTTAAATTATCTGATGTACTCGTATAAGTACTTAAGTACCTATTGCTATAAGTATGTGACACACGCTATGACGTTGCTGGCGGAGGCGTCTAGGATACAATTACTTTGCAGCAAATAAATATCTTATCAGTGGTGGGTGTGTACCGTGTGTATTTGCTAAACATAAAACACCAGTAAATTAAAATGTAGTATAAAACAAGATCATTACTGAATGATGTTTCGCCACAACTTAGTCATATTATAAATCGTCAAGGTTGTTTGTGTCGACAGCTTTGTTTTGAGTGTGGGTCATATTCCACGTTGAGGTGTAATCGAACGTACGGATACCGCCGTTCTGCTAAATTACATTTTTTATTCTTTGAATAAAGACCAATAAAAATGTATTCAATCGCTGAAGTTACATTAGCCTTTGTTGTACTTTATCTCTTTTCATTTTTATTCGAAGTAGTTGCAGGTTTAGTTGTTTAGTATCGTAAAATAATGTTATATTTTAAAATGTGATAATTAGATAAATAATTATAGGGTATAAGGTAATTAGTCAGGTTATCAATGCAATTAATTAATAAGAATTTAGGCGTAGTTAATTATTTATTTATATACAGAAATGAAAGAGACTACATCATTAACAAGTTATTTCAAACATATGGGTGAGTGATATTATTTTAATTATTAGATATTTACACTAAAGTAATATAATAATGTAGATATCATAATATTGTAATTTTTGATAGGCTTCTTTGTTAATTTTAAAAATACCGCTATTTAGCGCCATCTCTTATGCGACTGTGAAACAATAAACCGTCGATTCGTTCTCTAAATGCGTAGTAAGAGGAATATAGTGTATAAACGTAGTTTTTAAAAGTTAGCTTTTTTCTTTTTTGAAAGTACTTTAACAACAAAGTTTAGTTCCTATATTTTTGACAGTATCTATATAAATACTTTATCTTCTTGTTATAACTGTGATAGTGTCTCAGAAGGTATAGTATAGCGCTTGCAAAGTGACTTGGTCGTTATTACAGAAATTTTCTTCCAATTAGAGTAATAAAGCTAAAATAGAAGAAAGGTCAACAAGTTGTGCTACTATACTACTATAGTAACGTTTTGTTTTTGCTTTGTCAATTTCCATTCTAAAAATGTCAAATACAAACGTCAATGTCAAAAACAGCTGTGGTGTGGTAAACTTGTGCTATGTACGTACAGGAGAATATAAGCACTAAAAAGCAAATAATAGAATATAAAATATATAATATATAGAAAATATACAAACAATGAAACTAATTAAGCTTTGTCGTGCTAAAATTTATAAATATAAAATAATTACTAGTTGTTGCTTTTCAACAATACACAATAATAAGTGGCAAAGTGTAGTAGGTTTAGAAGTACATGCCCAGTTGAAAACTGAATCAAAACTATTTTCTGGTGCTCAAAATGTGTTTGGTGGTATTGTAAACAATTGTGTGTCGTTATTTGATGCTGCAATACCGGGTACTTTACCAGTACTTAATCGAAGATGCGTAGAACTAGGAATAATGACTGCGTTAGCGCTGTCCTGCAAAGTTAACGAAGTCTCGACATTTGATAGAAAACACTACTTTTACGCCGATTTACCGACTGGTTATCAAATTACGCAGCAACGAGCTCCGTTAGCTAGTGATGGTGTTATTAATTTTCAGGTACTACAATAACTTTGCTAAGTTATTTGTTATAGAAATTTGCAGATGTACCAAAAAAAAAAAGCCTTACTTTACCATAAAAGTTTATTACACAGTTAATGCACACGTTGGTTATAATGTAGTAGATACCTACACCTACCTACCTAAATATAAAATAATTTCATTTTCAGGTATTTAGTCCAGAAATTCACAATAAACCTTACAGAAAAAGTTCAAAAATTAAGCAAATCCAATTGGAGCAGGACAGTGGCAAGTCATTACATGATTCTGAACTCAAACGCAGTTTGGTTGATCTCAACAGAGCAGGGGCGCCACTTATAGAGCTTGTTTTTGAACCTGATCTAGAGGTAAATTTAGTATTTAATAAATTATTATTATAATGGATCTAATAGATATTGCCCTGACCGAATGTTGGCTTGTCTTCTCTGATAATGAATCTTCGATAAAGAGTGGTGGTTAGGGGCTTAAGACAAAATTGGAAAAAAAGTTATCTCTCTTAAAATATATGTAAAAATACTAAAACACAATCACATTGCCACCTACCAAACCCAATAGTGAATCTAAACTGTACAGACAACCACTCAAACAACAATTTCATCAAAATGGTTAATTTAAATAGTTATAAATTAGTCATGCATATAATATAAATTAGTACTAAACTACTAACTTAACTTATTATCACGCCATTTCCCTTGCGGGATAGGCAGAGAGAACAGAGTGCCAAGAGGCTCTATTCTTGCATACATCTCTCGCTTCCTCAACACTCTCACTTCATACACGCTAGCCGGTTTCAGAGACTCCTCTGACTCCACCTTCCTTCAATACATGACTAATTTGGTCTAAGTAGGTAAGTCTCGGTCTCTCCCCTATACCTACATCCTTCCACTTTCTCATTGTATATCTTAACCAGTTGCTCGTCTGGCATTCTTTCCACATGTCTGAACCATCGGGGCATTCCCTTTTGCATCTTTACACCAATACTTTCTTTCATACCTACTCACTCGCTTACGTCGTCGTACGACGACGACGACGACGGCGTTACGAGATCGCATTTCGACCGCATTGATTTTACTCTCATGCTCCTTAGACATTATGAAATAAAACTATGTTTATGGAATCTATCGGGTTTATTTGATTTTCTGCTATCGCAATGTTTCAAATACTTTATGGATGTCCACCCATGACCATGAATGCTGTAAAATATTCGAATATTTGGGATAGCAGGAAATTAAGTAAGTACAGTAGATTCCGTAAACATAATTTTATTTCATTATTGCCTGTATAATTTTACTTCCTTAATTGCTTTTTATAAAATTTAAAATAGCTAGGATAATACCTTATTATTATCAAATTCAACAGCTCAGAGTGTGCTTATTTAGGGTATGTTTATAGTTCACTCATAATGCAGATTGGGAAATATAATATATATCATATTACAAATATCTGAACTGTTATTCACTCAACAACATTTATTAGTAGCCTTACACTGAGAATGGAAACATAGGTCTATGTTTCATATCAAGTTTGGTCTATGTGGGATCCTGGTGACCTTTCTAAATGTACCATAAACTGATATTTTTTTACTAGAATTAATTGTTATCTTTATTGAGTCTTAAAAATCATATCAACAAGCTTATCTATAATTACATAACAGGTTTAGAGCAATTTTGGTTAAACAAGTTTGCTTGTTTAAATAGTTTCTAAATATAGAAGGTATTTAATTAATTTTGAATACAAAGTAGTTGATTGGTCTTTGGTCATAAAGTAAAATATATGCAGATGACCTATTTATATGTTAACAATTGAAAAATATTTTGTGTTGAATAACATGTTAGTACAAAGTTTAAAATACCACTTTGATAGGTAACATACTATTATATACATATTTATGTGTGTATAATAAATTGTTTAGAACACATCTCTGAAATCACTAAACTGAATTGGATGAGGTTTTCGTGGAGAGATATAATTCAGCTTTTAGCAAAATATAGGCTTTATTAAATTGAAGTCTGATGTAACAAAAAAAATTATCCTCACGGAGACGAAGCCGCGGGCGTCAGCTAGTAACTATATAATTTGAGAAATCAAAACTTTTACCCATTATAAGCAGTGATAGCATTTTTTTTTTTTTTTTTTTTGTTTAGGCGGGAAAAAATGTACCTAACCGCACACCCCGTCGTTCGGGGCAACGAACAGGGTAGTGTGGGGCCTCACCCACTAAAGAAACCCGCCGTGTGCCGTCTCTCCGCCTTTATTGGCGGGCCACTGGAACTATGTTACATTCCTTCGGTGGTCCGCCGGCGGCTTACCCTTTCGGGTACCCTCTACTGAGTGACGCACCCACACACGGAGCATCGCACCTTCGCGGGAGGCCTTGCGGGTGGCGGACGTTCCCCGGTCCAACCACCCGCAGCCTCAGCTAGGGCGGCATTAGGCGCAAATACTCACGCCTGCGCCGCCCCAGTCGCTGGCGGCGGTTCGGGTCTGCGGAAGGATCAGCCTCCCTGGCCCTTTCCGCCGCTTCCTTCCGCGAGATGACCTCGTCGCAGAAGGCAGCGACCGCGGCCCAATTCCTGTCGCTGCCAAGCATCGCTCTAACGACGCTCGGCAGCGAGAGGTCCCCCCCTATTGCCGCGACGAGATCACGGCGCTGCCCGCCCCAAGCCGGGCACGACTCGAGCGTGTGCTGCGCCGTGTCCTCGTCGCAGCCACAATGGTGACAGCCCGGAGTCGCTTCCCTCCTTGCAACTATGTGCAGATATCTGCCGAAGCAACCGTGCCCCGACAGCACCTGCACCAGTCGGAAGGTAAGGACTCCGTGCCGTCGCCCCGCCCACTCCTCCAGCACAGGTTGGAGCGCCCCTACGGTCCAGAGACCGGCTCGGGGCGCTTCCAGCCGTGTCCTCCATCTGGCCATGGCAGCACGGCGGGCATCGCCATGCCACCTGGCCACCTCCCTGGGTGGGGGACGACCACCCACCTCTCGCTCTTGCGACGTCCGCCGATACACTTCGGCGAGCACCTCCGCCTGAGCAGTGATAGCCTAGCGGTAACTACAAAGACAGTATAGAGTTTGATCCCGAGTCCAAGGTTAATACCTCTAAAGGCACACACTTTTTTTTTTAAGGCGGGAAAAATTTTTCCTAGCCGCACACCCCGTCGTTCGGGGCAAGGTAAAGGGTAGTGTAGGGCCCTCACCCACTAAAGAAACCCGCCGTGTGCCGTCTCTCCGCTTTTATTGGCGGGCCACAAGGCACACACCCCTTACTTTTCGAAATTTTGTATATTGTGTATTTGTTAACAATTTATCACTGCTCGATGAAGGAAAACGTCGTGAGGAAACCTGCATGCCTGAGATGTTTTCTCGATGGCTTGTGAAGTCTGCCAACCCGCATTGGGCCAGCGTGGTGGACTATGGCCTAATCCCTCTCACCATGTGAGGAGACCCGTGCCCTATAGTAGGACAGAAAAAGGGTTGAAAAAAAAACCACAGTAATAAAACTAACTAACTTATATCACGCCATTTCCCTTGCGGAGTAGGCAGAGAGATCAGAGTGCCAAGAGGCTCTATTCTTGCATACATATCTCGCTTCCTCAACATTCATAACTCTTCATACACGCTCGCAGGTTTCGGAGACTCCTGACTCCACCTTCCTTCAATACATGACCGATTTGGTCTAGGTAGGTGAGTCTCGGTCTCCCCCTGTACATACATCCTTCCACTTTCGCATTGTATATCTTCTTAACCAGTCGCTCGTCCTGCATTATTTCCACATGTCCGAACCATCGGAGCATTCCCTTTCGTACCTTTACACCAATACTCTCTTTCATACTTACTCGCTCTCTTACATCGTCGTTACGAATGCGGTCAGTTAGCCTCACTCCACAGATTCACCGCAGAGATCGCATTTCGACCGCATTGATTTTACTCTTATGCTCCTTTTTGCATACCCAACTCTCGCTTCCATATAATAACGTTGGGACAAGCACTGCGTTGTGTATTGCGACACGTGCCCTCTGGCTGAGGTGATGACTGCCGAGAAGTTGTCCCAATGCTCCGTTCATTCTATTTCCCGCATTCACTCTTCTCTCTACATAAGTCCATCCACCTTCCATCCCGACTGAATCCACATCCAAGATATACAAATTCATCCACTTGTTCTAGCACACCATTTCCTATTGTTACTCTAACATCTGTTCTGGCTTCTTCTCTTTCAAAAACCATTACTTTGGTTTTGTTTACATTCACATGTAGGCCCCTTTTCTTACAATCTTCTGCCATTACGTCGACTAGCGTTTGCAGGTCAGTCCCAGACTGCGCTAATAGGACCGCATCGTCTGCATATAGCAGAGTTAACCACTGAGTCGCCCATCTGAACTCCCACATTCATTTCATTCAACCTTTGTAGACATTTGTCCAGATATATGATAAACAGTCTGGCTGATAGAACGCAGCCCTGTTTAACGCCGATATTGACATCAAACCAGGGTGACATTCCATCATCCAGCCGCACACAAGCTCTGCAGTCCATGTAGTTGGACTGCACCGCTTGTAGTAGTCTACCGTTAATACCATACTCCGGCAAAATGTCCCAAAGTTCCTTTTGTACCATCCATCCATCAGCCTCTTAAAGTCCACTGCTGAACATAGGCCTCCCCAAGAATGGGGGATAGTGCTGTAATCGCCACGCTTGGCAGACGGGTTGGCGATCACAGTGGATGTTGTTAATACTCGAAGGAGTGCTGCTGCCCACTCTCACGGTATTCCCTTAGTCGGCTCTAACGACTCCCATGGGTGGAGAGGGGTGGGACAATTCTAAAGCCGGCCCCACACGGCAACCGTGTTTTTGTACAATCGTGTCAAATTCTTTCTCTAAATCCACAAAACTGCAGAAAACTCTCTGGACTACAGCCAGATGCTTCTCCACAATGTTGCGCAGAGGAAACACTTGATCCATGCATCCCCTTCGACACTAGAAAACTTCTTGTGCCTCACACAAAAATTAATCAGACACCATACAAATTCTCCTTTCAATAATCTTACTATACACTTTGGCTGCCAAACTCGTCAAGCTTATGGCTCTGTAGTTTGCACAGTGATAACGTGAACCCTTGTTTTTAAACAAGGGCACGATGACTGCGCTTCTCCAGTCCTCGGGAACCACTCCTGAGCTCCAACATAAATTGAGAAGCATCAGAAGGATTCCCAGACACATGAGCATCCAAGCTTGATCATCTCAGCAGACATCATATCAATACCCGCTGCCTTACCATTTTTAAAACTTCTAATCACCCATTCAACTTATTCCATAGTAATGTCATCAGAGGATGCCGGTACCGAATGCTGATCTGTTAGACCACATGTGGCACCGGCATCACCCGGAACGTCCGCATACATATCTTCAAAATATTCACTCCATCGGCTTAAAACATTTTGTGTTTGCGTAAGAATGTCTCCACCTTTAATCCTTATTTTATTCATTCTTAAAGCTGGCCAGCCACTCCGAGATTACTTCACCTCCCTCCAGAAAAGTTTGTTGTTGCTCTCGAAGTTTTTGGTCAGCCTTTATTCTGCAATCATATTTGCTCTATCACGCTTCTCTTTCAATAAGTCTTTGGTGTCATTCTTACGTTGCCGGTATATTTATTTCTTTTGTTATTTCATACTTGCACTCAGGTTCAAAGAAGATACATAGTCCAGCCACGCTTTCTTCTTTTGGTCTACGGAAGCTGCTACTTCCGTATCCCACCATGCATCACCGAATGAACTTTCCTATGCTTCTTTGAGCATCCACATACTTCTTTCGCTGTATCTACCATACTATCTTTCAATACTCTCCAGTATTCTTCTATGTCAGATTCCGGCTGTCTTGCCATTGTCAGCCGTTCATGGACACCCTCTGCATACTTTGCTCTTACACTCTCTTCTTGCAACTTTTCAATCTTTATTCTTTCAAGCCCTCCGAAGTGGACACGCTCTCGCCAGTGTCTCCACTTTCTGACTCACACTCACTTTCACTAAATCTCGCAATAACGAGATAGTGGTCCGTGTCGACAGCGGGACCCCTATAGGCTCTTGTATCCAGAATTTTACTTCGGAGGCGACTGTCTACCAGAATTAAATCTATCATACTTCTCTGTTCATTCCTTCTCCATGTATACATATGGATATAATGTCTGTCTGTATATACGTTTTTAGGATGGAGAAGAAGCAGCGGCTTTAGTAAAGGAACTAGTATTGATCGTGCAGAGGTTAGGTGCATGTACCGGACGTATGGAAGAGGGAGCCTTGAGAGTTGATGCTAATGTCTCACTTAGGCGGCCTGGTGATCCTTTGTCAACTAGGACTGAGGTAAGCATGAGAACGTTTATTAGAATCGTATTTTTTTTATTGCCATCGGTGGCAGACGAGCAAGCCTGATGGTAAGTGGTAACCGCCGCTGGACTGCCGGATGGACTTTAGCAACACTAGGGCCACAGCCAAGCCGCCGCCTACTGCAAATTAAGTGCTCTTTTCAAACCTCGTATAAAAAGGGACATGTCGTAGCGCCGGGGAAACATCGTAGCAGGTAGGTCATTCCAGAGCTTACAAGTACGTGGTAGTAAATAACGCTGAAAACCAGTTGGTTTTCAGCGTTATTTACTACCACGTACTTTGATGAAATCGTTTCCAGGTGGTGTGGATGAACCCTACCGTGACGTCTCGTTGTTCGGTGGTAAAATGGTTATGTTGGTACCATCTCAAACAGCTCCTCCGAGCACTCCCCATTGTAGAGCCGATAGAGCACACAGAGCGCACGCGCAAACCTGTGTCTTCCTTAGGTTACATTTTTTTTTAGATTTATTGTCTGTTTGTTCGTTCACGTATCACGCAAAAACTACTGAACGGATTTTGATGCATTTTTTTTTATTTCATACCTCTTGATTAAACTTAAAAACTGATATACATTTTATTCCGCTACTATATCGGGAACCTAAAAACTAGCTTTTGGCTGCGGTGGGGTCGCAGGCAGACAAGTTTAATATAAAATTGAAAGTGCGTATCTTGAAATCTAGACTTCAAAGTTAAGGATCGAACTTGATTATCAGGTTTAGCAGTCCCGAGTTATATATAATATATATAATAATAATACCTTACAAGGCATGTTAACTTTTCAGATAAAGAACATTGGATCAGTACGCGGCGTTGCTAATGCGATTCGATACGAGATCCATAGACAACAAACCATCTTGGACAGTGGAGGACGTATCATTAATGAAACGCGTGCTTGGGACGCCGTGGCTAAAGCTACTATAGCTATGAGAGATAAAGAAGTTGTCCAAGATTATCGGTAAGCACAAAATATCCTTTATTATAAATCTAAAAGTGAGTTTGTTTGTTTGATACCTGTTGACGCAGTAACTACTTAATCGGTCGTTATTAAATTTGGCATACATATAGCTTGCAGTATAGAGGACTGACTCTTATCCCGGAAATTGGAAGAGTTCCTGGGAATTGCTATTTTTTGTGAGGTTAACGTATTTAGATTAAAGGTGGCTAGCTTTTGTCTGCCCGTGGATAAGCTAAAGTATAAATATTTTCAAAACATCTACATAAGTTTGAAATTATTAACATGGCGTATTTTTATAATAGTTACCAGCTGTAATTTAGATACTAGTGACCCACCTTCGCAGGGGTGCAATTTACTCCGCTGGCGGACCACTGAAGTAATATAACACAGTTCCAGTGATCCGCCAATAAAGGCGGGGAGACGGCACACGGCGGGTTTGTTTATGGGGGCCCCACACTACCCTGTTCTTTGCCCCGAACGACGGGATGTGCGGTTAGGGAGATTTTTTCCCGCCTTAACAAAAAAAATTGAAATTATAGTTCAAATATTGTTAAAAACCTGTCTCTAGTACATTGTTTTGATCTACCTACTTATATCTAAAGATATAGCCAGCGTGTACCTCGAATAGATTTTTCTGCGACGTTTAAATTTATCGAAACTATAGGAAAAACATATTCAAACAAGACAGATGTGAATAGTCACTTTTATTTCGATACCTAGTTTTTGCCTGCCACTTCGTCTATGTCGACTTCAAAATTGAAATCCATAAAATCGTTTACGGGTACAGGAACTCTTTTTCGGGTAAAAAGTATTATATGTTCTAATCCACACTTATCTATCTGCCTACCAAATTTCATCCAAATACGTTCAGACATTTTGGAGTAATTCACGGACTAACATCCAAACATTTAAATATCTTACGAAGCTTTCGCATTATAATATTGTAGGTTATTATAATTTTCTGCAATTTATAGTTAGTATACAACTACTATTGTATTATTCAGGTATATGCCGGAACCGAATCTGCCTCCCCTACGAGTAAATCTGAAGACAAAGGAAGACCACAACGATGTGTTGAGCGTACCTCTTATAAAAGACAAACTTCCAGACCTTCCAGAAGATTCTCGAAGATATCTCATAGAAGAACACAAATTGCGTCCGGAAACCGCAATACAACTTGTCAACGAACCTATTCTTCTGGAATACTTCCAAGAATTAACAATAGACAGAACTAGATCTGCTACCAAAGTTGCAAACCTTCTTTTAAATGATCTTCTTACGGTGCTAAATAAAAATAAATTAGACCCAGAAGACTGTCCCATTACTGTGAAGCAATTAAAAGAACTGACTGATATGCTTCTCAGAAAAGATGTTAATTTAGAAATTTGTAGAAAAGTATTTAATGAACTGATTGAGGTATCTGATAGCGATGTATCAACATTCAACATTATTAAAGATAAAGGATGGGCGATGAGCAACGACGAAGAATTAATCACAAAAATGTGCATAGATATTTTAGAAAATAATCCTAAATTAGTGAAACAATACAAAGACGGCAAAACTAAAGTTTTCAAAGCATTCTTGGGGATATTGTCTAAGAACTCGCAGAATAAAATAGATATGGCCTTAGCATCTAAGATAATGGAAGGGTTGTTGAAAAAACAGTAATAAAGATTTTATTTACAATCTATAATTTGTGCATTTTTTATAGCTTATGGTGGCAGACGAGTGACGGCCCTACTGATAGTAAATGATAACCGTCACTTATTGACTCAGCTATACCGAAAGTATTGTCAAGCCCTGCTTATCATTTTGTTTCACATATATAAAATGAAAGATTTAACGGCTATCTCTTGCTACAACCAAAACACACCGATGTGATTCATGGTCGGTCAGACGGGAGATGGTGGTACCAACCCGCTCGGGCCCGATACCAAGTGAGTACTCCCACTTGGTACCCAGCCCTACCACCAGTAATGCAATGCGTGATAATGGTTTACTTCCCTTAGTCGCCTCGTACAACACCCGTGGTAAAGAATGAGTTGGTGACATTTGTATTCTTAGTCCGTCACCACACGGAGCAAATAACAATTGAATGATTTGAGGGTACTGGCCTATGTGCAACAGTGGACGTCAATAGTCGGATGGATGGTTCCGTAAAGGGCTGCGATGAACTTTCATGACAACTTATCTAACTGCTTTAGGGTGGCATGAGTTTTAAACAATGTAGGTACCTACTTACCTAGTTTCCCTCATGGTTAAAGCAACTGAAATAGTACATTGTTCACGGAGGGGAGAAAGTGACAGGTAACATGAGGCTGCTGTTTTAAAAACACCCGAGATAGGGTATTGCACTTTCGAGTACATTGTACTTTGCACTATTCCTGCAAGGAAAATTAGGTACTGACATTTTATTTAACATAGTAATTTTAAAAATTTTGTACGCATGTACAAAACAAATTTAATGTAGGCGTTTATGATTGTAATGTCATACAGTTCCAGTGGTCCGCCGATACAGGCGAAGCATCTGATGGTAAATGGTAACCGTCGCTCATGGACTCAACTATACCGAGTTTCGTCAAGCCGCTGCTCACCCACTTCATTTCTTAAATATGAAATGAAATAATAAACGTCTGTCTACTGCTACAGCCGAAACGCAACGATGTGCTTCATGGCCGGTCTCACGGGAGATGGTGATACCAACCCGCTCAGGTCCGATACCAAGTGAGTACTCCCACTTGGTCCCCAGCTCTACCACCAGTCATGCAATGGATGATAATTGACACCCGTGGGAAAGAATGGGGTGGTGACATTTGTATTCTTAGTCTGTCACCATACGGAAATTCTTGGTAAGTGCCCTCTCTTTATCCATAGATGAATTAAAACTGTTAAGTATTGGTTTATTGATTAACATTATACTTCCTAGTTAGATAGTTTTGTCAACAGGTGTCGTTAAAAACAAAATAAATGCGCTGTTGGCGTGGCGACGTCGCAGAGCCGGTTTTACCCTCCCTCCGCATTAGATGTTTTCACATCAACAATGGCGATTACGGCATTATCCCCCGTGACGGGACCGCTCGTTGTGACGTTCTCTTGAGGAGGCCTATGTCCAGCAGTGGACGTTGAAAGGCTGATATATCTATCATTGGTCGCGTACTTCGTGGTCTTAATTTCGATAGCTCTACAGGCTTATGGTCTCCCCATGTTATGATCGCTGCTATATCTTGTAATAAAATGTATATTATTAATAAATACCCACTGTTTTTCATTCCGGGCAACACACGGATTTTGCGTAGCTGGGACATTCTAGGTCACCCCACCCTTTTTTTTTTTTTTTGTTTAGGCGGGAAAAAATGTACCTAACCGCACACCCCGTTGTTCGGGGCAACAAACAGGGTAGTGTGGGGCCCTCACCCACTAAATAAACCCGCCGTGTGCCGTCTCTCCGCCTTTATTGGCGGACCACTGGAACTATGTTACATTCCTTCGGTGGACGTCACCCCACCCTGAGGTTCCTATAGTTCCCATGCTTTGTAAAAGTTGACATAACTAAGATATAGGTACGATTTTCTTTTGTAAATGATTTTCCATTTTACCATCCATTTAATATCAAGCATTTATGTGTAGGAAAACATTTTATTTGATGGTCCTCTAAGGTATTTGAAAATCATAAATTACCAATTATTTCTCCATTTGATTGGTAATTAGAACAGGTTTATTTTAAAATAATATTACAATAATATGTGCCCGGTAGACGGCAATAGGTTCGCCCCCTATTACGTGGGACTTAACATAGCTGGCGAACCGTGGGTGTGTAGGTAATACACCTCTACCTACCCCTTCGGGGAATACAGGCGTGATGCTATGTCTTGTTTGTTTATGTTAATGTATAACAATAAAAAGGAAAGAGAAAGTTTTACAGACTGTTGTTACTTTAAATACATAATTATGTTTAGGTACACAGTAATAACCTTGTAAGTATAAAATGTATAGGTACCTACCTACTAGCAAAAATACAAAAACTAAAATTATAGCTATTTGGTACTTATTTGATATATTTTTTATATTTCTTTTGACAATATCTGATCTTCATGGCAAAGTTAAGATATTCCTTGCTAGATCTTATCTAGAAATTGAATTGTGCTATTATACTTGTGTGTCTATTTCAAATCAATAATGTTAAGTTTCAGTGATGTAGGATTTTATTTACTTATTTTGTAAAATAATTATAATATATTATTATGATAAGTTCGAATACAATCATAAATTTTCACCCCAAACCGCCTACCACCACCTCTAACAAAAATTCAAACATCGATAAAAGTTCTGGAGCCTTTAATAGTAAGCAATTTGGCAGGATAACATCTGCCGAAAACATTAGTCCATATTAACTAAATTGCATTTTCTCTAACGTAAAAGAAGAAGCGACCGTTTGGCTGGGCTATCGATGATAGTTGATGAATGCTTTATGTTACGTCAAACATCTCACAGCGGCGCTGGACTATAAACATTCAGTATTTACATACATACTTGGTATGCAACACATCCCAAGGTTTGGTCGTTTGTTTACGATGGCAGATGCGCCCTGAATACAAACATCGGTTAGGGTTGTGATGGGTAATCTATTTAATATTTCACTTAGTATTTCACTAAAAACTTATTTTCACTCTTAATTATTTTAACTTTCTAAACGTACCTTTCCACTTACAAACAACAAAACATTTACTTAATAACGGTTAAAATCCTCAAAAAAAAGTTTACAATAACTAACACAAGCGTTTGAAGCAAGTGTATTTGCAAAACTGAGGCAATGCCGCGTTTACAATCATCACAAACGATCGGATTCCTTAAAAAGACCTTTCATGAGAAGAACCAGGCAAGAAACTTTGATATTAGCTAATGTATTCATTGTTAGTTCGTTAAACCACAATAAGCTTGTTTATTTCTTCTTCTACATGCCTTTACACACTGTTCGGTTGTAGCCAGTAGCTCTAGAAAAGTCCGCTAAATGACATCACGCTAAAGGTACTTACGTTATTTGTGGTTGCGGTGTGTGAGAAGTGAGAAGTTCCAAAAAATTATCATCGTTATACAGCGGTAGGCTCTCTTTTTTTTGATAGCCCTACTTACGTTGTTGAATATAAATCTCCCGCAATAATTAAGCCTAAAACACGCAAGATTGCAAAACACCTGGCCTACTTCTTACCATTGTCATTGTGTTCGAGCGCTCCATTGAGTGCAGAGCAATCAACGACTTCAATCAATCACAATGTGCAGTCAGCTCATCATTGCTACTTTGCTTACATTAATTATAACAACTATATCTGCGGCTGATATTGTAGAGCTACCGACTGGCCCAGCAGGCATACAAAGACTTGTTAGCGAGGGAGTAAAAAGTGTAGGCTATAAAATTGTATACGGTGATGAAGATATGGCTATCATTAATGAAGTAGTCAGCGATGTTCAGAAGAGCAACGCTTTAAAG
Source organism: Leucoma salicis (assembly GCA_948253155.1). Lineage (NCBI taxonomy): Eukaryota > Metazoa > Arthropoda > Insecta > Lepidoptera > Erebidae > Leucoma > Leucoma salicis. The sequence goes on along the minus strand of OX411820.1, from coordinate 11,228,370 downwards.
AAGAGAGTAAATTTGAAAGAAGCAATAAAGCCACTGCCTGCGCAAGATGTGAAATGTTTGATGTCAGTGGATAGATACTGTACAAAGGAAATGGGTGACATTAAAAGTAAGTTAAATCAAAGATTTCTTTTATGCGTATTGCATGGATGTTAAGATGAGATAAGCAGCTTCAATAGATGCTTTCAACCGACTAATAATAATTATGATCTAAAGACCGTAATTTCTGTCACAGATACTAGCCATATACGTCCGGTAGTACGCAGGAGATATTATCGCATATCGATATGTTTGCGAAAACACAAGTGCCCTCTAACTCTCTGTTCCCTCACTCTCATAATATGGTGAGACTTGAAAGAGATCAGGTTCAGGATCAACGGCTTTACATGCTATCCGAGGCTTCGGGGTAAAACAATTCCCAGCTGCAACGGAGAATTTCATGATGGAAAAACCCAATAAATTTTTGTTGGCCTGAACCAGGAGTCGAACCACAACTTCTGATTCGAAGTCAAATATACTTTAATGGGATGTTTTGTTGAGTATTCCGAGCAACCTATTTATTTTACTATGTGTGAAATTAGACATGTAGGTATTGTTAGGAGTTGGCTTAAATTACTAAGGGTCATTATGCTTCATTAGCTCTTATAATTACCAATTGATAAGGGGTATTTGAGTTGTTCAGATTTACTATAATATTAATGTCTTCAAATATCATTGGAGCAATTCAGAGGGATGATGATATTCTAAGACCAGATATCAGATATATTGTTTGGAATCAACGAATTTTCGTAGGCACATGTCAACTTACTAGGCTCATAACTTTTATCTTTCAGAGATGCAGGACTCGAAATCTGTGTTTTCTGGTTTCGTTTCTAGATTTATCATTGCTACAGATTTCTTTTGTTCGTTTTTGTTGCACACGAGCACGGCAAACGAGCATTTGGCCTTGTCTGATGGTAAGCGATTACCGTAGTCTATTGATGCTAGCAACATCAAAAGCATCAATTATGCTGAAAAAGGACAATAGAGTGGAAATGAGTAGGTAGACAGTAAGGATATAATAGAGAGGTGATGACGAGTGGGGTTTGATCCAGCGCTCGTTTGTAACAATATCAGGAGCATACGAAAGTAGACATTGTTCTCATTGTCATATTTCTACTTAGTTTATTGACACTAGGTTGCTATTTATTTCGTGTTTAAAATATGTTTTATTATATTCGTTTATAAAATTAAAATTCCAGGTATTTTAATTAATGCAATCAAAGAGGATTGTGCAAAATGCACAGAGCAAGAAAAAGAAAAAGCGGGTCAAACTATAGCTTCAATGATGGCACACGACCCTGTCGCCTGGAAGCTATTCCTCACCAGGTACGATGGACTAGATAAATTTCAGAGATTAATTGGATAAAAACCAGCGAAGCACACGAGTGAACATATGAGTTTCTTGTTAATACTGAACATTACCTACTATTGTAGACTTTCATCAAATTAAAGAAATTATGTCGCTCATAAAGTCACGCTGATTGTTGTTATAGATGTGCACTTCAAATTAAGAAACGGGAGGAAGTTCCAAAGTTGGAGAATTTTAAGTTTAGAGAAGTAGGGGAGCCTGAAGAAGTGATACGATCACGCGGTAACAGGTTTACATTGCCAGGTGTTAAAGTTAGAGTTAAAAGGTATATATCTGAAATTGTACCTTAGATTAAATAGTATTTCAGTAGATGTTATCAAATTGCTATAGCAATGTTCGGATGCTCATTTTCTACTTTAAGTATGTAAAGAAAATTGTTATTCATATTATTCTGATATTTACTTAATTTGTGGATAACAAAATCACATAATTATGCATTATTTGAGTCTTTGGTCCAGTGAAGCTTTATTTTACTTATTTCACGAATGAAAATAGAGAAGATGTCTCTGTATAATAAGAAATAGCAAGTTATCTGTTACGAATGATATTACTTGTTTTTTATCGGCAGTAAAAATCCCATCTAACATTTCCCTCCCTTGCAAAGGTTTACAGGGATGACATCTCTGCAAACGTTTGCAACTTTAACTTAAATTCTACCCCAGTAAAAGTTACAAATATACAAAATGTCTGAAATACGCAGTGTGGTCTGGGTACAGAATTGTGATGAGTAGATGTCAATAGCTTTGCTCCTTATTACGTGAGATAATTAACATAACAAAAGTGAGAAATTGGTATAGTATACCTTTGGGCTTTGATTAAGTTTGCTTTGCACCTAGAAATAAAAATTGCAAATATCTACACTGCCTTTGTAGATCTACGGGTAAGTTAATAATAGATTAAAATATAAGTTATTTTGTTTTGTAACGACATAACGCATTAGCGTTTGTATTTTCTGCATAATAAATTAATTTATTGTGTATCTTGTATTTATTTAATTCCTGTACCTAATCTTAATACTTATAAGGACTACCATCACTGTCGGCTGATATCACCAAATATTTAAATTATAATTAAAAGCGGTTTTCGTTTAATTAAAACATCATAGGACTTTTGAAAGCGTATCTAAGTCGAAGGGTTTTTTCAATCTGCCGAATACTTATTTTTTTGAATCCTCGGAGACCATTTCTTTTGAATCTTCAGTCACATTTACTGGGAGCTCCAACGATTGTTTTGTAATAAAATATTTTATTTTATAGCTCCCGTCTGAATTGTATCTGCAATAAATATTTGAAAATTATTCTTAACATATTTAATTCAGGTAATGTACAGGATAAATGCATTCATCGTAAATATTTTTTTTTTTATATAATTATGTTATTATAACCCCAAGTTCCTTATAACTCAACTGTGACTTTCTCTTAAACAAATTATTTGGAATCAGCACATGTCTTTTCATATCTTTTTCTTCGATATTTCTTTTTTTTTAATGTTAATATGTACTAGATACTTATTCTTATATTTTGTTCGATCCATTCTGGTCACACATTCATCCTAATATCCTCATTTTCGTAACAAACAAGACGTGTTTCATTCCTCACGTTAGTGGCCCAAGTTTCTGATGCATAAATCACAACAGGTTCAGACCTGTTATGATTTATGCATCAGGTCTAGTAAATATTGCAGCTGACTAGGCGCTGACGTCTGCTCCAGCTACAGTTTTTAGATAATATACTTATTTGCGGCGCCGCCGCAGCCAAAAGCTACTTTTTAGGTTATATCTCAGGTTCCCCATGCAGATTTCCTAACGATGATTTCCTTCACTGAGCAGTGGTAGATTTTAAACAAATACACACATAATTTCGAAAAGTCAGAGGTGTGTGCCGTACAAGTTCTGAACCTTGGACTCGGGATCGAACTCGATACCACTGTCTTTGCAGTCCCTTTACCCCTAGGCTATCACTGCACTTTTAATTTTATCCAGAATCATCACACACTATCATATATCACACTATCATCATATCATACACACACAGTAAGGATGGGCCTCGTGGCGTAGTCGGTAATGTAACCGACTTCCGTGCATGAGGTCGTGGGTTCGACTCCCACTCAGGACAATTATTTGTGTGATGAACACAGATATTTGCACTGCGTCTGGCTGTTTTCTATCTATTAGGTATATATATGTATTTATAAAAAAAAAGTAGTATAATATATGTATAATTATATCCGTAATCTGGTACCCATAGCACAAGCGTTAAGCTTAGTTTGGGACCAGAAAACGTTGTGTGTAAATGTCCGTGAATATTTATTTATTTATTATTACTGATAATAATGCTTTTTTTACTTATGTAGGTCTGTATGTTGAAATTTGTAAATAAACGCCTAGCTAAAGTTCATAGCAATTGTAGATTTGTATCATAAGGGAAAAAAATAATATTTTTACGGCGAGGGCGCTTTTTTGAATCCAGAGTGAAGTGAGAGATGCTAGAGAAAGTCCTTAGTAGAATCTTGAACGTAGCGAGGGGTTCAAAGTATGTCGCCCGAGCCAAAAATACCTATATTTTGCGCCCGAGTGATACACTCTACTTTTCATCACCCACTATGAGAAAATAAAAGGCTACTCATACTTTATTGTAATATTAATATTTAATAAAACATAAGAGTAACAACTAAATTGAAATTAAATATTTATATATATTTTTAGCATTTGACATGCTTAGCACTATACATTAAACACAAAGTGAAAAATGTGAAATCGAAAATAACAGTCAGGAGCAGGATTTGAACCTGCATCTCCTGGATACCGTCCAGATGCTTTGCCAATTCAGCCATCGTGACAATTGCTCCTGACTGCTAATTTCGATAACACATTCATACTTGACGTCTTTGGGTGACGCCTGCGCCATCTGTCGGAAGTATTTTCATACATTATACCGACCAGGTAAACTTAATTTTACAATTAAGATTTTTACCTAATAATGACGCAAACCCTATAAATATTTATATATATTTTTGGCATTTGACATGCTTAGCACTATACATTAAACACAAAGTGAAAAATGTGAAATCGAAAATAACAGTCAAGAGCAGGATTTGAACCTGCATCTCTTGGATGTTAAGTATGAATGTGTTATCGAAATTAGCAGTCAGGAGCAATTGTCACGATGGCTGAATTGGCAAAGCATCTGGACGGTATCCAGGATATGCAGGTTCAAATCCTGCTCTTGACTGTTATTTTCGATTTCACATTTTTCACTTTGTGTTTAATGAAATTAAATAGTATCTAATAATAAAACAACTAAAAACTTATATTTACATTTGAGACATTTTCGCAATTATAAAATTTGTTGTTACAGTTTTATTAGGATTAGAGATTGTACTATGGGCCGTCGTACTAGCCAGTCTTTATTCAAACAATATTTGCGTTCGATTTCTTTGGCGCTGAACACTAAGATGTTCCAAATTCAAAAAGTGCGCGGCAAAGATAATTGCGGCACACATAGAGGATTAAAAACTCACTACTGCCCGCTAAAAGTTTCTTATAGAAAACACCACCTTTGGGTGCACTTAAAGGCGAATCAAGTTGTCCTTTCGAATAGATGGGATGAAAAATCTTTTTCATTACTCATACTCTGAAAGTAGGCCTGAAGTTGCCTGAGGAGCGGGTTGAAAGTAATACTTTTCAGCCCTAGGGAGAATTACTTTCAACTGACAGCCGAGTAATTATAAAAAAAAACAGTTCTATTTTCTATACAGCCAGTCAATTACAGCGCGATGTAAAATGGAAATAACATAAAGTTAAGTACCTATTTATTAAAGAATTTGTTTTTTATATGACTTTATTTTAATATAGTTGCAACTATATCTTTAAAATAACGAAGATTTATATTTTTTCAATTAGTAAAATGAAAAATAATGGCTGAATAGCTGACAGGCCACAGAAAAAAAAAACAAAATCGGCGGGAAAACGGCGATTCCAAATTCAATTTTTTAGTCTCCCATTTTTTCTTTAGCTAATTCATGATTTTTATTTTTAGTTTCCTCGTATTCGTAATGAAAAGCACAGTGTTTACCTCAGGATAAAGACTTATTCGAGCGTAGCGAGGGCTCCAATAGTTCGAGGTTCCAGAAGTTGCTTTCATCCCTAGGGTAACAATGTACTATTCATTTAAAAGTTTGCGTAGGAATATCTAGGATCCACTAAAGTAATGTAATACAGTTCCAGTCGCCCGCTAATACAGGCGGGAGACGGCACACTGCGGGTTTATTTAGTGGGTGACGGCCACACAATATCCTGTCATTGCCCCGAACGACGGGTTGGTTAGGTACATTTTTTCCAGCCTAAATAAAAAAAAAAAATGATTTTATTGCATGATTATATCGATATGACTAGTTCCTGAAATTGTTTTTCATACAAATTACTAATATTTAGCATTACATGTTACTAGGTACCTAAAATATTTAGACATTGCTAGGGCAGTCGCGCATACTTTCTTTCGCCATCTCTTTTAATAATTTATAGGTATTTTTCTTGGGAAAATCTACCATCTTTTTTTCGTTTTATGTAGGTACTGCCTTTTACTGAGCTAATAGCTATAGGACATTTAAATAAAGAATATATAAATATATTGCATAATATAATAATAGATCTTACTTCTCTTCTAGTCTGGTCCAGTCGTCGGGTCTATGGTCGATTATATAGTGCATAACTTGATCGGCTCCTTCTCGTTGTCTTTCAGTACATTTTATGCATTCGTTTTGTATAGCGTCCGGAAGGTTTTCTGCAATAGGTACCTACCTTATATTATGTTATATAGGTACTTGTAATTTCTACTGTTCATTAGTAAAATCTTGAAATATAGGTATATATATATATATATATATATATATATATATATTTCATATCTAAGTTCTATACTAAGATATGAGTATTTGCGATCACCACAACAATAGTCTTGATGACGGCTGACGTTCTATGTTTATAGTCAAAGAAGTTTATGGAAACAATGGTGAGACGGTAAGAATTCCTTGGAAGTGGTCAATCAAAGAGTAGTACGTATAACCAGCAATGGACAGTAATGGAAATAAGAAACCGCAAGCAGCTGGACAATTTTAAGGAATTAAATTAAAAAGTATTTAAGTAATAAAGAGGATTTGTGGCAAGATTTGTGAGAAGATATAATTTTTTTCTGTATTGTTGTACCTGTAGACCCAGTAGGAGCGTGTATTAAATATAATCCTAGGTACGACATAAACTGGTACTAGGCTATCAGAAAAATAAAAGAGCAATACTTATTACGATTGTTATACGGGCGAAATGTAGGTTAAACCTTTGAATGAGAACATAAATGACTTACTTTTTAATTCTTTACCATCAGGAGTACAAGGTCCGTGATCTAATAAACAGTTCACATAACTGGTCAATAGGCGATCATTAGTCAGAATTTCATCCAAATTTATTCCATCATATTTTGCTGTGTAAGTTGACGATTCCGTTGCGTTATTTTGAATGATCACATAAATAATTATTAGGATCATCAGTGCAAAATACTTCATGTTCCTAAAATAAAATAAAGCGTATAGTATAATTATGTTAATTAATTATGTACTATTGGTAACTTACAGTGGACGAGTGATTGTGATTTTTTTATTTCACGTAAATTTATCGATTCTATCGAACATTTTTCTTATTTTTTGTATAATTTTTTTTAAGCTCCCGGTCTTTTCAAAATCATGTTTGTCTTCTTAATTAATGGCTCTTGTTGTGGCAGTGTGAGCACAATTTAGCCAATCATGTTTGTATATTTTTGTACATTTTACCAATATGTCAACGATGACGTTTTTAGGAAACCTGCATAAAATATAAAATAACTCGTCAGCTAGTAAAGTCTGCCAATACAGTTCGGGCCGAAATTCTGAGCGGAGACCCCATTGTGCACACCAGCGGGATATAAAAACAGTCATAAAATTAAATAGTTCTTTAGTATAAATCATCATCTTCAACTCCCTAGCCCAGGGGTCGGCAACCTGCGGTTCGCGAGCCCCATGCGACTCTTAGGATGTGAAGCTGCGGCTCTTTAGTTCCATACGCTAATATTATTTATGCTCTTTAAAAAACTTTGAAATTTTGTAAATTGTAATTTTTGACTCTTCCGACTCAAACGGTTGCCAGCCCCTTCCCTAGCCTTATCCCAATCTTTTTGTTGGGGTCGGCTACCGATCAGTTCGGTTTTAGCTGATCCATCAGTAGGTATTTACACGGACCGATTGCCTATCTTACGGCCTAACTAAGTGGACAACTGGCAACAGTAGATCAAGACCAGAAGTAGATTTTATTCTGACTGCTTGATGTTATTAGACAGCCAGAACCCACTGCCAAATGTGCCTCCCGAAGCACGTGTTGAAGCAAGCACTTACGTAAAAGTACGCATTAGTATAAATACCATTTAAAATGTGTATACCTACTATTTTGTTCCGGTTTTTGACATAATTTTAATAGAAATTAGTGTATATGTCAGGGAGAGCTTCTAAAAGGGTTAAAATCAAACTATTCGATCGTAAGCCAAGCAACAGACTGGTTTATTTTACTAAAGATGACATCTATCAAAACTATAATAATCAATAACCTAAAAAAGTATGTTATGCACCATGAGTGCCAGTATCTACTCATGATACATACATCACACCCCACCGTTAAGTACTAACAGTAAACACAAGTTAATAAGGGTACCTAACAACTGGTTTCCGTAAGCGTTTGACCCTGGGCTCGACTGCTACCACGAGGTCCGAGGACGGTGGTGGCTCAGAGATTGTTTCTCTATTTTTGGCACTAGCCTCTGGTCCCTGCTCCGGGAATGGACTAACCATAATGGACCGTGCGGAACTCTTACAGAGTTGATCAATGTGAAGTTTCAGAGGTGGACTTTCTCTATCAACTATATAAAACCTAGATCCTACTTTTTGGTTAATCTTTCCCTTTACCAAAACTCCTACAAAACCTCGAGCCCATACACTATCACCTATTTCAAACGTCCGCAGCTTCCCTGTAGCTTTATCCCCTAACTTATTTCTCACTTCCCTCACACTCTCCTGCACAGTACTATTTTTGAAACCAAAATGCAGTAAATCTAATCGAGATCGTAACGTCCTCTTTTGCTGTAACTGAGCTGGTGATTCGCCCGTTGTTTTATGTACTGTATTCCGTACATGAACAGATAAGACTTTAAGGCTGTGTCTAAGTTATATTAAGGTATTTTATCTCTTAAGGCCTTCCTTAACGCGTTCTTACATAACTTAACCGCATTCTCTGCCGCTCCGTTCGAAGCAGGATGATAGACAGGTGTAAAAGTATGTTTAATAGCATTATATCGCATAAATTCAGCCAATTCTGTGCTGGTAAAAGGTGGTCCATTATCAGAAACTATTTCCCTAGGTAACCCAAAACGAGCTAAAACCTCTCTCAAAACCTTTAAAACTTCCTTGCCTGCCGTACTTTTCATTTCAAAAGCTTCGATCCACTTTGTTGACGAATCAACAATAACAAAAAACGTTTTACCACTAAAAGGACCCAAAAAGTCGATATGTAATCTACTCCAAGGTTCTGTTAAATATGACCATGGCTGTGGTGGTGCCTTCGATGGTGCTGCGGCTTCTAGCCTACATGTCGTACAACTCTGGCATACCTGTTCTATATTACCATACACTACATATATTATACAGCCTGAATCCTCATAAATTTCCTTTCTTCTAGTATAATACGATTGTAAACCTGGTTCCGGGCAAGAACCCGGCCAACCCGACTGCAAATAAATCATTACCTTGCGTAACATAATATCCTTACTAACTTCTTTACAATTATCGTCGCTGGTAATGGGCACAAAGTTTTGAACGAATTTCACGTACGTTGACTCCTTACACTCTTTTATTCGTCGCCCGACTGGCAATCTTGATAAGGTGTCTGCGCTATTTCTGCCTGTTGGCACATATTGTATATCATATTGGTAACCTGAGAGGATAACAGCCCATCTTTGAAGTCTACTGGCAGCCATAGTCGGTATACCTGCTTTGTCATCAAAAATGGATACTAGCGGCTTATGATCAGTTTTTAAAGTAAATCTACACCCGTACAAGTATTGATGAAATTTGTTTACACCGAAAATAATAGCAAGTGCTTCCCTTTGTATCTGTGAATAATTGCTTTCAGCAACATTCAGGACCCGTGAGGCGTAAGCAATAGGTCGTTCAGATTCATCTGATAAAACATGAGCGATGACTGCCCTGATTCCCGTGGCACTCGCATCAGTAGTCAAAGTAACAGGCTGTTGTGGGTTGTAGTGAACAAGAACTTCGCTAGAAGTTAGTAAATGCTTAACTTTATTAAACGCCGTAGAACATTCCACCGTCCATACAAACTTACTATTTTTCTTAAGCAAAGCGTACAGTGGAGTTAAAACCATACTAATGTTTTTAACAAACTTCGCATAGTACATCACCAAGCCTAAAAACGACCTTACCTCAGAAACTGTAGTCGGTGTAGGTGCGTTTTGAATAGCTGTAATTTTCTTCGGACATGTACTAACTCCATCTTTACTAATTATGAATCCCAAATAAGCCACCTGGTCCGCCAAGAATGTACATTTTTCTTTTTTAACTTTTAGTCCATACTGCTTTAGTCTATCAAAAACTTTATATAAAGTTTCTATATGCTCAGCTTCATTACTCCCTGTTAAGATCACGTCTAGATCTAGAAAAACTACTTTAGGCAAGCCTCCAAAGATTCGTTCAATTTTTCTTTGGAAAATACCAGGACTAGACGACAATCCGTAAATTAAGCGATTATATTTAAATAATCCTCGATGAGTGTTAATAACCGTATAAGATTTGGATTTTTCGTCTAAAAAAAATTGCGCGTACGCCTGGGAAAGATCAATTTTGCTATATTTCTGACCTGAATATAGTTTAGTTAACAAGTCCTCTATCCTAGGTAAAGGAAAACGGTCAACCTCTAAATATTTATTTATTGTAAGTTTATTATCACCGCATAGTCGTAAACTGCCGTCCTTCTCAATGACAGGCACAATCGGCGTAGCCCAGTCTGACGTCTCCACGGGTGCAATGATACCGTCACTTAGCAACTGATCTAGCGCCCGCTCAACGCGCTCCCTTAGTGTATAGGCAAGTGGTAGTGCTCTCATAAACACGGGCTTGGCGTTAGGTCGTACTCGTAAACTGACCACACCCCCCGTGAAACAGCCGAGCCCATCTGACATGACGTTATAGTATCTGGAAAATAATTCATTAATATTAAAAGACTCGCTACTTGTAGTAGCTTTTTAGGTTGTGTACAACCTGTTACAACTAGTGTGCTGACTCGCTATATCTTGAAAATCAATATGTAACTCACTCAACCACTCCCTTCCCAAAAGAGGTTCGTTGCCGTTCGAGATATGATCCAATTGCTTACAAACTTTTAAATACTTTACATAAGGTTTTATCTTTCCTCTGGGTCGTATTCTCTCACCAGTGTAGGTATAGGTCATTATTATGTCTGGTCTTAACAGGGGTGAATCATTTAATAAAGTTTTATAATTTTCATAGCTGATACAGGATATTCTACTACCAGTGTCTATCTCCATTCTAACAGCATTGTTATTTATTAAAACCTTTACATAATAAGGCGTGTAATGGTCATCATTTTTCAGACTGAAAACATAAAAATTTACCTGTGTTAAATCATTATTTAAGTCATTTTCATCTTCATTGATCATCGCTTCTCATCAATATCCGTGTATATCATCTTTGTACTCTTCATCAAATTAGGACACATTTTCTTCAAGTGACCCACTTTATTGCACACGCGACAAGTATAAGATCTAAATTGACATAAAGCTGCTACGTGTGTCGCTCCACAAGTAGTACATCGACCCACTGCTTGTTTTGAGTCTGGCCTGGATGCTTGATGCTGCCGCCCCACTCTTGTATGGGCGCTTCTGTCAAAGCTGCTCTTACGTGACGCCATCTAATATGTCGCTACCGACTTTGTTAAACCATGGCACTGATTGTCACCACCCTCGTGTGACCGGTCCCGTGTCTCTACCATTGCCGCATCTACTTCAGCTGCCTCCATCGCCGTTGCCAACTGGAAAGCCTTGGTAAAAGTCGGTACTTCTCCCGTGAATAGGCGTTGTCATATTACCTCGTTCTCTGTTATGTGGGTTACATACAAACTGATCCCTGAGATTATCATCTAAATTCGTTTTAAATTGACAAAATATCGTCAATTTTTTTAAATCTGCCACATATGACATTATGTTTTCGCCTTTCTTTTGTGTTCTTTGTCTAAATTTAAATCTTTCAGCCATGACGTTTGGTTGCGGCTGTAAATGACATCTCACACAATCTCTTGACATGGATGCTGGCTTTTTGAGAGTACATAAATTGACTAGCAGTTCGTAACTTGGACTTCCCATAATTGTTATTAAAGTCGGCACTCTCAAAGCATCTTTAATATCATTTATTACGAAATACTGTTCGAGCCGTTCAATGTCCAGTCATCTGAATCGATATCAAAAACTTCTAATTTACCAACTGGTATCTTGCAGCAACCTTCCGCGCCTGATGAATTATCCTCGTCGCCAATTAGTGTATATATCAGGAAGAGCTTCTAAAAGGGTTAAAATCAAACTATTCGATCGTAAGCCAAGCAACAGACTGCAGACTGGTTTATTTTACTAAAGATGACATCTATCAAAACTATAATAATCAATAATCTAAAAAAGTATGTTATGCACCATGAGTGCCAGTACCTACTCTATACATTACAGAAATAAAGAGAATACGAGTATAGATAATGCTTTAATAATTTATTAATATAGCGCCTACATCAAGCGTGTATAGCAACAGTTAGATATCGCTTTGCAGCATTATAGAAATGTTTCGCGTAGGGTTATAAGGCATACCACTGAAGTAATGTAACACAGTTCCAGTGATCCGCCAATACAGGCGGAGAGACGACACACAGCGGGCTTATTTAGTGGGTGAGAGTCCCACACTATCTTGTTCGTTACCCCGAACGACGGGGTGTTCGGTAAAGTATATTTTCTCCCGCCTTAACAAAAAATGAGAGTTATAAGGCATCTCGCGACGGTGCGCCACTCCGTGTCGCACATTTAGTGGGTGAGGGCCCCGCACTACCCTGTTCGTTGCCCCGAATGACGGGATGTGTGGTTAGGTAAATTTTTTCTCGCCTTAACAAAAAAAGGGTTATAAGGCATAACAGTAAAGAAGCTTAGAGTCCAAATGTAGAGTATTACAGGTAAGTATAACCATGTACTGTGGTAGACGGAATAAAATATTAAAGGAATAGTGTAAATAATATTTGTGAAGAAGGATGACGGGCCTCGTGGCGTGGTCGGTAGTGCAACCGACTTCCGTGCACGAGGTCGTGGGTTCAATTCCCACTCAGGACAATCATTTGTGTGATCAACACAGATAATTGTACTGCGTCTGGGTGTTTTCTATCTATGATATGTATGTATTTACAAAAAAAAAGTAGTATATGTATTATATCCGTAAGCTGGTACCCATAGCACAAGCGTTAAGCTTAGTTTGGGACCAGAGAACGTTGTGTGAAAATGTCCGTGAATATTTATATTTATTTATTTATGATGGTAAATTATAAAACAGCCAACTCACGGTACAAGAAAGGCGCCTTGTGAATAAAAGATGCAATGTAACTGCACCAATCAAAAAGAACCCTTTTATAGATACGAAGAAAATTGTGTAATGATATCAAATAAGAACTTATTATCCTAATTTCATGCGCATTATGTGTGTTTATACAGCTAATACTAAGATTGCTTAACTACATAAAAACATAAGTACTGATCATTCCATTAGACCCATAAACTTGTTGGTGTTTTTTATGGGCACACTTTTAACTACACATCGTTTTAGACATTTTTTTGACAAGGGTGGCAAATGAGCACACGGCCCAGTTGATGGTGAGCGGTAACCGAGGCCTATAGACGCTAACTCTAATAACACCAGGAAAGGGATAAGAGGTGGATAGGAAGGATATTGAGGAAAGGATAGGTAGGATACTAAGGAGAAGATAGGAAGGATAATAAGCAGAGGATAGGGAGGAGGCTTAGGCCTCCGGCGCTCTCACTCACTATACGAAACAAAACAGTAGGGATACCTAGCGTATCACTGAAGGAATGTAATATGGTTCCAGTGGACCGCCAATAAAGGCGGAGAGATGGCACACGGTGGGTTTCTTTAGTGGGTGAAGGCCCCACACTACCCTGTTCGTTGCCTTGAACGACGGGGTGTGCGGTTAGGAACATTTTTTCTCAACTTTACAAAAAAATACGGATACCTAGTTATAGTGTTAGGATACGTTGTTTCAGATCAGAGTTGCTGATTTTTAGTGAGAGGGTGATACTTCCCCGATCGAGCTAGTCCGTTCATGCTGGGATGAGCAAGGCTCTACCACTAGGACTTTTGATTTATACATGTAACATGTTTGATATAGGTCATGAAAATAGTTGTTTTTAATAGACTATAGAAAAAATTTGTTGGAGTAGTGTAAGCTCATTCACGAATAAGATTTAATAGCTACTTCATAAGGGCGGCATGTTTCGGTTTCACAGAATTAGTCATACCAGAGGTCTTAACATTTCTGCCGTGAAGGTTCACCACTAAATCCATCCATCCATCCATCAGCCTTTCAACGTCCACTGCTGGACATAGGCCTCCCCAAGAGAAGGCCACAACGAGCGGTCCCGTCATGGGGGATAATGCCGTAATCGCCACGCTTGGCGGGCGGGTTGGCGATCGCAGTGGATGTTGTTAATACTCGAGGGAGTGCTGCTGCCCACTCCCCCGGTATTACCTCAGTCGGCTCTTATGACTCCCGTGGGTTGAGAGGGGTGGGATAATTCTAAAGCTGGCCCCACACGGAACACCACTACATAAAGAGAAAAAAATTACACCATCTGCAGACGGAGCAGCGATTTTCTTATGAAAAGATTACAAAATACCAACGTCGACTTCATCGAACAACGAATCATCATTTGCATCTTACCCCACGCTATGAAAAAATGCTATAAAAGTTATTTTTGATCTGATTGTATTTTAGCACTTGACATGCTTAGCTACTTTAAAGAACAAATTATTTGTGAAAGCTGAAAAAGGGAACTTTACTGCGAGCAGGATTCGAACTTGCGCACCATCCAATCCCCAATTTCAAAATTAAACTTACTAAGTATATTGGAATAAAATATACAAATGCATCCGATAGGTGGCGTGGGTAGTAAAGACATCTAAAACAAAATGTGAAGTGGAGATTTGGAATCATCGTTGGGTGACTGCGATAGCTTAGCGGTCCAGAGCCACGGCCCACCTGATGGTAAATGGTAACCGTCGCTCATGGACTCAACTATATCAAGAGTATTGTCAAGCTGCGCTGCTCACAATTTTATTTCACTTTATATGAAATGAAAGAATTAACGGCTATGTCCTGCTACAACCTAAACACACGGATATGCTTCATGACCGGTCACACAGGGCATGGTGGTACCAGCCCGCTCGGACCCAATAGCGGTATCGGAACTCGATAGTTTCGGTTACTGCTGGCAGTAAATTTCCCTTTTTCCACTTTCGCAAATAATTTATACTATAAAAGTCTTGCTTCCATCGTATTCGCCGCGCAGAACAGCCTAACTGGAACAAGACTGCAGGCTAGGAGAGGTAATTACTATGGTGTAGAGGCTAATTAATCCCAATATTAATGGGCGTCACAGCATACCCACGTATATCAACGTTAGGTATTCCTATTAATATGTTTTGTTTCGTGAGCGAGGGAGCCAAAATACCAATACTCTTCTCATTCCTTCGCTATTATTCTTTTTCTCTTTTCTACCGCTTTACCCCCTCTATAATCTAGCTTTCCATATTATCATACCCTATTTATATACCATCCTCTCTGTAGTTGTCTACGTGCGAATATTGCCAATGGCGTTGCTAGCGTTTATATATTACTTACGGTAGCTGAACCTATACTCTTACATATAAGGGTCTGTCGTAAATAATGGGTAACCCGTTAATCGGAGATAGCCCTGATGTCAAGCTACAAGAAAATCGACTTTTTATTTTAGGATTGCCATCGGTGTGAAAACGGTAGACAATTTTTTTTTTTTCATTTTTATGTTGTATCCTTTGAGGACCCTTTGTTATCGTGTTTGTCCATTATTATATTATTATGTTATTTCCTTCTGAGTTTGGAATAGCTAGCGTTTTGATTGAAAATTTTGATATAATTTTCTAGTACTTGCTAGTCGCATGCAATTTATGACTATGACAATAAAACAGATCTGTGGCACAGTTAAACGATAAAAAAAGTTCTTGTAGCTTGACATCAGGGCTATCTCCGATTAACGGGTTATCCATAATTAGGTAGGTAGGTAGGTATATCTTCTATATTATATAGATATACCTACCTACCTACCTATAACAAATACATAATGCGCGTTTAATTACACTATTAGCATGTCAAAGTCACTACTGTTTAGCTCAAAACAATGGAGTTGTAGCCATGAATTTGTGCTTTGAAGCCTTGTCATTTCCCATCTATTAATTTTGTAGCGTATTTACGTGTAGTTTAACTTCGTGATGTCAGGGATAAGTCATAAAGCAAAGGCTCAATAGTAAGGGCGTGATTATTAAGAATTCTGTGCATAAAATATTAAATTTGATCTCTGCGTAGAGCGACGATCTTAGTTGTAAAAATAAAAAATGATAAAAATATTACAGCATTACAAAAGATCAACGTAAGATAAAGATTTGACGTCGAAATTATTGGGACAAATAAAGTAAGTAGGTGTGATACATTAGTTTAGGCCGTATGTGTAGTACTTAATACTATTCGTAGGCAAAATTGCTTAGTAAAATCAATCTAGACCATTATAAAGCTGTAATAGAGCTATGTCTATACATTTGAGATGTTTGAGAGAAAAATACTGTGTTAGGATATAGGCGTTTCTGTATACAAAATAGATTTATTTAGAATTTTTTGTTTTTCCGCACATCACGTAAAAACTACTGAACGGGTTTTGATGTGACTTTATTTTTTGATAGCTCTTGATTAAACTACTCGACTGGTGGTTAACTGGTGTTTGGTAAAACTATGTTTTCCATACATCCATCCATCCATCAGCCTTTCATCGTCCACTGCTGGACATAGGCCTCCCCAAAATGGGGATTTTACCATAATCGCCACGTTTGACAGGCGGGTTGGCGATCGCAGTGGATGTTTTTAGTACACAGGGGAACGTTGCTGCCCGGTCCCCCAGTAATCCTTTAGTCGGTTTTTACGACTCCCATAGGAAGAGACGGGGTGGAGCTATTCTTGGTGCCGGCCCCACACGGCATCATTTATCACGCTGCTATATCGGGATCGAGATATACCTAAAATAGGTTTTACCTGCGTCGGAGCCGCGAGCGGAGGCCAGTAAGTTTATTTTCAGCTTTAACCTTAATAAGATTAGCATGATTCATTTAATTAAATTATCTTTGGCTTTGTAAAGGAAATAATTAATAATTTTTTTTTTGACGTGAATCATGTAGGTGTTGGTATTTTGGGTCTTGAGTTGAGAATCTTACCGTAAAACCGACTCGTATACTGTGACGGTGTTATGACGCGCGTAGTGTTTGTCACCATACGGTTTTCCCCCTGCAATTTATATAATATAAAAGTCAAATGAGGTCCTTGAACTTTAACTTTGAAAAGATCTGCACTACTTGTTCTTTTTTTCTGTTCCAATCATATATGTGAAAGGCAAGATTTGGTAATCCTGATTTTATTAACTTGATGAAGAACAAATGTTATTTAGACATGGTTTAAAAAGTATAAAAAAAATGTTATAAAGCTCTAGCAGAGCTGTCTGTATAATTCAGAAAAAATGAATGTATGTATTAGTCTATTTCTCTGAACACAAAACAATTTCTTTTTAGAATTTTTGTCTGTTTATCTATTTGTTTGTTAGGGCTTCGTGCATAAACTACTGAGTGGATTTTGATTAAACTTTTTTGTTTGATAGCTTTAGATTTATAAACTTGTATACATTTTATCCCGCTACTATATCGGGAAGCTTAGATATATCCTAAAACTAGCTTTTAGCTGCGACAGAGACGCGGGCGAAGGCTAGTATAAAATAAAATTATTTATAGAGCCTTTGTTCAATTCATATGCATACTCATAAGCTCAAAAACGAAAAATAAAAAATAAAAATCGATGTCAGGTTTATGCTGTTTCTTTTTTAAGGGCATTTACGGCCCAAACTTCCTTGTAAAATGGACAACGCGCTACCGGCTGGGAGTTTGTATAGAGTTCACCTTCAATACTTACATCGTTATTGACTATTTCACTATCACTACTTGCAATACCCATGGAATGGAATAAAAACAAACAGACTAATCAATTTTGGTATTAGAAAATCTATAATGGTTTCCATAAGACCTGATGAGGATATAAAAACATAGGTATATTTGTAATTCCTTCCCTCACAGGATAGGAAAGAACACATATATTCTCGATGATAAGTTTATCTAGACAAACGATGGTAACTGGCTGCTTCTCTGACACTCAGAGGATCACATTACTACTGTCAATCTATAGTCGGCGGATATTCAATTAAAAAAGAAGGGTGATGCGGTTACGCGCGCCTCTAAGAAATACTTACCCCTCTCAACTCAACCCATCTCCCCCCAGCTTAACACTTTGAATATCGAATCTTTGAGAAATCCTCTGTGTTATCGACATATCCAACTAATAGCCAATCAGCAGTTTGTGTGACTACTGGTAATTTAAGTGCAGTGGGCCAGTTGGTTGTCGCCAGCGCCATTAGGTGGCGCTAATGAAATGAAGATCCCTATTCGATAAGATGCCCCTACAAGTTGTCACAAAATTAAGTTAGGTGGCGCTGGGTGATTATTTCTCAATACCTCTAACATAAATGGAAATACTTATCTACTTACAATAAAATTCACATAGTCACAGTGGTAGACTCTGACTTTTCCCGGCATGAATAGCCGGCTCGACCGGCTAAGTACTATCCTTTTACAAGAGATCAGTGTAGAACATCTAGGAGATACTCCTGTTGTGATTCGTATGATGAGTGAGAGTGCCAGAAGCTTAAACCGATGCACGAGTAATGGCTCTGGTGTTGCTAGCGTCTATAAGCTACAGTAAGCGCTACTATCTAGTGTGCAAAATGCTTGTTCGTCACCCTCTTAATATAAAAAAAAAAATGAAGATCTGTCTTCCAGTATATGACAAATAAGTCATTGTAAATTTCCATTATATTCGGAGTCTGTAGTTTTTTTGATAAGCTCCATTAGTGATTGTATAGTAATTTTCAACCAGTCATTAGGTTTTTTATTAAATTTCTGAAAACCAAAAGAATAGAGAATCTTATTCAAAAGATATTAATTACTATGGTCCAAACTACAAGGTAGTACTACTAGGTAGAGCCGATAACTTATTAAGTGCCTGTTAGATGTTACCAACTAAAATTATATAATTTAAGTGGCCCGATTGACTTGATTATTGAATCATTGGTTTCGTGATTAAATGTTAAAACATAGTTTGCTAATGTTAATAACACAATGCGAAAGTGGAAGGATGTAGGTACAGGGGGAGACCGAGACTCACCTACCTAGACCAAATCGGTTATGTATTGAAGGAAGGTGGAGTCAGGAATCTCCGAAACCGGCAAGCGTGCATGTATGAAGAGAGTTATGAATGTTGAGGAAGCGAGAGATGTATGCATGAATAGAACCTCTTGGCACTCTGTTCTCTCTGCCTACCCCGCAATGGAAATGGCTTGATGATAAGTAAGTAAGTAAGCAATAACACAATGAATTAATTATCCCGCTTGCAATAAATCTAAAGAGATATGCCCGCGACCTCATCCGTTCCTTCGTCACTTTGACGTACCCAAATTATCTCTATGCAAAAGAAGCTATGCCACAGGAATCATCCAGTTTTTCGGGATAAAAAGCATCCCATGTCCTTTTCTGGGCTCCAGAGTATATGCATGCAAAATTACGTGATGATTAGTTCAGTAGTTACGGCGTAAAAGCGTAAAACAAACAAACTCACTTTCGCATGTAATATTAGTAAGCAACAAGGCTTAAGACGTCGACAAGTCACGTTATTTCTATAGTTACGAGAAACGCTCTAGGTGTTTATGTTGACTGTTAATTAACATCTTAGTGGCAAAGCCCGAAGGTGATTTAATATCATTAAAATTTACAAAGTACCTGTATTCGGAGAATGCTACTATTTAATAATAGTTAGCATGTAATGTGCGCGTCAAAATCATCAATCTATAAATTATTTATACATTAATGGTCAAAATACTCTTTTATTTATACTACATGACATGGGTGGCTAACAAGCATGGTTAGCGGTTAACTTAACAGTTTTTTTTTCATTTTTTTATTGCATTTAGTGGCAGACGAGCAACGGCCTCTCTGATGGTAAATGGTAACCATCGCTCATGGACTCAACTATACAGAGAGTATTGTCAAGCCGCTGCTCACCATTTCATTTCACCGATATGAAATGAAAAAATAAACGGCTATCTCCTACTACAGCCAAAATGCAAAATGTACCAACCTGCTCGGGCCCGCTATCAAGTGAGTACTCCTACTTGGTACCCAGCCCTACCACCAGTCATGCAATGGATGATAATTGCTTACTTCCCTTAGTCGCCTCATACGAAACCCGTGGGAAAGAATGGGGTGGTGACACTTGTATTCTTAGTCCATCACCACACGGTTACTTGCGTGTCGTATCTCCAAGGAAAGGGGTAGAAGGTGGAGAGGCAGAAGATAATAAGGACAGGATAGGTAGGATACTAAGAAGAGGATGAGAAGGATAATAAGGACAGGATAGGGAGGGAGTTTGAGCCTCCGGCGTTCTCACTCACCATACGCAATACAACGGTAGGAACACCTGCCGTTGTTTCACACTGACCCTTTGAGAGAGGGTGGTACTACCCTGATCGAGCCGGCCCATTCATCCTGGGATAAGATAGGCACTACCTATAGAACGTTTTGTAATGTGTTATTGTTAGAACAACTTTCATTAGGTAATGTGGTAAAATACGGATGAAGTATGTATTCGTACCTACAAGATATCCATCCGTCCACATCGATCATACATTTAATTTACCAAACGATTTTTTTCCGATTGGTGACGGACTAAGAAGACAATTGTCAACACACCATTCACAGCCGTTTATTCTTTAATTTCATATCTGTGAAATGAAATGGTGAGCAATGGCTTAATAATACTCTCGATATAGTTAAGTCCATAAGCGACGGTTACCATTCACCGTCAGGTGGGCCGTGGCTCGTCAGTCACCATAATACACAACATAATATACACACACCATAATATACACAATAAAAAAAAAAAAACGAAAAATATTAATGTTTTATTTACATACACTAAGTTCTATTTTAGTCATGGTCAAGACAATTGGCTTTGACACAACAAGATTCCTTTTAGTAAGAATAACATTTAACAAAAATAATAAAAATTAAAAAAAATAATACCATTTAGTCATCTATTTGTTATTTTAGTCATATAGGTACTAAATTATATGAATATACATAATATATTTAATTTGAAATTATTATGACTCAATATTTTTTTAATGGTGGTTGATAAATATACGGCATACATAGAATGAAATTGGCCGTGTGGGGCCGGCACCAAGATTAGCTCCACCCCGTCTCTTCCTATGGGAGTCGTAAAAGCCGACTGAGGGATTACCGGGGGACCGGGCAGCAGCGTTCCCCTGTGTACTAAAAACATCCACTGCGATGGCCAACCCGCCTGCCAAGCGTGGCGATTATGGTAAAACACCCATTTTGGGGAGGCCTATGTCCAGCAGTGGACGATGAAAGGCTGATGGATGGATGGATGAGAATGAAATTATTCTCTTGTTTGAACTCATTAGTCATTATCATAGAAAGAGTAGTAGTTAAAATGATTGCGGCAAAACCAATGTAGATTGAATACGAGTAATTATCATAATAATTATTGAATCTCAGAACATCAGAATGACTAATAATACTAGGTACTGTTACTGAAGTAATTACCTAATTAACATATTATATTAATATCGGTTATTAATAAATGAGATTACTCACATTTTTGTGTTACTGTCTGTACCCTGTTACCCTAACTATTATAAAGCTGTAACAGCTGTTTGTAGATTTTCGCGGGCAAAGCCTAAAAATCAAGCTACGAGAGTATTACATTACGCTTAAACACTGGAGATGGACCGAAATTCATTTTACATTTGGTTTAATCGAATTACGGTTGCATTCGGTATAACAAAAAGTTAAATATCTGTACTATTTCTATTATTTAGAGAAATCTAATCTGTAATAGCTGTAAAATAAGTCACATATACAAAGTATTGATATAATCATTTAATCATGGTAATTTGTTTGTTAAACTATAATTTATTATCATAGATAAATTAAAATGTTTAATAGAATACACAAATGATTTCTTTTTCGCATTTCCGTCTATCTATCGTCTATTAATCAATAAATACCATAATGTTAAATATACCAGCTTCACCCTTGCATTGACAGTATTTTTTTATTGTCATAGGATGTTGTTTTTCACAAAAATAATGCACAAAACATAACATGTTACTCCCGAGAACGAGCACCAAAAAAGAAAAAAATTAAAAAATAATACTGAATGTTCGGCCGAAGTTCGTATTCGTGTTCGTATTAAAAATCACATTCGGCCCATCTTTGAAAACATTACAAACGACATGTGTGCCAAAATTTCGTACCAAAACCGTGCCACCATTTTTGTGTGATTAAATAATAAATATCATAGAAAATAAAGACAAACTCACCGTTAATAACATTAGGCATATACCTAGTAGTAAAGTTAACAATAATATAAATAGTACATATATATGACCATAAAGATTGAGAAGTCATGCCATAGGTCACAATGGCAACTTCTTTAACCTTTTATCATTTCAATGTTGTACTAATCGCTTGAACTTGATAATAACATATTATAAAATTAATGCAAATTATACCTAAGAATACAAGTGTCACCACCCCATTCTTTCCCGTGGGTGTTGTATGAGGCAACTAAGGGAAACAAGATATAATCACTCATTACATTACTGGTGGTAGGGCTGGCTACCAAGTGAGAGTACTCACGTGGTACCGGGCCTGAGCGGGTTCATAGTACCACCGTCCCGTTTAGTTTTAGCAGGAAATAGCCGTTATTCTTTTATTTCATATCTGTGAAATGAAATGGGGCGCAGCGGTCACCACTTACCATCAGGTATAGGTCCTCTGCCACAAAAAAAAAATAAGTCCTCAAAAATATTTTGAAATAATAATCTGTATAATACGAGTTTTTGTCTGGAATATGTGTGATAATTTGAAGTGATGACTATAAGATCCCACAGGAAAGCTGTCATTCCTTGCCTTCGGTAGTTTTCGGTAAAATATAACTAGATAAAGTTATATACTAAACTTAACTGTTGTTAAGCAAAAATCTTACTTTTTTTAATTTTACCTGCACATCATTTTTAAAAGGATAGATGTATAGCGCATCTCCTTTTCGAATTAAGAGGCAAAATGATGTAATTTTTAAAATACGTTTCTATCAAGTAATATTATTGTTAAAACAAATTGTTGTTAAGTATCAATGCAACTTTTAATGCTAAATAACGTTGTTAAAAACATTATATACATTATTGACGAAATCGTATTCTCTGAATTGGCAAACTAGTTTTAGCATCTGTGTTTAATGACACAAAATGCTTAATATAAAAGTGGTCGAGGATCGGTTTGTCAATTAATAAGACCTGTGCAGAGCTATCGGACAGTGCTTCATAGATATTTAAGAAATTATCTCAGGTAGGATACAAAAATACAAGAAATTATTATAAATCCTAATTTAATGTTTATTATCTAATATATAAAATACTCTTGTCACAGTGTTATCGTCATTCTCCTCCGAAACGGCTTGAACGATTCTTATGAAATTTTGTGTGTATATTCAATAGGTAGCTGAGAATAGGATGTAATCTATGTTCACACCCCTAAAAGGTCCTCCCCAAAAAAATTATTTTTTATTTTTGGACCAAATTTTTTTTTATGATTCGGCGTACAAGTTAGTTATTTTTTTTCTACGTTGGAAATTCCCTTAAAATTCTCTAGAAATAATTTATATGGCAAAACAACGTTTGCCGGGTCAGCTAGTTTTTATGTACCTATATTTCTTGTGTGTGTGTTAGCCACTGAACTTTTCAATTTTTGGACCGATTTTGATGAAGCAGAAAGTGTGTGTTTGAGTGCGTCCCTGGTTGGTTTAGATTCACAATTGAATACGGTAGTTTGAGGTGCGATCGTGTTTCAGGTTTTTTATTTTAATATTTTTTAAAACTATTATGATTTATAAACTATTATGATTTATAACATATCAGGAACATGTTCTGATATGCTATTTCCTTCTCCAAAGCTCTTGTCGAAAACTCAAATAAATTTTTTGGAGCCGTTAATAGCAGTTAAGTTAACGTTCGTAGAAGACGTTCAGATAATATATTTATATATAGGTATATTTGCTGCGGCTCTCTGCTTTGCCTACGTGGAAAATACTTATTTTCTTTTTTATGCGGATCCCTAATATTTTTACAAAATAAAAGTATCCGAAGTTACTACTTATAACATCATCTATAGAGGGACAGACAACTATTAAATGCATATTTTTTAGGGACGGTCTCAGTGTAGGGCATATTAAGGATCTGATGAAAATCCTGGAATATAGACAAACACTGAGGCGGTTTTTCTCTTTGAAAATATTTATTTAAAAATATTTTTCTTCAAGTTCAACATTTATTTTGACTTATTAGTATAGTAACTTGACCATGACCAAGCACTGGTTTAACAATGAATGTATTATAACGTTTGGATATTACATGGGTACCTAATTAAGTTTTAGGCTACTTACTAGCATTTTACAACTTTAAATATTATTTTGTATTAAAGAATTTAATAGTTGGTACCTAGGAGATAAATTTAATTATTAATGTACATGACGTGACAAGATATTTAATGGGATCAATGTCGTAACTCAAGAATGGGTCAAGGCGTCGTGTTGCATTGTTAAAACTATGTAGGTACTTTGCTATTCAAAGTTCAAAAAGGTTTAACTTCTCATAATAAAATTGAAGATGCTATTCTAATCTAGGTTGCTCAAGTTTCAAAATCTAGTTTTAGGTTGTATTCAAATTAGTTGGTTGGGATAAAAATATATATTACGTATACCAGTTTTTGAGTCTAATCAAGAGGTATAGGTAAACACAAAAATTTAATTTTAATCAGTTTAGTGGTTTTTTGCGTAATGTGCGAACTAACAAACAAAGAGACACACAGCTTTATAAAATAGTACAGATTATTATTGTGATGTTGTTGTCGGAAATAATTGTGATTAAAATACAACCTTTAATTTTCGTAAAAGTAGATTCCTATTTTAAACTGAACCGCTTTATTATATTTAGTTGACATAGGTCAACTAGGATTTGCGTTATAGTTGTTATATTATTATTATCTATGGTTTTTACCTATTATTTCCTATTATATATTTATGTTATTTCGTTTCAGAATGAACTCCATAATTATTTTATGCTTGTTTGGCCTTGTTGCTGCGGCATACGCCAGACCAGGGCAATATACAGATAAGTACGACAATATAAACCTGGACGAGGTGCTCCAAAATCGCCGTCTTCTTGTTCCTTATATAAAGTGTATGCTCGAACAAGGCCACTGCACTGCTGAAGGCAAGGAACTAAAGTGTAAGTATTTTAATCGTTACTGTGGGATCAAGGTTTCAAGCGAGGGCTTTATTTAATCATCAAACTGGTTTATTCAAAAATGTATGAGTGTAGAATACAGAAAATTATAAATCGATAGGCTTTTTTTCATACCTATGTATTTTTAAAAAATAATAAGGTTTTAATTTAGAATATACAATAATAATAATGTAGTGAACTTATTAAAAACTAGCCTTTGCAGAGCCGCGGTCTGCCGCAGCCAAAAGCTAGTTTTTGGTTTTATATATATCTCAGGTTTTCGATATAGTAGCGGGATAAAATGTATACCAGTTTTTTAAGTCTAATCAAGAGCTACCAAATGAAAAAAGTTGCATCAAATCCGTTCACTAGATTTTGTGTGATGCGCGAACGAACAAGCAGACAAAAGATCTAAAAAAATTGTGTTGACTTTAGACACGCCTTTATAGCCCCTAATACAGTAATTTTTTTCTTAAAAATCTTAAATGTACCGACTTAGCTCTGTAATAGTTAGAATAGATATAGATGAACGTTGCAAAAAATGGGCAGTTTCTTTATTTTCGGTTTTTCTACACTAAGTTTCAGATCTGATGCAATTGAAAATGGTTATCTATCTAGAACAAAAATAAAATTTTTGGGAGATAATATAGTTTTAAATTGCCAAAAAAATACTAAGAATTATTATTTTCTGCGACTGAATGATTATTTATATTTTGCAGCTCACATTAGAGAGGCATTGGAACAGGATTGCGCAAAATGCACTCCTGCACAGCGCAATGGTACTCGGCGTGTCATGAGTCATCTAATCAATCATGAGGTAGAATACTGGAATCAGCTGAAAGCCAAATACGACAGCTCAGGCAAATATGCCACGAAACACGAGAGCGAACTTCGAGAACTCAAGGCTTAATTACAACAAAATAAATCCTGGTATTATTAAGGAAAATTACGAATTTTAGACCATGTTGTGATCCAGAACTTAAACCTGAATATTCACCAATATTCTTTTGTTTCATTTGAAACAAATAACGGTGATAGAATTTCTCGGAATATCGGAGTTTGTGAATTACAAACAGGATGAATAATATTTTCTAATACATTATTATAACTAGGTTAATACTATTGTTAGTGTTTTATTTCAAACCAATATTATAAGATTGATATTGAAGAGTTGTTTTCTAGAAGAACACAACTTTATATCCGACCGCAAAACTCTTACTTTTAATTTTAATTTTTAAAACTACATCGGCGGCAAACAACCGTGTAGATGATAGAAAGGGTACTAAGGAGAGAATAGGAAATATAATAAGGAGAAGATAGGAAGGTTATTAAGGAGAAGATAGGGAGGGATTAGGGCCTCCGGTGCTCGAACTCATTATACGACACTGATGGTAACCGTCGCTCATGGACTCAACTATACCGAGAGTATTGTCAAGCCACTGTCACACACTACTCACCATTTCATTTCACTGATATAAAATGAAAGAATTAACGGCTATCTCCTGCTACAACCAAAAGACACCGATGTGCTTTATGGCCGGTTACACGGGAGATGGTGGTACCAACCCGCTCGGGTTCGATAGCAAATGAGTACTCCCACTTGGTACCCAGCCCTACCACCAGTAATACAATTGGTGATAATTGCTTACTTCCCTTAGTCGCCCCATACGACATCCGTGGGAAAGAATAGGGTGACACTTGTATTCTTATTCTGTCACCAAACGGATTTCACTGTGATCTTCTTTCTGTAAGAGTGGTATTTCTCCGATCGAGCCACTCCAATTAGGCTGGGATAAGCAAGGCTCTACCCTCTACCTAGCCTGTCGCATCTAAAAATTTATATTAAAAAAAATTCAAAGCAGTCTAAGGACTGCCGACAGAAGTGAAAACTTAAAACTATAAACAAACAGTTGTTATTTTTAGATACCCATTATATAAATTGTTATATTAATTGTTCGATCTTAAATTAAAACTTGTAAATCAAAATTATTCATTCAGACATTAAAAAAAATAAAATGATCATAACTTGACAAAGTACTCCTTAAGACGAATTAATCGAATATAAACTAGATGGGGTTGCGTCGTTTCATTACAGAGCTACAGTGGCCACCTTCCAGCTTCATCCTCAGACCCTGGATACCATCTAGAGACGAAGTACTCGTCAAGACGAATCATACAAGCCCAAACTCGATGGGGTTGCGCCGTTTCATTATAGAGTTCCTAGGTCCACCTTCCAGCTCCATCATCAGATCAGCTCCATGTCATCATAATATTGCATTGTCACGCGATATACATATGGGTGTAAAATTTCAGCTCAATCGGAAACCGGGAAGTGTGTCAAATTTAATTTCCAATGCACAAACTATAGCTGCGTCTCGTAACGGCGACGCGAGTCCAGAGATTTTATCTCATCTAAAAATATGCGTACCGCCCTAAAATGCCTTTATGGTGACAGCTATGTCAAACATTTTGATCTGTATTCTAGCACTTGACATGTTCAGCTACTTGAAAGAACAAATTTATTTGTGAATGCGTAAAAAAAGGAGTTTAGTGCGAGCGGGATACGAACCTGCGTTCCTTCCAATCCGGGGAAGTGTTCTAAACCGCTAAACCATCGCACTGACCGACGGCCATTCCCAATCTCCACATCACATTTGTCTTTAGGACCTACGCCACCTATCGGATGCATTTACATGCATCCCGCTTGCACTAAAATTGTCTTTTTCCACATTCACAAATAATTTGTTCTTGAATGCTATGTCACACTTACAACAATCGTGTACCATGATTATTATTGTAAATTATTAAGCGTTTTTTTAAACTTATGACGTATATCAGAATAAACAAAATTTCAGCCAAAACCCTAATAACAAAATTTTTTTTTTCAATCTTTCGCAATCCTACTATTGGGATCGGACCGGTACTATTGGCCCAGTGCGAGTTCTTTTAACACATAGAGATAATTTCCTTTGCTGAATATATTCACATTCAACAATCTCGCGGTAAGTGCGCTATTTACATTGGTATGATGTAATTTTCTTCTTAGAAACGCGATGTTATTATTCCAAGCGTGGATTTACTTTAATACTATACAAACTTATTTAGTTAGTTTAATGGTTTGAATATACAATAGCCTTTGTGGAATTTTATTACTTTTTTAACAGAATGGACTTTATACTAACCACCTATGTACAGACATTTAATTACTTAATATATGTTACATGTATACGATGTCTTGGTGAAGAGACAGCGAATGCATACAAATATTTAACATTATTTGTAATGGTGGGTAACTAATAATCTAATAAGTATATAAAATTCTCGTGTCACAGTTGCGGTAGGCGGCGGCTTGGCTGTGTCCCTGGTGTTGCTAAAGTCCATGAGCGGCGGTTACCACTTACCATCAAGTGGGCCGCTAGCTCGTCTGCCACCGTTGGCAATAAAAAAAAAGTGTTTGTCGCTATTCTCCTCCGAAACGGCTTGACCGATTCTTATGAAATTTTGTGTGTATATTCAATAGGTCTGAGAATAGGATGTAAACTATTTTTCATACCCCCAAGTGTTAAGAGTGGTCCACCCCAAAAATTAATTTTTTATTTTTTGGACATTTTTTTTTTAAATGTTTATGATTCGGCATTAAAAAATACATACCTACAACCCTAGATTTTCACCCTTCTACTGCCAACCCCTATTTTTTAATAGCTATATTAGTATTGTTATTTTTATAATCCGTCCACAGCGCTCCATGCCTCTTTCTCTGATATAGCACATCCTCACACACTTACAATAAGTTAGTTATTTTTTCTACGCTATAAATTCTCTAAAAATTATGTAGAAATAATTTATATAGCAAAACAACGTTTGCCGGGTCAGCTAGTAATAAAACAAAATCATTTCACTCATAATCATGAATAAACAGTTTCGTAGTACATCCGTAAAAATAGCTTATTTGTGTGGCTCTTTAGGGATCTTGCAGCCTACAACTGAAGGAATGTAATATGGTTGCGGTGGCCCGCCAATAACGGTGGAGAGACAGCACACGGCGGGTTTCTTTAGTGGGTGAGGGCCACATTACCCTGTTCGTTGCCCCGAACGACGGGATGTGCGGTTAGATGTTTTTTTTTCCGGCCTAACCAAAAAAATAAACAAAAAGGGCTCTTATAGCCTATGTCATGTTAATTACTATCGATTTAGTAGTTTCGGAGTTTCTGTCCCATGTTTGTCTGGTTTTCCGGGATAAAAATGGACTATGCCCTAAGATTATTGTATATCTCACGACAGTATATTATTGCTTTGCTACAAAAAAGGACTACATAAGATATTTTTACATTTATAGTAATGATGAGATGTTTAAATGGAGGATATATTACAAGCCATAAACGAATAATGTTGACAGTATCGTCATTGTCAAGTCAATTATTTGAGGGTAAACAAAGATTTTCCTTATTGATACTTCACTTACAAATTGCTACTAATAGGATTTGGTATAACAAAGAGGCACATCGTTTTAACCCAGGACTTAGAATTTAGTTTTTGGTACATATTTTATCAACAAATAAAATAGCTTATTCGAGTCATTGACCCTTTAAACACTTTACATGAAATCAATTGACGATAATGGCCAGTAGAAATACTACATACGGTGTAAATATCACTTAAAGTTCTATATTACATTTTCGCACTTTGTGTTTTGGTAATTGACCGAACATGTAAAGTGCTTAAAAATATATAAAAATAGAGACATTTTAAGTTGGAAAAACAGTTGTTCTGCATGAAACGAGAGTAGTACCCACTACAATAATAATATAATCACTTTAAGTTTGTTAAGTTCGGAAGATATACATATCTACATAATATTGATCTGAGATTGATGTATGTGTCGACAATAAATACCTTCGGTTTGAATCTATAGATTGCTCACGTTTCAATTGTCAGCTAATTGTAAAATTTGTTTAAAGTGATTATTTAACAGACATATAAATAGCATATCGAACGTGATACTATTCACTTATTGAGTATAGCACATGTTTATATGTTCACTTGAAGCAGAAAATTTCTCAAGTGGCGATCACGTATCGCATAGACGGCCTCCTACCAGGCCGACTAAGCTGCATGCGCCATTGGGTCAGTTGAATGCAGTTGGTATAAGACCACATGATGTAACGCACTCTTGTGGAGGTACATGTCCTGTCGAGCAGTGCATGACAAAGGCTGATCGATGGATGAATAGATAGATATAATTCATTAAAAGGAATTTTATTTGTCTGCGGCACACTATGTCAAAAATAATATAATTCCTTGTATGGACGCCGTGCAAATTATATAGTCAACCACTATTTATAATCCTGTGAATGATTTATCTAACAACTTTAAGTCCAAAGAGATTTAAAGAGATAAATTTAATGTCTTTGTTTAACTTAAATGGTGTGTTAGTGTATGTGTGAAAAAAGGCACCTATTATAATTGTGATTGCGAATACGTGCTGTACGCTAATTCAATGGAAATGTTGACTTCAAAGGATTTTAAAGCTGATATTAGTTACAGTGCAAGTTCTTATATATATTTAGTCTATTGGCAAGAGACACATATACAGCTGTCTTCATTCAGACAACTTACTTATCATCACGCCATTTCCCTTGCGGGATAGGCAGATAGAAGAGAGTGCAAAAAGGCTCCATTCTTGCATACATCTCTCGCTTCTTCAACATTCACGGGCATCGTGGCGTAGTCGGTAGTGTAACTGACTTCCGTGCGACGAGATCGTTGGTTCAATTCCCACACAGGAAAATATTTAGGATGAACACAGGTATTTGTACTGCGTCTGGGTGTTTTCTATCTATTATATGTAGGTATGTATTTACAAAAAAAAGTAATATATGTATTATATCCGTAATCTGGTACCCTTAGCACAAGCGTTAAGCTTATTTGGGACCAGAGGACGTTGTGTGAAATGTCCGTGAATATTTATTTATTTATTTTCATAATTCTCTTCATACACACTCGCCGGTTTCGGAGACTCCTGACTCTACCTTTATTCAATACTGCTTTGATCTAGGTAGGCGAGTCTCGGTCTCCCCATGTACCTACATCCTTCCACTTTCGCATTGTATATCTTCTTGACCAGTCGCTCGTCCATCATTTTTTCAACATGTCAAAACCATCGGAGCATTCCCATTCGCATCTTTACACCAATACTCTCTTTCATACCTACTCGCTCTTCAGACAATCTTCTATATAATTTACTGCTTATATTACTAGAACAAATTATTTATGAAAGTGGAACAAGAGCGTCGAGTGAGATCATTGCGAGCAGGATTCTAACCTGTGTCCTACAAAACTCCTCCGGAATATGCTCTAAACCACAAAACTATCAGCTACCGATCTCTCTCCTACTAAAATTAAAAATTTCGCTCACAAATCTCTTAATTGTACCTATCAAACTACTTTTCACAATGTTCAATACGTCTGCATTTGGCGAAATATGTAGCACAACTAAAAGAATAAGTAGAGGGGGAAGAAACAGTTGTACCTCCTAGGACTAGTAGCGTGCGTTAGTGGCGTAGTGGAAGGGTGGCGACCCCACAAACTTGAAATTAAGCCTATACTAACTCAGGGGGGATTCTAAAAAATTAAATTGCGTCCTCTGAAAAACGCAACCCTAAATATAACTTTTCAATGGACTATGACCCTTTTCGAGATACCTAGCTTTTTGCTGGTAATTTAGCACCCAAATGACTGCTGGCAAATAACGAATATTCACTGGACTAACAAAAATATAATAAATATAGGATATTATTAAGCAAGGAGATGTAAAGGAGTGTAAACTTGAAATAGAGGTGTTACAATAGTTGAATCCTCCTTTGAAATAAACGCGCAATTGTAACTAAGCTGGATTTGAATAAAATTGTACTAATTAATTGCAAAATTGAATTGTACATACGAAGACCAGAGCCCCAGAGAGCACTCAGTTTCAAACGTAAGTTTTGCATGGCTATCTTCTAACACGAAGTTTCTTTATGTCAACTACATATTATTAAACATATTATTAAGAATAATGTATATCGATTACATTTATAATACGTGTTTTATTTTCTTAGAAATGAATGGTTAGAAACCGACCTACTTGTCGAATTCAGTTTGATCAATTCCCACACGCATAATTTTTCTTTTTTTTAAAAGACAAACACCCTGCTTTAAGTAATAATCTTTGTATTGCGAGGGACTTTACAAACATATAATTTCACAGACAGTACACCCAGACTCAGAAAAACCATTTGTGGATCATACAGAGTTGTCCTGTGTGGGAATCGAACCCACAACACTCGCGCGGGAGGTAGATACCGGCCACTCCATACCACGCTGATAGTGCCGTCTGTGCAATAATTGTCTTTGTGTGACATGATTATTCAGTATAATCTGGATGTACTTTGTGTTGTGCTCTAAGCTAGAGCTAAACTTCGGCGATCAAAACGTCATCTTTTTGTAAACTTCTGTACATATTGTATGTAAAGAGGTTTACATGTTTCAATAGTTCGAGCTTGTTACAATAGATGGCGTAATAGCAAGCTCATTAATCAATGGGGATCCACGGGCAAAGCGGAATGTAGATAGCGCTATCGGCTTCTTTCTTTTTTTGTTAAGGCGGGAAAAATTGAACCTAACGGCACACCCCGTCGTTCGGCGCAACAAACAGGGTAGTGTGGGGCCCTCACACACTAAATAAACCCGCCGTGTGCCGTCTCTCTGCCTGTATTAGCGAGCTACTGGAATTATGTTACATTACTTCAGTGGTCTGTGTGAATGTTAATAAAAAAACAAAAGAAATATTTAACACTGTTAAAACTGCAACCTACAACTATTATTAATTAAAACGGCCATATTCGTAAATCCTTGATGTTTTTGTAATCTTAATTTAGTATAATTAAGTAAGTAAATAGTTTCGTAGTTATTATTTTTTTCATCTTAGCATTTACTGTCCATAATTTACATATGTAAATTTTTTAATATTTTTAGTCATAAAATCTATTTGTTTATACTGCATTCTATTTTTACAATTTAAAGTATTCTCATAATGAGGGAAGTATAATACACGCTTAAGATATTATGTCATAGTTTTCAATAATATTTATTTCCCATCGTTTACCCTACAATCATCGATTCTATGGAATTATCAAAAAGATCTAAAGGACGTATCCGATTGAAATTTTGTATGGATGTGTCTTGTGGAACAGAACTCCCTCATTTCATCAAAGGCTTACTTAACGTTAATCATTGATTTGTTCTAACTGTATGTTGTTTGACTGTGATTCTATGAGGATTATTATTATATATATTGTGTATTTATTATATTATAATTATTATATTATTATTATTATATATTGCGATTCTATAAGGATTAGAAATATAAAGTAGATATTTATTGGAGTACTAGCCACCCGAAAAAACTGCCGAAGCGAAGGTGGTTTTTTTATTTTGGGAGATATTAAGTGACGTCTTGAGTAGAGGTAAGTATAAATAATCGTTTAATCATACTTAACGACTTTGATGGTTGGGTTGTCGGTTTCGAAATAGTTTTAGGCTAGTTTGAAGATAAAAATTTGAAATTGAATGCAAATAGTTTGTTAGAGATATGTTTGGAATGGGTCTTTTTGTTAGGAACAGTATGTTTGAAAACATAAAGATCCATTTTCAATGTTTTAGTGGTACAGCCGTTCTTCTTCCAGCATAAATGGGCCGCCTCGATAGGGGAAGTACCACCCTTTCACAAAAGATAAGCGTGATAAAACGGTAGGTACTCTAGTGAGAGCGCCGGAGGACCACACCCCCTACCTATCATCTCTTTATTATGCTTCCTATCCTTGCGTTATCGTACCCACAGTCTCGTTAATATATTTATATCCCTTTTCTTGGAGATAGTGACGTGCGAGTGATGTCTCTGTTGTTGCTAGCGTCTATATTCTACGGTACCGTATGCTTGTATGCCAACTTCGTAGTATATAAAAAAATTAATACTTTTAATACGTTCAATGGATAGCATCATGAAGTGAGGCACTCTTGGGCCACCCACCGGATAAAATGGGGTGGTCGAAAATGTATCCTTAATCTGCCACAATACGGTTAAATTATAAAAAAATATTTTTAATTAAAAAAAGGAAATGCATATAGAAATTACGCAGTCGGTTCTCGTACTATCAGAAATACCATTGGTTGATCAACGTGCAGTGGGTAAATAAAGAGATCAGCAAGGATCATATTATGTAGTGATTGAAAATTTTCATAATAATAAAAACTTAAAAAAAAAATACTTATCATCACGCCATCTCCCTTGCAGAGTAGGCAGAGAGAACAGAGTGCCAAAAGGCTCTATTCTTGCATACATATCTCGCTTCCTCAACATTCATAATGCTCTTCATACTCGCTTGCCATTTTCGAAGACTCCTGAATCCATATTCCATTAAACATGACCGATTTGGTCTAGGTAGTTGAAACCGTGTGGTGACGAACTAAGAATACAAGTGTCACCACCCCATTCTTTCCCACGGGTGTCGTATGAGGCGACTAAGGGAAGTAAGCAATTATCATCCGTTGCATGACTGGTGGCAGGGCTGGGTACCAAGTGGGAGTACTCACTTAGTATCGGGCCCGAGCGGGTTGGTACCACCATCTCCCGTGTGATCAGCCATGAAGCACATCGTTGCATTTTGGCTGTAGCAGGAGATAGCCGTTTATATTTCATTTCATATCTGTGAAATGAATTGGTGAACAGCGGCTTGACAATACTCTCGGTATAGTCGAGTCCATGGGCGACGGTTACCATTTACCATCAAATAGACAGTGGCTCGTCTGCTACTACATACAATAAAAAACAAAAAAAATAAAAAAATAGGTAGGTGGGTCTCGGTTTCTCCCTGTTCCTACATGCTTCCATTTTCACATTACATAATTATCTTCTTAACCAGTCGATCGTCCGGCATTCTTTTCACACGTCAACCATCGGAACATCCCCTTCCGAATCTTTACACCAATACTCTCTTCCATACTTACTTGCTCTCTCGTCATCGTTGCGAATATCAGGCCATACCCAACTCTCGCTTCCATTTAATAATGTTGGTTAGTAAATTATTTTTGTAAGTTAATTGCTTAGTAAAATAAAAAAATCTGCAGTTGGTAAAATAGGTGATGAGATACTTTAGACCCATTCGTAGGTTTTAAGTTAGGGTTAGAAATATCTATATTTAGGCTTTTAAATAAATACTCATTATTTTACCATGTGTACCAATTATTTTTGTCATAACCGGTAAATAGGGGTTCAAATTTACCAAGTAAATTTTTTAGGACTAACGGAGTCGCTGGTTAACCGTTAGTGACGTATAATAGTGGAAAGATAATAAAAATCTTTAAAGATACGAACGAAAATCCTGTTTTACGCATTAATGTTGTATATTTACATATATTTGTTTTAAAACGAAACTAACCTTGATGAAGAGAAGATACGTCAGCTGCTCTAGGGTTAACTATGTTTCGACGAAAGTGGGCTGCGCGTTGGCTGGAACCCCCCCGTGGGACTTAGAGGCGGAGGCGCTCGCCGAAGTGTATCGGCGGACGTCGCAAGAGCTGGGTGGTCGTCCCCCACCCAGGGAGGTGGCCAGGTGGCAGGGCGATGCCCGCCGAGCTGCCATGGCCAGATGGAGGACACGGCTGGAAGCGCCCCGAGCCGGTCTCTGGACCGTAGGGGCGCTCCAGCCTGTGCTGGAGGAGTGGGCGGGGCGACCGCACGGAGTCCTTACCTTCCGACTGGTGCAGGTGCTGTCGGGGCACGGTTTCTTCGGCACATATCTGCACATAGTTGCAAGGAGGGAAGCGACTCCGGGCTGTCACCATTGTGGCTGCGACGAGGACACGGCGCAGCACACACTCGAGTCGTGCCCGGCTTGGGGCGGGAAGCGCCGTGAAATTATCGCGGCGATAGGGGGGGGACCTCTCGCTGCCGAGCGTCGTTAGAGCGATGCTTGGCAGCGACAGGAATTGGGCCGCGGTTGCTGCCTTCTGCGACGAGGTCATCTCGCGGAAGGAAGCGGCGGAGAGGGCCAGGGAGGCTGATCCTTCCGCAGACCTGAACCGCCGCCAGCGACTGGGGCGGCGCAGGCGTGAGTACTTGGGCCTAATGCCGCCCTAGCTGAGGCTGCGGGTGGATGGACCGGGGAACGTCCGCCACCCGCAAGGCCTCCCGCGAAGGTGCGATGCTCCGTGTGTGGGTGCGTCGCTCATTAGAGGGTACCCGAAAGGGTAAGCCGACGGCGGACCACCGAAGGAATGTAACATAGTTCCAGTGGCCCGCCAATAAAGGCGGAGAGACGGCACACGGCGGGTTTCTTTAGTGGGTGAGGGCCCCACACTACCCTGTTCGTTGCCCCGAACGACGGGGTGTGCGGTTAGGTACATTTTTTTCCGCCTAAACAAAAAAAAAGGGTATGTTGAAGGTCATGGCATTGATAACGCTATTTACTACTGCTCAGAAAACAAATGAAGCTTAGATGGCTCTATTATTATACTTGTAATTGCAACTAGACCTTACCTTATCTTGATGGACGTTGCTGAGCCATGATTAACTTGTTGGTTACCTTGTTGGAACTTCTATATTATCCTTAATTGTTTTAAACACTAGTCATCAGTTAAAAGTACACCAGCATAATATTTAGTACTTGTTAGTAAACTAGTATTTACTTTGAGTCTTTTTTATAAATCATTTTGTAAGATTAAACGAATTAAGTTGTAGATCTCAAAGCTATGATGACTACTTAATACTGGTTCCACAAGATTCAATGCGCTCGCCAATTGATAGTTCTGTATACTAACCATGTGCTTTCGATCCTATAATTATGAGCCGATCGCTAATCTTGGTCAGTAAAAAAATCAAATATCTTTCTAGCCTTTTCTAGCTAAGCATTTTATTAATTATACATATTATACCATGTGGGGTCGGCATCTAATATAGCTCTAACGCATTTCCTGCTATGGGAGTCGTAAAAGCCGACTGACCGTTTACAGTGGGACCGTCTACTGCGATGGCATGAGGCCATCTACTAGGACATCTCGAAAGCCTTCCACTACAAGCTCCAAAGTCTTCACGAGGGATCTGTCCGTTGGGAAAAGCCAGCTAACCAAGCTGAATACCAATGATGGCACTATTCTATCAGGTGCAAAAAGACTCCGGCATTTCCATTCTAACAAAAAACACACATTCTAAAAAATAATTATTTATTTCCACTAAAAACAATAGGATACAAAATTAGAATAAATGGGGAAAATTCGGTAAGCGTCCCACTTTCTTGATTGTCTGACCCGAACTGAGGAGCCTAGCCTCTGAATACAATATGGTAAAGGAGCTTCTGCTGATTAGGCTGCTTAATAATCATTTCCCTATACATCCCAGGGATCTAACAGTACGTTGAGACCAAAAAATACAGCATTGACCATCTAGTGATCGACTTTAAGGAATTCATTACATACTAGCTGCTAAACGCGACTTCGTGCTCGTGGAAATTAAAATAAATATTCACAGACATTTCACTCAACGTCCTCTAGTCCCAAACTAAGCTTATAGCTTATGCTATGGTACAAGGTTACGGATATAATATATAAATATATTACTTTTTTTTGTAAATACTTCCATATAATAGATAGAAAACACCCACACACAGTACAAATATCTGTGTTCATCACACAAATATTTGTCCTGAGTGGGAATCGAACCCACGACCTCGTGCACGGAAGTTGGTTACACTACCGACTACGCCACGAGGCCCGTCAATTAGTTATTTGATTTTTTTTTTTTCTAAAAGCCTTGTCCTGTCCAAATCGGTGCAGCCGCTCCGCAGAATAGCTGGCACAAATTGACAGACAGACAAAACCTTTAAAAATTGGTATTTTGTTATTATCATATTGTTAATGTATATACTTCCATATGCATTTAGTAAAGCACTATTTTTTAGACATTGCAGACGCTTCAATTTTGTTTATTCGTACAGATATATAGACTACATACAGTATTGCATTCAACGGGTGTCGTAAGATACGACTAACGAAGCAAATTCAAGCAGAATATATAATTTGAGTATAATATTATATTATGTTTAATAACACACAACCCGTCAGGTAACTATGGAATGGTAGGTAAGAAGAAATAATATTGTATTTTATCACTTACAAGTGTCATCAAAAAAATAAGGTTGGGTTGGCATAGTGTTAGAAAATATTTAATAACATAAATGCACAAAACGTTTTTTTCCACTACGGAAACATTTATAGGTACGGACACACAATAGACTTTTTTGAAGTGGATAATTAAAATGTTAATTAAAGTTTTATGTACCTATCAATTAGTTACCATTAAAACTATATGTTTACGAGGAAGCTATGTAATAATTTTTAATAAGTAGTTTTCGTAACTATACCGCGCCTCCAATTTTTTTATGTTTTATGAACTTAATTTTCATTAACATAGAGGTTCACATTAGGGATAGCCAGGTATAACATTCTTAATAGTAGATTATGTACATTCTTGTAGGAATAAAACAGAAGAGTGACCACATGAGGCTATATCAGGGTGTAGCGTTGAAGTGAGCGATACAACGAGTTGTCGTCATTCTAAACTCTACAAAAGCTTGTGAATGGCACAAGTATTGATTCAGTAATTAAGATCACAACAGGAATAAAGGTAGGTGCAGGTAGGTGTGTACTGGCCTCTGTGGTGTAGCAGCAGTACGAGCGACTGCTGATCATGAGGCCTCGAGTTCGATCTCCGGGTCGGGCAATGTTATTGAGCTTTATAGTGAAACGAAACATTTTTAGTAGCAGCCCGGAGTTTGGAAATATGCCCTGTAGACGGCAATATATTCGCCCCCTGTTACGTGGGACTTAAACATAGCTGGTGTGTGTATGTAATACACCTCTGCCTACCCCTTTGGGGAATACAGGCGTGATGCAATGTTTTTTTTTTAAAGTTAGGTGTAGTATAAATTTGGCGCCTTTACCGTCTGACGCAGCTTCGAGATATGACTGCTTCGAAAGTACCTATGTCGCATAAGCCGGGAAGACCACCACTGCGGGGCTGCCTTGAGAACACGCCGTTGCACACGCTGGTGGAATGTCCAGCCTGGGAAGAGCAGCGCCATGTACTTGGCAGACGAAATGGATATTGTTTTGCTGTTGGCAATAGTTAAACTCGTGGTACCGAGAACGAGTGGAACGCTGCCGTCTCTTTTTGCAAGGATGGGATGCATACAAAGGAGGTGGCAGATCCTCTGCTGAGTGGGAGATGACCGGCCATTTCCCGTCCCGTAGAGGACGCCCTGGCCGCCTAAGGTTCGGCTCACTTAACGATCTCCGGCCCTCATGGGCTGGCCTGAGGGTGATATGCCTTTTTTTGTTGAGGCGGGAAAACGTACCTAACCGCACACCCCGTCGTTCGGGGCAACGAACAGGGTAGTGTGGGCCCTCACTCACTAAATAAATCCGCGTTGTGCCGGCTCTCCACTGCGCCTGTATTGGCGGGCCACATTACTTACATTACTTTAGTATGGGCCTAAGCCAGCCAGCTGCTCAGACTACATAAGCCAGTATACGAGAACTATTACACACCAACACATAAAAAAAATCACATTAATAATATATAATATTAGTGCGAAGGAATAGTAGGATCTATCCCATATTTTCACAAAGAGAAGGTGCAAAACCACAAAACTTTATGCAAAATATAGTTGTTATATAAGTTGTCAGTATTTTAACGTATAGGATGCACTATTTCTAAAAATTGCTCGGTGACGTAATCCTACAACTTTTTGCAAGAGACCCGTTTAGCATCTCGTGCCGCTTACAAGTTGCTATACTTCTAAGTAGAAGCACAGAATAAATACTAGTGTAGAAGTAGGTAGGATGAAGACATTCTAGCATTAAACCAAATAAAATACCTATCGATCTATGCTATGACCACACTTATCCTTAAACTTTTTTTGTTTTATTTTTGTTAAGGCGGGGAAAAAATATACCTAACCGCACACCCCGTCGTTCGGGGCAACGAACAGGGTAGTGTGGTAACCCTGTTCCATTACATCGGTGGTCGCTTCTCCCTTAACCTAACTTAATAAAATAAATAAAATAGGTATGTACTTCATTTTAATATTATTTAGAATAACAATAATTTATACCTAAGTCACGGTGCGCAACCACGTGTTTTTTTTCCTAACTATTTTGGTATATAAAATGAACATAATGTTTTTAGCTGTTGTGTATCTCAAAACCCCTGAACAGCTAACAAATCTAAGCAGGTAATTAAATTATATATTGTCATAATAATAATTAATTTTAGAATAATATTGCGCGTGTTATTTTGTAATAATCATAAAAGAACACGCGCATACGCCATAGTACTTTAATAAGGAATCTCCCGTGATTTGTATCGAATCTCTGCGATCTGAACTATACATTTGCAAAACTTGTTTAAGTATAGTGTGCTTTTTGTTAGTACGTACGAATATCGCTGGTAGACTTCGATATTTCTTTATATTCTTTTTAAGTCCGAATATTCAGGGTATGAATATAGAAATTGGGCCGTGTGGGACCGGCTTTAGAATTGTCCCAACCCTCTTTACCCACGGGAGTCGTAAGAGCCGACTGAGGGAATACCGGTGAAGTGGGCAGCAGCACTCCCTCGAGTATTAACAACATCCACTGCGATTGCCAACCCACCTGCCAAGCGTGGCGATTACGGCATTATCCCCCATGACAGGGACCGCTCGTTGTGGCGTTCTCTTGGGGAGGCCAGTTCCAGCAGTGGAAGATGAAAGGCTGATGGATGGATGGAACTATGAATATAGATATTAATCTTATGTAATATTTATTTAATTATAGCAATTTATTCATTACACTAAAAAGTGCCTGATGTTTCAATTCAACATTTTATCTTCACTATAAATTGTAAAAACATTATGGTGTCTGTAGTTGATCGATGTTAATGTATGTAAAAATATATTACTAATGTTTTACCTTTTTACCCTTTTTATATTGGACTAGCTCCGCCACAGCAAAAAGCTAGTTTTTAGCTTATATCTCAGGTTCCCGATATAGTAGCGGGATAAATTTGTACCAGTTTTTAAGTCTAATCAAGAGCTATTACATAAAAACAGTTTTTCCATGATGCGGAAACGAACAAACAGACAAACAGACAAAAATTCTAAATAATATAGTTTTGTGTTCAGACACGCCTATATAGTCTAATGCAGTATTTTTTTTTATAATATCTTAAATGTACAGACACAGCTCT
This sequence comes from Leucoma salicis, assembly GCA_948253155.1. Lineage (NCBI taxonomy): Eukaryota > Metazoa > Arthropoda > Insecta > Lepidoptera > Erebidae > Leucoma > Leucoma salicis. Next base: position 11,186,726 of record OX411820.1, on the reverse strand, counting down.
GTGACAGCTTTTTAATATTATAGATAAAGTAAAATCTCTATCCGCGTCTATCTGTGACTCCTTTATTTGTGTCTTCTTATAAACCAAGCAACGAATTTGGAAATGAGTTTCCCTGTTGTTTATAAGATTTAGCAAGCATATTTTTTTGTGAGTTCGTTATAAAACCCTCAAGAATAATATGTGTATAGGTGTATTCGATCAGGGACGCTCTAAAAATGAAATATTTCTTCATCCTAACTATTATAAAGCTGTAACAGAGCTGTGTTTGTACTACTCTGCCAAGAAAGTACCGGGAAAAAATCAATAATACACATTTTTTTTGTTATTCATCCAAATTTATTTTGCTCTCTTAAACGCCGCATAACGCTCAAATAATATTCTTTATTTACCGTTTGATCTCACAACACCGCGATAGTCAAAGAAAACCGTCAACATGACTTTGACTTTTGATCGACTTTGGTGTGGTAACAGTTAATAATTTTGATCTGTATTTTAGTACTTGACATGCTCAGCTACTAAAGAACTAATTATTTGTGAACGTGGAAAATGAGAACTTTACTGCGAGAGCGTTAGAGGACTTCCCCGGATTGGAAGGGACCCAGGTTCGAATACCGCTCGCAGTAAATTTCCCTTTTTTCACATTCACAAATAATTTGTTCTGTAATAATGAAGCTTACATGGTCAAAATAATGTAGGCAAATACATCCGATCCGATCCGGTTAAGCATCCTGGATCTCCATAAAAGTCTGGAAGTCCATAAAAGTATCAAAATATTTGTAGGGCTGCGGGTTTATAAGGTATGATTCTTAATTGTAACAATTAAGCTTCGGACTGGTCGGAATAATGTATGAAAACACATCCGTGGAAAACATTAAACAGAAGGTATTTTATAACTTAAATATATGTATTATTATTACCAGCGTCAAAATGAAAGCTATTATTGGATCTTGCGTGCTACTCCTTGCAACGGTGGTTCTAGCCCGTCCCGAAGAACACTATACAGACCGTTATGATAATATAAATTTGGATGAGATTCTCGGTAACAAGAGAATGTTAGAGCCATACGTCATGTGTTTACTCGACAAAGGAAGATGTGCACCTGATGCCAAGGAGCTTAAAGGTCAGCCATATTCTTAACATTATTAGTTTTATTAAATTTCAACCTGTTTTGATATATTAGAAAACAATCTTAAATATTATTTCTCTAGCCTGTTTTACTATCGGTCAAATTCCCTAATTTTAAAGCTTATTGTGCCGGCTAATGACGAAAAATAGACCCACAGTCTAAAAATGTTCCGCTTCTCTTAAATTTAAGATTTAAAATCATCTAAGAAGAGGTAATTTAATGGATGCGTCGATTTTTCGATAGATATCCGATCGGATTCGATAGATATCGAACTACGCAAATCTGCGACTGGTATTTCTTATAGGTAATTGGAGTTAAAGTTGTATATTGTTTTTGTTATATTACTTTAAAAGTAATGCTGTTCTGAATTATATTTAAAATTACCTACATGAAATAAAATTTTACCATTATTTATATTTTGAGTAAGTGCAGACTCAGAGACACAGAGCATCTTCGTTTTTTTTTATTTACGTGAGCAAGCCGCTTACGGTTGATGTCAAGCGTAAGAAAGAGGGGTATTGCTGAAAATCAGCTTTGTGATGCAATCATCACAAAACAAGCTGAGCTATGCCCTTTTTCTGTCACACTTATCACTGTATTGCTGAGTCAATTTTTTTTTTGGTTATAGTAAAATGATAGTATTATTTGTTTTTATTTTTTGGTTATAATTAAGTTTCACAATTTGTTTTATTTTATACTTGGTTATGTGGCAAGAAATAAATATTTTCTTTCTTTCTTTCTTTTATTTATATAAGGTTGGGATAAATTACAGAGGCGAATTATGAACGTATTTAACCTCGCTTACTCTTCGGTGATATAGGCGTACTTGCTAATATTGTAAATGTGGAAATGAGTTTATTTGGTTGTTTGTTGGTTTTCATAATAACATTATATTTAACCAAGGCCTAAAAAAACAACAGAGACTATTTTATCCCAGAAAAATTGAAGGTCGGTTGTATTAAATTGACCTCATTACGAATTTCACGCCAATGAAGTTGCGTGCATTTGTGAGACTTTAAAAATAAATATTAATAAATAGATGTTATTAATTTTAGAGCATATCACGGAGGCGATGCAGACCGACTGCTATAAATGTACAGAGGTACAGAAACAGAAAACTCGACGTGTCATTGGCCATATGATCAATAACGAGGAGGCTTACTGGAATGAGCTCGTTGCCAAGTATGACCCTGAAAAGAAGTACGCTGCTCAGTTCGAAAAAGAATTACGTAAAGTCAAAGCTTAAGTGCTCTATAAGTTCACACTTAGTATAAGTTGCGCACAACTGTTAAAATTTACTTTAATTTCCAACCCTTTGTATGTTGAAATTACACAGAATTTATGAAAAATGTTTTTTTTTTAATTTTTAAATATATTTTTCAGTTCCAATTTGTAGCGATTTGTTGCTGAATATGATAACCTATGATATTGCATTATGTCAAGTAAGTTTATTGTTTTATTTAGTAATGTTACAAATGAAATATTATTTGCCTGGTTTAGTAAAGTTTAATCTTCGCTAATAGTGTTTAAAGAATTGTATTATTGTATTTTACACAGAGTTAAGCAGTAACCGACTCAAGCTTGAAAATAATTAATCAAAAATGATGACTTCGATTCCCTAAAACAATGTACTTTATTCCAATAGATAGATATGGTACACTAAAGACTATTAACTCCTTAAAAACACATAATTATTCGACGGGGCATGATGACATTAGTATCAAGATGTTGAAAAATGGCGCAGAGAAATTGACCACACCCTTAACACATATATGAGCGAATCGTTTGTCCATGTGGTGACGGACTAAGAATACAAGTGTCATAACCCCACCATCCTTTCTCGCGGGTGTCGTACAAGGCGACTTAAGGGAAGTAAGCAATTATCACCCATTGCATTACTGATGGTAGGGCTGGGACCAAGTGAGAGTACTCACTTGCTATTAGGCCCGAACGGGTCGGTACCACCATCTCCGTTGTGACCAATCATGAAGCGCGTCATGTGTTTTGGCTGTAGCAGAAGATAGCCGTTTATTATCTCATTTCATATCTGAAAAATGAAATGGTGCGCAGCTGCTTGAATATACTTTTGGTATAGTTGAGTCCATGAGCAATGGTTACCACTTACCATCACGTGGGCCGTGGCGCATCGGCCATCATTAGCAATAAAAAAAAGGAAAGTCTACTAAACTTCCTCTTTTAATAAATTCTTTTAAAACAATATTAAGCCTCTGTTCAAAAACTCCAAAAGTATTGATACTATTGTTGATAAGCTAAGAAATATAAAATTTGTGTGATATTACAGGAAGTATAATTAAATAAAATTAAAACGTTTATTTATATCCCTACATGTGTCGTATATTGCCAGCGAAGTAATAGAAACTGCGTTTTCCCAAAATTATTATTAATGTTATTGAGCTTTTTCGTAAAAAGAAAAATTCTCAGTAGCGGCCCGCAGTTTGGAAATGTGTGCGGTAGACGGCAATAGGCTCGCCCTCTATTGGAACTTAAATAGCTGGCGAATCGTGGGTATGTAATACACCTCTGCCTACCCCTACGGGGATACAGGCGTGATGCTATTTCTTATGTATAAAGTTATTAAAATATGTGTATATTTCTTAATGTTTGTTGTTATTCAATTCAGAATCATCATCCCAGCTTTATTCCCAGTTGCCTCCTAAGCTCAGAGTTAGCTTTACTGCACCTATTCCTCCACTTTGAACCGTATTCGGCATCCCAAGTGTTGAGAACAGTAGCTCTAATGTCATCCATCACGATATTAAGCCAACACCTCATAGTATCCCCTCTGCCTAGGCCTGGATATACTGCATATAAAAGAAAAGGCCTAATGATGAATTTAGAGTCCTGTCCCTTTAGTTTAATCGACATTTTGGGCTCACAAACAACACCAGTAGCCCACGCCATTTTGTTTAAGCCGCTAAGACTTATCTTAAGTACTTGATTGGGTCCGTGTGCTCGATCAAATTACGCTAGTCAAAAATGATTATCAGTGCAAAGATAAAAAATAAACGAAATGTTGCATTCGAATCACTATTTCGTTTATATTTATTTTAATGAAAACGATGGGGCCCTTCCAGTCATGTCACTGGTGTTATAGCTACAGTGGCGGCCGCTTAACACCAGGCGGGCTTTACGAAACTTTTTTTGAAGTGAAAATTTCTTTAGGTGCGTTGAGTACTTTTTCGGTGAACAAAAATCATGGAACTCGCGTCATCGTCACCGAACGCTTCGATAGAAATGAAAACTAGGTAAGAAGTGTTAATGAATTAATTAATTGGTCATTAACACTTCTTACTTTATAATTCAAAAATAATATTCTAATAGCTCGACGATACAATTTACAAGTTACTTAATTTTAACTTCTATCGGCAGGGACTGCCGATTGAAGTTAAAATTAAGTAATGCATGTTTTTTTTTGTATATGCGAGAAATTATGTACCTAACCGCACACCCGTCGTTCGGGGCAACGAACAAAGAAAGAAAGAAAAAATGTTTTAGGGTAGTTTGGGGCCCTCACCCACTAAATAAGCCCGCCGTGTGCCGTCTCTCCGCCTGTACTGGCGGGCCACTGGAACTATGTTACATTATTTCAGTGGGGGCTTTACAAAACCTAGCAGTATAAAAATGTATTTTGAAATAAAACTTCGTTTACGGAATCTATCGCGTTTACTTGGTTTTACTACTATCCCGACGTTTCGAATACTTTACAGCATTAATGATCACGGGTGGACTTAGATGATAGACGTCCAAGGCTGATATGTTATTTCAACGGTCTCATCTACCCACAGTATATGATTTTACAAAATTTTTGGTTTATTTATTTTAACCCACCTAATATTCGTTTAGAAACACAATTAAAATATTTACTTCAAATTTTTTATGCTTACAATGTATGAGACTTTAAGTTAGTATATTAAAATGAGTATAATACTCCTCTTTAAACTAAAATTTTTTGTTTTTATTTAGTGCTCAAAAATTCTACCATAAACTACCAATACTACCAGTAAGAAGACAATCTTGATTATTAATTTATATTATTAAATATATTGATTTTGCCAAAAGCTAAGACTAAAAAGCTACCACCGGATCGGAACGCGGCCTGACTGAGAAAGATCCGGCCAGAAAACTCAGTAGGCAACAACCGTCATGGATTATTAAATTTTTGTACGGAATTACTGAAAGCTAATTAAGTTGAATTTTTTTTTAAAAAGCAATAACTAAAACTAATCACTACTGTGGGTTTTGTCTACACAATAAGCGCTAACTGTGTCTTGCAATCTTGTGGTGTGCCTTCTTGTATTCTGTTTGGTGAGGCCTATCACAGGGTTCCAGCTTGATGGTAAGACCCAGCCGTCTTCTCTATTGAAATTGGGATGTTTCTTAATTTTAATAGCCTCATGTCCTTATTCTAGGGCGATATCGATGTTCTTTTGCGAGGATTTGAGGTTTGTCAAACCTAATGTAATGGTCCTGTGTGTGATCACAAATTGCAGACTTTGTATAGCGACGGTGCTTCACATCAGCTACGTGTTCTTTGATCCGAGTTGTTATGGATCTCTTTGTTTGCCCAATGTAGGAGAGACCACAATCACAATCCAGCTTGTATACTCCTGCATCCTGTAAAGGTATATGGCACTTGACAGGTGGTAAAAATGTGGATTCCGTAAACGAAGTTTTATTTCAATATGTGTAACATTCGCGTAAATATCAGAAAGTATTATATACAAATGTATTTTAGGTATCTTATTTCATTTTTTATTAAGAGCATAGATTTATTACAAGTGACAATAAACAATATTTTTTACAGTTGGTTTAAAAAGTCTACATAAATTGCTGATAATAAAAGTCGTCGGAATAGATGTCTACGCGCCCCGCAAATACGATACAAAATGATTTATAAATTTCTCACCCAATCAACAAGAGTAGGTACTTAACTTATGCTGTATGCATAATTATAATAATTGTAAGTCACACAGAAGGTACTTACGTACAGGTACGAGTTTTTGTCGTCAAGTCTTATGGTATAAAAGAGCAGCTTCCATCGCGAGTTTACTTTAGATTGTGAAGCATCTGATCTTGTAAGACATCTCAGAAGCAGTCAATAAAAGGTAATTTAATAATGTATTCATTTTTACTGATAATAGTAATCGTTAACATTGTAATTAAATAGTTATCGAAATATGATTAAAATTCGCATGTTTTTAAATTGATTTCATTGATTTTGATTTTTATTTCATGAGATTTTAACTACAAATATTATAATTGAGTGCAGAGAGTCATTTTTTCTCAAATATCTTAAATGTACAGACACAGCTCTGTTACAGCTTTATAATAGTATAGATAGATAACACAGTTTAGCGCTTTGAAAAATGGATAGCTTCTGTTGGATTGTAATTTTACATATAAATCATAAGTGCATAATATATAGCCCATAGATATAGTATATACTCCCGTAATATCTATGAGTGTGCCATATGATGTATAAACTGAAGTCCACGCGGACTAAGAGCAAAATCTAATTATATATAAATGAATTCTATTTTATCCATAAGGAGTGTTTAACTAAACTAAGAGTAATGTCAAGCCACAGGTCACCGTTTCATTTCATAAATGTAAAATAAAAACGTGCGACTTCTCAGCTACAATCTAAATACATCGAGAAACTTCACGGCTCATCATATGGCAGACGGTAGCACCGACCTGCTTGGGCCGTGGACAAGTGGGTTCTCCCGCTTGGTACCCAACCCTGCCACCAGTAATGCAATGGGTGATAACTACTTACTTTTATTAGTCACCTCGTACAACACTCACGGGAAGGAATAGGGTTTTGACACTCAGTATGTTTTGTGCGTTACCACACGAATGATTATCATTTTTCTGTCCCACTATTGGGAAGGGATTTCCTCTTATGGTGAGAGTGATTTGGCCACAGTCCACTACACTGACCCAGTGCGGGTTGGCAGTCTTCAGAAGCCGTTAAGAAAATCTCAGCCATGCAAGTTTCCTCACGACGTTTTCCTTCCCCGAGCAGTGGTAAATTGTAAACAAATACACACATCCTTATCATCACGCAATGTCCCTTGCGGGGTAGGCAGAGAGAACAGAATGCTAAAAGGCTCTATTCTTGCATACATCGCTCGCTTCCTCAACATTCATAATTCTCCTCATACACGCTCGCCGGTTTCGGAGACTCCTGACTCCACCTTCCTTCAATACACACATCATTTCGGAAAATCTTGAAATGTCAAAGTTGTGTAATTTACGAGGTCTGAACCTTGGACTGGGGATTGAACTTGATACCACCGTCTTTGCTTCCCTTGGTTTTACCACTAGGCTGTCGCTGCTGCAATTGCACGCACACAACCCTAATAAACAGTTTACCTACTTAGTTTGACTTTGCAATTATTACTTTTATATTTAAATAGTAGTTTATTATACCTAATTAGAAATCGATTCATGAGTGTTGTGGGCAGACTTCGGTCAGATTTCGATCTAATAAGTAGAGTCCAAAGCGTTAAGAGCTTTAAAATTAAATTTAGGTACCTACGAAATGTTTGTGTACGTAAAATATAACAACAAAAAATATTGTCCACAGGTTCAATATGAAATCCGCCATTGCATTGTGTGTGTTGTTCTTCGCGGCGCTGGCTCTGGCCCGTCCTGGTGAGGATCACTACACTGACCGCTATGACAGCGTAAACTTGGATGAGATTCTGCCCAACGATAAGTTATTGGATCCCTACATCAACTGTATACTCGACAAAGGCAAATGCGCGCCCGACGCCAAGGAACTGAAAGGTCAGCTACTTGTTTTCATATTTAAAGTTCTAATGCAGATGTTACTGGTTCGTTTTCAATCTTTACAGATTGAATTACTTAATTTTCTATTATTAATTGTATAATATTATTTTTATCGAAAGCTTATTTTCTGTCTATTTTTTTTATTGTTTTTGGTGGCAGCTGAGCCATGGCCCACTTGATGGTAAATGGTAACCGTCGCTCATGAACTCAACTATACCGGGAGTATTGTCAAGCCACTGCTCACCATTTCATTTTACAAATATGAAATTAAATAATTACCGGCTATATCCTACAACCAAAACTCACCGATGTGCTTCATGGCCGGTCACATGTGAGATTGTGGTATCAACCTGTTCAAGCCCGATAGCAATTGAGCACTCCCACTTGGTACGCAGCCCTAGGCACTAGTAATACAATGGGTGATAATTGCATACTTCTCTTAGTCGTCTCGAACGACATCCGTGGGGATGGTGACACTTGTATTCTTAGCCCGTCATCACACGGACTAAATCTTTCATATTTTTTGTTTAGGTATTGGTCAATGTACTCCATGTGTGATCTAGTGTCAGTTTGTCGATTGTGCATGTCAAGTAGAATTTTAGTTAAACCATAAACTAATTCCTTCAAAATCTTAATATTTATAGCACACATCAAAGAAGCCCTTGAAAACGAGTGCGGTAAATGCACTGAAGCTCAAAAGAACGGCACTCGGCGCGTCATCCAACACTTGATCAATAAGAAGGAAGAGCAATGGAAAGAGCTCACTGAGAAGTACGACCCTGAGAGGAAGTACACCGTCAAGTACGAGAAGGAACTGCGAGAAGTGAAGGCTTAAGTCTGTGAAACCTGTGTGTAAAACTGTCGAGATATTAGAAGTATACATTGTGATACCTAATAATATACTTACGTAGCTTATAAATAAATGGCAAAAGATAACGATGTAGTTTGATTGGTTCTATCAATTAGATAGTATCTTTCAATAATATCTTGAATATTTTACATATAAAGCTGACTTATGAAAAATACTCTCACAAGATAGGTACATACTAGCCTTTGCCCACGGCTCCGCCGAAGCCAAAAGCTAGTTTTTAGGTTGTATCTTAGATTCCCGATATAGTAGCGCGATAAAATGTATACCAGTTTTTAAGTCTAATCAAGAGCTATCAAATAATATTGCTTTAAAATCTGTACAGTAGTTTATGCGTGATGTGCGAACAATAAAACAGACACATACTCTAAACAAATTGTCTTGTTTTTAGACACGCCTATATAACCTTATACAGTCATTTTTCTCAGATATCTTAAATGTACAGTACTGTACTACAGACACTACAGCTTTATAATATTTAGGATTAATCTAATAAAAGTTTTGAGTGTAAGCTTGTTATAATACTGGTAGTATACCTAATCGCGTTTACAACGTCCACTGTGGCTACTCTTACATCTTAATCCAAAATTAATTACATTTACGTCATCACCAAACCGCCTGCCAAGCGTAGGGATTATGACACTGTCCCTAAAAAAAGGAGCACACAACCCAGATGACCCCGAGTCACGGAAGCGGCGCTCCCACAGCCTCGCGGTAGCAGGCCCAGTAATAGTGGAGCAGGGGTGCAAAGAATATCCATCCAATCGTAATACGGCTATGGGAGCAACGATCTGGTCAAAGCTGTAGAGACTCGTTGGATGCAGTCAGCATAGGACTGCTCATCAGTGGATGTCAAAAGGTCTTTGATTGTGCCTGTGTTCATAATATACCTACATCCATCTTTTCCTTTTTCTCATGAAATTTAGCATACATATAAACTATAGGTATTATAACACATTTAACGGGTCAATACGCGCATTAAACTTATCAAAATACTATTATTTTGAATAACCTCGACGTTTCGGCTGAGTTGCACCAGCTGTGGTCACGAGTAGACTCTCTCTCTCTATAGGTATGTATGCTAAATTTCATGAGAATAAAGAAAATTAAAATGGACGTAGGCTAAATTACCCAAGCATGCAAGTTTATGCAATATTGATTATATTCAAAAATAGAAACATAACCCAACATAACTAAATCGTTTTTAAAATGGATTTATACATTTTTACTTTATGAATCCGTCCACTGTTATTTTCGGAATTAATTATATAAATTATAATAATAAATATTCACGGATATTTCACACAACGTTCTCTGGTTCTAAACTAAGCTTAGCACTTGTGCTATGGGTACCAGATTACGGATATAACAGCTAGTTATACTCGTAGTACCAGATCCGGCTGCAGAATTAGTAAGTACATCAAGTATGCTAAAAACCTTACTTACATAAATTTATGAATAGGAGAATGTATATCTATATATATACATTCTCCTATTCATAAATTTATGTATATCTATATATATACATTCTCCTGGTATACCAGGGTGCCTATCTAAATGTGGCCGCTAACATTTTTAATTAAATAATTTTTTTTTTTGAAAAGCAAATGTCCTTCGTTTTTTAAATAATAAAATATCATCACAGCAAATATATGTAAAGACTTGACTTGCTTGATTGCCGTGGGGCACTTGGCAAGAGGGCAGCTCTTAAGCTCTTGGCAGCCAGTGTTATATTTTTACGTTCATAATGTACATTCTGCCTCTGTCGTGCAGCGGTAGTGTGAATGCCCGCTGTTTATGAGGTTCAATCCCCGGGTCGGGCAGTGTTATTGAGCTTTTTCGTAAAAAGAAAATAATCTCAGTAGCAGCTCGGAGTTTGGAAATGGGCCCGATATACGGCAATAGGCTCGTCCCCTATTACGTGAGTGAAACAAAGTTAGCGCGCTACATCACTCGTCAGACAAAGATAGCGATTGTCAGCTGTACGACGCTTAAAGTCATTGCGCACGCGTCAAATCCTAGTGTTAGATGGTTTTCTAAAACCCACGTGGTTTCTGGGAGATTCAACTCCAACGCTAGTTGAGAGTGTGCTCTGTAAATTATTTGTTTACCTAGTTGGTATATATTTTATGCAAATACTTCCGACAGATGACGCAGACATCACTCAAGATGTTAAGAACGAACGTAATATCGAAATTCGCAGTCCCGAGCAATAGTCATGACGGAAAGCATCTGGGACAGTATTCCAGGAGATACAGGTTCAAATCCTGCTCGTGACTGCCAGTCAGTCAGCCTCATTCCACAGATTCTCCGCAGAGATCGCATTTCGACAGCATTGATTTTGCTATCATGCTCCTTTTTACATACCCAACTCTCGTTTCCATATAATAACGTGCCTTCTGGCTGAGGTGGTGAGGTGATGACTGCCGAGAAGTTGTCCCAATGCTCCGTTCACTGTATTTCCCGCATTCACTCTTCTTTCTATATCAGTGGTGTACCTTCCATCCCGACTGAATCCACATTCAAGATATACAAATTCATCCACTTGTTCTAGCACACCATTTCCTATTGCTACTCTAACATCTGTTCTGGCTTCTTCTCTTTCAAAAACCATTACTTTGGTTTTGTTCACATTCACATTCACACGTGGCCTACCTTTTCTTACAATCTTCTGCCATTACGTCGACTAGGGTTTGCAGGTCAGTCGCAGACTGCGCTAATAGGACCGCATCGTCTGCATATAGCAAGGAGTTAACCACTGAGTCGCCCATCTGAACTCCCACATTCATTTCATTCAACCTTGGTAGACATTTATCCAGATATATGATAAACAGTCTGGCTGATAGAACGCAGCCCTGTTTAACGCCGATATTGACGTCAAACCAGGGTGACATTCCATCATCCAGCCGCACACACACACCATATCAATACCCGCTGCCTTACCATTTTTCAAACTTCTAATCGTCCATTCAACTTCATCCATTACTAATGTCATCAGAGGATTCCGGTACCGAATGCTGATCTGTTAAACCACATGTGGCACCAGCATCACCCTGAACATCCGCATACAAATCTCCAAAATATTCACTCCATCGGCTTAACACATCTTGTGTTTGCGTAAGAATGTCTACACCTTTAGACCTTATTTTATTCATTCTGAAAGCTGACCAACCACTCCAAGATTTCTTCACCTCCCTCCAGAAAAGTTTGGTGTTGCTCTCAAAGTTTTGGTCAGCCTTTTTTCTGCAATCATATTTCCTCTATCACGCTTCTCTTTCACTAAGGTTTTGGTGTCATTCTTACGTTGCCGGTATATTTCTTTCTTCTGTTCTTTTATACTTGCACTCAGGTTCAAAGAAGATACATAGTCCAGCCATATATATATATAGTTCTTTTGGTCTACGGAAGCTGCTACTTCCGTATCCCACCATGCATCACCTTTCACTTTCCTATGCTTCTTTGAGCATCCACATACTTCTTTCGCTGTATCTACCATACTATCTTTCAATACTCTCCAGCATTCTTCTATGTCATATCCTGGCTGACTTGCCATTGTCAGCCGTTCACGGACACCCTCTACATACTTTGCTCTTACACTCTCTTCTTGCAACTTTTCAATCTTTATTCTTTCAAGCCCTCCGAAGTGGACACGCTCTCGCCAGTGTCTCCACTTTCTGAACAGACAAACAAATCTCGCAATAACGAGATAGTGGTCTGTGTCGACAGTGGGACCCCTGTAGGCTTGTATCCAGAATTTTACTTCGAAGGCGACTGTCTACCAGAATTAAATCTATCATACTTCTCTGTTCATTCCTTCTCCATGTATACATATGGATGTCCTTAGGTTGAAAAAATGTGTTTGACACAATAAGGTTTCTCTCCATACATACATCCACAATGAGCCTACCTGCATCATTCACTCTCTTATCACCAAATGAACCAAGCATGTCCTCGAAGTCTGGACGCTTGGTCCCAACCCATCCATTCAAGTCTCCGCATACGATAACGCGTTCACTAGCTTCTGCCAGAACTTCCCTAACATTATCCCAGAACTTCTCTAGATCCGATGCCACTGAAGAGCTTACGGGAGCATAAGCTGCGACCATGAAGACCCTGGTGACACTTAGTTTTATTCGGACCCATAGAAGTCTGGGATCAAACAATCTGTAGTCTTTACCACCTGAGGCCAAGCGAGCGGACAGCAACACCCCCACTCCCATGCTGGCCCGATCGCTCTGCGGTACACCAGACCACAGAGCTAACCCGCCACCAGGAAGATCACAGGCGTCGCTAACCTTTCGCTTGGTCTCTGTTACACAGAGCACATCAAGCTGTCTGTCTGACATGACGGTTACCAGCTCGTGTAACTTATCTTCCACACCACCTCTTACATTCCACGTGTCTACTCGACACTCTGCTCCCCTCGACTCGCCAAACTGGGCAAGGCGTGATGGGTGGCGGCCCCCATCGCCGCATCTGCCGTTGTTCGTACCGACGGGGGCGGGTCGGTACGCGTTGCCTGTGGGGCACGCCCTAACCCGCACTGCGGTACGCGTTCGAGCCGGATTGCAGCCTGTAGATTACAGGCTGGCAGGGATCGCGACGAGCACGCTCCGGACTATGATCACCCTAAATCATTACATTTTAAATCAATTTAGTTTTCTTTAAATACACTATTTATTGTATGAACAAATTAATTCTGAATGTTCTACTTTGGCAGAAAAACCCTAAAGTGCACTTATGTGTAAGAACATTACATAACTATACTAATATTTTACGAGTATTTATAAAAATATTATGAAATGAAAGTGATTCTAATTTACTTATACAAGTATTCAAGGAGGAATAATATCATTGATACTAATTAAAAAACGAGATACACAGTTGTCGTTTATTTATAAACTATATCACAATGTCTATAATATCTGAACGGTGTTGTACTACAGGTCGCTCAAGCTTTCACTTCCCGCAGTTCCTTCTCGTACTTGACGGTGTATTTCCTCTCAGGGTCGTACTTCTCAGTGAGCTCCTTCCATTGCTCTTCCTTCTTATTGATCAAGTGTTGGATGACGCGCCGAGTGCCGTTCTTTTGAGCTTCAGTGCATTTACCGCACTCATTTTCAAGGGCTTCTATGATATGTGCTAAACATAACAAGATTATCAAGTTAGTTTTTTATCTTTAACATTATAGTTTACTATCACAATAAGCTGCAAAATTGGCATTCAGACTCGAAATATAACTATGAACAATATGACTGGAGATAAAAAGATAAAAACCGCAACGGGATTGGTTTTACCCGTAATATTGGTAAGTATTTTACATTAAAACCGGTGACATTGGCTAAAATTACCGACTCTTTTTTCTCACAGAATTAATATGTATTTTTTTCTCAACCCATGACTGTCCCACTGATGGACAATGTCTCCTCTCAAATTGAGAGGTATTTAGGGCATAGACCCTGAGAAGACCTCACAGGCATGCAGGTTTCATCAAAATGTTTTCTTTCACCGAGCATTGATAAGCTGTAACCACACTGAATTTCGAAAAATAATCAGGAAGCTAGACGTGAGGACTGAACTTGAGACATGCTTCTGCAGCAATTGATTTTATCACTAGGATATCACTGTATTAATATTTAGTTAGTGAGAATTAGTAAGTGGCTAACCTTTAAGTTCCTTGGCGTCGGGTGCGCATTTGCCTTTGTCGAGTATACATTTGATGTAGGGATCCAATAACTTATCGTTGGGCAGAATCTCGTCCAAGTTTACGTTGTCATAGCGGTCGGTGTAATGATCCTCACCAGGACGGGCCAGAGCCAGCGCCGCGAAGAATAACACACATAATGCAATGGCGGATTTCATATTGAACCTGAGAAAATATATTTTTTATTTAAAGGAATCCTAACAGCTAATAAAATAAAATAAAATAATAATAAATATTCACGGATATTTCACACAACGTCGTTCCAAACTAAGCTTGACGCTTGTGCTATGGGTACCAGATTACGGATATAATACATATATATATTTTTTTGTAAATATATACATAAAATATAATACATAGAAAACACCCAGACGTAGTACAAATATCTGTGTTCATAACACAAATAATTGTCCTCAGTGGGAATCAAAACCAAGACTTCGTGTACTGTAGTCGGTTACATTACCGACTACGCCACGAGGCCCGTCTGTATCAATATTTTAATTGTTTCTTTTTTTGTATTACAACAAAAATTCTTGGTAAATTTGGTGTCTATCGTTATCTTCTATACTATTATAAAACTGTAACAGAGCTGTCTGTACATTTAAGATATTTGAGAAAAAATGACTGTAATAGGCTATATAGGCGTGTCTGAACACAAAACAATTTTTTTTACATTTTTTGTCTGTCTGTTTATCTGTTTGTTTGTTCGCGCATCACGCAAAAACTACTGAACGGATTTTGATGCAACTTTTTTATTTGATAGATCTTCATTAGACTTAAAAACTGGTAAATATTTTATCTCGCTACTATATCGGGAACCTGAGATACCACCTAAAAACTAGCTTTTGGTTGCGGCGGGGCCGCAAGCAAAGGCTAGTAATGTATATAATTTGCAGAATGTACATTACTTTCCTCGAATATCCATAATTTTGTTGTATATTTCTTCACTAATCTAAGTAAGGAATTCATTTAATAATTCCTAAATATTCGCTTAACATATTACCGCTGTTTTCATAATTCAGTAATGTAAGTATGTTAAGGAAAACAGCCCTTTGTTCATAATAATAAAAGGCTAGACAAGTGCGTGACATAAGTTTACAAATTGCATATACTCGTATTATTGGGCTCGTATCTTAATATTTTTTAAAATTTAATACAATTTCAGTCTGGTGGAATGTCAATCTGATATATTTGTGATGGCTCGATGACACAAACCCGAAACTAGTTATCGGTCCGCATCTATGAACCAGATTGTGCTTGTTTATTGTCACCATCCTTTATGAAACAGTAAGCACACCTGTCCTGGCTAAACGCTATTTTGACCATATCTAATCTATCTTACAACTTTAAACAAGCAATCTTTATACACATATTTATATTCAGATAAAGTTTTAATTTTTATATTGTATATGAATAAAAGATTTAGAAAAAGAACACCTATCTCGTGAATATTTAAGGCTTGCATTATTGATAATAATTAGCATATTAATTAGGTACTTGAAACTAAGAAATGGTGTTAAAAATATTTAGTTAACGTTTTGATTTTTAAGTCTATCTAAAGACTATATATTATTGACGGGCCTCGTGGCGTAGTCGGTAGTGTAACCGACTTTCGTGTATGAGGTTGTGGGTTCGATTCCCACTCACAATATTTTTGTGATGAACACAGATATTTGTACTGCGTCTGGGTGTTTTCTATCTATTATATGTATATTTACAAAAAATAGTAGTAATATATGTATTATATCCGTAATCTGGTACCCATAGCACAAGCGTTAACGGACCAGAGAACGTTGTGTGAAATGTCCATGAATATTTATTATTATAACTTTTTTTACACAGACTTATACCTAAAATAAAAGGCCGTACAAAACTCTGTCGCTGTATTATATGAATAAATTAAAAAAAATATAAGTTAAAATAAAACCAACTTGCCTTGGTGTTTGCGAGATGTCTACGCACTAATCATGTACTCAGCGACTTACTGTGAGCTCAAGATGTGAGCACTCTTATATACCATTAAACTTGAACGATAAAAACCCTGAACCAATGTCTCACGTTGTGAACTTGTTATTACTTCAATAATGAACACGTCATAACTATCGAAGCCTTCGGTAATGACTTCTAATGATTATCTACATATTATTATTGGTTTATATAGAAGCTCAGAGATATATTAGAGTTAGTAAAACTTTATGTTATATTAATCTATAATCACTTTAGACTAAAGAAGCTCATAATTTCCAAGAAGAATTTAAATAAAATCGTACTTATAAAAGGAAAAAGTACCTATGTTTTCACTTCAATGGAATAAAATACACAATATTTATGTACAATTCTTTTCTTTATCTCTTTTAAAACAAATGCATTTAAATAATTATTATTTTCTGTTAAAAAACATTGATACAGTATAAGTACAGGATCTATGTTATTTTTGATTTTTATTTTCAGTGCATCATGTTTATTTAAGAAGAAATGTAGTCTATACCATAGATACAGTATATTATACTCCCGCTATACATCTATACAAATAAATCAAATTGAAGTGTCTGTTTGTAATGTCTAAATAACAACTTTTTACTAAATGTGTACGAGAGCACCTATAACAAATTACCATTTTTTTAAGTACCTATAACAAATTACCATTTTTTTAAGTTTTTGTCTGTCTATCTGGCTGTTTGTTCTGGACTGATTTGACTTGTTTGAGATGTACCTTAAGCTACTTTTATTTTACCAAAATAATTAGGCTTTCGGTTAAAAAAAATAAAATCCATAAAATTTTCTATGAATATCACCCCGGATTGGCTGAACCGATTTGGGCGGGACTTTCACTATCAGATAGCTGTTTTTACTAGGCGTAACTTAGGTTACTTTTATTTTGGAAAAATAATTAGGGTTCCGCGTAAAAACCCCATGAAATTGTGAATGAATGAATACCACTCCGGAACAACTGGACCAAATTGGACGGGATATTCACTAACATATAACTGTTGCTATAAGGAGTAATTTAGGTTACTTTTACTATGGAAAAAGAATTAGGGTGCCGCGCAAAACAAAAACAATGAAATTGTGATGAATACCGATTCAATATAAGTAACCACGTCGAATATAGGTACATTCACAGCTAATCTAAACGGCTGGGCAAAATTAAACTTGCCTACTATTAACTTATATTGGATTAATGCATGTAAATGCATCCGATAGGTGACGTTGGTCGTTAAGACAATGTGATGAGGAGATTGTGTATAGCCGAAGGTCAGTGTGGTAGCTCAGCGGCTTAGAGCACTTCCCCGGAATGGAAGGGACGCAGGTTCGATTCCCGCTCGCACTAAAGTTATCTTTTTACTCATTCACAAATAATATATATTGTCCATGTGGTAACGGACTACGAATACAAGTGTCACCACCTCATCCTTTCCTGCGGCTGTCATACAAGGCGACTGGGAAAAGTAAGCAATTATCACCCATGCATTACTGATGGTAGGGCTGGGTACCAAGTGAGAGTATTCACTTGCTATCGGGTCCGACCGGGTCGGTACCACCGTCTTCGGTGTGACCGGTCATGAAGCATGTCAGTGTGTTTTGGCTGTAGCAGACGATAGCGCTTTATTCTTTCATTTTATATCTTAAAAATGAAATGGTGCGCAGAGGCTTGACAATACTCTCGGTATAGTTGAGTCCATGAGCGACGGTTACCACTTACCATCAGGTGGGCCGTGGCTCGTCTGCCATCATAAGCAATAAATAAATATATATATATATATATATATATATATATTTGTGATTTGTATTTTAAACACTTGACATGACATGCTCAGCAACTTTATGCGTCTCTTCTAATCCTTTAGCACTTGCTTCGGACCGCTAAGCTATCGCTGTCACCAATATGAAAAATCACAATCGTAACAAATCTTTACTTTGCAATACTTCTACATATAAGTGCATGCTAAATACCTATAATGACCTAGAAAATTCAAGACACAGCATAAACACTGAGTTATTATTGTTATTTATTAATGCAAGTTTATTCTGAGAGCCATAAATGAATATTTATAGTACTCAGAATAATCTTATTACTAACAGCAATTTCGCAGATTCCATCAATATAAGGAAAAGTCTAGTAATACACATTCGTTATCGGATATTCCAATAACAGCCTAATTAAATGTTTTCTCATAACTCTTTTTTTGTTCTGGTTTTAAAACAAAACATTTATTTTTATGGGCTGTAATTGTTGTTTTTATGTGACGTAATACCGCTACGGAGGTTAGATAGACGAACTGCCACAGTTTTGAAAAAAAGGTTGTAATTAATTTTTTTTGACTCATGGGATATTAAAAATGGAATAGGAATATTGATGGAAAATTTTATAAAGTTTAAAATTGCTACGCCACATCTATTATATATATTTCCAGTGTCACGATGTTTGTCCGGGATGAACTCCGAAACTACTGAACCGATTTTAAATTAAATATGTGTTTTGTTCTAACTTAAGATACTTTATATCTCAATTTATAATTGCAATATTTATTCATGAAAAAATATATGGCGGTACGAAGTTCACCGGATCAGCTAGTATAGATATATATCTTTAATGAAAAAAAAAACTTAATTTTGATAAATTTGGGTACGCAGTGTATAATGTGTTATTTCATATTTTTTTTTATTTCATCTATAATATATGGACAAAGATTGAGTTTTTGTCATAGAATATTATGAGTTATTTAAAGGCCACTGTTGTCAGTGCCTTAACCGTTTAAACTTGTGTTTTAATGAAACAGAAAAAACGGCGGAAACACATTAAACAGTACTTCGATTAAAATTCGGAAGATCAGATATAATGTTTTGATACAATCATAATGATACGAGTAATTCTATCGGCTAGGAGTGAATATGCAGCCCCTCAGACTAACTAAAAATAAAGATATATCAATTAAAAAGTGAAGCCACTTTTTAAAAGAGAAAAAGTATGCGTGAAAGTGTTGTCACCGGAAAGAAATAATCTCTTTAATTTATTTTTATTGCATGTAGTGGCAGATGAGTCACGGCCCATCTGATGGTAAATGGTAACCGTCACTCATAGACTCAACTATACCGAGAGTATTGTCAAGCCGCTGCTCACCATTTCATTTCACCGCTATGAAATGAAAGAATTAAAGTCTATCTCCTTCTACAGCCAAAACGCAACGATGTGCTTAATGGCCGGTCACACGGGAGATGGTAGTATCAACCCGCTCGGACCCGATACCAAGTGAGTACTCCCACTTGGTGCTCAGCCCTACCACCAGTCATGCAATGGATGATCGTTGCTTACTTCCCTTAGTCACCTCATACGACACCCGTTGGAAAGAATGGGGTGGTGACACTTTATTCTTAGTCCGTCACCACACGGACAAAATTTGGGTAAATTTTAAAATGGGTCAATTTTTAAAAGTTTTATATTTAAAACATAAAGGAAGTAAAAGTTTAGTATAACGTAAGCTTACAGCAAATCTTATAGGGAATATTATGGCGCTGACGACGTATTCATGTACGTAACGTACATGCGGCATCGTCGAGTCATTTGGGGTAATTTTAAATCATACTCTGGTAACACTCGTGGTTTATGACACTTCCTTTTGGCATGGCTTTGTTTGTATTTGTGTGCGTGAGCGCGTGTACTTACAAGTGTGGCATAGTTTTATACGAGGCTGAGAATAGCGCAGAATTTATATGGTTTTACGTACTCAAAGCTTGTGTGTGTGTGAATGTGTAATAAGTGCTAAATGTGAAAATCGCTTCAAAACCTCACATGTAATGGCAATTAACTATTATAAATCAACTTGAATTACTCGAATCAAATCGCTTATGAGTTCTATATTAAAAGAAAGGCATCCTTATGATTCCACGCACGGACAACAAACCTGACTATAGATAGGTACCTACTAACATTAATATTTTAATCGATTATTTCTTTTACTTTGCTTTAACACATATCTAATAAGCTTTCAAATATGTCTTATGACATTTTCTTCGCACTCATAAAAAAACCCTTAAAGATATTTAAAACATAAAATATATGCAGCATCACGCCTGTATCCCAAGGGGGTAGGCAGATGTGTACTACACACCCACGGTGCGCCAACTATGATTAAGTCCCACGTAATAGGAGCGATCCTGTCTACCGGGCACATTTCCAAACCCCGGAGTTTCTGCTATTGCGAATTTTTCTTTTTACTAAAAAGCTCAATGGAACTGCCTTACCCGGGGATTAATCCATAGACCTCATGACCAGTAGTCGCTCACACTACCGCTGCACTACTGAGGCAGTTTTCAGGCAAAGATTTTTAACGACTCCAAAAAAGGAGTTCTCTATTGGGTTTATCTTGTATGTATGTTCGCGCATAATTTCTTAGCTTATGAACCGATTTATACCTATAATCTTTTGTTGGAAAGGTAGGACCTAAAGTTAGTCTCATTTTAATTATTGGCATCGGACCTTGGACTTCGATTACACCCAAGGGAACATAATAAAATTCTTACTAATATTATAAGTGCAAAAGTGAGTTTGTTTATGTGTTTACACGCTGTAACCACTAAGCCGATCATCATGAAATTTTACATAGATATAGCTTGGAGTCCAGAAAAGAACATATGTAAAAATGTATGGTTTCTGTGGCATAGCTATTTTTGTATAGAGATAATTAGTGTGTCGTAGATTGATGATATTCTGAAGGCCACGCGGATGGAGTCGCAGGCAGAATCTAGTTTATAATATTATTAAGTACAAACTCACTTTCGCGTTTATAATATTAGTAAAAAGTCTATAGTGAGTTTTGAGAGTATAGGCCATATTCTAATTTTTAAAAAATATACATAGCATCACGCCTGTATATCCCGAAGGGGTAGGCAGAGGTATAATACACACTCACGGTTCGCCAGCGATGTTTAAGTCTCACGTAATAGGGGCGAGCCTATTGCCTTCTACCGGGCACATTTCCAAACTCCGGGCTGCTACTATGAATTTTTCTTTTTACGAAAAAGTTCAATAAAAATGTTACTTTTTATCCTGGACTGGAATGGGCGTTAAGGTTCCTGTGGGATAGGTTTTTGTATAGAGATAATTAATGTGACGACCTTATATCCTGAAGTTCATGCGGACAAAGATGCGGGCGAAATCTAGTTATAGTATTGCTAGCATTAGTTGGATTAGTAACCAATAAAAGACGGCTTATGGGAGATATTTTTTTAGCGCAGCGCTACACAAAAGCATACATTATAAGCACTGATAGCCTAGCGGTAAGACCAAGGATTACAAAGACAGTGGTATCGAGTTCAATCCCAAGTCTAAGGTTCAGACCACGTACGGCACACACTTTTGACATTTTGAAATTATGTTTGTATGTTTGTTTACAACTTATCACTGCTCAGTGAAGGAAAACATCGCAAGGAAACCTGCATCCCGCTAGGGAAGTCTGGCAACCCACATTGGGTCAGCGTGGTGGACTATGGCCTAATCCCTCTCACTATGAGAGGTCACTGGTGCCCAATAGTAGGACAGAAAAAGGTTAGAAAAAAAAGTACTTTCTATTTAACTCAGTATTCAGTTAATATTGCTTGAACTGACGCAAACAATATCGTTCGGTCGACTCGGGGAATAAGTCTACATAAGTTGTAGCATTTAAATTTATTTATTTATTTTGGTTTACCAATAATTGTTTACACCAATACACCTACTAATATACTTACAAATATAACAGTGATACAAGTGTAACAATTAATTAAAGGTAAACACAGCATACACCACTAGACAGTTAACAATCACTATAACTACAATTTAACTACCTATATAAAAGTAAAAGTAAAAAAGCCAAACAGGCTAACAGTATTAAAAATAAAAACCAGTAAAACCAACTATACTAAAGCATTAAAACTAAACAAGGGATTTAAGAAAAAAAATTGTATATAATAATAATCTAATCTAATAAAGTTGTGACTAATCTTATAATCTATCTATACATGCACAAAAAAAACATAAAAACAGTAGGATTAAAAAGTAAAATTTGTAAAATTAAAATAAAGTATGCAACACGATCTTATCTATACTATTATAAAGCTGTAACATAGATATGTCTGTACATTAAATATATCTGAGAAAAAATGACTGTAATAGGCCATATAGCCGTGTCTAAACACAAATAAATTTTTTTTTTAGATTTTTTTGGTCTGTTTGTTTGTTCGCGCGTCACGCAAAAGCTACTGAACAGATCCTGATGCAACCCCTTCTATTTGATAGCTCTTGATTAGACTTAAAAACTGGTATACAATTCATCCCGTTACTATATCGGGAACCTGAGACACAACCCAAAAACCAGCATTTGGCTGCGGTGAAGCCGCGGGCAAAGGCTAGTAATGTATAAACGCATTTTTTACAACAATACAAAGAGTACCAATACTAGGATAAAAAAAAATATCTAGATAACACTAACAAAAAAAGTAAAATTGCAATGAAAATATTTAATAACATAATATAGTACGAGTATTTCAGGTAGGTTGATAGTTGAAAATAAACTTTCATTTTAGGAGGGCAGATGCTTGAGAACAGAATTAGAGATTTTGTGAAGAGAGTCAAAGTGCAAATCAATTTGATCACTACAGCTGTTGATAATTTTGCTAAACCTGGCACAAGGTGAGTTTGTACCCAACACTGTTCTTCTTATAGGTGGACAGAGTGGTGTGATGGGATACCGAGGCGTCCTAGATGGAACACGAAGCTTAAGGAGATTTAGTAAGGGTGGGCAATCAATAACATACTTATAAATCTTGCACATAAATTTAACATCATTGATCTGCCTACGTTTGGCTAGAGAAATCATATTATAGGATCGCAATTTACTGCTGTATGAACGTATGGATTTAGCCTTCCCTGAAAAATAAGTAAAATGCCAAAGAAAGCGTTTTTGTATACTTTCAAGGCGCAGTGAGTGTAAAGCATAATGAGGCCTCCACACTACACTACAGTATTCCAGAATACTTCTCACAAGACTATTGTATAGATTAATTTTCAATTTAGTATTCTGGAAGAATTTGCAATTTCTTATAACAAACCTCAACATTTTAGATGACTTTTTTATTATATTGTCAAAGTGAGGGTTAAATGTTAATTTTGTATCATACAGTACACCTAGATCTCGAATAACACTTACTTCGTTTACTTTGTCATACTCGATAAGATAATCAAAGTTTATAACTTTGTGATTTCTTGTGAACTTAATATGGTAACATTTCTTGGAATTTAGGTGCATTTTGTTGGTTTTGCACCATATAACAAGCCTCTCAAGGTCACACTGGAGGTATGTGCAATCAACGTCTGATTCAAAAATTCTTATACATTTCAAATCATCTGCGTACATAAAGATTTCAGTAAAATGAAAACAATCCGAGATATCATTTATAAAATAATTGAACAGAACTGGGCCCAAATGTGAGCCCTGTGGGACGCCTGATGAGATACTATGGTGCTTAGATTTAAAACCATTAACCACTACAAAAAAGGATCTACCTGTTGGGTACGAATTCATCCTTTTCAGCATGTTACCATGAAAGCCATAAGCTTCTAGTTTATACATTAAAATTGTATGTGAGACCTTATCAAATGCTTTACTGAAATCAGTATAAATGACATCAGCCTGGTGACCTGAGTCAATTGTTTTGATTAAGAATTCAGTATAAGTGACTAAGTTCGTAGTCGTTGAACGAGACCGAACAAAGCCATGCTGATGTTCGCTTAGATACCGTTCCAGATGGCTTTGGACGTAAGGATAGATCAGTGATTCAAAGATTTTAGCGAAAGTTAATAAGATGGAAATAGGTCGATAATAAGGCACTAACTCATCATTATCAGATTTATGGATGGGAACAACTTTTGCCTCTTTCCATTTAGAAGGAAATACTTCAGAAGCTAAAGATTTATTATAAATGCGCATTAATGGTTTATCCAACTCGCACGCACACTTTGAGATAAAAATGGGTGGTATGCCATTCGGCCCTGCCCCTTTACTTCCATCAATACTTTCTAGCTTTCTCAATATCACCTTACTGTCCAAAATATAAATATTTAAGTTTAAGCTATTAATCTGAATCGATTTTAAGAACGGTGAATTGTATTCATGAGCAGAACTATCATATTTATCGTAAACTGAGGAAAATAGTTAGCAAACTCCTCACATATCAGTGCCATCTGAGGTGGTTGTCAGACCATTAGATATTTCTTTGGGATACGAACTAGCTCCACCCCTTTTAGCCTTTACATAAGTCCAGAACAACTTCGGATTCTTTGTAATTTGTTCCTCCAGCCTTTTTGTGTAAGTATTGTAGCAAGAAGTAGCAATTTTATCACAGCGTTTACTTATTAATTTAAACTCAATTAGATCCAATGGATTATTGTATTTGTTGTGACGCTTGCGAATTTTATTCTTTTCTTATAACATTTTTATTAAATTGCTACTAAACCATGGCGGGTACCTATGTCGCTTTGGTACACAGGCTGGTACATTGCTTTTGATAAGCTCATCTAGAGTGTCATAGAAAAATAAATGATCTATAGTATATAGCATACAAGAATAGTATCGAAAAAACCCAAAAACCTGAATCCATTATGAACAGTGAATACTTTATGCTTAAATGTTGCATTATGTGGAAACGTTGACGTCATTAAAGCTTGTTAGCAAGTTGTGCGAATGACAAACTAGTTTACTTTTAATTTGAAGCTCACAACAATTAATATCCCAGCTAGTATATAAAATATTCGCCTCGAAATTCGTGAATAGACCCTCTGTGATCGTCAACGGGAAATCTTGTGATATATCTTTCTTACTTCGGTAACTTAAAATTGTAAGTAACTTTTTCTGTTTGATTAAATTATTTTTTAATTTCTTTACGTATAATATTAATTAAAAGTTTTTGATATTTGTTTTGAATTTTAGATTGTATAGTAGTTATCGAAACTTACTGACGGGCCTCGTGGTGTAGTCGGTCGTGTAACCGACTTCCGTGTACGAGGCCGTGGGTTCGATTCCCATTCAGGACAAATATTTGTGTGATGAACACAGATATGTGTACTGCGTCTGGGTGTTTTCTAACTATTATATGTATGTATTTACAAAAAAAAAAAATATATTTATTATATCTGTAATCTGGTACCCATAGCACAAGCATTAAGCTTAGTTTGGGACCAGAGAACGTTGTGTGGAAATGTCAGTGAATATTTATTTTTATTTATTTACTGCTTGTATTTTAAGAAGAATAATTTTAATTTAACTGGCTCTGTGGTGCAGCGGTAGTGTAAGCGACTACTGATCATGAGGTCTCGGGTTTGATCCCCGAGTCGGGCAATGTTAATGAGCTTTTCGTAAAAGGAAAAAATTCCAGTAGCAGCCTGGATTTTAGAAATGTGCCCGGCAGACGGCAATAGGCTCGCCCCCTATTCCATCCATCCATCTATCCATCAGCCTTTCAACGTCCACTGCTGGACATAGGCCTCCCCAAGAGAACGCCACAACGAGCGGTCCCGTCATGGGGAATAATACCGTAATCGCCACGCTTGGCAGGCGGGTTGGCGATCGCAGTGGATGTTGTTAATACTCGAGGGAGTGCTGCTGCCCACTCCCCCCGGTATTCCCTCAGTCGTCTCTTACGACTCCCGTGGGTAGAGAGGGGTGAGACAATTCTAAAGCCGGCCCCACACGGCTTATTACGTGGCCCCCTATCACGTGGGACTTAAGCATAGCTGGAAAATCGAGGGAGTGTAATACACCTCTGCCTACCACATCGGGGAAAACAGGCGTGATACTATGTTTTTTTTTTCAATAGAAACATAGACTTTTAAATTTCCAAGTTACCTAAACTATTATAACGCTGTAACGAAGTTGTGATTGTACATTTAAGATATTTTAGATAAAATGACTGTATTTTGCCATATAGGCGTGTCTGAACACAAATCGATTTTTTGTCCGTTTGTCTGTTTATCTGTTTCTTCATTCGGGCACCACGGAAAAACGTCTAGTAGAAACGGATTCTGATGCAACTTTTTTATTTGATAGCTCTTGATTAGACTTAAAACCCTTTGATCCCGCTGCTATATCGGGAACCTAAGATATAAACTAAAAATTATCTTTAGGCTGCGGCGGAGCCGCGGGCAAAGGCTGGTTCTGTAATATATGTACTTAACAAAGTAGGTGTACCCTAATGTTTCTTATTTAATTTTAATTAATAACATTAATGTGGTTGTGGCACAAAAAATACTGCACTGCTCTTCAACTAATGTCTATAGCGTTGTTTCTAAGAGTCATGATTTGAAATAAAAACTTATCATAGAAACTTATCGTATTATTCCTAAGCTGAGCCCATAGTTGATAAAAAATCAACACGTAAAAACTTTTGCTATAAATAGAATATCGGTTAGTGATTAAGTATTTTTGAGAAACATATTTTTTGTAAGTACCACTGCTGTATGTATTGTAAATCGTAATGATTGATAAATCCTAATTAATATCATTACAGATCTGATAAAAAACAATTTATCCGTAGTAGAAACTAAGACTACTATAATTTTTATTTTCTATGTTCTAACTAACAAAGGAAATGAAACCAAAATATAATAAAACCACACTGTGTTGGTGATGAACTCGAATGATAATTTCAATATCTATCTTATAATAAATAATGTTTACTAATAAAACATTATGCCTTGTGGGGCCGCCTTTAGAATTGTTCCACCCCTCTCCACCCATGGGAGTCGTAAGAAGAAATTCGTCGTTATTCAGATGTAAGTTAGCTCATTTTAAATCTTTTCAAAGATGTATGTATATACCGGAAACACAATATAGGTACCAAAAGGTGACAGAGATTACATGTGTGCCATGCTTTCCCGCGCCTTTTTGCGGGGGTCGTATTACGCAACTAAATAGTTATCTAAGGTAGAGTTGGGTACCAAGTGGAAGTACTTACTTCGATCCCCAACGGGTCGGTACTGTGTAGTACTTCGGTGAGTTTTAATTCATTTGCCGTGTGGGGCCGGCTTTAGAATAGTCTCACCCCTCTCCACCCATGGGAGTCGTAAGAGCCGACTGAGGGAATACCGAGGGAGTGGGCAGCAGCACTCCTTCGAGTATTAACAACATCCACTGCGATCGCCAACCCGCCTGCCAAGCGTGGCGATTACGGCACTATCCCCCATTCTTGGGGAGGCTTATGTCCAGCAGTGGATGTTAAAAGGCTAATGGATGGATGGATGGATGAATAAAACAATTACAAAATGAATTTTATAAATGTTTAATATTGCAGATAACAATGAAAGCTTTTATAGTCATCTGTGTGATGGTTGCGGCTGCCAGCGCTCGACCTGAACAAAAGTACACGGACAAATATGATCAAGTTGATTTAGAAGAAATTTTAGCTAACAGGAAGCTATTGGTACCCTACATCAAGTGTGTACTTGATCAGGGGCAATGCACGCCTGAGGGCAGGGAGCTTAAATGTAAGTAAAAAGTGTCAGCAGGCGTTCTGCACTTCTTCTTTTAAATTATGTTATTTTCTTATGCATTCAAAATTATCTTGTTTTCTAGATTTTATGCGACAGTAATAAAGAAATCTCCTTAGGTATCGAAATATTAGCAGCCATTTTCTCTCTACTGGATTTTATCGCATAATAATTACGAAAGTTACATTGTAGTTAATGTTGTAATTTAAAAACTCGAATTAAACTAGTGAACAGCTGATGTTAATTTTTATACATTTTATGAAAGTTAGCCTTTGGCAGCTACTCTAGCGTAGACAAAAGCTAGTTTTTAGGTTATATCTAAGGTTCCCGATATAATAACGAGATAAAATCTAACAAAAAAAAAATGAGTACAAGTTGCTAGTGCTTAGAGCCTTGCTTATCCCAGTATGAATGAACTGGCTTGATCAGGGTAGTACCTCCCTCTCTCAGAAGATATGATTGAAACAACGGGAAGTACCTACTCCTATTGTCTCCCTGCCCTCTCCTTTTTATCTTTTTTATCCTGTCCTTATTATCCCTCCCATCCTCTTCTAATAATTCTCCCTTTTTTTATTGCATTTGGTGGTAGACGAGCCACGGCCCATCTGATGGTAAATGGTAACCGTCGCTCATGGACTCAACTATAAAGCCGCTGCTCACCATTTCATTTCACCGATTTGAAATGAAAGAATAAACGGCTATCTCCCGCTACAGTCAAAACGCAACGATGTGCTTCATAGCCGGTCACACGGGAAATGGTGGTACCAACCCGCTTGGGCCCGATACCCAGCCCTACCACCAGTCATGCAATGGATGATAATGCTTACCTCCCTCAGTCGCCTCATACACACCCGTGGGAAAGAATGGGGTGGTGACACTTGTATTCTTAGTCCGTCACCACACTGACAAAACTACCTCCTCTCCACTTTCGCTATCCTTGGAATTGTCGACGCACGAGTGATGCCTCTGGTGTTGCTAGCGTGTAGGTATAGGCTACGGTAACCGCTTACATAGAAGGTGGGCTGTATGCCTTATTGCAACTCGCGCATTATATAAAAAAGAATTCCTTTATAAATATTAATCGCGACCGTCAAACACAAAGCTAACTCAAGATCGTGACCTTACGTAATGAAGTCGTATATTTCCATTTACAGCTCACATAAAAGAGGCACTGGAGAACAACTGCGCGAAGTGCACACCAACCCAGCAGTCAGGATCTCGACGTGTGATCGGCCATATTATCCGTGAGGAGCCTGCATACTGGAAGCAGTTGACAGACAAGTACGACAAGGAAAGGAAATACGCTGCTAAGTATGAGGCTGACTTGAAAACTATACAAGCTTAGATTTAAAGTAATAATGACATATTTAGTCTGGCCTATTAAATGATATTTTATGAACTTGGTTTTTAATTTGTTATTATTAATTTTATAGCTGTAGTTTTGCTAATAATAAAGTCATCTCTCAGCATGAATCGGCAGCCTCGACCGTGAAAGTGCCCCCCTCTCACAGAAGATCGGTGTAAAGCAACAGTAGAATTTGTTGTGTTTCGGTGTGTATCTTGGAGGCCCAAACCGCTATACGATTACTCTTACTAGTACTCCCTCATCTACTCTCTATTATCTACTACCTTTAGTCTAATGTTTATTCGACAGTTTCATTTCATTCATATAATATCCTCTGTCTACGCATTCATACCTTTGATTATTAATCATACATTCATATTTATTTTCCTGAACTTACTGCTGAACTGAACATTAGCAAAGTTATTCCTATAAGTCTAACAACGCCATTAATCAAGAATTGATTTGAATTCATATTTATTATTTCGCAAAGAGTACATAGTATATTTAATTATTTGGTTTTCGGTATCTGAAATAGAAGGACAAACTAGTACCTTTACAAAAATGATTAATAATTAGAGCAGAGTTTTTTTTATAAGGGACAATATTACATTACATAATATAAGGAACAAATTAACTTTACCGTACAACCCGTTGTTTGGGGTGACGGGTTATACATACCCGTCGTTTGGGGTAACAAACTGGGTAGTGTTGGGCTCACACTCCCTAAATAAACCCGCTGTGTGAATTAAATTTGAATATGTTTTCAGTGAGATAATATTTATTGACATGTACGGGATTGACACACAGACACTAGCTTCTGTCTCGCGAGTAGGAATGTTACGCACTCCCCAATTGGCTTAGACATTCTTGGGCAATAACTATTAAAGAGAGAACCCAATACCACTTTTTGCATCACATAGAATTTGAACCTGAGACCTTTGTTTATTTTGATCTGTATTTTAGCGCTTGACTTGGATGGGACGTAGGTTCCAATCCTGCTCGCAGTAAATCTCTCTTTTCCCACTTTTACAAATAATTTCTTCTGAGACCTTTGTGTTAGAAGCTGTACTTACTACTAGACCAACAAGGCAATATGGATATAAATATCTCTTTATGAATAGATATAAATATCTTACGAAATGTTTCACAATAGCGACATTTATCGCAATTGGTGATATTCTCTCAGACTACTATGATTTTTATATAATTTACTTTAACAAGCTAGACATTAACAGTAGCACCTCTGTCTAAATGACCTTCTTGCGTTAAAAAGTCCAAACAAAAAAAATTAAAGATGCCACATACCATACAAAATTAACAGATTTATGAACTGACTGCATTGATTCATAAAGAAACGATCGTCAGGTTATAGAAGTCACAAAGACTTATATGGGTAGGCCATCAGTCTGGATCGCAGCGCACATCAGAATGGAAAATGGATCCCGCAACAGAGAAGACTCAGAAGAAGACCCAGAAAGTGGTGGATAGATATATGAAGGAAGATATGAGGAGACTAGACAAAAAAAGCATGGCCCTCGCGATGTTTCTTGCTCTTCGTATTCGGCTACTGATGATGAGAGTAGGGTTCGAACCTACACTTCAAAGACCACCTTTTTTTTTCTCTATTTTATACATAATAACATGGACGTATTAAAATAGTCCATGTCCACTAATGATGTTTTGGTAATATAATAAGCAAGCTTACCTTGTCGAGTTTGTATACAACATACGTTTGTTTTTTTTGTGTATGTAAAATAAATACGTTAAAAACGGTTAGGCGCATTGATTAATGGTTAGGCGTTACCCAATAAGACGGTAAGAAAGGATAGCTACATATAGAATTGATTTCTCTCTACTTCTAATACTAGATGCGGTGGCTTAATCACAGAGTATTAACCGATGGTCTTTCGGGCGTGGGTTCACACTCCACTGGCAGTAAATTTTTCCATTTCACATAATTTAACCCGTACTAGACTTCTGCAAGTGATCTAAATACGTCACTCTACGACACACTAATGTTCTCCTTGCAAATATTGAATTTGCACAGCAACCATCAATGTTTCAGGCATACAAAATGGTCTGTGCTATGCTCCTCCTGAACTATATGTATGCTAAACTTCATGTTGACCGATTGAGTAACCATGTCGTGAAAGCGACACAAACAAATAAATAAACGCACTTTTTCATTTATAATATTGGCATGGATGAAAGCCTTTTAAAACTCTTCGCTTTTAAACATCTGGTTAATTATTATTTTTAATTTTATAGTAAATAAAGGGCATGCACCCTTATTACTTACATAAGTATTTTGTGAATTAATCATTGCCTGTCAACTTAATGACCAATGCTAATACAAGATCATAAATGAGTTATTAATTTAAATTCTCGATGTAAACAGGGCATTGTTAACAAATAAGCATCGATGGAAAAGAACCAAGCTCTAACCACGCTATGCCATGGCCTTGGTCCTCGTTATCTACAAGTAAAGCTTTAAATTGCGTCATACTGTTCATATTTCCTGAATTGTTTTTGGAGTATAACTTAATTTACTAAGGAAATACGTGATTTGGAGTTAAAATTACATATATGTAGCAACATGTCGTTTTGTATTCTATATATTTCAAACAGGCGGTTGCCCGTGAATTCATACACGTGGACTTTAGTTTATTCCTCAGATTAGCATATTTGTTTCTTATATTTAAATCAAACAGGGCTCTTCCCATGAAAGGCTTTACTACGGAATCTGGCCACTCGTGGCGATTGCAATCGCTACTTTGTTACTGCGGATGCACTCGCCTCAGGCACTCGTGTTAATTATTAGTGTATTCTTGACGATTTCAAGTGATATATGTAAGCCTATAAAATAAAGATATTATTGAATTTTAATTTGAATAAAACATGTAGTTAAAGATGTTACTATACCTCTCTAACTACAATTGAATCGCTAGCCAGAAAAAATATTTCTTAAAATAAAGTCGGAGATTAAATCTCGCAGTCTAACGTTTTTAAACTTGTATAACAACTGTAATCGTCGAATCGATTAACTGAACAATCATTCATTTTATGGTCCGTGTAGGGTGCAAAAACTAAAAAGCGAAGCCTGTTTGTATATTTTTTGTTCGTTTATGACGCACTTTGAAGCATTGACACAAGTACAAAAAATTCTATGTAAGCTGATGAGAATTTAACATGTACAATATTTAAGTCTGTGCAAAGTTAAATTATACGAATGTCACTTGAATGAATTTTAGTTCACTTAGTCTAAAGTTCGTTCAAAAACCATATGATATGGTTTTTATTTTGTATCTAAACTCATTATTATAGAATTAATTTAGCTTGTTTCTCCTTTTTTAAAGTAACAGTTATATGATAAATTGTGTTAAATATTTATAACTTATATACGTAAATAATATATGAAACCAATTTGGATGTATCATATTTAGATATTTTTGTACACTCTTAAATACTATTACAAAGCTTATAAAAAAAGGAACAAAATAAATAAAGAAAAGAAAGAAGTTAAAATTATGCATCATAAAATTCATCCAAATCACTGACAACTGGCAAAGTGCCCAGAAGGCTGGCAGCATTGCCACGTTGAATGGCAATGCTAATCCTTTGTGCTAGGTAAAGGCCAGCCCTCTGATCACGTGAGGCGTCGACCAGATGCCTCGCAACTTCTTTATAGAATTTGCGAGCGTTCGGGCCCCATGACCCTAGCGTTTCGACCCCAAACGGTTCGAAAATATAATTACCCTCAAGGTTATTATATTTCCGCCGTTTGAGGGTTTCCGCTGATGCAGCAGCAGCACCAGGACAACTAGCGGTGCTTGGTAGATGTGATGGAGCAAGGGTGTCGACGCAGGTGGCGTCCCACACCAAAGGCCTACCCATCTTCCAAGGCATCAGAGTCATACCGTCTGGTCTCTTCCCATCGTCGCGTACCAAACCATTAGGTTCACGTACGGCTGGTACACCGACGGTAGTAAGAGCACGACGGATTATCTCATTTATATTAGCGTGGCGCGGTATTCTGCCTGCACTTTTGCTGCATGATAGGCCATGGTGTCCGAGACTATCGACAGCCTCCCCACAGTGAGAGTGATGCGGAGTAACACACGGGGTTCCTAAACGGAGACAAGCTGCAATTCGGAAAGTTGTGTCGTCCATCATGGTACCTGTGTTGGACGACGGAAGTGCTTGAACTCCCACTCCCCCACAGCCAACAGACGAGCACGCTCAGCAGCACCAATAGAAGTATTAATAAGATTTTTTCTAATGATCCCGCATAACGGCTCATCCCATTGTCTCTGAGAAAGCGGGTTTATTGGTAAGTCAGTGTTATACATATATATATACGTAAATAGGTTAAATTATATAGATGAGTAGTTCTTTTATGATAGTGCCTTTTATGTCAATTTTATTGTTTTGAAATATGTGCATTTGCTTTATAGTAGAATTACGAAGGTTACGTAATTTACATTAGGTTGTAATTATGCCTGAATTTACTAACGAATCTATTAATTTTAATGGTTTGAGGAAACATAGAATTAATAGCCATTGATGTGCGTATTTCTTTATGGTTTCGTAAGGTAAATAAAACAATTGGATTTGGTTAATGTTAAAAAACAGAAGCCTTGAAGTAAAGTTATCATAAACAAATTTATTATTCGATTCATTTAGATCGTATTTCATCTAAGCGTTGTTAGGCTTCGGAGACCATTAAGTTGCCGATCTCACGCCTGGTTTTGATCCAATGCTGTTGAATTGCCTTATGGATTACAATAATTGTACCTAAATGATCACTTTCTATTAAAATTGTCCGCCATCAACCAGCAAAGCCTACTACGGTCGGGTCGGCAGTATTAGTTTTCCGTGTGGTGACGCACTAAGAATACAAGTGTCACCACCGCATTCTTTCCCACGGGTGTCGTATGAGGCGATTAAGGGAAATAATAAGCAATTATCATCCATTGCATGACTGGTTGTAGGGCTGGATACCAAGTGGGAGTACTCACTTGGTATCGGGCCCGAGCGGGTTGGTACCACCATCTCCCGTGTGACCGGCCATGAAGCACATTGTTGCGTTTTGGCTGTAGAAGGAGATAGCCTTTAATTCTTTCATTTCATAGCGGTGAAATGAAATGGTGAGCAGCGGCTTGGCAATACTCTCGGTATAGTTGAGTCTATGAGTGACGGTTACCATTTACCTTCAGATGAGCCGTGGCTCGTCTGCCACTATAGGCATAAAACAAAATATTATACCTATTAAACCTATAATATTTACAACAAAATAAAGACATAATCATAGTGATATGTTTAATTAACACTAATATGAGAAGTTCTGAAAGTATTGCATTTAATGTCTATTTCATTACAATCGATTGATGCATCCATGTTAGTTATCAGCTGCAAGAAAAGCTTCATAAATCTCTTTGTATTTATCTTCAGGGTCATATTTTTCAATCACTTGTTTGTAATATACCGATTCGTTCTCCTTCAAGTGCTTGACTACCTGCCTGGCAATTTTTCTTTGTTTCTCCGTGCATTTTGTACAGCCAGTTTGCATAGCATCCTTAATGTGAGCTGAAAGAATTCAAGGATTTTACAATAAATACAATATAAGCTTATTATCTTTCCTATAGATAGCTGACCACTGAACCAATGTAATATGGAGATACGGCACACTGCGGGTTTCTTTAGTGGGTGAGGGCCCCACACTACCATGTTCGTTGCCTCGAACGACGGGGAGTGCGGTTAAGAACATTTTTCCCGACTTAACAAAAAAAAAGAATGATGACAAAAAGGTTTTGCTTTCGCAGAATTTGAATTTTGAACTTCTATAAAATAAAATAAATATTTGTGGCTGGTTTCATTCTGTTCAGTTTTAGAGCCCGGGAAGTGACTGGCTATCAGGACTACACGACCCAAGTAGAGAGACAACTGGTAACCTTAGAACAAGATTGGAATCAAAATTATATTTAAGATTCTAACAACCGGTATCGATTGCCCGCATGTTATTTGACAGCCACTGCATAATGTTCCAAAATCCAGAGATGAAGTGTTCATAAATTAGTTCACCCATCTAATACCGGCCGGGCCTAAGATTCTTAACATTGCCATCACTTAGTTAACCCAATTAGATAAACCTGAGCGCCTCCAAAATTTCTGCATAAGATTCATATTTGGTCTACGCAAGTATGATCACGTTTCTCAATTTCGAACACAGCTTAAGTGGTTACCAATACGACATCGCCGGAACACTCATATTCTCTCTTTACTATATAATGTACTGTTTAACCCTTCTACTTCTTCCTATCTCAAAAGTCGGTTTGAATTCCTCCATGATACACATAGTAAGTGCTTAAGGTCATCGCAAAACTTGAAGTTAAAAATGCCAGTGCATTCCAAAAATTTTTTCGGCAAATCTTTTACAGTCACAGCCATAAGCCTGTGGAATGCCCTACCGGTGGAAATAAGACGGGCAGAGACTATATCCAGATTTAAATTATTAGTTAGAAATCATTATCTAAATGAGTAAGTTATATTCTTTACACAAAATTATCATTGATGAATTCTTAAAACTAATTCGTATACTTACCTATGTATTTATATATACATTATTATAGCTATATGTATGTATATATTTAAATTATTTGAATGTAGTATATTTTGTATCTATTTATTTATATTTCTTTAATATTTATATATGTAGGTATTTGTTATGTTACACCAACAACTGCCACTCTCAATCCAAAGGTTGCCTGGTAGAAATTACTTTTAGTAATAAGGCCGCCCATTGTACCACATAATGTAAGATTTGTTTCTGTACTTCTCTACTGTAGTATTGGTGTATAATAAAGTATATAATAATAATAATAATTGTCGCTCGTTTGAGCGGCAAGTGCACGTGCACAACCTATTAAAGAACTGTTGTTTTGTTTGCTTGTTTGTTGTTTATGCAATTTATTTAGTCTATTTATTAAACGACCATAATTGAGTATTTGTCATCTAAATTAACACTCGGAGGTACACGGTGTTGTTAATGTCTAAACTATATTCAGAAGAACAAATGACTTAAATAATAATACTGTCATAATGATGATTTAATTTTTTTAGCTAAAATATTGATTGATATCAAAGTTTTCAACGAAAGAAATTACAAACCGCATCAAGCTAAATATATTGAGTAGGAATAATAAATTGAGGTACCTATTGAATGTATGACACATTACCATTGGCAATCATGTGATCTGTAGTACCAAAATAATATTTGAACAGTAAAAAACTCGTTAAACCTTTTAAGAGATCTCAAGAATTTTTAGCATAACAAACAATATTTTTATTTTTAAGACCTTCATTTTGATCTGTATTTTAGTACTTGACATACTTAGCTACAGTAAAGAACAAATTATTTGTGAATGTGAAAATAGAGGACTTAACTGCGAGCGGGATTCAAACCTGCGTCCCTTCCAATCCGGGGAAGTACTCTAGATCGCTAAGCCATCCAGCGGCCATCCAGCTCAGTAAAAACTTATTGGATTGTTCCATCAAAAAAGTCTCAATTGCAGGAGTTAGGAAGTTTGCGGTGTTTCATTCCTATGTCGCATAAATCCCTATCACATTTTTATATAAGTACAGCACTTTCTGTTCGCTCATTGTCAAATTCGATATAGACAATCGATGTAGATTGTCTATATCGAATCAACAATCGATGTAGATTGTCTATATCGAATTTGACAATGAGCGAACAGAAATTGCTGTAGGAATGGAAGGCTAAAGGAACTTGTATTTGCGCACACACTCGCGCATATCTCTTGTGAACATGGCTAATGTCTGTTGACACCGACCGCTGTAAAGGAAGTTACGGTCTGGAGATCATTATATTGTGTTTAATATCAGGTATTTCCAGGGGCAGCTATTGGTAATTGCGATCATAGTTTTATGTGTAATTGTGCAGGCATTATTGTTCTTTGTAATCTAACTATAATAATTACTTAAATCGTTATCTTCGTTTCTTGAAAATAATTTAAATGCAGCGTTACAATGATGTAGGCAAACAAGTACAGAGTCTAAGTAGATGTTTCCATGACATAATGTACTATCAGTCACACATCATTTTAAAAAATTGGTTGATGATATTTTTGTTATGCTCGCGCCATACAAATGGGAAACGTCGTTATTTATAGCGATGATGGACGTTTAACGTTGGTGTAGCCACGACATATCACGAGAATTCGACAACGGCATTCACATTGCCGTTTAAAGTTAGACAATAACTCCGGTGGCGGTACATCAAAGAGATTGAACGTTCAAGTGAGGCCACCCAATTTATCACATTAACGCTGTATTAATACAATAATTATCGCGATGACGGGCATTGAGATTCCCCGATAGTGTGACCCGAG
Source organism: Leucoma salicis (assembly GCA_948253155.1). Taxonomy (NCBI): domain Eukaryota; kingdom Metazoa; phylum Arthropoda; class Insecta; order Lepidoptera; family Erebidae; genus Leucoma; species Leucoma salicis. Next base: position 11,148,937 of record OX411820.1, on the reverse strand, counting down.
CAATAAGAGCAACGAGAGTTTTAGGAAGTGTATACAATACCCTCGAAAACTGGTATTTTAAAACTCCAGAAAATATGTACTTACATTTCAGTTCTTTTCCTTCGGGTGTACATTTTCCCTGGTCCAATATGCATTTAATATATGGCATTAACAGCCTCTGGTTCCCCAAAATTTCAGGAATATTCATATCATCATACCTATCCGTATATAGCTGGGCAGTTGCAAAACCAGCCAGTGTCATCACGCAGAGTAGTACAAATGAGTTCATTCTGAAAGTAAAAAAAAAGTTTAATATTTAAATTTAGAAAGTTAGATATTATATACTTATGTTTTTTTTAATGCAATGGTGGTCACGTCTAGTTCTCTCGGGGGCAAAAAGTGGGCTGCGGAAGGCCGTTTTGTAAGTGGCAACCCATTGCCTCTATCGATCCCTATGGGAAAGAGGCGTGAGTCAATATATGTACTCGTATGTAAGATGTCAGGTAATACTAAGTGGTAACCACTGCTCATTGACCCAAACATACTGCCAATCCGATGCTTAGCATTTCATTTCGAGGATGGAAATGAATGAATGGGTTAGGAAGTTTGTGGTGTTTAATTCCTATCTCCAACAACTATTACCAACTAACCAAAACACACCAACCGACCCCGCTCACTCCCGACAATCAAACCTACCTCCAGTAATATAATGCTAATATTTTGAAAACCAGCTCTCGAATTGTTGTTAAGATGACAAAAAATCTGGCTAAAGGTTAAGTGCATTTATTTTTAAGTATTGCTAACGATAATAGATGCGTATGTCTTCAAGATTCATTCATTTCCGAGGCTATGGCCATGGAGTGCTTAGTACAAGCTGAGGAACAAACATCTAAATACAAAAACTTTACCATTTATAAAATTAGTGGCATTGATACTCTCATGATAATTGAAATTTGATTTTAGAAAACGTAAAAACCCAGACCATTAAAAAATATAGACGGATCATTACGAATCCAGTGACGGTGACAACACTTTTACACACACATCTTTAAAAAAAAAGTGACTTCACTTTTTAGTTGACAATGGTGTCTTTATTTTTTTTGTAAGTCTGAGCGTAAAAAAAGTAATTAAGTCTAAGCAGTAGGAGTTACACTTTTCATTAAATGCATAAAGTTTAAATTAAATAAAGGTTAAACAGTATAATGTTACCTGATGAATACCTGAAGAATCCTGAATACTAGTCTGTCTATAACATCAATCCACAGCTAGTGAGCCCTAACGAAGGGTTTGACATTATTTATACCAATGATACTATTCTATAAAGAAAACGCACCTATTGTTACATTAATCATGTAAAGCAAATACTTCATGATTCCGATTTAATTACTCTCATTATTATTTCACGCTAGAATAAACGTTCTGAAAAAATATAGCTGTGCGATGCAACTTTACAAATAATTGCGCTATTATTATTTTTTTTTGTCTACGTCTTATAAAATCGATGAACGCCGGTAGCACGCACGAAAAAGCCTCACGTTCTGAAAAATGTTGGCGACCGATGCATTGTTTGTGAAACTCTCAGAAAACATATATGACGTTATCAAACAAACAAAACAAACAAATTATTTTATCACGTAACATTATCGTCGGTAAACCGACTTTACAGACCTCATAATACTACTAAAACATAGCATCACGCCTGTATTCCCCGAAGGGGTAGGCAGAGGTGTATACACACCCACGACTCGCCAGCTATGTTTAAGTCCCACGTAATAGGGGGCGAGCCTATTGACGTCTACCGGGCACATTTCCAAACTCCGGGCTGCTACTGAGATTTTTTTTTTTTTTACTAAAAATCTCAATAACACTGCCTGACCCGGGGATCGAACCCGAGACCTCTTGATCAGCAGTCGCTTACACTACCGCTGCACCACAGAGGCAGTCATAATAATCATTATATAGTTTTTTGTATACTCATAGGTGGCGAACTAGCATACGGGGCCCACCTTATGCTAAGCGGTTACCGTAGCCTACTGACGCTAGCAACACCAATGTATCACTCGCGCTTCGCCTTCTCCAAGGAATTGGGATAGGAGGTAGATAGGAAGGGTAATAAGGAGAGGATAGGGAGGGGGTTTGGGATTCCAGCGCCCTCATTCATCATACGAAACACAACGGTGGGCGTGACTACCGTTGTTACACGCAGATCTTTTGTGAGAGGGTGGTGCTTCCCCAATCGAGCTGGCCCATTCGTTCTGGGATAAGCAAGGCTCTACCATCAGAAATCATTAATGGGTTATATGCTTGTTTGCCACCAACATAATATAAAAAAAATAAAATGTTAAAAATTCAAAGTATAAAGTTATTCAGTACTAAATTTCTTCGCATTATTGACCACTGGCAACGTGCCCAGAAGGCTGGCAGCATTGCCGCGTAGAAGGTTCAGGCTAAGGTGCTAATCCTTAGTGCTAGGTAGGTATAGCTGGACCTCACGTCTAAACAAAAAAAAAGGTATAGCTGGACCATCTGATCACGTGAATCAATTTACCGTCGTTAATGTAGCGATTTATTTCTAAAAACACGAGCATTCGGACCCCAAAACCCAAGCGTTTCGACCCCAATCGGTTCAAAAATATAGTTACCCTTAAGATGATTATATTTCCGCCGATTGATGGTCGCCGTAGATGTAGCAGCAGCATCAAAATAGCCAGAGGTGCTTGGCAGATGATGTGATGGCCTAAGGGCTGTTGAAGTAGGTGGCGTCTCTTACCAAAGGCTTACCCATCTTCCAATGCATCGGAGACATAGCTCTGGTCTCTTCGCATCGTGGCGTACTAAGCTTTCAGGTTTACGTATGATTTAATTACTGCATGAGAGGCCATGGTGTACAAGATTATCGACAGCTTCTCCACAGTGACAACGATGCGGAGTAAAGACGGAATTCCTAAATGGAGACAAGTTGCAATGCGGAAATTTTACGTCGGCTATCATGGTGCCTGTGCTAGACAACGGTAGCGCTTGAACCCAATACTTGATTCCCACTTCCGACAGCCAAAGGACGAGCATGCTCAGCAGTACCAGTAGAAGTGTTTATGACATTACTTCTAATGTGTCAACCTGTTTTTTATAGTTATATTATTAGTAAGAATTTGGTAGGTTATTGTTTTTTTTATAATTATAGTACCTATCTAATGTTTAGTTTTAATTATGCGGTAAAAGTCACATAAATGAAAAATTATGTTAGTTTTATTTAGGAAAACCGGAATTTCCAAGGAAATCTACTACAAAATGCTGTTTAATCCCTCATTTTATAATAATCTACTATAAAAATATTTTTTTATATTGCAAAAACAATTATGTAATATTAATAAGTTATTATGTATATGACATTGGCCTACGCTATCAAGTGCGTGTAACCTTTACGCGCGGTTGATGTAAAGATTTGAATTTTATGATAGATATTACTAAAAAGATTAATCATAAAATAAATGCAATTTCGCACTTTGAACTACCAGTAGGATCATATTATCAATCACTTAATTAAAATTAAATGAGTGCATGTAACCTTCACGGGAATGCCACCACACAACAACGAAATCACAAAATGGTGGAACGTGTACCTGTCATTTTGAATGACTCATTAATTATGGCGACATATACCTATCTCTTATTATTAGTATGTAAACGTCAAACAATTTTCCTCCTGTCATTCGTGTGTCGTTGACTGCGTCTTATGACAGGCCCAGTACCTATTTAGATAAAATAAGATTAATAAATTCTACTAGTATTAATACAACATTTAAGTATAATGTATAACTATAATAATAATGTCTGTTACTTAAGGGAAAAAAGTTAAAAATAAATTTTGAGTCAGGCTACTCCTGTAAAGGAACTCTAGATACACTATTTTACTGTATGTCACTTCCATTTAAAACTGTTACTTCCATCCGTAAAAAGATCTGAGTTACTTTAAAGTCGCGACTAAAGAAGTTTACTTTAAAAACCTTAATTTGTAATAGTCTAAATTTGAAGAAGAATTTATTTAAGAATACTCGTACACTCATATAGAATACTCGTATTTATACGATTTGAATAAAAAAGTGATATTGCCATAAATATTACTAAATATTAAGATCTTCAATAAAGTATATATTATATTGGATATTATGTAAAGATAAAGAGAAATATACTGAGACAAGAGAGCAAGATAACATGATAATGATTAAATGTAATGACTCCTTGACAATCATTCTTAATTCACTATATCTATAAATTAATATCACGTTATCATTTAATTAAAGAAGAAACGGGCGTCGGTAGTACCTACTCCTGTGTATGTATGTTTATTACTCGAGAAGTTATTGAGCCAGTTATTTGTGAAAGTGGTAAAAAAGAGCTTTACTTCAAGCAGGATTTGAACCTGCATCCCATCCAATCTGGGGAAGTGCTCTGGACCACTATGTTATCGTAGTCATCCAACGGTGACTCTAAATCTCCACTTCACATTTGTTTTTAGATGTCTTTACGATACACGCCATCTATCGGATGCATTTACATACATTAATCCAATATGGTAAGTTTGCAATTAAAATTCGTAGGTACCATTTCATGTCGCGAATTTTTAAATATTTTGATCTTTATTGCTGCTACTACTTTTAAAGAACAAAATTATTTATGAAAATCGAGCATTCAAAGTGCTAAAATGTAGATCAAAATATCGAGATGTTATTTTTAAATATATTATTATGCACTAATACGACATAATATATAGTTAAAGTTGGTAAGATATAGGTACAATGCGCTAGTAAACTCATTAGATACATTAATATCCCTATATACCTAATACTACTTCTAAAACGTCTGTATGTGGCTTAGAAATATCTCTCTATTAAAAAATCTAAATTAATGCTTGATACGCTAGTTTGATTATGATTACTTGCTAAAAGTCACAAAAATAAGCAAATATCTTAATTTCTAAGAAACACATTCATAAACAGACCGTTGTCAAGTTATCGAATTGCTGCACCTATAAAATAACGATAGTAAATCGTTATTTTATAAAATATTGTCTTTGTAGAATGAGCCCATCGTAACTATGAGCGCTGAAATACTATAACTTGATACTCCGTATTGGTAAACTAGTTGATATTTATTAGACTAGTGTGGAATAGAAAGAAGGACTTCAGCTGAGAAACAAACACATAATTTTGTGGGGCTTCATGCCAAGACGTGGAATCCCAGTAAGTCATTTGGGGTGTTTTATATTCACCCGTAGTCACTACCTTTTTTCACATTAATTATAATAAAATAGCATGCAAAGAACGAATATTAAATTTGATATTTTTATCCTTTTTTTAGAAAAAAATTTATGTAACTGTAAAAATTGTTTAATTGAATCACGATTTTGATTCTACACAGTAGTCGACCAACAATATAAACATACCTAGTGCCTATACAAAACCTTTCTGCAAAAAACATGAGCGCATTGAAGTCGAATGCCCTAGAATTGAATTTATTTAACCCCAAGTCCAAATTAATTACAGTTATGTTACCCATTGCATTACTGGTGATAGGGTTGGGTACCAAGTGGGAGTACTCACTTGCTAACGGGCTCGAGCGGGATGGTACCACCATCTCCCGTGTGACATAGGTGTGTTTTGGTTTTAGCAGGAGATAGCCGTTAATTCGTTCATTTCATGTCTGTGAAATGAAATGGTGAGCAGCAGCTTGACAATACTCTCGGTATAGTTATTTATTTATTTATTATGAATTCAACGGTAAGCTATCAATCACAGGATTAATACAGAATAATACAACAGAAAATAAAAAAAGAAAAGAAACACATTCATGCATCACGCTCACAGAACCGCAAGCACTCTCACATTATTTTCGGCCATGTATCCGCAAACAGAGCAAAAATAATGTGTGTTTGTTAAAAATATTTGGTAAAAATCTTAATTGTAAAATTAAGTTTACCTGGTCGGTATAATGTATGAAAATACTTCAGACAGATGGCGTAGGCGTCGCTCAAAGACGTTAAGAATGAATGTGTTATCGAAATTAGCAGACAGGAGCAATTGTCACGATGGCTGAATTGGCAAAGCATCTGGACGGTATCCAGGAGATGCAGGTTCAAATCCGGCTCGTGACTGTTATTTTCGATTTCACATTTTCCACTTTTTGTTTATTTGGTTACGGAAGTCTTTAGAGTTTCTAAGGATAAAACCCAGATGTCTAAATGACTCTTTTGTCAATGCAATTATGTGGCTGTGGAAGGATAATTTATTGTCAAATTTCACACCTAAGTCCTTGATGCTAGTAGGACGACTCACGTTATTATCATTTATTTTGTAATTAAGTTCTATGGACTGACGCTTGCGCGTAAAAGACATAACATTACATTTACTTAAGTTAAGGTCCATCTTGTTCTCTTGGCACCATTGAGTTATTGCGTCAATATCAATCTGTATACCCAAACAGTCCGCATCAGACTTTACCTCAGCGTAGAGTTGGAGATCGTCTGCATACAGTAAGCACCGGGTATGCTGGAGAACAGTAGGGAGGTCGTTGACCATTATTAGAAATAATAACGGTTCTAGTATCGATCCCTGACTTACACCAGAACGCGTATGTTAGGGCTTAGACTCGTATATACCGAGTCTGACAAACTGCTGGCGATTGCGGAGATAGTCGGCGAGAAGTCGGAGAAGTCCAGGAGCGAATCCAATGGCGCAGAGCTTTACCAACAGTATATCGTTGTTAACCCTACCAAACGCCTTCTGGAAGTAAAGTACGTCAACTTGAGAACCTTGAATAGTTGAGTCCATGAGCAATATTTACCATTTAAGTGAGCCACGGCACGTCAGTTACCATACGCAATAAAAAAAATATTGGTACAAATTTTTAAAAGCAACTTTCATATAATAGTTGGTTTTCTATAAAGTTCATTCGGGTATGGGGGATCGAAGGCAGGGTAGAGAGAGGCGAGGCTGGAGAAGTATATGGGCACCACGTTTAAGGAGATGTGAGAGCCCCCAAAGCCGTTTATTGTGGTCACTAGCCACCTGTATCCAGTCGTCGTGAGGAGCGAATGTTTTTTTTAGTTACAAACCTATTCAATAAATTGTAAAAAATAATGCTCTATGATCTAAACACAAGAAACAAAACTTATTCTGTCATGCGTTGCATAAGTAGGTATAGTAAAAAAATCAAGTAAACGCGATAGATTCCTCAAAACTATTTTGTTTGCATAATAATAATGCCAACAAAATGCCAATAAATTTATTGGTTTCCCGATAGACATGGCCATCCCGTTGGCACTTGATCATCTCCCAACTGCACTATTCTCATTCCCAATAGTAGTTGTATTTCTTGTAAGATGAAATACAATACATAAAACCAAATTTTAATTGTAAGTTTATCTTTTAGGACGTTGTTTAACGCTTAAAACTAATTTTGTAATAAAAATTTTGTTAAACTGAGGTTTAAAGATCATATAAACCTGGTTTAACAGTTAGACTGTGTTTTGTAATAAGGCCGATTGGGTTTAATAAAACTAGGCAATAAATATCAATGTGCGGCCATATTAAACAATTATTTATAAAATTGGGATTTTGTACTACCCAATCATTACCTAAATTCTTCAAATATTAGAAAACTTGACACCACTCAAAATCGACATAAAGATTTGGTAATTTATAATAAGGTCCTATTGCTAGTACAGTACCTCTTTTATACTATGCGATTGGCAAACAAGCATATACCCCACTTTATGGTAAAGGGCTACTTGTAGCCTATAAATGCTGGCAACACCAGAGGCATCACTCGCACGTCGCCATCTCCAAGGAAAGGGATAGAAAATGAAGAGGAAGGGTATTGAGGAACTTAAGGAGAATATATAGGGAGGATAGCGAGTTTAGGAACGATAATAAGGACCACTGAAGGAATGTAATATGGTTCCGGTGGCCCGCCAAACAAAGGCGGAGAGACGGCACACGGCGGGTTTCTTTAGTGGGTGAGGGTCCCACACTAAACTGTTCGTTGCCCCAAACGACGGGGTGTGCGGTTAGGAACATTTTTCCCGCCTAAACAAAAAGAAAAAAAAAGGAACAATAATAAATAATGGATAGGGAGGCTGTTTGGAACTAGCAATGCCAAAAGCATCATTCACGTGTCGCCAACTCTAAGGAAAGGGATAGGAGATAGGATGTTAGGAAGAGAATTGAAGATAAGGAGGGGTTTCGCTACGTTACTCTCACTAACCTTATAAATAAAACCGTGGGATGAGGATGTGATCTTCTGTGAGAGAGTGGTATTTCCCTTATCGGGTTGGTTTGTTCTTGCTAGGACAAGCAAGGCTCTATCTACTACTAATCAATATACGGAAATATGTGTATAACTGTTTTACTTTAATTTCTGGTAAACAATATATATATTTTTTAAATAATGCAGGTATTATGTCCTTGTTTATCAAGAACGAGGAGGAATCTCGATGCCATTGGCTCTCGCACGGTCTTCGTATTTTTTCGTCCATTCTCCCGTAGGATCGAACTTCTCGGAGAGCTCGCGCCAAATATCCAGCTTGTTTTTGATTAAATGCTGAATTACTTTATACGATCCTTTTTCTTGAGCTTCCGTACATTTAGAGCATCCCGTTTTAATTGCATCCTCCAAATTATCTGTAAAATTTAAATTATATATAAGCCATGTGCTTGCATCCACCATATTATCTGTAAAATTTTAAATATTTATATATACAGCTTTATAATAGTACTAGCCTTTGCCAGCGGCTTCGCCACAGCCAAAAGCTAGTTTTTAGGTTATATCTCAGGTTCCCGATATAGTAGCGGGATAAAATGTCTACCAGTTTTTAAGTCCAATCAAGACCTTTCAAATAAAAAAGTTGCATCAAAATCCATTTAGTAGTTCTTTTAAATAAATTCTAAAAAAAAAATCTAGTTTAAATAATTTTTTAGTTTTTCGGTTATAACTCAGGTTCCCGATATAGTAGCGGGATAAAATGTATACTACTTTTTAAGTCTTATCAAGGCCTTTCGAATAAAAAAAAGTTGCATCAAAATCCGTTCAGTAATTTTTGTGTGATGCGCGAACAAACAAACAGATAAACAGACAAACAGATAAACAGACAAACAGATAACAGACAAACAGACCAAAAATCTAAAAAAAATCGCTTTGTGTTTAGACACCCCTATATAGCCATATTACATATTACATATACAGTCATATTACAGTCATTTTTTCTCGAATATCTTGAATGTACGGACATAGCTATGTGACAAGCGACCGAAACGTGCCGCTGCACAATCGTTACCAGCTCCGCCAGGAGTAGTATTGTTCTGTGATCGTCACTGAAAGTGACTGATATTACATTAACTTATTATAACCAAACATAGAGATGACCCGCGTTATTATAAACCTATAACAGAGCTATGTGTGTTCATTTTAGATACTTGAGAAATAATTAATGTATCTATTTAGGCAGCTCCGTACAAAAATTTTTTTTTTGGAATTTGTATATCTGTTTGTTTGTTCGGGCATCAACAATTGGCATACATTTTATAACGCTACTATATCGGGAATCTGGGCTATAACCTCAAAAATAGTCTTTGGCTGCGGTGGAGCCACGGGTAAAGGCAAAACAGTATTATAACCCGGTGTGTCTGTACAATTATACACCAGCAAAAATATTATCCTAATTTGAAGATCCACGGAGACGAAAATAAAACTACTATAGAAGTTATCGCATTTAATGAATTTTCTACTCCAAATTTTGAATAATATCAAAATTAATTAATTTTGAAAGAAATGTTCTAGTGTGCTTTCTAGTCAAACCAAATTTAAAATTATTGTGATAAAAGTAACTGGCATCTGACTCCTATAATGTAATATTTGATATTCTAAATACCCAGTCAGAACAGACAATACAGCTAAATAGATGATGAATATTTAATCGATAAGATAAGATAAGATTTACCTCAAGCCATCATCAACGGGAGTTGATAGTTTAGTCTACGTGAGTTGCTTATTATATACATTATTTGCACTTCATTGGTTTTATAACGCAGCTATTTTAATGTAGTCGTAGTTGTTTGTTGTTGTTTTTGCTAACAATAAATTTCTACCTGTCCATTATTACTAGGACAATTAGCCAAATAATCGCAAAACTCATCAACTAATATCAAAATAAAACCTTACACAGGTAAGACTTTTTTTTCTAAGTTACTCCTTATAAAAATATAACCGTTCAGAGCAGTCCATCGGTTTCAGAAATTAGCCGTAACAAACAGAGAGACAGGCAGACAACATTTTTAAAAATCGTTATTTTGTAATAAATACCGTGTACATATCCATACCTACTTTTATGTGCTTTCAGTAAAAACTAGGATTACTATTAACATCTGCTGCTATTATTCACGACTATAGTATATTTATTACCGAATACTCTGAATGCGTATTGAATATACATATATTGACTGTCTTTGTACTTTTTACATACTGTGGTAGTTAAAATTCAAATAAAAGATCGCCTACGTCACGAATCTATTCTATTTTGTGGTTGGATTCAAGATATATTTAGTGCAAAATGTCAGGGTAAATATACATATATAATATAAATATATTGACTAACCCATTACAAATATTGCATAAACCAATACGGAGTACATAGAATCTGCAATTTTTTGATCAATACTTAGTACCTACTATATAAACGTTAATTAGCCTACTCGTATTAGAAAGGATAACGTCGTCAACTCATTAAATATTGTCTTAAAAACGATATATATAGTTAAAGAAGCGCTTTAGATCAAACCTTTTTTCACTTTTTAATTTAATAATAATTAGTTTAAAGTTAGCAAACTTGATTATAGTTATGCTAAAGCAGGGGTCGGCAACACGCGGCCCGCGGGTCATATGCGGCGCGCGAGCTACCCACTTGTGGCCCGCGAGCTACCCATTTGCAGCCCGGAATTGCTTTTTTAGTATATTAATTTTTATACCTAAATAATAATAAGTAACTATAACGTAAATATTATTATTTTTCGTCATTTCCCTTAATAAAATAAAATTTATTTCCATTTTAAAAACTAGACGTCGCGGGAGTCTACCAGATATGAAAACATCGAAATTATTTTGTAGAAATAAAATGATATCATAACTTGACAAAGTACTACTTAAGACGAATCAAACGAGTATAAACGCGATGGGTTTGGGTCGTTTCATTACAGAGTTACTGTGGCTACCTTCCAGCTCCATCATCAGACCCTAGATACCATCTAGAGACAAAGTATTCATCAAGACAAATCATACGAGCCCAAACTCGATGGAGCTTTGTCGTTTTATAATGCAGTTCCTATGGCCACCTTCTAGCTCCATCGTCAGACCTTGGATACCATCTAAAAATAAAGTACTCGTCTAGACGAATCAAACGATTCCAAACTCGATGGGGTTTCGTCATTTCATTACAGAGTTACTGTGGCCACCTTGCAGCTCCATCATCAGACCCTGGAAATCATCTAGGTCTGGAGTACTATTCAAGACATTTCAAACGAGCCCTAACTCGATAGAGTTGCACCATTTATTACAGTTTCGCTTGGCCACCTTCCAGCTTCATCATTAGGCCCTGAATACCATCTAGACACAAAGTACTGGGCAAGACGAATCATACGAGCTTAAACTCAACGGCGTTGCGCCATTTCATTATAGAGTTTCTATCTCCACCTTACAGCTCCATCATCAGGTCAGCGCTATGTCATATAATATGCATTGTCACGTGATATACATATGCGTGTAAGATTTCTGCTCAATCGGATACCGGGAAGTGTATCAAATTTAACTTGCAAGATTTGAACGGGACAAGTAAAATAAAAGCGTCGCCACGCTAATAACCGATTTTACCCTCCCTCCGCATTAGATGTTTGACATCAATAATATGACAAATGCGGCTTTACTTTATTAGCCCTCCCTGTGGCCCCTGGCGGCCAAAAGGTTGCCGACCCATGCACTAAATTATTATTCTTTTCTAAGGTACTATCAAATGTTGAAAAAAAAACGTTATCTACCTTTAAGTTCGGTGCCCTCAGGACTGCATTTGCCTCTTTCCATGACACAGTTGACATAGGAGAGTAACAACCGTTCGTTCTCTAGGATCTCGTCAAGGTTGATATTGTCGTACTTGTCAGTGTACTTCTCATCGGCGATTACAGCCACCACGACACAGCACAACACAATGAGGTACTTCATTTCCTGGAAAAATAGAAAGAACGTGATACCACAGGTTAATTTTGTAGCAGTTGTTTAAAAGCAACATCTTGTACTAAAAATAATTCTTGTATCACACAAATTACATTCAGACTAAGAACAACCTGGGAATTGAACCCACAACACTCGACATGGGGGGTATCTAAACCACTCCACCACTAGTGTAGGATTATAGTCTACTAACCTTTGCCCGCGGCTTCGCTGCAGCCAAAAGCTAGATTTTAGGCTATATCTCAAGTTCCCGATATGGTAGCCAGATGAAATGTACACCAGTTTTTAAATCTAATCAAGAGCTACCAAATAAAAAAAGTTGCATCAAAATCCGTTAAGTAGTTTTTGCGTGATGCACGAACAAACAAACAGATAAACATAAAAAATCTAAAAAAAATAGTTTTGTGTTTAGACACGCCTATATAGCCTAAGAAATTTTTTTAATAATAAAGTTTTTATTATTAATAATAACGAAAGTAACCCAAAAAATAGATAAATTTTGTGTTATTTATTGTTATTATTACTATTTTTATTCATTTATCACATTACCTACCGTTCGTATTCACGTACAGCTGTTTGTGATAGCCGTCAGTGAGTTATGATGTTCACTGTAACCATATGCCAGTATTTATACCGGAGACTCATTGACTTCAAACATCTAATTTGCAGTTAGCCTGCAAATTAGTTCATTATTTTATTTTTGTATGTCTTTGATGCATGACTCTCGTAAATATACAGAATGTTTTGTAATTTTATTTAGTTTTTTTATTAACATTTCGATGTAGGTATGTATAATGCTCTATTGCATTGCTAAAACTAATTGACGATGTAAGTGTTACAACTTCTGTACTCCAAAGAACAAATTATTTGTGAAAGTTTAAAAATAGAGTTTTACTGCGAGCAGGATTTGAACCTGCGTCCCATTCAATACGGGGAAGTGCTTTGAACCGTTAAGTTATCGCAGTTACCATGTTTTTTTTATATTCGGGTGGGAAAAATGGTCCAAACCGCACACCCCGTCGTTCGGGGCAACGAACAGGGTAGTGTGGGGCCCTCACCCACTAAATAAACCCGCCGTGTGCCGTCTCGCCACCTGTGTTGACGAACTACTGGTACTGTGCGGGTTACTTCAGTGATCCGCCGGCGGCTTACCCTTTCAGATATCCTCTATTGAGCGACGCATCCACACACAGAGCGTCGCACCTTCGCGGGAGGCCTTGTGGGTGGCAGACGTCTCCCGGTCCATCCATCCGCAGTCTCAGCTAGGGTGGCATGAGGCGCAAGTACTCGCGCCTGCGCCACCCCAGTCACTGGCGGCGGTTTGGGTCAGCGGAAGAATCCACCTCCCTGGCCCTCTCCGCCGCTTCCTTCCGCGAGATAACCTTCTCGCAGAAAGCAGCGACCGCTGCCCAATTCCTGTCGCTGCCAAGCATCGGTCTGACGACGCTTGGCAGCGAGAGGTCCCACCCTATTTCCGCGACGAGTTCACGGCACTACTCAGCCCAAACTGGGCACGGCTCGAGCGTGTGCCACGCCCTGTCCTCGTCGCAGCCGCAGTGGTGACAGCCCGGAGTCGCTTCCCTTCTTGTGACTATGCGCAGATATATCTGCCAAAGCAACCGTGTCCCGACATCACCTGCACTAGTCGGAAGGTAAGGACTCCATGCCGTCGCCCGCCCACTCCTCCAGCACCGGCTGGAGCGCCTCATCCATCTGGCCATTGCGTTTCGGCGGGCGTCACCCTGCCACCTGGCCAACTCCCTGGGTCCCCGTCCCCCGCTCTTGCGACGCCCGCCGAGATACGGACAACGCGCGGAAAAGGAGGGAATTGCTCCTTGGGCTGGCCGTTGGGACGCTGCCCAGCCTTTTGCGCCGTCTTTGGCTCGCTAGCCTTGGGGGAAACTTTTCTCTGCCCCTTGGGCGGCGTAGCAGCCGCAGCCGCGGAATAAGTGCCCACGCGGCCACCCTGGCAGGGAAGTGGCGTTGGGGCCGAAGACGGCGCGGCCTTCCTATCCGTGGCCAGAACTGGACGGAGTCTTGGCTCCGGCGTCACCCTAGTGCTCAAGGAGTCGATGCGCGGGTCATAGATCGCGCTAATGCGATTGATGACTTGGCGCATCTGCTCCTCTGTAAGGAGACAAGGGGCCAGAGGCCCCGCGCCCACCGTTGAGGCAGAGGTTTCCGGCCCGGCTTTGGGGAGACTTGGCTTTGCTTGCCTGCCGGCGAGCTCCTTACGGGGCTCTGCCACCTCCGCCTCGAGGCGCCTGCAGCGGCAAGGCGTCTCCAGCTTCCCGGTCTCCCCGGCACCAAGTACCGCCGGAGGGACTCTTGCTCCATAGGCTACTTTAGTTGCACTATTGAGGGCATCCGCGAGACTGCCCTGAAGGCTCCGCGACCTATTAGCCACTGTAAATGCGACATCCAGGGCATCAGAAACCTTTTAGGCAATCTGATCCACCGTGGGCGGAGCCTCCTCACGGAGCTTCGATGTGAGGAGGGTAACCTTCTCCTCCACCGAAAGCTCCACTGCCAAATCCTTTAGTATATCCTCATCCGCCAGGGATGAGGCTCGTGTCGTCATGCGCCTGTTGGCGCCTCGGCCCCTCTTCGCCGGCCTTCCCGGAGGGGCATCTCCGTAGAGCTGCTCTCCGACTCCGAAGATGCGCTCCTCTTCTTTGACATCGGGTGCTTCAGAAAACGCTGGCTGCTCCGCCGATGCGGTTTGCTGCTCCTACGGTGCGGTTGGCCGCTCCATTGATGTGGCCGCGCTCTGCTTAGACCCTGAAGGTTTTGGCAAGCAGGCGCTCGGCACTTTGGCGGAAGATGTGTCCACCGTCAAATGTGTCCATGTCGGCGGTAGAGCCGCTACCCTTGGCAGAACTACCCGCAGGTGTGGGTTTCTTGCCGCTGGTCTTCCCCTTCTTCTTCCGCCTCCCTTCCATCTCCTTCTTATCATCGGCGTTGGTTGCCCCACTCCGATACGTGGGGCTAACAGACTGAACTGAACTTGTCAGGTACCAAAATACAGATCACAACGTACTTTATATTTTGGAGGATTAACCATAAGGCTTATATTCAGATTTCTGTGGTTAAAACTTTTTTTTAATTCGAATAATATTTGAAGCCCAGAATGATTTCAGTCAGTACATCGGTCAGTGTCAGCAGGCTCTGGGTAATTATCCAGGAGATATTATAGTAAACAAGTGCATATGCAAGCACACGTGCACTATCTGTTCTCTTACTGTCTAAGTCCGACAGGACGGCATTCTGATATGACCGTAGAGAGGTAAGCGGTTACCGTAGCCTATAGACGCTACCAACACCAGAGGCATCACTCGCGCGTCGACATTTCTAAGGAAAAAATGTGGATAGGTAGAGGATAATAAGGAGAGAATAGGTTGGATACTAGGATAGTAAGGATAATAAAGAGAAGATAGGCAGGTTTTTGGGCCTCCTGCGCTCTCACTCACCATACGCAGTACAACGACAGGAGTACCTACCATTGTTTTACGCAGATTTTTTTTCTCACGATAGAGCCGGCTCATTCATGTTGGGCAAGGCTCTACCACTATAGTTTTTTATTTTACGTGTTTTCTGAGGATCTGGGGTGTTTCAACAACCTTTCAACTACGAGCTGCTATTGAGAATTTCTTAACTGAATATCTGACCCGAGATTCGAACTCATGATTTGTAGCCGCATACACTATTGCTAGACCACCAGGGCATTAATTATTTTAATTTTATTCTAATTACTAGATACATATAATTATTGCTAAATAATTTAGATAAGATAATTCTTCTAGCTTTCCTGATCGGAATACTGCAACTAATCAAATTATCTCATACATGGAGTGTATAGGAAAGTTGCGTACAAATGCGTACAATCTTTAAAAAAAAGTCACTTAAAATAAATAGAGTGAACAGAGCATTGGGACAACTTCTCGATAGCCACCATCTCAGCCAGAAGGCACGTGTCACTATAAACAACACACAACGCAGTTATTATCCCAACATTAGATATTATATGGAAGCGAGAGTGGGGTATGCAGAAAGGAGCATGACAGCATAATTAATGCAGTCAAAATGCGATCTCTGCGGAAAATCTGTGAAGTGAGGCTGACTGACCGCATTCGTAACGATGACGTAAGATAGCGAGTAGGTATGAAAAAGAGTATTGGTATAAAGATGCGAAAGGGAATGCTCCTACGGTTCGGACACGTAGAAGGAATGCCGGATGAGTGACTGGTTAAGAGGATATACAATGTAAAAGTAGAAGGATTTAGGTACAGAGGGAGACCGAGCTTCACCTACATAGACCAAATTGGTCATGTATTGAAGGAAGGTGGAGTTAGGAGTCTCTCTCCGAAACCGGCGAGAGTGTGTAAAGAGAATTATGAATGTTGAGGATGCGAGAGATGTATGCAAGAATAGAGCCCTTGGCACTCTTTCTCTCTGCCTACCCTGCAAGGGAGATGGTGTAATGATAAGTAAGTAAGTAAATACAACTTAATAGAAAAATACAAGCAGATGAGAAATCTTCTAAAAGCATGCTGTATATAATCGTCAAGTATTGAGATAAATATCAAGATAATTGAGGTAAACTATTTTGAATGTAATTCCTAAAACTGCATAATTGTTTATTTTGTTTAGCTAAAAATATACGGTAGCTAATATCATAATGATTGAGCAAAGTCAGGTTATTCATAATAATATTAAAACTTTGAAAACAGTTTGTTGTCAATTGTTTTTTTTATTACACTTGCATGTCGCAATTACTTAACCGATTACCTCGAATTTCGTAGTGCCTAGATTATTGTACTAACATATTTATATTATATTAGTTAACAACCTAATTTTGAACTCAATCAAGACGAAGTTTTTAGCAAAAGTGGATAAAGATAATACCTAGACTATTTGTTAACGCTATGGTTGATAAAGTCTATAATATTATAACAAAAAAATATAATTGCAGCGTCAAATAGCTCTGATGTCCTTCATCAGAGCTATTTGTGCTACGATTTTTGACTGACAAAGACTTCTAGGTTCTGGGATTCTTTGTAAAATATCTGAGGTTATTAAGTCATATCACGATTCGTCTAAAAAAAATAAAGATTTCTAAGATTATTTTGTAATGGTCTTATAGTTTCGCTCTTATGGTTATAACTATTATATATATGTTACTAACTGCTACCCGGAATTTCGTGCAGTAGTAATTTTATTTTTTCTTGTGGACCCTAAATTATTTTTATTGCGTATGGTGGCAGATGACTCACAGCCGTGTGATGGTAAATGGTACTAGTCGCTTATAGACTCAACTATACCGAGAGTATTCTCAAGCCAATGCTCACCATTTCATTTCACATATATGAAGTGAAAGAATTAACGACTATCTTCTGCTACAACCAAAACACACCGACGTGTTTCATGGCCGGTCACACAGGAGATGGTGACCAATGCGCTCGGGCCCGATAGCAAGTGAGTTCTCCCAATTGGTACCGAGCCCTACCACCTGTAATGAAATGGGTGATAATTGCTTACTTCCCGTAGTCACCTCGTAGGACACCTGTAAGAAAGAATGACGTGGTGACACTTGTATTCTTGGTCCATCACCAAATGGTCAAAATTTCAAATTATAAAAAGTATTCTAAGTTACTACTTATAACATAACAGCTATTTGCAAGTGTGAGTTCCAAATCGGCCCAGATATTTCAGGGACTAGCAGGATTATCTTTATGTTAAAAAAGCTATAGAGGCGGAGTCACTGGACGCGCCGAACAGGTCTCTTCTGTGGAGACCACAAAGGGTCGTCGCGTCCAGGCTTATACGCGGATACCGCATGGTATCGACCGAGGCAGCTTGCATATTGGCCGGAACCCCCCCGTGGGACTTGGAGGCTTGCAAAGTGTAATGGCGTTGCAAGAGCAGGCCAGGGGCGGTCATCTCCTGCCCAGCGAGGTGGCCAGGTGGCAGGGCGACGCCCGCCGAGCTGTCATGGCCAGTTGGAGGGTGCGGTTGGAGATGCCCCGGGCTGGCCTCTGGACCGTAGGGCCGCTCCAGCCTGTGCTGGAGGAGTGGGCAGGGCGACAGCTTGGAGTCCTTACCTTCCGACTGGTGCAGATGCTTTTGGGGCACGGTTGCTACGGCAGATATCTGCACATAGTCGCAAGGAGGGAAGCGACTCCAGGCTGTCACCATTGTGGCTGCGACTAGGACACGGCGCGGCACACGCTCGAGTCATGCTCAGCTTGGGCCGAGCAGCACCGTGAACATGTAGTGGCAATAGGGGGAGACCTCTTGCTGCCGAGCGTCGTTAGAGCGATGCTCGGCAGCGACAGGAAGTGGGCCGTGGTCACTGCTTTCTGCGAGGAGGTTATCTCGCGGAAGGAAACGCCAGTGCTGCCGTGCACAAGAAAAAAATGTTCCAAACCGAACACTGGTCGTTTGGGGTAACAAACGAGGTAGTGTGAAGCCCTCACCCACTAAATAAACCCTCAGTGTCCGTCTCACCGTCTGTATTGGTGGACCACTGTACTGTAACTAATTACATTACGTCAGTGGGCCGACGGACTGACGAACATCCTGCCTTTGACACAGTAATGAGATAAAAATAGACAAAACAGTACGAGCATACTTGAGTTGAATAGGAAACGATACTGAACCCACTATTAGCAAAGATGTTGCATAATTAAAACTGCACTCTTCATCGACCCAATGATTTTCGTTACAATTAACTGACATTTAAACGCCTACGCAATTAATAAAGGCAATAAGCTTGTTGTGACCTTCGAGATCGTTCATTAACTTACTCGTCTGTTCACGAATATTTCTCAATATTCTAGTCAAATATCTAAAACTAGATACTACCCGTGATTCCACCCGTGAATTTTAGTATATAAATACGTCACTCTGTGGCACACTAATTATGTCTATGCAAAAATAGCTCTCCCACAGAAACTGACAATTTTACTGGAATAATAAGTAATTAGGAATATTAAGTATTTTATATACATTTTTTTTTTTTATTGCCAACGGTGGCAGACGAGCAAGCGGCCGACCTGATGGTAAGTGGTAACCACCACTCATGGACTTTAGCAACACCAGGGGCACAGCCAAGCCGCCGCCTACCGCAAGTTAAGTGCTCTTTTCAAACCTCGTTTAAAGAGGGACATGTCGTAGCGCCGGGGAAACATCGTAGCAGGTATGTCATTCCAGAGCTTACACGTACGTGGTAGAAAAGAACGCTGAAAACAAACTGTCTTTGACGAAATCGTTTCCAGGTTGTGTGGATGAACCCTACCGCGACGTCTCGTGGTTCGGTGGTAAAATGGTGATGTTGGTACCACCTCAAACAGCTCCTCCAAGCACTCCCCATTGTAGAGCCGGTAGAGCACATAGAGGGACCCGAAGTCTTTCCGCCGCTCCAACGACTCCAGACCCTCCGTGAGATCGGGATCATCCACAATTCGAATAGCACGCCTTTGCAGGGAGTCAAGTGGGTCGAGTTGGTACTTAGGCGCACCTGCCTAGAGATGTGAGCAGTACTCCATATGAGGGCGGACCTGTGCTTAATATAGCACAAGTCGTTGCCTCGGTGTGAAGTACCGCTTGGTTCTGTTCAGGACGCCTAGTTTTTTACTCGCCAATTTGGCTTTGTCCTCCAAATGACTCCCGAACTGGACTTTGCTAGAGATGTCGATGACGAGGATCCCAATGCTCTCAATGAACCGGGAGAGTTACCCCTTAGAACTGGAGCGCCACGACAAATGCGTCCTTCTTTGCAGTGAGTGCGCAAACCTGTGTCTTCGTGGAGTTGAATTGAACCATGTTCTTTTCACCCCATTCCGAGGCCCGCCCAAGAGAGCGCTCGACTTCAGACACAAGTTCGGTCCGTCTCTCCTCCAGCATATTCCGAGAGACTTTCTGACGGCCGGTATATCACGCATCACCCGTACTGTCATCCGCATAGTAATGTATATTCTCTATTGAGAGCAAGTCATTGATATGCCGGATGAACAGTGTTGGGTACAGCACCGAACCTTGTGATACGCCAGCATTAACCCCCATGGTATCGGAGCAGCAGCCATCTACTACGACTTTGATGCTCCGACCATCTAGGAAGACAGATAAGATAGATAGTGGGAGACTAGACTGGCAGAAGTTACCCTGTGCTGCCTTGGCGAGCGACCAGAAAGCACGAATCCCGGCAGGATAGCTTCCGAGCCGCTCGCCAAGTCTGGCAACGTGTTCTGCCTTGGCTTCGGCAATAGCCCTCTTGTTGCACCTGGAAGCAGCATTAAACTTACACTTCTCCTCTTTGGCGTTCGGATCCCGACTTTTCCTGGCCCTATTTCAGGCCAGGTATGCGGACTGCTTCTGGCGTGCAGCCGTCCTGCAGGCTTTGTTAAACCATGGACGGCTGCGACCACCGACCGGTACTTTGGTGTTGGGGATGAATAATTCCATCCCCATAGTCACCGTTTCCGTAACGCAGTCCGCACAGGTGTCAGGATCCCTAGAGGAGAAGCATAGCTGCTTCCAAGGGTAGGACGCGAGAAACTCGCGGAGTCCATCCCAATCTGCTGACTTATACTGCCAGACTCTACGAGACCCATTCGCGGGAGAGCGATTGGTCCTCGCAACAGGGGCTGTGCAGCGGACCAGGCAGTGATCTGATGATCCCAAAGGAGCATCGACCACCACCCGGTATCCGCGTGGATTTGTAGTCAGCAGAAGGTCCAACAAGGAAGGCTCGTGGCTCTCACTATCTGGGACACGGGTAGGTTGTGTCACCAGTTGTGAGAAACCATTGGCCGAAACCATATTGAAGAGGTGCCGACCCTGGAGGTCAGTGGTCCGGGACCCCAGCCACTCTTTGTGATGAGCATTGAAGTCACCTAAGACCACCACCTCCGCAGATGGATACTGCTCCAATATTTCGCCCGTCCCACGTTCGACGTTCTCAAAAAGATGAGTTGACCCCGAATCACTGCTATGAGACCTGTACAGGCACGCGTAGATGCGAGTGATCCCTCCATATTCTACGTGTAGCCACAAAATAGACAGGTCTCCATGTTCGAGGCCCCGAAGACGGTGACAGTAGACATCATCCCGAACGAACACACACACACCCCGGCTTTACGACGGAAAGAGTGCTCCAGATCGTAGCCAGGGTATTTAAGATACGATA
Organism: Leucoma salicis; assembly: GCA_948253155.1. Lineage (NCBI taxonomy): Eukaryota > Metazoa > Arthropoda > Insecta > Lepidoptera > Erebidae > Leucoma > Leucoma salicis. Next base: position 11,127,501 of record OX411820.1, on the reverse strand, counting down.
TTTCGTCCGGGGCGCTTATCTGTGTCTCCGTTAAAAAGAGCAGAGCAGGCCGCGCCGTCTCGAGATGTTGATGGACAGCGTCGAGATTACTGTGTAGTCCCCTAATGTTGCAAAATTCCACTGTAAGTGTGGATGTGGAGTCCGCCGTAGAAAGTCTACTCTTTTTTTTGTCTTTTTGGCCATGGTTTTAAGGAGTTTTAGGGTGTATGGAAGAGCACGCAATGGGGAGCGACAGTACCCAAGAAACAAAATGCAACGGTATTACCTGGTACAGTGCTAGGTAGTGGGTTTTGTGAGGAGCTGACACGAAGCACGGAAGGGCCCCCGGTGCCCCCCTGCAAGCTACCGTCGGGTCCACTCCGGTCTCCCGCTCCGGCACAACGGCTACTGAAAGGATTTTCGCCGGTTAGCGGGACAGCCTCCCGAGGTACGATATCCCCGGGTTTGGGTCCCCTACTGACCGGCAGGTGGCCGGCGGAGCCATTTCCACCGGGTCTCCCTGAACCCCGTACCAGCCCCACACGCTCTTACCAGTCACAATCCAACCACCGTCCACTCTAAGCGCCACCGCAACCCACCGCGTACCGAGGGATGGGGAATGGGATAGGGACAAAAATCTGCCGCTACGACCAAAACACACCAAAATGCTTCACGGTCGGTCACACGGCAGACGGTGGTACAGAACCGCTCGGGCCCGCCAACAAGCAAGACTCCTCTCACTTGTTACCAAGCCCTACCACCAATAATGCAGTGGATGACAACTGCTCACTTCCCTTAGTCGCTTTATACGACACCTGCGGGACAGAATGGGGTGGTGACACCTGTATTCTTAGTCTGTCACCACACGGACAATAATAGATATATTTTGAGAACTGGATGTGCTAGAATAGCTTAGGCCTAATTTGGAATATTAGGTGTTTATATTTTGAGAACTTTATATGCTAGAATAGCTTAGGCCTAATTTGGAATATTAGGTATTTATTTTGAGAACTTGATGTGCTAGAATAGCTTAACCCTAATTTGGAATATTAGGTATAAGTATATATTTTGAGAACTTTATATGCTAGAATAGCTTAGGCCTAATTTGGAATATTAGGTATTTATTTTGAGAACTTGATGTGCTAGAATAGCTTAACCCTAATTTGGAATATTAGGTATAAGTATATATTTTGAGAACTTAATATGCTAGAATAGCTTAGGCCTAATTTCGAATATTAGGTGTTTATATTTTGAGAACTTGATGTACTAGAATAGCTCAGGTAGGGTAGGTGAGTCTCAGTATCCCCCTGTACCTAAACCCTTCCACTTTCGCATTGTATATATCTTCTTAACCAGTCGCTCATCCGGCATTCTTTCCTAATGTCCGAACCATCGGAGCGTTCCCGTTCGCATCTTTACACCAATACTCTCTTTCATACGTCTACTAGCTCTAGTTTCTAAGATCACCTTTATTATTTTTCTTGCTGCCAACCTGAACAGTTCCTACCCAGCCAGCCAAAAGCAATATTAGGTTCATCTTAACATATTGATAAAAATATTTACTTTTTGTTATCGAAACAGTTATATTTTATATAATCTAAAAAAACGCAATAATAATTATTGCATTCGATCTCGTTTCTGCGTAGAGACAAGATCAGGGTTTCTTTCTGCGTCATTACCAATAATAAAAAGAGGTTGCGCAGATCTGTGTATTTTCCGTCACTTAAGGTATAATTACACAAAGGTTAAAAAAGTCTATTTTTATGACTTGTTTTTACAGAGTTTTTTGCTCTCATACCTAGAAACTCAACTTAAATCCTTATTTTGATAAAATTTTGTGAATTCGTCAGTTGATATCTATCTATTTATGTATATAAAATCGTTTGTCTTGACTGACGACCAACGTACAACCAAAACTACTGAGTCTAGAAAGCTGAAATATGGAATGTAGGTTAGTTTTATAATGTTAGGATCTGTTAAACGTACCACCGAAGGAATGTAACATGGTTCCAGTGGCCCGCTAATAAAGGTGGAGAGACGACACACGGTGGGTTTCTTTAGTGGGTGAGGGCCCTACACTACCCTGTTCGTTGCCCCGAACGACGGGGTGTGCGGTTAGGAACATTTTCCTGCCTTAACAAAAACAAAAAAAAAGGATCTGTTAAACGTCCAGTAGCCCACCCATACAGGCGGAAAGACGGCACACGGCGGGTTCTTTGCGAGGGTGAGGAGATTTTTTTTTCACCCTAACAAGAAAAAGGATCTTTTAAGAAACAACTTTAAAGGGAGTGTGAAGGGTATAGTTCCCATAGGATAGCTATTTTTGGCATATAGATCTAGTAACTAAAAAGATTAATAATGATATAGATATTATTTTTCTGGCTATTTAAAAAAATGTTTTATCGATTTGAATTGAACTATGGAGCAAATTTTAAATTCCAGGCAGACGAAGTCATGGACAGAAGCTGGTATTGTTTATAATTATCATATTCGTTCCATTAAACATTTAATAGTTTCGTTAATACAGAAGAACAAATAAAAAATGACATGCATCGTTTATTTTTGATCCAATCTAAAGACTGATAAGTATTTTTCCATGCGCGATATATTAGCATACTCGGTATTGTGTTAATAAACTGGGCTAACAGATTGTGGCAAACTTTACACTATCAGTATAATCGTGCAAAAATATTCTAGTTATATTTACAACTCAAAATGTTTAGATCGCAATATAGCATCACGCCATATAATAATAAACGTGCTTAAATAATATAGCATCACGCCTGTATTCCCCGAAGGGGTAGGCAAAGGTGTATTACACAACCACGGTTCGCTAGCTATGTTTAAGTCCCACATAATAGGGGGCGAGCCTATTATTACCGTCTACCGGACACATTTCCAAACTCCGGGCTGCCACTGAGAATTTTTTCTTTTCATGAAAAAGCTCAATAACATTGCCCAACCCGGGGATCGAACCGGAGACCTCATGATCACCAGTCGCACACACTACCGCTGCACCACCAAGGCAGTTTAAAACATTTTTAAATTTAATTTATTATCACACCATCTCCCTTTCATGGTAGGCAGAGAGAACAGAGTGCCAAAAGGCTCTATGCTTGCATACATCGCTCGTTTCCTCATATATATATAACTATAAAACTGTAACAGAGCTATGTCTGTACATTTAAGATATTTGAGAAAAAATTACTGATTTAGGCTATATAGGCGTGTCTGAACACCAAACGATTTTTTTTAGATTTTTTGTTTGTCTGTTTATCTGTTTGTGTGTTCGCGCATCACGCAAAAACTACTGAACGGATTTTGATGCAACTTTTTGGTTTGATAGCTCTTGATGAGACTTAACAGTTGTTTTATCCCGCTACTATATCGGGAACCTGAGATATAGCCTAAAAACTAGCTTTTGGCTGCGGTGAAGCCGCGGGCAAAGGCTAGTTCATAATAAATTCTCTTCATACACGCTTGCCAATTTCGGAGACTTCTGACTCCACCTTCTTTCAATACATGACCGATTTGGTCTAGGTAGTCACCTACTCGGTCTCGGTCTCCCCCTCTGCCTACATCCTTCCACTTTCGCATTGTATATTTTCTTAACCAGTAGCACGTCTGGCATTTTTTCCACATGTACGAACCCTCGGAGCATTCCCTTTCGCATCTTTACACCAATATTGTCTTTCATATCTATTCGCTCTCTTACGTCATCGTTACGAATACGTTCAGTCAGCCTCACTCCACAGATTCTCCACAGAGATCGTATTTCGACCACATTGATTTTACTCTCATGCTCCTTTTTGCATACCCAACTCTCGCTACCATATTATAATAACGTTGGGACAAGCACTGCGTTGTGTATTGCGACACGTGCCTTCTGGTTGAGATGACGGCTGCCAAGAAGTTGTCCCAATGCTCCGTTCACTCTATTTCCCGCATTTATTTTTCTCCCTATATCTATCTACCTATCCCGACTGAATCCACATCCTGGATATACGAATTCATCCACTTGTTCTATCACACCATTGCCTATTGATACTCTACATCAGTTCTGGCTTCTATTCTTTCAAAAATCATTATTTTGGTTTTGCTCACATTCACCCGTAGGCCCCTTTTCTTACAATCTTCTGTCATTACGTCGACTAGGGTTTGCAGGTCAGCGGACTGCACTAATAAGACTTTCTCTCGTCTGCATATAGCAGAGAGTTAACCACAAATCACCCATCTGAACTCCCACTTTTATTTCATTCAACCTTTGTAGACATTTATTCAGATATATGATAAACAGTCTGCTGCTGATAGATCGCAGCCCTGTTTAACGCCGATATTTACATTAAATCAGGGCGACATTCCATCATCCAGTCGCACAAAAAGCTCTACAGTCAATGTAGTTGGACTGCACCGTTTGCAGCAGTCTACCGTTAATACGGTAGTATACGGAGTATGCTCCGGCAAAATATCCCAAGGTTCCTTTCGTACAACCGTGTCAAATGCTTTCTCCAAATCCACAAAACTGCAGAAATCCCTCTGGCCTACATACAGATGCTTCTCCACAATGTTGTGCAGAGAAAACACTTAATCCATGCATGCCCTTCCACACCTGAAACCCCTTTGTGCCTCACACAGAAATTCATCAGACACCAACCTCATTCTCCTTTCAATAATCTTACCATACGCATCAAGTTTAAGGATACGTAAGAGCCCCCAAAGCCGCTCGTAGTGGTCACTAGCCACCTGTATCCAGTCGTCGTGAGAGGTGAATGTTTTTTTAGTTACAAACCTATTCAATAAATTATAAAAAAATAATACTCTTTGATCTAAACACAAGAAACAAAACTTAATCTGTCATGCGTTGTATACTTAGGGATAGTAAAAAAATCATTAATTGATTGATTGGTTTCCCGATAGACTTTGGCACGTGATCACCTCCCAATTGCACCATTCTTATTCCCAATAGTAGTAGTATTTCTTGTCAAATAAAAAACAATATAAACACAAAATTTTAATTGTAAAAAATTAATTGGTTTGTTAATGTTGGATCTCAGACTCGTACTCCAGGTCAGACTAAAAGAGTTATTAGGTTTTCTATTTACGTCCAGACGGTACATGATCTCTTTTTGGTTGTGTATGATTGTCAGACTATCAGAGGCAAGAGTGAGAGGTTAAATAGCTATAGCCTGTCCAACCATTTATTTTACTTTTGACAGCTCGAGTACTGATCAAATAGTCATGGCTTAATGTGTTACCGATTCGATGTCTTATAACAATCGACTTTATTTATGTAGAAGGTTTAATTAATTAATACATTGATATTTTAATATGCTCCAGGTTTTATATTGTTTTATAAACATATGTTTTTTATTTAGATATTTTTATATATATTTTTAGCATTTGACATGCTTAGCACTATACATTAAACACAAAGTGAAAAATGTGAAATCGAAAATAACAGTCAGGAGCAGGATTTGAACCTGCATCTTCTGGATACCGTCCAGATGCTTTACCAATTCAGCCATCCTGACAATTGCTCCTGACTGCTAATTTCGATAACACATCGTACTTAACGTCTTTGGGTGACGCCTGCGCCATCTGTCGGAAGCATTTTCATACATTATACCGACCAGGTAAACTTAATTTTACAATTAAGATTTTATCTAATAATGACGCAAACCCTTTAAATATTTAGATATTTTTATATATGTTTTTAGCATTTGACATGCTTAGCACTATACATTAAACACAAAGTGAAAAATGTGAAATCGAAAATAACAGTCAGGAGCAGGATTTGAACCTGCATCTTCTGGATACCGTCCAGATGCTTTACCAATTCAGCCATCCTGACAATTGCTCCTGACTGCTAATTTCGATAACACATCATACTTAACGTCTTTGGGTGACGCCTGCGCCATCTGTCGGAAGCATTTTCATACATTATACCGACCAGGTAAACTTAATTTTACAATTAAGATTTTACCTAATAATGACGCAAACCCTTTAAATATTTAGATATTTTTATATATATTTTTAGCATTTGACATGCTTAGCACTATACATTAAACACAAAGTGAAAAATGTGAAATCGAAAATAACAGTCAGGAGCAGGATTTGAACCTTCATCTTCTGGATACCGTCCAGACGCTTTACCAATTCAGCCATCCTGACAATTGGGGGTCCCCAAATTGGGGGTATAGCCCCCAATTTGGGGAGGCCTATGCCCAGCAGTGGACGTCGAAAGGCTAATGGATGGATGGATGGATGTTTTTTTGGCTCATTTGTTGCCGAGCGTTCTTGAGAATGCCTCGTTTAGAGGCAAAACACGCGTCGAATCTGTGTTCGGAATTTTGCGGAATATTGCAATATTGTGGTTCTGAGAGTTCTACCGTATCGCATGGTGGTGTCGCGTTGGTGAGTTTTCTTGTCATTATCGTGCATGCTACTTTGCTATTAACACATTCTCCTCTATCTGTGAGAGTGCGGATTGGAAATCTTAGGTTATTCTGTCCAAAGATAACTGGGATTGACAATCCGTGGGTAAATGGTGGGCTCTCCTCCTAAAATATTCATTCAATAATAGTAACATATATCTTCTATTATACTATTATAAAACTATAACAGAGCTATGTCTGTACATTTAAGATGTTTGAGAAAAAATGACTGCATTAGGCTATATAGGCGTGTCCAAACACAAACATTTTTTTTTAGATTTTTGTCTGATTGTCTGTTTATCTGTTTGTCTGTTCGAGCATCACGTAAAAGCTACTGGACGGATATTGATGCAACTCTTTTTATTTGATAGCTCTTGATTTGACTTAAAAACTGGTATACATTTTATCCCGTTACTATATCGAGAACCTGAGATATAAGCTAAAAACTAGAAAATTATTTAAACTAGTTTTTTTTTTAGAATTTATTTAAAATAACTACTAGATGGATTTTGATGCAACTTTTTTTATTTGAAAGACCTTGATTTGACTTAAAAACTGGTAGACTTTTTATCCCGCTACTATATCGGGAACCTGAGATATAAACGAAAAACCAGCTTTAGGTTGCGGCGAAGCCGCTGGCAAAGGCGTAGTATGTTATAAAAAAGGGCTAATGCTTTATAAAAAAAAAAAAAATCAAAATACTAATAGCGAGTTTACAGTATACATAATATGTAAATACTTATCGTCACGCCATCTCCCTTGCAAGATAGGAAGAGAGAATATACACACATATGTAAATAAAATGGAAACAATGAAAACATTTCATTTACACTGCAACATGAATATTTTTCATGGAAATATTAACAAAATAATCTTTTGTACGGACACATGCCTGGCACGGCTTTATAATACTAGTATAGTTAAAGTACAGATACTCGTAGAGACAAAAAACGAAAATCGAAAAAATATTACGTTGATTGCTTCAGTTACAAATATTAATATTTACCACTTTAGGGATATTAAATACTAGAAATAAAAAAATAACTTAATTAACATAGCAGATTTATCTCTTTCAAAGGTTTAATGATTAATCACTTAAAATCCTTGACGTTAGTAAGGGGACTGGTCACGATGGTATTTCGCCGTTTTTTTAAAAACATATCTCCTTTATATTATTTATATATAACCGTAGCTTGAGTGAAGGTGCAGTTCCCTTTATATGGAAAAACGCCAATGTTACACCTGTGCACAAAAGTGGATCCAAGTGTGACGTTACCAACTACCGTCCTATATTGATATTGTCCACCTTGTCAAAAGTTCATGAACGATTAGTACATAATGCAATATATCCTAGCCTACATAAAATCATAATTCCATAATTCCGAACAGCATTGTTTCGTAAAAATTCGCTCCACCATAAGTAACTTAACTTTATATTCCAACTTTTTGTTTGAAAACATGGACAATCGACTTCAAGTTGATTGTATATATACAGATTTTTGTAAGGCTTTGGACAGGGTGGATCATACGATACTTCTGCATAAAATTGAATTTAACGGTATTCGTGGGAATCTACTGCGTTGGTTTACCTCTTACATAAAAAACAGAAACCTGAAGGTTGCGATCAATGGTTTTGCTTCCGATGTGTTCAATGTGAAGTCTAGGGTACCACAGGGCTCAATTTTGGGGCCTTTACTTTTTATATTGTTCATTAATGACATCTATGCATGCTTTAATGACTGCCAGATTCTGCTATATGCGGATGATCTTAAAGTTTTTTGCAATATTAAATGTATCGAAGATTGCTCAAAACTACAGCAGAATCTTGTCGTCTGTCTTTGTATTGTCATTTTAACAAGTTACAGTTAAGTATTCCTAAATGTAAGTCTATCTTATTCACTAAAAATAAATCTGTTTTTAATTTTACGTATTATCTCTGTAATAAGGCTTTGGGCAAAGTGTCCTTGATAAAGGATCTAGGCATAATGTTTGACTCCAAGCTACATTTTGATGCTCACATTGATCACATCGTTGGCAGAGGTTTTCGTTTTATATCTACTTTTATATAAAACTTAATAAGATCACAACTTGAATACGCTACATCTATCTGAAGTCCCTTTTATGAAAAATATAGCGACCAACTTGAATCTGTACAGCGTAATTTTCTAGATTTTTTAAAATTATAAATGTTTCCGCAAATACTCATCGTATCATGTTTTTTAGGTACATTTTCAATGCCCACTCTCAAAACTAGGTGTCAGTATCTAGATCAAATGTTATTAAATAAAATGGCGAAATTGTGCTCACACTGCCACAACAAGAGCCATTAAACAAGAAGATTAAAATAAAATTTGTAGTAACGAATTTGACTGCAATCAGCTTCTTAATCAAATCTATCTTCGGATTCCTAGTAGTTCTCAGCGAATTCGCAATACGTATACTCACATGTTATTCACTCCGAAAACATGCAGAACTAATGCGGGAGAAAGAGCTCCTTTAAGACGGATAATGAAAGTATACAATGATAATTTTACTGATATTGTTTATTGCCCGTCTTAAATCTCGCGACTCGGCCTTGTTCGCTGAGGTGGCGCGCGGCACCGGTGTGCCGGGTCGGCTGATTCCTCGACCCCTAACCACTGCGGGTATTTTTGGGGGAGGCATCTCTGTCGAGCTCAGGTCGGACTCCGAGGCAGCGCCCCCCTGTGATAGAGTGCGCTTGCGCCAGAAACGCGACTCCGACACCACCTCTGCCGGCCGCAATGGCTGACTCTCAGCAGCTTTAGTCAGGTCACCTTCCTCAGCGGCAGACATCTCGGCGGCTGTAGTGCTGGCCGAGCTACCCGTCATTGAGCTGTCCCTTGACGACTGGGACACTCCCTTGGTCGTCTTTTTGCCCTTGCGGGACTTTTTGCCGCCGCGCGCTTTACGCGCAGCTGCACTAGTAGGGGCCGCATTTACAGCCGGACCCCTTACGGCTGAGGCTTCAGGTGCATTAGCCGACTCCGTCAAAGTTTTTTTTAATTGTTCAAATCCACATGATTCCCACGAGTATGGGAGAAAGGAGGTTCACCCGGGCAGAGCTCCCTGCACCCGGGTAAGCGTACATTTGTAACCCAACACAGGGGGTCCGCAGGTACCCTGGCTGGGGCCGCGCTTGTGACTGAACTACCCATCAGCCATGCATCTCCACGCCGCGCGCCAGAGCTTAAGATTCGGGGTAATTTTTTATAGAGGTTGTCTTTCTCGCGGTCCGGGCGATTAAGCCAAGACCCTCGTTCCTGTATGTCCGTGAGACGTAACCACAGACACGCGCTCAGGTTTACGATTTGGGACGGGGGGGGCCGCTGCGGCCCCACTGTCCCCCCTCTCCAGAGCCCGGTGAGCCAGACTGGCCCCACCGACTCCGACGCCTGGTCTATCCGCCGTGCCCTCTGCTGAGTCAGAGGGACACGCGGAGACCCGTCCTGTCCGGAATTTTAGCCACCGGCGACTGCCGACGTTGCCCGGGGCGCACCACTAGGAGGTAAACCGAAAGAATTAGCACCCCATTTAGAACCACCCTAAGCAGTCAAAGTATTTAAAGAGCCACAATTTTTTTTCTTGCCAACAATAAATAGTACTTCCATTAAACTAATCTATTTATTCAAAAGAAAATATTTATTATTAACAGTTAGCTAAGAGATAGAAATGGTGCCTAATCCTCGTTAATCGATTCAGAACGATTTTTAAATGTTTTATTTATATAAAATAAATAATATTTGCGTATGGAACTAAAGAGCCGCAGCTTCACATCCAAAGAGCCGCAAGTGGCTCGCAAGCCGCAGGTTGCCGACCCCTGCTCTAAACTACTTAAGCTAGGTTCCCGGTAGTTTATCTTTTAGTACGTTGTTTAACGCTTAAAACTGATTTAGTAATAAAAAATTATCTTGAGAGAGGTTCAGCAGTTCTATGGGCAGTTGTACAGATCCCAGAGCCCTGCTGTTGGCTTGGTCCAAGATCCCAGATCTAAGCTAACTCGGGACATTACCGAAGATATCCCGGATATCCGCCTGTACGAGATCAGAATGGCTCTCAAACAGCTAAACGGAGACGTAAAGGCACCGGGTGACGATGGAATTACTATAGAGCTTCTGAAGGCAGGCGGAAAGCCGGTCCTCAAAGCCCTCCAGAGGCTATTCAATTCCGTCGATCTCGGAGGCGGCGTTCCAGAGTCGTGGGCCAGGAGCGTGGTGGTTTTGTTCTTCAAGAAAGGTGACAGAACCCTCTTGAAGAATTATAGACACATCTCGCTCTTGAGCCACATCTATAAGTTGTTCTCGATATAATGACCCATTACAAATCGACTCGCGTGCAGGCTTGATGACTTCCAGCCTCCCGAATAAGCCGGTTTCCCAAAATGCTATTGTACTATAAACCACATCCACACGCTACGCTAGATTATATAGAAAACCGAGGAATACAATCGGCCTCTGTGTCTGGCATTTGTGGACTATGAGAAAGCCTTCGATTCGATCGAAACTTGGGCGGTGCTGCAGTCCCTTCAGCGGTGCCAAATTGACTATCGGTACATCGAGGTGCTGAAGTGCTTGTATAAAAACGCCACCATGTCAGTCCGTGTTTAGGACAGGAGTACGAAAATGATCCAACTGCAGAGAGGTGTTAGACAGGGAGACGTTATGTCCCCGAAACTCTTCACCACTGCATTGGAAGATGTCTTGAAGCCCTTGGACTGGACCGGATTCGACATCAACATCAATGGCGAATACATCACTCATAATCTATATGCCGATGACATCGTACTCATGGCGGAATCGCTGGAGGACCTTGGCACCATCCTCAATTATCTCAGCAGGGTTTCCCGACTAGTGGGTCTTAAAATGAACATGCACAAGACGAAAGTCATGTCTAATATCCATTTTAAATCTGGTTTAAGAGTTAGACTGTATTTTGTAATAAGGCCGATTGGGTTTAATAAAACTAGGCAATAAAAATATCAATGTGCGGCCATATTAAACAATTAATTATAAAATTGGGATTTTGTACTACCCAATCATTATACCTAAATTCTTCGAATATTAGAGAACTTGACACCAGCCAAAATCGAAATAAAGATTTGTTAATATATAATAAGGTCCTATTGCTAGTACAGTACCTCTTTTATACTATGCGGTTGGCAAACAAGCATATACCCCACTTTATGGTAAACGGCTACTTGTAGCCTATAAATGCTGGCAACACCAGAGATATCACTCGCATGTCGCCATCTCCAAGGAAAGGGATAGAAAGTGAAGAGGAAGGGTAGCGAGTTTAGGAACGATAATAAGGAGAGGATAGGGAGGGGGTTTGGAACTAGCAATGCCAAAAGCATCATTCACGTGTCGCCAACTCTAAGGAAAGGGATAGGAGAAAGGATGTTAGGAAGAGAATTGAAGATAAGGAGGGGTTTCGCTACGTTACTCTCACTAACCTTATAAATAAAACCGTGGGATGAGGATGTGATCTTTTGTGAGATAGTGGTATTTCCCTTATCGGTTTGGTTTGTTCTTGCTGGGACAAGCAAGGCTCTATCTACTACTAATCAATATACGGAAATATGTGTATTACTGTTTTACTTTAATTTCTGGTAGACAATATATATATTTTTTAAATAATGTAGGTATTATGTCCTTGTTTATCAAGAACGAGGAGGAATCTCGATGCCATTGGCTCTCGCACGTTCTTCGTATTTTTTCGTCCATTCTCCCGTAGGATCGAACTTCTCGGAGAGCTCGCGCCATATATCCAGCTTGTTTTTGATTAAATGCTGAATTACTTTATACGTTCCTTTTTCTTGAGCTTCCGTACATTTAGAGCATCCCGTTTTAATTGCATCCTCCAAATTATCTGTAAAATTTAAATTATATATAAGCCATGTCCTTGCATCCACCATATTATCTGTAACATTTTAAATATATATATAAGCCATGTGCTTTGATAATAATTAATCAATTGTATCTTATACTATTATAAAACTGTAACATATGTCTGTACATATAAGATATTTGAGAAAAAATGACTGTAATAGGCTATATAGGCGTGTTTAAACACAAAACTATTTTTTTTAGATTTTTTACCATATTATCTGTACAATTTCAAATATATAATAAGCTTTTGGTAATAATTAATGAATTGTATATCTTATATAGATCACGACGGGGTCACCAATGTGGCGGTTAAGGTGGTGTTCTAGATAATCACCCTGAACTAAATGTTGAGTGATTGGGATGTTCTAAAGAAAAGCACAAATTACCAAAACTAAATTTATTTGCGACTAGCCTTTGCCCGCGGCTACGCCGCTGCCAAAAGCTAGTTTGGTTTTTCTCTTATATCTCAGGTTCCCGATACAGTAGCGGGATAAAATGTATACCAGTTTTCAGGTCACCTCTGTTAGGGCGTTGGCTTATAACCGTGTAGCAGGCACTTTATTACTAGGACAATTAGCCGAATAATCGCAAAACTCATTAAATAATATCAAAATAAAACTTTACACAAGTAAGACTTTTTTTTTCTAAGTTACTCCTTATAAAAAAAAATCGTCAAAAGCAGTCCATTGGTTTCAGAAATTAGCCGTTATAAACAGAGAGACAGGCAGACAACATTTGTAAAAATTGTTATGTTGTAAGAAGTAGGTACCGTGTACATATATTTTTATATCCATTCAGTATAAACTAGGATTACTATTAACATCTGCTACTATGATTCACGAGGATAGTACCTGTATTTATTGCCGAATTATTTTGTGGTTGGATTCAACACATATTTAGTGCAAAATTTAAGCGTATATATACTATTATAAAGCTGTAACAGAGCTGTGTCTGTACATTTAATATATTTGAAAATAAAGTACTTTACTAGGTTATATAGGTGTGTCCAAACACAAATCGATTTTTTTTAGATTTTTTGTCTGTTTGTTTGTTCGCGCATCACGCAAAAACTATTGAACGGATTATGATGCAACGTTTTTATTTGGTAGCTCTTGATTAGACTTAAAAACTGGTCAACATTTTATCCCGCTACTATATAGGTACAAAACTAGTAGTATATAATATAAATATATTGACTAACCCATTGCAAATATTGCATAAATAAATGCGAAGTACATAGAATCTGCAATTTGTTGATCAATACTTAGTACTATATAAACGTTAATTAGCCTATTAGAAAGGATAACGTCGTCAACTTATTAAATATTGTCTTAAAAACGATATATTTAAAAGGCGTTTAGATCAATTTTTTTTGACTTTTTCATTTAACAATAATTAGTATAAAGCTAGCAAACTTGATTATAGTTACACTAAAGCAGGGGTCGGCAACACGCGGCCCGCGGGCCACATGCGGCCCTCGAGCTACCCACTTATAGCCTGGAATTGCTTTTTTAGTATATTAATTTATATACCTAAATAATAATAAGTAACTATAACGTAAATATTATTATTTTTCGTCATTTCTCTTAATAAAATAAAATATCTTTCCATTGTAAATAATATGACAAATGCGGCTTTACTTTATTAGCCCTCCCTGTGGCCCCTGGCGGCGAAAAGGTTGCCGACCCATGCACTAAATTATATTTTTTTCTAGGATCAAAAGTTGAATAAAAAAGCGGCATCTACCTTTAAGTTCGGTGCCCTCAGGACTGCATTTGCCTCTTTCCATGACACAGTTGACATAGGAGAGTAACAACCGTTCGTTCTCTAGGATCTCGTCAAGGTTGATATTGTCGTACTTGTCAGTGTACTTCTCATCGGCGATTACCGCCACCGCGACACAGCACAACACAATGAGGTACTTCATTTCCTGGAAAAATAGAAAGAACGTCCAAAGTTAAGATACCACAGGTTAATTTTGTAGCAGTTGTTCTTGGACTAGAAATAATTCTTGTATCACACAAATAACATCCAGACTGAGAACAACCTGGGAATTGAACCCATAACACTCAACATGGGAGGTATCTAAACCACTCCACCACTACTGCAGGATTATAGTCTACTAGCCTTTGCCCGCGGCTTCGCCGCAAACAAAAGCTAGTTCTTAAGCTATATCTCAGATTCCCGATATAGTAGCGGGATAAAATGTATACAAGTTTTTAAGTCTAATCGAGAGCTACCAAATAAAAATAGTTACATCAAAATCCATTAAGTAGTTTTTGCGTGATGCGCAAACACACAAACAGACAAATAGATAAACAGACAAAAATCTAAAAACAATCGTTTTGTGTTTTGACACGCCTATATAGCCTAAAAAGTTATTTTTTCTCAAATATATTATATGTACAGACACAGCTCTGTTACAGCTTTATAAAAGTATAGTTAGTATTATTAGTATATTTAGTATATAATTATGTATTTTAACAAAAATACCTTGACAATACAAAACGAGATTTCTCTCCGTAATTATATTTTCATAATCATTGATGGGAATAAAATGACGTTAGAAAAATTTATTTAAAAATGAAAGCATATAACAAAATATTTAAGAATGATTTAAGAACAATAATATTAATAGTAATTTTTTCCAAAAAAAAAAATATAAAAATATTTTTAATGCAGACATGCAAATAGAAAACATAAAAGTTATGTGCAGATTTATTGATGGATATAATTTAAAATAAAAACTTAGAAAAGGTGTACCAGAATATTTTAAATTCTACAAATTAAAATTAATAATAACGAAAGAAGCCGAAAAAATAGACAAATCTGTTGTTACTACCTACCGTTCGTATTCACGTGCAGTTGTTTGTGACAGCCGTCAGTTGGTTATGATGTTCACTGTAACCATATGCCAGTATTTATACCGGAGACTCATGCACTTCAAACATCTAATTTGCAGGCTAAGATCATTATTTTATTTTTGTATGTCTTTAATGCATGACTCTCGTAGGTAATTGATATACAGAATGTTTTATAATTTTATTGTGTTTTTATTATTTATAACATTTCGTTGTCAGTATGTAGGTTACATTGCTAAAACTAATTGACGATGTAAGTGTTACAACTTATGTACTCCAAAGAACAAATTATTTGTGAAAGTTGAAAAACAGAGCTTTAATGCGAGCAGGATTTGAACCTGCGTCCCATTCAATACGGGGAAGTGCTCTGGACCGTTAAGTTATCGCAGTTAACTAATGTAAACTATATATAAATGAGTGCAGATTACGCTTTCCTTCACTCCTTTCGTTTAGTGTTGTTTCGGCGCGCGAGTAGACGTAGCGTATCAAAATGACTAATTGTTCGATGAAAAAATGCCGAAATAGTAAATTAAAAGTACAAAAAAAGGATGGCGTTTCTTATTTTCAGTAGGTAGCAGTATTTCTATTTCATACATATTTTTTTGCTTTAAAGTCGCATTTTTTGTTTTACAATATATTTTGTTTCAAATTATCGACGATGGCCCTGTCATACAGTACCAGTCAAATAGAGTAGTATTAAAACAAAGGCAGCCTCGAACTATGCTCATACTTCAATATTTGATCGCATAATACGACGTTCGTGGTTCTAATAACGAACGTACATATTTTTTTAATATTTATTAATTAGTTGACATTGTTTTATTTACAAAGTTTAATATCAATAACATTGTAATTTATATGATGATTTTTATTTTAGTTTTCCTAACAAAACATTAAAGAATAAATTATTTGTGAAAGTGGCAAAACTTTTTAACCGACTGCAAAAAACGAGGAGGTTCTCAATTCGGATATTTATATATTTTTTTTATATATGTTCGGGCATAACTCCGTCATTTATGGAAAATAATTTTTTGATTGAAAGAGATTTATTCCGAAATGCTCCCATTTAAATTTAATCGAAATCGGTGCAGCGGTTTTTGATAAGTCAACTAAAATGTAAAAATTGTATACATCGATGATATTTTTTCGTTTACTCTGTAACCTCACTGTCTTTCGCTGAAGTGTGTGTGTTTAGTTGGCGTACCCATATTATATATAAAACCTTTCTTCACGGTCTTCGGAAGACTCCCCGAGGCACTGTGCTCTATTTCTATCTCTACTGCGCTTTAGGCGCTAATCTATGTAATTTTCAAACTCCTGTGCTCGACGCTTTCTCATACGTGATACACCCTAGGAAGGCCTCTCAATGGACCACCTTTTTTTTATTTATTTTATTCTTATTTTAGGTGGGCAAAAATGTCCTACCGCACACCCCGCTGCCCGGGAAGACTCTCACCCACTAAGAACCCACCGTGCGCCCTCACCCGCCCTTACTACGGCGGATCACCGGTACCGCGTCGTTTCACTGCGATCCGCAGGCGGCAGCCCCTTCGGGCACCTTCTCTTGTGCGACACCCCGCGCATTTGGGCGTCACACCTTCGCGGTAGGCTTCCGCAGACGGCAGGGTACTCCCCGACCCCACCGTCCGCAGCCTCGGCTAGGGCGGCATCAGGCGCAGGTAAGCGAGTGCACGTCGCCCCGAGCGCCGGCGGCGAATCGGGTCCGCGAAGGAGGATTCCTCCCGGGGCCTTTCCGCCACCTCCTTCCGCGAGATGACAGCCTCGCAGAAGGCGGCGACCGCGGTCCAGGCCCTGTCACTGCCAACTATCGCTCGCGCAACGGCCGGCAGCGACAGGTCCACACCTATGACTGCAGCGAGTTCCCGGCGCTGCACATCCCAGGCCGGGCATGACTCGAGCGTGTGCTGCGCCGAGTCCTCACCGCAGTCGCAGTGGTGACAGCCTGGGGTCGTCTCCCTCCTAGCGACCGTGTGCAGGTATTTGCCGAAGCAACCATGCCCCGACAAAACCTGCACCAACCGGAAGGTGAGGACCCCGTGCTGCCGCCCTGCCCATTCTTCCAAGATCGGTTGGAGCGCCCCCACGGTCCAGAGACCAGCCTGGGGCGTCTCCAGCCGAGACCTCTTTACACGGTGGCGCGGCGGGCATCTTCCCGCCATGATGCGATTTCGCTCGGCGAGGGGCACCTGCCCCCCGCCCGCGCCGTCGACGCCTGCTGATAAACGTCGGCGAGCACCTCAGCCTCCAGATCCCACGGAGGTTTCCGGCCAACGCGCAAGCTGCATCGCACGAGACCGCGTGGTACCCGCGTATTGCCCTGACTGCTACGACCCTCTGTGGACGCCACAGAAGGGCGCTATTGCGAGTGGCCAGGGACTCCGCCCACACGGGCGCGCCGTACAATGCCATTGACCGTACTACCCCCGCGTAGAGTCGTCGACACACGAGACTCGGTCCGCCCAAATTCGGCATCAGTCGCCCGAGGGCGGACGCTGTGCCGACGAGCTTTGGCGCAAGACGGCGGATTGCTCGTCAAAGTGCCACCGTCCATCCAATACCGGGCCCAGATATTTGATGTGGGCCTGGATTGGAAAGCCCACACCATTGACCGTTATCGAGGCGCTGGCGGGTGGGCCACGTCGGGGTCCATGGAAGAGTAGGGCCTATGACTTTTCAAGGGCCACCGTAAGCCCCAGCGCCTCGATCCGCCTGACCACCTCCGCGGTATCTGAGGTGGCCAGCGTTGCCGCCGCCTTCAGGGTCCCACCCCCGGCTGTAACGAGCGTATCGTCTGCGTAGCAAATTACGGCCATCCCGGGGGGGAGCCGGCCACGGAGTAACCAATTGTAGCTGATGTCCCACAGGAGCGGCCCTAGAACCGAACCCTGTGGGACACCGCACGACATAGCCCTCCTTACAACGTTCCCTTCCCGGTCCACGAAGAGGACGCTGCGGCTGTCGGGGTAGTCTGCCACCAGCCACCTTAGGTAGAGGGGCACTCCATGGTCCGGAGTGCCTCCTTGATGTAGCCGAATGGCAGACTATTGAAGGCGTTGGCAATGTCGAGCGACACCGCCAACAGCACTTCCGTTGAGGTGACGGCTTCCGCAGCCGCGGCCTTCAAGCGCAGAATGGCGTCGACCGTAGACCGACCCGCCCGAAATGCGAACTGGACATCGAACAGGTCGGGGCCGACCGCACCTAGGTGTCAGACGATGCGGGCAGCGACTACCCGTTCGAGAAGTTTGCCCGCCTCGTCCAGCAACACGATGGGCCTGAAGGCCGCGACTGTATTCGGAGACCGTCCCGGCTTCGGGTTATGTACCACCTACCCTAACCTACGCACCTACTTTAAACCGCCTTCACATATTCCACCTTCACATTCACAACACTCAGGAACTAAAAAGCAATAAATAATTGGTATTCACAGACACCTACTAATGTGTTGGAAGTCGGTGCCAAGTCCAAAAGTAACAAAAACAATACATTTATATACTTAAATAACATTAAAAACATTTTTGGCAAAAAAAAAATATGTTTGTTTTATCCACTTCACAAATAATTTTTGTTGCTGAACTTGTCAAGTACAAAATACAGATCACAACGTACTTTTTATTTTGGAGGATTAACCATAAGGCTTATATTCAGATTTCTGTGGTTAAATCTTTTTTTTATTTCTAATAATAATTGAAGTCCAGGGGGGTTAGACGGAATCTCATATCTCACGTGTCGATCGTATCATGATCATGTGTTGAGAAATCACCCTGATTCTCAAACAATCACAGTGATCACGATACGATCGACATGTGAGATATGAGATTCTGCCTAACCCCCCTGATTTCAGTCAGTCCATCGGTCAGTGTCAGCAGACTCTGGCCAAGTATGCAGGAGATATTATAGTACACAAGTGTATGCGCAAGCACACGTGCACTATCTGTTCTCTTACTGTCTAAGTCCGACGGGACGGCATTCTGATATGACCGTAGAGAGGTAAGCGGTTACCGTAGCCTATAGACGCTACCAACACCAGAGGCATCACTCGCGCGTCGAAATTTCTAAGGAAAAAGCATAGGAGGTAGATAGGCAGAAAATAATAAGGTAAGGATAGGTTGGATTCTAGGATAGAAAGGATAATGCAGAGAGGATAGGGAGGTTTTTGAGCCTCCAGCGCTCTCACTCACCATACGCAGTACCATGATAGAGACCATTGTTTTACGCTGATCTTTTTTCTCCCAATAGAGCCTGGCCCATTCATCATGAGGCTCTACCACTAAAGCTTTTTACTTTACGTGTTTTCTAAGGCTCGGGGGTGTTTCAACCACCTTCCAACTCCGAGCTGCTATTGAGAATTTCTTAGCGGAAAATCTGACTCATTCGTTAAGGAAATATACAATGTGAAAGTGAAAGGATGTAGGTACAAGGGGAGACCGAGACTCACCTATCAAGACCAAATCGGTCATGAATATATTAAAGGAAGGTGGAGTCTTCGAAACCGGCAAGCGTGTATAAAGAGAATTATGAATCTTGAGGAAACGAGAGATCTATGTAAGAATAGAGCCCTTGATACTCTGTTCTCTCTGCCTACCCCACAAGGGAGATGGCGTGATGATAAGTAAGTAAGTAAATATAACTTAATAGAAAAATACGAGCAGATAAGAAATCTTCTAAGATCGTCACAAGTATCGAGATATAACAAGATAATTGAGGTAAACTATTTTGAATGTAATTCCTAAAACGGTATAATTGTTTATTTTATTTAGCTAAATATACGGTAGTCAAATTCCTAAAATTATCATAATGATTGAGCAAAATAAGGTTATTCATAATAATGTTAGAAATTTGATAATAAGTAGTGTTTTTTTTATTATAAATCTTTCACGCTGCAACTACTTAACCGATCACTACGAATTTCGTAGTGCCTAGATTATTCTACTAACGTATTTATTTATATACTAGCTGTTTCCCGCTTCACTCGCGCAAATAAATAAATATTGAAATAGGGACGATTTTGTTAAAAAATACTGTCTCTAAATGAAATGAAACTAGTTAGTTAGTTTTTCATCAAAATTTTAGGTTTAATTACAATAGTAAGTACCTCTTTGTAAACGACATTAGCAGTGTACACACTTACGTACAACACTTTTTGAAGTGAAAACTTCTTTTAGCGCGTTACGCATATTTTTGATGAGGTAAAATCTCTGGACTCGTGACACAGTTACGAGACGCTTATATTTTACTTGTCCCATTCAAATCTTGCAAGTTAAATTTGACACATTTTTAGGTTTTCGTTCGAGAAGAAAATTTACACGCGTATGTATATGACGTAACAATGTAATATTATGACATGGAGCTGATCTGATGTTGGAGCTGGAAGGTGGACATAGGAACTCTATAAGAAAACGGCGCAACCCCATCGAGTTTGGGCTCGTATGATTCGTCTTGACGGGTACTTTGTCTCCAGATGGTATCCAGGGTCTGATGATCGAGCTGGAAGGTGGCCATGGGAAAACTCTGTAATTAAATGGCACAACTCCATCGAGTTAGGCCTCGTTTGAAATGACGTAGCCCCATCGAGATTGGAATCGTTTGATTCGTCTTGACGAATACTTTGTTTTTAAATGGTACCCAGGGCCTGATGATGGAGCTAGAAGGTGGCCATAGGAACTCCGTTATAAAACGACATAGCTCCATCGAGTTTGGGCTCGTATGATTCGTCTTGACGAGTACTTTATCTCTAGATGGTATCCAGGGTCTGATGATGGAGCTGGAAGGTGGCCACAGTAACTCTGTGATGAAAAGACCCAAACCCATCGAGTTTATACTAGTTTGAATTGTCTTAAGGAGTACTTTGTCAAGTTATGATTATTTTATTTCTACAATATAATTTTTATTTCTACAAAATATTTTTTTATTTTCTTTTTTTTATAATTTTACATTTTTACTTCTTTTGGCAGTCCTCATGAGTGCTTTTAAATTTTTTTTTGTAAAGGCTAGTATGTAGCCACACACCCCGTCGTTAGGGGCAACCAACAGGGTAGTGTGGGGTCGTCACTAAATAAACCCGCCCTGTCTCTCCTTCTGTATTGGCAGACCACTGGAACTGTGTGATATTCCTTTAGTGGTCGCTTGCGTACAACCTACGGTGTGTTTAACGTTATCTCGTCATATATACCTAATAATTATAAGCGGCATAACGAAACAATAGCCCGAATCAGAAAACGTGCATAGTGCCATCTATCGAGCGTAATACCGAGAGTATTGTCAAGCCGCTGCTCACCATTTCATTTCAAATATATGGAAATGAAAGAATTAATAATGGCTATCTGCTGCTACAACCATGGCCGGTCACACAGGATATGGTGACCAACCCGCTCGGGCCCGATAGCAAGTGAGTTCGCCTACTTGGTACCCCCAGCCCTACCCACCAGTAATGCAATGGGTGATAATTGCTTACTTATTAGTAGGGGAGCATTTATAGTGAGGATGGTGGTTTGGGGGTAAAAAGGAACAGGGTGTAAGGTTCCTCATTATCCATTGAAAAGAGAGGATCCTCCGACCAGACGGGTGATGTGTCTGGTGGGCAACTGCCCGACGGTTGTTCGTCGGGTTCTTGTATATACGTAATCGCTCGGATAACTTTTAATATCGCGATGTAGGATACGTCAGTTCTTAGTTTGTATGTGGCGAGATAGATCTCGCTACAGTGGCAAACGTGCCACGGTCCACCTGATTTTAAGTGGAAACTGTCACTCACGATTTTGCTATAATATGAGTATAGTACGGTACCTTACTGTCTAGATCAGAGGTGGCCAACTTGAATTAAACTACACAACAAGATCTACTTTTTACTTACGAAACCCTGTGCGATCTACCAATTACACACTTATTGAAATTTTAAATGAAACATTATAGTTAAGTATACATTCGTGTTATATAGGTATTTAGTATTTTGCCTAATTTGCGCAGTCAGTTCTTTATATTTTTGCCCTGCCGCGATTGACTGGACTAATAGTCAGGATCGATAAGTATGGGGCGATCGACCGGTTGGCCATCCTTGGTCTAGATGCTGCTCACCATATCAAAATGATATGCGCATCTATATCTATCTATATATATATATATATATATATATATATATATAGATAGATATAGATATGCACATACAATATATCTATCTATATATATATATATAGATAGATATTGATATATAATGAATCTTTATTTCCCTTGGTCATCGCATCACGCGTGAACGGATGGAACAATTCCGCTAATTCTTTTTTTGTTGTGTTTATTATTGTCAGGAGAAGGTTCTTAGAAGGAAAAAAATAAGAAAATTGTGCATATAATTGTGAAATTTCAGAAAACTTAACGACTATTTTACTTAAGCACGTTTGACAGTTCGCAAGTAATTGAATGTTTTATTTTGGAAATTGAATGTTCGTAGCTAAGAAAGGACAACGTCTGTCGGGTCAGCTCTCTTTTCTGTACTCCGTGAGTCAGCTAGTAATTTATATAAAAACGAATTTCTATTTCCCTTGGTCATCGTATCACGCGTGAACGGATGGAACAATTTCGCTAATACTTTTTTGTTGTATTTATTATAATCAGGAGAAGGTTCTTATGAAAGAAAAAAAAATCTAATTAATAAAATGTAAGAAAACGTAATGACAATAATAATTTTTGAATAATATTTTTTTTTACCAATAATAATTATACCAATTCGAATTGAATTTTCATGGTTAAGACAAGACAGCTCTGTCGGGTCAGCTAGTAAGAAATAAAATAAAACGGCCGCAAAAAATAAATAATTCCTAATATATTTACGTTATTTTTATTATCTGATAAGGTTTTAAGTCAATTAGCAAGCCAATTCTAACATAAAGGAGTTCGTGTATGTTTTTTTGTCTCATTTGCCATATTGTGGTTTCATGTAAATATTAATAAATAATCAGGGGCTAATGAATACAGTTTTTTTTCGTTATTGCAGGTAAAATGTTTCAAACCGAACATTCCGGTCGTTCGGGGCAACAAACGTGGTAGTGTGGGGCCCTCACTTACTAAATAAACCCGCTGTGTGCCGTCTCACCACCTGTATTAGCGGACTACTGCAACTGTGTTACATTATTTCAGTGGTCCGACGGACTAACGAACATCCTGCCTTTGACAACGAAATGAGAAAAAAAAATAGACAAAACAGTACGAGCATACTTGAGTTGAATAGGAAACGACACTGAACCCTATTTATTTTGTGACTGAACCCTACCATCAGCTTAAGATACCAGAAGCTAAAGACGTTGCATAATTAAAACTGCGTTCTCCATCGAACCAATAAAATTGTTGACGTTAAAATGAACTGGCATTTATAATATGCCAACACATATAATAAAGGCAACAAGCGTGTTGTGACCTTCGAGGTCGTTTAATTACTTACTCGTCTGTTCACCACTATTTCTTAATATTCTAGACTAATATTGAAAACTAGATTCTGCGTGAACTTCATTATATAAATACGCCACTATATGGCATACCAATTTATAGAACAAATAATTGTGAAAGTGGAAAAGGAGAGTTTTACTGCGAGCCCGATCCAAACCTGGTTCCCTTCCAATCCGGGGAAGTGCTCTAGACCGCTAAGCCATCGCAGTAGCCGACGGCGACACCCAATCTCAACACAATTGCTTTTTAGATGTCTTTACGATCTCGCTCGCAGTAGTGCTTTTTTTCCCACTTTCGCAATAATTTGTTCTTTAATAAATAAATAAAAGTAACTGAGCATCTCAAATGCTAAAATCCAGATCAAAACACTAATTTATATCTGTGCAAAAATTGCTATTAAACAAAAATTATAATAGCAATTTTATCGGGATAATAAGTAATTTGGAGTATTAAGTACCTATTTATATTTTGAGAACTTGATGTGTTAGAACAAATTTTATGAAAATCATAGAATAAATTTGGAATGGGATTTAAAAGACATTGCTCTGCGTCCATACATAGTTTGCCCTGGAAAAAACTCAAAACTAGATCATGTGTTGTGTTAAAACATATTACTGAATTCCCATGGAATTATAATTTAATAGCGGACTAGCTGGAAAATCATACTATTACAAATACTGTCTGATTAACAATTACGCTGGAATGTAAATGGACCAGTTTACGTATGACCGTAGATTGATGTTTCACTACCTCTTGTAATAGTTTTCAATTCAGTTGGATTATAAACCTAGAGTTTGCGCATTTCCAACGCTAGATGGACCTCTATTAAACTTTTACGTGTTTCAAAAAATACTTTAGCTATTCATTTTCTATATGCAATAAAGATTAGATTACTTTATTATTTTAATTCAGAACTCAGACTAAGAACTAGAAGGACCCACGGCGTGGCTGCACTTGAAACAGCAATATTTTTTTTAAATCTTGCCAGGTTGACAAATACTTAACCATATTTGGGCAAAATAAACGATTAGAATGAAGTCTGTAACTTGATCGTAAATAAGAAACTCTTCGTAAAAAATATTTAATTGAAAATCACAACGTTTATTAAAATAATTATTTAAAAGTAAATCAACCTTTCCTTCTATTCATCCAACCATCAGTCTTTAAACGTTCACTGCTGGACATTGGCCTCCCCAAAAGAGCACCAGAACTAGCGGGCTTGTGCTGAATGCATCCAACGGCTCCCTGCAGCTTTGACCATATATTTGGTCCATCTGGTGGGAGGCCATATTATGATGCACCGTCCGATACGTGGTCGCAACTCGAAAACCTTTTTCCCCAACAGTTGTCAGTTCGTCGAGCGATATGGCCTGCCCATTGCACTTCAGCATGCAAACCCGGCGAGCTATGTCGGATATTCACGTTCTACGGATCTCCGTAATAAAAATTCGATCACGTAGGGAAATACCAAGACTTTGAGCCTTGATGCAAGGTAAGTATTGCTGCACCATAAATTGCCGTTCTGTTCGACATCTCACCTGGTAAATAATAATAAGTTATATTTAATAAAATAATAGTACACAAGAATATAATTAAATTATCTTTTCTTTCTTTTCTGGGTCAAATAAGAAATGAATGATGCGCTGTCAGTGCTGGAAAGAAGATATTCCTTCCAGCGCTGATTTAACTAATTGAATAAGAACTTAGAGCAAATCAGTTTCTCTGAAGATTTTTTAGATTATAACTACAGCGGTAGTCATAATCTAGAATTGAGATTTACTTACAAAGATGGAGTTACAACTGCCTCTGTGGTGCAGTGGTTAGTGTAAGCAACTGCTGATCATGAGGTTTCGAGTTTGATCCCCGGGTCGGGCAGTGTTATTGAGATTTTTCAAAACAAAAAAAAAACCTCAGTAGCAGCCCGGAGTTTGTAAATGTGCCCGGTAGACGTCAATAGGCTCGCCCCCTATTACGTGGGACTTATACATAATACTGGCGAGTCGTGGGTGTGTAATACACCTCTGCCTACCCCTTCGGGGAATACAGGCGTGATGCTATGTTTTTCGAAGTTTCAAAGATGTTAAAAGCTATACTTACATGAACATATTCACTGGCAATGTTTTTGTCCCAACGTGTGAGTTTGAATAAAACCTTTTAGTAATAAGTACGTTCTATATTTAAGTTTCCCCACTGAATGATGAAGTTGTCGATTATTTTATGTCATTCCCATGTAGCCTTCTATTGAATAAAGTAAATTATAAAACATTTGCCTTTATATTAATACTAGCTGGTCGTTTTGCCGTACTCTGCCACAACAGGTTATGGCCAGCAAAATGGATTTAAGTAGTATTGCCTCTACAAATCTATTGCGCTTAGAAAGTTCGAACAACTGGAACACATGGAAGTTTCAGGTGAGAATTGTATTAAACAGCTTGGGTTTGAGGTGTTGTTCTTGCTCTAACAACTTACTTCTGATGTCTTGTATCTTAGAAATAATATATGCTCACTGATTGTACCCCCTGTATATTCATAACCGAGAAATTGTTGTTGCAGCATGTGAATATTTGCTGGCGATTTAAGTTCATACACACTATGTAGTTTTGTCCATATTTCACATGCTGAAGTACAGTTAAATATATGTACTATAATATTTTCAGTCATTCGAGATAATAACACGGACTGAGCTTTAGAACGACCAACGCCACCTATCGGAACAAATTTACATGCATCAATCCAATATAGTAAGGTTCCCGCTCACACTAAAGTTCTCTTTTTCCTCATTCACAAAATAATAATTTGTACTTTAAAGTAGCTGAGCATGTTAAGTGCTAAAAATATAGATTAAAAACTTTTTGTTTTCTAACAACTATTTATTTAATATAATTTAGGAAATAAAAAAGCAATAATCATTATTGCATTCGACCTCGTTTCTGAGTAAAGACAAGATCAGGGTCTCTTTCTGCGTCATCATCACTAGTAAAAAAGAGGTTGCACAGATCTGTGTATTTTCCGTTAAGTTATAATTGCACAAGTATATTTTTTTAAATTTGTTTTTACAGTTTTTTTTGCACCCACACATAGAAACAACTAGAATCGTTATTTTGATCAATTTATGTATTTATCTATTTATGTACTCGTATATAAAATCGTTTGTCTTGACTGATGATCAATGTACAGCCAAATCTACGGAGTCTAGAAAGCTGAAATACGGAATGTAGGTTAGTTTTATAATGTTAGTATCTGTTAAGAAACCAGTGGCCCGCCAATACAGGCGGAGAGACGGCACACGGCGGGTTCTTTACGTGGGTGATAGCCCCCCACACTACCCTGTTTTTTGCCCTATGTTGATGTATGTACTGTACTTGAGTTGGGTAGGTACATATTTTCCCGCTGTAACAAAATAAAAAAGGATTTGTTAAGAAACAACTTTAAAGGGAGCCATGTAGGGTATAGTTTCCCGTAGGATAGCTATTTTTGGCATATTGAGCTAGTAACTAAAAAGATTTATATGTAGATATTATTTTCCTGGCTATTTAAAATTATGTTTTATCGATGAGCGTTTCCTGTAGGATATGGCTAAATGACTTGATGATGAATTTTTAATTCCTGGCCGACGAAATCGTGGACAGAAGCTGCTGGTATTGCTTATAATTATCATATTCGTTCCACCAAACATTTAATAGTTTCGCTGTACCTTGAATTAATATAGAAAAAAGAATAAAAAACGACATGCATCGTTCATTTTAAAGACTGTCAAGTATTTTTCCATGCCCGATATATTAGCATACTCGGCATTGTGTTTACAAACTGGGCCAACAGATTGTGGCAAACTTTACACTATCAGTACCTACGTGCAAATATATTCCAGTTATATTTACAGCTCAAAATGTTTAGATTGTAATACATGTGTAAAGGCATTATCAAAAATTTTCAATTATTTATTTAGACGAGAGGTGGGAGATGTCGGTAACTGGAACGTGGACTGCAAATATTAGCCACGACTACAGAAATCTGAATAGTAAAAAATACAGATTTCTGTGGCTACAATAGATAATAAGTCTACCTAGTTTTTGTTTAGATTCCATCCATCCATCCATCAGCCTTTCATCGTCCACTGCTGGACATAGCCCTCCCCTAGTGGGGGTATTGCCATAATCGCCACGCTTGGCAGGCGGGTTAGCGATCGCAGTGGATGTTTTAAGTACACAGGGGAACGCTGCTGCCCGGTCTCCGGTAATCCCTTTGCCGGCTTTTACGTCTTCCATAGGAAGAGACGGGGTGGAGCTATTCTTGATGCCGGCCCCACACGGCTGTTGTTTAGATTACGTCTATTTTATTTAGCCTAGTCAGAATGTTACCTGTATCTGCTTACTCACCTATCTGCAGCAATTTGATGAATAAGATTATTGACGTAAAACTTGATTATGTAAAATGGGTACTGTTTGGGTTTTTACTTAAGTAATTACAGGCAAAGCTTGGTGGAATAATGTATATTTTATTTGCAAAATGTATGTTTTTTATTGTGGTGGCTAACGAGCCACAACTTATCTTATGGTAAGTGGTAACCACCGCTAGCCGTGTGGGGCCGGCTTTAGAGTTGTACCACCCCTCTCCACCCATGGGAGTCATAAGAGCCAACTGAGGGAATTCCGGGGTAGTGGGCAGCAGCACTCCTTCGAATATTAACAACATCCACTGCGATCGCCAACCCGCCTGCCAAGCGTGGCGATTACGGCACTATCCTTCATTCTTGGGGAGGCCTATGTCCAGCAGTGGACTTTAAAAGGCTGATAGATGGATGGAACCACCGCTCATAGGCATAGTAAAAGTAGACTTAGTCAAAAATACTAAGAATAAGGCCAAGACGCTGCTCATCACTTCATTGCGGGGTTGGTAAATGAATTACTGGTTAGCTATCTCCCGCTATAACCTAAACATAGCGAAGTAATTCACAGTCGATCCTATGGCAGTCGGAGTCCGATAAAAAAGGTCTGGTTTTATAAGAGAAAGTTTAACCGTATGTAGTTGATTATAAAATTGACATAATACTTAGAACGGAGAAAGGAATTGGCAAATTTTTCAAATATTAAGAATATATAAAATGCGAAAGTGGAAGGATGTAGGTACAGGGGGAGACCGAGACTCACCTACCTAGACCAAACCGGTCATGTATTGAAGGAAGGTGGAGATTTTGCCGACTTCAGGAGTTTCCGATACCGGCGAGCGTGTATGAAGAGAATTATGAATATTGAGGAAGCGAGAGATGTATGCAATATAGAGCCTTTTGGCAATCTGTTCTCTCTGCCTACCCTGCAAGGGAGATGGCGTGATGATAAGTTAGGTATAAGTTAAGTAAATTGGCTCCTGGCCATTTTTACCAAATTAAGGAATATACACAAGGCTATGGTGTGGGTGCTACCTATTTCAGCTGCATTGGGCTAAATATCGGAAACTCGTAAGTAAAAATTTACATGGTATAAATCCCGTAAAAACGTTTAGAATTTTGCATTGGGCTAAAATTATTAAGTGACTATGTACTGACCTGTTGGCTCACAAGTAATCGTAGCACGTGAGATCTTCTTACACTGGTCACTGATGGATTAGTGATAAGGATTAAATTATGAGGCTTCAGTTCATCTGAACCCCAAAACTTCTCTTGGCTATTTGAGACGTCTCGAATCGAGATCTCAGGTTTTGTGTTGGAGTGTGAACGGGTCCTAACAAGGCAAAAGAGAATATGGTGCCGAATGCCCCAGGCCAGCTAGGCCCCAAGGAAACCATAGTCCTATTTAAAACCTGACTTGCACATCTGAACTCAAGAGAAGTTCAACTGGGAACAGTGTGTGGTAATCCTTATCAGATAAAGGAATTTGTGCCTGACCTTTTATGCGAGCAAAATATGATACTTTATTTATGCTGCCGTGGTAATAGAGAGGGCAGTAAGTCAATGGTGGCCAATTTATTTTTATTACTGATTTGGAATGTACGTTAAGCGAGCTTTTTTCCTATCTAGGTTTCATACATCTACGTAAATTAGAAATGCATTTTCTCGTTAGATAAACAGCAGTAAGAACGATAAGATAATCTATTTAACCGCGTAATACAGCAGTATTATATTGACATACTAGTTTTTTCATATTTGTATTTACAAATTTCTTAACAAAATAGCAGTACATCTCTAACATACTGATCGTACGTTAGTTTGAACCAATGTAACAAATGAATTTTACTAGTAACCTCTACAGTATAGAGCTATGTTGCACTTTTAAGATAGTAAATATAATCAATGTCTCATAAATACACATAATATATAAACAGTATCTTCCCCTATTGCTTTTATAATATGGCATAAGATAAAAAATAATCTTATAGTTTTGCAAATCAGTAGAGCAGTAGGTGGTGGCTACTGCGCTACTAGGTATATATTAATACCACCGAAGGAATGTAACATAGTTCCAGTGGCCCACCAATAAAGGCGGAGAGACGGCACATGGCGGGTTTCTTTAGTGGGTGAAGGCCCCACACGACCCTGTTCGTTGCCCCGAACAACGGAGTGTGCGGTTAGGAACATTTTTTCCCGCCTTAACAAAAAAAAAGGTAGGTATATTTTCAAAATGTTCGGTGATTTCGCTTCAAGTGAATTGTGCAATATTAAACACGATTAAATATCAACTCACGTCTAATAGATAGATAGATTAACTCTTTGTGATACATTTAACATATAATTTAAATTAGAAAAATGTTAAGGAAGTTACAATTAAAATGTGTAATTGGCGGCCTTATCGCATATAGCGATTTCTTCCAGACAACTTACTATTGGATGGAAAGTAAAGGAAGAAAATAATGTGTACCTAGCTTATTTTTATCAGGGAACAATATTAAATACAGTCGAAAATAATGAATCTTAGTCTGCGAGGAAATCATGCCAGATTCAGAAGATGATAAGACCTTTTATGAGGATTCTGATGATTCAGTCTGTGATAAGAATTACGTGCCGCCGCTATATTTTCCATCGTCCGGTTCTAGCATAGAAATAACGAAAACTCCAAATGTATTTTCGTCAATATCTACTCAGAAGCAAGCAGAGCATGAGTATGTTAAATGAGCAACAAAACGAGCTCTTTTTGTTCTTTACTTGTAAAATATAGAAGTTTTAGAAGATACAGCAGCAAATAATCAACAATGTGAAACTAGCAGTAGTAGAATGCCATCTAGACAAACAATAGACTAACCAGGACAGAAGATACATTAATGCAGTCAATAGATAGATAACACCAATAGAATCAAAAATCAAAACAATATTCTAGTGACAAAAATAAACAAAAAATGAAGATAAGCCTTTGCCCGCGGCTCTGTATACTGACTGTGTGCCCTCATGGTATATTTGTAATTGACAAGGTCTCTGTTTAAACACAAGAATGAATTTTTTTTATTGAAACTCAATGCACTTTGGTAACCTAAGGATAAGGTATCCTTACTAATACCACAGATTACTAAATAGTTACTACGTAACAGATACTTCACTCAGTACAAAATTTCCAATACCTACTGCTATAATAGCCTACTCTGTCACGTCAGCAACCACTGCATGCTAAAATGTGCCTAAATGCTGAAGCGTACAGTTGTGATTGCTTCGCACCGCGCGATCCCACAGCACAATTGTAGGGCTACCTCATTGATAAAATTAAATTAAGATAACTATTTGTGTCTATTTTATTGAGAACTGTGAATATGTTCTAACTATAGGTGGTAGTTTAAAATTGTATCGTTTATAAAATATTTTTTTATACATTGGTGCTGACTGTGCACATGTCTTTCTTTTTTTTCAGATTTTAGATCTATATTTTTTAGCATTTGACATGCTCCGCTACTTTTTAATTCGATTCCCGCTCTTACTAAAAATCTCTTTTTCCTTATTCACAAATAATTATAGAGGTTAGTGTGTAGGTAAAATAAAAAATCTTTAAAAGTTACATGTGTTTTAATTTTTTATAAAGTTCTTACCCTTTCTAAATTCTCGGTTATTAAATTTGAGTTTAGAAAAAATCCTGAATCTAATAAAAAGTTTTATTAGATATTGTTTTGGGAAACAAGGGCAGGGAGAATCAAAATGTATGTCATTTAAAATTTCATAAAGAGTACTACCCGGCCTTTGTTTCATATATTTTTCAAAGTTATTAATAAACATAGTCTCAAGATCTCTTTAAGGCACCAGACGGCATCATGCGTACAAACGAATGGAACGATTAAAATTGAACAACGTGTGTGCGCTTCGCTTGCGAAAACCGAACTGATTTTGGTCCGCAAACGGCCCGAGACCGCTCGGCCGGGCGGTAGGTAATTATAGCGCGCAAGTACATGGAGTGACGAAGGCCTGCTGAATACTATAAATGCCAGCCTGTTTGTTTTTTGGTTTGTTTGTTACACTTTCACGCCGTAATTACTGAACCAATCATCGTGAAATGTTGCATACTTATAGTCTACAGCCCAGAAAAAGATATAAGCTACTTTTGAACTCGGAAAAATGAATTATTACCGTGGGATAGTTTTTTTTTTTTACAATAAATGTAGGTAGTGCGCTCTGGAGTGAGGTATAATAATATCTGTTGTGTTAAATCCACGCAGACAGAGTTGTATGCAGAATTCAGTTTAGTATAACAATAAAATTTTAACAAGCAGCCAAGAATGGTAATAGTTTTAAATTGGAGGTAATAAAATCTACCTACATTTGGAGTCATAATTTTTAATAAGACAAATATCTAGCAAATACATGCATCACAATACTGCATGAAAGTTTAGAGTAGGCGCTTGCAAATAATTCCTCAGACTGAGGTAGGCAGGTGATATAAGTGAACGAGTGATATTGATGTCAGCCACACGTAAAATTCCATGCGGTCTAGTGAAAAGTCTGGCTACATGTTCGAGACGCCAGTTCAGAGGTGGAAAGTTCTCTTCTAGATGAAGAACATCTCCAAAATTTTGTTTCATGGTTTCATATTTCCTACTTCCCTCCTCCATAAATTAATATATATATATATATATATACATCAATCACTGCAGATATGATCAAAACTAGGGGATTTTTTGGTGTAAATACACACTCGTTGAGATTTCACTTACCTTCTTACACTTTTTACATGCTTAGTGTATTTTGTACTTATTAATGACTAAAAAAGGCTGTATTAATTAGAAAAGCATTACAGGCATTTAGGGCATTCAGCCAGGCCTTCTACACGTGGAGTTTGTGGAGCAACCAAATTACACGCAGAGGACTTATGACTCCCTGCGTGTACAGTATAATAACGCTTTCAGGGTGTTAATACTGCGCGGTACTGTAGCGCAAGTGGCACGTTCGCGGAGGCGCGCGTGGACGGCTTCCACGCGATAATACGTAAGCGCTGTGCATCAAGCCCCAACGCCATCCTGTACGCGTGTGGCGACCGATGGGACTCGGTACTGATGGCGCGCTGGTTAGGCCTACACGCTAGAGCAAACGCCTGATTAGAAACGTGTGCTTTAACTTTTACCTTTACTAACACTAGACTAAGAACATTGTTACTAACAAATATATGGACAAGGTCTGAAATAAATAAAAAATATTATTATTATTACTTTCATTTACAGATCAATACAACACACAAATTATCTGTGAAAGTGGAAAATGAGAGCTTTACTGCGAGCAGAAGACATGCTCAGCTAATGTCAAGTGCTTAAATACAGATCAAAATATATACCTACAAATATAGTATAGATATAAATAATGTAATAAAAGATGAGACTCATACTGTTTAAGTTTATATCAAATCTTAATCATATCACATTATTTGTTGTATATTTCTCTGGACAATATTGATGTTGCTTTAATTTTTTTTTATACACCGTGATATTAATACCGTTTGGATTTAGGTTTTCTCATTTCGGAATTTAACTCTATTGGCTTAGGCCTGAATTTTTCTAAGTGTGAACTTTATATTTTTGATACATGCCCTTCAAAGGATTTTCTAAATGAAATATTTAGCAGCATTGCTCCCAACATTAAGATAATAGAAAAAAAAACCCTGCGCCTCTTAGGTTCTCCTGTCCTCGATGAATCAATTTCAGATTTTGTTGAGGAAAACATACAAAAACAATTTTCATGCTGTTTCTGAGAGATTACTTAAAATTAACTCACATATGGCCAAAATTGACGTATGCTTTACGATGCTGCCAACTCTGGAATTACCCTAGTCTTTTACAGCAGATGGATTGCATCGTAAAGAATACGCTCACTTCCATTTTAAATATTACTTTGGATAATCGTTCTTGGTCTCAGGCTTCCCTACCAATAAGGTTAGGTGGTGGTAGTGGGATTCGAAAAATTTCGAGTGTATCCTTGCCGGCATTTTTAGCCTCAGTTAATAGTATACAAAATTTGGTAAACCTAATATTAGCACCTAGTTTAGGTGATGTTGAAATTTCTTTTTTGAATGAAGCTTTAAATGCATGGAAAATAGCCTGTCCAAATGGTGGTCTCCCAAAGGATCCATCCTCGCAGAGGCAGTGGGACGAGCTGCTTTGTGAGCTACGGATTTTTTTAAATACGTCCAGCAGCCTCACAGAACGTGCTCGTCTTTTAGCTGTTTCTCGTTGGAAATCGGGCCTTAGGTTGCAGGCTCTACCATCAAATGTATTAGGCACGTTGCTAGATAATAACACCTTCTGTATAGCCATATCTCTACGTATTGGTGCTCCGTGCGTTGTTCAACACCCCTGCGCGTGCACTGATAAAGTAGATGTTTTGGGTTACCACGGCCTGTTATGCATTAGAAGTGCTGGTCGTGCATCTCGTCACAGCACTCTAAATAACGTTATCCGTCGGGCCTTTAGTAATGCTAACGTCCCTGCAACTTTGGAGCCTCCCGGACTTTTAAGGGACTATGGCAACATACCCGACGGAATGACGCAGGGGAAGGTCAGGGAATAACCCTGAAAGATGGGACGACCACTAGTGTGAGAAACTACCTGAGTAGATACATTGGCATCGCCTCATCTTTCAGAATCAACTCGGAGTGCTGGTGGCGCAGCTGCTTCTGCAGAATCACTCAAGTGGCGCAAATATGCTAACCTCGATAAAGGTTACTTTTTTGTGCCGTTTGGTGTGGAGACAATGGGCCCTTGGAGACCCGAAGCTCTTAAAATTTATAAAGAATTGGCGGGTCGTCTTGTGGTGTCGACACGTGACCGAAATGCTGGGCCATATCTTGGCCAAAGATTAAGCCTCGCCATCCAGCGAAGTAATGCTGCCAGCTTTTTAGAAACGTTGCTGACTGTGGATTCTCGCTTGAACGAACTTTAGTCCACTCGATCTAAAGTTCGCTCAAGTGTCTTATCTATAAATAGTCATATTCTATGCCTTTCTTTTAGGTGTATATAGTTAATTTAGTTAAAATATATAATTTATTTATTAAAATTCGGTAATCTTACATTATTATAAACAATTTGCAATAGATAATAAATATTATAAAGAATCCCTAAAAATGTCCTTAAAAAAACGATAGAAAACTCAATAAAACATTTAGATATTTTTATGTATATTTTTAACATTGAACATGCTTAGCACTATACATTAAACACAAAGTGAAAAATGTGAAATCGAAAATAACAGTCACGAGCAGGATCCGAACCTGCATCTCCTGGATACCGTCCAGATGCTTTGCCAATTCAGCAATCGTGACAATTGCTCCTGACTGCTAATTTCGATAACATTTTCATTCTTAACGTCTTTGGTTGACGCCTGCGCTATCTGTCAGAAGTATTTTCATACATTATACCGACCAGGTAAACTTAATTTTACAATTAAGATTTTTACCTAATAATGACGCAAACCCTATAAATATTTAGATATTTTTAGCATTTGACATGCTTAGCACTATACATTAAACACAAAGTGAAAAATGTCAATTCAGCAAAGCAAAGCAAAGCATCAGGACGGTATCCAGGAGATGCAGGTTCGGATCCTGCTCGTAACTGTTATTTTCGATTTCACATTTTTCACTTTGTGTTTAATCTAAAAAAAATACTTTAAAAACTAAATTTTGTAAATTTGAATTTTCGGTAGTGGTAGTGGTAGACGAGCCACGGCCCATCTGATGGTAAATGGTAACCATCGCTCATGGACTCAACTATACCAAAAGTATTATCAAGCCACTGCTCACCATTTCATTTCACAGATATAAAATGAAAGAATAAACGGCTATCTCCTGCTACTGTGGGAAAGAATGGGCTGGTGACACTTGTATTCTTAGTCCGTCACCACATGGACGGTCAGTGCCAACTATAAAAATAACTATGTACATATATCGCTACTCCCCCTGCAACGTGAGAAACAAGCATACAGCCCTGCTGATGGTAAGTGGCTACTGTAGCTTATAAAAGTATAGAGGCATCTCTCGCGCGTCACTATCTCCAAGGAATAAGGGATACTAGGGGGAGAGGAAGGATAACAATTGGGTCTAGCCAAGTTGCATGATCGCTAACGCTAATAGAAAACGATTTAAATGTATGGGAATTTGACATCTTTAACCTTAGATAAAGAACCTATATTTATGTAAGTCTTTAACAATATCTATAACGCTAAGTCACGTGACTTAACGTTAGAGGTGTCAAGTTTTCATACATTTTAATAGTTTTCTATTAGCGTTAGCGATCATAGAATGCAACTTGGCTAGACCCAAAGGATACTTAGAAGGGGATAGAAACGATAATTAGAGATTGAACTCTTTTTACGATTCTAAAGTGCAGGTATGAGAAATTAATTAAAATTAAATAACTTATTTGATGATGGGTAAGTACAGAACTTTGTATGAAACAAAATTACTTTCAATTTAATAAAGAGTATTACATTCAAAATCATGGTTTAGCAATGGGGTCACCTTTAAGTCCTTTAATGGCAGACATATTCATGGATCATTTTGAATGTCAGCACATAGTAAATAATAACAAATTATTGTATTATTACCGGTATGTAGACGATATATTGTTAGTATAGACAGGAACTGTTAGACAACTTAATCATTTCGTTAATGAATTAAATACTGTGCATAAAGGAATAAAATTTAAACTAGAAATAGAACAGGATCGTTGCTTGCATTTTCTTGACCTTTCCATTTATCGCGTGGGGGACAAACATAAGTTCGAAATTTATCGTAAACCGACATATACAGATATGGTTATACCCGCCTCGTCCTGTCATCCTTGGCAGCATAAATTGGCCGCTTTTCATAGCATGATTCACCGTCTTTTTAATGTTCCGTTGGATAAGGTAGCGTACAACAAAAAGGAATTAAATATAATTTATAATATAGCCCAATCAAACGGATATAATAGGCATTTGATCGACAAATTGATTAAAAGAAAACAGTCCAGCATAGTCAAACAACTTTTGTATCCTGTTGTAGTAGAACAAACTAATTTCACGTGTACTTTGTCTTACTTTGGTGGCATATCAGACAGGTTAGCAAAGACACTGAGGGTTCACGGTATCTATCCCGCATTTAGGCCTAACTTTTCGCTTAAAAATCTTTGTAACGGTAAAGATAGTATTAATAAATGTAAAAAGTCTGGTGTATATAAATTGGAATGTCAAATATGTAATAATATTTATATAGGACAAAAGAGCCGTAATTTTGAAACTCGTTATAAGGAACATATAGCTGCGTATAGGCATAATTACCCTGAAAATTCACATTTTGCGAAACATTTATTAGATTGTAACCATTCATTAGATAATAGTCATACATTCGAGCCCTTGCATATTTGTGATAAAAAATATTAGATAGTCCGTTTTAGAACAATTAGAAATAATTAAAATCAATAGTAACGTGTTGTTGAATGAACAAATCAGCTGTAGTTCCCCACTACTAAACTTGTTTTCATATCGTTCGAGTACGTCATAACTGTTGTGTAGTGGAAGGGGTATAAAAGCAAGGTACACGAGTAAGCTTCGCTCATTTGTTGCCGAGCGTTCTTGAGAATGCCTCGTTTAGAGGCGAAATACGTGTCGAATTTATGTTCGGATTTTTGCGGAATATTGCAATATTGTGGTTCTGAGTGTTCTACCGTATCGCATGGTAGTGTCGCGTTGGTGAGTTTTTTTGTCATTATCGTGCATGCTGCTTTACTATTATCACATTCTCCTCTATCTGTGACAGTGCGGATTGGCAATCTTAGATTATTCTGTCCAAAGATAACCAGGATTAACAATCCGCGGGTGAGTGGTGGGCTCTCCTCCTAAAATATCCATTCTATAATAGTAACCTCTGTTGAGCCAAGTCTCCGTTAACGCTATTATATGATAATTAGAGCAACATAAATTCTGATAGAAAGTATGGGTCTTTGACCTTAATCCGCGAGAATTCTGATAAATATATATTTAAATCACTGAATTTTAATTAATTAACAAAATATTGTGTAACAAATTAGTGGACACTGTTAGCGAATAATATCTAAAGAATTCATATCTTTGATAAACTTAGAATCAGATTTCTCGTCCCTTTTTACGAAAATTTTTCTGTTTCTTATCCATACATACTTGTAATTTTTTTCCTTTGCCTTCGATCTTGCTGCTGCATGTAATGCTTTGTTTGTTGGTGAAAGGTGTTCACTGACATATATAGATGTAGGAGGCGCTGGTAATCCCATGTGAGACGTGTTTAATTTATTGTTTTGGTTATTTTTATTATATTTAATGCATGCCGATAAAAATTGATCACGAAGTAGTGGAGTAGTCAATTGCACTACAACTGCACGAGGTCTGTTATTGGTTTTATTCAATTTGGCTATACGTGTGCAATTATGAATCTGATCTCCCTGGATATACATTTAATTGCTTTGCCTAAGTTGGAGACAATACTTATAAGGTTTTCGTTTGGCTTTTCTGGTATACACTGAATTCCAACATTACATCCACGAGCTCGTTGTTCTAGATAGTTCATGCGTGAATTCATATCATTAATAGTAGTTTTCATTCGAGAATTCTCTGATTCTTATTCTGTGTATAGCTTATTAGTTTGCGCCTTGGTCTAGTTGTTACATTACTAGGCGTATTACTTTTTAGAGCGGGCTTAGATGCAGATACACACATCGGACAGTACCAAATCGACGCATCAATACTCTCTGCTACAACAGCTACATCAAGGCAAGCGTAATGGTATGTCTTATTGCACTTTACGCATATAATATAATGATCGTCACTATTTTTCTTTTACAGCAACCCCATTGGAGCCTTGATTCGCTAATGTTGTAAAAATCTCCTCAAACTTAGGATATATTTCTATATTGGCAACACCAATGATTAGTATATGTCAATCACAAAAACACCGGGTTTCAAAGTCAGAGCTTTCGGTTTTTTAATAAACTTTATTATGATTGTCCAGGTAAATGCGAGTACTTCTAAATGACTATAATAGTTTCAAGATGTTTTTGTAAATTTACACTAGTTACACAATGCACATCGTCACTTTTAATTGCACATAAACATTGTGAATATCCCTTAACACAGGTACCAAACTTCCGATTTATATAAGTAATGTTTACACTACTATTGATTAAAAAAATCAAAGCATCACTCGAGCGTGTAATGAGATATCTACATAATGATATCAGGAATTACCTTTCGATATTCAAAAGATTAAACTTTTGCCACTAGGGATTTTAAATAGGTACTAGAAGTATTATAAAATATATTATTATTTTTTATTAGAGTAGATATTAGAAACAAAGCATAAGTATTTCTTTGGTTTTATTAAATAAAAATAAAAATCAATCTACAAAAACGAATATCAATTAAAAAAAAATATCACGCAGAGGTTTTAAAATCAATAACCACAGCATATATATTTTAATTTATTTATATAGTTTTGAATAAAAATATGCAAAAATGTATGAACAGCCGTACTAAATTAATGAATTGACATATTGTAGCTTCCGATCA
Organism: Leucoma salicis; assembly: GCA_948253155.1. Classification (NCBI taxonomy): domain Eukaryota; kingdom Metazoa; phylum Arthropoda; class Insecta; order Lepidoptera; family Erebidae; genus Leucoma; species Leucoma salicis. The sequence goes on along the minus strand of OX411820.1, from coordinate 11,087,894 downwards.
ACAATTGTAGATACTTTACATTTCATAAAATTATAAGGGTATTAGCCTTATACCAGCATATGCTGAAACGCAGGCGACGCAGATCCACGCAGCGCAAGGCAGGGCAGATTTTGTAATGCTTTAAATATCCTTAGGATCTTAACGATTTAAGGATGTCCAAAACATTACAAAATCTGCCCTGCCCTGCACTGCGTGGATCTGCGTCTTGGCATATGCTTAGCCTAATGCCCGCTCAAATTTAAAACAGATTTGGTACAGGGCTGGCTGCTATTTTCCTTATAATATCATCTAAAGAACTATTCCTCAGGAATCTGAATGCCATTGGATCTCGCACGTTCTTCGTATTTTTTCCTCCAATCTCCCTTAGGATCGAACTTCGCGGTGAGCTCGCGCCAAATATCCAGCTCGTTTTTGATTAAATGTTCAATTACTCTATAAGCTCCTTTTTCTTGAGCATCCGTACATTTGGAGCATCCAGTTTCAATTGCTTCTTGCAGATGTTCTGTGAAATTTAAAATAGGTATATTTATAATCGATGTAAGTTGACAATAATTAAGGAAATTGAATATCATCTAATATATATAAATTTCTTGTGTCACAGTTTTAGTGTTTATACTCCTCCGAAACGGGTTGACCGATTTTAATGAAATTTTGTATGTATATTCAGTAGAAATCGACAACGAGTTCCCGGCGTCAGTGCCCGCCGGGAACTCGTTGACACCGCTGCGCACTCGCCCTGATGATGAGCATCGAATATGCTCGAAACCCGGGTCGACTAAATCGATCCTCAACGTGATATATTTCTAATATGTATCAATCTCACAATAGTTTCAATATATTCAGTAGGCATGAGAATAGGTTTATAACTAATTTTTATACCCTTAAGTGTTAGGGGTAGCTCAACACATTTTTTTTTCTTTTTTTTGATTAATTTTGTATGGTGTGGCATTAAAAAAATATATTTAGTTCTAAATTTTTACCCTCCTAGCACCAACCCTTACTTTTTAATAACATTGTTGTTGTATTTTTTAACCCCGATCGATAGCTGATCAATGGGGTTCCGTTTTGCCAAACTCCTCCGCTTGGGAGCAGCATAATAGAAAGGTTCGTCAAGCGCAATTTTACAAATTTATTTTAAAAGCAAAGATAAAAAAGATATAATAAAGTGTCTTAAAAGTTATTTAGAAAAAAAAAAGCAAATATAGAAGGGAAGTGAGCTTCTTACAGTTTTCGGGATAATTTCGCCCATTATTATTGTTTATACATCGGTCGCAGTAGTGACGTTTACAATTATTATTTTATCATTTTCTTGTAATTCTCAAGTGAATTTATAATCAATCTGCAGGGCTAAATAATTGATACAATTATTGATTTGAAGAGTAATTCTACTCTGTTATTCCAAAAGAGAAATATCTTGAAAGATATGTTAAATAAAAAAAAAATGTGTGTGTACTTTCTATATGCGTTAGAAGTTATACTTTTTTGGCGTATTGAATATTAATAACTAAGACAGGACAACGTCTGTCGGGTCAGCTAATACATAATACAAATATACTAGCTGACCCGGCAAATGTTGTTTTGCCATATCAATTATTTCTAGAGATAATTATTTCTGTTTGTTTGTATGTGTTGTTAGAGAAAAAATAGAGGTTGGCAGAAGGGTGAAAATTTAAAGTTTTTAATGACAAATCATGCAAAAATAAAAATAAAAATAAAATGTCCAAAAAAATAAAAAAGATTTTTTGTGGATGGTCCACCACAAAAAATCACACATCACTTGTCTTATGGGTATGAAATAGTTTACATCCTATTCTCAGTCCTACTGAATATACACACAAAATTTCATAAAAGCAACTTTGAGAAATTTTAATTTTGAAATAGAATTAGGGTTCTGCGAAAAAAAAACAAGAAAACAACTAAATTCCATGCGGATGAAGTTGCGGGTAGCAGCTAACATATAATAAAATAATAAAATCCAGTGTGTACCTACCTGAAAGTATTTTAATTAAGAGGGAAGGGCATAAGAAATGTATTCATCCATCCATCCATCCATCAGCCTTTCAACGTCCACTGCTGGACATAGGCCTCCCCAAGAGAACGCCACAACGAGCGGACCCATCATGGGGGATAATGCCGTAATCGCCACGCTGGACAGGCGCATTGACGATCGCAGTGGATGTTGTTAATACTCGAGGGAGTGCTGCTGCCCACTCCCTCAGTCAGCTCTTACGACTCCCGTGGGTAGACAGGGGTGGGACAATTCTAAAGCCGGCCCCACACGGCCGTGTATATTTTATGACATTTCTTTTACCTTATACGTAACGATGTTTAATTATTTCTGTGTCTGTCTATCTGTTTGTTAGATCACATCTCTGACTGAAATTTTAATGCAGTAGATTAAGTTAACGAGTAGATAAAACTTAGCTTGATGCAAAATATAGTGTTAATTTCATTCAAATTCTATGCAAGTAAGGTCTTCAAGCAAGGCCTTGGTTTTACCTACATGAATGGGCCGACTCGATCGGGGAAGTACCACCCTCTCACAAAAAAACAACGGTACAGTAAGAAAGATAATGAATACTTTGTCTATAAGAATAAATTTTCCTCAAGCCATCATCTACGGAAGTTGGTAGTTTAGTCTACGTGAGTTGCTTACATAATATATACACTATTTGTATCTTATTGGTTTTATAACGCCGCTATTTTAATGTAATGTGTGCAGTTGTTTGTTCCAGTTAAACAACAATAAATGTCTGTCTGTATTTTTACTAGGACATTAGCCTAGCAAAATAATAGCAAAACTAAACCTGTAAAGTCTAAGTCTACTCCTAATAACATCAGCTATTTGCCAGTGAAATTACCGTTCAAACCCATGCATCCGTTCTAAAGATTAGTCGGAACAAACAGAGCGACAGTCAAGATAAAGTTTAAAAAATTGTTATCTTTTTACAAGTATCGTAAACATTCATTTGCAATCAGTAAAAAGTTGTTATTTAGACATTACAGACGGACACTTTAAAAGACAATGCCGAAAACCAGGCTATTTTGTGCCCGCCGTGCGTCTTAACTATCTAAACATAAAAAATCGTCTTTTGAATAATGATGTTATTTGTATTTATTTTAGTCATAAGCGAAGTGGGGTTTCAAAGTTATAAAAAAAAGATATACATATTATTAAATTCGATATAAGCGGAACTGCCATATTTATTGGAAGGCTTGGATAGTCAATGTCGCCAGTTTATTACTATACCCATTTTTAAAGCCAGATAGTATCTAAGAATATTGATATGAAATACCTAAATAAAAGAGAACCCACATGAGCTCCTATTATAATACTTAGTATTAGTCGAAGATTATTTTATGAAATCATAATTATGAAGTTTTGTTTTAATTAAAAATATAATAACATTTATTCTCTATTTCTAAAAATATTTTAGGATATAATATTGTTATTTTACTAGCAACCCTTATTGATTTGAATTTGATTGACAATTTGTCATGATTTGACATTTGTATTGCCTATAACGTGTTATCAATGCGTGTTATGTACGTTTATGTGTTGCTTCATTTGTGGAAAAGCAGTGGTTTTTTTTATTATTGTTCAGTGTTTACTTTAACGTTGAGTAATTAAAAAAAAGAGCGTGACGTCGTGTCAGATAGACTTTTTAGTGGTACTAAGACCAGGACTCTTAGAATGTAATCTAGATCCAGAGTAGTTAGCCGTAGCATTATATCCTATCTATATTTCTTACATAGGTACTCAAAAATACTATTGATACTACATTTTATACTATAATAGAATAAAAGATATGGACAACGCATAATATATAACCTATATACTAAAAACATACTGAAAAATTAAAAGTCAGATTTCTCTAAACTCCCATTAGATATCTTAATGGTATTTTTATTTAAAGACCCTGAGTACATTTACAATGTTCTACAGTTAATTTGGTTAAGACGCAACAATAGCCCAACTCTCATAGAAAAATCGGCATTCCCCTTTATCATCAAGTATTCTGACACGAATATTTAAAATGCGTATTGAATATGTAATACACGATTGTGTCTTTGTACTTCTTATCGACTCTGGTGGTTGAGTGTTTAGAATAGTACTCAAATAAGAAATCGCTTATATCATGAATCTATTTCTATGTTATGGTTGGATTCAGCAGATATTTAGTGCAAAATGTCTGCAGATATATCTGTTGACTGATCTCTTGCAGTTATTGCGTAAGTGCAAAATACATAGAATCTGCAATTTAGCACTAAATAAACATTCATTATTAGCCTGTTAGAAAGGAGAATGTCGTCACCGTATTGGATATTGACCTAGAAGCAATAAAATTAAAGACTTAAAAAAACATAGCATCACGCCTGTATTCCCCGAAGGGGTAGGCAGAGGTGTATTAACACCCACGATTCGCCAACTATGTTTAAGTCCTACGTAATAGGGGGCGAGCCGATTGCCGTCTATCGGGCACATTTCCAAAATCCCGTCTGCTACTGAGAATTTTTCTTTTTATGAAAAAGCTCAATAGCATCACCCGACCCGGGGATCGAACCTGAGACCTCATGATCAGCAGTCACACACACAACCGCTGCACCACCGAGGCAGTTAATAAAATTAAAGATGGGCTTTAAAGCGAACCCTTTTTTTAAACGTTTGTAATTTAACAAAAATAATATAAAGAACAAATTATTTGTGAATGTGGTGGAAAAAATAAGTTTAGTGCGAGCGGGATTCCAACCTGCGTCCCTTCCAATCCGGGGAAGTGCTCCAGACCGCTAAGCCATCGCACTGACCGACGGCCATTCCCAATCTCCACATTACATTTGTCTTTACGACCCACATCACTTATCGGATGCATGCATTAATCCAATATAGTAAGTTTAATTTTGCAAGCAAAATTCATAATATTTGATAGCGCGATTTTTTTAAACATTTTTATCTGTATTTTAGCACTTGACATGATAAGAGAAGTTTAGTGTGAACTTTTCTTTTTCCACATTCACACATAATTTATTCTTTTAAGTAGCTGAGCATGTCAAGTGCTAGAATACAGATCAAAAATTAATAATAATAAAGCTGACAAACTTGATTATAGTTACATTGGAGTAATATTGTTTTATAGTTCACCAGTTGTAAGGGTACAGGGTATATCTAATATCAAAAATAACAAAATACAATATCTACCTTTAAGTTCCTTGCCCTCGGGACTGCATTTGCCTTTTTCCATAACACAGTTGAAATATGCGATAAGCAACCGTTTGTTCCCCAGGATCTCGTCAAGGTTGATATTGTCGTACTTGTCAGTGTACTTATCATCCGCGATTACCGCCACCACGACACAGCACAACACAATGAGGTACTTCATTTTCCTGGAAGTATGGAAAGGACATCCAAAGTTAAGATACCACAGGTTAATTTTGCAGTATTTTGTTTATGAAGACAACATTAAATACTAAGCAGTAACCCTTGTTTCTTAGGTACTTTAAATACACACATTTTAATGGATACAAAGTATATCCATAGTCAAAATAATCATTTATGGATCACACAAGAAATTCATCATGTCTGGGAATTGAACCTACAACACCTCGGCACGGCAGATATCTAAGTCACTCCGCCACTAGTGCAGGATTTGAAGTCTAATCACTAGCGCATTACCCCGGCTTCTCTCTATATTGATGACCTATTATGTGTTTTTATGTCTCATTATTCTTTGTAATACCACCGTACTAAACGTTAGCCGTTCATCGAATTTTGTAAAGAAAATGGACGGGATATATCTAAAATCCTTTCTGTTTACTCACCAACAGTATCAAAGCAATCCATATGTAAATTTTTGCCGTCTTAGCTTAAGAAATTTGGGCTGTGCCTGATATGTGAGTCATTCAGTCAGTTATTCTTTTGAACACATAGATTATAACATTAGCTTCTAAATTTTCATAATGTTAGATCAATTTTGAGTTAAAATAACTTTCTAAATTTTTGTCAATAACTACACACACCATGAAAATACAAAAGATTACTTCTCCCTGTAATTATACATTTAAAATAATCCATTGATAGAAATTGGCTACCAAGTCCATCTTATTTAAAAATGAGAGCATAATAACATAATATTTTATTCAGAAAAATACATATTATTATTTATTTTTTCTAAAACAAATATTTTATACAAACATGCAAATTGAAAACACAAAAGTTAAGTTCAGATAAATTGATAGCTGTAATTTAAAATCAAAACTTAGAAAAGGTGTACCAGAATACTTTTAAAAACGAATAGAACCTTTTAAAAACGAATAGAACCCAAAACTTGGATAAAACTGGTGCTAGTTATTGTTATTAATATTTTTTTGTATTCATTATGTGACCTACCGTTCGTATTCACCTGCAGTTGTGCGTGATAACCGTCGGTGAGTTATGATGTTCGCTGTAACTATATGCCTCTATTTATACCGGAGGCTCATACGCTTCAAACATCTAATTTGCAGGCTAAGTTCATTATTTTATATGTCTTCGATGCATGACACTCGTAATTGATATACAGAATGTTTTATAAATTTATTTGTTTTATAATTTAAGCTGTGTGGGGCCGGCTTTAGAATTGTCCTACCCCTCTCCACCCATGGGAGTCGTAAGAGCCGACTGAGGGAATACGAGGGGGTGGGCAGCAGCACTCCTTCGAGTATCAACAACATCCACTGCGATCGCCAACCCGCCTGCCAAGCGTGGCGATTACGGCACTATCCCCCATTCTTGGGGAGGCCTATGTCCAGCAGTGGACTTTAAAAGGCTGATGGATGGATGATTATAAATTTATTGTATTTTAGACTACAATTTCTGTCATAAAATTTAAATTTTTGAGGCTATCAAGTGTCTAAAGTGGAAATTTATATTTTGGAGGATTAACCACAAAATTAATATTCAGCTTTTTGTGGTTAAACTTCTTTTTTTAATTTGAATAATAAATAATTTATAGACCTATTTTAGACAGTCCGGCTGTCAATATTAGCAGACACTAACCATCTATGCAGGAGATATTATAGTGCATAATTAAGTGTATGCGCAAACAGAAGTGCCGTCGCTCAGGCGCAGGATCAATGGCTTTACAAGCTTTCCGATGCACGGAGGTGAAAAAAAAAGGTGGCTTCTAACTCTGAGCTGCTATTTAGATTTTCTTAATAGAAGACTGGATTAATAATTTTGTACGTCAATGTACATGATATATTGAATTGGCTAATATGTATTCGGTGGTGCAGCGGTAGTGTGTACTGTATGCTGATCATGAGATGAGGTCTCGGGTTCGATCTTTGGGTGGGATAAAGTTATTGAGCAGCCAGGGGTTTGGAAATGTGCTCGGTAGACGGCAAAAGGCTCGCCTCCTATTACATGGAACTTAAACATAGCTGGCGAACCGTGGATATGTTGTACACCTCTGCGTATCTCTTCGGGGATGCAGGCGTGATGTTATGTTTTTTTTTGTGTAGATTATACTTGCTTATACCTGCGGCAGGAACCAAAGCTAGCCAATCTCTATCCCCCCAATTTTTCGTAATAAACAGTAGCCTTTGTCCTTCTCTATACTTCGAATGATTGCCAAATTTTGCAATGACTGGTTGAGTAGTTATGGTGACAACAGGTAACAACTAAACAAACAAACTATTTTATGTAATATTAAGTAAATATAACCTGTTATCAATATTTAAAAACATGCTGTATATAACACATGAAGGGGAAGCATCTACAGGGTTACGCGTCTACTGTGACTGTGACTAGATTTAAGTACGTGTATTTCTGTCAAGTAGCGTAGGTAGGTGAATATCCAGACAATTGAGGTAAAATATTTTGAATTTAATTTATGACTAAAACTGCATAATGGTTTATTTTGTTAAGCTAAATATACGGTAGGCTTTCATTTACTAAACATAACATAACCATTGAGAAAATCTATGTAATTCTTAAAGAATATTATAAATTTGTAAAATGTTGATATTTGGTTTTTTTACGCCGCCACTAAGTAGTGGCGTAATTAATTAAGTAACCAATTACCATAAAATTTGCCATAATTTGTAAGTAATTTCTTGCTGAATAGGCAGTTCCTGTGGACAGGATAACTGATTTTGTATAGGGAATAATAACGTGCTTAGGTTAACTACTATATACGTTAGTACTTTATTTTATATTACCCTAATAAGCTAATTTTAAACTCAATCGAGGCAAATTTGCTGACGGAAGCTAGTAAAGATATAATCTGCTATAACAAAGTCAAAAGATTAAAAAAATATATACATATAATATTAAATTCATTGTCAAATAGCTCTGACCGCATTCTGTTTGCGATTTGAATTTTTGACTTTCTGTTGTTAACAAAGACCTCTAGTTTCTAGGATACTTAGCTCTGAAGTAGTGTAACATAGTTCCAGTGGCCCGCCAATGCAGGCGGGAAGACGGCACACGGCGGGTTTATTTAGTGGGTGAGGTCTGTCAAACGCTGCTCACCATTTCATTTCGTGGATACGAAATGGAAGTTTGAACGGCTTCATGAGAGACAATTTCTAATATATTTACGTTGTTTTTATTAGGGGTTTAAGTATGAAATTGCCGATTTGTATTGAAAAATTGAAATTAGTTTCTTTTTCATTTAACATAAATTTATTTAATCAAAATATCTACCATTGTTATCTATACATTGCTGCCATCTAATAGGAAGGTTATTTACGCCTTTGCAATAGAACTCTGGTGATCTAGATTCTACAAACTGTGTGAAAGCATTTTGTACTGCCTCCTGAGAAGAAAACTTTTTATCACGTAGCAAATTGTCCAAATCACGAAAAAAATGGTAGTTTGTTGGAACAAGGTCTGGTGAATACGGAGGATGACGAATGGTTTCTAATTGCAGTTCCTGTAGAGTTAAAACGGTTTCTCGTGCTGTATAAGGACTCGCGTTATCATGGAGCAATAATGGTGAAGATCGATTCATCGGAAAAAGCTATAGTGAATAACACCATGCTGAGACCACCAAACAGTTACCATTACCTTTTTATTGGTAAGCTTTGCTTTAGGACACTGTTGCGGCGTTTGACCTGGAGTCAGCCATTGCATTTTTCGGTTACGGTTATCGTAAAGAATCTACTTTTTGTCACATGTCACAATTCAATCCAATATCCCTTCATTTCTGTACCGATTCAACAAGGCAACACAAGTTTCAACACGCGTTTCTTTCTGCAGATCAGTCAAATCATGAGGCACCCATTTTTCATACTTTTTTATTTTATTGATGTGACGCAAATGAGTCAATATTGTTGGTAAGGTAACGTTAAACCATTCCGCTAATTCCTGGGTAGTTTGGCTCGGATCGGTTTCCACCATCTCTTTCAATTTATTGTTATTCACATGTGTGGGGTCTTCCACGTGGTTCATTCTTCAAAATTTCCATCACGAAAGTGTTTAAACCAAAATCGCACGGTGCGTTAATTAGCAGTCCCCTCTCCAAACGCAACATTGATATTGCGAGCTGTTTCTGCAGCGTTAGTTCCGCGTCGGAACTCGTATTCAAAAACCACTCGAATTTTCGAAGTATCCATCTTTCTTGTCTAAGCTGAATAAAAAACACAACTGAAAGTTGATAATCGAATGTTGCACATTTTTTAAAAAAAGAATCTCATGGGTACCATATGAAAAAAGTTTCACTCAAAAATCTCAAATCATGAAGGTTCTATGTCAATTCGAAGTACCTATTACAATAAAACGGCAATTTCATACTTTAACCCCTATTATTATCTATTAGTTAGTTTACATGTTTTTTCTTTCATTTTTCATATTGTTTTCATGTAATATATCAATTATTGCAATATAAATATAAGCAGGAACTAACGAATATTCTGCCTTTGACACCAAAATGAGGAAAAATGCACAAAACATTGCGAGCATACTTAAGTTGAATAGGAAACTGACCCCTTTTATCAGTTAAGGCGGGAAAAAATGTACCTTACCGCACACCACGTCATTCGGGGCAGTGAACAGGGTAGTTTGGGGCCCTCACCCACTAAATAAACCAGCCGTGTGCCGTCTCTCCGCCTGTATTGACAGACCACTGTAACTGTGATATTACTTCAGTCGTATACTGAACCCTACCATCAGCAAAAATGTTGCATAATTATAATTGCGCTCTTTATCGAACCAATGGTTCACGTCAAAATGAACTGACATTTATACGCCTACGCATTCAATAGATGCAATAAGCGTGCTGTAGCCTCCGAGATCGTTATATAACTCACCCGACTATTCACCACTATTTAAATATTAAAAATAATAAAAGTATACTTAGATGTCTATGTATATCTAGGACTTAATAGATTTCATATTAAATTCATAACTAACTAACCTTCATCCACGGCCGGCTAGCTAATTCGATAACACACAGAATGCCTTTCAGTTCTTGCATATAGAATAGGTAGTAAGTAAATAAATATTTTGATCTGTATTTTAGCAGTTGATATACTCGGCTACTAACACGTTAGCAAATTATTCGTGAAAATGGTAAAATGAATGCTTTTCTGCAAGCATAAAATCCTGCTTGCATTAAAACTCACTTTTTCCACTTTCATGTCTAATTGGTAGTGCCTAAGTAAATAATATAATATCATAGGTAATAATTATTTATAGAGATATTGTCTCTTTTTGATAATGTATTCATATTTTGTCAAAAATGAATTCTAATCTGAAATTAGCCGTCATATTATACAAGCATTAATTGGAAATTACAGATGTCTGATGCGTGTAATATCGTTGTTGTCGATGACGGTATACTGCGACAGGATTACACAGATTAATTAACTTAGGTACATGAGTTTTCAATCTACCATGAAGGCTTTGACCCATATGAAACGGTGACATAAGCGAAAGCAACTATTCTTAGTATTGTTTACTGTGTTTTTAATTTCATTATGTAAAATTGTAAAGTTCAGTTTGAAGTTTTCAAGTCCTTCAATGACCTATTAATTGTCATCTTTTACTGTTCTATACTACCAGGGTAGCACCAAGCATATGACCCAACTGGTGGTAAGCGGTTATTGTAGCTTATAGAAGCTAATAAACGCTGATTTGGCACAGCGTCGGGCCGATTCTGAGTGATCCGCAGTGAACGTGTGCAGAATACATACAACATACATAAAAATATGGCGGTACGAAGTTCGCCGGGTGAGTTAGTATTTTATATATATTTTTTGCATTTGAATTGGAATCTGGACGGTATCCAGAAGATGCAGGTTCAAATTCTGCTCGTGACTGTTATTTTTGACACGTCACATGATTTATTGTCTTATTGGGAGAGCCATTCCATGCATCGGAAGTATTTAAATACATTGTTCTTATCAGGCAAGTCTAAATATTATACAGATTTTATTTCAAGATTTCAAATTGGCGCCTAAAACATTGTTGTTGTTGTGACACAATTGAAAAAAATAAACAAATGTGGGACCATAGCTCAGTAGTGGACGACAATACTTGAGCATTTTTCAAAGGTCCAAATTTCAAGAATCTAGCTCGCCGGGAATTTAATTTGAAATCAATTACCAAATTTCACCCGGACAGGAAGCGAGTTAATAAAAAAACATTGTAAAAAAAAAAACAATAATCATTATTACATGCGATCTCGTTTCTGCGTAAAGATAAGTTCAGGGTTTCCTTCCGCGTCTATATGAATAGTAAAAAGAGGTTGCGTAGATCTGTGTATTTTCCGTTACTTAACTTATAATTACACAAGCATAAATAAAGTATATTTTCGGTAATGGTTACCTATAATTTGTTTTTACAGAATTTTTTTGCTCTCATACACAGAAGATTACAACACCACAATCGTTATTTTGATCAACTTTTGTGAGTTTATATCTACCAATATAAAATACTTTGTCTTGACTGACGAGCAGCGTACAGGCAAAACTACTGAGTCTAGAAAGTTGAAATATGGAAAGTAGGCTAATTTTATAATATAAATATTCACGGAAATTTATCACACAAAGTCCTCTCGTCCTGTACGCTTGTGCTATGGGTACCAGATTACGGATATAATACATATACTACTTTTTTTTGTAATTACTTAAATATAATAGATAGAAAACACCCAGACGCAGTACAAATATCTATGTTCATCACACAAATAATTGTCCTGAGTGGGAATCGAACCCACAAGCTCGTGCACGGAAGTCGGTTACACTACCGACTACGCCACGAGGCCCGTCAAATAATGTTAGGACCTGTTGAGAAACGAAACCCTTTAAAGGTTGTATTTTGATCTGTATTTAGCACTTGACTTACTCGGCTACTTTAAAGAACAAATTATTTGTGAAAGTGGAAAAAGAGAGCTTTACTGCGAGTAGGATTCGAACCAGCATCCCTTCCAATCCCAGTAAGTGCGCTAGCCCGCTAAACCACCGCAGTCACCAACGGTGACTCCCAATCTCTACTTCAAAATCAGTTTTAGATATCTTTACGACTCTCACCACCTATCGGATGCATTTACATACATTATTCCAATATTATAAATTTAATTTGGCAATTGAAGTGAAAAATGATGAAAGGTATGTCTTATTCTGGGCTCTAGCCTATATGGAAGATGTGAAACTTTCCTGTAGATATTTGGAAGAAATTTGTTAGGAAGATGAATTAGATACTGATTTGATGTATAGAATATTTTTTTATTCAGAGAAAGCGTATAGTTCCCGTAAAAACTTAAAAAGACAGAGATATTTTTATCTCAGATAATCACAATTTTTTTTTACCACGATAAAAATTTTTTGCAGGATACGCTTAGACTCTATGGACCGAATTTTGAAGTACATACAGACGCAATCGTGGGCAGAAACTGGTGTTGTTTATAATTATCATATTATTTCCACTAAACATTTAATAGTTTCGCTGAACCATTTATTACAAATAAAAAATGACGTGCAACGTTTATGTTTTATTGAATCTAAAGGCTGCCAAGTGTTTTTCCATACCCGATATATTAGCGTACTCGGCATTGTGTTATCAAACTGGGCTCACAGATTGTGGCAAACTTTAAACTTTCAGTACGTGCAAAATTATTCTAGTTATATTTACAGCTCAAAAGGGTTTGATCGCACTACTACTATGTGTAAAGACACTACCAAGTATTTTTAGTTTTCGATTATTTCTTATAAAGGATAAAATATACCAGGTGGGAGGTGTCGGTAACTAGCCACTGGCATGACATGTGGACTGCAATTATTAGCCACAATTATAGAAATCTGGGTGATCATCTAAGAGATCCCCGTGATTGGCCGAGAGATTATTGCGATATCACGCGTCGGTTTCTCTACCAATCACAAGCGAGACGATACGATGTCGATACGATTAAGTGAGTTACATTGTACGGGTCCTAAATAGTAAAACAAAAACAGATTTCTGTGGCCTTAATAGATAATAAGTCTATGTGTTGTTTTGATTACGTCTACTTTATTTAGCCTAGTCAGAATATTACCTAAATCTGCTTACTCACCTATCTGCAGCAATTTGTTAAATAAGATTACTGACGTAGAACTTGATTACGTAAGATAGGTATTATTCGGGTTTTTACTTAAGTAATTACACGCATACCTTGGTGGAATAATATATGTTTTATCAACAATATATATTCTTTTGAATTATGGTGACAAATGAGCTACAGCTTATCTGATGGTAAGTGGTAACTACTGTTCGTGGACTCAAAAATACTAATAATACCCACGACCAAGCCACTGTTTATCCTATGAGGATGGTAAATGAATGAAAGGACGATTTTCTCCCGCTACAAACAAAACTCACCGAAGTACTACACAGTACCCACCCGTTTGGGATCGATAACAAGTGAGTACTCCCACTTGGTACCCTACTCTACCTTAAATAACTACTTAGTTGTGTAATACGACGAAAGCATGGCTCACATGTAATCTCTGTCACCTTTTGGTACCTATATTGTGTTTCCGGTATATACATACATCTTTGGCAAGATTTAAAATGAGCTAACCTACATCTGAATAACAAACATCGATTTTTATATGTACTTTATTATCCTTTTCTTCTATACTCTTCCTTGGACAATGAGCTAATGATGCTTCTAGTATTGTCTTTGGGCTACTGTTGCTTCTTACTATAAGACATACCTTATGGTACACTTATTTATATAAAAAAGAATACCAACATCAGTTTTCGATCGACTGCTCACGAAAAATGGTGGTATTTTTAAATATTATTTTAAGGAAACATTTTTACTTATTGTAGCGCACTGGTTTCTCAACTTATCTAATATATAACATTCTCGTGTCACAGTGTTTGTCACCATTCTCCTCCGAAACGGCTTGACCGATCCACCATATTTTTTTTAAATATTTTACCCAATTTTTTTATTTAATTTTTTTATGATTCAACATTAAAAAATACATACAATCCCAAATTTTCACCCTTCTATTGACAACCCCTAATTTTTAATAGCGATATTAGTATTGGTATTTTTATAATCCGTCCACAGCGCTCCATGCCTCTTTCACTGATATACCACATCCTCACACACTTACAATAAGTTAGTTATTTTTCTCTACGCTAGAAATTCCCTAAAAATCTCTAGAAATAATTGATATGGCAAAACAACGTTTGCCGGGTCAGCTAGTAGCTATATAATTAGACAGATGCTGGTGTAAATAAAAGGAAATATGGGTACAGCGGGCAGGTCAGGCACGCGGCGATTTATTCATACATTTGCGTAAGCGAGATCTGTGATTGTTCAATGCAAAGATAATTTTGTATTCAATTCCTGGTTTGCACAACCTGATTATGTGATAATGTGTGTAGATGCAATTTTGATGTTATGATTAATGATGCTTGCAGTGAAGCTTCAATACTGAGTATACTGATGGATGCGCCGTCAAAGCATTCGTAATTAAGCTAAAGGTCTCAAATTCAAGAACATTTTCGGGTATTATTAGGAAAATCTTTATTTTGAATCAACAAAATGAACAACTGCCACATAATTTCTAAAATAAAGGTATAGGTAAATTATTTACAGATTATATTTTGATCATCGTCCTTTCATGCCAAGAAAAAGTGCGAAAACCTGAAATCGAAAATATCTTAGGTGACGCATTAGGTTTGTTGAGACATTAGAAAGGGATGAGTTATCGAAATTCATAATCCCGAGCAATTGTCACGCTGGCTGAATTGATAAAGCATCTGGCACAGTTTACTAGGAGATGATCAAATCCTGCTAGTGACTGTTATCGATTTCACATTAATTTTGCACTTTCTCTTCATTTGTATGGCTAAGCATGTCAAATGCTTAAAAAAATATAAAAATATGATACTGAAATAAATTAATTTTATTTTAATAAATTACGCATTTTGTTGGTACCGCTTCAACCAATAATGCAATGCAATAAAAGATAATTTTACAATATACTTATCTGCAGCTTTTAAATAATTTTTGATAAGTTAAAAACATTATGTATTTTGGAAAGAAAAATAAGAAATCCTTTAGCAAAGGAAAATACTTTATTGTTCCTTTGCTAAAGGAAACACATAAAATTAATATACATACACACAAAAACTAGACAAAAAAGAGAATATATAATAAAAATAATTATATTACACACATTGACTAAAAAGTCACAATTTTTGATAATGAGGTAATACCTAATTGTATACTCACAAAGTAGCTATTCCTTGTCATGAAATCAAGATTAGCACGAAGAATTATCCGATCGTATTTACATCATCAACCTTATAGGTCAACAAGTTTTTATTCGCTATTTTAAGAGGGATATGGACACGCCAATCGCTCTCGCGAGTATAATTGGGCATTCTAATGAATACATTATAATGCACTTTAGGCATTGAGAAATGACGTCGTGCATTCGAAGATAGAAAACATTTATTAGTGTTCCTTGTAACCATATTTTTTTAAAATATCTTAACCTTTACATTACACATGTCTATGCCATCTATGCAAGATCAAGTAGTAGTTAAATTACGGGGTGCTAATTTGTCCGGTTTACCTCTTAGTGGTGCACCCCGGGCAACGTCGGCAGTCGCCGGCGGCTTAAAGGAACGAGGGTCTTGGTGGAGTCGGACCGCGAGGAAGACAACCTCTATAAAAAATTACCCCGAATCTCAAGCTCTGACGCGCGGCGAGGAGATGCATGGCTGATAGGTAGTTCAGTCTCCAGTGCGCCCCCAGGCAGGGTACCTGCGGACCCCCTGTGTTGGGATACAAATTTACGCTTACCCGGGTATTGGGAGCCCTGCCCCGGTGGACCTCTTTTCTCCCATACTCGTGTGAATAAAATGGAATATGTGAACACAACTAATACACAGTCGACGGAGTCGAGTAACACACTCGACGCCTCAGCCGAAAGGGGTCCGGCTATAAATACGGCCCCTATCAATGCAGCTGCGCGCAAAACGCGCGGCGGTCGAAAGTCCCGCAAGGGCAAGAAGGTGGAGTCCCTGTCATCTAGGGATGGCTCGGCGATAGACAGTTCGGCTGGCACCTCAGCTGCTGAGATGTCTGCTGCCGAGGAGGGTGGCCCTATGGAGCGAGCCATAATTACAACACCACGGCCGGCAGAGGTCACGGCTGTAGCAGAGCCTCTCCCGTCGCGGTTCTGGCGCAAGCGTACCCTGTCTCAGGGAGGCGCTGCGTCGGAATCCGACGGGAGCCCGATAGAGATGCCTCCCCCAAAGGTGACAACATCACTCAGGGGTCGAGGCATCAATAGGCCGGTCACACCGGTCCCGCGTGCCGTCTCGGCAAAGCGAGCCGAGACACTTAATTTGAGACGGATGGAAGTGGAGCAAACTGCGGAAGAGCGTCTGGCAGTTCTCTCTGAGAGGCTAAGCTTCCCAATTGACAAGAACGGGCCACCATCAACGGCCCAAATCGTCGAAAGAGCCTCGGACAGCGTGTCCATCATAACTACGGTGGCCACGGGCTCCAGAAACTTAAAAGGCACCTTTATAAGGTGCCTTAAAAACGCCACCACGGAGCTGTCCGACGTGGTAGCGCGGCTGGTGGCGCATAATGAGCGCCTGGAAGTGGAGGTAGCTGAACTCGGGGTGCGGAATCAGCGCCTCGAGGCAACTATGGAGGAGATGCACCTCGGGATGGCCAGTATGAGAGCTGAACTTGGGCTCCCTAAGGCTGTCCCGAAGGCCTCTCCTGCTGTTCCGGGCGCTTCCTCATCGACAGATGAACTGTCAGAGGAGCTGGTCCGCCGGGTGACAGACCGTGTTGCAGCGGTTTTCAACCAGCGGATCAGCGCCCTTGATGCCCGACTCCCACCAGAGCCCCGTGTGCGTCCGCCACTAGCCGCGGACAAGAGGAAGGCCGCACCACACACGGTGCTAACGCCGCTTCCCTGCCAGGGTGGCCGCGTGGCTACGGTGGTTGAAGCGACGACGGCACGGAAAAGCCAAAAAAAGCGCAAAACAGTCACCGAAACTGGGCAGCCTACCAACGCCCAGCCAACGACGGCTACACCCCAGAGATCACAGGGCCGGGACGAGTTCCCGGCCCTGCCTAGCGCCGTTAGGCCATTGCGGGCCCAAACAACTGCGCCTCGGAACCCACCTCCTGTCTCCCAAACCTCTGTGCCCTCTAACGAGGGCAGACTGGCTGGTGGAAAAAAGTCCCAGGGTAGAAAGCGGAAAGGCGCCGCCACGCAAAACGCAGCCCGCAGAGCCGGGGGGTGAGTCCAGCGCTAAACAGAAGAGGAGGAAGCAGCGCAGGAGCCTCCGGCCGCCTAAGTCAGCCGCTGTGGTTATTACCGTGCTGCCTGAGGAGGGCCTCACTTACGAGGCCGTTTTGCGTCGACAGGAGATCGACGTCTCCGATATTGGAGGCGTCGCTGCGAGAACCCGCCAAACCCGGACAGGGGCTCGGATATTAGAGTTCCCTGGGGCCGAGGGCACTAAGATGGCTGACAGCGTGGCCCAAAGGCTTCGGGGTCTTTTCGCTGGGGTGGAGGGCATCAGAGTCGCCAGGCCTGTAAAGTGTGCGGAGCTGCGCATCGCGGGTCTCGACGACTCTATAACTGTGGGTGACATCCGGGAGGCAATAGCTTCAAAAACCGGTTGCGCCCCAGGTAGTATCAGGGTGGGTGCTATCCTCCCCGGTCCGGGTGGCGTCGGAGCCGCCTGGATACAGTGCCCTGTCGTGGCGGCCAATTCTCTGGCAGCCGCAGGCAGGCTCCTCGTGGGCTGGAGCTCCGCACGAGTAATCGTGTTGCAGCTGAGGCCCACGAGGTGCTATAAGTGCATGTTGGTGGGACATACCCGGCCGACATGCACGAACTGCTTTGACTGCAGCGGGCTCTGTTTTCGCTGCGGTCAGGCAGGGCATCAGGCGGCGAATTGTTCCGCCCCCCCTAACTGTCCAGCTTGTGCAGCGGCCAATCGGCCCGCTAATCACAGCATGGGGCGGGAGGGCTGTAGACCCTCACCTTCGGGCCACAAGAAAGCGGGAAGCCCATCGACCCCGGCTGCCCCTTCTAGCGCGGCGCGACTGCCGACGCGGGTGGAGGAGGAGCTAATGGTTACGGTCTGATCACGGACCGTGATATCGTCCTCCTCCAGGCGTATCTCGGCCGCTCTGCTGCTGCACAGGACCTCTTCCTGCAGTCTATAGCGGAGCGGTCGATTGGTGTAGCCGTAGCTGTGGAGCCCTATTGCGTTCCTGACCGTCCCAATTGGGCAGGAAGCTGCGATGGCTCCGTGGCGGTAGTCGGATCCATGGCGCTTCATTCCCCGCCCTTACCTATCAGGGACAAGGGCACGGGATATGTCGCGGCCGATTGGGGAGGTGTCACGCTCTACGGCGTCTACTTCTCCCTCAATCGGAATCTGGCTGCCTTCGAGGTCTTCCTTCACAACCTGGAGACCTCGATACAGCGACTAGCACCTAGCCACGTCTTGGTGCTGGGGGACTTTAACGCTAAATCTACGGCGTGGGGGTCCCCCAGGACGGACGCCCGCGGAGTGGCGGTTGAAGAATGGGCGGCAGCGGCGGACCTCTGTCTGCTGAACAGGGGGTCCGCCAACACGTGCGTGCGGCAGTGGGGCGGGTTGATAGTGGACCTTTCGTTCGCTAGCCCCGCCGTCGCGGCACGGGTAAGGGACTGGTGTGTCCTGGAAGAGGTTGAGACCCTATCCGACCATCGCTATATTCGGTTAGAGATCTCCCGGTCCCCCCAGGGCCCCAGTAAGGGTCACGCGGCGGACAGAGCTCCCGCTAAGGGGGTCTACTGGTGGTCTCACGAGCTGGCGGACCTCCGTGTGGCTTGTATCCGTGCCCGGAGGTTCTACACCCGCAGCCGACGGCACAACCGCTATCCAGAGCGGGAGGGCTGGCTTTACGAGGCGTATCGCAACGCGCGCGCCAAGTTTAAGCTGGCCATCTGTCACGCCAAAGAGGCGAAACGGCAGGAGATGCTGGAGGGTCTCGACCGTGACCCCTGGGGACGCCCGTACCGTGCGGCGCTGAACAAGCTCCGCACTCAGGCCCCCCTTACGGAGACGCTCCAGCCGGGCTTCCTCACCGAGGTGGTCGAGAGTCTCTTCCCACTACAGGCGGCGCACACGCCCCCGGTCATGGCTCCGCCAGATGATGACCGGGAGGCCGACGAGGACAGTGTGCCGCCCATCTCTGAGACGGAAATGGGGGCGGCGGTGTTACGCATGCGGAAGAACACCGCCCCCGGGCCGGACGGGGTTCCGGCCCGAATTCTGACTCTGGTCCTCGATCACCTGGAACCCCGCCTCAGGAGACTGTACGACGCGAGCCTGGCATCCGGACAGTTTGCTGACTGCTGGAAGGAGGGGAAGCTCGTGCTCCTGCCGAAGCCGGGACGGCCCCCAGATTCGGTCGCGGCCTTTAGGCCCATCGCGCTGCTGGACGATGCAGGTAAGCTTCTCGAGAGAATTCTCGCTGCCCGTATCGTCCGGCACCTTGTGGAGATGTGCCCCGATCTGTCAGACGCTCAGTTCGGTTTCCGCTCGGGGCGTTCGACAATCGATGCCATACTACGTCTGAAGGCCGCGGCCATGGAGGCCGTCACTCAAGGAGGGATGCTGTTGGCGGTGTCGTTGGATATCGCCAACGCATTTAACACTCTGCCATTCAGCTGCATCAGAGAGGCACTCCGATTCCACGGGGTGCCTGTCTACCTGAGGTGGCTAGTGGCAGACTACCTCGAAGGCCGCAGCGTCCTCTTCATAAGCCGGCAGGGGGACGCTGTGAGGAGGCCCATGTCGTGCGGTGTCCCGCAGGGATCTGTCCTAGGGCCGCTCCTGTGGGACATCGGGTACGACTGGGTCCGGCGCGGCCGGCTCCCCCCCCTGGGCTAGGGTTAGTCTGTTACGCCGATGATGCTCTTGTCACAGCCCGGGAAGGGACCTTTGAAGAGGCGGCGATGCTGGCCACCTCGGTTACCGTGGAGGTGGTTAGACGTATCGAGGCGCTGGGGCTTAGGGTGGCCCTTAACAAGTCGGAGGCCCTGCTCTTTCACGGGCCCCGACGTGGACCACCCGCCGGCGCCTCGATTACGGTAAATGGTGTGGGGGTAGGAATCCAGGCCCACATAAAATACCTGGGCCTGGTCCTCGACGGGCGATGGCACTTTGACGAGCACCTCCGTCAGCTCGCGCCAAGGCTTGTCAGCACAGCGTCTGCCCTCGGGCGTTTGATGCCGAACTTGGGCGGACCCAGCATCGCGTGACAGCTGTACGCGGGGATGATCCGGTCAATGGCGCTTTACGGCGCACCCGTGTGGGCGTCTCTGACCGCCCGCACTAGGGCTCTTCTGTGGGGACCGCAAAGAGTCGTGGCGGTCAGAGCGATCCGCGGCTTTTTTTTTTACCCAGCCTTAAAAAAAAAAGAAAACTAGTTAAATTACAAATATTGGTGAAAACCACAAATATTTCTGTCTTGTTATTGTGTGTAGGTACAGAGATTATTCCCAAGAGGGTAATATTGTTGTTTTTTTTAAATAAGTATAACAATTTGCGGACATGCAAAGTTCAAGACTTAAAATAATTATCATTCAACGTGCGCTAAAATACATACGTACAAAATGACAAACACACTTCCATAAGCTGCTGCCCTTGTCATAAAATATTATTCTGTTTAAATTGCGGTCACGGGGACAACTACTACTATTATCTTATTTCATACCTAAATATTAGTTGTCAGAATAGTAAAATAACGTTATTAAGGAAACTAATAAAAAATATAATTTGAATTTTTAGCAAATATTCACAGATAAGTCTTTTTAGAGTAAGTAATAAATATTTTATTAAATATTTTATTTGTCCAGCAATCTGAAACAAGTTTGTAACTGTAAACTGTATGAAATTACCTGATATGAATGTAGAGTTCTAATGCGCCGATCTATCTGGTTACACAGAGAGTAAATTTTCCAAAAATGAATCACTAAATATTTTTTGTCTACATGGAAGACAATCGTCTCATTATAAAAACTACATTATTCATAATATAGTTGACACTTATAGAATAACAAAACGTTTCCGTAAAGGAAAACTACTCGGAGAACTGCTACAGTTCTTTGTAAGTAAACCAAATTAGATTTGAGCGTGTAAGGCAGCTTCCAAAGTTAAAGTTAAAGGAAAAGTTTTTATGACATGTGTGATATATCCGGATTTTGAAAGACAATTGAATATAAGTATTTTTTTTCAACCTTTTTTCCGCTCACTATTAGGCATGGGTCTCCTCTCATGGTGAGAGGGATTTGGCCATAGTTCACCATGCTGGCCTAATGCGGGATGGCAGACTTCAAAAATCGTCGAGAAAATCTCTCAGGCATGCGGGTTTCCTTACGATATTTTCCCCGAGCAGTGATACATAAACGTAAATAAATACATACATAATTTCGAAAAATCTCGAAAAGTCAGACATCCGAACCTTGGACTCGGGAGCGAACTCGATACCACTGTTTTTGCAGTCCTCGGTTTTACCGCTCGGCTATCACTGCATTATACGAGTATTACCAAGATTAATTAGGATTTGCTGAACTTTTATGCCTTTTTTTTATTTTTTATTAACTGCCTCGGTGGTGTAGCGGTAGTATATGCGACTGCTAATCATGAGGTCTCGGGTTCGATCCCCGGGTCGGGCAAAGTTATTGAGCTTTTCCCTAAAAAATAAAACTCAGTAGCAGCCCGTAGTTTGGAAATGTGCCCGGTAGACGTCAATGGGCTCGCCCCCTATTACGTGGGACTTAAACATAGCTGGTGAATCGTGGGTGTGTAATACACCTCTGCCTGCCCCTTCAGGGAATAAAGGCGTGATGCTATGTTGTTATGTATTTTTTAACCTAGTACAATGTCTCGCAAATGCTAAACAATCTTCAACAAATTATTAATTGCGGTTTTCTAATTAAAATGACGGTATAACGCAATACCATTGTTTATCATATCCCGATGGTTATTATAATGCATAATGTCGTCACAATGGCTGATTAATGCAGCAGTGAATGCAGTATAAATTGTGATATGGCATGGGCTAGGGCTCACAGCCTATCGAAGGGTCGATCAGAGATATACTAAGGAATTCGGTGAGTACGAATACTTTGAAATGTTATTGTTGTTTTTTTTTCTTTTCTCTTCTTTCATTAAGTTTTGTAGATTTTTGAATGTCTTTAGACGTATATTTATTCTTCTACAGCGGTCTAAGTTAACCGACATTAAATAAAGTAGAGTTTAATCCCTTTTTAACACGCTTTTATCAATTTCGCCTGTATCTATGTAGGTATGTTTGTAATGGAATCTATATGAGCGTTTGAACCACTTGGAAATGTCAGATTATCTTATAGTTAGGGTTCCGTAGTTAACAAGGAACCTATAGTTTCGCCATTGTCCGCCTTACCGTTGTTTGCAGCTTAGCTCAGAGACTTAACACTAGAAAGCTGTAATTTGGTATGAATATATAAGTATAATAGTCAAACTGACAAAATAATAAAATGAAATCTTAAAGATAAGGTTTCCCTCTACACGTTATATTTTTTATTTTCATCTATCCCATAGTGTGGTATGTGTATCATTGGATAGGTCTTTCAAAATTGTTGTAGAGTTGTGAAAAGTCAGTGAACCAAAGGAGAGGCTTGGATGTCAGTTTCACAGTACTGTGACAGTAGGTACTACTTCTTGTGGTACTCTTTACACAAGGCCGACATCTTACAAAGGATAATAAGATTCAATTATGGACTATCTAATAAACACTTCCGAAAATTAATCGGATTATAATCATCTAAAACTTAAGAAGCTATCGTACATCGTTTGGATCGGATTTAACTTTGTTAAGCTAACTTTGTTAAATCCGATCAACTGTTGTTACCTAACAAATGTATGTTAATACTTTCTAACATTTACGCGAATTTCACACATTTTGAAATAAAACTACGTTTACGGAATCTATCGCGTTTACTTGATATCATGCAAATGATATCAGCTTTGGACATCTACCATCTAAGTCCACCCGTGATCATGAACGCTGTAAAGTATTCGAAACGTCGGGATAGCATAAAAATCAAGTAAACGCGATAGATTCCGTAAACGTAGTTTTATTTCAAATGTATGTTACATAACAAATATTGATAGAAAATATAGTCATAAACAAAGATACAATGGGCATTCATATTCCTAGTAATTATAAGTAATATTAGATGTTCATGAACCCTAAGGTGAAGCAATTATCATACCTACAAGTATCCAGTTCCCAGCTATTGTCCGTTAAGACTAGAGAGAAAAAAAATTGTTATCAGACTATCATTTGCATAAACATTTGTGATAATGTTATTTAGTAATATTTGTACAGTTTCGTAAATTTATATACCGGAAGCGTTTGTTTGAGACTATTTTAAGAATATGATTACACATCAAATACCTATCAACTGATATTTAATAGTGAATATGCTTAGATTATCTAATCTCCTTATTGTTATATTTACAGAAGATGAAACTAATCATCATATCAGCTTTGTATTTGGTGGCTGTATCTGCTAAACCAGCCACGTATACTGACAAATGGGATAACATAGACGTCGTCCAAATCTTGGAATCCGACCGTCTGCTGAAAGCGTACGTCGATTGTCTACTCGACAAAGGGCGCTGCACTCCCGATGGCAAAGCTCTGAAGGAAACTTTACCTGATGCACTGGAAAATGAGTGCTCAAAATGCACGGAGAAACAAAAGACTGGTTCAGACAAAGTTATTAGACACTTGGTGAATAAGCGGCCAGATTTATGGAAGGAGTTGTCAGTTAAATATGACCCCAACAACATCTATCAACAGAGGTACAAGGATAAGATCGATGCTGTGAAGGGTAAACCCTAAATATTGATGGTTAATCGTCGCGCACTAAGAGGTTAAGGGAAGTAAAAGTTGATTTGTGACCTTGTATATAGTACCAAAGCTTTAATTGGAAATAAATTATGTATGATATCAAAATGTGTTGTTTGTTTAAGAGGTCAATATCTAAGTTCTTACATGCAAATAATTTTTATCATCATTCCTAATGCAATAGGTCAGACGTCAGGAATATGCATTTCAGAACAGTAATTAGCAAATAAACTTATATATTACGTAACTATTTGTTAATTTTATCGTGTATTTGTAAATTTTATTCTCGATAAAATTAACAAATTTTGATTATAATTTTTAAGATCTATAAATCATTCATATATATATTTTAATATTTTTTTATCCTGCTCGTGACTGTTATTTTCGATTTCACATTTTAACACCGTATTAATTCTATAAATCACTTCTTGAAATAATGATTAACTAAGAACTCTGAAAGATACTTATTATTCTGTTCGGTGGCTGTACCCTTATTTATAAATAATTAAAAATTTTTATTTGTTCTTGAGTAGTATTAGCATCAATAGTGGACCAACAACTGCATTTATGAAACCTACGTTTATAAAATGAGAAAAATAAAACAAGAAATATAAAGATATAATTATGTTTATTGTTATCACAAAATCACGAATCATATTATACATAATTATTTTCAGCGCCTGCTACATCCACCATAGTTTTATACGACATATGGGCGGCAAGTACCTATATCATATACATACATCAAAGTTGTGAATGAAATTAGAATTTCTAAACAATAGTTTACGAATTTTTCTTAGGTTTTCGGTCTAAAAATAAACATTATTAAACTGCTATTTTAATAGGTACTGTCATCTACTCTTCTTGAAGAAATTTGTCGAAAGATTCCTTGTATTGCTGTTTCTCATCAAATTTTTGAGAGAGTTGTTCCCACGCCTCTGGATGTCTTTCTATCACAGCTTTGATAACTTTTCTAATCAACTGTTTCTGTTTTGGACTGCACTTGCCGCACGTAGTTTCAAGAGCTTCTGGTATTACTTCTGTATATGACAATATATAAAATTAAAAAAAAAAGGTTCTATAGCGAAACATAAAAGGGATTATTTAATGTAGTAAGATTAAGCCTTTTTACGACATGGATGAGATTTTTAATATAATAAGATTACGCCAAAACATGACGAGTAGGTACTTGAGTCACATACGAGAAACAACAACAGTATTGTCTTTGTGCAGGTTGGTGTATGTCTTCAGAAGGAAAAGGGAAAAAGTTATGCGTGTGACTAGCATAATAAGAATCATATATTGGTTAAAAACACTTACTTCTAAAATCTTTAGCATCTGGGGTGCAAGGTCCTTGGTCAAGGAAGCATTTGGTATAACTCATGAGTATCCTATCATTCTCCAACAGCGGCTGGACGTCAAAGTCATCGTATTTAGAATTGTAGAAATCAGCTGCCACTACAGCTACCACAGCTAAGATTGTAATATAAATCTTCATACTAAAAAAATACAAAACATGATTAACATACGTATGAAAGGATGAAACAAATGAAGGTGAAAAATGGAAATAGTGGTGGCAAACGGGTGGTTTTGTGGTTGAATTAAAACTACGTACTTATAATTCAATAATGTTATAAGTAAATAACTGTCAAAATTATGTGTCGTTTTAATAAATAACTCTCAAAGTACATTTTACTACACACATTGAAATAAATTTGATTTCTATCTAATATATAAAATTCTCGTATCACAATGTTTGTAGCTATTCTCCTCCGAAACGGCTTGACCAATTATTATGAAATTCTGTGTATTTATTCAGTAGGTCTGAGAATAGGATGTAAACTATTTTTCATATTTCTAAGTGATAAGGGTGGTCTACACCAAAAATTTTATTTTAATTTTTTGGGCAAAATTTTTCATTTTTATTTTTTATTTTAACTTTTTTATAAAAAAAAAACGACATAGCATCACGCCTGTATTCCCCAAAGGGGTAGGCAGAGGTGTATTACACACCTACGACTCACCAGCTATGTTAAGTCCCACGTAATAGGGGGCGAGCCTATTGACGTCTACCGGGCACATTTCCAAACTCCGGGCTGCTACTGAGAATTTTGCTTTTTAGGAAAAAGGTCAATAACATTGCCCGACCCGGGGACAGAACCCGAGACCTCATGATTAGCAGTCGCATACACTACTGCTACACCACCGAGGCAGTTAACTTGTTTATGATCCAATTAACAATTTATTTAATTAGCTCACCCGGCGAAATAAGTAAATTGTCATAATTTTATCTTGTGTATTATATACACTGTCTATTAGATAAAATATATTATTTTAAAAATAACGAACAAATAAAGATAGGTATCGCGTAATATTGTATTAATGATTTAATGAATATGTTATTATTAATGACATAAATATAATAGGTGATATACCTGTTATGTCGTACCAGGTCAACGTGAAACTCAACTGCTAATAAGCGGAACACCTAGTTTTATATACAGACTTGTTTGTCATTGTTCATAAGTGCACACAGATATACAATACAACGAGTAACTTGTTATTACAAGTCTAAGACGTGTGTACCGCGCTGCGTGTATATAATTCTAATGTGTGTATTACCATCTACAACAGCGGTTAGGCATCCGGCTGATATATGGTTACATCGTTTCCTACCGTCTACTATCGGATGACCTTTGGTTTCAATTACCATTGAAAAATAACACGATATTTTTACATACATTTTTATAAGTATGCTTGTCTAGTGCCTTGCTTATCCTGGGATAATGAACTTGAACGGAGAAGTACCGCCCCTTCAAAAAAGATCAACGTGAAACAGCCGTAGGTACTTCTACAGTTGTTTAGTATGGTGAGTAAGAGTGCCAGAGGCCCATGTGTCCGTGTGGTGACGGACTAAGAATACAAGTGTCTCCACCCCATTCTTTCCCACGGGTGTCGTATGAGGCGACTAAGGGAAGTAAGCAATTATCATCCATTGCATGACTGGTGGTAGGCCTGGGTACCAAGTGGGAGTACTCACATGGTATCGGGCCCGAGTGGGTTGGTACCACCATCTCCCGTGTGACCGGCCATGAAGCACATTGTTGCGTTTTAGCTGTAGCAGGAGATAGCCGTTTATATTTCATTTAATATCTGTGAAATGAATTGGTGAGCAGCGGCTTGACAATACTCTCGGTATAGTCGAGTCTATGGGCGACGGTTACCATTTACCATCAGTATTGTATTGTATTGTATTGTAAACGCGGGCTATTTTCCGCAACTCGACGTCGTATGTGCGCCTATTTTGCGTGACGGGTTGCTGGCACTACTCCTGCCAACCCAGCATCACCAGAAAGCCTAGCAGACCCTTAACGTTGCCGACGACCTCTGGGAGCGACCTCGGAGAGCCGAGGTATAGTGCCCGGTATTCCGCCACCCCCGGACATTCAAGGATGACGTGGGCGGCCGTTTCGTCTGCCTCCATGCAAGCTCTGCAAAGAGGACTGTCAGTAACACCTAGAGTAAATAAGTGTTTATTCCATAAAGCATGTCCAGTAATGGCTCCCATTAGAAGCCGGAGCTGAGGCCTCTTCAAACGCCGCAGCTTTAGTGACAATCCGGGGTAGATTGTCGGAAGGGCCTCTCTGGCTTGCCTGCATGTACCTAAGTTAGACCAGTATTCTTGGTGTTCTACCTTGGTGTTTCGTCGTAGTGTGTCTCGGAGCCAAGCGAACGGCAGGGGTAGAATGGGCTCAGGTCCTTCCACTATCATCTCCGAACCCCCCCTTGCCAATTCATCGGCAGCGTCATTACCGCGTGAGTTGCTGTGTCCTTTGATCCACTGTAGGGTTATATCGTTGTCGATACATACCTGTGACAGGGCTCGATGGCACTCGTATATAAGACCCGAGGTTATAGTATACCTTTGAAGGGCCTGTAGGACTGATCGGCTATCAGAGAGTATACGGATTTGTTGGTTCTTTACCTTTCTAGAGTCGATTGCATACGCTGCCATTAAGATGCCCACACTTTCTGCCTGGAAGACCGTGTTATGAGCTCCTAATGGTGTAGATATCTGAATGTTCAGGTCCTCGGAGAATACACCCACACCAGTACCTGACCTTGTTTTAGATCCATCTGTGAAGATACTCATCTCTCTTGGGTTAAGACCTTCACCCGGTTGTTCTTGCAATTGTATCTTATACTTCTTGTCAAATACAAACTGCTTGGGTATCCTGTCGGTCACCGCTGCCATGAGCGGCTCCTTACCTATTACCTCACTGAGGATTTCGGTGTGCGGTACCCTTGCTAGTCTCCAGAGACTCAGGTTTTTAAGCCTTACCGCTGTAGCTGCTGCCTCTTGTTTTATGAACAGATGCAGTGGCGGCAGGCCAAGAATAGCTTCCAGAGCAGCAGTTGGAGTTGTCCTCATGCATCCCGTGGCCGCCATACAGGCCAATCTCTGGAGTCGTTGTAGTTTAGCTATGACAGTGGATAATTCGGTCCGTGGCCACCACACCACCGCACCGTAGCTAATCATTGGTCGGATTACTACCTGGTATAGCCATAGAACGATTTTAGGGTCTAGGCCCCATCTTTTACCTATCATTCTGCGGCATTGCCAAAATGCGACCGTAGCTTTATCTATTTTACTATTTAAATGATTACTCCAGTTTAACTTACGGTCAAGAATTACCCCTAGGTACTTAACCTGTGTTGATAACTGGAGTTCTGTCCCGAATAATTTGGGCAGTCGGTAGTTGCCCAGGTTACGTTTGTTAGTGAACATCACCATTTCCGTCTTTTTTGGATTGACTGTTAGTTCGTTGATAGTACACCACCGTTCCACGATGACCAGCGCAGAGCGTGTAACGTCGCATACTGTACTTGTACTGTTTCCGCATGTCAGTATCACCAGATCGTCGGCATAACCGACCGTATAATAGTGATTGTTGTTCAGTGTAGCAATTAGATCATTTACCACTAAATTCCACAGTAGCGGTGAAAGCACACCCCCTTGAGGGCATCCTTTGGCCACCAGTGCCTTGTGTGTTCCGCCTGTGCTAAGCTTAACGATCCTTTTGCTTAACATATTATCTATCCATTGGATCATAACTGCATTTGCTCCATGTCTTTCAAGTGCTGCAGTTATGCTAGTAAATTTGGTCTTGTCAAAGGCCCCCTCGATGTCTATGAAGGTGCCTAGACATATAGACTTGCTTGAAATCGCTTCTTCAATTTTGCATACCACTGCATGAAGTGCCGATTCTGTAGATTTACCTTGACAGTAGGCGTGTTGATGCGGGTGCAGGGGGGCGCCTAGTAGAACCCCCTCCCTCAGGTTCCTATCGCACAACCTCTCCAGTGTCTTCAACAGAAAAGAGGTCAAGCTGATAGGTCTGTAGGATTTGGGGTCCGAGTAATCGCTCTTACCTGGCTTGGGTATAAAGATCACCTTGACTTCTCTCCAACTTTTCGGCACGTACCTGTGAGCAAGACAGGCGGCCAGAATAGTGGTGAGTATTTGGATGAGTTCCTCCCCGCCCCACTTCAGCAAGGCAGGGAAAATTCCATCCAGGCCAGGTGATTTGTATGAATTAAAGCTGTTAATGGCCCACCGTACTTTTTGTGGGCTAACTACATCAAGTGTTTGGTGCCATTCTGCTTCAGATGGGATGACCTCCTCATCTGTCCAGCGGACTGTCTGCACCATCTCGCAGTCGGGGAAGTGCGTCTGTACTAAGATGTATTCCGCTTCCTCCCATGATCTAGTGAGGGTGTCGTCTGGCTTGCGTAGGGATCCCAACGTAACCGTGGGCTGGTTACAAAGAACCTTACTTACCCTGTTAGCCTGTGCTCCATTCTCTATTTCGGAACAGAAGTTGCGCCATGAGCACCTGCTTCTGTACCTGAGACGCTTTTTGTACCTAGACTTAGTTGACTTATAATTATCCCAGTCCTGGTCAGTACCTGTGTTCATTGCTCTGTTGAGTTGTCGCCTCATCCTTTTCCTGAGTCTATCCAGCTCGGGTCCCCACCAGTCGGCTTTTTTGCCTCTACTGGGCGGTGGAGTGGACAAGGGACACGCCTGATGATAGCAATCCAGCATGGTATTTGTGAGGACGCTTACCTGCCTCTCTATTTCTGCAGCACCTTCCAGTTTTGTGGGAACCTCTGTCTGCACCAGGGCTAGGCACATTTGTTCCGCGTACCGGATACGATCCGTTCTGCGGGGGTTCCTCCACGGGGTTGCTGCGTTTGTCTTTACTTGAATATCGAATCGAATCCACCTATGGTCTGAGCATGATAGATCTTTTGATACATGCCAGTTCGAGATGTGACTCGAAACCTCTTCGGTTGCCAACGTCAAGTCAATGATTGTCTTGCTACGTCTGTTTACAAATGTCGGTTCTGAGCCTGTATTAAGTATATTAAGGTCAGTTGTGAAAAGGTACTCAACAAGTTTCTTACCTCTTTCGTTACTTGTCTTCATCCCCCATAGGGAGTGGTGTGCATTTGCGTCAGTGGCCACGATAATTTCGAGCCCGGTCTCTTCGCAGTAGGCGATTAGCCGTGTCAGCTCGTGGGGTGGCGGATCATCAGCCTCCGGCATGTACACGGATGCAATAACCGCCTCCTGAAGGCTTGAATCCGGCGCCCCGTGCACTATAATGGCGCACAGGTCTCTAGAACAGAAACTCGTTAAGGGTTGCGCATGTATATTTCTAGACATGTAAATACAGGCTCGGGGATTGTCCGGCCCTGTTTGTGCAATAAGCTTACCTCCGATGTTCCGGAGTCCGCAGACGGTGCCATTCCTGACCCACGGCTCCTGGATCAGGACTATGGCCGTGTCGTTGACCTCCAACCATTTCCGTATCTGAGCCGTCGCGGTTTCGCTGTGGTGGAGGTTGGCTTGGAGGATATTACAAAGCGGAGAAGGGGGTAACACTGTTAATGTCGTCCTCCTCCGCCGATCCTCCCTCCGCCTCCTCCTCACCTATGGCCAGCTTCTCCAGACCCCGGGCGCAGTCCCCCCCAGCCTCCGAGGGATCACGAAGAAGTTCTTCCTCGTCCCCCTCAGAAGCAGGAGCAGTCCGCGCCGACGTCTGAGACCCGGGCAACACCTCCACTCCTACAGTGCTTGCCCTGGTCCCCACGGAAGTGTCCATAGGTTCGGATTCAGCAGGTGCCGTGTTTTCCCGAGAGACGGTGTCGCTGGGTGGTGGGTATTCCACGTACCTGCCACGCGGTCCTTGGAACTTTACGTACACCGAGCCTAGCAAGAAGCCAAGCCGGCGTTCGCGCTCTACAAGGACCGCCACGACCGTTTCCGGTACACTAACAACAGCAAACGTATCCGTCTCCTGTCGCTCCGTCTTGTGGAGTAACCACTGGTCGATCTGCGCCCAGGGGTTCTGGTACCGAAGTGTTCGCGCTACGGCGCGGAAATCTTCCCAGATCCCCGGGAACAGTACGCCACAGCGTACTCTACGCTGTAGTTCACTCTGGCGTTTCACGGTGACCTTGTCCCCTGTAGACAGGGTCATAGTCGCCGTGCACCGCCTGAGCCATGCCAACGTAGCCTGATCCTCACACCATAGCCGTAGGGCACCGTTGGATAACAACGGCTTTCCCCGGAATAGTGGGCCAGAGGATTGGCTATTGCTAGGCTGCATGGCTTCCTGCATCAGCAGTGCCTGCAGCTGTTTCTGCACCTCCTCAGACAGCTGCGGAGTGAGGTGACCTGAGGTCACTGTGGTAACAGCAACCAGCAGGTCCGCCTTCAAAGCATCCGCATACGCCATCTTCGGAGTATCCCCCGTAGGCTCGAGTCTCAGCCTCTTGGTCTCACCTCGCGGAGAGATAGTCTCGTCCGGGCGATTCCTTTTGGCCGAAGCTCGAGATTCCGGGATTGCGGTCGTTGCAGGCCTGTTCCTAGCCCTTTTCCTTGCACGGCCGGCGCGGCGTGCTACTGGGGTTCCAGCGGCTGCCTTCGCCGGCTCCTGCTTGGAAGCACCTGGTTGTTGTTTAGGCGCTGGGGCTGTTGTGTTGTCCAATGCAGCTCGCCTCTGCCTGGACTTGCGACGCTGTTTTTTATTTTTGTGCGTCTTCCACTTAAAGTCCGGCACTGTCCAACCTGCATCGATCAGCGTGGATGTAGCGTCCGTTAGGGGTACCGCTGGTGTCCGCTCCGGTTCAACGGATTTCTCCATTGACGGAGCGTCCTCCTTAACGGCTCCCTCGGCACTAAGTGTTGGCTGGTTTCGGTCATGAACCTGTCCCGAGCCCGTCGGTGTCGTCAACGTGCCGGGTGTTCGAGGCGCCGGGATCCCAGCAGCCTTTTTACCCGGCACGGACTGGTTTTTACGGGGGGGCACTGTGGAAACAGCACCGCCACTCTGCTTGGTGTATCGAGGCATTGTGGAAACAGCACCTTCTTTATGAGCAGTGTTAGTGAGTGCAGTATTGGTGTGTGTCTTGTTTGTGTGTGTTTTGTTTGTGTGTGTCTTGTTTGTGTTATGTGGTGTGTTCGCGCCTTTCCGGGCCACTTTCGCGTCCCTCAAGGCATGTGTGGGTGGGGTAGGCACTGTGGGAACAGCACCTCCCATTTGTATGGGGAAAGTGGAGGTGTCGGGCACAGCGTGAGCCGCACCGTCTCCTCCGTGTGTTTGGGTGCCTGAGGGGTTAACCTCAGGCGCCCGTGGGGTTTGGGATCTGGTTTTATCCATACCACTTGATTGTTTATATTTCGTCTCTCGAGCTTCCCACCCTCCACGGAGCCCGCACCTTTGGGGATGTCACTTTGGACACCAGGACTACCCGAGAGATATAGACACGGTTGGTTGGGATTCATGCGCGACATCGGGAGCTGCAGACATATGGCCGGGGGCACCGATCCTAGTACCCCCAGTGGTTCCACACGCCCTTGCCCCGTCAGCATGGCCGAACCCCATGTCCCCCCAGAGGACCCCCCCGTGTCTCGCCTGCGGCCCGTACCCTCCTCAACCATACGGGACGCGTGTCCATTCCCCTATAGTGGCTAGCTACAGGGGTACCGTTTAGCCAGAAATCCGGACCAAAGAGGGCGTGTTGTCTCCCGGAAGTATCAACCCCGACCCCGTTCGACTCAGCCCTCCAGGACTCCATCTTCCTCGCGTACGGCGATCAACTGCGCAGGACCAACGCAGGTGGGTGCTGTGTGCTTGTGCGAGCGTAGTAACTATATAAACTGCATAGATAAAGGGGCAATATTTGTGGTTGGTGCCTGCCCTTAGCACATTAAACATATAAAATATATACCTAAAGATATACTATATCTGTATAAATACCATAATAAACCGTCTTCGCACCCACACAAAGGCGGCTTTCTCTATACATAACGGAAGAAATAGAAAAGAAGGGACCATGTATACAGAGATATAATACTAATGAGTAAACTACATGAATATGATACATATAAAGACCCTCCCTATTTACCCGGGCTTGGGACCGGCGAGGCTTCGCAAACGGACCGTCTCTGTGGTCTGTCTGAAGAGCCCCGCCTAGGTTTATATTATCTAGGTTTATATATTTACCATCAGATGGACTGTGACTCGTCTGCCACATACACGTAATAAAAAAAAAAAATTACCCTTTCCCCATTAACCTCTTCGTATTGTTATTGCTTTCTACCACCTGTCTCATTCCTACGAGTTGGCGACGCACGTTTCATCCCTTGGTATTGCTAGCGTTAATAGGCTTCGATAACTGCTTACTATCAAGGAGCCCATTTGCTTGTTTGCTACCCGAGTAGTATGAAAAAATTGTACATGTAGAGAATGACATGCCCAATAAGAGAGTTTTCATTCTTATAAAATATTTCCTAGTTAATATAATTAGTCTATTGAAATGTTACAATTTAAGGACCTAATATTGCATGTTTTAGAGGACGAAATTTTATTTTTGGGACACGTGTGGGGGTCAATAGAAGCCTAACCCCAAGTTTGTGGAGTTGTGGAGGAGAGGAAAACACCTATTTCGCGATATCTCGGAAACTATGCGTCCTAGAAAAAAATCGTAAAGACATAATTTGTAGCAAATCGCTTTGCCTACAATATGTTTATACAATTTTTTTGCCCTAAATTTAAAATTAAAGAAGTTATAAGCAAAAATGTGAGACAATTTCTATAAAATATTCTTTTTTGCTCTATAACTTTTTTTTATACATTTTACAAAAAAATTACCTCAGACCAATCTTGTAGAAGGTCTTTTGCGGAAAATTTTCCGCTATATTTTTTTTAATTTTATTCATTTAAAACGCTGTTACAGCGCTCCAAAGTTGACTGGGTTCGTTAATTCTCATGATGATCCGGTCAAAATGAAATGTTTAACTTAGTTTTATGATCTTTCTTATTATTGTAAATATATTTTTTTTTAATTTTTGTTAAATCCCTACCTACAACTTTACTAGTAGTAGCTGAGGTGCGGCTTAAAGTAGCTGTAGCTCGAACGGTTAACGCGACCACCAAGGCAAGCAAACGGTTTGAGGTAAACAGACTACGGGATCCGGATATAGGCGACGCTTTCAGACTAGAGCTGCGGAATCGCTTCTCGGCAGTTGAGACGGACTCTACTACATCTGTCAACGCGGAGTGAAACCACATCAAAATGGCCTATGTAGAGACCAGCTCCGTCATTCTTGGACACAAAACACATACACGCGAAGACTGGATGTCACAGAGAACCTGGAACCTCATTAAAGATAGGCGCAAACTCCATATTCAACTCCTGGCAACCAACGATACGGCGGTGCGTGAAGATCTGAGGCTGCAGTATAGACAGATACGCAGAAATATCTACCGCAGTACTCGTCATGATCGACGAGTATGGGCGGATAGTGTGCTAACTCCGGTAATCTAAGAGAGATGTACAAGGCGACGAAGACCTTAGCCGGAAACAGGAACCAGAGGAAGAAGAAGCCCTTGAAGGACAAAGGAGGCCAGCTGATCGTGACATCGGAGGGACAGCTTCAACGCTGGCGGGAGCATTTTGAGGAGATCTTCCGAAAATAACAGCCAGGAGCAGGATTTGAACCTGCATCTTCTGGATACCGTCCAGATGCTTTACCAATTCAGCCATCCTGACAATTGCTCCTGACTGCTAATTTCGATAACACATCATACTTAACGTCTTTGGGTGACGCCTGCGCCATCTGTCAGAAGTATTTTCATACATTATACCGACCAGGTAAACTTAATTTTACAATTAAGATTTTACCTAATAATGACGCAAACCCTTTAAATATTTAGATATTTTTATATATATTTTTAGCATTTGACATGCTTAGCACTATACATTAAACACAAAGTGAAAAATGTGAAATCGAAAATAACAGCCAGGAGCAGGATTTGAACCTGCATCTTCTGGATACCGTCCAGATGCTTTACCAATTCAGTCTTTGGGTGACGCCTGCGCCATCTGTCAGAAGTATTTTCATACATTATACCGACCAGGTAAACTTAATTTTACAATTAAGATTTTACCTAATAATGACGCAAACCCTTTAAATATTTAGATATTTTTATATATATTTTTAGCATTTGACATGCTTAGCACTATACATTAAACACAAAGTGAAAAATGTGAAATCGAAAATAACAGCCAGGAGCAGGATTTGAACCTGCATCTTCTGGATACCGTCCAGATGCTTTACCAATTCAGCCATCCTGACAATTGCTCCTGACTGCTAATTTCGATAACACATCATACTTAACGTCTTTGGGTGACGCCTGCGCCATCTGTCAGAAGTATTTTCATACATTATACCGACCAGGTAAACTTAATTTTACAATTAAGATTTTACCTAATAATGACGCAAACCCTTTAAATATTTAGATATTTTTATATATATTTTTAGCATTTGACATGCTTAGCACTATACATTAAACACAAAGTGAAAAATGTGAAATCGAAAATAACAGCCAGGAGCAGGATTTGAACCTGCATCTTCTGGATACCGTCCAGATGCTTTACCAATTCAGCCATCCTGACAATTGCTCCTGACTGCTAATTTCGATAACACATCATACTTAACGTCTTTGGGTGACGCCTGCGCCATCTGTCAGAAGTATTTTCATACATTATACCGACCAGGTAAACTTAATTTTACAATTAAGATTTTACCTAATAATGACGCAAACCCTTTAAATATTTAGATATTTTTATATATATTTTTAGCATTTGACATGCTTAGCACTATACATTAAACACAAAGTGAAAAATGTGAAATCGAAAATAACAGCCAGGAGCAGGATTTGAACCTGCATCTTCTGGATACCGTCCAGATGCTTTACCAATTCAGTCTTTGGGTGACGCCTGCGCCATCTGTCAGAAGTATTTTCATACATTATACCGACCAGGTAAACTTAATTTTATAATTAAGATTTTACCTAATAATGACGCAAACCCTTTAAATATTTAGATATTTTTATATATATTTTTAGCATTTGACATGCTTAGCACTATACATTAAACACAAAGTGAAAAATGTGAAATCGAAAATAACAGCCAGGAGCAGGATTTGAACCTGCATCTTCTGGATACCGTCCAGATGCTTTACCAATTCAGCCATCCTGACAATTGCTCCTGACTGCTAATTTCGATAACACATCATACTTAACGTCTTTGGGTGACGCCTGCGCCATCTGTCAGAAGTATTTTCATACATTATACCGACCAGGTAAACTTAATTTTACAATTAAGATTTTACCTAATAATGACGCAAACCCTTTAAATATTTAGATATTTTTATATATATTTTTAGCATTTGACATGCTTAGCACTATACATTAAACACAAAGTGAAAAATGTGAAATCGAAAATAACAGCCAGGAGCAGGATTTGAACCTGCATCTTCTGGATACCGTCCAGATGCTTTACCAATTCAGCCATCCTGACAATTGCTCCTGACTGCTAATTTCGATAACACATCATACTTAACGTCTTTGGGTGACGCCTGCGCCATCTGTCAGAAGTATTTTCATACATTATACCGACCAGGTAAACTTAATTTTACAATTAAGATTTTACCTAATAATGACGCAAACCCTTTAAATATTTAGATATTTTTATATATATTTTTAGCATTTGACATGCTTAGCACTATACATTAAACACAAAGTGAAAAATGTGAAATCGAAAATAACAGCCAGGAGCAGGATTTGAACCTGCATCTTCTGGATACCGTCCAGATGCTTTACCAATTCAGCCATCCTGACAATTGCTCCTGACTGCTAATTTCGATAACACATCATACTTAACGTCTTTGGGTGACGCCTGCGCCATCTGTCAGAAGTATTTTCATACATTATACCGACCAGGTAAACTTAATTTTACAATTAAGATTTTACCTAATAATGACGCAAACCCTTTAAATATTTAGATATTTTTATATATATTTTTAGCATTTGACATGCTTAGCACTATACATTAAACACAAAGTGAAAAATGTGAAATCGAAAATAACAGCCAGGAGCAGGATTTGAACCTGCATCTTCTGGATACCGTCCAGATGCTTTACCAATTCAGTCTTTGGGTGACGCCTGCGCCATCTGTCAGAAGTATTTTCATACATTATACCGACCAGGTAAACTTAATTTTACAATTAAGATTTTACCTAATAATGACGCAAACCCTTTAAATATTTAGATATTTTTATATATATTTTTAGCATTTGACATGCTTAGCACTATACATTAAACACAAAGTGAAAAATGTGAAATCGAAAATAACAGCCAGGAGCAGGATTTGAACCTGCATCTTCTGGATACCGTCCAGATGCTTTACCAATTCAGCCATCCTGACAATTGCTCCTGACTGCTAATTTCGATAACACATCATACTTAACGTCTTTGGGTGACGCCTGCGCCATCTGTCAGAAGTATTTTCATACATTATACCGACCAGGTAAACTTAATTTTACAATTAAGATTTTACCTAATAATGACGCAAACCCTTTAAATATTTAGATATTTTTATATATATTTTTAGCATTTGACATGCTTAGCACTATACATTAAACACAAAGTGAAAAATGTGAAATCGAAAATAACAGCCAGGAGCAGGATTTGAACCTGCATCTTCTGGATACCGTCCAGATGCTTTACCAATTCAGCCATCCTGACAATTGCTCCTGACTGCTAATTTCGATAACACATCATACTTAACGTCTTTGGGTGACGCCTGCGCCATCTGTCAGAAGTATTTTCATACATTATACCGACCAGGTAAACTTAATTTTACAATTAAGATTTTACCTAATAATGACGCAAACCCTTTAAATATTTAGATATTTTTATATATATTTTTAGCATTTGACATGCTTAGCACTATACATTAAACACAAAGTGAAAAATGTGAAATCGAAAATAACAGCCAGGAGCAGGATTTGAACCTGCATCTTCTGGATACCGTCCAGATGCTTTACCAATTCAGCCATCCTGACAATTGCTCCTGACTGCTAATTTCGATAACACATCATACTTAACGTCTTTGGGTGACGCCTGCGCCATCTGTCAGAAGTATTTTCATACATTATACCGACCAGGTAAACTTAATTTTACAATTAAGATTTTACCTAATAATGACGCAAACCCTTTAAATATTTAGATATTTTTATATATATTTTTAGCATTTGACATGCTTAGCACTATACATTAAACACAAAGTTGTCAGGATGGCTGAATTGGTAAAGCATCTGGACGGTATCCAGAAGATGCAGGTTCAAATCCTGCTCCTGGCTGTTATTTTCGATTTCACATTTTTCACTTTGTGTTTAATGTATAGTGCTAAGCATGTCAAATGCTAAAAATATATATAAAAATATCTAAATATTTAAAGGGTTTGCGTCATTATTAGGTAAAATCTTAATTGTAAAATTAAGTTTACCTGGTCGGTATAATGTATGAAAATACTTCTGACAGATGGCGCAGGCGTCACCCAAAGACTGAATTGGTAAAGCATCTGGACGGTATCCAGAAGATGCAGGTTCAAATCCTGCTCCTGGCTGTTATTTTCGATTTCACATTTTTCACTTTGTGTTTAATGTATAGTGCTAAGCATGTCAAATGCTAAAAATATATATAAAAATATCTAAATATTTAAAGGGTTTGCGTCATTATTAGGTAAAATCTTAATTGTAAAATTAAGTTTACCTGGTCGGTATAATGTATGAAAATACTTCTGACAGATGGCGCAGGCGTCACCCAAAGACGTTAAGTATGATGTGTTATCGAAATTAGCAGTCAGGAGCAATTGTCAGGATGGCTGAATTGGTAAAGCATCTGGACGGTATCCAGAAGATGCAGGTTCAAATCCTGCTCCTGGCGGTTATTTTCGATTTCACATTTTTCACTTTGTGTTTAATGTATAGTGCTAAGCATGTCAAA
Organism: Leucoma salicis; assembly: GCA_948253155.1. Classification (NCBI taxonomy): domain Eukaryota; kingdom Metazoa; phylum Arthropoda; class Insecta; order Lepidoptera; family Erebidae; genus Leucoma; species Leucoma salicis. Next base: position 11,048,053 of record OX411820.1, on the reverse strand, counting down.
TGCTAAAAATATATATAAAAATATCTAAATATTTAAAGGGTTTGCGTCATTATTAGGTAAAATCTTAATTGTAAAATTAAGTTTACCTGGTCGGTATAATGTATGAAAATACTTCTGACAGATGGCGCAGGCGTCACCCAAAGACGTTAAGTATGATGTGTTATCGAAATTAGCAGTCAGGAGCAATTGTCAGGATGGCTGAATTGGTAAAGCATCTGGACGGTATCCAGAAGATGCAGGTTCAAATCCTGCTCCTGGCTGTTTTTCGATTTCACATTTTTCACTTTGTGTTTAATGTATAGTGCTAAGCATGTCAAATGCTAAAAATATATATAAAAATATCTAAATATTTAAAGGGTTTGCGTCATTATTAGGTAAAATCTTAATTGTAAAATTAAGTTTACCTGGTCGGTATAATGTATGAAAATACTTCTGACAGATGCCGCAGGCGTCACCCAAAGACGTTAAGTATGATGTGTTATCGAAATTAGCAGTCAGGAGCAATTGTCAGGGTGGCTGAATTGGTAAAGCATCTGGACGGTATCCAGAAGATGCAGGTTCAAATCCTGCTCCTGGCTGTTATTTTCGGTTTCACATTTTTCACTTTGTGTTAAATGTATAGTGCTAAGCATGTCAAATGCTAAAAATATATATAAAAATATCTAAAGATCTTCCGAATCCTAAACGACCTCATCACTACGACACCTTCTTTTTTTTTTTTTGTTTAGGTGGGAAAAAATGTTCCTAACCGCACACCCCGTCGTTCGGGGCAACGAACAGGGTAGTGTGGGGCCCTCACCCACTAAATAAACCCGCCGTGTGCCGTCTCTCCGCCTTTGTTGGCGGGCCACTGGAACTATGTTACATTCCTTCGGTGGATCACTACGACACCTGCTGCCAGCTTGCCCGCACAAAGCCTCGACATTGAGGTGTCTCCCCCCACTGAGGAGGAAGTAGTGAAAGCCATCCGTCACTTAAAATCGGCAAAGCCCCAGGAGTCTTCTTCGCAAAGAACAAGCTGGTTTCCGACCCAACCGATCGTGTACGGACCAGATCAATACCTTGCGCATAATACTCGAACAGGCATCAGAATGGCAGAGGGAAATTTATTTGACCTTCATGGACTTCGAAAAAGCCTTCGATACGCTGAGCTGGTGCTGCATCTGGGAACGATTGCATGAAATTGGGGTCCCCGAGAAAATTACCAACATGATCAAGGCCATCTACGGGAAGTATTCCTGTAGAGTGACACACGATGACCTCGTCTCGGAGGATATACCGGTACATGACATGTACGATAGGGGTGTCTTCTCTGACCTCTCCTATTTCTTGTTGTTCTCGATGGCATCATGAGCAATACAATATGTACCAAGCGTCGCGGCATAGAGTGGGAACTATCCAGCGTCTTGGAAGACCTGGATTATGCCGATGACTTATACTTGCTGAGTCACACAAGAACCAACATGCAAGCCAAGCTGGACGACCTACAACGAGAGGCAAAAGAGATGGGACTGAAAATCAACACCCGGAAGACCCAGAAAATGAGGTGCGGGGCGACAAGCTCTTTGCCGTTGCTCTTTGGTACAGAGGCTGTGGAAAGGGTCCACAAATTCACTTATCTCGGTAGCGTAGTGTTGGAAACTGGAGGGACTGAAGAGGCATAGCTTCGAGAATCGCCAAGGCAAAAGCAACCTTCGCACAGCTGCGCCCTGTATGGAAATCACGGAAGCTGACTAGGAGAGTTAAGATCAAGATATTCCGGTCCAATTTGAAAACCGTGTTGCTGTACGGATGTGACACGTGGAAGGTTACTAAAGACATCTCACACTGGCTCCAGGTCTCCATCAACCACTGTCTTCGCCGTATTCTTGGTGTTTACTGGCCCGAGAAAATCTTCAATATAGAACTATGGGAACGCTGCAATGAGACCCCGATCGATCAGCAGATCAAACGCAGCAAGTGGAACTGGATCGGACACATGCTCCGAAGGGACCCTAATCACATACCGATGCAAGCCCTAGACTGGAATCCCCAAGGAAAGCGTAAGCGTGGCTACCCAAAGCAAACCTGGCGGCGGACGATCATCGCAGAGGCGAAGAACATAGGGAAGACTTGGAGCGAATTAAAGCGTGAAGCTCAAAACCGAACGGGATGGCGGCGCATTGTGGAAGCCCTCTGTCCCATCTAGGGGACACAGGAATATAAGTCATGATTCTTCATTTAAAAATTTGATATTTGATCAAAAAAATAATATCAAAAACGTGTCAAAAATAATTGTTTCCCTATAAAAATAAATCTAATCTTTGAAATCTTGGAAAGATGCTGAAAGTATTGCCTGAAGCTTTACCAGCAAGAATTGTTACTTTGGGGGAAGAAGGATATTCTATGAGAGAAATAGCTCGTCGAGTTGCTGTATCCCAATCCTGTGTCGTGAACACGTGGCGGAGGTATCGTGGCATGGATAACTTTGCTGATTAACCTAGCTGTGGTCACCCAACTATTCTTACTGCTGCCCAGAAACGTTACATCAGACTGCTGACTGCCCGCGACACTACAATCAATGCCACTGATATAAGAGCTGTGTCGCGGGCTGCCACTGGACTAGAAGTAAGCACTCAGACCATCAGTAATTGCTTACACCAGACTGGATTACGAGCAAGGAGATCCCGGCGAGCACCTCTGAACTCACGGCAACGACAGCAACGCAGATTGCAGTGGGCTAGGCTCCGTCAAAATGAAGATGGTGCTGAAGAAAACATTTGGCAAAATTGCTTCTTCGTTGACGAAACAAGAATAAGCACTCATCCAGACAACCGACGTGTCCTTGTCTGGAGAAGACGTGGGAATGCAGAGAGATTGGAGCTAGAGCGCCGTTAATCCCGTATCGGGGCTCGATGACTGCAGCTTTGTACCAAATGTTGTTATAAAACAATTCCGTAATAAATTCATAATAATGTTTCTTATTTCATCGTTTTCTTTCATTTATTTCTTAGTCAAAATTGCATTAAAATTTTCAAATCAAATTTTTATTTGTAAATTAATTAAAAATTGTTAATATTTTAGTTTCAATAAAGTTTTTTTCTTTTTAAAAGAGATAACACGTAAGCACTTTTCTTTTATAGGGTGAAATTTAAAAAATACAGCATGTTTTGCTAGTGATCTCAAAATTTTTTTGATGTGTATACTCGTATATTCGACGTACCTATATACTTATCTGAATCTTAATTATTTTTCCAAATAAAAGTAGCCTAAGTTACTCCTTGTAACAACAGCTATCTTGTAGTGAAAGTCCCGTCCAAATAGTTCCTTTTTTTTGTGTAAGCGGGCAAACATGTGGTGTAACGACCACGGAAGTGTGGGGCTTGCACCCACTAAAGAAACCCGCCGTGTGCCGTCTCTCCGCCTTTATTGGCGGGCCACTGGAACTATGTTACATTCCTTCGGTGGTGTCCAAATCGTTCCTGCCGTTCCGGAGTGGTATTCATTCGCAAATTTATGTTTTATTTTTTTTACACGGAACCCTAATTATGTTTCCAAAGTAAAAGTAAACTAAGTTACTCCTTGTAATAACAGCTATCTGCTAGTGAAAGTCCCGTCCAAATCGGTATCGCCGTTCCGGAGATCAGCCGGAACAAACAGTAAGCTGTTATTTAGACATTACAAACAGACACTTAATATTATATGTACCCATTAATGTATAAAAATGTACCTATATATTTGATCGATATAAAAAGTTTTTATTAAAAACCGCAAGTAATTAAGTTTTTTCCATTTGAAAAAAACACTCACTGCGGAGTTTTTACTATAAAAAAATACTAAAGTTGTTCTAGAAGTACGGCTGTTAGTTTATAAGACAATGAACGTGTGCATGTATTTAATTGTTCAAACTTTAAAGCAATGACCTAAATAGTATACTTCAGTTTGCTGTTTGACATTTTTTTATGAATGGTATTGTAATTTGTGATATAATATAGAGTACCTGGATGACCTAGCTTTGCTCGGTATTTCTTTAAGTAAATCGTGTGTTTTTCTCGCAAAAGAAAAACTTGAAAAAAGAGGGAAAACAATCTAACTGGAGACATCTGGACTCGAACCGGGGCCTTCTGGTTTTGGGACCGCCTGATTTCCCACCGGAGCTATTATAACCTTGTAGATGGTGGCGAAATTTACCTTCGTATTCTAATAATATTGTAGCAGTTTTTCATTGCCTGAAAACCCAGATAAAATTACGTTTTCTAAAAATGAAACCATAAAGCTAGATAGATTTATCGCCTCCGAAACCCCCTGCATACTAAATTTCATGAAAATCGCTGGAGCCGTTTCCGAGATTCAGATTATATATATACAAGAATAGCTCGTTTAAAGATATTATTAGATTGCATAATTTATATCACCACAATCTTTTCGAAATATATGGCTCAATTATAACGTCTATTGGCTTCCCTGTAATAGTGTTAGATGTGCTCGTTCCGTGTTTGAGTGTCTTGCTGACCTCACACTGGCAGATTCATAAGACTCTAGAAGAATATCCAGTTATGTAGCTCAAGTAATTTTTTTATTCAATTATATTTCTGGTAGTATCAATGAATCGTGGCCAACATACCTATAATTTTAAAACTGTTGAAACGCTTACGTAATATTTTAAAAGCAATATTGGTAATGCTATTGTGCTTATGATGTGAACCATTTTGAATTTGAACTAGCGTTAGTCTATAGCCCCACTAGTTTAAGCTCTGTGTTGATGAATCGGTCAGTCAGGACAAGTAATTATATATCTATAGATGATGAAGTGGCTTAAATACCAAATGCTTGTTCTAGTGCTGTAGGTTCGAAGATATATATACTTGTTACAAGCATATTGATACTTTAAAACGTTGACCTTTATATTGGAAGTTTTTTCATTGATACATGATTTTTGACAACTATCAAAATGACACATTTGAATAAAATGTTTTATATCCCATATATCCTAAGTACCTATTGTTTATATATTACCATTATTTGAATTAAATTGATTTGCTTGCATTATTTGCACGGTACAGTAAAAACCAATTGTGAACATGCCAATTGAGTGTCGGCGATCTACAACAGGGGGAAAAGGGAACCGAGGAATGTATATAGAAAGAGATCCAAAAATTGTCGCAGCAGGTTTGCCTACAGCACAGCAAGATGAGGTTGTGAGCGATTCTTTGCAACATTACCTGCTTAAAGATGAAGTTGATGCTTTGGTAAGTGACGCTATGATCCCTGAAAGTAAAAAACAACCACTCCCTCCATTACGTAAGCCTATACCATTAGACATGAGGTTTGCTGGTCCATTTGGACAAATGGGTAAGCTTATCAATCCACCATGTAAAACTAAATTTCAAGCTCTCGTGGATGATATCAAGAACACACCGTATAAGTCATATTGGAAATCATTACTAGGGGAAGTACCAGATCCTGTACCAATGTTACCAGAAGGTTTTGATAAAGAAGGAACTACTTTTGGCAAACCAACACCATTTCATGGACGGCTTTATGATATTGTCATGCCTAAAGAACCATTTCCAGATAAATCACCTCAATCCAAACAAGCGGGTGCTCAAATTGATCGTAAATATTGTACACCGCCTTACGAGCCAAACTTGACGTATGGACATCGCACATTCGTTGATAAAAGGGGCAGTTATGCTCGATGTTGTCTAACTGATGATAGAATTGTATTAGGAACAGGGGGTAAAGTAATTGTTAATTCCATACAAGCTAACTTTCTTGATGTTAAGCAACCGAGAGTGGGTAAGGTTTTAGCCCCTAATAACAATATAAATGAGGTACCTAAGGGATATACTTTCGGTAAGCTCATGAAACCTGATAATCTACGAGAATGTTTGACTTTCTGCGAGATGAATAAAGGTCTTGAATTCTTCAGGAAGTGTTTAAAACATCTTAACACATTACGCCGATGTTTATGTAAACGATTTTTACCAAATTTTTTCCACAACTTCTATTTAACCCTTAAATTTTATGATACAGAAAAAACCGGATGGGTGGCCAAGGAATTGGTTTATAAACAATGTGGAATTAAACTAATTAGATTTGACCCCGCATTAATTGAGCCTCTTTTATCTATGTGGCAAGCATTTGATGGAGCTAAAATTGAATATAGAATCTTTGTACGTGTTATTAATTATAGGGAACCTTCTCCTGAAATGCCTAAAATACCAGATTTCCTGCCTGATTGTCTTGATTATCGTACTACTTATACAGAAATGGTAAAGCCAGGACAAGTGGCTGATGATCGACGCATGGCTGGATTACCATCTGGTAGATATTTGGATTTGGACTATCCTATAGTTCCTGAGAGATGTTGTGCCGCCGATAAAATTTGCCTTCTACAGGAAAGTGACATGCAATCTTGTATTTCTCCGAGTATTTTGACACACCTTTTCGTTAATCACCGTGATATGTATGAAAAACAAACTCCAGCCAACGTCAGAAGGGTTTTTGAAGCAGCAGGGGAAGAATTTTCAGATGAACGATTTAATTCTATTTGGGAGGAAGCAAAAAAACTTCATTCCCAAGGGTGGGTTTGCTACGAAACATTTCGACAAACATTAGGAAAATTCCCTGCTGCTGAGAAAAAATAAAAATATGGATATTAAAATACGAGTATAACAATTTTCTACTGATACAAAAAAAATGTTAAAAAAAGGTTATCATTACTCTATCGAATAAAGATACATCAATAAATACGTGTATAATTGAACCTGATCTGTAAGTCCACAATCAACAGCGCATCATGCTGGAAATTCTAAATTCCTTGATACATTAATAATTATATCGTTGCATCTTCGTTATTTTATAAACTACAGAAAGCCCAGCCCCAGCATAAACTGAGTGCATTACACAAATTTAACGTCAAAATGTCTTTAAAGAGCAAATTACTTGTGAATGTGGAAAAAGAGAAGTTTAGTGCGAGGGAGATGCCAACCTGCGTCCCTTTTAATCCGGGGAAGTGCTCTGTATCGCTAAGCCATCGCACTGACGGAATGCCATTCCCAATCTCCACATCACATTTATCTTTACGACCTACGCCAACTATCGGATGCATTTACATGCATTATTCCAATATAGTAAGTTTAATTTTGGAATTAAAATTCATACTATTTGATGGCGCGATTTTTTAAACTTTTTTGATCTGTATTTTAGCACTTGGCATACTCAGCTACTTTAAAGAACAGATTATCCCACGTGCACTAAGCTTTTCTTTTTCCACATTCACAAAAAAATTGTTCTTTAAAGTAGCTGAGCGTATCAAGTACTAAAATACAGATCAAAAATGTTCTGTTAACGGCGATCTTGTTACTTTATTTATGTATTTTAAGTACATTTATTTTGCTCCATGTACTTATTTACTTACCTACTAATCATGACGTCATCTCTCTTGCGTGGTAGGCAGAGAGAACAGATAAAGGTTCCATTCTTTTTACATACACCTCTGACTTCCTCAACATTCATGTCTCTTCGAACACACTTGCTTGTTTCGGAGACTCCTTCCTTCAATACATGACCGATTTGGTCAAGGCAAGTCTCGATCTCTCTCTGTTCCTATATCCTTCCACTTTCGTATTGTATATCTTCTTAACCAGTCGCTTGTCCGGCATTATTTCCACATGCCGGGTTATCTTTCGCATCTTTACACCAATACTCTTTTTCATACCTACTCGCTTGAGTTTCACATTATCATCTATCATCATCATCATCTCCCTAGCTTTATCCCAAACTTTTGCTGGGTCAGCTTCCAATTTGTTCGGTTTTAGTTGATCCACAATTATGATATTTATTATGAATAATATCTGACCTCCACGACCAGACCTTAGAACATGACCGGACTAAGATTTTTATTCACGATGGACAACCTGTAATGACTGTTAGGATGATAATTGACAGCTGGGACCAACAGCTTAACCCGAAGCATGTAGGAGATCAGATGTCTACAAATAGGTGTCACTTTTTGGTCACCCATCTCATTGCCAGCTGAGTGAAATTTTCTGAATCTTGCCCCGATCGTTTAAATTGCAAGTGCTACGACCTCCTCACATTGTCATCTATCGGGCCGAAATAGGTATATTTTAGGTATAACATGCACAGTAATGTGATTGAATAAGTTACCATTGTTGATAATATTCCCGTATGGCACAATGTGAACTTAGTAAAGAGCTTAACGTGTAGTTCGTAGCTTAACGTGTAGTTATTATTAAACTGGTCCACACTGGGCCAGTGTGGTGGACTATGGCCTAGTCCCTCTCACCATTAAAGGAAACTCGTATCCAAATAGTGGGATAGAAAAAAGGTTGAAAAAAAATACTATTACAAGTTGCAACTCCTTATATACATTATATATGATACACAAATAGTTCAAATTATTTATGAATAAGGAAAAATATATTTTTAGTACGAGCGGGAAACGAACCAGCATCTTTTCAAATCCGGGGAAGTGCTATAAGCCACTGAACTATCGTATTGACCTATTCGGCCATCCCAATTTCCTTATCACATTTGCCTTTACGACCAACGCCATCTATCGGAATGCATTTACATGCATTAATCCAATATAGTAAATTTAAAATTCATACTATTTGACGGCGCGATTTTTAAATATTTTTGATCTATATTTTTTTTAGCATTTGACATGCTTCACTACTTTTTAAAGTAAGTACAAATTATTTGTGAATTAGGAAAAAGAGATTTTTAGATTTTTAGCTTCCCCCTCGTACTAAAAATCTCTTTTTCCTTATTCACAAATAATTTGTACTTTAAAAAGTAATGAAATTTAAAGTAATGTAATTCTTTAGCATGTCAAATGCTAAAAAAAAATATAGATCAGAAACACAAATAGTTGTTTTAACTGCGACTTTCGTGGGCCTTAAATCTTTGTTTCTCTTTAAAGGAATTTTACAAAAATTAACATACGAGTTCTCAGAGTGATTCAGGAATAAACATTCAACCTTTCACATTTGTAATATTAGTACGATAGTTATTATTGTGGTTTCACAAAAAAAGACATAGTACTTGATCAATTTGAAATACAAAAGTTGTGGCAGTTAATGTTTAATAATATTTCAAGATGATCCAAGAAGGAGAGAAGGTTTATTACCACGAAAATCCCTTAAAAATATATTCGCTTTGTTTATAATCACCCCATATTTTGTTACAATTAAAAGAAAGACATTTATTTTATAAAAATAATGTGTATTTTAAGAAATGTACAATACACTATTTGGTTTCAATAGTAATATATTTATTTCCAATTCATTTAAAATCTATTCTTTTGGTAAAATAGTGATGATATATATTCAATCTTTCGTACGCAAAGTAGATTAAACTATCCACATCTCTCATTCTTGCAAGAACTCTTTCCATGCCTGCTGATATTTTCCTTCAGGGTCATACATAGCAACCAATTGCTTCCAAATATCGGGATGGTTTTTCTTTACTTCGTGTGCTAATTGCTTGCCACTTTGTTTTTGTTTTTCAGTACATTTCGCGCAACGTGTAGCCAGAGCTTCAGGCAATTTATCTAAAAACAATAAGATTTTTACAGTTATACTGGCTTTGTTGAAATATGTTTCAGTAAAAATCATTTAAAGAAAAAATATAATTCAAGATAATATAATTAATGTACGTAAGGATTGAGTAGCATGGTACCATGGTTTAGTTATAATAGGTACATTATAACTACATTATCCTGAATTAACATATGCAATAACTGCATAGTAGAAAGAGTTTCTGCTATGATATCTATCCATTACATTATGACTTACGGAGGCGGAGCAGTGACGTACCTAAAACCGCGCGTGACAGCAAGTAGGTATAAAAGTATGAGGTTATAATTATAACAACAATTATGTTATCCTTTTTTTATACTTGACATTTAAAAATAGTTATTTAACAGTAATATATAATCACACTAGTCGACCTGTGCGGAATTCCGCATCCATTGAATGACTCTTTCTTAGATGATTTTAAATCTCAAATTTAAGATAAGTGGTACATATTTAGGCCGTGGGTGTATTTTTCGTCATTAGCCGGCAGATTTAAAATGAGGGGGAAATCATGGAATTTGGTAAAGGAATAAGGAAGAACTCGCTCTCACCGACAGAAAAACAGAGCAGAGAAATAATATCTAAGATAATACCGATGATTCCGTTAGAATTAGATTGAAGTTTTATTGATATTGCCTTTAAACTAATAACTAAATAATAATAGTTATATCATCTTAGAATTTCGGATATTTACCTCTCAATAATTTTTTTCAAATGTTTCTTATAGAAATGATAGTATTTTTTTTTAAATTCCGCGGGTGGCAAACAAGCTTACGGATCATCTGATATACGGTATCATATATAGACGCTAGCAACATCTCTCACGATTTACCAACTCGCAAGATAATGTATAGCAGAAAGAGAGGAAGGATAATATGTAGAGGATGAAAGATAAGGAGGGAGTGTGGGCCTACGGGGCTCTCACTCACCTTTATGATACACGACTGTAGGAGTCCCTAACGGTGTCTTAAGTTTATCTGACGGGCCTTGTGGCGTAGTCGGTAGTGTAACCGACTTCCGTGCACGAGGTCGTGGGTTCGATTCCCACCCAGGACAATTATTTGTGTGATGAACACAGATATTTGTACTGCGTCTGGGTGTTTTCTATCTATTGTATGTATGTATTTACAAAAAAAAAGTAGTATATGTATTATATCCGTAATTTGGTACCCATAGCACAAGCGTTAAGCTTAGTTTAGGACCAGAGGACGTTGTGTGAAAATGTCCATGAATATTTATTTTATATTTTTTTATATATTCTGGGAGAGGGTGGTACTTCCCCAATCGAGCCAGCCTATTCATGCCCAGACAACAGGGCCACCATAACCACTAAAAAGTACAATTATCTTTGAAACATGGAATCGTGCTACAAAATTAGAAAATAGTAATGTAGGAATGTATAGTGCTAAGCTGAAGACACTCTTGGACCTTTAAATAATAAAAAAAAATACATAAATATGTTTCCTGCGTAGAAAAATGAACATTAATGTAAGTTTAAGAAAATAAGTTTCTCCTTTCCTGATTATTTTTAGCAACTTCCGTAAGTCCACACGCATTTGAAAATATTCTCTTTCATTTGAAAATTAATTAATTTTCCTTTATAAATTAACATACATATACGTATATAATTAGTAGGTACATAAGTAAAAAAAATATGTGAGTTAGGTACCTTTAAGATGTTTCACTTCTGGAGTGCATGGGCCTTTGTTAAGAAGGCACTTGGCATAAGCATTCAATAGTCGGTCATTGCTTAGAACTTCCGACATATCAAATTCGTAATCTTCATACTGCTCCTGCGCTAGCGCAGTCCAAGCCAAGCAAAAGATGAGTAACACTGCCTTCATATTTACTGACCTTACAAGTCGGGTGATTCAAGTGGTTAGTTCGAGAACTGTGTGGTATACTCGTTGTCATGACTGATATTTATATCAACTCAGAAGCTCTTTGTTACTTGGAATATTATAAAAATGTCACCACAAATTATACTACGCTATATTACCGCTGTAATTAATTCAAAGAACATTGTTCGCTCGTATATTTAATTATTGACGTATTAATGGAATTCATTAAGTCTATTTATTGCTTGTTTTTTTAAATCTATATCTATCTAGCCGTGTGAGGCGGCTTTAGAATTGTCCCACCCCTCTCCGCCCATGGGAGTCGTAAGAGCCAACTGAGGGAATACCAGGGGAGTGGGTGCTGCTGTCCTTCGAGTATTAACAACATTTACTGCGATCGCCAACCCACCTGCCAAGCGTGGCGATTACGGCACTATCCCCCATTCTTGGGGAGGCCTATGTTCTGCAGTGGACGTTAAAAGGCTGATGGATGGATCTATCTTATATATTATTACTCTAGCTTGTTTTTTCTGTCGGATGGTGAGATCTTCCTTACCTATTCCTATATCAATAGCTATGATTTACTCCTCATTTATACTGGCTAATGACGAAAAATAGACCCACAGTCTAAAAATTTACCGCTTCTCTAGATTTAAAATCCTTTAAGAAGAGGTCCTTTAATGGATACATAGATTATTCGATAGATATCGAATCGGAATCGATAAATATCGAACTGCGGAATTCCACTCGGGTCCACTAGTATTTTTGTAAAGCTTTAACTTTATTCGCACATCACACAAAAACTACTGAGCGGGTTTTGATAAAATTTTTTGTTAGTTTGATTACTTAGACTTATATATTATCTCGCTACTATATCGGGAACCTGAGACAAAAAAAAACTAGCTATTATGTGCCGCGGAGGGCAAAGTCTAGTTGTTTAGTTAAACTACAAAGGCAATTCAATATTTTTATATTTCTTAATACTAGACTATAAATTATATTGTGTTATTTAATTAATATCAATGAATCTGTGCCAACATAATGTATAACATTTGGTTTAACATTGCAAAAAGATTACAGCAATTATAGTTTTCACTAAAACACTTTTGTTTGTGGAATACAAAACTATGATGTTTCAGATATCAACAGTATTGTTATGTAGAGCATTAGCTGTAGCTATTAATTTTACATTACTAAGCTGGTCAGTCTAATCAGTATTTTGATACTGTTATCAATCATCAATTAACATTCTATACTATTATAAAGCTGTAACAGAGCTGTTTCTGTACATCTAAGATATTTGAGAAAACATCACTTTAATAGGCTATATAGGCGTGTCTAAACACAAAACAATTGTTTTTAGAATTTTTGTCTGTTTGTTTGTTCACACATCACGCAAAAACTACTAAACGGATTTTGATGTAACTTTTTTAGCTCTTGATTAGACTTAAAAATTGGTATACATTTTATTCCGCTACTATATGGGGAACCTGAGATATAACCTAAAAACCAGCTTTTGGCTGCGGCTGAGCCGCGGGCAAAGGCTAGTACTTTATATGCTTGCTTAAGTAGGTTCAATAAATGCATTTATGGGACAATTGTAGTTTTATTCTACTGCCTAGTATTCATGTAACCCTCAGAAATAAATAAATTAAATACAATTCCACTTTGAAACTGAGTGGTTAAATTTAAACGCCCGTAGCTAAAAAGGTGTAAAGTGCGTCTCTGTTGGAACGATCAGGGTTGTATTTGTCGAGAAGTTCGGAGAAGCGTGCTTCGCTCTTAGAACGTATGCCGAGGAGTAATTTTCGAACGATTGTCTTCTGTTTAGGATTGCACCGACCGCATGCTGTCGCCAATGTCTCGGGGAGAACACCTGTAATTATTATAATAATTGTCTGATTACTTGATCTTTTCGTTTAAAATACTGGTAGATTAAACTGGGGTATTAACGCTGTAGTAGTTTAAAGTCTGTCATTGCACCGATATTTTCTAGGCATTTTTAAGGACATGGTGAACATAGGATACACTGCAAATATATTTTTGCGAGATCATCTACATTTTGATGTAATAAATAAATATGATATGTATATCATCTAGGATGATCACCTTTATAGGTAAAAATTTAAGATACCAATTTTACCTTCTTGTTTCTAATTATTTCATGTAAACATTATTATATAGATATACGAGTTTAATTATATTTTTATATAAATAATACTTATAGGTACCTAATGTCCACAGGTACGTAAAAAAACAAACTATTTAAAAAAAATCGTTAACATCTATATTCTGTTATGTATGTATATTTAATGATATTATACCTAATCAAGAAAAGATGTTACAGAGTGGTTTGGGGCTTAAGACGGGAATTACTAACAGCGCTGGATTTACACTTAAGACGTTAGAAGCAAGTGCCCTGTCCCCTTAGAATGAATAACGAAACGTTAGACGAACTTTCATTTCGAGTCATAGTGATAGATCAACAGTCCGACGCGTGATTCCTGATTAGTCGAAATTTCAACGCGTGATTCAGGCGACCAATCACAATGAAGCGAAACGAAAGTTCGTCTTACGTTTCGTTTTTCATTCTAAGGGGGCTGGGCAGTATATGGGTTGCAAAGTTAATAGTGTAAAGAAATGGTAGATAATCAAGGGGACATTTTACACAATACCCAGGGCGGTACTTAGAGAAATCTGATTAGCAATCACAACCGAGCAAGCCGTTGGCTAATACCTAATATTAAGATTAATACGATAATATTACGTGTACTGGACATAACGTTTTCGTTGATGATTTAATAATCATAATTCTGACTTCACAGATAATTCTGTGAATGCAATCATAGAAGGAAGGTTATCATTTTTATTATACTGAAATACACGTACAATTAACCTAATCTAATGCCTTAACTACCCATAATAAGATGTAAACAAATGCGAAGACAACAAGTAAATCACAAGTACAGATTTGCATACAAACTTCCGTGTTTACAGGAACCAATTCCTGTAAGAGGGGATAGCAAATATTATCTTTTCAAAATTCTATCCACTGTAAAATAAAGCTCTGCGGTGAAAACATATAAAAAAATATAAATAAGGCATTTAGAAAATAAGATTTTTTGAATGAGTATGTCAAGTGCTTAAAATATATATCAAAAAATATCACTATATATAAAAATAATAATGTTACAACTAACGTTCTACACATTTATGTATTTCATATTTTAAGTAATCAATATCTATTTAAAAGGCGAGTTAATAAGCTTCAAAGTCGCATAGAAAATATCATAAAATCGTCATGTATCCTATATTAGGGAATAACTCTTTTCCGAGTCAGCATGCTGAAGTGGCAATGGGCAGGCCACATCGCTCGACGAACCGACAACCGTTGGGGAAGAAATATTTTCGAGTGGCGACCGCGTATCGGACGGCACAGCGTAGGACGGCCTCCCACTAGGTGGACTGATGACTTGGTCGCAGTTGTTGGATGCAGGCGGCAGAGGACCCTTCGCCGTGGCGTTCTCTTCGGGAGGCCTATGCCCAGCAGTGGACGATAAAAGGCTGATGGATGTATGGATGAAACTTTACAAACTCTCAATGATTAGACATCGAGGTCCCTTACCCCAATAAGAAGCGACGGCCTGGAGATATGACCGAAAGCTATTAAAACATAATATATCCATAAAAATTATCGAGTATGTAATCAATACATTTCAAGGCGAATACTTGAAATATGAAATTTATTGCACCTTTTTAAAAAAAAATATTACGTAAGGAAAACAAAACGTAAATTTTATCTTAAACTAGTTATTTAAAATTGTTCTATGTGGGATTTATTTTATAGACCACACTCTGTATTAGAAGTTATCCCTGTATAACGGGGGACCTTATAAACGTACAATCTAGTGGAAAAAAGTACATCTCACTCAGCACAACCATTTGTGGATTGTAATACTTTGTGTGCAAAGAATTCTTTGTTTTTATCCTGTGCGGTAATTGAATCCACAACATTCGGCCCGCGAGGTCGGTGTCTAATCCTTTGCACCATGTGCAGCATGGAATCCAAAAAACATCTGATTGTTAGTGCCGCTAATGGACTTAGCAAAAGTGACAATTTAGTACCTACTACTCTCTCGAGTGAATATTAGATCAGCTGTCTTTTCTTACAACCGAACCACATAAATTGTTGCCGTGTGGGGCCGGCTTTAGAATTGTCCCACCCCTCTCCGCCCATGGGAGTCGTAAGAGCCGACTGAGGGAATACCGGGGGAGTGGGCAGCAGCACTCCCTCGAGTATTAACAACATCCACTGCGATCGCCAACCCGCCTGCCAAGCGTGGCGATTACGGCACTATCCCCCCATATGAGCGCACAGGACCGCTCGTTGTGGCGTTTTCTTGGGGAGGCCTATGTCCAGCAGTGGACGTCAAAAGGCGTCCACTGCTGGACATAGGCCAAAAAAAAAAAAAAAAATGGATGGATGTATGGAACCACATAAAGATGCTTCACAGTTGTTAAAATGAAGAAGACGATGTTATATAACAAGTACAACTCTCCCTTGGTATGGCATACTACACATTAATACCTCCAAAAAGGTTGTTGATTATTGAACATTTTACAAAGCCTTTCTTAATACAAACTCAATCGAAATCGAAAATTTGTCTGAAGAAAATCAGCGCAAAACATTGTTGCGGGAATTGCTGCGACCCTAAGTTATTTTGTTTTTCTTATATTACGTGGGTGACGTATATTATTATATTACGTGGTAAGCAGTTACCGTAGCCTATAGACGCTAGCAATACCAGAGGCATTACTCGGGCATCGCCATCCAAGAAACGAGATAGATGAGATAGGTGACTAAGGACAGGATAGGTAGGATACTAAGGAGAGAATAGGAAAGCTAAGAAGGAGAGGATAGGAAGGGTCTCCGGCGCACTCACTCAGCGTACGAATTACAACGGTAGGAATATCTATCGTTGTTTTACGTTGACCTTCTGTGAGAGGGTAGTACTTCTCCAATCGAGCCGGCCCATTCATGCTGGGATAAGCAAGGCTTCTACCACTATATTAGATAATAACTGTAATATTCATATTTATAAGCAACATACGTTTAAAGTTCTTTCCATCTCTGGTACATGGTCCTTTATCCATGACGCACTTGTAATATGCCAGTAAGATCCTGTCGTTTTGAATGATTGCATCGGCGTTGAAGTTTTCATAGCGATTAGAATTCTGTGAGTAGCATGACACCACCACCGTCAGCACACACATCAATAGTAGCCAACTGTTCATCTTTAAGAATTTTTGCTGAAAAAAAATAAATATTGATATTACTTTTTAATCAGTATTAAAAAGGAAAGTAATATTTTGACTGATCTTCGATCAGCGAGTAATATAATAGGCCCATGTTTGTTTGTTTTTTTAATTAACTTATATTATTTTGATATTTTTATATATCTTTTTTTGAATGTGTTATGTGAATGTGTTATCGAAATTCACAGTTCCGAGCATTGTCATGATGGCTGAATTGGCAAACTATTTGGGACGGTATTCCAGGAGATGCAGGTTCAAATTCTGCTTGTGACTGTTATTTTCTATTTCACATTTTCATACGTTGTGTTAATTTAACTCATAATATTATTTATTTATACCTATTTTTTTTTATTAAGGAACTTTATTATTTGGATAAATTTTATTTAGGAACTTATCATATTAATTTGACTATGAGGAAATGTGATCAAATTTTGTTTCGAGAATGCCGCATCGTTCACGCGCTTTTTTACGAGTATCATGTGCGGATGATGCATGACATTAAAGCGTTTTTATTCGTCGATTGCATATAACTGATTAACTGCCAAAAGATGATTGTGGTATTAAAATATTATTATTAAGTATTTTAAAATATTAGTTTGTAATAATAAAAACTATCAGAGGACTTTTTTGTCTATTTATTATTATTTTTATATTTACTATAGATATACTATACTGGATTGTATATTATTTTTATTGACAGGTAATTAATAATTATGAATAAATATTTATTCCTGTTTGAGTATTTCAAATAAAACAACATTTTTTTTTGTTTCTTGAGTGTAATTTGACAACTGTGTGTGAGTAGTACGGCATTCCATTAATTTATATATTAATGATGTGTCCCGAACACAATATTATAAAATATACAATTGTATATGCAAGAACTTATTTTAAATGGTGTAATTATAATATAGTAAACTATGCTTATTATTTTAGAAATCATTAAATAAGTAAAATAATAAATGATGTCTGCGTTTCTTAACTAGATTAATATGTCAGTAATGAATAAAACAACAAGGCACCTACTCAGCGCGAGAAAGAAAGTTCACAACAAAAACAAGCAATGCCAAGGTTAGAAATAAATACTTTCTAAACGGTGGTATTGAAATGAGAAAATTGAAACAGTTTTTAAATAAAAATCATAAAAAAGTAACTACACTGTGTACAAATATAAACTCAATAATCATTATTGTATCGTTGTATTTGTTATCAATGTTGATTTTGTAAGCATAACGGCAGTTTATATAGGTACGAGCTAAATTTTAATCCTTGGATAATATATATATTACTCTGTTATAAGTATTTGTAATGGCTAGTAGTAGTATCAGTTCCAATTAAAAACAGGACGCAATATGTTTTGTAAATAAATCCCAAGAAATTTGAATTCTGTAGAACGGGAAATACCCGACACGTGTTTATAAACTAGTGCTTACTTTCGCATGCCACTTTCTAACAGACATTTAAAATGAAAATACTCACGGTTAAAGAAAGTTGTGTAAGTGTTCCTAGTTCGGCGTCCACTGGCAATATGGCTGTATTGGGCTCCTCAGCGGGGTGCTTCTCAAACCTGTCGGAGGAAGAGGTCGATGTAACGGGCCGCATACAAATTCGTCGAAGAAAGCAGCGCTTCTGTTCTCCCCGCTATCTTTAAACATATTCTCTGCATATGCGTGATCTTATTAAAAGTAAGTATTTTGCATTTAAACCTACTTATATGTTTACGAAATTATGGAATTTTTCTTGAGTATGAAATATTTACAAGTTCCGACGCTTATTGTTTAAAAAAAGAAACTTTTAGTCGATTAACTTTGTATAAAATCGTTGATAATGCAAATAGTATACGATATAAAAAACCCAATTATTTTTAGTAAGCAAAATACCTACTCTGGAAATCCCGCTAGAAAATCATAAAAATTATCTTTGTTTATACAATAAAATACATAAGTACAAATATATAATCATTGGCGATTTTAACACAATTTATTCAAAGCTAAACGTTACAATTCCTATAAGCAATTAATTAGTAATGCGCAACCTACACAATGATGACGGTTATAAACTGATATTCGAGTATATTATTATTAATAATAATAATATAAATTTATAGTTGATGATTGTATCTATGTATCTAAAGTAGTAGTAGACTGTAAGGACTCTATTTGAACTTCAATAAATCCAATTTTTTATGGTCCTTAATTACGTTAAGGGAGAACTTTTATGAACACGGTAAGTAGCAATATTTTCTTGTAGGGCCTGATGAGCGATGGCCTCCCTGTGGCGGTAAGTGGTAAGTCAAAAAGTCGCTTACAGACTCAACTGTTAACCCGCTGCTCAGCATTTCATTTCGAGGATATGAAATGAAAGAGCGAACGGCTATCTTCCGCTACACGCGGTCACACGGGAGTTGTCGATACCGACCCGGTCAGGCCGGATAACAAGTGAGCTATATAAATTAACACGTTCGAAAATTTGAAATCGAAAATAACAGTCACGAGCAGGATTTGTACCTGCATCACCTGGGATACCGTTTCAGATGCTTTGCCAATTCAGCCATCATGATAATTGCTTCGAAAAGATTCCTTCTTAATGTTTTGGGTGACGTCTGCTCCATCTGTTGGATGTATTTGACGTTTTGAATACTTTATAAAATTCACTTAGTCCACCCGTAAAATAATATATATGCTACAATAATAATGCTTTTTATATTAAATAATAAATGATTTGTGAAAGAAAAAGAGAGCTTTGCTACAAGCGGGATTTGAACTTGTGTCCCTTCCAATCCGGGGAAATGCTCAAGACCGCTAAGCCATCGCAGTAACCGACGGTAATGCTCAATCTCCACTTCACAATTGCTTTTGGATGTTCTTACGAGTATATTCTTATAATCATGCTAAAATATTAATGCTTATTTAGTAGGTTTATAGGTCTGTTTATTGGCAAGAAACGGTAAATTTGCTACTAAGTAACTAGTATAGTTGTGTATTGGCACCGATCTTTGGTGAATGAAATATAACAGGCGGTTTTTATTGTAACATTTAAATAATATGCGACTGTTAAAACCTGTAGTTATTAAAATTAATCTCGCTTTAATGTAGCCTGTTTGTAATTTATATCTTACGATTAATCTGTTTTATAGATTATTCTGCAATGTAAAGTGATGGGTTGAGAGAGTTTTCGCTTTTATTTTGCCAGCGACTTTGTCCAACTTGAATTAATTTCGCCGGTGGACCACTGAATTAATGTCACATAGTTCCAGAGGTCCGTCAATGCAGGCGGAGAGAAGGCGCACGGAGGGTTTATTTAGTGTGTAAGGGACCCAAACTACCCTGTTTGTACCACTTACATGCCTTAAAAAATATTGAATTTTGTTATGTCTATTCTAGAGTAATCTGCAATTTTTAAAATGACAATTAGATTTTTCCATAGAGACTATTGGGTCTTAGATATTGGGCTATACCTATATATATTTTTATCTAATCTATCACTATGCCAATGAAACTACGAATTGAACTAATATATACAACTGATTTCCTCAACAACCAAAATACGTCGAGATACTTCACGGCAGTTTAAAATAAAGAAGGACACAATTTTTGTTAGGCACCAATTTTCTTGTTGCTTTTGTTAAATTTCTTATTTTGTTACGTGTTTACTTATTTGTTAATTGATATTTTGACGTTTTCGTGGTTTATAACATGGGTTTAAGAAACATTGATTGTATTTTTTATATGTTATGTCCGCCGTGTGGGGCCGGCACCAAGAATAGCTCCACCCCGTCTCTTCCTAAGGGAGTCGTAAAAGCCGATTAAGGGATTACCGGGGGACCGGGCAGCAGCGTTCCCCTGTGTACTAAAAACATCCACTGCGATCGCCAACCCGCCTGCCTGCCAAGCGTGGCGATTATGGTAAAACCCCCATTTTGGGGAGGCCTATGTCCAGCAGTGGACAATGAAAAGCTGATGGATGGATGGATGTGTCACGCTTAGGTGAGATGGGGTATGGCAACACCAGAGGCATCATACGCGCATCGCCAATTTCAAGAAAAGAGATTTATTTTTATTTATTTAATACAAAAAACATAACATCATCAGCTAATGCCAAAGCGATGATATGATGATGATTATTAAATACTAAGCAATATTAGTAGTTTTGATTGTAGTATTTTCACAGAGCCTGTGAGCCGCTCTTGTAAAATATGCCAGGCTGCATGTAAATACATCGAAATTCATCGATATCAAATTTAATATTTTAAACACAAAGTGAAAAATGTGAAATCGAAAATAACAGTCAGGAGCAGGATTTGAACCTGCATCTTCTGGATACCGTCCAGTTGCTTTACCAATTCAGCCATCCTGACAATTGCTCCTGACTGCTAATCTCGATAACACATCATACTTAACGTCTTTGGGTGACGCCTGCGCCATCTGTCGGAAGTATTTTCATACATTATACCGACCAGGTAAACTTAATTTTACAATTAAGATTTTACCTAATAATGACGCAAACCCTTTAAATATTTAGATATTTTTATATATATTTTTAGCATTTGACATGCTTAGCACTATACATTAAACACAAAGTGAAAAATGTGAAATCGAAAATAACAGTCATGTAACAGCATGTCAAATGTTTAGTTTTTTATATATATAAAAATATCTAAAAAAAATTTAATATTATTAGAGCACGTGACAAGAGGTCAAACTTCAGCAGGTTAGTCCTGCATGTAGGCACGCAGAACGGCGGGAACTTGCGCCGCCTGGTCGCCGCCCCATCCGGTGCGCACAGGAGCAGCGCCACCAGTGCCCCAGGGTGGTGCAGTTCCACCACTGAAGGAATGTAATATAGTTCCGGTGGCCCGCCAATAAAAGCGGAGAGATGGCACATGGCAGGTTTCTTTAGTAAGTGAGGGCCTCACACTACCCTGTTCGTTGTCCCGAACGACGGGGTATGCCATTAGGAACATTTTCGCCCACCTTAACAAAAAAAAAGAAAGGGTGGTGCAGTTCACCCCGCACCACTCACCACATGTACATGAAGAGCGCGACGGTACGCCTCACGCCCAGCTTGCTGTACCCCAACATGCTGACAACGAACAGGGTTGGGTACATCAGAGGGTAGTATCTAAGGATAGACGCCATACTCCTTCGAGTAAGATAACGCGTGAATTTATTTTGTAGCTTTTCTAACATATTCATGTACTTATCCTCATGAGGTCGTGAGGGTTCCAGACAAGCGCATTCGCTTCCAGCCGGCTCCGGAGGAGTGCATTGTATAATATACTGACCACCCCCTTTTTTTTTGGTTAAGGCGGGAAAAAATGTTCCTTACCGCACACCCCATCGTTCGGGGATACTGACCACCCTAGTATTGTGAAACTTAGTTAGTTAGTAGTGGTAGCTTAGTTACTTAACTTAGATAAGAGGTGGATGGGTAGTAATAATAAGAAGAAGATGAGACCCTCCTCAAACCCCCTGGTTTAACCTCCAGTACTCTCACTCACCATGCAAAATACAACCGTAGGAGTAGGTACTTACAGTTGGATCTTCTGTGAGAGGGTGGTACTTCCCCGATCAAACTAACCTATTCATGCTGGGCGAAACAAGGCTCTACTAGTACAAACAATCCATTTTTGACATTTCAGTGCAATCACTGACTAATATGTCCTTTACTACTAATAAAACTAAGAAGTAATAACATTTTTTTCTGATATTTACGCGAATGTTACACATTTTGAAATAAAACTACGTTTACGGATTCTATCGCGTTTACTTGATTTTCTACTATCCCGACGTTTCGAATACTTTAAGTCCATATCAGCCTTGGACATCTACCATCTAAGTCCACCCGTGATCATGAATGCTGTAAAGTATTCGAAACGTCGGGATAGTACAAAAGTAAACACGATAGAATCCGTAAACGTAGTTTTATTTCAAAATGCATAACGATTTTCATTAGATAGATTTGTAATTTTTTAGTTTACCACGGAAGAGTTAAGCATCTGTACCTAAATACACTATCTAAATTTCCCCAAAACTTTTCAATAACAGGCGAGCCTATTCGTCTACTGTGTTATTACATTTGTTAGCCTTTTCTTGACCTTCACTGAGTATAAGCCTTCTTAAACGCTTCTCCTTCTTTCAACGGCTCCCGGCTTTGACTAGTCAAGTTGAATAGTCCACCTTGGAATATGTGGCCTTTCTCTTAACCTAACATTTGGGGCTGTATCCGCTACTCCTGTTATCCTGGGGAATTAACTACGAGTATGTATTTCCACTGCGATCGCCAACCCGCCTGCCAAGCGTGGCGATTACGGCACTATACGGCACTATACGATGGATGATGTATTTCATCTCTTAGAAAAGTTTGAGAAATTCACGACGAAAAGCTTAGAAACACTTTTGCCAGACGCAGGGTTCGAATCCCCCCGCGAACGTGCGACGCTCCGTGTGCAGATGCGTCGCTCAGTAGATGGTACTCGAAAGGGTAAGCCGCCGGCGGACTACTGAAGTAATCCAACACAGTACCAGTGGTCCGTCAACACAGGTGGAGAGACGGTACACGGCGGGTTTCTTTAGCGGGTGAGGGCCCCAAACTACCGTGTTCGTTTCCCCGAACGGCGGGTTAGGTACACTTTGCCCGCCTAAACAAAAAAAAAACGGTTCAAATCCGAAAGCCCCTGTTTTAAGTTACACGTTTATGTCGCTTAACTTAAAGACAAAAAATAACACAGTGACCTTGACCATCGATTGTATGATTATTCCTGATTTCTTAACCCCTCATAACGATTCTCATTCCTCGAATCGAGAGTTGTAGTAGTTTATGTTATTTATGTTCGTTTTTACTGTCGTGTAGTTATTTTTTCGAGCAATGTTTTAAGCAGATATTCAATGTTTTATAGGTAATCAAATCGAGAAAAATCTATTTGCGGCACACGCTAGTAGCTACCATACCATAAGGTTCAACCAATAAAAGAATATAGGTATTAAGAACTAGCTGTAACCCGCAATTGCGTCTACGTGGATATTAAAATGAGGGTAACTTTTTCCCTGACATCTAATTAAATATTTTGATTAACACAAAGTGTGAAAACGTCAAATCGTAAATAACAGTCACAAGCAGGATTTGAACCTGCATCTCCTGGAATACCGTTAATGTATGTATGCGGTATGCCGTATATGGCTAAGCATTTGGTACAAAGTGGAAAAATATGTAATTTTCCCCACTTTGTGTTGATCCGATTTAAATGAAATAAAGTCTGAAGTTCAACAATCATATTCTTATTATGTTAATATTCATATGGGTGTCTTATTCATCGTCACTGTTACCAATACATTATAAAGAGCATTTTAGGTAATAACAACGGCGATGCGCGAATAACTTCTGTTTTGGTAGAGTTTAAATAAATTGTTGACATTAAACACAAAGTGAAAAATGTGAAAACGAAAATAACAGTCACGAGCAGGATTCGAACCTGCATCTCCTGGATACCGTCCAGATGTTTTGCCAATTCAGCTATCGTGACCCTTGCTCCCGACTGCTAATTTCGATAACACATTCATACTTAACGTCTTTGGGTGACGCCTGCACCATCTGTCGGAAGTATTTTCATACATTATACCGACCAGGTAAACTTAATTTTACAATTAAGATTTTACCTAATAATGACGCAATCCCTATAAATATTTAGATATTTTTATATATATTTTTAGTATTTGACATGCTTAGCTTATGTATGTTACATTAAACACCATTATCCAGGAGATGCAGGTTCGAATCCTGCTCGTGACTGTTATTTTCGATTTCACATTTTTCACTTTGTGTTTAATGTATGTTGCTAAGCATGTCAAATGCTAAAAATATATATAAAAATATCTAAATAAAAATTGTTGAAATTTTGACTTTGTACGTTATTAAACAGTTCCCTATTGTTTAACTTAATATCTATCCAGTACCTATTAGGTCTGTCAAGATAATTATTTTAAGTTTACCAACCCATACCTTCCCCACAACTTTTAAAAAGATTTTTTCTGAGGATTAAAAAGACACGTCTTTTTTTATTTGATGGTCACTGTTGCGGTATTCTTAGACAAAAACATTATTTTTTACATATACTTTAATAGGTAAATGTAGTTTCATAGATAATAGAGTAAGAAATAAAAAATATTATAAATGTGATTTAGATTAAATGTGAAAAAACAAATTATGAGAAATAAGTCAACTGCATTAATATCTTCAAATCAATTCCGTTTTCAATGATGATGTGTTTTCTTTTCCAAACTTCTTGATATTTCCATTTAAAAACGTAGGAATTCAATTAATTCCTATCCCTAATAAGGATAAAAGAGATGCTTCAGATAAAAGATCAACGAATATTTCTCCAATGTTCTTTAATTTCAATGTTTAAATTTTTACTTTATTCGAGAAAAGTTTGTAATATATGAATAGGAATTATTCTTTCTTTGTTTCTAATTTCTTTATAAATTGTTGGTATTCATTTTCATGTTTTTCGTGGACTATCTCCATGATACGATCAAATTTTTCCTTTTGTTTTGGTGTGCAATTGGCGCATTTAGTCTGGACAAGTTTTATTACATTTTCTGAAAAAGAAAAAATAGATAGATACTAATTAGTTTTGGAATTAAAAAGTACAAAACTTATGTTCTGGTAATATTTAACTTGAGTGGTGTGCTGAAGGTACTTACTACCTAATATACTCAGAAACTTGACATATTTATCTACAAATAACTCGATACGGTGAATATTTGTATTTTAGCACTTGACATGCTCAGCTACTTTCCATCCATCCATCCATCCGTCAACCTTTCAACGTCCACTGCTGGACATAGGCCTCCCCAAGAGAACGCCACAACGAGCGGTCTTGTCAAGGGGGATAATGCCGTAATCGCCATGCTTGGTAGGCGGGTTGGAGATCGCAGTGGATGTTGTTAATACTCGAGGGAGAGCTGCTGCCCACTCCCCGGGTATTCCTACAGTCGGCTCTTACGACTCCCGTGGGTTGAGAGGGGTGGGACAAATCTAAAGCCGGCCCTACACGGCCAATCAGCTACTTTAAAGAACAAATTATTTATTAAAGAGGAAAAGAGATCTTTGCTGCGAGCTGGATTCGAATCTGCAAGCTTCTTCAATCAAGTGAGATTAGAGAAAATAAAACTGTTCTACCGCCTCCTATGTGATTTAAAAGAGCTTGTATTTTTCTTACAACAACATCAATACACATTTTGATTCTAACAATAGTACATTTTTATATATAATTGCAGAGTTCACTAGGTACTTAAATAAGATTAAAACATAAAATACGTATACGACAAGCCATTATCGCCTACTCAAAAAAACATAGATTGAACACACGCAGTACAATAAAGCTATTATAATTAACACAGGAGTTATAAACTAAAATCAATGTTAACTTTATTTAAGGCTGGTAAATCTACAGAATTACACATATTAATATTAATTATTTCTTAAAATTAAGGGAAAAAGGAGGCGTCAGACTCTAAAGTCTTAGAAGAAGCCATCAAGAAAATCTATCGGAAATGGAGGTTTCCTATTTTGTGATCAATTATGCACAAAATGTTAAAAAGTAATTACAATTTAACGAAGATATATCATTTTTATTTAAATAAGATATTATTATAATGTGAAATTGAAGGTGTGTTTGTTAGGCTTTACGTAATCCTATTGAACCAATCATCATAAAATTTTGCTTATACGTAGGCTGGATCCCAGAAAATTTCATTTTTTATCCCGGAAAATGAATGGTTCCCGTGGATAGCTATTTTTTCACAGCGATAATTAATGTACCGTAGAGTGATGTATTAATATTCTTTAGTCCACGCGCATATATCGCCGAATCTAGAATCCAATATTATCTTCTGATGGTTTCGGAAACAAGTCACTAGAGCTATAAAAATTGGACGTATTGTTTTTTTCTGGTTGTCCTACCTTTTCGACACCAAAAAGGTAAAGGTCTATATTATTTATATATAGGTATCTTACGAACTAACCTTTAAGCTCCTTCATGTCCCCACAAGGCGTTACATCAATTAGACAGTTAAATATCCTCATTCTCTGTTCATCGTTGGCTATAATAGCTTTAAAATCAAAGGTATCCAGCAAATCACCTTCTTTTGCTAAAGCTATCGCAGTGAAAGCTACTAGGATAGATAGAACCAGCAGAAATTTCATCTTGTTGATCCAGTGACTCCTGTAAAAAGCCAAGATGAGTTTTGGAATTTCTTGCCATATAAAATACTAAACTAAATCAAACCAAACACAAATTTTTGCTAACAAAAAGTTTCCAATAACCCTTATTCACACAAACTCAATTCACCTCTAGTTACTGAGGTACAAAGGATATTTTTATACCTTATAAAATTTATTATAGACGTTGTAGGTTCTGCTTAAATTGTCACAAACACAATGGCTCCTATATCTTCACTCTATCAGTTATATAAGAACTTGTGAGACAAAAGTGTAGCAGAATTTCTCAATAGTAGGAAAATATCAAGATTGTTATTATAATGTAACAACTGCAATTATGACACATATAATTGTCCATTCAGTATAAGGACTTGAGAGTTCAATGCAATTATAATTATAATTGTATCATTCGCGTTTATCAGAAGAGTTCACAAACTTTTTCAGTTCTTAAACACAAAGTGAAAAATGTGAAATCGAAAATAACAGTCAGGAGCAGGATTTGAACCTGCATCTTCTGGATACCGTCCAGATGCTTTACCAATTCAGCCATCCTGACAATTGCTCCCGACTGCTAATTTCGATAACACATCATACTTAACGTCTTTGGGTGACGCCTGCGTCATTTGTCAGAAGTATTTTCATACATTACACCGACCAGGTAAACTTAATTTTACAATTAAGATTTTTACCTAATAATGACGCAAACCCTTTAAATATTTTAGATATTTTTACATATATTTTTAGCATTTGAAATGCTTAGCACTATACATTAAACACAAAGTGAAAAATGTGAAATCGAAAATAACAGTCAGGAGCAGGATTTGAACCTGCATCTTCTGGATACCGTCCAGATGCTTTACCAATTCACCTGGTCGGTGTAATGTATGAAAATACTTCTGACAAATGACGCAGGCGTCACCCAAAGACGTTAAGTATGATGTGTTATCGAAATTAGCAGTCGGGAGCAATTGTCAGGATTGCTGAATTGGTAAAGCATCTGGACGGTATCCAGGAGATGCAGGTTCAAATCCTGCTCCTGACTGTTATTTTCGATTTCACATTTTTCACTTTGTGTTTAATGTATAGTGCTAAGCATGTCAAATGCTAAAAATATATGTAAAAATATCTAAAATATTTAAAGGGTTTGCGTCATTATTAGGTAAAAATCTTAATTGTAAAATTAAGTTTACCTGGTCGGTGTAATGTATGAAAATACTTCTGACAAATGACGCAGGCGTCACCCAAAGACGTTAAGTATGATGTGTTATCGAAATTAGCAGTCGGGAGCAATTGTCAGGATGGCTGAATTGGTAAAGCATCTGGACGGTATCCAGAAGATGCAGGTTCAAATCCTGCTCCTGACTGTTATTTTCGATTTCACATTTTTCACTTTGTGTTTAATGTATAGTGCTAAGCATGTCAAATGCTAAAAATATATGTAAAAATATCTAAAATATTTTTCAGTTCTTGTTTTTGCTCCTGTAAATAGTAGGCATAAAGTCTGTGTCCCCATCTGTTTCTTCTCTTACTACTTTCATGCAATGGATAGTAGATAGCGATGTTCACTATTGTGTATAATATAAAAATTTTCAAAGAGAGTCTTTATGTGTATAAACATTTTAAAATAGATAATTTCAATGTTTTATTTAATTTTCACTTCGCCAAATAATCAAATTGCATCATAACAGGTTCATGGTTTGGTTATGAACTTAGAGTAAATTGTAACATCATTAGGGGTGATAATCTCTTCGCTAGCACATCCTACACACGGCGGGATTATTTAGCGGATAGGCCCTCGCCCTACACTACCCTGTTCGTTGCCCTGAACGATAATGTGTGTTAACCACTATATTATTCCCGCCTTAACACAAAAAGGGGTTATAATTTTGTTTTTAGCAAAATTCATTAAAAAAGTAATTTATCATAACTCTCAGTAATGTATAATAAATCAATGCCGTAACCAATTCGACTTTGTTTTATATATTTAGTCAAGCAATTTTATATGTAGCTATCTATAGATTATTACTGCCCGGTGAAGAAGAATTTTGAGGAAACCTCCATGGCTGAGAAACTTGGAAATTCTTGAAATAACATAAAGTTCTGCCCTGCTTCACTGATGGTAGGCTTGGGCAAAGGTTTGGGTTAACGAGTGGGAGTACTTGCTTATTAGCCGGCCTGCGTGGGACGGTACCACCGTCTCCCGTGTGACCAACCATGGACCTCAATGTATATTTATAGACTCACCTGTGATCCCGGGTTGTTACCACAGTCTAACTTCTGACTGACCACCTCGCTGTGTTAAGGTTGTAGTGGGCGATAACCGTTCATTGCGTTCATGAGCGATGGTTACTGTTTACCATCAGCTAGACCATGGCTCGTCTGTCAACGTATACAATATAAAAAACAGATTCAAAGGCTAAAGTTTACAAATTCAAGTAGTTATATATCCCTATTTTTTTTTAAAGACAGCTACCTACTCTAAAGGAATAATCCTTGTATCGCTAGAGACTATCTACGAACATTTAGATATTTTTATATATATTTTTAGCATTTGACATGCTTAGCACTATGCATTAAACACAAAGTGAAAAATGTGAAATCGAAAATAACAGTCAGGAGCAGGATTTGAACCTGCATCTCCTGGATACCGTCCAGATGCTTTACCAATTCAGCCATCCTGACAATTGCTCCTGACTGCTAATTTCGATAACACATTCATACTTAACGTCTTTGGGTGACGCCTGCACCATCTGTCGGAGTATTTTCATACATTATACCGACCAGGTAAACTTAATTTTACAATTAAGATTTTTACCTAATAATGACGCAAACCCTATAAATATTTAGATATTTTTATATATATTTTTAGCATTTGACATGCTTAGCACTATGCATTAAACACAAAGTGAAAAAGATTTTTCGATTTCACATTTTTCACTTTGTGTTTAATGCATAGTGCTAAGCATGTCAAATGCTAACATACAATTTCACGAACATAAAGTACACCTAGACTCTCATCAACCATTTGTGGATCACACAAAGAGTTGTCCTGTGTGGAAATATAATCCACAACACTCTGGCGGAAGGCCGGTATCTAAACCACTTCGCAATCTGAGCAGTAAAATTTTACTTAGTAAAAATACTTACTATATAGGTATATTAGTTACCGGCAATAAAAATGTATAACTAAATGTGTATTTGAATATATGTATTGAAACAATCATCTATCATTACACTGGAGTTAATTGCATGTTTTTTAACCTAAGATTAATATCGCAATAACTCGGATGTGGACTTTGCTATTGTTATTATCAATGTAAATTATAGCCTTCATTCTGTGCATGTAAGCACAAATAAAATCATTGTAAGCTTTAATTAATGAAGCACTGTGTGAATATACATATATCCATCTAGTGCTATAAGTGAGAAAATAACATAATATTGTGTAATACTAACAGAGGCTAAGGTCATTATTACTAACACTATGGTGATTTTCCTCCTGATCAACTCTGAGGTCCCTAAGGTGGCCAGGAATGTCGCCTACTCATAGCAGATAATCGTCAGCCCGAGGGGAAGCCGACAGCACAGCACCCAGTCGTACCCAATGTCCCACAACAGCGGCCCTAAAACCGAACCCTGTGGGACGCCCCACGACGTGGGTTTTCTGGCTGAACTTAAACATGCGTTATCTCCTCTCTAAAAAACAGAATTATTGAAGTAGGTATATTGACATCAGAAGCATTAAACAATATTGACAGTAATGATTGCAAAATACATAAAAAATCCAAATAGATACCCTTCGCCTCTAAAAAGTCAATTAAAAAATTATTTTAATGCAGGTACATACCACACGCATGGAGAATTTTTCATTGGGAAGGTCAATGGTAATGTCATGTTATCATGTAATTTTATCAAATAAAATTGTTTTATAATGATGTTAGACAAAACATATTCATTTTATATTTTTGGATACCTATTACTATAATTGTGGATATCCGTAGATGTAATATAATATATAACATGAAGACGAAGTATGTTGTCACTAAATCAGCTGAGTACATCGAGGGACACACATCAGTAAGAAATTTTATTTTAATATTAATTTTTTGACGTGATAACATCTTATAAATCTATGAACACCGGCTGCACGCACGAAAAATTGTCACGTTCCGCATGAGCCGAGCGTGCAAGCGAGAGCGCGGAACAAGCGATATAAGAGGCACGACTGGCCTAAGCGTTCGGCTGGTGAGGCATCTATCGACTTATAAGAAGTTATCACGTAAAATTATCGTCCGTAAACCGACTTTACAGACAACCATGTAGTTTTTGTTATAATATACTAGTATATATTTTACCCCGGTATAAAATAAGCGTCGCCACGCTGTACTACCTGGTGGTCATACCCAATTTAGTCATCACATTTGTCTTAACGACCAACGGCATCTATCGGAACGCATTAACATGCATTATCCAATATAGTAAGTTTAATTTTGCAATTAAAATTTCATACTATTTGATGGCGTGATTTTTTAAACATTTTGTTCTATATTTTTAGCACTTGTGCTAAAAAGATGCACCAGGTAGTATGGTAGCTCAGTGGATTAGAGCAATTTTCCGGATAGGAAGGGATGCAGGTTCGATTCCCGCTCGTACTAAAGTTCTCCTTTTCCTCATTCACAAATAATAATCTGTACTCTAAAAGTAGCTGAGCATGTCAAGTGCTAAAAATATAGATCAAAATATATACTTAATAGCAATTATAAGCGCCCTGCGTTGATCTGGAGATAACAGATCTGAAAAAATATGATTTAAATGTATATACTAACAAATGTAGTTCCTAAGGGTGTAACAATACAAGACAACAATTTTTTTATATTCATTACGTGGGTGGCAAACAAGCATTCGGCCCACCTGATGGTAAGGGGATACCGTAGCACCAAAGACACCACTCGTGTGTCGCCCTCTCCAAGTGTAAAGGGATAGGACATAGATAGGGCAGATAATTAGGAGAAGATAGGTAGGTTAACTAAGGAGAGGATATGAAGGATTATAAGGAGATAAGTAAGGAGGGCGTTTGGGCCTCCGGTGCTCTCACTCCCATACAGTGGTAGCTGATCTTTTGTAATATGGTGATGTTTCCCCGATCGAGCCAGCCCATTCATATTGGAATAAACAAGGCTCTACCGCCTCACATTTTTTTTTCTTAATAAAATCTTATGAGTTGTATATAATATAGATTTAAAGCCATCCAATGCATTTGATATAATTTCGTTTATTTTGCATTATACGGTCTTCCAAAACAAGTTTACCATTGTGCTTAAAGAAAACTTCAAAAATAAATTAATAGATTATTATGTAGAACGTACCTTTTTTTTCACCCCGGCGTTCGGGGCAGCGAACAGGGTAGTGTGGGGCCTTCACCCACTAAAGATACCCGCAATGTGCCGTCTCTCCGCCTTTATTGGCGGGCCACCGGAACTATGTTACATTCCTTCGGTGGTATGTAGAACGTACCTACACATTTAACAGTGGATATGGGTCTAGATGAAGTATCCGTCACTAAACTACTGCTACTTTATATTTTTTACAGTTTTCTACAATAGACATTAAATAATGAACGCTATTCTGTTAGCCGTGATCACCTTGGGGGTGCCAGTAGCCCTGGGCTACGATGAAATGTATGATAAACTAGACGTGGATAAAATCATCGCTGACGATGCCTTATTTTCGGCTTATATAAATTGTATGCTGGATAAGGCTGATTGTAGCGTCGAACATTCTGCAGACTTCAGAAGTAAGTACATATGAAATATGCGCTTGCTGATCAGTAGTACTTAAAGTAATACATTTTTAATGATGTAAATAATAGTAGACAGACCAGAAATTTCTAGAAGAGGTACTTTCTTTTTATATAAATATAGAGTTGTTAATTAATAACATCTTGAAAAATTTGCCTCTGAATAATGTAAATTAAACTCATAATTTTTATCGTCTTTTCTATAACATAACTACGAGTATTATCAATAGATACTATTATAAAACTGTAAAATAGCTATTTCTGTACAAATGTAAATAAGATATTTGAGAAAAAATGACTGTAATAGGCTATATAGGCGTATCTAAACACAAAATAATTTTTTTAGATGTTTTGTCTGTTTATCTGTTTGTTTGTTCGCGGATCAAGGAAAAACAACTGAACGGATTTTGATGCAACTTTTTTTATTTGATAGTTATTGATTAGACTTAAAAACTGGTATACATTTTATCCCGCTACTATACCAGAAACCTGAGATATAACCCAAAAATTATGTTGTAACATAATAAATGTACATATTAAATCTGTAAAAAATACTCCACTGTAACTTCATTACTGAAATAGTTTATACTACATACGGTAGTATGTATCACTTTAATGACGTATAATTAAAGTGAACTTTTTGCAGTAAACTATAAATAGGTTTGTTAGGTCCTAGATAATTATGTAAATAAATAATTATTCACGGACATTTCACACAACGTCCTCTAGTCCCAAACTAAGCTTAACGTTTGTGTTATGGCTACCAGAATATGGATATAATACATATATTACTTTTTTTTGTAAATACATACATATAATATATAGAAAAAACACCCAGACGCAGTACAAATATCTGTGTTCATCACACAAATAGTTGTCCTAAGTGGGAATCGAACTACGACCTCTTGCACGGAAGTCAGTTACACTACCGACTACGCCACAAGGCCCGTCATGTAATAATAGTTATTTTCTTAGATGTAGGTAATAATAAAAAAAGATTCCGCATTGATATAAGAATGTTTATAGCTGCACGTACGTTTATCAATTAACAACTTTAAGTGTATCACGAGCGATAAGTTATTAATTGTTGCGCAGAAGTCCCGAGTTTGATCGCCATGGCGCGCATCACATACTATTTTGAGTTATGTGCGTGTTTCATTGATTATAAACTTAGACTAAAGTTATAAATAATTACTCACCTTAACTTGCAAAATACGTAACACCGTTGGTCTCATCGGCCTCAATATTCCGAAGAATATTTTTCATTCTGCCCCAAAACAAGTCGAAATCAAAGAATAACAATCGCAAATTTCATTTGTAAACTAATTTCATCTAGAAGCTGAATATTCTTCTTCCTATAAATGGCGTCTGATATCAACGTAACAAAGTTTTGTATTTCAGAACTGCTTCCTGAAGTGATAGCAACATCGTGCGCCAAATGTACTGCTATCCAAAAATCAAACGTCAGAAAAACAGTAAAAGCTTTGAGTGAAAAACGCCCTGAAGATTTTGTTCAGTTCCGTACAAAATATGATCCTAAGGGAGAATATGAGAAGAATTTTACCGCCTTCGTACTCGCTACAGATTGAAATACGACTTTAAAATTGATTAACTAAATTTTATTCCTAGATCTACGGCTTGTGAGTTAAAATGGTACTGTTGAACTATGTGGAGCATTAACTATTAAATAAGTTGCATATTGTAAATTAGTTTCTATTACATTATACATATGATAAGTTTCTCTATGGTAGGTACTGATTTAAAAAACATAGTGTCTCCACCCCAAGTGTAAGATCCAAGAAAAACACATATATGAAATACTTACACAATCTAAAAGCTCAAAAAAATGGACATGTCTTGCTAGCACGACAGCCCATAGATTATTTTTACTTAATTCCATTTATATTATAGCATTAGGAAGAAGTTATGAAAGGTATTTTTAATAAATATCTACTTACAAAGAAACAATAGACCTCTCATTATGTTTTATTAGACGAACAAACATCCAACATCTCACAGCTACGACGTGTCGTTTGGATTAAGAATTTGGATTTTGGCACAACTTTTTTTTGTTTGCCAGCCTCTTGACTAGACTGAAACTGATATTCGTTTTATATGTAACCTAAAAAGTAGTAAATTTAAAGCAAAAATAATATGATTTATTAAATACTTAGATATTATATATAACTTTATTTTAACACTTGAGATGCTCAGCTACTTATTTTTTTTACAAATTATTTGTGAAAGTGGAAGAAGAGAGCTTTACTGCGAGAAGGACATAATAAAACTAATGTGAAGTGGAAATTGGGCATCATCATTAGGTAACTGCGATAGTTTAGCAGTTCAGACCACTTCACAAATTGGATGGGACGTGGGTTCGGGCTCGCAGTAAAGCTCTCTTGTTCCACTTTTACAAATAATTTGTTCTATAAATAAACGTAGATACTTCTAGAACTTTTGGATTGCTTATAAAATAGTATAAAAACCAGTTTTTAGTTAATCCCCATTTATGTGTATGCAGAGAAACCATTTATATTTTTTGTTTAAACTAATCACTAATACTATGTCAGAACTTGATTGCTAGACAATATAATACGGAAAAAATGGGTATGTTGTTATTCATTTAATTTTCTTTTTTTACATAGTCCGGTCAAAAATAGCGTTACAATTAACAAAAAAAATAATATTACATTCAAATTAATAACTCTTCATTCTTTAAATATTTAAGGAGTGACTGAGTATTTTTTTTGTGAAAAAGGTGTCACAACATCGGCTCGGGTGTATCAAGATACAATTCTTGAGAAGGTGGTTCAGCCTCTTAACAATACGGCGGGCGGTCTTCTACTGCCCAGTGAGGTGGCCAGATGGCAGGGCTTCGCCCGCCGAGCTGACAAGGCCCTTTGAAGGTGCTCCAGGCCGGTCTTTGGACCTTAGGGGCGCTTGGTAGTGGTTGGGGTGACGGCATGGAGTCCTTACCTTCTGACTGGTACAGGTGCTGTCGGGGCACGCTTGCTGCGGCAGATCTAGCAGAGAAGCTGCAAATATTTGCCATATTTGGCAATGGGAGAAGACCTATCACTGCCGAACCTCGTCATAGCAATGCTCGGTAGCAATAGGAATTGGGCTGTGGTCGCTACCTTCTGCGAGGATTTTATCTCGCGAAGCGGTGGAGAGGGCTAGGGAGTTTCATCCTTTCCTTGACCAGAACTGCCACCGGCGACAGGGGCAGCGCAGGCGCAAATATCTGCGCCTGATGTCGCCCTAGATAAGGCTGCGGGTGGATGGTCCGGGGAATATTCGCCACCCGCAAGGCCTCCCGTGACAGTGCGACGCTCCGATGTGCAGAAGCGTGGCTCAGTAGAGGGTAACCGAAACCGTAAGCCACCGGCGGGCCACTACAAACCCCCTTTTTCCTATAGTATTAGCTACTACTACCCACGACCATCTCCGCGTGGACTTTAGTGTTTATCTTTTTTGTACGGAACTCTTATTATTCTTAGAAAACAAAACTAGCCTAGGTTACTTTTGATAACATCAGCTATTCATCAGTAAAATTCCTGTCGAAATTGATGCAGCGGTTTCAGAAATTAGCCGGAACAAACAGGCAGACAGACAGAGAAAAACTTAATTGGTATTTCATTATAGATAAAGTACACATACTTTCACTGGCAGACCCGGCCACTCGTTGCTGTGCACAAAATTCATTCGTTAATTTTGGAAGAAATAAATTGTAGCTAAAAAAACACTCCTCAACACTTAGTTGACTAAAACGTAATATTATGTTAAACCGTTATTAGTATAAAAAAGCGTGGGGTGCTTTTTACTATAAATCAATTTATAATATTTAATGTCAAGCACACCACTCTTTTTTATTATCATTATTTTTTGTGATATTATTTTTTACTTTTTTAGTTTATCTAACTAAACAAGCGTGCTTATATAGTGTTTTTAAAAAAACTAACATTATCTATTTTCTTCTTTTTAGTCTCAAAACAGCATCAAAATTACTTCAATTTAAAAGAAATTAAGCCAACTTAGCTGTTTTAACTTCGTTTCGAATTTTTCTTTTAACTTCGTCATATAATACCGTGTACCTATGTACCTACCGTGTTTTTTTTCACAAATTTAAGCTATTATTTAACTCGCTCACTTGACTCCAATAAAAATTAGCACTTTATCACAGTACATAATGGATGAGTGTTACGCGCTCACTTATTTCCAAAACGGTTGAGTGTATGAAAAAATGCTTAGATTTAATTTGTCGCAAATTTTATGATAATTTTTTTTATAATAAATGTTAACATTATTGGAGCTATAAAACCGAGATAATAGCGATTGTATATTTTTTGACCTTTCACCTCGAATAACTTACAACTTTTTACAAGATCTTTGAGAAAAAAAATTAGAACGCCAAAATAAGGTTTATACGAGTTCAGAGGTACCCCTTTTTATGCTCAAATTCAAGTACCTACTATCCTAAATTTTAGATTGGACCTAAACACACATTTTTTAGAAAAATATGTTAAGATCGGATTGGTAGTTTCGGAGTTCATTACGGACAAACAACGTGATACGTTATTTTTATATATAGAGATCTTAGGATGACACTCTTTATAATAGGTTTTTCAGTATAAAAATAATTTATTTAGGGTTCCTGTATATTGTCAATGACGTAAATATCGAGACATGATGCGGAACGATTGCGTCGTAAAATATTATGTGACGGCATTGCACAATTTATGAAGTTACGTCAGAATGCAACGGCTGTGGCGAAGTAGTTCTGGCGCAACCCGCAGTCGACCGCCACAGCTCTGGCCGGCCCTGTCTGACACACAAACACATTTGCTGGTTGCATGTCTGATTGCTCACATAGCTAAATGGCTTGCTGATGAAATATTAAGTCTAATTCAAATAAAATTTATATATTTAAACAAGCAACTACGAGTAGAATTCGCTTCCTCTAAATCAAATTATTATATTGTCAACAAGTAAGTAAGTAATAATTGTTTAGTCTAAAAATCAAAGGTTATTGTTATAAACTTTAAACAGACCACAATATATTTATAATTTTTATTTAAGTATTACAAAATCAGTCAACATTGTGGTATGAAATAAATAACACAAAAGTTCGTCATCCGATTAATATCTAAAAACCTACATATAAATAAAATCACAAAGTTAACAATCCTGAAAACTATACACATCAGTTGGGAAATGTTAACACATACAATATTCATATATTCTATTCCAATTCACTTTATCTAAAAACTACTAAGTGACATAGCATATAAGTTATTTCTTCTTAGCTAGAAGCATGGATGAATTTATCAAAATTGGCGCGATGGGTTCCAGTAGGATCATTTTTCTTCACAAGTTCATCCCATTGTTTCGGATGCTTAGCCTGGATTGTCTTGATGACCTTCCTGATGTTCGTTTTCTGTTTCTCAGTACATTTTGCGCAACTCGTCTCTATGGCTTCTGGCAGGGTCTCTGAAAATAAAGTGTTCATTTAGCAATAGAGTTCAAGACCTGTATTAAACATCGAAATAGTATAAATATACTTCCCTATACTTATATCATTACATTATGATATTTTGTGATATATATGTACGTAGAACTAGCAAGATGTGAACTGTGTGTGTGTGTGTGTGTGTTTTATATGACAATTTAGGTACCTATATATATTGTTCAAAATTCTCCATAGTATGTTATAACCTAAATGTTGAATAAACAATAATATAATAAAAATGGAAACTCGGCTCAAAATCGTTTAATGAAAGAAAAATATATTGCTGATTATACATAAAATATTCTGTTTTGAGTAAACTATTTAAATAGTTTTGATCTATTTTGATCTATATTTTAGCACTTGACATGCTCAGCTACTCTTAAAGCACAAATTATAATTTGTGAATAAGGAAATATACATATAATTTTTACTTTATTTAAACAGTTTTACTGATCGACTATTTCTGAATGCAAACGCCTAACTTAAGCCTACTTCGATGGATTAATAGTTATGAGTGAGTTTTCCTTCTTGACAGCCTTAACCTCGACCCGGTTTGTGCAAACATATTCGAGTGGTACTACTGGGTTTATCCTGAGTTACGCAAATATTTATGTTGAATAATGAAACATACCTTTGGTTAAAGTATGATATGATCTATGTTTTCATAATTATACGTTAGGTTGTTTATTATTATTATTTTAAATACTGGTACGTGTTATGTATTTATAGATAGATAGATAGACATACCTATATAATAAAATAATTCTTGTCTGATATACTTATCTACCAACACCGTATGTAATGAATTATCGTCTAGTAATTAGATAATTTGTATACCTATTTCAATTTAACGTATATGTATTATAACGTATTATAAGTATAATTATTATAGAGGATAGCCGTAGTCTCATGCCATTTTGCTAATATCAACGAATATAATGGCCAATGTTATATTGAAATTGGGAGCACAAAATTCAGGATGCACTTCGACGACTAGCAGCTGAACAGAGAGCTGACTTATGTATCAATGACATGACGGATCATCAAGCATCAGTGGCATCCTACGGCTATCCTCTATAATAATTATACTTATAATACGTTAAATTGAAATATGCAAATTATCTAATTCCATCCATCCATCCATCAGCCTCTCAACGTCCACTGCTGGACATAGGCCTCCCCATGAGAACGCCACAACGAGCGTTCCCGTCATGGGGGATAAATGCCGTAATCGCCACGCTTGGCAGGCGGGTTGGCGATCGCAGTGGATGTTGTTAATACTCGAGGGAGTGCTGCTGCCCACTCCCCCGGTATTCCCTTAGTCGGCTCTTACGACTCCCGTGGGTAGAGAGGGGTGGGACAATTCTAAAGCCGGCCCCACACGGTGGTTTTTTATCTAATTACTAGATGATAATTAATTGCATAAACGCCCGGTAGATAAGTAGGTATATCATATTAAAAATATAATGTTTAGTTGTTACCTTTTGTAACAGACTTTTAAGTTTTGCTTGCTTGTCTTAATGATATTATGAACTACTTACTTCTGAAGTCTGAACCTTCTGGTGTGCAGCGTCCTTTCTCAAGAAAGCAATTTATATACGCTTTTAGGAGTCTGTCATTGGTAATTAAAGTTTCCACGTCAAAGTTATCGTATTTGGAATTGTACTTGTCTGCTGAGAGCACCGCCACGATCACACACGACAACACAACCAGCACCTTCATAGTGAATATTGTATTCTGTAATCAAATAAATACCTCAATAAGATTTCTTGATCCTTACACGATCACAATGGAACAAAGAATGAATAAAAGCTATCCAGAATGTTAAGTAAGAAATCTATTAAATATCTCCATGGACATTGACAACGACGTGCTTTGCATTTCAACTTTTCGTACTGGGCGCATGAGAAACACTGATTAGCTTTATAAATTTACAGCAACGAATTGGTTAACAACTGTTGAACAATACATTTTGTACATGTATAAGCAGTATAAATATGTATTTTTCATTTCTTGATCTATTGTATAATAATTATATCACATGGATTACAGTTTTCAAATCTCATAAATCACAAAAAAATGTGTCACTAATTGCGATTCATTGCTCACCTTTTACTCTCTATAATCGACCTCAAGAACTAGCAGTGGCAGAAAGCGACAGTGGTTTATATTGACGGTATACCCACTACCAATGTTGGCACATGGGTCAATGCTTACACAGTTACCACAGACAAAATTGGACCTTTTACTTTAAGACATATGAAACTAAGTTAAGTGATCTTATCATTTTGGTAAAACCCTCCCTGGTTTGTTGGCGAAACATGGATATATGTGATAGTGGCTTTAGCTTGTAAACAAAACATTCATAAAAAATATTGCAGTATCAATACTGGTAAAATTGAGCAACTTCAAATTTCATGAGTTTTAAACCTTCACGTGCCACAGAAAATATTCTAATTCCTCATATACGTAAGTATGATGTATCATACGGTGGTCGACTTATGATGAGGAAAAATGTTCATCTTAAAATTTTATAATAAAAATCATGGGCAAATCGTATTTTTTTGTACTTTGGTGTAATATACTACTGCTAGAAAGGTATATTCTCCCATATGTGAATATATACATATTCATATGTATATAGTCTAGTATGAGACACTGGGTTACAGGACCATATATGTAAAAGTACACATTATCCCAGAAAAATAAATAGCTAATCTAACGAGCAGAATTCAATAATTGTTATACGGATAAATTACCTTGCCCTAAATAAATATAGAAATGTTTTATCCCAATAATATCGAGAGACACCAATCCTGTGGGATAAGCCTAAACGACTTAAATAATTTGAATCTCCACGCAGCGGTATTAGCGGGCACAATCTTTATAAGACGTTTATACACTAATTCATAATATATTTGTGCTTATGGAAGTGTTGTCTATCTATTATACAATGCTATAAAAGAGCTGTGTCTGTACATCTATACTATTATAAAGCTGTAACAGAGCTATGTCTGTAGATTTAAGATATTTGAGAAAAAATGTCTTTATCAGGCTATATAGGCGTGTCTAAACACAAAACGATTTTTTTTAGATTTTTTGTCTGTTTATCTGTTTGCCTGTGTGTTTGTTGGCGCATCACGCAAAAACTACTGAACGGATTTTGATGCAACTTTTTTAATTTGATAGCTCTTGATTAGACTTAACAACTGGTATACATTTTATTCTGCTACTATATCGGGAACTTGATATATAACCCAAAAACTAGCTTTTGGCTGCGGCGAGGCCGCGGGCAATGGCTAGTATAATATATTATATAAACTATATAATATACTAGGCTAATCCGGCGTCTCTAAACACAGTACAACTTCTTTTGGGCATCATGCAAAAGCCACTGAACAGATTTTAATTTGTTTTGTTGATCGCTCTTAATTATACTTAAAAACCATATACATTTTTGATCTATATTTTTTAGCATTTGACATGCTCCGCTTCTTTTTAAAGTACAAATTATTTGTGAATAAGGAAAAAGAGAGATTTTCGTAAAGACAAATGTGATGAGGTAATTGGGATGACCCACTAGGTCAGTACGATAGCTCAGTGGCTTAGAGCACTTCCCCGGATTGGAAAAGACGCGGGTTCGTTTCCCGCTCTTACTAAAAATCTCTTTTTCCTTATTCACAAATAATTTGAACCATATACATTTTATCCCGCTACTATATCGCGAGCCTAAGACGTGACCTAAAAACTAGCTTTTAGTTGCGGCGGAGCCGCGAGCAAAGGCTTGTGTTTTATAAAACTGTAACAAAGCTATCTTTGTATTAGGCTATTTGGGCGTCTCTGACATAAAACATTTTTTTAAATATTTTTTAGATTGTTAGTTCGCACATCACGCAAAAACTACTGAACGGATTTGGATGAAAGTTTTTTTGTTTTATAGCTCTTGATAAGACTTAAAACTGGTATATGTTTTAC
Organism: Leucoma salicis; assembly: GCA_948253155.1. Lineage (NCBI taxonomy): Eukaryota > Metazoa > Arthropoda > Insecta > Lepidoptera > Erebidae > Leucoma > Leucoma salicis. Next base: position 11,005,810 of record OX411820.1, on the reverse strand, counting down.
CCCGCTACTATAACGGGAGAACGGATTTACTATTATTATACCGGGAGCCTAAGATCTTGGTTTTTCTTATGGCGGAGCTATGGGCAAAGGCTAGTGTATCTATAATTACGTTAATCGATGATGAGTAAATATTAACTCTAATAAGCTGCCAGTACTTGAACAAAACAAAGAAACTAAATTTAATTGTCAGTGAGTCAAAATTAGCAGCTTTATAAATTGTATACTCGTGACATTGATGAATCATAATAAATATGACACAATACAATTATTATGCAACTGCTTAAAAATATATTTTGTATTTATGAACTAGCTGATACCCTAACTTCGTCCGCGTGAAATTTATTTATTTTCTTTTTTAGTGCAGAACCCTAACTATTCTTTCGTAAATAAAAGTAGTGATCCCCGTCCTGTAAGTCCCGTCCAAATTAATGCAGCTGTACTGGAGATTAGCCGTGGATGTATATTCGATTTATATATCTATTTAAATCGGTTTTCATTTACAATTTCATGGGTTTTTTTGCGTGGTACCTACCCTAATTGATTTATTTTTTCAAAATAAATGTTGTTTAAGTTACTCCATATAACAACAGCTATCTGGTAGTAATAGTCCAAATCGGTCCAGGCGTTCCGGAGTGGTATTCATTCACAATTTCATGTTTTTTTTTACGCAGAACCCTATATTTTTTACAAAATAAAAGTAGCCTAAGTTACTCCTTGTAACAACAGCTATCTGCGAGTATAAGTCCTGTCCAAATCGGTCCAGCCTTTACGTTTGCTATTTGCAATTTCATGGGATTTACTTTTTTTACATGGCACCCTTATTATTTTTCAAATTAAAAGTATCTTAAGTTACGCCCTGTAACAGCAGCTATCTGCTAGTGAAAGTCTCATTCAAATCAGTCCGGTCGTTCTCGAGATTAGCCGGAAAAACAGACAGACAAACACTTTAAAAATTAGTGATTTTTTTATAGGTAGCGTACCTATATACCCTCGTATACATTTATTATTAAGCTGTTATTTAGACATTACAAACAGACACTTCATTTTTATTATATGTATGTACATATATAGATATATGAATACGAGATGACCAAATAATCCATCACTGTGTTGTCTATCTAGATATGTTCAATTTAATTCAGCGGCACTTAAGTGACTTCACGTAATAATTAGCGTAATACTTAACATGTCTCTCTGATAGAGCCCTTCAGAAACTACGTCGGTAAGAGTGTAAACGACATTATGTCGTAAATACCTCTATCTTTGGTGATCTTATATAATTTCTGCTGTACTCAGAATCGTTTAACGGTTACTTAAGACAATTCTTGCTATAGATTCTAGAATCCGTAACAAGGATAATGTTACGTAACGGGTTTTGTTGTTGTTGCGTTAACTAAAGCCGTACGACGCTACATCTTTACAGATAAATTAATAATATTTAAAATACCAGCAAATTGGTTAGTACTTACTTAATATGTCAGGGTTATTACGAACTACTTGACATTACCAAAGAAAGCATAAACATTAAGAGTAAGCCCCATGTCGGAAGTAAACATAAAAATCATTAAGTTAAATGTTCTCCGAATGAAATAGGTAATATTATTCTGAATACGTTTTTATTCAGCTCCAAATGTTTTTTTAATCAACCTCAAATGTAATGTTTGACTTAAAATATTGAATTAAAGTTGAACTTTTCGGCGAATTTGCGTGAATATTAACTTATTATCTTAGCGACGGAAAAACAAATCTGGAAAATATTGCTGTGACCTCTACATAATTTTCTTTCATATTATACAGAGATACTATGTAAGCAAGTTTTTAATAATCCTTTAAAAAAATAGTTTCTTATTATTTACAGCTCACAAAAAAAATACAAGCTTTGTATATGTCTATCCACGTATTTGATGAAATGGGTTGGCATTTTTTAAAAAACAATTCGTTTTACCTCGCCTGTCTAGCTTTATTTTTTTACCATTTATCTTGACATCCGTGGAATGGAACGGGAAGTCTAAATTAGTCCTGTTATGTTTAATTATCTTTACTTTTTTAGAGACTCATTTGATCCGTAGACTGGAATGGAAAGATTAATTAAATCCAGTTTGTCATCCTAGATACAAACTAGCAAGAATTAACGGTGTCAATTGCATTATCTGTAAATTAGGTACATAGTGTTACAATGTTAATCCACAAAGATTGCAGAAATAGAAAGAAATAATAAATTTATTTTGCTTACAAGTTTGATACACGACATAATTATGTTGTGTATAAAAAAATACAGGTATATACAAAATACAAAGTTTCAAAATAACGATTTATATGAATAAAGATTAAACATTTGTTAACTTTTTTTGTAATTTGTTAAGATAAATGTCTTGAGTTTATTTTATTGACTATAAGTAAAAAGTTTTGAGTTACATTTGTTTCGAATATATTATATGATACTTCAAAGTTTATTATAATCAAAATTACATAACTTATATATATTTTTTTTATTATAATATATTTAAAAATCATTCCCTCACTATTTCCATTCTTAAAATTATTTTTTATAGATTACAGACAAAAATATGAAAGACCAATACGCCTAAATAGAGCTCCTATAGCTATATTTAGGATTTAAAAAACTAAACAAGTTTCCAGTTCAGCTTTATGTCCATATGGTTAAAGTGCCAGGCGCTGGTTTTCTGTCGGAATCATAGCTTTTACACGCGTATGCCAATCAAGTCTCACATACAATAAAATTATTTTTCATGGCAAAAAAAAGTTGGTTAAAATTTACATATTAATTATACAGTATAGGACCGCCCGTTGTAGCTTTCTCTTGGGGAGGCCTATGTCCAGCAGTGGACATTGAAAGGCTAATGGATGGATGATGGATATTATACAGTATGGTATATAGTTGATATTATATTATAATAACTAGCTCACCCGGCGAACTTCGTATCGACATATTTTTCGTGAATATTTTAAAGTAGTACCAATTATTAAAGTACTAATATCGCTATTAAAAATAGGGGTATTATATTTATTTATTCTCAGACCTACTGAATATACACACTAAATTTCACAAAAATCGCTCCCGCCGTTTCGGAGGAGAATGGCGATAAACATTGTGACACGAGAATTTTATATATTTTTACATGAATTAGCTTTATGAAAATAATATAAAAATAAAAAAATAATAAGCATTTCCGTTCAAAGTAAACAAACAAAGAAATTATAAGGTAGAATAAATTATTGTGTTGTATTATTCGGTTCCACCACGTTTCACGACGCCATGAGTCGTGGATTTGAATCCCAATCGCAATAATATTTTTCTAATTTCACAATAAATTATGCTATCTATAAAATAACAAGTTATCATTAAATACCTCGAAAACGTAAGCCTTTACTTTAAAAGTGAAGTTAGATGACGGCCGCTAGATAAAATGTTTATTACATTGAGATATTATCAAACACTACCTATATAAAGTTAACTATAACATAGTACTTAAGGTATAAAGTAAAATATACATTTTTTTTCTAAATGTACGAGTATAAACCGGTTTTTCTAAAGACACAGGTTCGATTCCCGCTCGTAGTTATCGTTTCCCATTTCACATTTTCGCACTATGTTTACTGATAAAAACAATTATATATAGTATCCAATAAGCAATGATATGTGACGATAAAACACCTGTGGGTCTAGCCATGTTGCATTCTATGATCGCTAACGCTAATAGAAAACTATTAAAATGTATGGAAATTTGACATCTCTAACGCTAAGTCACATGACTTAGCGTTATAGATATTGTTAAAGACTTAGACAAATATAAGTTTTCTATCTAAGGTTAAAGATGTCAAATTCCCATACATTTAAATAGTTTTCTATTAGCATTAGCGATCGCAGGCTTGACGACTTCCAGCCTCCCGAACAAGCCGGTTTCCGAAAAAGCTATAGTACCATAGACCACATTCACACGCTACGCCAGATTATACAGAAAACCGAAGAATACAATCGGCCTCTGTGTCTGGCGTTTGTGGACTATGAGAAAGCCTTCGATTCGATCGAAACTTGAGCGGTGCTGCAGTCCTTTCAGCGGTGCCAAATTGACAATCGGTACATCGAAGTGCTGAAGTGCTTGTATAGAAACGCCACCATGTCAGTCCGTGTTCAGGACAAGAGTACGGGACCGATCCAACTGCAGAGAGGTGTTAGACAGGGAGACGTTATGTCCCCGAAACTCTTCACCGCTGCATTGGAAGATGTCTTCAAGCTCTTGGACTGGACCGGATTCGGCATCAACATCAATGGCGAATACATCACTCACCTTCGATATGCCGATGACATCGTAGTCATGGCAGAATCTCTGGACGACCTTGGCACCATGCTCAATGATCTCAGCAGGGTTTCCCGACTAGTGGGTCTCAAAATGAACATGGACAAGACGAAAGTCATGTCTAATGTCCATGTCATTTCAGCACCGGTCCTAGTCGGGAGTGCGCTTCTCGAAGTTGTCGACCATTATGTCTACCTGGGACAAACAGTCCAGTTAGGTAGGTACAACTTCGAGAAAGAGGTCAATCGACGAATCCAACTCGGCTGGGCAGCGTTCGGGAAGCTAAGGAAGATCTTCTCGTCCAATATTCCGCAGTGTCTGAAAACGAAGGTCTACGACCAGTGTGTGTTACCAGTGATGACATACGGAACAGAGACGTGGTCTCTGAATGTTGGCCTCATATCAAGGCTCAAAGTCACTCAGTGGGCCATGGAGCGGGCTATGCTTGGTATTTCCCTACGTGATCGAATCCGTAATACGGAGATCCGTAGGAGAACGAGAGTGACCGACATAGCCAGCCGGGTTGCCATGCTGAAGTGGCAATGGGCAGGCGACATCGCTCGACGAACCGATAACCGTTGGGGACGAAAGGTTCTCGAGTGGCGACCACGTATCGGATGGCGCAGCGTAGGACGGCCCCCCACCAGATGGACCGATGATCTGGTCAAAGCTGCGGGGAGCCGTTGGATGCGGTCAGCACAGGACCGCTCGTTGTGGCGTTCTCTTGGGGAGGCCTATGTCCAGCAGTGGACGTTAAAAGGCTGATGGATGGTTAGCGATCATAGAATGCAACTTGGCTAGGCCACCTGATTAATTGTTATACTACGTGGGTGGCAAGCAAGCATACAGTCCACCTGATGGTAAGCGGTTACCGTAGCCTACTGACGCTAGCAACGTTAGAGGCATCACACGCGCGTTTCCATCTCCAAGGAAAGGGATAGTAGGTGGAGAAGAAGGATAATAAAGACAGCCGGCGATCTCACTCACCATATGACACACAATGGTAGTAGTATCTACCGTTGTTTCACACTGATGTTCTGTAAGAGGTTGGTACTTCCCCAACCTAGCCGGCCCATTCGTGCTCGGCTAATCAATTTTCTACCAGTAGAAATTTAAAATATATTGCTTATCGAATAAATACTCACTCACGCCGAAATCCACTTAAATGACGAAATAGTCAGGAATCGTTGATAGCTTTTTGGAACGCTTCAAAATGTTCACCCTGCGGGTCAAGCTTGTTCAGCAGCTCTTCATAACTCTCCGGAAAGTTCATTTTGAATGCGTTGAAAACTTTGCGAGCTAACCTGCGTTGAGAAGGCGAGCACCTCTGGCATGCCGTTGCCACTACTTCTGGCAGAAGTTCTGGAAAAAAAATATAAGTACCATTCGGTGTATTCGACATAATATATATGAAATAACACAGACAAATAAATGGAAATTCTAATTATTAGATTCTAGAAATATTTGTTAGTGAAGTTTTAATATATATTTACATCCCGGATCTAATAAAATCTTTAGTAAGTATATTTAAATAAAATTGAATAAAAAAACTTACGTCTAAAGACTCTCCCAATAGGTGTGCAAGGACCTTTTTCTAAAAAACAATCCAAATATTTGTTCAACAAACGATTATTCTGTACTAGATAATCGATATCATAGTAATCGTACTTTCTATCATAAAACGTTTCCTGTGCACTAACTAATTGTAATAAACAACATATTATTATAATAATTATTGAATATTTAAATTTGCATCTATTGAACACTACCATTGCAGCTATTGTTAGTTTAGGAACATGTTAAGTCATTTATATTTAGGCTACTGCAAATTATATACACGTCTCATCGCTTGTATATAAAACTCCGTATTGAGTGACCTTCAACAAGAATAATATTTATGAGGAAGATATATTATTCACAAAAAATTAAGAGCTTTAATAAACAATCGTAAACGTGGTTGATGGTTACGGTTAGAATGATTAAATAATAAATATTTTTAACCGAATGTTAGATGATGTATGCGGTTTATTTTTGTTTTTTTGCTCAGCTGCCATACATTATTGGCCTAAGAACCAACAGACACCAAAAAATACTTTTTGTGTGGTTAATAACGACTACTTTCGATCGAAATGAAATTAAAATCACGAACACTTCCGAAAACTGCATACCATTTTGGTTACCCATTTTGAACTTATAATTTGTGTTAAGTAGGTATATAAGTAGGTACTACATAACATGGGGTCGTGGCATCTTTGCAATATGACTAGATTACATATTATATATAAATTCGTAGATCCGTATTTAATGCCCAATAGTCTTTGTCCGTAATAGATCCATAAATCACAGCCAGATATCGATATTCCGTTTTTCACGCCAAGTTGTGTAATAAAACAGTAATTAAGTCAATAAAAAATCCATAATACAAACGAAAACAAAACCTAGGTACGTTCATAGTGCGGTGATTGACTGTGTCATGTTAAGATGTCATGACAGCACTCAGAACAGCGTTACTGTCATTTCTTTTTATGCTCTTTGGTTAGTGTTTCCAATTCTGTACTAGAGAAACCCGTATACTTTTTCAATTGTTAACGAGATTGTGAACCGTGTCCGTGAGATTATAATAATTAATTTCTAAGTTGTAAAATAAACTAGTAATTCTTGTTAGGTTGATCATCAAAGGAATGTAACATAGTTCCAGTGGCCCGCCAATAAAGGTGGAGAGATTGCACACGGCGGGTTTCTTTAGTGGGTGAGGGCCCCATACTACCCTGTTCGTTGCCCAGAACGACGGGGTCTGCGGTGAGGTACATTTTTTCCCGCCTAAACAAAAAAAAAATCAAAAAAAGAAGGTGGCAAGCTCGTTGATTCATAGGCCGATTTGAGCAACGTCCTTTGTCCAATGTTACTCTAAAGTTTCTCAAAAATACCCACACTGGGCCAGCGTGCTGAACTGCCTATTCTCTCCCACCGTGAGAGGAGATCCGTGCCCAATAGTGGGACATAAAAAGGGCTCATGGAGTCGTAAGAGTCGCCTAGAAAAGAAAAATTAAACCTACAGTATTTTTACATATATTGAACGTATCTTCCTTGGTAAAAAGAAAAATTCTCAGTAGCGGCCCGGAGTTTGGAAATTTGTCCAGTAGACGGCAATACGCTCACCCCCTATTATGTGAGACTTAAACATAGCTGGCGAACCGTGGGTATATAAATACAGCTTTGCCTACCCTTTCGGGGAATACAGCATTGATGCTGTTTTTTTTTTAAATGTTATCTATCGCAATATTAATTAAGTCTAGTTGAGGCATCAGACGTAATTAAATATTACACATTCATAATTTTTGCAACATTCGCTACATAGGTACTTGCTTAACTCGCTTTTAGTAATACTGTTATCAAAATACTCATTATGACTAGATTACGAAGGTTAAGATAATATATTATGTTCATGCATCTTATACAATTACTCAGCAAACAATCTATTCAAATTATTTAACTTGATATGTAATTCAATATCACTCAATACAGTATACCCTTGAATCTTTTTCCAGCACTAGTAAGGAGTTCAGGACTATATGTAACTCCATACATTTTCCTTCTCTATTAGAATTAAAAATAATTAGTAAATGGTTTGTTTATTTGACCTGAACGACTGAAACTGGTTATTGAAAAAAAATAGTGAACAATGGCTTATAATGTGAAATATTTGATTATCATTGAGACATCTCCAGCAATTAATGTACAAACATTAACCCCCTTTATTTTTTTTATAATCTGGTTGCAGTCGAGCCACGGCTCACCTGATGGTAAAAGGTAACCGTCGCTTATGGACTCAACTATACCCGGAGTATTGTCAATCCGCTGCTCACCATTTAATTTCAGATATGAAATGAAAGAGTTAAGAGATGGTGGTGCTAACCAGTTTGGGCCCGATAACAAGTGAGCAATCCCACTTGCTATCCAGCCCTGAGGCGATAAGTGCTTACCCCCCTTAGTCGCCTCGTACGACACCCGTGGAAAAGAAAGAGGGGTGACACTTGTATTCTTAGTCCGTCACCACACGGACAGTACTTGTAATATCTTCTCAGCTACTTTAGTAAATTTGACTTTTTTTGGTAGAGATACTCACAGTATACCTTTTAAAATTACTAAAAGCATACAAGTTTTAAAATTACTAAAAAAATTGTCCTAATATTGATGGGTAACTATTCTTTTTTTTGTTTAGGCGGGAAAAAATGTACCTAACCGCACACCCCGTCGTTAGGGGCAACGAACAGGCTAGTGTGGGGCACTAAAGAACTAAAGAAACCCGCCGTGTGCCGTCTCTCCGCCTGTGTTCAGGGACCACTGGTACTGTGTTGGATTACTTCAGTGGTTGGGTACTATCCTAACAGTTTTTCCAAAACTTAATAATATAAAATTGTATCTAGGTGTGAATATTTTTATAAAGTATTAGTATGATAATATTGTTTACAGGTTGCAAAATTTAATGTTTTAAAAATGAAAACTTATTTTAAAATTATATTACGTAGACTTTACCCAATCTCAATTACTCTTTTTCTAGAATGATCTCGCATAATGACGTCACATTTTAACGAATAGAAGAGCTTAAAGGCTTGGCTAATAAATGACTCAGTATAAAAAATGTAGACGATGCTACGATATTTCAAACAAACATGACAAAAAAACCTAACAAAATATGTAATTTTTTATATAATAATTTGTCGTATAATTATTCCAAAAAATTATAAAGTAGCTACTACCCACGATTTTAGAAGCGTGAAATTTAGCTATTTTCTTTATAATATATACTCGTAATACTTTAGCTATTTTCTTTATAATATATAATAATTTAGCTATTTTCTTTATAATATATAATAATTTAGCTATTTTCTTTATAATATATAATAATTTAGCTATTTTCTTTATATATTCTTATTATGTGCCTAATTTTTTTTTAATAAATGTAGTCTTAGTTACTCCTTATAATATTAAATTAGCTATTTGCCGGTCTCGTTAAAATTCCTCAATCCGTTTTGCGGATCAATTGGAACAAACACACAGACAACTTTAAAAAAATTGTATTTTCAGAGAGAAAAAGGATTGGTATTTTGTTATAGATGTCTTACATATGCAGTTGTCTGTATTTAGACAATACAGACAGACACTTCAATTTTATTGAAAAAATGTGTTTGACACAATAAGTTTTCTTTCCATACACATTCATTCGCAATGTGCCTACCCGCACCGTTCACTCTCTTATCACCAAATTAACCAAACACGTCGTCGAAGTCTGGTAGCTTGGTCCCCACCCATCCATTCAAGTCTCCGCATACGATCACGCGTTCACTGGCTTCTGCCAAATCCAGAACTTCCCTAACATTATCCCAGAACCTCTCTAGATCCGATGCCACCGAAGAGCCTACGGGAGCATAAGCTGCGACCATAAAGACCCTTGTGACACATAGTTTTATTAGGACTCATAGAAGTCTGGGATCAAACATTCCGTAGTCTTTCACACCTGGGGCCAAGCGAGCGGACAGCAACACCCCTACCCCCATGCCACCCTGATCGCTCTGCGGTACACCAGACCACCATCCCGCTACCGGGAAGGTCACAGTCGCCGCTGCCCTTTCGCTTGGTCTCTGTTACACAGAGCACATTAAGCTGTCTTTCCGATATGACGGTTACCAGCTCGTGTAACTTACCTTCCACACCACCTCTTACATTCCACGTGCCTACTCGACACTCTGATCCCCTTGACTCGCCAAACTCCGATCCGTTTGTGAAATATTAAGGTTAAAAGCGCTAATTTTAGTTGTTAGTCAAGTGAGCCAACAAAATGGTTGTTTTTCCATCCATCCATCAGCCTTTTAACGTCCACTGCTGGATATAGGCCTCCCCGAGAATGGGGGATAATGCTGTAATCGCCACGCTTGGCAGGCGGGTTGGCAATCGCAGTGGATGTTGTTAATACTCGAAGGAGTGCTGCTGCCCACTCCGCCGGTATTCCCTCAGTCCGCTCTTACGACTCTCATGGGTGGAGAGGGGTGGGACAATTCTCAAGCCGGGCCCACACGGCAAAATGGTTGTTTTTGGATAAGTGAAAAAATTCATGGTAGTAGTATATAATTACGACGAAGTTTAAAGGAAAATTATCACAGATTGGTAGGCTTTATTTCATTTAAATAAACGTGCTTTATACGGTTTTGAACCTAAGAAGAAGAAAATAAATTATAGTTTAAAAAAGTAAAATAACACGATTAGTACTTTTTTTGATAAGGCGGGAAAAAATGTTCCTAACCGCACACCCCGTCCTTCGGGGCAACGAACAAGGTAGTGTGGGTCTTCACCCACTAAAGAAACCCGCCGTGTGCCGTCTCTCCACCTTTATTGGCGGGCCACTGGAACTATGTTACATTCCTTCGGTGGCACACGCTTAGTACCTAGCTATTTATAAAAGTAGTATTAATAATATTATAATAAACAATTATTGCTTAACATCAAATGTTACAAATAGTTTACCTATATAGTAAAAAGCGCCCCACACTTTTTTAAAATCATTATTTATAGTAATATTATTGACTACTCTTTAGTTCGACTAGCTATTAAATCATGGTATTTTAGTTTTTTAATTTATATTTTTTTGCTGTGTAACAAGTATTTACAGAAAGCGATGGTCTGTCATTACGACGCAACTAGTACCTTAGAACTCGTAATTTCAGAACGAAATCGAAGTCAGATCTTTTTTAGGACGGTTACAAGGAGGGAAGCAGCTTAACGATTTGATCGTTGACAGCAGAAAGGATGATGAATGGATGGATGTATGGATCGATGTATGGATGAGGGCTGTTCCTGCACGATTCTGACTACCTGTAACACCAGAAAGTTATTTATTAGACAGACGGGATAGAAATGAAGGAGATCAGGTGTCCACAAATAGATGCCACTTTTTGTTCACCCATCTGATGACAGCTGAGTGAACGTTGTTTAACCTTGCCGATCGTCCAAACTGCAAGTGCACAACTAGGCTACGGCCTCCTCACCTACAAGATTATCCGTGCTGGCATGGCATCTTTGCACCGGAACATACAAACATTCATAATACCTTTATTTCTACTGTACAAGTAAGTATATTTATGGCAAAATTGTAGATAAAATTGCAATCATATTTGAAAAACAATTTTATTAAGAAAATTATGACAACTACGCTTAATATTTAGGCAGCTAAGGTGGCGCTTAAAGCAGGGGCATATTTTCCTTCAGGATCATATTTTTTATTGAAAGCTTCATATTGATCCGGCAGTTTAGTGGTCAGGCCTGCCAAAAACTTACGAAGAATTGTTTTTTGTTTATCATTACACTTAACGCAGCCAGTCGCAATAACATCCGGAATATCCCCTGAAAGAAAAGGCAGTTCAATTTAACATTATAATAATAGAGTTGGTACCTGTGGGCCTTTTTTTTTGTTTAGGCGGGAAAACATGTGCCTAACCGCACACCCCGTCGTTCGGGGGCAACGAACAGGGTAGTATAGGGCCCGCACCTACTAAAGAAAGGTACCTGTGGGCCTAGCTAAGTTGCATTCTATGGCCGCTAACGCTATAGAAAACTAATAAAATTTATGGGAATTTAATGTCTTTAATGAAATCTATAATAACGCTAAGTCCCGTGACTTAACGTTAGAGATGTCAAATTTCCATACATTTTAATAGTTTTCTATAGCATTAGCGATCATAGAATGCAACTTGGCTAGGCCCACTGAATAGAAAATCTGAGTCCAGTCTTGTACTAAGGTAGCCACCGCTGCCTGGCGATCAGAACGGCAGTGACTCTGTGTTATTACTGGTGGATCAGATAAAATCAAACAAATTAGGAACTGACCTCAACAAAGATTGAGATGGTGTTTAAAATAATGATTAGGTAATAAAATAAATATATAAACCAGGGCAGAGCTGCCTCGGTGGTGTAGCGGTAGTGTATGCGACTGCTAATCATGAGGTCTCGGGTTCGATTCTTGGGTCGGGCAATGTTATTGAGCTTTTTCCTAAAAAGAAAAATTCTCAGTAGAAGCCCGGAGTTTTGAAATGGGCCCGGTAGACGTCAATAGGCTCGCCCCCTATTACATGGGACTTAAACATAGCTGGCGAATCGTGGTTGTGTAATACACCTCTGCCTACCCCTTCGGGGAATACAGGCGTGATGCTATGTTATAAACCAGGGCAATTGAAAATAATGCATGAACAAGTTAGTAAAGGTATCATAAAAGTATCACAGCCAGAGAGAGGAAAATAAAAAATACGATTAATAATGTTTGAAGATGACTATGCAACTGTTTTATTACTTAAAATTTGGTGTTTTGATATTTTTGTATATTATTTAGATATTTTTAGCATCTGACATGCCCAGCTTCACTTTGTTTTTAATGTATATTATTTTTTTAGCGTTTAATATACTTAGCAATATAGATTAACATAAAGTGTGAAAATGTGAAGTTGATAATAGCAGTCACGACCAGAATTTGAACTCCTGGATACTGTCAAGAATACGTGTATATATAAAAAAATATCAAAATATTATTTGGTAAAAATCTTAATTGTAAAATTAAGTTTACCTGCAGGCCATAAAATTAAGTTTAGCATGAATAAATAATAAAAAATTAAGAATAATAATAAATTATAATATAAAATTAAGTTTACCATGAACTCTTAGCTAGTGATTCAATTCCGACTCAATTCAAAATAGGTGAGTTGTTGTATTTCGTACCATAATGTCTAATTGAGCGATCTTGTTTATATCGAGATCACTGTGATTGGTTGAGAGATCACCACGATTGGCCAACGGATTATTGTGACATCACGGGTCAGTTTCTCAACCAATCACAGTGAACACGATACAATCGACATGTGAGATATGAGATTCTGCCTAACCCCCCTGATTCGGCAAAAGAACAAAAGATTGCGTCTTTGACACGTCATGGTACGAAATTGCGATTCAGTTCAGTTTGGGTCCTAAACTGGATCGCAATAAGAGTTCGTGGTAAGCCTGCTGGTCAGTATAATCCATGCAAATACTTCCGACAGATGGTGCAAGACGCTAAGAATAAATGTGTTATCGAAATTCGCAGTCCCGAGCAATTTTCACGATGGCAGAATTGGCAAAGCATCTTGACGGTATCCAGGAGATGCAGATTGAAATCCTGCTCGTGACTGCTATTTATGGTTTCACATTTTCACACTTAGTGTTAATTAAATTTGGTGTTTAATCTATACTATTATAAAGCTGTAACAGAGCTGTGCCTGTACATTCAAGATATTTGAAAAAAAAAAATGACTGTAATAGGCTATATAGGCGTGTCTACATAAAACAATTTGTTTTTAGAATTTTTGTCTGTTTGTCTGTTTATCTATTTGTCTGATTGTTTGTTCACGCATCACGCAAACTACTGAATGGATTATGATGTTTTTTTATTTGAAAGGTGTGTTGAACATTTAAGATAATTGAGAAAAAATGACTGTATAAGGCTATATAAGCGTGTCTGAACCCAAAAACATTTACATTTAGATTTTTTGTCTGTTTGTTCATTCGCGCATCACGAAAAAACTACTGAACGGATTTTGATGCAACTTTTTTATTTGATAATTCTTGATTAGACTTAAAAACTGGTATACATTTTATCCCGCTACTATATCGGGAACCTAAGATATATCCTAAAAACTAGCTCTAGGCTGCGGCGAAGCCGCGGGTAAAGGCTAGTAGGAAATAAATTACAATGTTACTTATACACCCATTTCCTCTCAAACTTTTATCCCTTTACCTAACGTAGGCAACGCGTGAGTTACACCTCTAGTTATTATAACGGTTAGTTTGGCAAACTTGTTGTTTAAAAAAGAACCTTGAATTTCAAGCGATTATCATTGCTAAAAATAAAACATCTGTTTTTTTTATTGCATAATTTTATCTCGTGCGCTTCCTGTTTTTACAATAATTAAAAAAATATTCAGCTCAAGATAATTTGTGGGAAAATAAAATCTAAAATTAAGCCTTAGATAAATGTATACTCGTATTTCAATTAAAAATAAAAATTAAAAGAATTAAAATCATTGTATTATGTTGTTTGCTATAGCATTTTTAAATAATTTTGAACGAAAATACTTTGGATTTTATAGTGTTCATGAAACAAATAGACTAACTTATAGTTTTCATCGATCTATTTTTTTTTTGACTAGACCCTGCACTAAGGAATAATCCTTGATATCGCGGGGTATTTTACAAACATACAATTTCACGGACACAAAGTACACCTAGACTCAAAACAACCATTTGTGGATCACGCAAAGAGTTGTCCTGTGTGGGAATCGAATCCACAACACCCAAGCGGGAGGCCGGTATCTAAACCACTTTACTATCTGCGCAGTTACTGCTTCTATTATTATTGATAAGCCTCCCCAAATGAGCGTCACAATGACGGGTTCTGTACGTACTACACCCAAAGGCTCCCGGCGGCTTTGACTAGTTGGTCCACCCGGTGCGGGGCCATCCTACGCTGTGATGTCCGAGAATCTTTCTTCCACAATGTTCCGTGGTAGAGAATCTTTCTTACATAATGAATGTCGGTTTATAGAGCAATGTAACCTGACAATTGGCACTAAATATGCTTACTAATAAAAAAGTTTAAACATCATTTTGGTATGTTACTATCGTTCATTGTTGTACTAGTAACTTTTATTGGCTGGTTGTCTTTAATTATAGAAAGATAACGATGATAAATTATATATGTATATGCAGGTAAAATTATGTGTGATAATGATTTTGTTGAATAACGAAACGAGTTGAGAAAATTAATCCATAATACATAGAAAAATGAACTTTCTTATTAGATGCACTTACTTTTGAAAAAAGCTCCGATGCTGTCGCATGGTGCGGTATCCAAGAAGCAGTCTACAAGACCTTTTAGTTTGCTGTCGTCGCTGACGGCATCCTCAATGTCAAAATTATCGTTGCTGGTGTCATAAGCCGCAGCAGCAGACAGCACAAACAGAAACGATATTGCGTTGACAAACTTCATATTGTTCTAAAAAAACAAAGTATATATTTAGATATTTTTATATATATTTTTAGCCTTTGACATGCTTAACACTATACATTAAACACAAAGTGAAAAATGTGAAATCGAAAACAACAGTCACGAGCAGGATTTGAACCTGCATCTCCTGGATGCCGTCCAGATGCTTTGCCAATTCAGCCATCGTGACAATTGCTCCTGACTGCTATGCCGAAATATCTAAATATTTATAGGGTTTGCGTCATTATTAGGTAAAAATCTTAAATGTAAATTAAGTTTACCCTGGTCGGTATAATGTATGAAAATACTTTCGACAGGTGGCGCAGGCGTCACCCAAAGACGTTAAGTATGAATGTGTTATCGAAATTAGCAGTCAGGAGCAATTGTCACGATGGCTGAATTGGCAAAGCATCTGAACGGTATCCAGGAGATGCAGGTTGAAATCCTGCTCGGGACTGTTATTTTCGATTTCACATTTTTCACTTTGTGTTTAAAACAAAGTATAGTTACAAAGGATTTGTGCAGACTCAAATATGATCTATATCTATTGTATTTGTATTGAATAATATGTTAATATTACCAATTATTGTATTACAATTTCAAAATTCAATATAATGTTATCTATTACTCAAAATATTTAAATAATCTAATTAATATTGATTCAATACGACTAACCAATTACAAGAATCTTTTTGAAACGCACTCTCGTTAATGATTTCTTACCCTTTATACCCTAGTCTGACGTAGTGACAAAAAAGGCTCTAAGGCTACGAACGGCTAAAAACGAATTTAATACATCATTCTAAAAAACCAAATACATGGTGAGTATTTTTCGTTATAATTTCATGTATCTAAGATTATGACCAAGTTAGACAGTTACATTTAAAGATAATTTTGTGTTTGTTAGTATTTTAATAATATATGACTAAAACTAAACATTCTGTATTGAATTGGTAAAGCGGAGAGATTAATACAATATGGCTTTATGCTAATTTCCCGCAATAAATAATACCTGATGTTAGGAAACAATCGCATTTATGGGTTTTTTGGACGTTACTATAAGCTACCTATGTACCTAGATGTTTTTGTACCTATAAAAATTACATAGGTGTGTAAACTTAAAAGAAAAAGAAAACATTCACTATGACTTATAAAAAGTCATAATAGTTTATATAGTTGGTTATATTGGGCCGAAATTAGTTTTACATTCGGTTTAACCGAATTTTGGTGGCTTGAACCGAAGTTCGATTCAAATGCCGAACATTCGGTATTAGAAAAAGTTAAATACCTGCACTATTACTACTAAAATTTATACAATTCAAGTTTGTCATAGAAAAATAAAGGCGCCTGGAGACCTACAAACTATTTGTCAAATTTTACGTCTTAGTCAAATTTATTTGATAATCTGAGGCTTTGCTTGACGTATTTGTTAAACAAAATACACTCATTATTTGTTGAAAACGTGAAATTTGACAAACAAATTTGATCGTTTACAAGACGCTTTATTAGTCACATATGTATACCAATAATCTATAAACCATTTAATCATGGTCATTTGTTTGTTTTCACGGCAGATGGCGCATTATCGACAAGCCCATTGAAAACTGTCATTTCCATACAATTTGTAACCTATAATTTGGTAAAATTTAAACTATTGGTTATTATTATTAACTATCTATTACAAGTTAAAATTTATAATAGAATAAACAAATGAATTGTTTTTTTTTTCATAATTCATTTCACACAGTGACTCCCTTACACTTTTATAAAAATTACACACAAAACATGACATGTTACTCGCGAGAAAGTCGGGAAAACATACACTGAAGTACAACTTCAGTTGACAAAATTCGGCCGAAGTTCAGCCGAAGTTCGGCCGAATTTTGGATTAATACCGAATCTTCAGCCGAAGTTAGTATTCGGTTCAAATCACATTCGGCCCATCTCTAGTTTATATGTATCTAAATATATCGTAAATATGTACTCGATATGTCATTTTTAAAAATTGCAGTTTACTTGATATATTTATTCTAGCATATAGACTTAAATAGACTTCGATGGTACGATATATCAGGATGAGTACTTAGGTAAATTGTTAAGAAAAAGCACCCTATTTTGAAATAATATAATTATATTCAATATTCTATGAAGTCATCTCAAAAAACATAAGACGCTAACCGGTGGCAAAAAATTAACAAAAACCACGAATCCTATTACTTATCACGATTTTCAAAAAAACAATAATTGATTACTTTTTGATATGGTCAAGGTTTAAAAACTATACTTAATATTGTCTACTATATTATAACTATGCACACCGATATGATTATAACTAGACTTTTGCAAATTCAAAAGGAACTATAGTTTGAAATATTATCTCTCACGTCACACGGTCCTTTTACAGCCCATTTTTTTGTTTAGGCGGGAAATAATTTACTTAACCACACACCCCGTTGTTCGGGGCAACGAACAGGGTTGTGTGGCGCTCACCCACTAAACAAACCCGCCGTGTGCCGTCTCTCCGCCTTCATTGGCGGGCCACTGGAACTATGTTACATTACTTCGGTGGTCCGTCCTTTTACAGCCCAAACAGTAATAGTAGTAATGGTTTATCTTTATTTTTACTTTCTTATTATTTTAGGTCCGAGATAAAGTATAAGTAGGTAGATATTTAAAATTAGGTATATAATGACGAATATAAATATAATGTTGATTTTAAATTTTACATTATATAGTGATGTTTTTGAAGGTTATTAATTTAATTGTTATGTTTCTTAATTTCTTCATAAGTTTACACTAAATTTAATTTTATAATTTTAACCAATTTTAAATTCTACCTAGACCAAATCAGTCATGTATTTAAGGAAGTTGGAGTCAGGAGTCTCCGAAACCGGCGAGCTTCTGAAGATAATTATGAATGTTGAAGAAGCGAGAGATATATGCAAGAAGCCTTTCGGTACTCTGTTCTCTCTGCCTACCCCGCAAGGGAGATAGCGTGATGATAAGTAAGTAAGTTTTAAATTTTTAGTTACGATAATAATTAATGTGTTAGTTGTGGTTGCCTGTAATTGAGGGAACACAAGGTATGCTTTTTGTATTTGTATTTTTTAATTGTTTGTGTATCTCATGATGCTAAAATAAATAAATAAAAGTTTTACAATGTTTATATTTTTAATAGTTTATTGTAGCAAACGAGCCACAGGGTCAACCAGGCGAGCACATGATACAAAATGGAACCGCCACTAATGGACTCAACGGTACTAAGAATACTGCCAAGGTATTGTCGTTCGCATCCGCAAAATGAATTAATTTATTTTTATCCTATCGTTTACCTTATATTTTTTTGACCATGAATACTTTTCCATTAAAAGTTACTTGTATTTTGGTTTATGATTTATTTTGATTACTACATTCTGCTTACCACTCATGACATGTTACCTCTTATTTCAATCCCATCCTTGAAATCATAAATATAATATTATTTAAAAAAAATGTTAGAGAAGAAAATCAAGAAACAAAAGCGTGGCTTCGTAATCGTGCCACTGAAGGAATGTAATATAGTTTCGGTGGCCTGCCAATAAAGGCGGAGAGACGCCACACGGCGGGTTTCATTGGTGGGTGGGGGCCCCACACTAACCTGTTCGTTGCCCCGAACGACGGAGTGTGCTGTTAGGTACATTTATTCGCGCCTAAACAAAAAAAGAAAAAGGCTTCGTAATCATTGAATTTAGATAACTTGATATTTTATTGCCAGCTCACTCTGCAGCCCATTTTTATGAAAAAGAGAGAAGATTTATTTTCAGTTTTTCTAGTAGTCTACACAGGTAGTCTGAACGACGATCAACGCGCCCTTCAAAAGCAAACCAAAGTCATCTAAAAATATTATGTAAAAACTTAAATTATAATTAATATCTTACATAAGTCTTAGTGTCTGTGACTATGATCAAGCAGATTTTTTTGATAACGTCAGACTGAGGTCCAAATAATATATATAGAGTAAGCGGCTGCATAGAAGCATCAGTTACTCAAATAATTTGGTAAGTGTTATTTAAAAATAAATTAAATCTTATTTCAAATTATATTTATGTGAAATAGATGATTATAATCATAATTATAGTATTAGTTGACTACACTTTTTTAAATTATTATTAAGCATGTGCCTACCGCATTTATAATTAGGCAAACAAAGCGCCTCTGTGGTGCAGCGGTAGTGTAAGCGACTGCTGATCGTGAGGTATCGAGTTCGATCCCTAGGTCAGGCAGTGTTATTGAGCTTTTTTATAAAAAGAAAAATTCTCTGTAGCAGCTCGGAGTTTGGAATGTGCCCGGTAGACGGCAATAGGCACGCCCCCTTTTACGTGGGACTTAAACATAGCTGGCGAACCGTGGGTGTGCAATACACCTCTGCCTACCCCTTTTGGGGAATACAGGCGTGATGCTATGTTTTTTATGTTTAAAACAAAGCGCTTTAATTAACAATGTTTTGGTTTGTCTTTTAAAGCAACATGAAGTTTGTCTATGCTCTGTCGTTCCTGCTGGTCCTGGCTGCTGCCGAGGCTTACAGCACGGATAACGATGAGTTTGATATTGATGCTGCAGTCGCTGACATCGATAAGCTGAAAGCAATCGCAGAATGCTTCTTGGACACAGGATCTTGCACCAACGTCCCAGGTGACTTCAAAAGTAAGTATCACTCTATTTTTTTTTCTTTTTGTAACATGTAAAAGAAAACATGGTGCCGTTTAGATTAGTTAACTAATTAGTATTGGAGAATTATGAAATCATTTAAACTTCTAACAGTCACTAATCTTGCAATAATGAGATATAATATATAAACAGAAATCAAATAATCAATAGAAAGATAATAATTAGGTATACAAGGGCGATCAAGGGTAATACAAGGGAATCTTAGGCCTGTTAAAAATCGTTTAAACGAATATTACTTATATTTTTTTCGTATTGTATGAATACTTAACTATTTTGTATAAGAATATGATAAGTCATTTTCTAAATATCTAGGAACTATAATAAATTCTGTACCTTTATGATGTTTGAGAAAAAGTCCTATTTAGGAGTCTCTGAACAATAAACATTTTTTATAGAATTTTTGTTTGCTAATCAGTTTGTTTATTCGCATATCACGCTAAAACTACTAAACACACTTAAATGTAACAATTTGTTTTTGATAGTGCTTGATTACACTTGAAAACTCTATATTTTATCCCGGTATACTCTCGTAAAACTGGGATATTAACTAAAAATAAAATTTTCCAGCGGTAGAACCGCAGGTACAAGCTAGTATCTAATAAAATATAATAAATGTATGTAACCCTCTGTCGATACAACTTATGAATATTTTAGAGGACATTTTTTTTCATTACCTCTATACCATCTTCAGGACAATAATTTTATAGATGTCCCATGTGTATAGAATTGACGGTGATATCAGGTACTAAATCTATTATTTTAATCATAAAGAACTGGTTTTTTTTCAGAGGATATGCCCGACGTTATTGCGACTGGCTGCGTTAAGTGTAATGATAAACAAAAAACAATTCTTCGTAAGTTCTTGGAAGGGCTGAAGACTAAGTTGCCGGAACAATATGAAGCTTTCAACAAAAAATATGATCCTGAAGGAAAATATGCCCCTGCTTTGAGCGCCAACTTAGCTGCCTAAACAGATAGCTAATAGTAACTGTCGTGATTTTCTTAATAAAATTGTTTTTCAAATATTATGATTGTATTTTATCTACAACTTTGCCATAAATAAACTTGTACAGCAGATTTTTTAATTTTTTTATTTGCATGTAGTGGCAGACGAGCTACGGCCCATCTGATGGTAAATGGTAACCGTCGCTCATGGACTCGACTATACCGAGAGTATTGTCAGGCCGCTGCTCACCATTTCATTTCACAGATATGAAATGAAAGAACAAATGGCTATCTCCTGCTACAGTTTTGGCTGTAGCGCAACGATTTGCTTCGTGGCTAGTCACACGGGTGATGGTGTTACCAACCCGCTCGGGTCCGATACCAAGTGAGTACTCCCACTTGGTACCCAACCCTACCACCAGTCATGCAATGAATGACAATTGCTCACTTCTCTTAGTCGCCTCATACGACACCCATGGGAAAGGATGGGGTGGTGACACTTGTGTTCTTAGTCCATCACCACACGGACAAAATAATATGAATGTTTGGATATTGCGGTGCAATAGATGCCATGCCAGCACGGATAATCTTGTAGGTGAGAAGGTCGTAGCCTAGCTATGCCACTTGCAGTTCTAACGACCGGCGAGGTTGTACAACTTTCGCTCAGCTGTCATCCGATGGGTGACCAAAAAGGGGCACCTATTTTTGGATACCTGATCTCCTTCACTTCTATACCGGCTGTAAAATAACTTCCTGGCATAACAGATAGTCAGAGTCCTGCAGGAACAGGGTAGTTTGGGGTCCTCATCTATCCATCCATCCATCCATCAGCCTTTCAACGTCCACTGCTGGATATAGGCCTCCCCAAGAGAACGCCACAATTAACGGTCCTGGGCCGCCTGCATCCAACGTCTGCATGCGACTTTGACCAGGTCATCGGTCAATCTAGTGGAAGGCCATGCTACACTGCACTGTCTGATTCATGGTCGCCACTCGAAAACCTTTCCTTCCTAGCGGTTGTCGGTTCGTCGAGCATTGTAATCTGCCTATTGCCACTTCAGCACGCTGACTAGGCGGGCTATGTATTAAATATATCGTAAAGACATCTAAAATAAATATGAAGTGGAGATTGGGATCCACCGTCAATGACTGCGATGGCTTAGCGGTCTAAAGCACTTCTCCAGATTGGAAGGGACGTAGGTTCAAAACCCACTCGCAGTAAAGTTCTCTTTTTCACTTTCACAAATATAATTTGTTTAAAAGTAGCTGAGCATGTTAAGTGTTAAATTACAGATCAAAATATTTAAAAAAACGCGCCATCAAATACATACTATTTGATGGCGCGTTTTTTTAATTGCATAAAATTAAACTTACTAGAATTTTAATTGCATAAAATTAAACTTGCTTTTCGATAGATGGTGTGGGTCGTAAAGTCATCTAAAACAAATGTGAAGTGGAGATTGGAAATAGCGGTCAATGACTGCGATGGCTCAGGAGTCTCAAGCAGGACGCAGATTTTGAATCCCACTCGCAGTAAAGTTCTCTTTTTCCACTTTCACCAATAATTTGTTGAACAGAATACACTTATATGTTTGCGCATAGACTCGTACACTCGTATACTCGTAATATTTCCAGCGTACATGAGTAATGTCTGTTAACATTGGCCGCCCTGACCGAAATTACGGTCTGGTAATCATTATTTTTAAGGATAATATAATTTCTTTTCTTTTTGAAAGACTTCGAAATTCTTACATAATTATCTTTAATATAATATTCTGTATTAATTTGTTTCACAGTCCAAGTATTATGGATAACCCCAACTTTAGCCAGTAATTAATTAAAAGTTTAATAATTAATAACATAAAATAAATAAAAATAAACTAACATTTAATTGTAAGTATGTGATTGTTATTCATATAGAACATAATAACTGAAACATCTGAAAACATTAATTAATTTGTTCTTAATCATACTTAACATAGGTAGTGTGTAAAGACACATTTAAAAACTTATTTATTCCTGTTAAAGTTACTTAAATGATTTCGTGTTTATCACAGCGACTTATTTGGCACCATTTTAGTGACCTTTACACTAAATAAGAAATGACATCGATATTTTTTAAAACAGGTTTATTGCAGGAACTCCCTATTTTATTTTTAGGCAGCTAAGTTGGCGCTCAATGCAGGGGCATATTTTCCTTCAGGATCATATTTTTTGTTGAAAGCTTCATATTGTTCCGGTAACTTAGTCTTCAGCCCTTCCAAGAACTTACGAAGAATTGTTTTTTCTTTATCATTACACTTAACGCAGCCAGTGGCAATAACGTCAGGCATGTCAGCTAAAAAAACAAAATAAATTCAATTTAAAGCATCAATTAGTATCTATAAGCGCGAAGTTATTTTCAACGTATGTTTTCAAGACATCGGTCAATTTTCTTATATATTGAACAGTTTCACAGTAAAAGTATTATTCTTAAAAAAAGTATGTATAAAAAATATACCTACACCTGGGCAGCCGGATACGCAGCTTACAAGAACGCAATAAGAAATATTTATCTATAAAAAATGCAAAAGTGAATTTGTTTGTTTGTATGTTTGTTACGCTTTCACGCTATAGATCCTGAACCAATCATCATGAAATTTCGCATGTATACAGGGTGTAAATGACATCGTAGCGACAATTGATACCGCGGTTTTAGTAATTGATTCCTAACCACCAGGTGAAGGAAAATTGCAATTTCTTTTTAATTTTTTTTATATTGAATTCTAGATAAAATCGTTATATTGTTCCATCTAAATTCGATATTAGGTAAATATACCAATTAATCGCAGATTTACTTCAAAACTAGAATGGATTGAAACCCTCGTCGTGTTTTTTGTCACGTTGTTAATGATTCGATGGCGAGTAAAATTCTCAAACTTTTTATCTCGTTATTGTCAACAAAAATGGTATGGGAAAAATATATATTTATGTATATTATTACAGTTATTTCGTGACATCTTTGCCCGGAGTTATCAGTATGGAGTCATTTACACTCTGTATAGCCTACTCTTTATCCCTATATTTATGCTTCTCGTCGTGCCCTTGTATTGTTACATATAATTAATGTGCCGTAGAGTGATGTATTTATATTGTGAATGCCACGCAGACGGAGTGGCGGGCAGATTCTTGTAGTATTACAAATAGTTTGTATCCATGGTAACTATGGGTTATTAGCGTTATGGACTTTATTGCATCTAACAAATATGCTCTGATTTAAAATGAGGGACCAATTATAGGTACTTGTATAGTAGAAAAAAAAACGAAACGAAAGTTTCAAATGCTTTTCGGTGAAGTCGTTGTTATATTAACCAATTTAATAAACTGAATACCTATATACGTACTTTTAAAGTCACTCGGGACGTTCGTGCAGAGCCCTGTATCCAAGAAGCATTCTACGATTTCTTTCAGCTTATTGACGTCGGCTACTGCAGCGTCAATGTCGTAGTTATCGCTCTCCGTACTGTAAACCTCGGATTGGATCGAAGCAACCAGGATTAGCAAAAACAACAATACGTAGACAAACTTCATATTTACCTAATAGAAAAGACAAAAAAAGATTAATTATAGCGTTACGTTTACCTAATTTCGCACGTAAGATATGATTATTGGTAAGCGTCCTCTCGTCATCCATACGAATTAAAACTGTTATTGGTTTTTTGATTGATATTATACCTCATAGTTAGATGCTTTCATCAACAGATGGCGTTAAAAATAAATAAATTTGCGTGGCGACTTCACCTCGCCAACAGCTGTTTTTACCCTCATTAGATGTTTTCACATAATAATATCGTGATCTATTTTATCCAACCTGCACTAAAAAGCATCTCTGTATGGGGGGGATACTACAAAAAACTAGTAACGAACATAAATTACCTACACCCCAACTCAGTTTACTCGTTTGTGTATCACACAAAGAATTGTCCCGTATTGGAATCGAACCCGCAACACTCGGCACTCCGCGAACTGTGCTGTCAAAATAGTAAATAAAATGCTTTGTATACTCACTGTGAACGTACTTATTTGTATTTATATTGAAAAAATAAGTACTAAGAAATTTTATATCACAGAAAATACTGTGATGATCAAATTATTTGTGAAAGTGGAACGTGAGAGCTTTACTGCGACCGGGATTTGAACCTGCGTCCCTTCCAATCCGGTAAAGTGTTTTAGACTGCTAAGCCATCGCAGTTACTGATGGTGGCCCTCAATCTCCTCTTCACAATTGCTTTTAGATGTCTTTGCGATCCTGGATAGGAAAGCACGCATGCAGGTTCTAATCCCGCTTGCAGTAAAGCTCTCTTTCCATTTTCACAAATTATTTGTTCTTTAATATAGCTCAACATATCAAATGCTAAAATACTGATCAAAATAAATAATGTGATCTTAATGTTATCTATTTCGCACAATGGCAAACAAAAACAATGGAGATTTAAGAATTAATTAGTTATTTGCGTAGCACTTACCAAATTCTCAAAGCAAGTAATGCTCCTATACAATCGATTACGATATATATATACCTCAGTTTGAGCGATAAAAAATCCTTAATAAGGTTTATAATATGCAACACAGACATATACAATAAATAATTACATGCATAGGTATATATATTTTATTATAATAAAATACCAATTGACATTTTAAAAATAACAAATGTAAAGCTTTAAGAATAAATTCCATAAATTTTTAGTAAGTAGGATATATTACACAATGGCCGGAACCCCTCCGTGGGACTTGGAGGCGGAGGTGCTCGCCGAGGTGTACCGGCGGGCGTCTCAAGAGCCACCCAGCGTGGTGGCCAGATGGCAGGGCGACGCCCGCCGAGCTGCCATGGCCAACTGGAGGGCGCGGCTGGAGGCGCCCCGGGCCGGTCTTTGGACCGTAGGGGCGCTCCAGCCAGTGCTGGAAGAGTGGGCAGGGCGACGGCACGGAGTCCTTACCTTCCGACTGGTGCAGGTGCTGTCGGGGCACGGTTGCTTCGGCAGATATCTGCACATTGTCGCAAGGAGGGAAGCGACTCCGGGCTGTCACCATTGCGGCTGCGACGAGGACACGGCGCAGCACACGCTCGAGTCGTGCCCGGCTTGGGCCGAGCAGCGTCGTGAACTTGTCGCAGCAATAGGGTAACACTATATAATAACCTCTCGCTGCCGAGCGTCGTCAGAGCGATGCTTGGCAGCGACAGGAATTGGGCCGCGGTCGCTGCCTTCTGCGAGGAGGTCATCTCGCGAAATGAAGCGGCGGAGAGGGCCAGGGAGGCTGATCCTTCCGCAGACCCAAACCACCGCCAGCGACTGGGGCGGCGCAGGCGTGAATATTTGCGCCTAATGCCGCCCTAGCTGGGGCTGCGGGTGGATGGACCGGGGAACGTCCGCCACCCGCAAGGCCTCCCGCGAAGGTGCGACGCTCCGTGTACGGATGCGTACGGATGATGAGGGTACCCGAAAGGGTAAGCCGCCGGCGGACCACCGAAGGAATGTAACATAGTTCCAGTGGCCCGTCAATAAAGGCGGAGAGACGGTACACGGCGGGAATGTAACATAGTTCCAGTGGCCCGTCAATAAAGGCGGAGAGACGGTACACGGCGGGTTTCTTTAGTGGGTGAAGGCCCCACACTACCCTGTTCGTTGCCCCGAGTGACGGGGTGTGCGGTTAGGAACATTTTTTCCAGCCTAAAAAAAAAAAAAAATGGATATATTACACAATTGAGGAATTTTTTAATGATAATAACAAGTATGAAATTGATTAATAGTTTTAAGGTGCTTTGAATACAATTATATTACACATATTAGATTTAAAAAAGAACAATATTGTATGCTTACATAGCAGGACATAGTGATACTTCAATTGAATGTACATCTTTATTTTCACCTATGCCCACAATAAAATGATTTGATTTGAGGTATCATTAGGTATGCGTGTGTGTCATGTGTACATACTTACTTGATTCTTGTTTCTTTTGTCTTGGACCAAGGATAAAATTTTCATATTTCAAAGATAAGGTTAAAACTTCAGTCTATATCTACATAAATAAATAAAATGTAAGTGTCTAGAACCGCTTTTTACATAATGCATACGAAAGCGTATCCTACCATTTTTTTTTTGTTTAGGCGGGAAAAAATGTTCCTAACCGCACACCCCGTAGCTCGGGGCAACGAAGAGGGTAGTGTGGGGCCCTCACCCACTAAAGAAACCCGCCGTGTGCCGTCTCTCTGCCTTTTTTGGCGGGCCACCGGAACCATATTACATTCCTTCAGTGGTAAGTGTATCCTACCTAGGCTATATATACCAAATTTTAAAGTGTTTGTCTGTCTATCTCTCTGTTTGTTCTGGCAGATAACTGATGCTTATTATGTTGCTAGAGTAACTTAGGCTACTGTTATTTTGGCAAAATTATAACTAGGGTAGCGCTCAAAAAGAACCCCACCAACGCAAACAAAGTCGGGGGCAGTAGTTACTGTTTAATATTAAGTTTTATTTTACGTACCTAAAAAAGGTGATGAAAGGAAATACACCACAAATTTTAAACAAAATTTAGTAGTTACCTACTCATTATTAACCAACCGTTTTCGCAGGTGAGCACAGATTTAACCAAGCAAAACTGAGATTTTACTTTAACCACATATTTGTCATACTGTGCAGGGATTGAACGCGCGTTACACTGGAACACCGCTCTAGATGATCTGCCACATGAGCTATCGGACTCGTAGCAAGTGCTCGGAGCATTAGACATTTCTACCTAATTTAGTCTGTAGAGGATTAACTACTTACTTATAATCACGCCATCTCCCTTGCGGAGTATGCAGAGAGAACAGAGTGCCAAAAGGCTCTATTCTTGCATACATCTCTCGCTTCCTCAACATTTATAATTCTCTTCACACACGCTCGCCGGCTTCGGAGATTCGACCTGACTCCACCTTGCTTGCACATGTTTGGGCTATGTAGGTGAGTCTCGGTCTCCCCCAGTACCTACATTCTTCCACTTTCTCATTGTATATATCTTTATAACCAGTCGCTCATCCGGGATTCTTTCCAGATGTCCGAACCATCGGAGCATTCCCTTTCGCATCTTTACACCAATACTCTCTTTCATACCTACTCGCTCTCTTACGTCGTCATTACGAAAGCGGTCATTCAGCCGAGAGAAGTTGTCCCAATGCTCCGTTCACTCTATTTTCCGCATATACTCTTCTCTCTATAACAGTGGTATACCTTCCATCCCGACTGAATCCACATCCAATACAAATTCATCCACTTGTTCTAGCACACAATTGCCTATTGATGCTCTAACATCTGTTCTGGCTTCTCCTCTTTCAAAGACCACTATTTTGGCATTGCTTGCATTCGTTAGAGGATTATGATACGACCAATCCTATCTCTGCCGCTCCTTATTTACGAATTACGACGATACAGGCGTGATGCTGTTTCTTTTATGTTTTTTAAAGACAAGTTTCATATATTATACTTATTACAAGTCATATTAATATATTTAAATTTCAAGAAAACTGGGATAGCATTATTAATCTTTGTTGTTAATAGCACTTGCATTCTCGGTTTTTTTTTTCAGAAAATCCACGTACGTGGTTTGAACCCACGTCTTTTGTATTAACGACCCAGATGCTTAGCCAACATCATGGTATTCCACGAATTTTCATATCAAATTCT
The DNA here is from genome assembly GCA_948253155.1 of Leucoma salicis. NCBI lineage: Eukaryota > Metazoa > Arthropoda > Insecta > Lepidoptera > Erebidae > Leucoma > Leucoma salicis. Next base: position 10,977,073 of record OX411820.1, on the reverse strand, counting down.
TACTTATCGTCTCCGGGACGCCCGCGTCATCTGTCGAATGTATTTACATTTATAGTTACGTGTTTTGCATTTATCTAAGACTAGATTTAATTAATACTCATTGACATTAGGTAGTCTAGCCTTGTCTCGTCCATCTTTTATTGTAAGTATAATTATTTTAACCGATTGCCAAAGATCAAAGTTGATGCAGATTGTCAGAATCTTTTTAATAATATTTTTGTAATATTTCGTACAATCTTATGAATATACATTTACTTTTTCGTATCATTATTACATATATTGAGTACTAATTTAAATTATCTTATATTATTAACTTTGTTTTAATCATGTATGTAATAGTAGATAGCTGCTACCATCGACTTGATCCGCGTACAATTTATTTATTTTCTATTTTTGTGTGGAATACTAGTTATTTTTCCAAAATTACATTGAAGTAGTAGCCTAAGTTACGAAGATTAACAGGAACAAACAGACAGAGAAACTTACAAAAATTTAAAAATTTCTTTCTTGTTATAGCTAATCGTATATATTTTAGTATACCTACGCTTATATTTAGTATACAGTAATTATTTTAAAATAACAAACAGACACTTCAATTTTATTTATTTGTAATCATATACGAGTTAACACTATTATTTCAATTATACTCTAAATACTTGGAAAGTTCAGTGACCTGTTATCAGTAGTTTAATATTATTTTTATAAATTTCAGAAAGTAGGTACCTAATATTTTTCTTTAACGTGATAAAGTGTTTGTGGCTCTTTTGTAAAGCTGTGTAGAGCTCTGTCTGTACGTTTAAGATATTTGAGAAAAACAGTATTAGGCTATTTAGGCGTCTTTGAACAATAAAAAAAAATATTTATTTGTTTTCTGTTTATTTGTTTGGGCGTCACGCAAAAAATGCTGAATTGATTTTGTTGAAACGTTTTTGTTTGATAGCTCTTGATTAAACTTAACCATTGATTTATCCCGCTACTATATTGGGAACCTGAGATATAATCTAAAAACTAGCTTTAATATTACCAAAATTTTATCTTTATTATAGTTTATAATATAAACGCGAAAGTGAGTTTGTTTGTTACGCTTTCACGCTGTAGGTAATTACTGAACCAATCTTCATGAAATTTTGCATAGACATAGTCTAGCCCAGAAAAGGACAGCCTTTACATCTCAGAAAAAATAATATAGTCTTTTATATTTCTATTGTTAGTATATCTTACGATACTCACTATTATATATACACATATACTTATCTCAGATGAATAGGTAAGGGTGATGATTTTAGCCTAGCTTCATTATTTCGTACATTCTTACTCATGATAATTGAGTTCAATACTTTTACTTTTATGTACCATCCATTTTTACCATTGAAATACTTCGTTCAAACAACATTGCTTCAATATTAATTTAATAAATAACCTTATCAAAGAAGCCATATAATTTGAAATGTTTTATGAGATGAGTCTAAGTTTAAACAATCTTAATATTAAAAATAGGCAACGGCAGCTTCCAAATTCGCAACATATTTTCGTTCAGGATCGTATTTAGCTATAAACTCTTCGTAAGCCTGTGGTATTTTCTTGAAACCGACAATGAACGCATTCACTATGTGCTTTTCCTCAGGCGTACATTTATCGCAAGCGTACAAGACCGCGTCTGGAACATCTTCTGAAAAAAAACGAAAACAACTCATTCAAAAACTTGACTGTACAAGTACAATAGTACATTGTTAACCTAGGGATGAAAGCAATGAGCGTAGCGAGGGCTCCAATAGTTCGAGGGACTAAATAAGTCTTTATCGCGAGGTAAACGCTGTGCTTTTCATTACGAATACGAGGAAACTAAAAATAAAAATCATGAATTAGCTAAAGAAAAAATGGGAGACTTTAAAAACTTTTATTTGGAATCGCTGATTTTGTTTTTTTTCTGTGGCCTGTCAGCTATTCAGCCACTATTTTTCATTTTAATCATTGAAAAAATATAAATCTTCGTTATTTTAAAGATATTTAGTTGCAACTATATTAAAATAAAGTCATATAATAAACAAATTCTTTAATAAATATTTAACTTTATGTTATTTCAATTTTACATCGTACTGTAATTGACTGACTGTACAGAAAATAGAACTGTTTTATATTTTATAATTACTCAGCTGTCAGTTGAAAGTAATTCTCCCTAGGGCTGAAAAGTATTACTTTCAACCCGCTCCTCAGGCAACTTCAGGCGTACTTTCAGAGTATGAGTAATGAAAAACATTTTTAATATCTTTATTTTTCATTAATTCCTTATACGCGAATTTAAAAGGTGCGCGGCTTGGCAGTTTTATTAGTTTTGTTCATTATGAGGGCTGCTACTTGCCTGCCCCCCTTTTTTTTCTTTTAAGGAATACAAAAAATCGCTGATTTGTGAAAGTGGAAAAGAGAACTTTACTGTGAGCAGGATCTCTTTTTTTCCATTTTTACAAACAATTTGTTCTATAGCTGAGCATGTTAAGTGCTAAAAAAAGATCACTATATTTTACTTCCTTTTTTTATGTTATATGTATGACATGTATTTTCCTATGAACATGATATTTAATATAACAAGAAAAATGTACTGTTTTAAATGCTATAGCATATTACTTATTTTAGACATTCGCCAATGTTCATGTAGTACCTAAATATTTTAAAGTTTTATCGAATCTATCGAATTCGCAATGTTTATCAAAATATCATGTCAAATCAAAACATAAACCTTAACCAATTTATCAAAGAAGATTTGCTAAAATAATTCAATATTTTTTTGTGTAAAACAAATATCAAAATTATATTTTGTATACCTACCAGTCCGTTCAAAATTATCAGGCACATTTTATTTAAGTGGCAAAATGTAACAAATTAATATCGCAAAAATACTAACTTTTAAAAGAAGCTGCAACTTCATTACACGGAGCTTTATTCAAGAAACAATCGACAAAGCTCTTTAAATGAGCAGGATCTGACAGAAGTTGGTCAATATTTATATCATCGTGACAACCAGCTCTCACTACCATCGCCACGACTAGGAGCACGTACACACACTGCATATTGCCGCATATAATCCTCTAGGCACCTGTAAAAAAAACTTATAATTATAAATTCCGTACCCATATAATTTATTTCTACAAATCCATTTAAAATAAGTTACGCATTTTTTCGTCCTTGGTAATATTATAAATATAAATTTGTAACGCTTTCACGCCATGACTATCCAACTAATTAATATAAAATATTGCATACAAGTATTCTGGAACCCAGAAAAGGACATGAACACTGCGGGCCACGCCATTTTGCTACGTTTATACATAATAATATATATGCAGTCGTGTAACATATTATAACATTCAGAATATAAATATTACGCATTAGGATTACTTTTAGGGATAAAGATTTGTTTTTGAGGAAGTAAAAATATATTTACTTACGTATGTTATATCCTCTATAATATTATTGTTATTAAAACACCAAAAGCACCGACTAAAATTTAGAGCACCGTGCTACAAAATCGATTAATATAAACTAAATCAAAGTTGTGTCCACTTTATAGATCAATTTCGAATTGATATTCTAAGTTGTTTTCTATTTTTCAGTGAACCAAATGCAATGTGATTGGTCATTTAACAGACACAGTGATTTTCCACCAATCATGTTTCACTGAACTATAACCACTCGTACAATGATAAGCTTACATGCAACTAATAATTTTATAAATTTATAGTACAGGTTTTTTTTATTGTTTAAAGATTTGTATCTAGTCTAGGTCATCTTAAAAAGTCAAATCATTAACCTACAAGAATTGAACACCTGTCGGCGCATTTTAATATTTTGTAATTTGGGTATTATTTAAAAAGTCGTATAACATACCTACCTATAGTTTCCAAATACTCTTTACATAACATTAACTATAATATTAATGCCTATTTCTAGGCGTAATATTAATTCTATTTTAGGATAAGAACTGAAGATAAGTGGCTCTGTCCGAAAACTGTTTAGGCCACCATACCAGAAGTTTAACAAACTTTTTATTAAATATATGTAAAACATTTACGTAAAGGAATATGCTCTATTGTAATGATGGAAGAAGGTTAAGATACTAACCTTTCGTGTCAAGGTGTAGTGAGAATCGATTATGCGATTCTCAAACGGATGTTCAAAGTCTGACTGTCATTTGTATCCGTTATTTGTAGTACGTTTGTAAGGTTCCCTATTATACGCCATGCTGAGCAAAATCCCTGTGATTTTGCACAGCAAGTTGTATACAGTTCAAGTGGTCTGCCAACACAGGCGGAGAGACGACACACAGCGGGTTTATTCAGTGGGTAAGGGCCCTACACTACCCTGTTCGTTATCCCGAATGACAGGGCGTGCGGTACATTTTTTCGCACCTCAACAAAATAAAATGGCAGCCATTCCTCTGCATAATCATAACAGAATTGGATATTCCGTTTGAATAAATGAATTTAAACTATAAGCTGGATAAATCACATTCACACACATAATATATATAATATATGTACATTTGATTGCCATCTCGAGACCGCTAGCATAACATTCTAGATTTAGGCCAGCAAGTTCTCTCACGGCAGCTACAATAATAAACTCGTGGTTGTCACGCATCATCCGCGCGGCGATTTAATGGAATAACTTAATATGTGACATTTTATAAACTTCATTCAATCATATTACTGGTGGTAGGGTTGGATACCAAGTAGGAGTACTGACGTGAAATAACTTTACAAGTTTTGATTGTAGCGGGAGTTAGACGTCCATTCTTTCATTCTCAAATAGTGAGCCCACTGCTCCCACCACGGCCGACTTTCCGTGTGGTGACGGACTAATACAAGTGTCACCACCCCAATCTTTCCCACGGGTGTCGTACGAGGCGACTAAGGGAAGTAAGCAGTTATCACCCATTGCACTATTGGTGGTAGGGTTGGGTAGCGAGTGGAAGTGCTCACATGCTATTGGGCCCGAGCGGGTTGGTACCGCCATCTACCTTGTGACCGGCCATGAAGCACATTGTGGTGTGTTTTGGTTGTAGCAGGAGATGGCGAGCAACGGCTTGACAATCCTCCCGGTACAGTTAAGTCCATGAGCGACGGTTACCATTTACCATCAAGTGAACCGTGGCTAGTCTGCCACCGAACGCAATAAAAAAAACACTATATAGTTAATAAATTCTTACAGTACTTATACCGTCGACGGCGATGGAAGCGGTAGAGAACTCTATTTTTCTACAGCCCAAATCTCCATATTAATTATTTTAATTCTTTGGATAATATCTTGCACAAAGTTTGTCCAACCTATGACAATATAGTGATAATGGGAGATTTCAACACATGTTTAATAAAAAATGACATAAGATCACATAAGTTAACTTCATTACTATCTTCTCACAACCTTCAAACATTACCTCTATCTCCTACCCATCACTCTCCTAACTCTACCCCATCTTTGTTGGATCTTATAATTGTCTCTTCTCCTGATAAAATCAGTACTTTCGGCCAACTGTCTGCTCCTTTCTCTTACCACGACCTTCTCTACACCTCTTATCGTATTCGTCCTCCTAAACGTAAACCGGAATTTCGCCTTCTACGTAATCTCAAGGGTTTGGATCTAAATGCATTGCAACGAGATGCGAGTGCTATTGATTGGACGTGTGTGTATGAGTGTACAGACATCAACGTTATGATGATCAATCATAACGTTGACTTTAATGCAAATGTCACAAACTTATTTAATAAGTATGCTCCAATTCGGCGTATCAAAATCAAGCATAACCCAGCTCCTTGGCTAAGTGATAATATCAAAAACTGTATGGCTCTCAGGGACAAAGCTAAACGTAAATATAAGAGAAATCCTACGGAATATAAGCATCACTTATATAAAAACCTGCGTAATCGCTGTAATAGAATGTGTCGTGATGCTAAAAGGCAATATTTCCAGGCAGCGCTCGAGAATCGTAGCTCGTCTGATGTTTGGAGATTTCTAAAAACTGTGGGCATCGGAAAATCTTCTCCTTGTGTTAGGGATATTGATTTAAACTCAATAAATAAACATTTTTCTGATGCTCCTCTATCTCTGGATAATATTGTCAAGGCCAGGACCTTATTGTCAATCTCAAGATTACCAACACCACAAGTCCCATCCTTCACCCTAAGTCTAGTCTCAGAGACTAATGTCCTTAGATCTATATCATCTATCACTTCTTCAGCTGTTGGTTACGACAATTTAGGTTCCAGTATGATTAATCCTATTCTATCAGTAGTACTTCCTGTTCTTACATTTATATTTAATTCTTCCCTCTCCTATGGTTCTTTCCCTAAATTCTGGAAACGTGCCCATATTATACCTCTTCCTAAAGTTTCAAATCCTACTACACCTTCTCACTTTCGACCAATCTCTATACTGCCTTTTCTGTCAAAAGTTCTTGAGCACATTGTTCACCGACAATTTTCTTCACATATTAATAATCACAACCTACTTAGTACGTTTCAGTCTGGTTTCCGTCCTGACCATAGTACCGTAACAGCACTTCTCAAAGTTACTGACGATATCCGCTGGGCCATGGAGAATAAATTATTGACCATACTCGTACTACTTGACTTCAGTAGTGCTTTTAACTCAGTTGATTTTGATATACTGCTTGGCATACTCAAATCTCTAAACATTTCTCCTGCTAGTATCACCTGGTTCGATTCCTATCTCCGAGGGCGTTCGCAGTGCGTGCGTCTTGATGATACTTTCTCTGAATGGAGTAACCTTAGTGTGGGTCTACCTCAAGGGGGGGTTCTCTCTCCTCTCTTATTCTCTATTTTCATAAATTCTGTCACAAAGCTCATATCTTCAAATTTTCATCTTTATGCGGATGATCTGCAATTGTATTCACACTTCACAGAATCTGACGCACCATCAGCCCTCACTGCAATTAATAGTGATTTAAGTCGTATAGATACGTGGGCTAAAAACTACGGTCTACTCTTAAATCCTAACAAATCCCAGGCCATAATAATAGGCAGCCGACATTTCCGTAGTAGGTTGCAAGTTTCTTCACTGGTGCCTATTACTCTGTCTGGGACTTTGATTCCATTGTCGGATTCTGTTAAAAATTTAGGAATTGTTCTTGACACCACTTTGTCATGGAACCGACAAGTTAATGAGGTCAGTAAAAAAATATATTATACCTTTCATTCATTGAAAAGCCTTCAGTAAAAAAAATTACTCTTGCTCAATCACTTATTCAACCCATTATTGACTACGCAGATGCCTGCTATTTGGATGCCACCGAGGAGCTCATAGATAAGCTTGAGAGGCTGCAAAACCTGTGTATACGCTTTGTGTTTAATCTTAAAAAGTACGATCATGTCTCCCACCTTCGCAAGGAACTCAAGTGGCTCCCAATCCGCCTTCGCAGGAACACTCGTTTGCTATGTATTTTATTTAATATCTTACACAACCCTGATGCTCCTTCTTATCTGCGTGAGCGGTTTTCCTTTGCCCGGTCTAATGATGCGACCTGCAGGACTAATCTTCGCACTATGCTAAAATTCCCTACACACAAAAGTGATTTTTATTCTTATTCTTTTTCGGTGCATGCGGTTAAACTGTGGAATGAACTCCCATCCAGCATTAGAGAATCTACCACTACCTCTTCATTCAAACATAAGGTTCGTCAACATTATCTGTCAACTATTCCATAATCTATGCCTAAATCTTTCATCATTACTATATATTTAAGTATATTTTATTGTATAGTTACGTATCATTCAGATATTTATGTAGTTATATGTTACATATGTATGTATGTATATTTACTGTATGTATTAATATAATATATGTATGTATATCTATCCTACACACAATCATATTTATAATATTCGCGCTATCCTCTCGCTGGTCTGCTGGAAGAGATTTCTATTAGAAATAAGCAGTACCTTTGTACTATTACTATATTTATCCGTTCTTGTATTGTAGTTAAGATCTCTGTGTGTACATAAATAAATAAATAATAAATAAATATATTTACGTAAAGCGTAACTATCGCGAGGCATATAGGTATTATTGCTATGCAAAATATTATATATTTATCTCGCATACCAGAAATGTTTTTTATGTGTAGAACCCTAAATATTTTTCCAAAATAAAAAAAACCTAACTTACTCCATATAACATTAGCTGTCAGTCAGAGTCCCGTCCAAATCAGCATAGCCAATCCGGAGATTAGCCAGAACAGATAGAGAGATAGACAGACAGACATAAATGCATTTAGTAAAAAGCTGTTCTTGAGACATGACAAACAGACACCTCAATTTTATTTATTTGTATAGGTAAAATAAGCTATGTTTATTTATTCGTAATATTTTAAATGTCAGGAACAATCTGACCTCAGAAATGTCAATGTAATATATTATCTTAGTAGACTTAGTAGAGCTTAGACGAAGGATATTATAGACAAGCTATCAGCGTATGCAGTGTCGAGATAGCAATTGATAACCGGAATAATTTTAAAAGATAACTATGATTATAACTTTGTTGACTAAAAATGTACTACTTGTTTTAGCCGGATAAAAGAATGACAGGACAAAAGAAATTGCAGTTATACTTATATTTTGCTTAAAATGTATTAGAGCATGTAATATTAGCGTATATAACGTGATTAATAAAGGTTTTTTTTACGTCAATACAAAAACAAGCTTACATACTGATGATGGGGACGGTTGGCCACCTTATTGTTTGGACCCAGTTCATTGGGTCCAAATACAACTGATGCATACGCGAAAAGGATAAATATACTTATACCTGTGTCTCTCTCACTCTTGGTAAAACCTAGTATGTGCATCCTTTTCTTCATCCTTAATGTCAAAATAGTAGCGAGTCTATATTATTCTTCGTCTAAGTAGTAGAGCTTATTGTGTTATATTTCGATGACATTTGTCAAATTAGAGGAAGAAAAATGTATTTTTATACGAAAAATTTATGAGCACCATACTTTTCTTCTTTATACCAAAAAATAAAGTGGTAGAACCTTGCTTATCCCAGCAAGGGCCGACTTGATTGGAAAAGCGGTAGGTACTCCTGATGTTGTGTTTCGTATATGGTGTATGGTAATTGAGAGCGCCGGAGGCCCAAACCCAACATTCTCTCCTTATTATCCTTCCAATCCTCCTTCCTTTCCTTCTTTATTATCCTTCTTCTTCACCTCCCATCCCTTTTCTTGGAGATGGCGACGTGCGAGTGATGCCTCAGGGGTTGCTACATCCACAAATATAGTTGTTCTGAGTGTAGATGAACTGTGTCTGTCTGTCAATAGTAGATAAGTTTCTAGTGCATGACGTCACCATTTTTTTTTAGATTACATCCTGTATTGAGGAACGATCCTTCTATCGCGGGAGTCTTACAAACGTGCAATTTCACGGACACAAAGTACAACCTGGCTTAAACCAACCATTTTGGATCACACTAAGAGTTGCACAACACTCGGGTCGGTATCTAAACCACTCCGATCTGTGTCAATCCACCAAGGTGCACAATATAAACAAAATCGATATTTTCTATACCCCTCAATCCATCCATCCATCCATCAGCCTTTCAACGTCCACTGCTGGACATAGGCCTCCCCAAGAGAACGCCACAACGAGCGGTCCCGTCATGGGGGATAATGCCGTAATCGCCACGCTTGGCAAGTGGATTAGTGATCGCAGTGGATATTGTTAATACTCGAGGGAGTGCTGCTGCCCACTCCCGCGTTATTCCCTCAATCGGCTCTTACGACTCCCGTGGGTAGAGAGGGGTGAGACAATTCTAAAGCTGGCCCCACACGGCCCCTTCAATAATGCACATATAAACGAATCAACCGTATTTTTTACTACGAGGATTATGGTAAGGCTTTACTCGCGCGTCGTAACAACATAGCATCACGCCTGTTCCCCGTAGGGGTAGTCAGAGGTGTATTACACACCCACGACTCGCCAGCTATGCTTAAGTCCCACGTAATAGGGAGCGAGCCTATTGACGTCTACCGGGCACATTTCCAAAGTCTGGGCTGCTACTGAGAATTTTTCTTTTTAGGAAAAAGCTCAATAACATTGCCCGACCCGGGGATCGCACCCGAGACCTCATGATTAGCAGTCGCATACACTACCGCTACACCACTGAGGCAGTCAGACTCATGAAAGGGGTATGAAGTGAAGGATGATGAAGGAGGTAGATAGTAAGGATCAGATGGAGGAGATGAAGAGGAGTTTTGCTCTGGCTCACCATACGACACAGATGTAATATCTACATTCACGCCCATCTTCTGTGATATGGTAGTAGGTAGATATAGGTACTGGTCGAGCCAGCTCATTCATCCTCAGAGAAGCAAGGCTAGAGCCACTGATAATTTATACAAAACGTTAACTATTTATAACTGCCTCTGTGGTGCAGCGGTATTGTGAGCGACAGCTGTTCATGAGGTCTCGGGTTCCATCATTCGTAAAAATTTCTCTTGCTCGGAGTTTGGAAATTTGGAAATGTGCCCGGTAGATGACAATAGGCTCGCGTCCTAATAGACCTTCGGGGAATACAGGCGTGATACTATGTTATGTTATGTATTAAACTCAAAGTGAAAAATGTGAAATCGAAAATAACAGTCACGAGCAGGATTATTTTCAGGTTATTTTCGATTTCACATTTTTCACTTTGTGTTTAATGTATAGTGATAAGCATGTCAAATGCTAAAAATATATATAAAGATATCTAAATATTTTAAGCCAATAAATCTTCTATACTTATAATAAAACTGTAGAGAGGTCAATTGTGTACATTGAATATATATTCAAAATTAATATTGGAGGATGAATGGTGATCGATACTGATGGCAAAAATGCAATCAGTAAATTTTTTGTCTGTCTGTCCGTCTCTATATGCACGCATAGGTCAAAAACTACTAAAGGGATTTTAACCAAACTTGTTACGATTATAGTCCATACTCCTGGGCAGGTTATAGGCTAATATAACATAACGCTAAGACATATAGAAGCTGAACAGTGACGATAAATTAAAGCAAGTCGGATGAAAATGCGCTTTCGAGCTCTTATCCTCGCATACGTTGATCATACACCAAAAGTATGTATTACAAAGATGATGGTCTTCAAAAGATCTACAAAAAAGTCCTGAATAGTATATATCTATCTATTATATATAATTCCAGTGTCACGATGTTTGTCCGGGATGAACACCGAGACTACTGAACCGATTCTAACTGTTTTTTTTTTAATGTGTGTTTTATTCCAACTTATGAAATAGGATCCTTTATATCTTAATTTATAATTGCAATATTTATTCATGAAATATGGCGGTACGAAGTTCGCCGGGTCAGCTAGTGAGAAATATAATATTTAATAATATCAATTAATTATAATACCAAAAAATAAAACAGCTTAGAATAATATTAATAATAATAATTTACTATCAACATAACTTACTTTAGTGACATCAGAAAATAGTTTACAATGTACAACTTTATATAATAAACTAACAATTACTGTGATGTTCCAACGAGAGTATCAGTATATTAGATAACCCTCAATGTCAGTACGTGAACTTAAATATAAGCTATAAACATATATAAATATGGATGCACACGAGCTGAAAACATATAACATGAAAATTTGATTTTATAATATACCTACTCGTATCAACTGAGTTTGTTTTCAAGGGAATCCGTTTTATTATATACACAGGATATTTTAGTCTGAGCCGTTAATAAACTTTGTAAAGGCGTCTTTGTACTGGCCTTGAGGGTCTTCTTTATTGACTAGTTCTGTCCAGATATCTGGGGTCTTACTCTGGAATCCTTTAACTACAGTGCGAATAAGCGCCCTCTGTTTACGAGAGCATTTACTGCAGCTTGTTTTCAATGCATCAGGTATAATCTCTGCGAACAAATAATAGCATAATGCTTAGTATCAATTGTGATAATCTTTACTAATAATAAATAGTTGTATCCGGCGGCATTGCTCGCCTGCTTCATCTAAAAAATCTAATGAAATACATAAATATGTCATTAAATAATAATACATTAAAAAGTGAATATTAACCGACACTGAAACACATACCTTTTCCATTAGATGGATATTTATATATAAAAACTGATACTTTTCATTAACGAGAGTACAAATAGCTCTAATTCAAGCATGTTAAAAACTTCGAAAGGCAACTTTTTCAATAATCCTTTCATACAAATATTCCATAGAGGTTGCAATTTCCATAAAAAAATTCTTAAATTACGGCGTAAAAGCGTAACAAACAAGCAAACTCACTTTCGCATTTATAATATTAGTAAGGAAGTGAGCATTATTATCATATACAATTAAATTGGCTAATGCCAACAATAGAGAATGCTGTCCGTATTGCACGTTATTTATACAGTATCCAGCTATACTCGTGGGATGAGCTGTAGCTAACTAAGTTATATTAAAAGATTATATAATAATATTAATACATTACGACAGACCTTGAATCAAGGTTCTTGACCCTGAGATCTTTTTGGAGATCTCATATGATAAAGCTATTAAATATTTAATTTGCTAATTTAAATATAGGTAGTGTGGAAACCTAGAGAAGAATATAGGGAATCTTTTCATGCTGAAATAATTAATGGTTACCATGGGATATCTATATTTGCATAAAGAGTGACGTATTTATATTCTTCTCAAGACCACTAGGACGGAGTCACGAATTCTAGTACTAAATAATATAATATTAACTTACTGATATGGCAACCTCAATGTGTCAAAATCGATCCTTACTAATCATTTAAATTAATTACTTGGTAAGGATTCTATAAGCAAAATTTTTCGAAGCGATAGAGTTGTGTTTGTGATTCCTTTTCTTGCAAAACTGTATGATTTTGCAAAAAGATTGATGACATGGATTATATCACCAGATCACCAAAATTTCCAATAATTGAAATCACTTAACAGGGTTAAAAACTATGTCTGAAATTATTCCAGCGGATATGTAATCGGTTCACTTATTCGTGCATGATAATATTTGTAGTAACTTAATAAAACGGACTTTCCAAACATTATTTTTTAACTATTAAAAAACCTAAATTTGACGGTCCTCGTGGCGTAGTCGGTAGTGGAACTGACTTCCATGCACGAGGTCGTGGGTTCGATTCCCACTCAGGACAATTACTTGTGTGATGAACACAGATGTTTGTACTGCGTCTGGGTGCTTTATCTCTATTATATGCATGTATTTACAAAAAAAAGTAATAAATATATTATATCCGTAATCTGGTACCCATAGCACAAGCGATAAGCTTAGTTTGGGACCAGAGGACATTGTGTGAAATGTCCGTGAATATTTATTTATTTAAATGTATCTTACTTTTAAAATCAGCCCCCTCAGCAGTGCATGGTCCAGTGCCAAGGAAGCATTTTCCGTAACCCTTCAGTAACCGTGTATTCTCCGCCACGCCTGTCGCGTCGAAATCATCGTAGCGAGTGTTATAGGTATCCGGCCTGGAGTATACCACCGCAATAATCACGCACATAACAACAATAGACTTCATTTTTAACTGAAATATAATGGCAATACAATAATTTATTTGATTGACAGCACACATGGAGGAGTAGTTTAGATATTGACCCCTTGCCGAGATTCTATTCTCATGCGAGACAATTCTTTGTGTGATCCACAATATAATATGTTTATCCCAAGTCTGGGCATACTTTTTATTCGTGGATTGTATGTTTATAAAGTTCCCCACGATACAGGTAATATACCATAGTATACAGTGTATTATCATTAAAAGAAGACACATTATTTCCATTGTAAGTGTTCCATCCTATTTGAGTATTGTGAAATGGTAGGGCACTATCACGGACCACTGAAGAAATGTAATATGGTTCCGGTGGCCCGCCAACAAAGGCGGAGAGAAGGCACACAGCGGGTTTCTTTAGTGGGTGAGGACCCCACACTACCCTGTTCGTTGCCCCGAACGACGGGGTGTGCGGTTAGGAACATTTTTTCCCTCCTTAACATTTTTTCTCTATCACGTTTGTTGGTGTCACCTAATTGCAACAACTCATTAAGTGATTTTATTTAAATTTAATCACTTTTATAATTAATATTATCTTATACCAAACCGACGATGGGCCATAACCACACGTGTCGTTCATTGGCGGTCATCCGTTATGTCTAGATTTTTATTTTAGAAATAGATGACCCAGTGAACCTCCGATCACTTACAATTTATTTTATTAGTGATTATGAATCCTAATCAATCTGCGTCGTCTAAACTTTGAATTTAGGTTATTTAATAAAACTTGCTTGTAAGTAAATTGAATTAGAAATAATGACAGTAGCTGACACCTTGTCGCCTGTTAGCCATAAAAAGTTCCCAATATTGTTTTATGTTTTAATTTTGCTACTTTTTTATACGATTTCCCTTTCTTTTTACTTAGAAACCATCTCTGTATTAGAGTGACTAAAACTAGAAATCAATTATTTAAATCGGTGAAGCCAGTTTTGTGTTCTAGCGAGACTAACGAACAGCAATTGATTTTTATTATATAGATTAATCACAAGTGCAGGTTAAATTATGGCTATGCCCTAAAGGAACTATGATCACATATAATAAACTAGTCTACCTCATTAGTCTAGTTGCATGAGTGTTAAACTACTAACCAGGAGATCGCAAGTTCTAGTTCATCTGCTTTCATCATTCCTCTCTAGCCAATATCCCCTAGAGTCAGTGGCATTGTGTGTATTACCTCTAGAATTGCTAGTGTCTACAAGCTACGTTGGCTGTTTATAATGAATTCATTTCTATTAAGTCAATTTCTTTGGGGAAGGACCTCGTTGATGAATACTGGACTCAGTTCTAGACTGCATGCTATTTCCGATTCTTTCAGAGAAAACCCTATTTATAACTTATCCCGATGTATAATCCGTGATCTCGTATGTTAAAGTTAGTAAAGTAAAAATAGTATAGTTTATTAAACTCGTGCAAAATGATTCATACAATACAGAAAGAGAAATTTGACTTAATTAATTCTTATTAAAATTAAACAAGACACAATTATTTTTAATATACAACACTCTGCATTGGATTATAATACCTGTATCATAGCGGAATTTACAAACATATTAATAGAATATCCCTAAAATCAAAACAATTTTGTATTGCAAAAATATTACTGTGTGTAAGAAGCCACAATATTCGACGTAAGGAATCGGTATGATAATAACTTTCTAAGGAAGGTTTGTATATAAAATACAGGCTAATTATTCATTATAAATACGTCTAAACTAGTATAGATCGTTAATGTGTATTACAATAAATGTAAAATGCGAAAGCTTAAAAATGAATATCAAATCTTATGTTCCAAGTGTTAAAAGTAACATCCGAATTATTACTCTTTAAATTTAAATATTACATATATTTATTCTACTTTCGCTAAAATGTATTTGCAGTATACGATGGCCAAACTTTAAGAGACACTTTAAAATACTGTAATAGAGAATTGTAGGTATATCTTAAAAAACTTGTAAATATATCTCTTTTATTACTCAACTGTGCTGTAAGTGCCAAGTGAGGTCCAGTCAGGTCATTTATTTACAATATAAATAGAAAAAAACCCTTTTTGTTCGGTTTTTATAATTACTGGTCACCAAACTTACCTAAAGTGTGGTAGATAAAAACCGTCAGAAGCTTTTTGAGAAATAAACGACTCATGAAAATAACTTATCGACCTTAATCTTACCACCTACCTCGTAGTTCAGCAGGTTATAATTGGTCACCTTTACACTAATTTAGACAGACCATACTAAGTTTAACCTCACCATTGCTTAGCGGTCAAGGAGCACGACCAAGCAATACCGGCTTCGGCTATCGATAGCATCTAAGTAACTTAAAATTTAGAGTTAAACTTACTGTTTAAGTGGTTCGCTGTGTAGTCCAGACACTACTGTGTTTGTAGGTTTTGTGTTTCTTTATATATTATGATTTTATACAAGGAAATCAAATGTAAACATATTGGTCAGCATTGAACACAGCGCTGACGCGATTTTTAGATGGTTGTTGGACATCGGCGTGACAATGAAACGTGTAAAATTCCACTTTTAAAGGTATAACACAATAATTTTAACGAACGTGATAATTGGACAGACTTACTGTTAGCATCACTTGTAAATAAATCATAATACAACAGTAATCTACCTATAGTTAGAACTGATATTTTATTTTTTACTATCGCCGTTTGCTTGCAAATAAGAAAATTTTAGAAGTTTTATTAGCAAATTCTCTTTCAGAGAGTATAAAATAGTAGGTTTAGTTAAATTTATAAACCACTAGCCTGTGATCCTCCATTGGCTATCTCTGCTCGGCAATAATTACTTTTGATACATCCTCTCTCCACCTTTTTTTTTCCTTTTTTTTTGTTAAGGGGGGGAAAATGTTCCTAACCGCACGACCCGTCGTTGAGGGCAACGAACAGGGTAGTGTGGGGCCATCACCCACTAAAGAAATCCACCGTGTGCCGTCCCTCCACCTTTATTGGCGGGCCACCAGAACTATATTACATTTCTTCCAGTGGTATCCTCAGGGACTCAGGATCGTGCGCCTCGCACGGTGGCTCGATAGAGATTTCTTCATGTTTTCTTAAATCAAGCAATTGACTTTTTAAATAAGAAAAATAATAGTATTTATTACTTACGATACAAGGAGAGGAACTATTAGAATTTTCAAGACGTACGACATGGACGTAGGCAAGTCACAGTACTTATTATACCTACATAAAAATAACTCACGTATACTTAATGCTAGTCAACTGACCACATAGAATAATGACGACTATTACCATCAATCACTACCAAATAGGCTTTTGTTTCAAGTTATCCTTCAGATTTTTGTATTTCTTTAGTCACTACAACGGATCCTTCAATATTAATTCCTAACATATTTTGGAATACAGATAATTTTAAACAAAATACAAAGTGGGAACATGTGAAGTAGATAGAAAAAATTATAATAGTCTCTATACGGTACTAAGAAGTCGCGGGTTCGATCCCCACTCATGGCTTTAATTTTAATTTTCATATTTTTGCACTTTGTGTTTTTGTTAGTCTAAATATGTCAAGTGGTTTAATCTATAAGTACCTACGTACCTACATAATTATAATAAAATTATAACAAGTCGATGTCTGTACATTGGAGATATTGAAGAAAAATTAATATGAGGGGTCTTTATTTGAGCAACAGAAGCCAGAACAATTATTAGAATTTTTGTCTGTCTGTCTGCATGTTTGTTCGCGCATCACGCAAAAACTTGCTGTACGGACTATGATGAAACTTTTTTGATTGATTGCTCTTGATTAGACTTAAAATTTGATGTACGTTTTTTCTCGCTACTTTATCGGAAACTTAAAAAACAAATAATAGGTATATGAACAGATTTTGATAAAACTTGTTTTGGTTGATTGCTCTTGATTAGATTTAAAATCTTGTACAAGCAAGATCATCAAGCATCTTGTATCTTGTACGAAGTTGTGGGCAAAAGCTAGTCATAAACAAAAATATTAATATGCAGATCATATTTTTACTCGTAGTACACGCATACGAATTGGCCTAACGAATATACTAACTTATACACGCAGTGAAGCCGGAGGGGCTTCACTGCGTGCAACCGCTAGCTCTTACCTTTATTATACCATGTGGCGCATAAATAATTTCTATAGAAACTTAGTAATGCCACACTGCATTTTTCGGGATAAAAAACATAATTACTATAATAAATTATATTTAAGTATATTTTATTGTATAGTCACGTAGATATCATTTAGATATTTAAGCACTCATACATTTTATATGTAAGTATGTATGTATATGTACTGTATGTAATAGTCCGTAGGACTAGTAGATATCTATTCTGTGGTAATAGTATAATATATGTATGTATGTCTAAACTACCTACACACAATCATATTTATAATATTCACGCTATCCTCTCGCTGGTCTGCTGGAAGAGATTTCTATTAGAAATAAGCAGTACCTCTGTTCTATTAATATTTGAAGTAACATAAACGGGTCTTTTTTCGCGTATAAACAAGGTGAAATTATTAACTACCTTGAGCCCGACATTTCAACTGCGTTGCAGCAGCCGTGGTCACGGGGTGGATTATTATTATCCCTTTATATATTCTGGTTAAGATGTATATAAATAAAAGTTGGATAAGTAATTACGGCGTCACGAAGCAACAATCAAACTGACTTTTACATTTATAATATTACTAGCCTTTGCCCGCTTCGCCGCAGCCAAAAGTTAAAAGTTTTTCGGTTGTATCTCAGGTCCCCGATATAGTAGTGGGATAAAATGTATACCAGTTTTTAAGTCTAATCAAGATCTATCAAATAAAAAAAGTTGTATCAAAATCCGTTCAGTAGTTTTTACGTGATGCGCGAACAAACAAACAGACAAAAAACCTACAAAAAAATCGTTTTGTGTTTAGACACACCTATCCATCACCTTTTACAGTATTTTTCTCACAAATATCTTAAATGTACAGACATAGTTATGTTACATCTTTATAATAGTAGGTATAGATAGATAGATAAGTAATGATGTAATTCTTAGAACATACGTTAGCAGTTGCTAATTTTACATCTTAAATCTATTAAGATGTTCATCAATTTTTATAGATTGGAAACCCAAAATAGACCTAGCCTTCAGACGATGTTAATAATTAAGACTCAAAAGCAGCCGTGATTATTAATAACGCTAATAACTACCAAATAGTAATCTTTTTTAATATTGAAGAATACGTAAATATGATTACTGATGATTTCAGCGTTTAATAATTTATTGAACAAAATTCGTTAATCAATATTAATAGAGGAAGACGTTTCAATCAATAATAATTAAACGTCTTTATGATAGATCTGTGCAAATTTAAATTATAGTACTAGCCTTTGCTTGCGGCTTCGTCGCAGCTGAAAGCTAGCTTTTCGGTTATTTCTCAGGTTTCTAGTAGCGGGATAAAATGTATACCAGTTTTTAAGCCTAATCAAGGTCCTTCATATAAAAAAAGTTGCATCAAAATCCGTTTAGTAGTTTTAGCGTGATGCGCGAACAAACAAACAGACAAACACACAAAAATTAAAAAAAAAATGTTTTGTGTTTAGACACGTCTATATAGCCTATTACAGTATATTTTTTTCAATTATTTTGAATGTACAGACACAGCTCTGTTACAGCTTTATAATAGTATAGATTTAATAAATACTAGCCTTTACCCGCGGCTCCGCCGCAGCCAAAAGCTCATTTTTAGGTAATATCTCAGGTTCCCGATACAATAGCGCGATAAAATGTATACCAGTTGTTAAGTCTAATCAAGAGCTATCAAACAAAAAAGATCCATCAAAAACCAAGGCCTGCAAAAACAATAGTATCAAGTTTAATCGCTAGTCCGAACTCTCTCGCACGTCACACCTCTGACTTTTCAAGATTTTTCGTAATCATGTGTGTGTTTGTTTACAAAAGATCACTGTTCTATGTAGGAAAATATCTTAAGGAAACCTGCATACTTGAGAGATTTTCCCGATGGCTTGTGAAGTATGCCGACTTGCATTGGGCCGACCGTGGTGGACTAGGGCTCCTTAAAATCCTTCCTATCCTCTCCTTAGCATGCTACCTGTCCAACGTAGACCAGTAACTTATTTCGTAAGTCCTAACTATTTTGCTATCCACCTCCTATCCCTTTCTTGGAGACGGCGACGCGCGAGTGGTGTCTCGAGTCTATAGGATACCATAATCGCTTATCATCAGGAGGCCGTATGCTTGTTTGCCACCCACGTAGTATTAAAAAATGCATTGGAATTCCGAAACATTTTACAACAACCAATCCGGCGTTATAATATTTTCAACCGACTTCCAAAAAGAAGGAGGTTCTCAATTCGGCTGTGTTATTTTTTTTGTGTTTGTTACGCGATTATTCCGCTAATTATGAATCGATTTCAATGATTCTTTTTTGTTTGGTAGTTTCTACTTCAGAGGTGGTCCCATTAAAATTTTATAAAAATCGGCCCAGCGGTTTTTAAAAAAACAACAAAAGTCTAAAAAATTGCATCTGTACATACATTGATGATATTTTCGGCCGATTCTCTGGCTCATTGGAGCAGTGCGTTTAGTTGGCATAGCATCACGCCTGTATGCCCGAAGGGGTAGGCAGAGGTGTATTACATACCCACGGTTCACCAGCTAACTAGCTAGTTTTAGTTTAAGGTGTCATTTGAAGGCGGTTTCTTTTTTATTTAAAAATAATTTATTTTTTAGATAATTTTAAATGTTAGCAAGAATTGTTCGTCTAGACGCTGTAATATGAATTATGACCATGTACTCGTAATTAATAATATTTTTGTTTTAACACAAAACAAACGGTCACAGGTTATCTGTTTGTCTTCAATGTAAATATTGGTTATGTCCGCGTATAAAAGAACAAAATATATTTTCAATAGGCAGTCGTATCTTATTTTACCAGAAGTGAAGAGTGAAGTAATATTTCAAATATGAACAAGTTGTTGGTATGTAATAATCTGGCTTATATCTATATTTATTTAAATTAGAAAGAGCCTCTATTAATCAAGTTACCCTGAGTATATAGTATAATTATAGTATCTTGTTAAAGGCATAGCCATCAGATACAGATAAGAAGTTCCGAGCCATTTATGGAGAGCCATTCCAAGTTATTTTAAACACGTGCAATGAGAACGACGACTTTCAGAAGTCATTAATCTGTACAAAGTAGACTATAATAGAAGCTTATTTAATAAGTTGTGTTCCAAAAAGGATATATATAATTACATAATACATAGTCCTATTCGTATTATTTATGACTCGTTAATGTTTTATATCGATAACTCGTATTATTTATGGCTCGCTCATACATTATATTACTTATATAATATTATGTTTTTTTATTTTAAAATGGATGAATCGCTAAGGAAGGCACACTCGAATGATGTTATACTTTAATTATTAGTAAATTTTATTATATACTAGCCTTTACCCGCGGCTTCGTCGCAACCAAAAGTTAGTTTTTAGGTTATATCTCAGGTTCCCGATATAGTAGCGGGATAAAATGTATACCAGTTGTTAAGTCTAATCAAGAAATATCAAATAAAAAAAAGTTGCATCAAAAGCCGTTCATTAGTTTTTGCGTGATGCACGAATAAACAAACAAACAGACAAAAAATCTAAAAAAAATCGTTTTGTGTTTAGACACGTCTGTATAATCTAATACAGACATTTTTTCTCAAATATCTTTAATGTACAGACACCGCTCTGTTACAGCTTTATAAAAGTATAGAACATTATTCTGTATTTCAGGTGTTATTTATGATCGTCAGTTTGACTACCATCACTCTGGCAAAGCCTCAGGGTAAGCTCTTTTTCACCATCATTAATATTACAAGCTCTTCATAATTATTTTTAATCACACGTGATTTTCTGTCAAGGAAATGTCCTGATGCGCATGTGGCAAGTGAAATAGCGGGGCATTGTTTTATTCTTACCACCACAAATCATAAAATTAAATATAGTAAAAAAGATCAACATTACAAATTACATTTAGTGTAATGCTTATGGTCTTTAATCTTGTCAAATTTTTAGGATATATTTCTTTAGATTATGTTATGAGGAAAGTTTAGTTAACTATAAGCATATTTTGGTAGCGTAAAATAATAAGCAGTAATAGCCCATTGGTAAAACCATTTACTGCAAAGTCCAGACCTGACACGGCAGACATCTCTGACTTTTTGTGATTTTTCTAAATCATATGTGTATTTGTTATAAAAGAAATTATCATTGGTCGGTGAAGGAATACTTTGCTAGGAAACCTGCATGCCTGAGAGATTTTCTCGGCGGTTTGTGAACTCTGCCAACACGCACTGGGCTACTGTTTAAATCCCTCTCACTAAGACATGTGACGTGGGTCCCCACGCTCAATAGATAATGTTTTAAACTAACCCAGGTTAGATCATATAAAAAAATAACATTTATATTTCTTTGTTACAGATGCAGCAAATGGAGGTAAAATTTGTTTTTAGACACGATTACGTAGGTGATTTTGGTATACAAATTGGTTGTTGGTCTCAGTCAAAATACATCCTATAATTAGGTTATAATTATGTAAGCTTGTGCCGTAATACTAATTTTTGGAATAATGGTATGTGAGTGATAACGAAGATGTGAAAAAGATAATGTAATATCTGTACCTATAATGTATACATTATACCCGCATAGAAAAGGAGAAAAAAAAAGTATGTGGAAAATTCGTATATTTTATGCAGTGAATTAAGTCGTGAGTTACTTCTACTGGATCGTGATTATGAACAATTTTGGCCTTGAACCTTTCGAATACAGTTATATAATGAACACATTTATATAATGTCATGATCATCAATCACTTGCAGCCCCTAATATATACAGTTCAAATACATTATAATTTCGTAGGTATGGTTTCGGGCAAAACCCTGGTCGTGCAATAGATTTATTGGGTTTCCACCAAAACATTCCTACCAGCAAAATACAACTAGCAATACTAGAGGCAATACTCGTGCGTCAACTTCAAGTAAAGAAATTACTATCTCTTGCCTTGTGCCTTAATCCTACTGGATTAAGTGCCTTAATCCTACTGGATTAAGTGCCTTAATCCTACTGGATTAAGTGCCTTAATCCTACTGGATTAAGGCACTTCTCAATCGCTATAAGAAACACAACAATACAAGTAGCTACCTTGCTAGCTTGTTGCACGCTGACCTTTTTTGAGAGGTTGCTAGGATAAGCATGGCTACCCTTTTGAGGATAAGTGCGAGACTATAATAATCATATATTTATAATACGTACAAATATATTGTTTTTACTCATTTGCAGTGACCGTCATTGATGGTGAACATCAAAGTAAGTACAAAATAGTTGTTTTATTTGAATAAATTAGTTTTATACTATCTGCGTTTTGTCAACTTAAAAGTGAAGCTACTTTTTTAAAGATGTGTGCTTGTAAGTGTTGTCACTAGAAAGAAAAAAATCCCTGTAATTTGAGTAAATTATTAAAAGTTCTTTTTTTTATTTTATTTTTATTGTATGTAGTGGCAGACGAGCCACGGTTCATCTGATAGTAAATGGTAACCGTCGCCCATGGACTCGACTATACCGAGATACGTAAAGCCGCTACTTACCAATTCAATTCACAGAAATGAAATGAAATATAAACGGCTATCTCCTGCTACAGCCAAAACGCAACGATGTGCTTCATGGCCACGGGACACGGGAGATGGTGGTACCAATCCGCTCGAGCCAGATACCAAGTGAGTACTCCCACTTGGTACCCAGCCCTACCACCAGTCGTGCAATGCATGATAATTACTTCCCTTAGTTGCCTCATACGACACCCGTGGGAAAGAATGGGGTGGTGACACTTCTATTCTTAGTCCGTCACCACACGGACAAAAAACCATAAGGGAATAGTAAAAGTATAAAGTAAGTAGAAAGTAAATCAGATGCGGAATATATGGTGCTGATGAAGTATTCATGTACGTAAAGTGCATAGGAAATCGTTGAATTCGTTGAGTCATTTGGGGTAATTTTAAATCATATTCTGGATACACTGCTACTTTATGCCACTGTGTTGCTTTTTAATGTGTGCGTGAGTGTGTGTAATCACAAGTAGCATAACCAAGCTTACCACCAGTTTCTGTTACGTTGGTTTTCGTCTTTTAAGGCTGCGGATAAAGTCTGATACATTGTATACTTTAAATTCATTACTGCATTACGTACATTTTCATTATATTATTAGTAAGCAAATAGTATATCTTCGTAAAGGGGAAAGTTTAAATACTCTACAAATTAATAAAATCGAAGTGTCTGTTATAATGTCTAAATAACAACTTTTTTCTAAATGCATATGAAAGTATTTATTTTACCTATAATAAAATACCTTTTTTTTAAGTTTTAGTCTGTCCGTTGGTTTCTCTGTTTTTTTCCGGCTAAACTCCGAAACGACTGGACCGATATGGACGGAAATTACACTGGCAGATAGCTAATGTTATATGGAGTAACTTATGTTAATTTTGTTATCGACAAATAATTAAGTTTCCGCACAAAAAAGGAGAAAATAATTTAATTCCACGCGGATGATAGCAACTATTCTTTCCTAATTATAGACTGTAATATAACTATACTAATACTAATCCCTTTTTATTGTTTTCAGTCAGCATTATCGATGGTGGCAACCAAGGTAAGTCACAAATTAATCGCAACTGCTGTTAAGTATTAATTTTAAGGATAATATTTTAAATGCTATCCCTTACTTTAAATTCATTACTGCATTATTTTTATAGTATTAATAAGCAAATCACCTTTATTAAGGGATTATTACTTTTGTAAGGGACACACATTTAACTTTAGATTACAAAGTCTCAAACGACTTTATAAAAAAACGGATGAGATCCTCAAATCAACCATTATATTTTTATAAGTATGTAAAGTTGACAATTTCGCTCTCAATTGTAGATAATATAATAAGAATATTCAAACCAAATATACGTAATAATGAATTTGCTTTTTTGTTTGTTTGATGCAATAAGATACTAGGTTTGTGCCGCGACCTAACCCGCATGGACTTCAGAATATTAGGTAAATGATTTATCCGTGTGGTGACGGACTAACAGTACAGGTGTCACCACTCCATTCTTTCCCACGGGTGTCGTATAAGGAGAATAAGGACAATAAGGAATTATGATCCATTGCATTACTGATGATAGGGCTGGGTATCAAGTGGGAGTACTTACTTGCTATCGGGCCCGAGCGGGTTGGTACCACCATCGCCTGTGTGACCAGTGTGTTTTGGTTGTAGCAGGAGATATCCATTTATTATTTAATTTCATATCTGTGTAATGTAATGAGCAACGGCTTGACAATACTCTTGGTATAGTTGTGTCTATGAGCATTGGATGTCATTTACCATCAGTGGGGCTGTGGTTCGTCTGTCACTATACGCAATAAAAAAATATAAATACATCTCTCTAAGGTACATTAATTATCGCTATGTAAAAATAGCTATCGCACGGAAACCATTAACACTTCCGATATGAAAGATAGCCTATGTCCTTTCCTAGGCTCAAATCTTACAGCGTGAAAGCTTAACAAACAAACAAACAAAAAAACTCAGTTTCGCATTTATAATATTACCTAATAAGGAAGTAAGAATTTCCTAATAATCCTTTTTACTTTACGCTTATAACTTCCTTATTTCCTCGGTTTATTTCTGTGTTGCCAGTGCACGACTTATAAAATAAACGCTGTGTTTTATTAATCTTGTCCATGTAAAATATTTGCAAAGCTGCAGTTATCATTAAATTATATTTTATTTCCAGTTAGCGTCGTGGATGGAGTACAAGGTAAATTTCATATACATATATAAGTAATCAATAGGTTTGAAATTATTATTAGTAAAAAATGCAATGATATGCTATGATAGTGGTAACACGAAGGGCTGAAGGAACAAGAAGGTTTGATGTCCAATCTGAGAGATAGACGTCACTTTTAAATTTTTGAAATTTATACACATATTATCACCGCTCAAAGGTAAACATTATGACCTTGGGTGTTGAGAAATTTTCTTCATGAATCGTGAATTTTTTCAACTTGTACTGGACCAGAGCGTGGTGGGCCATGTTCTACATCTTTCTCTGATAGGAGACCCGTGCGGGTCGAACAGTGGGTTGGTAATATTAATAAAAGTTGCCGCACAGAAACTTGCTGAAAAGTTTATGAAAACAGTAATTTCACAATAGTAGCTTTCTAGTATCTGTAAATTCTTGAATAAATTTTAACGATATTTATAATAATGACGTAGCTTATAGAACTTATTAACTGCCTCGGTGGTACAGTGGTAGTATGAGCGACTGCTGATCATGAGGTCTCGGGTTTGAAGCCTTTGAAGGCTTTTCGTAAAAAAAAATCTCCGTAGCCCCAGTTAGGAAAATGCGCCCGGTAGACGGCTATAGGCTCACCCCTATTAAGTGGGACTTAAACATAGTTGGCGAACCGTGGGTGTGTAATACACCTATCGGGGATACAGGAGTGATGCTATGTTTTGTTTTTGTTTTAGCTTATAGAAGCTTTCAGATAGGGTTTTTGTTTTATGAGAAGCAGGAGACTCGTCTCGATTCATTTAGAATATAATCGAAGTGGGAAGCTTTAAATAGCTATTAGGTATTTCAAATCCTTTAACTCTTCTATGAATATCCTACAAGAGCTCCTTGTCGGGATAAAAATGAAATAATATTCTAAATCTTTATCTATATAGGTCTTAATAAATTTTCTTTCAAATAGCTTTTCTTACAACCTTAACCAAACTAAATGATATTATTTTTCAGGACCGAGCATACAGCCACGTGAGGGGCCGGGGCCCGGCCAGATTTAGAATATAAACGTTCAACAATTCAACTTCTATAATATAATCAATAATGTGATCTTTATTAAATTTATATACGCTACAATATTATGAATCATCGTGTTAATGTCAGCTAATCGTTATATACTCTAAAGAAAAACTGCTATTAGGTAGATAACTTTCCTCAAAATTAATATCAATACTTTATTATTGTAATTTGTTTCCTTTCGCCACCAATCCCCATTACAAATTGGTACCTAATGTGATTCATCAATCAGAACACAAATTGCGAAAATTTGAAATCGAAAATAATAGTCACGAGCAAGATTTGAACCTGCATCTCCTGAAAAATTGTTCCATGTGCTTTGCCAATTCAGTGATCATGACATCTACTATGAATTTTGATAACACATTCCACCTTAATGTCTTGTATGCGCGAGAAATTTTCTCTACACATTTGCGCTGCCTACGTTCTTCTCATTCGCAAACGAAACTCGTGCCCGACAGTCATGAAACTCTAATGGTATGTGAGAAAAATATATTTGCGATAGCGCATACATATATATATATATAAATATAACGGAACTAAAAACACCCACTGTGGGTGAATTTTGTGTTAAAGCTGCTATAAGTAATCAAGTTTTTTTTAAAAAGATATGTTTGGCATAGCCATTGGCCGTGGTTTCTTCTTTGAAATTTTCAACAAATGATACTTGTAGTTTATAAAAATATTAAAATGGTATGCCTTGTGATTTCAGAAGATTTTAGAGAATACGTTCTTAAATATTCTTCAAAGTTTTTTATCCGAGAACAGCACCACAAAATCACCAGTTATCTATACTTACTTAATAATATAAAAGAGAAAGAGTTGTGTTTTGTATGTTTGTAGCGAATAAACTACTGGACTGATTTCAAAAATTCTTTCAGAATTAAAATACTACATTATCCCTGAGTAACATGGGCTATATATTATTTATTACTAATATTATAAAGAAGAAAGATTGGTATTTTTGCATGTTTACAAATGAATAGGCTATATTTATTACTAGTTAGATATTTATTACTATAAATAGTAATTTGATAAAATAATAACCAAGTACCTATCCTGAATAAAGATACATTTACTATACGTATAAAGAACAAATTATTTGTGAATGTGGAAAAAGAGAGCTTTATTGCGAGCGGTATCTCGAAGTAAGTACTCGTATCTCGCAGTTAACTGGTAGTAAAGTAACTGAGCTTATCAAGTGCAAAAATACAGAACAAAATACTCTACGTTTATCCCAAAATGTCTTAAAATAAATGTCCACCCGTGCGAAACCCGGGACGGGCCGCTATTAATTATATAATTCGCGAGAGCAAAGTCGCAGATGGTCTTTAGTATTTTAGTGTGTTGGTCTTGCTGACATTTACTTCCAGGAATTGATTCGTTTTTGACTGGCCTTAGACTCAAAATTCAAGGCGATCATGTTTTGTTATGAGAATCACAGCAAATCGTATGCCTGCATCCGAATAAATGGTAAATATTCCTAAAACAGTCTCCTCGTTGCGTATGTATGTCAGTCTCTCTAAACACAGGAAACTCAATGACTACGAAACAGATTTTCATACGATTTTTCACCAATGGATAGAATGATTCATGGTGTAGAATTCATTGAGTGTAAATTGGCTGATATATAACGATGCTTGCGAAAGACGGCGGAAAAGAACGTACAATTGGGAGATTTACGAGTAGATTGCTAGCATGCGCCGCGTAAAACTACTTGGGGTAACTGTTCAGATTATCTCTCCAGAATTCCTCTCCGGATATGAAAAAGGAAATAATCGGTATAATATAATCGGTATACCCTATATTTTAAGTTGGAACAAATCGCAAATTTAAAAAAAAACGTAACATCGAATAATTAGTTTCGGAGTTCAACGCGAACTAACAACGTGACCCGAATTTTTTGTATATAAAAATGTATCAATGAGGCCCGCTGTAAAATCGTCATCACAATGTTTATTATATCTAGGTAAGTTACGTTGTTGCTCACGATAAACTCTGAAACTTTATCTAACCGATTTTCACGTTTTTTTTAATGTGTGTTTTGCTGGTGTGCTTTTTGATAGGATACTTTTTATCACGTATTTTTTTATTAATTCCATCCATCAGCCTTTCGACGTCCACTGCTGGACATAGGCCTCCCCAAAAGGGGATATTGCCGTAATCGCTACGCTTGGCAGGCGGGTTGGCGATCGCAGTGGATGTTGTTAATACTCGAGGGAGTGCTGCTCTCATGGGTGGAGAGGGGTGAGACAATTCTAAAGCCGTTATATATTCTAAAGCAAATTTGCATAATTAATTAATTAATTGCAAAATATTCACGAAAAAACAATATGGTGGTACGAAGTTTGCCGAGTCAGCTAGTAATTATATAAATATGTCAAAGGTACACCTATACGATAGACTTACCAAAGTTTCATTGCAATTGCATCATTGCTATACAAGAATATGTAAGTTGATATTTTTTAATTCAGCGAAACAATTAATTAACAAAAGACTCATTTCATAATTTCTGTTTTATCTTGATTAAGATTTGAAGTAACATAAACGGGTCTTTTTTCGCATATAAATTAGGTTAAATTCTTAACTACCTTTTACCCGACGTTTCAACTGCGTTGCAGCAGCCGTGGTCACGGGACAACACAACACACATTGATTAAGATTATCAAATAAAAGTACGTTTACGGATTCTATCGCATTTACTTGATTTTCTCCTATCCCGACGTTTCAAATACTTTAGAGCATTTATGATCACGGGTGGACTTAGATGGTAGGATGTCCAAGGCTGATATGTTTTATTTCAAAATGTAACATTCGCGTAAATATCAGAAAGTATTAAGATTATCAAATTTAAGACATTTGTTTATATTACTGTTGGTTGACGATATTCTAATAAGCTGTTTCCATAGCATATGGATTCTATTAATGCCAGGAGCATTATTCACACGTATCCACCAAAAAAAAAAACCGCCTTCGTCGCTTACAGTTGCCGACCAAGACGCAATAGCAAGCTCTGAGAGATAGTTATACTTCCTGGGTTGAACTGGACGGGCATAATGCTATTATAATCAACAACGCCCTGCCAAGAAGATTATTTCATACACTCGTCACGTAGATTGTTTGTCTCGATTATGCCAAACGAGCTGATTAGAAAAAAAAAACAGCATTACGCCTGAGGGGTCTTCAGAGGTGTATTACACACCCACGATTTGCCAGCTATGTTTAAGTCCCACGTAATAAGGGGGCCAGTCTATTGCCGTCTACCGGGTACGTTTCCAAACTCCAGGCTGCTACTGAGAATTGATCTTTTTACGGAAAAGCCCAATAACATTGCCCGACCCGGGGATCGAACCCGAGATCTAATGATCAGCAATCGCACACACTGCTGCTGCACCACCGAGGCAGTTCTGAGGTAATAAACATAATACTTTTCTAATTGAGATTCCTTTATTGTTGTCTGTTGAAAAGCAATAATACCCTATTTATATGTATCATTTACCTATGTAAATATGAATATCTATACGGCACGACAACGACTCTGTGACCTCTTCAATAAAGCTAGTAGGTCAAGTTCGTTAACCAGCTGTCCATTCAGTGCAATACGTGAAACATCTCCTTGGTCAGATCTACTTACTCGCTTGTTCTATATACATATTTGTATAATATTAGTGTTCTTTATATATGTATAGTAGATATAATTTAATAAACGTGAGTTATCTCTTTGCCGGTTTGATACATCTAAGTAATTTGAGTGAAAATTACGATAATTTTAATAAGAAAATACAATTTTGAATTTCTTTCTTTCGTTGGGTAATCCTTACGCTTTGTCCTCTCCGATTAAGAAGGATTTAAAAGGCAGTGTTCCACGTGGACCAAGTGCAAGCTAGTAGACTTCACAAGCCTTCGAAAAAATCTTGTAGGTTTACATCTTTATTCACTCACACTTTTTTTTATTGCTAATGGTGGCAAACAAACTACAGCCCACCTGATGGTAAGTGGTAACCGTCGATCATGAACTCAACTATACCCAGAGTATTATCAAGCCGCTGCGCACCATTTCATTTTTAAATTTACGAAATGAAAGAATAAACAGCTATCTTCTGCCAAAATACGCTGAGGTGCTTCATGACCGGTCACACAGGAGACGGTGGTACTGACCCGTTCGGGCCCGATAGCAAGTGAGTACGCTCACTTGGTATCCAGCCCTACCACCAGTAAATTACGTGTTGTATTGGTCAAGCTAACTAAAGCTGTTGCTGCCGTTACAAGTAATGTAGAACATTAATTTCCTTTCAACCCAATGATATTTAAGTAACTTACCGATATTGTTGCGTTATGACAAAGTACTAATTTACAGATGTGTGCATACATAACGCGATAGATAATATGGAATGATATCGAAAAAGACAGAAGATCACCGACTAAAACAAATTCGGCCAATAACGGAACTCGTGCACAACAATTACCGCGCGCTAGTGCGATATCTACTCTTTTTGTATGTAACATCATTGTTTGAATCGTACAAATTTGGCGAATGGAGTTATTAGTTATATCTCCTTTCTCCACACTCTACTGTAGATCTAGCCTGATAGAGCTTAACATTTTTCATTTCTGATAATCACAATAATATACAAAACTATCATGTACATAAGTAGCTTGGCGGCGCAAGCTATAAGTTGTCACAAGACTCAGTGTGACCTAGTGAAAACTAGACATGTAACAAACACCAAGTTTGGTGTAACACTGAACTAGATAATCACCATAAGAAGACGTAAAAATTGGTTTTACATTGAATATCAAGACCGCTATAAAATACCATAGATAGCTGGAACGCTATTTTAGTTACTGATTTGTTAGAGACTAAGTTTATGAGAGTCTCTCCTATCGATGGCCCTTAAATACTCGTATATATAAATACAGGTACTAGCTGATCCGGCAAACGTTGTTTTGCCATATGAATTATTTTTTGAGTATGAAAATATTATTATATCTTTTTAATCTTTACTTTTAAAATGTATTTGAAAAATTGCGCTCTACGAAACTTGCTATTATGCTGCTTCCAAGCGGAGGAGTTTGGCAAAACGGAACCCCATTGATCGGCTATCGACCGGGATTAAAAAATACAAAATGTTATTAAAAAGTAGGGGTTGGTGGTAAGAGGGTAAACATTTAGGACTAAATGTATTTATTAATGCCACACATAAAAAATAACCAAAAAAATTTGTCCAAAATAAGACAAAAATTTTACGGTGAGCTACCCTTAACACTTAGGGGTATAAAAAATAGTTATAAACCTATTCTCATACCAATTGAATATAGATATAAAATTTCATCAAAAAAACAGTCAAGCCGTTTCGGAGGAGTATAAACACTATAACTGTGACACAAGAATTTTATATATTAGATATATCCCCTATGCTTATATCCTGTGTTTTTCAGAGTGAGAGTAATTTAGGCGGTAGTCATTTAGGACGGGACACCAAGTTGGAACAGACTTCACAGTTGTCCAGAAAATTTATCAGCATTGCAGGTTTCCTCACGATGTCTTCTTTCGCCGAGCAGTGATAATTTGCTAATAAATAATTAAACTAATCATTTCGAAATTTTACAATGTGTGTGTCTGTCTTGACACTAGACTTAGTATCGAACTTGATGTCTCTGACTTCGCAGTTCCTTGTTTTACCGCTAGGCTATATATTCAACATCACTGAAGGAATGTAATATGGTTCCGGTGGCCCGCCAATAAAGGCGGAGAGACGGCACACGGCGAGTTTCTTTAGTGGGTCAGGGCCCCCCACTACTCTGTTCATTGCCCCGAACGACAGGGTGTGCGGTTCGGAAGTATTTTTTCCACCTTAAAAAAAATCTATATATTCAATAGATGACATATCAGTAGGTACTCGTTGCTCTTAAATAAAATAATACACAATATGGTGATATACGTGACTCATCAAGTTAAAATTATCAAAAACGTGAGCAGATGTGATTGTCATGTGTGAGTTTGACAATAACAAAAATTTTATTTCTAAGAAAGTTCTACTATAAAAGCGACATCGTAACTACATAATTATAGGTACACATTTGTTTATATTCAATTTAGTTGTACACGATTAGGTATATTATAAGATTAGTATATGATTATATAATGTAAAATTCTCGTGTCACAGTGTTTGTCGCCTTTCTCCTCCGAAACGGCTTGACCGATTCTTATGGATTTTTGTGTGTATATTCAGTAGATCTGAAAATAGGATGTAAACGATTTTTCATACCATGCCAAGTCAGACCTTAGGCTTCAATATGTATCCTAAGTTATAAGAAGAAATGATATTATTTGTGAAAAAGGAAAAAGAGATTTTTTGTACGAGCGGGAATCAAACCCGCGTCTTTTTCAATCCGGGGAAGTGCTCTCAGCCATTGAGCTATCGTACAGACCTTTTTGGTCATCCTAATTTCCCAAGCTACGAGTAAATATCACTAATCCCAATTGAAAATAACATTGTGATATTAGCTACAGGTCACTAATCCCAACTTAAAATAAGATTGTCATAGTAGCTAAATGTCACTAAACCCAATTGCAAATAACATTTTCATATTAGTTAAAGCTAAGCATGAAAAATTTACTTGACAATAAGGCTCCCATTCAGCAATATTGCTGCAGTGTAACTGCAATTCGGATTTTCAATTAGAGACTTAGTGACGTAACGGATGAACAAAAAAAGACTTAATTATAGTTTAACTATTCATTAATAAATGAACGATAATAGACGAAACGAGTGATTGCAATTTTAGATTGTAATTTGGCAAATAAAATCGAAATAAATAATTGCAGCTGTCGTTACGTGCAGCAACTTAATTACGAAACAAATTGATATAAATTAACGTACCAATCGCCTCTTTCGAGTAAATTTTATGTTAAGTTTTAATGATAACGTTCTTTTATTACGACAAGCCACGGCCCACTGGATGATAAGTGGTAACCGTCATTCGGGTGTTAATAATTGAACATAACCATGTTGTATGTATCATGAGAAGCCACTGGCAATAATGTTATATAACATACCTTTTCTAGATATTTCAACCTGTATTTTGGCACTTGATATGCTCTGTTATAGAACAAATTATTTATGAAAGTGGAAAAAGGGAATTTGAGCAGGATTGAAGTGAAGTGAAAATTTGGAATTACCGTTGGGTGACTGCGCTAGCTTAACGATTCAGAGCACTTCCTTGGATTAGATGGGACGCAGGTTCAAATCCTGCACGCAGTAAAATTCCCTTTTTCCATTTACAAAAAAATTTATCTTTAATATATCTTTTCTAGATTTTACTATAATATATTGTTTTGAATAGATGCCATCATAATTAATTAATCAGTCTGTTGCTAGGCTTACGATCGAATAGTATGATTGAACCCATTATAAAGGCCTTCACATAAAAATTAATTACTAAACCAGTAATTACTGCAAATGTTCAGTACGGCTGAAGTATATTATGTATAATACTAGTATCAGCAAACGACTTTTCTTGCGATGAATTTAAGATAATATAGAACCCGTTGTCTCGATCCATTAGTCAGGCAATAGACACATGTATATTAAAGCTGAGTGTCCTTGTGACGGCGGACTTAGAATACGATTATCACCATCCCATTCTTCAGGTATCTTACGAGCCGAAGAGAAGTAAATAGTTATCACCCGTGCATTACTATTGGTTAGCTTACACTCTTTTTTTTTGTTAAGGTGGAAAAAAAATGTTCCTAACCGCACATCCCGTCCTTCAGGGTAACGAACAGGTTAGTGTGGGGCTCTCACCCTCTAAAGAAATCCACCGTGTGCCGTCTCTCCGTCTTTATTGGCGGGCCACCGGAACTATATTACATTCCTTCAACTATATTACATTCCTTTAGTGGACATGGTTAGCTTACCCTACCAAGTGGGGAATACTCACTTGTTGTTGGGCCTGAGCGGATAGCCACCAGGCGGTATGGTAATAATGGTAGATAGTGATCCTTTTATTCATTTCCTAGTAAGCACTCGCTTGGCAGAATTCTTAGTATTGCTGAGTCCATGAGCTGCAGTAACCACTTACCATGGTGGGCCGTATTACTGCCACTATCTTCTCCTGTTCCTAAAAAGTTAAGTCTATCTGCAATGTTTTATTCATTGCTAGAATGTTTTAAACTGCCCGCAACTTCCTCTGCGTGGATTTTATCAAAATTGGTTTAATTAGGTGAACAAAATATAAATCAATTGCCATGTATTAGATGCCCCTGCAGCAGTAGTATCCCACTGGAGCCATGATGACGGACGGATGTGACGGACTAAGAATACAAGTGTCGTATGGGGCGATTAAGGGAAATAAGCAATTATCATCCATTGAATGAATGGAGGTAGAGCTGGGTACCAAGTGGCAGTAGTCACTTGGTATCGGGCCCGAGCGGGTTGGTACCACCATCTCCCGTGTGACCGGCCATGAAGCACATCGTTACGTTTTGGCTGTAGCAGGAGATAGCCGTTTATATTTCATTTCATATCTGTAAAATGAATGTTTTTTTTAATATTTTTTTTTATTGCTTGTAGTGGCAGACGAGCCACGGCCAATCTGATGGTAAATGGTGTCCGTCGCTCATGGACTCAACTATACCGAGAGTATTGTCAAGCCGCTGCTCACCATTTCATTTCACAGATATGAAATGAAAGAATAAACGGCTATCTCCTGCTACAGCCAAAACGCAACGATGTGCTTCATGGCCGGTCACACGGGAGATGGTAGTACCAACCGGCTCGGGCTCGATACCAAGTGAGTACTGCCACTTGTTACCCAGCTCTACCCCCATTCATTCAATGGATGATAATTGCTTACTTCCCTTAGTCGC
Organism: Leucoma salicis; assembly: GCA_948253155.1. Taxonomy (NCBI): domain Eukaryota; kingdom Metazoa; phylum Arthropoda; class Insecta; order Lepidoptera; family Erebidae; genus Leucoma; species Leucoma salicis. The sequence continues at coordinate 10,941,692 of OX411820.1, read as the reverse complement.
CTCATACGACACCCGTGGGAAAGAATGGGATTGTGACATTTGTATTCTTAGTCCGTCACCACACGGACAAATTGGTGAGCAGCGGCTTGACAATACTCTCGGTATAGTCGAGTCCATGGGCGACGGCTACCAATTACCATCAGATGGACCGTGGCTCGTCTGCCACTACATGCAATAAAAAAAAAGCTTAATGTCCTTTCGCACAATTCGAAATTTCCTAATGATTGCACAAGCAGTTTTAGAGTAACAAACAAACGCAGTTTATAATATTTATTAACTAAGAATTTATTTTGTCTAAATATAATTTAAAAAAATATAATTTATAGTGAAGTTAAGTAACATAATTTTAAACTAAGAAATTGCTCATACTATTAGCTAAAGGGGCCTCGCAATACGTTGTTATAGATAAAATCCTTGAATACAACTGCAGTAAGTACTTTATTTCAATAGATTATATTGCATTGAACAGAAACTTTGTACAAGCATGCGCTTATTACTAAAATCAGTAATCAAAATTGATGGCTTAGATACTAACGATTCCGCTAGTTGACTAATAAGACCGTTTATACAGGTGGAGAGATAGCATACGTTGGGTATATTTAGTGGGTGAGGGCCCCACAATTCCCTCTTCGTTGCTATGAACCCCGTCATACGGGTATGAATCGAACCAAAGCAAACAACGGGGTTCATACTCCGGCGATCGCCTTAGGTACATAATTTTCCCAGCTTAACAAAAAAAGGTAAGTACTCATGTGACATTAACCCAGAATTATCATTACAAAGCAAACGTTATATTCTCGTATGTTATCATAATGAAATTCTTCCTGCGAATTTCTGACCAGTTAATACAATTTCAGATCCTGAATCCAGGACTTTCAATTTTGAAAATGTAAGATGGGATTAGTCTCCAGAAAGAAAACATTTTTTTAATACTTATTTATAGGGAACGACTGTAGATACTTAGCTGATGACTAGCAGCAAAATTATTTTTTTACACAACAGGTAAATTAAAAGCTAAAATACGAATAAAGTGCGCATAATCTGCTCATGCATTCAGTTTCCTCGTATACTTCAAGACGTGCGATACTGACTATCGGAGACGATCTTATTGTGCTCTATGTGGCGACTTAATCAACGCTAATGACATCACGGACTAAAAGCGGAGCGCGGAGTTCATACTCTCATTAATTGAATGTGACGACGGGACCACTCGCCTCCGTGACTGTTCCAATCTAACCTCGTTCACAACACTCGTCTCACTATCAAGTATTATCGACAACGTAAAAAAACAATATTTATTTATAAAATGAGTCTTTACATTACTGGTTTTATCGTCGCTCTGGTTTTAGTAAGTAGATTTTAGTTTTTATTTGTCTTTACGCAATACAGTTGTGGTCCTTGACGTTCTTCTTCATGATACAGTGTTTAGTAATAATATTGTTCACTACTAATTATAAGCAAACATTTGTATATTATATTTGGATTAAAGTGCCTCGTTAACATTTATTAATCTTTCTTTTCACAGGCTCTACTAGTTATCGCATGGATAACATACTGTATGTTTGTAAGAGAGAAACATAAATCAGAACGCTACCAACGTGACATCTCAGATCTCCAAAAGAGAAATTATATACTTGATCAAAGTGAGGAGAATGTGCCTGATAAAAAAGAAAACATGAGCGTAGGTATGTTTGTATTGCCGTCACGGCATAAGCAAAAAGACGAAGAATTCAATAAAAGGCCGGATTATCCCGAAAGTCCTGTACCAATATCACATCCGAGTACAGACAAATTGATCGAAATGCTTAATGAAGGTGATGCTGATTTACACTATAGAGATGGGATTTACGAAGTAGATTCCTGCTCGAAAAACCATAGTCCCGTGTAAACAAATGTAGAGTACATAGGTACCTATAGGTAGATTTTATTATAAGTATATGCCTGTAAGATATAATTATAATTAAAAATTTTGCGTTTTGCACTCTTTAATAAGTAGTTTCAATTATGATATCCAAATTTTATAGTACAATATTACAACATCTCTCCCTAAAACTGTTTATATAGGTAATCTGGCTCTATTAAACTATATTTTCATTAATTTAAACTTAAGGCAACAAATTTTTATCGTCACAAAATTATATAAGCAAAACATTTTAAACGTATTTACTATTATGGCGCGTGTCAACCCACTCCTGGCCTCATCTTGGTAAATAAATGGACTCTATCTGTTTAAGAGACCCTTTTGATGACCATGACTATAAATTTATTATATTATATAAGAGCCTTAAATTCTTTATAATCTTGAACACAACCAATAAAATAAAAATATATTAAAAACACATAATGCAATTAATCGTACAACCATATTTCTAGCTACTTGGACCGTGTTAATAATATGTCAATACTGGTTTTTGTGTAACTGACAGTCGATATGGATTAAACTGGTTCTTACGATAGTGCTTGCTATTCTAATCATATTTTCCTAAAGAGTATATCATATTATTTTATTATCAAAGCTCATGAATGTTATGATATGTCAAACAGGTTTAACTACGAAAAATGCAATAAGCGAAATGTGGACCCCTTTCTTTTTTGTTAAGGTGGGAAAAATTTTACCTAACCGCACACCCCGTCGTTTGGGGCAATAAACAGGGTGTGCGGCCGACTAAATAAACTCACCGTATGTCGTCGCCAGCTGTATTGGTGCCGTTACCTCTACTTACTCAATCAGGAATAAAGACGTGAGATAAATCAGTATTTAAAAAGGTTTGTTTTATAATGGCTAATGTTACAGTGAACGACCTTCATAATTATATTTAATTAAGCGCTCTAAAGCGAATGTCCTCTTAGATCGTTCGCCGTAATGTATTCCTCAACGAAAATAAACGCGTTACGAAGTGTAAATACTCTGTACCTAGATCATTACTACTTCCATCCATCCATCCATCAGCCTTTTAACGTCCACTGCTGGACATAGGCCTCCCCAGAAATGGGGGATAGCAGGGGGGTTGGCGATCGCAGTGGATGTTGTTAATACTCGAAGGAGTGCTGCTGCCCACTCCCCCGGTAGTCCCTCAGTCGGCGCTTACGATTTCCATGGGTGGAGAGGGGTGGGACAATTCTAAAGCCGGCCCTACACGGCCCGTTACTACTTATTTTTATAAAATGCATTATGCACAGCTTAGGAAAGAACCGAATATCATAGTTTGGTTAGCTAATTACGTATACATAATGTATCATTTATCCTTACTAATATTTAGAATGCAAAAATGAGTTTGCTTGCTCGTTTGTTATGTTATCATCATCATCATCATCGTGAAATTTCGCAGAATGGAGCCCAGGAAAGCACATACTGCTTATGCTGGTTAATTAACGGTTCCCGTGGTGTAGGTATTTTTACATATAAATAATTTGTGTGCTATTTATAATTTTGAAATCCATGCCAACGAAGTCGCGGGCACAGTCTAGTATAGAATAAAACAATAAAACATCAAAACTCTTTAATAGAATCTAAAAAAAAAGAAATTAAACAAAAAATTAATCACTACTTAGTAAGATTACATGTCAAATACTACTGGTACCTAATCATACATTTTCAGCAGCCGACTTCTTAACGGGACACAGTTACACGAACACGTAAATAAAATGTAATATCTATTGTATTTTTGCGTGTCTATTACTAACATTTGATTGGCAGATAACTTACGATTTATAGCTCAGTAATGCCAACAAAAATCCTAAAAAGTTTGAATTATAAAAATTATGAATATCAATATGTTCAGGATAGGAGAGCGAATATTCTACACTCTCAAGATCTGAGAGTATAGCATATTCGCTCTCCTCTCAAGATCTGAGAGTATAGCATATTCGCTCTCCTATCCACTAGAGAATACGACACATAAAGATGTCTCCAATCTCGCCAAAACAAAACAACTGTAAGATTATGTATAGCCTACGGCTATCACGAGCCACAGGAAACCTGGTGGTAAATGATATCTGCCGCTCTTAACTCAGCAACACTAGAAAACAGAGTCAAGCCCACAGAACACAGTGTCTGTGATCTATTGCGTACATATTTTATAATAAATGACTCATTTTGACTCAGCTAAATTAAATTTAAATACTGCGTCACCGCGAAGCGGGTAAACCCTCAGTTCACAATTTAATTCAATAATAATATAGAAAGCCAAATTTTATTAGTCTAAATTTCTTAATACTGGCCGTAAATGATGCAATAAGTACCGAGCCTACTCATAATGACTGCAAATCAAATGTCAACATGATGTAGTCTCAGTCGGTGTGACGTATTTCCACAATATATATTATGTAACTTTATGTTATAACTAGCATTTGCCCGAGGCTTCGCCGCAGCCAAAAGCTAGTTTTTAGGTAATATCTCAGGTTCCTGATATAGTAGCGGGATAAAATGTATACCAGTTGTTAAGTCTAATAAAGAGCTATCAAATAAAAAAAGTTGCATCAAAATCCGTTCAGTAGTTTTTGCCTGATGCGCAAACAAACAAATAGACAAAAAATCTAAAAAAGTAGTTTTGTGTTTAGACACGCCTTTTTTTTGTTTAGGCGGGAAAAAATGTACCTAACCGCACACCCCGTCGTTCGGGGCAACGAGCAGGGTAGTGTGGGGCCTTCACCCACTAAAGAAACCCGCCGTGTGCCGTTTCTCCGCCTGTGCTGACGGACCACTGGTACTGTGTTGGATTACTTCAGTGGCGTGTTTAGACACGCCTGTGTAGCCTAATTCAGTATTTTTTCTCAAATATCTTAAATGTACAGACATAGCTCTATTACAGTTTTATAATAGTATAGACTATGCTGCACGTCACAGATCGAGTTGACATCGGGTAGATGCATTTCCGAATACCTACTCAACAAATTTAATATTCTAAACTATAAATCGTCTTATCAAGTAATTATGAGGGCAGTTGATTGCACGCTGTCATATTTGTTTTAGTATAGAATTTGCACTTTAAGCACTTTTCAATAGCGCATTGGCTTTACCAATTACAATTTCTATTTTAAGAGGTGGGAATTTATGTTAGGATTATTGTTGAAATATATCATGACATCGACGCGATCTAGGACTTCCTCTTTTGAAACCCTAAACAAATGGTAATTCGCAAGACTCAGACACTGCTAATGCACCTACAAAAAAACATCTAACTGACAATAGTGCAGAATAGTTATAATTTAAAAACATTCCAAACTGTTTTATGGGGTGTTGAGAGCAGATGTATTTAAGAGTAGGTATCAAACTTGTTCTAAGCGTTCCCGAATCTCTCTTGAATCAATCTGATTCAAGTTATAATTTAGAAATATTCATCGCCACGAAGCTCAATGTTGCACAGCGTGCCATAGAGCGGTCTATACTTGGAAGTTCTCTACGTGATCTATCGGTGATGCCGAGATTCGTGAGAGAACGAGAGTGACCCGCATAGTCAGCGGGATTGGCACGCTAAAGTGGCAAACCACATCACTCAACAAATCAATAAACGTTGGGGAAGAGAGCTTATTGAGTGGTGACAAAGCGACAGACGACAGAGCGTAGAGTGGCCTCCCAATAGGTGGACTGACTAGCTAGTAAAGGCCGCTCATAGTGGCGTACACTTTGGGAGGCCAACGTCCGTACATAAAGGCTGATCGATGAATAGTAAGTGTTTTGAGATCCTTTCTTCATAACTTTATGTCCTCTAGAGCTTGCTACATTGAACGTAGTGGGACGTCACATAGCCCATAACTGATGGATATTTAAGGCCTTTCTAACGATACCTTCCTTGTCTAGTTAGGACATAGTAGAAAGAGTGGGAAGTAGGTTATCTTCATACAAACGCACCGCGCGCGGCTTATATGCTATAGTATCGTACGCACACTAACAAAATCTCGACCCGTTTCTCAGTGCGCCAGTCGGGGCTTACACCGCACAAGGTTCGCGCAGCACGGCTTTTCGGCACCGCTAAATAAATGAAAAATGAGTGATAATCGCAGGAGAACTTATTGCTGTGTGTTAGGCTGTCTAAATAATTCATCGATTCCAGAGTTGTCTCTGTTCAGATTACCTACTGAACAGGAAAGGTAAGGAACTCACTTATAATACCTATAATTTTTACATGATGATGAGTGAGATACCTACTTATTTTTTTGTTGTATTAGGTAATGTTTTATCAGACAGACGAAGTAGGCACGCCTGCTAGCCCAATATAATGTATTACCTAGGTATTTTTGATCTGTCAAATTGATACGCCGCTATTGCTTTGTTTACGTTTAGTCATGTCGATTTCTCAGTATTGTAGGTATAGTGACTAAGTAATAATCGTAAGTAAAATTCGTAAGTTAAACACTCACTAACCCTGAACGTCTGGGTTCAGGGTTAGTGAGATCGGTTTAACCTAAACGATTACAAGTAAAAAATACAACTTCCCGGCCCTTCCCAATTTCTAGGCACTGAATTAAAATGTTGCTAAAAGTGACAACCCTGAGACAGGCAAGTATGGTAGGTAATTATATCGTGGAATGAGCCGGAGATAGCCTACTTCCCCACTCTTTCTACTATGGTTAGGATGAGTAGTTTAGCCACTGAAGGAATGTAATATGGTTCCGGTGACCCGCCAATAAAGGCGGAGAGACGGCACACGGCGGGTTTATTTAGTGGGTGAAGGCCACACTACCCTGTTCGTTGCCCCGAACGACGGGGTGTGCGGTTAGGTACATTTTGCCCCGCCTAAACAAAAAAAAAGAATGAGTATTTTAGAAGATATACAACAGATAATACATAGATGAATAATGAAATCATAAGCATTTTTCGGCTTTGCCGTAGTTGGGTAATAAACAATATCCTATACGTATCCTCTCAAACTAACTGACATTTATCTACCCCCTAACCATTGACTATGTATATGAAACTAACGGCTTATTCGAAATGCGTTAACAATATTAGGGTTATTGCTAAATAGTTATGTCTATTTTATTATTTGTTCGCCAGCAGTCAATATTTTTAGCATATTTTATCATGTATATCATAGACAGTAAAACTTATTTAATAAATAATATTTATCAGATATAATATATATGCCAGCCGAACCCAACGCTACCTACATGGACCCAGTTGGAATTAAGTGTGTATTTTGATTTTGCCAATTTATAATATGAAAAATAAAAGTAAATGTCAGACTGATTTTATATTTTTACTATAAAATTAAAGAAGTTGCTTAAAAAATAGTCTTCTATTCTATTTTTGCAGGGGATATAAAAATGTTTTTTCCTAAGATTCATGCTTAATTAGAGCGAAAATTAATCAAAACTGAATTAACGTAACAAAAACCATAGATACTATTATATTGATAAGATTAATATGTTTTAAACATTCTACTACATATTCTATGTAATAAAACAAACACAACATAAAAGCGATATATTAACGCTTTAATACAGAAATTATATATTTAATCTCGATAAATAATATTAGGTACTTAGGCTTTTTGCACTTAAAATACTACACACGTCTGAAATAAATGAATTATTATCATTATAATATAATTAAATGCACGTTTTAAATTAAAAAAAGCGAATGCTATCAATTCCACAGTCAACTATTTATATTATTTGATAATGAATTTTATAGCCGCTAATCGATGTGGAAAAACGGGTTGTTACGACATATTTTTGATACCGTCGGCCATTTTATCCAAAACGCTCTTTTCTGTTGGTTTAAATACATGTATAACGGCATCGCTCGCATCACTCAGGGACTTTACCATTTCACCCCACGCATTCTTCATTGTATCCATAACATCTCGCTTTTCCCGAAACGAATTATAATTTGAAGGTATCGCAGACACAACCACTAAGGCCATCTGGAAAATAAATTATTAAAATTTTACTATTCCAATTATGATACTTTTTTTAAACTTTTTTTGTCCCACTATTGGGCACGGGTCTCCTGTTTGGTGAGAGGGATTAGAGAGGGTTAGTCCACCACGATGGCCTAATGCGGGTTGGCAGACTTCACAAGCCGTCGAGAAAATCTCTCAGGCATACAGGTTTCCTCACGATGTTTTCCTTCACCGAGCAGTGATAAGTTGCCCTAATCATGTAAATTTCTCACTAGCTTGTCAAATTTAAATATTCATTATTAAATTATTACATTTTTATTATTATCCTAGAACTGTTATTAAGTAATTAAAGAATTAAAAGTGTTTTCATGTTTTTTGTTTCACAAGAAGAACGTAAGACAATATGGCAATCCATTATCGATACTTTTAAAGATATTTGCGTAGGCTGAAATTATCAGTGTTAATTATTACATTATTTATAATTGTATTGAAATACGTCTTAAAATATTGATTTATTTTATCGGTATTCTAGAAATGATTAACTAAATCTGGAAAGAAAAGGCACTATTTAAGTGCAATTATAATATAATACCTACACCTATAATATCTAATTATCACTTTGGTTCCACAATAAATGAATATACTTAATAAATGTAATTGTTGTTATTTTATATCAGTATTAGTACATAATTTAATAAAGTTAAAACAATAATAAAATTTACTAATAATTGCTTTTTTTACGAGTTTGTGTATATGTATTGAAGTAGAAATTTCTACTAGGTACAATGTGTATTCGTTGCTATGGCAATCACCCATACTTTATTTAGTCATGTCTTTATTTAGCCATGTCCATCAAATAGTATCTTATTTAATTATAATTATTTTCTCAATTAATAATACTTTTTAAATACACTAAATCAAATAGTTAATAATGATCGATCTATCGTGCATATCCGAAGTTTAAAAGAATAACAATGACATGTGCCTAAAGTAAATATCATGCTATTTAATCATTGTAATACAGTATGTACTGTAATAAGTATTACGACTAAATTATGTTATCTTTGATGAATTAACAATACTTACCTATTATTAATTACCTGCCTAATGCAATATAGGAGTATATGGCTTAATACTACGGAGTAGATACTTATACTTCAATAATAAAAAAATCTGGAATAACGAACATGTACTCACAGAACAAAAAATAATAGTCAAACGTGAATTCATCGTAGCGTTTCAATGTCCTTTCAGCTGTATCAGTTAGGTGAGTGATTTATTTATGCGCCACAGTATTGTTGGTCACTATATAACAATGACTTGCGGTCCACGTATCAGCGTCTACTGTGCTACGGAGCACAAAGGAATCACAGGAAGACCTGATTTGATTACACGCACGTTCGTTACAGTAATCAGGCGAGCAGAGAAAATTACAGGGGACAATAGTCTGACGCACAATGCCCGTGTCAGCGGGCGTCAAACTTTCTTTAAATATTTATCTAACATAATATACACAAGCTAAAGTAACTATAGCTCTAGAAATGGCACTTTGTGAAAAAAGAATCATTAAATTAATGAACTTCGATTGAATAATAAAATTGATTGGTTGCAATATTAAAGCATAAAGCCAAAATAATTGCGTTTAAATTTGCTACTGTTAGCTAACGTAATAAATCTCGGTGCTACCACTGAACCACCGGTCTAGTGGTAGCAATGCAACTGCGGATCACGAGTTCCAAGGTTCGATTCCTCAGAAAGTACGTAAAATCGGTGATTGTGCGCCTGATCTTGAGTTTACGCACACTCGTGCATTGATGTATATGTTAACATATAACTCAATGCACTCGTTTACTATAATATCACCTACATATATGACTAGTGTCTGTCTAAAGCACTGTTGCCATATGTACGGATTTGTCCAAAGAAAGCACTTATAATGCAACATTTTAAAGAATAATGATTTTATTTCGTATGGAGTTTTAGATTTATTATATATATACACATACGGATTTTGGCTGTCGGATGTACGGATTTTTAGTTCCTACAGTACGGCAACACTGGTCTAAAGTGAAAAATAATGATGTATGGAATGGGGACCCTCGGGTAATGCTGACCGCAGATGGCGCTATCTATAGGAAAAGCGATGCAATAGTGAGCGTCATGACTGTCCTGTTCATCCGGTAGGTAGGCTATTATTGCATTCTTCATGTGTTTATAATAATGGTACTTCATGCACTTCTGGTATGTTCTGAAATACCAAGAAAAAAAAGCAATAATATATGATTAAAAACGGTAAGCTTTGAATAAATTAAATTAAATAAAAATTGTGTTTTCTTTTACTACCTAAAATGAATAAATTAAAATAAGTAGTGATATTAGAGACTACAATAAAATATTTCGTTAATTTTATTTTAAACTTGTGTGACAATCGACGTACGATGAATGAAACCCCACATTTGTTATATAGAATTAATGATTTGTTGGTCTTGGGGCATAAACATCTTTAGCTTCACTTCACTAACATCAAGATCGATCCCGAGTTGCGCCAGTATTTTTTGAGAAATATTGATTTTGAAAAATATTTAATCAACATTAAATGCAATGGTCTTTTCGGCACAATTGAATATTGAAAGCAAAAAAATATATAATAATATATTACAAATAATGAGAAAGAGAGAAAGAAAATGTGTTCTCGCACCTCTATCTCTTGCCCCTGCAGTAATATACGAAACGTAACTCTCTCTCTTTCTATCTTCACTAACTTATATCTCCCTCTCAACTTCTGTTCGCCTCTCCCGATCAGCACTTTTCGTATCGCTGACGTCACGCATTCACCAGCTTATTCCCCAAGTCAAGCGTGCGTAAAAAAGTATTTAGGTACTTAAAAATATAATGCATAAGTAGGTACAGCTACAAAGGTGCATTTTTATGTAATGGACACAAAGTTTGAAACATATAAAAGCTTGATATGATTTATTTTAACTCAAAAACTGTATATAGGACCTAGTCTTGTTATAAATATAATATATAAGAAAGGATCGTTTTTTTATTGCATAAAACATTTATTAGTACCTATGCGTTATCGTAAACATTAATATAATAGTACTAAAAGAACCGACTTGACTGCCTCTGTGGTGCATCGGTAGTGTAAGCGACTGCTGATTATGAGGTCTCGGGTTCGATCCCCGGGTCTGGCAATGCTTTGAGCTTTTTTATAAAAAGAAAAAATCTCAGGAGCAGCCCGGTGTTTAGAAATGTGCTCGGTATATGGCAATAGGCTCGCCCCCTATTACGTGGAACTGAAACATATCTGGGGAACCGTGGGTATGTAATACACCTGTGCCTTCGGGGAATATAGGCGTGATGCTATGTTTTTACTAAAAGAATATTCAACTCAAAATTAATCTTGATCTTTCAAAATGATCTCCACCGGCTTGAATACAATCCTTGAAATGTTGAGGCCAGTTGTCAATTGAAACACTCACTTTCTGCGTGGGAAAATTCTTCACTGCCAATCTTATGGACTTTTTTTGGGACTCTAAATTATTATGGTATTTACAGCATGCCATACCTTCTAAAATTGACTTGATTGATTGAAGAATTGAGATCGGGGCTAAATGATGCCCAGTTTTAAGCTCTGATGATGTCAGTAATGTTCGTTTCTTTTCACACTTGTGTAGATCGAACTTAATGATCCAGAACTCAGTTTTGCTAAAACTATCATTCTTGGTTTTTAACATGGTGTCGTTAAGAAAATATGGCTTAGTGACTCCTTGATATGTACCCCACCAAACAACAACTGAAATCGGATACCTTTTACCCACGTTTTACTCTGCTGACTAATTATGAGCTTTGCGCATAAACTCGGTCATTCTGCTTGTTAAAATGTTGCTCGATAGTAAACATTTTCTCGTCAGTAAATATTTTCTGTCTCCCTTTGCGTACCGCTAAAGAAGCTGTTTTGATTTTATTACCCTATTCGTTATTAAATTATGACCAGAGCGTCGGCTAAAAGTCTGCCGTTCGATACGTGGTCGCCACTCGAGAACCTTTCTTCCCCAACAGTTGTCGGTTCGTCGAGCGATGTAGCCTGCCCATTGCCACTTCAGCATGGCAACCCGGCGGGCTATGTAGGTCACTTTCGTTCTCCTACAGATCTCCAAATTACGGATACGATCACGTAGGGAAATACCAAGCATGGCCCGCTCCATGGCCCGCTGAGCGTCTTTGAGCCTTGATAGAGGCCAACATTCAGAGACCACGTCTCTGTTCCATATGTCATCACTGGTAACACACACTGGTCATAGACCTTCGTTTTCAGACACTGCGGAATATTGGACGAGAAGATCTTCCTTAGCTTTCCGAACGTTGCCCAGCCGAGTTAGATTCGTCGATTGACCTCTTTCTCGAAGTTGTGCCTACCTGACTGGACTGTTTGTCCCAGGTAGACATAGTGGTCGACAACCTCGAGAAGCGCACTTCCGACTAGGACCGGTGCTGAATCTTGGTCATATCTTACAATATTTTTTTTGGCATTCGGACAGGATTTCTTCGAATTCTTTCCTCACAGCTTTGATCGTCTTTTTACTATGAATCCTGCATTGACGGTGAGATCTTTTTCTATCACAAATATAAGATGTTTCATTATACCTATCAATAGCCCGGTACACAAACATTAAACTAATACCAAGTGTATGGAGAGTTTCTAAAATTGCATTTAGCCCCATACCTATTTTGTGTAAAGCTCTAACAGCGATTCAGATTCAGCGGTTCTCTTCATTCTTTCTCTTCATTTCTTCAATAAATATTAATTATAGAATGACAGATTCCAAATTGAAATATAATATTATTGTTTTTTTAATTGTATTAGTATTTGTGGCCAGTATATGTACGAGTATATGTGCTATGTGCTTGTGCTTATTGCTTTTTTACAATTTTGTAAAACATTATATTTACACATTGTTACAGTGTGAAACATTTTTTTTTGTTTAGGCGGGAAAAAATGTTCGGGGCTACGAACAGGGTAGTGTGGCCCTCACCCACTAAAGGAACCCGCCGTGAGCCGTCCCTCCGCTTTTGTTGGTGGGCCATATTTGAAACTAACAGATACCCGCGACTTCGTCTACAAAAATCTCTGTTTCTTAAGACTTTAATAGATTAAAATCAAAATGATCATTATAGCAATATTTTTTAAATAAGGTCCAAGTGCAAGCTAAGAAATAAAACTTAGATAACTTCATGTAATATGTATTGTAACACTATCCTACACATGTTTAACAAATAAATTGATTGATTGATTGCATCGAAATCTATCCAGTAGCTTTTTCCACCAATAAATACCACAAATAAATTACAAAACAACACACATTTACATCTTTATCTTTTGAAAAAACTTTACACCTCAATAATAAGTTTACCGATGGATGGAACACGTGACGTCACAGCAGTCATAATAATAATATATGACAGTAATAAAATTAACATTTTGATGTGAAATTTTAAACCGGATACGTTATTTTCACGCTTTAATCATACTAAAATAAAATACATATTTACATTATTTACAATTATCTTAGCCTACCAATAAACACTTTGCTATGAATAGTCAATACGTATGGTATTGGCTAAAGCAAATATTTTTAGAATGTTCGAATAACTACAACTTTCTGTTACAGTATTTGAAAGTAGTAGGTACCTACAATACTTATTTTTATTAGGTCAATGTTAGTAGGTACCTATATATTTTAAGTGTAGCCAGAGTATGCCGCAAATTAATTTATTTAAAAACATGAGATTATCTTCTTAAAAAATAATTAGGATGAATATAAAATATAACCTAATAATAAAAATAAAATATATTTAAAAAAAGATACAAAAACTACATAAAAATAAGTCATTTTGTTGAAATGGTGACCGAATGAATAAGCTGAGAAGTACAATAAATAAAAATACAAATTTGTTTACCATTTTCACACCGTTGGCAACCCTAAAATAAAAAGATGATTTTCTTGTAGGTTGACATCAGGGCTACTTTTAACTAACGGATTATCCATTATTTGTGTGTATATTATACAAATATTACGAGCGAAATGTATGCCTAAATAATTTACATGAAATACTCACTATGTGTCGCCTAAAATTTTGGTAGGTATCATATTTTGGGTAGGCATCATTATAATCTAAATCTATATTAATAAATGGAGAGCCGGTTTTTTTCGGTTATACTGCGAAAACTACTGAACCGATCGGAATAATACTTATACCATAAAATGCAGTGTGTTTCGAAGAAGGTTTAATATATGATATCTTGGTGATTACTTATCCGGAACCTATATTTTTTTGACTTAGAAAGAATGATTTTTTATCTATCTATACTAATAAATGGAGAGCCGGTTTTTTTGTTCGGTTATACTGCGAAAACTACTGACCCGATCGGAATAATGCTTATACCATAATTTGCAACGTGTTTCGGAAAAGATTTTTATATGTTATGTTGGTGATTTCTTATACGGAACCTATATTTTTTTGACTTAAAAGTAACAAATTTTTATAATTTATATGGCAAAACAGCATTTGCTGGGTCAACTAGTTATGTATATATGGTAAAAACTACCATAAGTAACATAAGCGATATCTATAAACAACAGGTCCTTTCAGGAAATCAGTTGACTGTACAGATGGCGGAGTGGGACCGATCTTGAATAATTGTGGGATCGATTTATACACAGGCAATTCTTTGTGTGATCCAGGTGTATTTTGTGTCCGATAAATTGTGTTTCTAAAGTTCCCGATATAAAAGGATTATTCTTTAGTAGTACAAATGTTTCTTTGAAAAAAGGCGTGAGATTCTACTAAACCATTTCACGTAAATCCTGTTTTTTCTTCGGAATTAATTTCGTACAACAGAGCAAGTTCGAAACCTAGATCCCAATTGTTATTGGTTTTTTCTAGTAGTCTCAGTAACATTTAGCAAACAGCAATAGGTTTGCACTTTGGAACTAAATTCCATAGGTGAGTATTGTGAGTGTTTTTTTCTACAATAACGTGGGGAGCAAACAAGCGTCCAGCTGTTCACCTGATGGTAATTGGTTATCATAGCCCATAAACGCTAGCAAAACTAAAGGCATCATTAGCGCGTCGCCATCTCCAAGGAATGAGATAAAGGATAATAAGGAGAGTATATGGAGGGGGTTTAGGCCTCAAGCACTTTCCCTCACCATACGAAACACAACGGCAGGAGTATCTAGACCGAAGGAATGTAACATAGTTCCAGTGGCCCGCCAATAAAGACGGGGAGACGGCACACGGTGGGTTTCTTTAGTGGGTAAAGGCCCCCACACTACCCTGTTCGTTGCCCCTAACGACGGGGTGTGCGGTTAGGATCAAAAAATAGGTACCTAGGTATCGTTGTTTCACGCTTATTTTCTATGAGAAGGTGGTGCTTCCCCGATCGAGCCGACCGCTTCATGTTAGGATAAGCAAGGATCTATCACTTGCGCCTCTCTTTTCCCCTTCGGGGTTCAAAGCGTGAGACTATAAACAAATGTTGAAAAATATTGACCGCGCCGAACACAGCCTAAATTGAGTAATGGCCTGAGGACATCCTCCGGAGATGACAAGGTTGACTGAATTACACTAATAGAATGTTGTTAATATTGAGCCAATTTTATGATTCTTTTAATAATAATAACAACTGGCTTGAACAGTAAAAAATATATATAAAACAAAGTCGGTTTAATTTCTTTAATTTCACCATTTGTAACTCTACAACGACTGGGCCGATTTTTATGATCTTTGTTTTGTTGGATTTGTTGAGATCCGGAATGGCATAATATAACCCTCGAGCAAATATATGAAAGTATGCTTTCACAGTGCAGTTATTTAGATCTGTAATAATATTTGTGCGGCCTTCATCCTAAGCCAGGATGAGGTGCGAGAGGCTCAGATATACGGGTATACCGCAGTGGGAGTTTGCCTATCTGTCGCACTGAACAATAGACAAAGCAGAAAATGTTGAACAGTCTCAACTGTGACCTTTGGGACAAGGGTTGGGGGGTGTTGAACTTGCTCTGCACCGAAGGAATGACGGAGATACTTCAAACTTCAGTCTCGTTTTATCAGAGACATCCGAGATAGTCCAAATATCTTTTCCTCAACGAGGTAATTCAATGCTGTTGGCTAGGTATATCGGGATGACGCGCCGTTTTTACAAGATACCTACCTGAGACGACTTTGGCAAATTATATGGTATTCGAAAAAATAGGTACCGTCAAATGCCTTAACTTTACCTCGCGTCTAATGTTTGCCTATTCCGAAAAAGATTTAATATATTTTTAATTTTTTAAGTCTGGCTATTTAAACTTATGTACGATTCTAGGATTATCATCTGGCAACACATTTTTTTTCTTATTATATAGGGAAAATACATAGTTATTTGACAGTAGCCTGTTAAACAACAGTGCGCGAAAACGGTTACTAGAGTTGTGAATAAACTTTTCCAATAAGTCGATAAAATATGTTTGAATTTTAATTGTTTCTATCTCATTATATAAAACCTTGATAGTTCTTTAAATTTTCATAGTCTGCTACCGCAGCAAAGTTATCACTTTAAACAAATATATACTGTGAAAAACTGATATAGGCAATGTTTGGCACGTTTTACGATCAGTTTTTCCAAACTTTGCCTAGGCTAGGGTTGATACACTTGTAGGTAATTATTTTTAACTACAAAAGACGTAGTCATAAAAAAACATCTAGTTTGATGACTGAGATTCTAAGTCTTTGGGGTCGAGTCCCAGTTTGCGCAGGGTTGTTAGGATTTGGTTTTATTATTACTGGTACCGAAGTGGCAGTACTCACTTGAAATAGGGAATTTAAGACTGATTGTAATTTTAATAAAATCTCCTAAATATTTAATTTTATTAATAATTTGGTCTAAAAAAATTTAATGACTTTTAGACAACCCTATACATTTATTGTCAATGTATGGAGATTGCACAAAACTGAAACCTAACATTGCCTAAAGCAATTGTACCTACTAAAATACTCAGAAATTCGTTATGCGAAATTAATTTGTATTCCTCTATTAAACAAGCTACATTTTAGATTAGGTACCTTTGAATTTAAAATATAAGTCGTTTTGATGTAAACGCATCGGGCAATGTTGGGAATATTAGACATAACTTTGCCTACTTTTTTAAGTATTCCAAAATATTAATAATTTATGCATATTATATGAAACAAATAAAAATAACATAAATAGTTTTACTTGGACTTCTCTTTAATATTTGCAGAACCGGCTAAAAACTCATAATTTTGGTTTTTAGTCAAATATTCTCAAAATCTGTGAAAAGTTAGGGCATTTGACGGTAAGTATTTTTCAGGAATCATTACTTATATTGTGCACGTCGTAAGATGTCCATCATCATCCATCATCCATCCATCAGCCTTTCATAGTCACTGCTGGGCATAGGCCTCCCCAAGAGAACGCCACAGCGAACGGTCCTATACCGCCTACATCCAACAAATGCCTGTGACTTTGACCAGGTCGCCGGTCCACCTAGTGGAAGGCCGTCCTACGTTGCGCCGTCCGATACGTGGTCGCCACTCGAGAACCTTTCTTCCCCAACGGTTGTCGGTTCATTGAGCGATGTGGCCTGCCTATTGCCACTTCAGCATGCTGACCCGGTAGGCTAATGTCGGTTACTCCCGTTCTCGTACGGATTTCCGTATTACGGATCTTATCACGTAGAGAGATCCCAAGCATAGCCCGCTCCATGGCACAATGGGCGACTTTGACCCTTGATATCCCAACATTCAGAGACCACGTCTCTGTACAGTAAGTCATCACCGGTAACACACACAGGTCGTAGACCTTCGTCTTCAGACACTGTGGAATATGGGACAACAAGATCTTCGTCAGCTTCCCGAACGCTGCCCAGCTGAGCTGGATTCGTCGATTGACCTCTTTCTCGAAGTTGTGCCTACCTAACTAGACTGTTTGTCCCAGGTAGACATAGTGGTGAAGGTGCGACGCTCCGTGTGCGGATGCGTAGCTCAGTTAAGGGTACCCGAAAGAGTAAGCCGCCGGCGGACCACTGAAGGAATGTAATATGGTTCCGGTGGCCCGCCAATAAAGGCGGAGAGACGGCGCGCGGCGGGTTTCTTTAGTGGGTGAGGGCCCCACACTACCCTGTTCGTTGTCCCGAACGACGGGGTGTGCGGTTATCTTCTGTACAATCTAGCGCAGCGTATGTATGTGGTCTATGGTACTATAGCCTTTTCGGAAACCGGCTTGTTCGGGAGGCTGGAAGTCGTCGAGCCTGCGCGTGAGTCAACAACTTAAAGACGTGGCTCAAGAGCGAGATGGATCTATAATTCTTCAAGAGAGTTCTGTCACCTTTCTTAAAGAACAGTACTATCACGCTCCTGGTCTACGACTCTGAAACGTCGCCCCCGAGAACGACGGAATTGGATAGCCTCTGGAGGGCTTTGAGGAACGGTTTTCCGCCTGCCTTCAGAAGCTCTATAGTAATTCCGTTGTCACTCGGTGCCTTTCCGTCCTGTAGCTGTTTGAGAGCCATTCTGATCTCGTACAGGCTGATGTCCGAGATATCTTCGGTATAGTGCCGAGTTAGCTTGGATCTGGGCTCATGGATCAAGCTGACAACAGGGTTCTAGGATTTTGAAATTTTTATTTCAAAATGTGTAACATTCGCGTAAACATCAGAAAGTATTATAGGGTTCTAGGAGCTATATAACTGTCCATAGAACTTATGGACCTCTCTTAATGTGCCATTTTTGGATGAAACAACGGTGCATTGGTTCTTTCCCAACAGATAGATCTCTTGCGTACAATCTTGCAAACACTTTAGAACTTTGGTTCCGCTCTATCGCCTCTTTAATACACAGGGTATTATATCGGCGAATTTCTTGTCACATAGACTTGGAGATCTGCCTGTTTAGTCGCCTCTTATTGGTCAGGCAAGACTGCGCCGTCATTTCTGTCCGTCTTGCTATGAGCTTAAGAGTTTGGTCCGAAAGATTTGTAGTCCTATTAACGCGACTGGTCTTAAAGAAGGTTGGGTTGACCCAACCGCGTGAACAGTTTCCACGAATATGTTGTACATATCGCTCGCTGATTCGCACTCGTCTAGGCATTGAAAGCAATTTTGTAGTTCGAGCTGCAAGTTTTCGGGGCTCTGGTATTTAGCAGGTGTTAGTCGGAGCGTAGACTTCATCAAGCGTGACCTCTAGACTTTCGTATATAGATTCAATATGCCTCTAAGTAAGCGGTGATCACTCCCAGTTTTAATCCTGCTGATCACTGAGACATCATTGAATATGTGTCGTTTACCGATAAGATGAAGTCAATCTCATTTTTCACTGAACCATCAGGGCTAATGCAGGTCTATTTTCGCTGGGGCTGCTTCCTGAAGAAGGAATTCATCATAAAGAGGCCATCCTTCTCCAGAATATTAGACAGCATCTGGCTCCAGTGGTTCCTCTGCCCAAACCCATATTGCCCCACATTCAGCACATCGTCTCTCCTTATGCATAGCTTGCGTTAAAGTCTCCCATAACGTAAGATGTCCATTAGCGACCAACTATGGAGCTGCTCCTGTAATTTTAAGACACAAAAAATACTCACCATAAATTAGATAATCCACAAATATATTATAATTATCAGTGTTATATGAAAAGGCTACTATTAAACGTATGGTTCCATTCCAATCAAATAACATAATCTTAATAAGTAAATTGAAACAAAATATATAAAATAGCCAATTAAATTCAGTAGGTCTGTACCTATAAATTTCTCAGGTACAATATATTAAAATAATTTGCGCAGCTTTCCTTTTGACATTACTTGAACCGATGCCAGAAATCAGCAGATGTAATGGATATTAGGCGTGATACACTGATGCCGATTGCTCTCAAAACAAATTTTGTTGTAGAATACCAAGAAAGCTAGGAACTAGAGTCGGTATTGTGAAACATATCTATAAACATCATTACTAATAGAAACGTGAATAACATGAGTATTATTAAAATTCTGTTAGGCAAATTCAATAGGTCATTGTCTATTTATACAATATGTAGATCATACGCTGCAGTCCATTGTTACCGCAAACAACGATTATAATCTTCTTATTAAATATAACGACTCCCGCTGAAAAAAAAATATTGCTGTTAATATCAGAAACCATAAGTGTTAGTAACGTTAGTGCTGTGGATTATTACTATTATTAGGAAAGGAATAACAATAATACGTACGGTTATTTAATGGAGGTAGTGAATGATGGATCTACAGCTGATAATATTTTTCTGTTTCGTAAGTACTCGTACCTATATTCAAAAATATTTGGTTAAATGGGTCACTAAGTTATAAAATATTTTAAAAGTAGCGATTTCTCTTATTTTTAAAAATAGAACCCTAAACTAAAATTTAAACAAATCCTTTTTTAAATAAAAACGGAGGATTATATAGGTATTTCCGGAATAGAACTATCACTATTCAATATATTTTTTAGATACGATCCAATAATACATAGGACATATATATAGTTCTTATAGGTTCGGGTATATATATATAGGTCTTAGTACGGTAAGCATTCATGATTTTGGACTAAAATCGATTAAATTAATCGTATTTTTTACGTCTGTATTTTATTAAACACAAAGTGAAAAATGTGAAATCGAAAATAACAGTCAGGAGCAGGATCCTGCTCCTGACTGTTATTTTCGATTTCACATTTTCACTTTGTGTTTAATGTATAGTGCTAAGCATGTCAAATGCTAAAATATATATAAAAATATCTAAATGTCTGTATTTTAGTAACCAAATCAAACGGTGAAAACAAAACATGAAGTACGAGCCAACCTCATTCCAATTTCAATTTTCTTTCATAATCATTTACACTATTAACAAACAATATTGTTTCTGATTACAGTACTAAATACCTATGTGTCCGTAAATTGAATATTTGTGAAGTGCCACGCTATAGGTACAATATCTATTCCGTAGTGCCATGTGACTTTTTTTTGTTTTATTGCATGTAGTGGCAGACGAGGCCCATCTGATGGTAAATGGCAACCGTCACCCATGGACTCAACAATACCGAGAGTATTGTCAAGCCGCTGCTCACCATTTCATTTCACCGATATGAAATGAAAGAATAATAATAAACGACTATCTCCTGCTACAGCCAAAACGCAATGACGTGCTTCATGGCCGGTCACATGGGAGATGGTAGTACCAACCCACTCGGGCCTGATACCACATGAGTACTCTCACTTGGTACCCAGCCCTACCACCAGTCATGCAATGGATGACAATTGCTTACTTCCCTTAGTCGCCTCACACGACACCCGTGGGAAAGAATGGGGTGGTGAGGGTGACACTTGTATTCCTAGTCGGTCACCACACGGACAACTCGAACATAGATATTTTATACATATGTATGTCATTTTTTATACAATAAATATGAAACTCATAAATACAAGTAGTTCGTCTCGGATTCTCCAATGATGCGATGCTAATCATGTGATTACTTAATTTTATTTACAGTTTTGTTAATTTACATAGCATCCCGTCTATATTCCCCGAAGGGGTAGGCAGAGGTGTATTACACATCCACGGCTTGCCAGCTATGTTTAAGTCCTTCGTAATAGGGGGCTAGCCTATTCCCGTCTACCGGGTACATTACCAAACTCCCGGCTGCTACTGAGAATTATTCTTTTTACGGAAAAGCTTAATAACAATGCCCGACCCGGGGATCGAACCCGAGACCTCATGATCAGCAGTCGCTCACACTACCGCTGATCCACCTAGTCAGTTTTGTTTATTTGTAATTTTAGTTTCAGATATATTTTTCAAACATATTCGCCTTATCTGAGGAAGAGAAAGAATTATTAGAATACGCTGAAGCAAAAATTTCAATGAAACATTTTCGTGATGAAATGATAAAATTTGGAGTTCAAGTCATGGAGGGAATATTCAGTCCTGAGGAACCAACAATCCTGGAAAAACTTGGAGGTCGCTTTGCGAAAGTCGGGAGATAATAAGTCCCTAAGTATAGTCTGTAGAACAAATATTTATAGTATACAGTATGTGTTGAAATTTCTAGTAAAATATAATATTAAAATAATGACACTGTTTCTTTTGTATTCTTACTAGGACACTTGTCTTATTACTTACTGTAAACAAAAGTCTCTATTCTTACAGCAAGAGTGCTTGTTCAATACACGCTCAACGGTTACTCCAGCTTACTTCAATACATGACTGATTTGGTCTAGGTAAGTCTCGGTCTCCCCCTGTACATACATCCTTTTTTTTATTTTATTGCACGCCTAAGCGAAGCGTTGAGGTGTGTGTTACTCTCGTTTCAAGCAGAAGAACAGATTTTTTAAACTTAAAATGTCTCTACTTATCATATATTGCAATTGCAAAATAATACATATCAAGAAAAAACACTATTTTTAACACTCATGATATTTTTAATGCCATTTTTGTTATTTAAACTGGTTAGAAAACTGTTAGGCAAAATGGTAAAATGGTAAGGCAGCGGGTATTGATATGGTGTCTGCTGAGATGATCAAGCTTGGAGGCTCATGTGTCTGGGAATTCTTCCTGATGCTTCTCAATTTATGTTGGAGCTCAGGAATGTTTCCTAAGGACTGGAGAAGCGCAGTCATTGTGCCCTTATTTAAAAACAAGGGTTCACGTTATGACTGTGCAAACTACAGAGCCATAAGCTTGACCAGTTTGGCAGCCAAAGTGTATGGTAAGATTGTTGAAAGGAGAATGAGGATGGTGTCTGATGAATTTTTGTGTGAGGCACAAGGAGGTTTCACGTGTGATGGGGGATGCATGGATCAAGTGTTTTCTCTGCACAACATTATGGAGAAGCCTCTGGCTGTAGGCCAGAGGGTTTTCTGCAGTTTTGTGGATTTGGAGAAAGCATTTGACACGGTTGTACGACAGGAACTTTGCGACATTTTGCCGGAATATGGTATTAACGGTAGACTGCTACAAGCGGTGCAGTCCAACTACATGGACTGCAGAGCTTGTGTGCGGCTGGATGATGGAATGTCACCCTGGTTTGATGTCAATATCGGCATTAAACAGGGCTGCGTTCTATCAGCCAGACTGTTTATCATATATCTGAATAAATTTCTACAAAGGTTGAATGAAATGAATGTGGGAGTTTAGATGGAAGACTCAGTGGTTAGGTCTCTGCTATGTGCAGACGATGCGATTTTATTAGCGCAGTCCGCGGCTGACCTGCAAACCCTAGTCGACGTAATGGCAGAAGATTGTAAGAAAAGGGGCCTACGCGTGAATGTGAGCAAAACCAAAATAATGGTTTTTGAAAGAGAAGAAGCGAGAACAGATGTTAGAGTAGCAATAGGAAATGGTGTGCTAGAACAAGTAGATGAATTTGTATATGTGTGTGGATTCAGTCGGGACGGAAAGTACACCACTGATGTAGAGAGAAGAGTGAATGCGGGAAATAGAGTGAACGGAGCATTGGCACAACTTCTCGGCAGTCATCACCTCAGCCAGAAGGCACGTGTAGCAATACACAACGCAGTGCTTGTCCCAACGTTATTGTATGGAAGCGAGAGTTGGGTATGCAAAAAGGAACATGAGAGTAAAATCAAAGCGGTCGAAATGCGATCTCTGCGGACAATGTGGAGTGAGGCTGACTGACCGCATTCGTAACGATGACGTAAGAGATCGAGTAGGTATGAAAGAGAGTATTGGTGTAAAGATGCGAAAGGGAATGCTCCGATGGTTCGGACATGTGAAAAGAATGCCGGACGAGCAACTGGTTAAGAAGATATACAATGCGAAAGTGGAAGGATGTAGGTACAGGGAGAGACCGAGACTCACCTACCTAGACCAAATCGGTCATGTATTGAAGGAAGGTGGAGTCAGGAGTCTCCGAAACCGGCGAGCGTGTATGAAGAGAGTTATGAATGTTGAGGAAGCGAGAGATGTATGCAAGAATAGAACCTCTTGGCACTCTGTTCTCGCTGCCTACCCCGCAAGGGAAATGGCGTTATGATAAGTAAGTAAGTAGTAAGAAAAATGTTTAAAAAAGTTCTGTCTTGGACGTCCGTTTGCTGTAGGTAATGTATGTTAACACGATAACAACCGAAATAGGTACTTTACTAATCGAGTATTTTTTTGATGTGAAACATCTAATGCGGAGGGAGGATAAAATTGGCTGTTAGCGTGGCGACGCTTTTCAAATCATATCACTTTGTCCCGTTCAAATCATGCAAGTTAAATTTGACACATTTCCCGGTTTCGAATTGAGCTGAAATTTTACACGCATATGTATATCGCGTGACAATGCAATATTATGATGACATGGAGCTGATCTGATGATTGAGTTGGAAGGTGGACATAGGAACTCTATAATGAAACGGCGCAACCACATTGAGTTTGGGCTCGTATGATTTGTCTTGCCGAGTACTTTGTGTCTAGAATTCTAGATGGTATCCAGGGTCTGATGATGGAGCTGGAAGGTGACCACAGTAACTCTGTGATTAAACGACGCAATCCCATAGAGTTTGGAATCATTTGATTCGTCTTGACGAGTACTTTGTCTTTAGATGGTATCTAGGGTCTGATGATGGAGCTAGAAGGTGGCCATAGGAACTCCGTTATAAAACGACATAACTCCATCGAGTATGGGCTCGTATGATTTATCTTGACGAGTACTTTGTCTTTAGATGGTATCTAGGGTCTGACGATGGAGCTTACAGGTGGCCACAGTAACTCTGTAATAAAACTACGCAACCCTATCGAGTTTATACTCGTTTGATTAGTCTTTGTCAAGTCATGATAATTTTATTTCTACAAAATAATTTCGATGTTTTCACATCTGCTAGACGTCCCGCGACGTCTAGTTTTTTCTTTACAATTCAGTATAACTACGAATAGAGCCCTATCACTTTTCACGATCTAAGTCGATGTGGTTTAATTGTTATTAAATAAACAAAAAAATAGTGTTTCGCTCGATTCGACACTAAAACCAGCGGCTCCTTATTTCGTGAGAACTATTTCTTTATAACAATATAGAAGTACTTCTTAAAAATAGCGCTAGATGGCGTAAAACCACAGTACTTTTTGAAATTAGCGCTATCTATGTGATGTATTGAAAACTACTTAGTAAGACTAATACATTATTAGTTACGTATCAAATAATCAATTTTATTGTGAAAAATGAAGATTATGAGGCGTGCACTTTTGGATTTCCAAAGTTTTTTTTTGTTAAGGCGGGAAAAAATGTTCGGGGCAACGAACAGGGTAGTGTGGGGCCTTCACCCACTAAAGAAACTCGCCGTGTGCCGTCTCTCCGCCTTTATTGGCGAGCCACTGGAACTATGTTACATTCCTTCGGTGGTCCGCCGGCGGCCTGCACATACATCCTTCCCCTTTCACTTTGTATATCTTCTTAGGCAGTCAATCATCCGGCATTCTTTTTCCATGTCCGAACCATCGGAGGATTCTCTTTCACATAAATATAAATCTCTATCAACTAGGAGAAGCACCTCAATGTGTTTTAGTTGTAGCATGAGGAAAGGCCGGCGCTCATTTGACGGGATGGCGTGGGATGGCACGGCAAAGGACTTTTGTAAATTAATTTGAATCTTATTATAATACTATTGGCACACAAATTTCGTTGATATCGTTATAAGCAGACTGAGACTGAGAACTGCTATTAGTATATGTATATCACGTTTTATCATTTTTTAAAATACACAAATAGCCCTTGAACAACGCGAAAACCGTATGGATAAACAAAGAATTGAGCGCTGGCCTCATATCAAATGTCTGCCACAGGATCCATTGCCAACTTCTGGCATGCAACGGGATGCCACGCCATGCCGAAGCGTCTCTCAGCCTTCCGATGATACTTTGTCGTGCCATCACGCACCATCCCGTCAAGTGAGCGCCGGCCTTAAGCCGTATATGCAATCATTTCCCTTCCTAGAAATGAAACAGCAGCCAGGAAGTACCTATTCTTAATATTATTAAGTACACTAAGGATGGTTACCATTTACCATTAAGTTCACCATGGTACACCATGGCTCGTCTGTAACCATATGCAATAAAAAAAGATATTCATATCTCCTCATAATAACAGAAATTTCAAAACTTCAATATAGACAAGTTTAGTTATTGCTTAAATAATGGCTAATATTAAATGGTATTGTAAATATTGATTAAAGGGATATGCATATGATATCTATTTAGAATAAAATATATATAATTAAATAATTCTCAAGTTTGTTTATCCACTGAAGGAATGTAATATGGTTCCGGTGGCCTGCCAAAAAAGGCGGAGAGACGGCGCACGCCGGGTTTCTTTAGTGGGTGAGGGCCCCATACTACCCTGTTCGTTGCCCTGAACAACGGGGTGTGCGGTTAGGATTTTTCCCGCGTTAACAAAAAAAAAGGGCAACAATATAACAACCATTAAAATATTAAACTTGATATGCGTCTAATTCATTCGTATTGTTTTTGTTGTAAGATAGAATTAGTCCATAGTTATCATAATTTTAATATAACTCAACCTATATGTACCATAAATCTACATAAAATAATATATGCGTGTCAACATCAATTATAATTAAATTATTTTCAAAAAACATATCGTGACTGTGGAACACATGTCCTTTGCCTAAATGAGAGTTTGACATATTACATTATTATACTTTTTGGCATGGGTACGGTAAGGTACCAATCCAATACCTAGGTATCTATCCTCCTGCAGTTTCTTGATGATGATGATATTAGTACTATTTAATGATGAATAATGAAACACTAATAACTGCCTCTGTGGTTCAGCGGTAGTGTAAGAGACTGCTGATCATTAGGTCTCGGGTTCGATCCCCGGGTCGGGCAGTGTTATTGAGATTTTTGATAAAAACAAAAAAAAATCTCACTATCACTCACTAGGAGTTTGGAAATGTGCCCGGTAGACGTCAATAGGCTCGCCCCCTATTACGTGGGACTTAAACATAGCTGGTGAGTCGTGGGTGTGTAATACACCTCTGCCTACCCCTTCGGGAATACAGGCGTGATCCTATGTTTTATGTTAATAATGAGACAACAAAAATGTTTACCTATTGTCGTTTTATTATTGCATATTGATTCTTGACATAACCTATATTTAAAAAAATGTTTGTAACTGGCTTCTACCAAGTTTTTTGATAATTATTGATATTATAATGGGTTTCCTAAGATTTTTAGTACGTATGGCGTATATTTCATTGTTCTACATTTCAAGCATTTTTTGTATGTACGTTTTGGCGTATATTTCATTGTTCTACATTTCAGGCATTTTTTGATGGGCATTTTTAATTATTTACTTACCTACAATTATATCCATCACGTAGGTTTATGTGTATGTGTGTTTTATGGTAAATAAACAGTTAAAAATCAGTATATTAATAAATAACAGCATGTCAAATGCTTAAAAAATATAATTATGAAAACATCATTCATCTAGTTTTACACTGTGTTGTTGATCACCAATAACACCATACCCAAGTATATTTTACGATGTTGGTCGCATAATTTAGCTATAAACAACCAACAAAGCAATGAGTTCTGTTTTATGTCTATCAGTGTCAGAAAATTAAATATGCAGCTATAAGTTAGACAGTTTGAAAATTTTCAATTATGACTGTGGCTTAGTAGCTCAATTAGTTGATTGATAAGAATGAATCTAATTAAATAAATTACAAAGTTAAAAATCTCCCCACCCTCTGGCTTTCTTTTTTTCATCATCAGACCCTGGCCAAACGGATTTTTGAACCTAAACAACTAACAACACACCCGATCAAGTTTTAAACAAAAAAACTAAATCAGTTCAGCCGTTTAGATGTTATGCTGCCGCAGACAGACAAACAGATACACTGAAAGACGCGTAAAACTTATAACACGTGTACGTTTACTTCAGGGGTTAAAAAATAAAACAATCGCCTTTTTTTATTGTATCACACACTCATAATTTAAATCAAAAAGCCACTACCTACTACTGCCGCCTACATACTGCTTCTGAAAATTCTTGACGGAAAGACACAATTCCTTTTTGCACAATCAGAAAATTGAATTTGGGACTCAAAGTCAGTTAAAAGTTTAATACTTATGCCAGTATAGAGACGAAGCAGTTTTAATTACGTATATTTTCCTTTGTAACATAGTTTTGTAACTAACACAAAGGATAGACATATTTTTAAATAACTTACGCTATAATGCTTTTCAGTTTCCAGCCAAGAATGTTTAATAATAAGTTATAATAACCTATATTAAATTACATTTACTTAAAATATTGAATTAAAATTATCAAAATTTGAATATTCCGCGGAACCAGTTTCCCGTGTTGGAAAACCACAATTTCATGTCGTTACTGACATCACTTGCTTTGTTTTTAGCTTGATCTCGTAAATTGCTCCAGGAACGCCGCATATCTGTCCATATACCTCTACGAAACCTCGGGTGGTTATCATCAACGAATTCTTCTGATTTCACCGGAGACAAGAGATCAACAACAATAAACTGAAAACAAAACATACCACACTTATATTTAAAAAATTAAACGACCAAAGGGCCAAAAGTTTCAGTCGATGTTGATAGCGATGTAACGAATTCACTTAACAAACATTTTCAAGTTCCATGTAATATTAGTATCCTTGCGGTAGACTCATACAATAATTGATATTTCTATTTTGAACCGAACCTATACCGATATATATTTTTTTAATAAAAACCAATCCATCATCCTTTCGACGTCCACTGCTGGACATAGGCCTCCCCAAATTGGGGGTATAGTGCCGTAATCGCCACGGTTGGCATGCGGGTTGGCGATCGCAGTGGATGTTGTTAATACAACAAGGGAGTGCCGCTGCCCACTACCCCCGGTATTCCCTTAGTCGGCTCTTACGACTCCCATGGGTGGAGAGGGGTGGAGCAATTCTAAGGCCGGCCCCACACGGAACAATAATACTACAATAAAAACCCACCACTAAGGAATAATCGTTGTAACGCAGGGGACTTTACAAACATACAATTTCACGGGCACAAAGTATACCCAGACTCAGAACTAGGTACCATTTGTAGATCACACAAAAAGTGGTCCTGTGTGGAAATCGAACCTACAACACTCAGGCTACGGCCGGTATCTAAACCACTCCGACATCTGTAATATATTACGTCATCATCACCTTCCTAGCCTTAGGGAACGTACCCATACTACGTGACCTATTTTTTAAGATTTTTCGACCCCTCCCTCACCTCGGTCACCACTCGTAGTTATACCAAGAATACCAGAAACCCCCTTGATATTTTTACGTAGTATTGACAAGTAGGTAATTATAATTTTTAATCATTTCGCAGGCAGAAAGTGAAATAAATGAAAATAATTTGACTCATTATTGTCTTTATTAATACGGTGTCACAGCCACCAACTGTGAGTTTAAGAATCACTAAACACTGCGCGCCATATTCAAAGATAGGTCGAAAAAGCGCGAATTTATCTTCTAAAATATAAAAGAAGCCTAGTAGCCCTAATTGCCGGCCTAGTGAAAGTTAAATATACAGTAAAACTCGCCTCAGACGATTTGAACCTAGCCAAAACCACGTCTTAAGCGGGAAAGCTTATTATGCGGAATATAGAAAACAAAATATATAATATTTTTATATATATTTTTAGCATTTGACATGCTTAGCACTATACATTAAACAAAAAGTGAAAAATTTTCGATTTCACATTTTTCACTTTGTGTTTAACAAAAGATATAATATTATGTTATTGAGCTTTTTCGTAAAAAGAAAAATTCTCAGTAGCAGCCCGGGTTTTGGAAATTTTCCCGGTAGACGGCAATAGGCTCGCCCCCTATTACGTGGGGCTTAAACATAGCTGACGAACCGTGGGTGTGTAATATACCTCTGCCTACCCCTTCCGGTAATACAGGCGTGATGCGATGTTTTTTTTTTTAATTTACTAATTTTGTATAGGTGTCGAATTATAAGTATGCATTATGTATTAGGGGTTAAAGTATGAAATTGCCGATTTGTACTGAAAAATTTATTTAATCAAAATATGTACCATTATTATCTATACATTGCTGCCATCTAATAGGAAGGTAATTTATGCCTTTGCAACAGAACTCTGGTGATCTAGATTATACAAACTGTGTGAAAGCATTTTGTACTGCCTCCTGGGAAGAAAACTTTTTATCACGTAGAAAATTGTCCAAATCACAAAAATAATGGTAGTCCGTTGGAGCAAGGTCCGGCGAATACGGAGGGTGACGAATGGTTTCTAATTGCAGTTCCTGTAGAGTTAAAACGGTTTCTCGTGCTATATGAGATCTCGCGTTATCATGGAGCAATAATGGTGAAGATCGATTCATGAGTCGGGGCTGTTTCACTGCAAGTTTTGCTATCATTGTTCGGAGTTCGGCACAGTAGACATCTGCCGTTATTGCTTGACCAGATCGGAGAAAGCTATAGTGAATAACACCATGCTGAGACCACAAAACAGTTACCATTACCTTTATATTGGTAAGCTTTGCTTTAGGACACTGTTGCGGCGTTTGACCTGGAGTCAGCCATTGCATTTTTCGCTTACGGTTATTGTAAAGATTCCACTTTTCATCACATGCCACAATTCGATCCAATATTCCTTCATTACTGTATCGATTCAACAAGGCAACACAAGTTTCAACACGCGTTTCTTTCTGTAGATCAGTCAAACCATGAGGCACCCATTTTTCATATTTTATTAATTTATTGATTTGACGCAAATGAGTCAATATTGTTGGTAAGGTACCATTAAACCATGCCGCTAATTCCTGGGTAGTTTGGCTCGGATCGGCTTCCACCATCTCTTCCAATTCATTGTTATTCACATGTGACCGCCCAGGTCTACCACGTGGTTCGTTCTTCAAATCAAAATTTCCATCACGAAAGCGTTTTAACCAAAATCGCACGGTGCGTTCATTAGCAGTACCCTCTCCAAACGCAACATTGATATTGCGAGCTGTGTCTGCAGCGTTAGTCCCGCGTCGGAACTCGTATTCAAAATTCACTAGAATTTTTGAAGTATCCATCTTTCTTCTCTAAGCTGAATAAAAAAAACAACGGAAAGTTGCACATTTTTTAAAAGAAGAACCTCATATGTACCATTTGCTAAAAAGTTTCACTCAAAAATCTCAAATCATGAAAGTTCTATGTCAATTCGAAGTACCTATTACAATAAAACGGCAATTTCAAACTTTAACCCCTATTATTTATAAATTTGTTAGAAAGTTATAAGGTTATACATATATACCTATATGCACATTATGTATTATTACCTTACATAATAGTTTATTATTACAATTAATAATGACATTACTCAAATTAATCATTTGTTTTGGTTTGAAAGAGACTGTTATGCATTAGTAATAACAAGGTATCAATATAGCATAACTTTTTCAGTGCGTGTTCACTTTTGTTTTACTTTCCACCTGATGGTAAGTGGTACCGTAGCCTATAGACGCTAGCAACACCAGAGGCATCACTCGCTATTGCCCATGAAAGGGACAGGAGGTGGATAGGAAGCATATTAAGTTTAAGGAGAGGTTAGGTAAGATACTAAGGAGAGGATAAAAAGGATAACAAGGAAAGGATAGGGAGGGGGTTTGGGCCTCCGGCACTCTCAGTCACCACTACTTTTGATTCACGCTGATCTTTTGTGAGAGGGTGGTACTTCCCCGATCGAGCTGGCCCATTCGTGCTGAGATAAGCAAGGCTCTACCACGAAGTAAATAAGATACATAACGCCTTAAATCATGTTCCGCTGATAATGCCGTTTTTTTTTGTTAAGGTGGTAAACGATGTTCCTAACCGCACACCCTGTCATTCGGGGCAACGAACAGGGTAGTGTGGGGCTCTCACACACTAAATAGACCCGCTGTGTGTCGTCTCTCCGCCTTTATTGGCGGGCCATTGGAACTATGTTACGTTACTTCAGTGGGCTGCTGATAATGCCTGGGCGTTTAACAACTTCGGAGTTGACTCTCTTTCATCTTCATTGTCATCACTTAGGGCTTATTTTTGGTTTTTATTCACATCTTCAATAAGATCATAGATTGAAAGGGTTTCGTATGTGTCATCAATGGAAGAATATCCATGAAACCCTGCAGTATCGCGGGTTGTCTTTCACAGATAGCATATAATTGAACAGGATGACGAATCGAGATAAAAATGTATGAAAACATTCCTTAAATTGCAGGATCTCAATATAGTAGCGGAATAAAATGTATGCCAGTTTTTATGTCTTATCAAGAATTATCAAATAAAAAAAGTTGCATAATCCATTCAGTAGTTTTTCGTGATGCGCGAATGAACAAACAGACAATAAATCTAAATAAAAATTATTTAGTGTTCAGACACGCTTATATAGCCTAATACAGTCATTTTTTTTGTTAATTATCTTAAATGTAAAGACACAGCTCTATTACAGCTTCATAATAGTATAGATTCGTGTGGGCGGAGTCCCTGGAGGCACTGAACAGGGCTCTTCTATGGAGGCCACAGAGAGTCGTTGCGTCCAGGGCCATACACGAATACCGCACGGTGTCGACCGAGGCAGCCTGCGCGTTGACCGTAACAACCCGTGGGACTTGGAGGCGGATGTGCTCGCCGAGTTGTATTGGCGAGCGTCGCAAGAGCGGGCGAGAGGCTTAGTAGAGGGTACCCGAAAGGGTAAGCCGCCGGCGGACCACTGAAGTGATGCAACATAGTTCCAGTGGCCCGTCAACACAGGCGGAGAGACGGCACACGGCGGGTTTATTTAGTTGGTTAGGGCCGCACACTACCCTGTTCGTTGCCCCGAGCGACGGGGTGTGTGGTTAGGTACATTTTTTCCCGCCTTTTCGAAAAAAAAGGATCATTAATAATATTAAGGTGATAATTCTCTGAAAACATAACTCCTTTTAGCAATCTAATTGTACAATCACTTACCATTAATAACAAAATCCCAACAAATTTTCGATCCATTTTATGATGGATGAATAGAAAAATGTACTGAATGACACGGATACCACATGAATAGTATTTTCAATGTTTAACGTATTCTTGGATGCGTGTTATATCTGTAGGCTGTCTTTGATTATTATTACTTTCATTGTCAGCACTACGTGACTTTAAATAATCGATAGCAAGCGCGTCGGACCTATTATATTATTACTAACTCTATTCTAGCTCACGGCTTCGCCCGGGTGGATTATTTATATTATAGTACAGGTAATTTTTTTTATTATAGGTGTCTTTCATTTATTTCACCAAAATCACGATATTACTATTAATTTAATATTATACATAACCTTATTGTCGTGTAAAAACAAATCAAAATATAATATACAAATAATATACGAAATATAATATACTTTAAAGAACTAATTATTTGTTAAACCAATTCAGCTGGTAAAGCATCTGGACGGTATCCAGAAGATGCAGGTTCAAGTCCTGCTCCTGACTGTTATTTTCGATTTCACATTTTTCACTTTGTGTTTAATGTATAGTGCTAAGCATGTCAAATGCTAAAAATATATATAAAAATATCTAAATAATTATTTCTTAATGTGGATAAAGAGTATTTTATTTCGAGCGGGATCCTAACTTGCGTCCCTTCCAATCGGGGGAAACGCTCTAGACCGCTAAGCCATCGCACTGACCGATTACTACCATTCCCAATCTCCACATTTGTCTTTACGACTCACGGCACTTATCTTTTTTTTGCAATTAAAATTCATACTATATCATAGCGTGATTTTTTAAACAAAATACGGGTCAAAATGTAGGTATAATATACCATTTCACGCTCACGGATATTTCATTAAAAAGGCTTTGTAGTAATTTCAACAGATTCGATGTCAACTAGATTATCTTCCATCTATCCATCCATCAGCCTTTCAACGTCCACTGCCGGACATAGGCCTCCCCAAGAGAACGCCATAACGAGCGGTACTGTGCCGACCGCATCCAACGGTTAGATTATTTCAAGACACATTAAATAAATAAAAAGAAGAAAGAATATCTTAACCTATATCTTACTAATACCCAGATATACCAGAGGTGCCTTAACCTTAGAGGTTGACATACAATCACATCCACTTCGCGAAAGGCATTTACGCCGAGGACTGATACTTACTACAGAGCCCCGTGCCCTTTTTATTTCTCTCATATACTCCAGAAGCTACGCTAAAATAAGTCTAATCTCAACTGTTGCATAATTTTATTTTAACCTTATGAGTACATCCTTTAACACCTTAAACAGTTCAAAAAGAACCAACACAAACCAAAGTGATTCATGGTCGGTCACGCAGAATCGTCTATAGACCCGCTTGGATCTGATAACAGGTGAGTACTCCCACTTGGTACCCAATCCTACCACCTGTAATGTAATCGGTGGTAGTAGCTTACTTTTAATAATGACTGTTCTGTTCAAGATTGAGATCCTTCCTTAATCATACTAACTTCACAACTGTGTGGTTTTGTCCATGTGGTGATAGACTAAGAATACAATTATCACCGCCCCATTCTTTCCCACGGGTGTCGTATGAGGCGACTAAGGGTAGTAAGCAATTATCATACATGGCGTGACTGGTGGTAGGGCTGGATACCAAGTGGGAGTACTCACTTGGTATCGGGCCCGAGCGGGTACCACCATCTCCCGGCCATGAAGCACATCGTTGCGTTTTGGCTGTAGCAGGAGATAGCCGTTTATTCTTTCATTTCATATCTGTGAAATGAAATGGTGAGCAGCGGCTTGACAATTCTCTCGGTATAGTTGAGTCCATGAGCGACGGTTACCATTTACCATCAGATGGGCCGTGGCTCGTCCACTACAATATGCAATAAAAAAACCACTTTACTATAAATCTTACGTAGAAAATTTGCAGTGTCACATAAATAGGTCCTAAAGACGCCTAATAATAAATGGTTATTTAAATTATGATTGATTATTTAATATTAGTTATAATTTGATAATTAACAAGTTATTATATTATATCATTTATATTAATTTATATTGTATTTCCAACTTTAGTAAATTTTATATTTAAAGTTAATAAGGTAAAGTTTATTACCTTCATCATTAAGCTTATTTACCTTCCAAATATCAAATAGGAACTTTTACCTATGGCGTCAATTTTAATTTAAAAGTGTATATAGGAATAGACCTCATACCTACCTAATAGTAATAGATCTAACCGGTGCTCCATTATAAAGTATTATACAACAATAAAAAATAACATGTATTATAGTCGAGTCTATTGGTAGAACCATTTGCTTACCCAGCATGAACCGGCTCGATCGAGGAAGTACGACCCTCTCACAAAAGATCAGCGTGAAAGAACGATAGCTACTCATTTTTTTTGTTTAGGCGGGAAAACAATTTCCTAACCGCACACCCCGTCGTTCGGGGCAACGAACAGGGTAGTGTGGGGCCTGCACCCACTAAAGAAACCCGCCGTGTGCCATCTCTCCGCCTTTATTGGCGGGCCACCGGAACTATGTTACATTCCTTCGGTGGTACGACAGGTACCACCATTGTGTTTCTCCCCTTAGCACTCTAACTATCATAATATCTTTCCTATCAACCTCCTATCCTTGGAGATAGCGACGCACAAGGGATG
The DNA here is from genome assembly GCA_948253155.1 of Leucoma salicis. NCBI lineage: Eukaryota > Metazoa > Arthropoda > Insecta > Lepidoptera > Erebidae > Leucoma > Leucoma salicis. Next base: position 10,906,134 of record OX411820.1, on the reverse strand, counting down.
CCTCTCATCTTGCTACCGTCTACGGCTATGATAACCGTAACAAACTAGAATATTATTTAAACTAGATTTTTTTTTTTAATTTAATTAAAAGAACTTTTGGATGCATTTTGATGCAACTTTTTTTATTTGAAAAACCTTGATTTGACTTAAAAACTGGTAGACATTTTATCCCGCTACTATATCGGGAACCTGAGATATAATCAAAAAACTAGGTTTTAGCTGCGGCGAAGCAGCTAGCAAAGGCTAGTATGATATAAAAATGGTAACATGGATTGTATGGATTTAGTTTTTTTTTATATTTACTTCCTTACTAATATTATAAATGCGAAAGTGTTCATTTATTTGCTTGTCTATTACGCTTTCATCATCATGAAAATATGCATGCATTTTTTTTATTGCGTTTGGTGGCAGGCGAGCCACGACCCACCTGATGGTAAATGTTACCATTTACCATAAGGTGGGCGTCGCTAATGGACTCAACTATGCCGGGATATGCTCAAGCCGCTGCTCACCATTTCATTTCACAAATATGAAATGAAAGAATAAACGGCTATCTTCTGCTATAATTAATACACATCAATGCGCTTGGTCACACGGGAGATGGTGGTGCCAACCCGATCGAACTCGATAGCAAGTGAGCACACCCACTTGATACCCAGCCCTACCACCAGTAATACAATTGGTAATAATTGCTTACTTCCTTAGTCGCATCATACAAAACCCATGGGAAAGAATGGGGTGGTGCCACTTGTATTCTTAGTCCGTCACCACAAGGACATACATGTAGTCTGAAGCCCAGAAAAGGACACAGACTACTTCTTATCGTGGAAAAATGCATAGGTAGTTCCTATAGGAGAGACATTTTTGCATAGAGATCGCAATTATGACGTAGAGTGATTACTATTTCTATTTTCAAGTTTATGCGAACGAAGTCGCGGGCAGAAAATCTAAAATTCAAATTGCTGTTCGTTAGTCTCGCTGAAACTCAAAACTAGCTTGACTGATTTGAATTATTGTTTTTTTTTGGTTTGTTGCATTCAAACAAGTTTCATTTAATCAACTATCAACATCCAAATCTTAGACGATGCAGATTTATTACGATTGATAATCGCTGATAAAAAATAAATTGTAGGTGATATGAAGTTCACTGCGTCATCTAGCGTTAAATAATAAAATTTCACACATAATATTGACGAAATAATGTTTTTATTGTGGCAAAATAATATATTTAAATATAACACTAGACCAGATACTAGGATGCCCTGTGTTGTGGGCAAAGGAGAATGCCCATCACTCATACAAAAAAAATGCCTGAAATATACAATAATGAAATATACGCTAAAACGTAGTACAAATCTTAGAAAACCCATTATAATATCAATAATTATTTATATATATTTTTAGCATTTGACATGCTTAGCACTATACATTAAAAACACAAAGTGAAAAATGTGAAATCGAAAATAACAGTCACGAGCAGGATTTTAACCTGCATCTCCTGGATACCGTCCAGATGCTTTGCCAATTCAGCCATCGTGACAATCGCTCCTAACTGCTAATTTCGATAACACATTCATACTTAACGTCTTTGGGTTACGCCTGCGCCATCTGTCGGAAGTATTTTTCATACATTATACCGACCAGGTAAACTTAATTTTACAATTAAGATTTTTACTTAATAATGACGCAAACCCTAATATTTAGGTAAAAATCTTAATTGTAAAATTAAGTTTACCTGGTCGGTATAATGTATGAAAAATACTTCCGACAGATGGCGCAGGCGTAACCCAAAGACGTTAAGTATGAATGTGTTATCGAAATTAGCAGTCAGGACCAATTGTCACGATGGCTGAATTGGAAAAGCATCTGGACGGTATCCAGGAGATGCAGGTTCAAATCCTGCTCGTAACTGTTATTTTCGATTTCACATTTTTCACTTTGTGTTTAATATCAATAATTATCAAAAAACTAGGCTGAAGCCGGTTCCAGACATTTTTTTAAATATAGGTTAGGTTAAGTTCAAGGATTAATATGCCATAATAAAACAACAATAACATTTTTGTTGTTTCATTATTCTTAAAAACAACTAATATCATCATCATCAAGGAACTGTGCAGGAGAATAGATGTAGGATTGTTATCGCGCTCATGCTAAAAAGTATAAAAGTAATTCAGGGGGTTTAGGCAGAATCTCATATCTCACGTGTCGATCGTATCGTCATCACTGTGATTGGTAGAGAGCTCACCGTGATTGGCCAACGGATTATTGTGACATCACGCGTCAGTTTCTCAACCAATCACAGTGATCACGATACGATCGACATGTGAGATATGAGATTCTGCCTAACCCCCCAGAATCGACATTCTGCATTACAGTCTGTCATTAAGGCAAAGGAGATAGTGTTTCATACAGCCACGATACGTTTTCTATTTAGAAAAAACTTTGATTTTAAATGATATTGACACGATTATATTATTTTAGTTAGATTTACGGTACATATAGGTTGAATTATATTAAAATAATGATAACTGTGGACTAATTCTATCCTACTTCAAAAATCAATAAGAATGAATTAGGCGGATATCAAGTTTAATATTTTAATAGTCGTTATATTTTTGCCCTAGTCAAACAAACTTGAGAATTATTTAATTTTACATATTTTATTCTAATTAGAATTAAGGACTATAAATAGTTACTGTCCATTTCAGGCATTTTTTGGGCATATCCCTTTGAAGTTGAGAAATCGAAGTAGAAAATGAGTATATTTTCTATGCCCCTAACAAGACAGTGATATTGTGTAATTGATAAAATGACGATTTAGTAAATGATTTATGAATTTCTGTTGTTTTTTTTATTTATATTGCGTTGTTTCAAATAAGTATTTCCTCTTTAACCGGAAACTTAAGAGCTACTGATATCGAAACACTCATAAATAAAATTATAACAAATAATTGTTATCAAGTCGACAAATTGTGCATAATTACCCCTCAATAAATACTGTTATGTTCATGAAAATGGATAAGAGAAATATATAAAAAGGAAAACGCACAATGTTTATTCAAAATACAGCAAGAGCAACCATGGTTTTCAAGGTAAGGTATCAATAAATATATCATAAATTTAATTTTGTTTAAAGCTGCTTATATCTGTGTGTAAATAATATGTTTTAAGGTATTTTCCTAAAAATCTATAAATATTTACCCACTCTTAATCAGAATCAAAATTTATTTCATTCTAAATAAAAGATCTAAAATTTTTAGTTAATTATGTCTTGTCACTAGGTCTACCATATTAAATACAAGGCCATGAGCACACTCAAGAGTCAAAGGAATTCATCCCGTAGTCCAACCTACCAACACTCATCACAAGATACACATTTTCCTTAAATAATAGTATTTTGTTATTATTATATTGGAACGAAATTCCTTATCGCGCATTGCGAAAGGGAGCTAGGCGGAAAAAATTAAGACCAAAAGTTGTAACGACACTTTTTGCTTTTTGTTTGTTTTTTGTTATATTTTTTTATTTGTTTTTTTTGTTATATTTTTTTATATAAGTTTATATTACATTATATTTGTTAATAATAAAATAATATTATTAAAACCTAAAAAAAAAATTTATTACAATTCCTTCACTAATGAATCGAAAGGAACTTCGTTCCATCCGGGTGTCCCTTGACACCTCTCAAGTTATATATATATATATATATATACATAAGTTTGTTGTCAGCCGCGTGGGGCCGGCTTTAGAATTGTCCCACCCCTCTCTACCCACGGGAGTCGTAAGAGCCGACACTGAGGAAATGCACTGGCAGCAGCACTCCCTCGAGTATTAACAACATCCACTGCGATCGCCAACTCGCCTGCCAAGCGTGGCAATTACGGCATTATTCCCCATAATGAGCACACAAAAAAAAAAGGATGCGGTCGGCACAGGAACGCTCGTTGCGGCGTTCTCTTGGGGAGGCCTATGTCCAGCAGTGGACGTTGAAAGGCTGAAGGATGGATGGATACATAAGTTAAGTACGACATGCTCGGCCATTAACCACAACACAAAGTGCGAACATGTGAAATCGATAATTAATAATTATAGCCTTGAGCAGGATTTGAACCTGCGGCTCCTAGATAACCGTTCCAGACTCTTTGCCAACTAAGCTTATCGTGACATTTGCTTGGGATTATTAATTTCGTTACCACATTCCTTTTTTAATCTTATCTTCTTGTTTAATGGCTCTTGTTGTGGCAGTGTGAGCACAATTTCGCCATTCCTTTTTTAATGTCTTGGGCGACGCCTGTGACATCTGTCAAATTAAAATATTTTTTTATTTTTTATATTTGTTTTAAGGCATTGGCAGAACCATCAGCCTAACAGTAACTTATAAACATCATTATTCTCCAAACTAGATTAATTCTTCAAACAAGTCGTAGTTGAAGTCAGTCATATAAAGTCAGTCAAGTCAAAGTCACGCTACAGTAAAACGATGGCAACCTTACTGAAGCTTCTATGGAGTTTTGGAAACAACAGGAAAAAACACGTTATGTCGCATTACATCAGTTGCCAGCACTTATGCACATAAACAAATAGTTAATAAGCAAAAGGCCACCACTTTTACACATTAATACTTGAAATAACACAAGTTTAGGAAAATAATGCAGAGCGACGACATGATCTTCTTCGTGCTCCCGCCAAAACTCTGTCAAATTATTACATTCAAACCAAAAACCAAACGATGACGCTTCAAAGTCTATAGGATATAGTGTAGTCTTAGTTACGTAATTATACGTAAAGTATGGCCTTCCCCCAAACAAAATTAATATGACACAGTTTAAACGCCTGCGTATTAGCAGTTAGATATCTTAGTAACCAAATATCCGCAAGTTTGGTCTTTATGATTGATCTGAGTAAGAACAGTAGGGATAGTTACGAAAACTAATGAAATACTTGCATTAGCCTATTCACAATTTAAAAATATTATGTAATATTTAGTAATATTACGTTAGTACTTAAAATTTTAACAACTGCCTGCGAAACATAATTCAAATCAGTAAGCAATTTAAGAAAAGCGTGTAATGTTTTTACGTAACTTTTAACTTGCTACATACTTGGAAATCGGCATTCAGCCTAGGTGCATGCATATATTCATATAACACTACTCAATCTCAAAAATAATGTTACTCAGCTGAAAAATTAAGCCTTAGCGACCTAGGATCTTGGACTATATATTATGTAATTATATCCTGTCATGTGTCAGGTGACGTGTTTATTCTACATACTGATTTTCACTAAGATGAGTCTACCTGTTCTTGATTTATACAAGGACATACAGACAGACTGACAGACAAACAAAAATTTTGAAAATGGTAGAATTGGAATCGGTCTTAGGCTTCTTTCTTGGGTCTTATAATTACTACCTATCACAAAATTGATGTGGAAAGAAGACATAACTTACAGATTTTATATAGTAGTATAGTAGGTATAGATACTTATCTCTAATTTAACTGCATCTGTGGTGCAGCGGTAGTATAAGCGACTGCTGATCATGAGGTCTCGGGTTCGATTCCCGGGTCGGGTAGTGTTATTGAGCTTTTCTTTAAAAGTAAAAATCTCATTAGCAGCTCGGAGTTTGGAAATGTGCCCGGTAGACGGCAATAGGCTCGCCCCCTATTACGTGGGACTTAAACATAGCTGGCGAATCGTGGGTGTGTAATACACCTCTGCCTACCCCTTCGGGGAATACATGCTTGAAGCTATGTATGTATAAGTATATCTCTAATTTTGTATTAGAGAACAAAATTAAATCCCTGTGACTTGGGGTGACAGACTCCATAGAAATGCCTCTATTTTGCTACTCTGCTGTGATCGTTATCGAATTGCAATTTATTTACACACCATTTGTAAAACCAAACCAAATTTATATCGCTAGTTCTAGTTTGTATTTCATTAATATTATTTGGCCAAAGTAGAGTGATATCTTTTTTAAGGTGGGAAAATATGTAATTAACCGCCTGCCCCTACGTTCATAACAACCAACAGAGTAGTCTAGGCCTACTAAATAAACCCACTTCGTACTATCACTGGAGCAACGTCTCCGTACACCGAAATATCCTTTTTAATGTATATATAGGTAAAGGAAGCTGTAAACTTAAAATCATCACCTCTATAAAACTATTTAAAAATAAACTTTCAGACACCGCGACTTTATAAATAAATATTTCAATTTAAATTGCAGGTGCAGGTGTGTTTGAATATTCTTCTATTTATCTGTCTGATTGACTCCTTGCATTCGGCTTCACTCGGAAGAGTGAAACGCAATCCAAAAGAAGAAGAAACCACTACAGAAGCACAATCGCCATCATCTAATCACGTCGAGACTACTTCTACTACAAAAAAACCCGAGTCTTCGCAAGAGGGCTCGAAAATACCGTCAATGCCATTAGACATAAACACTTGGACCGACAAGTTCGAACAAATGGTGCCTGAAAATGTGGCTGTTGGTTGGTTTAAAGATGTTAAAAAAATATCGGTAGTTCCTGGTGGTTGGTTGGGTGGCGACAAACATTAAAGATGAGGAATCCAATTAATTAATCAAGTTTTGATCTCCGGCTCCCATGAGCACTGCCTGAGGACAATGGACGTAGGGCCGTCCGTTGACCTATTGGAAACACGCCCAAGAAGGCACCCATATTCCACGCGTGCCTTTTAAATGAGAGAGGGCTAGGTCCTCCAAAATCTATAACATATTCACGTATCTGTAACAAGCTGCATTCGATAGGGTTTCCATTAGAGTTCGTTATAGCAGCTTTGTCTCTATATAGCTTCGCTATCCACCACCTAGAAAGGCGAACGGATATATACGGCTAAGTACTTGCATAATTATTAGAATAATCCATCAATCAAAGTCCAGCATTCAGGTTAAGCTCGAGGTCATTTTCCTCTTTCTTTGTGGAAAAAATTACTATAAGATATTAACTTTTCTGCGCACATAATCTCCTGACGCATGGTGATGATGAATTCCCATTTTAAAGAACTACATGAATTCAATAAATGGATGCAAAGCATACTTAGGCTTGGGATAACTCTAATTTTGAATTATACATTTATAGACACCTTCTTCCTGGAAGGCTAAGCAGAAACCCCAGTTTTGTAATTGCTATGTTGATTACATACTTTTCTTCGCCTCGGTGCAATGATATTGTATATCCTTGCTTCAGTGACAATATTCAAAGACGCTTTTAAAATAATATATATTATTATTAACCGATAAATAAATGAAATGGTATTGACATTTAAAGCAACTCGTAACTAAGGTATGCTTAATTATAATTCTAGCAATAAGCCACGATAATTACCCATTAAATTTATTTAAAATGTGTGATAAGTTCATAGAAATAGATAACAAATTAATATAAAAACCCGAATGAAAAGGCTCATTTAACACACTTCAACCATGGCTTCAATGGTAAGGTTCCCTTTGCAAGGGTATTTTCTTTGTTTCTGTATCTTACGACCTTTGTGGTTAAACTAAATATTTTTTTCATATTTTTATTTTAATCATTAATATTCATGATATCAATTTTAATAATTTTGTAGTTTTTCACTTTGACTCGAAGACCTCAGCAATCCTGCTGTTTGATTAATATAATGTATTCTCTTCTTTAAAAGAATATAAAGCATACTTAAACTACTGGAACAAATTTAAATAAATGCCAATATATCTTCTAAAAGGATTGCAACCGATGGCTAAGAAATTACCACTAATGGAACGTTTTAGACTCAACCAATCATTTATTTGATTATTTTTTGAACCCACGCTATCTATACTATATATTTTTACATAAATTTTGTTCCGGTCTGATTAAATTAGTAATTAAGCTGCAATATTTCAATCGCCACGATGTTACTTGCCGTCTGCAATCGCAAACACGGCTGCACACCCGCCGTGGTGATGAGCATCAGATATGCTTGAAACCTGGGTCGTTGTAATTGATCCTAAACGGGAGTCACTTGCCTATATAATATATCTAAATTATCAATCTCACGATAATTTAAATACAACAATATCTCACTTCCTCTCCAAATAATAAAATCAAAAATAAGCTCCTCTTGTTGAAATTTACAAGAATTAATTGATTCTCACAACTCTGAACCGTTTGTATTCAAACCATCTGTCCTTAAGTTATATTACTTTAATAATTTACAGATGCAAGTTGTAACCATTGTCTTTTTGATCTGTGTGATTGGTTCGTTGAACGCGGCGTCGTTCCCACGAATGAAACGTGGTGCCGAGGAAGAGGCATCTACAACACCACCGAGTACATCTGGCAGCGGCGACAAGAAAACTTCAGAAACCGAAGATAAGTCACCCCTATCCAAATTACCGACTGGAGAATGGTCTACTTTACTTACACAAAATAACCTGCAAGGGACTGCATTCTTAGAAAAGTTTAAGAATTGCGTACCTGTTGGTGGCGAAGACAAAAAAGGTGCTGAATCGGCTGGAACTAATAAAGACTCTGACAAAGATGGCTCGAAAAATCCGTTGACCCAAATTACCAAACTTCAAGAAACTCTAAGCACTAATCAATTCCTGGGAATTATCAAGCAATAAACCAATAGTTAACTATGTACACTATGTTAATATAATGCAGCAATGTCAAAATGGTCATTTTATTTTGTAACAACCTAATTTATTTTTAATTAACTTGTTTAACATTAACCTAAGAGGTTTAGTCCTCAAGCTTAAACGCACTTATACCCAGATTCTAAGACGGTTCCTCGAAAATTTCTCGACTCCACTCAAGTGCACTCAAAGAAATTGGTATTCTTAGTTGCAAAAAATCTCATCCACTCGACGCCTTTCCTCACTCGAGGTCAGGAAACAACTGTCAATCTCAAGGTACGTCGGGACCAATCTTAAGGAATACTCAAGGAAGTTTTGTTCTATAAACAATTTCCTAAAGCTCATTATTTTTCGTGAATATTGCTTTATAGTGTTTAAAATTAAATTCCAGCGGTTTTTGAATTAGCTTTATGACAATCCGTATGATTATCTCATAAGATGTTACTTGCGAGATGCTGAAAACCCAATTGAATTTGACGATACCGTAGAATTCCAAAGATAACGCTATTTTTTTCCAGCAGGATTACCGGTGCCTAAAGTAGCCGTCGAATTTATTTTATATTTAATTATACACCAACGGGTGTTGGTGGCGACAAAGCAACAAAGGCAACAAAGGTACTGAATCGGCTGGAACTAATAAAGACTCCGACAAAGATGGCTCGAAAAATCCGATGACACAAATTACCTCAACAGCTAGCAAGTTTCAAAAAACTCTAAAGGATAATAAATTCCTTGAAATTATCAAGCAATAAACCAATATTTAACTATGTAGACTATGTTAATATAATACAGCAATGACAAAATTGTAATTTTATTTTGTAACAACAATTTTTTTTTACATTAACTACCTAATATGTTTAGTCCTCAAACTTAAAGGCACTTAGTGATCTATAGAGCGAGCGAGACATACTTGGGGTTTTTTCAAAGGAAAACGTATATGCAATGAGTAAGTCTAACATAGAACTGGTGTTACCGACATAACTTACACCTAACTAAAGTGGGAATGGCCTGATCATATCTGCCAAAAGTCCTACGGTGAATACCACGACTCGGCAAACGTATAGTAACCGACCGCCCACAAAAAATATTTAAATACACTAGGTACCTCTGAAATACGCAAATCAATGATTCATAACAATTATGTCACAAAAAAACCAGAAAGACAACATTGGGCCTCAGGCGTTAACAAGATTAAAGTTGAACCATTTGAAAACTTACATCTAAGCAGTCCATATCCACAATTTGGCGAAATTTAGTAACTGAATTCCTAATTTAGTAACTTAGGAACTCAGTTATGGAAGATTCTATACAAGTGAAGTTTTATATCAACCTATATCCACCAAGTGTTTATCATAATATCTAAAAGGCCATAATTAATTAGGTAGACATTTAAGATAGCTTTCCTCACTCAAATAACAACGTTACTTATTTTATAAACTGTGCTATATTATTGGAAACAATGTATCTATGCGAGTAAAAAATCATAGTCTACCAAAGACCAAGTAATAACTAGGTACGCCTTTATATGCTTTCCTAATCTAGTGAAATAAAAATAGTAATAAATTACATACCTACATAAATATAATATATTATAATACTTATACTTCTTATGCGAAAATAAGATAAAGGTAAGCAGTACATTAAAAATACAAGATATTGGATTAATCAGAACGCATAATAATAAGGAAATGGATAGGACTATAAGATTACTTAATATCGTGAAAGTTACTTAATTTATTCTTTCTTGGAATTATTATTGAAAATACCTAATATATAAAATTCTTGTGTCAGTGTTTGTCACCATTCTCCTCCGAAACGGCTTGACCGATTCTTAGGAAATTTTGTGTGTATATTCAGTAGGTCTGAGAATAGGATGTAAACAATTTTTTATACCCCTAAGTGATAAAGGTTGTCCAACCCAATTTTTTTTTCTATTTTTTGAACAACACTTTTTATTTTAATCTTTTTATGATAAAAATACACCCCAAAATTTTCTCCTTTCTACTGCCAACCTCTATTTTTAATAGCGATATTACTATTATTATTTTTATAATCCATCATCGTTCACAGCGCTCCATGCCTCTTTTACTCATATACCACATCCTCACACACTTACAATAAGTTAGTTATTTTTTCTACGCTAGAAATTCCTTAAAAATTCTCTAGCAATAATTTATATGGCAAAACAACGTTTGCTGGGTCAGCTACTAATTTTATATATCATACGCCTCTTATATAGTACTTAATATTGTCAAGAATCCACTAATAAATAAAACGAGCGCCTGAGGTAAGTGCATCCGCAACACGAATGTGGCCATAAATGGCCGAATTCCGTAAGCCTTTCATGAGAAAATCCCAGCAATTTTTTCGCCAAGTTGCTTACAGTTATACTATTTGCAGTTTTGTCATATGAAACACTGTTATACAAATATTTCTGATATCTTTATTTTAGGCATTGCTTTACTGTTCATGAGCAGCATTAGATATAAGAAACCTGTGATGATCACTTAGCCCATGAACCTAACTCGTTTGGTACGACTTGGTATTCTCAGGAACTAAACTAGTTAATATCGAATATAATTAATGCTAGTTGATTTGGTCAGTGTGGTGCTTGTTGATTGTAATCAGTGAGTTAATAACATTTTTAACAAAATTATTATAATGTAATTGTAATCTTAACTATTATATCCCGTGTCTGTGGTTTTATGTTTATGGTAACCGTCGCTCATGGACTCAACTATAATATTATCAAGCCGCTGCTCACCATTTCATTTCACAGTTATGAAGTAAAAAATAAGTTCCTGCTACGACCAAAACACACCGATGTGGTTCATGGCCGGTCACACGGAAGAGGGTGGTATCAACCCACTCGGGCCCGATAGCAAGTGAGTACTCCCACTTGGTACCCAGCCCTACCATAAGTAATGCAATGTATGATAATTGCTTACGTCCCTTAGTCGCCTCGTACGACACCCGGAAAGAATGGAGTAGTGACATTTGTACTCTTAGTTCGTCATTAGAGCTATCAGAGAATTCAAATATTGAAGGTTCCTATGACGCTGACGCTCCCGAAGACAGGTTGAGAACCATTTCAGTACTTTGACTAAGATCTTACAATGGGAAAGGATTGATAACAGGATATGTGTTTTTGAGTATGTCGTTTGTTTTTTGTCCTTCAGATAAATCTTAAGCATAGCAGTGACCAATTTTGAGCTTGTGAACCATTAATTTTTTTAGGTGGACAAAAATGTCCTACCGCACACCCTGCTGCCCGAAGAGGCAACGGGGTAGGCTCTCACACACCAAAAACCCACCGTACGCCCTCGCCTGCAATTGCTACGGCCAGGCGAGGCTACCAGCACTATCATATTTTATATTTTTTAGTTCTGTATGTCATATTGGTTATAGTCTTTTGTTTACGGACGTTGCGGCTCAAAGTATAAGAGGATCTTTTATCTAATCCTGCCCAACCTATTTTTTTTTGTTAAGGGGTAAATTGTACCTAAATGCACATCCCGTTGTTCGGGGCAACGAACAGGGTAGTGTGGGGCCCCACCCACTAAATAAACCAGCCGTGTGACGTCTTTCCGCCTGTATGGCTAGACCACTGGAACTGTATGACATTACTCCAGTGGTAAATGGTGCACAACGTAACCGAATAATTTTGTCTATAATTTGCGTTTACTATCCTAGATAATTTCTTCAAAATAACCATATTCTTTGATATCTTCAAGCGGCGTCACCGAAGACGGTAAGTGTTATGGAAATTGATAATGCCGTTGACAGAGAATGCGCATCTGCGCACACCACAGCCACAAGCAGGATTTGAATCTTCAAATCCTGCTTGTGGCTATCATTTTCTATATCACGTTATGTTCTGGTATGGCAGAGTATGTTTAAACAAACTTTTTAGCATCCCAGTACTGGGCATGGGTCTTCTCTCATAGTGAGGATGGGATTTAGGCCATAGTCTACCACATTATCCCAAAGCGGGTTGGCAGTCTAGACAAACCATCGAGCCACTAAATAAATCCACCAATATATTCCATGTCCATCGCGGACTGTATACTGAAGGGAATAATATATTAATGCTGCAGCTGCAAGCTTTGGTGGATATAAATATAATATTACAAAAATTAGTGACTGCAGAGATGGCGGAGTTGTATGGGTTCGATTCCCACTCAGCATAACACATAATTTAGTTAATATTTATGTATATTTTTTATGGGCCGTAGTTGCCTGAAATAAAGGAATAATTATAACTCTTTGTGTGATCCACAAATGATTGTTCTAAGTCTGGGTGTACTTTGTGTCCGTGAAATTGCACGTTTGTAAAGTCCCCTGCAATACAAGGATTATTCTTTAGTGCAGGGCGTGGGCTTTAAAAGAAAAGAAAAAATATTTAAATACATATTATTTCGTTACAGACTAAGAACATGGACATCATAAGACAGAGATGCCTAAAAAAGTAAAATTAAGCAGATTGACACTGCGAGAACAGGAATACTCGAAACAGAACCCTCTGCTTACCCTCTATCGCACTTAGAACGTTATGGCTAATAACGGAATATATAAAAGTTAAAGAACAAATAATTTGTGAATGTGGGAAAAGATAACTTTAGTGTTTAGGGGTTAGAGCATTCTCATTCAATCTAGGGAAGATTGGAATGGACGCAGGTTCGTATCCCACTCGCGCTAAAGTTCCATTTTTGCCACATTTATAAATAATTTATTCTTTAAAAGTAGCTGAACATGTCACGTGCTAAAAATATAGATCAAAATGTATATAATCCATCCATCCATCAGCCTTTCGACGTCCATTGCTGAACATAGGCCTCCCCAAGAGAACGCCACAACGAGCGATCCTGTGCCGACCGCATCCTTTTTTTTTGTGCGCTCATTATGGGGGATAATGTTGTAATGGCCACGCTTGGCAGGCGGGTTGGCGATCGCAGAGGATGTTGTTAATACGCGAGGGAGTGCTGCTGCCCACTTCCCCGGTATTCCCTCAGTCGGCTCTTACGACTCCCGTGGGTAGAGAGGGGTGGGACAATTCTAAAGTCGGCCCCACACGGGTAAACATAATATTTGTTTAAAAAGGAAATAAATAAAGTGTAACATTCCTGTTAGTGACTATTTGGATATCTAATGAGACTCACGGTCAGTGGAAGACTGAGACATCCTTTCAAGTAATTGTTACAAAGGCTTGATTCACCCACGTATTTCTATATAAAGCTAATTAACCCAACATAATCCGAAAACGGTTTATTTCATAATTTTTATCAGTATTTGTGTAGACATCAGAAAATATATTATTGTAAAGCTGTAACAGAGCTGTTTGTATATTTGAGAAAAAAATACTGTTAAGCTATATAGGCGTGTCGCAACACAAAACAATTTTTTTTAGATTTTGTGTCTGTTTGCTCGTTCGTACATCACGAAAAAGTACAGAAGGGATTTAGATGCACTTTCATTTTATAGGTCTTGATTAGACTTAAAAACTGGTGTACATTTTTATCCCGTAACTATATCGGGACCTGACATATAGCTTAAATACTAGCTTTTTGGCTGTGGGGGAGCCGTGGACAAAGGCTAGTTCTATATAAAGCTAATAAACTCAACATAATCCGAAAAATGGTTAATTTCATAATTTTATCAGTATTTGCGAAGACATTAGAATATAACTTTAGAACTGAATCGTTCTCTTGAACAGATTAAGCTGGCTCTTCAGTAGTAATTATCATTTTACTGTTAATACACCTTTTGGTGCTAAAACAATACTTGTGATGTAAATTTATTTTTCCATAAACAGGAAACATAAAATTAATGACATTAAAGTAACTCGTAACGAAAGGATACTTAATCCAAATTGTACAAGTAGGCATTAGTAATATTGCCCATTAAGTACTATCTATACTTACTTAAAATGTGTGATAAGTCCATTGAAATAGATAACAAATTAATATATAAACCTAAAGAGACATACTCGTTCAACAGACTTCAACCATGGATTTGAAGGTAAGGTTTCCTTTACAAAGATATTTTCTTTCATACATATATAGTATGATATTATGCTTATATATGTATATAATATGTATATATTTGCAATGTCTTTATGATATTGTGAGTTGATTTCATCAATATAAATATTTATCACTTAAAAAGTCTGAGCCCTTAACTATTAGAGAAGACTTCATGAAATTGTTATCCTTTCTTTCAGTCAAAAGAATATAAAATACATCCAAGTAAAGATCCCTATTGTGTAACAGAAATGATAATAAAAAACTAAACTCGGTCCAAAAATTATACTAAGAATATAAAGAAATTCTAAACAATTATCTGAAAATCTGAAGTTATGAATAGACAAAGTAAAGCTAAAAAACATACATCTCCAAATTCTAATGTAATACGCTACTTATGTATACACTAGCCTTTGCCCGCGGCTCCGCCGCAGCCAAAAGCTAATTTTTAGGTGATATCTCAGCTTGCCGATATAGTAGCGGGATCAAATGTATACCAAATGTATGTTGTTAAGTCTAATCAAGATTTATCAAACAAAAAAGTTGCATCAAAATCCGTTCAGTAGTTTTTGCGTGATGCTTGAACAAACAAACAGACAACAATAAAAAAATCGTTTAGTGTTTAGATACGCCCATATAGCCTAATTCAGTCACATTTTCTCAAATATCTTAAATGTATAGACATAGCTCTGTTACAGCTTTGTAATAGTATAAATGACAGTCATTTTTAGTCACTGACGGGCCTCTTGGCGTAATCGGTAGTGTAACCGACTTCCGTGTATGAGGTCGTGGGTTCGATTCCCACTCAGAACAATTATTTGTGTGTTGAATACAGATATTTGCACTGCGTCTGGGTGTTTTCTATCTATTATATGTATGTATTTACAAAAAAAGTAGTATATGTATTATATCCGTGATCCCATAGCACAAGCATTAAGCTTAGTTTGGGACCAGAGGACGTTGTGTGAAAAATGGCCATGCATATTTATTTATTTATTTTTCTCAGGTATCTTAAATGTACAGACATTACTATGTTACAGCTTTATAATAGTATAGATTTACACGAACAAGAGGTTTTAAATCTAATCAAGAGATATCAAACAAAACAAAAACCGTAAAATCCGTTTAGTAAATAATGCGTGAATTTCGAAAAAAAAAATTTCTAAAAAAACATTGTTTTGTATTCAAAGACGCCTAAACGGCCTATACAGTAATTTTTTTTCTCTTAAATATATAGCCATAGCTTTGTTAAAATTTCATAATAGTATATATAGATTTAAACCATCTGCCTTTAAGTTATATTAATTTAATAATTTACAGATGCAAGTTGTAACCATTGTCCTTTTGATCTGTGTGATTGGTTCTTTGAACGCGGCGTCGTTCCCACGAATGAAACGTGGTGCCGAGGAGGAGGCATCTACAACACCATCGAGTACATCTGGTAGCGGCGACAAGAAAACTTCAAAAACCGAAGATAAGTCACCCCTACCCCAATTACCGACTGGAGAATGGTCTACTTTACTTACACAAAATAACCTGCAAGGGACTGAATTCTTAGAAAAGTTTAAGAATTGCGTACCTGTTGGTGGCGAAGACAAAAAAGGTGCTGAATCGGCTGGAACTAATAAAGACTCTGACAAAGATGGCTCGAAAAATCCGTTGACCCAATTTACCAAATATCAAGAAACTCTAAACAATAATCCATTCCTTGGATTTATCAAGCAATAAACCAATAGTTAACTATGTACACTATGTTAATATAATGCAGCAATGTCAAAATGGTCATTTTATTTTGTAACAACCTAATTTATTTTTAATTAACTTGTTTAACATTAACCTAAGAGGTTTAGTCCTCAAGCTTAAACGCACTTATACCCAGATTCTAAGACGGTTCCTCGAAAATTTCTCGACTCCACTCAAGCGCACTCAAAGAAATTGGTATTCTTAGTTGCAAAAAATCTCCTCCACTCGACGCCTTTTCTCACTCGAGGTCAGGAAACAACTGTCAATCTCAAGGTACGTCGGGACCAATCTTAAGGAATACTCAAGGAAGTTTTTGTTCTAAACAAATTCTTAAAGATCATTATTTCACGTGACTATTGCTTTATAGTGTTTAAAATTAATTTCCAGCGGTTTTTGAATTAGCTTTATGACAATCCGTATGATTATCTCATAAGATGTTACTTGCGAGATGCTGAAAACCCAATTGAATTTTACGATACCGTAGAATTCCAAAGATAACGCTATTTTTTTCCAGCAGGATTACACCGGTGCCTAAAGTAGCCGTTGAATTTATTTTATATTTAAGTATGAGTTCTTGTAGGCATAGCTTTACCGACTCACTGAATATTTGGCTTCCAGACATATTACAAAATAAATAATAAAATAATATCTGAACAATTTAAGTATACTAGTTAGAGCTACAAAAACACTCCCAGCAAAAAAACTATGTTGACGCGACGACGCTATAATAATAATAATATCTTTATTTCAAACAACAGGGTCCATTAATAAATACCTTAAGTCTAACATACATAGTATCAATTGTTAGTAATATAAAATGCTTAAAAACTATGTTAGTACAGTGCTTCCGTTGCACTAATGCCTAATGCACTCCGGTGGTATCTGTCCTCGAAAGCGCCTGAACATCACTTGCGGCCAAAAATTTTCGTCCAAGACTTTCTGCAGAAACAACGCTGGTATTCGCACCACAAACGCTTTGAAGTTTACGTTTCGGCGCTACTCCAGTAGCTGCACTCTGGGCTTGTATTCCAACTTTTGGTGCACGTACTCTACGATGTCCTCCGCCCGGGTGGTGTAATGAAGACGAGAAATGTATACCGGGGTGTTCGGTTTTGCAGTACGTATAGGGACTCTGGGATCCACTGGTGCATTGCCACAACAGTTCTTGTTAGTTCATTGACGGCGTTTCCTCCTCTGTACCGTCACAAACCCATCATCACCGGCCCGGTTCGTCACCTTTGCAGGCGCAGGCTTAGTAGTTTTAGAAGCAAGTGTGCTTGCAGTGACACTAGCAAAATCTTGTTTTGCTCGTGGTTGTAAAAATGTTGCTTTGGCTGCAGTTACAGACAGTGATTCCAAAGGTCGTGTAACATACGCGGCGTTGCAGGCAGGGGCAACGGGTAGAGGGGAAGGCGCTCGAGCCATGAACTCTTGGGACTCAACAGTTGCCAACGGTGATGTTAAAACTCTACTAACTCCAGATTTGTACGTGAGAAATCGACGCCAGCTCTGCGATGCGTGTTTACATAGCTTGCACGAGGTGATCCAATTACCGTCGCATTTTGCGTAATTCTTTGAGTTCTTGACGCAAACACTCAACGGTTAAACTCACTTTCTTGACGTAAACACTCAACGATGCCTCCAGATTTTTATGTATATTGGCAAGGCTTGCCTTCAGGAACACAATGTCTTTGAGCAAGCTAGTGACATCTACGTGGTCAAAGTCCACCGGTGGAAGTTTGGGAAGGTCCTTGGACACAAACATGGGTACGTCAACTGGGTCGGTTTCCTTGAGCAGCGCGATTAGATCTTGGAGACTTATCTTAGTTCCATCACGCCGTCGAGACACCATCTGGTCACGTTTGTTTAATAACGTGAACAGCATCAGCTTGGAAGCTGCGATGTCTTCTTCACTGAAGTTTGTCGCACAGATTTGGACGACGGATACCTCATCTATCACATCCAGCTTCTGCTGCAGGAACGCCAGCAGTTAATTCGCCACAAGTTGTTCAATCATGGTGATAAAAATCGCGAGCGTCGGCTTGCGCCGCGCTTTATTTTATTAATATAATTATATTAATAAACACACGTCGTATTACCTCGACTCAACCTCATTCGAGGTTCCTTGAGCTTTGTTCGAGATTTCAACTAAGAATACCAATTTCGAGGATTCCTTCAGATATTCCTTGAAGTATCCTTAGTTGAGTTTGAGTCGAGGAAAGGTTGAGGAAACGTTTTAGTATATGGGGGTTAGTTAGCTATGGAGCTAGGGTTATTCTCAAGGACTCAATCTGTGTAATATGCAATGAGTGAATCCAACATAGAACTGGTGTTACAGACATAACTTACAGCTGACTAATGTGGCCATTTCAGAAGATCAGCGTGACACAACAGCAGGTCGTAGGACCTGCTGTTGTGTCTGTTATATTTCATATGGAGAGTTAGAGCGCCGGAGGCCCAAACACCCTTCTTATCCTCCATCTTCTCATAATTATCCTTCCTCTACACCTCCTATCACTTTCCTTGGGGTCAGACTTTGTAGCTGTCTCGGCTGGTCAACGGAAACGTAATCTCAAAAATAAGATAGTCTTCCATCATTCTAGTTCTTACTTTTAGCATATTATAAATGTATCTTAGACCAGATTATATGTTGTCCACGGTTAAAGTGATATCCTTTGTCAATTACCCAGAGATAAACTGTAGTTCACGTTGTAATTGGCTTGGAGTTATCAAGTGAGTGTTAAACTTGCCGTGGTAAATATCCGTGATCGTGTCGAACAGAATATCTTGGATTCTTTTAAGATTTTGAATTGGGCTGATGGCAGTAATCGCTGAAAAAGTAAACTCCTGGGCTTTGTATAAGCTCTCAATTTCTTGTTTCGTAGCGGAAACAGCGTTGTCTAATTGATTCAAATGCTTGTTTATAGTTTTATGTTGTAATTGTATAGTTCGCTCGGTTCGTTTTAAAATGTTATACTCGGCCTCAATAATCGAGGTTTGATTTTTTAACAAATAAGCAAGATGTTGCCCGTTATGTTGTACCAGTTGTATCTCTTTCTTATATTGTTCCGCGAATCCTTCGTCTAATACTCCGAACAGGCTGTTTGCGACGTAACCGACACCGTTTATAAGACCGCGACGCTGTCTGGCGCGCAGATCAAAATGTTGATTTAGCATAAGTTTATTACAATGTTGTAATTCCTGTAGGTCATGTTTCAGTTGTAGTAATGTCATAGTACAATGACCTTTTTCATTTAAAGAGGTACATAGCTTGTCTAAATAATCCAGACATTTTGTTGCAGCTGTATTACCTTCCCAATAGGGATCCATATCATAATAAACAATTAAATTCCACTTATATCTAATAACTTGCACGTCGTGTAAGTATTTAAAATACAGTGAATTGTTGGTAGGTAACGCCGAAATATTATAGGCTGCATGAGACGGTGATATCAGTGCCACAAGAAATAATAATGACATCGCCAATGATACGAACTTACATGGTTTTTTAATACTAGTATTCTTTCCAGGCTCCTTGGAACTAGTCCTATTTTGATGGCTGATAGTAGAATCTTCCGTATTAGATGTAGTAGAAAATACTGGTAATATTGAAAGCTTAATAATCGGCCGTTTAATGATACCCCCTTTGTTTTCAAAGTTACTACACGAACTAACCCATCCTGACCTGGGTTTCTGAGTTTCTATGACTCTCCCTACCATCCATTTCCCAGGTGGCATGTTGTCGTCCTGAATGGTCACTAAATCTCCGATTTTAATATTTTGTTCAGTGGTTCGCCATTTGCTTCTTATAGATAACTGCGGTAAGTATTCCGATTTCCATTTCTTCCATATATCACTTATTAATTTAGCTGATAGATACCACCTAGTTCGAGCGTCATTTCCCGTTTTAATTATGCTGGTTCCGCATCTTCCGATCAAAAAATGAGCTGGGGTGAGAACATTCAGATCTTCCACATCTTCTGTTAGGGCACAAAGAGGCCTAGAGTTTAGGCAAGCTTCCACTTGTGATAAAACAGTGCTAAACTCCTCAAAAGTTAACTTCTGTTCTCCAATAACGCGCTTTAGGTGATGTTTTAAGCTACGAACCGCTCATTCCCATAATCCTCCCGCACTTGGCCGGGAAGGGGCGTGGAAATGCCATTCTATATTTAAATCAGTTAGTTCGGCAAAGAAGCTATTATCGAGCATATTTTTTAAATCAAGATAACTTTCTTGAATCATTCTATTCGCTCCCACGAAATTTGTCCCGTTGTCACTGTAAAGGTGCCGTGGCGCTCCTCTTCTAGCTGCCATGCGGCGTAATGCTGATAAAAAACTGGAACTGCTCAGGTCGGATACAAGTTCTAAGTGTAAGGCCTTAGTCGCCATACAAATAAACAACGCAATATATCCTTTTGTTGTCTTAACACCCCGTCCCTTGCTGCTTTTTACGTCTACATAGCCGGTATAATCTACCCCGGTGTGATAGAACGGTGGGGCAGCGTTGCTTCTAGCTTAGGGTAACTTAATCCATAATAATCATTAATTTTGCTTTCTTTAAATCTGATAAGGTAAGAAAACCGGGTAGGCCGTTGTGCTTATTTGACATTATAGAGCTTTTGTCAAAGTGTAGAATTTGAATGCCACGTAAAATCCATCCTAAAATTTTAATTCTACGGGACTAATCGGGTTTTGGCTACGACTAATAGCACAGATAGATCATTCTCTTTTCGTATCCTAGCGTAAATCACTGCCGCGTGTGCTTTAGTTGACGCGTCGCAGTAGCCGTGTATCTCTATGACGTCATTAGCTCTGTATGCGATCCAGCGTGGTATTTCGCATTGTTATACATATTCGATATTCGATTTTACGGCAATCCATTCCCTTTTGATATTTTGGGGCACTTCTTCGTCCCATTGTATTTTGTTTAACCATAGTTGTTAAAATATTAATTTTAAATTCGTAGTAAACGGTGACAACCATCCCAGCGGGTCGAATATCTTAGATATTTCGGATAATAGTAATCGCTTAGTTATTTTGGTATATGAATTTGCTAAGTTGAACTGGAAACTTGTCATCACGAGAGTTCCAACGTAGGCCTAATGTTTTGGAAGTATCTTCACATTTAAAGTTGAAAATAAGGTCACTCTCGTTGCTATGTTCTATATTTTCGAGTAGCTCCAGATCATTTGAGGACCATTTCCTCAGTGTAAATCCTCCTAATTTTAACAAACTGTTCGGATCTCGTATAAGCTGCTTCCCTTGGGATATATTATGGAAGCAATAAACCATGTCATCCATATAACACGACTCTTCTAATATTTTGGCCGCTTCAGATAATTTAATACGTTTATCCTTTTTTTTTTTGGTATCGCTGTGGAAATGCATTTACGCATCCCCCCGATGACAATGGAGGGGTATGTAGGACTCGCCGGGTGCTTGGGCAGACGCCTCACGTTCCCGCTCCGCGGCCTCCTTCAGTAACATAACGGCTTCGCAGAAGGAGGCCATAGACGACCAGCACCTGTCACCGCCAAGCATTTGTGAGATTACTTGCGCGCCACACTCGTGGCATCCGGGGGCCTCTTCTCTGACAATACGATGCAGGTACTTACCGAAGCACCCGTGTCCGGTAAGCACCTGCGTCAACCTAAAAGTGAGGTTGCCGTGCCTTCGATTCAACCAGCGATGGAGGTGTGGCGTAACCGCCTCTATAGTCCCCCGTCCTGCTCCAGGGGACTCCAGCTCCTCCGTCCACCGCTGGATCAACATTCCTCGAGCCGCTTGTCGTGCTCCACCCAGACTCCTTTGGGGCCTAAGCCTGGAGAGGCAAAGGTGGGTCGCCCGCCAGCAGCCTGTCTGCGGCCCAGGACACCGTACGGTACCCCCTTATGGCCCTCACCGCTATGGCCCTCTGCGGACGTCGCAAGAGGGCCTTATTAGGAGCGGTGAGTGCGTCCGCCCAGATCGGGGCACCATACAGCGCCATGGACCGCAGAATCCCGCTGTAGAGTCGATGGCAGGACGGCCCTGGACCTCCAGTGTTTGGCAGAAGCCTACCTAAGGCCGCGGCAGATTTGATAAGCCTAAGGGCGAGCTGGGCAAAGTGCGGCCCGAAAGTCCATCTACTATCGAGGTGCAGGCCCAAATATTTCATATGGGCCTACACCGGCACGGCAACCCCCTGCACATTCAGGCATGCTCCTCGGGGGAGGACCTCGCCGAGGGCCGTGGAATAGGAGGGCCTCAGTTTTTTGCAACGAAACCCTCAGACCCAGCATACCGATCCGGTTAACGACGAGCGCAACTCCGACCTCCGCCGATCGGGCGGCCTCTTGAAAGCCGGCCCTCCTCACCGTGACGAGGGTGTCGTCCGCGTAACAGATCACCCCCATACCGGGAAGGAGCCGGCCCCGCAGGACCCAATCGAACCCGACATTCCATAGGATCGGGCCAAGGACGGATCCCTGCGGAACGCCGAGCTCTACTCGATGGCGGTATAAGCGCCCGTCGCCCCCCTCCCAGAGCACGTGCCTTGCCTCGAGGTATGCCTCCAACAACCGGAGATACGGAGGCACTCCATGAAACCGGAGCGCCTCTTTCGACGTCTCATGTGGGAGACTGTTGAAGGCGTTCTCTTTGTCGAGTGAGACTGCCAGAACGACTTCCTTCCTGGCCACCGCCTCGGTGACCAAGGTTTTCAGGGCGGCTAACGCATCAATAGTGGAGCGGCCCGCCCTGAACCCGAACTGTGACTCCGATAGTCCCGGCCCGATATCCTCGAGGTGCCGGACGAGACGGTCCGTGAGCACCTTTTCGAACAATTTGGCCGTCTCGTGCAGCAGCACCAATGGCCTATATGCGGAAGGAGAGTCAGGTGAGAGACCCTCCTTCCGCAGCAGACACAGCCGTCCAGTCCTCCATTGCTCCGGGAACTACCCCGATCTCAAACATGCGTCCAGCAGTTCCCTTAGCCCATCCCTGATAAACTCCGCGGCGACGCCGAGCACCAGCCCCGGAACGCCATCCGGGCCGGGCGCCTTCCTCCGTCCTCGAAGGCGGAAGAGGGCCACATCCAACTCATTGTCGGTGATGGGAGGGATAGCCACCCTCTCTTCCACCACCAACGGAGGAGCCATCACTGGGGGGACATGTCCCGCGGACCGCGGGAACAAACTCCCCACTAGCCCCGACAGGAGGTTTCGGTCCATCGACTCGATAACGGGGGCGCCGTGGGCGCTGAGCTTGTTTCGCGCCCGCTGGTATGGGCGCCCCCAGGGATCCCCGTCAAAGCCTGCCAATAGCTCCTTTCGGGCCCTCTCCTTTGCCCGGCTGATGGCCAGCTGTAGTTCTTTTTTTTGTGCGGTATTCTTCCCGCAGCTGGCCCTCAAGGACGGCGTCCCTGGCATTCCTTCCTCGGCATCTAACGTACGCACGCCGCAGACGGTTACTAGCCGCCCGAAGGTCAGCGATTTCGGGCGACCACCAGTAGACCTGTCGGCGCGGCGGCCTCCGCCGGGCCCTCGGCATCGCCGCATTGCATACCACCATTAATATTTCTTTTATTTGGCCTGCGAGCCCTTCTACGTCGACGCTGCCCCATCCACCTGCAGAATCCCAACCCTGCACTATGGCAGCCTACCGCACCATTTCAGGGTCGAACTGACCTAAAGCCCATTTGGGGAGTCTGCCGATCCTGCGCTGAGACCCTAGAGTGGCCCTAGAGAGGTAAAGAGCTCGAACTGAATGTATAGGTGATCCGATAGCGTCTCCACCTCCTCTTCCACCCTCCAACCTCTCACACCCCGTGCGACATCAGGGGTGGCGAACCATAGATCCACCACGGACCCCCCTGTCGCCGCACGCAGGTGCGGACGGTCCCTCTGTTGAGAAGGGACAGACCGGAGAGTAGGGACCACTCTTCGACGGACCTATCTTTGGCATTCGTAGCGGGGTTCCCCCACACTTGGGACTTCACATTGAAGTCCCCGAGGACAATAGTAGGCCTCGGGGACTGTCTGCAGACCGCGGCACCGACGTTGTCCAGGAATAACTCGAACTCCGCCAGGCCGCGGTTGGGGGAAAAGTAGATTCCTACTACTGCAAAGCCCCGCCACCCCGCCACGACGTAGCCAGATCCTCTCTCGAGAACGGAGAGAGGGGGGCCGGCGTTTTCTCTGCATAGGACAGCGACATCGTCATTTAGGTCCCCCGCCCAGTTCGGTTGGTGGGGGACAAAATATGGCTCGCAGGCCACCACCAGGTCTATGCCCTACTCCGCCATAGACTGCAGTAGCAGGTCCTGAGCCCCAGCCGAGTGGCTCAAATTCGCCTGGAGGAAATCGACTCTGTCACCTATTATGACGACACGTCAGTCTCCCCCTGGCCCTGGCGGCTCACTTCACTGGAGCTAACAGCCCGAGGTCCTTGGGCCGCCAGTACTCTACTCTTTATCGTAGGGGGCCTGCATGCCCGCCCACCCATAATATATTCCGAGGAGCGTCCTGCCGCCGCACATACCGCACAGTGGGCTGTAGCCGCGCACGTTGCCGACCGGTGTCCAGTACCGCCACAACGGTAACATAATTGCTACCGATCGACACCGGATGAGCACAACTGACTAGTGTGCCCCAGCGCCAGGCACCTGAAGCACCGCAGCGGTAGTGGCTCCAGTGCTTGAATGCCGGCTGCGCTCCAGTCGACCAGGAGCCTCCCTGCGTCGGCTAGCGTCTTGGCTGTGGCGATGGGGCAGTGGACCTTGGCCATGCCCATACCTCGGGGCCCAGATTGAATGTCTCCAACCCAGACCTCCTCAGTGGCGCAGTTGCACGCGCGGACGATGGCGGCGGCAATTTTTTCCCAGGTGACGGAGTCGTCCAGTCCCGTCACGCAGAGATCAGTGCACTTGACGGGACGGACGACATCCGCCACACCATCTAAAGCAATCCTCAACTGCTTGGCTAGTTTTTCAGCCACTTCAGGTGACTGGGCCTTGGGTAATTGGAGTACCCTGGCACTAGTCACTGATCGGCGAATTCTTAGCCCCTCCTTGATCCCCAGGGCCGAGAGATCTATACCCCGCTCCGCACGCAGCATTGCTTCGGCGTACGTCACCCCTGTTTTCTCGGCCGCTGGCTGTAATGTGATAATTACTGCCGACGAGCGGGGTATAGATCTCTCGGCCCTGGGGATCAAGGAGGGGCTAAGAATTCGCCGATCAGTGACTAGTGCCAGGGTACTCCAATTACCCAAGGCCCAGTCACCTGAAGTGGCTGAAAAACTAGCCAAGCAGTTTCGCCGATCAGTGACTAGTGCCAGGGTACTCCAATTACCCAAGGCCCAGTCACCTGAAGTGGCTGAAAAACTAGCGAGGAGCGCCGACTTCTTCTTCTTTCGCCGCGCTTTCTTGTTAGGCGCAGCAGCGGACACGACAGTGGTCGTAGCAGCGGGTGCCGTGGTAGGCACGGCAGGTTTTGGAGAAGATTTATTTTTCTTCCCCTTCCGCACCACCGTGGTCCAGCCCTCACTAGGTACTGGGACAGGAGCTACACTAGCCTGGGCCAGCCAGGGCAGGTAAGCTCTCCACCGCCTTCTTTTGGGCTGCCTTGGGTGCCTCCTTTCTTCTATCGGCAGCAAGCGGTGGCCGGAGGGGTCGCTTAGGGGGCAGTCGTGCCTCCATCGCTCGCTTCTAGACGCGCGCAAACCATCGTCGTAAGACGTGAGATCGCGCGCGCCGTCTCCTCCGGCAAACCATCCGAGGGCAGTTCAGTGGTTGGGACAGACGCAGCGGACCGTGCAGAAGTTTCCATGCGGTCCGCCTCAGCAGGTCCGACCCCCGCCAGCAGCATAGCTACTTCAAGCCGTGCGAGCTTGGCTTGCAACTCCGCGACCTGGACATTTAGGCGACTATTGTGAGCCCGTAGCTCTGCAACTTCCGTAGTGAGGCGGTTATTAGCCGCCTGCAGCCGCTCCGTCTCCTGGTTGGTAGAGCGCCTGGCCAGGGCGTCTACTACCTTCATGTTATTGGAGACTGCCTCCTTTGCGGCGCGCACAAAGGTGCCCTTGATATTCATGGACTTTGTGGCCACCTTGTTGATGATGGCCGTGTGGTCCTGAGCTCTCTTTTTAAGATCCGCGACCGACAGAGTATTCACATCCTCAATCGACTCGTGAATCCTCAAAGAGAGCTGCTCGACCTCTTCTTCGGCAGCTCCCCTTTGGCACGCCTCGCTCTACGACTGGCAGCCTCCGACACAATTGGCGTCGGTGTCCCTGGGTGGTTGATGCTTCGACCCCTGCGTGAAGTCGTGACCTTTGGGGGAGGCATCTCCGTCGAGCTCCCGTCATCAGGCGCAGCGTCCCCCTGAGATAGGGTGCGCTTGCGCCAAAACCGCGACTGAAGCGGCTCCAGTGAAACCGCGACCTCCACTGGCTGTGGCAACTGCATTGTGGCGGCCACACTCAGTCCGCCCTCCTCGGCTGCAGACATCTCGGCGGTTGAGGTGCCTGCCGAGCTATCCGGCGCCGAGCCGTCCCGTGATGATTGGGACGTCTTTTTGCCTATGCGGCACTTACGGCTGTTTCGCGGTTTGCGCGCGGTTATGCTGATAGGGGCCGCATTTACAGCCGGGCCCCTTTCGGCTGAAGCGTCGGGTGTCTCACCCATCTCCGTCGTCAAAGAATTTGTTTAAATGGTTCATACTGTTCCCACGATTAAGGGAGAAGAAAAGTCCACCCGGGCAGAGATCCCAGTACCCGGGTAAGCGTACATCTGTAACCCAACACAGGGGGTCCGCAGGTACCCTGGCTGGGGGCGCGCTAAAGACTGAACTACCCATCTGCCATGCATCTCCTCGCCACGCGCCAGAACTTGAGATTCGGGGTAATTTTTTATAGAGGTTGTCTTCCTCGCGGTCCGGGCGATTAAGCCAAGACCCTCGTTCCTGAAATGGGCCGTGGGACATACCACAGCACATATCACTATTCAGGTTTTCGATTTGGGACGGGGGGGGGCCGCTGTGGCCCCGCTGTCCCAACTCCAGAGCCAGGGGAGCCGGCTCCGACGCCCTAGTCTATCCGCTGTGCCCTCTGCTGAGTCAGAGGGACACGCGGAGACCCGTCC
Source organism: Leucoma salicis (assembly GCA_948253155.1). Lineage (NCBI taxonomy): Eukaryota > Metazoa > Arthropoda > Insecta > Lepidoptera > Erebidae > Leucoma > Leucoma salicis. The sequence continues at coordinate 10,878,629 of OX411820.1, read as the reverse complement.
TGTCCGGAATTTTAGCCGCCGGCGACTGCCGACGTTGCCCGGGGTGCACCACTAGGAGGTAAACCGGCACCACACCCCAATTGGTTCATCCTTGGCCAAGCGCTTTAAAGTCATCATTGCTAAAAATGGTGCTGCTTTGGTTCCATAAGTGACGGTTGTAAGATTGTAAGTTTCTAAGGGTTGATTGGGAGCATCCCTCCAGATAATTTGCTGATATTTTTGATCACTTTTACAGACATTAATTTGTCGATACATTTTTTCAATATCGGGTGTGTAAGCATAACGATATTGACGCCACTGCAATATTAGTCCTTGGAGATCCTGCTGTAAATTAGGTCTCTTATACATAAAATCCTTGCTGAGGCGTTAAACACAACGCGTAGTTTTGTAGTTGATGATTCTGCTCGTTTCACGGCATGGTGCGGCAAGTAACATGATAGCGGCTGTTTATTATTGTAATATGGCTCCATGTGTCCTAAAACTATGTACTCACTAATGAAAGATTTATATTGCAGGGCTAAAATTGCCTGCTTGCTAAATTTTCGCTCCAAATTTTTAAACTGTGCTATAGCCATTTCTTTAGACGAGCCTAGTTTTGTCTGTATTTCAGATTTGAGCGGTAATTTTACCACATACCGCCCATATTCCCTGCGTTTAGTTGTTAATAAATAGAAATCTATACATTCTTGATCTTCCGATGATAAATTTGAATTATCGCATATATCCTCAATCTCCCAAAATTTTTGAATATCGGGGATATTGTTAACCACATTACATTGAAATGATGAGCTCTCTCCACCACCATAAACTATCCAACCTAGCTGAGTTTCTTGCAATATAGGTTGCAATAAGCTTTCTCCTTTAAGCAACCCTCCCAACAATATCATGCCATAAACTTGAGCGCTAAGTAGTATGTCCACTGGACGATTTATGTTGAAGTACGGGTCGGCTAATTTAAGATTTGCTATATAAGACCACTTCGATGTGTCAAAGGCTTTATGCGGAATATCTTTTAATAGATTATTCATGACAAGTGCACCGGTGTTGAATGAAAAATCACTATAAGTTGAGGCACAGTTTAGTGTGATCCTACCATTACAATTGTTTTGAACTTCTCCTACGCCGAATATCGATCCATTAAATTTAGACCGTTGCAATCCCAATTTCTTCGCCGCGCTGTCTTTGATCAGCGAAACTTGTGATCCCGGGTCTACGAGGGCCCTTAAGATGTGATAGGAACCATCCATCGCTGCAACTTTTACTAAAGCTGTTGCCAACAACACTTCAGTCTTACCTGGCCTGTTTTGTGACGTATGTGTAGTAATAGTCACATTTGCTTCTTGCGAAATAGGCTCCGATGTCATCGCGGCGTTGTTTGATTGCAAAATATTATTTATACATGCGTCATGTAAAACTTAATGGTAATTACCAGCGCATTTGCGACGTCGCCTAACGGAAATGCATTGCTGACCATTGTGATCAAATAGACAATTTTGCATAATTTCAATTTTAAAACTGTATTTAGTTTCGCATCATTCGGCAACTTTAAAAATTTTGCGCAATTAAACAATGCATGTTGGTGATTGCAAAATTGACATTTGATCGTAAAAACATATAAAGCTTTGATATATGATTGATTCTTATTAAATTTATTGGCGTAGTTAGGGTTGTACCTCGATGCTTTTGGATTTTCAGGAAATTCTTTTGATGATTGATGGCTCGATTCTTGTGTCACTTGATCAAGCTTTTTGCGAGATGTTTCTAGGCTTATAAACTTAGCCTCCAAGTAGTCTAAAAACTCTTGTAAGACCGGCAGCTCTCTTGAATTTTTCGGAGAATCAATATAATTCCCGGAAGCGTCGCTATCCAGTTTTTGGGCTTACAAATGTACGAGAATCGGATCCCATGAGCTGACATCTATACCTAAATTCTTTATGGCGTGTAGGCTTTCTAGGGCTGTGTCATCTGGCTTTTTAATATGACCTAGTGCTTGGTGCTGCGAACTAGGCAATCCTAGTAGCGTGTTCATGATAGAAGTGAAAATTAGCTTTTTATTGTTATACCGATGCTTTTGGATTTCCCAACAGACAATATAGTTATCAGAGCTAATAGGTAAATGTTGGATCAAACGCTCTGCTTCTTCTTTAACTTTACCTTTTATAAATTGCATCTTTTGGGCGTTTGATAGTACTGTATTCACTTTGTCTTTAATGTATAGTGCTAAGCATGTCAAATGCTAAAAATATATATAAATATTTATCGGGTTTGCGTCATTATTAGGTAAAAATCTTAATTGTAAAATTAAGTTTACCTGGTCGGGATAATGTATGAAAATACTTCCGACAGATGGCGCAGGCGTCACCCAGAGACGTTAGGTATGATGTGTTATCGAAATTAGCAGTCAGGAGCAATTGTCAGGATGGCTGAATTGGCAAAGCATCTGGACGGTATCCAGGAGATGCAGGTTCAAATCCTGCTCCTGACTGTTATTTTCGATTTCAAATTTTTCACTTTGTGTTTAAAGTACTGTATTTTTATGAATCGCTTCACTAAATAGATCTTTAAACGACACCCATTGCTGATAGTGTCCGGTAAAAGTAGGGATATCGAGTTTTGGAGTAGATTTCTCGCGATAAGACGTAGACCACATCTTTGAGTTGATGGCCTTTTTCATATTATTGAAAGTTAGTTCATGCTTGCTGAAGTGGGTTTAGTATGCTATATTTTCTTCCGACTCACTGATGATGTCCCAGTGAAGGTTCTCAATTGCATTCCACCGGTTTTGTAAGATCTGAAGGGGGCATCTTCAAACTTCCACTTTTCTGTCATGGATGCTATATCTATATTTTCGACTGTTCGACCAAAGGCTTTAAAATGGACCGAGTGCTTGTGTAGCATGTCTTCCAGCTTGCTTGAGGATCCTCATGACTGACGAGTTGGGGTAGCTGTTGGATCCTGCGAGGTGACAGACGTTGCTGCCACTTCTTGCTGTGCTTTTTGAGGAGCCACTGTGGGCTTACCTCGCAGTTGTGTCTCTTCTTGGCTTTGCTTAATCAATTTCTTAGCAGTTAAGTAAAGATCTCGTGTATGCTCATATTCCGAATTCAAAAAGTATTTATGATTAGATTGTTTGAAGGGAATCATTTTCTCATGGTTGTTTTGGAAATCTGTCCAGTAAGCTTCAAGCATTTCAAGCTTACGTCTGCAATAATCATAAGTTTTTCTTTCCCCGCTATCCTTTTTAAAATTGATAAGTAGTTTTTTAATAGCCTCCGCGATTTCTGTCTGACTGAAATATAGAGATTCCATCTTGCTGCTGTTGCTTCTGATGACTATATAAAAATGATGCTATTTGGACGTTGCCGCTGTACCAACTGAGAATATACCTCGTTGGTGATGTGCTTAAAGGTCAAGCCACAAGCCTGAGCTACTAGTATGTGCTCGTAAGAGTGCTGGCTATACTCGCTAATGTAAGTATCAAGGATACGACCTCAGAACTCACTGCTGCTAATAAACGCTATAACGAAACGATCTTACTTGAACGCTCGTGCTGCTGTGCACTCCGTAGAGTATCTCTTTCTGGATCTGCTGCTTTTCTAATTACATGATATTATTGAGCATTATTATCTGTTTCCTGGTTATACGTTGCCTTACTCTGTGATATGCATAGACTATTAGTATCTTATGTTGTAATCTATGGGTAATATGAGTTTGTTCTTTTCTATTTTTTGTTGCCATTTAGGCAGTCTACGTATATGTTATTTATTCAGACTTTTGTTAGTAGTACATTATATATAGGTATATTTGGATTTTTCTCTCATGTAACAATTAGTTTTATTTTTATTTTTTTTAATTTTTGTATACCACTGGACGCGCAGATGTCAGGTGTTGGCAGCAGGACATTGCTGAAAATCAGCGTTGCAATGTTTAAACGACATTGCTGTATGCTGAGCAATGCCCTTTTTTCTACCACTTACTTGTTAATTTTTTTTTATTCTTGGTTGTTATTATAGGCCATATTTGTTTTATTTTTCGTGTCTAGTTATTAGGTTTTACTTACCTATAAGTGGTTTGAAAATAAATATATCTTTCTTTCTTTCTCTTTCTTTCTTTCTTTTGTGCCACTGACACACCATAAAATTCACTGCTGCTAGAAGCTGCTGCTGCTGTCTACACCACGAGTTACTGTTACGCTGATGTGTCACTAAGTCACAGTTCGCTAGGATGCTGAGCTAGTCACTATATGCCACAAGTCATTGTTCATAGAAAAACGAGTGCACTTCACTTATCATCAATCCTGATTTAGAATTACCGACCGCGAAGTCCTCGATTTCGATAGCTCGAAGGACCAATGTGAAGGGGGTGGCACTTAGTAAATGATGCTATGGATTTAGACAAATAAAAATGATTTAATTCATGTACCAAGATAATAGTTACAAAGGAGCGAGGGAGCACACGCGATGACCGCTAATCGTGTACTGAATGCTGATGGCTTATTATAATATAAATTAGTATTGTGGCGTAAAAACGCTATGTAAGCATTTATATTGTTCGGTTTCACCGTACAGAGCTGTTAGATTATTATTTTTGAATTATTTTTGGTTTGTAAAGAAGTGTTAATGATCAATTAATTGTTGTTCTTACTTACTTTTTAATAGCTCGACGATACAGTTCACAAGTTACTTAGTTATCACTTCTATCGGAGCGTTCGGAGACGATGACGCGAGTTCCATGATCAAAAAGTGCTCAACGCGCCTAAGGAAGTTTTCACTTCAAAAAATATGCATTCTGAAGTTATGTGTAATGTGTAACGGACGGATGCAGAAGGCATCATTTTTGGCGTAAAATCTGGTCGGTGCCTATTATACACTGTGAGGGCGATTGGATTAGGGATATTCAGCGAGCTTGTAAACAAATCCCAATAATGAAGATTATTAAAACACAACAACAAGATGTAGCCTGTGCAGTCCGTTTGTTGGCAAATTATAAATTTACAAGATCGGATAAACTGAACAATTTTTGGCTTAAATAGTTTACAGGTAAGTTTGATTTCTCAATTCAAATCGGCTATGGAATCGGGGACGCTGCCGGATTTTATGACGTAGTCATCATCTCTCATTTGCTCCATAAATCAGGCAGTACCAAGGAACCAGCTAATTATAGATAGATTATGTGTTTACCGTCGGATATCTTATATAAAAACTAAAATTACTTGAATTTTATCATTGAATTTTATGAACACAAATTGCAAAAATGTCAAATGCTAAAAGACATATAGAAAAATGTCAAAGCATTAGATGCCTCGGGCATGTTACTCTCGGTAGGCTGCTGGTTCAATTTTCGACTTTTACCCCCTAATATATTTTTCATTTATGATTGTAACAATTTTTATCACACTAATATTAACAAGTGTGTACCATTCTTGTTAAACACTTGTTTTTTATTAACAAGTGTGTACCTCACTTGTTAATATCGTAAGATATTGAATTAAAAATTGTTACAATCATAAATCAATAATCTATTAAGGGGTAAAAGGGGCAAATTTAACCAGCAGCCTCAACTAGGGCCATTCGATTTTATCGGCCTTGAATAGCAAAATAACTATTTTAAAACAATGGAAAAGTTAAAGAAAAAAACATATAATAATATTTTTTAAGGAAAGGAAAATTTTTTGATGATATCTCGAGAACGGATTGATTGATACCGAACATTTATTTTCTGAGACGGTACGAAGATCTTCAGATCAGCCAGTTATGAAATGATATATCATTTACACATGACATGGTTCCAGAGTATCCGAAGGAAGACTATAATAAACTAGCCTTCGCCCTCGGCTCCGCCGCAGCCAAAAGCCAGTTTTTAGGTGATATCTCAGGTTCCCGATGTAGTATCGGGATAAAATGTATACCAGTTGTTAAGTCTAATCAAGAGCTATAAAATAAAAAAGTTGCATCAAAATCTGTTCAGTAGTTTTTGCGTGATGCGCGAACAAACAAACAGATAAACAGACAAAAAATCGTTTTGTGTTTATACACGCCTATATAGCCTAATAAAGTAATTTTTTCCTCAAATATATTAAATGTACAGACACAGCTCTGTTACAGCTTTATAACAGTATAGATACTAATTCGTTACGCTACGTACCGTACCCGTAGCTAGTTCCAAGTTATTAAAAAAACCCACAATACAACGTAATAGTGTGACATAAAAACACGGTTTTATGTAAACAAGTCGTAGAGCAGTATTTAATTAGTTTATTTACACACAAAATAGATGTATTTTCCAGGCAGTATGGGTATTTTCCAGTGTCATTACAAACATTTTTAAAAGTAATTTACTACTAAATCTTAAATAATTATAAAAACTATGTTTACAGCTACACTCATAGTCCTGTATTATTTATTTAAAATTCCCTTTAGTAAATTCATATTTAGTACTGTCTGTAACAATTAAACAATCCTAAGTTATTTTTTGGCCGTGTGTGATCGGCTTTATTTGAATTGGCAAAGCATCTGGACGGTATCCAGGAGATGCAGGTTCAAATCCTGCTCGTGACTGTTATTTTCGATTTCACATTTTTCTCTTTGTGTTTAAATTCAATTACCTTTAATACATATTTTTAGTGATGTGCATATTGTAAGGAATATGAAAGAATGAGTGAATGGGTTTTTTAATTCGATGGAATTAACTTGATTAGAAGGTATACGTGAGAATCGCAATACCAAAAGCACCATTGTCAACCTTAAAAATTACTCTGTATATATAACGGAAGTGGGTTGGCTATTTTCTCCTGCAACCAAAACACAATAATAATAATAATAAACTGGGATCAGTTTACCATTACTGACAGGACTATTGTTGCTAACAAACCTGATATAGTGGTGATAGACCGATCAAAGCGCCGTGCACTAATTGTCGATGTCACCATTCCGAATGACGAGAATCTCGTGAAAGCTGATAAAGATAAACAAATAAAATATTTGGATTTAGCTCACGAGATTACCGACATGTGGGATGTTGACTCGACAATTATTGTTCCGATAGTCATATCAGTTAATGGTGTGATCGCCAAGAGTCTCGATCAACACCTAAAGAGACTCTGGTTGGACATCTGGATTAAGGGCTTGATGCAAAAGGTAGTACTCCTCGACACGGCACGTATTGTGAGGAGGATCCTTTCTCTGGAGCCCTAACCACCGGCAGCTTGGCCCCTGCACCCGATGTAAGTGGCCCACTATTTTATATATTTTTAAATTATTTATATTTTGTTGTGAGTGTTTTTGTAATAGTCTATATGATGAGTGTTTGTTTTCTTTTATAATCTGTTTAAAAATATATAAAATATGATGTTAGAAAAGTAACAAAGAGATTAGTAATAAACAAATATTCACGGACAGCGTCCTCTGGTCCCAAACTAAGTTTAATGCTTGTGCTATGGGTACCAGATTAAGGATATAATTATATATTCCTTTTTTTTGTAAATACATACATATAATAGATAGAAAACACCCAGACGCAGTACAAATATCTGTGTACATCACACAAATATTTATCCTGAGTGGGAATAGAACCCACGACCTCGTGCACGGAAGTCGGTTACACTACCGACTACGTTACGAGGCCCGTCAATGACAGAAGAAGATAACAATATAATACCTATTGGTTTAAATCTAACAACAACTGAAGAAGAGCCTTCACACATGTGCCACATTTTACCAAATCCTACCACCGTCAGAGAAATGGAAGGTCCATCATACTAAAACGAATAAAATTACATTTACCTATGGTTGTAACCTATTTTCTTGTAGTTAAACACTACATTCTTAAAAAACAAGTTTAAAAGTAATTAAAATAAAACACAAACTAAACCAAACTGAAAAGAAAATGAAGTAACTGATATTTATGACTCGTTCACTGATAACGTTAATAGGTTCCTTCTTTTAAATATAGCTGGCAACGAACAATACTAGTTCTTTAAAACTTAACACACGTCAAGACAAGCAGAACAATGCAGTCCGTGCTTTCCTTGATAGTAGTCGTTCTATTAATAAGTACAATAATATGTTCTCAATATAACAATAATTGTGTATCTGAGATCAATCCTTGGAAACCTTCTTTAGGATCTTACGAAGACCGAATAAAACCTTTTGAAACACGCACAAAATATGAAGACAAGTATTTTGTTTCCAGCATAGATAGTAAACCATATATAGCGCCATCTTACATCCAAGGACTTTACACCTTTCCATATTATGCTTACGAAGATGCACCGCTATATCGCCCCATTTTAAAGCCATCTGGAGCCTATTATAATAATAATTATAACTATCACATCAAGAAACACAATAAAGATACTAATAAACCTTATATGGGATACTAAAAGGTAACAAAATGTTGTGATAGAGTTCAGGAAAACAGCAGTTTCAGGATACAGACTATTATTATTGTGAAGCAATGCAAGAGATATTGTTATATTTAAACTTCGCAATACAAGAGATTTGTTCGGATTTCGAATCGAGTACTTTGACCGGTTATTCTAAGATGAATTGTATAATGAGGGGAACTGTAGTATCAGTTCAGTCGGATTACAGTATGCCTTATTCAATATCCAAATTACTACTAAGTAAGACAAGTCAGTTAAGAAAAGCCTTTTCCTTCTAGCATGGACTGACGATGGTCATAGAAAAAGATTGGAGAACTATTATCGCTTTCTGCATCGAATACAAAGTACCTACAAGGTAGACCGACGATCTGGTCAAAGCCGCGGGGAGCCGTTGGATGCGGTCAGCACAGGACCGCTCGTTATGGCGTTCTCTTGGGGAGGCCTATGTCCAGCAGTGGATGTTGAAAGGCTGATGGATGGATGGATGGACATATTTTACTTGATATACAAGAAACAGAATCTGCATACGCTGAAAGTACCTAGATACTTCCTGAGCTTCTATAGCACAGTTTGACCCATAGATGTAGTATATACTGACGTATATCTATGTCTATATCTATGGTTTGGCCAAAGAACAAGTTGAAACTATAATAAAAAGAGATCGTTTTAAATTAAAAAAAAAAGTATTTTTGATCTATATTTTTTAGCATTTGATATGCTCCGCCACTTTTTAGAGCACAAATTATTTGCGAATAAGGAAAAAGAGATGTTTTGTACTAGCGAGAATCGAACCCGCTTCTTTTCCAATCCGGGGAAGTGCTCTAAGCCACTGAGCTATAGTACAGGTCTTTCGACCATCCCAATCTCCTTATCACATTTGTTTTTACGATAATTGAAAAATTTTTTTGAAAAAGACGCGGGCAATTGATTGGAAAAGACGCGGGTTCGATTCTCGCTAGTACAAAAAATCTCTTTTAGCTTATTCGCAAATAATTTGTGCTTTAAAAAAATAAGGTTAACCTTAGGTTGAAATATTTAAATCGCCCAATAATCCGTGATATCTAAAAAGTCAGGATTTTTTCTAATAAACGTGATCTCTCTTTGTTAATACTCTTTGCTAACTAACTCTTTGTTAATAAAACTATATAAAAAAGGTATTTTCTTTTAATTTTATTAATACTCTTAGTTAACTTCACTTTCACCTAACAATGTGATCAAATCTTGCACACCAATTTGAATCGTATTATTTCTAAAATTGTCGTATGATATAAAACTTTTATACTACGAAGTTCATTCAGAGAACAGATTTATAATTTGGTATCTTAGATCTGATCTTGTAATGGAACTAGGAAGTACATAGTGGATCTCTTCAATACTAGGTACTTATAAGCCTGTGTTTTAGGAACTTTATATTGGTGTTTTTAGACATTGCGTAAATAATGTTTTTTTTTATATATGCTGTAATTACTACACTGGCAAGTAACAATTACCTAAAACTTTTAGCATATATGTGTTTTGTGTTGGTCTTAAACAAATATTAGCACGAACGCACGGTTGCCATGCTATTCAGTAAAGAATATGAAATTAAAAACGTTGGAGTTACTTTAATTTATTATCGACTTTTATCATCAACTAGCTTAAATCACATGCATATCACTTTGTCTGCGTGGGATTCAAAACATAAATCCATTTTTATTCGTTTACGCGAATCCGACAGGAACTTGTTTAATTAGATTAAAAATATTTCTATGTATTTATCGAGGCTACAATTTATCCATATATTATTTTTTGACATAAAAAGTATCCATTATACTAATCTACTGTCTCTTGATTCCAATACCAGCCCCATTTTATAAACCGAACTAGATTTTGCCCGCGACTTTGACTTCAGTAAGTAAATACGTCGCTCTAAAGCACTCGAGTTATATCTATGCAAACGAGAAAGCTATCCATTTTACCGAGATAAAAAGTAGCCTTTCTGCTCTCTAGACTATATGTGTACAAAGTTTCATGATGACGTAACAAATAAACACCCTTTCACATTTATAATATTAGTTAAGTTCTATCTAAATACGGTTAGTCGTTTAGGCGTCACGGACAAACATCCAAATATCTTCAGAAACTTTCTCGTGTGTAATATTAGTATGATACATAGCCACTAGATATAGAAAAAATAATATATTTGTCCGACTAGAAGGCTCATCTCAATGCAAATATATTTTAACTATATTTTACACAGCTCTGACCCAGAAAAATAACAAAGTCTTAAAGCAAATCTTTATCTTCTTTTAGATTTTAGGATATTTTAAGGTTGATTTTCTCTATGCAATATTCCTAGATTTTCTTGTCAGATCATGAAGTAGAGTCAAATTCGGCTCTGTTCGTTTACCTTGGATATATCATTATCATATTTTTCTTTAGGCTTCGATCAATTACACAGGATCGAAAGCCTGCTTGATATTTTACTATTTAACTCGCTCTTGCATTACTTGCATCCAACTTGTCCCTGCATTTTTCTTTACATCATCTTTCCATTTGTGGTCTTTTTTTAGGTCTTTTGTCACCCCATGATTCACTTCAAGACTACTTTATCGCTTCTAAATGTAAAGAAACTCTCTCTTTATACGAGTAAGTTAAAAAGTTAGAAGTATCTATCCACCTTCCCAAGTCTTTCTATTCCTGTATAAATGAGCCTTTAAATAAAAAAAGTCTGATAACAGTGATTCAATCTTATTCCGAATTTAAACTGGTGATATAATCAGGATATTGTTACCTTCACCTTATATGTATTTAGGTATTAACTTTCTTAGAAACACGTACTAAGACATGCACAAATATTATTTCGAATGCTAGATAAGTCAGTACCAAGTATCGACCACAATCAAACATCATATAATTTTGACTCTGAATCAATTATCACCGTGATATTTGTCCAAGTCAATGATTCTCAATCTTTATATAATTTATTTGAATATTTTTTAAGTCTCTTTATAATTAGCTGTTCGTGAACTTGTAGTTTTATGTAAAAATCTTATAATGGGAATATATTTTCCTGACATTCGATTTAAAAAAAATGAAACCTATAATGTGCTCCAAGCGAAGCTCTGTTGGTTTTTGCAGGGATGTGTTAGCGCACATTTCAACAATCAAAAATAATGAAAATCTGAATTTAAAACCAAACAAACAAGCAAACATACATGCATCATTGTCTTATGAAATAAGATATCTCGAGAGAGGTCCTAAAGTTCTAAAGACAGTCATTTACATCATAGAACACTGTTGTTGGCCTGGTCCTAGACCTCAATGATAAGCTAGCTATAGATGGATAGTCTATTCTAAAAACATTTTTATTCATTGTTTTTGTATTTTATATCACTATAAATTCTTAAAGTAGTAAAACATTATTCTTTGTTCTTTTTGTTGGGAACCACACATGTTTATTTTGTTCAATTAGCGTAAACCAAAATCTGAAAGAGGCGTATGTAGATAATATAAAAGGCACAGAATAGTGATTGCTAATTCATTATTGTGTGTTATATAATTGGTGAATATGGCATCATCCAAGGTAATTCTTAGACCGTCACTATACATATAGTTGTAGTATTAAATTTTAAAAACATCACACCAGACGTGATAACATAAAGCTTCTTTCGTATTAACCAGTGTTAGTTAATACAAGCAAATGTTAAGGGGCTAATCTGTATTTGGTGGTAAATTGCGATAGGAGTGTTAATGTAGTTCTATTAAATATTCAAGAAGCCGTGAGACAAAAGGTGAAGAAGCCTTATAAAGGGTACATTTATATGTCAGTTTCATATTTGGAAATATTTATCAGTGTGGAAATATTACATAAATAACACTGTAATAGTACATCCTGTGCTTTTCATTACGAATACGAGGAAACTAAAAATAAAAATCATGAATTAGCTAAAGAAAAAATGGGAGACTAAAACATTTAATTTGGAATCGTTTAAATCGTTTTCCAGCCGATTTTTTTTTTTCTGTGGCCTGTCAGCTATTCAGCCTTTATTTTTCATTTTAATCATTGAAAAAATATAAATCTTCGTTATTTTAAAGATATTTAGTTGCAACTATATTAAAATAAAGTCATATAAAAAACAAATTCTTTAATAAATACTTAACTTTATGTTATTTAAATTTTACATCGCGCTGTCATTGACTGGCTGCACAGAAAATAGAACTGTTTTAATTTTTATAATTACTCAGCTGTCAGTTGAAAGTAATTCTCTCTAGGGCTGAAAAGTATTACTTTCAACCCGTTCCTCAGGCAACTTCAGGCCTACTTTCAGAGTATGAGTAATGAAAATAGTATTTAATGGTACTATTCATGCAGAAATATTTATTTATATTTTTAATTAATTTTAATTTGAATTTCACAAATTCTTGTAACGAATTTTTTATTTTTATAAAATTTGAAAGATATTGACTTGCAAGTAAGCTTAAATAAGACACAATTCTCAGAACTGTAGTGCATTTTAATACTACCAAATTATAGAGTACAGGCAATGTAAACATTTTACATTGCGAACTGACGTTTCATATTCGATCAGGTTATGTCCGCCATTTTTATTATTGATAAACTCGCTGGCACGAGAATATTTCTGAATATTTTTGGTGATTTAATGTTATTTCCTTGTAAATTTTGTTATATTTCTTATTTTATTAGTTATTTGTTAATAATTTTCTAATCTTCTGTGACAGTGTGGTACTTCCCCGATCAAGTCAACCATTATAGTAGTATAATATGGGTCCTAGCGCGATGTTTAATAGTCTGGGCCTTCCTGAAGAATCGAGTTAAAAAATTTAAAAAGTATTTTTCAAATCCAACTGTTAGTTCCAGAGACTAGTGTTAAAAATGTCTTAAGCTTTTTAGGATGAATAAAAAAAAAACTTTTTGTACTATAAAGATAACTTAGCGCAGATAGCATGTTATTAGTAAAGCTAAATACAATCTATCAACGGTAGAAGATTGTCTATAATGATCTAACTAAGCTTCCTTCTACGTTCTGTATAAAATACGTGCCGTCAATTTTCTATTAGAACAATCAGTCACAGAAATGTGTTATAACTTTAAATTGTATGTAAACTAATAAATTATATTGTTAATTTTTCAGTCATTATGCATCTGTGGATTATTGATGGTTCTAGTAGCCACAGCCTCCACCCAAGGCTTTGGTAGCCAAGGAGGATTTGGTGGTGGTCGAGGAGGTTTTGGTGGTGGCCAAGGAGGTTTCGGTGGTAACCAAGGAGGTTTTGGAGGTGGCCAAGGAGGTTTTGGAGGTGGCCAAGGAGGTCTCGGTGGTGGCCAAGGAGGTTTCGGTGGTGGCCAAGGAGGTTTCGGCGGTGGCCCAGGAGGATTCGGTGGTGGCCAAGGAGGTTTCGGTGCTGGCCAAGGAGGTTTCGGCGGTGGCCAAGGAGGTTTCGGTGGGAATCAGGGAGGATTTGGCGGTGGACGAGGAGGCTTTGGACGTTGATTTCAGTGAGTGATGTCTTAAAGAAAATTTAAAAAACTATGCTGCTTGGTTATTTGAAATGTAAATAAATAAATGTCTAAACAAATTTGTGTTACTTAATTCTAATGTTATTCTTGAAACTTTTTATCATGAATATAAATATTTATATTATATATTGTTATATTTTGTTATTTACATCCCTTAAAACATCTTTCTGCCTTCACACGGATTTATTAAAAAGGGCCCATACCTAAAACACACCTTTTTAATTTCCTTAGTAAGTAAGTAAGTATTTATTTGCAGAAACACGGTACAGAGGTTGCAAATTAAATAATTTAAAGTTCAACATGTTTCGCCGATACAGCGGCATGCAAACGCAGTTAGAACTATATTTTTTAACCGTCCGTTACTATTCCTCCGTAAAGCACGCATATTCTATCAAAAAATGCAGGATTTAGACCACAATACAAGATACTACTATACTATTTTACCACTAAAAAAATCACTCGGAAATGTAATCCTCCAAAAGTATCATCATCCTCTAAAAGTAAACACAAAATACAACAAAACAAACAAAAAAATGTTCTTCATGTTGAGTTTCCCCTGTATTTGAAGAAAGTGTAGCAGTTTCCAGTTTTTGCTTTTTTGACGCTGATGAGCTCTTTCAGCACGTTTTCTTATAATTTCCTTTCTCTCTTCAATTTCTTGGTTCCAAGAAAATTGGCTAGGTACAAGTCAACTTTTGGCTTTAATTTAGAAGTAGCTGAAAATTTGTGAACAGAAGATTACAAGAGATGAAAGTAACGTAAAAGTTACTCAAATCAGGATGAATAAGAAAGATAATTACTTACGATTTTCTGTATTTGATTCTTTGGATACACGTAATCCTCGGGGTTAAAATGTTTTTTACAAACACGAGATTGTTTTGTCAGAGTATAGTTATTCCTGCGAATCGCCACTAGCCACTGTTTTAGAATAGTTTTATCTTTTAGAAACATGTGTTCCTTTTTTTCCGAACAAAACGACATAGCTAGTCGATATGATGATAGTTATTTATAATTAATAAACTTAATAAGATTCAAGATTTAAAACTATGTTTCGGCGCAGATCTTATAAAGTCACCTTTGACAGCTATACCTCTGGACCTTAGTCAACAGTGGTGCCAACTGGTGAGCAAAGAAACGATAGTCCCCATTGCTTACTTCCCTTAGTCGCCTTGTACGACACCCGTGGAAAAGAATGGGGGGGTGACACTTGTATTCTTAGTCCGACACCACACGGACAAAAACTTTCATGTCTCCTACAATTTATTTTACCAGCGATTATCAATATCAATCCTAATTCCTAATCAATTTGTAACGTCTAAAGTTTGAATTTAGATAGGTATATTACTCAAATGAATTAGAAAGAAATACTGTAGGTGTCATTTTCAGTCAGTGCCATTATCCAAAAAGGCGATTCCCATACAAAATTACCAATGTAGATTTTTTAATTTTTATAGAATTTTCCAATTGTTTTATTTTTTAAATTAACTTTTAAACCACCCCTCTATTAGAGCAAACAAAACAAAAACACAACAAAAAACTGGTCAAGTTATGCATACGAGTATATTTAAAGATAGATTTATATAGGTACATTAAAATATTATTCAGGTATGAAAACTATTTGTGTTACTATTAAATAGGTACAAGTGTCAAGTGTCATGACTAAGGATACAAGTGTCACCACCCCGTCATTTCGATGGGTGTCATGCACTCTTTTTTTCTCAGACTAAGAACTACTAGACGGAGCCACGGCGAGGCCGCACTTGAAACAGCAATATTTTTTTTAAATGTTGCCAGGTTGACAAATATTTAAACATATTTGGGCAAATTAAACGATAGTTAGAATGAGGTCTGTAACTAGGTCGTAAATAAGAAACTCTTCGTAACAAATATTTTATTGAAAATCGCAACGTTTATCAAAATGATTATTTAAAAGTAAATCTGCCACCCCTTCTATGGACATTGGCCTCCCCAAAGAGAATACCAGAACTAGCGGGCTTGTGTTGACTGCATCCAACGGCTCCCTGCCACTTTGACCATATATTTGGTCCATCTGGTGGGATGATGTTACGCTGCGCTGTCCGATACGTGATCGCCACTCGAGAACTTTTTCCCCAACGGTTGTCAGTTCGTCGAGGGATATGGCCTGCCCATTGCCACTTCAGCATGCAAACTCGGCGGGCTATGTCGGATATTCACGTTCTACCTCCGTATCCGTAATAAGAATTCGATCACGTAGAGAAACACCGAGACTTTGAGCCTTGATGCAAGATAAGTATTGCTTCTCCATAAATTGCCGTTCTGTTAGATATCCCATCTGGTAAATAATAATAAGTTATATTTAATAAAATAATTGTACACAAGAATACAATTAAATTATCTTTTCTTTCTTTTCTGGGTCAAATAAGTAAAGAATTATCATCCTTCCAGCGCTAATTTAATTAACTGAATAAGAACTTTTTTTTATTGCATTTAGTGGCAGACGAGCCACGGCCCATCTGATGGTAAATGTCAACCGTCGCTCATAGACTCAACTATACTGAGAGTATTGTCAAGCCGCTGCTCATCATTTCATTTCACCGATATATAATGAAAGAATAAACGGCTATTTCCTGCTACGACCAAAACGCAACGATGTGCTTCATGGCCGATCTCACGGGAGAGAGAGTGGAGGGAGATAAGTGGTGAAGTTAGCTACAGGACGTATTCGCCACGACCTTATAAATTTGTGTTGCCACCTACCATTTTGGGTGCGAATATATCTTATTTAATTTTGTTTTACTCCTGGGTTTTATTTTGAAACCCTTAAATCCCAGACAGGTGTCACAAGAGAGAACAAATTAGTTTCTCTGAATTGTAGATTATGACTACAGCGGTAGTGGTATAATCTAGAATTGAGATTTACTTACAAAGTTGAAGTACAAAGACTTTAAAAGCTATACTTACATGAACATATTCACTGGCAATGATTTTGCTCCCAACGTTACTATTTTCTTATTATGTATAATGAAACATTAACAAAATATCGTGAAGCATATTTTGGGTATTTCGTGGGTTGCCTCATTTTCCCGTAGCATCCACCCATTTCGATCTCGCATCTGGATTAGAGGAAAACCTAAAATGGTAATTTTTATCATCATCTCATAAATGACATATAAATTTATTAGTAAAGTGAAAACTGGGCAAATTAAATTCGCAATAAGGCAACACCGAAACAATTCAAAGTAATAGAATTTTAGCTAGAAAACGTGTTTTGCGAGTGTATCTTAGTAGCAATTATTAATTTCGAGTAAAAAAGCCCATTTTATATCACTTTATAGCATTCAATCATTAAATTATTTAATTTTCGACTACATATGAATAAAATGTTATACCTGTATTTTTCGCTCGCTGTAGCTGTCATAGCATAGTACACTATTTTACAAGCACTATTATTAAATAGTCTTTTCCTCAAAACACTCATTAACACAAATTAACATTAAATATTAATTAAAACCCGATTTTTTATACAAAATATTCGATTATGTCAGTTGGATCGCGACAGACAAAGCATTTTGACATCGTGACAATACCGAAAACTGGCCACAGCGACAAAGACAAAAATCTATGGCTTTGTCTGTTTTATGCACCAGTAAATTGTATCGTGTGTTCTCGCTCATACATATCAAACAATTTTCTTCGCTCTGTCTAAATAGTCTGAGCTTTTTTTAGATTATTCTACTCTTTGTCATGTACAGAGTACTTTTTAATATAAGGAAGTATTTAAAAGCTTTATCTCACTTCTTCGAATACCTTGCCCAGTTTTTCAATGCAGATTGAATCCTCTATTCGGAACTTCATATGAATCGCTTATTTACCAACCAAATATCGTTGATTTAGGTATGTCGAAAAACATGGTGGACGCAGAACAGTATTTTAGATGGACTATTGAACAGAACTGGAGCGATTATTTAGCTATGTACACTGATGCGTCCAAAATCTCCAATGAAAGTTATGTTGGCGTTGCAGTTTGGATACCTAAATATAAAATCATTCTTAGTGTGTCCCGTTGAATGTTCTGTATTTACCGGAGTATCTATAGCTATTCTTCAGGCTATTTTAGATGCTGAATCACACAACATTCATAAAACAATTATTTTCACAGACTCCCTTAGTTCTTTGAGTTTCATTAGGTCTAATTAATTTCGTTCAAAATCGCGAACACCAATTATTCTTAAAATAAAACAGGCTCTTTTTAGATGCCACTCCAAGGGAATCCTAATATATCTTGCTTGGGTTCCAGGACACAACGGCATTGATGGTAACGAAGTAGTAGATCATTACGCAAAACAAGCCGCTCATACCGGTTGTTTATCAGAATTCACGGCATATTCACTAGACCTCATGTCATTAGCTAAAAATAATCTATATATCAGTTGGAATAGAATTTGGAACGAGTCTTCTTATATAAAAGAAAAATATTATAAATCGATTCAAGAAGTAATACCGACAAAAGCATGGTTTTCAAAATATCATAAAATTACTAAACGAGCTACTTCAGTAATTTGTCGCTTACGCCTTGGACATTCATGTACTCCTGTTCATCTGGCCAAAATACGGGTTAGAGATTCATCATAGTGCGAATGTGGGTTGGACGAAGGAACATCCGACCATATTTTTTTTAACTGCCCCAATAATTCTCATTCTCTTTATGATCTTCTTCCTTCATCTATTCCTCTTCCTTCTGACTTCAAATCTATTTTACGTTATGTTGACTCTCCGTTTATACATACACTCAGCGATTTTATTATCAACAGTAACATTAAATTATGATCTTCTTTTCTACGTCTATATTTTCGATTTATTCATGATCTTTCACAAAGCCAAAGTTTAAACAAAATAATATATTTATCAATTCATAAAAAATAAAAACCTGACATTGGCGAAATCATCGGGACCGCCAGAATGAAGAATTGAATTGAATTGAATATAAGGAAGTGTCATGCGAGGCTACTCAGGGAATAAGCAAATTATTACTCATTCAGTCACTTTTAAATCTAACTCGAGCGGGTCCGATTTCCATCGTCCATGTGAGTGTTTATGAAACACCTTGGTATGTTTCAATAGAGACAGCCATCAATTCATTGATTTCTCATTCGCGCAATGATATGAACAGCGGCTCCATGAACGGCGGATGCCCCTGACAATCAGGCGGGGAGCTCATCTGCTACCATTAGCAATAAAAAATGTAAGTTTGCTGCTGCAATCTGTACTTTTATAAAGATGTAACAGAGCTGTCTGTACATTCTTAGTAAGAATGTATTATAAATGAAAAAAAAATATTTAGATATTTTTATATATATTTTTAGCATTTGACATGCTTAGCACTATACATTAAACACAAAGTGAAAAATGTGAAATCGAAAATAACAGTCAGGAGCAGGATTTGAACCTGCATCTTCTGGATACCGTCCAGATGCTTTACCAATTCAGCCATCCTGACAATTGCTCCTGACTGCTAATTTCGATAACACATCATACTTAACGTCTTTGGGTGACGCCTGCGCCATCTGTCGGACGTATTTTCATACATTATACCGACCAGGTAAACTTAATTTTTCAATTAAGATTTTACCTAATAATGACGCAAACCCTTTAAATATTTAGATATTTATATATATATTTTTAGCATTTGACATGCTTAGCACTATACATTAAACACAAAGTGAAAAATGTGAAATCGAAAATAACAGTCAGGAGCAGGATTTGAACCAATCAAAAAAAATTGTCAGGATGGCTGAATTGGTAAAGCATCTGGACGGTATCCAGAAGATGCAGGTTCAAATCCTGCTCCTGACTGTTATTTTCGATTTCACATTTTTCACTTTGTGTTTAATGAAAAAAAATAATTAATTTATTTGTTTGTTACGCTTTTGCCCCGTAATCTCTAAACCAATCATCATGAATTTAGGTGTACATATAGTCTGAAGCCTGGCTGAACAAATAGAATAGAACGTAAATGGGTAGTCCAGCAGTACCTACTTGTAATGACTACTTATCAAAGTCACTTAGTGTATATTTGTCAATGGCACTACAATAATACATTCATAATCAATTCATTGAATTGTGTTACTGATCCACGCAAATTCGAAAAATAAGTGAACATTACTTATTTACTTGTCATCTTACCATCTCCGTTGCGGTGTAGCAGAGAGAACAGAGTACCAAAAGGCTCTATTCTTACATACATCTCTCGCTTCCTCAACATTCATCACAGGATGTAGGTACAGGGGCAGACCGAGACTCACCTACCTAGACCAAATCGGTCAAGAATTGAAGGAAGATGGAGTCAGGAGCCAACGGCCGGCGAACGTGTACCTATGAAGAGAATTATGAATTTTGAGGAAGCGAGAGATGTATGCAAGAATAGAGTCTCTTGGCACTCTGTTCTCTGTAAATTTGGAGGCGCGCTACCTGCAGTTCTTTGGGGGTTTCCTAGTCACACACTTTTTCTTTTAAATGCCCTAGGCAAAACTATTTTAATTAATTACTATAGTAATTTAAGCAGTGTTATCTGCCTTGACACACACGATAATTCAGAGTCCGAGAAAAAACAATCTACCTCTAGTTATCTTTTTATATTTTTTCCCTAATAATACCCCCTTCTATCTTTCTCTTATTGCTATCTCATTTTAGCACTGTTGCCCCGACTTACTCATTGGTGGATAGTTTTTTTGTTCTAGAACTTTTCTTATCCATACGCTTGCGATTGGAGTAGCCATAGAACGTTCTCGAACCCTGGCGTACTCTGCTCGCATCCGGGATCGCATGCTGGCCATATATGGTAATAATATTTGATTCTGGTCTTTGTGGGAGTGAAATCATGCGACCCATTGGCGATAATCTAACTGGGTAGGGGCCTAGGCAACCGCGCTTATTTTAAATTTGCGGATATGGTATCCGGTATTCATTGAATATGCAACTTTATAATTTATATAGTAATTTGTTCGGTTACATCGTAACACTATGTCCAGCAGTGGACGTCGAAAGGCTGATGGATGGATGGATGGTATTATGATTGTATTGTGGCGTATCTAAACACAAAACTTTTTTTTAAATCTTATCTCTTTGTTTGTTTGCACATCACACAAAAACTACTAAATGCATCTTGCTACTACTTTATGTTTGACATCTCTTATTTAAAATTAAAAACTGGATGCTGGAACTTGAGATATAACCTAGCTTTTGCGGAGCCGCGCGCAAAGACTAGTTCTAACTATTATAAACTGTTACAGAGCTATGTCTGTACATTTAAGATATTTGAGAAAAAATGACTGGATTTGTTTATATAGGCGTGTCTGAACACAAAACAGTTTATTTACCTGATTGTTTGTTCGCGTATCACGCAAAAACTACTGAACAGATTTCGATGCAACTTTTTTTATTTGATATCTCTTTATTAGACTTTAAAACTGGTATAAATATCATTCCGTTACTATATCTAGAACCTGAGATATAACTTAAAAAATAGATTTTGGCTGCAGCGGAACCGCGGGCAAAGGCTAGTCTATACTATTATAAAGCTGTGTCTGTTCCTTTGAAGATGTTTGAGAAAAAAATACTGTAATAGGATATATATATATAAAGGTTTGTTTAAGCACAAAACACTATTTTTTAAAATTTTTGTCTGTTTATCTGTTTGTTCGTTCGCGAATGACGCAAAAACTACTGAACGGATTTTGATGCAGCTTTTTTGTTTGATAGCTCCTAATTAAAACTGGTACATATTGTATCCCGTTACTGTATATGGAACCTGAGATATAACCGAAAAACTAACTTTTGGCTGCAGCGGAACTGCGGGCAAAGGCTACTTTGTTAATAAATCCTTACATGGATTTATGCATGTAAATGCATTCCGATAGATGGCGTTGCTCGTAAAGACAAATTTGATGAGGAAATTGGGATGACCAAATAGGTCTGTACGATAGCTCAATGGCATAGCGCACTTCCCCGGATTGGAAAAGACGCGGATTCGATTCCCGCTCGTACAAAAAATCTCTTTTTCTTTATTCACAAATAATTTGTACTTTAAAAAGTAGCGGAGCATGTCAAATGCTAAAAAATATAGATCAAAAATCCTTACATGTTGAGAACCACAAACATTTGGTGTTCCAATTAGCGTGAAGCGTAAATTAAACCTCTTGTAAATCGTATATAAATCACAGTGGCACATCTGTAACGGCAGTATTGTGTGGTTTATACTTCGCGACTATGGCATCATCCAAGGTAATAACTAATTCCATGTAGTATCATTAGTAATTACGTCAGTACATTGTTGATGTTTATAATTATTGTAATATAGCTTAGCCATGTATTATCATTAGTAATTAAGTCAATACATTGTTGATGATCGAAACGTCGGAATAGTAAAATATCAAGTATACGATATAGATTTCATTACAGTATTAATTTTATTTCATGATTTTCACGTAAATATCAGAAATATTATGATAAGATAGATTGCTAAATTCAGGTATATAGTAGCCTTGGCAAACGCTAGTTTTTAGATTATATCTCAGGTACCCGATATAATAGCGGGATAAAATTTATATCAGTTTTTAAGTCTTATCAAAAGCTATAAAATATTTATAATTGCATCAAAATCCGCTTAGTAGCTTTTGCGTGATGCGCGAACAAACAAACAGACAAACCGTCTAAAAAAAATTGTTTTGTGTTTAGACACGCATATAAATCCTATTAGAGTAATTTTTTCTCAAATATTTTAAATGTACAGACACAGCTCTGTTACAGCTTTATAATAGTATCTATATAAAAATGAATACCATTTCCCTTGCCTACCCCGCAAGGGAAATGGCGTGATGATAAGTTAGTTAGTTAAAAATGAATCGCTGTCACGCCATAACTTGAGAGGGACTTTCCTAATTTCATTCATCTTTACTTTTAAGTTTTCTAATAGTTTGAAGAAGAAAGTCTAATACTTTGTAAAGGAAAGAAAAATTAAGAAAATTGCGCAGAAAATTGCAAAATTTCAGAAAACTTTACGACTATTTTTTTACCTTCGCGCGTTTCACAGTTCCCAAGTATATTCGTAGGTAAGACAGGACAACGTCTGTTATATCAACTAATTATTTAATAATTTGTGGAGATAGACTAATTACAGACCACTTGATGGTAAAGCGATAATAAAATTGCCATTTACCGTGGTGACGGACTAAGGGTATATGTATCAATAGCCCGTATAATACGCGGTTGTCGAACGCGGCGATTAAGGGAACTGCCCATACAAACAAAAATTCAAAATCACCCAAGACGTTAAAAATGTATGTTTTATCGAAATTCGCAGTCCCTAGCAATTGTCACGGTGGCTGAATTGGCAAAGCATCTGGACAGTATCCAGGAGATGAAGGTTCAAATTCTGCTCGTGACTGTTATTTTCGATTTCACGTTTTCCACTTTATGTTTAATGTATATGGCTAAGCATGTCAAATGCTAAAAATATATATAACTAGCTAACCCGGCGAACTTTATTCCGCCTTAGGGGCAAAAAATGAGCATACTTTGGATTTTATTTTTATTAGGATAATAAATATAAATAAAAAAAATCAAGTATTTTAAAGATTCTTTATTGGCCATGTATTTTGATGCATGAGTTGCACTCTTCAGTGAAGCACCTTGTGATAGACGACATTTTTCGTTTTATTATCAGGTGCAAGAACAAATAAAGCAGGTGGTCTTCCGATCCGTGAACATGCCACATATAATTGACCATGGGAAAAACATGGATTTTTTAGATTCAGACCCCAAATTTTCAAGAATTGGCCTTGTGATTTGTTAATGGTCATGGCAAATACAAGACGGATCGGAAATTTAAGTCGTTTAAACCTAAACGGCATATCGGTTGGGATCCTCGGAATGAGAACTTCCTCACCTTCGAATTTTCTTTTGAGTATCCTGGAGTAAATCACACTGTTCATCACTGTAATTTACTTACCACCAAACGCGTTCCGTTGCACAGTTTTGGTTGGTTTATGTTTCGAAGCATGATATCTACGGAGCCAACCTTTAGTCGTAAATTGTGCGGTGGTAAGCCAGGCACATCCAAGGAGTTTAATTCAATTCGATAGTTGATGGCTTCATCTTTATTTGTTACACAGTCAATAATAAATAGACATGAGGGATGTCTTACCAGTTCCACCAGGGGCATCCAGAAAATATAAACCACCATTTCCATTATCAATTTCCTTCATTAATGTATCTTAAGCTTCCTTTTGTTGGGGATGCAACAGGGGTACATTCGTTTGAATTACTAAATCTAATTCCTGATGATCATACTCACGTTCCCGTTCCAATTCGCGATTAAATGCGTCATTCATTTCACAATTTGGTGCTGGCATTCCTAACCTGACTAATAAACTACCTCACATGAGGTAATACGCATGTCTTCGATCAAGAGCAAAGCCCAATTATGTATTTCTTCATTCATCAAGTTTGAAAAATGGTAAGGCAGCGGGTATTGATATGATCAAGCTTGAAGGCTCATATGTCTGGGAATCCTTCCTGATGCTTCTCAATTTATGGTGGAGCTCAGGAATGGTTCCCAAGGACTGGAGAAGCGCAGTCATCATACCTTTGTTTAAAAACAAGAGTTCATGTTATGACTGTGCAAACTACAGAGCCATAAGCTTGACCAGTTTGGCAGCCAAAGTGTATGGTAAGATTATTGAAAAGAGAATGAGGATGGTGGCTGATGAATTTTTGTGTGAGGCTCAAGGAGGCTTCAGGTGTGGAAAGGGATGCATGGATCAAGTGTTTTCTCTGAGCAACATTGTGGAGAAGCATCTGGCTGTAGGCCAGAGAGTTTTCTGCAGTTTTGTGAATTTGGAGAAAGCATTTTACACGGTTGTACGTAAGGAACTTTGAGACATTTTGCCGGAGTGACTACATGGACTGGATGATGGAATGTCACCCTGATTTGATGTCAATATCGGCGTTAAAGAGGGCTGCGTTCTATCAGCCTGACTGTTTATTATATATCTGGATAAATGTCTACAAAGGCTGAATGAAATTAATGTGGGAGTTCAGACGGGCGACTTAGTGGTTAGCTCTCTGCTATATGCAGCGCAGTCCGTGACTGACCTGCAAACCCCAGTCGACGTAATGGCAGAAGATTGTAAGAAAAGGAGCCTACGTGTATATGTGAGCAAAACCAAAATAATGGTTTTTGAAAGAGAAGAAGCCAGAACAGATGTTAGAGTAGCAATAAAAAATGGTGTGCTAGAACAAGTGGATGAATTTGTATATCTTGGATGTGGATTCAGTCGGGATGGAAGGTACACCACTGATGTAGAGAGAAGAGTGAATGCGGGAAATAGAGTGAACGGAGCATTGGGGCAACTTCTCGGCAGTCATCACCTCAGCCAGAGGGCGCGTGTCACAATACACAACGCAGTGCTTGTCCCAAAATTATTTATGGAAGCGGGAGTTGGATATGCGAAAAGGAGCATGAGAGTAAAATCAGTGCGGCCGAAATGCGATCTCTGCGGAGAATCTGTGTAATGAGGCTGACTGACCGCATTCGTAACGACGACGTAAGAGAGCGAGTAGGTATGAAAGAGAGTATTGGTGTAAAGATAAGAAAGGGAATGCTCCGATGGTTCGGACATGTGAAAAGAATACCGGACGAGCGTCTGGTTAAGGAGATATACAATGCGAAAGTGGAAAGATGTAGGTACAGGGGGAGACCGAGACTCACCTACCTAGACCAAATCGGTCATGTATTGAAGGAAGGTGGAGTCAGGAGTCTCCGAAACCGGCGAGCGTGTATGAAGAGAGTTATGAATGTTGAGGAAGCGAGAGATGTATGCAAGAATAGAGCCTCTTGGCACTCTGTTCTCTCTGCCTAACCCGCAAGGGAAATGGCGTGATGATAAGTAAGTAAGTAAATGGTTAACGCATAATACAGGTTAAAAACACGCACGTTAAAAAATATTATAAATACTCGTGCAATAACGTTGTAATTCAAGTTACCATTACATTTAGTGGTCATAAACACCAAAGTAGTCTTGTACAAAGATTGTAAATAAAATTACAATTTTGTTGTATTTCATCATTTATAAAACATAGCATCACGCCTGTATTCCACGAAGGGGTAGGCAGAGGTGTATTACACACCCACGACTCGCCAGCTATGTTTGAGTCCTACGTAATCGGGGGCGAGCCTATTGACGTCTACCAGGCACATTTCCAAACTCCGGGCTGCTACTGAGAATTTTTCTTTTTAGGAAAAAGCTCAATAACATTGCCCGCCCCGGGGATCGAACCCGAGACCTCATGATTAGCAGTCGCATACACTACCGCTACACCACCGAAGCAGTTCATCATTTATATATTATTAATATTTTTGTTTTTGTAAATTATGTTACAATGATTTCGTTCGACAATCGTAATTTTTTCGTTATGGTACAATGCTTTTGTCACTTGTATAACTCAAAACGAATAGACTTAAGAGTTACGATGATTACACACAATAAAATCTTTTTTTTTTGCATAGCAATAACATTGTTACTCAATTTGTCATAAAAAATGAGTTACAATGTTTTCATTTAGATATTTTTATATATATTTTTAGCATTTGACATGCTTAGCACTATACATTAAACACAAAGTGAAAACGAACGAAGTTCGATTTCACATTTTTCACTTTGTGTTTAATGTATAGTGCTAAGCATGTCAAATGCTAAAAATATATATAAAAATATCTAAATATTTAAAGGGTTTACGTCATTATTAGGTAAAATCTTAATTGTAAAATTAAGTTTACCTGGTCGGTATAATGTATGAAAATACTCCCGACAGATGGCGCAGGCGTCACCCAAAGACGTTAAGTATGATGTTTTATCGAAATTAGCAGTCAGGAGCAATTGTCAGGATTGCTGAATTGGTAAAGCATCTGGACGGTATCCAGAAGATGCAGGTTCAAATCCTGCTCCTGACTGTTGTTTTCGATTTCACATTTTTCACTTTGTGTTTAATACAATGTTTTTGCATGGGGGTGTCGAGTTTTACTGCGAGCGAGATTTGAACCTACGTCCTTTCAAATCCAAGAAAGTGCTCTGAACCGCTAAGCCATCGCAGTCACCGATGGTGATTCCCAGTCTCCACTTCACAATTGCTTTTTAGATGTCTTTACAAATCACGCCAATGTGGGTGGAGATTAATAAGTATAGATAGAAATAGTTACTACTAACTAGTTTCGGCCCGCGACGCCATCGTCACTATACGGAATGCAAAATAGATAACCCACAGGTCCTGTCCGTTTTTTCGGGATAAAAAGTAGCGAATGTCCATATCTTATTAAACTATAGATCTATGCGAAATTCATGATGATCGGTTTATGAGTTACGGCGTGCGAGCATAACAAATAAACAAACGGACTTTCGCATTTATATTAGTAAGGAAGGTGATCTAACTCAGTTGTGTACTTTTTCAGACACTGTTTATCTTCGTTGTGATGATGGCTGTTGTGGCCACAGTCTTAGCCCAAAATTCTGGAAGAGGAAGCCAAGGAGGTAACCTAGGAAATTTCGGCCGTGGGCAAGGAGGTTACGGCGGTAATCAAGGAGGCTTAGGACAAAGCGGTTATGGCGGCGGTCCAGGAGGTTACGGGGGCAACCAAGGTTTTGGCGGAGGACAAGGAGGTTTTGGCGGAGGACAGGGTGGTTTTGGACGTCAAGGAGGATATGGGCGCTGAAATGTCATTCAATTAGAGTTAGATCAAATAAAGAAACACAACGAAAATGTAAAATATATACGTGGGTACCTGATGTAAAATAAATTATTTAAAAAAAATATTTACAATAAATTTCATGGATTATAAAATAATTTTTCTTTCGATAATTTAATCCAATATATTGAGCGATACCAGTGCAATTATTGCCCTACTGTTGGGCACAAAGCTCAAGCACAAATCCATTACGCTTACCTTTTATGGGTTAGCAGACTTTAGAATTTCGAACCGAGTTTATAAATATCTCTTCCTCCGATATTTTTATTTTTATATAGCTTATGGTGGCAGACGAGCCTTGGCCTACCTGATGGTAAGTGGTAACCGCTGCTCATAGACTCAACTATAATAAGAGCGCGCTCACGCCGCTGCTTACCATTTCATTTCTTGATCGTGGTATGAAATAATGCACGGCTATCTCTCGCAATAACCTACACCACAGGTGCTCCACATTTAGATGCATGTAATGCGATGGCTTCAGTCCGATAAAAAGTTAGTACTCCCACTTAGTACCCAACCCTACCACCAGTAAAACAGTGATAAATTACGACCAATTATATAATTTTAAAAGTCAAATATGTGTGCCTTGACAAGTATCTATCGACCTCGGAACTATAAAAAAACACGAACTGCACACTGCACTACATAGGATATATCTATCACTACATAGGATATATCTATCACTATATAGGATATATCTATCACTATATAGGATATATCCATGCTAATTTTATAAATGCAAAACTTACTTAATTTGTTTGAAGCAATGGTCATGAAGTTCAGTTTGCATATATATATTATATAGTCTGAAACCAAGAAAAATTGGTGATTTCTATGGGATAGCTATCATATTTTTACAGAGCCCTTTTTGGTGTTGTGTATAGTTATGTTTTTGTATTCTGAACTACACGTAGACGTGTTTGGACACAAAACCTATTTTTTTGCCTGTTTGTTAATTTGTTTGCCGCACATCATGCAATAACTACTGAATGGATTTTGATACAACTTATAATGTTTGATAGCTCTTGATAAGCCTTAAAATGGATATACGTTTTATCGCGCACTCTTTTTCTCTTTTTCTAAGGTCTAGCCCTTCAAAAAGGCGGGGCTGCCTAGTACTGGGGCAAGGTGACCAAGACCTGCCCAAGGGGAATGAAGAATACGATGGGTGTGGCCCTCCTCACTAGGCTACAGGAAGTCTGTAATCAGATTTTAGTCGGTATATGGCGTGGCATTGCACTACGCATCTCCACTTTCCAATCACCACATCCGGAGTCCAAGATAAACTCCCCGTCTGCCCCGGCGGGGAAATAGAAACAATAAAAGATTTCCTGATATTAAAAAAGGTATACGTTTTATCCCGCTATATCGGGAACCTGAGATATAGTTAACTTTAAAACTAACTCAGGGGGCAAAGGCTAGTATAGCTACAAATTCAAAAGTGCGTTACGATTTCACGCCATAACTATTCAACTAATCATTATTCTGAAATAATGATTGATTCCTGTGCAATTTTGCATACAAAATAATTAGTTTACCTTCTAGTGACTTATTTAAATTCTAGAGTCCACGTCGATCAAGTCGCGGGAATCTATTAATACTTAAATATTATTTCCTAATCTGTTTTTTTTCCATAATTTACCCCTCATTTTAAAACTTATCGCCGGCTGGCTTGTGGTTAAAATAGACCTACGGTCTATAAATGCACACTGCAATGCTTCCTTAAATTTGAGATTTAAAATTATTTAAGATGATTTAATGGATGGAGAATTCCACGCGGCTCGACTAATATTATAATAATATAAAAGAGGAAAATATATATAGAGCATAAATAGCATAGTGGTTAAACCAAGGACTGCCAAAGACATTGGTGTAATACATTATCTTCTTTAATTATTTGAGTATGTATTTTAGACACTGACGTCTTTTTTAATTATGTACTTAAGTGGCATACTATAATAATAATAGTAGTAATATATATGATATACAATATGTTATATTGGTTTCAACATCTATAATGTCATTTAAGTTTTAATAAACTGCATTAAACTAACAAATTGACGATTTAAAAAGTCTTTGTTACGCAATCTAATCGCTTGTGGCGATTGCAAACGCCACATTATTGTTTGCGCATGCGCTTGCCTCAGGCGCTCTTGTTAATTAATAGAGGCATGGCGATTTTAAGTACTATTTAATAAACCTATGAAATAAAAATATTTTTTAATTTGAATAGTCAAGAGGTAAAAATTTAGTCTACTTTTCGAAATTTTCCAAGTTATGTGTGTATTTATTTCAAATTACTCAAGAAGTGAGCCGTGCGTAACTATGAGGCAGTAGTAATGGGTTGAAAAAAAAAATAAAAAAGAAAGAGACAACGAATTAGTGCCTTAATAATTTTAACACTAGTAGGTATAAATACTCTATAGTTCGGACATGTGGAAATAATGCCAGACGAGCGACTGGTTAAGATGATATGCAATGCGAAAGAGGAAGTATGTAGGTACAGGGGGAGACCGAGACTCAACTACCTAGCTTAAAAATGTATCAAAATATCTGTTTATCCTATAATACTGTTACTTCCATGGTTAAAGGTCTAGAAAACAACGGTAAGACGACGTAATATTGGTGCGTTCAATGCACGAAATTATCACGCCAATCGAGGGCCGAGAGCGTAGACAGAGGATATAATATACACGTTCTCAGCTTCTCAGCGTATGCAGTGTCGAGATAGCAATAGTTTAACATATATGATAACCGGAATAATTTTAGAAGATAACTATGATTATTAATTTCTAGACTAAAAGTTATACAGTTATGCTGATATTTTGCATAACATGTATTAGAACGTGTAACATTAACGTATTTAACGTGATTAATGAACGTTTTTTTACGCAAATACAAGCTTACATACCGATGATGGGGACGGTTGGCCACCTTATTGTTGGGATCCAGTTGAATTAGGTCCAAACTAATATAACGCATACGCGAAAAGGATAAAATTTATTCATGTGTCTCGCTCACTCTTGCTATGACCTAATATGTGCATCCTTTTCTTCATCCTTAATATTAAAATAGCAGCGGGTCTATTGTATCCTCTGTCTACGACCGAGAGCGACGGTTATGTGTGACGTTGTCTATGATAAAGTACTTACCGTACTTACTAATTAATTTCCATCTGTGACAGACTTCACCTTCACGGATATTCTATCTGTGCATATTTTCAAATACCTAGCCATAGAAATAGATTCAGTGGCGATTTATTTCTTGCTATTATACACTTGAATAAATTTCGTCTATTTAAAAGTTATAAATAACTCTAATTGATTACTAAAAGTAAATATCAGTCATACGAAAACAGCGTTAAGTTAAATAATTAGATACTTACTGTCTCGTTTATGTATAAATGATAGATCATTCAATTATTCAATTAATTAGTTGTATTGGGATCGACTTTCTAGACTAGACCTCTGTCTAGTCTAGACAGTGAGCTCTCTAGAATATGAGCTTTTTTTGCCATCTTACCTCCGTCATTGAACCATTTATTCACATGGGATTTTATGAACACAACTCTATTGTTAGTACTGTGACTTATATCATAGAAAGTATTATTAATTCATGTTTTATTGCTTTACTGAGCAAAATAAAACGTACAGTCTCCATAAGTTAAGTTTGCCTATAAGTAGGTATGTAATAATTCACTATGAAATAATAGCATGGTCTAGTCTAGTGCATTCCAGAGGTCTACTTCAATTTGCGTACCATATATAACTGCCTCGGTGGTGCAGCGGTAGTGTGTGCGACTGCTGATCATGAGGTCTCGAGTTTGATCCCCGGGTCGGGCAATGTTATTGAGTTTTTCGTAAAAAGAAAACTTCTCAGTTGCAGCCCGGAGTTTGAAAATGTGCCCGGTAGACGGCAATAGGCTCGCCCCCTATTACATGGGACCTAAACATAGCTGGCGAGTCGTGGGTGTGTAATACACCTCTGCCTACCCCTTCGGGGAATACAGCCGTGGTGCTATGTATATAACTTCAACCAATATTCGCCCCTTCATACCTTATGCCAATCAACACTCGCTCGTCAGAGAACTATATTCAATAGGTCTTATGGATTTTGCTAGAGATGGAATCTTGTTTGTCCCAGCATGAATGGGCTAGCTCTATCGGGGAAGTACCACCCTATCACAGAAGGTCAGCGTGAAACAACCGTAGGTACTCCTACAATAGTACGTATGGTGAGTGAGAGCACCGGATGTCCAAAATACCCCTCTCCCCTTATCCTCTACTTATTATGCTTCCTCTCTATCTCATCCTTTTTTTGGAATTGGCAACGCGCGTTTAATACCTCTGGAGTTGTTAGCGTCTATAGAATATGGTATGCTTATTTGCCACCTACATAGTATAATAAAAAAAACTCCTTAATAAATTTATAGTATATCTACCAACAGACAGGATGTTGGCAACGGGACATTGCTGAAAATCAGTGTTACAATGTTGAACTACATTGATGCATGCTGAGCAATGCCCTTTTTTCTGCCACACCATAATTTTTAACTTTTTTTTCCTTTTTTTTTAGAATACCGAGAGTATTGTCAAGCCGCTGCCCACCGACATGAAATGAAAGAATAAACGGCTATCTCCTGCTACAGCCAAAACGCAACGATGTGCTTCATGGCCGGTCACACGGGAGATGGTGGTACCAACCCGCCCGGGCCCGATACCAAGTGAGTACTCCCACTTCGTACCCAGCCCTACCACCAGTCATGCAATGGATGATAATTGCTTACTTCCCTTAGTCGCCTCATACGATACCCGTGGGAAAGAATGGGGTGGTGACACTTGTATTCTTAGTCCGTCACCGTCCGTCGTGATTAAATTATAGTATAAGGCATTTGTTTTATTTTTAGTGTTTATTTTTACTAACTGTATGTGGTATGCTAATAAATTTATCTGTATTTCTTTATTTCAGACCCGGCTACGCGTTGCTGTATCACACATGATTCGTTTGTTAATTTTGCAATAAAAAAAGAAATAATCGGAATAAAAACTATCCTATATTAGCTGGAACAAATCATAAAATTTGAAAAAAAAAGAACAAGGATTATATCACGTATGTAGAAGTTAATCGATAGGTGGCGTGGGACGTAAACACATCTAAAATATTTCTTGGCCTGACATTTGTGAAATGGAGATTTGGAGGCAACGTTAGTGACTGCGATAGCTTAGCAGTCCGGAGCACATCTTCTGATTGAATGGGACGCAGGTTCGAATCCTGCTCGCAATATAGCACTCTTTTCCTTTTTCACAAATAATTTGTTTTTTATATATCCATAAGCTGTAACAGACGAAGCGTCTTTACTTATACATGATGCACTGTAGCTAGTGACTACTATGTCAAGTCTCGGTGATATGCTCAGACTCACTCAGACAACAATAGGGTCAAGAATGATAGCCACAACACTAGAATGAAGAAAGATCATCCATACAGCTCCAAGGGTATTTATACCAGGGGGGTGCATCTGCCGTACATTGGCTCACCATAAATAGTGTGCTATTTTGCGCTGTCTGGTGGTGCAGGAACAGTACTAACTTAGCAGTTTAGCGTCTAGAAAATAGTATAGATGGCGCTTTTCTCAATATGGGCGCATTATTTCACTAAATATTTCCAAAAAATACTTTAAAATCCAACAATATTATAAAATTGAATAACAGTTTACAAAATCCCTAATCAAGTGAGAGCTCAGTTATTGTGTCATCAATTTATTACTTAAGGATCACGCAATTAAAATATATATATATATATATTA
Organism: Leucoma salicis; assembly: GCA_948253155.1. NCBI lineage: Eukaryota > Metazoa > Arthropoda > Insecta > Lepidoptera > Erebidae > Leucoma > Leucoma salicis. Next base: position 10,845,139 of record OX411820.1, on the reverse strand, counting down.
ACTACAGCGCCATCTAGCGGCGGCGGTATCACCGCGCTTCATACGTTGTACATAGCCCCATCTAGTGACCACGGAACAAAATGTCCAAAACTGAATCCAAAGTGGCGTATCTATTCCAAGTATAGTTATTTATCTATGATTTATACCCAACTCTCGGAACTTGACCGTTCGAGATTTGAGAGATTTTCAAATTTTAAAATAAATGTTTCTTTTCTTTGAGGCCTATAATTTTATGAAACCTATTTTAAAAGGAGGATAAAGTACAGTATTATAACAAGCTCCAATAGATTCTATTTTATGCATTCAGTTTTATGCAATGGTAAAAACTGTAAACATTTATAAAATTGCCAACTGTCCTTTTATTACGAATTACTTCTACAAAGAACGTTGACCAAAATATTCCTTAGTCATCAATGATCATGACATGGCAGTTCTATGGTTTTTATGTTAATGGCTTACATAATTCTTTTTTACATTCCTTTATACCCAATAATAGCAATGTCTCACGAAACTGTGAAACTTCGCAAATTTTTGTTTGCTTAACTAATATATTTGGACGCAACAGCGCTTCTCAAAGTATTTGTGTAGTATTTAGATATTTTTATATATATTTTTAGCATTTGACATGCTTAGTACTATACATTAAACATAAAGTGAAAAATGTGAAATCGAAAATAACAGTCAAGAGCAGGATTTGAACCTGCATCTTCTGGATACCGTCTAGATGCTTTACCAATTCAGCCATCCTGACAATTGCTCCTGACTGCTAATTTCGATAACACATCATACTTAACGTCTTTGGGTGACGCCTGCGCCATCTGTCGGACGTGTTTTCATACATTATACCGACCAGGTAAACTTAATTTTACAATTAAGATTTTACCTAATAATGACGCAAAACCTTTAAATATTTAGATATTTTTATATATATTTTTAGCATTTGACATGCTTAGCACTATACATTAAACACAAAGTGAAAAATGTGAAATCGAAAATAACAGTCAGGAGCAGGATTTGAACCTGCATCTTCTGGATACCGTCCAGATGCTTTACCAATTCAGCCATCCTGACAATTGCTCCTGACTGCTAATTTCGATAACACATCATACTTAACGTCTTTGGGTGACGCCTGCGCCATCTGTCGGACGTAAAGCATCTGGACGGTATCCAGAAGATGCAGGTTCAAATCCTGCTCCTGACTGAAAATATGGATCATATTTCTATCCGATATCCGCGATGGTGATTGTTTGGTGGTGAGATGCGTAGTGATTCCGTTATCTCTGGCTGAATAGGTGCCTACATCAGCTCAGGATCAGGCTCAGGGTAATGTGTGGGGGCTCTAAGATCCATCGCATGGTCACATTGGCATACACACTTGTGTCGTGCAGAAATAATAATTCAGATTAACATTATTTTATGGCGCCTAAAACTTGAGAAACACAAAATAATGTGCCTAAAGATTCCATAGTCTTACTTAAATAGTCGTATATTTGAACAGTTTTCTTTATAAAACCCATCAGTCAGTGTTCTATATTCCAGGAAGATGTAGGTATTATTTTATATTTATAATACGGAAAAAATAATCCCCAAGGTAAATTATATTGTATTATATTTAATATATTTACTAACTAACTACTAATTGGATAAGCTAGACTTTACCAGTCCACTCTTCGTTTATGTTTTAGAACAAAATATGAAAAGTTTAATGTTAAAATTTTCAAACACTATACTTCTTGCCGCCAATTAAGTAACTAGGACTTAATTGGCGGCAAGAAGTATAGTGAGGTTGTTGAGAAGAATTGAATTTTCAGTTTTTTTTTTTTTTGATGACATCTTGCACTATTGGGTTTTTCCTTGTATCGCGAGGGACTTTTTTAGGGACACAAACTACACCCAGACTCGGAACAACCATTTGTGGATTAAACAAGAGAGATGTCCTGTGTGGTAATCGGACCCACAACACTTAGGCCCCACCGGCGGCGATCCCGGAGTGATTTAGAAACCACTTCGCCATCTGTGCAGTATTTTGTTAATAAAATATAAACCAAAATAATGCTTACTAATATAGAATACAAATTTATCATATGAAAAAATGATATTGAAATGGCAAATTGTTTTTTTTTATTTGCAGTCAGTGGTGGGAATGGCCTTTTTTTTTTAGGCGGGAAAAAAATTACCTAACCGCACACCCCGTCCTTCGGGGCAACGAACAGGGTAGTGTGGGGCCTTCCCGGTGGTGTGAATCGCCTGGGTATTGATAATATGAATAAATTGTATGATCTGCCTAAATTACTTTTTACACAAATATTTTCAGATGATGGTTTTATGCTATGTCATGCTCGCAATGGTGTCATTGTTTGCTGGAGGGATAGCACGGCCCTTTGGTGGTCCTGGCGGCTTCGGTGGCCCCGGAGGGTTCGGTGGCCCTGGTGGCTTTGGAGGCCCTGGTGGGTTTGGTGGCCCTGGCGGTTTCGGTGGCCCTGGCGGATTTGGTGACCTTGGTGGATTCGGTGGCCCTGGCTTTGGTGGCCCTGGTGGATATGTTGGCCTTGGCGGCTTCGGTGGACCTGGTTTTGGTGGAGGTTTTGGAGGACCAGGACCCGGTTTTGGCTTTTAACGAATACTGTTGATATTTACTGAATGGATCGCGAATAAAACATTGTAAATAAACAGATTTGCATTTTTAATTTTCCAAGATTTATTTTTAACTAAGGCTGGTTGTGTTAGTCGAGGTTCTTTTTTTTAACCCCTAGCAGGTCTGAGCGTCCACTTCTGACAGCCCCGTCTGTTTTGGAGGGTCAAGCCCTCCTTCATCGAGAGGCCCGTTACCCTCAGGCCAGCCATGTTAGTCGAGGCCTAAGGTTAACACACCTAAAATTCAACTTGTGGCTTCAACAGAAAAAAATAAGATAGCCTTGCATGTTATGAGCCTTTTTTTTTTCATGCAAACTAAAAATCTTGGAGAAAATAGGAAGGCTGAAGTAAATAGGTATGTTTGAACTACATTAAAAACGCTATATTTGGCGAAGCGACGTGAGCGTAGAATTTATCTAATGACATTATGGAAATTCAGAAATAGGAAATCCCTAGTCCAGGAATAGGATAAGAAGAATACTAAAGACCTACAATAACTTGTTAGAAAACTAGTTTCTTAACAAAAATCAATTTTGTATCTAATAATGTATTTTTTAATTCTTACTATATAGGTGGAAAAGAAGCATACGTTCCACCTGATAGTAAGCGATTACCGTAGCCTATAGATGGATACCATTCACCCCTCACCGACTCACAGGAAAGGGATATGAGGATAAAAAGGAGGGGATGCGAAGAGGTTTAAGAAAATACATCCGACAGATGGCGCAGACAGTCAACCAAGACATTAAGAAGAAATATGTTGTTGAAATTCTGGAGTGGCACTGGAGTGGTGTCCACGAGATGTAGGTTCAAATCCTGCTCATGGCATGGGTTTGGGCGTCCGGTGCTCTCACTCACCATACTGAAGAAAACTCAACGTAGGAGCACCGGCGTTTCACGCTGATCTTTTGTGAGAGGGTGGTACTTCCCCGATCGACCCGGCCCATTCATGCTGGCATATGCACTACTACTATTAAGTACTTATCTTACTATCTATACTCATAGACTGCTGAATGCTGTTCTCAATCAATCTGTACGTACATTGTTACGATGTAACCGAACAAATTACTATATAAATTATAAAGTCGCATATTCAATTGATACTGGATATCATATCCGCAAATTTAAAATAAGCGCGGTTGCCTGGGCCCCCTACCCAGTTAGATTATCGCCAATGGGTTGCATGATTTCACTCCCACAAAGACCAGAATCAAATATTATTACTATATATAGCCAGCATGCGATCCCGGATGCGAGCAGAGTACGCCGGGGTTTGAGAACGTTCTTTGGCTACTCCAATCGCAAGCGTATGGATAGGAAAAGTTCTAGAACAAAAAACTATCCACCAATGAGTAAGTCGGGGCAACAACGCTAAAATGAGATAGCAATAAGAGAAGGAGAGAAGGGGGTATTATTAGAGTAAAAATATAAATATGGAACGGGAGGTAGATTGTTTTTTCTCGGACTCTGAATTATCGTGTGTGTCAAGGCAGATAACACTGCTTAAATTACTATAGTAATACATAAAAAACATTATTTTTGCCTAGGGCATTTAAAAGTAAAACTGTGTGACTAGAAAACCCCCAAAGAAGAGAGCGCCGATCTTAAATATACCGCCCCCCATATTTAGTCACTAATACCCGAATAAAAGGTAACGTACATTTCTTTTACAATTCGAAATTAACCTTTTCAAATAGCCCATGTCTGCTGCACAATTTCGTGTGTGTTAAGATTCTTATGGAGGAATATTTCACCCTTTGGCACATATATTTTTTATTGTTACTCGTCATTTTATTGCGTTAGATAATTTTATTTTACATATCTAAATTTTTTACACTAATTTAGTTGACCGAAACTCCTCCAATAGAATAGGCTATTTGACTAGTTTCTGGAAACCATATCACATTATGTAGCGGTGTTTGAGGACCCTACAAATAATGTTTATTTTTAATTATTTTAAGTATTTAATTTAAAAACATCATTGCAAATTAATCTGATTTTGTAAACTGTCAAAATGCTTACTCCGGCAATATGGCGGCGCGTCAGTCGAGTGACGTCACACGTTTGTATTCCTCGTTCGTTGTGACTACATTTAGCAATTAAATACAGTTGTTAACAGTAATTTTCTATTTAAAATAAGTTATAAATGGTATGCTGTGCCAGAGTTCATAAATACCACATTTAAGGCACCGGAAAAACTGTTTATAACTATTCCAACAAATCATAAAGTGCGCAAGACATGGTTAAAACTTGCACGCCGTGACCATCGTAGTGAAATATAAAACAATTCAGTCATTTTTTTCTGTCAGAATTTTAATGTACCCACTTACGTTAATCCTGTAAATAATTAAATAATTTATCGAAAAAAAATACAAACTTATTTCAGAGAACCATCTGTTAAGTCACTCTCTTGCGGAAGGGAAGCCTATGTCCAGCAGTGGACGGTAGAAGGCTGATGGTTGGATTACATATTCACCAATCAATAGCCATTGATTCAGTACTGCATAACTTCATATATTTATTTCTGTTAAATACATGAGAATATTCATATGGATTTAAATTAATGGCACATAACTTATTACAGATTGAGCAAGAACATTGTCATGAAATGATGTCTTTATAAAGGTAAAACATATCTTTAAATATATCCAAAAGTATTATTTATTAATAATAATGATTTTATCTTTTGTGAAAAGCTAAGAAACAAAGATACTTCCATAACTGTTTTCACATTCTTAAGCTCGGGTGCGAAAAACTCGGAGTTGTTTTTATAGAAACTATAGATGTATCAGCTTTCAGTAAATTTGGCTATCTGCTTTCACAAAATTACTCGCCATGATTACAAATAAGATAGTATTTAAGATTAGTATTTATTAGTTCAAAATTGCAAAAGTAATAAAAACGAGCTCAAAACTGGCTCAGGACGCAAACAATGATAGAAGCACTGGGTTCATGGGAAGCACTTACAAACGTGTAACGTCAGAAGAAATTTAGCCAATCACAACCGTTCACTATCATGTGGTTCTAATGTAATAGTACATTGTTAACCTAGGGATGAAAGCAAGGATAAAGACTTATTTAGTCCCTCGAACTATTGGTGCCCTCGCTACGCTCGGGCGCCAAACCCCGTCTCGGCACTAAATAAGTCTTTATCCCGAGGTAAACACTGTGCTTTTCATTACGAATACGAGGAAACTAAAAATAAAAATCATGAATTAGCTAAAGAAAAAATGGGAGACTTTAAAAAATTTAATTTGGAATCGCCGTTTGCCCGCCGATTTTGTTTTTTTTCTGTGGCCTGTCAGCTATTCAGCCATTATTTTTCATTTTAATCATTGAAAAAATATAAATCTTCGTTATATTAAAGATATTTAGTTGCAACTATATTAAAATAAAGTCATATAAAAAACAAACTCTTTAATAAATACTTTATGTTATTTCAATTTTACATCGCGCTGTAATTGACTGGCTGTACAGAAAATAGAACGTTTTTTTTTATATTTACTCAGTTGTCAGTTGAAAGTAATTCTCCCTAGGGCTGAAAAGTATTACTTTCAACCCGCTCCTCAGGCAACTTCAGGCTTACTTTCAGAGTATAAGTATTGAAAAATAAATTAAGTTTTTAATGCTTTTTTTTGGTAAAATATTATTGCATATTGCTTTTAAAGTCCATAATCTACGCGGATGGCAATAAAGAAGTATTTATTTTTCATACTGTCAAATAGCCTATTCTTATTATAATACTCATAACATAGTTATCATTCCATAGAATTTTTTATTCCAAATTTTTCAATACTAATTATTTAAGATTGTAACATACAACTGCATTTAGAATCTTATTCGCTTCTACCTGTAAAATATAATAGTTCGCATACAGTATCTAATTTAAGAATATTGCTTTTTGCTACTTTCTACTTAACATCACGCCGTCTCCCTTATGGGGCAGACAGGCATTTTAAAACTATTTTTTGTTAAATATTATATATCTTCACGCCGTCGCCCTTATGGGGCAGACAGGCATTTTAAAACAGTTTTATCGTTAGATGTTACTTATCATCTAGACTATTATGCAACTATTTTTTTTGTTTAAATGTAGTCATACAATTATTCTGTTTGTATGTTGCTATACCATCTCACCGCCACCCTTAGGGGGCGGTCATATATTATGCAACTATATTTTTTGTTTAATCGTAGTTAAAAATTATTCTGTTTGTATGTTCCTATATCATCTCACAGCCTCCCTTAGGTCGGTTAGTCATATATTAGGTAACCATTTTTTTCATCAGTATCAATGCTTTTATACCTGCAGAATGTAGGGGGGTTCTGATTTATTTTTTTATTAAACTTTCTCCATGTTTTATATTTTGAATGAATTCTGTGAGGATAGTTGTTTTTATTAATAATTTAATATGGACACTGTAATGGTCGGCCGACACCCTCGGACCTGAACCTAGTTCGGGTACGGGGGCTCGGCGGGAAGAATCAGAACAGTGTCCCCAGGAGTTGAGACGTTCCGCCCTGTGTTTTCCAGCTCCTGGGGTTTCAAGTCCCGAATTTCAAGTCCCGACTTTCAAGTCACGAGTTCCAAGTTACTGTTCCTGGCTACGCTCGAGATCCGGGTTACGACCTTCCGGGTTGCGGCTGCCCTACGGGTTCCGGTTCCAGCGCCGGTTGCGCCGGCTTCAGCCGCCTATCGGCAGATATCTGCGCGCGCCGAAGGACGAGGGCCTGCCCGTCGGCCCAGTTGCAGCCACCCCCCGCAGTTGAGTACCCGTAGGTGACGGTCTTGGGAACAATCCCCTGAGTTGCAAACCACCCCCTGCTTTCTCATCGCTCTCTCTCTCTCTTGTTTTTAATCAATCGTTAAATTTTCAAATAATTAATTATTTAGGATTTTTTTTTTTTAATTAAATGTTAAATTTTAAAACCTTTTTTTTATTTAAATTGTTAGGGATTTTCCCCATAACAACTTTTTTTAAGCCCCTGCTCTAAGAAATAATCCTTGTATCGCGGGGGACTTTACAAACATACAATTTCACGGACACAAAGTACACCCAGACTCAGAACAACCATTTTTGGATCACACAAAGAGTTGTCTTGTGTGGGAATCGAACCCACAATACTCGGGCGGGAGGCCGGTATATAAACCACTCCGCTTTCTGTGCAGTCAAGTTTCTCTGGACATTGTGGTAGAATAACAGATTGATAGAATATATTACTATAGTGGCTACGGTTTGTCAAATTTAGGATGACAATTTTGGCAGGCCATGCCTATGTAGTTACACATACTGTATACTATTGTATTCTGTCAATATTTATAAACAACCACTTGCACAAACTTGCACAGATAAATGTATTGGCAATACATTTACAAAATACATTAAAATAATATGCTATATTTCAACTACTTTTTTGCCCTCGATATTTTAAATTCGATAAACTCGTTGTACCTATCTATATTTTATGCGATTTCAACAAAAAAGAAAGTACAGCTTTCTACCATTAAAAATGTAAAGCGATATAATTAAATTCAAAATGTAGCCCCAATTCCTTAAACATGGATATATTTAAGACCGTGATGAAATCAAAATCAGTACTAAAGATAACTTCAGCAGCAAAATGGCAGTATCTAAAGTAACTATAATGTTTTACTATTATAATTTCTAAATATTTTTCTTAAATTTAAAACAATTCATTTATTAAATTTAGAAGTATTGTGCATAACAATATTTTAAATTATTATATAATTATATCTAAGTTTAATATAATGAATAAATTAAATGCGTATTCATTGTATAAATTTTGTTTTTCAAAAAATAATATTAAAATCAACACCATGTGGCTAGAAGTTTGACAACACCAACATAACAGCAAATTAACACTACAATTAATGCCCAATAATATTAACAATAGCAATGAAATTTCTTAATATAAATATGCCTAAATTATGTACGCGTATAGCTTCTTATCAAATGTTTCCCTCGACATATTGGATAGATATTAAAGAGTACTACGCAAAGTTAATAATATTTGCATTCAAAATATTTTTCAGATCGTAATATCAGCCATCATCTTAACAGCGTGTGTATCTGCGGTTATTGCACAGTTCGGCGCATTTGACACGTTTGGTGGTTTCGGTTTGGGAGGTTTCGGTGGAAAACCTTTTGGAAAACCTGGTTTCGGTTTCAAGCCTGGTGTCGGTGGTTTAGGTGGGCTAGGTGGCTTAGGAGGTAAACCAGGTAAACCCGGTTACGGAAGCCTTGGAGGCTTTGGGCTAGGTGACCTCTATCGGAACCACGAAGCAGGAGATATCAATGTATATCATTAATATAGGAATTCTCTCCCTATTTATTTGTAAATATTGTATTGCTACGAGAATAACTTAATGTATAAGAAATATAAAATAATAAATATATATACGAGTAGGTATATTAATTTATTAAATAAATTATGTAAAATATATCGATGAGTTTTACTTTACTTACAATTAAACCTATTATCACTGACACTGATTCTTCAATCATTACGGTTGTTCATTCATTCGGTCAATAAATTGAAGCACACAATTATTAAAAAAATACTACTAATTTACATAACCGCACCACTACTGCATGTAAATAGTATGTGTAATGTCGTGCGCAATTGCCGTATTTATATGTACGCGGATGACACTTGTTTATTGTATGCCGACAAAGAACTTAGTGTGATAGAAAATAAAGTTCAAGAAGACCTCACTAATATTATAAAATGGGCGCATGATAACGGCATTGTAATTAATATTAATAAAACTAAATGCATGCGCATTCGCTCCCCGTACTTAAAGCATACGAGTAGTGACCGGTCACCGGTCATAGTTGGCCACAACTACGCATGTTTGCATAACGCCGGGACAAGTTGTGAGTGTGCTAGCATCGAGGTTGTTAATGAGTACAAGTACTTAGGCCTTATTGTAGACTCCAGTTTCTCCTGGAAAACTCATGTGTTGAACCTGTGTAATAAATTAAGAGCAGTACTTGTCAAATTTCATCACCTTAAAGGGATATTGGATAGAAATACCCTATATACAGTATATTATGCATTGGTTGATTCGATAATATCTTATGGACTAACCAGCTATGGCCGTACTTTCAAAACCTACTTAGATAAGATAAAATTGTTACAAATAAGATTCATGAAATTAATGGTAGACAAAAAGATAAAACAACATTGTAAAAGTACCGGTTATGAACAATTGTTTATAGAATGTAAAATGCTGCCAATCCATGAAAAGGTATTAATGTTGATAGCAGTTGAACAACATTGTAGTGATGAGTTTAGAAATTATTTAACACGTTATAGAACTAACAGGCGTAAAAATAATATATTAAAAATACCTCCTTCTAGCAATTATTATGGTGAAAGAAATAGGAAATGTTTAGTACCTAAGCTGTTTAACAAGCTGCCGATGGCCCTATTGAACAACAACGTACCTAGACGCATATTTTTAAAAGGAATAAGGCACTTCTTACTAAAAAACGTAGGAATTAAAATATTATAATACATAATTTATTAATCGTTTAAAGTAATATAATAGTACATGTTGTGACTATATACATATGCGCTCAAGTAAGTTGTTCGTATGTGTGGGTACCTATACATAGATAAATACTATTCTTGTATGTGGCTTCCTATATGTTATGTGTATGTATTGCTTACTTACTAGTGCTGTGTTTGATGGATTAAATTGATAATACGGGTAATAATGTAAGTAGTAAAAATCGGGAGTTGCATCTGCCAACAAACTGCTATGCAGTTTGGCAGAAGTACATTAATGTGTAACCTATTATCTTTGTTTTGAATAAATACATTTTTTTTTTTTTTTTTGATTTGATTTACTAATTTTGAAATTTTGGAGGCGGGTTTGTCATTATATCAATACTAGCACGGGCGTTGTCCAAAAACTGCGCCATGAGGGTCAAAAATACTGTACCAAATTGCAACGCCATTTTCGAGCCCTTGATAAATGAGCTATCCTTTAAAAGAACCTCGTTTTTGGAACCTTGAGTTGATACTGGTGGAGGTGAGACAACCTTTTTCACTTCTTCAACTGGAACAGGTTTTGGCGGCAATGGTTCTGCATCCTTTGGTGGAAGAGTAGGTGGTGTGGGTTTATCAGGAGAAGGAGGAATCGGTTTATTGACGGGAGGAGTAACGGGTTTATCAAGGGGCGGAGGAACCGGTTTATCCACTGGTGGAGGAATAGGTTTATCAACAGGCGGAGGAACAGGTTTAGCAGGTGGTGCAACGACTGATACTTCTGGAGGTGCAACTAGTGGCGTAGAAACTGGTTTAACAGGAGGTACTGAAGAAGCCAGTACTGCTGGTTCTGGTGCCTTAGTCGGAGCTACAGGTGCAATAGAAACCGAGGTAGGTGGAATAGATACTGGTAGAGCTGGTTTTTCAGATGAAGAAATAGGTTTAACTAAATTAATGTGATCTTTCACTGATTCTTCTCGAGATATATCAGTATAGAGTCCTGTAGCTGACAAAACGTGACTGTTCACAACTTTTGTAGGTTGTATTATAACCATATTAGTGGATATAGGTGGGGTTATCTGAGGTTTAGAAGCTAATGGTGGGTAATCATTTACTATTATCCGCATAGGAACAGGTAAAGGAGTGTGTTGTAGTTTTTCTGGTACAGTTTGAGGAAGTATAGGCGCAGAAAATTTTGAAGGGGATATAACAGGAGCTCGAGGTACAATGAATAAAGGTGCCGTACTAATATGTTCTATTTCCTCAATATCTTCAAAAACAGGTGCAACAGGTATTGGTACTCTCTTTGGTGTAACAGATTCATTATCATCAACACTTCTTTTCTCTATAGCAAACTTCTTTCCAAATATACCAAATGGTGACCATTTTTCTTTTATGAATGCTAAAGGTTGTATTGGTAATGGTTTGAAATTAATTTCAAATCCTCTCTGGAAACTAATCCCTTGAAACAAAGGATTTCCACATGTCACAACCCATTGTACTGCAACAAGTACTAGCAATATCTGAAAATAAAAAAACACATAGCAATTAATAATTGAACAACTCAAAGAAATGAAAACAAGACATAAAATACAAATCTTTGTGCAGATTTTAACACGTTTATGAGAGGAGTACTCCCGTGTTCAGAGAGTTTTTCAAAAAGCAATACACGGGAATAACAATACTACCTATAATATTTAAAAAACATAAAGCACCTTCCAACAATTATCCATTATGACGTAACCTACGCATTTACACTGTTTGCCGCTAAGGATTTCCATCATAAATTTGGAGTTATATGAACACTAACTTAAAATAAGGAAATATAAATGTACAGTCTAATCGGCAACATGAAGAAAGGAGATGCCTTACGTAAAGTCGGACAAAAATCTACCATTAATAATGCGATAAAATCCGTTTTTATGTAAACATCAAAAATAAAATTTTAAACTAAGACTAAAACATAGCCTGTTTTAGTTATCAGCGAAAAAAATAAAAATTAAATACCTTAGCTGTCATACTGCACAACCGTTAAAATAAAAGTGAAATTAAAACTGTGTGGGTTACTTTAAATTGTCTTTATATTAACAATGAGATATTCAGTTTACATTGTGGATAATCTATCGGCCTTTATATTAGCACGCAAAGGTATTATTACTTTTCAAGGGTTTGCATTGTATTCGTAATTCAATGATGCTTTAGAACCTTATATCACTAGTAAAATCATCGTCTTGACCTAATTAAAACCTTATTTAAGTGTCAAAAAAAAATTAGATATACTATTCTGTTTTTTTTTTTTTTTTATACTTACAAGAAGATGGTTTTTTTCCCAGTATAGATGACAAATATAACTTGTGATTTGCATTGCCCAGTCACTTGTGTGTATATATGTATATGTGTACCTATGTGTGTGTGTGTGTGTGTGTGTGGCTGTATGTAAACCTCTCATAACTTTTGAACGGCTTGACCGATTTTATCGCGGTTGGCGTCATTCAAAAAGACTTGACCAATCTTAAATTTTGAATACTATTAAGACCGATTCGATCCGGTAGATCTTGAGAAATCTCAAAAAGACTACAAAATTATTAATTTTTTCAAATCTGCTTTTTTTGAATAACTTTTAAACGGTTTTACTGATTCCAAAAGCTAATCAGCTCTTAAAATTAAAAAACCACGTCGATCGCCGCCGGTCAAAATCGGTTAATTCGTTCGTGAGATATCGTTGTCGAAAAAATTGAAAAAAATGTTTTTTTCAGAATTTCAGTTCGAGCTTTAAGATTCTTCAAAGAACTCAACAAGTTGCGTTGAATGCCGTAAATTACGAGAAAATCGGTTTATTCTGAACCGATATTATTAATTTTTTTGTTTAAAAATGTGTGTTTTGTTCCAACTCAAGAGATACTTTATACCTCAATTTGTAATTGCAATATTTAGTACGAAGTTCGCCGGGTCAGCTAGTGTATTATAAATAATATTATAATTCCCTAATCTTATTAAAATACTACCCTTTGCCAGCGGCTTCGCAGTAGCCAAAAGCTAGTTAATAATAAAGCTAGTTAATAATGTATGCCAGTTTTAAAGTCTATTCGAGAGCTATCAAATAAAAAAAAGTTACATAAAAATCCGTTCAGTAGTTTTTGCGTGATGCGAACAAACAAACAAACAAACAAACAAAAAATCTAAAAATAATTGTTTAGTATTCAGACACGCTTATATAGCCTAATTCAGTCATTTTTTCTCAATTATCTTAAATGTACAGAAACAGCTCAGTTACAGCTTTATCATAGTATTAGATTATTATAAAAAAAATTGATAATGAATACTATTACGTAGATATATTTACGCAGTGACTTTATTGCTAGTGCTTTCACCTACACTACATCTAGGGGAGAATGGGTAAGAATGGATTACTTTTTTCTAAGTTCTATTTTCGAAAGTACGTTGTGTGAAATGTCCGTGAATATTTTATAATTTAAATTTTAAAACTACCATCAGTTTCCTTACCTGCTACTGACCGAAACGTTATAGCGCGTTTTTTTACTTTGATTCCGCGTTGATGAATAATATGGGGGAAAAGGATATAGATAAGCAGTACGTGACCATACGTTTATTTGTGTACATAAGCGTAACACATACTGAGTCCACTGTTACCCACTCTCCCCTGAATATATATATATATATATATATATATATATATATATATATATATATATATATATATATATATAACTATTTTTTTAATAATGAAGAGGAGACAGTAAAAAATGGTTTTCAAACAACGATTTTATTTTGTTTGCCTGTCTGCCTGTTTGTTAGATAACATCTGGCACTGCTAGTAAACTAGGTTAAAATATAGGCTCTATTTAATTTAAATCGTATTTCGGAAAAAAGTTATCTGACCACTTACGAAGTCCCGGACTCAGCTAGTTTGAATGAATCTGTTAATCAACTCTTTAATTTTTTACTATTCGGTGCAGGTTTTCTCGTAGACAAGTTTTTAGATCTGGGACTGGTTACTATGCTGGTCTGTGTGACTTTACATGACCCTGGAGAACATCGCATTTTGAGTTCACTCACGATTTGTCTCGACTGTTAACTGTAACAATTCCACTTATAAGAATTATAACATTCACAAAACGAGTTTGTCCAATCCATAAATGAAATCATGCATTAATTTACATGCAAGGAAACAAGACCGGTTATTATTTCTGCTTAATGTGGATATCGCTAGTTTTAACTAGCTGTTACAGTTGTAACTAATGTAATAATTTAGCACCAAGACTTTTAAGATGTGAACAATGATAGGAATTTTATATAACAATCCATATCATAGTGTCTTCTATATTGTGGTAATTGTTCGCCTTGCGAATTAAAAATATTTAAACTAGTGATTTGTTTCAATTCAGTCACGTAATTATTTGGGTATAATTGTGTCATTTAAAATAATTGCCTTTTTCTTTAGGTTACATCTCAGGTATACTGATATAGTTGCGAGACTAAACGTGTACCAGTTTGTAAGACTAATTAAATCCTGATGAACAAAATAGTTTCACCTAAATTTGTAAATATACGAAGAAATAAACAAACAAAAATAAACGTTTTGTGTCCTTAGGAAGTCTACACACCAAAGTTCCTGACCCACTGATACCGCGTGGCTGCTTTGTTGTCGGCGGGTGGCTTCACATCTTGTACAAGTTGGACATGATTTTCGGTACTAATGTCGCTGACACCTGCTCGACGGGCTGTGTCGGCTGGATCAGCGACTAAGACAGTCAGTTTCCAACCATAAGATCACTCGGCTTCAAACTGCTTTTGCCGATGAAGCACCATTCAAGACGACTATTATAGCTCCTTTACCGAATTCAAACCGCCCTTCAACCACAGTGAACAACAAAAACAGTAAACGCCGTATCATCCTGCACCACGAAAACCTTATAAGCAATCCTGTATATAAGTATAGCCCTGATCTGACACTTTGTAATGTTTTATCTTCTCAAAAGTTAATAACCACTGATGCAGTCGACGAGCTTCATCACCAGTATGCAGAACGCGTCCTTTGCGAACATCACCTCCACGCAAAAGAAGGCGGCGCGCCACCCACCCTCGTCCTGGACCATAACTCGTACCAAATCCGGGATTGACGTCATCCACCCACGTAAATATCCCAAAGTGCAATGTTATATTTTTTAACTGACGAAAAAAACAGAGGAGGTTCTCAATTCGACATGTACATATTTTTTTATGTTAGACCACGCATAACTTTCTACTGAGTAGACCAATTTTGTTAATTTTTAATACTATAGGGTATATTCCAAAGTTGGTCCCATAAAAATTTTGAACAAAAATAATAACCCTAAGGGTAGAAAAATAGGGGATGATTATTTGTGAAAGAGGAAAAAGGGGACTTTACTGCGAGCAGAATTTGAACTTGCGTCCCACCCGTTGAGGATCGAATCCAGCTTGCAGTAAAATTCCCTATATCCACTTTCACAAATAATTTTTACTTCAAAATTTGTGTACCTGATTTTGGTAGTTACTTTATGAAAAATAAAATCACTAATCATTACAAATGAAATTGGTATTTATAGTTAATATAATACGGTGTGTCCCTATCCTTATCAAGTCGTATATATACATCTATCGTTATATTTTAAAAAGATAAAGATTTTATCACTGACTTACGATAGCAAATAAGCATAGTTGGAATCCCTTAGGCCCTTCCCCATTCTTATAGGAAACCTGTGCTCTATAATAGTAGGTAGGTAATAAAACACAGTAATTAAACAACCATAATAATGTTGATATGTTACTCATTATTAATCTGAACACACTGTTGAAGTAATACAAGAACAGAATAACAATGAAAGACATGTGAGTAATAATGATATGTTTTCAATGTAGCTACTTTGTATGTACGCTTAGCAACGTGCGTGAAGAAACTAGACGCATCTGACGTAAAGAAAGTGGTTACCTTGTTGTAGTAGGGATCAGCTTGCTTACTGATTACACATAAAACAACAAAACAGTTGACAGACGGACGTTATTAGCTGGCTATTGTTTTTAAAAAGAATAATATAAAGTACTTTAAAAAGGTTCTTAGATAATGTTATAATACTTCTTGTGGTGAAAGTAATGAACCGCGATCGGAAAGGACATAACAATTTAATGAAGTGCAGCCAAGCGACGGATGAATAAAGTAACCTATATTCAGGTTAAACGGTATTATCATATGGTACGTATGAATTAATTGAATAATATTAAAGTGACTAATTTTATAGGTTTATGTACCCGTTAAAGTGGTTTATTACAGTTAATTTAGAACTGTGTATAAGAACCTTCATGTTTTGCTTTTTTTAAATAATAACTTTCTATAGATGCTTAATTACGAGATTCTATGGGGTTCTTAAAGCTACTTCAAAATAATATCTGTCTGTCAAACACTCATGGACTCAACTATACTGAGAGTGAAACAGGGCTCTTCTTTCGAAGTTGTCCTCATATGGAATTCCCGAGGGACTTTACAAGTGGATCGCTAGCTTTTTGGATGGTAGAAGTATCAGAACCTTAGTAGATGGCTGTCACTCTGAAATATAGGCATTAATGCTGGCGTACCACAGGGCTCGGTGTTATCTCCAACGCTGTTCATCCTGCACATAAATGATATGCTATCAATTGATAACATTCATTGATTTCACGGGTGATGGGCGGTATGCAGAGCATGTAAATGTTCTTCGGAGTCCGTTACAGGAAAGACTGATAAAACATGTGTCCAAAATTGAGAACTCTAACAAGACAAGCCTCCGAATGGGGTGAAAAAAACCTAGTTCAATTTAAACCCACAAAGATACAAGTCTGCGCTTTCACTGCAAAGAAGGACCCTTTTGTCATGACGCCTTAGTATTAGAGAGTCACTTTCCTAGTTGCGGAGAGTATTGGGATTTTCGGTGTCGAAATTTCGATCAAGGTACAGCTTAGGAGTCACCTGGAGGAAAAGGTTGAACTGGCAATCAAAAAACCTGGGCGTCCTAAATAGAGCCAAGCAGTACTTCACGCTGGACCAACGGCTAAAGATGTATAAAGCCAAGGTCCGACCACACAAGGAGTAATGCTCTCATCTCTGGGCAGGCGCACCTAAATACCAGCTCGATCCATTTGACTCCTTACAGAGGCTTGCCATTCGAATCGTCGATGATCTTCATCTCACGGATGGCTTGGAGCCGTTGGAATCGCGGCGGGAATTCAGTTCCCTCTGCATTTTCTACCGGTTATGCTCCCAGGAATTGTTGAATTCGGTTACATTTTCGCCGTTCTACATACGATACATATATGGTACGATACCACCTACCGTCGCAATAAAGTAGATCAATGCGGGTATGCAAGTTTCAAATAACTTCTTTTTTAAATATACCTAACTGCACATCCCATCGTTTGGGGCAACAAACAGGATACTTTAAGGCCCTTACCTACTAAATAAACCCGTCTTGTACCGTCTCTCCGCCTATAGTGATGTACCACTGGAACTGTGTGACATTACTTCAGTGGTATCATAAACCTCCGAGAAAATTTCTCATGCCTTTACTGGGCATTTGATTAGTGAATTTATTAATGGATGCACAATTTCTAAAAGTCAGAGATATTCCTTTCGAGGTCTGTGCCTCGTACTGGAAATCGACTCATAATCTCAGTCTTGACAAACTCTGATGTTTTTCCACAGATTATTAACCAAGAAGAAACTAGATCGTGGTTAAGATAGAAGTAACTTGCCTTATAATAATGTTCCTATATAATTTATTACGTACTTCGATGTTACTTTTCGGAAAAACCCGACAACATTTAGAATAATAACCATTACCATTAGGAGCTCTTAGTCTATGTAACCTTTTCAAAAGAGAATAACATAATAACACTCAGCAATAATGATTTGCTCATTAACCAATACGGCTATAATATCAGAAAAGTTTAAAAGATTAATAGTAGATACAAATAATAAATATAAATAAATATTCACGGACATTTCACACAACTTCCTCAGGTCCCAAACTAAGCTTAACGCTTGTGCTATTACGGATATAATATATTATAACTTTTTCGTAAATACATACATTTATAATAGATATAAAACACCCAGACGCAGTACAAATATCTGTGTTCATCACACAAATAATTGTCCTGAGTGGGAATCGAACCAACGACCTCGTGCACGGAAGTCAGTTACACTACCGACTACGCCACGAGGCCCGCCAATAATTGAATATCGAAAAGAATTTTATACTTTTTCCACAACTAAATTGTTGTAATATTTGATACAGTCATTTGTTTTTACATTTTCAGTTATGTTTAATGGTTATTTTATTTTATTGAAATGATTGTTTGAGAACCCAATAAATCTCTCCTGCAGAATAATATAACATTTAAAAAGACTACTGTAATGCAAAGTCACAACTTTGAAATGCCTACAGTTACGAAATACGTGGTAATTTTATTCTACGAAAAAAATATGTGAAAGTTCAAAAACTTTCCAGTGAATAATGAGATCAACTGTTATGCAAACTTCATACCACGTGTGTCTTAAAAATAAAACTAAAGTTGATGATATTCAGCCCGTAACCACAGTCGAAGAACCATACAGTCAGTCCTCGCCTTTGATGTTGATGAAAAAGCCGAATCCGTCTAGAAATTCGTCGCGACGAATAAAAGTGCTAGGGTTGTCACATCGGCAAGAAATAAAAATATTAGCATATCTATATTTTCTTACATTCTTTTTTTTTTCTACACATTCAACAAATTAAGTAAATTATTTTACAATGACGTGTAGCAATTAACAATCTGTTGTACCGGCTCTAAAAAAGGTTTTCCCCCACGTAAAAAGTAACCTAACTCAAATACTCTACTAGGATACAAATCAAAACATACTCGTAAATTACAATAATTTTCAAATGTACAACTGATATATACTTTCGATTTTTTGAACTACTAGATTTTAAACTCCTATTATTAAACTTTATTATATAATGTATTCGCATTCAAATAATTTAATTAAAAAATCAATTGGAAAGCATGGACAAGGTTTGGTTATGAACTCTATTTTTTTACCAAACCCATAATCAACACCCATATTGAAAATTTACACAAAGTACACGGCAGCCATCTTAAAATATAAAAAAAACTAACTTCGAACAAAGCACCCTTTATAACCCCACAATCGACACCCATGTTGAAAAATTATACATAGTATCCGGCAGCCATCTTGGAATAAAAAAAACTAAATTCGAAAATGCCCATGTTGAAAAATTTCTAGGAATTAAAGGAAAATCAAAATTCGAACGAAGCGCCCTTAAAACCCCCATAATTGATACCCATTTTGAAAAATTTCTGGGAATTAAAAAAAGAAACCAAATTCGAACGAAGCACCCTTTATAACCCCATAATCGACACCCATGTTGAAAAATTGCACAAATTACGTGACATTTTGGATTTCCGCACACGGCGCACACGTAGTGTGCACCATTTTTATTTTTATTTTTTTTATTTCGTTAGCCCTGAAAAATAGCTCCCGAACGAGTGAGCGTAAATGTTCGGCCGTTCGGGAGCGCCCCGCCCGCGTCTCACTCCGCACCGCACCTCACGATTGCTCTCTCTAGACGTCTTCGATTGCCGACTGTATGTTCTTCGACTGTGCCGTAACCTACATATGCCTACGGACTGTGATTTAAAGAATACATAATAGCTCAGATATATGATATTACGTCAGCAGAAATAATTGCCATATTTGTATGCCGCATAACAGTTTACGTATAAGCATGTACTATTATTAGATGTTCTATAGTAAAAGCATAGTATAAGAAAAGAAGGGTATTCATGTATAAAGTGGCTGGCGTGCGCTGCATCGTTAGGCACAACATGACAGTGATGCACGTGTATGACGTCTCGATAAAAATTACTAAATATCTAGTTGTCACGTCAATTCAAAAGAGAAAAAAAAGTGAACCCTTGACCACGAATAAAAAAAATGCTATTAGTCCTAGAAAGTAAAAAAAAACAAGGAGACAACTTTATTATTATTTTTTCTCTAATAAAATGTATGAAATTATATAAGAATAATTATAAATTTATTTCCAAAAGTCTTATACAATCTAAAATATCAAGGGTACTTTATAAAGTACCCTTGATATTTATAAGTATACTAGCTGCTGCAACCTGCGCCTCCGTCCACGTGAAATTTAGTATAATACATAATATATACAGACCAAGATAAAAGTTGCCTAAGTTACTCCCTATAACACCAGCTATCTGACAATAAAAGTTCAGTCCAAATCGGGCAATTAACCGTAACAAACAGACAGACAGATGGACAAAAAAAATTTTAAAAGTAATTTTTTATCTACTACTAAAAAGATGTAACTGAGCTGTGTCTGCAAATTTTAGATATTTGAGACAAAATTACTGTATTTAGGCGATTTAGGCGCCTCCGCACACAAGATTTTTTTTTTCGAACTTTTCCGTTTTTTTGTTTTTATTTTCGCCAACAAAGGCGGAGAGACGGCACACGGCGGGTTTCTTTAGTGGGTGAAGGCCCCACACTACCCTGTTCGTTACCCCGAACGACGGGGTGTGCGGCTAGGAACATTTTTTCCCGGCTTAAAAAAAGAAAAGGCGTATTATTTTATAATACGCGTAGTATAGTGCTGTGTATAGCAGTGTAGCAAGGGGCATAAGTTATTAATATAAACGAAAATAAATAATACAATTACGCCTACTCTCACCACACTATGATTTTAATGGGATAAAGACGAAGGTTATTTGATGAAGCCATGAAATATTATTTTATTGAATAATTTTCGTAATAATTACCTATAATATATATATATGCAATTTTATTTATGTGTAATATACGTTCTATATATCTTTCTTGTCATATTATTACCTCATTCTATATTTATACCACTTTATCTTTGGTTACAGAACAATGCAGAAATTCATCACTGCAATTCTGTTTGCCCTAACAGTATCTGTTGTAATATGCGAGGCATTCGAGAGCTGGTCATATAATACCTGGAATATGAATCAGAAAAGGAGTATGGCATCAGCCCTTGAGGACTTCTTGGACTACGTGTTTCCTAAAGACGATTATGAATCGAAGGTGTTGAAGTGGGTTTTCTCGATGTTTGCGGAAGACTAAGTGTTAGCAGCCTCTAACAACAGAATGTATAGTAGTCACAACGTATCTGTATATCTCTGAAGTTAAGCACAGAGCAAGAAGTAGGGATTGTGACGGATTCGTACGATCAGTGCTGATCAATTGAAATGTTATTATTACTCGATTAACAAAACAATCGATTGAGATCATAATATTTTCATATCTAATTGTATAAGCTTAATTCTAGATATAGAGAGTGCTCATCTTTTAGTAAGATCGATAAATACTATGATTATTTATTTCAATTGTTAAATTATAATCATACATTTATTGATTAATATAAACTGTAGAAGACGCACATGCATTGCGACACAAAAATAGCTACTGCGCAACGTCTTGCAGCCAACTTCAGAGACATAAAGATCTGTTGTGACTATTGTATAAGTGTGTGAACAGCTGACAATATCAAAATGAATCTGAAAAAATGAGATTAGATACTACAGGTATCTAATAGCTAGTAATAGTAATTTAGTGAGTTTTCTATTCATATTGATTGTATGTATACCAAATGACTGAATTATTTATCGTTATATATTTAAGAAGAATTAAATGAAATACATTTAATTTTACTTAATTTATAATATATAATATTACTGAACAAATAATGCCTATATACTATTTCTTCTATAACGACCAGCCAATAAAAAAAAAGCACATACTTTCAGACAGATAAGTAGTTTCGGAGTTCATCACGCATAGACAGCGTACCAGGGAGTTTTTATATATACTATAAAGATAAAAAATATTGTGATTACTTATATATAATTTGAGATAAAAAAAAACTGCAGACGTTGTTTATGCGTGCGTTGTTTGTGTAAGTCAGTAAAAAAAAACAGTTGAATACCTACATCTAGAACTTTAATAAAATACTCTTATGGCCTTTTTAAATCCTACTATTATAAAGATGTAATAGAGTTAGTATGTCTGCTGTATATTTTGTTTTAAAGACAACATCCTGCACAAAGAAATAATCCTTGTATCGCGGGGGACTTTACAAACATACAATTTCACGGAACAAAGTACTGGGTGTACTTTCGCTCTCTCACTCAGAACAATAATTTGTGGATCACACAAAGAGTTGTCCTGTGTGGGAATTTAACCCACAACACTCGGGCGGGAGACCGGTATATAACCACTCCGCCATCTGTGCAGTCGAAGTGATACAGTGATTGTTCTCGAATATTTAAGATAATTGAGAAAAAATCTCTGTAACAAGTACCTATACATATAATACTATTTGGGCTATTTAGGCTTCTCTGAATACAAAACTAGTGGTGCCTTGCATAACCCTGCATCAATGGGCTGGCTTTCTGGTATGGTGAGTGTGAGCGCCGGAAACCCAAACACCTTCTCTATCCTCTCCTTAGTTTCCTACATATCCTCTCCTTATTATTTATCCTTCTTACGCCTTCCTTCGAGATGATGACGCGGGAGTTTTTCTTCTGGTGTTGCTAGCGTCTATTAGGCTACGCTAACCGTTCACTATCAGGTGGGGGGGTATGCTTGTTTGCCAACCACGTAATATTAAAAAAAAACATTATTTTGAATTTATGGCTGTTTATTTTGCATACCATGCAAAAACTATTCAAGGGATTTTGATATTTTTTTTTATTGCTAATGATGGCAGACGAGCCGCGGCCCACCTGATGGTAAGTGGTAACCGTCGCCCATGGACTCAACTATACCAAGAGTATTGTGAAGCCGCTGCGCACAATTCCATTTCTCAGATATGAAATGAAAGAATTTGTTTGTTCGAGTTTTAATAAAATAGTAATTTTCTTGCATGCAAACACTACTCAAGGGATTTTGATATGTTTTAATAAAGCACCGATTTATCCTAGTGTCCAGGGCCTCCAAAAGGGTATAAACGGTAATGTTTACACTTACATTAAAATTAATATTATGTAAAATTAATGATCGATGAATACATGCATGCATCTAATCCAAACACGTCATGTTGCTTTTCGATTGTTTATAGGCGCTTTTTGACATAACTTACTAGGATATTTTCAGTAGATTATTATAACTCCTAAAAACACCAATTCCATTTTATTCAATCCCATAAATCTACTTAGTGATACCTGCTTTAGCTAATATGCTACGTAATTTATGGTGACGGACTAAGAATAGAAGTGTCACCATCCCATTCTTTCCCACAGGTGTCGTACGAGGCGACTAATGGAAGTAAACAATCGTCACCCATTGCATTACCGGTGGTAAGGCTGGGTACCAAGTGGGGGTACTCACTTGCTATTGTACCCGAGCGGGTTGGTATCACCATCTCCCGTATGTATCTTGTATGTATGTATGTATTCTTACAATTCATATCTGTGAAATTAAATTATGAGTAGGGGCTTGACAATAGTCTTCTTATAGTAAGTCCATGAGCGACGGTTACCACTTACCATTAAGTCAGCCGGGCTTCTCTGCCACCATTCGCAATAAAAAAAAATATGGCTCTCTATCCTTCGTAGAACAAAATATTTTTTTAGGTGAATTATGTTTATTGTATATAGATACTGTTACTACTACTACTTATCAGCACGCTATTTCCCTTGTAGGGTAGGCAGAGAGAACAAAGTGCCAAGAGGCTCTATTCTTGCATACGTCTCTCGCTTCCTCAACATTCATAATTCTCTTCATATGCGCTCGCCGCCGATTTTGGAGACTCCTGACTCCACCTTCCTTCAATACATGACCGATTTGGTCTAGGTAGGTTTATTGTAATCCATCCATCCATCAGCCTTTCATCGTCCACTGCTGGACATAGGCCTCCCCAAGGGAACGCCACAGTGAACGGTCCTGTGCCGCCTGCATCCAAATTATGCCTTCGACTTTGACCAGGTCATCGGTCCATCTGATGGAAGCTTGTCCTACACTGCGCCGTCCGATACGCGGTCGCCATTCGAGAACCTTTCTTCCCCAACGGTTGTCGGTTCGTCGAGCGATGTGGCCTGCCCATTGCCACTTCAGTATGCTGACCCGGCGGGCTATGTCGGTTACTCCCGTTCTCTTACGGATTTCCGTATTACGGATTTTATCACGTAGAGAGATCCCAAGCATAGCCCGCTCCATGGCACGCTGAGCTACTTTGAGCCATGATATATAAGGCCAACATTTAGAGACCACGCCTCTGTTCCGTAAGTCATCACCGGTAACACGCACTGGTCGTAGACCTTTGTCTTCAGACACTATAAAATGTTGGACAAGAAGATCTTCCTCAGCTTCCCGAACGCTGCCCAGCCGAGCTGGATTAGTCGATTGACCTCTTTCTTGAAGTTGTGCCTACCTAACTGGACTGTTTGTCCCAGGTATACATGTGATTGTATACATAACTTAAATATTATAAAATTAAGTATAATGTAACTTAATTATAAAATGTCTATATAGGTAGTGGGTTGTTAGATATATCCTAGTTACATATTTTAAAGGTTGTTGGAGCCCTCAATTAAAATCTAATTCTGATCTTGTTCTTAGGTCACTAGTAGGTCCCCTATCCGGGTCATGGTGTCAGTCCATCTAAATACTAAATACTAGTAAGCTAAAAACGTACAGATTGTGAGCCGACCCCAGTAAAGTTTAGGACACAAGACTAGGAAAATGATGAAATGGTATAAATAAATAAATATTCACGGACATTTCACACAACGCCCTCTGGTCTAAAACTAAGCTTAAAGCTTGTGCTATGGCTACCAGATTACGGATATAACACAGAAATTACTTTTTTTTGTAAATACATAGATATAATAGATCCGTAATCTGGTGCCCATAGCACAAGCATTAAGCTTAGTTTAGGACCAGAGGACGCTGTGTAAAATGTCCGTGAATATTTATTTATTAAGAATATATGAAAATATCAAAATAGAATTACCTACTATTATATTTCCTAACAGATATATACTACCAGATTCTATTTTTAAATTTCATTTTATATTTACTAGATTCCGCCCGTGAGTACATTCACTTGGGCTTCCAAATATAATAATAATAATTACTCTACAGCACAATAATTATCTCTATGAAAAAATAGCTATTCCACAAAAACTATTATTTTTTTAGGATAACCATTTTCTGGGTTCCAGACATTGATATATTAAAAAGAGAAGATACACAATCAGGCACGAAAAGTGTCCACTATCAATTAGTGCAGATTACGCTTTCCTGCACTCCTTTCGTTTACTCGTAGTATTATTTCGACGCGCGAGTAGACGAAGCGTGTCAAAATGTCTAATTGTCCCATGAATAAATGCCGAAATAGTGCATTAAAAGTACAAAAAAATGATGGCGTTTCTTATTTTCGGTAAGTATTAATAGACAGTATTTCTATTTCATTCATATTTTGCTTCTTTAGAGTCGCATTTTTAATTTTTCAATATATTTTGTTTCAAATTATCGACGATCTCTGTATGAACCAGTCAAATAGAGTATGTATTAAAACAAAGGCAGTCTCGAACTATGCTCATACTTCAACGCATCGCATAATACGCCGTTCTCGGTTCTAAAAACGAATAGTCACCGTGTTGAATGTATTTTTTTATATATATTAGGTAATTAGTTGACATTGTTTTATTTACAAAGTTTTAATATCAATAACATTGTCATTTATATGATGATTTTTTATTTTAGTTTTCCTAGGGTGGGTCCCTAGGAAAAAAAATCAGAAGATAAAGCTTCCACTAAATTATTTATAAAATTTATAATAGTAAGTATTCTTTTTTTTTAATTATACGGCGAGCGAATACGAATGGCTCAACTAGTATTTTATAAGATTACCATTTAAATTGTTGTATTTATGGCTTTTATGCTTCAATAATTAATGTTGAAATGTTGTATTATGTATAAATTATGGTTTCACATACTAATAGATTTAAAAGTTTTTGGTGGTCTATGTTACGCTAGTGAAGATGAATATACTGTATGTAATAAAACCGAGGAGATAATAAGACGAGAACAGCGCATATGTGGTCAAAAAACACAACCAAGGCCTATTTGTGTTCCTTGGTATTAAAATGTACATTAAATTTAAATATATTTTCTGGTATTGTTATTAATTCCCTTCAACAACCTGCTCTTTTTAATCATAAAAATAGTCTTATAAAAGCTATTACAGAAAAATTTATAGTTTACATTATATCGCAAAAAAAAATCAACAGAAAAGCTGAAATCTAATTCAAAAAGACAACTCTACAATAAGCTTCATTTATTTCAAGAAAATTGATTTACTTACTACTGTATTGTCAATGTTTATTGTGACGCCATTCAGATGAATGGCATCATAATACATAAGATTAGAATAGATCTGGGTACTACTAATAATATTAGAATTACTATATTGGGAATAAAAACTGAAATTTATATTTACGAGTTTTATTTTATTTATATATAAATAAATATTTATGCTCCTTCCTGCGTCGGCAAAATCCTTGGCTGACGCAGGCAGGCTCCTCGTGGGCTGGAGTTCCGCGCGGGTCACCGTGCTGGAGCCTCAGCCCGCGAGGTGCTTTAAGTGTATGGCGGTCGGACACAGCCGGCCAACGTGCACTAACTGCTTTGATTGCAGCGGTCTTTGTTTCCGCTGCGGTCAGGCAGGGCACCGGGCGGCATCCTGCACCGCCGCCCCTCACTGCCCCGCGTGCGCTGCAGGAAACAGGCCTGCCAAGCACTGCATGGGGCGGGAGGGATGCAGACCCCCGACGACAGGCCCAAAAAAGAGAGGGACCAGCCAATCGGCCCAGGCTGGCCCCTCTAGCGTGGCTTCGCTAGCGTCGCGGGTGGAGGAGGATATGATTACGGCTTAAAATTCAACCGTGCCACTATCCTTCTTCAGGCGAATCTCAACCACGCCGCCGAGGCACAGGATTTACTCTTGCAAACCATGGTGGAGTGGTTGATTAGTGTAGCCGTAGCCGCGGAGCCTTACTGCGTTCCTGACCTCCTGCTCATTGGGCGGGCAGCTGCGATGGCTCCGTGGCAATCGTCAGCTCTACGGTGCTTCGTTCCCCGCCCCTGTTGGTCAGACATCCATCGGCAGCCATCGTTCAATCGTGGCTGTCCTCACCGGCCCTGACCGAGGGGGTGGACGTTAAGGCTGGCCGATTTTGCGCTGTGATTACGCAGGTGTGCGGCTCGGCCATGCCCCGTGTGCGACGTCCTCCTCCAAGGAAGGGGCTCTACGGGGACTGTTCGATGCGTGCCTGGCGTCCGGACGGTTTCCTGACTGCTGAAAGGAGGGGAGGCTGGTACTCCTGCCGAAGCTGCTCCTGGGACGAACGCCGGATTCGGTCGGGGCCTTCAGGCCCATCGTGCTGCTGGACGAGGCGGGTATGCTCCTGGAGAGAATCCTCGCTGCCCGCATCGTCCAGCACCTGCGCGACGTCGGACTTAACTTGTCGAACGCCCAGTTTGGTTTTCGAGCTGGTCGTTTGACGGTCGGAGCGATTATGCGCCTGAGGGCCGCGGCCGCGGCGGTCGTCACTGGCGGTGGAGTGCTGTTGGCGGTGTCGCTTGACATCGTCAACGCATTCAACAGTCTGCCATTCAGCTGCATCAGGAAGGCGCTCTGATATCACAGGGTGCCTGCATACCTGAGGCGGCTAGTGGCAGACTATCTTGAGGCCGCAGTGTTCTCTATGAGAGCCGCATAGGGGACGTTGTGAGGAGACCCATGTCGTGTGGTGTCCCACAGGGTTCGGCTGTGGGACATCGGTTACGACTGGGTGCTACGCTGTCGGCTTCCCCCCGGGCTTGCGGTCATCTGCTATGCAGATGGCACGGTGGTCATGGCCCAGGGTGGAAACTTCGAGGAAGCGGCGTTCCTGGCCACCTTAGAGACCTCGGAGGTGGTCAGGAGGATCGGGGCGCTGGGGCTAAGGGTGGCCCTGGACAAGTCGGAGGCCCTGCTTTTCCATGGGCCTCGACGTCGGCCACCTACTGGCGCCTTGATCACTGTGGACGGGGTCCAAATTGGGGTGCAGGCCCAGATTAAGTATCTGGGCCTGGTACTGGACCAGCGGTCCGGTCGATGGCGCTGTATGGCGCACCCGTGTGGGCGGGGTCCCTGGATGCAATAAATAGGGCTCTTCTGTGGAGGCCACAGAGAGTCGCTGCGTCCAGGGTCATACGTGGATACCGCACGGTGTCGACGGAGGCGGCCTACGCGTTGGCCGGAATCCCTCCATGGGACTTGGAGGCGGAGGTGCTCGCCGAGGTGTATCGGCGGGCATCGCAAGAGCGGGAGGGGGGTGGACGTCCCTCACCCAGCGTGGTGGCCAGATGGCAGAGCGACGCCCGCCGAGCTCCCATGGCCAGCTGGAGGGTGCGGTTGGAGGCGCCCCGGGCCGGTCTTCGGACCGTAGGGGCGCTCCAGCCAGTGCTGGAAGAGTGGGCAGTGCGACGGCAGTCCTTACCTTCCGACTGGTGCAGGTGCTGTCGGGGCACGGTTGCTTCGGCAGATATCTGCACATAGTCGCAAGGAGGGAAGTGAACTCGTCGCGGCGGCAATAGGGGGGGACCTCTCGCTGCCGAGCGTCGTCAGAGCGATGCTTGGCAGCGACAGGAATTTGGCCGCGGTCGCTGCCTTCTGCGAGGAGGTCATCTCGCGGAAGGAAGCGGCGGAGAGGGCCAGGGAGGAGTATTCTTCCGCTGACCCTAACCGCCAACCGCCGCCAGCGATCGGGGCGGTGCAGGCGTAGGTACTTGCGCCTCATGCCGCCCTAGCTGAGGCTGCGGGTGGATGGACCGGGGAAAGTCAGCCACCCGCAAGGCCTTCCGCGAAGGTGCGACGCTCCGTGTGCGGATGCGTCGCTCAGTAGAGGGTACCCGAAAGGGTAAGCCGCCGGCGGACCACCGAAGGAATGTAACATAGTTCCAGTGGCCCACCAATAAAGGCGGGGAGACGGCACGCGGCGGGTTTCTTTAGTGGGTGCAGGCCCCACACTACCCTGGTCGTTGCCCCGAACGATAGGGTGTGCGGTTAGGAACATTTTTTCCCGCCTTAACAAAAAATAAATACAACAACATTCGCATTCCTTACTAATATTATATATTAGTAAGGATCAATGTACTGATGAATCAGGTTAATTATTAAATAAGATTGGCGTTATTATTGTAATGTAAAAAACATGCAAATTGTTCCGAGATTACTGTTAGGGGTCAACAGAAACAATTTGTTTTTCACAACGGCATAACAATTTAAAGTGTTCTTGTAATGGATTTAACGATCTTTTTATTGACTAAGGAATGTCTAACTATTAATAATAGAAATGGCCATACTTAAAATCTTTCATATAAAAAAAAGTGTGTGTGTACTTATGCACACGCGTTAGAAGTTATACTTCTTTGGCGTAACAAGATAAAAATCTTTTCAAAAATTTTATCTTTCGCCTTAATCTACGTTTGTAGAAAAAACGACACTAAAAATAGAAGAAAGTTATTTAATACATTGAAAGTTTTATTATAATGCATTATCTAGTTAAATAAATTTTATTTAAATATCACAAAAAAACGAAAATGTTATATTATAGCTAACTTCAGGGTGTCTAACTTCAGGGTGTCGGTTTTTCGTGACGGTGTGCGCGTGCATCGTAAAAATTTACTCTCATCATTTTTTCCTAACGCGCCAAAAGAAGTATAACTTCAAAAATTTCGTATCACGTTGTTCGTCCGTGATGAACTCCGAAACTACTTATAGGACAATCAAGGGTCTACCACTAGAAAAGATTGAAAGGGGAGAAGGTTAAATACCTTCGTTTTAATAATCAAGACTGTTCTTTTTGCGCCTGTTGTCATAAAGTTGTCAGTCCCCTAACCATGTAGCACCAACGTCAATCTCTGGTGGAATAATATAAATCCTCAAGGAAGTCTTGTAGGTAAGAGAAATAATTTACGATGTATGTGATGTACAAATGCACGTATTCAATTATTCTTACCTCAAGACCAGGTGACTTGATAGGCACTTCCTTTGTCACATCATCGTTTGAAACCTAGTGCTGTTGCTAGGAGATCACCGGCCATTTTAGACCTGGAGTGAAACCACACAGCAGCTGATAACGGCTACCATGTGCTCTACGGATTGAAGTTCGACTACAGTCGCCATATTTTCACGCTTTGTGTTGCCCGAAAATATCAAGTCTTAATACCTCTATACTTAGAAATAACAACATATTTTTAGAGTGCTATTATTTCACATACACCCGCAGCACGGGCATCACCCAAGACGGTAAGAAACAATGTTTTATAGAAATTTAGGGTTCTGAGCGACTACTGTGATAGCTCAGTCATCTAGAACGGTAGTCCAGAAGAAACACCCTGAATTCCCGATCGTAGCTATAGCTACCATTATATTTCACATAGATATACATATAGTATAGATGTTCTGCTGTTCACTAAATGAATTCACGGAAATTCTTTACGCTGTGGTCGGCAGCAATTTTTTTTTTTTTTTTATTGCGTGTAGTGGCAGACGAGCCACGGTCCATCTGATGGTAAATGGTAACCGTCGCCCATGGACTCGACTATACCGAGAGTATTGTCAAGCCACTGTTCACCAATTCATGTCACATATGCAATGAAATATAAACGGCTATCTCCTGCTACAGCCAAAACGCAACGATGTGCTTCATGGCCGGTACCCGGGACCCGGACACGGGATATGGTGGTACCAACCCGCTCGGGCCGGATACCAAGTGAGTACTCCCACTTGGTACCCAGCCCTACCACCAGTCATGCAATGGATGATAATTGCTTACTTCCCTTAGTCGTCTCATACGACACCCGTGGGAAAGAATGGGGTGGTGACACTTGTATTCTTAATCCGTCACCACACGGAAATAATATAACGGAAATATATAAATTAATGTTGATATTTATAATAATAGATACTACACTATTTATTATTATTGCATGAGGTATTAACCTGTAACATAATAGCTGTAATTGGTGTACCTATGTAAATAAATGAATAAATAAATATTCTGATTTTGTGTTCTGGTAAAAGGTCGAACATATCAAGTGCTTAAATAATATAAAACATCAATATAATATAATCATTGCATAATTTATTGTACGATTTCTTGCAAGATTACAATTAATATACTTTGTATGAAACCGCTTACAGATCTTTTTCTTTGGAAATATTATGAGCGATGGCGTTAGGCGAATAGAGAAGGGTGACAATGTTTTTTACTAGTTTTGTAGTACCAGGAGCCAACTATTATAGCAAAAGATACTATACAACCCGACAAACGATACGATTATCCGCTGACTCTATGCATTGTGTTACGCGTCGCGGTGTTTTCGTGCTGTTAATAATTTTCAAATTAGATGGCTGTTTTAACATTTCAACCAGATTATTGCCTTTGGGATTTTTTTGTTCTTTACTTGATGTATTATCTGACTCAATAGCAGCAAGAGGATTTTCCCAAACTGGAGGCCTTCGGATACCCTCGAATGGAGCCTGCTCATATCCACACTCTAATCTGTCTCCCCTTATCCTGCAATTAGCGGATAACTGTTCGACCTGACTCTTACTCTTCGGTGAACCTATGTTCCTATTGTAACCACAGAGCCATCTGTCGTCTACTATTCTACAAAATTTTGAATCAAAGTCGTACGGACAGCAATGACTTCGGCTTCGAACTGGATTAAGAGTTTCAGTGTTATCCTGATTAATTCTACGACCATCGCGTAAAAATGGATTACATAATTTTGGGAAACTGTTGCAACTTTTACTTTTACTCATCACAATCACGTACCAGATAACCGTGCATTTCTGTAACAGAACATTTAGAATAACATATTATTATATTAATTAGTTTTGGCAGTGTGGGGCCGGCCTTAGAATTGTCCCACCTCTCTCTACCCACAGGAGTCGTAAGAGCCGACTGAGGGAATACCGGGGGAATGGGCAGCAGCACTCCCTCGAGTATTAACAACATCCACTGCGATCGCCAACGCGCCTGCCAAGCGTGGCGATTACGACATTATCCCCCATGACGGCACCGCTCGTTGTGGCGTTCTCTTGGGGAGGCCTATATCCAGCAGTGGACGATGAAGGGCTGATGGATGGATGGATGGAATTCGTTTTGATCATCTTTTTTAATTGTATTCATCAATCTAACCATCAATCTTTCATCATTTATTCAACATTCACTCCCTAAAAGATGGGCCACAATGAGTGGTTATGTGCACTGCGCCGCCTAATACGTGGTTGTCGCTGGAGAATTATATACTTGGATGATATTATTCCCAGAGAATATTTCTTCGCTAACAGTTATCGTCGAGCGTTTTTAGCAACGTGTCCTGCTCCTGCCGTACAGGCTATGATGGTTACTCACTAGTAGCACTCACTGGTCAATTGTATTCATCTAGCCTAATAAAATATATGCATAAATAAACAGACAGAGGAATTGTATATGCCTATCATTACACGTATACAGGAATTTCGTCTACCGTGCGTAGCCCATAAGTATATTTTTTTTAATTACGGTATATGCACTGAAGTAGTTCTTGTCTTGCCACACAAATTTTACTAAAATGGCCAAATCTATAAAAATATGCCCTCACCAGTATTAAATAATAAATACGTATAAACATTACTGCAAAACAGCAACATGCCCATATCTTCAATCACGGTGTGTGCATTTCAATTAATGTTCACTGGTACCGTTTACATGCACAATCAGTACGCAAACGAATTGAAAACTCACAAATCAGCTTTTTATTTTGCATTTCTAAGTATAGTACACCAATAATAGACAAAAAAAACTGGAACTATTGTTTTTTTGAACTTTTAAGTGATCTTTTGGAAATAAGTAATAAATAATGTTAATCTACTGTGTCTACTGCAATTACCTACATTAAAAGCAGAATAAACATAACAATTTAATTATTCTATTTCAAACACTTCATAGTTAAGAATTCTTCATACGCATACTGCACGCCGATACCCCACTTAGGGGGTTCTGAGCCCGTCTTTCTTACACTCGGGGAGTATAAAAGGGACAGTGCGCTTCTTCTGAGTAACAAACGAACATAAATAGTCCTTTTCACTCGCAGAGAGAGCCCTTTTGTTGTCATGTTTGTCCATTCTTATATTGTATCCTTTTAAATTTGGAATACCTAGCTTTTGATTAAAAATTTTAAAATTATCCTGGTAGTACTAGCTAGTGGCATGCAATTTATAAATATGAAAATAAAACAGTTCTGAGGCACAATTAAACGTTAAATTGACAATTTAGTGATAAAATAGCGAATTATTATTAAATAAAATCATATTATGAAGTTTAGGAGCCTAAATCATACCACCGAAGGAATGTAACATAGTTCCAGTGGCCCGCCAATAAAGGCGGAGAGACGGCACACGGCGGGTTTCTTTAGTGGGTGAGGGCCCCACACTACCCTGTTCGTTGCCCCGAATGAAAACATCGTGATTGGACACATTTCTTTAAATAAAAATTTTGACCTAGCTAAGTTCTTTCACTCGTATAACAATAATATAATATTGCTTGTAAAGGCATGTATGATATTTGTAGAATTTACATAAACTAGGCATGTTTTTAAAATAATGGGCAGCTATAGCATAGTACTTTTTTTTTCAAAGTCAATGTTTAAATTTTAACATAAAGCAAAAATTCCTTACTTACTTACTTATCATCACGCCATTTCCCTTGCGGGGTAGGCAGAGAGAACAGAGTGCCAAGAGGCTCTATTCTTGCATACATCTCTCGCTTCCTCAACATTCATAACTCTCTCCATACACGCTCGCCGGTTTCGGAGACTCCTGACTCCACCTTCCTTCAATACATGACCGATTTGGTCTAGGTAGGTGAGTCTCGGTCTCTCCCTGTACCTACATCCTTCCACTTTCGCATTGTATATCTTCTTAACCAGTCGCTCGTCCGGCATTCTTTCCACATGTCCGAACCATCGAAGCATTCCCTACCTAACCTACTCGCTCTCTTACGTCATCGTTACGAATGCGGTCAGTCAGCCTCACTCCACAGATTCTCCGCAGAGATCGCATTTCGACCGCATTGTCGATTTTACTTACTTACAAAATGCTTAAAAAGTAAAATTTCACAATATTTTTTTTTTAAATGTCTATACATAGACAAATTCAAAGCAAAACAGAGACGGAGAAAATATTGTTAGACCATTATAACGAGTCAAGAAATGCAAATGATTTACTGCGACGGCAAGTCGAAAGTTTGCAAGCCCAAGTTGAGGAACTGCAACAAAAACTACTCGCTCGTGATATTGAGGCAAATAAGGAAAAAACAACTCAAAGGAGTGATTCCAAATGGGATTCAAAATGTCGAGTATTGTACTGACGAAGAAGAACTGGCTAAAGAAACTGAGTAGGTAAGAATTAAAGCAGGAAAAAGCGGAAACTTAATACATCAAGTACATCACCTCACTCGCAAGAAGAAACTTACAAAAAAAAGGCGCCTCAGCCAAAGAAAAGTCCTCCACCGCCGCCAATAATAGTGGAGGATGTAAAAAACTATCAAAAATTCTTTGATTTCTTGATTGAAAAAGTTGATGAGAAATCATTTAAAATAAAGATGATGGGTGGCAACAGTGCAAAAATAATTGCTAACGAGGAAGAATCGTATAGAATCATTACTACGTTACTCTCACAAAGTAACATATTATGGCATTCTTACGAAAACCAGCAAACGAGACCATTCAGAGTAATGGCCAAAAAGTTGCACTCCACTTGCAAACTGGAAAGGATTGTAGACGACCTGCATAAAAAAGGGTTTCAAGTAGAAAGTGCTGTAAATAAACTGAAGTGGAAAAATAAAGAGCCACTTAACATGTTCATGCTATCCTATAACAAAGATGAAGACGTGAAGAAAATCTATGCCATTGACACTATTTTAGGATGTAAGGTAGAAATACATCCAATACAAACTTCAAAACTGATCCCTCAATGCAAAAGATGCCAAGGTTATGGGCATACCCAAAGATATTGTTGTAAAGAGCCAAGGTGTGTTAAATGTACAGGAAAGCATCTAACTAAAGATTGTAAAAAACCTGCAGAAGAAAAACCAAAGTGTGTACACTGTGGACTAACACATCCAGCTAATTATCGAGGTTGCCTCGTAGCCAAGGAAATGCAAGTCATTAAAAACAAGGCTATGAAAAAGAAAACGGCTACACACGTCGCTTATAATAAACCAGCAACCACAGGTAAAATATTTCCAAGCCAGACAACTCAACAAGGTGTGTCTTTCGCTCAGGTTGTGAAAAAGCCACATTATCGAGAATAGTAAAGCACAACAAAATAAGACGTTAGAAGATAAAGTAAACCAAATTTTGCACTATATATCTTCTTTTGACGAGTGGCTCAAAAACCTCGAAAAAATCACCAGGGTAGTTGATCCCAACTGTGTCTAGACTAAAAAATAAAATAAAATTTTAGCCTGGAATTCCAATGGACTATCCAAACATCAACATGAACTACAAGTAGTCTTAACCACAGAAGACATCGATATTTGTTTGATATCTGAAACTCATTTCACTAAACAATCCTTTATTGCATTCAAAGGCTATAAAGTTTACAGCGCCCTAATCGCGATCCTAAACCCAAATAAGTCTGCTAGAGGAGGTAGTGCTGTTATTATTAAAGAAAATATTTATCACCACGAAAAATTTAAACTAGAAGAAGAAACACAGGCTGTAGCTGTGTGTGTAAAAACCAAGCGCTAGCCGGTCGTAATTTCAACAATTTATAGCCCCCCAAAACATCTTATAAAAAAAAATTATAAAGGAATATATTATAAAGGAAAAGAGCTCCTAAGTGCTATAAACGAAAAGCAATGCGAGGTTACCTCAACGGGGAAGCCAACATATTGGTCAACAGATCCTTAAAAAGTTGCAGACCTGATCGACTTCTCTATTTACAAAAACATATCGACCGATTATCGGAAAGTTGACGAAGGTTTCGACATAAACTCGGACCACTCAACAATATCTCTAACTATAAGCGAAATACCAATTCAAAAAGAACCTAGCACAACGTTAGTTAACAATCATACAGATTGGAAGAGCTTTCAAGTAGAATTAGAAAATACTGTAGATTTAAAAGTATCACTAAAGACTAAGGAACAATTAGAAATAGAAGTAGAAAAATATATTAAAAGCATTCAACAAGCTGCTTGGAATAATACTCCAATACTTATTAAACGATTAATTGGAAAATATTAGCCAGCAGAAATTAAACGCCTTGTAGCAGAAAAAGGCAACAAAGGAGGAAATGGCACCAAACCAGATCGCCACTCGATAAAACAATCCTAAATAATCTAACTAAGAAGCTAAACAGAAACATAAAAACACTCAAAGACGAATCAAGGGATTCATACTTTCGTAGCTTAAGTAGTACTAAAGACACAAACTATTCGTTTTGGAAAGCTACAAATGGAATGAATAGACCTACTATACACATCCCTCCTATAAAGGAAGAAAATGGTAAATGGGCAAACAATAATAATCAAAAAGCAAAACGATTTGCCCAACATCTTGAAAATATATTTGTTCCAAACGAAAGTTGTACAGAATATAATTTTAAATCTATACAACAAAATGAGGGAAACATAAGATATGTCACTGCTAAAGAAGTATATAATGAAATAAAACACTACATTAATCCCCGAAAATCTCCTGGTTATGACCTTATTACGGGAGAAATACTACATAAACTGCCTAGGAAGGCATTAGTAATGCTAACTTACTTAATAAAAGCTTCATTCAGACTAAGACATGTACCAAGTCAATGGAAAATTGCTGAAGTTACATAATTGCAAAACCAGGCAAACCACTTCATGAGACGTCTTCATACAGGCCCATCTCTCTACTGCCTGTTATGTCAAAATTATTTGAAAAATTGTCGCTAAAAAGGTTAAAACCGATAATTGAAGAACAAAATATAATTCCAGATCATCAATTTAGTTTCCGAGAAAAACACTCCACTATTGACCAAATCCATAGAATAACAAATGTTATTGAAAAAAGCTTAGAAGATAAGAAAGTCTGCACAACCGTATTTTTAGATGTAGCTCAAGCATTTGATAAGGTCTGGCACAAAGGATTAATTCATAAGTTAAAATTAAGGCTACCTAAGCAATATACCGACCTACTTGAGTCATACATAACTAATCGAGCATTCAGAGTAAGGTAAGATGATGCCTACTCTGAACTAAAAGAAATTAAAGCTGGTGTGCCACAAGGAAGTATTTTAGGGCCGGTTCTGTACCTATTATACACTTGTGATATTCCTCAACCACAAGAGAACACCATTGCTACTTTTGCAGATGATACTGCTATAATGGCGACTGGAGATAATCACGAAGAAGCAATAACAAAGGTCCAAGCTTTAATAAATTACATTTACGAGTGGACAAAAACATGGCGAATTAAATTGAATGAATCAAAATCCATTCATATTGACTTTACTAACAAAAACCTTGTTCATAGGCCTATTTTTATAAATGGAAAGCAAATACCATATGCAAATACAGCTAAATATCTTGGTATGAAATTAAACACAAAGCTGCGCTGGAAAACTCACGTAAAAAAGAAACGAGAAGTGCTTGAAATTCTATATTAAAAAACTATACTGGCTACTAGGAAGGCATTCTACTTTATCCGTACATAATAAGGTATTGCTATACAAACAAATCCTGATGCCAGTGTGGACATATGGAATTCAGCTTTGGGGCTGTACCAAAAAAAGTAACGTGCTTATTATACAGCGATTCCAGAACAAAGTACTAAGGAATATCGTAAACGCTCCTTGGTATGTAAGAAACGAGGACCTCCACAAGGACCTACAAGTGGAGTTAGTGACGAAAGTTATACAAAAATATGCAGAAGCGCATGAGAAGAGGCTTCATCAGCACGTGAACGTAGAAGCAATTAAGCTTCTCGATAACACGGACTTAAAAAGAAGGCTCAAAAGAACTAAACCTTTTGAGTTAGTGTAGTGCTAATAGTGGCTAAGTGATAAGTGTTAGTTAAATAGTAGAACACATGAACAAAGTGTAAATAATAGAACACATTATACAAAGTGTCTTCCCCTTAACAAACTAGGAATTGCCAATGGACATTTTTTTAGATATACAATAGTTTAGTATACAGTTTAAGTTAAATTTAAATTACTTATTAGTCTATAAAAACTACATTATAATATGTTAAAGTGCCTAAATACAAGTATTTACAAAAAAAAATATTTTACATTAATTATGTCTTTAAAATTAGTACTTAATCTAATAAAATAATACAAGTATCCAGGAGTCAGATAGAAAAAAAGTACCTACATAAAAATAAGTAACTTTGTTCAAATGGTGAGCGAATGAATGAGCACAGAAGTAAAATTAAAAAAAAATACAAATATGTCTACCATTTTCACACTGTTGGCAACCCTAAAATAAAAAGTCAATTTTCTTGCGGCTTGACATCAGGGGTACCTCCAATTAACAGGTTATCCATTATTTACGACAGACCCTCTATATTTAAA
The DNA here is from genome assembly GCA_948253155.1 of Leucoma salicis. Lineage (NCBI taxonomy): Eukaryota > Metazoa > Arthropoda > Insecta > Lepidoptera > Erebidae > Leucoma > Leucoma salicis. Next base: position 10,806,275 of record OX411820.1, on the reverse strand, counting down.
TTAGCTAGTTTTTTATTTTGCATAACATTGTAGTTAGATATATAATTATGGATATATATATTACATTATAATAGATAGTTTAAGATAGATTAACATATTTACATATATTACAGTACCTTAGATATATATATTTTTATATTAACATATAACATTTATGAGTCAAAGTGTTCGCATAATAATAATATCTGATTTAAAATAATGTGTATGTAAATAATGATTATTGCATAACTTCATAAAAACTTGAAGAAGAGTTGTTAAACCAGTTGATTGCTATAGGTTAAGATAATTGAACACTTGTTTTAGAGTTATATATAACTAGCCTTTGCCCGCGGCTCCGCCGCAGCTAAACTTTAGTTTTTAGGTTATATCTCAGGTTCCCGGCATAGTAGCGGGATAAAATGTATACCAGTATTTAAGTCTCACCAAGAGCTATAAGTGTCAAAATCCGTTCAGTAGTTTTTGCGTGATGCGCGAACAAACAAACAGACAAAAAAATCTAAAAAAAAATCTTGTGTTTAGACACGTCTATTATATATCCTAATACAGTATTTTTTTTCTCAAATATCTTAAATGTACAGACAGCTCTACACAGCTTTATAATAGTATAGAAGAAGATGAGAAAATATGACTGTTATTATGACTAGCTACGCTGAAATAGACAATATAATTTGTAACTACAAAATATGGAAATACGTAGGTACTCTAGCGAAATATATATTTCCTTATAGTAATACAAGAAACATTAAGTGCCATCTATAGAAAGAACAACATTGTAAGGTTTACTTTACTCTGTTGGTGTTTCTTTGTTCCTAACAGCTATTTACGAAACAGTACGAACTAACAAAAAATCTTTGTCCGTTGTGTTGTCCGTGTGGTCACGGACTAAGAAACAACAAGTGTCACAAACCCCATTCTTTCCCTCGGATGTCTTAGGAAGCGACTAAGTGAAGTAAACAATTATCATCCATTGCGTGACTGGTGGTAGGGCTGGGTACCAAGTGGGAGTACTCACTTGGTATCCGGCATGAGCGGGTTGTTACCCCCATCTCCCGTGTGACCGGCCATGAAGCACATCGTTGCGTTTTGGCTGTAGCAGGAGATAGCCATTTATTTTTTCATTTCTTATCATATATATATTTATTTTTTCATATATTATCTCTGAAATGAAAAAGTGAGCAGCGGCTTGACAATACTCTCGGTATAGTTGAGTCCATGAGTGACGGTTACCATTTACCATCAGAGGGGCCGTGGCTCGTCCGCCACTACAAGCAATAAAAACAAAAAACTGCAGGATATTCTGCGTCTATATCAACTACGTATATCACTATTGTGTCATATAAATTACAAACTTCCTGACTTCCCAATATTCTTCACGGAAATCAAATTCACTCACGAATAATACTTTGACTACGAGCAAGTACTCTTATGAGACTCAGTTTTCAGTAATCAATCACAAAAACAAAAGTAGTTGAGCCTTGCTTATCCCATTACGAATGGGCCGGCTCGCTCGGGAAAGTATCTACCACCCTCTCTTAGAAGATATAAAACAATCATTATTGCGAAATAAGAACACCATTTTAACTTGCAGTCGGTATACTGAACTTCATACAAGATTTTGATTGCGTGTAGTCAAGTGTAAAATAAATTGTAAGAATTACAATCGGTAAAATTAAAATTCACAATGTCAATATCAATATTGTGCTGTTATTTCACAATTGTATAATTTAAAAAATGTTTTGTTTAGCTGTACACAGAGTAAGCCCTTATGCACTTATTCATTCATTATTTGATAATAAGTTTTTTAAAATGAACATAATATACCGTTGCCATAAATTAAATATAAATGAAATTTCTCACATAATGTTTAAATGTAATTTATTTTATATTTTAAGGTATATTTGATACTAACTAATACAATGTTAATAGTAGACTCTGCACCCAAACTAGGCCATGTTTTTGATGATCCTCTAATGACTGATGATCACAGAGTTGATCCAGAACCAGTAATAAATGACGATTTGTCATCCTCAGAAGGCTACCTTTCTAATGATTTACTTATACCTAGTATACGTAGAGAGGATAATATGCCAGATAATAATATTCCACAGGATAATACTGGATTTGGAGGCTACATGTTTGATGAAAAAAATTGTAAACATCTTAATGGAAGGATATTGTGTGGATATAATAGAAATAAAGGTGAGAACGAAGAAGCTAAAACAGTCGATTTGGGTAATGAGTGTCGTTTACGCGGTGATCGTATTGAATGTGGATATGTAAAGGGACCATTTAATACAAATAACAGACAAGTCAATCTAAGAGTGAACACGGAACTCTTAGAATCAGAAGCAACTGAAGTAAATATCCCAGATTACACAAATTTAGATGAACAAACGCAGGACATCTCCGGCATAAATAACACAAATATGAGTGATTATAAATTATTAGAGTCTACTTTAAAATCTACAATAGAATTAGAAAAGACAACCTTCCCATCTTCTACTTCACTTGCTCCCACAAAGACAACGACAACGGTACCACTCACGACAAAGGTAAATCATAGTTCTACCTTTAATTCTGCCCTTTTTATGCCTGCCAAAGTTGCAGAATTTCCAAACACAAACATGAGTGTTAATGAATTGTTAATGTATACTTCTAAGTCCACAATAGCATCAGAAAAGGCAACTTTTTCATCTCCTACTTCACTTGTGCCCATAAAACTAAAAACAACGGTACAACTTATAACAAAGGTAAATCAGAGTTCTACCTTGAATTCATCACTTTATATGCGTGATAAGGTTGCAGAATTTCTAAACAATAATACGAGTGATTATGAATTCTTAATGTCTACTTCAAAGTCAACAATAGTAACAGAAAAGGCAACTTTCTTATCTCCTACTTCACCTGTACTCACAAAAACAATGACAACGGTACAACAAACAACAAAGGTAAATCATAGTTCTACTTTGAATTCATCCCTTTTTATGTTCGATAAAGTTGCTGAAATTGTAAATACTACTATTGGTGTAGATAATAACAGTAATAATAAGAGCCTAAAATATGAGTCAAATAATAGAAATAAAAAATATAAACCTACAAAAAAAATAAAAGAAGTTACTTCAGACACTGAACACAATGATACGGCCGCGAGCACCGAAAAAATCAAACGAAGAGAAGATGATAATACCAAAATAGAAACAGCTTGCTACGAGCATGATGATCGCATAGTATGTTATGATTATAAGACAATGTAACAATGAGTATTATTGTGTCAGTTAAGAAATTAATGAAGTAAAAATCTGCAGAACTTCGCCTGTCCGATGTGTATTTCTTTAGAGAGGATCGATAAAAAATAAAATTTGATTAAAGTTTCACCATCCATTTTTTCCCGCAGCTCGACATAACTGATCAAGGACCAAACAAAGATATAATACCACTACAAGAGAATGAAAATTGAAACAGAACTACACGGGTGTTAGGGTTTTGTACCCAGTAAGAGATTTGTACCTGATGTTAGGCTTGAACTGCGGAATACTACAACACTCATTGCGCCCTTCTAACAACCGAATTGTGTTTCGGTTGCAGACGAAAATAGCTCGCTGCAATTACCGCTTAGCATCAGCAGGCCGTTGATCGGCTGTCACTGTTAGAGAAAAAATAAAAATCGCCTACCCCTTGTGCACTCATTAGCCTAGTTAGAACCGAACAGATAATAATACCAACCAAACAAGATTTGAGATAAAGCTAAGAAAGTTAGCATAACTTTCATGAAATAAAATTCATCTAGTCGAAAATGACGACAACATAATATAGAAAATTATTATATTTATTATGTATAACTTGTAGTATATAGTCGCTAACCGTGTCTGTCAGTTTGTCTGCTTTCTTCTTCTAAGTCGGAAATACAGTTTTCGCTGTAATTTAGATAATTTTCCAAGGAATGTTTATTTATGTAATATATTTTAACTACTTTTTAAGTGACAAAATAAATGTTTTTATTAAATTATCCATCCCAAGTATTTTTTTATTTTTTTATTGACCAAAAACCAGCGTTTGAAGAAGTCAAAACCATATAATACGTTTTTTGTGTTAGGTTATTGCCGTATTCTTGAACATCAAGTGCTTAATCGAAATAGGAGTACCCAGTTATTTCTTTATAATTATTGTTAGGTCAACAAACTTTAATATTTCATCTGTTAAACCCATAGTCAAGGTAAAAAATCTTCAAATAATGGAAGCGTGAAGTTGTTAATTTGTGTTCGAGTTGGCAAAAAGTTTACAAATAAAAATAAGTGCGATTTAAGCTCCCATGGAGAGGGTTTCGTACGTGATCTTAAGATAATCACGTTACTTAAGATTTTTTAATCTTAAAAAAATAAGTTTTCCTGGTATAATGTATGCAAATACTTCCAACAGATGTTGCAAGCGTCACTCAAGACGTTAAGAATGAATGTGTTATCAAAATTCGCACTCCCAAACAATTCTCACGATGGCTACATTGGCAAAGTATCTGGGACGATATTCCAGGAGATGCATCGTTATCGAGGCGTTATTTTCGATTTCACATTTTCACACTGTGTTAATTTACCATAGACATCTTATACAATTTCCTGTAATCTATAGGTAAATAAATATTAGGTATATGCATAAATTAAAAAAAAATAGGCCCAGTACGTTCAGAGATAAGGGGAGGTGTGGTGATGGTCAATTTTCGCTTATTTTCTTAAATAACTTCAAAGATAAAAATCTTGAAATTAAATATATATTATATTTTTGAGATTCTCACAAAGAGCCCTTTACACACACACTTTCAAATAATATATTCTAATTTTATTCTCGTCTCCATATTTAAAGTACTTTATTTACGCTTCATGTCCTTGTTTATACCAAATTTTAACTCCATTTTTAGCAAATTGGCTGTGAAAGACGGGACAGATTCACAGACACACAAGTGATTCTGTTTTTACCTTTTGAGGAACCCTAAAAGCGACCTAATCTTTGCAAGTGTATTAGAAAATCGATGTATCATGATGACAATCATGGTACTATAATTTGCTAAAACACGTCATAATATTATAATTAAATTATTTGATGATTCATTCAAAAATATCTTACTAATCTTTTTATGATCTAATTAGACTCGTAGGTGGTGGTCACTTGTGGTACTAGTTTAGACTCTTTAGACCTTCCGTATAAAGAAATTAAAAAAAATAATGAAGTACAGCAGATCTGGACAAAAGTTATGAAGGTTGATAAAAAAAATTGCTCCGATGTTATCATGATTTCACAATGTATTCGTAAAGTTATCACATTAGATGTGTCTTAGAGGACTAGTATTGGATGGACGGTGGCGCTTTGACGAGCACTTCCGCCGTCTTGCGCCAAAGCTCGTCGGCACGGCGTCCGCCCTTGAGCGACTGATGCCGAATTTGGGCGGACCAAGTCTCGCATGTCGACGACTCTACGCGGGGGTAGTACGGTCGATGGCACTGTACGGCGCGCCCGTGTGGGCGGAGTCCCTGGCCGCTCGCAATAGGGCCCTTCTGTGGTGTCCACAGAGGGTCGTAGCGGTCAAGGCAATACGCGGGTACCGCACGGTCTCGACGATGCAGCCTGCGCGTTGGCCGGAACCCCCTCGTGGGATCTGGAGGCGGAGGTGCTCGCCGACGTCTATCGGCAGGCGTCGACGGCGCGGGTGGGGGGCAGCCGCCCCTCGCTGAGCGCGATTTCATCGTGGTGGGAAGATGCCCGCCGCGCCACCGTCCTAAAGTGGAAGTCTCGGCTGGAGACGCCCCGGGCTGGTCTCTGGACCGTGGGGGCGCTCCAGCCGATCTTGGAAGAATGGGCAGGGCGGCAACACGGGGTCCTCACCTTCCAGTTGGTGCAGGTTTTGTCGGGGCATGGTTGCTTCGGCAAATACCTGCAAGTGATCGCTAGGAGGGAGACGACCCCAGGCTGTCACCACTGCGACTGCGGCGAGGACTCGGCGCAGCACACGCTCGAGTCATGTCCGGCTTGGGATGTGTAGTGCCGGGAATTCGTTGCAGTCATAGGCGTGGACCTGTCGCTGCCGGCCGTTGCGCGAGCGATGGTTGGCAGTGACAGGGCCTGAACCGCGGTCGCCGCCTTCTGCGATGCTGTCATCTCGCGGAAGGAGGTGGCGGAGAAGGCCCGGGAGGAATCCTCCTTAGCGGACCCGATTCGCCGCCGGCGTGCGGGGCGGCGTGCGCGCGCTTACCTGCGCCTGATGCCGCCCTAGCCGAGGCTGCGGACGGTGGGATCGGGGAGTACCCTGCCGGTCCGCGGAAGCCTACCGCGAAGGTGTGACGCCCAAGTGCGCGGGGCGTCGCACAAGAGAGAGTGCCCGCAGGGGCTGCCGCCTGCGGATCGCGGTGAAATGACGCGGTACCCGTGATCCGCCGCAGTAAGGGCGGGTGAGGGTGCACGGTGGGTTTTTAGTGGGTGAGAGCCCCACACTACCCTGTTGTCTCCCCGGGCAGTGGGGTGTGCGGTACGACATTTTTGCCCACCTAAAATAAAAATAAAAAAAGATGTGTATTAGAGCGTTTAAATGCACGCTTAAGTCAACACATATACGAGTATATATATGGTGTATATTTTAATATTATTAAGGATTAGATTATTATATTCTCCCTGACACGTTCTCTAATGGCGATACACAATATTGATACACGATTGTATAAAAGTCCTATTTGCCTTACTACAATTATAACACAATTTATAACTACGCCTACGGCTACGACATTATATACAATAAAATATTTGCACAAAAAATACAAAACAACCAGAATCAGAGAATCGGCGTGTAAGTTGAGTTTTTGACAATAGACAATATTATTTTGTGTTAACAGCTTTACCACAAAATAAATAAATGTTGTGGCTTTACCATGAATTATAGCAAAGTATCCCTACACGAGTAAATGATTTTTTTTGGTACATTTATTATTTTATTAATTACAGGTTCTGTATTCAATATTAAACATTAATTTGAATCTATCGTAAATTAGCGATATAATAACGTTTTATGTGAATGTGCAGTACCTACAGGTGTTCCATATATTTTTTAGTAAGGTAAATATATACTATATTTGTATAAGTTGGTAATCAAAAGCGTTTCATAGTAAATTGAAAGGGAATGTGTGGTATTTTTTTTGTAAAGTTTATGGTTAACCGTACCATAATATATCTGCTATGGAATTTAAAAAGCTATTCAACATTCGTCATTTATTTTTGTTTTTTTAATAACAATAATATTATCTTTGTACAAGCACAAATTGGCCAAGTTATTTTAATCTCTTGGGGTACGGAAGAATTAATCGATCCAATCCTGAAGAATATTTCTATGGGAAGCTATTTTTTTTCTTGTCTGTCGATATGCGATCAATGCGATCTCTGTGGATAATCTGTGGAGTGAGGCTGACTCACCGCATTAGTAACGACGATGTAAGAGAGCGAGTAGGTATGAAAGAGAGTATTGGGATGCGAAAGAGAATGCTCCGATAGTTTGAACATGTGGAAAGAATGCCGGAAAAGCGATTGGCTATACAATGCGAAAGTGGAAGGGTATAGGTACAGGGTGAGACCGAGACTCACCTACCTAGACCAAATCGGTCATGTATTGAAGTAATGTGGAGTCAGGAGTCTCCGAAACCGGCGAGCTATCTTCATACACATGAAGAGAATTATGAATGTTGAGGAAGCGAGAGATATATGCAAGAATAGAGCCTTTTGGCACTCTGTTCTCTCTGCCTACCCCGCAAGGGAGATGGCGTGATAATAAGTAAGTAAGTAAGTTTTTTATTTTAAAGACAACATCCTGCACTAAGGAATAATCCTTGTGTCGCGGGGGTCTTTACAAACATAGAATAACAGACACAAAGTACACCTAGACTCAGAACAACCATTTGTGGATCACACAAAGAGTTGTCCTGCCTTTAGAATGTAAAACGAAAGACGAACTTTCGTTTCAGTTTATTGAACTTCATTGTGATTGGTCGCCTGAAACACGCGTCGAAATCTTGACTAATCAGGAATTACACGTCGAACTGTTGATCAATTACAATGACTCGAAACTAAAGTTCGTCTAACGTTTCGTTTTTCATTCTAAGGGGGCTGCATGGGAATCGAATCCACAAAACTCGGACGGGAGGCCGGTATTTAAACCACTCCGCCATCTGTGCAGTCATACTATATCTATGGTGCAGTCAATATTGAGTAGTCAGATTTCAAACCGTAACGTTCGGTGTTTTTGATCTTAACCCTAACTTCGTGATGACCATTAACAATGGTTATCACGAAGCTCCATCGAACAGGCAATAGAATTCTTATAATTTGCAAGCTGGAGAAAATCGTTACAATTCTAAACACAAAATCACAGCCTGTAATGGTACATGACAAGTAGTAACTGCCGTACGTTGACGTAGCTGTACCAGGAGCACAGCCAATCAGATGAAGACGAGAGGTTTAAGCCTAGTTTTTTAACTCACCAAATCGCATGAATGTATATATATATGTATAATATCATGTGGTTCAAACTGTAGGGCAAAATAATCGATATTTATTTCATCCTATAGGAAATTAGCGGCTTCACTGTGTCCCTGTTACGGTTAATTTCAGCATATTAAATCTATGCAGACGTAATTTTGTGAAAATATATAATTATTCTCTTGAAGAATAGAGAACGTAATTCCTTATGCAAATTAAAACAAAAGTATAATTTAATCAATACGATACGATGATGTGATATGGACTATAAAGATCATTTTTGTCATATAAGTACATTTTTTATTTAGCGCCCTCAAGGTCAACTTGAGCAAACATTGTCAATTCTCTACAATATTATAAACAACGATGACAAACGGAAACAGGCCTACCTAACTACGTAATAAACCGTACATCCTGACATAGAAAAGCGATTTACTAATCCATACGTCCATTTTTATACAAAACTAACGTTCACAGTAACATAATATCTGTGTAACCGTTGTGATATGCAATTGATTTGATTTTTGAATAAGTGTATTCCTTGAGATTGGTATTTTTTTGTAATTTGATATACGACTAAGATGGCCGGTTATTTACCCGAGATTAGTCAGAGGGCAGATCTGGTCCGACTAGTGTATATATAAATGTTTCTACCAGCCACCACACATATCACAGTACACTACAGTAGACGACACAATGAAAACTGTGAGTTTATCATAAATTATTTTTTATTTAATTTAGACTACCTTTAATTGTATATTATTATGAATAGTATGGTGATAGATCATAAAAAAATATATTAGGACAATAGTGAAATCTTACTCTGTACCCACCTAGATATTCTGTCCTTTTGTGTACTCATGTGGTGTTTAATTGGGTATCATTGTTGATATTAGTTGTACCTACGTAAATTTGTGATCGTGTAAAATTCTTCTATAATCTTTTATTTCTATTTTCTTTTTGGTGGCAAATAAGTAACGGCCCACTTTATGGTGAGCGGTTACCGTAGCCTATAGACACTAGCAACACCAGAGGCATTACCGCGCGTTGCCATCATCAAGGAAAGGGATAGGAGGTGGAGAAGGAAAATAGTAAGGAAAGGATCGCCATGTGGGGCCGGCTTTAGCTGTCCCACCCCTCTCTACCCACGGGCGTCGTAAGAGCTGACTGAGGGAATACTTACCGGGGGAGTGGGCAGCAGCACTCCCTCGAGTATTAACAACATCCACTGCGATCGCCAACCCACCTGCCAAGCGTGGTGATTACGGCATTATCCCCCATAATGAGCACACAGTTCTCTTGGGGAGGCCTATGTCCAGCAGTGAACATCGAAGGGCTTATGGGTGGATGGAAGGAAAGGATAGAGGGGATACTAAGGAGAGCATAGGGGGCATATTATGGACAGGAAAGGAAAGAAAATAAAGAGAGGATAGGAAGGATAGTGCAGAAGTTTTGGGCCACCGGGGCACTCGCTCACTATATGGTACTACCGTTGTTACACTCTGATCTTCTGTGCGAGTGTGGTACTGTGTGTGTACTTCCCCGATCGAGCCGGCCCATTCATGCTAGGTGGTAAGGCTCTACATATTTAATGTGCTTCATACGTACATGTAGAAACGTTTACAGTGTAACCCCCTTTTTTGTTTCTTTTTTTTTTACGGTGTGACCTCTGCCTGTCATAAAAACATTATTTTAGTCAGGACATAAAATATTAATGAAATTTTATTTTTAGTTGGTGTGTATTGCTTTACTGGTATGCGCATGCGCTGCTTATACCTCAGCGCTCCCAGCATTAACTGGTCTCCGAACTGAGAACTCGGCCGTAGTTAGTGGTGATGCTGAAGAACTTCTCCAGCCAGAGGAATCACATTGGCGTAGACATGGATTTGGTCATTTTGGACGTGGTTACGGAGGCGGTTACGGAGGTGGATACGGAGGTGGATACGGCGGAGGCTTTGGAGGCGGCCACGGATATGGCGGCGGCTTTGGAGGAGGTTACGGTTATGGAGGCGGTTACGGTTATGGAGGCGGTTACGGTTGGGGACGTTAACCATGGTTCTATACTTGAGTATAGTTAAAATCCGTCCACCATCGGTATTGACATCTGTGATGAATTGCATTAAAATTATACAGTAATAATATAGTCAGTTTAAAAAATACAATACCTATTATTGTTCTTTTACCCTGTGATTTGTAAATATTAAAACAATTATAACATTTACAATCTGAGTGAGAAGTGTGTTTTTTTTTTTCTATGATAACTTTCACAGGCCCATTTATACGAATAAGTTCAATATTAATAATAAAGGTTCATACGCAAATTGGTGTGACAAATATAGAGTCCATAAATTATAAAGCTGTAACAGAGCTGTCTCTGTACATTTAAGATATTTGAGAAAAAAAATGTCGGTAATAGACTATATAGGCGTTTCTAAACACAAAACAAGTTTAGATTTTTTTAGATTTTGTCTGTTTGTTTGTTCGCGCATCACGTAAAAACTACTGAACGGATTTTGATGCAACTTTTTATTTGATAGTTCTTGATTAGACTTAAAAACTGGTATACATTTTATCCTGTTACTATATCGGGAACCTGAGATATAACCTAAAAACTAGCTATTTGCTGCAGCAGAGCCGCGAGCAAAGCTAGTAATCCATAAATTTGTGGCGTATTATTAGCTGTACCTACATTGTAAAGTACGGTAAATAAAATAATGGTTTTTCCATTTAACTGCAAATCACTTGTTAATGAGTTTGCGCTTAACACTTAGTCAGCAATAACCGTTAGCCAACATAAAATGGAAATTTTACAATATTTAACGAAAAGCTGTAAAATAACTGATAACGAAGATTCCATGTTTTTTTATAACTTACAGTGACAAGTAGAACGGGTCATAAAAATTTACTGCACAGACGGTTTAGATAGCTGGCTCCCGTCCAAGTGTTGTGGGTTCAATTCCCACAAAGGCAACTCTTTGTGTGATCCATAAATGGTTATTCTGAATCTGGGTGTACTTTGTGTTTGCTAAATTGTATGTGCCATGTGGGGCCGGCTTTAGAATTGTCCCACCCCTCTCTACCCACGGGAGTTGTAAGAACCGACTGAGGGAATATCGTGGTAGTGAGCAGCAGCACTCCCTCGAGTATTAACAAAATCCACTGCGATCGCCAACCCGCCTGCCGAACGTGGCGATTACGGCACAATCCCCCAAAATGAGCACGTGCAGGACCGCTCTTTGTGGCGTTCTCTTGGGGAGGCCTATGTCCAGCAGTGGACGTTGAAAGGATGATGGATGGATGGATGGAAATTTTATGTTTGTAAGGCCCCCGCAATACAACGATTATTCCTTAGTGCAGGGAATTGACATTAAAAAAAATAATGTCATAAGATCTTGTGATCTCATAAACATCAGTAAAAGTAATTTCTTAACTCATAATCGTTACATAAATGTTAAGCATATTCTCTTAAAGTAAGAGGGGTTTAAGCCATAGTATACATCATGTTCGCCCAATGCGGGTTGGCAGATATCAATATACAATCTCTCAGTCATGCAGATTTGCTCACTATTTAACGTCTTTGCAGTGCTGCCCATTGGTAGTGATGCTGATTTTTAAAAGTCTAATACGTGCGACTTGCGAGCTCTCGACTCCAGACTGGTATCAACCTCGATACCTACTTACTGCAGACTGCAGACCTTGATTTTACACAAAGGTTATCGCTATTATGAATGTCGTTTATAATTCTATATTTTGTATATATTTTGTCGGTATAAATATATTGAACATCTGTGTCTATGGGCTGGACACATATAATGTCACCAATCCATTGCCTTCTTTTTTATTGATATAACATAAAACATAGAATCACGCCTGTATCCCCGAGGAGGTAGGCAGAGGTGTATTACACACCCACGATTCGCCAGCTATGCTTAAGTCCCACATAATAGGGGGCGAGCCTATTGTCGTCTACCGGGCACTTTACCATTTTTTCTTTTACGAAAAAGCTCAATAACATTGCCCGACCCGGGAATCCCACCCGTGACCTCATGACCAGCAGTCGCATACACTACCGCTACACCACTGAGGTTGTTTTTTATTGATCAGTTTTGCAAAGGAACCGCTACCCTCCATGAACACTAACTGCACAGATGGCGGAGTGGTTTAGATACCAGCCTCCCGCCCTAGTGTTGTCCCACACTGGACAACTATTTGTGTGATCCACAAATGGCTGTTCTGAGTTTCGGTGTAGGTTCTTTTGTGTCCCTGAAATTGTATATTTGTAAAGTCCCCCGCGATACAAGGTTTATATATATACTAGCTAATAACCGCGACTTCGTCAGCATTAAAGATTTATTTTCTAAATTCGACCCCTATTTTACCCGCGGTTTTAAAAAAACCGTTGAAATGTATGTGCACCCTATATCAAATATAAAATGAAATTTAACATTCTTAATTCAAAAAAGTCAAAATATGTGTGCTTCTATCTCTTAATTAGAAACCTATCGAACCATCCCCTCTTTCCCATCCTATTGTTTAACTAACCACTTCCTCATCTCCTCTATATCATCGTTCCTCTTCATGTCCTATAGCTTTTCTTGGGGTGGATTATTCGCGAAGGTTGCCTTTGGTCTATAGGCTACCGCGCCAACCACTCAGGGGATGGCAAACTTACCGTTTTACTCACCATCAAACCGTACAGCCAAGTATAATTATGTGTTATAAACATTGATGTATAAACAAAAATATAGCATCACGCCTGTATTCCCCGAAGGGGTAGGCAGAGGTGTATTACACACCCATGATTGACCAGCTATGTTTAAGTCCCACGTAATAGCGGGCGAGTCTATTGTCGTCTACTGGGCACATTTCCAAACTCCGGGCGGCTACTGAGAATTTTTCTTTTTACAAAAAAGCTCAATAACACTGCCCGACGGGAATCGAACCGGAAACCTCATGATCAGCAGTCGCTTACACTACCTCTGCACCACAGAGGAAGTTGATGTACGAGCCCCGATGCAAAATAGTTCATCTAGTGTGAAATTTTCTTGTGAGATTTTTTCTAACTTCATTATTTTTGTATATCTATATAAAATATTAAGCTGTTCTACTATCACATGTCGCGTTACTTATGTCATTTTTTAATTATGAACTAATAAACTATTTTAGCTTTTTAAATTTATACATATCCTGTTTTAAATTCGAAGAAGTTATAAGCAAAATAGTTCGTCTAATTGTTAATCGATGCAAAAGAGTTCGTCTATTAGTGAGTTAAATAATAATAATAATATGTTGCATAATTTAAATTTATAAAAGTAATCTGTGTCATTTGTCAAGTGAGACAGTATAAATTCTGAAAATTTCAGTTTTTTTCATTAGTTTTCAAATAACAATGGGTCGTGGCAAACCTGTGTATGAAGAGCTTCGAAAGCGAATAGTTTGTGGGGTCGATGCTGGCAAATCAAGTTACCAAATATCTAAAGACTTGATACTTCCCAGGTCTACAGTCCAATCTATCATTCAGCACTATAAAAAGAATAGAACGACTTCTTGTTTGAAGAAAACTGGTCGACCACGCATCACAAGTGCAGTAGAAAACAGAATCCTGAAGAAAATTATCAAAAATAATCGTCGTGCTCGAGCTGGAGAACTCACGGCAATGGAAGGACATGATTCACAAAGACGTCTCAGTTGATACTTGCAAAAGAGTCCTAAAAAGAATGGGTTACGAATTTTACACCGCTAAGGCCCACTTGCGCGGAAATTTTGAGATTATGAAATACCTTTGGGTTTACTAGCTTAGGTTACACAAATAACTATCTAATTCAAAATTTCTTTTGCACGTAAGAAAAATCACGCAGGTTTTACTAACCTCATTCCGCTTACAACCAGCCAAATACAAAAGGGATGAATGATGAACGACACAAGTATTCTTCTCTCTCTCACACAACAGTCACTTGCATAAGTCTTTGTTTAATGTCAGATTTGAATTGACGCCATGTGTTTTTGGTAGTTTATATTGAATGGCGATATGTTTGACATAATGACATATCGCATATGATTGTTTGTTTACTATCTCGAGTGTATTTTGTGACAATATATCTGTATTATTTTGTGAAATGTGAAGGAAATCTTATATATGTGGCCCTATTTTAACAAGTGGGAGCAGTTTACTTCTTTGTGATATAATAACCAAATATAAGTAAACATGTTATTGAAAATAAATAAGATACTGCTGGTGCTATCCTGAACTGGGCCCGGTCCTGTTGATAAGTGGCATCATAGATGATGTACTATATATAGAGAAGTGGCATAAATGCTAGTAGAACAGAATAATACAGAAGAATAGAAGAATTATTTTAATAATCAATGTATGGGATTGACACAAGATTTCGACGACACATAATAAGCATATCCCGTTGAGTAGGGGGCCTGAACACCCATGAACACATTATCAGAAACCAAAAAGTCACTCATCAGGACAATAAAAATAAACGATGCAATATTATTCTGTTGTTGTTTTTTAAATACAAAACACGAACTAGCATAGTCTCACAATTTTGACGTAATAAACCCAGAGATAGACATTTAACCCCCCAAATTTTGCAGGTTTAATAGTTAATTATTTTACGCATTGTATAATGGTAATTCTTATCAGTGCAAGCAAAAATAATTATTTAGCCCTGCGTTAGCAGTACGCTCGGAGTTATATACAATAACTCTGAAACGCGCAAGTGGGCCTAAGGAGAAACCCCTGTTGACTGCTGTACAAAAGAAAAAGAGGTTGAAGTTTGCTCGTGATCATTTAAATTGGACTTCCGATCAGTGGCGTAGTATTATTTGGAGTGACGAGTCCAAATTTGAAGTGATAGTCGGCGATGAAAGGAAAAAAGTGATTCGGAACTAAAATGAGGCATTTCATACTGATTGTCTCAAACACAAAGTGAAGTTTCCGGCGTCTCTTATGATATGGGGCTGGATGTCTGCACAAGATGTTGGTGGCATGCAGTTTGTGGATGGTTCTATCAATGCTGCAAGGTATCAAAATCTTTTGGAAGAGAATTTACTGCCCTGTATTCCGTCACTTAAGCATCAAGATTCCTTCATTTTTCAACAGGATGGTGCTTCCTGCCATACTGCAAGGACAACAAAGACGTGGCTACTGGCGAAAAGCATCCCTACAATCGAATTGCCATCTAACAGCCCGGACTTGTCGCTGATCGAAACCCTATGGTGGAAAATGAAAAAAGTTCTCCGTAAAAATCCATCAAGATCGAAGAGTGACTTAAAGGCTAAACTCTTGGCTGTCTGGGAGTCAATTACGCCTGAGGTATGTGCAGCGTTGGTTGCAACCATGCCTCTTCGCATTAAAGCTGTTATTGAGAGCAAAGGCGACGCAACTAAGTGGTAGACGAACTATTTTGCGTGAGTGACAAGGGTAGACGAATACTTTTGCGTTGTGTTTTAAAATATTTTTTGATTTTTTTATGTTATGTAAAGTCATGAAAGAATTTCAGTTATGTTAAAATAAACTTTAAAATGTTCCTCAAATTCTGGTTTACTTCTTATTAAACGTGCTTAATTATTTTACCAATATTTACTTTCTATATTTTACGCTTTGCACTACTTTCCATACTAGATGAACTATTTTGCATCGGAGCTCGTATAAAACAGAGAAGATCCACAATTAGGCACTAAAAGTGTCCTCTATAAATGAGTGCAGATTACGTTTTCCTGCACTCATTACGTTTAGTATTGTTTCCGGCAACGTATCAATATGCATAATAATACAAAAATCTCTTTTGATAAACCCATTGACTGTCTCTTTTTCTCTCGTTCTTTCTGAATAGTGTCATTAAGCTCACGCACACAGTTAAAAGTTGTTATTAATTTATAAAATCATGTGTATGTGGGTCATTCTTCGAAACCGAGGATTTTTGACTCATTGGTATGGCTCAATTTTTTTTTAAATTCAGATTGATAGTGGTATGTCTAGTACATCCTGGTCTACACATATTACAACATATATCGAAGGCACTGATTTCTACTCAGTAGTTCAGGATTAAAACTATGCAGATTAATTAATGAAGCAGGTTAATGATGATCAAGGCAGAAGAATGAGATAATGCATCATATTAATTAGAATCAGGCACATAAATGAGAACAATATTATGTTTAATCAACGTTATTTGGAAATATCTGGCAAATGTACAAAAGAGTGTACTTTTTGGTTCAAATAACGTAATCTTGTATTAGATTTTAATTACTTACAACGTTGACACACCTAACTAAATTGCGTAATAAAGTAACTTTATTGCTATAAAATAAACATTCGTATAAGCAAACAAATTAAAATTATAATATTTTATAAAATACCTAAGATCACGTATTGGCACAGATAGTTTTCTAATAAAATTTAAAAAAATCTTAAAACAATTTAAATTAAAAAATTAAACTCTAGCTAACTCTTTAATAAAAGAAGACAATCAGGCTTAATTCTGCAATAGGGACTTTGAATGTGAAATTGTAGAGTATAACTTAATGTCATAAAAGTATAAAAAATGTTCAACTATTCATCACTAGAATCTATTAAATGTGGATCAAAATTTTCGAAATCGACTCATAAATGGAGAATAGCTTGCCCAGATGGTTGCCTACCCAAGGACCCGTCCTCACAAAAGTAGTGGGACAAGCCACTTTATGAGCTGGTACGGAATAATCTTTTATAAACGTGCAGTGGCCTTACTTAATGTGATTGTCTCTTAGCTGAATTGCGTTGGGAGTCTGGTCTTTGGTTAAAAGCTCTACCATCAAATGCATTAGGCACGCTTTTAAGTAATAACACATTCCGTATAGCTATTTCACGTCGTATCGGTGCTCCGTGCACAGTTCCATACCCATGCATATGCAGCGATAATGTAGAAGCTTTACGGCCATAAGTATGGGATGCTACCTGTGTGAATACCTTGTCTTCGTCTCATCAGCAGAGTGTTTTCGGAGTGCTGCTGGCAGTGCTATATAACTGAATCACACAAATGGCGCAAATATCTAACTCGGCAGAGGTTACTTATTTATGCCGTTATGGGAAGAGAATAAGCCCCTGGGGCCTGGCGCTTTTGAAATTTATAAAGACTTAGCCAAAAAGCTTGTAGAGTCTACTATGTGACCAAAATGCTGGCTTGTAACTCTTGGTCTTGGTATATGAGAATCCTGTTCTCTGTCTAGAGGCTAGAATGTTGGCTGCAATAAAATTTTAGATAGTTTTTTCTATAGTAATATAACTTATAATTCTTTCTCCATAGTTTTCTTTCATTTAGTTTATTGATAGTTGTTTTTTTTTCTTTATTTTTTCTACGTATGTAAGTCAGTCGATATTTTTCTTGTTTTTCCTTCCATAATTATCATTATTTTAGATTTTTTTATATCTCTTTTTCTCCGCGAGTCTTGTCTTTACTAGCCTTTCTTCTTTTGCTCGTTTCTTTGGACTTGCCCTTTTTAAAATAGTAAAACTGAAAGAAGAATGTAACAAGAACCTAATTAGTATGTTATCTTCAAATTTATCTGGTCTTAAGAGCCAGATAAATCCAGATTAATGCGACCCGGATTAATTAGAAATTTGAAGTTAAGCAAGCCTAGCTTCGTTATTTATTAAAATTTGAAATAAAAGATATAATTACCATGAATACATATCAATATTATAGGCCCCGGTTAGTTTCTAAAAATTAAGTAAAACGTATATGATTATCTATTGTAGTCAGATTAATTATGCAACTTACGTGACAAACACCAGATGACAACTTTTGATCGTAACTTTTCACCAAATTAAACCATGTTTTGGAGCACTTCGTTTAACAGGACAATACTAACCGATGCGGCCAATCAAGTCGATATTATTTTATGGAATACTTCATGCTTACATTAAAAAAACGGCTGATGAAATACATTTTAAAAAATAGTGTAATTACGAAAATGTACAATTATTTTTCATTTAAATCACATAATATCAAGGAAAAAGTATTTGAATATCGATGGAACTTGCTTATGCCAGTATATTGCCGCAATTATATTACCAAAAAATAATAATACTATAAAAATTGGGGATGGGGACATACCAGATTAATTAGTTTTGACTCTTGTCTGCTAAATTAATTTATTACTGTTTTAATTAAGGATAATTTGGTATACATGCCTCGATAGACATCATAATTTACTATAAAATCTAAAATCAATATCTAAATTGGAGATTATTTTCATATGTTCTTCAGCAAAAAACACTCTAAAACTACGTTCCGAAGAATCACCCATGTATGTCATATTGACATGCCTTTTTCCCGTAGGTTTTAATCCGTAGGGGTAGGCAGAGACCACTTCTCTCCACTTGCTACAATCCTGACACACATTTTCGCTTCATCTACTTTCATCAGCGCTTTCATGCATGCTCGTTGGTTTCGACTTTCAACCTGGCCTTCCTTAAGAACGTCTCCGATCTCCAAGTTTATCCCAAAATGTTTAAAAAATTATTTTCTACACGTGAGTCGGGAAGGACCGCAAGTACTTACATTAAGTAGGTACTTTTTTTTGTTTGTTAAGGCGGGACAAAATGTACCTAACCGCATACCCCGTCGTTTGGGGCAACGAACAGGGTAGTGTGGGACCTCACCCACTAAAGAAACCCGCCGTAGGCCGTCTCTCCGCCTTTATTGGCGGGCCACTGGAACTATGTTACATTTCTTCGGTGGTACATTAAATAGGTACCTAACCTTTCTACGTTGTATTCATACACGACCAACTGCGTAGAACAAAATACAAAATTACATAGCAGGCAACTGTTTAGAACGCTTCGTTCTAGAAGCAAGTGTTTGTGTCACATAAAATCTGAGCCGAGGCCAACTGCGTAGAACAAAATACAAAATTACATAGCAGGCAACTGTTTAGAACGCTTCGTTCTAGAAGCATAACATCTGAGCCGAGCAACCTGTTTATTGTCATATTAATAATAACCGTTTTAAAACTGTCATACAACATGTTCAATGGTTCTATCCTTTTATACATCAATGAGCATAAATAGTTTATTTTCGGTCGTAGCTAAGGCTACTACGCATGCATACGTTATTTCCACTACTCTATAATTAAACTAGCTGGTGCCAGCAAGTTCGCACGCTTGATTCGTACAAAAAAAAACATAATAGCACAATAAATACATTCATTCAAGAAAGTATCGGGAATGGGTTATTTGTTTATGGTTCCAAACTAACTTTTTTTGTTGCTGTTAGATTGGCACAACTGTTATCCATTTTGGCGCGGAGTTTGAGTTGCATCTGTTATTTATATTAAATACAGTGCTGTTTTTAGTTATATCATATCTAGTG
This sequence comes from Leucoma salicis, assembly GCA_948253155.1. Lineage (NCBI taxonomy): Eukaryota > Metazoa > Arthropoda > Insecta > Lepidoptera > Erebidae > Leucoma > Leucoma salicis. Next base: position 10,786,404 of record OX411820.1, on the reverse strand, counting down.
TGTATTGCGAATTTCATAACAGACAAAAACATCGAACAAAGAGTTTGTCTTAAATTTTGCATCGCCAATGGAATTTCGTGTTCGGAGTCACTGAAAATGTTACAAAAGGCTTATGGTGAATCGACTTTAACAAAAACACATGCTTATGAGTGGTACAAAGTGTTTAAAAGCGGTCGAGATGTGATGGAAGATTTGCCTCGCTCTGGTAGGCCATCAACGTCTGCAACTGAAGTTAACATTACAAAAGTGAAGGAAATAGTGACTGAAAATCCTCATTCAACTTTGAGACAGATAGCCGCCGAACTTTCTGTGTCTCACGAGTTGATCCGTACCATTTTAAATAATCACTTGGGTATGAAACATGTTTCCGCTCGGCTAGTCCCAAAAGACCTGAATTTTCTCCAAAAACTCAATCGCATGAGAGTCGCTGAGGACATGCTAAAACGAGTCAATTCCGACCCAACATTCATGGAACGCATTGTTACTGGTGACGAGACGTGGGTTTACGAGTTTGAAATGACTTCCAACTGAACCGAAGCCGAAAAAACCACGCCAAAGTCAATCAAAAAAAGTCAAAGTCATGTTGACTGTTTTCTTTGACTATCGCGGTATTGTGCACTCGGAATTCTTGCCAGAAGGTCAAACGGTAAATAAAGAATATTATTTGAGCGTTATGCGGCGTTTAAGAGAACAAATTTGACGAAAAAGGCCAGATTTGTGGAAATAAAATTCTTGGATTTTGCACCACGATAATGCGCCTTCGCACAAGACCATCATTGTGAATGAATTTTTGTCCAAACACTCAACAAATACCATCGAGCAACCACCATATTCACCAGATATGGCTCCAGCCGACTTCTTTCTTTTTCCTAAACTCAAATTACCACTTTGTGGCACCCGTTTTCAATCGGTAGAAGACATAAAGGAGAATTCGCGGCGAGACTCAATTCCGGAAACAGTGTTTAAAAAATGTTTTGATGATTAGATTATTCGTTGGCGTAAGTCTATCGTTTCTGAAGGAGCATACTTTGAGGGTGATAAAATAAATTTGGATGAATAACAAAAAAATTTGCGTATTATTGATCCTTTCCCGGTACTTTCTTGACAGAGTAGTATATAATTAAATAATTTAAAGTTCTTGTTATACTCGTATAGATTACGGCACTATCCCCCCTTCTTGGGGAGGCCTATGTCTAGCGCAGTGGACGTTAAAAGGCTGATGGATGGTTATAATAACAGATCCTCCCATACAAATGTTTAACCACTCATTTTTCCCATTAAAACGGGAACATTAAAAATCTTGAAACACGTCATTATTTATTTGTGATAAGTAGCTACAATTTCAATTTTCAAGTTCCTGCCTATAATATACCGATATTCCCAAACAAAATGTAACCCGACATTGTCCCCACATTATAATATGTGAATAAGCACAAAAGCTGAAACGCGTCGTTATTTACTGATAATCAGTAGCTGAACTTCAAAATTACATGTTTTATCTACATAGAACAAAGACTTTCATACAACGTTCCAACTCCCATCTCGACCAAACCTCTTTTCCCCCTTAAAGTTGAAATAACTATATATACTAACTAGCCTTTGTCCGCGGCTTCGCCGCAGCCAAAAGCGAGTTTTTCGGTTATATCTCAGGTTCCCGATATAGTAGCGGGATAAAATGTACATCAGTTTTTAAGTCTAATCAAGGCCTTTCAAATAAAAAAAGTTGCATCAAAATCCGTTCCGTAGTTTTTGCATGATGCGTAAACAAACAAACAGATAAACAGACAAACAGACAAAAAATCTAATAAAAATCGTTTGGTGTTCAGACACGCCTATATAGCCTAAATCAGTAATTGTTTCTCAAATATCTTAAATGTACAGACACAGCTCTGTTACAGCTTTATAATAGTATAGATTTATATAGATAGATAAGAAATATTACTATATTTATATTGTTTAAAAAACCTGCAGACTTGTAATTACCGTAAATATTTGAAAAATAAATACTACTATTGTCTAACCCCAAGGGGGTCCTAGGTGACCTTACGCGACGCGACGCAACGTATTGCGGCTAATACTTTGCGTCGCATTCAAATTAGGTGACAACGTAGACCATAAGTACACACAACCTCTATTTGATAATTTCGTGTCGTGTAACGTCGCGTAGTATTGCCGCGGACAAAGGGTGAGACAGTTCATACAGTTTTATCATTAAAACTAGCATTCAAAACGCAGTTATCAACTCTACTGTCATGACAAATACAAGATTGTGAAGATTTATTATACCACGCGGATAGCAAACAACATACGGCCCACCTGATGGTAAGCCACTACCGTAGCCTAGAATACGGACTATAACAGAAACACCGCTGATGGTGTGGACTGGTGGTAGGGCTGTGTACCAACTGGCAGTACCCACTTGGTATCGGGTCCGAGCGGGTTGGTACCACCATCTCCCGTGTGACCGGCCATGAAGCACATCATCGCGTTTTGGCTGTAGCAGGAGATAGCCGTTTATATTTCATTTCATATCTGTAAAATGAATTGGTGGGCAGCGGCTTCACAATACTCTCGGTATAGTCGAGTCCATGGGCGACGGTTACCATTTATCATCAGATGGACCGTGGCTCGTCTACCACAACATGCAATAAAAAAAACAGAGGCATCACGTGCGTCACCAATTCCGACGAAAGGGATAAGAGGTAGGTAAGGATAACACGGCGAGGAGAAGGAGAGGGTTTGGGCCTCCGGCACAGGACGTACCGGTGTTTCAGACGCTGAGCTTAAAGGGTGATCCCCGATAGAGCTGGCAAATTCACGCTCGGAGGTGAGTCTCTACCACTAAAAATACTAAGACGTGTGTTTACTCATGAAGCCTAAACGACTAAACAGATTTAAATTAAATTTGGTAATTAGATAGAAGAGACACTAGATCTTGTATATAAAATTCTCGTGTCACAGTGTTTGTCGCCATTCTCCTCCGAAACGGCTTGATCGATTCTTTAAAATTTTGTGTGTATATTCAGTAGGTCTGCGAATACAATGTAAACTATTTTTCATACCCCTAAGTGATAAGGGTGGTCCACCCCAATTTTATTTTTATATATAACTAGCTGACCCGTCGAACGTTGTTCCGCCTTAGGGGCAATAAATGAGACCACCGAAGGAATGTAACATAGTTCCAGTGGCCCGCCAATAAAGGCGGAGAGACAGCGCACGGCGGGTTTAGGTAGGGAGTAGGTGAGGGCCCCACACTACCCTGTTTGTTGCCCCGAACGACGGGGTGTGCGATTAGGAACATCTTTCCCGCCATAACAAAAAAAAGGGTGCAATAAATGAGCAGATTTTGGATTTTATTTTTATTTTTTCACATAGCGCCATAGATTCGATGATTTAAGGCAAGTGTTTATTTCGTCGGCAGCAATTGATCTTGGAATTACTGGCAGTGTTTGACGAAAATTGCCAGACAGTAAAATCATTGCGCCTCCAAAACATCTCGAGTCATTGCGTAGATCTTTTAATGTTCGGTTAAGTGCTTCCAATGCACGTTTATGCGCCATTGTGCATTCGTCCCAGATGATGATTTTCGATTCTGATAAAACTTTGGCCATTGCGGAGTGTTTTGCAATATTACATATTGGTTTTCCAATAGTTTGAAGATTTAACGGTAATTTTAATGCTGAATGAGCCGTACGGCATCCTTCTAACAATGTGGCTGCTATTCCAGAAGAAACAACTGCAACCGCAATGTTGGATCTCGCACGAACAGTGGCTAAAACTACTGACATGAGGGATGTCTTACCAGTTCCACCAGCGGCATCCAGAAAATATAAACCACCATTTCCATCATCAATTTCCTTCATTAATGTATCTTAAACTTCCTATTGTTGGGGATTCAACAGGGATACATTCGTTTGAATTACTAAATCTAATTCCTGATGATCATATTCCCGTTCCCGTTCCAATTCTCGATTAAATGCGTCATTCATTTCACTATTTGGCGCTGGCATTCTTAACCTGACTAATAACCTACCTCACATGAGGTAGCACATGTCTTCGATCAAAAGCAAAGCCCGATTATGTATTTCCTCATTCATCTCAAGAGCAGGATTTCCTGAACTGACACGAATTTGAATATGTCTTCTGACATATTATCCTTGTATTTGTGCCACAGGTTAGATGGGTTTGATGGAAAGCATGTCGAAATTATGATAAAAAATAATGTGCGTATCTGACATGGCGATGCAGAGATAATTGCTTCAACGATTGTCGTATTCCAGTGGGTATCGTTTTCCAGTAAATTGAGTTTTTCACATGCAGCACGATATGTTGGGAATATTGTACCATTAACAGTCCGTAGTGACTCAAATAACGTTGGCCCACGCACATATCAGTTGCGTTTTGCTATACCACGTTTTATGTCACGTTCCACGGGAACGGAATAAAAAAGAAAAAAAAATAAAGAATCCTAAGCTACCTCCGTACCAATTTTCAGCCAAACTGGCTCAGCCGTTCTTGAGTTATAAATAGTGTAACTAACACGACTTTCTTTTATATATATACTACTCTGTCAAGAAAATCCGGGAAAAGATCAATAAATAATACACAAAATTTTTGTTATTCATCCAAATTTATTTTATCACCTTCAAAGTATGCTCCTTCAGAAACGATAGACTTACGCCAACGAATAATCCAATCATCAAAACATTTTTTAAACGCTGTTTCCGGAATTGTGTTCAGTTCTTGCCGCGAATTCTCCTTGTCTTCTACCGATTGAAAACGGGTGCCACGAAGTGGTAATATTGAGTTTAGGAAAAAGAAAGAAGTCGGCTGGAGCCATATCTGGTGAATATGGTAGTTGCTCGATGGTATTTGTTGAGTGTTTGGACAAAAATACATTCACATCACACAATGATGGCCTTGCACGAAGGCGCATTATCGTGGTGCAAAATCCAAGAATTTTCTTTCCACAAATCTGGCCTTTTTCGTCAAATTTGCTCTCTTAAGCGCCGCATAATGCTCAAATAATATTCTTTATTTGCCGTTTGTCCTTCTGGCAAGAATTCCAAGTCCACAACACCGTGATAGTCAAAAAAATCAGTCAACAAGACTTTGACTTTTGATCGACTTTGGCGTGGTTTTTCGGTCTCGGTTCAGTTGGAAGTCGCCACTCCGAAGCTTGTTGACTAGTTTGCATGTCAAACTCATAAACCCACGTCATGTCACCAGTAACAATGTTTTTCATGAATGTTGGGTCGGAATTGACTCGTTCTAGCATGTCCTCAGCGACTCTCATGCGATTAAGTTTTTGGAGAAAATTCAGGTCTTTTGGGACTAGCCGAGCAGAAACATGTTTCATACCCAAGCGATTATTTAAAATGGTACGGATCGACTCGTGAGACACAGAAAGTTCGGCGGCTATCTCTCTCAAAGTTGAATGAGGATTTTCAGTCACTATTTCCTTCACTTTTGTAATGTTAACTTCAGTTGCAGACGTTGATGGCCTACCAGAGCGAGGCAAATCTTCCATCACATCTCAACCCCTTTTAATCGCTTTGTACCACTCATAACCACGTGTTTTTGATAAAGTCGATTCACCGTAAGGCTTCTGTAATATTTTCAGTGACTCCGAACACGAAATTCCATTGGCGATGCAAAATTTAAGACAAACACTCGTTTGATGTTTTTGTCCATTATGAAATTCGCAATACACACTAGATATGACATAACTAAAAACAGTACTGTATTTAATATAAATAACAAATGCAACTCAAACTCCGCGCCAAAATGGATAACAGTTGTGCCAATCTAACAACAACAAAAAAAAACTAAAATTTGATTTTCAAACCATAAACAAATCATCCATTCCCGGTACTTTCTTGACAGAGTAGTATATAGATTTGGCATTCAAAAATACATACAAGCTTAAATTTTCACCCTTCTACTGCCAACCCCTATTTTTTAATATCGATATTAGTATTGTAATTTTTACTTTCCATCATCGTTCACAGCGCTCCATGCCTCATTTACTCATATACCCCATCCTCACACACTTACAATAAATTAGTTATTTTTTTCTACGCTATAAATTCCCTAAAAATACTCCAGAAATAATTTATATGGCAAAACAATGTTTTCCGGGTCATCTAGTACATACATATAAAAAAGGAAGATAATTTTTCATTAACCTCGCGTTTTTCATTTCGCTATCGACCTTATTCAAATAATTATTATTTTTATTTATTTATTTTTAACGTTGACCTATTACGTCAACGTTGACTTATTTAGCTATTTCAATCTCTATCTAATAGAACTCCTGTTTTGGGTATATAAATCAAAGATTAAAAAAAAAAGACATATTACATGGACGTTTATAATCCTATGAAATATGCTCCCGTAATACCAGTAGTAACTAGTTTTCATTAACAGCCTTTACCACAATAATTGATAAGCTGCTATCTATATTTAAAAAAAAAAGATAAAAAAATATGTTTTTGCCCTCAAAGAATATCGCTTATTTCCTTCAGTCGCCTCGTACGACACCCGCGGAAAGAATAGTGTAGTTCTGCTTTGCTTTATTCTATTGTACATCTACCTATTTGTAAGGATTATCTCACATATTTAAAAAGCTTTTAAAAAAGTATGAATTCTATTAAACACAAAGTGAAAAATGTGAAATCGAAAATAACAGTCAGGAGCAGGATTTGAACCTGCATCTTCTGGATACCGTCCAGATGCTTTACCAATTCAGCCATCCTGACAATTGCTCCAGAAGATGCAGGTTCAAATCCTGCTCCTGACTGTTATTTTCGATTTCACATTTTTCACTTTGTGTTTAATGTATAGTGCTAAGCATGTCAAATGCTAAAAATATATATAAAAATATCTAAATATTTAAAGGGTTTGCGTCATTATTAGGTAAAATCTTAATTGTAAAATTAAGTTTACCTGGTCGGTATAATGTATGAAAATACGTCCGACAGATGGCGCAGGCGTCACCCAAAGACGGTAAGTATGATGTGTTATCGAAATTAGCAGTCAGGAGCAATTGTCAGGATGGCTGAATTGGTAAAGCATCTGGACGGTATCCAGAAGATGCAGGTTCAAATCCTGCTCCTGACTGTTATTTTCGATTTCACATTTTTCACTTTGTGTTTAATGTATAGTGCTAAGCATGTCAAATGCTAAAAATATATATAAAAATATCTAGATATTTAAAGGGTTTGCGTCATTATTAGGTAAAATCTTAATTGTAAAATTAAGTTTACCTGGTCGGTATAATGTATGAAAATACGTCCGACAGATGGCGCAGGCGTCACCCAAAGACGTTAAGTATGATGTGTTATCGAAATTAGCAGTCAGGAGCAATTGTCAGGATGGCTGAATTGGTAAAGCATCTGGACGGTATCCAGAAGATGCAGGTTCAAATCCTGCTCCTGACTGTTATTTTCGATTTCACATTTTTCACTTTGTGTTTAATGTATAGTGCTAAGCATGTCAAATGCTAAAAATATATATAATAATATCTAAATAGTAAGAATTCTGTTACAAGTTTGTCCGCCATTCCAAGCGATGGCACAAGCGTCACCCAAAGACGTTAAGTATGAATGTGTTATAGAAATTAGCAGTCAGGAGCAATTGTCACGATGGCTGAATTGGCGAAGCATCTGGACGGTATCCAGGAGATACTTACTTACTTACTTATCATCAAGCCATTTCCCTTGCGGGGTAGGCAGAGAGAACAGAGTGCCAAGAGGCTCTATTCTTGCATACATCTCTCGCTTCCTCAACATTCATAACTCTCTTCATACACGCTTGCCGGTTTCGGAGACTCCTGACTCCACCTTCCTTCAATACATGACCAATTTGGTCTAGGTAGGTAAGTCTTGGTCTCTCCCTGTACCTACATCCTTCCACTTTTGCATTGTATATCTTTTTAGCCAGTCGCTCGTCCGGCATTCTTTCCACATGTCCGAACCATCGGAGCATTCCCTTTCGCATCTTTACACCAGTACTCTCTTTCATACCTACTCGCTCTCTTACGTCATTGTTATGAATGCGGTCAGTCCGCCTCACTTCACAGATTGTCCGCAGAGATCGCATTTCGACCGCATTGATTTTATTCTCATGCTCCTTTTTACATACCCAACTATCGCTTCCATATAATAACGTTGGGACAAGCACTGCGTTGTGTATTGCGACACGTGCCTTCTGGCTGAGGTGGTGGCTGCCGAGAAGTTGTCCCAATGCTCCGTTCACTCTATTTCCCGCATTCACACTTCTCTCTACATCAGTGGTGTACCTTCCATCCCGACTGAATCCACATGCAAGATATACAAATTCATCCACTTGTTCTAGCACACCATTTCCTATTGCTACTCAACATCTGTTCTGGTTTCTTCTCTTTCAAAAACCATTACTTTGGTTTTGCTCACATTCACACGTAGGCCCCTTTTCTTACAATCTTCTGCTATTACGTCGACTAGGGTTTGCAGGTCAGTCGCAGACTGCGCTAATAGCACTGCATCGTCTGCATATAGCAGCGAGTTAACCACTGAGTCGCCCATCTGAACTCCCACATTCATTTCATTCAACCTTTGTAGACATTTATCCAGACATATGATAAACAGTCTGGCTGATAGAACGCAGCCCTGTTTAACGCCGATATTGACATCAAACCAGAGTGACATTCCATCATCCAGCCGCATACAAGCTCTGCAGTCCATGTAGTTGAACTGCACCGCTTGTAGCAGTCTACCGTTAATACCATACTCCGGCAAAATGTCCCAAAGTTCCTTTCGTAAAACACTGTCAAATGCTTTCCCCAAATCCACAAAACTGCAGAAAATCCTCTGGCCTTCAGCCAGCTGCTTTTCCACAATGTTGCGCAGAGAAAACACTTGATCCATGCATCCTCGTCCACACCTGAAACCTCCTTGTGCCTCACACAAAAATTCATCAGACACCATCCTCATTCTCCTTTCAATAATCTTACCATACACTTTTGCTGCCAAACTGGTCAAGCTTATGGCTCTGTAGTTTGCACAGTCATAACGTGAACCCTTGTTTTTAAACAAGGGCACGATGACTGCGCTTCTCCAGTCCTTGGGAACCATTCCTGAGCTCCAACATAAATTGAGAAGCATCAGGAAAGATTCCCAGACACATGAGCATTCAAGCTTGATCATCTCAGCAGACACCATATCAATACCCGCTGCCTTACCATTTTTCAAACTTCTAATCGTCCATTCAACTTCATCCATTACTAATGTCATCAGAGGATGCCGGTACCGAATGCTGATCTGTTAGACCACATGTGGCACCAGCATCACCCTGAACATCCGCATACATATCTCCAAAATATTCACTCCATCGGCTTAACACATCTTGTGTTTGCGTAAGAATGTCTCCACCTTTAGACCTTATTTTATTCATTCTGAAAGCTGACCAACCACTCCGAGATTTCTTCACCTCCCTCCAGAAAAGTTTGGTGTTGCTCTCGAAGTTTTTCGTCAGCCTTACTTCTGCAATCATATTTGCTCTATCACGCTTCTCTTTCACTAAGGCTTTGGTGTCATTCTTACGTTGCCGGTATATTTCTTTCTTCTGTTCTTTCATACTTGCACTCAGGTTCAAAGAAGATACATAGTCCAGCCACGCTTTCTTCTTTTGGTCTACGGAAACTGCTACTTCCGTATCCCACCATGCATCACCTTTCACTTTCCTATGCTTCTTTGAGCATCCACATACTTCTTTCGCTGTATCTACCATACTATCTTTCAATACTCTCCAGCATTCTTCTATGTCAGATCCCGGCTGACTTGCCATAATTAGCCGTTCACGGACACCCTCTACATACTTTGCTCTTACACTCTCTTCTTGCAACTTTTCAATCTTTATTCTTTCAAGCCCTCCGAAGTGGACACGCTCTCGCCAGTTTCTTTCAAAGAACTCTCCACCAGCCTCTATACAAAGTTTCATGCGTCTGAACCAATTTTCGAAACATTTTTCCAGTCCACGGCAGACACATCTTCCACGGCTTTTTCGAGCGCTGTGTATCTTGCAGCGATGAGAACTGTATCCCTTTCAGCTGATATTTTATTTTGGGTAATAAAAAGAACTCACACGGTGCCAGATCAGATAAGGAGGGTGACCCAAGACTGACCGGTGTGGTGTCCAGGAAGACGCACGTTTTGAGAGCTGAGTGTGCGGGCGCGTTGTCATGGTGAAGCAGTACCCTGCGGAGCCCGGTGTTCGGTCGCTTGTTGCTCATGGCAGACAAAACTTCTGGCAGGCATTTTGTAGTGTACCATTCGGCGTTGATGCTGCTTTGGTATGGAATTGAAACCAGATATCCCGTCAAAGCGAAGAAACTAGCGATCAAAATTTTCCCTGCGCTTCTCGATCGCCTCACTTTCGTAGTCGTTTCATAGCGTTGGTTCGTTTTGAAACAGCCATACTGTCGACTGACGCTTTGTTTCAGAATCGTATTGATAAATCCAGGATACGTCACCTGTCACAATGTCCGGAAGGTACACAAGGTACGTTAGTGAAATACAATAAATTAACAGAAACATAAACAAACAGCAGTATTGGCCAAGTGTGGTACACAATTAATATTGAAATTCTAAAATGACGTACCGGCACGAATAACGTGGTTATATAACCGGAACGTTACTTTACTGTCTGTGTGCCTCTATGAGAAAACATTTTTGTTCAAAGTGCTTGCTGCATAATTTCGAATAATTTTTGGGAATCCAGTATGAAAGAGAATATTGGTGTAAAGATGCGAAAGGGAATGCACCGATGGTTCGGACATGTGGAGAGAATGCCGGACGAGCGACTGTTTAAGAAGATATACAATGCGAAAGTGGAAGGATGTAGGTACAGGGGGAGACCAAGACTCATCTACCTAGACCAAATCGGTCATGTATTGAAGGAAGGTGGAGTCAGGAGTCTCCGAAACCAGCGAGCGTGAAGCGAGAGATGTATGCAAGAATAGAGCCTCTTGGCATTCTGTTCTCTCTGTCTACCCCGCAAGGGAAATGGCGTGTTGATAAGTTAGTTTAGCTAGTTATTTCAGTTTTCTCTATTAATCATTTTAAGCCATTTTTGTCGAACACCAATATTCTGAGGAAATCTAAAACGTTAAATTAAAATATAAACTTTAACTATCCAAAGATAAAAATATATTTACTCAAAAAATTATAACTTAACCGTATAGAATGATCATACTCAAATCTAATACTTTCTGATATTTACGCGAATGTTACACATTTTGAAATAAAACTTCGTTTACGGAATCAATCGCGTTTACTAGATTTTACTACTATCCCAACGTTTCGAATACTTTACAGCATTCATGATCACGGGTGGACTTAGATGATAGACGTCAGATCAAGTAAACGCGATAGATTCCGTAAACTAAGTTTTATTTCAAAATACTCAAATCTCTGAAAAAATATATATATATATTATATTAATATAACCTTATCTTATATATATATTATAACCTTTACTGAAACATAAATCAAGGCTTTGCCTTATAGACACATCGAAGTCATTTTATCGATACCGAAATACCGATCTCTATAAAAGAAACATTGTAAATTTTATATCACAAAATTCACGTATTTGTTATCTTTTTATATTGAATTTGAAGGCATTTCGGGCATGCATATGATTTAATGCAATAAAATTCCCCATCCGTGTATGAGCACAGCGTTTGTGGTAAGTTCATAAGCTTTGCATATAAACAACAAATTACTTACATGTGAAATGTACAATTCTGTGTGTTTTCTTTCTTATATGAGTTACATCCGGGCACTGCACACGTAACTATGATTAGACACGTCAATTAATACAGAAATAAACGATAATTTCTCAAATTTTCCTAAAATATGTGAAATTTGGATCGTTGACGATTGATATCAGGTCCATACAGGTCCATAGCGTGTATGATAGTATTCTCATCTATCTATCTCGCTCTAACATACACGTATACTATGTTCTTACTCTTTTGCATCACCGATCTATCTATATACTACATCTGTGGTATTAACGCAATTTAAATGAAGGAGGATAAAAGTCCGACGTCATTTAAAGTATTTTCACATTCGCTGTTGTATGGATTGCACTTGTAAAGGTTAATTTTAAATTCGCTTTTGGAAGTACAAAAATATTATTGTCTGTACTCTATATAAATAATAATACTCCGAATTTATTATAGAGACCATGTTTGCTCGGTAAACACAGATCCTCTTAAACACAAAACAAATTTACTTAAAGGCATCGTCACACACAAAGACACATTGTCTATTACAAGTATGTATTTACGCACACAACATATACCAAACAAGCACCAAATTTCGATCGAGAGGAACGCTACTGCTTAGAGTGAGGTTGCGAGTCTTTGTTACTAGTGAAAGAGCCTTGGTTGCCCCAGCATGAATGGGCCAGCCTTATTGGGAAAGCACCACCTTCTCACAGAAGATCAGCGCAAAACAGTAGCTATTCCTACCGTTGTGTTTCGTATGGCGAGTGTGAGCCCTGGAGGCCCAACCTCCCTCGTTATTGCCTCTTTAATATTATATTTCCTCTCCACTTTCAATCCCTTTATTGGAGTCGGCGACGCGTAAGTAATGCCTCTTATATTGTCGTCTTGCTATGGTAACCGCTTACCGTCAGGTAGCCCTGTGCTTGTTTTCCACCATAGTAGTATAAAAAACTACTTATTTCTCTCACATAAAAATAATATCTACATATAAATCCCATCGAGCAAAAACCCTCTATTTATATACTATAAACACTAGCCTAAGTCCCAGGCTATCATCCATCCATCCATCTATCAGCCTTTCAACGTCCACTGCTGGACATAGTCCTCCCCAAGACAACGCCACAACGAGCGGTCCCGTCATGGGGGATAATGCCGTAATCGCCACGCTTGGCAGGCGGGTTGGCAATAGCAGTGGATGTTGTTAATACTCGAGGGAGTGCTGCAGTCCCGGGCTATACGTTTATCAAATTTCATGATGGACGGCTAAGTAGTTACGGCGTCAAGAGGTAGCAAATTTTTACATCCTTTCTTCCTAATCCTTACATTACTATAAATTTAACCGCGTTTAACTCTCGAAATGTATGAATTAAAAAAATCCTATTGCGTTTGTGAGCTCAATTTCTGATGAAGGCAAATTAAATAGCAGCCTTCGGCTATTAAACATCAGGCGTCGACCTCTAGTAGTTGAGGAGAATAAAAAATAAAATAAAAACTAATCTAATATCCTGACGTCACATATTTTAATTGGACTGCGAATAAAATAGCGTTTTAAAAAAAAAGCAAATAAAACTGTGGAGCGCAGCTGGTGTATACCAACACCAGCTTGTGGTGTATAACAAGTATTTGTAAGAGTAGTAACGACATATTAGAAATAAGTTACTGTCCACTGTCAGATTAATGGGGGTCGGATCAATTAATCTGTCTCGTTGGTTGGCATTCGTGGCAACTTGTAACCTCGGTCTCGGGTTCCAATCTTGAGTTGTCCAACGGTCACGAGCTTAGTTGATTCCAGTATATAGAGGCCAGGTCAATCAGGCAAGTACCACACTCTCACAGAATATCTGCATATAGTAACAGTTGGTACATTCAAATACCTTTTTTTTAGTACCAAAACAATCTGCTCTTAGGCGCCTTTCTATAATCACTCCGTCTTCTCATATTCTTTCTTTTTTTTAAATCCTTTCTCTCCACACTTATCCCTTTCCATGGATTTGCCAATGTATGAGTGATGATTGTATTATTAGCGTTTATAAGCTAAGTAGAGCTTACTATCAGGCCAGCCGTATGCATGTTTGTTAGCAGTAAGTAGATGGCAACCGTTAGACTAGTAATATATTTATGTAAGTAGGATTTATGTAAGTAAGTGAAATATCACCCACATTTATTACACCTAATTTTTTGTAGTTACTTTTGTCCTGTTGTATTGATATAATTGAGGTATATGTTATTTACAACCCGTAAGCACTCCCCATGTATATAACAAGCACGTAATCTCGCAAATGATACGATTTATAATTTAACGGTTTTGTCATAAATCACGGGTTTTACCTAAAAATATATTAACATTCATAACGCAATCAACTTGAAAAACTTGTTTAACGAGTTCTAAACGTCTTCAAGTTACGAGTAATGTGTAAGTCAAGTTCAAGTTGTTCAGCATACGGATGTTTGTTATGACTAAGACAGGTACTACTTAATTATTCACAGGCAGATTTACTACAAATGACATAAATTAGGCGATTAACTTTCTGAAAATTAGTAGCGATTTTCGTGTAGATACTAATTATAGTGTGAGAATTTGGGGTATGAAGTTATATACGTAACTAAAAACTATATTAAGGAAGTTATTGTTTATTATATTAATTAACTTGTTTTGGTTTTGTTTCAGAATGTCATGAAGCTATAATATGCACTCACAAACTCGTACGCTCGCACAGTTATAGACTTCCTATGGCCATCTTCCCATTCCATCAACAGACCATCATTATAGTGCATTGCCATCAGATTTATTACTTACTAGCTGATACCCGTAACTTCGTCCGCGTGGAATTAATTTATTTAGTGCAGAATCCTAATTATTTTCCGAAATAAAAGTAATGATCTCCGCCCTGTGAGGGAGTCCAAATCAGTGCAGCTGTTCAGAAGATTAGCCGTGGATGTATATTCATTCACAAGTTCATAGGCTTTATTATTTCGCGCGGTACTAATTGTAATTTTTTTTTAAATATTACAATTAGTACCGCGTATATAGCTTAAGTTACTCCTTATAACAACAACTATCTGCTAGTAAATGTCCAAATCGGTCCAGACGTTCCGGAGTGGTATTCGTTCACAATTTCATGGGGTTTATCTTTATACGCGGAACCCTAATTTTTTTTTTTTTCAAAATATAAGTTGCCTAAGTTACGCCCTGTAACAGCAGCTATCTGCTAGTGAAAGTTCCTTTCAAATCAGTCCAGCCGTTCCGGAGATTAGCAGTAACAAACAGCCACACAGAAAAACAGACAGAAACTTTAAAAATTGGTGTTTTGTTATAGCTACCTACGTATTAAGACGTTTTAAACTTTTGAAATTAACAATTATTCAACAATCAATTAACTATTTCAAAATAAAGCCGATAAAAATGTTGTTTTTTTAATATGATAATTACGCTTAAATAAAAATATACCCAGTCCCACGTCGAAAGACAAATTTACAAAAATTCTTAATCCCTAATTTTTATTAACTTTTTTTACGCCTGGAATTTATATCATAGCAGACACTATAATTATGAGAATGTTGGTCATTATTTAACAGGCATAAAGTAACATATTAATATATTTTAGTGTTCTTAATTTGGAAATATACCAATGCATTTACAAATTGCAACAAGGGTTAATGTTGTGCAATATTAGCTTCTGGGCCAAGGGCCTTTTGGCCTATGTAACATAATATACGTATACTGCTGATATTATAAATACATTATGAATGTTTTTCTATGTTAATCGCTGCAGCACATCATGTCAAAAACAGGCAAAATTATGTAAAAAAAGGAGTTCCTAATATTCCTTACTAACATTATAAATGCAAAAGTAAGTTTGTTTGTTTTTATATTAAGCTTTCACGCTATAACGTGACGTATTCTGAAATCCACGTGGACACAGTCGTGGAAATAGAATCTAGTGTGTAATAATTCGTCATAGAGCGAGCGTAGTCATAAATAACAATTGCAGAAACTATTAAACCAAAGATCCTAAATGGGTTTTTACTAGCGATTAATTAGGATTAACATATCAATGGGCCTGATTTCCACGTGCATGTGATGTATATAGCTTAATTTGGACAACAATTTTTAATAACTCAGGGATAATAACAACAACAACAGAGCTTTATGCCTGTTTTCCCCGAAGGGGTAGGCAGAGGTGTATTACACACCCATGGTTCGCCAGCTACGTTTAAGTCATAATAGCGGGCGAGCCTATTGCCGTCTACCGGGCACAGTTCCAAACTCCGGGCTTGCTACTGAGAATTATTCTTTTTACGAAAAAGCCCAATAACACTGCTCAAACCGAGAATCGAACCCGAGACTTCATGATCAGCAGTCGCTCACACTACCGCTGTGCCACAGAGGCAGTTAAGTAATAAATAGGATAATAATCCAAGTAAATACTTGTACCTACGAGTTGGAAATTAAGTAATTGGCTATCCTTATTAAATGCAAAAGTGAGTTGTAAATTTGTTTGTCACGCCTTCAAGCCGCACCTACTGAACCAATAATTATGAAATTTTGTATAGGTACATATAGTCTGGAGCTCAGAAAAGGAATCCTGGAAAAATGAATGGTTCCCATTGGCTAGGTATTTTACATAGCGATAATTAATGTATTGTAGAGTGATGTATTTATATTCTGAAGCCCACGTGGAAGGAGTCGCGGGTAGAGTCTTGTATTTGGATGATAAGACAGCGCAAGCCGATACTCTGAACGAAACCTTATTTTTTTGTTAAGGCGGGAATAAATGTAGGTACCTAGCCGTATACCACGTTGTTCGGGGTAACGAACAGGATGTTGTAGGATCCTCATCCACTAAATAAACTCACCGTGTGTCGTCTCTCCGCGAACTTGTATAACGAGAATTATGAATGTTGAGGAAGCGAGATATGTATGCAAGAATAGAGCCTTTTGGCACCCTGTTCTCTCTGCGTACCCTACAAGAGAGATGGCATGATGATAAGTAAGTAAGTAAATACATATGTTCTTAATACAAAAAACTAAAAACTAGATTAAATCTTTAATTATTATCTGTTAAAAAATAAAGATTGGTTCATTATATCCCATAAAAACAAATGTTCTGTATGATATCATGTAATAGGTAAAACTTGTTTGGTTGATGAAAAAAGATAACAGTTATACTTAAACAAAACTTACTTTATTACCCTAAGACCTTCCCACATCACAGTATAAATATTAGGACAATTTCGATACCAATATATTTCTACTGGAACTTCCATATAGACACGATGAAGGCGGTGAGTTACGTTCAGTGTTTTTTTTTTATATAGGTATATATCTGTGAACGCGCATGCGATCTTAACTAGAAGATAAAGATTTAGCCTCGTGTTTAAAATTCATGTAGTATCAGGATGTGGAGAAGGTTCATAATTTTTATTTTATTTAGTAAATATGTTTACATAAATAACATATCTTTTTAACCTTTTTAAATTTTTTAGAAATATTTTGTCTAATGTAACACACAAATTGAAATTTAAACAATTTAAACCCACGTTTATTTTCTGTTAGAGTAACTAGATGTCCCTTTTACTAGTCTCTTTCTTGTTGTGTGCGGGGAATCGAACTTATTGAATGAGTATGGCAATAAATATCTAGTTAGAAATAGGTACCTACGCTATAATCCATCAATCCATCCATCAGCCCTTCATCGTCCACTGCTGGACATAGGCCTCCCCAAAATGGGGGTTTTACCATAATCGCCACGCTTGGCAGGTGGGTTGGCGATCGCAGTGGATGTTTTTAGTACACAGGGGAACGCTGCTTCCCGGGCCCCGGTAATCCCTTAGTTGCCTTTTACGACTCCCATAGGAAGAGACGGGGTGGAGCTATTCTTGAAGCCGGCCCCACACGGCAAACGGTATAAAACGGTATATATAAATAAGGTTTCATAATCATCTTGACGGTAAATATGGTTATTTCTAATTCAGTTATTTCGGTTGATATCAAAAATTAATAAAAGTTGTACCATGACATAACGTTTTCACCGATGATTTCTTGAAAATTCTTCTTAACAAGCTATAGTTTTATAGTGTAAAATATAAACGTGGTACCTACGTTCTACCTTCAGTTTATCTAAATGGAGCTATGTACCTAAGAGCTATAGCTTCATAAAATGTTTGTGGCTGGTTACAAAGCTCTCACTAGAAATCATCTCTATCTATCAATACATATAATAAAGCTATAACAGAGCTGTGTCTGTACATTTAAGATATCTGAGAAAAAAATTGCTGTATTAGGCTATATAGGCGTTTCTGACGATAAAACTATTTTTTTTTAGATTTTATGTCTGTTTATCTGTTTGTTCGTTAGCGCATCACGCAGATACTACTTAACGGATTTTTCTTAATTAGACTTAAAAACTGGTATACATTTTATCCCGCTACTATATCGGGAACCTGAGAACCTAAAAACTAGCCTTTGACTGCAGCGGAGCCACGGGCAAAGGCTAGTAGGTAGGAACTAATCCTATTCTCTACTTCGTAATTTCAGAAGTTCTTTGTAGAAACTGAATAATGTGTCAATATAATCACATTTTTTCCTGGATTATTGTATTAAGTTGCTATACTATCTATACCTACTACTGCTTATTATAATATCTTTATTCTTTTACAGATAGTGGTTTACGCCATTTTGGCATGTGTGATTGTCAACAGCGCGGAAAGTGCGGCTGTGGTTAATAAATTCAAGATGCAACCTCATATTCCTGATCTAGACACTGCTGAATCCCAGTTTTACGGTTACGAAGGCTACGGTCATAATCACCACCACGATGATCACCACCACGGCTATGAGCACCAACACGGCTATGAGCACCAACACGGCTATGATCATGATCATCACCATCATCACGATAATGGCGGCTATGGCGGACAAGGCGGTTACTTCGGACAAGGCGGATATGAAGGACATGGTGGTTTTGGAGGTTACGGCAACAACGGGGGATATGGTGGATACGGCTTAGGATTTAGGCGTTAAGATTCTAAGTACCTATTAAATAGTAAAATAAATATTGCTTTTACTTGACTTGCGTAACGACTCGGCTTTTCCACTCTTTTTTTATAACCGATTGGCAATAAGGATCCATCGAAAATACTTTCGATATTTAAAATAAATTCCTTAATCTATAGGTCCCATTATAAAGTTGTATCAGAGCTGTGTGTGTGCTGTACATTTAAGATATTTGAGAGAAAATTACTGTATTAGGCTATATAGGCGTATAGTCGCAAGGAGGGAAGCGACTCCGGGCTGCCACCACTGCGGCTGCGATGAGCACACGGCGCGGCACACGCTCGAGTCGTGCCCGGCTTGAGCCGAGTAACGCAGTGAACTCGTCGTGGCAATAGGGTGAGTTATACCTCTCGCTGCCAAGGATCGTCAGAACGATGCTTGGCAGGACAGGAATTGGGCCGCGGTCGCTGCCTTCTGCGATGATGTCATCTCACGGAAGGAAGCGGCAGAGAGGGCCAGGGAGCCTAATCCTTCTGCAGACCCGAACGGCCGCCAGCGACTGTGGCGGCGCAGGAGTGACTACCTATTTGCGCCTAATGACACCCTAGCTGAGGCTGCGGGTGGATGGAAACGTCCGCCACCCGCAAGGCTTCCCGTGAAGGTGCGACGCTCCCTGTACGGATGCGTCGCTCAGTAGAGGGTACCCGAAAGGGTAAGCCGCCGGCGGACCACTGAAGTAATGTAACATAGTCCCAGTGGCCCGCCAATAAAGGCGGAGAGACGGCACACGGTGGGTTTATTTAGTCACTAAATTTTAGTGAGTGAGGGCTCCACACTACCCTGTTCGTTGCCCCGAACGACGGGGTGTGCGGTTAGGAACATTTTTCCCCGCCTTAACAAAAAAAAGCTATATAGGCGTGTCTGAACACAAAACATTTTTTTTAGATTTTTTGTCTGTCTGTTTGTTCGTTCATGCATCACACAAAAACTACTGAATGGATTTTGATACAACTTTTTTATTTGATAGCTTGTACTTAGATTTAAAAATTGGTATACATGTTACCCCTACTACTATATCGGGAACCTAAGATATAACCTAAAAACTAGCTTTTAAATGCGGTGGAGCCGCGAGCAAAGGCTAGTTGCATTATAAAAACTTTGTAGGATCTTTTAAGCCAGAACGAATTAGTGGTCCGGTTTCGAAAATTAGCCTGAAGAATCATCATGACACGAAATTCTTATATACGATCCGAACTGCACTGGACAAGTTACGGGGTCTACGAGCATTTTAGCATGCGGGAAAAAATGTACCTAACCGCACACCCCTCCGTTCAGGGCAACGAACAGGGTAGTGTGGGGCCCTCACCCACTAAAGAAACCCGCCGTGTGCGTCCGCCTGTGTTGACAGACCACTGGTACTGTGTTAGATTACTTCAGTGGTCCACCGGCGGCTTATACTTTCGGGTACCCTCTACTGAGCAACGCGCACACGGAGCGTCCCACCTCCGCGGGAGGCCTTGCGGGTGGTGGACGTTCCCCGATCTGACACTGTTCGCAGACGCCGCTGTGCACCTGCCCTGATATGCTGCATCGGATATTTTCGGGACCCGGGTTGACGTAATCGATATTAAAAATAAGTTACCCACCAGTAAGTATAATAATATATTCATTATTATAAAATGGTTATTTTAGGAGAGCCTACCACTTATTATTATCGTGCATGCTACTTTGTTATTATCACATTCTCCTCTATCTGTGAGAGTGCGGATTGCCAATCTTAGGCTATTCTGCCCAAAGATAACCGGGATTGACAATCCGTGGGTGAGTGGTAGGCTCTCCTCCTAAAATATCTATTCTATATATATATATCAATAATAATATATTTAATAAATTACGCTCTCCCTAAAATAATATCCTTGTTTACCCACGAATTGATAAACAAATGATGATTCATAAGTATCAGAGACTTGGAGATGTTAAGAATCCAATTAAACAGAGATATCCATAAAATTATTTTTAATTCGTTATTATATAATAGGGATGTTGACGGCCCTCATTTCGCGGCAGATGGCGTATTATCGACATGGCCATAGTAAACTGTCATTTCCATACAATTTATAACCTGTAACTTGGTAAGTTTTAATTTTCTGGTAATATGCCTCTATGTGCTGTATCAAAATGTAATCTCCATAATGATCCAAGCCCCGGTGTACATATATTTCCCGAAGATCCAACATTAAAAAAGTGGAAAACGTCTACACAGCATAGCGCTTTTCAATTCTTTAATATTCTAAGTACTAGGTATACATTTTAACAATATTGCTGATTAACCGGATTAAACACAAATAATAGCAAACCATTCAAAGGCAAACAAAGCAACTACATTTTAACTGTGGTCATCTCGTCGATAGCGCCATCTGCGCTCAGCTTTGCCCGCGGATGCCCATTAACTCTGCATAAAATAAAAAATATGTCCTATAAAATTTTTTTTGTATATTATGACTTAATTTGACATAAACTTTTACGGGTAGAACTTACTAAAGCTTCTTTCATATTTTTAATGTTAAAAGGACATTACAACATTCAAATAAAACTAAATTATATAGATTAATTTTGAAATTGGCTTCATAATACAAAAAAAGGTAAATTAACAAAAAACAAAAATAAAACTTACCTACAATTAAGTTCTATAGGTATATAATTATCATCAAAACATATTTATTTCACTGATGGGACTGATGACCTCTTTCAAATCTATACGATAAAATAAATTGATAAAAATATCTAATCTATACGAATTAATAAAATTGAGGAGTCTGATTTGAATGTCTATGACGTAGCGGCTTTTTACTAAATGCACATGATAGTAGGTACCTATATACGATAATTACAACAAAACATTTTTTTTTTATTATAAAAATCAATTTTTTTTCCTTTCAGAAAACAACTAGATTAGACGCGGACGGAGTCGCGGGTAGCTGCTAATATATATGTACTATTAAAAAGCTGTAATAGAGCTGTGTCTATACATTTAAGATATTTGAGAAAAAAAATACTGTATTATGCTATATAGATGTGTAAATTTTGTTTGTTTGTTTGTTTGTACATTCGCGCATCACTTAAAAACTGGTATAAATTTTATCCCCCTACTATATCGGGAATCTGAGATATTACCTAAAAACCAGCTTTTGGCTGCGGTGGAGCCGCGGGCTAAGGCACCTATATTATAAGAGGCTGTTCAAAATGGTTATTTTTTTAAGCATATATTTTTTAAATCTATCACATCTATATACATATATATATATATATATATATTCATCTATCTATTACGAGCATACGACCCACCTGATGGTATGCGGTTACCGAAGTCTATAGACGCTAGTAACACCAGAAGCATCACTCGCGCATCGCTAACTCCAAGGAAATGGGAAGGAGGTAGAGAAAAAGCATAATAAGGAATTAATGCAGGATAAGACAGCGGTATGAGCTTCAGGTGCTCTCGCTCACCATATGCAACGCAACTGTAGGCTTACCCACCGTTATTTCACGCTTCTTTAAGCAACCTACTATTACAGCATCACAGTCAAGTAGTCACGCTATGGATAAATGGCTGTCCCACTTTACTACTTACGCTTAAGAAGATCAATTGTCACTATTTTAATTGGTACTGACTCTCAATCGAAGATATTTATATTGTATCAGTTTTTTTCTTTTGCTAAGGTGGGCAAAGTGTGCCTGACTGCACACCTCGTCGTTCGAGGCAACTGACAGGGTAGTTTGGGGCCCTCAACCACTAAATAAACCTCCCATGTGCAATTTCCCCACCTGTACTGGGAGGCCACTGGAACTGTGCGGCATGACTTCAGTGAAAGATTAATGGCCCAGGGCCCGTAGAATGTAACTCACTAAATCGTATTGACATCGTATCGTGATATTGTCATTGGTTGAGATATCTTGAAAGGTTGCATTACGCTGTCTCTACCAATCACAAAGAAGACGATACGATGTCGGTACAATATTGTGAATCACATTCTAAAGCGGCAGCTTAGTCAACTCGGACCCTAAATTAACTCTTGAACCTTAGAGCGTCCGCGATCCAGTTTTGTTCCCACATGTTACGCTCGGGAGAAATAGGATGTGTTCCGATATGCGCTGCGAGTACTGTAAGGTGTGACGTCAATTTAGGATACTACGAAGTGGTTCCTTTATAGTTAGCTATACTGGTTAAAACGGAACGCAGTCCAGAATACTATCATGAGTTATGTTTCACTGAAATAAACACAATTTCTTTAAAATTTCCATGTTTTTGTTTTTTTTTTTAACAGCCGGTGTCTTTGAATAACAATATTCAATTATAATTATTATTATCAATAGTGCAAGTTGTTAAATTTCTGGATGCTGTGGATCGCGTGATCAAAGCACTGAGAGTACCTTACCTCGAAAACGCCGGTGTTCACAGTACAAAAATGGCGATTTTCCTAGGATAATGCGGCAGTATACGGTCAGTCCAAAAGAACGAATTTCTCACCAGTAAGAGCACTGAACAGTGTTCGCAGTGTATATCGGAATACAGCCATAATAATATTGCAACTAGAAAAATTGAGGAGATTACTTTTAAGTTTAAATAAATTTATTCATAAGTCATCTGTGTCCTAGTTATTACGATGTTATCGTCGGTGACATCACGGTTGAGTAGGAAGGTTGCTAAGACGATGATGGTGACGATCTCTTGTGTGGTGATGCTGAAGAAGCTGTTTTATGAGCTGATGATGTTGACGATGATGGTTGAGTATTGGCGCAACGGTCTCTTGCTTGTCTAATGCTTTGTTGTTTTCCGGAAGCCGTGCTCGAGCGAACAGCGTCGCATTCACGTATGCGAAGATCGTGCACACCAAGACTGTTAGCAAAGAGAACTGAAAACACCAGAATGTGATTCGTAACAAGGAAACAAATTCTAAAATCTTTTTACAAACGATGTAAAACATCAGTTTAGCTGTTTCCGTACCTACGAGTAAGATACTTAATTTTAGTATGAAAAACATTAGTTACAAAAATAATAAGGAAATTTCAGATCATTAATTTTATGTTCCTTGTTTGGAAGGAGAGGTACCTATATACATTTAATAAAATTGCCTTCAGAGGCATTAAATAAAAAAAATACCTTTATTTTAATAATTAAAATCCATACACTTAGAAAGCGTAGCGAATAAATCCTACGTCTATGGTATTATCAGCCCCCTTAAAATGTGATTCACAAAATCGTATCGATATCGTATCGTTTTATTTGTGATTGGTAGAGACGCGTGATGTTACAATAATCGCTCACCCGCTAATAATTCGGAAAAATGGTCTGAAGCACAATCATACTAGTTGATGCCCGCGGCGTATACCGACTCGGCCACTTCTAACATCCAATACGTCACCCTCAAGTACATCAAAAATAATACACAAAATTAGCCATTCTACAGAAACCCAAACATTTTCTAGGATAAGCAGTAAGCCTAAATATGTCCTTCTATGTCCTCCGAACTTTATGTAAGAGAAATTCCATGATGATTTGTTAAGTAAGTACGGTGTCCAACGGTAACCAACAAATAAAACCCCCTATCACATTTACAATATAAGGATTTTTAGAACTGAACTCAAATACCAGTAGCAACGTACGATATTCGATCTAAAATAAATAAAATTGAAGTGTCTGTTCGTGATATCTAAATAACAGGTTTTTACTACAACTGGACTGCACTGATGACGGATTGGTTAGATACCGGCCTCCCGTCCGAGTGTTGTGGGTTCGATTCCCACACAGGAGAACTCTTTGTGTGATCCACAAATGTTTGTTCTGAGTCTGGGTGTACTTTCTGTACGTGTCATTGTATGTTTGTAAAGTCCCCTGCGATACAAGGATTATTCCTTAGTGCAGGGTGTCTCATTTAAAAAGATGTATATGAAAATATACGAGTATACGATACTTATAACTAAGAAACAATTCTTAAAATGTTTGTCTCTCTTTTTATTCCAGATTCAGCCGTTTCAAAGATCAGATTTGGACTGGACCTTCACAAGCAGATAGCTGATGTCATAAAGAGCAACGTAGGCTAATTTTATTTTGGAAAAATTAATAGAGTATTGCCAAAAAGAAAATGCCACGCGGACGATACTAGTATTTTATAATACCAATATTATATTATTCCCAATATTATGTTATTCGCCAACGAGGGGAATCATTTTAATAGTCCACGCCTTATATTAGGTAGCTCTACATTAAAATTAAATAACATGATAGTTCAGATTTAAGTTGGAATAAGAACTATATGGCTAGTTAAGTGAGAAAAACTTACATAATTCATCGTGATTGTTTCTGTAGAAGTACGATACTAGTGCCCTAAACATATTTATATATATATACTCCAATTTCAAGGCTGAAATTAATTAAGTACAAAATTTCTTATACCAGAAACTGATTATTTTGTAGATAATGAGCATTTTACGGCTTAATTATATTTCCCTTATTTTGTAAATCATACTAAGGTGCGCATATTGTTTTTATAAGTAAACTTTAAATGAGTTTTGCGAAGATTCATCATTATAGAATAGGTATTCAAATAGTTCATAAAAATCGTCTCGCCTTTTTCGCGTGGGGGTAGGCAGAGACCACTCCTCTCCACTTGCTACGATCCTGACACACATATTTCCATGCATCTACTTTCATCAGCGCTTTCATGCATGCTCGTCGGTCACGAGTACTCTTAATTTCTCCGATCTGCTAAGCTATTCTGTAAGATTTCACTAGCGAACTCACTTCTGAATTCGCAGTGAAATATACTGTAAATACTATTAAGCAGGGACTGGACAGTGCCGAACTTGACGTATGGTTCCAGTTTATTACAAAGAAAACGTCGCCATCTTATAAACAACCCGCGTAAATAAAAGAATATTTAGTATCCTAAACTGACGTAGAGGTCACTGTTATAAATTTTACAAGTGTCATTTTTGCTATGGACGTAGTGTGTTTGATAAATGGAGAACAGACCATCAATCCTTCATAGTCAGTTATAAAATGAAAAAAAAATATATATAAAAAAATAAAACTAACATTAGTTTAAAAGTTTAAATCACAATACATTAGAGACAATCATAGAACTGCTTCAGTCACTTTTAAATACAAAAATCTCATAAACCGACCAACGCTGCACACAACTCTGTTTTTTCACGTTTACCGCAACCCATTCATAATGGCCTCAATAGGGCTTCAGTGGAATTGCAAAAGCATAAAAAGTAAAATAAATGAACTTTCATACCTCATTAATACATATGATCCTATAATTATTACTATTTCCGAAACTTGGCTTAAGTGTGGTTCCTTGTATAAGGAACCACATTACCAATGTTTCAGAGATGACAAAACCGATGGGTCCACCATGGCTCAGCCATACTCTTCAAGAACACTGTAAATACTCATCTTGTATATTTACCATTCTCATCTGACTGCCTCTCCATAGTTGCAATGGAATTAAAAAATATCACTTTTATATCTGTATATATTCCCCGACCTACCTTTGGAATAATGATCACAATATCGGATATAATAACACATATTTATTAAAGGCCCTCTCATCATTATGGGAGACTTTAATATACACCATCCAGTATGGGGATGTGAAAATTCAGACCCATTAGCCAACTCTTTATTTAATATTATGGATAATTTAGGACTCTGTTTATTGGGGTGCTAATTTGTCCGGTTTACCTCCTAGTGGTACACCCCGGGCAACGTAGGCAGTCGCCGGCGGCTAAAATTCCGGACAGGACGGGTCTCCGCGTGTCCCTCTGACTCAGCAGAGGGCACAGCGGATAGACCAGGCGTCGGAGTCGGTGGGGCCAGACTGGCTCACCGGGCTCTGGAGAGGGGGGACAGTGGGGCCACAGCGGCCCCCCCCCCGTCCCAAATCGTAAACATGAGCGCGTGTCTGTGGTTACGTCTCGCGGGCATACAGGAACGAGGGTCTTGGCTTAATCGCCCGGACCGCGAGGAAGACAACCTCTATAAAAAATTACCCCGAATCTCAAGCTCTGGCGCGCGGCGAGGAGATGCATGGCTGATGGGTAGTTCAGTCTCGAGCGCGGCCCCAGACAGGGTACCTGCGGACCCCCTGTGTTGGGTTACAAATGTACGCTTACCCGAGTACTGGGAGCTCTGCCCGGGTGGACCTCTTTTCTCCCACACTCGTGGGAATCTTATGGATTTTAAAAATTTAAAACAAAAAACTTCGACGGATTAGGTGCGACACCTGACACCTCAGCCGATAGGGGTCCGGCAAAAACTACTGCCCCTACCAATGCATCCGCGCGTAAATCGCGCGGCGGCAGAAAGGCCCGCAAGGGCAAGAAGATGGGAGAGTCCTAATCTTCAAGGGATGGCTCGGCGACGGGCAGCTCGGTTTGTACTTCAGCTGCCGAGATGTCCGCCGCCGAGGAGAGTGACCATATCCAGGCTGCTCGAGTACAGTCACCGCGGCCGGCAGAGGTTGCGGTGCTATTGGAGCCGCTCCCGTCGCGGTTCTGGCGCAAGCGCACCCTGTCTCAGGGTGGCGCTGCGTCGGAGTCAGACGGCAGCTCGGCGGAGATGCCTCCCCCTAAAATACCGACAGCGGTTAGGGGTCGAGGAGTCAGCCGGCCTGGGATACCGATCCCACGCAACATCTCGGCCAACAAGGCCGAGACAATAAATTTAAAGAGGATGGAGGCGGAGCAAACAGCGGAGGAACGCTTGGCGGACCTCTCTAATAAGCTCCGCCTCCCGATAGACCAGAATGGGCCGCCCACGGCGGCCCAGATTGCCGAGAGAGCCTCGGACAGGGTGGCCATCATAACCACGGTGGCCACGGGCTCTCGAAATTTAAAAGGCACCTTTATTAGGTGCCTAAAGTACGCCGCCGCGGAGCTGTCCGACGTGGTGGAGCGGCTGGTGGCGCGCAATGAGCGTCTGGAGGTGGAGGTGGCCGAACTCGGGGTGCGAAATCAGCGCCTCGAGGCCAATGTGGAAGAAATGCGCCTTGGGATGGCCAATATGAGAGCCGAGTTAGGGCTCCCTGAAGCTGTCCCGAGGGCTTCGGCTGCTGCTTCGGGTGCTTCTGCACCGCCTGCCGGACTGTCTGAGGAGCTGATCCGTCAAGTGACTGACCGTGTCGCAGCGGTCTTCAATCCGCGGATCAGCGCCCTTGACGCACGGCTTCCACCAGAGCCCCGTGTTCGTCCGCCGCTCGCCGCAGACAAGAGGAGAGCCGCGGCATCCTCGGCGCCAGCTTCCATGTCAGGGGGGGGCGTGGCCTCATACTCTGCGGCAGCGGCGGCGCCACCACTGGAACGCACCCCGAAACCGAAAAAGGGCGCCAAGGCTGGGCAGCAAACTAACGCTAAGCCTAAGAAGTCTCAGGGTCGGGAAGAATTCCCGGCCCTGCCCGGTACTGCCAGGCCCTCGCAGGCTCAAGCAGCTGCATCCCGGGACCCACCTTCTGCCCCCCGCACCGCTGTGCCCTCTGACGATGGCTGGCAGACTGTGGGCGGCGGGCGAAAGTCCCGGGGTAAGAAGCGCAAGGGCGCCGCAGCCCGAGATGCGGCGCCTGCTGCACCTTCTAGGGGTGAGTCCGGCGGCGGACAGAATAAAAAGAAGAGGTCGCGCAAGTTAAAAGTGCCGAAGACAGCAGCGGTTGTCATCACGCTGCTGCCCGAGGCAAAAGAAAAGGGCCTGACGTACGAGGCCATCTTGAAGCGTGCGCAGCGGGAAATAAACGTCTCCGACCTCGGGGACGTTTCCGCTCGCTCCCGCCAAGCCCGGACAGGTGCTCGAATCTTCGAGTACCTGGGGCCAGAGGGCGCCAAGACGGCCGACGCGATGGCCGCGAGGCTGCTGGGCCTGTTCCCGGCTGAGAGTGGTGTCCGGGTCGCCAGACCCGTGAAGTGCGCCGAACTGCGCATTTCCGGGCTGGACGATTCCGTGACGGCGGAAGAGATCCGGGAGGCAATCGCCTCGAAAACCGGGTCTCCCAGTAGTGTCGCCCAGGTCCAGGTGGTGTGGGTGCCGTCTGGGCATCGTGCCCTGTCGCGGTGGCCAAGGATTTGGTCGCCGCCGGTAGACTCCTGGTGGGCTGGAGCGCCGCGCGGGTAACCGCGTTGGAGCCCCGGCCTGCCAGGTGCTACAAGTGCATGGCGGTCGGTCACACCCGGCCGCTGTGCACCAACTGCTTCGACTGCAGCGGGCTTTGCTTCCGCTGCGGTCAGGCAGGGCACCAGGCGGTGACCTGTACTGCCACCCCACACTGCCCCGCATGTGCGGCGGGCAACCGCCCCGCCAACCACTGCATGGGGCGGGTGAGGTGCAGGCCTCCGGCCAAGTCAGGCCCTAAGAGGGGGGTGGGCAGCCAATCGGCCCCGGCTGCCCAACCCAGCGCGGCTGGACCGCCGCAGCGCATGGAGGAGGATATCGTGGTCTAGTTTATGGACCACCACTCTATCCTCCTCCAAGGGAATCTCGGCCAATCCGCCAGGGCGCAGGACCTCTTCCTGCAATCCATGGCGGAGCGGTCGATCGGTGTTGCCGTAGCCGCGGAGCCCTACATAGTCCCCGATCGCCCCAATTGGGCGGGTAGCGGGGATGGCTCCGTGGCGGTCGTCGGGTCGGCGGCGCCGCATTCCCCGCCCTTGTCAGTCAAAGACAAGGGCACGGGATATGTGGCGGCCGAATGGGGAGGAGTCACGTTGTACGGCGTGTACTTCTCCCCCAATCGTAGTCTGGCGGCCTACGAGGTCTTCCTGCACAACCTGGAGACCTCGATACGGCGTATGACACCGAGCTCTGTGCTTGTGCTGGGGGACTTTAACGCCAAATCCACGGCGTGGGGGTCCCCCAGGACGGACGCCCGTGGTGTGGCGGTCCAGGAGTGGGCGGCAGCGGCGGACCTCGTGTTGCTCAACCGAGGGTCCGCCCTAACGTGCGTGCGGCGCGGGGGCGGGTCGATAGTGGACCTTTCGTTCGCTAGCCCCAGTGTCGCCGCACGCGTAAGGAGCTGGCGAGTCCTGGAGGAGGTCGAGACCCTATCTGATCACCGCTATATCCAGATAGAGGTCTCCCGGACCGTTCAGGGCGCCAGCAGGGGTCACGTGCTTTTCCGCGATGGGCTGTGGGTAGGCTCGACCGGGAGCTGCTGGTGGAGGCGGCCATCTTTCAGTCTTGGCTGCCTCCCCCCCTGACGGAAGACGTGGGCGCCGAGGCTGGCCGCATACGCGGCATGCTTACGCAGATCTGCGATGCGGCCATGCCCCGCGTGCGGCGCCCGCCCCGACGGAAGAGGGTCTTCTGGTGGTCCCCGGAGCTGGCGGACCTCCGTGCGGCCTGTATTTGTGCCCGGAGGTCCTACACCCGCAGCCGCCGTCGCCGAATCCACGACGAAGAGCGGGAGGGCCGGCTGTATGCGGCGTACAGCAGTGCGCGCGCCGCGTTAAAGCTGGCCATCTGTCGCGACAAAGACGCGAAAAGGCAGGAGATGCTGGAGGGTCTCGAGCGTGACCCCTGGGGACGCCCGTACCCCAGGTCATGGCTCCGCCAGATGACGACCGGGAGGCCGACGATGGGGAGGTACCGCCCGTGACGACGACGGAAATGGGGGCGGTGGCAGCGCGTATGCGGAGAAGCGCCGCCCCCGGGCCGGACGGGGTTCCCGCCCGAGTGCTGGCCCTGGTCCTCGACCACCTAGAGCCCCGCCTCAGGGAACTGTTCGACGCTTGCCTGGTGTCCGGACGGTTCCCTGACTGCTGGAAGGAGGGGAAGCTCGTGCTCCTGCCGAAGCCGGACGGTCTCCGAATACAGTCGCGGCCTTCAGGCCTATCGCGTTGCTGGACGAGGCGGGCAAACTGCTCGAGCGGGTAGTCGCTGCCCGCATCGTCCGGCACCTAGGTGCGGTCGGCCCCGACCTGTCCGATGCCCAGTTCGGATTTCGGGCGGGTCGGTCTACGGTCGACGCCATCCTGCGCTTGAAGGCCGCGGCTGCGGAGGCCGTCACCTCGAGGGAAGTGCTGTTGGCGTTGTCGCTCGACATCGCCAACGCCTTCAATAGTCTGCCATTCGGCTGTATCAAGGAGGCACTCCGGTACCATGGAGTGCCCCTCTACCTAAGGCGGCTGACGGCGGACTACCTCGACGGCCGCAGCGTCCTCTTCGTGGACCGGGAAGGGGACGTTGTAAGGAGGGCTATGTCGTGCGGCGTCCCGCAGGGTTCGGTTCTAGGGCCGCTCCTGTGGGACATTGGCTACGACTGGGTCCTCCGTGGCCGGCTCCCCCCCCCCGGGCTGGGCGTAATTTGCTACGCAGACGATACGCTCGTCACAGCCCGGGGCGGGACCCTCGAGGAGGCGGCAACGCTGGCCACCTCAGGAACCGCGGAGGTGGTCAGCCGGATCGAGGCGCTGGGGCTTAGGGTGGCCCTTGAAAAGTCGGAGGCCCTACTCTTCCATGGGCCCCGACGCGGCCCACCCGCCGGCGCCTCGATAACGGTCAACGGTGTGGGCTTTCCAATCCAGGCCCACCTCAAATACCTGGGCCTGGTATTGGATGGACGGTGGCACTTTGACGAGCACTTCCGCCGTCTTGCGCCAAAGCTCGTCGGCACGGCGTCCGCCCTCGGGCGACTGATGCCGAATTTAAGCGGACCTAGTCTCGCGTGTCGACGACTCTACACGGGGGTAGTACGGTCAATGGCACTGTACGGCGCGCCCGTGTGGGCGGAGTCCCTGGCCGCTCGCAATAGGGCCCTTCTGTGGCGTCCACAGAGGGTCGTAGCGGTCATGGCAATACGCGGGTACCGCACGGTCTCGTGCGATGCAGCCTGCGCGTTGGCCGGAACTCCCCCGTGGGATCTGGAGGCGGAAGTGCTCGTCGACGTTTATCGGCGGGCGTCGACGGCGCGGGCGGGGGGCAGCCGCCCCTCGCCAAGCGCAATCTCAGCGTGGCGGGAAGATGCCCGCCGCGCCACCGTCCTAAAGTGGAGGTCTCGGCTGGAGACGCCCCGGGCTGGTCTCTGGACCGTGGGGGCGCTCCAGCCGATCTTGGAAGAATGGGCAGGGCGGCAGCACGGGGTCCTCACCTTCCGGTTGGTGCAGGTTTTGTCGGGGCACAGTTGCTTCGGCATATACCTGCACACGATCGCTAGGAGGGAGACGACCCCAGGCTATCACCACTGCGACTGCGGCGAGGACTCGGCGCAGCACACGCTCGAGTCGTGCCCGGCCTGGGATGTGCAGCGCCGGGAACTCACTGCAGTCATAGGCGTGGACCTGTCGCTGCCGGCCGTTGCGCGAGCGATGGTTGGCAGTGACAGGGCCTGGACCGCGGTCGCCGCCTTCTGCGAGGCTGTCATCTCGCGGAAGGAGGCGGCGGAGAGGGCCCGGGAGGAATCCTCCTTCGCGGACCCGATTCGCCGCCGGCGCGCGGGGCGGCGTGCGCGCGCTTACCTGCGCCTGATGCCGCCCTAGCCGAGGCTGCGGACGGTGGGGTCGGGGAGTACCCTGCCGTCCGCGGAAGCCTACTGCGAAGGTGTGATGCCCAAGTGCGCGGGGCGTCGCACAAGAGAGGGTGCCCGAAGGGGCTGCCGCCTGCGGATCGCGGAGAAACGACGCGGTTCCCGTGATCCGCCGTAGCAAGGGCGGGTGAGGGCGTACGGTGGGTTTTTAGTGGGTGAGAGCCCCACACTACCCCGTTGTCTCCCCGGGCAGCGGGGTGTGCGGTAGGACATTTTTGCCCACCTAAAATAAAAAAATAAAAAATAAAAAAGGACTCTGTTTATTAAATTCTGGATCCCCAACACTGCACACAAAACCAAATGAAAGGATAAGTGCTATAGACCTAATATTAGTATCTGCAAACCTGGCTCTCTCAATGTCATGGAATACCCTACAATGTACCTTTGGTAGTAACCACTTCCCCATAACATTTGATCTTCCTTTTTCAAAAATTGTATACAAACCATTATTACAATATAATTTACCTAGAAAATCAGAATCTGATATTTGGTTTTAATTCACTTCACATCTTAGAAAAATCTTCCTCTACTCTTCCACCCCTTTCCCCTTATGTTGTTGATACCTGCCTTAACTCATTGATAAATCATATACATTCTGCTGCTATACAATCATTCCCTCTTAAAGTGCCAAACACAAAACATAAATCACCTCCTTGGTGGGATAACGAATGTCTAGTGGCCGTTACAAAATGGAAGAAAGCCGAATTATTATCCCTTAATAATATGACAAATGAAAATTACGATAACCTCATAAGAATAATGTGTGATACAAAACGCCTTCTACATTCCAAAAAATCAGAAGGTTGGAAACATTTCTGTTCCTCTATCTCCCCCAACACCAATGCTACTTTAGTATGGAAGTCCATCCGTCGCTTTCGAGGAGCCTTCAGAGACACCTCAGTTCCATTTCCTAAATTCAACAGTTGTTATGAATCTTTTATGGATAAATTAGCTCCACCTTTCGTTCCTGACTTTAAACAAATAAACTTCAGTAGTCCAGTAAATAGTGATGACAATTTTGTTCCCTTCTCCATACAGGAAATACTTCTAGTTCTCTCTTCCCTTAAAGATTCTTCTACAGGTCTGGATGGTATTCCTTATTCTTTCATGACCAATTTGGACAACCAAACTCTAAATTATTATCTTGATATGGTAAATTTGATGGTTAGTTTCGAATATATTCCAGCTTCACTAAAGACCCAGGTAATCATTCCAATTTTAAAACCTGGCAAGAATTCCGAAGATCCTGGTAACTACCGTCCTATTGCTATGTCCTCTGTTTTAATAAAAATTGCAGAACACCTTATTAAAAACCGGCTAGAATGGTATGTCGAAAGTAGAGACCTCCCACCCAATTCCCAGTATGGGCTTAGAAAAGTCCCCCTAGACTTTAGACAGTCTATCTATTCTAGTTACAGACATTCGGCTCTCTTTCTCTAGGAATGAATCTACTGTCGCAACGTTTCTAGATTTATGTTCAGCATAATTATGATAATGTAAGCGTTCCTATACTCAAAGACAAAATGGATATGTGCATACCAAATAAAATAATAAATTTTATAATCAATTTATTCTCTGACCGCATTGTTCAACTTAGAATTGATAATGACATTGTTTGTACTAGATCTTTATTTAAAGGCTTACCCCAAGGCTCTGTACTAAGTCCCATTCTTTTCAATATCTACACTTATGATTTAAACCACCTGGTCCTTCCTTACTGTCGAATATTGCAATATGCTGACGATTTGTGTTTATATGCCGCTGATAAAAATACATTAAATTCTTTACATAATATAAATCAAGCTCTTCAAGCCCTAAATTGCTAACTAATAATGGTCTAGATATAGCTCCCCTAAAAAGTTCTGTGGTTTTATTTACAAGAAAGCGTTTGAAACCCAGACTTGATATTTACTGTAATAATACTAGGGTACCTGAAGAAAATGAAAAAAAAATTATAGGACTTATCTTAGATTCTAAATTGAATTTTAGCTCTCATATAAATTATGTTGTTACTAAAAGTGAAAAAAACCTTAACATACTAAGATGCTTAGCAGTTGTCTGGTGGGATGCCCATCCTTTTTGCTTAAAATTGATCTATAATGCTACAATCCGCAGTATCATGGATTATGGCTCATTCCTTTTCGAACCAGCAAATAGAAGAGCTCTTAATACACTTGACCTTATGCAATCTAGAGCTCTACGCATTATACTGGGAGCAATGAGGTTAACTCCCAAAGGCGCCATGCAGGTAGAATGTGCTGAACCGTCTTTGGATATAAGGAGACAATATTTAGCCGATATGTTCTTGTTTCGCACATTTCAATACTCTTTTCATCCTATTTTCCCAAAGTTACAACTATTAATCTCTTACATGTCTCTACCCTATTGGCAGCATAAAAAAATCCGCTGTCTTATTACAAGCTGTTTAAAAATTCTAAATTTAAGATACCCAACTCATAGAACTTGTAAACTCCCCCTATTTGACATTAATTTTGAATCTATCCTATTTAAACCCATTATTCATTTAAATTTGAACTTAAATGAAGCTGGTCCCTCAAATAATAAACAATTCTGTAACATAGTAGATAACCTCTGGAATGGGTGGCACCTTATTTTTACTGATGCAACCAAAATGAACCAGGATGGATGTGTGAGGGTTGGCTTATTCCATCAAAATTATAATATTGTTCAAAAAATAAAATGCCCTCCTGAAACTTCAGTTTTCACTGGGGAAAGTGCCCGAAAAAAGAGAATACTTACCACAATTCCCAATGTATTTAGTTCAAACTACACTTCAAGTTAGTATTCTTAAGTTATTGTAATAAAATATGTGTTTATTTACATTTGTTTCTTATTGCCCTTTAATACACTTCTCATCAGAAAAATCGAAACACTTCCCTTTTTATGGTTTCTGTCCTAATTTAACACAAAAGAATTTTCATTCCATGAAAAATATCACATATTTGTATAGCTGGCAGTTTACACGGCCATTACAGTGATAAGCGAAAATTCTAAATTCAAAATTAGAATTTCATTTGTTTATCCTATAAATGAAATGATTCACTGCCAGAGCTCCAGAGCAGTGTACATGTGTGTTGCAGGTAAGCGTTGTATATAAGTAGATGTTGTACCACCGTGAGTCAAAATTACTCCACATTATGTCATTTGTAACATTTTGAACTTAACCACCCGAATGTATTAGTTGATTTAATTTAGTTCGAACAAATAATTAATGTGTATTTATTTTAGGTTTTCAAGTTGATTACAAATGCAATATGACTTCATCATGGGCGTTACAAGACATTAAGATTGAAAAGTTTTTGGAGGAAGATATAGAAATTGTCGATACCTTCAGTGAAGAAGAGGACAATTTGAGTGTAGATGACGTACAAAGTGACTACGAACATTATTTAATCAATGACGTTATTTCAGAAGGAGTTGCAGAGGTAAGCGACAACTCTCTAGATAGTACAACACTTTGTGCTCCAACTTTGACGTCAGATCGAATAATAATATTACCTCAAAAATCTATAAAGGGTAAAAACAACCACTGCCGGCCTACAATCAAGGGGCGTAGTCAAACAAGAAAACCTTTGCTATAAAGTATTGTACGAGTATCAAGAGGACCAACAAGAATGTGTAGAAAACTATTTGAACCACTGTTGTGTTTTGGTTTATATTTTGCTACGGAAATAATAGACGTAACAGTAACCTGAAACAATGTAAAGATTCCTCAAAAACGTAATTTGAACGATTTATCTGTTACCTTCAGGGATACTACTTTTGACGAGATTAGAGCTTTTATTGGAATTTTAACATTGACAGGCAATGAAGGACAATCATCTTACAAATATTGAATTATATTTGATATTTCATTCTCTGGTACACGCTACATATCGGTTATGAGTAGAGAACGTGTTTCTCTTAGCACCGCTCCGATTTGACAACAAGTCGATTTGCCTAACTAATCACTCTGAAGATGCTTTTTCTCCCATAAAAAAATATGGAATTTGTTTATTACCCAATGTAGAATAAACTATACACCGGGACATCACGTGACCGTCGAACAATTATGGGGATTCAGAGGAAGGTGTTCCTTCCATATGTATATACCTAATAAACCCAGTAAATATGGTCTGAATACCTATGATCTGTGTTAGTTCGACAAAATATATGTTTGATGCCATTCCTTATTTAGGTAAAGGAACAGAAACAAAATAAATGGACTTCCATGGGTCTTGTAGGAATATCACCTGTGATAACTGGTTCACATCTGTACATCTAGCTAAATCCTTACTCCAGGAGCCTTACAAATTAACTATAGTCGGTACAATCCGCTTGAATAAAAGGGAAATACCGGATGAGCTAAAAAACACTAGGTCCAGTGCTGTTGGAACCTCCATATTTTGCTATGATGGCCCGCTGACTTTATTGTCATATAAACCCAAACCTGCAAAGATGGTATATTTATTGTCATCTTGTGATGAGGCTGGTGTTGTCAAATCTAGCTCCGGAAAACCAGATATGATTGAATTCTATAACCAAACTAAGGGAGGAGTTGATTTGTACGACCAAATGTGTGCGCAGATGACATGTAGTAGAAAAACAAATAGATGGCCCATGGCATTATTCTACAGCATGCTCAACATGGCTTTTGTCAATAGCTACGTCATTTATTGTCACACAATAGTTTCTAAAACGGAAAACCCTTTAAATAGACGGGCATTTATGACGCAATTGAGCACTAACTTAGCAAAACCATGGATGGAGAAAAGGCTCAAAATTCCTAATCTGAGTCGCAAATTACGGGATAACAAACAAAGTATATTACCGAATTCTCCTACTATGAACCACCATAATACCAAGATGAACCTGCTACAAAGAGAAGGAAATATTGCGCCTTGTGTCTGGCAATTAAGAAGAAAGACACAGGCACAGTGCACAAAATCTAAAAAGCCTGTCTGTGGAGAGCACAAAGTATTGACTTGTTCAGACTGTGTATAGTTCATATCCTAAGACTAATACTTATGTCAATATTTAGGTTTTCTTTATATTTATTTTATATTTAGGTTTATAAAAAAAACTTTGATTAGTTGCTAAATAAGTGATTTTTACCCAAAGAAAAGTAAATACTCTTTTTAAGTTTTATTATTCCGAAGAACTTCAGTTTGTGTTCGTTTTTAAGTAAAATAAAAATAATAACAATTAATAGCTATTTTTATTTAATAGGTAATATAAATTAATGGCAAAATATTATTCCATAAAATAATATCAAATAACAATAACGCAATAGGGTAGAAACAAGGTGTGAGCCCTGTGAGTCATGTTGACCTCACGTTATTCTATCAGGGGTGTCAAAGAACCTTATGTATCTAGGGTTAAAAACGTCTCCGATCTGGTCAAAATACGTTGCATCGGATATGTGGCGTGGGTCGTAAAGACAATTATTGTGATGTGGAGATTGGGTATGGCCCTTAGTCATTACGATGGCTTGGTGACTTAGACTACTTCCCCAGATTGGAAGTGACGCAGTTCGAATCCCACTCGTACCTACTTAAAGTACTCTTTTTCCATGTTCAAAAATAATTTGTAATCTGTAACAAATCTTTAAAAAAGCTATTAAATTAATGCC
Source organism: Leucoma salicis (assembly GCA_948253155.1). Lineage (NCBI taxonomy): Eukaryota > Metazoa > Arthropoda > Insecta > Lepidoptera > Erebidae > Leucoma > Leucoma salicis. The sequence goes on along the minus strand of OX411820.1, from coordinate 10,748,425 downwards.
AATTGAAATATTATAGAAATCGGAATCTAGTAATTTAAAATTGTAAGTATCTATATTATATTATTTTACTTACCTATTATATATTCTCGTGTCACGTTATTGCTCACGATGAAGTCCGAAACTATCTGACCGATTTTCACGATTTTTTCTTTAAATGTTTTGCTGGCGTGCCTAAAATAGGATATTTTTATCACGTATTTTTTATTAATTAATTGCAAAATATTCACGAGAAAAAATATGGCGGTTCGATGTTGGCCGGGTCAGCTAGTTAGTTTATAAAAACTAGATTGTGGTAGTTTTCCAATTACAGAGCATAATGCGACTCAGTGGCGCACAATGCCGAATTATGCTGATGCTCAATTGAACGTGAATTGAAAGAGTGCGCTAAGTTCAGTGTTGAAAAAAAAAAAATACATAGAGTTAGCAATAACCTCATTAATGTGTAAATAAAGTGGTATACATAATAATTGGTTGAAAACTATTTACGGTTATTTTAAGTAATTTGGATTTTGATTATTTCATTAACATTTTTTTGTTTTGAGTATTTTTTTTAAATGAGTTCTGAAAGAATTATATACTTTTTAATTGAATCATCTTACCCAGATGATAGTGAAAAAACACTTGTTAATTTTCTGTCACTGAGTTGGTATCGATTGCACGCGTGATACGCGAAAGCATTTAGTTTTGAGAGTGCTCGATTGTGCGAAAAGTTGCTGTAGTTGAAACATTCACCGTTAAGCATTATGCCGCATAAGGCGCTCTAGTGCTGTAATTGGAAAACTACCTGTAATACGCTAAACTGCCTAAATATAACCCGATTTACAGAAAAATAAATGTTTCTAAATTAACATTAGGTCGGTTATAATAAAAAAATAATTACCCATAATTGGGGGTAAATGGAACTGTTGTAAATTGATTAACTATACTCTACGTCCAACATCTGAGTCCATCCGTGATCATGAAGCACAAAGTAGTATTATAGTCAAGTGCTTAAAATATATTATTCGTTTCAGAATACGTTAGGCATTAAGAGAAACATTTTTATTGCAACGTAATGCTATTTAAAATTCCGCAGGCGTTTCATTATAAAGATATTTTTCTCACTGACTAATACCATGTTCTTATTTATAGATCCTGCTTTAGTTATTGTGAAGAAAGATAGAAGATTACATTTTGCGTTAAATCGTAACAATAAGCAAACAAACAGACTTGTTTTCGCATTTATCATATAAGAGTTTTTTTTTCTATCAAAGAAAAGTTTTTTGGAAATTATACCTACTCTTAATGAAATTACTGTAGTCATTTACATTTAAATTATATAGAAATTAATTATCCTGTTCATAAAAAAATTTTACGGGTACATGTTCATTGTAGATGTGTTGAAATTATTGAGATCTACATGAAATACAATCTGACCACGTCAAGTAATCGTTGGTTTGATTAAAACTATTATAAAATCTTCTAAATCTTGTATGGTACAAATGTCATCAAGTCTTGTATATGAAATCTCCTAATATTAGTCAATTCAATTCTTGAATAATGGCGTTGTTAGACTTATAGACACAACTTTGCCAATGTCTCGTGTAAAATACGAATAGATCGTCAAACGAAGGAGATTGTTCGGTAGATAAAGGTAAAAGGGCCGGTGATTATGAATCTAACTACTGCGATGAGTAGACCAACACTGAAACAAACAATATGATATTAAGCATCTACAAAATATATACACAAATAGTACTTAAATTACTTTTACTCTAAATTGAGAACTAATTATTCTCAATTTTAAAAAAATAGTTACTCTGAGCTATATAATATAATATTTACAATCGAATCTTATTTACTTTTATGAATTTGTAAATAGTATGAAGGAATGGAGTGAATACAAGGGTGAGTAACGATTTACATGATATAGGACGAGGAATTTCGGGTGGTAAAACGTCATATAAAGAGAAGATTAGTTTGGGGCAGCAGAAAAATAAATGGTCCACATTACCTTCGGCCAGTCCACATTCGCAAATGGAACTATCCCTAATCCTGAGTTTGGCCAGAAATACAGGTGTACAAGAATGGTTCAATCTCAGTCGACATAAAGTAGAAACGGCGGTTTTATCCATATTTTTGAATTTTGAAAACCAGGGTTTATGGGGAATCTCAGGTTGAATATCGCCGTAAAATTTACATTTTAAGGTCTTAGAGACCATCCATACTTTATTCCAATCTTGAAATAAAACCAATTTCAAAGTTGAACAAATCTTGTCATTGTCATTAACATTGTCTTGGGAGTAAATTTGAAAATGTTCAAGGGCATATGAGTGGCAGATTTAGCACATAAATCAGCAGATTCATTGCCTGTGATACCAGTGTGACCAGGTATCCAAGCCAACACAATGTTAATGCCAAGTCTATTACATTGATAAATTTCATCTCTTATTCTAAATGTAATAGGAGATCTGATTTTTGTTCGAAAGGGGTTAGACAAAATAGATTGAAGGCAACTATTAGAGTTCGAAAATATGATTAGAATTATTTAAATTGAGATTTTACAAATAAAATTGCTTCTAAGATGGCTACTGACTCTCCAGTGAATACTGAATAGCTAGAGGGACATTTGAACATTAAGGAGATTTTGGTAAAGGGAATCCACACGGCCGCACCTACAGAACTATTAGACAGTTTGGAAGCATCTGTAAACAATGTATACCAGTTTTTATAATCACTATACATTTTGTCCTTAAAAATATTTATTGGCTTCAATAGTGCTCTTATCAATATCAAAGTCAAGCATTATCTTTGGTTGGAAAACTCCTAATATTAGAACTCAATATATAAAAGTTACTCTATGATGAAAACGTCATTCCTGTGTCAAATTTAGATTCTTTAACTTTTGGTAAAATTTTAACCATAGGATTCACACCAAAACCTTACCTACAAAGTATTTTAAAGTCTTTTTTGTGGCGAACTGAGCAATCCAGTAATTTTCTTTAAGCTTTATTTGATTTTCAGAAAAATACTCAATTTCATGTAATCCAAAGGAGGTCATCATTTCATGTTTTCCTTCTCTTCTTGTTCTCGTAGGGATTCAGCTATGTAAAAATCATTATTTTATTGTTTCGTAATCATCATCGTTTATGTCAGCTGTTATAAATTTATTACCCCCAGATGTCTAACTCAACTCACTATCGTAAAGTTTAGGCCTTTTTTTTGATTAAAACTCATGTTTTTGCAGTCGCGTATAATGAAAAACAAAAATTTTTAACCCTAGATGTTTTTTGACGGTGGGCAATGTTGACAATGATGCAGTTGCATATTTCTGAGTAACTTTGCCCATCATCATAATTTTTGTTATATTTGAGCTACAGTAACGAAACTCATCAAAATACTCAGCATATTGTTTTACATACCAAACAATTTATTAAACTTACCGGTGTTTTCGCCATAATGCACAATTCAATTCCAAATATCCAATGTAATTGGCCCGCAAAAACACACCTCTGCTTCTACAATTGCCGACAGGTTACTGGGTGAAGTTGGGAGCGCACTCACTATTCTATGTTATCACACGTATATTTGTTTTTCTATCAATAATATCAATACCATTGTAAGTTTAGTACTTATTGTGATATTAGTTGATTTCCTTAGAAAGTATGTTTTGGGCAAAGTTTTCCCTCGTGGCAAAGTTGGCGTATTTCACGGTACCCTCTTTGAACGACGTTGCCGCACACCGAAGCGTCTCGCACCTTCGCAAGCACTGTCATTCATCTGAAAAGTAACAATTTGAATTGAAATTATCAAACTAAAAGCCCATTCATATTGTCTAGTTTCCTGGACGATATTTCTTAAACTTTCTTTCATACAATAAACAAAACAAAAATCTGCAAAATTGGTACAGCTGTTTTAAAGATAAGATCCGTTGTATACGCGGTAGCGCATTTTTTCCCCTATAATCGTAATATTTCAGTTATACTACTCTGTCAAGATAGTACCGGGAAAAGATCAATAATACACAAAATTTTTGTAATTCATCCAAATTTATTGTATCACCTTCAAACTATGCTCCTTCAGAAACGATACACTTATCCAATCATCAAAATATTTTTTAAACGCTGTTTCCGGAATTGACTTCAGTTCTCGCCGCAAATTGTCCTTTATGTCTTCTACCGATTGAAAACGGGTGCCACGAAGTGGTAATTTGAGTTTAGGAAGGAGAAAGAAGTCGGCTGGAGCCATATCTGGTGAATATGGTGGTTGCTCGATGGTGGATGGATTCACAATGATGACCTTGTGCGAAGGCGCATTATCGTGGTGCAAAATCCAAGAATTTTCTTTCCACAAATCTGGTCTTTTTCGTCGAATTTGCTCTCTTAAACGCCGCATAACACTCAAATAATATTCTTTATTTACCGTTTGACCTTCTGGCAAGAATTCCGAGTGCACAACACCGCGATATTCAAAGAAAACAGTCAAAATGACTTTGACTTTTGATCGACTTTGGCGTGGTTTTTTCGGTTTCGGTTCAGTTGGAAGTCGCTACTCCGAAGTTTGTTGACTAGTTTCCATGTCAAACTCGTAAACCCACGTCATGTCACCAGTAACAATGCGTTTCGTGAATGTTGGGTCGGAATTGACTCGTTCTAGCATGTCTTCAGCGACTCTCATGCGATTGAGTTTTTGGAGAAAATTCAGGTCTTTAGGGACTAGCCGAGCGGAAACATGTTTCATACCCAAGTGATTATTTAAAATGGTACGGATCGACTCGTGAGACACAGAAAGTTCGGGGATTTTTTTTTTATTGCATGTAGTGGCAGACGAGCCACGGCCCATCTGATGGTAAATGGTAACCGTCGCTCATGGACTCAACTATACCGAAAATATTGTCAAGCCGCTGCTCACCATTTCATTTCACCGATATGAAATGAAAGAAAAAACGGCTATCTCCTGCTACACCCAAAACGCAACGATGTGCTTCATGGCCGGTCACACGGGAGATGATGGTACCAACCCGCTCGGGTCCGATACCAAGTGAGTACTCCCACTTGGTACCCAGCCCTACCACCAGTCATGCAATGGATGATAGTTGCTTACTTCCCTCAGTAGCCTCATACGACACCCGTGGGAAAGAATGGGGTGGTGACACTTGTATTCTTAGTCCGTCACCACACGGACAATCTATCTCTCTCAAAGTTGAATGAGGATTTTCAGTCACTATTTCTTTCACTTTTGCAATGTTAACTTCAGTTGCAGACGTTGATGGCCTACCAAAGCGAGGCAAATCTTCCATCACATCTCGACCGCTTTTAAACGCTTTGTACCACTCATAAGCATGTGTTTTTGGTAAAGTCGATTCACCGTAAGCCTTCTGTAACATTTTCAGTGACTCCGAACACGAAATTCCATTGGCGATGCAAAATTTAAGACAAACTCTTTGTTCGATGTTTTTGTCCATTATGAAATTCGCAATACACACTAGATATGATATAACTAAAAACAGCACTGTATTTAATATAAATAACAGATGCAACTCAAACTCCGCGCCAAAATGGATAACAGTTGCGCCAATCTAACAACAAAAAAAATTTTTAATTTGGAACCATAAACAAATCATCCATTCCCAATACTTTCTCGACTGAATGTATTACACAAAACCTACAAATAAATTAAGTTGAAGTGTCTAATTGTAATGTTTATATACCAGCTTTTACTAAATGCATAGATAGAATATATACGTTACCTACAACAAAATACCAATGCCGTTCCTTAAAAAAAGTATTACAATGACTTGCGTTGCGTCAACTAACTTTAACAAAGTTTCCATCATTGAGAACTTTAAAAACCTTGTACTTATTTATACATAATTAATACTGGTACGTATGACAATGACAATTGGAATTCTGACACTAATATTATATGACATATGACACTTCCTTATGTCATACATATGTATATGAAAATATGATACAATGCTTATGAGGAACTAGCCTTTGCCAGCGGGTCTGCCGCAGCCAAAAGCTAGTTTTTTGTTTATATCTCAGGCTCCCAATATACTAAGTAGTGGGATAAAATGTATACCATTTTTAAGGCTATTCTAGAGTTATCAAACAAGAAAATCACATCAAAATCCCTTGAGTAGTTATTGCGTAAAGCCCGAACAATCAAACAGACAAATATTCCAAAAAAAAGTTATATATTACATTGTACATTAGTACGACGTGTATTAGTACGTCATAAATGTTTTCTCTAATATTTTAAATGTAAGACTTAAGTTACAGTTTTATAATAGTATCTACATGGACGTATTAAAGGAAGTCCATGAGTATCTACTAGCCGTGTGGGGCCGGCTTTAGAATTGTCCCACCCCTCTCTGCCCACGGGAATCGTAAGAGCCGACTGAGGGAATATCAGGGGTGGGCAGCAGCACTCCCTCGAATAATAACAACATCCACTGCGATCGCCAACCCGCCTGCCAAGCGTGGCGATCATGGCATTACCTATCCCTCATAATGAGCACACAAAAAAAAGGATGCGGCCGGCACAGGACCGCTCGTTGTGGCGTTCTCTTGGGGAGGCCTATGTCCAGCAGTAGCAGAAGATGGGCAGGATGATTCTTCTTCTGTCTAAGACTCCTAATACTACATTCGAGTTTGAGATCATATTATTCAACTTTGTTAGACGTTTATGAGAAATTTTTTAAGAACGTTATGAAAGTTAACGAATAAAATAAATGAAAATATAAAAAAAAAACTATTAAAAAATACTAAAATCCACTATGAACCCATATCCAATAGTGAGCCCTTAAAAGGTTGAAAAACAATAACATTAATATTATGCTGATAATAAATTTGTGTCGGTATTTACTTTTTATGATTTAATAAAAAAATTCACGCCTTCAAATAGTATGAATTTTAAATGCAATATTAAACTTACTATATTGGATTAATGTATGTAAATGCATCCGATAGGTGGCGTTGTTCGTAAAGACAAATGTTATGAGGAGATCGGGTATGGCTGAAGGTCAGTGCGGTAGCTCAGCGGCTTGGAGCACTTCCACGGATTGGAAGGGACGCAGGTTCGATTCCCGCTCGCACTAAAGTTCTCTTTTTCCTCATTCACAAATAATTTGTATTTCAAAAAAAATGGTTATCATCTCGTTACTAGCTGCGCGTCTTGAATGATTAAAAAATAACTGTTTTTTTTTACACCAAACAATACTGCAAGAACAATAATTGTAGAATAAAACTCGTAACGTGGAGTTCTCAATTGTTGCCAGATGTGACTGGTTACATACCTCGTCTTACTTGTTTTAATTTGCAGTGAAGTTTTTTGATCTTTAAGGATAAAGTTTCTGATCCTCTCCTCGATCCTCTCCCTTAATTATTTGATAGATTTAAAGATAAAACAGTGGCTTGCCTACCTATGTTTCTGATTAAAAGGAACTTTTATTGCTTATAGCCACGGCCCACCTGATGATAAGTGGATGAACTCAATTATACCTCGAGTAATGTCATCCATCGTGAGCAACCATTTAATTTCGTTGATATAAGGATAAACGGTTACACCTTCTTTTTCTTTTTAAATGTTCCTAACCGCACACCCCGTCATTTGGGACAACGAACAGGGTAGTGTGGGGCCCTCACCCACTAAATAAACCCGCCGTGTCTCTCACCTCTCCGCCTTTATTGGCGGGCCACTGGAACTATGTTACATTCCTTCAGTGGTAGGATGAACGGCTACCCTGCTACAACCAAAGCATACCGACATTCTCTATGGCCTATCGAGAGACGGTGGTAGCAACCCGCTCGGTATTAGCCCTACCACCAGCAATGCAATGGGTGATAGTTGCTTCCTTCCCTTAGTTGCCTGCTACGACACCCGCAGGAAACACCCACATGGACCACTACTAATTACTCGTACTTTATTACAATGTTCGTTTAATTTACACATTTGCACAGATGGCGGAGTGGTTTAGATACCGGCCTCTTGTCCGAGTGTTGTGGGTTTGATTCCCACACAACTCTTTGTGTGATCCAGAAATGGTTGTTCTGAGTCTGGGTGTACTTTGTTCCCGTGAAATTGTATGTTTGTAAAGTCCCTCGCGATACAAGCATTATTCCATAGTATCGGATGATGTCATTTAAAAAAAAATTGAGCCCTGACAGGGCTCAATTTTTAAGCCAAACAAACGTTACAAACTGACGTCCAAAGTATGTGTTTATAAATAAATAAGAATAAATTATTCATATATTACCTATACATTTCCGTCGTTTTTATTGCCTTTATAATTTTTAACTGTAGCTAATTATATTCAGGTTGGCATGGTAATCTTGGTTTGGTTACTGACCGAATATTTGAATATTTTTTTCACAACTAAATAATAAATAAATATTCACGGACATTTCACACAACGTCCTCTGGTCCCAAACTAAGCTTAACACTTGTGCTATGGGCACCTACCAGATTAGGGATATAATAGGTGCATATATATATTATTATTATTTTTGTAAATATATACATATAATAGATAGGAAACGCCCAGACGCAGTACAAATATCTGCGTTCATCACACAAATAATTGTCCTGAGTGGGAATCGAAACCACAACCTCGTGCATGGAAGACGGTTACACTACCAACTACGCCACGAGGCCCATCGACTAAGTGTGACGATATTAAGCTTAGATCAGGTCATGATAATATCCCCCCGAGGAGCACGCCTGAATGTACAGGGGGTTGCCGTGCCGGAGAAGGTCCAGACGAAATATTTGGCCCTGCATCTCGATAGTAAATAGAGTTTAGGCTTATCAAATCTGCCGCGGCCTTGGGTAGGCTGCCAAACATTAGAGGTCCAGTGTCTTGCCGCCAACTCTACAATGGTATTCTGCGGTCCATGGCGCTGTATGATGCCTCGATCTGGGGGACGCACTCACCGCTCCTAATAAGGTCCTCTTGCGACGTCCGCAGAGATAAATGCATTTCCACAGAGATACCAAGCAAAAAAAACGGTCAGGGTAATAAGTATTTTAAGTACCTATTGTCATAGATGCTTATGACGCTAGGACTAACGGCCTAACGTAATTTGAATAAAATACGTATTGAACTTATCAATAAACTATCGGCATTTGATTGATAAAAAATAATGAAAACAAAAAAAAAACTGTTTTACATTAACAAAGGCAACAACCTCCTTTATAGTTTTGTTTTTTTTTTTTGCATTCAAAGCAATAAACATTAATCAAACACTTATACCTATATGGTTATATATTATTATAATTAATAGCCAACCTTTATAGCTCGTGAGAACCAGTATGTTCATACTCCATTGGGTAAAAGAAAATAAAAACATGCTTGATTTGTATGTACAAGTATGGGTTCTACATATTTAGGTACCTGTATTATTTATAACCTTACTATATTTCGCCCGAAGTGGGAACAGGGATTAACGAATGAAGACTTGTTAATGTAAACCGAACACAATTTTAAACTCACAACGTTTTTTATCCAGGTTGCTGAAGCAACACCACTGAAGTAATGTTACACAGTGCCAGTGATCCGCAAATACAAGCGGAGAGACGGCACACAGCGGGTTTATTTAGTGGGTGGGGGCCCTACACTACCCTATTCGTTGCCCCGAACGACAGGGTGTGTGGTTAGGTACATTTTTCCCGCCTTAACAAAAAGAAAAGGTGACACTGGCATAAACGTATCTATTTCATATTTTTTTGAAGAAATCAGGCGGGATTTCTGTAAGATCTGTAAGACAGGTCTATATCTACAATCCATCCATCCATCAGCCTTTTAAAGTCCACTCCTGGACATAGGCCTCCCCAAGAATGGGGGATAGTGACGTAATCGCCACGCTTGGCAGGCTTGTTGGCGATCACAGTGGATGTTGTTAATACTCGAAGGAGTGCTGCTGCCCACTCCCTCGGTATTCCCTGAGTCGGCTCTTACGACTCCCATGGGTGGAGAGGGGTGGGACAATTCTAAAGCCGGCCCAACACGCCAAATCTATATCTATAAAGTAACATAATATTATCCCACAATGTTCCTCTTTTCTGGCATTGTCGTCTGACATTTTTTTTTTTTTTTTTACCCATGTTGTGGCAAACAAACATACTAACTCAGTGAGTGAGGAAACAGAGCTTGTGAAATCTATCAACCCGCATTGGGCCAGCGCGGTGGACGATGGCCTAATCCCTCAAGCCGTGCCCAATAGTGGAACAGAAAAAATTATTGAAAAAAAAATATACTAAATAATTTTGAGTTAAATCTTTATTTGGTTTTGGTCTTGCGTTCTCGATCTTGGTCCTGTTGTTGCAAAATTCCAACACAAAGAACAAGATTGCAAAACCCCGATCTATTTTATTTATCACTATATAGTTAGTAGTTATCGGAGGTTTTTTTAGAATAGATAATAAACGCATGATAAAACCAAGTTAGGTAAACTAAACACAAGTGACATAAATAATTTCAAACAGTGACAAAGTAAATTAACATAAGCATTAATTTATTAGCAAATAATGGTCAAAATATGTTTACGAGTTCATCGTATTTCTGTCTTCCTTCTTAATACTACTTTTTCTAATGGTACATTATAAAAGGGCTTTAGAATTCACTGATCAGTGGAACTTCAAAAACAAGTTTACTGTTGATTCAAAGTAAATATTATAGAATTGTTATTTTTCCTCTTTACATTGCTTGAGTAGAACAGACGCTGAACCTGTTCGCATTCAACGATCTTGAATATAAAATTCAGTTCAACGTGTTTAAACCAATGCTACGTTTTTTTTTGTATTTCCTATCAATTATGTATATTGTAAACAAACATCTAACTATAAATTACAATGTTGAATTCATAAATGTAAATTCAAATAACCTTAGATGTAAATGTGTATATTATACACAATTAAAAAAATAATTTCTGAATATAAAAAACCCAATTCGATACCTTGCCCATTTCTGGGTACAAATTTACACTAAAAACTTTATTTTTCAAGTCGATCCTACCTTGACAAGGCTGTTTGTAACTAAATAGGTACTTGTCAAAACTGCATACGATGGCTAATTTGCTCTTTTCGGTAATCGTCCGTATTTAATGTGAGCCAGAGGAAAGTAGCGATTTTTGAAAGGGAAGATTGTATGACAAATTGCGAAATTCTAATTGCAGGAGAAAGAGTGGAACAAGTAAAAGAATTTGTATACCTGGGTTGGGTTCAAAGTATACGAGAGATGGAAAGTATGACTATAATATTGAGGAGAGATCGATGGCAGGTACTAAAGTGAATGGGGCACTGCATGGCTTTATGAACAGCCAGAAAGTGTCAAAAAAGGCACAACTGGTTGTGCATAGGGGGGTGCTGGTCCCTACACTTATGTATGGTAGTGAATGTTGGGCATGGCAGAAGAAGCATGAGAGTATGATAATTGCTGTGGAGATGAGAAGTCTGAGAAGCATAGCTGTAGTGACTTCGATGGACAAAGTTTAAGTGAGAAATAGTGTGACGAAAACGCTGTAGTGTGAAAGAAGATGTAGTGACAAAAATAGAGACAGGGATGCATAGGTGGTTCGGACACGTAGAGAGGATGGACAAAAGAAGATTAACGAGACAGATATACAAGGCGACTGTGAATTGGCAAGTTAGTCAAGGTCGACCTAGGCAAACGTATTTTGACCAGATCAGAGATGTTCTTAATAAAGGCCAAGAGAAAGGTCATGAGTACTTGTGACCGACGAGCATGCATGAAAGCGCTGATGAAAGTAGATGAATCGGAAAATGTGTGTCAGGATTGTAGCAAGTGGAGAAAAGTGGTCTCTTCATGCCCCTACGAAAAAAAGCCGTGACAATATGTATTTATTTGTTGAGTGCCAGAACCGACCCACCACGTTCGGCGCAACTTTAGTGTAACCGACTTCCTGCACGAGGTCGTGGGTTCGATTCCCACTCAGGACAATTATTTGTGTGATGAACACAGATATTTGTATTGCGTCTGGGTGTTTTCTATCTGTTATATGTACCTATGTATTTACAAAAAAAAAGTATATGTATTATATCTGTAATCTGGTACCCATAGCACAAGCGTTAAGCTTAGTTTGGGACCAGAGGGCATTGTGTGAAATGTCCTTGAATATATATTTATTTATTTATCTACTTCCTTCAGACTCGGCTCCTTAAAATTGTAGCGTGTCATGTAAGAAATTGGACTATTAAATGCAAAAAAATCTTGCCAATTAAGCAAAGTGAAACTCTTGGATAATAAAAGAATTTATTTATTTTAGGATCATCGAAATCGGCTTACAGACTATGAACAATGAAGATAGTGCTGAACATACATATAAAAAAAACATTCAAATTAAGAGCAAACTACAAGAGAGAGCCTATTTTTAAGTCGGTTAAAGATAAAAGAGTAATTAATATCCGTATAAAAACAAATGATTCATAGTTTGAAATAAGTAGGTAGATACGTACACTTCTGTACAAAACAAATGATTCAGAGATAAGTTTTAGGTACAGTCTTAGGTTCAGTGAACACAAACGTTAATGATTCGTATTAAGTTGTTTAATTAAATCAATCAATCAATTAGCTAATAGCAGTGACTGCTGGACATAGACATCCTAGAGCCGTGCTCAACAGTGGTGTCGGTTATGACTTGTGTAAAAACACTAAGTAAAAAAATGCTCTTAAAACTAAAAGGTCATATTATTCCGTCTAGCTACAGATAAACCGCTTTATCCTTAACTATTAAAAAGCTGTAACATAGCTGTGTCTGTACATTTAAGAAATTTGAGAAAAACATACTATATTAGGCTATATATATGTCCGTGTGGTGACGAACTAAAAATACAATTGTCACCACCCCATTCTTTCCCACGGGTGTCGTATGAGGCGACTAAGGGAAGTAATCAGTTATCTTAAATTGCATAACTGGTGGTAGGGCTGGGTACCTAGTGGGAGTACTCACTTGGTATCGGCCCCGAGCGGGTTGGTACCACCATCTCCCGTGTGACCGGCCATGAAGCACATCGTCGCGTTTTGGCTGTAGCATAAGATAGCCGTCTATTCTTTCATTTCATATTTGTGAAATGAAATGGTGAGCAGCGGCTTAACAATACTCTAGGTAGTTGAGTCCATGAGCGACGGTTACCATTTAACATCAGATGGGCCGAGGCACGTCTGCCACTACATGTATAATTTTTTTTTTTTTTTTATTTATAAACGTGTCTAAACACAACATTTTTTTTTTAGATTTTTTGCTTGTTTGTCTGTTTATCTGATTGTTCATTCGCGCATCACGCAAAAACTAATTAATGGATTTAGATGCAACTTTTTAATTTGACAGCTCTTGATTAGATTTAAATATTGGTATACATTTTATCCCGCTACTATATCGGGAAGCTGACATAACCTAAAAACTAGCTTTTGACTGCGGCGGAGCCGCGGGCATAGGCTAGTTTTTAATTATATAAGCGAAATACCACTCGCTCATTCATCAAGATATCTCCAAAACGGTGCACCTTATTGACTTGAAATTTGGCAAATTATTATTTCTCATTAAAGACGGATATTGAGGAAATCCTTTCCAATACCTATTCTTTCCGCTAGTATAATGACAATTTAATCTAATTAAATGGAGACGAAGTCACAGGCATAAAGCTAGTTTATTAATAATATCTGATACTGATAATATGATTGTGAGTGACTATTTAACTCTAATGAACAACTAAGGACATTCTTATCACGTTGTGTAGAGGTATAAATGTTGCATTATCGTAGATAATATCTTCATCACAAAGCCGCACTTCAAAATTAGTACCTATCTAATACTTCCTTGTATTTACGCGAATGTTACACATTATGAAATTAAACTACGCTTACGGAATCTATCGCGTCTATTTTATTTCTACTATCCCGACGTTTCGAATACTTTACAGCATTCATGATCATGGGTGGACTTAGATGTTAGACGTCCATGGCTGATATAAAACGTTTTTTTTTTTTTGCAAAACCCTCTGGTCCCAAACTATGCTTAATGCTTGTGCTGTGGGTACCAGGATTACGGATATAATACATATACTACTTTTTTTGTAAATGCATACATTTAATAAATAGAAAACACCCAGACGCAGTACACGTATCTGTGTTCATCACACAAATAATTGTCCTGAGTGGGAATCAAACCCACGACCTCGTGCACGGAAGTCAGTTACACTACCGACTACGCCACGAGACCCGTCAAATTTCCTACCATCGGGTGGCCTTTATAAAAAAAACAGGGTTCCACACAACTATGTAAATATAAAAAACTAATTGTGTATGCACTGAAAACGTATAATAGTGGAAAACTTTTAAAAACTCATATGTGTCGTCGTGACGCAGGACACAAAACACAAAAAAAATGATTACCAAATCTATCTATACTTACTAAATATTATAAAGCTGTAACATAGCTATGTCTGTACATTTAAGATATTTGAGGAAAAATTACTGTAATAGGCGTGTCTAAACACTAAAACTATTTTTTTAGATTTTTTGTCTGTTCGTCTGTTTGTCTGTTTGTTTGTTAGCGCATCACGTAACAACTACTAGATGATCTCGATTAGACTTAACAACTGGTAGGTATACACTTTATCCCGCTACTATATCAGGAACCTGAGATATAAGCTAAAATATAGCTTTTGGCTGCGGCGGAGCCGCTGGCAAAGGCTAGTACTAAAGAAAAGCGCGCCCGATGCATAATTCTACAAGACATGTAATACTATGAATGTAGTAAGAACCTTATTTGTCCCAGCATGAATGGGCCGGCTCGATCGAGGAAGTACCAAACTCTCACAGAAGACCAGCGTGAAATAACGGTAAGCCTACTGTTACCGCTGAAGGAATGTAACATGGTTCCAGTGGCCCGCCAATATAGGCGGAGAGACGGCAGACTGCGGGTTTATTTAGTTGGTGCGGGCCTCACCCTACCCTGTTCGTTGCCCCGAACGACGAACGTACATCTTTCAACAACAAAAAAAGGCACTCCTGCTGTTGTGTTTCGTATGGTGAGTGAGAGTGCCGAAAGCTTAAGTCCCCTCCTTATCCTTTCTCTCCACTTTCTATACCTTTCCTTGGAGTAGGCGACGTGCGAGTGATACCTCTGGGTTGCTAACCACTATAAAGGCTATGGTAACCGCTTAGCAACAGTTGGGCTGTATGCTTATATGCTACTCGCGTGGCCATATCGACTATATACCTCTGTATTGTTGTACGAGTATAGGTATATCGTGGCCACATCATGATCACTTCATGTGCCGACCAACTCAGGAAATGTTTAGGTTTTATTAGGTAAGGCATTATAAAATGGTCGACGACATCATTAAGTGATCAATTGTATGATCTGGTTACGACATAAGTATACATACTCCACTCTTTTTTGTATATTTTTCTTTTCCTTCTATTTTTTAGGTTATATTTCAGGTTCTCAATATAGTCTATCCATCAATACTATTATAAAGCTGTAACAGAGCTGTGTCTGTACATCTATTATTTATATAAAAAAGACTCTCTATTTCCCTTGGTTATCGCATCACGCGCGTGAATGGATGGAACAAATTACGCTAATTCTTTTTTTGTTGTGTTTATTATTATCAGGAGAAGGTTCTTATGAAGGAAAAAAATTAGAAAATTGCACATATAATTGTTAAATTTCAGAAAACTTAACGAATATTTTAATTTAACACGTTGGACAGTTCGCAAGTAATTGAATAAGTATTCATAGCTAAGAAGAACGTGTGTCGGGTCAGCTAGTTTAAAATATTTGAGAAAAAATTACTGTATTGGGCTATATAGGCGTGTTTAAACACAAAACATTATTTTTAGATTTTTTGTCTGATCTGTTTGTTCGTTCGCGCATCACGCCAAAACTACTGAATGAATTTTGATGCAACTTTTTTTATTTGAGACTTAAAAACTGATATACATTTTATTCCGCTACTATATCGGGATCCTGAGATATAACCTAAAAACGAGCTTTTGGCTGCGGTGGAGCCGCGAGCAAAGGCAAGTGGGCGGTTAAAATGTATACTGGTTTGTAAATCTAATCTAGAGCCATCAAACAAAAAGAAATACGACTTGGTTGAATTTATGTTAAATTCCATCCCAACTCAAAATAACATTTACCTATCAAATAATAAACACCGACATTTTCCTTATCATGTAAACACATACCTATTCAGCAGACATGTCAATATTATTATTCTCATTTTAACGTGTTCTGTATAATTAACTTTATTATTTTCCTTATTCATATCTACTTATAAAGATATGTTAAGTCATATCACGACAATAACATTCAATGTTATCCTCATTCTGAGGTCCGTAAGAGGAAAATATTTAACAAATCTAATATCTAGATGTTGTTAATGAAATGCTTTAGCACGTATAAATATGAATTACTTGAAAATATTAGAAACGATAAAATTATTCATTGCCAGACACATCTAGGGTCTACACTAGACATATCTAGGGTCACAGCACCCCAACGAGCACCACGCCGCCGCCTGTACACCCTTAAACTGCAATTCTACTTTTGTTAAAGTTTAAAAACTGAATGGGTAACTTTAAAAGATGTTTAATATTTAGCCAGACCGATACATCAGCTCTAACATCATGTCAGACACACCGAACCATGATCATATAAAACCGTACACACACACACACACACACACACACACACACACACACACACACACACACACACACACACACACATACATCACGAAGTATATGTTTTTATTCTTTAATTTGTAGTCTTATTATCTAAGCTTATTATCAAGCAGACATTTTTTTATTATTTAAATTCCAGTTTTAAAATTTGATTTCGTTTTTGGTTGTATTTGGAACTTCTAGTGCCTGAGTAATATAATATTTCATAAATTCTAACAAAGAAATGTGAGTTGTAGAAAACATGTTATTGTACGGTTTACTCATCCAACAAATATCCATGATGTTGCATCCAGCAGGTCGTTCACTTCAACTTAACGCAAGAGGTCGTCCTTGAACGTGGGATTAAATTTGTAGGTTTCTACTGAGAGTGGGAGAAAGCCTCTCATATTACATAACTCTATGAACCCTACAAATATGTTTAGTGTAGTACATTACTTTGTGTAGTGCAGTATCAAATTATAATACATTGTATTGTTGCTGCAACTATTTGTTCTCGATTCAAAATGTTGGTAAGTTTTTAACAGTTCAATCGTAGTCACATTTTCATTGAGTTGACATTCTTCACTGGAGCTCTTTGTTTACTAAGCTCATTATACGTCCCACTGCTAGGCACGAACCTACTTTGTAAGGCGCGAAATACACACAAACGGCGTAAGGCTTAAGGCGCGGCGCAGGCGTAGAACGGATACGGCACGGACGCGATTTAAACCTGTGTCGCGCTGCTTGAGTGTAATTCACAATACGTCTCCTTAGTACATTTTGTACGCAAAAGTTTTAAAGCGGCATCGTGCCTGCGCTGCGCCGAACTCCTCGCCGTTTGTGTGTATATCGCGCCTAAGCTGGTCTACTACACATTACTACATCAACTTGATTTTAAAAATGGTTTGTCTTAAAGGCCTATGAAAACTAGTGATGATATACGGAACAACGTGGTCCTTGAATGTTGTTCCCATATCAAGACTTAAAGGCATGCGTCTGAGCATTCAATAAAACATACTATTCTTGGTATTTCTGCATATAATCGAAATCGCAATACGTAGATCCGTAGGTAAAGAGAGTAATCGATATATCCCACCGCATGGCCACGTTGAAATGGCAACAGGCCGGCCACATTATTTGTATCTATAGATTACAAGTGATACATCATAGACTACACGAGCGAAAAGAATACCTACTACATTAAGTAGTCTCAGCATTATTATGCTATTAGAGTAATTTCTCGTGTTGACCTAATCATTAAGGGGGTTTGTAAAACCCAAAAGATTATCCACATTATGTTAATTGTTTAATGCATGAAATATTAGTTGCATGCTTCATTGGAACTGTTAGGAATGTGATTTTGTAAATAAGTCGCGTAAATCAAATATCTCGCCCAAACAATGATCTTAAGTAAAGAGAGTTACGTGCATACAAAATGGCGTACCGATATTGTTTATTATGACAAAGTACTAATTTATATGCCGTGAGGGGCCGGCTTTAGAATTGTCCCACCCCTCTCCACCCATGGGAGTCGTAAGAGCCGACTGAGGGAATACCGGGAGGAGTGGGCAGCAGCACTCCCTCGAGTATTAACAACATCAACTGCGATCGCCAACCCGCCTGCCAAGCGTGGCGATTACGGCACTATCCCCCATATGAGCGAAACACATGTTGTGGCGTTCTCTTGGGGAGGCCTATGTCCAGCAGCGGACTTCGAAAGGCTGATGGATGGATGGATGGACTAATTTATAGATGTATGCATAGAATACGCTGTAGACAATAAGGGACAGATGCTACAGAAAGATATATTGAATTCGGCCAATGGCCTGAATTCGTGCGCAATAATTAACGCGCGCTAGTGCGATATCTACTCTTTTTGTAATAACATAATTGCGCCTAATAGTATTGATGTGAGAATTCGTTGTACATTTGATTTATTATTACTAATACAATAACTCTCAGTTGCAGGTGGTAACTGTCTGGTGTGCACTAAGTTCTTCGGCGGAAAGTGCCGTGCTGGATCCATCTCTTTACTTATCTCCAAGACCACCATTAACAGACGCTGGTAATACTCTCGTTTCAAAGGATCTCTGGTCGCGATCAGCTGTCCCTGAATATACGACAAACGATTCTGATACAACGGAGATGCTAAGCCAGCGTAAGAAATTTAACCACTACTACTATCTAAATGATAACAATAGGAAAAAAAATAAGTAGATGTCACAACAGTTTAGATACCAACTTCTCATACCGAGTGTTGTACGTTCGATTCTCACACAGGGCAACTTTTTATGTGATCCACAAATTATTGTTCAGAGTCTGGGTTACTGTGTTCATCAAATTGTATGATTATAAAATCTCAAAAAAAAGAATTATTCCTAGTATTGTTTGGTAAAGAAAAAATATTTTGTTTCTTAGTTTTTTTAAACACGCATAGTATAGGTACCTATTAGCTTATCTAGACTTTGTAACTAACGAGGTAATAAAATCTTGGTAGTCAATTTTAACCTACCTATAAATAATTGTATCAAACTGAAGTCGGTTTTTATTTTCGGTAAGATAACTTTATTTAAACTACATATTATCATTTTATTTATAGAAAGCTTATTAACCTTATCTAGCAAAATTAATAACTTAAAAATAATTGAACACCATTCCTATATGCTTAAAGCTCTCTATAAATATAAACAAATAAGGTCCATGCAACTTAATTATGCATATAACATGGTATATTTCAAAGGCAATAGAATAAGGGCACGTTTGCACTATCGCGGCGTAGGCGGAGTCGAGAGCTCGTGAATTGGCTAATCACAGAGCTCAAAATCTCCACTGGAAACACTGTAAGTGTAGCGAACTTTCAAATAAAATATATGTACATGCGGCCCCGAGCCGGACAGAATGGAGTCGAGCAGGCTGTGGTGCCAAGCGGAGGGCACAGGACTCGACCGCTGCATTTTAGTATAGTTAGCGATATTAAAGCATAAACTTCACACGTCATCGACATTTTATGTGAATCAAAATGGATGAGCTAATTGAAAGTGTCAAAAAAATTCCATGTAGATACACTCTGCCCCGCTCCCCTTCACTCCGCTTCAATGAAAATACTTGCCACATTTCACTGCTACCCTTCGCTCCACTCCGCCCAACTCCGCGTCTGTGGAAACGCACCCTTAGATATTGTCTTGTGAAGATGGTATTATTATTATAACAGGTAAAATTAATACTAATAACAGCCAGACGTTAGATACAAGCGTTTATTAGATATATTTATTATCTACCTATTTTCCTCCTAAGAACAACATAAAACAGGAAAAATAACGTTCTTAATACGAGTTTAAAGCTACTTTATAGTGACATTCGATTGCTTCGTAATTATTTTAAGGAAGAATTTCTTCGGGTCGGCGACTCCTGTCCGTTAAATAATGGGTAGAGAACAAAAATTTAAAAAAAAAAATCCTCTAACATTTTATTCTAGGGTACCGTAAGTGGGGTTATTGTCAAGCTCTGAGTCATTCTAGTTACTAATAAACTAGCTTTATTACCTACATTACTCAATTTGCAAACATGAGATTAGAAACGACAAAGAGTTCATTGGAAGTCTGAACCACAGCCACGTATCAAATATTTAATCAATCAAAGAAAGCAACTTCGTAGTGTAAATTACAAACCTTAGGTAGAATAATAATAGCATTGACCTAATAATCGGTCAATGGATAGAAGATTATTTTTCAATAGATTAATAAATAAACAAGGTAATAAGATTCATTCCCAGACAGGACAATTACCTATTATTTGTGCGAGCTGGATAAGTTCTGAGTCAGGGTATAATCACCATATGTA
Organism: Leucoma salicis; assembly: GCA_948253155.1. NCBI lineage: Eukaryota > Metazoa > Arthropoda > Insecta > Lepidoptera > Erebidae > Leucoma > Leucoma salicis. Next base: position 10,727,910 of record OX411820.1, on the reverse strand, counting down.
TATACTAGCTTCTGCTCGCGGCTTCGTCTGCGTGGGATAGTTACTTAGGGCTAACGCTTACTTCAGTACTTGATCATTATTTTGCTGTGATGTTATTTGAAAACTGCGATATCTCCTAAAATATTCATTGAAATTGAATGATGTACAGGGAAATTTTATTTTAAATTAAATACTTGTAATAAATACTTAACGTATTTATTTGGATAAGGATTAATATCATGTTTATAAAAACACCTTCGCAAATAATGCATTCTTTTAGAACAAATTCGGTTAGCATAAAAAAGGTTATAGTGAGCCAACCTTAAAAGATAGACATTTGCTGTCATACAATTTTTTTTAGAACTTTCAAATGGCAACAATTCAGTCATACATGATTTTTTTTTTAATTTAACCGTTTACGCAGCGCACGCAGCGCAAGCTCAAAAAAGGAAAAAAAAGCGATTTAGAAACATTCTTCATTGGTGCTGCGCTCCTATTACTTTTAGTGTGATGATATATAGCCTATAGCCTTCCTCGATAAATGGGCTATCTAATACTGAAGGTTTTTTTACATCGGACCAGTAGTTCCTGAGATTAGCGCGTTCAAGCAAACAAACAAATTCTTCAGATTTATATATTAGCATAGGAGAACTTTTACAGGGGAACAATTCTGTCATACATGATTTTTACAAAACTTTAACCGTTTACGCAGCGCACGCAATGGAGCTTCCGTTGCGTGCGTTTCAAAAAGAAAAAAAAACGATTTAGAAACATTCTTCTGGTGCTGCGCTCCTATTGGTCTTAGCTTGATGATATATAGCTTATATCCTTCCTTGATAAATGGGTTAACACTGAAAAATTTTTTTAATACGGACCAGGGGGGTTAGACGGTATCTCATATCTCACAATCAACATCGTATCGACTCGTTTGTGATTGGTAGAGAAACCGACGCGTGATGTTGCAATATTCCGTTGGCTAATCACGGTGATCTCTCAACCAATCACAGTGATCTCGATACGATGTCGATTGTGAGATTACCTCAAACCCCTTGGTTAGGTAGAATATCATATCTCACATGTCGATCGTATCGTGATCACTGTGTTTGGTTGATAAAATGACGCGTGATGTCACAATAATCCGTTGGCCTATCACGGTAATCTCTCAACCAATCAGTGATCACGATACGATTGACATATGAGATATGCCTAACCCTAGTAGTTCCTGAGATTATTGCGTTTAAGCAAACAAACAAACTCTTCAGCTTTATATATTAGTATAGAATTTCGTAAATTGTAGTTTTGTAAATAATGATGATGATGCGAGGGAACAATGATTATTCTAAGAAATCTAAAAAATATGATATCTATGAATACATAAAACATACTAAAATATAACAGTTTTATATTTTTGTAGGGTTATTGCACTCAAAGACAGAACAAGACACAATAAGCAGAAGACCAATGGCGAGAGCTAAATTATTTTGGCCATCGATTCGCCCTGCACACTACAGTGTTGGAGCTGGCAACATTCAAATACCATTGACATTCAGCCTTTCCGGAATCTATGGGAAATACGCTCCGGGTACTGTGGGTACTGGAATAATTGCAAGCAGTTATGGAACTGTTTCTAAACATCGAGATACAGCTATTTCGTCGTTGGCTGGCACTGAATATGGAAATTATCGTGCATACCCTAATTTAAGAATCTATAATGGCGAAAATGCACCGGCATGGAGCGGCTGGGGCAATGGTAAATGGGGACATTATGGTAAAGGATAAAAACATAATATTATTAAAATATACCTTTTCAATCATATGCGTATTTACTTTGTCCATAAGATGATAAATAGAATTATAGTGTTTAATCCTATCCTATCCTTTTTTTTTTGTTAAGGCGGGAAAAAATGTTCCTAACCGCACACCTCGTCGTTCGGGGCAACGAACATGGTAGTGTGGGGCCTTCACCCACTAAAGAAACTCTCCGTGTGCCCTCTCTCCGCCTTTCTTGGCGGGCCACTGGAACTATGTCACATTCCTTCGGTGGTCCGCCGGCGGCTTACCCTTTCGGGTACCCTCTACTGAGCGACGCATCCGCACACGGAGCGTCGCACCTTCGCGGGAGGCCTTGCGGGTGGCGGATGTTCCCCGGTCCATCCACCCGCAGCCTCAGCTAGGAATCCTATCATAGGATAATGCCTGGCATTATGTTACAGTATTATACAATGTCCTTCTCAGTTTCATATCGAAATTACCCAAGGGACAAACCTCTGATATTTCGAAAGTATTCTCCCTCAATCTTAGCTGAGACTCATAGGACAGATATTTCGAAAAATTTGTGAAAAAAAAAAGATTCCATCTATAAATACATAATGGCATTATATGAGAGAGATATAAATCTTGAAATAGGAGCCTTTGCGTTTCAGGTACGCTACCTCTCTGATAAAGAAAGCTGCAACAAGATGTACCTATATATCTTCCGTTGTACAGTGGAGCAGTTATATTTCAATTATTATTATTATCGTTATCTTGGATTCTATCTATAGGATGTCATATTTCTAACTTTGTGAACAAATTTTATCGTTTAGTCGTGTAAAACTAATTTATAAAATTAACACATTAAAATTATTTTTTATACGTATGACCGTGGCTATATTTTGATAGTTTTAATTTGAAGTGTTCTTCTTTAATTAGCTCACGGTTTTCTTAAGCCTGAACGGCGCAGCCGTATGGGCGGAGTCTCTAGACGCCCTAAACATGGCTCTTCTGTGGAAACCACAGACACCTAGTCGTGGCGTCCAGGGTTATACGCGGCGGCCACACGGTGTCGACCTAGGCGGCCTGCGCGCCCCGTGGGACTGGGAGGCGAAGGTGCTCGCCGAGAAGTCTTTGGACCGTAGGGGAGCTCCAGCTGGTACTGGATCAGAGTCCTTAACTTCCGGTTGGTGCGGGTTCTGTCGGGGCACGGTTGCTTCGGCAGATACCTGCCCATAGTTGCCAGGATGGAATTGACTCTGTGCTGACATCATTGTGGCTGTGGCAAGCATACGGTGCGGCACACGCACTAATCGTAGCTGGCTTAGGCCTAGCAGCTCCGTGAAATCATTGCGGGAATGGAAGGCCTCTCGCTGCCGAGCGTCTTCAGAGTGATGCTTGGCAGCGACAAGAAATAAGCTCCGGTCGTTATCTTCTGCGAAGACATCACCTCACAGAATGAAGTGGAGGAAAGGGCCAGGAAGAAAGATCCTTCCGCTGATCCGAACCGCTGCCAAGGACTAGGGCGGCGCAGGCGCAAGACCTGCACTTGATGCCACCTTTAAATATAATAGTTTCCTAATACCTCAGAATTGAATATTTAATAAATAAATAGACTTAGATATCAATAAATTAAAATCAAAGTGCATGATACATAAAATAATATCTACATATCCTAATCCTATTAACAGATATTATAAAGAAACTAGCTCACCCGGCCAACTTCGTACCGCCATATTTTTTTTCGTGAATATTTTGCAATGAAAATTATGAAAGTACTAATATCGCTATTAAAAATAGGGGTTGGCAGTAGAAGGGTGAAAATTTAGGGTTGTATGTATTTTGTAATGCCGAACCATAAAATAAATTGTCCAAAAAATAAAAAAATAAATATTTGGGGTGGATCACCCTTACTTATCATTTAGGGGTGTGAATAATATAATAATTGCTATTCTCAGGCCTACTGAATATACACACAAAATTTCATAAGAATCGGTGAAGCCGTTTCGGAGGAGAATGGCGACAAACACTGTGACACGAGAATTCTATATATAAGAAAGACAACAGGCTACTCACTAATACCTATATAATAAAAACACATCAATATGGCCGCCGTAAGTATCTAAAAACTATTTCTGCTGCCTAGTGTTACACAATCGCCCATTGCATTAGTAGCTAGTGGTTGAGTTGAGTACCGAGGTACCGACCCACGTGGGAGTGCTCACTTATTTTCAGGAAAAAGCGGTCATCGGGTCAATCACCGTCTCCTGTGTATTACGCGTGTTGCAAACAAATATACAGCTCACCTGATTATTTACTTACTACAGTGGCAAACGAGCAAGTGGCCCACCTGATGATGGTATAAGTGGCAACCGTCGATCACGCACTCAACTATACTTACTTAGAGTACTACTACTTACTTAGAGAATCTGTCCTGCTTCAAACACAATGAGAAGCTTCATTGTCAGTCACACAGAAGACGGTGGTACCGACCCGTTCGGGCCCGATAGCAAGTGAGTACTCTCACTAACTTGGTACCTTGCCCTACCACCAGTAATGCAATGAGTGATGCTTACTTCCCTTAGTCACCTTATACGACACCCGCGGGAAAGGATGGGGTGGTGACACTTGTATTCTTAGTCCGTCACCATACGAACAATGAAAAAAAGAAAAATATGTAGTTTATAAAAATATATAGTTGTAGCTCTTTGAGCGACGTCCCCACGCACCTGGGGTGTCGCACCTTCGCGGCAGGCTCTACGCGGGCGGAGGACAATCCCCGGTCCGACCGCCCGCAGCCTCGGCTAGGGCGGCATTAGGCGCAGATATTCGCGCCCACGCCGCCCCGCGCGCCGGCGGCGAGTCGGGCCAGAGGAGAGGTCAGCCTCCCTGGCCCTCTCCGCCACCTCCTTCCGCAAGGTGACATTCTCGCAGAAGATGGCGACCGCGGTCCAGTACCTATCGCAGCCGACCATCGATCGAACGACAGCCGGCAGCGACAGGTCCTCTCCGATGGCTGCAGCGAGATCCCGGCGCTGCTCAGCCCAAGCCGGGCACGACTCAAGCAATATCTATAACGCTAAGTCACGTGACTTAACGTTAGAGATGTCCAATTTCCATACATTTTAATTTTTCTATTAGCTCTATCATAAAATGCGACTTAGCTAGACCCATTGAATAAATAATCTCACTCCGGTCTTGTTCTAAGGTCACATTTGTCGCCTTAGCTGCATCGTGGAGGTTAGATAGACAGTCACTTTGTGTAAATAAAAACAATAAAAAATGTTGGTAAATCAGCTAAAACCGAACAGACGGCATCCCCGACCCCAACATAAATTTTAGTATAACGCTAAGGAGATGATGATGATAATTTAACGGGTTTTTTTTTTAATTGACGTACTTAATTATTGAAGTTAGGAATACATAGGCATGGGCACCCTGCAATTTTGAAACTTAACACCCCTGGGTGAGTCCTGACTCAGGATCGAAATTCATATCTCTCTTGGCAGTGCTCATTCTTATTATTAGACTATTATTTTTTTCTTTTTTACTTGCCTTTATTTCATACTTTTTTATTTTGTTTCAGAGAAAGCGTAATCACTTAAAAATTGACATTGACTATTTTGCGGCCTTTTCGAGTATTATGTGAATTAATTTTGCCTACTTCCCATATACCTACATCACCAGATTGCAATTAATATTGGAGCAAATATTACTTACCTACATAATTTATTTATAAACACCATAATTTTTAATATACATGTTTATAAACTATCTGTGTTGTATTTATTATTTTTGTCCGTGTAGTGATGGACTAAGAAAACAAGTGTCACCACCCCATCCTTTCCCGCGGGTGTCTTACAAGGCGACTAAGGGAAGTAAGCAATTATCATCCATTGCATTACTGGTGGTAGGGCTGGGTACCAAGTGAGAGTACTTATTTGCTATCTGGACCGAACGGGTCAGTACCACCGTCTCCTGTGTGACCGGTCATGAAACACGTCAGTGTGTTTTGGCTGTAGCAGAAGATAGCCGTTTATTCTTTAATTTCATATCTTACAAACGAAATGGTGCGCAGTGGCTGGACAATGCTCGCAGTATAGTTGAGTCCATGAGCAACGGCTACCACTTACCATCAGGTGGGCCGCAGCTTAACTGCCATCATTAACTATAAAAAAATTCACTTCATTTATAGAAAAAGGTATTCAGCCCTCAAATTGTGAAAACGGCTACAGCCGAGCTACTACTTGACAGCGCTAACTAGTCTAGTCAAAATAAGTAAAGAAATAATGGATTACAATAATTCCTAGTGATCTGCAGCGTACAGGCGGAGGAGACGGCACACGACCGGTGTATTTAGTGGGTGAGAGCCCACAACTGCATCCCACCTCTTTTTTTGTTAAGGAAAAATTGTCCATGAACAAGGCTCTTCTGTGGAAGACACAGATAGTCATGGTCAGGGTTATACGTAGGGTTGCCAACTATACTTTATAATAACGCATCATATTTTATTTTTGGTAAATATACTTTTGCATAAAATAAAGTATGTAAAAATATTCTATTTCCAATCTTTACTGTGATGCTTAAAATGAAATACTTTTATGAATAATTCCTGAACTATTATCGATACTCTTATGCTGAAACAGAACGCATACAGGACTTAAATATATTTTTAAATATAATAATTTACGATAACGAAACGTTGTCATTGTCAATGTGATAAATAAGTCACCTGTCTGAGGTGGCATCTGTCTCTGATGTTCGTTTATCGGCGAAATTGAGTCAAAATGGTTCTTGTTTATTTATTTGGTTTTCATTTGAAGAATTCGTTTTAATTTACTTAAATTTTATATTTATATAAAATTTTATATTTATTTAAATTTTTAATTGTTATCGTAAAGATAGCTTCCAAAAATTTAAGGACAATAAAAAAACTGTTAGCTTCTAATGAACAGAGGATAACCATATAAGTGAAAGAGATAGCTTTATCTTTTCAATTGTTAATTATATTATTTCAATTTTTGTATTCAAGGCATAGATTATGATTTTTGAGACCAGCGAGTTAAATAGAGTCGGCTATTTCAGAGGTAGGTAAAAAGCTGGGTAAATGAAATACGATAAACTAGTTATACATATTGTATGAATCCTGCTTTTATTCATTAAGTATTAAAACAAGTTTCATTTGTTACAAATATTGGAATTATATAATTTTAATAAATGTAAGAATATAAAAAAATCTTAAACATTAGACCTTTCTGAAACAAAACTACTTTCCTATCTATAGCGTTTAGTTGATTTTGTACTATCCCGATGTTTATAATACTTTACAGGCATTCGTGGTCACAGGTGGACTGAGATGTTGGACGTCCAATAGTCGATCAATTGATGATGATTATTATAATTAATCTATATTATAAGATGTAACTAGTAGAAGAGGTGGAAAATGAATGTGTCTTAAAGAGATGGAAGAAATATTTCGAAAGTTTATTTGAGAAAAAAGATGTGATAGCGCAGGGTATATTTGAGGATATGAATGAAAGTTACAGCGAAAGTGAAATTAGTACGAAAGAGATTATAGATAACTAGCTGAGCTTTGAATAGTAACCTTAACAAAAAAAAACCGTATTACTAAGTTCTAAATAAATAATTTGATTCGCTGTAGTAGCTCTGTGGTGGCTTTCGTCTACAATAAACGTTTACCACCAACATGTATGCTATTATTTTATTTTTAAATAGTGATCTGTTATATAAACAAATTATAATAAAATTCAGAAATGAAAAATTGAACTAGAGGTGATTTTGTGACTTTACTACCTATGATGTTTCGCCTCCGTACTGATAATCTATGCCCACAGTGCAGGCGTCCTTATCGCTCTTGTGAAAGAAATGATTTACTGTCTCATTAGCAGCCATTTATAAAAATATTACTAAAATAATTATATTGAAATATGCCAATAAAGTTATTTTCTATATATTTATTTACATGTGATAGGAGATTTTTTGTGTTTTATTAACTTTGGTAACATAATTTTTACACTTTTTAAACACATGCGATGACATTTTTGTTATTTTTTTGTTACTCAATGCAAGTGACAACTCAGAGTTTACTCGTCGCCTGCTTGACGCAGACCTAATTAGGATGTTTTCAAGTCTTCACGAAACGCGCGCTTGTAATATATCAGCCTCTTTTTTATAATCAATATCATTGTTTTTAGATACTTTTTTTTCTTCCAAATACTTCATTTTTCCTATTTAAAAAATGTGATACGTTATTTTATTCAAAAAAAGTTGGCTACCCTAGTTATACGCGGCACACGCTCTAATCGTGCCCGGCTTAGGCCGAGCTGCGCCGTGAACTCATTGCGGGTATAGAAGGAGACCTCTCACTGCCGAGCGTCTTCAGAGCGATGCTTGGCAGCGACAGGAATTAAGCTGCGGTCCCTATCTTCTGCCAAGACGTCACCTCACAGAATGAAGGAAAGGGCCAGGAAGAAAGGTCTTTCCACTGATCCGAACCGCCGCCAACGACTAGGGTGGTGCAGGCGCGAGTAGCCCCTGATGCTGACTTTATATGTAATGATTTTCATAATTTAAATACCTCACAATTGAATATTTAATAAATAAATTTACTTACATATAAATCAATTAAAATCGGAGTACATGATACATAAATAATATCTACATATCCTAATCCTATTACCAGATATTATAAAATATAGTTTTCTATGTGATCGAAAGAACGACGTCCGTGCGATTACTAAGGCGCCCCAACGGAAGACCAGCGTAGGTATTTTGACCTGGCCACCGAAGGAATGTAACATAGTCCCAGTGGCCCGCCAATAAAGGTGGAGAGACGGCACACGGCGGGTTTCTTTAGTGGGTGAAGGCCCCACACTACCCTTTTCGTTGCCCCGAACGACGGAGTGTGCGGTTAGGAACATTTTTTCCTTTTGAACTGCTTTTTGCCGAATCAGGGTCGTTTTATAACGGTTCTCTATATTTTTGTTTTTTTTCTCTTTCTCTCATTTTTATTTATATGTATATTATTTTTTTCTCATTCGTTACAATCAAATAGGTATTTTCTTTCTTACTTTCTTTCTTTTATGAAGAAATATACAGGGCAACAGACTGCTCACTTATACCTATATAATAAAAACACATAAAAATGGCCGCCCTAACTAAGTAAAAATAATTTCTGCGGCCTAGTGTCAAAACGGTCAAAGTTGGTGTTGGCAAGAATTGTGATTTTAATGCCAAATAGTTAAAAAATATCACATTTATTTGCGCTAAAAGAGTAAAATTGGCATTCTTTCAAAAGATTTCAATGTAAAAAGTATTGTAGTGTGCCTTTTCATACTGTTTAATAAAAAATCGTATTCAAGGCTCTACTCAAGCTAGAAATTAATAATTTTAGAAAAATATTTTGGTATTTTTATGTATTTTTTGACCATTTGCCATGCTTAGTGGTCAGGCATATAAAATAATACAAAGGGCAAAAATGTGAAATCGAAAATAACAGTCACGAGCAGAATTTGAACCTGCATCTCCTGGAACACCGTCCCAGATGCTTTGCCAATTCAGCCATTGTTACAATAGGTGGACTGTGAATTTCAATAACACATTCATTATTAATGTCTTGCGTGACGCCTGCGCCATCTGTCACGTTGGCTGACAACATATATACCGGTAGAAGTTATTCGATTTGTAATGACTTTACAACTGGCGATCATGAGGTCACAGGTTCGAGTCCCGGTTCAGGTTAGTAAAACATTTTGAGTTATTCCTTTAAAAAAATCTCAATAACAGCTCTGAGTTAGGAAGATGGCGGTATTTCAACCCCATGCCTCAGAAAGCACGTAAATCTGATCACCATGTCTAAATGAGTGAGAGTACAGAGAATGCAAACAAAACAAACCTTCGCAACCGAAATCAAAAAGGCTCTGTCATCCTTCTTGAAAAACAGTCACCATGCTCCTAGTCTATGAGTTTAGAACCTAGTTCCCGAGAAGAACGAAATTGTTTAACTTATGAAGGAATTTTAGGACTTTTCGCCTGCCCTCGGGAGTTCTATGGTAATCCCGTCATCTTTCAATGCCTTTCCGTCCTTTAGTAGCTTGAGAGCCTGATGCGGATCTCATACAGGCTGACGTTCGTGTTATCTTCAGTATAATGCCAAGTTACCTTGGATATGGGATTTTGAACCAAGTCAACAACAGATCAAAAACATGAATTTCTAAGAAAATTAATTACATTAGCCTTTTTAATTATAAACATAATTACGAATTATCATTATAATTTTTGTCAGTGTTAAATATGCAGATATATTATTATATTTTAAAATACTCAATTTTCTAGAATATGAATAGATATCTTATCTATATTTTAGCACTTGATATGCTCACAAATAATTTGTTCTTTAAGGTATCAATAGCTTGATAGTAGATTGGCCACCGATTTAAACTGTTTCAGTTTAAATCGGTGGTCACCTTCAATTCTAGTGGTGCCCTTGCTTATTATCCTCATTATAAGCATTATTATCCTTCCTATCCTCTCCTTATTATCTTTCCTCTCCACCTGCTATCCCTTTCCTTGGAGATGACGACCCGCTAATTATGCCTCTGGTTTTGCTAAAGTTTATAAGCTACAGTAACCACTTACTATCAGGTGAGTCGTATGCCTGTATGCTATCCATGGGCCAATAAAAAAAGAGTAGAAGAAGAATGTGCATGACACATTAAATTTCAATGTTTGTCATTCTACCGTCTGTTAGTCAAAAAACAGTAGCTGCGTAATCCAAAGCGACGATTCCCATATATAAACCACCAAATTTGAATTTTGAACTTTTTCAATTGTTTTTGTGGGGGTTCCCGTATTTTTCTTTTGTTTTTCAAACTCCTGTGTTAGTGCGTACAAAATAAAAAAAAAACAATGATACAAATCGGCAAGCCATTTAAATTTTAATTTATTTTAGTCGGTAGTGTAACCGTCTTGCGTGCCTCGTGCACGTCGTTGGTTCGATTCCCACTCAGGACAATTATTTGTGTGATGAACACATATTTGTACTGCATCTTGGTGTTTTCTATCTATATATGCATGTATTTATAATAAAAAAGTAATATATGTATTATATCCGCAATCTAGTACCCATAGCACAAGCGTTAAGCTTAGTTTGGGACTAGAGGACGTTGTGTGAAATGTCCGTGAATATTTATTTATTTGTGAGTTTTAGGGCGTCTAACAAACAGCATTTGTTTTTTATTTAAATAGATTTAGGTACATAAAAAAATATGAAACTAAATATAACTCACACAGCTAAAAAAATCTCAAGTGTCGCTAATGCTTTTTTGTTTTTAAAAAAAAGACAACGAAACTTATAGTTAATTACAATGATGTGATGATGATCATAGTTAAATTTACCAACAGCATAAAATTGATTTCGCGAAAACGACTTTAGTTTAGTTTGTATGGATGGATGATGGTCACCTAATCACGCTTGGGTGGGTGAATGGACATAACAATTCATTTTGAACGATTTATGAGTTGGTATATTTGCCATAACTAAGCCTTATAGTATTATGACCTAAAACTATGTTATCTTTGTTTTTAAGCAGATTTTCCACAATAAGAAGTGTTGACATATTACACATATCTAGCTATTCATTTCTCAGATACAGTAGGGTATATAAACGGCGTATAACTTAATAAAGCATCAGTACAGCTTGTGCTATCTAATTGATTAGAAAATTGAATAGAAAAACTATAACAAAAACAATCATGGCTGGTTTGAACAAACTTACCGTCTTGCTCTTGGTCGTCGCCTGCGTGATGATCATCACCACTGAGCTTGCTGTAGCAGCCGATCATGTAGGTCCCTGTGACCAGGTCTGCTCTCGCATTGTCCCAGAAAGGGACGAGTGCTGCAGAGCTCACGGCTACTCTGGCTACTACAGTTGTGATGGCGGAATGTATTGTTATTAATACTACGTCGGAATCAAAAGGTATTTTTTTCCAAAATCATAAGTAGTTTTTTCAGTATTGTGGAATTCTTATAAATATGAAAATTGTGTAATGTTTCCTTGCAGGCTTGCATCAGGCTGCAATTATTTTTGAGCATTCAATTACATACAAAGTGAGCGTGCGTCTCTTTTTTTTTGACTAGGTCAGACGTTAACGGTATTCGGTACTATCATTAGACAGATTTATAGGGGCCGCGTAAAATATATTAGCACTGCAGATTTTAGGGCGTGCCTGAGAGATACTGGCGGACCACTGAATTATTTTCAAACAATTCCAGTGGTCCGCCGGTACAGGGGGAGAGACGGCACTCGGCGGGTTTATTTAGTTGGTGAGGGCTCAACAATACCCTGTTCGTTGCCCAGAACGACGGTGTGTTAATAAAAAAACGAGTGTGCGAGTGTTTAGCCCACACGACTGAAGTAAAACTTAACAATAAATATATATATATTAATAATAATCTTAATATCTATTAATAATGAAAAAAGAGAGAAAGAAAATGTGTGCTCGCACCACTCTCTTGGCCCTACAGTAATATACGAAACGTAACTCTCTCTCTTTCTATCTTCACTACCACACTTTTCTGAACGCTCACGTCGCCTGATCACACTTTTTATAACGCTGACGTCATGCATTCACCAGCTTACTCCCCAAGTCAAGCGTGCGTAAAGAAGTATTTACTTCAAAAATTGATGTGCGCGAGAAATAGCAATAGTCTCAATAAATCCTTATAAGATAGAAGTACATAAAGAAGGTGAGGAAATAGTTATTTGTGCAACAAGAGAGCAAAGTCCTTTTTTGCTGCGAGTACTGATTTTGAATCCTGAGCAAGCGAAGGATTCAACGATTGAATCACGAGCGTAGCGAGTGCTGATTTTGAATCCTGAGTGTGGAAACTGAAACTAGAATTAAATATTTACAGGTTAAATATCAGTTTTATTTGCAGTAAATACTTATTTTCGTTTAAAAACAACAATAAGTAAAAAATTCAATAAATTACATTAAAAGACATAATTACCTTTTTTGCAAAATTTCTTCCGAAACGAAATTCCGAACGAGTGTCTTTGAGGTCGAATTCAAAATCGGAACTTTGAAAGGGCTGGTCTTTGTCTCTCTCTCTCTTTCTAATGGCGGGAAAGAGATAGAGTGTGAATGTTTCGAATTATATATGATGAACCCAAGGCTGTATAAGATAATCGCGGCTATCTCAAAAAAAAAAATTAAAACGCTACTTTATCTCACTCAGTGAGCAAAATTGCATTTTGCTCTCTGATTTCAGGCAGCAAAACCTACATGTTTGAGCTACTGAAGTGAAAAAAAACATATCACTACAAAAGGAATAAAAATAACATTAATTATTTTGTTTCAGATGATTCGAGAGAAAGACCCGTTCCGGAATCATAGATTTAAAAAAAACTTGTAACTCTTTACTTTACCTTCTTTTACATGCTTATATGTCATTTAGAGTTAGTACCTACCTATTAATTAATTAAAATCTGTGATTAAAATCAAACAATATACTTTTCTATAAACTACTATGACTTTGTCTTATTTCAACATGTGAGTTTTGTTACAATAACAAAATATAGAAATATGGGTAATCTTTAAATTATGAAAATTGCTATTAGCAAGGCTTTAGCTTGGTACGTTTATATGATTAACTAGCCTTTGCCAGCGGCTTCGCCGCAGCCAAAAGCTAGTTTTTCGGTTATATCTCAGGTTCCCGATATAGTAGCAGGATAAAATGTCTACCATTTTTTAAGTCAAATCAAGGCCTTTCAAATAAAAAAAAGTTGCATCAAAATCCATCTAGTAGTACTTTTAAATAAATTCTAAAAAAAAATCTATTGTAAATAATTTTCTAGTTTTTCGGTTATATCTCAGGTTCCCGATATAGTAGCGAGATAAAATGTATACCAGTTTTTAAGTCTAATTAAGGTCTTTCAAATAAAAAATGTTTCATCAAAATCCGTTCAGTAGTTTTTGTGTGATGTGCGAACAAACAAACAGACAAACAGATAAACAGACAAACAGACAAAAATTCTAAAAAATTGTTTTGTGTTTAGACACGCCTATATAGCCTATTACAGTAATTTTTTCTCAAATATCTTAAATGTACAGACACAGGTCTGTTACAGCTTTATAATAGTATAGATAGATTACTTCACATTTAAAATATTTTACTTCCAATGAAGAAGTAACAAAATTTTGGAATTATAAAACTTTGTGCACCTTTGCCTTTGCATTAATATAATAAGTTGCCTTATGAGTCACAAATATTATTACACTTTTACATATTTTACTGGTTTAATTGTACTGACTTCGGCCATAAAATATGAGCCATTATGGGTCAGACCCGGTACCAAATGGGAGCCGAGCCGAGGCAGGCCCGAGCGGGTTAGTACCACCATCTCCCGTGTGACCAGCCATGAAGCACATCGTCGTGTTTTGGTTATAGCAGGAGATAGCGATTGGGCTGCCCGCACTAGTGAGGAGAACCGCCAGGGCCAGGAGGGAACCGACATATCTTCACAATAGGTGACAGAGTCGCTTTCCTCCAGCCGAATCTGAACCACCCCGCCGGGGCTCAGGACCTGCTATTGCAGTCCATGGCGGAGTGGAGCATAGACCTGGCGGTGGCCTGCGAGCCATATTATGTCCCCTTCAGCCCAATTGGGTGGGGGACCTTAATGAGGATGTCGCTGTCCTGTCGAGAGGAAATGTCGGCCCTCCCCTCTACGCACTCGAAAGGGGATCAGGCTATGTCGCGGCGGGGTGGAGAGGCTACAGTATTGTAGCCATTTACTTTTCCTCTAACGGCGGCATGTCGGAGTTCGAGTTATTCTTGGACTCCGTCGGTGCCGCGGTTTGCAGACAGTCGCTGAGGCCCACTATTGTCCTCGGCGACTTCAACGTGAAGTCCCGTGCGTGGGGGAACCCCATCACTAATGCCAAAGGTAGGGCCGTCGGTCGTCGTCTTGCCCGGCTTAGGCCAAGCAGCGCCGTGAACTTATTGCGGGAATAGAAGGAGACCTCTCGCTGCCGAACGTCTTCAGAGCGATGCTTGGCAGCGACAGGAATTTTGCCCCGGTCGCTATCTTCTGCGAAGACATCATCTCTCAGAATGTAGCGGGGGAAAGGTCCTGGAAGAAAGATCCTTACGCTGATCCAAACCGCCGCCAGAGACTAGGCCGGCGCAGGCGCGAGTACCTGCACTTAATGCCAACTATAAATGTAATGGTTTCCTAATTTAAATACCTCAGAATTTAATATTTAATAAATAAAATTTATTAAATATTAAATTCTGAGGTAACCCCTCTCCACCCATGGGAGTCGTAAGAGCCGACTGAGGGAATACCGGGGGGAGTGGGCAGCAGCACTCCTTCGAGTAGGTATTAATAACATCCACTGCGATCGCCAACCTGCCTGCCAAGCGTGGCGATTATGCATATCCACAGCGACAACAAAAAAAAAAAGGAGATAGCGGTTAATTCGTTCATTTCATATATATCTGTGAAATGAAATTGTGTGCAGTGGCTTGACAGTACTCTCGGTAGATAGTTGAGTCCATGAACGACGGTTACCATTTTCCATTCCATCAGGTGGACCATCGCTCGCCACCATATGCAATAAAAAAAACTCTACAACGTTACAATTAACGGATACAAAGTACACCCAGACTTATTGTTTGTTGGTTCAAGCTGGCCACGTTGAATTTCGTAACATTATGCGATAGGCAAATTTAGATTCATTGTTTCGGTGGCTGTAACCGTGGTCGTGGTGGACATTTATCAGATATTATTTGTCATTCATAATTTCCAAACATTACTTATAATATAAAAATATTTTATATAATACTATAAAAATTTGAATCATTATCATCTAAATTTATTGTTTTATTTTGATTTAAAAAAACAAAGTTCTTGTTGAAAAACCCTATATAATGCAGAGAGCGCTATCACGAACGATACAATATAATAAATAAAGAAATACTGTATCGCCTGCATCTAATGCCCTTTTTTTTAAACGAGAATAGATGTACCTAACAGCACATCCTGTAATGTCGAGCAGTGATGGCGGAGTGCTTTAGATACCGAACGCCCGAGTGTTGTGTGTTCGATTCCCGCACAGGACAAATTTTGTGTTGCCCACAAAGGGTTGTTCTGAGGCTTAGTGAGCAAGTTTTATACGTTGCATTGTACGTTTTTAAAATCAGCCCGCGATACAAGGTCAAGGCGTTGTCTACCAGTACCACTGAAGCAATTTCATATAGTTCCAGTATTCCTTCCATACAGGCGGAGAGACGGTACACGGCGTGTTTTTAGTGGGTGAGGGCCCCACACTATGCTGATTGTTGTCCCGAAGGACGAGATGTGCGGTTAGATACATTTTTAATGGCTATTTTTGAGCCCAAGAAAGTACAATGAGCCTTAATAAATTACTTGGGTACCTAAATTCATACCATTTTTTAAATTTCATTCAACTAATACTAAATCGTTCCCTTGGGGAGGCCTATGACCAGCAGTGGACGATGAAAGGCTGATGGATGGATGGATGGATGAATACTAAATCGTTTCGTACCGTCCAATAAAAAATATAATGCTTACGTATGATATCTTATCTTTGAATTTCATAGTAAATGTTGCCAGTAAATAATTATTTGTAATCCTTTAGAACATTGCGCGCACTGGGAAGTGTGAGATTTGGCACAGTTAAAGTTTAAATGGAGAAAGAGTGAAGCAACTATACATCAATGGAAGCAACATAATATTTTTATATAACTAGTGTGCATTAGAAATAATATTTTTGTGTAACATCCATTAGAAATAAATAAATTCAATATTAATGCATTTTATAGGATTGATATATTTGAGGATTCATAATATTGATCATACACCAATCGTACATACAGTGCGATCGGTGTATGGTCGAATGTGGACCACTGGACGACCACTAGTTATTATAAAAATATCAAATCGATATCCATTCGATAGTTTATTGCTTCTATGTTGAGTTGAATTTATATTTCTCCGTAGATACTTTCCTTACGACACGATACGCTAGTTTAGTTTGTACCACCGCGGAGGTGGTCAGGCGGATCGAGGCGCTGGGGCTTAGGAAGAGTAGGGCCACCTTGAAAAGTCGGAGGCCCTACTCTTCCATGGGCCCCGACGTGGCCCACCCGCCAGCGCCTCAATAACGGTCAATGGTGTGGGACTTCCGATCTAGGCCCACATCAAATATCTGGGCCTGGTATTAGATGGACGGTGGCACTTTGACGAGCACTTCCGCCGTTTTGCGCCAAAGCTCGTCGGCACGGCGTCCGCCCTCGGGCGACTGATGCCGAATTTGGGCGGACCGAGTCTCGCGTGTCGACGACTCTACGCGCGGGTAGTACGGTCGATGGCACTGTGCGGCGCGCCCGTGTGGGCGGAGTCCCTGGCCGCTCGCAATAGGGCCCTTCTGTGGCGTCCACAGAGGGTCGTAGCTGTCAGGGCAATACGCGGGTACCGCACGGTCTCGACCGATGCAGCCTGCGCGTTGGCCGGAACCCCCCTGTGGGATCTGAAGGCGAAGGTGCTCGCCGACGTCACCGGCGGGCGTCGTCGGCGCGGGTGGGGGCAGCCGCCCCTCGCCTAGTGCGATTTCATCGTGGCGAGAAGATGCCCACTGCGCCCCAGTCCTAAAGTGGAAGTCTCGGCTGGAGACGCCCCGGGCTGGTCTCTGGACCGTGGGGGTGCTCCAGCCGATCTTGGAAGAATGGGCAGGGTGGCAGCACGGGGTCCTCACCTTCCGGTTGGTGCAGGTTTTGTCGGGGCATGGTTGCTTCGGCAAATACCTGCACATGATCGCTAGGAGGGAGACGACCCCAGGCTGTCACCACTGCAACTGCGGCGAGGACTCGGCGCAGCACGCGCTCGAGTCGTGCCCGGCTTGGGATGTGCAGCGCCGGGAACTCGTTGCAGTCATTGGCGTGGACCTGTCGCTGCCGGCCGTTGCGCGAGTGATGGTTGGCAGTGACAGGGCCTGGACCGCGGTCGCCGCCTTCTGCGAGGCTGTCGTCTCGCGGAAGGAGGTGGCGGAGAGGGCCCGGGAGGAATCCTCCTTCGCGGACCCGATTTGCCGCCGGCACGCGGGGCGGCGTGCGCGTGCTTACCTGCGGCTGATGCCGCCCTAGCCGAGGCTGCGGACGGTGGGGTCGGGGAGTACCCTGCCGTCCGCGGAAGTCTACCGCGAAGGTGTGACGCCCAATTGCGCGGGTCGTCGCACAAGAGAGGGTGCCTGAAGGGGCTGCCGCCTGCGGATCGCGGGAAACGACACGGTACCCGTGATCCGCCGTAGTTAGGGCGGGTGATGGCGCACGGTGGGTTTTTAGTGGTCAGAGCCCCACACTACCCCGTTGTCTCCCCGGGCAGCGGGGTGTGCGGTAGGACATTTTTACCCACCTAAAATAAAATAAAAATAAAAAAATAAAGTTTTGTTTGTACCTTAGATCAGTAGCGTTTACTTTGTTGTGAAATATATTATCCTGCTGTTTTCACATTAGTATATTATTTAAGAAGAAACATAAATAAACTCCCTATACAAATATGTAAGTAGGGAAACAACTTAGGTATAAATACGTATCGTGGTTTCAAGCAGACTCCGAGCTATTACTGATTAGCTTCCTGTTTTAAATTAGTGTTCTGAACAAATAAATTAATAGTGTTAATGTTAAATATTTAAATAAATTCAATTTAAGGCATATTATATCCTCGCTTTGTGAAAAGAAAAACACGAATTTCTCTTAAACTTGGGTACTGAAATGAAAACTGTTTACAGATTATGAAACTTTTTCTTAGATACGAGTGATATCGAGAAGGCCTGAATCATTCCGCCGTTTCGTGCAAAAAAAGACCGTTCCGCGTATTAAAAAAAACTTAGTTGTATGGAATGATATTTTACACTTTTATATCTATACAATATCATTGGTTGTATGTACTTTATTTTAATTAATCAAGTTTAGTTTGCCACCAGATCTATAAAAAGTGGAAGGCGCTCTTTTATCTCATATAATTACTGAATTAAGGACAATTGAAATTTTACAAGGGGACGGTAATGAAATGTCTAAGGATTGTAACGAAAAGTGAAAGGATTGTAATAAATTACGGAACCATTACAACTATCAACACCTTAATTTAGGTAGTAACAATAGTAAACCTTCATGGTATCGGAATAACAACAGTCCATTATGCTCCGACCATGCAGGTACAACTTGATTTAACACTGCTGGATTATTTTTTGTGGGGCTATGTTAAAAGCAGAGTCTATATGAATCAGAATCAGAATTTATTTATTTGTACAACATAGGTAAAATATAGATCTTAAATAATGTGTAGTTCACTATGCCTTGTCACTAGGACATACAAATATAATATTAAATTTAATTAATTAAATGAAGATAATAGAATAAGAATTAATTCAACACAGCCAATCGAATCCATAACAGCCTCAAAAACTCAAAATTCGTGAGGTGATTAACAAAATAAACCCACCATTTTGTCAAACCTACCATTTTATCAGATAATATATTATTTGTCATTCATAATTGCCAAACCTTACTTATTGTAAATGTAATACAATAAAAATTTTAATCATTATCATCTAAATTTATTGTTTTATTTTAATTTAATAAACAAAGTTCTTGTTGAAAAACCCTATACAAAACAAAAACTTGAAATCATTATACGAATAGTTGTATCAGTATTTATTTTACTGCATTAAATGGTATTATAATTATTAATGAGGTACACAGGTTATAATGAGTTTTACTCAATTGTAATAGGACCTTAAATTGTCTAAGCTCTAGTGCAGACTTTCCTATAATACCAAAAAACGTGTTTTCTTAAAATTACATAAACTAGTTTTCCTGCTGTAGACAGGTATATAAACAGCGTACATCTTGAAAATACATCATTGAAACTTGTGCACTCAATAGAAACACTTCAACTATTACAATAATAAACATGGCTGGTTTCAATAAACTTACCGTCTTGCTCCTGGTCGTCGCCTGCGTGATGATCATCACCACTGAGCTTGCTGTAGCAGCCACTCGTGTAAGTCCCTGTGACCAGGTCTGCTCTCGCATTGTCCCAGAAAGGAACGAGTGCTGCAGAGCTCACGGCTACTCTGGCTACTCCAGTTGTAGTGGCGGAATGTATTGTTATTAATACTTCGGAATCAAAAGGTATTAATTTTTTTTTTTTTAAATCATAAGTAGTTTTTTTCAGTGTTATATAATCCTCATAAATATGACAATTGTGTGAACTCTTGCACCAGGCTGCCATAAATTTGAGCATTCAATTACATACAAAGTGAGCGTGCAAATTGTTTTTTTAGACTGGGGATAGACGTCTCCCTTGGCGGTATTCGGTATTCGGTGCTAATGATAATTAGGCAGATTTATAGGGGCCGCATAAAATGTCTTAGAACCGCAGTAAGATATATTGCTACTAAATATCTGTTTGTCTGTTTCACGCAAAAACTATTGCACGAATTTTAATAAAATTTTTTTGGTAAATATCTCTTGATTGGACTTAAAAACTGGTATAGATTTACCCCGCTACTACGAGTATATCAGGCACCTGAGATTTAACCCAAAAACTAGTTCCATATGGATGGATAGATGGAGGTATTCTCAAGATATTTTTCTTTGCTAGCAATGACAATGTAATTTTGAGATCGTCGCCTAGTTGTACACTTTCAATTCGAACGATCGGCGACCTGACCTCTTTCATGATTCAGAAGGCATGTTAGGTAGTAGATCACGCTCACGACTGTCAAGTAATATTCTGGCAGTCGTTACAGGTATCAGACCTGAATAAATAATCTGACTCCGGTCTTGTTCTAAGGTCACATTTGTCGCCTTAGCTGCATCGTGGAGGTTAGATAGACAGTCGCTCTGTGTAAATACGTATTGGTAGATCGGCTAAAACTGAACAGACCGGAAGCTGACCCTTAACAAAAAGTTTGGGACAACGCTAGGGAGATCATGATGAAAATTAAACGTTTTTTTTAGATTGACGTACTTCATTATTGAAATTAGGAAAGCATAGACATAGCTACCCTGCAATTTTGAAACCTAACACCCCTGGGTGAGTCCTGACTCAGGATCGAAATTCATATCTCTCTTGGCAGTGCTCATTCTTATTATTAGACTATTATTTTTTTCTTTTTTACTTGCCTTCATTTCATACTTTTTTATTTTGTTTCAGAGAAAGCGTAATTACTTAAAAATTGACATTGACTATTTTGCGGCCTTTTCGAGTATTATGTGAATTAATTTTGCCTACTTACCATATACCTACATCACCAGATTGCAATTAACATTGGAGCAAATATTACTTACCTACATAATTTATTTATAAACACCATAATTTTTAATATACATGTTTATAAACTATCTGTGTTGTATTTATTATTTTTGTCCGTGTAGTGATGGACTAAGAAAACAAGTGTCACCACCCCATCCTTTCCCGCGGGTGTCTTACAAGGCGACTAAGGGAAGTAAGCAATTATCATCCATTGCATTACTGGTGGTAGGGCTGGGTACCAAGTGAGAGTACTTATTTGCTATCTGGACCGAACGGGTCGGTACCACCGTCTCCTGTGTGACCGGTCATGAAGCACGTCAGTGTGTTTTGGCTGTAGCAGAAGATAGCCGTTTATTCTTTAATTTCATATCTTACAAATGAAATGGTGCGCAGTGGCTTGACAATGCTCGCAGTATAGTTGAGTCCATGAGCAACGGCTACCACTTACCATCAGGTGGGCCGCAGCTTAACTGCCATCATTAACTATAAAAAAAATTCACTTCATTTATAGAAAAAGGTATTCAGCCCTCAAATTGTGAAAACGGCTACAGCCGAGCTACTACTTGACAGCGCTAACTAGTCTGGTCAAAATAAGTAAATAAATAATGGATTACAATAATTCCTAGTGATCTGCAGCGTACAGGCGGAGGAGACGGCACACGACCGGTGTATTTAGTGGGTGAGAGCCCACAACTGCATCCCACTTCTTTTTTTGTTAAGGAAAAATTGTCCATGAACAAAGCTCTTCTGTGGAAGACACAGATAGTCATGGTGGTCAGGGTTATACGTAGGGTTGCCAACTATACTTTATAATAACGCATCATATTTTATTTTTGGTAAATATACTTTTGCATAAAATAAAGTATGTAAAAATATTCTATTTCCAATCTTTACTGTGATGCTTAAAATGAAATACTTTTATGAATAATTCCTGAACTATTGTCGATACTCTTATGCTGAAACAGAACGCATACAGGACTTAAATATATTTTTAAATATAATAATTTACGATAACGAAACGTTGTCATTGTCAATGTGATAAATAAGTCACCTGTCTGAGGTGGCATCTGTCTCTGATGTTCGTTTATCGGCGAAATTGATTCAAAATGGTTCTTGTTTATTTATTTAGTTTTCATTTGAAGAATTCGTTTTAATTTACTTAAATTTTATATTTATATAAAATTTTATATTTATTTAAATTTTTAATTGTTATCGTAAAGATAGCTTCCAAAAATTTAAGGACAATAAAAAACTGTTAGCGTCTAATGAACAGAGGATAACCATATAAGTGAAAGATATAGCTTTATCTTTTCAATTGTTAATTGTATTATTTCAATTTTGGTATTCAAGGCATAGATTATGATTTTTGAGACCAGCGAGTTAAATAGAGTCGGCTATTTCAGAGGTAGGTAAAAAGCTGGGTAAATGAAATACGATAAAATAGTTATACATATTGTATGAATCCTGCTTTTATTCATTAAGTATTAAAACAAGTTTCATTTGTTACAAATATTGGAATTATATAATTTTAATAAATGTTAGAATATAAAAAAATCTTAAACATTAGACCTTTCTGAAACAAAACTACTTTTCTATCTATAGCGTTTAGTTGATTTTGTATAGTACAAAATCAACTAAACGATGTTTATAATACTTTACAGGCATTCGTGGTCACAGGTGGACTGAGATGTTGGACGTCCAATAGTCGATCAATTGATGATGATTATTATAATTAATCTATATTATAAGATGTAACTAGTAGAAGAGGTGGAAGATGAATGTGTCTTAAAGAGATGGAAGAAATATTTCGAAAGTTTATTTGAGAAAAAAGATGTGATAGCGCAGGGTATATTTGAGGATATGAATGAAAGTTACAGCGAAAGTGAAATTAGTACGAAAGAGATTATAGATAACTAGCTTAGCTTTGAATAGTAACCTTAACAAAAAAAAACCGTATTACTAAGTTCTAAATAAATAATTTGATTCGCTGTAGTAGCTCTGTGGTGGCTTTCGTCTACAATAAACGTTTACCACCAACATGTATGCTATTATTTTATTTTTAAATAGTGATCTGTTATATAAACAAATTATAATAAAATTCAGAAATGAAAAATTGAACTAGAGGTGATTTTGTGACTTTACTACCTATGATGTTTCACCTCCGTACTAATAATCTATGCCCACAGTGCAGGCGTCCTTATCGCTCTTGTGAAAGAAATGATTTACTGTCTCATTAGCAGCCATTTATAAAAATATTACTAAAATAATTTTATTGAAATATGCCAATAAAGTTATTTTCTATGTATTTATTTACATGTGATAGGAGATTTTTTGTGTTTTATTAACTTTGGTAACATAATTTTTACACTTTTTAAACACATACGATGACATTTTTGTTATTTTTTTGTTACTCAATGCAAGTGACAACTCAGAGTTTACTCGTCGCCTGCTTGACGCAGACCTAATTAGGATGTTTTCAAGTCTTCACGAAACGCGCGCTTGTAATATATCAGCCTCTTTTTTATAATCAATATCATTGTTTTTAGATACTTTTTTTTCTTCCAAATACTTCATTTTTTCCTATTTAAAAAATGTGATACGTTATTTTATTCAAAAAAAGTTGGCTACCCTAGTTACACGCGGCACACGCTCTAATCGTGCCCGGCTTAGGCCGAGCTGCGCCGTGAACTCATTGCGGGTATAGAAGGAGACCTCTCACTGCCGAGCGTCTTCAGAGCGATGCTTGGCAGCGACAGGAATTAAGCTGCGGTCCCTATCTTCTGCCAAGACGTCACCTCACAGAATGAAGGAAAGGGCCAGGAAGTAAGGTCTTTCCACTGATCCGAACCGCCGCCAACGACTAGGGTGGTGCAGGCGCGAGTAGCCCCTGATGCTGACTTTATATGTAATGATTTTCATAATTTAATTACGTCACAATTGAATATTTAATAAATAAATTTACTTACATATAAATCAATTAAAATCGGAGTACATGATACATAAATAATATCTACATATCCTAATCCTATTACCAGATATTATAAAATATAGTTTTCTATGTGATCGAAAGAACGACGTCCTTGCGATTACTAAGGCGCCCCAACGGAAGACCAGCGTAGGTCTTTTGACCTGGCCACCGAAGCAATGTAACATAGTCCCAGTGGCCCGCCAATAAAGGTGGAGAGACGGCACACGGCGGGTTTCTTTAGTGGGTGAAGGCCCCACACTACCCTGTTCGTTGCCCCGAACGACGGAGTGTGCGGTTAGGAATTTTTTTTCCTTTTGAACTGCTTTTTGCCGAGTCAGGGTCGTTTTATAACGAATCTCTATATTTTTGTTTTTTTTCTCAGTTTATTTATATGTATATTATTTTTTTCTCATTCGTTACAATCAAATAGGTATTATCTTTCTTACTTTCTTTCTTTTATGAAGAAATATACAGGGCAACAGACTACTCACTTATACCTATATAATAAAAACACATAAAAATGGCCACCCTAACTAAGTAAAAATAATTTCTGCGGCCTAGTGTCAAAACGGTCAAAGTTGGTGTTGGCAAGAATTGTGATTTTAATGCCAAATAGTTAAAAAATATCACATTTATTTGCGCTAAAAGAGTAAAATTGGCATTCTTTCAAAAGATTTCAATGTAAAAAGTATTGTAGTGTGCCTTTTCATACTGTTTAATAAAAAATCGTATTCAAGGCTCTACTCAAGCTAGAAATTAATAATTTTAGAAAAATATTTTGGTATTTTTATGTATTTTTTGACCATTTGTCATGCTTAGTGGTCAGGTATATAAAATAACACAAAGGGCAAAAATGTGAAATCGAAAATAACAGTCACGAGCAGAATTTGAACCTGCATCTCCTGGAACACCGTCCCAGATGCTTTGCCAATTCAGCCATTGTTATAATAGGTGGACTGTGAATTTCAATAACACATTCATTATTAATGTCTTGGGTGACGCCTGCACCATCTGTCACGTTGGCTGACAACATATATACCGGTAGAAGTTATTCGATTTGTAATGACTTTACAACTGGCGATCATGAGGTCACAGGTTCGAGTCCCGGTTCAGGTTAGTAAAACATTTTGAGTTATTCCTTTAAAAAAATCTCAATAACAGCTCTGAGTTAGGAAGATGGCGGTATTTCAACCCCATGCCTCAGAAAGCACGTAAATCTGATCACCATGTCTAAATGAGTGAGAGTACAGAGAATGCAAACAAAACAAACTTTCGCAACCGAAATCAAAAAGGCTCTGTCATCCTTCTTGAAAAACAGTCACCATGCTCCTAGTCTATGAGTTTAGAACCTAGTTCCCGAGAAGAACGAAATTTTTTAACTTATGAAGGAATTTTAGGACTTTTCGCCTGCCCTCGGGAGTTCTATGGTAATCCCGTCATCTTTCAATGCCTTTCCGTCCTTTAGTAGCTTGAGAGCCTGATGCGGATCTCATACAGGCTGACGTTCGTGTTATCTTCAGTATAATGCCAAGTTACCTTGGATATGGGATTTTGAACCAAGTCAACAACAGATCAAAAACATGAATTTCTAAGAAAATTAATTACATTATCCTTTTTAATTATAAACATAATTACGAATTATCATTATAATTTTTGTCAGTGTTAAATATGCAGATATATTATTAAATATAAAATACTCAATTTTCTAGAATATGAATAGATATCTTATCTATATTTTAGCACTTGATATGCTCACAAATAATTTGTTCTTTAAGGTATCAATAGCTTGATAGTAGATTGGCCACCGATTTAAACTGAAACTCTCACCTTCAATTCTAGTGGTGCCCTTGCTTATTATCCTCATTATCAGCATTATTATTCTTCCTATCCTCTCCTTATTATCTTTCCTCTCCATCTGCTATCCCTTTCCTTGGAGATGACGACCCGCTAATTATGCCTCTGGTTTTGCTAAAGTTTATAAGCTACAGTAACCACTTACTATCAGGTGAGTCGTATGCCTGTATGCTATCCATGGGCCAATAAAAAAAGAGTAGAAGAAGAATGTGCATGACACATTAAATTTCAATGTTTGTCATTCTACCGTCTGTTAGTCAAAAAACAGTAGCTGCGTAATCCAAAGCGACGATTCCCATATATAAACCACCAAATTTGAATTTTAAACTTTTTCAATTGTTTTTGTGTGGGTTCCCGTATTTTTCTTTTGTTTTTCAAACTCCTGTGTTAGTGCGTACAAAATAAAAAAAAAAACAATGATACAAATCGGCAAGCCATTTAAATTTTAATTTATTTTAGTCGGTAGTGTAACCGTCTTGCGTGCCTCGTGCACGTCGTTGGTTCGATTCCCACTCAGGACAATTATTTGTGTGATGAACACATATTTGTACTGCATCTTGGTGTTTTCTATCTATATATGCATGTATTTATAATAAAAAAGTAATATATGTATTATATCCGCAATCTAGTACCATAGCACAAGCGTTAAGCTTAGTTTGGGACTAGAGGACGTTGTGTGAAATGTCCGTGAATATTTATTTATTTGTGAGTTTTAGGGAGTCTAACAAACAGCATTTGTTTTTTATTTAAATAGATTTAGGTACATAAAAAAATATGAAACTAAATATAACTCACACAGCTAAAAAAATCTCAAGTGTCGCTAATGCTTTTTTGTTTTTAAAAAAAAGACAACGAAACTTATAGTTAATTACAATGATGTGATGATGATCATAGTTAAATTTACCAACAGCATAAAATTGATTTCGCGAAAACGACTTTAGAGTTTAGTTTGTATGGATGGATGATGGTCACCTAATCACGCTGGGGTGGGTGAAGGGACATAACAATTCATTTTGAACGATTTATGAGTTGGTATATTTGCCATAACTAAGCCTTATAGTATTATGACCTAAAACTATGTTATCTTTGTTTTTAAGCAGATTTTCCACAATAAGAAGTGTTGACATATTACACATACCTAGGTATTCATTTCTCAGATAAAGTAGGGTATATAAACGGCGTATAAGTTAATAAGGCATCAGTACAGCTTGTGCTATCTAATTGATTAGAAAATTGAATAGAAAAACTATAACAAAAACAATCATGGCTGGTTTGAACAAACTTACTGTCTTGCTCCTGGTCGTCGCCTGCGTGATGATCATCACCACTGAGCTTGCTGTAGCAGCCGATCATGTAGGTCCCTGTGACCAGGTCTGCTCTCGCATTGTCCCAGAAAGGGACGAGTGCTGCAGAGCTCACGGCTACTCTGGCTACTACAGTTGTGATGGCGGAATGTATTGTTATTAATACTACGTCGGAATCAAAAGGTATTTTTTTCCAAAATCATAAGTAGTTTTTTCAGTATTGTGGAATTCTTATAAATATGAAAATTGTGTAATGTTTCCTTGCAGGTTTGCATCAGGCTGCAATTATTTTTGAGCATTCAATTACATACAAAGTGAGCGTGCGTCTCTTTTTTTTTGACTAGGTCAGACGTTAACGGTATTCGGTACTATCATTAGACAGATTTATAGGGGCCGCGTAAAATGTATTAGCACTGCAGATTTTAGGGCGTGCCTGAGAGATACTGGTGGACCACTGAATTATTTTCAAACAATTCCAGTGGTCCGCCGGTACAGGGGGAGAGACGGCACTCGGCGGGTTTATTTAGTTGGTGAGGGCTCAACAATACCCTGTTCGTTGCCCAGAACGACGGTGTGTTAATAAAAAAACGAGTGTGCGAGTGTTTAGTCCACACGACTGAAGTAAAACTTAACAATAAATATATATATATATATATATATATATATATATTAATAATAATCTTAATATCTATTGATAATGAAAAAAGAGAGAAAGAAAATGTGTGCTCGCACCACTCTCTCTTGGCCCTACAGTAATATACGAAACGTAACTCTCTCTCTTTCTATCTTCACCACCACACTTTTCTGAACGCTCACGTCGCCTGATCACACTTTTCATAACGCTGACGTCATGCATTCACCAGCTTACTCCCCAAGTCAAGCGTGCGTAAAGAAGTATTTACTTCAAAAATTAATGTGCGCGAGAAATAGCAATAGTCTCAATAAATCCTTATAAGATAGAAGTACATAAAGAAGGTGAGGAAATAGTTATTTGTGCAACAAGAGAGCAAAGTCCTTTTTTGCTGCGAGTACTGATTTTGAATCCAGAGCAAGTGAAGGATTCAACGATTGAATCACGAGCGTAGCGAGTGCTGATTTTGAATCCTGAGTGTGGCGAGGGATTCAAAGGCACGAGATGCAAAAAACTTTGCTTTCGTGTAACACACATAAATTTTCACTTCAGCAGCGAGAACACTTTAGGAGATAAAATATATTTCAGACCTATGTAACATTTTTGAAACTAGAATTAAATATTTACAGGTTAAATATCAGTTTTATTTGCAGTAAATACTTATTTTCGTTTAAAAACAACAATAAGTAAAAAATTCAATAAATTACATTAAAAGACATAATTACCTTTTTTGCAAAATTTCTTCCGAAACGAAATTCCGAACGAGTGTCTTTGAGGTCGAATTCAAAATCGGAACTTCGAAAAGGCTGGTCTTTGTCTCTCTCTCTTTTTCTAATGGCGGGAAAGAGATAGAGTGTGAATGTTTCGAATTATATATGATGAACCCAAGGCTGTATAAGATAATCGCGGCTATCTCAAAAAAAAAAAAAAACGCTACTTTATCTCACTCAGTGAGCAAAATTGCATTTTGCTCTCTGATTTCAGGCAGCAAAACCTACATGTTTGAGCTACTGAAGTGAAAAAAAAACATATCACTACAAAAGGAATAAAAATAACATTAATTATTTTGTTTCAGATGATTCGAGAGAAAGACCCGTTCCAGAATCATAGATTAAAAAAAAAACTTGTAACTCTTTACTTTACCTTCTTTTACATGCTTATATGTCATTTAGAGTTAGTACCTACCTATTAATTAATTAAAATCTGTGATTAAAATCAAACAATATACTTTTCTATAAACTACTATGACTTTGTCTTATTTCAACATGTGAGTTTTGTTACAATAACAAAATATAGAAATATGGGTAATCTTTAAATTATGAAAATTGCTATTAGCAAGGCTTTAGCTTGGTACGTTTATAAGATTAACTAGCCTTTGCCAGCGGCTTCGCCGCAGCCAAAAGCTAGTTTTTCCGTTATATCTCAGGTTCCCGATATAGTAGCAGGATAAAATGTCTACCATTTTTTAAGTCAAATCAAGGCCTTTCAAATAAAAAAAAGTTGCATCAAAATCCATCTAGTAGTTCTTTTAAATAAATTCTAAAAAAAAATCTAGTGTAAATAATTTTCTAGTTTTTCGGTTATATCTCAGGTTCCCGATATAGTAGCGAGATAAAATGTATACCAGTTTTTAAGTCTAATTAAGGCCTTTCAAATAAAAAATGTTTCATCAAAATCCGTTCAGTAGTTTTTATGTGATGTGCGAACAAACAAACAGACAAACAGATAAACAGACAAACAGACAAAAATTCTAAAAAAATTGTTTTGTGTTTAGACACGCCTTTATAGCCTATTACAGTCATTAAACACAAAGTGAAAATTTTTCACTTTGTGTTTAATGTATAGTGCTAAGCATGTCAAATGCTAAAAATATATATAAAAATATCTAAACTATTACAGTCATTTTTTCTCAAATATCTTAAATGTACAGACACAGCTCTGTTACAGCTTTATAATAGTATAGATAGATTACTTCACATTTAAAATATTTTACTTCCAATGAAGAAGTAACAAAATTTTGGAATTATAAAACTTTGTGCACCTTTGCCTTTGCATTAATATAATAAGTTGCCTTATGAGTCACAAATATTATTACACTTTTACATATTTTACTGGTTTAATTGTACTGACTTCGGCCATAAAATATGAGCCATTATGGGTCAGACCCGGTACCAAATGGGAGCCGAGCCGAGGCAGGCCCGAGCGGGTTAGTACCACCATCTCCCGTGTGACCAGCCATGAAGCACATCGTTGTGTTTTGGTTATAGCAGGAGATAGCGATTGGGCTGCCCGCACTAGTGAGGAGAACCGCCAGGGCCAGGAGGGAACCGACATATCTTCACAATAGGTGACAGAGTCGCTTTCCTCCAGCCGAATCTGAACCACCCCGCCGGGGCTCAGGACCTGCTATTGCAGTCCATGGCGGAGTGGAGCATAGACCTGGCGGTGGCCTGCGAGCCATATTATGTCCCCTTCAGCCCAATTGGGTGGGGGACCTTAATGAGGATGTCGCTGTCCTGTCGAGAGGAAATGTCGGCCCTCCCCTCTACGCACTCGAAAGGGGATCAGGCTATGTCGCGGCGGGGTGGAGAGGCTACAGTATTGTAGCCATTTACTTTTCCTCTAACGGCGGCATGTCGGAGTTCGAGTTATTCTTGGACTCCGTCGGTGCCGCGGTTTGCAGACAGTCGCTGAGGCCCACTATTGTCCTCGGCGACTTCAACGTGAAGTCCCGTGCGTGGGGGAACCCCATCACTAATGCCAAAGGTAGGGCCGTCGGTCGTCGTCTTGCCCGGTTTAGGCCAAGCAGCGCCGTGAACTTATTGCGGGAATAGAAGGAGACCTCTCGCTGCCGAACGTCTTCAGAGCGATGCTTGGCAGCGACAGGAATTTTGTCCCGGTCGCTATCTTCTGCGAAGACATCATCTCTCAGAATGAAGCGGGGGAAAGGTCCTGGAAGAAAGATCCTTACGCTGATCCAAACCGCCGCCAGAGACTAGGCCGGTGCAGGCGCGAGTACCTGCACTTAATGCCAACTATAAATGTAATGGTTTCCTAATTTAAATACCTCAGAATTTAATATTTAATAAATAAAATTTGAAGGTATTCTGAGGTAACCCCTCTCCACCCATGGGAGTCGTAAGAGCCGACTGAGGGAATACCGGGGGGAGTGGGCAGCAGCACTCCTTCGAGTAGGTATCAACAACATCCACTGACATCGCCAACCTGCCTGCCAAGCGTGGCGATTATGCATATCCACAGCGACAACAAAAAAAAGGAGATAGCGGTTAATTCGTTCATTTCATATATATCTGTGAAATGAAATTGTGTGCAGTGGCTTGACAGTACTCTCGGTAGATAGTTGAGTCCATGAACGACGGTTACCATTTTCCATACCATCAGGTGGACCATCGCTCGCCACCATATGCAATAAAAAAAACTCTACAACGTTACAATTAACGGATACAAAGTACACCCAGACTTATTGTTTGTTGGTTCAAGCTGGCCACGTTGAATTTCGTAACATTATGCGATAGGCAAATTTAGATTCATTGTTTCGGTGGCTGTAACCGTGGTCGTGGTGGACATTTATCAGATATTATTTGTCATTCATAATTTCCAAACATTACTTATAATATAAAAATATTTTATATAATACTATAAAAATTTGAATCATTATCATCTAAATTTATTGTTTTATTTTGATTTAAAAAACAAAGTTCTTGTTGAAAAGCCCTATATAATGCAGAGAGCGCTATCACGAACGATACAATATAATAAATAAAGAAATACTGTCTCGCCTGCATCTAATGCCCTTTTTTTTAAACGAGAATAGATGTACCTAACAGCACATCCTGTAATGTCGAGCAGAGATGGCGGAGTGCTTTAGATACCGAACGCCCGAGTGTTGTGTGTTCGATTCCCACACAGGACAAATTTTGTGTTGCCCACAAAGGGTTGTTCTGAGGCTTAGTGAGCAAGTTTTGTACGTTGCATTGTACGTTTTTAAAATCAGCCCGCGATACAAGGTCAAGGCGTTGTCTACCAGTACCACTGAAGTAATTTCATATAGTTCCAGTATTCCTTCCATACAGGCGGAGAGACGGTACACGGCGTGTTTTTAGTGGGTGAGGGCCCCACACTATGCTGATTGTTGTCCCGAAGGACGAGATGTGCGGTTAGATACATTTTTAATGGCTATTTTTGAGCCCAAGAAAGTACAATGAGCCTTAATAAATTAATTGGGTACCTAAATTCATACCATTTTTTAAATTTCATTCAACTAATACTAAATCGTTCCCTTGGGGAGGCCTATGACCAGCAGTGGACGATGAAAGGCTGATGGATGGATGGATGGATGAATACTAAATCGTTTCGTACCGTCCAATAAAAAATATAATGCTTACGTATGATATCTTATCTTTGAATTTCATAGTAGATGTTGCCAGTAAATAATTATTTGTAATCCTTTAGAACATTGCGCGCACTGGGAAGTGTGAGATTTGGCACAGTTAAAGTTTAAATGGAGAAAGAGTGAAGCAACTATACATCAATGGAAGCAACATAATATTTTTATATAACTAGTGTGCATTAGAAATAATATTTTTGTGTAACATCCATTAGAAATAAATAAATTCAATATTAATGCATTTTATAGGATTGATATATTTGAGGATTCATAATATTGATCATACACCAATCGTACATACAGTACGATCGGTGTATGGTCGAATGTGGACCACTGGACGACCACTAGTTATTATAAAAATATCAAATCGATATCCATTCGATGGTTTATCGCTTCTATGTTGAGTTGAATTTATATTTCTCCGTAGATACTTTCCTTACGACACGATACGCTAGTTTAGTTTGTACCACCGCGGAGGTGGTCAGGCGGGTCGAGGCGCTGGGGCTTAGGAAGAGTAGGGCCACCTTGAAAAGTCGGAGGCCCTACTCTTCCATGGGCCCCGACGTGGCCCACCCGCCAGCGCCTCAATAACGGTCAATGGTGTGGGACTTCCGATCTAGGCCCACATCAAATATCTGGGCCTGGTATTAGATGGACGGTGGCACTTTGACGAGCACTTCCGCCGTTTTGCGCCAAAGCTCGTCGGCACGGCGTCCGCCCTCGGGCGACTGATGCCGAATTTGGGCGGACCGAGTCTCGCGTGTCGACGACTCTACGCGCGGGTAGTACGGTCGATGGCACTGTGCGACGCGCCCGTGTGGGCGGAGTCCCTGGCCGCTCGCAATAGGGCCCTTTTGTGGCGTCCACAGAGGGTCGTAGCGGTCAGGGGAATACACGGTCTCGACCGATGCAGCCTGCGCGTTGGCCGGAACCCCCCTGTGGGATCTGAAGGCGAAGGTGCTCGCCGACGTCGCCGGCGGGCGTCGACGGCGCGGGTGGGGGCAGCCGCCCCTCGCCTAGTGCGATTTCATCGTGGCGAGAAGATGCCCACTGCGCCCCCGTCCTAAAGTGGAAGTCTCGGCTGGAGACGCCCCGGGCTGGTCTCTGGACCGTGGGGGTGCTCCAGCCGATCTTGGAAGAATGGGCAGGGTGGCAGCACGGGGTCCTCACCTTCCGGTTGGTGCAGGTTTTGTCGGGGCATGGTTGCTTCGGCAAATACCTGCACATGATCGCTAGGAGGGAGACGACCCCAGGCTGTCACCACTGCAACTGCGGCGAGGACTCGGCGCAGCACGCGCTCGAGTCGTGCCCGGCTTGGGATGTGCAGCGCCGGGAACTCGTTGCAGTCATTGGCGTGGACCTGTCGCTGCCGGCCGTTGCGCGAGCGATGGTTGGCAGTGACAGGGCCTGGACCGCGGTCGCCGCCTTCTGCGAGGCTGTCGTCTCGCGGAAGGAGGTGGCGGAGAGGGCCCGGGAGGAATCCTCCTTCGCGGACCCGATTCGCCGCCGGCACGCGGGGCGGCGTGCGCGTGCTTACCTGCGGCTGATGCCGCCCTAGCCGAGGCTGCGGACGGTGGGGTCGGGGAGTACCCTGCCGTCCGCGGAAGTCTACCGCGAAGGTGTGACGCCCAATTGCGCGGGTCGTCGCACAAGAGAGGGTGCCTGAAGGGGCTGCCGCCTGCGGATCGCGGGAAACGACACGGTACCCGTGATCCGCCGTAGTAAGGGCGGGTGATGGCGCACGGTGGGTTTTTAGTGGGTGAGAGCCCCACACTACCCCGTTGTCTCCCCGGGCAGCGGGGTGTGCGGTAGGACATTTTTGCCCACCTAAAATAAAATAAAAATAAAAAAATAAAGTTTTGTTTGTACCTTAGATCAGTAGCGGTTACTTTGTTGTGAAATATATTATCCTGCTGTTTTCACATTGGTATATTATTTAAGAAGAAACATAAATAAACTCCCTATAAAAATAGGTAAGTAGGGAAACAACTTAGGTATAAATACGTATCGTGGTTTCAAGCAGACTCCGAGCTATTACTGATTAGCTTCCTGTTTTAAATTAGTGTTCTGAACAAATAAATTAATAATGTTAATGTTAAATATTTAAATAAATTCAATTTAAGGCATATTATATCCTCGCTTTGTGAAAAGAAAAACACGAATTTGTCTTAAACTTGGGCACTGAAATGAAAACTGTTTACAGATTATGAAACTTTTTCTTAGATACGAGTGATATCGAGAAGGCTTGAATCATTCCGCCGTTTCGTGCAAAAAAAGACCGTTCCGCGTATTAAAAAAAAAACTTAGTTGTATGGAATGATATTTTACCCTTTTATATCTATACAATATCATTGGTTGTATGTACTTTATTTTAATTAATCAAGTTTAGTTTGCCACCAGATCTATAAAAAGTGGAAGGCGCTCTTTTATCTCATATAATTACTGAATTAATGACAATTGAAATTTTACAAGGGGACGGTAATGAAATGTCTAAGGATTGTAACGAAAAGTGAAAGGATTGTAATAAATTAGGGAACCATTACAACTATCAACACCTTAATTTAGGTAGTAACAGTAGTAAACCTTCATGGTATCGGAATAACAACAGTCCATTATGCTCCGACCATGCAGGTACATCTTGATTTAACACTGCTGGATTATTTTTGTGGGGCTATGTTAAAAGCAGAGTCTATATGAATCAGAATCAGAATTTATTTATTTGTACAACATAGGTAAAATATAGATCTTAAATAATGTGTAGTTCACTATGCCTTGTCACTAGGACATACAAATATAATATTAAATTTAATTAATTAAATGAAGATAATAGAATAAGAATTAATTCAACACAGCCAATCGAATCCATAACAGCCTCAAAAACTCAAAATTCGTGAGGTGATTAACAAAATAAACCCACCATTTTGTCAAACCCACCATTTTATCAGATAATATATTATTTGTCATTCATAATTGCCAAACCTTACTTATTGTAAATGTAATACAATAAAAATTTTAATCATTATCATCTAAATTTATTGTTTTATTTTAATTTAATAAACAAAGTTCTTGTTGAAAAACCCTATACAAAACAAAAACTTGAAATCATTATACGAATAGTTGTATCAGTATTTATTTTACTGCATTAAATGGTATTATAATTATTAATGAGGTACACAGGTTATAATGAGTTTTACTCAATTGTAATAGGACCTTAAATTGTCTAAGCTCTAGTGCAGACTTTCCTATAATACCAAAAAACGTGTTTTCTTAAAATTACATAAACTAGTTTTCCTGCTGTAGACAGGTATATAAACAGCGTACATCTTGAAAATACATCATTGAAACTTGTGCACTCAATAGAAACACTTCAACTATTACAATAATAAACATGGCTGGTTTCAATAAACTTACCGTCTTGCTCCTGGTCGTCGCCTGCGTGATGATCATCACCACTGAGCTTGCTGTAGCAGCCACTCGTGTAAGTCCCTGTGACCAGGTCTGCTCTCGCATTGTCCCAGAAAGGAACGAGTGCTGCAGAGCTCACGGCTACTCTGGCTACTCCAGTTGTAGTGGCGGAATGTATTGTTATTAATACTTCGGAATCAAAAGGTATTATTTTTTTTTTTTTAATCTTAAGTATTTTTGTTCAGTGTTATATAATCCTCATAAATATGACAATTGTGTGATGTTCTCTTGCACCAGGCTGCCATAAATTTGAGCATTCAATTACATACAAAGTGAGCGTGCAAATTGTTTTTTTAGACTGGGGATAGACGTCTCCCTTGGCGGTATTCGGTATTCGGTGCTAATGATAATTAGGCAGATTTATAGGGGCCGCATAAAATGTCTTAGAACCGCAGTAAGATATATTGCTACTAAATATCTGTTTGTCTGTTTCACGCAAAAACTATTACCCCGCTACTACGAGTATATCGGGCACCTGAGATTTAACCCAAAAACTAGTTCCATATGGATGGATAGATGGAGGTGTTCTCAAGATTTTTTTCTTTGCTAGCAATGACAATGTAATTTTGAGATCGTCGCCTAGTTGTACACTTTCAATTCGAACGATCGGCGACCTGACCTCTTTCATGATTCAGAAGGCATGTTAGGTAGTAGATCACGCTCACGACTGTCAAGTAATATTCTGGCAGTCGTTACAGGTATCAGACCTGAATAAATAATCTGACTCCGGTCTTGTTCTAAGGTCACATTTGTCGCCTTAGCTGCATCGTGGAGGTTAGATAGACAGTCGCTCTGTGTAAATACGTATTGGTAGATCGGCTAAAACTGAACAGACCGGAAGCTGACCCTTAACAAAAAGTTTGGGACAACGCTAGGGAGATCATGATGAAAATTAAACGTTTTTTTTAGATTGACGTACTTCATTATTGAAATTAGGAAAGCATAGACATAGCTACCCTGCAATTTTGAAACCTAACACCCCTGGGTGAGTCCTGACTCAGGATCGAAATTCATATCTCTCTTGGCAGTGCTCATTCTTATTATTAGACTATTATTTTTTTCTTTTTTACTTGCCTTCATTTCATACTTTTTTATTTTGTTTCAGAGAAAGCGTAATTACTTAAAAATTGACATTGACTATTTTGCGGCCTTTTCGAGTATTATGTGAATTAATTTTGCCTACTTACCATATACCTACATCACCAGATTGCAATTAACATTGGAGCAAATATTACTTACCTACATAATTTATTTACATAAACCAAAATTTTAAATATACATGATTATAAGCTATCTGTGTTGTATTATTTTTGTCCGTGTGGTGACGGACTAAGAAAACAAGTGTCACCACCACATCCTTTCCAGCGGGTGTCGTACAAGGCGACTAGGGGAAGTAAGCAATTAGGTATCACCCATTGCATTACTGGTGGTAGTAAGTGAGAGTATTCATTTGCTATCGGACCCGAACGGGTCGGTACCACCGTCTCCTGTGTGACCGGTCATGAAGCACGTCAGTGTGTTTTAGCTGTAGCAGAAGATAGCCGTTTATTATTTCATTTCATATCTTAGAAATTAAATGGTGCGCAGCGGTTCGACAATACTCTCGGTATAGTTGAGTCCATGAGCGACGGCTACCACTTACCATCAGGTGGGCCATAGGTCAACTGCCGTCGTTAGCAATAAAAAAAAACACTTAATTTATAGAAAAAGGCATGAGGGGCTGCCCTCAAATTGTGAAAACGACTACAGCCGCACTACTACTTAACGGTGTTAACTAGTCTTGTCAAAATAAGTGAAGAAATAATGGATTACAATAATTCCTAGTGATCTGCAGCGTACAGGCGGAGGAGACGGCACACGACGACCGGTGTATTTAGTGGGTGAGCGCCCACACCTTCCTCCCACTTCCTTTTTTGTTAAGGCGGGAAAAAATCTACTTAACAGCACACTCTATCGTTCGGAGCAACGAACAGGTGGGCGGATTCTCTAAACGCCATGAACAAGGCTCTTCTGTGGAAGACACAGATAGTCGTGGCGGTCAGGGTTATACGCAGCACATGCTCTAATCTTGCCTGGCTTAGGCCAAGCAGCGCCGTGAACTTATTGCGGGAATAGAAGGAGACCTCTCGCTGCCGAACGTCTTCAGAGCGATGCTTGGCAGCGACAGGAATTTTGCCCCGGTCGCTATCTTCTGCGAAGACATCATCTCTCAGAATGAAGCGGGGGAAAGGTCCTGGAAGAAAGATCCTTACGCTGATCCAAACCGCCGCCAGAGACTAGGCCGGCGCAGGCGCGAGTACCTGCACTTAATGCCAACTATAAATGTAATGGTTTCCTAATTTAAATACCTCAGAATTTAATAATTAATA
Organism: Leucoma salicis; assembly: GCA_948253155.1. Classification (NCBI taxonomy): domain Eukaryota; kingdom Metazoa; phylum Arthropoda; class Insecta; order Lepidoptera; family Erebidae; genus Leucoma; species Leucoma salicis. The sequence continues at coordinate 10,689,813 of OX411820.1, read as the reverse complement.
AATAAAATTTATTAAATATTAAATTCTGAGGTAACCCCTCTCCACCCATGGGAGTCGTAAGAGCCGACTGCGGGAATACCGAGGGGTGGGCAGCAGCACTCCTTCGAGTAGGTATTAACAACATCCACTGCGATCGCCAACCTGCCTGCCAAGCGTGGCGATTACGGCACTATGCCCCATTCTTGGGGAGGCCTATGTCCAGCAGTGGACGTTAAAAAAGCGAAGTACAGGATACATAAAATAATATCTACATATCCTAATCCTATTAACAGATATTATAAAGAAATATACAGGGTAACAGACTACTCAAATAAAAACACATAAATATGGCCGCCCTGAGTAAGTAAAAATTATTTCTGCGGCCTATTGTCAAAACGTTCAAAGTTCGTGTTGGCAAGGATTATGATTTTAATTCCAAATAGTTAAAAAATATCAGATTTATTTGCACCAAAAGAGTAAAATCGGTATTCTTTCAAAAACAACATAAAATGTAGTGTAGTGTGCCTTTTCATATTGTTTAATAAAAAACCGTTTTCTAAAGGCTCTACTCAAGTTACAAATTAATTTTAAAAATTTTAAAAATATATTTTGATATTTTTGTGTAGTTTTTGAGCATTTGACATGCTTAGTAGGTACAAAGGCATATTAATTAACACAAAGGGCGAAAATGTGAAATCGAAAATTAGCAGTCAGGAGCAATTGTCACGATGGCTGAATTGGCAAAGCATCTGGACGGTATCCAGGAGATGCAGGTTCAAATCCTGCTCGTGACTGTTATTTTCGATTTCACATTTTTCACTTTGTGTTTAATTATAATATTAGTTCCTAATTACACGTATAATTAAAAAGGTCAATGTAATTAAATTTCTGGCCGTGTGGGGCCGGCTTTAGAATTGTCCCACCCCTCTCTACCACGGGAGTCGTAAGAGCCGACTACCGGGGGAGTGGAATACTTAACGTCTTTGGGTGACGCCTGCGTCATCTGTCGGCAGTATTTCCATACATTATACTGACCAGGTTATTAGCAGTCAGGAGCAATTGTCAAGATATAATAATTAGCAGTCAGGAGCAATTGTCAAGATGGCTGAATTGGCAAAGCATCTGGACGGTATCCAGGAGATGCAGGTTCAAATCCTGCTCGCGACTGTTATTTACTATTTCATATTTTTCACTTTGTGTTTAATGTTATAGTGCTAAGCATGTCAAATGCTAAAAATATATATAAAAATCTATATATACCTACTTATAATAAAACTGTAGGGAGGTCAATTCTGTACATTGAATATATATTCAAAATTAATATTGGAGGATGAATGGTGATCGATACTGATGCCAAAAATGTAATCAGTAATTTTTTTGTCTAAAGTAATGGGAAAATATTATTCCATAAAATAAGTTACAATAGCAAATAACAATAACGAAATAGGGTAGAAATAAGGTGTGAGTCATATTGACCTCACGTTATGCTATCAGGGGTGTCAAAGAACGTTATGTATCTAGGGTTAAGAACGTCTCCAACCTGGTCAAAATACGTTGCATAGGTGGCGTGGGTCGTAAAGACAATTATTGTGATGTAGAGATTGGATATGGCAGTTGGTCAGTGCGATAGCTTAGTGACTTAGAGCACTTCCCCGGATTGGAAGGGAAGCAGTTCGAGCGAGTTCCCACTCGCACTAAAGTTCTCTTTTTCCATGTTCACAAATAATTTGTAATCTGTAATAAGTCTTTAAAAAAACTATTAAATTAATGCCAATTGAAATATTATAGAAATCGGAATATCTATACTTATAATAAAACTGTAGAGAGGTCAATTCTGTACATTGAATATATATTCAAAATTAATTTTGGAGGATGAATGGTGATCGATACTGCTGCCAAAAATGTAATCAGTAAATTTTTTGTCTGTCTATCTGTATATGCACGCATGGGTCAAAAACTAATGAAGGGATTTTAACCAAACTTGGTACGATTGTAGTCCATACTTCTGGGCAGGTTATAGGCAATATAACATAACGCTAAGACACATAGAAGCTGAGCAGTGACCATAAATTTGAAGCAAGTCGGATGAAAATGCGCTTTCGAGCTCTTATCCTCGCATACGTTGATCATACATCAAAAGTATGTATTACAAAGAATATGGTATTCAAAAGATCTACTTAAAAGTCCTGAATAGTATATATCTATCTTTTATAAATTAGCCACAATAACGTGTTTAATCCTTAAGCATTTCTTTAAAGTGTATTATTAAATACATAAATATATTGTATTTCACATAGATATATCTTTATCAAACTCTCATATTCAAAAAGTACACTTAAATATCTATTTTATAAAAAAAAATTATAGACATCGGTTTATAAACACACAAGATATAGATGAAATAAAACTTCCAAATCTCGCCGCGCCAGTATGGGTACGGCTATACGGTTGATTTTTGTTTAACGCGCGAAACGGCCATCCGCTGCATCTATAAAAAGGCGAGGGCGCTCACGCGCCGACTTCAAATCATAAAGGTGGGAAATCCTACTTTGCCAGCAACAGCCCGAGCCGAGGTCCTTACCCCACCGGGGGTGCCCTCGGGTAGCGTTGCCTAAATGTTGGTTTGAGAGCCCTCTGCGCTCACCAATTATCCGGGTAAGGTTGTCATAGCCATCTGAGGCTAACAACAAACGTCACACACAAGAAAAAAAAAACGCGCTGACTTCTCTCACATTGTCACTCTTAATGCGGACGGACGTGGTTCTTATAGACTCTTCTCGGAAAAGCGCGTTTTAGATTTTAAAAATACATAGATAGGTACGTAGTTTTTAGATATAAGTTTAAAGTAGGTATTAGATAATAATATAATTCGTTTGTTTAGTGTTTTTGTTTGTTTCTCCTTCTTTTCTTTATATAATATAGTTGTCAAGTTAAACGTTGTAAAGTAAGTATAAATTTCAATTAAGTATACATTTTTTCTTTTTGTGTTTTTATCTTATTAGGTTCTTTTTATTCCGTAGATATATATTTTTTAACCGACTTCAAAAAAAGTAGGAGATTATCATTAAACACAAAGTAAAAAATGTGAAATCGAAATTGTGTTTAATGTATAGTGCTAAGCATATCAAATGCTAAAAATATATATAAAAATATCTAAATAGGAGATTATCAATTCGGATGTTTATATATTATTTGTTAGGTATGTTCGGGCATAACTCCGTCATAATATGTTGACGGATTTGCCAAATTCTTTTTTTGTTTGAAAGGGGTTTATTCCGAAATGGTCCCATTTAAATTTTATCGAAATGTAGTTTTTATAATATCAACAAAAATCTAAAAAAAATGTATACAACGATGATATTTTTTCGTTGTCTGATTTTTTTTCGTTTAGGGAGGCCTTCCTATCATGTACGACCTGCTCTAACCTATTTTATAAAAAAATCACTAAAAAGCACAAAATAAAACATTTTATGATAAAAAAATAAAACCGCCTTCAAGTGCACCCAGGACCTAAAAAGCAATAAATAATTGGTATTAGATACGATTTCCGTGCTAGACACCTACTGATGTGTTTGAAGCCGGTGCCAAGTCCAAAAGTAACAAAAACAATTCATAATAAATACTTAGATAACATTAAAAACATTTTTGACACCGGCTTCAAACACATCAGTAGGTATCTAGCACGGAAATCGTATCTAAATACCAATTATTTATTGCTTTTTAGTTCCTGGGTGCACTTGAAGGCAGTTTTCTTTTTTTATCAAAAAATGTTTATTCTTTTTGTGTATTTATCTTATTAGGTTCTTTTTATTCCACCTACCATGCCACCTAAAAAATAGTCTTCCTTATCTCGAAATTCGAGAAATGCCAAAAGAATGAGAGATGTGCGTTCTCAGGAATCGTCAGAGGAATGAGCGCATCGTTTAACCTCTATGAGAGTTAATAATGCAAATGCACGAGCACATGAAAGCAGTTCTGAGAGAAAGATGCGATTAACTTCTGATAGGGAAAGAAGAGCTAGACAGTCAATGAGTTTTTAAGACGAGCTTTTGGTATTATTAGGCATATTGATACGTTGCAGAAAACAATACTAAATGAAATGAGTGCAGGAAAGCGTAATCTGCACTAATTTATAGTATACACTTTTAGTGCCTAATTGTGGATTTTCTCTGTTTTATACTTCTTTTTTTATTTTCTTTTTTTTCTCTTTTTTTTTTGGGACTTTTATTCATTGGAATATGTTAGTCCCATCGTAACCTAAACATACAGACTTAAAATTTATTTTAACTTAAAAACTACTTACGACTAAGAAATACGAAGAATAGCCAAGTCACATAACCGCTTTGCATCGTCCGATGTTGGGTTGGCCAAGATAGTTTGAACAATGCCAACATCTAAACGATTAATGTTCAGACCATCCATGACTAACTCACGTTCACGCTGGTTTTGGCCACATTCCATCAATAAATGCTGAACATCGTCAATAACACCGCATGTATCACAATTTGGTGAGTTCGATTTACCCATAAGGTAAGCAAATTTTTTTGATGGAAAATGTCCAGAGCGTAACCTATGAGCAATAACCATGTGTAATCTATTAAAATTACAATTGATAAACCAAGGTGTATGAGGAGGCTGATACTGCATTGTTTTATACCAAATTCCTTTCGATTTAGCTATTTCTTCAAATTGATCTTTCCATTTTTGATGACAAATCTTCTTATTAATTATTTCCGAAAAGTGAGGTTTTATATATGTATATATACCCTGTTCTATAGCCAATTTTGCAAGTCTATCAGCCTCCTCATTACCGCGTATACCCACATGCGACGGAACCCACTGCAATCTCAAAGTCCTATTAGTCGAACAGATTTCTCTCATTATTTTTAATATCTCGTAGGCTATCGAAACACCTCTGGATCCAGAGGCGCATCGAGCCAAGTGCTGCAGAGAAGATTTGCTATCAGTGAAGATTACAACTCGTGCTCGTTTAAATTTTGAATATAGGTTAACGCCTTTAAGATTGCAATTAGTTCCATCGTCATAATTGAAACGTCAGCCTCAGTTTTGTACATGGCTCTAATTTCTGGATACTGACTATAGACGGCTGATCCTTGGCCATTTGAACTTTTTGATCCATCTGTGTAAAAATGTATCCATCCATGATATTTTTCGCGTAACTCGTTATTGACCTCATGGAAAACTAAGGTTAAATTATTATTATTTTTAGGTCCTTTTATACAATTTAAATCTAATTTTATTATAGTGTTTACGTCTATTATACACGTTGTCCAAACTTCTAAGCTAAACATATCTAGAACATTTGGCGATTGAATATCATAGTTTTTAATTTCATTATATACTAATGGTAGAAGTGGTTTATACTTCAACTGCCTCTGTAGTGCAGAGGTAGTGTAAGTGACTGCTGATCATGAGGTCTCGATTTCGATTCCCGGGTCGGGCAGTGTTATTGAGCTTTATCGTAAATAGAAAAATTCTCAGTAGCCGCCCGGAGTTTGTAAATGTGCCTGGTAGACGCCAATAGGCTCGCCCCCTATTAAGTGGGACTTAAACATAGCTGGTGAATCGTGGGTGTGTAATACACCTCTGCCTACCCCTTTGGGGAATACAGGCGTGTTGCTATGTTTTTGTTTATACATCAATGTTTATAACATATAATTATACTAGGCTGTACGGCTTGATGGTGAGTAAGACGGTAAGTTTGCCACCCCATGAGTGGTTGGCGCGGTAGCCTATAGACCAAAAGCAACCATCGCGAGTAATCCAGCCCAAGAAGAGCTATAGGACATGAAGAGGAATGATGATATAGAGCAGATGAGGAAGTGGTCAGGTTTCAATGGTTTTATAAAATCGCGGGTAAAATAGGGGTCGAATTTAGAAAGTAAAACTTTAACGCTGACGGAGTCGCGGGCAGCTAGTATCTAAATATTTATAGGGTATGCGTCATTATTAGGTAAACCTTAAATGTAAAATTAAGTTTACCTGGTCGGTATAATGTATGGAAATACTGCCGACAGACGGCTCAGGTGTCACCCAAAGACGTTAAGTATGAATGTGTTATCGAAATTAGCAGTCAGGAGCAATTGTCACGATGGCTGAATTGGCAAAGCATCTGGACGGTATCCAGGAGATGCAGGTCCAAATCCTGCTCGTGACTGTTATTTTCGATTTCACATTTTTCACTTTGTGTTTAATGTATAGTGCTAAGCATGTCAAATTCTATATATACATAAATATCTAAATAATATTATAATTTTTGTCAGTGTTAAATATGCAGTTTATATTACTGCTACTATATTTTAAAATACTTAATTTTTCTAGAATATGAATAAATATTTTATTTGTATTTTAGCGCTTGATATGCTCACAAATAATTTGTTATTCGGGGTACCGCTCCTAATATCAACATTGAATAATAACTATTAATGATGTTGATTGTCGACAAATGCCCTTTTAGAACGTGGCCACAAATTTAAACTGAATCTCTCACTTCTAGTGGTGCACTTGCTTATTCCAGCATTATTATCCTTCCTCTCCACCTACTATCCCTTTCCTTGGAGATGGCGACGCGCTAATTATGCCTCTGGTGTTGTTAGCGTTTATCAGCTACGGTAACTGCTTATCATAACCACCATAAAGGTGGGGCGGGGCGTATGCCTGTTTGCCATCCATGGGATATAAAAAAAGAAAAGATTCTCAATCCTAATTAATCCGCATCGTGTAAAGTTTGAATTTAGAAAGGTTACTTTTAGTAGTAGTAACTCCGTAATCCATCCAAACCGATTCCCATACAAAAAACGCTAATTTTAAATTTTGAACTGTTTACTGTTTTTATGTAAAAAGCCCAAGTAAATGCTTACGATAGGTGACGTTGGTCGTTAAGACAAATGTGGTAAGGAGATAGGGTATTTCTAACAAATAGTACGGTAGCTCAGTGGATTAGAGCACTTCCCCGGATAGGAAGGTTCGAACGCAGGTTCGATTCCCGCTCGTACTAAAATACTCTTTTTCCTTATTCACAAATTATAATTTGTACTTTAAGAGTAGGTGAGCATGTCAAGTGCTAAAATATAGATCAAAATGTTTAAAAAATCACGCCATCAAATAGTATGAATTTTAATTGCAAAATTTAACTTACTATATTGGATTAATGCATGTAAATGCTTCCGATAGGTGGCGTTGGTCGTTAAGACAAATGTGGTAAGGAGATTGGGTACTTCTCTAACAAATAGTAGGTAGCTATAAGGATAAGGGACGCAGGTTGGATTCCCGCTCGTACTAAAATACTTTTTTTCCTTATTCACAAATTAAAATTTGTACTTTACACTAAGGCTTTTTGTCTTTATAAAGACAACGCAACTTATAGATAAGGTGTTGTGATTGAAGCTAATCGAATCCGAGCATTGGCATCGCTTTGGACTGTGAATGCGGTTTCGTTAACTCGCTTATGGGCAGATTCAAAAAATACTTTGGAAAATCCAAAACTGCACGCCTCATTATCTTCATTTTTCACAATAAAATTTGATAAGTAACTAATAATGTATTGGTTTTACTAAGTAGTTTTCAATAAATCACATAGATAGCGCTAATTTCAAAAAGTACTAATGTGGATTTCATGTCTTATACGCCATCTAGCGCTAATTTTAAGAAGTACTTTTATATTGGTCCAGCTCTGTCATTTTGCAAGGCGCCATCTGGCAATTAGTAAGAACAAAAATCCATGAGTTTACATATATACCTGCATAAGTGCATATTATATATATAAACATGTAAAATTGAATAATTTATTAAACTGTAAACAAAAACAATTTAAGAAAACAAAAAGACATCGCTTTTTTCCTTACAAAAAAAGCAATATTGTGATTCTATATATACAACAGCAACTGAATACATCTAAAATTGCCACTTGCGACATCTAGGGCTGCATTAGTCAATATCTCTTTTACTTTAAAACAGCGACATCTATCAATAGAAAATTGCATCTTTAGACAATATTATACGACTTATTTAAAAATCAATGAGTTCAACAAGAAATCTCTAACCATTTATCTTCCTAATTTGGTTGCCTTATAATTTTATACTTTGTTCTTAGTGAAAACACCTTGACACCAAGGCCACGCAAAAAAAATTGTGGAATGTAAAATATGTTTTTTTCGTGTTTTATAACGTTGGTGTGTTATTATTTACGTGTGTTTAGTGTTTTTAATTATTGTAATGGATAAAATAGTTATTATACTTGACAAATATCATCAGTTCGTCAAGCAAAGTTAAAAACATTCTTTTAACAAAAAACAATGTACCGGCCGGGCGAACGGCGTTCTGTTCTGTTGACCATAGTAAAACCACCGGTGGCTATGCGTACGTAAAAAGGTAGGTAGTTCTCATGAAAGGCGCTGGTTTTAGTGTCGCGTCAAGCGTAAATATTCAGTATTTTTTTGTTTATTTAATAACAATTAAACCACATCGAATCAGAACGTGAAAACTAATAGGGCTCTATTCCTAGTCATAATAATTCGTAAACGAAAAAAAAAAAAAAAAAGACTCGATTAATTAAGTATTTTGGTCGTTATCGTGTTAACATACATTACCTACAACTCACCGACGTCCAAGCAAGATTTTTTTCAAACAGTTTTTTAACTAGTTTAAATAACAAAAATGGCATCAAAATATCATGAGTATTAAAAATAGTGTTTGTTCTTTATATGTGTGTGTAGATATTATTTTACAAGTATAATATATGATAAATAGAGACATTTTAAGTTTAAACACAAAAAAAATGTGAAATCGAAAATAACATTAATAATAATTTTTCACTTTGTGTTTAATGTATGTTGCTAAGCATGTCAAATGCTAAAAATATATATAAAAATATCTAAAACATTTTAAGTCTGAAAAATCAGCTGTGCCGTGTCAACCGGGAGTAGAACACACCTCAACGCTTCGCTTATGAGGCGTGCAAAATTACAAAAAGATTTCTTTTTTATCAATCACTTACGGGTAACTTACAATGATGTGATGATGATTATAGTTATATTTACCAACAGCATAAAATTAAATTCGAGGAAATGACGTTAGCGTTTTCTGTACATCTACTACTATATTATAAATGCGAAAGTTTGGATGGATGGATGATATCATCTAACCACGCCGGGGTGGGTGAATGGACAAGGACGATATAATTAGATCGTGGGCTGTTTTTGCTAAATGTTAATTATTTTGCACAAACCTGATCATTTTTGTAATTCATAACAATTCATTTTGAACGATTTATGATTTGGTATATTTCTAAGCCTAATAGTGTGATGACCTAAAATTATGTTATCTTTGTTTTTAAAGCAGATTATCCGCAAACACATAACATGTTGACATATTACACATAGGTACCTAGGTATTCATTTCTTAGATAAAGTAGGGTATATAAACGGCGTATAACTTAATAAAGCATCAGTACAGCTTGTGCTATCTAATTGAAACAGTAAAACTATAACAAATACAACCATGGCCGGTTTGAACAAACTTACCGTCTTGCTCTTGGTCGTCGCCTGCGTGATGATCATCACCACTGAGCTTGCTGTAGCAGCCACTCATGTAGGTCCCTGTGATCAGGTCTGCCCTCGCATTGTCCCAGAAAGGCACGAGTGCTGCAGAGCTCACGGCTACTCTGGCTACTCCAGTTGTAGTGGCGGAAGAATGTATTGTTATTAATACTACGTCGGAATCAAAAGGTATTCATTATTGATTATTTCCAAAACCATAAGTAGTTGTTTTCAGTTTATTATAATCCTCATAAATATGAATATTGCGTCATTAGGCAGGGGTCGCGTAAAATGTCTTCCATCCATCCATCAGCCTTTTAACGTTCACTGCTAGACATAGGCCTCCCTAAGAGAACGTCACAACGAGCGGTCCCGTCATGGGGGATAATGCCGTAATCGCCACGATTGGCAGACGGATTGGCGATCGCAGTGGATGTTGTTAATACTCGAGGGAGTGCTGCTGCCCACTCCCCTGGTATTCCCTCAGTCGGCTCTTACGACTCCCGTGGGTAGAGAGGGGTGGGATAATTCTAAAGCCGGCCCCACACGGCCAAATGTCTTAACACTGCAGATTTTAGGGTGTGCCAGAGATATTGGCGGACCACTGAAGTAATTTCACACAATTCCAGGGTTCTGCCAGTACAGGGGGAGAGGTGGCACTCGGCGGGCTTATTTAGTGGGTGAGGGCCTATCAATATCCTGTTCGTTACCCCGAACGACGCTGTGTTAATAAAAAAATGGGTGTGCCCAAAAAAATGGAAATAGTTACAATAGATCCCTATCTATTGAGACTATTGCCATTTCTTGGGACAAATATAAGGATAAGAATACATATAACCTACCTGAAGATGGTGAGAATAAAACTAAAACACTATGAAAGGAATAAAAATAACAATATTTATTTTGTTTCAGATGATTCGAGATTGTATGTTGTATCATACGTATATTCGTTATATATTCCGAAATCATACATCTATAAAAAGTTGTAACTTGTTACCTTCTTTTTTGTGTATAAATGTCACATAGTATTCATGAATCAAAATCAAAAAATATACCTTTTTATAAACTAATGACTTTGTTTTATTGTTAACATTAGTGAGTTTTTGTTACGATAACAAAATACCTATAGAAAAGGGGGTTGGGTGTTTTTAAATGATGTAAAGTGCTATTAGCAAGGATGAGATAAGTAGTAGCAAGGCTTTTACTTGTTTTGTAGGTAGATATCCGAAGGAATGTAACATAGTTCCAGTGGCCCGCCAATAAAGGCGGAGAGACGGCACACGGCGGGTTTCTTTAGTGGGTGAAAGCCCCACACTACCCTGTTCGTTGCCCCGAACGACGGGGTGTGCGGTTAGGAATAATTTTTCCCGCCTAAACAAAAAAAACTAGACGTCACGGGACGTCTAGCAGATGTGAAAACATCAGAATTATTTTGTAGAAATAAAATGATCATAACTTGACAAAGAAGACGAATCAAACTAATAAAATCTCGATAGGGTCGCGTCTTTTTATTACAGAGTTACTGTGGCCACCTTCCAGCTCCATCATCAGACCCTGGATACCATCTAGAGACAAAGTACTCGTCAAGACAAATCATACGAGCCCAAACTCGATGGCGTTATGTCGTTTTATAATAGAGTTCCTATGGCCCCCTTCTAGCTCCATCATCAGACCCTGGACAAAGTACTCGTCAAGACTAATCAAACGTGTCCAAACTCGACGGGGTTGCGTCGTTTCATTATAGAGTTCCTGTGGCCATCTTCCTGCTTCATCATCAGCCCCTGGATACTATCTAGACCCAAAGTACTCGGCAAGACGAATCATACGAGCCCAAACTCGATGGGGTTGCGCCGTTTCACTATCGAGTTCCTATGTCCACCTTCCAGCTCCATCATCAGGTCAGCTCCATGTCATCATAATATTGCATTGTCACGTGATATACACATGCGTGTAAAATTTCAGCTCAATCGGAAACCGGGAAGTGTGTCAAATTTAACTTGCAAGATTTGAACGGGACAAGTACCTAAAATAAAAGCGTCGCCACGCTAACAGCCGATTTTACCCACCCTCCGCATTGGATGTTTCCCATCAAAAAGGTGTAGGTAGGTATATGCCTAATGTACTTAATTTAAAATATTTTACTTCCAATGAAGAAGTGGCAAATTTAAGAATAATAAAACTCTGGTGGGCCACACCTTTGCTTTTGCATTCATATAATATGAGCGATCGCGGGGTGTCTGGCACATGTTGAAGCTGACTGTGCCTATCCTGATATATCTTCAAAGATTGATGAGACAACTTAGATATACTATGGACTGTATTCTTCGGCGATTTAAGAAACGGTTACAAATATATAAATATTGTGACGTGAGCGCACGGTATGGCGGACAATAACGCAGTCGCTGGCGGGGAGCGCAGACGCTGGGTCGTGGTTGACCCCCCGCGACCGCGCGCCGTGGCCAGCTGTTACACCGGGCGTAGTGATGCTCCAACAGATGTAAAACATTTTTTATATATAAAAATAGGAACAATCCTTGCATCGCGGAGCACTCTGCAAACTTACTTACAACACTCTACAAACAACTTACAAAGTACACCCAGACTTAAAACAACCATTTGTAAACCAACAAATAATTATTGAGTAGGAATAGAATTATCAAACTCACAACATTTAATATTCTGTATTGAAATATTTTTAAATGAGAACTATAAAAGCAAATAAATATTCAGGCAACCATTGTTGTGAATGCAGTACTTTTTATTAATACTTAATAATATTGTATGGAATGAAGCATGACAGAAACAAGAAGACAAGATAGAATTAGCAATGTGCAATTAAGAGCAAAAACCAATTTACCGATATCCTGGAAAAAATAGACCTCCAAAAATGGAGATGGACCGGCCATAATATATGTTGAGATCTATGCAAGAACAGTGGAGCCAAATTACAACGAATTGGTATCCAAGAGATATCGAGGACGACAACAAATGCGGTGGGAAGATAAACTGAAACTTACTGCGGGACCCAAATGGAGGAGAGTTACTGAAGACAGGAAGCAATGGAAACTACTGGAGGAGGCCTTTGCCAAAAGGCACACTGAGTTGAGAGACATCCTCTAGCCAAACGAATCAAACAATGCAGTCATAAAGATTAATCTCACCCAGTTTAACGGGCTAAATAAATAAATAAAAATATTATTTTCACAATGATCACGATAAATCGATTTAATATATACATACACGTGTTGACTGTTACTATGTAAGCTTTGGAATAAACTTCTTGCTGCGGTGTTTCCCCAGCGACAGCGTTACGACATGTCATTCTTTTAACGGTTTAAGAATAGCATGTAAATAAACTTTGATAGATGATGGTGTACCTCTGATCAATATCATGAAATTGCAGTCGATACACAAGTACAAAATATATATTGAAAAATTAGGGGACAGGGGAGTAAGATAGGGACCATAAGGTTTGAAGCCAAATAAAAACCAAAATAAATGTATATTACAGAAATTAAAAACTTTACTTATTAAATTAATCAGTCATAATCTTTCCTCTGTTACACTATACTAAAAGAAACAACAAAACTTATATATTTTTTGAAACATAAAATATCTTTAAAAAAGTACTTTGCCCCATCATGCCTCGCACTTGGGATAAAATGGGGTATCCCTATGGGCAAGATGGGGTACAGCAGTCTTAAACATTTTAGTCATCATTAACTTCACAAAAAGGGCAAGTATTAATTCCATCTTCGTCGTCATCATCAACTCCTGCGTAGCCGCAATGTGGCCACCGCCCGCATTTTTGACAGGTTATCCATCCTTCACTAGATTCATAGTATAAACCCTAGCAATAAAGACATTCAGTGTCTCCTGTCTCACTGTCGTTGTTTCTTTATTCTGTTTCTTTGGTTTTTGCATAGCTTTTGTCTTTTTTCACAGTAATTTTTGGTCTTCTTTGCGGTTGCCATCCTGTCGTTAAATTTTTCGTCTAATTCTTTCTTGAAGGGAGATGAAGTTATTACGGCGGTTTTTCCTCTTTTGCGTACTTGTCTTTTTCTTTCTTGATTAATTCGTGGAATCGGCATCAAAAGTCTGGGACTAACGAGATGAAACGAAGTGCTTGGTCCTGGCTGTTCCAAGGGTTGAAGTGACGTAGCAGGTGGCTGATTGTTAATGGTGTTAAGAGAAGAATCAGAAGATTCAAGTAGTTTTGAAATACATGGCGGTGCACTTACTAGTGACATTGATGGTTTCGGCTCTATATCTATTTCTGTAGCGTCAGCAGCCACAAAATCAACGTCTGTAAATATTTGACGGTGGTATGGCCAAATTCCAGTTGCTTTGAAAGCATTTAAGGCTGTGGACATAGTTGCTGAACGTATAAATGCTTCGCCAAAAAGTTCAGCTATCTGAAATTGGGTGACAACTTGGCCAGGATACGATCTTAGCCACGCAGTAACAGTTTGATCATAATAAGTGCTTAAAGGTCTCAGTAATCCCACGTCCCCAGGTTGCAATTTGTGAGTCGTATGTGGTGTAAAACATATGATTATTGCGCCATGATCGCGTGCTTCGTCGATTAGTTTGATATTCTGAGTATGTGTAACATGGCCGTCTCATAACAATAACACTCGATTGTCTTTCGATGCCTTTGTGAACTCTATGAACTTCTTAAGCCAACTGTAAAAAATCTCTGTTGTTATCCAACCGGAATCTGAGCAGTCAGCCCAAGCATTTGGAAGAGCTTCATAGAGCAGTTCACGTTTTATACGTTTCCTAGGGAAAATTAACATTGGGGGCAAGCAGGTGCCTGCCGCATTGAAACAAACTTCCACGGTAATAGTTCGCCCGGCAACGTTCGTGGAGTGTCGCTATGTCGGCGCTTGCGTTTCTGGTGAGTTATGTCTTGTATAAGTTCGCGCGTGGTCTGATACTCACTCGTCTGTATTTACGTAACTTTTTTCTGTACGACTTTTTCCAGGTTTTACTATTTTTCTCTTTTATTTTCAGCTAGTTATAAAAATGAATCGGCCGGGTACATCGGGTGTGAAATATGCAGTTTCAAAAGAAAATGAGAGTGTTCCTGTAACTAAGAAGAAACGTGAAACTAGGCCTCGAAAGAAGAGATGATTATGGAATGGCTAAATGAGAGCTCGATCAAGAAGAGATGATTATGGAATGGCTAAATGAGAGCTCAGAGTCAGATTCTGGTGACATCGATCCGAATTTTATTGCCGAGAGTGACCATGATTCGGCATCTGAACAGGAAGGGTCAGATAGTGAGCGGGCGGAAGAGCAAGAAATTGAATCCAACGAGGCCAACCAATCGCGATTTTATTTTGGCAAAAATTGATTCAAAGAGGAGTAGGAGAGGAGGGGAGTAAAGCCCCGTTCAATAACATCGGTGTGCGCACACCTCGGCACAACATTGTGGCTGCATCTGCAACATCGTCTTCAACTCTATCTGAAGCTGAGCCAAAAGATGCTCTAAACATTAGGCGTAAATTTTTTGATGATTCTGTATATCAAGAAATTCTTACGTGGACCAATTCAAAGTTGCAAAAGTACAGAGCATCATTCAAAAATGTAACAGAGTTGCATGATATTGATGAAATTGAGCTAAATGCTTTCCTGGGACTTCTTTTATATTCAGCGGTATTCAAGTCCAATCACGAAAACTGTGATTTGTTGTATGCTACAGATGGTACTGGCCGTGAAATTTTCAAATGTGATGATACTGGCCGTGAAATTTTCAAATGTGATGATACTGGCCGTGAAATTTTCAGGTATTCTGTACAATTATCACTCGCATGAAAAAATAGCAGACAGATCTGTCTTCTTGAAGCTTCTGGCAAGGTAGTTCCATAAATGCAGCGCCGATTTCTAAATAAACATCTACCGAGAGAATTGCATGCGTCGATAAATAGAGTTCTAGGGGCAGATGCTCCAAAAAATGTGAGGGAAGAAAATCAAGTAACCAAGGGTAATCAGACAAGAAAACTCTGTCACATTTGCCCTTCAAAACTAAAGCGTAAGACTGCTTACAAATGCGATACTTGCATGAAACATGTGTGCTGGCAATGCAGTAAGCCTGTATGCAAAGTGTTTGTAAATTGTCATAGTTCCTATAATGATGCCTTGCAATTTCTAAGGAATTTGTTAATTCTTTGTTAAATTTTAATTTTAGTTGTTTTCTTAGTTATTAATCTTTAAGAAAAAAAAGTTATCTTGAAAAAAAAATTACTTAGTTGATAAATGTTAATAAAAAAGTTAAGAGTAAATTTTTTCTCCCAAAGAAATTGCGACTTCAAAGTTCGTTTTAATAATAAGTAATAAATATTAAAACTTCTTTATTTTGTTTTATTTATACAATAACTAAATATATTATTAATACATAGACACATTTAAAAAATAATAATATTTTGTAATATGAAAGTTTTCTTTTACTAAAGCTATAGTGGTCTAGCAGACCTCACGTCGGTACTTATGTAACTAAAATGGCATGTCGGTACTTAAAGGTTAAACCAATATAGTAAGTTCAATTTTGCAATTAAAATTCATACTATTTGACGGCGCGATTTTTTAAACATTTTTGATCTATATTTTTTAGCACTTGTCATGCTCTGCCACTTTTTAAAGTACAAATTGTTTGTGAATAAGGAAAAAGAGATTTTTTGTACGTGCGGGAATCAAACCCGCGTCTTTTCCAATCCGGGGAAGTGCCCTAAGCCACACACACAAGTGGCAGAGCATGTCAAGTGCTAAACATTTTGAGGTTAAACTATAAGATGGCGTTAGTAGTTTCTTAAGAATTATTTTACTTTTCGAAATATTGTGGGTCCCTATCTTACCTCGCGACCCCGTCTTACCTTGGAGTATGATTGAAACCACGATACGTATTTATACCTAAGTTGTTTCCCTACTTACCTATTTTTATATGGAGTTTATACCCCATTGATTTGTTAGAATCGAATGGAAATGAATTTGATATTTTTATAATAACTAGTGGTCGTCCAGTGGTCAACATTCTACTACATACACCGACCATACTGCATGTACGATTGGTGTATGATCAATATTATGATCCTCAAATACATATATCAATCCTATAAAATGTATTAGGTATTATTGAATTAATTTATTCTTTTTTTTTTATTGCCTGTAGTGGCAAACGAGCCACGGCCCCTCTAATGGTAAATGGTAACCGTCGCTTATGGACTCAACTAAGCCGAGAGTATTGTCATGCCGCTTCTCACCATTTCATTTCACAGATATGAAAGGAAAGAATAAACGGCTATCTCCTGCTACAGCCAAAACGCAACTATGTGCTTCATGGCTGGTCACACGGGAGATGGTGGTACCAACCCGCCCGGGCCAAGCCCGATACCAAGTGAGTACTCCCACTTGGCACTCAGCCCTACCAGTCATGCAATGGATGATAATTGCTTACTTCCCTTAGTCGCCTCATACGACACCCGTGGAAAAGAATGGGGTGGTGACAATTGTATTCTTAGTCCGTCACCACACGGACAATATATTCCTAATGGATGTTATACAAAAATATTATTTCTAATGCACACTATAAAAAAATATTATGTTGTTTCACTCCTTCTCCATTTAAACCCCAAATCTCACACTTTCTGGTGCGCGCAATATACTAAAAAAGGGGTACTATGCAAAAGAATACAAATAATTAATTACTGGCAACATTTAATATGAAATTCAAAGATAGGATATCATACATGTAAGCCATTTTATTAAACTAACTAGCTGTTTCCCGCGGCTTCGCTCGCGTAAATAAAAATTGAAATAGGAACGATATTGTCAAAAAAATACTGTCTCTAAATGAAATTAAACTATTAATATTCATCAAAATTTTCAGGCAAAGGCTAGTATTTTTATATACGTGTAGTAAGAAGTCGTTATTTAAACATTATAAACATACAATTAATGTTTATTTATTTGCTTAAATTAATTATTTAACGAAAGTAACTAAAGTAGTGTATAAACTTCCTGATGAATCACAAACATCTTTCCATCAATTCAGTTTGCAATTGGGTAAGCTGTTAATTATCCGATAGAAATTTTAAATGCTATAAATGTGCCTGATCTACCCCCTCACAAACTAGAAATTAAGATTGGCGTACCCATCATACTACTGCGTAATTGAAACCCACCGCAACTTTGTAATGGTGCTACATTGCTATTAGTATCATTGCAAGGAAACGTTCTAAAAAGACTTTTAATATCCGGATGTGGAAAAAGTGAGGGTATTTAAACCACGAATTCCCATAATACCGTCGAATTTTCTCTTTAAATTCAAAAGACTAACTTCGAGGGTTGCTTTATTTATTATTATGAAATTCCTCGCGGACGAAGTCGCGGGTAACAGCTACTAGTTCATTTATAATTGTTATTTTTATGCATTAAATCGTATTATAATTAATAATAAGGTACACAGGTTATAGTGAGTTTTACTCAATTGTAATACGACCTTAAATTGTCTAAGCGCAGTGCAGACTTTCCTATAATACCAAAAAACGTGTTTACTTAAAATTACATAAACTAGTTTTCCTGCTGTAGACATAGAATATCTAAATATATCTATTATTATTTTCATATTGGGTAACATTTTTATATGAGTAACATTTTTTTTTATAAAATTTCACATTAAAAGTACTTATGATTGGTCGAGATACTGTAAATATTCAACGACCAATCACAAGCAAGTTAATTAATTGGTAGGGATGAAATTATAACATCAAGCAGTGAGTGGTGTCGGGGATTTTGGGCCGGCCATTCTTTATTCAACATCGAGAATAAACACATGTTTTTGTATTGTATCGCTGTTAAGCTGCTATTTAAATTCACCTGTTTAAAACAAGTAATAAATCTAATAGTTAATACTACATTGTTTCTGCATTTAAAATCCCTACTTCAGAGTTGGTGAACTATCTCTCGGTTCACACATACATATAAACAGCGTACATCTTGAAAATACATCATTCAAATTTGTGCCCTCAATAGAAATATTCAAACTAAGTATTACAATAATAAACATGGCTGGTTTCAATAAACTTACCGTCTTGGTCCTGGTCGTCGCCTGCGTGATGATCATCACCACCAAGCTTGCTGTAGCAGCCACTCGTTTAGGTCCCTTGTTACGATGTAACCGACCAAATTACTAAATAAATTATAAAGTTGCATATTTAATTGATACCGGATACAATACCCGCAAATTCAAAATACGCGCGGTTGCCTAGGCCCCCTACCCAGTTAGATTATCGCCAATGGGTCGCATGATTCCACTCCCATAAAGGCCAGAATCAAATATTATTGCCATATATGGCCAGCATGCGATCCCGAATGCGAGCAGAGTACGCCAGGGTTCGAGAACGTTCTATGGCTACTCCAATCGCAAGCGTATGGATAGGAAAAGTTCTAGAACAAAAAATTTTCCAGCATTGAGCAGGCCGGACGCAATGCGCAAGGGAGAGATGGCAAGAATAATCTTAGAAGACTACCAGAAAAAATATAAGAGATGAGAGTGGGTAGAATGTCTTTTCTCTGAATCTGAATTATCGTGTGTGTCAAGGCAGATAACACTACGTAAATTACTTTAGTAATATAATTCCATTCATTCATTCATCAACCCCTCATCGTCCACTGCTGGACATAGGCCTCCCCTAGGAGGGGTATTGCCATAATCGCCACGCTTGGCAGGCGGGTTGGCAATCGCAGTAGACGTTTTTAGTACACAGGGGAACGCTGCTGCCCGGTCCACCGGTAATCCCTTAGTCGGGTTTTACGATTACCATAGGAAGAGACGGGATGGAGCTATTCTTGATGCCGGCCCCACACGGCTTATTATTAAAATATTATTTTTGCCTAAGGCATTTGAAAGTAAGTGTGTGACTAGGAAACCCCAAAGGTACGTTTTATAATCATTTCTATTGTAGGGGTAGGTAGGTCATTTTCTTTCGTTTACTTTATTGGTATGACCATATTTGAAAAGTAGATTTTTACGTGTAACTGTTCTGTAAAGTTCGTTCTAACGAGATTTATTAGTATAATCATATTTGAAAAGTAGATTTTACGTGTAAGTAACTGTTCTATAAAGTTTGTTCTAACGAGATGATTAGACGTATAGTACATACTCACGAATCATTTATTTCGAAGGTATATATTTTTCACTTTGTGTTTAATGTATAGTGCTAAGCATGTCAAATGCTGAAAATAGGTAAATACTGTACTTTCCCTCCAGAACTGAGCTGTAGCGAGCGACGTGTCTTAAAGATACCGCGTCCCAAAATAAATAACTAAAACCCGAATAAAAGGTAACGTACATTTCTTTTACAGTTCCAAATTAACCTTTAAAAATAGCCCATGTCTGCTGCACAATTTCGTGTGTGTTTTAAAGATTCTTACGGAGGAATATTTCACCTTTAGCCCGTATATTTTTATTGTTATTACTCCTCATTTTATTACGTTAGATACTTTACATACCTAAATTTTTACACTAATTTGATTGACCGAAACTCCTCCAATAGAATTCTTATTATAATACCTATACTTTTAAATGCTTTGCAAAATGCCTAGTAATACTCATAACATAGTTGTCATTCCATAGAATTATATTCCAAATGTGTCAATACTAATTATTTAAGATTGTAGCATACAACTGCATTTAGACTTTTATTCGCTTCTACCTGTAAAATATAATAGTTCGCATACCAGTATATAATTTAAGAATATTGCTTTTTTGCTACTTGCTACTTAACATCACGCCGTCTCCCTTATGGGGCACACAGGCACTTTTAAAAAAGTTTTTCCATAAATGTTGTACATCATCACGGCGTCTCCCTTATAGGGCAGACAGGCATTTTAAAACTATTTTTGTTAAATGTTATATATCTTCACATTGTCGCCCTTATGGGACAGACAGGCATTTTAAAACAGTTTTATAGTTGATGTAACTTATCATCTAGACTTCACTCTTAGGGGGCAGTCGTATATTATGCAACTATATTTTTGTTTAATTGTAGTTAAAAATTATTCTGTTTGTATGTTGCTATATCATCTCACCGCCTCCCTTAGGGGGCAGTCATATATTATGTAACTATTTTTTATCAGTATCTATGCTTTATACCTGCAGAATGTAGGGGGGTTCTGATTTATTTTTTATTAAGTTTAATAATGAAATTCCATGTTCTATATTTTGGATGGTTAATTCTGTGAGGATAGTTTTTTTTTTATAATTTAATATGGACGCTGTAATGGTCGGCCGACACCCTCGAACCTGAACCTAGTTCGGGTACGGGGGCTCGGCGGGAAGAACCAGAACAGTGTCCCCAGGAGTTGAGACGTTCCGCCCTGTGTTTTCCAGCTCCTGGGATTTCAAGTCCCGAATTCAAGATCAAGTTTCAAGTACTGTTCCTGGCTGCGCTCGAGATCCGGGTTACGACTTACCGGGTTGCGGCTGCCCTACGGGTTCCGGTTCCGGCACCGGACATCTGCGCGCCGAAGGACGAGGGCCTCCCCTTCGTCCCAATACAGCCTCCCCTGCAGTTGAGTACCCGTAGGTCTGTCACCACGTCACTTGGGGGATAACCCTGAGTTGCGAACCACCCCTGATTTTCTCAACTATATTTTTGTCTTAATCTATAACATCAAATTAATTAATTAATTATTTAATCATTACTGTTAAATATTTCTTTTTTTTAATTAAATTGTTAAATGTAAAATCGATTTTTTATTTTATTGTTAGGGATTTTCCCCGTAACACCCTGTGACCAGGTCTGCTCTCGCATTGTCCCAGAAAGGGACGAGTGCTGCAGAGCTCACGGCTACTCTGGCTACTACAGTTGTAATGGCGGAATGTATTGTTATTAATACTACGTCGGAATCAAAAGGTATTCTTTTTTTCACAATCATAAGTAGTAGTTTTCAGTATTGTATAATCCTCATAAATATGAAATGTTTTCTTGCACCAGGCTGCAATTAATTTGAGCATTCAATTGCATACAAAGTGAGCGTACAAATAGATTTTTTTAGACTGGGGACAGACGTCTCCCTTGGCGGTATTCGGTGCTATAATTAGACACATTTACAGAGGCCGCAAAATGTCTTAGTACCGCAGTGAGAGATACTGCTACTAAATAACAGTTTGTTTCACGCAAAAACTATTGAAAAAAATTTCATACAACTTTTTTGGTAAATATCTCTTGATTGGACTTAAAAACTGGTATAGATTTATCCCACTACTATATCGGGAACCTGAGATTTAACCCAGAAAGTAGTTTTTGGCTGCGGCTGATTTAAGGTACCGTTTAATGTCAATGTTTGTTGGTGATGTTTTCACATCTGGTAGACGTCCCACGACGTCTAGTTTTTTATAAACTATCTGTGTTGCATTATTTCACTTAATTTATAGAAAAAGCCATTCAGCCTTCAAATTGTGAAAACGGCTACAGCCGCGTACGACTTGACGGTGCTGACTAGTCTAGTCATAATAAGTAAAGAAATAATGGATTACAATAATTCCCAGTGATCTGCAGCGTACAGGCGGAGGAGACGGCACACGACCGGTGTATTTAGTGGGTGAGGGCGCACACTACCCTGTTCCTTTTTTGTTAAGGTGGGAAAAAATCTACCTAACAGCACACCTTATCATTCGGGGCGACGAACAGGTTTTATACATCTTACTACTATGTATTATAAATGCGAAAGTTTGGATGGATGGATGATGGTCACTTAATCATGCTGGGTGGGTGAATGAACATGGACGATATAAATAGATCGTGGGCTGTTTTTGCTGAATGATAATAATTTTGCACAAACCCGATCAATTTTGTGTTTCATAATAATTAATTTTTGAACGATTTAAGAGTTGGTATATTTTGCCATAACTAAGCCTTATAGTATTATGACCGAAAACTATGTTATCTTTGTTTTTAAGCAGATTTTCCGCAATAAGAAGTGTTGACATATTACACATACATAGGTATTCATTTCTCAGATGCAATAGGGTATATAAACGGCGTATAAGTTAATAAGGCATCAGTAGAGCTTGTGCTATCTAATTGAAACAGTAAAACTATAACAAAAACAATCATGGCTGGTTTGAACAAACTTACTGTCTTGCTCCTGGTCGTCGCCTGCGTGATGATCATCACCACTGAGCTTGCTGTAGCAGCCACTCATGTAGGTCCCTGTGACCAGGTCTGCTCTCCCATTGTCTCCGAAAGGAACGAGTGCTGCAGAGCTCACGGCTACTCTGGCTACTCCAGTTGTAATGGCGGAAGAATGTATTGTTATTAATACTACGTCGGAATCAAAAGGTATTCATTTTTTTTTCCAAAACCATAAGTATTTGTTTTCAGTATATTATAATCCTCCATATGACAATTGTGTGATGTTTTCTTGCACCAGGCTGCAATTACTTTGAGCATCAATTCATTACATACAAAGTGAGCGTGCAAATTGATTTTTTTAGACTGAGGATATACGTCTCCCTTGGCGGTATTCGGTGCTATCATTAGGCAGATTTATAGGGGCCGCGTAAAATCTCTTAACACTGCAGATTTAAGGGTGTGCCTGAGAGATACTGGCGGACCACTGAAGTAATTTCACACATTTTCAGTGGTCCTCCGGTACAGGCGGAGAGACGGCACACGGCGGGCTTATTTAGTGAGTGAGGGCCCAACCATATCCTGTTCGTTGCCCTGAATAACGGTGTGTTAATAAAAAAAAATGGGTGTGCCCAAGAAATGACAATAGTCTCAATAGATCGCAATAAGATAGAACTACATAAAGAAAGTAAGGATAAAATTATAACAATACGAAACGAATAAAAATAACAATAACTATTTTGTTTTAGGTAATTCGAGAGATAGATACATTCCTACGATACGGGCCTACGTGTGAATGTGAGCAAAACCAAAATAATGGTTTTTGAAAGAGAAGAAGCCAGAACAGATGTTAGAGTAGCAATAGGAAATGGTGTTCTAGAACAAGTGGATGAATTTTATATCTTGGATGTGGATTCAGTCGGGATGGAAGGTACACCACTGATGTAGAGAGAAGAGTGAATGCGAGAAATAGAGTGAACGGAGTATTGGGACAACTTCTCGGCAGTCATCACCTCAGCCAGAGGGCACGTGTCGAAATACACAACGCAGTGCTTGTCCCAACGTTATTGTATGGAAGCGAGAGTTGGGCATGTAAAAAGGAGCATGAGAGTAAAATCAATGCGGTCGAAATGCCAATCTCTGCGGAGAATCTGTGGAGTGAGGCTGACTGACCGCATTGGTAACAATGACGTAAGAGAGCGAGTAGGTATGAAAGATGCATTGGTGATGATGTATTGGTGTAAAGATGCGAAAGGGAATGCTCTGATGGTTCGGACATGTGGAAAGAATGCCGAACGAGCGACTGGCTAAGAAGATACAATGCGAAAGTGGAAGGATGTAGGTACAGGGGGAGACCGAGACTTACCTACCTAGACCAAATCGGGAATGTATTGAAGGAAGGTGGAGTCAGGAGTCTAAGAAACCGGCGAGCGTGTATGAAGAGAGTTATGAATGTTGAGGAAGCGAGAGATGTATGCAAGAATAGAACCTCTTGGCACTCTGTTCTCTCTGCCTACCCCGCAAGGGAAATGGCGTGATGATAAGTAAGTAAGTAGATACATTCTAGAATCATAATACAATTATACCTTCTTTTTTGTGTATAAATGTCATTTAGACTTCATCCATCCATCCATCAGCCTTTTAACTTCCACTGCTGGACATAGGCATTTAGACTTACTATTCATGAATCAAAATCAAGTTATAAACTATTTAGATATTTTTATATATATTTTTAGCATTTGACATGCTTAGCACTATACATTAAACACGAAGTGAAAAATGTGAAATCGAAATGTGAAATCGTGTTATTTTCGATTTCACATTTTTCACTTTGTGTTTAAGTTATAAACTATTGACTTTGTCTTATTTTAACATAAGATTGAGTTATACATATACATCAATAAACATAAGCGAGTTTTTGTTACAATAACTAAATATAGAAAAATGGGTTATCTTTAAATTATGAAAAGTGCTATTTGCAAGGATTTAACTTAGCAAGGTTTATATGCCTAATGGACTTAACATTTAAAATATGTTACTTCCAATAAAGAAGTGGCAAACTTTGGAATTATAAAACTTTGTCCACCTTTTCTTTTGCATTCATATACCTAATATTAATAAGTTGCCTTATAAGTCACATATTAGATACACTTTTACATACTGTACTGGTTTAATTTTACTGGCTTCGGCTATAAAATATGAGCCATCACGTGGTGTCTGGCAGAAATGAAATATCTTTTTTTTTTATATCAGGAACAATCCTTAAGTCGTGGAGCACTACTTCCTGGTGCCCTAGGGTACCAACCCAGCCCTAGGGTACCAAGTGGGAGCCGGTTGGAACGAGCGGGTTAGTAGGTACTACCATCCCCCGTGTGACTGGCCATGAAGCACATCGGTGTGTTATGGTTGTAACAGGAGATAGCCGTTAATTCGTTCATCCTAACTATTATAAAGCTGTAACAACAAAGTATGTATTTAGATATTTTTATATATATTTTTAGCATTTGACAAGCTTAGCAACATACTTGTGTTTTAAACAAAGTATGTGTGTGATTTGTAAGTATGTTCGGGTTTTACATTAAATAATACCGAAAATTATCACCACCATCAAATTAATAACTTAATGCCCATTTTGTTACGCGATTTGGGGATATAAAAATGATCTATTATAGCGCGAGAACACAGCGCCCCCAATAATTTAGTTGGCAACACTGCACGTGTCGCTCGTCGTGACATCCGCCCACCTTTTTTTTTTTTTGTTAAGGAAAAGATATTCCTAACCGCACACCCCGTCGTTCGGGGCAACGAACAGGGTAGTGTGGGGCCTGCATCCACTAAAGAAACCCGCCGTATGCCGCCTCTCTGCCTTTATTGACGGGCCACTGGAACTATGTTACATTCCTTCTGTGGTCCGCCGGCGGCTTACCCTTTCGGGTACCCTCTACTGAGCGACGCATCCGCGCACGGAGCGTCGCACCTTCTCGGGAGGCCTTGCGGGTGGCGGACGTTCCCCGGTCCATCCACCCCCAGCCTCAGCTAGGGCGGCATGAGGCGCAAATACCTGCACCTGCGCCGCCCCGGTCGCTGGCGGCGGTTCGGGTCAGCGGAAGAATCCTCCTCCCTGGCTCTCTCCGCCGCTTCCTTCCGCGAGATAACCTCCTCGCAGAAGGCAGCGACCGCGGCCCAGTTCCTGTCGCTGCCAAGCATCGCTCTGACGACGCTCGGCAGCGAGAGGTCCCCCCCTATTTCCGCGACGAGTTGACGGCGCTGCTCAGCCCAAGCCGGGCACGACTCGAGTGTGTGCCACGCCGTGCCCTCGTCGCAGCCGCAGTGGTGACAGCCCGGAGTCGCTTCCTTCCTTGCGACTATGTGCAGGTATCTGCCGAAGCAACCGTGCCCTGACAGAACCTGCACCAGTCGGAAGGTAAGGACTCCATGCCGTCGCCCCGCCCACTCCTCCAGGAAACATCCGCCCACCTACGAGTATAAGATACCGCTAAAATGGCCGCGAGTAACAATAACATTTATAAATGTCAGTTCTTTTCATGTAGTAGGAAGTATGTAAATGTTTATTATAGTCTTGATTTGAAATAAAGGTGATATAAACTATACTATACTATTATAAAGCTGTAACATAGCTGTCTGTACATTTAAGATATTTGAGAAAAAAAAAATTACTGTAATAGGCTATGTAGGCGTGTTTAAACACAAAACGAAATTTTTTATATTTTTTGTCTGTTTGTTTGTTCGCGCATCGCGCAAAAACTACTGAACGGATTTTGATGCAACTTTTTTTATTTGAAAGGCCTTGATTAGACTTAAAAACTGGTATCTGTTTGTCTCTTTCACGCAAAAACTATTAAACTAATTTTAATAAAACTTTTTTTGCTAAATATCTCTTGATTGTACTTAAAAACTGGTAGAGATTTACCTCGCTACTATATCGGGAACCTGAGATACTCGTATAACCCGAAAAGTAGTTTTTAGCTGCGGTGGATTTAAAGTATCGTTTATATTTCAATGTTTATTTGTGTATTCCATAATAGCAGGCATGAGGAGGTGTTCTCAAGATATCTTTCTTTGCCAGCAATGACAATTTAATTTATGATCGTCAAGAGTTTCCAGGCAGTGCACATTCTTATTATTAGACTATTATTTGTTTCTTTTTTACTTGCCTTCATTTCATTTTCTTTTTGTTTCAGAATAAGTGTTATAACTTAAAGATTGACATTAACTGCTTTGCGGCCTTTTCGAGTATTATGTGAATAAATTTTGCCTATTTCCCAAATACCTACATCACCAGATTGCAATTAATATTGGAGAAAATATTACTTACCTAGCAAATATTATTTATAAAAACCAACATTTTGAATATACATGATTATTATAAACTATCTGTGTTGCATTATTTCACTTAATTTATAGAAAAAGCCATTCAGCCCTCAAATTGTGAAAACCGCTACAGCCGCGTACGACTTGACGGTGCTGGACTAGTCTAGTCATAATAAGTGAAGAAATAATGTTAGGCTTGCAATAATTCCTAGTGATCCATAGCATAAAGGGCGGAGGACACGACACACGAAAGGTGGAAAGAAAGAAAGAAAGAAAATGCTTTTATTTTCGCAGTCTCGACGTACAATTACAACAATAATATTCACATGAGTTAATTTCTTCAACATTTTATATTTTAAAGTTTTATCGACATCCGAAAGTACACACCTACATTAAATTTATCGATTGTATGTCATGACAGCGTCAACGGGTCCACACTCAGACTGATGCTGTGCTACGGGCTGCGGTACACAACACAGCGCTGATTTTCAGTGCGAAACTCAAGTGACGCACGGACGCAGAAATAGGGAGCGTATGTACTTATTTGGATATTAATATATCCAAATAAGTACATACTCGTATTATGCTAAATAGACTAAAAGAGGCAAATGGCCGGCCAAAATATTATACGATTTAACCATTTCTGAACTTAAATAGTTAAGTATTTTAAATACTTAATCTAAATATAAATGTTCGTCCCAATCGAAATAAGCTCGTATTTTTATAATACTCTTTTTGAAATTACATTTTTTTCATGAAAAATACCAACACCTACATAACAATTAAACTTAAAAAGCATATATTATGTCATCAAAATACAAATATTAGAGCCGCTTCCAAGATACACAAAATATTCCTATATCTATATATATCTCATTCAAAATTAGTAAATAATTATTAATTACAATTACAAGAAATTGTAACATAATTAACATGCAAAAACTACCTTAACGAAAACCCTTATGAAGCTACCGTTACTTGTCTTGCGCCTCTGTTGCTGCTTCCGAGCCAAAAATACGTACGAGATCAGCCTCTGCGTATAGGACTAACTGGTTCCCCTGATTTACAACGGACGAGAATGTGCCCATTCCTCGTCCATAAGTACTGCCACTGGAAGCGTTAACACGCACACCGTGCCTGACGAAATAGCTGACTGTTCAGTTTAGTTAAACTTTCATTAAAATAATTATAATCGTTTAGCATTAGATAAACCAGGTAACTCAAGACTAGCTATAGTCAGCCCCCGTTGTAGGCGAGCGCTATGTATAAATTCGTCTCGCAGTGCACGTCCCGTCAACCTAACAAGGACCGGTCGCGGGCGCCCTTCCACGGAGCCCAGAAATCTGCCACCCACACGATCCACGCTAACAATATCACGGTTATCTAGGTTTACATTTAATTTTGTAGCAATGTGCGTGATTGTGCGCATTAGATTTTCCCCGTTTTGTTCTGGCAAATTAATGATTTCAATAGTATTTAGTAGGTTGTTAGTCCAAGTAATTTATTTGTTGTCTTAATTGAGTAAGTTCCTCGTTCTTTACTGTGAACATGTCCTGTTCAAAACTACCCAGTCTATAATCTATATCGACTTTGTTTTTTTTGAGAGCATCTATTTCCTCTTTCAGTAGGCTATTCTCCTTCCGAACTTGGTCTACATCAGCTCGCAACATCTTGAATTCCTCATATAACTCTTCTCTTATGAGTTGTAGCTCAGCACGAAATTCTTCCTTAAATAGTGAACGACGCTGCTCTTTAAGTTCCTGCCTGAAGCTGCATAGCATGGCCTCCACATCGGAGGGTGTCTTTCCGATAAAGCTCTGCGAAGAGCTACTGAAGGCACTACCATTACGAATATTCATACTCTTCTCCACTTGTCGAGTATTGAATTTTTTTATTGTCATTTTTGCGGAATTTTAGGCAAATCCATGAGGAGACCGTGTAGCCCGAAAACTTAGCCACATATGAAGTGGTAGTATAATTGGCAATACTGACATCTAAAGGCTGCTGACTTCGATATAAACTTTGTACAATAAGCACATTTTTCTGTGCATATTGGCAGTGGTTTTCCCACTTCAAATTTTTCACTAAAGTATTAATTTATAACTATTTTGACTGAAGTTGATAGTTAATCATTTATGCCCGGTTCCTATAATAATAAAACGGGTCGTTTTACTTACCATAGAATATTCTACCAGGCGTAAGTAAAATCTGTTCCTATAAAATACGAATCGTAAGTGAATTAACTGACAGTTTGCGACTAACGGATGGGAGGGTTTTCAGTTACGATCCATATAGTAGGGGAGCCGCAGAAGGAAGTATGGGATTTAATCGAACGCGGCAGATTAACATAAGGGAGGATACCTTGCCTCCTGCTGACTACCTGCACCATATATGAGCCCCCTATATAGTGACGTGCGTCTAGGGCAGCCCATCAGACTAGTAAAAAAAAATCGATGGTTAGAAATATTAAAGCGCGTCAGATTAAGATAAGGTGGGTTGATTATGAGCTAATAAGAATATATTTTGAAAATCTGACGATTTGAGCGTGACGAACCCTCCCAGGGTTACAAAGCTGCAAAAAAAAATTGTATCTTGACATTCTCGAGCGTGGGTTATTTTTTTTTTTATTTTGAAGGAAATAATTCAAGGATAAAGAAAAATATATAATCTGACGATTTCCACATGCCGAAGTAACAAAAATTCTTTGTTGATGGAAAGTTCAAATTGATCTGGTTTGCAGGTGATCAATTGCCGAAAGAGTGTGAAAATGTAGTCATAAAACCTGATATTCTTGAGGATACTCCGAAATCAGGTATATCTTTTCTCCATTAATTAAAAAAACACGTTATTCATAACAAAAAAATATTGTTAAATATTTTAATGATTTCTTGTTACAGATACGCAATCTGAGGATAAAATCGAGCCAGAAGGGGAAGATGTTTCTACGGATGAAGATCATGATTAATTAATTAATTAAATATATTTTTTTTTCCGTTTTTTAATTTATTTTCTTATAAATAAAAGTACCTTCTACTTAAAAAACCATACACTTTTTTATTTGCATGCTATTTCCTGAGTTGTTCAATTAATTAAGTACAATTATTAAAAATCATTTTTTTTTAGTTGTCAGATTAGGCGAATCTTTCTAGGTAATCGTCAGATTATGAGACAGCACATAAAGATACATATCTCTAGGATATAAAGATGAACCATATATATATCTTAATCTGACGCGGTTGAGTATTTCAAAATGGCGATTTTTTTTTTGAGTTGAAGAGAGCTTTTTTTTAAGTTCACTTAACATCCCCGTAGAAAATCTGACGACGTGATCTGCGCGACTTAATGGACTATTTTCGAATTTAGATAGCAATGAAGAAGAAACTCACAACGAAAGTTTAAAGCATAGAATGTCAGATATAAATCATTGACAAATTTGGTCATGAAATTTTTGTAAGAGCTCTGCTCGATAGCGGTTGCCAAGCTTCTCTAATAAGCATGTCACTATATAAAAAAATTAATTTGTGTCCTATGACTCATTTTACCAATATTATTGGTATAGGCAACAATGCCAATAAAATAAGTAAGTGTATAAACATACTATTGCACTCATGTGTTCATAATGTAAAGTTTGATATTAGATGTCATGTTGTAGATTCTATAACTACAAAGCTACCTCAAAATTACATTGGCATGCGTGATATTATTATACCAGAAAATATCAAACTCCCTGATGGTAAGTTCAATGTACCATCGGAGATCCCATTATTATTGGGAGCTGATGTGTACTTTAAGGTTTTATTAAATGGTCACATTAAACTAAATAATGGACCTGTTTTGCAAAACACATTGTTTGGTTATATTGTTGGTGGTCCTATAAATTATAATCTGACATATCAACCACCAGATACAAATATTGTTTCAAATTTTACAATCAATGATAATAATAGGAATTTACAAAATATTATGCAACAATTCTGGTTGTCTGAAAAAATACCTGAAGAGAAGAGTAGTGACACAGCTGAATTTCAGAAAGCTGAAGAGTGTTTTAATAATTCCGTTGACTTGGTAAAGAACCGGTTTCATGTTGACATGCCTCTGAAAGCTCCATTGTCTGAAATTCAGTTAGGTGATTCCTTCTCTATAGCCCTTCAGAGATTTTATGCTTTAGAAAAGAAATTTAAATCTGATCCTGTGTTTTTAGAAATATAAGAAATTCATAGATGAGTATATAGAGTTGGGACATGCTAAAACTGTTGATATCAGCAACTATAACGTAAGTAGAGATCCTGTTTATTTTCTTGCGCATCACGCAGTCCTCAACAATGATAGTAAAACAACCAAATTAAGAGTAGTTTTTAATGGTAGCATGAAGACTAAAAGTGGTGTCAGTCTTAATGATGTCATGTTAAATGGACCTATAGTCCAGAATGAGCTTTTTGACATACTTACCTTGTTCAGAACTTATCGCTACACATTAATGTGTGATAAAGAAAAGATGTTTAGGCAGGTTTGTATTAACCACCACCAAGTAAGTCTGTAGAATATTCTGTGGAGGGATAACCCAATCAATCCTATCATTTGCTTGCAGCTACAAACGGTAACATATGGCCCTAGAAGCCTCTACATTTCTGAGCACCAGGTGTCTGGTGGAGCTTGCCCTTAGATATAAGGACAGGTACCCGCTTGCATCACAAGCTATCATACAAAACACGTTCATCGATGATGTAATCACTGGATGTGATGAAATACAACAGATTCAGGAACTAAAACATCAACTAATAGAGTTATTAATGTTAGGCAGTTTTAGCTTACATAAGTGGTGTTCTAACTCTAATGAGGTACTCAATGATGTACCTACCAGTCAAAGATTCTTTGAAGAAATAGATATGAACAAGGATAATATTATTAAAACCTTAGGCTTAAAGTATAATATACTTACCGACACTTTTACATTCACAAGCCCTATGGCTAGTGAACAAGAACTTGTTACTAAAAGAGAAATTTTAAGTTTCATAGGGAAAATCTTTGATCCACTAGGCTTGATTAGTCCTATGATAGTGAAAGCAAAGCTTTTTATGCAGGAATTATGGAGTTTAAAACTAAATTGGGACTGTATTTTACCCAGTAAACAGCTGGAGTACTGGCGAAAATTTTTGAAAAGTTTGACATGGGTGAGACATGGGAACCGTGGTAACACGAAGAGGTATCATTGATAGGTATATAACTTCAGTAGAGATAGTGGGTTATTCTGACGCATCATTCAAGGCTATTGGTTGCTGTCTCTATCTGCGTGTTTTCTATAAAAACGGTAGTGCAAAGGCTAACTTCTTGTGCTCAAAATCACGTGTGGCACCGCTTAACAAGACACTTACCATACCAAAACTAGAGCTTGAGAGTGCACTCCTACTGTCCCAGCTAGTAGAAAGAGTCCATAAGACTCTACAATCCAGGTTTCCATTAAAAGTAATTTTACATACAGACTCTCAAATAGTCTTAGCATGGTTGAGTTCAAATAATTTAAAGGGAAATATTTATGTCTCAAATAGAGTTAAGCAAATTCACAAATTAACCAAAAATTTTTATTGGTCTTATGTTAAAAGTTCTGAGAACCCTGCTGACTTGTTGTCACGGAGCGTTGAGCCGCAGAAACTGTAAGCCTATGACTTGTGGTGGTATGGTCCACAGTATTTTTCTACTGCGGAATATCAACACAATATTGTTGAATATAAATATCCAATTCCTTCAGATTTAAATTCACTGGAAGAATCACCTACCAATGTAGTGTTACCTACCAATGTTCATAACTTTCAAATTAATAATTTTGAACTTTTTAATAAATATTCTGTTGCAAAGACTCATAGCAATAATCTTACGATTTCGATATAATTGTACAAACCCAAATGCAAAGATTGTTGGTGCTCTATCTCCCAAGGAATTGCACAGCTCTTTGTTAGTTATTATTAGAAAAGTTCAATTACAGAATTTTCAGAAAGAAATAGAGTCAATATTAGCTGATAAGCCTATCAAATCAGGCTTAAGTAACATACACCCATTTTTAGATCAGGATAATATGCTAAGAGTGGGAGGTCGATTACAAAATGCAACAAATATTTCATATGATAAAATGCATCCCAATATCCTTCCTAAGTCTTGTCACATAACACATATGATCACTCAGAGAGAACACTTAAGGCTCTTACATGCTGGACCAAAGTTAGTGTTAAGTTCTCTCTCACAGAGATTTTATTTGGTCAATGGCATACGTGAAGTAAAAAAGGTATTGCATAAATGCATCAAGTGTTTTCGCATCAAAGCTGTAGCCGCTAAGCAACTGATGGGGTCCCTACCTTCACAAAGAGTAACACCTTCTAGGCCTTTTCAGATCACAGGGGTGGACTTTTGTGGTCCATTTGACATGAAAATCGCAAGGATTAAGAAACCACTTATTACTAAAGCTTACATAGCACTTTTTGTTTGTTTTACTACCAAGGCAAAGACACGTAGAGCTGGTAAGTGATCTCACAACTGCTGCATTTTTAGCATGTCTTCAACGTTTTATTGCGAGGCGCGGAATGCCTACGCAGATTTTTTGTGACAATGCGAAAACCTTCAAGGGAGCATCTAATTATTTAAAACAATTACATGATTTACATACTTCAAAATGTCATAGAGATTCTATAGAAAATTTTTGTTCTACAAATTATATAACATTTAAATATATTCCAAGTTACTCTCCCGAATTCGGAGGTCTATGGGAGGCAGGTGTTAAAAGTGTAAAGTACCACCTCAAGAGAGTCGTTGGTAATATGTGCTTAACTTTTGAAGAACTCTATACGGTCATTACTCAGATTGAGGCAATTTTAAATTCAAGGCCGATCCTTCCTGTGTCTTCAGATGTCAATGACTATAGTTATTTAACACCTGGCCATTTTCTTATAGGCGCACCTGCAACCACTTATCCAGATCTGGATCTTTCAGAAACCAATATTAATAGACTAAAATTTTGGGTTGTTTGCACCAAACTGAAACGAGATTTCTGGAAGGTCTGGTTAAAAGACTACCTGACACAGTTGCAGAGTAGACCTAAATGGAAACATGGTAATGTAAACTTAAAGGAGGGTGATTTGGTAATTGTAAGAGTAGACAATGCTGCTCCTTTGAATTGGCCCATGGGACGAATTGTTAAAACTTTCCCTGGACCTGATGATAAAGTAAGAGTGGCCGAGGTAAAAATAGGAAATAAAATTTATACTAGATCTTATAAGAAACTGTGTCCACTTCCTCTTAATGACAATATTGTATAACTTTTTAAAATTTTGTATTCAATATAATCTTGTTATTCTTGCCCGGCCCAGCTATGTACAGTACATGAACATAAATAATTTAAATAAATTTGCAACATTGTTAGTGTTAGAAATATTAAATTTAAATATGGCAACATTTGCCACTTTCTTCCTCTTCCTGTGTAGCAGCCTTTTTGTGTGTGTGGTCTTAATGTATTTTATTGCAATAAATTATATTAATTCAAGTTTTTACTTTGTTTTATACACAAGGGTTCACGTTATGACTGTGCAAACTACAGAGCCATAAGCTTGACCAGTTTGGCAGAAAAAAAAAAATATTGAAAGGAGAATGAGAATGGTGTTTGATGAATTTTTGTGTGAGGCACAAGGAGGTTTCAGGTGTGGAAGGGGATGCATGGATCAAGTGTTTTCTCTGCGCAACATTGTGGAGAAGCATCTGGCTGTAGGCCAGAGGGTTTTCTGCAGTTTTGTGGATTTGGAGAAAGCATTTGACACTGTTGTGCGAAAGAAACTTTGGGACATTTTGCCGGAGTATGGTATTAACGGTAGACTGCTACAAGCGGTGCAGTCCAACTACATGGACTGCAGAGCATGTGTGCGGCTGGATGATGGAATATCACCCTGGTTTGATGTCAATATCGGCGTTAAACAAGCTGCGTTCTATCAGCCAGACTGTTTATTATATATCTGGATAAATGTCTACAAAGGTTGAATGAAATGAATGTGGGAGTTCAGATGGGCGACTCAGTGGTTAACTCACTGCTATATGCAGACGACGCGGTGCTATTAGCGCAGTCTGCGACTGACCTGCAAACCCTAGTCGACGTAATGGCAGAAGATTGTAAGAAAAGGGGCCTACGTGTGAATGTGAGCAAAACCAAAGTAATGGTTTTTGAAAGAGAAGAAGCCAGAACAGATGTTAGAGTAGCAATAGAAAACGATGTGCTAGAACAAGTGGATGAATTTGTATATCTTGGATGTGGATTCAGTCGGGATGGAAGGTACACCACTGATGTAGAAAGAAGAGTGAATGCGGGAAATAGAGTGAACGGAGCATTGGGACAACTTCTCGGCAGCCATCACCTCAGCCAGAAGGCACGTGTCGCAATACACAACGCAGTGCTTGTCCCAACGTTATTATATGGCAGCGAGAGTTAGGTATGTAAAAAGGAGCATGAGAGTAAAATCAATGCGGTCGAAATGCGATCTCTGCGGAGAATCTGGAGTGAGGCTGACTGACCGCATTCGTAACAATGACGTAAGAGAGCGAGTAGGTATGAAAGAGAGTATTGGTGTAAAGATACGAAAGGGAATGCTCCGATGGTTCGGATATGTGGAAAGAATGCCGGACGAGCGACTGGCTAAGAAGATATACAATGCGAAAGTGGAAGGATGTAGATACAGGGAGAGACCAAGACTTACCTACCTAGACCAAATTGGTCATGTATTGAAGAAAGGTGGAGTCAGGAGTCTCCGAAACCGGCGAGCGTGTATGAAGAGAGTTATGAATGTTGAGGAAGCGAGAGATGTATGCAAGAATAGAGCCTCTTGGCACTCTGTTCTCTCTGCCTATCCCGCAAGGGAAAAGTAAACACAAAACAATGTTTTTTAGAATTTTTGTCTGTTTATCTGTTTGTCTGTTTGTTTGTTCGCGCATCACACAAAAACTACTGAAGGGATTTTGATGCAACTTTTTTTGTTTGAAAGGCCTTGATTAGACTTAAAAACTGGTATACATTTTATCCCGCTACTATATCGAACCTGAGATATAACCGAAAATCTAGAAAATTATTTAAACTAGATTTTTTTAGAATTTATTTAAAAGAACTTCTAGATGGATATTTTTATATATATTTTTAGCATTTGACATGCTTAGCACTATACATTAAACACAAAGTGAAAAATGTGAAATCGAAAATAACAGTCAGGAGCAGGATTTGAACCTGCATCTTCTGGATACCGTCCAGATGCTTTACCAATTCAGCAATCCTGACAATTGCTCCTGACTGCTAATTTCGATAACACATCATACTTAACGTCTTTGGGTGACGCCTGCGCCATCTGTCGGAAGTATTTTCATACATTACACCGACCAGGTAAACTTAATTTTACAATTAAGATTTTACCTAATAATGACGCAAACCCTTCAAAAATTTAGATATTTTTATATATATTTTTAGCATTTGACATGCTTAGCACTATACATTAAACACAAAGTGAAAAATGTGAAATCGAAAATAACAGTCAGGAGCAGGATTTGAACCTGCATCTTCTGGATACCGTCCAGATGCTTTACCAATTCAGAATCAGGATTTGAACCTGCATCTTCTGGATACCGTCCAGATGCTTTACCAATTCAGCAAATTCTGAATTGGTAAAGCATCTGGACGGTATCCAGAAGATGCAGGTTCAAATCCTGCTCCTGACTGTTATTTTCGATTTCACATTTTTCACTTTGTGTTTAACTTCTAGATGGATTTTGATGCAACTTTTTTTATTTGAAAGGCCTTGATTTGTCTTAAAAACTGGTAGATATTTTATCCTGCTACTATATCGGGAACCTGAGATATAAGCGAAAAACTAGCTTTTGGCTGCGGCGAAGCCGCTGGCAAAGGCTAGTCTTATATAAAGTTAAAGTAACAAACTTTATTAACTAAGTGCAACCCGCGACTTCGTTCACGTGGAATTTAGTTTTTAATTTTTTTGCAGTAACCTAATTATTTTTCTAAAATAATAGTATCATAAGTTACTCCTTATAACATCTGTTATACGCCAGTGAAAGTCCAGTCCAAATTGATCCAGTCGTTATGTACATATCGTATTCTTAATCCGTCACCACACGGACCATAGGTAGGTTATATAGCATTAATTCTAGTTCAGAAATCTAGAGCAGAATCCGGATCGAGAGGTCACTCTTTCTATGGTTATCTACTCTTTGGACAATAACTACTAAGATAAAAATATTAACTAGGTAGCTACGTATGTCTCAAAGGCACTAGAACTAATGTACAATAGTAACTGTCCCCATTAGTGTTTAAATCCACGCGATGAATACAGTATTTTTATTTCTAGGACTTCTGACAATCAAATGTCAGTTATAATGATACAGTTTCCTGTACCAGCATCAATTTAAATGCATGATTCAGTGGCGGACCTTTATTTGTGCAAAATGACCGCTACGGTAATATTTCTCACGGTGTTACCCGTTTTGGTTGCATGCTCAGGAGAAGGAAATATCCGCTTACTTGAAGAAGAAGTGGCTACTGCTTTAAAATCATGTACGCATCACATCGATAACACAAACGCTAAAGGAGCTAGCAATGACCGTCAGCGTCGTTCTGAAAATCCTTACCAAGGACCATTGATGATTGACGACAATATGAAGCAACTTAATCAATACTACCACCAGATACGAAACATCAGCAACAATAAAAACGAAACCCAATTATTAAACACCACTGATAAAAATGATAATGGGAATGACGGTGAGATAAGGGGTGTAAACCCGAAGGCTGCACCGGAATCATCTGGTAAAAAGAACAACAATTATAACACTACATACACAACCAAGGTGAAAAGGAGTGAACCGCTGTTTAATAAACATGATTCCGACCAGGTACGTGTAGGTTCCTATGCTGTTTTATAACAGACTATCTCACCCCACGGTTTCACCCGCGTAAGATTTGATTCCGTGGTAAACTCCCACGTTATAGAGTAGGGAAGTAGGGAACATCGTGGCGGCGCGCGGCGTCGAAAAGTTCGCGTATTTAACTAAATGCATTCATTACTTTTAACATTTTTATACTCGTGATTAGGTACTTATTGTGATTTCTAAATGAAATGTCCGGTTCAAATAAATTAAAAGTATTTTACTGCTACGTAAATACCTACCCTTGATTATAGAACTATTTATTTAAAAAAAAAATAGCGGAGCGGGCGGCGCTCTAATAATTATATTTTAGAACATAAAAGCTATTGTGCAGGGGCGGATCTACCTAAGGGCTTTTTGGGCTGCAGCTCAGGGCCTCGTAAATACAAAGGGCCCCCCAATTAAAAACAATAGATGATACCAGCATTGACGAAAAGAAAAATATACAAAATTTAAAAAATATCTACCTAATCATAGATTGACAACCCTCAGATCAATCAACCCGTATGTGCGTCTGACCTATCAAATGAAAGAGGGAATTCCCTGTCACTTGTTTTCGGTTGGTGTATTTCTTAATCTCGGGCCACACTGTTGCCCGGGCCACACTGATGCTCGGGCCACACTGATGCTCGGGCC
Source organism: Leucoma salicis (assembly GCA_948253155.1). Classification (NCBI taxonomy): domain Eukaryota; kingdom Metazoa; phylum Arthropoda; class Insecta; order Lepidoptera; family Erebidae; genus Leucoma; species Leucoma salicis. The sequence goes on along the minus strand of OX411820.1, from coordinate 10,651,220 downwards.
ACTAAAGGGCGCATCGCAATAGGTAATTATTGCGTTAATGCGATAAATTGGATGAACACACTTGAACGTTCAATCTCTTTGTACATCAAACCACTGGAGTTATTGCCTAAGGGCGCTTTCAATTAAGGCGTTTCACGTCGGACTGCTGCCCTACATTTACCGTGCCGCTGGTTACCTACTTATAACCTGCTGCCGGGCCGCTGCAGTACGATAGCAGTCCGACACCAAACGCTTAAATCGAAGCGTATATTCTGACACTGACGACGCTCGGCAGTGAGAAGTTTCTATTGCCACGACAAGTTCACGGCGCTGCCACAATGGTGACAGCATATTAACCGAAAAACCAGCTTTTGACTGCGGCGAAGCCGCGGGCAAAGGCTAGTGTTTTAATAAATATGTATTTTGTCTGGGTTGCAGCATCTTTCATTCTACTTGAGTGATTAAACCGTATAAAATGTAACAATATGGCGATTTAAAAAACGACTCTTTAGTTTCTTGCCGAGTTCGTCGCATGAAAAACCTTAATAGGTACAGCATGGCCGCTTGCGGCGGTTGTAATCGCGACATTAGTGCTGCTGGCACTAGTGTGTTATTAGTAAACTTTGAAGATTTCTGCTGTAATGTAAGGTATCTATGCAAATGGATAACGAAATTCCCGCTTGGTCGGGGCATCAATGTCATATTAAGCTTCTACTCCGTAATAATTATTATTATTACTCAGTTCTATAAGTCCCGGTCTCCAAGATTATTAATAATAATCTCCAGACCCTAATTTCTGTCACGACGGCCAGTTTCGGAAGACAGTATCCACGTACCTACGCAGGAGATATTGTAGTGCACGAGTGTGTACGCAATACAAGTGCACTCTCTGTTTACTCACTGTCATAATCCGATGGGACGAAATTCCGCCACAGCCGGAGAGATCAATCGAATGACCAACGGCTTTACGTGTTTTCCGAAGCACGAAGGTGAAACAGGATTAACTACCTAACTTCGATCTGCTATCGAGAACTTTTAGACGGAAAATCCCAATAACTTTTTTTCGAACTCCAGACCCAAACCGAGTGCTACCGCTATATTTCCGGGAGCATTGTGATGTATAAACATCTCAGGCAAAGTCCAGTTCAGGAGTCATTTCAAAATGATAATTGGTAAGCAAAAAATTGAGCGTTATGCATAAACCTACTGGTGAGTCATTCTAGCAAACGGTGAATGTTTTCGTAAATCACGGAAGTTTTAGTTTCTTTTTTTTAATATCTGGTTTGCAGAATCTAAACGCAGTCGCGTCAATTTCAGTGGTGAATTTCGTGACGGTTACTCGTCCTCGCTGTGAACAACAAAAACAAGGATGTCGTGCGCGGTATGATTGAAACATTGAGATTCGGGCATCTTTAAACATAGGCATGAGTAAAATACAATTAATCCTACAGAACCTTTTGAGTGCGAAAAGCAGTGCTCTCGGTGGATCCCACACAGTTTGACCGAGATTAAAAAAACGGACCGCGTCACTCGGTCCAATTCCGTGCCGACATCGCTGCTGATATCTACATAACTATATTGCTACGATTCCAACACAAAGCAGCAATCAAGCGTATGGGTTTTTAAGATGAGCCGTAACCAACCAAAGTGGCCTGCGTGCCTCTAAGCAGATGATAGTGTCTTTTTTTAATAAAACTGGGCACGTGACTACTGTTGCATTGGAGAATCGTCGTACGGTGGACAGTGCCAGAAGTTACTGACGAACTCCGTGAAAATAGCCGTAAACGCCGTATCATCTTGTACCACGATAAGCCATCCCGCAACAGTCCCGACCTGGCTGGCACCTTGTGACATTTTCCTCAAAAATTAAGTCAGGTTTTCATCACCAGAAGAGTTTGTCGAAGAGTATAAAAAACATGTTTGTTTTTTTATTGCTAATGATGGCAGACTAGCCATGGCCCACCTGATGGAAAGTGTAACCGTCGCTCATGGACTCAACTATACCTAGAGTATTGTCAAGCCGCTGCGCATCTCTCAGATATGAGCTGAAAAAATAAACGGTTATCTTCCTCTACCACCAAAACACACTGACGTCCTTCATGACCGGTCACACAGGAGATGATGGTACCGACCCGATCGGGCCCGATAGCAAGTCGGTACTCTCACTTGGTACCCAGCCCTACCACCAGTAATGTCATGGGTGATAATTGCTTACTTCCCTTGGTCGCCTCGTACAACACCCGCGGGAAAGAATGGGATGGTGACATTTGTATTCTTAGTCCGTCACCACATGGAAATTAATGAATGTTTCCGAGGGAGATTTCAAAATTTGTTTAATCGTATGAAAAATGTATTTACGCAAAAAAAGAAAATATGAGAAACAATAAATAAATTTTTGACCATTTATAGGTACCTACCTCACTATATTTTTCTCTTATTCATTATGGAAACTTAGTGCGCCCGCCCCACATATCAATTATGTACCTATCTAAATAGTTTTATATTGTATTGCATATATTTACCTACTATATTCCAAGACTAATACCTATATAATAGGTAGTGAAGACTTTTAAAGCATGTAATTATTATTTTCAGTGCCTCAGTCAGTGTGTTTTTGCCAATTTACAAGTGGTGAGTAATTATAATTGCAATCTACCATTCTTAATATAAAAGGGTAGCGATAACCCCGTGGGAGACCACTTAGCGAATTACTTACATAATGTTGCAAAGATCTCGAGTCCGCTAGTATATCAGAATTTTTAGCTGTGTTTTCGGTAAGGTATGCCTACATTTACTAATTTATTATTATCGTATACAGTTACTTACCTATGTCAACAGTAAGTACCTAATCATAATATAATCCATATTTACCTCGGAGAGTAGGTACCTACGTTAAATTTGTGCTACAGGTTGGCATCTACATATAGGTAGGTACCGTAAACTACCGCAACATTGCCTCTGATACCTAACTACTTTGCCTAATACAAATAGATGCTAATGATCTATTCATGTTATACATCTGCAAAACAAAAATATAGTAGTTGTACATAACATAGCATCACGCCTGTATTCCCCGAAGAGGCAGAGGTGTATTACACACCCACGACTCGCCAGCTATGTTTAAGTCCCACGTAATAGGGGGCGAGCCTATTGACGTCTACCGGGCACATTTCCAAACTCCGGGCTGCTACTGAGAATTTTTCTTTTTAGCAAAAAGCTCAATAACATTGCCCGACCCGGGAATCGAACCCGAGACCTCATGATTAGCAGTCATATACACTACCGCTACACCACCGAGGCAGATGTATCGGCTATAAATCTGGCAACCCATGACACCAGTCACCATTTTGAAAATATAATACAATTAACGTCAGGGAGCCGTCAAACAGGATTGAACAGGATCGGACATGGTAAGATTTTTTTAGGCGCCTATAACTTTTGATGTAGATTTAGTAACTATTGGTATATTTGTGTAAAAATCGAATAAAATACGTTTAGGCAAAATTAAGAAGGTAAATCAAAAACATAGGTTCTATCTTAATAAATCAAAAAAAAAATACAATGTGTTTGAGATATAAAAAGGTAAGTTTTCACCAAATTTTGCGAAAAAATATTATTTTTTGTGGAAGTTAAAAGTAAAAAAACCAGTCGGTTTTTTAGATTTTTCACATAAATTTTGAGGTTATGTGAAAAAAGTGTTAATACAAAAGTTGTAGATCTTTTTATTGCCTACAATTTTGCCATGTAACTTTTTTCGATAGGACTTAGTTTTGCCGGAAATCGTGATAAACCGATTTTTACCCTTAAAAGCTCACCCCCACCCTCTTCCCGACCTCAAATCGCCCGTAAATTATCTTTCCTTTTATTTTTGTTATATTTTCTTACTTTTCCAATGGGTTTCGTCCTACTATTATTTTTTTTCACTTTTTACCATTTTCAAAGAGTTCGGCACTGGCCTATTAGGCAATGTTGTGGCTCTTTAAACCTATCTTTGCCTGATAACAAAATCAGCCATAACGTAGCATTTTACAAGGATTTATTGAGAACTAAAGCATTTATTTGGTAGATCTCAACCTAAACTTTATTTCTAGTACAATAGAAATCATAATTATTTAGTCATTTTTGGGATATACGCTAAAATGTTCGAAATACAGGCAATGTTGTGACAGTTTACGGTACCTACATTTATATGATGATGATGATATGGAGTCATTGGCAATGGGCCGGCCACATCTCTCGACGAACCGACAACCGTTGGGAAAGAAACGTTCCTCGAGTGGCGACCACGTACCGGACGGCGCAGCGTAGGACGGCCCCCCACCAGATGGACCGACGATCTGGTCAAAGCTGCAGGGAGCCGTTGGATGCGGTCGGCACAGGACCGCTTGTTATGGCATTCTCTTGGGGAGGCCTATGTCCAGCAGTGGACGTTGAAAGGCTGAGGGATGGATGGATGGATGATTGAGTCATTATGGAGATTCAGTACCTATGCTAAACTATGTATCAGAATATTTAGATATTTTTATATATATTTTTAGCATTTGAGCATGTGTTTAATGTATGTATCAGAATTTCTGGTTTGACCTTCGAATTACATTGCCGTGTGTTCCGAATGTCAGATCGTAGTCATTTTATGGAGAAATTCATAACCACTAAATATTATTAGACTAAAAAGCTATCCCATTTTAAGAAGATGGATGCCAGGAAGTTGAGGCCTTAATATAATAGTGGAGGATGTAAGTTACAGGGGGAGACCAAGACTCACCTACCTAGACCAAGTCGTCGGTCATGTATAGAAAGGTGGACTCAGGACTCTGAAACCGACGAGCGTTTATGAAGAGAGTTATGAATGTTGAGCAAGCGAAATATGTATGCAAGAGCCTTTTGGCACTTTGTTATCTCTGCCTATCCCACAAGGGAGATGGCGCCATGATAAGTACAATACAGAATCTTGTTTTAAAAGGTGGATGCTCGGGGAATTCCCCGCGAGGCGGAGTTATGGAAAATAGTACAATCCAGTGTGACGTCCCAACAGACTCGGTCAGCCTTGCGAGATCAAATACGAGCATGTTTCCAAGAGTTACATTCAGGTTATGTATCATATATAGGTGCCTAGTTCTATTTTAGTATTAATTCATGACTGTCCCAATGACTTAATTTCATTCTTGAGTGGAGACCTGACCTGAGCCCAAAAGCACGACAATATCTAATATGGGTTCAGAAAAAACCTGCCTTACATTTGTTCTGATTACAATAGCAACACTTTATAGAGTAAGATTCCAGGGCCACCAGACGTCACGTATTTTCTGACGAACGAAATGTGGCCGATTGCGTAGTATTAGTATGTACTAAGAACGCATGCCTACCTGCTAGCTTGCTTAGACGGCCAATTTTCAGGTATCAGGTAATCAAGGTACATAAAAACATCACGTACCTCACGTAAATTCTCAAAGCTGATTTTTACGTATATTTTAAGTGATCATAGTCCGAAGCGTGCTCGTCGCGATCCCTGCCAGCCTGCAATCCACAGGCTGCAATCCGGCTCGAATGCGTACCGCAGTGCGGGTTAGGGCGTGCCCCAGAGGCGACGCGTACCGACCCGCCCCCGTCCCCGTCGAAACGAACAATGGCAGATGCGGCGATGGGGGCCGCCACCCATCACGCCTTGCCCAGTTTGGCGAGTCGAGGGGAGCAGTGTCGAGTAGGCACGTGGAATGTAAGAGGTGGTGTGGAAGGTAAGTTACACGAGCTGGTAACTGTCATGTCGGACAGACAGCTTGATGTGCTCTGTGTAACAGAGACCAAGCGAAAGGGCAGTAACACCTGTGATCTTCCTGGTGGAGGGATAGCTCTGTGGTCTGGTGTACCGCAGAGCGATCGGGCCAGTATGGGTGGGGGTGTTGCTCTCCGCTCGCTTGGCCTCAGGTGTGAAAGACTATGGAATGTTTGATCCCAGACTTTTATGGGTCCGAATAAAACTAGGTGTCACCAGGGTCTTCATGGTCGCAGCTTATGCTCCCGTAGGCTCTTCGGTGGCATCGGATCTAGAGAAGTTCTGGGATAATGTTAGGGAAGTTCTGGATTTGGCAGAAGCTAGTGAACGTGTGATAGTATGCAGAGACTTGAATGGATGGGTTGGAACCAAGCGTCCAGACTTCGAGGACGTGCTTGGTTCATTTGGTGATAAGAGAGTGAACGATGCAGGTAGGCTCATTGCGGATGTATGTATGGAGAGAAATCTTATTGTGTCAAACACATTTTTTCAACATAAGGACATCCATATGTATACATGGAGAAGGAATGAACAGAGAAGTATGATAGATCTAATTCTGGTAGACAGTCGCCGCCGAAGTAAACTTCTGGATACAAGAGCCTACAGGGGTCCCACTGTCGACGCGGACCACTATCTCGTTATTGCGAGATTTAGTGGTCTGTTTCTGAACAACACCACTTTCTGAAGTGGAGACACTGGCGAGAGCGTGTCCACTTCGGAGGGCTTGAAAGAATAAAGATTGAAAAGTTGCAAGAGAGTGTAAGAGCAAAGTATGCAGAGGGTGTCCGTGAACGGCTGACAATGGCAAGTCAGCCGGAATCTGACATTGAAGAATACTGGAGAGTATTGAAAGAAAGTATGGTAGATACAGTGAAAGAAGTATGTGGATGCTCAAAGAAGCATAGGAAAGTGAAAGGTGATGCATGGTGGGATACGGAAGTAGCAGCTCCCGTAGACCAAAAGAAGAAAGCGTGGCTGGACTATGTATCTTCTTTGAACCTGAGTGCAAGTATGAAAGAACAGAAGAAAGAAATATACCGACAACGTAAGAATGACACCAAAGCTAAGGCTTTTCACTAAGGTGAAAGAGAAGCGTGATAGAGCAAATATGATTGCAGAAGAAAGGCTGACCAAAAACTTCGAGAGCAACACCAAACTTTTCTGGAGGAAGGTGAAGAAATCTCGGAGTGGTTGGTCAGCTTTCAGAATGACTAAAATAAGGTCTAAAGGTGGAGACATTCTTACGCAAACACAAGATGTGTTAAGCCGATTGAGTGAATATTTTGGAGATATGTATGCGGATGTTCAGGGTGATGCCGGTGCCATATGTGGTCTAGCAGATCAGCATTCGGTACCGGCATCCTCTGATGACATTAGTATGGATGAAGTTGAATGGGCGATTAGAAGTTTGAAAAATGTTAAGGCAGCGGGTATTGATATGGTGTCTGCTGAGATGATCAAGCTTGGAGGCTCATATGTCTGGGAATTCTTCCTAATGCTTATCAATTTATGTTGGAGCTCAGGAATGGTTCCCAAGAACTGGAGAAGCGCAGTCATCGTGCCCTTGTTTAAAAACAAGGGTTCACGTTATGACTGTGCAAACTACAGAGCCATAAGCTTGACCAGTTTGGCAGCCAAAGTGTATGGTAAGATTATTGAAAGGAGAATGAGGATGGTGTCTGATGAATTTTTGTGTGAGGCACAAGGAGTTTTCAGGTGTGGAAGGGGATGCATGGATCAAGTGTTTTCTCTGCGCAACATTGTGGAGAAGCATCTGGCTGTAGGCCAGAGGGTTTTCTACAGTTTTGTGGATTTGGAGAAAGCATTTGACACTGTTGTACGAAAGGAACTTTGGGACATTTTGACGGAATATGGTATCACCGGTAGACTGCTACAAGCGGTGCAGTCCAACTACATGGACTGCAGAGCTTGTGTGCGGCTGGATGATGGAATGTCACCCTGGGTTGATGTCAATATCGGCGTTAAACAGGGCTGCGTTCTATCAGCCAGACTGTTTATCATATATCTGGATAAATGTCTACAAAGGTTGAATGAAATTAATGTGGGAGTTCATATAGGCGACTCAGTGGTTAGGTCTCTGCTATATGCAGACGATGCGGTTTTATTAGCGAAGTCCGCGGCTGACCTGCAAACCCTAGTCGACGTAATGGCAGAAGATTGTAAGAAAAGGGGCCTACGTGTGAATGTGAGCAAAACCAAAATAATGGTTTTTGAAAGAGAAGAAGCCAGAACAAATGTTAGAGTAGCAATAGGAAATGGTGTGCTAGAACAAGTGGATGAGTTTGTATATCTTGGATGTTGATTCAGTCGGGATGGAAGGTACACCACTGATGTAGAGAGAAGAGTGAATGCGGGAAATAGAGTGAACGGAGCATTGGGACAACTTCTCGGCAGTCATCCCCTCAGTCAGAAGGCACGTATCACAATACACAACGCAGTGCTTGTCCCAACGTTATTGTATGGAAGCGAGAGTTGTGTATGCAAAAAGGAGCATGAGAGTAAAATCAATGCGGTCGAAATGCGATCTCTGCGAAGAATCTGTGGAGTGAGGCTGACTAACCGCATTCGTAACGATGACGTAAGAGAGCGAGTAGGTATGAAAGAGAGTATTGGTGTAAAGATGCCAAAGGGAATGCTCCGATGGTTCGGACATGTGGAAAGAATGCCGGACGAGCGACTGGTTAAGAAGATATACAATGCGAAAGTGGAAGGATGTAGGTACAGGGGGAGACCGAGACTCACCTACCTAGACCAAATCGGTCATGCATTGAAGGAAAGTGGAGTCAGGAGTCTCCGAAACCGGCGAGCGTGTATGAAGAGAGTTATGAATGTTGAGTAAGCGAGAGATGTATGCAAGAATAGAACCTCTTGGCACTCTGTTATCTCTGCCTACCCCGCAAGGGAAATGGCGTGATGATTAGTAAGTAAGTTTAGGCAATATCCTTAAAAATAAGTCGCCAATACTCCCAGACACTTTCCGTCGGCCGAATTGCTTTGCAGACGCTTTAAAGCTCCCAAAATAATTACGTAACTTCACGTAAACTCTGATGCTCCATTTTTATATATGTCCACCAGACAACTATTTTAAAACCTCTTACAAAAAGACAGACCGATCCAAGGGGCCAATCATTCCCTAAATTCAATTTTAATACCTCTGTGGGTAAGAGCGCGAGGGCATTATCCACGCGCATGAGACTGAGTGTTCATTCATTCAGTGTTCTACTGTCTAGGGACACGGTATCGAATAGAAAGTATATATACGAGTATATAAAGTATCGTACTGCTATGCTGTTATTCAATAAATTTGTTAATATATTGAGTTTTTGACATTTCTTAAGAAAAAAATTGAAGTTTTTATATATAATTATAAGTAATAATTTTTGCGATTTCGTATAATTATATATATACATAATTATATGTAATGATTCTTTCGATTTCGTAGAATGATCCATAATTATATGTAATGATTTTTTGCGATTTCGTATAATTATACATAATTATATATAATAATTCTTTCGGTTTCGTATAATTATATATAACTATACATAAATATATATAATGATTCTTTCATTATTTAATTTCATTATATATAATTATTCTTTCGGTTCGTATAATTATATATAAGTATAGGTACATGATTATATGTCTCATTGTGTGTCTTTCGATTTCGTAGAATTATCCATAATTATATGTAATGATTTTTTGCGATTTCGTATATACATAATTATATATAATTATACGAAATCGAAAAAAAAAACATTACATACAATTATATAGGGCCAATTTCCATATATATTTTTTTTTACCCGGGAGGATAAAATTCAAGAATTATAGGAGTCAAATGAGCATTTTTTTACAAGTTAATTTTTAATTATTTACCTGATAATTTAATTTTTAACTGATTTTCTTTTAATATTAATAATTGATATGAGTCAACTGTAAGAGAGAGATAGAGAGACAGAGAGACAGAAAAGTAAATATATCCTAATACATGTCTCACTCAGTCTCATGCACGTGGATAATGCCCTCGCGCTCTTGCCCACAGAGGTATTAAAATTGAATTTAGGGGATGATTGGCCCCTTGGATCGGTCTGTCCTTTTGTAAGAGGTTTTAAAATAGTTGTCTGGTGGACATATATAAAAATGGAGCATCAGAATTTAAGTGAAGTTACGTAATTATTTTGGGAGCTTTAAAGCGTCTGCAAAGCAATTCGGCCGACGGAAAGTGTCTGGGAGTATTGGCGACTTATTTTTAAGGATATTGCCTAAAATATACGTAAAAATCAACTTTGAGAATTTACGTGAGGTACGTAATGTTTTTATGTACCTTGATTACCTGATACCTAAAAATTGGCCGTCTAAGGAAGCTAGCAGGTAGGCATGCGTTCTTAGTACATACTAACACTACGCAATCGGCCACATTTCGTTCGTCAGAAAATACGTGACGTCTGGTGGCCCTGGGATCTTGGACTATTAACAGGATATATTGCACAATATTCATAATTTAAAATGAACTTCAAATTGGGAAATGTCCTTTGACTATAACATTACGAATTGTCATCTACAGACATTTTTCAGTTGTATTCCTTTAGACTAGGTACATCTATCTAATCCTTAAAATCCTTACTAATCCTTGCTAATATTATAAAATGGCCGTTACCCGCGACTCCGCCTCAGACAAGCTACTTTTTAAGTTATATCTCAGATTCCCGATATAGGAGCGGTATAAAACGGTACCAGTTTTTGATACTATTCATGAACAATCAAATCATAAAAATCCCTTAAGTAGTTTTTGCATAATGTGCGTACAAACAAATAGTTAAACAGACTACAATTCTAAAAAATGTTTTCGGTTCAGCCATGTTAGTCTAATAGACTTTTTTTCTCAAATATCTTTAATGTACAGTCTGTAACACAGGCACAGGCACAGCTCTGTTACAGCTTTATAACAGTACAGATGCAATAGTGCATTTGTTTATTTGTTGCACTTTCACTCCATAACTTCCAACCAAACATCATGAAATTTAACATAGGTACCCCGAAAAGAATATAGGTTTTTTTTATCCTGGAATAAGGGATAGTAGTTGTGGGATAGCAATTTTTGCGTAGAGATCATTACTATACCGTATTTATACCTATTCTGAACTATTAAAAGCATTATATTGATACTACTCCATTCCACGCGGACGAAGTCGTTTCAAGTACCTACTAATAACTAATCAATAATTAGTGACTCCACACTTTTACATAATGAGCTGAGCTTATAGGTAGGTAACTAGTGTTTTTTTTACACAGAAAGACAATCATCGTATTGTTTAATAGAAGGCTTTAATAACTATAAGTACCTACTTTTCCTTGAAGATCCTTAAAGGAGAAAGAGTAAGCAAGGACCTATAAGTATCTACTTTCTCTTTCAAGGATAAATAAGCGAAATATGAGTGTTGTAGTTGGCATGGATCAATTACAACTCACATTTCACTAATGTCAAATGAGATATACCTATATTGAAATGAGAGAAACTGGGCGTCCTGAACAGAGTCAAGCGGTACTTCACACAGAGGCAGCGACTTTTGCTGTATAAAGCAAGTCCGCCCTCACGTGGAGTACTGCTCACATCTCTGGGCAGGCGCACCAAAATACCAGCTCGACCCACTTCACTCCCTGCAATGGCTGTTCGAATTGTCGATGATCCCAATCTCACGGACGAGCTGAAACTGTTGGGGCGGCGGAGACTTAGGGGCTCTCTGTGTGCTCTATCGACTCTTCAACGGGGAGTGCTCCGAGGAACTGTTTGAGGTGGTACCAATAACGCCGTTTTACCACCGAACCACGAGATGCCGTACTAGGGTTCATCCATACCAGCTGGAGACGATCTCGTCCAAGACGGTTCGTTTTCAGCGTTCTTTTCTACCACGTACGTGTAAGATCTGGAATAAACTTCCTGTTGAGGTGTTTCCCCAGCGTTACGACTTGTCCCTCTTTAAACAAGGTTTGAGAAGAGCATTTTACTCACGGTAGGCGGCGACTTGGCTGTTACCACTTACCATCAGGTAGGCCGTTTGCTGCCACCGTTGGCAATAAAAAAAGAATACACGACTCATTCGAACCAGTGAACTTGACTAATGAGCGCTAGCGTGTAGTAGATCTTACGTTAGTATTATAACGTTCAGGAAATTAAAATCTAGCGTTTCTAAATGCGTTTGGCCTGTGGCAGGTTCCATGTACACCTATAAAAATAAACTATCTATTTACAGAAGCTGAAGACAATGAATGTTCGTATTCTAATAAGCTAGAACGCTGCCTGGTGCTTCGCTTCGCCGATCGAAGAGCAAATTTGAAAGAAACCACTCAAAAGCCTTCTACTAGTCCAAAGTAACTTAACGAAAATCATCATAGTACCTAGCAAATAGCAAAGAAGCTTCGTAGTAACATATTAATCTATGTATTTAAGTTTTGTTGATTACAATGTACTCATTAAAAACCTACAGAAAAGCTTTTATATTTTTTACAGGACAAGATTGTCAATTTCCTCTGATATTCCGTCATCAGCCTGCACAGGGAGAAGCTACATTATTATTAATACCTACTATCACTAATATTACACCCGCTTTCTTACAATTTAGTCATCAATTGGTACAATAAAGTATGTCAGTTATTCTGACGGCCTTTTAAGTTTTAGTTATAAATAAATGAGTGATTTTTTTTGTGAGAGATTTCCCCTATCGAGCAGGTCCATTCATGCTGAGATAAGCAGGGCTTTGCCAAAAACAATTGTGCTAGAGCCTTGCCTTGATTCTGTAAATATTACACTGTAAATACACCACACATATTATACTCTAATTACGTTAAGCTTAGAAAATCACGCAACACATTACAAAGCCGATATTGCTTACACAACTAAGAATCTGAAGTGTGTCCGAAATCTGAACGTCCCGAGGTCTTCGGGTTGAGTACCTAACATGAATAGTGCGAAAACTGGTTGTTACATTTCAAACTTTAACGCGTAATCTATAGGCACTGCCAGACATGACTTATTCTTCGATGGTAATTTCTATTAGGCGCCTTAGAGGTCGCACAATTAAGCACATAACAACAATCTGCTTATTTCATAAAATCATATCGAAAAACCCAAAGCATAATAAACTGTAGGTAAGTAGGTATGTACCTATATCGCGCATCAATCTTTTTTGATATCTTTTTTTAAAGACAACACCCAGCACTAAGGAATAATCCTTGTATCGCGGGGGACTTTACAAACATATAATTTCACGGACACAAAGTACACCCAGACTCAGAACGTCAGAACGGCCATTTGTGGATCACACAAAGACTGATCTGTGTGGGAGTCGAACCCACAACACTGGGACATGAGGCCGGTATCCAAACCACTCCGCCTTGTGTGCAGACGCAGAAATTGATAGCCCAATAACGATAAAATCATCAATCACCTATTTGGTGATGTTTCACGATGGTTGTGTACTTAAGATATACTCATACCTAGGCTAGACTTAAATCCCGGCGGACCACTGAAGTAATGTAATATATTTCCAGTGGCCCACCAACAGGCGGAGAGGCGGCACACGCCGAGTTTATTGGTGTAGGTAGTAGGCGAGTACCTATATATTTTTCTCGCATTAACAAAAATTAGTAATAATTTTGTTGTGTTGTTGTTTAATAAAACATTAAGCAAAACAGAGTGGAGTGATAGAGAACTGAATTACTGTCATAGCTTTACACAAAGTAGTATAGAGCCAAATGCAATTTTTGAAATTCTCCATACGTTCGGTACTAGTCGAATATGTATTTGTAAACCGGGCTGTTGATAAGTACAATGAAACGTCTTCTGCTTGAAATAGAAAAAGATATGACCGTCCGCAAAGCATTCGTACTAAAAGGGCATTCAAAGTAGTTAAGGAAAGCATTCGAAGAAATCCTGTCCGAAAGCAAAGGTTTTACCTCGGGAAATGGATATAGATCATGTAGCCCCTAGAACCATATCGCGTATTTTATAAGATGACTATAAGTAGCAGCATTGGCAGTCAAGGATTTTGCCATGGATAAGGTGCGTGATTGAATTGATAACTGGCCTCAACATTAAAGAATTGTATTAAGGCCTATGAAGATCATTTTCAATGAACTGCCTGTTTTGATGCTATTATATTAACGTAAGTACTAGCCTTTGCCCGCGGCTCCGCCGCAGCCAAAAGCTGATTTTGAGGCTATATCTCAGGTTCCCGATATAGTAACGGGATAAAATGTTTACCACTATTTAAGTCTAATCGAGAGCTATCTAATAAAAAAAGTTACATCAGAATCCGTTCAATAGTTTTGCGTTATAAACGAGCAGATAAACAGAAAGAAAAACAAAAAAAGCTCAAAAAAAAAATGTTTTGTAGTTAGACACGCATATATAGCCTATTTCAGTCATTTTTTCTCAAATATCTTAAATGTACAGTCACAGATCTGTTACAGCTTTATAATAGTTAATGCATAAGGTAACGCACACTAAAGTAATAAATGTTTTACGCAATAGAAAAAAAAAATCTTTTCCTTGTACAATATTTATGGCAAGTCAATTCGATACACCTTAACGCCGTAACTATATAACAAACCATCATGCATACATATAACCCAGAAAATGACATAGAGGGACTTTTTATGCCATTAAAATTAAAGTCTCCTGTAGTATAGGAGTTTTTGTATAGAGATATAATTGATGTGCCATACAATGAGGTTTTTTTAAAATGACTCCACGCAAACAAGTCGCGGTTGGAATCTAGTCAAAAATAAGTACAAATTTAACCTTGCGGAATCAGTGAAATTTTTAATCACAAATATAGTATAACAGGATAACCTGGGAATGAAAACGGCTGAGGGTGAAATAATACAGGACCATCTAAACTCACATTCTTTATCTCATGGGGTAACACCTGACGTGGCAGTGGCATAAATCTGTTGCTATCCTTTTTAGCAAACTGCAATAATAAAAAAGTAAAACCCACTTCATACATCAATAAATTAGCCGATTTTACATTTGTTATACAAAAAGCTACATTATTTGGCGTAGTATCATGGCCTTTTATTTAAGCAAATGCCAGTACCTATAATGATTTTTAAAATTACATTATATTAACTTTAAAATGTACTTACACATATCGCAATACAGTCAATAATAAAAATAATTAACAATTGTAGTTTTTTCTTATTCATTGTTGAACAAACTCAGCTGATATGGCTTATGTAAAATTTTTAAAAGCTTTTTTTTCAAATTAAAAAAATACTTAGCTCTTTAAATAAATATTATACAAGATATATTTCCAATTTAAATATGTAAGCCATGTTAGTGTATAGAGGGAGCTAAAATAGAGAGATTCAAAGTTTTTAATTGCAAAGGAGGTTGGTTACTACAAACTTTAGGCTGAGCTTGGATATGCTTTATCCACCTACATAAATTAATCAATGATTCACACTCTCCAATAGATAACCGCTTCTGAAAAAAAAAAAAAAAATTGCTATAAGTAATATAGGGTTAAATATGAACTAATTGAGAATTATACTAATAATCGACGAATCGATTATAATTTGTGAATAAGGAAAAAGAGTATTTTAGTACAGGCGGGAATCGAACCTGCGTCCTGTCGTTCCTATCCGGGGAAGTGCTCTAATACACTGAGCTACTAAATTCTAAATATAAAGTAATTTTTATTTTAATACTATGCGAGTGGCAAACAAGCATACAGCCCACCTGATGGTAAGCGGTTACTATAAACCTATAAACGCTATCAACACCAGAGGCATCACGCACACTTTGTATCTCCAAGGGAAGGCTTATCAGGTAGAGAGGAGGGATGATAAGGAGAGGATAGGATATTTTGTAATTTTGTTTTGTTAAATGTATTTATTATTAGATTGAAACATTTGGTGGTAGGACCTTTTACATTGCAACATGAATTGGCTTGCACCACTGGCCATTCTTTTGAAGATAGTCTTGTGTGTCTAGTGGTGTTGTTACCATAATAGGCCATATATCTAGACCGCTTACAATCAGGCATAAAAAAGAAATATATTAATAATTACTTACAATTAAGGGGTATATTACATAGTACAAAGCTATGTCTGCAACAGTTAAGACCTGACCAGTCAAATATGTATTTTTTTCTAGAGCCTTATTTATGTCCTGGAAAAAGAAATAAATTCATTTTACAACAGTCGTAAAGCTTAAGAATTTCCTTAGAATTATTACACCAAAGTAATAAAAAATTTATATCAAACATAAAAATTGTGCCAAAATAAATTGTGATCTCATCATGCAAGAAATTGCCACATGTTACCATTTTTTCTTTTTGTTAAGGCAGGAAAAAATGTTCCTAACCGCACACCTCGTCGTTCAGGGCAACAAACAGGTTAGTGTGGGACCCTCACCCACTAAAGAAACCCGCCGTGTGCCGTCTCTCCACCTTTATTGGCGTGCCACCCATATTACATTCCTTCAGTGGGGCCACTTCATACCATGGTTTTAAAAACCGCAAAAGGTGTAGCAGTCGTAGTATAGTGATAGAGCCTTGCTTGTCCCAGCATGAAAATATCAGCATGAAACAATATATACTGTTATGGTGAGTGATAGAGAACCCCCTCCTCATACTGTCCTTATTATTCCTTTCCCTAAGAGTTTGGCAATGCGTGAGTGATATTTCTGGGGATGAATGAGTAATATCTGAATGGATTGTATGCAAGTTTCCCACCCTTATAGTAAAAAAAAATTGTATTGTGTAAAAAAAATCTAAATAATTTTATAGATTTTTACAAAAAGAAATATAAAAGCAACAGCATAAAAATTCATTGTTTATTTGACCACATATATATCATAATGGTATAGTAAGAGTATGGTACTATACAACTGTGTGGAAAATCTCCCATATAATTGTTCCAAAAACCCCATGTAGACATCCCCACATGGTTGGATCATATAAAGTGTATACTATAGATGGTTTAGCTCATTGCTAATTGTATCAAAATATGTAAGAAGACAATCCTTATACTAATCCTAACCTTGCTGAATAGACATAAAATTATATGGGACCAATTTGTAACAAACACAGCGATGAAAGCCAAAAAAAAATATAACGGTGATTCCAGATATGATCTGAGAACTACCAATAACAGCTAGCTATCATATCAATCAGCCTATTGCAGTACACTGCTGGACATAGGCCTCTCCTAACACGCGCCATTGCACAAGGTCCTCCGCCTTCCACATCCAGTCTGTCCCAGCGACCTTTTGAGGTCGTCGGTCCACATAGCTGGGGGCCGTCCTACCTTACGCTTACCAAATCGCGGTCTCCACTCTAGGACACGCTTGCTCCATCGGCCGTCGGTCCTTCTGCAGATGTGACCAGCCCATTGCCACTTCAGCTTACTGAGCCTGCGAGCTATGTCGGTAACTTTGGTTCTTTGTCGGATTACCTCATTACAAATTTTATCCTTCAAAGAGACGCCGAGCATAGCCCGCTCCATAGCTCGCTGCGCGACTTTCACTTTCAATTTGTGGACTAGTCCCACTGTGAGTGTCCATGTCTCGGCCCCGTAAGTCATGACAGGTAGGACGCATTGGTTGAGACTTTAGTCTTCAGGCATTGCGGTAAAGACGAAGAGAAGACGTGGTGTAGTTTGCCAAATGCTGCCCAACCCAATGGGATCCTGCGGTTGATTTCTTTCTCGAAGTTGTTTCTACCAAATTGGACAACTTGTCCAAGGTACTCCTGAACAACTTCGAGCATCAAACCATCGACGTAGATCGGTCCCGGCGCGACATGTTCATTAAACATGATCTTGGTTTTATCCAAATTCATGCCGAGGCCGACGTCTCTAGAGGCTCTATTTAGGCTATGCAGCATTCCGCTTAACTGTTCCAGTGACTGCAACGATGACGATATCATCGGTAAACCGAAGGTGTGAGATGTATTCGCCGTTGATGTTAATACCCCGCCCAGTCCAGTCCAGTGTCTTGAAGACGTCTTCGAGTGCATTGGTGAAGAGCTTGGGGGATATTACATCCCCCTGTCTCACCTCTCGACGCAGCTCGATCGGGTTAGTCTTTTAGTCTTGGAGCTGAACGATCATTGTGGCGGTATCATATAGACATCTCAGCACCTCGATATAGCGTCAATCGATGCGACACCGCTGCAGAGCATCCAAAACCGCCCAGGTTTCGATGGAGTCGAAGGCTTTCTCGTAGTCCACGAAAGCCATACACAGCGGCTGATTATACTCTTCGGTCTTCTGTGCAATCTGCCGAACAGTATGGATATGATCTACGGTGCTGTAGCCTTTTCGAAACCCGGCTTGTTCCGGAGGCTGGAACTCGTCAAGTCTTCTGGCGAGGTGGTTTGTGAGTACCCTCGAGAACAACTTGTAAACGTGGCTCAGGAGTGAGATGGTTCTGTAGTTCTTCAGCGAGGTTTTGTCACCTTTTTTGAAGAACACAACCACCGCACTCCCGCTCCACGCCTGGGGTGTTAAGCCCTGGTGGATGACGGAATTAAAGAGGCTCGCTAGCTCTTTTAGGATTGGAGTCCCGCATGCTTTAGGAGCTCAGTGGTGATTCCGTCATCACCTGGCGACTTATTGTTTTTGAGCTGCTCGAGAGCCACTCTGACCTCGTCCTGGTTGACATCAGGAATTTCTTCAGTGTAATGGCGTGTCAGTGGGGTTCTGTGATCGTCAGCGCTGGGTCTTGTGGTTTAGTCTTCCGTGGTGTGAGAACCGAAGGTGTGAGATGTATTCGCCGCTGATGTTAATGCCCCGCCCAGTCCAGTCCAGTGTCTTGAAGACGTCTTCGAGTGCATTGGTGAAGAGCTTGGGGGATATTACATCCCCCTGTCTCACCTCTCGACGCAGCTCGATCGGGTTAGTCTTTTAGTCTTGGAGCTGAACGATCATTGTGGCGGTATCATATAGACATCTCAGCACCTCGATATAGCGTCAATCGATGCGACACCGCTGCAGAGCATCCAAAACCGCCCAGGTTTCGATGGAGTCGAAGGCTTTCTCGTAGTCCACGAAAGCCATACACAGCGGCTGATTATACTCTTCGGTCTTCTGTGCAATCTGCCGAACAGTATGGATATGATCTACGGTGCTGTAGCCTTTTCGAAACCCGGCTTGTTCCGGAGGCTGGAACTCGTCAAGTCTTTTGGCGAGGTGGTTTGTGAGTACCCTTGAGAACAACTTGTAAACGTGGCTCAGGAGTGAGATGGTTGTGTAGTTCTTCAGCGAGGTTTTGTCACCTTTTTTGAAGAACAGAACCACCGCACTCCCGCTCCACGCCTGGGGTGTTAAGCCCTGGTGGATGACGGAATTAAAGAGGCTCGCTAGCTCTTTTAGGATTGGAGTCCCGCATGCTTTAGGAGCTCAGTGGTGATTCCGTCATCACCTGGCGACTTATTGTTTTTGAGCTGCTCGAGAGCCACTCTGACCTCGTCCTGGTTGACATCAGGGATTTCTTCAGTGTAATGGCGTGTCAATGGGGTTCTGTGGTCGTCAGCGCTGGGTCTTGTGGTTTAGTCTTCTGTGATGAGTACAGGTTTTAGTAGAAACTCTCAATAGCTAGCTATCATAGCATCACTCTAACCAGCTGGACCCACAACTGTCATGTCAGAGCTAGCCCAACAACCTCAAAAAGCATGATAATTATATTAAAACTCCATCAAGAGGTATGAGCAAATAAAGGAGGCCCCATGGGACATTCATCTGAAAAATTACTTCAAAGTTAGCTTTAGTATCTTGGATATTATTTCTTCTCAAAAAAATCTACTGTACTATTA
Source organism: Leucoma salicis (assembly GCA_948253155.1). Classification (NCBI taxonomy): domain Eukaryota; kingdom Metazoa; phylum Arthropoda; class Insecta; order Lepidoptera; family Erebidae; genus Leucoma; species Leucoma salicis. Next base: position 10,631,624 of record OX411820.1, on the reverse strand, counting down.
CTTAATAATCCTTATTTTATTGGGGACTTTATACACATACATCTAACGGACACAAAGTACTATTGTATTGGTACTTTGTGTCCCTGAGCCATTCAACATGTTTCACACCTATCTCTTTCATTAGCTACCACACTGGAGACTTGTCATAGACATAGTTAATTTTTTCATGAAAATCATATCATAATCATTACTTTTTTTTTTGTTTAATTTATGTAATTTAATGACCCGGTACTAAGGTTTTTCTGCACCGTGGCAATGAAATTTTGTTTTCATTTTAGAACAATGATTTAGCAACTAGTTATTTAGGTTAAGCAATTGCATTGTCATCATCACATACTAGTATAGAAATGTTATTTTAATTTTTATATTTATTTTTTCTAATGTAAATGTGACTAGAAGGCCAGGACAGGACATTGCTGAAAATCAGTGTTGTGGTAGCATTTTGAGATTGCAACTTAAGCTGAGCAATGTACCTTTTTCTGCTGCACTTAAGACGCAAAAATGGTTGTGATTACTTTTTTTTTCTTTATTGTTAATTATTATTAATTAGTTTATTTTTTTCTTTACTGTACTTTTAATTTGGGTTACTTGTGTCTTTTAAGTGGAGTGAAATAAATCTTTTCTTTCTTCTTCTTTCTATATCAAATCCCATGAATTTTCAGCTTGATAGTAATCACATTCAAAAATATTCATTAGATCCTAGAGCAAAAGTAATTGCTAGCATACCTGGCTTCAAAATAATAATGTTTACATACTATAGTGAAATAATACAGTTTTCAGACTCCCAACAAGACATTGAGTTTGCAGGATCAATTGTTTGGCTCTCTGGCAGCACCTGATGAGCCATAAGTGAAACCATTATTTTTACCCTAATATGAGGATTGTGCATTTATTGTGACCCACATATTGGCATACATTGTGTCAACATCCCAATACTGTATACATATATATATATATATAAGGAACACAACAACTAAGGACTTAGGCTGACAATATCAATGAGGTTAAATAATTGAATAAAATCCAGAATAAACCATTGGTTCAATATTTGCAATTTTAATAACCATTTAACGATTAAATAACAGAAGTAAAGGTACAACTCCGTTTCATTCTAAGAGCTAACTATCTCTATGGATTTAGTAGCACCAAGATATAGTAATAGTACTACTGTAATAGTCTATCAAGAATATCAACCACTAAACTCGGGAGATGTATCAGTTATGTATTATTATTAAACCATAAAAACATGGAACAGAGAAAGCAATATTAAAAATTACTAAACTTTATATGTAAATTATTACAAAAACTTACCTTCAAAAAGGTTTCAGCAAATGCAGGATTAACTGCAGCTTGATTGGCATACATAGCAACATGTTCTAACCATTGGTAACATAACAACATTTGCTCATCGCTCAAATTAATACCAGAATTTTCCACTAACTTTAGAACTATACTTGCAAATCCATCCACGTTTTGTTTATTTAGTACAGTAGTCAAAATCTGTAAAATAATAAAAAGGACTCGATGAACATACAAATTTTCTAAAGTATCAGTTCAAAGAATATAGTACTCTCTACCGAGACAGCTATTTTATTATTACCTTATCAGTATTGTAACATACTGTTCCTACCGGTGCGTCGTAATATCGCCCGACAGACTTTATAACTTCTATGTTACATGCGCTCATTGTAATTATTTGTAATTTTTCAATTTTGTTTTGTCGATTTCGCAAGACGAAAATGACGAAATCACGAAATTTTTAGTATGATTTTAGTCTATGCACGAAATTTTATTAAAAACACAGGAGTTTTGGCGGGAACACGAAGAAGATCATGTCGTTGCATTATTTTCCTAAACTTGTGTTATTTCAAGTAATAATGTGTAAAAGTGGTGGCCTTTACTTATTAACTATTTGTGTATAAGTGTTGGCAAGTGATGTAATGCGACATAACGTGTTTTTTCCTGTTGTCTCCAAAACTCCATAGAAGCTTCAGTAAGATCGCCATCGTCTTACTGGAGTGGGACTTTGACTTGACTGACTTATTTTATATGACTGACTTCGACTATGACTTGTTTTATGAACTAAACTTACGTGTGATGAGAGAATAACGATGTTTATAAGCTACTGTTAGGCTGATGGTTCTTCCAATGCCTTAAATTAACAAAAAAAAACAAAAAAATATATTAAAAACACAGTTTTGGCGGGAACACGAAGATCATGTCGTTGCTCTGCATTATTTTCCTAAACTTGTGTTATTTCAAGCATTAAACTTACGTGTGATGAGAGAATAACGATGTTTGTTACTCTTAGGCTGATGGTTCTGCCAATGCCATAAACAAATTAATAAAAAAAATTAAATCATAGACCATAAATATTTTTTTTTAAATTTGTTTAAGGCATTGGCAGAACCATCAGCCTAACAGTAACAAACATCGTAGGTATTCTCTGATCACAGGTAAGTCAAACAAGTCGTAGTTGAAGTCCATATAAAATCAGTCAAGTCAAAGTCACGCTCCAGTAAAACGATGGCGATCTCACTGAAGCTTCTATGGAGTTTTGGAAACAACAGGAAAAAACACGTTATGTCGCATTACATCACTTGCCAACACTTATACACAAATAGTTAATAAGTAAAGGCCACCACTTTTACACATTATTACTTGAAATAACACAAGTTTAGGAAAATAATGCAGAGCGACGACATAATCTTCTTCGTGTTCCCGCCAAAACTCTCCCAGACCATAAATATATTTACCATAGATAAATAACTATACTTCTCGTCTGTAAGCTATACTTGAACTTGGAATACATAGATTTTGGCTGTGTTCCGATATATACTGTGAGCACTGCCCAGCAGCACACATCAGTAGGTGGCTAGCTCGGAAATCGAATGTGTTTGCGATTGATATTACTTATTGATCTTTACATCTAATGTTGTCTAGATGCTCGATAGAATGGCAGTAGCTGTCACTGTTAGACAAAAGACAGTAGGGCAAAGAGGCGATTCCCATACAAAAATTACCGACTGTGATTTAAAAAAATGTTTTTAAGGTTTTTTTAACCATCCCTGTGTTAGAGCGAACAAAACAAAAAACATTGATTCAAGTCCGTCAAGCCACTTTTGAGTTTTAACGAGACTAACGAACACCAATTGATTTTGATACATATAAATTTAGTAAATGAATTAAGCGGAATCTTTATTAAAAGCTCTCTATACATGAATTCTAGTCTAGTGCCCTATGCGTGATAAAATGTATCCTCAAGAGAAATAATTCAATATCGTTACAATCGCACCCTCCACCAACGTAGCCCTTTTCCAGGAAGCGTACGCTTAATTAATGAGTAACAATTTGAATTCCAGGTCGGCGCCTGGTGTGCGAGTGCTCCAGTCTAAGCGGTTGCCCAGATAGGGCCCCGAACGGAACATGCGTCACACAGCCCGGCGGCTACTGCTTCGTGGCCGTCGAAGAGGTCCTCGACGAAAATTTGCTCGTTGTTCTTGACAGGTCTGCCGGGTGCCTTGCTTCTGATGAGTCTGGGTTTATGCAAGTGAGTATTCTGTATCCCTATTATATAAGCGAAAAGAATACTGTGCTAAAATATGGTTACGCTTTACTGATTTGAGCTTAAATTGGCCTGTTCGACTAGGGAAGTTCCATTTCACATAATATTGGTGTAAAACAACAGTGTCTTCTGTTGCATATAGAACAGACCCGAACCTTATTTTCATCATCTCTAACATCCTTCCTCTCCACCGTCGTCCCCCTTCTCTGAAGTTGCCAACTTCGCGTTTATATAATGTAAGCGCTTACCGTCATGAAGGCAATATACTGATTTGCTTTTAATACAAGGCCTTGTAGGCCTTGTATTTATGATAAAAAATGCCACTACAAATGGTATCTCCAGCGCCAATTTTTTTTGTTTTTCTTTTATTGCGTATGGTGGCGGGCTGGCCACGGCCCACCTGTTGGTTAATGGTAACCGTCGCTCATGGACTCAACTATACCGAGAGCATTGTCAAGCCGCTACTCACCATTTCATTTCACATATATGAAATGAAATAATTAACGGTTATCTCCTGCTACAGCCAAAACGTAACGATGTGCTTCATGGCCGGTCACACGGGAGATGGTGGTAGTACCAACCCACTCGGGACCTATACCAAGTGAGTACTCACACTTGGTACCCAGCCCTACCACCAGTTATGTAATGGATGATAATTGCTTAGGTACTTCCCTCAGTTGCCTCATACGACACCCGTGGTAAAGAATGGAGTGGTGACACTTGTATTCTTAGTCCGTCACCACACGGACAAGGTTTGCAGAGTTTTGGTTTAAGTTCTTTTTATCATGCACAATAACCTTATTAAATAAGTAAAAGCATAATAATAAATAAAAAAACATTAATGTTATTTTTTTTTTCTCTCTCGTGAAAAATGTGAAATCGAAAATAACAGTCAGGAGCAGGATTTGAACCTGCATCTCCTGGATACCGTCCAGATGCTTTGCCAATTCAGCCATCCTGACAATTGCTCCTGACTGCTAATTTCGATAACACATCATACTTAACGTCTTTGGGTGACGCCTGCGCCATCTGTCGGAAGTATTTTCATACATTATACCGACCAGGTAAACTTAATTTTACAATTAAGATTTTTACCTAATAATGACGCAAACCCTATAAATATTTAGATATTTTTATATATATTTTTAGCATTTGACATGCTTAGCACTATACATTAAACACAAATTTCGATTTCACATTTTTCACTTTGTGAATGAATAGTTAGTAGCCTTTGTCCTAATCTGTGCTCCAGAGTTTTATACATGATTATTGGTTAAGGAGTTACGGTGTCAAGAATTACCCTCCCTCCGCATTAGATGTTTCACAGGAAGGCGCATCATAGGACGGCCTCCAGGCAGAAGGACTGATGACCTGGTCAAAACCGCAAGGCGCTCTTGGACGTAATCACTAGAGCATCAGTGTGGAATGTCTGTAGACGATCCTATGACACTCCATTATGAAGGAAGAAGCCGTCACGGTCATGTTTTAGTCGGTATTGTGGCTCATGAACTCGACACAAGAGTCGAGCCTGTATGACATCAAGCCCGACACTCCCCTTGGATCCTGTTGGTATCCCAGTGACGTGCGTAAACTTGCATTTTGGTCCGTGTTAAAAAAAAAAGGACCGCGTGTTGTGGCGTTCTCTTAGGGAGACCTATTATGTACAGCAGTGGACGTCTAATGACTGATGGATGGAATAAAATATTATTATATACTTCACACAGGATTAAATTATTATTTATTTCTTTATGCTTTTTACAACCCAAATTCCCTATTATATACTTCACACAGGATTAAATTATTATTCATTTCTTTACGCTTTTTACAACCCCCTATTCAATAAAGTGTTATGCCCTTAATTTTCTGTTTGTTTAAAAAGAAGGCATGCCTGATTGATCTATCAACCACTAGCTCATATGATTGAATGGATTGGGTTGCAATTTAAAACATATAGATATAATTCATAGGTACAGGTAGATAAAGATTTACGTAATTAAAAAGCCTTTGTCCACCCAAAAATTTATAGATCGCTTGAAGGATTGAAGTATCGATATCGATATTTTTACGCGCTTCCTTAGCAAATTCCGCCATTTTTGGAGTTCAAAGACTTGGCTCGGTAAATTTGTAGTTATTTCCTCTCCCCCTGTTTAGAGCTCAATAAGATAAGACGAGTCAAAAATTCGTAATTTGAGTCTGTGTCTGTGATAGTGTCGCTGTCGATAGTGATAATTGTTAAAATTGTTGAATTTGCTGTAACTGGATATTGATATTATTATAATTCACCATAAATATGCAGGTTTTTATGTACTAGACCCATTTAATAGTTATTGCGAATTAGCATTTTTTTGTTTACTAATTCCAAAGACTTCCCAACTTGGCAAAATACATAAAATGAAATAGTTACTGTAAAGTTGTTCTATAACTTCTATCTATTATGTGCCTCGGTTATCCAACGTATTGTTTAGTATAAGTTAGCTATAAAATCGGATTTTAGTAATCGTCTTCATGTTGACTTTGTGCCACAATTACTTTCGAGTTACATCGGCAAATACGAGTAACAAAGATGCGGTACAAAACTGCAATAGAAGATTTGCACTCGGCGTTTCTTTATTACTACTGGTGGTTGTACTGTGGGTGGTATCATCAGAGTTAACTAAAGTAAGTCCCTCACAACTTTTTTTTAAATATCCACACAACATTGACATTGTAACTGTTAAACCTGATTGTATTTATTTACAGTATTTGTATACAGAAAAACACATAGAGAGACCATTTCTTATCACCTACTTAAGAAGTTCATTGCTGGTGATATACCTTTTAGTACTGTGTTTCACACCCCCTACCCGGGATCCTTGTCAACCAGCAGATTATACTGTGAGTAAACACATTTTATATAAATGTCTACAGTTGTATCTACAAAGGTTATTCTAACCTGATAATACCGTACACAAAGTGCGAAAATGTGAAATCAAAAAGAACATCGCATTCAGAAGGCTAAGCATGTCAAATGCTAAAAAATATTTTAGTTAAAAAGCTAAAATATATTAAAAAGATGTGTATATATAAATATCAAAACATAATATCTTTTTAAAAACATTGTATTTTTACATTTAGTTGCTCAAACTCTATAGCCCTTTAGAATATATTGGTGGATGTTTACTATGTATAAAACTAGTAACATGTCATGCAGTACATTTCGGGTCTTCTTTTGTTTTACCTAGTTATGCTAACAAAACAAAAAAAATAGTTCACTATTTAAACTACTAACTGTAAATCCATGTAATATACACAAGTCAACTCATTGGGCTGAAGGTTTATGAGTTTCTTATAAATCTACTGTCAGTAATAATATATAATAATATGATTAATAATTTAATTTTTCAGCAATTAATAGAGCCTACAGCTGAAACTGATGATGAAAATTATTTTAATGAATCTAATAGCAGCTTAGTAAGTAATTCATTGCACATTGTATTACACTTAACAAAAAAAAAGTGGGCAGCGAAAGGCCATTTTATGATAAGTAGCAATTGGTTGTCTCTGTTTAGCCTTCTGGGGCATGCGAGTCTACGCAATTATGTGTATAAGTATATACTTAACATGTCAATTCCGAGTACTAGTTAGCTAGTCTATTAGATATGAGTTTCTTTTATTCTAGGACCAGTATACAAGTAAATTGCATCAATAGTCTAGTGGTTGTGTATCCAATGGTGGATCATGCGGTTATTGGGCTGCAGATCATTGATCAGTTTTCTAATTTAATTGCACAAATGGCTGAGCGGTTTAAATACCAACCTATGATGCCTGTGTTGTGGGTTTAATTCTATGCAGGACAATTCTTTGTATGACCCACAAGAATGGTTGTTCTATGATTGGGTGTAATTTTTGTCTATGAAAGTCCCCCTCTTTACAAGCGTAAAGAGGGGGACGTTATGATGACACAAGTATTCTGTAGTGTAGGGGTTTGTCTATTCTAAAAAAAATGCTTAAATGTTTTTTTTTTCTATTGGTAGCCAATATCCTGAGTAGTAATTTTTCCACAGGACTCATCTATATGTTATGTAACATGTTATCTGATCAAAATGTTATTTTAGGGGGATTCCACATTTGTACCAGTTAGAGCAGGAGAGACAACAGACAGTGATGATGCAGCTCCCAGAGCTGTTAGATTCAATAAAGTGGCAGAGGTATTTACTATGAATAATATTTAAAACAATATCATTTAAAAAGATTGACATAAATGATGCAATAAATCCTCACACTATAACCTTGTTACTTGGCTATATTGTTAGTGATGAAGTGACTGACAGTTTAAATCATAGATATAGTATAAGGTATAGATCACTTGACAGCTCGATAACGCATAACCAATTTTCATTTGTCAATGTGTGCGTTGGATAGTGATGTAAGTTTTAAGTTAGACTAACTATCGATAAAATGTTAAAACAAATCAGTTTCTTTAACAAACTCGCTCATTCAAATAATCATCTTCAACGAATGAAACAAAACAGACATAATAAATAAAAACAAACATACTTAATTAATTCGTTTTTATTTATTTCACCAGCAACGTCAGTCAACGATATTATGCATTTTATAAGGGTATTATGCACTCAGTTTTTAGCAACATAAACCTACTTATAATTTTTAAATTAACTAAATCGACTTGACTGACAATATCTGCTGTAGAACTTTTATTGCATTTCTTCCATTAATGTGTTAGGAGAAAATATTCCAAGCATTTAGGATAAATATCGACAATATACCTTGTCGATAAAGTCAAGCCCTAGTGTATATGTACCTAAAAACTTTTCTACTAAAATCTTGCAAATATGTAACAATGCAACATATTTTTATGTAAAATATAAACAGTAACAATGGAATTGAAATTAATCCGTAACTGAAACAGAAAATATTAGTAATTATGACCTAAAATAAAAGCATTTAAGTTGTGATAACATCCTGAGAACTTACCTGTGAAACATGCAATTATCAGGATTGATTGCATGATTTACATCACAGGCACTCACGGAACAATCCATCCATCCATCCATCAATCAGCCTTTCAACGTCCACTGCTGGACATAGGCCTCCCCAAGAGAACGCCACAACGAGTGGTCCTGTGCCGACCGCATCCAACGGCTCCCCGCAGCTTTGACCAGATCGTTGGTCCATCTGGTGGGGGGCCGTCCTACGCTGCGCCGTCCGATACGTGGTCGCCACTCGAGAACCTTTCGTTCCCAACGGTATTCGCGGAACAAACAACCATTGTATTTAATAGTTATAATCATATAATAAACAAGATTTATAACAGAAATAAATCAAAAAACCGTGAAGCTAATTTCAAGCTAGAAGACTGTAGACGACCTGTCATTCAAATGGTGTGCAATGACATCAACATTGCTTTCATCTTCCGTCTTGCTATGTTGCCATATAAGATTTTCTTCTCGCTCACACGCTTTGGTGATCTATCTATGGTTTAAATACACCAATATCTCTGCACTATGAGGGGGGCCCTTCTACCGAAATTCACACTTAAAATATTTTTGGACAAATTCCACACTTAAATGGCAAGGTAGTAATCCTGTAAATCTCTAAAAAAAATCCACACAAAAAATATTTTTATACAAGATAGTGATACACGGGCTTATTTTCCGCAACTCGACGTCTTTCAATGCGCCTATTTTGCGTGACGGGTTGGTGGCACTACTCTAGTCAACCCAACTCTACCAAGAAGCCTAGCAGACCCTTAATGTTTCCGACGACTTCTGGGAGTGACCTCAGTGACCCGAAGTATATTTTTATACAATTTTCACACTTAAAATATTTTGCAACAAAGGGATGGGCCCTTTGTTGTATAAATATTTACCTTTGTTGTATAATTACACAAATTGCAAGGTAGTAAATCTGTAAAAATCCACACCAATTTCTCCACACTTAAAATATTGGGCCCTTTTGTTGTATTAGTATTTACAAAATCCACCAATTGCAATTGCAAAGTCCAATAGTAAATATGTAATGTGTGATTTGGGAGTTCATTATAAAATTCCTTGTTATTTTTATGGTAATGGATTCATATTTCACTTATATTTCCAACTAAAACATACTACAACAAAATTATCCTTACTCCATACCAATTTCATCAAGATTCAGCGGTAGAACAAACGGTTACTTGTTTGTTTATAATATTAGTATAGTTGCTTTCTTCTAGGTCCGTGTTATGTCAGCGGCAATGGCAAGTGAGGCTCTCTTGGCGAGATTGTCATGGGCTGCCTCAGTGCGAGCCACAGAACATGCACAGCGTAGAGCAGCAGCTGCGGCTACTAGACGACATTTTAGGCTTGCACTACTCTTCTGTGTACCTGTAATTATTTTATTTTAAAATAAACTAGCCAATATCATTATGACAAAATGACTACTATCATGCTCTAATACTGATAAGGACAGTGTTATCGTTGTCTTAAAGTTTTCCAATTATCATTGGCTTACAATGCAACCCATAAGTAAGAAAGACTAAAGTGTTGGGTTAAAACAGCAGGCCTTATGGAATCATGCCCTCAGACTAGAGAATAACTTGATTACTTTAGCAATTTTACCATTATAAGAATGCAAAGTTGGTTATATATTATGGGCCATTATTACGTGGAGCTGCGGAGAACGGCACGCCGAGCCAATACCAATAACTCAAAAGTATGTTTATCTCACACATACATACATAGACTTACGGCTGTTTTACAGAGGCAATGGACAATGGATTTCCACTTGTTGATCTTTTCACTCCCGTTACATTGTTCATACATGTACGTAGGTGCTATTGCCTCTGCCTTTCCCGAGAATGTTTCTGATTTTATTAAAGAAGCCTTTGCTTGCCGCTCCGTCGCAGCCAAAAGCTAGTTTTTAGGTTATATCTCAGGTTCCCGATATAGTAGCGGGATAAAATGTGTACCAATTTTTTTAAGTCTAAAATCCATTCAGTAGTTTTTGTGTGATGCGTGAACGAACAAACAGACAAAAAAAATGGTTTTGTGTTCAGATACGCCAATAGGTATAGTCATTTTTCTTAAATTTACCGACAGCTCTGATTCTGCTTTATCGAGTATAAAGCTGCAGCTTTATCTATTAAAAAGCTGTAATAGAGCTGTACATTAAAGTTGGCACTATCTATTTATACCTATACTATATACATATAGTATCCCATACTTGTTTATTTATCAGGCAATGCGTGTTTTTATTTATAATTATCAGTAGAATATTATGCAATTAATGTACTCGTTTTTCAGTGGTTCATATCAAATTACCTATACCGGTTAAGTATACTGCACACTACAACGGGCTCAGCAACGATATACACGTCAACCGCGGGTGCGTTAGCGTTGTCGCTTGGCGCCATATACGCGCAGGTCCCCAACGATCGCTTCACATTGTCCAAGTTTATCGCAATATTACTTACGGCGGCAGGGCTGGTTAGTATTTTTTATTACTATTAGTTTTGGAGGAGTTATATCCGCCGAGGTCAGGCACTAGTCTCCTGCATGGTGGGAGGGAAATGATCTGTTATCAACCTATCACACTTGCCAGAGTCTCCCAGAATGTGATGATGGCTTATAAGTATTTGTCTATCCCTATGTTGGCAGGCAATACCAATAGCTTTAAATATTTTTATCTCAATATTAGCTGACCCGACAGACCTTGTCCTGTCTTAGCTATGAACATTAATTCATTATTTTTTATTTAATTATTTCAACATTATTCATTAATTACTTGCAAACTGTCAATGTTCTGTCTGTGCTAAGTTAAAATAGTCGTTAAGATTTCTGAAATTTTCCAATTATATGCACAATTTTCTTATTTTTTCTTTCATATGAACCATAACACTACAAAAAAAGAATTAACGAAATTGTTCCATCCGTTCACGCGTGATGCGATGACGAAGGGAAATAGAGATTTATTTATATATATATATATATATATATAGATAGATAACATAGTACCTGACAAAATTCTTCATGACAGTATTAAGTGGCCATGCAGTTCTAAACAGTAAAATATACTATCATCAAATCTAATTACGGCCTATTTTTTTTTTTTTGTTTAGGCGGGAAAAAATGTACCTAACCGCACACCCCGTCGTTCGGGGGCAATGAACAGGGTAGTGGGGGGCCCTCACCCACTAAAGAAACCCGCTGTGTGCCGTCTCGCCGCCTTTATTGGCGAGCCACTGGAACTATGTTACATTCCTTCGGTGGTAAATCTAATTATGGCCTAGTATAAAGATTCTATTTTATGAAAATACTTTCGAGAGATGGTGCAGGCGTCACCCAAAGACGAATGTATATAAATGTGTTATCGAGATTAGCAGTCGGGAGCAAGGGTCACGATGGCTGAATTGGCAAAGCATCTGGACGGTATCCAGGAGATGCAGGTTCGAATCCTGCTCGTGACTGTTATTTTCGATTTCACATTTTTCACTTTGTGTTTAATGTATGTTGCTAAGCATGTCAAATGCTAAAAATATATATAAAAATATCTAAATATCTATTATATTTTACAAATTTGTGCACAATGTTCCCTCACTCCCATAGTTCGATGGGATGGCATTCCGACACAACTAGAGAGAGATCACCCCCTAAGAATGAAAAACGAAACGTTAGACAGACTTTCGTTTCGCTTCATTGTGATTGGTCGCCTGAATCACGCTTCGAAATTTCGACTAATCAGGAATCATGCATCGGACTGTTGATCAATCACAAAGAACGAAAACGAAAGTCACGAAACGAAAGTTCGTCTAACGTTTCGTTAATAACATTTTGCTAGTCCACCATTTAAATAATAAATTAATAAATATTCACGGACATTTCACACAACGTCCTCTGGTCCCAAACTAAGCTTAACGCTTATGCTATGGGTCCCAGATTACAGATATAATACATTTATATTACTTTTTTTTTTGTAAATACATACGTATAATAGATAGAAAACACCCAGACACAATACAATTTTATTTATAGACTCACGCCTTTTTCCCAGTGGGGTAGGCAGAGACAACGGATTTCCACATGCCACGATCCTTGCTCACCTTTTTTGCCTCATTCACTGTCATTATATTCCTCATACATGCACGTCGGTTAAGGGTACTTCTGACAAATAGTACAAATATCTGTGTGTGTACACAAATAATTGTCCTAAGTGGGAATCGAACCCATGACCTCGTGCACAGAAGTCGGTTACACTATCGACTACGCCACGAGGCCTGTCAACAAATTGAAACCGAAACCTCATGATCCGCAGTCGCACTACCGCTAGACCACGGGGGCAGTATAAACTAGTGAATATTGTAAATTCCGATCGTGGCTTCCCTGTGGGCTCGAATCAGTCACTTACATCAATTTACATACAGATTAAAGTTTTGAGAATGAAGTGAGGATATTACATAATATATCCCTAAACCATCCACATCTACTTTAGCGTTTAATTAAATAATTGTACTTGAAACTGTAGCATAGTTTTTAAATGTCTTTTATTTTTCAGGTAGTACTTGGTGTATCAGAGAGTTACCAAACAAATTGGGTAGCAGTACTTGCTGCACTCGGCTCAGCATTCTCTTATGCAATACATTTACTTATATTTAGACAAGCTTTGAGGAATGGCGACGATATCAACAATTCTTTACTTGTAGGTGAGTTGTCAAATTTTGGTGTATTAATAATATAGCAAAACAAAATGGCCGCGAGCTGTTTCCTCATTTATTTCATGTTATTTTAGTTATAAGTATTATAATCGCGCCATCAAATAGTATGAATTTTAATTGCAAATTTAAACTTACTATATTGGATGCATGTAATGCTTGCCGATAGATGGCGTTGGTCGTAAGACAAATGTGATAAGGAAATTGGGATTATCGAAAGATCAGTAAAATAGCTCAGTGGTTTAGAGCACTTCCCCGGATTGGAAATGACGCGGGTTTGATTCCCGCTCCTACTAAAAATCTCTCTTTCCTTATTCACAAATAATTTATACTATATAAGAATTATATTAAACTGTAATAAATTGTAAATCCAAAAGTGCACGCCTCATAATCTTCACTTTTCACAATAAAATTAATTATTTGATAAGTAACTAATAATGTATTGGTTTTACTAAGTAGTTTTCAATAAATCACATAGCGCTAATTTCAAAAAATATTAATGTGGTTCTCATGTCTTATACGCCATCTAGCGCAAATTTTAAGAAGTACTAATATATTGGTCTATATAAGTAGTTCTCACGAAATAAGGTATAGCGCTGGTTTTAGTGTACCACTGTGCCATCGAGTCGAGCGTAAATATACACTACTTTTTTTGGTTATTTAATAACAATTAAACCACATCGAATCAGACCGTGAAAAGTAGTAGGGCTCTGTTGGTAATTATACTGAAGTTAAAAAGAAGAAAAAATTACTCGATTAGTAAAGTATTTCGGTCGTTATCGTGTTAACATATATTACATACAACACACGGACGTCCAAGACAGAACTTTTTTAAACAGTTTTTTAACTAGTTTAAATAAAAAAATGGCATAAAAATATCATGTGTTAAAAATAGTGTTGTTTCTTGATATGTGTGTGTATATATTATTTTACAAGTGCAATATATGAGAAATAGAGACATTTTAAGTTTGAAAAAATCAGTTGTTCTGCGTAAAACGAGAGTAGTACCCACTTCAACGCTTTGCTTATGAGGCGTGCAATATGAAAAATTGGCCCATGAGTGTCTTACCGGGTTCTTCTAGTGAAAGGCTCAACGGAATCCGGCCGCTTGTGGCGATTGCAATCGCCAGTTTGTTGTTGCGGATGCATTCGCCTCAGGCGCCCGTGTTAATTATTTAGTGTATTCGATGATTTTAAGTGCTATATAATAGACCTATAAAATAATGGTATTTTTGAATTTCAATTTAGCGTCATTGTAGTCATGGCAACTAATGTCAATGGAGACGCTATCTGTGCTACTCATTATTCATATTATTTGGCTAACATATATTTATATAGTCTTTTTACTATATAATACTTTCTGATATTTACGCGAATGTTACACATTTTTAAATAAAACTACGCTTACGTTTAGATGATGGACGTATATCATCAGTATTATAAGTCCACCCGTGATCATGAATGCTGTAATAAAGTATTCGAATCGTCGGGATAGTAGTAACATCAAATATACGGGATAGATTCCGTAAACGTAGTTTCTTTTTACTATACATAAAATTTCGACTTCTAATGACACTATTAATTGAAATATGATAAGTATTCTAGTGGTAGCGCCTTGCTTATCCCAACATGAATGGGCCGGCGCGATCGTGAGTGAGAGCGTCGCCTCCGGCTTCCTTTTTTTTGTTAAGGCGGGAAAAATGTTCCTAACCGCACACCCCGTCGTTCGGGGCAACGAACAGAACAGGGTAGTGTGGGACCCTCACCCAGTAAATAAAGCCGCCGTGTGTGGTCTCTCTGTCTGTATTAGTGGAACCATGTTACATTCCTTCAGTGGCGCCTCCCCTAACCTAACCCGCACCCTATCCTCTCCTTATTATCCTTCATAAGCTAGCATTAGTATCTTAACATATCCTTTCCTTATTATGCTACCTATCCACTACTAATATACTATTCCTGTCCTTGGAGATGGCGACGTGCGAGTGATGCCTCCAGTGTTTCTAGCGTCTATAGACCACGGTAACCGCTTGCCATCAGGTGGGCCGTACCTATGCTTATTTGCCACCCGCGTTAATTACTGTAATCTGATTTACTTTTTGTTGCACTAATATATTAAACAAATGAAAGCGATGGGCGTGAATTCATGAACTAGTTAAATCTAACGATAATCTTCCTGTCAACACATTAATTTTAATCGTATACGAATCGAGTACTCGAATTCGTCAACGTTAACGTTACCGTCGACTAGATGACCGTTAGGCGTAAGCGGTGTCGTATCGTGCAAGAAGCCAATGCGTGAGTGCGTGCGCAGGGCTGGTGGGCGGCGCGAGCGCGTGCGGCGCTTGGGCGCTGGGCGGCGCGCTGGCGGCGGGCGCGGCCGAGCGCGCGGCGCTGCCGGCCCCGCCCGCGTGGCCCTGGCTGCTGCTCGACGCCGCGCTCGGCCCACTGCTGCTCGACTCGCTGTGGCTCTGGTACGTACCTACAGTAGTCACAACGGATCTTTGTGTCTGGTGCGCGTGCGGCGCGCCGGCGGCGGGCGCGGCCGAGCGCGCGGCGCTGCCGGCCCCGCCCGCGTGGCCCTGGCTGCTGCTCGACGCCGCGCTCGGCCCACTGCTGCTCGACTCGCTGTGGCTCTGGTACGTACCTACAGTAGTCACAACGGATCTTTGTGTCTGGTGCGCGTGCGGCGCGCTGGCGGCGGGCGCGGCCGAGCGCGCGGCGCTGCCGGCCCCGCCCGCGTGGCCCTGGCTGCTGCTCGACGCCGCGCTCGGCCCACTGCTGCTCGACTCGCTGTGGCTCTGGTACGTACCTACAGTAGTCACAACGGATCTTTGTGTCTGGTGCGCGTGCGGCGCGCTGGCGGCGGGCGCGGCCGAGCGCGCGGCGCTGCCGGCCCCGCCCGCGTGGCCCTGGCTGCTGCTCGACGCCGCGCTCGGCCCACTGCTGCTCGACTCGCTGTGGCTCTGGTACGTACCTACAGTAGTCACAACGGATCTTTGTGTCTGGTGCGCGTGCGGCGCGCTGGCGGCGGGCGCGGCCGAGCGCGCGGCGCTGCCGGCCCCGCCCGCGTGGCCCTGGCTGCTGCTCGACGCCGCGCTCGGCCCACTGCTGCTCGACTCGCTGTGGCTCTGGTACGTACCTACAGTAGTCACAACGGATCTTTGTGTCTGGTGCGCGTGCGGCGCGCTGGCGGCGGGCGCGGCCGAGCGCGCGGCGCTGCCGGCCCCGCCCGCGTGGCCCTGGCTGCTGCTCGACGCCGCGCTCGGCCCACTGCTGCTCGACTCGCTGTGGCTCTGGTACGTACCTACAGTAGTCACAACGGATCTTTGTGTCTCTGAAATAAGCTGCAAGATGCTGCGCAGTAACTATTGTTTGTGTCACAAGGCATGTGCGTCTACACCTTACATTAATTTTTAAACCGTAAGCGTCCCGCATCCGATTTTGTAACGCGGTACGACTAATCCGCATATGTACGACTCTCGAGAGGTTAATGGCCAAGATTTTGTGCTGCCCCTCGAGGAAGTAAATACAATAGGTACTATCGAGTGGTTTGAGGCCAGGCTGAAGAAATTTGCGATATGTCAAACGCGACTACAAATACTTCCTCCTCCCAGCGTGTACATAATATGTAAATAAATACTTTAAAAGATTAATATTAAGTAATAAATTTTCAATTTAATATAATTCGAGTAACAACTCAGTAGTATCTATCACGCAGTTTTCATCCCTAGATGAGATTTTGAGAGAAGTCCATAAATTCTACGTACAGTAATCAGATCCCAGAAGTCTATTGTTAGTTTGATCCAAGTTTTCACACCCAAAACTAACTCGGCGCTATACCGAAGATATCCCGGACGTCAGCCTGTAGGAAATCAGAGTAGCTCTCAAATGAGTAAAAGAGTATTATTATTTTTAATAAAACCTATTTTTTTATTGCTAATGATGGCAGACGAGCCACGGCCCTTTTTTTTATTTTAGGTGGGCAAAAATGATCAGCCACGGCCCACCTTATGGTAAGTTTTTACCGTCGCTCATGGAGTCAACCATACAGAGAGTATTGTCAAGCCGCTGCGCACCAATACATTTCTCAGATATGAAATAAAAGAAGTTTTATAACGACTCAGTGATGAAAGAACATTTCGCTACCCTATCTAAATAACTATTTTCTTCAAAAAAACACAATTCTACAAAACGTAGAATTACAATATTAACTGGTCAACAAAATAGACTCTTCTTTATTGTTTAACTTAAAATTATTATAATTGGCAGGGGTAAATCGCTGACTTCGGCACAAACAGCCACGGGTATCCTAGGTCTGGCCGTGCCTCTATCAGTATGTGTGGAAGCATGGAGAGGCACGGGCGTAGGCGTTTGGCGTGGGCTGGCCGCCGCCCTGACGGGTGCGGGCTGGGTCGCTGCCTCTACTACCTTACCGCAAAACCTCTCGCTCTTCACTTGCATCACCAATAGGTTAAGAGCAGCTGAAGGATTCACGTTAGTATCATCATGTCCATAGATTATTACTACTAGTTGTACGTCGCCGTGTCTAGGGAAAGGGATATCGGACGTAAAGGTAGAAAAATAAGGGGTAGATGCGGAAGGGGTTTTGGGCTCTGACTCGCAGTGGAGGCTTTTCTCAGAGAGTGGCTTAGATAGGCAGGGGGCCCGAGTGTTATGGGTTCGATTCCCACACAGGACAACGCTTTATGTGATCCAAAAATAGTTTCAAATTGTATGTTCGTAAAGTCCCCCGCGATACAAAGATTAGGGTGCGTTTCCACTGATGCGGAGTTGGGCGGAGTGGAGAGGAGCGGACCGTGAGTTTGCCAATCACAGTGCTCGAAATCTCCAATTTGCATCAGTAGAAACAGTGTAAGTGCAGCGGAGTGGAGCTAAGCGGACTTTCAAATAAAATACATGAGCACGCAGCCCCGAGTCGGACAAAACGGAGTCGAGCTGTGCCGAGTGGAGAGCACGAAGCGGAGGGTAGCGGAACGATGCATTTTAAGCATTTGACTCGTGCGCTGCATGTTAGTTTACTGCAGCTCTGCTCAGCTCCAAAAAAAGAAACACTTGCCACTTTTCACTGCTCTTCTCGGCTCCACTCCGCCCACCTCCGCGTCAGTGGAAACGCACTCTTATTGTTTAGTGCAGAGTGTTGTCTGTGAAAAATAAATCAGAACAGAAAGCATTTTCTTTATTAATACCAACATATTTTATCTGGCAGGGTAATAAGAAATATTCCCGATCTCGACGAACAGTCAGAAGCTTTGATGTCATCAGACGAGCCGACGTAGCGCTACAACACGCATCAGTCTTGTTGCAAAAGACACCACTTGAAAGAATAAACTGGTTTAACTCGTCGAAATTATCAACCACAATATGGCGTCGTTTTACTGTCTATCGATACCACGCACGCTAAGCGATATCGACAGCATAAAAGTAATAGATAACTACAGAGAGATAATAATATCTCATATCTTGGATCGAGAAATGACAATCTATATTTTGGAAACGACTCGTGCATTTACATTTAGTGTTAATAACATGGTGTGCAATGTGTATATTTGATAAGATGTGTGTCAATGTAAGACAATACTCAGAGGTGTCATTGGCTAACTTTACCAAAGTTAATGTGTGACGTAATATCAATTAAAAATCAAGCTTAAGTCACAGTTGTAGTATTTAAACTGTATTTTCTGTTTACGCGTACTGTTAACACCTAGATGGCATGGGTTTGCGACTGACGTGAAGTGGCAAGAAATAGATTAAAGTTGTCATCCTCATAGCTATATATCCCAATTGAGCAGTGTATTCACAATTCAAATAAGAAAGTGTATTTTCAAAAAAGCTTAGTTCTTAATGGAAAAAACCTTGTTGGTGTATAATAAATTATTTAATTTAAAAAAAATCCAAATTGTCATCTTTTACATTATGACAATTTTGCGGTGCTTAAATTTAAGCGTCGGAGAATCGGCGCGTGTGTATTGTTCCGTGCTCGAGCTGACATTTGACGCGGAAACTGTTTACACGGTGCAATTCACGGTGGGCGCCGTAAAATTGTCGTAATGTAAACGCACCATTACTTTATATTGTTTTTGTAAGTTCAATCCATCGAAAGCCGCTCGAGAAAATGTGCTCTTTTAAATAGTCATTCCATAATTTGAATGGGCACTCATATCATCAGAAGCCCAGAATAACATCGTACGTTAAAATAACTTGTTACACAGCTTTACTAGCTGGATTTAAGTGCACTGGCAAAAAAGTGTCATCTAAACTCTTGCTGTTATCAGTCTCACTATAGAACGAACGAAAAGTAAGCATTTGTTAAGTGTGAAAAGGTTTTTTATTAAAAACTGCATTCACGGTTTAATTAAAGTATTTTTATTTAGGTGTAAGTAAACAAATGAGTCTTGGACTTCTAAACTTGAATTGACTTCTCTTCATTCCATACTGTTAACATTATGTTGATTATTAATAATTAATTAATTGTGAAAATTTGAACTACATACTAATTTTTGTATAGGTATTTGAAGTATTCCTGGGCTTATTCCGTAATGACTGTTAGATTCTAGGACAATGTATTTTATTTCTAACTACATTTTCTTATGCGAAGCTAGTCAGGTGCTAATTCGAGGATTGTATTTTGGGAAATTTGTGTGATTACTTTTTACTAGGCATAGTCTAATTAAAATGAGTAAAGATACATGACTCACATAATTACATTAATCAAACTAGTTTAATTGTTGTGTAACATTCCTTTATTTAATCAAAATTATTGTAAAGATACTACTGATAAATATTATGTATTTGTATATAAGAACTATCTGAACTATATAGAGAGTTATATATTGTACATTACAAGTAATTTGTGACTTTAATTATAGGGAAATTATAAATACAACTTCTTTTAGGTTGTATCTCAGGTTCCCGGTTTAGTACTGGGATAAAATGTATACCATTTTTTAAGTCTAACCAAGAGCTATGTAACAAAAAACGTTGCATAAAAATCCGATCAGTAGTTTTTTCGTGATGCTCGAACAAACAAACACAAAAATTCGACGTAAAAATAGTTTCGTGTTCAGAGACGCCTAAATAGCCCAATATATTTTTTTTTCTCAAATATCTTACAATTGACATCTCTGTTACAGCTTTATAATACTATAGAATTAGATACGCATTGTATACTTCAAATGTGACTATCAAAGAATTTAATTATGTGGGTACTATGTTTGTCTAGATGATTTTTGTAAAGTAAGTAATGTGAAAATGAAAGAAAACATCGTGAGGAAACCTGAATGCCTGAGAGATTTTCTCAACGTAAATTCTGCCAACCCGCACTGGATCGGCTACCTGTGCTCAATAGTGGGACAGAAATGGGTTAAAAAAAAAAGTTGAATGTTTGCGTTCATCCACTAACTGTGCCTTCAGTCTATCGTCAATAGAGATATTATTAGAATTTTAACTTTTAATCCAGAAAAATATTTTCACGTAACAAGCTGTTTGTTCTTTGCACACACACACACACACAAACACACATTAGATATCACATAGTCCAACAATAATTATAATGTTCCCACATTGTTAAAATTTAACTAACCACATTCTATATTCTAATTTCTGTATTTTTTTTTGCTTATGCCGACTCCAGGTTGACCACTGAAACTAAACGTTTTTACGGGATTTATACCATGTAAATTTTTACTTATGAGTTTCCGATATTTCGGCACTGTTGCAAGCGCCATGATCACGGAACAACTCATGATATCGGAAACTCATAAGTAAAAATTTACATGGTATAAATCCCGTAAAAACGTTTAGAATTATAAGTGACCATGAAAGTTTGAAATTCTATATAGACCACTGAAACTGTTTGACATTTCTTCAGTGGTCATACACCAAATCCTAACCATTGCCATATTGAATATATGTTTTATAATTTCACAGCACAATGTAAATGGTGGACGAAAACAAAAGGGTTTTAAACCTGATGGACTTTACCTACTACGTTGTTTTTACAATCGGATAAAATTTTGGTTTGCGTTACTTAATTGCGATACTGTCAGTATAGTTTACAGTAATAGATAACAGAGATACGAATATTTAATAAAATATAATATTAATAGGAATTATTTAATATTTGGTTCATATGATTACTTACTACTAATATCAATGAAAGACTGCTATTTTTTTTTTATTGTAACAGCTAAGGTCCAAATCTGTCCTAGCGCCATTTTCTGAGATTTTTACTATTTGATTACACCGATCATAACTAACGCATTGGAATTGAAGATATTCTTATTATATTAGTTGATGTTGATACTAAATAAATAAAACTTGATGTTTAGACATAACAAATAAATAATTCATATAAATTATGTACATAGATAATAATATAATACTAATGTGTGGAGCTATTTATACTATTTACTTGTTGCTTATGTATATATTGTGTTTTAATTTTAATTAACACAGTATTAAGTGAATTATTTTACGTTATGACATTAGTAGCAATAGATTTTATATACATATTACCAATTATTTTATTCAACACCTTTCACAAACTGAGGCTTGCTTAATTTGAGGTTGCGCTGACGATCTAGTCAAAACGTGTATTGGCTGCTAATAGGCAACCCGAGCTACTTACATAACACATCAATACCCTGGCTGGGTTAGGCAGAATCTCATATCTCACATCTCACATGTCGATCGTATCGTGATCACTGTGATTGGTTGAGAGAGCATCGTGATTGCCCAACGGATTATTGCGTCATCACGCGTCGGTTTCTCAACCAATCACAGTGATTACGATATGATCGACATGTGAGATATGAGATTCTGCCTCATCCCCCTGCATACCCTTTTTTTGTTAAGGTGAGAAAAATGTAGGTACCTATGCGCACACCCCGTCATTCGGGGCAATGAACAGGTTAGTGTGACCCTCTCCCTCTATATTAACCCGCCGTGTATCGTCTTTTTTCCGCCTTTACCGGCGGGCACTGGAACTGTGTGACATTAATTACTTCAGTGTTTGGCATCATACCCTTTTTTTTCTTGTTAAGGCGGGAAAAAAATGTTCCTAACCGCACACCCCATCGTTCGGGGGCAACGAACAGGGTAGTGTGGGGCCCTCACCCACTAAAGAAACCCGCCGTGTGCCATCTCTCCGCCTTTATTGGTGGACCACTCGAACTATGGCATCACACCCTACCACCAGTACCTAATACAAATAGGTTATAATTGCTTACTTCCCTTATGCCCGGTTCCTATATCCAACGAATCGTCATTGTATGACAGCTACCAGAAGTTTTCAAGATACCGATACCGAGGCTTCACAGGTGTTTCACAACATTATTATCATGTCTAGCAGTAACGAAGAACTGTCATAGTCCAAGATCCCAGGGCCACCAGACGTCACGTATTTTCTGACGAACGAAATGTGGCCGATTGTGTAGTGTTAGTATGTACTAAGAACGCATGCCTACCTGCTAGCTTAGTCAGACGGCCAATTTTCAGGTTTCAGGTAATCAAGGTACATAAAAACATTACGTACCTCACGTAAATTCTCAAAGCTGATTTTTACGTATATTTTAGCCAATATCCTTAAAAATAAGTCGCCAATACTCCCAGACGCTTTCCGTCGGCCGAATTGCTTTGCAGACGCTTTAAAGTTCCCAAAATAATTACGTAACTTCACGTAAATTCTGATGCTCCATTTTTATATATGTCCACCAGACAACTATTTTAAAACCAAACAATTAACTATTAATATTAAAAGAAAATCAGTTAAAAATTAAATAGGTAAATAAATAAAAATTAACTTGTAAAAAAATGCTCATTTGATTACCATAATTCTTGAATTTTATCCTCCCTGGTAAAAAAAAATATATATATATGGAAATTGGCCCTATATACGAAATCGCAAAAAATCATTACATATAATTATGGATAATTCTACGAAATCGAAAGAATCATTACATATAATTATGTATACTTATATATAATTATACGAACCGAAAGAATAATTATATATACATATTTATGTATAATTACTAGCCTTTGCTTGCGGCTCCGCCCCAACCAAAAGCATATATAGGTTGTATCTCAGGTTCCCGATATAGTAGCGGGATAAAATGTATACCAGTTTTTAAGTCTAATTGAGATCTATCAAATAAAAAAAGTTGCATCAAAATCCTTTCAGTAGTTTTTACGAGATGCGCGAACAAACAAACAGAAAAACATACAAAAAATGTAAAAAAAATCGTTTTGTGTTTAGACACTCCTCTAAAGCCTATTACACTTATTTTTTCTCAAATATCTTAAATGTACAGACATGGCTGTTACAGTTTTATAATAGTATAGATGTACAATTATACGAAATCGAAAGAATCATTATATATATTTATGTATAGTTATATATAATTCTACGAAACCGAAAGAATTATTATATATAATTATGTATAATTATACGAAATCGCAAAAAATCATTACATATAATTATATATAATTGTGGATAATTCTACGAAATCGAAAGAATCATTACCTATAATTATGTATCATTATATATTATTATACGAATTCGCTCGCGAACACAACTTTCTGGTAGGTTTTTAGAGGAATTCCCGATAATGGTATATTTTCTTTCGAATTATATGTTGAGTGGGTACGTTTTCTTTGCAGTGGCTAGTAGTTAGTATTGTAGTACGAGCACACGCGCTAAAAATGAAAATATACTCTAGCGTTGCGAGTTCCGAGCGAATAAAGCATTGATTAATTCAACTACTTTCTTATTTCTTTATTCCGGCTGATTTTAAAATTAAATGAGCACTCAGAAGTATCGATACTTTAGTATATACTACAATGGTATCGATACCTAGATTCAATACTACTTTCGAGTACTAGTATCGAAGAAAGAATGATATTGTTTCATCCCTACCCTATTCGTTACCCCAAACAATGGAGTGTGTGGTTATGTACATTTTTCACGCCTTGACAAAGAAAAGTACTCGATACTCTGAAGTATCGATACTTTTGTTTCGATACCAATACGAGTACGATACTTTTTTTCGATACTACTCATGAGTACAGTATCTACTAACTTATCATCACGCCATTTCCCTAACGGGGTAGGCAGAGAAAACAGAGTGCTAAGAGGCTCTATTCTTGCATACATCTCTCGCTTCCTCAACATTCATAACTCTCTTCATACACGCTCGCCGGTTTCGGAGACTCCTGACTTCACCTTCCTTCAATACATGACCAATTTGGTCTAGATAGGTAAGTCTCGGTCTCCCCCTGTACCTACATCCTTCCACTTTCGCATTGTATATCTTCTTAGCCAGTCGCTCGTCCGGCATTCTTTCCACATGTCCGAACCATCGGAGCATTCCCTTTCGAGTACAGTGTCGATACTTTCTATTCGATACCGTGTCCCTAGTCCCTAGACACAGTAGAACACTGAATACTTTTCTTGTGAGCAGTGCTGCCAGATACTGAGTCAACTGTAAGAGAGAGATATAGAGACAGAGAAGTCAATATATCCCAATACATGTCTCACTCAGTCTCATGCGCGTGGATAATGCGCTCGCGCTTCACCCACAGAGGTATTTTTTAATTGAATTTAGGGGATGATTGGCCCCTTGGATCGGTCTGTCTTTTTGTAAGAGGTTTTAAAATAGTTGTCTGGTGGACATATATAAAAATGGAGCATCAGAATTTATATGAAGTTACGTAATTATTTTGGGAACTTTAAAGCGTCTGCAAAGCAATTCGGCCGACGGAAAGTGTCTGGGAGTATTGGCGACTTATTTTTAAGGATATTGCCTAAAAATACATAAAAATCAGCTTTGAGAATTTACGTCAGGTACGTAATGTTTTATGGACCTTAATTACCTGATACCTGAAAATTGGCCGTCTGACCAAGCTAGCAGGTAGGCATGCGTTCTTAGTACCTACTAACACTACGCAATCGTCCACATTTCTTTCGTCAGAAAATACGTGACGTCTGGTGGCCCTGGGATCTTACTCTATCAATTAAGTATACCGATGACCCTCTTTGCGTTTCATTATTACATCAATCGTTTCACATGATGTTCAGAAAAAAAAGGTGTTTTTAAAAATAAATGTTGTTATTTATATACAAAACTTTAATACAAATAATTAAATTATTGTTTATTAACAATTAAATATTTTAAACTATATTTTTTAGCATTTGACATGATCCGCCACTTTTTTAAAGTAGAAATTATTTCTGAATAAGGAAAAAGAGATTAAACACAAAGTGAAAAATGTGAAATCGAAAATAAGTCACGAGCAGGATTTGAACCTGCATCTCCTGGATACCGTCCAGATGCTTTGCCAATTCAGCCATCGTGACAATTGCTCCTGACTGCTAATTTCGATAACACATTCATACTTAACGTCTTTGGGTGACGCCTGCGCCATCTGTCGGAAGTATTTTCATACATTTTTTAATATCCTTCGTCTAAGTATGACAACAACCATAGTCGCAGGATTCTCTTTTCTATAATCTATGGCGCTTATATATATATATATATATATATAAAGCTCATGGAAGTAAAATACTACGTACAACTTAGTATTTATTACTGATCGATTTTGAATTATTTAACTTGTTCTAAGCGAGTGCTTGACTATAACCCTCCTAATGGTCAGTAAAAATATAGATGATATTTAGCAGCATCGGTTCAAACGAGTACTCAATGAGTGAGTCAATGAGTAATGCGTATAACCAGAAAATACTACTCCATGCATGAGCGGACTTAGGTTCTATATAATATTAAAAGCTGCCCTGACGTAATGTACTTTCGCAAGTACGCCAAGCTTTCTTGCCGCTACTTTTGCCTTAGATTCAATGAACCACCCGAATTTAAGGCTCGAGATTATCTTTAAACCCAACAACTAAAGGTGTAAAACAAATTTCTTTTGAATCAAAATCACTCTGATATCAGTATCGGAGAGTAAATGCAGTCTCCATTTCAATCTCAGAGTTCAATATATTTTCCCGTTTAAGCCTCAATAACCATATACCAGCACACGACTTCTCAAAACCGTCCGAAATTGGCCGGTAAACATGTCATCTACGGTTAGTATATTTGACAACATAACTATCGGTTGCTTTTTTTTATAGAAACACTTAGACGAAGGATATTATAGACAAGCTATCAGCGTATGCAGTGTCGAGATAGCAATAGATAACCGGAATAATTTTAAAAGATAACTATGATTATAACTTTGTTGACTAAAAATGTACTACCTGTTTTAGCCGGATAAAAGAATGACAGGACAAAAGAAATTGCAGTTATGCTTATATTTTGCTTAAAATGTATTAGAACATGTAATATTAGCGTATATAACGTGATTAATAAAGGTTTTTTTTATGTCAATACAAAAACAAGATTACAAACTGATGATGGGGACGGTTGGCCACCTTATTATTTAGAACTTTAGACCCAGTTCATTGAGTCCAAATACAACTGACGCATACGCGAAAAGGATAAATATACTTATACCTGTGTCTCTCTCACTCTTGGTGAAACCAAGTGTATCCTTTTCTTCATCTTTAATGCCAAAATAGTAGCGAGTCTATTAAATTTATACCGGAAGTTTAAGATATTATTGAGACTATGTCTTCATACTAGTCTCAGTACCTATATGTATAAAAATTAATCCGTGCATACTAGATTAATCACTTTTTACAATTATATCGCTTAAATTCAATAATAATATGCTTAATTAAAATTAATGTTAGTTGCTAAAAGTTTTGTAAGTAACTGTGGGTACTTTCAATACACTATAGATGTCTGGGTTGCACAGTTAATCGAAAGTTAGCAAATCTATTAAGACCTGTGCCAATATTTTAAAATATTATTACCGTACTACATTCATTATGACCGAGAATCTATCCCAACGTCATTCAAAATGTATTAACCGTATTTTTTTAAAAAAGATGTTGGTGATTTTTAATCTTCACAGGCAATTTATTATATATCCGTACTTCTTCATTTAATATAGTGCTTTTACCATAATTGGTTCTCGGTGCATATGTGTTATAACTTATTAGGCCGTCTTGTGGATTTTTTTTTATAAACGAGCCTCTTTAGGCCTAGCATTAGTGCTAAGCATGTCAAATGCTAAAAATATATATAAAAATATCTAAATATTTAAAGGGTTTGCGTCATTATTAGGTAAAATCTTAATTGTAAAATTAAGTTTACGTGGTCGGTATAATGTATGAAAATACTTCCGACAGATGGCGCAGGCGTCACCCAAAGACGTTAAGTATGATGTGTTATCGAAATTAGCAGTCAGTTCAATTGTCAGGATGGCTGAATTGGTAAAGCATCTGGACGGTATCCAGAAGATGCAGGTTCAAATCCTGCTCCTGATTGTTATTTTCGATTTCACATTTTTCACTTTGTGTTTAATGTATAGTGCTAAGCATGTCAAATGCTAAAAATATATATAAAAATATCTAAATAGTTAACAATGTTATAATAATATTGCCATAATTAACTATATTTGTAATGAATGTGCGGAGGACAGCGCATCAGAACGAACGCTCTAGCATCTCATACAGTTGTAATAGGTGCGATTTAGCAACGGAGTGTGTGGCCTGGTGTGCTCGCCACTGCACTTAAATAATGAATAGTATACTTACCTTACATGTGACCGAGTGTTGTGATTATTACGTGCTCTGGAGATAGCACGCTGGTGGATGGCCGAGTTTTGTGATTCATAAGTTGTAGTGGTAAAAAAAAAAGGAATAAGCCTTGGTAACTAATAGAAAACTAATTATTGTACTATTATATTTTAATTTATACCGGAAGTTTAAGATATTATCGAGACCTTTCTTTATTAGTATTTGTATTTATTTTCTAAATTCAGATTAACGGAAATTGACAATAAGTATTTGTACGGAAGTGTCACTTTTAAACTGTATTCAGATTGCTGTAATGTAAGTTAAGAGGAGTAAGCGTTAACATTGAATAGAAAATCTGTGATTCTTATACTGTGTGTTAAGGAGAATAAACGTGTTACACAGCGAAACTGCGATTTTATTACACTATGTAGAAATTAAAAATTTATTAAAACATAATCTCGGCCACCAGACCTTCACCTTTTAGACCTTCCAAAACTACATGCACACACAAACACACACACGCAAACACACACACACACTCACGCGCGCGGTTACAACATATTTCTAACAACTTTTTTTAATGTTATATATTTTATTCATGGACACCCTTCCAAACAATTTGTTAGGAAATTATAAGATAGCTAATAACTTCGTAGATATTGATTTTTTTTATGGTATGATTAAACGTGCAATTAGTATAAAATTATACAAAACATAAATGTTTTTTGTTCCAAATTTCGTCACAAGTATAAGTAGATAGAGGCAAATCTATTTACGGAAGCATCTCAATTGAGGAGCCAGATAAAATGTGCCATATCTCCTAATACATTATTTTTTAATTACTGACTCTTGTCCTACAAATCTAATATACTTACTACTAAATGTTTAAAAAATTGCGCTTTAATTGAATAACTGCTTTTTTGAAAAATGACGAGGCATATATGTATGGTCTGAGGAGCCACATATAATGTATGGTAACTTTTTTAGTTTTGATATTACTGAGCTCAGATTTTATCTTCTAATTACTCTCCAATTCTACAAAATCATACCAAATTTTGATAAATATTCATCTATTATTTTCCTAGTTCTGACATGGCTCCTCAATCCAAAAATTAGATTGAGGTTGCCACCTTTATGTTCATATAACTTTTGAAGTATTAAACTACAAAATCGCGGATCGATCCTACAATTTTTTTAAGCTTACTACTAAATAAGTATAATAATTTCACTAAGATACGAAAAGTGGCTCCTCAATCCTTACGGACATGATTTTATTTGTGTACAAAAAAAAAATATCACTACGAAATCCAGGAATACAAGCTGTTATAGCCTATCGAGTGTCGATATCTTTTCGCTAGTGAGTACATCACTAATTACGATGATATGTCGATGAGGTTGGCAGTATGTTTCACGTCATGAATTTGTTAAGTTGGTAGTGAACTAGGCTGAAATTTTCATACATTGGGTATTTTTATGGGACACACTAATTAGTCTGTGTAGTGCACTTGAGTAATATTGTTCTGTGGTGTAGTGTGTATGGGACTCCTAAATTTTGGCGGGAACACGAAGAAGATCATGTCGTCGCTCTGCATTATTTTCCTAAACTAGTGTTATTTCAAGTATTAATGTGTAAAAGTCGTGACCTTTTGCTTATTAACTATTTGTGTATGTGCATAAGCGTTGGCAAGTGATGTAATGCGAAATAACGTGTTTTTTCCTGTTGTCTCCAAAACTCCATAGAAGCTTCAGTAAGATCGCCATCGTCTTACTGGAGTGGGCCTTTGACTTGACTGACTAATTTTATATGACTGACTTCGACTATGACTTGTTTTATGAACTAAACTTACGTGTGATGAGATAATAACGATGTTTATAAGTTACTGTTAAGCTGATGGTTCTTCCAATGCCTTAAACAAACAATAAAAAAAAAGTATGGGACTCGCGACTCTTAACCGTAGTGTTATATGCTCTTTGCTCTACTCTTTGGAATTAAAAGGAGTTTTGGCGGGAACACGAAGAAGATCATGTCGTCGCTCTGCATTATTTTCCTAAACTTGTGTTATTTAAAGTATTAATGTGTAAAAGTGGTGGCCTTTTGCTTATTAACTATTTGTGTATGTGCATAAGTGTTGGCAAGTGATGTAATGCGACATAACGTGTTTTTTCCTGTTGTCTCCAAAACTCCATAGGAGCTTCAGTAAGATCGCCATCGTCTTACTGGAGTGGGACTTTGACTTGACTGACTTATTTTATATGACTGACTTCGACTATGGCTTGTTTTATGAACTAAACTTACGTGTGATGAGAGAATAACGATGTTTATAAGTTACTGTTAGGCTGATGGTTCTTCCAATGCCTTAAACAAACAAACAAAAAAAAAAAAAAACAACATGGAATTAAAATAACCTCAAAAACAAAACTTCTAATTTCAATAATTGGTTTATATATTTTTAATTGTCCTAAATTACAGTTAAAAAAAATTGCAAAATATATGATCCACTGACTGGATAAGCCATGTTAGTTGCTACCCGTTTGTTTGTGGGAAACCTCCCAGTGAACACTGAGGAGAAAGACCTTCATTCTGTCTTCTCAGATTTTGGTGAAGTATCATCTTTAGATTTGAAAGCAAAACCAACAACTGGAAATGATTGCAAAAAGTTTGCTTTTATATCTATTTCTGCTTCTAATGCTGACATAGAATCATGTAAGTAATAGAGAAAAACGTGTGAGGAAATGTAAAGCAATGCTTTTTTGAACATTTGGCGCTGACTAATACAGCGTCGCCAGTATACCATACTAGTACACCTACAAAACAAAACCAACTTGCCTGGGTATCATGGTAGCCTACACCTTAGTTATATTATATTTTGTCTGTCAAAGAATATCTTTAGGCTTTAGGTTCATTTGATCTGTAAATATTATAATATGTTCAATTGTTTTTGTATAGTATAGTAATATCATTAATAGAATATATTATTCTATTTAGGCATTAAACATTTTTCAAATGAAGACTTCAAGGGTCATAGATTGTATGTCACCAGAGCGAGAGAAAGTTTCTTGGAAAGGCTACAAAAAGAAAGAGAACAAACACAACAGAAAGAAGCTGAAAAGGTAAAACTACTTTAATATTGGTCTTAAATAATAATCATGGGCATTTTATTAAGGCTCGTAAGATTGCCATAAATGTTTCTTAGAATCCGCTATAATAAATGTACAAAAATAAGCAACCATTTCACAATCTGGTTTATTCTTTTTTCAATAGAGAGAGATTCACATATCTGGTAACTATCCAGTATTATGTATTATCACAAATAACATATTATTTTTACAAAACCAAAAAAATAGAAAAAGACATTTTACTAAATCATACAACAAAATAAAACCACAAATAAAATACGTTTCAAAACAATGTTAAATTCATCCTGTTATGAAAAATTTCACTTTTCCAAAAACTTGAGCAACTGGCAATGTTGTATTAGCTAACCACCAATATAGAATAAAGCCAATATAGAATATTCTAAGTAACATAATCTCCCTTATGGGGTAGGGAGAGAGATCAGAGAGCCAGAAGACTATTTTTGCATAGACACATTTTGCTTGCTTCCTCAACATTCACAATTCTATTCAGAATACACATTCACCAGTTACTGAAAATATTGACTTCACCTTCCCCCAATACCTGACTGATCTGGTCCATGTAAGTATGGTGAATGTCTGCCCCAGTACCTACATCCTTATATTTTTACATTGCATATCTTATAAGCAATCTCTCATCTGGCATGCTTTCAAATTGCACGAACCAGTGGAGCATTCCTTTTCGCATCTTTACACCAATACTCTCATTAAGACATACTCAATCTCTTGCATTTTTTTGCCATTATAATACGAAAATAGATTTGAATATTGGACAGAATTTAGGTATGTTTATTTTAAATTTAATCTAGCTATTATATTTCATCTCTATTGCTCACATATCACAAGTTATTGTCCATAAATTAAACACATGTTATATAGTGATAGAATATCATATAGTCTGCTTGTAAAAGTTATAATATTTATTGTTACAGGGAAATCCTCATCAATACACACCTAAAAAGAATCCAGTAATAAAAATAAGCGATAAATCTAATATTAATAAAAGAAAAATAGACAATGATTTGAGCCCTAGGGCTAAGAAACTTGTTAAAAAAGAGAAAATGCAAGCAAAAGAACCTTCTCCTTGCAAAATAAGTGATAAAAATAATTTACAACATGTGGATGAAGCAGACAAAAAAGGGGAAGCTGAAAGAAAAAGAATGGAGTCCTTGTTGAAGAAAAGACAGGAATTTAAAGAAAAACAGAGGATTATTAAAACTGGTTTGACTGGTATTGTAAGTTTCTGTGTATTTATGTTTTTTTTAGAAAAGTATAGTTTGAACCACCAGTAATAAATTCCTTAATCACTCATTTTCTCATTCAGGGCATGTTTAAAAATATGTTAATTTTCAAAATAATTCTAGGATAAAATTCAAAATAAAAAAGTAATATTTCAAGATGAAAGTGACGATTCTCCAATCACAAAAAGCAAAGATAGTAATAAAAAAGAAGATCAAAAATTCCATAAGAACACTCTCTTTGATGATGACAATGAAGACAATGATGATGACTTGAATTTTGATATCAAAAAGCAATTTGAAGGCAAAAAGGGACAACAGGTATTTGGGAAACTTTTTATATAGAATTTGTAATGTAATAGTATTCTACCAGCGTAGTTCACATGTAAAATTGCATATTAGGTTCTAGATTTGCAGTCGAGATATAAATCTGATAAACGTTTCACCTTAGATGAAAGGTTCATTGATGAGGAAGAGGAGGTTAATGACGAAAAACAATCAGATAATGAACAAGTTGAAATAGGACATGCAGATGAGAAGGTTAAACAATTGAACATACTACAAAATGTACTTGGGATCACACTCAAAACTAAATTGCCGGATACAGATAGCAGGAAAATCAAGTAAGGGAGCAATTTTACTTTTATTACCTAAAATTCTTTACAATTTACCAAAGAAGGTTATTATGGAATGAAAACTGTAACATTATAAAGCTGTAACAGAACTTTGTCTGTACATTTATGATATTTGAGAATAAATACTGTTATTAAAAGGCTGTTTGGGTGGCTCTGAATGGGGTTGCCAAGCATACTATAATATATATTATAATATTGTGCTACATTTCGGGTCAGCGTACTATATAATACTGTTGAGGAAATATATAGTACATACACAGAAACACAATATTTAAAGTAATTTCATTCCCCAAAATAGCAGGAATAGAGCATATTCCTGCTATTTCGAAATTCACAAAAGGCATATTTTCGGTTTTAATTCGTAATGGCAAGACGAAAGAAATAGAAATAGTATCTCATTAATAAATAAAATAACAGTAGTGATAGCCTAGCTGTAAAACCAAGGACTGCAAAGACTGGTATCGAGTTAACTCGAGGAAGGAGGATTCTTCCGCTGACCCAAACCACCGCCAGCGACTGCGGCGGCGCAGGCGCAATTACTTGCGCCTCATGCCGCCCTAGCTGAGGCTGCGGGTGGATGAACCGGGGAACGTCCGCCACCCGCAAGGCCTCCTGCGAAGGTGCGACGCTCCGTGTGCGGATGCGTCGCTCAGTAGAGGGTACCCGAAAGGGTAAGACGCCGGCGGACCACCGAAGGAATGTAACATAGTTCCAGTGGCCCGCCAATTAATCCGGAGAGACGGCACACGGCGGGTTTCTTTAGTGGGTGAAGGCCCCACACTACCCTGTTCGTTGCCCCGAACGACGGGGTGTGCGGATAGGAACATTGTTTCCCGCCTTAACAAAAAAAAAAGGTATCTCAGTTGTAGCTCCATGTCCGGTACATAACTCTTCTAACTCGGACTATGTAAGCTAAATGGTAATGAAACCCCTCGCTCTTACACTTTATCTTTGGAACTAGTTTAGTTTTTGTTTTAATAACAAAGGATATTTCACATACTGAGAACTCTCTTACACAGTACTACGTAACTGTCACTCAAACTCGAGATTCTTAATAAGTATATACGAGCTCGATGCAAAATAGTTCGTCTAGTATGGAAAGTAGTGCAAAGCGTAAAATATAGAAAGTAAATATTGGTAAAATAATTAAGAACGTTTAATAATAGTTCGAGCTCATTATGCCGGGCCGCAGCGTGTCGGGGCCGAGCGCAAAAATCCGCTCAAATCGCTTGAATACAATTTCTATGATTATCGCACACTGTGTCGGGCCGCAGCGGCTCGCATTATTGCGACGCGGATTTGCGTCCGTGCGTTGCGGCCCGCCCCACCCCGCTGCGCCCCGTCAACAGTGTGATATATAGCAAGCGGATTGGTGTGCACGCGCACGTGTTGAAAATATCGATCAGGAGTCATACGAAAATATCCCCAAAACTTGTCTTTGCTAAAAGATCGGGAAAAAGATGATGGTATTCGCCGAATACCTTTCTCTTGGAACAAATTGGATGTATCCATATTTTACGTTTTCTTTTTCGAAGAACTTCTTGTCTATGCTGTTCATTAACTTATTCTTCTAACAGCAGGCAAAAAAAAACAAAGTTCTTCGAGAGCTATCCATAACGCACAGTTGCACGCAAATACACAGCAGTTGCGCAGGCAGTACACTGTACTCAAAATCCGTCAATGACTGCGACCCGGCCCGTCACTAATGTGCTAGGTAAGCATTTTACGCTGCGCTGCGGCCCGCTCCGCCCCGCTGCGGCCCGACATAATGTGCTCGAACCTTAAAAATTAAACCACAATTTGAGGAACATTTTAAAGTTTATTTTAATAGAACTGAAATTCTTTCATGACTTTACATAACAATATAAAAAATATAAAAATATATTCTAAAAAACAAAACGCAAAAGCATTCGTCTACCCTGGTCACTCACGCAAAATAGTTCGTCTACCACTTAGTTGTGTCGCCTTTGCTCTCAATGACAGCTTTAATGCATAGAGGCATGGTTGCAACCAACGCTGCACACTTCTCAGGCGTAATTGACTCCCAGACAGCCAAGAGTTTAGCCTTAAGTCGCTCTTCTATCTTGATCGATTTTTATGGAGATCTTTTTCATTTTCCACCATAGGGTTTCGATCGACGACAAGTCCGAGCTGTTAGATGGCCATTCGATTGTAGGGATGCTTTTCGCCAGTAGCCACGTCTTTGTTGTCCTTGCAGTATGGCAGGAAGCGACATCCTGTTGAAAAATGAAGGAATCTTGATGCTTAAGTGACGGAATAGAGGGCAGTAAATTCTCTTCCAAAAGGTTTTGATACCTTGCAGCATTGATAGAACCCTCCACAAACTGCATACCACCAACACCTTGTGCAGACATGCAGCCCCATATCATAAGAGACGCCGGAAACTTCACTTTGCGTTTGAGACAATCAGTATGAAATGCCTCATTTTTGGTCCGAATCACATTTTTCCTTTCATCGCCGACTGTCACTTCAAATTTGGACTCGTCACTCCAAATGATACTACACCACTGATCGGAAGTCCAATTTAAATGATCACGAGCAAACTTCAACCTCTTTTTCTTTTATACAGCAGTCAACAGTGGTTTCTCCTTAGCGGTGCAAAATCCGTAACACATTCTTTTTAGGACTCTTTTGCAAGTATCAACTGAGACATCTTTGTGAATCATTTCCTTTTTGATATTTTTCTTCAGGATTCTGTTTTATACTGCAATTGTGATGCGTGGTCGATCAGTTTTCTTCAAACAAGAAGTTGTTCTATTCTTTTTATAGTGCTGAACAATGATATTTTACACAAGATGGTAGTAGAAAAAGTGGCAAATATGGGAATTCATGGCTCTCTATTACGCTGGTCTGAATCTTATTTAAGAAACCGTTCTCAACTGGTAAATCTTAGGGGTTACAAATCTAGGGAGTGCACTGTTCCCTCAGGAGTGCCACAAGGTTCTCATTTGGGACCATTGCTGTTCTTGGTCTTTATAAATTATTTAGGTGACAATATTACCTCAAATTTTAAACTTTTTACTGACGATCTAAAAATGTATCGAACCATTTACAGTGAATTTGATGTTATGTACCTTCAAAGGGACATAAATAATGTTTGTTCTTGGTGTGAACAAAACGATATGTTACTAAATAAAGATAAAAGCTTCCTCATAAAATTTTGTAAAATAAAGAAATGTCACCAGGCGCAATATTATATCAAAAATAACAAAATTATGGAAGTGGACAGTATAAGAGATCTCGGTGTTATAATTGATAGTAAAGTTAAACTTCAAAAATCATGTGGACGTAGTTATATCCAAAGTCTCAAAATTGTCAGGGTTAATTGCAAGAGAAATGAAGATCTTTAAGGAACCAAGTCTAACAATCTCTATTTACAACAGCATAAGTCGTAGTATATTGGAATATTGCAGTCCTGTTTGGTTTCCCTACTATCAGGTTCACTCAGATAGAATAGAACGCATTCAGAAAAGGTTTTTATACCATTTAAGTTTTTCAGAAAAGTATTTTAAATTCATACAATAGAAAACTAACTCATTACAACGTAAAATCTTTAAATGCACGTAGGAATATTTTGGACGTAAAGTTCTTGTACAAAGTTATTCACGGACTTATTGATTCATCTCAACTGTTAGAAAAGGTAAATTTTTGTATACCGCGCCCATGCAGTCGATTGCTAAATAGAAAATCATTCGTCGTACCACAGTATCGCACAAACATAGGCCAAAATTCACCAATCACGCGCATGCTTTCATTTGCAAACTCTATTCTTGTCGACATTGATATTTTTGCTGGTTCTATGACCTCTATTAAATCTCAACTAAACATATTAATTAAATAAATTATAAGAAGTAACTCTCCAGTTTTAGAATAAATAGAAAAACTAAAGTAGAGGTAATTTTGTGACTTTAATGCCTATGTTTCCCCTCTACTAATAATCTATGTCCACAGTGCAGGCGTCCTTTTATTGATCCTGTGAAAAAATGACTTATTGACAGCCATTTATAAAAATATTAATTTTTTTTTTTTGAAATATGCCAATATTTACATAATTATCTATATACTTATATGTGATAGGAGATCCCTTGCGTTTTATTAACTTTGGTATCGTATTTTGTACACTTTTTAAACACACATGATGGCATATTTGTTATTTTTGTTACTCAATGCACATGACAGCTCATGAGTTTACTCGTTGGCTGCTAGACGCGGACTAAAGACAAAACGTCCTAAATAGGACGTTTTCGAGACTTCACAAAACGCGCGCTTGTAACATATCTGCCTCTTTTTTATATACAATATCATTGGTGCTGAATGATAGATTGGACTGTAGACCTGGGAAGTATCAAGTCTTTACTTACTTATCATCACGCCATTTCCCTTGCGGGGTAGGCAGAGAGAACAGAGTGCCAAGAGGCTCTATTCTTGCATACATCTCTCGCTTCCTCAACATTCATAACTCTCTTCATACACGCTCGCCGGTTTCGGAGACTCCTGACTCCACCTTCCTTCAATACATGACCAATTTGGTCTAGGTAGGTAAGTCTCGGTCTCCCCCTGTACCTACATCCTTCCACTTTCGCATTGTATATCTTCTTAGCCAGTAGCTCGTCCGGCATTCTTTCCACATGTCCGAACCATCGGAGCATTCCCTTTCGCATCTTTACACCAATACTCTCTTTCATACCTACTCGCTCTCTTACATCATTGTTACGAATGCGATCAGTCAGCCTCACTCCACAGATTCTCCGCAGAGATCGCATTTCGACCGAATTGATTTTACTCTCATGCTCCTTTTTACATACCCAACTCTCTCTTCCATATAATAACGTTGGGACAAGCACGATCAATTATTTCACAATCAATCACATCAAGTCTTTAGATATTTGGTAACTTGATTTGCCAGCATCGACCCCGTAAACTTTTCGCTTTCGAAGCTCTTCACACACGGGTGTGCCACGACTCATTGTTATTTGAAAACCACAGAGTACTTTTTAACATAGGGAATAGAGACCTAACTTCACAGGGTTTTATGGTAGTGGTTATAAGCGCCACCTGGATTTCTCCGGTCGCAACTTTATCTTTATATAATTTATATACATACACTAACCTACGTGAGTTATATTTACAGTGGAATCCGTTTATAATGACATCGCAGGGACATAACAAACACGTCATACTAAGCGGACGTCATACAAAGCATTCTGTAGAAAATAAACAATCTCCCATTTTTGTTAGTATGTATTTATTTTAATAGAGAGAAACAAAATCAATTACCCACCGAGACTCAAAACAAAAAAGCCATGCACGCGCCGAACGTCGTCGGGTATCACGGGACTCTCCCGAATACTGCCGAAGGTGTTAGGAATCATGCCGGTCACTATAACTGGACGCAATTTATTAAAAATGGGTCACAATAAGCGACATGTCACTATATGCGAAGTCATTATATCCGACTTAGTTATAAAGAATTTTATATGAAAACCAAACTTCACTGTGCAATTACGTCATAATAAGCGGTTGGTCAATATAGGTGAAGTCATAATAAACGGATTCTACTGTATTTGTAAGCTTTATGATTTCAATTAACATATGAAATAAATAAAATGTTCAAGAATATTTGTAGTTTCAAAGTTCTTCGAAACAAATCCATACATTAGTATTATAAATAAAACATCATAAACTGTCTTATTACATTTTTTATTTTAACTCTTAAAACGTTTTATAAAATATTTTCTGGCCAATATTTGATATTTATCGGTGTTATCAATTGTATCTTGCTTTCAATCATAACCGTCAGTAATCAGTTACCGCTAGTGTAGATTCGATGCTATGAGGAGGAGCGAGAGCTCAACTCAACGATTATAATATGAAAAAAACAGCGATATCTTGGAGTAACACAAATACAGAATTATTTTGTGATACATAAAAATAACAAACCGCACCGAAGCAGGAGTACAACAGAATTTTTTCCTGACAATGTGACAGATCACACAGACTTGACTTTGACATTACTTTTTTTGTTATTGCACGCCTCATAAGCGAAGCGTTGAGGTGTGTTCTACTCCCGGTTGACACGGCACAGCTGATTTTTCAAACTTAAAATGTCTCTATTTATCATATATTGCACTTGTAAAATAATATCTACACACACATATGAAGAACAAGCTCTATTTTTAACACTCATTATATTTTTGATGCCATATTTGTTATTTAAACTAGTTAAAAAACTGTTTGAAAAAAATCTGGCTTGGACGTCCGTGAGTTGTAGGTAATGTATGTTAACACGATAACGACCAAAATACTTAATTAATTGAGTCTTTTTTTTTTTCGTTTACGAATTATTATGACTAGGAATAGAGCCCTATTACTTTTCACGTTCTGATTCGATGTGGTTTAATTGTTATTAAATAAACAAAAAAATACTGAATATTTACTGCATTTACGCTCGACGCGACACTAAAACCAGCGCCTTTCATGAGAACTAACTACCTTTTTACGTACGCATAGCCACCGGTGGTTTTACTATCGTCAACAGAACGCCGTTCGCCCGGCCGGTACATTGTTTTTTGTTAAAAGATTTTTTTTTAACTTTGCTTGACGAACTGATGATATTTGTCAAGTATAATAACTATTTTATCCATTATAATAATTAAAAACACTAAACACATGTAAATAATAACACACCAACGTTATAAAACACGAAAAAAACATATTTTACATTCCACAATTTTTTTTGCGTGGCCTTGGCGTCACGGTGTTTTCACTTAGAATAAAGTATAAAATTATAAGGCAACCAAGTAAGGAAGATAAATGGTTTAGAGATTTCTTGTTGAACTCATTGATTTTTAAATAAGTCGTATTATATTGTCCAAAGTTGCAATTTGCTATTGATAGATGTCGTTGTTTTAAAGGAAAAGAGTTATTGACAAATGCAGCCCTAGATGTCGCAAGTGGCAATTTTAAATGTATTCAGTTAAATATAGAACCACAATATTGCTTTTTTTATAAGGAAACTAGCGATGTCTTTTTGTTTCCTTAAATTGTTATTGTTTACAGTTTAATAAATTATTCAATTTTATATGTTTATATATATTATATGCACTTATGCAGGTATATATGTGAACTCATGGATTGTTGATCTTACTAATTGCCAGATGGCGCCTTGCAAAATGACAGAGGTAGACCAATATAGAAGTACTTCTTAAAATTAGCGCTAGATGGCGTATAAGACATGAAACCCACATTAGTACTTTTTGAAATTAGCGCTATCTATGTGATTTATTGAAAACTACTTAGTAAAACCAATACATTAGTAGTTACTTATCAAATAATCAATTTTATTGGGGAAAATGAAGATTATGAGGCGTGCAGTTTTGGATTTTCCAAAGTATTTTTTTTTATTCATGAACATAAAATCTGGGTCTTTCAGTCGCATACATATTCATTATTTCAATAAATAGGTTTACATTCAGTAATTCATATAATCAGTTATTACTGAAAAGATTAATAATATGTTATTTATATAAAGCGCCTTACGCACCTTCCATCCCCGCCGTACGTCCGCTCAAGGCCGCGGTGCTGGACGTAGCATACGCATCATCGTACGGGTGCGAGCATCCAGCGTGAGGGCTGTCCACTTAAAAAATATATCGATATTTATATACGATTTAAAAATCGAATCCCAGTATCGATATTTGTTGATATATCGCTTGAAGAACATCGGTATTTTTTGCAATATCGAATACTATCCATAAAAGTTTAACGTTAGATACCTTTCTCCAGACAAACGCAAAAAGCTAGCTACTGTATTTGATTTCGTATGTGTGAATGTAGAATCAGAGATCAGAATTTCATAGCTACACGAGTAGTGTACCTAATGATAGAGGTTTTATATGCATGTTACTTGAATAGAACTGTACTACTAAGATAGTAGTGAGATGACTGTGATGAGTTATATTATATGTTTGTAAGTAAAATGACGCGTCACCCAGGACGTTAAGTCTGAATTTGTTGTCGAAATTAGCAGTCGAACGCAGTTGTCACGATTGCTGAATTCGCAATACATCTGAACGGTATCCAGGAGATGCAGGTTCAAATCCTGCTCGGGACTGTTATTTTCGATTTCACATTTTCCACTTTGTGTTTAATATCATAGTTATCTTTTAAAATTATTCCGTTTGTCATATTTCAAACTATTGCTATCTCGGTAATGCATACGCTGAGAACGTGTCTATAATATCCTGTGTCTACGATCAGGATAAATAATTTAGCTGCTCACTGACAAATGTCTTACCTGTTAATTATGTTTTTTAACGTTTGTTTTTATTGTAATTATTATTCCTATATATATTTTTAATAGATTTGGCAAAACATAAAAAGAAATGATGTTTCTATAAATAAATATATCGATTAATCGAATAGAATAAATAATTTTCAAAACATCAATCAATCATCATCAATTCGATATATAGTATGGTCAACATCGAATAAGTTCGATAATATATCGATATTTAGTGAATACCCTAGTGCTAGATGTAATCGATGAATAAACTGAGCGCACATGTTTTAGGTACATATTTACATGTTTAAAATTCCACCAGTTTTATTAAAACGACAAAAAATGGGAGTTGTTGTTGACAACACTTCTGGTGTTGTCAACAACAACCATTTTTTAGAGGAAAAAAATAAGAAGAGATTTTATATAAACAATTTTTTGTTTATGTTGTAGTTCGCGCAGGAGACATTTCACACAATTGTAGCAATTGTATCTTTTAATAAATCTAGTTATTTTTTGCTATCCTATATTTGTCGCAAGCTCTAAATCCTGAATCAATCTGCTGGACAACAAGCTTAAGCGCCTTCCATTTTGTTATACGTCCCGCCAAGGACATGCAAGATGCACGACGAAAACGACAGTGAATAGTTTCAACGTACGTAAATAATTATTATTAATTGCTTGCTGGATTTGCACGACCCATTTTGCATCCAGCAAGCACCCCCACCACTGCAAACGTCGTGCAGATCTAGCGAGCAAGATCTCTAGTTCTCATTTATATTGAATGTACTCTGTGATCTCTAGCACGCACGATGCATGATCGGTTCGACGTACGTCTGCGCTATTCACTGTCCATTTGCACGACGTTTGAAGTGGTGGGGGTGCTTGCTGGATGCAAAATGGGTCGTGCACGTCCAGCAAGCAATTAATAATAATTATTGACGTACGTCGAGACTATTC
This sequence comes from Leucoma salicis, assembly GCA_948253155.1. Classification (NCBI taxonomy): domain Eukaryota; kingdom Metazoa; phylum Arthropoda; class Insecta; order Lepidoptera; family Erebidae; genus Leucoma; species Leucoma salicis. The sequence continues at coordinate 10,589,445 of OX411820.1, read as the reverse complement.
ACTGTCGTTTTTCGTCGTGCATCGTGCATGTCCTTGGCGGGACGTACAGCAAGATGGATGGTGCGTAAGGCGTTTAACACTAGAATTCTACCAATACCTTTTCAACATTTAATCTATATAGGTACGTCAAAACATTGTGTAAAATACAACATGAAAATATTAATTGACGAAATTAATTAATATTTTTTCTAGAATATCTTCAATAATTATTGTGTTTATTCATGTCATTGTTTTTAAAAAAAAACTATCACTACGGTAGTAAATAATTATAATGTTATCCTTATAAACATTATAATCTGACTTAAAGATATTGTTCTTAAATTGCCTATGAAGCCGTACATCATCTTGTCAATTAAATATATTCGCATAATAATTAGTAGCGCCCTCTGCACCTGTAAGAATAAACTCTCCTCCAGACTATAATGCTACTAAATAAAAATTACCCTGTTATTGACATTTCAGGTAAAATTTCGTGCATTACAATTTAACAGTGTAGTAGCCAATGTTTTACTAGCATATTTCTTAGAAGATTGAAGAACCTGTTGAAAACTAATGAAAAAAAACTGAAATTTTCAAAATTTATACTGTCTCACTTGACAAATGACACAGAATTCCTTTTACAAATTTAAATTATGCAACATAATTCTACAAAGAAGGAATAATCTTATTTAACTCACCGATAGACGAACTCTTTTGCATCAATTAGACGAACTATTTTGCTTATAACTTCTTCGAATTTAAAACAGGATATGTATAAATTTAAAAAGCTAAAATAGTTTATTGGTTCATAATTAAAAAATGGCATAAGTAATGCGACATGTGATAGTAGAACAGCTTAATATTTTATATAGATATACAAAAATAATGAAGTTAGAAAAAATCTCACAAAGAAAATTATAGACGAACTATTTTGCATTGGGGCTCGTAGTACCTTCACCAGTATTATATAATTTCGTTCTAAAACACATCCCTCCATGTTTTAGTAATCACTTTTTAATGATTGATTGAACTTAAGTAATAATGATAATATTTTAATACAGGTCCAAACCTGGGATGCTCAGATATGATCCTCAGCAACCGGATCATGCAAAGTTTTTGGTACCAGTAGAAACTAAACCAGAATCATCTAAAAGATCTAAAAGAAAAGCAAAAGATAAACAAGAAGATATAAACAATTTAGAATCTGAACAAAATATTCCTAAAGTTGAAGTGTCAAAGGAGCAATTTTACAAAGTCAGTGAAAGTTTGAAAGAAACAATCGCCCAACCTACTACATTTAGCCTTAGAAGCTTGTTTGGAAATAATGACGATAATGGTAATTTGCATTTTTTTAAATTAACTGTTGTAAAATCCTTAACATTAAAGGCGCCGGTGCTGGAGGAGAGGCCAGGGCGGCGGCGCGGAATAGGGGAGGTGGCAATAGGGGGGACCTCTCATTACTGAGTGTCGTCAGAGCGGTCGATGCTCAGCAGCGACAGGAATCAACACAGTCGCTATCTTCTGCGGGGACGTTATCTCCCAGAAGGAAGCAGCGGAGAAGTCCAGAGAGGAAGATTCTCCCGCAGGCCCGAATCGCCGCCAGCGACTGGGACAGCGCAGGCGCAAGCACCTACGTCTGCGCCTGCCTGATACTGACCTAGCTGAGGCTGCGGGTGGACGGACGAGGGACATCCACCACCCGCAAGGCGCCCCGTGAATTACCACTAATAACGTAATGTCATACAGTTCCAGTGGTACGCCAATACAGGCGAAGAAATGGCACATAGCGGGCTTATTTAGTGGCTGAGGGCCCTACATGACGGGATATGTGGTTAGGTACATTTTTACATATCTGTGGTATTTTCATACAAATAGGATGTTAGCATATTCCAAAACAGCAATATCTATACTGTATTTATATATAGAACAATGATTTCTGAAGCTTTTAATCAAATTTCTTCATTAATCTATAAAGAGATCTGTTCTAAAGGTATTCATGAATTTTGCCTTAATTAATTATTATGCTGATTGAATTTTAGGTCCTCAGGAACAAAATGCTGAATATATAACTTTAGAAACACCAAAGGAAATGAAGAAAGTTAAGAATCCCCTAGATCCCACAGAAAAGAACCCCTTTGTGTATGATTCTTCTGATTCTGAAACAGAGGAACCTTTACAAGAGAAACAATTGGACATACCATCCACTATAGAAACTAAAGCTGTGTGGAAAGAAAATTTGTTCTTTTCTAAATCAGATTCACGCCTCAAAGGTATGTTGGAAGTTGTTGGATTTGGATATGTGATTACCCTAAATTAATAGCAATTCTAATAAAGAAAAAGTACAAGGGTAATCAAATTATCGTAAGTCACCAATCGTATTGCTAATTTGAGGTAGAAATTTCTTTTTTCCAGATGGCTTAGCTTTCTTCAGTAAAGCTCCACAGAATGAGATGCACAAAGAGAGAAGAGAATTGAAATCGGTAGTGAAGAAACGAATCTATAACAAAGACAGAAAGAACCAAATATTTAAAAAGAAAATAGGTGGTAGAAGGAAGTCTATGAAAAAGCCATATAAAAATAAAAATTAACAGGCTAGGTAATTTTAAACAAAATTAAATGCAATATATATTACCCAGGTCTATCTTTGCAATTATTCTATACTACGAGGAGTGATCAAAAAGTAGTGAGAACGACATACTCCTTGGTAAGAAAAAAAATAAATACTGGCAGGCATAGCTCAGATACATATTTGTAATAATAATAAAGAAAAAAATCTTCGATTCTCTTTTGTTTTTTTTCTGAATGTAGTCATTTGTTAGCTTCGTGTCGGAACATGTTCTCGAAAATGGAGAAAAACGAAGTACGAGCCGTTATTAAATACCTCTGTTTAAAAAAGTTAACGACGCAAGAGATTAATTGCGATTTGGAGGCAACATTAGGAGAGTCTGCTCCGCCGTATTCCACTGTTGCAAGGTGGGCTTCTCAATTAATGAGTAGGGAGAACGAGCATGGAAGACGAACATCGTTGCGGCCGTCCATCGACGTCGGTCACCTAAGAAAATGTTGCGAAAGTCGAGAAAATTGTATTGAGCGATCGAAGAGTTACCATCCGATACTTAATTCAAGAAACGGGCATTTCATATGGAAGTATTCAATCCATATTGAAACAATCTTTGAATATGAGAAAAGTCTCCGCAAGATGGGTGCCGAGAATGTTAACCGACAGCCAGAAACAAAATTGACTTGACATTTCGAAGATATTGTTGGACAAGTTTCAAGAAGATTCTGAAAACTTTTCGTCTCGTTTCGTAACAATGGACGAAACATGGCTCCATCATTTTGATCCCGAGACAAAACAGCAATCTTCGTATGGAAACGACCATCATCACCGACCCCGAAGAAGTTTCGTGCCGTGGCATCGGCTGGCAAAGTTATGACCTCAATATTTTGGGACTCAGGAGGGATATTGTTGATTGATTACCTAGAGCGTGGAACCACTATTACAGGCCAATATTATGCAGCTTTAGTTCTCAAGTTGAGGAATGCCATCAAAGAGAAGAGAGGGAAACTTCAAAGGGGCGTGCTGTTTCATCACGACAACGCACCCGCGCACAAAATGCAAAAATGAATTATTAAGTTATCAATAGTCATTATATTCTATCTCATTGTCACTACTTTTTGATCCCTCCTCGTATCTCTACCCCAGCCAATAGAATATACCTAATAACATAGTAAAAGTAAAGAAGTAGGTTGTCTTCATATAAACGAACCGAGCGCGGTTTGCATGTGTGCGTGCCAGTACCTACGACTCGCCACACGCACGAAATAAAAAAAACTTGCTAAAGGTGCGCCCGGCAAGAATACGCCGTCGTTTCGTATAAGGAGTGTTCGTTATATTAAATAACTAATAAAATCACTTGCTATTTATAAATAGTCTATAGCCCCGTTATTTATTTCACCAGGCAGGCGTTATTTTCGGTTATTTTTATTATATAAGCGCTACCACAACCGCTATGCCACGACGTCGATGACACACTACACATTATCTATGCACTACACTAACAAAACATCACAGTCACATGCACACTTGAACAGTCAGTCATACCGCGAAAGAAAGGGACAGAACGGAATGACCCTGACCCTTTCATATCATTGTCACATGCGAAATTATGCTCTAACTTTACCACTTATGAACTATATTTCTGTCAATTATAAAAATGACGTGCAATATAATCTAAGTATCTAAAACATCGTTTCGTTATTTGATTTTATTTTGTTATATTTTTGAACGATGATATAACCAATCAGTACGGATAACTCGCTTAAGCTGGAATAACGTATGATTATCCTGAGTTTTTGAGCGATTGCCGCGCGTTATTTGTTTAGATGTACTTATAGTGTTTGATTTTAAATTATCCGTGGTGTTGGTTTGTTGTGTCTGTTTGTTTAGTGTATTATAAAACTGTAAATAAAATTTTGTTGTAGTATAGTGTAAATAATTTTCGGTTAGATAATATCTTTAAAAGTCTACTTAAATTTAATCAAAAATGTCATTGGGTCAGTAGTTATGGACATTTTAGTGTATAAAGTGTATTAGTAAGGATTGACCCAATTCTGAAGTCCACGCAGACGAAGCCGTGGGCAGAATCTAAATACATATATCTTTGATCACTATTTCAATTCACTTAGTAGACAGTAATCTATTGTTAAGGTTGTTACCTGCTCAACGCGCGTACATAGCTATATGCACATATATATGTAACCTGAAATAGCGCACAATGTGCTATACGACGATAATCAAAAGATATCGTTTAATATATTAAAGCGTAAAAAATAATAGGCGTTTTAAAAATAGCACCTCGTTATTTAACGTTTTTAATAAATAGCCGTTGCGAACACTCCTAGTTTCGTACGCATTGCCATGCGCGCCCAGGATTCGTTAGCTACCGCTCGGTATTTATTTATTCAAGCTCAAAGATGGCTACATAACGGAAAATAAAATATTGTACAATACAATTTGGATGACATATAGACTAGATCTTCTCCAATCACAACACTAAAAACATTATATCATTGAAAAAAAATATCTTCAGCTCCCGTTCTATGCATAAAAACATATAATTAAGAAACTTTGTATTATGGATCCCTGATGTTCTGCGGGTTTTAAGATAATTTATTTTAATTTTGTATATAAAAACTAATTCTGTATTTATGACGATTGAATAAACTAAAAGTGACCAACCCTGCGTGCGAAGGTAATTATCGCGCGCACGGGCTCTGAGTCAACGTACTTGTTTCCTTTTACTATGCTAATAAGCATTCACACCTCAGTACCCCTGTCTACACTTGGTCATTCAGAGTTGTACTATGATTCAATTGAAAAACATCTTTATGTCTTATCTTTATATAGCACTTAAAATAGATACTAATAACTAACACGAGCATTCGAGAGATTCCGTAGTAAAGCTTTTCGTGAGAAGAACCCGGCAAGAAACTCATGAGCCACTTATGAGATGTAACAAACAAAATGGTAGTAATAATTTCCTAGAGTTATAACAAGCAGCTCTTTTTTTTAAACATTTGCGACTACACCATTCTTTTCCGTGGGTGTCGTGCAATACTACTAAAGCACCTGGTTCTTCCATTATTTTATGCATTTAATCATTGCTTGGTTTATTTTATTTTTAAAGAGCCATGAAGCATGGTTCAGTCGGGATGGAAGAGACACCACTGATATTGAGAGAAGCGACTGGTTAAGAAGTTTTTCAATGCGAAAGTGGAAGTATTGAAGGAAGGTGGAGTCAGAAGTCTCCGAAACCGATGAGCTTGTATGAATGTTGAGGAAGCGAGAGACGTATGCAAGAATAGAGCCTCTTGGCACTCTTTTATCTCTGCCTACTAGTGCCTACCCCTCAAGGGAAATGGCGTGATGATATGTTAGTTAGTTTTTACCTAGATGAACACAAAATACACAGACTTGTCATACTCTTGACTACACAGATGGGTGGAAGTTGTTTGAATACCGACCTCTCTCTCTCTCGCTCGAGTGTTGTGGGTTCACACAGGTCCATTCCGTGTGATCCACAAATGGTGAATAAAACTCAGTGGGTCTACTTTGTGTCCGAGAAATTGTAAGTTTGTAAAGTTCCCCAATACTAGGATTATTCTTTAGTGCAAGGTGTCTTTAAAAAGAAAGGGTCGTACAAAATATTACCGTATGGGCATCAAATTCACAACTTTTGATGTATATCAATTGGTGTATTAACAGTACTACCATAAACCTATATATCTGCTTTTTCATAGATTTAACGTCTGAACCAGAATGCTATTTTTTTCATTGTGTTATAAGTTTCTGCCTAGTAGAACAGGGCTAGTGGCAAAACTTTCGATTGCTAGTTTTGACAAAATTTCACTAACTCGTGAAGGTAGGTTCAAATAGTTTTGGAAAATCTCAGAATCAAAAGAAAACTATGCACTTAATGTGGTATCAATGATGAGCCAATTTCTCTACTATTATAGTAAAGCTCTTGCCTAAAAGTGTAGCATATTATAGGTTGTAAGAAGATAAAATGAAAGAAGGTTAACATAATATTTATTTAATATTGTACCATTGATTAGCTTCAACTACAGAAGTTATTTATAGTATTTCTCTTCAAAGCAAACCATACTTAAATCTTATTGTAAGACCAAAAAGAAAGTATGGTGAAGCGTTTCAAATATAACTATCGCTTCTTCCATGTAGGCTTCTTTCTGGCTCCTGGTTGACCCGGCTTCTTTCGTTCACGTCGCCTGTGATCTCTAGTAAGTAAACCTGCTACTTGCATTTGCTGTAACATGTCTGCATCTACAAAACTACGTAGACCCCAAGCGATGCCCCAACGCAAAGCTCCTGACTGTCCTGAAGGACCACCTCCTTCAATGTTACATTCAACATCAACCCTGTCTGTCATGCCACAGAAGATAAGAGGGAATAATACTTGTTCTCTTGACTGTACATCTTCAAAGTAGGTCAAATCTTTACCATTTATAGTAATTTTACCTGATCCAGGAGAACGTATTGTGACATCCCCACGTGCTTTCTTTCTTAGACATTCGTATGTCGTAATATAAGCACGACCATCATTATCATAGCTTGGTTTAGGTATCTCCAAGGCAAATCTCTGAGTACTCCGGGGTTTTCTAAATTTATCTATAAAGTCATTATGTCTATAGGCATATGGTAGTGATATAAGTCTCTCCATGACTAACTTAAAGTTATCATATTCTAAGTCAGTAATATTTTCAACCAGCATTACTTCTAATTGATCTTTTGTTAGCCAAACACTTCCACTCACATTCAAACTGCCATTAGGATCAGGTGTTGCTTTCTTCCTTAATACTTTGTCTTGAAAACTGTATAAAAGCTGTATAATTTCTGCTGCATCATACATGGCTTTAAAAAAATTCGGCTTTCCCGTGTAGAACAGAAAGTGATGAGGACGTCCAGCTTCATCAAATTCTGCAGCTTTGCGTGCAGGAAATATTTCTTCAGGGGGTTTCATAAGTGGTCGCGCAGCAGGGTCGTATATGCCACTAGGGAAAAGATATTCAATGGCACGGTCAACATCTTTCTGCGTAAACGTTTCGGGATCTTCACCCATCATGTTAGCTAGTTGTCGTTTACCAATTATGTATTCAGACTGCTGCTTTTTCATGAATTCATCATGTTGTTGAGCCCTTTCAAGGTATGCTTTCATAGCTTTGCTTACTTTTTTCTTCTTGCTTAGCGTCTCCCAGTCAGTCAGGTTATTGAGAACATTTGAACTTGTTGCAGAGCTAGAACTATACAAATTACATAGAATGGGCTGTCGGAAATTAGCACAAAATGATTTAGCTGGAACAAGTAATTGCTTTAGATATTTGAGTGACATTTTGAAAATATTTTTAAGCCTTATATTTCGCTAATTTCCATTGAATCTTGAATCTAATAAATGCGAAGATACACTCTCTTTTAAGAGTGTAGAACCAGAAATCACCTATTTTATTAAATTAATAGTCATATCTCACAGCATTAAAAATAAAATACTCCGGTATTGGTTAAATTAAAAGTGATGTGTAAATTATTTGGTTATGTAGTAATGGTAGTAATACTAATAATAAGTTTCTGGTTATACGTATTACTCTTTGGTAATAAGTTATACGCACAGACTAATTAGATACGTATAAAGCCCTCGTCACACAGAGGCGGAAGCCAAGGGAAAGCGTCCGCTATCCGGACGGATTTTTTTTGTAATATTCGAATTTGTATGCAACCTGTCACATAGCAGCGGGCGCGTTCCGATCTCCCGCGCGGGAAGATCGGTACGACAAACAGGAGATCGCTTCGCGGTAAAGACGCCCCAGAGTGCAGGATGGGCAGCCGGCGCGGGCGCTGTATTCTACGGTAGTCGTTATAAGCTGTCACACAGAGCGAAGCGATCGCGGGGTGGTCGCGTTCCGATCTCACGAATTGTATTTTTTTACAACTTAAATGTACGATAGTTTCAGTTTCAATATGAATCCAACAGAAAAACTAATTGAATTAGTTAGACGTCACCCATGTATATATTATACTAAAGACAGGCATTATAAAAACACTTTACAGAAGGATATTCTTTGGGAAAAGATAGCCAAAGAAGATCGTGAACAATTTGATCGCTTTTGGTGACACACCGACTGTGTTCCCGCCGTGGGCTGCGGACGGTAGCCTTGTGTGACATGGTACGGACCGCTATCGCTTCGTGATTGATTGCTTTCTCACGGCTCCCGCCTCTGTGTGACGAGGGCTATCTAACTATTCTGTGGGTTAGTTTTATTTTATGTCACTGTTATCGTTGCAAAAAATTAAAGTCGCTAGCGCTAGCCTGCTTTGTGTGAAAGAGCCCAAAAGTGGCCTTTTGCTTATTATCTATTTGTGTATGGGCATAAGTGTTGGCAAATGACGTGTAATGTGACATGAACGTGTTTTTTCCTGTTGTTTCCTAAGCTCCATAGAAGCTTCAGTAGGCTCGCCATCATTTTACGACTTTGACTTGACTGACTTCAACTACGACTTGTTTGATGAATTAGACTTACCTGTGATCAGAGAATATAGTCAACCCACAATAAGTTTAATAACTTTTTATAACGGTGTTTATAAGTTTATGTTATGCTGTTTGTTCTGCCAAAGCCTTAGACAAATTAAAAAAAAACTGTACTCAGAACTCAGACTAAATACGTCCTAGAACTCAGACTAACTAGACGGAGCCACGGCGTGGCCGCACTTGAAACAGCTATGTTTTTTTATATATTTGGGCAAAATAAACGATAGTTAGAATGAGGTCTGTAACTTAATCGTAAATAAGAAACTTTTCATAACAAATATTTAATTGAAAATCACACGTTTATCAAAATAATTATTTAAAAGTAAATCTATCACCCCATTATTCATCATACCATCAGTCTTTAAACGTCCACTGCTGGACATTGGCCTCCCCAAGAGAGCACCAGAACTAGCGGGCTTGTGCTGACTGCATCCAACGGCTCCCTGCAGCTTCGACAATATATTTGGTCCATCTGGTTGAAGGCCATATTACGCTGCGCTGTCCGATACGGGTCGCAACTCGAAAACCTTTTTCCCCAACGATTGTTAGCTCGTCGAGCTATATAGCCTGACCATTGCCACTTCAGCATGCAAACCTGGCAGGCTATGTCGGATATTCACGTTCTACGGATCTCCGTAATAAGAATTCGATCACGTAGGGAAATGCCAAGACTTTGAGCCTTGATGCAAGGTAAGTATTGCTGCTCCATAAATTGCCGTTCTGTTCGATATTTCATCTGGTAAATAATAATAAGTTATATTTAATAAAATAATAGTACACAAGAATAGAATTAAATTACCTTTTCTTTCTTTTATGGGTCAAATAAGAAAATAATTATCTTCCTTCCAGCGCTGATTTAACTAATTGAATAAGAACTCAAAGCAAATCAGTTTCTCTGAATTCTAGATTATGACTACAGCGGTAGTCATAATCTTGAATTGAGATTTACTTACAAAGTTGAAGTACAAAGACTTTAAAAGCTATACTTACATGAACATATTCACTGGCAATGATTTTGCTCCCAACGTTAGTATTTTCTTATATATATTCATTTCTATTTCATATATAATGAAACATCAACAAAATATCGTGAAGCATATTTTGGGTATTTCGTAGGTTGCCTCGTTTTCCCGTAGCATCCACCCATTTCGATCTGGCATCTGGATTAGAAGAAAACCTAAAATGGTAATTTTTTATCATCATCTCATAAATGACATATAAATTTATTTGTAAAGTGAAACCTGGGCAAATTAAATTCACAATAAGGCAACACTGAAACAATTCAAAGTAATAGAAATTTAGCTAGAGAACGTGTTTTGCGAGTGTATCTTAGCGGCAATTATTAATTTCGAGTAAAAAAGCCCATTTTATATCACTTTATAGCATTCAAACATAATTTTTCTTCATTTTCGACTACATATGAATGAAATGTTATACCTGTATTTTTTCGCTCGCTGTAGCTTTTGTAGTACACTATTTTACAACCACTATTATCACGCAGTCTTTTTCTCAAAACACTCATTAACACAAATTAACATTAAATTTTAATTAAAACCCGAATTTTTATACAATTTTTTTTTACATGCATCCAAAATAGTAAGTTTAATTTTGCAATTAAAATTCATACTATTTGATGGCGTGATTTTTTGATTGATGCGTTCCGATAGAGGGCGTTTGGTCGTTAAGATAAATGTGATAAGGAGATTGGGTATGTCTAAAAGATAGTAGCTCAGTGGATTAGAGCACTTCCCCGGATAGGAAGGGACGCTGGTTCGATTCCCGCCTGCACTAAAATACTCTTTTTCCTTATTCACAAATTATGATTTGTACTCTCAGTATAGTTGAGTCCATGAGCGACGGTTGACATTTACCATCAGATGGGCCATGGCTCGTCTGCCACTAAATGCAATAAAAAAAAAAAGTTCTTATTCAATTAATTAAATCAGCGCTGGAAGGATGATAATTCTTTACTTATTTGACCCAGAAAAGAAAGAAAAGATAATTTTATTGTATTCTTGTGTACTATTATTTTATTAAATATAACTTATTATCATTTACCAGATGAGATATCGAACAGAACGGCAATATATGGAGAAGCAATACTTATCTTGCATCAAGGCTCAAAGTGGTGTTTCTCTACGTGATCGAATTCTTATTACTGATACGGTGGTAGAACGTGAATATCCAACATAGCCTGCCAGGTTTGCATATCGCTCGACAAACTGACTATCGTTGGGGAAAAAGGTTCTCGAGTGGCGACCACGTATCGGACAGCGCAGCGTAACATGCCTTCCACCAGATGGACCAAATATATGGTCAAAGCTGCAGAGAGCCGTTGGATGCAGTCAGCACAAGCCCGCTAGTTCTGGTATTCTCTTTGGGGAGGCCAAAGTCCAAAAGTGGACGTTTAAAGACTAATAGTTGGGGATGAATAGAAGGGGTGGCAGATTTACTTTTAAATAATTATTTTGATAAACGTTGCGATTTTCAATAAAATATTTGTTACGAAGAGTTTTTTATTTACGACCTAGTTACAGACGTCATTCTAGCTATCGTTTAATTTGCCCAAATATGGTTAAATATTTGTGAAGCTGGCAACATTTTAAAAAAATATTGCTGTTTCAATTGCAGCCACGCTGTGGCTCCGTCTAGTAGTTCTTAGTCTGAGAATTGACTGGTGCAAAAAACAGACAAAAGACAAGTCATAGATTTTTGTCTTTGTCGCCGTGGCCAGTTTTTGATATTGTCACGATGTCAAAATGCTTTGTGTGTCACGATTCAACTGACATAATCGAATATTTTTATAAAAATTCGGGTTTTACATTATATTTACGTATTAAATCAGTGTTTTAAGAAAAAGACTACGTGATAATAGTGCTTGTAAAATAGTTTACTATGCTAAAAAAGCTACAACGAGCGAAAAAATACAGGTATAACATTTCATTCATATGTAGTCGAAAATGAAATTATTTAATGATTGAATGCTATAAAGTGATATAAAATGGACTTTTTTACTCGTAATTAATAATTGCTACTAAGATTCACTCGCTAAACACGTTTTCTAGCTAAATTTCCATTACTGAGAATTGTTTCGGTGTTGCCTTATTGTGAATTTAATTTGCCCAGTTTTCACTTTACTAATAAATATATATGTAATTTATGAGATGATGATAAAAAATTACCATTTTAGGTTTTCCTCTAATCCAGATGCGAGATCAAAATAATTGGATACTACGGGAAAACAAGGCAACCCACGAAATACCCAAAATATGTTTCACGATATTTTGTTGATGTTTCATTATACATAATAAGAAAATAGTAACGTTGGGAGCAAAATCTTTGCCAGTGAATATATTCATGTAAGTATAGCTTTTAAAGTCTTTGTACTTCAACTTTGTAAGTAAATCTCAATTCTAGATTATGACTACCGCTGTAGTCATAATCTAGAATTCAAAGAAACTGATTAGCTCTCTCTCTTGTGACACCTGCCTGGGGTTTAAGGGTTTCAAAATAAATTCCAGGAGTAAAACAAAATATAAGATATATTCACACCCGAAATGGTAGGTGGCAATACAAATTTATAAGGTCGTGGTATTCCACTTGTAGTACTCTATCTCCCGTGGGACTGGCCATGAAGCACATCGTTGCGTTTTGGTCGTAGCAGGATGTAGCCGTTTATTCTTTCATTCCATTTCAGTGAAAGGAAATGGTGAGCAGCGGCTTGACAATACTCTCAGTATAGTTGAGTTCATGAGCGACGGTTGACATTTACCATCAAATGGGCGTGGCACGTCTGCCACTAAATGCAATTAAAAAAAAATTCTTATTCAATTAATTAAATCAGCGCTGGAAGGAAGATAATTATTTTCTTATTTAACCCAGAAAAGAAAGAAAAGATAATTTTATTGTATTCTTGTGTACTATTATTTTATTAAATATAACTTATTATTATTTATCAGATGAGATATCGAACAGAACGGCAATTTATGGAGAAGCAACACTTATCTTGCATCAAGGCTCAAAGTCTTGGTATTTCTCTATGTGATCGAATTGTTATTGCGGAGATCCGTAGAACTTGAATATCCGACATAGCCCGCCGGGTTTGCATGCTGAAGTGGCAACGGGCAGGCCATATCACTCGACGAACTGACAACCGTTAGGGAAAAACGTTCTCGAGTGGCGACCACGTATCGGATATAGAAATTTAGCTATAAAACGTGTTTTGCGAGTGTATCTTAGTAGCAATTATTAATTTCGAGTAAAAAAGCCCATTTTATATCACTTTATAGCATTCAATCATTAAATAATTTCATTTTCGAAAAAATACATATGAATGAAATGTTATACCGGTATTTTTTCGCTCGCTGTAGCTTTTGTAGCAGAGTACACTATTTTACAAGCACTATTATCACGTAGTATTTTTCTCAAAACACTGATTAACACGTAAATATATGTAAACCCTGAATTTTTATATAAAATAATGTTCGATGTGTGTAATACACCTCTGCCTACCCCTTCGGGGATAACAGGCGTGATGCTCTGTTCTATGTTAATAATGTTCGATTATGTCAGTTGAATCGTGACAGACAAAGCATTTTGACATCGTGACAAATTCCAAAAACTGGCCACGGCCACGAAGACAAAAATCTATAACTTTGTCTGTTTTTTTGCACCAGTAAATTGTATCTTGTGTTCTCGCTCATACATGTCAAAGAATTTTCTTCGCTCTGTCTAGATGTATTTAGTCTGAGACTCAGACTAAATTCTTAGTCTGAGACGATTTACGATGGCATTTACATATTCTTTGATTTACTCTTTCTGGTTATACGGTGTTTTGGCGGGAACACGAAGAAGATCATGTCGTCGCTCTGCATTATTTTCCTAAACTTGTATTATTTCAAGTATTAATATGTAAAAGTGGTGGCCTTTTGCTTATTAACTATTTGTGTATGTGCATAAGTGTTGGCAAGTGATGTAATGCGACATAACTTGTTTTTTCCTGTTGTCTCCAAAACTCCATAGAAGCTTCAGTAAGATCGCCATCGTCTTACTGGAGTGGGACTTTGACTTGACTGACTTATTTTATATGACTGACTTTGATTATGACTTGTTTTATGAACTAAACTTACGTGTGATGAGAGAATAACGATGTTTATGTTACTGTTAGGCTGATGGTTCTTCCAATGCCTTAAACAAACAAAAAAAAATCTGGTTATACGTATTACTCTTTGATTTACTCTGTAGTCTGTGGCCATTGTCCGTTGAATGAAACTTGCTTGAATTGAATCTTCGTTTAGTGTTCGTTTATTATGTATAAAACTAGTGTATTGTGTGCTATAAATAAATAATTATTTACAAAACAATGAGCGACTGTGAAAGCCAAATGTCCAATCCTAAAACCTTTCAAAATGTAAATACAGTAAGTAGTCAGGGAAGCGTTTTCGTAGTCGGCTTACAGAAACTACTATAGTGTAATCATTTCCAAATAAATTGTTTACTAACATTGATTTTATTAAAGTATCTTTATTACAAAGTATTTGCAAGTGAGTGCTTATTTGAATCGTCTTTTCAGACTGTAAGCGCAAAAGGTCCATACACAAACGTAAGGAACATGAATTTTCGTAATAATATGGCTTCATCAATTTGTATGCCGCGAAACTTTGAACGCCAAAGATACGCTGCATCCATATCGGACCAGAGAAGCATGTATTACAGGAGGGAAACTTCGCCTATGTCAACATACAGTATGTGCGACCTTAGACCACGCAACTTCCACCAATATTATGACGGAAATGGATCACAACCATCAGTATTTCGTGGAAGAAGTGGATCTCCCATGTCCATGAGGAGTATTGGTATATTATCACATTTGTTATTTTCTTTATTATTGTTATGTATTGCATCTGTTTTTTAAAGCAGAATACAAGGGTATCAACTTATTTGAGCTGTGCAATAAGTGCGGAATCGCTTTTACTATACCTTCATCTTTTGTTAAATAACACACTTCCTACTTTGTGTACCTAGATATTACACTAGATAAGTAAGCTAGTTTATTCAGGGTGAAGGTTCAAATCAAGACTTGTGCTAACAATTTTATTGGGCTGGGAAAATCTTAGTAGCAGTATGGAATCTAGAGTATAAATATAGTAGATGTTGATAGGCTTGTCACCAATTCTTTATTAAGTCACATAGCTTTATTTAGGGAATTGTTTGATGTTATAACATCTGTCACCATAATTATGAGAACTGTTAGTTTTTACTTCAACAAACACCTTACTACAATAATATTTATTTATAGAATTTATAATATTATGATTGTTGCCTGTTCATGAAACATTGTGATTGCCATATTTCCAGATTCTAGTGCAAGTTTTAGTGCTGCGGATATTGCTTTCGCCTTCAAAAATATTAAATACAATGATTATGAATTAAAAGTAATCAAAGAGGCATATAACAAATTAATGAAGCAAAGTTTTAGAAAAAGAATAGAGAAAAGACGTAACAGGAGGTTGTACCTGAAAGGTAGTAAACACAGATCAGGAGATGACTCGGGAGAACAAGGCAGTGATTCTTCTATTAGCAGTGATGACTGTAGGTCATTAAAGACCTTACACAAAGAAAATAGCAGTAGGTCAAAACTGGATTTGTTTAATATCAGGAAAACTGTCCAAAACAACAATTTGCTTATAGACAATACAGAAAATTTCAAAAAGCATTCTTTTAAAACCATACTGGCAGTTAATAGTAGCAATTATAACAAAAATCAAGATTTGAGTCAGTCATTGCTTCCAAAGCAACAACATTCATTACTCTCTCAAAAGGACAAATTTAAAAATAGTTATGTTTTGCCATCTCAAAGATTCAACAGGTCAGTTGTTTCTTCAGTAATACAAGAAAGTTCAGAAAGCTATAATATAAATAAAGTATCTAATAATCAGCAAAAGAACAAATTCACTAATGCATTAAATTCACAACAAGACAATAACCTATGTGAAAGTGCTAGTGATGAAGAAATATTCTCCAGTATAAACAGGACAGTTAGAGAAAATGTTACTGACAAAGGTACACTCCAAAATCAAACCAAGGAGCAACAGCATCAACATAAAAGAAGCTTTGACAGTGATGATGACCTAAGCTTACCCAGCAAAAAGAAAAGTAAAATAGCTTCTCCAACTAAGAATATTCAATATAAAAGAAATGTACCATCTTCAACAAATAGTACAGACTCGGTAAATTGCAACCAAAAATCTAATAATTTTGAATTTGCTAAACCTTTGTTACCAGTAAAGAAAACCAAACCAAAAATACAAGAAAAGATTATAGCAAAATCAAAACAACCTTTAACAGGTTTTATAGAACCTGCTGCTACTGATATACTAAGTAACTTAAACTCTGAGCAACCTGCTGGCAACCAGATAAAATCAACTTGTACAGAAATGCAAGTAGACTTTCCAGACTCTTTTCAAAGTAGTAATGTGTCTACACGTCCAAGCTTTATTAAGAGAAAGCTATTTACACAGAAGCTTGATTCTGTATACAAACAAGGTAACACAAGCAGTGACGGTATCAGTAGCCCACAGAATAATGTGTATTCTGTTTCACAAAAAGAGAAAAATAAATGTAGAAAATTAGTGACCACCCAATCATGTTTGAATAGAGATGTGCAGGAGGATAACAATCTACTAGACTTAATTCACAAAATTGTGCCACCAGACTGTATCAATATAACTAATCAAACTAAATCAAATCCAACAAAACCAGATGTTATTCAAAAAGAAAATGATGATGATGATGACAGATGGGATGTAACATCAGTATTGTCTGTATGCAATGACAATGATGTCAGTGACACATTTACTGATGAAGAAATATTTAAAAGTAATAATAAAAAAGAGACTAATTATAAAACTAAAGAACAAAGTGCTATAGATACTAATAAAAAAACGAAAAATATTCCAAAAGGGGCTAAAAGTTCTGAAAAAAATGGCACTACTGAATGTGTTGTTATTGTAGAAAAAACTTTGAATAACTGTAAAGATTTCCAAAAACCATTAGATAATAAAAATATTAAGTCGCCTCATGCAAGTAAGTCATTTTACTCCCATTTAATATTCCTTAAATAATGGTAGACACATACCATTATAGATAAATAAATAAATATTCATAGACATTTTCACACAACATCCTCTGGTCCCAAACTAAGCTTAATATTTGTGCTATGGGTACCAGATTACGTATATAATACATTTATTACTTTACAAATATCTGTGTTCATCACACAAATATCTGTCCTGAGTTGGAATCGAACCCACGACCTCGTGCACGTAAGTCGGTTACACTACCGACTACGCCATGAGATACAACCTAGATTTGATATAAATTAACACAGTGTAAAAACAAATTTCATATTTCAGATGCAGGCAAGAGTATTATAAAAACCTCAGCCAAAACATTTTGGGACACTGATTTTGAGAGTGATATGGAATGTCAAGTGACCTTCAGGAAGAGGCATAATGAAGGGAATCGGACAAAAGGTAACCAATATAGTAATATTCTGACTGGAGATTACAAAACTTATTTTAATTATCCACAAAACATTTTTTTCACAAATATGTAACTGATGGTCAGCAGCTAAACAGTATAATTATGGCACAGCAAACTAGCTTCATATCCTGCCAGATTATGGCTTCGCTAGGGCACTCACTTTTACTAGATGAAGAGTAACTGGCCCCATTGCCAGTCTTCTGCCATTATTCACTTTATAATTTAAATCAAATTATTGTAGTGTACCAAAATGTGAATGTGAGCAAAACCAAAGTAATGGTTTTATTAGCAGCATTTATGGGGAGCATTGGGACAACTTCTCGGCAGCCACCACCTCAGCCATAAGGCACGTGTCGCAATACACAACGCAGTGCTTGTCCCAACGTTATTATATGGAAGCGAGAGTTGGGTATGTAAAAAGGAGCATGAGAGCAAAATCAATGCAGTCGAAATGCGATCTCTGCGGAGAATCTATGGAGTGAGGCTGACTGACTGCATTCGTAACAATGACGTAAGAGAGCGAGTAGGTATGAAAGGGAGTATTGGTGTAAAGATGCGAAAGGGAATGCTCCAATGGTTCGGACGTGTGGAAAGTATGTCGGACGAGCGACTGGTTAAGAAGATGTACAATGCGAAAGTGGAAGGATGTAGGTACAGGGGGAGACCGAGACTTACGTACCTACCAAATTGGTCATGTATTGAAGGAAGGTGGTCAGGAGTCTCCGAAACCGGCGAGCGTTTGTGAAGAGAGTTATGAATGTTGAGGAAGCGAGAGATGTATGCAAGAATAGAGCCTCTTGGCACTCTTGGTTCTCTCAGCCTACCCCGCAAGGGAAATGGCATGATGATAAGTTAGTATCAAATTATTGTAGTGAACCAAAATGTAGAATTCATAAGTAAAATTAATAAGATACATAATGTTACGATACAAACCTAAATAATTGTAATTTTCATGTACGAGGAGTGATCAAAAAGTAGTGAGAACGACATACTCCTTAGTAAGAAAAAAAATAAATACTGGCAGACATAGCTCAGATACATATTTGTAATATTAATAAAGAAAAAAATCTTCGATTCTCTTTTGTTTTTTTTCTGAATGTAGTCATTTGTTTGCTTCCTGTCGGAACGTGTTCTCGAAAATGGAGAAAAACGAAGTGCGAGCCGTTATTAAATACCTCTGTTTAAAAAAGTTAACGACGCAAGAGATTCATTGCGATTTGGAGGCAACATTAGGAGAGTCTGCTCCGCCGTATTCCACTGTTGCAAGGTGGGCTTCTCAATTTAGAGTAGGGAAAACGAGCACGGAAGACGAACATTGTTGCGGCCGTCCATCGACGTCAGTCACCCAAGAAAATGTTGCGAATGTCGAGAAAATTGTATTGAGCGATCGAAGAGTTACCATCCGATACTTAATTCGAGAAACGGGCATGTCATATGGAAGTATTCAATCCATATTGAAACAATCTTTGAATATGAGAAAAGTCTCCGCAAGATGGGTGCCGAGAATGTTAACCGACAGTCAGAAACAAAATCGACTTGACATTTCGGATATATTGTTGGACAAGTTTCAAGAAGATTCTGAAAATTTTTTTGTCTCGTTTCGTAAAAATGGACGAAACATGGGTCCATCATTTTGATCCCGAGACAAAACATTAATCTTCGCAATGGAAATGGCCATCATCACCGACCCCAAAGAAGTTTCGTGCCGTGGCATCGGCTGGCAAGGTTATGGCCTCAATATTTTGGGACTCAGAAGGGATATTGTTGATTGATTACCTGGAGCGTGGAACCACTATTACAGGCCAATATTATGCAGCTTTAGTTCCCAAGTTGAGGAATGCCATCAAAGAGAAAAGGAGAGGGACACTTCGAAGGGGCGTGCTGTTTCATCACGACAACGCACCCGTGCACAGGTCGGTAGTTGCGATGGCTGCCATTCAGCAAGCTGGCTTCGAATTGGTTGACCACTCCTCTTATTCACTAGATCTAGCGCCTAGCGATTTTTATCTGTTCCCCAAATTGAAAGAATACTTAAGGGGAAACAGGTACGAAGACGATAACGAGGTGATGGATGCCGCGGAGAGTTTTTTGCAGGACCAAGACAAATCTTTTTTTTTTTAAAGGGATTGAAGCCTTGGAAATACGCTGGACTGGGTGTAGAGAGACTCGGAGACTATGTAGAAAAATAAATTATTAAGTTATCAATAGTCATTATATTCTATCTCATTCTCACTACTTTTTGATCCCTCCTCGTATAATAAGCCAATTTAGGTGAGGGATGGATGATACACTTTTAGCCACGGTCTATTTTTTTCTATGCATCTTAGACTCATTAGGGGAAGGATCAGCTATGTGCATTATGCACGGCCACGTTATAAATTAAAAGTACATGTTAAATGATTAAAAAAATATAAAAATACCAAAACACTTAACTAATGATCTCATTTACGGTAGTAAAATACCTGTGGAACCACTGTTTATCGCTTCATAGTGCCATGTGAAGAACTCGACCCTAACTTATATGTAATTATATTAAGTAGTTAATTCCTGCTAGCTTATTAAATCATCCCAACTATATTTAAATAAAATATTAGAATCCTTCTCCATTAATTTTGAACGACGGTCCCTTGAAGCAATGTCGTTACAAGCAATATGGGTATATTTATTATAGGCATATATTGATATAAAGGTTCGGCCGGGCCAAATGCAATAACCGATCAGGGGGGTTAGGCAGAATCTCATATCTCACATGTCGATCGTATCGTGATCACTGTGATTGGTTGAGAGATCATCGTGATTGGCCAACGGATTATTGCGACATCACGCGTCGGTTTCTCAACCAATCACAATGATCACGATACGATCGACATCTGAGATATGAGATTCTGCCTAACCCCCCTGGGGGGGTTAGAATGTATCTCACCAAATCGTATCGACATCGCATCGTGTCATTGTAATTGGTTGAGAGATCACGGTGATTGACCGAGGGATTATTTCGACATCACGCGTCAGTTTCTCTACCAATCACAAGCAAGACGATTTCGTGAGTTACATTCTACGGGCCCTGTAGTCATATGGTGAACGATGTCGGTATATTAACCTGTGCTGCTGTTCATGGAAAATATATAATATGTAGCTGGCACATATCAATTTCTATTTGATGTGTCTTGTGTTATTGAGTAGCTAACATTAGACAAGTAAAGATCTAGAAAGCAACATATTTATATTGATAGAAGCAATATGTGTTTATGGTTGGCTTTTTATTTTCAGATATTACAGAATCATCAAAGTCACATTTGAAGCATCCTGATCCAAGACTTCTATCAAAAAATCAAACCCTAACATCTGAATCACCACCATTGTTAAATGACAATAAAAACAATATTATGAACAGTACTTTAGCTAATACTCGTAAGTTAAATATTAATTCTCTCAGTGTGAAATCGCATCGATCATCAAAGAAAAAGAAATGCTGTAATGAAACGTGCACTCGTGAAATAACTGAACCGCAAATTGAAAAAGTACATACTACTAAAACTACACCTGCATGTGTTGAATTAAATAAAAATAATGTGGATAAAATCCGTAAGAGATTAGAAACTCCAATCAAAACTAAAAAGACGTCCAAGCCTAAATCAAATAAAGAGAACTTAAATAAAACTAGATCTGCATCACAACCTCGCAAAAGCCCGAGAATAAAACAAAAAATGGATATAAAAAAATTTGGTAGCAAAATAAATATGTCAATGTTTCAATCGCCCAGTAATCGTCCAATAAGGTCATGTCGGGCACGCAGCCAAAACAGAAGTCTGCTATGATTTGAATAATGGTCTAATGAAACGAATGTGTCGTGTTATTACTCATCGAGCAGAGAAAACGACAGATTGAAGATTTTATACAACAGCCAGGAATTAAGTCGCCGCTTCGAATATAACTATTTAAATAGATAACGGTTTGGTATTGTGGTATCACCAGACAGTGGAAAGTTAGCGTCTAGCTCCTTTCTAATTTAGCGAGGATTTTGTCTACATTCTTTGTAATTACGATCAACAACAGTATCACCTAATTAAAATATTATTTTTGTTACATGATGATTGGTTTAGTAGTTATAGCGCAAAAGCGTAACAAACAGGCTCTTTCGCATTTTTAATATTAGTAAGGATTAACAGTGTTAAAAATATTTATATGGCTAAGCATGTCAAGTGCTCTATAAGTTCTAGTACAGTAGAAATTAATAAGTAAGTAGTTAATTTTGTGCTGCAACTGTGCTGATTATCACCTAAACTCCGCATTGTGTCTGATTTCTGATACATTAATAATAAGTACTTTATTAGCGTTTATAAATATATTTACGCCTCATTATTTACCAAATATAGTAAACTAACTAGCAGCCTGCTGAAATTGAGATAACAGATTAAGTACAAAGTTTATAGTAATTTTTATTATAAGTTATTAATTAATATACATTAGATTATGTTTGTGACTATAACACCATGATGGTTTTAATAATATAAATTATGTGGATAAGTGATATACTTATGACGATTCATTTAATTTATTTAAAGTTCCATGAATTTATATAATCAGGGCAAGAATTACTCAAAATATAGGTGCCTTAATACACCATTTGAGATTTCAAAAAAAGAATATTCAAATATGAATTTGCCGCCCCTTGAAATTGTCGCCCAGGTCAAGTAAACCGGTTTACCCGTATTTATATCTACAATGAAATCATTCCTCCGTTCCCTTTCTACGTAGACCACGTAACTACGAAATTGAAATTATTATTGGAATATATTCTTGACTGTGTTAATTTTGTAAACAAAATTGTAAAATGTCTCATAGAATAGAAATGGACAATGTCATTAGGAGACATTATTACCACACGCCACGTTGATTTCGTAGAAACAGGAGGATTTATTTACTAAGTACATACTTGTTTCTTTATTACTTTCTCCTATGCTTGATGCAAATAATACTCAAAAAAGCAAATATTTGCTAATAAATTTGGGTATCCAAAATAATTACGTCGTTTTTACATTCGGTATAACTTCCTTCGAGTGAGTTATATACCGAGTTGTGTTTAAGTATTGCACATTAATCATGTACTAGCATACTATTTTAAAGTAGGTACTTTAGAGCTGTTTATAATAATGTTATAGTTTATAATGTATAAATAATTAAATTAAAACATTTTAAAATAATAAAGGTTTACCTGTGCTATAATATCTTTATTTCACTAAAGAACAGTAATAATGAGAACGCTGCTTACGTTTTTTAATAACGCAGTCATCACATCTGGTTACCGCGGAGCGTCTTGTGACTAAAACAAATGTATGGAAAAGTACTGGGCATGCCACGAATAGTGTAATTTTACTCGCGAAATAATGAACACCGAAACTATTGCTGAAATATTTTAGCTAGACCAGCTATTTGGATGTCTAGTTATCCACAACATACATTGTTACCCTAGGGATGAAAGCAACTTATTTAGTCCCAAGACGGGGTTCAATAGTGAGAGGGCTCCAATAGTTCGAGGGACTAAATAAGTCTTTGTCCCGAGGTAAACACTGTGCTTTTCATTACGAATACGAGGAAACTAAAAATAAAAATCATGAATTACTTAGCTAAAGAAAAAATGGGAGACAAAAAATTGAATTTGGAATCGCCGTTTTCCCGCCGATTTTTTTTTTTTTTTTCTGTGGCCTGTCAGATATTCAGCCATTATTGCACGCCTCATAAGCGAAGCGTTGAGGTGTGTTCTACTCCCGTTTGACACGGCACAGCTGATTTTTCAAACTTAAAATGTCTCTATTTATCATATATTGCACTTGTAAAATAATATCTACACACACATAAAGAACAAACACTATTTTTAACACTCATGATATTTTTGATGTCATTTTTGTTATTAATACTAGTTAAAAACTGTATTGGCAAAGCATCTGGACGGTATCCAGGAGATGCAGGTTCGAATCCTGCTCGTGACTGTTACTTTCGACCTCACATTTTTCACTTTGTGTTTAATGTATGTTGCTAAGCATGTCAAATGCTAAAAATATATATAAAAATATCTAAATATTTATAGGGTTTGCGTCATTATTAGGTAAAATCTTAATTGTAAAATTAAGTTTACCTGGTCGGTATAATGTATGAAAATACTTCCGACAGATGGTGCAGGCGTCACCCAAAGATGTTAAGTATGAATGTGTTGTCGAAATTAGCAGTCAGGAGCAAGGGTCACGATTGCTGAATTGGCAAAGCATCTGGACGGTATCCAGGAGATGCAGGTTCGAATCCTGCTCTTGACTGTTACTTTCGACTTCACATTTTTCACTTTGTGTTTAAAGTCGTATAATATTGTCCAAAGTTGCAATTTTCTATTGATAGATGTCGCTGTTTTAAAGTAAAAGAGATATTGACAAATGCCGCCCTAGATATCGCAAGTGGCAATTTTAGATGTATTCAGTTGCTGTTGTGTATATATAGAACCACAATATTGCTTTTTTTTGTAAGGAAACTAGCGATGTCTTTTTGTTTTCTTAAATTGTTTTTGTTTACAGTTTAATAATTTATTCAATTTTACATGTCTATATATATTATATGCACTTATGCAGGTATATATGTAAACTCATGGATTGGTGTTCTTACTAATTGCCAGATGGCGCCTTGCAAAATGACAGAGGTAGACCAATATAGAAGTACTTCTCAAAATTAGCGCTAGATGGCGTATAAGGCATGAAACCCACATTAGTACTTTTTGAAATTAGCGCTATCTATGTGATTTATTGGAAACTACTTAGTAAAACCAATACATTATTAGTTACTTATCAAATAATCAATTTTATTGGGAAAAATGAAGATTATGAGGCGTGCAGTTTTGGATATTCCAAAGTATTTTTCATTTTAATCATTGAAAAAATATAAATCTTCGTTATTTTAAAGATATAGTTGCAACTATATTAAAATAGTCATATAAAAAAACAAACTCTTAAATAAATACTTAACTTTATGTTATTTTAATTTCACATCGCGCTGTAATTGACTGGCTGTACAGAAAATAGAACGTTTTTTTTTATAATTACTCAGCTGTCAGTTGAAAGTAATTCTCCCTAGGGCTGAAAAGTATTACTTTCAACCTGCTCCTCAGGCAACTTCAACTTTCAGAGTATGAGTAATGAAAAATAAACATGTAATTAAGAGATTGTGGGAAGAAATAAAAATTGCAATTTCCAGACGATATTGTCCCTGTGGTGACGGACTAAGAATACAAGTGTCACCACCCCTTCCTTTTGGCAGGTACCACCATCTCCTATGTGACTGGCCATGAAGCACATCGGTGTGTTTTGGTTGTTGGTAGCACGTGATAGCCGTTAATTCTTTCTTCTTCTTTTTATATGGCTTTGTGACTAGTTGCCACAACTCCGCCAGAGTCCGCAGTGATAGTGTCTTAAACGGGGGGTGTATAGCATTTGCAAAGAGAATTTGGACGGTGAAAGCAGAGAATTTTCATCCAATCAGGATGATTAATCTAAAATAGACAGGACAACATATAGAACAACACAACGTTACCTGGTACCTGGTTAGTTAAGACGCACAATAGAACATACATTGTTAGATAGACCCACATAAGGACATAAAAAAAAATATATAAATATATTTACAGCAGAAGGTTATTTCTATTTATAAATGTACATAATAGGTGGTTTACTGTGGGGGTGAAGGTAAGGTATAACAGACACTTAATTGAGACAGGACGAGGGTATTCAGAAGGGAGAAAATCATAAAGGGATTGACGTTGTAGAGGACAGGAGAAAAAAATGTGGTTAACGTCTCCGTCGTCTAGTCCACACTCACAAAGAGAAGTGTTCCTGATCCTGAGTTTGGCGAGGAATACGGTACAACAATGGCCCAGTCTCAGTCTACAGATGGTGGAGGTTGTTTTTTTATTGCTTCTGCGGAATTTGTAGAACCATGGAAGAGGAGGGATATCAGGTTGAATGTCGGCAAAGTGTTTGCCCTTAATTGTTTTTGATGTATTCCATGCCATGTTCCATGATTTCATGAGCAGTTGTTTGGCAATAAGACATAAGTCCTGGGAAAAGGTATGATAATGGTCGATTGTGCCATAATGCACAGCCGACCTGGCGCAAGAGTCCGCAGTCTCATTACCTGGGATGCCGCGATGGCCTGGGTTCCACGCGAGTGCGATATTTATATTTAAGTGATGACACTCTAAAAGGGCTTGTTTGATTTTTAAGATGAATGGGAAGACAGAGGGGTTTCGGAAGGGGTTGGAAAGGATAGATTGAAGACAGCTCTTAGAGTCAGAGAAGATGATGGAATTGTTAAGAAGATGGGATTTAGCAAATAGAACAGCTTCCAGGAAAGCGAGAGCTTCCCCAGGGAAGACTGTCGAGGAGGGCGGACATTTGAAGTTAAGGACGATTTTAGAAGATGGGTACAAGCAGCCGCGCCAACCGCGCTGTCTGGGGACACCTTAGATGCGTCAGTGTAGATGGGGAGCCATCCACAGAAGTGGCGGTCAAAGTGTTCATTGAAAACGCCACGGGCGTCAATGGAATCCTTGTCTACGCCAAAGTGGAGAAGGATATTAAGGCGGTAAACTAACGCGTCATAAGAGGTGAGAAATAATGGGTTTATTGGGAACTGAACTACAGGGTTGGGGAATTGCAAGAATGTTTTGAAGCGATGGATGATGAAAGGAGCCTTGGTGGAGGAACCAAGGAGATCAAAGAGATGTTTTAGTTTAGAAAGAAGAGGATGGTTACGGTTTTTTGTCAGTTTGAAGAGGAATTTATCTGAGAGGAACTGACTACGCAGATTCAACGGAGGTTCGCCACACTCTACCTGCATAGCATTGATGGGCGAAGATTTATGGCTCCTAAGATTATGCGCAGGCATTTGGATTGGATCTTATTATATCTATTCACACTTGCTGAATTGGGAATGAAGAGAAAGGATCCATAGTCAAAGTGGCTCCGGATGATGGCGTTGTAGAGTAATTTTTGGCAGTAAGGGTGTGAGGCCCACCCCAAGTACCTGCAAGGGATCGTAAAATATTGATGTTTCTCTCCAATTTTTGCGAAATAGAAGTAGAGTGAGGGGAGCCAGTCAGTCTAGAGTCCAACGTAACGCCCAGAAATTTGATTATACTACGCTGGGGAATCACCTCGTCGTGTATGTGAATGCTGATAGATGGGATGACTCTTTTTTTGCTGAAAACAATAACAGAGCTTTTAGAAGCAGAAGGGATAAGACCATGGAGTCCTAGCCAATCACTAAGATGGCTCAGAGCCGTATTAAGGTGGATGACTGCCTCTTCTATAGATGAAGATGAAATATATAGGGCGAGTTCATCGGCGTATTGCAATACCTCACAGAAAGAGACAAGAGGTTGTCCAAGGTCATGAGTGTAGAGGTTAAATAGGAGAGGGCTTAGGACAGGAGGGTAGGAGTGCGCCACTTTCAACCATCCACTCGAGTCACTGCTTTATAAGATGTTCAGCAATTTTGGATAATGTTGAGGATAGAGCTATGGGTCTGTAACTATTAGGGATTAAAGGATCTCTACCAGGTTTAAGGATTGGGATAATTATTTGTGACTTCCATTGGGGGGGAAATAAGCCATAATCAAAAAATGAATTTATGAGTGAGAGAAAGTGGGATTTGATGATGAAGGAGTAAGGAATACCATCTATGCCTGGTGAAGAGTCAGTTAGTCCGTCAAGATCAAGAGAGAGTTCGTCCAAAGAAAAAGGAGAATCAAGGTGGGATTGAGGAGGGAGGTAATAGGGGATAGATAAGAGGGAGTCAGGACAAGGGACAGAAGGGGGAGCAAGCTGGTCCGTGAAAGTTTCTAACCATAGCGAGGGGTTGGAGGCTGAAGGGTTTAGAATGTTACTGGATCTCCTAAATCATCTGATCTGTTTCCAGATGAGAGAAGAGGGGGATCTGGGGGACAGGGATTTGCAGTAGTTTTGCCATCCTAAGCGTTTTTTCTTAATGAGCTTAGAGAAATAAGCAGCCTTCTGTTTGTAAATTAGGAAGTTGTCTACTGTCATAGATTGACTATATTGTTTCTCTGCCCCTCTTCTCTCTGTCACTGCAGTAGTACATTCAGAATCCCACCAAGGAGTGGAGACTCTGGAGTTTTTGGTTGGCTTTTTTCGGGGGATGTGACGATTGGCACAAGAAACAAGGACGTCAGTGAATTTACTGTAGGAGGAAAGGGGTGAGTCAAGGACGTTTAGAAGAGGGGAGTCTAATTTGTTGTCAATAGCCGCAGAGTACGAATACCAATCTGCTCTAGATAGTCTATAATTAAGGAGAGGAGCTGGGTTACAGAAAGGAGAAGTTCTATTGGGTATTGAAATATATAACAGAATAGGGAAATGGTCACTGCCATAGGAGGATGAGAGGAGTTTCCAGGATATAGATGGGAGCAAAGAAGGAGAGCAGAGTGAGAGGTCGACGACACTTTTGGGGTTTTGGGAGGGTAATGTTCTGCGCGTTGGGGAGCCATCATTGAGGAGGCATAAATTGACCTCGTCAAAGATTTCAAGAAGCGAAAGGCCAAATAAATCAGAGTGGCTGTGACCCCACACTGTGTTATGGCCATTGAAATCACCCATTACAACTATGGGAGGCGTGACAGATGAGAGGAGGCACAAAAGGTCAGGGATTAGGGGTGACCGAGGATGAGGGATATAGATGGATATGAAAGAGATGCCAAGGGATCTGATACCAACAATGTTGATACCAGGAGGGTGGGTCGAAAGTGGATTTGTGTGAATGGCAGGGAATGTCTCAGTAATAAGGCACTCCCTGCATACCCATCAGTCCTGTCGTCCCGGAGACAAGAGAATCCCGGAAACCAGAACTGGGATCCAGGGATCAACCAAGTCTCCGAGACGGCGATGATCGAGGGAGTATATTTAGTGGACAAGTGGGTTAGATCATGTTTTTAAGATCGAAGGCTACGACTGTTCCACTGTGGGATGGACATCTGGTCCATTAAAAGAAGTTAAAGAAAGGAGTTGGGAAAGCTTGGAGGCAACGTTGGTCGGTAGGTGGTGGGGGTTTTGTAGGATGATGTCAATTAGAAGAGATAAAAGAGTTTCAAGCATGTTGTCATTATGTGGCTGTTGCTTACCTAAGGCTGAGCCGTTAGGCAGAGAGGACTTAGGAGTGTAGGTTATTTGTCTGTGGGCCGCTCTGTCATAAGACTTGGCAAGAGTGGGCCTTGAACGGGGAGAGGAGAATACAGATTTGACAGATACGCGTACGGGGTTAGAAGGAGAAGGAAGTGGGGCGGTTGTCAGAGCTTGTTTCTGTGAGGTGTTGGCAACAAAGGAATGAGAAGGTGATTCTTGGGTTATTTCTGAGTATGTACGGGAAACATGTGGGAGTTGGGAAGCAGCATCCTCATAAGATAAGCATTGTTCTGCCATTACATACTTGATGGACCTTTGCCTATCCTGCTCTGGGCAGGGTCAGCTAGTAGCAAAGTGGTGGCCCGAGCAATGAAGACAGGAGGCGTTAGATTCAGGAACTTCGCAGCTGTCACCACTATGCTACTGGGAGCAGCGGAAACATCTGGGCTTGGACCTACACTCCACTTTGGTATGTCCATATTTGCAACATGAGTGGCATTGTATAGTGGGATACAGGTACAATTCTACGGGGAGCGAGGTGTAGTAGAGGAAGACTCTATTAGGTAAGGTCTGGCCTAAGAAGGTTACTACCACAGACTGGGTAGGAAGCCAGGAGACGTTACCTTCTACGATTTGTTTTCGGTTAAGTCTTCGAGCCTTGACGATAGTACCTATTCCAGGGGGAAGCACAAGATCCCTTGCAAACTCATCCATGGATAAGTCCGTAGGAACCTGTCTGACCAGTCCCATTCTGGTAACATTGTACATGGGGATAGTAGCAGTGAACTGGCTGAATGGGGGAAATGGTTGGCGCCATTACCCGATTTAAACTCCACGGAGATTTTGTTTCGGCCAACCTTTTTGACTCCGTCTGGGCAAACATTTTTTACTTTGTGTGTAGGAACTGTCAGAATTTTTTCGCGCGGATTGTAATACCAGCTGCAGAATCAGGAACTGAACGCCAAACATGAACCAGAAAGGGTCCTTTGGCGTCGGTAGAGTAAGAGTTTATAGCTCCAACAACATAAGATGGATGTGTATAGATTGTCTGAATAGACGCCGATGCTAGCTCTGGGGAAGCTATTTGTTTTTTTGCCGTTGTTTATTCAATCTGAGTTGAGCGCCTTTTAAGGCCACTGCCTGAGGGAATAGGGTCGGTTAACATAGGATCTGGGGGGCCCGGATGGTCCGGCGCCGGTGACGGATCTTCAGTATAGGTATACTCTTTGGTGACGGAGTCACCGCGTCGTTCTCGTGCATGTTTGAGGTTAACCTCAAACACGCAAGTAGAGTAAAAAGATTATATAAAAACTAAACACACTCACCACTACAACACACTTAAACCACTTAGATAGACCAAACTAAAACAAAGAATTACAGCGAAAAGGCCGAAAAGATAGCCATTTTAACGCTAGTTTTCCACCCACGTTTAGTCCCTGATATAGGTCCCGTTAATTCTTTAATTTCATATATATGTGACATGAAATGGTGAGCAGCGGCTTGACAATACTCTGGGTATAGTTGAGTCCATGAGCGACGGTTACTATTTACCATCAGGTGGGCCGTGGCTCATCTGCCATCATATAAACAGAAAAGTCTAGAAGAAGATAGTTAGTAAATTTTTTATTAATATAGGTAGGTACAAAAAATTATGTCGGTACTATGTACGTTAGTTGGTCACAAATCTCTTCCTAACATTATTCTTGAATAAAAAAATTACTACTCTCAATGCAATGTCGAGACAACGTTGATAAGACATCTCGCTTTCGGTCTATACTGGTAGCGGCGAAAAACGCAAATGCCCGTGGTGTGCACTGTGCCGCGTGGATTGCCGCCTCATCGGTCGCTACGCCCGTTTCCGTGGTCAGGCCTTAATGGATATTCGTGACGAAGTTGTTTTTCACCAGTGTTTTCTCAATTCATGCATAATGTCCCCAATGTTGGTGTGTGGGCTCAAGTCAATAAAGGAAGCGAATTGGCCAACCGTAACCTATGTTGGCGTAATTTTCTGTGCATTCAGGGATTGGGGTGTACTACTATTTTTATTTTGTAACACAATTGACAAGATATAATTAAAACACCCCAAATACATAATAGTTATTATTTTATTTGATAAGACGTTCACAATCTGAAAACATAGTTAATAATCTGCAATTAAGGCAATTTATGAATGCTAGTAAATAAACTAATTATCTATTAATCTTAATCAGCGAATATTTCTTTCGATTCACCAATAAGTTGTTAGATCTCAACGCGACTAAAACGTATATTTACTAAATAAAAATATCTCAATAGTTATACTTCTTATAGTTATTTATAACGCAAAAATCAAGTTCAAGTCTTGTATTTGATTAGCCTATATCGTAGTTAAATCATAATTGATATAATTTTACCAACATATATTCACAATTACAATTTTGTTAGCTGCTTTCAGATCTAATAAATATTCACATGTTAAATAAAATTGGAGGTTATAATTTCGATCAGACATTAGTAATTTTAGTCTACTGTATTATCATCATTCTAACGGGATTAAACAATGAACAGTAAATCTCTCCCAATATTTTAACAACCTATTAAATGCACATTAATATAGGCACCAGTAGCCCGAAATGTTTTACAAGTGTTGCTTTACATAATGCAGTCAAAATTCAGTACAAACTATTGCATAACCTAAAAATATATAGTCACTCCAGCTGAGCATAATTGGATTAGAAATAATTGTCAAAAAACTTCTTGCTCCCAGTGTAAAGGAACGCGCTCAGATATGACACAGCCACGTGAACCTATAAAGCACTTAATTGCAAAGCTATACATGTTATAACGTAACCCTCAAACAGCTAGGAACACGTTACAGTAATGCTTCGTGCAAATCTGTACAACAAATACTGAACAATAATAATTACAAAATATTGCATTTCAACAACATAATATTGTCGCATCAATGTACGTCCTTGCAAATAGAGATAAGCAAGGCCGGTTGTATATTTCTTCACTCGATTTGTATCATCATCGTTTAAAATGAACATAGAACCAAGTAGTACTCAGGTTCATATCCGACAGTACAAAACACGAACGTACAATGCGTTAAGTTAAATTTAATCAAACAGCACTTACGCGGTATTGGATCAACTATACTTTAATTTTGGATTGTCATAACAGCAATTTGACAAGACATAGTTGTTTCTAGAGTATTTTGCAGTGTCATTCCGCGTCGCCTAGTGCGGTTCCATCTTAAATGTTTTGTTCCGTAAAGATAATACGCTAATCAATCATACACATTATTATGTACTTCGAGATCCAAACCTGGCATAATGTACAGCCTCACCATCTCTACTCGAAAATATACTGTTATATGTATACCTATATATAAAATATTGAATGTAGGTTGCATACATTTCTATGTCTGCCATACTAAAAGGATGTATGCTTATATAAACGTTTTGTGTATAAGCCGTGCGAAGGCTTAAGGCATTTTAGGGGTACTTCTTCCAAAGAATAACCCATACGATTCAATTACGACTCATTGGCTGTGAAATACTAAGCACTCGACTCAGTTGAGGATTGTTAAGCGAGATAATTTGATATATGTACGTAATATACAAAGAGCACTATGATACGCGTAGATGCATTGATATTTTAATATTCATCTTCCTCGGGTGGATGTGGGTTGTCGCCGTCTAATTCCTCTGGAGGCGCAAATCCATCCTGGAACATAAATTTCTAGATTATGCATAGGTCATGTGGTATTGGTAACAAAAAAGTAGTGACCGACTTTCGGTTTCGGCTAATTTTTATTTTATTCTTATGGTGGTGTCAGACGTCATGTCAGACAGTGTCGTGCCCGATTAGCAAAACGCACCGAGGTGCTTCGTGGTTGGTGACATGACAAGAGAGAGCAGTACAGACCAACTCGGGCCTGATAACAATGAGTTAAGTAATTTTAGTTTTGGCTAAACTAAAACTGAGCCCGAAGTTTTATTTTGTGTTTTGATTGCAAACCTGTTTGGGTGGGACCTAAAATAACAATAGAGTATAATAGTCTTAACACCTATTACAATCTATGGATGTTATACGTAAGTAGAAAGGAAACAAAGCAAACTATAAAAATCAACAATCAATCTATGATAATTGGTTTAATAAATTATCATGTAAGCGTATCAAACAAATTAACTTACTTTCGCATTTATGCACAGATGGCGGAGTGGTTTAGATACCGGATGTTGTGGGTACGATTCCCACACAGGACAACTCTTTGTGTGATCCACAAATGGTTGTTTTGAATCTGGGTGTACTTTGTATTCGTGAAATTGTAAAGTCCTCCATTATACAAGGATTATATCTTAGTGCAGGGAGTTATAAAAATCCTCTGCATATTATAAGTTAAATTGTAAAGCTATAATATAAATAATAAACCATTACAATACAAATTTATCACCACTTTCACCACCAGTTTATACAATTGAGTTGCATTTTTCCTTATGTGGTTAATATAATATGTTCATTATAATTTAATGATATAATTAACATATTATTAGAATAAGGACATTTAGTTGTTTATTGCATAGGGAAAAACAGGAAGATGACTAACTCTTTTAGTTGGTAGGATTGAAATAGTAATATAATATCAATCTCTAAGAAGTATCAGACCTTATTTTTAAAGTTACTACTAGCTGACCCGGCAAACTTCGCACCGCCACTGAATTGATAAATTTTGTTTAGCTCAATTAAATTAATAAATACGCAAAAATCTAAGAGTGAACAAAAAAATATCAGTCGACCTGTGACTGAATTCGATATTTTTCTTGAGATATCATCAAAAATGCTGGTCCATATAAAATGTATAGTTAATTTTACAATAAAAAAAGGAATTAAACGAGATAAAAACTATCCCCTTTTTTGTTAAGGCGGGAAAAGATGTAACTAACCACATGCCCCGTTGTTTGTGGCAACAAACAGTGTCGTGTGGGGCCTCACCAGCTAAATAAAACCGCCGTGTGCCGTCTCTCCGCCTGTAGTGGCGGACCATTGGAATTATGTGACATTACTTCAGTGGTGAGATTAAAACTATTATATGCATCTCTTTAGTTGAACCAAACTATAATGTGGATAATTCCATTAATATTGGTACAGTTTAGGGGTTCATTGCAAACAAACAACATGAAACAAAATTTTTATATATAAAAGTGTAGTAACTAGTAGCTGTATAGTTTTACCTCAGTCGCATATAAAATATCCAAAATTTTCGGAACAATCGGAGCATTAAGTTGGTCTTCCATTTCTTGACAGATTACTTCTATATCCCGGAGCTTGCCAAAATAGAAATCTCTCTCTTTTTCCAAGCCATCAACAGTTGCTTTTAATTCGTTTATCTGAAAAATAAAATATATTTTAATGTGAATATTTTAAAAATCATTTATGTATTAATATCACTATTAAAAAATAGGGGTTGGCAGTAGAAGGATGAAAGTTTAGGGTTGTATGTATTAAAAAATATGATGCTGAATCAAAAAAAATTTTTTATCCAAATAATAATAATAAAAAAATTTGGGTTGCACCACCTTTAATATGACAAATAGTTAACATCCTATTCTCAGACCTTCTGAATATACACACAAAATTTCATAAGAATCAGTCGAGCCGTTTTGGAGGAGAAAAAAGAAAACATTGAAATGAGTATTTTATATATTAGATTGTAGAAAAATTGTATAGTAAGAAAAATGTTGTGGAATGTCTGATGTATGTGTATATAATTACCTGGTGATTTAGTTCATCGATAACTTTGGAGTCACCTTTCGCACTTTGGTTTGTTCTGGAAACATTTAACGGTGGACTCCTTACTGGTGCATTAGCTCTGCCAACTGTAATAAATAAATAGGTAGTTTTATAACGTTGAAGCAGCAGTATCCTTCTAAGATTTGTAACAAAAGAGCAATACTATATTGTAATCAAATTGTAAATTTTGCAGATATTAAAGCACCATGTGTAATTACAAAACGTAAATTAAAAGCAATACTTAAATTATTAAGCTCAAATAAAAATTATACTTAAATTATTAAGCAATAAACATTATATAAAAGGATTTTGTTAATGATTCAGAGATGACAAATTATTTTAATAAATGTATGACTGTGTAAAATACAATTATAGCATGATAATGCCAATGCTGTGCTAATATGAATAAGTAGGTAAATAATGTTTGTTGAAAGGTGCAGGTGGTGTCACAGGTATTTATAGAAATAATATTTCAATATACAATATGTACATTAACATTTTAACGTTGAGTTTATAGTCGCAGTTTTACTGATTAATGAAATATAGGCAATTATATTGATATTAAATAAGTTCCTACTTATATAATGCAATGGTTCCAATGTTCATATAGATAATTATTATCAATTGAGCTCTTTTATTTTATATGCAACTCAATGTGTAAAGCAAATTATAACACAAATCAATAGTATAAAGTAAAGAAAATAGTACTGGTTTGGGGTCTAGCTGCGACTTTGGCGACAGGCGCCATCGGTTTCTTGACCGTGGCAGGCGCGGCCCGTGGGGCGCTGGCACCGCCGTGCCCCATGGGCAGGCCTTCTCGCTGCGCCACTGCATCATATTCCGTGCCTCCATAGTTGGCATCAAAGAATTTCTTGAACCATTGTAAAAACTCAAAGTTATCTTGGAATCGACCCTTCACCAGCCTGTCAATGGGTACTATCTACAAAAGAAAAAAGTGGAAAGGTAAAATAAAAAGAATCGATGAAGACTACTAAGGGTGCCGCTACCTGCAATCTATAACTATTCATGTGAACAGTAGAGCACAGTTAGAAACACTGCTCAATAATGTTATGAAGATGGCAAATGCTAATAAGTCAGTGTTTGTAACTGTGATAATTATGTGGGGTGCATAATTGATTCGGCTGATGCATACTGCCAGAATGGTGCATAGGGGCTGGCCGCCGTGTGGCTCTGGGAGGCGGCGGAGCTGCTACACACAAAGGCACTCCTGTATCACAAGCCCCAGAACCAATTGTGAAACCGCCACGAGCATCAAATGCATCATATTCGCGCCCATCATAATTTGCATCAAAAAATTTTTTGAACCACTGTAAAAACTCAAAATTGTCTTGAAACCTCCCTTTTATCAGCTTGTCCACTGGTATTACCTATAAAGTAGAAGTATTGTCAAATTGAGAGACAAATTGAATATAGTACAATAAAGTAATGCGAAACAATATGAATAAAGTTGTTTCAAGAATAATTGAAAATTATTCATTTTGTGCCACTGAACTCATTTCAGCAACATCATTATTTTTTAAGACATGCTTCATGCACACAACTTTATAAAAAGTCATAATGTGCACATAATTTTGGTGCATTTTATTTTGTTTATATCTATAAACGAAAGAAGTGAAACTAACCAACATCCTAAATATGCATTCACATAATTTCTAACTGACTTCATTAATTAAGAGAAAGAAATAACCTATTTCCTATAGATCAATAGAGAACTGGTCTATCAAAAACCACATTATGTTGTATCTAATAAAACAATTAAACGGACGGAGCTTTGTATGTGATTGTGAGAATGTCAGACTAAAAAAGTTATACAATTACGTGACATAAATTTCATATCTCATGTATCGGTAGAAAGGACCAAAGCTTTATGCTACTTATAATTGTTGATTCATATAATTAATATTTATCCAATAAGTGAACATAGAAATTTACCTTGTCAACTCCCATTTTTTTGAACCCAGCTTGTAATATCTTAAAATTCTGTATGTATTCATGTTCTAGATTTGTTTTGAACTTAATCCGCTTCATAGGTACACTGCCAGGGAAGAGCATATCCATAAACTGGCAATAAGCAGCACCTGTACACAGTTCTTCAATCTTAGCGAAGTTGGATTGCAAACAGTCGTTCACCCACGCCAACATATCATGTCTTGACAAATTTTCGGAAGTAACGTTCGTGGAATAGACATTTACTGCCATGTTCGCTGCTTAGTTCTTTTCACCTGCACAGAAATTTGGAGAATACGTTTTGAACAGCGACGGACAACAAGCCGACAGAAAAAAGAAAGCCGATCTAAAAATAGGTCGTGCGAGGTCCGTGACGATTAGCCGACTAAGTATTAGATATTGTTTCTAAATGTGTATCTGAAATAGCGAAAATTATTTGAATGTATTAGGGTAAATAACTTAACATTACCAATGTAAAGGATGTGCTGAAGGGCAAGTCAAGACGACTCACCAAAACTAGTGACACACAACAGTGGTGTCTTTCGGTCTCGCTTGATTTCATAAAAATACTGAACCTGTGAATATAATCTTACACGTACATACCTCCGAACAATTAATGTATGGATTCCTATGTATTTCAAGTTAGGGCATATAAATAGAAAAGTTTTAAAAACGTTACGACTTTTGTCCAAAAACGCTCACAATCTCACTTCGTGTCTATTCTATTCTATAACTTGCATTGTCTTTGGCATTGGCAGATAAAAAGCATAGAGATCTTTTTTTTATTTTGAGATTTAGACAAAAGGCGTATAGCTCATTCACCCCATTAGCGCATTACTCTATGCATTAGCGTATTGGACGGTCACCGAGGGAGCACAATGTTATCTTCGTATTCGCACCTACTACTACAGCTACTACTAGGCCTTGGAAGGCTTGGAAGCTAGAGGTTTAGCATTTAGCCTAGATATCAAGAAAGCGTTAGATGTGATTTGACACACGGCCCTTCTATCAAAGTAACAATCTTATGGAAAACCCAAGTGCCTGATAATGGATTGCCAGGCATTTTTCATGGTTGGAGAATTAAAGTCCATGACCACTGTCATTTGGAGAACAAAGCCAAATTAGCGAGTAAAAGATGGAAATATAAATAGAGCTAAGTAAAATTTCATGTTGTGGCAACAACTATCGCCATATAAAGTCCAAGTGCGAAATTACTATTTGTAGTAGGTACTGTCATCACCCTCAACGGCCGCAGCGTCCTCTTCTTAGACCGTGAAGGGGACGTTGTCAGGAGGGCTATGTCGTGCGGCGTCGCACAGGGTTCAGTTCTAGGGTCGCTTCTGTGGGACATCGGCTACGACTGGGACCTCCGTGGCCGGCTCCCCCCAGGCTGGGCGTAATTTGCCACGCAGACGATATGCTCGTCACAGCCCGGGGCGGGACCCTCGAGGAGGTGTCAACGCTGGCCACCTCAGGTACCGCGGAGGTGGTCAGGCGGATCAAGGCGCTGGGGCTTAGGGTGGCCCTTGAAAAGTCGGAGGCCCTACTCTTCCATAGCCCCGACATGGCCCACCCGCCAGCGTCTCGATAACGGTCAATGGTGTGGGCCTTCCAATCCTGGCCTACATCAAATATCTGGGTCTGGTATTGGATGGACCCTCGGGCTACTGATGCCAAATTTGGGCGGAACGAGTCTCGCGTGTCGATGACTCTACGCGGGGGTAGTGCGGTCAATGGCACTGTACGGCGCGCCCTTGTGGGCGGAGTCCCTGGCCACTCGGAATAGGGCCCTTCTGTGGCGTCCACAGAAGCTCGTAGTGGTCAGGGCAATACGCGGGTACCGCACAGACTCATGCAATGCGCCGACGAAGGCGGGGGGCATCCGCCCCTTCGCCGAGCGCGATTTCCTCGTGGCGGGAAGATGCCCACCGCGCCACCGTCCTAAAGTGGAGGTCTCAGCTGGAGACGCCCCGGGCTGGTCTCTGTACCGTGGGGGCACTCCAGCCGATCTTGGAAGAATTGACAGGGCAGCAGCATGGGGTCCTCACCTTCCGGTTGGTGCAGGTTTTGCATCGGCAAATACATGCACACGATCGCTATTTTTTTTTATTGCAGGTAGTGGCAGACGATCCACGGTCCATCTGATGGTAAATGGTAACCGTCGCCCATGGACTCGATTATACCAAGAGTATTATCAAGCCGCTGCTCACCAATTCATTTCTCAGATATGAAATGAAATATAAACGGCTATCTCCTGCTACAGCCAAAACGCAACGATGTGCTTCATGGCCGGTCACACGGGAGATGGTGGTATCAACCCGCTCGGGCCCGATACCAAGTGAGTACTCCCACTTGGTACCCCACCCTACCACCAGTCATGCAATGGATGACAATTGCTTACTTCCCTTAGTCACCTCATACGACACCCATGAGAAAGAATGGGGTGGTGACACCTGTATTCTTAGTCCGTCACCACACGAACAAAGACGGGGAGGGAGACTACCCCAGGCTGTCACCACTGCGACTGCGGCGAGGACTCGGCGCAGCAAACGCTCGAGTCGTGCCCGGCCTGAGATGAGCAGCGCCGGGAACTCGCTGCAGTCATAGGCGTGGACCTGTCGCTGCCGGCCGTTGCGCGA
The DNA here is from genome assembly GCA_948253155.1 of Leucoma salicis. Taxonomy (NCBI): domain Eukaryota; kingdom Metazoa; phylum Arthropoda; class Insecta; order Lepidoptera; family Erebidae; genus Leucoma; species Leucoma salicis. The sequence goes on along the minus strand of OX411820.1, from coordinate 10,550,262 downwards.
GTGATGGTTGGCAGTGACAGGGCCTGGACCGCGGTCGCCGCCTTCTGTGAGACTGTCATCTCGCGGAAGGAGGTGGCGGAGAGGGCCCGGGAGGAATACTCCTTCGCGGACCCGATTCGCCGGGTCCCGGGGCGGCGTGGGCGCGCTTACCTGCGCCTGATGCCGCCCTAGCCGAGGCTGCGGACGGTGGGGTCGGAGAGTACCCTGTCGTCCACGGAAGCCTACCGCGAAGGTGTGACGCCCAAGAGCGCGGGGCGTCGCACAAAAGAGGGTGCCCGAAGAGGCTGTCGCCTGCGGATCGCGGTCGAAACGACGCAGTACCCGTCAAAAATCAGTCAAGCCGTTCAAAAGTTATGAGAGGTTTACATACGGCCACACACACACTCACACACGCACGCACGCGCGCACGCACGCACGCACTCACGCCCGCACACAATACACAACATAGTGCTTGTCCCTACATTATTATATGGAAGCTAGATTTGGGTATCAAGCATGAGAGTAAAATCAATGCGGTCGAAACGGGATATCTATAGATAAGATTCAAATTCAGTCTCCTACCATATAGACCGACGGCGAAGACCTGTTCAAAGCAGCAGGGAGATGTTGCCGGATGCAGTTAGTACATGACCGCTCGTTGCCGGGGCGTTGGAGAAGAATGTCTGTAAACGATCCTCTGACACCCCATTATGACGGAAGATGGCTTCGTGTTCATATTTCATGTGTAGTCAGTATTGTGGCACATGAATTGTCCACAAGAGTCAAGCCTCGTGCTTAAGTGTCGGGCGCGACGCCATATATCGAGCCCAACACTCCCACTGGATCCTGTTGTTACCCCAGAAGCGTGTGTAGACTTGCATTTCGGATCGCTATAACAAAACAAAAGGACCGCTCAATGTGACACTTTCTTGGGTACTATTATGTCCAGTACTCGACATCAAAAGGCTAATGGATCGTATAAAGTAAAATATTTACTATTAAATAGATATTTGTTTTTATTTAAAGTAATACCTTACTTTCAAATCCTTTCCTCCTAATGTCTAATAACATCACAATTAAACTTAAGTGTTTGGACTTAGATATAAAATATATAATTTATTTCATTAAGCTCTTCCTACCCAAATCTGTTCAATAAATTGCTATGCCGTTATTTTTTTCTGTCTGTTCAAAAAGAAGGCATGCCTAATTGATCCATCAACGACTAGCTCATGTTATTGAATGGATTGGTTTGCAATTTGGCACACATAGGTATAGTTATATAGGTAGATAAAGATTTACGCTAAACAAAAATCTTTGTCCGGCCAAAAATTAAATTTTTCTTCGCTGACTGAAGTATCGATATCGATATTTTTTACACGCTTCCCTAGCAATGTCCGCCATTTTTAGTGCAAAGATAGAATGACACGATAAATTTGTAGTTATTTCTACTCCTTCTAGTCTTGGCGTGGGGCCGATCTAAGGCCCTGCTAAAAGGCTACTTGATATTTAATTTTAATACAAAATAAGATTTTCTTGAAGCAATGATTGATAATACTTCTTCTGTTTCCTTACTCTGTGAAAGAAGTCAAAATAACATTTTGAAATAAAACTTCGTTTACGGAATCTATCGCGTTTACTTAATTTTACTACTATCCCGACGTTTCGAATACTTTACAGCATTCATGATCACGGGTGGACTTAGATGATAGACGTCCAAGGCTGATATGTTATTTCAACGGTCTACCCACAGTATATGATTTTACAAAATTTTTGGTTTATTTATTTTAACCCATCTAATATTCGTTTAGAAACACAATTAAAATATACTAAGCTAAAAAAGCTAAGACTAAAAAGTTACCACCGGATCGGAACGCGGCCTGACTGAGAAAGATCCGGCCAGAAAACATATCAACCTTGGAGGTCTATCATCTAAGTCCACCCGTGATCATGAATGCTGTAAAGTATTCGAAACGTCGGGATAGTAGTAAAATTAAGTAAACGCGATAGATTCCGTAAACGAAGTTTTAATTCAAAATGTGTAACGTTCGCGTAAATATCTGAAAGTATTAAGTCAAAATAAATTGACACTCAAATTGACAGCGTCAAATTTACCACAATCACCTCATATTAGTCTGTGTTAGGCAAGTCGATTCACTTTAAAAAATATCGATTTCCGATTCGATTCAAATCGAACATACTAGAATCGATTTTTGTTTAAATCGAGTTTTAAAAGATCGATTTCCATTAATCGCGCTAAATTCAAACATACCTAACTAATTGCATAATATAGATACAGGAAATTATTGATGACCATTTACCGCAAATACCAGTAATTGGATAGAAGTGTTATTAAATTAATAAACATAATATCACGCCTATATTCCTTCGAAAGAATAGGTAGAGGTGGAGATCGAACCCAGGATCTTTTGCTCAGGAGTAGTGTTATGAGATTTTATGCTAGCATAAAATCTCTATGTCTATCTCTATATCTATCTCTATATGCTAGCATAAAATCTCATGCATTGTAAGCATAAAACTTAAAGTAGATATATTTTTAATTGTGTTTCTAAACGAATATTATGTGGGTTGAAATAAATAATCCAAACAATTTGTAAAATACAACATATCAGCTTTGGACGTCTACCATCTACGTCCACACATTCGAATCCTCGGGATAGTATAAAAATCAAGTAAACGCGATAGATTCCGTAAACGTACTTTTATTTCAAAATGTGTAAAATTCACGTAAATGTTAGAAAGTATTAATTTACTCTATGTTTTAAAATATTTATAAGATCTTTGTTTGACACAAAATATTTTTTTTAACGCAAGTAACGCCACCATTGGAAGCTCTAATTTACTATATGAGTCTATGATGCGTTCAAATTATCAACCAAGTACTACCAGTTGCTTTTACGCCCGACAACAACAAAAATATACCGCAACCAGTTTAGGAATATTATCTCGCTAGCTCCTTGAATTGATCGTTCCGATTCGGTTGGTTTGTAGATCGATTCATTGAATCGATGTAGTGTTCAAAATTGATTATATGACTCTATATAATCGATATTCGAATAATCGATTTCAAATCGACTTGCCTAGTCTGTGTCACAATCATATTCGCAACAGTGATAGAATGAAACCAAAAAGTTTTATGCAATGAAAACATATGATTTGAGTGGGTGATAAATATTACTATGCTATTTGTTTGTTGTTATTCGTTGGGAGTTCACGTGTTTTATTCTTATATAAAATGATATTAATGCTAAGTTTTATTTAAATAAGTACCTACTTGTTAGTTTGACTGAATACAATTACAAATATTTTATAATTACTGCTTTGGTAAGATTGCTACTTATTTAGAAATTAACTTGTGCAAGTCGAATATTGTAAAAATAAATTTTGTATTTACAGATTATATTAAATTGAAATGGCGGAAGACGAAGAGCGTCTTAGCGATACAAATCCCACTATAAATACTGACACTATAAATAATGATTTGCCAGGCCAGCGTTTTCGCATAACAATGGAACTCCCTTTGTTTCTCGTCATGACGGGAATGACACTGTGTGGTAAATGCTATTTGATTATTTGAATTAATCCTTACTAATATTATAAATGCGATAGTGCGTTTTGCTTTCATGCTGTAACTACTGAACCAATCATCATTAAAATCTGTGTACATATTATAGTACATAGATAGTTCCTGTGGCATAGCAAATATTTGTGTATAATAAATCATTAGTGTACCATAAATACATTGTATTTGTAATATTTATATTCTGAAGTCCATATGGACAAAGCTGCAGGCAAAATTTAGTATGAAATAAGACAACTGTATTTATTGTTATAGTATAATACATATTTGTTAGTAAGAGTTACACTAGAAATATTTAATATTACTTGCACGATCATCACTCTGTTAATGTTGGTGAACAGCCAGTAAATATGCACTCTATTTTTAAAATTTCTTGAGTAGATTTTCAAATGAAAAATTGTTGTTTTTAACATAGTTATTTTTATGGAACCAATAATCATATTAAGTCATGCTTGTAGCAACACACAATCAGAATAGTTTTTTGGCCAATAAGTTTAGCTCAATAAACTTTTCTAGTTTGTGTTAATTGTTTTTTAATATTATTGCAACCTATTTCGGCAACATTCAGCAGTATTAGTTGTAAGCTTAGATTAATAAGATATGTCTAGACTCGGTGTTGTGACTGCGTCCGAAATAATAGAGGTGGACTGTCCACCTCTATGCTGTTAAGTGTCAATCACAACCATGCACTAGCATAACAATCCCTGCCCATTTTAAGTCTGCGTTGTGGAGAAGGTATAGTGTAGGTCCCATTATATTACCTTGCGGTAAGGGTACCGTAAAAGTCAGGGGACTTTAACTATCTTTAGTTCCATATTGACGTCTTGACTCACAAGGTATATATATATATATATATATATATATTATATATATATATATATAATAATAATAAGATAAATAAGAGTATAGTAGTTAATAGTTACTCTGAGAGTTGTGTTAGTTTTTCTGTCAGTTTATTGGGTTTTTCAGCTGGGAATCTTAAGCGCCTTACGCACCTTCCATCCCCACTGTACGTCCGCTCAAGGCCGTGATGCTAGACGTAGCATACGCACCATCGTGCGGGTGCGAGCATCCACCGTGAGGGCTGTCCACTTAAAAAATATATCGATATTTATATACGATTTAAAAATCGAATCCCAGTATCGATATTTGTTGATATATCGCTTGAAGAACATCGGTATTTTTTTGCAATATCGAATACTATCCATAAAAGTTTAACGTTAGATACCTTTCTCCAGACAAACGCAAAAAACTAGCTACTGTATTTGATTTCGTATGTGTGAATGTTGAATCAGAGATCAGAATTTCATAGCTTCACGAGTAGTGTACCTAATGATAGAGGTTTTATATGCATGTTATATGAATAGAACTATACTACTAAGATAGTAGTGAGATGACTGTGATGAGTTATATTATATGTTTGTAAGTAAAATGACGCGTCACCCAGGACGTTAAGTATGAATTTGTTGTCGAAATTAGCAGTCGACAGCAGTTGTCACGATTGCTGAATTCGCAATACATCTGAACGGTATCCAGGAGATGCAGGTTCAAATATTGCTCGTGACTGTTATTTTCGATTTCACATTTTCCACTTTGTGTTTAATATCATAGTTATCTTTTAAAATTATTCCGGTTGTCATATGTCAAACTATTGCTATCTCGGTAATGCATACGCTGAGAAAGTGTCTATAATATCCTCTGTCTACGATCAGGATAAATAATTTAGCTGCTCACTGACAAATGTCTTACCTGTTAATTATGTTTTTTAACGTTTTGTTTTTATTGTAATTATTAGTCCGATATATTTTTAATAGATTTGGCAAAACATAAAAAGGAATGATGTTTCTATAAATAAATATATCGATTAATCGAATAGAATAAATAATTGTCAAAACATAATCCAATCATCATCAATTCGATATAATAGTATGGTCAACATCGAATAAGTTCGATAATATATCGATATTTAGTGAATACCCTAGTGCTAGATGTAATTGATGAATAAACTGAGCGCACATATTTTAGGTACATATTTACATGTTTAAAATGCCACCAGTTTTATTAAAACGACAAAAAATGGGAGTTGTTGTTGACAACACCAGAAGACAGGAAAAAAATAAGAAGAGGTTTTATATAAATTTTTTTTGTTTATGTTGTAGTTCGCGTAGGAGACATTTCACAGACAATTGTAGCACTTGTATCTTTCAATAAATCTAGTTATTTTTTGCTATCCTATATTTGTCGCAAGCTCTAAATCCTGAATCAATCTGCTGGACAACAAGCTTAAGCGCCTTCCTTTTTGTTCTACGTCCCGCCAAGGACATGCACGATGCACGACGAAAACGACAGTGAATAGTTTCAACGTACGTCAATAATTATTATTAATTGCTTGCTGGACTTGCACGACCCATTTTGCGTCCAGCAAGCACCCCCACCACTGCAAACGTCGTGCAGATCTAGCGAGCAAGATCTCTAGTTCTCATATATATTGAATGTACTCAGTGATCTCTAGCACGCACGATGCATGACGTTTGAAGTGGTGGGGGTGCTTGCTGGATGCAAAATGGGTCGTGCACGTCCAGGAAGCAATTAATAATAATTATTGACGTACGTCAAGACTATTCGTTCGTTTCGCATGTCGTTTTTCGTCGTGCATCGTGCATGTCCTTGGCGGGACATACAGCAAGATGGATGGTGCGTAAGGCGTTTTATATATTGCCATTGTTTTCGAGCTTTACGCTTTTCAGCTACTAATGTTCTTATAGCTAGTGAACGTTGGAATCCCTCATGAGTGACAGGGCTGGAAGATTAGCTTCTCACACAACTTGCTGGACAATGTAATTAAAATGTTCTAATGCATTTGAAATGCCCTGATTTGTTTGTAGGGATATTTTTACATTTATCGAATTTACTACCAATTCCCGGAAATATTCCCAATTTTTTCTACGCATATGCAGTCGGCGAGGTCTTTCCTTATGTAAAATGTTTCGACTTTGCGGTATTTCAATGGGGGAGTGATCGGAAGACAGGTCAGCGCTGGAATTATAGCTAAAGCCCGTATTATTAATGCCTTTAAACAACACAGAAGTCAATTAGGTCTGGTTTCTTTCTTGTGTCAGTCGGCTAATACGTTGGTTCACCAGATGAAACTACACCTATAGCCGTAGTTTATTTACAGCGGATAGTAATTGTCGACCCTTTGGCGTCCTTATACGAAAACGCCAAAATGTGAGCTTGGCATTAAAGTCGCCACCGGCTACAAATCTCGGTCCTAATTTTCAACTGACTTCAAAAAGGAGGAGGTTCTCAATTCGACTGTATGTTGTTTTTTTAAAGTCAATTTCGTAGTCCTCTTGCTTTATATTATGTTTATATTCTGTATTTTTTGTTCTGTGATTGTTTGACTATTGCAGTACTTATACATCTCACTAGTCTTGGGTTGGATTGCCATTTTTGGTGTGTTGGTTTTCTGGAACTCTGTCCAAGTGTTACTGTCACTGGTCGACGAAACTATTGTACTATTGAACATACTTGAGTGGAATACTTGTTTTGTTAATGTTTTAACAGTCACGAGCAGGATTTAAATCTGCATCTCCTGGATACCGTCCAGATGCTTCTGCCAATTCAGCTTTTTTTGCAATTTTGCTTTGCTGAATTGCCAAAAGCATCTGGACAGTTATTTTGTGTTAAGGCGGGAAAAAATGTTCCTAACCGCACACCCCGTCGTTCGGGGCAACGAACAGGCTAGTGTGGGGCCCTCACCCACTAAAGAAATCCGCCGTGTGCCCGCTCTCCGCCTTTATTGGGCGACCACCGGAACCATATAACATTCCTTCAGTGGTCTGTGTTGATTTATACCTACGTTTAAAATAGTTAATTAAGTCTCATTATATCGTACAGTTTCTTTTTTTTGATCATATTGTATACCTCTTATTTCGTACAGTTCCTTTTTTTTGATCATATTTTATACCTCTTATTTCGTACAGTTTCTTTTTTTTGATCATATTGTATACCACTTATTTCGTACAGTTCCTTTTTTTTGATCATATTTTATACCTCTTATTTCGTACAGTTTCTTTTTTTTGATCATATTTTATACCTCTTATTTCGTACAGTTCCTTTTTTTTGATCATATTTTATACCTCTTATTTCGTACAGTTTCTTTTTTTTGATCATATATTATACCTCTTATTTCGTACAGTTCCTTTTTTTTGATCATATTTTATACCTCTTATTTCGTACAGTTTCTTTTTTTTGATCATATATTATACCTCTTATTTCGTACAATTCCTTTTTTTTGATCATATTTTATACCTCTTATTTCGTACAGTTCCTTTTTTTTGATCATATTTTATACCTCTTATTTCGTACAGTTCCTTTTTTTTGATCATATTTTCTACCTCTTATTTCGTACAGTTCCTTTTTTTTGTCATATTTTATACCTCTTATTTCGTACAGTTTCTTTTTTTTGATCATATTTTATACCTCTTATTTCGTACAGTTCCTTTTTTTTTGATCATATTTTATACCTCTTATTTCGTACAGTTCCTTTTTTTTGATCATATTTTATACCTCTTATTTCGTACAGTTCCTTTTTTTTGATCATATTTTATACCTCTTATTTCGTACAGTTCCTTTTTTTTGATCATATTTTATACCTCTTATTTCGTACAGTTCCTTGTTTTTGATCATATTTTATACCTCTTATTTCGTACAGTTTCTTTTTTTTTGACCATAATTATTGTGTACACGGCCGTGTGGGGCCGGCTTTAGATTGTCTTCGCCGCAGTCAAAAGCTAGTTGTTGGGTTATATCTCAGGTTCCCGATATAGTAGCGGGATAAAATGTATACCAGTTTTTAAGTCTAATCGAGAGCTATCAAATAAAAAAAGTTGCATCAAAATCCTTTCAGTAGTTTTTGCGTGATGCGCGAACAAACAAACAGATAAACAAACAAACAGATAAACAGACAAAAAATCTAAAAAAATCGTTTTGTGTTTAGACAAGCCTATATAGCCTATTATAGTAATTTTTTCTCAAATATCTTATATGAACAGACATAGCTCTGTTACAGCTTTATAATAGTATTATACATGTATGAAAGACTACTTAATTTAGCTGTCAGTAGTATGAAGGTTTTACTCTATAGTTTTGAGGTGGGCTTTGATAGAGAAGTGATTATATCAAGGCTAGTGCACGATGGCATAGTGATGTCCCAGTGATGGCAGATGAAATTTGGGAAAGGATTTCCGTATCATCTATATTATTAAAGAAACCCATAAGTAAATGTAATTTTTACAGCCCCAGGAGTTTAGGCTGTGCGTTGATATGTCAGTTAGTCTTTATTGATGACTAGACTTGCCGTACTGTTTCTTGCGGTATTTGCTCCCAGCTAACTTCCAGGATGTTTTTAAGCTGTCTCTCATTATGGACGGGTCATATTAATGACAACTAAATGAATTTTAGAGAGATAGGACTTATCAAAACATATTGTAGATAATAATGATTATCTTTTGACATTGGTAAGGGTTTTTAGGTGGTTTTATATAAACATGTTTTTTTTTGCTTAACAAGTGCCTAAACATTAATAATGTTAACAATAAATATACTATGACGTGAATCTCGCTACTATATCGGGAACCTGAGATATAATCGAAAAAATAGCTAGTTCTTCCAAGATCGGCTGGAGCGGTCCAGAGACCCGCCCGGGGCGTCTCCAGCCGAGACTTCCACTTTAGGACGGTGGCGCGGCGGGCATCTTCCCGCCACGATGAGATTGCGCTCGGCGAGGGGCGGCTGCTCCTCGCCCGCGCCGTCGTTGCCCGCCGATAGACGTCGGCGAGCACCTCCGCCTCCAGATCCCACGGGGGGGTTCCGGCCAACGCACAGGCTGCATCGGTCGAGACCGTGCGGTACCCGCGTATTGCCCTGACCGCTACGACCCTCTGTGGACGCCACAGAAGGGCCCTATTGCGAGCGGCCAGGAACTCCGCCCACACGGGCGCGCCGTATAGTGCCATCGACCGTACTACCCCCGCGTAGAGTCGTCGACACGCGAGACTCGGTCCGCCCAAATTCGGCATCAGTCGCCCGAGCCCGAGTGGGACAGCTGTTTTTGCGTAAAACTGTAGTGTGATTGTGTTTATATACTTATTAATGTTGACCCAATTCCGAGGTCCACCGGCCGAAGTTGGGGGCGGAATCTAATATAAATCAATCTGTTATCCGGACTTAGATCATCAGGATAAAAAGAATGTTTAGGTTGAAACCGCGTTTTCTTTTATTTTTAGACAACTGTAAAAATTTCTTAATTTATGATCAAGAATTTTTTACACATTTTTACAATAGATATTAGTTATGATGTGCGCTAACAGAAAATAGTCTTTCATGTCATGTAGCACCATTTTAGTCGGCTGGCTTACTGTTCATTCGCCATGTAATACGCTGCCGTAGCTGGAATGCTCGTACCTATTAAGATTATTTTTCAAAGAGAAGAAACTTCGAAAAGCCATTTAGGAAAAGTGAAACTAGACTTTTGTTGACTTAAACCATATTGTAACAATCTTCAGAGTCAAGAGAGCTTGAAATTAATAGTTAAGAGACATTAATTATAAGCTCTGCAACTGTCTAACTCTGCAGCTGTTCCCTAAATCCCGCCGTGGCGACGAAATATCGTCGGTGGCAACGCTACTAAATCCACTTGATATTCATTGTTCCTCACACGTACTGGCCATCAAAATATTCTTGTACATCATGTCGACTAGTCGTCAGTCAATTTGATTTGTGGATAAAATATTTTTTATATACCTAATTTTAATTTTAGGTACAGCTTTAAGCAACATCGTATTGTATAGAACATGCGTACACTCGTTGGATTACTCTAAAGATGAATGCATGGTGTTCTTATCACTTCAAAAGAACAACCAATCAAATTTAGAAGACGATGTACAGAAATATGTGACTACGGTCTCAACTGTTAGAAGTATTCTAGAGGCCGTTATACCGGCGGTGCTGTCGTTGTTTCTGGGTGTATGGTCTGATACCCATGGACGAAAACCTTTGGTTGTGTGGCCACTGTTTGGTAAGTATTTTTTTCTTAACACTCCATTACGTACGAGCGTGCTTAGCTTAACTTCACTTCTTAATAGAATTACATTTGACCGTGCTATTCATTTGAATTACCAAAGAGTTTTATATCGTGTCGAATTTACGCATTCGGTGTTGTCTGTATAATTTAACTACTTTGATGACAAGCCTTTTCGACATTAATCGAATGGATGAATCGGACGATGGTGGACTAAGAAAGTATCACTATGCATTCTTAATCCATCTACACAGGGAGTTATAGGATCGCAAGCAAATATATGTCGTCGTCGACCCTTTCCATAACCGCAACGTTCCGAATTTAAGTCTGCTGCACTGGTCTTGTGTGTGGGTGGGTATCATATTTTACTAATTATAAAAAAAGAAATACTTAGGCATGTTGGTAATTGATGCGGGATATTTTTCATGCCATGATTTACAGTACAGGTAGGTTAACTGGATAGAGGACTCCTAAATACATGGAGGTTGAGGCCTCGGATTTTAAGTATTAATTTAAGTACCCCCTTTTTTTTAAGGCGGGAAAAATTGTACCTAACGGCACACCCCGTCGTTTGAGACAACGAAGAGGGTAGTGCGGAGCCCTCACCCACTAAATAAACCCGCAGTGTGCCGTCTCTCCGCCTATATTGGCGGGCCACTGGAACTGTGTTATATTACTTCAGTGGTTAGTAAGTTGGCCGTGTGGGGCCGGCTTTAGAATTGTCCCACCCCTCTCCCCACGGGAGTCGTAAAAGCCGACTGACGGAATACCGAGGGAGTGGGCAGCAGCACTCCTCGAGTATTAACAACATCCACTGCGATCGCCAACCCGCCTGCCAAGCGTGGCGATTACTGCATTATCCCCAATGACGGGACCGCTCGTTGTGGCGTTCTCTTGGGAAGGCCTATGTCCAGCAGTGGACGTTGAAAGGCTGATGGATGGATGGATGGTTATTAAGTTACCCCTTCGGATTTATTACTAAGTTATAGATATTATACATTTAGTTTAACGATTATCCATACTAATACAATTAGTTTGTAAATATACATTTTGCTTATCTCGTGTAGAGATAATATTTAGTATGTCAACAATGATAGCTTCACTGTTGGTACAGATATGCAGACCAGAGGATCTGCAAATTAGGGATTTATTAGCGTTCTGCTAGAACATCCAACTTACATTTACGTAGGTACTTACTTATAATAATAGATACAAGTGAACAAATTATGTATTGATAGTTTAGTGGTAAGACTGCAAAGACAGGGCTATCAAGTTCCCAGTATGATGATGAGGTCGCGACTCGCGACTGCGTTTGGCACACACCTTTGACTACGAAATTATGCACAATATTATATCCGTGAGAAAACTTGAATAGATGGGAGATATTTTAGATGGCTTGCAGTCTTTCAACTTGCATAACTGTTTAAGTTTTTTTTAAATAGTAACATTTAGAATGAAGCCTGTTTCCAGTTTTTGCTGCCAAATAAAAATTAAAAGTCAACCGAGATCCTAATCAAATCAAGGCCACATTTTGATTTTGTTTTAACGTATTATTTTGGGTGTTTACCTAGTTTTCTACCTGCTTTTTTTATATAGATTCACCTCAACCTCATTGGATGTTTTGGCACATAAAATGTATTTATATACAGATATTCTTCTAACAAATCTATTACTCTGTACGACGGTCTGTCTAAATGAAGACCATTTCTTGAGTGAGGTCAAGCATTAATCAAGCGAATAATTACGCGCTACTTGTTACGAAGCGTAAAAGTATTGTATTGCAAAATTAATTCAATAATTAAATCCTATATTAATAATTAGTGACTCGGACCGCGTAGAATTTAACTGTTACTTTAGTTTATGTATTTTTGGGCTGAAAACTCTTCCTAAAGTAAACGTTGTTGAGTTACTTCTTATAAAATCAGCTACCATCTACCCACTCCCTACGTTAGTGAATCTGGAGTGTAGCAAAGAATATATTGAAAGTAGAATTAACACACACAGATGGCGGAGTGGTTTAGATAGCGGCCTCCCGTCCGAGTGTTGTGGGTTCGATTCCCACACAGGACAACGCTTTGTGTGATCCACAAATGGTTGTGTGTCTTTGTGTCTGTAAAAGTCTCCCGCAATACAAGGATTATTCCTTAGTGGCAGGGTGTTGTCTTAGAAACAGCGTATCTAATAAGTGAATGGATGGATATCTTATACTCTAAGATGGATATAGTGACGAAGATTGAGAGGAAGACCTCGTCGAATAATGTCTATCTTAATCCCTAGTATCTATGAGAAATTTGGTGTTGTGCTCCAAAAACGGCTTGAAAGCCATTACAAATAGCCTAAAATAAATTAGTCAAGTTATTATTTCAATATTGATTAACGTATAATGCACCTATATTATAAGAAACCCAAATATTTAATAATATGTGTTTAAATTTGAAGTTGCCCTTTTGACGGACTGACCACTTTGAATCAAAATTAAACTTGCTGACACTGTCAGATTCCGGCTTGGTTTGATATTGGCATAACCATAATATTGACTCATTTGCAGCAAATCGAATGTCAGAGCGCGCGTTGAATCGTGCCTTGTTAAACCGGTACAGAAATGATGGGGTTATAGACCGAATTGTGACGCGTCATTGCGATAATCGCAAGCGAACATAGCAATGGCTGACCCCAGGTGAAACGCCAAAACAATGCCCGAAAGCGAAGCTTTGGCTCACATAGAAGTGTTGGTAACTGAATCGTGGTAATTTTAGGGCGTAATTCGTGGTAATGATGGTATTTATGGATTGGCTCGATCGGGAAAGTACCACCCTCTCATTCTTCCATTTCACCTCCAACCCCTTTCCTTGAAGCTGACGACGCGCGACGGATGCCTCTGGTGTTGCTAACGTCTACAGGCTACGGCAACCGTTTACCATCAGATGGGCCGTATGCTTGTTTGCCTCGTAGTAAAAAAAATGGCATTCACTATTATTTCTATGATAACGACAGACCATACACTCTTCGTAAATTTGTTTTAACAATACAGAAACTGCAGTTAGAAACTATCCGTCATCTTTCATACGCGCCCGATCTAGCCCCAACCGACTACCACTTTTTCCGCGATTCGCAGAGTTTCATTGGAGAGTTTTAAATGATCTTTCTAGTAGATGGCAGAAATTTGGCAGAAGGTAGAGACTGATTAAATAAATATATTACCTACACATTCCACAAAAAAATATGATTTTAATTTTTCATTAGATTCAGCAATTTCATAGACACTTTAACACCGAATGTACTTGGTATAAACAAGTTTATATGATAATTAACTAACTTCTGTAATTGTACGAGTAGAACTATGTACGGAATAGTTTATATAAAAATGTATTGTTCAATATCTTAGTGACTTACTTTGTTTTTGAGTAATAATGTTCTCTAAATTGAAAACAATTAGGGTTCCGCGGGAGAAAAATAAAGTAACGCAAGGTTGTTTTCACGCGGACGCCGGTGTCATGAGTAGCAGCTAGTTCTGACTGACTTGTTCTCAGGCGCCAGTTGTTGGGTTGAATAACTAATAGGGTCGTGGAGGTCCTATTTGACCTCAAAAGTCGCCCATGTAAATACTGGTGACCAGCTATGACCAAACATATCAAAAGCAGATGGCCAACAACGTTTGGTAATGTACTAGAAAATGATGACCTACACTGCAAATCTCATGCAGGGTCATTCGAAACTTTATACTTGCGACATGGACATATAAAAATATTCGGACATAGTCTCGCTAACACAACTTTGTGTCGCTCAGAGTCGGCCAGTTCGCTGTACGTACATGCCTACACGTACACATTCACACGTTAGTCAACCATTGCCCGAGTAAACGTTATCACAGTCGGTACGCCTACGCTGCAAAAAAATATTAAAATACAGCTTGTGTGGTGAAATGGTGTAAAAACCGTAGTGACCGAAAGAAAAAAAATCCAGGAGTCACATTTCATAGGTAAACGAATAATTTAATCACTTAGTTCCCTATTTTATGCATTAAAATTAATATTAAATCACTAGAATAAAATAATTCGGTATTTTTGATCTATATTTTAGCACTTGACATGCTCAGCTACTCTTAAAAGTACAAATTATAATTTGTGAATAAGGAAAAAGAGTATTTTAGTACAGGCGGGAATCGAATATTGGATTAATGCATGTAAATGCGTTCCGATAGAGGGCGTCGGTCGTTAAGACAAATGTGATAAGGAGTTTGGGTATGTCTAAAAGATAGTACTGTAGCTCAGTGGATTAGAGCACTTCCCCGGATAGGAAGGGACGCAGGTTCGATTCCCGCCTGTACTAAAATAGTCTTTTTCTTTATTCACAAATTATAATTTGTACTTTAATTCAGTATTGCTAATATTCACTAGTGCAAATTACCCGAAATATGGGAGTTTTATAGTTCTATATTTATTACTTTTTTATACTCTGATTTTTTATTTTGTATCATTTTACTCTAAAATGATATTTGATTGCCACGTATCGTTAATAGTGTTGTTGTAGTCTGCGTTATCGAAAACACATTATTCATATTTTTTTATTATAATAAATTTTCTGATGGTTTATAATTTGAATTTGCGTTGGTCAGTAGTATAAGTAGTATGAATTTATTATTGTAGTGGCATTTACAAAATCTAAATTAAAGTAATCATACCTATTGTAATATGTTTTAACGTAATCAAATTGCATTTGCGAGTGTTATTTATGTTCATAAGAAAATCACATTTAACGAAAGCGACATAAAATAAGGTGGCAGATGCCCACCGTATATGTCTATTTGTCAGCTTATTAACATTTTAGTCAAAATGGAAAAAAATAAAAGAGAACTTTCTTACTTACTTACTTATCATCACGCCATTTCCCTTGCGGGGTAGGCAGCGAGAACAGAGTGCCAAGAGGCTCTATTCTCTCATACATCTCTCGCTTCCTCAACATTCATAACTCTCTTCATACACACTCGCCGGTTTCGGAGACTCCTGACTCCACCTTCCTTCAATACATGACCAATTTGGTCTAGGTAGGTAAGTCTCGGTCTCCCCCTGTACCTACATCCTGCCACTTTTGCATTGTATATCTTAGCCAGTCGCTCGTCCGGCATTCTTTCCACATGTCCAAACCATCGGAGCATTCCCTTTCGCATCTTTACACCAATACTCTCTTTCATACTAACTCGCTCGCGTATCGCATTTCGACCGCATTGATTTTACTCTCATGCTCCTTTTTACATACCCAAC
This sequence comes from Leucoma salicis, assembly GCA_948253155.1. Lineage (NCBI taxonomy): Eukaryota > Metazoa > Arthropoda > Insecta > Lepidoptera > Erebidae > Leucoma > Leucoma salicis. The sequence continues at coordinate 10,534,340 of OX411820.1, read as the reverse complement.
TCTCGCTTCCATATAATAACGTTGGGACAAACACTGCGTTGTGTATTGCGCCACGTGCCTTCTGGCTGAGGTGGTGGCTGCCGAGAAGTTGTCCCAATGCTCCGTTCACTCTATTTCTCGCATTCAATCTTCTCTCTACATCAGTGGTGTACCTTCCATCCCGACTGAATCCACATCCAAGATATACAAATTCATCCACTTGTTCTAGCACACCATTTCCTATTGCTACTCTAACATCTGTTCTGGCTTCTTCTCTTTCAAAAACCATTACTTTGGTTTTGCTCACATTCACACGTAGGCCCCTTTTCTTACTTCTTCTGCCATTACGTCGACTTAACTCTTAATCACTATTTATTTCTGAACTTTCTTAATCACTATTTATTTCTGAATTATTATTTGAGAATCTGAGTCTGTTACATTTACTAAGAATCTTTTTTTACAATCAATAAGGTGAACCAGTAGCATCATTTTATTTCGTTAGTTTATAACATACTCGATATATCTCAACTACCATTGCAGTGTCAACAACTTTAGCCCGTCTGTAAATAATGATTTAATTTCGGCCATTTTAAAACTTTTGTTATTTCTTGTGACATGCCCCTTTACCTGTGTCCATACACATTCGCCGGAACAGAACATAAAATAAGCCTAATTAAAAATATAGTGGAAAATTATTTAACAATTCGATTTCACCACATTTCAAAATTAGAGGGAATTACAAGAACCTCTCAAAGTAAAAGACAACATTAAAAAAAACTACTCAGGTCATGGGATGTTAGACATTAGGTACTTATAATAAAAAAGTAAACAAATATCTTTTTCTTTTACCTACAGTAGTCACAACGGATCTTTGTGTTTCTGAAGTTGGCTGCAAGAAGCTGCGTAGTAGCCATTTTTTTATCGCAAGGCATGTGCCTCTTCTACAGTTTGCGTTAATCGAAAAATTTTCGATTATAATTTAACAATTGTAATCGATAATTATATAATTCATTGATCGTAAGATGTGGACTCTTCTAAATCTAGATTAAAGCTTATTCACTGAAATCGCTCGTATACCTACTTTTTATTGAATATAAAAAAAAATAGAACGTAAATACTTAGATATGAAAACATTATGATCTCATTCGATTGTTTTGTTAATCAAGTAATAACATTTGAATTGGTCAGCACTTATCGTATGATTCTGTCAAAATTCCCACTTCGCGCTCTGTGCCTAACTTCAGAGACGCAAAGATTTGTTGTGACTACTATATTCTTTCTTTTGATTTGTGCAGTAAGTTTTAAATAAATAAATATAGTAAAACAGTGTTTTTTGGCTACTATTAACCTTTTCAAGTAGTACGGTATATTTTATATACATTTCCAATAAAATTGTCTGCCAATCTGTATTTGTTAAAGGGTAAATTTGGCTAACATGGTATCCCTAAATTCGCTCACACACGCCGCCGCCATTACCTTGCCTCAATTCTGTCTTAGCGAGACGCTGCCCGTTTCTTATACGTCCATGACTTGCGACTTCGAAAAGGAATGCATGCGAAAAGGAATGGATGCAATATGCATCACCTTTTTACCTGCACTCACTCACGACTAGAGATTGCAACCCGGTAAGTTTCTCAACCCGGCCGGGCCCGATCGCATTCATCGCCAACCCGGCCGGGTCCGGCGGGCCCGGCCGGGTTGTGTGTTAGCAATGAAACTTTTAAAGTATTTTATGAAACATTTCTATACGAGTATATGAATGGAAATAGACAATGACTCAAGGTTAATATTTATTTCAAACTGGCTTATATGAACAATTACAATAATAACATTAGTAAGTACCTAGAACTAGTCTAGTGTGCTAGAACAAGTGGATGAATTTGTATATCTTGGATGTGGATTCAGTCGGGATGGAAGTTACACCACTGATGTAGAGAGAAGAGTGAATGCGGGAAATAGAGTGAACGGAGCATAGGGACAATTTCTCGGCAGTCATCACCTCAGCCAGAGGGCACGTGTCGCGATACACAACGCAGTGCTTGTCCCAACGTTATTGTATGGAAGCGAGAGTTGGGTATCCAAAAAGAAGCATGAGAGTAAAATCAATGCGGTCGAAATGCGATCTCTGCGGAGAATCTGTGGAGTGAGGCTGATTGACCGCATTCGTAACGACGACGTAAGAGAGCGAGTAGATATGAAAGAGAGTATTGGTGTAAATATGCGAAAGGGAATGCTCCGATGGTTCGGACGTGTGGAAAGTATGTCGGACGAGCGACTGGTTAAGAAGATATACAATATGAAAGTGGAAGGATGTAGGTACAGGGGGAGACCGAGACTCACCTACCTAGACCAAATCAGTCATGTATTGAAGGAAGGTGGAGTCAGGAGTCTCCGAAACCGGCGAGCGTGCATGAAGAGAGTTATGAATGTTGAGGAAGCGAGAGAAGTATGCAAGAATAGAACCTCTTGGCACTCTGTTCTCTCTGCCTACCCCGCAAGGAAAATGGCGTGATGATAAGTAAGTAATTAAGTACCTATTAGTAATCATTCATTTTTATAAGTTTAAACAAGCAGGTCTTTCTCTTTACTCCTTATAGTGACTATTTGAAAACATAGTATTAAAATAAGAAACTAATAACGCAGCTTAAAGTACTACACGTGTTAAATCAACTTAGATTAGATAGATAGATAAAATTTGGTAGCTTTGGTATAAACAAAACAAATTCTTATTTGCTAAAAGTAAAGTATTATGTTTTTTCTTAAACTTTGGCTAAGTGTTACTATTACCAATTGAGCAAATAGCGAAATCTTTTACGCTGTGCTGTACTGTAAAACTTGTATAATTTACGTACCGGGTCCGGTGACCAGGCCCGGTAAGAATGGCCGGGCCCGGTGGGTGCCTAAAAGGGCACGGGCCCGGTTTGCAATCTCTACTCACGACTCCATATATCCTTTTATATTTCCCATCTATAGTAGACAACGTTTCCAAATAGGATACTAACTCTTACTTGTTCTACATTCTTTTCCTGAATCACTATGTCTGTCACACGGCGTCACCACTTTCGTCTTTTTAACAGACTTCATAAACAAGCAGGAGGTTCTCAATTTGTCTGAATCTTTTTCAACACTCATTTTCATTCGTTTCTTTTCTTCAATCATTATTGTTGTAATCTCACTGAACTCATTAACTGGAGTCGCAAGTATAACTTCGTCTTCTGCGTAGAGAAGACACTTGACGAGAGAATTTTCTTCAAAAAACGGTGAGCAAAAAACTAATAACACACTTGTTACCGCTTGACAACCTTATTTTTTTTTTTTTAAGGCTGGAAAAAATGTTCCTAACCGCACTCCCCGTCGTTCGGGGCAACGAACAGGGTAGTGTGGGGCCCTCATCCACTAAAGAAACCCGCCGTGTGCCGTCTCTCCGCCTTTGTTGGCGGGCCACTGGAACTATGTTACATTCCTTCGGTGGTCCGCCGGCGGCTTACCCTTTCGGGTACCCTCTACTGAGCGACGCATCCTCACATGGAGCGTCGCACCTTCGCGGGAGGCCTTGCGGGTGGCGGACGTTCCCCGGTCCATCCACCCGCAGCCTCAGCTAGGGCGGCATGAGGCGCAAGTATCTGCGCCTGCGCCGCCCCGGTCGCTGGCGGCGGTTTGGGTCAGCGGAAGAATCCTCCTCCCTAGCCCTCTCCGCCGCTTCCTTCCGCGAGATAACCTCCTCGCAGAAGGCAGCGACCGCGGACCGCTTGACAACCTAAGGATTGCGGACGGCTGAAGGGCTATTTTTTACATTCTCTAGGCTTTATTCTTTCAAATGACATAAATTCACAATGGATTATTAAAAAAACAGATACCTACAGAAATTTGCATTCGAATTTTAAGATAGCCAGTTTGTCATACCATTCGCCATTGCGCCTCCGCATTGTATCCACGTTTACTAGAATGGTGCTTTATTGATAACATGCTATCTATTTCTAGGTATTACAGTGACTTCGATTCTGCAAGTCGGCTACTGTATGTGGGACGACTTGGGTCCCTGGTGGTACATCTTAACTCTTATTCCCTACTCGGTGTGTGGCGGATTTTCAATATTCTTTACTGGTGCGTTTTGTTACTTAAGTGATATCACCTCAGCAAAACATAGATCTCTTAGGTAACTTGATATTTTAAATTAGTTAAGTATATGTAGGTAAATTATCACCGCCAAAGGAAAACATCGTGAGGAAACCCAAATCTGCTTGACTGAGAGATGCTACGGTTTATGAAATTTGCTAATGCTCGTTAACCTAACGTGGTAAATTATACACTGAATACTACTAACTCTGAGATAATGATACCCGTAGCCAAGTGTGTCATTAAGGAGTTTAAAAAGCTACTAGCTGTTTGGTAGCGTACACAAAATATCAAAACACTGCTCATGTGGCTTGAGTAAACTGACCAAGTAATACACCGACCAATTCTACTTGCTTGGTTAAACTATTATATTCTTAAGCTGAGCGTCCACTGGTCCGCACCGGCCGTAGCGCTCATACGACACGCATCACATTGAACGTCGGAACGGAATTGCGAGCGGTACGGATAGTAGACGCAGTGCTATACAAATTCGTACAAAGCAAATAATAATCCGTTGCGTGTCGTGCGTGTGGTGCGGCCGGTGCGGACCAGTCGACGCTCAGCTTTAAGGAGGGTTGACAAAGGGTAGGCAGCTACTTGATTGAATGAAAACTTTTTAGAATGAAATTTGCTGGAAAACGGTCATAACGTTACCTATGTTTGTGAGCTGGCTGATTGTTAAAACTAATATATATCTAAAATAACACTACACTTTTCTGAAATCACATTGTATTTTCTATTTTAGAATGACTATATTGGAGTCATCGACATCTGTTGGTAGTATTATAGGGTCTCTCCTAAGTCCACATGTTTTGAGGCTCGTCGGGTATACATGGCTGATTGTAATAGCAGCCGCTTTCAATGCCGTAGCATACGCATTCACCAATATTTATGTGAGAGAATCATTGGCGGGAGCACTAGAGGTAAGATTATTTTTTAAGTTTTTATTTTAAACTATAGGAGATTTGCCAAAGGCACACTTAAAATAAGTTTTTTTACTCAAGATTAAAAAGAACAAAAAATAATATGTATATAATACACTGTTCGTTGACCTTCATCTTCAGGTACTATGGAATATTGGACAAGAAGATCTTCCTCAGCTTCCCGAACGCGATTTTTATTACACCTATATGACATTTATTGGATTTGTCTCTTCCCGAAATAACCATTAAAATAATGAAAAAAATACGAAAGAGATAGTAAATTAATTTTCTCATACATTTCAGCTAATAAGTTGAAACAAAATTTATTGTTTCAGGGCGGTACGAAGTTCTTCGGGTTAGCTAGTCTATTATAAAGCTGTAACAGATCTGTGTCTGTACATTTAATACGATACTTCAAAAATTCGAGTGATTTTTTAATACGAGTTCCGACGCGGAACTAACGCTGCAGAAACAGCTCGCAATATCAGTGTTGCGTTTGGAGAGGGGACTGCTAATGAACGCACCGTGCGATTTTGGTTTAAACGCTTTCGTGATGGAAATTTTGATTTGAAGAACGAACCACGTGGAAGACCGCCCACACATGTGAATAACAATGAATTGAAAGAGATGGTGGAAGCCGATATGAGCCAAACTACCCAGGAATTAGCGGCATGGTTTAACGTTATCTTACCAACAATATTGACTCATTTGCGTCAAATCAATAAAATAAAAAGATATGAAAAATGATGATTTGACTGATCTGCAGAAAGAAACGCGTGTTGAAACTTGTGTTGCCTTGTTGAATCGATACAGAAATGAAGGAATATTGGATCGAATTGTGACATGTGATGAAAAGTGGATTCTTTACGATAACCGTAAGCAAAAAATGCAATGGCTGACCCCAGGTTAAACGCCGCAAGTGTCCTAAAGCAAAGCTTACCAATAAAAAGGTAATGGTAACTGTTTGGTGGTCTCAGCATGGTGTTATTCACTATAGCTTTCTCCGATCTGGTCAAACAATAACGGCAGATGTCTACTGTGCCGAACTCCGAACTATGATAGCAAAACTTGCAGTGAAACAGCCCCGACTCATGAATCGATCTTCACCATTATTGCTCCATGATAACGCGAGACCTCATACAGCACGAGAAACCGTTTTAACTCTACAGGAACTGCAATTAGAAACCATTCGTCACCCTCCGTATTCGCCAGACCTTGCTCCAACGGACTACCATTTTTTTCGTCCTTTGGACAATTTTCTACGTGATAAAAAGTATTCCTCCCAGGAGGCAGTACAAAATGCTTTCACACAGTTTGTAGAATCTAAATCACAAAAGTTCTATCGCAAAGGCATAAACGACCTTCCTATTAAATGGCAGCAATGTATAGATTATAATGGTAGATATTTTGATTAAATAAGCATATTTATTAAATGAAAAATAAAACGAATTTCAATTTTTCAGTACAAATCGGCAATTTCATACTTTAACCCCTAATACAAAAGATAGCAATGTGGCCGATTTTTCCACATATCACTACATTTATATGATTTTTTATTGGTAAGGAGCTGGTGCTATGTCATATTCAATGAACGTTTATCTGGGTCTGTTTAATTTAACTAAACCCAAAATTTTCACTGTTCTGTTTTCAAATTTTAATAAACAACTCGATTACAGCCAGCGGCTCCGCTGCAGCCAAAAGCTAGTTTCTAGATTATAATATATCTCAAGCTCTCGATATACCTAGTAGCGGGATAAAATGTAAAAATATAATCTTGTAAATAGATACTTAATCAAGAAAGAAAAAAAAAGGTTTCACCAAAATTCGTTCAGTAGTTTGTGCGTGATGGAACGGACAAACGTATAGGTAGGTACTTACACAAATATTCTAAAAAAAAAATGTTTGTTCAGAGCCGCCTCTAAAGCGTAATACCAGTGCTTATTCTGTGGTAATACTTAGTACATTATTTTTTTCTCAAATATCTTAAATGTAGACAGCTCTGTTATACAGCTTATAATAATATAGATACCTACTAACATTTTATTTTTGCACTCCAATTACTGTGATATATTTATTTATAGACAAAATGAAAGTATCGATTACGCAGACAACAATATAACTTGCTAGCACGAGTAGATTATGAACACAGATATTACCTATGTGATAATGACATTCATGTGCAGTAAGATTAGCTTATCTTCTGTTGTTTTGTAATTATTATGTTACCTCACAATCTCTATCTAGATTTGTATCAGGTAGCAATGCATATTATTTATTTTGTGAGTCTGCTGGTGTGTTCTAAAAACGAGATATTTTGCATTTAATTAAAAAAGCAGTCAGACGAGTGGATTGCCCGAATTGTCCCCTAACCTTTGCATGTTACAGCATTCAGATAGAATTGGTATACCTACATAAATAAAAATATACAACTTACATGTATACACTTTTGTCAACAGTTTTTAGGTTATGTACCTACCTAGATATCTCAGGTTCTCGAGATCGTAGCGGGATAAAATATATGTATACCAGTATTTAAGTAGGGCTATCAAACAAAAATCAGTTCAGTAGTGTTTGCGTGATATGTGAACAAACAAAACAACAAACAAGCATTAATTCTAAAAAACCGGCCAAGTGCGGGTCGGACTCGCGCACGAAGGGTTCCGTACCGTTGACTAGGTAAACAACATTACACTATTGTAACTCTCTTAAAGTTAATATATAACTAAATATTCTGTAAACCGTTTCAAGCGTCTACCTGTTGCCGTTATCAATAGCGAGCAAAAAAGGGCAATAAAATCACGTTTGTTGTATGGGAGCCCCCTTAAATATTTTTATGTTATTTTTAGTATTTGTTGTTATAGCGGCAACAGAAATACATCATTTGTGAAAATTTCAACTGTCTAGCTATCGCCGTTCTTGAGATACAGCCTGGTGACAGACGGACGGACAGACAGACGTTGTATGGGAGCCCCCCTTAAATATTATTATTTTTTGTTTTTAGTATTTGTTGTTATAGCGGCAACAGAAATACATCATTTGTGAAAATTTTAACTGTCTAGCTATTGCCGTTCTTTAGATACAGCCTAGTGACAGATAGACGGACAGACAGACAGACAGACAACGAAGTCTTAGTAATAGGGTCCCGTTTTGACCCTTTGGGTACGGAACCCTAAAAAAATGAACCCGACGAATATTTTTTTTATTGTGAGATTTTTTATAGTCATTTCTAAGAAAGAGACACGACAATCATATCAAATTTGTACACTCTAGTCAGTAAAAAAAATAAAAAAGTATCGCTACAAGCTCAAACAAACGGCTATGTGGAATGAAAAACGCGTTATATAAAGGGCCTACGTTATCGTTCAAAAAATTTCGCCGCGAAATATTTCAGGAAGATAAAATTTGTCACACCTTGCCACGTACATTCCCGCCGGGAGCTATCTGTGCTATTATAACGATTAACGATAAGTTTGATAATGATAACAGTTGAAATGTCTAATTTGGATGACATATTTACACAAAACTTATCTATTTTGATTGCTAATAATTAAACTCCATCCATCCATCCATCAGCCTTTCGACGTCCACTGCTGGACATAAGCCTCCCCAAGACAACGCCACAACATGTATTTCGCTCGTATGGGGGATAGTGCCGTAATCGCCACGCTTGGCAGGTGGGTTGGCGATCGCAGTGGATGTTGTTAATACTCGAGGGAGTGCTGCTGCTCACTTCTCCGGTATACCCTCAGTCGGCTCTTACGACTCCCATGGGTGGAGAGGGGTGGGACAATTCTAAAGCCGACCCCACACGGCAATAATTAAACTGCATATAGGTAAACACGCTTTATTCTGGAAACATAAAGTACGTTAGTACCTTCATAATACTTCAATGTCTGAAAGCAGAACCACCTATTTTAGTAAAAAAATTATGTAGCCGTGTGTGGCTACATAATTTTTGTTTTCGGGGCAACAAACAGTGTAGTATGGGACCCTCACCCACTAAATAAACATAGGTACCTACTAATGACTGATACCTACATACATACATGCATATTGTCACGCCTTTTTTCCCGAAGAGGTAGACAGAGACTACTTCTCTCCACCTGCTACGATCCTGACACATATCTTTTGCTTCATCTACTTTCATAAACGCTTTCATGCATGCTCGTTGGTTACGAGTACTCTTAACCTGGCCTTCCTTAAGAACGTTTCCGATCTGCTCAAAATACGTTCGCCTAGGTCCTACTCCACTACCAACTTGCCCATTCGCAGTCGCCTTGTATATCTGTTTGTATATTTATTATACCAGCACCCCCCCATGCTCAGCCAGTCCTGCCTTTTTTGACACTTTCTGGCTGTTCATAAAGCCATGCAGTGCCCCATTCACTTTATTACCAGCCATCGCTTTTCGCTCAATATCACAGTCATATTTTTCATCTCTCGTAAACTTTGAACCTTTCTACTGATACTAATACCTGTAGATTTGCTGACACCACAGTAGACATAGGTGAATTTGTTTTTTATGTCATTGATACGATGAGTTAATTAGTCATACATAGTCATTACACGTAAGTGGGTACTCACAGATAAACTATCTACCGCGATATTTACACGGGACATAAATGGCAAATATTATTTTTAGCTTTATTTACCTTGTTTATGGGTGCGTCTTAGATTAGCCCGTCGCGAATAGATACATAAAGATAGCGTAAATGAATTTTGATCAAAAATAACAATTACACGAATTCCATAGATTTCGTTTACTTTTTAATTATTGATATTTATAGTATTTGCGTTAAATGCGTTCTTAGCATCTGCTAGTGAATTCATGATCAATGTACCGAACATAACTATTAGGTCCGATTTTAGGATTTAGGCCCAAGTACTTCGATCGCCAACCCGCCTACCAAGCGTGGCGATTACGGCACTATCCCTCACTCTTGGGGAGGCCTATGTCCAGCAGTGGACTTTAAAAGGCTGATGGATGGATGGATGACTTCTATCGGACTGGCGTTGAAAGTTAAGGGCAGTTTTAGTTTGGGTGATCATAGTCCGGAGCGTGCTCGTCGCGATCCCTGCCAGCCTGTAATCCACAGGCTGCAATCTGGCTCGAATGCATACCGCAGTGCGGGTTAGGGCGTGCCCCAGAAGCGACGCGTACCGACCCGCCCCCGTCGGTACGAACAACGGCAGATGCGGCGATGGGGGCCGTCACCCATTACGCCTTGCCCAGTTTGGCGAGTCGAGGGGAGCAGAGTGTCGAGTAGGCACGTGGAATGTAAGAGGTGGTGTGGAAGACGAGCTGGTAACCGTCATGTCGGACAGACAGCTTGATGTGCTCTGTGTAACAGAGACCAAGCGAAAGGGTAGCGACGCCTGGTGGCGGGTTAGCCCTGTGGTCTAGTGTACCGCAGAGCGATCGGGCCAGCATGGGAGTGGGGGTGTTGCTGTCCGCTCGCTTGGCCTCAGGTGTGAAAGACTACGGAATGTTTGATCCCAGACTTCTATGGGTCCGAATAAAACTAGGTGTCACCAGGGTCTTTATGGTCGCAGCTTATGCTCCCGTAGGCCCTTCGGTGGCATCGGATCTAGAGAAGTTCTGGGATAATGTTAGGGCAGTTCTGGATTTGGCAGAAGCTAGTGAACGCGTGATCGTATGCGGAGACTTGAATGGATGGGTTGGGACTAAGCGTCCAGACTTCGAGGACGTGCTTGGTTCATTTGGTGATAAGAGAGTGAATGATGCAGGTAGGCTCATTGCGGATGTATGTATGGAGAGAAACCTTATTGTGTCAAATAAAATTTTTTCAACATAATGACATCCATATTTATACATGGAGAAGGAATGAACAGAGAAGTATGATAGATTTAATTCTGGTAGACAGTCGCCTCCGAAGTAAAATTCTGGATACAAGAGCCTACAGGGGTACCCACTGTCGACACGGACCACTATCTCGTTATTGCGAGATTTAGTGGTCTGTTCAGAAAGTGGAGACACTGGCGAGAGCGTGTCCACTTCGGAGGGCTTGAAAGAATAAAGATTGAAAAGTTGCAAGAAGAGAGTGTAAGAGCAAAGTATGTAGAGGGTGTCCGTGAACGGCTGACAATGGCAAGTCAGCCGGGATCTGACATAGAAGAATGTTGGAGAGTATTAAAAGATAGTATGGTAGATACAGCGAAAGAAGTATGTGGATGCTCAAAGAAGCATAGGAAAGTGAAAGGTGATGCATGGTGGGATACGGAAGTAGCAGCTTCCGTAGACCAAAAGAAGAAAGCGTGGCTGGACTATGTATCTTCTTTGAACCTGAGTGGAAGTATGAAACAACAGAAGAAAGAAATATACCGGCAACGTAAGAATGACACCAAAGCCTTAGTGAAAGAGAAGCGTGATAGAGCAAATATGATTGCAAAAGAAAGGCTGACCAAAAACTTCGAGAGCAACACCACTTTTCTCGTGGGAGGTGAAGAAATCTCGGAGTGGTTGGTCAGCTTTCAGAATGAATAAAATAAGGTCTAAAGGTGGAGACATTCTTACGCAAACACAAGATATGTTAAGCCGATGGAGTGAATATTTTGGAGATATGTATGCGGATGTTCAGGGTGATGCTGTTATCACCGAAGGAATGTAACATAGTTCCAGTGGCCCGCCAATAAAGGCGGGGAGACGGCACACGGCGGGTTTCTTTAATGGGTGCAGGCCCCACACTACCCTGTTCGTTGCCCCGAACGACGGGGTGTGCGGTTAGGAACATTTTTACCCGTCTAACAAAAAAAAAAGGTGATGCTGGTGCCACATGTGATCTAACAGATCAGCATTCGGTACCGGCATCCTCTGATGACATTAGTATGGACCAAGTTGAATGGGCGATTAGAAGTTTGAAAAATGGTAAGGCAGCGGGTATTGATATGGTGTCTGCTGAGATGATCAAGCTTGGAGGCTCATGTGTCTGGGAATCCTTCCTGATGCTTCTCAATTTATGTTGGAGCTCAGGAATGGTTCCCAAGGACTGGAGGAGCGCAGACATCGTACCCTTGTTTAAAAACAAGGGTTCACGTTATGACTGTGCAAACTACAGAGCCATAAGCTTGACCAGTTTGGCAGCCAAAGTGTATGGTAAGATTGTTGAAAGGAGAATGAGGATGGTGTCTGATGAATTTTTGTGTGAGGCACAAGGAGGTTTCAGGTGTGGATGAGGATGCATGGATCAAGTGTTTTCTCTGCGCAACATTGTGGAGAAGCATCTGGCTGTAGGCCAGAGGGTTTTCTACAGTTTTGTGGATTTGGAGAAAGCATTTGACACTGTTGTACGAATGGAACTGGGACATTTTGCCGGAGTATGGTATTAGCGGTAGACTGCTACAAGCGGTGCAGTCCAACTACATGTACTGCAGAGCTTGTGTGCGGCTGGATGACGAAATGTCACCCTGGTTTGACGTCAATATCGGCGTTAAACAGGGCTGCATTCTATCACCCAGACTGTTTATCATATATCTGGATAAATGTCTACAAAGGTTGAATGAAATGAATGTGGGAGTTCAGATGGGCGACTCAGTGGTTAATTCGCTGCTATATGCAGACGATGCGGTCGGTTATTAGCGCAGTCTGCGACTGACCTGCAAACCCTAGTCGACGTAATGGCAGAAGATTGTAAGAAAAGGGGCCTACGTGTGAATGTGAGCAAAACCAAAGTAATGGTTTTTGAAAGAGAAGAAGCCAGAACAGGTGTTAGAGTAGCAATAGGAAATGGTGTGCTAGAACAAGTGGATGAATTTGTATATCTTGGATGTGGTTTCAGTCGAGATGGAAGGTACACCACTGATGTAGAAAGAAGAGTGAATGCGGGAAATAGAGTGAAAGGAGCATTGTGACAAATTCTAGGCAGCCACCACCTCAGCCAGAAGGCACGTGTCGCAATACACAACGCAGTGCTTGTCCCAACGTTATTATATGGAAGCGAGAGTTGGGTACGTAAAAAGGAGCATGAGAGTAAAATCTCACCTACCTAGACCAAATTGGTCATGTATAGAAGGAAGGTGGAGTCAGGAGTCTCCGAAACCGGCGAGCGTGTATGAAGAGAGTTATGAATGTTGAGGAAGCGAGAGATGTATGCAAGAATAGAGCCTCTTGGCAGTCTGTTCTCTCTGCCTACCCCGCAAGGGAGGTGGCGTGATGATAAGTTTTTTTTATTTTTGAGTTGATTGAATGAAAGGTCAATTGCGGTTTACGATTTATGACGTATTAAAAAAACTACTTACTAGATCTCGTTCAAACCAATTTTCGGTGGAAGTTTACATTGTAATGTACATCATATATTTTTTTAGTTCTATCATTCTCTTATTTTAGAAGTTACAGGGGGACACACACACACACACATTTTACCACTTTGGAAGTGTCACTCGCGCAAACTGTTCAGTTTAGAAATAAAATGATATATTTTTGAAGATGAAAAAAGTTTTTTGAGTTTCAGTTCCAAGTATAACCCCCAAATTTTTTTTTTTCTATTTTCGTGTGATAATCTTATTGCGTTTCACAGAATACATCTACTTACCAAATTTCAACAGCATAGTTCTTATAGTTTCGGAAAAAAGTGGCAGTGACATACGGAGGGACAGACAGACATGACGAATCCATAAGGGTTCCGTTTTTTTGCCATTTGGCTACGGAACCCTAAAAAGAGATCAAGGGGTTTAAGGCATTATTTCTTAAGCACATGCTGGGTTAGCTTTGTTTTTGAATAAGTGTAATGCTATGCGTGGGTTCGAACCCACGACTTTCCGGAAACAAGTACAGCTCGTAGTACTAGTAATAATTGCTCATTCTTATCCATTTCGTTAGGGGACTTATTACTTATAACAGTACCGCGAAAGATTAATAGGTATATTGTTATGTTTTTATTTTATATGTATCTATAGTTGCCTATATAGTAGAGCACAAAATGTGAAAAAGAAATCATAACTACAGGCAGTGTTTCAATTTTCTTCTTCTGGATCACTGTTCCAGATGCTCTTCTGAATTATCGCAGCAGTTACTCGGAGATATCAATTTTTTATAACACATTCTTTCTTACCGTTTTAGGCGACGCGTGCGCTTCCTGTCGTCCGTTAATTATCCCTAAGATTGGGGTTCAAATCCCGTTCATAATTATAATTTTCAACTTCACATTTTTACGTTGTTTCGTAGCTAGTTATATTTGGCGCATTCAAATTGACTACAAGTAATGCAGAAATTTATTTTATAAGTATAATTATACAAACTTGATTGAGGACGTAGATAGAGGATATTATAAGCACGTTCTCAGCGTGTGCAGTGTCGAGATAGCAATAGTTTGACATATGATAACCGGAATAATTTTAAAAGATAACTATGATTGCAACTTGGGACTAAAAATGGACTACCTGTTTTAGCCGGATACAAGAATGAGAGGACAAAATAAATTGTTATGCTTATACATATATATTGCATAAAATGTATTAGAACGTGTAACATTAGCGTAGGTATATAATGTGATTAATGAAGGTTTTTTTACGTAAATACAAAAACAAGCTTAATACCGATGATGGGGACGGTTGGCCACATATGTCTCGCTCACTCTTCCTAAGTCCTAATAATTATGTGCATCCTCAGTGTGCATCCTTTTCTTCATCCTTAGTATCAAAATAGTAGCGAGTCTATAAGTCTCATACTTAGTCTATGATTGAGAATGATTGTGTCTGTGTCATACCATAAACGGCATAAACCCTGTTTCCACAGTTTTAAAGTTTTTAATAAGATCTTTTTAACTCTTTTTGTGTTCTCGTGTCTCGTGCAAGAATGCAAAAACAAGTTCACGTTTACATTTCTTTTTCTTTTATAGTCCGATCCCACCAAATGCTACCTGACAATTTTAATTATTTCTTTTTGTTATAGGGTGGAATTTCGACCGTATTTGATTTCTTATTAGTTAAAGAGATGATGCGTGAATGTTTCAAACGACGAAGAAACTACGGCCGAGCACAGATCCTGCTGCTTACGATCGCCAACTCTTTATCGATATTGATACTTTATGGACAGCTGTCTCTAGAATTTCTTTACACCAGAGAGAAACTTAATTGGACTTTAAGCGATTACACTCTTTTTGGGGCCATAAGCACGGCGATTTCTTTTGTGGGATCCTTTATAGGTATCGGACTGTTACAAAATTTGCTAGGAATGAGCGATTTAGTATCAGCAAATATTGCATTTTTGTCAGCGTTGGTGGAATATATTATAAGAGTAATCGCTTTCAGTTCATGGCATATGTACTTGGGTGAGTAATGTATTAAATAATAATTGGATTCTACAGCAATAATATTTTATATTTAATTTATGAACATTCAAATGGTCGGTCTTGTGGTTAGATTAAATGAACGCGTAAATATTATTTTCAATATTTATCAGTACTTGTAATTTGTTATATTTTAATAGCTGGTTACACAGTTTTCATTATTTAGATAGGTACATATTAGGTACATAGCATAATTTAATCGTTGTTTACTTTTAGCTACAACTGCGGTGTTCTACCGGTAGTGTATTCGACTGCTCGGGTTCGAATCCCGGGTGGGGCCAGCAAAAAGTTATTGAATTTTTCATCAAAGAACATAGAGCTAGGAAAGTTGATGGTGTTTCACCTCTAAATTACGAGTACTAATATAATGATCGGTTAAGTAGTTATGGCGTGAAAGCGTAACAAACAAACACAATTTTGCATTTATAATATCAGTGCTTAACGATTATATATAATTCCAGTGCCGCGATGTTTGTCCGGGATGAACTCCAACACCACTGTTTTGTTCCAACTTAAGAGATAGGATACTTTATATCTCAATTTATAATTGCAATATATATTCATGAAAAAATATATGGTGGTACGAAGTTCGCCGGGTTAGGCCAGTGCCGAAAAGCCTTTGAAAATAGTAAAAAGTGAAAAAAAAAATAGTAGGATGAAACCCATTGGAAAAGTAAGAAAATATAACAAAAATAAAAGGAAAAATAATTTACGGGCGATTTGACGTCGGGAAGGGGGTGGGGGTGAGCTTTTAAGGGTAAAAATCGGCTAAAACTAAGAGTAGTTTTGCCAGAAATCGTGATACACCGATTTATTTTTGTTATATATTCTTAGTTTTCCAATGGGTTTCATCCTACTATTATTTTTTTTGGTTTCGAAAATTATCGGCACTGGTCTAGGTCAGCTAGTATTATATAAAACAGCTACTAATACAGGTGTATCAAAAAAAGTCTAAAATACCATAGTACTTACATACTTCTTCAACAATTTACAGAAATATTTTAACAATCATAATAAGTACCCATACTTTGTGAAAAAACTTCTTGCATTTCTAAGAACTGCTAAACCGCTATATCATTTTACACACCCCTCTAGGTTGTAAAGAGGTTCTTCCTGGGAGCTAGAATTTATAGTTTAAATTTATTTTTTTAGGTGCTGGATTATCATTATTCAAAGGTCTATCGGCGCCCCTGATCAGGTCATTCTTGACGAAAATATTACCAGTTGTGGATATAGCAAAGGTGTTTGCGCTTATGTCAGCGATCGAAGGGTTGTGCCCATTAATAGCACCTGTGTTGTTTAACTCTTTGTATTGGTATACCATAACGGTATTCCCAGGCGCCATCTATGTACTCAGCAGTGCAATAGCGACTATCTGTATTGTGTGCATGACGTAAGTACTTACTTTGTTTTTTATTTATACGCTACTTGTAACAAATCATTTATAAAGTTTTTGTCTGTCTGATTGTTCCGGCTAAACTCCGGAACGGCTGGACCGATTTGGACAGGAGTTTCACTATCAGATAGCTTTTCAAAGTACAAATTATTTGTGAATAAAGAAAAAGAGATTTTTAGTAGGGGCGGGAATCGAACCACACATCTTTTCCAATCCGGGGAAGTGCTCTAAACCACTAAGCTACCCTACTGATCCTTCGATCATCCCAAATTCTTAATCACATTTGTCTTACGACTAACTCTTTTTCTTTATTCACAAATAATTTGTACTTTAAAAACTAGCGGAGCATGTCAATTGCTAAAAGAAATAGATCTAAAATAGCAGATAGCTGTTGTTACTAGGAGTAACTTAGGAGCGGCTGGACCGATTTGAACGGGACTCCACACATAAGTATTGTTATATTGAGTAACATAGGCTACTTTTATTTTGGAGGTAGGGGGTAGGGTTCCGGGCAGAAAAAAATCCTCGCGGGCCATGTCGCGGAAAACAGCTAGTTGTAAATAATCCTCTTGATATTATAATTTGGCCGTTTGGGGCCGGTTTTAGAATTACCCCACCCCTTCACCCATGGTAGTCGTAAGAGCCTACTGAGGGAGTACCGGGGGAGTGGGCAGCAGCACACCCTCGAGTATTAACAACATCCATTGCGATCGCCAACCCGCCTGCCAAGCGTGGCGATTACGGCATTATCCCCCATGACGGGACCGCTCGTTGTGGCGTTCTCTTGGGGAGGCCTATGTCCAGCAGTGGACGTAGAAAGGCTGATGGATGTATATTATAATAATATATATTTACTATACAATGCGGGTGGCAAACACCACCCCCTTACAGTAGCCTAAAGACGCTCGCAATATCAGAGGCATCACTAGCGCGTCGCTAACTTCAAGGAAACGAATAAGAGGTGGATATGAAGGGTAATAAGGAATCGCAGTCACCATACGAAACACGACATTATTAGTACCTGCCGTTGTTTCAAGCTGCTCTTCTGTGAGATGGTGGTACTTCCCTTATCGAGCCGTCTTATTCATTATGGGATAAGCAAGGCTCCTACTATTAGAAATTGTTTGTATTAGGCAAATAGTAACTATATCATATATCGTCGCATTTATACGAGGTTACTTCGCCGCTGCTTAGAATATTTAAATAGAAAATTAGAACATATTGAAGAGGTTTTTGTGGCATATGTGTGATATTTTTATAAGTATTATAGGTACTTACCCACCTAATTATCACCCTTCCCACAACTTGTTTACAGTGCACCATGCCTACTCTTATTTTACGTATTTCGAGGGTAATTTATTGCGAACTTACCTCTTTGCAATGCAAATTAGTCTAATAGTCATTAGTTCTCCGATTTTTATTATTTATTTATGCTTACTGTCAAACACGTTTTCTCTTTGGCCTGACCTTAGATAGGAAAATAGACTTGGCTAAAACATATTACCCTATCACCTACTTATGTACTAACTGTTTATATACTTTGTTACATAATGAAAGCATACCTCTTATTAATTTACTTGTATTTCAGGTCTGTTCAATATTTAAGATGGAATACGACTTCACAATACGAATGCCTTGAAAACGTTCCAACTTAATAATTATTTACACACGAGCTATGCAGAATAGCATACATTTGATGTATGCATTCAAAATGATTATCACAAACGAAGTTGTGAATCTGATATAACATTTATTGTTATTTATTTCACAAAAATATAATTTTATATCAGTAAATGTATACAAACTCTATTTACAACACATATGTACTTAGTTGTAAGTAAATTACAGATACTTACTAGTTGTAACGACGTCGGAAGCTTCCTTATCAAGTGGGTTCAATATAAATGATAGTTTATTTATGTGCAAGTACTTGTCAGCATATTTAGAATTTTTAAATATTTATGTACATACGTAATAAAGTTATTTTATTTATGTAAAGCTGCAACTAGAGTAAAATCTTCTCGGGTCCATTTTGAATGTTACTAGAATTGATATCATATAGTATTAACTTATGTCTTTTTATAATTGACTTTAAAGCTTTTTACAAGCAATATTTACATTTTAAATGTATTGAAGTTTTATATTTCATTTTGTAATAATGTTTGACATTTATAAATAAACGAATAAAATAGTCGAATGTGTTTCTATTCTTTCTAATCATACAACTTTAGTCTAAATGTGTCCATATAAAAACTATACCCGATTTTTAAGAATACTAACAACCGCAATTTTATTAAAAACACGATATTTTGTCAAGGTCCCTTGTAAATTACAATCATCAGATATATTTATAATCCGTCGGAAATAACATTTGAGTCATAATATAACTATGTAACTATGTGTCACTAGACGGATATATGCGGCTTGACAATACTCTCGGTATAGTCGAGTCCATGGGCGACGGTTACCATTTACCATCAGATGGACCGTGGCTCGTATGCCAATACATGCAATAAAAAACAAAAAATGTACTAGTTCTTTTTTACGGACGAAACGAAACGGAAGCGATTATATGCGTTTGGGGTTAGAGATTGTTTGTATGTATGTCTGTTACCATTTTCCTCGAAAACCACTGGACCGATTTCATTGTTTTATGAACTCCAAAGATGATTCATGACCACCAGAGACCGATGCAGCAGCTAGGATCAGGCTTCTCTGAAACTGAATCCGATTCCGATGTGGTTTTTTGCTTTAAATGAGTACAAGTCATTTTTCTATCTAACATTTTGAAAAAGCCAACACCGCAATTTTTTTAAAAACACAATCTAAAATGGGTCTATTTAATGTAGTTAGGAACAGAGCGGAGGCAGCCCCCTACGGATTTTTATCTTTCGTGTCTTATTTCCCTCTAGTCAAGGGGTTCAAAAGCTATGTCATATTTTTTTCGATTCCATTTTAATTAACATAGAACGTGGCCTAAATACGGAACGTTCGAATCTATATTTGTCAATGTTACATTTGCGAAACTGAGTCTGCCTCAAAAGAAGTGGAACGCAAGTATCGTATACGGGTATTACAAGTTTTTGTCCTAGTCACCGAAGAACTAGCCAGAGTTTCCTAGGCAGACTACAGATACAGTCCGCCTGGTAAACTTTGCCGGTCCCAAGCCCGGGCAAATAGGGAGGGCCTTTTATATGTATCATATTTATCATATATAAATATCTCACAATAGTATATTCTTATAGTCTCTTCCTTCCTTTCTGTCTTTGTATGTATCGAAGCCGGATTGTTGTGGGTGCGAAGACGGCTTCATATTTTTATCTATTCGTATAATACATATATATCTTTTTTATTATATATTTATGTGCTCAGGGCAAGCACCGACCACAAGTATTGCCCCTTTTATTTAAGTAGTACATCAATTTATTAAGTCTATAAATGTACACAGCACCTACCTGCGCTCCGGCTTGCGCAGTGATCACCGTACTGCGGGATGAAGGATCCTGGGGGCTGAGCCAACCGGCGCTGGGGTTATGCGTCCGTGCGGCAACACTCCTCCTTTGGCCTGGATTTCATGCCACACGGTGGCCTCACCTCCTAGCCAGGGGTTGGGAATCGGTCAGGTGTCCCGTCAGAGGGGAGTGAGTACCTCGCATCCTACCTTTACCCAAATAGGCTATCCTAAGTCAAAAGACGAAGGCACTGGGAAGGGTAAAGCCAGCGCTGGAAACCCCTCAAAGGTTGTGAAGATACCAGTGTCGAGGGCGTCCGAGACGGCGCCTCGTGACGAGGGTGTGTCACAGAGGCAGCTGACGACAACAGTTTTCTCGACGACTGGATACTTCCGAAGCGCAAGCGCAAAAGGAAGAAAGCTGCTCGCAACCTGGAACCAGCTCCATCAGCCCGGAACCCTGACCAAAAGGTCCGGAAACCGGGCTATAAAACTAAGGCTGAACACCGGTTACGACGCAAGCCGAAGCCACTAATCGGGGAAACCCGAAAAGTAGTCAGCTCGCTTTTAGCACCGAGCGGGATGGGCGGACAGAGGCAGGCGGAAGCCAGCCGAAGTCTGCCGAACCGCGGTCTGGAGCTAGAAGGGGGCCGCCTGCGAAGAAAACGGCAAATAAGCCTGCTAAGGCCGCTCAGGCTACGGCTAATCGTGCTCTAAACGAGACGATCATGCCGCGTGGAGAGCACAGACGGCCCAAGTTAGAGCAGCCAAAGCAGGCTGCTCGTAAGAGCTATGCCTGTGCGGTCAGCACGCCTCTCGACGTAGCAGTCACCTGTGAGCGCACGGGTATGCTGACCGCGACCATGGCTCAAACGGTCCACAAGGGGATTCAGTGGAAACTCCTTAGTGAGGGCTATGCTAAGGACACTGGGCCAGTCTTCAAAGGAAGACCTATACATGCGGACGGTGTCCTCAAATTATGGTGTGGAAATGAGCACACCCTGCGATGGCTAGAGAGAACGGTGTCGGAACTAGAGATGCTGAAAGACGTCACTCTAGTCGTCAAAAGCCAAACGGAAATACCACAAAAGATCAAGTCTGGTATTGTCATCCCTGACGAATTTGGGCTGATCCCAAATTCAAAGTACATAGGGCGTACATTTGCTTACCAAAACCCGTGGGTGGATGTGAGCAAGTGGACGCTTTGCAGCGACAAAAAGCAGGAGAGCAAGAAACTGTGGTTCATCGTGGTCGCCATACCGGAGGACCAAATCCCGGCCATTCTGGACGCGGCCGTCGCCTAACCTTTACGCTGGGTGCGGTCTACGTCAAGTTCCAGGGCCGGAATGGTAGGTACGCTGAGGTACCCCCAGGCTGGGACCCGGTGACCCGCACCATCAACAGAGAACTGTTGGAGCGGGAACCACCGGAGAAAACGCGGCCAGAAACGGAGGTGGCCACAGCTACCTCAACGAGCAACCCTGCGAACAGCGAGATGACACCCACTTCAGTGGAAGCCGTCGTCATAACGCTGACTCCGAAGAAGAGCACTCCCTGGGTGGGGAGTCGGAGGACATACTTCTGTCACCGGCTCCCGGCAAAGATGGGGGGGCCTCCGAAGAGTCCAGCGACCTGATGGCAGGGTTAAGGCTTGGAGAGGACGACGAGGGCATGATTGCTGATGACGTCTCCTTCGTCGATCCTTAATGTTCTCCAAGTCAACCTCCACCACAGTCAAACCGCAACGGCTCAGCTGCGGAAGTGGTTGGAGGTACAAATGGCGGCCATTGCCCTTATCCAGGAGCCGTGGGTAAGGTCAGGCCATATCCAAGGTCTCTCAAATCTTGGAAGTAAAGGTCTTACTTTTCACGGATCATGATCACCCCAGATGGTGCATCTTTGTAACTAACAACGTGAGAGCACAGTTACTAACAGACTTGTTGCAGAGACATAACTGCGATAAAGCTGTCTCGCCAACCAGCAGCCATGGATGGACACATGATCTTCGCCTCGGCATACATGCCTGAGAGCGAGGATCCACCATCGCACGACCTCACCAGATTGGTGAACCACTGCGAGGAAACCAAGACGGAGGTCATCATCGGAGCTGACACTAACGCCCACCACACCTTGTGGGGAATGAAGGCTTCAAAGAGTAGAGGTAAGGGCTTAGTTGAATTTCTTTTTTCTACTAACCTGTCTCTGGTAAACATAGGTTCTGAACCAACTTTCGTCACGCGGCGAAGTACGACGATTATTGACCTAATGCTGGCATCGGAGACGGCAACGGATAACATCATGAACTGGCATGTCTCGGAAGAGGCATCGTGCTCGGATCATAGATGGATCCGTTTCGACATTCGAGCCCAAACACTCCCAAAACCTAAAAGACGGAACCCTCGCAAAACCGATAGAGTAAAATTTTTAAGGTCTCTCGGTGATACATTAGCACAAAGGGGAGCGACACAGCAACCCCTAAATATTAAACAAATCGAAAGCGAAGTTGGTATACTTACCAACATGTTAATAGATAGTTACCAAGCAGCCTGTCCTGAAAACACCCCACCGAAAATAAAGGGTAAGCAACCATGGTGGGGTCCGGAGCTCGAACTCAAACGGAAAAAGGTAAGGAAAGTCTTGAACAGAGCAATGAATACCACCAAAGATAAGGACTGGGATGCTTACCGAGCAGCAAAGTCCGAATACAAGAAGTGCATACGATTCAGGAAAACAGAAGGGTGGAGAAGCTTCTGTGGCAGTATTGAATCGTGTCAGCAAGCAAACAGGGTAAGAAAAGTGCTAAAGAAACAAAATGCGCCTGCACTAGTAACCCTCCGTAAATCAGATGGTACACTTACATCATCAGTAGAGGAAGCTAGACGCGTTCTAATTAAACTCACTTCCCAGGATGTGTCTTCACTCAAAGAATAAACTGGGATGATGAAGTAATCACACCCACAGCCCGGGACTGGGCCTACGCCAAGGGAACAGTCACTGGACAAAGTCCAATGGGCCGTTAGCAGTTTCCATCCTTTTAAATCACCGGGTCCAGATGGAGTTTTCCCCGCGCTATTACAGTGGGGTATAACCCAGATCGTGGACAGACTGGTGTACATCTTGAGGGCATGACTGGCCTTAAGATATGTCCCTATGGGATGGAGGGAAGTGAAAGTAATTTTTATCCCAAAGCCAGGTAAGGGTGACTACACAAATGCGAGGTCCCACCGGCCTATTAGTCTGACCTCCTTTCTGCTGAAAACTCTTGAGAGGCTCTGCGAAAGGGAACTGAGAGATAGGCCCCTAAAAACAATCCCACTTCATGTAAACCAACACGCCTACAGTGCGGGTAAATCTACCGAGTCGGCTCTTCATCTAGTGGTCAGTAGGATCGAAGAGGCAATAGAGCAAAAAGGCTCTTGTCTAGGTACCTTCATAGACATTGAGGGCGCCTTCGACAGGACTAATTTCTCCAGCATATGTACAGTCCTATCTAAACATGGGGCACATCCCGTACTGATTGACTGGACAAGAAACATGCTTAGCAAAAGAGTGGTCCGACTAGAAGGAGAGGAAAAAATGGCAATGATAGCCAAAGGCTGTCCACAAGGGGGGGTCCTCTCACCCCTGCTGTGGAATTTAGTTACCTGAGAGTGACCTGATCACCAAACTCAATGCTAAGCACTAATACAAGATAGGTTATGCGGACGATCTTGCAATCTTGATCTCAGGTAAGGTAACCGATACCATCTGCAACTTAAATCAACAGGCGCTTAGAACAGTAGAAACTTGGTGTGGTGAATACGAACTAACGGTAAACCCCGCTAAGACCGGGCTAATAATGTTCACGAGAAAGCGTAACCTAGGAAACTACAGCCTTCCTAAACTATTCGGTACGGAACTACAACTATCAAATGAGGTCAAATATTTAGGCCTTACACTTGATAGCAAATTAAATTGGAGTAGCCACTTAGACAATAAAATAAATCAGGTAAGCATAACCTTCAGGCAATGCCGGAGAATAATTGGGAAAAAATGGGGTCTGAACCCAAAGATCATTCTATGGTTATACACCACAATCATACGCCCCATGTTCACTTATCGTGCTGTAGGTTGGTGGCCTAGGACCAGACTGAGCACAGCAACAAATAAACTACAGCGCGTACAACGGTTAGCTTACACGGCAATGACAGGTTGCATGAGAACAACTCCCACAGCGGCAATGGAGGCCATGCTAAATCTACCACCGCTCTCACTGTACATACAGCAGGAAGCAGCTTTAGCATCTCTACGACTCAAAACCTTAGGTTTATGGAGGTATTGTAAGACACAGCATACGGCCTTACTGGAAGAGCTCACCGAGGAGCTCCCTATCATCACAGCGGTAAGTGACCGTATGCCAAAACAATTTATGTTTGATAAAAAATACAAGATCCAACTGTATGAAGACGGACACTGTGAGGGACTAAGGCCCAGCGAGCTCCGTATCTTCACAGATGGATCAAAAACAGGTACAGGCACTGGAGCCGGAGTCTTCTCAGAAGATCTCAATGTACATATAGCTACGCCACTAGGTAGGCATAACACGCTATTCCAGGCAGAATGTTTGGGTATCACCACACAAGTTAAGGCGGGAAAAAGTGTACCTAACCGCACACCCCGTTGGGCAACGAACAGGGTAGTATACTACTACCACTAAAGAAACCCGCCGTGTGCCGTCTCTCCGCCTGTGTCGGCGGGCCACTGATACTCCAACCCGCGCGAGGCTTATACTTAAATACTTAAGACTTTGGGGCCATTCAGGAGAAGACCCCACCAATTGACATATAATTTTTTCCAAAACGGAAAGATGAAATTTGGCGGCAGCCAATGGGGTAGCAGTAGGCTACTAGGTCCATAGGGGCTGAGGGGACCCAGTTACCGAAAGTGATCGATAAGTATCTACATATTTATTTTTTGTCAAAAGTAGGCATATTAATAATGATTGTTCAGAATAAATAAAAATTTAAAATTTTCTACCACGTGATATTAAATATAAAATAAGAATTACAAGGGTAGGTAAGTTGTGCCATATATAACTGTGGTGAACTGGAACCTAACTAGGGAAACCCTGTATTTTAGGACTCCAGAACACTCACCTGCGGTCAATAAGAATGAGTAAAGAAATTTCACAGGGAGCCAATGAGCCCAGCTCATCATCTTCATAGTAGAAAGACCGCTAAATAAATGAAAAATGTGTGATAATCGCAGGAGAACTTATTGTTGTGTGTTTGGCTGTCTAAATGTCATGTTATGTCGATTTCTCAGTATTCTAGGTATAGTGACTAAGTAATAATCGTAAGTAAAAATCATAAGTTAAAATAATCTGTGTTGGGTCGTCTGGGTTTAGGGTTAGTGAGGTCGGTTTTACCTAAACGATTACAAGTAAAAAATACAACTTCCCGGCCCTTGCCAATTTCTAGGCTCTGAATTAAAATTTAGCTAAAAGTTACAACCCTGAGACAGGCAAGTATGGTATAAAATTATATCGCGGAATGGGCCGGAGATGATCTTTCTAGCGGTATCTCAAACTTTGTTAGGGTAGGCTTCTGATCTACGGTTCTAGCTGATCCAGCAGTGTTTACACGGAGCAACTACCTGTCTGACCTCCATGACTCACCTTAAGGGACAACTGGCGAACTTAATACAAGACCGGAGTCAGATTTTTGTCTAAGCCTCTAATAACCTGTAACGACTATTATATATTATTTAATTACGTACCTAAGTAAGATATTATTTAATTACATAAGATATATTATATACTTATACGAATAATTACCTAACATACCTTTTACGTCATCCTCTTTTCTACTTTTCGCTGTGCCCAACAGGGTCCATAATTGTTACTCTTTTATTTTTATGTTACCACCTACTATATACATTGTGGATTGCGAAAATAAATTAATATGAATAAAAAAGTTCTGTGGTCTGACTGAACACAAAACAATTTTTTTTAGATTTTTGTTCGTGCCACATCACGTAAAAACTACTGAACGGATTTTGATGCAACTTTTTTATTTGGTAGCTCTTGATTAGACGTAAAAGCTGGTATACATTTTATCCCGCTACGATATCGGGAACCTGAGATATAGCCTAAAAAGGCAAAGGATAGTAAATACATATATAAATCTTCTGTCCATGTGTCGAATTGAACTCTTCCTAAATGATTGCCCGACTGATTTCGATGAGTTTTGTGTATATTAAACACAAAGTGAAAAATGTGAAATCGTAAATAACAGTCACGAGCAGGATTATTTTCGATTTCACATTTTTCACTTTGTGTTTAATGTATACCTAGTGCTAAAGCATGTCAAATGCTAAAAATATCTAAATAGTTTTTTGTGTATGTTCAAGAGGATTCAAGGAGGGTCTAGATTCACATAATTGGACCCGGTAGACGTAGTCGCGATATGCTTTTTAGGATTATTTAATTTATTCTAATGTAAAATGTACGAGGGGTGATCCAAAAGTAATGATAATTGGTTACTTCAGGTCCACATAAAAATCCAAAAAAAATTTTTTTCGCTAGCCTATACACTCACTACGTCAGCCTAAAAAAATCATATAAATAGGTCAGGATTTCCGGGAGATACATTCATTTGAATACGAACTGTCGAAGAGATAACATAAACATGGAGAAAAACGAAATTAGAGCTGTGATCAAGTACCTCTGTTTGAAAAAAATGTCTACAAAAGACATACACTGTGACTTGGTGGAAACATTGGGGGACTCTGCTCCTCCATATTCTACAGTTGCACGCTGGGCCAAGGAGTTTAAGCTGGGCAGAACATCCACTGAAGATGAACATCGCGAAGGACGCCCATCCACGTCCCTCACAGAAGACAACGTGAAAAATGTCGAAGATGTTGTGTTGGCAGATCGAAGAGTGACCATCAGGCATGTAGCTGAGGTCACAGGGATCTCATATGGAAGCGTTCAAAGAATCATTTCGAACAAGTTGCATATGAAAAAGGTCTCTGCGCGTTGGGTTCCCAGAATGTTAACCGACGAGCAAAAGAAAAAACGAGTTGACATTTCGAGGGTCAATCTCGAAAAGTTCCAAGCAGCTAAAGAAAATTTTTTGTTGCGTTTTGTGACTATGGACGAGACCTGGATCCACCATTTTGATCCTGAAACAAAAAAACAATCGATGACTTGGAAGCGAGCCTCCTCACCGACGCCAAAGAAATTCAAAGTCTCAAGTTCGGCGGGAAAGGTTATGGCGTCTGTTTTTTGGGACGCTAAAGGAATAATTTTGGTGGAATATTTGGAAAAGGGAGCCACTATTACGGGCTCTTACTACGCAGACCAAATAAGAAGATTACGGGAGGCCATTAAGGAAAAAAGACGCGGCAAACTGCGAGCTGGAGTGCTGTTTCACCAAGACAACGCACCGGCTCACAAAGCCGCAGTTGCGATGGCTGCCATTCAAGAAACGGGATTCGAACTGGTCGAACACCCTCCCTATTCGCCAGATCTGGCTCCTAGTGACTTTTACCTCTTTCCTCGGCTCAAGGAACACCTCCGAGGCAAGAAATTTGAAGACAATAGCGAAGTTATGGCCGCTGTTGAGGCGTTTTGGGAGGGTCAAGAAAAGGATTTTTTTTCAAAGGGAATCCTGGGTTTAGAAAAAAGATGGACTAAATGTATTGATTTGCTAGGAGACTATGTAGAAAAATAAATTATTATTTTAACTTTAATTACCGTGTTTTATTTTTATTATCATTACTTTTGGATCACCCCTCGTATAGGTACTTACCTAACATCAAAATTAAACGGTTATTTCGATACTTGGATGTCGGAACAATAATCAAACAAATTGTCAGGTGGGCGGGCTCATTATCGGATACCAATGAAGTAGTAAGTATAACACAGTTCCAGGGATCCGCCAATATAGGCGGAGACGGCACACGGCGGCTTTATTTAGTGGGTGAGGGCCCCACATTAACCTGTTCGTTGGCCCGAATGACGGGGTGTGCGTTTAGGAACATTTTTCCCCGCATTAACAAAAAAAAAGGCTCGCTATCAGATACGTACAAGCGTGGGATGTAGTGTGAAGCAGGGTGGCCTGACCTCACCCAGACTTAGTCTGCTGGAATCTTGAGCTTAGCAACACCTATCTAGATCGTCACGTGAACGGAGTTTCCGTTAACAAAGTGTTTAAGGCCGGTAATAAAAACATTCCACTGGTAAAACTTTATGGAAGTCCACTGAAAAAAGTAACACGATTTAAGTAGGGTCACTAGGTCTGTTCAGACCTTAGAGAAGACTCGGACATCGAGCGTGAGCGCAGGGCGTTGGCTGTCCGATGTAATATGTTGGCTCATAGATATGCACGATGTACCTACTAAAGTTAAGGCTACGCTTTTCACGGCGTTCTGCCAGTCCTTTCACACGTGCAGTCTACAGAGGTCATACAGCGCCCTGCGCGTATAATATAATAATGCGTTTAGTCTGTTCATGGTGTTGCCACGATCTTGTAGCGCCTCAGGTATGTTCACCCAAGCTGCAATAGATGTGTTCACGCCATTATAAAAAAATATGTGCCTCTTTCATGTACAGGGTGCGTGGCACTCCCAATAGCATCATCAGCACAATAGCAGATAGGTGGGATAATTATATACTACCATACTGGGGCACAGATGCGTTTACACAGACCTGTGGCGTACTACCTATTTAGGGTTCAATTTAATTGCAATTTCTTGATACGTAATAGCGTTAGCTATAAAGTACAAGTAAAAAAAAGGGTAA
Organism: Leucoma salicis; assembly: GCA_948253155.1. NCBI lineage: Eukaryota > Metazoa > Arthropoda > Insecta > Lepidoptera > Erebidae > Leucoma > Leucoma salicis. Next base: position 10,505,383 of record OX411820.1, on the reverse strand, counting down.
GAAACCTGAATAAATTATTATTAAAATTTCGCACACCAACAACTCCATTTTTTTAATGAAATAAAGTAGCTGAAATAAATTAACTCAACCCAAACCTGCGGCGCAATTTACTCAGTTTAATTAAGCTAAGCGTATGCCGAGACGCAGATCCACGCAGCGTAAGGCAAGGCAGATGCAAAGCATTACACAGCCGAACTCCTTAATAAGCTGCGTACGTTGTGGGTGTGGCTCAGGCACGTGCAATGTAGAAATGTTTGTTCTGCTGCAAGTGCTTGCGCCGCAACATAGATACGCAGGTAATTTTCAAAGCATTACAAAATCTGCCCTGCCCTGCGTCTCTGCATAATATGCTTTCTGGTTATACGTATTAGGTACTTTGAATAAGCTTAGCCTCATTTAAAAACGTGCTCAGTCATTCGGAATTTTTGAGCATTGATACGAAATCCATTTATTGATAAATCCCTATATCGGTAACTTATTTTATATAAATTCTTTTTTTTTTCTCTTTATTGTGGCAACAAACAGTCATTATAAAACAAATAGGTAACTTAATTATTATTATGTTACTACAAACAGGACGTTGAGTGCCAAAACTTAAACTTATTATAATAAAGGTAATAAAAAGAGCTTCTGAGGTAGGGTGCTAATACAAAGAAAAGAGTAGGTACCTAGTAGTAATTTTATCTCAAGTAATATGATTATTTATAAGTTAAATAAATGATGTTCCCACAGTAACACCTTCGATATGTTATCCTTAAGCATTGCAATGGAGGAATGGGAGAGATCCAATTCAGAGAATTCAACATTATAAAGTTTTATACAGCGATACAGGAAACAGTTACGTGTATAGTCCAAATTATTACTGGGGCGTGAGATGCCAGATGGTCTACGATTGGATGCATTAAAAGGTAGCTAGCAATACTGGAGAATCAATTTGATTGTTGATAAGTTTGTAAAGAAATAAAATGTCAAATAGTTTGTGACGATATTTTAAACTTAAATCTCGAGCTTAAAATGTTTGTGACGTAAGGAATCCTGATAACCATAGATATAGTATAACTGATAACTTTCTTCATGATGTTTAATGCAGTAATTTACATTTTTTTTTAATTCGGCAATTTTATTGTAGGTAATTACGGTAATTATTAGCCTTTGCCCGCTGCGGACAATAGTTAGGTTCCTATATCTCAAACATTCCCGATATAGCGGGATAAACAGTATAGCTACCAGTTTTTCTAGTTTCAGTCAAAATTCATTCAATAGTCTTAACGAGATGTGCGAACACTAAACGTTAATGTTAATGTTAACGTTAATGTTTTGTGATAATTATTTTAACTATTGACATATTTTAAATGTAGAGATAACTCTGATACAGCTTTATAATAGTATAGATAGGTACTATTGTTACAAATAAGTAGCTAGGTGTAATAAAACAACTTTGTTTATTTAAATCTTATAATTATTGAGTACTCTCCCTGGCACATTGTACATAACATGATGAGGCAGAGGAAGACCTTATCTGTCAGATACTCAAAAGTTCCTTTATTTCGAACTGAGATATCATTATGGCATTTTAAATGTGTAGTTCGAACCTACGCTACTTATAATAAAAATCATCACAGATTAAAATTTTATTCTTATAAAAATAGCTCGGTTTTGTACAAGAAACTTAACTTTTATTGGCATCTATTATGTCCTAAACACTGGTGTAACAACATGTTAGAGATTCTAAATCTTTAAATTCTTCTTGTCTTTTAGTGCAATATATATTTTTTTGTGAAGTAACCATCTTTCTAACAACGAAATACCTATTTAAAGTAAGTTAAAATTTAAAGTGAGCAACTTTATATTTATACATCACAGATTATCCACTGGGGTATATTTTGTTCAGTATTATAAACCTTCATAAAGTATGAACTTATTTTAACAGCAGAACACAATACAAAAAACAAACAGCCCTGTAAATCTACTAAAAGAAAAACAACTTACATAGTTAAAAAAAAAGAAAATAATAGTAAGTACATAACGATGTATGCATGTTTCAACAATGGAACTTATGCATGAATTGGTAAGAGGAAAATCTTAATCAACTTAATAATACTTGTCAATTAGCTTAAAGTCTTAAGTGTATTGAAGTGGGGTAGTTCAGTGGATATTAATCCTTAAAATAATAATTTGGACCGCTTGTCATACTGGTACAGTAGCATAAGCACCAATGTTATATACACACCACCAGATATGTTGCACACAAAATAAATCAACTGTTCACTGTCATTTGTCGCGAATTAACGCGGTTTATATAAACAAGTCCCTTAAATCTACCATTCTTCTTCTGGTTCCAGCCCTTGTTCAACATTGGCAGTAGCATTATTGAAATCCTGTAAACATAATTTAAAAATGATTGTGAGATACTTTAATGCCTGGATACTTGTATTATTTTATTAGATTATCTAATTTATAAAACTAGAAATGTGGCGTAATTATTAGCATTTCATTCCCATATAAGACAAATATTTGTATGAATTACAAATAGTTGTTCAGCCTGGAAGTGTAAATAAAGGCCCTAACGATAGTGGAAGACGAAATCGAAAAGCTCGAAAAGACAATATTAAACACTACTGTCTACTAGCGATTTAACGAATGTCAGTTTAGCATTCGCGAACGCGGATGATTTTCAAATAAGCGCGCGCAAAATATTATACGGGTTTCACTTCTAGTGTTACTGTCAGTCACCCATGTTTAAACCGAATATAGCCAAGGTTCATTTTGACAAGTAGATTGAATGAAGTTAGTCAGATTGAGTTCATTCAAAAATATTCGTTGTTCTCCGCCCTCACAGGTGCGTGTACAACGCCATCGACCGGACCACCCCTGCGTAAAGCCGTGTTTGGTCCGCCTATATTCCGCATGAGCCGTGTAAGCCTCGGGGACAGTTCACGGAAGTGCTCGCGAAAGCGCCACCGCTCGTCCAGCATCAGGCCCAGATACATGATCTGGGCCGTCACCTTAATTTGGACCCCGTCCACCATGATCCGAGGCGCCAGCAGGTGGCCGACGTCGGGGCCCATGGAAAAGTAGGGCCTCCGACTTATCCAGGGCCACCCTAAGCCCCAGCGCCGCGATCCTCCTGACCACCTCCGAGGTCCCTAACTCGTCAGGAACGCCGCTTTCTATGTCCCACAGGAGTGGCCCTAGAACTAAACCCTGTGGGACACCGCACGATATGGGTCTCCTCACAACATCTTCTATGCGGCTCTCATAGAGAACGCTGCGGCCCTTAAGATAGCCTGCCACTAGCCACCTCAGATATGCTGCAGGCACCCCATGATACCCGAGCACCCCCCTGATGCAGCTGAATGGCAGACTATTGAATGCGTTGCCGATGTCAAGTCCAGTCCGACGTCGCGCAGGTGCTGGACGATGCGGGCAGCGAGGATCCTCTCCAGCAGCTTGGTGATTTTATTGTAAAATGACCAGAAAAAAAGTTATAACAGCCAAAAGAAAAGTTGTTCAAAAATTTTCAGTTATTTTTGTTTACAACTTTTTTGTTTTTGATTTTAAGATAAAAAGTAATAGAGTAAAGAAATAGACAATTTAATTTGCTACAAATAATGTTTTACAGAATTTTCTGTAGGTTTGCTAGTTTACGAGATACAGCGCGAAAACCCTTTGCACCCCTTTTTCGAAGATGGCGGCCGGGGGACAACGCAACCCTACATGTAACTTTTCAATGGACTAAATATATTCGCAGAACATTCGCATCGTTTCATGCAAATACGAATTGTTGAAAACAGGCGAATATTCGCGAATGCTAACATTCGTTACATCACTACTGTCTACTTACAAAATCTCCAGTCTGTTTGCATGTACAAAAGTCAAATTGCTCATTATATGTTTGTATAAAGCAAAATAAATAATTAAGTTATCATTATATGTCTCATCCCAATTTAAATGGGTTGTCTTTTGAGTTATGAGAATAAGAAAAAACGCACACAAGTTACATTTAAACATATTAATCTTGTATTAATAATTTAATAAAAATAAACAAAACTTACTCGAATATCACTACCGCCATACTTGTTGCCCTTATAAGTAGCTGTACCACCACCTTGCAAGAAATCTGGCACAGTTTGATCAGCTTGTTTAAGAATTTTAGCCAAATCTGCAACTAGGGCACTATCCTGTTAAAACAAAAATCTTTATGAGATTTCCTGTATTAAAAGATAGTTTAATTGAAACTTCTTTTTTCATTCACAAACCAGAAATAAAATTGTCATTGAAAAACGTGTTTCCTGCTAAAGACAAAATGCATTTCATTCCAAAGTAGTTTTCATTAGAATATGTGTCAAGTTGTTGTAATATTTTCAAGACTCGATTATTTAATGCTTATGCGGTAATGACAAGTAGGATACATATTACTCTGGATCATAACATACAAACTTATATATAGCTATTTTAAGTAAGATTGGTTTATAATAATCAATTATTGTCATTCTGTCATACATTTCGCTCATATCATAATTTAGAATATGGGAAAAATATTGAATAGGTAATTTATAAAATTTACCTGGTCAGCATCAAAGAATGATACAGCTTTTCCTCTGTTACCAACACGTCCGGTTCTGCCGATTCTGTGCACATATTCATCTATGCTCTTTGGCAAATCATAGTTTACAACGATGTCCACATTCTTGATATCTGACACATACAAAAATATTATGAATTATTTTACAATTTGTGGATTGGAACATTTATGAACAAAGGGCAATGACACTTGAACACTAACTATTTTTCTATATGTATGTAGATATTAATACTACATTGGCAGAGAAGCCAACGCCTTATCTTAAGATGAGTAGTAACTTGCTCATGGACTTAGCAATATCAAGGCATCAGAGCATACAGGTACCTCTAATTCATGACAAGTAAGCTCAGGTCACACAGTTAGTCACTCAGGAGAAGTTTATCATTAAACACAAAGTGAAAAATGTGAAATCGAAAATAACAGTCACGAGCAGGATTCGAACCTGCATCTCCTGGATACCGTCCAGATGCTTTACCAATTCAGCCATCGTGACCTTTGCTCCTGACTGCTAATCTCGACAACACATTCATACTTAACGTCTTTGGGTAACGCAGACGCCATCTGTCGGAAGTATTTTCATACATTATACCGACCAGGTAAACTTAATTTTACTATTAAGATTTTACCTAATAATGACGCAAACCCTATAAATATTTAGATATTTTTATATATATTTTTAGCATTTGCATGCTTAGCACTATACATTAAACATAAAGTGAAAAATGTGAAATCGAAAAACAGTCACGATAGTCGGTATAATGTATGAAAATACTTCCGACAGATGGCGTCTGCGTACTACGATGGCGAGCAAGGGTCACGATGGCTGAATTGGTAAAGCATCTGGACGGTATCCAGGAGATGCAGGTTCGAATCCTGCTCGTGACTGTTATTTTCGATTTCACATTTTTCACTTTGTGTTTAAATGTAGTGCTAAGCATGTCAAATACTAAAAATGTATATAAAAATATCTAAATATTTATAGGGTTTGCGTCATTATTAGGTAAAATCTTAATTGTAAAATTAAGTTTACCTGGTCGGTATAATGTATGAAAATACTTCCGACAGATGGCGTCTGCGTCACCCAAAGACGTTAAGTATGAATGTGTTGTCGAGATGAGCAGTCAGTAGCAAGGGTCACGATGGCTGAATTGGTAAAGCATCTGGACGGTATCCAGGAGATGCAGGTTCGAATCCTGCTCGTGACTGTTATTTTCGATTTCACATTTTTCACTTTGTGTTTAATGTATGTTGCTAAGCATGTCAAATGCTAAAAATACATATAAAAATATTTAAATAGAAGTTTATCAGTTATAACACAGTATCTAGGACAAAGATAAATCTCTGAGAGAAGATAATAAACTTAATTTAAGAAACAATTAAGTACCTATTTAAATTAGTTGAAAAATAAATCAAGCCAAAGAAGAGTCTACAACACGAATCGACCGCGCAATGAAAGAACGTTGCCTACTTGGCCACTACGTCCTACCGTATGACTAAGTGCAAGATGACTGAGAAATTTTCAGACTGTTTTGTCGGAATCTTCCGGCCATTTCATTACTTAAGACTTGACGACGCTTAAGGAAGACTACTATTTCGCGGAGTCTCGTCACCAAATTAAATCCTAACTCGTGCCGTACCTTATAAGCCGAGCTGCAGATAGAAATGGATGTAAAGATCTAAAAGGGATATTTTGAATTAAAAAAAAATATTAATACCCAATCCTCTGGCGGCTACGGCCGTAGCCACGAGTATACAATGTTTGCCTCGTTTAAAGTTGTCAAGAGCTTCCTCACGCTCGCGTTGTTGGCGATCGCCGTGGATAGATGACGTCAACATTTGCTGTTCTGACAACATGGCCGCTATGAAGTCCGCGTTACGCTTTGTCTCCACGAAAACCAGCACGCGTTTACGATCTATAATTAAAAATAAACTTTAAGCTATTTCAACTCTTAACAAATGAAATATATTTTTTGTATGTTTATTTTCTATGCACTATTAAGCCATTCATCTTATTGTTATATCTTATGTACTTTTGATTTTACACGATTGGGAATAACTTAGCACTGAAAGTTCTGTAAACACAAGTATGCATTCCTATTAGGGCACACTTTGTAACAAAGTGCAGCTTACCATTTTCTTCAATTAACTTCTTGAGCGTTGCTTGTTTCTCATACTTAGTAACTTGATGGAACACTTGTTCTACATCGGTACTGGCACCACCGATTATACCAACAGCCACAAACAGGTAATTGTTAAGGAACCGGCCAGCCAAATGCTGTATGTCTTCAGGAAATGTTGCCGAGAACATAAGTGTTTGTCTTTGGTCCTGAAAATACAATACATACAAATATTATATTTATTATAGTGGTAACTCTTATATAAAATTTGTGAAATGTGGGACTGAAAATTATAATATTCAGTGCTTTAGAAGATTGGAAGTATAAATCTCGAATCTCATTGGCACAGGGTTTTTAGTTTAGCGTTGCGGAGACCAGATATTGTTAAATTTTAGATACCATGCTAAGTAACATATAACTTACAACAGAAACCATGGTAGGATGCTCCATCATCTTTTCAACACTGGGTATGAAGCCCATATCCAGCATACGGTCTGCTTCATCCAATACTATAAAACGCACACTGTCAAAAGACACGCGTTGACGGTCCACAAAGTCGTGAAGACGGCCGGGCGTCGCCACCAGTATATGGCAGCCTCTCTATAATTTTAAATAAAGAATATTCTTAAAATGATAAACAAGGTTTACATAAATTGTTAAGTTTAAATTTATATCAAGGCATTAACAATGAAAGTAATCTATCTATATAAATAAAAATGAATCGGTGAAATGTATGTACGCGCATAACTTCCAAACGACTACACCAAATTGGATAATTCTTCTTTTTTTGTATTCCTTATTCTCAGGACAAGGTTTGTGTAAAAGAAAATTCATCAAACATCTCATAATATCAAAAGTGAGTGAGTGAATGAGACAGAAGACTGTGAGAGATGTTCAATATGTCTTCAATGTATTAACAAAACATTGACATATTGACGTTCAGTTGTTCAGCCAGACAAAAATCAAAACGTCATTCAGATTTTAGAAGATAAGTATTCATGAAAAAAAATATGACGGTGCGAAGTTCGCCGGGTCAGCTAGTGTATTATGAAAAAGAATGCTACACTTATAACAACTTAGGAAATCTATTGTTAATAGACAATTTTGATGACATCACAAAGAATGAAGAAACTATAACAACTAACTTAACCATAGGTGACATTCTAAAACCTAATCTTACTCATTTTGATCAACACACAAGGGTTCACTAGTAACATATAATTTACTATTAGATATATTTTTAGCATTTGACATGCTTAACACTATACATTAACACTCACACATATTTCACTCTTTCACCCCATTTTCACTGTGTTTAATATATAATTTACTTACAGCAATATGGTCTCCTTGATGCCGCACTGCAGTCCCTCCATAGGCAACAGCAATTTTCAAAATAGATCCAAATGAGAACTTTCTAGCTTCATTAAATATCTGCAGTGTCAGTTCACGAGTTGGTGACACAATTACCACCTAAAATTAAACAAATTTTAACCTTTCCTTTGGTGTTAGTTCAGAAATAATAAACAGTAAAAAATTATAAATTTACCTGTGGTTGTGCACAGCCATTGGGGCCAACTATTAATTCTCTTGAATCTTGAAGTAAAGTATTTATAATTGGTAGCAGGAATGCAGCCTTAAAACAATTAGATTACAATTGATTTGTTATTGATTATAATACTTCAATATTAAAAAACAAATTATTTGTGAAAAAGTGCAATAAGAATTTTACTGTGAGCGGGATATATTATGATATTTTTCCACATTTTCATAAATAATTTATTCTTTAAAGTAGCTGAGCATGTCAACTGCTAAAATACAGATCAAAATACTTCAATATTACATTAAGCATCTATAATTATATTAAGTATATAGGTAGTATAAGGTTTAATTGAATAAACTAACAATCATAGAAAATAACCGGTTTCAACTTACCGTTTTCCCTGAACCAGTCTGGGCACATCCCATAAGGTCTCTGCCGTCCATTATAATTGGAATTGCATGTTTCTGTATAGGCGTAGGTCTCTTATAGCCCGCCTTCAGTATATTATCCAAAACATACTTCCGCAAGTTTGCAGTTTCAAAGCTATCTATGGCCCTTGGAGCATTTTCTCCACTTACCTATAAGACGCATAAATTTACCTTCGTTTAAAATATAATAATTAATAAGATATGAAGTGACTTTTTAAAAGGATTTATTCTATCAAGAAACAATAAGACTCTTTGATGTGAAAACAGAACGCTGATTTGTATATAATTTTCTAGGGGAATTATAACTAATATAATACAATTGAAAAAAATTGTGGTTGTGAAACTGGGACCAATTAAACTAAAGAATTATTTTTTTGAAATGAGTAAGAATAGACCTCTCGGATATTCTTTGATATATCATATTAAAATTTTAATTTATGTTATTAAGATGCAAACGTGATTGGCTGAACCACAGTAATAGTAGTGCACTATTAATAGTAGTAACTAGCCTTAGCCCGCGGCGCCGCCGCAGCCAAAAGCTAGCTTTTGGGTTATATCTCAGGTGCCCGATATAGTAGCGGGATAAAATATATACCAGTTTTAAGTCTAATCGAGAGCTATGAACTAAAAAAAGTTGCATCAAAATCCGTTCAGTAGTTTTGCGTGATGCGCGAACAAAGAAACAAACAGACAAAAAATCTAAAAATTGTTTTGTGTTTAGACACGCCTATATCGCCTAATACAATCTTTTTTTCTTTAAATATCTTAAATGTACAGACATAGCTCTGTTACAGCTTTATAATAGTATAGATTAAAAGAATTTATTCACACAAATAATAGTTGATGACTTACTTTCACAGCAATATGGTCAAATTTGTCAAAGTTGATGCCAGAACTAATAGTGCTGCTAAATATCTCTTGTTCGTCTTCAGTGGGTGCTGGTGGCACATAAGTAACTGGCGGTTTCTTTTCAGGGTCTTCAGAGTTTCCTTCAGCACAGTCATCACCACCACCACCGCCTGCCCCCCTGCCTCCTCGGCCACCTCGGCCTCTTCCCCGACCCCGGTCACCCCTGTCTCTGTCTCCACCTCTTCTATCATCGTCGCGGTTACCTTTATGTACAAAATCTCAATCTTAGCTCTGAATAAATATCTAACACATGCTGGATGTTAAAACGAAATCATAAAAGGATTACAGATCAAAAACTCTTTAGAAAAGCCCCGCAGACTAGAAAAAAAAAACTAATTAAACAAGGTTTTGTCGCGAAACACAAACAACAGCAGCCACTGCAATATAGTTTGACCTTTAGCTGAACACTTTCTACTTTTTTGTTGTGACATGACTAAGATTTAGAGATGTAGCCATGTACCGAAGGAGTCTTTATTGCCGAATTGAAACAACCACGCTGTGGGGCCGCGCGACTTAAGGAATGCTATAAAAAGAAACATGTATTTACTTCCACAGTGTACGTCACTCTCCTTACACAACTTAATATTGATCAATCAGTCAGCCAATCGCACTACATTTACGCCACAGCATCAGTCTCCGCGTGGCGATCCAGCCTGTTTTTTTTTATTGCATAAGGCGCAGACGAGGCACCGCTCATCTGACGGTAAATTCTCGATGCTCACAATTTCATTTTGAGGAAGTGAAATGAACCTACTAACAAGATAGTCGTTAGTAGGTACGATCAATGCTATCCCGCTACGGCCGGTCACACGGTGGATGGTGGTACAGACTCGCACGGGCTTGATGACAAGTGAGTAGGTATTTTTTTTTATTGCATTTAGTGGCAGTCGAGCCACGGTCCATTTGATGGTAAATGGTAACCGTCGCCCATGGACTCGACTATACCGAGAGTACTGTCAAGCCGCTGCTCACCAATTAATTTCACAGATGAAATGAAATATAAACGGCTATCTCTTGCTGCTACAGCCAAAACGCAACAATGTGCTTCATGGCCGGTCACACGGGAGATGGTGGTACCAACCCGCTCAGGCCGGATACCAAGTGAGTACTTCCACTTAGTACCCAGCCCTACCACCAGTCGTGCAATGGATGACAATTGCTTACTTTCCTTAGTCGCCTCGAACGACACCCGTGGGAAAGAATGGGGTGGTGGCACTTGTATTCTTAATCCGTCACCACACGGATAAAAGGTGGTACTCCCATCATCAGACATTCAGTACAGAACGAATTATATGTGAAAGTGTAAAAAGAGAGCGACACTGCGAGTGGCATTCGAACCTACGTCCTTTCTAATCCAGGGAAGGATTATTTTTCTTAGAGCTTGAGCATGTCAAGTGCTAAAATACAGATCAAAATATTAAGTACAGTTTACGTATTTTTGTTTATTTAAATAATAAAATTTGCCTTTGTTTTCGACCAATAAATATTTAAACAATACTTAATATTACAACATCAGCACCAGTCACAATGTTGATTCTATTACGAAAAGAATAAAATATCGTTATGTTTACCGACTTTTAATAGCACGTTGTGTACACAATATGCTATTAAAAGCACACAACATGCATATAGCATGATGTACACACAGTACAGTAATGGGTTCGAAGAAGAAAATACCTTTCTATTCTATCTTCCGTGCCTTGAACATTTACAGGCATGAAAAATGGGCCGAAGATATCAATTTATTATTAGAGAGAACTATGTATTTATGTTTTTGTATAGGTATTTTATTACATATATTATTATATCACAGTAATATCTTGTCACTTCTTATAAGACTACGTCAGCTCCATGGTAAGGGCAAGGAATCTGGTTGACGAATTAACACTAGCGTGTTAATAAAAAAATCAGGCAGTTCAGTAACCATCATTACTAATTAAATATAACTATAAAAACATCTTTACCATTCTCATATTCACGAGACTCAGAATCTCTGCCAGGACCGCCGCCGCGTCCTCCTCTCCCACCACGACCTCTTCCTCCCCCTCGGACCCCACGTCCCCGTCTATCCCCACCAAAACCGTTAATAGGCTTGACGTCGTCAAATTCTGTAAAAAAAAAGAAGTTAAGATTCTATTACAAAAACCACACTACAAACTTATATGTACCTACCACTTAAAACATGCTTGGCACACAAGATTAACGGCGCCCCAAGCAATACTTAAAACGTTTAGTCAAGTAGTTCAAGTTTCAATTTTCGTAAATATGACTATGCAATCTTATATCACTATGATAAGAGACTTCCAGGAATTAGCTCTTAAGTATCACTCGAGATATGACTTGACAGACAAAGAGAATGGATTTTAGATTGTTCAGTTTTACAATATTCTAATTAAAAACCAATGAAAACAATTGACAACTATGTACTTTGTGAACGTAATATAAATAGACTGATGTTTAATCCTGTGGGTCGAAAGATGATGGGGACTGGAACTCACAAATTTCTTACCACTGCTGTAGTTCCAGAGTTTAGCGCCTATAAAAACTCTTCAGCTTTATATATTTTTTTCTTTTCAGCAAAAAATAACTAGTAACTCAATATCAGATATTACGACTAAATGTCCTATTTTTAAACATCAATAAACACTGAATTTTGCAATATGGGCGAACATCTAAACATTATTTTATACCATTGTTGTCATTGAAGGATTGGAAGCCTCTCCCTCTAGAAAGACTGTGGCCTTCATCTATTTTGCTGTCAAAATTATCGTTGAAAGCCGGGGACTCCACAACCTGAAAAGAATGAAAAAGCGGTATGAAATAAAATTACCTACGTTTATGAATCTATCACGAGTAGACGTCCAATAGTTGAATAATTGTTTTAAAGAAGAAACAATTGACCAACAATTGGACGTCCAACACGCGATGGCTGTAACAATAGATCAACCAATAGACGTCTAACATCTCAGGTCACCAGTTACCATGAATAATAAAAGTTTTAAAGTATTCGAAACGTCGGGATATTAGAAAATTAAGTAAACGCGATAGATTCCATAAACTTAGTTTTATTTCATGTGTGTTGGCAACTCCAACATTACCTATAGTATTTTTTGTATTGTAGAAACCAAGGACCGTACAACCCCAGTTAAGAGTTAAGCCATTCGAATGGGTAAGCCATTTTTATGTGGTTACCTTTATCGTGATGTAACTCTTTGAAAGGGTTCTATGCTCAAACCCAATGAAAGTTATCATATTGATAACCCATTCAATAGGGTTTACGCTTGAAACCCATTAAGTGTTACCCTTTCAATATGGATAACACATTGAATGGGTTCTATGCTTGAAACCCAGTGAAAGGGTTACACTATCAATATGATAGCCCATTGAAAAGGGTATATGCTTGAAACTAATTGAAAGGATTATCACTTCAATATAGATAGCACATTGAATGGGTTACCCATTCATTATAATTGGGTTACCATATGGTTATTCAATGTGCTAAGGAGACGGTGAAGTATGACATTACTGGCGGCATCGGCCGACTTGTAGACGAAAGTATCGTGATATAATTGAATGAGCAATGTGTAAGTTAGAATTTTGTCTGCCTTTTATTATACCTACCTATAGTAATAGGTCTTTTAAATAAATATTAGGTAGGTAATCAATCAAGCATCTAATTTTCCTTCACATAATTTCATGATGTGTTTAAAACTAGCTTCTGCCCACGACATCGTCCGCGTGGAATAGTTACTTTGGTCTAACGCTAATTGGGGCCACACATCATAATTGCGCGCGCAGTAGGTACTTGATCATTATTATGCTGCGATGTTATTGATGTGAAACATCTATTGCGGAGGGAGGGTAAAATCGGTTGTTAGCGTGGCGACGCTTTTATTGTACCTACTTGTTCCGTTCAAATCTTGCAAGTTAAATTTGAACAGTGAACTCCGTTATAAAACGACATAACTCCATCGAGTTTGGGCTCGTATGATTGTATCTTGACGAGTACTTTGTCTCTAGATGGTATCTAGGGTCTGACGATGGAGCTGGAAGGTGGCCACTGTAACTCTGTAATGAAACTACGCAACCCTATCGAGTTTATACTCGTTTGATTCGTCTTGAGGGGTACTTTTTCAAGTTATTATAATTTTATTTCTACAAAATAATTTAGATGTTTCACATGTGCTAGACGTCCCGCGACGTCTAGATTTTTTTAAAACTGCGATATCTCCTAAGATATTTATTGAAATCGAATGATTTAAAGGTTCTATTTTGTTTTAAATTAAATACTTGTGATGAATAACGTACCTATTTATTGGGATAAAGATTAAATCATTAGAGCACTTCCCCGGATAGGAAGGGACGCAGGTTCGATGCCCGCTCGTACTAAAATACTCTTTTTCCTTATTCACAAATTATAATTTGTACTTATAAATCTGTCAACTCCATCTGCTCTTTTTTCTCTCTCAATATTTGAGATAAGGGGGCGTCTATTAATTATATGAGGCGTTCAGTTAGTTTAGCTAGCCGTATCTCATCTAAGCTTACTTTTTCTTGGCGAATATTACACCCTTAAATTTTTTTTTAAAGTGAGTGAAGTCACGATCGCTGAATTGGCAAAGCATCTGGACGATATCCAGGAGATGCAGGTTCAAATCCTGCTCGTGACTGTTATTTTTGATTTCACATTTTTCACTTGTGTTTAAATGTAGTGCTAAGCATGTCAAATGCTAAAAACGTATATAAAAATATCTAAATATTTATAGGGTTTGCGTCATTATTAGGTAAAATCTTAATTGTAAAATTAAGTTTTCCTGGTCGGTATAATGTCTGAAAATACTTCCGACAGATGGCGCAGGCGTCACCCAAAGACATTAAGTAAGAATGTGTTATAGAAATTAGCAGTCAGGAGCAATTGTGACGATGGCTGAATTGGCAAAGCATCTGAACGGTATCCAGGAGATGCAGGTTCAAATCCTGCTCGTGACTGTTATTTTCGATTTCACATTTTTCACTTTGTGTTTAATAAATCATATTTCTTTACTAAAATATTGCTAAATATTACACGACAATACTGACTTGGATTCTAGCCTACTATCTAATCAATCCTATGTACTTCCATCCATCCATTAGCCTTTCAATATCCACTGCTGCACATAGACCTCCCCAAGAGAACGCCACGAGCGGTCCTGCGCCGACCGCATCCAACGGTTACCCGTGGCTTTGACCAGATCGACAGTCCATCTGGTGAGGGGCCGTCCTACGCTGCGCTGTCCGTGGGTACATAAACTTCATGTTTTATGGCTTCTACGTGATCGCGTGGTCAAATCTTTCAGTGCGTATATCTGCGATACTATATATATCTCAAACCCATCATGTGCGTACTTAAACTTCATGTTTTATGGCGGATGGATTTGGATGGGACTCATTTTGAAATAAAACTACATTTACGGAATCTATCGCGTTTACTTGATTTTTACTCCTATCCCGACGTTTCGAATACTTTACAGCATTCATGATCACGGGTGGACTTAGATGATAGACGTCCAAGGTTGATATGTTATTTCAACGGTTTCATCTACCCACAGTATATGATTTTACAAAATTTTGGTTTATTTATTTTAACCCACCCCTAATATTCGTTTAGAAACAGTGAAAATATCTACTTCAAATGTTTATGCTTACAATGTATGAGACTTTAAATTAGTATATTAAAATAAGTATAATACTCCTCTTTAAATTGTAAAATTTTTTTGTTTTTATTTAGTGCTCAAAAATTCTACCACAAACTACCAATTACTACCAGTAAGAAGACAATCTTGGTTATTAGTTTATATTATTAAATATATTGATTTTGCCAAAAGCTAAGACTAAGAAGCTACCACCGGATCGGAACGCGGCCTGACTGAGAAAGATCCGGCCAGAAAACTCAGTAGGCAACAACTGTTATTGATTATTAAAATTTGTACGGAATTACTGAGATCTAATAAGGTTTAAATTTTAAATTTTTTTCCACAAAAGGCTAACTAGACTAATCACTACTGTGGGTTTTATCTACACAATAAGCGCTAACTGTGTCTTGCAATCTTGTGGTGTGCCTTCTTGTATTCTGTTTGGTGAGGCCTATCACAGGATTCCAGCTTGATGGTAAGACCCAGCCGTCTTCTCTATTGAAATTGGGATGTTTCTTAATTTCAATAGCCTCACGTATCATTCTAGGGCGATATCGATGTTCTTTAGCGAGGATTTGAGGTTTGTCAAACCTAATGTAATGGCGGGTGTGGTCCTGTGTGTGCTCACAAATTGCAGACTTTGTATAGCGACTGTGCTTCACATCAGCTATGTGTTCTTTGATCCGAGTTGTTATGGATCTCTTTGTTTGCCCAATGTAGGAGAGACCACAATCACAATCCAGCTTGTATACTCCTGCATCCTGTAAGCCCTGCCTATATGGCACTTGACTGGTGGTACAAGCTGGATTGTGATTGTGGTCTCTCCTACATTGGGCAAACAAAGAGATCCATAACAACTCGGATCAAAGAACACATAGCTGATGTGAAGCACAGTCGCTATACAAAGTCTGCAATTTGTGAGCACACACAGGACCACACCCGCCATTACATTAGGTTTGACAAACCTCAAATCCTCGCTAAAGAACATCGATATCGCCCTAGAATGATACGTGAGGCTATTGAAATTAAGAAACATCCCAATTTCAATAGAGAAGACGGCTGGGTCTTACCATCAAGCTGGAATCCTGTGATAGGCCTCACCAAACAGAATACAAGAAGGCACACCACAAGATTGCAAGACACAGTTAGCGCTTATTGTGTAGATAAAACCCACAGTAGTGATTAGTCTAGTTAGCCTTTTGTGGAAAAAAATTTAAAATTTAAACCTTATTAGATCTCAGTAATTCCGTACAAATTTTAATAATCAATAACAGTTGTTGCCTACTGAGTTTTCTGGCCGGATCTTTCTCAGTCAGGCCGCGTTCCGATCCGGTGGTAGCTTCTTAGTCTTAGCTTTTGGCAAAATCAATATATTTAATAATATAAACTAATAACCAAGATTGTCTTCTTACTGGTAGTAATTGGTAGTTTGTGGTAGAATTTTTGAGCACTAAATAAAAACAAAAAAATTTTACAATTTAAAGAGGAGTATTATACTCATTTTAATATACTAATTTAAAGTCTCATACATTGTAAGCATAAACATTTGAAGTAGATATTTTCACTGTTTCTAAACGAATATTAGGGGTGGGTTAAAATAAATAAACCAAAATTTTGTAAAATCATATACTGTGGGTAGATGAAACCGTTGAAATAACATATCAACCTTGGACGTCTATCATCTAAGTCCACCCGTGATCATGAATGCTGTAAAGTATTCGAAACGTCGGGATAGGAGTAAAAATCAAGTAAACGCGATAGATTCCGTAAACGTAGTTTTATTTCAAAATGTGTAACATTCGCGTAAATATCAGAAAGTATTGGATGGGACTTTCACTAGCAGATAACTGTTGTTACAATGAGCCCCTGGTGTTGCCGTAGTCCATGAGCGGCGGTTAACACTTACCATCAAGTGGGCCGAAAATTTTTATTGTTAGGTAGGGCCTAAAACCTATCGTGGCGCCATCTACCGGATCCAAATGTGAATCTAAGCCATCCCGGTACTTTGTCAAACATACACAAATTTTTTTTAGATTAGAATAAATTGAAGAAAAAATCCTGAAATCATATCGTGGCGCCACCTATCGGGTCCAAATGTGAATCTAAACCATCCCGGTACTTACACAATGATACACAAAAAATTTCGTCAAGATCGGTTCAACGGTTTAGGAGGAGTTCAATTACTAACACCGGACACAAGAAATATATGTAATAGATATATAAGAAACCTATAACTATATGTAATGCATAAAAGGTACTTTTCATTTTTATTCCACTAATTAGTAGTATAGTCCTTATCTACACTTCTACACTAATATTAAAAAGAGGAAGGAATTGTGTTTTTGTATGTTTGTAACGAATAAACTCAAAAACTATTGAACCGATTTAAAACTATTGGACCGATTTATGAAAATTCTTACATCATTTGAATGCTACATTTATTATCCCTGAGACAGAGAGATTTGTATTTTTGTATGTATACAAATACCATAATCTATAATCTATTAGTTAATAGATAGATTTATTACTTATTAAAAATAGTAATTACAAAAAAGAACTACTATGTCTGTATAAAGAATAAAGATATATTTACTCTAAGTTTATTCCAAAATGTTAAGAAAGTAAATGTCCATCCGGGCGAAGCCGGGATGGGCCGCTAGTTTTTAATAAAATATTGAGCCACCATCAAGCTATCCACTCTTGCCGATTGGCCTTTACGAAATCCTTTCATGACGTATGGGTACCTAACTTATAGGTAGGTAAAGATTTTTTTTACAACAATAATAAACACGTACCTACTATAGCAACAGAATTGAATTTCCTTTAATACCTTCTCAAAGTTGTATTAATTTTTAGGCACCTACTATATTGGATAATTGTAACTTTCTCTACCTATTTAAACAAATAAAAAAAAAATCTCGTACAATTACCTATACTACGTACCTATTGTCCGTGTGGTGACGGACTAAGAATACAAGTGTCATCACCCCATTCTTTCCCACGGGTGTCGTATGAGGCGGCTAAGGGAAGTAAGCAATTATCTTCCATTTCATGACTGGTGGTAGGGCTGGGTACCAAGTGGGAGTCACTTGGCTAGGTATCGGACCCGAGCGGGTTAGTAAGTACCACCATCTCCTGTGTGACGGTTACCATTTACCATCGGATGGGCCGTGGCTCGTCTGCCACTACATTACATGCAGTAAAAAAAATACTCAGTGATGATGATGATTATTTCACGTACCTATAACAATATATAACAATTCACAATATACAGCTATCTCTTTCTTTAGCATGCATTCCGCATTCATCTATAAATTAGTACTTGTTCAAAATGCAACAATATAGGTACGCCATTTGTTATGATCATAAATTCATAACTCATCTTTGCTTATAATATCAATGCGCCGAACTCTGTTTTTTCTGCTTAACAAACAAGTACAAACATGAAAATTACAAGCCGTTAGGTAAGTACATAGGTAAAGTCCATTCGCTTTGCGTACTGTACCATTTTGCAACCTATGCCTATAATCGAGGGATAGATATTACATTGCTCCGAATCAGAATGCTACACTGTTACTGTTTTAAAGAAAGAGAGTTGAAAGTGTAAGACTTTTTTTCCAAAAGGGTTACCCACATAATGGTTTTTAGATGCTTAGAAAAACCGTCGAAAACTGTTTCAATGGGTAACCAAAATGATCTGTTTTGCTTTTGAACGGCTTTAATTAAGTCGTACAAAAGGGTTACCCATAAAGTATGGGATTTTCACTAATCGCTTTAAAAGGGTTACCCACATCGTATGGGTTTTTCAGTAACCGCTTAAAAAAAACCCTATCAATAAGCCTTTCAATGGGTAACCGAAATGGTCAGTTTTTAAGGGTTTCTACTAAGCCATTCATAAGTGTTACCCATATCGTATGTGTTTTTCAACAACCGCTTCGAAAAACCTAATCGAAAACTCTTTCAATGGGTAACCAAAAACCAAAATGGTCCCTGGTAGAAACACCGTATAAATCCTCTTCCGGCTACGCCATCTTCTATTCAGCATAGTTGTAAATTATCTGTTGTTTTATTTTCAAAAGTGCAACAAACCAGTTATATACGGTCTACTAGCTATACAATATTACATTTATTTTCAATGTGTAAAATTCGCGTAAATATCAAAAAGTATAAAAAAATCCTTTTATATACTAGGTACCTATAACTAGGGTTGCCAACTATACTTTATAATAACGTATTTTACTTTATTTTTGGTAAATATACTTTATACATTTGGAAAAAATAAATTATGTAAAAATACTTTATTTGTAATCTTTACTGTGATGTTTAAAACAAAACACTTATTTTTCTTAACTTGCCTTATTATGTAAACAGAAATGGCGTCCTGGTAACCAAAGACACGTTGTGACATCATCCAATGAACGAGTGAACAAATGAAGTTTGTGACTGAATGATTTTCATGTGGGATTTCCTCAGAATTAATTTTAGTTGGGAATGGAACCCTGGGAATAAATAGCGTTTATAATATTTTTTTTAGTAAGCTGCCAGAATATCCTTCACTATCATGATCAAAGAAATAATTTCTGAAAATCATCTTTGCCCTATAGAAAGAAATAAAACGACAAGTTATTTTTATTTTCTTTAATTAATTTGAGTCACTAGTTCCTTTACTTTCAAGAAGTCTTCCAATTCAGATCCGACGTGTATTATAAAACTTGAGGTCGGTGCGTCTGTTGCAGCATCCATTAATCCGTCAAGCTGATTCATTTTATCATCTTCTTTTATTACGTGATTAATGCAATTGTTCCAAGACATCTTACCAATTTGGCCTAAGCCTTCTTTAATTAACTCCTTGACTTCAGCCATTTTAAAAGATTTATTATTTTTGCCAACATAAGTTTTTAGCTGTGCCCATATAAGTTCTATTGGGTTTAATTCGCAATGATAAGGCGGAAGGCGTAAGACAATAATATTTTTGCGGGTTGCCATCTCATCCACAAATTTTTGACGTGACAGGAAGTTTCCGCCAGTTAACCAAAAATTATTTGTGAAATAATAGTTTTAGTCTATGGTTGGGATTTGTTATCCAAATAATTTCCATACTACATTACTATAACAATACAATAAAAATAAAATCTGATTTATTAGTCAGGTAAATTTTATAATATTATTTTTATGATGTTCTATAAATGATAGTTACAGTTCTGCACTGGTCAGAATCATTCAGTCGCTTCTCGCATTCCTACGATCCAAAGACAATCTAGGATTTAGAAAAGTCAAATTGCGATGATCCTTTTTTATCTGTTGAAATGGATTCTGATATTTTAAACATTTTATGAAAATTATTGTGTTTGAATAGTTAATTAGAAGCAATTTTTAGTGTAATGTGTGTGTAATATCAAGTGTAATAATCAAGACGCTCATAACTTAGGTAAAGTTTCTGATTGATGCCAAAACTCATGATTTTCGTACCCAGTACGGTTTGTTTACGTCTTAGGACAAGTTAAGAAAAATACACTATAGTTAAATAACTGAACTATTATCGATACGTTTAAGCTGAAAAAGAACGCGAAGGCATATACAATTTAAAATATGTATTTACAAGATAGATTGAATAACGATTTAATTTCCAATTCAATAAGATTGAAGTGATACAAAGGAATTCTACTAACAATAATAAAGAATTTTTTAAAAAAAGAAGCTATTTACAAAATGGCAATATAAAATTAAAAATGCATCTGATACCCCTGTGCAAAGAAAATTATTTCTTATTTCATCATAAATTTAATAAGAAATGAGTTATTTGTTTACTTATTTAAATTTAAATGGGGGTTGTGAAGATAATTCTAAACGTTTTTACGGGATTTATACCATGTAAATTTTTACTTACGAGTTTCCGATATTTCGGCACTGTTGCAAGCGCCATGATCACGGAACAACTGAAGTCCTTGCGGGTGGGAATAGTTTTTATTATTCTGCGGTTAGAAATATCGGTCTACCCGCTTTCTCACTCGTTTATGACACGCAACACTATCTATGGAACCACTACCACTGGTCTCACTCACGTATCGAGCTCGATCACGACACACAACACTTACGGTGTCGACCCTGGTTTTTGAGGTGTTTTTCTTCTTCTTTGTACATAGACGAATCACGGGACGCCAGGTGCTAGATAATTGAAAACCATTCCCACCCGCAAGGACTTCAGTTGTTCCGTGATCATGGCGCTTGCAACAGTGCCGAAATATCGGAAACTCGTAAGTAAAAATTTACATGGTATAAATCCCGTAAAAACGTTTAGAATTATAAGTGACCATGAAAGTTTGAAATTCTATATGTTGTGAAGATAGCTTCCAAAAAATTAAGGACAATAAAAACTGTGAATAGATAAATAATTAAGTACTATTTTTATTGATTACTTTTTTCTTCTTCCAAATAGTTTATTTTTTCTGCTTAAATCAATATGATACTTACGTTATTTTTTCCAAAAAAATGTTGGCAACCCTACCTATAACACCAAAACGTTTATGTTCAAGACTAGAATAACGTTCCCAACATTAAAGTCCCTTGCCTGCAGGTAAAATTTTGTTTAGGAGTGGTTACTACCACTCAAAGAGATGATGCATTCTACTCTACTAATCGGTATTAAGCTTTATCAGCCACATAACAGAATTATCAGTAACAGTAAGAAGTAAGTATACAAAAAATAAAAATGTCCTAATAGTGTTTCATAATTCCATAAAAAAGGCAAAAGAAGGAAAAAAATAAATGTATTTTTTTCAGTTCGTAGGTACCTTTGCCCTAAAATAATATAAACACTTCTGAAGTCCAAGCACAAAAACAATGTTCAAAGTTGTATGTATTGTACTCTGGGCCAGAATGACGATCTGTTTTGTTATATTATAACCCAACATGTGGGGCACTAGACAAAAAACGTGTGATGAATGCGAAAGTGGGTTTCTTGATTTATTACGCCTACATTTTAGTGTTTGAAGCCTTGTCTCCTATAAAATCTAAGGGTTAGTAAATCAATATTATTTTAACCAGATAGTTTTTATAATAATAGATTCTGTTCGTGACTTCTTCCGCGTAGACTTCACGTCAATATAATTACGTCACTACGGTAGGTATATTAATTAACTAGTATTTGCCAGCGGCTCCACCGCAGCCAAAAGCTAGTTTTTAGCTCTTTCAGGTTCCCGATGTAGCGGGATAAAATTTGTACCAGTTTTTACGTCTAATAAGATCTAGCAAACAAAAGTTACCTACATAAAAATCTGTTTGAGCGAACAAACGGACAAAAATCTAACAAACATTGTGTACAGACACGCCTATATGTATAGCCTAATACATTCATTTAGCTTTTGATTTGACTGAAAACTGGATACATTTTATCTCGCTAATATATCGGGAACCTGAGATATAAAATAAAAACTAGCTTATGGCTGCAGCGGAGACGTGGGCAAAGGCTAGTTCATGGACTTAATAAAAAGAACGGACTGAGCCTTGCTAACAAAAGATTAGACCCAGAGTCAGCCAGTTCGCTGTACGTACATGCCGACACGCACACATTCACACCTTAGTCGGCCATTGCGAGTAAACGTTATCACAGTCGGTAATAATTCATCACAATGCCAGTATTGCTCATATTCGTTAGTGGAAATTACCCGAAATATGGGAATTTTATAGTTTATATTTATGAGGTACTATTTATTTGGGTTAAATTACTATACTTTGATTTTTTATTTTGTGGACTAAAATGATATTTGATTGCCATGTAACATTAATAGTGTTGTTGTAGTCTGAGTTATCGAAAACACATAATTAATATATTTTTTTTATTATAATAAATTTTCTGATGGTTTATTAATTTGAATTTCATCAACATTGATCAGTAGTATAAGTAGCATGAATTTATTATTGTAGCATTTACAAAATCTAAATTAAAGTAATCATACCTATTTTAATATGTTTTCTATACTATTATAAAGCTGTAACATAGCTGTGTCTGTACACTTAAGATATTTTAGAAAAAATGTCTGTAATAGACTATATAAGCGTATCTAAATACAAAACTATTTTTTTTTTAATTTTTTGTCTGTTTATCTGTTTGTTTGTTCGCATCACGCAAAAACTGCTGAAAGGATTTTGATGCAACTTTTTATTTGATAGCTCTTGATTACACTTAACAACTGGTACACATTTTATATGCTATTTTATCGGGAAGCTGAGATATAACCCAAAAACTAACTTTTGGCTGCGGCGGAGCTGCGAGGAAAGGCTAGTAACGTAATAAAATTGCATTTGCGAGTGTTATTTATGTTCATAAGAAAATCGCATTTAACGAAAGCGACATAAAATAAGGTGATAGATGCCGCAGCCATTACGTATCTTCAATTTTGTCTTAGCGAGGCGCTGTCCTTTCCTTTATACGTCTAGTTCCTTTCCTTTATGGGCTAGTTATATAAAAATTGTTTTGTGATCAGCATCATTTCACATCAGCCCAATTATTAATATTATTAAATGTACAGACATCGCTCAGAAGAAAGAAAGAAGAAAGAAAACTGTTTTTAATTTCTACTTTGTACAATTTGTCAGCCAAAAAATAAACTTATATGTGATGACCTTAATTTAAAGTGACAATAATTATAGTTACAGCTTAATAATAGTAAAAATAGATTATCTACGATAATATGGATTTATCACTATGACGAGCGAAGCCACGGCTATAAATGTACTACTATAATATATTTTTTATCCTTGTATCGCGAGGGACTTTTACTTTAAAACATCAATTTCACGGACACAAAGTAGGTACACCCAGAATCAGAACAACCATTTGTGGATCACACAAAGAGTTGTCCTATGTGGGAATCGAACCCACAACACTCCGTCGGTATCTAAACCACTCAAGTCCTCACTCACTCCGTAAAATATAATAGATATCCCATAGGAACTATTAATTTTTCCAGCAGGCCTCCAGACTTTAAGTATGTGGTACCTATACAATATTTCATGATTTTCGGTGAGTAGTTACGACGTGATAGAACAAATATCATTATTTAAAAACAGTTTTAGTAACTTATTTTAAATAGGAATACACTTATCAGATACCTACATTGAGTAAAATAATTAAACAAATAAATTACAAAACAACACCCATCTTATCATCCATCATCATCATCCATCAGCCTTTCAACGTCCACTGCTGGACATAGGCCTCCCCAAGAGAACGCCACAACGAGCGGTCCTGTGCCGACCGCATCCAACGGCTCCCCGCAGTTTTGACCAGATCATCGGTCCCTCTGGTGGGGGCCGTCCTACGCTGCGCCGTCCGATACGTGGTCGCCACTCGAGAACCTTTCGTCCCCAACGGTTATCGGTTCGCCGAGCGATGTGGCCTGCCCATTGCCACTTCAGCATGGCAACCCGGCGGGCTATGTCGGTCACTCTCGTTCTCCTACGGATCTCCGTATTACGGATTCGATCACGTAGGGAAATACCAAGCATAGTCTGCTCCATGGCCCGCTGAGCGACAATGAGCCTTGATCTTGATATGAGGCCAACATTCAGAGACCACCTCTCTGTTCCATATTTCATCACTGGCAACACACACTGGTCGTAGACCTTCGTTTTCAGACCCTGCGGAATATTGGACGAGATCTTCCATAGCTTACCGAACGCTGCCCAGCCGAGTTGGATTCGTCGATTGACCTCTTTCTCGAAGTTTGCCTACCTAACTGGACTGTTTGTCCCAGGTAGATATAATTAATGGTCGACAACTTCGAGAAGCGCACTCCCGACTAGGACCGGTGCTGAAATGACATGGACATTAGACATGACTTTCGTGTTGTCCATGTTCATTTTGAGACTCACTAGTCGGGAAACCCTGCTGAGATCATTGAGCATGGTGCCAAGGTCCTCCAGCGATTCTGCCATGACTACGAAGTCGTCGGCATATCGAATGTGAGTGATGTATTCGCCATTGATGTTGATGCCGAATCCGGTCCAGTCCAAGAGCTTGAAGACATCTTCCAATGCAATGGTGAAGAGTTTCGGGGACATAACGTCTCCCTGTCTAACACCTCTCTGCAGTTGGATCGGTTTCGTACTCTTGTCCTGAACACGGACTGACATGGTGGCGTTTCTATACAAGCACTTCAGCACTTCGATGTACCGATTATCAATTTGGCACCGCTGAAGGGACTGCAGTACCGCCCAAGTTTCGATCGAATCCGAAGGCTTTCTCATAGTCCACAAACGCCAGACACAGAGGCCGATTGTATTCCTCGGTTTTCTGTATAATCTGGCGTAGCGTGTGGATGTGGTCTATGGTACTATAGCCTTTTCGGAAACCGGCTTGTTCGGGAGGCCGGAAGTCGTCAAGCCTGCGCGTGAGTCGATTTGTAATGACCCTCGAAAACAACTTATAGACGTGGCTCAAGAGCGAGATGGGTCTATAGTTCTTCAAGAGGGTTCTGTCACCTTTCTTGAAGAACAGCACCACCACGCTTCTGGTCCACGACTGGAACGTCGCCCCCGAGAACGACGGAATTGAACAGCCTCTGAAGAGCTTTTAAGACCGGCTTGCCACCTGCTCTCAGAAGCTCTGAGGTGGTTCCGTCGTCTCCCGGTGCCTTTCCGTTCTTTAGTTGTTGTAAGAGCCATTCTGATCTCGTACAGGCTGACGTCCGGGATATCTTCGGTAAAGTGCCGAGTTAGCTTGGATCTGGGGTCTTGGACTAAGCCAACAGCAGGGCTCTGGGATCTGTACAACTGTCCATAGAACTGCTGGACCTCTCCCAAGATCTCATCTCGAGAAGAAATGAGAATGCCGTCGTTGGTCCTCAGTTTAGTCAACCGACTTTGGCCAACAGACAGATCTCTTGCGAACACTTTGGAGCCTTGGTTCCGCTCTATCGCCTCTTTAATACGGGTAGTATTAAATTGGCGAATATCGTGCCGCACAGCCTTGGAGATCTGTTTAACAGCCTTAGGCAGGACCAATTGGCTGAGGACTGGACTATCATTTCTTTTCTCCTCTCCATAAGTTTGAGAGTATGGTCCGAAAGTTTAAGAGTCCTACTGACGCGACGGGTCTTGAAGTAAGTCGACCTGACCGCGTGGACAGTTTGCACGAACCTGCTGTTCATATCGCTCGCTGATTCACACTCATCTAGCATTGGAAGCAATTTTGTAGTTCGAGCTGAAAGCTCTCGGGGTTCTGGTATTGGGCAGGTGTTGGTCGGAGCGTAAACTTCATCAAGCGCGACCTCTCGACTTTTGTTCTAATATTCAAGATACCCCTGACTAGTCGGTGATCACTCCCAGTTTTAATCCTGCTGATCACTGAGACATCATTGAATATGTGTCGTTTGTCCGACAGGATGAAGTCAATCTCGTTTTTCACTGAACCATCAGGGCTAATCCAGTTCCATTTTCGCTGCGGCTGCTTCCTGAAGAAGAAATTTATCATGAAGAGGCCTTCCTTCTCCAGAAAATCAGCCAGCATCTGGCCCCTGTGGTTCCTCTGCCCAAATCCATAGTGCCCCACCTTCAGCTCATCATCCGTCCTTTTGCCTAGTTTCGCGTTAGTCTCCCATAACCACCGTGAAATAGGTTTTAGACAAGTGGATGGCCTTCGAGATGTCCTCATATAGGGCCTCCACCTCGTCATCGGAGTGTGTCGAGATCGGTGCGTAAACCTGTATGACCTTCAACGAATACCGTTTGGTTATTATGAGTATAAGGTACGCTACCCTACTTGACACACTTTCAATCCTCTCCACGTTGCCTACGAGATACATCAATTGAACCATTTCGAGAGCCATCTTATACATTGATATACTTATATCATTATCTCTCAAAAATCATGAAGTATAAATCCATCCATCCATCCATCAATCAGCCTTTCGACGTCCATTGCTGGACATAGGCCTCCCCACATTGGCAGGCGGGTTGCCATCGCAATGGACGTTGTTACTACTCGAGGGAGTGCTGCTGCCCACTCCTCCCGGTATCCCTCAGTCGGCTCTTACGACTCCCATGGGTGGAGAAGGGTGGGACAATTCTAAAGCCGGCCCCACACGGCCAAAAGTATGAATATGAATGAAGTATGAATAATTCATAAAAATTATATACCGATGTGCGGAACTATAAACTAATAAATAATATTCACGGACATTTTGACACAACGTCCTCTGGTCCCAAACTAAGCTTAACGCTTGTGCTATGGGTACCAGGATTACGGATACCTATAATACTTAAATTACTTTTATTTTGTAAATACATACATATAATAGATAGAAAACACCCAGACGCAGTACAAATATCTGTGTTCATCACACAAATAATTGTCTTGAGTGGGAATCGAACCCACGACCTCGAGCACGGAAGTCGGTTACACTACCAACTACGCGACGAGGCCCGTCACATGACAACTATGTGACGTCACAGCGATCATGTGACAGTTATTGGCGTTTTTATATGAAATTTGAAACTGAGTTCAACATATTATACATACTTGGGCCCAAAAGTTTTAAAGAGAGAACGTAAACAATCATTTTACATAAAAATTAGCACAACACAATTATCACTAGACAGAACAAATTATTTGTGAAAGTGGAAAAAGGGATATTTAGATATTTTTATATACTTTTTTAGCATTTGACATGCTTAGTCATATAATATAAATCAACACAAAGTGTGAAAATGTGAAATCGAAAATAACAGTCATGAGGTGAACCTGCATCTCTTGGTCCGTGATGCTTTGCCAATTCAGCCATAGTGACATTGCTCCCATGAACTACTAAGTTCGATTTCGTAACGTTCTTTAATATCTAAATATTTCTAGGGCTGCGTCGTTATTTGGTAATAATCTTAATTGTAAAATAAGTTTACCTGGTCGGTATAATGTTGTATGAAAATACTTCCGACAGATGGCGCAGGCGTCACCCAAGACGTTAAGAATGGATGTCAGTCGGGAGCAATTGTGACAATTGCTCCCGACTGACATCATGGTTGATTTGGCAAAGCAATCTGGTCGGTATCCAGGAGATGCAGGTTCAAATCCTGCTCGTGACTGTTATTTTCGATTTCACATTTTCACACTGTGTGGAAAAGGGGATTTTTCTGCAAGCACTTTCATTGATGCAACATTTTTTAATCTCTTGATTAGACTTAAAAACTGGTATACATTTTATCCCGTTACCATATCGCGAACCTGAGATATAACCTAAAACCAGCGTTTGGCTGCGGCGGAGCCGCGGGCTAAGGTTAGTTTATTATAAAGCTGTAACAGAGAGCATTCTTTTATATTGAAAATATTGGTTTGGGGCAATTATAAGTGACTGAACGAAAACATTATTTTTTTGTCTATTTATCTGTTTGTTTGTTTGCACATCACAACTTTTTTTTGTTTGACAGCTTTAGACTTCCATCCATCAGCCTTTTGACGTCCACCGGCTGGACATAAGCCTCCCTAAGAGAACGCCACAACGAGCGGTCCTATGCCGACCGCATCCAACGGCTCCCCGCGGCTTTGACCAGATCATCGTTCCAACTGGTGGGGTGCTGTCCTACGCTGCTCCGTCCGATACGGGGTCGCCACTCGAGAACCGTCCTTCCCCAACGGTTGTCGGTTCGTCGAGCGATGTGGCCTGCCCAATGCCACTTTAGCATGGCAAACCGGCGGGCTATGTCGGTCACTCTCGTTCTCCTGCGGATCTCCGTATTACGGACTCGATCATGTAGGGAAATACCAAGAATAGCCCGCTCCATGGCCCGTTGAGCGACTTTGGGCCTCGATAAAAGGCCAACATTCAGAGACCACGTTTCTGTTCCATATGTCATTACTGGTAACACACACTGGTCGTAGACCTTCGTTTTCAGACACTGCGCAATATTGGACAAGAAGATCTTCCTTAGCTTCCCGAACGCTGCCCAGCCGAGTTGGATTCGTCGATTGACATCTTTCTCGTAGTTGTGCCTACCTGACTAGACTGTTTGTCACAGGTAGACATAGTGGTGACAACTTCGAGAAGCGCACTCCCGACCAGGACCGGTGCTGAAATGACATGGACATTAGACACGACTTTCGTCTTGTCCATGTTGATTTTAAGACCCACTAGTCGGGCAACCCTGCTGAGATCATTGAGCATGGTGCCAAGGTCCTCCAGCGATTCTGCCATGACTACGATGTCATCGGCATATCGAAGGTGAGTGATGTATTCGCCATTGATGTTGATGCCGAATCCGGTTCAGTTCAAGAGCTCGAATCAATCTTCCAATGCAGCGGTGAAGTTTCGGGGATATAACGTCTACCTGTCTAACAACTCTCTGCAGTTGGATCGGTTTCTTACTCCTGTCCTGGGCATGGACTGACATGGTGGCGTTTCTATACAAGCACTTCAGCACTTCGATGTACAGATAATCAATTTGGCACCGTTGAAGGGGCTGCAGCACCGCCCAAGTTTCGATCGAATCGAAGGCTTTCTCATAGTTCACAAACGCCAGACAGAGGCCGATTATATTCTTCGGGTTTCTGTATAATCTGGGTTTAGACTTAAAAACTGGTAAATTATTTAAAAATATTTGTGGCAAATTGGCACTAGTTGTCAACTGAAAACTTCTAGATTTTTTATATAGTGTCATTGTTTTCAATAATGCAGTAAAGAAACTTTTTATTACAATTTAAACTAGTAATCAAATAAAAATTCGAACAAACAGTTTTCTTATAATATATGAACTCATTTTTAACTTCAAAGCAACAGAATTTAAAAACTAGGTACTTATACAAATTAGATTGTTTATTTAGACTTCACTCTAAAATGAGTACCTTTTATAAAATAAGTTCGTATGTGTAAATATTCATCTTAAAACAATTCAAACTAAGTTCATTTTTAATAAATGAGATTTAAGTTTAGTGATTAAATTCAGACAAATAATGAAAATAATTTAATTAAAATTTGTTTTTAGGAACTTTCTGTTTTTTTATTAACTGCCTGTGGTGCAGCGGTTGTGTGAGCGACTGCTGATCATGAGATCTCGGGTTCGATCCCCGGGTCGGGTAATGTTATTGTGCTTTTTCGTAAAAAGAAAAATCCTCTGTAGCATTCCGGAGTTTGGAAATGTGTCCGGTAGACGGCAATAGGCTCGCCCCCTATTACGTGGGACTTGAAACATAGCTGGCGAATCGTGGGTGTGTAATACACCTCTGCCTACCCCTTCGGAGAATACAGGCGTGATGCTATGTGTTTATGTTTTTTGGAATCTTTAATTATAGCATCCACCACAAATAATTTGTCATTTTATTCCTAACTAGCTGTTATCCGCGATTTGGTCTGCATTGCTTATTATAATAACAGAAAACACATTGCTGAACACATAGTATAGGTACTTTATTTATAAAATTGTTGTTTCTTAAAACTTTATTAATTTTTAGGTAAGTACAAAGTGTCTGAGTAATAAAACTTAGAATATTTAATCGAATCGAACTTATGTCTATTTTGCGACCATTCTCTATGAAAACTGGAAAATTTAGGATAAGAAAAAGGAGACCACTGAATTAATGTAACACAGTTCCAGTGGCCTGCCAATACAGGCAAAGAGACGGCACACGGCGGGTTTATTTGGTGCATGAGGCCTCCACACTACCCTGTTTGTTGCCCCGAACATTATTGTTAGGTACATTTTTTACCGCCTTAACAAAAAAAGAAGGATAAGAAAAAGCATAACGCGATATTACGGCTAAAAATAGTGTCGACATCCAAGATTTATACAATTTTATTTTTTTAGTGTTGCTTTCATTCCAAGTTCTATGGCAAGGTTGGATTAAATTGCTATTTTATTATAAGCACAAAATAAATAAGATCTAATTGGTAAAAAGATGGATTTATACTTGTGATGCGCTCTGACGTGATGGCTAGTGTTCATATTTATATATCGCGTTTATGACGCTTCCTAACGGTTTTTAGAGTATTACAGTAAAAGCTTTAGAAGATTTGAACCAATCAGCTTTCCAATGAATTATCCGATTGTCATATGAATTACAGAGAAAATATACCATTTTTGATGAAAATAGAATGAATTTGAATGATGAACCTTCAAATACATTTTTCTCTTCTTGATTTTCCTTTAGAATATTTTCTAATTCTCACCTATAGCATTTTAGAATCTACTACATACTTTAAAAATGTATATTATATTGTTATTTGTAAAAGTAGTTTTATCATATTAGCTGCTACCTGCAACTTCCTCCGAGTGGAATATAGTTATTTCCTTTTTTGTGCAAAACCCTAATTATTTCTCTAAAATAAAATTAGACCAAGTTACTGCTTATAACAATAGCTATCTGCTAGTGAAAGTCCTGTCCAAATCGGTCCAGCCTTTTCAGCGATTAATCAGAACAAAAGAAAAAAAAAATGATATTTTGTTATAGGTAGCATATATGTATACTTACTCTCATAAACATTTATTAAATATGTGTTATTTATCCATTACAAACAGACACTTCAATTTTATTTATATGTATATAATGTAATTGTATAGATTTAGAAAATATTTAATAAAACAATGATACTTTGCAAGATTTTTGTGCCAATCATGACAAACAATTATTAATCAGGCTTTTGACTTATTAGCCGCTAAGCTGATACAGATTTTGTATGGAAATTGGGACTTTCTGACTGCAATTTCTACTCTACATCCCATATCTAAAAAAATATCTAGTAAATAGATAAAGCATGTCAATTGCTGGAAAAATACATACAGAAGTTTAATACTTACCACACCACCAACATCATCCCAATCATCATCCATTATCTGTAATAAAAATTTAACATATTAGAAAAAAATATCTACAACTAACGTTGGGTACCTACATGATTACTAGGTAAAGTTAGGTACTACTTATATTGAGTGAAGAGTAAAATTATTTCACATAATGGTGAGGCTTATCCACAATAATTACAGTAAATGATTTCTTTCATTAACCTATAAGCTTTTAGAGACAACTGCTGGACATAGGCTCCCTCACTCTTGTGCAGCAACAAGTGCTGACTGCATCTAATGGCTCCATGCGGCTGGCTAGGGGCTTGTCCTATACTACATACCATCCGGTAGATGATTACAACTCGAGAACATTTTTACCCCAAAAGTTTTCAGGTCATCAAGTATTATGGCCTGCCTATAGTTACATCAGCATGCCGACTTAGTGGGCTCACTCCTGTTCTATGGATCTGTTACAGATTCAATCACATAGACAAATACCAAGTATAGCCCACATTGCACACTTAGCGACTGAGCCTTGATACAAGGTCAACACTCAGAGCCCATTATGGTGTAATCAAATTTAGAAATAATTACCCACCAAAACCTTACAATAATAATAGTCTTAGTAAAGTATAATTATATGTTACATAGTGCAATGGATAAAAATTTATGGAGGTAAGTATATATAACTGAACCTCAACTTTTTTTAACTACCTACTAGACAAATTGCGCGATAATCTAAAAATATTTAAGGGCAGTAGGTCTGTCTGCTCCTACAGAAAATCCGATAATAATGAACCTTAAAATTCCCAAATGAGGATGTGAAAAAGACTTCGGTGATGAGAATGACCTCGGCGGTGTAAGATTCCTCGAAGATAAATTTGAAATCTTCTAAATACCTACGTGAGTACCTGAGTAGGTAGTTTACAAAACCAACAACGTCACAAAGTTATGTGATAGAAAACAGGAAGAAACGAAGCTGCCTATACCTACCGATAAAGATAAAAAAAAACCTATTAGTTCATAAAAAGTCAACCGACACCGGCTTTTGTCAACTATTTACACGTGCAAGAATCAAATTTTCTCAATACTTAATAATATAAAGTATTATTCAATAACTAAAACATACAACTTACCGTAAACAAAGTTAATTTAACTTGGTGTGACTAGATTTTTTTAAATCGGCAATTGTTTGCAAATGATGGAACAAAGAAAAAAATCTACTCCGCGTCAATCAAACACCAACAGTCAACAATGGCGCCGCGCCGCCGCCACAGAATTGACAGAAAAAAATTATTGAGATTGTTGGGCGACCATAGAGTAAAGTAATCATACTAAAATGTGCGACGCTGCCGTCGCGCGCTGCGCCACTCAGTGTGACTAGCAAAGAGAATGTAAGACACTACTTTTAATACCTACCACTTTTTTAGCGACCCACAAAATATTATTTTAAATCTTTTTAGCAACCCTCAAAATATTATTTTAAATCTTTATAGTGGTCATTAAACTCCACATTACATAACGTTGTTTATTGGAGATGTTCCTAATACAATATAACATTGTATTAGGACCATATAAAATGCGGACTTAAACAAAATAAAAACAACTTTTTAAAAATATTTTAGTTTACGTTAATTCTGTATAAAAAATAAGCTTAATACAAGAGCAATGTGTTAGGGAATAGGGCCTCTTTTACAATGCTGAAATGGGGATCCATGGGAAAGCTTAGCGCAGATGGCGCTATCAGCTAGATGGCCTCTGTCAAATTGTAAAGTGTTGTGTTTTGTTTGCATGAGAATTGATTGGGGGAAAATTAAATTTTACGAAATTACAGGTTACAAATTGTATGGAAACCACAGTTTTCAATGACCATGTCGACAACACGCCATCTGTCGTGAAATCATGGCAGTCCCCGTGGAGTTTACTCAGTTATATACTCTGTCTACGTTAGTCAGTATATAAACTAGGTATTTAAACGTAATATTTATTTAAAGAATTGTAATTGTAATTTAAACTTTATCTGAGGATTTTGAAAAGAAACAGAAAGTATCGATGTATATCAATATTTAAAAAATAATTAATATTTCAAAGTTTTATTTCAGTCAATATTTAAAAAAAATATTGATTTTGAAATAAAACTACGTTTACGGAATCTATCGTGTTTACTTGATTTTCTACTATCCCGACGTTTCGAATAACTGAACAGTTAGTTCGCAACGAACAGTTAGTTACGAAGGCTGCACGTTCATGATCACGGGTGGACTTAGATGGTAGACGTCCAAGGCTGTTTCAACGGTTTCATGTAATCTACCCATAGTTATATGATTTTACAAACGTTGGTTTATTTATTTTATTCCAACTAATATTCGTTTAGAAACACAGACATAATTAAAATATCTACTTTAAAATTCTTATATAGATTTTTTTTTTATTTATTTTTTCAATTCAAAGAGGAGACAATTATATAAATGAATATTTAATACTATGCTACTAAGTCTCACCACTTCATTTTGAGGACAGGAAATCGGTGGCTTCTTCTCCACTACATGAAAAATCAGTATCATATTAAATCACAAATTATTGGTGATGGATGCTAGGTTTCAAGAGCGCATAGTTATAAAAGAGTGCAAAATATATGTATTAAACTTTATTTTGCTTTTAGGTATGTCTGAATTTGATCATTGTTTATAACTTATTATGCAAAATGAACTTCATTTAAATTATTATAAAATATTATTTAAACATTTATTGTAGGTTGTAGGACATGTGGAAAGACTTTCGTAAACTGAAATAAATCACTTTCGCACTTTGGGTTCTGAAACGAACTCATTTTAATTTATATAGTTTTATATTGCCCTACTTAAATATAACTAAGTTCATTTCGTTAACATATCAAAAAACATATTTTAGGTTTAATAGGTTTTAGGTTAATATTATTCATTTTAGATTATATATGAAAAGTGCTAGTAATGTTAAGTCCGTGAATATGTTACTTAAAACATTTAGCGAGTTAATCATTAAGCAATAAGGATTTTTACCTTTTCGTTATAAATATTTGGGGTCTAATTAGAAATATATCAAATTTGATACGTTTTCGATACTCAAAATTTTATGTCGATACACCGATAAATCTAAATAATAAAATATCAATATATTGGACAAAAAACACACACAGTTATATATCTATACATCGATATTTATTCTTGAAGCCTATGCCACCCTGCAATAAAAAAATAAGACATGTTGTGTTGACACTTGACAGCATTCAGAAAGAGAAAGCGCACCGAGGGAATGCAATAGCAATAACCGCCATTATTAGACACGCAAACTCCATACAAACGGGTCCTCTTCTATGTTTCATCAGACTCAGTGACCAGCGTGACCAAAGAATGGAGTGTTCGCAACGGCTATTTATTAAAAACGTTAAATAACGATGTGCTATTTTTAAAACGACTATTATTTTTTACGCTTTAATATATTAAACGATATGTTTTGATTATCATCGTATAGCACATCGTGCGCTATTTGAGGTTACATTATTTAATATAGCTACGTACGCGCGTTGAGCAGTTAACAATCTTAACAATAGATTACTGTCTACCAAGTGAATTGAAATTGTGATCTAAGATATAAATATGTATTTAGATTCTGCCCACGGCTTCGTCTGCGTGGACTTCAGAATTGGGTCAATCCTTACTAATACACTTTATACACTAAAATGTGTGTTATGCATTTACGCCATAACTACAGACCCAATGACATTTTTGATTAAATTTAAGTAGACTTTTAAAGATATTATCTAACCGAAAATTATTTACACTATACTACAACAAAATTTTATTAAAGTTTTATAATACACTAAACAAACAGACCCAACAAACCAACACCACGAATAATTTAAAATCAAAAACTATAAGTACATCTAAACAAATAACGCGCGGCAATCGCTCAAAAACTCAGGATAATCATACGTTATTCCAGCTTAATTGAGTTATCCGTACTGATTGATTATATCATCGTTCAAAAATATAACGAAATAAAATCAAATAACCAAGCGATGTTTTAGTTACTTAGATTATTTTGCACGTTATTTTTTATAATTGACATAAATATAGTTCATAAGTGGTTAAGTTAGAGCATAATTTCGCATGTGACAATGATATGAATGGGTCAGGGTCATTCCGTTCTGTCCCTTTCTTTCGCGGTATGACTGACTGAAGTGACTGACTGTTCAAATGTGTATGTGACTGTGATGTTTTGTTAGTGTAGTGTGTCGTCGACGTCGTGGCATAGCGGTTGTGGTAGCGCTTATATAATAAAAATAATCGAAAATAACGCTTGCCTGGTGTAATAAATAACGGGGCTATAGATTATTTATAAGTGATTTTATTAGTTATTTAATATAACGAACACTCCTACCAAAGAATATAGATATAACTATATAACCTGTGAATATAGTACTCTTGCCGCATACCATCAGGTGGGCCGGGCCGTAAGGTTGTTCGCCACCCATGTAGTATAAAAAAAAGGAAATTCATTCGATCTTACATGCACGTTGTAGAAAAAACACTGAAAAGAAACACCGAAAACTGTCTTGGACGAGATCGTCTCCAGGTGGTATGGATGAACCTTAATACGGCGTTTCGTGATCCAGTGGTAAAACGGCGATGTTGGTATCACCTCAAACAGTTCCTCAGAATACTCCCCATTGAGGAGCTTTGTCTTTCAAATAACTTTCTAACTGGACTTTGTTACATTTTTTTTTATGTCGATGCCGAGAATTCCTATAGGTACTCTCGGAGCAACTCTGAACTTATTTTTCAAATATGATTAAATGACCGATAAATAATAGAGGTAGAGCCTTGCTTGTCCCAGCATTAATGGGCCGAAGAAATAACAGCAGGTAGTTTTTTTATGTTTCATATGGTGAGTGAGAGCCGTAGGCCATAAACCCCTCATTATACTCTTCTTAATATCCTGCCTATCCACCTCCTATGCCGTAGTCCCCATGTACTGTACGCTCTATAAGGTATATCTGCTAAAACCCCGCGATGTTCTTTCGGACTACCTTTAGCCATAGGTGAAGTTTAAGTACGCTCTGCCCTGAGTTGTCTATAAGTTCCTCCACCCCTGGCATAATGGCCAGGACCGTCATTATCGGCGGCCCCGTCTGATTTGGAGGCCCTCCCTGTTCAAGAGGCGCTTGTGGAACACGTGCTGTTATCCTCAGGGTAATTTGTGGGGGCTGGGTATTGTTAAGTGCCCTTGGGTGTCATTGGACACCGCATTAGGGTATTTTGCGGGACGGTAGAAAACTGGTTATCTCCCGCACTCGGCCACCTCCTTTGCGAACACCATCTCCTCCCACAAAGAGACGGTGGTGTAACACCTAACATTGGTGCTCTGGAACATGGCTTGAACCACAGCCAGAACTGAGAGGGAATGCAACCCAGCTGCCGCAGTGAGGTCACAACGCTGCCCTGCCCTTGCTTGCAACGCTGCTGCTTGAAGGACTGAAGTATTGATATCGATATTTTTTACGCGCAATGTCCGCCATTTTCAGTTCTAACTTAGAAATGACACGGTAAATTTGTAGTTATTTTTTCTCCTTCTGTTTTCTACCTCAATGGTGCTAGTATAGGATTATGACATTAGTAAAATAATGGAAATGGACATAAAGGCAATGAACTTATAAGTACGTGTGAATATTGTATCCTATCATTATAATATTTAGTAAATGATAATATTGTTTGAGTCTTATATACTTTATTTTCTTTTGTGCCCTCTCGCTATCATAGGTATAACTCGTGCAGATAAAGAATGGGATTATAAATGGCGTCGCCACTATTTACTTCTCGCTCACACACTATCGCCGTCTATACTCACACCTGACATATAGACATCAAAAAAATAACGGTATTCATGTTGCGTGAACTATTGTTTATAGTTATGCCGTAGTATGCTGACAGTACAGGCTCAATGTGCCGCCATTTATAATCCCATTCTTTATCTGCACGAGTAGTACTGTTATTGGTTTATTGATTGACATCATGCTTCCTTGTTACATACTTTCATTAGCAGATGGCGTAAAAACAATAAAATAAATCAGCTAACAGCCGGTCTATCCCTCCGCATTAAATATTTTTCATTAAACACAAAGTGAAAAATGTGAAATCGAAAATAACAGTCACGAGCAGGATTTGAACCTGCATCTCCTGGATACCGTCCAGATGCTTTGCCAATTCAGCCATCGTGACAATTGCTCCTGACTGCTTCTTACTGTTGCTTTGCTTAGGAATTGGCAAAGCATCTGGACGGTATCCAGGAGATGCAGGTTCAAATCCTGCTCGTTATGCTGTTATTTTCAATTTCACATTTTTCACTTTGTGTTTAATGTTTAGTGCTAAGCATGTCAAATGCTAAAAATATATATAAAAATATCTAAATATTTATAGGGTTTGCGTCATTATTAGGTAAAATCTTAATTGTAAAATTAAGTTTACCTGGTCGGTATAATGTATGAAAATACTGCCGACAGATGGCGCGGGCGTCACCCAAAGACGTTAAGTATGAATGTGTTATCGAAATTAGCAGTCAGGAGCAATTGTCACGATGGCTGAATTGGCAAAGCATCTGGACGGTATCCAGGAGATGCAGGTTCAAATCCTGCTCGTGACTGTTATTTTCGATTTCACATTTTTCACTTTGTGTTTAATGTATAATGCTAAGCATGTCAAATGCTAAAAATATATATAAAAATATCTAAATAAATATTTTTCACATAAAAACCTTGTAGCCCTAAAATACGTTGTGTATTGCTATCCAAGCCCTGCTCTTATGGTCCCTTCTGCTACATAATATTAATTACTAGGTAGCTACCCGTCGCGTGGAATTTAGTTTCTTTTCGTTTTTTGTGCAGAACCCTAAATGATTTTTGTGTCTACCTAACACTATTTGAACGTCAGTCAGAAATTACATATTAGCTTTCCGTTGATATTGTTAATGTGGTTCAAAACTTTCCTTAGTATTACTTTAATCTTTGTTATTAACGTCTTTCATAATGGGTAATATGATTAAAAGTGGTGTTTGAGAACTAAAATTCAAGATAATAACTCATTTCCAAAATATTAAAAACGAAATGGTTCGTGAGCAAAAGGAGCAATGTCTACTTAAGACTGACCTCTACTAGTAAGTCTCCTATAAATTCTTGATACTATTTATTGTTTTATATTATTTTCGTAAAATTATTATTAATTTCATATTCATTATAGTAACATTTTGTTGTTTGCAATATTACACTGGCAGCGGTCTAACTGCATTCTAGGTATTGGTAACTTCGTGAATGGTGGATACTACCTACCATCAGATAGACCACAAAATTATATCAAGGTTTTAATATTGTATTTTATGTTAAATTGTTATTTTATTCCAAGGTAATTTATTTGAGGATGTCCGTAGTACTATTACAAATTCCATTCAGAGGATACAAGAACTGGATAAATTGGACATTAGTACAGAGACGACGTAGATTCAGAAACTCTCTTCAATGACTGGTAAGATGTTGTAATAATTTGTATTGACAATTTCAACCTTGTTGGTCTTTCTTGAGTTACCTTTAATTACTTATTATTTGTAGGACTGAGCATAAGGAGAATTCTTCAAATCAAACACCAAGGAACTACAAATTCAGGCATATTTATGAAACTCCAGGCAGGAAAACAAAGTGTCGTGCTATAAAAAGAATTATTGATGACTTTGATAAGAGTGCCATACGTAATTTAAATATGGAAATTAAAATACAATACTGATATAACGAAATAACTGGTGGTAATAATAACTTAACTGCCTCGGAGGTGTAGCGGTAGTGTATGCGACTGCTAATCATGAGGTCTCGGGTTCGATCCCCGCGTCGGGCAAAGATATTGAGCTTTTTCCTAAAAATAAAAATTCTCAGTAGCAGCCC
The DNA here is from genome assembly GCA_948253155.1 of Leucoma salicis. NCBI lineage: Eukaryota > Metazoa > Arthropoda > Insecta > Lepidoptera > Erebidae > Leucoma > Leucoma salicis. The sequence goes on along the minus strand of OX411820.1, from coordinate 10,465,399 downwards.
GGAGTTTGGAAATGTGCCCGGTAGACGTCAATAGGCTCGCCCCCTATTACGTGGGACTCAAACATAGTTGGCGAGTCATGGGTGTGTAATACACCTCTGCCTACCCTTTCGGGGAATACAGGCGTGATGCTATGTTTTATATAACGGAATACGGAATACTGAGGAGAAGAGGTTGAAAGGGAAAGCTAAGGAGTGGAATTTTTAGATTCGGATGTATCATTTAGTGAATAATAAACTAATCAACAATCCTTTTCCTTTTATTAGATTATATCAAATGATTTAGTTATAATTACTATCATTCTTCTTTTTTAAAGACCGGCCGTCCCGTTTTTCCATCTCTGTTGGGTACGAGCCTACCCCCAATAAAAGACATTACTCCACACGGATTGGCTATGCAGCGAGTTATCCGCTTAGTTGTATTGTATATATAATGTCAATTCTTAAGTCAATTTTTACACCATTATCAATAAAAATTAAATATTATAACAATTAATATATCAAAACGGGGTTTTCTGATATGTCAGTATTGCCATAATCAAGTTTATAGCTTTTACAGCTGTCACTTCGTTGCAGAGTTATTGTGGGTTGACTATAAATAAATTGTTAATTTTTTTTTTTTTTTATTGTTGTTCCTAGAATTAGGCTGTATGATTGAAACTTTCTTTGCCTAACCGAATGCTTAAATAAAACCAAAAAGTAAATGACTTTGACACGACAATGACAAGTAAAGTAAACTAAACCAACATCAGATCGGATCAGCAATTGCTAAGAGCCCATAGAAAATATAACAAAAACTGCTCTGAATTAAGAAATTTGATGTTTATAAATAAACATCTCATTGCTTATGATATTAGGGTCATTAGATGTGGAGTCGACAATGACAGTGTTGAAATACGATTTGTTTTCTGAACGTTTTGATATAGTAAAGTTGTATTTATCAGAGTGGTTCTAGGCTTTATCTCTGTTAGCGTCCTCTTGTTTTTTATGGTTCAAGTTCACGATGGCAACCGGTGACGAGACAGTTAAAGTGGCAGTGGTGACGGACCGTATTCCCAATATAATACCAGTCCGATCGAGTACGCTAACTGCAGAAGAGTTGTGCATAATTTTATGTAAGAAATATAAGATACCTCCTCTGACACGGCCGTTGTTTGCATTACGAGTTAGAGGCAGAGATTATTTTCTTAAAGATAATGCTAAAGTTCTATCCAGTACCAGAGATTATGAGCTTAGAATAAGATTCAAGGTTAGTAACTTAAAATATGATATGGTAAGTTTTATATTTATATATATTTGTAGCATTTGACATGCTTAGCACTATACATTAAACACAAAATTATACATTAAACATTAAACACAAAATCGATTTCACATTTTTCACTTTGTGTTTAATGGTAAGTTTTATCACGTTTTAGTAGAACATTAAAAATAATATTATTATCATATTGCATACTTACTATGATTACTATTATTACAACAATCAGCTGTTTCTACCTCCATCACTATGTATATTATTGTGGTAGATTTGCTCTGTATATATACTTATAATATTTGATTATTTAATAATTCATTTGGAGTGGTCTACTTGAAACATAATCTGAATCTGTTTGATAATACTGTGGCTTATTCAAAGCAAATTTTTTTTATTTAACTGTTTTTAAACTGTGATAATCTATAAATAGTATAATATAGTCCCTGGCCACCTTGCTATGAATGTTACTGTTGTTTATTATATTTATGTTAGCTAAGATTTTTATATTCAGAACATCCTAAAAAAACAAACCTTTTGTTAATAGACAAATTTAATAATTCAGAACATAACTGTCTTCATAATTTCAAAATTCAGATCATGAAGAATATGTATAAAAATAACATACCAGAGAGCTGTAGTTCTTAAAAAAACAAATCAAATCTGTAAACAAAATAAAATAAAAATAATAATAAGTAATGTAATTGCCCTCACCTGAAACACAATATGTGCATAGGGTAAAATTTTCCTTTAGCTTATTCATTTTCTGCTTGGAATTACATTGTGTCAGAAATAACGGTCTGCACAAGGTATAATCTTGGTATTGCTATTTTCCTGTCATAATTATTGGATACAAATCACCCTCAGATCAGATTATATAACCCCAACAAAATTCATCACTGGTCCATATTGAAATGAACATGCCACTTATGCTGTGCAGAAAAGATTACTGTATTCATTTTTCCTTTCATTCTATAGGTACCAAGATTAGAACTGCTGCTGACATTAGATGAAACAACTTATGACTACTATTTTCTACAAGCAAGAAGTGATGTATATGAGAACAGAATACCTGAGATTATATACCCTGAACACAAGAAAGAAATGCTCGGACTTGGAATCGCTGACATGTGAGTAAATTAACATGTAAATGAAAACAAAGTATGAAAATATTCAATCAAAATAACAGTCAATAAAAGGATTGGAACCTGCTGAATTGGCAAAGGGACAAATCCTGCTTGTGACTATTATTTTGAATAACACATTTTAACACTTTGTGTTAATTTATGTAACTAAGCATGTTATTCTTATAAAACATGAAAATATGTAAGCAAATAGGGAGTATATGTAGTACTTATGACAAAAAGGAAATTTTAAAACAGTTTGTCTGTCTGCTCTTACCGGCTAATCTCTGAAATGGCTAGACCTTTTGAATGGGACTTTCACTGACTGAAGGCTGTTGTTATAAGGAGTAACTTTGGCTTTATTTTGAAAAAAGAAATAGATCTCCATCCAAAAAAAAAAATCAAATATATGTACATATATATATAAAAACACATAATATATAATTATGTAACAAAAATCTTTTGTTAAATTCCATGTGAACGAAGTTGCCGTTAACAGCTAGTATATTATAATAGAACAGTACAGTGGTGTGTCTGTACATTGCCGACGTACAGTCTTATTATCAAAAGTGGAGAAGGTATGATAAGAGAAATGTAATACGCATTTAAATGAGATAGAGCTCAGCTTGAAGTATAATCCAGACTTTGTTTCATTTAAATTGGATGTGGAAAAAGATATTCTCTTTTAAACTCCACGCAGGCTTCGCAGGTCGTGGGCAACAGCTATAGATAGTATATATTGGTAATTTCAACACATTATACCTATTGCTTGTGATCTTAACTGAACTGCAATTTACCCCTTATGTTGTATGATGAAAAGTGGCGATATACTATTTATAAAATGCTTGGCCATTCGTCTCAATTCCTAATGTTATTGTCGTAAGGAGGCTCCGCCGCAGCCAAAAGCTAGTTTTTAGGTAATATCTAAGGTTTCCAATACAGTCTATCAAATAAAAAAAAGTAGCATCAAAATCCGTTCAGTAGTTTTTGCGTGATGCGCGGAACAACAAACAGACAAACAGATAAGCTGACAAAAAATCTTAAAAAATATGTTTTGTTTTCAAACACGCCTATATAGCCCAATACAGTTATTTCTCAAATATCTTAAATGTACAGACACAGCTCTTAAATGTACAGACAAGCTCTGTTACAGCTTTATAATAGTATAGTCACAGTCGAAGAACCATACAGTCGGCCATCGAAGACGTCTAGACAGAGCAATCGTGCGGTGCGGTGAGGGGTGAGACGCGGGCGGGGCGCTCCCGAACGGCCAAACATCTAGCTCAGTCGTTCGGGAGCTATTTGTCAGGGCTATCAAAATAAAATATTATAATATAAAATACTTAAATATTTATTTTTTAGAAAAATGCATAATGTCCGTCTTGTAGCTTATGTTTTTTTTAATATGGGTTACAAGACTGTAAATTCTCGAATTATGTTATTCATGTTTTTAAGGGTAATTTTCAAGCTTTTTTTAACTTGTCCCGGTCAAATTTTGCAAAACTGCTAAAGGTGCGTCCGTCCAGGCTGCAAAGTCGTTTCGTACGCATACGCCGTGCACCCAGGCTTCGTTATTGCCGCTACCGCTCGGTATTTATCTATTCAAGCTCAAAGATATATATTGGCTACGTATTGGAAAAGAAAATACTGTATTGTATTTGTATAACACATAGACATGTAAAACATATATTTGCTGTGTGGGGCCGGCACCAAGAATAGCTCCACCCCGTCTCTTCCTATGGGAGTCGTAAAAGCCGATTAAGGGATTACCGGGGGACCGGGCAGCAGCGTTTCCCTGTGCACTAAAAACATCCACTGCGATCGCCAACCCGCTTGCCAAGCGTGGCGGTTATGGTAAAACCTCCATTTTGGGGAGGCCTTTGTCCAGCAGTGGACGATGAAAGGCTGATGGATAGATGGATGGAACATATAGACGGGATCTTCTCAACTCACAATACTAAAAACATGATATAATTTAATATAAAATATAATTAGCTCTCGGTCTATGCATAAAAACATATAATTAAGAAACTAATACAAAGTTTCTTCAATTCAATCCTTGATGTTCTGCCTAAGTTTCAAGATAATTTATTTTAGTTTTGTATATAAAAACTAGCTCGGTATTTATGACGATAGAATAAACTAAAAGTGACCAGCCAGCAGTGCGTAGGTAATTATCGCACGCATGGGCTCTGAGATAACGTACGCGTTTCTTTTTACTATGCTTAAACATAGCTGGCGAACTGTGGGTGGGCAATACACCTCTGCCTACCCCTTCGGGGAATACAGGCGTGATGCTATGTATGTATGTATAGAAAAGAATATAAAAAATATAGATTTATTAATATGTTTTTATTTCCTGCCAAAGTGACAACCCTAGTGACTAAACCCACTTTTATTCGTAGTGACGAATGTCTAGACGGATTCGGCTTTTTCGACAACATCAAAGGCGAGGACTGACTGTGTGGTTGGTTCTCTGACTGTGGTATAGTATAGATTATCTAATAAAAGCATATTATACATATGATAATAAAAAAAAATGATCTTTAGACCCATTTCAATTATGGCGCCCAGTGTCAATAGACACTAACTAACTATACTGTTATAGTATAGTGCATAAGTGTTTGCGCAAACATAAGTGCACATTCGTTTCCTTCGCTCTCTTAGTCCGATGGGACGGTATTAAGGGCTTTGCGTGCTTTCCGAGGCATAGGGCTGAAACACGATCAATTCCTAATTCTCAGCTGCTATTTGGATTTCTTTGACTGAAAACTCAATACTTTTTGTTGGCCCGGCCTGGGATTCAGACCTGAAACTTCATGATCCGCAGTACACTACCGCTATACTTAACGAGGCATATCTATGCCGAACAAATATAACATTTCTGTGAAAAAAATATTCCACTATTTGTGCGAGAGTTATCAATAAAAACAAGAATTGGTTTGTTCATCTTAAATATCACGATGTTAATCTGTATATAAATACATCAGTAGTAGTCATGTATGTTTTGATAGTGAAAAAGGAATTATCTAGAAAGTCACATACTTATCAATTACTTGACGCTATTGAGCATTACAAAGTTGATTACATTTTTATCTTAATAAGATGATATACGAATGTGCTCTATCTTATAATTTAAATTGAACTTTAGAAGCACTTATGTTCGTATTAAAAATCAAGTCAGTTAGTACTATCGAGTTATGTGTGGCAGGTTGTAGCCCATCTGCCACCATAAGAATTAAAAAAAAGAAATCTTAGGTAATGTGCAGTTTCACGGACGCGAGCTCGAAGATTAAATACCTTATTCGATTTGTACGCCACCAAAAAAACAATATTGCATACCATCGTCATTTTATACCCATAGTCATTGTATGCAGGAGTTCCCATCTTATAATAAAGTCGCCTCACCAGAGTCGCCTGTCCACGCTGGGCAAGAGGTGTGGAATTTTTTGTGGGTATTCCGATGCAGAGGAAACGCGCTGCGTCTGCGAGTCCACAAAATATTCCTGCTTTTCTGACCTCATTGACGGAATGTGCTAATGTTTATTCAACAGTATTGAGTCGGATTTCTAGGATTGTTTGAATCCTCCGCTGGCGGACCACTGAAGTAATCCAACACAGTACCAGTGGTCCGTCAACACAGGCGGAGAGACGGCACACGGCGGGTGTATTTAGTGGGTGAGGGCCCCATACTGCCCTATTCGATGCCCCGAACGACGGGGTGTGTGGTTAGGTACATTTTCCCCGTCTAAACAATAAAAGGATTGGTTGAATCCGGCCCCACACTACTTTGTTCGTTGACCTGAACGACGGGGCGTGTGGTTAGGTACACTTTTTCCCACCTTAACAAAAAGAATAAATAAAAAAAGGTTTGGTTAAATCCCGCCGGCGCATCACTGAAGTAATGTAACACGATTCCAGTGGCCCGCCAATACAGGCGGAGAGACGGCTCACGACGGGTTTATGTAGTAGGCGAGTTTTCCCGCCTTAATAAAAAAAAATAGGTTAGATCATTTGTTTACGAAGCGATTTCTATCTAAACTTCGAAATTCAGAGGTTACACCAGTCGTTGATTCTCTGTGATTGTCATAAATGGAGTTGATATTTGCGATTTACCCGCCTAACGTGCCTTCTAAGGTACGGGGCAAGAGATACTTTCTTAAATAAGTAGGACTCAAATAAGTTATAGGGGGCGGAATTCGGTACCTTTTTGTAACAATCGCTCACCTCCACAGCGTGAATAAGAAAAGTACCCGTCACCCAAGACGTTAAGAATAAATGTGTTATCGAAATTCGCAGTCCCGAGCAATTATCACGATGGCTCAATTGGCAAAGCATCTGGGATGGTATTCCAGGAGATGCAGGTTCAAATTCTGCTTGTGACTGTTATTTTAGGTTTCACATTTTCACACTTTGTGTTATATGGCTAAGCATGTCAAATGCTAAGAAAATATATAAAAATATCAAAATAAGAAAAGTAAATGAGATTGCGGTGGTCTAGTTTAGTCTTCACATATTTAAAATCTTTCAAATTTGGCCTTTCTTTCACCGTCAAATGAGAATTCATTATACCTAATTGATATGCTTGTGACATATGCGCATGTATAACGTAACACTCTTGTTGATTCTATATGGTTGTGTATCTGTATCTTTTATGTATCACGAACAATGGACTATAAAAATCTAATTACAGGGACTACACGCCGGAACAATAGTTCTGACTATAATAGCACAATTAACAAATGATCTCTTGTGATTTACATGATGATTGTTGTTGAATTAAATCTCTTATTACTGTTCTGCCTAATACTAACTTGTTTGATTTTGGAACTGTGGTTTTAAATTTTTATTGTGCGTGAAATATTTTTTTTTATGTGTGGCGAACAGGCATACGGCTCGCCTGATGGTAAGCGGTTACCGTAGCCTATAGACGCTAGCAACACCAGACCTATCACTCGCGCGTCGCCATCTCCAAGGAAAGGGATAGGAGGTGTATAGGAAGGATAATAAGGAGAGGATTGGAAGGATAATAAGGAGAGGTTATGAAGGGGGTTTGGGCCTCTGGCGCTTTCACTCACCATATAAAACACAACGGTAGGTGTAACTACCGTTGCTACACGCTGATCTTTTGTGAGAGGGTGGTAATTCCCCGATCGAGCAAGCCCATTCGTGCTGGGACTAGAAAGAAAATTGCTCTACAAAGAGTAAAGTCGTTACCCGTCGCGTTATATGTCTGTCTGATTCTCCTCTTAGAGAGGTGGTGTTATATATACGCCAATTTAAGGTATTTATCAAAAATATAGAAAAGTAGCAACACTAAACAATATTGCACGCCTCATAAGCGAAGCGTTGAGGTGTGTACTATTCTCGTTTCACGCTAAAAAACGGATTTTTCTAACTTAAAATGTCTCTATTTATCATATATTGCACTTGTAAAATAATATATACACACTCCTCCCACCACATCAAGAAAAACACTATTTTTAACACTCATGATATTTTTGATGCCATTTTTGTTATTTAAACTAGTTAAAAAACTGTTTGAAAAAGTTCTGTCTTGGAAGTTCGTTTGTTGTAGGTAATGTATGTTAACACGATAACGACCAAAATACTTTACTAATCGAGTCTTTTTTTTCCCTTTTACGAATTAGTATGATTACGAATAGAGCCCTATGACTTTTCACGGTCTGATTCGATGTGGTTTAATTGTTATTAAATAAACAAAAAAATAGTGAATATTTACGCTCGATATTTAGATATATTTTTAGCATTTGACATGCTCACTTTGTGTTTAATGTATTTACGCTCGACTCTAAAACCAGCGCTACGCTATACCTTATTTCGTGAGAATTACTTGAACTATTTCTATAGACCAATATAGAAGTACTTCTTAAAATTAGCGCTAGATGGCGTATAAGACATGAAAACCTCATTAGTCGTTTTTGAAATTAGCGCTATCTATGTGATTTATTGAAAACTACTTAGTAAGACCAATACATTATTAGTTACTTATCAAATAATCAATTTTATTGTGAAAAATGAAGATTATGAGGCGTGCACTATTGGATTTTCCAAAGTATTTTATTTTGTATGTCTGTTTTTTAGTGCACATCACTGAAGTTATTGGACGTATTATAATAATATGTCCAATAACTTCGACTGCCTCGGTGGTGTAGCGGTAGTGTATGCGGCTGCTAATCATGAGGTCTCAGGTTCGATCCCCGGGTCGGGCAATGTTATTGAGCTTTTTCCTAAAAAGAAAAATTCTCAGTAGCAGCCCGAAGTTTGGAAATGTGCCCGGTAGACGTCAATAGGCTCGCCCCCTATTACGTGGGACTTAAACATAGCTGGCGAGTCGTGGGTGTGTAATACACCTCTGCCTACCCTTTCGGGGAATACAGGCGTGATGCTATAACTTCAGTAATATTGTGCAGCAGACATGTGCTATTTTTAAAGGTTAATTTGGAATTGTAAAAGAAATGTACGTTACCTTTTATTCGGGTGTTAGTTATTAATTGGGCGCGCGGTATATTTAAGACACGACGCTCGCTACAGCTCAGTTCTGCAGGGAAAGTACAGTGTCAAAACTTTTAGGAATTCTACTTTTTTAAACTTTATGACCTGGTGGTGTTAACGAATTAAAAATTATATGGTGGGTACGAAATATTGTTTAGTACTAAATAAATATAGGTAATAATCTTTGTACGAACAGTATGATGTTTTTTGATAATTATATACCTTTGAAACAATTGATTCGTGGGTATGTATTATACAATACATCTAATCATCTCGTTAGAACAAACTTTATAGAACAGTTACACGTAAAAATCTACTTTTCAAATATGATTATACTAATAAAGTAAAACGAAACAAAATGAGTCCTATAATAGAATGGATTATAAAACATACCTTTGGGGTTTCCTAGTCACACACTTTTACTTTTAAATGCCCTAGGCAAAAATAATATTTTATATAATTTCGCGCAGTTACATTTCTGCCGCGACACACACAATAGAATTATTGTGTGTAATCTACAAAAAGCAAGTCTCTCACCGAATAGTCAGAGAAAAAAAAATTCTACCCGCTGTCATCTTTATATTTTCATTCTGATAGTACCCCCTTCTAAGATTATTATTGCCATCTCTCTCTTGCGCATTGCGTCCTGCCTGCTCATTGGTAGAATTTTTTTTTGTTCTAGAACTTTTCCTATCCTTACGCTTGCGATTTGAGTAGCCATAGAACGTTCTCGAACCCTGGCGTACTCTGCTCGCATCCGGGATCGCATGCTGGCCATATATGGTAATAATATTTGATTCTGGCCATTGTGGGAGTGGAATCATGCGACCCATTGGCGATAATCTAACTGGGTAGGGGGCCTAGGCAACCGCGCGTATTTTAAATTTGCGGATATCGTATCCGGTATCAATTGAATATGCAACTTTATAATTTATTTAGTAATTTGATCGGTTACTTCGTAACAAGTATTTAGGTATTTACTTATAAAATTAATTTCATTATTTTATGGATACCTGGACTCCAAATCTCTAGTTTAATAGAAATGATCTGAGTAATGCTTAAAAGTTGCATAGTGATTTGACTACTGCATATCGAGAGATTAATCTCAATTGCAACTGTGACGTTTTTGCTTGTCTTGAGGCAGTAACATGTTGATGGCGACTTGTGTTTTTATTACTTTTTTTGTCAACACGTAATAAGGAGGTTATTACGTGTTGACAAAAAGACAAATGTCTTAATACCCAGAAATAAGAAATATGTCTGGCTTCCGTATTGTACGATGTAATACGATTTGAATTGCCAATTAAATAAGTCACTGCTTTAAAATTCTCAAATTGAAATGTATTTTGATCCAATGTATATAATAGCTAATAAGTTGTGATGGCAACTTTGTCTGCGACCTCGGGTTTGGGTCAATATAACATAAACACACGTCACTCTACGACACATTAATTATGCAACAGTTGTCACACACGTACCTACTGTAATTTTTCTGAGATAATCAGTACCTAGCCTGTTATCTGGACTATTTATGTAATTTCATGATAATCGTTTCAGTAGTTACAGTGTGAAAGCGTAACAAACAAACAACTCACTTTTACAATTAATAATATTATTAATAATAGCCAGTGGTAAAAATACGGCCAGGGCCGTTTTTTATCTGTTGGATGTCCTGGGCATAAACAATTGTAGGAGATATTAATTAAAACAGGCTGTTAGAGTATTTATGCAAAGATATAGATTTATTTAACTGTTATTTTTTTTATTATGAAATACAACTGTGTTTACGGAATTGCGTTTAGTCGATCTACTATCCTGACGTTTCGTATACTTTACAGTGTTCATGGTCACGGGTGGACTGGCTGCTTGTGACCATGAATGCTGTAAAGTATTCGCTCCTCTTTTTATATACAATATCATTGGCTGTATATTCCGTAAACGCAGTGTCAGCGTAATATCATTAAGTATATTTTTTTTATTAGCACACAAGGGTTTTAAACTAATAAACTACATTTCATTTTCTCAAAACTGATAATTTTATATTGATGGCCAATATCGATTTGGATGCTGATCGATGATGGATGATAACGCTTGTGAGACATTGGGAATACTTGCCTGAGATGTCCAATAGAAAAAAGGGACCAGGGGAGTTAGGCAGAATCTCATATCTCACATTTCGATCGTATCGTGATCACTGTGATTGGTTGAGAGATCACCGTGATTGGTCAACGGATTATTGCGACATCACGCGTCGGTTTCTCTACCAATCACAAGCGAGATGATACGATGTCGATTGTGAGATATGAGAGTCCGTCTAACCCCTCTGGACTAAGATTCAACTATACAATGCCTACCACGCCAAAATTTTTTTTTTTCATTTATTCACAATATATACATATTGTACCCTTAACCGACGTTTGTGTATGAGGTAGGTATATACCTAATGAGAGTGAATGAGGAAAAAGGTGAGTAAGGATCGCGGCAAGTGGAAACAGGCGTGACTCTATGATGTTAGGTACCTATATGTCGTAGCCATCTTAGAATTAATTAGATCCTTATGTGGCGAACCATTTCATGAGTAAGTTAATTTCAGCAGTAAGTTAACCTACCATGGGTTAACTTACTGCTGAAAGGTACGAGAAGAAGAAGAGAGTTTCTACATACTTTTTTCTTGAACATGTCCATTGTTTTAATGGTTACTAAAAAACGCGCGGAATTTAACTTCGCTGCCTTAGGTTTTTATTTCACCGCGAAACCTAATATAATAGAAAATAAGATAGCCTATGTTACTGCTTATAACATTAGACATCTGGCAGGGAAAACCTCTTCAAAATCTGTGCAATATTTTTGGAGATCAACCAGAACAAAGAGGCAATGATTATTTAAATTGAGTTTTCGTATACATCCCGTGTTATAAAACAGATTTTAACCGATCTTTGTTCCAACTTAAAATAACGCGTAGGTATTCTGCTGTGGGGAGACAATAGAGTAGCGCGGGGCCTGTAAATAACAGAGTACCTACCTACTCCAGTACTACGCTGGTTGCAGACTAGTTACCAACTTTTAAACCGTAGGACTAGTTCCTTCCAATTTTCTGTTAGTTCAAAGAGGCGGCCGTATAGTTAATGCACAGACCTAAAAATGAAGGATACACAATTTGTGTTTAGAAATTGTGGCAAAAGTTGTATACCTATGTAATTTACTTAATGTATAGCATTTTTTTTATTTTCTTTACAAAAGGCAACACCCTGCACTAAGGAAATCCTTGTATCGCGGTGGACTTAACAAACATACAATTTCACGGACACAAAGTAGGTACACCTAGACTCAGAACAACCGGTTGTGGATCACACAAAGAGTCGTTCTGTGTGGGAATCGAACCCACAACACTCGGGCGGGACGCCGGTATCTATACCACTCCGCCATCTGTGTAGTCAGCATTCATTTCGCATTAATTTTATAAAATAGTATCTAACAACTTTTAACTGCGTGCGTTAAAAAGCACAAGAGAAAAAGAGACAGTTAATGAGTTTTTTCAAAAGAGATTTTAGTATAGATTTAATATAAGTATTATTAAGCATGTAGATACGCTGCGGCTGCTTGGGCCTCAAAACGACTCTAAACGAAATGAGTGCAGGAAAGCGTAATCAGCACTCATTTTATCCGTGTGGTGACGGATTAAGAATACAAGTGTCACCACCCCATTCTTTCCCACGGGTGTCGTATGTGGCGACTAAGGTAAGTAAGCAATTATCATCCATTGCATGACTGGTGGTAGGGCTGGGTACCAAGTGGGAGTATTCACTTGGTATCCGGCCCGAGCGGGTTGGTACCGCCATCTCCCGTGTGACCGGCCATGAAGCACATCGTTGCGTTTTGGCTGTAGCAGGAGATAGCCGTTTATAGAGAGCAGCGGCTTGACAATACTCTCGGTATAGTCGAGTCCATGGGTGACGGTTACCATTTACCATGAGATGGATCGTGGCTCGTCTGCCAATACAAGCAACAAAAAAAAAATTATAGTGGACTCTTTCAGTATCTCATTGTGAATCTTCTCTAATTCCAATGTGCACAGACTACTCAGGTCTGTGAGTTAATGGCCGCAACATGTTACAGGCATCATCGTTATACTTATTATATTATTTTGGAGTGTATTCACGTATTGTTTCCAAAAATAACGAAATTTACGTGATAAATTGCGTCTACATAAATGTTTTTGATTCAGGACACGTGCCACCGCTGAGGAAAAATTGTCGGTAAACGACGTTGTGAGGGATTATAAGAAATACATACCGAAAGTAATTGTGAGGAGACATGGCCACGTCGCTAAGAAGCACGCACATGACCAGTTACCAAAACTCTGCTCCGTTGGCCATAGTGTTAAGTAAGTATATAAAAATGCTAATTAAAAAATAATCATATGAGTTGGAATCACTTAGGATTGCTCAATATTTTTGGTGCCATTGTATAATAAAATTAACTAATACTAGGTACAGATATAAACTCACTCGTATTCATGGTATAGTACTACGACTAGATCCGACGTCCATTTTTATTAGGTCAATGCTTAAAATATAATTCATATAGAACAAAATAACGATTTTATCTCGCATACAATTTAAAAAAGAAATTGAAATTTTCATGAAAACACCGATACAAATTTTCCCCACCTGCGGGGTTCAGAATCGAGTAGGTACTGAATTCATGGTATCAATTTATTATCGGTACGATGTCATTGAAATCCTATATAGTAGTTTATTTATATACGTAATAGTTTATTTTTGTTAATTTTTCTCTAAGAAAAAGAAAACAAAATAAAAATGCATAAAAATATCATGCGAGATTCTGATAATTAAGTAACTATATTGATTCTCCTGTTTTTAAAAGTGACCCTAGTACGAGTTCAGTTTCAAGGAGTACGCTGTAGTTTCGGTTTAAATTGCCGATTAACATGCTTATTTTCGAGAATTATGTTAAAAGCTACGGTTATTAATTTTGTGCTTATTCCCCTTATACTTCTGAACACATGGATCCATCAATCGACCACTGTCTACTGCTATAGTTTAGGGAGATAGTTTTTTATTCGTTTGGTCAAGTATTCAGTTGAAGAAGCAATTAAGGGAGTAGAATTAAGGTTGAGTAATGACTTCAAAAGAAAGAAAATTCGAAACAAAATAACATCAAACTGCGTGGCCCATAGATATAGTATAACGTATAGATCACCAAAGCGTGTGAGCGAGAAGAAAATCTTATAAGGCAACATAGCAAGATGCAAGAGGAAAGCAAATCTAATGTCATTGCAAACCGTTTGAATGATAGGTAGTCTAAAGGAGTCTAGCTTGAAACTAGCTTCACGGTTTTTTTGATTTATTTGTGTTATAAATCTTGTTTATTATATGATTATAACTATTAAATACAATGGCTGTTTGTTCCGTGAGTGCCTGTGATGTAAGTCCATCCATCCATCAGCCTTTCAACGTCCACTGCTGGACATAGACCTCCCCAAGACAACGCCACAACGAGCGGTCCCGTCATGGGGGATAATGCCGTAATCGCCACGCTTGGCAGGTGGGTTGGCGATCGCAGTGGATGTTATTAATACTCGAGGGAGTGCTGCTGCCCACTCCCACGGTATTCCCTCAGTCGGCTCTTACGACAGACAGACAGAGACGAGAGGGGTGGGACAATTCTAAAGCCGGCCCCACACGGCAATGATGTAAGTAAATCATGCAAACAATCCTGATAATTGCACGTTTCACAGGCAAGTTCTCAGGAGGTTATCCCAATTAAATGCTTTTATTTTAGGTCATAATTACTGATATTTTCCGTTTCAGTTACGGATTAATTTCAATCCCATTGTTACTGTTTATATTTTACACAGAAATATGTCGCATTGTTACATATTTGCAAGATTTTAGTAGAAAAGTTTTTAGGTACATACCTAAAAATACCTATACACTAGGACTTGACTTTATCGACAAGGTATATTGTCGATATTTATCCCAAATATTTGGAACATTTTCTCCTAACACATTAAGGGAAAAAATGCAATAAAAGTTCTACAGCAGATATATTGTCAGTCAAGTCGATTTAGTTAGATAGATAATTAAAAAAATATAAGTAGGTTTATGTTGCTAAAAGCTAAGTGTATAATTCCGTTATAAAATGCATGATGTCGTTAACTGAAGTCGCTGGTGAAATAAATAAAAACTAATTAATTATATTTGTTTTAATTTATTATGTCTGTTTTGTTTCATTAGTTGAAGATGATTATTTGAATGAGCGAGTTCGTTAAAGAAACATATTTTATCGATAGTCAGTCTACCTCTTAAAACTTACATCACTATCCAACGAACACATTGACAAATCAAAATTGGTTACGCGTTATCGAGCTGTCAGGTGATCAATACGTTACTAACTTACTATATCTATGGCGTGGCCAGCTTTCTCTATAGTTTTCGTCCCAGCAGGGTTCGAAATATAAAACGTTAAGAATGGAAAAGAGAGTATACTCACAACCTTAGATTTAGAGTAGGGGTACTAAGGGATTTTAAGTATGATTATATATATTCTCTTCTATATATTCAAAGGAATAATAATACGTTCTCATTTTCATTCATCATCTATGTTTTGTGCCTATTATGTACATTTTTAAAATCGTGTGGAATGACACGATTTGTTTTGTGTATTCAAACAAACTGCTCAGAATATTTAACACCAAAATGTATAAAACTACAAGTAGGTATATACTCATGACTAAAATTTGGTTTGAAATGAGTATAATATCAATTCCAATTCTTTAATACACAATACGCAAATATATAATACAATAAGATCAACATTAGAATGACACCGATCTCAGGTCATAAGTCACTGTGACCACCAGAATTTCCATAACATCGTAAAAAAATCAAGTCGTGACCTTAAGCATTATAGACATATTTATGGATAATGAGTATTTTTCTAAATATGGTTTCCTCAGTTTTACTATATCATAAATGTTTTTTACATTCTAACACTTTTTATCCATGAAGGGATATAACAAACATAACACCACCCACATTTTGACAAAAAAGTTTATTCCAAAATTAATATGAGGATAAATCAATACTAAGAAAAAATATTTTATTTATTTGAGACCTTGCGGTGGAATTTACATATTTGTATTACTAAACCAATAAGACAGACAAATAAAGTCAGTATTTAATATTCATTTCTGAATAGCTGAACTTGAACTGCCTCTGTGGTGCAGCAGTAGTGTGAGCGACTGCTGATCATGAGGTTCGAGCCCTGAGTCGGGCAGCGCTATTGAGCTTTTTCGTAAAAAGAAAAATTATCAATAGCTGCCCGGAGTTTGGCAATGCCCATGCCCCCTATTACGTGGAACTTAAATATAGATGGCGTACCGTGGGTGTGTAATACACCTCTGCCTACACCTTTGGGGAATACAGGCGTGATGCTATGTTTTGTTTTTTTATAGCTGAACTTTCCGTGTGGGCAAACCAAGAATGTATAGTGTCACCATCACCGCCCCATCCCATTTAACTTGTGACGTAAGAGCCGTTGAGACAAATAAAATGAACAAAAATAGTGCGTGGAGTCCCTCCGCGCGGAAGAAGTGAAACTTCGTAATGTGGAAATGAAAATAAGAAGGCGCGCATGCGTTCGAGTGCCACGCATTCACTCTCGCTGTCTCTTTCTATTCCCCCTCCCCAGGAGCGTTGAACGTTTAACGAAACAGTGCTTTCATTCCCCCTCCATGGTAGCGGTAAACGTTTAACGCAACCTTTTTGGAAGTCGCATTAGAAGTTTCACTTCAACAAAACAAAAACAATTCTATGGTCAATCATCTGGTCAGGGAGGCGAGTCTGATCTCTGCAATTGTGGAGAAAGCTCCTGCCCAGCATTAAGACGTAAACGACCTGGAAGATAAAGAAGAATTTAGTATTTATTTGTAACAATGTTTGCATTGTGTTGAATTATCCGTATTACAAATATCATTTACTAATCATCATGCCATTTCTCTGTCGGGGTAGGCAGAGAGGCTCTATCCTTGCATACGTCTCTCGCTTCCTCAACATTCATAATTTTCTTCATACACGCTCGCCGGTTTCGGAGACTCCTGACTCCACCTTCCTTCAATACGTGACCGATTTGGTCTAGGTAGGAGAGCCTCGGTCTCCCCCTGTACCTGTACATCCTTCCACTTTTGCATTGTATATCTTCTTAACCAGTCGTTCGTCCAGCATTACTACATATCCGAACCATCGGAGCATTCCCTTTCGTATCTTTACACCGATTTTATTAATCTTCCATACCTACTCGCTCTCTTACGTCGTCGTTACGAATGCAACAATTCCTGTCATTAATCCAAGCGGTGTATATTGGAAAGACACATTAGTTACAATATTCATGAATAACAGAATTTAGTGCAATTTGTGCCGTGTGGGGCCGGCATCAAGAATAGCTCCACCCCGTCTCTTCCTGTGGGAGTCGTAAAAGCCGACTAAGGGATTATCGGGGGACCGTGCAGCAGCGTTCCCCTGTGTACTAAAAACATCCACTGCGATCGCCAACCCGCCTGCCAAGCGTGGTGATTATGGCAATATACCCCCCCTAGGGGAGGACTATGTCCAGCAGTGGACGATCAAAGGCTGATAGATAGATAGATAGTGCAATTTGCTCTAAGCTATCTGCAACCTTCAGCTATTAGTTGTTTAATCAAATGCTGTTAAGAGACACACATAATTACCCGTTTTAAACTATCACAATTCGATGGAATTGTTTAATATTGAAAACTATTATTTGATGATTTTTCAGCTACATAAAGAATTTATACCTTCAACAATTATACACAATGGCTCCTAATTACTTGGCAGAGGAATATGACAATGTTCTTTGGCAGAACGGCAATGAGATCACACCAATTAAAGTAGTTGTAGCACCTTTCCATCCTCACCAGGCTGGTATAAGAATTTATAATACTGTTAAAAGTGAAGTAAGTATTTTTTTTATTATAATAATTACTATTTATATGGAATGGATGGAACTAATCTGGATTAAAACAGGCTGCTTCTCACCGACATTGTTATTTTCAGTCTTCTCTTAGTATGTACTTGTAATGTATACACATCAGTGTGGTGACGGACTAAGAATACAAGTGTCACTACCTCATCCTTTCCCGCGGGTGTCGTACAATGGAAGTAAGCAATTATCAACCATTGCATTACTGGTGGTAGGGCTGGGTACCAAGTGAGAGTACACACTTGCTATCGGGCCCGAACGGGTCGGTACCACCGTCTCCTGTGTGACCGGTCATGAAGAACGTCAGTGTGTTTTGGCTGTAGCACAAGATAGCAGTTTATTTTTTCATTTGATTTCTGAGGTGCGCAGCGGCTTGACAATATTCTCAGTATAGTTGAGTCCATGAGCGACGATTACTACTTACCATCAGGGCCGTGGCTCGTCTGTCATCATTAGCAATAAAAAAAAACCTATTAGCTTGAGCTGACGGCCAATTACCAGGTTATGAGGTCCTGCTCTAAAACCTATGGAAATAAAGTTCTGACTTCTCTTAGTCCTTGGTTATTAGCATTTATTATTGCTGATTGTGTTAGGGTCGCTTTTCTACATTTTTCATCAGATTAATTAGACAATCTGACCCTATAACTGAAAAAAGCTAACGTTGTATTAGAATTAGACCAGTCATCAGTATATTTGAAGCATTGAAGCTAATAACTCTGTAACGACTGTCACATAGATAGATGTTCTTAACAGCCGGGACACACATCTTAACATGCTTATCAAGGCACGTGTCTCCTTCTTCACGATATTTTTCTGCAGCGCTGAAGGTAGCGAAAATTAAATGACAGTTTAACATATTCATGCATTTAAAAGTCATGAACTCGAGACCGGTGCACAGCATCTATTAGTGATCTGATCATATTAAGTGATTACCCGTGACCAAAATTTGCAAGATACTTAATATTACAATGAATATTACCCTTATCAAAATATGAACGCTTTAATTCAGTATAATATTCTGTAATCGCTGTCCTGATTTAAAACTCAGCCTTAATAAATATTTCACTTCCAATATTTCAGTGGTTCCATGTATGTAAAATAGAAGAATTGATTTACTTAACAAGAAACGGTGAACATTCGGTAGAAATATCAAGAAGAGGCACGCCATTATTTTTTAAATTCAAATCAGAAGAGCAGCTGTCATCGTTTATATCAGTATGTGATGGATATTACAGGTTAGAATGAAATTATGTATTCAATAAATCCCAAAGTAATCTGCTTCATGTTAGAACCCTGTCACGGACTAAGAATACAAAACGATACCTATACATTTTAGCGCATTTTGAAAGAGTATGCGAGGGAAGTGAACAGAGAATATCCATATTGCTTGGTCCATCAGCACCGGTTGCCACTTACCATCAGGTGGACATTTCTGTCACATATCCAAATGTATTGTTTAAAAACTTTCTAAATTTTTTAGATAAAATATTTCGATTCAGACAACTTATCACAGTATTTGTTTGTTTTCTCCAATCTATCATATTTGTATGTGAGCGTTTCAATTTAAATGTGATAAGTTAGCATTTCACTTTATATGTGATAATAAATTTAACTGAGATATGGCAATGATTATTTTACTAATGGCGACGTAAGTACAATAATGGTACATAAGGTGATGTAAAGTTCTATATACTATATAACTTATCACTTTTTTGTAATGGGATGACCAGACGTACGGTTGGTGGGCACTCATACCTTCTTTTTAAATATTACTTTCTTTTTTAACAGATTAATGGTAAAATGGACGTTTAATTTATCAAAAGATGACGAAACGCCATCTTTAAAAGAACTGCAGAGGATAAAATGTCATGGCCCTATCGGGTAAGTACCTGTAAAATATGAGCTTAAAAACTTTGTGTACTAATCAGCTTAGTTCTTTTAGAATTGATGATTTACCGACGGTTGTGGATTGACATTACATGCGCAGTCAAATAAATCGCATAGCATGCCTATGATTGAACTCGGAACCTTAACTAACCTACTTTATTCTTACTCGTATATACATGAACTGCACGATGGTACAGAGGTAGTGTGTGCGACTGCTGATCACGAGGTCTTGGGTTCGATCCCCAGGTCTGGCAGTGTTATTGAGCTTTTTCGTAAAAAGAAAACTTCTCAGTAGCAGCCCGGAGTTTGGAAATGTGCTCGGTAGACGGCAATAGGCTCGCCCCCTATTACGTGGAACTCTGGCGAATCGTGGATGTGTAATACACCTCTGCCTACCCCTTCGGGGAATAAATGCGTGATGTTATGTTTATATACATGAATACCCCATTACTAGTGGCTTCGCTCGCTTTGTAGATATAAATCCATTTTAGATAGGATTTGTATAAAATCCTTTTGTAGTGCTCACCTACAGTATCAAAGAATGCTATATGTAAAATTTGACGGTGTTACTCCGGGAGTTTGGTCTGTGCGGTGATGTGTCAGTCAGCCTGTGTCGAGTTTTGTGGTTTCCATTCTCGGACACCTATTTTTGTGCAACCCATAGTTGTTGAGATAGAGTTGTGAGTATTTGCGTAATGGATTACTTATACAGATGAAATACCGGGTATTGCTTAGGAAAAGAAATAGAATATTGTTTAGTTGTAGTTTTGTTTTAGGGGTGCGTTTTCATATCGGAAGTTAGAAGAAAAACGTGGGAAGAAACACGGCTGTTATATACTTAGACAATGTCAAGATGATTACAATGTGTACTATTTGGATGTATGTACTAAGAACAGGTGAGTGAAAGTTTATCTATAAAGATTTTGCATTACCAGCTGACCCGGCAAACATTGGTTTGCTATATAAATTATTTCTAGAGAATTTTCAGGGAATTTCTAGCGTAAAAAAAACTAACTTATATGCCGAATCATAAAAAATATAACAAAAAAATTGGTCCAAAAAATGAAAAAAAAAAGTTGGGTGGACCAGCCTTTACTTAGGAGTATGAAAAATAGTTTATATCATATTCTCAGACTTACTGAATATACACACAAAATTTCATAAGAATCGGTCAAGCCGTTTCTTAGTAGAAATGCGACAAACGGTGTGACACGAAAATGTTTTTCATTTGACTTTGAAAAGTTGTAGTGGTCTACTTGTCACTAAAATTTAATTTTGGTTGAGTAGGAACTTGAAGGAGGACTGGACGTGGGCCTCAAGAATTGGGTCAATATAATATAAGTACGTTACTCTATGTCACATTAATAATTTCTACAAAAATCACGCAAAATAGGTGCAACAGAAGACGTCAAATTGCGCGAAACAGCCGTGTATACCTATCTCTATGTCAAATATACTTAACCTACGGGAACCTAACATTTTTCCAGGATAAAGAGTAACCTTAGGTGTTAGTCCAGGCACCACCGAAGGAATGTAACATAGTTCCAGTGACCCGCCAATAAAGGCGAAGAGACGGCGCACGGTGGGTTTCTTTAGTGGGTGAGGACCCCACACTGTCATGTTCGTTGCCCCGAACGACGGGGTGTGGGGTTAGGAACATTTTTTCCCGCCTTTGAGAAGCAACACCACGTAATGGTAGCTCTTCAGTCCTTCAATGTTTAAAAAACTTATCTCTTTTATTGCGTATGGTGACATAATACACTTGATGGAGAGTGATAACTACCGCTCATGGACTCAACTATGCAGGAGTACTGTCAAGCCGCTGCACACAATTTCATTTCGCGGATGTGAAATGAAAGAATGGACGGGTACTAGTATCTCCCGCTATAACCAAAACACACCGAGCTGCTTCATTGACGGTCATACGGGATACGGTGGTACCGATCTACCGACCCGTTCGGGCCTGATAACAAGTGAGTACTCCTACTTGACACCCATTCCTATCACAAGTAATACAATGGGCGATAATTGCTAATTGATTTTTTTATTGCAGTACAACAGAGACTTATAGAATAGAATTCAAAGGACATTGTTACTTGTTTAATAATGAGGAATACTATAGTATTGAGAGGCTAGTAGGATGTCATCAAAACCCAGAAGGAAGAATATATTTAAATGAATGTATACCACCGTCAGAATATGGTGAGTATTTATTACCCTTGCCCTTCTTACATAATGAAGCAAGTGATTGCTTTTGTGTGCGTGCACGCTTGCGTGGCATCTGTGAGTGCACGCTTGTGTGCAGTGTGTGCGTACATTCGTCTAGCGTCTGACTTAGCTTAACAAATATAATTTAATAGAAGTTATAATAGTAATGCCAATTCATGACGGACACGGTCGTCACGAATTTCCTTTCCTTTTTGTTTTGCTCGCCGCGTTGAACAGTCAATTTTATTATTATATGGTTTGAATTCATTCACACGATCGTTAGTCCAGTGTGCTGTCCAGAATGCTACGTACGAAGAGAATGCTACGTATACCACGTAGCATGCTCTTTCAGAACCACATCTCAAAAGCGTTTATGCGGTTTTTGTCAGCTTGCTCTGCACTGCAAAAATCTGTGATTTAGTTCAAAATTGTTCAAGATCCCCGGTATGAATAAATTATTTTTAAATAAAAAATAACCGCCTTCAAAAGACACCTTAAACTAAAAACCAAAAAATAATTTAGTATTTACATACAATTTCCGTGCTAGATGATGTTAATGTTATAAGTAGGTATATATACCTACCTATTATTTTTGTTATTATATGAGTATAAGTATGGTTTTGTTATTTTTAAAACTAGGCACCGACTTCAAACACATCAGTAGGTGTCTAGCACGGAAATTGTACGTAAATACTAAATTATTTTTTGGTTTTTAGTTTAAGGTGTCTTTTGAAGGCGGTTTCTTTTTTATTTAAAAATAATTTATTTTTTGCTTTTTAGTGGTTATTTATGAAATAGGTGCGTAGGTTAGAGTAGATGGTACATGATGGGGGGGCCTTCCTTGGGGCACAGGAGTCTGAAAATGATAAATATGAGCTCCTAAAGCACAGCTAAGAGAAAGAAATAGAAAAGAGAGCCCGAAGACCGTGAAGAAAGATTGGCGTACCCATATACATATAATATGGGTACGCTAACTAAACTCTCTCTTTCCGTGTGGTAACGGACTAAGAATACAAGTATCACCACCCCATTCTTTCCCACGGGTGTCGTATGAGGCGACTAAGGGAAGTAAGCAATTATCATCCATTGCATGACTGGTGGTAGGGCCGGGAACCGAGTGGGAGTACTCACTTGGTATCGGGCCCGAGCGGGTTGGTACCACCATCTCCAGTGTGACCGGCCATGAAGCACATCATTGCGTTTTGGCTGCAGCAGGAGAAAGCCGTTTATTCTTTCATTTCATATTGGTGAAATGAAATGGTGAGCAGCGGCTTGACAATACTCTCAGTATAGTTGAGTCCATGAGCGACGGTTACCATTTAACATCAGATGGGCAGTGGCTCATCTGCCACTACCAGCAATAAAAAAAAAACTGCCTCGGTGGTGCAGCGGTAGTGTGTGCGGCTGCTGATCATGAGGTCTCGGCTTCGATCCCCGGGTCGGGCAGTGTTATTGAGCTTTTTCGTAAAAAGTAAAATTCTAGGCAATGTACGGCAATAGGCTCGCCCCCTATTACGTGGGACTTAAACATAGCTGGTGAACCGTGGGTATGTAATACACCTCTGCTTATCCCTTCGGGCATACAGGCGTGATGCTATGCCAACTAAACGCACTGCTCCAATGAGCCAGAGAATCGGCCGAAAATATCATCGATGTATGTCCAGATGCAATTTTTTAGATTTTTGTTGTTTTTTTAAAAACTGCTGGACCGATTTTTATTTAATTTTAATGGAACCACCTCTGATGTAGAACCTACCAAACAAAAAAAAGAATCGTTGAAATCGATTCATAATTGGCGGAATAATCGCGTAACAAACACACAAAAATAAAAAAACATACAGCCGAATTGAGAACCTCCTCCTTTTTAGAAGTCGGTTGAAAAATACACCATTATTTTTAGATAAGTCACAGCTACTGTTATGTGGGGAGCCAGTTAAAAGAGGCGTTCGTATCGATCAAGCTGAACTCCAGGAAATTCTTAAAGATAACCGAAGTCCCCGGTGTTTACCCAACAAAGATATACTTCTGTATACTGGTATGTATTATATTCAATGACTCATTGCTTAAAATTAATTATTCACAATTTAAATAAATAAGTAGGTTTCAATTTAGTCTAAATAAATAAATGAATCTACAGTCCATGGTTTTACCGCTAGGTTATCATTACATTCATAGATTTTACTTACAAGAACAGAATCGGCTTTCGACTTTTAACATCCATAAAACCTTCGTCTGACGTCACATTGATGATGGCAGGAGACGGAAGGCGCTCAGCAAAATTTTATGTACACCATAGATACTACAGAAGTATAATATTATATCACTCTAAGGCACACTATTTTTCTCTAGGCAAGAATGCTATCCCAAATTTTAATAAATAACAAAACACGTTAATTAGGAACGAATTTTGTATGCGCTAAGTACTAGTTGAGTTATTACTGTCTTTACCTAGAGATTTATTCACAGCAACACTTGGATACCTTAAAAGACGTTCTTGTACAAAGGTAGTCCCTTTAGCATTCCGTACATGTACAAAGGTTCCCTCCCTTTAGCATTCCGTACAATCCCTTCCGTTCTAGAAGGCCAAACCCGGTCCCAGAACCAGACCTTGAGGTCCAACAGATCACACCTGAAATATCTGAAACGGCCTCCAGTGAAGAATCAAACTTCAAGACAATCTTCAGAAGAGCCTTGACAACTTTTCAAGAAACTTTAAGACAATGTGCAGCTTTGACAGTTATCTCAATAGGACCACGTCCGAGTTCAGAATCTAGAGTTGTTTACAGGACCATGCCCGAGTCTAGAATTAATCAGAATCTTCTGCTATGTTTACAGGACCATGCATGCGTCTAGAATGAATTAGAATCTTCTGCTATGTTTACAGGACCATGCCTGCGTCTAGAATGAATCAGAATCTTCTGCTATGTTTACAGGACCATGCCTGCGTCTAGAATGAATCAGAATCTTCTGCTATGTTTACAGGACCATGCCTGCGTCTAGAATGAATCAGAATCTTCTGCTATGTTTACAGGACCATGCCTGCGTCTAGAATGAATCAGAATCTTCTGCTATGTTTACAGGACCATGCCCGAGTCTAGAATGAATCAGAATCTTCTGCTATGTTTACGGTACAATGCCCGAGTCTAGAATGAATCGGAATCTATTGCTATGTTTACAGGACCATGCCTGCGTCTAGAATGAATCAGAATCTTCTGCTATGTTTACGGGACAATGCCCGAGTCTAGAATGAACCAGAATCTATTGCTATGTTTACAGGACCATGCCTGCGTCTAGAATGAATCAGAAACGCCTATGTTCCAGTTTATATAGCTTTTTCTTCGAACTTGACTGTTCGAGGTTCAGACTTTTTTGAATTTCAAAATAAATGTTTCTTTTCTTATAGGCCTATCATTTGTAATCTATTTAGAAAAAAAGGATTTAGGTAATATTAGAAAAGAGGATTTAGATAATGCAATATTATTTGTTTTATAGGTTCAGAAAAAACGGGCTCTGAGAATATAACTGCGACGTACAAAGCGCTTTGGAGGCTTGACGAGACGAAGAAGCTGTTGGTCGCATTTAAGACCCTACAGAGAGACAGCGCTACTGATTATTTGAAGGTATAATTCATCACTTGAGGATTATTAACTGTTTCTGTTGTTGTAGTGAATAAACTGTTAAGAATTTTATAAAATCGAATTATATTTCAATTTTAAACTCACGATGGTATTGAGTTTTGAGAATGGGATATTTTTGTGCTGTTTACGGCTTTTTCGTGGTAACCTAATTATCATTTTGAGATAAGTAGGGGCTTATATATCGGTAACTACACTGAACTGACAACTAACAAGTCATCGGCGGCGCCCACATAGTAGATTTTACAGCTGAGAGGCGCCGCACCGGGCGCGTACACTTCATAATTGTGTACTAAAGGAAGAACATTAATTGTTATTGTAATTGACTGTACAGATGGCGGAGTGGTTTAGATACCGGCCTCCCGCCCGAATGTTGTGGGTTCGATTCCCACACAGGACAACTCTTTGTGTGATCCATAAATGGTTGTTCTGAATCTGGGTGTACTTTCTGTCCGTGAAATTGTATGTTTGTGAAGAACCCGCGATACAAGCCTTAAAAAAAATATACTTGTTATGAAAGTTTGAAATATATGTTTGTGCAGTGGACCTTTATTTATAATTGAATGAAATGTGAGACTACTATTTGGCATACTAAGGGGACGGTTGCATTTTTGTAGGACTTCGTAGAGTTAGCGAGTAAGTGGGCCTGCGTGCAATCAAGTTCCATGGTGCGGTTGTATGGTGTTACCTTAAGTTCGCCTACAGCACTAGTACTTGAATACTTGCCATATGGACCTTTCGACGATTACCTCAGGTAAGCATATATTATATAATATTTTCATAGTATTTTATAAATATTTTCGTTTGATAATTCAGTCATCATATTGTCTTCAAGTAAGTCCCTAGCTTGCTTAAAGAGTGCTACTTGTAAACCATAGTTTTACATGGACAAGATAAAAATGTAAAAAATAAATGTGCCCGGTAGACGTCAATAGGCTCGCCCCCTATTACGTGGGACTTAAACATAGCTGGCGAGTCGTGGGTGTGTAATACACCTCTGCCTACCCCTTCGGGGAATACAGGCGTGATGCTATGTATGTGTGTGTGTGTGTTGTATTAGTTATTATTACTTGTGTCTCTATAATAATTAACCTCATAACTTTATTGGGTCGGTCTGTGTAGAGAACACGAAGATCGCGTTAAGCCCATCCATCTGAAGAAAGTAGCGGCGGGGCTGGCACGCGCGTTGTGGGACCTGTCCGAAGCTGGCGTAGTCCACGGCTACATCCGCTGCCGCCGGCTGCTGCTAGCTGCGCACGATGGCGACCGCATGCTCGTCAAGCTGTCGGGGCCTACGCTGCGACAGTATACACCGCTTGAGTATGACTAATAAACTTACTATTATATTATGATAATTTATTAGTGTTTATATGATTTTTTCTTTTAAATTTTCTTAGTGTTGCTTTTTTATTTCTTATGATGGCAGACGAGCCAAGGCTCACCTGATGGTAAGTGGTAACCGTTGCTCATGCACTCAACTATACTGAGAGTATTGTCAAGCCGCTGCACACCATTTCAGATACAGCCAAAACACACTGACGTGCTTCATGACCGGTCACACAGGAGACGGTGGTACCGACCCGTTCGGGCCCGTTAGCAAGTGAGTACTCTCACTTGGTGCCTAGCTTTACCACCAATAATGCAATGGGTTATAATTGCTTACTTCCCTTGTACGACACCCGCGGGGAAGGATGGAGTGGTGACACTTGTATTCTTAATCCGTCACCACACGGACAACAACAATCAACAAATGGTAGAAATAGAAACACCGTAGCATAAATTGTAGATAGACTAATATGTTGCTGACACATTGTACGGACAATGTATTCATAACTGTCTATGTACCTAAATATTTTTTTTTACTAAGAATAAAATTAGGAAAAAACGGATGTTTTCTTGGGTTAGTTAACTTAGTTCTACGATGATATAAGCGGTTATCACCTTCAAGCAATTAAAACTGCTGCGTTCTTTGCAGTGTTCACTGGATGCCTGTGGAGTTCATGAAGGACATGAGCCTCGCAAAAAGGTCGGTGATGGGTGACATCTGGGCATTCGCGACTACGTTATGGGAAGTATTCTCCTATGGCCAGTCACCAACTGACACTAACCCGGTCTTAACTGCTAGGGTAGGTATTTCTTATTGTATTTTGTATACACATGAATTCATTTATTCAGTACACTACACAGATCATAATGATTTATATACGCACCATGTTATAACAAAATCTGAATCTGGCATAAAAAAAGAAAAAAATTTTTTTTTTTCTATATTATCAAGAGTTTTTGATAGCATGCCATAGCTTAGACTCCTTTTTTGCAAAAAGGTTTGCCACGCCTGCCCTCTTGCAATATACTGAAGATAAATTTATGGTGCTTTAATATAGTTTTTTATATTATCTTGTACGCAGCTGCCTTTCTATCATAATATGTTTATTGGGAACTAGGGTGACAGTTTAGATTTCGTGTTCAATATTTCTTCCGTCTAATGTTTTTATGTATCGTAGAATGCTTGGTAAAATGTTATTCGAAAGAAGTCATTTAATGTTAAAAAAATATTGTTAGAGTTACGAGAACGGCGATCGTCTGTTGCGCCCAGCGCGATGTCCGGGCGAGGTGTGGGCGCTGATGCGACAATGTTGGCAGCCCGACCCACTACGGCCACAGGAAATTATGCGAGACATGAACCATATGTTGCACAGAGGTATCAAACATTTTACAAAACTACTTTCGGGTCCCTGTTTAGATTCGTATTTAGGCGGGAAAATGTATTTATTTATTTTACTTACATTTTTATTTATTTAATCTGTAGCATTGGTTAGTCACCTAGCTCCCTTAAAAAGCTAAGGGCCAGCGTACTCCAGACATGAAAGATTGTGGATTTTTACTGTAATTTGCATAACCTTTTGTAGCATGCGTGTATATACTTTTTTTTAAAAAGACAACGCCCTGCTCTACGGAATAATCCTTGTATCGTGGGGGACTTTACAAACTTAAAATTTCACGGACACAAAGTACACTCAGACGCAGAACGACCATTTGTGGATCACACAAAGAGTTGTCCTGTGTGCCATCCGTGCACTCTGTTTATCATAAGCAAATATTATAATAGCTTTTTATTGAAATAAAATATGTCTTTACAGAATACGTCCCCATCCATGAATACGAAGAACCAAAGATATCTTTAGAACCAACAGAACACACAGAAACTGTATCAAGTAAGTCTTATTTAATATTAAAAAGTACTTATTGTGTGAAATTAAGCATTTAAATTTAAAAGTGGCAGACGAGCCACTACCAACCTGATTATAATGGTGGTTGGTAAATGGTTACTGCTAAAATATATATATAGCAATATCCAAGCCAAGGAAGGAAGCCAAGTTTGCCAGCAGGGAACTAACAAAAGCTTGTCAAATTACTTTCCTTAGTGTTGTGTTACACTTTAGAAAGATTGGTTTTTATTACTTTTTATCTTAATCTGTTAACCGTTTGAGCTCATATTGATACTTCTTACTTTATACATATCTATATCTATTATAATTCCAGAATCACGATGTTTGTCCGGGATGAACTCCGAAACTACTGGACAGATTTTAAAGAGATAGGATACTTTATATCTCAATTTATAATTGTAATATTTATTCATGAAAAAATATATGGCGGTACGTAGTTCGCCAGGTCAGCTAGTAGGTATATAAAGTTCAAAGTTCTACTTGATTGACTGACTGACTGATATAGCCTTTTTTTTTGTTTAGGCGGGAAAAAATGTATCTAACCGCACACCCCGTCGTTCGGGGCAACGAACAGGGTAGTGTGGGGCCCTCACCCACTAAAGAAACCCGCCGTGTGCCGTCTCTCCGCCTTTATTGGCGGGCCACTGGAACTATGTTATGTTCCTTCGGTGGGGACTGATATAGCCTAGGCTGCTGGTCTTGGAGACATGAAATTTGGAAGGTGCGGTTTGAGAAGTGTAAAAGAAAAGAAATTCCACCACTTAAGGGGTTGTAATAGGGAGTTGAATTTTCTGTGAAAATTTTTATTCTCTGGGTCGTTTGACTCGAATATACAAACTCTTCTATTATTATTTTCCTAATATCATCCCCATCAGAGTGTGGTATCTATATTTTGAGATCCACGCGGAGGAAGTCGTGGCCGGAATATAGTTGTACCATATAAGGAGAATTACATGTCTTGCCTCCCTCAACCATCAACTATGAATTTTGCAGTGTTTTGTCTTGGCCTTTAGGCTGGACATACTTGTTGTTCTCTTAAAATTGTATAGATATTGTCTCACATACATTATGTCACCGCCTTTCCGCTAATAAGCAGCGGCCAAGATTTACTATCAGGCATGCTATCAGCAGGCTTGTCTAGCATTGTTTTTATTCTAAGAGCACAGATCCACCAGACCATGCTATTCGACATTGAGAAAAGAGCGAGAGAAGAATATTAAATATTGTAGACTAAAATATTTTTTGTCCAAAGGTGATAGGTTTATACCAAGTGAGTTAAGCGATGCAGGCAGCAATAAATCTCTAATATCAGACAGCAGTGTGCCATCTATGAACGGTACTATGTCCGATCAGTACGATAATCCTGTGAGTATTTATTTTGTAATATTTTATTTAATGGCCCTTGTAATACTTGTCAAAATATTTCGATGTCGCTATTCCTGGAAATGTATTTAATTTTTTTTAAGAAAACAAAGTGGCTTTCTTTCTTATTGAATTTATATATCATCAAAATGATGGAAAAATTTGGACGATCAATATGTAATGTGTGTAATGTCTTGCATGGTTATTGCTTTTTTAATTGTTAGAATTTTAGCAACCGCTGCAATTTGTTCTGGAAATCTAAACTAAATATATAAAATACACAAATATTTGGCCTAATACGTTTCTTAAGTAATAATATGTTACCAAACGGTGTAAAAAATCTATTTTGGGTTACCGACCATCTTAGATAAATACTGTTTATTACGTTTAGTTTTATTTAGATGAGATAGGCTACTTGTAGGTATATAACTGAATACGTGTTAACAGTTTGCGGACAACAAGAGTTTCAACTCCCTGGACAGTATGAGCGGGCTGTCGTGCGCCGCGGGCGGGGCCCGGCCCGCCAGCCGGCCGCTGGAGCACGACGCGCCGCGCCTCATGGAGTCCATCGTGTCGCAGGGCAAGACTTACCTTGTCACGCTCATTAAGAAGATTGGCAGTGTAAGTAGAGAGGCTGTGTCAGTAAGCGTGGGGTGTAGTTAGTAGATAATCTGCGGGTTGTAAGGATTCAGGGTGTTGACACCAGGGGCCAGCGGGTTGCGCACTGCACTGCCCTGCCCGCTTACATGATAAGAATTACCTCGTCATGTTTACCAAGATGATTCTTAGATTTTGTTTGAGCTTAATGTAGGAATGTGATAGGACAGCATAATGTAAATGACTGTCGACCGCTGTGTCTGCCTGAACCTTGCCAATACACCCATAGCATTGATATTGTAGACTAGAGTATGTAATAAGGCTGAACACGTATTTCTAGTGAGAACCGCTGTCGCTGTGTCTCTCATATGGAACTCAAAGGCAGACATGCCTATTAATCATATTTTTTTTCAATCCTTTTTTCTATTCTGTGCTATTGGCCACGGATCTCCTCTCATGGTAAGAGGAATTAAGTCATAGTCCACCGCGCTGGCCCAATGCAGGTTGAAAGACTTCACAAGCCGTCGAAAAAATATCTCAGGCATGCAGGTTTCTTCTTGCCGTGTGGGGCCGGCTTTAGAATTGTCCCACCCCTCTCCACCCATGGGAGTCGTGAGAGCCGACTGAGAGAATACTAGTGGAGTGGGCAGCAGCACTCCCTCAAGTATTAACAATATCCACTGCGATCGCCAACCCGCCTGCCAAGCGTGGCGATTACGGCACTATCCCCCATATGAGCGAAACACACGTTGTGGCGTTGTCTCGGGGAGGCCTATGTCTAACAGTGGACGTCGAAAGGCTGATGGATGGATGGATGCAGGTTTCCTCACGATGTTTTCCTTCACCGAGCAGTGATAAATTGTTAACAAATACACACATCATTTATAGGTGTATGCCGTGAGAGGTCTGAACCTTGGACTCTGGATCGGACAACCACTGTCCTTACAGTCCTTAATTTTACTGCTCAGCTATCAAGTGTGCTTCAATCATATTTATTACTACTTTTTCAATGTTCATTCAATAAATTGGTATTTTTGCACTTTAAATTAATAATAAATAATTAGTGGATGTTCAAATGTTATAGGGAAACTACGGCCACGTGTACAAAGGTTGGATGGAGCGTGATAATCAAGAATCTCAAAGAAGGGAAGTGGCTGTAAAGAAATTAACGAGACAAGCGTCTGAAAGAAATGGCACTTTATACGAAGATTTCAAGAATGAGCTAGAAATTATGAAGGTAACTTTTTAATGTTGTCTCTATTTGTATTTATTATTAATATTTTTGATCTGTATTTTAGCACTTGACATGCTCAGCTACTTTAAAGAACAAATTATTTGTGATATGAGGAAAAAGAGAACTTTAGTGCGAGCGGGAATTGAACGTGCGTCCCTTCCAATCCGGGGAAATGCTCGTCCCTTCCAATCCAGGGAAGTCGTAAATACAAATGTGATGTGGGGATTGGGAATGGCCGTTGGTCAGTGCGATTGCTTAGCGGTTAGAGTACTTTCCCGAATTGGAAGGGACGCAGTTTTGATTACCGTTCTCTGTTTTCAAATATAAAAAACATTTTTTCTTTATTATTAATGTATAAAATACCTGTTAATAATCTAAAGACTGTTACTGTCATGAAGCTCTAACATACGTAATTACGTATTTGTATACACATTTAAGGCTGGTGTGATATACCTAGCATCATCAAATTATGTGTATTTTTATTTGTCAGTCATTACAACACATCAACATAGTGGAGATACTGGGCTACTCGTGGGACCACGGCTCCGACGTGCTCATAGTGATGGAGTACTTGGAGGAAGGCTCGCTCAACTACTACCTCAAGTTCCAAGGCGACAAGCTTCGGATATCGCATCTGCTCAAATACGCCAGGGACATCGCTACGGTAAATATATGTGCATGAATATGGAATCAGATCAGAAATTATAATCTCTTGCTATAGTTTATTATATACTTACCTTGAAAAAATATTAATGAATCGTACATGAGCCATTCTAAACAGAACATGCCTGTGACTTGGGGCTCAATGTAGAGAGTTAGAGAGAGAGCGATATATATATATAGAGAGAGAGAGAGAGCTAGAAAGAAATAGAGAGAGAGCGATAGAGAGAGATACATATTTCATGTATTCAGCAAATTCAGTTATCATTAATTTAACACTAAATGCGAAAATGTGAAATTGAAAGCAACGAGCAGAGATTGAATCTGCGCCTACAATTACTTTGATTTGGACTACCATTTTCCATATTACATTATTTCTTACCGTCTTGGTTGACGCCCGCGCTTAGTTACTTACTATGGTAAATAAACATTTGTGGTTCATTGATTTAGGAGAATTACCATAGACTAACCCTATTTACGCCAGTATGTTGGCACCGACAAAAACATTTCATGCTTACTTAATAAAAAGATTTTCTTCTTTGACGTCAGTTTGAATTAACGTACATAATTTGTTTGTCCAGGGTATGGATCATGTGTCTGCTAAGAATGTAGTTCACCGTGATTTAGCAACGAGGAACATTTTAGTCGTGAACAAATATCATGTGAAGATATCAGATTTCGGCCTCGCGCGAATCATTCCTAAAGAGGAGAGTGCTTATAGATTGAAGACTGAACGACTGCTGCCTATAAATTGGTATGTTTTATATCTTGTCTCGCCGAAACTAAAGCTACGCTTTATTGTTTTATACTTGTAAAAATATGATGATCATTATCTTGTTATTTTTAAGCAATTTTGGTATTTGTACCAAAATAAAATTTTCAAAAATATATATCCTTACGAGCTTAGAACCCGTGACTTGTGTGGATTGACGGTCCACATGCTTTAGCCGCTAAGCTACTGCAGATTGCACCCACAGAAATCAAATTAGGTATCACATAGTTGTGATCCTAATGGAAGACCCTACGCCATCTATCGGATTTATTTACATCATATATTCTTCTAACACACTACATTCATTAAATTTAGCTTAAGTAAAATCTTGTGTTCTCGTAAAATATCAACAGTATATATATATATATATATATATATATATTTTCCCGCGCAAACTCTAGCGGTGCGAGGCGCGGGGGAGAGCCTAGTCGTTAGCCCGTTTTTCGGAAATTTAGTCAAAATGGATCGGTTCGCGGGACTGCAGCGCGCCTTTTGCGTAAAGAATTTTTACAAGAACAATGATTCGCCCATTATTGTAAGGCGCATGTTTCGTGTTGAGTACAATTTACACGACTTAAATCAGTGTCCGAGTGCAGTTTTAATAAATAAATTGGTGAAGAAGTTTGAGGAGACAGGATCGAGTGAAGAGAATGTGCAGAGAGTTTTGGCTTCAGTTCGACGCGAACCAGCTTTTTCGACACGCAAACGTTCGGCTGAATTAGGACTATCACGGACATCGTTACGCCGTATTGTGAAATTAGATTTAAAATTACATCCATACAAGCTCCAGTTAGTGCAGGAATTACAACCTAAAGATTTAAATTTACGCAAGTCCTATGCCGAAACAATGTTGAATGGCTTCAAAAACTTCAACAACATTTTGTTTTCCGACGAAGCACATTTTCACCTTAACGGCCACGTTAATAAACAGAACTGCAGATATTGGAGCAGCGAAAATCCTAACACTAAACATGAAAGGCCCCTTCATTCACCAAAGTTAACTGTATGGGCAGCAATTTCAGCTACAGGAATCATTGGGCCCTATTTCTTTGAAGATTTTCGCGGGCGTACCATCACCGTTAACTCTATGGAATATGTAAAAATGTTACGTGAGTTTTTAGCACCACAGCTACAGGAATTTGCTGGCTACAATCGAAACACGTGGTTGCAGCAAGACGGAGCCACTTACCACACTTCAAACGAGTCCCTGCCCGTAGTTAAACAAATGTTCCCGAAAAAACTGATTTCGAGGAGAGGCGACATCATGTGGCCCCCCAGGAATCCCGATTTGACGCCAGCAAATTTCTTTTTATTCAACATAAGAATCATGTATACGCTCACAAGCCAAAAACACTGCTTCAATTAAAACTTAGGATTAGAGAAGAGATGTCTTCCATTTCACACTCTCTTTGCCGAAGAGTCTTTGAAAATTTCCGTGTGCGTTTAGAAGAATGCCAAAGACGAGATGGCGGTCATTTAGATGATATTATTTTCAAAAAGTAATTTCCCGCCTATTGGCTATATTTTAAATAAATAATTTTAAAAATAACTCCTATGGTTTTATTGTTATTTATTTTTAAAATGTTAACAAATACATGGCCCACCCTGTACTATATATACAATATGATATTCCGTGGAAGGTGGACTGTTATAATCACGCTATTGTTATAGTATACATTCCAAAGTCCAAAATAAAATAAAGCAATAATTTCTTACAAGAGTCAACATAATTCTAAATAACTAAGTATTAGTAATATGCATCTTTTCAGGTATGCACCAGAATCGGCAGTAGAGCCCTGGCACTTTTCAACTAAGAGTGACGTGTGGTCGTATGGCGTAACAGCTTGGGAGATATTCACACGCGCGAGGGAGGAGGTGCCCAAGTTTAATGTAGAACGACCTAGGGAAAGGGCGTCTTGGTTAGTTTTCAATTTTAATATAGAACTTGCTGCTAACCGCAACTCCACTTGGAATTTAACTTTGCTAAATTAGTTTCTTTTTGCGTAGAAACTTAATTGTTTTTCTAAAATATAAGTATCCTTAGTTATCCTTTTAACATCAGCAATATGCAAATGAAAGTCACATCAAAATTTGTTCGCCCGTTTCAAAGATTATTAGAAACAAACAGACCAGATTGATTAAAAGTGGTTTCTTGGTGTAGGTAGAGTTTACTTAGGTACCTACTCTGAAACCATTCATATGCATTTAGTAAAAACGCACTAGGGATACTTAGTGTCAAATTATTCCCTCCCAAGGGTCGTAAAAGTGGTACAAGAAAATAAATTTAGGAAACATTATGGTACCATTTTAGGTTATCCTTAAGAAAAAAACACATTATTGGTTAGTCTGTGTAGTTTTTATGATACTTATATATTAATATTAACCAATAAATTATAATATAATTTATGACCGTTTCAGCTTTCAAATTCCGGATGGCTGTCCCTCAGAGATATTCAGGCATCTAATGAAGGACTGCTGGAATATTGACCCAAATCTGCGGCCTAAGTTTATTGACCTTGTGCACATGTGTAAGCGATTTATGGACGAATATAAATGAAGCTGTAATTTTATGATTTAGTTTATGAAATATTAAATTCATTGGATTTTTTATTCATCAGTAAATCACAAGTTTTGATCACCATAGTTGATTGTGTTTTTACCTCTTATAAGTGTTATCGGTGATATCACGCTGTAATTGATGTTAAATTCTGTAAATAGTTAAATATTATTGTTATATAAATCATTAATGAATTTGATGCTGTTTATAGGCTAAGAAAACGGGAGATGTATTTTTTGTACAAATTATTAAGTCACTTTTGATAAGCAATATTTTTAATTACAATGGGTGGCCAAATTATTAGGGACACTATACAGATTTTTTAGTTTGGCTGAATGTTCTGTTCAAGTAGCTGCTTCAAGATCTCGTGAGCCTTTCTAAAATATAGGGTATTGTGACGGTTAAAAAGGTACATAACAGAAGTTTTATATTGAAAAAATGTGCAAGGCATTATAATTTAATTTATTCATTAAGTGAGCCTCAACTAGAGTATAAGAAAATTTGAGTAGAGTCCCTAATAATGAGGCCATCCTTTATATATATCAAAGGATTACTAGTTTTGGTTTGAATTAGATTATTGGTATGTTTATATTGTGGTTAGACGATAGATTGCCATATTATATAATTGTTTGTTATATTTACACTATTGCACAAATACCAGAGAGTCAATCCATTGTGTTTTTGTCGTTCCTTAAAGCATTTGTATTAGTTCTATATTGTATATTTGTAAATATTTATATACAGGTTTTTAAAGCAAATATTCTTATCTATATATTTTGCATATGTTTCTTTAATCCGTGTAATCATCAAATATATTTTAAAAACTAATCAAATATCACTTAAATACTAACAACACTGATTGAATATATATTATGTACATAGTTAATGAGAAAATACACAAATTAAATTTAAAAAAATGTATATTATGTTTACTCGAATGATCTATCTATTTCAGTGCAATCATTAATTCTTTATTTATATAAATATATGTTTGATATGTAATCTTAGTTCAGAATAATGTATATAGTTTAAATTGACTATGAATTTATGGATTTTAATCGAAGAAACTACTTGCCGTGTATTATTGGTACATAGGAGTCAATTTTAGCATAAGTAATTTAGCAGTGAATGTTTGCTAGTCTGTGCCGTTCGTACCGCAGATGTTAATTTAGAGGCTGAGAAGGATGATATGGTAATTTTTTACAATAGGTTCTACTGTTGGGCACGAGTCTCCTCCACAGTATAAGGGAAAATAGGCATAAAATTTTGTGTGATATTTTCATTTTCACCCGTCCTTAGTCGAGTTTTTATTAACAGATAGTGTGATGCAAACTATGAACCGTCGTGACTTGTCATCAAGCTAAGGCGGCATTAGTTTCGCCATTTATTTCCTTAACCGAGCAGTGATATTTTGTAAAAGAATACGCATAATTACGAAAAAAATAGAAAAGTCAGAGGTGTGCCATATCTGCTGATAATAGCTGGAATAAAACGGTTCTAGTGTGGATACTTCGAATCGGCAAACGTAGAATAGGAAGCTTACCCTTAGTGGACGTTGTGGCGTAAATTCGGTAAAGCTATGTCGGGTGCTAGATTACGATGCGACGTTTGATAGAAATAAATATGTTTTATTGTTAAATGAATTGGGACGATTTCTCGTGACATATTTTAAAAATTAATCGACGTTTCGAATGTTTGGGTTTTTTAAAGGATACTATTTTACTCAAACATTTCGCAAATTTACTAGAATGCGTGCTAACAGTTAAGAGGGTTATTTGCATTAATTCACTGTAAAACCAAAGATGTTATATTACGATATGAATCTTAACTGTAGAGAACAATCAATTTTAAGAGATAATCATGTAAATTTATTTAGTTTTATGCATTACTATTTAAGTAATTTACTGTTGTGACAAATAAAATATAGTTGTAATTTTAGTTAGGTACAAGAATGTAATCGGGTAACATTTATACTGTATTGATTTTATGATTGTTTAATGATTGGGAAATATTTTATAAATGTTTAAAATTAATATTGTTTTTATAGTCACGTTACGAGTGATTATCCGCTGGTATTGTGATTACATAGACTGAGAATATAAAACTGGGCTCTATATTTTATTGTTGAGAGTTTTACAATTGTATTTGCTAGTACTGCTAAGGAGTGTAAATGACCCTTAAATAACTGCCAAGTATGACAGTGTAGCCGGCATCTCAGACTAATAAAA
This sequence comes from Leucoma salicis, assembly GCA_948253155.1. Lineage (NCBI taxonomy): Eukaryota > Metazoa > Arthropoda > Insecta > Lepidoptera > Erebidae > Leucoma > Leucoma salicis. The sequence continues at coordinate 10,427,116 of OX411820.1, read as the reverse complement.
AAATAAAGGCACCACACACACACAACTAAAAAGTGAAGACACTTTTTTAAAGATATGTGTGTGAAAGTGTTGTCACCGGAATAAAAAAATCCCTATAACTTGGGAAAAATTTTTAAAAGTTCTATGTTTAAAACAAAAGAATAGTAAAAATATAAAATAAGTTTACAGCAAATCATATGGGGAATATTATGGCGCTGACGACGTATTCATGTACGTAACGTATATATGAAATCGTTGAGTCATTTGGGGTAATTTTAAATCATACTCAGGTAACACTCGTGGTTTATGTTCGTTTTGGCATGGTTTTGTATGCATTTGTGTGCGTGAGCCGTGTAATTACTAGTTTAGCATGGTTTTATATGGCTTCACTGGTTTGTTCGTAATGATCCGTCCATATTTTTTTCTTGGTCTGAGCCTGGCATATGTCTATTTATGTAGGAAATAAAGAAAAAATATTTACTATACAATATCCTAAGTCATATAAATGATGCGTTTTGTAAAAAAATAGATTTGAAATGCTATAAAAATAAATTTGTGTTCTAAAAATATGTTTAAATTCTCGTCTATTTTGTTAATTTTACCTTTTCATTAAAGAGATATGGTGTTGTTTGTGGAAATGTCTAAATATAAGCATTTGTTTACTTGCCTTCATTTGATAATAATTTCATCCAGCAATATAAGTAGCTATTAAGTGTGAAATGTACGCTTTTGTTTTGCACGTTTATATTTTGTCGATCTATAAACATTTAAAAAAATAAAACAAAATTTTATATTAAAAAGACACCAATATATAACCAGACAATAGTTTTTTATTATACCGGCTAATGAAATCATTGATGTTGAATATTGAGTACACGGGACTTGAATAAACACTTGTTGAAACTTAAGCGCCTTTTTGTCTGTCCGCTGTCTAATCCCCCCCGGACTCTCAATATCTAATCTATACCTACAAATAACTACCTGTTACATAGATACTACACACGATTTTTTATACACATGCAATTGTGTGCGGGAAGCATAAGGTTGTCACCGCATGAATAATAAATTATTATTGTACACTTAAGGCCCCGTCACACAGAGGCGGGAGCCGCGGGAAAGCGACCGCGATCCGGGACGGGGTTTTTTTGTAATATTCGAATTTGTATGCAACCTGTCACATAGCAGACGGGATTTTTTTGTAATATTCGAATTTGTATGCAACCTGTCACATATCGTTCTATGCAACCTGTCACATAGCGTTGCTGTGACAGGTTGCATACAAATTCGAATATTACAAAAAAATCTCGTCCCGGATCGCGATCGCTTTCCCGCGGCTCCCGCCTCTGTGTTACGAGGACTTTAGGTACCCAAGAAACTTCCGACACAAATGTTATTAATCATTATCGATTTTGTAAATTTACGATTTGAGTGCTTATAGAAATAAACAACGACGTCAGCACGAACGTCATCGACGTTCGAACGTCAGCACCAAATGACATGACTATATGAACGCCAGTCAAATAAATAACTTCAACAACAATTTTTCAATTAGGTACTTGAGATTAATTATGATAACCTTAGACCTTTATTTTCTTAAGGCCGGAAAAAATGTTCCTAACCGCACACTCCGTCGTTCGGGGCAACGATAACAGGGTAGTGTGGGGCCTTCACCCACTAAATAAACCTGCCGTGTGCCGTCTCTCCGCCTTTATTGGCGAGCTACTGGAACTATGTTACATTCCTTCGGTGATGATAACCTTAAATCTGGATTTAATACATTGACTACATTTCTGTAGGATAGCGTGTAGTACAGCAGAGAACAACTAGTTTCCTAACTATTATAAAGCTGTAACAGAGCTGTGTCTATACATCTGAGGAAAAAATACTGTACCTATTTGGCTATAATCGGCTATATAGACGTGTATGCTAAACACAAAACGTTTATTTTTAGATTTTTTGTTGGTTTGTCTGTTTGTTTGTTCGGGCATCACGAAAAAACTCTTTGATAGCCTTTGATTAGACTTAAAAACCGGTTTAAATTTTAACCCGTTACTATATCGGGAACCTGAGGTATAAGCTAAAAACATTTTTTTTTAAATCAAACAATATTCGTATAAATCAAAATTATTTGTGCATCCCGTGCCGAAGTCAGCTCCCCGACAGCCTACATTCGCAGGCGAGGTGAAGAAGTCCTGATTGGGGAGATCCCTTCTATAATAAAGGTATTAAATGGACACTGTGGGAATACGTACGAGTAGTATTTATTATACTCGTATGTTCTGTGATGTGGTGGCAAACCACGTTACCGCCATTCGGATGATTGTTTCTAAAAATCGATTGACGCCGATTCTCGAACGAATATCTTCAAATCCTGTCGTCCTCATCTCATTTTAAAACTAAGTAGGTATTGCTTACTCTTAAATAGGTATATTGCAAATTAACGTATTTGCTTATTAGTGTTACCGGCAGGTAAACGTTTTGCTGAGTTACAACCACAGAACTTAGTTCTGTTGGTTTTTAGCTCTGAGCCTAGAAATCTGAAATATAAGTATTTAGAAAGGTACATACCTACGCAGCGGCAACTGATTTCCTCTTGCCACGGTCCTTGCTCATCTCTTTTGCCTCATTCTCTTTCATTATATTCCTCATGGATACATGCACGTCGATTAAAGGAAGTTCTGACATTTCTCAAAAACGTCGACGATTTGGTTAGAGGTCGTTCGTAAGTGCACCTTTCAACCTCGCTGTATATCATCTTTCTTTCATCCATCCTTATTAGTTGCCTGACGGTTCAGGATGGTTCCCAAATTTCCTTTCTCAATCTTAATATCTTATTTTAACAGCACACCGTTGTCTCACTCCGCTGTTTCTTACTCAAAGTCACACTGCACATTCTTAAAGTTCTCATCTCGGCGCATTTATTCAACATCTAGTGCCAACTTTACTTACTTTTACACGAACAGTAAGCCTTTTTAGAAACTTGCCGAGTACTTGTAAATGAGTGAAGAACAAAACGTTTCACCTATCTACCGCATTCACCCTCCTTTCAATACCTATCCTTTTTATACCTCCCATTTCTCATAAAGATATTTTTTTATTCTACGTGGGTGGCAAACAAGCATACGACCCACTAATGCCCGGTTCCTATAATAATAAAACGGATCGTTTTACTTACAATTGGTAGAATATTCTACCAGGCGTAAGTATAATCTGTTCCTATAAAATACGAGTCGTACATGAATTGATTGACATTTTGCAACTAACGGATGGGTAGCTGTTAACAATGACGATTCGTTGAATATAGGAACCGGGCATAAGCGGTTACCGTATCCTATGTATGGACTCTAGCAACACCAAAGGCATCACTCGCGCGTTTCCATATCTAATTAAAAGGGATAGGAGGTGGATAGGAAGGATAATAAGGAGAGGATAAGTAGGATACTAAGAAGCGGATAGGAAGGATAATAAGCATAGGGTAGGAAGGGGTTTTGGGCCTCCGGCGCTCTCACTCGCCGTACGACACAACGGTAGAAGTAGGTACCTGTCTACCGTTGTTTCACGCTGATCTTCTGTGAGAGGTTGGTACTTCCTCGATCGAGCCGGCCCATTTTGCTGGGATAAGCAAGGCTCTCCCACTACGAAATAGAGATACTCAAATTCAATGGAGTTTACAACAAGTAAGAATTTGTTCCACATTCGATCTCTCGATCAGTATGTCACTCGGCGTCACGCATTCATCCTTTTCTAGAACTATATTTTGTCTATTTAGATATTTTTATATATATTTTTAGCATTTTACATGCTTAACACTATACATTAAACACAAAGTGAAAAATATGAAATCGAAAATAACAGTCACGAGCAGGATTTGAACCTGCATCTCTTGGATTCCGTCCAGATGCTTTGCCAATTCAGTCATCGTGACAATTGCTCCCGACTGCTAATTTCGATAACACATTCATACTTAACGTCTTTGGGTGATGCCTGCGCCATCTGTCGGAAATATTTTCATACATTATACCGACCAGGTAAACTTAATGTTACAATTAAGATTTTACCTAATAATGACGCAAACCCTATAAATATTTAGATATTTGCCAATTTTCAACTTTCAACTTTGTTTTATTTCACATTTTTCACTTTGTGTTTAATATATTTTGTCTTTTTTCGTCCCTTACTTTTTCAAAGAGTTATTCATTATTTTTACCATCTTTCAGAACTCAATAGCCGATGAAGAAAATATTATAACTAGATCATCACATTTGATGAGTAACCTATTCCTCTGTAACCGCTGTGGTTTACTCACTTTCTAATCTTGCACTACACGATGTAAAAATCTATCTGAATGGTTAACATTTCGATGTTAAACCATTCATATAGATTTTTACACAAGGAAGAGGCGTTTCAGAGGAAATAGCTGGGTACTGGCGGCAGGGGCGCACGCATAAATTAGTGCTATTAATTGGCCGATATTGTACCTGTTCTTAAATTTTATGTTGTTTGTTTTTCTTTATAATAAATAAATAAATGATCACGGACATTTCACACAACGTCCTCTGGTCCCAAACTAAGCTTAATGCTTGTGCTATGGGTACCAGATTACGGATATAATACATAGGTACATATATAATTACTTATTTTGGAAATACATACATATAATAGATAGAAAACACCCAAACGCAGTACAAATATCTGTTCATCACACAAATACTTGTCCGGAGTGGGAATCGAACCCACGACCTCGTGCACGGAAGTCGGTTACACTACCGACTACGCAACGAGGCCCGTCAAATATACACTACATCGTTGTTTTAGGGGCGATAGTTTGTAACTTCCAATTCCAACATAAAGGTACGTTCGAATCCTGAGTGTTAGTAAAAGTACTGCAGGAATAAAGAATATAAAAAATATTAAATAATAAATACCTAATTATTGATTTCTGTAATTTACTGTGTATTGCTGTATAATAAAGGTATTAATTGTCGAGTACGCTTGTGTGACGTGATACATTGAGCTAGCCGTCAGTCCGGAGTCACGTTGTATCGTCATTAACGTGAGCATCCATTTCACACGATACAATGACGGCGGGTGATTGATAGCCAGTACCGGACCCGCTCTTTACCGTCCATTCAATATTAATCCTAGCGTACATCCTAGTGATAGTTTAACATATTGTCCCGTTATGGCCCTTAGGTATATATGTTAGAAGCATATTTGATACATGATTTAAAGCCGCGTGTCTTCCTCGAAAATGAAAATCTACTCCTTTTTTTATTTTAATCAAGGATTTATGTACCTATATAGGTTTCTTGGCCAGGCCCAAGAGCCCGCGCTTATCAGCCCCACGCACCCATTGATGACAATATTAAGAATTAAAAAAATACTCTATCACACCTCATTTTCAAAATATATTTTTGCCAAAGTGTAATTAGTTTGATTAATTGAGTAACAAAATATTAAAATTGTAAGGTAAATATATCTATCTCTCTTTTCCTGAATGGAATGGCATGAAATGGATGGCACATGGTCAGCCTGCCCTCTTTTACTCCACTTCCCCTACCCTGCTAGGCCCCTGAGGCCCTCATCGAGAACGATACATTTCCATGTATTCTTAATCAACACATTTTCAAAGTGGTCATATCTGACTATAGATCTTTATCTTTATCTTAAATTATTTCGTTGCCTACGCAATCAGACATTGACATATCCATACCATTTCTTCCTGCTGTCCTGTCTCTTATTAGATACCGGCGATGTCACGGTATTTTTTATAAAGGTCGCCGGCAGGTAACTGAAATTCTAAACCCTATATATAGAATAACCAGCTACAGGTGGTAGGGTTTGATACCAAGTGAAAGCTATAACTTGTGATTAGACCCGAACAGTTGGTTACCACCATACCCTTTGTAAAGATGTGAAATATTTAGATATTGTTATGGTTGCAAAGAATGCCATTGTTTTCGCCTCTGTAATCACCACATTTTCCACAAAAACGGGGCAGCCTTAACAATATAGTTTTATATTGCTATCTCCGTGCGGTGACGAACTAAGAATATACGTGTCACCACCCCATCCTTCCCCGCGGGTGTCGTACAAGGCGACTAAGGGAAGTAAGCAATGATCACCTATTGCATTACTGGTGGTAGGGCTGGGTGCCACGTAAGAGTACTCACTTTTTATCGGGCTCGAACGGGTCAGTACCACCATCTCCTGTGTGACCGGTCATGAAGTACGTCAGTGGTTTGGCTGTAGCAGAAGATAGCCGTTTATTTTTCATTTCATATCTGAGAAATGAAGGTGCGCAGCGGCTTGGCGGAGAGTATCCGTATAGTTGAGTCCATGAGCGACGGTTAGCACTTACCATCAGATGGGTCGTGGCTCGTCTGCCATCATTAGCAATAAAAAAATCTCCTATATTAGAACCACAGGCTTAAAAAATCAAAATCATTACAACCGCACACCACACTGTCCGAGGAGATAATGAGATAGTATGGGGCTCTTAGCAACTAAAACCCGACCTACCTTACTGCTCTTACTCAGCTGACATAGACTGATACCGCATATATTTTCTCGTCTTTGAGTGACGTCCCCGCGTACCTGGGATGTCACACCTTCACGGTAGGCTCAACGCGGGCAGCGGACAATCTAATCATTACCACCACTTTAACTCAACGCCGGTTTTTTTTCGGAAACTTACCGGCGGCCTTAATAACCGAGTACGTACTCGTTGTAAACAGTTCTTTAGACTGCCTGTGGCTATATATTTCAGATATCCATATATCCGCAGAGGTAGTTAGGTATACTTTATATCCTTACATAAAATAAAACAAAAATGAAATTCCGTGAATATTTATTTATTTATGTTATTAGTACATTGCATTCGTTCGAAGCCGGCCTGGGACACTACTTTTCAAAAATAGTTTCATTTTATTTTCTTAGTATTGATTGGCTCAATATTATTATACCGTTTGCCTTTTGATCTTTAAAATATTGTTTTGCATGAAATAGGAAAATTTTAAGTCCGAGTGCAATTAATTTCCACCGTATATCGGATCACCGAGTAGACTGTCCGTAACGGTCGTGTCGTAACACGCATTATTTGTTAATTGTAATATTAAATACTGTATATATACTTATAGTGTGATGATATACTAGTAGTGATAGTGTTGTTAAGGTATACATGTACATTTACACAGTGCTATATTAAGTAAAAAGTTAAATAAACAGTAGATAAAAGTTAAGTGAGTGTTCTAGCGGGGCACCTACCCACTAATACTAATAATATTTTTGTAAATAAAACATACATTAAACACAAAGTGAAAAATGTGAAATCGAAAATAACAGTCACGAGCAGGATTCGAACCTGCATCTCCTGGATACCGTCCAGATGCTTTGCCAATTCAGCCATCGTGACCCTTGCTCCTGACTGCTAATTTTGATAACACATTCATACTTAACGTCTTTGGGTGACGCCTGCACCATCTGTCGAAAGTATTTTCATACACTATACCGACCAGGTAAACTTAATTTTACAATTAAGATTTTACCTAATAATGACGCAAAACCCTATAAATATTTAGATATTTTTATATATACTTTTAGCATTTGACATTCTTAGCAACATACATTAAACACAAAGTGAAAAATGTGAAATCGAAAACGTAATCCTCCGCCAGTCCGTCCATGCGACCAGCAAACGAATTGATGGTCTAGAGACCAGAATTGAAGCTCTTGGAAGAACCGCCAAGAAAGTACCACCTCTGAGAGTTTAAAACATAAATTTGAACAGACGGTGGAAAAACTGAAAATGGAGTTAAATGATCGTGAGCAGGAGGTCTTATCTTCTGACATAGAAATTACGAATATCCCGGAAAGTGCTAGTGAAAATGTCCTTCATACAGTGGATCTTGTTGCCAAAAAGTTGGGTGTGACATTGGAAACGCGCGATATAGTTTTTGCCGAGCGTGTCGGCCCCAAGTATACACACCCGGGTGGCGATAGCGAGCCAGATCCGTCACAATTAGCCAGCGGCACGGGCGCCGGGCGAGCGCGGCGCATATTAGTACGTGTGGCTAGGCGAGGACTGCGCGACGAGCTGCTGCAGAGTGCGCGAGTGCACCGCGGTCTCACCACCGCTGACTTCGGGCTTGCAGGCCCTCCCCGCCGTTTCTACCTCAATGAAAGGCTCACCCCACATAACAAGCAGCTGTTCTATCTAGCGCGCCAAGCTGCTGAACGACATGGCTGGAGGTATACGTGGACCAGGCGACGTAGGATACTCTGCAAGCAAGGGGAAGGTAAACGCGCGCACAGTATACGCTCACAAGCGGATATAGAACGTGTTTTTGCACAACATATTATCTACTATTTTTATATATTTTTTTAAACATTTGACATGCTTGGCCGTATTATAAAAGCAAGATCCTACTCGTGGCCATCATTTTCGATTTTAGATTTTCGCACTTTGTCATGCTAAGAGTTTTAGTAGATATCATATTATGAAGCTGGACACCAGTAATAGCATTAATTTAATTATGAACAGTATGCTACTGACCAAATGTTTGCTGTGAGCTCTTGTTTGGAGTGATAATCGTGATAGACATATTACAAATTGGTCAGCGTCGTTTGTAGGTCCATGATCCTGGGTTTGGGGTAACAGAGGATAGACTGGAATATCTGCCGGTAACATCACAGAGGATAGACTGGAATATCTGCCGTGGCTGCCACTGAAGGTTTTACCCAAACCAAACTTTGTTGGGGTCGGGTTCCGTCCATCGACGTGAGGTTCGGTTTTAGCTGATCCGCTAGTGTTTAGGCACATGGAGCGACTACCTATCTGACCTTCACGACCCAACTAAAGCGACAACTGGCCTTAGAATAAGACTAGTTATTTTTTTAATCCGGACTCTGACAACCTATAACGACTGCCAGGATGTTATTGAACAGGTGAGACCCACTACTTAACGTGCCTTCCGAAGCACGGAGAAGGTCAGGTGTTTACAAATAGGGGGCCATTTTAAGTCACCCATCTTATTTCCAGCCGAGCGAAAGTTACTTGAACTTGCCGATCGTCCGAACTGCAAGTGTACAACTAGGTTACGACCTCCTCTATTCTTATAGAGCATTACGTTTTAAACCTACAATTTTATTAGTCCGTGTTTCAGCACACTTATTATTCAAGCCAGGCAGTGGTCTGGCTATGGCTCTAGCTATAGTCGCTGAATTAAATAATACAATCAAAACCTTCAGCGTTAATTGCTTTTTGTTAAGCTTGTAGGCTTTTAACTGATAACTTCTCATATTTGTTTTAATTTCAGTAATAGACAATTAGCGTACTTTAGACCTCGTTAGATCTTATAGAGTAGCTTTTTTTGGGATCGGCAGCTGCTTGGCAATATGATGATAATACTATACATTGTATACTCGTGTTGCAATGCCCATGCGAATCACCACTGATGATGAGTGAATAGCTCATTCATTATCATCTCTTATGCATCTTTAACAAAAAACGCTTATAAATAGAATTACATGTATGTAAGTATATAAATAAATAACTTTTGGAAGTGCTATAATACCTTAAAACACAAAGTGAAAAATGTGAAATCGAAAATAACAGTCACGAGAAGGATGTTATTTTCGATTTCACATTTTTCACTTTGTGTTTAATGTATAGTGCTAAGCATGTCAAATGCTAAAAATATATATAAAAATATCTAAATAGCGCTATAATAAAATATCATTTCTAACAAATGTGACAACTTGACAAGGCAAGTTGAGGCTCCAAAATAATGAAACTCGTTTCACATAATTTATAGAAGGCCTTTTGATCATCACAAGGCTGGAGTGTGTTCCTGGTGCAAATTTTAGCATGGAAATCTAATTAAGGTGCCCCCTTTCTTGACCTCTGATAAAGGTACGTACGTATGTATACGATATACGAGCTGTTCACGCAAGCAAGGGACTTGGTAAATATTGAAAACAAAATACACCTTCATTTTATTTAGTAGACAGCAAAACCATAAACGACGCTTTGAACGCTCGCTTCAGTCAGTTTGACCTATGTAATAGGTATTTGGCCCTTCCTGTGGGTATAATATAGGTACTTAAAAAGACAAAGGTTTTTCCTAAAGTTTATAGATGAGTAACCTTGGTAGGTAGGTATATTCCATTGGTTTCTTTGTTTATACAGAGGACAGTGAACTACGTGCCCCTTTCTTTGTAATTCAATGAACAATGTTATTGGACGTGGTATAGTCTTTTCTCCAAAGTTTATTTAGGTAGTTTGCCTTATAAATTAACGGTATCTTTATAAGACTCTTCAGGTCGAACAGGAAATTTAGGAGCTACAAAATGACATAATTGCTGTAATAACATGTTTAAGTACGGAAAAAAACTTTACAGAACCGGAAGCATTTAAAATAAAACTGTTATGTACCTACTTACATTTTATTTTATTAAATTTAATGCATAGACATGTATTACGATCTAACAAATATTCAAATGAAATTACTGTGGTATTTCTTGCATAGAGTATTGCGTTCAAAATTAGACAATTTAAGATACTAGCTTTTTTCTTTGGAAGATGCCTTTTTTCATCGAGATAATATAAGTAGGTACTATTCTCCGTTCGGAATCCAACGTGTAGATATGTGTGTGACTCTGTCCTGCAATTTTTTTTCGATTATTTTGTAATCAATCAATGTAGCCACTAAACCTTAGGCAGGTTGGCGATCGCAGTAGATGTTTTTAGTACACAGGGGAACGCTGCTGCCCGGTCCCCCGGTAATCCCTTAGTCGGCTTTTACGACTGCCATAGGAAGAGACGGGGTGGAGCTATTTTTGGTGCCGGCCCCACACGACAAATGCCGTGTCATCCACTGCCAACTACGAAATGCAGTAGAAAATATGCTTTTGAACCAATTTATTGTCTTGAAGTGACAAATGGTGTAAAATGGTGGATCGGGATTTGGTGTTACTATCGATATTTGCAGACGATGAGCAGGCAAATGCAAATACTAATAATACTAGAAGATTTCGGATTGGAAATAATCTACGAAGAGAAGGAGAAGAAAAAAGTGAATACAATAATTTATTTAACAACTTGAGATACGGCGTGAAAAAAGCGCGCGTCGTCAGCTCGTTTAAAAAACGTCCTGTGCAAAGGCCCTTAGAGGACTAAAACGCATAGGTAATATCCCAAGCCTTGCCATCATTGAACATGCATGCCATTACTTCCCTCAGCTTGCCGTTAGATCGTGCCATCAGCTTCCGCGGCATGTCGTTGCATCCCGCCTCTTCATCTTTTTATAATGCCGCGAAAATAAATCCCCTTTGATGCCGTGGAGTCAATCTCTAAACATTGAAATCTATACCTTTTCATCACTCCATAAGTATGAATTTACTTTGTTAATATAAAATGCTGCTCAAAATTTTTGGTTTAGCATTTGTAGTCTACATTTACAAAAATAAACCCCATTAAACAAATTGTTACGCTTTTACACTAGAACTACTGAACCGATCATCATAAAATTTTGCGCACATGTAGTCCGGGGCCCATAAAAGGATAGACATAAGTATACATACATAGGCTGCCCGCTCGGGTGTTATAAAAAGTCATACTCGTAGCTCCCACTTGGTACCCATCTGGTAATGCCAACCCACGGAAAAGAAAGGAGTGAAGACATTTATATTATTAGATCGTGACCACACGTTTACAACTTACAACAAATAACGGCCAGTAATAAAAAAAACCGCTATTACTCTAAAAAACAAATTAATTGTGAAAATGTGGATAAAGAGAATTTTCACAAATAAATTGTTCTTTAAAGTAGCTGAGCATGTCATGTACTAAAATACAGATCAAAATACTATCACTCTAGTTATTCAGTTAGTTGCTTGTAGTCATTACAGTGACGCATTATTCAGTCAACGGGAGTCACAACAGTAAAGTAAACATTATTTAAATAATTGTACGGAGTTAATCCTCAGGTCGAATACTTAAAAGTTATTTAGAGTACCTACGTCAAAGTTGTGAAGGGACCACGGAAAGGATCAATTTGTTTTGATGGATTTGATCGTTTAGTTAATTATAAATTATTAACTAAACCGTTAAGCTTCCGGACACACTTATCTGGCTATGATAGGTATTTGATAACATAAGCCAGTGAAAAGCACGTGTAAGAAGAAACTACGAGATCTCTCAAGCATAGTATTTTTTACAAATAAATTATTTGTGAAAGTGGAGAAGGAGCGATTTACTGCGAACAGGATACGAACCTGCGTCCTTCCCAATCCGGGGAATGCTCTTCAACACCCAGATTTCACCTCTTTCTTATTTCTTCTATTTAACCGACTTCTAAAAGGAGGAGGTTCTCAATTTGACTATGTTTTTTTTTCAATCAATAGTTCAATGAAATCCTAAAAGTATAAATCGAAAGGGTACTACGCAAGTAATAGGTAGGCTTATTTGTTGGTAGTATTAGTAATCGGACGCTGATCTAGCAGGAACCAGGGGCTCCTATCACTTGCCTCTGGTTTCTGGGCACTTGGCTAGAGTGGATGCATGCCTTTTTTACGTTAAGGCAGAAAAAATGTACCTAAACGCACGTCCCGTCGTTCGGGGCCACAAACAAAGTAGTGTAGGACCTTCACCCACCAAATAAACCCGCTGTGTCGTGTCTCTGCCTGTACTAATAGCGGTCCACTGGAACGGGAAGAGAATTACTTCAGTGGCAGAGTGGATGCATGCTTATATATCACAATATCATTAAGAGCATAACATAAAAACACATAACACAACATAGCATCACGCCTGTATTCCCCGAAGGGGTAGGCAGAGGTGTATTATACACCCATGACTCGACAGCTATGTTTAAGTCCCACTTAATAGGGTGCGAGCCTATTGACGTCTACCGGGCACAATTTCCAATTTTTCTTATTTTTTTTTTACGAAAAATCTCAATAGCACTTGCCGACCCGGGGATCGAACCCGAGACCTCATCATCAGCAGTCGCTTACACTACCGCTGCACCACGGAGGCAGTTAAAGTGAAAAGTGGAATTAGAAAAATCGTAAGAAACCTACTACGCTACGCTATCAAATATTGGCCGATGACCTTGTAATAATTCATTGTGGCAACAAGAATTTTACATACAATAAATGAATACTACGAGCTCAGACACAATGATTTTGGGCCGCTCCTAAAAATGGTAACGAGAAATCAAACCAATCGTTGGAGTGAACAACGAATTGAATTCTGTACAGTACGTATAAGCCATTCTATGGCAATTCTAGGAGATTTATGCCGTTCTTGAACAAAATGATTCAACAAGATACAGGCAGTATGTATCCTGACTATTATAGTATAGAATGCATAATTATAAGTATTGTCTCTTAAATTCGCTCTGCAATGTTAATATACAATGCGAAAGTGGAAGGATGTTGGTATAGGGGGAGACCGAGATTCACCTGCCTAGACCAAATTGGTCATGTATTGGCAGAAGGGGGAGTCATTAGTTTCCGAAACAGACACGAGCGTGTATGAAGAGAATTATGAATGGTGAGAAAGCGAGCGATGTATGCAAGAATAGAGCCTGCCAAAAGGCTCTATTCTCTTTGCCTACCTCGCAAGAGGGATGGCGTTATGATAAGTAAACAGTAATGTTAACACGGCAGTGCAACCTACAAGTTATTTTCGTTCCTACAAACATGGAGTAAGTATTGATCAGCCCCACACTACCTCGTTGTCTCCCCGGACAGCAGGGTGTGCGGTAGGTACATTTTATCCTGCTTAAAAAGTATTGATCATATTTACCTATTAAAGGCCTCTTTAAAGGTCTTGGTATCGAATTCCGAGTCAGGCTAGCAAAAAGTTTATGAATAAAAATATATTTAAATTATTATGTAAATAATAACAATAATTATAATTAAAAAAAAATAATTACTATTATTATCAGCTATTTGTGCCCCACTGCTGCGCAAAGGCCTCCCTCTTTTTCTCTACACATTACGGTTTTGAGCAATTTCTCGCGAGATAATAATAATAATAATTCAATAATCCTACTATGTTTTAATGTACATAATCTAGTATGACTAATCAAAAAGTATTTATAGCACATATATTATATGCTTCCTTAAGAAAACATATTTAAATTATTTAATATCATAAAATCGCTAATAATTTATCGCTGCATCGGTTAGATCGATCATGAATAAATTATTATCTACAAAAAGGCATGAATTACTTTTATCCTAAAAAATGGACGGTGTCTGTACGATATATTTCTTTGTACAGAGGCAATAATTCCAAGCATGTTATACATTTTCACTAAATATACTGTCAGAATTATCTTATGTACCTATATCTCATTAAAATAAAAAACAAATTGCAGTGAATATCAATATTGCAAGAAACGAGATACAGAAGAGGTTGTAATCTTGACAACATTGCACAATTTAGCATCACAATGAACGTTTAAACTTGATTATCACAGTCCCTGGAACAGTGACACGAGTCCGTGCAATTCTCAGCAAATTCGATTACATGTACCAAGTGTTGTCCAGCCTCCCCGGGGCTATGTTCCAAATTTGGGCGTCACTTCCTGTATCGTTGATTAATCTATTTTTGGACGAGGTGCTAATAAACATTTTGAGATACGAATAAATTGTAACCAGGCAGTCTATGGTCTACTCCCATTGCTTGCCTATTATAACTTTTTCTACCACTATTATAGAAATAGGTACCTATATTTAGCAAAATGGAAATATTAATTCACGATGAAAAAGGTTTTCATCAATTGATTCGTGGAGCTTACTAAAAGTTTCTGGAATGAATAAGAAAAAATACTATGAATGCTAAAAAATTAATTTATTGTTTCTCAAAATATTCTCTGTTAACAAATTTTGAAAACATTGCCCAAATGCCAAAACTCTCATGGTAGGCCATATACTTGTCTGTTTCCATCTTTTCGTCATACGGCACACAGCATCAATGTTTTTTTTTCACACGGTCGGACGGGCGCCTACCTAAACCAAATTCGCCAGTGAGATTGGGACGACTGCGTTGGAATTCTGCAAATCAGCCATAAATAGTGATCTTGTATGGTGCTTTGGATGGCAAACCAGCATACGGCCGCCCACCTGATGATAAGCGACCACCGCAGCCTATAGACGCTAGCAATACCAGATGCATAACTCATGTGTCACCATCTCCAAGGAAAGGAATAGGAGGTGGATAGGAAAGATAACAAGGAGAGGATAGATAGGCTACTAAGGAGAGGATAGGTAGGAAAATAAGGAGAGGGTAGGGAGGGGTTAGGGCACCACCGAAGGAATGTAACACAGTTCCAGTGGCCCACCAATGAAGGCGGAGAGACGGCACACGGCGGGTTTCTTTACTGGGTGCAGGCCCCACACTACCCCTGTTCGTAGCCCTGAACGACGGGGTGTGCGGTTAGGAAAATTTTTTCCCGCCTTAACAAAAAAAAAAGGGAGGGATTAGGGCCTTCACCGCTCTCACTGACCATACGAAACAACGGTGGGGGTACCTATCGTTCTTTCACGCTGATCTTTAGTGAAAGGCGTACTTCCCCGATCGAGCCGGCCCCATTCACGCTGGAATAAGCAAGGCTCAACCACAAATTAGATCTCTTAATCGCAAAAGCAGATTGAAGTGGAGCTATGCTCTGCTGAGTTGTCAAATTACACATAATCAAATTATATTACGAAAGTTTTAATGAGTTAAATTCATGGTGTTATTGACACGGAACATATAAAATGACGCCGCAATTTAAAAAAAGTGACTGTCTGATGAAACAAGCTGTGTTATACAGATAAATAATTCCATTTTCAAATGTTGTAAGCACTTTTTAATTCTTGTTTATGTAAGTGGCCAATACCGGAAAAATATAGTGCTCCCTATGTGTTAAATGTGCGTTTTCGTTATTTTCAACTATCTAGTTGAATCAGAATCTTCTGCACGCAACTCCGCGTCCGCGTGGAATTCAGAATTTTACGTCACTATATGACGTAAATATCTCTGTGCAAAAATTTATTGCTTAAAGCAGCAGACCAGCTAAGGATCCTGATGGTAAGATATAACCATCGCTCATGGACTCGACAATATCAGGAGCACAGCCAATTCACTACCACCATGATGATCAGTCACGAAGCTTGAGGAGTGGGAATCGGTACGGCTATATTCTTCAAGATGCTTCATGGCTATTACAAAGAATATGGTGGTAGCTACCCGTTTGGGTCTAAACATAGCATTACGCCTATATCCGCGAAGGGGTTGACGTAGGTGTATACACTCCCACGGTTTGCTATGTTTAAGTCCCACGTAATAGGTGGCGAGCCTATTGCCGTCTATCGGGCACGTTTCCAAACTCCGGGCTGCTACTGAGAATCTTTCTTTTTTCAATAGCGCCGCCCCGCACGACCCCGAGATCGAACTCGAGACCTCAGTTGTCGCTCACATTACCTCTGCACCCAGTTCTGGGTCCAACAACAAGTGATAGCTTTCACTTGGTACCAAATCCTACTACCAGTAAATCATATCTTTTAGGATATCGGTACCTACTTATGTAGTTTTCTTACACTGCAAATTGGAGAAAATTTTGACATATTGTTTTAGAGTTAACTTTCTAAAAAATATTTTGTCTCCTAATTTAATACCTGATTGTTGTTGCTGTTCAAATTCTACCATTGCGCCAGTCTTCATTGTGGTTTTTGGTAGAACTTCAATTTTATTTTCGTTCAGAAACTCTGCCTTCTGAGCTATGGTGACATTCTCTTTGCCTCTGTTGGGATGGTTATTTTCGCACTTTGTGTACTGCTATGTTTAATACGCCTTCGGCTGGGATATCTATTCAGAATAATAATAATAATATTTCTTATTTATTTTCATCCGCAAAGGTTAATTAGTAAGAGGGTATAGAGAAGGAATGTCAGGTTTGTTCATATAACTATTGAAGTAATGTCACATAGCTCCATGGGTCTGCCAATACAAACATAAACAAAGCATTACGCCTGTATCCCCGAACGGGTAGGCAGAGGTGTATTACACATTCACGGTTCGCCAACTATGTTTAAGTCCCACGTAATATGGGGGAGCCTATTGCCGTCTACCGGGCACATTTCCAAACTCCGGGCTGCTACTGAAAATTATTCTTTTACAAAAAAATCTAAATAACACTGCCCGACCCAGGGATCAAACCCGAGATGAACCATGTCCATGATCAGCAGTCACTCACACTACCGCTATGTTACAGAGTTATTATTACAGGTGGAGAGACGGCATACGGCGGGTTTATTTATTGGGTGACACATTGCCTTGTTCGTTGCCCCGAACGACGGGGTGTGCGGTTATATACATTTTTTCCCGCCTTAACAAAAATAAAGATTTTTTCATATAATGAGACACAATTTTGTTTTGTATCATATAGGTACATAATGTATATCATTACCAGTCCGGGTTACGGAGGTCAGATTATTGTTTCTGTAGAAATTGGATTTTCTCGCATCTGGTTACAGTAGTAAGTCGACCCCGAAACCATTGGGGC
This sequence comes from Leucoma salicis, assembly GCA_948253155.1. NCBI lineage: Eukaryota > Metazoa > Arthropoda > Insecta > Lepidoptera > Erebidae > Leucoma > Leucoma salicis. Next base: position 10,409,576 of record OX411820.1, on the reverse strand, counting down.
GATGATAAATCGGAAAAAACTGTTTTTCTGTCAGAAAACACGAATTGTTTACGGGATTACTTATTAATTAAATAATAATATAAGAATATTGATGCTGATACGCGCCTACAGCAGGCGCGATGATTGATATGTCGTAGGATGACGATGGAACTAACAAATTATACCTAAGATATTAGCAATGTGGAGCTTTAAGAAGAGTCTTTTATGATATAAAATATCTTAGCAATAGATACTATCTGGTAACAGCAATATACACTACTTGCCCACGGCTTCGCCGCAGCCAAATGCTAGTTTTTGAGTTATATCGCAGGTTCCCGATATAGTAGCGGGATAAAATGTATACCAATTGTTAAGTCTAATCAATAGCTCTCAAATAAAAAAAGTTGCAACAACATCCTTTCAGTAGTTTTTGCGTGTTGCGCGAACAAACAAACAGATTAACAGACAAACAGCCAAAAATAAAAAAAAAATTGTTTTAGGTTTAGACACGCCTCCACACTACCCTGTTCGTTGCCCCGAACGACGGGGTGTGCGGTTAGGTACATTTTTTCCCGCCTAAACAAAAAAAAAAAAAAAAAAAAAAAAAAAAAAAAAAAAAAAAAAAAAAAAAGGTTTAAACACGCCTACCTATATAGCATATTACAGTCATTTTTTTCTGAAATATCTTAAATGTACAGACACAGCTTTATAATAGTATAGATAAAGTATATATCTAAATATCAGTGGAAGAGCATAGTGGCCTATTATCCCCAATGTAGGATATGGTTTTTCACACACTGGATACCTTCTAACACTGTTACATAAAAAACTTTTAGTAACTCAACGCTTATTTCTATTTATTACAATCACTCGAGAAAATGGTTGTTAAAATAACGACAAGAAAATCCAATGAAATATTGTTATTAGTTAAAAGGTACATTTGAAAAACACTATTCGGCGATTTAAGTCACGTCTTGCAGAAGCGTGATCGCTTACTCTTGAAGTTTTTATTTCCCAAGATGGAGATGGACACTGTGAAACTGACTTATTGATTAAAATATTGTCTAGAGTCTAGACGAGCGTAATATTGTGTCAAATGTGTGTAGGTATTCACCAGTTATGATGATATAGAACAAAATGTATTAGGGTTCTAATACATCCACCGAAGGAATGTAACATAGTTCCAGTGGCCACCAATAAAGGCGGAGAGACGGCATACGGTGGGTTTCTTTAGTGGGTGAAGGCCCCACGCTACCCTGTTTGTTGCCCCGAATGACGGGGTGTGCGGTTAGGAAGATTTTTTCCCGCCTTAACAAAAAACTCCTTTAGTGGCAGGCCCCTGGAACTATGTTACATTCCTCCGGTGGTCCGCCGGCAGCTTACCTTTTCGGGTACACTCTACTGAGCGACGCGAGGATTCTCTCCAGCATCTTATCCGCCTCATCCAGCAGCACGTTGGGCCTGAAGGCCCCGACCGAATCCAGCGTTCGTCCCGGCTTCAGCAGGAGTACCAGCCTCCCCTTTCCAGCAGTCAGGGAATCATCCGGACGCCAGGCACGCGTCGAACAGTCCCCTGAGGCGGGGCTCCAGGTGGTCCAGAGCCAGGGCCAGAGCCCGGGTGGGTATCCCGTCCGGGCCGGGGGCGGTGTTCTTGGAACGAATCCACGCAACAGCCGCCCCCATTTCCGACGCAGTGATGGGTGGTACACTGAAGTCAGCCTCCCGGTCGCTACCTGGCGGTGCCATGACCGGGGGCGTGTGCTCCACCCATCGCGGGAATAGGCCCTCGACCACCACGGTGAAGAGGCCGGGCTGAAGGGTCTCTGTGAGGGGCCCTGGGTGCGGAGCTTGTTCAGCGCCACACGGTACGGGCGACCCCAGGGGTCACGATTGAGACCGTCCAGCATCTCCTGCATTTTCTCAGTTTTGGCGCGGCAGATGGCTAGCTTGAACTCGGCCCGCGAAGTGCAGTATGCCTCGTACAGCCAGCCCTCCCACTCCCCATCGCGGTTGCGCCGCCGACTGCGGGTGTAGGACCTCCGGGCACGAATGCATGCCGCACGGAGGTCCGCCAGCTCCTGGGACCACCAGTAGAGCTCTTTCCTCGGAGGAGGAGGTTGCACACGGGGCATGGCCGAGTCGCACACCTGCGTGATCGTAGCGCGAAATCGGCCAGCCTCAACATCCATCTCCTCAGTTAGGGCTGGTGAGGACAGCCACGATTGAACGATGGCTGCTTCCGCCAGTAGGTCCCTATCCAGCCTACCTACAGCCCACCGCGGGAACGCGGAAGTTCTGCGCGCCGCGTGACCCCTACTGGGGCCCTGGAGAGACCGGGAGACCTCAATCCGGATATACCGATGGTCGGACAAGGTCTCAACCTCCTCCAGAACACACCAGTTCCTCCCTCGTGCTGCGATGTCGGGGCTAGCGAACGAAAGGTCCACTATCGACCCACCCCGTCGCCGCACGCGCGTGTTGACGGAGCCTCTGTTTAATAAAAAGAGGCCCGTCGACGCCGCTCACTCAACAACAGCCGCCCCGCGAGCATTGATCGCAGGGGACTCCTACGCCGTGGATTTGGCGTTGAAGTCCCCCACAACCTGGACGCGGCTAGGTGCCAAGCACCGCAACGAGGTCTCTAGGCTGTTAAACCAGACCCCGAAATCAGCCAGACTCCGATTGGGGGTAACGTAAAATGTAACTCCCCCCCAGTCGGCCGCGACGTATCCCGTACCCCTGTCTCTGATCGATAAGGGTGGGGAACGAAGTGCCGTGGAGCTGATGATTGCCATGGAGCCATCGCGGCTGCCCGCCCAATTAGGGCGGTCAGGAACGCAATAAGGCTCCGCAGCTACGGCTACACCAATCAACCGCTCCACCATGGTTTGCAGGAGAAGATCCTGCGCCCCAGCGCAGTAGTTGAGATTCGCCTGGAGGAGGACAGCGTTACGGTTGAACGTTAAGCCGTAAGCATATCCTCCTCCACCCGGGACTAGGGGGGGCAGCCTGGGCCGATTGGCTGGTCCCCCCCTTTTTTGGGCCTGTAGTGGCTACACTCCTCCCACCCCATGTAGTGCGTCGCAGGTCTATTGCCTGCAGCACACGCGGGGCAGTGAGTGGGGGCGGTGCAAGTTGCCACCTTATGCCCTGCCTGACCGCAGCGGAAACAAAGACCGCCGCAATCAAAGCAGTTAGTACACGTCGGTCGGGTGTGTCCGACCACCATGCACTTATATCACCTCGCAGGTCGGGGCTCCAGCACGGTGACCCGCGCGGTACTCCAGCCCACGAGGAGCCTGCCTGCGTACAACCAAGATTTTAGCCGACGCGACAGGGCAAATCACCCACCGCCGGGCCCGGTCCTAATGGAGCCCACTCTGACGGCATCTAAGCATCTGGTTTTCGAGGCAATAGCCTCCCGGACGTCCTCAGCCGTCACCGAGTCGTCCAGACCAGAAATGCGCAGTTCAGCGCACTTCACCGGTCTGGCGATGCGGAATCCCCTGCCTTCACCAAACAGACCTCGCAGCCTCGTGGCTATCGTGTCGGCCATTTTGGGACCTTCCGCCCCAGGGAACTCGAGGATTCGAGCCCCTGTCCGGGCTTGGCGGGTCCGGGCGGCGACGCCTCCACAGTCGGAGATGTCGATTTCCGCCCAGGCCTTCCTCAAAATGGCCTGGTAGCTCAGGCCCGCTTCCGCCTCCGGCAGCATGGTGTTCACCACCGCTACCGTTTTCGGCGTTGAAGCTTGCACTTGCGCGGCTTCTTTTTGGAGCCGGGCTTGCCCCCCGGTGCTACAGGCTCCACTGCTTGGGCAGCAGCCCCCGCCGCAGATCCCCTCTTCTTTTTACCCCGGGACTTCTTCCTCCCGCCGTCCATAGTCTGTCAGCCCTCATCAGGGGGTGCAGGGCCGGACGTGGTGGGTGGCGGGACTTGAGAATCCCGGGGTATGTTTGCTAGTGCCCGCGAGGGCTGGTCAGCACGCGTAAGGGGAGGGATCTGCCCCTTGGGCTGGCCCTTGGAGCGTTGCCTAGCCTTCTGCGCCATCTTTGGCCTGCCGGCCTTGGGGTGGCTTTGCCCTGCCCCTTGGGCGGCGTAGCAGCCGCGGCCGCGGAATAAGTGCCCACGCGGCCACCCTGGCAGGGTAGTGGCGTTGGGGCCGAAGGCGGCGCGGCCTTCTTGTCCGCGGCTAGAGCTGGATGGAGTCTTGGCTCCGGCGGTACCCTAGTGCTCAAGGAGTCGATGCGCGGGTCATAGATGGCACTAATACGATCGATGACTTGGCGCATTTGCTCCTCTGTAAGGGCCGGCGGCCCCACGCCCGCCGTTGAGGCAGAGGTTTCCGGCCCGGCCTTGGCGAGGCTTGGCTTGAAGCGCCAGCCGGTGAGCTCCTTACGGGGCTCTACCACCTCCGCCTCGAGGCACCTGCAGCGGCAGGGCGCCCCCAGCTTCCCAGTCTCCCCCGGCACCAAGTACCGCCGGAGAGACTCCATCGTTCCATAGGCTACTTTCGTAGCGCTATTGAGGGCCTCCGCGAGACTGCCCCCAAGGTTCCGCGACCCATTAGCCACCGTAAAAATGAAACCTTCTGGGCAATCTGGTCCACCGTGGGCGGACCGTACGTCTCCGGAGGCTCCTCACGGAGTTTAGATGTGAGGAGGGTTACCTTCCCCTCCACCGAAAGCCCCACTCCCAAACCCTGCAGTATGGACTCATCCGCTAGGGTTGAGGCTCGGGTAGCCATACGCCTGGTAGTGCCTCGGCCCCTCTTGGCCGACCTTATCGGCCTTCCCGGCGGGGGCATCTCCGTAGAGCTGCCCTCAGACTCCGACGACGCGCTCCTCTTCTTCGAAATCGGGCGCTTCAGGAGACGCGCTGGCTGTTCGACCGATGCGGCTGGCTGCTCCGTCAATGCGCCTGTTGGCTCCGTCGATGTGGCCGCGCTCTGCTTGGACCCCGAAGGCTTCGGCATGCAAGCGTGCGGCACTTTGGCAAGAGTGGTGCCACCATCGGACGTATCCATGTCGGCGGTAGAGCCGCTATCTATGGTGGGACAACCCGCGGGCGTGGGTTTCCTGCCACGGGTCTTTCCCTTCTTCTTTTTCGTCCCTTTCTTCTCCTTATCTTCGGCGTTGGTTGCCCCCCTCCGATACGTGGGGCTGACAGGGCCGGTCTTGGTACTCGGCCCTGTGAGGGATTCTGAGGACGAGTTGCGCCCGGTACCCTCCGGAGGTATACTGATGTTTTTAACGTCCGCCATATTAAAGTTTTGAGTCCTTCGACTATAGGGTGCCACCCTCGCAACTGGATGCCCTCCAGCCATTCAACCCTCGCCGGCCGGCAGAGCTTAGATTGGGGTAATTTTTTATAGGGGCTTTCTTCCCCGCGGTCCGAAGACCCCCGGTCCTGTCCGTTCAGGATTACGGGTTGGGCCGAACGGTTGTTTGCATCAGACCGTCCCCACCACTTGCAAGCAAGCAGTGAACCCGTCGCCCCTCAGGCTGAAAAGCCCCGTGTCCATCTCCCAGGGCCGGGGGGACCACTATGGCCCCGCTGGCCCTCCACGGCAGACGTTCGGCCCACTGCAAGCAGTGAGCCCGTCGCCACTCGGACTGAAAGCCCCGCCTCCGGGGACGAGGGGGTCACTGTGACCCCGCTGTCCCCACCGCAGGGTCGGGGGGGGTCACTGTGGCCCCACCGTCCCTCCATGGCGGACGTACGGCCTATCAACTGTGCCCTCTGCTAATAAATAATTGATTTTACTCTCATGCTCCTTTTCTGCATACCCAACTCTCGCTTCCATATAATAATGTTGAGGCCACGGAGTGTGGTTGGGGCTCTGCGTTATACAACGCAGTAACAGTAACACGTGGCTACAGAGAAGTTGTGAGAACGTCAAAATATTCACTATAGGAGCGCCCACAAATAAAATAAATTATCATGAAACATGAAATTTAATGAACTGCCTCTGTGCAGCGGTAGTGAGAGCGACTGCTGATCATGAGGTCTGGGGTTCCATCCCCGGGTTGGGCGGTGCTATTAAGGTTTTTCTAGAAATAAAATCATATTTTTGCTGTCTATAATGTTAACTGCCTCGGTGGTGTAGCGGTAGTGTATGCGACTGCTAATCATGAGGTCTCGGGTTCGATTCCCGGGTCGGCCAATGTTATTGAGCTTTTCCCTAAAAAGAAATATTCTCAGTAGCAGCCCGGAGTTTGGAAATGTGCCCGGTAGACGTCAATAGGCTCACCCCCTATTACGTGGGACTTAAACATAGCTGGCGTGTCGTGGGTGTGTAATACACCTCTGCCTACCCCTTCGGGGAATACAGGCGTGACGCTATGTTTTTTTTTTTTTTATAATGTTATATGACTTACACAAAATTTAAAACCCACATACGATCGAGAAGGTGATTTACTAAATAGCATCCTGAGACTAAGTTCTATCTTAAGCTACTTGAAACTTTCTGGAATTGTCTAACGAAGACCACCTGGATCTACTTACGTGCTAACATTAGACAATACGTAAACTACTCTCACTCACTCAACTTTAATGAGTACCTAATACATAGTTATTTTGCTCTAGGTACGTGTGCGCTAGCATATTTTATTAAGAGGAATTATAGTAATACTTTCTGCAAATGTCCGAATGTATTAAACAACACGTAAAAAGTAAAACAACATATAAATAGTATACTAAGTACCTATGACATCACTATTATACAGTTCCAGGAATGCTGTTAAGTATACGAAAGGTCGAGTTAGTAGAAAATCAAGTAAAGTTTTCGTAAACGTAGTTTTATTTCATAATAGGAATTATTACGTATTTACAAATATGCATAAGTTTTAATCAATGGTTTTGTAAGCTATGTCGTTAAATAGAAAATGTTTTTAGACGCAATGTATTGTATTGTGAATATTTAAATAATACAGATGAAAGATTAATATTTGTTAAACACGCATGGGTATCTATCTGATCAAACGCCGCAAAGTGTACCGCCCGGAGCGCAGGCAAATTTTACGTATATTAAATAAACGGTATTTAAGTACATATTGAAATTTATATTCGGCAAGAGTGAATTTGTTATTTTACACGGATTACTTACAAAAAATAGTATAGTGTTTTAGTCTAGATGACGAGATATTGTAAGTAACTATTCATTTTGTTATTCATGAAATTTTAGCCCGTGGCAGACCGCCCCTATAGCTCTTTCCACGCTACGCCACTGGTAGAGGGCACTTATACATAAATATATTATATTTAGCTGACATTATAAACTATAAGTAGGTAGGTACCGTAGGTTTTTTCCGTCATTTTATAAACTATAAGTATAGTAGTAAGTTAATACTGAAAAGTAATATTAATATGTACTATATAATTTATAAAAGTTGTTGGCTAATATTATACTCACAAGAATACCTAATATTATACTCACAAGAAGACCTTTTTTTGATGTGAAACATCTAATGCGGAGGGAGGGTAAAATCGGTTGTTAGTGCGGCGACGGTTTTATTTTACTTGTCCCGTTCAAATCTTGCAAGTTAAATTTGACACACTTCCCGGTTTCCGATTGAGTTGAAATTTTACACGCATTCAAAATGATGACACGGAGCTGATATGATGATGGAGCTAGATGGTGGACATAGGAACTCTATAATGAAACGGCGCAACCCCATCGAGTTTGGGCTCGTACGATTCGTCTTGACGAGAACTTTGTCTCCAGGGCCCGATGATGGAGCTGGAAAGTGGCCATGCGAAACTCTGTACTTAAATGGCGCAACCCCATCGAGTTAGGGTTCGTTTGAAATTGACTAGTACTCCAGTCCTAAATGATATCCGGGGTCTGATGATGGAGCTGGAAGGTAATCACAGTAATTCTGCAATGAAATGACGCAACCCCATCGAGTTTGGAATCTTTTGATTCGTCTTGACGAGTACTTTGTCTTTAGATGGTATACAGGGTCTGATGATTGAGCCAGAAGGCGGCAATAGGAACTCCGTTATAAAACGACATAACGCCATCGAATTTGGGCTTATATGATTCGTCTTGACAATACTTTGTCTCTAGATGGTATCCAGGGTCGATGGTATCCAGATGGAGCTGGAAGGTGGGCAAAGTAACTCTGTAATGAAATGACCCAAACCCATCGAGTTTATAATCGTTTGATTCGTCTTAAGGAATCCTTTGTCAAGTTAAGATCATTTTATTTCTACAAAATAATTTCAATGGTGAACATCTGTGAACATCTGGTAAATGTCCCGCGACGTCTAGTATATTTTTTTTTTGTTTAGGCGGTAAAAAATGTACCTAACTGCACACGCCGTCATTCGGGGCAACGTACAGGGTATTGTGGGGCTCACAAAAAGACCTGAATCTTTTAAATGAATGAATCTACGATATGTGAGTAGGTGTGCACATAACGCGGCATTATATAAGATCGGTGGCGCTGGGAGGCTTAACTGATAACTTCTCTCCTCTCTTTGATTCCTATCACTATTTCGCACGAGTAATCAAGTGATAATAACTTAGCGCTCAGACTATAATTACAATGTGAGTTTTACAAAAATCAATATTTTACTGGGGCTTATTACGTATTTAAGCAAATCATACATTGTACAAAACATTAATGATAGTAGATAAAGTAATGCGTTACCTAGCAACAGTATTTATAATCTCAATCCTGTAACTAAAAATGATATGTTTAATGAATATTTGAGAGGAGAACCCATCATACACTAATCCTAGCTCGCACTTTGCTTATTTTTTTGACACGGCACAGCTGATTTTTTAAACTTAAAATGTCTCTATTTGTCATATATTGCACTTGTAAAATAATATCTACACACACATATAAAGAACAAACACTATTTTTAACACTCATGATATTTTGATGCCATTTTTGTTATTTAAACTAGTTAAAAAACTCTTAAAGTACAAATTATAATTTGTGAATAAGGAAAAAGAGTATTTTAAGTACAGGCGGGAATCGAACCTGCGTACCTTCCTATCCGGGGAAGTGCTCTATCCACTGAGCTACAGTACTATTTTTTAGAAATACCCAAACTCCGTATCACATTTGTCTTAACGACCAACGCCCTCTATCGGAACGCATTTACATGCATTAATTAGTATGAATTTTAATTGCAAAGTTAAACTTACTATATAACCAAGTTAGGAAGATAAATGGTTTAGAGATTTCTTGTTGAACTCATTGATTTTTAAATAAGTCGTATTATATTGTCCAAAGTTGCAATTTGCTATTGATAGATGTCGTTGTTTTAAAGTAAAAGATATATTGACTAATGCAGCCCTTTTTTTTTTTTTTTTTAGGCGGGAAAAAATGTTCCTAACCGCACACCCCGTCGCTCAGGGCAACGAACAGGGTAGTGTGGGGCCTTCACCCACTAAAGAAACCCGCCGTGTACCGTCTCTCCGCCTTTATTGGCGGGCCACTGGAACTATGTTACATTCCTTCGGTGGTAATATGACTAATGCAGCCCTAGATGTCGCAAGTGGCAATTTTAGATGTATTCAGTTAAATATAGAACCACAATATTGCTTTTTTTGTAAGGAAACTAGCGATGTCTTTTTGTTTTCTTAAATTGTTTTTGTTACAGTTATTCAATTTTACATGTTTATATATATTACTAGTGGACCCAACAGACGTTGTCCTGTCCAAATATTGGCCTTTTACATTAGAAAAAATTAAAGAAAAAAACCTGAAATCCTATCGTGGCGCCATCTACCGGGTCCAAATGTGAATCTAAACCATCCCGGTACTTAGGCAAACATTCACAAATAAATAGAAGAAAAGATCCTGAAATCCTATTGTGGCGCCGCCTACCGGGTCCAAATGTGAATCTAAACCATCCTCGAATCCCTTTGAACTCACACAAAAAATTTCATCAAAATCGGTCCAGCCGTCTAGGAGGAGTTCAGTGACATACACACGCATACAAGAAATATACATATATATAAAGATATGCACTTTATGCAGGTTTATATGTTAAACTCATGGATTGTTATTACTTTTTGAAATTAGCGCTATCTATGTGATTTATTAGTTACTTATCAAATAATCAATTTTATTGTGAAAAATGAAGATGAGGCGTGCAGTTTTGGAATTTCCAAATTTTTTTTGTACTTAATCACAATTAATCATGTTGGTACGAGATAGGAAAGGGGAGGATTGCAATTTCTAGACGTGATATTTATAGTAGGGGTAGCAAACACGATGACACAGTGTGACAATAAGGTATTTATAGTATACACTTGTATTAAAAAATATACGCTTCACAAATCTACGAGTAACATATTTTTTATGTCAATCTATTTTCAGAACGGGAAAATATTCATTGTAGGAGTACCTACGCAGTGTGACAAAAGGACGGGGGTCCAAACGAGCAGAATTTAGTGTGACGGCCTCATACAAAAGAACACAGACGCCTAACGGTATGTTTATCAGTGTCTCTTAAAGTTTGATACAATTGACAAAATGAAAGTGTGAATTTTAAGATATTTGGGTACATTTTTTTTGGATGGTTTTACATTTTTGGATGCGAGGGAAAAACTATCTTCAAAATAGAGTATCAAACATTAGTTTCAATACAGCATTAAGGAAGATGTTTATAGAAATATTTGTGATAATTGAAGAGATAGATAAATGACTGCTTTATTCATTTTACTTTTTTCTAAAACAAAGTTATTTAAATAATAAATCTTTGCAAAGTCGGAACACGCCACATTGCCCCCAATTATGATGTGCAAAACATCGGGAAAGCAATAGTATATTAAACTAATATACAATAAACTACTGGAAATAAGATCGTACAAAGTTTAACGTGTGTTGCATGTTTACGTGAGAATATCCGAACCTACTCTAGCCATATACCAATAAGTTTGGAGGTAGCATAAAATATTATACGTGAAGTACCTACTAGTGTAACATTTTTTTGCTTTTAAGAAAGTATCGAGATTCTGTATTTTGGAGTTGGCATTCGGTAAGCTTATGGCCTACCGGTGTTTTGTGATTGTCCTGTTTTTATTGGAGTATAGTTTTCTGAATTTCTATTATGTTGGTTGTTTAAAGTTAGAAGTGATTTTTGTTATATTTTAAGCCCGCTTTAGAACAAATTTTATGAAAATCTATTATCTCCTGCCGTCAAATATACCTACATTTATTTATGTTTATTATTAACTTTTTAGAAATATAAGATAAAAGCTTCTTTTACAATTTTTTTATCATTAATTACTAATAATGTCCGGCCTCACTTAGCACGGATGCAACTGACAAATGCAAATAGGTCATTCTTTGAAATCAAGGATTTTTGACACATTGGTATGGCTCAATTTTTTTAAAATTCAGATTGATAGAGTTATGTCTAGTACATCCTGGGGGGTTAGGCGGAATCTCATATCTCACATGTCGATCGTATCGTGATCACTGTGATAGGTTGAGAAACCGACACGTGATGTCGCAATAATCTTTTGGCCAATCACGGTGATCTCGCAACCAATCACAGTGATCACGATACGATCGACATGTGAGATATGAGATTCTGCCTAACCCCCCTGGTCTACACATATTACAACATATATCAAAGGCACTGATTTCTACCCAGTAGTTCAGGATTAAAACTATGCAGATTAATTGATGAACCAGATTAATGATGATCAAGGCGAGGAGATTATGCAACATATTAATTAGAATCAGGCACATAAATGACAAAAATATTATGGTTAATCAACGTTATTGGGAAATATCTGGCAAATGTAAAAAAAAGTGTACTTTTTGGTTCAAATAACGTAATCTTGTATTAGATTTTAATTACTTACAACGTTAATACACCTCAGTAAATTGCGTAATAAAGTAACTTTATTGCTAAAAAAAAACATTCATATAAGCAAACATATTAAAATTATAATATTTTATAGAATAGCTAAGATCACGTATTGGCACAGATAGTTTAAAATTAAAAAAAAATCTTATAACAATAACAGAAATTGAAAAAATTATAAAAATCTTAAACAATTTAAATTATAAAATAAAACTCTAGCAAACTCTTTAATAAAATAAGACAATCAGACTTAATTCTGCAATAGGCGTTTTGAATGTGAAATTGTAGAATATAACTTAATATCATAAAAGTATAAAAAATCAAAAATATTCAACTGTTCATCACTAGAATCTACACTCTAAAAGTACACGATGAAATCATCACTGATCCTAGTATAATGTGTAACGCTTTCAATAATTATTTCATTGATAAAATTATTCCCGTGTCTGACCCAAATAAGAGACAGTCAGTTTCATACGTACTTTATAGACCAAAGTCTATGTTTATGAAACCCTGCTTGCCCCTTGATGTATTACACATTATTAAGAACCTAAAGAATACAAATAGCGTAGGTTACGATGGAATCTCCACCAGGGTTATAAAATATATAGCTACAGATATCTGTCAACATACTAGTCATATTATAAATTTAAGCATTGAAACTGGTATTTTTCCTGACAAATTAAAAACAGTTATCCTAAAACCGTTGTACAAAAATTATGTAGACATAATATGGCTAATTATAGACACATTGCTCAGGTATCTATTCTATCTAAGATATTTGAGAAATATCTACATAAAAAAATAAATGAGTACGTCGAAGCAAATAGCATTTTAGTAAAAGAACAAAAAGGTTTACGAAGTGATAAGACGATAAATATGGCTGTATATGACTTCTTAGAATTCCATCCATCCATCAGCCTTTCGACGTCCACTGCTGGACATAGGCCTCCCCAAGAGAACTGTGTGCTCATTATGGGGGATAATGCCGTAATCGCCACGCTTGGCAAGCGGGTTGGCGATCGCAGCGGATGTTGTTAATACTTGAGGGAGTGCTGCTGCCCACTCCCCCGGTATTCCCTCAGTCGGCTCTTACGACTCCCGTGGGTAGAGAGGGGTGGGACAATTCAATGACTATTATCAACATTATTCATAATTAATTCTACGCCGGCCCCACACGGCGTAGAATTAATTATGAATAATGTTGATAATAGAATACCTGTATGTTGTATATACATGGATATGACGCAAGCTTTTGATAACGTTAACCATAGGATACTCCTACATAAGCTAAATGCATATGGTATACGTGGTAATGTATTAAAATTAATTGAATCATATTTAGAAAACCGGACTCAATATACTGAAATATCTCAAATAAATACTCAAACAAAAAAAGAGGAAGTATATCAATCAGAGGCACGCAAAATAACATATGGGGGAGTTCCCCAAGGTATTGTACTTGGACCACTTCTATTTTTACTGTACATAAATGACTTACCCAATGCAACGGAAAATCCCATAAGCCTATTTGCGGACGACAGTACAGTTATCATAAAATGCAAAGACAGAAACACATATAAATCTGACAAACTATGCGCTGAGATCAGTTGTTGACTGGTTAGACCTAAATAATTTAAAGATAAATACGGAAAAAACTTTGTTGATGCATTTTAGTCAGCGTATTCGAGCAATGAATGACTTAAGGGTGAGTATAAATGATCAATCTATATCGGAAGTAGAATCTACAAAATTTCTGGGAATAATAATAGATAAGAAATTAACCTGGAATTAACATAGAGCAAGTATGCAAAAAAGTTAGTAAGTCAGTTTATGTACTCTATAAATTAGCGGATATTGTAAATGCAAATGCTCTTTTGACTGCATATCACGGTTTAGTAGGGTCGGTGCTTAGATATGGAATAATTTTCTGGGGTAACTCAACAGACAAGATAATTGCATTTAAGGCTCAGAAACGATGCGTAAGAGCAATGTTCTCCCTAAGAATGACTGAAAGTTGTATGCCATATTTTAAAAAGCATAATATTTTAACACTGCCTAGCCTTTACGTATACGAAGTAGCTGTCTTTGTAAAACTTAACCTACACTTATTTGATTTAGCATCAGAGGCCTTCTATCGTCAGCAACGTGATAAGAACAGGATATGTATTCGTAGAACAAACACTACTCTTATGTATAACAGCATATTTTCTATGGCACCAATAATTTATAATAAATTGCCGAAAGATCTTAAAGAGACAAATGTAAATATATTTAAACTAAGGTTAAAGAAATTATTAAATGAAAAATGTTAGTATAGTGTCACTGAATTTTTATCAGACAAATTGTAAAGAATGTTTTTAGCAAATAAGGGGACCTACTAATATTACATTTACTATATATAATTTTTATTTTTCATTATTATTATTATTTCATTACATCTTTGACATTTGTTTGATAATAATGACTTTATTGCTATTTTATGACATCTATTATTATATTTTTATCACAATTACTTTATGACATTGTTTAAAGTCATTAAATTATCAAATCCTAAATTTATTATTATTAATAATTTTGTTACGTAGATTTCATAAAAAATGTATTTAACATATCATCAATTTTTTTATTTAAAAGTATTTGCACACCTCCTTGAGGTAATAATTCAGCGCACATTCAAATTATCTTTTTATCAACTATGTATTCCTACCTGATTTCGCCGTGTGGGGCCGGCTTTAGAATTGTCCCAACCCTCTCTACCCACAGGAGTCGTAAGAGCCGACTGAGGGAATTCCGGGGGAGTGGGCAGCAGCACTCCCTCGAGTATTAACAACATCCACTGCGATCGCCAACCCGCCTGCCAAGCGTGGCGATTACGGCATTATCCCCCATTTCTTGGGGAGGCCTATGTCCAGCAGTGGACATTAAAAGGCTGATGGATTGATGGATACCTGATTTATGCAAATAAAAATGATTTGATTTGATTTAAATGTGGATCAACATTTTCTAATTCGACTCATAAATGGAGAATAGCCTGCCCAGATGGTTGCCTACCCAAGGACCCGTCCTCACAAAAGCAGTGGGACAAGCCACTTTCGCGGGAGTCTGGTTTTTGATTAAAATCTCTCTTAAAGGTTCTCGCATCAAATGCATTAGGCACGCTTTTAAGTAACAACACATTCCATATAGCCATTTCACGTCGTATCGGTGCTCCGAGTATCGTTCCACACCCATGCACATGCAGCGATAATGTAGAAGCTTTACGGCCATTAGTATGGGATGCTACCTGTGTGGATACCTTGTTTTCGTCTCATCTTGCAGAGTCTTCTCGGAGTGCTGCTGACAGTACTATAATGACAAATGGCGCAAATATCTAACCTCGGCAGAGGTTACTTATTTATGCCGTTATGGGCAGAGAATAAGCCCCTGGGGACCTGGCGCTTTTGAAATTTATAAAGACTTAGCCGAAAAGCTTGTAAAGTCTACTATGTGACCAAAATGCTGGCTTATAACTCTTGGTCTTGGTATATGAGAATCCTATTCTCTGTCTAGAGACTAGAATGTTGACTCGATAATATTGTACAAATTATAATTTGTGAATAAGGAAAAAGAGTATTTTAGTACAGGCGGGAATTGAACCTGCGTCCCTTCCTATCCGGGAAAGTGCTCTAATCCACTGAGCTAGTACTATCTTTTAGACATACCCAATCTTCTTATAATACAGTTCAGAACCTTGACAGTGGGTTTTCAAATTAGTTAACGGTGTATAAGGAGCTGGTGTCTGATATGGGTTATACCTGTATTACAGATCACCTGCTTGCCGTGTGGAGCCGGCACCAAGAATAGCTCCACCCCGTCTCTTCCTATGGGAGTCGTATAAGCGGACTACGGGAATACCGGGTGACCGGGCAGCAGCGTTCCCCTGTGTACTAAAAATATCCACTGCGATCGCCAACCCGCCTGCCAAGCGTGGCGATTATGGTAAAACCGCCATTTTGGGGAGGCCTATGTCCAGCAGTGGACAATGAAAGGCTGATGGATGGATGGATGACAGATCACCAGGACATAATGTATGCAAAATGCCAGTATCCCATTATGGACTTTATTCCTGGTGTTCGGTGGTAGCAAACAGTGATGACGCATATTTCGATCAACATAGCTTCACATATTGGAAGGTAACCAATATGTAGGTATATTATTATGATAATATATTTTATATACACCTAATGTGATTTCTTATTTTAATTAAAATTTACGTAAGGCATCTAACGTTGATTGGATGAAACCTATTGTAAAGCCCTTTAATTGTATTTACAGAAATGTTTACGAAGTTGATTTTCAGCGGCAAATATTTTCTTTTAAAACTCGTTACACGATGCCGTCAGGGTGTTGAACTTGAACAATAGTGATTATAATTACTTAATTTAAAGGTTCCTTCTATGAAAAATAATGTTATGCGCTTCGGTACCTACCTTTTTTCTATACCTATACTTCTATAGGTACTATTATAAAGCTGTAACAGAGCTACATCTGTACATTTATGATATTTGAGGAAAAATTATTGTATTAATTAGGCTATAAAATATAGATCTGATCGGATTTTTCATCTATATTTTTTAGCATTTGACATGCTCCGTCAGTTTTTAAAGCACAAATTATTTGTAAATAAGGAAAAAGAGACTTTTTGTACGAGCGGGAATCGCACCCGCGTCTTTTCCAATCCGGGGAAGTGCTCTAAGCCACTGAGCTATCGTACAGATCCTTCGATCATACCTATATATATAGCAATACTTGTAACGAAATAGCAATTTTTAAAGTTATTATCTGCCTGTTTCTCTGACTTTTTGTTCCGGCTAATTTCCGGCACGGTTGGACCGATTTGGGCTTTCACAGGCAGAGAGATAATGGCAGAGATAGAGGCAGAGATATAACTTAGGTTACTTTTATTTTGGAAAATAATTAGGATTCCGTACAAAACTAAAATGACTAAACTACACGAGGATGAAGTTGCGGGTTGCAGTTAGTCTTACATAAAAGCAGTGAAATTTAAGGAACGAGAAAGCTTTTTAGATAAATAAGATCATTTTGGACCATATGATACGTTCATCAGTTCACTTTTATGAATGATATCATTGTATTATCACTTTTACGAGTGGCAATTTGTTCTAGGGTCAGTTTTGCTTACGATGTTTGGCTTCAAAATATTGTTATTCTTGTGATTTTATATTAAAGACAAGCTGTATAATATTTGTATGATAATACCTCCCATCCATCCATCCATCAGCCTTTCGAATTCCACTGGCTGGACATAGGCCTCCCCAAGAGAACGCCACAACATGTGTTTCGCTCATATGGGGGATAGTGCCGTAATCGCCACGCTTGGCAGGCGGGTTGGCGATCGCAGTGGATGTTGTTAATACTCGAGGGAGTGCTGCTGCCCACACCCCCGGTATTCTTTCAGTCGGCTCTTACGACTCCCATGGGTGGAGAGGGGTGGGACAATTCTAAAGCCGGCCCCACACGGCAAGATAATACCTACTTATAAGTAAACACATATATGTACTATAAAAGCAGGTACCTGATTTACTAATTCACAAGCCGTCGAAAAATTGTAGCTAAAAGCAAAAGACGCACGTATTCTTGAAAAATCTTGGATTATGGATCGAACTCAATACCATTGTTTTACATTCCTTGGTTGACCACTAGGCTATCGCTGCTTGAACAAAGCATTTACTTTAACAAAAGCATACCTGCTATTCGCAAATCTTTTTGTAATTCATATTTTGTTCTTATAATATTTTTAGCGATACATGGATTATACGTTAGTGGAGGGTTTTGTTGTTTGTGTAAAAAAAAAGTTATTATATTCCCATAAATCTTGCTATTAATATTATTCTCTATATTAATTGTATAGCTCATTATTATTAATATAATATACATATTTAACTCGTTATTTGCTTACTTTCTAGATATTCTGCAACTGAGTAATTGCATTTTTGTGTTAAATAAACTCTTATTCTCTTATGTCTGTGTGGGCCCGGCTTTAGAATTGTCCCACCCCCTTCTACCCACGTGAGTCGTAAGAGCCGACTGAGGGAATACCGGAGGAATGGGCAGCCAGCACTCCTTCGAGTATTAACAACATCCACTGCGATCGCCAACCCGCCTGCCAAGCGTGGCGATTACGGCACTATTCCCCATATGAGCGAAACACATGTTGTGGCGTTATCTTGGGGAGACCTATGTCCAGCAGTGGACGATGAAAGGCTGATGGATGGATGGAAACTCTTATTCTTCTTATTAATTATAAATTGATTTTCAGATTCTTTAATAAAGTATGGTAGTTTTTTGTAATTTTGTACTGCCGTACAATAAGAGCTGTCATTTAGCATTTTAATTCCTAAAGATGGCAAGAACAATCTATTTTTATATCTGGTGTTTCTTAATTTGCATACAAAGATCGCCATAAAATTTCCTTTACGAAATATTTGATTATCTTAATTCAATTTCCATGTTGATTGTCTAATAATAAATTGACTCACTAAAGTTGCCTTCAAATTGTTTGTATGAAATGTAGATAATAATTTAGGATATATACATGATTTATATAACACCTACATGCAAGCCATGTATTAGAATCATACAAATGTTAGGCTACTCGTAGTATGGTGCTCATAATAGTTTTTTGTGATTTCACATAATGGCTTTGCATGTTTTTATTTGTGACCGTTGCAGATTAGCCAGCAGCTCTGCCATGGTAAGTAATAACCGCAGCCCATGGACTCAAAAAATGCTCAGCGCAGTTTACCTCTCCGAGCATCGCTATGCTCAAGAGGTATATCGTTCCGTACAACCACAACACATTGCTTGACAGCTATAGGCGAAAATGATACCTACTGATTTGTATCTAGTAGCAAGTAAAGACCTTCACTTGTTACCAAGCCCTATGTAGGTGTACACCAGCGTATACTACCTACGCAAAGTCCTACGTAGGTAGTATACGCTGGTGTATACTACCTACGTATGTATACACACCTATATATCTATGACGCTCGCGGGAAATCAATAGTTTGTATTCTTAGAACAACTCAACTAAATATACAAACAAGCAATAATTTTACTCTCAGTCTTCTCGTTGCAATATAATTCAATTTATTAAGCTGGCATCTTTTAAATTACACAGTTGCGACAAATTGTTATCTTAAACTACTGTAGAATCCCTGCAATTGCTTTACGGAAACTCACCTGAGCTCAGTAGCAAAACGTATTGTGAACTTAATTAAACTATTCAAAGCGCTGATTTATCTTTAAACTAGCTGTGCCCAAAGTTTTCATCTACCTTTTAACTTATTATATACAAGCGGCAAGCGGTAATTTTATCAGAAAGCGCCATCTATATTTTACATATCGCACTCCGGTTTTGATTATGTGACGACTGATCATTTAATTTGATTATTTTTTTTCTTTGGTCAGTCTCAAAGAATTTAGGTTAAGTTATATACCTTCCTCAAAAATTTACATATAAAATGCAAATAATTCTATTTGCATTTTATATTCTTTCAAATACGACAGGTGGTTGCAGAAATTATCTCATTTAAATAAATAAACTCTTCGGTTTTATTACAATGCTTATGGCAGGGAAAAGTTGGATGCAGGCCGTAAAAGTCCGTTGCTGATAGCGCTCGTTGTGGAGATCTATGTCAGTTTATTTCGCGTTGAAATCTGGCGCATTTCATTAATCACACCGTATAAGCTTTGCGAGAGACACTCTCACCACGATCGGAGGGCGAGGAAGGCCTCCCACCAGATGGAGCGATGATCAGGTCAAAACCGTTAGGTGCAGTTAGCACTGGGCCGCTCACTGGGGCGCTTTCTTTCTCTAAGTCGAGGACGTGAAAAGGCTGATGGCTTGACGATGGATGATGGTAGTACTTATAGCCTTTGTCGCCGAGAGAGTCAAGAATAGTTACTACGTCTTATTTCGCCTAATATAGGTCCATAGTCCATTTTATATAGAGAGTGTGCCATTTGCCGTCTGCAGGGTAGAGTACCAGATCACTGAAGGAATGTAATATGGTTCCAGTGGCCCGCTAACAAAGGCGGAGAGACGGCACACGGCGGGTTTATTTAGTGGGTGAGGGCCCCACACTACCCTGGTCGTTGTTCCGAACGATAGGGCGTGCGGTTAGGAAAATATTTTCCCTCCTTAACAAAAAAAAAAGGAATGTTTTCCCGTAAAGAAATTCTCAATAGAAGCAGTCTCCAATAGAATAAGTCTGGTTTTTTTTGTTAAGGTGGGAAAAAATGTTCCTAACCGCACACCCCGTCGTTCGGGGGGCGGGCACTAAAGAAACCCGCCGTGTGCCGTCTCTCCGCCTTTATTGGAGGGCCACTGGAACTATGTTACATTACTTCGGTGGTACGGGAAAACATTCCTAAGAACACTTTTTATGCAAACCATAATTCAAACTGCGGCCCTCGCGGTCCAAAGTCGAACAGTCATGCTTTTAGATTAATGCGAGTAGGCAGGTGAATATCAATAAATAAAGTTTACTAATTGGAACAAAATTTGTAAAATATACAAGGATAATGTGAGCGAGGTGAGATCTGAACCCGCACCGCACCTTTCGAAAGTCCGGTGCGTGTGTAACGGGATTTCAAATGACCACATCATTCAAACCCCGATAGCAGTAGTTTTTTTCTATTTCACAAAAGCGGTCTTTTCGTTAGTCGAGCATGTCAATTGCTAAAACGTAATATTATTACGAATCGGGAATTCCACATTACTGTAATGAATTCATTTAATTACTTGCATTCTGGAAATTATGACATAAGTTGTTTGGTGTTTTTTTATTAAATTTTATGCGAATATATTTAATTTAACAACATCTTCAATTAGATTCTAGTTGTAGGGCCTTGCTTATCCCAGCATGAATGGGCCGGCTCGATCGGGGAAGTACCACCCTTTCACAAAAGATCAGCGTGAAACAGCGGTAGGTACTTCTACCTGTACCTAGCGCTATTTCGCGCTGTTATTTCTCGTATGGTGAGTGAGAGTGCTGGAGGCCCAAACCTCCTGCATATCCTCTACTTATCTTTCCTTAATATCGTACCTATCCTCTCTTTAATATCCTTCATATTCACCCCTTATCCCTTTCTTTGGAGATGGCGAGGCGCGAGTGTGCCTCTGGTGTTGCTACCTACGTAGTGCAAACAGTAATATAAAATTATGTAGTAAATGCTTGTAAATTATGTTGCGACAATTTATTCTATTTGTACTTAACTTCGTTTTGTTTTACTATTTTATTAAAGACTTTTAAACTTTCGCGATTTGTCCACATTATACACAAATATTAATAAATCGGGTCTTAATCGCGTATATAATGTTGAGGTTGAATACCTTAATTTCCCGACGTTTCGACCGTATTGCATCGGCCGTGGTCACGGTCTGGTGACCACGGCCGATGCCGATTACTATTTTATTGTTAGATAATATATAATATTTTATTGTTAGACATGGACTGCAGAGCTTGTGTGCGGCTGGATGATGGAATGTCACCCTGGTTTGATGTCAATATCGGCGTTAAACAGGGCTGCGTTCTTTCAGCCAGACTGTTTATCATATATCTGGATAAATGTCTACAAAGGTTGAATGAAATGAATGTGGGCGTTCAGATGGGTGACTCAGTGGTTAACTCTCTGCTATATGCAGACGATGCGGTTTTATTAGCGCAGTCCGTGGCTGACCTGCAAACCCTAGTCGACGTAATGGCAGAAGATTGTAAGAAAAGGGGCCTACGTGTGAGCAAAACCAAAATAATGGTTTTTGAAAGAGAAGTAGCCAGAACAGATGTTAGAGTAGCAATAGAAAATGGTGTCCTAGAACAAGTGGATGAATTTGTATATCTTGGATGTGGATTCAGTCGGGATGGAAGGTACACCACTGATGTAGAGAGAAGAGTGAATGCGGGAAATAGAGTGAACGGAGCATTGGGACCACTTCTCGGCAGTCATCACCTCAGCCAGAGGGCACGTGTCGCAATACACAAGGCAGTGCTTGTCCCAACGTTATTATATAGAAGCGAGAGTTGGGTATGCAAAAAGGAGCATGAGAGTAAAATCAATGTGGTCGAAATGCGATCTCTGCGGAGAATCTGTGGAGTGAGGCTGACTGACCGCATTCGTAACGACGACGTAAGAGAGCGAGTATGTATAAAAGAGAGTATTGGTGTAAAGATGCGGAAAGGAATGCTCCAATGGTTCGGATATGTGGAAAGAATGCCGGACGAGCGACTGGTTAAGAAGATATACCATGCGAAAGTGGAAGGATGTAGGTACAGGGGGAGACCGAGAATCATCTACCTAGGGTTCTTCGGAACGTAGTTTTAGAGTGTTTTTCGCTGAAAAACATATGAAAATAATCTCCAATTTAGATATTGATTTCAGGTTTTATAGTAAATTATGATGTCTATCGAGGCATGTATACCAAATTATCCTTAATTAAAACAGTAATAAATTAAGTTAGCAGACAACAGTCAAAACTAATTAACCTGGTATGTCCCCATCCCCAATTTTTATAGCATTATTATTTTTTGGTAATATAATTGCGGCAATATACTGGCATAAGCAAGTTCCATCGATATTCAAATACTTTTTCCTTGATATTATGTGATTTAAATGAAAAATAATTGTACATTTTTGTAATTACACAATTTTTAAAAATGTCCCCAACTAAAATGATAATTCAGCTGGCGCAATTTCATCAGCCGTTTTTTTAATGTAAACATGAAGTATTCCATAAAATAATATCGACTCGTGATTGGCCGCGTCGGTTAGTATCGTCCTGTTAAACGAAGTGCTCCAAAACATGGTTTAATTTGGTGAAAAGTTACGATCAAAAGTTGTCATCTGGTGTTTGTCACGTAAGTTGCATAATTAATCTGACTTCAATAGATAATCATATATGTTTTACTTAATTTTTAGAAACTAACCAGGGCCTATAATATTGATATGTATTCATGGTATTTATATCTTTTATTTCAAATTTTAATAAATAACGAACCTAGGCTTACTTAACTTCAAATTTCTAATTAATCCGGGTCGCATTAATCTGGATTTATATGGCTCTTAAGACCAGATAAATTTGAAGATAACATACTAATTAGGTTCTTGCTACATTCTTCTTTCAGCTTTACTATTTTAAAAAAGGCAAGTCTAAAGAAACAAGCAAACGAAGAAAGGCTAGTAAAGACAAGACTCGCGGAGAAAAAGAGATTTAAAAAAATCTAAAATAATTGAGAAATTATGGAAGGAAAAACAAGAAAAATATCAACTGACTTACATACGCAGAAAAAAGAAAGAAAAAAACCACTATCAATAAACTAAATGAAAGAAAAATATGGAGAAAGAATTATAAGTTATATTATTATAGAAAACACTATCTAAAATTTTATTGCAGCCAACATTCTAGCCTCTAGACAGAGAACAGGATACTCATATACCAAGACCAAGAGTTACAAGTCACATAGTAGACTCTGCAAGCTTTTCGGCTAAGTCTTTATAAATTTTAAAAGCGCCAGGTCCCCAGGGGCTTATTCTCTGCCCATAACGCTATAAATAAGTAACCTCTGCCGAGGTTAGATATTTGCGCCATTTGTGTGATTCAGTTATATAGCACTCCGAAAAGACTCTGCTTTCCATCCCATACTAATGGCCGTAAAGCTTCTACATTATCGCTGCATGTGCACGGGTGTGGAACTATGCACGGAGCACCGATACGACGTGAAATGGCTATACGGAATGTGTTGTTACTTAAAAGCGTGCCTAATGCATTTGATTGTGGAGCTTTTATCCAAAGACCAGACTCCCAACGCGAAACAGCTAAGAGACAATCACACTATGTAAGGCCACTGCACGTTTGTAAAAGATTATTCCGTACCAGCTCAGAAAGTGGCTTGTCCCACTGCTTTTGTGAGGACGGGTCCTTGGGTAGGCCCCCCAGGGGCTTATTCTCTGCCCATAACGGCATAAATAAGTAACCTCTGCCGAGGTTAGATATTTGGGCCATTTGTGTGATTCAGTTATTATAGTACTGTCAGCAGCACTCCGAGAAGACTCTGCAGGATGAGACAAGGTATCCACACAGGTAGCATCCCATACTAATGGCCGTAAAGCTTCTACATTGTCGCTGCATGTGCATGGGTGTGGAACGATGCACGGAGCACCGATACGACGTGAAATAGCTATACGGAATGTGTTATTACTTAAAAGCGTGCCTAATGCATTTGATGGTAGAGCTTTTAACCAAAGACTAGACTCCCAACGCGAAACAGCTAAGAGACAATCACATTATGTAAGGCCACTGCACGTTTATAAAAGATTATTCCGTACCAGCTAAGAAAGTGGCTTGTCCCACAGCTTTTGTGAGGACGGGTCCTTGGGTAGGCAACCATCTGGGCAGGCTATTCTCCATTTATGAGTCGATTTAGAAAATTTTGATCCACATTTAATAGATTCTAGTGATGAATAGTTGAACATTTTTGATTTTTTATACTTTTATGACATTAAGTTATATACTCTACAATTTCATTATTTCTATTTGCCCGGTAGACATCAATAGGCTCGCCTCCTATTACGTGGGCCTTCAACATAGCTAGCGAGTCATGGGTGTGTAATACACCTCTGCCTACCCCTTCGGGGAATACAGGCGTGATGCTATGTTTTTTTACAATTTCACATTCAAAGTTCCTATTGCAGAATTAAGTCTAATTGACTTCTTTTATTAAAGAGTTAGCTAGAGTTTTATTTTTTAATTACATTGTTTAAGATTTTTATATTTTTTTTGATTCCTGTTATTGTTTTAAGATTTTTTAAAATTTTATTAGAAAACTATCTGTGCCAATAAGTGATCTTTTCGTGAATTCTATAAAATATTATAATTTTAATATGTTTGCTTATACGAATGTTTATTTTATAGCAATAAAGTTACTTTATTACGCAATTTAGTTAGGTGTGTCAACGTTGTAAGTAATTAAAATCTAATACAAGATTACGTTATTTGAACCAAAAAGTACACTCTTTTTTACATTTGCCAGATATTTCCAAATAACGTTGTTTAAACATAATATTGTTCTCATTTATGTGCCTGATTCTAATTAATATGATGCATAATCTCATTCTTCTGCCTTGATCATCATTAATCTGCTTCATCAATTAATCTGCATAGTTTTAATCCCGAACTACTGGGTAGAAATCAGTGCCTTTGATATATGTTGTAATATGTGTAGACCAGGATGTACTAGACATACCACTATCAATCTGAATTTAAGAAAAAATGAGCCATACCAATGAGTCAAAAATCCTCGGTTTCGAAGAATTACCCCCTAGAACAAATCGGTCATGTATTGAAGGAAGGTGGAGTCAGGAGTCTCCGAAACCGACGAGCGTGTATGAAGAGAGTTATGAATGTTGAGGAAGCGAGAGATGTATGCAAGAATAGAGCCTCTTGGCACGCTGTTCTCTCTGCCTACCCCGCAAGGGAAATGGCGTGATGGTAAGTAAGTAAGTAAGTACTGTTAGATAAAATGTATTTACATAACAATAGATAAAATGTGTTTAAATCAAAATAAAAGTCAAAATATCTTGTTTTTTATTTTATTGTATTTCTAAAGCAGCTGTTATTAATATTTCACCAGCGAACCTTAAGTAATAGTAGAACATTGTGTTCTTCAACATGTGGTATAATTATTACACAGATAATAGGTATCGTTTACATAGGCACGTTTAAAAAATGCCAAGGTATAAAGAAAGATAAGTAAACAGTATTTTTCTTTATTTTGGTTGAATCTCCATGCAAGCCAAAGAAAAACAAGTTGGTCCATGCAAAATACACATTAACAATTTTGAATACACATTAAAAAATATTAACGTTATGTATTTAAAAGGTTTTTGTTTATAAGAGAATCATTCGTCTTCATATCGTCGTATGATGGTAAGGTGGCCTGGAAACTGGCCCCAATAGTCATCCTTAGACATTGTCAACCAGCCTTTTGGTGACCAGAGGTCTCAATCACACGAGCGCTGATATCTGAAAAGGTGAGTCGCCCTTGGGCCCATGGTTTTTACTTTAAATGGTTATATATGCCATTTTGCCGTGTGGGACCGGCTTTAGAATTGTCCCACCCCTCTCCACCCATGGGAGTCGTAAGAGCCGGCTGAGGGAATACCGGGGAAGTGCAACGGGGCCGCAACACTCCTTCAAGTATAAACAACATCTACTGCGATCGCCAACCCGCCTGCCAAGCGTGGCGATTACGGCACTATCCCTCATTCTTGGGGAGGCCTATGTCCAGCAATGGACGTTAAAAGGCTGATGGATGGATGGTTATATATGCATTATCTCTCGTCCAATGTACTAATTATCCAATGTATTACTATTATAAAGCTGTAACAGAACTATGTCTGTACATTTAATATATTTGAGAAAAAAAATGCTTTAATAGGAACACAAAACCATTTTTTTAGAAATGTATGTTTACTTGTTTGTTTGGACAAATCAGTCAAAACGTTTTAATTTGATATCTTAGACTGAAAAACTGGTATACCTTTTATCCCGCTATGTGCGAATTGTTTGTTTGTTTGTAATTTGGCATAATAGTCGAAAGTATCTACAGGGAAGTGCATAGGATAGTATTTATCCCGACAAAATGAAGACTTCCTGTGAGATGGCTATTTTTTGTATAGAAATTATTTATATGCCAGATGATAATGTAGTTAAATTATTGCAGGTGCATGCTATTTTGGCCGTGATATAGCCGTGTTATATTAATCATATAGAATACTAGCTATAATAATAAATCAGCATACTCATATTTTTTATATTAATTATATTAATACCTAGAATGAATGGTATTTGATAACATAATATACTTTAGAAACGTCAGTATAATACGTGTCACGCGTAGTTTCACTATGTCACATTATATCAAATCGTTGAATATTATTGCTTAGAAGTTTGTACTAAACATATAGCCATTACCTCTATGGATATCGTATTAAATTTTATTCACGAGTAATTATTCAGTAGTTTCCTTGCAAAGGCGAAATATTGAAAAATAAGGATATTTATGACCTGACGTGACTCGAATGGGTTCGATGACTTTAATATGATTTACGTCGGTCCCTTTGTGTCACTGTGCGTAAGAGGTAAATAAACAACTTTCATTTTCATAACTTTGAAATATGATTAATCATGCAATTATTCAACGCTATATGATTGGTTTACAAGTACTAGTCACTGACCTGATACTTACTCTGACTTAGTAGATTTCATGAATGAACTTTCAGTCCCGGAACGGCTACACCGCCAGTATTCATAGGCTCGGTTGTCGTTCACGAAAGGTCCAGCCAATAAAAACGCTCCACGGGGATTCACTACGTTACAGTATTTATATCCCGATGTACGTAAATAACTTGGATAAAACTTTGGTCATAAAGGTTCAATAGTTTGAAGTCCTACGCAGATCTTATTTTTGTAATATTTTAAGAAAATGTTCTTATTTTGACGTTGTCCCACCCACGCTACCCACCGTGCACCGTCACCCGCCCATAACACCCACGCTACCAAGCTAACACCTATGGCAGGGACCTACGAGAATACATTAAATAATTATCCCTGTTCGATTATAATGTGGGTGTCTAAGGAAAGAGTGACGTTTATATTACGTGTACTTGTGAGCATATATGCACGCGCGACTGTATCTGTGTGTGTGTGTGTAGTTATTGTAAAATAAACATCTGCGGGTATCGTTAATTGTTTTGTTGGAATAACATAGTTAATAAAGTATTAAGTCATTTATTATGCGATGCATTAAGGGTTAAATTAGCTTACCAACATCCTAAATAAAAGCGAAAAAATATATTTTAGGTAAACATAACGCACGTGAGTTTTCATATGAAGGGTCGTAATTTTATTTGGGTGACGGCCATTATATTGCTTTGGCCGTAGCAATATAATCCTTATAAATAAATGGCAACCTTAGGATACAGAATAAAAATTAGGGTAAACCAGTCATATTTCATTTAGAAATATTGTATATAAAGTAACAACATTGATGTAATAACACAATGATATTAATTAGCACTTTATTTTCCTTATTGCGAAAGAATTAATGAATAGGGTTGAAAATGAAAAAAAAAAATTTAAACGAGCGCGTCAGATTTTCTAAGGGGATGTTAAGTGAACCTAAAAAAATATAATGTGCGAAAGAAAATTTCCATTTTGAAATACTCAAGCGCGTCAGATTAAGATGTATATGGTTCATCTTTATATCCTAGACGTGCTGTCTCATAATCTGACGAATACCTAGAGGGATTCGTCTAATCTGACTTTTTTGTAATAATTGTACTTAATTAATTGAAAAGTCATCAATCATGTCCCCGAAACTCTTCACCACTGCATTGGAAGATGTTTTCAAGCTCTTGGACTGGACCGGATTAGGCATCAACATAAATGGCGAATACATCACTCACCTTCGATTTGCAGATGTTATCGTGGTCATGGCAGAATCGCTGGAGGACCTTGGTACCACGCTCAACGACCTCAGCCGTGTCTCCCGACTAGTGGGTCTAAAAATGAACATGGACAATACGAAAGTCATGTCTAATATCCATGTCATTTCAGCACCGGTTCTGGTCGGGAGCTCGCTTCTCGAAGTTGTCGACCACTATGTATACCTGGGACAAACTGTCCAGTTAGGTAGACACAACTTCGAGAAAGAGGTCGATCGACGAATCCAGCTCGGCTGGGCAGCGTTCGGAAAGCTGAGGGAGATCTTCTTGTCCAATATTCCACAGTGTCTGAAGACGAAGGTCTACGACCAGTGTGTGTTACCAGTGATGACTTACGGCACAGAGGCGTGTTCTCTGAATGTTGGCCTTATGTCAAGGCTTAAAGTCGCTCAGCATGCTATGGAGCGGGCTATGCTTGGGATCTCTCTACGTGATAAGATCCGTAATACGGAAATCCGTAGGAGAACGGGAGTGACCGACATAGCCCGCCGGGTCAGCATGCTGAAGTGGCAATGGGCAGGCCACATCGCTCGACGAACCGACAACCGTTGGGGAAGAAAGGTTCTCGAGTGGCGGCCGCGTAACGGACGGCGCAGTGAAGGACGGCCTCCCACCAGGTGGACCGATGACCTGGTCAAAGTCGCAGGCAGCCGTTGGATGCAGGCGGCACAGGACCGTTCGCTGTGGCGTTCTCTTGGGGAGGCCTATGTCCAGCACTGGACGATAAAAGGCTGATGGATGGATGGGTGGAATTGAAAAGCTCAGGAAATAGCATGCAAACCAAAAAGTATATATTTTTTAAGTAGAATACTTGTATTTATAAGAAAATAACTAAAAAAGAATCGAAAAAATATAATATTTTAAATTTAATTGATTAATTAATCATGATCTTCATCCGTAGAAACATCTTCCTTTTCTGGCTCGATTTCATTCTCAGATTGCGTATCTGTAACAAGAAATCATTAAAATATTTAAAAATATATTTTTGTTATGAATAACGTGTATTTAAATTATTGAAGAAAATATATAGGTACCTGATTCTGGAGTATCCTCAAGAATATCAGGTGTTATGACTACATCTTCATACGCTTTCGGCAATTGATCACCTGCAAACCAGATCATTTTGAACTTTCCATCGACAGCGAATTTTAGTCACTTCGGCTTGTGAAAATCGTCAGATTATATATTTTTCGTTATCCTTGAATTATTTCCTTCAAAATAAAAAAAGAAATTAGCCACGCTCGAGAATGTCAAGATATCGTTTTTCTTGCAGCTTTCTATGTGTGTGGGTGTCTCTGAACCGAAAACAAATAAGAATTTTTGTTTGTTTATCTGAATGGCTTTACGTTTGATAGCTCTATATTAGTCTCAAAAACTGGTATACGACTTATCCCGCTAATACATACTATCGGGAACCTGAGATATAACCTAAAAAGCAACTTTTGTCTGTGTCGGAGCGCAAGCAATGGCTACTAAAAGGATTATAAGACAGGACATATATTTATATTAATAGGACGATTATAGGAGTCATGTTACGGCTCTTCATGAGCCTATTGCTAGGGTCTCTTCTCATGGAGGAGTGAGACAGAAAAAGGGTAGAAAAAAATTACTCATCCGACTCTCTGTCGCGGGAATAAGCTACTTCAAAAAAGTATTAATCAATATGCGTTCTGTATATCAAACGGTGATGAAATTAGGTATAATTTTAATTCATGTGTTTCTCCCTTCATTTCAGTTAATTAGTACACATTACGCATCCCAAAACCTTCCTTGAAAAAACCATAAACGACATTGAAATCTCGTTTCAAAATAGGTTGCCTTGGTTAGAAAGAGGAAGCGGAAACAAAAGACTCGAAGGGTGACTTTAATTTATAGATAGGTACTATTTATAGATACTGACCTATTTTTTTCCAAATATGACCCCTTGAGCATCATACGCACCTCGGTGTGCTCCTAACGCGGTATATAGTATCGGATCCGGGGTACTATAAGGTTTTAAACCTTAGAGCGTCCCGGATCCGATAAAACATTCAATACAGTCGTTTATGTTCATATAACTTTTAAATTATCTACTGTCTCGTGGAATATGGTTTAAGGGCCACTTAGCAGACGCGTGACTGATAGTGCAATGTTAATAAGTTGATGCTGACGAATCTACCTTGACACATAAAGAATAATTATTTCTTTTTAGCTATAAATATTGCAGTATCTTCTAAGGGAAACATCGGTCGCGAACCTTTTCAACTGACGTCAAAAAAGGAGGGTATATAATATGGCGCTTCTTTATTTTTGTATGTAAGCATGTACACTGAGGAAGTCGTAGGTGTGCACTTACAGTTAAGCAACTTCTGCTAGGCTGACAATCAGATGGGTGACCAAAAAGTGACACCAATTTGTAGACACAGTCAAAAAACATCAAATTATTTATAGGGCTGTGTCATTATTTGGTATGAATCTTAATTGTAAAATTAAGCTTACGGGTCAGAATAATGTATGCAAATGGTTCCGACAGATAGTGCAGGTGTCACCCAAGACTTTAAGAATGAATGCGCAGTCCCAAGCAATTGTCACGATTCCTGTATTGGCAAAGCATCTGCGACGGTATTCCAGGAGAGTTAGGTTCCAATCCTGCTCGTGACTGTTATTTTCGATTTCACATTTTCGCAATTGTTAATTTATGTGGTTAAGCATATCAAATGCTCAAAGTATATCAATAAATAATTACTATAGTTTTCAGGTCACATTCTAAAAACATCTTAAATGAAGCGTGAACAGTTATATCATATTTTACTGCATATATGCGGCAAATTGTGAAAAGCACTATGAAAAAGGAAGTCATTCCTAGCTACGAGCCTATATACAAAAAGGGGATAAAATACTACTATAGTCTGACACTGACGTTTACGATCCGGCGTGAAAAGGGGCTTTTTCATAACTTTTTCTTCGAAAACAATTTCCATTTTAATATAGAGTACGCTTGCAAAAATTCTTATTATTCAAATATCAGTAAGCTTATTAAATGAAAACGGTCGTGTAACAAAATGAAAAGGCTTAAATATTTATATCGCACTTATATACACTATAAAAAATTACACAGTTTGTATCACAATCAACAATTATTCTGTGTAATACAATTAGTTTTTAATCTAGAATTAAAAAAATCCTGAGTATGAGCCTCACTGATCACACATCACGCCTGTATTCCCAGAAGGAGTAGGCAGAGGTGTTACTACACACCCACGGTTTGCCAGCTATGTTTAAGTTCCACGTAATACGTGGCGAGCCTATTGCCGTCTACCGGGCACATTTCCGTACTGCTGCTGAGAATTTTTCTTTTTACGAAAAAGCTCAATAACACTGCCCGACCCGGGGATCGAACCCGAGACCTCATGATCGGCAGTCACTCACACTACCGCTGCACCACCAGTGGCGTAAGTATAGAGTGGCAGGGCTGGCAAAATGCCACGGGCCCCGACCCGATGGGGGTCCCCGAACCAAGAGGCCGCGAGCTCACAATGGATTTTTAGCACCAAATTCTTTTGGAGGGCGGTGAAGAAATCTCGGAGTGGTTGGTCAGCCATCAGAATGAATAGAATAAGGTCTAAAGGTGAAGACATTCTTAGGCACAAGATGTGTTAAGCCGATGGAGTGAATAATTTGGAGATATGTATGCGGATGTCCTGGGTGATGCCGGTGTCACATCATTCACATGTTGTCTAATAAATTGGTACCGGTATCCTTTGTTGATATCAGTATGGACGAAGTTGAATGGGCGATTAGAAGTTTGAAAAATGGTAAGCCAGCGAGTATGGATGTGGTGTCTGCTGAGATGATTAAGCTTGGGGGCTCCTGTGTCCAGGAATCTTTCATGGTACTTCTCAATTTATGTTAGAGCTCAGGAATGGTTCTCAAAGACTGGAGAAGAGCACTTATCGTGCCCTTGTTTAAAAATAAGGGCTCACGTTAAACAGTGCAAATTACAAAGCCATAAGCTTGAGCAGTTTGGCACCCAAAGTGTCCATCCATCCATCCATTAGCCTTTCGAAGTCCACGGCCTCCCCAAGAGAACGCCACAACATGAGTTTCGCTCATATGGGGGATAGTGCCGTAATCGCCACGCTTGGCGGGCGGGTTAGCGATCGCAGTGGATGTTGTTAATACTCGAGGGAGTGCTGTTGCCCACTCCCCCGGTATTTCCTCAGTCGGCTCTTACGACTCCCATGGGTAGAGAGGAGTGGGACAATTCGAAAGCCGGCCCCACACGGCATAATACACCCAAAGTGTATGGTAAGATTATTAAAACGAGAATGAGGATGGTTTCTGATGGATTATTGTGTAAGGCACAAGGAGGTTTCAGGTGTAGAAGGGGATGCATGGATCAAGTGTTTTCTCATACAACATTGTGGAGAAGCATCTGGCTATAGTCCAGAGGGTTTTCTGCAGTTTTGTGGATTTGAAGAAAGTATTTGACACGGTTGTACGAAAGGATCTTTGGGCATTTTGCTATTAACGGTAGACTGCTGCAAGCGATGCAGTCCAACTACATGGACTGTAGAGCTTGTCTGCGAGTGGATGATAGAATGTCGCCCTGGTTTTATATAAATATCGGCGTTAAACAGGGCTGCGTTCTATCAGCCAGACTATCATCATATATCTGGATAAATGTCTCCAAAGGTTGAATGAAATGAATGTAGGAGTTTAGATGGGTGACTTAACTCTCTGCTATATGCAGACGATGCATTCTTATTAGCGGAGTCTGCGACTGACCTGTAAACCCTTGTCGAAGCAACGACAGAAGATTATAAGAAAAGGAGCCTACGTGTGAATATGAGCCAAATCAAAATAACTTACTGACTTGGCACCAGAAAGGATTTCCAGACACATGAGCTCCAAGCTTGATCATCTCAACAGACACCATATCAATACCCGCTGCCTTAACATTTTTCAAATTTCTAATCGCCTATTCAACTTCTTCCATACTGATGTCAACAGAGGATGCCGGTACCGATTGCTGATCTGTTAGACCACATGTGACACCGGCATTACAACGCACGTCCTCATATATATTCCCAAAATATACACTCAACCGGCTTAACACATCTTGCGTTTAAGTAAGAATGTCTCCACCTTTAGACTTTATTTTATTCATTCTGAAGGCTGACCAACCACTGAGATTTTTTCAACTCCCTCCAGAAGAGTTTGGTGTTGCCCTCGAAGTTTTTGGTCAGCCTATCTTCTGCAATAATATTTGCTCTGTCACGCTTCTCTTTCACTAAGGCTTTGGCGTCATTCTTACATTGCCTATATATTTCATTCTTCTGTTCAGTCATACTGTCACTCAGATTCAAAGAAGAAACATAGTCCAGCCACGTTTTCTTCTTTTACTCTACGGAAGCTGCTACTTCTGTATCCCACCATGCATCACCTTTCACTTTCCTATGCTTCTTTGAGCTCTCGCTGTATCTGCCATACTATCTTTCAAAACTCTCCAGTTTTCTTCTATGTCCGATTCCGGCTGACTTGCCACCGTCAGCCGTTCACAAACATCCTCTACATACTTTGATCTTACACTCTCTTTTTACAACTTTTCCGATCTTTATTATTTGAAGCCCTCCGAAGTGGACACGCTCTCGCCAGTGTGACCACTAAATCTCGCAACAACAAGATCGTGGTCCGTATCAACAGTGAAGCCCCTGTAGGCTCTTGTGTGCAGTATTTTTATTAAAATTAAATTACAAAGTGACGATATTTACTGGGAGATCCACTAAATTTGCCACTTTCCTCAGATGGTATAGTTACGCCACTGTGCACCACAGAGGTTTTTTTAAAATATTATAACGAAATACAATTATTGTGAGATGAAAGGAAAGCAAATCTACCAATTTCACAAAAAAATAACAATCTTGAAAATGAACAATTACATAATAACTCTCTTGATAAGTAGCAATATTTCCAATGGAATGGATCGTATGACAGAAAGGAATTATATTATCTAATTTTACCATTTCCTTTGATTTTTATGTACACCGATGTATGAAACTCAATTTACTTATTAATAATCTATTGAAATTGTCCTCGTGTATTGCTCGTGTTTACTTGTGGAAACCATTTGTAAACAAATTTAAAAATACAAGCGATACGAGTACGAAATTTTACTGCACATAATATAATAAGCGGAGTGGGTTAAATACTGACCACCCGTTTTAAGTGTTGTGGGTTCGATTCAGCAAATATGTATATTTGACAGATAGTACAGGCATCACCTTATTTTTTTGTTAAGGCGGGAAAAGATGTACCTAACTGCACACCCTGTCGTTCGGGGCAACAAATAGGGCAGTGTGGGACCCTCGGCCACTAAATAAACCCGCCGTGTGCCGTCTCTCCGGCTGTATTGGCGGACCACTGCAACTGTGTTACATTACTTCAGTGGTCGGCCAGTGGCTTATCGTCTCGGGTACCCTCTACTGAGCGACGTGACACGGCGCGTCGCACCTTCGCGGGAGGCCTTGCCTTATCAGACGCAGGTACTTGGGCATGTGGCACCCCAGTCGCTGGCGGCGGTTCGAGTCAGCGAAAGGATCGACCTTATGAAGTTTAGTAGAGTAATTCCTTTGTTTAAATCTGGTACTACCTCAGACCTTAATAATTTTCGTCCAATTTCTGTACTACCGACACTAAGTAAAGTATTTGAGAAGCTTATTTCTCAAACAAATGGTTAATCATTTTGACAATCATAAAATTATTCATAAAAACCAGTTCGGTTTCACAAAGAATCGCTCTACTACTGATGCAGGTCTAGAATTGTTAAAAACCATATTTAAAGCTTGGGAAGATTCGCACGATGCGTTAGGCGTATTTTGCGATTTGTCTAAAGCATTTGACTGTGTACATCATGAAACCCTCATTAAAAAGTTATACCATTACGGAATCAGGAACAGGGCTCTCGAGCTTTTGACTTCTTATTTAAGCAATAGAATTCAAAGGGTCGATGTTAATGGCACGTTATCACATGGGTCTGTCATGACAATGGGTGTGCCGCAGGGGTCCATTTTGGGGCCATTTCTGTTCCTAGTCTATATTAATGACCTACCATACTACGTAGGAGATAATCGAAATATTGTGTTGTTCGCAGATGATACATCTTTGTTATTTAAAATAAGAAGGCAACTACTTAATTATGACGATGTGAACAACGCACTATCTAAAGTTGTTCATTGGTTTAATACTAATAACCTAGTTTTAAATGAAAATAAAACGAAATGTATAAAATTTACTACACCCAATGTAAGGCATGTAGAAACCAATGTACAATTGAATGGCGTCGAACTGGACCTTGTGGAGTCCACGGTTTTCCTAGGTATCACTATAGATAATAAACTCCAATGAGGCCCCCATATTAAAAAATTGTCAGGTAGGCTTAGCTCAGCGGCATATGTGGTAAAAAAAAATAGATTATTGACTAATGTTGAAACGGCTAGAATAGTTTATTTCAGTTACTTTTATAGTATTATGTCCTATGGCATACTGCTATGGAGATGCTCCGCCGATTTAAATTCTATATTTGTACTTCAGAAAAGGGTCGTTCGTGCAATCTAAAATCTGGGCCCGAGAGTTTCCCTTAGACAGAAATTTAAAAAAATAAATATTCTGACTGTTGTGTCTCAATTTATATATGAAAATCTGTTATATGTCAAGAAAAACATCAGAAGCTTTGATAAGTATAGCGACGTTCATCACATTAATACAAGGAACAAAGGCAATCTTGTTGCTCACAGTACTCGTCTCCACAGAATTAGTAGATCTTTCATGGGGCAATGTATATGCTTCTACAATAAAATTCCTGAAAATGTCCGAAACATACCACTAAATAAGTTTAAGAAAGCCATAAAAATTAGACTTTGTAATCAAGGTTATTACACTGTTTCGGATTATCTTGAGGATAAATATAAATGGGCTTGAGCTGCTCCTCATTCATTAATTTTCAAAATTGTTTTATAAGATATAATGTAATTTTAGTAATAAAGATTATATTAAATTGTAATAAATTGGCAATTTAAAAAAGTGGCCCATGAGTTTCTTGCTGGGTTCTTCTCATGAAAGGCTTTACTACGGAATCCAGCCGCTTGTGGGGATTTCAATCGCCACTTTGTTATTGCGGTTGCACTTGCCTCAGGCGCTCGTGTTAATTATTTTAATTATTAGTGTATTAATGACGATTTTAAGTGCTACTTAATAGGCCTATGAAATAAAGATATTTTTGAATTTGAATTTGACATCCACTGCGATCGCCAACCCACCTGCCAAGCGTGGCGATTACGGCATTATCCCCCATGACGGGACCGCTCGTTGCGGCGTTCTCTTGGGGAGGTCTATGTCCAGCAGTGGACGATGAAAGGCTGATGGATGGATGGATGGAATAATCAACATCGACGAGAGACTGATTATATAAAACAAAATAAAATAATATGTGTTGCCATGCTATAAAAATTGTAAGTGTCTGGGCAGATGATGGCTATATTAATTAGACTATTATTTCAATTTGCAACGTTTAGTACAAATTAGTACAACACTAATGACTTAATAATGGACAATTATACAGGATGTTTTAGATGTATCCGGTTATAAATGCATTGAATAAAATTTGTTAATTATTTTCATCATCAATTAAAATTGCTAAGTTAAAAACTTAGCTGTTTAGAGTTTGCAAGCTAAGTTAAAAACTTAGCTGTTTAGAGTTTCATAATTTAGAAAAGACAGAGATATGCTATCGTTTTGAACTCGATACTTTATTTTTATCTGAGTACTGGGGTACGCTTGGATTTAGTTTTTTTTTCTGTGCATCAAAAGTAATCTAGGTTACCCATTATAATATATTATGTTATTTGCCTGTGAAAGTTTTCGAGATTAGCCGGAACAAAGAGACAGGCAGAAAAAGAATAATGTTTTGTTTTTGTGAGCATCGTAGCGTGTCTTAGACGAAGAATAATATAGACTCGCTACTATTTTGACATTAAGGATGAAGAAAAGGATGCACATACTAGGTTTTACCAAGAGTGAGAGAGACACAGGTATAAGTATATTTATCCTTTTCGCGTATGCGTCAGTTGTATTTGGACCCAATGAACTGGGTCCAAACAATAAGGTGGCCAACCGGTCCCATCATCAGTATGTAAGCTTGTTTTTGTATTGAAGTAAAAAAAACCTTTATTAATCACGTTATATACGCTAATATTACATGTTCTAATACATTTTAAGCAAAATATAAGCATAACTGCAATTTCTTTTGTCCTGTCATTCTTTTATCCGGCTAAAACAGGTAGTACATTTTTAGTCAACAAAGTTATAATCATAGTTATCTTTTAAAATTATTCCGGTTATCTATTGGTATCTCGACACTGCATACGCTGATAGCTTGTCTATAATATCCTTCGTCTAAGTAGCGTGTAGTAAAAAGGTGTCATTTAGACATTACAAATAGACAGGCTGTAATAGAGCTGTGCCTGTACATTTAAGATATTTGAGAAAAAAATACTGTATTGACAGTATTAGGTGTATATGAACACAAAACATTTTTTTATCGATTTTTTGTCTGTTTGTTCATTCGCGCATCACGCAAAAACTACTGAATGGATTTGGATGCAACTTATACATAGTTTTTATTTGATAGCTCTTGATTAGACTTAAAGACTGGTACACATTTTATCCCGCTACTGTACCGCTCGAGTACCTGAGATATAACTTAAAAACAAGCTTTGGCTGAGGCGGTGCCGCTTAGTTGTTACTTTCACTAAGTACCGATTCTATCATCCCTATTAACAGTTAAGTACTAGCGCAATAATATGTTACAACCTTGATGATCATTAGTAGGATGAAATGCAGTAGGCTGTATGGCAAGTAGAGAGTAGCATCATCCTACATCCTACGCGTTCGTAGCGTTTTCAGCAAGCAACAGTCGCTCTCGTAATCGCGGCCCAAGTGGTCGCTTTCGCCCGGTTCACTTTAAGTTAATCGGAACTATTTTCACAACATTATATTTTTATTGTTTTAAAAACTTTGTAATTGGAATAAAGAACAAGCAATCAGGTATTCTGTGGACAGATTTTGTGTGTGTGTGTGTGTGTGGTTTCGAGTTTTTATGGGGTTTATTTATTTGTAAGTATCCTTTTTGAATTTGTTTTTTATTTGACATAAGACTTTTATTATATTGAAAAATAGATAAATGAATAAATACATTTATGATAATTAAAAAAAAAATCAAAATTTAATGTTTGGGATTAATGTAATTTAATAAAATATCATTAATACTCTATTTAGTTGTGTATACTTAAACACGATTAAAATTGTAGATTAACTTTTGAAATAAGAATACTACGTATATTTTCAAAATAAATAATATTTTACATTTTTGACAATAAGTTTTCATTATAATGATAAAAGATTCTTTTGAAAAAAAAGAGGCTTTTGACCCGTTAAACATTTCGTGGCTTGCCTCATGATGATGGGGAAGGCATAATTATTAACATTGCGACTGATACCCACTGCAGCTCTAGTTGGAACGGATTTCCAAAAGATAGCGGGTTTCTAACCCGTGGTAAGCTTTGCCAATATCACATTTAATATCGATACTGTTATAATTTCTAATTGAATATTAATATAAATAACTGCCTTTGTGGTGCAGCGGTAGTGAGAGCAACTGTTGGTCATGAGGTCTCGGGTTCTATCTCCGGGTCGGGCGGTGCTATTGAGCTATTTCGTAAAAAGAAAAATTTTTAGTACCAGCTCGGAGTTTGGAAATGTGCTCGGTAGACGGCAATAGGCTCGCCACCTATTACGTGGGACTTAAAAATCGTGGGTGTGTAATATACCTCTGCCTATTCCTTCGGAGAATACAGGCGTGATGCTATGATGTTTTTTTTCTATCAATATTGTTATTTCATAATTCGTCCGCGTCGATTTCAGAATATTTAATACTCTACAACAAATTAATTATCTTTATGCAACAATAATCTGCCTTACGGGACCCATTCAATTTTCCGGGTTGAAAAGTAGCCCTTTACTGGGCTAAAGAAAAAAAAACATGATGATTAGTTCCGTAGTCATGGCCTGTAATCGTAAAAAATAAACACACATCTATATCCTATTATAAAGCTGTAACAGAGCTGTGTCTGTACATTTAAGATATTTGAGGAAAAAATACTGTATTAGACTATATAGGCGTGTGAACACCCACGGTTCGCCAGCTATGTTTAAGTCCCACGTAATAGGGGGCGAGCCTACAAGTACCTATCTCTTTTTTGAATGATTACATCATCCGAAGAAATATGACGAAGAGATTGAAAAAAATGGTTGTCACCCCTCATCCCCCCGAAAGGTCTGCCAGACAGTGTGGTAATATTTTTTTTAAATTACTGTGCAACAAACACATATTATATACAACAATGAAACTTAAGAAGAAGAAAGAAGCGGCGGAGAGGGCCAGGGAGGACGATTCTTACGCTGACTCGAACCTCCGCCAGCGATCGTGGATATCTTTCACTGGATACCATACCCTACCACCAATAGGTAAATGTACGACACATTTATCGGAATGTCGCTTTGTAACACTGAAAACTGGAGAATATGTTCACATACATATATTACATATTATTATATCTACATACTGTGCAAGATATTATACATACCTACATACATTTCATTTGATTGATTGCTGGCTACTGCGAGTATATGTAAGTAGTATATTTATATTACGTTCCTTTACATAATATACTGTGTTAGAGATAAAAAGGTTCGTTTAAACGTTTTGTCTGCTACTTTTATACATAATTGTTTCCATAATCTCTTGAACTTCCGCCATTCCACCCACGCCGTGGTCGCCGCATATTAATGTTCTTTTAATTAGTAGAACTTCAATATGCCGCCATTGTTTTAGGGTGTACTTGTGGAGATGTGATGAGGTGCTCCCACGTTTTTGTATTCATTGGAGGGCTGAAATATGAAATACTGCTCAGCGGCATGACAGTAATGTTAGTGTGGAGTCCATCAGGTGGTTACCTCTTATCATCAGGTGGGTCGTGGTTAGTCTGCCTCAATGAGCAATAAATAAATATAGGGTAGAAGAACAGTAGGTCCTAAGAATGATTTTCAGCAGCTAGAATGGCGAATGTCGTAGCCAGATCATAGAATTGGCCATTTGATGATTTGACCGACCATTTCATAAAACTTAATCTTTTATTATTTTTGTTAAGGCGGGAAAACATGTCCCTGACACACCCCGTAGTTCGGAGCAACGAACAGGATAGCTTTTTTTTTATTGCGCATCATTTTTTTTATTGTGGCAGAGGAGCCACGGCCCACCTGATGGTAAGTGGTAACCATTGCTCATGGACTCAACTATACCGGGGGTATTGTCAAGCCGCTGCGCACCATTTCATTTCTCAGATATGAAATGAAAGAATAAACGGCTATCTCCTGCTACAGCCAAAACACACTGACGTGTTTCATGACCGGTCACACAGGAGACGGTAGTACCGACCCGTTCGGGCCCGATAGCAAGTAAGTACTCTCACTTGGTACCCAGCCCTACCACCAGTCATGCAATGGATGATAATTGTTTACTTCCCTTAGTCGCCTCATACGACACCCATGGGACAGAATGGGGTGGTAACAATTGTATTCTTAGTCCTGGTGTGGGGACTTCCGACTGTATGTTAACTGCAACCAATGAAAATCAATAAAGAATTTCAATACACGGTATCTATAATTATGTTGTTATTGAATCACAGTGAGCAAAAATATCAATAACACACCTGTTCCCGCCTGACACCTTGAGGGTAGCGGGTGACTGAAAGGATAATAAAATATATTCTTAGAGGTCTATTTCATATTCCTTCTCGACGTCATATTGTTTCAAATGACATTTAATTTATCAAGAAAACTGAGGTGCAGAAATTTGCGTCCGGTACATTATATTTTTTGGGTATAATAATAATACTGATGAATAAGGTAACTAACTGCCTCTGTGGTGCAGCGGTAGTGTAAGCGACTGCTGATCATGAGGTCTCGGGTTCGATCCCCGGTTTGGGTTAGGTTAGGTTAGTTTTAGTTGTTATTGAGCTTTTTCGTAAAAAGAAAAATGCTCAGTATTGATATGGTGTCTGATTAGATGACTAAGCTTGGAGGCTCGTGTCTGGGAATACTTCCTGATGCTTCTTAATTTATGTTGGACCTCAGGAATGGTTCCCAAGGACTGGAGAAGCGCAGTCATCGTGCCCTTGTTTAAAAACAAGGGTTTACGTTATGACTGTGCAAACTACAGAGCCATAAGCTTGACCAGTTTGGCAGGGTTTTTTGCCGGAGTATGGTATTAACGGTAGACTGTTACAAGCGGTACAGTCAAACTACATGGACTGCAGTGCTTGTGTGCGGCTGGATGAGGGAATGTCGCCCTGGTTTGATGTCAATATCGGCGTTAAACAGGGCTGCGTTCTATCAGCCAGACTGTTTATCATATATCTGGATAAATGTCTACAAAGGTTGAATGAAATGAATGTGGGAGTTCAGATGGGCGACTCAGTGGTTAACTCTCTGCTATATGCATCTTGGATGCGGATTCAGTCGGGATGGAAGGTACACCACTGATGTAGAGAGAAGAGTGAATGCGGGAAATAGAGTGAACGGAGCATTGGGACAACTTCTCGGCAGTCATCACCTCAGCCAGAGGGCACGTGTAGCAATACACAACGCAGTGCTTGTCCCAACGTTATTATATGGAAACGAGAGTTGGGTATGCAAAAAGGAGCATGAGAATAAAATCAATGCGGTCGAAATGCGATCTCTGCGGAGAATCTGTGGAGTGAGGCTGACTGACCGCATTCGTAACAACGACGTAAGAGAGCGAGTAGGTATGAAAGAGAGTATTGGTGTAAAGATGCGAAAGGGAATGATCCGATGGTTCGGACATGTGGAAAGAATGCCGGACGAGCGACTGGTTAAGAAGATATACAATGTGAAAGTGGAAGGATGTAGGTACAGGGGGAGACCGAGACTCATCTACGTAGACCAAATCGGTCACGTATTGAAGGAAGGTGGAGTCAGGAGTCGAAACCGGCGAGCTTGTATGAAGAGAGTTATGAATGTTGAGGAAGCGAGAGATGTATGCAAGAATAGAGCCTCTTGGCACTCTGTTCTCTCTGCCTACCCCGCAAGGGAAATGGCGTGATGATAAGTTAGTTAGTTAAAAATTCTCAGTAGCAGCCCGTAGTGTGGAAATAGGCTCGCCTCCTATTACGTGGGACTTAAACATAGTTGGCGAATCGTGGGTGTGAAATAGAATATTAATTCTATTGTATATTAATACACGTCTGCCTACCCTTTCGGGGAATACAGGCATGATGCTATGTTTTGCTATGTTGATGAATGAGATCATAACTTCAGTCACGGTCGCTAGTGTCAATGGACACTAGCCATGTACGTAAGAGGTACAACACACGCACAAACAGGTACACTCTCTGTACCCTCGCTCTCATAGTCTGGTGACAACACCGGAGAGAGTTCTGGCGCAGGCAACGGCTTTACGAATTTTTTGTGGCACGAGGGTAAAACACCGCCTACCACGTAATAAAATTCCTAGCTGTTATTGAGAATTTCATGACAGAAAATAACTTTTTGTTAGCTCCAACAGCATATACAAAATTGATGTATATTTTCTGGGTATTTACGTCGTTTATGAAGTTATTTCAGTTTGCATATTACGAGTTTTGTTTATTTAGAATTATTTAATTTTGTTTGCCAGTCCCAATTTGCAATCCTTTGAGTCCGTGTGGTAAACGACTAATAATATATGTAGATAGAATTTACTATTAATCTCGAAAAAAAAACTTATATTGGGATAATGGTACGGTAGGCCATTTTCTTCTTAAAAATAATCATCAGAGATAATAGAAATCTAGTGTTGCTGCTAATAGCAATTTATCGTGAACCGTATCATTTTGAATTAAGTATCACTTTGTACAGATTTCGTTTTCGGGTTAAGTTAAAGTAAATACGGTCACGATAACTAGGGCCCGAGGATGGAGTATTAAATAAAATGTATAAAATAGGACCATGACAAACTAAGCAAGATTCATCTTACGACAGTTAGTATTAGATTAGAGACAGTTCTTTTCATAGAATTTAACACATATTGGTAATATGATATTTGCTCGTTATTAATTTTCGTACTGTGATATATATGTATTTAAGAAGACCATATATTTTTGTTAGTTTAAATTGTGCTCTTTATATCAATGTTTAATTTTTAAATCGATTATTTATTTATTATAAAATCCGTTTCAATTAATCAGCGTTAAGCATTACCTATTTGATATCGGGGTTCTGTCATAGTGATAGGAACATAGTCTATTTTTCTGACAATAGCCTATATTATCCCAGTGTACGAACTGGAAACCCTACGAACTGGAACTACAGAAGAATCCCGATTCTGTCATACTCGTAGCTACAAAAATATAGTCTATTTTTCTGACAATGGTCTATATTATCCCAGTTCGTTCGAGTATACACCAAACTTAATTCCTTCAAATCTTTTCAGTACATTTAACTCCTCTATTCTTAATTGCATGAGGTAACTATTAGCGCAAGTCCATTTTATAAGTATAGAATGGCTATTTTAGAAGGAAACCTGCCACATACACTCGGATTGTCAATCCAAAAATGTAAGTGTGTGGGCTTCCCTTCATGAAATATCCATTCTATATTAACAACCCCTATATACATTA
Organism: Leucoma salicis; assembly: GCA_948253155.1. Taxonomy (NCBI): domain Eukaryota; kingdom Metazoa; phylum Arthropoda; class Insecta; order Lepidoptera; family Erebidae; genus Leucoma; species Leucoma salicis. Next base: position 10,365,414 of record OX411820.1, on the reverse strand, counting down.
CATTATATTTATTATAATAGACATAAGTGTAACAAAATTATTAAATGAGAAAATGGTAGAGCTGATATTGAGTGAACATCATATTACGGGAATGTGATAAATAAAGCGTTTCCCGAATAAACTATGTCACAGGGCCTCTAGAGAGCCTTCGTAAATGAGGTAACTTGAATATATGTTACCTATCACACTGTAATCTTACGCGTGGCCATTTACGATGCACAAAGGAATACACAGGTTCCTTTTATGAATAGCGAAGCTTGTCAACAGGTTAATTTTCACCATTATCATATTTTATTGGTAAAAAGACATGATTGAGAGGAAAGTTTTCGTTAGTATAATTCAAATTTGTTAAATTTCGCACTGAAAAGCTAATTAAATAGTCACGAAGTTTCTTCGTTGACAAAATGAATATTCATATTCATCGCTTTTTACCATGCTGGTTATTATTAATGTGATTTGTTGAGTTTAACGGTGTGATATTATATATTGAATACATAAATAAATTATCTACATAATAAAATTAGCTTTTTTTCTGGGGCATAGCCCCCGTTTAGGTTTTAATCTCACGTTCCTGATATAGTAGCGCAGTAAAACGTAAACCAGTTTTACAGTCTCATCGCAAGCTATCAAATAAAAAAGTTGCATCATATTTAGATATTTTTATATATTTTTAGCATTTGACATGCAGCACTATACATTAAACACAAAGTGAAAAATGTGAAATCGAAAAAATCCTGCTCGTGACTGTTTTTGCAATAAATATTTGTGTAACATGTTCTTTTTCGACAACTAATATTTTTTTGTCTTACATATTTATTAGCGTAGGTACCTAGTTTATGGCACAGTAAATAATGTTTCTTAGACTGTGCTATCAGGGTGCTACTTTCTGGTCCAATCTTCAAAACCTATTATTATATTGTCATCCGATTTAATTGGAAACCGATAAGTCGGTAAATTTGATCTCTAATATTTGATTACAGACAGACACCGGGACAGGTGAAACTAATAGTTTTTGAGTTTATCCATTACAAACAATGAAATCTCTTTATAACATTAGGTAAAACAAGTGAAATTTATGCATTCAAAAATTTATAATTTAATCCTGAGTTGGACATCCACTCATTTCCTCTTCATTGGTTGCGAATCTATAATGAAGGGGGATATATTTAGATGATAAGACAGGATATTTTTATATTATATTTGCGATCATTTTTTATCCACCGTACTTTATTATTGATTACAAACAAAATATGTGTATTTAGTGTTAAATTTATAGATATAATGTTATTAAAATTACGCACAGTGAACTTTTTCATTTTTCAAAAGACACAACAAATGAAATAAAGCGTGGGCTCTGCCGCAGCCAAAAGCTAGTTTTTTAGGTTATACTATAGTAATCATAGGTTCCCGATGTGGCTGTGGGATAAACCGTATACCTGTCAGTCAAGTCTAATCATGAGCTATAATTTTTTCGGGTATTATACAAAAAGTACTAAAAGTATTTTGATGATTTTTTTAAATTAAGTAGCTCTTAATTATTTGTTGTCATACATTTTAATTCGCTAATATATCGGAAACCTGAGATATTACCAAAAACTAGCTTTTGGTTGCGGCAGAGGCTAGTATTACATGAGATTAGCGGGCATAGCGCATATACTCGTATGTTTGACTCTTGGGTACAAGCACTGGCTAGGGAACTGCTACATTGTACGACCTCATGGGTCAGATATGATCAAAAAAGATTTTATTTCTCTATTTGCTTATAGGTACAACAATGCCATTGTGATTTAATTTAATTCTTTAGTTGATTCGTAGTATTGTGCTATTAAATGATGTAGTGGAAAATGCATTGTTAGTTTGTCACCACACAGAGAGTTACAAAAAATAAACTGTAAACACAAATAGACTTCAAATCGAGAAGAGTTTGCAAATTTGTTATCCTTTATGTAGCACTTAACTGAGCTACGATTCGTATATAGCAGGACGTAACGATTACCCAACAATAACTGAATATGTCGCTCCATGTATACAATATACGACGGTATTTCTGTTACCGATGTAAGTGGTTGAACGCTATAAATCACATTTTCTTATCATATCTTAGTTGCCAATCTGATATTAAGGTTGCATTCGTTTAATTGCCTAATTCAAGGAAACAGACAACGGTCTCATCTTTCTTAGGTACACGCTCATTGTGTAATGAAAAAACTACTAAAAGTAGTTCGTGTGTGCATACTATTAATGATTTTTCTAGATCGTGATTGCTTAAGTGTAGAATAGGGATTAAATGCTCATTTAGCGATTTAAAATAGCGGCTCATGAGTTTCTCCTGAGTTATCCTCACGAAAAGTCTTACTATGGAATCCGGCCGCTGGTTGGTTTGACATTGCGGATGTATTTGGCTCAAGTGCTCGTGGTAATTACATATTAGTAACATTGACTGTATCCTTTATACAGGTCATAAAAGGGTTTTTCAAATAACTATTTTATTTATACTAATAAATATCTATCTAGTAATAAATATAGCCTATGTCTTTTTTGATCTGTATTTTAGCAAGTCAAGTGCTCATGCTGTAGCTGAACTTTAAAGAACAAATTATTTTCAAATTATTTTTCCAATCCGGGGAAGTGCTCTAATATGCGCAGGTTCGATCGCACTAAAGTTCTCTTTTTCCACATTTCACAAATAATTTGATCTTTATAGCCTATGTCATTTGTATACATACAAAAATACAAACTGTTACTCAGGGATAATGCCATACTAATGATGAAAGAATTTTCTAAATAGGGTCATTAGTTTTTGAGTTTTATTCGTTACAAACACACAAAAATACAAATCTTTATACAAGCGTTTGGTTCTTGCATTTTAAGTTTGCTTTGACTCAACATAAGTAATTTCACTCGTTTCCATATCACTAGATATTAGAAGACGAAGGTCGTGATAATGAGAAATCTATTAATAATAATTGAATATTACAGAATAATCAAGCAAGCATCCAATGCATTGAGTTCCCTCCGTGACGTCGAAGGCTAAGTTATGTAACTATTTGTTTATAGGGACATCCAAAAATATTTCATTATATCATTATTGAGTTTTGTCCTATAATTCGTTATAGCAATTAAAAAGGAATTACGTTCGTATCTATAGACAAGTAAAAGAGGTTCTTGGAGTGAAATCATTACATACTACAATGTTGATTTTTGTTTTAGAATTTGCTAAGCAAGATATATCAAAAGCTCATTAATTTTACATTTTGCTTTCAATGAATAAAACGTCACAGAAATTGTTTAAGGAAAAATCCAAATAAGGACTCGTTAATTGGCATACCTTTTATATATGAATCAGCCCATTGTAGTGCACGACTATACGTTCACAGGCAATGGACAGACATACTTTCTTGTTTGATAATACATGCAGGCAATGAAAAAGTACTTTTTAACCGACTTCATAAAATAAATCGGCGATAATTGCTTAGTCGCCTCGTACGCCTGCAGGAAAGAATCCATCCATCAGCCTTTCAATGTCCACTGCTGGACATAGGCCTCCCCAAGGAATTGGGTGATAATGCCGTAATCACCACGCTTGGCAGGTGGGTTGGCGATTGCAGTGGATGTTGTTAATACTCGAGGGAGTGCTGCCGCCCACTCCCCCGGTATTCCCTCGGTCGGCTCTTACGACTCCCGTGGGTAGAGAGGGGTGGGACAATTCTAAAGCCGGCCCCACACGGCACGAAAGAATGGAATGGTGTAATTTGTATTCTTAGTTCGTCACTAAACGGAATGACATTTTACAAACCTTTTAATATTTATTTATATCATCTTGGCTACCATAAATTGATGCACAAAATATCGTTGAATAGACTCACGAGAAGTCTGTATTAAAATGACGCAACCTTATCAAGTTTAAAGGTCGTTTGTATCGTGCTGACAAGGACTTTGGCTATATATACCTATGGTATACAAGGTCTGATTATGGAGGTGGAAGGTGGCCATGGGAACTACAACATCATTTAGATTAGATCTCTTAATAAGACGATGTATCTAAACCTGTCGACTTTGGGGTAGTTTAATTCCGTTTGACAAGAACTTTGGTCCTGGATGATAACCAAGGTCTTTCTTTGCATTAGAATTATTCAATTAAGAAGAATGAAACAAGAGTGATTTTCTAAAATCAATAAATAATTCTAATGTTAATGGAATAATTCTAATTGATGGGGCTGTTATTTAGTGCACAGCTCTCTGGATATATTTCCTCTTAAAGTCCTATTTAATATCCTTTTAACTGGTAGTACAATATTGATCCATTAGCTTGATAATTATATAAATCAACATTTTATGTTTAGTAACGCCTTATGATCTTACATCTTGTAGAATGTTAGTTAAGCTAGTGATGTCTCGCTCCCGCCACGCGTTTCCTTCGTCCCGCTGCTACATCGAGGTATCAGCGCGAACACTAATGTTAAATTAATTATTCAACAAATAGTAAATATTGCTATTCAGCAGAAATCGACCTTTTTTGTTCGTTGCGTTTGCAAAATTTTATTTTTGGCTAAATAAGCTTAAAAAATTAATGTACTTTTAATAAAATATTAGTAAGGATACGTGTTAACCTAAAGTTTATATTAGTGATAACACCCCGTAGTCCGGGGCAACGAACAGGGTAGTGTGGGGCCCTCACCTACTAAAGAAACCCGCCGTGTGCCGTCTCTCCGTCTTTATTGGCGGGCCACCGGAACTATATTACATTCCTTCAGTGGTATATTATTAGTTATAACCTAGGGGCGAGACTAATCTGGCGTAATTTTATAGAAAGTTGAATTTAATAAGAGTACCTAATATTGTCTTTACATGCGTTTATGATAGTTTTTAAAATTACGTGGAATACGATTAGGCATTCATTTTACACTAGAAACTAGTACCTACTTACAGAAAATACTTCAAAAAAAATTTGTGAACACATTTTAGGTTTTTTTTTCTAAATATATTTCAGGTTTTACGTTCAATGCAATTAGATTCCGAGTTCCTTAGATTCGGAATTCCCCAGGTACGTTAATAGTTATTAAGCTTTGTACATTTTTATTATATTTGTGAAGAGCAATTTCAAAGCTCGTTGAAAATAAATTGCTTAAAATCCTGACTTATAACAAAAAATATAGATGTCTATGTACATATAGTTGTAAATTTTGTCGTTCGTTATGGTTTAGTAGATTTTTTTGTAGTTACTCTGTTTCATTACAACTTTATCGAATTAGCCTTTGACCGCGGCTCCCCCGTAGAGAAAAGCTAGGTTTAAGGTTATATCTCAGGTTCCGGATATAGTAGCAGGGTAAACGTATACCAGTTTTCATGTCTAATCAAGATCTATTAAAAAAAACTTTCATGAAAATCCATACAGTGGTTTTTATGTGGTGCGAACAAACCAACAGACAAAAATTCTAAAAGCATTGTTTTGTATTCAGAAACGCCTCATTTTGTTTTTTTTTGTTCAGGCGGGAAAACATGTACTTTACCGCACACCCCGTCGTTGGGGGCAACGAACAGGATAGTGTGGGGCCCTCACCCACTAAAGAAACCCGCCGTGTGGTGTCTCTCCACCTTTATTGGCAGGCCACTGGAACTATGTTACATTCCTTCGGTGGTGCGCCGACGGCTTACCCTTTCGGGTACTCTCTACTGAGCGACGCATCCGCACACGGAGCGTCGCACCTTCGCGGGAGGCCTTGTGGGTGGCGGACATTTCCCGGTCTCTTTCTGTATCCACCCGCAGCCTCAGCTAGGCCAGCATTAGGCGCAAATACTCACACCTGCGCCGCCCCAGGCGCGGGCGGCGGTTCGGGTCTGCGGAAGGATCAGCCTCCCTGGCCCTCCCCGCCGCATCCTTCCGCGAGATGACCTCCTCACAGAAGGCAGTGACCGCGGCCCAATTCCTGTCACTGCCAAGCATCGCTCTGACGACGCTCGGTAGCGGGAGGTCCCCTCCTATTACCGCAACGAGTTCACGGCGCTGCTCGCCTCAAGCCGGGCATGACTCGAGCGTGTGCCACGCCATGTCCTCGTCGCAGCCGCAATGGTGAGAGCCCGGAGTCGCTTCCTTCTTTGCGACTATGTGCTTATATCTGCCGAAGCAACCGTGCCCCGACAGCACCTGCACCAGTCGGAAGGTAAGGACACAGGCTGGAGCATCCCTACAGTCCAGAGACCGCTAAGGGGCGTCTCCAGCCATCTCCTCCATCTGGCCATGGCAGCTCGGCGGGCGTCGCTCTGCCAGCTGGCCACCTCCCTGGGTGGGGGGCGCGACGACTCTTTGTGGTATCCACAGAAGAGCCCTGTTCGGCGCATCCAGGCACCCCGCCAACACAGGTGCGCTGTACAGCGCCATCGACCAGACCACCCCCGCGTAAAGCCATCGGCACGCGTTGTTGGGTCCATCCATATTCGGCATGAGCCGTGCAAGGGCGGACGCCCGGCGGAAGTGCTCGCGAAAGCGCCACCTACCATCCAGTTCCAGGCCTAGATACTTGATCTGGGCCTGTATTCAGAGACGCCCAAGTAGCTTTATATATTCATAGCTCTATTGCAGCTTTATAAAAAAATACACGCCTGTATCCCCGAAGTGGTCGGCAGAAGTGTATTACACAGCCACGATTCGCCAACTATATTACCGTCTACAGGGAAAATTCTTTAACTCCGGGCTGGTACTGAGAATTTTTCTTTTTAAGAAAAAGCTCAATAACACAGCCCGACTCGGGGTTTGAGAACCCGAGACCTTGATCAGCAGTCGCTCTCACTATTGCTGTATCACCGAGGCAGTTTATTAATAGTATTTTTTTTTATTGCATGTAGTGGCAGACGAGCCACGGTCCATCTGATGGTAAATGGTAACCGTCGCCCATGGACTCGACTATAGAGTATTATCAAGCCGCTGCTCACCAATTCATTTCACAGATAAAATGAAATATAAACGGCTATCTCCTGCTACAGCCAAAACGCAACGATGTGCTTCATGGCCGGTCACACGGGAGATGGTGGTACCAAACCGCTCGGGCCGGATACCAAGTGAGTACTCCCACTTGGTACCCAGCCCTACCACCAGTCATGCAATGGATGATAATTGCTTACTTCCCTTAGTCGCCTCATACGACACCCGTGGGAAAGAATGGGGTGGTGACACTTGTATTCTTAATCCGTTACCACACGGACACAATTATATTAATAGTACAAATTTAATACTCATATTTATGATGGCTAGGGTAAACTCTGTTGCTTATGTTGCCGCAACTTGACGGGTCCGAATGTTTCTACTTTAATTTTATGGATGCTCTAGTATTGTTTGAGGCAAAACGATAAAGTGAGCCCAAAGGTTTACCTAATTTGAAACAAAATTTGTCGTAATAAAATTGGGTAGGAAATTTATGCTGAGAGTAACTAATGACCCTTTGTTTATTTATGTAGAATATTCAAATTGTGGGACTCATTAGATATAAAAATATCGTGGTATTCGCTCATAATAAATCGAGATATTATTAGAAACGCTCGTTAATATGTAGTAAAAATTATCATTTAGATTATTTTGATCTATATTTTAGCACGACATGCTCAGCTACTCTTAAACTACAAATTATAATTTGTGAATAAGGAAAAAGAGTATTTTAGTACAGGCGGGAATCGAACCTGCGTCCCTTCCTATCCGGGGAAGTCCTCTAATCCACTAAGCTACAGTACTATCTTTTAGACATACCCAATCTCCTTATCACATTTGTCTTAACGACCAACGCCCTCTATCGGAACTCATTTACATGCATTAATCCAATATAGTAAGTTTAATTTTGCAATTAAAATTCATACTATTTGATGGCGTGATTTTTTTAAACAAAACAAAAATGTGCTAAAATATAGATCAGAATGTTTTAGATTACTTTTGGCTATAAATATGCTTATTACTTTTTTCTTTTTTATTATTATAATTGTGAAATTAAGTATGCCTTTAATGAGATCCAGGGAGTAATGATTAGCTGGAAGGTGGCTCTATATTTATTTTTAATTAAGTACAAATTGTTTTAATTTGGAAATGTGCCCGGCGACTGTATAAGGTTCACCCCTTATTACGTGAGACTTAAACATATCTGGCGAATCGTGGGTGTGTGATACACCCCTGCCTACCCCATCGGGAATACAGAAACACATAAAATCTTATTGTGAGTTTAATAATGATAAATAGAGTTATATACTGTAAAAATTAGATGTATTAAAGATTCAAATTCAAATTAAAAATTAACTTTATTTCATGAAACCTTGTGGCACTCCCGTCATCATGATATACGATATACCCTGATACAGTGCCGTTAACATCGACCCTTTGAATTCTATTACTCAAATAATAAGTTCAAAAGCTCGAGAGCTTTGTTCCTGATTCCGCAGTGGTAAAATTTTTTGATGACGGTTTCATGGTGTACACAGTCAAATGCGTTTGATAAATCGCAAAATACACCTAAAGCCTAGCGCGAATTTTTCCTAGGCTTTAAAAATAGTTTTAAGCAATTTCGTCGATTTTTTTGTGAAACCAAACTGATTTTTATAAAAGTTTTTATGGACATTTTGATCTGTATTTTAGCACTTGACATACTCAGCTACTAACATCCCGCTCGCACTAAAGTTCTCTTATTCCACATTCACAAATTATTTGTACTTTAAAGTAGCTGAGCATATCAAGTGCTAAAATACAGATCAAAATGTTTAAACAAAATTGCGCTATATAATAGTATGAATTTTAATTGCAAAATTAAACTATATTGGATTAATGCATGTAAATGCATCCAATAGGTGGCGTGGGTCGTAAAGACAAATGTGATGCGGAGATTGGGCATGAAGTCTTTCTCTTGAATTAGTAAATAATTTGTAATGTAATTTATTATTTGTAATTAATATACCGAGTTTAGTTTAATTCTATGCGGGATTTCTCATTTCATTAAAATTTATTTTGACACAAAACAGAAAAATAGGAGAGGATAAGTAGGATACTAATAAAGAGAGAATAGAAGGGTAATAAGGAGAGGATAGGCAGGATACTAATAAAGAGAGAATAGAAGGGTAATAAGGAGAGGATAGGTAGGATACTAATAAAGAGAGAATAGAAGGGTAATAAGGAGAGGATAGGCAGGATACTAATAAGGAGAGAATAGAAGGGTAATAAGGAGAGGATAGGCAGGATACTAATAAAGAGAGAATAGAAGGGTAATAAGGAGAGGATAGGCAGGATACTAATAAAGAGAGAATAGAAGGGTAATAAGGAGAGGATAGGTAGGATACTAATAAGGAGAGAATTGAAGGGTAATAAGGAGAGGATAGGCAGGATACTAATAAAGAGAGAATAGAAGGGTAATAAGGAGAGGATAGGTAGGATACTAATAAGGAGAGAATAGAAGGGTAATAAGGAGAGGATAGGCAGGATACTAATAAAGAGAGAATAGAACGGTAATAAGGAGAGGATAGGCAGGATACTAATAAAGAGAGAATAGAAGGGTAATAAGGAGAGGATAGGTAGGATACTAATAAGGAGAGAATAGAAGGGTAATAAGGAGAGGATAGGCAGGATACTAATAAGGAGAGAATAGAAGGGTAATAAGGAGAGGATAGGTAGGATACTAATAAGGAGAGAATAGAAGGGTAATAAGGAGAGGATAGGCAGGATACTAATAAGGAGAGAATAGAAGGGTAATAAGGAGAGGATAGGCAGGATACTAATAAAGAGAGAATAGAAGGGTAATAAGGAGAGGATAGGTAGGATACTAATAAGGAGAGAATAGAAGGGTAATAAGGAGAGGATAGGCAGGATACTAATAAAGAGAGAATAGAAGGGTAATAAGGAGAGGATAGGCAGGATACTAATAAAGAGAGAATAGAAGGGTAATAAGGAGAGGATAGGTAGGATACTAATAAGGAGAGAATAGAAGGGTAATAAGGAGAGGATAGGCAGGATACTAATAAAGAGAGAATAGAAGGGTAATAAGGAGAGGATAGGTAGGATACTAATAAGGAGAGAATAGAAGGGTAATAAGGAGAGGATAGGCAGGATACTAATAAGGAGAGAATAGAAGGGTAATAAGGAGAGGATGGGCAGGATACTAATAAAGAGAGAATAGAAGGGTAATAAGGAGAGGTTAGGTAGGATACTAATAAGGAGAGAATAGAAGGGTAATAAGGAGAGGATAGGCAGGATACTAATAAAGAGAGAATAGAAGGGTAATAAGGAGAGGATAGGTAGGATACTAATAAGGAGAGAATAGAAGGGTAATAAGGAGAGGATAGGCAGGATACTAATAAAGAGAGAATAGAAGGGTAATAAGGAGAGGATAGGCAGGATACTAATAAGGAGAGAATAGAAGGGTAATAAGGAGAGGATAGGTAGGATACTAATAAGGAGAGAATAGAAGGGTAATAAGGAGAGGATAGGCAGGATACTAATAAGGAGAGAATAGAAGGGTAATAAGGAGAGGATAGGTAGGATACTAATAAGGAGAGAATAGAAGGGTAATAAGGAGAGAATAGGCAGGATATTAATAAGGAGAGAATAGAAGGGTAATAAGGAGAGGATAGGTAGGATACTAATAAGGAGAGAATAGAAGGGTAATAAGGAGAGAATAGGCAGGATACTAATAAAGATAGAATAGAAGGGTAATAAGGAGAGGATAGGTAGGATACTAATAAGGAGAGAATTGAAGGGTAATAAGAAGAGAATAGGAAGGATAATAAAGAGGGGATAGAAAGGATAATAGGGAGAGGGTAGGAAGAAGGCTTGGGTGTCCAAAGCTTTCACTCACCATATGAAACACAACGGTAGGAGTACCTATATGATCTTCTGCGAGAAAGACCACTCTCACTTTCCTGATCGAGCCGGCCCATTCGTGGTGGAATAAGCAACGCTCTGCCCCTAGCATGAAATAGTTTTACTATTAAGTTATTACATATCTAGCGTACGCCAAATGAGCCTAATTGTCAAATAATGATTACTTAACTTAACCTAGTCCATCCACGATTGTGTTATCCATTGCTCTAAAAGTGACGTGTAATCTTGATACGTTAAGTCGTTAATAATCAAGCTATTTGTACATTTTTATCACTGTAAATTACCTCAATTAGGATAACTTTAAAAGTTTGTACAACTTAGGCGTTCTTTACATATTTAAGTTTTAGCCGTGTGGGCCTGCCTTTAGAATTGTTCCACCCCTCTCCACCCATGGGAGTCGTAAGGGCCGACTGAGGGAATACCGTAGGAGTGGGCAGCAGCACTCCCTCGAGTATTAACAAAATCCACTGCGATCGCCAACCCGCCTACCAAGCGTGGCGATTACGGCACTATCCCCTCTTGGGGAGGCCTATGTCCAGCAGTGGACGTTGAAAGGCTGATGCATATTTAAGTACCTACTAATAACTGACTGGTAGCCACCATTTCGTCATTTCATTTTCTTTTTTTTGCCTTCTTTTTTACGTTAAATACAGAAGTTTCAATTTAATTTAATTGAATTGATACGGATTACGACTTTCCAAGAAAACGGGTTGTTCAGAAAATACAAAATGAGTGTGACTATAGATGTCAAACGAGAATTTAAGAAAAACGGAGCATTCACAGTTTATTTAAAATTTTTTAATCGCTATGAATTATGCACAAGATAAGGAAGGAGGAGGGGTCTAGCTTTCGTGACATAATATTTACAGGGGGTTGCAAAAATTATTACTCAGAGACAAAGTTGAGCGAGCTGTTCCAAAAAGAAGAGTTTAGCGTGACGTAATTTATGAGCCAAATAATAAATAAAGCATAGTCGTAGTCTTTATCTATTTACTAGTGGTTAGAGCCTTGCTTTTCCCAGCACGAAAGAGGCTCGATCGGGGAAGTACCACCCTCTCACAAAAGATCAGCGTGTAACAACGGTAGTTATGCCTACAGTTGTGTTTTGTATGGTGAGTGTGAGTGCTGGAGCCCCAAAACCCCTCATTATCTTTCCTATCCTTTCCTTAGTATCCTACCTAAGAAGAGGATATCTTATTATCCTTCCTATCCCTTTCCTTGGAGATGGCGACGCGCGAGTGATACCTCTGGTGTTGCTAGTGTCTATAGGCTACGGTAACCGCTTACGATCAGGTGGGCCGTATGCTTGGTCGCCACCCATTAAGTATAAAAAAAATATTTATTTATCTTTTTTAATATTACAATAAATTATTATTTTCTAGGACCATGACTTCGTCCGGATGGATTTAGAATATAAATAAGTCACTCTACGGTACCCTAATGATTTCTTTGCAAAATTACTATCGCAATAGGAACTATTAATTTTTTCGGGATGAAAAGTAACCAATGTCCTTTGTTGTATTATATATGTATGTGTGCTAAATTTCAAGATGATTGGATGAGCAATTATGCGCGAAAGCGTAAAAACTGAAAGATAAAACAAGTACTTTCGAGTTTTATAATATCAGTAAGGATTTTATTTCATTAGCTAAACCAATAGTCTATTAAAATTTTGTATTTAATTAGCGCAGTTATTTTGTATTAAATAAGACACCACTTCTTATAAGACAGTGTAAACTAAATCCGCAAAGTAGATGTTGGGCGCTATTTTGTTACAATTTACTTAGCGCGTGCTTATTTACAAATTGTATTTGGTGAAAATTAGATTTGCTTTAACATTATTGTATTTCAGATTATGTTGACAACGTGGATTACAATGTGGTGAGACTGTACGCTATTTCCGTGAGCCGTAAATTGAGTTTTGAATACTTACTTACTTATCATCACGCTTCGCGGTGTAGTCAGAGAGAACAGAGTGCCAAAAGGCTCTATTCAAGCATTAATGTCTCGCTTCCTCAGCATTAATAATTATCTTAATACACGCTCGCCGGTTTCGGAGATTCCTGACTCCATCTTCCTTCAATACATGACCGATTTGATGTTTTAGTCTAGTATTGTATATCTTCTTAATCAATCGCTCGTCCGGCATTTTTTCCACATATCCGAACTATCGGTGCATTCCCTTTCGCATCTTTACGAGAGAGTATTGGTACTCTCTTTTAAACATACTCGCTCTCTTACGTCGTCGTCTCTCAGAGTTTTGAATACGATATTTTAGATATTTTTATTTATCAATTTAAATACGAGTATATAATTGGCAAAATTACTATTCGTTCTGTTTCTATATTTAAATTTTGTAGCGTTTATTAGTGCTGCATCTTAGATAAAATACCTATAGTCTGTTCCCTTCTAAACAACAATAAAGTCTTCTGATTTTTTTTTATTTTTAAATATATACATCTTCGATAATCTTTGATATTAGTGTCACTTTAATAGCCTTAGTCACCATACGAATGTACCTACGAAAACGCAGAAATTCAATGAAAATAACTGATTTGAAGTTTCTTACAGCAACATCAGCAGACAATGAACTTTATCGATTAGTTCATTCCATTATATTGCTAATATCATAAACTTGATGTACTAAATGGCGCAAATTGGCGCGATTCCGGGGGCTCTAATACCCACCTGAATATTGGAGGTTCGCTACTAAACACCTTCATGGTTTCAATATTAGCATTATATAACACGATTTCATTTTCCTAACAGAATGAATACATATTATATTATGAGTTCTGAAAATTTTCATTGCGTGTTTGCCACACGCAAATGTAAATGAGACCTCCTCAAACGTACGTATCTACGTATTACGAAATCTGCTTTTAACCTATTTACTACTACCACAGTTAAGATTTTCTTTAATCAATCCGAGTCTTGTGCTCAAGTTTCTCTTAAATGCTCCAAAGAACGGTCTCGTGTATAACAGCATTCCGCCATTCCAAATCCATAATAAGTTAACTTAAGTCAATCTTGGATCATCATTTTAGACTTTATTATACTCGTACGAGTAGGTTCACAGAAATATATATATATCAGGTCGGGAACGTGAGAGTAATGCGACTATTGCCTAATTAGAAAGTATACATAAGTATCCATCCATCCATCTATCAGCCTTTCTTAGTCCACTGCTGGACATAGGCCTCCCCAAGAGAACGCCACAACATGTGTTTCGCTCATATGGGGGATAGTGCTGTAATCGCCACGCATGGCAGGCGGGTTGGCGATCGCAGTGGATGTTGTTAATACTCGAGGGAGTGCTGCTGCCCACTTCTCCGGTATTCAGTCGGCTCTTACGACTCCCATAGGTGGAGAGGGGTGGGACAATTCTAAAGCCGGCCCCACACGGCACAGTAGTACATAAGTATACTTTTAATTAAATAAACTATATATTATGTATATTACTAGCCTTTCCCCGCGACTCCGCCGCAACCAAAAGCTAGATTTTCGCTTATATTTCAGGTTTCCGACATAAAGATAAGATAATATAATTTTATTGGAAACACAATAAAAAGTTTACAAGCTTTGTGGTCGTTAATAACTACATTAGATAAGAAAAAAACTGTATCGTAAAGTACAGTAAGATAGTTATATTTCGAGTACTTATGATAATACTAGATCGTGCTCGTATTATGGTCATATTTCTAGTAAAATAGTTATGAACCGCTTTCATATAACTATATCTATACCATTATAAAGTTGTAACAAAGCTGTGTCTATATATTTAAGAAAAAATGATCGCGTCTTTAACCATCTTACTGCGAAATCTATATGTCTAACATCGCTATTAATCAAGGTTTGAATTAGAACAGTTGTCCTTACTTATTATATATATTACAATTGATAAAGTGAGTTAGTATGTTTGTTTATTACATTTTGACACCATTACTATTTTTCTATGATCGACGATTGTTATAAAATTTGGCATACATATAGTCCATAACTATACCCATAGTTAAACTTTTTATTCCGAAAAAATAGAGGTTTCCTAGTGATGTTGTCTCTATACTATAGGTGGGTACCAGCTCCCTGCAGTAGAGCCATGTTAGTAAAATTATAAAGTTTCCAACAAAATAAAAAGAATTAGTCTTACTTACTTACTTATCATCGCGCCATCACCCTTGCGGGTTAGGCAGAGAGAAGTCTTACCTAAATAAATATTTTCTTTGTTTTCTTTCTATACCTACTAGACTCTACTGGAATATTTTCGAAGATCCATTTAACGTTGTGACGTCTTACAAACTTCTCGTCTTCCTCGCGTCAATCCAAAGTCTTTAATAGTTCCATAGTACTAACTACTTAGTACTCGTAAAATTGCAATGAATGTTTGATCAAAGTGCGTTGTTGAATCCGATAGTCTAGCAGCGTTGTAAATCTAAGATAGTGATTTCTCCTTTCTGTAATTGCTATTGCGACAACTTTATTACAAATATCGGACTCATGTTATAGATACTGTGACCTACTCAATTTTCTTGGAAGGAATCTTTGGTCCTTCTGTGTCAATATTACATATACATATAATTCTTACTAGGTTGTTTAGGGTAGGTAAAGGATTGGCTGTGCCAGTGCTTGGCTTTCGCCATCTAAGACTAGTTTACGACTAAAAAACGTACTTGGTCACTGGGTATCGTTAATCATATTTGAGCAATTGATGCGGTTTAAAACCTCATTACCCTCGTTCGGTTTTCGATCATTTTAAATGTGACTTGCCGTGTGAGGCCGGCTTTAGAATTGTCCCACCCCTCTCCACCCATGGGAGACGTAAGAGCAGACTGAGGGAATACCGGGGGGAGTGGGCAGCAGCACTCCCTCGAGTATTAACAACATCAACTGCGATCGCCAGCCCGCCTGCCAAGCGTGGCGATTACGGCACTATCCCCCATATGAGCGAAACACATGTTGTGGCGTTCTCTTGGGGAGGCCATGTCCAGTAGTGGACTTCGAAAGGCTGATGGATGGATTGTATGTATGTATAAGACAAACAAATTTTATAACCTCTTTTTGACATGACATGATGCAAATTGATTAATATATTTTTTTTATTGAATCTTGTATTGGATGATTCATGTTCTGCCGGTCCATTGTTCTAGAAAATAGCCAGAAGTCTTTAGTATATAAACTCTTTGGCCGAAAGTGTAATGCTTAAATAAAGGTCTTCTTTGTTTTCATTTTTATTTTGTTCTTTTTTTTAAACTTTTTAACTTCCTTAAACACAAAGTGAAAAATGTGAAATCGAAAATAACAGTCAGGAGCAGGATTTGAACCTGCATCTTCTGGATACCGTCCAGATGCTTTACCGATTCAGCCATCCTGACAATTGCTCCTGACTGCTAATTTCGATAACACATCATACTTAACGTCTTTGGGTGACGCCTGCGCCATCTGTCGGACGTATTTTCATACATTATACCGACCAGGTAAACTTAATTTTACAATTAAGATTTTTACCTAATAATGACGCAAACCCTATAAATATTTATATATATTTGTAGCATTTGACATGCTTAGCACTATACATTAAACACAAAGTGAAAAATGTGAAATCGAAAATAACAGTCAGGAGCAGGATTTGAACCTGCATCTTCTGGATACCGTCCAGATGCTTTACCGATTCAGCCATCCTGACAATTGCTCCTGACTGCTAATTTCGATAACACATCATACTTAACGTCTTTGGGTGACGCCTGCGCCATCTGTCGGACGTATTTTCATACATTATACCGACCACCAGGTAAACTTAATTTTACAATTAAGATTTTTACCTAATAATGACGCAAACCCTATAAATATTTATATATATTTGTAGCATTTGACATGCTTAGCACTATACATTAAACACAAAGTGAAAAATGTGAAATCGAAAATAACGGCGTCACCCAAAGACGTTAAGTATGATGTGTTATCGAAATTAGCAGTCAGGAGCAATTGTCAGGATGGCTGAATCGGTAAAGCATCTGGACGGTATCCAGAAGATGCAGGTTCAAATCCTGCTCCTGACTGTTATTTTCGATTTCACATTTTTCACTTTGTGTTTAATGTATAGTGCTAAGCATGTCAAATGCTACAAATATATATAAATATTTATAGGGTTTGCGTCATTATTAGGTAAAAATCTTAATTGTAAAATTAAGTTTACCTGGTCGGTATAATGTATGAAAATACGTCCGACAGATGGCGCAGGCGTCACCCAAAGACGTTAAGTATGATGTGTTATCGAAATTAGCAGTCAGGAGCAATTGTCAGGATGGCTGAATCGGTAAAGCATCTGGACGGTATCCAGAAGATGCAGGTTCAAATCCTGCTCCTGACTGTTATTTTCGATTTCACATTTTTCACTTTGTGTTTAATGTATAGTGCTAAGCATGTCAAATGCTACAAATATATATAAATATTTATAGGGTTTGCGTCATTATTAGGTAAAAATCTTAATTGTAAAATTAAGTTTACCTGGTCGGTATAATGTAGGAAAATACGTCCGACAGATGGCGCAGGCGTCACCCAAAGACGTTAAGTATGATGTGTTATCGAAATTAGCAGTCAGGAGCAATTGTCAGGATGGCTGAATCGGTAAAGCATCTGGACGGTATCCAGAAGATGCAGGTTCAAATCCTGCTCCTGACTGTTATTTTCGATTTCACATTTTTCACTTTGTGTTTAATGTATAGTGCTAAGCATGTCAAATGCTACAAATATATATAAATATTTATAGGGTTTGCGTCATTATTAGGTAAAAATCTTAATTGTAAAATTAAGTTTACCTGGTCGGTATAATGTATGAAAATACGTCCGACAGATGGCGCAGGCGTCACCCAAAGACGTTAAGTATGATGTGTTATCGAAATTAGCAGTCAGGAGCAATTGTCAGGATGGCTGAATCGGTAAAGCATCTGGACGGTATCCAGAAGATGCAGGTTCAAATCCTGCTCCTGACTGTTATTTTCGATTTCACATTTTTCACTTTGTGTTTAATGTATAGTGCTAAGCATGTCAAATGCTACAAATATATATAAATATTTATAGGGTTTGCGTCATTATTAGGTAAAAATCTTAATTGTAAAATTAAGTTTACCTGGTCGGTATAATGTATGAAAATACGTCCGACAGATGGCGCAGGCGTCACCCAAAGACGTTAAGTATGATGTGTTATCGAAATTAGCAGTCAGGAGCAATTGTCAGGATGGCTGAATCGGTAAAGCATCTGGACGGTATCCAGAAGATGCAGGTTCAAATCCTGCTCCTGACTGTTATTTTCGATTTCACATTTTTCACTTTGTGTTTAATGTATAGTGCTAAGCATGTCAAATGCTACAAATATATATAAATATTTTTAACTTCCTGCAAAGAAAATTGAAAATTTTCAAAAGTTGGTGGTCCGAGAAGCTTCCCTGAATGTTTCCGCGATGATGTGTGTGTGTGTGTGTGTGTGTGTGTGTGTGTGTGAAACCTTTTATAACTTTTGAAAGGCTTGACCGATTTCATCGGGGTTGGCGTCATTCGAAAGGACTTGACCTAACTTAGATTTTGAATACAATTAGGACCGATTCAAACCGGTAGATCTAGAGAAATCTCAAAAAAACGACAAAAAAACTTTTTTTCAAATGTGTTATTTTTGGAATAACTTTCAAACGGTTTTACTGATCGATTCCAAAAACTAATCAGCTCTTAACTTCAAAAAACCACGTCCGGTCAAAATAGGTTGATTAATTTGTGAGATATCGTTGTCGAAACAATTAAAAAAAACGTTTTTGCAGAATTTCTATGAAATTTTCAGTCTGACCAGTTCGAGCTTTAAGATTCTTCAAAGAGCTCAAAAGCTGCGTTGGATGCCGTAAACTACGAGAAAATCGGTTCATTCATTCAAAGGTTATTGCGATTTGAAAATTCAATGAAAAGTGTTTTATTAAATATCTATCAGACTTTTAAGCTCAAAGAGCTTAAAAGCATAGAACAGTTATCTCTTTGAGCTTGGAGAGCCCAAAAAGACACGAAAGTAATGGTTTTTGAAAGAGAAGAAGCCAGAACAGATGTTAGAGTAGCAATAGGAAATGGTGTGCTAGAACAAGTGGATGAATTTGTATATCTTGGATGTGGATTCAGTCGGGATGGAAGGTACACCACTGATGTAGAAAGAAGAGTGAATGCGGGAAATAGAGTGAACGGAGCATTGGGACAACTTCTCGGCAGCCACCACCTCAGCTAGAAGGCACGTGTCGCAATACACAACGCAGTGCTTGTCCCAACGTTATTATATGGAAGCGAGAGTTGGGTATGTAAAAAGGAGCATGAGAGTAAAATCAATGCGGTCGAAATGCGATCTCTGCGGAGAATCTGTGGAGTGAGGCTAACTGACCGCATTCGTAACAATGACGTAAGAGAGCGAGTAGGTATGAAAGAGAGTATTGGTGTAAAGATGCGAAAGGGAATGCTCCGATGATTCGGACATGTGGAAAGAATGCCGGACGAGCGACTGGCTAAGAAGATATACAATGCGAAAGTGGAAGGATGTAGGTACAGGGTGAGACCGAGACTTACCTACCTAGACCAAATTGGTCATGTATTGAAGGAAGGTGCAGTCAGGAGTCTCCGAAACCGGCGAGCGTGTATGAAGAGAGTTATGAATGTTGAGGAAGCAAGAGATGTATGCAAGAATAGAGCCTCTTGTTCTCTCTGCCTACCCCGCAAGGGAAGTGGCGTGATGATAAGTTAGTTAGTTAGTTAAATAAAGTAAAGTATAATTGTGGCGTTGTTCGTTGTTGTCATTGTCGTGTCGTTGCTCGAAGAGCTCAAAAGTCGTTTTTGCGCTCGAAGAGCTCAAAAGTCTATAAATCCATTAATATTTAGCACCCACCAGATCACATTGCGAGTTTTCCATATCTGACCCCAGTAGAAAAAATGGGTTGATACAAGCCCTTTGATTTCTCTCAGTACCTATAATAATATGTTAATGCGCTTCCTTACTTGACTCCAAAGACATCCGTGGATAGGAATGGTGAGATAAGATTACATAAAGTATCTGTAAGATATCATCAACACAACATCAACATCAGAGATAAACTACAACGATAAAATAGGTAGGTATATGTCGAACTCGTGTAGGTCAACCTTCTTATCCTAATTCGTAATCTATGTAATGAAGGCAGCCCACATAGCGAATCCAAGTCAGTCACTTAGCTTTGTTAGATTAGAACTTAAGTACTCACGAGCAATGGTTGCAATAACGATCAGTTCGGAGTCCTTTCACTGCGGGAACTTCTTACAATTATTTTTTTCGCAGTCATGAACACAAGATCTCTTTTAAAAATGTCACTGAACATGTAATATTGTCGGTAACCGCATGATATAGATGCATATGAAAATGAATACATTGGAAAATGTGAAATATAAAATTATAGCAACGAGCACTATTTGCATAAGCGCCTTCAGGATCCGTTCCAGACGACTATCAATTTCCATAATACATCTTTTTTACCGCCTTAAGTAATGCCTGCGTCATCTTTTAGATGTATTTGGTCGCATTGTTCTGATCATCAGGAAATATTAAATATTACAATAACGAATCTTGCCAAATTATTTCACGGCCCAGATATACCTATGTTGTACCTATACACATACATACGTTATACCCTTAATAGATGAAAAGACTTGTAAGATTGATAGTAGGAAGGTTTTGATTAATGAGTGAGGTTATTACAAGAAGATGGTCAAACACAAAGCCAAAAAATGTGTTATGAGCCTTTGGATCTTTCAACTTAAATATGTATTACAAACAGAACAAATCGTATCTTTAGATAACACAACCAGTAAAAACTGGTGGTAGGGCTGGGTACTAAGTTAGAGTACTCACTTGCTATCAGGCCCGAACGGGTTGGTACCATAGGCTTCTGTATGACCGGTCATAAAGTACGTCAGTGTGTTTTGGCCGTAGCAGAAGATAGCCGTTTATTCTTTCAATTCATATTTGAGAAATGAAATGGTGCGCAGCGGCTTGACAATACTCTCGGTATAATTGAGTCCATGAGCAACGGTTACCACTTATCATCAGGTAGGCCGTAGCTCGTCTACCATCATTAGCAATAAAAAAAAACACAACTACATTAGACTTTAATCTGTCAGAATCAACTACGTTCATGCTAGCGATGGGCTAAAGTTATAAAGTAAAATAATTATCTTTTGTGTTGTGTCAATGGTATCTTATTAGTATTCTATGGAAATAAAATTAAGCCTTAGGTATACTACTGCGACAGAAGCAAAACTTGCCAACCGGTTGTCCTCTTTCCATAGGACATCGATGGTCTCTGCCAAGTCATCTGATATCTTTCCGTTGGACATCGGTGGTCTATTTTCTTACTATTAAATATAGAGCTATCACTGGAAAAAAAGTTAAAAAAGTATCACAAAAAGAATTATTAGTATGTTATTGATGCAGTTAAAACAGTCGCGGAACATGTAAGACAAAGTACTACTATTACTTATCATCATACCATTTCCCTTGCGGGGTAGGCAGAGAGAACAGAGTGCCAAAAGGCTCTATTCTTGCATACATCTCTCACTTCCTCAACCTCCATAATTCTCCATCCATAAACTCGTCGGTTTCGGAGACTCCTGACGCCACCTTTCCTCAATACATAACCGATTTGGTCTAGCTAGGTGAGTCTCGGTTTCCCCCTACACCTACATCCTTCCACTTTCGCATTGTAAATCTTTTTAACCAGTCGCTTGTCCGGCATTCTTTCCACATGTCCGAACCATCGGAACATTCCTTTACGCATCTTAATAATAAATAAAATAACAGTACTCTCTTTCATAGCTACTCGCTCTCTTACGTCGTCGTTGCGAAGGACAAAGTAGTTCTAAAAATTTGCATTCCTAAGTAATGAATTAGTTTTTTTAAGGCAAGAGTTCACCTTAGTGTTCCGCCTTTGACAATAAATAACCTTGCAGTAGCGTATACTGCTAATCATCAATGTTTGCGCATACACTTGGCCACCATAATGTTTCCTACGTAGTTGGCTAGTCAGACAATCCACTAGATACTAGCCGCCGTGACCGAAATCGATCTGAAGATTATCATTATTAAGTTTTGAGATGATTTTGAAAAAAAACAAGGTTTATGTATTGTTTATGTACAAAGTTTCTTGCCTACATTGTGTAGGTACTTATAAACAAGTCGAGAGTTCAAATCTCAAGTCACAATGAGCCACTGAAGCAATGTCTTCTAGTTCCAGTGGTCCACCAGTACGGGCGAAGAGACCGCACACGGCGGCTTTATTTAAAGGAATCCGTTCGTGGCCCCAAACAACGGGGCGTGCGGTTAGGTACATGTTTTTCCGCCTTAACAAAAAATAAGGCAACTACTATGAACGCAACTAAAATAATCTCCTCTGCACTGATAAATTGGGTCAAGTCTATTATCCTAAGTTTGGAGCTTTTCCATCTAATAACTGGTAATTACCAAAAGAACTCGTAAAGATACTAATTAATTGAACAGCATTCATAATGCCATAATGAGAAACTATCACGATGTAAGAAGGTACTTTATATATTGGCGTGGGCGTATTTGTGTTAATCTAAACGTACTTAAACTTTTTTGATCTGTATTGCACTTGACATGCTCAGACATCATATTCATAAATAATTCGTACTTACGCTGTTTTTCTTTTAAGGCCTTAAAAAAAATATTTATATTAAAAACCTGCGTATTGTATGGCTATCTTTGCTGGCGTAATAGAGTTTGTATGTATATACTTACTTACAGCATAAACGAAGTAAATAGAATGCGTGCGGACGAATACTGAAATTCCATATAGTTTTGCAATCCCTTTTTTTTGTTTAGGCGGGAAAAAATGTACCTAACCGCACACCCAGTCGTTCGGGGCAATGAACAGGGTAGTGTGGGGCCTTCACCCACTAAAGAAACTCGCCGTGTGCCGTCTCTCTGCCTGTGATGACGGACCACTGGTACTGTGTTGGATTACTTCAGTGGTCGAGTTATGCAACCCTAAGGGGAGGAAAGTCAGTCTGTTAATATTGATAAAATGTTTAGATAAAACCAAAAAGAATTCAAAAATTCCATCTAATGCAATACAACTTGTTTTTTGCTTTTTAGTTTATTATTTTTATTAATTATTTATTTTTATCTCATGCATTTTTGTGACCATTCACTGATTTAGACATTTGCAGTACTACTTAAGTATGCTTAATCATTGCAACCAAATATAGAATGTTTGTTTGGCATGTACACCCTGTTTTTTGTTTAGGCGGGAATAAATGTACTAACTGCAAACTTTGTAATTCGGGGCAATAAACAGCGTAATGTGGGGTCCTCGCCCACTAAATAAACATGGTGGGTTTATTTAGTTGCCTTTTCTCTGCCTGTACTGGCGGGTCACTGGAACTGAAATGACTTTAATGGTGCGCCGGTACCTTACCCTTACGCTTCCGCGCACTGGAGCACCGCATCTTCTGGGTGCTGCTTCATAACTGGATTTTTTATTATATCAACGTAAGATCCTCATGTAGCTTTATGTTCCTACTGTTAATGAAGCTCGCTAGCAATGCGTGGGAATATAAAACAGAATTTCCAGTCTGTATAAACTAACTGCTTCGGTGGTGCAGCGGTAGTAGTGTGTGCGACTGCTAATCACGGTCTCGGGTTAGATCTCAGGTTCGGGCAATGTTATTGAGCTTTCTCGTAAAAAGAATAATTCTCAGTAGCAGCCCGCAGTTTGGAAATGTGCCCGGTAGACGGCAATAGGCTCGCCCCCTATTACGTGGGACCTAAACATAGCTGGCGAATCGTGGGTGTGTAATACACCTCTGCCGGGATAGGCAATACAGGCGAATACAGGCGTAATGCTATGTTTTTTTTATCCAATCTGTAATGGACAGCTTTCTTTCCTATTTTTTTGTATATTAATATTATTGCCATAAGACCTTTGTTCGTTTCAATCACGGAGTACGGAAAAATAAATTCATTCTTTTGTTTCTTTTCTTTTAGTCTTTGAATGAAATAATCTCAGAGTACTTTGAAATAATACTCTAGAGCAGCGGTTGTCATCCGCCGCCCACCACACCACATGCGGCCGGCGACCTACCCTCTTGCAGCCCGGGATTGTATATTTTAGCATTTTAATTTATATACCTAAATAAATAATGGTACTAAGTAACTATAACGAAAATAAGTAAATATGGTACTTAATTGTAATGGGAAATCGCTTAATATGCGAAAAAACCCTTGCAAAAAGAGTATAACTTAGGTAAAACGACATTATGATACTGAGCATATAATTAAATTTGCATTTTTTTTTAATTTGTTTAATTTTTTTGATATGTTTCGTCATATTTCTTAATCAAATTAAAATTAAATGTCTTTAAATTTTAAATAATATGACAAATGCGGCTCGCTTTCCTTTATATAGCCCCCCTGTGGCCCCTGGCGGCCAAAAGTTGCTGACCCATGCTCTAGAGGGTACTATTATTTTATTTAAGGAATAACACTACATAGGTTATTATATTCTGGGCCGCGGTCGCTGCCTTCTGCGAGGAGGTCATCTCACGGAAGGAAGCGGCGGAGAGGGCCAGGGAGGCTGATCCTTCCGCAGACCCGAACCGCCGCCAGAGACTGGGGCGGCGCAGGCGCGATTATTTGCGCCTAATGCCGCCCTACCTGAGGCTGGGGGTGGATGGACCGGGGAACGTCCGCCACCCCCAAGGCCTCCCGCGAAGGTGCGACGCTCTTTGTGCGGATGCGCCGCTCAGTTGAGGGTACCCGAAAGGTCAAGCCGCCGGCAGACCACTGAAGGAATGTAATATGGTTCCGGTGGCCCGCCAATAAAGGCGGAGAGACGGCACACGGCGGGTTTCTTTAGTGGGTGAGGGTTCGTTGCCCCGAACGACGGGGAGTGCGGTTAGGAATATTTTTTCCCGCCATAACAAAAAAAAATGGTTATTATATTCCATGTGTTACAGGGAACTTTAGAAATGTTATTGATATATAATTAATACCTATATAATTAGTACATCCAAACATAAAACTACTATGATTGCACACATAGTTGTCCTGATTAAGAATTAGACTCACAACGTTTGTTACGGAAAGTTAGTTCTTAAGCCACTGTCATCTGCGGTAGCCGGTATTAATCCAGAAATCCGCATAAGCTTATTAAAAGCTTAGCTGTTTTTCTAATTTCCGAATTTTTTACTTTTAATTTCCGATTTTTTCTTTCTTTCAAGGTAAATTCTATATTGATAATCTGTATTATAAAGCTGTAACAGCGCTGTATCTGTGTATTGAAGATATTTGAGAAGAAAATACTGTATTGGGTATCTCTGAACCAAAAATAATATATTTTTTAAAATTATTATCTGTTTGTTTGTTTACTCATCAAGTAAAAACTGCTGAACGAATTTTGATGCTACTTTTTTGTTGAATAGCTCTGGACTAGACTTAAAACTAGTATACAATTTATTCCGCTACTATATCCGTAACCTGATATATAACCTAAAATCTAGCTTTCGTCAGCGTCGGAGCTACGGGCAAAGGCTAGTCTCAACTAAAATGCTGTTCGTTGTCATAATGTCCATTACATACTATACCTAGGTAATATAAATAAAGAAAGAAAATATTATTTAATGTATATAATTCCTAGGGACTGTAGGTATGTATAGAGTATCTGCTGCTTAACCGGCAATGTTACTTGCAGTTGCAAATGGTAGGTTAAAGTTTCTCACCACCGAAGGAATGTAACATGGTTCCAGTGGCCCGCCAATAAAGGCGGAGAGACGGCACACGGCGGGTTTCTTTAGTGGGTGCAGGCCCCACACTACCCTGGTCGTTGCCCCGAACGATAGGGTGTGCGGTTAGGAACATTTTTTCCCGCCATAACAAAAAAAAAAAAAATTAAAGTTTCTTACGTACCTACAATATACTTGTATATAAAAAAAGTTAGGGTTAGTTACACCGGACCAACGAAGGAATGTAACATAGTTCCAGTGGCCCGCCAATAAAGGCGGAGAGACGGCACACGGCGGGGTTCTTTAGTGGGTGAAGGCCCCACACTACCCTGTTCGTTGCCCCGAACGACGTGGTGTGCGGTTAGGAACATTTTTTCCCGCTAAAACAAAAAAAAAGAAAAGAAAGGGTTAGTTACACCATTTATAATTTAACAGTTATTCAATAAATGAACTAATTGTTATGATCTTTGATTTGTAGGACTTCTCTCTGCCCGTAATAGCAGAGTAACTAAAAATATATAGCAAAATACCTATGTTTTTTCTACATTGTTACAAGTACAAGTTGTACAAATTGGATAGGTCAACGAATAAAAACAAAAGTCTAGCATATAGATATTACAGTGTATCACCAATATTAGTCTGACTCACACGTACTGGGGTCCTGAATACTGAAAGAGTTTGCATAAACGCTTCCCTACTCTCGTGTTTTACACACGTTATTGGCTGCGCATTCAGCATTATATACTAAGGCAGTTTAAAAAAAAAATCATACATAACCTGCACGTTTTAGGTGAATATGTCATTCATGCACAAATAGCAGTAGCGCATGCCTGATGAATATTTAAATTACTTACTCATCAAAATCAAATTATATCTCTAAAAGAGAAAAGGTTTCACTTTTTAAATAAACAAATAAGTCAGTGTGCGCTGCTTAAAGTCACAAAGGTTAGATAAGACTACCGATAGTATTGTGTAATGTTATTTACGGATAAAATCTTTGCTCTACCCATTAAGTGCAAAATATATGTGAGTAAGCCGTACTTACTAGTCTCTTAAGATCAGGTCAAGTAATTGGATATAAATTAAAACT
Organism: Leucoma salicis; assembly: GCA_948253155.1. NCBI lineage: Eukaryota > Metazoa > Arthropoda > Insecta > Lepidoptera > Erebidae > Leucoma > Leucoma salicis. The sequence goes on along the minus strand of OX411820.1, from coordinate 10,338,691 downwards.
ACTGCATCTTATTTCCTTATTTTCAATTATATATTTATTTCTTTCTTATTAGAAACATTTGAACAAATTAAGTAAAGCTTTATTAAAAAGAGAGTACCTACAGATAAATATCATTATACGCGGTTTTCCGCAAAGCGCTTGGATTATTGCCAGCGAAGAGGCAATCGTAACATTAATATTTACTTTTGTTGTCCCTTTATGAAGTCTATATAAATATTCTTCCAATCTACATAAATAAAACTGAAGAGTTTTTTTATAGTATAGCGCCTTTGCTCCGCGTTGGCTAATTTTTAGGTTATAGGTATCTGCTATCAATCCATCCATCCATCCATCAGCCCTTCAAAGTCCACTACTGGGCATAGGCCTCCCCAAGAATGGGGGATAGTGCCGTAATCGCCACGCTTGGCAGGCGGGTTGGCGATCGCAGTGGATGTTGTTAATACTCGAAGGAGTGCTACTGCCCACTCGGCTCTTACGTCTTCCATGGGTGGAGAGGGGTGGGACAATTCTAAAGCCTGCCCCACATGGCTACGGTCAGTACATAGTGTTTACTAGATGTCCGAACAAACAGACGGACTAAATACTAAAAAAAATGTTTTGTGTTTATAGACGCCTAAATAGCTTAATACAGTCATGTTTTTTCTCAAATATCCTTAATGTGTAAACAGCTCAGTTACCGCTTTATACTCGTAATAGTATAGAAAAGGCAAATCTCTAGAACCATTAATCGGTTTTGAAAATATATTTTTACTTTTTATACTCCTAATCAAAGGAACGCCTATTTAATATCACACTAGTACCCCTAGTGACTGATTAAAACAAATATTTTAAATCAAAGAGTAAAGTAATACGGCTTCAATGAATATTACCTAGGTGTCAGTCAAAATATTGTCTATGTCTATGACGCAGTTGGTAGTCTAAATCGTTAATAAGCTAGTTTTTACTCATTTTTGGTTATATCTGTGGTTTCGAGGATAGCAACGAAATGAAATGTATACTATAACCAGTTTTCAAGTCTAAGCAAGAGCTATAAAACATGAAAACAAAAATGATTTTTATAATTTCTGTTGCTAATATAAAGCTCTATCCATCCATCAGCCTTTCATAGGCCTCCCCAAAAGAACGCCACAGCCAACAGTCCTATGCCGGCTGCATCCAACGGCTGCCTGCGACTTTGACTAGGTAATCAGTCTGGTGGGAGGCCATCTGGTGGGAGGCCGTCCTACACTGCGCCGACCGATACGTGATCGCCACTTGAGGACCTATCCCCAACGGTTGTCGGTTCGTCGAGAGATGTGAACTGCTCATATATACTACTATGTTATCAGGTCTTTTAGCTTGGAATATTTTAAGCCCAATGACAGCGTTTATTCAACCTTAGTTGAATTGGCAGAAATGATAAAATCATTTTAGATAATATTTACCAATTTATTAGTCTATCTATCTATCTATCAGCCTTTTAAAGTCCACTGCTGGACATAAGCCTCCCCAAGAATGGGGGATAATGCCGTAATCGCCACGTTTGGCAGGCGGGTTGGCGATCGCAGTGGATGTTATTAATACTCGAAGGAGTGCTGCTGCCCACTCCCTCAGTATTCCGTCAGTCAGCTCTTATGACTCCCATGGGTGGAGAGGGGTGGGACAATTCTAAAGCCGGCCCCACTCGGCGTAATTTATTAGTATTAATGGGTAATTTTCAATGTCTTCGTAAAGTACTTTGACCCATGATTGAGATTATAATGATTGACTATGTTATTGTACGAAAGAAAACGAGTTAACCTTTCATTGTAGGAGACACGTGACAAGATTTTTGTAAGGGTAATTTTGGGTTCATTCAATTTTCATAATGCAAATAGTCACTTCTCGCACATTAGCGCAAGCTTATAATATAATAATATATAGATATTATGTATATATCCTCCTATACGAATATGTTTTCTAAGTTATTTTCCTTAACACTTCTCAATAGTATTGCAGCGGATTTGCTAATCCCTGTATATAAAATAACTAAGATAATATATTTCGGACTATCTTTGAATTATAATCAACTAGCCATTGCCCGCGCCTCTGCCGCAGCCAAAACCTATCTTTTAGACCATATCTCAGGTTCCCGATATAGAAGGGGGATAAAATGTATAGCAGTTTTAGAGTAAAAGAGCTATCAAATAAAAAAATGCATCATAATCCGTTCAGTAGTTTTTGTGTGATGCGACAACGAACAAACAGACAAAAATCTAAAAACAAATGTTTTGTGTTTAGATACGCCTATACAGGGTAATATTTTAACCTGTGCGCAAATTTTGAGAAAACAAACTTAAGCAGATTTTAATAAACACGTATTTTTTATTTTGATATGTCTTAGTACTAAAAAATAAAGTTATCGCTAACGAAAGGTGTTTACTTTTGAATTAGATTTTATTGTCACACTACACGCGCACTTCTGTAGATACCTTACATCGGCGCTCGGTCTATGCGCTGACGCGCGTTACTGACCGCTAATTTTATCAGGTTTGAACTAAACTTTTTAAGTTTAGGTCGTGACCTGAAGTTATTTATAAGAATAAAATTTAAAAAAGCGGATTAAACAATTAATGGAAATGTGTACTATTACTGATATAGAACCACCAAAAAAAATTTGCGCACTGGTTAAAAAATTAACCTGTACAGCCTAATACAGTATTTTTTCTCAAATAACTTCAATGTACAGACAAAGCTCAGTTACAGCTTTATAATAATATAGTTTCTACGGGATAAAATATAGATATCGACATCTATTAGTAGACAGTAGCGTTTTCCTGCAGTGAAGCTGAGGGTATAGGCTAGTTTATAAACGCCTTCTAACCTATGATTTGTTTCTTGTTCCAGGCTACACATTTAATGTCGATAGAAAGGACAGATGTAAAAAATGAGCTTGAACCAGTGTTAACGTACCTGTGGCAGTTATAGAAATATTTAATAATTATGGCGAACAAATCGCAGACGCTTATGGAGATATTCCAAGAGATTTTGGCTGCCTCTGGAAATGCTTCGGATACCAGTATCAATGAAACTCAAATTGTTTCTGTGTTACGGGAACAAACGGTGAAAGGAGGTCATGGTGATGAAATGGAAAATCTTTTAGTGAAGATGATGAGAGACGCTAAGAACAAGTTGAATCTCACCTTGAAGCCAGATACGTGTGGATACTGTGAGGGGGATTTTAGAGATGTCATTACGGGTTATAATAGTATTCATGGATATGTCAGTCTCTTGGTAAGTATAAAAAAATTAAACTTTTGATTTATAATTATACTAGTTAGGGCAATGTCTACTAATAATATGCGTGTATTATAAATATAAACTTTCTGGAAGAATTAATTATCTAACTGATAATAAAAACCGTATCAAAATTAGTTGCGTAGTTTTGGAAGAGTTAGCGGATATACAGACAGATAGACGCAGAAAGCGACTTATTAAGGATGTAACGTCCAACTTGTTCAATAATTTAATGTATACCAAATTTCCCCACCCAGAAAGGCATTTAATAAACGCTGATACACATACTTAATTTCTTAATTGTAGATTAGAATAACTATAAATAATTAGGAATTTTGCGTTAAAATCGAATCCACAACAATCGAGTTAATAGGTAGGCATTTAAGGCATTATGTGATATATTTAGTCGTTAAAACTCTTTCAAATACCTGAGAGACAATAAATAATCTTTTTCTTGGGGATGTAATATGCCCCGTGAAAAGGTAGCATCTATAATGATATATGGGTAGCAGACATATAGTATTCTTCATATTTATATTCGTACTTTACAATATGATATTTATTTGTAGCTTACTGAAGTAAAGAAACGATATCACTCATGCAACTTTATTAAGAATAGCAAAAACTTATATATTTAAGTAGAAAGCTTTACGTAAACTTTAATAAAATTGTTATTTTCATGTTTACCCCCAATCTTTATTGTCCTACGTGTCGATAATTGTCGTACAGTGCCTACCTGTTATCTCTAAAATTTACGACAGAATGGAAGTAGACAGATAAGCTTGGAAAATAGAAAAATAAATGTTCTAGCGTACGTAAGACACAAAATAAATAATAGCCTGATTATTTCAAAACCTCAGCCTGTTTTTGTTTCTTTGAGCGCATGGTATTCTTACCAATTGAGGCCAATATTTTTGTTTTTAGAAAAGCTGGTAGACTTGTGAATATCAGCCAGACAGTATGTGTTGAAGTTATTTTTAGATATGCTGAATAGATTCTTTGATTGAACCTTTTATATTTGGTAAAAATAGACTTCGTCCCTTTTACATTTGTACGATTTTTATAATTACATTGGTACGATAATAAATAAGCAAATAACATCGTTTTGAACACGTCACGGTAAAATAACAATGTGATTTCGTTATAAGTTAAAATAGATTGCATAATTAACATATATACCTAATTTAGAAATGAGTCAACTAATTCTGTACACTCTATTATTATACGTCAACAAAATAAAATACAGGTTATCTACGTAAAACATTATAGTGTATTCATAGTCTCATGTCATTGATAATGCCCTCATACATTTTATTTTTGCGTATGGCAGACTATGGTGGCAGACGTGCCACGGCCCGCCTGATGGTAAATGGTAACCGTCGCTCATGGACTCAACAATACCGAAAGTATTGTCAAGCCGCTGCTTACCATTTCATTTCACATATTAAGAAATGAAAGAATTAACGGCTATATCCTGCTACAACCAAAACACACCGATGTACTTCATGGCCGGTCACATAGGAGATGGTGGTACCAACCCGCTCGAGCCCGATAGTACTATGTGTGTACTCCTACTTGGTACCCAACCCTACCACCAGTAATGCAATGGGTGATAAATACTTACTTCCCTTAGTCTCCTCGTACGACACCCGTGCGAAAGAATGGAGTGGTGACACTTGTATTCTTAGTCCGTCACCACACGGGTAAAACATTGCGATTACAACTGGCACATTATATTTGTGTTATATTTGCCATAAAAATTTATTGAAAATTTTTAAGAGCTTATACTCACTACCTACTTGTGGACATTGTTGTAGTTTTTCTTTTCAATAATTCTTTTATAGCTCTGACTGGCGAGCAGTATTTTATCTTGGAAACAAAGATCTTTTGATGAGATTATATAGAACAATAAAATCTATTTCAACTTCAGCATCATTCGAGTCTGCAGAGAGAGAAATTATATATATATCTATAATAGAGTTATGTTATTTTTAAGAAACTGATACCGTGCTACATGCAACACATTAGTTTTAATGTAGTTACTTATTTACTACCGTCATCCATCCATCAATCAGCCTTTCAACGTCCACTGCTGGACATAGGCCTTCCCAAGAGAACGCCACAACGAGCGATCGTGCCGACCGCATCCAACGGCTCCCCGCAGCTTTTTAATTATAATAATCTCCAGACTGTAATTTCGTCTCGCCGGCCAGTATCAATATACACTAGCCATGTACGCAGGAGATATTATAGTGTACGACTGTGTTCAAACACAAATGCACCATCTATTAGCTCACTTTCGTAGTCCGATGAGACGGCGCGGCATTCCGACATGACCGAAGAGAGATCATGCGCAGAACCAAGCCAGGCTTTAAGTGCTTTTCGAAGTACGGGAGTGAAACAATTTCCTGCCTTAACAAAAAATAGTATATGATGTATTAATTATTATTTGTGAATGAGGAAAAAGAGAACATTACGTTACATTTACAAGCGGGAATCGAACCTGCGTCCCTTCCAATCCGGGGAAGTGCTCTAATCCACTGAGTTCAATTCCCGCTCGTACTAAAGTTCTCTTTTTCACAAATAATAATTTGTACTTTAAAAGTAGCTGAGCGTGTCAAGTGCTAAAAATATAGATCAAAAATATGATGAATGATTTCATATTTTTTTTTTATAATTTCGAAAAGATAAGAGCTAGTTATTATAAAATACTAGTTTCTGCTCGCAACACCGTACGTGTGGACTTCAGAATAAAAATGTTCACTCTATCTTTTCGTAAAAATTGATTTCCAATAGAACCATTCGTTTTTCTGCGATAAAAAAATTGCCTAATATGTCCTTTAAAAAGAGTAAAATATATAAAATATATGTAAAGTTTCATGAGGACCGGTTCGGTAATTAAGTATCTCGTAAAAGAATAACAAACAAACAAATGCATTTATAATACCTATTAGTAAGGATATCTTTTGCCTTACTGATAAATTACTTCCTAAAAAAATAAAATTATATATTTTATATAAAGCTTTGATGCGTGAAAATGTAACTAACGAATAGATGTTTTTTTTTTATTCCAGGAGTTTGTTAACTTGCGTATACGTTTTTATAAACTGAACTTTAAGACTTTACTGAGAAGTTTCAATAAATAATTGTACCGAAATTTAGAGAAATCCGATACCTTTACATATATTTCGTACTTCAAAAGAAATGTTTCTAACGGTGAGGGTGTATTGATTGACGAGTTCTTTGTTTAGATGAGTAGGGTGCCAAGTAAGGTGTGATTTAACCTGTCCTGTCCCAAGATATGCCTTAAAACAAACTCATTGTTTTAAAAAATATAGCCTTCAAATACAACATAGTTAAGTAATACATGAGGTTATGTTATTTAGCATCATAATAATATGTTTACCTATTTGCTTTTGGTTGAAAAATTCCGCGTGGAATTCAAAATATAAATATGTCGCTCTATGGCACATTCATTTTTTCTATGTAAAAATAGCCATCCCATAGGAATCAATCATAATTACAAGAATGAAATGTAGCCTATGTCCTTTTCTAGGCTCCACTTTATATGTATATTCAAAGGGATATGCCCAAAAAATGCCTGAAACGGACAGTAACTATTAATAGTCCTTTATTTTATTTAAAATAAAATATGTATAATGAAATAATCCTCAAGTTTGTTTGACTAGGGCAAAAATATAACGACCATTAAAATATTGAACTTGATATCCGTCTAATTTATTCTTATTGATTTTTGTAGTAGGATAGAATTAGTCCACAGTAATTCAACCTATCCCTATGTACCGTAAATCTAATTAAAATAATATATGTGTGTCAATATCAATTAAAATCAAATTATTTTCAAAATAGAAAACATATCGTGGCTGTATGAAATACATGTCCTTTGCCTTAATGACAGTTTGACATATTGCATTACTTATACTGATGGAAGTAACATGTATACAACGATAAGTCCATGCTTATACTATACTTTTTAAATAGCACCGGCGCGATACTAAATTAATTTTATCCTCCAGATCAGTTTGTTGATGATAATAATATTAGTTTACCAATTGTTGTTTTATTATTGCATATTAATCCTTGCCATAACTTAAACTATGTTTAAAAAAAATTTTGGAACTGGCTACTACCTAGTTTTTTGATAATAATTGATATTTTAATTGGTTTCCTAAGATTTGTAGTACGTGTTGGCGTATATTTTATTGTTGTACATTTCAGGCATTTTTTTGTATTGGTGATGGGCATTCTCCTTTCAACATTTTACGGCGTGAAAGTGTAAGAAACAAATAAACAAACAAACTCACTTTCACATATATAATATTAGTAAATAAATAAGCATAGTATTAAAATTTCTCATAAATTGCTAAGTCTATCATCTAAGTCTACCCGTGATCATGAATGCTGTAAAGTATTCGAAACGTCGAGATAGTAGTAAAATGAAGTAAACGCGATAGATTCCGTAAACGTAGTTTTATTTCAAAATTACAAAACCCTTTTAGTTCGACTCCCATAAGGCTAGCTAAAATAGCAACAAAATAATATTTATTTCCTAAAATAGATCTTAATGACGCTGTAAATATACATAGTCAATATATCTACGTCTGTGTGCGTCAAATATTATACCAGAGTTTCATTAACATTGGAATATGGAAAGGACACTTAAGTGACCTAGTGTCGTTGTCTATCAGTTCACCCAGCCTCAGTTGTTCACTCGAGCATCGTGGCTGTCTTCTTCACGTTTCTTAAGTACGTGATAAAATGTTAATAGCTATACGTTCGCTTAGTATCGAACCTTTACGCTATTGGAATAAGATTCATAATATATTCGTTAGTTTCGACGCCATTGACAATTTATTGAATATTTGCCAAAACAGTTAATAAGGACCAATTTTATCGTGACATCATATTGTAGAGGTTTCTTAAAATATGTGAAAATATTATATGAAAAGAGTTTTATTTGTTGCGGTTTTTAAAGTAAAAATTGAGTCCGATTATTCGATATCTCAGACATTTTTCGCGGTGTTTTTACATGATGCCACTGTTATGCGGATGGACGAATGCGACACAGCGAAAAAGGGGGCCTAGAAAAGTTTCATTCTATGATCGCTAAGTAAGAAATTATCATCCATTGCATGACTGGTGGTAGGGCTGGGTACCAAGTGGGAGTACTCACTTGGTATCGGGCCCGAGCGAGTTGGTACCACCATCTCCTGTGTGACTGGCCATGAAGCACATCGTTGCGTTTTGGCTGTAGCAGGAGATAGCCTTTTATTCTTTCATTTCAAAGCGGTGAAATGAAATGGTGAGCAGCGGCTTGACAATACTCTCGGTATAGTTGAGTCCATGAGCAACTGTTACCATTTACCATCAGATGGGCCGTGGCTCGATTGCCACCAAAACGATAAAAATAAAAAACTTAGTGTTATAGATATCGTTAAAAATGTCAATATCCCATATATTTTAATAGTTTTCTATAGCGTTAGCGATCAGAGAATGCAACTTGGCTAGTCCCTCAGGTACTATTAAATTTAAATGTGGATATAAATTCTAGGATATGTGCAGGAAGAATGCTAATGTTAATATGACGGCTAATGGGGATGAACAGAAGAAAAAAAGAATAGCGTAGTACGTTGACCCCAAATAATGGTCAAGCGAATGTTGTTTTATTACTGCATTTTACAAAAGATTGGGTAACGGCTAAACCACGAGTATTTTTATGAAGGTAAAGTAAGTGCTTGGTCGGTTTCTACAAATTCTCACACCATACAGTTAAGATATTCTACATTCGGTTATCATGTATATATACGAGTAAGTATCAGTCAATTTATCAACGTTTCGTAGCATACGTCGCGGGTCGTGAAAATCAATTTTAGGAAAGGGTTGTTGCATAGATAAGCAGGCTGCCAAAGTGCCAACAAAATGTGTCATACTAAACATCATATTATGCAGTATTTTTAGCAAGTACCTACTATATTTATGTCATATGACCATGGAAAGAAAGCTGTTCATTGATCTAAGATATATAATTTTAAAAAGAAAATATTTGAACTAGAGCATTCCTATATATGTTTGGGCACAATCTATAATTAGAATTAATATAAGTTGTAGAACATATTGGTAGTTTCTGAAATTAATCATCAAAAGTTTTTCGAGTTTCATTTGTTATTGCCAAGGCCTGTGCTGCTTCTTATAGTGGACCAAGACCCCAGTCACCCCAGACTTACGTGATTTTAGGAAAGATGATATTTTTTAGGATCAGTAACATAACATAAACATAGAAAGAAATGGATACTCGCTAAGTTGAAAGCGGGGCCATTTTACAGGTAGCAGGTATCAAAGGTGAAAAAAAAACATGCTAACTTACGTCAAAGTAGCAAGGCTAGTTTTTGCATAATGTCGTATATGATATTGTTATAAACAAACTTATACAGTTGCCAGACACTTCCTGTGGGGCCATACTTTTGACAGACGCTTTAAAAGTCGTAGAAAAAAATGAGGGAACTTATGTCATTTTAAGAAAGTTGAATTTTAGCTGAATTTTATCGATCTTTCCTAAAATCACGTAAGTCTGGGGTGACTGGGATCTCACTCTATAGAATTTGGGTTAGCTATAGTTCATAGAGGAGATATAATTTTTCTACATAATATATAAAAATGTCGTATTAACTCTTTTTACCCATTTAAAGACTAAACTGTGAGACTAAAAAATAATTATAATTTCTTAAAAAACAACGAACCTCGACATATTCTGGGAAATTCTAGTTTATTTTCGCGTTCGTTATCTTATAATTCTAGTTTATAAACATTATCCGGTTTAAGGCGGCGGTATCTTTACCTGTCACAAGTTAATATTAGAAGGTTTGAGCCTGTAGATTCTGCTGTTTAAAATCACCAGCGTCAACAGTCAAGGGCTGTTAGAAGAACATTTTAATTAACATTTTAAGTCAAATTATTGTAGCTTAGGATATCGTGACAACCTTAGTCTCGGTTTTAAAAACAGAATGACTATATATTAATTTGTTGTCTGCCTCGGTGGTGCAGTTGTGTGAGCAAATGCTGATCTTGGGTCTTCTTGGGTCTTGGGGTTCGATACGCGGGTTGAGTGGTGCTATTGAGATTTTTTGTAAAAAGAAAAATTCCAATTAGGAGCCCCGAGTTTGGAAAATGTGCCCAGTAGACGGCAATAGGCTCGCCCCATGTTACGTGGGACTTAAACATAGGGGGCGAACCGTGGGATGCATACCTTCGGGGATACAGGCATGATGCTATGTTTTTATGTTTTATATTTTGCCCGTAACTTCGTCCGCGTGGACTTCAGAATTGGTTTAATAAATACGTCACTCTCCATCCATCAGCCTTTCGACGTTCACTGCTGGACATAGGCATCCCCAAGAGAATGCCACAACGAGAGGTCCTATGCTGTTTCGCTCATATGGGGATAGTGCCGTAATCGCCACGCTTGGCAGGCGGGTTGCCGATCGCAGTGGATGTTATTAATACTCGAGGGAGTGCTACTGCCCACTCCCCCGGTATTTCCTTAGTCGGCTCTTACGACTCCCATGGGTGGAGAAGGGGTGGGACAATTCTAAAGCCGGCCCCACACGGCCCAAATACGTCACTCTAAGGCACCTTAATTGTCTTTAATAACATCTTTATCACAAAAACATTCTTCCTGGTTAAGAAGTATCCTACGTTCTTTTCAGTATTCCGGATTATATCTATGAGTAGTATAAAACCTATTTGCTGGCTGATACCGACCAAGCAACTACTTTACCTTCTGGAAAATGCATTCAGTAGTAGTCTCGTAACCGTAATCCGACGGTTAACTGAAGAGGATAATAGTTCTTCTGTAAAAATGCTGAGAAAATCACCATTCGCTTGCCCTTATCGTGGCGTAGTCGGTAATGTAACCGACTTCCGTGCACGAGGTCATGGGTTCGATTACCACTCAGGACAAGTATTTGTGTGATGAACACAGATATTTGTACTGCGTCTGGGTGTTTTCTATATATTATATGTAAGTACCTATTTACAAAAAAAAAGTAACATATGTATTATATCCGTAATCTGGTACACATAGCACAAACATTAAGCTTAGCCTGTAGACTTTGCCATTTCGCACGCTTATCCAGTCCCGATGACAATACACCGCACGGTGTCGACCGAGGCGGCCTGCGCATTGGCTGGAACTCCCCCATGGGACTTAGAGGCGTGAGTATTTGCGCCTAATGCCGCCCTAGCTGAGGCTGTGGGTGGATGGATAGGGGAACGTCTGCCACCCGCAAGGCCTCCCGCGAAGGTGCAACGCTCCGTGTAGAGAGGTAGAGGGTATCTGAAAAGGTAGGCCGCCGGCGAACCACTGAAGTAATGTAACATAGTGGCCCGCCAACAAAGGCGGAGAGACGGCACACGGCGGGCTTATTTAGTTGGTGAAGGCCCCACACTACCCTGTTCGTTGCCCCGAACGACGGGGTGTGTGGTTAGGGACGTTTTTCCCGCCTTAACAGAAAAAAGGGCTATAACGTGAGTAGAGATCGTTGCAGTAAATACAGGTACAATCGTCTTCTTCGTCTTCTTGATCAAGGCAATCTTCATCTGAGTCATCATTAATATCCATCCATCAGCCTTTTAACGTCCACTGCTGGACATAGGCCTCCCCAAGAATGGGAGATAGTGCCGTAATCGCCACGCTTGGCAGGTGGGTTGGCGATCGCAGTGGATGTTGTTAATACTCGAAGGAGTGCTGCTGCTAGTTCCCTCAGTCAGCTCTTACGACTGCCATGTGTGGAGAGTTCTCTCTCTGCTGTTCAGCTCACTTACAAATTTACCACTGGGAACAGTAGAAATTACATTAACTGGAACTGCTAAGAAGAGTAAGTAGTGGGTATCTACATAATCAGCTGATTGAGCTCTTATGGACGAAACGACATACCTATGTCATTATGTCTATTACGTATATATGTCATTTTGTCCATATAGTAATATAAAAAATCAAAATTCAACAATATATGCAAAATTAATATTATTTAAAGAAAAAATATTCAAATGTAAGAATAAATACTTTAAGAGTGCAATAAACATACACACAAAGTAAAACCGTGAAAAATATAACGTTAAAACATAAAAATCCCTGTAATGAAAAAAAACTCATAATTTGGCAATATTTGTCGTCGTCCATGATAGCCGAACGAAAGACTAGAACGAGATCACGTTTTGACAGGTTGGTATAAGTCGGTAAGGTCACGTGATGCAGTTGTCTGTGCCGGGCTAGAAGCGGTAGAATTTGAAATATCATGCCTGTGTCATTTTGTCCGTCTATGTCATTTTGTACGTATTTCCCCTATTCCACAATTTTTTTATATATACACTAAGGAATAATCCTTGTATCGCGGGGCCTTTATAAACATACAATTTCACGAACACAAAGTAAACCCAGACTCAGAACAACCATTTGCGGATAATACAAAGAGTTGTCCTGTGTAGGAATCGAACACCCAACACGTGGGCGGGAGGCCAGTACCTAAACAGCTCCGCCATCTGTGCAGTCAAGTTGTAATGAAAATATTAAAAAAATATAGATATTAAGTTTTGAGGATTTCTTCACTGACATTTAGATACAATTATTTCCCTTTGCTGAAGCAATAGCAGGACTAGTTTATTAATTTCCGTCGTTTGTTTACAACATGCGTGGGCTGTATTTTCTTCTTTGTGAATACTTAACAATAACTTTTGCAAACATTTCAAATAGGTATCTAACAATGTTTATCAAAATATATTAATAACTACTTTTTGATCTATATTTTAGCACTTGATATGCTCAGCAGCAAAAGAGAACTTTAGTGCGAGCGATTTATTAGATTAGTGCATGTAAATGCATCCGATAGGTGGCGTATCGATCATTACTACAAATGTGATGTGTGAAAGTTATCTTTTTCCACATTTTACAAATAATTTGTTCTTTGTAATAACTTTTATTTAAAACTAGCTGCTACTGGAGGATTTAGTTATTTTTTTAGAATCCTAATTAGTTTTTCTCAAGCAAAAGACAGTTAAATTATATTAATTTGTATAGCAATTAACTCAATTTTCAACATTGGTTTCTATTATGACATTAAATACCTACTTAGTAAACGTAGAGGGAATTAAAGCTGTCAAACCGAAATCGATCAAGTACCTACTTGTTACAAAATTAAACCTTGTTGTGGCACAGTATATGTGGTATGTATATTTGAATGTCATGTACAACCACTATCGTGTACTACGTACTATCGTGTTTGCATCAAATTACCAATGATTTGTTGGTTTGAACAATCGATTTACGTGTTTGTGGGTCGATGATATGTATAGCACAGCAGAAATTATAACGTATGTACCTATAAGCGCTTGATTAAATTATGATTTGTCTTACTTGTTATATAAATCTTTGTGCTACTTGAAGATTTACTCTATGACAGGCCTTTACTAATACTAAAACACAAACATAAGCTTTGTAACTATATTTTCAAAAAGGAGGTTCTCAACTCGCTATTAACTTTTTTTTATGTATGTGCACTTATATTTTCGATATTTAAGAAACGCTTTGATGATTATTTTTATATTCCATTAATTAAATCGGTCCAGCAGTCATAAAGGAAATAAAGAATAATTGAAGAAAACCTTTAGTAGTTGAGACATATCTTTAGATTTAAATTCTTTTATTGATGGTCGATGAAATATATTACAAGCTTAGTCTCTTATAAATTTTATGAAAATCATTTAGGGGTTTTTAATTAGGAAATTATCACAAAGCTTAGAAACATGTAGTTATTGGTTTGATTATCCAGAGACGTCTGAGCCTATAATTTTGTTATATCCGTCTGTCTATCTGCCTGTCTATTAATATAATATGTTTGTTTCATCTTAACGTTAAAAAGGCTAAATTGACTTTGATGAAATTTGGAATGGAGATTATACCACTATAATACTACACTATATTATAGATTTAAATATACGCTACTTTTTATCATCATTATCATAAATCATTAGATATGAGCTTTTAATTGACAAAATGTATGTCATTTCGTTAGAAATATTGATTGCATTTTATATCTATTTTCTCTGCGATCACTCCTTTCGCATCTGATTTTCTATAAACAATATCTTATTCAAGCAGTGTTTTAAAAAGTCTACATTAAACACAAAAAAGTTTTACACACCGCTAAATGCTGAAAAAAATAATTATTTCCAGAAGAAACGACAACAGACTTCAACACGTTGTTTTTACAAACTCAGGATAAAAAATCTCGACTAAGCCACAGTTTTACACTTAAATATTTACAATAAGTATATTATTTATTTCGAGGGAAGCATGAAAAATAAATGTGCTGGGATGTTTCGTGTATAGATAGATACATATCGTGCTTAGGCGGCATTTAGCTAGTAGTTGGCGTGGTGCGCTTCCGTGAGCTCAGATTAGTGTAATAAGATTTTATGATAAAATCTACTTGAAATATTTGCGTAAGAAGGCTATATTTTAAAATATCAACATCGCTAAGTAAATACTTAATAGAAAATTCGCAAAGTAAAATATTAGTTCAGAGTTGAAATTTCTTGAATATAACAAAGGTGTCTAGACAATATTGAGGGGAAACAAATGAAAGTTTGTTTGGCAAAAATTGCTTATTACCAAATTGCAACCAAGAGAGACATTTATAGTGCTGCTGGTCGTAATCTCATAATATCGCTTCCAACATCTACGTATTAGGTGTTATAACATCATTTTAATGGAAGTTGCATCTAATTACAGTAGCACTAGAACTAATGTTGTCCCTGTGGTGACGGAGTAAGAATACAAATGTCACTACCACATTCTTTCCCATGGGTGGTACAATCAAGTGGGCCGTGGCTCATGTGCTACCAATATATACGCAATAAAAAAGAATTGTAATATAAATTAAAAAAATATATAAAATAAGTACGTAGGTGATAATATAAAGACATATTTTCTCTATATCACGTAAAAAATATCGTCACGTGTCGCTAGTCTGAATTAAGAGTGACTTTTTCGTCTCGTGTTATTTTCTTTTGATCATTATATGATTTTCATTTTACACCGAGTAGAATATTTCAAGCGAGATGCATGAAGTCAACATTTTCAATGACAGTGCGAGTAGAAAAGTGTCAAACTGACAAACTTTGTCAGCTTACCGAATAGAAATGAAAACATAACTTTGTAATTAAATATAATTTTACTGCAAATTAAAACTTTCGCTGTGAAGAGTTTTGGTTGAGTTTCTTTTGTTGTACCTAAGTCTCTAGTAATTTACGCTGTCTGAGAATAAATTTATGGAACATTAGGTAAGTACTCCATTCAGGGAACACAAAAAATTTACAATTTGTTAGAAGTGCCACTCCAAAAAAAAATGGTAAAGGAAGTCTAAATGAAAACGTTAAGTAGTGAAGAAGGCCAAGTCAAACGTCAAGGAGAGGTCCTTCTCATGGCGTTTTATCAATTTGCGCCAAACATCAAAAGTAGAAAGTCTTACTTTTACCTCAAACGTCTTATACGACAAACAGCGTAGCGTATATGAATATGCTCCAAATATTGCTCCAAATATTGGGAAATATGCTCCAAATATTGGGAAATAGTGAATGCAGATATACTATTCAACTACTTATTGTCCACGACTTCTTACGCGGGGAAATTAGCTTTGTCTTACTCTTTTTAGAAATGAGAATGAGTCTTTCCTGACATCTGATTTAAATGACATAAAAATTAATAATATTCTACTCCAAGCTAAGTTTTGTTTACCCGTGATAACCGGTACAGTAATTTCAGAGATGTGCGTGAACATTATAAACAAATAGAGGCAAGGATTTAAACCTCGTTTAATTTTCTTTTATCAATATCTTATCGTAATATACCTATCTTCTACGTACAGATACACTCAGTTCTACTATTCTATATAAATAGAAAACTAGCTTAGTAAGCAATAGATAGATGGGGCTAACCATGACTTAGATCTCATAGTACAAAAAATAGAAAATGTGATAAAAAAATTTATTATTAACTAGCTGGCCCGACAGACGTTGTCCTGTGTTAGCTGTGAATATTCAATTACTTGTGAACTGTCAGACGCGCTAATATAAGATTGTTGTTTTTTTTAATTTTTCAATTTTCTGCACTTTTTCATTATTTTTTCTTTCATAAGAACCTTCTCCTGATAATAATAAACATATCAAAACAAGAATTAGCGAAATTGTTCCATCCGTTCACGTGTGATGCGATGACCAAGGGAAATAGAGATTATTTTTTATATATAAAGCATGGATATGTAATATAAAGATTGCTAGCTTGTAACAACGTTATCTAAATAAACAAATACTTCATCCTGTGGCACATAAATAGCCAGCTTACATGAACCTTTTATGATTCCGGGATTGTTTATCATATGGGATTGTAGTCATGTCTTCTCCGGACTAATTACGTTACGTTAATTACGGCGTCAAAAGGTAACAGTAATGAATAAACAGATGAGTAAATAGACAACAGGTGAATATATAAAACCTAAGAAAAGGACATATATGGATAATTCCTCTGTAATAGTTGTTTGTAAAATGGGTAAATTCTGAAGTCCATCAGGTGGACGAATCCGCGGGAATTTAGTTATAAATGACGTAATATTCTCATATCAATCCCAATAGTGGTGACCTACTCTTAAGGGTTTGGGGATTCACACTTCTTAATTGATTTTATTATACAAATTTTACTAAAATAAAACCAGTTTGGATCTCATCCCGTTCATCATATATGCAAATTCGGCTCTGTGAGTAGATAACGTTGCTTAGAATAATAATTGTTAGACATGGGTTCTGTTTAAAATATGTTATGAAAATATTAATATATTTTCGTGTGACATATATAACGGTGCACTTTTTGAAATATCGTTTCTACTTACTTACTTACTTATCATCACGCCATTTCCCTTGCAGGGTAGGCAGAGAGAACAGAGTGCCAAGAGGTTCTATTATTACATACATATCTAGCTTCCTCAACATTCATAACTCTCTTCATACACGCTCGCCGGTTTCAGAGACTCCTGACTCTCACATTCATTTCATTCAACCTTTGTAAACATTTATCCAGATATATGATAAACAGTCTGGCTGATAGAACGCAGCGCTGTTTAACGCTGATATTGACATCAAACCAGGGTGACATTCCATCATCCAGCCGCACACAAGCTCTGCAGTCCATGTAGTTGGACTGCACCGCTTGTAGCAGTCTACCTTTAATACCATATTCCGGCAAAATGTCCCAAAGTTCCTTTCGTATAACCGTGTCAAATGCTTTCTGCAAATCCACAAAGCTGCAGAAAACCCTCTGGCCTACAGCCAGATGCTTCTCCACAATGTTGCGCAGAGAAAACACTTGATACATGCATCCCCTTCCACACCTGAAACCTCCTTGTGAGTCACACAAAAATTCATCAGACACCATCCTCATTCTCCTTTCAATAATCTTACCATACACTTTGGCTGCCAAACTGGTCAAGCTAATGGCTCCGTAGTTTGCACAGTCATAACGTGAACCCTTGTTTTTAAAAAAGGGCACGATGACTGCGCTTCTCCAGTCCTTGGGAACCATTCCTGAGCTCCAACATAAATTGAGAAGCATCAGGAAGAATTCCCAGACACACGAGCCTCCAAGCTTGATCATCTAAGCAGACACCATATCAATACCAGCTGTCTTACCATTTTTCAAACTTCTAATCGCCCATTCAACTTCATCCATACTAATGTCATCAGAGGATGCTGGTACCGAATGTTGATCTGTTAGACCATATGTGGCACCGGCATCACCCTGAACATCCGCATACATATCTCCAAAATATTCACTCCATCAGCTTAACACATCTTGTGTTTGCGTAAGAATGTCTCCACCTTTAGACCTTATTTTATTCATTCTGAAAGCTGACCAACCACTCCGAGATTTCTTCACCTCCCTCCAGAAAAGTTTGGTGTTGCTCTCGAAGTTTTTGTTCAGCCTTTCTTCTGCAATCATATTTACTCTATCACGCTTTTCTTTCACTAAGGCTTTGGTGTCATTCTTACGTTGCCGGTATATTTCTTTCTTCTATTCTTTCATACTTGCACTCAGGTTCAAAGAAGATACATAGTCCAGCCACGCTTTCTTCTTTTGGTCTACGGAAGCTGCTACTTTCGTATCCCACCATGCATCACCTTTCACTTTCCTATGCTTCTTTGAGCATCCACATACTTCTTTCGCTCTCTTCTTCTCTCTTGATAGTATCTTCTACCATACTATCTTTCAATACTCTCCAGCATTCTTCCATGTCAGATTCCAGCTGACTTGCCATTGTCAGCCGTTCACGGACACCCTCTGCATACTTTCCTTTTACACTCTCTTCTTGCAACTTTTCAATCTTTATTCTTTCAAGCCCTCCGAAGTGGTCTCGCCAGTGTCTCCACTTTCTGAACAGACCACAAAATCTCGCAATAATGAGATAGTGGTCCGTGTCGATAGTGGGACCTCTGTGGACCCTTATATCCAGAATTTTACTTCGGAGGCAACTGTCTACCAGAATTAGATCTATCATACTTCTCTGTTCAAATTCAAATTCAAATTCAAAAATATCTTTATTTCATAGGCCTATTAAATAGCACTTAAAATGGTCAAGAATACACTAATAATCAACACGAGCGCCTGAGGCGAGTGCATCCGCAATAACAAAGTGGCGATTGCAATCGCCACAAGCGGCCGGATTCCGAAGTAAAGCCTTTCATGAGAAGAACCCAGCAAGAAACTCATGGACCACTTTTTTAAATTGCCAATTTATTACAATTTAATATAATCTTTATAACTAAAATGACATTATATCATACAAAACAATTTTGAAAATTAATGGATGAGGAGCAGCTCAAGCCCATTTTGTTTTGTCCTCAAGATAATCCGAAACAATGTAATAACCTTAAACACAAAGTGAAAAATGTGAAATCGAAAATAACAGTCAGGAGCAGGATAAGAACCTGCATCTTCTGGATACCGTCCCGATGCTTTACCAATTCAGCCATCCTGACAATTGCTCCTGACTGCTAATTTCGATAACACATCATACTTAACGTCTTTGGGTGACGCTGCCTGACTGTTATTTTCGATTTCACATTTTTCACTTTATGTTTAATGTATAGTGCTAAGCATGTCAAATGCTAAAAATATATATAAAAATATCTAAATGTAATAACCTTGATTACAAAGTCTAATTTTTATGGCTTTCTTAAACTAATTTAGTGGCATGTTTCGGACATTTTCAGGAATCTTATTGTAAAAGCATATACATAAAAGATCTACTAATTCTGTGGAGACGAGTACTGTGTGCAATAAGATTGCCTTTGTTCCTAGTATTAATGTGATGAACATCGCTATACTTATCAAAACATCCGATATTTTTCTTGACATACAACAGATTTTCGTATATAAATTGAGACACAACAGTTAGAATATTCATTTCTTTGAATTTCTGTCTAAGGGAAACTCTCGGGCCCAGATTATAAATTGCACAAACAGCCCTTTCCTGAAGTACAAATATGGAATTTAAATCGGCGGAACATCCCCATAGCAGTATGCCATAGGACATAATACTATGAAAATAACTGAAATAAACTATTCTAGCCGTTTCAACATCAGTCAATAATCTAATTTTTTTTACCGCATATGCCGCTGAGCTTAACCTACCTGACAATTTTTTAATATCCCCATATTAATTTAATATGGGGGCCCCATTGGAGTTTGTTATCTATAGTGATACCTAGGAAAACCGTGGACTCCACAAGGTCCAGTTTAACGCCATTCAATTGTACATTGGTTTCTACATGCCTTATATTGGGTGTAGTAAATTTTATACATTTAGTTTTATTTTCACTTAAAACCAGGTTATTAGTATTGAACCAATGAACAACTTTAGATAGTGCGTTGTTCACATCGTCATAATTAAGCAGTTGCCTTCTTAGTTTAAATAATAAAGATGTATCATCTGCGAAAAACACAATACTTCGATTATCACCTACGTAGTATAAGGTCTTTAATATAGACTAGAAACAGAAATGGCCCTAAAATAGACCCCTGTGGCACACCCATTGTCATGACAGACCCAAGCGATAACGTACCATTAACATCGACCCTTTGAATTCTATTGCTCAAATAAGAAGTCAAAAGCTCGAGAGCCCTGTTCCTGATTCCGTAATGGTATAACTTTTTAATGAGGGTTTCATGATGTATGATGAGGGTGTCAAATGCCTTAGACTAATCGCAAAATACGCCTAACGCATCATGCGAATCTTCCCAGGCTCTAAATATGGTTTTTAACAATTCTATACCTGCATCAGTAGTAGAGCGATTCTTCGTGAAGCCGAACTGGTTTTTATGGAAAATTTTATGATTGTCAAAATTATTAATCATTTGTTGGAGAATAAGCTTCTCAAATACTTTACTTAGTGTCGGTAGTACAGAAATTGGACGAAAATTATTAAGTTCTGAGGTACTACCAGATTTAAACAAAGCAATTACTCTACTAAACTTCAGAAGGTCGGGGAATACACCATTAACAAAACAACCGTTAAATACAGATGTCAATTAGGGAGCAATAATATGAATGATTGAGTTAACTAACTTAACAGACATACCCCATAAATCGTAAATAGTCAGGATGGCTGAATTGGTAAAGCATCTGGACGGTATCCAGAAGATGCAGGTTCAAATCCTGCTCCTGACTGCTATTTTCGATTTCACATTTTTCACTTTGTGTTTAATGTATAGTGCTAAGCATGTCAAATGCTAAAAATATATATAAAAATATCTAAATATTTATAGGGTTTGCGTCATTATTAGGTAAAATCTTAATTGTAAAATTAAGTTTACCTGGTCGGTATAATGTATGAAAATGCTTCCGACAGATGGCGCAGGCGTCACCCAAAGACGTTAAGTATGATGTGTTATCGAAATTAGCAGTCAGGAGCAATTGTCAGGATGGCTGAATTGGTAAAGCATCTGGACGGTATCCAGAAGATGCAGGTTCAAATCCTGCTCCTGACTGTTATTTTCGATTTCACATTTTTCACTTTGTGTTTAATACTACGAATACTTTGGTATAACTACAGTATTTGTAAATGTAAGAAATATAAACGGGCATTCACGGACATTTCACACAACGTCCTCTGGTCCCAAACTAAGCTTAACGCTTGTGCTATGGGTACCAGACTACAGATAAAATACATATATTACTTTTTTTTGTAAATACACATATAATAGATAGAAAACACACATACCTATCTGTGTTCATCACACAAATAGTTGTCCTGAGTGGGATTCGAACTCACGACCTCGTGTAATGACAACAAAGATGACGGATTGATACAAATAATAGCGACAACCTTTGTAGACTGCTAACATGAGTACGTAATAAATACCTACTTGTTAGATATGCGTAGGTACTTGTGCTGAAGTCTCGACGTATTTACACTGCCTCACTCACAGATGTAATAAAACATAACCGCTGTTACACAACTCTACCTATCATTTTTGCACATATTAGAAACACATTTGTTTACGTAATAATGGTAATCTATTACTCTAAGGTAATCATTTTCAGCACACAGTATTGTTATTAAAGTTTGTGCTTATATTAATACCATCCCATCTGATGGTATAGTAGTCACAACGAATTTGTCTCTGTAGTTAGCACAGAACAATATTACGTAGTTAGGCACAGAGCGCGAAGTGGGGATTTTGACAGAATCATACGATAAGTGGTGACAAATTCAAATGTTATTACTCGATTAACAAAACAATCGTATGAGAACATAGTGTTTTCATATCTAAGTATTTAGGTTCTATTTATCTTTTTTATATTCAATAAAAAGTATACGAGCGATTTGAGTGAATAAGCTTTAATCTAGATTTAGAAGAGTCTAAATATTTTAGTTCGATCGACAAACTATATATTATCGATAACAATTGCTAAATTATAATCAATCATTTTTCGATTAATGTAAACTGTAGAAGACGCATATGCGTAACAAAAATGGCTACTGCGCAGCGTCTTGCAGCCAACTTCAGAGACACAAAGATCCGTTGTGACAACTGTAAGTGGTTACCGTAGCCTATTGACGTTAGCTACACTAGAGGTATCACTCGCCCGTCACCGACTACAAGGACGGGCATAGGAGATAGAAAACAAGCATAATAAGGAGATGGTTTGGGCCTCCGATGCTCTCACTCACCGCACGAAACAAATGAGTAGGAGTACCTGCCGTTA
Organism: Leucoma salicis; assembly: GCA_948253155.1. Lineage (NCBI taxonomy): Eukaryota > Metazoa > Arthropoda > Insecta > Lepidoptera > Erebidae > Leucoma > Leucoma salicis. Next base: position 10,316,102 of record OX411820.1, on the reverse strand, counting down.
TTTCACGTTGAACTTCTGTAAGAGAGTGATATTTTCCCAATCGAACCGGCCGCCATTCATGCTGAGAAAAGCAAGGCTCTTCCAATAGCTTAGCGCTTATTTGCATTTTTTCGTTCAATAATAATAAAGGCTATAAAATATGGACAACAGTTCGGGTACTCTATTCAATTGCTAATATTAGAGCGAAACTGCATTTCTAATTAATTGTCGTAAATAGATAACGGTTATATTTATTATAAAGGGTGCCTTGTTAATTGTTTTTTCAAAACTCTCTACAAGCTCGGCAGTTATGGTTTCATTTAGAAGAAATTGTCCTTTTTTGGACATAAAACACACGAAAAGAAATTATGCTCATAGTGCCGGACTCCGACAAAAGAAGTCGTCATAGAGACTATATTATATTCAGTAATAGCTTTGGAGTGTGACATCAAAACCACGTTTTCATTTTTTTATTATGTATATTCGCAAATCCGGCCGCATCGCTGTGGCACATTTAGAATTCGTTCGTTAATTTTATAATAACAAATATTAAAATTGGTATAAAAACTATCATTTCTATCAAGTTGGACCAAACTGCACACAGAGTGCAACATGTCTTTAAAATCGGTTCATTAGTTTAGGAATTCATCGCCGACAAACAACGTAACGCGAAATTGTATATATAAAGATTTAAAAACAAGCGCTTAACTATATTTTACCTGGGGCATGGTGATCAAAACTTGGGTGGTAAAATAGCTTAACAAAAGTTTATCCACTCTTGCCTAGACACAATAGAATATGTTGTTGGTAACTTATTCCTAATTATTAAAGCTGAGGGTATTATGGGATATGCCGCAAATTGTTTAGTTAGGATTGGTGGAACGTTTACAAATAAAGCATAAAGCACCGTTTATTTCGTCTTTTGACGGAAAGGGTATGGAACGTAGCTTTTGTGTAAACTTTTCCAAATGCAATCCATGAATCTGGTGAGCCTGGCAAGGCTGCGCCTATTTTGAAGGCTCTAAAGATTGGTCTTTGCAACAGACAGGGCGTCTTGTTCCTTTATTTAATAAATAAACGCACAAGTGAAGGCTAGTGTAGGTTGCTTGGATACGGGTGACCGCTTACCGTTTAGACGGGAAAGATGTCTGATTGCCAGCTTTGTAGTATAAAAAATCTGATAAATTAAATTTTCTTCTGAATAAAAACAATTCATTGATTCGGATGAGATGATATTAGACAAGGTAAGTGGTCGTGGGTGGTGCTTATTACTTTTATTAGCCATCAAAAAATCTTTAATTTAATACTTATTGTTTATTTGTTACTGAACATTATTTTCATGTAGTTAAATATTCAATCTCTCTCTTTTTTCCATCTTCATGAGATCTAACGATTGCGTTATCACGTTTCTTTATTATTATTTTGTCCTTAAAGAAAGACACAAGTGGAATATTGAAGAAAATTCATATGAGATTTCTTCAGATTTTCGAGACTTTCAATTTCTACGATGCATGAGTTGGTTTTCAATTTATAGGCGACGCACAACAATCTATGAAAATTTGTATTCGTTAAATTTAGATTATTTTTCAGAGTTACGTATCTCAATACTTACTTACTTATCATCACCACGTAGGCAGAGAGACCAGAGTGCCAGAAGGTTCTATTCTTGCATAAATCGCTCGCTTCCTCAACATTCATAATTCTCTTCAAACACCTTCGCTGGTTTCGGAGATTCCTGTCTCCACGTACCCACGAACTCGTACTCACGTACTCCACGTATCTCAATTGGTTCTTTAAATCTTTGTTAACTTACGTATACACAAGAGTGACAGATGAGTAATTAATATAAAAATTATAATGATAGCAAACAATTTCAATTGCACGCCTCACAAGTGAAGCGTTGAGGTGGGTACTACTCTCGTTTCACTAAGAACAACTGATTTTTCAAACTTAAAATGTCTCTATTTATCATATATTGCACTTGTAAAATAATATGTACACACACATATCAAGAAAGACACTATTTTTAACACTTATGATATTTTTGATGTCATTTTTGTTATTTAAACTACTTAAAAAGTGTTTAAAAAAGTTCTGTCTTGGACGTCCGTGTATTGTAGGTATGTTCGGAGAATGTATGTTAACACGATAACGATCGAAATACTTTACAAATCGAGTCTTTTTTTATCTCTTACGCTTCAGTATAACTACGAATAGAGCCCTTCACTTTTCACGGTCTGATTCGATGTGGTTTAATTGTTATTAAATAAACAAAAATATTTTGAATATTTACGCTCGACTCGATGATACAGTGATACACTAAAACCAGCGATATACCTTATTTCGTGAGAACTACTTCTATAGACCAATATAGAAGTACTTCTAAAAATTAGCGCTAGATGATTATAGAAATACTTCTAAAAATTAACCACATTAGTACTTTTTGAAATTAGCGCTATCTATGTGATTTATTGAAAACTACTTAGTAAGACCAATACATTATTAGTTACTTATCAAATGATCAATTTTATTGTGAAAAATGAAGATTATGAGGCGTGCACTTTTGGATTTTCCAAAGTATTTTAGAAATGCGTTCTAAATGGAAGACAATGGAGTGATGCCTGATTTCTATGTCCGCATGTGAACGAGATGGTAATAAATTTTATTGTACATACATAGTTCTGCCGCTCGACTAATGACTAGGATTTTTTTTTTCTGAATGTCTCGTGTCAACCAAATGCTATTAGTAAAGCTATTAATCATAGCACAGTATAAATATTCATTGTTGGATTGCTATATTTACACCCTTCCTTTAGAGTCTCCTATGAGTCTAATTAATTTTTTATTCGTCCACTTTACTTGCCCACTATTGGGCTCAGATCTCCTCTAATAGTGAGAGGCGTAGTCTACCACGCTGGTTACGTGTGGTTTGGCAGACTTCCATGGCCGTCGAGAAAATCTCTCGGGCATGCAGGCTCACGATGTTTTCTCTTCTCGAAGCAGTAATAATTTGCAAACAAATACATAATTTCGAAACATCTCGAAAGGTCAAGAGGGTTGTGTGAGTTGTGTCGTACGGCTTGGACCTCGGACTGGAATTGGCCTCGATACCACTGTCTTTGCAGTCTTTGGTTTCACCACACTAGACTAATATTGCGATACATATCAAGCAATTATTTATGAATATACATAGATATAAGACATAATATATTGATGACTTCAACTTATTATTATTAAAATGCTGTATACCTAAGTAATGTGCATTTATGGAACTGATGCATTACGCTGTGATCCAAGTGATGGATACTGACTGACAAGGGGGTTATGTCGGATTCACAGATATAGTTCGATGGGCCTTGTGGCGTAGCCGGTAGTGGTCGTGGGTTCGATTCCTACTCAGGACAATTTGTGTGATGAACACAGATATTTGTACTGCGTCTGGGTATTTTCTATCTATTATATGTATGCATTTACGAAAAAAGTAATATATGTATGATACCCGAAAACCTTATTAAATTTATTTACGCAGAGAAATACTCGTAGTTAAGTTTATAAGTCTGTAGGTATTGATACTATAAAAAGAACTTTGTTACCTTTTCACATCTAAGCCGCTGGATAGATGTTGATACAATTTTGCGAAGAGAGTGATTGAAGAAGGAGCACTTTTTATTTCTAAAATAGATTTCCTGTGGTCTAGGGTGCCCAGGAGTCGTATCATGGCGGAGACGCGGCCAAAAGCTAGTCAATACTACTGTTCAAATGTTGTGGAAAAGCTATTCGAGAGAATACGCTTTATGTCGCAGATCTTGTTAAAAGACTACGCCATGCCATATTCCACATCAGTAACTTATTAAAATACACGTCATCTATCAGAAGTATATCTGCACACATATTATTCCTACATGGTTAGCTTAATTATATTATTAAAATTAAGCATTGCAACACGATATAATGGCCATAATATTTAGACTGGCAACATACAAACAACAGAAAAACGTATTCATTTATTTGTAATTACATTTAAAAATAGCATTTTAATTAAAAAACACGTGGGCGTAGACATCGTTCACGCCAATAAGCAAATTAACGCCAACAGAGCAAAATATTTTTTAGTCGAATAAAAACTTGAAACTACTCAAATCATATATCAATTAGCCAGATGCGTTTTTTAATTGAAATATATTATGCGCATTACACGTGGCTTCTCTCCCGTCACACTACATAAAATTTATTTTGGATAGGCTTTGCGTAACCCAACCAGTATCAAAGAATATCACCCATCAAGTATAATGTGCGTTGATATGCAATAATATAATCAATAATCGGTTATTCTTATAATAAATATGAATGACTTTGAATGATATGGTTTCGATTGATTAAACAAATGGATGTTTTTACACCTGTAGTTATTTAATTCACCGGTTATGGTGATTTATGATGCGCGCAGACCTGCTAATTGTTTGGTCGAGTACTGTTTTAATTCAGCTATTCCATCCATCAGCCTTTTAACATCCACTGCTGGACACAGGCCTCCCCAAGAATGGGGTATAGTGGGTTGGCGATCGCAGTGGATGTTGTTAATACTCGAAGGAGTGCTGCTGCCCACTCCCGCGGTATTCCCTCAGTCGGCTCTTACGATTCCCATTCAATTCTAGTGCCGGCCCCACACGGCGAATACAGCTATTAGCAGATTCAAAAGCTTAAAGCCTGCGTGTTTATATTTCCAAGTATTTATTGAAGTATTAGGTAGGGTAAACTGTATAATGATTGGCATTCTAAGCATATTTAAGATTTATATATATTTTTTAAATTGATTGGTGTTTAAAAAGTCAGCAAACATTGATAAAGTGTTCTCTGGTATGTATATTTCCAAATGAAAATGCATTAGTCAATCTGATTAGAGATTTTTAATAGAAAAACAAAGAAAAACAATAAATATATTTGAAATTACAGTCATTGGCACCATGTACAGTTACTGTTATTAAGTCAGTCATTGGCACCTAATAAAGTGAGATTATAACAGAAAATTGGTCAAAAAAAGCACTCGTTACCATTATTTACCTAAATCCATCCATCCATCCATCCATCAGCCTTTTGACGTCATCTGCTGGACATAGGCCTCCCCAAGAGAACGCCACAACGAGCGGTCCTGTGCCGACCGCATCCAACGGCTCCCCGCGACTTTGACCAGATCATCGGTCCATCTGATGGGGGGCCGTACTACGCTGCGCCGTCCGATACGTGGACTCGAGAACCTTTCTTTCCCAACGGTTGTTGGTTCGTCGAGCGATGTGGCCTGCCCATTTCCACTTCAGCATGGCAACCCAGCGGGCTATGTGGGTCACTCTCGTTCTCCTACGGATCTCTGTATTACGAATTCGATCACGTAGGGAAATACCAAGCATAGCCCGCTCCATGGCCCGCTGAGTAACTTTGAGCCTTGATACGAGGCCAACATTCAGAGACCACGTCTCTGTTCCATATGACATCACTGGTAACACACACTGGTCGTAGACCTTCGTTTTCCGACACTGCGGAATATTGGACGAGAAGATCTTTCTTAGCTTCCCGAACGCTGCCCAGCCGAGTTGGATTCGTCGATTGACCTATTTCTCGAAGTTGTGCCTACCTAACTGGACTGTTTGTCCCAGGTAGACATAGTGGTCGACAACTTCGAGCAGCCCACTCCCGACTAGGACCGGTGCTGAAATGACATGGACATTAGACATGACTTTCGTCTTGTCCATGTTCATTTTGAGACCCACTAGTCGGGAAACCCTGCTGAGATCATTGAGCATGGTGCCAAGGTCCTCCAGCGATTTTGCCATGACTACGATGTCGTCGGCATATCGAAGGTGAGTGATGTATTCGCCATTGATGTTGATGCCAAATCCGGTCCAGTCCAAGAGCTTGAAGACATCTTACAATGCAGCGGTGAAGAGTTTCGGGGACATAACGTCTCCCTGTCTAACACCTCTCTGCAGTTGGATCGGTTTCGTACTCCTGTCCTGAACACGGACTGACATGGTGGCGTTTCTATACAAGCACTTCAGCACTTCAATATACCGATAGTCAATTTAGCACCGCTGAAGGGACTGCAGCACCGCCCATGTTTCGATCGGATCGAAGGCTTTCTCATAGTCCACAAACGCCAGACACAGAGGCCGATTGTATTCCTCGGTTTTCTGTATAATCTGGCGTAGCGTGTGAATGTAGTCTATGGTACTATAACCTTTTCGGAAACCAGCTTGTTCGGGTGGCTGGAAGTCGTCAAGCCTGCGCGTGAGTCGATTTGTAATGACCCTCGAGAACAACTTATAGACGTGGCCCAAGAGCAGAGATGGGTCTATAATTCTTCAGGAGGGTTCTGTCACCTTTCTTGACGAACAGCACCACCACGCTCCTGGTACACGACTCTGGAACGTTGCCCCCGAGAACAACGGAATTGAATAGCCTCTAGAGAGCTATGAGGACCGGCTTTCCGCCTGCTTTCAGAAGCTCTATAGTAATTCCGTCGTCACCCGGTGCCTTTCCGTCCTTTAGCTGTTTGAGAGCCATTCTGATCTCGTACAGGCTGACGCCCGGGATATCTTCGGTAAAGTGCCGAGTTAGCTTGGATCTGAGGTCTTGGACCAAGCCAGCAGCAGGGCTCTGGGATCTGTACAACTGTCCATAGAACTGCTGGACCTCTCTCAAGATCTCATCTGGAGATGAAATGACAGTGCCGTCGTTGGTCCTCAGTTTAGTCAACTGGCTTTGACCAACAGACAGATCTCTTGCCAACAGTTTCAAGCCTTGGTTCCGCTCTATCGCCTCTTTAATACGGGTAGTATTAAATTGGCGAATATCGTGTCGCACAGCTTTGGAGATCTGTCTGTTTAACCGCCTTAGGCAGGACCAATCGGCTGAGGACTGGACTGTCATTTCTTGTCTCCTCTCCATGAGTTTGAGAGTATGGTCCAAGAGTTTACGAGTCCTACTGACGCGACGGGCCTTGAAGTAGGTCGACCCGACCGCGTGGACAGTTTGCACGAACCTGCTGTTCATATCGCTCGCTGATTCACACTCATCTAGACATTAGAAGCGATTTTGTAGTTCGAGCTGAAAGCTCTCGGGGTTCTGGTATTGGGCAGGTGTTGGTCGGAGCGTAGACTTCATCAAGCGTGACCTCTTGACTTTTGTTCTAATATTCAAGGTGCCCCTGACTAGTCGGTGATTACTTCCAGTTTTAATCCTGCTGATCACTGAGACATCATTGAATATGTGTCGTTTGTCCGACAAGATGAAGTCAATCTCGTTTTTCACTGAACCATCAGGGCTAATCTAGGTCCATTTCCGCTGGGGCTGCTTCCTGAAGAAGGAATTCATCATGAAGAGGCCTTCCTTCTCCAGAAAATCAGCCAGCATCTGGCCCCTGTGGTTTCTCTGCCCAAATCCATAGTGCCCCACCTTCAGCTCATCGTCTGTCCTTTTGCCTAGTTTCGCGTTAAAGTCTCGCATAACCACCGTGAAATAGGTTTTAGACAAGTGGATAGCCTTCGAGATGTCCTCATATAGGGCCTCCACCTCTTCGTCGGAGTGTGTCGAGGTCGGTGCGTAAACCTATATATATATATTATTCTGAGTTAATTATTCTGAGTATAAGGTACGCTACCCTACTCGACACACTTTCGATCCTTTCCACGTTGCCTACGAGAGACCTGCGAACGATAAACGCGAGACCCCCTTGGGACTGGTGGTCACCTTCCCGGTGGAAGAGCAAGTTCCCGGACTGGAGGATTGTCATGCCCTCAACCTCTCTACGGACTTCTGACAACCCTATAATGTCCCAGCGGATCTTGCTCAATTCCTCTTCCAGCTCGGCAATTCTCTCGTCTCAACGTTGTGCGTTACCAGGGCCAGAGGTCGTTGTTTTTGGTAGCCTTGCCGCGATCGGAGATTCTTCGCACCCCCTGCTCCGTCGTTACCGGGCCCGCTACCGTTAGGCCACGGAATAGCGGAGCTGCCGTGACTGGGGGCCATTTTTTGTTGGGTGCTCATTTTTGGGGGATAGTGCCATAATCGCCACGCTTGGTAAGCGGGTTTGCGATCGCAGTGGATGTTATTAATACTCGAGGGAGTGCTGCTGCCCACTCCCCCGGTGTTATTTATTATGTGTTATTTACTTAAAAACTAAGCATAATAATAAATAATCTATGTAACAGTCGTTAATTGATGATCCTTATTTGAAAGTGATGTTTTAACAGTTCTGCATGGCGCCGATATATATCTATTTTCTTTAGTGCTGCCAGCTATAACATTACAAAACCTACTTTTTTCTGCAATAAAATTTTACTATTGCAGATTATGAAAAAAAGTAGAACAAATGTTATTTCCTATACCAGTTCTTAATATTTGCATTTAAAATCCAAAGTGCCAATGACTAAGGGGTGCCAGCAATATTATAGTTTACGCTATGCAAAAATAAAATAAATCGTGTGTAGAAACATGATGGACGATTTCCATTAAAAAACCTTAAAATGATATTGTTATACAACATTTCCACGCGTCATAATTATTATATAAACAACACGTGTAAGTTTACTAAGTGGCATAATAGAACACATAAATAACGAGAACCTTCCAATGCTATTGATTACAGGTGTGTACAATTGGAGTTTTGGCGAATACAATGAATATAGCTGTTCTGACACGTCGCGATATGGCTGCCGCCCCCATAAACAGGCTACTGAAGTGGCTTGCCGTGGCTGACGTATTCGTTATGATCGAATATGTGCCCTTCGTTATATATCGACATTTGGTAAGTAGGTAAATATTGACTTATTAGAGTGACCGGTCCCTTAAAAAGGCGAAAATGTACAATGCCCTATTTTTTCATATTATGACTAAGTAATTTTATTATTTATCTACTAGCGGCCCGTCCCGGGTTCACGCTGGTGGACATGTAATTTATAAACATTTTGGGATAAACGTAGAATAAATGTATCTTTATGCAGGACATTAGTAGCTTCTTTTTTCTTTATACACATAATATATATATATATATACATAGAAAAATACATATCTTCCCTCTTTCTAATATCAGTACTAAATATAGCTTATGTTGCTACTCTGGGATAATGTAGCATTATAATGGTAAAAGAATTTTTGAAATCCAATTGTTTTTGGGTTTATTCGTTACAAACATACAACAAATACAAATCTTTCTTCTTTATAATATTAGTATATATAAGCAGAAATTATATTTTTATTGGTGCTTTGTAGTTTCAATCCTTTATCATCGAAAATGTAGGTACAAACAGGATTAAAGAACAATACGCCTTTATTTCAGTTGAAATTTACAAATTCATAATAACAAATAAAACATTGAGTTTTTACTACCTACTCTGTCTAGTGCCTCTCTTGTTCATAATATCCTTGCAATTTCTTGTTATTTGGTCTTATCATCTTTTGAATTACCTAGATGAGGTAAATAATTATACGACGTGGTGATTGACGCATTTCTCCAAGTTTTGTTAATTTGAATTAACATGGTAGTGTAGTTGCCTAACTGCCTCTGTTATGAGCGGTAGTGTGAGCAACTGCTGATCATGAGGTCTTGGGTTCGATCCCCTGGTCGGGCAGTGCTATTGAGCTTTTTCGTAAAAATAAAAATTCTCACTAGCAGCCCGGAGTATGGAAATGTGCCCGATAGACGGCAACAGGCTCGCCCCCTATTACGTGGGACTTAAACATAGCTGGCGAACCGTGGGTGTGTAATATACCTACACCTCTGCCTACCTCTTCGGGGAATACAGGAGTGATGCTGTGACGCTATGTATGTAGTTGCCAAGTGATTGTTTTAAGAGTGTAGGTTTTAGCCATTGAGTCCCACCATAGACACTATTTCTTCATGAGAATGCAGAAAATATCAAGTAGAACTTATCTCTGCTTTAAGTAGGCACAGATAATAAATTGTTATCACAAAATTATTGATTCTTCCGAAGTAGTTTATGATGAATAGAATAGATAACAGAATAGATAAATAATGATTGTGTTTAGGGAATACTAGTGCTTAATAGTGATGCCACATAAAAATACTTATTAAAATCTTTTATCTGTATCTGTACTATTATAAAGCTTTAACAGAACTATGTCTGTACATTTAAGATTTTTGAGAAACAAAATGCTTCGTTTCGAAGACAAAATGACTACATTAGGCTTTATTTCATAATACATTAGGCTATTTAGCCGTCTCTGAAACGCTGAACACAAAAACTTGTTTTGGCTTATTTGTTCGTTCGCACATCACGCTAAAACTATTTAACGGATTTTGATGATACGTTTTCTTGGATAGGTCTTAATAACACTTAAAAATCGGTATAGGTACCTACATTTTATGTAACTTTCATATTGGGTAGGTTATAACCCAAAAAAGGCAAATGCTATTACGCTATGAAGATATACTTAATTTGTTGAGCATACAACGTAATCTATGAATATTACCTACTGTAGTTAAACGATCACTTCGCTATATTCCCACGTTAATAGCATTTAAGTCTTACAACAATTAAATTTAATTAAACTATAGATATTTTTTAATGTTACAAAAGCCGTTTATATTGCTATGAAACTACATTGTTAATCGCCAGTCCGATGAAATAGTTCCGAAACAATTCCCTATCGTGTAATATTTTTTTACCATTTTAGGCCAACGTGATTAATGATTTTTTTTGACTGTGATGACAACAGTTGCCATCAGTTATTGCTGTTTTGATTATCAAATTGTTTACGAGTATCAAAGGTCTTTTTTATATTTTTGATGTAATGTTTTCTGCAATTTTCAGGAGTTGACCATGATTGATAATTAAAAATGATCCATTCAGATACGACTTATAGAAACAAATAAATAGACAGCTAAGTTGATATTTTTCAAATACCTACCTTTGTCTTTTAGTCTCAATTCTATATCTGAACAATTATAGACTACCTACATACCTTCAATGTACAGGTCACACACCAGATTCTAATGTTTAACTTTTATTATATATGTATGAAAATACGCTAATATTTGAGCTAGCTCTAATCTGATTAAAATTTACAAAAGAATATCGGGAGAATTGATTTTACGTCATTATCCTGATAGTAATTGAGAAATTGGAGTATAGTATATCAGAAAGCAACTATTATTATTAGCTACAATGATAAATGGGTCGAGCCTCATGAAATATGCATATTTCGAGCTAAAATTATTCCACATTTGCATATTTTGTACGTTCTTAAGTAATATTGACGTACATTAATTACTGTAGCTGCGATACCATATAGTTATTTTTAGTCTGTGTATGTACAGATTAAAAAACGGGAAATTTATCTGTAAAGGGGGTTTTAATTACAGATACAAAATATAAGCGCGGCGAGTACGGCTGGGTAGAGATGAGTCAACCTGATCTTTTTTGACGTGATAACGTCTTATAAATCTATGAACACGGCTGCACGCACGAAAATGTCTCACTTTCCAAAAAATGTGTGGCAACCGATGCATTGTTTCTGAAACTCTCAGAAAACATATATATGACGTTATCACGTAAAATTATCGTCCGTAAATCGACTTTAAAGACAACCATATAGCTTTTTTGTTTACGAGGAAAAATATGTTTCGTGCAGCCAACGAGCAGGGTAATTAAAACAACGTCTATCAACGTGCGTCGTCTCTTCGCCTATGTTGACGGACCACCAGAGCTGTTGGATATTTCTTGAGTGGTGGATTTATGTGAGATAAAGAAGAATACCCCACAGAGTCTTCTTACTCGCTAATTAAGTTGCTACTAAGTGCTGTTATGTAATATGCTAGAAATGAAATATAAACGGCTATCTCCTGCTACAGCGAAAACGCAACGATGTGCTTTATGGCCGGTCACACGGGAGATGGAGGTACCAACCCGCTCGGGCCCAATACCAAGTGAGTACTCCCACTTGATACCCAGCCCTACCACCAGTCATGCAATGGATGACAATTGCTTACTTACCTTAGTCGCCTCATACGACACCCGTGGGAAAGAATGGGGTGGTGACACTTGTATTCTTAGTCCGTCACCACACGGAAAACAACGTCACTCCGGTATGTTCAGAGATTACAGAGCTAGACTAACTGAAAAAAAGTAAAATTCTTATCAAAAAGATTATTTTTAATTGCTATTATGATAGTAGACGAACAATGACCCACCTGATTATAACTCTAGGCGTATAGCAAAAAAATTCTGCGCCTATGATTGTAACATACACAAAGAAGAACACTAACAAAGCTGCTCACCACTTTATTTCGCGGATGGGAAACAGCACAGCCCTTAAACTTACTAATCTATACTAATATTACGAGTATAAAGAGGAAAGATTTGATTGTTTGCTTACATTGTATAGACTCCGAAAAAACAAAAATACTAAAAAAAAAGTGTGTACTACTTACTTATGTACACGCGTTAGAAGTTATACTTCTTTGGCGTAACAAGGTAAAAATATTATCAAAAATTTTATCTTTCTCCTTATTCTAAGTTTATAGAAAAAACGACACTAACAATAGACAAAAGGTATTTAATACATTGAAAGTTTTATTATAACGCATTATCTAGTTAAATAAAGTTTATTTAAATATCACATAAAAACTAAAATGTTGACTATAGCTAACTTCAGGGTGTCTAACTTCAGGGTGTCGGTACTCCGTGACGGTGAGCGCGCGCATCGTAAAAATTTACTCTCATCTCAGACTAACATCATTGTTCCCTAACGCGCCAAAAGAAGTATAACTTCAAAATCTTATATCACTTACGCTGCGGCAATTATTGACAAAAGAGCAAAGTGATGTACTACAGTTTTATAGGGGATATCAATATCTACAAAAAAGTTAAGTAATACCATACGTCTAACTATAACAGTTATGTCACAATAACTACTTTTTCATGTTAAAATATGCAATAGTAACGCTGGTACAAACTAATATTACTAAAGAGAAAAGATTTGTATTTGGTATGGATACAAATTGCATAGGCTATATTTATTACTATAGGTAAATATTGATGTCTTGCATAGATACATTTACTCTACGTTTATCCCAAAACGTTTAAAAATAAATGTCTACCTGTGAGAAACCGGGACGGGCCGCTAGTAATATTATAAATGCAAAAGTGAGTTTATTTATTTGTTACGGTTTTTTGCCGTAACTACTGAACTGATCATTATAAAATATTGCATAAATATGGCGCGGAAGTCAGAAAAGGGAACTTTTTATCCAGAAAAAAATGGATGTTTCTTGTCGGATAGCTACTTTTCCGTAGAGATCATTAAATTGTATGTATCGTGGATTGACGTATTTATATTCTGAAGTGTAAATGCGGACGAAATCACGTGCAGAATGTAGTATTATTTATTACTTATCCCTTTGATCTATAAATTAAGGATACACAATTGTGTTTAGAAATCGTAGCAAAACTTGTATATAATCGTATTAAGTATGATATAGCATTCTTTTGCATTAACCCATTATAGGATAAGATTTTTTAGGTAACCAATTTTAGGATTTTTAAATATATAGTTGATTGTGGTCTACTTGAATGTTTAAAAATTAAACTGACGTTTAGTTTAGAAAAAAAAAATTGGTACCACCATATATGGTACCGTTAGCCTCTTAAATGAGTTAATTATAAAAATCACGACTAAATTCATTCAATTACTAAATTCACGCAGAGAATGTAGCTACGTCTTTTATCACCATTTATACAACATCCTGCAGGAGTAATAAATTGAAGTAACGAAAGGTAGGTATAGGTAATATTTATATATATTTCAAGTAAAAATAATGGGTACATAACTTATGAATGGAATTTATAATTACACGCCGCACATAGTCCCACGTCACATTTTCTACGAAAGCTTTCATTTCATCTTGTGTTATATTTTGGTTTGAGCAATTTAAGAAAGCAGCGTTTTTCGTCGACTGGTCTACTAATAATTTAATGACTTCTTCTCCCCTAAATATCTCAAAAAATTCTAGAGGAGATTTTTCTTTGTATTTAGAAAAAAAATCTTCAGGAAAAGAAGGCAGTTGCTGGGTACGCGCGGGCTTTATTTATTTTTTGGTACAGGCTCATTAGTATCAGAACCTGAATCTTCTTCAGAAGAACTTGTACTATATATCATAGCTATCATAGCGTTGCTATGAGCATTGCCGCGTGCAGGGCTGCAAGTGCAATCACGACCTCGCCTTCTTGTAGTAGGTACGAACACTGCTGACTTTAGATATAGGCCTAGGAGACTCCCTTTCCGGTAGTAATATGTTGCGTGTTGTCGTACGACATGAACGAAGTGGCCGCGAGCGGTTCTATGAATATTTGAAGGCGTTCGATATCCACATCATCTTCCAACATTCCTAGCGCCTCGTGTATTTTAAAACTGAAATGATGAGAAAATCATGTTATTATTTTAAAATAGGATATCTACTTTGTTTTTTATATTTATATACACTAAAATAACTTATTAATGTTATATAATTTAATAAAAAAAAAAAAAGACTGTAATCGGCTACTGGGACCATACGGTACCAGCAGTTTTGACATACAATATTCCTCACAATTATATTATTATATTGGTATATTACGCAATATACAACTCAATATTGATAAAATATTCGCGTATGACTAGTAGATAAAAAATATTAACTACTTACTTGAAAGAGTGATCCATTTATTCGACAATATTTTTCCATTTTTTGTAGCGAAAATTCATAACACTCGAAAAAGTGGTACCGTTTGGGACCGCTAGTTTATAATGGGTTAATTATATAAAATAGTAACAACTTTTAACTGCGTGCGTGAGTGTAGGTAATGATAGTGTTCAGAAATAACGAGAGAAAAAGAGAAAAGCAATGAGTTTTTCTAAAGAGATTTTAGTATTAGTAAGCATGTTGAGCTCACGCGTCTAAAGAACACTAAACGAAATGAGTGTTAATAGTGGACATTTTAGTGCCTAATTGTAGATCTTGTCTTTTTTATACATCAATGACTTCTGCACACTATTATACCATTGGACATAAATGAATTTGACAATAATATTGTCATTGTGATCATATCAACTTGTTAATAAATCTCTAGTTGCGCTGTTCAATATAAATGATAAATAGGGAATAAATGTAAGCATCGCAGCTAAATAATATCGTTATTGTGGTTTTGGCAAATATCGTCCCTGATTTTATTGGTGTTTCTATTGTTTTCGAGTATTTGTCTGCGAAGTTATTCTTTATCCTCAAATTAATTACACAAGCTAGTTTTAGGTTAGGTATATCTCAGGTTTCTGTTATACAAGTAGTAGCTGGATAAAAGTAGTATATAGTTTTTTTTTAAATCTAATCAAGAGCTATTAAACAAAAAGTTTCATGAAATACCATACAGTAGATAGTGCGCGAACAAACAAACAGACAAAACCTAACTAAAAATATATGACTAAAATTTTATGTTTTGTCTTCAAAGACGCCTACATAGCCTAATATAGTTTTTTTTTTCTAAAATTTCTACACGCAACTCTTTTACAACTTGAATAGTACAATGCTTAGCGCTTAGTATATGACGCACTCACCACTCATTAATTAAAGCTGAGGGGTTAGGCAGAATCTCATATCTCACATGTCGATCGTATCGTCATCACTGTGATTGGTTGAGAGCTCACCGTGATTGGCCAACGGATTATTGTGACATCACGCGTCGGTTTCTCAACCAATCACAGTGATCACGATACGATCGACATGTGAGATATGAGATTCTGCCTAACCCCCATTGAAGCATCTGCCAAAGAAACTAGTTGAGGGCCCCATACTGCCTTGCTAGTTGCTCCGAACAACATGTGGTTAGATATTACAGTAGGCGTTCCTAACTTACGTAAAACTATTCAGTTGCAGCTGTACCGAAAATTTTTCATAGTTTGAAACAAGTTTACTTATATTTTACTTTCAATATATTCTCTCCTACGCTTTCCTATACCTTTTTTCTGTTCACTCAGTTAAATTAAGGTATGTCTTTCCTCATTCCGTGCGGTTCTTCCCTTTACTGATTTTTCAATAATTAAGACAAGTTTCTCGTTGAATCATAGTTATGATACTAGCATTTGCTTTTTTGTAGCGGGATAAAAGGTATACCAGTTTTTAAGTCTAGTCATGAGCTACCAAATAAAAAAAGTTGCATCAAAATCCTTTCAGTAGTTTTTGTTTGAGGCGCGAACAAACAGATAAACAGACAAAAAATCTAAACAAAATCGTTTTGTGTTTAGACACGCCTATATAGCCTAATACAGTCATTTTTTCTCAAATATCTGAAATGTACAAACACAGCTCTGTTACAACTTTATAATAGTATAAATTTATCCCTCGCACTCTGTGAAGAGCCCAGTGCCCAATAGAGGAGCAGTAATGAGTAAAAAAAAGGTTTAATATAATTATAATGATAGTTTCAGTGTAGAGATGCTAGCACGAACTTAAAAAAGAAACCCAATGACGTCACTTGCTCATGACGATGTTGTAAACGCGTGGTTTTGTATTTATTATTTTATTTTACATGTAGTTTTTCTGCTTAAATTGCTTAGTTATTTTATGGTACCTTTTGTCCTGTGCTTTTTGTCCTAATAGACGTACCTACTTTTTTCATACGTACACATTTGTTTATGACTTCATCTTTTCTAATAGTGTAATTAAACCATAGAAATTATAAATTGCTCTGAAATAAAACCTTAGAATATATTACTTAATAATTAAAAGGGTTTCCATTTAAAAAATGTCAGTGTTAGAGCCTTGAAATAGCCTTGAATAGGCCGGCTCGATCGGGGAAGTACCACCCTCGCACAGAAGATCAGTGTGAATCAACGGTAATTACACCTACCGTTGTGTTCAGTATGACGAGTGAGAGCGCCAGAGGCCCAAACCCCCTTACTATCCTCTCCTTATTATGCTGGCTACTCTCTTCTTAGTATCCTCTAGTTATTATTCTTCTCCTCCATCTATCCCTTTCTAGGCTATGGTAACCGCTTAACATCAGATGGGCTGTTTGCTACCCATCTAGTATAAAAAAATCTAAAACGATATAGAGCATCCGACCATTATACGCTTATTTATATTTTCATTATTAAGTAATACACAGGCACTTAGATTTGATTTATTATTACACATTTTTATTTTACATATTACGTAGGTATATTCTTGAAGAAACATACCTATTATCTTTGAGGTATATTTAGCCAATGTCCTCATTTCAAATTTACACTTATTTTCTATCCTTAGAAAGTATCTTGAGATGGAGAAGCGGGTTCAGCCAGTTCATTTTAGAAATTCATGAATAAACTAAAATCATCTATGTATTTTGTAGTAGGAATTCTACATATGTACCTTATGCAATATTATTTTCTTTCCATGCACGAAATTTTACTACAGTATAATTTAATCGTACGTATATAAAATTGGTTGGTTGGTTATTTTTTTTTAAGGGAATTTATGCTATATATTTTTGTTAGCGTTTAACTTAAATGTGAAAATAAATATCTGAGTTTGCTGTACATTAGCTTATTTGACGGTTAAAGCTTTTACATTTAAAATAAACACAAAATGCGAAAATATGAAATTGAAAATTATATATTCTTTTGCATTTACCTAATTCAGATATACGCCAGGCTTATTATGAAGACTCATCAAGGCGGCCTCAAAATAACATTAATTACTTTAGGGCATAGAATGTCCAACATCATTAGTCACTGGTGAATAAACTCAGGTTTCCCGTTGTAAAAAAAATATCTTTACTTTATTAAGTATGTAAAATCATTGTAATTAATATCATTATAATTAAATTTTTTGTGTTAAATAATATCATGACTACTAAAGATTCGCGAATTGTACACATATTTAAAGTAGCATAAACGGGTCTTTAATACCAATGATTATCAATAAATATATCAATTTTTTAAGAATATATCGTTTGAACAGAATAAAATGAATGTTTCACTGTATGGAGCGCTAACTGGTGGATGAGTTACGATAATAAAGACTTTTCCATGTCGAAACGCTTACGTGCACCAATATTAATGAATTTTAGGTATTATCTAAACATATTTTGCCGAGTGGGGCCGGCTTTAGAATTGTCCCACACCTCTCCACCCATCGGAGTCGTAAGAGCCGACTGAGGGAATACCGGGGGAGTGGGCAGCAGCACTCCTTCGAGTATTAACAACATCCCCTGCGATCGCCAACCCGCCTGCCAAGCGTGGCGATTACGGCACTATCCCCCATTCTTGGGGAGGCCTATGTCCAGCAGTGGACGTTAAAAGGCTGATGGATGGATGGATGGATCTAAAAATATTATTTTTTATTGTTATCTAGTTTATCTATTAGTGTGTGATAATTAAATCTACAATAACATACGGATTATATTTCTTGAAATTATTTGTAATAGACGGCTGGATTACGAGTATATGAAAATTGGAAGAGACAGTAGCAGGCTCCAACATTTTGGTTGATTCTTTGATTGAACAATTAATGTTTGTTTACAGGTTTTACCAGAAAAATTGGATTTTCCCTACTCGTGGGCAATGTATTTGCTGTTCCACATGCATTTTGCTCAGATACTCCACACTGCGTCCATATGTTTGACACTGTCTCTTGCTATATGGAGATATTTGGCGATTAAGTGAGTATTTCAATATTACTGTAAAATAGTTCCATTCATAAATTATTTTATTTTAGTTTCTACTAGTCGGTTTTTAGGTTATATCTCAGGTTCCCGATTTAGTAGCGGGATAAATATATACCAATTTTAGTTCTAATCAAACGATAACAAATAAAAACTGTTCAACTATATTAGTTTAGTTGTTTTTGCGTTTGCAAACAGACAAATAGACAGAAATAAATAATTAAATATTCTGGGCGTCTAAATAGCCTATAATAATAATCTTAAATGTACAGACATATGTCTGTTACAGCTATATGATAAACGCGCTTAACTATATTGTACCTTATGTTAAGCGACTGTGTTGTGTGTTGGCTGTGTGGGACCGGCTTTAGAATAGTCCCACCCCTCTCCACCCATGGGAGTCGTAAGAGCCGACTGAGGGAATATCGGGGGGAGTGGGCAGCAGCACTCCCTCAAGTATTAACAACATCCACTGCGATCGCCAACCC
This sequence comes from Leucoma salicis, assembly GCA_948253155.1. Lineage (NCBI taxonomy): Eukaryota > Metazoa > Arthropoda > Insecta > Lepidoptera > Erebidae > Leucoma > Leucoma salicis. The sequence continues at coordinate 10,296,943 of OX411820.1, read as the reverse complement.
GCCTGCCAAGCGTGGCGATTACGGCACTATACCCCTAATTTGGGGAGGCCTATGTCCAGCAGTGGACGTCGAAAGGCTGATGGATGGATGGATGGTAAGCGACGATATGATCTAAGGTGTTAAATTTCTCCAGCATAGTTGAATATTTATTTGATCTACCTAAAACGAACGGATCTTAACGAGTATTATCAATAAGTGATGGTGAAATACCCTATATATGCCCGACGTTTTGACTTTGTTGTACCATCTGTAATCTAACATTGTAAACATCTATATTCAAAAACTATCTCTGTGGTACAGCGGTAGTATAAGCCACTGCTGATCATGAGGTCTTATGGGTTCGATCCCCGGGTCGGGCAACGTTATTGAGCTTTTTCGTAAAAAGAAAAATTCTGAGTAGCAGCCCGGAGTTGTGCCGTGTAGGTCCGGCTTTAGAATTGTCCCAGCCCTCTCTACCCACGGGAGTCGTAAGAGCCGACGGAGGGATACCGGGAGAGTGGGCAGCACCACTCCTTCGAGTATTAACAACATCCACTGCGATCGCCAACCCGCCTGCCAAGCGTGGCGATTATGGCACTATCCCCCATTCTTGGGGAGGCCTATGTCCAGCAGTGGACGTTAAAAGGCTGATGGATGGATGGATGGAGCCCGGAGTTTGGAAATGTGCCCGGTAGACGGCAATAGGTTCGTCCCCTATTACGTGGGACTTAGCTGGCGAACCGTGGGTGTGTAATACACCTCTGCCTATTTTTTTTTTTTTGTTATGGCTGAAAAAAATGTTCCTAACCGCACAACCCTATCGTTCGGGGCAACGACCAGGGTAGTGTGGGGCCTGCACCCACTAAAGAAACTCGTCGTGTGCCGTCTCTCCGCCTTTATTGGCGGGCCACTGGAACCATGTTACATTCCTTCGGTGGTAATACACCTCTGCCTACCCCTTTAGAGAATACAGGCGTGATGCTATATTATCTATATTCAGGTAGATAACTTACTGAAATTTCAGTAATAGTGAATGCATAATAAAAAGCTGACATAAGAACGGGTTCTCTTTTCCACATTCACAAATAATTTGTTCTAAGTAGCTGAGCATGTCTAGTGCTAAAATACAGATCAAAATATTTAAGCTGACATAAGCCGAAAAGATATGTTTATATTAGTTCGAAATTATACAAATTCTCGAATTATGAAAACAACTAATTTGAGCATAATGTTTAACTTTACTGGTTTTAATAATAGCTACTATAATAATTTAGGTTCTGAAAATATTAGTTGCGTGAATGAAACGAGGAAACCTTGCAAGGATAAAATCTCTTTTCCGTCGATAAAATCTCTCAGACTATGAAATCTGCCAACCCACACTGGGCCAATATAGTGGATTACGCCCTATATCACTCTTAATATGAGAGTAAACACGTGCACAACAGTGGGACAAAAGTTAAAAAAACACCTTCAGAACCTCAGCATTATTAGAACTGTGTATCCTAACTATGTAATATTATTTGAATTTTTATTGGTCCGTTATATAAAGAGTTTTCAGCGCTATAAAAATTAATATTTTATTTCTCTCGAAAGGGATAAAATTAACGCCTTGGAAGACACTTAAATATGGTGTTATGATTCTGATGTCGTCATTAAAACATTAGGATAATGCCCTAATACTCTCGAGTCTCTTAATCGTATCATTAAGGATGAAAAAAAATTGTACATTCAAAAACATTCCATATAAAATTTTCTGTCGTATATCAGTTTTTTTTTAATTTTAAAATCTTGCTATTATATTATACGCTACATGTTATACTTTCTGATATTTACGCGAATGTTACACATTATAAAATCAAACTACGTTTACGCAATTGGTCTGTGGCATAGTCAACTCACGAATATGAATGCTGTAAAATTTTCGAAACGTCGGGATGGTAGCAAATCAAATAAGCGCTATAGATTCCGTAAACGGAGTTCTAGATCTCTATCAGCCATTAACGGAGTTCTGTTACCTACTATACATATGAGTTTTATGGTACCACCATCTCCCGTGTAACCAGCCATGAAGCACTTCGGTGTGTTTTGGTTGTAGCAGGAGATACCCGATTATTGCTTCATTTTATATATGTGAAATGAAATGGTGAGCAGTGACTTGACAATATTCCCGCTATAGTTGAGGCCACGAACGAGATTGCCACCATACGCAATAAAAAAAGAAACTAATTTGTAATGTAATACGTGCTTCTGCATTTATAATTTACTTATCAGTATATTTCTGATAAGTAATTATATTGTAATCTATAACAAAACTTAGTAGCATCTGCTGGTAGAGTGAATATCTATCTAATACGCCGTTCCAAGTTTTCTCTTTAATGAAGGTGAGATACCGACTAAACTCCGCCCGTGATTAATTTTACTGGGTTAGCCGAACACCACTTTGATTAATTTGCTTCAAGGTGTTTACTAACTTTTGTCCCCTTTATGTTTGCGGTCAAAATAAGTTACTTCAAATATTAATATTTATATGTATAAATGGTAGACGAGCCGTATGTGGATCGTCTACCATTTATGCATATAAAAAAAGTCTTATAAAATAATCTCTCTACAATTCGTTCATAGACTTCATAAAAAGAGGCTACATGCGCGGGTAAAACTTCCTAATTATTATAAAGCTGTAACAGAGCTGTGTCAGATATTTAAGATATTTGAGAAAAAAAAAATGTATGCGTGTCTAAACACTAAACAATTTTTTTTTTAATATTTTTGTCTGTTTATCTATTTGTTCGTTCGCACATCACACAAAAACCGCTGAGCGAATTTTGATGCACCTTTTTCTAGTTGATAGCTCTTGATTAGACTTAAAAGTTGGTGTAGATTTTATCCCGCTGCTATGTTGGGAACCTGAGATATAAACTAAAAACTAGCTTCTGGCTGCGGCAGAGTCGCGGTCAAAGGCTAGTTTATTATATATTGACTGTTTGAATTGAAACACGTAATAGGGTTAAAATTACATATATAAGAAGACGGTGAAGAAGATACTTTAACTACCCAATTCTCATAATATGTTTTGATATTTACGCGAATACGCATTATTTAATAAATTTACTTTTAAGAAATCTTTTATTTTACAGCATTCATTGGTCTACCAGTCGATGCTGTACTCGAAATTTCGAGATAGTAGTAAATCAAGTAAACGCGACTGATTCTAGTAAAAGTAGTGTTATTGTATACAATGTTTGCCGTATTTGACGCGTAACTTTTTAATTATCAATATTATCATCGGGGTCACCAATCTTGACGTTGATGGATTGTTAATTTGTTATACCTACCTAACATAGCATCACGCCTGTATTCCCCAAAGGGGTAGGCAGAGGTGTATTACACACCCACGACTCGCCAGCTATGTTTAAGTCCCACGTAATAGGGGGCGAGCCTATTGACGTCTACCTGGCACATTTCCAAACTCCGGGCTGCTACTGAGAATTTTTCTTCTTTGGAAAAAGCTCAATAACATTGCCCGACCCGGGGATCGAACCCGAGACCTCATGATTAGCAGTCGCATACACTATTGCTGCACAACCGAGGCAGTTAAACCTACCTAATACTTAATTCTCAGTAATCGTAAGCAAAAATTATTTTAATACTAACTAGGTGGTATATCAGGGCTTTGTTACAGTATGCCTTTATCGTATCATATGCTAATTAGTTAACGTTTTCTAGGTACTCGGATAAAAGTCATATATTGTGTACAGAGCGGCGATGTAGCATAGCGATATTAGCAAGCTTCATATTACCACCTATACTATGTGCTCCTACTTTCATGGTAAGCTATTTAATTTAGTCATTATAATTAACTTGTGTTTTAAATATAGGGATGCTTATTAAACTTTTGAAGCATTAGTAGGTATCATCGCACAGATGGCGGAGTGGTTTGGATACCGGCCTCCCGCCCGAGTGTTGTGGGTTCGATTCCCACACAGGACAACTCTTTGTGTGATCCACAAAACGGTTTTTCTGAGTCTGGGTGTACTTTGTGTCCGAGAAATTGTATGTCTGTGAAGTCCCCGCGATAGAAGGATTATTCCTTAGTGCAGGGTGTTGTCAAAAAAAAAAGAAAAGAAAATAATACAGACTGTTACAAAATTTTTTTTTTTTACGTTACATAGTTTGCCATATCCTATGGCAACAGTGAGATGATTATTGTTAATTTCATGTGGTGCTACAATAGTTTAACTGCAAGATATATTATTACGAAAAGGTTTTCTTATAGCTGTGTATTCGAATCCCGCCTGTGGTGATCTGTTTATAACTTATTAAAAAAAATAATGATCTTCAGATCGATATCGGTCACAGCGGCTAATATCATCGGACACTAGTAAATTACGCAGAAGATATTATAGTGCACGGATATGCGCACAAATACAAACATGCGCACTCTTTTTTTTTTAAAGTAAAAAAAGGTGGTTAAACACCGCCAACTTCTTAAGTCCGAGCTGCTGTTGAGAGTATCTTTGACATAAAATCTCAACAAACATTGGCTCGACCCATATTCAAAACCAAGACTTCATGATCCACAAGCGCATACATTATCGCTAGACCACTAAGGCAGCTAATCGGAAATAAGATCGGATATTAATATAAAACATTATAATGGAATATTTTAATAAATGTTTTTATAATGTTCGATAAATATAGTGCGTGTATCATTTTAATATGGAACGACGCCGTCCCAAGCCGACGTGTGCCCTGTCAGAAATAATGATTCATCTACATAACATAAAGCAGACTCGTCACGATCACCCCATTGTTAATTATCCATACAATATCCATTATCATCCAATACTTTTATACTTTCATTGTTCAACAGGTGTTTGATATTCACACAAAGAACGTCACTGACAAATTCGGCAACCCAGATATTGCGTACCATGTCGACTCAGATTACCAAGGAACTTTATATCAAGCAAATTTTTGGGTCCACGGCGTAGTTATCAAACTACTCCCATGCTCAATTCTTACTGTCATTAGCATATGGCTTATAAGAGCGCTGTATAACGCTAATCAGCACCAGAAGAAATTAAGGAACTATAACTCATGCCCAGATGCTGAGAAAATGGTGAAACGCCAGAACAAAGCGGATAAACGCACAGATCGGACTACGAAAATGTTGTTAGCTGTGTTACTTCTGTTTCTAGTAACGGAGCTGCCCCAAGGGATTTTGGGACTTATGAGCGGGCTATTAGGGTGGTGTTTCTTCAAGCGATGCTACGACTTATTTGGAGAGCTGATGGATTTTCTTGCGTTATTGAATGGAGCTATAAACTTTATATTGTATTGTTCGATGTCACGGCAATTTAGACAAACATTTAGGCAGATGCTGCTGCAACCACCCTTGGCCAGATTTCTGCCTCCTATTGCTTCACATTCCGATTCTCACCACCAGAACACGTAAGTTCATATAATTATGTTACACGTAAATTAATTAATTGTCTGATATTTAAGTATGCTCTTGGTGTTTAATAGCATGCATCGGCAATAATAATATTACGAGCCGTAATATAATTTCTCCCCTACAGGTACACAGAGAGGATTAAAAGGTAACTACAGCCGATCTGCAATTTAAATATGGATATGTGAGTGCTTTGCATTTTTCTCCAATTAAATTCACTAATCATTTTATCTGTAAAAAAGTCTCTATATCGCTTCTAGCCTATCCTTATATATTGTTTATATTTGAAATCTAGCACTCGTAGTATAATTTCACTCCATTTAAATACTCAAACTGCATTGCATTTACACTTTTGTTATTAATACTTTATGTACAGTTAATATCCGTTTTTTTTATCTTATATTTTTTTTTAAATAGAGCATGCTTTCGGTCAAGGAGCATGCAATGATTGATGAAATTTACTAATAATTTGGAACTAGAATGATATTGATCTCCTTTAAATGACTATTGACAAGTATCCCCCGTAAGTTTTGCTATTTATTAATATTAAGCTATGAAAAATTGTATAATTGCACTAAAGTTTACATTACTGAAATTGCGATAGTGGTACAAAGATCTTATGATTGACTCATGGAATAGAAATTGCAAGTTTTTTTATTGCTAACGTAGCAGACGTGCGATGGGGAATCATTGATGGTAAGCGGTAAATACCATTCAAGAACTCAGCAATACCAAGCCACTACTTACCATATCATTATGCGACATTTATCATTTATCATGACGAGCCTCGTGGCGTAGTCGGTACTGTAACCGACTTCCGTGCACGAGAGATATTTGTACTGCGTCTGGGTGTTTTCTATCTATTATACATATATATGTATTTACAAAAAAAAGTAGTATGTATATGTATTATATCCGTAGTCTTCAACAGCAAGGCCGCAATATAAATAAATAGATAAATATTCATGGTCATTTTCACACAACGTCCTCTAGTCTCAAACTAAGCTTAAACTTTGACCCGAGAAAACCCCTTTGCTATGGGTATTTATATTAGAATTAATTATAAGCCAGTGTAATATTTACTCTACGATACATTCATATCTTTATGCAAAAATAGCTATCTCATAAGAACCGTCTACATTTTCGGGATAAAATTGGTCTATTCCTGCCTTGTAGTCTATTTTTATTAAATTTTATAATGGTCGATTAAGTTTTTACGGAAAACACGGAAGAAAACGTAACGAGAAAAAAATGTGAAAGTACATTTATAGAATCAAAAGTTGGTGTGGCTGTTATTGTAGGCTATCAGAAGGAATCATCAATTTTTTCGGGCAAATAAGTAGCTTTTTTTTTATTCCTTATGGTGGCAGACGAGTCGCGGCCCATCTGATGGTAAATCATGGACTCAACTATACAGAGAGTACTGGCAAGCCGCTGCTCACCATTTCATTTCACGTATATGAAATGAACATTAACAGTTACTCCTGCTACAACCAAAACACACCAATGTGCTTCATGGCCGGTCACAGAAGATGGTGGTACCAACCCGCCCGGGCTTAATAGCAAGTGAGTACTCCCACTTGGTACCCAGCCCTACCAACAGTAATGCAATGAGTGAGCCTTGTACGACACCCGTGGGAAATAATGTATTGACACTTGTATTCTTAGTCCCTCACTATACGAACCTATGGTCCCTATGTTGTGTCTTTTCTGTAGACTGGATTATATGTGTATAAAAATTTCATGATGACAGGATGAAAGGTACGACAGCGCATAAGATACGAATAAACCAACATTGTTTTTAATATACGAGTATTAAAAGATACCTACTATAGGTAGAGTAGTTGTAGACTATAATTTCTATAGTTGTATTTTTGTAAGCTATATATACTTAAGTATTTATGTGTTAATGATGTATTCTTATACATATTTACTATAATGTTTATTTATGTATTTTTGTTTGTTTCAGTGCTAAGACGTCTGTGCCGTGAGGATGGTTGAGACATGGGAACGATCCCATCGTTAGAGAACATTTTCTTTAGTGACATGAAACATTATAAGAAGCTTTAGAATTTCAATGTTCAGTGTTAAAATAATAATAAGGTTGACTTTAAGGAAATTCTTCGCTCAATACTGAATAAACCAGAAATCGCATCCCACTGTAATTTCAAGCCAACCAAAGCAAATATCACGCGCCCCTTCATTTCCTACCTGCGTAATGATATTAGCCAAAATATTTACCTGATTTTTAGGGTAAAGGTTGAATGTCAGGAAAATATCTTAAGCCTAACTATTAATGAAGATGTAACAAAGCTATGTTTGTAAACAAACATTTTTTAGAGTTTCTGTCTGTTTATTTGTTGGCACATGTCCCAAAAACTACTGAACAGAATTTGATGCAATTTTTTGTTTAATAGCTCTTGATTAGACTTAACCAACGTATACCAGTTGTATACGTTTTATCCCGCTGCTATATCGGGAACCTGAGATATAACCTAAAAACTCCGCAACGCAAAAGCTAGTAATAAATATAATTAATTATATATCGGGTGTAAATGACATCATATTGATAACTCCAGGCAAAGATGTCACTAAGTAACTATAATAATATGCCCCATACAGCTTTTGTCGACAACGACAGGTTACAAAGTTCGAAATTTTATACCCCTCGACATCGAATCATTAACAACGCGGCTAAAAAACATGACAAAGGTTTCAATTCATTGTAGTTTTTGGAGTAAATCGCTGAATAATGGGTTTATTACCTAAAATCGCATAAATAGAACAATATATCAAGTTTATCTTGTATGCAATTTAAAAAAATGAAACAAAATTACTATTTTCATGGAAAGGCTCGTGCAAATTTCTGCCACCTGATTTAGAATCGAGTACTGAACCCATGGTATCAGTTATCGACGTAGGCCATAATTATAAGTCATATGATTGTAATCATCAATAGATATACGGTGATCTAATATAAACCGCTTTCCTCAGAGTGAAACGTGAAAGTGCAAATCCAGTAGTTCTACTATTAGACCTGAATATTAAGTATTGGGTTGCCTAAAAAATACGTACAATTCTTAATTGTAACAACCCCATTTTAGGTAAAAGAGGGTGTCCCTTATGGCGAACGTCCCCGGTCCGTCCACCCGTAGCCTTAGCTAGGGCAGCAATAGTCACAGGTATTCGCTCTTGCGACTTATCCTTTGACCGCCAACCCGGGAGGCCGACAGGGTAGCACTCAGTCGTAACCTATGTCCCATAGGAGCGGCTGACCGCCAGAATAGGAGCAGCTCTAGGACCGAACCTTGTGGGATATCGCACAACATGGGTCTCCTCACATTGTCCCCTATGCGGCTCTCATAGATAACTCTGCTGCCCTCAAGATAGTCTGCCACTAGCCACCTCAGGTATGCAGACACCCATTCATACCGGAGCGCCTCCGTAATGCAGCTGAATGGCAGAATATTGAATGCGCCGCCCCAGCAATAGCACCAATAGACCGCCAATAGCACTCCACCACCGGTGACGCCCATCGTAGCCGCGATACTTAGGCATATGTTCGCGTCGACTGTCGAACAACCAGCCCGAAAACCGAATTTAGCGTCCGACAAGTCGGGCCCGACGTAGCGCAGGTGCTGGGCGACCGGGCAGCGAGGAACCTCTCTAGCAGCTTATCCGCCTCATCCAGCAGCACAATGGGCCTGAAGGCCCCGGTCGAATCCAGCGCTCGTCCTGACTTCGGCACAAGTACCAGCCTCCCCTCCTTCCAACAATCAAGGAACTGCCCGGACGCTGGGAACGCGTCAAACAGTTCCCTGAGGAACAAAATGACTACGTTATTTTCTTTATTGACTACGAAACAAGAGAATAAACGATATAAAATAAGATGTTTTTTAATTTAACGGTTTTGTTGAAAACAAAGGTAATAATGATGTAGATAATGTACTAAAACCTAAAAAATTATTCGGTAGGTCCTAGGTACCAGTCATCACACCATCATCTCATCAATCTAGGGCATTGATTAGACAAAAAAATAAAATCGTGGTATCGTGCTAAGCATTTCGCTAAATGCTAAAAATATATATAAAAATATCAAAATATTTATAGGGCTGCGTCATTATTTGGCAAAAATTTTAATTGTAAAATTAAGTTTACCTGGTCTGTATAATGTATGCAAATACTTCCAACAAATGGCGCAGGCGTCACCTAAGACGTTGGGAATGAATGTGTTACCGAAATTCGCAATCCCGAGCAATTTTCACGATGGCTGAATTAGCAAAGCATCTGGATGGTATCCAGGAGATGCAGGTTCAAATCCTACTCGTGACTGTTATTTTCGATTTCACATTTTGTGTTAATGTAAATAGCATGTACTCGTACAATGATTATGAGTCGTTGACTGTGGACCCTTAGATTTGAAATCTGTCATACTGTGCAGTATTCTACAAGTCAAGAGCTTTCATTTGATACCCATATTAAAGGGGTTGTGAAAAAATATGAAATTCGCTATTTTATTGGCTGTTCGCCATCTTGGATTTACAATGATACTGAATATATATATTATGTCATCAGAACTAAAGACGTGTACCAAATATCAGATCAATCTGTCAACAGGAAGGAGATAAAATTTCAATTACTAATTTTGACGCAAACAAACAACAAACAGAGCAAACCTAAATAAAACCGTTTCAAAAAGAATGATTTTTCTTCAAACACCCAATACAAACTAGCATAAACTTACAATTTTAACATATTAAACCCAGAGTTAGAAATTTAAACCTCCTACTTTAGCGGTTTTAATAGTTGGTAGTGCAAGAAAAAAAACATTGAACCCTGCGTTAGCTGTTAATTCGGAGTTATATACTCGTAAATTAACTGTAATACACACATGTGGCCGTTATTAGTTTCTTACTTTTGTGAATTCTGGTTTATTCTGTATTATGAGATTGACAATTGCTTTAAAGATCTGTTTTCAATTGTCGATTATAGTGGAAATAACTACACATGTTTGTAAAGTACCTACAATTATTTAAATGTATAAAAGAATGTATTACAAAAGGTACATTTATAAAGGCTTGATTTTGATATTCATGAATGTTTAAGAAATTGTAATACCCTAGTTATTAAAAACAAGATTATAATTGAGTTAGGGGGTTAGGCAGAATGTCATATGTCACGTATCGACCGTATCGAGATCACTGTGATTGGTTGACAGATTACCGTGATTGGTCAACGGATTATTGTCACATCATGTGTCGGTTTCTTGACCAATCACAGTGATCTCGATACGGTCGACACGTGAAATATGACATTCTGCCTAACCCCCTTGGATTGTCGCTCTGTCATTTAGTAATTAGTCTATTACCAAAGAGTTAATATTTAGGACGTTTTATTAGATGTGTATGTATTTTTGTCCATTAAGTATAGATAAAATAGGCATCCAACATTTTTTAATTTTCAAAAAATTCTGATGTAATATGTATTTAATAACTCTATGGTAACATAAATGCAGAAATACTATAATTTTAGGCTTTACAATAAAAAAATGTAATCTATTGAAAAAATATACGTAACATTATAATTGCAATGTATTAGAGACAAGCTTCGATAAACAATGCAAATTGATGATCGAAGGAGACAAGGAATAATATAATAATGATGTTGTACTTATCAAAGATTATGATTTTAATTGTAATGTGAATTGCAGTCACGAAAAAATCTATGAAGACGGTAATGGCAAATTTAATTAGCAATAGTTTTCGTGTCCGTACCTGGTGCTAACTGGCAGACAGACACACACACACACAGTAAACTACACACTAACAGTTAAAGTTATTCTCAAAAAATAAAGATATTTATTTGCTAACTACTGGACGTTCTTAAATCAACATCCGGATTCAAACTTCGTAATTATTATAAATTAACTTCTTTGTGAAAAAACAGAATTAAGAAACACTTTCACACTCTTCGTAACAAAGCATTTAAGTTAGATGATACTTTAATATCGGCTTAGTTAAAATTTTGCGAAAAATACCTTAAACAAAGTTAATGCCGTTCATCTATAATTATTCGCGTGTCAAAAGTTTTATCAAGTTTCTGTATTCGCGGCTAAAAATTTCTACAGTCGCGAAGCTAGTCGTTATATAGGTACCTACTTAGATTAGATAAAAATGAGTAACACTCAAGGTTGCTAAAACCGCAAGATAAAGGTTTGCATTAAACTTGAAGAAAATGTTAAATTTTGTTGAAGAAAGGGCTTAAATGAGTATTTACTGAAAATAGGACCTTAAACTTGAAGATCAGATTTAACGGAAGCTTAACGCAATGTGTGAAAGTGTGAAATCAAAAATAACACTCACGAGCAGGATTTGAACTTGCATCTCCAGGAATACCATCCCAGATGCTTTGCCAGTTCATTCATCGTGACAATTTCTCGGGAGTGCGAATTTTGGTAACACATTTTTTCTTAACGTCTTGGGTGTTCCTGACTGTTATATCCTGCTCATGACTTGTTTTCAATTTCACATTTTCACACTTTGTGTTCACTTATATGGCTTAGCACGTCAAATACTAAAAAATATATAAAATATCAAAAATATTAGTGGAAGCTTCTTGATATTTTCATGTTTCTTTTTTCATCTAAGACTTCGCTAACATTGTAAGAAATGTTGTAAGAATGCGAAAGCTTTAGATGATAATCCGAGACGGAGCTTTCGCATTTGCAATCAATATTCAAACATCGGGAGGAATGTAATGTAACAAAAGTATGAACTAGCTTCTATAATAAATTGTATATAGTGTATCCAACGGCCAGACTCGGTATTATATAATGGTTACATAAAACCGTCTTTAGTATATAGTTATTAATAGTTGTATACCGATGATTTAAATAAGCTGGGACTCACTATCTACTTGTTTTAGTGACGGACTAAGAACACAAAGGACACCATAATTTTCAGCCGGTGTCGTACGAGGCTACTAGAAAAATGATAGATAACCTTCAAAATCATTAACAAAATCACTCTCTGGTTGCAGAGATTGGCTTTGGTGGACATGATTGCTACAACAGTATTGGTTACATTATATTTTAGTTTTAGTTATATTGTATTCTATATGCTCAAAATATGATTGGGATTTAAATAAATTTAATATATACCATATCTAGGACATCTATGTATAGTTTCATATCAAATTAATCTGGAATTAATTGAAGCTATTGATGTTATGCATTAGATAAGTTTAATGAATGAAAATGCTCTTATGCTGTAGATAGTAGATATGTGTAAGCTGTATTCATGCCAGAGAAACAAATTAAATTGATATTTGTGTATATTGTTTTATTTTTTACATTTTAAGACCTTTGCTCATTTCTAAAGTCCATAAGCCATGGTTAATAAGTCCATAGGCTATGTTTGTGGCAATGGGCAGGCCACATCGCTTGACGGACCGACAACCGTTGGGGAAGAATGGTTTTCGAGTGGCGACCGCGTATCGGATGGTGCATCGTAGGACGGCCTCTCACCAGATGGACCGATTACCTGGTCAAAGTCGCAGGTATTCGTTGGATGCAGGTGGCACAGGACCGTTTTCTTTGGCGTTCTCTTGGGGAGGCCTATGCCCAGCAGTGGACGTTGAAAGGCTGATGGAGAGAGAGAAGGAGTACCTTGTAACAACATCTATTTCCTAGTGGAAGACGGGCCAAATCGGTTTAGCCTTTCCAGAGTGGTATTCATTCACAATTTCATGAGTTTTTTTTTACGTGCACCCTAATTATTTTTCCAAAATAAAAGTAGCCTAGTTACTCCGCTGGCCGTGTGTGGCCGGCTTTAGATTGTCCCACCCCTCTCCACCCATGGGAGTCGTAAGAGCCGACTGAGGGAATATCGGCGGAGTGGGCAGCAGCACTTCCTCGAGTATTAATAACATCCACTGCGATTGCCAACCCGCCTGCCAAGCGTGGCGATTACGGCAATATCCCCCAAAAAATGAATACCCAACAAAAAATGGCCACCAGTCACGACAGCTCCGCTATTCCGTGGCCTAACGGTAGCGGGCCCGGTAACGGTGGAGCAGGGAGTGCGAAAAATCTCCGGTCGCGGATAGGCTACCATAAACAACGACTTCTGGCCCTGGTAACGCACAACGTTCGGACACTTCGGACCGACGAGAGAATCACCGAGCTGGAAGAGGAATTGAGCAAGATCCATTGGGACATTATAGGGTTGTCAGAAGTCCGAAGAGAGGGTGAGGGCACGACAATCCTCCAGTCCGGGAACTTGCTCTTCCACCGGGAAGGCGACTACCAGTCCCAAGGGGGTGTCGGGATTATCGTTCGCAGGTCTCTCGTAGGCAACGTGGAGAGGATTGAAAGTGTGTCGAGCAGGGTAGCCTACCTTATGCTCAGAATAACCAAACGGTATTCGTTGAAGGTCATACAGGCTTACGCACCGACCTCGACACACTCCGATGACGAGGTGGAGGCCCTATATGAGGACATATCGAAGGCCATCCACTTGTCTAAAACCTATGTCACGGTGGTTATGGGAGACTTTAACGCGAAACTAGGCAAAAGGACAGACGATGAGCTGAAGGTGGGGCACTATGGATTTGGGCAGAGGAACCACAGGGGCCAGATGCTGGCTGATTTTCTGGAGAAGGAAGGTCTCTTCATAATGAATTCCTTGTTCAGGAAGCAGCCCCAGCGAAAATGGACCTGGATTAGCCCTGATGGTTCAGTGAAAAACGAGATTGACTTCATCCTGTCGGACAAACGACACATATTCAATGATGTCTCAGTGATCAGCAGGATTAAAACCGGGAGTGATCACCGACTAGTCAGGGGCATCTTGAATATTAGAACAAAAGTCGAAAGGGTGCGTTTGATGAAGTCTACGCTCCGACCAACACCTGCCCAATACCAGAACCCCGAGAGCTTTCAGCTCGAACTACAAAATCGCTTCCAATGTCTAGATGAGTGTGAATCAGCGAACGATATGAACAGCAGATTCGTACAAACTGTCCACGCGGTCGGGTCGACTTACTTCAAGGCCCGTTGCGTCAGAAGGATTCATAAACTCTCGGACCATACTCTCAAACTCATGGAGAGGAGAAAAGAAATGATAGTCCAGTCCTCAGCCGATTGGTCCTGCCTAAGGCGGTTAAACAGACAGATCTCCAAGGCGGCACGATATTCGCCAATTTAATACTACCCGTATTAAAGAGGTGATAGGGCGGAACCAAGGCTCGAAAGTGTTGGCAAGAGATCTGTCTGTTGGCCAGTCAGTTGACTAAACTGAGGACCAACAACGGCACTATCATTTCTTCTCGAGATGAGATCTTGAGAGAGGTCCAGCAGTTCTATTGACAGTTGTACAGATCCCAGAGCCCTGCTGTTGGCTTGGTCCAAGACCCCAGATCCAAGCTAACTCGGCACTTTACCGAAGATATCCCGGACGTCAGCCTGTACGAGATCAGAATGGCTCTCAAACAACTAAAGAACGGAAAGGCACCAGGAGACGACGGAATCACCACAGAGCTTCTAAGAGCAGGCGGAAAGCCGGTTCTCGGGGGCGACGTTCCAGAATCGTGGACCAGAAGCGTGGTGGTGCTGTTCTTCAAGAAAGGTGACAGAACCCTCTTGAAGAACTATAGACCCATCTCGCTCTTGAGCCACGTCTATAAGTTGTTTTCGTGGGTCATTACAAATCGACTCACGCGCAGGCTTGACGACTTCCAGCCTTCCGAACAAGCCGGTTTCCGAAAAAGCTATAGTACCATAGACCACATCTACACGCTACGCCAGATTATACAGAAAACCGAGGAATACAATCGGCCTCTGTGTCTGGCGTTTGTGGACTATGAGAAAGCCTTCGATTCGATCGAAACTTGGGCGGTGCTGCAGTTTCTTTAGCGGTGCCAAATTGACAATCGCTACATCGAAGTGCTGAAGTGCTTGTATAGAAACGCCACCATGTCAGTCCGTGTTCAGGACAGGAGTACGAAACCGATCCAACTGCAGAGAGGTGTTAGACAGGGAGACGTTATGTCCCCGAAACTCTTCACCGCTGCATTGGAAGATGTCTTCAAGCTCTTGGACTGGACCGGATTCGGCATCAACATCAATGGCGAATACATCACTCACCTTCGATATGCCGACGACATCGTAGTCATGGCAGAATCGCTGGAGGACCTTGGCACCATGCTCGATGATCTCAACAGGGTTTCGCGACTAGTGGGTCTCTAAATGAACATGGACAAGACGAAAGTCATGTCTAATGTCCATGTCATTTCACCACCGGTCCTAGTCGGGAGTGCGCTTCTCGAAGTTGTCGACCACTATTTCTACCTGGGACAAACAGTCCAGTTAGGTAGGCACAACTTTGAGAAAGAGGTCAATCGACGAATCCAACTCGGCTGGGCAGCGTTCGGGAAGCTAAGGAAGATCTTCTCGTCCAATATTCCGCAGTGTCTGAAAACGAAGGTCTACGACCAGTGTGTGTTACCAGTGATGACATACGGAACAGAGACGTGGTCTCTGAATGTTGCCCTCATATCAAGGCTCAAAGTCGCTCAGCGGTCCATGGAGCGGGCTATGCTTGGTATTTCCCTACGTGATCGAATCCGTAATACGGAGATCCGTAGGAGAACGAGAGTGACCGATATAGCCCGCCGGGTTGCCATGCTGAATTGGCAATGGGCAGGCCACATCGCTCGACGAACCGATAAACGTTGGGGACGAAAGGTTTTCGAGTGGTGACCACGTATCGGACGGCGCAGCGTAGGACGGCTCCCCACCAGATGGACCGATGATCTGGTCAAAGCTGAGGGGAGCTGTTGGATGCGGTCGGCACAGGACCGCTCGTTGTGGCGTTCTCTTGGGGAGGCCTATGTCCAGCAGTGGACGTTAAAAGGCTGATTGATGGATGGAAGTTACTCCTTGTAACAAAAGCTATTTCCTAGTGGAAGTCCCGCTCAAATCAGTCCAGCCGTTCTTGAGAAAGGGAATGGCGACATTATATCTCTTATTATTTAGTCTGTAAACGTCAAATCTTAGATTAATAATAAGTCTAAATAGACACACGGTGTTGTGAACGCGTCAAAAAAATAGGGGTGAACTTTTCTTCCCTATGCTGTGTTAGTGTCAATCATAACGTCCCCCTACCTATACCTATATTATCCCGCTACTATATCGGGAACCTGAGATATAACCTAAAACTCAATATAAATTCAATGATAAATTACAATTTACGCAAAACAGTGTATTATTCTTTGACTTATTAATTAAAAACTCTTGCAAATAGCGAGAAATGTGCATTTCAAAAGTACAAGTATGATACATGATCACTTGACAGGTGAAGGCTCACTAGAGTGCGCGAACGTTCTCATTTTGATAAGAGGCACGACAGGAGGATGAACATACCAGCTTAGGTAGTTGGCAGCATATATGTTACACCGGTACTTTGTGCACGAGAACGTAATTTCAAATGTGTTAATTTCTAAAAAGATATAAACCTTAATGTTCTAGTCGTAACGCCTACATAAATATGATCAGTCGAATCAGTAAAGTGCCTACAAAAATTAATATAATTTTATTGAAATATGCGCAAGAAAGTAGAAACACAGTAAATCTGAAGGTCAAGACCAGTTGGTTCTGTTTAAGATTTGTTGATAATTTTGTAATGAATATCTAGTGGCTGGGCGACCGAGACTTCCACGGTCCTTGTGTTTTTCTTGAGAAGATATTAATTACAGCAAAATGTTTACTGAATCATTTTAACGTCATTTCGTAGAGTTATGAGGTACTTACCATGTTTTTGTTATCTTTTTCGCAAAAAATACCGTTTCTTTTCAGGATATAGAATTATATCATCAGTTAAATTCTATTGGTCCAAATAGCCGAAGTCTCCCGAGATTTGCACAAGAATTGCTCGTATTAGATATTACTTTCATGATTTACATTGATTGTGATGATTCTTTTACGCCACGGACCTTTCGAACTTACAATTCGAAGGTACTTTAATATGACTAAGCTGGTACTAATACTATCAAAATAATAATAAATTCTCCCGCTTATACGTGATAATACAAAATCCTGTGGAGAGAATAATTTATGACATACATAATGAGGTTTGCGTTAGAGCTATCATACGTATAATTAACATTTATTTTATTGAGTCTTCATAAATTATGTATTTTTTATAATACCTTTATTCAGGTCGCTAAGCAAGCTGTGCAGCGCTGTCTCGTTATACATAGATGCCTGTATTGAAAGTAAATTAATTTTAATTGAGATTAATGTTGTACTGCAATTTTATATTGTGCAGTATTGACACACAATTAATTATTACTTCGAACTTTAGTTCGTTTTTCAGGTATTAACTGTAATAAATTATAAAAGTTAATAAAAAATACTCATATTAGTCATAAATAATAAACACTCGGCCACAAAGAATATTTATCAGCAGTTGTAATTTACGAGTGGCAAAATACAGAGTATCTGTCTGTATACGTCAGACCAGTCTATCTACGTCAGACTATGGAAATATAATTTTAACATCCTTTTACTTTCGTATCGGATTTAAGATAGGTACTAGTAATTTTCAGTAGTAAAGTAGTAGAGAGGAGGTCGTGGCTTAGTTTTATACTTGCAATTTGCACGATCGCCAAGGTTAACTTTTACTCGGCTGACAATCAGATGGGTGACCAAAAGTAACATGTATTTGTGGACAACTAACTTCCTCAGTTATTCGGAAGGTATGAGAGCAGTGGGCTGTAGACCGACATCCTGGCAGTCGTTACAAATTGTTAAAAGCCTAAACAAAAAGATCTGGCTCCGGTCTTGTTCTAAGGCTTCGCAGGTGTCCCTTTAGTTGAATCGTGGAGGTCACATAGGCAGTTGCTCCGATGAATTACTGGCGCATCAGCGAAAACCGATCAGTTTGGAAGCAGACCTCATTAAAGTTTGGGATAGGCTACGACGACTAGCAATTTTCAGTAAAACTAAAGTTTGGATGGATTTGACTGGTGGTAGGGCTGGGAACCAAGTAGGAGTACTGACTTGGTATCGGGCCTGAGTTGGTGGTAACCAGCGTGTGATCGGCTATGAAGCACATCGTTGCGGTTTAGCTGCAGCAGGAGATAGCCGTTTATTCTTTCATTTCATATCGGTGAAATGAAATGGTAAGCAGCGGCTCGACAATACTCTCGGTATAGTTGAGTCTATGAGCGACGGTTACCATTTACCATCAGATGGGCACTACAGGCAATAAAAAAAAAAGAATTTTCTTTACTCAATCACACCAGAATGATGGAATGGATCTGGATGAAATTTGTGACAGATAGATTATAGTCTGGAATACCGCATAAGCTTTTTTATCCCGAAAAAAATACGGTTCCCGTGGGTTTGATTTGTTATTGTTTATTCAGAGCAAGTGATCAACATGATTTCTGCATAACAGTATGTTTAGGAGTCAGAGAATAACATAGGCTACTTTTTGTCCCTAAACATTGGATAGTTTATATGAGATAGCAATATTTGCAAAGAGATCTTTAGTGTGCTGTAGTAACAGTGAATTCCACGCGGACGATATAAAACATAACTCTCGGGAAACCTTTAACAACATAGCATCACACCAATATGTTTAAGTCCCACGTAATAGGAGGCGAACCTATTGCCATCTACCGGGCAGATTTCAATACTCGGGGCAGCTACTAAGAATTTTTCTTTTTACGAAAAAGCTCAATAACACTATCCGATACGGGATCGAACTCGTGACCTCATGATCAGCAGCGCTCACACTACCACTACACCATCAAAACTTTAAGGTTAAAGCTTAGTGATAATAACGAGATTTTTTTTAAATCTAATTTTCCATAGCAGTGTTCTGGTGAAAACAAAAAAGGTTTTATCAGTCACAGCTTGAGGTCCAGGCTGGTTATGAATTGGCGGATATCAGAGCTAAAGCCTCTCAATAGGAAAAGCTTCCCCATGTGTTTTATCGTTATCAAAACATTAAGCGAACCGTAATTTTCTGCATATGTGGACTTCTCGAAAAAACAATTTCTATTTAGGTATTTTTAGATAATTATATTTTTAGCATGCTTAGCCATATAAATCAACATAAGTGTGAAAATGTGTAATCGAAAATAACACCCAAGACGTTAATTATGAATGTGTTATCGAAATTAGCAGACATGAGCAATTGTCACGATGGCTGGATGGCTCGAGTATTAACAACATCCACTGCGATCGCCAACCCGCCTGCCAAGCGTGGCGATTACGGCATTATCCCCCATGACGGGACCGCTCGTTGTGGCGTTCTCTTGGGGAGGCCTATGTACAGCAGTGGACGTTGAAAGGCTGATGGATGGATGGATGGAAGGAGAGGGTTTAGGCTTTCGGCGCTCTTACTCACCATACGAAACAACAATAACACTATCTACCGTTGCTTCACGCTGATCTTCTGTGAGAGGCTGGTACTTTTTCAATTGAATCAGTCCAGCTTGGCAATAACAGAAGAACACATATGCATCATGTGTGGGTGAGGAGTTCATTTTTAGTGTACACTAGCTGGTACACGAAACTTCGTCCGCGTGGAATTTAGTTTTTTTCTTTTTTAGTGCAGAATCCAAAATATAAGTAGTTGACCCCGTCCTATGAGTTCCGTCCAAATCTGTCCAGCCGTTCACGAGATTAGCCCTAGATGTATGTTCGATATATATACTTAACTATTTGATTCGATATTTATTCACATTTTCAGGGGATTTTCTTCGCGGATCCGCAATTATTTTTTCAAAATAAAAGTAGCCTAACTTACTTTTTCTAACAACATCTATTTGCTACTGAAAATCCTGTCCATATTGGTCCAGCCGTTCCGGAGTGGTATTCTTTCCAAATTGTATGGGGTTTACTTTTTTGACGCGGCTCCCTATACATTTTTTCAAAATAAAAGTAGCCTAAGTTACTTCCTGTGACAACAGCTACCAAGTCCAAAAGTAACAAAAACAATTCATATGAATACTTAGGTAACATTAAAAACATTTTTGACACCGGCTTCAAACACATCAGTAGGTTTCTAGCACGGAAATCGTATCTAAATTCCAATTATTTATTGCTTTTTAGTTCCTGGGTGCAATTGAAGGCGGCTTTCTTTTTTTTTTAAATTGTTTTATATAAATCCTACAAGTATTTACATGAGCCGTAAACATTTTTTTACGCTCTTAAAATATTTCATAGTTAGTATAAAGCATTATACTTCTTCGGCGTTAATTAGTGGATTTTGGATCAAATTAAATTATGATAATTATGGGTTTTTTCCCATTTAGCAGTAGGATTAGGAGTTTTAAATCACTAATTCCTATTTAAATATAATTTAATGACCATCAGTATCTTGGGGTTTCTACTGCGTATAATTTAAAGAATTATCTATAATTACCCATAAAAATATTTTGATCTATATTTTAGCACTTGACATGATCAGCTACTTTAAAGAACTGATTATTTGGGAAAGTGGTTCGAATCCTGCTCGCAGTAAAGCTCACTTTCTAACTTGCACAAATAATTTGTTCTTTTGTTGTAGAAAACTTATGTACTGACCATTTAATTCTTTTCTGTCCCCCTGCACTTACATTTACGAATTGGTCCGCTTTAAAAGGTAACGGTTTTATAGGTGGTAGGATTTAGTACCAAGTGAGACATCTCACTTGCAAACTCCCTATTTTAAACCACCAGCATATCTATGCTGGTCTTCTGTTTAAAATAGGGATTAAATATAAACCGAGATCAGATGAATCAGAACACCACCTATCATTTCAGTGGTCAATCTCCACGGCTAACAGCGGCTCAGTTGTAGATACGCCTGGTGCTTCTGGGTAGCAATAAAAAAATAAATAGTAAAAAATAATGTGATCAAATTCTTTGGCTTTATTATATAAGTAGGTATTATACTTGCGTATTAATAAATATCAAGATTTTTAAACTGCTTGAGGAAGTAGATAACAAGATTACAATAAATATAATGAAATTAAAAAAAATAATGCAATGAAAAATTAAATATAATGAAATTTAAAATAAATTTAAATATAATGAAATTTAAAAAAAAAATAATGAAATTTAGAAAACGTAATGATCCGCAACGCCTACAAGTACGTGAAAAATGAAACTTCTGCGCACTTGGAGGCCTTTGAAGTTGTGGAAGAAAATGAATGTATGAGCAAAGTTGCTGACATATTGGGAATAGCCTCACGCTCTGTTTGTAACGTTTTAAAGGAAGTAAATAAAGGTGCGCCGCCAACTCCTCCTAAAAAAACTGGACCAAAGCGAAGTTCTTTTACCGAAATTAACCTCCAACCATTGCAAAGGTTAGTCAATCAGTCAGACAGTATTATTTTATACCTACATCTTTTATATATAACTAATGATTCCAAACTATTATAAAATTTACTATTTTAGATTTTACAAGTGATGAACGATGATCCAGAAATGCCCAAGGTTTCCAAAGACACCCTCCGAAAAATTTTGAAGCATCTTAATTTTAAATTTGTTGCACGGTCACGCAAGAGCACACATATTGACCGAAATGATATAATAACATGGCGCCAGCGTTACTTGCGATCTATATGTCAGTTTCGACGAGAAGGGAGACATATATATTATCAGGATGAAACTTGGGTTAACGCAGGTAAGGCTAACATTTTGAATTTATATACATTTTACATTAAATTTAATAGTAATATTGAATGTTCATGTACTATATTTATTTTTAGGTCATACTGTAATAAAAACTTGGGTGGACAAGAAATACACATCATCTCGGCAAGCGTTTTTGGAGGGACTGACTACTGGATTAAAAAATCCATCTGGAAAAGGCAAACGTCTCAAAATAAGCCATATAGGTAGTGAAGAAGGCTTCTTGGAAGAGGGGCTCATGATTTTTGAAGCAAAGAAAAATTGTGAAGATTATCATGATGAGATGAATGCAGTTTGTTTTGAGGAGAGGTTCGCTGGAGTCTTACCAAAATTAAGACCAAACTCAATTGTGGTGATGGATAATGCACCTTACCACTCCCGAAAATTGGAAACGGCACCATTTGAGCTGGAAAAAAGCTGCAATTCAAGACTGGCCTTTAAATAAAAATATTCATTACGAACCAGATATGGTTAAAGCTACGCTTTTAGAACTGATTCCACATAACGAGTCTTTTAATAAGTACGCTGTAGACGAAATAGCAGCACAACATGGGATCACGGTTTTAAGACTGCCCACTTACCATTGCGAGCTGAACCCTATCGAATTGATATGGGCGCAGGTAAAGGGGCATGTAGCTCCAAATAATAAAACCTTCAAATTGACAGACGTGAGAAATTTATTTAAGGAAGGCATTCAAAAAATTACGTCTACCGAATGGTCTAAATGCGTATCCCATGTTGTCAAAGAAGAGGAAAAAATGAGTAGGCTAGATATGTTAATTGACAATATCAGACACATTTATAATAAATGTTACAGAAAGTGACAGAGATAGCGATAGCGATGACGGCGACGATTTATAAAATAAAATATTACCATAATACATCTATTTGTTTTATTTCTCATGTTCCTTCATGATCAAATTTTTTTATTTATTTCACACACAATTATTAAAGAAATCCTTAATAAAATTAATCGTCATAACTAAATTATCCGTTCAAAAATATTTAATTTCCTGATATACTTAGTTTCTATTAAAGTAGTAGTTGTTTAGATATACTACTATAAAGGAGAGGAATCGATTTGGAAATATTCCATTTCCGTATTGAATAATTTCGCAACGTCACTATTTAGTACTTAAAGTACAAATTATAATTTGTGAATAAGGAAAAAGAGTATTTTAGTACAGGCGGGAATCGAACCTGCGTCCCTTCCTATCCGGGAAGGGCATATTTTTTTTTTTTTAATTAAATGAATCATTTTTGTTACATGAAAGATCAAAATGTTTGAAAAAATCACGCCTTCAAATAGTATGAATTTTAATTGAAAAATTAAACTTACTATATTGGATTAATGCATGTAAATGCGTTCCGATAGAGGGCGTTGGTCGTTAAGACAAATGTGATAAGGAGTTTGGGTATGTCTAAAAAATAAGTACTGTAGCTCAGTGGATTAGAGCACTTCCCCGGATTGGAAGGGACGCAGGTTCGATTCCCGCCTGTACTAAAATACTCTTTTTCCTTATTCACAAATTATAATTTGTACTTTAAGAGTAGCTGAGCATGTCAAGTGCTAAAATATAGATCAAAATATTTAGTACTTGTCATAACGTTGCAACACTGAAATTGTCAAATCTGGAATCGAATTAAAATTCCGACTTTAGGCGTTAGGCACATTAATACGTTACTGAAAATAATACTAAACAAAATGAGTGCAGGAAAGCGTAATCTGTACTCATTTATAGTGAACACTTTTTTGTGCCTGGTAGACGGCAATAGGCTCGTTCCCTATTACGTGGGACTTGAACATAGCTGGTGAATCGTGGGTATGTAATACACCTCTGTCTACCCCTTCGGGGAATAGGCTAATATACCGTTGTTACACGCTGATCTTTTGTGAAAGGGTGGTACTTCCCCGATCGAGCCAGCCCATTCGTGCTGAGATAAGCAAGGCTCTAATTAGATAATAAAACATTACAAGTTCATGACATGTCTGAAATATAATTCATGGCAAAATTTGTAGCGTAAGAAAGAGTTCTTTTAGAATATATGACTAAACCGATGACAGCATTACTGAGAAAAGATAACTGTCAAGTACTAAAAGGAACTAAGTATAATTCGAATAAACTCCTTACCGGAATTATCTTTAGATTAAATCGCCCTTTGTCAGTAGTTGAGATGAGGTCTCCCGGGCCCATTATTCTAGACAGTTTAATGATGCTTAGATGAAAGCAGAGGTAAGATCTGTGTAAAAACAGATTGCTTTTTCCCCTGCTTAAAATTATTTTTCTTTTACTTTAAAATGTAGTAGATTTTCGTCCGATGCTTGTAATATCCGATTCGATCTCTATCCGATACTTTAGCTATCCATTTTATTTTAAAGATGGCGATCTTACCCTTCCTTCACAATGATCTAAATCTCCCACCGCGTCTATTTGTCCCAACGTATTAAACTCAAAATTAAGATACTAAACGTATTTTCACGTGGTTGTTTTCATTGGATGGATTAACTCATAAGGAAGGCTTATTAAGAGTTCAATGATTGTTGAAGACATAAAAAATACATACCGACTGGAAGCTTTATTGACATACGCCATGTAAGCCATAAGACCTATAAAAAACAATTAGTAATCTCGTAAAACTTAGCTTATGTTAGTTTAAAAACAAAGGCGCGTGTGTTCTTAACAGAAGAATAACTTCTGTTCAGAGCACACGCGCTCTTAATACATTCTTTCAATTACATTAAATATTGTATGATTTGATCGTAAAACTTGAGCTGTGTGAGTTACAAAGCTATTATCCGGTATGTAGGGTAAGCACTGTCGAAGTGTATAATATTCAAAATTCAACACACTATTCATAGATATGAAAGGAAGTCTTATATTAGAGTTTTTAAGTACTTGCTTCTATTTCTTTGAATTTATTTATTTTATTTATTAAACTTTATGCAATAATGAATTACAATGGCGGACTTAATGCCTGAGGCATTCTCTACCAGTCAACCAAGGGTGATGCAGAGACTACGGAAGGTAGATGCATTTTCAAGGAGTAACATGAGTGAAGAATATTCCTAACATATAATGTTAAGAAATTGATAATATACATAATCCAGGTAAAACAAAAAATAATAATAATTTTAATTGTTCTATAAATATATGATTAATATAATTAAGTAATATATACATATACAACATAATATATAATAACATACATACTTACATACATACTAAAAATATTATGAAATAATCAGAGACGAACAGAAGATTCCTCTAATTTAGTCAAAATGCGGTGACAGACTTTCAATTTAAACCCATGACGATTAGTGCACATCCTGATATCAAGAGGGAGCGCATTCCATAGAAGAACAGATTGGACAGGAAAGGAAGAGTTAACAAAATCAGTAGAATGGGGCGGACAACGAAGAAGTAGATTATTGGAAGAACGTAAATCCTTATTATGACTAGACCCCAAGTATTGAAAGTAAGACTTCAAGTAGGAAGGTGAAGTGGGTGAAGTAAGTATAGAGTAGAGTAATGTGAGAGCTCGCAAATTTCTGCGCTGACGAATAGGCAATAATTTGAGACGAGATCGATAAGCAGACACATGGTCATACTTGCGAAGATTGAATATGAATCGAATGCAGTTATTGAGAAGGCGGTCGAGTTTGTTAAGGAGATCTGCATTCAGGTCGAAATAACTCATATCCCCATAGTCGATCAAAGGAAGAATTAAGGATTGCACAAGTGAAGTTTTGGTCTTTATTGGCAGAAAGTTTTTCAGCCGATATAGTGTGCGAAGTGTCCCAGTAACTTGCCTACTTACGCTTGTGACCTGACTTCTCCAATTCAGCGTAGAGTCTAAATGTAGGCCAAGGTATTTGACTGTAGAGCTAACAGGTATCACCGCACCATTTAAAATAATCGGGGGAAGCGATTCAAGATCTAATTTACAAGTTATACGTTGACTACCCACAATGATGGTGGTGATGATGATGTACCTTTGTACTATTACTATATTTATCCGTTCTTGTATTGTGGTTAAGATCTCTGTGTGTACATAAATAAATAAATAAATGATGGCCTGACTTTTGCTCGGGTTTACTACCAACCCGTAGCTGGTAGACCAGTCACTTACGTACTCCAGATCACTATTCAACCTACTAATAGCAGAAGGAACGTCTTCTATACGTGCCTGAGAGTACATCTGCAAGTCATCAGCATACAGATTATACGAACACTGAAGATTTTGGGATAAAAGGTTAATAAACAAAGAAAACAGTAAGAGAGAGAGAATGCCGCCTTGAGGAACGCCAGCACCGAGATCACGCCAATCTGACATAGTCTCGTCAACGCGAACCGACTGCTGACGCCTCCGAAGATAAGATGACAACCATTCCAGTACTTTGACCGAGATCTTATGATGGGAAAGGATCGATAGTAGGATATCGTGATTGACGGTATTAAAGGCATTAGAGAAATCAAGTAGGACAAGCACAGTGACTTTAGTGTCCTCCATGCCAGCTCTAATATCGCCTGTCACTTTGAGGAGAGAGGAAATGGTGCTGTGGCCTGGTCTAAAACCAGATTGATAGGGGCTTAAAAGATTATTCCTAAGTACAAAGTTAGAGAGCTGTTTGTGAACACAGGCCTCAAGCACCTTGGAGAGAAAAGGGTGTATGGATATAGGACGGAAATGGATAGGTAGTGAGGGATTAGGAATTTTTGGCAAGCGATAGGCTTTACGCCATTGGGATGGGAATGATCCGGAGTCAAGGGAATAGTTGATAACATGGGAGATAGCTGGGAGAATGAAATCCAGGATGGTAATTATCATGCGTCGACTGATATTATCATAGCCAAATGCATTGGATTTAATGGATAGGAGGTATTTAATATTTTTAGAAATTGTAGAGACGTGACATCCATGTGAAATAAATAAAATCTAAATATACTGGAGTTCGATCCCCGGTTCGAGGTCTTAGCACGACAGAAACACAGTCACGTATTGAGATTTTTTTTGTATTCATTTGTGACTTGCACGGGAGCCTTTCTTGTTGGCTTGTGAAGCCTGCCAACCAGTACTGCATCAGCGTGGTAGACTACAGGTTAGGGTTGCAAAAAGGTTGAAAATAAAAACATAATTTTGTAAGTGTGATGACGGACTATGAATACAAATATAACCACAACCCTACTTTTTCTGAACCGAGTTTAATATACTTAATTGATTTCGGTACAATACGGCACACCATATATTACGTACAAACTCTTCTCGTTGTGTTTATAATAATATTTGGAATTCCTACGCGCTGCAATTCAAGTTAATACTTTCATTATAGTATTAACTTGAATTCACTCCACAGATTCTCCGCAGAGATCGCATTTCGACCGCATTGATTTTGCTCTCATGCTCCTTTTTACATACCCAACTCTCGCTTCCATATAATAACGTTGGGACAAGCACTGCGTTGTGTATTGCGACACGTGCCTTCTGGCTGAGGTGGTGGCTGCCGAGAAGTTGTCCCAATGCTCCGTTCACTCTATTTCCCGTATTCACTCTTCTTTCTACATCAGTGGTGTACCTTCCATCCCGACTGAATCCACATCCAAGATATACAAATTCATCCACTTGTTCTAGCACACCATTTCCTATTGCTACTCTAACATCTGTTCTGGCTTCTTCTCTTTCAAAAACCATTACTTTGGTTTTGCTCACATTTACACGTAGGCCCCTTTTCTTACAATCTTCTGCCATTACGTCGACTAGGGTTTGCAGGTCAGTTACAGACTGCGCTAATAGGACCGCATCGTCTGCATATAGCAGCGAGTTAACCACTGAGTCGCCCATCTGAACTCCCACATTCATTTCATTCAACCTTTGTAGACATTTATCCAGATATATGATAAACAGTCTGGCTGATAGAACGCAGCCCTGTTTAACCCTGATATTGACGTCAAACTAGGGTGACATTCCATCATCCAGCCGTACACAAGCTCTGCAGTCCATGTAGTTGGACTGCACCGCTTGTAGCAGTCTACCGCTAATACCATACTCCGGCAAAATGTCCCAAAGTTCCTTTCGTACAACAGTGTCAAATGCTTTCTCCAAATCCACAAAACTGCAGAAAACCCTCTGGCCTACAGCCAGATGCTTCTCCACAATGTTGCGCAGAGAAAACACTTGATCTATGCATCCTCGTCCACACCTGAAACCACCTTGTGCCTCACACAAAAATTCATCAGACACCATCTCCATTCTCCTTTCAACAATCTTAGCATACACTTTGGCTGCCAAACTGGTCAAGCTTATGGCTCTGTAGTTTGCACAGTCATAACGTGAAACCTTGTTTTTAAACAAGGGCACGATAACTGCGCTTCTCCAGTCCTTGGGACCCATTCCTGAGCTCCAACATAAATTGAGTAGCACCAGGAAGGATTCCCAGACACATGAGCCTCCAAGCTTGATCATCTCAGCAGACACCATATCAATACCCGCTGCCTTACCATTTTTCAAACTTCTAATCGTCCATTCAACTTCATCCATACTAATGTCATCAGAGGATGCCGGTACCGAATGCTGATCTGTTAGATCACATATGTCTTCAGCATCACCCTGAACATCTGCATACATATCTCCAAAATATTCACTCCATCGGCCTAACACATCTTGTGTTTGCGTAAGAATGTCTCCACCTTTAGACCTTATTTTATTCATTCTGAAAGCTGACCAACCACTCCGAGATTTCTTCACCTCCCTCCAGAAAAGTTTGGTGTTGCTCTCGAATTTTTGTACGTTGCCGGTATATTTCTTTCTTCTGTTCTTTCATACTTGAACTCAGGTTTAAAGAAGATACATAGTCCAGCCACGCTTTCTTCTTTTGGTCTACGGAAACTGCTACTTCCGTATCCCACGATGCATCACCTTTCACTTTCCTATGCTTCTTTGAGCATCCACATACTTATTTCGTTGTATCTACCATACTATCTTTCAATACTCTCCAGCATTCTTCTATGTCAGATCCCGGCTGACTTGCCATTGTCAGCTGTTCACGGACATCCTCTACATACTTTGCTCTTACACTCTCTTCTTGCAACTTTTCAATCTTTATTCTTTCAAGCCCTCCGAAGTGGACACGCTCTCGCCAGTGTCTCCACTTTTTGAACAGACCACTAAATCTCGCAATAACGAGATAGTGGTCCGTGTCGACAGTGGGACCCCTGTAGGCTCTTGTATCCAGAATTTGACTTCGGAGACGACTGTCTACCAGAATTAAATCTATCATACTTCTCTGTTCCTTCCTTCTCCATATATACATATGGATGTCCTTATGTTGAAAAAATGTGTTTGACACAATAAAGTTTCTCTCCATACATACATCATACGTAAAATGGATTGAAAAAAGTTAAGGAAGAAGGAAAAATGTATAAAATAATTTAAATAAATAATTACTTTATAAACAGTATTTCTTAAAATACAAGTAAATCCCATTTAATTGACGTCAATAGACTCCTCAGAATTAATAATAATGTGGTAATAAAAATTAAGTATATATAACACTTAATGCATTATAAATATTTATATAAAATTGCATAACATTTTAACAAAATATTCTCAGGAATTTCATAAAAGTTTTGATAATATTTTGAGCTAAGATATTTTAAGCGTATCTTTATTTACATTGTGGTGGACTTTTGATCATAAGGTCTCGGGTTCGATCCCCGGTTCGGGCGGTGCTATTGAGCTTTTTCGTAAAAAAGAAAAATTCTCAGTAGGAGCCCGGAGTTTCAATATCTGCCCGGTAGACGGCAATAGGCTCGCTGCCTATTACATGAGACTTAAACATATCTGGGGAACCGTGGGTGTGTAATACACCTCTGGCTACCCTTTCGGGGAATAAAGACGTGATGGTATGTTTTAATTACACTATCATAATTAAAGTATTAATAATTACCTTTATCTCCGTACCTACCTATACCTTCTATTGCATGGAACTGTAAAGTAACAATATTTATTTAGATGCATCAGATGATAAGTATAACAAATTAATTAATTAATACGAATATTCTTGCTTTGTTACAAGTAACTTTCAGCTTGCAACCTTTTTATTAAAAAGTGTAAGTAGTATATGTTTAAATTGAGATGTCGAAAAACTATCTGTAATTGAATAACAAGACATACTGATATAAAAAAGAGATAAAGACATCAAGTTAATTAATGGCAATAAAACTATACTTAGATCAAAATCTAAGAGGTGTCAGAGCAAACTTAAATTTCTAAGAATCTAAATATAACATATGGGACTGTGTAGTATTAGTGTATACCTGATAATCTTGCCATAAACTTTAAAAAGTGAGTTATACTCTGTTACGATGTAACCGATCAAATTATTAAATAAATTGTAAAGTTGCATATTCAATTGATACCGGATACGATATCCGCAAACTTAAAATGCGCGCGTTGCCTAGACTCCCTACCCAGTTAGATTATCGCCAATGGGTCACATGTCTCCACTCCCACAAAGGCCAGAATCAAATTATATTACCATATATGGCCAGCATTTGATCCCGGATGCGAGCAGAGTACGCCAGGGTTCGAGAACGTTCTATGGCTACTCCAATCGCAAGTGTATAGATAGGAAAAGTTCTAGAACTTCAAATTATTTACCAATGAGTAAGTCGGGATGCAATAGCGCGAGAGAGAGATAGCGATACTAATCTTAGAAGGGAGTATAATCAGAAAAAATTATAAAAATTCAGGTCAGTTATTTCCTTTTTTTTGTTGACTGAGAATTATTTTGTGTGTGTCTAGGCAGATAACACTGCGTGAATATACTTATATAAAATATTATTTTTTGCCTAGGGCATTTAAAAGTAATAGTGTGTGACTAGGAAACCCCAAAGAACTGCTGTAGCGAGCGTCGTGTCTTATATATACCGCGCCTCCAAATATAATTAAGATCTGAATAAAAGTTCCTGGTTACAATCAAGCTGTTCCTGGTTACGACTGTTCCTGGTTACAATCAAGCTGTTCCGGGTTACGACTTCCCGGGTTGCGGCTGCTCTACGAGTTCTGGTTCCGGCGCCGGTTGCGCCAGCTTCACACGCCTACCGGCATCTAATTGCGCACGCCCGAGCGACGAGGGCCTGCCCTTTGTCCCAATTACAGGCTGGCTGCAGTTGAGTACCCCTAGTGACGGTCCGGGGATCCCCCTGAGTTGCGAACCACCCCCTGATTTCTCATCGCTCTTCCTTAACTTTACTTTTAATATTAACTTAATTCGATAAATTTTTTGTGAAGTATTATTTATTAGATTGTATTAAATTGTTAAATTTAAATTATTTTTTTTATTTAATTGTTAGGGATTTTCCCCGTAACAACTTTTAGGCATCATATCCTTGGAATTTGGCCATCGGCTTTAATTACTTACTTACTTACTTATCATCACTCCATCTC
Source organism: Leucoma salicis (assembly GCA_948253155.1). NCBI lineage: Eukaryota > Metazoa > Arthropoda > Insecta > Lepidoptera > Erebidae > Leucoma > Leucoma salicis. The sequence continues at coordinate 10,265,375 of OX411820.1, read as the reverse complement.
TCTCGCGGGGTAGGCAGAGAAAGCAGAGTGCCAAAAGGCTCTATTTTCTTGTATCCATCTTGCGCTTCCTCAAACATTCAAAATTCTCTTCATACACGCTCGCCGGTTTCGAAGACTCCTGACTTCACCTTCCTTCAATGCATGATCGTTTTGTTCTAGGTAGATGAGTGATGTGAAGATTGGGAATGGCCGTCGGTCACTGCAGTGGCTTAGCTGTCTAGAGCACTTCCCCAGATTGGAAGGGATGTAGGTTCATATCCCACTCACAGGAAAATTATCTGCTTCCACTTTCAAAATTAATTTATTCTTTAAAGTAGCTGAGCAGTGCTAAAATTCAGAACAAAATGTTTAAAAAATCGTGCTATCAAGTAGTATGAATTTTAATTGCCAAATTAAACTTAATATATTGAATTACACTAACTAACTAAATTATCATCACGCTATTTCCCTTGCGGGGTAGGCAGAGAGAACAGAGTGCCAAGAAGCTCTATTCTTGCATACATCTCTCGCTTCCTCAACATTCATAACTCTCTTCATACACGCTCGCCGGTTTCGGAGACTCCTGACTCCACCTTCCTTCAATATATGACCAATTTGGTCTAGGTAGGTAAGTCTCGGTCTCCCCCTGTACCTACATCCGTCCACTTTCGCATTGTATATCTTCTTAGCCAGTCGCTCGTCCGGCATTCTTTCCACATGTCCGAACCATCGGAGCATTCTCTTTCGCATCTTAACAACAATACTCTCTTTTATACCTACTCGCTCTCTTACGTCATTGTTACGAATGCGGTCAGTCAGCTTCACTCCACAGATTCTCCGTAGAGATCGCATTTCGACCGCATTGATTTTGCTCTCATGCTCCTTTTTACATACCCAACTCTCGATTCCATATAATAACGTTGGGACAAGCACTGTGTTGTGTATTGCGACACGTGCCTTCTGGCTGAGGTGGTGGCTGCCGAGAAGTTGTCCCAATGCTCCGTTCAACCTATTTCCCGTATTCACTCTTCTTTCTACATCAGTGGTGTACCTTCCATCCCGACTGAATCCACATCCAAGATTTACAAATTCATCCACTTGTTCTAGCACACCATTTCCTATTGCTACTCTAACATCTGTTCTGGCTTCTTCTCTTTCAAAAACAATAACTTTGTTTTGCTCACATTCACACGTAGGCCCCTTTTCTTACAATCTTCTGCTATTACGTCGACTAGGGTTTGCAGGTCAGTCGCAGACTGCGCTAATAGGACCGCATCGCCTGCATATAGCAGCGAGTTAACCACTGAGTCGCCCATCTGAACTCTTACATTCATTTCATTCAACCTTTCTAGACATTTATCCAGATATATGATAAACAGTCTGGCTGATAGAACGCAGCCCTGTTTAACGCCCATATTGACATCAAACTAGGGTGACATTCCATCATCCAGCCGCACACAAGCTCTGCAGTCCATGTAGTTGGACTGCACCGCTTGTAGCAGTCTACCGCTAATACCATACTCCGGCAAAATGTCCCAAAGTTCCTTTCGTACAACAGTGTCAAATGCTTTCTCCAAATCCACAAAACTGCAGAAAACCCTCTGGCCTACAGCCAGATGCTTCTTCACAATGTTGCGCAGAGAAAACACTTGATCCATGCATCCTCGTCCACACCTGAAACCTCCTCGTGCCTCACACAAAAATTCATCAGACACCATCTTCATTCTCCTTTCAACAATCTTACCATACACTTTGGCTGCCAAACTGGTCAAGCTTATGGCTCTGTAGTTTGCACAGTCATAACGTGAAATCTTGTTTCTAAACAAGGGTACGATAACTGCGCTTCTCCAGTCCTTGGGACCCATTCCTGAGCTCCAACATAAATTGAGAAGCACCAGGAAGGATTCCCAGACACGTGAGCCTCCAAGCTCGATCATCTCAGCAGACACCATATCAATACCCGCTGCCTTACCATTTTTCAAACTTCTAATCGTCCATTCAACTTCATCCATACTAATGTCATCAGAGGATGCCGGTACCGAATGCTGATCTTTTAGATCACATGTGGCACCAGCATCTGAACATCCGCATACATATCTCCAAAATATTCACTCCATCGGCCTAACACATCTTGTTTGCGTAAGAATGTCTCCACCTTTAGATCTTATTTTATTCATTCTGAAAGCTGACCAACCACTCCGAGATTTCTTCACCTCCCTCCAGAAAACGTTGCCGGTATATTTCTTTCTTCTGTTCTTTCATACTTGAACTCAGGTTTAAAGAAGATACATAGTCCAGCCACGCTTTCTTCTTTTGGTCTACGGAAACTGCTACTTCCGTATCCCACGATGCATCACCTTTCACTTTCCTATGCTTCTTTGAGTATCCACATACTTATTTCGCTGTATCTACCATACTATCTTTCAATACTCTCCAGCATTCTTCTATGTCAGATCCCGGCTGACTTGCCATTGTCAGCTGTTCACGGACACCCTCTGCATACTTTGCTCTTACACTCTCTTCTTGCAACTTTTCAATCTTTATTCTTTCAAGCCCTCCGAAGTGGACACGCTCTCGCCAGTGTCTCCACTTTTTGAACAGACCACTAAATCTCGCAATAACGAGATAGTGGTCCGTGTCGACAGTGGGACCCCTGTAGGCTCTTGTATCCAGAATTTGACTTCGGAGGCGACTGTCTACCAGAATTAAATCTATCATACTTCTCTGCTCATTCCTTCTCCATGTATACATATGGATGTCCTTATGTTGAAAAAATGTGTTTGACACTATAAAGTTTCTCTCCATACATACATCCGCAATGAGCCTACCTGCATCATTCACTCTCTTATCACCAAATGAACCAAGCACGTCCTCGAAGTCTGGACGCTTGGTCCCAACCCATCCATTCAAGTCTCCGCATACGATCACGCGTTTACTAGCTTCTGCCAAATCCAGAACTTCCCTAACATTATCCCAGAACTTCTCTAGATCCGATGCCACCGAAGAGCCTACGGGAGCATAAGCTGCGACCATGAAGACCCTGGTGACACCTAGTTTTATTCGGACCCATAGAAGTCTGGGATCAAACATTCCGTAGTCTTTCACACCTGAGGCCAAGCGAGCGGACAGCATCACCCCCACTTCCATGCTGGCCAGATCGCTCTGCGATACACCAGATCACAGAGCTAACCCGCCACCAGGAATATCACAGGTGTCGCTACCGTTTCGCTTGGTCTCTGTTACATAGAGCACATCAAGCTGTCTGACCGACATGACGGTTACCAGCTCGTGTAACTTATCTTCCACACCACCTCTGACATTCCACGTGCCTACTCGACACTCTGCTCCCCTCGACTCGCCAAACTGGGCAAGGCGTGATGGGTGGCGGCCCCCATCGCCGCATCTGCCGTTGTTCGTACCGACGGGGGCGGGTCGGTACGCGTCGCCTCTGGGGCACGCCCCACGCACTGCGGTACGCATTCGAGCCGGATTGCAGCCTGTGGATTACAGGCTGGCAGGGATCGCGATGAGCACGCTCCGGACTATGATCACCCCAATTGAATTAATACATGCAAATTGTAAATGCATCTGATAGGTAGCGTGGGTCGTAAAGACAAATGTGATGAGGAGATTGGGAATGGCTGTTGGTCGTTGTGATGGCTTAGCGGTGTAGAGTACTTCCTCGGATTCAGAGTACGCAGTTCAGGGACGCAGTTTTGAATCCCGCTCGCAGTAAAGTTCTCGTTTGTGGTGGTTTTTAAGTGGAATTACTTACTAGTTATCTGACCCGAGCGGATTGGTACCACCGTCGGCCATTTGACTGACGATGTAGCACCTCGGCATGTTTTAGGTTCAGTGGCAGGAGATAGGCGTCCATTCGTTCATTTCCGATCCGAAAAATGAAGTGAAGCTGTTTCATACCTGCTATTAGTTACTGCCTGTAGTTAGGCCCATAAACAGCAGTTATAAAGTTTGAAAAACTTAGACATGTGGTTATATTTATAAGTCTATCAGTACATGACTGGTTTGCTTTAAGTAAATTTGGTTAAGCTGAATGACAATATTATTAGACCTACAGCAAGAAAAAACGTGCAGTAACATCCGCTTTTGATATCTTTTTAAAGATTTGATTGTTTGTTTGCATTGAATAGATTCGGAACATATTTGAAAAATTCTTTCTCAATTAGAATCTTTTTTTTTTAATTTTTTTTTTTGGTGGACAAAAATGTGCCTACCGCACACCCCGCTGCCCGGGGAGACAGCAGGGTAGTGTGGGGCTCTTACCCACTAAAAATCCACCGTGCGTCCTCACCCGCCCGTACTCGGCGGACCACTGGTACCGCGTATATTCACTTCAGTGGTCCGCGCGGCGGCTAGCCCTCTTGGGCTTCCTCTCTGAGCAACGCCTCCGCACACCTGGGGTATCGCACCTTCGCGGTAGGCTTTACGCGAGCGGAGGACAATCCCCGGTCCAACCGCCCGCGGCCTCGGCTAGGGCGGCATTAGGCGCAGATATTCACGCCCACGACGCCCCGCGCGCCAGCGGCGGCTCGGGCCAGAGGAGAGATCAGCCTCCCTGGCCCTCTCCTTTCCTTCTCTTCCGCGAGACGACATTCTCGCAGAAGGTGGCGACCGCATTCCAGTACCTATAGCCGCCGACCATCGATCGGATGACAGCCGGCAGCGACAGGTCCTCTCCGATGACTGCAGCGAGATCCCGGCGCTGGTTAGCCCAGGCCGGGCACGACTCAAGCGTGTGCTGCGCCGAGTCCTCGCTGCAGTCGCAGTGGTGGCAGCAGGGAGTCTCCTCCCTCCTAGCAACCGTGTACAGGTACTTGCCGAAGCATCCATGCCCCGACAGCACTTGCACCAGCCGGAAGGTGAGGACCCCATGCCGCCGAGCCACCCATTCCTCCAAAATCGGCTGCAGCGCCCCTACGGTCCTAAAACCAGCCCGAGGCATTTCCAGCCGAATCCTCCAACGGGTGACAATGGCGCGGCGGGCGTCGCCCCGCCATGCGTCTATTTGACTGGGCGGGAGGCGAACGCCCCCCGCACGCACTTCTGACACCCGCCGATAAACCTCGGCGAGCACCTCCGCCTCCAGATCCCACGGGGGGGTCCCGGCCAATGCGCAAGCGGCCTCGCACGATACCGTGCGGTAGCCGCGGATTGCTCTGACCACCACGACTCTCTGCGGTCTCCACAGAAGGGCCCTATTGCGGGCGGTCAGAGACTCCGCCCACACGGGTGCACCGTAAAGTGCCATTGACTGGACCACCCCCGCGTATAGCTGTCGGCACGCGATGCTGGGTCCGCCCAGGTTTGGCAACAGACGCCCGAGGGCGGACGCCGTGCCAACCAGTCTCGGCGCAAGCTGGCGGAAGTGCTCGTCGAAGTGCCACCGCCCGTCAAGGACCAGGCCCAAATATTTTATGTGGGCCTGGATTCCTACCCCCACACCATTTACCGTAATCGAGGCGCTGGCGGGTGGACCGCGTCGGGGCCCGTGAAATAGTAGGGCCTCTGACTTGTTGAGGGCCACCCTAAGCCCAAGCGCCTCGATACGTCTGACCACCTCCGCAGTACCCGAGGTGGCCAGTCTCGCCGCCTCCTCGAAGTTCCTTCCCCGGGCTGTGACGAGGGTATCGTCTGCGTAACAAATTACGCCCAGCCCGGGGGGAAGCCGGCCACGTAGGACCCAGTCGTACCCGATGTCCCAGGACAGATCCCTGTGGGACACCGCACGACATGGGCCTCCTCATAACGTCCCCTTCCCGGCTTACGAAGAGGACGCTGCGGCTTTCGAGGTAGTCCGCCACCAGCCGCCTCAGGTAGGCGGGCACACCGTGGAATCGGAGTGCCTCCCTGATGCAGCCGAATGGCAGCGATGTCCAGCGACACCGCCAACAGCACCCCTCGCTGAGCGACGGCCTCCGTGGCCGCGGCCCTCAGACGCAGGATTGCGTCGACCGTCGAACGCCCCGAACGAAAACCGAACTGAGCGTCCGACAGGTCGGGGCCCACCTCCACAAGGTGCCGGACGATACGGGTGGAAATAATCCTCTCGAGTAGCTTACCCGCATCGTCCAGCAGTACGATGGGCCTAAAGGCCGCGACCGAATCCGGGGACCGTCCCGGTTTCGGCAGGAGCACGAGCTTTCCCTCCTTCCAGCAGTCAGGAAACCGCCCGGATGCCAGGCTCGCGTCAAACAGTCTCCTGAGGCGGGGCTCGAGATGGTCGAGGACCAGGGCCAGAACTCGGGCAGGAACCCCATCCGGCCCGGGGGCAGCGGTCTTCCGCATGCGCGACACCGCCACCTCCATTTCCGTCTTGGAGACGGGCGGCACACTCTCCTCGTCGGCCTCCCGGTCGTCATCTGGCGGAGCCATGACCGGGTCGTGTGCGTTGCCCGCCGTGGGAATAGACCCTCGACCACCTCGGTGAGGAAGCTCGGCTGGAGCGTCTCCGTAAGGGGGGGGGCCTGAGTGCGGAGCTTGTTCAGCGCCGCACGGTACGGGCGTCCCCAGGGGTCACGGTCGAGATCCTCACCCCAATTAGAATCCTACATTAACCCTGATGAATATAGGTCAAAGAATATTTTCAAAAAAGTTAGTTATCCGTATGAAAAGATTTGTATTTGTGTATGTATACAAATGACATAGGCTATATTTATTACTATAAATAGATGTCTTGCATTAAAATACATTTACTCTACGTTTATCTCAAAATGTTTAAAAATAAATGTCTACCCGTGCGAAGCCGGGACGGACAGCTAGTATGAAAAACCAACTTGCGTATAAGTATACATTGCTATTTTATACTCGTTCCATATTTTATCTATCTATCTATACTATTATAAAGCTGTGACTCTCTATATTTAAGATATTTGAGAAAAATATCTGTAATAGGCTGTATAGGCGTGTCTAAACACAAAACATTTTTTTTTAGAATTTTTGTGTTTGTCTGTTTATCTGTTTGTTCGTTCGCGCATAACGCACAAATTGTTGAACAGATTATTTTATTTGATAGCTCTTGATTAGACTTAAAAACGGATATACATTTTATCCCGCTACTATATCGGAATAACCTGATTACCTAAAAACTAGCTTTTGGCTGCGGTGGAGTCGCGGGCAAAGGCTGAACTACACCAGTCAACCCGTGACGGCCGTTGCAAACGTCGGGAAATAAAGGTATTTAACCTCTGCATATAATACGCGATTTAGGGCGGATTCGGCCGAACTCGAAGAATAACTATACCGAGAATAATCATACAACATCTCGGTATAGTTATTCAAGAATAACTATACCGAGAATAATCTATTCCACGATTTCATTCACTTGATAATCAACAGTCATTTTTCCACGCAATCTGACGTAAGCTATACCTGCAATAGCTATTCGCGAACAGCGAATACCCGGCAAAAAGAAGTTGTTCTACAAACGTGACGATGTTATAGCTTAACTCATCTCATCTCAGAAGATTATAGTATTCATAAGACATTTCCAAACGTTTATTTTCTTTTTCAGTCTAAATTCCTTCTTAAGCCACATGGTCTTCATCCATTCTTCAAAATTTTTCTTGTACCTTTTGTATATTTCACATAACGGATTCTGTAATTGTTATTGTTTGTCTGAAGATGCAACAACTATGTTTCTCAAAGTTGTGCTTACCTGGACTGTTTGTATATAACTGGACTGTTTGTCCCAAGTAGACGTAGTGGTCGACAACTTCGAGAAGCGCATTCTCGACTAGGACCGGTGCCTGCTCAAAAGCAGATTCCGAAGTACTCTTTAATCGGTTGTTGGACCCAGCACTTATGGTTCTATTGTCCTCCACTTCCTCAGCAGGATCCAACTGCGGTGTCGGCATATCTCTGGGATACGTTCAGCAGCTTTCCCTGAAGTGGGGGCAATAATATTACCCCATACGTCTGAGCGGGTCTGTTCAAATGATAGTGTACTATCATCCAATAGACAACAACGCTAGGTCCGTAATTGATCCGCTAATCTCTCTGCCGAGATGATGACAGCCGGCTCAAGCTCCTGGAACAAAGGCGTACACGATATGCTGTGAGGTAGCTTCCTCCTTCAGCCACAAAATTTGCTCGCATGACATTATCTTTTAAAACCATCTCATACTACACACATCTAATATTATGACCATTACATTTATTATTATGCTATTTATTCCTGGATATACCACAAAACACATTTTTATTGTAAAATAAAATAAATTATTTAAAAATATAAAAAGTGAGAAGGGTACAAGGATCTAACAGCTAGTGGTTCGGATCACAGACACCACTGAAGTAATCCAACGTAGTACCACTGGCCCACCAACACAGCGCGGAAAGACGGCACACGGCGGGTTTCATTAGTGATTGAGGGCCCCAAACTACCCTGTTCGTTTCCCCGAACGACGTGGCATGCGGTTAGGTACATATTTGCCCGCCTAAACAGAAAAAAAACAAAAAAAAGGATTACAGAGATAGGAACAGCCTCACGATGCGTGCCGTATTCAAAAGCACTGTCTTCGGCATTATATCCTTGACCCGACCATCGAACGCGAGCCTCTTAAAATGTAGGTTGAAACTCTTGGCTATCAGTCCGTTGCCTGAAACTACTACCTATCAGCACAGATCTCGAGGGGCATGTTTCTCTAGATATATTATCTGTTTATTCTTCTCGACCTTCATGAGATTCTCGTCATAAAGGATAGTGATATCAATTATGATTGTCCGGTGCTCAGATTGATCAACTACTACAAAGTGAGATTTGTTGGCCACAACAGTCCTGTATGTGATCATTGATCGATCCTAGTACAGTGTGATACGACCGTTTTCCAGAACTAGCTCAGCTTTTTACCTGCAGTAGGGTACCTCGACGTGCACAAGCTTGTTATATTTAAATAAGTTATTGGTGGATCATCCTGGCCGCTTGGTGTCTACGTAAGTACTCACTGTTAGGAAGATGAGTATAGCCCGATACAATATGCCTAAGGGATTCACCTAGGTGGCACGGCAGATATCAGCAGTTTTTGAAATAAAACTACGTTTACGGAATCTATCGCGTTTACTTGATTTTTATACTATCCCGACGTTTCGAATACTTTACAGCATTCATGATCACGGGTGGACTTAGATGGTAGGCGTCCAAAGCTGATATGTTGTTTCAACGGTTTCATCTACCCACAGTACCTAATATGTTTTTACAAATTTATTTATTTCAACCCACCTAATATTCGTTTAGAAACACAATTAAAAATTTCTACTTTAAGTTTTATGCTTACAATGTATGAGATTTGAAGCTAGTATAATAAAATTAGTATAATACTTCTCTTTAAGTTTTAAATTTTTTTGTTTGTATTTAGTGCTTAAAAATTCTACCACAAACTACCAATTAAAATTTTAAGTAATTTTACTTACAAAAACTTAAAATATGTAAAATTCGCGTAAATGTTAGAAAGTATTAGATATCAGCAGTACCGTACCTTGGGATATAGGTACCTCGGATAGTTATTTGTCATCACGAACTCTTTAAACCAAACTCCAAACCTTCGAGTTCCCAAAGTAAGTTGCCGAAAAGCAGCCAAGCCACGGAAGCCAAAAAGGCCATGTAAGGCTCGGTAGAACTTTTCATGGAGCTCCTTGCTCTGTCATACATTCCTGTGATACACCTTTTTGAAACCTGATAGACCATTTAGCACTTTCTTCAGGCAGCCCAGGAAGCGCTCCCGCAATGATTGTTTTATGTCCACCTCATTAATGCCTAAAATTCTTGACGTACCTCAGTATTTTTAGATGTCAGCTAGTAGGTGTTGTAAATGAATGGAATGCGAGAATCAAATTCGCTTGGATTCAGGAAAGGTCATCCATCCATCCATCAGCCTTTCGACGTCCACTGCTGGACATTGGCCTCCCCAAATTGGGAGTATAGTGCCGTAATCACCACGCTTGGCAGGCGGGTTGGCGATTGCAGTGGATGTTGTTAATACGTTACTCGAGGAAGTGCTGCTGCCCACTCCCCCCGGTATTCCCTCTGTCGGCTCTTACGACTCCCATGGGTGGAGAGGGGTGGGACAATTCTAAAGCCGGCCCCACACGGCCTCAGGAAAGAAGCGTACTCTATACAACTCCTGAGCCTCAAGAGCCATATATGCGGCATAGAGTCAAAGGGCTTTTTAATAGTATATCCAGCATGTCATCAGATGCTAGTGGTTAGGATATTTTTCTTTTTCTCACGGCGAGCATGTTGGCTAATGGCTGTATCAATAAGGAGGATAGTTATATAGTTATAGCCCCCACATCCAGTTAGAGAGATAGATAAGATCGAAATGATTTCAATATGTTTAGAAATTATGCTACTCAAAATAGATGTAAGAATTGTATAGACTGACGGCAAACACGTAATCGGTCTATTATTTATTTATATATTAGTAAAAACTAAAAAAAATCTCAAGAAAACAAAAAAGCAAGACCGCAAAAAAGTCAAAATGATTATATTTTTATAATGATGCATTGTCTTAGATTAACTGGCTGTGCGAGTCCCCTCAAAATAAAATTTTAACAAGTCTTTATGTTTAAAGCTTCAAGGATAACATTAACGTTGGAGGTATATAAACCCGTCAAATTGCGAAACATCTAGTTATTTCAACAAGATTGTTTGCAAGGTGAGTACACATTACACAATTATTAAAATATTTATGATTGAGTAATCCAGGTTTTTACATACTTTTAGTTTCAGTATTTAATCTAATGTTTATTCATATATTGATTTCAATGTTGATCCGATATAGGTATGTAGACTTTTTCTCTCAAAATGATCAATGATCCGCCAAAAACTCATCGTATTGTTTTAGAGGTCTTCTATGTCGCCCATGGGAGAGAGTAGTTTAGTATTTTCATTTTTTCAACTTTTCACGAATGTTACGGTATAACCAATGTTAAGTGACAAGAGAAAGGAATCTCAAAGTAAATTAAAAAAATTGCGATGATGGAATATTGGGGTTAACGTTGATGGGCATTTATTAAAAAATAAGAAGGATATAACTATTTAGCAATGCATATAATTATTTAATGCAATCATACATTATGATAATGTAATTATCCAATTGACTGCCTCGGTTGTGCAGCGGTAGTGTGAGCGACTGCAGGTCATGAGGTCTCGGGTTCGATCCCGGTTCAGGCAGTACTATTGATCCTTTTCGTAAAAAGAAAATTTCTCAGTAGCAGCCCGGAGTTTGTAAATGTGCCCGATAGACGACAATAGGCTCGCCCCCTATTACACGGGACTTAACCATAGTTGGCGAATCGTGGGTGTGTAATACACCTCTGCCTATCTCTTCGGGGATACAGTCGTAATGCAATGTTTTTATGTTTAATGTAATTATATTTAGTATACACCGATAAATCTTCTTAGATAAAATGCTGGAAGTTTATGGGAGGCATAGGCTGAATTTCACAATTTATATTAATGGCTCTATGATTAAGTATTCATATTGTCATTATAGGCAAACATTGGTGTGCCTGTTTATTCAACGCTCATGAGTATGAAAATTTGGTGGTTACCAAATTTTGTAATAGGATTATTACTAGTAATATAAGATATTTACTAGTAATTAATATTAGGTATTATTAAGAAGTAATTCTAAATATTTTTTCAGAATTTATCAGTATGAAACTGTTCATTGTTTTGGTACTGTGTGCGGTGGCGCTCGCTCGTCCCGAAGACTTTTATGACAGCAAGTATGACAACTTTAACTTAGACGAGGTCCTTGAAAATGATCGGCTTTCCCTAAATTACGTTAAGTGTTTTCTTGGTGAGGGCAAGTGCACTGCTGAAGGAAACCAAATAAGTGGTATGTTTTGTTAATAACTGCTTATTTTTACATGGGGTAATAAATAAATACTTGTCTATATAGTTAATCAATATCATCACAATATATATGTGTAGGACGGCGTAGTCGGTAGTGTAACCGACTTCCGTGCACGAGGTCGTGGGTTCAATTCCCACTCAGGACAATTATTTGTGTGATGAACACAGATATTTGTACTGCATCTGGGTGTTTTCTATGTATGTATTTACAAAAAAAAGTAGTATATGTATTATATCCGTAATCTGGTACCCATAGCACAAGCGTTAAGCTTAGTTTGGGACCAGATGACGTTGTGTGAAATGTCCGTGAATATTTATTATTATTATTTAGGTAACTTAACTACACTGCTACTTACTAACACTTGGAAAAACTGTTTCGTATAACACGTAACATAAAATTTTACAGGTTGGATTCCTGAAGCAATCAACCAATCTTGCGCTAAATGCACTGAAAAACAAAGGGTACTCGTTGCCAAAAGCATCAGCTTCGCGAAGGTGAAGTATCCCACAGAATATAAAAAACTTATTGCGAAGCACGATCCGGAAGGCAAACGTATTAGTGAACTGGAAGAATTCCTTGCTAAGTACTCTTCGTAAATCCTTCATTGAACGTCAGGAGTTCATAATTCTGTGGCATTATTAGATGTAATAAAATACTTGTTACTCATTTCTGAATTTTATTTGTTCGATAGCAAAAAGTCAATTAAAACAAGTAGCATCATAGCATACAGGTAAAATAAATAGCAAGCAATCGAGGCAAATAGTAACCCTTCACATTAGGAGGTAGTGTCATAGGGATTTGGCCGAAGGCCTTTTTAAAAAATGGAATTTGTAAATAAAATTATTTATTAGATAAATTACAATTACATTAAAACTGTTCTCAATTTGGGGCAAGTGTCATGCGCACGGATGATGGATTCGAACTGAACCACGTTACATGGATAATTATAAAGAAAGCTCAAAAGTGCTGACTAGGTGGATAAGACTTATATTGTGGTTGTTTCTGTAGATGTTAGGCAGTTGTTTAATATTGTATTTGTTTATGCATTTTTTTTAAATAAAGACGATACCCTGTCTTACGGAATAATAGTTTTTGTATTGCGGGGAACTTTACAAACATACAATTTCACGGATACAAAGTATACCCCTACTCAACTACTATTTGTGGATCACACAAAGAGTTGTCGTGGGTGGGAGTCGAACCCACAACACTCGAAGCCAGTATCTCAACCACTCCGCTTGACGGGCCTCGTGGCGTGGTCGGTAGTGTAACCGACTTCCGTGCACGAGGTCGTGGGTTCGATTCCCACTCAGGACAATTATTTGTGTGATGAACACAGATATTTGTACTGCGTCTGGGTGTTTCCTATTATTTGTATGTATTTACAAAAAAAAAGTAATATATGTATTATATCCGTAATCTGGTACCATATATATACCCATAGCACAAGCGCTAAGCTTAGTTTGGGACCAGAGGACGTTGTGTGAAATGTCCATGAATATTTATTTTATATTTATTATATATTATATATCTGTGCATCAATATTTAAATACGTGTAAAAAAAAAATTAAAAAAAATCCTACTTTTAATTTTTTTTATTGCGCTCATGGACTCAGCTATACCGAGAGTATTGTCAAGCCGCTGCTCACCATTAAATTTCACAGATATGAAATGAAAGAATAAACGTCTATCTCCTGCTACAGCCAAAACGCATTGATGTGTTTCATGGCCGGTCACACAGGAGATGGTGGTACCAACCCGCTCGGGCCCGATACCAAGTGAGTACTTCCACTTGGTCCATCCATCCATCCATCAGCCTTTTAACGTCCACTGCTGGACATAGGCCTCCCCAAGAATGGGGGATAGTGCCGTAATCGCCACGCTTGGCAGGCGGGTTGGCGATCGCAGTGGATGTTGTTAATACTCGAAGGAGTGCTGCTGCCCACTCCCCCGGTATTCCCTTAGTCGGCTCTTACGACTCCCATGGGTGGAGAGGTGTGGATCAATTCTAAAGCAGGTCCCACACGGCTCCCACTTGGTACCCAGCCCTAACTCAGAAAGCAGCCAACTCACAATCTTCTGTTTTATTCACTCACTCACTTTTCATATTATGAGACTTTTTTAAATTTTCAATGAGATTTTTTTAAATATTCTAATATACAAACCTTGTCCTGATCATAACAACGTTAAAATAAAAGAATTATTCAATTTGGTGCAGTCGTTCGGAAGGTATGGGCGTATACACATTTCGGCGATTCATTTTTATTTATATAGATAAGCAATGCTTACTTACGAAGTACATGCGATTACAATAAATTCAATATATTATTTAATCTGGTTAATTTATGGCTATGATACATAAACATTTAAAAATTGTTTGTTCTATGCAGGTTTCCTTGGCACCAACCACGACAAACTTAATAGAATAATATATAATAATATATCCATGTTGTCTTCTAGACATGACATATATAATGAAACCTGCCACTAGTTGGGTAAGTGGGTCAGGGTATATCGGTCGAGGCATATCCTAAGACCTTATGAGGTGAGGAAGGGGTGTTGGATTTCACATTAAACGAAACTAACGCTTACGTATTTTAGCACACCCGATAGATCCGTAACGTATTTTAAATTAGTAGAACAGATGTGTTTCAATGGAAAGATCTAGTTATTGGTAAAGCAACAAGCCACCGTGAATGAATGCAGATGTTTTCAGTGACGCTATGTCAGATTCCATTTGTTATTAATTATGATAATTTGTTAGGAGTTCATATCATTTATGACAGATCACAAAAGAAACATATCACACTGAAAACTAAGGATCAATTCAGATCCAGGCGGAGAAATACTGGAGCACTTTTTAAGTGGTAAGGTGGTAATTCATTATGAACCTTATCCTATTTAGACGGAGCTGTGCCTGCATGTCAATCGTAATGATGGGATATGTCACCGAATCTAGTAAATTAGATACGTAGTCCAAGTATTGAAATGTAGGCTGGCCTGTTTAAATATATATCATTTTATTAAGATATTATATTTCCTTTTTCACAGTATGTTCGTAAGTTTACTAAACCATAATGATGTATACAATTATATTAATCAGATCAAATATATATTATTTAAATTGTACATAATAATTAATTGTCATATTATGAATACCTATCAATTATTGTCAAACAACGCTTATTTTTCTGCAAAAATGCTATTTATTAATCTATTAAAATTATTACATTATTCCATTATACGCACTAGTGACATTTTACATAAAATTTATTTATACTTATTTATATCTTACATTACATTACTTATTTATATTTACAATTTAATACAAATATTATTATTATACATAATTATATCCTATTTATTACTGGTTCGTTGTTTTGCTTATTTGATTGCATGCTATGAACTACAATATTATATTTTCAATGATTAAAAACAAAAAAATTAGATTGGGATTATTTAACGCTGGATCTTTAGGATCGCGACATGAGGAGTTTATTATGGCCATGGAGGAACTGAACATCGATATAATCGCAATAAATGAAACTTGGATCCGCGCTGGTGAAGAGGGCCGGGCACCGACAGTACCCAATTACCGTTTACGTCATATTCCCCGGCCACAGGTTGTACGAGGGGGTCGAGGCGGTGGTGTTGGGTTCTACGTACGGCGGGACCTTAGAGTTCTCACTAAGCCTCACCCCCTCTCGTCTCAAGTCGAGCAAATGTGGCTAGAATTTAGAATAAATTCTTTAATGGTCATTATAGGAACCGCATACAGACCACCATGGCTCGACGTGAATGTTTTCATAGATGCGATTTCAGACTCGGTGTCTTCATTTAGCAGAGCTGATAAAATAATACTTTTGGGTGACTTTAACATAAATATGCTCAACGGCTCAGACAACAAAACAAAGTTGCTTAACACCTTTTTACAGTGTTGTAACCTAAAGCAAGTTATCAACGTGCCAACTCACTTTACTGAATGCAGTGAGACTTTAATTGATGTGATATGTACTGATGCCCCAGTCGATAATATTTCTGTACAACATAAGCCCGACCTTGGCCAACACGCAGTGATATCTTTAGATTTGCACCTCAAGGTTAATAAGTTGATTCCTAGATATATATATTACCGGCCTTTTAATCACATATTACTAGATATTTTTTGTACCGATACCGCTAATCTTAACTGGCCGTTAATATTGCGACAGGGTGATGTAAACAATATGGTGTCAATATTTAACTCGCTTTTAACAACCTTGTTCGACTTGCATGCCCCGATAAGAAAGATCATTATCAAGGAAAAATCACATCCGTGGATCACGGACACTGTCAAAGAAATGATAAAATTGCGAGATAAGTACTTCAAAAGATTCAAATTAAGTAAACTAGATATTCACAAAGAGAGTTATAAAAAAATGAAGTGCTTTGTTGCTGCGGCGATGGAGAGTGAAAAAAGAGCTTATTTCAATACTTTTATCAACAGAAACATAAATAATCCTAAGAGACTTTGGAAAAATCTTAAATCTACAGTTGCAGTAACTAACCAAAGTAAACTTGATTTACCCCCATCATGCAGTAACCCAGAAATTCTTAACAGGCATTTCCTGTCTATTCCTGGTGATGAATCTGTTGTTATTTCAACTCTTACATACTTCGAGTTTCATAGATTTCACGATAGCACTTTTACACTTGAGACAATTAATGAAGACTTAGTACTGGAGGCCTTTAATAGTTTAAAATCAAATGCCTTAGGTTCCGATGATATTTCTCTGGAGATGCTTAAGAGGACTCTACCGCAAAGTCTCCCTGCAATTACTGCAATTATAAATAGGTCTATAACATCTTCAACCTTCCCAGACCTGTGGAAAACTGCTATAGTGAAACCTATACCCAAGCTTCCTAATCCTATGTATGCTAAAGACCTTAGACCAATCAATATTCTTCCTTGTCTTTCAAAGATTCTGGAGAGGATTATTTATAATCAGCTGAGGAGTTACCTTGAAAAATATAATATTTTACCTCCAATGCAGTCCGGATTTAGACAAGGCCATAGTACCACTACTGCGCTTTTAGATGTAGTAGATGACATATTAGAGGCTAGGGACCATGGTATGGGTACTATCCTGGTTCTACTTGATTTTTCACGTGCTTTTGAGTCTCTTAATATTCCTCTCCTTCTTTCCAAACTCTCTTACTATGGTTTCGACTCCGCCACAGTAAAGTGGTTTCACAGTTATTTATGCAACAGACTTCAATATGTACAATTAGACAATATTGGTTCTAGGTCATCCAACAGGGAAGTAACCAGGGGAGTTCCTCAGGGATCCATGCTCGGCCCTCTCCTCTTTATTTTATATAGTGCTGATCTCATAAAGCATATACGCAACTCTAAAGTTCACCTCTATGCAGACGATCTCCAAGTTTATACCTCTTTTAAACCTTACGACTGCCATCAATCTGTAAATAAATTAAATGAAGATCTGGACAGTATCGCTGGTTGGGCTAAGTTAAACTCATTGGTAATAAACCCGGATAAATCTAAATTCTTAATATTAGGATCAAAAACTTGTACAAATATAATAGTTACTTTGAATCCATCGATAAGTATACAGGGCTGCCTAATTGAGCAGGTATCGGAGGCTCGTAACCTGGGCGTAATTTTCGACAGTCAACTGCACTTTGAGACGCATGTGCTGGAATCCGTGCGAAACTGTTTTTACCGTCTCAAACTTTTATATCGAATACGGCCATATCTTTCTGTAGATTTGCGTTTAATGTTGTGTGAATCGCTCGTTTTGTCTAAACTGAATTATGCTGACAGTGTTTACGGTTCGTGTATATTAGGTAGAACAGAGAAGATTGTGCAACGGGTGCAGAATGCATGTGCTCGGTTTTGTTATGACGTCTCTCCACGGTCACGTGTTACCCCTTTTTTAAATGCTGGCAATCTCTTAAAGATGTCTGCTCGCAGAAAGCTCCACCTGACGACTTTGTTGTTTGGTATTATAAGAGATGAGAAACCAAGCTATCTCTACAACAAATTGTCGTGGTCTCGGGAGAGACATCAATACAAAACCAGGGCATCCTCTTACCTTCTGCTTACTAATAAACACCGCACAGCTGCTTTTCGGGGAAGTTTCAAGTTTGCTGCCACACGGTGCTGGAATGTACTTAAACCCCCTCTGCTTTCTTTGAAAACATCGCGTACATTTAAAATTAAATTAAAAGAAATTTTGTTAAGTGAACAAAAACTCATACCATAGCATTACTCGTATTTGTGCCTCCTATAATGTGTGTTACAGTATTGCAGTCTACTACCGGTACGTAAGTGCTCATAATCTACTCCTCGGTCTTCCTTGTAGCAATATAAAATATTGTAATTTATAATTAATTTCAGTTTCGCTATTTTCTAATCAGATTAGCCTATTAGTTGCATTTCTATCTTCATATGCCACCTGTGATTGTCGTTTTCTGTTTCACGCTGTGTTTGTGTAAATGGCCCAGCGTGTCTAATGTTGTGGATGTTTATATGACATATTTATTGCTCTTGCTTGACTGCTATTTTCTGTTGTTCTTACTAAGTACCTACTTATATTCCTATTATGTACCTACCTATATATTTACATTATTTCTTACTACTCATTTATTTTATTTATATATATTTTGATTCATTTTATGTTAATATACATTATAATTAGATTTAATTGATGTAAGAATATACATCCTGTATAGGTACATACTTGGGTATTGGCTAAGGCATAGCTACGTGCTTGGCATTCGTTACCCTATCGTGGGCCCATCAGAATATCAGCGCTGGAGCATCAAGGTGTTGCAGCACAAGCTGAGATGGGTACCTTATTTTTGTCCTCACACATTTACTAATTGATTTGTTCTGCTTACATAGTTTTACATAACTTGTCGTGTGTGATCAAAAATAAAATTTATTTTCTTTCTTTCTTTCTTTCTTTCTAAAAACTGTAAAAGGTAAAGTACTCTAGATAAGGCTCCAATTACATGAAAAACTAAGTGTTCAGTTGGTAAAGTTTCTTATACTAAATATCTAAACTTAATTATATAAACTGCCTCTGTGGTGCAGCGGTAGTGTGAGCGACTGCTGATCATGAGGTCGCGGGGTTGATTCCAAGGTCGGGCAGTGTTATTGAGCTTTTTCATAGAAAGAAAAATTCTCAATAGCAGCCCGGAGTTTAGTATTGTGCCTGGAAGAGGGCAACAAGCTCGACCCCTAGTACGAGGGACTCTACACTCATCCATAGCCGGCAAACCGTGGGTATATGTAATACACCTCTGCCTAACCCTTCGTGACATACAGGCGTGATGCTATGCTATATTTTAATTATAGGGATACAGATTTTGGGCCACGCTTGCCAGCCAGAACACAGAAAATTATACAAAGAGCGCAAAACGCATGCGCTCGCTTTTGCTTTAACAGTCCATTAAGAGGTTATATGACCATAGACCATTTTTGAATAAACAGAGAATTCTAAGTATAGAAAATGCAGGTGCATACTGTATTATGCCAGGCCTGCCGGTATCCGCGCATCACGGAAAAACCACACGCAAATCGCATGCACTCACTTTTGCTTTAACATTCGCTAAGGGCTCATAATCTACTTATATTAATAAAAATGAATAGCTAAATGTGTTGCTAAGCGCAAAACTCAAGAATAGCTAGACCAGCTAGGCTGTTTTTTTCCATATATTCGATAAATTCCGTGGAAGGTTTTTGTAACGAGAAAATTTGGCAAAATATTGCGCGATAAGCGTGAAAACCATATTTTTCTTTTTTCATTCCAATCTGATCCTAGCTGACAATTTAAATACGGACATCAAACAAATCATCAAAATAGTATCTTCGAGAATCTAATATAAAATAATGAGAAAATATATTTTTGAATTAATTTACTGCAAGGCAATTGAAAACGTATTTATAGGGTTTGTTTTACAAAAGGGGTCAATGTTATTTTCGGGGCTTAAGCAGAATCTCATATTTCACATGTCGATCGTATCGCGGTCACTGTGATTGGTTGAGAGATCACCGTGATTGGCCAACGAATTATTGCGACATCACGCGTCGGTTTCTCAACCAATCACAGTGATCACGATACGATCGACATGTGAGATATGAGATTCTGCCTAACCCCCTGGACTGTTTTAAAAATCTTCACTTCTTAAACTACAACAAATTTTCTAGAATTTATTTTTGTTTGATTGTGTTATTATTTTGTTGTATTGCATTTTTGGACGTGGGTAATCGAGCCCATTAGATAATTTATATACTGGAAGGATTAAGCCTGTTACACGCTGGATTTGACAAAAGCTATTATACTGATACACAACAATAGCTTTTGACAGAACAGCGTTTGGAGGGGCATCTAGTTAATAATATAATTAAACAAACACATAATTCTAATAATGAAAAACAGGCGCAAACTGTAATTTGCTTGCCTTCTATTTGAGGTCATGAAAAAATATAAACCTTGTTACTATATTTTGGTAGCTTGTGTGCAAAGTGTTTAGATAATATCCCACGTCATTTGCGGAATCTAAAAAAAAGGATGCACAGCTTTAAAATAAAGTTTTTTTAAACGTCTAAATTTATTGCAATATTGTTGTAATTTAGAACACTGCTAGTACCCGAACCCATCCATTTATTTATTCTCAGGAACACTGTTGCATAATATCTGTTAACAAGTTTACATTTTCGCACTTCGTTCAATTTATTTACCATCAAATTATATATCTCAAGCATATTGCTTGCTTATTAGCAACAATGTAGTTTCCAAAGCATTTAAGGAATGATATGGCCTAGCTATGCTGGCTGCTATATGAGTAGATACTATTTTATTTATAAATACAACGCTATATATCCATCCACCCATCAGCATATCAACGTCCACTGTTGGACATAGGCCTCCCCAAGGAATGGGGGATAGTGCCGTAATCGCCACGCTTGGCAGGCGGGTTGGCGATCGCAGTGGGTGTTGTTAATACTCGAGGGAGTGCTGCTGCCCACTCTCCCGGTATTCCCTCAGTCGGCTCTTACGACTCCCGTAGGTAGAAAGGGGTGGAACAATTCTAAAGCCGGCCCCACACGGAAAACAACGATATATCTGTGTTTATTTATAATTAAGATGCACCACAACTTATTTATCACATCTAAAGCAGTACAACAACAGTAGTTCCTTAATTTGATATGTATATCTTAAACACAAAGTGAAAAATGTGAAATCGAAAATAACAGTCAGGAGCAGGATTTGAACCTGCATCTCCTGGATACCGACAAGATGCTTTACCAATTCAGCCATCCTGACAATTACTCCTGACTGCTAATTTCGATAGCACATTCATACTTAACGTCTTTGGGTGACGCCTGCACCATCTGTCGGCAGTATTTTCATACATTATACCGACCAGGTAAACTTAATTTTACAATTAAGATTTTACCTAATAATGACGCAAACCCTATAAATATTTAGATATTTTTATATATATTTTTAGCATTTGACATGCTTAGCACTATACATTAAACACAAAGTGAAAAATGTGAAATCGAAAATAACAGTCAGGAGCAGGATTTGAACCTGCATCTCCTGGATACCGTCCAGATGCTTTACCAATTCAGCCATCCTGACAATTACTCCTGACTGCTAATTTCGATAACACATTCATACTTAACGTCTTTGGGTGACGCCTGCACCATCTGTCGGCAGTATTTTCATACATTATACCGAACAGGTAAACTTGATTTTACAATTAAGATTTTACCTAATAATGACGCAAACCCTATAAATATTTAGATATTTTTATATATATTTTTAGCATTTGACATGCTTAGCACTATACGTTAAACACAAAGTGAAAAATGTGAAATCGAAAATAACAGTCAGGAGCAGGATTTGAACCTGCATCTCCTGCATACCGTCCAGATGCTTTACCAATTCAGCCATCCATAATGTATGAAAATACTGCCGACAGATGGTGCAGGCGTCACCCAAAGACGTTAAGTATGAATGTGTTATCGAAATTAGCAGTCAGGAGTAATTGTCAGGATGGCTGAATTGGTAAAGCATCTGGACGGTATCCAGGAGATGCAGGTTCAAATCCTGCTCCTGACTGTTATTTTCGATTTCACATTTTTCACTTTGTGTTTAATGTATAGTGCTAAGCATGTCAAATGCTAAAAATATATATAAAAATATCTAAATATTTATAGGGTTTGCGTCATTATTAGGTAAAATCTTAATTGTAAAATTAAGTTTACCTGGTCGGTATAATGTATGAAAATACTGCCGACAGATGGTGCAGGCGTCACCCAAAGACGTTAAGTATGAATGTGTTATCGAAATTAGCAGTCAGGAGTAATTGTCAGGATGGCTGAATTGGTAAAGCATCTGGACGGTATCCAGGAGATGCAGGTTCAAATCCTGCTCCTGACTGTTATTTTCGATTTCACATTTTTCACTTTGTGTTTAATGTATAGTGCTAAGCATATCAAATGCTAAAAATATATATAAAAATATCTAAATATTTATAGGGTTTGCGTCATTATTAGGTAAAATCTTAATTGTAAAATTAAGTTTACCTGGTCGGTATAATGTATGAAAATACTGCCGACAGATGGTGCAGGCGTCACCCAAAGACGTTAAGTATGAATGTGTTATCGAAATTAGCAGTCAGGAGTAATTGTCAGGATGGCTGAATTGGTAAAGCATCTGGACGGTATCCAGGAGATGCAGGTTCAAATCCTGCTCCTGACTGTTATTTTCGATTTCACATTTTTCACATTTTTCACTTTGTGTTTAATGTATAGTGCTAAGCATGTCAAATGCTAAAAATATATATAAAAATATCTAAATATGTATATATTAGTATTCTCAGTGCCAAGTTACATTTTATAATCGGTAACGCTATAGAAAACTATTAAAATATATGGAAATTTGACATCTTTAACGATATCTATAACGCTAAGTCACGTGACATAACGTTAGGGATGTAAAATGTCCATATATTTCATGGAACTAATATCTATGTTGCAGTAAGATGGTTATAGCCGTGATATAATTATATCCCCATGGATATAGCTATATACCGTAATATATGTAGTTATATGAAACCGATTCATAACTATCTTACTAGGAATATAGCTATGATACGAGCAAGATCTAGTAATATAACTATCATACTAGATTAATCTAGTGAAATAAATATAAGCACATATTTTCTTTGATTAGCTATGTCCCTAGGGATATAATTATATCACGGCTTTAACTATCTTACTGCGACATCTACGATACAACGATATTACGTCCACGATACATTTTCTATTCTATCAAAAAAAAAAAAGTTGTAACAGAGTTAAAAAAAATATATATTAGGTTATATAGGCGTGTCTAAACACAAAACGATGTTTTTTTTAGATTATATGTCTGTTTGTTCATTCGCGCATCACGCAAAAACTACTAAACGGATTTTGATGCAACTTTTTTAATTTGATAGCTCTTAATTAGACTTAAAAACTGGTTTACATTTTATCTCGCTACTATATCAGGAACCTGATATATAAATTAAAATGTAGTACTATCCTTTCTATACTAATTATAAAGCTGTAACAGAGCTGTGTCAGAACATTTAGGATATTTGAGAAAAAATACTGTAATAGGCTATATGGGCGCGTCTAAACCAAAAACATATTTTTTATAATTTTTGTCTGTTTGTCTGTTTATCTATTTGTCTGTTTGTTCGTTCACGCATCACGCAAAAACTATTAAACGGATTTTAATGCAACTTTTTTTAACTGCCTCGGTGGTGTAGCGGTAGTGTATGCGACTGCTAATCATGAGGTCTCGGGTTCGATCCCCGGGTCGGGCAATGTTATTGAGCTTTTTCCTAAAATGAAAAATTCTCAGTAGCAGCCCGGAGTTTGGAAATGTGCCCGGTAGACGTCAATAGGCTCGCCCCCCATTACGTGGAATTTAAACATAGCTGGCGAGTCGTGGGTGTGTAATACACCTCTGCCTACCCCTTCGGGGAATACAGGCGTGATGCTATGTTGTTTTTTTATTTGGTAGCTCTTGATTAGAAAAAACTGGTATATGGTACATTATATCGGGAACCTGAGATATAACCTAAAAAACCCGCGGCTCCGCCGCACCCAAAGGCTAGTAGTTTTCTATAGCGTTAGCGATCATAGAATGCAACTAGGCAAGGCCCCATTGGTCATTTAAGCAAACTAATAGTAGTTTTTTGACTTAAATTTTGAGTCTTACATGCGGAAAGGCGAAATATGCCGTTCTTTGTTTTTTTCCCGCCTATTTTTATTGTACCTACCTATATTTGCTTCCATCCATCCATCAGCCTTTCGACGTCCACTGCTGGACATAGGCCTCCCCAAGAGAACGACACAACGAGCGGTCCTGTGCCGACCGCATCCTTTTCTTTTTGTGTGCTCATTATGGGGGATAATTCCGTAATCGCCACGCTTGGCAGGCGGGTTGGCAATCGCAGTGGACCCTCAGTCGGCTCTTACGACTGCCGTGGGTAGAGAGGGGTGGGACAATTCTAAAGTCGGCTCCACGCGGCTAGCATATTCGCTTGGAATAAATGAATTGAATTGAATCTTTTATATTACTCAGTAGCTGCTACCCCCGACTTCGTCCGCGTTGAGTTTAGTTTTTTTTTGTGCGGAACCCTAATTAATTCTCCAAAAACTATAGACACACAAAAATGCATTCTCTCATACCTACAATTAGTAATAAGCTGTTATTTAGACATTACAAACAGACACTAGAATTTTATTTATTTGTATAGATCGCAATGGCACGGAACAAGTTGCCAGCTTCGGTATTCCTGACCGAGGATAATCACAGTAAATATCTTTTATAATGTAGGTTTCTCTAAAATCAAGAGACAATAGATTTAATGATCTGGAAGTATCTAAGCTTTACAACGCTCCAAAATGAGTGTGTGGTTTTCATCATGGTCAATGAACTGCTGATGTGTATTTAACATGTATATTTAAACTTAACATTGGGTTTGAAATATAAGACATAAGAGCTTAAGAATTTATACCTGATCACCTCTTCATTTTATATTAGCATATACTTTATTTCTTACCCGAAAGATTTATCTATACAAGGTACGTTGGGAAATACATAATTTTTAAGTATACTATAGCGAATAGGGCACCGGGTACCGGCAGCCGTCTTTAAAGAGAATTATGAATGTTGAGAAAGCGAGAGATGTATGTAAGAATAGAGCCTTTTGGCACTCTATTCTCTTTGCCTACACCGCAAGGGAGATGACGTTATGATAAGTAAGTAACAGGGCACTGTTTGCTTCGGAGTTCACAAATATGTGCAAACATTTTCCAAGTGAGCAATGTGTAAGGAATTAATGTTTTATATTCTGCGGGAAACGGAGAACGTTTTTGAGGCTCTTTAATTTATGATTTAAGACAAAGTGCGAAAATATATTATGTGTGTGTATGTAATCGAATGCCAATTTCCAGGAGATGCAGGGTTGAATTCAGCCCGTGACTGCTATTTTCGAAAACAGAAATTTCGAATAGTTCTTTGTGAAGTTTCGAAAAATTTCAAATAGTTCTTTAATAAGAAAGAAATTTTCGAATAGTTGTGTTCCCTTTATTGGCTAAGCATATCAAGTGCTTATGAAATGTATAAAATATCAAAATACCTATAAATTTTCAAAAAAACCTATTTGGTTATTTCCCTACAGCGTCTTTGAACGTATACAACCACCCACAACAAATTCTCTTTCTATATTTTTCTTCAGCCCTTAATTTTTTTAATGGATACGAGACTCTTTCAAAAAGAGAGAGCTGCACACTGATTCTTAGTTTGACATAGCGTTTTGTTACAAGTGTTTCTTTCTCTTCTTCTCTTCTCTTTTGACTTTCCTTGGTCGCGAAACTCGTGCCGTGGTGACTATGTGCGAGTATTATTTGTTCGTTGCCATACGAATATCTTGAAATGGATAATCTATAATCTCTATAGTGAAGTCAGTAAGCTTGTAGTAATATTACAAGGAGTAGGTGCATATAAGGAAAGGTCTGTACAAAAACGCACTATGAGTTTTTTTTTGTATGCTACTTTGGGCTTTACATTGCTAAGTCTATGAGTAGGTGGTACTTACTATCAGACATCACTTACACATTTACCATCGTCGAGAATATAAACCGTAGCAGCAAAAACATAAGTTTCAAATGAAAGTACACATTGTTTCAATTTGTATGTTTTTATTTCCCAAATTAAAAAAAATATAATGGATTTAAGAGTTGTATTTTTTGAGGAAAGCCTCGAGCTCGCTAGCGTACTTGTTCTCTGCATCATACTTTTTAATAAGTTCCTCGTATTCTTTCGATAACTTGGCTTTGATGGCTGCAATGGTTTTAGCTACTAGGTGTTTCTGTTTTTCTGTGCACTCACCACAAGATGACGTTATAGCATCAGGGATCCATTCTGTGAATAAGGAGATTTTAATTTTAATATAAGTATATAATAAAACCATAGGCTTTTAGTATTCTTTTGTTCCTAGGAACTCAGTATTACTCAAATATATTGCATTTGGTGACAGATGGGCCACGGCCTATCTGATGGTAAATGGTAACCGTCGCTCATGGACTCAACTATACCGAGAGTATTGTCAAGCCGTTACTCACCATTACATTTCAAAGACATGAAATGAAAGAATTAACGGCTATCTCCTGCTACAACCAAAACACACCGATGTGCTTCATGACCGGTCACACGGGAGATTGTGGTATCAACCCGCTGAGGCCCGATAGCAAGTGAGTACTCCCACTTGGTACCCAGCCCTACCACCAGTAATGCATTGGATTGCTTATTTCCCTTAGTCGCCTCGTTCGACACCCGTGTGAAGAATGGGGTCGTGAGATATGTATTCTTAGTTTGTTAGTACGCGGATAAAAAAAAATCAACTACTACTTCAAAATACTGGTGTAGTTGATAGAAGTTAAAATATGATAATTAGCCGCGTTTGATGTGGCCAAATGCTATATTTTTGATGACTTTATTATAGACTAGCCTTTGCCAGCGGCTCTGCCAAAAGCTAGTTTTTAGCTTATATCTTAGGTTCCCGATATAGCAGCGGGATAAAATGTATAGGTACCAGTTTTTAAGTCTAATCGAGAGCTATTAATAAAAAAGTAAAAAAAAAACATTAAATTCCGTTCAGTAATTTTTGCGTGATGCGCGAACGAACAAACAGACAGACAAACAGACAAAAAATCTACAAAAAAATGTTTTGTGTTTAGATACGCCTATAGCCAAATACAGACATTTTTTTCAAATATTAAACACACAGCTCTATTACAGCTTTATAATAGTATAGAAAATATGTTAGTGGATTAAAAAAAACAAAGCGTTTTCTTTTTATCACTTTCAGCGGATGTCGTAACAACTTAGGATGAGTAGAAAATATCTGAGCAGACGGAGAGAAGGAAAACTCGAAACATAATCACATCTATCTATAATAATAAAAATAATTATGACCTGGAGAACGACTTCGGTCACGGGAGCCAGTGACAATGGATACCATCCAACTATGCAGGAGATATTATAATGCACGATTCTATGTGCAAACAACAGCAAACATAAGTGCACTCTTAGCCCGATGATGCATTCTAATATGACCAGAGATAGATCAGTGCAGGACCAGTGCAGTCCTACGTGCTCTCCAAAGCACAGGGGTAAAACACCGCATGCTATTGAGAATTTCTTCGACAGCGAAGGTCATAAACTTATTGCTGTTACAACCCGAGATACCAATTCGAGATCTTATAATCGGATCGGACCACCACGGCACTTTTATATATTCACTTGGGCCAACAAATAAATAAGTTATTCGGTTTTTCCTTCAAGAAATTCTCAATAACAGCCTACAGTTAGGATGTTGGTGATATTTCACCTCCGCACCTGGAAAACTAAGTAAAGCCGTCGGTCCTGCCCCTGATTTTTTCTGATCGTGTCGGAATGCCGTCCTATCAGAGTAAGAGAGAGAGGGATCACAGAGTGCACTTGTGTTTGCGCAGACACCCGTACACTATAATATCTCTTATGGGCATGGCTAGTGTCTGTTGACACTGGTCGTGACCGAAACTACGATCTCGAGATCAATGATAATTTATTTAATTTAGATATGGAGTTCACCAATTTTAGAGGCGACTTAGCGAGAAAAGGCTATAATTTTACATCGATAAAATAAAACAGCTTCTTGTGGAAACCTATTTTATAAATGATTATCTAGTCCACTCGAGTAGAGCCGCTTGGTAATGCTATTAAAAAATTAATGTAAGTATTGTTAGCCATGCACTGGACTTATAGTCATAAAATATATGAACAGACTTACTTTTAAAATCATTTCCTTCGGGAGTACAGCTGCCTTTGTCGAGGAAGCAGTGGGAGTATGATTGCAATAAACGCACATTTCCAATCAATTCATCTACGTCGAATTCATCATATTTGCTATCATAACAGTCTCCGAGACCAGCGAGCGTCACCGCAATCAGAGCCAGAGCAATGAACAGTTTCATCGTGAAGAATACTACGGGATAAGAACAAAGTATAAACAATTGTATCTCAAGATTCTTCGTGTAATGATGTTGATGATATTTCCATGAGAATTTCGGTTACTACGACCACTTCTTGGGCTTGGCTACTAATATTATCCTCACATGGCTTATATACCAAATTTTAGCGGAAAACATTTTTAAACAGTTGCTATATACGAGGAAACGAATTTTATAATTTTAAATTATAGCTGAAGATGGCTTTTTTACAGTCGGTGAAAACAATTACGCATACGTACAAATGGAATTTTATATAAGCCACAATATTTTTAATATTCTATTTATAGTGTATGGATGGATGGATGGAGGAACCATCCATAGGGATAATTAGTAGCTACTTTTATAAGTTTATATGTCCTTTTCTGGGATCAATTTAATGATGACCGGTTCCCTAAATTACGGTATGAAAGCATAGCAAACCAACAAGCGTCCTTTGGCATTCATAATATTATTAAGTATTTATTTAAAACCTGCTACATTTCAGAATACTGATAAAAATACTGGGATAATATTATGTATTTGTTATATTAGGTATACATGAGATATAACAACCAAAGTAACGAAATAATAGAGAATATTATTTCTTGTTATTTTTGCGAATATTGATTTCCTGTTTTTGATTGACTTGGTATTTTAAATTTCAAGATTTTGTATGGATTTTGAAAACACTTTTTATATGTATTTTACTACGATATATAAGATATAGTTAGCGTTAATACAATATTTATTAATTATATTAGGTATACAACAGATGTATATACTAATTTGAAAAACATACGTTCTTTTTTGAAAATATAAAGCATTTTTAGATGTATTTGCGATATAGTCAGTGTTAGTGTGCTTACAAAATATTAGCAAAATGTACGTACGTTAAAACTCACCGTGCAAATGTCTTTAATAAGTCATCATATTATACTAGAACCTCTTTATATACCTTCACAGATAATCTTATCCTTCGTTTTTATAGAGCCAAATCGTTTGCATTAATTGGAGTCTTAGTAAAAAATATGTTTGCAGTTAAGAACGTGTATTTCATACCTATAAAGACGAACTGCCTCGGTGGTGCAACGGTAGGGTGAGCGACTGCTGATCGTGAGTTCTCGGTTTCGATACCCGGATCTGGCAATATTATGTAGATTTTATGTAAAAAGAAAAATTCGCAGTGACAGCCGGGAATTTGGAAATGTGCCCGGAGACGGCAATCAGCTCGCCCCCTATTATGTAAGACTTAAACATACATGGCAAAACGTGGGACACACACCTTTAATTACCCCTTCGGGAATAAAGGCGTGAGTCTGTTTTGATAAAGACAAAATATAGGCAAGAGTGTATATATTTTGTTGGTTTGTCTGTTTGTTTGTTTGCGCATCACGCAAAACTACTGAACGGATTTTGATGCAATGCATTTTTTATTTGCTAGCTTTTGATAAGACTTAATACTGGTACCTATATCTACATTTTTTACCGCTACTATATCGAGAACCCGGAATATAACCTAAAAACTAGTTTTTGGCTGCGGCGGAGCTGCGGGCTAGTAATATATGTATATCTAAGAATAAGGTCTAACATAGCAAAGGACACAATTAGTATTATTGACTGTAGATATTTTTTCAGTTTGAGTTTTAAATAATTATGGAATATTACAGCGTTACTAATAATAACACTTTATTATAATAATAAGCGCTCAGTTCGAGATACATTCCGTGCATTACGTGATTTTTATGGTGCAAACTATGCATAGGTAGTCCTGTTGTCAACTTTTCATTGTTTGGTGGTTAAATTTGAAACTTCCAACACGTTCAATAAGGAACCAAGCAACACGCTTTCTTTTATTTAGATATTTTTTTTTGCTTTTTTGGCATTTGACATGCTTTAGCCACATAAATAAACACTAAGTGTGAAATGTGAAATCGAAAATAACAGTCACGAGCAGGATTTGAACCTGCATCTCCTGGATACCGTCTAGATGCTTTGTCAATTCAGCCATCGTGACAATTGCTCCTGACTGCTAATTTCTATAACACATTCATTCTTGACGTCACCCAAGACGTTAAGAATGAATGTGTTATCTATTTCATAATTTCTCCCATAATTTAATTGGACTGCCACTGTAACTGGTATCATTACATACGCACACTAGTTAGCGTAATGATAACTGTCACGCACACAGGTATAATAATTCCCACCCGTTTTTAATGACGTTTGGAAGCTCCATCTAGACATATTATTAATAGGTAATTTTATGCGTAAATTATAAACAATATTCCGTTCAAATAAGCGATACATTGTGAAAAAATACAAGTGAACATCAATTACGGGGTTTTTGGTGACCACGAGTTTCTTTTCAGAAATTTACTTCAGGCATCAGTCCCTCACGATGAATCAATAAAAGGTAAAACGTCTTTATTGAAGAAACTGACTCATTTAATGATGAATAAGAAAAAGGAAGCAGCTAGTTAATATAGAAAGAAAAGAAAGAAAGAAAGAAAATATTTATTGTAACGAACAACTTTACACATATAAA
Organism: Leucoma salicis; assembly: GCA_948253155.1. Classification (NCBI taxonomy): domain Eukaryota; kingdom Metazoa; phylum Arthropoda; class Insecta; order Lepidoptera; family Erebidae; genus Leucoma; species Leucoma salicis. The sequence continues at coordinate 10,234,363 of OX411820.1, read as the reverse complement.
TAAAACAGAAAAAAAAGAAAAAATACATTCGCTACAAAACGACCCCAACTCAGCATAAAGCAGGTCAAAAGACCTGCGCTGGTCTTGATGTCACGGATGTCGTTCATACCCATCACACACAAAAACAAAATCCAAATTACTAAAATTTAAAATATACTTTCTTATACTTAATAGTATACTTAATAGTAAATCTTATACTTAATAGTAATCTTAAATCTTATACTTAATAGTAATTTAAAATATACTTTCTTATACTTAATAGTATATATTGTAATCAATATAAAAAAATCAACTAAATCTACGAGTATACTTTTTATTCCAAGCTTATATTAGGCTGATGATCCTGCCAAAGCCTGCAATAAGCCAAAAATAGATAAAAACATATTTTAAAAATACATACACGTGTTGACGTCAGTGTCTCCAACTATACCGTAATCAAAGAGTAGATGATTGTAATCACGGTAGATATACCGTAATTTTGCTAGATTAGTATATATAATATCTTTGAACCGATCAGCCTTTCGACGTCTACTGCTAGACATAGGCCTCCCCAAATTGGGGGTATAGTGCCGTAACCGCCACGCTTGGCAGGCTGGTTGGCGATCGCAGTGGATGTTGTTAATATTCTAGGGAATGCTGCTGCCCACTCCCCTCGGTATTCCCTCAGTCGGCTCTTACGACTCCCATGGGTGGAGAGGGATGGGAAAATTCTAAATCCGGCCCTATGCGGCCTCTCTATCTAATTTTCTTTTATTTAAGGCTTGTCTAAGTCGAAGCACACGACGTTGATGCGGGTGTTGCTTTGTCCCTGGGGCGTCGGACTAGTATATCGAAAGATGACCCTCCGGCGCTCTGCTAATAGGCGTGGAAGGAGCCGCTGTGGTTTTAGTGGGTATTCACGCACCAAAGTGCACTAAGATCCAAGTGCATGGCGAGCAGGATTTGAACCTGCATCTCCTGGATACCATGCTTTGTCCTAGCATCTGGATATCGTGACAAATGCTCTCTTCTGCTAATTTCGATAACGTCGTTCGTTCCTGGATACAACCGTGTCAAGTGACGTTACGATTGACACTAACAGCTTAGGAATGAAAAGTTCACTCCTATTATTTTTGACGCGGTCGTAACTCGAACCATCTAGACATATTATTAATCTAAGAAAATTACTATTTAAAAATTAGAAATCTCTCGAATCTCCAACGGCTAGTCCTGAGAAGCTGTGGGGATGATCACTGTGTGGTGTTGCTTTTGGGATAGTATTGATGCTGATTCTTTCAGGGAGTTGATTTGAGTATTAAACTGTAAGAAACTGATAATTTTGAAGCGTTGAAGAGTTAAAGACGTGGTCATTACGTTGCATTGTCTAACCTGAAACTACTGTGAGTTTCAAAACGAAGATCTTACTAAATACGTATCATCCAGTTACTGGTGAAGTGCAACCGTGGGTCATATAAATTACCTCGAGGTATGATGAAAACATATTAATACATAATATAACTAGCCATTGCTAACGGCGGTGTAGTTACCATACAGGATCATTTTACGCCATCTCGCTTAACTTCAACTGAAATATATCCTGGGATTAATTCTTATTGGACTCTTTATCGTATTGCTTATATTTTCTTTTTATAAAAATTATCGTCCAAAGTTATTAAAGTACACATTATTTGTGAATAAGGAAAAAGAGATTTTTTGTACGAGCGGGAATCGAACCCGCGTCTTTTCCAATCCGTGGAAGTGCTCTAAGCCACTGAGCTATCGTACAGATCTTTTGATCATCCCAATCTCCTTATCACATTTGTCTTTACGATCAACGCCATCTATCGGAAAGCATTTACATGCATTAAACCAATACTATTTGATAGCGCGATTTTTTAAACATTTTTGATCTATATTTTTTAGCATTTTTGTCATGCTCCGCTTAAAGACCAACGCCATCGTGACGGCTTCACGGTTACACTACAAGTTACATCGGCTCTGCTAGAAGAGGCCAGGGTTAATAAAACCCTACCTTACACTATCAACGAACCTCGGTTCTCGAGGACGGTTGAGAATTGAATCGTGTTACTACTTTCTTTTATTCCATAAGTCAGTATAACATAATTTTCGATTTTTTTGAAATAAAACTACGTTTACGGAATCTATCGCGTTTACTTGATTTTACTACTATCCCGACGTTTCGAATACTTTACAGCATTCATGATCACGGGTGGACTTAGATGATAGACGTTGGACGTCTATCATCTCAGTCAGGCCGCGCACGGATCCGGTGGTAGCTTCTTAGTCTTAGCTTTTGGCAAATCAATATATTTAATAATATAAACTAATAACCAAGATTGCCTTCTTACTGGTAATTGCTAGTTTGTGGTAGAATTTTTGAGCATTAAATAAAAACAAAAATATTACAGTTTAAAGAGGAGTATTATACTCATTGTAATATACTAACTTAAAGTCTCATACATTGTAAGCATAAAAAATTTTAAGTAGATATTTTCACTGTGTTTCTAAACGAATATTAGGTGGGTTAAAATAAATAAACCAAAAATGTTGTAAAATCATATACTGTGGGTAGATGAAACCGTTGAAATAACATATCAGCCTTAGACGTCTATCATCTAAGTCCACCCCACCAGTTTATATATAGTTACTCTAAGGTCCACCCGTGATCATGAATGCTGTAAAGTATTCGAAACGTCGGGATAGCAGTAAAATCAAGTAAACGCGATAGATCCCGTACCTAAACGTAGTTTTATTTCAAAATTCGCGTAAATATCGGAAAGTATTATAATTTTCGATAACAAATTATATTATAACATACTTTTTTATACTATTTACTGATTATGCACACTGTCGCCAGTTCTCTGTCGGATATACTCATTGCTGTATCTATCCTTCAGAGAAACCCCAAGCATAAATCGCATCATACTTACATACATTGGGTGACTTTAAAGTGGACTAACCCTGCCCAACCCAAACAGATCCTTCTATCAGCTTGTTTCTCGAAGTTTTCTCTCCCGAGCAGTATAACCTGACCCAGGTAGAGGTGCATTTAAGCGCAAAGATATAATAAAATTCTATGTAATCCTAGGAAATTCTCGGATTGCATATCTGCCATCGTTTTCACCAATCTAACCAAATATCAAAATGTCTGAGCATTTTATTGGGAAGGATTATTATTGGCGATTAAGTTATTGGGAAGTGCATAATGTCATTTGCGTAAAGAGGGCAATCCTTAGTCTTCAGTCCGTCCTCTCAAAGATTGATTGATTTTAAAGATTGCACAACACAATCTGATCAATTATTGACATTCTTTTTTCTAAAAATGGATTAAAATATCTATATTAGATGTCAAATACCGCCGTGTGGGGCCGGCTTTAGAATTGTCCCTCCCCTCTCCACCCATGGGAGTCGTAAGAGCCGTCTGAGGGAATACCGAGGGGAGTGGGCAGCAGCACTCCCTCGAGTATTAACAACATCCACTGCGATCGCCAACCCGCCTGCCAAGCGTGGCGATTACGGCATTATACCCCCAATTTGGGGAGGCCTATGTCCAGCAGTGGAAGTCGAAAGGCGATGGATGGATGGATGAGATGTCAAATTTTGGGTAAGAATTGGTTATTGACATCGGGCGTAAGTCTATGAGTAGGTGATACCACCTAAACTATCAGAAACACTACTTACACATCTACCATCATCGGGAATGTAAACTAACGATAGCAGCAAAAACATAAGTTTCAAATGAAAGTAGATTGCTTGAATTTAAATGTTTTTATTTCGCAAATTAAAAAAATATAATAGATTTAAGAGTTGTATTTTTTGAGGAAAGCCTCGAGCTCGCTAGCGTACTTGTTCTCTGCATCATACTTTTTAGTAAGTTCCTCGTATTCTTTCGATAACTTGGCTTTGATGGCTGCAATGGTTTTAGCTACGAGGTGTTTCTGTTTTTCCGTGCACTCACCGCAAGATGACGTTATAGCATCAGGAATCCATTCTGTGAATAAGTAAGTAGTAATTTAATTAATAAAACCTTAAATGAGTATTCTTCTATTATTTGTGTATGACTCATTTACTATCATACTGTAGGGTAATAGCCTCGTTGCAAATAAATCGGCCTCGGATCGATAATTTATCATACTGGGTGGTCATTGCTGGCACAGGGTAATGAACACAGAAATATTATTAAAAATTATTTAAACTATAACTTATTTGAAATATGGCAACAGGCCGCGTTTGGTCGCATCAAACGCGGCCTGTTGTTAATGTATTATTTAGCTTTCCGGGCTGGGCCAACAAAAAAAGAAGTTATTAGGGTTTTCCTTCAAAAAATTCTTAATAGCAGTCCGGAGTTAGCATATTGATGGTATTTCACCTCCGCACCTCGGAAAGCACGAAAAGCCGTTGGTTCTGCCCCTAATCATTCTCTGATCGTGTCGGAATGCCGTCCCATCAGACTATGAGAGAGAACTTCCTACACTATAATATCTCTTACGTACATGGCTGCCGTGTGGGGCCGGCACCAAGAATAGCTCCACCCTGTCTCTTTCTATGGGAGTCGTAAAAGCCCACTAAGGGATTACCGGGGGATCGGGCAGCAGCGTTCCCCTCTGTACTAAAAACATCCACTGCGATCGCTAACCCGCCTGTGTGGCGATTATAGTAAAACCCCCATTTTGGGGAGGCTTATGTCCAGCAGTGGACGATGAAAGACTGATGGATAGATGTGTTGACACTGGTTGTGACCGAAACTACGATCTCGAGATCAATGATAATTTGTTTAAGTTAGATATGGATAGCCGTAAGAGGTAATCTCAATTACTCGTACTATTTTAAAAATACTTTCACCGATTTTAGAGGTTACTTAGCGAGAAGAGGCTATAATGTTACATCAATAAAATAAAACAGATTTTTGTGACAACCAATTTTCCAAATAATGATCTAGTCCACTCGAGTAGAGCCGCTGGTAATGCTACTAAAACACTAATCAATGTCAGTATTGTTAGCCATACTGGGTTTATTCTCATAAAATATATTGACTTACTTTTAAAATCGTTTCCTTCGGGAGTACAGCTGCCTTTGTCGAGGAAGCAGTGGGAGTATGCTTGCAATAAACGCGTGTTTCCAATCATTTCTTCTACGTCGAAGTCATCATATTTGCTATCATAACAGTCTCCGAGACCAGCGAGCGTCACCGCAATCAGAGCCAGAGCAATAAACAGTTTCATCGTGAAGAATGCTACGGGATAAGAACAAAGTATAAACAATTGTATCTCAAGATTTTTCATGTGATGATGATGATGATTTCCATCTGAATTTTGGTTAGGACGACTACTTCTTGGGCTTGGCTTCTAATGTTACCCTCACATGGCTTATATAAGTACCCAATTTTAGCGGAGAAATTTTTAAACAGTTGCTAAATACGAGGAAACGAGTTTCATAATTTTAACTTATACCTGAAGGCTTTCCTATAATCGGTGAAAACAATTACGCGTACGTATAAATTACATAGCATCACGCCTGTATTCCCCGGAGGGGTAGGCAGAGGTGAATTTACACACCCGCGACTCGCCAGCTATGTTTAAGTCCCACTTAATAGGGGGCGAGCCTATTGACGTCTACCGGGCACATTTCCAAACTCCGGGCTGTTACTGAGAATTTTTCTTTTTGGAAAAAGCTCAATAACATTGCCAGACCCGGGGATCGAACCCGAGACCTCATAATTAGCAGTCGCATACACTACCGTTACACCAACGAGGCAGTTAATTACACATTCAATTTTATATAAGCCATCATATTTTTATTATTTTATTACGATACTATCAAATAACATATTTATAGTGAAATTACATAGATTGCGCTCGCCGCTTCGTCCGCGTAGATTTCATAATATAAATACTCTACGGTACTTAATAGCTGTCCCGTAGGAACCATCCATAGGGATAATTAGTAGCTACTTTTTTTTTTTTGGTTGGTTTTTTATCATATTAGTATACATTTTCTTGGTAAAATTATATATTCTATGCAAATAACAGTAAATTTAATAATAGTTAGGTACAATTACGACGAAAAACTAATATTACTTTTTTAAATATTCTATGTTGATTCACGAAATGGTATTTTAAATTAAGTTTTTAAAAAAATAATTAATTTTTTATAAAAAATAATTAAGTTTTAATTTTTATTTTGAAAACACTTTTTAGATTTATTTTACGATATAGTAAGCATTGGATATTTATTTATTATATAAGGTATACACCAGATATACCTACTAAAGTAAAAAATATTATGGTTTTAATTTTGGAAAATTTAAAGCACTTTTTAGATGTATTTACAATCTAGCCAGTGTTTCTAATTTGTTTAGCTTGCAAAACATTAGCAAAATGTACGTTAAAACTCACCGTGCAAATGTCTATAATAAGTCATCATATTACACTAGAACCTCTTTATATACTCAACAGATAATCTTATCCTTCGTTTTTTTTATAGAGCTGAATCATTTTGCATTAATTGGAGCCTCAGTAAAAAATATGTTTGCAGTTAAAAACTTGTATTTCATACCTATAAAGATTACATCGGCGGTGCAGCCAAGCGGTAGTGTAAGGGACTGCTCATCATGAGTTCTCAGTTTCGATACCCAGGTCCGGCAAAGTAATTTAGCTTTTCTGTAAAAAGAAAAATTCTCAGTAACAATCGGGAGTTTGAAAATGTGCCTGGTAGTCGGCAATAGGCTCACCCTCTATTACGTGAGACTTAAACATAGTTGGCGAATTGTGGGTGTGAATCCGTGGGTGTGGCGGGGAATACAGGCGTGATGCTATGGTTACTATGTTGTAACAAAAATTGCTGCAATTACTACAACAGTCTTAGAGATTAGCGCAATTTCAGCAAAGATAATGGAGTAACATAATCTTGTACATCTATACTATTATAAAGCTGTAACGGAGCTGTGTCTGTACTGTATTAGACTTGCGTGTCTGAACACAAAATATTTTTTTTTTGTCTCTTTGTCTGTTTATTCGTTCGCGCATCACACATAAACTACGAAAATCAGTTCATTTATTCATCAGTTGATTTGAAAATTTAACGAATAGTTTTTTAATAAATCTCTATCAGACTTTTGAGCTCGAAGAGCTCAAAAGTAATAAGTGCAATTTTGAGCGCTTAAGTATCAAGTTAGCGGGAAATTGCAGGGATGGCCTTTAGGGTCGACCGTTTTCCAGATTTTTTTTTATTTTACACTCAAAATGTATTAGGATTCAAGGGATGACAATTATAAAAAAGTTGGTGATTTTGAAACAGTTGAAAACACAAAAGTTGCCAACAATTTCGGTGAAAACGCACCTTAAAACCTCACCGTGAAGGAAGTTTGCACAGCTTACATTGTTAACTCAAGGTCAGTGAAAGTAGTAGCTTTATTTATTTTTTGTTAAGGTGGGAAAAATTGTACCTAACCGCACAACGAACAGGGTAGTGTGTGGCCCGCACCCACTAAATAAACCCGCCGTGTGCCGTCCCTCCGCCTGTACTGGCGGACCACTGAAACTGAAAGACGTTACTTCAATGGTCCGCCGGTGGCTTACCCTATCGGGTACCCTCCTTGGAGGTAAAGGTAGTACCTACTAAGGTACTACCCATTTTTTTTCTCGCCACTGTGGATCATTAAGTATGAACATTTTATGACAATCAGTTAAGTAGTTGCGATGTGATAGTGAAACAAACAGAATAACAAACGCACTTTCGTATAATATTTTATTCATATACAAGTAGTTATTACAATAAGACAAACAATCTACACACACTTTAAATTCAAATATGCCACTAATTGCAGGTAGGTACCTACGCACCACTGAACTAAAATTAAGTATTATGTTTATCCATCATTACATAGTGGAAAATTTATAAAAATACACTAGAAGACTTAAAAACACTCGAATTATAATTATGAATAACAGCGTCTTTTACAACACAATGGAAGTTAATGACGATTAATTTAAATTGAATTAACAACAATGAAATTCCCGGGAGAGTTTCTCGACGGCTTGTGAAGTCTGCCAACCCGCAATGGGCCACCCCGTGCCCAATAGTAGACAGTAATGGGCTAAAACCCCAACAATTAAATTAATACTACTATCCCACAATCTATGCATACTGTGGTACACTTTACTGAGAAACTATCACACTTTCAGATTTGGGCTTTGACATAGTACCTATTTTCAATTTATTTCTAGACGTGTTATCTATCATAAAACATAGTATTTGATACACATAAAAATATATGAATTTTTATTAATTAGAGTTTTATTGTATTCCTAACGCCATCTGTCTAAAATTATAAATTAAGTAGAAAACTTCGCGAGCCCTCACAAAGCTCAGCTTTTTGCTAGTTTATAATTACCTCCATCAGCCTTTCAACGTCCACTGCTGGACCAAGGCCTCCCCAAGAGAACGCCACAACGAGCGGTCCCGTCATGGGGGATAATGCCGTAATCGCCACAGTTGGCAGGCGGGTTGGCGATCGCAGTGGATGTTGTTAATACTCGAGAGAGTGCTACTACTCATATAGTTTATAATTATGAATTAACAAAAATGGAATGTAATGGCACAAGGCTTATACGATATACTTACTTACTTATCATCACGCCATTTCCTTTGCGGGGTAGGCAGAGAGAACAGAGTGCCAAGAGGATCTATTCTTGCATTCATCTCTCGCTTCCTCAACATTCATAACTCTCTTCATACACGCTCGCCGGTTTCGGAGACTCCTGACTCCACCTTCCTTCAATACATGACCAATTTGGTCTAGGTAGGTAAGTCTCGGTCTCCCCCTGTACCTACATCCTTCCACTTTCGCATTGTATATCTTCTTAGCCAGTCGCTCGCGGCATTCTTTCCACATGTCCGAACCATCGGAGCATTCCCTTTCGCATCTTTACACCAATACTCTCTTTCATACCTACTCGCTCTCTTACGTCATTGTTACGAATGCGATCAGTCAGCCTCACTCCACAGATTGTCCGCAGAGATCGCATTTCGACCGCATTGATTTTACTCTCATGCTCCTTTTAAAATACCCAACTCTCGCTTCCATATAATAACGTTGGGACAAGCACTGCGTTGTGTATTGCGACACGTGCCTTCTGGCTGAGGTGGTGGCTGCCGAGAAGTTGTCCCAATGCTCCCGTTCACTCTATTTCCCGCATTCACTCTCTCATTTCAATCTCTCATCTCACTCTCTACATCAGTGGTGTACCTTCCATCCCGACTGAATCCAAGATATACAAATTCATCCACTTGTTATAGTACAGCATTTCCTATTGCTACTCTAACATCTGTTCTGGCTTCTTCTCTTTCAAAAACCATTACTTAGGTTTTGCTCACATTCACACGTAGGCCCCTTTTCTTACAATCTTCTGCCATTACGTCGACCAGGGTTTGCAGGTCAATCGCAGACTGCGCTAATAGGACCGCATCGTCTGCATATAGCAGCGAGTTAACCACTGAGTCGCCCAGCTGAACTCCCACATTCATTTCATTCAACCTTTGTAGACATTTATCCAGATATATGATAAACAGTCTGGCTGATAGAACGCAGCCCTGTTTAACGCCAATATTGACGTCAAACCAGGGTGATATTCCATCATCCAGCCGCACACAAGCTCTGCAGTCCATGTAGTTGGACTGCACCGCTTGTAGCGTTAATACCATACTCCGGCAAAATGTCCCAAAGTTCCTTTCGTTAAACAGTGTCAAATGCCTTCTCCAAATCCACAAAACTGCAGAAAACCCTCTGGCCTACAGCCAGCTGCTTCTCGGCAATGTTGCTCAGAGAAAACACTTGATCCATGCATCCTCGTTCACACCTGAAACCTCCTTGTGCCTCACACAAAAATTCATCAGACACCATCCTCATTCTCCTTTCAATAATCTTACCATACACTTTGGCTGCCAAACTGGTCAAGCTTATGGCTCTGTAGTTTGCACAGTCATAACGTGAACCTTGTTTTCAAAAAAGGGCACGATGACTGCGCTTCTCCAGTCCTTGGGGACCATTCCTAAGCTCTAACATAAATTGAGAAGCATCAGGAAGGATTCCCAGACACATGAGCCTCCAAGCTCGATAATCTCAGCAGACACCATATCAATACCCGCTGCCTTACCATTTTTAAACTTCTAATCGCCCATTCAACTTCATCCATACTAATGTCATCAGAGGATGCCGGTACCGAATGCTGATCTGTTAGACCACACGTGGCATCAGCATCACCCTGAACATCCGCATACATATCTCCAAAATATTCACTCCATCGGCTTAACACATCTTGTGTTTGCATAAGAATGTCTCCACCTTTAGACCTTATTTTATTCATTCTGAAAGCTGACCAACCACTCCGAGATTTCTTCACCTCCCTCCAGAAAAGTTTGGTGTTGCTCTCGAAGTTTTTGGTCAGCCTTACTTCTGCAATCATATTTGCTCTATCACGCTTCTCTTTCACTAAGGCTTTGGTGTCATTCTTACGTTGCCGGTATATTTCTTTCTTCCGTTCTTTCATACTTGCACTCAGGTTCAAATAAGATACATAGTCCAGCCACACTTTCTTCTTTTGGTCTACGAAGCTGCTACTTCCGTATCCCACCATGCATCACCTTTCACTTTCCTATGCTTCTTTGAGCATCCACATACTTCTTTCGCTGTATCTACCATACTATCTTTCAATACTCTCCAGCATTCTTCTATGTCAGATCCCGGCTGACTTGCCATAGTAAACCGTTCACGGACACCCTCTACATACTTTGCTCTTACACTCTCTTCTTGCAACTTTTCAATCTTTATTCTTTCAAGCCCTCCGAAGTGGACACGCTCTCGCCAGTGTCTCCACTTTTTGAACTAAATCAACAATAAATCTCGCAATAACGAGATAGTGGTCCGTGTCGACAGTGGGACCCCTGTAGGCTCTTGTATCCAGAATTTTACTTTGGAGGCGACTGTCTACCAGAATTAAATCTATCATACTTCTCTGTTCATTCCTTCTCCATGTATACATATGGATGTCATTATGTTGAAAAATGTGTTTGACACAATAAGGTTTCTCTCCATACATACATCCGCAATGAGCCTACCTGCATCATTCACTCTCTTATCACCAAATGAACCAAACACGTCCTCAAAGTCTGGACGCTTGGTCCCAACCCATCCATTCAAGTCTCTACATACGATCACGCGTTCACTCTACTACTTCTGCCAAATCCAGAACTTCCCTAACATTATCCCAGAACTTCTCTAGATCCGATGCCACCGAAGAGATTACGGGAGCATAAGCTGCGACCATGAAGACCTTAGTGACACCTAGTTTTATTCGGACCCATAGAAGTCTGGGATCAAACATTCCGTAGTCTTTCACACCTGAGGCCAAGTGAGCGGACAGCAACACCCCCACTCCCATGCTGGCCAGATCGCTCTGCGGTACACCAGACCACAGAGCTAACCCGCCACCAGGAAGATCACAGGCGTCGCTACCCTTTCGCTTGGTCTCTGTTACACAGAGCACATCAAGCTCTCTGTCCGACATGACGGTTACCAGCTCGTGTAACTTACCTTCCACACCACCCCTTACATTCCACGTCCCTAATCGACACTGCTCCCCTCGACTCGCCAAACTGGGCAAGGCGTGATGGGTGGCGGCCCCCATCGCCGCATCTGCCGTTGTTCGTACCGACGGGGGCGGATCGGTACGCGTCGCCTCTGGGGCACGCCCTAACCCGCACTGCGGTACGCATTCGAGCCGGATTGCAGCCTGTGGATTACAGGCTGGCAGGGATCGCGACGAGCACGCTCCGGACTATGATCACCCCTATACGATATTAATAGGCTAATTGACTACCTTCCACGTTTTAATGACACCTTCTATACAATGGTTATAATACACATAATATACTGAAAAGGGCGTATAAACAATTGGTATGGTTGCCATGCACAAAAATACACAAAAATCTACCGGGCAGATTTCCAAACCCCGGGCTAGCTAATTAAGAATTTTTCCTCTTTACAAAAAGGCTCAATAACCAGACCCGGGAATCGAACCCGAGACCTCGTGATTAGCAGTCGCTCACACTACCGCTGTTAAACATAGTATTGTCTGGAAATTATGATAATTTAGAATACCTAGAATAGACAATTATTTACCTAGAATAAACTAGCTTCTATCCACTACTTGTCCGGAATTTAGAATATAAATACATCATGCTACTGCAGCACATTAATTATCTCTGTGCATTTGTTTATGATAAAAAGTAGCCTATGTCATATTCTAGGTTCTGGGTTCCGGTATACAAAATTTAATAATGACGGGTTGAGTGGTTTTGGCGTGAAAGCGTAACAAACAAACACATTTTCGTATTTATAAAGAATATTTATTTGTTACATACATACATTACAAAAAACATACATTACAAAAATATGCATTGGTGGTTTTTGCCAAAATAAGGATCACAATCATGTTCTGCCTGAATAGGCGTACAAACTAGTAGTCTACAAGAGGATGACAAAACAATAATCATGGAAAATAGTAAAAATAAAATTTAAAAAAAAATTGTATGTAATGGTGTTTTTAGATGTCAATTTTTTCTATCTACGCATTGAATAAAGACAGTTTTATTATTCACTCAATCAATTTGGCAGTTATAATTCCACCAATCCAGCAACAGTATATAAATAGTTCCCAACTGTGCACTCCTGCACAATTAGGTAAAATCTTAATTGTAAAATCACATTAATTATAATGAAATTTACATAATGTTATAAACAAATTAGTATAAACAAGTAAAGATAATAAATATTAAGAAATAACTAAAAATGTTGAGATGTCAAATTGAATTTACAAATGTCGTCATATATGGAATATCATTTTAAATTAAATATCAAGTCGATTAAAAGCAATTAAATAAATAAAATAAATCAAAATTTGTCATCTAGAAAGTCCTTAACATCATAATAACCTTTATCAATCAACAATAATTGTTTTAATTTGCCCTTGCATGACATGTGTCTTCATTTTTTATAAATATAATATTTTATAAGGAGGTAAAGAGTTAAAGGTTCGTCGCAGAGCTAAATTTTTAATATTAGTCAATCTATCATTTCGACAGTTGTTTTGCCGATTTTTGCCGTCTGTGGAATAACAAATGTATCAAACAATTTTTGCACTAGTCATGGTACTCATCCCGTGAGACCTCACGCCGTTCAGGCTTAGGACACATTTCTGATAACTATGAAAAATTAGATATACGAGTATTTAGACAAAAAGATAGGTTGCCTAAATATATAAATTCTGTAAGCTGGATCAGATTTGAGAATTATTCTTTTATATGAAAGAGTAAGCACAAAACTAATGTCAACATTCAGACTAACAAAAAAATTTTTTTTTCTTGGTCTGAGTATCAACAATAGATTACTTAATATTATACTAGTTGCGCGTAAATTAATGTTTTAATTGCCTTTTTAAAATTATTTTTATTCCAAGGAGGACGCTAGCCGAATTTTTGTACAGATTAAAACACGATCAACTTTTTTTATTTTTACAGGCCTTGACTACTCGATGTCATAATCTATATACTGGATCTATCGTAAATAAGGGATACCCCGTTAATTGCAGGTAGCCCTGATGTCAAGCTACAAGAAAATCGTCGACCTTTTATTTTAGGGTTGCCATCGATACCACCGAAGGAATGTAACATGGTTCCAGTGGCCCGCCAATAAAGGCGAAGAGACGGCACACGGCGGGTTTCTTTAGTGGGTGCAGGCCCCACACTACCCTGGTCGTTGCCCCGATAGGGTGTGTGGTTAGGAACATTTTTTCCCGCCATAACAAAAAAAAAAGGGATCGATGTGAAAACAAAATTGCATTTTTTTTAATTTCACTGCTTTGCTCATTCCTTCGGTCACCATTTTAACAAAGTAACTTATTTTTATGTACCTATTTTTGTATCTAATTCCTGGATACTTGTGTTATTTTATTAAATTACTATTTTAGGCATTATTACTGTAAAATATTCTCAAAAATTACCTTTTAAGCATTTGTAAGTAATTTTTTTTAATAATGTCGATATTTAACATTTACTGTGATAACAAAAATGTACCACGCCATAGATGCCCATTATGTAAAAAACATGCCTAGTTTATGTAGATTCTAAAAAGGTATCCTACATGCATACTCATTACTTTACAAGCAATATTAGTTACACGAGCGAAAGAACTTAACAAGGTCAACATTTTGATGTTTTGATCTTTATTTTAGCACTTGACATGTTCAGCTACTTTAGAGTACAAATTATTTGTGAATGTGGAAAAAGAGAAGTTTAGTGCGATACTTTCTCACGGGTGTCGTACAAGGCGACTAAGAGAAGGAAGCAATTATCACCCATTGCATTACTGGTGGTAGGGCTGGATACCAAGACAGTGAGAGTACTCACTTGCTATCGAGCTCGAACGGGCCGGAACCACCGTCTTCTGTGCTGGTTATGAATCACGTCAGTATGTTTTGGCTGTAGCAGAAGATAGCCGTTTATTCTTTCATTTCATATCTGAGAAATGAAATGGTGCGCAGCGGCTTAACAATACTGTCGGTATAGTTGAGTCTATGAGCGACGGTTACTACTTACCATCAGGTGGGTTGTGGAGCCATAATTAGCAACAACAAAAAACATAATAATGAACAAACTATATAATAATATAAAAATAATAATAGTATAAAAATTAACAAACACGACAACAAAGGGAGCTGCGTGTGAGAAGGACCATAATTGATGTTCGTTGCTACTAGGAAGAAGTAAATAAATAAATATTCACGGACACACAACGTCTTCTGGTCCCAAAACTAAGCTTAACGCTTGTGCTATGGGTACCAGATTACGGATATAATGCATATTATATTACTTTTTTTTGTAAATACATACATTTATAATAGATAGAAAACACCCAGACGCAGTACAAATATCTGTGTTCATCACACAAATAATTGTCCTGAGTAGGAATCGAATCCACGACCTCGTGCACGAAAGTCGGTTACACTACCAACTACCTACGCCATGAGGCCCGTCAGAAGTGCACTGTCAAACTCAAAAATGGCTTGACCGATTTGAATATTATTGTTTTTGGTATATTCGCTCTAATGAAGGGGTGATATAAAAGAAAAAAATAGAGAAAACCCATAAAAATAGTAAATAATTGAAATATTCAAAATTGGTACATATTTTGTATTGGAATTGCGGAAAAATTATGGGCCTACTGTATTTTAGCCTTCGATCAACGTTGTATTGGTGATCGAAGCTTTTAGCTAACAGGCGACAAAATGATAGTTACTGTAATTCTTTCTAATTCATTTTAAATTACAAGCAAGTTTCATTTAATAATCTATATAATTAGATTTGTAATTACAAACCTTACAAGACGATGCAGATGGATTAGGATTGATAAACGATGAAATTGTAGGTGATACAAAGGTCATCTAGTAAAAATACGTGGTCTAATTATTTATGCTTATGTAGGAATAAAAATTGTATTACAAATGTGGTATTTATAATATTGAAAATTACACATTTATGTGTGGACCTGTCAGCTGGGCCGTGAGGGCATTTCGTATAAAATTAATGTTCGCTCCCATTCTCGAGTTTGAAGTAAAACTTCTTTAGCGTAACTTAGATTTTGACTTTAAAAGGATGTTATGTAACGCGTGCAATTTCTGGTATTTAAGACATTGAATTTCGGATTTTTACATTTCGAATTGGAATGGAATCTTCTTTATCTTAAAGGGAAACCTACGTCACTATTCCTAATATCATTACTGAGTCTGCTCAGTATGTCATTATTAATATGTGTACCTACTATTCGTTAATTTCGTTTTCTAGAAGTTACTGCAGAATTTGGTGGCGAACAGCCAAAGATTCCCAAACGCTACACTGTGTTTTCTTTTTTATACAATATCGGTGGCAAACAAGCACACGGCGGACTTGTTGGTAAGCGATTACCGTAGCCTATAGACTCCAAAGAAAGGGATAGATAGTGGAGAGGAAGGATACTAAGGAGAGGATAGGAAGGATAATAAGGAGGGGATAGGGAGGGGATTTGGGCCTCCGGCGCTCTCACTCACCACTTTATCATGTTTATATTTATTAGTCTGCGCATGAGGGAAATAAGCATTATGATTTACTCAGCTGTTATTTACTGCTCATAATTGTTAAAATATTAATTATTAACAAAATATAAGGATGGCTTCTTTATCCGCTAACACTAAGTTGTTCTAAAGGGCTGAAACATCATTTGAAAGAGCCTATAGCCCCCTTCAATAAAACAACAAGAAAACAAAAAATCAATATTGAAAACTGTTTTCACAACCCTTTATTCCCTACATGTAAAGATTAATTATACTAACATAATAAAGTACGCTTCAAACTAAACAAAATATAGAAATCACGTTAATATGATATATGTGCCTTTATTGTATTCATATTATTATATAACAAAAAGTGCATTTTTTTCTGAAAGACATGTTAAATTTATTTAGTGGTACAAGAAATAGACCTACAAATTTTTGAGAACAATAAATAGGATATTGAAAAAGGAGTGGATAATTTGCATATTAGTACCGTCAAACTAAGCTCATTCTTAGAACACGCATTTAATTCGAATATTTATCCAGGAAAGCTTGAAGTTCATCTCCATGCTTGGCTTCTGGGTCATTCTGCTTAATAAGAGCATTGTATTCTTCGGGTAGTTTCTCCTTAATGGCTACAATGCTTTTTGCAGCGAGGGCTTTTTGTTTTTCCGTACACTTTTGGCATGACGATGTGGTAGCATCGGGAATCAATTCTGTTAAAATAAGTTTTTATACACTTAAATTTATGTTATTGAGTAAATTTATGCCTATTACGGCGATTTCCTTGTCCTATCTATTTTTTTTAGGCCTTTATTCATTTCCATCTATACCTACTATTATAAAGCTGTAACAGAGCTGTGATTGTACATTAGCATAATAAACTTAGCTTCAGAAAAATCGAAACACCTTGCAAGTTTGCAAGTTTATGTTTTGAAAGGTTTATCAGAAAAATGTGTATATTTTCGAATTTAATATGTCAAATGTCGTTTAATAGTGAATAATATAAGTTTTTCAAATCCTAATGTTGTTCTTAATTCAAATTAAATTTTCATAGGTTTCGTATTTTGTTTAACAAGTCATTTTTACCCTGTATGGAGTATGAAGGAAATTGATAAAACAACACACCTAAAAGAAAAAAAAGCTATGAACCTTTTATTTAATAACTTGTATTCCCTCCCCGAGCTCTTATTACTGCTTCCATACGGTTCTTCATCGATCGGATGAGAGTCACGATCAAATGTTGTGGCATTCCAATCCATTCCTCTTGGATTGCATTTTGCAGCTGGCTAAGTGTTTCTAGGGCAGGATCTCTTGCACTAATTCATCTCTTTAATTGATCCCGTAGATGTTCAATCGGATTCATGTCCGGGCTTCTTGCTGGCCATTCCATAATGGAGATACCGACTTCAGTAACATAATCTTGTACGATGCTCGCGGTGTGAGCCCTAGCATTGTCGTGCATGAATATGAAACCGTTGCCAATAAAATGTGCACAGGGCATCACGTGAGGCTCAAGACACTGTCCGACGTACCGATGACTGTTTAGTGCAGGCAGACGTAGCCCAGATACAAAGACAAGCTCTGTCTTACCGTCGGCGCAGATTCCTCCCCAAACCGTCCACGAACCGCCAACATAGCTGACCTTTTTTTTTAATGCAGCATTGTGCAAAGCATTCTCCGTCTCTTCTGTAGATCTTGTTCCTTCCGTCGTTACCATACAGCATAATTTTACACTCATCAGAAAAGAGGACTTTGTTCCACTGGAGGTATGACCAATTTAGGTGCTCACGTGCAAAGTTAAGGTGCGTTCTTCGATGGTCTGCAGTTGATTTCGGCACATTTGCTGGCTTGTGCGGTATTAGTCCACGTTCCTTCAACCTTCTTCTAATTGTAGCGTCAATTACAGCCACCCTACGTACAACATAAAGCTGCTGCTGCAGCTGAAAAGCATTAAGGTGTCGATTTCGTAAAGAAGTTTTTACAATAAATCGATCGTCTCACTCAGAAGTGACCCGATTCCTGCCAGATTTTGAACGGCGCATGAACAAACCAGTCTCCCGATAGCGTTTGTAGACTCTATGAACAGATGACAGGCTTAGATGCAATCTTTCAGCCACAACACGCTGACTAAGTCCAGAATCCAGCAATGCCACCACTTGGGTGGCTTCTGCGGGCGAAGTATCCATACGTTTTAGAAAAAAAACGTTTTCAGACGTCCCAAAGTCACAGTACACACACAGTATACAGAACACAGAACAAAAAGTTTTAAGATAAGTGCTAATTTTTAGTTTTCAAAGGTGAAATGTACTCCAACTCTAAACACACATTTGTCTCAAAACAGTGAATCATTTCATTTATAGGATAAACAAATTAAATTCTAATTTTGAATTTTCGCTTATCACTGAAATGGCCAAACTGTCAGCATACAATCATGTGATTTTTTTCATGGAATGAAAACTCTTTTGTGTTAAATTAGGACAGAGACCATAAAAAGGGAAGTGTTTCGATTTTTCTGATGAGAAGTGTATTTGAGACAAAATACTACAAATGTATTAGACTATTCGCGTGTTTCTAAACCACCAACAGATTTTTTTAAATTTATGACTGTTTGTTTGTTCTCACATCACGCAAAAATTACTTAACGAATTTTCAGGATAGGTTTATAGTTATAGTTCTTGATTAGACTTAAAAACTGGTACCTATTTTTTATCCCGCTACGATATTCGGAACATTTGTTATATCACAGCTATAGATACAGTATATAATAAAAATAAATAAAATACTATGTCAGTATATTTTATATATATAAACAAAACTAGGTAATACTTACTAATGTTATAAATGTGAAAGTGTGTTTTTTTGTTTGTTACCTCTTAAGGCCGTAACCACTAAACCAATAATCGCGAAATTTGGCATACATATTGAAGAGTAGAGAAAAGGAAATAGCCTACGGTTTTTGTAAAAATATGTGTTGATAGTCAATCGGCAAAGTTATCTCACCTGTGGGCCTAGCCAAGTTGCGTTCTATGATCGCTAACGCTATTAGAAAATTATTTAAAGGATTAAACACAAAATGAAAAATGTATAGTATGTATAGTGCTAAGCATGTCAAATGCTAAAAATATATATAAAAATTTCTAAATAAATGTATGGGAATTTGACATCTTTAACCATAGATAAAGATCCTATATTTATCTAATTCTTTAACAATATCTATAACGCTAAGTCACGTGACTTAACGTTAGAGATGTAAAATTTCCATACATTTTAATAGTTTTCTATTGGCGTTAGCGATCATAGAATGCAACTTGGCTAGACCCTGCTCCTGGTAAACTGAGTATTAAATTTCACCTAGATCCGCTTAGCCTGCTGTGTGATTGAGTAACAAATGTTTAAACAGCCTCGTCATTTGGGGCAAAAAACACGCTAGTGGAAGCCCTCACCCACTAAATAAATCCACCTGGAGCCGTTTCTCCAGCTGTATTGCCAGCCCATTGGAACTATATGACATTAATGTAATGGTATAAGGAAACTGCAAGCTGGAAAGATTTTTTGAGCAGCTTGTGAAGTCTGCTAACCCACACAAGATCAGCATGGTGGACGATGGCCTAGATCCTTCTCATTCTGAGAAATAATCGTGTCCAACATTGGGACATAAGTGGGCTGTAGAGAAATAACGAAAGTACTTACGTTTAATGTCGTGCGCTTCGGCGGTGCACTTCCCATCTCCGATGAAACAATGTGCATACGCTTTTAATAAACGTTCGTTTCCTGTCACGGAATCTATGTCGAAGTTATCATATTTGCTGTCGTAAAAGTCTTTGGGGCGAGCGACCACCAGTCCAAAGAGAGCCAGGCAAATCAGTAGTCTCATAGTGAAAGATCTGGATAAGAAAAAGCTGATATATTATATAGACAGTATGCATATGTATTTTACTACGTTGGAGTCAAGTCCCGAACTCTTATAAGCTCCACCAATCGTCCACATCTAAAAACTACGCCATCTACGAAGTTTATTAGTGCGATGACCTAGAATAAAAATCGATAGAAGTGTGTAGTTTTATTCCACTAATTATTGTAAGTGAAGATATTCCTTGGGGTGCCATAGCATAGATTTTGTAACAACCTTTTTAATATTAGTGACAAACGCTCTCTAATGAGAATACAGATACTGGCAACTCATTACATGAATTGAGGTGCTGCTCGATCCAAGACGGGCACGACTCGAGCGTGTGCCGCGCCAATGAGGACACTCATTGCAGCCACAATACTGACAGCTCGGAGTCGCTTCACTCCTTGTGACTATGTGCCGGTATCTGCCGAAGCAACCATGCCCCAACAGCACCTGAACCAGCCAGCAGGTACTGGCTGGAGCGCCCCTATGGTCCATAGACTAGACCGGGGCGCATTTAGCCGCGCTCTCCAACGGGCTATGGCAGCACGGTGGGCATCGCCTTGCCACTTGGCCACCTCGCTGGGTAGGGTGATCCCGATACCCGCGAAATACTTCAGCGAGCACCTCCACCTCCAACTCCCACGGGGGGGTTCCGGTAAACGCGCATTGTTGGGTCCACCCATATTCGGCAGGAGTCGTGTAAGGGCGAAAGTGCTCGCGAAACCGCCAACGCCCGTACAGCACCAGACAAAGATTTTTAATCTGGGCCTGCACCCTTAATTTGGACCCCATCCAGAAGAGTGCCAGAGGGTGGTCGATGTCAGGGCTCATGAAAAAGTAGGGCCTTCGTTTTATCCAGGGCCACCATAAGCCCCAACACCCTGATCCTCCTGACCACTTCCGAGGTTCCTATGGTGGCCAATCCGGTGTAAAATCTACAATTATGCATGTGCTTGGCTCACGTACAAAAAATAGATATTTTTAGAATGTGTGTAAAAAAGCCTTTGAACAGTATGATTAAAATTATATTAAACTATTATAACGTGTTGGTACTCACCGAACAAATGTTCCTCTATTGCTTTAATCCAAAAATAAGATCTTATATACCTTTTTTGTTATTGCTACGCTTGAAGCCTTACAGGAGATTTATTACCTTGATTCCTCAAAGCAAAATTCACATGTCTTAGTCTGAATTTATTATAACTATTAATTTGTCAAAATTCTAATAAATATGTTCTTATATAAGTTTATATATTCGTATGTAAATAAACTACTCAGATATTTTGTAGAATTTAATAGTTAAGATTTTTGAGGTTTTCTTATATAGCAATTTTGGATGTTTTTTATTGTCAACGGTAGCAGACTAGCAAACGGCCGACCTGATGGTAAGTAGTATGCGTCGCTCATGGACTTTGGCAACACCAGCGGTACAGCCAAGCCGCCGCCTACCGTGACTCAAGTGCTCTTCTCAAACCTCTTTTAAAGAAGGACATGTCATAGCACTGGCGAAATACCGTAGCAGGAAGTTCATTCCAGAGCCTACACGCGCATGGTAGAAAAGAGCTCTGAAAACGAACAGTTTTGGACTAGATCGTTTCCAAGTGGTGTGGATAGACCCTACTACGACGTTTCGTGGTCCGGTGGTAAAAAGGAGATGTTGATACCACCACAAACAGTTCCCTCCAAGGCCTCTGCCCAACGATGGGTAAGATACACAAGAAGATCACCAGTGGATCGACCGTGAAGAAAGCCATATTGACTATCAATGATCAGCTGGTGATCCTCAAGGTACTGCAAAAACCGGCGGTTAATTACCTTCTCCAAGACCTTAGAGAGCGGGGATGTCATTGAAATCGGCCTGTACTTGGACGGGTCCGACCGGTTACGTCGTGGACATGGGCTACCTTCCATGAAGCTGAAACCCTGCCAGTACTGTATGAGAGACCGTACAGGCGCGTAAGGACGGGGTCAATTCAGGGGTGCACGTTTGAAGAACCACCGCAGGGATGCCATTCGGCCTACTCGACTTATGGACGTCCAGCAGCCGCAGCTCCTGCCTGACTGCACGCTGCGTAATGCGGATTTCAAGCAGGGAGCTTTCAAACCGTGAGATGGTAGGTAGTGTGGCCGCCCCGGCGTCCAAAGTCAAATTGGAGGCAAAGAGTTGGCCCAGTAGGTTGGATTTCTCCTTTGCACTATGGGCAATATTGTTGTCCTGTGTCTGCAGTGGAGAAAGACTAGACTGGCAGAAGTTGCCCTGTGCTGCTTTGGCAAGCGACCAGAAAGCTCGACTCCCAGTGAGATAGTTCTCAAGCCGCTCGACAATTCCGGCAACGTGTTCTGCCTTAGTTTCGGCAATAGCCCTCTTATTGGACCTAGAAGCACCATTAAATTTTTGCTTCTCCTCTTTGATGTTCGGATCCCGCCTTTTCCTGGCCCTGTTCCAGGCCAGCTATGTGGACTGGTTCTGGCGTGCAACCTCCCTACAGGCTTTGTTAAACCAGGGATGGCTGTGACCGCCGACCGGTATTTTGGTGTTGGGATGAATGATTCCATCCCTATGATCACCGCTTCCGTTAGGCAATCAGCACAGATGTCCGGGTCCTTAGTGGAGAAGCGTAACTGCTTACAAGGGTAGGATGCGAGGAACTCGCGAAGTCCATCCAGGCTCTGCGAGACTCAGAGGCAAAAAAGCGATTAGACCTTGCAACGGGGGCTGTGCTACGAACTAGGCAGTAGTCAGATGATCCCAGAGGAGTATCAACCACCACCCGGT
Organism: Leucoma salicis; assembly: GCA_948253155.1. Classification (NCBI taxonomy): domain Eukaryota; kingdom Metazoa; phylum Arthropoda; class Insecta; order Lepidoptera; family Erebidae; genus Leucoma; species Leucoma salicis. The sequence continues at coordinate 10,211,547 of OX411820.1, read as the reverse complement.
ATCCGTGTGCATTTGTGGTCAGCAGAAAGTCCACCAAGGAGGACTCGTGGCTCTCAATATCTGGGTCAAGGGTAGGTTGTGTGACCAGTAATTGTGAGAGACCATAGGCCGAAGTCATATTGAAAAGTGGGCGACCCGGGACGTCAGTGGTCCGGGACTCCAGCCACTCTATGTGGTGAGCATTAAAGTCGCCTATGACTACCACATCCGCAGCTGGATACTGCTCCAATATTTTGTAAATCCCCCGTTCGACGTTCTCAAAGATGAGCTGACCCCAAATTACTGCCATGGACAGACACACGTAGATGCGAGTAGTCCCCCTAAATTCTACACGTAACCACAGAATGCACAGGTCACCAAATTCGAGGCCTCGTAGGCGGTCACAGCGGATATCACCCCGAACGAACACGCACACCCCGGCTTTACGATGGAATCACACACAGAAGATCAGCGTGAAATAACGATATTTTCTCCTATTATTGTGCTTCATGTAGTGAGTGTTAGAGCCGGAGGCCTAAACCCCACCTGTTATTTTGTTATATTGTTTGGTTTACTGGAATCTAGTACTTTATGTTTAAGGTTACAGGTATAAAAGGGGATCCATGGATCAAGTGTTCTCTCTGCGTAACATTGTGGAGAAGCACCTGGTTCCAGGTCAGAAGGTTTGCTGCAGTTTTATGGGTTTGGAAAGAGCATTTGACACCGTTGCGTTGTACGAGAGGAACTTTGAAGCAATTTATCAGAGTATGGTGTTAACGGTATACTGCTGCGAGCTGTATAGTCTAATTACATGGCCTGTAGAACTTGTATGAGGTAATGTCACCCTAGTTTAATGTAAATATTAAACGTTTAAACGGCTGCGTTTTATCAGCCAGGCTGTTTATCATATATCTGGCTAAATATCTCTAAAGGTTGAACGAAATTAATGTGGGAGTTCAAATGGGTGAGTTATTGATTAACTATTGCTATATGCAGATGATGCGGTCCTACGTCAGCGACTACCTACCTGTAAACCGTAGTCGACGCAATGAGAGAAGATTGTAAGAAAAGCGGTCCAAGTACCAAGTACATGTGGATCTTCTCCTGCAAACCATAGTGGAGCGGTTGATTGGTGAAATGAGGCCTTATTGCGTCCCTGGCCCACATTGAGTGGGCAGTAACGATGGCTCCGTGGCAATCATCAGCTCTACGCTGCTTCGTTCCCCGCCCTTGTCGACCTGAGACAGGGTCACGGGCAGCCAACTGGGGGGAGCCGTGCTGTACGGCATTTACTTCTCCCACAACCGGAGTCTGGGTGATTTTGGGGTCTCCTTCAATAGGTTGGAGGCCTCGATACGGCACCTGGCATCTAGCCATGTCCTTGTCCTAGGGGATTTTAACGCCAAATCCACGGCGTGGCCCTCACAACGGACACCCGTGGAGTGGCGGTAATGGAGTGGGTGGCGGCGACGGGCCTCTATTTGCTGAATAGGGGCTAGGTCGGGTCCGACTTGTCGGACGCCCAGTTCTGTTTTTGGGCCGGTCGTTCGATAGTCAGGACGACCATGCGCCTTGTCAGGGCCGTGGCCACTGCGGTCGTGGCCGGTAGGGGCGTGCTCTTAGCGGTGTCACTTGACATCGCCGATGAATTCGATAGTCTACCATTTAGCTGCATCAGGGAGGCCCTCCGGTATCACAGGGTGCCTGCATACCTGAGGTGGCTAGTGGCAGACTGTTTTAGGGGCCTTAGCGTACTCTAAGAAGCCGCATAGGGGATACACACGCACTACCCTGTTCGTTTGCCCCGAAAGACAGTGTGTGCGGTTAGGTAAATTTTTTCCCGCCTTAACAAAAAAGTAAGTACAGCAAGACATCTGAGAATGGTGAGGTAAAAACTGTTTTTGGATTATATCACTGGTTCCCGTAATAGCAGTAGCGAAATAAATCGTATAGTTTTTAAGTCTAAGGTCTATCGGACAAAAAATGTTGTATCAAAATCGGTTCAGTGTGATCGCAAATAACCTAATGTAGTAATTTTTTCTTAATTGTTTTTATTGTTTTGGTGGCAGTCCAGCCACGGCCGTTGCTCACCATTTCATTTCATGAGTACGAAATGACAATCTAAACATACTTACCAACCCGCTCGGGCCCGAGAACAAGTGACTAGGCACTCCCATTTGGTACCTAAGAATAGAGTATTTTAGCGTTCTGTTCTCTCTGCCCTACAAGGGAGATAGCGTGATGATAAGTAAGTATAATAAGTAATATTAGATATTTTTATATATATTTTTAGCATTTGACATGCTTAGCACTATACATTAAACACAAAGTGAAAAATGTGAAATCGAAAATAACAGTCACGAGCAGGATTTGAACCTGCATCTCCTGGATACCTTCCAGATGCTTTGCCAATTCAGCCATCGTGACAATTGCTCCTGACTGCTAATTTCGATAACACATTCATACTTAAAGTCTTTTGGGTGACGTATGCGCCATCTGTCGGAAGTATTTTCATACATTATACCGACCAGGTAAACTTAATTTTACAATTAAGATTTTTACCTAATAATGACGCAAACCCTATAAATATTTAATACTAGCTGATACCCGCGACTTCGTCAGCGTTAAAGTTTTACTTTCTTAATTCGGCCCCTATTTTACCCGCGATTTTATAAAACCATTGAAATGTATGTGTATCCTATCTATTATATATAATTCCAGTGTCATGATGTTTGTCCGGGATGAACTTCGAAACTAGTGAACCGATTTTAACTTTTCTTTTTTTAAAATGTGTTTTGTTCCAACTTAAGAGATAGGATAAAGACTTTTAAACTTTCGCGATTTGTACACATTATACACAAATATTAATAAATCGGGTCTTAATCGCGTATATAATGTTGAGGTTGAATACCTTAATTTCCCGACGTTTCGACCGTATTGCATCGGCCGTGGTCACGGGTTGAGATAGGATACTTTACATCTAAATTTATAATTGCAATATTTATTCATGAAAAAATACATATATGGTGGTACGAATTTCGCCGGGTCAGCTAGTATCAAATATAAAATGAAATTTAACGTTCTTAATTCAAAAAAGGTCAAATACGTGTGTTTCTATCTCCCAATTAGAAACCTACCAAACCACCCCCACATTTCCTTCTTATTATTTTACCTGACCACTTCCTCATCTCCTCTATATCATCATTCCTCTTCATGTCCTATAGCTTTTCTTGGGGTGGATTACTCGCGAAGGTTGCTTTTGGTCTATAGGCTACCACGCCAACCACTCATGGGGTGGCAAACTTACCGTCTTACTCACCATCAAGCCGTACAGCTTAGTATAATTATATGTTATAAACATTGATGTATAAACAAAAACATAGCAACACGCCTGTATTCCCCAAAGGGGTAGGCAGAGGTGTATTACCCACCCACGATTCACCAGCTATGTTTAAGTCCCACGTAATAGGGGGCGGGCCCATTGCCGTCTACCAGGCACATTTACAAACTCCGGGCGGCTACTGAGAATTTTTCTATTTACGAAAAAGCTCAATAACACTGCCCGACCCGGGCATCGAACCTGAGACCTTATTATCAGCAGTCACTTACACTACCTCTGCACTACAGAGGCAGTTGAAGTATAAAACAGAGAAAATCCACAATTAGGCACTAAAAGTGTACACTATAAATTAGTGCAGATTACGCTTTCTTGCACTCATTTCATTTAGTATTGTTTTCTGCAACGTATCAATATGCCTAATAATACCAAAATCTCTTCTTAAAAACTCATTGACTGTCTAGCTCTTCTTTCCCTATCATAAGTTAATCGCATCTCTCTCTCAGAACTGCATTCATGTGCTCGTGCAGTTGCATTATTAACTCTCATAGAGTTTAAACGATGCACTCTTTCCTCTGACGATTCCTGAGAACGCACATGTCTCATTCTTTTGGCATTTCTCGAATTTCGAGATAAGGAAGACCATTTTTTAGGTGGCATCGTAGGTGGAATAAAAAGAACTTAATAAGATAAATACACAAAAATAATAAATGTATACTTAATTGAAATTTATACTTAACTTTACAACGTTTAACTTGACAACTATATTATAAAAGAAAAGAAGGAGAAACAAAAAAAACACTAAACAATTTATATTATTATCTAATACCTACTTTAAACTTATATCTAAAAACTACGTATCTATGTATTTATAAAATCTAAAACGCGCTTATTCCGAGAAGAGTCAATAAGAACCACGTCCGTTCGCATTAAGAGTAACAATGTGAGTGAAGTCGTTTTTTTTTGTGTTTAAAGTTTGTAGTTAGCCTCAGATGGCTATGACAACCTTACCCGGAAAATTCGTGAGCGCAGAGGGCTCTCAAACCAACATTTAGGTAACGCTACCCGAGGGCACCCCCTGTGGGGTAAGGACCTCGGCTCGGGCTGTTGCTGGCAAAGTGGGATTTCTTACGTTTATGATTTGTAGTCGGCGCGTGAGCGCCCTCGCCTTGTTATAGATGCAGCGGATGCTCGTTTCGCGCGTTAAACAAAAATCAACCGTATAGCCCCGTACCCATACTGGCGCGGTGAGATTTGGAAGTTTTATTTCATCTATATCTTGTGTGTTTATAAACCGATTTCTATATATATTTTTTATTAAATGATATGTGTTTATGATGAATGTTTGATAAAGATATATCTATTTGAAATACAATATATTTATGTATTTAATAATACACTTTGAAGAAATGCCTAACGATTAAACACGTTATTGTGGCTAATTTATAAAAGATAGATATATACTATTGAGGACTTTTTTGTAGATCTTTTGAAGACATCAAAATCATCGACAGAAGAATCATCTTTGTAATACATACTTTTGGTGTATGATCAACGTATGCGAGGATAAGAGCTCGAAAGCGCATTTTCATCCGACTTGCTTCAAATTTGTCGTCACTGCTCAGCAGCTTAACGTTATGTTATATAGCCTATAACCTGTCCAGGAGTATGGACTACAATCGTACCAAGTTTGGTTAAAATCACTTTAGTAGTTTTTGACCCATGCGTGCATATACAGACAGACAGACAAAAAATTTACTGATTACATTTATGGCATCAGTATCGATCACCATTCATCCTCCAATATTAATTTTGAATATATATTCAATGTACAGAATTTACCTCTCTACAGTTTTATTATAAGTAGTAAGTATAGATTATCTACTTACTAGACGTTAATTAATTGCATAGCATTGGTAGATAAGTATCGTATATTAGACAATAATTATTTTTTGTATTCTACTTTTTAGACTGCAATTTTATCCGTATTCGGACTTTAGTTTTTTTAAACTTATTATTACTTTTTGGGACTTATAATTCGTTACAAATCATATAGAATTATAAAATTTCTAAGTTAGTGTCACTGTATTATTTATTTAGTTTTATTAAAGGATCATATTTCGTAATTTTAAAAATTCCTTATCTAATTCTTGAAAACAGCGTGGCTCAGTAGATATCGACAAAGGGAAAGGGAATTCGATACGACTTCGGTAGCTCAAGTGGGAAGAGCATTGGACGTGTTATCCAAAGGTTCCGGGTTCGATTCCCGGTCGAGTCGTTTTGAATTTATCTCACTCGCATAAGATTTGTTAATTTATGTTAAGTAGACTAGAAGATATGCGGAAACAAATGAACATCCATACATACTCGTACGTGTTAAAATCATAACGTCGGGTAATTATAGGTAGGTACTGTATAAAATGCTTGTCGTGTTTTTAAAAACATATTATTTGTTTCGTGAGTTTTGGCATGAGATTATCTTATGTAAACATATTATATTTTTCTTAGAACTAAGTACTTACGTCAATATCAAATTAGGTACACATTCTATACTTGTCAACAGGTAAATTATTTTTTTATTTTTTACTTGTCGCTGGACGTGTTCTTAAGTTTTTTATTTTATTAAATGCGTCATTGCCGCATGGTTGCGTTTTTCGTCGTTTTTTATGGCCGGTTATTGACCCTTATTGGATTTTGTTTTTAATTTTCCTAACCGCACACCCCGTCGTTTGGGGCAACGCACAGGGTAGTGTGGGGCCCTCACCCACTAAAGAAACCTGCCGTGTGCCATCTCTCGGCGGGCCACTGGAACTATGTTACATTCCTTCAGTGGTACCCTTATTGGACCCTGCAACATTTTGTTCGACCACCACCAAAATATCCCTTTTTGTTGTTAAGGAGGAAAAAAAATTACCTAACCGCAAATCCTGTCGTTCGGGGCAACGAACAAGGTACTGTGGGGCCCTCACACACTAAAAAAATACACCGTGTGCCGTCTCTTCGCCTATACTTGCGGACCACTGGAACTGGTAAACATCTTCATTTACCTTTTCGGGTACCTACCCTCTAATGAGCGACGTGGAATGGCTGGATGATCCTACTATATACTTAATATGTTGACTACATATTTTTGTGAACAAACATTTATCGAGATACATCGCCCCAGTCGCTAGTGGCGGTTCGGGATAGCAAAGGAATGTACGTCTCTAGAATGGATCCTTATATGCGAGACTACTTCCTCGCAGAAGGCAGCGACTGTGGCCCAATTTCTGTCGCTGCCGAGCTCCGCTCTGACGACGCTCGGCAGCGAGAGGTCTCCATATTTATTTTGTGCCTCCACCGATTGTCGCGACGAATTCACGGCACTGCTCGGCCCAAGGTGGGCATGACTCGATTGTGTGCCACGCCGTGTCCTCGTCGCAGCTACAATGGTGAAAATAGGGAGTCACCTCCCTCCTTGCGACTATGTGGGTATCTGTCGAAGCAACTGTGCCCCAGCACCAGTCGGAAGGTTATGTCACAAAATTATTGTGATAGTAAGTTTTGACATAACTGTCCAGGTTGTGACGGACTAAGAATACAAACGTCACCAACCCCTTCGGTATGTTATATAAACGCTTATTCTTTCATTTCATATCTGCGAAATGAAATTTTGAGAAGCGCCTTGACAATGCTCTTAGTATAGTTAAGTCCATGAGCGACAGTTACCTCTCTTCTGCCATATATGCAATAAAAATTATAATATTAAATACAAGATTTATTCATATTAGACCAAAACGCAGAATAAACTATATAAACTTAGGTAAGTTGTCTACCTTTTTTTTTGTTAAGGTGGGGAAAAATGTACCTCCTAACCGCACACCCCGTTGTTTGGGGAAAAAACAACCCGCTGTGCGACGTCTCTCCGCCTGTATTGGCAGGCCACTTGGACTATGTATACAAAACTTAAAAGAAAAATTGTTTACGTATAATTTACATAAAAAAAATTTGGATAAACCCATTAGATAGTTAAAATTACCTACAATTGAATGTGCAATTTTTCTGTGTTATAATTTTAATATAGCAGTCATGAATCCGAGCAATTAAAGCGTTTTTTTGAGATCGTAAAAGTAGACTTAAAGCTTATTTAGAGCACATTGACCTGGGTTAATACCACCTATCGCGAACTAAGCTCAAGGCCGTTTGCTGTACCTACAAAGTGATTGCTATTAAATAATAGACCATTTAATATTATATATTATCGTGTGTGGCCGGCTTTAGAATTGTCCCACTCCTTTCCACCCACGGGAGTCGTAAGAGCCGACTGACGAGTAATAACAACATCCACTGCGATCGCCAACCCGCCTGCCAAGCGTGGCGATTACGGCATTATCCCCCATGACGAGACCGCTCGTTATGGCGTTCTCTTGGGGATGTCCAGCAGTGGACGATGAAAGGCTGATGGATGGATAATATTAATTAATATATTTTTAATTATTATAACAAAATCACAGAATATTCTGAGCCTTTTTAATGACGCTTAGAGAAAGATATTGCACCGATTTCATGTTTGTGGGAATCATAGGGAACAAAAATTCACACACATCCACGCATTTTTTTGCCATAATACGAGTTAAACACAAAGTGGAAAATGTGAAATCGAAAATAACAGTCACGAACAGGATTTGAACCTGCATCTCCTGGATACTGTCCAGATGCTTCACTAATTCAGCCATCATGACAATTGCTCATGACTGCTAATATTGATAGCACATTCATACTTAACGTCTTGGGTGACGCCTGCGCCATCTGTCGGAAGTATTTTCATACATTATACCGACCAGGTAATAAATGACGCAAGCCTATAAATATTTAAATATTTTTTTATATATTTTTAGCATTTGACATGGTTAGCCATATACTTTAAACAAAGTGGAAAATGTAAAATCTAAAATAACAGTCGCATACCTATATATTGTCAAACCGCTGCTCACTGAAATGATTTCAGATATGAAAAGAAATAATTAAGGGCTATCTCCTGCTACAACCAAAACACACCGATGTGCTTCATGGACGGTCACACGGGAGATGGTGGTACCAACCCGCTCGGGCCCGATAGCAAGTGAGCACTCCCACTTGCTACCCAGCCCTATCTACACCAGAAACAAAAATCTACATGTACGATCAATTGCGGTTCATTAGTATCGCAAAAACTACGGCTGGACTAATTTTGATGTCATGTTTTGTGCGTGTTTGAGTGGGTCTATATTTAGATCCTTATATTTTTACTCAAATTTGTTCTTTTTTATGATTTTCCTCATATAAGGATATATTATGACTGCAAAATTTTACCTGAAACCCCCATCACCATCTTTATTGAAAAATTAAAATATCGATAAGGAGTTCTGGGGCAGCTAAATAGCACGAAAGCCATCTTTCGGACAGGACAATGTCTGCTGAGTTCAGCTGGCATAATATTGACTGAACAGATGGAAGAGTGGTTTAGATATCGGCCTCCCGCCCGAGTGTTGTAGGTTCGATTCCCACACAGGACCAGGTATTTGTGAGATCCAGAAATGGTTGCTCTGAGTCTGGGTGTACTTTGTGTCCATGAAATTGAATGTTTGTAAAGTCCTCCGCGATACAAGGATGATTCCTGACTGCAAAGGTCTTAAAAAATGCATAAATAAACTGTCTTGATGGTCTAGCAGTAGTGTACGCAATTGCGGAACAGGAGTTCTCGGTTCTTGGAAGAAATTCTCAAAAGTCAAGGTCATTGGTTTGTGCTACTCTGTCTGTAGTTAGGTACTTACCTACATAAGATTTTCGTCATAGCAAATTCGGTGAGAAATAACCGACAAGATATTATTATGATGACAACGAAACTATAAGTATATTTTAAACGCTATTTATTTTTCAAACAATAATACTTAAAGTGCAGTAGTCACAAAATGTTTATTAAAATGTGATTACATTATATCTACATTTTAAAATTTTGACTGCTAGCTTAAATCAAGGACAATGACGATGGTTATGATGAGATGGTAAATATGATAAAACTGTAGTACGTAGACCGTATATTAATTTAAAAAATAGAATATTTTTTCTATTGTCTGTTTGTTTCTCCGCGCACCATGTAGAACTATTAAACTGATTTTAATCCACCTTTATTTTTTTATAGTTGTTAATTACACTTGGATCGTTTTATTTCGCTACTATCTCGGCTACCTAAGATAGAATTAAAAAAACAAAAGATGATTCATGTGAATGTAGAGCATGGTTCGGTGAAACTGCTCGAAAAAGTTACGCGACTTACTTACTTACAATCACGACATCTCCTTTGTGGGTAGGCAGAGAGAACAGAGTGCCAAACGGCTCTATTCTCTCAACATTCATAATTCTCTTCATACACACTCACCGGTTTCGGAGACTCCTCACTCCACCTTCCTTCAATACATGACCGATTTGGTCTATGTAGGTGAGTCTAGTTCTCTTACGTTAAAAGTTACACCATATTTACTTTATATAGGTACGTCTGGTTAATCGATAGTAAATGAAATGAAATCCATGAATTGTTTTCACCCGAAAACAATTCATGGAATTTGGTGAAACTCTTTCAAAATGCGTAATTCTAGAACATTTATAGATTCATCCGCCATTCGACTCCTGTATGGCAATACTAAAAGCTCTGCAACTTTGCATTATAATGGGCATTAATATGGATGAGCGCTAAGCTCTTTTGTCAATATACCCCAGCGCCTACGTTGATATCTCGCCAAGCCATTTCGTGGATAAGAGTAGCACTTATTACACTTGATGAAGATGTAGATGACGTTAGACATTTATTCGTTTATATTGTTCACTAGCTCCTGCCCGCGGTTTCGTCTGCATAGACTAACTAACTAACTTATCATCACGCCATTCCCCTTGCGGGGTAGGCAGAGAGAACGAGTGCCAAGAGGCTCTATTCTTGCATACATCTGTCGCTTCCTCAACATTCATAACTCTTTTCATACACACTCGCCGGTTTCGGAGACTCCTGACTCCACCTTCTTTCAATACATGACCAATTTGGTCTAGGTAGGTAAGTCTCGGTCTCCCCCTGTACCTACATCCTACCACTTTCGCATTGTATATCTTCTTAGCCAGTCGCTCGTTCGGCATTCTTTCCACATGTCCGAACCATCGGAGCATTCCCTTTCGCATCTTTACACCAATACTCTCTTTGATACCTACTCGCTCTCTTACGTCATTGTTACGAATGCGGTCAGTCAGCTCCGCAGAGATCGCATTTCGACCGCATTGATTTTGCTCTCATGCTCCTTTTTACATACCCAACTCGCTTCCATATAATAACGTTGGGATAAGCACTGCGTTGTGTATTGCGACGCGTGCCTTCTGGCTGAGGTGGTGGCTGCCGAGAAGTTGTCCCAATGCTCCGTTCACTCTATTTCCTGCATTCACTCTTCTTTCTACATCAGTGGTGTACCTTCCATCCCGACTGAATCCACATCCAAGATATACAAATTCATCCACTTGTTCTAGCACACCATTTCCTATTGCTACTCTAACATCTGTTCAGGCTTCTTCTCTTTCAAAAACCATTACTTTGGTTTTGCTCACATTCACATGTAGGCCCCTTATCTTACAATCTTCTGCCATTACGTCGACTAGGGTTTGCAGGTCAGTCGCAGACTGCGCTAATAGGACCGCATCGCCTGCATATAGCAGTGAGTTAACCACTGAGTCGCCCATCTGAACTCCCACATTCATTTCATTCAACCTTTGTAGACATTTATCCAAATATGTGATAAACAGTCTGGCTGATAGAACGCAGCCCTGTTTAACGCCAATATTGACGTCAAACCAGGGTGATATTCCATCATCCAGCCGCACACAAGCTCTGCAGTCCATGTAGTTGGACTGCACCGCTTGTGGCAGTCTACCGCTTATACCATACTCCGACAAAATGTCCCAAAGTTCCATTCGTACAACAGTGTCAAATGCTTTCTCCAAATCGACAAAACTGCAGAAAACCCTTTGGCCTACAGCCAGATGCTTCTCCACAATGTTGCGCAGAGAAAACACTTGATCCATGCATCCTCGTCCACACCTGAAACCTCCTTGTGCCTCACACAAAAATTCGACACCATCCTCATTCTCCTTTCAAAAATCTTACCATACACTTTGGCTGCCAAACTGGTCAAGCTCATGGCTCTGTAGTTTGCACAGTCATAACATGAACCATTGTTTTTAAACAAGGGCACGATGACTGCGCTTCTCCAGTCCTTGGGAACCATTCCTGAGCTCCAACATAAATTGAGAAGCATCAGGAAGGATTCCCAGACACATGAGCCTCCAAGCTCGATCATCTCAGCAGACACCATATCAATACCCGCTGCCTTACCATTTTTCAAACTTCTAATCGCCCATTAAACTTCATCCATACAAATGTCATCAGATGATGCCGGTACCGAATGCTGATCTGTTAGATCACATGTGGCACCAGCATCACCCTGAACATCCGCATACATATCTCCAAAATATTCACTCCATCGGCTTAACAAACCTTGTGTTTGCGTAAGAATGTCTCCACCTTTTGACCTAATTTTATTCATTCTGAAAGCTGACCAACCACTCCGAGATTTCTTCACCTCCCTCCAGAAAAATTTGGTGTTGCTTTTGAAGTTTTTGGTCAGCCTTTCTTCTGCAATCATATTTGCTCTATCACACTTCTCTTTCACTAAGGCTTTGGTGTCATTCTTAAGTTGCCGGTTTATTTCTTTTTTCTGTTCTTTCATACTTGCACTCAGGTTCAAAGAAGATACACAGTCCAGCCACGCTTTCTTCTTTTGGTCTACGGAAGCTGCTACTTCCGTATCCCACCATGCATCACCTTTCACTTTCCTATGCTTCTTTGAGTATCCACATACTTCATTCGCTGTATCTACCATACTATCTTTCAATACTCTCCAGCATTCTTCTATGTCAGATCCCGGCTCACTTGCCATAGTCAGCCGTTCACGGACACCCTCTACATACTTTGCTCTTACACTCTCTTCTTGCAACTTTTCAATCTTTATTTTTTCAAGCCCTCTGAAGTGGACACACTCTCGCCAGTGTCTCCACTTTCCTGAACAGACCACTAAATCTCGCAATAATGAGATAGTGGTCCGTGTCGACAGTGGGACCCCTGTAGGCTCTTGTATCCAGAATTTTACTTCGGAGGCGACTGTCTACCAGAATTAAATCTATCATACTTCTCTGTTCATTCCTTCTCCATGTAAACATATGGATGTCCTTATGTTGAAAAAATGTGTTTGACACAATAAGGTTTCTCTCTATACATACATCCGCAATGAGCCTACCTGAATCATTCACTCTCTTATCACCAAATGAACCAAGCACGTCCTCGAAGTCTGGACGCTTGGTCCCAACCCATCCATTCAAGTCTCCGCATACGATCACGCGTTTACTAGCTTCTGCCAAATCCAGAACTTCCCTAACATTATCCCAGAACTTCTCTAGATCCGATGCCACCGAAGAGATTGCGGGAGCATAAGCTGCGACCATGAAGACCCTGGTAACATCTAGTTTTATTCGGACCCAAAGAAGTCTGGGATCAAATATTCCGTAGTCTTTCACACCTGAGGCCGAGCGAGCGGACAGCAACACCCCCACTCCCATGCTGGCCCGATCGCTCTGCGGTACACTAGACCACAGAGCTAACCCGCCACCAGGAAGATCACAGGCGTCGCTACCCTTTCGCTTGGTCTCTGTTACACAGAGCACATCAAGCTGTCTGTCCGACATGACGGTTACCAGCTCGTGTAACTTATTTTCCACACCACCTCTTACATTCCACGTGCCTACTCGACACTCTGCTCCCCTCGACTCGCCAAACTGGGCAAGGCGTGATGGGTGGCGGCCCCCATCGCCGCATCTGCCGTTGTTCGTACCCGCACTGCGGTACGCATTCGAGCCGGATTGCAGCCTGTGGATTACAGGCTGGCAGGGATCGCGACGAGCACGCTACGGACTATGATCACCCAAATAGTCTGCATAGAATTTAGTTATTTTCTTTTTTGTGCGGAACACCAATAATTATAAAAGTAGTCTAGTTATTCCTAATAACATACGTTATCTACCCGTGAAAGTTCCAGAGATGAGCCGGAAGTCATTACACGGCACACACCTCTGACTTTTCGAAAATGTGTGTACTTAGGTACCTACGAAGGAATGTAACATGGTTCCAGTGGCCCGCCAATAAAGGCGGAGAGACGGCACACGGCGGGTTTCTTTAGTGGGTGAAGGCCCCACACTACCCTGTTCGTTGCCCCGAACGACGGGGTGTGCGGTTAGTAACATTTTTTCCCGCCTTAACAAAAAAAAAGGTACCTATTTGTTTAGAAATTATTTTCTCTGATCGGTACCTGGCTGTCTTGTGAAGTCTGTTAACCTGCATCGGGCTAGCGTAGTGGACTTAGGAATGACGATCAATAGACACAATACAGGTTAATCCAGACTTAGAACAAATACTTGTGGATCATGTTTTGTGGAATCAAGACTCATTATTTTTGGAAGGGAAGATCGTTACTATCATATGTAAAGGTTAAAGCTAAAAATCCGTAATCCATTAACATAAAAATAAATCAATGACGCATGGATTGTTATGTTAGGGAATTGTTAATGTATTCTTGACAATGGACGAGAACGCTAGAATGTTTAATAAAATTAATGTTGTACATTACCAAAATAATATAATTACAATAAAAATTATACATAATTTCACAGAGATTACCTTCAAATAAGAACAATGCATTAGAATAAATTATATGTACATTATATTAAACTCGGAATAACTCATAGGTATCTTATTATATTCAGTTCAAGAACAAAACAGTATAATTAAACACAAAGTGAAAAATGTGAAATCGAAAATAACAGTCACGAGCAGGATTCGAACCTGCATCTCCTGGCTACCGTCCAGATGCTTTGCCAATTCAGCCATCGTGACCCTTGCTCCCGATTGCTAATTTCGATAACACATTCATACTGTGTTATCGAAATTAGCAGTCGATCCTCCTCCAAGAAGTCCTTTTCGGAGTTTCGGATTATATATATGGAAAATTTCGTGATAATCGGTTGAGTAGTTACGGCGTGTTTATTTAAGATTGTCAATTATCTTGTAATTATGTTTGTAGTAAGTACTTTAGTAGGTGAGTAGTATAAGTATCATGGAATATCTTGTGACTGCATACACTATAGTAAATTCGCACCTTTATTTACTAAGCCTAATATTTCTAGGTAATTAACAGATTTTTCTAAGATCAAAGACGAAGAAAGATCAAAAAAGACATATATAAACGTACGCTTTCGTAAAGGCAGTCTCCCCTACTAATAAAAGCTTAAACAATGTTTATTATTAAGGGGGTGTTTTGAAGTCACTACCGTGTATCTACAAATTTTATAATAAAATTTTATTTTGCAGAGAAAGTCTGGCAAAAATCCAAACAAAAAGATAGATGAGGCTAAATGATTCCCTACTCCTAATAAACAAATTCAAAGAAGTCTAAGGACTGCCGACAGAAGTGAAAACTTAAAACTATAAACAAACAGTTGTTATTTTTAGATATCCAAATTAATTGTTCGATCTTAAATTAAAACTTGTAAATCAAAATTATTCATTCAGGCATTAAAAAAAAAAGATCATAACTTGACAAGGTACTCCTTAAGACGAATTAAACGAATATAAACTTGACCTTTGCGCCGTGTGGGCCGGCTTTAGAAGTGCCCCACTCCTCTCTATCCACGGGAGTCGTAGGAGCCGACTGAGGAAATAGCGGGGGAGTGGGCAGCAGCACTCCCTCGTGTATTAACAACATCCACTGCGATCGCCAACCCGCCTGCCAAGCGTGGCGATTACGGCATCATCCCCCATGACGGGACCGCTTGTTGTGGCGTTCTCTTGGGGAGGCCTATTTCCAGCAGTGGACGTTGAAAGGCTGATAGATAGATAGAAACTTGATGGGTTCGGGTCATTTCATTACATAGTTACTGTGGCCTCCTTCCACCTCCATATCAGACCCTGGATACCATCTAGAGACAAAGTACTCGTCAAGACGAATCATACGGGCCCAAACTCGATGGTGTTATGTCGTTTTATAACGGAGTTCTTATGGCCACCTTCTAGCTCCATCATCAGACCCTGGAAATCATTTAGAGACAAAGTACTCGTCAAGACGAATCATGCAAGCCCAAACTCGATGGGGTTGCGCCGTTTCATTATACCGGTCCACCTTCCAGCTCCATCATCAGATCAGCTCCATGTCATCATAATATTGCATTGTCACGTGATATACATATGGTTGTAAAATTTCAGCTCAATCGGAAACCGGGAAGTGTGTCAAATTTAATTTCCAATGCACACACTATAGCTGCGTCTCGTAACGGTGTCGCGAGTCCAGATATTTTATCTCATCTAAAAATATGCGTACCGCGCTAAAAGAAGTTTTCATTTCAAAAAATAAATGATATTGGCCGCCAAAGCCGTAGATCATATTTTTGGTCAAAATTACTTAGTCTTATTTTTTTATATTACGTGTGTGGCAACAAGCATACGGTTCCACCTGTTGGTAAGCGTATACCCTAACATACAGACGCTAGCTACACCAGAGGCATCACTCGTGCATCGTCTTCTCCAAGGAAAGGGGTAGGGTGGAGAGGAATGACAGTAAAGAGAGAATAGGAAGGTTAGTATCCTTCCTATTCTAGGATAGCAAGGATAATAAGGAGAGGATAGAGAGGGGTAAGTACCGCTTTCACTTGTTATACTTAATTCAATGATAAGAATAACTACCATTTTGCACGCTGATCTTCGGTAAGACGGCGGTACTTCTCCGACTAAAGCCACCTATTCGAGCTGGGTGGGATAAGCAAGGCTACTACTATAAAAATTAAGTTATACATATAGGTAAAAACTTCACACTAGTTGTAATTAACAAACAAAGCCATTAATTAAATTTATTATCTTATTGTATATTTTTTCAATGGATTATGATTGGCATAGTATGTAACTTCAAGCCGTAAGAGTTTTAGGTTCTGATCTCGAGTCCAGTCAAAAAGCGCTACTGGGTTTCTCTCTCTGCGGTATGGAAAATGGTTTTTACATTATTTTAATTATTTGTAGTAATATTTTAAAATTTGAAATGTAAACACTTATACATTGTTAAGATAAATAAATATATTTTAGTACCTAATTACCTACATGGAGTTTTTGGGACGTCATGGCAAGCGGTTGAAATCCTGTCATTAATCCAGTAAATTTATTAATTTAAAAAAAAAGTATTTTTTTTTGGGTTATATCCCAGTTTCCCGGTATAGTAGCGGGATAAATGTATACCAGTTTCTTAAGTCTACTCGAGAGCTATCAAATAAAAAAGTAACATCAAAATCCGTCCAGTAGTTTTTGCGTGATGCGCGAACAAACAGACAAACAGACAAAAAAACTAAAAAAAATCGTTTTGTGTTTAGACACGCCTATATAGCCTAATACAGTCATTTTTTCTCAAATATATACAGAAATATATAGGTAAGGTTAATTTCACATTTCACTGACGTACATAGTTTACATGGTGATGAAGAAATCCGCTCCAAATACAACTACAACAATAAATAAGTACCTATATTGCTAATCAACGATTCACAATAAGTCATCAAAGTGGAGTGCTTAAACCTGTTTAACCTTTCAAATCTCCGCCCCACTCAAGGGCATCCTTCACAATGATGATGGAGACATTGAGTACGCTCGTAGGACTATTTAATTAAGGTCGTCACGATAGTGTTGGAGAAATGTGGGCGTTGGTGTGACCTTTTTTATTTTGCGTTCAATTGCTGTCTTAGATCAGGGATAGTAAAAAATATGTGTTACTTAAATGTATGTATTTTTTTCTTTTTCACAATCTATAATTGACACAAAGTGTGAAAATGTGAAATCAAAAATAACAGTCGCAAGCAGCATTTGAGCCTGCATCTCCTGGAATATCGTCCCAGATGCTTTGCCAATTTAGCCATCGTGACAATTGCTGGGGACTGCTAATTTTGATAACACATTCATTCTTAACGCCTTGGGTGACGCCCGCGACGCCGCAGTCCCAAGCAATTGTCACTATGACTAAGCATGTCAAATGTTAATAAACATATTAAAAATATAAAAACCTATAATTATCTTAATGTTGGGCACGCGCAGATCTCATATCAGAGTGAGAGAGATTTACGCCATAGCCCATTATGCTGGCCCAATGTGGTTATTAAATTGTTTGGAATTGGCGAAAATATGAGTGTATTTGTTCACAAATTACGTCGGCTCGGTAAAGGAAACCTGCATGCCTGGGAGGTTTTCTCGACGGTTTGAGAAGTCTCCCAACTCGCACTGGGCCAGCGTGGTAAACTATTTTTTACATCCGTCTTACCATAAGAGGAGCCCTGTGCCCAATAATCAAACAGTAAATGCTGGACAAAAAAAATATCACTTCTTTTAGAAGTACGCACCAAAAAATAAGCATATAAAATATATTTTTAAGTCAGTGTTAAATATGTCGCTGCGGAAATGAAATATGTTATATTTGCAGTGTGCAATAATTAATGGAACAGCATCGTGCATAATTATGATGTGCGTAACATACTCAAACGGCGTCCTGAAAGTAAAACTTAATCACTTCAGCACTAGGTTCATTTATACGTGATAAACTACCGGCTTGGTTCTACAAAGTAATAGGAGATGATAAAATATAGAGTAATATTTCATAAATATATCTTGTGTAGACAACAGACACAGACTGTGATCATTTGCCTTTATAATTAGAATATGCTCATGAGAATATCTTTGTTATAGCTGCTGTTAGCCGTGTGGGGCCGGCACCAAGAATAGCTCCACCCCGTCTCTTCCTATGGGAGTCGTAAAAGACGACTAAGGGATTACCGGAGGACTGGGCAGCAGCGTTACCCTGTGTACTAACAACATCCACTGCGATCGCCAATCCGCTTGCCAAGCGTGGCGATTACGGCATTATCCCCATGACGGGACCGCTCGTGGCGTTCTCTTGGGGAGGCCTATGTCCAGCAGTGGACGACGAAAGGCTGATGGATGGATGGATGGATAGCTGCTGTTAACTATCTTTCCAATCGAGGCTGGTGGTGGTCCTTGGTGGTGGCTTTGTGGTAGCTTGGACTGCCAAGCCTTGGCAACTCTAAGCTGCAGTAGTTTCATAGAAAAATACTAAACGGAAATTTGACGGCTTGTTATTATAGTTTAACTGCACGTAGTCTCATATCCGCTTTAAAATATAAGATATCTAAGTTTATTTTTCTAGCCATTTGACGTCAATCCTACACAGTGAAGATAATTAATTATTACTAAAATGTATAATAATATATATTTTAAATTATAACTATGCACTAGCAAATCTTTAAGCAGAAGTTAAATAGCAAAAAATCTATTATATGAATAATTACGAATGATTGTAGATAAATAAAGATGAATTAAAAATAATTAACATAAAATAATATTGTAATCTAGGAACTCTGTAAAAACCCACGGTCAGTATCGGGGAGCTTATATCATATTTATATCTGGATCTCGAGTGAGTAAGTACTATGCTCGGCTATTTACTAGAATACACAGTGAAAAAATGTGAAATTGAAAATGATAACTTCGAGCGGGGATTGATCTGAGTCTTTTGGATTATTTTTCTACTCTCTGTTAACTGAGCTATCGTAGTATAACAGTTTCTTAGAGTTATTAAATTCCATATCTCATCCTTTAGTTACCGTCGTGGATGAAAGATGGCGCGGGGCTCATCTTTTAGATGTTTTTACAGACATTGTACAGATGGCGGAGTGGTTTAGATACCGGCCTCTTGCCCGAGTGTTGTGGGTTCCATCTCCACACAGAACAACTCTTTGTGTGATCCACAAATGCTTGTTCGGAGTCTGAGTGTACTTTGTCTCTGTGAAATGGTATATCTATAAAGTTTGGCGCGATACAAGGATTATATTTAGGTACTTATTTTTATTATTATACCTTAGCGAAAAAAAAAAACAAACACCATCATGGTACCGACAACCAATAAGTCAGGGTTTGTCCGTGTGGTGACGGACTTAGAATACAAGTGTCACCACCCCATTCTTTCCCACAGGTGTCGTACGAAGCGACTAAAGTAAGTAAGCAAAATTATCACTCATTAGGTAGGGCTGGGTACCAAGTGGGAGTACTCACTTGCTATCGGGCCGAGCGGGTTGGTACCACCATATGTATGACTGGCCATGAAGTCAGTGTGTTTTTGGTTGTAAAGATAGCCGTTAATGCTTTCATTTCATATCTGTGAAATGAAATGATGAGCAGCGGCTTGACAATACTCTCGGTATAGTTGAGTCCATGGGCGACGGTTACCATTTACCATCTGGTGGCCGTAACTCGTCTGCTGCCATAGGCAATAAAAAAAGGTGCTTTTCGATCATGGCTTAGGCACTATGTGTTGTGTTCCTTGAACAGTAAAAACAAACGAAAATTAATAATTTGAATGTAGAAAAAACACACAGAGAATCAGAGGTGAACAATTGCGCATAATTTTATATTAGGTATTACATTTTATTTTTATTTGAAAAATATAAATAGGTAGTTGAGATGTCTACAAAAAAGTTAATATGGCAATGGGACTGTGTAATTTTAGCTGTTTAAATTCAGTTAAACCTGAGATATAAAAAGACATACACATCTAACACATATAAACATTGTTTATTTACCACTCTTGCCTAATTATTTCCGGCGATTCATATTAGACATTAATAAAATTACTCATAGTCTCATTACATAAACGTAAACAAGCTTAGGTTTTGAAAGAAACAATAGGTATTTCTACTTACCAGAAAACTTTTGATAATACACTAGCATTTGCCCACCAAAAGCAAGTTTAGCTTTATGTCTCAGGTTCCCGATACAGTAGGGAGCTAAAACAAATTTTTTTTAAGTCTAATCTTGAGCTATCACACCAAAAATTTCATAAATTTAGTAGGTTTTGCGTAACGTGCGAACAAACAAACAGACATAAGGGAACAATTCTAAAAACCTAGTTTTGTATTTTCATATATTTTTTGTCACGATGGCTGAATTGGCACAGCATCTGGGACGGTATTCCAGGAGATGCAGGTTCAAATCCTGTTCGTGACTGTTATTTTCGATTTCACATTTTCACACTGTGTTAATTCATATGGCTAAAAAATTGTTTCGTTTTTAGACATGCCTATATAGCCTAATTCAGTAATTTTTTCTCAAATATCTTAAATGTACAGACATAACTCTGTTACAGCTTTATAATCCATCCATCCATCCATCAGCCTTCATCGTCCACTGCTGGATATAGGCCTCCCTAAAATGGGGGTTTTACCATAATCGCCACGCTTGGCAGGCAGGTTGGCGATCGCAGTGTATGTTTTTTAGTACACAGGGGAACGCTGCTGCCCGGTCCCCCGGTAATCCCTTAGTCGGCTTTTATGACTCCCATAGGAAGAGACGGGGTGCAGCTATTCTTTGTGCCAGCCCCACACAGCTCAGCTTTATAATAGTAAAGATAAATATACAAGAAATTCGCAGTTCCGAGTAATTTTCACGATGGCTGAATTGGCAAAGCATTTGGGACGGTATTCCAGGAGATGCAGGATCAAATCATGCTCGTGACTGTTATTTTCGATTTCAAATTTTTACACTGTGTTAACCTTGTTTTGTGTTCGGAGACGCCTAAGTAGCATACAGTAATTTTCTCCAATATCTTAAATGTACAGATATCTCTGATAACTACAATACTTAGTATAGATAGAGTGGTTGACTATATACTTGAAGTTATTATTTCCCTTGATGATATACTGTTCACGGTTCCTGTTGACGGATATAAGCCGTCATCCTGCTTTTATCTGAAACATTTTTCAGGGAATATCCTACCGGTAAAAAGCAATGAGATGAACTAAAACCATAGTGGCAATAATCACTATCTTCCGGTTGTCTGAAGTTTTCTGCCTCGATGAAGTGTGAATTCGACAAAACCGTATAGGACCGCAGTAAAATACTCTCTAGGACTCTTATCTAAAAGGAAAACCGTGCCTTAATATTGGAACAGAACTCAATCTCTATTAAGTTTATAATATACTATAGGTACGTTTGCCCAAGCCCACTGAAGGAATGTAATATGGCCGATGGCCCGCCAATAAAGGCAGACGGCACACGGCGGGTTTCTTTAGTGGGTGAGGGCCCCACACTATCCTGTTCGTTGCCCCGAACGACGGGGTGTGCGGTTAGGAACATTTCTTCCCGCCTTAAAAAAAAAAGCCGTGTGGGGCCGGCTGAGCCGTGTGGGGCCGGCTTTAGAATTGTCCCACCCCTCTCCACCCATGGGAGTCGTAAGAGCCGACTGAGGGAATACCGGGGGAGTGGGCAGCAGCACTTCCTCGAGTATTAATAACATCCACTGCGATCGCCAACCCGCCTGCCAAGCGTGGCGATTACGGCAATATCCCCCAAAAAAAATGAGCACCCAACAAAAAACGGCCCTCAGTCACGGCAGCTCCGCTATTCCGTGGCCTAACGGTAGCGGGCCCGGTAACGGCGGAGCAGGGGGTGCGAAGAATCTCCGGTCGCGGATAGGCTACCATAAACAACGACCTCTGGCCCTGGTAACGCACAACGTTCGGACACTTCGGACCGACGAGAGAATCACCGAGCTGGAAGAGGAATTGAGCAAGATCCACTGGGACATTATAGGGTTGTCAGAAGTCCGAAGAGAGGGTGAGGGTACGACAATCCTCCAGTCCGGGAACTTGCTCTTCCACCGGGAGGGCGACCACCAGTCCCAAGGGGGTGTCGGGTTTATCGTTCGCAGGTCTCTCGTAGGCAACGTGGAGAGGATTGAAAGTGTGTCGAGTAGGGTAGCGTACCTTATACTCAGAGTAACCAAACGGTATTCGTTGAAGGTCATACAGGTTTACGCACCGACCTCTACACACTCCGATGACGAGGTGGAGGCCCTATATGAGGACATCTCGAAGGCCATCCACTTGTCTAAAACCTATTTCACGGTGGTTATGGGAGACTTTAACGCGAAACTAGGCAAAAGGACAGACGATGAGCTGAAGGTGGGGCACTATGGATTTGGGCAGAGGAACCACAGGGGCCAGATGCTGGCTGATTTTCTGGAGAAGGAATGCCTCTTCATGATGAATTCCTTCTTCAGGAAGCAGCCCCAGCGAAAATGGACCTGGATTAGCCCTGATGGTTCAGTGAAAAACGAGATTGACTTCATCCTGTCGGACAAACGACACATATTCAATGATGTCTCAGTGATCAGCAGGATTAAAACTGGGAGTGATCACCGACTAGTCAGGGGCATCTTGAATATTAGAACAAAAGTCGAGAGGTCGCGTTTGATGAAGTCTACGCTCCGACCAACACCTGCCCAATACCAGAACCCCGAGAGCTTTCAGCTCGAACTACAAAATCGCTTCCAATGTCTAGATGAGTGTGAATCAGCGAGCGATACGAACAGCAGGTTCGTGCAAACTGTCCACGCCGTCGGGTCGACTTACTTCAAGGCCCGTCGCGTCAGTAGGAACCGTAAACTCTCGGACCATACTCTCAAACTCATGGAGAGGAGAAAAGAAATGATAGTCCAGTCCTCAGCCGATTGGTCCTGCCTAAGGCGGTTAAACAGACAGATCTCCAAAGCTGTGCGACACGATATTCGCCAATTTAATACTACCCGTATTAAAGAGGCGATAGAGCGGAACCAAGGCTCGAAAGTGTTCGCAAGAGATCTGTCTGTTGGCCAAAGTCAGTTGACTAAACTGAGGACCAACAACGGCACTATCATTTCTTCTCGAGATGAGATCTTGGGAGAGGTCCAGCAGTTCTATGGACAGTTGTACAGATCCCAGAGCCCTGCTGTTGGCTTGGTCCAAGACCCCAGATCCAAGCTAACTCGGCACTTTACCGAAGATATCCCGGACGTCAGCCTGTACGAGATCAGAATGGCTCTCAAACAACTAAAGAACGGAAAGGCACCGGGAGACGACGGAATCACTACAGAGCTTCTGAGAGCAGGCGGAAAGCCGGTCTTAAAAGCTCTTCAGAGGCTGTTCAATTCCGTCGTTCTCGGGGGCGACGTTCCAGAGTCGTGGACCAGAAGCGTGGTGGTGCTGTTCTTCAAGAAAGGTGACAGAACCCTCTTGAAGAACTATAGACCCATCTCGCTCTTGAGCCACGTCTATAAGTTGTTTTCGAGGGTCATTACAAATCGACTCACGCGCAGGCTTGACGACTTCCAGCCTCCCGAACAAGCCGGGTTCCGAAAAGGCTATAGTACCGTAGACCACATTCACACGCTACGCCAGATTATACAGAAAACCGAAGAATACAATCGGCCTCTGTGTCTGGCGTTTGTGGACTACGAGAAAGCCTTCGATTCGATCGAAACTTAGGCGGTGCTGCAGTCCCTTCAGCGGTGCCAAATTGACAATCGGTACATCGAAGTGCTGAAGTGCTTGTATAGAAACGCCACCATGTCAGTCCGTGTTCAGGACAAGAGTACGGGACCGATCCAACTGCAGAGAGGTGTTAGACAGGGAGACGTTATGTCCCCGAAACTCTTCACCGCTGCATTGGAAGATGTCTTCAAGCTCTTGGACTGGACCGGATTCGGCATCAACATCAATGGCGAATACATCACTCACCTTCGATATGCCGACGACATCGTAGTCATGGCAGAATCTCTGGAGGACCTTGGCACCATGCTCAATGATCTCAGCAGGGTTTCCCGACTAGTGGGTCTCAAAATGAACATGGACAAGACGAAAGTCATGTCTAATGTCCATGTCATTTCAGCACCGGTCCTAGTCGGGAGTGCGCTTCTCGAAGTTGTCGACCATTATGTCTACCTGGGACAAACAGTCCAGTTAGGTAGGCACAACTTCGAGAAAGAGGTCAATCGACGAATCCAACTCGGCTGGGCAGCGTTCGGGAAGCTAAGGAAGATCTTCTCGTCCAATATTCCGCAGTGTCTGAAAACGAAGGTCTACGACCAGTGTGTGTTACCAGTGATGACATACGGAACAGAGACGTGGTCTCTGAATGTTGGCCTCATATCAAGGCTCAAAGTCGCTCAGCGGGCCATGGAGCGGGCTATGCTTGGTATTTCCCTACGTGATCGAATCCGTAATACGGAGATCCGTAGGAGAACGAGAGTGACCGACATAGCCCGCCGGGTTGCCATGCTGAAGTGGCAATGGGCAGGCCACATCGCTCGACGAACCGATAACCGTTGGGGACGAAAGGTTCTCGAGTGGCGACCACGTATCGGACGGCGCAGCGTAGGACGGCCCCCCACCAGATGGACCGATGATCTGGTCAAAGCTGCGGGGAGCCGTTGGATGCGGTCGGCACAGGACCGCTCGTTGTGGCGTTCTCTTGGGGAGGCCTATGTCCAGCAGTGGACGTTAAAAGGCTGATGGATGGATGGATGGATGGATAAAAAAAAAATAGGTACGTTTGCCCACGGCTGTGCCGGAACCAAAAGCTAATTTTTGCATAAAATGTATACCAGTTTTTAAGTCTAATCAATATTTCATCAATATCTTTGAAGCTTGATCAGATAATAAGAAAGACAAGAATTAAAAAAAAAAAATTGTGTTTAAATACCTGCCTAATAATATGTTTGATACCTAATATAAATATATCCAATAGGTGGTGTGGGTCGTAACGATATCTAAAACAATCACAAATAATTTGATCATTATTTTTTTCCTAAATATCTTAAAGGTCAGACAGAGCTCTGTTACAGCTTTATAATAGTATATATAATAATTAGGTAGCTTCTGATCGCGAATTCGTCTATTTGAGTATTTGAGCTTCAACATTTTATTCATAGAGTCGTTTATGAGTATTTATATTAACAAGGAGTTCCTGCTCCTTGTCCAATGTAAACTCGGTGGTTCAGTGGGAGTGTATGCACATGCTGATTAGGGAGGAAATCATCGCTACTTTTAATTAATATGATTTCAATGATATTATGTTTTTTATCGTCATGATTTGACCTGTGATTTATCTCAAGAAAAGATTTTTAACTTTAGTATCGTTAATTCACTTCTGTTTTTTGATACTAAAGATTTATTTATTTATTTAGAATTGCCAACATTTGCTTACACTATTACATATATAGAAACTACATTAATAAATATCTGACAAAGTGTAACAAATAATTATAGGCAAATACAACATGCTTTGTACGGACAATACTTATACCTATTATACTAATTAACTGCACTATTACATAATAAAATATTATGACCGCTTTGAGATTTCAAATTGTCCATGATGATGCGATTTCATAATGCCTATCATCAGGCATTTTGCCTTGCGCGTTAGGCACCGGGCCGATTGGCATCCCTGCGGTGGTTCTTCGATCGTGCGCCCCTGAGTTGACCCCCGTCCTTACGCGCCTGTTCCGCCTTTCATACAGTACCGGCAGGATTCCTACTTCGTGGAAGATAGCCCATATTCACCCAATTCCCAAAAGGGGTGATCGGTCGGACCCGTCGAATTACAGGCCAATCGCGATAACATCCCTGCTCTCCAGGGCACTGGAGAGGATTATTAACCGCCGACTTCTGCAGTACCTTGAGGATCACCAGCTAATCAGTGATCGCCAATACGGCTTTCGTCAAGGTTGATATGCTGGTGATCTTCTCGTGTACCTCACTCATCCCTGGGCAGAGGCCTTGGAGGGTGGGGGTGAAGCTTTGGCGTTCAGCCTGGACATCGCGAAGGCGTTCGACAGGGTCTGGCATAGGGGCCTTCTAACGAAGCTACCATCGTATGGAATCCCCGAGAGGCTCTGCAAGTAGATCGCCGGCTTCCTCCATGGTCGCAGCATCAAGTTCGTTGTAGACGGATGCTGTTCTGATACCATGGAGATTAATGCTGGCGTTCCTCAAGGCTCGGTGCTCTCCCCAACGCTGTTCATCCTGCATATCAATGACTTGCTCTCAACAGAGAGCTATACATTGCTATGCGGATGACAGTACGGGTGATGCGCCGTATACCGGCCATCAGAAAGTCCCTCGGAACATCCTGGAGGAGAGGCGGACCCAACTTGTGTCTGAAGTCGAGCGCTCTCTAGGGCGGGCCTCGGAATGGGGAGAAAAGAACTTGGTTCAATTCAACCCTACGAAGACACAGGTTTGCGCGTTCACTGCAAAGAAGGACGCATTTGTCGTGACGCCCCAGTTTAAAGTGGTAACTCTCCTGGTCTCCGAGAGTATTGGGATCCTCGGCATCGACATATCTAGTGAAGTCCAGTTCGGGAGTAATTTGGAGGACAAAGCCAAATTGGCGAGCAAGAAACTGGGCGTTCTGAACAGAGCCAAGCGGTACTTCACACCGAGGCAGCGACTTGTGCCGTATAAAGCACAAGTCCGCCCTCACGTGGAGTACTGCTCACATCTCTGTGCAGGCACACCAAAATACCAGCTCGACCCACTTGACCCTGCAAAGACGCGCTGTTCGGATTGTCAATGATCCCGACCAAAATACCAGCTCGACCCACTTGACTCCCTGCAAAGACGCGCTGTTCGGATTGTCGATGATCCCGATCTCACGAATGAGCTGGAGTTTTTGGGGCGGCGGAGAGACTTTGGGGCTCTCTGTGTGCTCTATCGACTCTTCAACGGGGAGTGCTCTGAGGAACTGTTTGAGGTGGTACCAACATCGCCGTTTTACCACCGGACCACGAGACGCCGTACTAGGGTTCATCCATACCACCTGGAAACGATCTTATCCAAGACGGTTCGTTTTCAGCGTTCATTTCTTCCACATACGTGTAAGATCTGGAATGAACTTCCTGCTGCGGTGTTTCCCCAGCGTTACGACTTGTCCCTCTTTAAACGAGGTCTGAGAAGAGCACTTTACTCACGGTAGGCAGCGACTTGGTTGTGCCCCTGGTGTTTCCATAGTCCATGGGCGGCGATTACTACTTACCATCAGGTGGGCCGTCTGCTCGTCAGCACCCGTTGGCAATAAAAAAAAAAGGCAGAGAGAACTGAGTGCCACAACGGCTCTCGCTTCCTCAACATTCATAATTCTCTTCATACACGCTCGCCGGTTTTGGAGACTCTTGACTCCACCTTTCTTCAATACATGACCGATTTGGTCTAGATAGGTGAGTCTGGGTCTACTCCTGTACCTAAACAGTCGCTCATTTCATAATAATATCATTTTAGAATTATAGCATTTTTTTCATATGATTTATCATTACTACTTGTGAATTATTCGTTTGCCGGGTCGGGACAGCAAAAATATGTCTTTCAACAAGAAGTTGGCCGTGTTTCACTGGTGCACACCTTCATACACTATATTAATGACGGACAATTTTGAAATTTAATTTATAAATCAGTTTATATTAAATACTATTTAGGTGTTCCTATGAAAAATTAACTTGTTTAAAATACAGTCTGCATTAAACTTGCGACAGATGGTGCAGGCGTCACCCAAAGACGTTAAGTATGAATGTGTTATCGAAATTAGCAGTCAGGAGCAAGGGTCACGATGGCTGAATTGGCAAAGCATCTGGACGGTATCCAGGAGATGCAGGTTCGAATCCTGCTCGTGACTGTTATTTTCGATTTCACATTTTTCACTTTGTGTTTAATGTATGTTGCTAACCATGTCAAATGCTAAAAATATATATAAAAATATTTAAATACAGTCTGCATTAATAAAGCATCTATCGTCTAAATAAAATAATAACTGACAGACTAACATATCAACGCACACGATATATATATTAACGTGCATATGAGTTTCTCTGATACTGTAGGCGATCACTAAGCAAGGATGTTATGCAAATCCAAACCAAAATGGATTTTAAATCAGCCATCACTTGCACTACATCACTATGAGAGTGAGTGCAGCCGCGGGTAATGCGCTAGTTACTCATAATACGCTACTTATAAAACATACGTAAATGTATTGATAATGAACGCTTGTCGAATACGGGGCAAGAACAGATTGCTGCCAATAAAGGTACTTTCTTCGGTGTCAACCCCTACCACCAGTTTCTTTAATAATACCACAGATGATTTTTATTCTCCGTGTTTAAATAAAAATCTACTAAATTTTCATATACCTACAAGTGATTTTATCCGTGTGGTGACGGACTAAGAATACAAGTATCTCTACCTCATTCTTTCCCTCGGGTGTCGTACGAGGCGACTTAGGGAAGTAAGCATTTAATACCCATTGCATTACTGGTGGTATGTCTGGGTACCAAATGGGAGTACTCACTTGCTATCGGGCCCGAGTGGGTTGGTACCACCATCTGCTGTGTGACAGGCCATGAAGTACATCGGTGTGTTTTGGTTGTAGCAGGAGATAGCCATTTATTGCACGCCTCATAAGCGAAGCGTTGAGGTGGGTTCTACTCCCGGTTGACACGGCACAGCTGATTTTTCAAACTTAAAATGTCTCTATTTATCATATATTGCACTTGTAAAATAATATCTACACACACATATAAAGAACAAACACTATTTTTAACACTCATGATATTTTTGATGCCATTTTTGTTATTTAAACTAGTTAAAAAACTGTTTGAAAAAAATCTGGCTTGGACGTCCGTGAGTTGTAGGTAATGTATGTTAACACGATAACGACCAAAATGCTTAATTAATCGAGTCTTTCTTTTTCGTTTACGAATTATTATGACTAGGAATAGAGCCCTATTACTTTTCACGTACTGATTCGATATGGTTTAATTGTTATTAAATAAACAAAAAAATACTGAATATTTACGGCATTTACGCTCGACGCGACACAAAAACCAGCGCCTTTCATGAGAACTAACTACCTTTTTACGTACGCATAGCCATCGGTGGTTTTACTATCGTCAACAGAACGCCGTTCGCCCGGCCGGTACATTGTTTTTTGTTAAAAGAAAGTTCTTACCTTTGCTTGACGAACTGATGATATTTGTCAAGTATAATAACAATTTTATCCATAACAATAATTAAAAACACTAAACACACGTAGATAATAAAACACCAACGTTATAAAACACGAAAAAAACATATTTTACATTTTACGTGGCCTTGGCGTCACGGTGTTTTCACTTAGAATAAAGTATAAAATTATAAGGCAACCAAGTTAGGAAGATAAATGGTTTAGAGATTTCTTGTTGAACTCATTGATTTTTAAATAAGTCGTATAATATTGTCCATAGTTGCAATTTTCTATTGATAGATGTCGCTGTTTTAAAGTAAAAGAGATATTGACAAATGCAGCCCTAGATGTCGCAAGTGGCAATTTTAGATGTATTCAGTTGCTGTTGTAAATATAAAACCACAATATTGCATTTTTAGTAAGGAATTTTGTTTTCTTAAGTTGTTTTTGTTTACAGTTTAATAAATTATTTAATTTTATATGTTTATATATATTATATGCACTTATGCAGGTATATATGTAAACTAATAGATTGTTGTTCTTACTAATTGCCAGATGGCGCCTTGCAAAATGACAGAACTAGACCAATATAGAAGTACTTCTTAAAGTTAGCGCTAGATGGCGTATAGCACATGAAACCCACATTAGTACTTTTTGAAATTAGCGCTATCTATGTGATTTATTAAAAACTACTTAGTAAAACCAATACATTATTAGTTACTTATCAAATAATCAAATATATTGTGAAAAATGAAGATTATGAGGCGTGCAGTTTTGGATTTTCCAAAGTATTCTTTCATTTCATATCGGTGAAATGTAATGGCGAGCAGCGGCTTGACAGTACTCTCGGTATAGTTGAGTCCATCAGTGGCGGTTACCATTTTCCATCAGGTGGACCGTGGCTCGTCTGCGACAATAAGCAATAAAAAAGCGAAGTTAATCTTAGCTTTGTGACTAATAACTGGGTGCGTGTAACTCAAACAATCGGCAAGGTTAAGACACTTTGCCTGGCTGGCATCAGATGGATGACTGAATGTGACCCTTAATTATGAACTCTTTTTGCTTGCCTTCAGAAAGCAGGTTAAGCAATAGATCCCGGCTGGTATGTCGTGGCAGCCGTTATAAGTTTGTCAAAATCCTGAATATAAAGTAAGTATGACTTTGATCTTGCTTCCTTGCCATTGGTCCTGCTGATGCAAGGATATTAGGAATCTTTTTACCCTTCGATGAGGGACCTGCGAGAGTCGAGAGGCGTGGTGCCTCTAGCTAAAGATAGCCTGAAGTAGAACTCGGGGTTATGGAAAGTGTAGAGCGTACATGAAGTTACGCGCTTATAACCTCTTTGCTGGCCTGGCGGTACCAAACAAAGGATTTCCACGCATAAGAAAAAAAATAATCTTGTTAGTGTGAATATTATAATTGCCAAAAAAACTGCAAAAAACCAAATTACTTGATTAATAATCTAGCGCATTCGTGAATAATTAGCGGTTTAAATTTTTAGCGTTCAACAATTTGCTCGTGAATAATATTTTAATTTATAATTATGGTAACACTTAAAGTACAAATTATAACTTGTGAATAAGGAATAAGAGTATTTTAGTACGAGCGGGAATCGAACCTACGTCCCTTCCTTTCCGGGGAAGTGCTCTAATCCATTGAGCTATCGTACCATTTCTAGAAATACCGAATTTCCTTATCACATTTGTCTTAATGACCAACGCCATCTATCGGCAATGCATTTACATGCATTCATCCAATGTAGTAAGTTTAATTTTGCAATTAAAATTCGTACTATTTATATATTTATCTAATCAAGCGCAATCAATAAAAAAAAAAACATTAAAATCCGTTCACATATTATTTGTTTTTTAGGTTGTATCTCGGGTTCCCGATAATTATAGTAGCGGGATATAACGTATACCAGATTTTAAATCTAATTAAAAGCAATCAATCAAGAAAATTTAATCAAAATCCGTTCATGTATTATTTGTTTTTAGGTTACGTCTCAAGATCCCGATATAGTAGCGGGATAAAACGTACACCAGATTTTAAGTCTAATCAAGAGCAATCAATCAAAAAAGGTACATCAAAATTTGTACAGGGCCCGTAGAATGTAACTCACTAAATCGTATCGTCTTGCTTGTGATTGGTAGAGAAAACGACGCGTGATGTCGCTATAATCCCTCAGCCAATCACGGTGATCTCTCAACTAATCACAATAACACGATGCGATGTCGATACGATTTTGTGAGATACATTCTAACCCCCCAGTAGTTTTTCCGTGATGCATGAACAAACATATAGACAGACAGACATAAATTCTAATAATTGTTGTTTTAACTTCTGTTGTTCTAATAAAGACTAACCATATTAGGTAATTTTTATTCAATTATCTGTAATGTATATACGATCTCTTGTTATAATTTTATTATATGTAAAGACGTATATATTATATTAGGTATTTATTAAAACAGATAATAATTTCTTAAAATGACGCGATTTTGTAAGTTGTTTACTTTTTAGGAGGGTAGGTACTCCAAAAGGGTAAACCGCCGGCGGACCACTGAAGTAATGTAATACAGTTCCAGTGGTTTGCCAACATAGGCGGAGAGACGGCACACGGCGGGTTTATTTAGTGGGTGAGGGCCCCACACTACCATGTTCGTTGCCCGAATGGCGGGGTGTGCGACGGTACATTTTTTCCCACCTTAACAAAAAAAAGGAACATTACTAGTGAAAAAGAAGAAAAAAGGTTGTGTTAAAAAACTCTAATTTTGATATTTTTTATTTCGAAAATTATTTATAATTTACTTGGTATGAATTCATTAATTTATTTAGTAGGAATCTTAATTATAAAATTAAGCTTACCGGGTCGAAATAATGTATGCAAATACTTCCAACAGATTGCTCAGACGTCACCCAAGACGTTTTCAATATTTACAGACCCGAGCAGTTGTCACGAAGCCTGAATTGGCAAAGCATCTGGGACGGTTTCCAAGAGATGCAGGTTTAAATCCTGCTAGTGACTGTTATTTTCGATTTCACATTTTCACACGTTGTGTTAACTTTAATATCTCTTTATTGTACACCAGAAAACAGAAACATGAAAATGTATGTAAGTATTAAATTGATTAAGTACAATTGGCGGTCCTATCGCACAACGCCATCTCTTCCGGACAACCATTGGATGGAAACAAAAAAAAAAATAGTTTTGGAAATAATGTTATGGCGTACACAATAATATGATATATACTAATTAGGTTGTAATAAATACTTATACATACATATAATCCATCCATCCATCAGCCTTTTAAAGTCCAATGCTGGACTTTGCTGACTACCTCCCCATGAATGGGAGATAGTGCCGTAATCGCCACGCTTGGTAGGCGGGTTGGCAATCGCAGTGGATGTTGTTAATACTCGAAGGAATGCTGCTGCCCACTCCCCCGGTATTCCCTCAGTCGGCTCTTACGACTCCCATGGGTAGAGAGGGGTGGGACAATTCTAAAGCCGGCCCCACACGGCCTAACCGTACATATATAATACACAATATGATAGATAAATAATGTGTGTAAAAAAAGAATCACCCTCTTACAAAAGATCATCGTAAAATTATAGTAGCTACTTCAACTGTTCTTTCGTACAGCGTGTGAGAATGCCAGAGGCCCGAACTAAATCATCCTTCCTCTCCACCTACTGTACCTTTCCTTCCTCCGACAAGCGAGGGCTGCCTCTGATGTTGCTAGGGTCTATAGGCTACACTATCCGCCGTCCTTCAGATTGCTTGTTTTCCAAAAAAGAAATCATTAGCAATTAATTTGTTTTCTTGAATTCATAGTAAGGGTGCGCAAGTATGTTGACAACACTGACGACATTCTTATCACGGAGCGTATCAGCAGTCAGAGCACGGAGCCATTTACATTTTCTTCAATTTAGTGTCTTACGTCTTGAATTTCTTATTGATCTCTGTTTTACAAGGCAATAATTTTAACCCGAGCTATTAGGCCAGATACAATTATCTGTTGTTTGCTAAAAGATTTTTGTTTTCGCTTACGGTGAGAGACTTGCTACGGGCCATGTACCTAATGGTATATTGATAACCACTGTTCATGCAAGACTATAATAGAGCACAACATACACCAGTTTACAGGGTTAATAGCTTAACAACATAACTGTTTTTAAGTCTAATGAAGAGCTATCAAACAAATATTAAAATTAAATTATCAAGAAACAGAACAACTTTTTGATATAAATATATATAAACGTAATACACACACACAACACCTCACATTGTCCCGCGTGCGCGGCGGGCAATCGCCCCGCCAACCACTGTATGGGGTGGGTAGGGTGCAGGCCTCCAGCCAAGTCAGGCTCTAAGAGGGGGGTGGGCAGCCAATCGGCCCCGGCTGCCCAACACGGTGCAGCTGGACCGCCGCAGCGCATGGAGGAGGATATCGTGGTCTAATAATGGATCGCGACGCTATCCTCCTCCAAGGGAATCTCGGCCGTTCCACCAGGGCGCAGGACCTCTTCCTGCAATCCATGGCGGAGCGGTCGATCGGTGTTGCTGTAGCCGCGGAGCCCTACATAGTCCCCGATCGCCACAATTGGGCGGGTAGCGAGGATGGCTCTGTGGCGGTCGTCGGTTCGGCGGCGCCGCACTCCCCACCCTTGTCAATCAAAGACCAGGGCGCGGGATAATTGGTGGCTGAATGGGGAGGGGTCACGCTGTATGGCTTGTACTTCTCCCCTAGTCGTAGTCTGGCGGATTTCGAGGTCTTCCTGCACAGCCTGGAGACTCCGATACGGCGTATAGCACCGAGCCCTGTGCTCGTGCTGGGGGATTTTAACGCCAAATCAACGGCGTGGGGGTCCCCTAGGGCGGACGCCCGAGGTGCGGCGGTCCAAGAGTGGACGGCAGCGCCGGATCTTGTGTTGCTCAACCGAGGGTCCGCCCAAACGTGCGTGCGGTCCTGGGGCGGGTCGTTAGTGGACCTTTCGTTCGCTAGCCCCGGTGTCGCCGCACGCGTAAGGAGCTGGCGAGTCCTGGAGGAGGTCGAGACCCTATCTGACCACAGATACACTCAGATAGAGGTCTCCCGGACCCTTCAGGGAGCCAGCAGGGGTCACGCGGCGGACAGAACTCCCGCTTTTCCGCGATGGGCTGTGGGTAGGCTCGACTGGGACCTGCTAGTGGAGGCGGCTATTTTTCAATCTTGGCTGCCGAGGCTGGCCGCATTTGCGGCATACTTATGCAGATCTGCGATGCGGCGATGCCCCGCGTGTGGCGCCCGCCTTGATGGAATGGTCTACCGGAGCTGGCGGACCTCCGTGCGGCCTATATTCATGCCCGGAGGTCCTACACCCGTAGCCGAAGTCGTTGAATCCGCGACGAAGAGCGGGAGAGCCGGCTGTATGCGGCGTACAGCAGTGCACGCGCCGCGTTTAAGCTGGCCATCTGTCGCGCCAAAGATGCGAAAAGGCAGGAGATGCTGGAAGATCTCAAGCGTGACCCCTGGGGACGCCCGTACCGCGCGGTGCTTAACAAGCTCACAAAAAGTGGCTGGGGTCGCGGACCACTGACCTCCCGGGTCGGAACCTCTTCAATATGGTTTCGGCCTATGCTTTCTCACAACTGGTGACACCACCCACCCGTGTCCCAGATATTGAGAGCCATGAGCCTTCCTTGTTTGACCTTCTGCTGACTACAAATCCACGTGGATACCGGGTGGTGGTCGATGCTCCTTTGGGATCATCAGATCACTGCCTGGTCCGCTGCACAGCCCCTGTTGCGAGGACCAATCGTTATCCCGCGAATGTATCTCGCAGAGTCTGGCAGTATAAGTCAGCAGATTGGGATGGACTCCGTAAGTTTCTCGCGTTCTACCCTTGGAAGCAGCTATGCTTCTCCTCTAGGGATCCTGACATCTGTGCGGACTGCGTCACGGAAACGGTGACTATGGGAATGAAATTATTCATCCCCAACACCGAAGTACCGATCGGCGGTCGCGGCCGTCCATGGTTTTACAAAGCCTGCAGGACGGCTGCATGCCAGAAGCAGTCCGCATACCTAGCCTGGAATAGAGCCAGGAAAAGCCGGGATCCGGATGCCAAAGACGAGAAGTGTAAATTTAATGCTGTTCAACAAGAGGGCTATTGCCGAAGCCAAGGCGGAACACGTTGCCAGAGTTGGCGGGCGGCTCGGAAGCTATCCCGCCGGGAGTCGTGCTTTCTGGTCGCTTGCCAAGGCAGCACAGGGCAACTTCTGCCAGTCTAGTCTCCCACCACTTCAGAACCAGGATGGCAATTTAGCCCACAATGCCAAGGAGAAGGCCGATCTTTTGGGCCAACTCTTTGCCTCTAACTCGACTTTGGACGCCGGAGCAGCCACACCGCCTACCATCCCGCGGTGTGAAAGCTCCTTGCCTGAAGTCCGCATTACGCAACGTGCAGTCAGGAGGGAGCTGCAGCTGCTGGACGTCCATAAGTCGAGCGGGCCGGATGGCATCCCTGCAGTAGTTCTTCGAACGTGCGCCCCTGAGTTGACCCCCGTCCTAACGCGCCTGTACCGTCTCTCATACAGTACCGGCAGGGTTCCTACTTCGTGGAAGGTAGCCCATGTTCACCCGATTCCCAAAAAGGGTGATCGGTCGGACCCGTCAAATTACAGGCCAATCGCAATGACATCTCTGCTCTCCAAAATTCTTGAGAAAGTCATAAACCGCCGACTTTTGCAGTACCTAGAGGATCACCAGCTGATCAATGATCGCCAATACGGCTTTCGTCACGGTCAGTCTGCTGGTGATCTTCTCGTGTACCTCACTCATCCCTGGGCAGAGGCCTTGGAGGGTGGGGGTGAAGCTTTGGCATTCAGCCTGGATAACGCGAAGGCGTTCGACAGGGTCTGGCATAGGGCCCTTCTATCGAAGTTACCATCTCATGGAATCCCCGAGGGACTCTGTAAATGGATTGCCAGCTTCCTAGATGGTCGGAGCATCAAAGTCGTTGTAGACGGCTGCTGCTCCGATACCATGGGGGTTAATGCTGGCGTACCACAAGGCTCGGTGCTGTCCCCAACACTGTTCATCCTGCATATCAATGACTTGCTCTCAATAGAGAATATACATTGCTATGCGGATGACAGTACGGGTGATGCGCGATATACTGGCCGTCAGAAAGTCCCTCGGAACATGCTGGAGGAGAGACGGACCGAACTTGTGTCTGAAGTCGAGCGCTCTCTTGGGCGGGCCTCGGAATGGGGTGAAAAGAACATAGTTCAATTCAACCCCACGAAGACACAGGTTTGCGCGTTCACTGCAAAGAAGGACGCTTTTGTTGTGGCGCCCCAGTTCCAAGGGGTAACTCTCCCGGTCTCCAAGAGTATTGGGATCCTCGGCACCGATATCTCTAGCAAAGTCCAGTTCGGGAGTCATTTGGAAGACAAAGCCAAATTGGCGAGTAAAAAACTAGGCGTCCTGAACAGAACCAAGCGGTACTTCACGCCGAGGCAACGACTTGTGCTATATAAAGCACAGGCCGGCCTCATATGGAGTACTACTCACATCTCTGGGCAGGTGCACCTAAGTACCAACTCGACCCACTTGACTCCCTTCAAAGGCGTGCTATTCGATTATCGATTATCCCGATCTCACGGAGGGTCTGGAGCCGTTGGAGTGGCGGAGAGACTTCGGGTCCCTCTGTGTGCTCTATCGGCTCTACAATGGGGAGTGCTCGGAGGAGCTGTTTGAGGTGGTACCAACATCATCATTTTACCACCGAACCACGAGACGTCGCGGTAGGGTTCATCCACACCACCTGGAAACGATTTCATCAAAGACAGTTCGTTTTCAGCGTTCTTTTTCACCACGTACGTGTGCACTCTGGAATGAACTACCTGCTACGGTGTTTCCCTGGTGCTACGACATGCCCCTCTTTAAACGAGGTTTGAAAGGAGCACTTAAGTTGCGATAGGCGGCGGCTTGGCTGTGCCCCTGGTGTTGCTAAAGTCCATGAGCGGCGTTTACCACTTACCATCAGGTGGGCCGTTTGCTCGTCTGCCACCGTTGGAAATAAAAAAAAATAAAATAAAAAAATAACTTGCTAGCAGTCGACATTGTGGTGAGTACAAATATATCTTAAATATCAATCGCAACATCTGAGCATAAGGCAGAGCATAAACTTATATTTTTTTTTTTATTGCCGATGGTGACTGATTGGCCACGGCCCACCTGATGGTAAATGGAAAAAAATGTGGCTGTAGTCCACGATGGCGCATTGCGTCTTGCTTGCTGATTTTAAAAGCCCCATGAAAGTCATTAAGAAAATCGTAGGCATGCTCATCTCTGGTAGTCCACCAGTACAGGCGGAGAGACGGCACACGGCGGGTTTATTTAGTGGTTGAGGGCCCCACACTACCCTGTTCGTTGCTCCGAATGACGGGGTGTGTGATTAAAAACATTTTTTCCCGCCTTAACAAAAAAAAGTAGGTATGTACCTATACTAATGATAACGTTGAATTTAGATACTATTTTTTTTAGAAATCTCTACAATAATCATGATGATTATTATTATAATTTATGCGAAAATCTGTAAGGTTCTCTCTAGCTCAGCTAATTTTCCGCTTGCCCTGATCTTTTTTGACCATCTAGGATCTAGAACCTCGCTTATTATTAGTATAAATAATCTGAATCCTGATAAACATAAACAGACCATTATAGTTTGCTCTATAACTTAGCCACAGTATAGCTGTTATTATTATAATGTTCTGTGACTTCACACAACTTTTTATATTAGCGCTACGCGTTTAACCTACTAGCGCCACCTATGACATTTTGATTGAATTTTCTGCAACCAATTGTAAATGGACGGCTGAATTTGTTGACTACACTGTAAGTAAAATGTAACATTTTACTACGCTCGGAGCGCTAAAAGTATATCGTCACTATTAGATAATATAAAAATCCAAATTTAATGCTGATCAAATGCCAAGCAATATAATTGGATGACACCTTCTCTTCTCACTGTTTTTGTGATGACAATCGTATACTTGCAAAGTTATAATTTCTATAAATTAACCAGTGCAAGGCACAGAGTACATTTTTATGTGCAAGGTAAGACTGTTAAGGATAATAATGTCTGTGATAGCGTTGTAAAGGCATAGGATTATCCGCGGGTTCAAATTATACTCGCAGTTATCTCATTCTACGAGTATTTAGACACTTAATTATTTTTACAATTCTTTACTTACAATAAAATTAACACGAAATGTGAAAATGTGAAAACGAAAATAACAGTCACAAGCAGTATTTGAACATGCATCCTGGAATACCGTCTCTGATGGTAAACGGTAACCGTCGCTCATGGACTCAACTATACCTAGAGTATTGTCAAGTCGCTGCTCACAATTTCATTTCACAGATACCTATGAAATTAAATAATAAACGGCTATCTCCTGCTATAGCCAAAACGCAACGTTGTGCTCATGGCCGGTCACACGGGAGATGGTGGTACCAACCCGCTCGGGCCCGATACCAAGTGAGCACTCCCACTTGGTACCCAGCCCTACCACCAGTCATGTAATGGATGATAATTGCTTACTTCCCTTAGTCGCCTCATACGACACCCGTAGGAAAGAATGGGGTGGTGACACTTGTATTCTTGGTCCTGGCAAACGCCACCTCGACTAAGTATATTGCCAGTCCGATGCTGCTTACTTTTGGATAGGGTGACTGCCCTTACATTGTGCATTGCTGCGGGAGGCATCTTGTCCCGCTATAATACTAACACTAGATATTAAGGAATTGTATGAAATGTTAGGTACTAACTTATGGTTTCAACATTGCTTAAAAAATAAAGTTTTGATTATATTATTATTATTACTCCCTACCAAACCTTCCTATAGAAGTATTCACTTCAAAAAATATTTTTATATAACCCCAAATATAAGTAGTATTGCACAAAACAAGCAACCTCTTCGGACTTTTATTATTATAATAAATACCTACCTATGCAGTTTAACGAGTAAAAATAAGAGGTAAAAATAACTCCCTAGCTCATCAATTTGAATGAACGGCGTAGTATTCAATGAAATATATCACAAGACGCCCTAGGCATAATGATTCAACAATAAAATTGATTCGTG
Source organism: Leucoma salicis (assembly GCA_948253155.1). Classification (NCBI taxonomy): domain Eukaryota; kingdom Metazoa; phylum Arthropoda; class Insecta; order Lepidoptera; family Erebidae; genus Leucoma; species Leucoma salicis. The sequence goes on along the minus strand of OX411820.1, from coordinate 10,172,076 downwards.
TTTTATTATGACTAGGGTTGCTACCTTTTTTGTGAAAATAAAGTACACAGGCTATTAAAAGTAGGAAAAAAACGTACTTAGTGCCAAAATAAAGGACGATTTATTTTACTCTATCTTTTTGCTAAATTACATTACTTTTAGCAATTTCTAACAGTTTTGATATACCTATTTATATATTTTAAAGCACATGCATGACATATTTAGCCATATAAATTTACACAAAGTGCGGCAGCGAAAATGTGAAATCGAAATTGAATCGTGAAAAATCGAATCACGTTTGCTCGTAACTGTTATTTTTGATTTTATATTTTCGCATTTGTGTTAATTGATATGGCTAAGCATGTCAAATGCTTAAAAACATCAGAATATCATCAGTCTTATTAAATATATGCTGCCATTTTTGTGCAGTATCAATCAAGTAAATTCTGCAAAACCTTTAGAACTTGTATATACTTAGATTATATAAGCTATTTAATGAAGAAATTTATCCATGAAGACAGTCCATATTATTAAGTTTTAGTAGATTTAAATTTTCGACTATGTAACAGAATTATCAAATTTGACATTACTTTAAAAATTTATATTTAGAATTGTAAATAACTAGCTTGTGTCATTAAAATGAATTTTGCTAGTGAGTTCAGGTGAAGACAACTGTTGAATATAATTGCCTGTTTGATAGCCAAAGAAGGGATCTGGTTTTCTTTGTGCTAATCCAATAATTAAGATTATCCATAATCTCATAAAAATCTAAAATTGTTATCCAATTGCCTTCTAAACATTTTACAGCTTTATTAAATTGACGTTAACACGTAAGAAAATTTTAATAAAACTTAATCCCCCTTGCACAACAAAGAGTATCTATCACAAAACAAGAAGTTTTAACAGTGACATTGACAAAATGACAATGTTTAATAAAGGTTTGGTTACATTTAAAAATGTGCTTTAACGAGGCGACCACTACTCCAGAGGGAACTTATTCGGCAACAATCGATACCGACATCAACTCCAGTAAACTCTATCGTTCTGTTTTGGGCAATCATGCGAAATAAAGTATTTTTGCGTACTTTATTATGCTTATGAAGTATAGAGTACAATTACCATAAATAACGTACAATACTTTAAAATAAAGTATGGGTGGCAACCCTAATTATGACCCATAACTTACGAATAAATACGCTTTTCGGAAATTTTATCGGTTTGCACAGCGACCTGTAGTGAGCTTAGTTATAATTAATCTTACTAATTTGATGATATTGTTTGTTTTCTAACAAAAACTGGAGAATGATGGCAATAACGTTTTCAGATTAAATTACAATGTTGTTTTAAGTCTCATTTCGGCTAAAACCAATATTGGCTTTGAGCAAAAATACCCTACCTACTGCCTTTATTTATTTTACGCTTAGTTAGTTATGAGGAGTTTTATTATGTAACTAATTATGTAAACACATTAATAATAATTATATTTAGATATCCTAAGGGAAAAACATTTAAGTATAAATAAAATTATAAAACAAAAAATATATATGTATAGCATGAAAAATAATAATTCATTAGGTATAATTATTATTGCACGCTTCATAAGCCTATTGTCACTTCACGCAAAACAACTGATTTTTCAAACTTAAAATGTCTCTATTTATCATATATTGCACTTGTAAAATAATACACACACAATATCAAGAAAAAACACAATTTTTAACACTCATGATATTTTTGATGCCATTTTTGTTAAACTACACTTAAACTAGTTAAAAAACTGTTTAGAAAAGTTCTGTCTTGGACGTCCGTGTGTCTGTATGTGCGGATCCTGTATATTATCACGTTAAAGACCGAAATAATTTACTAATCGAGTCTTTTTTTACAAATTATAATTTGTGAATAAGGAAATAGAGTATTTTAGTACAGGCGGGAATCGAACCTGCATCCCTTCCTATCCGGGGAAGTGCTCTAATCCACTTAGCTACGGTACTATCTTTTAGACATACCCAATCTCCTTATCACATTTGTCTTAACGACCAACGCCCTCTATCGGAACGCATTCACATGCATTAATCCAATATAATGGTAATGATAAAGAGATTGGGTATGTCTAAAAGATAGTACTGTAGCTCAGTGGATTAGAGCACTTCCCCGGATAGGAAGGGACGCAGGTTCGATTCCCGCCTGTGCTAAAATACTCTTTTTCCATATTCACAAATTATAATTTGTACTTTAAGAGTAGCTGAGCATGTCAAGTGCTAAAATATAGATCAAAATGTTTAAAACAAATCACGCCTTTAAATAGTATGAATTTTAATTGCAAAATTAAACTTACTATATTGGATTAATGCATGTAAATGCGTTCCGATAGAGGGCGTTGGTCGTTAAGACAAATGTGATAAGGAGATTGGGTATGTCTAAAAGATAGTACTGTAGCTCAGTGGATTAGAGCACTTCCCCGGATAGGAAGGGACGCAGGTTCGATTCCCGCCTGTGCTAAAATACTCTTTTTCCTTATTCACAAATTATAATATGTACTTTAAGAGTAGCTGAGCATGTCAAGTGCTAAAATATAGATCAAAATGTTAAAAAAAATCACGACATCAAATAGTATGAATTTTACTTGCAAAATTAAACTTACTATATTGGATTAATGCATGTAAATGCGTTCCGATAGAGGGCGTTGGTCGTTAAGACAAATGTGATAAAGAGATTGGGTTTGTCTAAAAGATAGTACCGTAGCTCAGTGGATAAGAGCACTTCCCCGGATAGGAAGGCACGCAGGTTCGATTCCCGCCTGTACTGAATTACTCTTTTTCCTTATTCACAAATTATAATTTGTACTTTAAGAGTAGCTGAGCATGTCAAGTGCTAAAATATAGATCAAAAAGAGTCTTTCTTTTCTCTTTCGCTTCAGTATAATTAGGAATAGAACCCTATCACTTTTCAGGGTCTGATTTGATGTGGTTTAATTGTTATTAAATAAACAAAAATAGTTTGAATATGTATGGTTGATGCGATCATACACTAAAACCAGTGCACTATCTATCTTATTTAGTGAGAACTATTTCTATAGAATCAATATAAAAGTACTTTTTGAAATTAGCGCTATCTATGTGATTTATTAAAAACTACTTAGCAAGACCAATACATTATTAGATACTTATTTAATTTAAATGAAATTATGAGGCGCGGCGCGCATTTTAGGATTTTCCAATTTTTTTTCATTTTATACATGATATATATATTTTTTATAATTAATTATTATAAATATATATGTGTCACAAGTTAAACTTATGTATATTTTTTGTTTTTTTAAATAGGTACCTACGTCACTCTCATCGTCATCCTCTAGCCTTATACAAAACTCAGTAGGAGTCGGCTTCCGATCGCTTTAGTTTTTAGCCGATCCACTGGTATTTACATGACAGCGACTACCTGTCAGACCTCTACGACCCAACTAAGGGCTGTAACTGGTGAGCTTAGAACACTACCCTTTATTAACATGAAGTCTTATAATGTGAAATCGAAAATAGTCAGGAGCAGGTTTATATGGCTAAGCATGTCAAATGCTTAAAAAAAAATATTTAGATATTTTTGTATATATTTTTAGCTATTGATACACTTAGCCATATAGGTACATCAAACACAGAGTGGAAAATGTGAAATCGAAAAAATAACAGTCACGAGCAGGATTCAGGTCACCCAGGGCGTTAAGTATGAATGTTTAACGAAATTAGCAGTCAGGAGCAGTTGTCACGATGTCTGTATTGGCAAAGCATCTGGACTGTATCCAGGAGATGCAGGTTCAAATCCTGCTCGTGACTGTTATTTTCGATTTCACATTTTCCACTTTGTGTTTAATAAAAATAAATCTATACTATTATAAAACTGTAATAGAGCTGTGTCTCTACATTTAAGATATTTGAGATAAAATGACTGTATTAGGCTATAGGCGTGTCTAAAACACAAAACGATTTTTTTAGATTTTTTGTCTGTTTGTTTTTTCGCGCATCACGCAAAAACTACTCAACGGATTTTGATGTAGCTTTTTTATTTGATAGTTCTTGATTAGGCTTAAGAACTGGTATACATTTTATCCCGCTACTATATCGAAAACCTGAGATATAACCTAAAAACTAGCTTTTGGCTGCGGCGAAGCCGCGGGCAAAGGTTAGTACTTATTAAATATAAAAATATCAAAAGCCACGTGGCGTAGTCGGTAGTGTAACCGACTTCCGTGCACAAGGTCGTGGGTTCGATTCCCACTCAGGACAATTGATGTGATGGACACAGATACTTGTACTGCGTCTGGGTGTTTTCTATCTATTATAAGTATGTATTTACAAATAAAAGTAATATATGTATTATATCCGTAATCTGGTACCCATAGTACAAGCGTTAAGCTTAGTTTGGGACCAGAAGACGTTGTGTGAAAATATCTGTGAATATTTATTAATGAATATTTTATAAAATATTTACTTATAGGGCTGCGTGCCTTGATCCACTAAATAAACCAGCCAAGAGCAGTCTCTCCGCCTGTACTGCTGAACCACTGGAACTGGAAGACATTACGTCAGTGGTACCTTAGAACAATACTTCAGTCAGATTTTTTATTCAGGATCTTATTTGACAGTGTCCCAACCACCGCTTAAAGTGCCTTCCGAAGTTCTGACAAGGTCAGGTATCTACAAATAGGTGTCACTTTTTGTCACCCATCTGATTACCAGCCGAGCAAACGTTGCTTAACCTCGCCGATCGCTCAAACTGCAAGTGCACAGCTAGGCTACGACATCCTCATAAATGCGTCCACTCTACAACATATTTTCTATGCAAGCTAGCCTATCCCACAGGAACCGTCTATTTTTCCGGGATATAAATGTCGTCTCTTTTTCCTTGCTCCAGACTATACGTATGCAAAATTTCATAATAATCGGCCCAATTGTTACGGCTTGAAAGCATAGTAAACAAACAAAAACAAAGCGATGTACTTACTTTCTCATTATTTTATAATATTACAGGATTCCTTCAGAGTGGTGACGGACTAAGAATACAAGTGCCACCAACCCATTCTTTCCCACAGGTGTCGTACAAGGTGACTAAGGGAAGAAACAATTATCACGCATTGCATGATTGGTGGTAGGGCTGCGTACCAAGTGGAAGTACTCCCTTGCTATCGGGCCCGAGTGGGCTGCTACCACCATCTCCCGTGTGACCGGCCATGAGGCACATTGGTGTGTTTTGGCTGTAGCAGGAGATAGCCGTTTATTTTTTCATTTCATATCTGTGCAATAAAATGGTGAGCAGCGGCTTGACAATACTCTCGGTAAAGTTGAGTCCATCAGCGATGGTTACCATTTACAATGCAAAAAAAAAAGATATAATACCTAAAGTTTAGTAAGTTTCTATATTTTTTTTAAGAAGGAAGCAGAGGCGAGTGCCTTGGAGTAAGATCCTTCCGCTGACCCGAACCACCGCCAGCACGGCGCAGGTGCGAATAGATATTGAGGGACATCAAAGTGCACTTGTGTTGGCGCACACACTCGCGAACTATGATATCTCCGGCATACATGGTTATTGTCTGTTGAAACTGGCCGCCGTGACCTAATTTACAGTCTGAAGATCAAAAATAACACAATAAATAACATTCACTTATCTACTTATACCATCCATCCATCCATTAGCCTTTTAACGTCCACTGCTGGACATAGTCCTCCCCAAGAATGGGGGATAGTGCCGTAATCGCCACGCTTGGCAGGCGGGTTGGCGATCGTAGTGGATGTTGTTAATACTAGAAGGAGTGCTGCTGCCCACTTCCCGGATATTCCCTCAATCGGCTCTTACGACTCCCATGGGTAGAGAGGGGTAGGACAATTCTAAAGCCATTCTAAAGGCCCCACACGGCAAACCAGACTACTTATACCAAACTACGCAAAATAAACTTAGCTTTAAGTTTAATACACTCATTCTTCGTCTGCACCACGGAGTACGGAAAAAGAGCGGAGATGCCGCAAGCCGACTAGGTCATGTCACCTTCAAGTAGGTCAGTGACGTCACAGTGGGCGGGCCTCAAACTGCAGTTTCGAGTAAACCGTCACTGCGTCCGGCACGGACGCATCTTACGTCTAAATAAGTATTAAATTCTTTTAACCATGAAGTGTGCTCTTGATGGGTCTAGAAATGGCTCAGGATCAAACTTAAAACATAATGACATAACATTTTATGTGTAAGTAGTTTAAATTTGTAAATAGGTATATGCATTATAAAACAAATTTTACTGTTTCATTATCAAGAGACATCTGTCGTCGGAAAGTTGCGTTTTGCCCACACTCACCGATATCGTCATTTTAATATTATAAAAGCATATTATAAGAATTTTCGGAGATTTTGCCTTGAAACACCTTCGCTCTTTTTCCGTACTCCGTGGTCTGCACCAACGCCGATAGCGTGAGTTCCTGTCAAGTTAAGCTATATGTATAAGAGCTTAACACATATTTAGACTCAACAAAACTTCTTCACATAATTTACCAAAGTACATACATACATATTACTACTTCTTAAACTTTGTATGATACCTTTATCGGATAACTCGTTTAAGTGAGCAGGCGTATTAAAACTTTTAGTATCAGTTAGCTCTTACGGTTTAAGAGGGACGGTAACTACTCATTTTATAACCGATGTAGTTATAGGAAAGTTTATTTTTACCAAGAAATTAAGGTGAATTCATGGTACTTGCTTATTACCAGGTGTAATGATGATTGTGTCGTAGTTTTAGTTAGAATTTTGATTAAAATACGGATTCCCATGTCTTAAGTGTAATCTTCTTTAGTTTATTACCTGCTGGGAATGAGGTTCACTTACAATGAGAAAGAAATATACATATTAATATAAATGTACGATACGTTGTAGTCTGTCCCGTAATGCAGACTTTTTTATCTAATGGAGATAAATACGCTTTCATACATTCTTGGGCCCAAAAAAAATAATTTGTAAAGAAATGAAAGTGGTGCCAATTAATATCTTCATATTTACCAAATCGCCATTCCGATTTAGGGGCTACTTGGCTATCTAGTGTTTAATGCACAACTCACACAATAGAACGGCCATAAAATCCAACATAATGGAGTCCAAGTCAGTTGCGTAAGCTTGTTTCTCAGTGTCCAGTGAGATAGCAAAGTTAATTAATTAAGCAAAATCAGAAGTCCATAAATAGATAGCCAGTAGTCAAGAATTAAATCAATATAAAGCAAAGAGTAAAGTAATACTAAAGGAATATAACATATAAAGATATAAAGCTACGAAAATCGCACTAGAGATGACGCACAACATAGATAACTAGATCAGACATCAGTCAAAAAAAATAATAGAATATGACACATACTTTGTTGTTAGTCTGAGTTTGTACGTAGGATTTACTTCCATGATCTGTCACAATGTCACTGTTTTCTGTTCTCAGGTTGTATTTTCGATACTATAACTTCTTTTAATTTTTCTCAATTTCTTGATAGAATGTTAAGTTGATATTTTCTATATTTTGAATAGAAAAAGGTAACAATTTTTTTGAGCCATACTTCGTCTCTTTACATTCTGTGACCCAGAAATAGCCGCCTTCTTTAATTCTTTAGTGGAACTAGAACAAAATATTTATGAAAGTGGAAATCATTTCCTGTACGGGTGACGATCCCTCTGGTGACTCCGAATCTCCACTTTACATTTGTCATGTCTTTTAAGATCTGCACGCATCCTGCTCGTAGTCAATCTCTTTTTTCCAGTTTCACAAATTATTTTGTTTTAGTAAAGTAGCTGAGATGGTAAAAATATAAATGACTAAAATTTTCCCATTGAATAAAATACGTTGGTGATATTACAAATAAATTCCAAATATTTTTACCACATTTAACGACGCTTTTTTTATTTATGTGGCAAAAATGTCCTACCGCACACCCCGCTGCCCGTGGAGAGAATTGGTTAATGTGGGGCTCTCGCCCACTAAAAACCCACAGTGCGCCCTCGCCCGTCTTTACTACAGCTGGTACTGCGTCGTATCGACCGCGATCCGCAGGCAGCAGCCCTTTCAGGCACTCTCTCTTGTGCGACGCCCCACACATTTGGTCGTCACCCCTTCGTGGCTTCTGCGGACGGCAGGGCAATCACATTTAACGACCCAAATCAATCCGAACAAATAATATTAAAGGAATTGCGCGCAAAAATCAAATGTCATGCTTTTCCCAACGTTGTCACGTTGGCAAATTCATCACGCTGATCTGTACTGAATTTATAACGGTCACAGCTTTGTGACCGTTATAAATTCAATTCAGTGTGTTTCCGGTAATAAAAGCAGAAGATAAAATATATACAAAAAGAAAGGAGATCTCTTCAAAGACACATACAATTATGAGATTTAATGTGACCAACTCAGTTATAATTGTCTTCATACTATCCCTTATACAGATCACCTTCCTATGTTTTCAGTTTTAGCTGATCTACAAGTAAAGTACAAATTATTTGTGAATAAGGAAAAAGAGACTTTTTGTACTAGCGGGAATCGAGCCCGCGTCTTTTCCAATCCGGGGAAGTGCTTTAAGCCACTGAGCTATAATGCTTCCGATAGATGGCGGTGGTCGTAAAGACAAATGTGATAAGGACATTGAGATGATCGAAAGATCTGTACTATAGCCCAGTGGCTTAGAGCACTTCCCTGGATTGGAAAAGACGCGGGTTCGATTCCCGCTAGTACAAAAAGTATCTTTTCCTTATTCACAAATAATTTGTACTTTAAAAAGTGGCGGACCATGTCAAATGCTAAAAATATAGATCAAAAATGATCTACAAGTGTTTACACGAAGCGACTGCCTGCCTGACCACTCACCTAAGGGGATAACTGGGGACCTTCTAACAATACCGGAATCGGGCTTTATTACTCAAGACTCTAATAACCTATAACGACTGCCAGGATTTTATTTGATCTATTACGCGTCCGAATACTACTAAGCTGATACTCACCATTTCATTTCTCAGATGTGACTCATGTGACAGGAATAAAAAGAATTTCACAAGCAAACGAATACGAGTATAGGTACCTATATGCAAATCGCAAAGCATTCCCATGTGACGTGCCACGTGGAAATACTTCGCATCAGCGGGTTTCTAGTTGTAATTGAATAAAGTTTAATCCTGGGAATGAGCTGTTCTAAACTTTTCTCGTCCCGGAAAGTTTCCTCTTATCTGTTACTGAAAAAGTGGAAATTTTGATAGATTTATCATCCAATAATAGTATTACTAGTTAGTTAGTTGTCCGTGTGGTGACGGACTATGAATAAAGTGTCTTTCCCACGGGTATTGTACGAGGCGACTTAGTGAAGTAAGCAATATTATCACCCATTGCAATACTGGTGGTAGGGCTGAGTACCAGGTGGGAGTACTCACTTGCTATAAGACCCGAGCGGGTTAGTACCACCATCTCCCGTGTGACTGGCAATGAAGCACATCGGGGTGTTGGTTTTAGCAGGAGATAGCCCTTAATTCGTTCATTTCATATATACTCGTATATTTATATTATGTGAAATGAAATTGTGAGCAGTGGTTTGGCAATACTTTCGGTATAGTTGAGTCCATGAGCGACGGTTAGCATTTTCCATTAGGTGGGCAGTGGCTCGTCTGCCATCATATGCCATATAAAATATAATATATATATGTATATATATTAAAAGTGATGGGGATTGAGTAATTAAATAAGTACACGAGTAAACCACATTGACGCTTTATTTATAAACGATATGTACAAATTTTATACGTATACGAATACTCATAATTATCCATATGAAAATAGTTCGCAAGCTATTTCACTTAGAAATAGAATAAAGTACAAGAGAAACGTGTATTTAGTTTAAACATCAGAAAAGTTATATAGTAATTGTTTTACAATTATTATTGAATACAAGACCTAATATTATAACAAATGTTTTATGTATAGAAGTTATACATTACATATATATATATATATATATATATATATATATATATATATATATATATATATATATAATGCTATATTAGTACATAGATTATAAGAATTAATATTTTTTTGATTGAAAATAAGGGACCATTTTGTTGAACAGGCTAACATCTAGAATATAGTATTAATTAAAAATATAACTTTATAGCCCGGTTGTGCGCAAAGATAAAAATATAGTTTATTTAACGTCACAAAACTACTATTAAAAGAGAAGACAGTAGCGCGCAAGGGGTAAGCGGAGAAAAGCCGAAGTAAAATCAGTAATGGAACATTTTGCAAAAATATGTATATTCGCGAACGTGGGCTGCAGTTCATAATGCATAATAAACACATTCGGCTGTATAATATCTCAATAAAAATGTCGAGTGGTCGGATAGCTTATCTTTTAAAGGTTGACAGCGAAAATATATTACAAGCTTTTTAAAGGTATTTATACTAAGCGCCTGATTATAAACTGTTAGGCAGCCGTGTTAAGCAACATAAATAAAATATGCACATCGTTTTGTTGATACTTGGTGTCGAAGCACACCATTCATTTATAAAACTGTATCTATTCCCCTCACCTAGCTTTACAAATTTTCGAGATGTAATTACATTTTTCCTTAGCATCGAATTATTTCAAATATGCCGATATCAAGTACAACCCACATATCTAGATTTCTCCTCACGTCTTGTGTACCTGCAAATCTAAATCAAAACAAAACAAAAAGAAAATTTTACTGTGTGTGACAGTTCGAAATGGAAATTAAAGTTTGAGCAAATCTTTACATATTATTTCATTGATAAAATGTGAATTAAATAAAAAAGGTAAAAGGTAAAAATAAAGTAAATATTTACTACATACATGTATCTATCAGAATGCATAATTAAACACTTTTTTGAATAACTACCTACCTATAAATTGCTTATACCTATAATATACATTTTTATTATATACTTATTTTAACACATTCATTTGTTATGACGTCTAACAAGCAGGAATTTTCGATCTGTGTTTTAGCATTTGACATGCTCAGATACTTTTAGAGAACAAATTATTTATGGAAAAAAAGAGAGGTTTACTGTGAGCGGGACAGAGGGCGGTCTAGAGCACTTCCCCGGATTCGAAGAGACGCAGGTTCGTATTACGCTCGCAGTAAACCTCCCTTTTTCCATTTTCACAAATAATTTGTTCTTTCATAGAGATAGTTTTTACAGAACGTTAATAATAGACAATAAATACTGTAAATTTGTAAATGGATAATATTATCACATTCAATAAAACTGTTAAATAAGTTATGTAGGACCATAATAATATGTTACAATGTGTAATTATATATTATAATAAGTAATAAATTCGCATAAAGAATATTAAATAGGTATATAACGTTATAAAATTCAGTCATCATCAAATGCTTATCACCATTTTATTTATCTCAATCACATCAAAAATAACAACGACTTTATTAATAGGAGTCAGACTAAATTCAGAGTCGCCTTTGAACTTGACCACGAGGGCTTCCAAATGTTGATTATAAAACCAGCAAATATGATGTATAACTTAAAATAGATTTAAAAAAATTATATTATTTTAAATTACACAAATAATTTGGATACGTATTTTCAATAAGGAAAATAATGTAATGGACTCATATTGTTATGTCCCTATCACCATGCGCCTCAAATTTCAAAAAAGAATTTAAAATCCCTTTTTAAAATCTTACTGAACAACATATACACTGGGCAGACTTGAGCGTTTATACAAGGTGAACTCCAACAATAGATACTAATATATATCACACTTGATTCTGTTCGTGACTCCGTTCGCTTGGAATCCAGAATATAAATCTCAATGAAAAATAACTATCCCACGGGAACAAATCATTTTACCTGGATGAAAAGTACTCTATGTACTTTTCTGGGAGACTATATATGTATACAAAATTTCACGAGGATCGGTTCAGTAGTTATAGCGTGAAAGTGCAAGAAACAAACTCACTTTCACATCATTATAATATATATAATATTAGTAAGGATTGTTATTATAAATAACCTTACTAAAAATATTTTGATCTATATTTTTAGCACTTGACATGCTCAGATGCTTTTAGAGTAAAAATTATTATTTGTGAATGAGGAAAAAGAGAACATCGGACGCAGGTTCATTTCCCGCTCGTACTAATGTTCTCTTTTTCCTCATTCGCAAATACTAATTTGTACTTACTAAAAATATTTACAATCTTTCATTGTAAATAATTATTGTAGGTATATCTATCAAGTTTTTTAAATCAATACATTTCTTATTTACACTCTCTATTAAACAAATAGTTTTTACAAATAAATATATTTTAAACATATTATAACATCCACCTCATCAAGCTAAAGCTAAAGCCCTCGTCACACAGAGGCGGGAGCCGCAGGTAAGCGACCGCGATCCGGGACGGTTTTTTTTTGTAATAGGAACGGGCGCGTTCCTATATGACAGGTTGCATACAAATTCGAATATTACAAAAAAATCCCGTCCCGGATCGCGGTCGCTTACCTGCGGCTAGCGCCTCTGTGTGACGAGGCCTTAAGTTTCAAAAGCCTTTTGGATAACATGTCTAATACGAGGGAACAAAGGTATTTTACAGAAACCATGTTATAGTTAGTAGAGTTGAGTCAAGTTTATACATATACTCGTATGGTAATGAAGATCTATATTATTTATAATATATACTAGCCCATTGCAATAATAGCCTAGTGGTAAAACGAAGAACTGCAAGTACAGTGTAGTAGTTCGAATCCCAGTTCAAGGTATGATCGCATGGTACACACCGAGAACTTTTCCAGTGTTTTTCTCGAAATTATGTGTGTATTTATTTAATGGTTGGTAAAGGAAAAACCGTTTGTCCCAACCCTCTCCACCCATGGGAGTCGTAAGAGCCAACTGAGGAAATACCGGGGGAGTGGGCAGCAGCACTCCCTCGAGTATTAACAACATCCACTGCGATCTCCAACCCACCTGCCAAGCGTGGCGATTACGGCACTACCCCCATCCTTGGGGAGGCCTATGTCCAGCAGTGGACTATAAAAGGATGATGGATGGAAAGGAAAAAATGGTAAAGCAACCTGCTACATCATTTCTTAATTTTGATGCGATCTTAATCATTAGTACAAATGTTATCCAAGGTTTTAGCGAAGGCTATATACTGCCAATTGCAGTGCCTTGAGGATCATTAGATAATCGGAGATCACAAATGGTTATCGTTGTGGTCAATCTGCTGGTACTTTTTTCGTATACCTTACTCTTCGTTGGGCACAGGCTTAGGACTAGTGGCAAGGTGGACCGGGGTCTGGCATAGGGTATTTCTATTTAATTTAGCATCCTATGGAATCCAAGAAGGGCTCTGCAAATGTATCGTCAGCTTCTTGCATAGTCGAAACATAAAGTATATGGCTGCAGCTCCGATTGGAGATTAATACTGGCTTTGCATGAAGGTGTCTTAACAGCAAAAAAGGACCCAAAGAGTACTTATCCCGGTCCCCGAGAGTGTGGAAATTCTCGGCATTGACATCTCTAACAAAGTCCGTTTAATCTGTGTGGTGACGGACTAAGAATACAAGTGTCACCACCCCATCCTTTCCCACGGGTGTCGTACAAGGCGACTAAGGGAAGTAAGCAATTATCATCCATTGCACTACTGGTGGTAGGGCTGGGTACCAAGTGGGAGTACTCACTTGGTATCGGGCTCGAACGGGTCAGTACCACCGTCTTCTGTGTGACCGGTCATGAAGCACGTCAGTTTGTTTTGGCTGTAGCCGTTTATTTTTTCGTTTCATATCTGAGAAATGAAATGGTGCGCAGCGGCTGGACAGTACTCTCGGTATAGTTGAGTCCATGAGCGACAGTTTCCACTTACCATCAGGTGGGCGGTGGCTCGTCTGCCATCATTAGCAATAAAAGAAAAAGTCAAGTTCAGAGTCATTTGGAGATTTATTCGAAAAATAGGATTTTCTGGACTGAGACTCAATACTTAAAACCCAAGTTACGGGGATGAAACACTCTCAATGTCCATGGTCACAGAGAAAAAAAATTGTATGGCTGGCCGATTATTTTCTGTATCACTACATTCATACATCTTCGCAGATATCTTCAATATCATTAGTCTTTTTAGAAGACGCAACAAAACATAATAAGTAGCAGGAATATAGATAGTTTCGTTTGTAGCACAAAAGTATGGTCTGGGTTTTTACTAAAAGCCAAGAAACTTGTACATTCTAAAGATATTATAGTAAATTAGATTTAAAAAGGAGATCTCGGTTAAAGTTCTGAAAGGACTAAATTAATACAAATTTATTGTTTTTTGTGGACCTTTATAAAACATAGCATCACGCCTGTATTCCCCGAAGGGGTAGGCAGAGATGTATTACACACCCACGACTCGCCGGCTATGTTTAGTAGACCTTTATAAATAAAAGATTACTCTTCATTCTCTCAGAACTCAAACAATCTTTGCAATAAATGTGGTACTGTTTCAGTTTTAAAGATTTCCTTGTTGAATAGAAAAAGTTAGTTAAAATATTTACCTCAATGAAATTCCTCGCTGATCTTTGAAGTCTGCCAAATACATGCGAGTACAGTACATGTAGAATATCTTTCATAGAACGCAGATATCTGTTTCGTTCTTAGAATATTTTGTAATGTTAACTACAGTGATGACGTCACGTAGATGTATTTATTATCTACACCTGTCGGAGGTAAAATAAAGGCAAAAAAAATATTAAGAAAATATTGCGTGAGAAAAGACAAAGTTGTTCTGTTAAACGTTTTTCGTAAAGTTTAATAGATGTTTAGTAATCTCTTACAATTTGTGCATCATTTATGTTTTTGTAATCGTAATTTGATCAGTATTCTGTTAATTTATAGTAATAAATATAGAAAACTTGGTATTTTAGAGGTAATATTTATAAGAGCGGGTAAATACCAATGACTTTCTGACAGTTTTCTTCATCAATTCAGTTCTTTTACTCAATACTTCAAAACTTTTAAGATGGGTCTCGTGGCGTAGTTGGTAGTGTAACCGACTTCCGTGCACGAGGTCGTGGGTTCGATTCCCACTCAGGACAATTATTTTTGTGATGAACACAGATATTTGTACTGCGTCTGGGTGTTTTCTATCTATTATATATATGTATTTACAAAAAAAAAAGTTGTATATTATATATTATATCCGTAATCTGGTACTCATAGACCAGAGGACGTTGTGTGAAAAATGTCCGTGAATATTTATATTTATACTTGTAAATAATATAACACTTATATTATAAAGAGATATAGTTTGTTTGTAGGAAGTAATCTCTTGAACTACTAAACCGATTTTGAAAATTCTTTCATCGGTAAAAACCTACATTATTCCTGAGTGATATAGGCTATAGATATAGGCTATAGATATTTTGACATAGACTGTATTTTTTGAATGTGCACACAACCCTGTTTCTTGCCCCGAATGACGGGGTGTGGCGGTTAGGTACATTTTTCCCGCTTTGAAACAAAAAAAAAGGGTCAAAGATTCTCTGTGGTGGGCATTGACTTGAAAAAGGTGTATTTTTCCCATGGACAGTTATATGTTGCTTATCTCGAGTTGGAACTTCAGAAAACAAATATATTTTGCTACCAGACAATACCACAATATTAAACATAGTATACAGAGAAGTCTTAAACAATTATATACTCGCCCAATACATACTAGCAGCCAACAAGAAATAAACAGAGCATCACGCCTGTATTTACACACGGCCCACGGTTCGCTAGCTGTGTACAGGGCGAGCCCACGTAATAGGGGCCCCGTAGACGGCAATAGGCGAGCCTATTGCCGTCTACGGGGCACATTTCCAAACTCCGCGCTGCTACTGACAATTTTTTTTTTACGAAAAAGCTTTATAACATTGCCCGACTCGGGGATCAACAAGAAATAAAATATACATAAAATAAATCCCAAACATTAAGTATTAAGAATCACAAAAGTAAATTCATCACAAGTAAAAATGTTGCCCAGCGAAGTGGGCACGGGTCAACTAGTATTATATAAACTAGTACTTATACTAAAAATTATACAGTTTCTGTCTCTTTGGCAATCTTTGGTAAAGGTAATACATGTAGATACATGCAGTTGCAATTTAATTAAATAATAATACAATTTAATCTAATTCTATTAATAAAAAAATATATAAACTAATTTAATAAACTAATTTTTATTTGCCTATTTTTAACATTTTTAGTGATCACTATAATTTTATTTAAATGTTCTATCTGCACTTCAATCTGAAATCATAGAAATAGGTAGGCATATTTACGCTAAATGGAATTAATCATTTTTACCTAAACGACGATAAATTAATCAATACATTCATCATCTAGTAGATAATATAGTTTCAGGTTTTTGGAAAATGCATTTTTATAAGCATTATACATATATAAAAAAATGAGCCGTCACGGGGCGTCTCGCAGATGTGAGAACATCGAATTTCTTTCTTTCTTCTAATATTGTTCGAGTATTATATTATAATTCATGGTAAGCGCTCTCTGCGTTATCTATAGACGAATTAAAATTGTTATTGATTTATTGATTGACATTATACTTCCTAGTTATATGCTTTTGTCAACAAATTGCGTTAAAAACATTTAACCTCTCAAAGTCGCTTAAAGCCCCGACGCATAAAACGTCGTAGGTGCCGCTATAAATAGGCGTGGCGACGTCGCCACACCAACAGCCGGTTTTCCCTCCCTCTGAATTAGATGTTTTCACATCAATAAACAATTGACCGTTTAAAACTCAACGTATTTACACAATATCACTTTGAAGCACATAAAATTCTTAGCTGTACATTATCCTTATAGGTCCATAAAACACTTGGCTAATATATAACATCCAATATTTACAGGAAATGTTGTAAAACATTGTCATGTTTCTCTTGTACAAACCTTCCTCAAGGTACCGACGACTTCGCCCTGAAAAATTATGAAAAAGTATTAATGATTTTCAGAAAAACGTAATTTTGTATTCGATAGTGCGTTGTCGATTTCAATTATACCTATATACCCTGTCAGGTATTTAAAATTAGTTTAATTTGTTATATTTACGCAAATAGTACCGCTTATGACACGAGACTGGGTTTATGAAATCTATCGCGATTAATTAAATTCTGCCTTCCCGTCATTTCGGATCATTTTCCATGAATACTGCGACGTATTCGTGGTAACTGGATAATAATATAGAAATAAATAAAATAAAGACCTTGACAAACATTTTCCTGACCGAATATTGGGGTTTTGTTTGGATGGATTAATTTTTTCCAGCTATTCAGGATATCTTTTCAATAGAACAATAGGTTTATTAGTTTAAAATTTTGTTGTTAGGTATACGTTGTTACATAAGAATAAATCGAATAAATATTCGCGAAGACCTATCGCCGTGCCACTTACCGGGTTCTATTGTGAATCTAAGTCATCCTATAATGGTCTGATATGAAATAATTCATTTACTTACCTATTAAAAATTAGGTAAATATTTTGTGTTATGTGATATCACATTAGAATTATAGTGGTAGAGCCTTGTTTATCCCATGAATAGGATTTGATTGGGGTATGAAAGCGCCACCCAGCCACCAGAATCAGCGTAAAACAGTGGTAGGTACTGCTAACGTTGTGATTCGTATGGTGAGTGAGCGCCAGAGTCTAAAATCCCCTCCCTATCCTTTCGTTATTGTCCTCTCATTAGTATTCATTCTTATTATCCTTACTCTCCAACTTCTATCCCTTTCCTTGGAGATGGTGACGTGCGAGTGATTCCTCTGGTCTATAGGCTACGGTAACCGCTTACCATGAGGTGGGCCGTATGCTTCTTTGCCACCCACATTGTATAAAAAAATAAAATTATTGATTACGTAGGTACACCGTTATCATCGTCTACTATCATCAATCATTTAGCCTTTCACGATTGACTGGCACACGATTGATAGGCAGCATATTTACTCAAATAGCTATATGGGTAACTCAGTGATATAAAATTGTACATCAATGCTATAGAAATTTAGGTTTACTGAATTGAATTACGTAAAAATAATGATAAATTAATATTAACTGATTACAATATAGGGTTTTACAACAAGAACTTTGGTTTGGTAATTATTAATGAAAAATTATCTATACTATTATAAAGCTGTGACAGAGCTGAGTCTGTACATTTAAGATATTTGAGAAAAATGTCTGAATTAGGCTATATAGGCGTGTCGCAAAACGATTTTTTTTAGATTTTTTGTCTGTTTGTGTGTTCATCTGTTTGTTTGATCGCGCATCGCGCAAAAACTACTAAATGGATTTTAATGCAACTTTTTAAATGTGATAGCTCTTGATTAGACTTAAAAACTGGTATACATTTTATTCCGCTACTATATCGGTGACCTGAGATATAACCGAAAAACTGGTATCTGATAAATGCCCACCACGACCACGGTTGCTGATGTCGATTTTGAGAATTTTGAGTTTTAAGGCTGCAATCGATTCGATTTGCTCCATATAGACTCTGTCTTTAACATAACTCCACAAAAAATAATCCAGCGGTGTTAAATCACATGATCGAGCTAGCCACTTAACAGCTACATTTCGTGAAATTATGCGATCGGAAAAAAAAACAGACGGCAATATGAGAGCTACTGTCATTCTTTCTAATTAATTCATTTGCATTACAAGCAAGTTTCATTAAATTTAATAACCTATCAAAATTCAAATCTTAGATGATGCAGATTGATTAGGATTTGTAATCGCTGATAATATATATTGTAGGTGATACGAAGTTCACCGGGTCATCTAGTATTTATCAAGCCTCAGTGTACAGTCGTACAATAATAATTATACTTACTAACGTGAACACAATCCAACTCTAGCAGTTCTCATAGCTACGAATACGCCAGACGGTCTATATTTAGTTATTTAAATAAACGCTATGGCATGTTTATTAAACTTACGTATTTTGTCCATCGGAGTGAGAAGCGGTTTGTGGTGGCCACCGATGTAGCTGCGCTCTAAACATCATCTGACCAAACGTCATACGAAATTGCCTTGACATTGAACAATAAAGCACAAAGTTGATGGCCCCATTCAGAAGTGCCAAAGCATCCATCAACTCTCCAAATAAGTCATAGCACTTCTTGAAAAAGCATCTTCCTAGCAATCCGCTCAACAATCCAAGTATCCCTTGTGGTAACTCTGTCACTAGAAACAGCAAGAGAACAGCAACTAGCATCTTTGTCGTTCTGTTTGTCCTTCTATCAGCTTTGCACTGCCTTTTTACGGCTTTATTATTAGTAGGGCATTTATTGTATACCCGAATCTTTTTCTGATGCTGATTGGCACTATATACTTCACGGATCAGCCACAAACTGATGATTGTTAAAATGCAGCAAGGTAACAGCTTTATAACTACGCCATGGACCCAAAAATTTATTTGGTATAACTGGCCTTCTTCGTCAGAATCTACGTGGTACAATATCATTGGACCCGAAGGCTCCAGCACTACTGCAGTGTGGACATCAAATACCTGTAGGTATTAAAAAGCACTCATTAATCCTTCTTATATTATACTAATTTAAATGACAAAGTCATTTTGTTTATCTGTTGCCTACTTTTTGACGCCGGAAACACTAAACCATCATAGAATGTGGCATTATAGTCGTATCTCTAGTCTTTCTATCCCGATAAATGGAGGGTTCCTGTTAATGGTTATTTTTGTATAGAGATTATGTGCCAGGTGGTGACTTATTTATATTTAAAGGTTGGGTGATTATTATACATATAATGTAATAACATCTAATGTAATAAAGCTGAAGAGTTTTTTTCTTTTAACGCTAATCATTGGAAGTGATTTAAAAAAAAATATTTTGTAGTCTATCTGTTTAAAATGATTGTAGGATATCTAACGACACAAAATGACATTTAAAAGTGTACAATTCCTAAAGGCTACCTAACATTGAAGTGATAAATCAAACAGATTAAAGTCATAAATAAAGTGTAATGTAGTGCGAATGAAGTTTATAATTATCGTGTGAACTAATCTTGCGTGTTTCTGTTACGCAAATTTAAAATTGACGTAGGAATACAGCGATTGTTATCTGGAGAATTATATAGTTGAAAATAGACATGGGTATTTTTATACTTTAGTAATAAAACTTTTTTCTTTTGTGATATCTTGAGACTGTTTCAACGAATTTGTCCCCAGGGAGTTATTAGCGATAACAAAGTTTTATCAGTATCTCGTTTGTATAGTATATTACGTAGGTACGTAATTATTTATTTAGTATACACATACATCGTCGTTTTCTTATTTACAGCACTAACTAATGAATTTTTCTTTATGTTTTTGACTTAAGCCAAATTTCTTACTATAATTCAATGAAATTTATATTTCATTATAAGAATTATATAGTCGTAGCATCACGCCTGTATCTATGTTCCCGAAGGGGTAGGCAGAGGAGTATTACACACCCACGATACGCCAGCTATGTTTAAGTCCCACGTAATAGGGGGCGGGCCTATTGACGTCTACTGGGCACATTTCCAAACTCCGGGCTGCTATTGAGACTTTTTCTTTTTAGGAAATAGCTTAATAACATTGTCCGACCCGGCGATCGAACCCGAGACCTCTTGATTAGCAGTCGCATACACTACCGCTACACCACCGAGTAGTTATTAGGTTTTATTTGAAGTTATTTATTTTTGAACTACATACCTATGTTACTGAACTAGATTCTGCTCGCGACTTCGCCTGCGTGGACTTCACAATATAAATACATCACTCTACGCCACATTAATTATCTCTATGCAAAAATTACTATCTTTAAATTCAAAAATATCTTTATTTTATAGGCCTATTATATAGCACTTAAAATCGTCAAGAATACACCAATAATAAACACGAATGACATTATATCGCACAAAATAATATTGAAAATTAATGAATGAGGAGCAGCTGAAGCCCGTTTTGTTTTATCCTCAAGATAATCCGAAACAGTGTAATAACAATTTTCAGGAATTTTATGTGAATGTGAGCAAAACCAAAGTAATGGTTTTTGAAAGAGAAGAAGCCAGAACAGATGTTAGAGTAGCAGTAGGAAATGGTGTGCTAGAACAAGTGGATGAATTTGTATATCTTGGATGTGGATTCAGTCGGGATGGAAGGTACACCACTGATGTAGAGAGAAGAGTGAATGCGGGAAATAGAGTGAACGGAGCATTGGGACAACTTCTCGGCAGCCACCACCTCAGCCAGAAGGCACGTGTCGTAATACACAACGCAGTGCTTGTCCCTACGTTATTATATGGAAGCGAGAGTTGGGTATGTAAAAAGGAGCATGAGTACAAAATCAATGCGGCCGAAATGCGATCTCTACGGAGAATCTGTGGAGTGAAGCTGACTGACCGCATTCGAAGATGCGAAAGAGAATGCTCCGATGGTTCGGACATGTGGAAAGAATGCCGGACGAGCGACTGGCTAAGAAGATATACAATGCGAAAATGGAAGGATGTAGGTACAGGGGGAGACCGAGACTTACCTACCTAGACCAAATTGGTCATGTATTGAAGGAAGGTGGAGTCAGGAGTCTCCGAAACCGGCTAGCGTGTATGAAGAGAGTTATGAATGTTGAGGAAGCGAGAGATGTATGCAAGAATAGAGCCTTTTGGCACTCTGTTCTCTCTGCCTACCCCGCAAGGGAAATGGCGTGATGATAAGTTAGTAAGTGAGGAATTTTATTGTAGAAGCATATACATTGCCTCATGAAAGATCTACTAATTCTGTGGAGACGAGTACTGTGTGCAATAAGATTCCCTTTGTTCCTAGTATTAATGTGATGAACGTTGCTGTACTTATTAAAGTTACTGATGTTTTTCTTGACGTACAACAAATTTTCAAATATAAATTGAGACACAACAGTTAGAATATTTATTTCTTAGAATTTTTGTCTAAGGGAAATTCTCGGGTCCAGATTATAGATTGCAAGAACGACCCTTTCCTGAAGTGCAAATATAGAATTTCAATCAACGGAGCATCCCCATAGCAGTATGCCATAGGACATAATATTATGAAAGTAACTGAAATAAATACTATTATAGCCGTTTCAACATCAGTCAATAATATTTTTTTTTACCGTATATGCTGCTGAGTTAAGTCTGACTGACAATTTTAGGTTTAATTACTATAGTAAGTACCTCTTTGTAACCGACAGCGACGTTTGCAGTGTTTCCTTTTGCGTCTAAAACTCACTCTGGAGCATGCAACATAAATATCTCCGTGTGAAAAGCAGTCCTTACTTAAATCAATGGCAGTCATTTACAGTGACTGGCCTAGGGACTTGTTAATTATTATGGCAAAACACACATTAAGAGGGATCTGTACTCTTTTATATTATTTTAATTTGATCAGAATACTCTGATGAAATTAAATGGTATTCGTGGAATGAAAACCATTTCCTTCACCACATTCGGTAATTACTGTGGCTCCGACGACGTTTATATAAAGAGCATTGATTTGTGACTTAGTTCCTTTGCACAAATTAGGCGATTAGGATTTCTTAATAGTATTACTGGTGATCAAAATTTAAGAGTTTCCAATGAGAAACACAGTCCCTAACTATATACTAGGCGCTTCTTGTTTTAAATTTACGTATTCGTAACTCATTGTGCTCTACAAAACAGATTTATCATTTTCGTAAAGTATTTTGTTTCATCTGTATTTTAGCATTTGACATGCTCAGCTAGGTACTTTTAATAACTCAATCTTGGCTGCCTCCCCCCCTGACGGAAGACGTGGGCGCCGAGGCTGGCCGCATTCGCGGCATGCTTACACAGATCTACGATGCGGCCATGCCCCGCGTGCGGCGCCTGCCTTGGCGAAAGGGGGTCTACTGGTGGTCCCCGGAGCTGGCAGACCTCTGACGTACGGCCTGTATTCGTGCCCGGAGGTCCTACACCCGCAGCCAATGTCGCCAAATCCGCAGCCAACGTCGCCAAATCCGCGCTGAAGAGTGGGAGGGCCGGCTGTATGCGGCGTTAAGCTGGCCATCCCAAGGACGCAAAAAGGCAGGAGATGCTGGAGAGTCTCGGGTGTGACCCCTGGGGACACCCGTATCGCGCGGCGCTTAATAAGCTCCGCGCCCAGGGCCTCCCCCTTACGGAGACCCTCCAGCCGGACTTCCCCTCTGAGGTGGTTGAGGGACTATTCCCTTCACGGGCGATGCACGCGCCCCCGGTCATGGCTCCGCCAGATGACGACCTGGAGGCCGACGACGGGGAGGTACCGCCCGTGACGACGATGGAAATGGGGGCGGCGGCAGCGCAAATGTGGAGAAGCGCCGCCACCGGGCTGGACGGGGTTCCTGCCCGAGTGCTGGCCCTGGTCCTCGACCACCTTGAGCCCCGCCTCAGGGGACTGTTCGACGCTTGCCTGGTGTCCGGACGGTTCCCTGACTGCTGGAAGGAGGGGAAGCTCGTGCTCCTGCCGAAGCCGGGACACTCTCCGAATGCAGTCGCTGCCTTCAGGCCCATCGTGTTGCTAGACGAGGCGGGCAAACTCCTCAAGCGGGTAGTCGCTGCCCACATCGTCCGGCACCTAGTTGCGGTCGGCCCTGACCTGTCCGATGCCTAGTTCGTTCGGATTTCGGGCGGGTCGGTCTACAGTCGACGCCATTCTGCGCTTGAAGGCCGCGGCTGCGGAGGCCGTCACCTCGAAGGAAGTGCTGTTGGCGGTGTCGCTCAACATCGCCAACGCCTTCAATAGTGTGCCATTCGGCTGCATCAAGGAGGCACTCCGGTACCATGGAGTGCTCTAACTAAGACGGCTGGTGGCAGACTACCTCGACGGCCGCAGCGTCCTCTTCGTGTACCTGGAAGGGGACGTTGTAAGGAGGGCTATGTCTTGCGGCGTCCCGCAGGGTTCGGTTCTAGGGCAGCTCCTGTGGGACATCGGCTACGAGTGGGTCCTCCGTGGCCGGATCCCCCCCGGGCTGGGCGTAATTTGCTACGCAGACGATACGCTCGTCACAGCCCAGGGACCCTCGAGGAGGCAGCAACACGGGTACCGCATGGTCTCGTGCGATGCAGCCTGCGCGTTGGCGGGAATCCCCCCGTGGGATCTGGAGGCGGAGGTGCTTGCCGACGTTTATCAGCGGGCGTCGACGGCGCGGGCGGGGGGCAGCCGCCCTTCGCTGAGCGCAATCTCATCGTGGCGGGAAGATGCCCGCCGCGCCACCGTCCTAAAGTGGAGGTCTCGGCTGGAGACGCCCCGTCCGGAGATTTTATCTTTTTTTTTCACGGAACCCTAATTGTTTTCCTAAGTTATGTGCTGTAACTACAGCTATCTGCTAGTGAGAGTCCTATCCAAATCGGTCCAGCCGTTCCGGAGACTAGCCGGAGCAAACAGACGGACAGTCAGTCAGACAGACAAAAACTTTAAAAATTGGTAATTTGTTACCTATGTAACGTATATAATTTCGTATACATTAAGTAAAAAGTTGTTATTTAGACTGTACAAACAGACACTTCAATTTTATTTATTTGTATAGATTAAAGGGTTCTATTAATCCCTCATGGACGTATAGGTGGTATTTTCTTAGTGGTGTGTATGTATTTTTGTAACAAAATATATTACCCTTTTTTTATTTTTCACGTAAAATCTGTACAACAAAAAAAAACTGTAAAGCTTCTTATCCTATAAGATAATTCTTTTACGTATAAATGGGTGCTAACAGGCTAATTTTTCTTGGACGTGTCTGCTTGTGTGGAAAAAGTGGAAGGATTTAGGTACAGGGGGAGACCGAGACTCACCTACCGATAGATCAAATCTGTCATGTATAGAAGGAAGGTGGAGTCAGGAGTCTCCGAAGATTATGCATGTTGAGGAAGCGAGAGATGTATGCCTTTCGGCACTCTGTTCTCTCTGCCTACCCCGCAAGGAAGATGACGTGATGATAAGTAAGTAAGTTAGTAATTTTCTATGCCTCTATGTCTATAAAATATGACACTTATAAATATATATTTTTCATGAAAAATCCACCATGATAAGTACGCATAGGTATATGATTAATACGTACCATATATGTCGGTATGCACAATATGGGCGGAAGGATGAAGCTGCTGAGTATCGCGGTGCTACATCGCCTCTCCGTGCACAGTATGTGGTTCTTATCAGAGTATCTATAAACAAAAAAAATAATATAATTACAGCATCCATCCTTCCATCGGCCTTTCATGGTCCACTGCTGGACATAGGCCTCCCCAAAATGGGGGTTTTACCATAATCGCCACGCTTGGCAGGCGGGTTGGCGATCGCAGTGGATGTTTTTAGTACACAGGGGAACGCTGCTGCCCGGTCCTCCGGTAATCCCTTAGTCAGCTTTTACGACTCCCATAGGAAGAGACGGGGTGGAGCTATTCTTGGGGTATTTATAGATTTAAAGCATCGTTTTACATAACAAATTATTTCGTCGTTGGGCAACTGCAATAGCATAGCGGTCTAGAGCGCATCCCCGGATTGGATGGGATGCAGGTTCAAATCCTGCATGCAGTAAAGTCCCCTTTTTTCACTTTCACAAATATTTTTTTATTCAAAGTAAAGCCGTGTGGGGCCGGCTTTAGAATTGTCCACCCCTCTCTACCCACGGGAGTCGTAACAGCCAATTGAGGAAATACCGGGGAAGTGGGCAGCAGCAACCACTGCGATCGCCAACCCGCCTGCCAAGCGTGGTGATTATTGCATTATCCCCCATGACGAGACCGCTTGTTGTGGAGTTCTCTTGGGGAGGTCTATGTCCAGCAGTGGACGTTGAAAGGCTGACGGATGGATGGATGGATTTAAAGTAATTAAGCATATCAACTGTAAAAATACAGATCAAAATATCGGATAAAGTTATACATATTAAAAACCAAGATGAAACGGATATAACCTTCAGATAGCCGACCTATCTGTTACATCTAGGTAAATTCTATCCGGCCAAAGATTGATAATTTAATAAGCCAATATCCACCCAGATTTTCACAAAAATGACAAATAGTACTTGAAAATATTTTAAATCATAATATGTACTTACAAGTATAATCATTAATCGAAACATTTATGGATTAATATTAATGACTATTTTTCCCAAAATATTTGTATATATCAGTGTGAATAACTCTAAGATCTATTATTTTTGTGTAATGAAATACTCAAGTGATTTATGTAGTCGATTAAACACAAAGTGAAAAATGTGAAATCGAAAATAACAGTCACGAGCAGGATTTGAACCTGCATCTCCTGAATACCATCCAGATGCTTTGCCAATTCAGCCATCGTGACAATTGCTCCTGACTGCTAATTTCGATAAGACATTCATACTTAACGTCTTTGGGTAACGCCTGCGCCATCTGTAGGAAGTATTTTCATACATTATACCGACTAGGTAAACTTAATTTTACAATTAAAATTTTACCTAATAATGACGCAAACCCTATAAATATTTAGATATTTTTATATATATTTTTAGCATTTGACATGCTTAGCACTATACATTATTGTTCGTACCGACCCGCCCCCGTCGGTACGAACAATGGCAGATGCGGCGATGGGGGCCGCCACCCATCACGCCTTGCCCAGTTTGGCGAGTCGAGGGGAGCAGAGTGTCGAGTAGGCACGTGGAATGTAAGAGGTGGTGTGGAATATAAGTTATACGAGCTGGTAACCGTCATGTCAGACAGACAGCTTGATGTGCTCTGTGTAACAGAGACCAAGCGAAAGGGCAGTGACACCTGTGATCTTCCTGGTGGAGGGATAGCTCTGTGGTCTGGTGTACCAGAGCAGAGCGATCGGGCCAGTATGGGAGTGGGGGTGTTGCTGTCCGCTCGCTTGGCCTCAGGTGTGAAAGACTACGGAATGTTTGATCCCAGACTTTTATGGGTCCGAATAAAACTAGGTGTAGCCAGGGTCTTCATGGTCACAGCTTATGCTCCCGTAGGCTCTTCGGTAGCATCGGATCTAGAGAAGTTCTGGGATAATGTTAGGGAAGTTCTGGATTTGGCAGAAGCTAGTGAACGTGTGATAGTATGCGGAGACGTGAATGGATGGGTTGGAACCAAGCGTCCAGACTTCGAGGACGTGCTTGGTTCATTTGGTGATAAGAGAGTGAACGATGCAGGTAGGCTCATTGCGGATGTATGTATGGAGAGAAACCTTATTGTGTCAAACACATTTTTTCAACATAATGACATCCATATGTATACATGGAGAAGGAATGAACAGATAAGTATGATAGATCTAATTCTGGTAGACAGTCGCATCCGAAGTAAACTTCTGGATACAAGAGCCTACAGGGTCCCACTGTCGACACGGACCACTATCTCGTTATTGCGAGATTTAGTGATCTGTTCAGAAAGTGGAGACACTGGCGAGAGCGTGTCCACTTTGAAGGGCTTGAAAGAATAAATATTGAAAAGTTGCAAGAAGAGAGTGTAAGAGCAAAGTATGCAGAGGATATCCGTGAACGGCTGACAATGGCAAGTCAGCCGGAATTTGACATGGAAGAATGCTGGAGAGTATTGAAAGAAAGTATGGTAGATACAGCGAAAGAAGTATGTGGATGCTCAAAGAAGCATAGGAAAGTGAAAGGTGATGTATGGTGGGATACGGAAGTAGCAGTTTCCGTAGACCAAAAGAAGAAAGCGTGACTGGACTATGTATCTTCTTTGAACCTGAGTGCAAGTATGAAAGAACAGAAGAAAGAAATATACCGGCAAAGTAAGAATGACACCAAAGCCTTGGTGAAAAAGAAGCGTGATAGAGCAAATATGATTGCAGAAGAAAGGCTGACCAAAAACTTCGAGAGCAACACCAAACTTTTCTGGAGGGAGGTGAAGAAATCTCGGAGTGGTTGGTCAGCTTTCAGAATGAATAAAATAAGGTCTAAAGGTGGAGACATTCTTAAGCAAACACAAGATGTGTTAAGCCGATGGAGTGAATATTTTGGAGATATGTATGTGGATGTTCAGGGTGATGCTGGTGCCATATGTGGTCTAACAGATCAGCATTCGGTACCGGCATCCTTTGATGACATTAGTATGGATGAAGTTGAATGGGCGATTAGAAGTTTGAAAAATGGTAAGGCAGCGGGTATTGATATGGTGTCTGCTGAGATGATCATTGCTGTGTGGGGCCGGCTTTAGAATTGTCCCACCCCTCTCCATCCATGGGAGTCGTAAGAGCCGACTGAGGGAATACCGGGGGAGTGGGCAGCAGCACTCCCTCGAGTATTAACAACATCCACTGCGATCGCCTACCCGCCTGCCAAGCGTGGCGATTACGGCACTATCCCCCATATGAAAGAAACACATTTTGTGTGCGTTCTCTTGGGGAGGCCTATGTCCAGCAGTGGACTTCGAAAGGCTGATGGATGGATGGATGGAGATGATCAAGCTTGGAGGCTCATGTGTCCGGGAATTCTTCCTGATGCTTCTCAATTTATGTTGGAGATCAGGAATGGTTCCCAAGGACTGGAGAAGCGCAGTCATCGTGCCCTTGTTTAAAAACAAGGGTTCACGTTATGACTGTGCAAACTACAGAGCCATAAGCTTGACCAGTTTGGCAGCCAAAGTGTGTGGTAAGATTATTGAAAGGAGAATGAGGATGGTGTCTGATGAATTTTTATGTGAGGCACAAGGAGGTTTCAGGTGTGGAAGGGGATGCATGCATCAAGTGTTTTCTCTGCGCAACATTGTGGAGAAGCATCTGGCTGTAGGCCAGAGGGTTTTCTGCAGTTTTGTAGATTTGGAGAAAGCATTTGACACGGTTGTAAGAAAGGAAATTTGGGACATTTTGCCGGAATGTGGTATTAACCGTAGACTGCTACAAGCGGTGCAGTCCAACTACATGGACTGCAGAGCTTGTGTGCGGCTGGATGATGGAATGTCACCCTGGTTTGATGTCAATATCGGCGTTAAACAGGGCTGCGTTCTATTAGCCAGACTGTTTATCATATATCTGGATAAATGTCTACAAAGGTTGAATGAAATGAATGTGGGAGTTCAGATGGGCGACTCAGTCGTTAGGTCTCTGCTATATGCGGTTTTATTAGTGCAGTCCGCGGCTGACCTGCAAACCCTAGTCGACGTAATGGCAGAAGATTGTAAGAAAAGGGGTCTACGTGTGAATTTGAGCAAAACCAAAGTAATGGTTTTTGAAAGAGAAGAAGCCAGAACAGATGTTAGAGTAGCAATAGGAAATGGTGTGCTAGAACAAGTGGATGAATTTATATATCTTGGATGTGGATTCAGTCGGGATGCAAGGTACACCACTGATGTAGAGAGAAGAGTAAATGCGGGAAATAGAGTGAACAGAGCATTGGGACAACTTCTCGGCAGTCATCACCTCAGCCAGAAAGCACGTGTCGCAATACACAACGCAGTGCTTGTCCCAACGTTATTATATGGAAGCGAGAGTTGGGTATGCAATAAGGAGCATGAGAGTAAAATCAATGCGGTCGAAATGCGATCTCTGCGGAAAATCTCTGGAGTGAGGCTGACTGACCGCATTCGTAACGATGACGTAAGAGAGCTAGTAGGTATGAAAGAGAGTAAACAGTAGAGGTGTAAAGATGCGAAAGGGAATGCTCCGATGGTTCGGACATGTGGAAAGAATGCCGGACGAGCGACTGGTTAAGCAGATATACAATGCGAAAGTGGAAGGATGTAGGTACAGGGGGAGACCGATACTCACCTACCTAGACCAAATCGGTCATATATTAAAGGAAGGTGGAGTCAGGAGTCTCTGAAATCGGCGAGCGTGTATGAAGAGAGTTATGAATGATGAGGAAGCGAGAGATGTATGCAAGAATAGAACCTCTTGGCACTCTGTTCTCCCTGCCTACCCCGCAAGGGAAATGGCGTGATGATAAGTAAGTAAGTATTAATTACAAAGTGTGCATAAACATATTCATACTTAACGTCTTTGGGTTACGTTATCGAAATTAGCAGTCAGGAGCAATTGTCACGATGGCTGAATTGGCAAAGCATCTGGACGGTATCCAGGAGATGCAGGTTCAAATCCTGCTCGTGACTGTTATTTTTGATTTCACATTTTTCACTTTGTGTTTAATGTATAGTGCTAAGCATGTCAAATGCTAAAAATATATTTATATAAAAATATCTAAATATTATGTAGTCGACTTCACAAAATAAATAGGTATTTTTTATTAAAAATATTTCAACATAACATCACGCCTGTATTCCCTGAAAGGATAGGCAAAGGTGTACTACACACCAGTTATGTTCGCCAGCTATGTTAAAGTCTCACGTAATAGGGGGCGAGCCTATGGCCGTCTACCGGACACAGTTCCAATCTCCAGGCTGCTACTGAGATTTTTTCTTTTCACGAAAAAGCTCAATAACACTGCCCAACCCGGGAATCAAATCTGAGACCTCATGATCAGCAGTCGTTTACACTACCGCTGCACCAGAGGCAGTTAAAAATATGAAAAAATTTAATCGTTATGAATTGTTTAATTTTTGTGTTTAATAACGCATGATTGTGTTAAACAGACACCAGTATGCCAGAGGGCATTCCAACAACAGGGCATTAATAGTTCCCCCATCCGATAACAAGTTAAAAATCCCATTTAGTACCACATTCAGTATGGATCCGTTTTAAGTTTTCCATCTTGGATGCCCCATGGGAGCTCGCTGATACCTCTGCGCACTTACTCTGATAAAAAGTATTTGATATAGATTCTCGATACCCGAGTCGACGTAATCTATGCTATAGGTACTATTTGCCCGTTATAAAATATTATATTTGAAGTACACAACAACGATTATAAAAATCTTTATAACAAAGACTCAACAAACATCTCAAATTAACCAAACGCTTACTTTAATTTATGGTTTTAGAATTACCAACACTCTAGTCCTACCTAAGTTAAGCACCCACCACACTTTTTTTGTAAAGGCGGGAAAAAAATTACCAGACCGCACAACCCGTCATTCGGGGCAACGAACAGGGTAGTTTGGGGCCCTCATCCACTAAATAAACCCGCCGTGTGTCGTCTCTCCACCTATGTTGGCGGCCCACTGGGTGCACCCACCACATTACCGGGGCCGCGCCGTCTTGAACGAATTGACCAAAAGTAAATCAAATTAATCACAGAGCAAAGAAACAGAATTTAATTAAGTCATCTGACAGCTCAGTTTAATGACATTTTTTCTCCTTATAAAATAGTTTATTTATGTTATTATCTATTTACCGGTCTTTGCTCGTGGCTCCGTCTCAGACAAAAGATAGTTTTTAGGTTATATCTCAGGTTCCCGATATAGTGGCGGGATAAAATGTATACCAGTTTTTAAGTCTAATTTCCACATTCACAAATAATTTGTACTTTAAAGAATAATCTTGATATAAATTTTAACCACATAAGAGAAACCGAGGTACTATACAATATTACAGACAACCCACAGCACATTAATGACATTGATGGTCCATTAAATCCCAAAGGGCCTATCACCATTTATTTATATTAATAGGACAATGTATGTATTTTTTTACCAATTGTAATGGATTGCTGTTTCTGGCGTTAGTCAAAATCCGTTCCTATATTATTTATTTTTTAGGTTATATCTCGGGTTTCCGATATAGTAGCGGGATAAAACGTATACCAGATTTTAAGTCAAATCAAAAGCAATCAATCAAAAAAGTTTCATAAAAATCCGTTCCTATATTATTTGCTTGTAGGTTATATCTCGAGTTCCCGCTATAGTGGGATAAAAATTATACCAAATTTTAAGTCTAATCAAGAGCAACCAATCAAAAAATTTCATCAACATCCGTACTTTACCCCTACCGTTTTTTGCATCTTGCGTGAACAAACATACAGACAAAAATCCTCGTAATTGTTGTTTTGGCTTCTGGAGCTCTAAAAAAAGACCTCCATATTAATTTTTCTTCAATATCTGCAATTTACAAATATCGGCTTATTATAATTTTATTATGTGTATAGATATAGATTTTCCTATTCATATATGATTTTGAATAAATTAACCTGTTGATTACATGGCACAGCAACTTGTATATTAATTACATTTTATTCACCATCGATTCCGAATTGGAAATTATTTATTTACTTTTCAAGAATAGCTCCACCCCGTCTCTTCCTATGGGAGTCGTAAAAGCCGACTAAGGGATTACCGGAGGACCGGGCAGCAGCGTTCCCCTGTGTACTAAAAACATCCACAACCCGCCTGCCAAGCGTAGCGATTATGGTTTTCCATTTTATTCCCCATTTTGGAGAGGCCTATATCCAGCAGTGGTGGAGGTCGAAAGGCTGATGGATGGATGGATGGATACCATAAGAGAACAAATTTTTATTATAGTGTAGTGTATTTGCAGATTCCTGTTATAGTGTTTAAACTACGACATGTTTTTCTTTAAATAAGACTAGCCTTTGCCTGCGGTCCCGCCGCATCCAAAAGCTAGTTTTTGGATTATATTTCAGGTTCGGTATAGTAGCGGGATAAAATGTACACCATTTTTTAAGTATGCCAAATGTTCGGCATTTAAACCGAACCTCGGCTGAATGCTGAAGTTCTGTTCAAGCTTCTGAAATTCGGATAAACCAATGTAAACCGAATTTCGGCCCATCCTTAGTCGTGACACCAAATATTAATTGATGTTGCTTATGATGATATTCTCAATGCTCATAAAGCACCATATAATGGGTGTGCCTTAATTATTGCCATAATTATTATACCACCCAGGCTTTATAACCCAGGAAACTAAATAACATTGATTAGAGTAATTAATGCTAGCTCAGAACGTTTTAAATCTACCTTGGTGGTGCTGTGATAGTGTGAGAGACTGTCGATCATGAGGTCTCGGGCTCGATCCCCGGGTCGGGCTGTGTTATTGAGCTTTTATGTAAAAAAAAAATCTCAGTAGTAGTCCGGAGTTTGAAAATTTTCCCTGTAGACGGCAGTAGCCTAGCCCCTTATTACGTGGGACTTATAAACAGTTGGGAAGCCGTGGGTGTGTAATACACCTCTGCCTACCCCTTCGAGGATACAGGCGTGAGACTATGTTTATGTTTTCAGAACGTGTTTTAAGCAACTTTGCTATAGCTCAAAATATGTATCTCGAGAATTGTTTGTCCACAAAAATATGTGGTGAACATATAGTACAATATCCAGCCATAAAATCATTTGTCGCAGGAAAGCAAGAGTCGTATGACTAGATGAACAAAAGCCACTAACAATGGATTGTTGAACAATGGATCCTCCTAAACGGGCAATCACTGTGTCCGTATTTACGGGTGACTTTTTCCGCCAACCAATCGGTTCACTGTCTCGTGTAAACAGACCTTAGAATATACGGTTGTAAACTTTCTTTTTCTTTTAAAAAGCTAATAAATAAATCTCTTGTGGTCTGGAAATGTACAACAGATTATAATAGGTCTATTATATTTATGAAATTGGCGTTTTGTCAAACTGCCATGTTGATCTCAAATGTCTGGCATTTGGTTATGCTTATGTGATGCTGTTTTTTATTAATTCTATTTCAATGATGATGAGTGTCAAAATCACCTTTAAAAAAAGATTTTATTGATTCTCGCTCTCGCAATTTTTTTAGCAAAGGAATCAATGAACTACCAATAAAATGGCGAAAGTGCATAGACAACAATGGTACATACTTTGATGAATTAATTAAAATCGTTTCATTTTAAAGAAATCATTTTGCTTTTTCCATGCATAACGCCAATTTCATAGGGTATAACCCCACGAAAGTTAAATAAAAATTACATTCAATAACTAAAAACCCGTCTACTGAGAAATCACGCTCTAAAATATGGAAATCATTCAGTCAAGAAAGTATTGAGAATGGATGATTTGTTTATGGTTCCAAATTCAAATTTTGGTTTTTTAAGTTGTTGTTAGATTGACACAACTGTTATCCATTTTGGCGCGGAGTTTGAGTTACATCTGTTATTTATATTAAATACAGTGCTGTTTTTAGTTATATCATATCTAGTGTGTATTGCGAATTTCATAATGGACAAAAACATCGAACAAAGAGTTTGTCTTAAATTTTGCATCGCCAATGGAATTTCGTGTTCGGAGTCGCTGAAAATGTTACAGAAGGCTTACGGTGAATCGACTTTATAAAAAACACGTGCTTATGAGTGGTACAAAGCGTTTAAAAATGGTCGAGATGTGATGGAAGATTTGCCTCGCTCTGGTAGGCCATCAACGTCTGCAACTGAAGTTAACATTGCAAAAGTGAAGGAAATAGTGACTGAAAATCCTCATTCAACTTTGAGAGATCTCTCTCGCGGCGGCTATCTAGCCGCCAAACTTACCGTGTCTCACGAGTTGATCCGTACCATTTTAAATAATCACTTGGGTATGAAACATGTTTCCGCTCGGCTAGTCCCAAAAGACCTGAATTTTCTCCAAAAACTCAATCGCATGAGAGTCGCTGAGGACATGCTAGATCGAGTCAATTCCGACCCAACATTCATGAAACGCATTGTTACTGGTGACGAGACGTGGGTTTACGAGTTTGATATGCAAACGAGTCAACAAGCTTCGGAGTGGCGACTGCCAACTGAACCAAAACCGAAAAAACCACGCTAAAGTCAATCAAAAGTCAAAGTCATGTTGACTGTTTTCTTTGACTATCGCGGTGTTGTGCACTCGGAATTCTTGCCAGAAGGTCAAACGGTAAATAAAAAATATTATTTGAGCGTTATGCGGCGTTTAAGAGAGCAAATTCGACGAAAAAGGCCAGATTTAAGGAAAGAAAATTCTTGGATTTTGCACCACGATTAATTATGATATTTTCCCGGTACTTTCTTGACAGTATGTATGTAAGGACCTAATATTTCTACGTCCAAGATTGTTCTTGTCATTTCATCAACTATGCTGGAAAGAACCTGCATATCAATGATATGCTCTCCATAGAATGTACTTTGCTATGTTGATGGCAGAGAAAGTCCCTTCGAGCATTCTAGAGGAAAGACGGGCCCTACTTGTCTTTGGTGCGGCGGAGAGACTTTGTGTACCTCTGTCTGCTTTATTTACTCTTCAATTGATATGTGCTTTGACTGAACGTTTGAGTTGATATCAATATTGCCTATGTACCACCGAAGCGATCACAACGAGACGTCGCAATTTGTTTCATCCATACAATCTGAAAATGATCCCATTCAAAACAATTCGTTTTCAGAGATCTTTTTTAGCACGTTACACGGCTCTGGAATGGACTTCCCGCTGTGGTGTTCTGTACGAAGTTTGTGAATAGTCTCTGACGCACGTAGGCGGCGGCTTGGCTGTACCCCTTTTGAGGCGGAAAAAATGTACCTAACCACGCACCTCGCTGTTTGCGGTCAACGAACAGGGTAGTATGGGGCCCTCAGCCATTAAATAAACTCGCCGTGTGCTGTCTCTCCACCTGTATTGGCAGGCCACTTGAACTGTGTCTCATTACTTCTGTCCCCTAGTGTTGCCAAAGCTTATAAACGACGGTTATCATCAGGCAATGAATTTCAGTGAGGCTATTGAAATTTAGCAATTTGGTGTTATGGTTGCCATCACAGAACGGTGCCATAGACTGTTGTAAGGTAATATAACTAGTAAAAAACATAATACACATATATGTTATTGAGATTTTTCGTAAAAAAAAAATCTCAGTAGCAGCCTGGAGTTTGGAAATGTGCCCGGTAGACGTCAATAGGCTCGCCCCCTATTACGTGGGACTTAAACATAGCTGGCGAATCGTGGGTGTGTAATACACCTCAGCCTACCCCTTCGGGGAATACAGGCGTGATGCTATGTTATTTAAAAAAAACCTAAAATGTAATACTAAAATCTTTAGTCGCCCATACATTAAATTATTTTCACGAATATTTGCAAACATGAGAAACAATTACCTACTAAGCCATATTTTATTCTCCACATAAATCACGTTTATAGAGCCACATTTAAGTACGTATAAACAAAGATATTGCATTAACTCACAAAGTTATATTTTACTATTACTATTTTATCAATTATGGCAATCTTCTATATTTATGGTCTGTCTGTGTTGTATACATAAGATAAAATTTATTATGTTTGCAAAAATTCTCAAAAATATGACATGTTAAACAGATATTTTAAC
This sequence comes from Leucoma salicis, assembly GCA_948253155.1. Classification (NCBI taxonomy): domain Eukaryota; kingdom Metazoa; phylum Arthropoda; class Insecta; order Lepidoptera; family Erebidae; genus Leucoma; species Leucoma salicis. Next base: position 10,135,902 of record OX411820.1, on the reverse strand, counting down.
ATGTCACATCTGTGAGAATATTTGCGGACAAAATTATCATATACATATGTATAAAGAATTTTAGAATAGCATTATTTAAGCAGTTAATAATTTCAGTCAGTCAATCACTAAGACAACGGGCTAATACAAGTGTCACCACCCCATTCTTTACAGCGAGGCGACTAAGGCCCACTTGCGCATTTCAGAGTTAATGTGTATAACTCCGAGCGAACTGCTAACACAAGGCTAAATAATTATTTTTGCTTGCACTGCTAAGAGTTAACACTATACCATGCGTAAAATAATTAACTATTAAACCCACTAAAGTTGGAGGGTTATATGTCTATCTCTGGGTTTATTACGTCAAAATTGTGAGACTATGCTAGTTCGTGTTTTGTATTTAAAAAACAACAACAGAATAATATTGCATCGTTTATTTTTATTGTCCTGATGAGTGACTTTTTGGTTTCTGATGTGTTCATGGGTGTTCAGGCCCCCTACACAACGGGATATGCTTATTATGTGTCGTCGAAATCTTATGTCAATCCCATACATTAATTATTAGAATAATTCTTCTATTCTTCTGTATTATTCTGTTCTACTAGCATTTATGCCACTTCTGTATATATAGTACATCATCTATGATGCCACTTATCTACAGAACCGGGCCCAGTTCAGGATAGCACAGTATCTTATTTATTTTCAATAACATGTTTACTTATATTTGGTTATTATATCACAAAGAAGTAAACTGCTCCCACTTGTTAAAATAGGCACATATATAAGATTTCCTTCACATTTCACAAAATAATACAGATATATTGTCACAAAATACACTCGAGATAGTAAACTCTTTTTATAGATTATTCTACTCTTTGTAGTAAACAAACAATAATTTGACATAATGACATATCGCCATTTAATATAAACTACCAAAAACACATGGCGTCAATTCAAATCTGACATAAAACAAAGACTTATGCAAGTGACTGTTGTGTGAGAGAGAGAAGAATACTTGTGTCGTTCATCATTCATCCCTTTTGTATTTGGCTGGTTGTAAGCGAAATGAGGTTAGTAAAACCTGCGTGATTTTTCTTACGTGCAAGAGAAATTTTGAATTAGATAGTTATTTGTGTAACCTAAGCTAGTAAACCCAAAGGTATTTCATTATCTCAAAATTTCCGCGCATGTGGCCCTAAGGGACGTAAATTATGATCACCTATTGCATGATAGAGCTAGGTACAAAGTGAGAGTTTTTACTTTTTATCCATCGCGAGCGAATTCGAACTAGCATCTCTATGTGACTGGTCATAACACACCTCAGATAGCCGTTTTCATAATACGGTTGAGTCCATAAAGAACCGTTACTACTTACCATCAGTTGGGTCGTGGCTGGTCGGCCACCATAAGCAATAAAAAAATACTTAATTATGTGATTAGGTATTTTTACGATCCATTTTAGTCCGGTAAATGTTAAAATGGTGCTACTGTTAAGTCTTAAAAAGTCGCAAGTAATTTACTCTAGGATACGTTAATTATCTTTATTTAAAAATAGGCTATTAGGTTCTACTAAAATATACATATTAGCGGGAACATAAAAGAATCAACGCATCGCTATATATTATTTTGTAAAACTTGTGTTGTATTTCAAGTAATAATGTATAACGGTGTTGGCGTTTTACTAATTGTAACTTGTATGCGTTGCTATAAGTGTTGGCAAGTGATGTAATGGGTCGTAACGTGGTTTTGTTTTGTTGCCTCCAAAACTCCAGTAAAGTCGCCACCACTTTAGTGAAGCATGACTAGACTATATTTATATATATTTGTAGCATTTGACATGCTTAGCACTATACATTAAACACAAAGTGAAAAATGTGAAATCGAAAATAACAGTCAGGAGCAGGATTTGAACCTGCATCTTCTGGATACCGTCCAGATGCTTTACCAATTCAGCCATCCTGACAATTGCTCCTGACTGCTAATTTCGATAACACATCATACTTAACGTCTTTGGGTGACGCCTGCGCCATCTGTCGGACGTATTTTCATACATTATACCGACCAGGTAAACTTAATTTTACAATTAAGATTTTTACCTAATAATGACGCAAACCCTATAAATATTTATATATATTTGTAGCATTTGACATGCTTAGTCAATTGTCAGGATGGCTGAATTGGTAAAGCATCTGGACGGTATCCAGAAGATGCAGGTTCAAATCCTGCTCCTGACTGTTATTTTCGATTTCACATTTTTCACTTTGTGTTTAATGTATAGTGCTAAGCATGTCAAATGCTACAAATATATATAAATATTTATAGGGTTTGCGTCATTATTAGGTAAAAATCTTAATTGTAAAATTAAGTTTACCTGGTCGGTATAATGTATGAAAATACGTCCGACAGATGGCGCAGGCGTCACCCAAAGACGTTAAGTATGATGTGTTATCGAAATTAGCAGTCAGGAGCAATTGTCAGGATGGCTGAATTGGTAAAGCATCTGGACGGTATCCAGAAGATGCAGGTTCAAATCCTGCTCCTGACTGTTATTTTCGATTTCACATTTTTCACTTTGTGTTTAATGACTAGACTATATTTTTATAACTTTGACTTGTTTGACGAAATAATTTTACAAAACTTACTTGTTGCATCAACAAGAAACTTGACACTGGCAACAATGGCTTAGCCTGATTGCTATATTAAAAAAAGGAGAAGAAATACGGTATCCGCTTCTATTGCACCATAATATTTTATCAAATAAAAAATTGTTCTGTTTCCGGGAATGGAACTCACAATTCTATTATTGAATAGTTAAGAAAAATACCTATCAAGACCATCAACAACTTATGCTGGCACTTGCACTTGAGGGCATAGACCATAGATATAGTATAATAGCGTAGACTATGTCCTCGCGCCCTCGCGCTCATTAACTGTTTGAGGATATTAAACGTATAAACAATCAGGTCAGATCAGATGTCAGAATGTGCTGTGTTCAGCCGAAAACACATAAAATATCCTATCATTTATTTTTACTTAAAGTCCATTTTTTAAAGAAAATATACATAAACAATCAGATTTTTTGTCGAATTTCTTTTATCCTAAGCACCAGTAGCGAATGCCGGAAGCTTTATTCCCCGAAATAATTTCCATAAATTCGACGTTACTCTTGTTTTCTTTTTTGTTTTTTTAGAATACTTACTTGATAGCGACGTATCTCCATACAGCTAGTGATAGGGTGAGACATATTGAAGCTGTGTGAAATATTTGTGCGAAGTGCATGTGGAACAGAAGATACGCCGCCCATTTATACGGCATCTCGCGTTGCCCCGGTAGAATCTGTTGGCGGAAAAGAGTAAAATTAGTCTTAACTACTTTTAATCTTCGTATCCCAGCGGACTTTACAGTCAGACAATTCATGGAAAGTTCACCCAGACTCATAATGTTCTTTTTATTGATTAAAATATTCGGAAATTTTAATTTGTCTCTTTGTATTGTTGATTCCATGAGCGACGGTTACCACATACATGCCCTCAAGTGGGTCGTGGGTCGTCTGTCACAATTATTAGCATTAATTATATGACAAGTTGTTTAAAAATATAAAAACGACAGCTAACAATACATATTATCAAAACTCATTGCGTGGTTTAGAAATAGACGAAAAAAAACGCGAACAGCTACTTAGTATTTTTGTAATTCTTTTAAAGATAATATTTTAATAATATTGCTGTTGAATTTAATCATGTAATAACTTCGCGTATAATTTTGTTTTACAAACTTTAGGTACCTATACAAAACTTTCTTCGTAATAAATATAATTTCTTTAAGTCTAATCAAGTTCATTAATTAGACCGCTAAGTAGTTTCTGTATGATGTGCAAACAAACAAATGCAGCCCGAAAAACAGACATACATCTCATCGATGATATAGCCAGGGCATGCATTTTTTTTCCTTTTTTTTTTTGTTAAGGTGGGAAAAAATTTACCTAACCGCACACCCGTCGTTCGGGGCAACGAATAGGGTAGTGTGGGGTCCTCGCCCACTAAATAAACCCGCCGTGTGCCGTCTCTCCGCCTGTGTACGGTGCAACCGCACATTGTTTATTTGCGCCATCATCAATATTATTGTAATATAATTTCACAGTCATTACGTTCACACTCGGTTCGCAATATCGACTCATAGCAATCATACTATCATTTTATCATTAGTCAAGTGCCGAATATACGCGTTAAGTGAAAACTAATCGTTTTATTCCTAACTTACTCTATCAACATCAAACAAGCATAAGGAGTAAGGATTAGCCCCTACAACCTTTATGGTCCTTCGAGGTTATAGCAATCAGTAACTATTGGTAATACATTCATCTATCAATAACTTTGGTGAAACTAGTGACTATCAGTGACTCTTTGGCAAGTTGTAATTATAAGTGGTTAGTATTCGCCCAAGAGACTATCATAGAAACAAGATCATATTTAATCATTGTGTGAAAAGCAATATTTATCAGTGACTTTCATAAAACTATAAAATTGTGCAGTGTGACTAGCAAGAAAGAAGCATTTCTCATCCCTGTGAGACACATCAACAAGTAAGATCGTTTTATTTTATTACTAGCAGAAAACCGTCATCATCATGGAATCTATTCACACCAACCAAGCCGAGATTTATGAGTCTATGACCAAGCTAGGCACTAACATCAGGAAGGATAGCTCAAGTCGTAAGGTTGGTGACTATTTTAAGCGGCGGTTGGAAATGTTAGAGGCTTACTGGACTGAATTTCAATTTAATAATGATCGACTTCGTACGGAGGAAAATAGGACTCATGTGTACTTTTTAGAGCATAAATATGAGCAGGCAGAAGACTTGTATAGGTCTATTAAAGCATTAATCAATCAGCAGCAAGGATTGATTAAAACAGGGCAAACTGTAATATCAGAAGGGCAGGAGAATCCTCAGCAAAGACAACTACCAGGTACGTATTCAACAGGTAGGCGAGATGAACATTCATCTCAGGAATTTTTATCACGAGGAGTATCCAGTAAAATGGATGATATGTTTTGAAATAAAACTACGTTTACACATACATACATATCAGCCTTGGACGTCTATCATCTAAGTCCACCCGTGATCATGAATGCTGTAAAGTATTCGAAACGTCAGGATAGTAGTAAAATCAAGTAAACGCGATAGATTCCGTAAACGTAGTTTTATTTCAAAATGTGTAACATTCGCGTAAATATCAGAAAGTATTATGTGGATGATATGCTTAAAAAACAAGCCAGCAACGTTAAGGCCTTCCAGCGTACTGTAGAAAGTATTCGGCTGGATGAAATTTCCGAGAAGTGGGAGATGGAAGATGCACTTAAAACATTAGAAGTAAGGTGGTCTATTATTGACACCTTACACTGGGAGATAGATGGAGATTTGGACGATATGAATGAGCATTATAAAAATACCTACTCGGAACAGGAGAACATCTATATTAACTTAAAAAAGGCCATTAATAGTAAGTTATAGTCTGTAGCTCATAAGGTAAAATCAACACCTAAATTAGACATTCCTACATTCAATGGGTCATATCAGCAATGGACGTCCTTTAAGGACTTATTTTGTGAAACTATCCACAATAACTATCTTCTATCCAATGCTCAGAAAATGCAGTTCCTCAAAACCAAAATTAAGAGTGAACCAGAAAAATTTATCCAACCAATATCATCAGATAATTACAAAACTAGTTGGGATATTTTAAATCATCGTTAGAATAATCTCAAGTTGATTTGCAGCTCTCATTTAGATACGTTATTAAACATCCCGGCTTTGCAACAAGCTACTATCAATCATATCAAGCGTTTGCATGACACAACAATCGAGAGTCTAAACGCAATTAAAAACTCAGGGGTGGACATCACCTCCTGGGATCCTTTACTTGTTCATATATTGTCTCCAAAACTCGATTCCGAGACTTATGACGACTACATATCATCTATAAAGGACCCCAGGGCTCTCCCGAAAATTCAAGATTTTTTATCATTTTTAGAAAGCAAATTTACAACTATGGAATCTACAGGCAGGAAACAAGACAGTAATTATTCACATAAATCAAATTTCAAATATAACACCTTTAATGGAAAATTATCTAAACCGGATAACATTGCGCAACACACATCCGGTGCTTATGTTGAAATTGCTTCAAAATCAATAAATAGCAAAAATATCAATTACACGAAAAATAATTATAAGTGCCCTATTTGCAAGACAAATGATCACGCAATATTTTACTGCCAACAGTTTCTCAATATGCCACCACAAATAAAGCGTAAAACATTAACGAAGCTCAATGTATGCGAAAATTGCGTTTACTGTCACAATAGAGATGTAGGTACTGTGGCGCTAACCATAATACGATTCTACATTCAGCATTTACACAATCAGGCCGAACATCCGTTGCAATCACAGCAAAAGTAACAGAAAATACAACACGCGTCATGAAATCTGAAACACCGACATTGACACGAGGAAACTCTCACGTGTCATTGCAACGAAATATGCCGGATGTACTGTTACCTACTGCAGCAGTAGGTTCAATGCCAGGATGGATCATTCCATAAATTTCGAGCACTTTTAGATCAGGGCTCCCAAATGTCACTCATCAGTGAAAATGCTGCTCAATTTCTGGGCTTACCACGTATGACACGCCCGGGCGTTATATGGGGTATAGGTGAAAAGCAAAGCAACTGTAAGGGAGTTATGAATATTAAGTGCGTATCAACCACCAACAACTTTGAGTTCCAGGTGGAAGTTTATATCATGAACAAATTAATAAAAAATTTACCTAATCGCTCATTTCAAAAACCAACATGGTCATATTTAAATAACATAGCTTTAGCAGATCCAGATTACAACCTCAGTCAACCTATTGATTTACTTCTCGGCAGCAGCATATACTCAAAATTATCACTAGAGGGTGTATGTAGAGAGACTAAAGAGTCCGCGTCAGCACAAAATACACAATTGGGCTGGATATAAAGTGGCGATATTATACAATCACTTCAGTGTAACGTCGTTTTAAATAATTTAAACGATATTGAACAGTTTTGGGAGATAGAAGACATAACTGATGAAACATCCTTATCATCAGGAGACCAACAGGTCATCGATTATTATCATAAAACCACGACACGGTAGGAGGACGGCCGATACCAAGTGAGATTGCCTCTAAAGCCTAATCATGCGGAGATGTTGGGTACTTCGAAACCTAAAGCTATAGCGCAATTAAAGTCCTTAAAGCGCAAGTTTAAGCAACATATCAAACTTCAAAATGAATATCAACAATTTTTAACCGAATACCAAGAATCAGGTCACATGAAACCAGCAAATAACACTTTAGAACCTGATTGTTATTTAACTCACCATAGTGTTTTACGGCCAAATTCAACCACTACAAATTTGAGGGTTGTATTTAACGCATCTGCTAAGACGTCGTCAGGTTACAGCCTAAATGACGTGATAGAGGCTGGGCCCAATTTACAGCAAGATCTTCAATCACTGATAATTAAATGGAGGCAGTACAAGATCGCTTACATGGCGGATATTGAAAAAATGTTTCGCCAAATTAGGATACATGAAGACGACCAGCGTTTCCAAAAGATCGTTTGGCGGAACACGTCATCAGAACCTATACAGGATTATCAATTAACCACTGTTACCTACGGCATGACGGCCGCACCATTCCTATCACTGATGACGTTAAAACAGCTAGCACGAGATGAAAAATCCAACTACTCCAACAGTTTAGCAACAGATGTCATTGAAAACTCCTATTTTGTGGATGATTTGGTTCATGGCTCTCATTCCATCGAGTCAGCAAAAATACTAACCACGGACTTAATTAATCTTATGAAATCAGGCGGTTTTAATTTAAGAAAATGGAAGTCAAACGTTCCCGAGTTACTGGAACAATTAGCTTTAAGTCACAACACTCAAGATGCCTTTAATTTTAAACAGTCAGAAGAAATAAAGACCTTAGGGCTCCTTTGGGATCCTAGGGTTGACAATTTTCGATTTGAAATAAATATCGAATTATCAACTTGTCCAATAACGAAGAGATCACTATTATCAGATATTTCGAAGATTTTTGACCCCTTGGGATGGTTATCACCACTGTCTACTAGGCTAAAAATAATCTTTCAAAACGTATGGTTACGTGTTATCAACTGGGACGATCCTTTACCTGAAGATATCCTGAAGAATTGGATGAGCATTCGAGAAATCTTAATCAAATAAATCAATTAAAAATACCCCGATGGATAAGTACAAAAAAAGGCGATAGTATCGAGTTGCACGGGTTTTGTGATGCGTCACAGAAGGCGTACGCTTGTGTGATATATGTTCGTATCAAAAATAGGGAGAAATCAACACCAATACTACTAGTTGGTAAAACAAGACTGGTCCCAATAAGTAAATCATCATCACTACCAAGGCTGGAGTTACTAGGTGCCCTATTACTATCAAAAGTTATGTCAAAAATTCAAAAGTGTCTATAAAAATACAACCTTAGCATTTACGGTTGGGTTGACTCAATGATTGTGTTAGGATGGCTGAAGGGTGCCCCCACAAGATGGAAGGCATTTGTAGCAAATCGTGTACGTCAGATTACCACAGTCATGCCCGCCAATTGCTAGCGATACATCAAATCGTCAGATTACCCAGCTGATTGTGCCAGTCGAGGCCTAAACATGAGTCAACTTGAGGAACATTCCCTGTGGTGGAAGGGTCCTTCGTGGCTTCCAAGTTATGTTCAAGGCATCGATTTTACAGAAGATATACATAAATTACAAGAAGGAAAGTCAATATCAAGCAAAAGCAAAATATTAAGCCTCAAGCCGTTTCTTGATGAATATGGCATTCTTCGAGTTGGCGGAAGGCTCAATCATGCCAACATCTATCATCAAATGAAACATCCCATAATCCTATCAAAAAATAGTCATTTCACGGAGCTGTTAATTGATGACTATTACAGGTTATCGTTTCATGGCGGACCTCAGCTAACATCAGCATTTATAAGACAGAAATATTGGATTGTTGGCGGTATCCGAGCAGTCAAATTTAGAGTTCGACGTTGCGTCACATGCCGTCGTCACAACCCTAGCAAGCATCATCAAATTATGGGAGATCTACCTTTAGAAAGAACGATATTATCACGTCCCTGTCAGAACGTTGGCGTCGACTACACTGGTCACATCTTTATTAAGGCCAACAAGGTATAAAGACGACCAAAGGTTATGTTTCTGTATTTATCTGCATGACAACTAAAGCAGTTTACTTAGAGTTGGTGTCTGATTGGAAAACATCGTCATTCCTGGCAGCTCTTTGTAGAATGATTGCCCGGAGAGGACTTCCAAATAATTTATACAGTGATCAAGGAACAAATTTCATTGGAGGAAACAAAATTTTACAGGCCGAATACAAAGAAATCCAAAACTCCTTTAATGAAGAATTTCAAGCAGAAGTAACAAAAATTTGTATCAATTGGCATTTTAACGCACCTTCATGGCCATCAGCAGGAGGATTATGGGAGGCAGCTGTTAAAAGCCTCAAATATCACCTTAAAAGAGTGGTGGGGGAGCAAAAATTAACATTCGAAGAATTTAGTACCATTCTTTATCAATTGGAGGCTTGTCTAAATTCACGGCCATTATGTCCTTTAACAGAAGATCATACAGACTTAAATTTCCTCACGCCGGCTCTTTTTTTATCAAGCGGGCCCAATTTAACATTGTACGAAACCAAAAAAGATTTACGTACACGATGGAATCTCTCTCAAAAAGTATATCAAGACATATGGAAGCGTTGGCGTAACGAGTACTTAACACAATTAAACGCAAGGAGCAAATGGAGATGTCCTCAGGAGAACATCAAGGTGGGAGACTTGGTGTTAATTCATGACGCCAATCTACCAGCAAGAAAGTGGGCAATGGGAAGAGTGACTCAAGTACATCCCGGTAGTGATGTACGTCAGAACGGATCAATAAGACGGCCTATAGTTAAGTTAACGCCATTGCTTTATTGCTCAGATAAAGAAAACACACAAAGATCGCCCGCAAACCAACACCAGCAAATATGCACTTCAGCATCAGAACAACGTAAACAAGCCCGCAGCAGTAAAGGCCTTAGTTATACATTCACCACTATAATGTCCATGCTATTTTTTATGACATTTTTTATAAGCAATATACAAGGCGCCTGCAATATTACGCAATTACATGGAAAACAAGCAATTTATTTTGATAAGATATCACAAATGAATTTAATTCAAGATCAATGGAAGATAATTGTTTATTACGACATGCAACCATACTGGCACGGTTCAAAAATATTTAACATTTATATGAAACATCTTGAAGATCTGTGTACACAAACGAAAAGGAGAACCCATTGTGACGTAATTATGTTACAATTACGACATGGATACATGGAATTAGAGTACTACGACCGCATGTTATTGAATCAGCAATTTGAAGCGCATACGCGCACGCGACGAGGTCTTATCAATGGAATTGGTTACGTTGCGAATAGTCTCTTTGGAGTACTAGACGAACACTGCTGAACAATACCAGCGAGATATTACATTAGTCAGACAAAATCAAAACCATTTAGCAGCACTTTGGCGTAATCAAACATCGATTATTGAAGCCGAAAACAACTTACTCAAACGTGTAGAAAATACAATGCAAAAGCAGCATAAAATATTCAATCAGCACCTAATAAGCCTAGATCAAGCCGCCTCCAAGTTGAAAAACGAGGTGGAGAAATCCGCCATTAATGAAGATTTTATTTTGTCAACTTTGATAGCAAACAACGTCCTTAGCAGCTTAAAAAACATCCAGGACTCCCTCTTGGATACAATCACCAATGTCCAACATTTTAATGTTCATCTCATAACACCAGCTCAACTACAAATGAGCTGAATATCATTTCGAATCAGTTACCCAAAGAATTGTCTTTGCCTATCAGTAGTATTGTCACAGACCTATACAAAATATATCATATTATGCAAGTAAGAGCTCGTATGACACGAGAATATTTTATTTTCGAGATACAAATTCCGTTAATAAACAGAGAGAGTTACGACATTTATCACATGATTCCTATTCAATATCAAACAGAAAGTGATATGATTAACATAGTACCAATATCGGAGTACATAGCCATTGATATCAAAAAGGGTACATTCTTACCCATTTCTAAGTATGAATTTCAAAAATGTATGCCATTAAATGAAAATGCAAATCTATGTCAGCTACAAAAACCAATTAACCAACGGAACTCGGATGAAAATTTTTGTATTAAAAACCAGGAAAATACGTGCGCTACTATAACAACAAAATGCAAAACAATGTGGACAGCGCTCAATACTATAAATACATTCATAATCACGTGTTGTGGCCATTGCACTCTGAGGATTATATGCGGGGATCGGGTTACTATTGAACAGGTGACTGCCGTAAACACCGTAGCGCTCGGAAATAACTGTGTAATCAAGACTCAGACCTTTACAATTACGTCACACAAACAACAACAGATTGATATGAATGTCAAACCCGATCTTATTGCCATAGAAATTGCTCCAGTCAATAATATAATGAATTGATCACTCCCCACGAGCAACACAAGCAGCAAAGATGAAAGCTACCAGTCCTCTTTGCAGGATATCACTAAACAAATAAAGGATATGAAAACAGCATCGGAGCAGGTGGCCGTCGACGACGGTGTATCATTCCACGATGTCCACCACTACATGGCCATCTATTTAGTCGGGGCGGCAGGGCTAGCCTTCGCTGTGTCTGTTTACACACGGTCACGTAGGCGCAGCGCCATGCAGCCTCGGCCTACGCCAGAGCAGCCTTATCCTACGGAGGAGCAGCCCAGCGTACACTATCACGCCGGCAGTGAACTCGGTGTCAGTGCTAGTATACAAAAGCAAAGTGAGCAGTGCGCGAGTGAAACATTTCGCAATAATCAGTGCGCGAGTGAACCAAACATTTCAAGTGCGTGCGTTACTGATAGGGCAACTTCACCCATTACTAGAAAGTGTAGTTTTAAGACATCATCTAACAATTTAGAAATGTAAGCAATATTGTTCCATCACCTTGTATCATTAAATCATACTAACTCCAACATCGCTCAGCATCATCAGCATCCCTGTCATCTCGCGCCCGGCAGTATGTACGGTGCAACCGCACATTGTTTATTTGCGCCATCATCAATATTATTGTAATATAATTTCACATTGATTACGTTCACACTCAGTTCGCAATATCGACTCATAGCAATCATACTATCATTTTATTATTAGTCAAGTGCCGAATATACGCGTTAAGTGAGAACTAATCGTTTTATTCCTAACTTACTCTATCAACATCAAACAAGCATAAGGATTAAGGATTAGCCCCTACAGCCGCACCCGCACACGGAGCGTCGCACCTTCGCGGGAGGCCTTGCAGGCTACTTTTTATTCTAGAAAAATTATGGTTCCTTTAAGATAGTATTTTTACGTAGATGTGCCGTATTTACATTCTAAAGTGCACGCCGACGAAGTCGTGTACAGAATCTAATGATGTAATAACATCATTATTAAAGACTAGCGGCATCCAGCGACTCCGTCCGCGTAGAAATTAATTTTTTTTGTTCAGTTTTCTTGTTCACCCCTAATAATTAAATAATAGTTTATTTATACACGCTAAAGATATATATCCTAGAAATACGCGTAATCCAAACCGAGCTGTCCTAGCTAATATCCCAAGAAACACATTAGGTATATAAAAAGAGTGTATAATATAATGTGTGGCTATATTAATATAATAGCTTATCAGAAGACTAAAAACCTTGCCGATCAATTTGTATAAACTTTAAGAAACTGGTTATTAGAAAAGGCATTTTACAGTGTTAGAGAATTGATGACACTACTTAAATGTTATAATAGATATGTGTGATTTATAATATAATATATATACAAGGAGGAATCAAAAAGTAGTGAGAACGACATACTCCTTGGTAAGAAAAAAAATAAATATTGGCAGGCATAGCTCGGATACATATATTTGTAATATTAACAAAGAAAAAAAATATTCGATTCTCTTTTGTTTTTTCTGAATGTAGTCATTTGTTTGCTTCGTGTCAGAACGTGTTCTTGAAAATGGAGAACAACGAAGTGCAAGGCATTATTAAATACCTCTGTTTAAAAAAGTTAACGACGCAAGAGATTCATTGTGATTTACAACAACATTAGGAGAGTCTGCTCCGCCGTATTCCACTGTTGCAAGGTGGGCTTCTCAATTTCGAGTAGGGAGAACGGGCACAGAAGGCGAATATCGTTGCTGCTGACCATCGACGTCAGTCACACAAGAAAATGTTGCGAAAGTCGAGAAAATAGTATTGAGTGATCGAAGAGTTACCATCCGATACTTAATTCAAGAAACGGGCGTTTCATATGGAAGTATTCAATTCATATTGAAACAGTCTTTGGATATGAGAAAAGTCTCCGGAAGACAGCAGTTGATCTTGGAATTCCTGGCAGTGTTGGACGAAAATCGCCAGACATTAAAATCATTGCGCCTCCAAAACATCTGAAGTCATTGCGAAGATCTTTCAATGTTCGGTTAAGTGCTTCCTATGCACGTTTATGCGCCATTGTGCATTCTTCGTGTGCAATTTTCGATGCTGATAAAACTTTGGCCATAGCGAAGTGTTTGGCAATATTACACATGTTGGTTCTTAAATAGTTTGAAGATTTAACGGTAATTTTAATGCTGAATGAGCCGTACGGCATCCTTCTAACAATGTGGCTGCTATCCCAGAAGACCCACGGCAACCGCAATGTTGGATCTCGCACGAACAGTGGCTAAAACTACTGACATGAGGGTTGTCTTACCAGTTACACCAAGGGCATTCAGAAAATATAAACTACCATTTCCATCATCAATTTCCTTCATTAATGTATATTAAACTTCCTTTTGTTGGGGATTCAACAGGGGTACATTCGTTTGAATTACTAAACCTAATTCCTGATGATCATATCCACGTTCCCGTTCCAATTCTCGATTAAATGAGTCATTCATTTTACTATTTGGCGCTGGCATTTCTAACCTGACTAATAAGCTATCTCACATGAGGTAACACATGTCTTCGATGAAGAGCAAAGCGAATATGTATTTCCTCATTCATCTCAAGATCGGGATTTCTTGAACTGACACGAATTTGAATATGTCTTCTGACATATAATTATTATTATCCTTGTATTTGTGCCACAGGTTAGATGGGTTTGATGGAAAGTATGTCAAAATGATGATAAAAAATAATGTGCGTATCTGGACTTGGCGATGCAAAGATAATTGCTTCAACGATTGTCGTATACCAGTGGGTATCGTTTTCTAGTAAATTGAGTTCTTGACATGCAGCAGGATATGTTGGGAATATTGTACCATTAACAGTCCGGAGTGAGTCAAATGACGTTGGCCCACGCACATGTCAAATGCGTTTTGTTATACCACGTTTTATGTCACGTTCCATGGAAATGGGATAAAAAAGAAAAAAAAGTAAAACAAAAGTATCTTATGTCCGTCTCTTGGATCTAAGCCGTTCTTGAGTTATAAATAGTGTAACTAACACGACTTTTTATATATATATATAGATATGCATTTAGAAAAAAACTGTTATAGACATTACCAACAGACACTTCAACTTAATAAATAATCAAGTATATAATATATACATGATTATTTATGAAGTTAACAACTTAAACATAATTATACAATTGTTCAGTGTAACAATGACCTATTTAACAAGTCAATAAAAAGTTTAGACAGACTCATACCTAAAAAAGTCAGTGCAAATAGAATAGTATTTATTATAAAATGGGCGTAATCATTAATAAGTTTCTATCAAAATTATTATTTCGGAATGGCATTGTGTCTTTAATTTAAACATATTTTCAGTCAAAGAGTGTCTTAATGATAAATAAGTCACAGCTGCCTATAGCAAGTTTATTTATTTGGGACATATAACAGTTACACGCTAAATCTTACATTGTATAAAATTAATAGTACTAAACGGGTAAACCACACAAATGTCTACGAATTGATATTTAAAAATAGTAAAACGTGCGCGATTTATAAGAGTAAAGTTACAATAGTCATCAAATTTGTCTTATTTATTAATTAATGCACTAATAGCAATGGCTATTAGTGCATTAATTAATAAGACAAATTTGATGATAAAAAGAATGCTTTTAAATGTTGCTTGTGGCAATGCAAAAATATCAAAATCCACAAAGTGTGTGTTATATTCATATAGGAGCGTACGCAGAGGAGCCCGCGCACCGGCATTAGACCTACACCTAGCGGTGTGGAATAGGCGTGGTGCGCGCACCCCACGGCGTAATACATTTCTAGGGACAACATAACATATTTGATTAGTTATCTCTGAGCAGTCGAACTTATTGTTACATATAGCGTAAAGCATCATAACCTTGAATAATGCAAGTCTGGACTCCAAGCTTAAAAGTTTATACTGATGCAGTAGTTGGTTATATGATATTCGGCAATTATGGTATTTATAATGCAATGAACGTAACAACTTTTTCTGGACTTGTTCAAGTTTTTAAATGTATTTATCATACATAGGAGACCACATTGGCGCTGCGAATTCAAGTTGGGAACGTATTATAATTTTATATTATAGCAGTAAAGTTGAGGGTATTTTAAAAAAATTTAAAAATTGATGATCTGATGACGAAACCATACATTTGGTTTTTATGAGATAGACCCAATCACGAAAAGTTTAGTATGAGATAGACCCAATCAAGAAACAAGTCTTTACTTTATTAAGAATAGTAACATCCACATAACTTAATGTTCAGTCTCGTACTGGCCTAATACGGTTTAAGTCGCCACAATAATGAAAACGTTACAATCTAGTCATGACACAAACGGCAAATTAATGTTTGTGCCTCTCTTGAACTAAAGAGACGTGGTAGGAAGGACTAGAGTGAAAGCGACCGAAGTATAATTTAGGCCCTTTCTAAGCTGTTTTTCGTCTCTCTTTGATCACGAGTCGATGAAAACAGTCGTTTTAGGTCTTTTTATGATTTAAAGTCAAAATTCTAAAATTTCGTATTAGGTCCCTATAATTCTAAAGGTGCGATATATATAGTAGAGATGGGGGCTAGCTTTTATCCAATGATTGGTCTATAATATCCTCTTATGACAACGCTTCCAAAATAGAGTTTTCGTTTTAGAGAACTCAAGACCTACCTTAACAATTAGTAGTCTATTAGGCATTATGTAAGTATAAGTTAGATTTTCTAATTATAATAACTATATACAAATATTAAAGAATAGCTGAACAAGCACTAGACAGAGCAAACAAAAAATATATCTAGTAAACCTTTTCATTTTTCTTCATCGCGATATTGATTTAAATATGTCCTTGAATTGAAAATCAATCACAAGTAATAACAATAGAATACTCGGCAGAGAAAACCTATTATATCATTGTTTTTATGTCTTCTTACTTATTTTAATATTTCAAAGACGAAGAAGGAAGAAAATATTTCTTAAAGGACGTAATTTTATTATATTTCAATTATTTTGTTTAAAATACTTTTTGTAGCTTGCTCTCTCTCATTCTATAATGTCGTGTACATTCAAAGACGAAGAAGGAAGAAAATATTTCTTAAAGGACGTAATTTTATTATATTTCAATTATTTTGTTTAAAATACTTTTTGTAGCTTGCTCTCTCTCATTCTATAATGTACACGTGCTTCCTCTAAAGAAGATAAATTAGTATTCTGTCCAACATTAGCGTGATGGGCCTCGCATAGATAAGATTTTGTTATTTTAAGGAGAGTTTCCTTATGTCACATCGCTATGTTTAATTTTATTTTTTTCATGATTTTCTTACGGGTGATAATTTTCACAACACTCATTATACTAAAGCCGTAGCGGGGTGGGCTCTTAAAATATAATGACGTAAATTATTAGGAGGAAATCCACCAACGTTGTTCATTAGAGTATAATATTTGAATTTTTTTATCATCATTATAATAGCCTTCGTAAACTTTATTACGGGCACAAGCGGCTAGTGTAGTGACGCCATGATGGTGACAGGTAATTTGCTTATAGGTTTTCGTTATTATTGGTACATCAGTATCATAACTTGATAGGACAATGGCAATGATGTCTGATGGATTACTGTGTGAGGCACAAGGAGATTTCAGAGGATGCATGGATCAAGCGTTTTTTCTGCGCAACAATGTTGAGATGCAATCGGCTGTGGCCAGAGAGTCTTCTGCAGTTTTGTGGATTTGGAGAAAGCATTTGACTTGATTATACGAAAGGGACATTAAGGCATTTTACCAGAGTATGGGATTAACGGTAGACAGCTGAAAGCAGTGCAGTCCAATTACATGGACTGCAGAGCTTGTGTTGCAGAGCGGCTGGATGATGCAATGTCGGCCTGGTTTGATTTAAATATCAGCGTTAAACGGGGCTGCGTTCTATCACCTAGACTGTTTATCAAACATTTGTATAAATGTCTCCAAAGTTTGAATGAAATGAATGACTGAGACTAACCTACCTAGACCAAATCGGTCATGTATCGAAGGAAGGTGGAGTGAAGACTCCACCCACCCACTTTATGTGTGTACCGAAATCTTTTTTCAAGATTATATTTTATCATTTTGTCGGCGTGACTAATATGTATATTCATGCCAAATTATAGGTAGGATTTTAGTACTGAGTCTCTGAACTACGCTGCGAATAGCGGATGGACGGACTTGAAGCGAAAGTGCAAGGGTTCCTTGTTGGCTACGAAACCGTAAAATCGGATAAAATTCTCGAATTATTCCATTGTCATTGGTCCTTGATAAATGTGCAAAAAGTTTTGATTTAATCCGACATTTCGAATTAGGTCAAAATAAAATTAAAAAATTCCGTTACATAGATAAAAGTAAATCTAATAAAAGCGTATAAAAAGGCCTAATAAAAGAGTATTTCGTCAAGAATACCTAAATGGATTGAACGAACAATAACAATAAGAAGCTCTTTGACGCGGAACATAATGCTGTTTTTGTTGATATTTTTCTGGAGAAAATAAGTTGTTATAAGTCAACATAAGGTTATTGAAAATCATTAAGAATGTAAATGTGAAAAAATAATGATAAACTCCTGTAATCCTGAAAATGTGTATTCCGTTAGGGAAATCTGCAAACTATATTGGCACGTAAAAGAAATTCCGGGCCATTGCTAGTATCTAAGCAGAGACCTAATTCAAGCTCCTTGGCCGATCTTCAGATTCTTCTGCAGATGAGCATCATCTACTCAATTAAAATTTGTTCTGTAGTAAATATAAATCAAAAAATATCATATGCATAAGCCACACTCTTAAGAATAAACCGCTCCTTAAGAGTCTTTATGATATCGAATATGAGGGCAATTTTTCTCAAGGAAAAAGCGATTACCCTGAATTCATCATAACAGTCAATAGACCAGCAGCTTCTAATATCTAGTCTAATCTGAGCCATCATTATCCCTTTGGACTGTGAAGACTAGATTGCCAACGCTCCGTAGTGAACTAAATCACAAAACCGACCCTAACACAATTGGAAAGAGTATTGGAAAACGAGACAGTGATGTTCTACGTAACATTGATAGAACTGACACTTTGAGGATTATATAAGAATTCGCATTCATATATAACTACATAATTATGGTGTGTACGCACTATCTCTGATAACACATTATCTTTCATTAAGGCATGTTGTTTCTTTGTTATCGGTGTTTCATTATGGCATTTTGATGAAACATTTTCCCCAAAACTAATAAATAAAGTATAAGTTGAAAAAACGTTTTTTTTTTTTGCTACTTGACCACATACTGTTGAAGAGATATTGAGTATAGACGATTACTAGAGGGGCGTTATTCGAGTTTTATTTCCCTGGCAGTGATACTGTGCGCCTAATTTTAATTTCTTAGTCGAATATACCTAAAATGCTATGGAACAGGTTGATGACAAAGTGATATTGGCTAAAGACATTGTAAGATCTCCAGTACACCAGAAGACCCTTTGAAAATATTTACGTCAAACGATTGAATATTTTATTATTAGAATAAAGTAAGTTTTTTTGTTTATAAAAAGAATATGGCTAGATTCTGAATATCGTAAAATAGCCCCTGACGGTAGTTATCTATGAATGATTACAAATATGTATCTGCTTGATGCAGTAAAATGATATGGAAAACAAAATATATTTTTTTACTCTAGTAGTAGAGGTTGGCTCGATCGGGGAAATACCACTCTCTCACAAAAGATCAGCGTGTAACAACGGCAGCTACTTCTGCCGTTGTGATTCGTATGGTGATTGAGAGCGCCGGATGCCCCTCTGTTATCCTTATCCTTTCATTAGTATCCTACTTATCCTCTTCTTATTATCCTTTCAATCCACCTGCTATCCCTTTCCTTAGAAATAGCGACGAGTTATATTTCTGGTATTGCTAGCAGATGCTAGCTTTAGATTAAATAGCTATGGTAACCGCTTACAATTAGGTGGGTCAAATGCTTGTTTGCCACCCATGTAGTATAAAAAAAACAGATAATAAGAAAAATAAATAAATATTCACGGACCTTTTCACACAACGTCCTCTGGTCCCAAACTAAGCTTAACGCTTGCGCTATGGGTACCAGATTACGGATATAATACATATACTACTCTTTTTGTAAATACATACATATAATAGATGAAAACACCCAGACCACGGAGTACAGATGCAGTACAAATATCTGTGTTCATCACACAAATAATTGTCCTGAGTGGGAATCGAACCCACGACCTCATTCACAGAAGTCGGTTACACTACCGACTACGCCACGAGGCCCGTCAAAAATGCCAAGAAAAATACCTTATTCATGCAGTGTGAAGACGTATTTGTGAAGTAATTTTGCTTGGTAATACATAAATAATTCTTAATAATACCTCTTAGGGATTCTAATTAAGACCTATGCTAATTATAATTATTATGAATGGCTTAGCTCGACTGGCAATGTACCATTCTTTCTTTCCACTTCTTCTTTACTTTTTATTCTTTTTCCCTTGAGCTGGTACGTGCGATTAATGCTCTTGATAAGTGTAACTGCTTACTGTCAGGCTGACCTTATAACTTTTGCCGCTTGTATAAAATATTAATAAATTATAGTTTAAAAAACTAAAATAACACGCTTGAATAGCTAGTTGAACTAAAAAGTAGTAAATAATATTATAACTGGCCGTGTGGGGCCGGCTTTAAAATTGTCCCACCCCCCTCTCCACCCATGGGAGTAGTAAGAGCCGACTGAGGGAATATCGGGGGAGTGGGCAGCAGCACTCCCTTGAGTATTAATAACATCTACTGCGATCGCCAACCCGCCTGCCAAGCGTGGCGATTACGGCACTATCCCCCAAAAATGAGCATGCAGCAAAAAATGGCCCACAGCAGCTCCGCTATTCCGTGGCCTAACGAGCCCGCTCGTTGTGGCGTTCTCTTGGGGACGCCTATGTCCAGCAGTGGACGTCGAAAGGCTGATGGATGGATGGATGATATTCATTATAATAAATAATTATTGTAAAAAGGCGTGAGGTGCTTTTTACTATATCAATGAACTATTTGTGACATTTGATGTCAAGCACCCGACGTTTTTTTTTACAATCATTATTAAAACATAGATTTAGTATATATAATAAATCTATGATTATTAATGAGTATTATAGTAATAGGTCCTTTTTAATTTCTCCAATTAATTAAATCATCGTATGATGCCGTGACTAGATAAATGCTACACATTGCGTCCGCATTCATGCGTATGCACTAATTTGATAAGGTTATACTGCAAAAAAGTAATAACGCGTTTAGCAAAGAGATTAGATAAGATTGTCAATTTAATTTATATCCATCGATATGGCGATTGTATCAATCCATTCAAGTCCATAAGTATTTAATTTAGATGTAACGGATGTCAGTATTCTCAACAATTTCCATAATTGGAACACTTCGGCATACGTTAGCTACTTAATTGGCATAGCATCACGCCTGTATTCCCCGAAGGGGTAGGCAGAGGTGTATTACACACCCACGACTCGCCAGCTATGTTTAAGTCCCACGTAATAGGGGGCGAGCCTATTGACGTCTACCGGGCACATTTCCAAACTCCGGGCTGCTACTGAGAATTTTTCTTTGGAAAAAGCTTAATAACGTTGCCCGACCCGGGGATCGAACCCGAGACCTCACACACATACACTACCGCTACACCACCGAGGCAGTTAATAATAAGTTAGTTACTTAATTGGAACGAGGTAAATGGATACGTTGTAGTTATGAACTTTGTAACTGGCTTTATTTTCTGGAATTACACATAACTAAAACATAACTGGTACACATACACATAACTAAAACATAACTCTATTCCCGAAAGAGTAAGCGGAGGAATATATCTCAACTTGCATACGTAACTTTTCAAGCATTAGATGGTGAGTTTTTGTCACGAAATGGACCCAATATAGACTTTTCTAATTCAGGTTTCTAGTTTCTAATTTAAGACACTAACATAATCTTTATTCGCTTATACTGTAGCTGTAAAACCAAAGACTGCTTAAGATAGTATGATCGAGTTTAATCCCCAGTCTCAGGTCTAGGTCTCGCCACTGAAGTAATGTAACATAGTTCCAGTGGCCCGCCAATACAGGCAGGTACATTTGTTTCCCGCCTTAAAAAAAGGTGTAGATCTCGCACAGCAAACACCTCTGACATAGAGATTTCTTAAAACGTACGAAATCGTCGAGTCACTTGGGGTTTATGACACTTCGTTTTGGCATGTTTTTTTTTTGTATTTGTGTCCAGTAGCGCGTGTAATTACAAGTTTGGCATAGTTTTAATATGGCTTCACTGGATTGTTCGTAATGCTCCGTCTATATTTTTTAGTTGGTCTGAGATGCCTGAGTGGTTTTCTAGTCATCCTGAGTTGTCTGCCAATCTGCACTGACCGAGTGCGTAAATCCTTCTTATGATGAGAGGAGACTCATACCAACATATAGTAGGTTTTTTTTTTTTTTTTAGTGCATGTAGTGGCAGATGAGCCACGGTCCTTCTGATGGTAAATGGTAACCGTCGCCTATGGACTGGACTATACCGAGAGTATTGTCAAGCCGCTGCTCACCAATTCATTTCACAGAACGGCTATCTCCTGTTACAGCCAAAATGCAACAATGTGCTTCATGACCGGTCACACGGTTTGGTACCAACTCGCTCGGGCCCGATACCAAGTGAGTACTCCCACTTGGTACCCAGCCCTACCACCAGTCATGCAATGGATGATAAATGCTTACTTCCCTTAGTCGCCTCATACGACACCCGTGGGAAAGAATGGGGTGGTGACAATTGTATTCTTAGTCCGTCACGTCATCCACACAGATTGAGATAGTAGGTAAAATACAATAGTTGCAATATGTACTCGTATTAACTTTCAGATATTTAATATCACTGAGAGATCATCATATTTCTGTCACGTCACTTAACAGTGACGCAGTTGGTTTTTTGTCACTTATGCGTTGCTCACGTTGATATTAATTTTCACACAATAGATCCATTATTTGTTTTGCTTTTAGTATATCCCTTTAGGTATCTAGTTAAAACAAAAGTGACTAAAGTATAGATAACTTTACCGTGAATAAACTAACTTGTTCGATGTAAATTGCAACATTTTAGTTTTATTGATATTATTTGTGTTTGCAAATCAGACAGTGACTGTATCTACATTAAGAATATAAGAACAAATTATAGAAAATAAAATTATTGAGACAATTGAACTGCGAAAGAAGAAAATTAGAAACTATTTTTACATTATGCCAAATGATCTAACGTTTACGTTATGTTTTGTATACTGAAGTTTCTTTTATAAGTGAAATTTCATATGATTAATTTCACTATTTTAAATGCAGGAGATGCGATAATTTGTATTTATTTCTTTCCTATGATATTAAAATACCTACTTTATTCTCATTAAATACAAAGTGTGAAAATGTGAAATCGAAAATAACAGTCACGAGCAGGATTTTCGATTTCACATTTTCACACTGTGTTTAATGTATAATATGGCTAAGCATGTCAAATGCTAAAAATATATATAAAAATATCTAAATACTTTATTCTCGCCAAATAAATACTTGGGAGATATGATGAGTTATGATACTTAATTATGTCTTAAGAAAACAAATTTTACGTAAAGAATTATGAGAGGCGCATAAAAAATAGCACGCTGGACTTACATAAAATGAAAATTTAAAGATTTAATAATAGTTTGAACGAATAACTCTGTGGAATGCAAATATCTTAATGATACCGTTTCCGCGATAAAGGTTCAAAGAATGGGTACACGACTGATCCTTCCTTTATTGCCATTTGTTTCAAATTATAATAGGGATATAAAAAATTTAATAGGCAGTAAATAGGCCTTTCATTTACGATTACTTTTTTTTCATTTACGGTCATGATATCTAAATTAGCGTGATATTTATATCGCATTTCACTCTGTATTGTTACCTATAGGTATTCCTCAACCAAAATTATTCTCTTTTTTCCGCGGCTATCCTTGAGATGCCTCAATTATAAAATTTATTTAAATTTCTAGAAACTTTCGATCTTTGTATTCTCTACTGCCCTCAGTAGCTATAGGTATAATCTATTTCTCTTGACCTTTATTTTTTTTAAGTTCAACGCAATGCGAAACGATTGATCTTTTGTTTGGCCTATTGATAAAACGTTTAGAAATCATTTGATTGATTTCTGGAGAAAACCATTTGATGAAACGATTGGATATGATGCCGTGTTGAAGTAATGTGTACTCCATAGGTCAAAGGGCAAACAGAGAAATAACGCAACGGAAGGTTTCGGAAGCACTTTACCCTTTCTGATGTTTCCTTTTAAGTAACGAGTTTCACTCTCAATAAACGTAAGTGCATAATCGCTATTAGTACATGGTTATGAGTTTGCAATTTATATGAATGTATATTTGCTAGCGGTGTGGGGCCGGCTTTAGAATTTTCCCACCCCTCTGCACCCATGGGAGTTGTAAGAGCCGACTGAAGGAATACAGGGGGAGTGGGCAGCAGCACTCCTTCGAGTATTACCAACATCCACTGCGATCGCCAACCCGCCTGCCAAGCGTGGCGATTACAACATTATCCCCCATTTTTGGGGAGGCCTATGTCCAGCAGAGGACTTTAAAAGGCTGAGATGATGATGATGATGATGTATATTGGCTAAAATTTGTATAAACGATTGATTTTGAGGTTTCTGTCAACGACACAAAATTGATAATTATGAAGAACCTACTTACGTTTTTATAATTAATATTTGTGCTTTTTACAGGTAATTTGACGTTTGCCCCAATGTGAAGTATGAGCCAACACCATATTTGAAGAGAAAATGGCTATTTAGATATTTTTATATATATTTTTAGCATTTGACATGCTTAGCAATATACATTAAACACAAAGAGAAAAATGTAAAATCGAAAATAACAGTCAGGAGCAGGATTTGAACCTGCATCTTCTGGATACCGTCCAGATGCTTTACCAATTCAGCCATCCTGACAATTGCTCCTGACTGTTATTTTCGATTTCATATTTTTCACTTTGTGTTTAATGCACAGTGCTAAGCATGTCAAATGCTAAAAATATATATAAAAATATCTAAATATTTAAAGGGTTTGCGTCATTATTAGGTAAAATCTTAATTGTAAAATTAAGTTTACCTGGTCGGTATAATGTGTGAAAATACTTCCGACAGATGGCGCAGGCGTCACCCAAAGACGTTAAGTATGATGTGTTATCGAAATTAGCAGTCGGGAGCAATTGTCAGGATGGCTGAATTGGTAAAGCATCTGGACGGTATCCAGAAGATGCAGGTTCAAATCCTGCTCCTGACTGTTATTTTCGATTTCACATTTTTCACTTTGTGTTTAAGAAAATGGCTAATTAGGCCACGTGGGCAAGATGGGTTGGCATTCGATTTTATATCGAATTATCTGGTGTATCCGCCTAATTTATCTTATTTAGTTGCCTCGTATCGGAATCAAATGTGATGGTGGCAGTTTGATAGGGTGTGGAGAAACATCTTGATAACTTATTCTTATACAATAACACGTTATTTATTCATAGGGGGTAAACTCTGAAACTACTGAACAAATCCTGAAAATTCGTTCACAAATTGAAAAATGTGTTACGTATATATAGTTGTTTTATATACATATAATCTAGCGTCTAATATTTTATATATAGTATCTAGCCTTTCAGAGAAGTATTTTTTTTATTGCATTTAGTGGCAGACGAGCCACGGCCCATCTGATAGTAAATGGTAACCGTTACTCATGGACTCAACTATACCGAGAGTATTGTTAAGCCCCTGCTCACCATTTCATTTCACCGATATGAAATGAATACCAAGTGAGTACTTCCACTTGGTACCCGGCCCTACCACCAGTCATGCAATGGATGATAATTGCTTACTTCCCTTAGTCGCCTCATATGACACCCGTGGCAAAGAAAGGGGTGGTGACACCTGTATTCTTAGTCCGTCAGCACGCGGACAAAATATACGTTTATTATTCCCAAAGTAATAATCACCAAGTTGCGGATAAAATTGAATACATTATAAAATAAATTACTATATTAAACTTACAGGGTGCAAACTTAGAATAAGTGTTATTATTCTAAGGATGCAAACTAAAAAAATGATTTTGTGCTCACCAAATATCGGTATATAGCGAAGGGCACATACTCTAGCATCACGAACACGTCAGCTACAGCCAGCCACTTGAGCAGACGATTGATGGGCGCTGCTGCCAGGTCTTTCCTTGTCAGCACGGCTACATTTAACGCATTTGCCAGGCTGCCGAAGAAACATACCTAAGACAAATAAAATAAATTTTACTTCGATATAACTAAAGTGACATCTACACACAGGCAAGGATAGATCAGCACCCTTAGAATGAAAAACGAAACGTTAGACGAACTTTCGTTTCGAGTCATTGTAATTGATGAACAGTCCGATGCGTGATTCCTAATTAGTCGAGATTTCGATGCGCGATTCAGGCGACCAGTCACAATGAACTGAAACGAAAAGTCGTCTAACGTTTCGTTTTTCATTCTAAGGGGGCAGGAGGGTCTTGGACTGGGTCTGATACTGATATTTTCTTTTTCTTATTGATAAATATAATAAAATAAAGTTTTACTTAACACAATTGCAAATAACATGCTTAAGACCAAATGCTTTTATTATAAAATTCACGGGTATCGTGACGTAGACGACAGTGCAACCGACTTCCGTGCCCGAGGACGTGGTTCGTGCGTCTGGGTGTTTTCTATCTATTATATTATGTATTTACAAAAAAAAAGTATTATATCCGTAATCTGGGACCCATAGCATAAGCGTTAAGCTTAGTTTGGGACCAGAGGACGTTGTGTGAAATATCCGTGAATATGTATTTATTTATATTTATTTATTTATTTAGGTTAGCAAAACATTAGCCTGTCTGACTAGGGCTCGTCTGTGCGACCTTTACCTTCCCAGGTAAGATAACTGGTAGCTGGATCCGCCCTTGCAGATGGAAAGAGGTATTAAAGTGCTCAAAAACACAATTTTAGTTTAATGAATAATTAAAAATACTTTGGAAAATCCAAAACTGCACGCCTCATAATCTTCATTTTTCACAATAAAACTGATTATTTGATAAGTAACTAATAATGTATTGGTTTTACTAAGTAGTTTTCAATAAATCACATAGCTAGCGCTAATTTCAAAAAGTACTAATGTGGCTTTCATGTCTTATACGCCATCTAGCGCTAATTTTAAGAAGTACTTCTATATTGGTCTACCTCTGTCATTTTGCAAGGCGCCATCTGACAATTAGTAAGAAAAACAATCCATGAGTTTACATAAATACCTGCATAAGTGCATATAATATATATAAACATGTAAAATTGAATAATTTATTAAACTGTAAACAAAAACAATTTAAGAAAACAAAATTCCTTACTAAAAAAGCTAGTGTAAGGTTTAAATATATTTACCCTAATTTTAGTGTAACTTGGCGATTAACTATTTTTACTGACAACACTGTACTTGTCAGTTACGTGAAGTCAATATTCGTCTTTAGGTCTTTATAAATAGTGCATTGTCGATGCTCGGGGGAGGAAGCTTGTGACGATTGAAGTGTGCGGACGTAGTTTAAGTAACAGTGGATTATAAGAGATATATGAATTGTGGTGTAAATTATGTGTGTTTTAATTATAACGACCGTTGGTGCCTATCTTAAGATCGGGATAGCTTACACTATATTGTGGTTTTATATATACAACAGTAACTGAATACATCTAAAATTGCCACTTGAGACATCTAGGGCTGCATTTGTCAATATCTCTTTTACTTTAAAACAGCGACATCTATCAATAGAAAATTGCAACTTTGGACAATATTATACGACTTATTTAAAAATCAATGAGTTCAACAAGAAATCTCTAAACCATTTATCTTCCTAACTTGGTTGCCTTATACTTTTATACTTTGTTCTAAGTGAAAACACCGTGACGCCAAGGCCACGCAAAAAAATTGTGGAAAGTAAAATATGTTTTTTTCGTGTTTTATAACATTGGTGTGTTATTATTTACGTGTGTTTAGTGTTTTTACTTATTGTTATGGATAAAATGGTTATTATACTTGACAAATATTATCAGTTCGTCAAGCAAAGGTAAAAACTTTCTTTTATCAAAAAACAATGTACCGGCCGGGCGAACGGCGTTCTGTGCCGTTGACGATAGTAAAACCACCGGTGGCTATGCGTACGTAAAAAGGTAGGTAGTTCTCATGAAAGGCGCTGGTTTTAGTGTCGCGTCGAGCGTAAATGCCGTAAATATTCAGTATTTTTTTGTTTATTTAATAACAATTAAACCACATCGAATCAGAACGTGAAAAGTAATAGAGCTCTATTCCTAGTCATAATAATGCATAAACGAAAAAAAAAAAGACTCGATTAATTAAGTATTTTGGTCGTTATCGTGTTAACATACATTACCTACAACTCACGGACGTCCAAGCCAGATTTTTTTCAAACAGTTTTTTAACTAGTTTAAATAACAAAAATGGCATCAAAAATATCATGAGTGTTAAAAATAGTGTTTGTTCTTTATATGTGTGTGTAGATATTATTTTACAAGTGCAATATATGATAAATAGAGACATTTTAAGTTTGAAAAATCGTGTCAACCGGGAGTAGAACACACCTCAACGCTTCATTTATGAGGCGTGCAATAGTCTTACGCATTAGTCACACAAGTATGACAAATTAAGTGCATATCACAACTCCGAGATAAAAGAAAATAGAAAAGTAGGCTAATGAGTCCTACAGAAAGTACCTATACAAATGTAAAGAATAAACATAAGTCGATTTATTAATAGCAAGCTTTCTTTGCTCTACACCCACGTAATAGATTTTCTATCCTCCTATACAATTATGCCACCGCATATAAGAAACAGAACAATACTCAACATAAAAGGAAAGAGAAACATGTGTTACAATTGAAACAATAACGGTCTCTTTGTTCACGCACTTCTTTAATATATTTTATCAAAATAGGAATTCGATTAAACCATTATAACTCAACGTTCTTTTCAAATATATTTTTATTAAAAAGAAATAAAAACGCACCTCCTTTTTACTATGAAAACGTGTCTAGTAACCACGGAGTACAGAAAAAGAGTAGAGAGTAGAGTATTTTTCTGTATTCCGTGCTAATAACGGTGGCCGCCGCTGCCAGCGCGCCGACTTAAATCACTGAATCGTATTGCTCGACATCTTTGTGAATTTATAATCCATTGCGATTTAATTCAAATCAGCGCGCCTCAGATAATCATGAAAATAATTAAAATGTTGACAAAAATGATTGTCCCATTTTTCAGGTAAAAATATGAAAACATAGTTTAAAAAAGTAATAGCTAGATGAACCAAAAAGTATAAATTAATATTATAATTAATAATGATTGATGTTACGAATAGCTCATTGGTAGCTGTATTTATTATGTAGGTATGCTTATTAAGATATAATAAAAAGCCCCCCACGCTTTTTTACAATCATTATTAATTATAATATTATTTTCTACTTTTAGTACAACATAGCTTCTTTCAGCACAGCTTTTTTAATATAAATATTTATTATAATATTATTTTCTAGTCTTAGAAAAAAAATTACCAAACACGCAAAATTTTAAAGACCTATTCCAAAAAAACCCCTCGATATGGGGAACTTAAGAAAAAAAATTACATTCCTAATTTACATGTAGAGGACGGACCTTAAAGAAC
This sequence comes from Leucoma salicis, assembly GCA_948253155.1. Lineage (NCBI taxonomy): Eukaryota > Metazoa > Arthropoda > Insecta > Lepidoptera > Erebidae > Leucoma > Leucoma salicis. Next base: position 10,106,489 of record OX411820.1, on the reverse strand, counting down.
TTTTCTGTTAAAGTTTTATCTTACTGACTAATAAAAACATTGAAAAAGCTTAGCTTCACGACTGTATTCCACGAAAGGTTAGGCAGAGGTGTATTACACACCCACGATTCGCCAGCTATGTTTAAGTCCCACGTAATAGGGGGCGAGCCTATTGCCGTCTATCGGGCACATTTCCAAACTCCGGGCCGCTACTGAGAATTTTTCTTTTTACGAAAAAGCTCAATAGCACTGCCCAATCCGGGGATCGAATCTGAGAACTCATGATCAGCAGTCGCTGACTAACTAATAACTGTATTCATGCCAAATTACAGCTTTCTAGTACACAGAGTCTCTGAGCTAAGCTCTGGAAAGGAGGATGGGCGAACATGGCGAAATTATAAAGGTTCCTTATTGACTACGGACCCCTAAAAACGGATAAGCTTTTATTTTTGTATGATCATCGGTACTTGATAAGTGTGCAGTTCCAATTAATTTGACGTTTTCAAGTTGCTGAAAATCACGTTCAAAGATTCCATTATATAGATAGATAGATACATACAAACAAAGCTAACAAAAGCGTGTAAATAAATGATGAAATGGACCGAACTTATTTATTGATGTGAAACATCTAATGCGGAGGGAGGGTAAAATCGGCTTAGCGACGCTTTTATTTTACTTGTCCCGTTCAAATTTTGCAAGTTAAATTTGACACACGGGAAGTGGTTTTCGATTGAGCTGAAATTTTACACGCATGTGTAGATCGCGTGACAATGCAATATTATGACATGGAGCTGATCTGAGGATGGAGCTGGAAGGTGGACATGGAACTCCATAATGAAACGGCGCAACCCCATCGAGTTTGGGCTCGTATGATTCGTCTTGCCGCGTACTTTGTGTGTCGATGATATCCAAGATCTGATGATGGAGCTGGAAGGTGACCACAGTAACTCTGTAATGAAACGACGCAACCCCATCGAGTTTGGAATCATTTGATTCGTCTTGACGAGTACTTTGTCTTTAGATGGTATTCAGAGTCTGATGATGGAGCTAGAAGGTGGCCATAGGAACTCCGTTATAAAACGACATAACTCCATCTAGTTTGGGCTCGTATGATTTGTCTTGACGAGTACTTTGTCTCTAGATGGTATCCAGAGGCTGACGATGGAGCTGGAAGATGGCCACAGTAACTCTAATGAAACGACGCAACCATAGTTAGTATACTCGTTTGATTCGTCTTGAAGAGTACTTTGTCAAGTTATGATAATTTTATTTCTACAAAATAATTCCGATGTTTTGACATCTGCTAGACGCCCCGCGACGTCTAGTTTTTTTTTTTATTAATGTCGAGTACAAGGTATTTTGAAGCATATAGTTTTTTCCTCACAATATCCTCTTCTTTCACAAAAAGATTTGGAATAAAAAGCTTTATGTAAATATTTTATAACTCGGAAGCATTGAATGTTACGCAATATTAATCTACTTCGATAAAGAGTTTGAAATTGCAATAAGTGAACAATTCGATTCGATTCGTCTGAGAATGTCACACAAGGATTAAATGTGATTCGTCCAGACTCTATTCGATTCGCCTTTCTGATGTTGTCGACATCAGGCTATAGATTTCTTTTCAACCATAAACGTATCAGAACATAGTTCTAAATTGTTTAGTATCAAACTCGCAGATAGATCCTTTGATGTAATGCTCAAACCCGGTAGCAAAGGTAAAAAAAACAACCGAACGTTCATTATCGATATTCACCAGGGCGTGAATTTACTCGTAAAGGTACGAGTAGGTACTACTCTATACATGCAATGATTTTTCTCTGCTATAAAATGTACCCTGTGATCCACACCATTTACATTGCAACGATACGTAGTATCTCTAACTATTCTGTGTTTCAACGTGATGAACTGTCTGTAAATACAATATTGTGTGGAGGTAAAAACAACGCACTCTGTTAACTAACAGGCTGGAAACTATTGTTCCGATTGGTATCGCGATAACGATATGGTAACGAGTTTTCAAATATACGTACCTACCTATTTTTGTTTGAAAAAGCATGATAATTTCGCTTTGCTTTGTATTTAATTATAATATAATACGATACAACATTTTTTTTAAACAATCTCGGTTGTGTAGCTGTAGTGTGAGAGACAGCTGATCATGAGGTCTCGGGTTTGAGCCCCAAGTCATGCTATGTTATTGAGCTTTTTCGTACAAAGAAAAATTCTCATATCAGCAACAGCTCGGAGTTTAAAAATGTGCCCGGTAGACGGCAATAGACTCGCCCCGTATTACGTGAGACTAAATCATAGTTAGCGAATGGTGGCTGTGTAATTAATACACCTCTAACTACCCCTTCGGGGATAGGGACGTGAGGCTATGTTCTTTTTTGTTTATGATATGATACATATACGTACGCACCTAATAAGACAATCTGATTTATTGCGTGACTTACCAAAATAATGACCTTTAAAGAAATAAAATTTCGTAAGATTAGATTAGGTACATTAAAATATAATTTATTGTACACCAAAAGACTTAAGTAGCAGCATGTATTAATAGCACTAGTTGTTATTTTCTAAATCCATCCATCCATCAGCCTTTTAACGTCCACTGCTGGACATAGGCCTCCCCAAGAATGGGGGATAGTGCCGTAATCGCCACGCTTGGCAGCGCCTGGGTTGGCGATTGCAGTGGATGATGTTAATACTCGAGGGAGTGCTGCTGCCCACTCCCCCGATAATCCCTCAGTCGGCTCTTACGACTCCCATGGGTGGAGAGGGGTTATGCTATTTTCCGGGTATGCTATTTTCCAAATAGCATAAGGTAATTGTCTAAGATATTTAAAATGCTCCCTTAAAACGGTTTATGCCGCCATACAGTAGTTAGGTAGGTAACCTACACCGAAGTGTGGCGTATAAGCTTATACCATAACATCACAGAATAATTACTAAAATATGCGTAAATAAACTGTTCACAAGAGCATCCATTAGAAACCCATTAATTCCATCCAAATGACCTTAATTACGTACCACATGATACTATGAGATGTTTGCGGATCATTTTCGAAGGTCATATTCGAGATAAATTGATCAATTAATGTCGTTTCATTTGCAGTATTTGATTTACACCATATAGTTTCTAATACTTTAATATAATAAGAAAGACGTTCTTTCCTTGACCTTTCATCATTAATCAAAAACTATTGTATTACAAGGAATTAAACTGAAACTGAGCACGCACGTTTGTGTACGTTTTGATAGTTGTTATAATTCGCACTATATAATAATTCAACACGACAACACATGATATAATTCGCACTGAGCAATATCATATAATATTCACCACTCTCGAAAGTGCAGCAGCAGTGTGAGCAATCCTTACATACTCGTATATATAAATTTATTTTGCGTATCTTGGTAACGGTATTTATATAGAATTTTATTATAAAGTACGAAACGATAGTTGGCGTGGCTCGTAAAGACGTATAAAACAAATGTGAAGTGGAGATTGGGTGACACCAGTTAAATGACTGCAATAGCTTAGCGGTTCAGAAACCTTTTCCGGATTGAAGGGGACGCAGGTTCGAATCCTGTTCGCAGTAAAACTCTCTTTTCCCACTTTCACAAACAATTTGTTCTATAAAGTAGCTGAGCATGTCAAGTTCTAAAATTGTATAGATCAAAAAGAATTTTACTTATTAGATTTATCTACTAAGGTTTATATCCCGAAAAAACTAAATGTTTACGAAAAAAACTATAACATTTTTATAACACCATCTCAGGGATCTTGCTATGTTGTAATTAGATGCTAGCATATTGGTACATATAAACTATACGAAATGGTAAACTTTTAGTTTTTAGGTTGTCTAAATTAGAACCTACCTTCTTCGAGAAAACATAAAACTATAAGGCTGAGCGCCCAGGTACTTATTCTTATATAAGATGCTAGCCTTTGCCCGCCACTCCGCCGCAGCCAAGAGCTAGTTTTTTGGTTATTTCTCAGGGTCCCGATAGGATCAGTAGCCGAATAAAATGTACACCAGTTGTTAAGTCTAATTAAGAGCTATTAAACAAAAATATTTGCGTCAAAATCCGTTCAATAGTTTTTGCGTGATGCGTGAACAAACAAACAGATAAAAAAAAAAAAAATGTTCTGTGTTTAGCCACGCCTATATAGCCTTATTCATTTTTCTCAAATATCTTAAACGTACAGACACAGGCTCTGTTACAGCTTTATAATAGTATAGATATATTTAAAAATCCGAGATATTATTATATGTATATCACGAAAGCGTTTAAACCAAAATCGCACGGTGCGTTCATTAGCAATCCCCTCTCCAAACGCAACATTGATATTGCGAGCTGTTTCTGCAGCGTTAGTTCCGCGTCGGAACTCGTATTCAAAAATCACTCGAATTTTCGATGCTTCCATCTTTCTTGTCTAAGCTGAATAAAAAAAAACAACTGAAAGTCGATAATCGAATGTTGCACATTTTTTAAAAGAAGAACCTCATAGGAAAATCTCAAATCATGAAGGTTTTATGTCAATTCGAAGTACCTATTACAATAAAACGGCAATTTCATACTTTAACCCCTATTATATTGATGATTACATTACAATTAATGTGAGTTATATAGTATTATGTTTAAATGCACCAGTAATTGAGGAAATCAACTTTGTTGTCATGCTTAATTTTTGTTAAGTATATTATTTTATTTTGAAACTTTTGCACGCAATATATACAAGGCGGACTTAATTTCGTCACAAACAAATGTGTTTGATTTGATGGAAAGGAAAATCTGTTTGATGTCATCAAATTTCACTGAGGAAAAAGTAGAAGGAGTAGTAGTAATATTTGAATTTTTTTGAATTTCAGATGATTGTCATATGTAGAGGAAGAACAGATATTGTTTAGGATATTTCGGCGTTTTGCGTTACGTATCTTCAGTTAAACCTATCCCTAGTGGAATTATACAGGACCCAATTGGTTACAGAACGCTCTTTTCTGTTTTCAGAAAGCTGCGTACTCTACGTCGCATCGCTATACGTATCACCTCTGTCATCCATAGAGCAGCTGGATAATTCAGCTTAATTTTCTTTGTTGGGGCATAGGTATCATAAACAGAAATGATAGAACTATTAAAATGTTGAACTTTGTCGTCTATGGTTATAGCCTCCATAGGGGTTGCGAATTGAGTGATGAAGCCCATGTAAGCAGTCTACATTAATTCGCATAAATTGATGTAGACTCAGAGCAATTATCCTTTTCAGCTTCTAGTGATAGCCTTTCTTATCCCAGTATGAATGGGCAGGCTGATCGGGGAAGCACCACCCTCTCACAAAAGATCAGAGTGAAACAACGGCAGGTACTCCTAACGTTGTGATCCGCATGGTGAGTCAGATCACCTCCCTATCCTCTCCTTATTATCCTTCCCATCCTCTTCTAATTATTTCTTCTCTTAAATGGAGATGTTGGGTGATTAAAGTTGACCGCGTCCGTAGGTAATATCCTCGAGACCCTACACGTGACCCCCGGGTGGTGCCAAATGGTCAACAACGCCGAGCCACAGGCGGCGGTTAAGTATCCTGTCATCTCGACTCCATCGTGAGGAATTCGATCTCCTCAAAACAACCCGACGTAGAAGACACTGGGAAACCACTACGATTAAAATCCCAAGAGAGCAATGATGAAATTTTAAACTGCAGATACCTATATATAAGGCTCTCCATCAAGCTGAAGACCGAGACAATGAAAATGCCTATTGCAAGGCTTCCATCGAAGCCACGATCCTCAACAGTGAGAGAGCAGCTTGAGGAGGAGGAGGAAATGGAGAGGCCATTTAATATTCCTTTTCTTGGAGCTGAAGATGCGCGAGTTATGCCTCTAGTTTTACCGGTGTCTGTAGGCTACGGAAGCCGTATCCTATCAAATGGGCCTTATGCTTAAATGATACTCTCGTAGTATAACAATTTGAAAAAAAAATCCTTCATACGGATGAGAAAATTGAGTAATTTGTACTAAGCAAAAAATAAAATGAGTTTATATATAAATATCTAATAATTGTAATTAAAGCATAATAATTGGCTTCTATTCAGTAGTCATAAGGTTGCCTAGTTTTGATAACATAATTAAGCAGCCAGCTATCTAATTTTAACTCCAGTTAAGTAATAAACTTCGAATACTTTGATTTCCTCCAAACCAAGTTCCTCTGAAATTACTTCTTTGCTTCTGAACTTTATTGAAATCGATATTTTTTTTAAAGACAACACCCTTCACTAAGTAAAATAATCCTTGTATCGCGGGGACTTTACAAACATACAATTTCACGGACACAAAACACGTGTACACCAAGACTCGGAACAACCATTCGAGTCGAGTTTTGGCGGGTGCATGAAGTAGGTCATGTCGTCGCTCTGCATTATTTTCCTAAACTTGTGTTATTTCAAGTATTAACGTGTAAAAGTGGTGGCCTTTTGCTTATTAACTATTTCTGTATGCGCATAACTAGCGTGCGGTATAACTTGTTTTTTCGTGTTGCCTCCAAAACTACTACTAACCATAGAAGCTTCAGTAAAGTCGGCACCGCTTTGCTGTAGCGTGACTTGACTATGACTAACTTTAAATGACTTTGACTTCGACTAATGAATCAAACTTACCTGTGAAGAAGAAGAACCCTAAATAAGTAGCATAGCATCACGCCTGTATTCCGCGAAGGGATAGGCAGAGGTGTATTATACACCCACGACTCGCCAGCTATGTTTAAGTCCCACGTAATAGGGGGTGAGCACCGCTTTGCTGTAGCGTGACTTGACTATGACTAACTTTAAATGACTTTGACTTCGACTAATGAATCAAACTTACCTGTGAAGAAGAAGAACCCTAAATAAGTAGCATAGCATCACGCCTGTATTCCGCGAAGGGATAGGCAGAGGTGTATTATACACCCACGACTCGCCAGCTATGTTTAAGTCCCACGTAATAGGGGGTGAGCCTATTGAAATCTACCGGGCACATTTCCAAACTCTGGGCTGCTACTGAGAATATTTCTTATTATTTTTTTTTACGAAAATCTCTATAGCACTGGATGACCCGGGGATCGAACCCGAGACCTCATGATCAGCAGTCACTTACACTACTGCTGCACCATGGAGGCAGTTGTAAAACAAAATAAGTAATTGGTAAATACCCAAACCGAGTAGCCATTATTTAAACAAATTTATTTAAATAAACCATTTGTGGATCGCAAAAAGAGTTGGAGTGGAACCCACAACGAGGCCGATATCTAAACCATTCCGCCATCTGTGCAGTCGTCAAAATCTGTTTATTAAAAAATAGCAATATTGAAAATATTTTCTTACTTTTAGAGGAAGCTTATAAAGACTATCAGCTAATGGAAAGTTATTTCAGTCAGTGAATCACAACATATTTTTTGCTCTGTACGTCAACTAGTACTGTTAGATCGTAGACAGAGGATATAATAGAAATGTTCTCAGAGTACGCAGTGTCGAAATAGCAATAGTTTGACATACCTATATGATAACCGGAATAATTTTAGAAGATAACTACAACGAATAATTTTAGAAGATAACTAACGGATAACTACAAAAGAAATTGCAGTTATGCTTATATTTTGCTTAAAATTTATTAGAACAGTAACATTAGCATATATAACTAGATTAATGAACGGTTTTTTTACGCAAATACAAAAACAAGCTTACATTCCGATGTCCCTATCATTTTGGTTGGGTTGGCCACCTTATTGTTGGGATCCAGTTGAATTGGGTCCAAACAAAAATAACGCATACGCGAAAAGGATGAAATACTTATACATAATATATCTCGCTCAATCTTGCTATGACCTAATACGTGCATCCTTTTCTTCATCCTTAGTATTAAAATAGTAGCGAGCCTATTATATCCTCTGTTTACGTGTTAGATAGATTAGCATGATGAGCATGAGCCCGATTTACAGACTAAGACTGCACAGAGTAAATAAAATCTATTTATGCACAATTTGCCGCCTTTAGAATTGTCCCACCCCTCTGCACCCATGGGAGTCGTAAGAGCCGACTGAGGGAATACCGATGGAGTGGCATTCCATCATTCAGCATTCCTTCGAGTATTAACAACATCCACTGCGATCGCCAACCCGCCTGCCAAGCGTGGCGATTACGGCACTATCCCCCATTATGGGGAGGCCTATGTCCAGCAGTGGACTTTAAAAGGCTGATGGATGGATGGATGGATGCACAATTGCTTGAATGGAATTCATTACGTTCGTTCATTACATTAAACGATTCACAGACAGAAATTTACGACTCTGCGTACTTGTAGGTATACTATTTATTTTCTCAGTAATCCTGGTGTAAAAGAACAAATACGAGGTGTCGTTAAAAACGAGTTACCTATGTTTAGTATAACGGTTATGTTCTAAGAATGCTTATACTGTAACCCACTCGAGACTCTTCCAAAGTCCCCAAAAGATATTGCTGTTGATTCTAATGGATATTAAGAGGCCAACGCATACCCGGACTTCATATTTATACTAATGACCCGCCTTTATTTATATAACTAACCTTTGCCCGCGGCTCCGCCTCAGCCAAAAGCTAGTTTTTAGATTATATCTCAGGTTCCTGATATAGGAGCGGGATATAATGTATGCCAGTTTTTTGTTGCATTGAAATCTGTTTAGTAATTTTTTCGTGATGCACGAATGAACAAACAGAAAAACAATCTAAAAAAACATGTTTTGTGTTTAGACTCACCTATATAGCCTATTACAGTATTTTTTGACTTAGACTTGGTGTAATGTACCTACATATAAACCTTCCTTAAAAAATGTAGATGTTAGTGAAAATCCGTTGTGTGGTAAACCACAACAAACCAGCAGTATACAGTCTGATAGACCCGAACAACAACTTTTTACTTACTGTTTTATTTATACATAGATATAAAGACATAGGTTATAAAGATTTACAACGGCATTAGTTCTTTAGTAAGAAGGTATTATTGATACATACAAAGTTTGACAATGTGAAATAGAAAACGATCGAATCCGTGCCTTCTGGAACACGGACACCTGCGACTGAGCCATCGTTGCAGTGCTCGGAGCTATCAATTTCTATATTTCATTATTACTATATTGGTTGGCGCCCGCGCTATTTGCATGATATATTTGTATACCGACAAGGTAAGCCTAATTATCACAATTAAAAACCCAAATGATGTGAGATCATTTGGGTTTTTAAATATGTTATTATTTGTTTTTTACTTGGCCTTCTAAATATTTTATTATTTTTATATATAAATATAAATAAATTAAATAAATAAATATTATTCACACAACGTGGATGGGTTGGAACCAAGCGTCCAGACTTCGAGGACGTGCTTGGTTCATTTGGTGATATGAGAGTGAACGATGCAGGTAGGCTCATTGCGGATGTATGTATGGAGAGAAACCTTATTGTATCAAACACATTTTTTCAACATAATGACATCCATATGTATACATGGAGAAGGAATGAACAGAGAAGTATGATAGATCTAATTCTGGTAGACAGTCGCCTCCGAAGTAAACTTCTGGATACAAGAGCCTACAGGGGTCTCACTGTCGACACGGACCACTATCTCGTTATTGCAAGATTTAGTGGTCTGCTCAGAAAGTGGAGACACTGGCGAGAGCGTGTCTACTTCGGAGGGCTTGAAAGAATAAAGATTGAAAAGTTGCAAGAAGAGAGTGTAAGAGCAAAGTATGCAGAGGATGTCCGTGAACGGCTGACAATGGCAAGTCAGCCGGAATCTGACATGGAAGAATGCTGGAGAGTATTGGAAGAAAGTATGGTAGATACAGCGAAAGAAGTATGTGGATGCTCAAAGAAGCATAGGAAAGTGAAAGGTGATGCATGGTGGAATACGGAAGTAGCAGCTTCCGTAGACCAAAAGAAGAAAGCGTGGCTGGACTATGTATCTTCTTTGAACCTGAGTGCACGTATGAAAGAACAGAAGAAAGAAATATACCGGCAATAGAAGACACCAAAGCCTTAGTGAAAGAGAAGTGTGATAGAGCAAATATGATTGCAGAAGAAAGGCTGAAAAACTTCGAGAGCAACACCAAACTTTTCTGGAGGGAGGTGAAGAAATCTCGGAGTGGTTGGTCAGCTTTCAGAATGAATAAAATAAGGTCTAAAGGGGGAGATATTGTTAAGCAAACACAAGATGTGTTAAGCCGATGGAGTGAATATTTTGGAGATATGTATGCGTATGTTCAGGGTGATGCCGGTGCCATATGTGGTCTAACAGATCAGCATTCGGTACTGGCATCCTCTGATGACATTAGTATGGATGAAGTTGAATGGGTGATTAGAAGTTTGAATAATGGTAAGGCAGCGGGTATTGATATGGTGTCTGCTGAGATGATTAAGCTTGGAGGCTCGTGTGTCTGGGAATTCTTCCTGATGCTTCTCAATTTATATTGGAGTTCAGGAATGGTTCCCAAGGACTGGAGAAGCGAAGTCATCGTGCCCTTGTTTAAAAACAAGGGTTCACGTTATGACTGTGCGAACTACAGAGCCATAAGCTTGACCAGTTTGGCAGCCAAAGTGTATGGTAAAATTGTTGAAAGGAGAATGAGGATGGTGTCTGATGAATTTTTGTGTGAGGCACAAGGAGGTTTCAGGTGTGGACGAGGATGCATGGATCAAGTGTTTTCTCTGCGCAACATTGTGGAGAAGCATCTGGCTATAGGCCAGAGGGTTTTCTGCAGTTTTGTGGATTTGGAGAAAGCATTTGACACTGTTGTACGAAAGGAACTTTGGGACATTTTGCCGGAATATGGTATTAGCGGTAGACTGCTACAAGCGGTGCAGTCCAACTACATGGACTGCAGAGCTTGTGTGCGGCTGGATGATGGAATGTCACCCTGGTTTGACGTAAATATGGCTGCGTTCTATCAGCCAGACTGTTTATCATATATCTGGATAAATGTCTACAAAGGTTGAATGAAATGAATGTGGGAGTTCAGATGGGCGACTCAGTGGTTAACTCGCTGCTATATGCAGACGATGCGGTCCTATTAGCGCAGTCTGCGACTGACCTGCTAACCCTAGTCGACGTAATGGTAGAAGATTGTAAGAAAAGGGGTCTACGTGTGAATGTGAGCAAAACCAAAGTAATGGTTTTTGAAAGAGAAGAAGCCAGAACAGATGTTAGAGTAGCAATAGCAAATGGTGTGCTAGAACCAGTGGATGAATTTGTATATCCTGGATGTGGATTCAGTCGGGATGGAAGGTACACCACTGATGTAGAAAGAAGAGTGAATGCGAGAAATAGAGTGAACGGAGCATTGGGACAACTTCTCGGCAGCCATCACCTCAGCCAGAAGGCACGTGTCGCAATACACAACGCAGTGCTTGTCCCAACGTTGTTATATGGAAGCGAGAGTTGAGTATGTAAAAAGAAATCAATGCGGTCGAATTGCGATCTCTGCGGAGAATCTGTGGAGTGAGGCTGACTGACCGCATTCGTAACAATGACGTAATAGAGCGAGTAGGTATGAAAGAGAGTATTGGTGTAAAGATGCGAAAGGGAATGCTCCGATGGTTCGGACATGTGGAAAGAATGCCGGACGAGCGACTGGCTAAGAAGATATACAATACGAAAGTGGAAGGATGTAGGTACAGGGGGAGACAGAGACTTACCTACCTAGACCAAATTGGTCATGTATTGAAGGAAGGTGAAGTCAGGAGTCTCCGAAACCGGCGAGTGTGTATGAAGAGAGTTATGAATGTTGAGGAAGCGAGAGATGTATGCAAGAATAGAGCCTCTTGGCACTCTGTTCTCTCTGCCTACCCCGCAAGGGAAATGGCGTGATGATAAGTAAGTAAGTAAGTAAAACACCCAGGCGCAGTACAAATATCTGTGTTCATCAGACAAATAATTGTACTGAGTGGGAATCGACCCACGACCTCGTGCACGGAAGTCGGTTACACTATCGACTACGCCACGAGGCCCGTCAAATATATCGTCAAATATATATTATAACTACTGGGCTTGGCCGTAGAGCACTTAATGTGAAAATGTAAAATAGAAAATAATAGCTACGAGTGAAGAATAAATTGGATGCCATATCAATGGTTTTGATACAATTCACAGCATTGTCTGAGAGTGATTGTTCTACTATGACTACCGTATCTCTGAAATAGAAAATCTAAGTTTAATGACCAAACCAATTACTTTAAGAACAAATACTAAAAGAGAAACAGAAATGTTCATTATTTGACATCCTCAAAGTGATCGCTTGCCGTCGGTCTAAAAAGGGTTTTTACTATCAAATGGACAATTTCATTGTGTGGCTCGGCGGTAGGCCTCTAAGCGTTAGTTAAATTAAATCTACTGATACCCCTACATAAGCGTATATTTGGAATTGACCCCACATCAATATGTGGTCTCGATTCCAGATTATCTAATTAAATGATTATTTACGTTTTTGTAGATATATTTTTAATAAAATACTTACAATTAAACTAAGGTATCCATGAATACTGTTGTACGCCAATATGATGTCCCTGAAATTGCCATCACAGTAAGTGCAGGCGGGTTCAATAGGTCTCGTAAGGTTCAGTTTACTTCGCCATCCATCGACCAACTTAACTAGAGCTCCAAAATCCAACGGTTCATGGGAACTGTTCTTTGAAGACTGCTCCCGTAGAGCCAATAGAAATTGCGAGAAGTCTATATTGCTTCGGTTTTCTGAATGAATTTCAGTTTCCAGCAACATTTCTTCGAATAAATTGGTCAGAGTTTGAGTTATATTTGAACTCTCATCTCCCTTCATTTTCCTAATTTTGTTTCCAAGCCCATAACTTCAGTTCGTTAAATGCTCAGCTCGCTTTCTGTAACAATGTTTAAAGTTAGGAATTATAACGATTCGTATTTATGCACTGCACGTTCAAATTCTGTGCTATAAAGGATCAAAATTAATGCCGGCAACATAACATAATATGTACATATATTTATTTTTGCTTTGAACCTTTCTATTGTTAGGTTTCAAAATGTATTTTTGTTCTATACGGCTGCATGTGTGTTGTGTTATGTTAAAAGCAGAGTCTATACGAAGCCAATCGAATCGATTTCAGCCTTAAAACTCAAAATTCGTGAATTGATTAACGAAATAAACCCACCATTTTGTCAAAAAGTGATTAAAACTGATGAAAGAATCTACATTTGTAACCGTGGTCGTGGTGGACATTTATCAGATATTATTTGTCATTCATAATTTCCAAACCTTACTTATTGTAATACAATACAAATTTGAATCATTATCATCTACATTTATTGTTTTATTTTGATTTAAAAAACAAAGTTGTTGTTGAAAAACCTATACATAAAAAATATGTCTCCAAAAAAACTAGGTTTGTATACATAGCTACTGCTCGCTAAAATTCAAATAGGTAGAAGCTCTAATGGTAGAGCCTTGCTTATCATAGCATAAATGGGCCGGCTCGATCGAGGAAGTACCACCCTCTCTCAGAAGATCTGTATAAAGCAACGTTAGGTACTTCTGCCGTTCTGTTTCATATGGTGAGTGAGAGCGCTGAAAGCTCCTCCGCCCTGTTCTCTCTTTATTATTCCTCCTCTCCATCTCCTAACCCTTTCCTTGGAGATGGCGATTTCCACCCACGTAGTATAAAAAATTATCTCCTTCAATACAGACCAGCTATTTTAATATTCCTCCGAAATATAATAACAACCAACAATGGCATTGTTACGGGTACCTTAAAATATACAACGTTTGTAACACACACAAGCCCAGAACAAATATTTATGGACAGTACAATTAATATTAAAGTCCTTTATGGAACCTGCAAAACTCTTGATAGAAGTTGGGCTAAGTTACTACGCCACGTCATCTCTAATATACTAAACTATCTATTATTTCGTTATAATATTAAAATCATTTCATTAAAACCTGGACAGAGGATAATTTTAATTTTAACTTTTTCGACTGAGCCAAGCCCTTAAAAAATCTATATAGGCACCGCTTAATTTCTTGAATATAAATTCATGTATAAAAAAATGTTTCAAATAGATAAATGCCTCGCTGGTTGTAATAAAAGTACTAATAATATAATAATAATAAATCCATCCATCCATCAGCCTTTCATCGTCCACTGCTGGACATAAGCCTCCCCAAAATGGGGGTTTTACCATAATCGCCACGCTTGGCAGGCGGGTTGGCGATCGCAGTGGATATTTTTAGTACACAGGGGAATGCTGCTGCCCCGGTCCCCCGGTAATCCCTTAGTCGGCCTTTACGACTCCCATAGGAAGAGACTAATAATAATAATAAATATATATAATAAATAAAAAACAGTAAGTATAGAACTTTGCACATCCACATAAATAATGTTCTTAAGCACTCCAGTTACTGCAACAATAAACTGTTAATAGCTAATTAGCGCAGTATAAACAAACTTATATAAAAAGAGTAAGAAAATATAAAAGAAAATGAGCTGATCTATGTTTGATGTGCTAGCATAGATACATACATATTGTCACGCCTTTTTCCCGTAGGGGTAGCAGTATCCTACCACCGAAGGAATGTAACATAATTCCAGTGGCCCGCCAATAAAGGTGGAGAGACGGTGCACGGCGGGTTTCTTTAGTGGGTGAGGGCCCCACATTACCCTGTTCGTTGCCCCGAACGATGGGGTGTGTGGCTAGCAACATTTTTTCCCGCTTTAACAAAAAAAAATAGGTCGACCTCTACCAACTTGCCCATTTAATCGCCTTGTATATCTGTTTCGTTAATCGTCCTTCATCCATCCTTTCTACGTATATCTCTTTAGCATAGAATGTGCAAAAATATATAACTAGTATATAATAATCACTAAGGTATGTTCGTGTGAGTCTGTGTCTGTACAAAAAATTTAAGGTATTGAGAAAAAAATACTGTAATAGGCTATATAAGCGTGCCTAAACACAAAACATATTTTTATAATTTTTGTCTGTTTGTATATTTGTTCGTTTGCGCATCACGCAAAAACTACTGAACGGATTTTAATGCAATTTTTTTTATTTGAGAGACGGATTTTAATGCAATTTTTTTTATGTTTTTTTTATCTTGATTAGACATAAAAGCTGGTAGGTATACATTTTATTCCGCTACTATAACGGGGACCTGAGATATAACCTAAAACTAGATATGGTTGCGGCGGAGCCGCGGGCAGAGGCTAATTTATTTTGTAAGTACTAGATTGTGACCGCGACTGAGTCTACGTCAACTTTAGAATATAAATTGTACGTTTCTCGATGGCACACTAATAATCTACCTATATGCAACAATCACTTTTAGAACATTCAGCGTAAAAGAGTAACAAAGAAATAAACAAACAAATAAACTCACTTTCGCATTTATACAAGTAACTATGTGAATATAATTATTTGCTAGTAATAGGTAGAACGTATTGAATCCATTTGAAGTAATCGCTTGTATGTGACATAATTCGAATACTTATTATCCACTCGTAATTCAGTGACAGCATTGTGTTCTACCTACATTTCCAAAGCATAATGCTATTCATGTGTTAATGATCTCAATTTGTGGGCACGCGTTCACGAACTGTTTGAGTACATAAATCCAATGATTCAAGGCCATCTGCAAATTGTATAGAATTCAGGTATAAATGGCGTGTTTAATAGTTTACTAGTTAATACCTTCTGATATTTACGCGAATGTTACACATTTTGAAATAAAACTACGTTTACGGAATCTATCGCGTTTACTTTACTAATATCCCAACGTTTCGAATACTTTACAGCATTCATGATCACAGGTGGACTTAGGTGATAGACGTCCAAGGCTGGTAATCAAAAAAGTTTACTAGTTTGCAAAAAAATGGGCCAAAATTAAATAAAAATAGAAATAATCTTGACAACACTTACAAAAAAAAACAACTTTAAAAACACCTTGATTTTCTGACGATATGTAAATTTTATTAAATCGTGTACTCAAATTTGGAATCAGCATTTCAAGCATCGTTGCTGTAAAGCCATTCTAGCCAAAAGATCGTTGATAAGAAGGCGAACCTGTTATTAAAACACTATGGTTCAGAAAATAAAGTGGTCAGTTGGGGTAACAGCGAACACAGAAGATTTTTTTTTAAATTTCATTTTTTAATTTCCGTTCGACATCACAGGTGTTATAAAAGACAAAATTAATAAATTTATATAAGACCTGCTCGGTACTCGGGCTCAATTTTTCTTATTTGAAAATGATGTAGAAGGTACTTCATTACTATCACACGAATATGAAGCAGGAAAATGTGTCTGGAATATAATGGACTTTCCATTACTGTTAACTTTTTTATAACAGTGAGAGTTCAGATACTACCCGTGTTACTAGTATCAGATTTGTATTACTAGATACATGTCTTGTTTAGTCTGTAATTCCTTCATGTTTGCATTTGTACTATTAAAAAACCGTTAGAGTCTGTGCTTTAAAAATGTTATTTGTTAACATATTCCGCAAAAAATCACTGAAAGGGTTTTGGCTAAACTTTTTTGTTTAATAGCTCTCGACTAAATTTAACAACCCGTATATTTTATCTCTCTAGTATATCGGAAAAAAGGTTGCTTTAGCTGGCGGCTTCACCGTAGGCAAAGGCTGACATCATAATGTAAAACAAAATGCTTCTCGATCGCAATGCTCATCACTATGTATGTAAGTTACCTTGCGACGTTTACTTCAGTCTTACGTCAACGTCAAGATACGAATTTACGTACACACTATTTCCATTTTGTACATTGAAAATCACAGATCAATATGTCATACATAATATGCATAGTTTTCTATGACCACTGAAGCAATGTAACATAGTTCCAGTGGCCCGCCAATAAAGGCGGAGAGACGGCAGATGGCGGGTTTCTTTAGTGGGTGAGGGCCCCACACTACCCTGTTCGTTGCTCCGAGCGGCGGGGTGTGCGGTTAGAAACATTTTCCCCGCCTTAACAACAAAAAAAGGCATAGTTTTCTATATAATCGCACCATTAAATTCCCATGTCCCTATGAAATATCATTGTGTGGGATGCATGTAATGGAACAAGTACAAGGTGTGAGTGAAATGTAATATAGGAGAAAGGGATAGATATGCAAAAGAGGGATGACAGTTTGAGAGAGGACGTAAGACGAATAAGACGATTAAGACTCAGCAAGACGTGTTATAATAAATTAGTTTGCTTAGGATAAGATTATTAAAGAAATAAACCTATAGAGATATACCTACGTTCATTATTTTCCACCTCGACCCCACAATTGTATACAAATTAATATATACCTTTGCAACAATTTGATATACAACAATACAATTATAATCATGGAGCCTTAAAGGAATAGCTTTTCTATGAATCGGCTCAAAAGCATTTAAGCAACAATAAACTAATTCAGGCCCAAAGTGAAAAATAAAACAAAAGTGAAGTGTTTTTTCACTTTGTGTTTAATGTATGTTGCTAAGCATGTCAAATGCTAAAAATATATATAAAAATATCTAAATATTTATAGGGTTTGCGTCATTATTAGGTAAAATCTTAATTGTAAAATCATATACTGTGGGTAGATGAAACCGTTGAAATAACATATCAACCTTGGACGTCTATCATCCAAGTCCACCCGTGATCATGAATGCTGTAAAGTATTCAAAACGTCGGGATAGGAGTAAAATCAAGTAAACGTGATAGATTCCGTAAACGTAGTTTTATTTAAAAATGTGTAACATTCGCGTAAACATCAGAAAGTATTATGTAAAATTAAGTTTACCTGGTCGGTATAATGTATGAAAATACTTCCGACAGATGGTGCAGGCGTCACCCAAAGACGTTAAGTATGAATGTGTTATCGAAATTAGCAGTCAGGCAAGGGTCACGATGGCTGAATTGGCAAAGCATCTGGACGGTATCCAGGAGATGCAGGTTCGAATCCTGCTCGTGACTGTTATTTTCGATTTCACATTTTTCACTTTGTGTTTAATGTATGTTGCTAAGCATGTCAAATGCTAAAAATATATATAAAAATATGTAAATATTTATAGGGTTTGCGTCATTATTACGTAAAATCTTAATTGTAAAATTAAGTTTACCTGGTCAGTATAATGTATGAAAATACTTCCGACAGATGGTGCAGGCGTCACCCAAAGACGTTAAGTATGAACGTGTTATCGAAATTAGCAGTCACGAGCAAGGGTCACGATGGCTGAATTGGCAAAGCATCTGGACGGTATCCAGGAGATGCAGGTTCGAATCCTGCTCGTGACTGTTATTTTCGATTTCACATTTTTCACTTTTTGTTTAATAATTTAGGCCCGTTACAAATTTACAGAATAGGCCAACATCAATCGAATTGAAGTTAAACGCGCCAAATGAAATTGTATTTATACGAGATTCTGTCCGCGACTTTGTTCTTGTGGACTTTACAGTATAATTAGCGTACACTACAGCACAATAATGATCCCCATTCAAAAATTGCTATCCCATAGAAAATTACCATTTTCTGAGATAAAAAGCCTTTTTTTTGTTTATGCGGGAAAAAATGCTCCTAACCGTGCACTCCGTCGTTCGGGGCAACGAACAGGGTAGTGTGGGGCCCTCACCCACTAAAGAAACCCGCCGCGTGCCGTCTCTCCGCCTTTATTGGCGGGCTACCATATTACATTTCTTCAGTGGTGTCTGAGATAAAATGCTAAATTTCATGATAGTCGTTTGAGTAATTATGGTGTGAAACACAACAAACAAACAAATATACGTACTTTTGCATTTATATTATAGTAAGGAATAGCGTTTTCATCAGTAAAGCTCCCAATCAGGATGTTTTTTACCAACATAATCAACGCACTTTGTGTTCATTATAAAATTTTTTTATCATACCTTAACGAATTCACATAAATATTAATGAATTAAACCTTATTTTTATGAAAGACTAGATGATCCGATGTGAACTTCGCACCACCTACAATTTATTTTATCAGCGATTCGGCATCGTCTAAGATTGGGAGTTTGATTAGTTACTAAATAAATCTTCTTCGTAATGCAAATTAATTAGAAAGAATGACAGTAGACAGCTACTGTACACTGTATACTGTAAAATTACAGCATTTTGTCGTCTGATGGCAATATACTCATACTATGAATTTTACAACTTTTCTACTTTTTATATAGGGTTCTCTCCCTTTATTTTTACTTTTGAACCTTCCCTGTATCAGAGCGAACAAAATAAAGAAAACAATTATTCAAATCGGTCAAGCCAGTTTTGAGTTTTAGCGAGACTAACGAACAGCAATTGATTTTTATATAGATATAAGACTAGTGGGCCTGACAAACGTTGTCCTGTCCGAACATTAGCGTTTCGTTTGGATGGAGTAATTTATTTTAGCTACTAACGATTATTTGTTTTTATATAGATCCTAGCGCCACCTACCGGGTTTATATGTGAATCTAAGCCATTTCGGTACTTACGCAAACATACACAAAAAAATCATAAAAATAGGTCCAGGCGTTTAGGAGGAGTTCAACACGTACACAAGAAATATATAAAATAGACGATAGTGGAATATTTGAATTCTCACGCCGTTAACCTTCAATATAAACAAATGCAAATTTATAGATATATAGTAAATGTGGAAAAAGTTGGTTAGTTTCTTTGTTACGCCTTCTGTCGTAACTACATAAACGCGAATCATAAAATTCTACATACATTTAGTTCAGAGTACCGACAAAGACATAGGCTGCTTTTCGTTCTAAAGAAGTGAATAGTTCCTATGGGATACCAAAAATAAGGGAAGCAGAATGCTTCGCTAGCGAAAAAAAATAACTGAGTTAGATCATGTAGACACAACTCATTATTTGTGTAGACAACAACACGTAGGTATAGCACTTATCCTTTGAACCAGAGAACGTTTCTGTACCATGTTAAGACTACCAGTAGCTCCCAGCTTTTGGGAGCTAAGTTCGCCCCTGTGAAGTTCTGAATTCTAGTAGTCTTTTTCAATCAGAATGTCAAGATTATTTGCGTATAGAAAAATGGTGTTATATTACAAATATTAAATGTTTTCAAGTTGCCCCTTAGTACGATTTCGGGGAAATCTAATTTTCGATATGATGTTAAATATTATGTACCTAAATATATTTCTTGGAAGTTTTGTATTGATATTGTTAATTAGTTAAAATTTTGTAAATTATATCAAATACAAATAAAGACATAAAATAAACACGCTATTCATTATTGATACTATTTAAATTAAATGTAGGTACTTACTACAGCGTATCTACTTCTTCTAAACTCCCTAACGAATTTTGATAAAGCTTTCATTAATGAAAGCTAATGAAACTAAGAATTAATTCTTAGTCTCAAAATGTACTTACTAATTAGCAAATTAAAATTCAGGTTTCGTAATAATCATCTATAAAACATTTTCGGGTGTTTACATAGCTTTAGTTTGTAAACCATTATGAGATATAAATATTAAGATAACGTATCAACAAATTGTAAAACTATTTTAGTCAATTTGAAATTACTATTCAGTTAAAGAAAGAAAATATTTATTAAAGAAAGTTAAATATAATTCGGTAATTTTGTGTAAATTAAGATCCTATGCATAACATCGTTTATAAGTAGGCTGTATAAGAAATATCACACCACCGCCGCAGCCTCAACCTACTTTTTAGTTTATATCTCAGGTTCCTCATGCAGTAGTGGGCTAAAAAATATACCATAAGAATTCTAAAAAAATGTTTAACGCTTATAATCGTATTAACCCTTGCCCGTGGCTCCGCCGCTGCCAAAAACTAGTTTTTAGGTTATATATCATGTTCCCGACATAGTAACGGGATAAAATGTAGGTATACCAGTTTTTGTCGTGGTAACGTCTTATATATAGATGAACACCGGCTGCACGCATGAAAAAGTGTCACGTTCCAAAAACTGAAAAATTTATGGCGACCGATGCATTGTGAAACTCTCAGAAAACATATACGACGTTATCACGTAAAATTATCGTCCGTAAACCGACTTTACTCGTCCTTACTTTACAGAAAACCATATAATTATTAGTTTTAAGTCCAATCAAGAGCTACCAAATAAAAAAAGTTGCATCAAAATCCTTTCAATAGTTTTTGCTTGATGCGCGAACGAACAAACAGATAAACAGAGAGACAGACATAAATTCTAAAAAAAATTGTTTTGGGTTTAGACACTATATAGCCTAAATACAGTCTTTTTTTTTTCAAATATCTTAAATGTCCAGACACAGCTCTGTTACAGCTTTATAATAGTATAGAATTAGATAGTACAGATACATATAGGTACGCATGGAAAAGTAGATAAGTACGTCGCTTTTGTTACGAATGAGTTGATATACGAGAAGAATTAATCGTTATTTTATAAAGTATCCTTTACTTTATAAGATCAGGAACAATGTCATAATTAGGTATTTGTATTCTGATAAATCCTCTTTATATTTTTTATACTTACTTTTTACACCTATAAATAAACCTATTTTTTATTTTCAGTAGATTAAATATACCTACTTTTTATTTTCAGTAGGCCACTACAATATAAGTACCTAGATACATTTTCCAAAATCAGCAGTGGCATAAGCATCTTATCAGGATACAAAAGCTTCATCCCAAAGTTCTGTCAAAATGACAGTAATTATTTGTGGTAATGGAGGTGTGAATCAGTATACGCTAATACCTACGGCTCGAGCCAACAATGGGTTGTAAACAGATATAGGTATTGCGTGGAGATAGGATTCGTACGAGATATTTCAACACGCGCGCGCAAGCTGATTACATAAAGTAATATCAAAACACTCACAAAATCTTATTTTAGCTGATGTAAAATCTACAATAGAGAAAAGATAATCCTCTCTACAGAAGGGTGTAACCGGAAAAACAAGGTGGGTGGTATGTTAAATAGAAAATATCTCATCGAAATTGTGATGGGGCGGCACTTCTAAAGATTGAACTGGCAGCGTTCGGCAAAATATCGAATACGAATTCAGAGAATTTCATCGTTACTCAAAACAATTCTTACAATCTTTTATTTAGAATTTTTTATTTATATTTTTAGCATTTGATATGCTTAGCCATACATTAAACACAAAGTGGAAAATGTGAAATCGAAAATAACAGTCACGAGCGGGATTTGAACCTGCATCTCCTGGATACCGTGCAGATGCTTTGCCAATTCAGCTGAATTGACTGTTATTTTCAATTTCATATTTTCCACTTTTTGTTTAATCTTACAACTTACTCTTATATGAATTAAGCGTTTGTATATATTGCGTGTATTATTATACACAGTTAAATTCACAGGGAACATTACAACGCAAGCGACAATTCACAATTACATGATTCATTCCAGATTAGTATGTACGCCGTTTATTTTTATTTTTTTAGTTTTTATTCAGCTTTTTTTAACTTTAGTTTTTTTGTTTAGTTTAACTACAAGCGGTTACTCGGAGCTACCTCTGCGTGGACTTCGACTTTATGTTTAAAGGATATAAAACCTGTTCTAAGATAATCTCTATAGATTTACAAGAACCGCATTTAAATTACTTTAACACAGACAAAATTTAACTACTGGCATATTCTAGTATTTTCTCCCCTCCATTTTTAGGGTTCCGTACCTAAGGGGTCAAAACGGGACCCTATTACTAAAACTTCGCTGTCTGTTTGTCTGTCCGTCCGTCTGTCACCAGGCTGTATCTCAAGAACGGCGATAGCTAGACAGTTGAAATTTTCAGAAATGATGTATTTCTGTTGCCGCTATAACAACAAATACTAAAAACGAAAAAATTATAATATTTAAGGGGGGCTTCCATACAACAAACGTCATTTTTTTACAATTTTTTTCTTCAGCATGTTGTATTTCAAGAACGGCGATAGCTAGACAGTTGAAATTTTCAGAAATTATGTTATTCTGTTGCCGCTATAACAAAAAATACTAAAACAAAAAAAATATTAATAGTTAGGGGGGCCCCCATACAACAAACGTGATTTTTTTCCATTTTGTTTCTCATTCCTGACATAATTGCACGGAACCCTTCTTGCGCGAGTCTGACTTGCACTTGCTGGTTTTTCACTGTGTTATCAATGTACAGACAAATAGAGTTCTGCTGTTTTATTGTATGTATACCGGGTCTGTCGTAAATAATGGATAACCCGTTAGTTGGAGGTAGCCCTGATGTTAAGCTGCAAGAAAATCCACTTTTTATTTTAGGGTTGCCAACGGTGCGAAAATGGTAAACACATTTGTACCTTTTTAAATTTTTTTTTCTTCTTTGCTCATTCATTCGGTCACAATTTCAACAATGTAACTTATTTTTATGTATTAGACTTTTTTTGTATTTGACTCCCTGGATAGTTATATTATTTTATTAGATTACCTATTAAGACATTATTCATGTAAAATATTGTAAAAATAAGTTACCTTGTTGAAATGAATGTTTGTTGTTGATCCTGTATATAGAGATCCCATTAAAACATAAATGTGAAATGAAAGCCAAGTTCAATATTATGAATATATCACCCAAAGACGTTAATTATGAATGTGTTACCGAAATTAGCAGTCAGGAGCAAGGGTCACTATGGCTGAATTGGCAAAGCATCTGGACGGTATCCAGGAGATGCAGGTTCGGATCCTACTCGTGACTGTTATTTTCGATTTCACATTTTTCACTTTGTGTTTAATGTGTTGCTAAGCATGTCAAATGCTAAAAATATATATAAAAATATCTAAATATTTATAGGGTTTGCGTCATTATTAGGTAAAATCTTAATTGTAAAATTAAGTTTACCTGGTCGGTGTAATGTATGAAAATACTTCCGACAGATGGTGCAGGCGTCACCCAAAGACGTTAAGTATGAATGTGTTACCGAAATTAGCAGTCAGGAGCAAGGGTCACGATGGCTGAATTGGCAAAGCATCTGGACGGTATCCAGGAGATGCAGGTTCGGATCCTGCTCGTGACTGTTATTTTCGATTTCACATTTTTCACTTTGTGTTTAATGTGTTGCTAAGCATGTCAAATGCTAAAAATATATATAAAAATATCTAAATATTTATAGGGTTTGCGTCATTATTAGGTAAAATCTTAATTGTAAAATTAAGTTTACCTGGTCGGTGTAATGTATGAAAATACTTCCGACAGATGGTGCAGGCGTCACCCAAAGACGTTAAGTATGAATGTGTTACCGAAATTAGCAGTCAGGAGCAAGGGTCACGATGGCTGAATTGGCAAAGCATCTGGACGGTATCCAGGAGATGCAGGTTCGAATCCTGCTCGTGACTGACATTTTCGATTTCACATTTTTCACTTTGTGTTTATTATATGTTGCTAAGCATGTCAAATGCTAAAAATATATATAAAAATATCTAAATAGAATTATCATCTTTATCCGTGTAGTGATGGACTAAGAATACAAGTGTCACCACCCCATTCTTTCCCACGGGTGTCGTATGAAGCGACTAGGGGAAGTGGGCAATTGTCATCCATTGCATGACTAGTGGTAGGGCTGGGTACCGAGTGGAAGTACTCACTTGGTATCGGGCTCGAGCGGGTTGGTACCACCGTCTCCTGTGTGACCGGTCATGAAGCACGTCGGTGTGTTTTGGCTGTAGCAGGAGATAGCCGTTTATTCTTTCATTTCATATCGGTGAAATGAAATGGTGAGCAGCGGCTTGACAATACTCTAGGTATAATTGAGTCCATGAGCGACGGTTACCATTTACCATCAGATGGGCTGTGGCTCGGCTGCCACGATATGCAACAAAAAAAAATTTTGCAATTAGTGCAAATTTAAAATTAGCACTGAATGTTAACTAATATAGCCAGTATATTATTTCAAATTTACTGAGTTAACGTTGTCAGTGTTTTTTGCACTTCGTTTATTCTTGATGCTGAGATTTAAAAACGCGTTCAATATAAATATTTTTACTTATAAGAAAGGCCATCTGTAGCTAGCACACTGGCGCGTTTGTTACTATCTTGATTGGTTTACCTACGCATTTAGTGAAATATTTCAGTTACAGTATAGTTCATTGGGTTATAAAATACCTGTCTTATTTAAAGATATATTTATGAAATAAACACCCTGCGTTTTTATAGTACCAGACCTTAAATAAGATCTTTTGCTACCGAGTTTTTTAATAAAATATATCTTATATACCTAATATTTCTTTAGCCCGTTTTTCGTTCGATCCTTTATCAAATTCCATGATTTATTTTAGATACACCCAATTTAAAGCTTATCGTGCTAGGTAAAGACCAAAAATAGACCCGCAGTCTAAAAAGGTACCGCTTCTATTAAATATGAGATTTAAAATCATCTAAGAAGAGTTCCTTTAGCGGATGCGGAATTTCGCACGGGTCGACTAGTTAAATATAGTTAGTTAAAAACTGCTGAGGCCAACAGAGGATTTGTTTTCTATAAATCATGTATAACTTTTAGCCAACAAAGTTATAATCATTAGTAACCTTTTAAAATTATTCCGGTTATCATATTTATGTCAAACTATTGCTATCTTGACACTGCATACGCTGATAGCTTGTCTATAATATTCTTTGTCTACGGTGTATTTAGATCTCAAGCTTAAAAATAACCGTCTTCTTCATAATTAAGCAGGTGTAGATTAATATTTTATTTATAGCCGTGTGGGGCTGGCTTTAAAATTGTCCCACCGCTCTCCACCCATGGGAGTCGTAAGAGCCGACTGAGGAAATCCGGGGGAGTGGGCAGCAGCACTCCTTCGAGTATTAACAACATCCACTGCAATCACCAACCCGCCTGACAAGCGTGGCGATTACGGCACTATCCCCCATTCTTGGGGAGGCCTATGTCCAGCAGTGGACTTTAAAAGGCTGATGGATGGATGGATGACGGACCTCGTGGCGTAGTCGGTAGTGTAACCGACTTCCTTGCACGAAGCCGTGGGTTCGATTCCCACTCAGAACAATTATTTGTTTGATGAACACGGATACTTGTTCTGCGTCTGGGTGCTTTTTATCTATTACTAGCTCACCCAACGACCTTCGTACCGCCATGTTTCGTAAACATTTTGCAATGAAAATTATTAAAGTACAGGGGTTGGCAGTAGAAGGGTGAAAATTGAAGTATGTATTTTTTAATGTCGAATCATAAAAAAATTAAAATACACATTAGTCCAAAAAATATAAAAAAAACACACATTAGTCCAAAAAATATAAATAAAAAACTGGGCTGGATCTATTATCGAATATAATTCGTATATGAAAACTAGCCAAGTCAGACCTCAAGCTTTAATATATTATCCTAAGTTATAAGAAGAAATTATATTTTAAGTTGTTTTAAAATATTTTATGTTGTTATAAATAACTATACAAAATAATTGCCGCGTGGGGCAGGCTTTAGAATCGTTCCATCCCTCTCCACCCATGGGAGTCGTAAGATCCACTGAGGGGATACCAGGGGAGTGGGCAGTAGCACTTCTTCGAGTATTAACAACATCCACTGCGATCGCCAACCCGCCTGCTAAGCGTGGCGATTACGGCACTATCCTCCATTCTTGGGGAGGCCTACGTCCAGCAGTGGACGTTAAAAGGCGATGGATGGATGGATGGTTATAAACAAATTTCAGGACTGACCATTCAACTTGGCATCCATATCATAGATCTCACTTCTTTTGTTGTTAATATCAGCAACCTAGGCATATATCATAACATTGAACTTGGCTCTCATTTCACATTTATGTTTTTGATGGGATATCATCACTTTTTGTACAGAAATTATTAGTAGGTACTTACTAGGCCACCACCGAAGGAATGTAACATAGTTCCAGTGGCCCGCCAAGAAAGGCGGAGAGACGGCACATGGCGGGTTTCTTTAAAAAAGTTTTTTTGTATAAGGCACTGGCCACTTGTAATTATTATGAAAAATTTGGTTATTTAAAAGTAAAAATATCATTGTTCTAATTTCGAATTTCCCTCCACTTTTTTTTGAGGGCCCAATTAAATTATTGTATCTCATATAAAAAGGATCTGCATCAAAAACATTTTTATGCGATGATTTTCTACAATTTTAAATGTGGTCTAAAACCTGATGAGTCATTTGATAGACTTAAAATGGCTTTTATGGATGAAGGACATTCAAAAGCAACCATCTACCGTTGGCATAGCAAGTTCAAGCGCGGTGGCCTTACTTTGGGCAATGAACAAAAGAGTGGTCGTCCTACGACAGCTGTCACGAAAGAAAGTGTGCTGGCAGCAAAAAAATTAATTCAAGAAAACCGGCGAATTACATACGAACAGATTCAGCATACATTACAGATTGGTTCGGGAAGCGTTCACAAGATTCTACACGAGATACTACACTTTATCGTAATGGTTATTGGTGCATGATTGTTATCTGTTGACAATCAAATAGGATATTGCCGCTATGCTGAATTGACAACATTAAAAACTTGGTACTAGGTATTATATTACAAAACAATATTACGTAGTTATTTCTTAAATAATTTAGTGACAACAGTAATATGCATATTTAATAAAATATTTTTTATAATTATTTGGTGAAAACTGATATTATTTCTAATCAAGAGTAGCAATTATGATTCAAAATATTGGCAAAACCTTTTTTACATCTGTCATGTCATGTCATTCTACTCATCTACTGTTGTTGCTGTTCATTAAGCCTAATTATTTGTTATATATGTAGATATTATTTTTATTTTTTTTTAAATTATGGTGTTATTTTTGATCAATTATTCGATTTTGAGGTATTTCAATTTCAAAATTAAGTAGATATAGATGTCTTTTATCTCATCATCCAAAAGTTGTAATGTGAAAAGAAATACACAGGGGAAAAGGATAGTCATTTATCTTGAAAAAACATATTGTTTTATGTATGTCCGTTTCCAGGCCGAGAATGTATGGGCATTTGGCACATCTCCTTTGGAGCACATATGTATCTCGCAAGTCTCAATATAAATATGAGCCAAATTTGACCTGTTTATGTGAAATACTTTTTGAGTTATGAGGGGGTCAAAAGTGGCTCCAAATGGTACGTGTAATATTACACACGGTACTGCTCACCAATTCTTTAGCTTGAACTTGGCTTGACACGCTGCCGCGTGTCTAGATCATCTAGTTTAGATGGCAAAATTTTAAAGTTATTTGAGACGATTCTACTTATACATAATATAATATAGGTACGACTTAAGATTTTAACATAATTGTGACGAAAAAAGCTTTGAATTCTAATAGTCTTGGCATAGACAAAAGGTAATCGAGATTTGTAGCGCCATTGCTTCTTGGCACGAAGCCAAACTACATCATAAATGTGTACAATATTCGTAGAGATTTGAACATTATGTCAAATAAATGAAGTCTAGATTTTTAGGTACTTAACACCCATGGGATTTATTTCTTTACAAGTACTATGTTTTATATATGTACCTATACGGCCTTATTTAGATCTTTCTCTATATTCTGAGAATTATAAGTAGGTACCTATAGCAAAAGTACCTAGTAATTTAAAAATATTATATTTATTTATAAACTAGTTGCTGCCCGCAACTTCATCCGCGTGGAACTTAGTTATTTTCTTTATTAGTGCAGAATCCTAATTATTTTTTCATAATAAAAGTAGGTAGTGATCCTCGTCTCATGAGCCCCGTCGAAATCGGTCCAGCTGGTCAGGAGATTAGCCGGAACAAACTGACATATAGACCGACAGACCGGCCGACAGACCGACAGACAGACAAAAACTTTTAAAATTGTTAATTTGCTGTAGGTAGCGTTTACTCTCGTATACATTTCTCAAAATTTTGTTATTTAGACATTACAAACGGACACTTCAATTTTATTTATTTGTACAGATATAGATTTGAAATTATCATAATAAAGGTTGAATATATCGTTTTACTTTTCATTCAATATTCATAAAGATATTAAGAAAAACACTTTTGTTTTACTAATATTCGACATAATTTTGTGTTGAACCTAATCAAACATACATACGAAGAATTTATTTAGTTATAGTAATATAAATTAGCTTACTTGAGATAAGAGGGTATTTGAAATAAACTTTGTACAAAATAATCACAACTTCTCTTACGAACTCTTAGACAACATTCCTAACGACAGCGAATTGTTCTTAGAAAGTCTCGTCTCTATAACGTAGGCTTCGGGAGCCAGGTTATTAAAACTAAATCAATTTGGATAAGTATATATTTAAAATTAATTACAGATGAGCCTCTTCAATAAGGTTTATTACTTTCAAATTAATTTATTTCATTTGACGGCTAATAGTCTTTGTATAGGGTTGTTCCGTAGACAGAGGATATAATAGACTCGCTACTATTTTAATACTAAGAAAGAAAAGGATACACATATTAGGCACATAGCAAGAGTGAGCGAGGCAGATGTATAAGTTTTTGTCTTTTTCGCATATGCGTTACTTTTGTTTGGACCCAATTCAACTGGGTACCACCCACCACCCGTAGTAGAAAATCAACTAAACGCGATAGATACCGTGACTGTGCACTAAAACTGTGCAATAAATATTATATTTGTAGTCAGGTGAACTATCTGTCATAGTTTGCACGTTAATATATTTCGGTAATTGAACTTTTATTATGGGGGTTTTGCTTATTTAAAAAGATCAGGCGGTGAGTCAAATGTAAACAAATTTAATATTCTGTCACATCAGAAAGAATACTATAAATATATTTCAATAGCTTTCTCGAATCATAAGAAATAAAACTAACGAATTCCATTGTTTTGGAACAATACAGCTGTCTGATTGAGTCATTGATGTTATGTAGTTGAACAATGAGTTTTACAGAAATAATATTTTGTGGACTTTTGCAGGACGTGACTGAAATCAGGTAGGCAGAGGTGTATAACACACCCACGACTCGCCACCTATGTTTAATTCCCACGTAATAGGGGGCGAGCCTAAGATTGACTAGGCTGCATATAAACTTGTTCAACAATGCGTTAATTACCTTGAGGTGTTTGGCAACTATTTGCTTGTTGCAGTGATAAGGTGGCAGTAGAACCTCAAAACAATTTGATCCCCAGCCCGAATTCCAAAGTTGAAAGTCGGGACATATCTCTGACGTGTCATCTCTGACGTGTCATCTCTGACTTAATTATATGTTTACTAGATGACCTGGTGAACTTTGTATCACTTACAATTTATTTTATCAGCGATTTTCAATCCTAATCAATCTGCATCGTCTAAAAGATTTGAATAATGACAGTAGCTGTCATCTGTTGTCAGCTATATAATCCAAAAAAGGGATTCCCACACAAAATTTCAGTTTTGAATTTTTAAGCTTTTTCGTCTGGTTTTATGGGATTTCCCTATTTTTTTATCTTTTAAACAACCCTTTTATTAGAGAGAACAAAACTAAAAATCAATTATTCAACTCAGTCAAGCCATTTCTGAGTTTTAGCAAGACTAGCGAATAGCAATTTGTATATATAGATTCACAAAATTATCACTGTCCGCCGAAGAAAATTCTCGTGAGAAAACGTGTAACCAGAGACTTTTCCTCAAATTCTTGTGCAGTCTACCAACACGTACTAGATAGCGTGGTGGACTACGCTGAAACCTCTATTATTCAGAGAAGAATTGAACCCAACATTGAGATAATAATGTTGGCTTAAATACCAGCCTCCCACCCGAGTGTTGTTCGTTCGATTCCCACGCAGGGCAGCTCTTTGTGTGATCCACAAATGGTTCTTGAGTGTGGGCGTACTTTGTATCCGTGAAATTTTATGTTTGAAAAGTCACCGCGATACAATGATTATTCCTTAGTGCAATATGTCTAAAAAATTTACAGTTCACACCTTTGCTTTACATTTTATTAATAAAATAAATTACAGCAGTGGTCTTTACACTAAGCAAGCCTATATCGTAAAGACTTAACTACGATTAACAAATAATATTAAACCTAAGCTTAACACTGGTATCTTATCTACATAATTATGTATATGAAAGTATTAATATATAAATATAGCAAAGGATAAATATACTCGCAGTATACAATTGTAAATTATAATTAAAAATATATTTATAGAATAGTACCAGAATAGGTTCATGATTTGATATTTAATAAATTTTCTGTGGCATCATAGTTAAGTGTAGCCACTTTTGTAATACTCTTTTAGCTTCATACACTGACTTTTCTTTAATGTTACAGTACTCGAGAACGGAATAACACATATGCCTTTATAAACTGTCTGAAATATTGGACACTTTTTTACAAAGGTATAAAAACTGATTAAAGCTTTATTCAAATCAAAGCTTTTCACAAAAACGTTAACTTGTATTACATAAAGTCAAATCAATTAAAAAATATGCGATAATTTCGTAGGTGTGATGACAGATTTAGATGTAAGGGTGGTAGTTGGACAATTTTTTTTTTGTATGAGAATGAAAGTCGTACAACGAAACAGAAAGAAAAAAAAAAACAAATCTGCTGGAGATATTTTACACTTTTTTGGAATAACCTAAAATAACACAAAAATACAATTTGGTAAAATGTCCGACAAATCCCAGTAATAAAATAACGTTGATGCTATAGGAAAAATAAAATGTGAACATGCAAAAAGTTATAAATGTACAATTTTTCACGGTCATACCCATGATGCAAAATATAAGGATTTTAATGTGTACATACATACTACACCACGCAAGTGTCTCACAATGCCAACGACCTTCCGTACTCCAGCGGAGAGTGAAATATTTATTATTATTTATTATTTATTTAATTACTTCTCTCTAGTTAATTATTACAAATCATTTTTTGGCACAATAATATCCTCTCTCTCTCTCCGCCTTTGTTGGCGGGCCACCGGAACCATATTACATTCTTTCAGTGGTGTTGAACAGTACTCCTAGTAGTAAGACATATCGTAAATAAAGGTAACTGGTGATTTTCCAGGAACCATATTATCTTTATAAGAGGGGCTATAAGTTGTAAGGTTATTCAATTTAAGATTATAATATGTAGGAATTCATTTAATTTATCTTCAAGAAAAGAATACACAAATATGAAATTCCGATTTTATAAGCTCTCCTCTTAACTGCCTCAA
This sequence comes from Leucoma salicis, assembly GCA_948253155.1. Classification (NCBI taxonomy): domain Eukaryota; kingdom Metazoa; phylum Arthropoda; class Insecta; order Lepidoptera; family Erebidae; genus Leucoma; species Leucoma salicis. Next base: position 10,074,373 of record OX411820.1, on the reverse strand, counting down.
GGGACTGCGATTGCGATTATAAAGATCGCGGTTTCGATGCCCGGTTCGGGCCAACAAAAAGTTATAGTTATTTAAGAAAGAAAGAAAGAAAAAAAAAATTATTGCAACCATAAAAAAACATATAAAACATATATCACGCTCATGCATGAAAGTACTGTGTTGTCCCTGCAGCCCGCCTGAAAACTCTCCGGTCGTGTCGAAATGCCGTCTTATCGGATTATGAGAGCGAGAGAACAGACCGTACAGTTATGTTTGCGCACACACTCGTGCACTATAATATCTTCCGCGTACATGGCTAGTGTCTGTTGACATTCATTTTTTTTGTGATGACAAAGTGTCTTTTGCACGGAGTACAGAAAAGTAGGTCTGTTGACATTGGCCGCCGTGATCTAATTGACGGTCTGGAGATCATTATTACTTATTATAGGTAAACTCTAATGGAGTTTGGAAATTCGATTAAGTAAGTAACTGCCTCTGTGGTGCAGCGGTAGTGTGAGCGACTGTTATGAGGTCTCGGGTTCGATCCCCGGGTCGAAAAGTGTTATTGAGTTTATTCGTGAAAAATATAAAAATTCTCAGTAGCAGCCCGGAGTTTGGAAATGTACACGGTAGACGGCAATAGGCTCGCCCCCTATTACGTGGGACTTAAACATAGCTGGCGAACCTTGGGTGTGTAATACACTAATGCCTACCCCTTCCGGAAATACAGGCGTGATGCTATGCTTTAATATTGTCCGGTTTAAATGTGTACATACTTACTTTAGCTATAGGTATATATTTTGCGTTTATAAACTTACTTGTATCTTAGTATATACATACATATCTACGTGATGAGTATGTATAGTATACATACATATATTCATGACGCTCGCGTTAGTAGGTATTCCTTTTTCCAAGAAACTAAAAGTTTCCCTAAGGGAAATTTCAGTTAAGATGCTAATGTTTTTTTTTGTGTGTTATTAGATCTGTCACTGTGAAAGTAACTAAAGTAAACCAATCTAGCCATATCCACGTCAGTTAACTGTCTAACTTCCCGAAGCATACGGTCCCAGAGCTGATTATCACAGCGGCCTTTGACACAGGATGTAATATGTATAAAAGTTCTATAGGTACTTATCGTCAAATATATTAAACCCAGTTGACTTTTACGCCAACGCTAATAGCTTTCTTGTTATTTAAAAGATTATTCCATGTCATGACAGGTTAGGAGTGCGATTTCGTATCTCAAGAACGGCTAGACCGATTTGCATGGGACTTTCACTAGCAGATAGGTATTGTTATAAGGCGTAAATTCTTACTACTTTATTTTAGAAAAATAATTAGTGTTCTGTGTAAAAAAAAAACATAAAATTGTGAATGAATACCACTCCGGAATGGTTGGAATGATTAGGACGGGACTTTCACTAGCAGATAGCTGTTATTACAAGGAGTAATTTAAGCTACTTTTATTTTGGATCAATAATAAGGATTTTGCACTAAAAAAGAAAACAACTTAATTCCATGCAGACGAAGTTGCGGGTAGCAGCTAGTTATATATAAAAGGACTCCGACAAGAACAGGTATAGACATATAAAAGGACTTGCTCTGTACGAACAAAACCAATAGGAATTCATTGTTAGAATCTTCGATCAACAATAGGTATGAAGGTTAAAATCGAAGATGTTGAAAGAACCAATCGTACTCGTAAGCAAATAACTAAGAACAACTACAGATGTGTACAAAAAAAAATTAGTAGAGTTTTAGTATTACGTGCTATTTTTTTCAAATGCAATTTTCTACCTCGTTACATTCAAGAGGTGTTGTGTTGGTCACCGACCTCGACGCGGTATCCGTGATCCGCCGTAGTAAGGGCGGGCGAGGGCGCACGGTGGGTTTTTTTTTTTAAGTCAGAGACAACCATGTAATCACTATCTTATACTCGTAGTAATCAACTGCGAGACAAGGAAACCTGAAAGTATAATTGACAAATGGAAGCTATGCATAACCCTCACATGGTTATATTGTATGGTGAATATATTTGATCCCCGGATCGGGCAATGTTATTGAGCTTTTTCCTAAAAAGAAAAATTCTCAGTAACAGCCCGGAGTTTGGAAACGTGCCCGTCGTGGGTGTGTAATACACCTCTGCCTACCCCTTCGGGGAATACAGGCGTGATGCTATGTTTATATATTTCATAGTTATTTTTTTGTTTTTAAATATCTAGGGCATATCTTGACTCCCAGCCTCAAAGACGACGATGACGTGGAAAGGGAGCGTGGGGCGTTGCCGGTGAGAGCGAACATGCTGGCCCGCAGGATTGCACATTGATCCAAAAATGTTAAAATTACTCTTTTCAGAGCCTACTGCACGTCATTTTATACATTAGGTTCTCTCATTCCTGACGTCGCATCAACCGACCCTCAAAATATCTAATATATTTAAACGAGCTATTCTTATATATAATATATGGAGTTTATCCTGATAAAAAGCTAATTTCCGTCGAGGGCGCTCTACCGTGAATGCGGTCAGGCCCGTGAGGGCTCTGGTGGAGGAAACAGTTTCCCAGAATGAGGTTGTGTTGGCGGTGTCTCTTGACATTGCCAATTCAATCATATTATTCACCCCGATAAGAACTTCCTGTGGGATATGCCTCTTTGAACACCAAATTTTAAAGTTCACAGCGCCGATGTACCCCGCAGAAGCTAATTTATTTATAAATACGTTATGCTAAGTAATTTAAAGATTGTAATAAGTATATTTCATTTCTTGATAAAGAAATAACTATTATTATAAAATGGATATTGTAAGAGGAGAGCCCACGGATTGTCAATCCCGGTTATCTTTGGACACACACAAAATAACCTAAGATTGCCAATCCGCGCTCTCACAGATAGAGGAGAATGTGATAATAGCAAAGTAGCATGCACGATAATGAAAAATAACTCACCAACGCCACACAACCATGCGATACATCAGGACTCTCGGAACCACAACGTTGTAATATTCCGCAAAAATCTGAACACTAATTTGACACGTGTTTCGCCACTCAACAAGCCATCCTTAGGAACGTTCGGCAACAAATGAGCCAAATAACTAATAAACCAAAGCTCATGAATTTTAATTAGTTAATTAACTCAATTTACCCTTAAAATGTACCTATATAATTATGTACTAATTACACAAGTAAGTATCAAAAGGCTATAATAATTACGATGTGCTAAAACTAATTATCACATAACTAAATAACCAGACTTATTACGTTCAGAAAGTACAATTCTCTTCTCACTACTTATGTAATAATTCATCATATTTATTATAAGCTGATAACTTTTAACGCGACTTCGTTTGCGTTGCTTATTAAGCATATAAATAAAAAACACACATTAGTAGTGTTTATAAAATTAGTTGTTTCTTAAGACTTCGATAACTTTATATAGTTTTAACTAGCCTTAGTAAAGTTGGCGACTTTTTGTGTTATTAATAAAATTACAATCCTACGTACAAAGCATTAATTCTACTAGATAATTATATTATAATGCCAGTCCAGTGCGGGTTGGCTGTGATGGCCGCCGAGAAAATCTTTCAGGCTTGTTTCCCTTCACCGAGCAATAGTTATATCAACACATATACAGATAATTGGTATATACATAATATAACTATAATCACGACGACAACTGTTAATTAATCTAGAATTTATCTCAGAAATCCTCTCAGAAATTTCAGTGTGGTTATATGGAAGTTAAGCATTTTCTGGCTTACTTCTGAGTCGGTGGGCAATTACCTTATGAAGTACTTCCATTACACTGATATGTAATTAACTATCGCAGTCATTAGGAATAAACATTCCTGGATTAAGTCAGTACATACATACTCGTAATAGGTCGTCACAAAGATATGCCTATCTCAAAATAGTTCCCGTTGTACGCTTGATAAAATTACTTTGGAACATGCTCAATGATCTCGGCAGGGTTTCCCGACTAGAGGGTCTAAAAACAACATGGACAAGACGAAATTCATGTCTAAATGTCCGTGTCAAATTCGGCATTGGTCCTAGTCACAAACAGCCCTGTTAGGTAGGCAACTTGGAGACAGAGGATAACCGACGAATCCATGTCGGCTGGGCAGCATTCGGGAAGCTAAGGAAGATCTCAATCTTAGTTATTCCTAGGAATGCTGATAACCTATCCACCTTATCATCCTTCGTTTCCACCTCCTAGGTTCCCCTAGCTTCCTTTTTCCTTTTTTTTTCCTTCCCAAGGGAAGGGGCCCTGATTTTGGCGACGCACGTGTTACCATCAGTCAGACAGTATGCTTTTGCCACCCTAAAATATAAATATTTTTCACAAAAAAAACCGATTCGCTTTAAGACTTATATGTTTTTTTTCTCAAGGATGTCTTTGTCAGACCTTGACCAAATTGGAAAAAATGGGACCACACGGAAAGCACCAGCTTTGAAATAAAAAAAGAATCATCAAAATCGGTTCGCCCAGTCGAAAGTTTTGAGTTAACAAACGTTTTTGCGTGATGCGTGAATAAACAGACAAAAAATCTAAAAAAATCGTTTTGTGTTTAGACACGCCCATAGAGTCTATTACAGTATTTTTTTCTCAAATATCTTAAATGTATGCAGACATAGCTCTGCTACAGCTTTATAATAGTATAGAACAGATGATACAAACCAGTCCGAAAACTTAAAAAAAAAATTAGCAATTAATTGTTCTTCAACAGTGAAAAGTTAACAGAAAATGTATATTAACTATGAACAGGACCTCAAATGTTTGTTTATTTTTTGGGAGAAATAAATCAGACTATTACAAATAGATGAGAATGAATTCAGGGATTGCAATTCGGAAATTTTTGGTTGTACCTATTGGATATTTTCAATGAATCTATAATGGATTTTGTTGAAGAGAATGTCCAAATTTTCATAAAATTTTGGAGAGATTATGTAGAATTAACTCACACATGGCTTTTATAATAATCAAGACATTGTTTATTTTTTTCCAAAATTTACGTATACTTTACGCTGTTGTAAACTCTGGAATTACTTTAATATTTTACAGCAGTTAGATAGTATCGCAAAGGATACGTTCACTTCCATTATTAACGATTCTTTAGACAATCGATCTTGGTCTCAGGCTTCACTACCAATTAGGTTAGGTGGTGTTGGGATATGCAAAATTTCTACTGTAAGCTAGTGCCTAGTGTGTGCCTGCATTCTTATACTCAGTTAATAGTGTTCAAAATTTGGTAAATCTAATATTAACACCTAGTTTAGGAAATATTGAAATTTCTTATTTAACTGAAGCTGTGGATTCCTGGAGAATAGCCTGCCCAGATGGTTGTCTACCCAAAGACCGAGCGAGAGGCGAGCCACTTTGTGAACTGGTACGGAATATTTTTTTACAAACGTGCATCTTGGCCTCACAGAGCGTGCTTGTCTCTTAGCTATCCGGTCTTTGGTTAAAAGCTCTACCATCAAATGAATTAAGCACGTTGTTAGATAATAATACTACATTTCACTACGTATCGGTGCTCAGTGCGTCATCCCACACCGTAGTACGTCCCACGCGTAGCTTGGGTCAACACGGGCCATCATGTATCAGAAGTGCTGGCCGTTTAACTCTTAACGGCACTTTGAACGATGTCATCCATCAGGCTTTTGGATGCATGAACATCCCGGCAACATTGGAACCATCCGGCCTTTTACGGGATTGACGGGATGACACTTATTCCTTGGAAAATGGGACGGCCATTAGTATGGGATACCACCTATGTGGATAATTTGGCATCGTCTAAATCTTCCAGAGTCTTCTCGGTGTGATGTTGGCGGTTCTATAATGGCTGGTGCAAAGTTACTTATTTTTGCCGTTGCAGGCAGAGAGAATAGGTTCCTGGGAACCAGGCGCATTTGAAATCTATAACGATTTAGCGGGGAATCTTGTAGAGGTTACACGTGACCAAAATGCTGGATTTTACCTTGGCCAAAAAATTAGCCTCCAGCTATCCAGCGAGGTAATGGTGCCAGTATTTTGGGCTTGCCGAAAGTAGAATGTCACTTGAATGAGCTTTAATCCTCTTAGTCTAAGGTCCGTTCAAGTGATCATAGTAGTTTATATCTATATTTATTTTTACTATAATAGGATTAGTTTAAATTTCATCTCCTTATTTATCATTTGTGAAATAGTATAAGTACTATTAAAACGTAATTTCATTCCTAAGAAACGAACAAAAAAATGCGTTTTATCGTAACATATCTAAAGACAAAAAAAAAACAGAGAGAGCGGCGTTGCCACACAGACATATCTACTAAATTGAAATGGATAATAATACTATACTCTACTGGACTATAGACACTAACAACACCAGAGGCGTCCCTCGCAAGTACCAATCGCTAAGATAAGGGATAGGAGGTGGAGAGGACGCATAATAAGGAGAGGATGGGAATGATACTGGGGAGAGTCAACGGGCCTCGTGGTGTAGTCGGTAGTGTAACCGACTTCCGTGCCGTGGTCGTGGGTTCGATTCCCACTCAGGACAATTATTTGTGTGATGAACACAGATATTTGTACTGCGTCTGGGTGTTTTCTATCTATTATATGTATGTATATACAAAAAAAAGACATATCATCACGCCTGTATTCCCCGAAGGGGTAGGCAGAGGTATATTTCACACCCACAATTCGCCAGCTATGTTTAGGTCCCACGTAATAGGGGGCGAGCCTATTGCTGCCTACCGGGCAAATTATAATAAAAATATTTACAAAAAAAAAGTAATATATATATATATCAACGGCGAAGTACCAATACCTCCTAACCAACATTTTTCATGAAATCCACTTTTTATTGTGTTGAATTTAAAGGTGCTATTCGCGTGTATTAGTAAAATCTCTTAAGCAGATTTTTAGTTGTAACAGCAATTAATTAAATTGTGGAAATACCTCCCAATTAAACCAATGTGTATATTTTATGGCATCACCTCCTCCATCCATCTTTCTGGAACACGTCTATACGTCTACGTTGGTTGCTTTCGAATGACAATTCAGTGCTGGTGAGGTGATTAGTACAAGGGTGTAGAAGAGACGACAGGGTATTTGTAATAATTGAGGGTATTTGTAGTCAGTTTGCTGCGATTCGTGTATGAACGTGTTAATTGTGTTAGTTCATTTGTAAAATAATGACAAAACAACTGTGTTTGTATTAACGTGTTTAGAAGTTCGAAAGTATAGAAGGTAAGTAATACAAAGTACATTTCATATTAAGGATAGTATCATTCTGTTCATTTTATGGTGAAACTGATTATTGCAAAGGTTTTTGTTGAAGATAGGATATATTTCTTTAAAGAGAATAGTTTGATTGATGTATTTAGACGGTATTATTTGATATTGTTTTAGCAAAATGTCCCACTTGACAAGGAGTTGTGAGGGAGTACGTGCTCGACAGATGGTAGACATACTTAGAGGCCGCGAAGACACTACTCAGCTTCAAGCCACTACCTGTTCAAATCCTGGTAAGTTGTTGCATTGGCTACCTACTGTTTTGTTATATCCGTGAAAGCGAATTCTAGAATTGCCTACAATTTCTGAAAATGTTAGTGTTAGGATTTTGATAACGTAAGTTCGAAGTTCAAGTTGGTTTTCACATAGTGGTTACAACCTTAGTTAGGTATGAATGTCAGATAATCTGTTATAGTTGATAATAAAAGCGCTTGCCCATTATTTTTGTTGATGTTTCATTGATTGCAATAAAAAAAAATATTGACAAAATAATTAATTGCAATACCTTGGGTATTGCAATTAATAAAAGACTCTGTGTGTCTAATACCTTGGGTATTGCAATTAATAATACCCACCAAGCCTCCTGTTATTGGTTTGATGAAACGTGCGCTGATCTTACTGCTAGTACTTTGCATCTTTTGTGTGCGATTATATTGTGACATTTATTGTTCGCCTAAACGATTGCCTATAGTCATCTTTTCAAATGGATGTACCTATCAAAGTAGGAATAATATAATGGCAAATGCCTTGTTGAATATTAGTATTGAGAATGGAGTGACTCACACAGAATTACTTAGAGCCATACACAGATGGAATGCGACGCAGTCCATGCTGCAATTTAAAGAAAATTGAAAAATAGGGAGATACATCTTCCCAGTAACAATATAACTGTGACAAAGGAGGCACGTATAATCATTTCCCCTATGAAGCTATTCAAGTTAATTACGATTTTGTTAAAGATTACAACAATAAAACCAAGTGGAGGTACAGCACCATAAGACCAGATCGAAAAGCTGGTGAAACTGTTGTTGTTGATTTGCGAGTTATCCAATATCGACCAGACAGCACTATTTACTTTAAAATTAACTTTGGTCATGATCGGACAGAGCTTCCTGTTCGGCCAAGAAAACTAGATACAGTTTACCTCACGAATAATCCATTCAGCTGTTTATATTCATTGATTTTTTCAACTAAGCAGCTACACTGATGTAAACGTTTTGTTTATTTTCTTATTATTAACAAATTAAAGGGTCTGATTCAAAATACTAGTGCTTTGTTAAATCCATTACCTTCTAAACATCATAACATTGTACACAATAGTTACAGCATAAGTTATAATTATTCACAATAAATAAGTACGATATATTGGCTTATTTTTGACTTGTTAAGAAATTATTTTTTTTCAGTTTGTGTAAAATCTTGAGTACGCCCGTTAGGAGTTATTGGTACTTCGCCGTCGATATAATATCCGTAATCTGGTACCCATAGCACAAGCGTTAAGCTTAGTTTGGGACCAGAGGACGTTGTGTGAAATGTCCGTGAACATTTATTTATTTAAGTAATCGACAATTATTATATTTGTAGAATTTAGTTAAGTCTATAACGTCTTGAAGCCTCTATATAATATTACAGTTTATGATTTGAATAACTCCTCGGAGACACTGGATTAATATATAGGATACTTTTTGTACCGATAATATTAAATTTCACGTAATATTCCCGCTCTTTTAGGCCTGACAATTGAATGAAGCGAAATTTGGTATATAGATAAACTAAGATAAGAGCATTTTTACCCTAATAAGGAGTTTATGTTTGTTAATTCCTTTTTTTTTGTTAAGGCGGGATAAAATTTACCTAACCGCACACCCCGTCGTTCGGAGCAACGAACAGGGTAGGGAGGCCGTCTCTCCGCCTGCGTTGGCGGGCCACTGGTACTGTGCTACATTACTTAAGTGGTCCGCCGGCTGTCTGTTTGATATGCCTAAAAGACTCTGTGAAACGAGTCTTGAAGTCCACGCAGACAGCTGCAGGCAGAAGGTATTTAATAGTAAAACGAGACAGAAACAAAATTAACTTATAATTACTCATAATGATGCAAAGTTCCAAAGGCTTTATCACTCTTTGAGTGGTATGAAGAGATAAAAGGTAGGTGTGAGATAAAACACAGGTGCAATATTTATCTAAATTATTAAAAAAATAGTTATATTTATATAAGCTAGCATGCTTTTGCCTTCAATTCATTGGAGAAATCGATTAAATACTTGTACTAACTACTAGTCTTCGCAATAAAAATAAAAATTAAATTTAACCGTAACAATTCGGTAGGATAGGAAAAGAGTTTCATCATATTTTTTTTTGTATTTATCTCGTTTCTATGAACTTGATTGTATTGTATGGTAATGATACAAATCTGCACTCGAAGAAACTACAACACTACAAATGGTCCAATAAGTTTTATGGAATTATGCTTTCTTGTAGTAAACGCGACGCGTTTATTTTAACCATAAACATAAACTTTATTCAAACCATAACTTACCTCGTAATTGTTGCAACCACAGATAAACTAGATTATATATTCTTTATAGACCATAAACACTCGACAACTTTGAGTAGAGCCATTGTTTATAAGTCGCGTTTATTTTGGAACGCTGCGCAGCCCGCGCCGTAGACACCGGAGCGCTCGCGAGTTAACGAATAACTGACACTGAAAGTACTGAAACACTGAAGCTATGTTGCTCATACCGAACATGTACCGAACATGTACCGAACACCCAAATCTACGGTTATATTACTGGTTTGGAATATCAGACTATGAATACGTGTGATTCCCTATGACAAAGGGATTATGTGTTACTGTGAAATATTTTAGTGTGGGATTTTTGAACCTGTCTAACTGGCCATCATTTTTAACTTAAAATAATGCATGAATTCGTAATATATCGTCAAGATAATATAAGTGGTTTTTTGGTTTAAGGACAAGGAGTTCTCATAAATCAATATGTCTATCATCTATCAATCTGGATAATTTATTTGTATATAACTAATTGACAGTTTGAGACACACTTCTCACGATGTCGAGCAAACCACCAGATGGTACCAGATTACCATAGGGTACATCTGGTGGTTATTTCATAATCACTACAGTTTATAGCAAAGCGTCATTAGTTACAAAAAAAAATATATTCAAAAGTGTAGTTATCTTTAGCGATTTGGATATTCTATTGCACGGTTTCCATAAAAGTGACGTTTATACAGCCCCTTTATGGAAACCTTTTATGGGAACCGTCCTTCAATTATTTATCCTGGTTACTCCGGCTACATATATTATATACATGTTGTTTGTTTTTAAGAAGTTCCATATTTATTTTAGTAGGCCAAGGTAGAATACAGATGACATTTAAGATGGAACCACATTAGACTTAAAAGGCGTTACGTAAATCATAACTGCCATGTACCATAACGAGCAAAATCCATAGCGTTTAAAAATATAAGTCAAGGCGCTAACTATTGACGTACAGACCAAATTTAAATTTTTATCACTTAAAGCATGTTTTTTGACGATAGGACTAGTTTGTAACAACCAACAAACAAAAACTAGCTTCTTAAATTATATTATCAAAATGTTATCATTACAAGCATAAAAAATTTGAAGTAAATATTTTAATTGTGTTTCTAAACGAATATTAGGTGGGTTAAAATAAATAAACCAAAACTTTAGTAAAATCATTTACTGTGGGTAGATGAGACCGTTGAAATAACATATCAGCCTTGGACGTCTATCATCTAAGTCCACCCGTGATCGTGAATGCTGTAAAGTATTCGAAACGTTGGGATAGTAGTAAAAAAAAGTAAACGCAATAGATTCCGTAAACGAAGTTTTATTTCAAAATGTGTAACATTCGCGTAAATATCAGAAAGTATTATTATAATATATAATAAATATTAATGGCGATAAAAAAGTGCGGGGTGCTTTTTATGATATCTTAATAATCATAATAAAACAAAGCATCACGCCTGTATTCCCCGAAGAGGCAGGCATTAGTGTATTACACACCCACGGTTCGCCAGCTATGTTTAAGTTCCACGTAACAGGGGGCGAGCCTATTGCCGTCTACCGGGTACATTTCCAAACTCCAGGCCTGCTACTGAGAATTTTTATTTTTTTCACTAATAAGCTCAATAACACTGCCGGGGATCGAACCCGAGACCTCATAATCATCAGTCGCTCACACTACCGCTGCACCACAGAGGCAGTTAATAATCATAATAAATTTTATAAATACATAACTACCTAGCATCCTATTTGATATCAAGTACGTAATCGTAGAGCCTTGCTTATCCCGGCATGAATGGGCCGGCTAGATCGGGGAGGTACTCCCCACTCGCTCATAGAAGAGTGGCGTGAAACAACACTAGCTACTCCTAGTGTTGTGTTTCGTACAATGAGTGAGAGCGCCGGAGGCCCGAACCCTCTTCCTATCGTATTCTTATTATCCTTCCTATACTCTCCTTATTATCCTTCCTATCCTCTCCGTAGTATCCATCCTATCCTCTCTTTATTATCATTACTTACGGTATCCAGGAGATGCAGGTTCAAATCCTGCTCGTGACTGTTGTTTTCGATTTCACATTTTTCACTTGGTGTTTAATGTATAGTGCTAAGCATGTCAAATGCTAAAAATATCTAAATATTTATAGTGTTCGCGTCATTATTGGGTAAAAATCGTAATTGTAAAATTAAATTTACCTGGTCGGTATAATGTATGAAAATACTTCCGACAGATGGCGCAGGCGTCACCCAAAGACGTTAAGTATGAATGTATTATTGAAATTAGCAGTCAGGAGCAATTGTCACGATGGCTGAATTGGCAAAGCATCTGGACGGTATCCAGGAGATGCAGATTCAATTCCTGCTCGTGACTGTTATTTTCGATTTCACATTTTTCACACGGTAGTATCCATTTCGACCCCAAGGCCAGTGGTCGGCTGGGATTTTTCAAGAAAAATTTTATAATAGTGTGTGTGGACAAATCATCACGGCTCGGTGAAGGTAAAAAAAAAGAAAAAAGTCATGGCCTAGTTCTGCACGTGCTGCTCGCACGATCGGCAAAGTAAAACAACTTTCATTCAGCCGGCATCGGATGGTTGACCAAAAAGTTACACTTATTTGTGTCCACCTAACCTCCTTGGTGTTTTGGAAGGCACGTTAAGCAGTGGGACCCTGTCAAATAACATCCAAGCAGTACTTAAAGGTGGTTAGAACCATAATAAAAATTCTTACTCCGGTCTTGTTCGCCAGTTGTCCCCTTAGTAAGGTCATAGAGGGTCAGATAGGCAGTCACTCCGTATAAATACTGGTGGATTTGCTGAAACTGAAAAGATCGAAAGCCAACCCCATCGAAGCTTAGGATAGCGAAGTAAAAAAACCAAATGTGAGGAACTCTGCAAGCCTCAAAGATTTTCTCGAAGGCTTATGATATCTTTGATCTACATTTTTTAGCATTTCACATGCTCCGCTACTTTTTAGAGTACAAATTATTTGTGAATAAGGAAAAAGAGATTTTTAGTACGAGAGGGAATCGAACCCGCGTCTTTTCCAATCCGGGGAAGTGCTCTAAGCCACTGAGCTATCGTACTGACCTATTTGGTCATCCCAATCTCCTCATCACATTGAGAGAGACACACAACGGTATAATTTTAATATTTAAACAAACAGTTGTCTGAATTTTATGTTTTACCAGCATTTGCACGCGGCTACGCTGCAGCCAAAAGCTGAGGCACTAACTTTTTAGATTATATCTCAGGTTCCCGATATAGTAGCGAGATAAAATGTATATCAGTTTTTAAGTCTAATCAGGAGCTATCAAATAAAAAAGTTTCATCAAAACAAGTTCAGCAGTTTTGGCGTGATGCGTGAACAAACAAACAGACAAAAAATCTAAAAAAAAATGTTTTGTGTTCAGACACGCTGTATAGCCTAAAGTACCTAGTTTTTTTTCTCAATTATCTTAAATATACAGACAAAGCTGTATTACATCATTATAATAGTTAGGATTTGGTACATCGAAATACTAATAAAATTATATGTATTCATTTATTGTGCTCTCTTCTAGAATATTATTTTAATCAAAACATTCAGATTCAGTCTCGGAGAAAATAATTAAGAATGTATCCCATCGGATTATACCTAATATATTATTAAATTCAAAGTGGCTTATTCGTTCATTTGTCAAGACTTATTTTCCATTTCACATTAATCAATCGTTCTAAGGGAAGTATGAAAGTCACTGGTGTCATTAATTAGTGAAATGACTAAGTATTTCTTTAGAACTGAACTGATAGAAACCCTTATTACCAAATGGTTATAAATATTTGGCTTTTCTATGTTGGTGGTATGGATAAAATTTAACATTCATGAACAAATTATATGTGAAAAAGGAAATTTTACTGGAAGCAGGATCCGAACCATCCAATCCGGGGAAGTGCTCTGTATGTGAAGTAGATTGGATGGGAAGTGGGTTCGGCTCCTGCTTGCAGTAATTTGCAATTTGTTTGTAATTTGTTCTTTGGCAAAATTTCGTAATAATTAGTTGTTAAGGAGCCGTCAAAAGGTAACAAACATAAAAACAAAATTTCGTGATGATTGGTTCAGTAGTTACGGCGTGAAAGCATAACAAACAAACTCACTTTCGCATTTATAAAATTAATACACTGCCTGCGACACCGCCGCATACAAAAGCTGGTTTTTAGATTTTATTTTAGGTTCTCGTTATAGTAGCGGGATAAAATATATACCAGCTTATAAGTCCAATCAAGAAATTTCAAACAAAATTTTTTCATCAAAATCCGTTCGGTAGTTTTTGCATAATGTGCGAACAAACACACAGACGAACACACATACAATAAAACTTGTGTTCAGAGACTTTCTAGTGGTAGAGCCTTGCTTACCTTTTTTTATTGTTAAGGCGGGAAAAAATATTCCTAGCCACACACCCCGTCGTTCGGGGCAACGAACGGGTAGTGTGGGGCCTCAACCACTAAAGAAACGCGCCGTGAGACGTCTCTCTGCCTTTATTGGCAGGCCACTGGAACTTATACATTACTTCAGTGGAGCCTTGATTACGCTAGCATGCTAGGCCGGCTCGATCGGGGAAGCACCATCCTCTCACAAAAGATCAGCGTGTAACAGCAGTAGTTACTCTTGGTGAATGAGAGTGCCGGAGGCCCAAACCCCCTCCCTATCCTCTCCTTAGTATCCAATTAATTCTGTTCTTATTATCCTTCCTATTAACATCCATGGTAACCGCTTACCAATGTGAAACGGAGAACAGATAGACAAATGTGATAAGAGATTGAGATTGAGTGAATAGAGATTGAGTATGGCCGAAGATCAGTGCGATAGCTCAGCGGCTTAGAGCACTTCCCCAGATTGGAAGGCTAAAATACAGATCAAGATGTAGATATGATTTAAATTTCTACCATTTATCTCGAGGGTAACTTAATCAACGCTTGTTCTTGTTACCCTTTATTTCTTTTCTTCAATTTGAGTAAAACAGTACTCAAATTTTGTTCTCCATGTTTATGAGTATTTTGCGGATGAATAACGTAGATTGTCTCCGAGAATATTAAAAAAAATCCAAAAGCTTGGCGGTAGATCATACATCAGCATTAATATTGAATAAATTCAAACATGGTAAAAGGTTCCATTTTGGTGCAGCGGTAGTGTGAGCGACTGCTGATCATGAGGTCTTGGGTTCGATCCCCGGGTTGGGCAGTGTTATTGAGCTTTTTCGTAAAAAGAAAAATTCTCAGTAGCAGCCCGCAAATTGGAAATGTGCCTGGTAGACGACAATAGGCTCGCTCCCTATTATGTGGGACTTAAACATGGCTGGCGAACCGTGGGTGTGTAATACACCTCTGCCTACCCCTTTAGGGAATACAGATGATGCTATGTGTTATATTTATTTTAATAAGAATTATAATATTTTGATAAATATAATATTTTGCTGCAATAACAATTCTCATTTGAAAAACAGAAGTTATCGCGTCGATATCATTTATATATTATATATACTTCGATTATAAGAGCACGTTACAAAATTTTAAAGCCTTAAATAAGGAAAACTATAATAATCTATCCTAGTATAAAACTGAATTCGATGAAAGTTTTTTTGGTAGCTTTGAATCCCGATACTATATCGGAAACCTGAGATTTAACCCAAAAACTAGCTATTAGGTGCGGTGGAGCCACGGGCAAAGGCTAGTGCTATTTAAAGTTTGCCTTGCAAAATATCATACTGTGTTTTGTACTGAAAACGTTCCTATTATCCACTCAAACTTATAAATAAGGTAACAATAGAACATCTTTGTATTAAAAGTTTTAGGCTTGTTGACAGAAAGATGTTTTTCTTGGTTTCCCACGTTGTATATGAAATGGTAAAAACTTTTGCCATTTTTACACAGAACATTTTACATTTACAAAATATTTTTAACGGAAAGGTAGCAAACGAGCCACGGTCCTTCTTTTTCGTTTGTGGTAAATATAGTCGTTACTGCGTCGCGATCTAATATATACTAGCACGATATTTATTTTAAAGAGAGGTATATATATATTTTTTTCATAATTTCATTAAAAATAGTCCTTCAGCTGCAAGTGAATTTTAGCACTTATGTCTGGACATTAAGATATTTGAGAAAAAATGACTGTATTAGGCTTTATAGGCGTGTCTAAACCCAAAAAGATTTTTTTTAGATTTTTTGTCTGTTTATCTGTTTGTTCGTTCGCGCATCACGCAAAAACTAGTGAACGGATTTTAATGTAAAAACTGGCTTTTGGCTGCGGCGGAACCGCGGGCAAAGGCTAGTAGTATATAATCAAACACCATTTCCATTGATATTATTTAATCTCCGGGTTTGAATTTTAAATTGTGTTTCTAGGAAAAGTACAGAAAGTGAACGTCGTGTTTAAATTATATTCAAATGAATAACTACGAGTATGTTGGTGTGCATTGAATTAAAGTCTACAATATAATTTGAAAGAACACAAACAAGCAACAACTTCCATTAATATATAAGACAAAACAGATGTTTGTTTACAAAGACAATATAATTAAAAAATATTACCGCGGCTTTAAGGAAATGCTTTCTGTCTTCTTGGGTATAATTGAGTAAAATGATTAGGAACAATGTGTCATACTTAATCACGGCATTACTTCGCTGTCTTATAATGACTGTTTGTTACAAAACAAATTAAATATTTTTTAAGCTTGTCTTTTTTTTTAGAACACAAACGTTAGTTCGTCACCATACGGACAAAACGACAAACATATTATTATGAATATTATCGCTAGTGGCGCCAATCTGAATCATTTAACTTGTCAATATTTGAGATTGACATATTTTCACTTTATATACTACTCTGTCAAGACAGTACCGGGAAAAGATCAATAATACACAAAATTTTTGTTATTCATCCAAATTTATTTTATCACCTTCAAACTATGCTCCTTCAGAAACGATAGACTTACGCCAACGAATAATCCAATCATCAAAACATTTTTTAAACGCTGTTTCCGGAATTGAGTTCAGTTCTCGCCGCGAATTCTCCTTTATATCTTCTACCGATTGAAAACGAAAGAAGTCGGCTGGGGCCATATCTGGTGAATATGGTGGTTGCGCGATGATATTTGTTGAGTGTTTGGACAAAAATTCATTCACAATGATGGCCTCGTGCGAAGGCGCATTATCGTGGTGCAAAATCCAAGAATTTTCTTTCCACAAATCTGGCCTTTTTCGTCGAATTTGCTCTCTTAAACGCCGCATAACGCTCAGATAATATTCTTTATTTACTGTTTGACCTTCTGGCAAGAATTACGAGTGCACAACACCGCGATAGTCAAAGAAAACAGTCAACATGACTTTGACTTTTGATCGACTTTGGCGTGGTTTTTTCGGTTTCGGTTCAGTTGGAAGTCGCCACTCCGAAGCTTGTTGACTAGTTTGCATATCAAACTCGTAAACCCACGTCTCGTCACCGGTGACAATGCGTTTCATGAATGTTGGGTCGGAATTGACTCGTTCTAGCGAAGGACATCCTTCGCGACTCTCATGCGATTGAGTTTTTGGAGAAAATTCAGTTCTTTTGGGACTAGCCGAGCGGAAATTCGTGAGACACAGAAAATTCGGCGGTTATCTCTCTCAAAGTTGAATGAGGATTTTCAGTCACTATTTCCTTCACTTTTGCAATGTTAACTTCAGTTGCAGACGTTGATGGTCTACCAGAGCGAAGCAAATCTTCCATCACATCTCGACCGCTTTTAAACGCTTTGTACCACTCATAAGCACGTGTTTTTGATAAACTCGATTCACCGTAGTAAGCCTTCTGTAACATTTTCAGTGACTCCGAACACTAAATTCCATTGGCGACGCAAAATTTAAGACAAACTCTTTGTTCGATGTTTTTGTCCATTATGAAATTCGCAATAGACACTAGATATGATATAACTAAAAACAGCACTGTATTTAATATAAATAACAGATGCAACTCAAACTCCGCGCCAAAATGGATAACAGTTGTGCCAATCTAACAACAACAAAAAAAACAAAAATTTGAATTTGGAACCATAAGAAAAACATCCATTCCCAATACTTTCTTAGACTGAATGTATTTTTTTACTGTTTCCTGAGCCCTGACATGGATAACATAGACTCAAACAATTTCGTAACTTAGTTTGACGTCCCTCGTTTTCATATTCCCTTAATAAAAAAAACAGCCTTTTGTTGGTGGAATAATTTGTCCAATTAACCCGTAATATTTATCCCTACTAAAACTATAACTGCCTTACTAATAAGCGATGTATAACCTCTGAATAGTCAGTATTTTGTCTTTGTCATTATTTTGTCTTTGTCACTAATATGACAGTTTGACGTTGAAAGAACGGAACTAAACAATTGTTTATTAGTAAGGGGTTAAATGTGAAAGTCTGAGGATTGTTTATTGATTACCTCGCCGAAACTACTTAAAAATCATCACGAATTTTGTCATAGATATAGTCACTTCACGCCGAGGCTATTTAACCGATCTTCATGAAAATTGGCGTATTGATAGTCCAATATACAGAGAAGGATATAGGCTTTTTATCCGGGTAATAATGGAGGGTTCCCGTAGAATAGCTCTTAGGCAATTTTTTTTTTGTTAAGGCGGATAAACTGTGCCTTACCGCACACCCTGTCGTTCGGGGCAACGAAAAAGTAGTGGGCCCTCGCGTAAAATTAGTATACAATTTTTATTAAAATTAATAAAATCAATTTTTACGTTTGCACTCTCAATCTTTCGTTTCTGTTTACCTGCCTCGTTGGTGGCTATTGTGATGTCCTATATACTTAAAATGTGCACATTCCATATAAACTAGAATCACAAATACGAACTCTTAATTAGACTCCACCCAAAAATACTTTCGATCGAAGCGCCTTTTGTTGACCCGATTCCATCAAATTCGGTCAAACTCCACCATAACTAGGAGTACTTTCCTTTTACATTGAAAATAAAATGCAAAACCTGATAAAATTATTTAAATTACATCTACCAAAGAGGGTCTAAACAGATTAAACCTCTTTTAATTTGTCAGAAGCACCTTTTGAAAAATAAAACAATGCAGATAAAATTTTATCTATATTTTAGCACTTGACATGCTCAGCTACTTTTAAAGAACAAGTTATTTGTGAATGTGGAAAAAGAGACGTTCGTTGCGAGCGGGATTGGAACCTGCGTCCGGTCTAATCTGGAGAAGTACATGCATTAATCCAATATAGTAAGCTTAATTTTGCAATTAAAGTTCATACTACGGACATTCCTGTCCGTCGGTGTCTAGTCTTTCAGAGAAGTATTTTTTTTATTGCATGTAGTGGCAGACTAGCCACGGCCCATCTGATGGGTAAATGGTAACAATCGCTCATGGACTCAACTATACCGAGAGTATTGTCAAGGCGCTGCTCACCACTTCATTCCACAGATATGAAATGAAAGAATAAACGACTATCTCCTGCTACAGCCAAAACACAACGATGTGCTCCATGGCCGATCACATGGGGGATGGTGGTACCAACCCGCTCCGGCCCGATAGATACCAAGTGAATACTTCCATTTGGTACCCAGCCCTACCACCAGTCATGCAATGGATAATTACTTACTTCCCTTAGGCGCCTCATACGACACCCGTGGGAAACAATGGGGTAGTGGCACTTGTATTCTTAGTCCGTCACCACACGGACAAATCTTTAATTCAGATAACAATTACTGTGATTTTATAACTAGAATTAATAAATGTGAAAATATTGATTTTCCTATTGTGAAAGAATTGATAAAGTATTATCCAATTCCGAATTCATTACAAATTTTACATGTTAACCCGCACCGAACGACAGAACCTACTACAATTAATTATTCGCAGTATATCAATGTTTCGTTAATGTTATTGTTCCGGACATATATCAATATATTATTATTGCCATGCACATTTTGAGTAATGGACAACTTATACTCGAATTATTGTAATTGTACACTTTCAACTCACTATGAAAATATAAAAAGGAGTACAATGTTATAGGGCTGCGTGGGCGTTAATGAATTGATTCCTTTACGCCTCATAGCAGTTTATTTTTGGTTTAATGTCTCCCTCGGGCAAATCAGCGGGTGGAAATAAATTGCGGTAACGTTCAACCCACGAAAGGAGAGGAAGAGAGTACATTACGGAAGCATTCAAGCCTTGCATGGACCTAATTGTTAGTGTTGCCTGTCGAGTGGTATTTTCATACACTATATTACATATCACTCAACCGCGATCGCCAACCCGCCTGCCAAGCGTGGCGATTACGGCATTATCCCCCATAACGGGACCGCTCGTTGCGGCGTTTTCTTGGGGAGGCCTATGTCCAGCAGTGGACGATTAGAGGCTGATGGATGGATGGATGGATTATTTTATTACCCTTCCTTTGTCTCAATGTTCATTTTTAAAATATTAATATATAGAAATAAATAATAATAATTTTATAAACAATAATTTAATTAATTTTTATGTTTGTATTCTGTCTGTGCATGCGGTGTTAGCCAGTAAGTGGTTGTTAAACATGTAAATGTATCTACTTTATTTACTAAATAAGTTAAAATGTACAGTGGAAACAATCGTTGGTTAACCTAATAAATAAATACACTTTAGTTTACAAATGTTATGCAGGAAGGCAGAGGGGAGTCAATACATTCTTACACAAAAACGTGAAAATAGATATAACTTAATGTATACGTACCTATACAATATATTCGAAATGAAATAAACTATATTTGATGTAAAATGATATTTTATTGATATACAAGTGCGTGACAATATATTCCAAATGTAATTTTTGTACAGAAACCAATATTTTATCTGTATTACAATTTTGACTTTTATCACTGTTTTGTACGTATAAATAAACTAACTTTGCAGAATGTTTGATATTATTTATTATGCCCCTGCATGTTGTCAACTGGTATAATAAGGCGAGTAGTCAACTTCAATAAAATCTGGATGGTATATGTGTAAAAATCATTATCATCATGAAAAATTAATGAAAAATCAATTGCCAGATGTGCACCCATCCATCCATCCATCAGCCTTTTAAAGTCCACTGCTGGACTTAGGCCTCCCCAAGAATGGGGGATAATGCCGTAAGCGCCACGCTTGGCAGGCGGGTTGGCGATCGCAGTGGATGTTGTTAATACTCGAGGAGTGCTGCTGCCCACTCCCTCGGTATTCCCTCAGTCGGCTCTTACGACTCCCATGGGTGGAGAGGGGAACCCTATTCACGGGTAATTATAGTGCACTTGCTTTATTTCGTATCGTAACTGGCTGAGATAAAAGAACCCGTCTCAAAAGCATTTATGATACTCAAAATATCTCGTAGCTTTCAAAGGTGAGTGCATATTAAATTCAGAGTATCAGTATTTTGAATTAAATTCTATCTTATAATTACGTACCTATAGCTCGTCAGCCCACAGGCTAAAACATCAGATAAAAAAAGTTTTTATCTGCAATGATTTTTTAACTATTTAGGTATTATTTAGATATTACTAACTGCTGTAGAAGAAATATGCAACTAATTTATGTATACATGATATCACGAAGTCAAATTGTTTAAAGTTTACGCATTCAAATACACGTCAACGATTATACACTAACCCCTTTATTGATAAAATAACATTTCATGCAGTGTGAATAGGCCGGCTTCATCGGGGAAGTACCACCCTCTCACAGAAGACCAGCGTGAAACAATGGTACATGTATGTATATGTACCGTTGTATTTCATATGGTGAGTGAGAGCGCCCGCGCCCGGACTCCCTCCCAATTTTCTCTTATTATTATCCTGTCTTTATTATCCTCCTTATACTTCCCTTATTACCATTCCTATCCTCTCTTAAATAACCTTCGTATGCTCTCCTTATTACACTTCCTTTTTTCTCCTTAGTATCCCACCTATCCTCTCGTTATTATCTTTCCTTTTCTCTCCTTAGTATCCCACCTATCCTCTCGTTATTATCCTTCCTTTTCTCTCCTTAGTATCTCACTTATCCTCTCGTTATTATCCTTACTTTTCTCTCCTTGGTATTCCACCTATCCTCTCGTTATTATCCTTCCTTTTCTCTCCTTAGTATCCCACCTATCCTCTCGTTATTATCCTTCCTTTTCTCTCCTTAGTATCCCAACTATCCTCTCGTTATTATCCTTCCTTTTCTCTCCTTGGTATCCCACCTATCCTTTCGTTATTATCCTTCCTTTTCTCTCCTTAGTATCCCACTTATTCTCTCGTTATTATCCTTCCTCTCCACCTCCTATCCCTTTCCTTGGAGATGGCGAAACGCGAGTGATGCCTCTGGTGTTGCTAGCGTCTATAGGCTACGGTAACCGCTTACCATCAGGTGGGCTGTATGCTTAGTTTCTATGAATAAGACCATTAAAAAAATATTTTATTCTTAATATATAAGAATTCAAATATTACCAATCTCTGTCAAAAATTTGAATAAGCCCAACAGAAATAGTTTTCCATCAACAATGTTGGTATTGTTGATCGAAGGAGATAGTGTACGTTAAAAATATTGAATATGTATTTAAACAATTGAACATTATCAGTTTTCTTATATGTTATATTGAAAGGCCTCATTGCTGGGCGCAACCACCTTCCAAATGGAATAGAAATGAGACTACCTACTACCATCACACTGACTATCTAGCCTATACACCCATTTAGGTAAGCTCGGATTTTCTTTCAAGAGTACTTCCATCACAGTACAATAGTCTCCTGAAGTTTTATTCATCAAACAAGTCTTATGACACCTTTGTACAAATTGAAGTGGTAACCTCTATAATATGTATTTTAGTCAGATTATAGACGGATCATACTGTATACTCATCACACTATTTAGTTCAGATCCCCTCTCAAAGGACCCGATGCGGGTCGGTAGAACTCACAAAGTGTGTTGAATATTTCGCAGCTCCCTTTACAAAGTTTTCAGCCCTTCTCATTTATTATTACGAACAATTCATTCATTTTAAATTAAGTTATGTTACATAATTATGTGTAATATATTTCTATTTGGACGGTTGGATTGGTCACATATTAACTGTGTTTATTTTTCATTAAACTTTACCTTAAGAACTGGTTTAGTTCGGCCCATTTTTAAACAATCTAACTTTCTTGTACAAAGAAAAATAAACCAATAACTTTTTTCACCACTAACTGAATAGGGGCTGACATCTGAGTTTCGTGGCTTGGAATAACAAGTTGCTATGTAGTAAAACGCTTTGTGCGCATGGCAGGCAATGGAACCGCAATTTACTTACTTTTATCTTTATAATAAAGATTATGAAAAATCACAATAGCCGTCGCTATCAAATATATAATATATGAAAATGCAGTTAGCATTTCTATCGTGTCCCGTTCGCGAGTCTCTAGCACGTACAGTCGTAATTTAAAGTAAATTCTTACAAGCTAAAATGAAATCGTGTTTTGGGAAAACACAAATCCCTCTTGTAGTGCAAGACTTGACAAATTATTGCTACACACTTTCTCCTCGTGCTTTACATTTTAAGACCAAGTAATTTAGTGTGTTGTTCATGCCTGGTATGAGTACGTGTATGAAACATAGAGATTACTGGTTTTTAAGTGAATGCATCCCTAATACCACTAAGAGCAATAAGAAAACCTTATTGCACGCCTCAT
Source organism: Leucoma salicis (assembly GCA_948253155.1). Taxonomy (NCBI): domain Eukaryota; kingdom Metazoa; phylum Arthropoda; class Insecta; order Lepidoptera; family Erebidae; genus Leucoma; species Leucoma salicis. The sequence continues at coordinate 10,050,864 of OX411820.1, read as the reverse complement.
AAGCGAAGCGTTGAGGTGGGTACTATTCTTGTTTTATGCAGAACAACTGATTTAACAAACTTAAAATGTCTCTATTTACCATATATTGCACTTGTACAACAATATATACACACACATATCAAGAAAAAAACTATTTTTAACACTCATGATATTTTTATGCCATTTTTGTTATTTAAACTAGTTAAAAAACTGTTTAAAAAAGTTCTGTCTGGGACGTCCGTGTGTTGTAGGTAATGTATGTTAACACGATAACAACCGAAAGACTTTACTAATCGAGTCTTTCTTTTTCATTTTAACTTGAGTATAATTACGAATAGAGCCCTATTACTTTTCACGGTCTGATTCGATGTGGTTTAATTGTTATTAAATAAACAAAAAAAATAGTGGATATTTACGCTCGACTCGATGGCACAGTGACACCCCTAATAAAACCAGCGCTATATGTACCGTATTTCGTGGAACTACTTCTATAGACCAATATATTAGTACTTCTTGAAATTAGCGCTAGATGGCGTATAAGACATGAGAAACACATTAGCACATTTTGAAATTAGCGCTATCTATGTGATTTATTGATAACTACTTAGTAATAATGCTATAATACTAACTTAAAAAAATATTTACTGCAAAATCAAATACAGTCTCAACTATAATATATATTCTATCAAATTATTATAATAATCAAATATTTAATATCTATATTTACTTACTTAAGTTATATAATAAATTAATAAATGTCGGTATACAGTTATTCGAATAATTACACAAACCTCTCAGTTGTCAGTCATCAGGTGAGGCCCACATCTGTAGCAGTGTCCTTCAGCCCTTTATTAATCTTTGACTGTAATAAAACTTAGGTAGAGTAGAAGTGTGCACAAAATAACCGTGGTCCGGTCAGTATTTCACATGGTCGAGATATCACTGTACCTCTACGTTACAGTGATATCTCGACCATTGTTGTATCTTTTATGTATTGTAAATTGACTTGGTTTTGGAGCATAATAAAATTATTCTTGATTCATATGGATAAATTGGATTACAATTTTCAATCCAGGTAAACAAGAGACATCCCTAAATCTAGTAATCTTCTTACAGGTTCCACTGTGTTTTCATTTTCCAATGTGTTTTTATTGTGTGTATTTCTCTGTATGCTTAGACGAAGAATAATATAGACTCGCTACTATTTTGACATTAAGGATGAAGAAAAGGATGCACATACTAGGTTTTATCAAGAGTGAGAGAGACACAGGTATAAGTATATTTATCCTTTTCGCGTATGCGTCAGTTGTATTTGGACCCAATGAACTGGGTCCAAACAATAAGGTGGCCAACCGTCCCCATTATCAGTATGTAAGTTTGGTTTTATATTGACGTAAAAAAACCTTTATTAATCACGTTATATACGCTAATGTTCTAATACATTTTAAGCAAAATATAAGCATAACTGCAATTTCCTTTGTCCTGTCATTCTTTTATTCGGCCAAAACAGGTAGTACACTTTTAGTTATTTTATATTAGTATATTATCTATGCTTTTAGTCAACAAAGTTATAATCATAGTTATCTTTTAAAATTATTCCGGTTATCTATTGCTGTCTCGACACTGCATACGCTGATAGCTTGTCTATAATATCCTTCGTCTAAGACTGGCAAATATATTTTTCAACTTTGGCTATTTATTGCATTATGGAACGGCAACGCTATGTACACAGATTAGCTTCACTATCTTCTGCACTGCACAAGGTATTCTGTGGCTGTGAATTTTTGTTTGTTATGTCCATGGAATGTAGAAAACGTACAGCGTAGGCTATTTATTTATTATTTTTTATTTTGTGGGATTTAGACATATATGTCAGTAACAAACAAATATATGTATTTAAATGTAACTATGTCTATTTGTAAGAATGTATTTATTCATAAGAAAATAGAAATAATAATTTTACAGTAATTGGAGCACTAAATGCTCTATGACCGCTATGTTAGTGTCAAGTAGGGTCCAGGACATTGCTGAAAATCAGCGTTGGAATGCCATCCGGCATTGCAACATTTGCTGAGCAATGGGCCTTTTCCTGCTTCATAAGACAAATACCAATCCTGTATAATTCTGTTTCAACTTTTTACTATAGGTAGTTTTTAGGTATATTAAATTCTATTTTTGTTATAAATATGCAAGCTGAAGTCTTTTGTAGCACGAAATAAATATTTTCTTTCTTTCTTAGTAATACCAATACATTATTAGTTACTTATCAAATAATCAATGTTATTGTGAAAAATGAAGATTATGAGGCGTGAAGGTTTGGATTTTCCAAAGTATTTCATTTTTATGGGCAAAAAAGTACTTGTAAGCTCATAAAATAACGACGCAGCTGTAATAAAAGTGGAATCACCTATCAAGCAGGTAATAATTCATGCAAAAATATTTTGATACACGCTAAGATATCACTAGTAAAGATAAAGGGCGTTAAATCGTTAGCTGTTGTTCATAAATCTCACCCAGCAATCTTATTCATATAAATACCTACCTAATTTCCATTTTATCTGATTTGATACAGTATAAAGCAGTCAGTAGTAACATAAATTTAAAACTATACTTTATATAAACAGTCAAATCATCGTCACTTTTTGTGTCTAAACGAGCTAATGTCCTAAAGCGACTCCAACGTAGGCTCTTGGTTGTCGAATCAAATTCTACTCCATACGAGGCAACAGTACATCAGAATGTCTTTTCATCGGCTCGAGTCCAGCGCCACTGTGACACTTCATTTCCGGCAAATTGAACCATGTTGGTTTGGATGAAAAAAAATAAGGCCGAAAGATATGCGATACTAATATAAAGTAAGTATGGAAGGGCAAGCTGCAAAAAGAGGTGTTCGTTGGCGGATGATGTATTGGCAACGTTCTTATGAAGGTACAGGTTCAAAGTACGCACTATAAAAATAAATGCATTCATGTAAAACGTGATGAGTGTGAATTTACGAAGAGCAAAGTATTCTTCGTATTATGTATATACTATATGTGCATATTTATATAGATAACTTACACGTCATGCCGGTCAAAACATTTTTTTTTGTTAAAACGGGAAAAAATGTTCCTAACCGCACACCCCATCGTTCGGGGCAACGAACAGGGTAGTGTGGGGCCCTGACCCACTAAAGAAACCCACCGTGTGCCGTCTCTCCGCCTTTATTGGCGGGCCACCGGAACCATATTACATTCCTTCAGTGAATGCCGCTTAAACCTAAATAATTAGTTATCGTCAACTCGTTTCATGTATGTACAACTAAGACTATCGTTATTTGAGGAAATGATACAATAGACAAATATTGTAACAATAAACTAATTTGTAACTGTGGGACAATTCACGATTTTCAGAGCACGTAGCCAACAAAATTGTCACAAATGTGTTACGCTAAAAGCTCAATATCAATTGGATATTGAAACTTGAAATACAATAAGTATAGAATCGAGAAAATTTTCAATAACGTTATCCACACGATTTAATAATAGGTACTGGTGTGTCAAAATAAAATAGTTATATCTACCTATTTAATAAAGTTCAAATGAGTTCAAGTGTCCTCAACCGAATAAGGATTCAGTACCTTAATAATAAATAACATTAATCTCAATGTTAAGGCTACCTCAAGGTAATAAATTGGGCAAACAATAAAATTAATTTTATTGACACCGCCCGACCAAAATCAGTTTCAATTTAACCAGTGTTACCTAGCCGTAAAATCTACTATTACAACGTAAAACTGACGAATAATTGCACTCGAAATTTAATTGTATAAGGATTATTAGGAAATTGGCAAAACTAATCTCGAAGAAGGGATCATTTAAAATGACTTATAAAGTATATCCAACAGGCTGTCTTCGTACAAACACTCATTATGCAAGTTCACTCTTTTAGTCATGAAATAAAATGGCCATTAACATGGTTACGTACACGTTTTGTAGAGATGAATATGATAGCCAAGTGGTAAAACCAATGACTGCAAAGACAATAGTATCAAGTTCGATCCCCAGGCACAGCATGCTCCTTTGACTTATTGAGATTTTTCGAGAATATGTGTGTTTACAAATCATCACTGCTCGATGAAGGAAAACATCGTGAGAAAATGTGCATGTTCGGGAGATTTTTTCGATTTCTCTTGAGGAGTCTGCCAGCCCGCACTGGGCACCAGGCCGGTGGACTACGCTTGAATCTATCTCACTCTACGATCTGTGCCCAATAGTGTTATAGTGAAGGAGAAAAAAAGGTGGAGGAGATTTTTTTTTATTGCTTATAGTGGCAGACGAGCCACGGCCTATCTGATGGTAAATGGTAACCGTCGCTCATGGACTCAACTATACCGAGAGTATTGTCAAGCCGCGGCTCACCATTTCATTTCACAGATATGAAATGAAAGAATAAACGGCTATCTCCTGCTACAGCCAAAACGCAACAATGTGCTTCATGGCCGGTCACACGGGAGATGGTGGTACCAACCCGCTCGGGCCCTATACCAACTGAGTACTCCCACTTGGTACCCAGCCCTACCACCAGTCATGTAATGGATGATAATCGCTTACTTCCTTAGTCAATTCTTACGCTACCCGTGGGAAAGAATGGGATGGTGATTTGTATTCTTAGTCCGTCACCAAACGGCTAGTATATTTTATTTATTAAAGTGAAACTTTTGTTAGATCGTCTCAAACTTTTTGGTCTGTGTGTTGCATGTCGCGTGACGGTCGGTCGCGGAGTAGGGATAAAGTGAAAGGCGCTCGCCAGAGCAGCCAAGGCCAATATGGCGGCGCTTATAGTTCGCAGCAACTGACCGTGTAGTGTATAGACCATTACTTAATGGAATATTATTCCAAAAATTTTTAGTTAAATGTTATAGACATTGAATTGACATGTGAAAAAAAGTTTCACTTTTACCGTGGTTTCATAAAACCACACAATTTGCTTTTTTTATATCTATACCGTTACAGGTTTGAACCCAATTCGATAGTGTAGAATCTAATATTAAAATGCTTAATAATCTATATATACATAATATAAAGTTTGTAGACTTTGTAAACTCGTAATACAATATCTACAGTTGGGCCGACACAAGGATGAACCATTTGATATAAAAATAATATTAGGTGGCAGATAGAGAGGCTTACTTCGAACATCGCAAACATATATTTAAGACTCCCTACTCCGAATAACATTCTTATTCAATTCTCATGTTACCATAAAAATAGAGGGACCGTAGCACTTCAAACGAAATATATATTGCGTTATTTCGTTGATTCTATATCTCTGAGGAATATGTGGAAACTCTATTAACATGCAGGACCAAGTGATGACCGTTTGTAACCTCCTATGTCCCTTTTTTTGTTAAGGAAGAAAAAAATGTATCTAACCGCACATCCTGTCATTAGGGGCAACGAACAGGGTAGTGTGGGGCCCTCACCCACTAAATATACTTGCCGTGTGCCGTCTCTTCATCTGTGTTGGCAGGCCACTGGAGCTATGTTGCATGACTTCAGTGGTCCGCCGGCGGCTTACCCTTTCGGGTACCTTCTACACGTCCTATGTCCCCTTCCAAGATAATCTGAAAACATATTTTATTTATTTTGATCTATTTTTTTAGCACTTGACATGCTCAGCTACTTTTAAAGTACAAATTATTATTTGTGAATGAGGACGTTAAGACAATTGTGATGAGGAAATTCGGTACGACCGCAAGGGAGTACAATAGCTCAGTGGATTAGAGTACTTCCCCGGAAAGGAAGGGACGCAGGTTCGATTCCCGCTTGTACTAAAGTTCTCTTTTTCCTCATTCACAAATAATATTTTATTTTATTTCATAGACACGATCAACTGATCATTTAATAATGTACGTAGATACATATTATATATTATTATTATTTATTTATTTTCAGACAAATAAGTCCATATTGGGTTAGTATCAAACCTTAAAGCTATGTTAGTGTACAAGAAAAATTATCTCTACTATGTTATAAAGCTGTAATAGATCTGTGTCTGTACATTTGAGATATTCGAGAAAAAATGGCTGTATTAGGCTATATAGACGTGTCTAAACACAAAACTATTTTTTTAGATTTTTTGTCTGTTTGTTTGTTCGCGCATCACGCAAAAACTACTGAACGGATTTTGATGCAACTTTTTTTATTCGATAGCTCTTGATTAGACTTAACAATTGGTATACAATTTTATCCCGTTACTATATCGCAAACCTGAGATATATAACCCAAAAACTAGCTTTTGGCTGCGGCGAAGCCGCGGGCAAAGGCTTAGTTTAATATATTTGAGAAAAAATAACTTTATTAGGCTATATCATCCATGCATCTATCAGCCTTTCAACGACGTCCACTGCTGGACATAGGCCTCCCCAAGAGGACGCCACAACGAGCGGTCCCGTCATGGGTGATAATGCCGTAATCGCCATGCTTGGCAGGCGGGTTGGTGATCGCAGTGGATCCAGGGAGTGCTGCTGCCCACTCCCTCGGTATTCCCTCAGTCGACTCTTACGACTCCCGTGGGTAGAGAGGGGTGGGATAATTCTAAAGCCGGCCCCACACGGCCATTTATTAGGCTATATAGGCGTGTCTAAACACAAAACGATTTTTTTAGATTTTTTGTCTGTTTGTCTGTTTATCTGTTTGTCTGTTTATCTGTTTGTCTGTTTGTTTGTTCGTGCATCACGCAAAAACTATTGAAAGGATTTTGATGCAACCTTTTTATTCGGTAGCTCTTGATTGGATTTAAAAACTGGTAAACATTTTACCCCGCTACTCTATCGGGAACCTGAGATATAGCCTAAAAACTAGGCTAGTATACAAATAAAAATAAACCTGGTGTGGCAAACGTCTGCTCCCTAGGTTCATTGAACCCTCTTAACGTAGAGTTCAATGAATCTACCAAGCAGAGCGGTATCCAATCTGTCACCCACAACTCGCCTCATTATGTTCTCAGTCCTACGGACACGTATGACTAATGACGCTACTTTTTTTCGCATCAATGCGTAAAAGTCGTCAACTCTGGCATCAGCAAACATGCCAGAAGCACTACAGTACTGGGGAGCCGGAACAACGCTCTGAAGACATTGTTGTACTGTATACGTAGAGAATAGTAGGCCCCCTGCGAAAAGCTGTAGTTTATTCTGGATAATAGCTCTGCGCTTTATTGCTTCAAATAAAGGAATAATTCACAAAGCCGATATAGTTTACAAAAATAAGATAGGTGGTCTAAATATTTTTTCATAGGTAGGTTTAATCCAAAGTGTGTCTTCTTTAAATCGAAACGACGTAAGGTCCGGCGGGATGAGTGACATGAACAGTGCGAAAACTAGTTGTTACTTAATCCTAAGGTGGTAAGATACACATTTAACGTTAATTCTATGAAAATAACTACTTTACTGTGCAAAATATCTTTTCATAATCTATGGCATTTTAATATTTTTAAAAGAAAATATGATCACTGAACTCAATTTGTGAAGATAGGCACATGATACCAGCGCCCTCTTAAGAGATTTTACTAGCATATTGTTTTTCAGTATTCGTAACAGAACAAAAAAAACATAGCATCACGCCTGTATCCCTGAAGGGGTAGGCAGAGGTGTATTACACACCCACTATTCGCCAGCTATGTTTAAGTCCCACGTAATAGGGGGCAAGCCTATTGCCGTCTACCAGGCACATTTCGAAACTCCAGGCTGCTACTGAGAATTTTTGTTTTTACGAAAAAGGTTAAGAACACTGCCCGACCTGGAGATCGAACCCGAGATCTTGTGATCAGCAGTCGTAACATTTAGTCAATGAACACCATTGGAAAATATTATCATATTCTAACGTTCCTTTCTAAGTACAATGTAGGTATAGGAAAAGATATATGAGTCACGGTGCTCAGCACCATTTACCTAATTTAATTTCTGTGTGCCTCGTTGCTGTTTCTCATATTGTTGTTTTTGAAGTTACTAGACAACAATAGCAATTCTAAAATGTCTGGGAATGCAAATTTGGCAACAGCTACATTTTAAGGAATTCATTTTTATTGGAGCATTTCGGAGTTTTACTATAAGATCGTCAACCAAACTTACGTCATCAAATATACGGCACGCGAAGATTTATGACGTCACCACCCTTACTAAAATAATGATGTAATAATTATAGAAGAATTTAAATAAATGTACTCGTATTAGAATATAAAATTTTATTTAAATAAGTATCTAATATTCATACAATATGTTAGTAGACATTAAAAAATATAATCTTACTGTTATTTTATTATGTACGTGGAGATAATTGCACGAGTGCTTGCCAGTAGGTAACACTGAACCTTATTACTAAGCCCAAGCTTTCCGTATTACAGCGCATGCGATTCAACTACACTAACCGGCAATAAATTTTGCACATCGACTTTTGGAAAAAGACAATCGGCTAATTTCGGCTTCGTAGAGCGTTATCTCTATCGCACGAAACACTAACAGTCCGGTATCTATTAGGAGCTGTTAAAACAATTTTGACGTTTTTTATAATTGAACAAAATACACTATTTTTTTTCTATAAGTGCTTTAGGTTGTGGAAATATAAAATGAAAAATCCTGTTTATATCATTTTTACGTTTTTTTTAAGTTACAGAAGTAGTATATAATAATTATATATACATAATAAACACCATTATACCTATTATTAAAATGATACATTCTAATAAAAAAAATTAATCATTTAAATTCTCAATCCCTTCCATTTCACTATTTGTGCTCTCAATGAGATCAATATCACTGTCACTATCAGCCGTATTTATCACAATATCAAGTTTATCAGTGTAATTGTCAAAATCGTGTTCAATTCTTCGATATTCATTCTCACATTTGATTGCATGATCGCAAACCTTTTTCCATTCTTCAGCCCCGGTCATGTTTACTTTTTCTGTCAATATTTTTTTTACTGTAGTTAAATTCATAATGACGTTTCTAGCGGCTACATAACATTTCAGTTGAGATCATATATTTTCAATTGGATTAAAATCCGGATGATATGGTGGCAATCGCAGCACAGTGTGCCCATGTTCAGCAAGTATCTTGTCCACGGAAAACTCTATAAACCTCTCCTTGCTCTGAGATATAATATCGTAAATCTGAGGTTTCGTCAATTTTGGGTCAACTGGAATTTCATGTCTGTTTAACCAGTTGATCATTTCCTATTTAATAGTGTTTGAATTCTTAATAATCAATAAAAAATAATCTTTTTAAAAAATTAATCTTTCAACAAATTCGTTGTGATAGGGTGCGTTGTCTATAACTAGAACATAATCACTAGGTATATTGGGGATTAATTGATTAACCAGCCATTTCTCGTAGTTCTCGTTATTCATTTCTTTGACCCTTTGAAATTGACCTTTTTACTCGTTTTTTCTTATCATCACTCCAAGTTTTTCCTTTAGTGTGGGATGTATGTATGTAAGATTCACCCATATATATTATATTTTTATCTGTTTCACGAAATTTACGTAATTTGTAGAGGTATTCAATTCGTTTGAGACTTTTACTACGTACGTTTTTACTTTTACTCATCGTGCTTTTCCATAAGAACTTTTCGATTATATTCCATTTTAGTGAACCAAAATCTGATCTTATGAAGTATTTTTCTCAACGTCTTTTTAGACCCATTGTAATTAATAGCTTTAGATAATTTAGCTTTAGATAATTTAGCTTTAGATAATTTAGCTTTAGATAATTTAGCTTTAGATAATTTAGCTTTAGATAATTTAGCTTTAGATAATTTAGCTTTAGATAATTTAGCTTTAGATAATTTAGCTTTTAATGATTTTACTGTGGGCAGTTCATTAAATCGTAAGTGAAAATTGTACACCATTCTTCGAACAACATCATAATCAAAATTGTCCATATCTAAACGAAATTGCTTTTTTGGTCATATATTGTTCAAAGTTCTTCTTGAAATTCCAGTGGCATTTGCAACTCGCTCTTGAACCTTCTTAAAATAATTACTTAAATTATCATTTGTTATAAATCTATCGGCTTTGTTTACAAAATATTTATAAATTTCGCGTGACTAACCTCGTAAAGGTTTACACTTTTTTCCTAAAGATGCCATCGAACAATTTTAAACTTTATATATATATATAAAGTTGTAGAAGTTTTTATATATTTTAAAGTTGTTAAAACACCCAACTTAAAATAATTTAAAATTGTATTGTAATAATTGTAATGTATATATATATATATTGAAATGGACGCGACCTCACTCTACCACACTTAAACAACGACTGACGTGTGTGACAAAGATAACGCTCTACGAAGCTGACTTTAGCGGATTGTCTTTTTCCAAAAGTCGATGTGCAATATTTATTTCCGGTTAGTGTACTGATTTTATAACATACTTGCATTTTTTAATCAATCACACACTTATCACCCAATTTTAAAATTCACGGAGATGAAGTCGCAGTTAGTGAGAACGTAATGGAGATTTTTAGTAACAATCATCAGAATAGCGGTGACGTGGTGCACCACCCGTAACGACTCGTTCCCAGGGGAACGTAAGGTGAGTAGTGGAAGGCCGCATTAATATAGGTGAAAATCGGTTGACTCGGCCTAGCCTTTTGTGGAATGGGCGCGAGTCTATAAACTTATTTAGGTATACAAGTAGGTACTTATCATGATGGACGTATAAACTATATACATTCGACAACTTATGAAATATTAATATTCTTTTTCATTTAAATAGCTCCTATTCTCTTTTAAATAACAGCCCTTCTAATGGAAAGTCTAATTATAATTTACATAAATATTTCAAAGTAAAATTACAGCTACTTTTTATCTCGTTGGTATATATGCTAAAATAATATGAACTTTTGAGCGCAGCCTCGGGAGCAAATCCAGATCTTTTTATAAAAGACTACACCTTAACTAATGAATAAGCCTTGCATCGCGGGGTTCTTTATAGTCACATAATTTGACGGACACAGAGTACACCCAAACTCTGTTGTTCTGTGTGGGAATCGAACCCACAAGACTCGTGCGGGAGGTTGGTATCTAAGCCACTACGCCATATGTGCATTAATTTTAGCAATGGGTAATTCTTCATAAAAAATAATAATTGTTTTATATTTATAAATTGGCACAAATTTATTAATTAGGACCAACGGTAGCGCGAGTATCTCTTTGTAAAATATAAACGAAAAACATAACATAATTAAATATGTATTGTGTTGTTTTCCGGCACTCCGGTAACGTTTATAAATAATTAAAGTTGAGCCTGCGTTTGCGAAATAAATGTAATATTAATCAAACTGTTTAATTAATCAAAATTAAACAGTGTGAATAATGCTTTATTATTTGTTTTCACATGAGTGAAGGGTTCTACTGACGGAGGTCGCAAAAACACCAAAATGCGTTACTTATACTTTTAATTGAAATAAAAATTACATAAAGGAAATTATAATCTAAGTGACACTTGTTCGATGTTTGAAACAAGAATGAATTTTGTAAAATTTTATACTGTATTTCCCACGTTCGCGTCACACGCTTGTATTTCGCTGATCTTGTGTTCTGGGCAACGTTGAGCGTGGAAATCGTACTGTTGCAAGATATTTAGGGTTCTGTAACACATGTTCTCTACACTAGATATTTATTTTATTTACAGTGTTATACTATTTCATAAACAATACATTCGTCATTCTACAAAAACATAATAAATTAATTTAAGTAAATAAAAACCAGTATTATCAGTTGAATGAACTTTAGACCGAGTGACTACTTTAGAGGACTAAATTCCATTCAAGTGACATTCCACTGCCGGGAACGTGGCCAAAATACTGGCTGAATTACCTTGCGATACTGCTTACCTTGGATAGCGAGGCTAATATTTTGCCCAAGGTATAGACAATTATTTTGGTCACGTTTGAACTGTACAAGCTTCCCCGCCAAATCTTTATAGATTGCAAATGCGCTTAGTCATCAGGGGTCCATTGTCTCTACACCAGTCGGCACAAATAATTAATATTTATCTTTCAATATTTCAAGTTTACAATATTATGTATCATTTTCCTTACAGTTTGATACTGAACAGTTATATAGGCATCGCACTATTTGGCTCACTCTTCTTACATAATGAAAAGTAAACTGGCTTACTGTATACTGTACCATACTGGCAAATTGAGCTAGCGTTACGCCCATGAGAACAGATGAGTTTGTGACACTATTCTTAACCTGTAGCTGCACATTGAGGTTTCATATACACAGCAGCGGAAAGGTCCAGTGCCACCTATATCTAACGACTTCCTGCGGCTATGATCAGGTCGTTGGTTTACAGCCTAAAAATTTAAATTGTAATAAATAATAAAGAAAGGAAGTTTGTTCAAAATTATCTCTCTACCGCCAATATTTATATTAAGAAATTTTGCGGTCGGAATATAAATGGAATAATATTTAAGCACGAGTACCCAAAAGATATTAAATTAGAACATGGACGTTATTGCTGTTTTTATAAATTAAGTCGGTAAGTATACTATAGATATAAATTTCTTGTATTCATCTAGAAATATAAAATTAATAAACAAACTCTATAGCAGTAAAATCACTCATTGGATTACTGGTGGGTACCAAGTGGGAGTCCCTATTCACTATTAACCGATCATTTGTTTGTAGAGAGAATTAATTAATCTTCCGCTACAATGACAACACGCTTATGTGCTTCATGGCCAGCTTCATCACACGGGAGACCGTGTTACTAACTAACGGTTAGAATTTATCTCACTCTATCGTATCGACAACACATCGTGTCATTGCGACTGGTTGAGCGATCACCGTGATTGGCCGAGGGATTATGGTGACATCAAGCGACGGTTTCTCAACCAATCACAAGCGAGACGATACGGTGTCAATACAATGAATTACATTCTATGGGCCCTTTTATCGTAAATCACAGGTATGGAATAATAATAATCCTATACCCAAAAGCAGAAACGTTACAAGCTTAGCCTAGAACGCTATTGAATATATTGACCAAAATAAATAAACAGTAAATCCTAGCCGCATATTACATATATACTATCTAACAACGTTTTAATTTCCATTGGCTTTCCGTATAAAGCATCTAACTGACTGTCATTTACACAAAACCAGATAAATAGGCGGCAATAAATAAAACATCACGTAACATATTGAAACGTGTTTGTAATAAAGTTTCTCTTTTTTTATCATTTCTAGAGCAGCGATTATTTGCCGACGCAAACCCTTAGGATTTATTTATTTTATTCTGTCCAAAATGTTTGTAACCTCGACTTGGGATATTTATTATTTTATATATGAGATCTTTCTCGATATAAATGACGAAGGGAAACAAAGTTGGAAACAATTTTTCGTCCCGCTATTTCTCAGGTCTGCTTATGACAACCAAATTACTGGTCAACGATTTTCTTAAGTTGGATAAAGATACTTCAACAACATTTTTTGTAATTTTTTTGTTTCCAATTACAGAATTTTATCGTACTTAAACACTAAGAGAATTAAATTTCCATGATCTATTTAACTGTAGGTCGAATTGTAGAGATTTTTTGCTTACTAGGACAACGAAACCATAATATACTATTATAAAGCTATATATTCACGGACATTTTTCACACAACGTCCTCTGGCCCCAAATTAAGCTTAACGCTTGTGCTATGGGTACCAGATTACGGATATAAAACATAATATACTACTTTTTTTTTTGTAAATACAAACTCATAATAGATAGAAATCGTGCCGTGTGGGGCCGGCTTTAGAATTGTCCTACCCCTCTCCACCCATGGGAGTCGTAAGAGCCGACTGAGGGAATACCGGGGGAGTGGGCAGCAGCACTCCTTCGAGTATTAACAACATCCACTGCGATCGCCAACCCGCCTGCCTAGCGTGGCAATTACGGCACTATCCGCCATTCTTGGGGAAGCCTATGTCCAGCAGTGGGCTTTAAAAGGCTGATGGATGGTATGGATCGAATAGATAGAAAACACCCAGATGCAGTACAAATATCTGTGTTCATCACACAAATAATTGTCCTGAGTGGGAATCGAACCCACGACCTCGTGCACGGAAGTCATTACATTATCGACTACGCCACGGGGCCCGTCAAATCCCGTCAAACAAAGTTCGTGAATATAATATAAATATATATTTATATTATAAAAAGCTGTAACAGAGCTGTGTCTGTACATTTAAGATATTTGAAGAAAAACGACTTTATTAGGCTATATAGGCGATGGACGGGCGGTGACGCTTTCGCGAGCACTTCCGCCAACTGTCCCCGAGGCTAGTCGGCGCAGCATCCGCCCTTACACGGCTCATGCCGAATATGGGCGGACCCAACAATGCGTGCAGGCTTTGTATTTTCCTTTTTAAATAAATTAACTCTTTTTGAAAGTGCCTACCTAACGCTGTTCAAAAAAGATTTTCGTTAAAAAATCTTTCGCAATTATCTCGCTCGCACACGTTTACTTGGATATCGGTTTTCGTACGCAGCGAGACGAGTGTCTTTGTTTTGTGGCGTATCGCTTAATAGTGAATTGTGTCATCTAAGTAATTGCATACTGACAGCATGCGCAGAATCATTAGTTAAAATATCTAGCCACTAGATTCTCCCTCCACTTTGTCCGCCTGGTCTTCAGAATATAAATAGCGTCACTCTACAGCATATTAATTATCTCTATGCAAAACTAGATGTTCCATAGAAACCCTATGCATTCCGGGATAAAATGTAACTTATGGGCTTTTCTGGACTCCTGCTAACTTATCCTAGACTAACATGGGTTAATTACTTACTTATCGTCACATCATCTCCCTTGCGGGGTAGGTAAAGAGAACAGAGTGCCAAAAGGCTCTATTCTTGTATACATCTCTCGCTTCCTCAACATTCGCAATTCTCTTCAAACACACTGGCCGTTTTCAGAGACTCATAACTCCACCTTCCTATAATACATAACTAATTTGGTCTAGGTAGTTGAATTCAGTCTCCCCCTATACCTGCATACTTCTATTTTCGCATTGTATATCTTCTTAACCAATCGCTATTCCGGTATTCTTTCCACATGTCCGAATCATCGGAGCATTTCTTTCGCATCTTTACACCAATACTCTCTTTCATAACTACTCGCTCTTATGTATCGTTGTTGTTACTTGCAGATTATAAAATAACATAGCTCACGCTTAGGCCTTAATCTTAAAAATAAAGCACATAAATCCACAATCACGATCCCGTTCAAAGTTATTATGAAATTTACAGCTGTCATAAAATTATATTGAATCTTTCATAAAGGTCATTAAAGTTATTAAATCCGTAACTCGATGTCGTAAACTTGGTAGGACAAGATAAAAATATTTTTGTAAAAAAATATATTTGTCGTTACGTTCTGCGGAATAAATATTTTACCCCGTCATTTCAAAGGGAGTCAAAGACACAAATTTAAAATGTAAATACAAGCCTAGAAATGAACGAAAAAAGATTATGTAGGTGTTTATATGCCAGTAAATATTTCGCCTATATATTCTATACTTATAAAATTGTAACATGTCTACATATTAAAGATATGTTTAGAAAAAATACTATATTAGTATGTGTGAGAGGAAGCCAGAACAGATGTAACAGTTATTTTTATAGAATGGATAGCTTAGGAGGAGAGCCCACCACTCACTCACGGAATATCAATCCCGGTTATCTTTGGACACACACAAAATAACCTAAGATTGTCAATCCGCACTCGTACAGATAGAGAGAATGTGATAATAGCAAAGTAGCATGCACGTTAATGACAAAAAAAACTCACCAATGCGACACAACCATGCGATAGTGTTTTCTATCTATTATATGTATGTATTTACAAAAAAAAAGTAGTATATGTATTATATCCGTAATCTGGTACCCATAGCACAAGCGTTAAGCTTAGTTTGAGACCAGAGGCGTTGTGTGAAAATGTCCAGGAATATTTATATATTTATAGAGCAAGACTCTCAGAACCACAACGTTACAAAATTCCGCAAAATATGAACATAAATTCGACACGTGTTTTTCCTCTAAACGAGGCATCCTCAGGAACGCTAGGCAACAAATGAGCGAAGCTTACTCGTGTTCCTTGCTGATGATGATCTAACAGTTACAATAACCAATGGTGTATTAGAACAATATTAATTTGTATATCTTGGATTTGGATTCACGTTGGAAGGTACCAAATGATGTAGAGTAGGTCTGAACGAGATTAAAGATGCGAAAGGAAATGCTCTGACGGTACGGACATGTGGAAAAAATGCTAGATGAGCGATTGGCCAACAAGATATACCCTGCAAAAGTGGAAGGATGTGGGTACAGGAAGAGACCGAGACTAACCTACTTGGACCAGACCGGTCATGTATAGAAGGATGTAAGGTGAAGTCTCTGAAACTGTATTAAGAATATTGAGGAAGCGAGAGATGTATGCAAGAATAGCCTTTTGGCAATATTCTCTCTCCTTATCCCACAAAGGGAGATGGCGTGATGATAAGTAAGTAAATACTGTATTTAAACCCAAACCCTTATCCTTTCCTTAATATCCTTCTTCTCCACCTCCTATCCCTTTCCTTGGAGATGGCAACGCATGAATTAAGCCTCTGGTTTTGCTAGCGTTTATAGGCTACGGTAACCGCTTACCCTCAGATGAGCCGTGTGGTATGTATATTTGCCACACACAAATTACAAAAATACTTTGGAAAATCCAAAATGCATGTCGATAGATGGCGTTGGTCGTAAAGACAAATATGATGAGGAGATTGGGATGAGCGAAAAGGTCGGTACGGTAGCCCGGTGGCTTAGAGTACTTCCCTGGATTGGAAGGGAAGCGAGTTCGATTCCCGCTCGTACAAAAAAAATCAAAGCAGTCATGAGGACTGCCGACAGAAGTGAAAACAAAACTATAAACAAACAGCTGTTGTTATTTTTGGATATCTAAATTAATTGTTTGATCTTAAATTAAAACTTGTATATCAAAATTATTCATTCATAAAAAAACTCGTCAAGGCGAATCAAATGATTCCAAACTCGATGAGGTTGCGTCATTTCATTACAGAGTTACTGCGGCCACCTTCCTGCTCCATCGTCAGACCCTGGATATCATCTAGGACTGGAGTACTAGTCAAGACATTTCAAACGAGCCCTAACCCGATGGAGATGCGCTATTTAATTACAGTTTCGCATGGCCACCTTCCAGCTCCATCATCAGACCCTGGATACCACCTAAAGACAAAGTACTCATGAAGATGAACCAAACGAGCCCAAACTCGATGGGGTTGCGTCGTTTCATTATAAGAGTTATTGTGGCCACCTTCCAACTTCACCCTCAGACCCTGGATACCATCTAGAGACAAAGTACGTCAAGACAAATCATACAAGCCCAAACTCGATGGGGTTGCGCCATTTCATTATAGAGTTCCTAGGTCCACCTTCCAGCTCCATCATCAGATCAGCTCCACGTCATCATAATATTGCATTGTCACGTGATATACATATGGGTGTAAAATTTCAGCTCAATCGAAAACCGGGAAGTGTCTAACGCATATAGCTGCGTCTCGTAACGGTGTCGCGAGTCTAGAGATTTTATCTCATCTAAAAATATGCGTACCGCGCTAAAAGAAGTTTTCACTTCAAAATCTTTTTCCTCATTCACAAATAATTTAATTAATATAATACTTATATGTAATAATTTAATACTTAGCAGAAAAAAATATTTGTGAAATTGAAAAAAGAGAGCTTTATTGCGAGCGGGATTCGAACCTGCGCCCCTTCTAATACGGGGAAGGCCTCTAGACCGGATGCATTAATGCCGATAGATGGCGTAAGTCGTATAAAATCAAATACATCCAAAAAGCAGCTTAGTGGTCTAGAGCACCACCGGGTTGGAAGGGACGCAGGTTCGAATCCCGTCCGCAGTACCTAAAGCTTTTTTTTTTCATTATCACAAATAATTTATTTTTTAAAGTAGCTGAGCATGTCATTTTCTAAAATAGATCAAAATGATAGATAGATCAAAATATTGGAGTTCTTGTATGTGAAAAATGTGCATCCACTTTCATTTCTAATCCCAAGTGGGGTGTCGACGTGTAGGACTTGGTGTGCAATACGTAATGGTGGGAGAAACCAGAATGCGTTCTAATAAAGGCGTATAACTACAATACGGTACACAAATTACTTTCAGGAAAAAAAACATGGGGGGCAGTCTTTGTGGACTGCCAATAGAAGTGAAAACTAAGTAACTTGTGAACTGTATCGTCGAGCAATTTTGAACAAAATTGATCCTTAACACTTCTTTACAAACGAAAAATAATTCACAAGTAATAATCAATAGCTCGACGACACAATTCACAAGTTACATAGTTTTCACTTCTATCGGAGCGTACAGTGACGATAACGCGAGTTCCATGATTGTTGTTTACCCAAAAAGTGCTCAACACAATAATGATAACCTACAAGAATATAGACATGTAATAAATGCAACGTAAAAAACATGACTTATACGAGTAGATATTTATTGGGCCATGATTATGTATTTTATTTTTCCATATTAGGATGCGTATCGCCATCTATGTCGTTTGCTTCGAACTTTCAAGTAACCTCCCTCAAAAATACTTTCAAGCTTTACCACTGTTCAAATGTTTAGGAAATGTGGTAAATATTTAAAGTTTTTTTTTCGATTTTTAACATAAAACTTAGAGAATAATAAGTCTTTTGGTGTAAAATATATGAATATAAATGTATCAAGGTCTACAATACATTTTGTTTAGTTTTAGCCAATTTATTTGTTTACATTAGAGAAAGAGGCTTGTACATACCTACATATAGCAAGCCATTTGGGCCTGTACTGGAACCATCCATCCATCCATCCATCAGCTTTTCGAAGTCCACTGCTGGACATAGGCCTCCCCAAGAGAACGCCACAACATGTGTTTCGCTCATATGGGGGATAGTGCCGTAATCGCCATGCTTGGCAGGCGGGTTGGCGATCGCAGTTGATGTTGTTAATACTCGAGGGAGTGCTGCTGCCCACTCCCCCCGGTATTCCCTCAGTCGGCTCTTACAACTCCCATGGATGGAGAGGGATGGGACAATTCTAAAGCCGGCCCCACACGGCGGTCCATAGTTCAACATAATCTTAAAGGCTTTGTAAAAACAATTATAATAGTGATAAAAATTAAACAGTGTAATATTTCAAAAATGATAATTCTAAAGCTGGGCAAAGTAGGTAAAAATAAGGGAAAAGAAAATGCAGGACACATCATAGACTGTAATTTAATAGATGCATGATCGTGAATGATATAATTTCGGTAATCAGTACTTATTTGTTTCAGTACTTTATTTGTTCAGACTGTAACAAATTGTGTATCAAAAAGGAGCTTTTTACCCGACTACGGCGGGCATCAGTGGCATGACTATGGCTATCCTCATAGACTTATAATACGTTAAATTGAAATTATACAAATTATTTCCTTACTGAGCGATAATTAATTACTTAGATACGGCGTTGGTCATCAGACACGAATTATAATGTTGTTTTCTACTTTAGTAAAGCGACTGCGATTTTATCGGTAGTTTTATAGGTTTTAGATTCGTTATTGCCGTGTGGGCTCGGCTTTAGAATTGTCCCACCCCTCTCTACCCACGGAAGTCGTAAGAGCCGACTGAGGGAATACCGGGGGAATGGGCAGCAGCACTCTCTCGAGTATTAACAACATCCACTGCGATCGCCAACCCGCCTGCCAAGCGTGGCGATTACGGCATTATCCCCCATGACGGGACCGCTCGTTGTGGCGTTCTCTTGGGGAGGCCTATGTCCAGCAGTGGACGTTGAAAGGCTGATGGATGGATGGATGGAGATTCTTTAAAACTTATCTTGTTTTAACTTACATCTAATGCTATAATAAATAGACAATAATTATTATGAAGTACATTTCAAATAAAGTCTATTGTGACATTTTTTGCCACCAAACTCTCCCACTCACAGAAGTCACATCCGTGGTCCCTGTGGTGACGGATTGAGAATACAAGTGTCACCACTCCATTCTTTCCCACGGGTGACATATGAGGCGACTTAGGGAAGTAAGCAATTATCATCCATTGCATGCCTGGTAGTAGGGCTGGGTACCAAGTGGGAGTACTCACTTGGTATCCGGCCCGAGCGGGTTGGTACCACCATCTTCCATGTGACCGGCCATAAAGCACATCGTTGCGTTTTGGCTGTAGCAGGAGATAGCCGTTTATTCTTTCATTTCATAGTGAAATGAAATGGTGAGCAGCGTCTTGACAATACATACTCTCGGTATAGTTGAGTCCATGAGCGACGGTTACCATTTACCATCAGATGGGCCGTGGCTCATCTGCCACTATATGCAATAAAAAAAAGTCAGAAATAAGTTCTATAGTCTCACTTATAGGCATGGATCCCATCTCAGAGTGAGAGGAATTTATGTTAGTCCACCGCACTATGTGTATGTGCAGTGTGGATTGAAGGGAATCGAACCCTCAAGGCCGTGTGGGGCCGGCTCTAGAATTGACTCACTCCTCTCCACCCATGGGAGTCGTAAGAGGGGATACCGGGGGAGTGAGCAGCAGCACTCCCTCGAGCATTAACAACATCCACTGCGATCGCCAACCCGCCTGCCAAGCGTGGCGATTACGGCACTATACCTCCAATTCGGGAAGGCCTATGTCCAGCAGTGGACGTCGAAAGGCTGATGGATGGATGGATGTATATAAATAAACATCTTACTCAATTTAACTTCCGTTGAATATATTAAACCTTTATAATTCCATTCAGACACAAGAGATTTTGAAATGCCTAGTCATATAGAGCCTCTCTTATAATTATAAATAATTACTGTTAATATTTCAAGCAAAAAGCAACTAATTTTCATCTCTATTTGTTCAAGATGTTGCAGTTGTCGGTTGAAGAAGTTTATAACATTACTCGATTGGAATAACTCACTCAGATGTCCAATTAAATAAGTTTAAGAGCTCGTAAAGTGATTCTCGATACAAATCTCCTGGTTATTTGTCATAAAGTCGCTTTAAGAGCTTAATTGTGAAAACGATTTCTCTTCAACCTGTTAATAAAATAAAAGTAATGACTATGGTATGATTTCTTCTTAATCAGAGCAGACTCGTGAAACAGTAGGACATTAACGAATTCCATGTGATTAAAATAGGTACCTATTACCAAATGTTAGCCGTGTGGGGCTGGCTTTAGAATTGTCCCACCCCTCTCTACCTATGGGAGTCGTAAGAGCCTACTAAGGGAATACCGGGGGAGTGGGCAGCAGCACTCCTTCGAGCATCAACAACATCCACTGCGATCGCCAACCCGCCTGCCAAGCGTAGCGATTACGGCACTATCCCCCATTCTTGGGGAGGCTTATGTTCGGCAGTCGAAGGCTGATGGATGGATGGATGGATATACCAAATGTAAGTTATTTGAACGTGACATAAACGTGTAAAAAAAGAAGTTACCTAATAGATAGTGGTACCTACATATACCCGTATAGTATTAAACCATGAACAAATACTGAACATATGGGATTAACTACATATCAGTTCGTTTCGCATTTTGCTGAATGATTTCGATTACACTGATACAATTTTGCTTCCATCAGATGCGCCTGAAGCGTCGTAAGAATGTGAAAGGCCATCATTGTGTACGATTGCCGTTGAAACGCTTTTATCTAAATGATTTTATAAACATTAGGTCTTACAGAGCGGCTTATTATCCGACTATGGCGTAGCCAAGGGTTATGATTTTAGCAGTCTATGTATGTATATTTGTTTGTATTACGTATGTTCCTTCGTAGCGCTTAAACTAGATACTTTTATAAAGTTACTAGCTTTGTAATCCCTGGTTGCTGCTTGCCATGTAGGGCTAGCATCAAGAATAGCTCCACCCCGTTTCTTCCTATGGGAGTCATAAAAGCCGACTAAGGGATTACCGGGCAGCAGCGTTCCCCTGTGTACTAAAAACATCCACTGCGATCGCCAACCCGCCCGCCAAGCGTGGCGATTATGGTAAAAACCCCATTTTGGGGAGGCCTATGTCCAGAAGTGGACGATGAAAGGCTGATGGATGGATGGATGGACGGAATCCTTGGTTTAAAACTGGTTATATATTAAGTGGCCTGCAGTAACTTTTTAGAAAAATTGTTATCTATATTTTACGCATCGAAGTCCAGTTACAATTTTGTGACTTCAGGTGGCTATTTGATAATTTTTATCGGTTCTTAAGGATCGTAGGCTAATGTTAAATAGTGTAATAATACTGTGCCTTATTACGCAATCCTTATATCCTTAATCCTTATCCTATGTGCTATCATATTAGTACCTTTTTCTCTTATTATCTCCGATTAATTTAGGCAGGTTCAATAAATATATTTATTTAATTTAGGTTTTTCTTTTTGACGTGATAACGTCTTATAAATCAATGTACGCCGGCTGCACGCACAAAAAAGTGTCACGTTCCGAAATATATGGCGACCGATGCATTGTTTGTGAAACTCTCAGAAAACATATATGACGTTATCACGTAAAATTATCGTCCGTAAATCAACTTTACAGACAACCATAATTATATTTTTTCTTAATAATTGTGGCTTCACCGTTACACTACGGTAGCCAATATAGCGTTCCTTCAAAATTGTACCGACTATATAAATATATAAAAAGAGTTTTTCGAACCCGACTGGTAACTGAAGAGGCTGGCGCGGTTAAATAAACAAATGTTCTTTAGCTGCAATAAAGCTTTATCTACCAAATAAATAAATAAATATTCACGGAAATTTACACACAACGCCCTCTGGTCCCAAACTAAGCTTAACTCTTGTGCTATGGGTGCCAGATTACGGATATAATACATATTTATATTACTTTTTTTTTGTAAATACATATAATAGATAAAAAACACCCAGACGCAGTACAAATATCTATGTTCATCACACATTTAAGTGACCTGAGTGGGAATCGAACCCACGGCCTCGTGCACGGAAGTCTGTTACACTAGTACGACTACGAAACGATTAATTGCACCGTGTTGTGCAGAAATAAGCTAATCCATATAAAAGTTATGCTGATTTGAACCACTTCTGCTTTATTTTTTCTGTGTTATTCGTAGTATTGGGTTGGTATAACCTATCATAAAAAAAAATTGTAGTTGGCAGAATAAAACGAGTTTTCGTGACATAAAAATAAAGATCATTTGCAATTGCTTGGCATTAAAACATTAATTTTGTCCATTTTATGGGTTGGATCATTGCCGCACAACTTAAATTATAAAAGTATAAAATATGTTACATAACGTTATACGTAAACACTCTTCACGACCCCATAGGTTCCCTACGTGCGAAAAATGTCATGGGAATTACCTTTATCCATTTCAATTTAGCGATTGTCCACAGTAAACACCAGTTTTGTGGAGGCGTACACATCTTTTCAGTTAATCTATTCATCATTGGCAAAAAAAGAAAACTCCTGAATGTAGACCCCGCTTGCCGCGTTTGCCTACTCATAAAAAGAATATAGCGTTGGTAAGGGCCCTGGATTCTCTACTGCTTTCTTATATAGAAAGCAGTGAAAATTTGCCGGACACACCCTCAATCCTATATTGTGCAGCTGTTGCGGCATATCGAGTAGCAGAGACTAAAATTTCTGAAGAAGGTCCTGTTACTCGATCAAATACAGCCGTACCAGCTTGGCAATGTAGGATTGAGCGACGTATAGCCGAAACCAGGATGCTCATCGGCAAGCTTATCTGCTTCAGGTCGGGCAATACCAGCCCGAGGGTTATGCGCTTTGTGAACCGGGCGTTCTCGGGGACTGGAATAAATCCTCGAGAATACATGTCTCGTGTCACAGAGCGTATAGACTTCCTGAAGCAGAAGATTTATGCGTGGGCAAATCGCGTTAGGCGCTACAAGCGGAGAATGGATCGATACACTATAAACCGCACATTTCAAAAGGAGGAAAGGCAGGTCTACCGTAAATGGGAACGACCTGATATAGACCTGAATGCCAGGCATCTTCCAGATGTTTATGCCACTACTACGTTCTGGCAAAACATCTGGTTGAGGCCTGTCATTCATGAAGAGGCTGACTGGATACAGGATGTTGAACAATCATGTGAACACATTCCTGATATGGAACCAATAACAATAACAACAAATGACGTAACCACTGCAGTCCGTTCGTTACCTAACTGGAAAACAGCGGGATCGGACGGACTGCACAATTTTTGGCTCAAGTGGTTACGCTGTTCACATGCTCGTTTGGCATCTCAACTTCAGTTATCTTTAATATCAGGTTCGTTACCACAGTTTTTAATAATCGGTATGACCTACCTTATCTATAAATCCGACAGTTCCACGGGCCCTAAAAATTATAGGCCAATAACATGCCTGCCTACCTTATATAAGCTCCTCACATCCATTTTGACAGCAAAAATATCTTCGCATATTGCGAAAAATTCAATTTTGGCCACGTCTCAAAATGGATGTAAGAGTGGGGCAAGTGTAACTAAGGAACTCTTTACCATTGACACGGTCATTAACCAACAGGTTCGTCGCAGCCGGAAAGAACTGGCGACAGCCTGGATAGACTATAAAAAAGCTTACGACTTTGTTCCACATACACATTTTCCGTGTGGTGACGGATTAAGTACACAACCCCATTATTTCCCACGGGTGTCGTATGAGGTGACTAAGGGAAGTAAGCAATTATCATCCATTGCATGACTGGTGGTAGGGCTGGGTACCAAGTGGGAATACTCACTTGGTATCCGGCCCGAGCGGGTTGGTACCACCATCTCCCGTGTGACCGGCCATGAAGCACATCGTTGCATTTTGGCTGTAGCAGGAAATTGCCGTTTATATTTCATTTCATCTATGACATGAATTGGTGAGCAGCGGCTTGACAATACTCTCGGTATAGTCTCGTCCATGGGCGACGGTTCCCATTTACCATCAGATGGACCGTGGCTCGTCTGCCAAAACATGCAATAAAAAAAAATCTAAATGAAATATATGGCTCTTGAGGGTACTAGAGTTATATAAAATAGATCCAACTCTACGTACCTTCTTGAAGGCATGTATGAGGCAATGGAGAATGGCGCTTTGCTATCCAGGTTTTCGTAGGCTTCAGGTTGATGGCGGACTCATAAAAATTGAGCGAGGTATATTCCAGGGGGACAGCCTGAGTCCATTGTGGTTTTGCCTGGCCCTGAATCCTCTTAGTACTCTACTAGAGAATTCAGGCCTAGGCTATCGGTTGCGGAGAGAGAGTCGGGGCCTATCCCACCTCCTATACATGGATGACTTAAAGTTGTTTGCCCCCACCAAACCCCAACTGATGGCATTACTAAAGGTAACTGAAACTTTTAGTAAATCTATCAGGGTGGAGTTTGGTGTTGATAAATGTGCAGTCTTACATGTAAAGAGAGGTGGAGTCGTGGAAACTGAAGGAATGCAACTTTCAGATTTCACACAATTCCGGTCTCTGTCTACTACTGAGACCTACAAATATCTGGGTATGTCACAGGCGTTATGCATCTCTGAGGCAGACATGAAACAAAAGTTGCAGGAGCGCTTCTTTTGCCGCTTAAGAAAAGTACTTACGAGTAATAGTCTACTTTCTGGCGGCAATAAGGTGCGTGCCTGTAACAGTTGGGTCATGGCTGTCTTAATGTATGCCTTTGGCATACTCAGATGGACTCAGTCTGAGCTGGACGTCCTTTACAGAAAGGTACGTACACGTATGACTACTTACCAAATGCACCACCCACGATCATCGGTTATGAGGTTATATATCCCGCGGAAATGTGGAGGTCGTGGCCTCCTTAATACCAAGACCCTTCATAACCGCGAGGTATACAATCTCTGAGAATATTTTCTCAATACTGACGTGGGAGTGCATCGTGATGTTGTCAGAGTGGATCAAGGACTAACCCCGCTCGGGTTGGCAAAAGAGAAATGGCACAACTTAGCACTGAGGACCGTCGGGAGATATGGAGGAGCAAGGAGCTGCATGGGCGTTTTTATCGGGCCTTACATGGCCCTGATATTGACTTTGCTGCATCTATTGCCTGGCTACAATTAAGTGATCTTTTCGGAGAAACTGAAGGTTTTTTCTTTGCAATAATGGACGAAGTGGTGATGACGAATAACTACCGGAAATATATCCTGAAAGATGGTACAGTTGACATCTGTCGGGCATGTCACCGACCTGGAGAATCACTCAGGCATATTGTTTCTGGTTGTACTCGACTTGCCAACGGCGATTATTTGCATAGACATAACCAAGTAGCCGGGATTGTCCATCAGCAACTTGCACTTAGATATAATCTGGTGGAAGCAGAAGTACCGTACTATAAATATGTGCCCGACCCAGTTCTCGAAAATGACCGTGCCACGTTGTACTGGGATCAGTCTATCATTACTGACAGGACTATTATTGCTAATAAGACTGATATAGTGGTGGTGGACCGATCAGAGTGCTGTGCACTAATTGTCGATGTCACTGTTCCGCATGACGAGAATCTCGTGAAAGCTGAAAAAGAAAAACAAATGAAATATTTGGATTTAGCTCACGAGATTACCGACATGTGGGATGTTGATTCGACAATTATTGTTCCGATAGTCATATCGGTTAATGGACTGATCGCCAAGAGTCTCGATCAACATCTAAAGAGACTCTCGTTAGACGACTGGATTAAGGGCTTGATGCAAAAGGCAGTACTCCTCGACACGGCACGTATTCTGAGGAGGTTCCTTTCTCTGGAGCCCTAACCACCGGCAGCTTGGTCCGTGCACCCGATGTCGGTGGTCCACTATTTTATACATTTTTAAATTAATTATATTCAGTTGTGTTTATTTTTTGTTTGTGTTTTTATAGTAGTGATTGTGTGTGAGTTTGTGTATTTTTATAATGTATGAAATATGTAAGAAAATTAATAAAGTGAATAATAATAATATTTATTCAACACCAAGTGAGCATATACAGTTATACAATTTAAGTTACTTAGCTAGGTACATTAATTGTAATAATTATGCTTACCTGGTCGGAGTCTGCATACAGATAGATGGCGCAGGCGGCACCCAACAAATGAAGGAGTGTGATATCGAGATTAGTAGTTCCGAGAGGATACCACGGTGGCTGAATTGGCAAAGCATTTGGGTCTGTTGCAGGAGATGCAAGTTCAAATCCTGCTCTTGGTTATTATTTTCGATTTCACATATATGGCTAAGCATGTCAAATGCATAAAAAAATATAAAAATAAGTTTTTTATTTTTGATAGAAAACTTTACAGTAGGATATATAATTATTTATTACTTATAACTGAAATATGTACACCATCCATCCATCCATCCATCCATCAGCCTTTAAACGTCCACTGCTGGACATAAGCCTTCTCAAGAATGGGGGATAGTGCCGTAATCGCCACGCTTGGCAGGCGGGTTGGCGATCGCAGTAGATGTTGTTAATACTCGAAGGAGTGCTGCTGCCCACTCCCCCGGTATAAGAGCCGGTCGTAAGAGCCGACTGAGGGAGTCGGCTTTTACGACTCCCATGGGTGGACAGGGGTAGGACAATTCTAAAGCCGGCCCCACACGGCAAAATATGTACACACATCAAAAAAAGTTTGAAAATACGAAATATTTTTGTTGGCAGTATGGTGAAACTTTTTTATTTTAAGTCTATGATTCTTCATTTAAAATTGTAATATTTGATCAAAAAAACAATATCAAAAACATGTCAAAAATAATTGTTTTTTCCTATAAAAAGAAATCCACCCCCCCGGTATTCCCTCAGTCGGCTCTTACGACTCCCGTGGGTAGAGAGGGGTGGAACAATTCTAAAGTCGGCCCCACACGGCCATAACGCCACACGGTCATAAATCATGTCAGTGTGTTTTGGCTGTAGCAGAAGATAAGCCGTTTATTCTTTCATTTCATATCAGAGAAATGAAATGGTGTGCAGCGGCTTGACAATACTCTCGGTATAGTTGAGTCCATGAGCGACGGTTACCACTTACCATCAGGTGGGCCGTACCTCGTCTGATGGTAAGTCTGCCATCATTAGCAATAAAAAAAAAAACATTGCAATGCGTCATACTAAAGTGCATCTTTATCTAATATCTTTAAACGAGCAATTCTTGTATATATATATATATATAATCTGAATCTCGGAAACGGCTCCAACGATTGTCATGAAATTTAGTATGCAGGGGGTTGCGGGGGTGATAAATCGATCTAGCTAGGTTTAATTTTTAGAAAACGTCGTTTTATCCGGGTTTTCAGGCAATGAAAAACTGCTACAATATTATTGGAGTACGAAGGTAAATTTCGGCATCATCTACAAGGTTATAATAGCTCAGGTGGGAAATCGGGCCGTCCCAAAACCAGAAGACCTCGGTTCGAGTCCAGATGTCTCCAGTTCGTTTTTCTTTTCATTTTCCCTTTTTTTTCAATTCTTTCTTTTGTGAGAAAAACTCACGACTTACCAAAAAAAAAATACCGAGCGAAGCTCGGTCATCCAGGTACTAATATTTGTTTGAATAAGATATAAATATTAAACATAAATGAATATTACACATGTGCACTTTTATCCTTTATGTCCAAATTATAAAACCAATTAAAAAGCAATCCTCTAGAAGCTAGGTGGTACTGGTGGTGTGCGGGAGCGGTTAATCCTTGACCAACATTTATTTTCATTTCGAATGGCAAACCCATCGTTGACGTTGCTCTGTTACATGCCCAGGGAAGCAATGAATTACACGCATACAAAGAAACTTGAAAATGTGGCTGACAGTACCTTCGTGTAACTTTTATGGTATCATACTTAATATTATAAATGGGAATGTAAGTTTGTTTGTTACGCTTTCACGTGAAAACTACTTAACCGATCATCATGAAACTTTGTACACATATTCTCGGAGGTATTAGAAGTAACATAGGATACTTTTTATTAAAAAAAATACGAAAAATAAAAAAAATTGTTTGTCACAAAATCTCAAAATCTAGCAACTTCAACGCCATCTAGCATTTCAGTAATGAAGTTCCAACCCTGAGTAGTGTAATACCGTTGCACTGTATTACCGACAATTTCAAGGGTTGCTTTATTTATTTTTATGAAATTACTCACGGACGAAGTCGCGGGTAACAGCTGGATATAAAAAAGACCCGTTTATGCTACTTTAAATAAGTAGTATAAATAATGAGAAAATTTTTTAATATTTTTTTTTTACTTTTTACGTCATAGTTTATTTTATTATTTCAACTACCACGTAATCTCATATCAAGTCCCGAGCGAAGCCGGGTATCATAGCTAGTATTAAAATAAATTAAAATTTTCATTAGATACGGTTTTATCACAGGCTGTTGAAGTTGCGTAAAATCGTTGATGTTGGCACAAAGAATACGTGCAAATTTACGATGTTAATACGAGCACATGTAATAATGTTGCCTTTATCTGCAGGTCTACCGCAGACAGCAGCTGTTTTCTAGGTCATATCTCAGGTAACAGAACGTAGAGAGGATGGATGAAAGAAGATTAACGAAACAGATATACAAGGCGATTGTGAATGGGCAAGTTGGTAGAGGTCGGCCTAGGCGAACGGATTTTGACCAGATCGGAGACGTTCTTAAGGAAGGCCAGGTTAAGAGTACTCGTAACCAACGATCAAGCCCGTAACCAACGATGAAAGCGCTTATATCTACTATAAAGTGAAAGATGTGTGTCAGGATCGTAGCAATTGGAGAGAATGGTCTCTGCCTACCTCTACGGGGAAAAGGCGTGACAATCCGTGTGGTGACGGACTAAAAATACAAGTGTCACGACCCCATTCTTTCCCACGGGTATCGTATAAGGCGACTAAGGGAAGTAAGTAGCGGTTTTATTTAGTGGGTAAGGGCCCTACACTACCTTGTTTGTTGTCCTAAACGACGAGGTGTGTGATTAGGTACATTTTTTCTCGTCTTAACAAAAAAAGGTTTCAATGTATCTACCATGTATCTAAAACTAATATCAATCAACACTTGAGAACCGCTTTATATAAAGCCTTAAAAATAAAATAACTATGTAATGAATTTGTCCAATACTTTTGAGATGAGTTGAGTGACTGTCTCATAGTTACCATGATTTAGTGGTCACTACTAGATATTGGGTAGGCCGCTAGCGGGTCTCCTTATATTGTCTTTAGAATTTACGGTAGCCAAAAATCTATGCACACTGAAACAGAACCAAACAACCCCCTTAGAATGAAAAACGAACTTTGAAACTTTTTTGTGATTGGTAGCCTGAATCACGCGTCGAAAGGAGAATGGGATTTATGGGCCTGAAGTTGAAATATTCTTTAAAAAATTTGCCACATTTTTCTAATGTAAAATACAAAAAGCTAGCTTATTTTTCATTCTGGAATGCGAAATATACAATAAAAAAAGGAAATAATTAAGAAATCGATTACTTTAATCAATACAATCGAATTAGTGGTAATTTGTATTATTATTTATAATGAAAATAAAACTAAATATTTACTTTCATTATTAATAAGTTCTTCGAAAAAATAAATTATTATAAAGATATTATTCCCGGAAAAATAATATAGAACATTTTTTTATGTAACATATCGATTGACATAATATATCGATGCACTAGTGAAACCTCCTTTCTGAACGCTATACGGCAACACTACAATCTATGACTATGACTACACTTGACAGTTCAACTTCTATCAGTTGATTGCTTATTGTGGATTCTTTTAAAAATATGCCTACTGGATTGATTGGACTGTCAAGGAGTCATCGTTACGTTTGAAAATAAGAATTAAATAAATATCTTATATTTTTTCAAGTGGAGGTTGATGGTTGGTGGAGTGAAGGACGCATGTCTTTTGGATTATTGGTGGAATAAATTACATAATAACTGTTGAGTTATCAATATACCGAATATTATTGTTTTGATAGTTTGATATTCCGTAAGCCTTTATTGCGTTTCAACGCAATGGACGCTGAACCGCCGGATCCCGGAGGCGGAGTATCGGAGATATATTCCCACGCTAGGTCTCCCCGTGTTATTCCTCATTCGATGTCCGACTCTAATAGCATGGAATTTAAGGATGCGCTTAGTTCTAGCCTAGCTAGTAGAAAACGTAGTAAATCGAATAAAGACCTGTCGACTCACCGTCCAATTAAAAAAAATATTTCCGATCCATCGCAAGCTACTCCAGATACATACTCCGTCCCGGAATATGAGAAAAACAAATTAGTTTATTCGGATTCTGACGAAGCACCCTTTTTAGTACACGTTAGCAGATTCTCAGACAATCCTTCATCTGGTATTTCCCTTCATCCAATCAAATTCGGTAATTTTCTATTCCAAAATAATATTAAAAATGTGGTTCGTGGTGGAGTAAAACATCGGTAGAAACAGAGTTTCAATTGAGTTTTTAAATTACCTTGATACCAATAGATTTCTAGCTCACCCTGCTCTTCGTGTTGCATAATATGAAGCAGTATCCCATCATATAACGTCACTCGCATGGGTATTGTTAGAGAGGTCCCTGTAGATTGGCCTCTTGGGAATTTGTATCTTCCATAGAGGATCCCTCTGGTTTTGGTAGTGTAGTGAGAGCTCGCAGACTTAATAGACGAGTTATGAACGAAGGTATCTCTAACTGGACCCCTACTCAAACAATAGTGTTAACGTTTCAAGGTCAAAAGCTTCCAGCTCATATATACAGTGTTTACACATCTATGCCTGTAGAGACTTACGTACTTCCATCCGTCCAGTGTTCTAAATGTTGTCGATTCGGTCATGTTACCACCCAATGTAGATCCAATCCTCGCTGTTTCGTTTGTGCACAGAATCACGAAGGAGCAACATGCTTCAAGAGCTCACCCACTTGCCTCTTTTGTTCTGGTGATCACCAGGCAAAAGACCCTCGCTGCCCCGAACACGCTCGTCAAAAGTCTATTAAGCTTATATCAAACCCAGGTTTTAACAGATCTGCCCATCAGGCGATTGTTAGATCTCCAACTTTCTCTCTCCCTAATGGAAACGCTATTCCAGATACACCTAAATAAAACTTGTTTGAGCTGCTCTTAGCCACTATAAGAAATATACTTTTAAAATTTAATGACTCCGAATTACCAACTAGTGCTCGCGAGAAACTTACTCAGCTAATGTCTATTGTTAATAATGTTCCCAGTAATCCTTCAATGGAATTTCCGGAGCATTCGGAATAAAAAATCTGATCTCATATACTTGATAAATAAATATAAACCAGTTATTCTTGCCATTCAGGAGACATGGCTTAGACCTGGTTCCCATTTTAGGGTCCCGGGTTTCTCATGTTTGCGGGATGACAGGAGTGACGGTCACGCTGGCTCTTCTATTTTTGTATCAAGGTCAATAATATTTTCCCAAATCTCCCTTCCATCTCATTCTGACACTTTTCATATAATGCATCAGCTGAGTATCCCTATGAAGATCGTCAATTTTATATCAAATTATTTTTAGGCAAGGTCTATTATAATTAATTTTCAAAATTCATCACTTCCTCCAAGAACAGTTTTTAGAGGTCTACCACAAGGCTCCGTGCTTAGTCGTCTTCTATAAAACATATATACTTATGATTTAGAATTATCTGTGAACTGCTTTTGCAATATTCTCCAATATGCCGATGACCTTGCTTTGTATGTTGCATCGGCTGATATAACAGAGGCTTCCTTCCACCTTAACACTGCTATTTCATATTTGCAAGGATGGTTATCTGATCATGGATTATCTATATCTGTCCCCAAAAGTAACATGGTAATCTTCACTCGGCATAGATTGGTTCCCAATATCACAATCAAATATGAAAATCAAATTTTTCCAATCAAAAACTATGTTAAATTTTTAGGCATAATCCTTGATTCTAAATTAACTGGTACTCATCATGTTAACCACATTATTAAGAAATGTAAAAAAAATATTTACATCCTTCGCGCTTTATCTGGAGCATGGTGGGGTTCGCACCCATATTCCCAGAAACTTTTATATAATGCTCTAATCCGTAGTCACTTGGATTATCGGTCATTCTCCATCCTCCTGGAGCCATGTAACAAATCTGCTTTGGTGACTTTGGACAAATTGCAATCTAAATGCCTTCGCATCATTATTGGCACTATGAAGTTTTCACCTATCAACGCCCTACAAGTGGAATGCGTGGATCCTCCACTAAAATTAAGAAGACGATATCTCTCTGATCGCTTTCTTTTCAAAGTTTTTCAATGCTGTTCCCACCCTCTCATCTCCAAATTACATCTGCTTTCAGATTTTATATTATCTAAAGATTATTGGGCTCTTAAAGATCATCCTTGTTTATACACCAGCCTAATCTCACTTCGCCGTCTTCCCTGTCTTGTCTTCCAATTCAGGCTGAAACCCCTTTTCAAAACGGCTTATGAGGCCCTAATCTATAAGCCGAATATTGTGCTTGATTTGGGCTTCAGCAAAGATACTCCTGGTTTAGATATGCCTTTGAAATCAGCAATTAACAACAAGTGGAAGGACTGGCTCATTATGTACAGTAATGCTTCTAAGTCAATTGGTCAAAGCTATGTTGGTGCTGCAGTTTGGATTCCAAAGTTCAAAATTATCCTCAGCTTCAATTGCCCTCCTCAATGCTCAGTCTTCACTGGTGAATGCGTTGCCATTCTGGAGGCTTTGATATATGTAGAGTCCCATAACCTCAATAAAACAGTCTTATTTACAGATTCTTTAAGCTGCCTAACAGCTATTAGAGCTAATGCATTCCAGGCCAAATCCAGAACTCCTACAATCCTGAAAATAAAGGAGATTCTGTATCGCTGTCACACTAAAGGCATTCTAATTCACCTCGCATGGATACCCGGACACAGTGGTATTGAAGGACAGTCCAGTCTGCTCACAAGAACTATTACCCTGAGCTGGTTTGATGATAGATCTTGGAAACAGTCGAGCTTAATAAAAGGTAAACATTACAGGTCAATTCAGGAAGACATTCCATTAAAACCATGGTTTTCTAAATTTCGAAACAAATAAGAGAGCCACGTCAGTCATTTGCCGACTTCGTCTCGGTCACTCATGCTCACCTGTCCACTTAGCGAAGAGGGTTAGAGATTCTTCGCTGTGCGAATGTGGTTTGGATGAAGATAGCCCAGAACATATATTTTTAGCTGCCCCAACACCCCATCTTCCTTATACGATCTTCTACCTCCTTCTTTTCCTCGCCCTTCAGACTTAAAATCACTTCTTTCCTGTGTGGGATGTATACATTTACTTACTTACTTTGTAATTTTATTATAAATAACAATATTAAACTATGATAATAATAATTACTTATCTAATCAACATATACTTATGTTTTTTTTTTCTTCTTGCTTTATGTAACTCAACAGATTTCAGACTTATCTCTAAATTTATTATTTTATTTCCCTTCACAAAGCTTTCCAATCGTTATATTAGAAAATACCTACTAAGTTCTGACCATCACATAAATTTAGCAAAATAATCAAGAGAACATTGTCATTGGCGGAATTATCAGGATCGCCACAAGTCAATACAAGAAGAAGAATTGCTTATTGTGGACATTCTCCTGCAATAGCCATAAAACAAGAAGAAGATTGCTTATTTTGTTTTATTTTTTGACCCCAGCTTTGTTACTGCTGGATACTGAAAATTTTGCCTACACGACGGACCTGGCGTTGTTATTTTGGAAAACGATACTACCCCTATAGTTTGGATATTGACAATATGGATCGTTGTATTAATTGTAATATAGCGACTGGTCGCTTTAATACAATAGGAAAACGGGTTTTACATGACCAAGCAATACTGTCTGTGATTCGTGAATGATGTGTACCTCAACCTGTAAGTACTAAATGTTTATTTATTTATCAATCTTATTGAATAAGCCGTCTAATCTCAGTGTTCTTCTCTTGGCACATCACAACTCCTAGACCTGACTAGGTCACAAGTCAAGTCAGTTTTATTATTGACAACATATCACTCACCGCCTGTAAAATAATTCTCCACGGGAAATAAGAATTTTTAAGTTGCTTGAAGTTGTGCCTCAACCCGTGTCTACAACTACACCTCAACTCATAATCGAAGAGGATTAAAATATACCTGTATAAAAAAAATGTGTTTTATTTGAAATAACCAAATATAACCTCATAGTTCCACCATATAGAATGGTACCTATTATAATTATGCTCTAATCTTTGCTCTTTGATTATTATATTGACGGGCCTCGTGGCGTGGTCGGTAGTGTAACCGACTCCCACTTAGGACAATTATTTGTGTGAAGAATGAGTACGTAAGTATTATTTATCTATACTACCTATGTAGTTATATAATTGTCATTTTTATTTCACTTCATTAGAAAAGCACATAGGCGAGACACAAGCGGTGAACCTGCTTGTCTGCTGCTGTACACCTATATAATTAAGGTCTATAAATATGTATATGTAAAGTACCTATAGGTAGCTACATATTTGTTATTATATTGGTGTTACATACATACTACATATTTGTTATTTAAATAAATAAAATAAAATAAAAATTGGTTCTTTAATTCAATTTCAAAGCTTGTTTTGATCTATATTTTAGCACTTGACATGCTCAGCTACTCTTAAAGTACAAATTATAATTTTTGAATAAGGAAAAAGAGTATTTTAGTCGTTCCCGCCTGTACTAAAATACTCTTTTTGCTTATTCACAAATTATAATTTGTATTTCAAAGCTTGTGTCCAGCAGTGGGAAAGTTCATTATATAAGACGCTTAAACTTATTTGAGTAAATAACGATATCTTAAATACCTACCTAATTATTTAGCAAATGTATCTTAGAAGGTACCTAACTACCATTTTTATACTACGTGGGTAGCAAACGAGCATACGGCTCATCTGATGGTAAGTGGTTACGGAAGCTTATAGACGTTCGCAACACCAGAGGCATCGTCCACGCGTCGCCATCTCGATGGAAAGGGGTAGGAGATCTCCCGAGGTAGGAGGCTCTGGCGCTGTCACTCACCATACGATATACAACTGTAGGATTACCTACCGTTGTTTCACGCTGATCTGTGAGAGGTTGCTACTTCCCTGATCAAGCCATTCATGCTGGGATAAGCAAGGTTCTAGCACTAGAACCTAACTACCTATCAAACGCGAAGTAGATCTATTTACTAATCTATTTAAGTTATCTTAACTATCATCTCTATAGTATTATACATCCTGCGAGTTTATAAATAACGTGTTTCTGGGCTTTTAAATGTTATGATAACACTTAGTGGGTGTACTTTGATACTTAACCTCACTTTTATATAATCTTCCATATCTCGGCTCCTAGAATGCCAAATCTCGCTAAATTTTAGATTATGAAATGTTTAGATGTAAGCTTTCAAATGGTGCATCTTTCATGTTGTTAACCGATCACCCGACCCAAAAATGTATGGAAGCGTTCTATCTCCTTTTGACTAATCAGGAATCACGCGTCGGACTGTTGATCAATTACAATGACTCGAAACGAAAGTTCGTCTAACGTTTAGTTTTGCATTCTAAAGGGGCTGGTACGGTTTAGCATTAAATGTTTTGTTTTTAAAATCACAGTTTGATTTTAAGTCAAATATAGCAGTCGAATATAGCATCAAATGTATCTTAGTTATTGCCAAAACAATGCCATGGCAAGGTGGGTATTTTATGTATTTTCAGTTGCAGACCAAGATAGTCAGTTGTAGGATCATATCATAATTATCATCTATCTAGATCGTAGACGAAAATATGTTCTATATGTTTAGGCAGTGGACAGCTATGTTGTAAGACAGCATGACCGGATAGCTGATAACTAATCAAAATTTTTAGTTAAGAGTACCATAAATGTAGTTTAAAATCAATAAACCATATACCATATATAGTAGAACTAGTCTTTCGTATATATTAGAAAATTGTATAAATTGTCAGAGCAAATAAAGGCTTTTTGTATAGGCTGTGACTTGACTGTACGCCTATTATTGACTTGTCCGTGGGTAGCGATAACCACTTACAATTAGGTGGGTTAGAGTTTTTGCCACTGTTAGCAAATAAAATATAACAAATTGATAACAGAATTGTGTACTCATACCATTAACATTTCAAAATAATGAATACAATATGCTTAAAGTTTTACGTAAATTATTATAAGGACAGAAAAAATACTCTCAGACAATAGAAATTAAGAAAGCAATAAAGCCAAGTTACTTTGTTCAATAACTTTAATTTTCTTAAATAAGCATTTATTTTTTATATTTCACCATACAAAACACTCATTTAACAAAGTATGTTCTCGACTTGATATTAAAACAGATGTAACTTAATTTAAACTATATTTACATTTTCATGTCTAACTTTAACCTTATCATGTGCAGTAGCAAATATGTTCTGGAATTAACTTAGAATATTTTTCGTTAATATAAATAAGTTAATCTCAATTATAATACACTAGCCTTTGCACCGCGGCTTCGCCACAG
Organism: Leucoma salicis; assembly: GCA_948253155.1. Classification (NCBI taxonomy): domain Eukaryota; kingdom Metazoa; phylum Arthropoda; class Insecta; order Lepidoptera; family Erebidae; genus Leucoma; species Leucoma salicis. Next base: position 10,013,295 of record OX411820.1, on the reverse strand, counting down.
CCAAAAGCTAGTTTTTCGGTTATATCTCAAGTTACCGATATAGTAGCGAGATAAAATGTATACAAGTCTTCAATTCTAATCAAGATCTTTCAAATAAAAAAAGTTTCATCAAAATCCGTCTCGTAGTTTTTTTTAAATATATTCTAAAAAAATCTAGTTTAAATAATTTTCGAGTTTTTCGGTTATATCTCAGGTTCCCGATATAATAGCGGGATAAATGTATACCAGTTTTTAAGTCAAATCAAGGCCTTTCCAGTAGTTTCTGCGTGATGCGCGAACAAACAAACAGATAAGCAGACAAACAGACAACAATTCTAAAAAAATTTTTTGGGTTTAGACACGCCTATATAGCCTATTACAACCATTTTTTCTCAAATATCTTGAATGTACAGACACAGCTCTGTTACAGTTTTATAATAGTATATAGATATAGATTACTGATGCTAGAGAGAGATGCTTTCAGAAGGGAAAAAGCTTGTATAAATATTATAATACTTTCTTTACGTAAATAATATCTACACATGTCATTTTGAAATAAAAACACTTTTATGGGTCTGTCATGGGTGGTGTCACCCGTGACCATAATAGCAGAAAATCAAGTAAAGATTTTGATCTATATTTTAGCACTTGATATGCTCAGCTACTCTTAAAGTACAAATTATAATCTGTAAATAAGGAAAAAGAGTATTTTAGTACGAGTGGGAATCGAACCTGCGTCCCTTCCTTTCCGGGGAAGTGCTCTAATCCATTGAGCTATCTTACCATTGCTAGAAATACCGAACGGTATTTCATCAAATAGTATGAATTTTAATTGCAAAATTAAACTTACTACATTGGATGAATGCATGTGAATGCATTGCCCATAGATGGCGTTGGTCGTTAAGACAAATGTGATAAGGAAATTCGGTATTTCTAGAAATGGTACGATAGCTCAATGGATTAGAGCACTTCCCCGGAAAGGAAGGGACGCAGGTTTGATTCCCGCTCGTACTTACTACAATGGATGAATACATGTAAATGCATTGCTGATAGATGGCGTTGGTCGTTAAGACAAATGTGATGAGGAAATTCGGTATTTCTAGAAATGGTACGATAGCTCAATGGATTAGAGCACTTCCCCGGAAAGGAAGGGACGCAGGTTCGATTCCCGCTCGTACTAAAATACTCTTTTTCTTTATTCACAACTTATAATTTGTACATGAAGTAAAGATGATAGTTTCAGTAAAAGTGGTTTTATTCCGTAAAAATATTCATAATAATCCGGATATTTCCGGACCAAATGTTATCCTCATTCATTCTGACGTTTTACGTGATTGAATAACAAACACCCAAACATACAAGCTTTCATATTGAACATTTTGGTCGGATAACCGATAGCACGCCATTACGCTATCCTTTATTCATCAATAACATGGTAGTTTAATACTCGCAAATACATATATAGTACCCGTTACGGTCAAACGTTCTTAATATTTAAACATAATCCTTACAGTATAGGTAATATATCTTTATATGGAGAGAGAAGACAGAATTGTGTCACATCCCGTGTAGAATGATTCAGTCTTCTGAACGACACTAAGTTATCATCGTTCTCGTTCTATTCTCACCTAAATTAGAAATATAATACGAGTATATATTAACAATTTAACACCTCTTCGTCAAGTCCAAGGTGCGCGTTATGGGTTGAATGCGAGACCATTGCGTGGTCTATTATGGGTTTGCCCATTAAACTATCGCTGCTCATTTGCGATAATGAGTATTCTATGAGCATAATATTAATGAGAAGCCTAACGTAGCTATCCAAACAGATTTATTTATATGTAGTGCGTATTTTGGCTGCGCATGATACATAAATGTTACTGTAAAATATATCATTCTGCTTCGAGGTGGTCCCGTTTACATTTTATTGGTTTAGATTATTGGAGCACGAATGTGTAGATAATTTCAAATCAATTTAATTATTAAAATTTCAAATTATTTAAAATATGCATCACTTTGTATATTACAGAGTTGGCGAACAAGAATTCGATCGCCTTCTAGTATTTTTTTATTTTTATTTTATTTTTATTAATCTAGAAACAGCACAAATACAGCTAAAATACAGTATAGATAAGGTAATTAGATGAAAGAAGGCCAATTACAAGTTTTCACACTTAATTTTTTTTGTTTAGGAAGAGTTAAAAAGTTGGTGGAAAGCTTAATAGTAGTTCTATATTAACTATCCGAGAAAAAGCGGTTGTTCAGTATTTTCTTAAGTATAGTTACACAAGTTGTGAAAAGATCAATATCTGGGTCTAAGGCTATCTCGAAGCCTTTACTGGTTCGGATGATGAAAGAATTTTTACGATAAACTGAGTTGGCTGATGGCACATTAAGCAAGGCAGGTTTTCTTAAGAAAACCGATGGTGTGCGTAATCCCATTTTACTCAGCAACTCAGGACAGTTGACTGAACCATTGGTTATTTTGAGGAGATAGCTTAAATCTGCTATTTGCCTACGCTTGTATAGAGGGAGAAAGTGAAATTTCTTGCAGCGATTTATATAGCTATTTAGGTAAGTCTGTGATCGATATTGCAGATACCTTACAAATTTCCTTTGGATGCCTTCAATGCGGTTACTATAAATATTATAATTAGGACTCCAGACTTGGGAACAGTATTCTAGGAGGCTTCGGACAAAAGCGCAATAGATAATCTTGATTGTTTTGATATTTTTTAAATTCCGATGATAACCTCATCACAAACCCTAGTGCCTTGGATGCTCTTTTGACTATAGTATCGATGTATCAAATAACAATTTGTAATCAAATATAACTCCCAGATCTCGAATAGAGTTAACTCGAGAAATAGAGGTGTCGAAGAGGGTGTAGCTGTATGTTATGGGCCTTGGTTTTCTGGTGTATGTACATATGTAGCACTTGATGACATTTAATTGAAGCCTATTGGTAACGCAATAGTCCTGAAAACGGTACAAATCTTCTTGTAATTTCACTGCATCGTTGATAATGTTGATAGGACTAAGAATTTTCATATCATCGGCATACAATAGTATTTTAGAGTTTAAAAAACATTGAGGTATATCGTTAATAAGGATATTAAAAAGAAGTGGGGATAAAATGGACCCTTGTGGTACGCCGAAAGGAATGTACCTAGGTCTAGATGAGTAGCCATTAAGAGCAATAATTTGACACCTATCTCTAATGTAAGATGTGAACCATCGATCTCTAATACCCGCAGAAAGTAATTTACGAAGTAATACCACGTGGTCTATTCTGTCAAATGCCTTGCTGTAATCGGTGTATACGACATCCACTTGAGAGCGCTGAGACATGTAAAGTGACAGATAATCACAACATACAAGCAGGTTGGATGTTGTTGACCGATAAAACCATGTTGCTGTTTACAAAAACTATGTTTGAGGGACGCATATAATTGTTGGTAAACAATCTTTTCAAGGATTTTGGCAAATATACAAAGTTTGAAGATGGGTCTATAGTTATCGATCTGGCACCTAGGCCCTTTTTTGTGTATTGGTGTCACGAAGGCTATTTCCATATTTTAGGCAACAAACCTTCGCCCAACGATTTTTTGAATAAAAGACCAAGTGGAACTGTGAGACTTTTAGCGCATCTAACTATAAAAATCGGAGAGATATTGTCAGGACCAGGTGTTTTATTCAAATTAGTTGTGCTAAGTAGTTAAACACTTCCTCGTTTTGTACTTCAATGGATCCTATGTTAGCCATGTTATTGGTGATATCGATACTACCTGTAGTAAGTGCAGTCATGTGAGGATTAATCTCGTTTTGTAAAAAGTTAGAATGAAAAAAGTCTGCAAACATGTTACATATCTCTTCACCATCACTAGAAGATTGAACTCCAACTTTTAAAACTTCATGGTAAGATTTGATGCTATTTCTTGATTTCACGTATGGCCAGAACGCTATGGGATTTTTCAGAATGCATTTTTCTATGTTAAGTAAATGATTATTAAACATTTCTCGTTCGAGTACTTAAAATCACCTAATAACATAAATATATCTGTTGGGTTTTTAATAACAATGTTTAATAAATTGTTAGAGACAACTTCTAATTGCTTAGAAAGGGAATTGCCATGATTTTGCTGGCATATGTAAACAACGCATATATGCATTTTATACCATACTTTTGGCTTCTTTTGGCGAAGCGTTAATGTTACCCACATATCTTCGGCCGAGGAACAGCAGTCGTCATGAGCGTCGGGCAACAGGTCACGTCTTACCGCTATGAGAACTCCTCCGCCTAGGGATTGATTTGTGTCAAGATAACTCCTGTCCCTCCTTAGTACCAGATAACGGTTATCGAAAAGTTCGCAATCCTTAATACTATCTATAAGCCAAGTCTCTGTGAGGCAAATTACATCAAATGAACATAAACTCAAGTTTCTATAGAAAGTAGTAGTTTTTGTCCTTAGCCCGCCAACATTTTGGTAATATAAATTAATAGGCATCATTGTGAGGTATTGCAAAAAGTAGTAATAGAATAAATATGGAAGGTAAATAAAGAATTATATGCATACTGCATTATTAATATTATAAGGTACCCACAATAATATACAGTTTGCGATAGGCAATAAGCGTTACAATAAAGCACATTACAGCGGAACTGAACAGGCCGCTTGATACCAAGATACGAGACAATAGAAAAGTAATGACTTGTAAATGAATAAAAAATAATAACTGTGTATCTCAAACTTTGATAGTTTAGATAGTACAATATTTTAAATATATAATAAGATTGTTTTAATGTAAACATAACTAAAATTAAATCTTTTTAGATCTTGTACTGACTTTATATGTAGCGTTGGGGAGGTTGGATTTTTCCTGACCAATATCTTGCATCCCTTTACCCAAACATATAGAAAACCCTTCTCTTTTGCTAGGGTTTTAGTTTGGTTGAGCAGCAGCTTATTCTCCGGAGTGAGATGATCGTTGACGAATATACTGATGTTACCCTGCAGTCCGAGAACATTCGCTGATAGTTCGTATTTCTTGGATGCAGCCACAAAATCCTCTTTCAGATATCTGTTGTGAACAGAGCAAATTATAATTTTGTTTCGGAAATAATTGCGCATTGGTACTCTTGCAATATAGTTTATATGGTCTTTATTAATCTTGCAGTTTATTAATTCTCCAATTTTTTCAACTATAGTAAAAAGATTTTCTGAGTTAGATATTGGTACTCCCTTGATCTTAATGTTGTTTAATCATAGTCTTTGCTCAGTCTCTTGATGTTGATCGTTTAATTTTTGGTATCGCTCTTGAAGTAGTAGAAATTCTTCCTTAGTTTTTTTTAGAGATCCTACATCGCTATTTAGACTAGGCAGACCTTATTCGTCAAATCATTAATACTTTCTTGTGCAAATTCGACTGAAGATACAATATTAGCTATGTCCTCTTTCATTGCTTTTAGTTCAACCAAATCCTTCTGTATATTTTTCATATTCTCCACAATATTCGGGATAGCAGCTGTTTAAAGAGATAATTGTTTCAGCTCAGAAAGAATAGTATCCATATCCGCGTGGGTAGCCTTATTAGAAGAAGAAGTAGCCCCTGGACTTGCAATAGATGACGACTTACACTCGGCACATTTCCATGTCGATTTCCGGTCACCAAGTTTACGCCACCCTATTTCTGTAATTCCTACGCAGGGGAAATCGTAATGGCTGAGGCATACTGCACACTGAACGCCATCTCGGAACATTACGTCACATCGTTTGCAAGAAAACATCGCAATTAATATTCGTATAACAAAAAGCTTGAGAACCGCAGGCACCTCGCTGCTCGGGTTGTGCAGGTAAACACGCGTGATCGATTAGCAATCTACCGACTAATTGCTTACTATAGCCCAAATGCGATCTCTGCGAAGAATCTGTGGAGAGAGGCTGACTGACCGCATTCGTAACGACGACTTAAGAGAGTGGATAGGTATGAAATAGAGTATTGGTGTAAAGATGCGAAAGGGAATGCTCCGATGGTTCGGACATGTGGAAAGAATGCAGGACGAGCAACTGGTTAGGAAGATATACAATGCGAAAATGGAAGGATGTAGATACCTACAAGGGGAGACCGAGACTCATCTACCTAGACCAAATCGGTCATGTATTGAAGGAAGTTGGTGTCAGGAGTCTCCGAAACCGGCGAGCATGTCTGAAGATAATTATGAACGTTGAGGAAGCGAGAGATGTATGCAAGAATAGAGCCTCTTGGCACTCTGTCTGTGCTCTCTGCTTAGCCCGCAAGGGAAATGGCGTAATGATAAGTAGTAGTAGCCTATAGAGCCTCAGCGATAGTGATGAGAAAGCGAAAGATAAAACAGGGATGAAAATAGGTTTAAAAACATTCTCTAGCTCTTTTCACATTCTATTTATAGTGTGATTCATAAAAACAACTTTCATTCAAATATCCCTTATATCTATTATTATAGGTATCATTCATCAATCATTCAGATTTATATATACCTATAGGTACTCGAAGTGATAATGCTCAAACACGTTTGTGAAAATGTGAAACGTAAATACGAGTTTCCATAATACGTGCGTAACTAAAACAGCTATTGTTTTATTTACATTGATCCTATTAACTATATAATGTACCTATACTCACGAAATTGGTGTTCGCTAAATATAGAGCAGTTTTATGCTAGTTCAATATTATTTGCACAATCGGTCTTACTGACATTTCATAGTCGACATTATACGACACATCGAGGGGCAGTAGATCGCTCTATTCATAGCCGAGGTCACGTTGAAAGTATACAAACGCTGATCATTGTTTTTTTTTTCGATAAACATAATTATGGAATACAAATATTTAGTTTTAAGAACCACTTAATTTAGAAAGTGATGATATGTAATGACTGTTTACAAAACAAATATTAAAATTAGATTTATATAAAATAAATGTGGAGAGCAAATATGATAATGAAGAGTTTGATACCCAGTCTAAGGTCAAGCCAAACATCTTTTAACTTTTTCTATCACTACGCCTATCCATCTATCTAAAAGTCTTTTGACGTCCACTGCCCAGTAAAGTAAAACAATATCGTGAGGAAACCTGTATGAGAGAGATTTTTCGACGGCTTGTGAAGTATGCCAACATGCAATAGTGGACTATGGCCTAAATATCTTTCTCTAAGAGGAGTCCCATGCCCAACTGTAAGACAGTGGTGGCTTGTGAAAAACTAAATACAGAGCAATAATATTAAGCGAGATATACTAAATAACCAATAAAATAAAACTAAAAAACTCATTATTTATAAATTTAATTCAGAAATATGTTATTTTTATATAAATTTAAGTACTTGGTATGCTCGGCCATTTTACCTGAACACAAAGTGCAAAAATATGGCATAGAAAATGATAACCACCAGCAAGATTTGAACCTGTACTTCGATATCTCTTTTGGCAGAACGTCTGAAATTTCATTTTACTGCACTTACACTTGGTGTTGTTATTTACTTCAGATCTCAAAAAAACTCGACTGCTCACTTGCAGTCAGAGACCTGTTATATATACGTACCCATAACTATGTCTCTGGTAGCAGTAGTCACACTTTTTTATAATGGTCTCATGTATCATTCGACTGAAGAGTGAAATGTGAATGGTCTATTTTTACAAAATATACCTATCCGAAAAGATACTTCAGCCTAAAACGTAAATCATGGTAACCCTATTCAAAGTCGTGATCTGCATAACAACAGGACAATATTGTACAAACTACGCTTAAGTAATTCTGTTGTAGGAATTTCTTATTTGGCTAAACATTTTTGGCATAAGCTAACTTCGCATCAATCTATCCATCCAATCATCAGCATTTTATATTAAGTACATAACTATAATTTAATTCAATTTCCTTTTATGACAACAAACTTTACAGAGAACAACACTAATGGTTTGTAATGTTTTTATCCAATAATGCGATATCCTATTAATTACTGCTTGAAATGTATATTACGAGTATATACATAAATCAAATTATCTAAGCTAAACACCTAATATATCAAAATATTTACACAGCAGTAGAATAGCCGTCGGCATTATTGAAGCTTATCTTCTCTTATATTATATACATATAACACAAATAATTGTGCTAGTCTTATTTATGCGTTTAGAATAAATATATAGTTGTATTTGCAAATGGGTGTGCAGTTTTACTAATTTTATTAACAAAATTATGTGAATATAAAAGGTCTCAAAATATAATTCATACATATTCGTAACTACGCCTAAGGAAGCCACATAGAGTTTTAATACCATTTTGAGGGATAGCTTCATAAAAGTTTGCTTGTTATGGAGTAAAACGGCATTGCCAATTTGTGGTACAAGGTTTTCATAGTAGAGAACTTAAGCTTGTAATACGAGATTTAAGCGTTTGGGTGGTATACATTTTAGCGACTAAATGGAGATTAACTTTGAAGTTTCTCTTGTTTCTTGAATTGCCTACATCTTGAAAGTTTAACTAAATTCGTCGAGATAGTACTAACATATAAGAATATGATTAAACAGCTAATCAATAAAGATGTAGATATATTGAGAATATAAGAGAGTGAAATATATTATATTTTTTTTTATAAACGTGTAAGTATACGCGTTTATAAATTGGAATTTTAAAATAGGTATTTGGTATCCTTACTATATATATTATAAATGCGAAACTGAGTTTGCTTGATTATTGGTTTGTTACACTTTCACGACATAACTACTAAACCAATCATCATGAAATTTTACATACATTATAGTCTGGAGCCCAGAAGAGGATATATGAGATTTTATCTAGATAAATGGATAGGTACCTAGTTCCTGTGCGATAGCTATTTTGACATAAATATAATGTACCGTAAAGTGACGTATTTATACTCTGATGCCCACACGGACGAAGTTGCGGGCAGAATCTTGTATTTAAATAAAAGAAATATCTCTATATTTTATCTGTCTCCTCTAGATATACTTCAACCTACAAATTCTATTTTTAGTCGTTTGGTACAGTTTCATTCTTTACATTACACAAATTAAACATAAACATTAAACATAGCATAACGCCTTTATCCCCGAAGGGGTAGGCAGAGGTGTATTACAAACCCACGGTTCGCCAGCTATGTTTAGGTCCCACGTAATAAGGGCCGAGCCTATTGCCGTCCGTCTACCAGGTAAATTTCCAATCCCGGGCTGCTACTGAGAATGATTATTTTTACAAAAAAACTCAATAACATTGCCCAACCCGGGGATAGAACCCGAGACCTCATTATTAGCAGTCGCACACACTACCGCAGCACCACCGAGGTAGTTAAATATACACGTTCCTATATATACTTACAAAGCTATTGTTATGAATTAAATACCAAAAAAAATTGCCTACACACACTGTTTTCGTGACTATTACCTACATTTATAATAACTCTTTTTACTATTACATTACAAGCATATCTTCAACTGATTTGATTTTTAAATACTTAGAAAATTATTAAACTTTCTTTAGTCTATACGTAATACGCATAGACATACCTACATACTATGTAGTAGTATGTAGTACATAGCATACATATTTAGAAGGTGATTAACATGATTGCGATAATACTTCAGACACTAAAGTAGCAAATATCAAATAATCATAACGTCTACTTAATATTCTAACGTGCATAGAACATTAAACACGATTAAGGAAAGGATATACGACAGCTCTTTAAGACCTATATGCAAATCACACTGGACGGCATAAGCTAACATAAGTTGTAATGTAAAATTTATGATTTATTACTCGTGTTAATATTCTTGTTGGCACCTTTATAGATACAGCAATGTCAATGATTTGAAAAGGGGTTGGTACTCTGCAGATTTGTATTTGAATGGGTAAACCCTTATTTAACATTTACACCTAAATCTCATTCAGTTCATCCCGCAAAATTTACGGCATACACGAGTAAGATTTATGTTATAAATAAATACACGCAATAACAATATCTATGAAATCTCGTGTCACTGCTGAATCGCAAATGTGTGAACAATATTACGATCGCAGCTCTGTCGACATCTGTCGCAGCAATAATACTTACTTAACATGCTAGAAATGTTTTCAAATCTCTTCAGCAACGGCCACGCACCAACTAACCTCTAGTTGTTCCTTGGAAACGTCAATGGAAATCTCCTATTAACGTATTTGACGGACACTTTATCTCATATATCTAAACACAATATTAATTTTATTGTATTTAAACATAAGTAGTTTGGAGCTCCGTATGTGAGCTTGCACGTTGCGTAGGCGCACAGCGGTTCCTTATCATCTGTCCAAACGTTGTTCTAAACTGACGGGACATGCAGCAGTACAAAATAAAGTTGATCGCTCCGTTGAGAAGTGCTAAAGCATCCATAAGTTCTCCAAACAAGTCGTAGCACTGTTTGAAGAAACACTTCCCCAACAAACCGCTCAGGAGGCCTGTTAAAGAAATTACGTAAATATAACTTTTGTTCAATGTAATACTCTTTTTTATGCCTATTTAGTGACTTAGGTACTAAAAATATATACACCACTTCAATCTGTTTCCGTGGTGTCCAAAGTGTCGAATAAGAAAATAAAAATCTGCAAGACATACAAACTGGAGCCAAAACTAATATACATGTATATAATTATGACATGTGTACCTAATAGTGTGATATAGTGAGTATGGTTCACCCATTTATCTACGAATGAGCAGTTGGCTCCTGGCCAACATTGGACCTTTTATAAGTTTAAAAAAAGTAAACTCTCTTACAAATGTTTTCCTGTTGTTATTCACACTGTTATTATAAGACTAACAGGAAATTCTCCGAAAATTTAAACAGTATAATATCGATATGATTGTGTGAAATTTTATGTAATAAAAACCTTACAAATTTCATTGGAAGCTATAATTGCTTAGCGAGAACAAATAAATGAAAACCATAAATTTTCCGCGTTCCTTTTTTTAATCAATTACGCGGTAACAATGTTGTTGTCAGACTGATTACGGTCAACACCTAAAAACAAATATAAAAAAACATTTTATTACGTACCTAGTATTCCTTGAGGAAACTCCGTTAACAGAAACAGCAGTAAAACAGCTACTAACATTTTAGTCGTCCTGTCAGTCCTTCGTTCTGCTTTCGACCGCTTGGTTGGCCTCTTAGTAAACACGTTCCCGTTGCCATTCACAACAGTATTGGCTGGACATGCATTGTAACCTTTAAGTGCTTTTTTCCTGTTATTGGCTCTGTACAAGGCTCTTATTAACCAAGCACTGATTACCGTTAATATAACACAAGGTAACAGTTTGATAAGCACTGCGTGCACCCAAAAGTTTATCTGATACAAACTCCCATTATAATTGGAATCAACAAAATATACTTTTGATAATATATTTCCTCCTTTATCGAAAGCAAAGTCTTTGTGTATTGTGAATACCTGAAACCAAAAAAGTTTTGATAACTTCTCACAAACTCAATTTATAAAGGTTAGCTGATGCCCGCGACATCGTCCGCATGGGCTTCATAATAAATTATGTTTGTCACATCTGATTAAATTAAATAAAGACAAGGAATATTCTACTCTATATAGGTACATCGTAAATAATATCAAAATCCGTTCAGTAATTTGATAGATGACTGTTAAAAACAGATAGAATAAAAAAGTTGTTTACGTGTTTTTATCGTTCCCTCTTCGTCTTTTATACATTGAAGGTAATTACAATGTATGTACATACATTACAGATACACTGATTAATTTTTATATTATGTATTACTATTATACATGATTGACTTATGGAAGCCGTTATACCCATTAACTACTAGATATTTATGGATCGCGCAAGTATTTCTCATGGATAGGAATCGAACCTGTAACTCTCCATGTGAATAGATCATATTCTCTGTACCGGATTGATATTGAATTCTAATAATTATGTTGTATATTGTTTTCTAAGGACAATGCCAACTTTTGACCTGTCAAACCATTGCTTAGCAATTAGCGTGTCTAGTGATGTGATTACTATTAAAAAACATCCTACTTTTAAGTACCTACGTTCCAAAATACTAACTATTTTTTTGAAAAGAAGCCTAGTAAAATAAATATTGAATTTTGAAATCTATACATTTTTACAAGATATTTCTTAGGTTCGGGCTACATTATTTAGCAACGTCAATGCCCATCATCGAAATAATTATTGCGTTATTTATTGCGCTAATGCGATTAGTTGTGTAGCCACACTTGAACGTTAAATCACGTTGTTTAATGTATAGTGCTAAGCATGTCAAATGCTAAAAATATATATAAAAATATCTAAACGTTAAATCTCTTTCATGTAGCGCCACTGGAGTTATCGCCTAACGTCAAACGGTAATGTGAATACCGTTATCGAATTATCGCAATAAGTCGTAGACTACACCAACGTTAAACGTCCAACATCACGATAATTATCGGCGTTTCCCATTAGTGTAGCCTGAGCATGAGATATAACGCAACCACTTTGAATGTATTCATTGAGAAAACATTTTACGTTCCGTTTGCCACAACATTGACGCTATTTGTACAGACAACACCATTAATCATGATATTTTATTTTCTTAATAAATACGTCATCTACGTTCAGCAATTATTCAATCCTTTAAAAACATTTTCACATCAAAGGATTTATTGTGTGGTAGGCTATTAAAGATAAAAATAAATTGAGAATTAAACGAAATGGAACGTGGCTTTTTTCATAGCTGTCAAAACAAATCAGGAAATCCATTGGTGTTAGATTTAATCGTTATACGCATTACTCTTTGGATTTTCTTGTGAATTGCGTCTTTGCGATTTGTGAGCTAACTATGTCATTTCTTGATTTAGTGTTTCCTTTGAGGACCTTTGTATACGTCTTAGACTCTAGTTATTTTTGATAACGATCGCCTAATTTGCTTAATTAGGGACACCGCTATTGTGCTTGACCAATAGAATTGACTAAACATGCACTCCCCACGGGCCCCAGTACCCTAGGAAATGTATACTCGTAACTGTACTTAAGCATATTTTATCTATCTATCTATACTATTACCTAAAGCCTTAACAGAGCTATATCTGTAGATATATTTAAGAAAATAATAATGCAATTTTTTTTTTTTAGGATTTTTATCTGTTTGTTTTTTCGGGCATCACACAAAAACTACAGAACGTTGGTGAAACTTTTTTAGTTTGATAGCTCTTGATTAGACTTTAAAACTGGTATACTTACCTATATTTTATCTCGCTACCTAAGAACCTAAAAACTAGCTCTGCAGCTCCGCCGCAGCCAAAGGCTAGTACCTATACCTACTATTATATATATTATATGGTAGTGCACTACGGACCTGACCATAGTGTCAAGACCATACCTGCCTCTTTTGATTTATAATTAGGTAGGTACTTAACCTTAAATCTAAAATTGATTTCGGTATATCATCTTTCCCTGTTTTCCAAATAAGAATTTGATTACATTATTCTTTATAATAAAAGAAAATTGAATGACTGGTCAACACGTGTATAGAGAATAAGCATTGTTCTTTATTATATTAAAGAAATCGTGATAAGTCTTTGATGAAAGCGATTGATTGTTTGAAGGTACATTAAGCACACCCTTCTTGGAACATGAGAAAGGTACCGATAAATAATTGTTATTGTGTAGAGAATGCGGAAAACAAAATCAATTAATCCAAAGTGAGGTTAACTTTCGTGGGACCGATAATGGAATTGTTTTACGCTAAAGCCTTGGTGAAACCCCCCTAATTTAGATAAATATAATAATACAAATGGCGTAGGAGTTTTTGTAACCTCCTATACCGAGTATAGATTTTTACATGTAGTTATTGCTTGTTTATTAGTTGCAAGTTATTGATCTGAAAACATCTAATGCTAAGGGAGGGTAAAACTGGCTGTTAGTGTGACGACGTCGCCACGCCTATATATTTATTTATTTTTAATGCTATCTGTTGAAAAAAGCATCTAACTAAGAAATATAAAGTCAATCAAAATACCAATAACAGTTTTAATTCGTCTAAAGATAACGAGAGGGCGTTTATCGAGAATTATATAAGAGACAAACAATATTTGAAGAAATAAGAAAATCGATTATTTGTTAATGTGGTAAAAGAGGACTTTAGTGCGAGCGGGGTCCGAACCTGCGTCCCTTCCAATCCGGAAAAGTGCTCTAACCTTTAAGCCATCGCACTGACCGATGGCCATTCCCAATCTTCACATCACATTTGTCTTTACGACCCAAGCCACCTATCGGATACATTTACATGCATTAATCCAATATAGTAAATTTAATTTTGTAGTTAAAATTCATACTATTTGATGGCGCGATCTTTTAAACATTTTGATCTGTATTTTAGCATTAATATTTTACGACCTGTGTGTGTGTGTGTGTGTGTGTGTGTAAACCTCCTGGGTATTATTAAGTATTTGTATAAGTTAAAAAAACTTACTAATTGACACAAAAATGATTGAATAAACACTTCTACGACAAAAATCTTTGTCAGTTTCAAATGTTTTTCAAATCTTGAAAAAGTTATGTCAAACGTCTGTTTAACATAAAATACTCAGATAGGAACAATGATGACGATAATTTCTAGATCTATTTCAGCCACGGCGGCCTTTGTCAATGGACACTAGGCAACTGTATAGTGCACAAGTGTGAGCGCAAACACAAGTGCACTCTCGGCAGCCTCACTCTCATTGTTCGTTAGGACCTTGGGATTTGGACACCACCGGAGAGAGATCAGACGAAGGACTAACGACTTTACGTGCTGTCCGAGCCACGGAAGTGAAACACCGCCAAATTACTGAATCCGTGCCGCTATTGCAAATTTCTTTGGCAAAAAAAACACAATAACTTCCTTTGGATTGACCCGGGATACGAGCCCGAGATCATGATCTGCAGTCATATAGATACACTACCGCTGGACTATCGAGGCAAATAAGTGAACGTGATGAATAACTCGAAGAATGTAAGGAGGGTCAGCAGATAGCTTCTCTGAAATGTTGTTGCTAACTAATTTTATTCGTTATAATATAAGTGTTCATAAAACTACTAAGCAAATACATTTTAAAGAAAAGTCCTGTAGATAGTTTTGAAAGAAATCTAATTCGGGGAATTCCCTCTAGTGAATGACAGATCAATTTAACTTTCCTCATTTTTTATGCACAAGAAATTTCTTTGTGTATTTATGGGCTCATACTATATCAAGACATGGGGAGATCATAGACTAGTTGTGCTTTTGTAGTTCGAACTTTCGGCAAGGTTAAGCTACTTTCACTTGACTGGCAATCAGATGGGTGAACAAAAAGTTAAAGTTATTTGTGGACACCTGACTTCCTCCGTGCTTTGGAAAGTATGTTAATGGGCCTTAGCTGTCAAATAATTAGTAATAGTAATGCTAGTGCTGGATAAAAAATCGGACACCGGTCTTTTTTTAAGGTCACCAGTTGTCTCCTTTGTTGGTTTGTGGAGATCTATATATATCAGATAGGCAGTGACTCCGTGTAAATACTGGTAGATTGGCTAAAACTGAAACAGATCGGGAGCCGACCCAACATAGATGATGATGATGACTATATCAAATATGAATATAAAATAAATAAATAATAATAGACACGGATATTTTTCACACAACGTCGTCCGGTCCCAAACTAAGCTTAACGCTTGTGCTATGGGTACCAGATTACGGATATAATACTTAAATGACTTTTTTTTGTAAATACATACATATCGTAGATAGAAAACACCCAGACGCAGTACAAACATCTGTGTTCATCATACAAATAATTGTCCTGAGTTGGAATCGAACCCACGGCCTCGTACACGGAAGGACACTACCAACTACGCCACGAAGCCCGTCTATTATATATTTTTTGCTTGTCATTTTTCAATAAGGATATAATAACACTGAAGTATGACAGAATATTTTGACACTCCTTTTTACAAACATGTCGTACTTACTTCAACAATTTAGTACGAACATAAATGTTTTTTTTTTTATTTCATTAAATTGCAGACGTGTCACGGCCCACCTGATAGTAAATGGTAACCGTTGCTCATGGACTCAACTAAGCTCAGAGTATTATCAAGGGTTCTCCATTTAATTTCATATATGTGAAATGAAAGGATAAACAGCTATCTTCTGCTACCAAAACACACCGATGTGCTTCATGGCCGGTCACACGGGAGATGGTGGAACCAACCCGCTCAGGCCCGATAGCAAGTACTCGCACCTGGTACCCAGTTCTACCACCAGTAATGCAATGGGTGATAATTGCTTACTTCCCTTAGTCGCCTTGTACGACATCCGCGGGAAAGGATGGAGTGGTGACACTTGTATTCCGTTGCCACACGGAGAATATAAGCTTTTATTATTTACTAGAAAAAACTAAGTGTGCGTGTTCAAATTTAAATTCAAAAATATCTTTATTTCATAGGCCTATTAAGTATCACTAAAAATCGTCAATAATACACTAATAATTAAAATAATTAACACGAGCGCCTGAGGCGAGTGCAACCGCAATAACAAAGTGGCGATTGCAATCGCCACAAGCGGCCGGATTCCGTAGTAAAGCCTTTCATGAGAAGAACCGGGCAAGAAACTCATGGGCCACTTTTTTAAATTGCCAATTTATAACAATTTAATATAATCTTTATAACTAAAATTACATTATATCTTATAAAACAATTTTGAAAATTAATGAATGAGGCGCAGCTCAAGCCCATTTTAGTTTTATCCTCAAGATAATCCGAAACAGTGTAATAACCTTGATTACAAAGTCTAATTTTTATGGCTTTCTTAAACTTATTTAGTGGCATGTTTCGGACATTTTCAGGAATTTTATTGTAGAAGCATATACATTGCCCCATGAAAGATCTACTGATTCTGTGGAGACGAGTACTGTGAGCAACAAGATTGCCTTTGTTCCTTGTATTAATGTGATGAACGTCGCTATACTTATCAAAGCTTCTGATGTTTTTCTTGACATACAACAGATTTTCATATATAAATTGAGACACGACAGTTAGAATATTTATTTCTTTAAATTTCTGTCTAAGGGAAACTCTCAGGCCCAGATTATAGATTGCACGAACGGCCATTTTCTTAAGTAATTCAGATGACCTTTGCCTAAATCCCGTTTGAAATAATATCATTCTAGCTCAAGCATCCATAAAAAATCACAAGTGTTAAGTACCCGTAGCTAGATAATCAATATTATATCAATATATTCATTAATAAGACATTTCTTATTTGAAATCACAGTAAAAGTCGTAGATTGCCGCTTATGCTGGAACCACACCCAGTACATTCAGTTTTTAACATATTAATTGTGAAAAAGCAACACTTTCAAATATTAAGCTCTAACTTACTAAATGTTGAGTTATTAAATGTTACAAGTATGCTTATATATTGAAATAGCAGTGCTTTAAATAAATAATCTCTATACAAACAATGAATTCCATTAGTGGTCGGGGCTGAGGTCTGACATAATTCGAAGCTAATTAAAAGCAAATTAGTGTGGAATCATGTTTTATACAAGAGTCTATAGAGGGATGTACACCTGTGAATTTAACATTTAAACTATTTAATCATGAACTAGCTTTTACATGCGACTTCGTTGGCTAAGAGTTCTAAAATTTATACCTAGTCGTTTACGTGTGCGTAGCTCAGGGTAATGACTAGCATCAGAAGCTTCAGTTTAGTTTAGGAGCTACTATTCCACTATGTTTGACACTAAATAGGTATCACTCATATTTATGTAAATACAATTTAATATACTGCATTTCCATCCATCCATTAATCAGCCCTTCATCGTTCACTGCTGGACATAGGCCTCCCCAAAATGAGGGTTTTACCATAATCGCCACGCTTGGCAGGCGGGTTGGCGATCGCAGTGGATGTTTTTAGTACACAGGGGAACGCTACTGCCCGGTCCACCGGTAATCCCTTAGTCGGCTTTTACGACTCCCATAGGAAGAGACGGGGTGGAGCTATTCTTGATGCCGGCCCCACACGGCATATGCGGCTGGCACAGTCAGTTTCTCCGAGCTGCAGTAATATACTGCATTTAACATTAAATAAAAACCATAGTTTATTTATGCTACGCCTGTAGACATGTGATGCTACGAAATCGCAGCCGTAGCGACAGTTACAAATTTCGTTTCTTTTGTAGCTACGAGGCCAATGACCTAGTTCTGTCAAATTTGACAGCATATTATTATAAAGTAAATAAACCTTTAGTAATGTTAACATGAGTAATGTTAACATGAGTAATGTTACGGTTATCATTTACTGTCAAAATAGGAGTACCTAACACTATTATACTTACTAATATGTATTATAAATAAGAATGATCATTGGTTTGTTACACTTTCACGTCATAACTACACAACCGATAATTGTAAAATTTAGCAAACCTATATTCCAAAGCCCTGAAAAAACAAGGGCTACTTTTATCTCAGAAAAAAATATGTTTCCTGTGAGATAGTAATTATTGCATAGAGATATGTACCAACTGCCGTACTTATCTATTAGTCTATAGTTCGCGTGGACGAAGTAGCGTTGCGTTTTATTGTAAAAAAAAGTAAAGTAACACCAATATGAAATACAAGTAAAATCCTTACTAATATTATAAATGCGAAAGTAACTCTGTCTGTCTGTCGGTCGCGCTTTCACGCCAAAACTACTGAACCGATTTAAATGAAATTTGGTACACAGAGAGTCTAGAGCCTGAAAAAGGATATTGGCTACTTTTTAATGAGAAAAAAGGGTTGTAAGGGGTTGAAAGGGGGGGGGGGGATGAAAATTTGTATGGAAGTATCGTCATTTTAGAGCTAGAAGCTTGAAACTAATTATTGGTACGGCGCGGTGCAGGTGGGGAAATATGCCTAAGTGTGCTTAACTTTTTTTTTTATGTGGGCAAAAATGTCCTACTGCGCACCCGCTGCCCGGGGAGCCAACGGCGTAGTAGGGCTCTCACCCACTAAAAACCCACCGTGCGCCCTCGCCCGCCCTTACTACGGCGGATCACGGGTACCGCGTCATATCGACCGCGATCCGCAGGCGGCAGCTCCTTCAGGCAACCTCTCTTGTGCGACGCCCCGCACACTTGGGCGTCACACCTTCGCAGTAGGCTTCCGCGGACGGCAGGGTAATTCAATTGTGGTTACCCAAACGAACGGGCAGACACGTAAGAGCAGACGACTGTGCCAGCCGCATGTGAATACTGATTCTTTCCGCTGCAAAATGATTATTATTCACTGCAATTATCATTCTAAGATTACAATTAGATTTGCTTACACGATTCTTTGTTTATTTAATTACTAGCTGTTTCCCGCGGCTTCGCTCACGCAAATAAATGAATATTGAAATAGGAACGATTTTGTTAAAAAATACTGTCTCTAAAAAAATAAAACATTAAGATTAACAAATGCTACTAGAAAGATACTAGCAATAAAGACACTAGCTCAATAAAACTAATACTAAATATAAAAAGAAGAATTCTCAGAGCTGCAGTAATTAATTTTCAATAAACCCATTTACAGGTACACAGAATAGCTGTAATGAATTACCTGAATAACCGGATGTTCACAAAACAGCCGTTTGTAGGGATGAAGAGACTTATCTAGAAAGACGATCGAAACGGCGTTTGCTTGCGTGGAAGGATACAGCATTTTCTGGTATGAAGTATGATTCTAGGATAGTCTACGAAACGTATAGACATCTAAAAGCAATTAGGAGGTGGAGTTTGGGAGTTGCCGTCGGTGACTGCCATGGCTTAGCGCTCTAAAGCACTTCTCCAGATTGGAAGGGACGCAGGTTCGAATCCCGCTCGCAGTAAAGTTCTCTTTTTCCACTTTCAATTAATAATTCATTATTATAAGTAGGTACCGAGTTGAGCATATCAAATGCAGAATCTTATAGATCAAAATACTTTACGAAAACGATAAATCCGTTTTGTAGAGCAATGAGTTAGGGATACGTAAATTGTAACTCCCTTTCCATCCATCCATCCATCAGCCTTTCGAAGTCCACTGCTGGACATAGGCCTCCCCAAGAGAACGCCACATCATGTGTTTCGCTCATATGGGGGATAGTGCCGTAATCGCCACGTTTGGCAGGCGGGTTTGCGATCGCAGTGGATGTTGTTAATACTCGAGGGAGTGCTGCTGCCCACTGCCCCGGTATTGCCTCCGTCGGCTCTTACGACTCCCATGGGTGGAGAGGGGTGGGACAATTCTAAAGCCGGCCCCACACAGCGGAACTCCCTTTAATTTCAAAAAAAAGAAGCGCCTGTTTTATAGTTAGTGACTGTGTTTCTCACAAGAAACTCTTAAATTTGGATCACCAGTAATGTTATTAAGAAATCTTAATCACCTAAATTGTTCAAAGGAACAAAGTTACAAATCAAAGCTCTTTATAAAAACGTCGTAGGATCTACAGTAATTACCGAACGTGGTGAAGGAAATGTTCTCATTCCACGAATACCGTTCAATTCCATCAGTGTATCCTGAACAAATTAAAATAACATGAAAAAAAAATACAGATCCCTCTTAATGTGTGCTTTGCTATAACAAGTCCCTAGGCCAGTCACTGAAAATGACTGGCATCGATTTAAGGAAGGACTGCTTTTCACACGGAGAGATTTTTGTTGCATGCTCGAGAGTGAGTTTTAGACGCAAAAGGAAACACTGTAAACGTCGTTTACAAAGAGGTACTTCCTATAGTAATTAAACCTAAAATGTTGATGAATACCTACTAATAGTTTGATTTCATTTAGAGACAGTATTTTTAATAAAATCCTTCCTATTTCAATATTCATTTATTTGCGCGAGCGAAGCCGCGGGAAACCACTAGTATTTTATAAATCTACATCACAAAAATGCTAATATTATTTTAATTGGAATACTTCGTGTTAGTTTTCATTACCAAAATCAGTTTACGAAGAAACAGCTGGCCTTTATTAATTTAATCGAAAAATTTCCCAGTAATAAAATACAAGTTGGAAGCAAATTCACGTTTTATTAAGTGATTTGACGTACTTATTTCAAAACCCACTTGTCTTTTAATTCTCCGGTTAGGAAAATTCCAGAGATGATTTTCTATTCCATGCCGATAGGAGAAATCTGAGTCGGTAAGGGTCACAAGTTAAAGAATGGAGTCTCATTACAAGAAGAATATGATATTGTACTAAAAGCAGAAACTGGGAAAAAATACTAAACTTAGTTTTTTAGCCGTTGTAAGCAAATTCCCTTCACTTACGACTATTGTTTGTACTCTGAGCATAAAATTTTAACTCGGTTCTCTATCACAAGAGATTTTTATTTACTACTTGTCTTCTCCGAAGGGGTAGGCAGAGGTGTATTACACACCCCCGGTTCGCCAGCTATGTTTGAGTCCCACGTAATAGGGGGCGAGCCTATTGCCGTCTACCGGGCACAATTCAAAACTCCAGGCTGCTACTGAAAGTTTTTCTTTTCACGAAAAACTCAATACCGTCCGACCCGGGGATCGAACCCGAGACCTCATGATCAGCAGTCGGTCACAATACAGCTGTACCACAGAGACAGTAACTACTATTACTGTATATAAATACATTAAATAAGTAAAAACGCAAATAAATAACAAATTTAGTGAAATATATTCATATAGATACTTACAAAATATGATGGTATGCAAAGAATAGGCGGTAGAATAAAGCTGAGCATTATTGCCAAAGTACATCTTCGATCTGTGCAGAGAGTGGGACCGTACGAAGGGTACCTGCGAATGACACGACTTGTTGTACTACATTTGTCTAAGCCTTAATCTAATATATAAAATTCTTGTGTCACAGTTTTAGTGTTTATATTCCTCCAAAACGGCTTGACCGATTTTGATGAAATTTTATGTGTTTTCAGTAGGTATGAGAATAGGTTTATAACTAATTTTTTATACCCCTAAGTGTTCAAGGTAGCTCACCCCAAAATCTTTTTTTTCATTTTTTGGACAAGTTTTTGTGTTATTTTTTATGGTGTAGCATTAAAAAATACATAAAGTCCTAAATGTTTACCCTCCTACCACCAACGCCTACTTTTTAATAACATTTTGTATTTTTTAACCCCGGTCGATAGCTGATCAATGGGGCTCCGTTTTGCCAAACTCCTCCGCTTGGAAGCAGCATAATAGCAAGTTTCATCGAGCGCAATTTTTCTAATACATTTTAAAAGTAAAGATTAAAAAGATATAATAATATTTACATACTCTAATTATAATAAAATAATATTAAAAATCTTAATTGTAAAATGTATGAAAATACTGCTGACAGATGGCGCAGGCGTCACCCAAAGACGTTAAGTATGAATATGTTATCGAAATTAGCAGTCAGGAGCAATTGTCACGATGGCTGAATTGGCAAAGCATCTGGACAGTATCCAGGAGATGCAGGTTCAAATCCTGCTCGTGACTATTATTTTCGATTTCACATTTTTCGCTTTGTGTTTAATGTAAGCTAGTAGTGCTAAGCATGTCAAATGCTAAAAATATATATAAATATATCTAAATAATATTACCCTTTTTAAATACTTAGTATTATAATATTAATTTAACTGCCTCGGTGGTGTAGCGGTAGTGTATGCGACTGCTAATTATGAGGTCTCGGGCTCGATCCCCGCGTCGGGCAATGTTATTGAGCTTTTTCCTAAAAAGAAAAATTCTCAGTAGCAGCCCGGAGTTTGGAAATGTGCCCGGTAGACGTCAATAGGCTTGCCCCCTATTACGTGGGACTTAAACATAGCTGGCGAGTCATGGGTGTGTAATACACCTCTGCCTACCCCTTCGGGGAATACAGGCTTGATGCTATGTTTTGTAATATGTTTTTTTTAGTATTATAGCGTCTAACAAATATTGGATTCAGAATCGTAAAGGATTGTGAAGAATCTAGTTGGATTGGAACGTCTATTGATCATGAAGTAACTGCCTAGGGCGTGTTTGAAGTCTAAAAGGTAATATTTATTTACCCGTTCCTTTCAGTCCCATATTCAACGTTATTATTACGTCCTTAAAATTTGAAAGTAATATAAAAGTGTTTACCGAGAAAGTCCAAAGGTTTCCTTAGTTTGGATTTTATTACAATCAAAAAGTTTCATTGTAAATACAGTAAGTCAACAACTTATCTCTTTACTTCAAAATTGCCTTTTATTTATGAAAGTTAATGCTTAGCTGCTAAATATATTTACCTACTACTGCCTTATTGATCCAGTGTACGAAATATAACTTGAGTACCTGATTCGAGTCGTGGGTAGAGCAAAATATAGATATTGAACTTTCTATTCTTAGTATCAGCCAGTAGTAAAATTGGTGTGGATGGATTGTTCTCGTTTGCCTCAAATGAGAGTGTAAATCCAAGATTTTTGCATCTGATCACGATCTCTTTTTTTTTTAAGCGGGAAAAAATGTACCTAACCGCACACGCCGCCGTTCGGGGCAACGAACAGGGTAGTGTGGGGCCCTCACCCACTAAATAAACGCGGCGTGTGCAGTCTCTCCACCTGTATTGGCGGGCCACTGGAAGCCTAATCTCGATCCCCAAGCTTTGTTTTTTTGATTTAACCTGTGATTGTGGTTTCATTGTGGTCTAGCTGAGAAATTATAGAAATTTAACAGAAAGATATAGTGCGCCGTATTACCTAACGCATCGCCATTTTCGTAAACGGCGTGATAGTTCACGTGAAATATTTTTGAGTTCTGATTTCAAAAAAATATATTATTTTGTAAAGAATCATTTATTTTTAATACTTGCTACAAAAGCTGCAAAGTTTGGAAGCACAAGTTTAGTAATTAAAATCGTTTGAAAGTTTTTGTAATTTGCGTTCCATCTGAGTTTTGTTTTATTAATGTTATTTTAACATCGTAATCATCTATTACTTTTTTTAACATATACAAATAAATAAAATTGATGTGTCTCTTTGTAATGTTTTTGTATTTAGCATATTAAATTATATACGTTATCTAAGACAAAATACAAGAAAACATGTCGCTTAAGACGATTTTGAAGGTATCCCGCCAAAAACGCGTCTTAAGCGGAAAAGCGCCGGGATAGGGAAAATAAAAGATTAGATATTATTTAGGTACCTTCTCAGGTACATTTACCAAATAATTAAGTAAGTATTTAAGGTAAGTGGGCCACGATAACCGTCGATCTACTCAAATAACATTAAGAGTCTTATTTAATATACTATCCCAAAAGCTTCTTTGAATTTCAAGTAAAAGAACCGTCGTCAAGCAGATAGATTATTCGATAATAGTAAGGCCAGGTCCATCGTGTAGGCAAGATTCTCAGTGTCCAGTAACGAGGCAAGGGTCATTTAAATAAGCAAGAACAGTATAATAAATAACGTTAGTAAAACTAGAAACGAAAAAGTTAAACTGCCAAATGTAGTGTTGCCGTGGAAGCGTTCAAAAAAGAGGATTTCACTGGTGTATCGATTTATTATATCAATCGATATACTGATATAAAAATGTTCTATATATTATTATTTTTCCTTGAATAACATTTTTTTTTTTTAATTATTTTTTTTTTTAATAAATGATTAATAATTAAACCGTGCCGTGTGGGGTCGGTACCAAGAATAGCTCCACCCCGTCTCTTCCTATGGGAGTCGTAAAAGCCGACTAAGGGATTACCGGGGGACCGGGCAGCAGCGTTCCCCTGTGTACTAAAAACATCCACTGCGATCGCCAACCCGCCTGCCAAGCGTGGCGATTATGGTAAAACCCCCATTTTGGGGAGGCCTATGTCCAGCAGTGGACGATGAAAGGCTGATGGATGGATGGATGGAATTAAACTAAACATTTAGTTTTAATTTTATTTTTTAATCCAAATGAGCAATTCTATTGTGAATTGACTAAAGTAATTGATTTCCTTCATCATTTCCTTTCTAATGTTTTTTCGATTTCTAGTTTGCAAAATGAGCTAGTGTTTTGTATTTAACATTAAAAAAATATTGCCAATAGTTTAAAGAATATTTCAACTTGTTAACGGCAGGCCCAAAAATCCCATTCTCTTTTGTGTAGGTGTTGAATTATGGGTACATAAACAGGTTAATGTTTTTTTGTTTTAAATGTACGATGTTATCATATGTAATGTACGTAATTATTTATTACATTACATCATACTTTACCTACTCATGATCACGCCATCTCCCTTGGTTAGGCAGAGAGAACAGAGTGACAAGAGGCTCTATTATCTCTCTCGCTACCTCAACATTTACATAGCATCACGGGTATTCCCCGAAGAGGTAGGCAGAGATGGAACCGTGGGTGTATACACCCACGGTTCGCCAGCTATGTTTAAGTCCCACGTAATAGGGGGCGAGCCTATTGCCGTCTACCGGGCACAATATTTATTTTTTCTTTCTCTGCTTTGTACCTACCTAAATATTATAACATAATAATGGTGTACAATAAAGTGTAAATAAATAAAAATATCCGTAATCTGATACCCATAGCACAAGCGTTAAGCTTAGATTGGGACCAGAGGACGTTCTGTGAAATGTCCGTGAATATTTATTTATTATTAGATGATCGACTGGCTGGGGTAATGCCCTTGTACTAGTGATATACCTGTGTCTCTAATTCGAGGAAAGGAATTTGGGAGCAATAGTCGTTACATGACATAAAAAAATCGAACGCCACAACGACGGTCCTGTGCCACCTGCATTCAACGACAGCCTGCGGTTTTGACCAGGTCATCGATCCACCTGGTGGGAGGCCACCCTACACGGCCGTCTGATACATGGTCGCCACTCAAGAACCTCTTTGGCCGGGCATCGTGGCGTAGTCGGTAGTGTAACCGACATCCGTGCACGATGTCGTGGGTTCGATTCACACTCAGGACAATTATTTGTGAGATGAACACAGATATTTGTACTGCGTCTGGGTGGTTTCTATCTATCATATGTATGTATTTGTAAAAAAAAAGTTGTATAGGTATGTATTATATCCGTAATCTGGTGCCCATAGTACAAGCGTTAAGCTTAGTTTGGGACCAGAGGACGTTGTGTGAAAAATGTCCGTGAATATTTATTTATTGTTTATTATTTCTTCCCCAACGGTGGTCGGTTTGTCGAGCGATGTGTATATGTTTCCTGCCCATTGCCACTTCGCCGTGCTAACCCGGTGGCCTATGTCGGTCACTCTTGATCTGTTACGGATTTCCGTATTATGTATTCTGTCACGTAGAGAGATTCGAAGCATAACCCGCTCCATAGCACGCTAAACGAATTTGAGCTTTGATACAAGACCATAATTCAGGAACCATGCCTCTGTACCGTAACTCATCACTGATAACACACACTGGTCGTAGACCTTCGTCGTCACACTGTGAAATTATGGACAAAAAAATATTTAATATAATATACAATCCTTACTAACTTGATAGCTATGTAGCGCCACACAGCAAGTGATAGAGTCAGTAGAATAGAGGCAGTATGTAGTATTTGTGTAAAGTGCATATGAAACAACATGTACACAGCCCATGAGTACGGACGTTCCTCTTGACCCGGGAATAGCTGCAACATATAGTAAAATTAGGATTCATGATCAACTCATTAAATACTGACGTACACATACTTGTAGATATATAATAATATGATATCACACAATTTATTTATTTTCCAGATTCAGATATCTTTAATCAACGATCAATTTAGGAAAACTAATAGATTACTTTATATAAAGATACCTATAAGGTATACCTATAAATAGGTACTGTATACCAGTTTGTATTAATACAGTTTATGTTCACCAAAATTTCCATTATGATAATAGCATACCCTTAAAATTAATTTACAATATTGTCCTGCCCTTAACATTTACAATTTAACATTAAGATACACAAGACATTGTGAGTTATTACGTAGCAATTTTGTTGAATTTAGCTACTAGCCATTATTCTGTAACAATATAACGAAAATGTATTCAAATTTGCTAGTACGTATGTGTGTTATTACATATTATGAGCTACGATATCAATTTAGGAACTTACTAAACGGTCTACTGAAATTCCTCAAAATAAATTTTCTTTTGCAATGCAATACAATATTCACTCTTTTGCAGTGGGCCTAGGCATCTTGAAAGATATCCTAACGTTAAGTAACGACTTAGCGTTAGAGATATCAAATTTCCATACATTTCAATAATTGTCTATAGCGTTAGCGATCGTAAATTGCAACTTGACTAGGCCGCAGGTTACTACTAGTACAAATAATTCGAAACGTTTAAATTAGTAAATATAACAGTATTTTGTTTAATATTGTGCGCATATACAGTCGTTATATGTGTTCTATTGAATATAAAATGCGAAATTATATAAAAAACGACTAATGGGGTACAAATGATAATATATATGTTTCCGTGTGGTAACATACTGATAATGCCGTGGGCCCTAATCTCACGTCATTATAATTAATAACATAATATAAAGCTGGTGTGAATTACCATTTAAGACCACAAATCCAGTTATATTATCCATCAAAATAAATATTATCAAGTATTAATTTCTTTAAAAATAAAAGTAAGCTAACTTCTTGTTTTCTTTTAATCAAAGTTAATACTTATCAAAAACCTACACAATGTACCTTCCTTCCTTGTATTTGGAAGTACTCGCAATCTAGTTTATTACTATAATAAGTTACCAACAAAACAAATGAAAAGTATTAGCTAATTAAATATTTCTTTACGATGTCCATTGATGTGTACGATGTACATTGATGTGTCCCTGACTGTTACAACAAAATCAAAGCGTTACAGTGGCGTTCCGATGCCGTAGTAGCATAGGCATTTGTTATGTCTATATTTCTATATCCCTAGAAACATAACCTACGCCTCAGAGGCGCCCGCGTCTGTTTGAAATTGCTGTCTCTTTCTAATAAGCGCGCGTATCTACCTGTCCTTTTAAGTTAGCTCAGTGGTCGGTGCACAGAGTCGCGGGACGGCCGTTTTTACGCGGTAAGTACCATAGTTTTGCAGTTATGAGTAAGTGTTGCGCTCCAAAGGCGCATGGTTATCTTTTGTGTGACTTTTAGTGGAAGTATGAATTTGTTTATACGTACATAAAATGTTTATTATAACTGTTTATTTCTTTGTTTTAGCATAAAATCTTTTCGCCGTCATCATGACGAGCCGGAAAACACTAACTGATGATGCAATATCTAGGTTTATTGCTGAAGAGGAAGAGAACGAGCATGAACGAGAGCAAGGAAGTGACAGTGAGATAGAAGATAATTTGAGTGAAGATGACATACAGAGTGATTTCGAAGACGAGTTTATAGATGATGAGGTGCCACAACAATTGAATGATACACCAAATGAAGACGATATAAGTCCGCCTGTATCTTCAGAGCCCCCTGGAACTTCGGAATCATCCCGTCGTGACCACCGCATAATTGTTCCTGATCGTCGTGTTCTTAGGGGTAAGAACCAACATTGCTGGTCGACAATAAAAGGACAAAGTCGTGGAAGGACATCTGCCATAAATATTATTCGCACAAGTAGAGGTCCAACGCGCATGTGTCGAAATATTTGTGACCCAATCTTATGTTTTAATTTGTTTGTTACCGAAGAAATAGTGGAGGAGATCGTCCGTTGGACGAATGTTGAGATCTCTGTGAAACGTCGAGATTACATGACCAAAGCCACTTTCAGAGATACGTCTGTGACAGAAATTCAAGCTTTGTTTGCAATACTGACCTTGAGTGCAGCAATGAAAGACAATCACTTGTCTACTGATGAGCTGTTCGATAGTAGCTTTTCGGGTACACGGTACGTGACAGTGATGAGTAGGGATCGTTTTGATTTCCTGCTTAGATGTCTAAGATTTGATGACAAGTCGATACGACCCTCTTTACGTCATGAAGATCCATTCATACCCATTAGAAAAGTATGGGAATTATTTGTAACTCAGTGTAAACTGAATTATACACCAGGAGAGCATGTCACAATCGATGAGCAATTATTAGGGTTTCGAGGACGGTGCCCGTTCCGCATGTATATACCTAATAAACCCAGTAAATATGGTATTAAAATCCCTATGCTGTGTGACAGCGGAACGAAGTACATGCTAAATGCAATGCCGTATATTGGCAGAGCTACGAATACTAATGGGTTGCCACAAGGAGAATTTTATGTAAAGGAGTTGTCTCGGCCTTTGCACGGCACAAACCGAAATATAACTTGCGATAATTGGTTCACTTCGGTTCCTCTCGCGAAATCTCTACTTCAGGAACCGTACAAACTAACCCTCGTTGGCACTATACGATCCAATAAACGAGAAATCCCCGAAGAACTGAAAAATACTCGGTCTCGTTCGGTAGGCACGTCAATGTTCTGCTACGATGGATGTTTGACCCTAGTTTCGTACAAGCCGAAGCCCTCAAAGATGGTTTACCTGCTATCATCATGTGATGAAGACGGTGTCATCAACCCAATAACTGGTAAGCCTGAAATTATAATGTATTATAATCAGACCAAAGGCGGGGTGGACACTTTTGATCAAATGTGTTCCTCAATGTCATGTTCAAGGAAATCCAATAGATGGCCAATGTCTATGTTTTATGGTATTCTGAATATAGCATTCGTCAATTCTTATGTTATCTATTGTCACAACACTCTTGCGAAAAATGAAAAGCCTCTGAATAGAAGGGGTTATATGAAAAAGTTAAGCGCCCAGTTATCTGAATCGTGGATGAAGGAAAGACTGGAAGCTCCTACTTTGCCAAAGCATGTGAGAGATAATATCGCAAATATTCTTCCGAAACCGGTTGTGCAGAACGATACAGACAATGAAGAAGAACCTCCAGCCAAGAAAAGGCGGTACTGCACCTTTTGCACTAATAAAAAAAAAAGGATGTCTAAGATGACTTGCGTTAAATGCAGGAAAACAGTTTGTGGCGAACACAAAAATGATGTTTGTTTTGAATGCCTATCAAAACAAATTTGAGCCAAACGATTATAGTTTTGACTGATTTTTTCTTAGTTGATTAGTTAGTAAGAAATAATGTAATTAATTTTGAAGAAAAAATACATTATTTTTTGATACTATGTTCCTGTAAACAGAAGACTGCTAATTTTGTTGAATTTTTCTAGAGGTTTGTTGATTTAAGTTTAATGTTTAAAATATATAAAATATTTCACTAAAAAAGTTTTTTATTAGTAGTTCATTAACCACGTCTCAAAACAATCAAGTAAATAAATACAATAAATAGGTATTTCATTACAAAAAAAATATTAATATATCGTGCGCCTCCAAAGCGCATGGTTATCTTTTGTGACAGTCAAAATATGGTTATCTTTCTAGGGATATAATACGTGGCCACAATACGTTATAAAAGCAACTACATCCCGGCAGTCAAAGGTGGAAAGAATAAGCGCTTAATTGAGCCGAAACATTGCTTCAAGAAACTTATCCTTTAGAAATAGGTACGGATATAATATTTCTTCCTTGTACCAGTATATTTTGTTTTGATGAATTAATACTAACAAAAGCAATAAGTTAGCTAGTTTAAGCAGTTCTTGCGAGAAGACATTCTAGTTATTGTTTTAAGTTTCCTTTGTCATGCAAACATATTGTTCATATGGCGGCTTTCTTCGTTAGTTTTACGACTCCCTCGTCTAAAATGTGGTGGTAATTTTATAGTTTCAATTCTGGACTCTCAATTGGAGTTAAAATTATTACTCTTATCCTTATGGCAATACTTAGTATAAAAAGGTGGAAAGGTAGATATCAAATTTTCTACTCAGTCTAATTTCAAATGAGGAATTTGAAATCTACGAATTTATTGAAATTATATGAATATTTTAGAGCGCAATGCAATATCTAAAACGCGCGACGAAAGTCATAGGGATGAAATCTGCAAGCGGTATAAACTAATTGAAGTATGTAAAACAAACTGAAAGCATTTTCATACATTTTTACCGAATATATATATAGACCATAGTGAAGATAGAGAGATAATATCAAAATATTAACTAAATTTGTAAATAGTTGGTAAAAGTACTACAATAAAAACCTGAATCAGATGATTTTAATGTTTCCTCCTTTTTAAACTATGTTAAAAATATTATCATAAAGCACTTTATGAATTTCTTCTGTGATTCAGAACAGTAATAACTCAAAACATCTGCCGATGTATTATTATAAGCTGAATAGTAATCTTTGCATACAGAGAGAGCCATATGGCGCCGATCCCAAGTGGCAAAAGACAAATATTTACACAAAAAATGTTTATTTTAGATCTAGTATCTAATACACTCGTGCCATCAAAAGTTGTATAAAAGTTATATTATCCCTGTTATTTTTGGCGAAGTAATGGTAAAATGATCACTTAAAATATTATTTACATGTGTTATAAATCTTGCGACAAGTCTGCAAATTGTTTCAATCGCATTAAGTGTCCAGCGTTACCATTATTTGCAAGGCAGACGGTGTTGCAAACAAAACAAAGATATTTTTACTTCCACAAAAAAATAACTCAATAAAACACTAATTAACGCCTTAATTCCTTTGAAAAAGGTCTGTATTAGATCTTTTTCTACTCACCAAATATCTGTAAATCGCAAAGGGCACATATTCCAGCATGACAAAAACGTCAGCTACTGCCAACCACTTCAGCAGGCGATTGATTGGAGTGACGGCAAGGTCACGGCGTGTGAGAACAGCTACGTTTAGTGCATTAGCTAGACTACCGAATAAACAAACCTGTAAGTTTAAAAAATATTGGATAATCATCGATCTATAACACGGGAGATTACATTGATAAAAATGTCGGCGTTACTTTTATACGGAAGATGTAGATCACATAAATGTTTATTTCAGTTCTACCCCTAGTTCAAACGGCCATATAAACCTGTCAAGCGTTTTGTTCACGATTTAAAAGAATAATATAGTTACATTTTAATTTAATCCATTTCAGTCAAAATCACGGCAAACATTGTTACGAAAATTATTATTGCGATGACAATTAATGTTCAATTCCTCTGTTGCACATATCTTTCCTCTTGGGATTTAGGCTTTAGTCAGTGACTCAAACCCCCTCAAAATGTTTAAAAATAATCGCGCCATCAAATAATATGAATTTGAATTGCAAAATTAAACTTACTATATTGGATGCATGTAATGCTTGCCGATAGATGGCGTTGGTCGTAAGACAAATGTGATTAAAAAATTGGGATGATCGAAAGATCAGTGGGATAGCTCAGTGGCTTAGAGCACTTCCCCAGATTGGAAAAGGTGCGGGTTCGATTCCCGCTCCTACTAAAATCACTTTTTACTTATTCACAAATACTTTAAAAAGTAGCGGAGCATGTCAATTGCTAAAAAATATAGTTCTAAAATGTTTAACATATTTAACTAAACAAATAAAGAGTAACAAAACAAAATACTTAAGATTGCTATTGCTAAATTGCTATTTTATATTTCTATTAACCCAATACACTTACCAATAGACTGACGTATCCATGAATACTATTGTAAGCGAGAATCAAATCTCGAAATTCTCCGATACAATATTCAGATCTCTCGCATTCCTTAACAGCTGAGATATTAAATTTGCTTCGCCAATCCTCCAGAACTTTGACAACTTCACTTATATTTGTGGTATAGTTTGGACCTCTGTGTTTGAGGATAGATATAAACCTTGGGTCTTCAAAGAAGAAATTGTAAGTGCCATTTGGATAGTGTTCATCATTGTCTGCATCATACATTGTAACTAAACTTTTATAATCATCACTTTAGGCAAATATTATATCTGTTCCTGCGGAGACTGTCCAAATCCTTCAATCCTCGTAAAATGGATACTGGTTTTCTCATATTCTCACTGTATTGAATAAGAAAAAACATAAGTTTAATTTCATAAGGAGACAATCTTAGTAAGTAGGTACGCAATAAATCTTAGTAAATAAAATACAAGCTACTCTTTCTTAGACAGATAAACTTTAAGCAAATAAATATAATACTAACTGATAATGTTTTACATGTTATAGAATTTTATCTTTACATGAAGTCCTTTTCGCAAGACTTTAATTGTATTATCTTATATATTTAAACGAGCAATAATTGTATATATCTACTCGTGTATTTCGGAAACAGCTCTTACGATTTGGATAGAATTTGGTACTTAGATATTTAGGATTTGCTTTTTAAGTTTATCGGTGTAAGCATTTTCCATGAGAAAGCGCCATTTTCCATAAAAAAAATATATAATTTCTAATATAGCGCCATCTCGTAGTTTTTTTTAGGTACTTACATTAGATATGTGCATCGCTGCTAATGCTATGCTAGCGATTTGACATAATAATGTGAAATGAAATAGTGAGCAGCGGTTTGACAAAACTCTCAGTATAGTTTGAGTCCATGAACGACGGTTACCATTTACCACCGGGTAGGCCGTAACTCGTCTGCCACCATACGTAAGAAACAAAATGTAACACTGTAATGATATCGTAAAAACGAGTATAGATACCGTTAAATGGTACTTATAACATTACTGCTAAAATAATTGCTAATCTAAATGAAAACAGTCAGTGTCAGTCGCTGAATAAGAAAAAATAAAAGTACCTACTTAGTTTTTGCTTTATTTTATTACTTTATGATGTTATTACTTGATAATATATATAATAATATTTTAGTTTATTTTCTTCAACATAAATATCACAAATTAAATATAAAGGTTTACAATATTATGGATCTTAGGACAAGTCGTTCAAATATACGGGAGACAGGAGCCCATACTAAGAATACACCACCAAGCAGACCTGCTTCTGATCTCCTTATCTCGGATCATAAAGTATACAAGATATATTTAATTAGTTTCAGGGAGTCTGTAATTATAAGTGATGTGTAGGTACCCAAGTGAGTGTATGTGCGTGTGTGTGTTTACTTTTATTTAGAGTATATTTTACCTATCGTACTAATTATTGGCCACATGGGGCATGGCCGTGTGGGCCCGGTTTTAGAATTGTCCCACCCCTCTCTACCCACGGGAGTCATAAGAGCCGACTGAGGGAATATCGGGGGAGTGGGCAGCAGCACTCCCTCGAGTATTAACAACATCAACTGCGATCGCCAAATCGCCTGCCTAGCGTGGCGATTACGGCATTATCCCCCATGACGGGACCGCTCGTTGTGGCGTTCTCTTGGGGAGGCCAATGTCCAGCAGTGGACGTTGAAAGGCTGATGGATGGATGGATGTACTAATTGTTTAAATTAATTTTAAGATTTTTTTTTAAATGTTTTGATAAGTTTAGTATAATTTGCCCGATAAACTTCCGACCCAAGCAGGTGATACCTGCGTACGCTACGACACTGCGCGATGAATCGATTACTATACTATTACACTAAATGAGGTTGAGAGGAACTCTCTTGGGAATATAATAATACGAGTATATAATTAGTTGTTAGGATAGGATGTCATACTCCTAAATAGAGTCGGACTTGTTCTATGTTACTAAATTTTCCCGCCGTGGTGGTCAGTTCTCTCGATATCTGTGGTGATCAGCTTATACCGAATAGGTTAAATGTCGACCCAAACGAAATTTGGGATAAGACTAGGAAGATGATGATGAAGTGAAAATAGTTAGCAGACCCAATAGTGAAACCTATACTAGCTCTATAAAAGACAATGTTTGGTCAGCTGGATAGGCTAAGTCTACAAAAACTAATCAAATTATAACAAAAGTAGAGTGATATGTTCGTAACATTTCGCTGCTGATCCGGCTTTAGTGGATATACAGACAGACAGACAGACGCGACAAAAGTGAATTTGTTTATACGTTTTATACTAAGTAAGGATTGTGCCTTGTTTCAGTTAATTTTAATTTAAGTTACCTATATATGAAATCCCGTAGATAATCCTAAAACATATTAATATGTAATAAATGCAATTTTACTTTATGAGTATAAGTAATATTATATAAATATGTATTACTATACTCGTAAAGTAAAATTACATTTAGTTTGCTTGTATCTTGAGATTTCATGAAATTGCTTGGCTAGAAATTCATTGTGCTTTTTCATCCATAAGCAAAATGAATTGTAGATGAGAACTTTTCTTGTTCTTGTATATTATATTTTAATAAAAATTTATCACATTTTATTACTTTTATATATTTTGAACCATTTATCGATCAATCCTTAGCAGTAGATAAAAAGTTACTTAGTAAAAGATAGGCTTTTACTATTTCAGCAGGTGACTATCATTTTATATTCAATATTTCGCAATTTGTATTCTGACATATTGATCTCTCATTTCTATATTTCCCTGTTAAAGGAGCAGTGTATAATATGAGCACATTAAAAAAACTTTGCAGAAACTGATCCCCTTTTAATCACTAGGGTTTTTCTTATGTCGTGTGGTGTCCCACAGGGTTCGGTCCTAGGGCCTCTCCTGGGAGAATCTAATCATCTCTCTATGAGACTCCACCGCCAGTGACTAGGGCGACGTAGACGCGAGCACCTGCGTCTAATGCCGCCCTTTTTTTTTTTGTTTAGGAGGGAAACAATGTACCTCCGTGTGCCGTCTCTCCGCCTTTATTGGCGGGCCGAAGGAATGTAACTATGTTACATTCCTTCGGTGGTCCGCCGGTGGCTTACCCTTTCGGGTACCCTCTACTGAGTGACGCACCCGCACACGGAGCGTCGCACCTTTGCGGGAGGCCTTGCAGGTGGCGGACGTTCCCCAGTCCATCCACCAGCAGCCTCAGCTAGGGCGGCATTAGGCGCAAATACTCACGCCTGCGCCGCTCCAGTCGCTGGCGGCGGTTCGGGTCTGCGGAAGAATCAGCCTCCCTGGCCCTCTCCGCCGCTTCCTTCCGCGAGATGACCTCGTCGCAGAAGGCAGTGACTGCGGCCCAATTCCTGTCGCTGCCAAGCATCGCTCTAACGACGCTCGGCAGCGAGAGATAACGGCGCTGTCCGCCCCAAGCCGGGCACGACTCGAGCGTGTGCTGCGCCGTGTCCTCGTCGCAGCCGCAATGGTGATAGCCCGGAGTCGCTTCCCTCCTTGCGACTATGTGCAGATATCTGCCGAAGCAACCGTGCCCCGACAGCACCTGCACCAGTCGGAAGGTAAGGACTCCGTGCCGTTGCCCCGCCCACTCCTCCAGCACAGGCTAGAGCGCCCCTACGGTCCAGAGACCAGCTCGGAGCGCTTCCAGCCATGTCCTCCATCTGGCCATGGCAGCTCGGCGGGTATCGCCCTGCCACCTGGCCACCTCCCTGGGCGTCTAATGCCGCCCTAGCTGAGTCCGCGGGTGGAAGTACCGAGGAACGTCCACAACCCGCAATGCCTCCTGCGAAGATGTCGGATGACGCTCCGCTGGCTGGAAGCGTCGCTCAAACAGGGTACCCGAAAGGAGACAGCACACGGCGGGTATCTTTTGTGAGGATTTTTCCCGCCTTAACCAAAAAGTTTTAACCAATTACTATCCTTTTGCTGGACACGGTTCTCTTCTACAGAGTGAGAGAGATGGTCCACTACCATATTCATATACCTATTCTGAAATTAATTATAACTTTTAAAAATGTTTATTTATTTTTTTAAATTAAAAGGAGCTATTTGTTTACCTGAGAAAATTAGCTGTTTTTGAAAAAGTGATCCTGTACATACTAAGCATAATTAAACGAAACTTTTCAAGTTGAAGTCACGTTTAACTTGTTACATTAAATTAAGACGGCCTTATTTTAATACAGGTCTAAGCTTCTGAATGACATGAAACGTCTTTTCTCGGGTAGTAACAAAATAATATCACGCAGAAATTAGCTAAGTTACAGTGAAACATAAGTTTTATTTTAATATTTATTCATCACTGAACCGGCGAACTTCGTACCGTTACATAAATTTTTTCGAGAATATTTTCTATAATCCTGAACGACATGTTTTACTATTTATGCAAGACGAGCATTCGGGCTTCACATGGATGGGGTGCAGTTGAAGACAAAGGAAACGTTACACTTCCGGTAAATTCAAATCAGTCGGATTATCAATAATTCCATTGACAAATTTTTTATATCAAAAGTAATTAACCCGTCAAATTCAAAAATACCGTAGGTATTACCGCAATTTCCTTTTATTCAAACCTTGTCCTGACAATAATGAACACAACAAAAAACGAATTATCAGCAGTCGTACGGAAGTTATGCGCGTACACACATTTCATCGATTCATTTTATTTATATAGATTTGACCTGACAATGTAATCATCGGTCGTCCAGTCCAGTCATTAATTTCCCATAAGTGAAATGAAACGCTGAACAGGTGGTTTTTAGTAACAATACTACAACATGAACACATGAGCAGCGCTTACCACTAACCATCAGGTGGGCCATGGCTCATCTGGTACCATAAGCAATAAAAGAAACACCCTACCATCTCAACTACTTACATAAACCAAGACATAACTAATGTTGTAAAGAGATTTCTTTGATACTTGCTTGAAATATACTGAATAATTACGGAGCACTTGTATCTCTCCCTGAGTGCTTTACAAATAAGTGCTGTTTGCAACAATCTAAAACATACCAGACTTGCTATTATATCGTTCAAATGCTAACAATGAAAATCACAAAAGAATTATTTTATCAAATCAATCTTTTTACAAAATTCTTGGTATATAAATCCTAACTATCATAAAGCTGTAACAGAGCTGTGTCTGTAGATTTAAGATATTTGAGAAAAAAAAAACTCTTTAGGCTACACCTATAGACGTGTCTGAACGCAGAACAATTATATTTTTTAATTTTGTCTGTTTATTAACTGGTGGCATAATTAGACACAGATATTTTGTACTGTCTGGGTGTTTTCTATCTATTATATGTATATATTTACAAAAATAAAAGTAATATGTATTATATCCGTAATCTGGTTCCCATAGCACAAGCGGTAAGCTTAGTTTGGGACCAGAGGACGTTGTGTGAAAATGTCCGTGAATACTTATTTATTTATTTTATGACGCAGTGAATTTGAAACAGTACCGAGTATAAAGGATTTGATTTCGAGTAGGTTGTGCGATACATAGATAATATATGCAGTGTCTAGGACTGTAACTACTCTGTGTCACAGACATTAATCGTCTCGAGATTCGTTTTCTTTAGCTTATTAAAGTTAAAAGGTATTAAATATTATTTGCTTTAGGGGAACAGTAGCTACTTTTAATTTCACATTTTTCTGTCAAGGCGGGAAAAATGTACCTAACGGCACATCCTGTAGTTTGGGGCAACGAACAGGTTAGTGTGGGGCCTCACCAACTAATTAAACCCGCCGAGTGCCATCTCCCTGCCTGTATTGGCAGAGCACTGGAACTGTGCGACATTACTTCAGTAATTTGATTTAATCACCTACGTGCCGCACTTCGAATAGATAAACTGGAAAGACGAATTCCATGTTTCACCTTAATTTTCTACCTTTACAAAAACAGTAAATCTCTTTTCGTCGTCGCTCAACAGCGTCTGCGTATAATTCTTAATTTACCGTCTGCCTGAGTTCATCACGTCTGGGCTTACCTATATCTTAGAAAATATAGTAGAAAATATTTACTCAGCGCAAAAGATCGGCAAGGTTGAACTTTTATACTTGTTTTATACTTTTTGTGCTATAATTAATGCCTTTATAATTTATTTGGCAGTAATACATCAAAACATTCATAAAACAATGTATTATAAGTAAAACACTTTTCCTCAAATCTTTAACATTTTAGAAGTTCCGTAGACTCAGAACGAGTGATTTGAATAAATTGTATACGGCTTAAATCGTGGCAACTTACATGTATAGCTATTCTATTATAAAACTATTATTGAACTGCCTCGGTGTAGTATGTGACTGCGGATAATGAAGTCACAGGTTCGATTCCTGTGTCGGGCCAACGTAGGTAAAGTTATTAGGATTTTCCGTCAATGAATTCTCGACATCAGCGGTTTTCACCCCCGTGCCTCGGTAAGCACGTAAAGCCGTTAGTCTTGCGCTTGATCTCTCTCCAGTCGTGTCGAAATGTCTTCCTATCGGATTATGAGAGTGAGATTGCAGAGAGTGCACTTGTATTTGCGCACACAGTCGTGCATCATAAAATCTCCTGCATACATGACTGGTATTTGGTGCTGATCGCCGTGCCCGAACTTATGGCCTGATAATCATTATTATTAAAGTACAAATTATAATTTGTGAATAAGGAAAAAGAGTATTTTAGTACGAATGGGAATCGAACCTGCGTCCCTTCCATTACATGCATTAATCCAATATTCCCGCTCGTACTAAAAATCTCTTTTTCCTTATTCAGAAATAATTAGTAACTTTAAAAAGTTATTTAATTATAAACTATTTTAAACTTTGTGCCTTTAAACAATATAAAATACTTAAATGTATGTCATATGCCTTATAAAATTCAAAGTAAACATTACGCATTACGTCTACGCATAAAATGAATGTAAATTTTACAGGGAACTACAAAATATAGGCAAATCACTCACTATGATTAAATTCCCTGTGACGACATACTAAAGGCTGAACACTGAAACGCAATTTAATTTGCAAACGTCGTTTATGTAATCAAATAAACTATTCTCTTTGACTTATTTAGAAATCTATATAACTGTTAGCCTAGTATGAAATGCTTTTCAAATTCGTTCAAACTAGTGCTGAGCTATAACTATGTGATATTACTACAAATCAATTCGTCTTTGTCTTGTTTCTTTTATAGCCTATTTATTTTTTCCGTGTGATGACGGGCTAAGAATACAAGTGTCACCACCCCATCCTTTCCCGCAGGTGTCGTATAAGGCGACTAAGGGAAGTAAGCAATTATCACCCATTGCATTACTGGTGGTAGGGCTGGGTACTAAGTGAGAGTACTCACTTGCTGTCGGGCCCGAACGGGTCGGTACCACCATCTCCTGTGTGACCGGTTATGAAGCACGTCAGTGTGTTTTGGCTGTAGCAGAAGACAGCCGTTTATTCTTTCATTTCACATCTGAGAAATGAAATGGTGCGCAGCGGCTTGACTACATTCTCGGTATAGTTGAGTCCATGAGCGACGGTTACCACTTATCATCAGGTGGGCCGTGTCTCATCTGCCATCAATA
This sequence comes from Leucoma salicis, assembly GCA_948253155.1. Taxonomy (NCBI): domain Eukaryota; kingdom Metazoa; phylum Arthropoda; class Insecta; order Lepidoptera; family Erebidae; genus Leucoma; species Leucoma salicis. The sequence continues at coordinate 9,973,149 of OX411820.1, read as the reverse complement.
CCAATAAAAAAAAAATGCAATACTTTATGGACGATGTTCTTTCCAAGACAAATAATTATTATATGGCAGTGTAAATAAAATATTTTCGTTTTATTTACATAAGCACAGTGTAAACACACTGTAAATAAAACGTTTTCTTTATAACGTCGATCGTTGCAATAAAAAAACTTCCTATAACGTAAACTTTAATACAGTTTGGTTGGTTTACCGTAATTTCTATGTATTGACATTTTTTTTATAACGCAATAGCCATTTTCTTTTACATATGTGTAATAAAATAATACATAACATTGAGCAAAAATAAAATATCAATGTGTTAAATCGATAAATACTTCTTCATAAATATCGTCGATTGTTATAAGAAATCGAATCGGTAACGCATAGGTCTTGCCTAATTAATCAGTATTCGAGCTGTGAAAAGTAAACTAAATGGTCGGACAGACTATAGTATACTTGCTAGATGTGTTACCGTAATGGTATTATTTCTATCTAGATTATTTTTGTATGCGTAGACTTCAGAATAGGGTGAATATATTATAATATTAAAACATTACGGCATATCAATTATTTTTTTAACAAATATAGCGGTCTCATCGGAGCCACCCATTTTAGCGGAATAAAATGTTTATGTTACCAGTGTAACATAATTGTTCCATTGCGACAATATTGCTGATTGGAGTCTTTATTGTCAATAATGGTTTTATAGCTATTGATGTGAAATATCTAATGCGGTGGGAGGGTAAAATCGGCTGTTAGAGTGGCGACGCTTTTATTGTTCAAATCTTGTAAGTTAAATTTGACACACCTCCCGGTTTCCGATTGAGCTGAAATTTTACACGCATATGTATATCGCGTGACAATGGAATATTATGGTAACATGGAGCTGATCTGATGATGGAGCTGGAAGGTGGACATAGGAACTCTATAATGAAACGGCGCAACCCCATAGAGATTGGGCTCATATGATTCATCTTGACGAGTACTTTGTCTCTAGGTGGTATCCAGGGTCTGATGATGAAGCTGGAAGGTGCCCACAGTAACTCTGTAATGAAACGAGGCAACCCCATCGAGTTTGGAATCGTTTGATTCGTCTTGACGATTACTTTGTCTTTAGATGGTATCGAGGGTCTACTCATGGAGCTGGAAGGTGGCCACAGTAACTCTGTAAAGAAGCAACGCAACCCTATCGAGTTTATACTCGTTTGATTCGTCTTGAGGAGTACTTTGTCAAGTTATGATCATTTTATTTCTTCAATATAATTTCGATGTTTCACATCTGGTAGACGTTCCATGACGTCTAGTTTTTATTTGGTTATTGTGTATGTAATATGGTTGACTGCCTCTGTGTGGTTCAATCCCTGGGTCAGGAAGTGTTATTGAGCTTTTTCGTAAAAAGAAAATGTTCAGTAGCAGTCCGGAGTTTGGAAATGTGCCCGGTAGACGGCAATAGGCTCGCCCCATATTACGTGGGACTTAAACATAGCTGGCAAACGGTGGGTGTGTAATACACCTCTGCATATCCCTTAGGCTCTACATACCCCTTATACAGGCGTATGCTGTGCTATGTTTAATATGGAGGTAACAATTTAAACAGATTTTGGCGTGTAAGCGTAACAAACAAAGAAACTCACTTGCATTAATAATATCAGCAGGGATTTCCCTCCTCTTTTAGTGATACCGTTTATTTCATCGACGTTTAAAACTTTTTGACCATACAGATCACTGCACTTATATAAATAATTAGCTGTAAATATCCTAATACTTATATCCACTCCTATTGATAAAATTGATGCACACATTACACATTGTATAGATTCACTCGAGTTTTGAATTCATATATATGTTTATGATATTTTTTATACCGAGCGTGTATTTCACTGCAATGGTCACTGACAGTCCAATTAATAGTGACAGCAAAAATATTTACTATAATAGAGAAATTTTAACTTGGAAATACCAGATTCGTCACAACAGTCGTCAGATTTAAGTATCAACCATGTTCTTAACGTCATAATTGTTGATGAATTAATAGGTCAAATGAGGTAATAACAAATGTAGTTAATTTTATTTGAAACTCATCGAATGAAAAAACATTTATAAAATCATTTTATTAAAAAAATATTTTACTTCAACTGTAATATACTTAAGATGGTTTTGATGGGTAATTATTATTTCCAACTTTTAAATAACTCAATACGACATGACGTTTATGATACCGTGTATTGACGCAAATTAAGGAAAACCACATCAAGCTTTATCTTTCAGTTATTATGAGTAAGTACTTAAACATATATAATTTAAACACGTAAAATATTTTGGTTATAGCGGGAGAATCGTACATTGATTAATTTACCATCCACGAAATATAATGCTAAGCAACGGCTTGGCAATACCTATTCTTATTCTTGCCCAGTCCATGAGCGGCGGTTACCACTTACCATCAGCCGTGGACCCGTGGCTTATATGCCACCAACAAGGCCCCTTCAAGTTGTTATTGACTGTAGTACTGCTGTGGAGTAGTCACACTATCCTTTTAAACCTCAATACTGAAATTTTAGCATGAATTGTCAAAGTTTCACACACAATTAAATTAAATATAATATAAAAGGTTTAATTGAAATAGAAGTGGTATTATCCCCGAGCCTTTGTGTTTTATGGTGACTTTGGGTTAAAATGAGGTACACATTACACAATATCACACTATGGGGCCACACGCATACAGGTAATGCATTCGGGCAACTGATATATGGGTCAATCAATTGGTGATTGATTTATAGGCCATTATTCTTCAAAGATTTAGGGAAGTTAGTTGTGAATACAAGTAAAATATGCGTATATATTAGATAGATTGCGTATTTAATTTAGCCAGCTGTACCTCGGCTTCGCGTGCGTAGAATTTAGTTTTTTAAACATTTTTATTTATTTACATATATTTTTAATCTATGATTAGATTGAAATAATCTTTTAGTTTCATTTTCAAATGAAAAATTGATGTTACTTGCACACATCCTCTATATTCTTACCCTACTTTATCCCTGCGAGAGATAAATTAATTTTTTTTTTTGTTCCCACATCACGCAAAAGCTTCTGAACGGATTTTGATGAAACTTTTTTGTTTAATAGCTCTTGATTAGATTTAAAAACTGGTTTGATCCCGCTACTATATTTGAAACCTGAGATATAACCTAAAACTAGGTTTAGTCTGCAGCGGACCTGCGGGCAAATGGTACTAACTACATAAAATTATTAAACGGGTCTTAACGCCAATGTATGTGTAAGTGAAGTACCTTATTTATTATTGACGTTTCGATAGGGACGCACCAGCCATCGTCGTAGACAGACTGGCCTTCTGTCTAAATGTCGGGAAGCTTTATCAGCGACTTTTTAGTAAATATATGTGTTAATTTATTCCTCTCCTTTTTAAGGAATAGCAGGTAGGTATATATTTTCTGGTACCACGCTTAACGACCTCAACAGGGTTTACCCAGCTAGTTGGTCTAAAAATTAAAATACACTAAATGAAAGTCATGTATATTGTCGATGTCATTTCAGCACCAGTCCTTTTTTTTGGTGGGAAACTATGTACCTAAGCGCACACCCCGTCGTTCGGATTCAGCACCGGTCCTAGACTTTCACTTCTTGACGTTATTTACCACTACGTCTGCCTAGAACAAACGGTCCAGTGGGATAAACACAACTTTGAGAACTGTTGTGGCACCCTCTTGGAGAGACTTCTGTCCAACTGTGGATGTTGATAGGCTGATAGTTATTTTTAATATACGTTATTCCTTATAATTTCTAATGATACGCAGGACTTATATAACTAGGCCATCCAACATTCTTAGTTAGATACATAAGTAACAGCTCTAAATGGGACAAAATAATTATTTTGAGTTAAATTCAAAGACAGTCACGCCTATTGTGGCATTATAATAGAAGGTCTTGGCTTAATTTTCGCACGCCCGACCGCACTCTTTAGGAGATCTATGGCTTATGGTTTTGATGTTCTGGATTTATGTCTATAGAAGTCGACAGTAACATTACACTGAATAGTTTTATGTAAAAGAGAAGAAACTCAATTCAAATTCAAAAATATCTTTATTTCATAGGCTTATAGTACTTAAAATCGTCAAAGTTACTAATAACTAACACGAGCGCTTGAGGCAAGTGCATTTGCAATGTCACGATTGCAATCGCCACAAGCGCTGGATTCCGTAGTAAATATTTTCATGAGAAGAACCCGGCAAGAAACTCATGAGCCACTTTTTTGTCTGTTATATGGTTCCCCTTTTTCAAGAAAATTTTGAACTTACTTAGATTAAGTTTTATACAAAGCAAACAAACATTAGATTATTTTCATTAAAAAGATTAGAAATAAATTGAGCAAAGAAGAACCTTCTTTCCTCGAATCAAAATAATTGGATGTTGACCCTACAGTACAATAAAAGTCGAAAAAGGCGAAGGTCTCAGGTCTCTTTGTAAGGAAAGGCTTTGGGCTGGATTAATATGAAAGTGTATCTACTAAGTCCTACTCTACACACATCCACAGTCCGTACCACAGAACTCTGGTTAATAAGACAATAGAAATGCCTTTCGCGTGTGGACTTTATGATACGTGATATTAACACTATCGATTTAGTGCTGAATTAGCTGATACACGCAACAACGTCTGCGTTGACTATTATACGAGTATTGCCCAGAAAACACACATCACTGAACTCATAGTGTTTATAAAAATCTTTGTTTTTTAAACTTTAATAACTTTATATTAAACAAGATTCTACGAGTGACTCCGTCCCCGTGGACTTCAGAATGTAAATACAAGTGAAACAAATCAAAAAAAAAATAAAAAAAATATCAAATTAATGTATTGTCATCGGTCCTCGATAAATCTACAAAGTTTGAATAAAATTTGACCGTTTAAAGTGGATCAAAATGGCGCCCAAAGGAGTCGTTACAAACATACAAACAAACATACAGTTGAAGCTAATAAAAAGCGTGTAAATACACTACGGCACATTAATAATCTCTATGTTTAAATAGCTATCATAATCATAATATATAATCATAATATATAAAGTAATTGTGATAAAAATATAATAATAGATGTCATAAAATAGCAATAAAGTCATTATTTTAAGAGTAGCTGATGCCAAGTGCTAAAATATAGATGAAAATGTTTAAAAAATCACGCCATCAAATAGTATGAATTTTAATTGCAAAATTAAACTTACTACATTGGATGAATGCATGTAAATGCATTGCCGATAGATGGCGTTGGTCGTTAAGACAAATATGATGAGGAAATTCGATATTTCTAAAAATAGTACGGTAGTTCTGTGGATTAGAGCACTTCCCCGGAAAGGAAGGGACGCAGATTCGATTCCCGCTCGTACTAAAATATTCTTTATCCTTATTCACAAATTATAATTTGTACTTTAAAATTCATTACTATCAAACAAATGTCAAAGATGTAATGAAATAATAGTAATTAAAAAAAACTAGACGTCGCGGGACGTCTAGCAGATGTGAAAACATCAAAATTACTTTGTAGAAATAAAATGATCATAACTTTACAAAGTGGAGTACTTTGTAGTCAAGACGAATCAAACGAGTATAAACTCGATAAGGTTGCGTAGTTTCATTACAGAGTTACTGTGGCCACCTTCCAGCTCCATCGCCAGACCCTGGATACCATCTAGAGACAAAGTACTCGTCAAGACGAATCATACGAGCCCAAACTCGAGGGTGCTACGTCGTTTTATAAAGGAGTCCCTATGGCCACCTTCTAGCTCCATCATCAGATCCTGGATACCATCTAAAGACAAAGTATATGTCAAGACGAATCAAATGATTCCAAACTCGATGGGGTTGCGTCATTTCATTACAAAGTTACTGGGGTCACCTTCCAGCTCCATCATCAGATCAGCTCCATGTCATCATAATATTGCATTGTCACGTGATATACACATGCTTGTAAAATTTCAGCTCAATCGGAAACCGGGAAGTGTGTCAAATTAAACTTGCAAGATTTAAACGGGACAAGTACAATAAAAGCGTCGCCACTCTAGCAGCCGATTTTACACTCCCTCCGCATTAGATGTTTCACATCAAAAATAATAATTACATATAGTAAATTAATAATATTAGTAGGTCCCTTTATTTGCTAAACCTTAGTTTAAATATAATATATTTATTATATTATATGTTCTATACATAGCATCACGCCTGTATTCCCCGAAGGGATAGGCAGAGGTGTATTACACACCCACGACTCGCCAGCTATGTTTAAGTCCCACGTAATAGGGGGCGAGCCTATTGACGTATACCGGGCACATTTCCAAACTCCGGGCTGCTACTGAGAATTTTTCTTTTTAGGAAAAAGCTCAATAACATTGCCCGACCCGGAGATCGAACCCGAGACCTCACGATTAGCAGTCGCATACACTACCGCTACACCACCGAGGCAGTTAATACATTTATCAGTATCAGTTATTTACATTTGTCTCTTTAAGATCTTTCGGCAATTGATTATAAATTATTGGTGCCATAGAAAATATGCTGTTATACATAAGAGTAGTGTTTGTTCTATTACGTATACATATCCTGTGGGTCTAGCCAAGTTGCATTCTCTGATCGCTAACGCTAATAGAAAACTATTAAAATGTATGGAAATTTGACATCTCTAACGTTAAGTCTTACTTAGCGTTATATATATTGTTAAAGACTTAGATAAATATAGGTTCTTTATCTATGGTTAAAGATGTCAAATTCCCATACATTTAAATAGTTTTCTATTAGCGTTAGCGATCATAGAATGCAACTTGGCTAGACCCACTGTTCTTATCACGTTGCTGACGATTGAAAGCCTCTGATGCTAAATCAAATAAGTGTAGGTTAAGTTTTACAAAGACAGCTACTTCGTATACGTCAAGACTAGGCAGTGTTAAAATATTATGCTTCAGACTATGTGTACAAAAAAATAATGGTAGTTGGTTCAGTAGTTCAGTAGTAACAAACAAACAAACTGACTTTTGCCTTTATGATATTAGTAAAAATGAAGACATCGCAATAATTTTTAGATAAGGGCTCTCTTTCTAATTAGTTAGCTGAAATTTATTCAGTAGTTTTTCCGTGCTGCGTGCCCAACGCCATCCTCTTCATTTTATTTATATAGGTACATAGGCCAAGTTAAACTCTGCATTATGCCTACTGCAGCATTTTTTTAAATTCGAGCGATGTGAGGGTTTATTTTTTAATTCCATTAGTGTTCTTTTTTTATACGACGTGGGTGGTAAGCAAGCATGATGGTAAGCAGTTACCGTAACCCATAGACGCTAGCAAGACCAGAGAGGAAGGGAAGGAAGGGATAGGAGGTGGATAGGGAGGATAATAAGGATAGGATAGGAAGGATATTAAGGAGAGAATAGGGAGGGGGTTTGGGCTTCCGGCGCTCTCTCTAACCATATGAAACACCACGTTAAGACTACCTTTTTATTTTTTTGTTAAGGCGGAAAAAAATGTCCCTAACCGCACACCCTGTCGTTGGGGGCAACGAACAGGGTAGTGTGGGGCCCTCACCCGCTAAAGAAACCCGCTATGCGCCGTCTCTCTGCCTTTTGGCGGGCCACCGGAACCATATTACATTCCTTCTAACGTTGTTTTGTGAGAGTCAGTGTTTTAAATTTTCTTTTAAAATAAAGAGTGAAGCCAACTTTTAAAAAACATATTGAAACGACTTAGATATTAAATATATTGCACCTCGGCGGCTACATGCTTCTATTTCTTTTTTTTTGAGTGACACACATGCACACACATGTATGTGTGTCACTCAAATTATATATCTACACACAAACACACATACGTGCAACACACGTAGATGTATAATTGTGTAGATGTAGAAACACGCGTGCTTGCGTACCTACTTGTGTGCGTTCATCATCGTTCATTGAAGTAGTACTTACTCCACTGTCCTGGGAAACAACGAGGTAAATAGTGAGAGGATCTCACCCACTAAATAAACTGCCATGCCCCGTCACCCAGCCATACTCGTGCAGATCACTAGATTGGAGCACGCGGTGAAAACTATTAACGTGCTACGAAACTATTCTCTATAATTATACTTCGCAAATAAAAATGACGTCACTTGGGCGTCGTAAACTAAAGAAGAATCATGTCTGAATGGCATGCGATGAGATCCACCTGATGCTGCTAAACTAAATATATGTTTATGGAAAAATACGGGTAGAAATAAAGTAAGTAATACTAATCAAGTTTGAAAAAGGCAATGCGATTTGTTCTCTAAAAAGAATGAATATTTTGGAATGTTTTTTCTAATGACCCTCTTCGCTAGTAAGACTAAAACAAAACCTACCAAAGCTGTCGTATAAAAATGGTAGAAATTAACTATGGGCTCTGGTTTTTAGGAGACTCTGATTATTATAAATTAATGTGTAAAATCTTGTGGTTTAGATACCAACCTCCCATGCCTACTTGTGGGATCGATTCCCACGTAGCACAATTTTTTGTGTGACCCACAAATCGTTATTTTGAGTCGAGATGTGCTTTGTGCCCGTGGAACATAGGGAATACCCCGAAGGGGTAGGCAGAGGTGTATTACATACCCACGATTCGCCAGCTATGTTTAAGTTTCACATAATAGGGGGTGAGCTTATTACCGTCTACCGGGCACATTTCCAAACTCCGGGCTGCTACTGAGAATTTTTGTTTTTAGGAAAAAGCTCAATAACATTGCCATACCCGGGAATCGAACCCGAGACCTCATGATTGGCAGTCGCACACACTACCGCTACACCACTGAGGCAGTTAATTGAATTTGTTTCCCGTGGAATTGTATGTTTAAAAAGTTCTCCGTGATGCAAGTGCAGGGTGTTGTCTGTTACCCTGTTCGTTGCCCTGAACGACGGGGTGTGCTGTTAGGGTCATTTGTTCCTGTCTTAACAAAAAAAAATGAAACAAAAATTATTTAAAATATATCCGTCAAGTAATAGGTACACCAGTACAAGAGTAACTAAGCGGTCATCTTTTAGTCCTAATTCATCTTTTAAAATACGTAACATGATTGCAGGTGCATCATCATATTTATTTCACGGGATAAAATATTTTGCTTTTGGTCAGGTAGTCTTCGAATTCTTTCCATAACTGCTTTTATAGTCTTTTAGTACAGATACTACGTGAATGGCCAGATTTTTTCTATCATAAACAGAATGACGTATCAATAGCCCGGTACACAAGTATTCGACGCCAAGCGTTTGGAGAGTTTCAATAATTGCATTTGGCTCCATACCTTCTTTATGGAAACCTATAACAGCAATTCGGTTCTCTTTACCACCCCACTCCATTTTAATATCACAAGAATATTGAACACAGATTGTCACGAAAATTAAAAAACACAGTGAACATTAGTTTAAGAATCTGAAGGTTCCAAATTCAAATGTAATATTATTATTGTTTTCTTTTTAATTACAGCAGTATATATGGCCAGACTATGAAATAAACAACCACAATTTCTCTTTAATGTTTCTTTAAGGATTGACATACGTATGTTTTCGTTTTTTATATAGGTACCTATATTTAAAGTACCTACTTGAAATGCTCACCCATTTAATAGCATAAAAATAGAAAGTAATTACCACGAATGGGGTTTGAACCCACATCTTCTCGTTTACTGTTCTAAACACTCTTCCAATTGAGCAATCGTGACAGTCACTTGGGGCTGTTATGGAAATTTATGATCATTTTGTTTTTAATTTTTAGCACTTTTTGTTCTGGTATTAACATAGGTACGTATTTATGATTGAGTTGACGACTGCAAAACTCTCTGACATCTGTCATATTAAAATTATAACAACATTCACGTGATCGTGTGTTATAACATTTTCTTTCCTGTTAACAACTTTGGCTAACTCATATACCACGCTGGTCATCTATTGTTTCAAGTTGTGAGTAACACTAATATTCAAACCTATGTGTTTCATAAATTCGTCTTTAGTACCATTCATGAAATGGTGACCATTTTATGAAATGGTTAGGTTTTGTAAGGTTGTGTTTAATGAAATTGTTGGCCACATCATCAAGTGGCAAATTCTATGTTCTGGTTACGGCGTAATTATACAAAATAAACAGTGAATACCTTCTAAAAAAAAAGTTGTTTATTCTTAATTTAGAGTGGCAATACGAATGTCTACGTAGTCGTACGTTTTAAGCACGATATGTTTACTTTACTCTCATTACCAGTACAAATGCGTTCGTTCCTAATTTGAAATTTGAAGGCAATTGTTACACACTTATTACAGAAAAAAGTGAAACTCGTTATTCCAACAACACGTAATTTATTTTGATCTGTATGTTGTCGGTGCTGCGTTGGCTTAACGGTCTAGAGCACTACCCCGGATCGGAAGGGACGCAGGTTCGAATCCCGCTCGCAGTAAAGTTCTCTTTTCCACTTTCATAAATAATATATTATTTAAAATACGTAGGTAATTTTTTAATAGGATTAAAATAAATTAGGTACCGAAAAATAATAGAAAATACTATATTATTGTACCGATGTATTATAGCTAATTTATAAATAAGCCCAGTGTATCATTCGACTGTATACCTAAATATCATTATCAGTATGTATATTACTTTACTTCCTAAACGCCGTCAATTGTTTCCTAGAAGACTTTAAAACAAATAATTTTGATGTTCCATGAAAATCATAACTCGACCATGACCTTAACAATAAATCCAATAATGGTTCTCAATATCTAGATCGTTAAATATGTATGTAAACAGACTTGACGACACATTCAATATGTCGTAAGTGTCGGTCACTGCCAGGCGCCAGACTTATTTGAATATTCATTGTTTAACATTTCACTTATGGTCCGGTTTCGATTTAATGCGAATCATTTTATTACAAATGCCGAGACTGTAGAACATTCCTGCATTAAGAGAGTTTGAGATAAGAAAGAGCAACTGACCTGCATTACTCGTAATTTGGAACACGCAGATATCGAATTTAAATGTAGAGTAGGTAATCGATTACGAATTACAAATAGATTTTTTTATCTGTGGATTTTTACAACAATAGATGTGTAGAGATAGGAGCTAGCTTTTCATTCATTTTCATCATGTGGACCGTGGCTTGTGCACCACCATATATGACTTAATATAAATATATATAGATGTGCTTTTATAGTTAAAATAATAAGCAAAATACTATTGTAATGAAGATAAAACCACCTCGTGTGTTTATTTAACGCAAAACTATAATAAAAGGTACCCTTCCTTTTCAAATTGATATAAAATATAGACGTTATTTATGAAGATCAAGAGAGAAGATGTCCGTGTGGTGACGAACTAAGAATACAAGTGTCACCACCCCATTCTTTCCCACGGGTGTCGTATGAGGCGACTAAGGGAAGTAAGCAATTATCATCCATTGCATGACTGGTGGTAGGGCTGGGCACCAAGTGAGAGTACTCACTTGGTATCGGGCCCGAGCGTGTTGGTACCACCATCTCCCGTGTGACCGGCCATGAAGCACATCATTGCGTTTTGGCTGTAGCAGGAGATAGCCATTTATTCTCATATATTAGTGAAATGAAATGATGAGCAGCGGCTTGACAATACTCGGTATAGTTGAGTCCATGAGCGACGGTTACCATTTACCATCAGATGGGCCGTGGATAGTCTGCCACTACATGCAATAAAAAAAACTAAAAAAAAAGATCAGCGTGAAACAATTTTGTAGGTACCCCTTTTTTTTTGTTAAGGCGGGAAACAATGTTCCTAACCGCACACCCCGTCATTCGTTCGGGGCAACGAACAGGATAGTCTGATGGGGCCCTCACCCACTAAAGAAACCCGCCGTGTGCCGTCTCTCCGTCTTTATTGGCGGGCCATCGGAACCATATTACATTCCTTCAGTGGTGCCGTTATGTTTCCTATGGAGTGAGAGAGTGCTGGCCCAAACCTAAAACCCTATTCTCTCCTTATTATCCTTCCTTCCACCTCGTATCTCCTTCCTGGAGCCCAGAAAAGGAGGCGGCTTTATATTATCCCGGATAAATGGATGGTTCCTGTGGGATCGATAATTTCGCATAGATAATGAATGTGCTGTGAGTGACACACTTATATTATGAAGTCCAGGCGGATAAAGTCGCCGGTAAAATCTTTTTATATATTATATGTAATGTGGCAACATGAAAAAACGCACAGTTTCTACGGACTATTTTCCGGTTGGTTTAAAAAGCGTTGGAAAGTATAATTGGGGTGGTAGCGTTGCACGGTAAATTGAGGTCGCTTGACATAATCTCATCTGAGCATATTTCTAAGCATGTACCAGCTCGGGCCTCGTGGCGTAGTCGGTAGTGTACCCGACTTCCGTGCACGAGGTCGTGGGTTTGATTCCCATTCTGGACAATTATTTGTGTGATGAACACAGATATTTGTACTGCGTCTGGGTGTTTTCTATCTACTATATGTATTTAAAAAAAAAAAAAAGTAATGTATTATATCCGTAATCTTGTACCCATAGCACAAGCGTTAAGCTGGGGGTTTGTGACCCGAGGACGTTGTGTGAAAATGTCCCGGAATATTTATTTATAACTTTAAATGTTAGACAAAATACATCCTGGGCTCGTAGAATGTAACTCACCAAATCGTATCGACATCGTATCATCTTGTTTGTAATTGGTAGAGAAACCGACACGTGATGTCCAATAATCCCTCGGCTAATCACAGTGATCTATTAACCAATCACAATGACACGATGCGATGTCGATACGATTTAGTGAGATACATTCTAACCGTTCGCTTCGTTTCAATCGTACCATAATAACACTGACAATGACATTCATAAGTAAAAAGAAATACCTTTTCAAATAAAGAATTAAAATTAATGTATTATCAAACTAAATTTTAAATTAACACTGATCGTTTCAATAGCTCGTAACGTTACGATTTACTATTAGTAATGAACAATTGATTACCTAGAAGTTTCTAAATTTATTATTCACATTTATAAAAGACTCGCTTAATAAGTCCTTCTCCTAATGCTTACTAAAATTATAAATGTGAAAGTAAATTTTTGATGTGAAACATCTAATGCGGAGGGAGGGTAAAATCGGCTGTTAACGTGGCGACGCTTTTATTGTAATTGTCCCGTTCAAATCTTGCAAGTTATATTGGACACACTTCCCGGTTTCCGATTAAGCTGAAATTTTACACGCATGGTGTATATCACGTGACAATGCAATATTATGATGACATGAAGCTGATCTGATGATGGAGCTGGAAGGTGGACCTAGGAACTCTATAATGAAACGGCGCAGCTCCATCGAGTTAGGGCTCGTTTGAAATGTCCCGACTAGAACTTCAGTCATAGATGATATCCAGGGCCTTATGATGGAGCTGGAAGGTGACCACAGTAACTCTGTAATGAAACGACGCAACTCCATCGAGCAGGGAATCATTTGATTCGTCTTGACGAGCATTTTGTCTCCAGATGGTATCCAGGGTCTGATGATGGAGCTAGAAGGTGACCAGAGGAACTCGGTTATAAAACGACATAACTCCATCGAGTTTGGGCTCGTATGATTTGTCTTGACAAGTTCTTTGTCTTTAGATGGTATCCAGGGTCTGACGATGGAGCTGGAAGGTGGCCACAGTAACTCTGTAATGAAACTATTCAACCCTATCGAATTTATACTCGTTTGATTCGTCTTAAGGAGTACTTTGAGTTGATCGTTTTATTTCTACAAAGAAATTTCAATGTTTTCAGATCTGCTAGACGTGCAGCGACGTCTAGTTTTTTTATTTGTTTATTATGCTTTTACGCTGTAACTACCATTATTGATCTGATGGTTAATGGTAACCGTCGCTAATGGACTTAGCTATACCAAGAGTATTGACGAGCCGCTGCTGCTCACCATTTTCTTTTAAGAATAAACGGCTATCACTACTACAACCAAAACACACCGATGTGCTTCATGGACGGTCACACGGGAGATGGTGGTATCAACCCGCCCGGACCCGATAGCAAATGACTACTCCCAGGTGGTACCCAGCCCCACCACCAGTCATGTAATGGGTGATAATTGGTTACTTCCCTTAGTTGCCTCGTATGATACCCGTGGGAAAGAATTGGGTGGTGACCGTTGTATTCTTAGTCCGTCACCACACGGAATTCTAAATAAATTGTCATGAAATTTTGTATGTAAACATGTAGTCTGAAGCCCAGAAAAGACTAAGCTGCTCTTATCCCGGAAAAATGGATGGTGCCTATAGGATAGCCATTCGCTGTATTTTAAAATTTTAAATGGGGAAATAAAAAAATTAAGTACTTAGTTTAAAAAAAATTAAAAAAAAAAACCGACTGCGTCTATATCTGCCATATTTATTAAATTCATTAAAGAACTGATAAGATAGAAACAAGATTGTACTTAATTTGAATATTTTATTTTGGTTTTCAATAATCTTAGTTGATAGTGTTCACAAACGCTGTCGTACGCATAACACGCTCACTTTTTGATTGGTGATGGCTCTACCTATGTAGAACAACAACATCTCGGAGTGAGCAGATACCTCCGACTGTGAACACTGTCAACTAACATTATTCAAAACCAAAATAAAATATTCAAATTAAAATTTTGTTTCTATCTTTTCAGTTCTTCGATGAATTCAATAAAGATGGCAGATATTGACGCAGTCGGGGTTTTTTTTTTATTTCCAGCTTTTTAGTTTTACCGTGAAGAAGTAACAAACTCACAATCTTCGCATTTATATTATTAGTGTGAAGTGTGATGTGATTTATTAGCATTTCCTATTCCAATCTCCAATAAAATATATAAGTTATATATTGTATATTCGTAATCACCGTTAAAAATTCTTTATTTTGATACCACACTCGATGTATTTTGAATACATAATTTTTTTTGAGATTACTTTTTGCCGGCAAAAATCCTTAAAATTGTTATTTTTTTGATTTTGATCTACCCAGCGTCACTCTCACGACTAAGACGAATCTATTGACACCATCTATCCATCCATCCATCCATCAGCCTTTTAAAGTCCACTGCTGGACATAGGCCTCCCCAAGAATGGGGGATAGTGCCGTAATCGCCACGCTTGGCAGGCGGGTTGGCGATCGCAGTGGATGTTGTTAGTACTCGAAGGAGTGCTGCTGCCCACTCCCTCGGTATTCCCTCAGTCAGCTCTTACGATTCCCAAGGGTGGAGAGGGGTGGTTGATTCCGACCCAACATTCATGAAACGCATTGTTACTGGTGACGAGATGTGGGTTTACGAGTTTGACATGCAAACTAGTCAACAAGCTTCAGAGTACCGACTTCCAACTGAACGGAAACCGAAAAAAACACGGCAAAGTCGATCAAAAGTCAAAGTCATGTTGACTGTTTTCTTTGACTATCGCGGTGTTGTGCAATCGGAATTCTTGCCAGAAGGTCAAACGGTAAATAAAGAATATTTGAGCATTATGCGGTGTTTAAGAAAGCAAATTCGACGAAAAAGGCCAGATTTGTGGAAGGAAAATTCTTGGATTTTGCACCACGATAATGTGCCTTCGCACAAGGCCATCATTGTGGATGAATTTTTGTCCAAAAACTCTACAAATACCATAGAGCAACCACCATATTCACCAGATATGGCTCTAGCCGACTTCTTTCTTTTTCCTAAACTCAAATTACCACTTCGTGGCACCCGTTTTCAATCGGTAGAAGACATAAAGGAGAATTCGTGACGAGAACTGAACTCAATACCGGAAACAGCGTTTAAAAAATGTTTTGATGATTGGATTATTCGTTGGCGTAAGTCTATCGTTTCTGAAGGAGAATACTTTAAAGGTGATAAAATAAATTTGGATGAATAACAAAAATTTTGTGTATTATTGATCTTTTCCCGGTACTTTCTTGACAGAGTAGTACATACATATTTAGTGCTAGTAGATCGAGAAGGTGACATTTTTTAAACTATAAGGTCAAGAACCTTAATAATTACATTATTACCCTTGTTAGACTGAAGTTTATTGTCTTGGCAACTGACTGTAACTTTTTAATTGTTATTTTATTTCTCTGGATGAACCATTGATCGGCAATTTATCATGATATAACGTCGTGTTTATTTAAAAAAACATTTTTAATATAATAAGTCATTATATTTATAAATCATTATGTTCTCGATTCTTTATGTATATTTATCGTTTATAGTCAAGGAATGGAATTCCGTAAAAATAATTATCTCTACATTGTATAAAACGTCGCTCCACGTCAATCTATGTCTATTTATCCGCTTCCAACTTCCTAACGCAATGGGTTTTTGGAATTGTTTTTCATATAATTTCAGGAAAGGTTTATGTACTAATACAACCTGATTAAACAATTCAATGTGACGTAAAATTATTAGTTTATCATCATAGCTTATTATAACTAAACCAAGATGCATCAAATTCAAATTAATGTACAGGGCTTTTCAACAAGAACTTTGTTTTGACAATCAAAATATACCAACCATTTCGTCAAAAAGTTATTAAAAGCTTTGATGAAAGAATCGACATCTGTAACCGTTGTCGTGGTGGACATTTATTAGATAACATTTTTTATTAATAATTGCCAAACCTTACTTTTTTAAAACAATAAAAATTTGAATCATTGTCATCTAAATTTTTTTATTTTTTTTATTTACAAAACAATGGTTAAGGTTGAAAAAACCTATATAAGCAGTTGTAATTTCTAAAAAAAATCCTAGATAATTTCGTTAACTAGTAAATCCACCCGTGTGAAGCGGGTATGACGTATATATACCTATTATAAAATCTACAACATCCGCCGAGCTACCATTGTCATATTGAGGGCACGGCTGGAGGCGCCCCGGGCCGGTCTTTTGACCGTAGGGGCACTCCAGTCGGTGCTGGAGGAATGGTCGGGGCGGCGGCACGGAGTCCTTACCTTCCGACTGGTGCAGGTGCTGTCGAGGCACGGTTGCTTCGGCAGATATCTGCACATAGTCGCAAGGACGGAAGCGACTCCGGGCTGTCACCACTGCGGCTGTGACGAGGATATGGCCCGGCACACGATCGAGTCGTGCCCAGCTTGGGCCGAGCAGCGCCGTGAACTCGTCGCGGAAATAGGGGAGGACCTCTCGCTGCCGAGCGTCGTCAGAGCGATGCTTGGCAGCGACAGGAATTGGGCCGCGGTCGCTGCCTTCTGCGAGGAGGTTATCTCGCGGAAGGAAGCGGCGGAGAGGGCCAAGGAGGAGGATTCTTCCGCTGACCCAAACCGTCGCCAGTGACTGGGGCGGCGCAGGCGCGAGTACTTGCGCCTCATGCCACCCTAGCTGAGGCTGCGGGTGGATGGACCGGGGAACGTCCGCCATCCGCAGGCGGACCACCGATGGAATGTAACGACGGGGTGTGCGGTTAGGAACATTTTTCCCGCCTTAACAAAAAAAAAAGGACATAAACAACAGAATAATATTATATTTTTAATAAAAAAAATATACCATTTGTATGTGAACTGAGACCTAAGACCGTGTTATACAGAGAAATTCTCAAACAGCCTTTTCGTATTTGCATGTTTATACAACACTCGTGCGTATATTAACATACCTCGCGGGAATAAAATCCAAAGATTACAGTATATAAATAACTACGGATATATATATATGTAGTTCAAATAAGAAAATAAAGAAAGAAAGTATTTATTTCTAAATGCATAAATAAAGCTGTGAGGACAAAACACAATTTACGTTTTAAACTTAATAACTAATGTAGAAAAAGGATGAATTGCTCAGCTAATGTTGCTATGTGATCATAGCAACGCTGATTTTTAGCAATGTCCTGTAGAATCCTGTAAAATCCAAAAGCTCTTTACCACACACATATAACATACAACATTTTATATAACGTAAACTAGCTACTAATTATGTCTGGGTGAGGCGTTAAGAATATATCGTGTCATTGTCCATTAAATTAAACTTTCATCAATTACCAGAGGCTTCTGAGGAAGGAAAATTAAGCAGGTCTTATATTGCGAATGATAGAAATTTTGAAACGGAAGTCTGTTCCAACCCGCCATGACAATGTAATTTCCCTCTCATTAGAAGATTTGAATTTAGAAATAAAATATATAAGAAGCCACTTATCTAATTTTCATTTAATTGCTCCGTTTCATCTCAAAGCTTTAAGATAAACGTTAAATAAATCTCCAAGGACAAGGGTGGCAACATATTTGACCGCTGAATCTCCATAATAATAACTCTTTTTTCAAAGACCTTTAAAGTTACTAAAGGAAAATCCTTCGTGAGGTTGTGGGTAAATTTTTCGTTAGAAACCTTTGTCATTATTATAAGCTTAATATTGTAAGTTTGTAGGTAGGAAGTACACAAACATTTTATTTAAATTACCGTTAAAACCCTACAATACATTGTTGCATCGTCAAATGTTATCATCAAACTATTAATTTAAAATTAGTTATAACATTAGTACTGTTATAAACTAAATTTTCCTCGTGATTTCAGCCGCGTGGACTATAAATATATGTCGAAAGATTTTTAAGCAAAAATTACTATGGGATAACCTTTGCCCGCGGCTTCGCCGCAGCCAAAAGCTAGTTTTTGGGTTATATCTCAGGTTTCCGCTATAGTAGCGGAATAAAATATATACCTACCAGTTTTTAAGTTTAATCAAGAGCTATCAAATTAAAAAAGATGCATTAAAATCCGTTCAGTAGTTTTTGCGTGATGCGCGAACAAAAAAACAGATACCCAAACAGACAATAATTCAAAAAAAAAAGTTTTTTGTTTGGACCTGCCTATATTTATAGCTACAATCATTTTTTCTCAATCTTCTCTGTTACAGCTTTATAATAGTATAGATAAATACCTAATCCATCATTATTACATTTTGGAAGGACATAGGCTACTTTAAACCTTTTTGTTTGTTAAGGTGGGAAAAAATGTAGTGGATGGACTATCCTGTTCATTGCCCCGAATGACGGGGTGTGCGGTTAGGTACATTTTTTCCCGATTTAACAAAAAAAAGGCTACTTTTGACGGACCTCGTGGCGTAGTCGGCAGTGTGACTTCCGTGCACGAGGTCGTGGGTTCAATTCCCACTCAGGACAATTATTTGTGTGATGAACATAGATATTTGTACTGCGTCGGGGTGTATTTTATCTATTATATCTATGTATTTACAAAAAAATAGTAAAATATGTATTATATCCGTAATCTGGTACCCATAGCACAAGCGTTAAGCTTAGTTTGGGAAGGACGTTGTGTGAAATGTCCGTGAATATTTAAATTTATATTTACTTTTAATCCTGGAAAAATATTCCTTTGAAGTGGTTTTTGTAAAGAAGTTACATTTGTACCAGATAGTGATATATTACAAGTAGTATGATATATATGATCAGCGACATAAAAAGTAAGGACTGTTAAAAGTACTAAGTACCACCAAAATTGTTGAATACTTAAAATTATTTCTAATACCTATGTAACAGCAAACGACACTTCTGAGTGGCATCAGTCAACCTATTAAATTGTTTTGTAAACAGCAGTTGAAAGTATTACAGAAAATAAATAATTAACTATATCTATGTATTATACTTATCGAAAGTATCCTCTGGTTCTAAATCCTGTCTATAATTAAAGCATTAAGGGAATAGGTTTGTTGGCTTAAAATCTCAACGAGCTGAGTAACAGAACGCAAATTCGGGCACAGACTGCCTTAATTACCCTTTTTATATAGCCATGGTATATTTTATTTCGAAGCTAATTTATTTGCCATTGTTTTTTGTCATGTTCCATATATTTTTTGTTTTGTTTAGTGTATCTAAGTAGATAAAATATTGAAATGGATAAATGAAAATTTCTTAAGCAAACAGAGCCCTCCCAACTTTGTTGTTTAAGTTGATTGTTTGTACATATTTTTCAATATAGCTACATCATTTTACAGCTGGAGGCAGTCTTAATAGATTCGCGCGCTAAATATTTGTAGCTTGTTTCTCCTCCGCATAAGGTTAGAAAACACTCTCCTAAGGTATCTATTTATCCATAAATCGCCTATTAGTTTCAAATATTAAATCATCTTAATTAAGTTTCTATATATTTCTACAGATTTACTAATTTAAATTAATTAATGTAATTAATTCAATAAAATTAAGTAATATGTAATATCAATTTTAACGATAGAAAACATTCAAAATAACTATTTTCTATATTAAATTTAATCAACTTGCGAGATGTGGCTTAAGATCGTAATGTAAGGAGAGAATAGGTGTAGACCTTTGCCAAGTAATGGGACGCCAATCGCTGGTAATAATAATTAAATTACGAAACCATAACAAAACCATATCGAAGTTACTAATTTCAGAAATTTCGCAATTTGCAATGTTTCTAAAGATTTGTTTAGAGAAGATTGCGTTGTTTATATGTGTAAAATAAATTATAATAAAAATATTTAAACTGTTTGATCTGATTGAATACTTCTACAAAATTTTCTATATTCCGCTTACCCAAAACTAACTGTCACCCGCTTCGATCAAGTTACCCGCGCATAAACTAAGTATAGTCAAGCCGCCGCTCACCATTTCATTTCACGGATATGAAGAAAAAAGGATGACCGATTATTTTGATCTAGAACCAAGACACACCGAGGTACTTCTTGGCCGGTCACACGGGAAAAGGTTGTAGCTACCCACTCGGGTCCGTTAATAAGTGAGTACTCCCACTTGGTACCCAGCCCTACTACTAGTATTAGAACAGGTGATAATTGCTTTCTTCCCTTAGTCTCGTAAGGTATCTTAGGAAAGGATTGTGTAGTTACACTTGTTACCATATAGATAAATATTTTTTTTTATTTAATCATTGAAAGTTCAAGCCTTTCTCGCTTTTAAGTTTGTCGCTTTTTAGCGGCCGCACTGCCTTGTTGGAAAAACAATAACTTAATAAATATAACCATGACAAGAAATATCATTCTAAGAAAACAAAACAAATCAATCTCTCAAGAAATAGGTAAGAGGTACTCGTAGTTACAAACAAGTTGGTAGAATTTTCTTAAATTGTTATCGGGTAGTGAAGAAGTATTGGTAATATAAGTACCAATAATTTGATGTTTTTATTTGACATACTTAACCATATAAATTAACACAAAGTGTGAAAATGTGAAATCGAAAATAACGTTACCAACATTCATTCTTAACGTGTTGTATAATATACGATAGATGGCGCAGGCGGCACACAAGACGTTTAGAATGAATGTGTTATCAAAATTCGCAGTCTCGATCAATTGTCATGACGGCTGTGTTTTCCAGGAGATGCATGGTTCAAATCCTGCTCGTTACTGTTATTTTCGATTTCACATTTTCCCCCTTTGTAGTAATTTTAAGCATTTTGCATGCGAATGGACTGTGATTTTCACTCAACTCATTATTTCTTAATGTTTTGGGTTACGCCTGCGCCATCTGTCGAATGTATTTGCATTTTGCATATATTATTCCGAACAGTCCCGAGCAATTGTCACGTTGATTGAGTTGACAAAGCGTATTCCAGGAGATACAGGTTCAAATCCTGCTCATGACTGTTATTTGCGATTTCACATTTTCACACTATGTGTTAAATTACATACCTTACCGATGTTATTATTATGCTACTAATGACTTCTATCACTAAGCATTCCGTATGTTTATGTCAGACATAAAGTATCCTATATCTATAGATAGGTATAAATGTATGAATATACATATATACGATGTTTCAAGTACTTATTAGATTTCATGCCTAGACATCCAGTAACGGAGACGTCAGTAGATAACTGACAGAAAGTCATATAAACGTGAGCTATAATATGATGTTCCCTAAAAAATTACTTTTCAAATATCACTTACAGACGACGACGATGCGCGACGTCGAAAATTAATTAATTATCATTAGTTCACCCCTGACCACGATTGATGGAATTGGGTCAGATACCTTGGCAAAATAAAAGATTTGCTTCCTTGTTTTACCTCGATAAGTGAGTACTAAAACTAATTAATTGAAGAGTGGTAACACTCTATTTTATGAAGAACACGGATGGCGCGATTTTTTTAATATTTTGATCTGTAAGTAGGTACCTTAGCATTTGACATGCTCGGATACTTTAAGGAATAAATTCTTTGTGAAAATGTGAAAATAGAGAATTTTTACTGCGAGCGGGATTCGAACTTGCGTCCCTTCCAATCCGGGGAAGTGCTCTAGATCGCTAAGCCATTGCAGTGACTGACGGCCACACCCAATCTCCACATCACATGGAATCCCGCTTGCAAGAAAAATTCTCTTTTTCCACAGTTTCACAAATAATTTGTTCTAAGTAGCTGAGCATGTCAAGTGCTAAAATACAGATCAAAATGTCCTATAACTTGTTGTAAAATCGTAATTATAATACATGTTAATATTTTTTATGAAGTTGAAACGAGAATCCGGTGACAGTTTAAATATTGTATCTGAAGAGGATATGGGCCTATTGTTTTCAAGCTGACACGTTGTTACAAGGCTTGACAGCCACATCAAAACAATATAACACAGACACTAGTTTTGTATTACAAAACGCATATCAACCCGCGCCATAGGTATAAATATTTTTTTAAGAACCATCAATAAAGTGTAAACATATAATAAAGCGTATATTTCTTCAAAGAACAAATTATTTGTGAAAAAATATTATTTCTGTTTAAAGTACCTGACGCATGTCAAGTGCTAAAATCTTAGATTATATTTATATACATTATAATCTAAGGTTAATATACGGATCAGAAATATTATATTTCTTTTGAATTTTTGAAGTTATACTTCTTTTGGCGCGTAAGGGAAAAATGATGAGTAAATTTTTACGATGCGCTCGCACCCCGTCTCAAAAAACCGACACCCTGAAGTTAGCTATAGTCAACATTTTAGTTTTTTTGTGATATTTAAACTAAGTGCAACCCGCGACTTCGTTCACGTGGAATTTAGCTTTTATTTTTTTTGCAGTAACCTAATTATTTTTCTAAAATAATAGTATCTTAAGTTACTCCTTGTAACATCTGCTATACGCCAGTGAATGTCTCGTCCAAATTGGTCCAGCCGTTACGGATATTAGCCGAAACAAACAGTCAGACAAAAACGTTAAAATATTTATTTTGTTACTCTCATATGCATTCAGTAAAAAACTGTTATTAAAACATTACTAACAGACATTTCAAATTTATTTATTTGTACACATATGTTTTTTATTGCTTAAATTCATAGTTTTCATTATAAATTAGTTTACGCTCGACAGATGGCATTATATTGGATTGGCCGTGTGGGTCCGGCTTTAGAATTGTCCCACCCACGGAAGTCGTAAGAGCCGACTGAGGGAATGCCGAGGGAGTGGGCAGCAGCACTCTCTCGAGTATTAATAACATCCACTGTGATCGCCAACCCGCCTGCTAAGCGTGGCGATTACGGCATTATCCCCCATGACGGGACCGCTCGTTGTGGCGTTCTCTTGGGGAGGCCTATATCCAGCAGTGGACGTTGAAAGGCTGATGGATGGATGGATGAGATGGCATTATACACGTTTTCGGGCTATTGTGTCGTTATGCCGCTTATTATTATATGACGAGATAACGTTAAACACACTGTAGGCTGTACGTAGGCGACCACTGAAGGAATGTCACATAGTTCCAGTGGTCTGCCAATACAAACGGAGAGACGGCACACGATGGGTTTATTTAGTGGATGAGGGCCCCACACTACCCTGTTTGTTGCCTCGAACGACGGGATGTGCGGTTAGATACCCGCCTTTACAAAAAAAGCATTGTACGTAAGTGTGTACCTCCTCCAGCCTCCGATTGAAATGCTAAATATAAATCTTTTCCTTCATTGGTGACGGTAGTAGGTAGTGACTGTCTTTCTCATTGGAAATCCATCTCAAATTTGGATTACCGAATATACATTATACAAACAACAAAGTTACAAATCAAAGCTCTTTATAAAAACGTCGTAGGAGCCACAGTAATTACCGAACGTGGTAAAGGAAATGTTTTCATTCCACGAATACCGTTAATTCCATCAGAGTATCCTGAACAAATTAAAATAATATAAAAGAATACAGATCCCTCTTAATGTGTGCTTTGCCATAACAATAATAACAAGAATGACTGGCATCGATTTAAGTAAGGACTGCTTTTCACACAGAGAGATTTATGTTGCATGCTCCAGTGAGTTTTAGACGCAAAAGGAAACGTCATTTACAAAGAGGTACTTATAATAGTATACATACAAACACGGGAATCTCTCTATATCTGTATATGTATATAATTATTTTAAAATATATATATAATTAAAACATCTAAATTACAATGCAGAAAACATCGAACCGCATTGCTGTCTATTCTACATTTATTTGCGCGAGCGAAGCCGCGGGAAACAGCTAGTATTATATACATTTACTAAGGAAGGATGATTAGTCGTTAATTCACTTACGATTTATTTTTTGCTTTTTTGACGTAGAGTTTTGTTAATAAATATTTTTATTATAACGATGTAACGTGAAAACACCTATATAACGTAAAAACGACGAGTACAACGCACAAATATTTATTGTTTTCCATGACATATATTTTTAAATAATTTTACAGCGCGTTTACAACGAATCAGTTTACATGTAACCCGCCAATATTACTCAATAGAAAGGTATTTTTAGAAGCACATTATGATAGCTCCGCGTCTTTACAACCAATAACAATAATAGGAATTGCGTAGGTACTTCATCAGTACAATGAATAGAATTGTTTTCTCCTTTTTATCTGGGAAAAGAAATAAACTCTGGTAGGTATATTACTTTAATAGTAAGTAAATTACTATAATTGTTACCGGTATCACGACCTTCATATCTCATTTAGAGTTCGAGAAATTCGATCCATGTCCAGACATACTTCTGATGTCAAGACCTGCTATGTGACAATTTTATATAGTATTATCGATTCTCGATACATAGCAGTTAAATAGTGTCGACATTGTGATAAAAAATAAAAAAAAAATTTGTTAAAGTGTTTATGGTCGGATGACCAGATACATATATACTTAAACTATTTTTATTTAAACTAGACATTACTGCGGCTCAGCTCTAGGCTATTAGTTATTTAGGTTCCCTTTACAATTGCGACATAGAATGTATACCAGTGTTTAAGTCTAATCAAGGACTATCCAACAAAAAAGTTTCATCAAAGTCCGTTCAGTAGTTTTTTTTTTTTTGTCATGTGCGAATAAGGTACAGACAAAAATTCTACAAGAAATTGAGAGACGCCTAAACGTAGTATTTTAATACGCTTTTTAGTAGCTTCACCTGTATGTTTGTAACCGACTCCTTTGGGCGTGATTTTGACCCACTTTAAACTGCCAGATTTCGTTTAAACTTTGTAGATTTATGGAGGACCGATGACAAAACACTAATTTGATAAAATTATTCCATTTTTCAATTTGCAAAATAAGATTTGTTAATTTATATAACTTTAAAAAACACGCTACAGAATCTTCGAACGTGATTTTCAACCACTTCAAAACGTCGGATTGGTTTGAAACTTTGTACACTTATCAAGGACCGATGACAATGCAATAATTTGAGTTATCTAATTTAACGGTTTTTAGGGTTCCGTAGCCAATAAAGAACCCGTATAGTTTAGCCATATCCGTCCGTCCGATGAAGTTTAAAGGCAAATTATGACGGCATAAGTAGGTTTTATTTCTTTTAAATAACAGGACTTTTGATACTATTCTGAGACTAAATAGAAGAAAATAAATTATAGTTTAAAAAACTAAAATAATACGCTTTAAACAGTTAGTTGAACTAAAAAGTAGTAAATAATATTACAATAAATAATGATCGTATAAAAGCGTGTTATTTTAGTTTTTTAAAGTATAATTTATTTTCTCAAATATCGTAATTATTCTGCTCTGTTACTGCGTTATAATAGCAAAGATAAATGCCCATTTAAATGTATCAGTGCTTTTATCGTTAATAGGAAATATCGTGAGGAAATTGCACGTTTATGAATTAAAATTCTATGTGTGTTTTACTACTTTAATTCTAATCGTATCGTGACATGCGGTTTCGAATGACGATAATTTTATGGATGTGTGAATGGTCTTCGTCCAAGATTCTCAATCTTGTGAATTACGATTTTATTCCAAATGTATACTTCCTTTGTACCTATATTATGTTAATTTTGACAGAAAATCTTCCACAAAGTAAGTAACAAATCTATAGCTGTCTATCGAGTACCGGATATTTTTTCAAAAAGAAAGAAAGAAAGAAAATATTTATTTCTTGCCACAAAAGACTTAAGCTTACATATTTATAACAAAAATAAAATTGATACTTAATAACTATAGCAAAAAGTAGAAACTGAATTTTATAGGATTTGTATTTCGTCTTGTGAGGCAGAAAAAGGCCCATTGCTCAGCAAATGTTGCAATGCTGGATGGCATTCCAACGCTGATTTTCAGCTATGTCCTGGACTTTACTTGACACTAACAAGCACTGTAAAATTATTATTTCCATTTTCTTGTAAATGGACACATTCTTATAAATAGACATAGTTATATTTAAATAAATACTCATATTTGCCTGTTACTGACATATATGGCATAATCACACAAAAAAAAAAGCCTGCGCTATACCTACGTATTCTAAATTCTATGGACGTAACAACAAAAATTCTCAGCCACAGAAAACCTCGTGCAGAAGGTAGTCTTAGGAAGCTAACCTGTGTTATACATGTTACTTCCATGATCTGTGTACATAGCGATCCATAATGCAATAAAATGCCAAAGTTGAAAAATATAATATTGTCAATTGGCAGTCTATGTACTTTCAGTTTTCACTGTGTTTTTAGCCATATTTATATAGAGCAAAGAGAATATAACCTAACCACTTTGTCTAAGCCTAACTAGGTACTACTAAGTTTTATCATATAGTTTCAGAATGTCTATCCGAGACGGCATACGTACTATTCAGTTAGAAATCTATATTTTAGAAAAGAAATTAAATATAAACTGACGTCAACAAATCATACAGAGAAAAATACATAAATAAAAAAATAACTATTTTGTTTTTAAAGTACAAATTATTTGTAAATAAGGAAAAGTATATTTTTTATACGAGCGGGAACTTTGTACTTTTAAAAAGTGGTGCATGTCAAATGCTAAAAAATATAGATCAAAAACTGTTATGTTGTTTGAAGATTACAGTCTTTATGTCGAAGAGAGGGACTGAAATAAGAGTGTTATTACCGATATCATTTGGGGTCATGTTGTCTCATAATTGAGTCAATACATAATGTAACATGGCTTGTTCGCTAACGACCATTTTGTAATGTTATACCGAACCTCTTATCAAGGGGCGCACCTCATTTTGAGCTACCATAGTATATTTTGATGGCATCTATCAATATGATTACTTAGTAATTATTATAACCGTTTAATATTAACTATGTATATTTTTAATAAGTAAAAGTACTTTTTTTCTAAGTGCTACGATAGCTTGTTATTGAAATTAGATCTCGTGAGATTCCAAACTTATAAATTACAATATTTCCATAACTTTCTCAGCATTCAATGTTAAATAACACCCACATAAATACAAAATACACACAAAACACGCATACAAATAAAATATCACCCACAGTAAAGTACACAGGGACCGTTGAAATTATAATATTATACACAATTTGCTCGTAACATTTGCTTAAAAAAAATATTTTACCTTATAATATATTCCCCAAACGGCATCCTATATTTATACTTCTAAAATTTGTAGACTGCTTTTAATTTTGTTTTTAATGATTATTGTACCTATATTTTTCAGACCAGGGGAATGTTGTTATTTATATTATTTGAGGTAATATTTTATAACATCATATTTTATTTTTTTTAGAGGTAATCGGAATTGGGTGTCATGTACATTTACATGTGTACTTTTAGTCTCAAGCAATAGAAGACGAATACTTATTATATATTTGACGGGCTTCATGGCGCAGTCGGTAGTGTAACAGACTTCCGTGCACGAGGTCGTGGGTTCGATTCCCACTTAGGACAATTATTTATGTGATGAACACAGATATTTATACTGTGTCTGGGTGTTTTCTATCTATTATATGTAGGTATGTATTAACAAAAAAAGTAGTATATGTATTATATTCGTAATACCCATAGCACAAGCGTTAAGCTTAGTTTGGGACCAGATAAATATTTACGGACATTTCACCGTTGTGTGAAATGTCCGTAAATATTTATTTATTTTTATTTATAACTTATTTCCTAAGCATACATTTCGAGATCGTGTGTTGCTAATAATTTCGAATGTAGAAGTTACAAAGTAATACCATTAGTCCATTATCGAATAAAGTTTATTCTTAATTGGAGTCGTAGTTGTTGATATTCGCAAGGGACAATAGCTTAGTTGTACTCCTCCTATTGTCCACGTTAACCCATGTAGAGTAGACCGTGGCTCGTTTGCCACCGTAAGCAAAAAACAGTACTTAATATTATTAATTGACATAATTTTAATAGTAAAAACGTTTTGGTATTTTTCTCGACTTCCTTTTATGTAAGATACGATACGACGTTGATTGTTTAATAAATATATAAAATAAAATTACGGCCGATCTCGCTTTTAATTACTTTGTCAACGTTAAGAGTATATTTTGACACTTTATCAGAAGAGATTTATCCTTGCTTGATAAGTTCTTCTTAGAATACGCTAATGAATTTATGAAAGCGTTCAAAAAATTGAGGTAATCTTATTTTTATAATCTATTGTGCAAAACATCCAAAATAATTTTATAACTATTTCATTTAAAATAGAGAAATATTTTAATGTTGCTCTCAGACAGATGGTAAATCAACAGAAAATAGATTTAAGATGAAGAAAAAATTATTTGTGAAATGTGGAAAAAGAAAACTTTAGCGGGAACCCGCTCGCGCTAAAGTTCTCTTTTTCCACATTTCACAAATAATTTGTTCTTCAAAGTAGCTGAGCATGTCAAGTGCTAAAATTGAGATCAAAAAGATTTAAGATGTAAAAAAAATCCTTGCCTGAACTTAAAAATTTTTAGGAGTCCAACGTTATACTTAACATTAAACAGACTACTACCCTACTTAATGATTATTACGCCTCATACTTTAAAAAGTTGAGCTCTACCTTCAAAGCTACACAACGAGGTACACATGTTGTCATTTTGGTACGTGACTAGAATTTTAACTATGTTCTAGAATTTCAATGTAGCGAGTAGATTCTCTATAATAGTCACGGACTAAAACTGATTATAATTTGAATTGAGTGATTTCTTATCCAAACCTTATCCCAGACTTAGTCGGCTTTCAATTTTCGTTTAAAATATTACTAATATTTACACAAAGCAAATGCCTATCGAAATCCAGGCCCAACTAGGAGGATAACTCGTGAACTTAGAATAAGATTGGAGTCACATTTTATTCAGGTTTTCGACAATCACTACAAAAGTCTCCGTAAGTAAACTCTGACCTTACAAATCTTTATAAATTTACACATTTCACAGGACTTTGTCTCTTATATTAATCTTAATAACAAAATTTTAATTAATTACTGCCCCACCACCACCTCCTCTCATAGTGAGGAGGCCGTAATCCACCTCACTAACCCAGTGGAGGTAGACAGACTTCACAAGCCGTCGAGAAAATCTCGCAGGTATGCAGGTTTAGTAATAATTTCTAAACAAATACAAACATACTTACTTACTTATCATCACGGCATTTCCCTTGTGGGATAGGCAGAGAGAACAGAGTGCCAAGAGGTTCTATTCTTGCATACATCTCTCGCTTCCTCAACATTCATAACTCTCTTCATACACGCTCGCCGGTTTCGGAGACTCCTGACTCCACCTTCCTTCAATACATGACCGATTTGGTCTAGGTAGGTGAGTCTCGGTCTCCCCCTGTACCTACATCCTTCCACTTTCGCATTGTATATCGTCTTAACCAGTCGCCCGTCCAGCATTCTTTCTACATGTCCGAACCATCGGAGCATTCCCTTTTGCATCTTTACACCAATACTCTCTTTCATACCTACTCGCTCTCTTAAGTCGTCGTTACGAATGCGGTCAGTCAGCCTCACTCCACAGATTCTCCGCAGAGATCGCATTTCAACCGCATTAATTTTACTCTCATGCTCCTTTTTGCATACCCAACTCTCGCTTCCATACAATAACGTTGGGACAAGCACTGCGTTGTGTATTGCGACACGTGCCTTCTGGCTGAGGTGATGACTGCCGAGAAGTTGTCCCAATGCTCCGTTCACTCTATTTCCCGCAATCACTCTTCTCTCTACAAACATATTCTTGAAAAAATCTTGAAAAGTAAGACGTGTGAAGAGAACTCGATACCATTGTCTTTTTTTTATTGCCAACGGTAGCAGACGAGCAAGCGGCCCACCTGATGGTAAGTGGTAACCGCCGCTGAACTATCAGATGTACTTTAGCAACACCAGGGGCACAGCCAAGCCGCCGCCTACCGCAAGTTAAGTGCTCTTCTCAAACCTCGTTTAAAAAGGGACATGTCGTAGCGCCGGGGAAACACCGTAGCAGGTAGGTCATTCCAGAGCTTACAAGTCCGTGGTAGAAAAGAATGCTGAAAACGAACTGTCTTTGACGACATGGTCGCCAGGTGGTGTGGATGAACCCTACCACGACGTCTCGTGGTTCGGTGGTAAAATGGTGATGTCGTTACCACCTCAAACAGCTCCTCCGAGCACTCCCCATTGTAGAGCCGATAGAGCACACAGAGGGACCCAAAGTCTCTCCGCCGCTCCAACGACTCCACACACTTTTCTCTCTGTCTTTGCAGTCCTTGGTTTATAGCTTGCCTTGGATTGAATAAAGTTAAAATACGTTTCGAACAACAGCAGACAATTCTCCAAAACTACTACTTCTAACTATATGTCGTCCGCATATAAGCCATGTGCAGAAGTTAATCTAGGTGCAGATTTTAATTTACACCATTTTCCATTAACACTGCCAACATAATATAATCAATAGATATAAAAACGAAAATACCGAGCACTCCACTTTCGGTGAATCCCAAGGGACAGCTAAAGCTAAATAGAAACTCGGCACACATTTATGGTACAGAAATTTTATGGAGTAGTAACAGCCAGACAAAAACCAGTTATTACAATGGAATTACATGGAGCGGTACTAACTAACTAACTTATCATCACGCCATTTCCCTTGCGGGGTAGGCAGAGAGAACAGAGTGCCAAGAGGCTCTATTCTTGCATACATCTCTCGCTTCCTCAAACAAAATTCATAACTCTCTTCATACACGCTCGCCGGTTTCGGAGACTCCTGACTCCACCTTCCTTCCATACATGACCAATTTGGTCTAGGTAGGTAAGTCTCGGTCTCCCCCTGTACCTACATCCTTCCACTTTCGCATTGTATATCTTCTTAACCAGTCACTCATCCGGCATTCTTTCCATATATCCGAACCATCGGAGCATTCCTTTTCGCATCTTTACACCAATATACTCTCTTTCGCTTTTTACGAAAAATAAACCGATTAGGTATATACTATTTAAAATACCCAACCTCAATCTGATTGGCAACGGTGGAATGGGTAAGCTCGTGGACAGACACAAAGATAATTTCAGTAGCCACATGGGGTGCAACCAAATGTTCTTTGGCCTATCCAATGCTTTCCGTCCATCCACCTTCATACGTAACATTCTCTTAGTTATAGGATATTTATCTCCCCTCATCACGGTCCCATACAACGCTTACCACATCACGTTGCGGAAATTTCAGTAGACCAATTTTCTACTAACGTGTTTCGTACACTTTTTGGTAAGTCACCAGGTAGCTACACACCTACTATGTATCTATATTAATACGTCTGAAAGCATTTATAACTCAACGTTATTGCTACTGGAACCCTCTTAGAAAATCTAATAAAATTATCTACCCATGTAAATGGACAAATAAAATAATATATAAGAGTACCACAAGTATTGATAATAAACATTAATGTAATATTAAATGTCAATAGTGAGCATAGACATCTAAATTGGATATCGATGAAGTCGGAGCACTTGATAAAAGTTATTATAATATATTTTTAGATACATATAAAACACAGTAGAACTCCGTGGGTGGTCTGTACTTTGAAGATAGCGCACATCTCTGAAATTACTCAACGGATTTTAATGCGGTTTCACGGTATCACGGACAGATAGAGCTTGGCAAAGTATTAGTAGTAAGTATATACTTTGTCAAGCTCAAATTCTTTATTTTATTTAAATCGGATATCAGAAAAAAGTTATTCTCATTAAAAAATCCTTATTGTTTGTTTGTTACGCTTTCCCGCCATAACTACTTATCCGATAATCATGAAATTACGCATACATGAGCTGCTCCTCATTCATTATTTTTCAAAATTGTTTTGTATGAAATAATGTCATTTTAGTTATAAAGATTATATTAAATTGTAATAAATTGGCAATTTAAAAAAGTGGCCCATGAGTTTCTTGCCGGGTTCTTCTCATGAAAGGCTTTACTTCGGAATCCGGCCGATTGTGGCGATTGCAATCGCCACTTTGTTATTGCGGATGCACTCGCCTCAGGCGCTCGTGTTGATTATTAGTGTATTCTTGACGATTTTAAGTGCTAATTAATAGGCCTATGAAATAAAGATATTTTTGAATTTGAATTTGAATTTGACATGTATGAATGAATGAATGTCGTTTTTACTACTCCGGAAAACGACATTCAGCTACGTTTTATCTCAGAAAAATATAAAGTTCCGGTGGATGGCTATATTTTATTTTATTAACCTGGTCGTTCCAAGTTAGCGTGTTTAAACAAAATACTCTTTTGCTTTATTATAATAATATAGATATTGATTGACTCTTGCCAGACGAAATCGCAGACATAAACTATTTGTAATATAAAATACTAGACTTTACCAGAGGCTTCGCCGCAGCCAAAAGTTAGTTTTTCGGTTATATCTCAGGTTCCCGATATAATAGCGGAATTAAATGTATACCAGTTTTTAGGTCTAATCAAGGCCTTTCAAATAAAAAAAGTTGCATCAAAATCCATTCAGCAGTTTTTGTGTGATGCGTGAGCAAACAAACAGACATACAGACAAAAATTCTAAAAAGAATTGTTTTGTCTTTAGACATACCTATATAGCCTATTACAGTAATTTTTTCTCAAATATCTTAAATGTACAGACACAGCTCTGTTACAGCTTTATAATAGTATAGATGACAAGCTTACACAAAAAATTGTATAACAACTTTCGTGAAGGATAGTTACTCAATCATCGTTAGATTAGAGAACTATAACACAGATTTATTTAGGGATCAATTATTGATCACTGAACTATAAAAAATAAAGTTGAGCAAGACAAAATCACAATGTTGTTTCAATATAACTATATACAACTAATTAAATTTAAGGATGACTAATCTTTCAAATAATACGTTATACTATTTTTAATATACGTTAGCAGCAATTTCAGGTGTTTGTCGGAGCTTAAAGCCACCACATAAACCATAACGTAAATAAAACACAGGCTATAAAATTGTGGCTAGGCCTTTGTTTATGATATTTTAAACCATTACCGAGTATGTGCCGGGTATGTCGAGCAAGCTCAAATATTTATTATATGATACCTATTTAAACAAAACATTTTCAGAATTTATTCAAAGAAACAGCAAAGGACGCTACGCACACAGTACACATAATATAAACTAACCACTGTGCTAGGCGCTCATGCTCATACGGTCTCAACCGTGACCCCTGGGGTCTCCCGTACCGTGCGGCGCTTAACAAGCTCCGCACCCAGCCCCCCCCCTCCTCACAGAAACCCGTCAGCCCAGCCTCCTTACCGAGGTGGTCTAGGGCCCAATCCCACGACGGGCGCAGCACACACCCCCGGTCATGGCACCACCAGGTACCGTCACCGTGACGGAAATGGGGGTGGCTGTTTCACGCATTCGTTCCAAGAACACCGCCCCGGCCCGGACGGGATACCCGCCCGGGTACTTGCCCTGGCTCTGGACCACCTGGAGCCTCGCCTCAGGGGACTGTTCGACGTGTGCCTGTCCTTCGGACGGTTCCCTGACTGCTGGAAGGAGGGGAGTCTGGTACTCCTGCTAAAGCCGGGGTGAACGCCGGATTCGGTCGGGGCCTTCAAGCCCATCGTTCTGCTGGACGAGGTGGGTAAGCTGCTGGAGAGAATCCTCGCTGCCCGCATCGTCCAGCACCTGCGCGACGTCGGACCCGACTTGTCGGACGCCCAGTTCGGTTTTCGAGTCGGCCGTTCGACGGTCGGTGCGTTCATGCGCCTGAGGGCCACGGCCGCGGCGGTTGTCGCTGGCGGTGGAGTGCTGTTGGCGGTGTCGCTTGACATCGCCAACGCATTCAATAGTCTGCCATTCAGCTGCATCAGGGAGGCGCTCCGGTATCACGGGGTACCTGCATACCTGAGGCGGCTGGTGGCGGACTATCTTGAGGGCCGCAGCGTTCTCTATGAAAGCCGCATAGGGGACTTTGTGAGAAAACCCATGTCGTGCGGTGTCCACAGGGTTCGGTTCTAGGGCCGCTCCTGTGGGACATCGGTTGCTACGCTGTCGGCTCCCCCCTGGGCTGGTGGTCATCTGCTATGCGGATGACACGCTGGTCGTGGCCCGGGGTGCAAACTTCGAGGAAGCGTCGTTCCTGGCCACCTTAGGGACCTCGGAGGTGGTCAGAAGGATCAGGGTGCTGGGGCTTAAGGTGGCCCTGGATATATCGGAGGCCCTACTTTTCCATGGGCCCCGACGTCGGCCACCTGCTGACGCCTCGATCACGATGGACGGGGTCCAAATTGAGGAGAAGGCCCAGATCAAGTATCTGGGCCTGGTGCTGGATGGGCGGTGGCGCTTTCGCGAGCACTTCCGCCAACTGTCCCCGAGGCTCGTCGGCGCAACCCTTGCACGGCTCATGCCGAATATGAGCGGAACCAACAATGTGTCTACACTCGGAGGTGGTCCGGTCGATGGCGCTGTATGGTGCACCTGTGTGGGTGGAGTCCCTGGACGCGCCAAACAGGGCTCTTTGAGACCACAAGGAGTCGTCGCGTCCAGGCTCATACGCGAATACTGCACGGTGTCGACCGAGGCGGCTTGCGCGTTGGCCGGAATCCCCCCGTGGGACTTGGAGGCGGAAGTGCTCGCCGAGGTGTATTGGCGGGCGTCGCAAGAGCGGGCTAGGAGTGGTCGCCTCCTGCCCAGCGAGGTGGCCAGGTGGCAGGGCGACGCCCACCGTGCTGCCATGGCCAATTGAAGGGGGCGGCTGGAGACGCCCCGGGCTGGTCTCTGGACCGTTGGGGCGCTCCAGCTTGTGCTGGAAGAGTGGGCGGGGTGACAGCACGGAGTCCTTACCTCTCGACTGGTGCAGGTGCTGTCGGGGCACGGTTGCTTCGGCAGATATCTGCACATAGTCGCAAGGAGGGAAGCGACTCTGGGCTGTCACCATTGTGGCTGTGACGAGGACACGGTGCGGCACACGCTCGAGTCGTGCCTGGCTTGGGACGGGCAGTGCCGTGAACTTGTCGCGGCAATAGGGCGGGACCTCTCGCTGCCGAGCGTCGTCAGCGATGCTTGGCAGCGACAGGAATTGGGCCGCGGTTGCTGCCTTCTGCGAGGAGGTCATCTCGCAGAAGGAAGCGGCGGAAAGGGCCAGGGAGGCTGATCCTTCCGCAGACCAGAACCGCCGCCAGCGACTGGGGCGGCGCAGGCGTGAATATTTGCGCCTAATGCCGCCCTAGCTGAGGCTGCGGGTGGATGGACCGGGGAACGTCCGCCACCCGCAAAGCCTCCCGCGAAGGTGCGATGCTCCGTGTGCGGGTGCGTCGCTTAGTTGAGGGTACCCGAGAGGGTAAGCCGCCGGCGGACCACTGGAGTAGTCCAACACAGTACCAGTGGGCCGTCAACATAGGCGGAGAGATGGCACACAGCGGGTTTCTTTAGTGGGGGTGGGCCCCACACTACCCTGTTCATTGCCCCGAACGACGGGGTGTGCGGTTAGGAACATTTTTTCCCGCCTAAAAAAAGAAAAAAAAGCGCTCATGCTCATCCTACTAGCTACCATGCGTAATTTGTTTGTTACTTTTCAATGTAATAAAAAAAAATAAGTTTCTTGCAGTCCTTGAATTTGCACGAAATGAGCTATTATACTAGTTTTTTCGAACTGGCCGTTTGGCTAAGAATTCCAAATTCAAATTTATTCCAAACGTAAACTCCCGTTGTTTTGATGTTTCTTCTACATCGATTTTTTACAATATGGAAACTTAGAATATCGCATTATTTACTAATACTAGTTCTACTGTGAACACATAAAAAGCTCGAGGAATTAATGACGTGTAAAGGGCAGCTATTGCAAAAGAAAATAGAATAATATTTTTATACAAGAGTTTTTGTTCTGGAAATGTTGACCTACAAACCAAGCCAATGGCGACTAGAAACCCCAGTATATGTATTTTTTTAATATTAGATCATCAACATCTTCCTAGCCTTAGACCAAACTTTGTGGCTTTGTGGCCACCTTAGAAACACCGGAGTAAAATTTTTTATTCATATCTCTGACTACCTCTACCGACTACCATCTGACAGCCCGGATCTACTGCTTAACGTGCTTTCCATAGCACGGTGGAGGGCGGGTGTCAATAAATAAGCCACCCATCTAAAGCTGAGCGTAAGCTGCCTACCTTGCCAATCGTTCGAGCGATAATTGCACCTACTTCTCTTCTACTCTCCTGTTTTTTTTTTTTAATATTATTTAGAAGAGAATAACCTGTGACGTATTGCCGTGTGGGGCCGGCACCAAGAATAGCTTCATCCTGTCTCTTCCTATGGGAGTCGTAAAAGCCGACTAAGGGATTACCGGGGGACCGGGCAGCAGCGTTCCCCTGTGTACTAAAAACATCCACTGCGATCGCCAACCCGCCTGCCAAGCGTGGCGATTATGGTAAAACCCTCCCAGAAGCCTATGTCCAGCAGTGGACGATGAAAGGCTGATGGATGGATGGAACCTGTGACGAGATACGAGTGAATTCTCTCCCATACAAAGAGTAAACATAAATCCTAAATAACTATATTTAGACCACGCTAATACCTTTGGTGAAAATCAAACTAAAAGCACTTATGAAATACCTTGTCTCTACCTATCTAAACTGCTCAACCATATGTGCAATCATTAGGTGGTATCATTATCCTACGACATTTTCATTGTGTTAGAGAGGGTCACGGGTCTAAAAGGTTATGTAGTGAAGCAATAAAATGTATTACACAATGCCTCGCGCTAATAAGAGCATTTCTTCGTAGCTACGAGTGTTGTGGTTTTCACGGGCTCTTTTCAATGGAAACCTTTCTCTGTGATTGAGCGATTTTACCTGCTTATTGTGTGTATTATTTCATTCATCTTGCTGCTAATTATCTAATTGCCTCTGTAGTGGAGCGGTTGTGTGAGCGACTGCTGATCATGATCATGAGGTCTCGGGTTCGATCGCTGAATCGGGAAGTGTCATTGAGCTTTTTAAAAAAATATAAAATTCCCAGTAGCAGTCCGGAGTTTGGAAATGTGCCTGGTAGACGGCAATAGGGTCACCCGGGTCACCCCCGATTACCTGTGACTTAAACATAGCTGGTGAACCGTGGGTGAGTAAAATACCTCTGTCTAGCCCTTCGGGGGGCATACAGGCGTGATGCTATGTTATTCAGAAATAATCTAACAGACTTGCCACCATAATACTAATATTAATGTTGTTTTCTTTGTCTCTGTGTTAGGCTTTTAGACGTTTCTAATTCAATCACGCAAAAACGGCTAAATGGATTTTAAAGAAATTTTGTATTTTATATCTATGTCTAATGTTCTTTACCATTTTAATAGACCATTCTCTAACATAATATAGACGTCTAACAATGGAACTCCTATTATTGTTTAACGTTCGGTGAGTGAGACTGCCTGAGGAACAAACCTTTTCTTATACCATCTTTATCATCCTGTCTCTATAATACCTAAAGCGGTACTCGTCCCGTTTCATCATAATTCATCTCCATACCCTCATTCTCTCCATGTGACCGTCCTCCAACCCTTTCCCTCGATTTGGTTGTGGGACTTGTCTCGATCAACTACACCACCTATCGATTTTTCAAACTACTTATTTACTACTACTATAATAAAACGTAATAGATTCCGTAAATGTAGTTTTAATTCATATGTGTAATATTCGCATAGATTTCATAAAGCATTAGGTATTCTTATCTTCAGAGTATATACGTTAATTTGTGCTCAATTGATTTAGATTTATTTGAAAAAAACATAATTCTACTCACTTAAATTTTGTCATACTAGTATTTAAGACAGAAAGTAGTTGAGAATTACAGTGAAATAATCAAACAATAAAATAATATAAATTCGTAAAATATTATTCATTCTAATTGATTCCACGGTGACTGATGTGACTATTGGAGCTTAAACTAACATTTTCATAATTAGTTTTATTAAATTCCTTCAACTTAAACTGTGATTTAACCACTTAATTAAATCTTTGATTAAATCGCTCATTTAATTTAACTGTGAATTAAATAGTTATGTTAAATCGTTGTCGTTTTCATAAAGAACCTCAGAACACACACGTACCTTACGTGTGTAACAATCCGCGAGTGTCGCTCTTTGCGCGCTGGTTCTATTATTATTGCTGGTAGTAATGTTGCTGCTAAACTGCAAGCAGGTGCTCTGCAGGTCTTGTAATGATTAAAAAGTAGATACAGCATGTACTGTAGCTTCTCTCTAGATCACCTAGTACACTCGGATAATAGAGAAATACTAAGTTGCTGATGGTTTAGTGACAGTTTGTTAATAAATCCAGTTTAGTCGCAATTATACACTATTTCTTGCAGAAAAAAATGCGACCTGATCCCCCTCCCGTAAGCGCATCACGTAAATAATGAACAACGACGCGCGCCGTATCCATCAGTTATATGAAAATAATTTTAGCAGCAAGAGAGAAAAGAGAGAGTGTAATACGTTTTTATTTGAGAATATGATGCTGTGAAAAATACCTTTTTTTTGTTAAAGCGGATTAAAAATGTTCCTAACCGCACACCCCGTCGTTCGGGGCAACGAACAGGGTAGTGTGGGGCCCTCACCCACTAAAGAAACCCGCCCTGTACCGTCTCTCCACCTGTATTGACAGACCACAAGTACCTGCATATAAAGTTTATTTAATTTTTTTAGTTCTTGTTTATTAAAAACTATTTTTTTTCATTTACTTATGATGTAGTTTACTGTTTATGTTTTAGAAAAATGTCTAATATTAAAAATTAAAAATTTGATGTGATTATTATTATAGATATGTATTCATTTTATGTACCTAATAGTCTTCTGTACTCTGTGTAGTTGACCAACGAGCCTAAATTAAATAGGGCGGCGTCGTTATATTGCAGAGATCCCTAAAAATGTCCAAGTCTTGGACATGTCCCCAATATAAAAAAATGGATAGCTCTCTCATCTGACTTC
Organism: Leucoma salicis; assembly: GCA_948253155.1. Lineage (NCBI taxonomy): Eukaryota > Metazoa > Arthropoda > Insecta > Lepidoptera > Erebidae > Leucoma > Leucoma salicis. The sequence goes on along the minus strand of OX411820.1, from coordinate 9,933,521 downwards.
GATCTACAATGAAATAACTGTTATCGTCCTCTAGAGGAATCAACATACGGACTTAGTCACCAAAATGCCATTGTGCATCAATACTGTGTAACACAGTACATCTTTAGCGGAATACACAATGGCGGTACTTCATCGCATGTATAATAATTAGATACTACTAGCCATCAGAGGCTGAGTAGGGGGGCTAGATGATTCTAGCTCCCACACTAGTGTGTGAATTATTTTCCTACAAAAGTGACATAATATATAATTATCATTAAAGTTTGGTCCTCAGTACTCTTAAAATAAAATAAGTAATATATTATAAGATGTTATGTCAATTGAAGTTCTTTATAAAACCTACTTGGAGTCAAGTGCTATAAATTTTAATGTAAATTGGAAATATGTTAAACACAAAGTGAAAAATGTAAAATCAAAATAGGTTCATGTATATCAAAGGAATCTCTGTGATATTCTACACTGTGATTATTGATTCACATACAAGTACACGTGAGCTATTAGAAATTCTAAATAAATAGAATATTACATACTTTATCACGCTTTTGTATGTGAACTATCGCAACGAATGGCAGTCGAAGTAGAATTACAAACAGAGAAAACGCCCGCATTAATAGCGGAACAGTGTGTATACAAGTGACGGGATATTTATAGGAATTGTAAGAATATAACTATATGTTCAGAATCCGACGTTACTTGTAGTCGAAAACGTCGTCTATGATGTTTAGCGTTTCAATTGTGTTACATGTGTGATTTAATAGCTAGTAGATACCTACGCTTCGTATGGATCTGGGAAAGTACTGGTGAATCTTCAACGTCAACAGAGGCTTTACTGTACTCGTATTTAGATTTCCGCAATTTCAAAACATCTATTTTTGATAAGAACCATACAAATAAAATAACACAAATGAAAAAGATTTAATACCATAATCTATTTCCCTGTGCTCATAAAAATTTGGATATTCTATAGAGACAAACAAAATATATTAAAGGCTCTTAAGATTGTCAGTAAGTCTTATTATGAAAATGGGGCCATACTCGCCAAATTCATGAGAAAATCGTCCCCCAGGATGTATCGATTGTAGAATAAATTGCCGTTGTGTATTGAACACGAACTTAATCACAATTTAGGAGACTCGGGAAGGAGCTCTATCTCACTAAAGTTTAAAAATAGCTTTGATATTGATTGTAGTTGTTACACCTTTATTTGAAATTTTATAATACATGTATGCTTAAATGATCATATATGTGTGTGTGTGTGTTGTATCTTCATAATGATTTGCGCATTGACAGCCTAATGATCTAACTAGCAGACTGCCACGCAAAGCTCTCAAGTTGGAATGTCATAGCATACAATAGCGCTAGATTTAGTATTAGGAGTATTGTTGGCAATTGTTTCCTTTGCACCATATATGTTAGATATGAAATATAAACTTTACATCAAATAAGCTTAAAATTTTATATTAAAAGGATTAACAGTAAAATATAACTAAAATTTTTACTTTTGGAGCCTTGAACTGCCTATCGAAATCCGTTCGTGATTTCTTGCCACCAAATAATTTGATTAGTTTCCAGCTAAAAATCTGTAAAACATAGCATCACGCCTGTATTCCCCGAAAGGGTAGGCAGAGGTTTATTACACGCCCACGATTCGCCAGCCATGTTTAAGTCCCACGTAATAGGGGGCGAGCCTATTCCCGTCTACCGGGCACATTTGCAAACTCCGGGCTGCTATTGCGAATTTTTCTTTTTAGGAAAAAGCTCAATAATATTGCCCGACCCGGGGATCGAACCCGAGACCTCATGATTAGCAGTCGCATACACTACCGCCACACCACCGAGGCAGTTAGTATTTGTTCATTTAATTGTTTTATTATGTTTAAAGAGCATTTTTTTATCTATACTGTTATAACAATTAACGGTCTGTCAGGCGTGTCTGAACCCAAAGCAAATTGTTTAAATTTTTGTCGTTATAGCCGCTGAGGCTGTGGTCCTGTCATAGTCAGAGTTCCTTTGACTGAATTTTATCTATTCATATACCATCAGCGACAGGTACTTTCGTTTTACATTCGGTTTAGCTGAATATCGGTGGCTTGAACCGAACTTCGGCATTCGGCCGGAGTTCGGTTTAAAATGCCGAACATTCGGTATTAAAAAAATGTAAGCTTCATACTAAAATTTAGAGATATGAAATCTGTCATAGTTGTAAAATAAGTCACATATATCAATACTATAGAATAGAATCATTTAATGATGGTCAATTGTAGGTACGTTAAACTATATAAATATAGATAAATTAAAATGTACAAATGAATTCGTTTTTTTCGCAATCCAGGAGTCTACGAATCAATAAACCCAATAATAGACTAATGTGTGAATGACTGCACAGATGGCGGAGTGGATTAGATACCGGCCTCCCGTCCGAGTACAACACTCGGACGCGGACACGGGTTCGATTCCCACACAGGACAACTCTTTGTGTGATCCACAAATGGTTGTTCTAAGTCTGTGTATACTTTGTTTCCATAAAGTTGTGTTTGTAAAGTCCCCTACGATACAAGGATTATTCCTTATAAGTTTAGCAAAGTGTCGTCGTCTAAAATAAATTGGAAATACTGTGACACCTTACACTGACTGTTTTTTATTGTTTTACGACGTTGTCTTTCATAAAAAATACACACAGAACACGACTTGTTACTCCCAAGAAAGCATACACTGAAGTTCGGCCGAATTTTGTATATTTACCGAACGTTCGGCCGAAGTTCGTATTCGGTTAAAATCACATTCGGCCCATCTCTAATACTTACTACTAGGTACTTAATTTAGTGTCAAATAGTTTGATTGGCAATGAAACAAGTAGAAAGGCCTACCGAAAGCAAGGAGAACCATTATTCAGGACGCTACTAGACTGAGAATTCAGAACTAGATTCAGAATATAAATAAGTACCTACATCACTTTAAAGCACATTAATTATGTCTGTACAAAAATAGATATCCCACTGGAACCATCCACTTTTCCGGGTTAAAATGTATCCTATGTCCATTCTAGGCATTTCATGATGATTGGTACAGTCGCTAAATAAATAAATATTCGCGGACATTTCCCACAACGTACTCTGGTCCCAAACTAAGCTTAAAGCTTGTGCTATGGGTACCAGATTACGAATATAATACATATATTACTTTTTTTTTGTAAATACATACATATAATAAATAGAAAACACCCAGACGCAGTCCAACTATCTGTGTTCATCACACAAATAATTGTCCTGAGTGGGAATTGAACCCATGACCTCGTGCACGGAAGTCAGTTACACTACCGGCTACGCCACGAGGCCCGTTACAGAGTGAAAGCGTAACAAACAAACAAATAAACTCGCTTTCGCATTTATAATATTAGTAAGGATATCAGAGTAAATAATAAGAGGAAATAAACCTTACGAACGCCTTAGTTTAAAGAGGCCGTCACCAAATAGGTACTAAATACTCATATTAAAAGTAAATTACCGTTTATTAAAAAAAAAACACTATTATTTCATCGTGGAATAAATAAATAAAAGAATAAGAAAATAATGAATAATAACATTGCATTATCAATACATTGCTGTTTAAAATATTTTGGAGTTTTTTTTTACAGAGTATTTACAGTGGCTCGATTCAATTGTTTACGCGTGTTTTTTATTCGTATTGGCGTAAACATCACAAAATATTTATTACATTTGTTCAAACGACTTGGCTGCCCTCTAAATGTACTATTTAGATTGATTACCAATACACTATTCTATAATCTAAAAATAACACGATCACGCCCCATTGAAGTCAATATGTTTCCTGGCTTTATACTGTCCTGCTCTTGAACATGGGTCACGGCTATACCCAAGTTTTTGACCAGAGATTTTATATATTGACTAGTCGTGGACTGTAGTTTACCTGTTTTAGTTTAAAAGAAATTAGATTCAACTGGTCATCCGGTCTCGCTTCACGTTGGTGCAATTGACTTATGAAAATATCTTAAAAATAAAAAGAGCTACAACTCTTTATTAGGGTAATTAAAAGTTTATCTCAAGGTTTAGCTGGAGCGTGTTGACCGCATATTGATATTTGCACGATTTTACAAAACAATTTAATTTCTCAAAAAAAATTATTGTACATACAAAAAACCTTCCTTGAAAGGCTTTTTAAACGACATTGAAAATGTTTTTAAAATCTGTTGCGTTGTTTAGAAGTAGAAACATACCACAGACAGGACAGGACTTTACATTCTGTATATATAGACTATACTATTATAAAGCTGTAACAGAGCTGCGTCTGTACATTTAAGATATTTAAGAAAAAATGCCTATATTAGGCTATATTGTGATGTGTCTGAACACAAAACAATTTTTTTTAGATTTTTTGTCTGTTTGTTTGTTCGCGCATCACGCAAAAACTACTGAACTTTTTTTATTTGATAGATCTCGATTAGACTTGACAACTGGTATACATTTTATCCCGCTACTATATCGGGAACCCGAGATACAAGCTAAAAACTAGGTTGCGGCGGAGCCGCAAGCTAAGGCTACTACAAAGATAAAATTGTGAAGTGTCTTTTCAAAAGCGATTAAGAAAGGAGGAAGGGATTTATTTTATCAAGAATTTTGAAGTGGATTGATCAGACATAAACAATAAGAATCAATTCCTATTGACGCGAAACAGAATGATGTTTTGTAGACAATTTTCTATAGGAAATAATTTGTTATAAACTAATATAATATTATTGAAAATTATTGAGTATTTGGAACTAATTGTAAATGGTACATTAGACAAATATTTTAGACAAGTCGCGCTATTGCTTCGTTTTAGCGTATTTTCTTTCTTTTTTACTATTACATACCTATAACATCAGAATAATACTAACACATGCAATAAGTTCTTTTCAAAATCGACTAGTATTCGATTTGCCCGTTTAAACAAATACAAACTCTTCAGCTTTTAGGACAGATATTCGTTTATTCAAGCTATGCTCATCGTGTGTAAGTAAAGTAAACACTGTCCCAGATCCCAGTTCCGTTATAATTGAATTTTAATGAAATGCTTAAACTCTTAATTATCTTTTAATTATCCTGCTCATGGTTTCGTGTTGGAGTGAAATTTTTTAATGTACTGTTTATTCTTGCATTTTAATGATTAATACAACTTTTTAAAACTTTAATGGGAATACAGGTAGGTATCACAATGATACCATAATGAAAAGCTAATGAAAAGATTATGTCTGGCTATCATAGAAACTCAGAAGTAGGTGATTAGTTAGTTTTTTGAGTGTGTTTTACTGAATTTATATGTTATTTTCCAAAAGGATTAAACAAAAAAGTCTAACTGAAAGCGGCTTCTTACAAAGCTACAAGATTTTTTATTTATAATCAATATTGCAGGAAGTTTGTTTATTCTAAAAGTTTGTTTATTATTATACATTATCGTAAAAGTACGCACCATGGATTTTAGCTTGGCAACTGATTTGTATGTAATGTAAGTGAATCTGTTTTTGTACTGAAATCATGTGAGCTGTAAATGTTTAACTAAAAGGAATTGTTTGTTTTATCAATGTATTTATTTCATTATTATCAGTAAGGATTGCTATTATGTTTTTGTTAACTTAAATTACATTATACATATAGCTACCTACCTCATAAAAATTAAAACTTAATTTATAATATTACATATTTTTTTAGATAAACTTTAGCACACACAAAATTCAGTTATACTAGACAAATTCATATTACACGAACATTTCTCGCATAAAAAAATATTTGTATAACGGAACGTGATCCGCGAAGTTCAATGTTTACAAAACAAATAACAGTTTAACTGATAAAAATGAGTACTTACAATATCACTGGTGCCAACAATACGCGGTTATCAATGCAAACCTAGCGATTAAATTATTTGACAATGGATTGGGAACGTACAATACGAATATTATTTTTTTATGCGCGCTTCGCGTTGTGTTCGCGATCGGTCCCGGCTACGGTCTAGTCAGTACTGAGTTACTAACGAACTGGCTAGCTAACTGTTGAAACTATGTAATGTTATCGCCAGGTTATCCTCAATAGCTTACAGATAGCTTTATAACAAGCTTGATGAAAGCCTATCATCGATAATAACATGTCATTGAAGATTGCAGTGGAGGGAGGTGCCGATAACAACACAACAATATTATGCATAGATACAAATGTATACAGACTCGTACATATACTTATGTGTTCGTACATTTGGTTAGTTTCAAACTGTGAATCTGATTACATTAGCCTATTACAATGTACACTTTTAATAATTGCTTATAATAATATGTTGTGCATTCTAATGCTCGTTATCTACTGCTTGATATTAAATACGTGATTTTATAAACCGTTCCCATAAAATATATACGTAAATAAGACATTTATGTAGTGTTAGACTTAGCCCGCGGCTCCGCCGCAGCCAATAGCTGTTTTTTCGGTTATATCTCAGGTTCCCAATATAGTAGCGAGATAAAATGTATACCAGTTTTTAAGTATAATCAAGGCCTTACAAATAAAAAAATATCATCAAAATCCGTCCAGTAGTTTTTTTTAATAAATTCTAAAAAAAATCTAGTGTAAATAACTTTCTAGTGTTCAGCCGAAAGCTAATTTTTTGGTTATATCTCAGGTTCCGGATATAGTAGCGGGATAAAATGTAAACCAGCTTTTAAGTCTAATCAAGGCCTTTCAAATAAAAAAAGTTTTATCAAAATCCGTCCAGTAGTTTTTGCGTGATGTGCGAACAAACAAACAAACAAACAAACAAACATACAAACAGATAAACAGAAAAAAATCTAAATTAAATTGTTTTTGGTTTAGACTTGCCTATATAGCCTATTACAGCCATTTTTTCTCAAATGTCTTAAATGTACAGCCACAGCTCTGTTACAACTTTATAATAGTATAGATATAGATAATAGGTACCCAAATTTCAGTAGTGTACATACAGATTTATCCATGGCATACTTTTTGTGCTTTTAAAGATATTCCTGTGACATACTAAAGTTTCTTAAGGGTTTTTTTATACAACGTGGGTGGCAAACAAGTATATGGCCCACCAGATAGTAAGCGGTTACCGTAGTCTACAGTCGCCAGCAACACCAGAGGCATCACTCGCAAGTCGCCGTTTCCAACGAAAGGGATAGAAGGTGGAGAGGAAGGGATAATAAGGAGAGGATAGGAAGGGTATTTGGACCTCCGGTGCTCTCACTCACCATACGAACCTACAATTGTTTCACGCTGATCTTCTGTGAGAGGGTGGTACTTCCCTGATCAAGCACCCCCATTCATGCTGAGAGCATGGTTATATCACTAGATGAAGGGTTAAATAAAATGAATATGAGGAACTTATGTTCTAAATTAACATTTAGCACTATTATTTATTAACTCTATGTATTCTCATTCCTCTCTTGAGTATGTGTAGTGGTGTATTCATGGACCAACCAGTGTTGCTCCGTGGATGTGTCATATTGACAGGTCTGATATCACGTCTTTTTATATAAAGTCATCAATCAACACAATACTGGTAATTTTTTGGTCTTACCTCATGGAAAGTTTACTGCTTTCCATGAGGTAGGACCACCACTAAAAATAAAAGTATAGGACTTCTAATTTTCTAAGGACACAATCCCAAAAACGCTCAGTAAAATCTTATTTAAAAGCTACATAATTTTTGAAAAAATTAAACAGGATAATTGTTTTAGTCATGACTAATTAAAAGGTTATATTCTCAGATAAAAAAAGCATTCGGATCATCTGGGACGGTTTTCCAGTAGATGCGTGTTCAAATCCTGCTTGTGAGTATGTTCGATTTCACAATTTCAAACTTAGTGTTAATTTGAAACAAGTTAATTTAGGCACCACAAAGTTTACTTTAGTCTGAAATAGGTTAATCGTAAATACTAGCTACACCTACTTACAGTCAATTATTTTATATTATCATCTCTGAAACCCTATCGCCTTACTATACAAGCAACAGAGGATCCTCCTAAAACGATAGGGATAATACATTTAAGTTTTAATTTTTGTTGACTTTTGTGATCTTTTATATGAAGTTCTACTTCAAAGTTGTGAACATAGTTGTTTGCCTATTATCGCTATTTGTAAGATATATATTACATACACATAAAAATACTTCAAACTTAACTAACTAACTTATCATCGTGCCATTTCCCTTGCGGGGTAGGCAGAGAGAATAGAGTGCCAAGAGGCTCTATTCTTGCATACATCTCTCACTTCCTCAACATTCATAACTCTCTTCATACACGCTCGCCGGTTTCGGAGACTCCTGACTCCACCTTCCTTTAATACATGACCGATTTGGTCTAGGTAGGTGAGTCTCGGTCTCCCCCTGTACCTACATGCTTCCACTTTCGCATTGTATATCTTCTTAACCAGTCGCTCGTCCGGCATTTTTTCCACATGTCCGAACCATCGAAGCATTCCCTTTCGCATCTTTACACCAATACTCTCTTTCATACCTACTCACCCTCTTACGTCGTCGTTACGAATGCGGTCAGTCAGCCTCACTCCACAGGTTCTCCGCAGAGGTCGCATTTCAACCGCATTGATTTTACTCTCATGCTCCTTTTTGCATACCCAACTCTCGCTTCCATATAATAACGTTGGGATAAGCACTGCGTTGTGTATTGCGACACGTGCCCTCTGGCTGAGGTGATGACTGCCGAGAAGTTGTCCCAATGCTCCGTTCACTCTGTTTCCCGCATTCACTCTTCTCTCTACATCAGAAAAATACAAAAATAAAATACTTTAACTTCAACTTTAAGTCAAAACTCACCTAATGCTAAAAAGATCTTAAATATCTCTCAAAATATAAAACTGGATTAATTAAAATAATTAAGTAAGTACTTTAATCAAAAAGATAATAATAGATTAATACCAAAGCGTCATACATTCGTGTGATAAGTAATAATTTGGTATGTAGGTAGATACATTTTCAACACGAGTAAATAAAATGAAATATGAGCATATTATTAAAGAATGATAATGACATAAATAAATTTAATGTAGATAAGGTGACGTAATCAGAAAACGCCATCAAGTTTATTTCGGACGATAACCGGAGGCCATCTGCAAACAGCCCGCTATAGATTTTCGTATTTTGTGATAATACTTAACATTATATTTTTTTCTAACAACAAATAAAAAATAATACTTGATATGGAATACACAGGCTACAGGCAGACTTTTACGGATTTAGAAACTTATACCCGCCTCCCAGCAACTGGCTTGATAACGACCCTTTCAGATCGTAATACCTGGATGTCAATTTAGGCATAGGCTAGGCTTCTTATGGTAACGTAGTAGCCAGGCCTGTCATCAAACTAAAAAATACCTAATATTAATTAATATTAATCCATATAAATAAAATGACAGAGATCTGCCTTTAGGTGCGCATCAAGAAATTACTACTGGATAGAATTCAATTAAGTTTCCTAATTCTTATTTCTTAGGCACGTGTGTCCGTGTGGAATATAATATATACAAGGGTCACCACTCCATTCTTTACCACGGGTGTCGTATGAAGCGACTAAGGGAAGTAAGCAATTATCATCCATTGCATGACTGGTGCTAGGGCTGGGTACCAAGTGGGAGTACTCACTTGGTATCGGGTCCGAGCGGGTTGGTACCACTATCTCCCGTGTACCCGGCCATGAAGCACATCGTTGCGTTTTGGCTGTAGCAGGAGATAGCCGTTTATTCTTTTATTTCATATCGGTGAAATGAAATGGTGAGCAGCAACTTAACAATACTCTCGGTATAGTTGAGTCTATGAGCAACGGTTACCATTTACCATCAGATGGACCGTGGCTCGACTGCCACTACAGGCAATAAAAAAAAACGTGGCCCTTATCTAAAAAAAATAGTGATACTTCATTTTATATCCATCCATCCATCAGCCTTTCAACGTCCACTGTTGGACATAGGCCTCCCCAAGAGAATACCACAACGAGCGGTCCTGCGCCGACCGCATCCAATGGCTCCCCGCGGCTTTGACCAGATCATCGGTCCCTTTTTTAGTTGCGCGATCATTATGGGGGATAAAGCCGTAATCGCCAAGCTTGGCAGGCGGGTTTGCGATCGCAGTGGATGTTGTTAATACTCGAGGGTGGTGCTGCCCACTCCACCGGTATTCCCTCAGTTGGCTCCTACGACTCCCGTGGGTAGAGAGGGGTGGGACAATTCTAAACACGGCATTTTATATAAAGTTAGCAAAATTTAAAGAAACAGTGATTTTTTATAAGCAACTCAGACTAATACTTTTTTTTTAATAATTCTATTCTCCATTGACATATATCAGTTTTTGAATGTCCATTGAATATTAAAACAATACGAAGTTAGTTTATTTTAACCTTTTCAGCACTAACACCTAAAGTAGTGAAGGAATTGTGCTCATAGCTTAACTTAAATATAAATATTTTAATCTTTATTTTTTAGCACTTGACATGCTCTGCTACTTGGGCACATCCCCGGACTGGATGGGACGCAGGTTCAAATCCTGCTTGCAGTGCCCTTTTTCCACTTACACAAATAATTTGTTATTTGCATAATATATCAATATTATATCGTAAACACAGTTGGTGCTATTATTGCACGATGATATTTTATCATATTTTTAACAATAATAAAGAGCTTCAAGATTTATCAAATAGAAAAGGGTAAGGTATCTTACCTTTTAGATTAGAATACTGGTAATAGAATATAATATACTCGTATTCCTTTGTCGCGGCAATATAGATAACTATTAGTCGTCGATTTTATAGATCAAAAAAAAAAAGAAAGTATCTACTTTTATTATTTTTTCACTTACAATTTAAAAAAAAATGACAACACTACTACTAAGGAGCCTGTACTAAGAAATAGTCCTTGTATCGCGAGGGACTTTACAAACATACAATTTCACGGATACAAAGTACACCCAGACTCAGAAAATCCTGCTCGTGACTGTTATTTTCGATTTCACATTTTTCACTTTGTGTTTAATTAGAAAAACCATTTGTGGATCACACAAAGAGGTGTCCTGTGTGGGAATTGAATCCACAACACTCGAACGGGAGGCCGGTATCTAAACCATTCCGCAATCTGTGCAGTCAGATTGCCCCTTTGTTCGCAATCCTCAAGTCATAATATGTAGGTACAAAATTAGTGACATAACTAAGTTTAGACAGTACCTCACGTTGGTGCTCTCTTTGGGAGGCCTATGTCCAATAGTGGACGTCGATACACTGATAGATGGATATATATGGAGTGATACCTCTGGTGTTGCTTACCAACAGGTGGGCCGTATGCTTGATTGCCACCTGCGTAGTACACAAAAACCTGATTATTTCACACTCTTTCCTGGATCTAAGATTTAAAAATCGCAGTACATACAGAAACACTGCACTTTCTGTGACCGTAACCCATCCTTCTTATATGTATACAAAGACCTACTTCCTTTATCAGACTACAAATACCACCTCATTGAGGGCACGATAGACGTGTTCGTTTGACTAAGAATGTAAAGAGTTATTCGAACACTACAAGTACATTTATAAGAAAAGTCCTTTTGTACAGTTGACGTCAGACTTGCGGTTGGTGACACTATATTTCACAGGTAAATAATTAGGTGTTAATATTTTAGATAAATAATAATGACAATTGTATATTAACGTAAGCAGCATTGGTAGGTAATGTTTGGATTTCAGTGGCTTTTCCACGCACTCGACAGTAACAGCTATGATCACAGTATTTACGAGTATCTAAGTATTAGCGTTTGGTGAACGCTAGTATTCTACGGCTGACATATAGCTCTAAAATAAAAATTGAAGGTTAAATAATCATACCATCGAAGGAATGTAACATAGTTCCAGTGGCTCGCCAATAAAGGCGAAGAGACGGCACACGGCGGGTTTCTTTAGTGGGTGCAGGCCCCATACTACCCTGTTCGTTGCCCCGAACGACGGGGTGTGCGGTTAGGTACATTTTTTCCCGCCTTAACAAAAAAAAAGCTGAAATAATCATTCCAATTACAATTATGCAGAGTTCATTTACGTTTGAAGATTGTCCGTGTGGGCTAAGAATACAAGTGTCACCTTTTCCGCGGGTGTCGTACAAGGCGACTAAGGGAAACAAGCAGTTATCACCTGTTGCATTACTGGTGGTAAGGCTGGGTACCAAGTGAGAGAACTCACTTGCTATCGGGCCCAAACGGGTCGGTAGCGGTACCAAAGTCTCCTGTGTGACCGGTCATAAAGCACGTCAGTGTGCTTTGGCTGTAGCAGAAGATAGCCGTTATTGCACGCCTCATAAGCGAAGCGTTTTGCACGCCTCATAAGAGAAGCGTTGAGGTTTGTTCTACTCCCGGTTGACACGGCACAGCTGATTTTTCAAACTTAAAATGTCTCTATTTATCATATATTGCACTTGTAAAATAATATCTACAAACACATATAAAGAACAAACACTATGTTTAACACTCATGATATTTTTGATGCCATTTTTGTTATTTAAACTAGTTAAAAAACTGTTTGAAAAAAATCTGGCTTGGACGTCCGTGAGTTGTAGGTAATGTATGTTAACACGATAACGACCAAAATACTTAATTAATCGAGTCTTTTTTTTTTCGAATTATTATGACTAGGAATAGAGCCCTATTACTTTTCACGTTCTGATTCGATGTGGTTTAATTGTTATTAAATAAACAAAAAAATACTGAATATTTACGGCATTTACGCTCGACGCTACACTAAAACCAGCGCCTTTCATGAGAACTACCGTCGCATAGCCAATACCGGTGGTTTACTATCGTGACTATCGTCAAGAGAACGCCGTTCGCCCGGCCGGTACATTGTTTTTTGTTAAAAGAAAGTTCTTACCTTTGCTTGACGAACTGATGATATTTGTCAAGTATAATAACTATTTTATCCATATTAATAATTAAAAACACTAAACACACGTAAATAATAACACACCAACGTTATAAAAAACATATTTTACATACCACATTTTTTTTTGCGTGGTCACGGTGTTTTCACTTAGAACAAAGTATAAAATTATAAGGCAACCAAGTTAGGAAGATAAATGGCTTAGAGATTTCTTGTTGAGCTCAATGATTTTTAAATAAGTCTTATAATATTGTCCAAAGTTGCAATTTTCTATTGATAGATGTCGCTGTTTTAAAGTAAAAGAGATATTGACAAATGCAGCCCTAGATGTCGCAAGTGGCAATTTTAGATGTATTCAGTTGCTGTTGTATATATAGAACCACAATATTGCTTTTTTGTAAGGAAACTAGCGATGTCTTTTTGTTTTCTTAAATTGTTTTTGTTTACAGTTTAATAAATTATTTAATTTTGCATGTTTATATATATTATATGCACTTATGCAGGTATATATGTAAACTCATGGATTGTTGTTCTTACTAATTGCCAGATGGCGCCTTGCGAAATGACAGAGGTAGACCAATATAGAAGTACTTCTTAAAATTAACGCTAGATGGCGTATAAGACATGAAAACCACATTAGTACTTTTTGAAATTAGCGCTATTTATGTGATTTATTGAAAACTACTTAGTAAAACCAATACATTATTAGTTACTTATCAAATAATAAGTTTTATTGTGAAAAATGAAGATTATGAGGCGTGCAGTTTTGGATTTTCCAAAGTATTCTTTCTTTTCATCTGAGAAATGAAATTGTGCGCAGTGGCTTGACAATACTCTCGGTATAGTTGAGTCCATAAGCGACGTTTACCACTTACCATCAGGTGGGTGGTGGACGTGGCTCGTCTGCCATCATTAGCAATAAAAAGCAATGTTCTGGTGGTGTGTTCGAAATGAAGAGTATTATTCTTGGTTAGATAAACTGATAATAGTGTGAATAGGACATAAGAAGTGTATTTTCAAAAGGGCTTATGTCTTATTTTGGAAAACCTTTTTTTCCAACTCCACATTTTCAATGCTTTTCAATGGTATGTTTTATAACAGCTTATTCCCTTTAGAAAGGTATGTAAGTACAAGATCAGCATTCTGTTCCGTGTCAACAACACTTAGGTATATACTTCTTACTGTTATTGTCCGTTCAATCCAATTAAAAATTCTTGACAATATAAATCCTTTTTAAAAGACGCTCCTTAATTAATAACAAGTTGTGACATTGATATAAGTTATAATTGCTACAATTTGATTTTGTGATACAAATTCAGTAAAAATAGACTATGTACATAATTTCAATGCTTTTTGAGCACTTTTGATCGTGGAAGTGCTCTAGACTGCAATAGCTTATTGGTCTAGAGCACTTCCCGGGATTGGATGGTACGCGGGTTGGTATTTTCATATTTCGGTTCTGCTTGCAGAAATGTTCCCTTTTTCTACTTTCACAAATAATTTTTATTCTTTAAGGTAGTTGAGCATGTCAAGTGCTAAAATATAGATCAAAATGAATACTTTTTATCGTATTAGGTAGAACATATAGTTTCGTGTAGTGATGTGGTGCAGATTGCCTAGGTATAGGATGTGCTATATATAATTTTATGTTGGGTTTGATACCAAATGGGATTATTCACTTGTTATCAGACCAGAACCGGTTGGTATCACCATTTTCCAAGTGCCTACTCAGGAAACACTACTTTGTTATTATATTCAACCAAAACGCTGTTGTGGGAGGTAGCCATTCATTAATTCATTTCTCATATGAGAAATGAAATGGTGAGCAGCGACTTGGCAGCATCCTTAGTATTCTGGAGTAAATGAGTGGTGGTTACCACTTCCCATCAGATGGACCGTACCTCTTGTGTCACCATAAGCACTAATTCATACTATTAGATGGCGCGATTTTTTAAACATTTTTGATCTATATTTCTTAGCATTTGACATGCTCCGCCTCTTTTTAAAGTACAAAGGTCGTAAAGACAAATGTGATAAGGAGATTGGGATCAGTGGCTTAGAGCACTTCCCCGGATTGGAAAAGACGCGGGTTCAATTCCCGCTAGTACAAAAAGTCTCTTTTTCCTTATTCACAAATAATTTGTACTTTAAACACAAAGTGATAAAATATATAGTGCTAAGCATGTCAAATGCTAAAAATATATATAAAAATATCTAAATACTAGCCTTTGCCAGCGACTTGGCCGCAGCCAAAAGCTAGTTTTACGGTTATATCTCAGGTTCCTGATATAGTAGTGGGATAAAATGTCTACCAGTTTTTAAGTCAGATCACGCCCTTTCAAATAAAAAAAGTTGCATCAAAATCCATCTAGTAGTTCTTTTAAATAAATTCTTTAAAAAATCTAGTTTATATAATTTTCTAGTTTTTTGGTTATATCTCAGGTTTCCGATATAGTAGCAAGATAATGTATACCAGTTTTTAAGCCCAATCAAGGCCTTTAAAATAAAAAAAGTTGCATCAAAATCCGTTCAGTAGTTTTTGCGTGATGCGCGAACAAACAAACAGAAAACAAACAAAAATTCTAAAAAAAATCGTTTTGTGTTTAGACACGCCTATATAGTCTATTACACTCATTTTTTCTCAAATATCTTAAATGTACAGACACAGCTCTGTTACAATTTTATAATAGTATAGATGACCGAATAGGTTAGTACGATAGCTCAGTGGCTTTAAGCACTTCCCCTGATTGGAAAAGATGCGGGTTCCATTCCCGCTCGTACTAAAATTCTCTTTTTCCTTATTCACAAATAATTTGTACTTTTTTCTTAATATTTTACAATATAAAATGTCAATGAATTTGAACTATAATTATTCGATGTTCTGCTTCTGGTTCCACTTTAAATATTTCCAACCATAGATTAGAGCGTGTTCCAACTTTCTTGTCTCCTTTGTTAAAATTATTTTACAAAACAAACTTCGTGAAATAATTCGTGACCTGCAAAATATTTGACACAGTAAATTACATAAAGCAAGATGTTTATTAGGTAGCAATCTTACCTTTAATACTTAAACAGAGCAGCTCACTGATATTATCGAAATAATAAATAATAAAAAATCACGTCGTACTAATATCGCGTTGCACAACAATTTTGATAGAATTTGTTAGACAGCCAATATTATATTAGGTACGTGTAATATACATTGAATCATTGAAAGAGCTAGAGGACATTACCAGCGAGTTAGTCACTTTAACCGTGAAATGTGACTATCGTACGTACGTGCTTAAAATGTAAAGGATATACTGGCATTATTCATGTTTCACCTATTTAGATATTTTTATATATATTTTTAGCATTTGACGTGCTTTTCACTTTGTGTTTAATGCATGTTTCACCTACAAAAATCCATGTGTCATTTGAACCGGTGCCTACAATGGTCCTAGTAGGGAATGCGAATCTCGTAGTTTATGATCATTATAGTAGACACTATGTTTCTGTATCTGCTCCGATTTCGAATCTGGGATTGAGCAAAAAGTGATAACGCGTAATCAGTGCTTAAATTTATATTGAAGGCATGGCGTAAACTCCAAATCACAGCATAGGTGCCCGAGAGATATTATAGGTTCGCCTATTATTATCAGAACCTACTTATCCCCGCTTTCATTAACGAACACTATATTGTAGTCACAACGGATCTTTGTGTCTCTGAAGTTAGGCACAAAACAAGCAGTGGGTATTGTGCCAGAACCATAAGATTAGTGCTGTCCAATTAAAATTTTATTACTTGATTAACGCAACAATCGAATAGGATCATTACGTTTTCATGTCTAATTATTTAGGTTCTATTTATTATTTTTAGATTCAATAAAAAATATAAGAGCGATTTGAATGAATAAGCTTTAATCTAGAAGAGGGTCCACATCTTTTAATACGATCGATAAATAATATAATTATCGATTACAATTGTTTAATTATATTGAACACCTAATGTAAACTGTAGAAGACGCACATCCCGCACAACACAAAAATAGCTACTGCGCAGCGTCTTGCAGCCAACTTCAGGGACGCCAAGATCCGTTGTGACTACTGTATACTAATTTCAAATGATTATTATATACTGAAATCTTAATTGTTCTCTTTAGGAAACAGAGAATTGATAAAGTGTAATTGCTTCACCATGCTCATATTGCATATTTATAGTTTAGTCCAAAAATCTATCAGAAGAACATTTATAACAAAGATATATTTAGTATGCGGTCCTTTGTACCCCACAGCTTCTGGTCCTGTGCCTTCCTATTCGGTCTACTATAGCTGACTCTTTCGAGTCACCAGTCCTTTGCGATATTTTCCCATATATGTTAGCAAATTCTCAGTACCTACCTTTTTGCTATAGAGACCGTCGGTCCACCGACAGATATTACCAGCCCATTGCCATTCAGTGAGTTAACCACTTGTAAAATCATATACTTCCTAAATGGTTTACTCCAGTTTTCTGTCAAATAATAATTATTCATTTCGGAATACAGAAACCCCACCTCAATAATAGCTCGCTTCAATATGCACAACTAAATATTTTTTTAAATAATAATATCTATACTCTATCATTTTTCTAGAATATAGGTAGGTATTTTTTCATTAAAGTGCTTTTGACCTAAATTGTGATAAATGTATATAAGCAAAATAAAAGTAATGTTGAATGAACCAGTTTTGATAAAACTTTTTTATTTGGCAGGTTTTGATTAGACAACCACCGAAGGAATATAACATAGTTCCAGTGGCCCGCCAATAAAGGCGGAGAGACGGCACACTGCGGGTTTCTTTAGTGGGTGCAGGCCCCACACTACCCTGGTCGTTGCCCCGAACGATAGGGTATGTGAAAATATTTTCCCGCCTTAACAAAAAAAAAGTTTTGATTGGAAAACAACTGTTATGAATTATATCGGAAAACTAGTATTTTCCTGCAGCGGAGTCGCAAGCAAAAGCTAATCATAAATGCTTTCTGCCTGTTTTGCCTATGTAGCAAAACATACAGATATACATCTATACCTCACCATATAATGAATCCTGATAATCGGTTCATAGAAATACTATATTATCAAAGAGTAAAGTAATACTAAGTACTATATACACATATACCTAGCATTTCCTTAGCTACAGAGTAATATAATATTTTATAAAAAAGGTTGTATGCTAATTCATTCGGAACATGTGGCTTAATTATGTAGGGTTGTTAGGGCTGCTATATACTCGTAACATTATTCTTACATACTAAATAAGGATCATTTGGCTCAAGCTTTGCATTCTATGTAAATACAAGAACTATAAACTAACACACGATGTTCTCGACAAAGATATTATGTAACTACACTGACCATACGTTGCACTTTACGTGTCAGCATAAATTAATACTAGGAAAATCTCACATGGTCGAATCGCTAAACTAGTTGCCTAGTTATTGGAAATATACTCGTAGGTATTAAGTTTTCCGCACTACAATGTCTACTCAAGTAATAAGTGTAATTGACCTGTTTTAAAGTTGTAATTTACGGGGGCATTTGTTATATGTAGGTATAGTTATTACAGGTATAGATACGTCGTTTTTGTCAATACAATAATTACCTACACGTATTCTTATGAATATCACATTATGATTGCCGATAATTATGATTACATAAAATATTATTTATTTATTACTAGCTTTTGCCCGCAACTTCGCATACGCATTTACCATATTTTAAATCTAATCAAGAGCAATCACTAAAAAACATATTATCAATATCCGTGTAAATATTATTTGTTTTTAAGTTATATCTCAGGTTCCCGATATAGGAGCAGAATAAAACTTCTACCAGATTTCCGCTCCGTCTTATCAAGAACAACCACTCAAAAAAAGATTCATCAAAATCCGTTTAAATAATACTTTCTAACATTTAGGCGACTTTCACACATTTTGAAATAAAACTACGTTTACGGAATCTATCGCGTTTACTTAGTTTTTATGCTATCCCGACGTTTCGAATACTTTACAGCATTCATGATCACGGGTGGACTTAGATGGTAGATGTCCAAAGCTGATATGTTATTTCAACGGTTTTACCCACAGTAATTACAAATTTTTGGTTTATTTATTTCAACCCACATAATATTTGTTTAAAAACACAATTAAAAATATCTACTCTAAGTTTTATGCTTACAATGTATGAGATTTTAAGCTAGTATAATAAAATTAGTATAATACTCGTTTAAGTTTTAAAATTTTTGTTTATATTTATTGCTTAAAAATTCTACCACAAACTACCAATTAAAATTTTTAAGTAATCAAAAAAACTACCATTAAGAAGTCAATATTGATTATTAGTTTCTATTATATATATATTGATTTTAATAGAAGCTAAGAGTAAAAAGCTACCACCGGATCGGAACGCGGCCTGACTGAGAAAGATCCGGCCAGAAAACTCAGTAGGCAACAACTTGTTATGGAATATTAAATTTATGCATAAAATACTAACTAATCACTACTGTGGGTTTTATCAACACAATAAGAGCTAAGTGTGTCTTGCAATTTTGTGGTGTGCCTTCTTGTATTATGTTTGGTGAGGCCTATCACAAGTTGATGAAAAGACCCAGCCGTCTTCTCTATTGAAATTGGGATGTTTCTTAATTTCAATAGTCTCACGTATCATTCTAGCACGATATCGATGTTCTTTTGCGAGGATTTGAGGTTTGTCAAAACTGATGTAATGGTGGGTGTGGTCCTGTGTGTGCTCACAAATTGCAGAGCTTGTTTGTTATACCCCTGAGTCCGTAAGCTACGGTAACAGCCTACCGTCAGGTGACTTGAAATGAATAAAATTATATTCTAACATAATATATAAATTCAGTCTAATTTTGTGTATTAAAATAATATTAAAGTGTACCCAGGGGAGTCATCCAAGTACCAAGTAACCTAATATTTATTTCATAAGCTAGACCTTTTGTGTACAACGATTTTTTTAATTTCGTGTAATGTTTTTTTTTTACATTTTGTTAATCTAGTCAAATTATTTAACCGAGTTAATAGTTTAGTTTTGATTTTAATTTTGACTGTTATAGTTAAACTAATTTATGTTAAAACCTCTTACATATAATAAACGGCACTTTATAATGTCAGGGTCTTCAATAATTAAATTATTTCAATGTAAACATAAAATATACTTATTTACTGACTTATCATCACGCTATCTCCCTTGCGGGGTATGCAGAGAGCGCAGACTGCTCTATTCTTGCATACATCTCTCGCTTCCTCAACATTCATAATTCTCTCGAAACACGCTCATCGGTTTCGGAGACTCCTAACTCCACCTTCCTCAATGACCGATTTGGTCTAGGTAGGTGAGTCTCAGTCTCCCCCTGTACCTACATCTTTCCACTTTCACGTTGGCTATACTATATATTATTAACCAGTCACTTGTCCGGCATTCTTTACACATGTCCAAACCATCGCAGCATTCCCTTTCACATCTTTACACCAATACTCTCTTTCATACAAAATGTAAAACACGATAAGAATTATAAATAGGTCAGAATTTGATCAGATACGCAACAACAACTGCATGTTGAAATTAAATTCGTAAGAGGCGCCATCACCTGTCTAAATATTGCTGATATTGGCGCGATGCCTAAAAAACAATTTAAGGCTGACATACATCTATACATGCGACGTTACTCGGAAACAAACGTCTACCCATAACGTCTTTATGCCAAATTGTTTCTAAATTCACATAATAGCAAGTGGCCGTGATATCTTAAGCTAGAAATAGGTAGGCACCTTTTTTGTTAAGGCGAGAAAAAATGTACCTAATCGCACACCTTATCATTTGGTGCAATGAACAGGGTAGGTAGTGGCGCCCTCACCAACTAAATAAACCCACCGTGTGCCCTCTCTCCGCATGTACTGACGAGCCACTGGAACTGGTAGACATTACTTCAGTGGTAGGTAGGTACTATGCTTTTTTTTGTTATGGTGGGAAAAAATTTACCTTACCGCACACCCCGTCGTCCGGGGCAACGAACAGGGTAGTGTGGGCCCTCACCCATTAAAGATATCCGCCGTGTGCAGTCTCTCCGCCTTTATTGGTGGGCCACTAGAACTATGTTACATTCCTTCGGTGGTGAGGTACTATACCTACCTTGTAAATAATTAACGGCTTCCATGTCCAAAGCAGTCTTCCATCAATTCGCGGTTCGATTTTTCTATAGCTCCCATAATAAGGATTTTCTATAAAGAAATATTATAGACCCTCATAATAACGGTTCATAACTTTCACTATAGCACATTATTTGAAGCGACGGTGAAGATTATAACCCCTGCCTTTGTGGTAGCCGTTTCATTAGGAAGTAAAATTTTTTATTTAATGATGAAAGAACATTTATAAGTTGGAACAAAAATTCTCTTTTTTGATGTTCCTACTATGAACACCTACTGATACCGTACTGAGATGTTGAATGTAAAAACATGAATTTTTAAGTTTAGGCTATATGGTTCGAAACAGTACATTTTTAGCGCTTCCACGTACTTGTAAGCTCTGTAACAATCTTCCTGCTGCGGTATTTCCTGAACGCTACAAAGTTCCTGCCTTTAAACGAGGTCTGAAGAGCAATTTTGCTTCTTGGTTATGCCTCTGGTTCGGCTAAAATCCATAAATGGAGGATCCCCCTTGCTATCAGGTCCGCCAGTTTACTTCCCACCTTAGGCAATAAAAATGTACCTATAATATTCCTGGATCTTCAACAACCATTGTCATTTCAGTCGATTTACAAAAAACCTTAATAATATATACATCAAAATCTTCCTCATTACGATTCACGAGATACTCCACCCATTTGTTGAGACAGCATGAAAATAGTAATAGTTTTGGAATTTATTGTCAAACGGACAAACCAAAGCTTTGCTTTATATGTATAAATTTTATGTATAATATTGTCTCCTAATCGTAATCCAGGAGATGCAGGTTCAAATCCTGCTCGTGACTGTTATTTTCGATTTCACATTTTTCACTTTGTGTTTAATGTATAGTACTAAGCATGTAAAATGCTAAAAATATATATAAAAATATCTAAATATATAATATTGTTGCAATTAGTTACGTATATATTTATTTATATTTATATTTTATAATTAGTTACGTACTTTAATATAAAAATTTGCTTATATTACATTATTTTACTCTTCCTTTAAAAGCAGTAATTCATAATGGCTTTGTATTTGTAGGTATAACAGCTTATCATTGAAACTCAGCAATTCGTATATAGGTAACTCCAACAAGATCCGTAAAGCAATTCCAAAACTATACATAAGATTGCAACGGAAAAGAAACGTTTGTGTCTTTGGATTGTTGAAATCTGGTTCGGATTACGTTAAGTCAGCACTGGGGAGATAACGAAGAATTCTCGATCTTTCGATCTTTTCTCCAATTGTTAAGATTAACTTAGACTCGAATGCCTAGTTACACGGTGTCATTTTGCGGTTTCTTTAATTAACGACGTAGTGGTTGCGGCTTTGTACGTAGGCAAGTGCGTTAGCATAATGAAATGTAAGCACTTTTAAGCCTAAGTTGCTAAGTACATTAAAATAGGCTTAAGATAAGCCTAAGCTTACTTAGAACAAGTTATCAATTGGTATAGGCACGTAATAATGTGATTATTTAGTTAGCAAATCTATTTAATTGTATTTAGTTTATAATATATAGTGATTTTAAAGCTAACATAATTTACCCCCTTTCTCATTTGTACTTCGAAACGTAGCGTTTATGATTCTGCCTTAAAACGTAATAATATTATCTATTATAATGTTATTTTTGTACCCACTGTCAAGCAGTGACTTCACCCACTGAAACCAACTTGAAGCCTTTCTCCTACAGAGGGTCAACAAAATGTCAGCTTTCTTGCACCTTTGAATCAAGTTCTAATGCCCGGATAAGTTACCCTTGACGTAGTGTCCTGCACTTGGATGATCCCCGAACATAATATATTTTATAAACGTCGATCGTAACGATTCATTACTTCTCTCTCTATTCTAAGATTCCAACCACAAATCACTCTCTTCAGACTAGCAGACTATGAGTCCGGTGTAATTAAACACATCTAAGAGATGAGATTGAGTTTTGTATGCAAAAATAAAAGTATTATAGAACAAATTATTTGTGAAAATATGGGAAAAGAGTATTTCACTGCTGAGTATTCCTTCCAATCCAGGGACGTTGTTCTTTAAAGTAGCTGAGCAAGTCAAGCGCTAAAATACAGATCAGAATATTAAACTTCACTTTCCTGTTTCAGTGCATTTATTTCGTCATTTTTATGCGTTTTTTATAAAAGTCTACTTATCTATACTAAGCTGTACAAAGCATTATTTTTTGTTTGTTTGCTTAAACTTGCTAATCCCTGGTACTACTAATCTGATTTCAATAAAACTTTTTGAATATGATAGTCAGGTTCATGCGGAATATTATAATATACTAGCTTTTGCCAGCGGCTTCGCCGCAGCTAAAAGCTAGTTTTTCTGTTATATCTCAGGTTTCCGATATGCGGGATAAAATGTCTACCAGTTTTTAAGTCAAATCAAGGCCTTTCAAATAAAAAAAGTTGCATCAAAATCCATCTAGTAGTTATTTTATACATCTCAGGTTCCCGATATAGTAGCGGGATAAAATGTACACCAGTTTTTAAGTCTAATCAAGGCCTTTCAAATAAAAAACGTTGCATCAAAATACATTCAGTAATTTTTGTGTAATGCGCGAACAAACAAACACAACAGATATACAAACAAAAATTTTAAAAAAAATTTTTTCTGTTTAGACATGCCTATATAGCCTATTAAAGTAATTTTTTCCCAAATATCTTAAATGTACAGACACAGCTCTGTTACAGCTTTATAGATTATAAGGCGTATTAATCCTTTTTTTTTTTTGTTTAAGCGGAAAAAAAATTTACCTAACCGCACACCCCGTCGCTCGGGGCAACGAACAGCGTAGTGTGGGGCCTTCACCCACTAAAGAAACCCGCCGTGTGCCGTCTTTCCGCCTGTGTTGACGGGCCACTGGTGCTGTGTTAGATTACTTCAGTGACACCGTGCGGTATCCGCGTATGAGCCTGGACGCGACGACTCTTTGTGGTCTCCACAGAAGAGCCCTGTTTTGCGCGTCCAGGGACTCCACCCACACAGGTGCGCCGTACAGCGCCATCGAATGGACCACCCCTGCGTAAAGCCGTCGGCACGCATTGTTGGGTCCGCCCATATTCGGCATGAGCCGTGCAAGGGCGGACGCCGCGGCGACGAGCCTTGGTAACAGTTGACGGAAGTGCTCGCGAAAGCGCCACCGCCCGTCCAGCACCAGGCCCAGATACTTGATCTGGGCCTTCACCTCTATTTGGACCCCGTCCACCGTGATCGAGGCACCAGCAGGTGGCCGACGTCGGGGCCCATGGAAAAGTAGGGCCTCCGACTTATTCAGGGCCACCCTAAGTCCCAGCGCCCCGATCCTCCTGACCACCTCCGAGGTCCCTAACGTGGCCAGGAACGCCGCTTCCTCGAGGTTTCCGCCCCGGGCCACAACCAGCGTGTCATCTGCATAGCAGATGACAGCCAGCCCGGGGGGGAGCCGACAGCGTAGCACCCAGTCGTAACCGATGTCCCACAGGAGCGGCCCTAGAACCGAACCCTGTGGGACACCGCACGACATGGGTCTCCTCACAACGTCCCCTATGCGGCTCTCATAGAGAACTAGCCGCCTCAGGTATGCAGGCACCCCGTGATACCGGAGCGCCTCCCTGGTGCAGCTGAATGGCAGACTATTGAATGCATTGGCGATATCAAGCGACACCGCCAACAGCACTCCACCACCAGCGACGACTGCCGCGGGCGCGGCCCTCAGGCGCATGATCGCACCGACCGTCAAACGACCAGCTCGAAATCCGAACTGGGCGTCTGACAAGTCGGGTCCGACGTCGCGCAGGTGCTGGACGATGCGGGCAGCGAGGATTCTCTCCAGTAGCTTACCCGCCTCGTCCAGCAGCACGATGGGCCTGAAGGCCCCAGCTGAATTCAGCGTTCGCCCCGGCTTCGGCAGGAGCACCAGCCTCCCCTCCTTCCAGCAGTCAGGGAACCGTCCGGACGCCAGGCTCGCGTCGAATAGTCCCCTGAGGTGGGGCTCCAGGTGGTCCAGAGCCAGGGCCAGCACCCGGGCGGGTATCCCATCTGGGCCAGGGGCGGTACTCTTGGAACGAATCCGTGAAAC
This sequence comes from Leucoma salicis, assembly GCA_948253155.1. Classification (NCBI taxonomy): domain Eukaryota; kingdom Metazoa; phylum Arthropoda; class Insecta; order Lepidoptera; family Erebidae; genus Leucoma; species Leucoma salicis. The sequence goes on along the minus strand of OX411820.1, from coordinate 9,908,327 downwards.
AGCCCCCATTTCCGACGTGGTGACGGGCGGTACACTGAGGTCGGCCTCCCGGTCGCTACCTGGCGGTGCCATGACCGGGGGTGTGTGCTCCACCCGTCTTGAGAATAGGCCCTCGACCACCTCGGTGAGGAGGCTGGGCTGAAGGGTCTCAGTGAGGGGAGGGGCCTGGATGCGGAGCTTGTTCAGCGCCGCACGGTATGGGCGACCCCAGGGGTCACGGTTGAGGCCGTCCAGCCTCTTCTGCCTTTTTTCTGTTTTGGCGCGGCAGATGACCAACCTGAACGCGGCCCGCGAGGTGCGGTACGCCTCGTACAGTTGGCCCTCCCGCTCCCCATCGCGGCAACTGTCTTCCGTGCACCAGGTCGTGGGTTCGATTCCCACTCAGGATAATTATTTGTGTGATGATCACAGATATTTGTACTGTGTATTATATGTAGGTATGTATTTACACACCACCGAAGGAATGTAACATAGTTCCAGTGGCCCGCCAACAAAGGCGGAGAGACGGCACACGGCGGGTTTCTTTAGTGGGTGAGGGCCCCACACTACCCTGTTCGTTGCCCCGAACGACGGGGTGTGCGGTTAGGAACATTTTTTCCCGCCTTAACAAAAAAAAAAAGGTATGTATTTATAAAAAAAAGTAATATATGTATTACCTATATCCGAAATCTAGTACCCATAGAATAGAGCCTCCTGGCACTCTGTTCTCTCTGCCTACCCCGCAAGGGAAATGGTGTGATGATAAGTAAGTAAGTTAAGCTTAGTTTGAGACCAGAGGACGTTGTGTGAAATGTCCGTGAATATTTATTTATTATTTATTAACTTACTTTCGCATCCCTACTAATATTATAAACTACATTCTGCCCGTGACTAGGACTAGTATCTATTCTGTGCCGTGACTCCTTCTCTCTATGGCACTTTAATTATCTCCATGTAAAACAGCTATCCCACAAGAGCTTTCCATTTTTCGGCGATAAATAGTAGCCTATGTACTCTTCTGGGCTCTAGAATATAATTATATAGGTATGTACAACTTCATGATTTAATGAAGGTTCAATAGTTATCTCCTGAAAGCGAAACAAACGAAAACCGTAACTCAAAGTAACCTAATTCCGAATTCCCGATTGACTAACTGACTGATATTATATGTATATCAATGCACAGTTTAAACTGCCTGCCCTAGAGAGAGATACAGTTTGGAGGGTGTGTTCTTTGAGAAATGTATCTACTAAGATAGAAAGGATTTAAAGTACCTACAAATTATTTGTGAATGAGGAAAAAGATATTTTTAGTAGGAGCGGGAATCGAACCCGCGCCCCTTCCAATCCAGGTGCTCTAAGCCACTGAGCTACTGTATCGACCTTTTGGTCATGCTAATCTCCTCATCACATTTGCCTTTACGACCAACGCCATCTATCGGAATGCATTTACATGCATTCATCCAGGTTCGATTCCCGCTCGTACTGAAAATCTCTTTTTCCTCATTCACAAATAATTTGTACTTTAAAAAGTAGCTGAGTATGTCAAAAGCTATAAAATATAGATCAAAAATAGAAAGGAAGTTTCCAAATTCTGTCTTTAAGGAGGTGAGATGAGCTATACCGAGAGTATTGTCAAGCTGCTGCTCACCATTTCATTTGACAATGAAAGAATAATCTCCTGCTACAACCAAAACATACTGATGTGCATCATGGCCAGTCACACGGAAGTACCAACCCGCTCGGGCCCGGTAGCAAGTGAGTACTCCCACTTGGTACCCAACCCTACCACCAGTCATGCAATGGGTGATAATTGCTTACTTCCCTTCGCCTTCCTGTCGCCTCGTACACCCGTGGGAAAGAATGGGCTGATGACACTTGTATTCTTAGCCCGTCACCACGCGTTAATTTTATGTGAAACTGTTTATTCTCTGCGTCGATTGACTCGAAATACTCAACTAAATTATTATGACATGTCTTGTTTATCACAATTTTCACAAAATCACCGCCAAACAATGCATGTTCAATTTATAAAGGGAGTGAGAGCGCTTATTATGTTTGTTTCTGCAGAAAAATATATACTTACATTTGTTTCGGGCAGTACCTAGTTAATACCCTTTTTTTTTGTAAATGCGGGAAAAAATATACCTAACCGCACACCCAGTCATTCGGGGCGACGAACAGCCACCCACTAAATAAACCTGCCGTGTGCCGTCTCTCCGCCTGTATTTGCGGGCCACCGGAACCATATTACATTCCTTCAGTGGTAACCTAGTTAATACCTAGTGATAAAACACATTTACCACACATAAAAGTAAATGTAATAGCACTTGGTTGCTCCATTGGGATTCTACTCACGTTTATATTTCCGAAGCGCAATAGAAAGATTTTAAGCGTCCCGACTTATCTGTCCGGCGGAGTAGTTGGAATCAACAAGGGAAGTGGATTACTAATGGCATCCGCTGAAGGACGAATTAAAGCCGGTTCTGTTCCTCGCAGATACAACAAAGTGTAGGTACTCATTCTAATGTTATTTATGTGCAAGTTACATTAACTTTCTAGACCAATAAAATGGCAAAATGATTTTACTTTAATAGCTAGGTATGGTTTATTATAATTTGATTACTTAATTGTTCGTGTTAGTTCGTGCCGTGTGGAACCGGCTTAGAATTGTCCCACCCCTCTCCACCCATGGGAGTCGTAAGAGCCGACTGAGGGAATGCCTGGGGAGTGGGCAGCAGCACTCCCTCGAGTATTAACAACATCCCCTGCGATCGCCAACCCGCCTGCCAAGCGTGGCGATTACGGCCCTATCCCCCATATGAGCGAAACACATGTTGTGGCGTTCTCTTGGGGAGGCCTATGTCCAGCAGTGGACTTCGAAAGGCTGATGGATGGATGGACTTAATTGTCAAGACGCAGGTTAGTAATAAAACATGGCGATGAAGATTATTTCAAGTGTAGTCTGGATCTGGACAACGCGGCAACGGTAAATTAACAACGATTCCTTTGCATCAATATATTTAGGTAGGTACTTCTAGGATTACCCATCCATGGTTCCAGTGGCCTGCCAACAAAGGCGGAGAGACGGCACACGACGGGATTTTTTAGTGGGTGAGGGCCCTACACTACCCTGTTCGTTGCCCCGAACGACGGGGTGTGCGGTTAGGAACATTTTTTCCCGCCTTAACAAAAAAGAATAAAAAAGGGTTAAGTACCCATCCATATTAAAATGCACACAGGTTGATACACGTTTCCTTCGGCCACATTATATTTACCCATATTAAAGTTATTTCCAAGTTAGGAATTTTAAAATCCCATTGAATGCTTTAAACTTGAGACCTTAATTTAAATGACACATAACGAACAGAACAACTACAATATTTAAGACGACAAGTAATAAGGATAACAGTGGAAGGAATACACATTAATTTAATGTTTTCATCAATTAATCACAAAATATGTGTATTCTTAATCTTATCGGCATCGAGTGAAAGGTTGTTTATCATGGCAAATTCGTATCTGAGTTAATCAATCAAGACAATAATCTGACACAGTAATACTGCGTGAGCTTTCACTTATTTAAAAAAAAACAATAAGATCATCTAATATTAAATGGACAAAAAATGTTATAAGTAGATAAGTAATACAAGGATGGCAAACAGGCATAGTTAGAAGAAGCTTGATGGAACGTGGTCCACCTAGCCTAGAGATACTAGCAACACCAACACTATCACTGGCACTTTAGCAACTCTAGGAGAAACAATTGTAAGTGCAGCGAATATAAAGGGGATGACGCTTGAGCTAATACTAAAGGTTAACGAAAAACCTTTTTAAGGACTTCGGACAAATTAAAGCAGTAACATCTCATTTAAAGTTGCAAGGATAAGAATAAAATCATAAACCAGCTCACCTATTAGACTGCTCGTAAAATTCAATCACTCAATTATTTCAGAAACCCAGGGCCTTACCTACTTCTACTATCGTCAGCCCGGCCCAGTAATCAAGACATATATCCTACATACTTAGTTTTAGCCTTGCTCTACGAGTTCAATTAAACATGGATCTATCTGTATTGCTCTTGTAACTAATGCCGTGAAGTGTGTGTAGGTACTCATTTAAAACGTTGGGCTGCTTTCTCTTTTTCTAACATTATTGAGGAAGTGAATAAGTAGGTACTTAATTGTATTTAAGAAATACTTACAGAAAACTCATTGCTTTTCAGAAATAGAGTTTTATGAACATAAAGCGTGACAATCTGTAAAATAAAATTATAACTAAGTAAGGGCAGGTTTGAACTGAACCCGCGTCCTTTAGATCACCGGTACTAAAGAGCGTCTGAAACGGTGATCCAGAAGACAGGGATTCCATGGGCATCCGTAGTACCTAATCATTGTTTTAGATAGCTTGGCTCATATAGTGTAGAAATGAGTCACCCATGTCAAGTGCATATTAATAATAACATAGAAATTCACCGCTGTCGGGATAAAAGGCTCCCATAATGCCCCTGGTGTTCCTCAGACCCAGTCCGACGTTGCTCACTCTACATAAAATCCGTGCTGGTACTGGTAATATCATATCCAACTGTAACTATCCTATCTTTATTTCGAGTTTCTAAGCGCCTTACGCACCTTCCATCCCCGCTGTACGTCCGCTCAAGGCCGCGGTGCTGGACGTTATATACGATTTAAAAATCAAATCCCAGTATCGATATTTGTTGATATATCGCTTGAAGAACATCGGTATTTTTTGCAATATCGAATACTATCCATAAAAGTTTAACGTTAGATACCTTTCTCCATTCAAACGCAAAAAGCTAGCTACTGTATTTGATTTCGTATGTGTGAATGTAGAATCAGAGATCAGAATTTCATAGCTACACGAGTAGTGTACCTAATGATAGAGGTTTTATATGCATGTTACTTGAATAGAACTATACTACTAAGATAGTAGTGAGATGACTGTGATGAGTTATATTATATGTTTGTAAGTAAAACGACGCGTCACCCAGGACGTTAAGTATGAATATATTTGTTGTCGAAATTAGCAGTCGAGAGCAGTTGTCACGATTGCTGAATTCGCAATACATCTGACCGGTATTTTTTTTTTATTTTTTTTTATTGCATGTAGTGGTAGGCGAGCCACGGTCCATCTGATGGTAAATGGTAACCGTCGCCTATGGACTCGACTATACCGAGAGTATTGTCAAGCCGCTGCTCACTAACTCATTAAACAGATATTAAATAAAATATAAACGGCTATCTCCTGCTACAGCCAAAAAGCAACGATGTGCTTCATGGCCGGTCACACGGGAGATGGTGGTACCAACCCGCTCGGGCCCGATACCAAGTGAGTACTCCCACTTGGTACCCAGCCCTACTACCAGTCATGCAATGGATGATAATTGCTTACTTCCCTTAGTCGCCTCATACGACACCCGTGGGAAAGAATGGGGTGGTGACACTTGTATTCTTAGTCCGTCAACACACGGACCGAAATCCAGGAGATGCAGGTTCAAATCCTGCTCGTGACTGTTATTTTCGATTTCACATTTTCCACTTTGTGTTTAATATCATAGTTATCTTTTAAAATTATTCCGGTTGTCACCCCGTGTGACTCTCGTGTGACCGGCCGTGAAGCACGTCGTTGCGTTTTGGCTGTAGCAGGAGATAGCCGTTTATATTTCATTTCATATCTGTGAAATGAATTGGTGAGCAGCGGCTTGACAACACTCTCGGTATAGTCGAGTCCATGGGCGATGGTTACCATTTACCATCAGATGGACCGTGGCTCGTCTGCCACTACATGCAATAAATTAAATCATATTATGTCAAACTATTGCTATCTCGGTAATGCATACGCTGAGAACGTGTCTATTATATCCTCTGTCTACGATCAGGATAAATAATTTAGCTGCTCACTGAAAATGTCTTACCTGTTAATTATGTTTTTTAACGTTTTGTTTTTATTGTAATTATTAGTCCGATATATTTTTTAATAAATTTGGCAAAACATAAAAAGGGAATGATGTTTCTATAAATAAATATATCAATTAATCGAATAGAATAAATAATTGTCAAAGCATCAATCAATCATCATCAATTCGATATATAGTATGGTCAACATCATTGTGGATGGATTGTCACTAAAGCTTCGGCATTTGAAGAGGCCTCAGCTCCGGCTCCTAATGGGAGCCATTACTGGACATGCTTTATGGAATAAACACTTATTTACTCTAGGGGTTACAGACAGCCCTCTTTGCAGAGCTTGCATGGAGGCAGACGAAACGGCCGCCCACATCATCCTTGAATGTCCGGAGGTGGCCGAATACCGGGCACTATACCTCAGCTCTCCGAGGTCGCTCCCAGAAGTCGTCGGCAACGTCAAGGGTCTGCTAGGCTTTATGGTGATGCTGGGTTGGCAAGAGTAGTGCCAGCAACCCGTCACGCAAAACAGGCGCACTTACGACGTTGAGTTGCGAAAAAAAAAATATAGCCCGCGTTTACATGGTCAACATCGAATAAGTTCGATAATATATCGATATTTAGTGAATACCCTAGTGCTAGATGTAATCGATGAATAAACTGAGCGCACATGTTTTAGGTACATATTTACATGTTTAAAATACCACCAGTTTTATTAAAATGACAAAAAATGGGCAACACCAGAAGAGAGGAAAAAAATAAGAAGAGATTTTATATATTTTTTTTTTGTTTATGTTGTAGTTCGCGCAGGAGACATTTCACAGACAATTGTAGCACTTGTATCTTTCAATAAATCTAATTATTTTTTGCTATCCTATATTTGTGGCAAGCTCTAAATCCTGAATCAATCTGCTGGACAACAAGCTTAAGCGTCTTCCATTTTGTTATACGTCCCGCCAAGGACATGCACGATGCACGACGAAAACGACAGTGAATAGTTTCAACGTACGTCAATAATTATTATTAATTGCTTGCTGGACTTGCACGACCCATTTTGCATCCACTGCAAACGTCATGCAGATCTAGCAAGCAAGATCTCTAGTTCTCATAATATTCAAATGTACTCTGTGATCTCTAGCACGCACGATGCACGATCGGTTCGACGTACGTCTGCTCTATTCACTGTCCATCTGCACGACGTCCTAAGTGGTGGGGGTGCTTGCTGCATGCAAAATGGGTCGTGCACGTCCAGCAAGCAATTAATAATAATTATTGACGTACGTCGAGACTATTCACTGTCGTTTTTCGTCGTGCATCGTGCATGTCCTTGGCGGGACGTACAGAAAGGTGGATGGTGCGTAAGGCCTTTAATGAATAGTTTGTACTCTGTTGAGTAAATACTATGTTCTGTGATTCTGTCTGTATCTATATAGAAATAACACAATAAATTTTCTTAAAATTATTATATTCTTAGCGTCATCTTACTACAACTATAAGTAACTAACTACCAAAATAATACTGAAACGACAAAACTTGCTTACCAGTGATGATGATAGATGTCGCTAAAGAAATCATATAGATATATTAGAATAGATGTCGCTACAGGATGCATCAACCTTATAGAACAATAAAAATCTATCTCGTTATCTAAGTAATGCCATAATCATATATAAGTAAAAAATTATACTATTATAGTGTAATAATCTCATAGAGTAAATATGTTCTGTGGTAGTAATCCTGATTCATTTTAATACATGAATAAAATTACCTATCTAAACAGTTAGCTTAGCTGGCAGTCTTAGATAAAAATAGGTTATTTATCTAAGCTGGCAGTACATCGATTTATAACTTATCTGTATCCGCCCATCTGTTGTTTATAAATTGTCTATGGTTTTTCAAAATGGCTGCTTGTAGTGATGTCCGATTGCTGTTTTAATGTTCTTTGTTTATACGTTAAAAACATATTTTAGAATTTAATTAAATGACTCTAAATGTGACAACATAAAATGTTTATTGTTAAAAAAACTCTGGACAATTATTTGGGTTCCTATAAGTGCGTGATTTGACGTAAAACGTGTGATATAAGGCTCACCTTGTAAAGAGAAAATGGGGAATTGCTTCAGTAGTACAGGGGAAAAGGATACCAAAAGTAAAAATGAAAGGGCCAATCCTCACGAGGATGACCCTAGACCATTTCAGTCACCTGTACCGACACCTCCTCCCGACCCAATTCGTTCTGCGGTAAATCAAGGGACAGATACAACTGAGGTTCCTCCCACCCGAATTTTCGTAGCTTTGTATGATTACGATGCACGAACTGATGAAGACCTTAGTTTTAGAAAAGGGGAACACCTGGAAATTCTAAATGATACACAAGGTGATTGGTGGTTAGCTAGAAGCAAGAAGACCAAACAAGAAGGCTACATTCCTTCAAATTATGTCGCCCGCCTGCAATCCATAGAGGCCGAACCGTGAGTAATCAAATCTGTTTTTTATGCAATCACTTGAATAGTGAGCGGTTCCTTTGCGATTTCTTTCCTTTTCGCACAAACCAGTCGCACATATCATGACTTTTATTCATATAAATTTGTTGCAAGCGATATAACGTTAAATATTCCTTAATTATTAGATTAACTGAGTAAACTGAGTATGTGTGCATTGTACATATAAGAATCATAATAGACACCAAACTATGATTATAAATAATATACTTTTCTCTTAGAATTAATTTCCTAGTCAGTTTGTCCAACACCTGTACATAATTTTAACATTATATATTCACCAATAAGATGATTGAAAAGTATTTGTTACGCATATTGTAATGAAATTGACACAATTATAAAGGAGATGCTGTAGAGATTATAACTTGATGTCAATAACAATAGAACACCACAATATCTACTATTTAAAACTGTTAATAAGCTGTGAATATCACTTGTAAATGTTATTTTATAAACTCATTATTATGCTCGCTTCCTTATCTATATTATATTTTCTACTGTGTGATAACATGGTTACAAATATGGTTTAACTAGCCTTTGCCTGTGGCTCTGTTGCAGCTAAAAGCTAGTTGTTAGGTCTCAGGTTCCGATATAGTAGCGGGATATAATTTATACCAGTTTTTAAGTCTAATCAAGAGCTATCAAACGAAAGAGTTGCATCAAAATCCATTCAGTGGTTTTTGCATGATGTGCAAACGAATAAACAAAAAGTCTAAAAATTGTTTTATATTCAGACAAGCCTATACATATAGCTTAATACAGTATTTTTTTCTCAAATATCTTAAATGTACAGACACAGCTCTGTTACAGTTTTATAATAGTATAGATAGACAAGACAATTCACCTAAGATGTAACATTCTGAGAGCTACTGGTAGGTTTTTACGCAGTATAAAACTGATTAGCATGGTATACAAAGTATTTTAATGATATGCAGATAACTACCTATCCACCTATCCATGGATGTCATACAATATGATGAAGGTGAGAGGTCTATCAGTACGTTACCTATTTGGTGAAGCATTTTGGCTGTAGGTTAATTAATGTCTATCTATTAAAGCCATATAATCTGTTGTCTTGGTGTAATACTATATGAAACCTTATAAAGCTGATGCTATTTCCCACCAAAGACCACAATCTACTACCTACCACTACTATTAAATCATATAGGTATTGTTTGGTAGTAACTTTTGTTTAGAGTAAAAAATCATTAAACTTGATTTTGCCAGTGACAGTGTTCTGATTTGATTATGTTTCGTTTGCATAATATTTCAACACTTATAATTGTAATTCTACTACCATTCAGATGGGATATAGCCAAGAGCCCATTTATTATTTACGTGAGAGAACAAACAATTCACACAATAATAGGACATTTTTTAAAACAATAACACAATACTTGGCATGTAAAAAAAAAACAATAAATAAGATCATTGTAATTAATTATAGTTCTTTTTAGCTTTAATAAGATTAAGGTGTGAAAAATATTGAACATAGTAGTTACCATAAAAACTAATAAATACACTTAGGTCTTATTAACACAATATCATTATTTTAATGAACTTCTTTGTGCAATGAACAAAAAAAAAAATTAAATAGACCTACTATAAGCAACTAATTAACACAAATAAAGTATAATGTCTTCCTTTTAGTTGTAACAATTAAGTTTTAAACTAGATTTTATAGAAAATAATTAAATCTAGTGGTAGAGCCTTGCTTATCCCAGCATAAATGGGCCGGCTCGATCTGGGAAGTACCACCCTCTTACATAATATCGGCATGTAACAAGGGTAGTTACTTTTACCGTTGTGTTTGTATGATAAGTGAGAGCGCCGGAGGCCCCAACCTTCTCCCTATCTTCTCCTTTTTATCCTTCCTATCCTCATCTTAGTATCCTACCTATCCTTTCCTTATTATTCTTCCTATCCCTTTCCTTGGAGATGGCGACGCTCGAGTGATGCCTCTGGTATTGCTAGCATCTATAGGCTATGGTAACCGCTTACCATCAGGTGGGCCGTAGGCTTCACCACATGTAGTATAAATAATATATTATTTACAACTACTTGCATTCTTCAAAGTTATGATTCAATTTACAGAAACAACTTTGCCAATGTCCTATAGACAATTTGAATAGATAGACAATCGGACAAGGAAGATTGTCCAGTGATTAGGACTCTAACTACCAAGATGAGATGAAAAAAAACCAATATAATACAACTACAAAATATGATGCTACTAAAATTACTTTTAACTTGACCTGGACACATTGTTTTCCAAAGTACTTAATGACAATGTGATTTTTAGTTGTTAAGAACTGGAGAAATGTTTGAAACAATAAAAAATTATAAAAAAAAAATATTAAGGTAAAAGCACTAATGCCCAACATTGAACCAATGAATGACACTTTACCAAAAAATACCTTGAACTAAGAATATTTTAAATAATTTCTTGTTACTATCAATGTAAAAAACACGTACTGCCATCTATGATGCTGTAACAAAAAAATATACATAGCAGAATCTATCTCAAGATCTCTAATCTCAGATCAGAAATCTACGTCAGTTTATATAAACAACATAAGAGGTTACGGTGTGATTTTTAAATATTTTACATAAGCAAATTGAAATATTAAAGGTACAATTTTCTTTTTATATATTTGCTGATTTTTCCAATTTTTGTTTGTTTATCAAAAGCGGTATGTTATCGACTATCCAGGGCTATTGGTTTTTTAATTTGTTTAGATTTTAAAGCTATATAAGCTGTGTCTACTATTAGTTCCAAAAAATATAGAAAACCTAAAAGATGACATGTATGTCATCTGATGGGGTCACTTCAAACCAAATGTTGAAGCTTATGTGTATATAAAAATCGTCTCTATATCTGGTACATAAAGTGTGGTATAAATTTCATTAGTTTGTGATTCTTCTATCTAACAGTAGACAGGGTGTCAACTATCACCGCCGCCAGCGACTGGGGCGGCGCAGGCGTGAATATTTGCGCCTAATGCCGCCCTAGCTGAGGCTGCGGGTGGATGGACCGGGGAACGTCCGCCACCCGCAAGGCCTCCCGCGAATGTGCGACGCTCCGTGCGCGGATGCGTCGCTCAGTGGAGGGTACCCGAGAGGGTAAGCCGCCGGCGGACCACTGAAGTAATCTAACACAGTACCAGTGGGCCGTCAACATAGGCGGAGAGACGGCACACGGCGGGTTTCTTTAGTGGGTGCGGGCCCCACACTACCCTGTTCGTTGCCCCGAACAACGGGGTGTGCGGTTAGGACCATTTGTTCCCGCCTAAACAAAACAAAAAAAATGGTGTCAGCTATTAGCGCTACAGGGTGTCAACTGTTAGGTCTATTCATTACAGACTTTATACTTTAAAAAATATTGTATACAAAGAATTTAAATACAGTGAAGGGGAAACTCTGGTTACGGGAAAAATGAAACGAAACTATTACATAAAGGATGAAATAGTAAATATACTGGTTATATGGGCAAAGGCAATGATAAAACTGTGATTTCCGATAGGAAAAGACATTTTGCAAGATATGTCTGGGAATGCTTCCTGGTGCTTCTCAACTTATGTTGGAGCTCAGGAATGGTTTCCAAAGACTGGAGAAGCGCAGTCATCGTGCCTTTGTTTAAAAACAAGGGGTTACGTTATGACTATGCAAACTACAAAGCTATAAGCTTGACCAGTTTGACAGCCAAAGTGTATGGTAAGATTATTGAAAGGAGAATGAGGATAGTGTCTAATAAATTTCTGTATGAGGCACAGGGAGGTTTCAGGTGTGAAAGGGGATGCATGGATCATGTGTTTTCTCTACACAACAATGTGGAGAAATATCTGGCTGTAGGCCAAAGGGCTTTCTGCTGTTTTGTGGATTTGGAGAAAGCATTTGACACAGTTGTACGAAAGGAACTTTGGGACATTTTGCCAGAGTATGGTATTAACGGTAGACTGCTGCAAGCGGTGCAGTCCAGCTACATGGACTGCAGAGCTTGTGTGCGGCTGGATTATGGAATGTCGCTCTGGTTTAGTGTAAATATTGGCGTTAAACAGTGCTACGTTCTATCAGCCAAACTGTTTATCATATATCTGGATAAATGTCTGCAAAGGTTGAATGAAATTAATGTTTGAGTTCAGATGGGCGACTTAGTGGTTAACTCTCTGCTATATGCAGACGATGCGGTCTTATTAGCGCAGTCCGCGACTGACCTGCAAACGACCGTAGTCGACGTAACAACCAAAGATTGTAAGAAATGGGGCTTACGGGTGAATGTGAGCAAAACCAAAATAATGGTTTTTGAAAGAGGAGAAGCCAGAACTGATGTTAGGAGTATTAATAGAGGTGTGCTAGAACAAGTGGATGAATTTGTATATCTTGGATGTGGATTCAGTCGGGATGGAAGGTACACCACTGATATACGAGGGGTGATCCAAAAGTAATGATAATGAAAATAAAACACGGTAATTAAAGTTAAAATAATAATTTATTTTTCTACATAGTCTCCTAACAAATCAATACATTTAGTCCATATTTTTTCTAAACCCATTCCTTTTCTTGACCCTCCCAAAACGCCTCAACAGCGGCCATAACTTCGCTATTGTCTTCAAATTTCTTGCCTCGGAGGTGTTCCTTGAGCCGAGGAAAGAGGTAAAAGTCACTAGGAGCCAGATCTGGCGAATAGGGAGGGTGTTCGACCAGTTCGAATCCCGTTTCTTGAATGGCAGCCATCGCAACTGCGGCTTTGTGAGCCGGTGCGTTGTCTTGGTGAAACAGCACTCCAGCTCGCAGTTTGCCGCGTCTTTTTTCCTTAATGGCCTCCCGTAATCTTCTTATTTGGTCTGCGTAGTAAGAGCCCGTAATAGTGGCTCCCTTTTCCAAATATTCCACCAAAATTATTCCTTTAGCGTCCCAAAAAACAGACGCCATAACCTTTCCCGCCGAACTTGAGACTTTGAATTTCTTTGGCGTCGGTGAGGAGGCTCGCTTCCAAGTCATCGATTGTTTTTTTGTTTCAGGATCAAAATGGTGGATCCAGGTCTCGTCCATAGTCACAAAACGCAACAAAAAATTTTCTTTATCTGCTTGGAACTTTTCGAGATTGACCCTCGAAATGTCAACTCGTTTTTTCTTTTGCTCGTCGGTTAACATTCTGGGAACCCAACGCGCAGAGACCTTTTTCATATGCAACTTGTTCGAAATGATTCTTTGAACGCTTCCATATGAGATCCCTGTGACCTCAGCTACATGCCTGATGGTCAGTCTTCGATCTGCCAACACAACATCTTCGACTTTTTTCACGTTGTCTTCTGTGAGGGACTTGGATGGGCGTCCTTCGCGATGTTCATCTTCAGTGGATGTTCTGCCCAGCTTAAACTCCTTGGCCCAGCGTGCAACTGTAGAATATGGAGGAGCAGAGTCCCCCAATGTTTCCACCAAGTCACAGTGTATGTCTTTTGTAGACATTTTTTTCAAACAGAGGTACTTGATCACAGCTCTAATTTCGTTTTTCTCCATGTTGATGTTATCTCTTCGACAGTTCGTATTCAAATGAATGTATCTCCCGGAAATCCTGACCTATTTATATGATTTTTTTAGGCTGACGTAGTGAGTGTATAGGCTAGCGAAAAAAATTTTTTTTGGATTTTTATGTGGACTTGAAGTAACCAATTATCATTACTTTTGGATCACCCCTCGTAGTGAGAAGATGCGGAAAATAGAGTGGAGGTAGGTGAGTCTCGGTCTCCCCCTGTACCTACATCCTTCCACTTTCGCATTGTATATCTTCTTAACCAGTCGCTCGTCCGGCATTCTTTCCACATGTCCAAACCATCGGAGCATTCCCTTTCGCATCTCTACAACCAATATTCTCTTGACAATTAAAAATTATGATGCAACCATATAAATAATTTTATATTTTTATTGTATTCTTTAAGCATTTGACAGCCTAGCCATCTACACCAACACAAAGTGCGAAAATGTGAAAGCGAAAAATATAGTCACGAGCAGGATTTGAACCTGCATCTCCTGGAATACCGTCCCAGATATATATAATATTTTTCGTATTGTTATTACTTTTTATAGATAGCTATAACATATGTCATCTATTAGTGCAAATAGATGTCAATTAATAGTGATTTTAATTTTTTGTGATGTCATCTAATAGATCTTCTGACAAAAGTTAATTAAATACTTTTAGTACTAAACATGTGATATAATATACATTTTTTAATTAAAAGTTTTTTTCTAAACGTTAATGAGACCTATGTAACAAATTGTAACAGTTCTAGTACAATAAATTTATTTGATAATGAACAATGAAGTTCGCGTTTTCCTTAATGTGTCTAGCATTAGTGCTTTTACCTTACTATAACTAGATTTTAATTAACGCTGTCAATCATTTATTTGAAATAATGTAACGGGTATCTGCCATATACATTTTACTTTTATAAGATCTTTAGAGAAACCTTAGATCCTGTTTTAGCTCACAGACACTTGCCTTTGTTTTGCTTAACTTTAAGTGGAAGAAAGTTAGTGCACTTAAGTGGGTGAGGGCTCCATACAAGCCTGTTCAATACCCCAAACGATGGGGTGTGTTGTCAGGTACATATTTATCTGTATTAACAAAAAAAATGCTCTAATCCTTGGTTATCCAAAAGATATAAGTAGTTAAACTAAAGTCTGTTAATATAGATGGTAGCCCTTTTTATAATTATATATTTTTAGAGACAACTTGCACTCTTTCACCAAGTAATAATCCTTGAACCTTGGGGGAAGATATACCCGGACTTATAACAACCATAGACTAGAAGTAGTACCCTATCCGTCCATCTATTCTCTAACAGCCTTTAATTCACTGCTGGACAAGAAAATGCCACAATTAGTGGCCCTTTTCCCAAGAGCCTGTTACTCTGATTAGGTCCTCAGTTCACCTAGTGGGAGACTGCCTCAGTCTGCTTCATACAATATATGATTTGTCAGTTGTGTTAGGCAAAGCCATTCCTCTCCTACAGTTATTGGTTTGCTTGCCCATTTCTAACTTTCGAGTGTATTGAGACTTCTCATAACAAAGTAGTATTGCAATGCTGAAGTTAGTTAATATTATTGAATATATAAGCCTAATTTTGTTTCAAATAAACACAAAATATTGTATAAATGCATTAGTTTTAATGCTTAGTAAAATAATGGATAATCAAATGCATTTGTGATATTAGGACAATTAGATTATGGTCACTTGGGCGAAATTTAAATGTAGTTGTGTCATGTCTTGTGGTGTAACTAGAAACAATTAAATCAGACGTTGTAACAAAACTCTTGGCAAGTGTTGTCCTTATTGTGAAATGGTCACCTGCTTGATAGAGACGCCAAATGTCCTCATTTCTAATTCTTACGTGTTTGATGTTAGAGAATAACATTTTGTATATGATTCCCTGGATAACACCAACGTCTCATGCATTGTTGTAATTGAGGTTTAAACTTAAGACCTCACAAATTGATAGTCCACTTTGTGGCTCTAGACTAGACCATTCTGTTAATTTCTATGATGGTGCATATGCCATTTGAAATTATATGCACTCCTGCCATAATGAAGCAAAATGCAGTTCTTATTGAGAATATTGCTATTATTATTTTTAAGGAGTAAATTATTTTTATCATACACGTACAATAAATATGTACTTAATATACCTTTTTTTTTATCATGCACTCATTCTTGAGCGTCGAACCGACGCGTGATGTCGCAATAATCCGTTGGCCACTCACGGTGATCTCTCAACCAATCACAATGATCACGATACGATCGACATGTGAGATATGAGATTCTGCCTAACCCCACTGAGCGGGTCGGTACCACCGTCTCTCGTGTGACCGTCAAGCACCTTATTGTGTTTTGGTTGTAGTCGGAGAGAGCTGTGCATTCTTTCATATCAAATACGTGAAATGAACTGCCTCGGTGGTGTAGCGGTAGTGTATGCGACTGCTAATCATGAGGTCTCGGGTTCGATCCCCGGGTCGGGCAATGTTATTGAGCTTTTTCCTAAAAAGGAAAATTCTCAGTAGCAGCCCGGAGTTTGGAAATGTGCCCGGTAGACGTCAATAGGTTCGCTCCCTATTACGAGGGACTTAAACATAGCTGGCGAGTCGTGGGTGTGTAATACACCTCTGCCTACCCCTTCGGGGAATACAGGCGTGATGCTATGTTGTGTTGTGTACGTGAAATGAAATGTGAACAATAGCTTGACAGTACTATTAGTATCGTTGTTATATTTATTTTTATACTTAATATAGTATAAATATAGTTTTAAGCCATAAAAGTACTAGTCTTTAATTATCCTCCAAGTAATTATAATTAAATACTACTTACAGTGCCGTTTTTCTCAAATATGTTATTTTTAACTTATTGTTAAAATGATTATAACGGGTCCGTGATTCAACCTTTCAAAAAGCTTTGCTTGGAATGCCCGGCAATATGCGGACACCGATACCATAAGGGCCGTTGCTGGCCGCCAGCATAAAATCGGCTATTATCTTCTTCAAGAGATTTGCTTCACGTCTGGTCAAAACAGATGAGAAGGTGGTGCCTAGGTATCGATTCCAGCAACAAGTATAGTATCATAGCAAGAGTACTAAAATAATTGCACACGATACACGACTGCACAGATGGCCAAGTGGTAGATAACGATAACGTAAGATTCCCACACAGGACAACTCTTTGTGTGATCCAAAAATGTTTTTTCTGTGTCTCGGTGTACTTTGTGATCGTGGAATAGTATATTTGTAATTGTTATTGTATTGTATCGCCTACAATGATTATTGCTTAGTGCAGGGTGTTGTCTTTTAAAGAAAGAAACAATTAATTGCTTGACTTAACAGGAGAGCATAAGGAAACATTCTTCTGAACAAGACATGTTTCTTATAAAAAATGCTAGCACATGTCTTTATATTCTATACAAGCCAATTTATAATAATTGATATTTATACCATATAGGTTATAGGTAGCGAGATAAAACTGCATGCTGTCGCTGTATGTGGTCAACATAATGTAGGTCTTTCAAAAGTAGTAAATGAGTGCCATTAAGGAAATTGCTGTATTAATTTAACATTAATATATAAATTCACTTTCTACTAACAATAACAACTTGTGAATATCCTATGACTCGACTCTCAGTAAGTAGATCAGCTGGTCAGAGATGACTGATGTTTAACATAATTATCTTTTTAACTTAATTATATGTTTAACAATCTTTGTCAATAGCTAGGGCATTTTAAGTTATGTAATTATGAAAATCCTTCACTCATACTATTAACGCGAAAGTGCGTTTGGATGTTTTTTTTTTATTGTATATAGTGACAGACGAGCCACGGCCCATCTGATGGTAAATGGTAACCGTCGCTCATGGACTCAACTATACCGAGAGTATTGTCAAGCCGCTGCTCACCATTTCATTTCACTGATATGAAATGTAAGAATAAACGGCTATCTCCTGCTACAGTCAAAACGCAACGATGTGCTTCATGGCCGGTCACACGGGAGATGGTGGTACCAACCCGCTCGGGCCCGCTATCAAGTGAGTACTGCCACTTGATACCCAGCCCTACCACCAGTCATGCAATGGATGATAATTGCTTACTTCCCTTAGTCGCCTCATACGACAGCCGTGTGAAAGAATGGGGTGGTGACACTTGTATTCTTAGTCCGTCACCACACGGAACAAATATGTATGTTTGTTACGTTTTCACGCCATAACTACCTTATCGAAAATTTGAATATTATTGTCCAGAATACATAAAAAGACAGGCTACTTTTAATCCCGTAAAAATGAATAGTTTCTGTCGGAGAGTAATTTTCATAGAAATCGTCAGTATGCCGTAATTGACGTATTTCTAATCTCAATTCCACACCGACTTACTCGCAGGCAGTATCTAGTTTCATACCATACTACTTACATCGAAAATTTATAAAACCACATTTTAAAGCATTTTCTGCTCCTGCTGATCCTAGTGCGGAGGATAAGTTGAAGTTATAGAATTATTGTATTGCCATTGATTCTTAATACGCTTATCCCAGCATGAATGGGCCGGCTCGATTACTCGGTTGTTTCGTATGGTGAGTGAGAGTGCCGGCGCGGCAGTGCTATCCCATCCTTATTATCCTTCTTATCCCCTCTTTATTATCTTTTCTATGCTCTCCTTATTATCCTTAATATCCTACCTATCATCACGCCATCTCTCTTGCGGGTTGAGCAGAGAGAACAGAGTGCAAAAAGGCTCTATTCTTGCATACATCTCTCACTTTCTCAACATTCATAATTCAATTTATACATGCTTTGGAGACTCCTGACTCCACCTTCCTTCAATACATGCCAATTTGGTCTAGGGTAGTCTCCCTCTGTATCTAAATCCTTCCACTTTCGCATTGTATGTCTTCTTAACCAGTCGCTCGTCCGGCTCAACCATCGGAGCATTACCCTTTACACCAATATTCTCTTTCATAACTACTTGCTCTTTTACGTCGTCGTTACGAATGCGGTCCGTCGGCGTAACTCCACAGATTTTGCACAGAGATTATAATAATAATAATAATAGCTTTAAACACAAAGTGAAAAATGTGAGATCGAAAATAACAGTCAGGAGCAGGATTTGAACCTGCATCTTCTGGATACCGTCCAGATGCTTTACCAATTCAGCCATCCTGACAATTGCTCCTGACTGCTAATTTCGATAACACATCATACTGAACGTCTTTGGGTGACGCCTGCGCCATCTGTCGGAAGTATTTTCATACATTATACCGACCAGGTAAACTTAATTTTACAATTAAGATTTTACCTAATAATGACGCAAACCCTTTAAATATTTAGATATTTTTATGTATATTTTTAGCATTTGACATGCTTAGCACTATACATTAAACACAAAGTGAAAAATGTGAGATCGAAAATAACAGTCAGGAGCAGGATTTGAACCTGCATCTTCTGGATACCGTCCAGATGCTTTACCAATTCAGCCATCCTGACAATTGCTCCTGACTGCTAATTTCGATAACACATCATACTGAACGTCTTTGGGTGACGCCTGCGCCATCTGTCGGAAGTATTTTCATACATTATACCGACCAGGTAAACTTAATTTTACAATTAAGATTTTACCTAATAATGACGCAAACCCTTTAAATATTTAGATATTTTTGTGTATATTTTTAGCATTTGACATGCTTAGCACTATACATTAAACACAAAGTGAAAAATGTGAGATCGAAAATAACAGTCAGGAGCAGGATTTGAACCTGCATCTTCTGGATACCGTCCAGATGCTTTACCAATTCAGCCATCCTGACAATTGCTCCTGACTGCTAATTTCGATAACACATCATACTGAACGTCTTTGGGTGACGCCTTAAATTAGGTTTAAGTCCCTGTATCTTAGGAGCCAGTGTTTCGTCGTAATACTTACCATACTACTGGCTTTGTTTTTACAATTACCTAGGTGAACAAAAATTAAAGATTGCTAAGGATTTACAAAGATTGGAAAATAAGTAAATATTATGTGTGCATTGTGCGTGTGTGTGTGTGTACGTACGTGTGTGTGTGAGAGAACTATAAATGCCCTGTAATAATATTTTCAATGCTACAATGTCCCATGGATATAAGAAAGTCTTTAACCAATTTTTTACAAGTAATCTTTAGTTTGCTGAATAAGTTTAACTTTTTATTTAATGAATTATATATTTTTACACTAGTAATGTAATATTGTCGCTGAGCAAAAGTTGTTCTATGTCTTTCCAAAGAAAATATCCTAGTTTTTTTAATTTAAGATTGCATTTCGACTGCATTGATTTTACTCTTATCGAGGATAGATAGGAATCTATCCTCTTATTATCCTTCCTCTCCACTTTCTATCCCTTTCCTTGGAGATGGCGACGGGCGAATGAATGATGCTGCTACCGTCTATAGGCTACGGTAACCGCTTACCATCAAGTGGCCGTATGCTTATTTGACACCCATGTAGTATAAAAAAATACGCGTGCCAATTTTCTATTTGCTTAGTCGTCTGGAAATTGGTCAAAGTTACGTGCAAAGATTCATAGATACAGGTCAAGCTAATAAAAGCATCTTAAAATAGCAAACATCAATAAAACGATCGAATTCCTTTAAACCAACGCAAGAGATTTTCGCGACGGCTGATGGCGGAGTAGTTTTCATACCGATCTCTCGTGCGGAGTCATGGGTTCGAATCCTACACAAGAAAATTCGTTGTGCGATCTATAAACGGTTGTACTGAGTGTATTTTGTATCTGATAAATTGTTATATTTATACATTGTATCACAACAAGAATTATTTCCTAGTGCAGGGTAAAATAAGCAAAAACATTGTGAGTAAAAACCAGTGTGTAGTAACGGGGTTGCTGTATATATATTTATTTTTTACTAGATTAAATAGCATTCGGCAAGCTAAGGATGATCTTCTCGTCCAATATTCCGCAGTGTCTGAAAACGAAAGTCTACGACCAGGGTGTGTTACCAGTGATGACATATGGAACGGAGACGTGGTCTCTGAATGTTGGCCTTGTATCAAGGCTCAAAGTCGCTCAGTATGCCTAAAATGGGCTATGCTCGGTGTTTTCCTACGTGATCGAATTCGTAATACGGAGGTCCGTAGGAGAACAGAAGTGACTGACATAGTTGGGGAAAAAGGTCCTCGATTGGCGACCACATATCGGACGGCGCAGCGTAGGACGGCCCCACACCAGATGATGGACGATCTGTTTAAAGCCGCAGGGAGCCGTTGGACGGGGTCGGCGCAGGACCGCTCGTTGAGGCGTTCTCTTGGGTAGGCATATGTCCAGCAGTGGACGATGAAAGGCTGATCTATGGATGGATGTGATTAAATAGGGCTTAGGTAGTAGAGTAATAGTTATTTGCAATCAAAATCTTATGATAAACAAATTTCAATTTTTTTCATTCGAAATATTCACATCCCTTTGAAATAATATGCGAAAACTTTATTGCAATTACTTATCTACAAAACAATTCGCGCAACTATTTCGATTACACAAACACATCAAAATGTAAACAGGTAGAAATAAAAATGATAATTTCCCAAGAGTGTCACACATTATAATGCAAGTAGCACAGTTAGACCAGGGTTAATTGTTAAAGTTAAATTAGTTCCTACGTGTTGGGAATAGGGTGGTCTTGTTTGTTTGTTTCAGGTTTGATTGTGTTACTAATCTAAGATAAACAGAAAGTGAAAGTAAGTAGGAAATCATCGATTTAAGTATGGTCTGTCGTTTTAACAACTGCCTCTGTGGTGCAGCGGTAGTGTAATCGACTGCTAAACATGGGGTCTCGGGTTCGATCCCCGGGTCGGGCAGTGTTAAAGAACTTTTTCTTAAAAAGAAAAATTCTCACTAGTAGCCCGGAGTTTGGAAATGTGCCCGGTAGACGCCAATAGGCTCGCCCCATATTACGTGGGACTTAAACAGATGGCGAACCGTAAGTGTGTAACACACCTGACCACCGAAGGAATTTACCTAACATGGTTCCAGTGGCCCGCCAATAAAGGCGGAGAGAAGGCACACGGTGGGTTTCTTTAGTGGGTGCAGGCTGGTCGTTGCCCCGAACGATAGGGTGTGCGGTTAGGAACATTTATTCCCGCCATAAAAAAAAAAAAGGTGTGTAACACACCTCTGCCTACCCCTTCGGGGAATACTGGCCTGATGCTATGTTCTGTCGTTATAGGTAAATCAGACATGTAGTTATTTACACATTTGTGTAGCATCCCTACACATATCATCTGTATTTTAGCACATAACATGCTCAGCTAAAAGAACAAATTATTAGTGAAAGTGGGAAAAGAGAGGTTTACTGCAAGCAGGAGGATGGACCGACGATCTGGTCAAAGCTGCGGGGAGCCGTTGGATGCGGTCGGCACAGGACCGCTCGTTGTGGCGTTCTCTTGGGGAGGCCTATGTCCAGCAGTGGACGTTGAAAGGCTGATGGATGGATGGATGGATTGCAAGCAGGATTCGAAGCCATCTAATCCGGGGAAATGCTCTGCCCCCTTCAGTCTAAGGACAATAAAGCGAAACGAAAGTTCGCCTAACGTTTTGTTTTTCATTCTAAGGGGACTGGACCGCTAAGCTATTGCAGTCACCAACCATTGGGTGACACCCAATCTCCATGATGTCTACGACCCACGCCATTGGAATAATGTGTGTAAATGCATCCGATAGGTGGTAGGTAAACAATACAGATCAATTTTCTATTCTGATACAAACTGAAAGTCCACCGATGCCGTTTATGGATTAGTCGCTATTTGAGGCTGAAACAATTTGAAAGTATTCGACACATTTTGTTTAAATAACGTATTGTGATGAAATATGTTGTCTCTTCATGTTATCTAACGTGTGGGTCGGTTTGAGATAGTCGCTATTAATATTACCGTCTCAGGGGTAGTTTCAACTTCTACTGAATTATGATGTATTTAGTAGGTAGTACATTATTTTATTTAGGGCTATGATACAACTAGTCGGTGCATAAATTAAAATAAAAAGGAATACTTAATAAATAAAACCTACAACTAAAAAAAAAATTGTGTAGTTTTCGTATTACTTTGGGAATCACACCTTTGTGTTAACGCATGCGAAAACAAATTAATAATGAAAATCTGATCAACGTGAGGTATCTGTTTCGACAACGCAGGATGTTGCTCTTGGTTCGGTTCCTAATTACGTAACTATTTGTTATTGTACGTAAAAGGGTATCGTCATCAAAGCCTCTGGCAACAAATTTAATGAGAACATGCACTTACCGTTATTCTGGTTTGTTTCGAGATTTCCCTTTTTTTTATACTACATGGGTGGCAAACTAGCATACGGGGCCCATCAGATCGTGAGTGGATACTGTAGCTTATAAGAGTTGATCCATTTCGAGGTTCCCTACTTTTTTAAAGAAAAAACATAAAATTCAAATTTAATGGAGAATTAAACACAAAGTGAAAAATGTGATGGTGATGTGTATGTTGCTAAGCATGTCAAATGCTAAAAATATATATAAAAATATCTAAATATTAATGGAGAATGTTTATTATCATTTGAAAGAACATTCTTTGGCATTTATTTTTTGAAGATTATGTCTATCAAATGTTGGCCGTTGCTACGTCGCAGATGGTCCATCCGTTGAGTCCACTTTTCGATGACTCGTTCGAGCATTTCGACCCCTGTTTTGAGCCTCCGGCGCTTTCACTCACCAAACGAAACACAATGGCAGAATAACCTACCGTTGTTTCACGCCGATATTCTGTGAGAGTGTGCTACTTCCCTGATCGAGCCAACCCATTCATGCTGGGAATAAGCAATGCTCTGCCACTACTACTTCTTGTTTATAACCTTATTCTGTGTCATACAAGACGACTAAGAGAAAAAAAAAAATATAGCATCACGCCTGTATTCCCCGAAGGACCTACCGTAGAGGTGTATTACATACCCACGGTTCGCCAGCTATGTTTAAGTCCCGCGTAATAGGAGGCGAGCCTATTGCCGTCTACCGGGCACACTTCCAAACTCCGGGCAGCTACTTAAAATGTTTCTAATTTGTTTGAAGGAGGCCGGCTTGCCTCTAAATCCGGTGTAGCCTCGTACGGCTCCCTAATGCATAGCGTCGTTTACATAACCTATTATTAGACCATCAGCACACCGAATAAAATAAATACATTATTATGACATCGATGAATGACCTTTATCGATTAATGGAAATTTGTACTAAATGGTTTTGACCTATACATGTGAATCATACATTCATTGCAAGATAACTGGCGTATCAGCCTTAGGGAAAATGTTTTAATATGTTTTCTTGGTATAAATGCATCCCAGGAAAAGTCTGACTGGCCCTCCTCACCTTTAACAAATTATAAGCGTCTTAGCATCTGTCTAGGATCTCTCGATTCCGAAGATTCCACATTGTGTTAAATTCGATTATAATTATTATGATATTTTTGCGATAACTACATTTAAATTACTCGGATAGTTTGTTTCTTTAGGCATTATAAAAATAGTAATTTTGCAGGGATTATTTTCCTGCTTTGATGCAGAGATTGCAGAGACTGAGAAACTAGCTCAAAAACTAATAAAGCACCCAGTGCATATAACCGTTATATTTTGTAGACTAGCCCTTACAGGCCATCAGCCTATAGTCGTAGTATCCGCCTACATCCGGCCCGGAAGTAGCAATTCGACGCAGCTCATAACCAGGGACTTGAAAGCCCTGCTAGACTTGGAAGCGCCGTCATCATTGCCGGCGACCTCAACGCTAAAAACACCTCGTGGAATTGCCACGTTACTAGTACGCGGGGCAGGGCTCTCGAGTCACTGGCTGAGCGACTAGGGTTCGATATCATAGCGCCTATGGAGCCAACTCACTACCCGGCCTGTGTCGATTACAGGCCCGATATACTAGATATAGCTCTTTTAAAAAACGTAAACCTACGTTTGCGTTTGGTAGAAGTGCTACATGAGTTAGACTCTGACCACCGTCCTGTGATCTTAGATCTCGCTTCCCCCTCACCTGGCCCCTCTGGCAGGACAAAACAATAACGGTGACAGACTGGGGACGGCTGGGGAGTAAACTCCGGTCGTTGTCGTCTGTACACCTAGACCAAGTCCCCCCTATTATTAGTATAGTAGAGGACACGGTGGCTGCGGTCGACTGTTTCATAAGCCACGGACAATCGTTAATTAACGATTGTTCTCGGCAGGTATCAGACACGAGAAATCGTCGATGGCGCCTACCCGATGACGTCCGTGACTTGCTGAGGCAGAAGAACGCCGCTATCCGTGCCTATGACCATCATCCCTGCGAGGATAACCGCATCATTATGCGCTCACTACAAAGGGCTGTTAAGAAATCAATTGACTCTCTACGTCAATCAGAGTGGGAAACCAAGCTGAGAGACCTAGATCCGACGCATCAGGCTTCTGGCAACTGTCCCGCACTTTCAAAAACGACAGTGTGTCTACCATGCCTCCGCTTAACAGACCCAACCTTCCACCCGCCTTCGAGGACGAGGAGATATCCGAGTGCCTAGCCGAAAGTCTGGAGCGACAATGTACGCCGAGCACATTACACTTAGACGATACACACCACACCTTCATTGATAGGGAAGTGGAGTCGAGGGCCTCACCCTCTGCCCCATCGGTAGACACCTTAGGTAGGGACCTAGTGGAACAGCCACCTCCAGTTTCCACCACCGAACTGGAGTCAGTTATCAAAAATCTTCATAGGAAGAAAGCCCCCGGTTCGGACGGAATATCGAATAGGGTCATCAAACTCTTTCCCCATTCATTATTAGTCCTTCTGACATGTATATATAACGCAGCGCTCAACAATAACATCTTTCCCCCTCAGTGGAAAGAGGCTGTGGTAATTGGAATCCACAAACCCGGCAAAAAGCGATCCGAACCATCTAGTTATAGACCGATAAGAGTCTGCTTAAAGGTTTAGGTAAGATTTATGAGTGATTAGTTTTGTATAGGCTGAAAGCATACGCCGATGCTAATAACCTCATCCCCCACCACCAATTCGGCTTTAGAGCCAAGCACTACAGTGTGCAACAAGTCCACCGCATCGTAGAGTATACCTACTCGAAAATGCAACAAAACAACCTTTTCACAGGTGCGCTCTTCTTCGATGTAGCGAAAGCTTTCGACAAAGTCTGGCACAACGGCCTAGTATACAAACTACTCAACTTAGGAGTACCGCGGTATCTCGAGACTTTCTATCAAACCGCAGTTTCCGCTATAGAGTGGAAGGGACACTATCCTCCCCCCACCCCCTACTCGCCGGGATCCCACAGGGCTCCGTCCTCTCACCGATCCTCTTCTCGCTGTACACCAGCGACATGCCTCAGCATCGGCAAGCGCAGACGGCACTTTTTGCAGACGATACAGCTATTTATTATGCAGGGTTTGACCCTATCACAGTGCATAGGAAACTCCAATCCGCGGCCACTGCCCTCAGTACGTGGTTTAGCAAGTGGAGAATAGAGATCAACCCCGAGAAGAGCCAGGCGGTCATGTTTCATAGGAGACTACCCCAACTGTATGCCCCGGAGGAGATGAAACAGATTAGCATCTTTGGTAAACCTATTCCTTGGAGTAGGCGAGCCAAGTACTTAGGTGTAATTCTAGATAACAGACTCACATTCGCCCGTCACATTCAGGTTGTACGCTCGCGCGCAGCCTTTGTCATGGGACGTTTTCACTATCTGTTAAACTCTAGGTCTAAACTCTCACTTAGGAATAAGGTCAGACTCTACACTGCCTGCATACGTCCTGTCATGACGTACGCCAGTGTAGTATTTTCACACGCTAAGGCACACAGGATCCATAGATTACAAACATTACAGAATAGATTCATGCGCAGAGCTACGGGTGCACCGTGGTTCATACGCAATGTCGACCTTCACATAGACTTGCAATTGCCTACCATCAATCAATTTATGAAACGGTGTTCACGTAGTTTCTTTGACTCCGCCATTACTCACGCCAACCCTCTAGTGGTTGAGTCGGCTAGGTACAACCCCTCTAAATTATCGCGCATACGCAGACCGTGAAATAGCCTCGACGAAGTCGACGACGACACAACTCACGCTCAGATCAGAGCATACACAGCTCGCGCAGCTAATACAAGTAATTACCTACGGTTTCGTCCCCGCCGACGGGGGTGAAAGACGTGTCGCGGTCAAATCATAAACGTGGGAAATCCCACTTTGCCAGCAACAGCCCGAGCCGAGGTCCTTACCCCACAGGGGGTGCCCTTGGGTAGCGTTGCTTAAATGTTGGGTTGAGAGCCCTCTGCGCTCACCAATTGTCCGGGTAAGGTTGTCATAGCCATCTGAGGCTAACAACCAACGTCACACAAAAAAAAACCGTTATATTACAGAATAACAATTTACTCGTTTTCCGTTCAGATTACCTACAAAATAGATGCTATGGGTGGATGGGTCCATCCATCCATCCATCAGCCTTTTAAAGTCCACTGCTGGACATAGGCCTCCCCAAGAATGGGGGATAGTGCCGTAATCGCCACGCTTGGCAGGCGGGTTGGCGATCGCAGTGGATGTTGTTAATACTCGAAGGAGTGCTGCTGCCCACTCACTCGGTATTCCCTCAGTCGGCTCTTACTCCCATGGCTGGAGAGGGGTGGGACAATTCTAAAGCCGGCCCCACACGGCATATACGTACGGTAGATGGGTACCTTCACTGAATGACTATATAATGCTTCATTTTTTTATATTACACACTTCATTGAAATCCTGCAGTTTGTCCTGTTTACAATATGCATTTGTATACACTGATCATTTGATTGACTGATGCTATTTTCAAACATAAGTCAATCTCTTATAAGGGCCCGTAGAATGTAGGTAACTCACTAAATCGTATCGACATGGTATCGTCTCGCTTGTGATTGGTAGAGAAACCGACGCGGGATTTCGCAATAATTCCTCGACCAATCACGGTGATCTCTCGAGCAATCACAATGACACGATGTCATGTCGATATTATCGAGTGAGATACATTGTAACCCCCCCTGGTAACTGCCCTCATACTTTGAAATTAAATAACAACTTGAATCTGGAGATTAAATAAATATACTAAATTAATAAACTTGAATCTTAAGATTAAATAAATATGCTAGATTGAATTGTCTTAGATGAAAGATCTTGGATAAGTATTTGCAGGTTCATTCAAATTGGCGAGATCTTTACCGCTAAACCAACAGATTCTTGAATTCTATTAGAAATTCCAAAACAAGTAGAGCTAATACTCCAATATAATAGCATCATATTTTACTAGTGTCATCCTTTGCCGTAAATGGAGGGACACAATAAGTTGTCCAGGTCTCTTGTAGTATCCCACAATAGACATGGAAGGGATCGTTCTTAGTTTTTAATGTGTAGTCTGCCAAATGTAACAGGTAGTAGTGGTATAGTCTTGTGCTGCAGCTGAATACTCTGTCGCATGTGCATTCACGAAGAAAGTAAGATTTATGCCAGTTTCATTCAGCTGATGCTTATCTATTAAGGTTATGATCTGCAAGACAGAGAGGTACCTAACCGAAACTAGGACACGTTAAATTGTAAAAACCCAACCTCTTCGAATAATAAAATGAGAATTTCATGAAGGCTGAATGACAAATCGGTGATTTTGGAAATTCATAAATATCATATTTGGATTTGCATTTACTTTTCGTATTACGATTTAAATGTAAAAAAATATATTTAAATGAAAGCTTTTGAAAAACTATGATTAAGTTGCAGATCACTCCTAGTAACCATATTAGTTAGTTCAATAGTCTTCATAGTAATGCTCTCCTAAGGGTTCATTAAAATAATATATTATGATGACCATACCCACAAACTTACATAGTAACTCGTAGAATGTTTATCCCTACTCAATTACTTTCTCACTTCAGATAATGCCTTAATATTTCTGGAATATATGAAAGGGCTGTCAATCCACATCGGAGCAGAATGTTTTACTAGAAGTAGTTTAATTTTGCATATTATTTCTCTAGCTTGTTTTTCTGTGGGTCCGCGAGGACTTCGTTATTCCTTTATCAAATTCCATGGTTTACTGGGGTAAAGGCTAATGACGAAAAATAAACCTACGGTGTAAAAATGTACCGCTTCTCTTAAATTTGAGATTTAAAATCATCTAAGAAGTCCTTTAATGGATGCGCAATTCCGCACGGGTCGACTAATCAATTCTTAAAACTAATCATTTTTATTTTATCATTTGCATTGACTACATCAATAAGTTTTACCTTTGTAAGTTTCCAAATAAAAGCCCAAAGCCAATCAGCTCTTTCTCTAAGTAATGATTCATACATAACCTACATAACATAAGCATACCTAGTCTCGCAAATTTGAGTTAACTATTGTTTGTTAATCTGCTTAACGGTATTGACTGATAAGTTATGCTAATTGCAAGTTCTTTGGGACCTAAATTAAAAATGGGCTTTGGCAATTCATTTCTAAATGTTACGATTTACTAACCAACATGGATTTAGCGATCATTTTACTTTAGCAAATTCACAAACTTAGTTACAAAATAAATAGGTTTCTTACATTGTAAGTTGTCTGTTCGCACATTACCTTGTCTAATTTTAGTGAAACTGTTGTATCTACACGTCATAAAATAAAGTCGCTATCAGTGTATAAACATACATCTCATACAAACGTAAGAGAAATTATTTCTTTAAAACTAAAAAAAGGTAAACGGGCTTTGACCACCATGTGTGTTTGTCCCGTTTGTTTTGGAGGGCCTAACTCTCCCTCGTCAAAAAACGCTTGCATTTTTCGGGTCTGCTTCTGCTAGGGTGATAGGCTACCCTGGGCCTCAGGCCATTGCTCGTAAGGGCATGGTCGTTAAGTGCTTAGTGCTTCTTCTTCGGGACGGGAGATTGCTGGTCATCAGGCATCATCCTCGATTTTATGATTGGATCGCCAATCGGATGTAGACGTAGAAAACAGATTTGTGTGTTCTTTTTTCTAGGATCTTCTATAATTACAGACAGTGAAACTATCCGAGAAGTCTAATACTTCAGTAGTACAAAAAGAAAAACAAAATTATAAATCGGCCTAACCGTATTCGAGTAATCAGGGTACCTACATAGGTAAAAAGGATGCCGACGAACTGAGAACCACCTCTTTTTTGAAAGCGGTAACAAAATAATGTAACTTAGAACTATCGAAGAAATCTACCAATATACTCAGGAGAAAAGTGGAAATAGAAACGAAAATTTACTGTTCCGAAAAAAGTCTGACTGGAGTCGTGAGTTGCGGTTAATTCTATAGAATACACAACAAAGATATATCTTTGTTAGTATTGTCTAGTTAGTTGTACCTATCGGTGCTGCAGAGATGGGTCGTTAACGCGCTTTCTAGCCACGCCCAAACACTTGCACCTCGTTTAGATTAAAACGCTATTACAATAATAATTACAAGTGTTTATTACGGTTCAGACTATTGCATAACCATCGTTGTTGTAGCTACTAGAAAATTTGCAAGCGAAAGTAGGCACCTCGCAATCGAGCAGCGTTGTGACAGATAACGTTTATTTTGCTAACTCGTTATGATTGATCGGTGCTCACTTGACTTTTTTATTATTTTCGATAGTGTACCTGTCTATAAACTAATAAGCCATATATGAAGACGGGGTCTTCTCACGCTGTCTAGCTACGTCTATGAGATTGCTTTTGGCCGTCTTACTTCACGATCCAAGTACCGTGAAGACTAAACTAGCCAGCAGGCCTACCATGAACTCTTAGCTAGCGATTCAATTTCGAGGCAATTCAAAATAGGTGTGTTGTTGTATTTCGTACCATGATGTCTAATTGAGCGATCTTGTTTAGGTTGTCAAGTAAGTTCCTGGTACGAATTTCAATACAAAGATGTCATGTTTGCGATTCAGATTATATGTGCTGGGGGGTTAGGCAGAATCTCATATCTCACATGTCGATCGTATCGAGATCACTGTGATTGGTTGAGAAATCACCGTGATTGGCCAACGGATTATTGCGACACGCACGCACGCGTCGGTTTCTCAACCAATCACAGTGATCACGATACAATCGACATGTGAGATATGAGATTCTGCCTAACCCCCTATGATTCGACAAACAAAAAACAAAAGATTGCGTCTTTGACACGTCATGGTACGAAATTGCTATTCAGTTCAGTTTGGGTCCTAAACTGGATCGCAATAAGAGTTCGTGGTAAACCTGCAGGTTTCAGTATTGGATCCTCAATTCTGCTAAGCCGTTAGATGTAGGTACAGAGCAACTCGTGGTGTCCACTTGTGAGGTCTCTATATCCAACAGTGAACTAGAGAAGGATCTTATGTATGAACGAAACACCCTATTTTTGCGCTGGGTACTTTCTTTTGTTTTTTTTTTTATACATCATGGGAGACAAATAAGCATACGGCCTACCGGCCTACCTGATTGTAAGCGGTTACCGTAGCCTATAGACTCTAGCAACACCAGAGGCATCACTCGCGCGTCGCCATCTCCAGGAAAAGAGATAGGAGGTGGATAGGAAAGATAATAAGGAGAGGATAGGGAGGGGGTTTGGGCGTCCGGCGCTCTCACTCACCTTATGAAACACTACCGTTGTTACACTCTGATCTTATGATCTTATGTGAGAGGGTGGTACTTCGTATTCGTGCTGGGATAAGCAAGGATCTACCACTAGATTTTTTGTAGTGGTATTGTCAATCCCCTAGTTTTACGTTCCTTTCGGTTTCTTACAAAACATTCTGGAGATAAATGTAATGGCAATATTGCTATTCTTAGTTCTCCATGGGCATATTATTATATAAGTACGTTTGATTTTGTATAACTCTTATAACTAAGCAACTCGACTATTTATTACTGGCTTCTAATTAGTAATTTCTCTTATTTTATTAATCTTATACTAACACTTTGGTAACCTAACAGTCTATTAAGTTATTACATGTCTATGAAATATTTAGTAATGTCACTAGTTATTTAATACGAAAATTTTGACATAGTAATAGTTAGTTGAACTGATGTTGATGCAATTAGGTACGACGACGATTTAAAATGGGATGCTCTTTGTCAATAAGTTCTCTTGCGATAACGGTTTCAGTTCCACGAGCCACGCCTAAAAAGCTAGTAACCATAAAGCATATATGCTAACGAAATGTCTCATAATTAATTATTGACAAAAAGAAAAGCATTTTAATTATATGCAAAATGTTTTTAACTTTTTACCGCAACGTCTTCTGTCCAACTCGTTTAACAATAAATGACGATCTAATCATCGTGAAACTTCAGTGATTAACACTAAGTGTGAAATTGTGTTACCGAAAATAACAGTCACGAGCAGGATCCTGCTGGGCCTCGTGGCGTAGTCGGTAGTGTAACCGACATCCGTGCACGAGGTCGTGGGTTCGATTCCCAATCAGGATAATTATTTGTGAGATAAACACTAATATTTGTACTGCGTCTGGGTGTATGTATATATATATAAAAAAATAGTATATGTGTTATATCCGAAATCTGGTACCGCCGCTGGTAAGCTTAGTTTGGGATCCGAGGACGTTGTGTGAAATGTCCGTGATTAATTTATTTATAAAAAAAAGCTTCAGTGATGTTTTCATTCAAGACAATAAAATTTAAAGTAAGTAATTACTAGGCAGATAATAACTATCAAGTCGTCTCAGTTAATTATAATAGAGCAAGACCACACGGTCTGTATTGACGTCAAACGCCATTGTATGGCGTTGTACGTTGTTTGTTTGCTGTTCCATCTGATACTCGACGTAAGAGTTGATGGCTCGTGAAGGACAAATCATCGCTTCACTTGAAATATCGCGTATACTTTACGTGGTTTTAGAAAGACTTACAATATAAATGTGTATTTTGTAATCGATTTATATTTAAACTACTATTTATGTAATTTTAATTTAGAAAAATAAGAATGTATTTGCAGTTTTCGTTTTTATAAAAGTCAAGATACAATACTTTTTCATTGTCCAATTATGATCTCGATTACTATAATTTCTTCTTAGGATTATTAATATTACTCTTAATTATAATATACTCTAGCTATACTGAAAATTAATTATATTTTCAAACATTTTGATCTATATTTTAGCACTTGACATGCTCAGCTACTCTTAAAGTACAAATAATAATTTGTGAATAAGGAAAAAGAGTATTTTAGTACGAGCGGGAATCGAAATAGAAATGGTACGATAGCTCAATGGATTAGAGCACTTCCCCGGAAAGGAAGGGACGCAGGTTCGATTCCCGCTCGTACTAAAATACTCTTTTTCCTTATTCACAAATTATTATTTGTAATTATATTCAGCTACTCTTAAAGTACAAATAATAATTTGTGAATAAGGAAAAAGAGTATTTTAGTACGAGCGGGAATCGAAATAGAAATGGTACGATAGCTCAATGGATTAGAGCACTTCCCCGGAAAGGAAGGGACGCAGGTTCGATTCCCGCTCGTACTAAAATACTCTTTTTCCTTATTCACAAATTATTATTTGTAATTATATTTTGACCAAAACTACCAAAAATCTAGCTTTTATTATTTACCTATATAAATTTCTTTTAAATTTTGTATGAAATTTATCATCCTCTGTATCTATGGAAAGAACATCGGCCTTTTATCCCGGAAAAATGGATAGTACCTGTAGGATAGCTATTTTTATATAGAGACTAGTACGGCCGGGCCACGCGTTGCTGTGGCACACATTACTTGATTTTTTTTTTTTTAGAAATATATCGAATTTAAAACTAGCCTATCTTTAAAAATAGGAACAACTTAAAAAGAAAAAAAAATATTTTGTCTTTAAAACAACTGAGCATGTTGTGTTAAAATACAGATCAAAAACCTAAAACGAATTGGACAATTTAAAAAAAAATCGCTTACATCGGATTAGTAGTTTCGGAACAACGTGACACATGGGGTTATATTAAGAAGTCCACACTGGTGAAGTTGCGGGCAGAATATAGTTGTACATACATGTTCTCTAAAAAAACACCTTTCTTTTCACCCACCGCCATGTGTCTCTCCGCCTGTATTTGCACTGGAACTGCCTGAAAGTACTTCAGTGTTTCTTTAAACCTGACAATGAAAACATTCGGTTTTATATAACACTAGATTACCCGGCGAACTTCGTACTGCCATAATATATTTTTTCATGAATAAATATTGCAATTATAAATTGAGATATAAAGTATCCTATCTCTTAAGTTGGAACAAAATACACATTTAAAAAAAATACTTTGGAAAATCCAAAAGTGCACGCCTCATAATCTTCATTTTTCACAATAAAATTGATTATTTGATTACTAATAATGTATTGGTCTTACTAAGTAGTTTTCAATAAATCACATAGATAGTGCTAATTTCAAAAACTATTAATGAGGTTTTCATGTACGCCATACGCCATCTAGCGCTAATTTTAAGAAGTACTTCTATATTGGTCTGTAGAAATAGTTCAAGTAATTCTCACGAAATAAGATATAGCGTAGCGCTGGTTTTAGAGTCGATTGTAAATATTCACTTTTTTTTGTTTATTTAATAACAATTAAACCACATAGAATCAGACCGTGAAAAGGGCTCTATTCGTGATCATACTAATTAGTAATAGAAAAAAAAAGACTCGATTAGTAAAGTATTTTGGTCGTTATCGTGTTAACATACATTCCCTACAACAAACGGACAAACGACGAACAAACGGACGTCCAAGACATAACTTTTTCAAACAGTTTTTTAACTAGTTTAAATAACCAAAATAGTATCAAAAATATCATGAGTGTTAAAAATAGTGTTTTTCCTGGATATGTGTGTGTATATATTGTTTTAAAAGTGCAATATATGATAAATAGAGACATTTTAACCCTTAATTATGCAAATTTATTATTTTTATTTGATTTTATTCATTGTTTATGTCTGTTATAACTGAAAAATACAAAAAAAAATCTTCTGTCACGGGTTTTCAAAAAATACTACGTCAAGTATGCTTCCCATTGCACATTAATCGAAGATGTTATAATAATCTGAGATGTCCAGAATTATGCACATTGGCAAGTTCATGTAGTGAGAATATTTTGTTTATTTTTGTAAAAAAATACTGAAAAAATTCAATAAACTTATCAAATAGGAAACATAAACAAAAAACATTAAAAATCACAAAAATATTTTATAGCGTAAAATTCTTCTTATCCTATATTTATATATATTTGTAGCATTTGACATGCTTAGCACTATACATTAAACACAAAGTGAAAAATGTGAAATCGAAAATAACAGTCAGGAGCAGGATTTGAACCTGCATCTTCTGGATACCGTCCAGATGCTTTACCAATTCAGCCATCCTGACAATTGCTCCTGACTGCTAATTTCGATAACACATCACACCTAACGTCTTTGGGTGACGCCTGCGCCATCTGTCGGACGTATTTTCATACATTATACCGACCAGGTAAACTTAATTTTACAATTAAGATTTTTACCTAATAATGACGCAAACCCTATAAATATTTATATATATTTGTAGCATTTGACATGCTTAGCACTATACATTAAACACAAAGTGAAAAATGTGAAATCGAAAATAACAGTCAGGAGCAGGATTTGAACCTGCATCTTCTGGATACCGTCCAGATGCTTTACCAATTCAGCCATCCTGACAATTGCTCCTGACTGCTAATTTCGATAACACATCACACCTAACGTCTTTGGGTGACGCCTGCGCCATCTGTCGGACGTATTTTCATACATTATACCGACCAGGTAAACTTAATTTTACAATTAAGATTTTTACCTAATAATGACGCAAACCCTATAAATATTTATATATATTTGTAGCATTTGACATGCTTAGCACTATACATTAAACACAAAGTGAAAAATGTGAAATCGAAAATAACAGTCAGGAGCAGGATTTGAACCTGCATCTTCTGGATACCGTCCAGATGCTTTACCAATTCAGCCATCCTGACAATTGCTCCTGACTGCTAATTTCGATAACACATCACACCTAACGTCTTTGGGTGACGCCTGCGCCATCTGTCGGACGTATTTTCATACATTATACCGACCAGGTAAACTTAATTTTACAATTAAGATTTTTACCTAATAATGACGCAAACCCTATAAATATTTATATATATTTGTAGCATTTGACATGCTTAGCACTATACATTAAACACAAAGTGAAAAATGTGAAATCGAAAATAACAGTCAGGAGCAGGATTTGAACCTGCATCTTCTGGATACCGTCCAGATGCTTTACCAATTCAGCCATCCTGACAATTGCTCCTGACTGCTAATTTCGATAACACATCACACCTAACGTCTTTGGGTGACGCCTGCGCCATCTGTCGGACGTATTTTCATACATTATACCGACCAGGTAAACTTAATTTTACAATTAAGATTTTTACCTAATAATGACGCAAACCCTATAAATATTTATATATATTTGTAGCATTTGACATGCTTAGCACTATACATTAAACACAAAGTGAAAAATGTGAAATCGAAAATAACAGTCAGGAGCAGGATTTGAACCTGCATCTTCTGGATACCGTCCAGATGCTTTACCAATTCAGCCATCCTGACAATTGCTCCTGACTGCTAATTTCGATAACACATCACACCTAACGTCTTTGGGTGACGCCTGCGCCATCTGTCGGACGTATTTTCATACATTATACCGACCAGGTAAACTTAATTTTACAATTAAGATTTTTACCTAATAATGACGCAAACCCT
This sequence comes from Leucoma salicis, assembly GCA_948253155.1. Lineage (NCBI taxonomy): Eukaryota > Metazoa > Arthropoda > Insecta > Lepidoptera > Erebidae > Leucoma > Leucoma salicis. The sequence continues at coordinate 9,871,598 of OX411820.1, read as the reverse complement.
ATAAATATTTATATATATTTGTAGCATTTGACATGCTTAGCACTATACATTAAACACAAAGTGAAAAATGTGAAATCGAAAATAACAGTCAGGAGCAGGATTTGAACCTGCATCTTCTGGATACCGTCCAGATGCTTTACCAATTCAGCCATCCTGACAATTGCTCCTGACTGCTAATTTCGATAACACATCACACCTAACGTCTTTGGGTGACGCCTGCGCCATCTGTCGGACGTATTTTTCACTTTGTGTTTAATGTATAGTGCTAAGCATGTCAAATGCTACAAATATATATAAATATTTATAGGGTTTGCGTCATTATTAGGTAAAAATCTTAATTGTAAAATTAAGTTTACCTGGTCGGTATAATGTATGAAAATACGTCCGACAGATGGCGCAGGCGTCACCCAAAGACGTTAGGTGTGATGTGTTATCGAAATTAGCAGTCAGGAGCAATTGTCAGGATGGCTGAATTGGTAAAGCATCTGGACGGTATCCAGAAGATGCAGGTTCAAATCCTGCTCCTGACTGTTATTTTCGATTTCACATTTTTCACTTTGTGTTTAATGTATAGTGCTAAGCATGTCAAATGCTACAAATATATATAAATATTTATAGGGTTTGCGTCATTATTAGGTAAAAATCTTAATTGTAAAATTAAGTTTACCTGGTCGGTATAATGTATGAAAATACGTCCGACAGATGGCGCAGGCGTCACCCAAAGACGTTAGGTGTGATGTGTTATCGAAATTAGCAGTCAGGAGCAATTGTCAGGATGGCTGAATTGGTAAAGCATCTGGACGGTATCCAGAAGATGCAGGTTCAAATCCTGCTCCTGACTGTTATTTTCGATTTCACATTTTTCACTTTGTGTTTAATGTATAGTGCTAAGCATGTCAAATGCTACAAATATATATAAATATTTATAGGGTTTGCGTCATTATTAGGTAAAAATCTTAATTGTAAAATTAAGTTTACCTGGTCGGTATAATGTATGAAAATACGTCCGACAGATGGCGCAGGCGTCACCCAAAGACGTTAGGTGTGATGTGTTATCGAAATTAGCAGTCAGGAGCAATTGTCAGGATGGCTGAATTGGTAAAGCATCTGGACGGTATCCAGAAGATGCAGGTTCAAATCCTGCTCCTGACTGTTATTTTCGATTTCACATTTTTCACTTTGTGTTTAATGTATAGTGCTAAGCATGTCAAATGCTACAAATATATATAAATATTTATAGGGTTTGCGTCATTATTAGGTAAAAATCTTAATTGTAAAATTAAGTTTACCTGGTCGGTATAATGTATGAAAATACGTCCGACAGATGGCGCAGGCGTCACCCAAAGACGTTAGGTGTGATGTGTTATCGAAATTAGCAGTCAGGAGCAATTGTCAGGATGGCTGAATTGGTAAAGCATCTGGACGGTATCCAGAAGATGCAGGTTCAAATCCTGCTCCTGACTGTTATTTTCGATTTCACATTTTTCACTTTGTGTTTAATATCTTCTTATCCTTATTAATTCAATAATCTTAGGCACATTTAGGCTAGATTGCAAAATTATTTTTTTAACTTATTATTAACTTTCACTTAAATTATTAATCATAATATATTATATACAATGTGTTTAAAAATCTGTGTTACATAATATTTAAAATCAGGCTATTCCTTTTCAATACCTATGTAATTATTTAGAATGAAAATTGTGAAAACAATTTCTTCTCCTTACAACACACAGCCTTTGGTTGCATTTGATACAATACACCTCAGTCTTATTTCTTGTACAATATCTACATCTACCATAACTAGTAAAACCTTGCCAGTGACCTACACCATCATAATGTACCGATTCACCAGGCCGAGGTATTATAGGAGTTTGAATAATAGGAACATTATCCTTTTTAGAAGGATGCAACTCAGAGGACCTCTCTGTTTGTTGCAGTTCTTTTGCTAGTTCGACTCTAAATGTTTTCAAGTTAGTATGCTGAGTTCCTTTACAACTACAATTTCTTCGATATAACAACCAGGCATTGTTAACACATATATCGATTGCATTTGAGCAAATATTCCCGAGTACCAGAGACGGCTCTTGTATGTAGTCCGGTATAAAGCAATCAACATGTCGCAGAGATCATCACCACCCATATACTGATTGTAATATTTAATGAGACACGGACAGTCCACGTAAATATTGCCTTTTTTCTCTTTACTATATCGTTTAATTTTTTGCACGGGATATACTTTTGTGTAAGAGCTTACTAATATACAACACTTACTTTAGTTTGAATAGTTTTGCAAAGCGTAATAACTAATTTAGCCCCCAAAGTCATATTCTCTTCTATTTCTAAAAAGTGAATGTACCTGTTTTGTTGTTACAATATTTTTTAAACCCCTATTTATTAGGTTTCATTGGGTTGTACTGTTTACAGTTTCCCGCCTTTTTACCTTTATATGGTATCGTCACTTCATCAATGCTATATCGCAGTTCTTCTGTAGCCAAAGAGTTACGTCGTATCTTCTCTGCTAAGGGTCTTCTTTATAAAATCGGTCGAAATCAGGACAAGAATTGTCTACAAAGTGTAAATATTTTCGAATTTGTTGGAATCTTTTAAGAGTTATTGTGTTAGATATACTAGCGTATCTTAATTTATTTGACCAGTAATCTAAATATGAAGGCATCGATACAACCCCCATAATTAACAAAATAGATATAAAATCTCTCAGTTCGTTTTCAGTCAAGTTGATAGATTTTCCTGTACTCTGCACTGAATAAAGGTTTGTATTTAAAATGATGTCCTGAAAAATATCTATAGAAAAATAATCTAATGGTGAGCCGTCGCCAGCTATATCAAATATAAATTCATCTTTGGGTATTGCAGCCTTGTGTCTGAACTGAGCTTTTTTCCAAGAATATTGTATAGGTGGAAGTTTTTTATGCTTCTTTCTAACAGTATTGACGATACGTCCTAATTTACGTTTAGATCATGTTGTTGGAGCACATGGCGTAAGAGGTATATCTTGAAGCGCAGGCAGATATTGATGCTATTGAAGACAGGCTAGGAATATTATCTTAGTTTACCAGGGTGGGGTTCGGAAATACTTTTCTTATGATTGGCGTTATTGGTACGGGTTTTTCTTGTCCACTTTCTTCTATTACGTCTGGACTATCTAGCAGGTTCAAATTTCTGAAGACGTTGATATTGATGGTTCATTTGAAGAGCAATAATCCACATAACACTCCCTTATTGTATGTTCTTCATCGCTGGAGCTGGTATTATTCTCAATATCGGATGGCGCACCCACTTCCGGTATCAAAGCTAATATTTTATTGACTCTTGAAAATTTCTTGGAGAACTGAAATTAAAAGTTTTTATAAGGCTATGTCAATTATACTGCACATCTATTTTCATGCCTAATTGTTAGGAGTGTTCGCAATGGCTATTTATTAAAAACGTTAAATAACGATGTGCTATTTTGAAAACGCCTATATTTTTTACGCTTTAATATATTAAACGATATCTTTTGATTATTGTCGTATAGCACATTGTGCGCTATTTGAGGTTACGTTATTTAATATAGCTATGTACGCGCGTTGAGCAGTTAACAATCTTAACAATAGATTACTGTCTATTAAGTGAATTGAAATTGTGATCTAAGACATACATATTTATATTCTGCCCACGGCTTCTTCTGAGTGGACTTCAGAATTGAGTCAATCCTTACTATTACTTTATAGACTAAAATGTCCATAACTACTGACCCAATGACATTTTTGATTAAATTTAAGTAGACTTTTAAAGATATTATCTAACCGAAAATTATTTACACTATACTACAACAAAATTTTATTTACAGTTTTATAATACACTAAACAAACAGACACAACAAACCAACACCACGAATAATTTAAAATCCAAAACTATAAGTACATCTAAACAAATAACGCGCGGCAATCGCTCAAAAACTCAGGATAATCATACGTTATTCCAGCTTAAGCGAGTTATCCGTACTGATTGATTATATCATCGTTCAAAATATAACGAAATAAAATCAAATAACCAAACGATGTTTTAGATACTTAGATTATTTTGCACATTATTTTTTATAATTGACAGAAATATAGTTCATAAGTGGTAAAGTTAGAGCATAATTTCGCATGTGACAATGATATGAACGGGTCAGGGTCATTCCGTTCTGTCCCTTTCTTTCGCGGTATGACTGACTGAAGTGACTGACTGTTCAAGAGTGCATGTGACTGTGATGTTTTGTTAGTGTAGGGTGTCGTCGACATCGTGGCATAGCGGTTGTAGTAGCGCTTATATAATAAAAATAATCGAAAATAACGCTTGACCGGTGAAATAAATAACGGGGCTATAGATTATTTATAAATAGCAAGTGATTTTATTAGTTATTTAATATAACGAACACTCCTACTAATTGTATACCTAATTGATAATGTCCATTATCCTGGACAATGTAAATAAACATCACAACACGTAGTATTTGACACAGGGAAGTATACTGGACATGAATATTTAGATAAATATAAAACGAATTTGAGAAGAATTTTATAAAATAACATAACAAAAGTTAAATTATCATACTTTTAGTAATCATTTGTAATTGTAGGTAGACTATACTTTCTAATAATAAATACGAGAAAAACGTCACTTACCCGGTGCCCGCGCGACGCACCTCGGTCTCCTCCATCCTCGCGGCGACTGATAGATATAAATCACTCGAAAACTGGTGTAAATTTTTATTTGGGTAGGGAAATTATAACGCTAATAAATTATATTGAAAGTGGGACAGTAGACTTCCAATCCTAAAGCCGGCCCCACACGGCAAAATTGTTGATAATATGACCAATAAACATAACCTACCGATTTAAATTAATTTTTTAATATAAATAACTACTTTTTGTGACTTAAATATAAAAGTGAGACATATGCTGCCGCTGACTTTTTTGTAAACATTATCAAGTTCTACAACTTTTTTCTAGAACTCAATCATATATCTATAGTAGAAGGAGTGGGAAGTAGGTTATCTTCATACAAACGCACTGCGCGCGTCTTGTATGTGTGCGAGTATCGTACGCACACACTAAAAAAATCTCGACCCATTTCTCAGTACGCCAGTCGGGGCTAACGCCGCACAAGTTCCGCGCGTCACGGCTTTTTGGCACAGCTAAATAAATGAAAAATGTGTGATGATAATCGCAGGAGAACTTATTGTTGTGTGTTTGGCTGTCTAAATGTCATGTCATGTCAATTTCTCAGTATTGTAGGCATAGTGACTAAGTAATAATCGTAAGTTAAAATAATGTGTTGTTTTGTCTGGGTTCAGGGTTAGTGAGGTCGGTTTTACCTAAACTATTATAAGTAAAAAATACAACTTGCCGGCCCTTGCCAATTTCTAGGCACTGAATTAAAATTTAGCTAAAAGTGACAACCCTGAGACAGGCAAGTATGGTAGGTAATTATATCGCAGAATGGGCCGGAGATAGCCTACTTCCCCACTCTTTCTACTATGATATATCTCTCATCGTTAAGGTAGCGTTCGTAAGAAAAGTTTTCGTTCGACCGTTTTTTCTCCGATTTACTTTGCAAATCCGACTACCACGAAAAAGTCTTATCATTTTTCGAGTTAGTATATGCCACTCACAAATAACGTGGGTTCCAATTGTTAAAAAAAAATTCCAAGTCGGTTCAGTAGATCCAGAGATTACCCCCGACAACCTCACAAACTTTACCTCTTTACAATATTAGTATAGATAAGCGTGATTTAGAAGAAGTAAGCTGACAAACACAGACGTGGATAGCGACGTTATAATATTTAGATATACCTTGTATAAAATTAACATTATATTAATTCTGAGTACATTGGTCAGAATTGTATTTCCATAATACTTATCCATAATTACGTATAAAGTGTCTAATATACTTAACATACTTATATTAGACACTATACGTATGAATTTTCTAGGGAAAATACGTACTAAAGAGGGCCATATTTATATAACCACGCTCAGGGGTCGACCGAAGACTTTGTAAATGCATTTTATATATGTATAGGTACCTATAAATCGTCGCTTATTGCGGTTTAAAGTATATTCAAAAAACGTTTAACGCGCGTTTGGATAAAATGCGTTTAGAACTACACGAATTAGCTTCAAGCGTCGAACACGCGCTTAACGTCATGTCAACATATTCCTTAACAACACTCTAAGTAGGACATCTATACTATTATAAAGCTGTAACAGAGCTATGTCTGTACATTTAAGATATTTGAGAAAAAAATACTGTATTAGGCTATATAGGCGTGTCTAAACAACGATTTTTTTTAGATTTTTTGTCTGTTTGTTTGTTCGAGCATCACACAAAAACTACTGAACGGATTTTGATGCAACTTTTTTTATTTGGTTTGCTTTTTGCTGCAGCGGAGCCGCGGGCAAAGGCTAGTTGATGCATAAAAATGAATGTTCATGTAGAAACCTGCAGTGTGGTTTCCAAGATATACTGACGTCATTCATGTAGTATGTACCTAAGCATTGAAAAAAAAACAAATTCTGAGAAACCTACGTCAATGAATCGGTTGTTATTATTGAGTTAAAATACTAGGCAGTTCATTTTTATGACCACAAAATCTTGCCTTTAGCTCAAATTATAATATTCGAAGCGATTTTTAAAGTCAGAAGCCAAGATAATTTAAAACTGCGATGCGTTCCGTACAAGTCCTATATTCTATAACTAGCTATGGCTCGCTGTTTCACCCGCCTTTTATTTTAAAAATGTCTGACTATTTATAAAAGAGGCTCATTTGTTGCCGAGCGTTCTTGAGAATGCCTCGTTTAGAGGCGAAACACGTGTCGAATTTATGTTCGTATTTTTGCGGAATATTGCAATATTGTGGTTCTGAGAGTTCTACCGTATCGCGTGGTTGTGTCGCGTTGGTGAGTGTTTTGTCATTATCGTGCATGCTACTTTGCTATTATCACATTCTCCTCTATCTGTGAGAGTGCGGATTGGCAATCTTAGGTTATTCTGTCCAAAGATAACCGGGATTGACAATCCGTGGGTGAGTGGTGGGCTCTCCTCCTAAAATATCCATTATATAATAATATAAAAGATCTATCCGTGCATAATGGAGTGTTAGTACCAACTCTAATGTACGGAAGTGAAAGTTGGGTATGGCAGAAGAAGAACGAGAGTAGAATAAATGCAGTGGAGATGAGAGCTCTAAGAAGTATGTGTGGTATAACTTTGAAAGATAAAGTAAGAAACAGTGTAGTGAGTGAATGATGTAGTGTAAAAGAAGATATAGTGACAAAGATTGAGAAAGGAATGTTAAGATGGTTTGGACACGTAGAGAGGATGGAAGAAAGCAGGATAACAAAAAAGATATATATGGCGAGTGTGAATGGTGCAGTTGGGAGGGGTAGACCTCGTCGAACGTTCTCTGACCAAATCAGAGAAGTTCTCGAGAAAGGTCAGGTCATAAGTACCCTTAACCGACGTGCATGTATGAAGAATATAATGACAGTGAATGAGGCAGAAAAGGTGAGCAAGGATCGTGGCAAGTGGAAATCCGTTGTCTCTGCCTACCCCTCTGGGAAAAAGGCGTGAGTCTGTAAATAAAAAAAAAAAAAAAAAAAAATATAAAAAGATGTGTCAACGCAGCTTGTGGTCAATGTTTTAGAAAAGCACTACCTATATAAGTATATATCTTATAACTATTGTATATTTTAACGTAGTCATATTTTTTAATGTGACGGCAGATGGTGTATATTTAATTTATTTCTTGCTCGTCTCTTGAGGATCGTAGCGTGATGTTGAATAGCCAGTATTTCTCAAAAAATATAAAGTAATATTTCTCAAAAAATATAAAGTGTAAGTACTAAGAAATTAAAAAAAAAAACACTTAACAAAGCAGTCATGAGGACTGCTTGCAAGAGAATAGAAAACTAGAGATGGGCCGAATGTGATTTTAACCGAATACGAACTTCGGCCGAAAATTCGGTAATTATACAAAATTCGGCCGAACTTCGGTGTGTGCTTTCTCGGGAGTAACTTGTCGTGTTCTGTGTGTATTTTTTCATGAAAGACAACGTCGTAAAATAATAAAAAAACAGTCAGTGCAAGGGTGTAGTTACTCATTATATCAAATTATTGGGTTTATTGATTCATAGACTTTTGACTTTTGACGGGCCTCGTGGCGTGGTCGGTAGTGTAACCGACTTCCGTGCACGAGGTCGTGGGTTCGATTCCCACTCAGGACAATTATTTGTGTGATGAACACAGGTAATTGTACTGCGTCTGGGTGTTTTCTATCTATGATATGTATGTATTTACAAAAAAAAAGTAGTATATGTATTAGATCCGTAATCTGGTACCCATAGCACAAGCGTTAAGCTTAGTTTGGGACCAGAGGACGTTGTGTGAAAATGTCCGTGAATATTATAAATGTCCGTGAATATTATTATAGACTCCTGGATTGCACATTAATTTAATTTATAACTCAAAAACAAAAATAAAAAATAGCTAAAAGAGGGCGTTGTTACAAAAAAAAATGTAACAAACTACCTCAACATGGCTACAAATTACAACAAGTTATTTAAAATAAGACTTGTTACTTGTTTCCTTTGAAGGTACCTACTAAATCCCAGTTGCATGTATGCAAAAATAAACAATACTTAATGCGGTCTGAGTAAAAGCGGTGGTATACTGGGAAACGGTTCCTAGCCAAACATGCTAATTGTATGGCAAATATTAAAATACCGAGGTTCCTACGCCTCGTAGCTGTCGCTCCGGTGACGCCCCGATGCCTAATAAGTGACTTAACTATTACCTAGCTACTTCCTTAACGGTATGCTGGAAATGTTGAGTAAAACTATTAGAAGAATTAACAACAAATATATTTACTCATTAAGTAAGTAATAATATATTTATTTTCCACCATAAGTAATTGACATATTAATGGTTACATAATATTGTTATTGTAGGGGTGGACTGGAGCCTAAACTAGGGAAACCCTGTATTTCAGGACTCCAGGACACTCACCCGCGGGTATAGGTACATTGATTGCAACTTATATGAATACAAGTTTTAAGAATAATATGTGGAAATAGAAAAGATGTGTCTATGTAGGTGTGTGCTTAGATCAAATATTTATCTAGATGGAGTGGAGTGGGAGAGACTCATTAATACAAACCTTATTCGAAGTTTTAAATACTTACCTTATTAAAGGTTATTATAATTAAATAACATTTATAAATTTATGTACATCATAATTACATTGAAGTAGAACTCACACCAGACCATTACCGAAGTTACTGACGGACATGATTGAAGATGTGTTTATTCATGGCGCATGCCTAGCCTGCAGGAAGTGCGCTGGTTCGGTGAATCGAGCTAAATTAACCGACATACGACACCACGCCACCGCATTCTGATTGACCATTATCGATAAACATTTTTCATTCGAGCATACTACCTATAATGTATAAATTATTTTGTAATAACAAGCATCCAGAATTCCCAATTTTACATATTGTATACGTGTTTAGATCGTTTCGAGATGTAAGATTAGTGCAGATTATATGTCCTTGTAATATAGTATTTAAATATCATATGAGTACCTAAGGTTTATAACCCGCATATAGCTAATGTTAATTTTATACTCGTTTATCGCCTATACTTTATGTAAATATTGCCAGTCTTGAAATATCTGCGTAAATTATTATGCATTCATTCGAATTGTAGACGTATGTAATTATTTTTAGAACAAAGCTCACTTTAACCGACGTACATACTCGTATTTGAGTATTGGAATGACCGTATAGAAACATACAAAACTACCAATTAACCTAACCATAAAGTTGTGTGAGCCGGGATGTGCCACTGACACGGGCTTCTAAAAACCTATATTTCCTAGTACAGATAGTTGTCCGACATCACAGTTCAGATACAGGATGCATTACGAGTTCACCGTCCCAATCCCGTCTCACAACACGCACCATACTAAGTTTTAAATCTACACCAGATAGACGTTAATGTGTTTTAATAGAAACACGCGGGGCGTGGGCCGCCCTGTACGCCAAAACACTATTCACAGATATAGTGAAAAATTGTAAAATATAATTATTTCCGATTGCCTATCAATTCTAAGATAAATTAATATTATGAGGTGTTGTAGTATTACATCATATTTTTTACAGTCAGATTTAGAAGATGTACGTTCACTACCAAGTAACAGTACTTGTGATTAGCAAATTCCTCATTGAGTAGAGCTATCGTTGAATGAAAACAAGTTGAAGAGGTCACTGACTTTGTTGCATAAGGCACACACACGCGACTGATGTTTACATGTAGGGCGGATCATCCATTAGTAAGTAGGGTTCTAGGGCTTTCGAGTTTGATTTAAGAGAGAGTAACGGCCTAGATTAATTAAATACACAATTAAAGTCCGATGTAAACCATGTGCTTTATTGTATAGTGCTCCTCTTTAGCTAATTGAATTAATTTAAATTAAACAGCTTCACAGTAGATTAAGTGCTCATACATAAAATCTAGACATACTTCGGTTTAATTATTCTAGTATATTTGAATATATTGTTGTGAAAATAAACGATTACTACGCGTGAGATGCAAGCTCACGACTTCTGTGCATCCATCCCTATTTTACATAAAGTTTACAATAAATACAAAGGTTTTAATCAGATTATGTTTTATAAAGGACACTATTCTGCACTTGTAGTATACTCGTAATACGAACTTTTTTCCTCTAAATAACAGATGAGAACACTGCGTTCTAAGTTCTTCACATTTTTTTGAGAAAGTAATAAATATTAGTAATTCTTTTTTCTCAAAAAAAGTGTAGAAAATTCACACAGATATCGATGTTTTTTTATATTACGTGGGTGGCAAACAAGCATACGGCTCACCCGATGGTAAGCGGTTACCGTAGCCTATAGATGCTAGCAACACCAGAGGCATCACTCTCGTGTCGCTATCTCCAAGGAAAGGGATAGGAGGTGGATAGTAAGTGAGGATAGGCAGGATACTAAGGAGAGGATAGAAAGTATAATAAAGAGAGGATAAGGAAGGGGTTTGGGTGATTAAAAGAAATAAAAATGTCACTTATGTTTCAGATATGGAGACATCCTTAATAATAAATGCATTTATTTGTTGGGCTTTCACAACATTTATATAATCTTAAGTTTAAAATATATAAGTACCTACCGTGAAATGACGTTTTTATATTCTGGAGTCCACGCAGACGAAGTCGCGGATAGTGTCTAGTGTGTGGGATTACATTGTTACAATTTTATTAGAGCAATATTGAACATGCAGAATTGAATTCTTGTATATAAAAATGCATAATGATGAAGTACTGCAAGTGTTTGTTGGGGGCATTTTTAACGATGTTCTTTAAGCGGTTGATTAAACTAATGTTTAATTAAAATACAATTTACACACGACTATTAAAATGTAAAGTCGTAAGCAGACTGTCGTCCTGTCGCCGCAATAATGATAGCCTCCCTAATGGTACTTGTTGGGGAAAATTCACATCGCACGCGCAGACTGGCGATTATCCGCCATTGGCGCCGCTGATGTATTAGTCCACGTCACGGATATACTTAACTGCGGTAAAGTATTAGTGTCAACCACCTACTAAATGTTACCGACAATTTACTTTGTAATAAGTATTGAGTTTGTTTAACACATTCTATATGTCGTTTTACCATTTGGATCTCTGTAAAATCATATAATATCAGAGTGAACTTTGACTCTCAGAATTGATAATCCAGTTTAACTTCACATTAGATCCAGTCTAGTGTCGGATTCATATTCTCTCGGAAAGGTAGATTACTAAATTAACAATAAGAAATGTTTTTGATCTATAGTTTAGCACTTGACATGCTCAGCTACTTAGCAGTAGAGCACTTCCCCGGATTGGAAGGGACGCAGGTTCGATTCCCGCTTGCACTAAAGATCTCTCTTTCCACGTTTCACAAATAATTTGTTTAATAAAAAATATGAGATAGGTACTTTGTTACTTCTACACACTAAGAGAATACGAATAAGATGGGACGTAGAATACCTAAATAACTTTCGTCCTTAATATGCAAGGGGCTTTTTATATTTGAGATGAATATATCGTTTCAGCAGCAGTAGCGGCAGCTTATTATAGGGACTTAAAAAATTAGTTTGAACAGAACCCGAAAATTATTCAATTTTCGGTCAGTCACTAAAACGGTGTCATGATTAGCGCTGATTGGGTTAAAGAGCTAAGTTTTTGATGGTGAACAACTAAAATATAAATAATATCATCTTACAGGTGAACCCTCAAAAATAACACTATCTAAAGCGATTTATGCATTACGAATCATATAATTTATGAAGCTTTATTTTCAGTGTGGTACGGAAAATAATTGTATTATTTACTTTCTCATATGATTCCTGTGGCGCCGATGTCTACAAAGCCTACGATTATTTTTAGATTAGAAATGGCTCAACCGCTTTACGTAATTGCACTAGTCGTATGCGCAGCTAGTTCTAAAGCGTTTGCTGCTAAATATAGTCACAGAGGTGGTGTGCAATTACACATTATTATCACATGTTTCCACTGGAAGCTATCCAGCGTCTTTTCTGCAACAGTTATTACTAACATGATGTAGTTTCTTTAGAAAGTGTCCCGATATGACGAAACTGAAATTACCATGTTAGGCGCATTACAGAATTGTCGCAAAACAGTTTCCATTGCTGCGTAATGTCGCGTGCGTGCCATAGGTACCTCCAGCATCCAACATTCCAACGTAAATTACTACGAATTAGGCCAAAACACCGTTTCCAATACACACTACTCTATAGTCTATAGCTTCTAGAAGCCTATAACTATCGTTAGTTAGTTACTGCTTTGTAGGAAAATAATTTGTTTATCTATTAGTAAGTGCATAACACAGTACCTATCCCTTTCCAACATTTACAATAAAGACAATCGAGTTTTCTTAACAGTAAAAAATACGTAATTAAGTTAATTATTGTTCATCACTTGTACTTGCCCTGTATCACTATATTTATGTAGGTATATATTTCTGTTTCAATAGCTATAACTGATTCCCAAGGTTAAAATTAATTGTTTAATACCATTAAAGTAAAAAAGGTAGCCTAAACCCCCCTTTTCATCCCCTCCTTATTATCCTTCCTGGGGGGACAGGAACATGTGTTTCCTTGGCGTTGGCGACCCGTGAGTATTAACTCTGGTATTGATAGCGTCTTAGGCTACGGTTACCGCTTACCATGAGGTGGGCCGTATGCTTGTTCCTCTATAAAAAAATAAATCGAATCAAATAAGCTTCAAAGTTTTTAAAACGTAATATATTATGTACTTGTATATAAATGAACCTAAATTAGGATGTCTATATGTTTAAAAATATATCAAATTCAAAATACTACTACTCGTATATAAATTTATACGGATTCCTAACCCTTTTTGCCTAACATTAGAATAATATAAAATAACTAGCTGAGCCGGCAAACGGTGTTTTGCCATATAAATTATTACTAGAGAATTTTTAGGGAATTTCTAGCGTAGAAAAAAATAACTAACCAATATGCCGAATCATAAATAAATTAAAATAAACAAATTGGTCCAAAAAATTAATAATAAATTTTTGAGGTGGACCACCCTTGTCACTTTAGGGTATGAAAAATAGTTAACATCCTATTCTCAGACCTACTAAATATACACACAAAATTTCATAAGAATCTGTCAAGCCGTTTCGGAGGAGTATGGCAACAAACACTATTTTATATATTAGATTAAAACTGTTGAATGCTTTCGATAGATAATTATAAAGATAATGATAATTTAAACACAAAACGCCCTACGCTTTTTTCACAATAAAACCAATATTTTTTGGCCATTATTATTTTTCTTACTATATTAAGAATTATTTTTCACTTTTTAGTTGGATGTGCTATAAGAGCGTGTTTTTTAATTATTTTAAACTATATTTATCTTTAACTTTATAGTGCGATTGGTTGTTAAAAATTAATAATTCTGGCGATCCTGATCAGGATAATGAGACAAATTTATCAAATTCTTGTATTGGTCACCGGTTCTTGATGTGTTTAAATTAAATCAATCCGTTCAAAATTGAGTTGAAAGGTGTCTGTTACAAACATACAGGTGAAGCTAATATAAAGCGTGTAAAATAACTAAAATTGTTGAATACTTTCGATAGATATTGATAATTTAAGAACGGGAAGATATATAGTTATATATAATATCAAAACATTTTTTCGTATCATTTACAACAATATTTATTTTCACGAAAATTTACACGCGCCCATCACAAGTCATGGTCGAATCTGTGGAACTGCGCCGAGACCGTGAAGACAACTTGACATACATTCAATCTGGTACAGAGTGCCTGGAAGTGATGGCACTTTCAATTATCACTGCACCGAGGTATTCGCCCACACTTGATTATTGATTCATTTTTAATGCAGTATTCTCGATGTGTTATGTATTTTACTAAACTTTCTCTTCTTCTCAGAATTTTTCTTCGAAATGTATCTAGTAATCTCAAATGCGGCTGTCATTCTATATTTTCTCTGTCTCCTTATACGTCTTGTTGTCATCGTTACTAATCTTAATTACTAATTTAAATCAGATTGTCGTAACGTTGCATTACAAATGAATAATTAAATTATGTGTATCGAATTTAGTCGACGAATCTTGTCAAAAATCCCGCCAATTGGCTTGCATGGTACGTGCGTCATGCAGATCGGATCCTGGTAGTACCAGGTGTCTCCGCGAGATATGATGTAAAAGGCTTTCAGTGAATCGTTCGCGTCGTAAATTTCCGTTGACCCAGATATAATGTGATTAGAAACGTATGTACATCGGCGTACAGCGAAAATTATATTTTTTGCTAGTGCCAATTTATTGGTAATAGAGCGTCGTGCACTCGAGATGCGATGCGACATCCGCAAGTGAGAGTTCTATGACTTGTCACCGAAACTGGTATGGGTACCTGTGAAGCACTCTAACGCGATTTAAATTATTGCTGCCTATAGAGTATTGATATGTCCGGTATAGCATATCTGTAAGAGTGTAAGTAGATCTGTTTGTTTTAACCTTCACAAATACATTTCGTATCTACGTAATACATATCGGTTTATACAATATGTTGTTGTTGTTTTAAGTAGCCTCACGGTCTCTTCAAAGCTAAATAAACACAAAAGTTTATGTAAGATGAGATATTTTGTCATACATTAACCTTTAACCTGTGCAATTTTGTTAGTACTTGGTATATTACATACGGCGTGGAGGCAATAGGGAGACTATATTGAAAGAACGCGTTTGGTGTTTTATCTACAATAAATATGTACTGGATAAATTCTGGAAGGTTGAGAACTGCCTCGGTGTTGTAGCGGTAGTATATGCGACTGCTAATCATGAGGTCTCGGGTTCGATCCCCGGGTCGGGCAATGTTATAGAGCTTTTCCCTAAAAAAAAAAAAAAATTCTCAGTTGCAGCCCGGTGTTTGGAAATGTGTCCGGTAGACGTCAATAGGCTCGCCCCTTATTACGTGGGACTTAAACATAGCTGGCGAGTCGTGGGTGTGTAATGCACTCTGCCTACCCCTTCGGGGAATACAGGCGTGATGCTATGTTGTTATGTTTTTACATCAAGAGTTATGGGTTGAGCGAGAGAAACAGAATAATATCCACTTATGACGGGCCTCGTGGCGTAGTCGGTATTGTAACCGACTTCCTTGCACGTGGTCGTGGGTTCGATTCCCACTCAGGGCAATTATTTGTGTGATGAACACAGATGTTTGTACTAGCGTCTGGGTGTTTTCTATCTATTATATGTATGTATTTACAAAAAAAGTAATATAATGTATTATATCCGTAATCCGGTACCCATAGCACAAGCGTTAAGCTTAGTTTGAGACCAGAGGACGTTGTGTGAAATGTCCATCAATATTTATTTACTACCCTTTGCTTGCGGCTCCGCCGCAACCAAAAGCTTTTTAGGTTGTATCACAGGTTCCCGATATAGTAGCAGGATAAAATGTATACCAGTTGTTAAGTCTAATCGAGATCTATCAAATAGAAAAAGTTGCATCAAAATCCGTTCAGTAGATTTTGCGTGATGCGAACAAACAAACACATAAACAGACAGACAAAAATCTAAAAAAATTGTTTTGTGTTCAGACACGTCTATATAGCCTAATACAGTAATTTTATCTCAAATATCTTGAATGTACAGGCACAGCTCTGTTACAACTTTATAATAGTATAGATATTACACGCTGTCAAAGCCCGTACTAAATTGCCGTGCCCGTAAACAATATTGTTTCATAAATTATATTAGGCTGATTCAACAAAACAACTAATTTGCAGTATTAACCCATTCCCTGTCCGTTTGTAGACACAATAGAAATTTAATTGTTATGTATCTTATATGATTCCTGGGACAGGGAACCTGATAATATCATTTTTACCTCTGAGACAGAGTGAATAGCAATCATTTATGCCCTTATATTAACATTAATTGAATCAGTAGCAAACAATAAAAAAAAATTGTGAGTTTCTGTTAGTATGGTATGCCAAAGGAATCGAGGGCCGTAGCAGAGGAAACTGCCTTATAGTGAGCTAGGTCGTTCATCGACCCGCCACGACACCGCGCACCAACCGCAGATGCGATTGTTTATACACCACCATTATCTAAACACTGTTTTGCTACTCACTTCGTGACATTCCTTTGTAATCATTTTGAAATGTAGGTTAAGGCTTCTCTTTCAAGACATCGCGGGTCTTACTTTTAATTTTACTATTGTCTTATGTATTATGATGGCAGTACAAAAAGATAAGACCTGAAAACAAAAGGTTTGATATTTAATTAGTAAAATTACTAATTAAATAACACTTCTAATGAAATCAATAATATTATTTTCTGGTGCTTGACGATGGTGCATACAATTTTACAGTTATGCACTTGTGAGAAAAAAAGAAAACTTAATTCTTTCGGTAAAGTAAGATTGAATTCCTGACAAGAGGAAGGATAACAAGATTAATCACACAGGCCAATTGTGCAGTTAACATTGTGAAATTAAATTTTAGGTTACAGTTGTTGTTTAATTAAATATTATTTTAAAGGTTTATTAATTATTAAAACTTTAGGGGTCGTTATTATTACCACGGCCCAGTTTTCAACGTGTGAGCTAAATGCTTGGCTTCTAGTTTTATTGTACTGAGTCAGTAGATCTATTTACATAGAAACAGCAAATATTCACACATACGTGTATATCATATCACATCAGAAAGTTCGGTTAGTAAATTTACCCATTCCCTGTCGGTTTGTAGACACAATCGAAATTTAATTGTTATGTATCATATATGAACCTGTTAATATTAAATGTACATTCTATATTGATTTAATGAATCTATTCTCTAGCGTTGCAAACGCGTTGTCTCAGGGCTAGTTTTATATTAATAAAGTCAAAGCCTTCTCTATTCCCTGCTTCTAAAGTCATTACTCCGCGATACAGTGTATTTTACGATGTAACTTTTATTTTTTAGTTTTAATGCTTGCAAGGGAGAATGCGGATCGCAGGACATACACGGGCGCCGGAGAGTCGCGCCGCAAGCAACTTTCTACAGCCGCGTCTAGAACGCTCTTAAACCGTAATCTGCAGATTGACGTAGGTACCTTTGAGATGGTTACGACAGGCGAATTAAATTGCACATTAGTGCTAATAATGCTCAATTATAATCTTTGAAAATCCATACTTAGCAATTGTTGAAGTGGCCATGAATTTCTCTTAATAAAATGAAAGACCGGATGACCCGTGCGAAGTATTCAAGTCGTAGTATCGTTCATAGTTAAGTAAGCGCTCACAGTTACGCTTGACAAATAGGTTATTATGAATAGGTATTTGTGACAAAGCGAGTTGTGTGAATATTAAAATATTGTTAATTTGGGTTTATTAGAAACCAACCTTTGTTGGCGGCTCCACCGAAGGTAATAGCTAGTTCTTCGGTCATCTCAGGTTCCCGATACAGTAGAGGGATAGAATATACCTACCATTGAATTACTTTAAACATTTTTTTAGTCATCAGGGTCAGCTTTTTTTAAGTCATCAGTCAGTAAGGTTCATTAAAATTCGTTCTGTAGGTTTTGTGTGATGTGCGAAGAAAACCGTTTTGTATTCAGAGATGTTTAAATAGTATATACACAGTACACAGTTTTTTCTTAAATAGTAATAGTAGTACACAGTTTTTTCTTAAATATCTTAAATGTACAGATAGTTATGTTACATATTTAATATTATGGCCATATGGATATTTATCACGTTATATATACAATACACACATCAACACCGTCAATGGATATTATATAGTATAAACTTCTTAATTTCAGAAAATACTGACCAGTTTTAAATCTTTTGATAAAGCTTATTCGGTAGGCCATTTTGGATAATTCCAAATTTCAATTTGGAAATAAAAAGAGTTGTGCTGCATAACGTTAGTGTTTACTTTACTTAGTTTTTGATGACAAATTAAACAAGTTAATTTCAAATTAATGCCATGTATGCATCATTCAGCGGCGCCATTTAAAGGCTGGCACCAGACCTAAACCCCATAGAGCACGCGTAAGACATGCTCCAAAGAAGGGGTTATGAAAAATTTTCCTGCAAACATTGCGAATGAAGAGCAACTTTTTTGGCATCTTTGCAGGATCCGGGACAATATCCCGCAGCAAGACTGATAACTTGATTCAAAGCATGAAAAACCATTGCAGGACCGTCATGGGTAGTTCTATTGACTAATGATTTATTTGCATAATTGCAAAAAAAACAATATTTTCGCTCTATTTGTCCGTGTGGTGACGGACTAAGAATACAAGTGTCACCACCCCATTCCTTCACACGGATGTTGTATGAGGCGACTAAGGGAAGTAAGCAATTATCATCCATTGCGTGACTGGTGGTAGGGCTGGGTACCAAGTGGGAGTACTCACTTGGTATCGGGCCCGAGCGGGTTGGTACCACCATCTCCCGTGTGACCGGCCATGAAGCACATCGTTGCGTTTTGGCTGTAGCAGGAGATAGCCGTTTATATTTCATTTCATATCTGTGAAATGAATTGGTGAGCAGCGGCTTGACAATACTCTCGGTATAGTCGAGTTCATAGGCGACGGTTACCATTTACCATCAGATGGACCGTGGCTCGTCTGCCACTACATGCAATAAAAAAATTGAAAAAAAACTGTCTTGAACAACACATTAGTTTTACCATTACATATTCTACTTCCAAATTTTATTTACTCAAAAAGGTAGATATGTATACATACATTTTTCACTTTGTGTTTAGTATAGTGTCAAATATAAGTCAAATGCTAAAAATATATATAAAAATATCTAAATATGTTTACATATTTTGTTTTATTACGAAGTATAGTCTGACTGCGGCTGTACACACTCGTCGAGACACAACGAGATAGGCCGAGGGCGAGTGTGTACATGGTAGCATCGTCTCGTCTCGGGGCTATGTCCCGGAAGAGTGTCGGTTTTTTGCGCACGAGTCAAAGGGTCTCGGTGAGTCTCGCGATGAAAACGAGACTGCGCCTGTACACACTCGTTTGCTTAGTTGCTAGGAGTGTTCGCAATTATTAAAAACGCTATTTATTAAAAACGTTAAATAACGATGTGGTACTTTTAAAACGCCTATTATTTTTTACGCTTTAATATATTAACGATATTTTTTGATTATCATCGTATAGCACATCGTGCGCTATTTGAGGTTACGTTATTTAATATAGCTATATACGCGCGTTGAGCAGTTAACAATCTTAACAATAGATTACTGTCTACTAAGTGAATTGAAATTGTGATCTAAGATATATGTATTTAGATTCTGCCAGCGGCTTCGGCTCCGTGGACTTCAGAATTAGGTCAATCCTTACTAATACACTTTATACACTAAAATGTAAGTTATGCATTTACGCCATAACTACTGACCCAATGACATTTTTGATTAAATTTAAGTTGACTTTTAAAGATATTATCTAACCGAAAATTATTTACACTATACTACAACAAGATTTTATTTACAGTTTTATAATACACTAAACAAACAGACACAACAAACCAAACAAATTATAAGTACATCTAAACAAATAACGCGCGGCAATTGCTCAAAAACTCAGGATAATCATACGTTATTCCAGCTTAAGCGAGTTATCCGTACTGATTGATTATATCATCGTTCAAAAATATAACGAAATAGAAATCAAATAACCAAACGATGTTTTAGACACTTAGATTATTTTGCACGTTATTTTTTATAATTGACAGAAATATACACATAAGTGGTAAAGTTAGAGCATAATTTCGCATGTAACAATGATATCAACGGGTCAGGGTCCTTCCGTTCTGTCCCTTTCTTTCGCGGTATGACTGACTGAAGTGACTAGCTGTTCAAGTGTGCATGTGACTGTGATGTTATGATAGTGTAGTGTGTCGTCGACGTCGTGGCATAGCGGTTGTGGTAGCGCTTATGTAATAAAAATAATTGCTCAGCAAAAATAACGCTTGCCTGGTGTAATAAATAACGGGGCTATAGATTATTTATAAATAGCAAGTGATTTTATTAGTTATTTAATATAACGAACACTCCTATTAGTTGCCCGCCAACTGCGTTGGCGTAAAGACGTGCTTTCTGCGTGCGACAACGATGTGTTCTAACGCTTTTTAGAAGGCAATCACTTATGGAATCCTAAGAATGTCAGGCACAAGCATAAACAACTATTATACGACGTTTGGTTGCGGATAAGCAACGATTTTGATATCCCCGCGGAAGATTTACAAAAAAAAAATTCCTGTTGAATAGTTAAAAAGTTCTTTTTCGCCATGGTTTAATAATTTTTTTTTATGGTAAATGATTAAAAAATTACAATAACTAATAAAAAAAATAAACGCCGCAGTCGTTTTTTCCACGTCCATCGCGACGGGCATCCAAAGTTTAATTGATACAACGAGCGTGTACATGGTGTGCTCTCGTGTCGAGCTTCTACGAGACGAGAGTGGACGAGAGGTTCGCGAGGCAAATAGACGAGTGTGTATACATCCGGGGTGACAAATGGTCTTCGTAAAAATATATACATGTTGTATGATGTTAATAAGTAATTTTGAGAAAATCCGATATTTCCCTAGACTGTGTTGATGTGGTTACCGGGCGCAGGCAAAAAAACGACAGGAAAGTAATGCGGTAATCTATCTACGGTTTTAATTTATTACTTTAGTCTAGTAGTAGAGCCTTGCTTATCCCAGCACGAATGAGCCGGCTCGATATCCACTGATATGTTTCGTATGATGAGTGAGAGCGCCAGAGACCCAAAACCCCTCCCTATCCTCTAATTATTATCCTGTCTTTATTATCCTTTCCATCATCTCCATATTATCTTTTCTATCTTCCCCTTAGCTTTCTTTTTTACTACCTATCCTCTCCTTATTATTCTTCCACTCCGCCCCCTGTCCCATTCCTTAAAGATAGCGACACGTGAGTGATGCTTCTGGTGTTGCTGGCGTCTATAGGCCGCTGTAACCGCTTACCACCAGGTGGGCCGTATGCTTGTTTGCCACCTATGTAGTATAAAAAGCAACATCACTATATTTTAAGCTATTTTACCTATATTTCCGGATTAGAGGGAAAATAATATTTGAAATGGTGCATCAAGTATGAATTTTAATAGGTATGTATACATAGTATTAAGATAAGTTAATACAAAGCCACAAAAACACCTTTGAGAAATATAAAGATCATATACAACCATCATCCATCAATCCATCGATCAGCCTTTCAACGTCCACTGCTGGACATAGGCCTCCCCAAGAGAACGCCACAACGAGCGGTCCCGTCATGGGGGATAATGCCGTAATCGCCACGCTTGGCAGACGGGTTGGCGATCGCAGTGGATGTTGTTAATACTTGAGGGAGTGCTGCTGCCCACTCCCCCGGTATTCCCTCAGTCGGCTCTTACGACTCCCGTGGGTAGAGAGGGGTGGGACAATTCTAAAGCCGGCCTCACACGGCACTCTTACCTATTTGTTTTTTACTTCTACACATACCTATTTGTTTTTTATAGTTATTAAAAACAGCTGCCTGCAGAAATTTCCGTCCGGATCTTAGGACATTACATGTTATGCAAGATACATCACTTTGGTTTCCGTGTGGATTATGGTCATAATTATTTTGTAACACTTCAATTAATGACCTATTGTTACGTAATATACTTACATAATTTTATTTTGCTATTTTTGACAGTGCTATAAATAAGCGATGCGCTTGACACTTGCTATAACTTAAAAAAATAACCATAACTGTTTACGTTATACTAGATTCTGCCTGCGACGTCTGCGTGTATCTCAGAATTGTGTCTATGTAATAAAAATACGGCATTCTACGCCATATTAAAATAGCTGTCGCACAAGAATCATAAATTAGCTTTTTGTCCTTTTCTGGACTCCTGAGTATTCTTAATTTCATGATGATCTGTCTAGTAGTTACGGTATGATAGCATAATAAATAAACTAAAAAACATGTTCACTTTCACGTTTATAATAATAGGAAAGCACAAAATAAATAGGTAAAAGGAAATGTTGCTATTAATCAAAAATACCAAACCAACCAAGTGTAGATATTTTACTGCATAAATATGCGGTCAGTATTAGGCCTTAGAAAATTATTAGTAAAATGTCATAAATAAGCAATCAAATGCAAAAATTAGAATCAGTAATCCCTGAAAATAAAGCCCGCGGGCCTACGCGTAGGCTATATTGTCCGCTAACCGATATCTTTTTCTCTGCGGATTCCTGTACTAAGGATTTTTTTTATGATTCACGGATATTTCACACAGTATTATAATATTAATTTAAATTTTATAGGATAGAGAGATCTCAAGCGTAGCCTGCGTAGCCCTCGTTATAGCACGCTGCGCTGCTTTAAGCTTGTTTATGAGGTCAACCTTTTAGAGACTACGTCATATAATAATAGGCTATAAATTCAAATTACACGGGTATGTTCATAGGTGACCCGCTAATCTACCACCGAAGGAATGTAACATAGTTCCAGTGGCCCGTCAATAAAGGCGGAGAGACGGCACACGGCGGGTTTCTTTAGTGGGTGCAGGCCCCCAATACCCTGTTCGTTGCCCCGAATGACGGGGTGTGTGGTTAGGAATATTTTTTCCCGCCTTAACAAAAAAAAGGTGACCCGCTAATCTAATATGCTGTTATAAAATAAATGTAGTAAGTATTCGTTCCAGACAAGGTCGAAAAAACACATAGTATGTGTATTTATGACAGATAAGTAAGAATAACACACGTAAATAATAGAAGATCATTGTGAAATCCCAACGATTAGTTAAGGTCAAGACATTGTAATTTCAGTTGTATTGCATATAACAGCATATGTTCATTCGTAAAATATAATTAAAATTGTTGTTGTTGTATGACGGACTAATATACATAATAGTGTCACAACCACACGGGTATTGCAAGCGTCGACTAAATTAGACATATAATATATATACCGTGAAATAAAAAAAACCCAAGAAACCTTTATGTGTTTCCATCGTAAATTAAGTAGAAAGTATACGAGCTGCTAAGAAGAAGTGAAAAATTAGTATCCTTTTCGGCTATTGCGATCGCCCGTGATTACGTAGAGAATAAGTCATCTCATTCTAACCTGGTGTTTTTTTTTAACGTTCTGAAGTTCATGCGGAGGAAGTCGCGTCAAAATCTAGTTTGTTTGATATTCGAGCATTTTTAAAAGAGAGAGAGAGAGAGAGAGAGAGAGAGTGATCAAATGTAGGTAAGTATGTTATTTATAGTTTAGAGTGTTTAGACCATTCATATGAAGAAATAAAAGTGTTCATGAATCTGATCTACTATGCGATCGAGACAAAATTTGTGAAGGTTGACGAAAATATTGCTTCGATATTATCATGATTTCATAATATATTCATAAAGATACGATAATAGATGCGTATTGGAGCGTTTAACGAAATACGAGTAGGTATACCTATGCATAAATCCAAACATATACCGATACGTTTTATTATGGCGATACCGCAATATTTATACACGATTGTAAAAGTTCAATTTTCCTTACTAAACATACAATTATTACAAAGTAACTACTACAACGTAAACTACGACATTATAAACAGTAAAATAAAATAAATGCACAATAAATAAGAAACAAACCGAAACAGGCAGGAGTTCAGTTTTTATTAATTGACAGATTTATTAAGTGTTGCCATGAAATTTAGCAATATATCCCTACACACGTAAAGGTTATCTAATATTTTAGTGTAATTAAATATTGACTACTGCTTCTGTATAACAGATAAACCAACATTAAATATTAATAAGAAAGTGAGGTAGTGATATGATGCCGTGTGGGGCTGGCTTTAGAATTGTCCCATCCCTCTCCACCCATGGGAGTCGTAAGAGCTGACTTAGGAAATACCGAGGAAGTGGGCAGCAGCACTCCCTTGAGTATTAACAACATCCACTGCGATCGCCAACCCGCCTGCCAAGCGTGGCGATTACGGCACTATCCCCCATATGAGCGAAACACATGTGGCGTTCTCTTGGGGAGGCCTATGTCCAGCAGTGGACTTCGAAAGGCTGATGGATGGATGGCATGGAGGTAGCGATATAAATATGTTTGATAAAAAATAAAAAAAGTATTTAATTGTGAATTTATCCTTTTTTTGTGATGTTTTCGCCATATCTGCTATGACCTTAAAAATCTATTCAAAATTTGTCATTTATTTTGTTTATGTAATATTTATAATTACAATATTTTTATCTTTGTATAGTTTGGAACCCAAATTGGCCAAGTCCTTTCCTCTTGAATTTTCTCAATCTCGCACATAAATCATTATTCACCTTTGTTTTTCAACCCAAGTCCCAAACCAAACAAAGAACTTACAAAAGTTGAAGGCACATTACAAATATTCTTTCCAAATACAATGTTGTAGGTATAATAATAATAAAAAAATATATAATAGTATAATAAACATGTAATAGGTATTTATTATACACGCATTACCCGCGGCTTCGCTCGCGTCATACTGATGTCTTATTTAATTATGTACTTTTTATGTATGTGATGGTAGATAAAACCATTTTAGATAGGGTTTGAATAAAATCCTTTCTTAGTATCACAAAAATCCTTATGTAAAGTGTCACGGTTCTAGTCCCAGGAGTTTGAATACAGAAGATGTAATACTAGGTATAGATAATATGCAGTAAGTATAATAGTAATGATTATTATACGACTAATTAGTCGAAAATTATTTTCATAGTATGTAGGTATAACATATTAATATGTTATACCTACATACTATGAAAATAATTTTCTGTCGTTTTATTGATCGCGCCGACCGTCGAACGACCAGCTCGAAAACCAAACTGGGCATCCGACAAGTCGGGTCCGACTCCGCGCAGGTGCTGGACGATGCGGGCAGCGAGGATTCTCTCCAGCAGCTTACCCGCCTCGTCCAGCAGCACGATGGGCCTGAAGGCGCCGACCGAATCTGGCGTTCGCCCTGGCTTCGGCAGGAGTACCAGCCTCCCCAATTTCCAGCAGTCAGGGAACTGTCCGGACGCCACCAGGCACGCGTCGAACAGTCCCCTGAGGCGGGGCTCCAGGTGGTCCAGAGCCAGGGCCAGCACCCGGGCGGGTATCCCGTCCGGACCGGGGGCTTTGTTCTTGGAACGAATCCGCGTAACAGCCGCCCCCATTTCCGACGCGGTGATGGGCGGTACACTGAGGTCGGCCTCCCGGTCGCTTCCTGGCTGTGCCATGACCGGAGGCGTGTGCTCCGCCCGTCGTGGGAATAGGCCCTCGACCACCTTGGTGTGGAGGCTCGGCTGAAGGGTCTCTGTGAGGGGGAGGCCCTGAGTGCGGAGCCTTTTCAGCGCCGCACGATACGGGCGACCCCAGGGGTCACGATTGAGACCGTCCATATATAAGTACTACCCCTGGCACCGATACTTTTGCATTGGCCCTTCGGGCAGTTTCGTTCATGTTCGTCACAAGGTCGTTCGGTCGTTCCATGTTACGTATTGTCGTGATGTGAGTGACAAAGACAACTATTGGTATTTATACTACTGAAGTTCTTGGGGGAAGTAGGAACAATATACGTTATTTTGGAACGTTGTTACTTCGCGCTAAGTAACAGCGAAATGTTTTAACGACTGATCGCAGTGACTTTTTCGTTGTGACGTTATTTATCACCCACCTTTAATGTAATCAAAACATTATCAAAAAAAAATAATGTATCGATATGTACAGGTGATGATGAGTGATCGATAAAAATTGACGATATTATTAACACGGAAACGGTGGCACGGTAGCGGCACTAATAGTGACAATTTAAATTTTTTACTGTAATCCCTTATTTTATTATTTTCGTAATGCGTGGAAGTAAATTATTGTCAATGCGAACTTCGGAGGTTGCTTGGTCTGTCATGTCTATTAAACTATTTTCCAACAGGCATCTAATATAATTCGTCAAGCAGTATGAAAAGAGAAAGGTTTTCGCAAATAGTTTCATAGCAAATGTCACCGTTTGTTTCCCAATAAAACATTTCTTTTAATTAGTAGTACGTACATGTAACTTCATCTGTTACATAAATTCTTAAGTACCTAGTTAAGTTGCGACAAGATGATTTCTTGTAGCGACAAGACTTTAAAAAACATAAGCTTTTTAAAGAATTTTTGATCTGACTAATATTTTTTTAAGAACCTTGTATAAGTCGTTGTCCCCATTTTCCGCAGGTCTAGATGAGTTCAAATTTTATAGCAAAATATGATCCTGTATCTCTTTAAATTACTTTATGTTTGTAATGGACTTTGAACGATCTGGAACTAATCTCATAATTATTTTGCTTTTAATAAAGCAATGACAAATCTATTAATTATTATTATTTAAAATCAATTATTTTTCATAATTGGTTAATCTAATAAATCAAAATCCTTTTCGCAACTTTGTTCAAACTCATTATAGAACTAATTAAATGAAATTTTCAAGACATTAAGTTTCCATGTAAACAGACAGTCCCATCATGCTATTAGTACCCGTGAATTTTCGTAACGTTACTAATTTATCGTGTTGCTCTAGCAAAGTAGGTTCACACCATTAAATTTGCAATTTCCCATCTTTTCCAGTAATTAATTTGCCAACCTTATACCTTAAAATTGTAAGGTAAATATAATAATTACATATATTCATAAAGTAATTCCAGGTCAAAAACTATAAACTTGATAGCATACAAAGAAACATACCTACGTCTTTAAACGTAGGCATTATTGCACTAATTTGGGTGATTATGTATCTATGTATCTTCTATTTATAAAAATCATTTTATTATCATTATTTGTACTAGAGACTTTATTCATATTGGTGTTGCTGTCAATGTCTGAAGATAATAAAAGATTAATTATGAGGTAGTTCCCAATTTAATACTGATATTCAATATGTCTGTAACATTCGATAAGAAAATAAGCACAGAAATCCTTTTTGGAGGGGGTGTGTTAAGCCAACAATGTAGCGGAACACAAAGTGCGAAAATGTGAAATCGAAAATAATAGTTGCGAGCAGGATTTGAAACTAACATACTTTGCCAATTCAGCCATTGTAGCATCTGCTTGGGACTATAAATTTGGATAACACTTCACATTCCTTAAGTCTTGGATGACACCTGCGCCATCTGTCAGATGTATTTGCATACGTATGTAGCTGTTAAATTCCGATAAACTGCCGAGCATTTCAAGTGCTATTAATGTAAAAAATATCATGATAATATGTCAAAAATGTACTTGGATACGCACGGTGCCACTATAAAATCTATTGACACATTTACATTACTGATCTAGGTATAGGTATCCAGGTTTACCTTAGCCTGCAGTCTGAAATCGGTATAAAAATGATGATATCTCGTCTGACCTCGTTGTCGAATCGTGAAGACACGAAATTACTTTAAAGATGGTTTTAGGTGTATCTGTAAAGTAATAATAATAATAATGTTTTATTTCTATAAAAGTGTAATCGATGTTTAACAAGGCAAAAACTTGTGAATCAATATAAGTGCGTCCGTTTATTTCTGTATAAATCATAGCTATTCAACTTTTTTGTAATAAGAGTTTCTCTAAGTTAGGATATCTATTTGTTGTTAATAGCTGTAACGGATTTTAAGTGAAAGTATCATAATATGTTCTAAAATGAATTGCCGGAATTATCGCATTAATATGTTACGATTTTGATGTACGTTTGTACACAAAATTACTATAGTACATGCTCAGACTAAGAACTACTAGACGGAGCCACGGCGTGGCCGCACTTGAAACAGCAATATTTTTTTAAAATGTTGCCAGGTTGACAAATATTTAACCATATTTGGGCAAATTAAACGATAGTTAGAATGAGGTCTGTAACTAGGTCGTAAATAAGAAACTCTTCGTAACAAATATTTTATTGAAAATCGCAACGTTTATCAAAATGATTATGTAAAAGTAAATCTGCCACCCCTTCTATTCATCCAACCATCAGTCTTTAAACGTCCACTGTTGGACATTGGCCTCCCCAAAGAGAATACCAGAACTAGCGGGCTTGTGCTGACTGCATCCAACGGCTCCCTGCCGCTTTGACCATATATTTGGTTCATCTGGTGGGAGGGCATGTTACGCTGCGCTGTCCGATACGTGGTCGCCACTCGAGAACCTTTTTCCCCAACGGTTGTCAGTTCGTCGAGCGATATGGCCTGCCCATTGCCACTTCAGCATGCAAACTCGGCGGGCTATGTCGGATATTCAAGTTCTACTTCCGTATCCGTAATAAGAATTCGATCACGTAGAGAAACACCAAGACTGAGCCTTGATGCAAGATAAGTATTGCTTCTCCATATATTGCCGTTTTGTTCGGTATCTCATCTAGTAAATAATAATAAGTTATATTTAATAAAAGAATAGTACACAAGAATACAATTAAATTATCTTTTCTTTCTTTTCTGGGTCAAATAAGTAAAGAATCATCATCCTTCCAGCGCTGATTTAATTAATTGAATAGGAACTTTTTTTTATTGCATTTAGTGGCAGACGAGCCACAGCCCATCTGATGGTAAATGTCAACCGTCGCTCATGGACTCAACTATACTGAGAGTATTGTCAAGCCGCTGCTTACCATTTCATTTCACCGATATATAATGAAAGAATAAACGGCTATCTCCTGCTACGACCAAAACGCAACGATGTGCTTCATGGCCGGTCCCACGGGAGAGAGAGTACTATAAGTGGTGAAGTTAACTATAGGACGAATACCACGACCTTATAAATTTGTGTTGCCACCTACCATTTGGGGTGTGAATATATCTTATTTAATTTTGTTTTACTCCTGGGTTTTATTTTGAAACCCTTAAATCCCAGACAGGTGTCACAAGAGAGAGTAATTTAGTTTCTTTGAATTCTAAATTATGACTACAGCGGTAGTCATAATCTAGAATTGAGATTTACTTAGATATTCTTATATATATATTTAGCATTTGACATGCTTATCACTATACATCTGCATCTGGATGGTATCCAGGAGATGCAGGTTCAAATCCTGCTCGTGATTGTTATTTTCGATTTCACATTTTTCACTTTGTGTTTAATTGAGATTTACTTACAAAGTTGAAGTACAAAGACTTTAAAAGCTATACTTACATGAACATATTCACTGGCAATGATTTTGCTCCCAACGTTACTATTTTCTTACTATGTATAATGAAACATCAACAAAATATCGTAAAGCATATTTTGGGTATTTCGAGGGTTGCCTCGTTTTCCCGTAGCATCCACCCATTTCGATCTCGCATCTGGATTAGAGGAAAACCTAAAATGGTAATTTTTTATCATCATCTCATAAATGACATATAAATTTATTAGTAAAGTGAAAACTGGGCAAATTAAATTCGCAATAATGCAACACCGAAACAATTCAAAGTAATAGAAATTTAGCTAGAAAACGTGTTTTGCGAGTGTATCTTAGTAGCAATTATTAATTTCGAGTAAAAAAAGCCCATTTTATATCACTTTATAGCATTCAATCATTAAATTATTTCATTTTCGACTACATATGAATGAAATGTTATACCTGTATTTTTTCGCTCGCTGTAGCTTTTGTAGCATAGTACACTATTTTACAAGCACTATTATCACGTAGTCTTTTTCTCAAAACACTCATTAACACAAATTAACATTAAATTTTAATTAAAACCCGATTTTTTATACAAAATGTTCGATTATGTCAGTTGGATTGTGACAGACAAAGCATTTTGACATCGTGACAATACCGAAAACTGGCCACGGCGACAAAGACAAAAATCTATGGCTTTGTCTGCTTTTTGCACCAGTAAATTGTATCTTGTGTTCTCGCTCATACATGTCAAAGAATTTTCTTCGCTCTCTCTAGATAGTCTGAGAGTACATGATATTTATACTTACCAAAAGAAATAACTGCAAAGAAGCCAGAATTGTATTAAATGGCCAATACCTCTATGGCCAAGATGGGGTTCCACTCGGGCAGGACTAGCCTTCTTGTTTTATAGAGTTATTTCTGTCCTAACAAAAATTTGGCTGCATCAATTTCAGCGGAGTAGTTTGGTATGACTATATACGAGGAGGGATCAAAAAGTAGTGAGAACGAGATAGAATATAATGAATATTGATAACTTAACAATTTATGTTTCTACATAGTCTCCGAGTTTCTCTACACACCGAGTCCAGCGCTTTTCCAAGGCTTCAATCTCTTTCAAAAAAAAAGTTTTGTCTTGGTCCTGCAAAAAGCTCTCCACGGCATCCATCACCTCGTTATCGTCTTCGTACCTGTTTCCCCTTAAGTATTTTTTCAATTTGGGGAACAGATAAAAATCGCTAGGCGCCAGATCTGGTGAATAAGTGGTCAACCAATTCGAAGCCAGCTTGCTGAATGGCAGCCATCGCAACTGCCGACCTGTGCGCGGGTGCGTTGTCGTGATGAAACAGCACGCCCCTTCGAAGTTTCCCTCTCCTTTTCTCTTTGATGGCATTCCTCAACTTGGGAACTAAAGCTGCATAATATTGGCCTGTAATAGTGGTTCCACGCTCCAGGTAATAAATCAACAATATCCCTTCTGAGTCCCAAAATATTGAGGCCATAACCTTGCCAGCTGATGCCACGGTACGAAACTTCTTCGGGGTCGGTAATGATGGCCGTTTCCATTGCGAAGATTGCTGTTTTGTCTCGGGATCAAAATGATGGACCCATGTTTCGTCCATTGTTACGAAACGAGACAAAAAGTTTTCAGAATCTTCTTGAAACTTGTCCAACAATATCTTCGAAATGTCAAGCCGATTTTGTTTCTGACTGTCGGTTAACATTCTCGGCACCCATCTTGCGCAGACTTTTCTCATATTCAAAGATTGTTTCAATATGAATTGAATACTTCCATATGAAATGCCCGTTTCTTGAATTAAGTGTCGGATGGTAACTCTTCGATCGCTCAATACAATTTTCTCGACTTTCGCAACATTTTCTTGGGTGACTGACGTCGATGGACGGCCGCAACGATGTTCGTCTTCCGTGCTCGTTCTCCCTACTCGAAATTGAGAAGCCCGCCTTGCAACAGTGGAATACGGCGGAGCAGACTCTCCTAATGTTGCTTCCAAATCGCAATGAATCTCTTGCGTTGCTAACTTTTTTTTTTTAAACAGAGGTATTTAATAACGAATCGCACTTCGTTTTTCTCCATTTTCGAGAACACGTTTCGACACAAAGAAAACAAATGACTACATTCAGAAAAAAACAAAAGAGAATCGAAGATTGTTTTCTTTATTAATATTACAAATATGTATCTGAGCTATGCCTGCATGTATTTATTTTTTTTTCTTACCAAGGAGTATGTCGTTCTCACTACTTTTTGATTCCTCCTCGTATTTATGCAGCCAATGTAGCAGATGAGTTCAATAGTATGTAAGGTACCTACTAGGGATACTTAATTAACTAATTTAGACATAAGTCAGAATGCACGTGAGTAAATCAATATTGTTACTTGTAAGCAATCAAACGGTAGTGTAAGAACGAGAATTGCAAGGCGTTGCGGTTAGTAATTTTATGATGTCGCGAAAAAAACTACTCGTCGCGAATCACACGGGCGGGCGCCGTCTGCTGGCGCCAAGTTCGCCGCGACGAAGGTGTCCAAGTTGACCGCTTGCTTCCTCGAACCGTATTCACACTGGCCGGCAACATACAGTTCAAAGCACACTCCTCAGATTTCATATCATTAAAAAACACTTCCCACATTATTATATTTACTTACTTATCATCACACCATCTCCCTTGCGGGGTAGACAGAGAGAACACAGTGCCAAAAGGCTCTATTCTTGCATACATCGCTCGCTTCCTCAACGTTGATAATTCACTTTTTTTTTATTTCATGTAGTGGCAGACGAGCTACGGCCCATCTGATGGTAAATGGTAACCATCGCGCATGGACTCAACTATACCGAAAGTATTGTCAAACCGCTGCTCACCATTTCATTTCACCAATATGAAATGAAAGAATAAACAGCTATCTCCTGCTACAGCCAAAACGCAACGATGTGCTTCATGGCCAGTCACACGGGAGATGGTGGTACCAACCCGCTCGGGCCTGATACCAAGTGAATATTCCCACTTGATACCCAGCCCTACCACCAGTCATGCAATGGATGATAATTGCTTTCTTCCCTTAGTCGCCTCATACGACACCCTGGGAAAGAATGGGGTGGTGACACTTGTATTCTTAATCCGTTATTCATACACGCACGCTGATTTCGGAGACTCCTGACTCCACCTTCCTTCAATACATGACCGATTTGGTCTAGGTAGGTGAGTCTCGTCTCCCCCTGTACCTACATCTTTCACTGTTATTTATTTACCTATCAAATATTATAGTAATTTTATAACGTCTAAATTATTAAATATTTAAATTAAAGTGACCAGAGATTAGCATTTTTATTACCTTTGCACAATAAAGCGTGTTATCAATCAATAAATGTACAATAATATAATAGTAATATAAATATGCAGATGATTACCAAAATATAATTTTGTATCTAATCAATCATTTTGTCGGTGTTGGTTTTCTACAGATATAAATTTTATTAGGTTAATATAACAGTTTATAATCACCGAAAAATGTGGGCAGCGGAAGAGCGTTTTATGATAAGTAGCTGCAGTCCTGGGAAACTGACGTGATTCTATAATGAGAGTAATTTAAGTTTTCCTTAAAAAAAACTACTTCTAACGCTTACGGTATAAAATGATAGAAATTAATTTTATGTCCATCTAAAAATAGTAAGTACCTGTAAAATAAGGTAGCTCTCCGTGTCTTTCTATTTCTTCGTTTGTTTTTCTTTTGTCTTAATTACGCAACATTTTAAAAATCTGTTTCCACTGTCGTATAGGTAGGTAAGTAGGTAGGTAGTGTTTTTTCAACGATTTTGGTATGTATGGCATCCTAATCAACTGCCTCTGTGGTGCAGCCTTAGTCTAAGCGACTGCTGATCATGAGGTCTCGGGTTCGCTCCCCGGGTCGGGCAGTGTTACTGAGCTTTTTCGTAAAAAGAAAAGTTCTGCCCGGTAGACGGCAATAGGCTCGCCCCCTATTACGTGGGACTTAAACATAGCTGGCGAACCGTGGGTGTGTAATACACCTCTGCCTACCCCTTCGGGGAATACAGGCGTGATGCTATATATCAAATCTTTAAGAAGAGAAATACTATTTTATAATCAAGACATGAACTAATCATATTTCGGCCCACACGTGGTTATATTATACCCGTAAGAGATATTATAGAGTTGTACTAATACTTTGAAAATCCTAAAGATTTAATCATCATTAGACGCACTATCTAATGCAGATAGCTAGTTAAAACAATTAATTAATTATTGAAGCATCTATATGCAGTAAAACTTGTAAGTATGAAATTACAGTTCATAATATTAGGATAGAACAGGAACTGTAACTGTATTTATCTGACCTCTGCAACCCAAAGAGAGAAAGATTAATCTCAAATCTCCTCTTGTTATACTTAAAATAAGAGTATTATTAAATGTTCATTAATTAGTGATATTCTAAAGTCGGCTTACTTCAATGATATCAGGTTACTACTTATACGGAAAGCCAATAAACAGAAAAGGAACTGAAAAGTACTGTTTTCCTTAAATTTATTCAGAATATAATTACTTTAAAGAAAGAAAAACCGCTTTCAGAAAACACGAACACTAAAGTGTAAAATAATATTTTATTTACTTCAATATAGCAGCAGATTTCAAGTAAATCACGGACATACATACATTATGTACATACATAAGTACATACATACGGGTCGAATACAGAACCTCCTTTTTTAAGTCAGTTAGCAAAGTTTATGTTGACTAGTCTGCTCTGCCATTGCTTATTTGAATAAATATTATTTTCCTGTCATTGGACTTCCCCAAACCGAACGGATCCGAAAGTATTTCTTCGAATCTGAAGCGAGAATGTTTGATATCAGCATTTGTGCGAACGTAATCATATTTGGAGAAGATAACTTACGCACGACAGTTTCCGAATATACCATTATATAAATATCGTTCTACTCGTTTTGATTATTTAATAAAAAAAATTCTCGATGCATTATTGTTCCACTGTTAGCCAGCACCACACCCTGGAATGGGGCTCCTCACAGAGTGAAAGCGATTTAGGCCATAGTTCACCACGCTGGCCCAGTGCGGCCTGGAAATTTTCACATTTGTTCGAGAAAATCTGTCGGACATGCAGGTTAACAATGTTAACACTATTTTCCTTCATGACACGTAACTGTTAAAACATTGAAAAAGTACGCACACACCTCTGTGCCAAGTAAGGAACTACGTCGTATTGAAACATCGCGTATTTAGTGTTAACAATCGCCAACTCGCTACCAAAGGAGTGTAGCTGAAGGGTTGCGCGTAAAGCTTACTCTAATAACTACTTTTTTCCCTGCCCATTAAGACGCAGGATACGGGGACCTCGCGAATATCGCCTAAGAATGAGAGGGGTTTTAGACCATTGACTATCAAAAAAGAACTACTTAATACTTTCCATCGAATTCCACTCTGACATATCTCATTAGCACGGGATTCTAACTCTACTCGTATACCTACTCCTCTATCTTAACACACAAATTAAGTTTTTTATAAATATTTTAAAAGTATGATGGACTAATTATCTTCCTTATTTAACTATTAAGGGTTCATTAAGCGCTGTATGGGTAATTAATACTTGATTATTTGCCCGTCCCAGATACGGGTGGCGCATCGCAAGCTGCTATGGCGCCGAACCTAACTGTCCACTGGCATTTGCACATGACTGTCTTACAAGAGCTTAATACTCTAACCACTATCTATGCGCATTTGTTTTCTTTGTACCTATATGAAAAAAACTTTGTGAATAGAGGCAAAAACACAAGGAAGCTTTTCGGAAGAATTTTAATATAATATACCTAATTATTATACAATGAAATGCAAATAGCCATCACGGTAACATTATAAATTAAGATTTGACGACTGATTTGAAAGGACAGCAAAATAAATGCTAATAATTATTATCGCAGGCTTTTTAAATTTAACAATTTAGAGCTTAATCCGATACTATTCTAGGCAAGTGCGCAGCGGTGCCTGCAAGCTCGCGGGAGCTTATCTTTGGTCGACATAATTGATCCTAAACGCAAATTACTTGCCGGTATTAACAAAGCAATATGTAAAACTAGCGATAGTTTTTTGTTAATGATTATGAAAATAATTAACTACAGCATTATATTTTTGTGATTGCAATTTATAGCTTTTATAGCCCTTCTAGTAGTTATTCAAAAAATATTTCAAGTGATGCTGGCGTGATCATAACGAAGAACATTGAAAATGGCTTAACCATCTTAGTACCTTTGAAGGAATAAAGCTTCAGAACACATACCTCAAGCTAAGCACGTATAGGTACCCAACTTCCTTATATATTTATTTTGCTAATGGTGACAGATGATCCATGGCCCACCTATTTGGTAAGTGACAACCGTCGCTCAACAAGCCACTGCTCACCATTTAATTTTGCTGATTGGAAATAATGTACGGCTAACTCTTGCAAACCAAAACACACAGAGGTTCTTCACCGGCGGTGATACCGACCCGCTTGGACCCAAATAACAAGAAGTGAGTACTCCGCTGTGGTACGTACCTAACTCTATAATTAGTAATGCAGTGGATGATAACTGCGTAATTTCTAACAATAATATAATTATGAAATAATTATACAGACACAGCTACGTTCGAGTTTTATATAATAGCAGTCATAGTAGAGTATAGACAATCTATTTGATAGCAATATTGACTGTCTCGTTGTGTTAGGAACTGGGTTTTGTAGATAACCACAAAATTTTTGGATTATTACGCCATCATGTTATACATCGCTATCACAAGAAATTAATGTTTTAATTCACTTTTTAAGCATTTACAAGGCAATGCAAAATATGATTACATACGTAAGAAGCAAACAAATTCATTGGACGTGCAGAAAGCTTGTGGCATTGCAGCGGCTGTCGCGACTGCTGAGTGATAACCGTTCTGACACGAATAGGGCCAACACAAAGCGGCCTAACTGTATGCGACAGGATGACCCCACATCAGATGGGGTGACTTACGACTTACTGTTCTCGATTGAATGAATGATGATGAAATTCAATTACGCTTACAATACCGGAATCAGTATAAGTTATATTATTAATCACGAGAATCTAAATTGTTAGTTAATGACTGTAAATGAAGTCCGTAGTCCACGAATGTTTTACTAATTTTTGTACGTATTGGTTACGTCACTGTAGCAAACCTACTTGAATTCCAGTCCTTGCATATTTTATGTAAATAGAATGAAGATTGCACGACAAAGTAACAATTGGCATCAATTTCGGTCTATACTTTATAAAATGTTAGAGTTGTAATAAGTTAAATAGTTAAAAATACTAAAGAAACTAAAAAAGTATTTTTTGTTTAAGGATTTGTAGTTCTAAAATGCGATATAATATTTTATCTACACCAAAAAAAACTTTCAGAAGACCGTACTAGGCACTATTTATTTCAGATCAGATTAGTAAATGGGTCATAATACCGTTACGTAATTATTGCCCTCAGGAGTGCATCGGATGAAAAATTGAGTTATGATCGCGCTCGGTGATGGTGCGGTGTGTAGCGGGGCGGGCGGTAGCGGCTGTGGTGCGCGTGCGACTCTCACCGCCTTATCTCTCGCGACCTCCGGCGGACGCGCACGTACCACCCGCCATCGCGCCGCGAACGCGCTATGTCGTCAATCGGACAACAAACTTATGCGCACGCTTACTTCTACATTTTTTTTCTTAAAGTGCAGGACCTAGTCCAGAAATGTATCCGTGAACCGTAACTGTAGTGTTTATTTATAACATTGTTTTACGATAAATTAAAGTAACTTATTAATAAAACTTTAAAGTAAAACATACTGAACCGTAACGACGATGGTGTCAGAAGGGGCTTTGCCCGTGGTCTGGTGTATTCGTGACAATCAACTTGTGCCTCATCAAGTTTCTGGTGTTAAATTACAAGGTGCCGTAACAGGAGCCCATATAGCCGCAGTTACTGACTTTTTACGTATGGTTGCTGGAACTCCAATCGTACTTCCACATACGGAGATCCCGGAGGATATAGATAATGATATTAATCAAAAAAAAGAGAACTGTACTCGAAGACGGAAAATATCAATGCAAGTTGAGGTACCTTGCGTATTTCTTACTGAAAGCGCCTTGCAAAAAGCTAAAAGTCGCAGTAATTCAAGAGAAGAAAAGCTAACAATCGATACATGTAATATACCAACGACCAAAATGATAGAAAGTCAATCTTCTTTCTTGAGCTCTTCAGACATATTAGACATGAAAGACTCTGAGGATTTTGAACATGAATTCGCTAAAGATAGTATGAAATTGAATTCACTTGAATCCACAATATCGTATAGTGATAATCCTACTCATAGAATAACAAGAATTATTGAATTAGACAACCCGAGCCCTAACATCATAAATACGGAATGTGACAGGGAGCCTTCTCAAAGAATTACTAGAATTATTGAATTTCAAAATGATAAATCACCTTCACCAATATGTAACGATGGAGAAAATGAGACATTACAAAGAATTACAAGAATAATAGAATTAAATGAAGATAATTCATTTTCTACTATAACAAACAGCATAGATACAGAAAAGGAGTGTCCTCAGAGATTATCTAGTATAATTGAAGTTGAAAAAGAGAACAATTTTCCTAGCATGGCAAAAATTATCGAAATGGAAAATGACATATCGAATGAACGAAGAATTTCTTTAACGAATGAACGTGAAACTGGTGGTGGGAATATCGAAAGCTGCAACGAGGAAGTGACTGTTAGGTCTAAGCTAGTGCATCGAAATACTCCTAGGTTTAGTCTTGACTCTTCGTGCTCCGAAAACTCTTATGTTAATATCGAGTGTTTAAAGAGTTTGCAGGATGTGAAAAAAGAGGAAAATTTTGAAAGTTGTGTAAATTCTGAGACTTTTCCCCCGGGCAGATCGATCCATTCTCGATTCCCGAGAAAAAAAACGTCTGTATGTTCGATCGGTTCTTCGGACTGTGACGATGAAGTTGATGTTATATTTAAATCCAAACCTAAATCTAGTCAATGGGTAAGTTTGGATTGGATACCTCCACCTCCCAAAGAAGAGCCAGTGATTACGCAAGTCTGTGATAAAAATGACTTTATAACAAAGTGGATAGCTGAACAAAATTCCCAAGATTCCATTTTGATTGCTGATGAGAGAAGAAGGAGTCTCCCCCCGAAGTCAAACGAAGTTTATCTTCAAAATATGCGAAGGTTTAGCGATGGATTACAAATATGCAAAGAAGACGCAGCAAGTGATTCTCCAGCTACAGTGAAATGGAAGTGGCATGATATAGTTAAACGACATCTTCAGTTGTTAAAAAATGAAAAAGGCTTTAGACGACATAAAGGGAGTTGGATGAGAACAGCGAGACGTCTGTCTGGAACTAACGTAAATAACAAAGAATTGGAGTCTTTACCGTTGGACACATACATGAAGCTCCAGACTATGCCGTAAGTCAACAATGATTCTGCTTTCTCTTTAACTAGCCACAGGGACATTCAGTAGTAGTTACTTCAATACGCATATTTTAGAGCTAAATCTATATCTAAGTATAATAATTAATTCCTAATGGCCTTGGTCACGCCATAATTTGAGAACGACTTTACCGATTTCATTCATCTTTTTTTTAAGTTTTCTAATATTTCGTGGAAGGTTCTTACGGAAAGAAAAAATAATAAAATTGCGCAAAGTTAAAGACCATTTTAAAGTAAGTTAAGCGAGTTTGACAGTTCGCAAGTAATTGAATATTCGTAGCGAAGACAGGACGAGTCGAGTCAGCTAGGTAGGTACTCAATAAAATAATGATATTGGTTATCCGTGGGTAGAGAGGGGTGGGACAATTCTACGCCGTGTGGGGCCGACTGTAGAATTGTCCCACCCCTCTCTACCCACGGGAGTCGTAAGAGCCGACTGAGGGAATACCGTGGGAGTGGGCAGCAGCACTCCCTCGAGTATTAACAACATCCACTGCGATCGCCAACCCGCCTGCCAAGCGTGGCGATTACGGCATTATCCCCCATAATGAGCACACAGTTCTCTTGGGGAGGCCTATGTCCAGCAGTGGACGTCGAAAGGCTGATGGATGGATGGATGGATGGTTATCATTTTTATGATATACCAACTTAATTTTAAACATAGCAATAATTTTAGTAGTGATATTTTAAAAGTTTAATTCCAAATTTCGTATGCAGTCTTACATACATCAATCACCATGTCGGTCTACTTATCAAAGCCGACCTGCTCAGCAAGTGCAACTGGTTGCCACCTAACGGCCCGCCACAGACCATTGCTCTGTACTTATAATTCCTGATGACTATTGCAGTTGTATACTATGAATCACTTGTGTGATTTTAGTGTACCTGTGTATTTACTTCTTAAAGTGCAGGACCTACTCCAGAATTGCTTGTGATTTAATTATTAAGATGAGTCCATATCATCAGATTGATATGTGATTTGGTCATTCAGTTGATAAGGAGCCGTGTTACGAGAGCGAGATTGAGGCACGCGCTTCCGCAAGGCCGTTTGATTAGAATGCAGGGAGCTCGCGTCCAAGGCTACAATTGCGCGGTCGGTCGGTGCACTAACGGCCGACGTCTTCCTCTCCACGGTTTGGCGATTGGAAGTAGGCTCAGGAAGTGAGCCGTGAAGGTGACGCTCACAAAACAACGACTTGTGGATCGGAAGCGACTGTGCTTTGAATTTTCCACATACCTTTGTCTGTAAAATTATATACTTCCTCAATCCTCTTCTTGAATAATTAAGAGACGAATAAATAATTTATATACACCACACAAATATTGATATATGGCATATATTAGTATCGTTTAATATTTGGAACAAATTATATTCCAAGCAAAATTGTTGCATATTAAAAATATGATTAGGAAAACTGCAGCACTTGTGCTGAAACGAGGTAAACGGATGTGCCGACGTCAGTTTCACTGAACCTTGAGTTAAGTTAGTTAATCCACTTGCACAATAGTAAACTACTTAATCATAAACATTTGATATATATTTTTATTTCGTTCTTCAATGAACTCTATCACAGACAACTACTTAGATGTACTTACACTTAATGGATTTTTTTAATACAATTTTATGACAGTATAAGCGTAGGACTTTTTGTAATTTCCAACATCGTTATTATTGTTTGTAGTGCCACTGTTCTGAAAACATGAATGTTGTTCTAGAGGTACATCAACATTGCTATTGTACCAAATGGTCAAACGTGTTCTTTGAAGGAAACAAATGCATTCACTTCGAAATATTTGCTTAATTGGTAGTTTCTCACAGTTTCTTTTTCCTTTCAAGAAAAAATATTTCAAGTTGATAAGTGTATTATATACAGCAGTGATGACTAAAACCAAGTAGTCCAAAGACTGGTATAGAGTTCGATATCCTGTCTGAGACCCTCTCAAGGTATTGTTTAAAAAATATCACTTGGTGAGGAATAACTTAGAGATTTTTTCAATGGTATGTGAAGTCTGCCAACTCACACTGACCCAGAGTGGTGGACTACGCCTTAAATCCCTGTCACTCTTGAGAGGAAGCCCGTGCCCAATAGTGGAACATTAAAAAATTAAACCAATCTCGTATTTAAAAGATGTTGAGACCGCGGCTTATTATTCATATTCCTCCTATTTCTAGAGATAATTTTTGTAGCCTTGCACAAAAAGTATTGTAAAAATATACTTAAAATATGAGATGCTAAAATTATCTTTGTAAATAGCACATACCAGTTCTTAAAAATTTAAATTACTAGCTGACCCGACAGACGTTGTCCTGTCTTAGCTATAAATATTCAATTACTTACGAATTGTCAAATGTGCTAAGTTAAGTCGTTAAGTTTTCTTAAATTTTCCAATTATATGCGCAATTTTCTTATTTTTTTCTTGCGTATGAACCTTCTTCTGGCAATAATAAATACAACAAAAAAAGAATTAGCGAAACTGTTCCATGCATTCACGCGTGATGCGATGACCAAGGGAAATAGAGATTCATTTTTACATATATAGATTTATCACAATTACGAGTACATAGTCTGTCAAGTTTGATTAAAAAAAATTACTACTTACATAAATATCCTAAGTTACAAGGGATGACCTGTTGATAATGTTGATAATTAACTTATCACATTGTTGAATTGCCACCAATTAGACAAAGCAAAATATATAGTTTCATTGAAATAAATTCACCTGATTTGGGAGATATTACTCTCTATCATATTTTAACAATTATACTACTCTATTTCTTCTAATGTATAGATACCGTTAGATGGCCTCTAAAATAAAATATATATTTTTAGCATTTGACATGCTTAGCACTATACATTAAACACAAAGTGAAAAATGTGAAATCGAAAATAGCAGTCACGAGCAGGATTTGAACCTGCATCTCCTGGATACCGTCCAGATGCTTTGCCAATTCAGCTGCTGCAGGCTGTTATTTTCGATTTCACATTTTTCACTTTGTGTTTAATAAATTATAACTAAGAGGTTAAGGGAAGGCTATAGTAATGATTAAAGTATTATAGGTGTATTAAAATTTGTTGTGGGGACGATCTAATGTGCATATTGAAATTAATAACATTATTGTAAGAATAAAAGTTATGATGGGAATGGAGCTACATTGACTGAGTATTTTTACTCCGAAACAGGCTCTTGCTTCAATGATTTGGGGGCGCTGTTTTAATATTTCATTAAGAAGAAAATGTATTGATTTTAATTTACCAGAGTCTTTCCCTGTTAAGATTGTAAGCCATGTTGCAATCCTTCGCAACAACAATGATTTGAGCAATAAATCATGCAAAGTTATCTGACCTCCAATGCCGAAAGAAAATTATCTGTAATCAGAATAACTGTTTTTCCTTAAACATTGTATGCTAACCAACACTAACCTCAGTCAGCAAAGTTTTCAAAACAAACTAGGTATTGCGTATTCCCAAACATGGCGCAACTTATATTGGCAAAAAATTAAAACAGTCAAAAATTTATTTTGTTACATCAATTGCTGCTCACTTTCACTATGTCGAACATTTATTTGGGTTCCGTTTCGCGACGCGCCACCAAACTATCTGTAGCGTCAAAAATTTACTTCTTTTTTAATATCCTCTATATAGCTTTCTATTATAAATGTAAATCGTGATGCTCTGCATAGTTTATGAAACACTTACATGCTAGTTGTAAAAGACTAGCGCGTCATTAGTCTCAGTGCGTACCTACTGCAAATGCTCTGTTTCTCGAACAATACATTTACAATGGAAATGTATCTTTATAATATAAACAAGACACGTGTTAGAAAATCATTGAAAATTACTCGTTTCTTATCAAAAGTTTGAGGTAGTCTTTGTGAAAAAACAATACAACTGGTTTTTATGATTTGTTTTTACTTATTATGTGCGCGGAGCAGTTCGCCGTCTGCGCACGCCGACCTCCGATGCCGATAGTAAATTGTTATTTCTGCGAATGTTTTCAATTAATCTACATTCAAAAGGGACTATCTTTAACATAATACCAATGGTCGTCGAACATAAAATATAGGTTTTCATTACTCTGAAAGTAGGCCTGAAGTTGCCTGAGGAGCGGGTTGAAAGTAATACTTTTCAGCCCTAGGGAGAATTACTTTCAACTGACAGCTGAGTAATTATATAAAAAAACAGTTATATTTTCTGTACAGCCAGTCAATTACAGCGCGATGTAAAATTGAAATAACATAAAGTTAAGTATTTATTAAAGAATTTGTTTTTATATGAATTTATTTTAATATAGTTGCAACTACTTATATCTTTAAAATAACGAAGATTTATATTTTTTCAATGATTAAAATGAAAAATAATTGCCGAATAGCTGACAGGCCACAGAAAAAAAAAACAAAATAGGCGGGAAAACAGCGATTCCAAATTAAATTTTTTAAAGCCTCCCATTTTTTCTTTAGCTAATTCATGATTTTTATTTTTAGTTTCCTCGTATTCGTAATGAAAATCACAGTGTTTACCTCGGGATAAAGACTTATTTAGTCCCGAGACGGGGTTTGGCACCCGAGCGTAGCGAGGGCTCCAATAGTTCGAGGGCTTTCATCCCTAGGGTAACAATGTACTATTAAATATCTACTTATTTCTTGCTCGTTGATTGACCTCAAATATTTAGGTCCTTCAATTCCGTTCAAAATCCAAATTCACAACCGACCCTAAAATTAAAACTTTGTTCTTAATAAAAATAAATCCACCAGCAAAAAGAACACACTTCACACACTTTTTATATACCTATAACATCCAATTTATTGCCTTTTTTTCTTAAATAAAACTACGTTTACGGAATCTATCGCGTTTACTAAACTTTATTTTACTACTATCCCGACGTTTCGAATACTTTACAGCATTCATGATCACGGGTGGACTTTAGATGATAGACGTTCAAGCAATCCACCCACAGTATATGATTTTACAAAATTTTTGGTTTATTTATTTTAACCCACCCAATATTCGTTTAGAAACACAGTGAAAATATCTACTTCAAATTTTTTATGCTTACAATGTATGAGACTTTAAGTTGGTATATTAAAATGAGTATAATACAATACTCATCTTTAAACTGTAAAATTTTGTTTTTATTTAGTGCTCAAAAATTCTACCACAAACTACCAATTACTACCAGTAAGAACACAATCTTAGTTATTAGTTTATATTATTAAATATATTGATTATGCCAAAAGCTAAGACTA
Organism: Leucoma salicis; assembly: GCA_948253155.1. Lineage (NCBI taxonomy): Eukaryota > Metazoa > Arthropoda > Insecta > Lepidoptera > Erebidae > Leucoma > Leucoma salicis. The sequence continues at coordinate 9,827,054 of OX411820.1, read as the reverse complement.
AGAAGCTACCACCGGATCGGAACGCGGCCTGACTGAGAAAGATCCGGCAGAAAACTCAGTAGGCAACAACTGTTATGGATTATTAAATTTTGTACGAAATTACTGAGAGCACACACATGGCCACATCCACCATTACATTAGGTTTGACAAACCTCAAATCCTCGCAAAAGAACATCGATATCGCTCTAGAATTAAATTCTAAGTATAATCTATTCGTCAGATTGCTTGGAAAAACGACTGTTGATTATCTAAGAGAATAAAATCGTGGAATAGATTATTCTCGATATAGTTATTCTTGTATATATTCGAGTTTGGTCGAATCCGCCCTAAGTGGTGTATCGTCTTTGCCTAAGTATAACTGTGGTGATTAACAGTCACATGGGTTCAATCACTAATTTGCAGTGCCTACCATAGTTAGCTTTGCACTTCGCATCATACCCTTACACGATTAACAGAAGGTATTAATATTTAACGACTCATTGTGAAGTTCGCTAATAGTTCGTGCTACGCTGGCAGATTTTTAAATATATAATTCAACACGGTCAATTTATTAGTCTCGGTATTCAATCAGTTATTATGTGTGTAACCAACCCTATTATTTAATTAAAGAAGAATATGAATACTGTTTATCTATCTATTATAAAAGAATAACTGACTGATTCGCATATCAATGTACAGCCAAAACTCCTGGATCTAAGGACCATGAAAGTATACATGTCTATTTCTTTAATACTGTAGATTTTTACGCAAATCGTAGCCAAAATGGATTTTTCATACTATGATACGAGTGAAGCTGCGGGTAACATTTTTTTTTTTCAATTAGTACCGATCTTTTTTGGGATCCATCATCAAAGGTGTCATTAGTACTATCGTCTGTCTTTTTAGGGAGCGTTTCCCTAATACCTTGTATAGCTGTAAACGAGCTATATCTGTACATTTAACGATATTTGAGTAAAAAATATTTTATTATTATATTTAGGCGTCTCTGAATACAAAACAGTTTTTTAATTTTTGTCTGTTTGTTTGTTCGTATCACACGCAAAAACTACTGAACTGATTTATAAAATCAAGATATAACCTAAACACTAGGTCTTGTTTGCCGCGGGCTACTAGTTACATAAAATAATTTGAACTCTCTTAAATGAGAATAATAAATCATTTGGGAGCGCCCTCGAATTGCAAACAAACCATTTTGTATAGCCGCATTATCATCAAGTTTAGTTTTATGTAGCTCTTGAAATTATTTCTATCATTAAGTTGTTTTTTGTTTTTAGTAAAATAGTTGATTCGAAAAATAATTAGTGTCTTAATATAGGTCTCTAATTTTGCCAATTTAGATAATGCTCTTCAATTCTCCGCAAACCTAGGTATTAAATCATATATATTTATCACCATGCAATCTTAATGTAGTTTTCCTAGATGTGACGATCATGATTTTCTTTCAGCACCCAGGCTACCTTGCAGGCTTTTCAGCTGCGAGGTAATCAATTTAGGAGCTTTGCAATAAAATAATTTGCTACAGGGACATTTCGTATAATGTTTTACCACACAAAGAAACGCTACCTATCATAAACTCTTTTACGAATGCAACCCATGTCACGATTGTATGACAGATACCCTTATCTGTCAATTGTATGAACAAGTAACGGATGAACCCATTTTGCTCGCCAAAAATACCGTTTAAAATGCCATTATCCCAGGTGAATTTTATTTTTACTTAAGCTAGCTCCCTAATTTTTTTTAATGTTATACCACTTCTCTCTTGACGTGCTTGTCAAAAAGCTATTTTGTATATTTTGCTTGATAAAAAGCTATTTTGTACAGAAATAGATTCTATTGTACATCAATGGGATGTCTCCTTACATGTCAACGAAGCACTCACAAGATACCAGAGACATTTCAAAGCGAGTATTACATTTTGCAGGGCTTTAGTTTAATTAAATCGCCCCCAAAGATCCCGCTAATATGTAATATTGTAGCTTACTTTAATTAAAAAAATCCTCTTACGTAGCATATTTCTATAGACGTATCTTTATAAACAACACCTATTATTTTCCTACGTACTATACGGTATAAAGTAATATCAATCTGATTCTGATTACTATTATGACAACATCTTGGCTATTTATTTTTAAATGTGCTTAAATATATATTTAGATTCTTTATTGCACTATCTGCTGTAAAAACGTTATGGAAGTTTAAGGCAAGGCAGTTAGGACTTGTTCATCCCGGGAGGGAGAGACCCTATAATTAGATTACCTATCTAGCGAGCAACCCGGAGCCAGGCGAGACTGGCTTAGCAAAAAAGTTGTGGCTACATCGGCACGCGAAGGTCGACGACCGGCGCATCTGCTTAACTGCCTATATTATAAAACTTAGAGCGAAAGTCACGTAATTTGATGCTACCTAATTACGTATCGGTGTCAAAAGGTTTAAATGCAGTCATTTTCTTGTTCTCGGGGTCAAAATGCTTAGTAAAATTATAAAACTAAAATTTGTTTTATAAAAGAACAAGTGACTATTTTGATATTTCTAATTGCATAACACCTGTCTTTTTTATTGTTCATGGTGACAGACGGAACCCAACAAAATTATTACCAGGGGTTTGGGGTCAAAGGAGAATGCCATTTTTCGCCCTGTACGATGGTAGCATCGGGGGTATGATAATTATTAGCATTTTTTGTAATACAAATTGCATATTTTCATTTAACATGGACTAGCTCCATGTCATAATGAAAAAAAAAGTATTTGAAGGGACTATTTGTAGGTACATCCGATGCGCTGCCATGTTTACCTGAAGTACAATCATCAATCAATACAATCGTTCTTTATTTTTTTTAAAGCATTGTTAGGTTATTTTTAAATCTGTAATTACACTTTTGGAATTGATTTAGAAATGCTCTGTAAAATTAATAAATCTAGACAAAAATCAGAAGTTTTGTTTTATTAAAAGCTTTTGGTTCTCACAATTTGTTTTGTCAATAGATTTTGTTAATAGATGTGCCTGCTTTTATAAGACTTATGTTTATTATCAATATTAGAGTTTGTTAATAAATGTCACTGCTTCCAATAGACTTATTTTTATTATTTATATAAGACAAACTTAAAATGTCATTCTGAATTAAAATAATAAAGTAATCTAATCTTTATTGTATATAGAAAATGAATAGTTAAAATATTTTTTGAAACACGTAAAAAAAAAAATAGAGCTCCATCTAGCGTTGGAAATACGCAACTCTAGGATTATAAACCTACTGAATTGAAAAACAAGAGCTAGTGAAACAGTAGATTGGTGTATCATACGTAAACTGGTCCATTTACATTCCAGCTTCATTGTTTAATCAAACAGTATTTGTAATATAATGATTTTCCAGCTAGTCCGCTATTAAATTATAATTCTATGGGAATTCAGTAATATGTTTTAATACAACACATGATCTAGTTTTGAGTTTTTTTCAGGGCAAACTATGTATAGAGGCAGAGCAATGTCTTTTGTGGCTATATGCGAAAAACAACTGGTACTTGATCGCAGCTCAATTTACCATCTTGTTAATATAAACCACCCAATAACTCCTATTTCATCAAACTTGCTCTAGCTGTTTTTGAGTGTTAGTGAGACTAACAAATTGATTTATATAATTATATAGATGTAGGATTATTTTAATTTATATATATTTACAAACCGGAAATTTGGTTATGCAAATCGCCCAATAACTATGTTTTATTAGGAATTTCCGTCTCCTCACTTGTACTGTTATCGATTTGCCTATATCTAACATTATTTCGGAGTCTCATTCTTTGATGGATAAAATTACGTAAATGTTTGCTTTTTTAGTTTCGAAACAGTTACAATCGAAAATACATGTGTTATTTGTGGTGAATATTCTGTCGAACATTTAAACATTTGCAAACTACAAATGTTATGGTCAAATTAACACTTTTCCTTAACTTTTTTTCGAAGACTAGACAAAGAAGCTAGGTGCTCAAATTTGCACAATGCTATTTGCACTTTCCAAAATCTGCAATTGAAACTTACTAGAATAAATATAACGGCAAACCAGCTTGTTTACATAAGCATTATTAAAATCTGGAACATAACATGATGTCTATTCGTCCGAGATTCTGTTCAAATATCGCATATAGTCTTTACTTTTCTAAAATATCGTTGTATTGTGATCTATCGGTGATAACTCCCATGGTAATTAGTTCATCACTCTCACTTTGCCGTCTGTACAGATGGCGGAGTGGTTTAGATCGAGTGATGCGGGTTCGATTCCCACACAGGCCTACTCTTTGTGTGATACACAAATGGTTGTTCTGAGTCTGGGTGTACTTTGTGTCCGTGAAATTGTGTAGGAATTTGTAAAGCCCCAAACAAACAAACACATTTGTGTTATAATATTTCGCAAACCGTTTTCCAGTTATTTTTAGTATCGTTTGCCAAAATGACAGCAGTTGTACATTATAGATAAAATGATATCATACTGAATTCTATGTAGTGTGAAGGCTTAACATTATGCATACGTAATGATTCATGATACAAATAATGATTTCTCTTCGTCTGGGGGTCAAGGTTGGCACTATCGTCACGATTATGTCCAATACTCGTATATGAAAAGTTAGAAAGGTGCCTTATAATAATATCTAACGAATTTTAGATCAATTAAATTGTCTTATCTCCAGTATTATATTCTATAAGCTCTCTTCCAAGTTATGTAGCCTTGTGTATTTCTATTGATGTTAAGAATCTAGCTAGTTCATAAAGAAGGCGAGAGCACTGCGAAAAATATAACAAACACAGACTTAGTTTTCACCACTGAGTCTGTGCTTGTTTAGAGCAATCGAAATGTATTAGTTATTAATAGAAATATTATTATATTAACATACAGGCATTATGTTGTAATAGTTGGCTGTTATTTTAGATTTATAACAGTTTACCTAACCGACGCTCGTTTGAATAGATCAACATTTTAAGCAGCCGTAAGCATATCTGTGTTTCGCTTGCAGAGTGCAGTCGATTTTATCACTTGTCCTTTGAATGTGGGATGGGGGATCTTCTCAGTTATGCTGTTTGATGAAGTCCATATGCTGAACACCCATTGCCACCAGGTGAAACGTTCGTTTGCCATTAGAAATAATAAAGTGCTAGTTGTGTTTGAATCGTTATACACTTTGTTATTATTAACTAAGAAGATGTAATTTTGTAAATATAGTCCAGTATTAATCAATTCTTCATGCGTTTCCACTTTAAGACCTTCATAGTTATCGGCTAGTATTGATCTATGACCCTTATTATGCCCTTAGTGCGTGACGAGGTCTCATCGAAGGTACTCTTAGTTACAGCACGTGGTGCCCTTTTCATGGCTTATTTTTATAGCTCATGCGACATTGTTCATTATTGTTTTCCTCTATAATATTATCTGAAATTGTTGTTGCTCCGATAACTTGTTTGACGATTATAGAATCTTAACTAGATCCAGGCGTAACATTACCTGCTGACAGATCACTATCATTCTATGTACTTGCACACAATAATTCCCAGCCGCCTGGTAGTTGGCTACCGGTATACTAGGTCGAGTGGTGACAGCAGAGAACGTTACACACGCCAATGCTACCTATGTAGTGGACATATTTTCTTGCACTGGCCAATTATGGGCCCCGAATTGTAAAATATGAGCAGGGCTAAAATATTTTGTTTTGTTACGTACGGATGAAGGAAGATGAGTGTATCTTCTTCTCTCCTTATGCTATCTTGAAAAAATTACTACCCCAATAAATTCATATAAATATTTATAGTTGTAATGTTTTCTGAATTTACTTTTAATTTTTACACATAAGTTTAATTTAAAATAGATGTAAAAAAACACCGGAGCTGGGTCAATATCCATAAAATCCGAGGTTCAAGGTTAACATGTATTTAAAGAGACATGATGAATTTGCGTTGGTAATCCCGTCTGATTATAAGGTACAAAGTTATTTTAAGCCAAAGGCAATGGGTCCTATGAGCCGTTCACAAATCACAACCTATGATGATATCGCAACTTCTCAACATGTAGGATATTGTCAAACTTGTTAATAATAAGTCAAATAGAGATATAATATTGATTTGATAGATATAGAAGTAGGTATTTAAAAATATCGTGCGCTGAGACGTTCGTGTAATCACCGTACAAGAGATCAGCCATGATTCTCAAGCGGAACAATCCAATCCACAATCAAAGCACAATTAGCTTACAGTCACGAACGAAATAGTTGTTCTGTCATAAAGATGAATAATTTCTGAACCATCTGATCATCTATAATAAATTCATTAGAACGGCGCCGCATTAAAAATATCGTAATAAATATAGCACAGGTTGGTTAAATATAATCTTAGTTTATTTTAAGTAAGAGCAAATTACAGGTACCGACTCGTATTTGTTCCTAAACTTTTTACGCTCACAAGGTTATCGTATTAACTATTTATAGGCATTTGAAGCAATTCTTTAAGTATTAGTATTCGTAGTGATCGTTGTAAGTTTTATCACAGCTTGCTCGTTTTACCGTTTTACAACTGTAATACTTAGAAAATATTTTATATATATCAAGAGCCCGACAACATAGCTAGTCGATTTGATGTAATAACCACCATTGTCAGACCCCTAGTGTTTTGTTTTACAACCACAATGACTGCGAATGAATCATGAACTATACTTTTATTGCTACTTATTATAATTACACACGATCTGAATCTCGTACGTATTGGACCTAGGCAACTATCACCTTATACTTACAAAATCATATTACTGCCCCTGTTCCCTTTAACATGGGAATCGGCGCAATTTTCCTTGCCGTGGTATATAATAACATCTATAGCATTCATACTGCAAGGCATTGAAATACATACATACATAGACTCACGCCTTTTTTCCCAGAGGGGTAGGCAGAGACAACGGATTTCCACTTGCCACGTTCCTTGCTCACCTTTTTTGCCTCATTCACTCATTATATTCCTCATACATGCACGTCGGTTAAGGGTAATTCTGACCTGACCTTTCTCGAGAACTTCTCTGATTTGATCAGAGAACGTTCGACGAGGTCTACCCTTCCCAACTGCACCATTCACACTCGCCATATATATATTGAAAAGCTTTTATAAATCAACGGCTTGCATGCCCTCTACATTCTAGGAGTCGCGGGCTCGAATCCCATTTTCACAATATTCACAATCATTTATTGTAATTAGTTAAACATGTAGAGTATTTAAAACTAAAACTACTCGTAAAATTTTATAACAGAGAACATGATAATTAAACGTGACGTCAACTTGTATCAGATGGGTGATAGGAACTGGGCAGGAAAGAGACCATCACGTACAGCCACCTAATGTGCATGTTAGATCATTTTATAATGTCAGGATCTGAATAAAATTTTATTATTGTAAGTGTCGTTGGATTCCGTATAAGAAATTGTATTACAATAAGTTTGTCCCTAACGTCGCGCGTCTAGTCGAACGCAACAATCATACGTAAATTGAATGTAGAATAGCATTCGTTTGTGCTTGTTGAGTCACCGACATGCCGCTTTTTGCTCCCTACGTACGAGAGTGATACCGGTCCTTTATACATACATATTGTTATTATAATGATAGTGACATTGTACAACGTAATACCCGTCGGATGAGCATTGTTATATTTTTTATTTGCAGAATAAAATGCTGTAACTGAAGTTATTGCCGTTTTGCTTTAATATGCCATGTACAAAAGGCGTAGGTAGGTAATACGCATTATGAATGAAGTACTTAATTGATTTTTCAAGCGCTCTACTATGAAATTGTTATTGTCTTTACGTAAATTTTGAACATTTTAAAGGGTTTGATTTTTTGATAAACGCCTTTATCGTGCGCGCCTTATCGCGAAAACAAAGTTTCCTTGTAATTAGTATGTGACTTGAAACCAGTATATAGTATTTCTCCAAGTGAAGATTCATCAATCCTTTTTTTCTTATTTCAGATGGTACTTTCGCAAAATCAAACGAATCGAAGCAGAGAAGAAATTGCTTCTTCCTGAAAATGAGCACGGAGCTTTCCTCATTCGAGATTCCGAGAGTCGCCATAACGATTTTTCACTCTCTGGTATGTAACGTCTATCAATGTATTAGCTATATTGTTGTTACTTCAAACTGAAATTAGGTACGTAGATAACCTACATAATGTAGATCAAAACGAAATCGCTGAAATGGATCGAGAAAACAACTTACAATCGATATTAAATTTTAATTATATGATTATTATACTTCAGCTCTAATTATAACTATAATTATACTTTACGTGGCACATCATCCTCATTAGTATAAATGCGAAAGGCTGTGCAATAAACTGTTTCACACTTCCCAATAACCAAAGACTAATAAAATTAATGGCATCGCCATTGAGAACTTAATACAGCTGTCTTAAATTTCTAAATCTATTTTTTACAAGCTTTTTTTTTAGATTTATCATTTTTTTTTAAATAAGAATCCAGCTCGGCAAGATCATATTGTACGTGCGCACCTAAATATATTTCCATCACACATACAATATATTTTTGGTTTGTGACTGAACCTGATGAGATGAGATTTGCCGACGTCCAACAGGCCTAAGTTATAAAAGGGCTCAATATTTAATATTTTAAACTTTTTCGGTGGTGTAGCGGTAGTGTATGCGACTGCTAATCATGAGGTCTCGGATTCGATTCCCGGTTTGGGCAATGTTATTGAGCTTTTTCCTAAAAAGAAAAATTCTCAGTAGCAGCCCGGAGTTTGGACATGTGCCCGGTAGACGTTCTCTCGCCCCCTATTACGTGGAACTTAAACATAGCTGGCGAGTCGTGGGTGTGTAATACACCTCTGCCTACCCCTTCGGGGAATACAGGCGTGATGCTATGTTGTCTATTACAAGAAGTATTTCTGTGCGTTTTGAAAGCTTCCATAAATTTTGTGTTTATCTAGACTTCTGGAATTTGAATTATTGTATTGGTTTTCCAGCAATTGCAGTGCTGAATAGTTGAACTTTTGTAATAATAAAAAAACTCCGCGGACGTAAAGTATATAGTAAATATGGAATCGGATATACATACAGACATGCCTTGATATGAAAACAATATATAAAAATATTCATAAATGAAATAATAAATTAACAATTTTCATTGCATTGTTTAGCTCACCAAATTATAAAAGTTGAAGTATCCCGGAATGCTATAACTGGCTTTATTTTACCACAACGAAATCGATCCAGGCGTTCTCACTAATGCGTGTATCAACGAATAGCATCACATTTTCAATGTAGATACTAGCTTCCGCTTCGCCGCAGACAAAAGATAGTTTTTAGGTTAATCTCAGATCCCGCCACTAGGAGTGATACAACGCATAAGTATCAGTTTTTAGTCTAATCAAGAGCTTAAAAATTTCATGAAAATCCGCTCAGTAGTTTTTGCGTGATACCCGAACAAACAAACAGACAAGCAGATAAAAATTCTAAATGTTTTTTTTTTTTTGTTTAGGTATAGTTGTTTTTTTCTCAAATATCTTAAATGTACGGACATAGCTCTGTTACAGCTTTATAATAGTGGATAGTCTATACAAGATATATGTAAGTAGTTAATAGTCGGTTACTCAATGATTCATCGCAGTTAACTTCATGGCGCGCAAAGTTAACTTTTATCCTTGTTACAAATGCATCGCTCGGGACGTTTCGATCACTTTAAAACCGGTTGAACTTTTTCTAAGGTCTCTAGCGCCAGCACTACGTGGGAACAAAAACCGAATATCTAAGTAGTTATCTCGATGTCCGCTAATTAGTATGATTATGAATATATGTAATTACTAACTGCAGATGTCTTTTTTATTTATATTGCTAGTGTTAGCTAGTGTAAATGTTAACTAGATCCTGCAGATCCAGTAAGAAGCAGAAAAAACTCACATATACATGTACGCCAGTACAAAATGTAGACATTTAATTTCATTTTGAGTGACACTAATAATAAGGTGATTTGATTTATATTTAGAAAAATGGTCTGCATGTCGAATCACACTAATTGCAGTAGTAATAAACTCGTTGCTCCTCCCCATTTGTGCAATAACATAGCTAGATTGAATCTGTTCTTATTTTGTATAAATTAACCTCGAACAAAAGAATTTGTGAACGTTTTCATCACTCAAAAAATTCTTAATTTTAAAGGCTTAATTTCAAAACATCCAAGGTGACATGCAGTTAAACTAAAGTAACAACTAAAAAAATCTATTTGGATGTCTTAATAATCGTTTATTAGAACCATGTTCAATTGAATTTTTCTTTATGGCGATCCTGTTAATTCCGCCATTGACAGTATTCTTGATTCTTTTACTCCAAATTGTTTATGTGTTGGTATAAGGCTTAGTATCTACTTGGTATGTACTAATATTTAAAAGCGGAGAGTCTTGTAAAGGAAAAAACTACTATAGTAAATGAAGCTAAAATAGATATGAAATCTGTTGATGTACCTGGAACCAAAGACACACACAATGTATATGGAATGTTAGTAGGTTAGTGTAGACAATCACATTTTTATGTTATTAGTGTTAATGAAGTTACAAAGCGTATAAACAAATGGGACAATATATTACGTGGACAAGAAGAGATTTGAAGTCCGAGGGTAGACGGATAGTAGTAGGAAGGAGATTATACAGAGAGGATGGGATCATAGGACAGTTAAAGAAAATGTGCTCTGCACTCCCTTCATCTAAACCGCATTCGCAAAGTGAATCCCTAATCCGAATCTTTGCTAAGTGAACGGGTCTACAGGAATTACCAAGCCGTAGGGGGCTAGAACCATGTTAAAATGTAGTTTACAAAATCAAAGTGACATCAGTTGATACTTGTCATTTTCTTTCACTAGCCATTAAAGATTAATAATAATTTTTCATAAGAAATCTATTTCAAATTATTCCCGAAACTCGTCCTTAGATCATCACCACACTTCTATGCACCTTGGTAGTTATACATAGGGTATAACTACAGAACAAAAAATACTTTGGAAATCCAAAAGTGCACGCCTCATAATCTTCATTTTTCACAATAAAATTTATTATTTAATAAGTAACTAATAATGTATTGGTCTTACTAAGTAGTTTTCAATAATAGCGCTAATTTCAAAAAGTACTAATGAGGTTTTCATGTCTTATACGCCATTTAACGCTAATTTTAAGAAGTACTTCTATATTGGTCTATAGAAATAGTTCAAGTAGTTCTCACGAAATAAGGTATAGCGTAGCGCTGGTTTTAGTGTCGAGTCGAGCGTAAATATCCACTATTTTTTTGTTTATTTAATAACAATTAAACCACATCGAATCAGACCGTGAAAAGTGATAGGGTTCTATTCGTAATCATACTAATTCGTAAAAGAAAAAAAAAGACTCGATTAGTAAAGTATTTTGGTCGTTATCGTGTTTACATACATTACCTACAACAAACTGACGTCCAAGACAGAACTTTGTCAAACAGTTTTTTAACTAGTTTAAATAACAAAAATGGCATCACAAATTTAATATCATGAGTGTTAAAAATAGTGTTTTTTCTTGATATGTGTGTGTATATATTATTTTACAAGGGCAATATATGATAAATAGAGACATTTTAAGTTAGAAAAATCAGTTGTTCTGCGTAAAGCGAGAATAGTACACACGTACAGGCGTGCAAAAAAAAAAAAAAAGATTACGATAATCGATCCAAAAATCGGTGTACATGCCTACAAAAAGGAAACAGGACTAACTTCCCCGGATTGGAAAAGACGCGGGTTCGATGCCCGCTCGTACTTGTTATTATATACTTAATGTAGACGTAGATGTCACCGAAATAAATCAGTTGCTATGGTGCTATCTAAGTTGTTTACTTCATGGTGACAGCGGTGGGATAAAATTAAATAATAATTTATTAATCTTAGCTTGAATTTACCGAATTTCATTTAAAAATATACCTTTGCGGAACTTATAAAAGAAAGACAACGAGTGTTGGGGTGAGAACGAAGAGCGCGTGGTGAGCGAGCTGAAGCGCGCGCTGCCAGTGCTGGCGCTGTACGAGCCGAATGCTCGCGCTGTACTGTCTGTGGACGCGAGTTCGTGCGTGCTGGGCGCCGTGCTGCTGCAGGCGAGCCGCCCCGTCGAGTTCGCGTCGGCAACGCTCCGACACGCAGCATCCGGCGGTACGCACAGATAGAAAAGGAGATGCTCGCGATCGTGTTCGCCCTCGAGAGGTTCCATCAGTACATTTTTGGTAAAAGAGATGTGGTCGTGGAGACCGACCACAAACCGCTGGAATCACTGTTTAAAAAACCGCTAGACTCGGTACCCGCCAGATTACAGCGAATGATGCTCAGAGTGCAGCGGTACGACTTTGAGGTGCACAACACGCCGGGCAAATACATGTTCGTCGTCGACACATTGTCCAGGGCGCCGCTCCCGGATATCGTAAAAAGTACAATATCGCAGGAATTGGAAGAACAAACTTGTTTCTTGATAAAAAGTTTGAGGTTCAGTAAAGACCGCTTGGAAGATATCAGGTCGCATACCAGTAGAGATGATGAATGTCAAACACTCATCGAGTATACTATGAACGGATGGCCCCTTAATAAGTATAAGGCTAATGAGGCTGTTCGCAGGCATTGGAGTTATCGAGAATGCATGGAATACGTCGACGGAGTGATATTAGTAAATAACTCTGTGTACATCCCAAAATCTCTTAGGTCAGAAATGATAAGCCGAGTACACGAAGGCCACCTGGGCATAGACCGGTGCAAGAGACGCGCGCGAGACGTGATGTTTTGAGCGGTCATGTCGCGCGACGTGGAGCGTGCCGTGCGCGCATGCCGCGTGTGCGCCGAGCTGGCGCCGCGGCCACAGCGCGAGCCTGCTATCCCGCACTCGCTACCACGCCTACCGTGTGAGTTCGGCAAAAGGTACTTTTTAATACTAGTGGATTACTTTTCTAATTTTGTCGAAGTGTGTCCATTGCCGGATATTACTTCTAGGCGGGTCATACTCGCCATAATAGATCAGTTCGCGCGACACTGTATACCACAGGAACTGTTCACGGATAACGGCCCTGCATACGCTTCGAGGGAGTTCAGGACATTCGCAGAACAATGGGGATTTACACATTCGACTTCGTCGCCTCATTATCCACAATCCAACGGCCGAAGCGAGCGTGCCGTACGCACGGTGAAAACGTTGTTGTCGAAAGCCGTAAGATCGAGTGATGATTTCTTTGTGAGTTTACTAAATTACAGAGCGACACCGAGAGAAGCAATAGCTAGTCCCGCGCAGCTTTTGATGGGTCGAAGGATTAACACGAAATTCCCGTGTCACTACAATAAGTTGTTGCCGGAAAGGAACAGTACGTCAGATTTCAAAAATTTGGTTCGAAACCAAAAGAGAAGCAAGGAGTGGTACGATGAGCACGCCCGTCCACTCCCCGAACTGCGCGCGAGAGACCCCGTGGTGGCGATGTCAGGCGCGAGGAGAGAGTGCGCCAGCGTGCTGCGGCGTGCAGCACAGCCGCGCTCCTACTTCGTGCGAAGCCGCGGGGGTGCGGTATTACGCAGAAATAGAAGGCATCTTATCAAGGTTCCTCCTGAGAAGTTCCAAGAAAACGGACTCGATAATCACAGACGTTCGTCCCTTGAATCGGAATCATATGAGTCATGTTCCGATCTCGATGAAAATGATATCGCTTCACATCCTCGAAGCGATATAGTCCCACGTCCAGAAAGGGTTTATGCAAGGTTGGCTAAGGAAAAAATAAAAACCATGAAATGAAATTTTATGTAGATATTATTGTATTAATGTGATTAAGTTTAGTTTCTTTCATTTAATTTTTATATTGATATTTACACTTAATAATTTATGTATTATTGGCACAGGTAAAGAGAGGCACATGTAAAAAAAAAGAAGCATGTCGTACTGAAACTCAAGTCTTAGTATTGCGTTAGTTGTTAGTTAAGCTTCGTTACATATGTACGGTATATTTTAGTTATTTGTTGTGTGTTAACTAAACACTCAGTTTTATGTATATGAAAAATAATAAGTTATGTTTCTTTCATATAAAAAAATATTATGTTTATGTTTCTTAATTTTTAAAGAGAGAGATGTGACATACTTAATTTAGACGTAGATGTCACCGAAATAAATCAGTTGCTATGGTGCTATCCAAGTTGTTTACTTCAGTACTAAAAATATATTTTTCCTTATTCACAAATAATTTGTACTTTAAAAAAAAAGGACTAACATAATTATAAACTACTCCTTTTATGAAGTCGTTTAAAAATGTAAATAGAAAAAGCATAGCAGGCTGTATAATAAGTGTATTAACTCATTAGAATTATGTATACAAACGTACTTTTTATATTTTTTTCGCGTTTCTGTTACTATTGCGAATATTAAAAAAGCCTTTTTGTAAATGTATTAAAGTTCTAAAAATTATAAATGCTCTTAAATTTCGTTTCTATATTCCCTTAGATTATGATATGCCCAAATATGACTGGAACGAATTAAAATGAGTACCAGAAATAAAAAGCTATTGAATAAATGAAAAGTTTTTCTATAGTATGTGCAATAAAAAAGAATGTTTCAACATATCGTTAGGATTTTCCGATAATATTTATTGCGCATTCATATTATATAGAGCATCTAGTTGCATTATAGAATGTTACATCATGACAATATTATTACATCAAGGACGTATCTTGCCTGCATTTTGCTCTCTTGACTTCCAAGAAGACAGTTTATGTAATAACCTACAGATACCGCCTTGGAATTCCATATAATGTCATTATACTCGTATGTGGAACAACAATTTGGATTATCATAAATATTTTAGAAATAGAAAATTTATAAATTTAAATGAATGCTTTTGAAGCCCATGAAATCAGGTTTAAACTAATCGCGCCTTATTTATTAGTTTGATAGCTTGATTCATTTAAAAGGCTATTTAATCTATCAAATACTTGTTACGCTAATTTGTGTGTCTTGTTAAGATATATACATAAATATTCATAGAAACATTTCACATGCTGCCTACAGGGTAGTTTATAATGTAGACAATGTTTAATTAAAAATGTAGTGAATATACGAAACAATTAAATATTTTACATGTATTTTTGTTGCCCTATAATTTTTTTATATTTTTATTGTTCATGTATCATTGGTACAAAAAGTTTTAATTCCTAAATTAAGATGACCTGATGAACACTTACAGAATTCTCTTGCAAACAAAAATGGCTTGATTTATAATTTATTATTTATAAATCATCAGGTGAATCGTTAGCTAACGTGAAATTTCGTTGATGGCCTTTTCTTTCATGGAAATCTCGTAGTGATGGTCCGGAATCCATCTTATCATGAAAGGACCAACTTGTGCTATGATTGCACAAAAATTTAATAATTGATATAATATCATACTACCTTGTATACATTGTATCCTATAATTAAAGCTAATAGACGACACGCAAATATTTGTCTGAGCGGCATATATTATTTATTTGAGGTTCGGAAGGTTGGCGTTTACCAAACAGCCCTCTAGACAAGTGGCATAAACGCTAATAGAATAGAATAATCAATGTATGGGATTGACGTAAGGTTACGATTACGTTGTCGTAACCTTATGTCAATCCCAAATTTTTTTATTATTCTGTTCTATTCGACTGGCGTTTATGCTATTTGTCTGGTGCAATGGGGCTGAGATCACTGATGAGTCTTGTTATCAAAGCAACCCAAAACAGATAAGTGTCAGAGGTGGCACTTGCTAGCTTGCTTTTCATCTGTGATAAAATGCTCATGTTCATGACCCTGCCAGCACACCATATTTACTTGTTGCTGCATACGGATTTAGTGAATACTATAATACACGTTGGAACTATACTTATACCTAGATACTTTACTGTTAACATTGCGCTGCACTCAAGCTGTAGTATAGCATAGTTATACCTAATTACATAAGTTTATTTGATATGAAAATGTCAATGACATTATCTTTAATTATTTATTTTTGTACTTAGGGGAAAAACTAACTCTTCATAAATAATTATATTTCAGTAAGAAATAGTTGAATGATCTGCTTACATCCTATTCATTAAATATGTAACAGGTTTTTTATTTTACTATTCTCACATAATATTTACATAAGATTATGGTGTACGCTACTTTATATAATAGCTTATTTTTAACCTGAGAAAAGCCAGTGTGACAACATTCTACTTGATCAATTTAATAGAAGGCAGCAAAGCATGACTTCGTAATAATATACATAAATGTAAAGACAGCCCTAATCCCGGTGACCTAAGGCTTACTTGATGGTCATTTCTAAATGTGCATGTTTAACATAATTGTTGTCTAACAAGAAGATTCGTAGTTGGAAAATGATTAGGGATAAAACATATTAGGACTCGTATCTTACTCTATAACCGAAAGTAGAACGAAGCATGCCGCTCTAACAAAAAAAAAATTATATGCTTGTCTGTAAAGTCGGCTTACGGGACGATAACTTTATGTGATAACGTCATATATGTTTTCTGAGAGTTTTACAAACAATGCATCGGTCGCAATACATTTTCCGGAACGTGACACTTTTTCATGCGTGCAGCCGGCGTTCATCGATTTATAAGACGTTATCACGTCAAAAACATTGTCACGTTATGTATGGTTAACCCTCAGCCGGAGTACCCCTAATCTCCTGCGGTCTACGGTGTCTTCAAAAGAGAGTTGGGTGGTGAACAACTAAAGAGTAAACATTTAAATGTATCAAGTAAATGACTAAAGTTTATTATAGAGCTACGTTTATGTATACCTTAGCGCAAAGGCGTGTATAATATTATGGTATTTAATGCTTCTCTCCCTTCTAATTGCATTCTCGCAAATGATACGTTGTAAAGCATAAAAGATCTAAACTCTAAAATCATATTTATATAGATACAGTGTCATATAAATTTATTGAATACTTGCTTTCTATATCTATAAAATTAAATAGAAAGATAATTTAGCTACTTACTACTACTATTTCGTTTTGTTGCGAAGTCCAAGCCGATATTATTTGTAAAGTCCATCTTTATTTTAATTCATTATTGGGATTTTTTGCTTTGGGTTACTCATTTAATTTAAAATAAACAGTAATCTGACATTACAACTCCTACTTACATTTTGAAATGTTAATTAGCAAAACTATGAATTTGAACAATATGAACTTCCGTAACTTGATATTTAGATATTTTTATATATATTTTTAGCATTTAACATGCTTAGCACTATACATTAAACACAAAGTGAAAAATGTGATATCGAAAATAACAGTCACGAGCAGGATCTGAACCTGCATCTTCTGGATACCGTCCAGATACTTTGCCAATTCAGCCATCGTGACAATTGCTCGTGACTGTTATTTTCGATTTCACATTTTTCACTTTGTGTTTAATTTCCGTAACTTTATGTAACTGTTATTTTAATTAATGTATAGTATGATCTATAACATAAGAAAAACATAGCATCACGCCTGTATTCCCTGAAGGGGTAGGCAGAGGTGTATTACACACTCACGGTTCGCCAGCTATGTTTCATCCATCAATCCATCAGCCCTTCAACGTTCACTGCTGGACATAGGCGGCTGGAGAACAGCTATGTTTAAGTCCCACGTATCATGGGGCGAGCCTATTGCCGTCTACCGGGCACATTTCCAAACTCTGGGCTGTTACTGAGAATTTTTATTTTTACGAAAAAGCAAAATAGCACTGCCTGACTCGGGGATCGAACCGAAGACCTAGATCAGCTTAACATGTTCGACCATTTACCGCCGCATCGTCATTTGGTGTGATTCTTAATTGTAATATTAATTATTACTTGGAGAAGTAATGCAAACGAATACATTTAACAAATGACGCAGCGGAAAAAATCCCTCTAGGAAATTGATATCCCGGGCAAATGTCACGATAGTTCAGTTGGCAGAGCGTCTGGAATGATATTACAAAAGGCGCAGGTTGAAGTCCAGCTCGTGCCAATATAATTAGAATGGTATAAATACTATGCTTATGTATGTATAGTATATTGGTATTTATGTTATATATCTATTTTGTATATATGTCCATTTATATAATTTGTATTATTATATTTTATTATGCACCTTCAACTACCTCTCTTTACCTAACATGTCATGTCCATCCTAAGGTTGCCTGGTAGAGATTACTATTAGTAATAAGGCCGCCCATTGTACTCTTCTAAGTTAATTATTTTTATGTTTACATTGATTTTACTGGTGTACAATAAAGAATATAATAAATAAATAAATAAATATTTAATGAAATTACTTGAAAAAATCTATAATACGATGCCTTTGCAATTGCAACATAATAAACGTCTTTATAAACACACCGACCACTGAGATTCAGGAATTTAATAAGTATATAATACGACGTAATTTCTACTTTAGATCTTGAGGAAAAAAGAATTTTCTGCCGGTACGACCGATTACCACCTGCAGGAAAATTTTATAGCCAGAGCTTAGCTGTATCATCCACTAATCGCTATTTCGAATCCTGAAATGAATGAATCGTATTTTTATGTAAAATGTATTACGGTTCTTCTTTGTTTAGAAATTTAGTGTAAAGATGTTCACTGTTATGTTTCTTAGAGTAATGCAACAATGTCATTTACTCTAAAGAAATACTATTAAACAAAAACTTAAAAAATAGGAGTGATAGATTAATACTCAGAGCAGAGAAGCCCTAAATCAAATATTATTAAAAAAGGTGTAACCGCCGCTTCCCGCTATATTGCCCGGGGCCAACGAAATGACAATTCGTAATGCACCTAGATAAACTTTAATGATGCGTTTACATTATGACGATTTTACGGCGTTTAAATATCGGCGCCGTAAATAAGCACGGCGTAAACAGTTTCCTCGCAAAATTCTTCGGGCCATCTGTATAAAAAGAATAGAACTTATTTTTTTTTTTGCAGGTAGTGGCAGAGGAGCCACGGTCCATCTGATGGTAAATGGTAACCGTCGCCCATGGACTCGACTATACCAAGAGTATTGTCAAGCCGCTGCTCACCAATTCATTTCTCAGATAAGAAATGAAATATAAACGGCTATCTCCTGCTACAGCCAAAACGCAACGATGTGCTTCATGGCCGGTCACACGGGAGATGGTGGTACCAACCCGCTCGGGCCCGATACTAAGTGAGTACTCCCACTTGGTACCCAACCCTACCACCTACTCTTGGTATAGTTGAGTCCATGGGCGACGGTTACCATTTACCATCAGAAGAACCGTGGCTCGTCTGCCACTACATACAATAAAAAAAAAAAACTGGTCAAAGCTGCGGGGAGCCGTTGGATGCGGTCGGCACAGGATCGCTCGTTGTGGCGTTCTCTTGGGGAGGCCTATGTCCAGCAGTGGACGTTGAAAGGCTGATGGATGGATGGACCAAAAGTTCACACTTACAATACCCTTTTCACTCCTGCAGTTTTTTAAACTAGTTAATTATAATTACTCAGAAAGAATATGTTGAATATTTTTATAAATATCTGTTCAGCGTTTATACACTTTAAAAGGGCAGTTTGATTGACAAAATGTAAGTTAATATAAGGCATATAGCAGTGTTAAGAGGTATTTTGAAACAATGTAGTTTATCATCACATCTCCCAGACAATCGATCGGTTTGGCTACTTACAAGAACTATGGAATTGGTTCGCGTAGTACTACTTACTAATATTATAAATCCGAAAGTTTGGATGGTGGTTGAACAGATCTTAATGAAATTTGGCACAGAGATACATTACCTATAGTTTAGAATAGGTGAGCACACATTTTATCCCAGAAAAAAGATCTGTGTTTTTGTTTTTGTAAACCTAGGGATTAACATGATTTTTTTGCGTAGTGGTAGTTCAGTAATTAGAGATGACATAGGCTACTTTATCTCCGGAAAAATGAATAATTCATATTGGAATAGCAATATTTGCATAGAGACCATTAATATGCTATAGTGACGTATTTTTTTTCTGAAGTGCACATGAAGTCGCAGGCAGAACTAATATAAAATTCCGAATATTATTAGCCTTAAGTAATATCATTTCAACCAAGATCATTTTATTAAGAATATATATATAATAAAAACTCTAGTTCTATTAGATCACGTTAAAAGTAAAAAAATATATAATAAAAGCCATTGTAACAATCAGTTGTTAAGGAGTTATTTTATTTATCACGTACTTATCAAACCTTAAAATTGCTTAAGTAATTTTGACACCGTCTGAGATAATTATTTTGTAATAGAAAATACGAATATTTATGCGTACATTTTATGTACCATTATTTCTCCTTCACGATAATAAAATTTAATTAAAGTTGTTAGTGACATAATGAAAAATTTAATGAAATACAAAGGACAACATACATAAATGTTTATTTTTTAATTTCGAATACGTGATTAGAAACAAGTGTTTAACCTTCGTCGAGTGAATCAAGCTGTCAAATGATGACGCTTCGTTTCGCACGATTAATTGTGTTACGACTGGAATTACCAAGGTCGTTTCCACCAGTTTCACGACCGGTGATACTGATAACGCTGCTCAGTGTGTCAGACTAACATACTTTTTGGAGATCTGTGTCCTGATAACATTATACGTCTCATTCGGTAAATTCCTAGAACGATAACTTTCTTTTTGAGACATTTTAACATGTACCTTGTTCGTGTCTAATGGGAACTGAGATGACAGCTTTTGCATTTCCGTTGGCTAATAGATATTTTTTAGTGTATTATTACCGTTTGTAAAATAACTGAACTGCTACCAACGATTTCGTTTTTTTTTGTGATCCGCACAAAAAAAACTAATTATTTAAAATTAGGCGAATTTACTCCATGTAACATCAGCTATCCGCCAGTGAAAGTTCCGTGCATATCGCTCCAGTCGTTTCTGAGAGATATACTATCATATGCATTTAGTAAAAAGCTGTTATTTATATAATTCAATCGTATTTATTTGTATGTATGAAATTTAATTTAGTTCCAGTTTGTATGTGTCGTCTCCTTGAAATAACACTAATGATATGCATCATTAAGAAATTCCTCAATACGACTATTGTGTTTTTAAATATAAAGCCACATTTTACATAGTTACTAAAAATCATGTAATTTATCTGGACAGTGATCTTTTATTTGATGAGTTCTAAACTTTACTATATTACCCAAAACTTGCAACATTTTTAATTCACAAACATTACGATTGCTCTAGTCCTCCAGTTTTACGAAATTTATAATGCAATAAAATGTGTGAATAATTGTTGTTCACAGTGCGAGACGGAGATACCGTGAAACATTACCGCATCAGACAACTAGACGAGGGAGGTTTCTTCATAGCCCGACGAACCACCTTCCGCACACTACAGGAGCTCGTCGAGCACTACAGCAAGGATGCCGATGGTCTCTGCGTCTCACTCAATAAACCCTGCGTGCAGGTAAGCCATACAATTTCACAAGACCATCAATCACAAAGCAGCTAACTCTGATACGAATTCAATTCTCATGTTCGAAGTATTCTGTTATTCTTGGAACTAAGTATATTTTAATCTTTACTACACTAAATAGTTTACGTATGACGTGTTTGAATCAATAACGAATGCATAAATACAAAGTTGACATCGTCAGTTTTTCTTATTATTATATTCCTTATAAATAAAACTACGTTTACGTAATCTATCGCGTTTACTTCTTTTTCTACTATCCTGACGTTTCGAATAATTTACAGCATTCACGGTGGTACAGGTCACGGGTGGACTGGTGAACCGTAGTAGAAAATCAAGTAAACAATAGGTTCCGTAACGTAGTTTTATTTCATATTGTGTAACATTCGCGTAAATATCAGAAAATTAATATATTTTCTATTTATTATATTATGTTTAAAATTTTACATCGTTAACGAATAGGATTATACTCGTCTTTCATCTTATTGACACACCTGACCTAAATAAAGAAAAACCACCTAAGTAAGTACCTATATTTCTTATAACAAAGACGCATAAATTGCAAAATCCAATATCAGGACGTACTATAAAATTTATGGATTTCGACGATCAACCTTTATGCGCTGAGAAATATTATGAGGCACTGAACGAACGCATACTTTAAATTCACCGAAGGACTCCGGTTTTCTTGGACAAAGCGTATTGTCATTTAGAAGTTGTTTGAGCCAGGCGTATGCGGACTACCAGCACGTCGAAACGTTTTTTGTAGTTGCCACGATAACACGAAGATTTTTCACTGCAATGGATAAAAATAAAGTTTAAAATCTGTAAACCCGAACCTTACGGAAATAAAAAATTATCTAAAAAGTACGAAACAAGTAAACAATTTAGACAGAAATTAAGAAATGCATACGAGGAGGGATCAAAAAGTAGTGAGAATGAGATAGAATATAATGACTATTGATAACTTAATAATTTATTTTTCTACATAGTCTCCGAGTCTCTCTACACACCGAGGACCAGCGATTTTCCAAGGCTTCAATCCCTTTCAAAAAAAAGTTTTGTCTTGGTCCTGCCAAAAGCTCTGCACGGCATCCATCACTTCGTTATCGTCTTCGTACCTGTTTCCCCTTAAGTATTCTTTCAATTTGGGGAACAGATAAAAATTGCTAGGCGCCAGATCTGGTGAACAAGGGGGTTGGTCAACCAATTCGAAGCCAGCTTGCTTTGAATGGCAGCCATCGCAACTGCCGACCTGTGCGCGGGTGCGTTGTCGTGATGAAACAGCACGCCCCTTTGAAGTTTCCCTCTCGTTTTCTCTTTGATGGCATTCCTCAACTTGGGAACTAAAGCTGCATAATATTGGCCTGTAATAGTGGTTCCACGCTCCAGGTAATCAATCAACAATATCTCTTCTGAGTCCCAAAATATTGAGGCCATAACCTTGCCAGCCGATGCCACGGCACGAAACTTCTTCGGGGTCGGTGATGATGGTCGTTTCCATACGAAGATTGCGGTTTTGTCTCGGGATCAAAATGAAGGAGCCATGTTTCGTCCATTGTTACGAAACGAGACGAAAAGTTTTCAGAATCTTCTTGAAACTTGTCCAACAATATCTTCGAAATATCAAGTCGATTTTGTTTCTGACTGTCGGTTAACATTCTCGGCACCTATCTTGCGGAGACTTTTCTCATATTCAAAGATTGTTTCAATATGGATAGAATACTTCCATATGAAATGCCCGTTTCTTGAATTAAGTATCGGATGGTAACTCTTCGATCGCTCAATACAATTTTCTCGACTTTCGCAACATTTTCTTGGGTGACTGACGTCGATGGACGGCCGCAACGATGTTCGTCTTCCATACTAGTTCTCCCTACTCGAAATTGAGAAGTCCACCTTGCAACAGTGGAATACGGCGGCGCAGACTCTCCTAATGTTGCCTCTCTAATTAATCTCTTGCGTCGTTTTAATAACGGCTCGTACTTCGTTTTCTCCATTTTCGAGAACATGTTCCGACACGAAGCAAACAAATGACTACATTCAGAAAAAAACAAAAGAGAATCGAAGATTTTTTCTTTATTATTATTACAAATATGTATCTGAGCTATGCCTGCCAGTATTTTTTTTTTTTTTTACGAAGGAGTATGTCGTTCTCACTACTTTTTGATCACTCCTCGTAGGTACAAAAATGGTCCAGGTAGAGCCATGGTCGCATGTGTATAATAAATATGCCATTATTATTTTGTAGACGTTCCAGCCGCTCATGGTATACAGGCATAGCTACATGGCCTCTTGATAAAAAAAAAATTAAATCCCGCGCTAAAAAAGCAACTACTGTTAAAGTCAGTTAAAATGTAGCCAATGTTACCCGGGCCATAATAACGAATCGATTGACATAAAAAAATTCTGAGTAGTTAAGGCCCTACGGAGGAACATACATACATAAATATAGAGTGCTAAAATGATATCCCTTCGTTTTGGCTTGGCCTTAGTCGGGTAAAAATCAGGGATTATCCTTAAATGTTATAATAATATATTTTTCATTACTCATACTCTGAAAGTAGGCCTGAAGTTGCCTGAGAAGCGGGTTGAAAGTAATACTTTTCAGCCCTAGGGAGAATTACTTTCAACAGCTGAGTAATTATAAAAAATAAAACAATTCTATTTTCTGTACAGCCAGTCAATTACAGCGCGATGTAAAATTGAAATAACATAAAGTTGAATTTGTTTTTATATGAATTTATTTTAATATAGTTGCAACTACGAGCCCCGATGCAAAATAGTTCTTCTAAGATGGAAAGTAGTGCAAAGCGTAAAATATAGAAAGTTAATATTGGTAAAATAATTAAGAAAGTTTAATAAAAAGTAAACCAGAATTTGAGAAACATTTTAAAGTTTATTTTAACATAACTGAAATTCTTTCATGACTTTACATAACATAAAAAAAATTAAAAAAATATTCTAAAAAACAACGCCAATGTATTCGTCTACCCTTGTCACTCACGCAAAATAGTTCGTCTACCACTTAGTTGTGTCGCCTTTGCTCTCAATGATAGCTTTAATGCGAAGAGGCATGGTTGCAATCAACGCTGCACACTCCTCAGGCGTAATTGACTCCCAGACAGCCAAGAGTTTAGCCTTTAAGTCACTCTTCGATCTTGATGGATTTTTACGGAGAACTTTTTTCATTTTCCACCATAGGGTTTCGATCGGCGACAAGTCCGGGCTGTTAGATGGCCATTCGATTGTAGGGATGCTTTTCGTCAGTAGCCACATCTTTGTTGTCCTTGCAGTATGGCAGCACCATCCTGTTGAAAAATGAAGGAATCATGATGCTTAAGTGACGGAATAGAGGGCAATAAATTCTCTTCCAAAAGGTTTTGATAACTTGCAGCATTGATAGAACCATCCACAAACTGCATACCACCAACACCTTGTGCAGACATGCAGCCCCACATCATAAGAGACACCGGAAACTTCACTTTGCGTTTGAGACAATCAGTATGAAATGCCTCATTTTTGTTCAGAATCACTTTTTTCCTTTCATCGCCGACTGTCACTTCAAATTTGGACTCGTCACTCCAAATGATACTACGCCACTGATCGGAAGACCAATTTAAATGATCACGAGCAAACTTCAACCTCTTTTTCTTTTGTACAGCAGTCAACAGTGGTTTCTCCTTAGCGGTGTAAAATCCGTAACCCATTCTTTTTAAGACTCTTTTGCAAGTATCAACCGAGACGTCTTTGTGAATCATGTCCTTCCATTGCCGTGAGTTCTCCAGCTCGAGCACGACGATTATTTTTGATAATTTTCTTCAGGATTCTGTTTTCTACTGCACTTGTGATGCGTGGTCGACCAGTTTTCTTCAAACAAGAAGTCGTTCTATTCTTTTTATAGTGCTGAATGATAGATTGGACTGTGGACCTGGGAAGTATCAAGTCTTTAGATATTTGGTTACTTGATTTGCCAGCATCGATCCCACAAACTATTCGCATTCGAAGCTCTTCATACACAGGTTTGCCACGACCCATTGTTATTTGAAAACTAATGAAAAAAACTGAAATTTTCAGAATTTATACTGTCTCACTTGACAAATGACACAGAATTACTTTTACAAATTTAAATTATGCAACATAATTGTACAAAGAAGGAATAATCTTATTTAACTCACCAATAGACGAACTCTTTTGCATCGATTAACAATTAGACGAACTATTTTGCTTATAACTTCTTCGAATTTAAAACAGGATATGTATAAATTTATAAAGCTAAAATAGTTTATTGGTTCATAATTAAAAAATGGCATAAGTAACGCGACATGTGATAGTAGAACAGCTTAATATTTTATATAGATATACAAAAATAATGAAGTTAGAAAAAATCTCACAGAAAAAATTTCACACTAGACGAACTATTTTGCATCGGGGCTCGAATATATTTAAAATAACGAAGATTTATATTTTTTCAATTATTAAAATGAAAAATAATGACTGAATAGCTGACAGGCCACAGAAAAAAAAAAAATCGGCGTGAAAACGGCGATTCCAAATTCAATTTTTTACTCTCCCATTTTTTCTTTAGCTAATTCATGATTTTTATTTTTAGTTTCCTCGTATTCGTAATCAAAAGCACAGTGTTTACTTCGGGATAAAGACTTATTTAGTCGAGGGCTCCGATAGTTCGAGGGAAGGTTTCTTTCATTCCTAGGGTAACAATGTACTATATTATTATCAACACGTGTCGATAGATTTTCAATTTAAATCACGTAAACAAATGTAATGCAATATTTGCAGATTCTTATTTAATGACAGCTCGAGTCATACGTGATTACGGACTGATATACGTTTACTTCTTTGTTAAAAGTTGCGTCATGAACTTGATTACGATTGTAAACATCTATTTCTAATTTGTTAAGAGAGTTGTATTAACATATAATTAGTGAAAACATTATTATTAATATAATTAAAGCGTCAAAATATCGCCGTGTTAGTTCCATGACCTAACGCCAAGGTCGAATAACCCTCGCGATCGTTACGGTTAACGAGAACATGACGTAAAGCCATCTTGCTTGACGACAATTCATTGTTATCAATATTTTCCTAAACAACAATGAATCAGAAAATAACATAATAATACTTTGAAATAATATCCGCAACAACATAATAGTGCCAAATCTTTAATATTAATAGTGCAAATATTAAACTGCAGATTACGTATTTTATAAATATATTTTCGTGTCCTCGATTTGTCTGTTGTCACAATTAATAAACACTATTTTGAAGATCGCAAATTATTTCTTCGACAGCTATTATAGGCAACCACGGATTGCATTGGTGTAGTGTTCAGATTCTAAATCGATTGAAATCTGCATTATTACTTAATTACTTATTTGTGTCATTATGTTGCTGTTCAAGTTATTTTAAGTTCTTTAGGTAATCCAAAGAATTCATTAAAACTAGGCGCACGTGTAATAAACATAATAAATATTTTTGGGTGGTGAAGAATTACGACTACAGACCCCACCACTCAATCCAATTCCATGGTAGAGACAAAGGCTGTTAACAGATATAAATACTTGCGTGTAAAGGAAAAAAAAACACGAAGCAAAATGTTGCCAGGGACAGTAGGGATTCTAGGGATACTTTCCCTATCGTTATGGACTCGTTCCATGGCCAACAGTGGGTCATTAATGACTAATATAAATATTAAATTTAAAATGCTTTTGTAATGTTTGTGCTGTAAATAAATATATCTCATAAAATTGTTATCAATAAATAAGGTTGAGGTTTTTGATAGTATTAAAGTAAGTACTTGAAATATGTTGTGTAGCTAAAGGTTTACTGCAAACGCTTTCATATTGAGGTTCCATCTTTAACCTTGCAAGGCAACATACATATTATTATAGTCAGTTACAGGAAACCTTCGAGCATGTAATATTTTTACATACGCTTGTTTAATGGAGGTTATTTACTATTGTGCGCCCAAAACGTTGCTGTCGAGACGTTATTCACGCTTTATGAATGGCAATATAATTTTGTATTTAATTAAACAAAAAATAACTTGTGACGTCACGCAAATGTATAAAATAATAACGAGCTGTATTGTTCATTCGGTGTCTCGTCCTAATAATTTGTCGACTTTTATCCACAGAGTGAATTGTATTAAATTATATCGTATTTATTTAACATCATACCACATCGTAGCATACATCTTATTATAAAAGAAAAATGTTATTGTTACAAAGACAATAACAGTTATAACACCCTATTTAACGTATGAAAATCATAAAATATTTATAAAATCATTGACACGAGACGAATGAGCTCGTTTTTGAAACGAAAACTATTTTTTCGATAGATTAAATTCATATGCACGTCACAAATATCTCATTTATTGGCTCAAATCGCAGATTGACTTTAAAATAAAGTTGTTGTTTTTTTAAACACGCTATGTTGATTTATGTTAATTCGACAGATAAATTTTATTTGTAACCCACACAAGTGATGTAATAAGAATCACCAGTGACGTAGCGTTGTCCTATTTAGTCTACGTTATCGATGATAGTACATAATATAACTCTTTACTCTTGCGATTTTACTATG
Organism: Leucoma salicis; assembly: GCA_948253155.1. Taxonomy (NCBI): domain Eukaryota; kingdom Metazoa; phylum Arthropoda; class Insecta; order Lepidoptera; family Erebidae; genus Leucoma; species Leucoma salicis. Next base: position 9,798,948 of record OX411820.1, on the reverse strand, counting down.
TGCCTATAAATTATTGTCATTTATAACAAACTTCCATAAGAACAGTTAGCATCTTTCACTTATATATATCCACTACAGGTAGGTATTTTATAAATTGATAGTTTTTTGTTTCGAATGATTCATTCAGTTGGGATTAAAATTTCACCAAGTTGATTTTTGATTGATTGTATAACATATATAACTTTCTGCAATAACCTTATCTTCATTGGTATTACATCAACTGTGAATACATAATATCACCTACTTGCTTGAGTTTTGACGTTCTGCTTGGTAACATTTGTTCTGAAACTAGCATTTTTTGTTATGCAGTTTAAAGCGTTAGTTGCGTCAAAATTTTAGCTGATTTCGGCACACAACTGCCATTGTGATCGTTTAGTGCAGTTTTTATAAGTTTTTTAAAAGATCTATTTTTCGAACTTAATAGTTTTTATTTTTACTACTAATCATACTAATATTATAAATGTGAATTTAAGTTTGTTTGTTAAGTTTTCACGCGAAAACTACCTAACCGATCATCATGAAACTTTGTACACATATTCTTGGAGGGATTAGAAGCAACATGTGATAATTTTTATTTAAAAAAAATATATTTTTATACGATAGATAAAAAAATTGTTTGTCATTTCAAGGGTTGCTTTATTTATTTTTATGAAATTCCTCGCAGACGATGTCGCGGGTAACAGCTAGTTTTATATATTTTTATTTACTTTATTACTATCATTTTTTCTACTAACGACTGTGCCTAAGGTTTCACATACATTAGAAAGCCTCTACAATCTATGCAAAGCTGATCTAGGGTAACCTGTACAATGATTGGCACTCCAAGCATATTTAAGATTGATATATATATTTTTGAAATTGATAGGTGTTTAAAACGTTAGCAAACATTGATAAAGGGTTCTCTGGTATGTATATTTTCAAATGAAAATGCATTCATCAATTTAATTAGAGATTTTTAATAGAAAAACAAAAAAGAACAAAATAATATTTGAAATTACAGTCATTGGCACCATAAGTAATTAACACATAGAAATCAGTCATTGGCACCTAATAAAGTAAGATTATAACAGAAAATTGGTCAGAAAAGGCACTCGTTGCCATTATTTACCTAAAAACTAAGCATAATAATAAATAATCTATGTTACAGTCGTTAATGGTCATCAACCATTATTAGAAAGTGATGTTTTAACAGTTCTGCATGGCGCCGGTATATATTTATTTTCTTTAGTGCTGCCAGCTATAATATTATAAAACCTACTTTTTTCTGCAAACAATGTTACTATTGCAGATTATGAAAAAAAGTAGAACAGATGTTTTTTGCTATACCAGTTCTTAATATTTGCATTTAAAATCCAAAGTGCCAATGACTAAGGGGGTGCCAGCAATACTACAGTTTACCCTATTTGTATCGCCTAGTATTTTTTTTTATTAAACCAATGAGAGTGGCGTAAATAATTGCTCTGCGTTAGTGAATATATTTTATTTTAAGTATAGAAGCAGTAATAAAAATAGCAATGAGAGCAAAAATTGTACGTAAGTGACATAAATAAAGATGATATTGTTAACATTTAAATTTCTAAAGATGATATTGTTAAATTTCTCTTTACATTCTTGTTGTAACCACTGATACTTGTGTACAAGTGTCTCGTGTGTTCAAGGGCAATGATGCATTGTTACCGATGAAATCATCTTAGCGTTATGTTATTTTTTTTTTATCCTTTTTGCTGTCCCACTATTGAGCACGAGTATGAGGTATTTGACTGCACAGATGGCGGAGTGGTTTAGATACCGGCCTCCCGCTCGAGTGTTGTGGGTTCGATTCCCACACAGTATAACTCTTTGTGTGATCCACAAATGGTTGTTCTGAGTCAGGATCTTGTGTCTGTGAAATTATATGTTTGTAAAGACCCCCGCGATACATGGATTATTCCTTAGTACAGGATGTTGTCTTTTAAAAAAAGGTACCTATTTAGGCCGTAGTCCACCATGCTGGCTCAGTGAGGGTTGGTAGATTTCACAAACCTTTGACCAAATGTCCCAGGTTCCTCACTGAGCCAGCATGGTGGACTACGGCCTAATAATGTGTAAACATTACTCTCATAATTTCCAAAAATCTCGAATAGAGGCGTGTCTGCAGTCATTTGTTTGTTTTCAATATACATACGTAAGAGCTTATATGCTTTAAAATGAATGTCTTTTCTTTGTTTTCTATGCACTTCTATGCCATTCATTCGATTATGATGACACATCATTATAGTGTGCTTGTCTACCAAAGTATTTATTGTAAAATATTAATCCGTATGGTAGCGTAAAAATCAGTAAATTAATTTTTGTTGGCCATGAGAGCGCCTCAAAGCACATAATTCACATGTTGAAAAATTTAAACTATAAAAACACTAAAAAAAACAATGTGAATTATTGAGAATGCATTGTATTGTATAAGCGAACTGATTGGAGCGTGACAGCCTACCAGACAAACGGTCGTGCTCGGTGACCACTAGGCTCGTATTACAAACAACGCGGTGTGAATTAAAAACTAACTACCTACCTATATATACATTATAATACTTATAACACAGTCGTGACTGTACACTTACAGTTACGAAGAAAATAATTACCTAGCTCTTTCGGATCGATACATCCGCGTGCAGTATTTTTACTAGCAATGCAACTGAAGTTTATAGACATGATACTACTCGCAAAATGATATCATGACTTAAATTATATTTAGAAACATACCTTAATGAATTTCAACAACAAGGCACAGCGTATATCTATCGAGAACCAATTTAAAAGTAAAGCTGAAATGAAACATAACTCATAAAAAACATGTTACAAAAGATACATTAATATTCGACCCATGGATATCGAGATAAATCCATTCAAATATATATATATATAGAAGTATTAGATATAGATTTACAAAGACACAAAGACTTGCGATAACTAAGCTAGTGCAGCGAAACAATTTAAACATGCCTTTGTTGTCTATATTAGATATTCTCTCACAAGATTAAAATTTGTATTTTGTGTAGTACACAGTAGTATAACTAAGCGTCTACATAGAAAGTGTGGAAGTAATTATGTTGTATCTAACTTATGACGTAACATAGCATAGGCACTAGCATAGGATGATAGTTCTGTTGTCTTTATAAAACAATACAAAGCAAATTTTTCCTTAGTAGTGAAGAAATGTTATTCATAAATGATGCCACCGTTTATGTGACAGACTGACGATATTGCCTGCTCTACCTATTACGTATATTAAACACGAGTCGTATGTCTAGACATTCTATGTCACCTCTTTGTTTAGTCGTGATACTCATCTCATCCGTACATCACTTTGTTTACTTGTGTTCGCATGTATGCGCCCATCAGAACCTACTCGTCTGCCCCCCTTAAACGTACCCAGATAATGTTAGGTGAGTTCTTATATCAAAAAATACTCCACATTTTAAAGGAGTGTAGTTTGTTGTACATGTATAATAATATATTGCCAGCAAATGGAACCCCTATTTCAAGTCTGCAAACACGCGCTGAGTCAGCGTGGTAGACTTGCCTAAATCCCTTTTACTCTGAGAGAAAGCCCTTGACATTTCAATTAATACGATTCACTCAGTATTCGTTATTTTATTTTAACTTTTACATTGAGACTATTCTAAAGTATGAAGATTGAAGTATTGGACAAGTATACTAAACCGAAAAAGCAAGAATGCTATAGTTATGTAAGTTTATAAGTTATAATTAAAGTATGTATGTGGAGCCCGCACCGATGTTAATTATAAATCGGCGGAGCTTAAATTGTAATTTATACAAATACCATAATTTTGAAAAATCTCGATATCTGACTTGTGTCAGGTGTGTGCCATGCTTGGTCTGGACCCATGACTGAGTATGGAACTTGATACCCACTGTCTTTACAGCCCTTGGTTTTACCACTAGGCTATCAGAGAATGAGCAGTAAAGCCCAGTGTATCTGTACATAAAGGAATGTATCAAAACTGAACCTCTTCAGTTGTCCCTCTCGGGTGATAAGAGAAAGGTTGTAATAAAATTGAACACAAAACCATCTATAATATTTGTTAGCGCACATCTCTGAAATTACTGAACGTGTAATAAAAAATATAGAGCTTGACTTGGAGCAGAATATAAGGCCTTTTATATAATAGTAATGGTCGTGTAAAAATGCTAAGATGAAACTAACGCACGCTGTCGAAGTTACAAACAGGTATTAACAAAAGAGACTAAGCTTCACCGACATATATTATAATAAATATTTAAGAAACATTTTGTTTTCTACTACAATATTTAATATTATGTTGATTAATAAGAGAATGTAATATTTGATACGATAATGTAGTAGTTTGTTGATTACTAAGCATGATAATTGGCTAACAATACAGTTGGCAGATTCAATTTAATTTCCCTGCATTATTCCAACGCGAACATGTCATTAGGCAGAACGAAAGAATTTGTCTGGAGAACCGTGTCCAACTAATATTTGATATTATGCGGATGTGGACATGTTCAAGGGTGGAACGAACGGATAAATTGGTGTTTTGATTAAATTACGAGAACTGTTTTAGGTTCACGTGACGGTTTCTATTATTTATTTAAATATCGCAATAAAACTTAACAATCTATCAATGACGAATGACTTAGGTATTTACATTTAATTATCATGCAGAAGCGAACAAAAAATTAAACAAGTAAGTTTATTTAATAATTTTATTTTCAGATCGAGAAGCCCGTGACCGAGGGTCTGTCGCACAGAACACGTGATCAATGGGAAATTGACCGTTCATCGCTAAAATTCGTTAGGAAACTGGGGCACGGACAGTTCGGTGAAGTATGGGAGGGACTCTGGAACAACACAACACCTGTCGCCGTCAAGACTCTAAAATCCGGCACTATGGACCCAAAGGACTTCCTTGCAGAAGCTCAAATTATGAAGAAACTACGACACAGCAAACTTATTCAGTTATATGCGGTCTGCACACTCGAGGAACCTATTTATATTATAACGGAACTTATGAAGAACGGCTCATTGTTGGATTATTTACAAGGTAAAATCATTGATACAAAATACAAACAGTAAATACGTTTATAACAAATTTAATTAAAATATTAATAGCGCAGTAGTAATATTTTTGATGATCGTACGTAACAGTAATGTTTAATTACATATTTCATAATCACGTATTTGTGTTCAGGCAAAGGTCGTTATTTGAAACTACAACAGCTGATAGACATGGCCGCGCAGATCGCCGCCGGCATGGCTTACCTCGAGTCACAAAACTACATACATCGAGATCTAGCGGCTAGGAATGTACTCGTCGCCGAGTCTAATATTGTCAAAATTGCAGACTTCGGCCTTGCTAGACTTATTAAAGTGAGTATTACTTTCTTTTATTGCACCACCGCTTGTGATATAAATAACAAATGTATCGATACGTTTACTGTTCCTTTTTTAATCAATGTGGTCATTACACTGTATTTGTACTAAAGTAGGTCTTATTTGAATTTTTCTTTTTTACTTCTCATTCTACTTTTTTACTTCTCATTCGTGAAACGCATTCTTAGCGGCCAGACCTTAACTAGTCGCGGGTACATTGCCATACATAAAACATAATCTTGCAGCAAAAATAAAATCTTTTAGTTCATTCAAATGATTACACCAGTTTTCACTCCATTATAAACATAAATCGGAAATGTATTTCCGCCTTTCGTTATGCTCAATGAAGAACACGATATAAACTGGTTAAGGATGCATTTTATTCATTCACTTCATATGTACATACAAAAAAAATATTTATTAATATTGGACTAAGTTTCCTTTGACAAACATTCTCTCTCGAGTCACAATCCAAGCACACGTGTTTAAAACAATGCAATGATAACAGCAATGATTCATACATGCCATATCGTAGTAAAGCACTAAACATAGAAACTACCTTTAGCCTATTTTCAAGCATATATGAACTGCATTAAAGATATTAGTCCGTACCTTATCGTTGCCGCAGTATCGCTACATGAGTGATATCAATAATTCCTTTTTATTCGAGATTTAACTTCCTTAATCTTAAGCCTGAAAATGGATTTTAACATCAGCTGTTACGTAAACGCACACTGCGTTTAATATTTTTTTTTCTTTAAAAGAACACCCTGCACTAAAGAATAATCCTTGTATCGCGGGGAACTTTACAGACGTTCAATTTCACGGACACAAAATATACCCAGACTCAGAACAACCATTTGTGGAAACACTGCTTTATACACTCCAAACACCTTCTATGTATTTTGTTTTAACTATAACAGTAAATGTACAGAAAGTACGATGCTATACAAAGTAGGTAGCTAGGTTAGTTTATTATCTATACATATACAGTCCCCCACGACGTCTGTCTGAACGCAATAAACTCATAAACTACCGAACATATTTCCATGCGGTTTTCATCAATAGGTGGAGTAATTATTTATAAGGATGGTTTAAGTGTGTAATTCACTGAAGTACCACTGAAGTAATCCAACATAGTACCAGTGGAACACAGGCGGAGAGACGGCACACGGCGGGTTTCTTTAGTGGGTGAGGGCCCAACACTATCCTGTTAGTTGCCCCGAACGCCGGGGTATGTGGTTAGGTACATTTTTCCCGCCTAAACAACAAAAAAATATACTTCATACAAGGAAATTGTGAATTATTCATGTTCAATACCGGATTTGTTACTAATGAGCTGGCGTATCAATACACTACATTCAGGTGTGAAATGGAGATAAAATTGGTTACCTTTACCATACAATTATCCTTATAACAACAGCAAGCATTAAACAGCCTAAGTGACACTTGATAGTAAATATTAAACTTGTTGTATTATTTAACAGGAGGACGAATACGAAGCGCGCGTGGGTGCCCGTTTCCCAATTAAATGGACGGCGCCTGAAGCCGCCAACTACAGCAAATTCTCCATAAAATCTGATGTCTGGTCGTTTGGCATACTCTTAACTGAGCTTGTCACTTACGGCCGAATACCGTATCCGGGTAAGTTTATAGCCCTAACTATGTATATTACGTCAGACGCGCAAGATGTTTCAGTGTTACGGATAGCTCGACTAAACTTGCAACCTTATGTTCTAAGAAATGTTCGGGTTATTCGAAATACTTTTAAATTTTTTGTTTAACAGGGTTGTTATAACACTGCTGACTGCCATAAATTATCACTGCAAAATAGCATACAAATCATTATAATAGTATATTTTTTTTGAAGATACCACATCTCTACGTCAATTGTATTTACTATGGAACGTCATTTTTTATCGTTTGTAAAATATCCTATGAATCAGCATCATCAGGCAGAGGTGTGTTACACATCCACGGTTCGCCAACTATGTTTTAGTCCCATGTGAAATGGGGCGAGTCTATTGCCGTCTACAGGGCACATTTCCAAACTCCGGGCTGCTACTTACTAAGAATTTTTCTTTTCTTAACAGGAATGACTAACGCAGAAGTGCTACACCAAGTAGAGCACGGGTACCGGATGCCGTGCCCGCAGAACTGTCCGTCAGCGCTGTACGAGATTATGTTGGAGTGCTGGCACAAAGACCCGCTGAAGCGGCCTACGTTCGAGACGCTGCAGTGGAAGCTGGAGGACTTCTTCACCATGGACAACTCGGAGTACAAGGAGGCATCCGCCTGCTGAGCCCGGCCTTCCCTGCCGCCCCACCGACACGCGCACTCGCATCATGTCAGTATCAACCTTACTCATTTTATTTAATAACTATATAGCATAAGCGAATGGAGCCGTAATTATGGTCTCAATGTCAATCCATACTAGTTGGTAGCTCCAGGATGTTGGCCAAAATTGAATTCAAACCTCAAATTCAATTTGATGGCATTAATTTACCCGTAACAGACAAAGTGAAGGATCTTGGCATTTTAATCGACAGCACTTTATCCTGGGGACCTCAATTACAGGAAGTTAGTCGGAAATTGTTTGCTTCGGCAGGATCCTTGCGCAGATTACAAAAATTTTTGCCTATCGCCACTAAAGTTGCTATTGCTCATTCCCTTCTACTGCCCATAATTGATTACGCTGATGCCAGATATCCAAATCTCACCGAAGCCCAACTTGATAAACTTGAGCGGCTTCAAAACGTCTGTATACGATTAATATTTGGTTTACGTAAATATGATCACGTTTCCGAATTTCGCAAAAATCTCAAGTGGCTTCCTATTCGTTTTCGTCGGAATACACATATTCTATCGTTATTATATAATATATTATTTAACCCTGTTTCTCCCTCATATCTCAAAGAACGTTTTAAGTTCCTTCATGACACACAAAATCACTGAGGTCATCCGAAAACCTGAGACTAAAGATGCCAACGCATTCTACAAAGTTTTATGGTCAATATTTTACGGTGACTACTATTCGTTTGTGGAATGAGTTACCAGTCACTATTCGACGAGCGCAGACCTTAACTGGCTTTAAAACACTTTTAAATGAGCACTACTTAGGTAATTAATTATCGCAGATCCGATGATACATATAAGTACCCTTTAAGTTTAACATGACATTATTTATCTGTGACGTAGGTTTAAGTATAGGTATATTAGTATTCAAAAGCTTTAAGTTATTATATTATTACGCCACTCAACTACCCTGCTATTTCCTTTCCACATTTCCGTTATGGGTTGCCTGGAAGAGATTGCATTAGCGATAAGGGCCCATTTGTGCATTATTTATTATTGTTATAAGTTTTTTCTATTTTGTTTTTTTTTTTGGTGTACAAATAAAGAGATATCTATCTATCTATCTATATATATATAAAAAACGCAAAAACTGATGTTCGTTAAAGTACATAAAAATAAATAAACAACAGGCTATTGCAATAGGCACGAACGACCTGATTTTGCGTAACATAAATAATTATTGAGACGTGAAGTCTGTTGAAGAAATTCATCAATCAAAATCATTAACAACTACTGCATATCCACAGCACAGCCAACCGTGTATTGTGTTATCCTTATCTTTACTAATATTATAACTACGAAAGTGAGTTTGTTTGTTTATCTGTTTGATTTTTTGTTTCGCTTTCACGTCGTAGCTACTGAACCAATCGAAATCGAGTCTGGAACCCAGAAAAGGGCATAGGTTTATCGCGGAAAAATAAATTGTTCCTGTAGGATAGTTATTTTTACATAAATGTAAGGAATGTGCCGTCGAAAGACGCGGATATTGCGGACAGAATCTAGTTTTATCTAAAGCTGTAACAGAGCTGTCTCTTACACTTAAGATATTTAAGAAAAAAATGAACATAAAATATATCAGAAATATATCACCGGCAATAACTCACGTTGAGGATCGATTTAGTCGACCCGGGTTTCGAGCATATTCGATGCTCATCATCAGGGCGAGTGTCAACGAGTTCCCGGCGGGCACTGCGGCTAGCGTAGCGCGCAGCTCGGCTTGACACATGTGCGGGCGGCGGCGAGGATTCTAATATGTATCAATCTCAACGATAGTTTCAATACGAAAATAAAATATATTTTATTTAGATTCTTTGTTTGTTAGTATCACGCTATAACTATTGGACTGGTATACATTTTATCCCGCTACTATAAAATTAACCTGTGATATAATATAAAGTTATCCTCATGAGCCTAGCAACAACACACAAGTTTGTTATTTTTCTTGGATGTGTGAAATAATATTATAGCGAATGTGTTCTCTGGACAGACGCCGGGGCTGTACCACATGCCGCCTGAGCTGCAGGTACACAAGAGCGCATCACTGCAGTACTTGCAGATGCACGCGGCCCAGGCCTCCCGGGTGCCCCTATGCCAGCACCATGCGCGCCTAGGACCCCCTCCACATGTGCCCCATGGGGCCCATCCGGCTCACGTGCCGCATTACCGCGTGGGCTAGGCGACTACACTCACCGCCGCGCCTGTGTGAACTCCACTACGAGATGGCAGTCATTCTCTCCGGCACCCACTCTGCAATATTATATACTTTAATTGAACGCTATTTTAGATAGGTATTTCTTTTTCATTATCTTACTCATCTAGACTTATTACATTTTAAGCTAATATTACGCGGTTTAGTTGTGTCAATTTTGTACACCGCACAATATTAGCCTTTGTTTCACATTTTTAAAAGTTCATAACAACTATTTATTATTACAATACGACAACACTAAGAGGTGCCATCGGCTAATTTTGTTAAATTAACTTTACCTGACCATTGCGATTCAAAATATTTGTGTAGTTACCATAAGATAACATAGTAAGTACTGTTTACATTATGAGGCGAGCAATACGTTTGCTGCTATTATTAGTAGAGCGATCACGTACATAGATGGAACCTCAGAAGTTCAGAACAGTGTCGTAGTGTAATAGAAATGGCGGAATATAAATTGTATTTTTCTGAACTACGGGTGCAGGTGGACAAAACTTTTCGTGTCTCGGTTATGTCGCTGGCGATGCGAGATGCGATAGCGACCAAAACTTCCTCTCCAAGTAAACCCGCCCATATCTCTGAGTCCGGTTTACTTCAATTGTCTGACCTTGAGGTCAGTTTGTAACGTAGTATGATATAACTAATGTATCTGTTGATTACCATTGAGGTTAAGAGTTGTGAGTGAGTGACAATTGTTGTGAACAGAATTAAATGAACGTCGAAGCGAGCAGAATACTTAATCTTCCCAGAGTTACATTCCCTTTTTTACTGATTGACGGAACAAGGAGCTCCGTCTGATAGATTTTTCTAGATAATTCGATCGACCGATCCCATGTTTGCATAAGCATTTAAAGTGATCAATTTCACCCTCATTGCGTGAGTTTCAATGTTACTATGGTAACAATTTAAATGATTATCTTGAGCTCTTCGCCGAAGAATTCATAATTTAAGTTATACAAGAAGCCATGATGAGCAAAACAGCGACGTATCGTGTACTCTATTCTGCTATCTAATATGTTTTCAATGTGTACAATTCTATAAATGTATGTAGCCGTAGGTTAACTTTTACGGTTCTACGAATATTAAATAAGCCTCTTTATAGGTGTATATTGATGTTAATCGATGAAAGTTAATGTTAAATAAATCTGTTTTCAGGTAGCGTTTCTATTTCCTAATTTTATGACTACATAGCAAGATATCGCTTGAAATCTTTTAAATGATGTAGCTACTTTCGCGGCGCGTACGAATCGTTTGTTACATTTCTTGCAATCAAATATAAGGTGTTCTATGCTTCGCTGTATTTTTACAAATATTATGAATACATTTCTGGTACTCAAATCCAACGTAGTTGATATAAAGTTTGGGGTTAGAGGCTATATCGCATAGGAATGATTTGTTCATGACGTTGTCACGACACGTCAGGAACACGCAGGTTCGGCGGCGGGACGCGTCAGGCGGGAACATGTGCGATGTGTTACGGACAAACTTTAGGCTCGGCAGGGATTCTATATTCGCGACTAAAGCGACTTATTGCAAGGATTTATGTTTTATAGAGGCGCATAACACATAGGGTATTCTCACCTTCGTATACCATATTTAGTAGAATAACGAAGTTGGTGATAGATGCCAAATAATCCTAATAAAGAACTGAATTTTATATACATAATTGTTCTGAGGGTATTTAGACGTTAGGATTTTGTGTTTAAGCTGTACTATGATTAACTGAAAACTATTGTAACTTTATTTAACGTAACATAGACACAAACATTAATTCTATCTCGGAGTTAAGGTCTCGTAATCATTTCATATATTTATTATCATGCTCAATAATAATATTTTAATTTCAAAAATATTCGCCCCATACTGATATTATTTTATTTGTGCCAAGACTTTTAGTTTTAGTGGAATTTAAATGTGGCTATATCGTAATCTAAAAATATACTTAAACAAACTTATTACGTATTTAACCACTTATTCTAACTAAGATATAATTGGCCTAATTATATAAGTGTTTTTGAATTTGTAAGTTTTGTATCCTAACTTATTAGAGAAACTAAGTATACCTTAGATATTTTCAATTATAACTAGGTCTATCTAACATACTATCTTGTTCGTTAAAACTGCACATTTTTGTAGAAAATGTCACAGTTATTGTGCAATATTTAAATTGTATCCAACTCGGTGCTTAGTGTATTTAACAAGAAAAATTACACATTTAGTCGACTTACATCCTCAGAACATTTAAAAATGCTTTATAATATCTGTAATTCAATTATCACCTATATAACATTGTATACAATATTTGTATTTGTAAAAGAAGATGTATACACACTTTAAATATTACCAAATGTAGTGTTGTTTGTAATGGTAATGAGTGATATTATGTCGTGTTGGCATTATATACATAATAGTATGTTATTTACACAAATCCAGTGACTCAATCATTCCAAATTAAAACAGTAATGTACTAAACGTTTATGAAGGATTGTATTACTAACATGTTCTATGTCATAAAACAACTGCAAATTTATCGCACAAATATACATTGCGACAACTGATCGCATTTATGTGTCACAAAATGTTTGTCTGATACTAATTGCCCAACTAACTAACTTATCATCACGCCATTTCCCTTGTCATTTCATTTCATTACCCAACCCAGTCTTTTAATGGCTAATCGTGATCGTGACACTCCTTAGGATGGATTTGACTCTAGGTCAATAACTGACAAGATTTTGTGGGCATGACAACAAGGTCGTCTGTGTATTTATTAGATGGAGTCACGCACTTATCAGATTGTATATTTCACTACACTGTGGATAAAGCACATAGTTTTATAAAATCATGTTTGTATTAAATGTTGATCTTCATATATATAGCCAAGTAAACATGTCCAACCAATAATATTTGTAGGAAACGTTCATGTGGTTTAATATAAATCAAACGTGTATAAGACATATTCTAAAGTTATTATAATTTACTCTCGTGTATTGTTCTATAATTTATTACTTTATTATACATTAGTTTTAGCTGTATTATATGCTTAGGCTTTACGCTTAATTGGAATGGCTAAATTCGCTGCGTCTATCCTTTTATATATGTAAACCTATATAATAACGATATATTATTCTTTAATTTTAAATATAGCTAGCCAATTTTAATTATTTCCTTTAAATTTTCGCCATCACAATTTTATTAGTTTGAAGGGAAAGTAGAACGAATATTAGTAATCTATGAAGGATGTATGTTAGATATAAATATTTAACTAGACTAGTTACTGTTGCTGTGTTACACATTACCCTTGGACCTACGGTTTTGTACGACTGTGCCAGGTGTGTGTTCGACGAAATAGGGTGAAGTCATAAATATCGAGTGCGACTGATGAATAGTTGATACTGTTGACATGTCTTATTACCTCCGAGTATCAATTAAATCTATTTTAGTTTATTCTCGTGTGCCAGTATCGTTACACTGCCATAATATTGTCGATAGACCTGTTTGAACGTGTTGCTGTAATATTGTTAATGCTCTTTAAGTGTTAATCATTGTAGAGATGTTTTATGACAGTGTAACCGTAATTCTGGTTTATAGTACGGTTATTATAATTATTACTATATTTCACTTATTTGTAAAGATTTTTTAACAACAATAAATATAAATGTGGAATACTCTATAGTTTTATTTTCAGCTAATCAATCGAATAATTGCAGTTCAGTGCTAGGCTTAGGCCAGAACTCTTGCAATTTAGGCGACGACGTCAAAACTTCTACATACCGCATCTAGTCGACAAACGTACTACTCTACATAAGCAGATTCGCAGTTTCCACTTAAGGACCCATGTCCTCCAGCGACTATCAGTCCTTCGGCAGATACTAGTCAATTGCCAGAATGATGAACATGTTGATATTGCTCCAATTCTTTATCGTATACACTTTACGCGGAGTTATACTTTACTCTGGACTGGACTCTCGAGACTCGTGTGTCTCTAGTCTTAGAGTATCCCGAGCTTATATCGCTAAACCATTTTATCTATACTATTATAAAGCTGTAACAGAGCTGTGTCTGTACATTTGAGATATTTGAGAAAAATTACTAATAGGCTATATAGGCGTGTCTAAACACAAAACAATTTTTTTTAGAATTTTTGTCTGTTTATCTGTTTGTTCGCGCATCACACAAAAACTACCGAACGGATTTTGATGCAACTTTTTTTATTTTAAAGGCCTTGATTATACTTAAAAACTAGTATTCATTTTATCTCGCTACTATATCGGGAACCTGAGATATAACCGAAAAACTAGAAAATTATTTAAACTAGACTTTTTTTTAATTTATTTAAAAGAACTATTAGATGGATTTTGATGCAACTTTTTTTATTTGAAAGGCCTTGATTTGACTTTCTAAACTGGTAGACATTTTATCCCGCTACTATATCGGGAACATGAGATATAACCGAAAAACTAGTTTTTGGCTGCGGCGAAGCCGCTGGCAAAGGCTAGTATAACTATAATTATATATAAGCCCTACAATACTAAGTGTTAATATTAGGAATAGGTAATTAAACACAGCTGGTATTGACTCAAATCTATTATATTGCTCAACTTATTACAAATGTTTTTTATCCTCTTTCTATATTCCAGTGTAAAAACATTCTCTTTTATGTTACAGAGTAATGATGTGTCAATCTCCAATCGGGATATTACTTCTGCAACATTGTTAGCATTTAGTTTTGTTTTCTTACAAGCAGGCTCTTCGTCTGATTCGGAGTCATACAACATCTCTATGTCAATATCGAAATTATTACTTAGAGACCTTTGCAAACATACTGACTGAGAGTCTCCCAAAACATCAGCATTTTCTAGACATTTGTGAATATATTCAAAGTCCGTGGCTGACTGTAGTTGATCCTTTATAACAGTATCATCGCATCCCCGCAGTATGCCATGTTTAAAAAAATAATTCAATGGCTCTTTAAGCGATTCGTCTTTATTAAGAACGTTTATCAATATATTATACAAATTATTATCAAATTTATACGTTCTTATGGTATTGAGTAATTTATTCGTAACTATTGAATCTTTGGCAGCAAACAACTCGCTGAATGTTTGCGTGAGAATGGAATCTGCCACATGCTTATTCACGTCATTCACTTCAAAGTTCGCTAATTTACATAGAATGTTAATCAGTAGTATTTTGAATTCTCTACACCCAGCGCAGATAATATTTGAAACAATGTGAAGCACCTGAAATGAAAAAATCACAATACAAAATTAGGGGCATAATATATGTACGTATAACGTGACTGTGTGCCCATACATGGACAAACAACATTTTTTTTGGTATTCCGTTTCAGCCGTAGAGGACATAATAGACACATTCTCAGATTATCCAGTGTCAAGATAGCAATAGTTTGACATATGATGACCGGAATAATTTTATAAACATTTTAGATCTATTTCTTTTAGCAATTGACATGCTCCGCTACTTTTTAAAGTACAAATTATTTGTGAATAAAGAAAAAGAGATTTTTAGTCGTGAGACAAATGTGATTATGAATTTGGGATGATCGAAAGGTCAGTAGGGTAGCTCAGTGGCTTAGAGCACTTCCCCGGATTGGAAAAGATGCGTGGTTCGTTTCCCGCCCCTACTAAAAATCTTTTTCTTTATTCACAAATAATTTGTACTTTAATAATTTTATAAGATAACTATTATTATAACTTAGTAAACTAAAAATGCACTATCTTTTATAGCCGGTTAACCACAAAAAAAAAATGCAATCATGCAAAATGTATTAGAACGTGTAACATTAGCGTATGTAACGTGATTAATGAACGTTTTTTTACGCAAATACAAAAACAAGCTTATATACCGATGATGGACGGTTGGCCACCTTATTGTTGAGACCCAGTTGAATTGGGTCCAAAACAAAGATAAGCGATAATGTTAAAAAACTTATACATTGTGTCTCGCTCACTCTTGCTATGACCTAATATGTGCATCCTTTTCTTCACCCTTAATATTAAAATAGTAGCGAGTCTATTATATCCTCTGTCTACGATTCCAGCAGTGCGCATAAATATAATCACTGGCCAAGGAAAATATGGAGACGCATCCGTGCCTCGGTAAGTAGGTTGAGATAGTCCCGATCGGCATGAATGTTTATAAGGGTCTATATAGGAAATCAATATCTTCAAATAGTATAAAATTAAGCCACGATCAGTGTCTGTTTCTGCGCTACCTCTTCAAAACCACGCAAAGGTTTTTACTATCGTTTATATGTAGAATACACTACCTTATTATTATTTTTTATCAAGCCACAGTAAATAATTAGCCTTAATCTTCAAGAACTAAAAAATGTAAGCACTTATTTTTTTTATTAAATTACAGTTAGGACTTACCTTCACTAAACTGACGCTATTTTTATTGAAAACATATTCGACCGACTCTGTTAAAGTGGCAAGAGCTTCTATATAATTGTAATACCATAATGTTCCTTTGACTATTCTGTTTACTAAGTGTGTCATATTTCTTGGACAGGCCTTGGTCCATGCTTTTACTAAATAAATCTCAATTTCTTCATCTGCAGATATGTTTGAACATGTACTAGCTAAATAGATAGAATTGGTCTGAAATAAATAATTGAGTTTTTACTTTTATAACATAGCAAACATAGAATGACGCCGGTATTCCCCGAAGGGGTAGGCAGAGGTATATTACACAGCCACGGTTCGCCAGCTATGTTTAAGTCCCACTGGCACAACTCCAAACTCCGGGCTGCTACTGTTAATTTTTAGGTTATATCTCAGGTTCCCGAGATAGTAGCGGGATAAAATGTATCCATCCATCCATCCATCAGTCTTTCAACGTCCACTGCTGGACATAGGACGTTCCAAGAGAACGCTACAACGAGCGGACCCGTCATGGGGGATTATGCCGTAATCACCACGCTTGGCAGGCGGGTTGGCGATCGCAGTGGATGTTAATACTCGAGGGAGTGCTGCTGCCCACTCCCTCGGTATTCCCTCAGTCGACTCTTACGACTCCCGTGGGTAGAGAGGGGTGGGACAATTCTAAAGCCGGCCACACACGGCCTATAAAATGTATACCAATTTTTAAGTCTAATTGAGAGCTATCAGATAAAACAGTTGCATCAAAATCCATTCTGTAGTTATTGCGTGATGCGCTAACGAACAAACATAAACAGACAAAAAATCTAAAAAAATCGTTTTGTGACACGACTATATAGCCTAATATAGTCACATTTTCTCAAATGTATAGACTCTGTTACAGTTTTATAATAGTATAGAAGATAGATAATTAGTATAGGTACTCCTACAATATATATATATATATATAACAATCTTATAGGACTTCTAGATCTAAAATATCAAAATTTTTTTAAATATTGGAATTGCAATGCAAATTTTCTATTACAATAACAAAGTATACTCACCAAAATATCAATATCTACAATGTCATCGGACATGAACCGCTCCACTTGCGTTTGGAATTCTTTTATAGCAAATTTTGCAGCGTCGCACTGGACTTCCTTCGGCAAATTACATATTTTCAAACATCTCCATAAG
Organism: Leucoma salicis; assembly: GCA_948253155.1. NCBI lineage: Eukaryota > Metazoa > Arthropoda > Insecta > Lepidoptera > Erebidae > Leucoma > Leucoma salicis. The sequence continues at coordinate 9,781,403 of OX411820.1, read as the reverse complement.
CGACTATTTATATTATCCCGAATATTGAACATGCTGTATATTTTTAACTTATCGTCATTCGTCATTACTTCAAATAATCTGCTAATGGTGTAACGTAAATGAATGATCTGTGGAGAATTTGTGTATAAGTTGTGACCATCTAGTTTTTCGTATAACTTATTAAGGGATACTACTTGAGGGTAAAGCAATTGTCGGCTTGACATTCTGAAAATAAATAAAAAATTGATTTTAAATGACGTAAGCGCTGTTTTGGAGAGTACTACTTCTAATCACGCCATCTCCCTTGTGGGGTAGTCAGAGAGAACTGAGTGCCAAAAAACTCTTGCATACATCTTTCGCTTCCTCAACATTCATAATTCTCTGCAAACCGGCGAGCGATTCAATACATAACCAATTTGGTCTAGATAGGTGAGTCTCGGTCAGCGGTAGTGTAAGCGACTGCTGATCATGAGGTCTCTGGTTCGATCCCCGGGTCGGGCAGTGTTATTGAGATTTTTCGTAAAAAAGAAAATTTTTCTGTAGCAGCCCGGAGTTTGGAAATGTGCCCGGTAGACGTCAATAAGCTCGCCCCCTATTACATGGGTTTTAAACATAGCTGGCGAATCGTGGGTGTGTAATACACCTCTGCCTACCCCTTCGGGGAATACAGGCGTGATGCTATGTACCTACATCCTTCCACTTTCACTTTGTACTCATACTTATATCTTGTTAATCAGTCGCTCGTCCGGCATTATTTCCACGTGTACTTGTGTATAACCCTATATAATTAATGTACTCGTATTATATTAGATGATCCATAAGAATAAGGTGTATGGGTCATCATAGTATCTTAGCGCTCATAGTTACTAGCTGTTTGATCAATTTACAATTACAACATGACTAGGAATTTATTCCACAAATAATACCTATTTAGCGCATTTAAATTAACCACAAATATGTGTGTTGTTACATTTAATTGGTTCTCATGTATTTTAATAATTTATTTTATGATAATAAAGCCTCTTCTTCTTCTTGATCTTTGCCGTGTGGGGCCGGCTTTAGAATTGTCCTACCCGTCTCCACCCATGGGAGTCGTAAGAGCCGACTGAGGGAATACCGAGGGAGTGGGCAGCAGCACTCCTTCGAGTATTAACAACATCCACTGCGATCGTCAACCCGCCTGCCAAGCGTGGCGATTACGGCACTATCCCCCATTCTATCCCCCCATATGAGCGCACAGGCCCACTCGTGGCGTTCTCTTGGGGAGGCCTATGTCCAGCAGTGGACGTCGAAAGGCTGATGGATGGATGGATGGATCCCCCATTCTTGGGGAGGCCTATGTCCAGCAGTGGACTTTAAAAGGCTGATGGATGAATAAAGGCTCTTAACTCTAACTATAAAATAACACGATAATTATGTACATTTATCACAATCGTGTAACCTTGAAACACAGACAACGGAATTAACTACTTTTTAATTTTTGATTAACTTAGCTTAGATTAGTTTTTGATTAGCTTAGTTAGGTGAGAACAATAACGGAACAAGTTACTAAAGAAATATTTATATGGTTTAAAAGACATATTGTTACCTGGCTAATATTGCCCACAGATTGGATGAGAACATGGCACTCACGCAATCAGTGCTCAGTACAGCTTCTAGCATTCTCTTCTCAACAATGTTCATTTCTTGAACAGTCATAGTGAATATCAGTGATACAGTATGTGTCAATAAGTGTTCGTATAAACCATATGTCTGGTAATGTTTGCTTGCTCCTTCACAGTTAAACTTTAAACCCACATTGAACCATGTATGACCTAAACAAACAAGTATAAAAAAATCATCACATATTACCTTTAGATCACTGAGCGAAGGCCATCTTATCTCCAGGGAATATTTTTTTTACTAATAGTAGGTTACTGCTTTTTCAATGCTGTTTTTTTTCAGTCCACTACTGTCCCACTATTGGGCACGCGGCTGCTAGTGTGAGTAGGTTTAAGCCCACATTGGGTCGGTATGGCTCTCGAGAAAATTAGGTCGTTAATCACACACAATTTCGAGAAACCAGAAGTTATACTTGTGGCTTCTCGAAACTATGTGTGCCATATCTGAGGCTGGACATCAAACTCAGTGGTAGACCTGCTTAGTACTAGGTACTTGGTCTTACTGCTCGATTCAACACTTAACCTACATCCCGTCTAAGTGTGAGTGGCGGCCCACCTCGCATTATGTGGATAAAGCATTCGCTAAAACGTCTTTAGGGACACAATAAAAGAAGGTTGAGTACTCCTGCACTAGGCTGTCACATTGATATGTAGTATAAAAAGAAAAAATAAATGATCTTACATTCCGGTAAGAAAACGTAAATAACATCAATAATTTTAGTTTTTTGTAGTTTTAATAACTGGTCACCTTTGAACAATAACAATCTTATGGTCGAAATAACTAAGTTGATTAGCCCAAGCAATTTATCGTCACGGCTTATTTCGTCTGTCTTGTAGTTATAGATGCACTGCAAAATAAATTCATTAGATTATTTTTTTCTCCTTATTACTCAGCTAGATAAGGTTGGAGACAGTTGCTGGTAGAATGCATCCTGTAAGAGCCGGCGCAACTAAAGAAAGTTCTCCTTTTTGGGATTGTAAGCCTTGACCAAACAACACTAAGTAGAAATTCCTCTCGTAATTTGTTATTTCTAAGATCATAGTATACATCGAAAGCCCACTTCTTACTACTACCATTTATCATCACGCCATTTCCCTTGCAGGTTAGGCAGAGAGAAAAGAGTGTCAAAAGGCTCTATTCTTGCATACATCTCTCGCTTCCTCAACATTCATAATTCTCTTCATAAACGCTCGCCGGTTTCGGAGATTCCTGACTCCACCTTCCTTCAATACATGACCGATTTGGCATAGCTAGGTGTCTCGGCCTCCCCCTGTACCTACATTCTTCCACTTTCACATTGTATATCTTCTTAACTAGTCGCTCGTCCAGCATTCTTTCCACATGTCCGAACCATCGGAGCATTCCCTTCCGCCCACTTCTTAATCTAGAAAAGTAACTTAACTTACGAATAACAACGTTTTTTCGAATATGAATTTTATTGAGCCCTGTAGGTTTTAGAACATGTTTTTTCTACTGTCCTAAACTACATTAAAATTTAACAAATTACACCCAGACTTAGAACAGCCATTTGTGGATCACACAAATAATTGGTCTGTATGGGAATCGAACCCACACCAGTAATTTGTTATCTAAACTACTCTCTATTTCATATTTATCTAAACGCCATCTGTGCAATCTAAAAAAATCATGTCATTTAGATCTCTGCCTGTTCACATTTGATAATACACATCTTGGCCATAAAACAAGAGCTGAATTGAATCTAGAATAGCCTGAAGAACTACTGAACGATCATTTATTTGAACAACACTTAGTTGTTCACTTATCAACCTGCTAAGAGGCTTTTTCGTCCTTATTTTTCTTTTAAGGCGGGAAAAGAAATACTTAGCCACACACCCCGTCGCTTGGGGTAAAGAACAGGCTAGTGTGGGGCTTTCACCCTCTTAATAAACCCTTAGTGCGCCATCTCTCCGCCACCTGGCATCCCGCGTATTTATTAATACAAAATAATGCATCATTCTAAGAATGTAGATACACATATAAATAAATATTCACCGACATTTTCACACATATATATATTCAAATTATATAATTAGCATTTTTACTCTATTTTCTATGTTTAACCGACATTTCACACAAACAAACAAACAGATATCTATTTTATTTAATAACTTACCTGTAATAACTTGTCGTCATACAACATCTCGCATAACAGACTGTTTACTGGACTTGTAACATTATTATTGTATAGAGTTGTAAACTGTGACGACTTCCCACTCATTGTGTGCAAATACGCTTCATTATTTCTGAAACAATTGTTATATGAATCTGGTCTTATAATCATTCATAAACAACTTTTTTCATTAGTTTTTATATATTTTTATGTTCTAGCCACGCTAGAGGCAATTATGCAATTAAATCTTTTTGGCTATAATAAAATATGTTATAATAGGTATGTGGAAAAAGGTTTTGCGTATTATTATTTATTACCTTTATATTTTAACTTGAAATGTATTGCAGTATGTATATTTTACTAGAAGGTCTATTTGCTTTAGAAATGAGTAAATTAAATAACAGCTTGTTACTAAATGCATATGAAAGCATCTACTGCCTAGCTGGTGGTAGGACTTACTGCAATGGGCTATAATTGCTTACGTCCCTTATTCGCCTTGTACGGTATCGTACCCAGGAAAGAATGAGGCTGTGACAGTTGTATTTTTAGTAAGTACTTTACATAGATAAAACTTCAAAAATGTATGCAGGGGAACAGGGCAATATAAAATAACATTCAAGTTACTTACAAATTAACATACAGTAACAATTCCATAATATTGTCGTAATCTTTAATTACGGCATGTTTGAAGGTGATGCAAATCTTAAGTAATATCTTTAAGGTGAAGCTGCTTACTTTGAGAGATCTCACAATAACTTTCTCTTGATTTTCCTGACAATTAAATTTTAATATTTAAATACATCCCACAATGGTATCAACCCCACAACACTAGAAAGGGATAGGGATGTGTATATACATCTACCGTAGTTATAAAAAATCAAGAAATAGATGCTCAGGCCCCCAAGAGAAATGCAATCTTAGCCCATAAGATCCAATAGCCCATCGAGGTACTGCTCTGTTTCTGCATAAGGGGACTTTTAGAACAATATAGGCATTTTCCTTCACCTGTGAAAGTATATAATTTTAACACGAACATCATTCCAAAGTCTCAAGGACCTTAGATATATTATTAATTTAACTGCCTCAGTGGCGCCGCGACAGTGTGTGCGACTGCTGATCATGAGGTCTCGGGTTCGATCCCCGGATCGGGCAATGTTATTGAGCTTTTCGTAAAAAGAAAAATTGTCAGTAGCAGCCCGTTTGGAAATGTGCCCGGTAGACGACAATAGGCTCGCCCCTATTACGTGGGACTTAAACATAGCTGGCGAACCGTGGGTGTGTAATACACCTCTGCCTACTCCTTCGGGGATAGGGACAGGCGTGATGTTATGTTGGTTGTTGATGTATATTATTAATTTTGCATTACAGAAGTTCTGCTGACACCTCAAGTCAAGAAATATTCTTCAGAAAATAATTAATTTGGGTAACAGCGGCCAGTGTCGCCACTAGCAATATATACAGGAGATATATTATAGAGCACGAGTGCGTGCATAAACACAAGTGCACACTCTGTTCTCTCACTCTTGTAATCCGATGGGACGACATTCCGACACGATCGGAGAAAGATGAGGCGCAGGACCAACGGCTGTACGTGCTTTCCAAAGCACGAAGATGAAATACCGCATCCTAACTATAGTGCCTCGGACTACAGACAATTTCTTGACGGAAAAAAAACATTGTTCTATGTAACCACACTTAATCCAAAATAATAGCGAGTATATTTCCCACTTCGCCTCCATGTTAATATCACTTTAAGCACGACCCAGGATTTGAACTTGGGCCCAGGCAGTAAAAGTATAAAGCAAAACTTATGTCATTAGACCAACAAAAACAAGGTCATATTTTCTCCAAAACTCATCATCAGACCATCACCACATTTCTTTCAAACCATAAAATAATTACGCAAATCGGCCCAGAAATCAATTTACATACAAACACAAACAGATCAGGGCAATAATATAAAATCAGTAATATAGATTCAATCAGTTATAATGTCAGCAGTGATATGCTAGTGGCAAAACCTAGGACTGCAAAGACAGTGATATCTAGTTGGATTTCAGTCCAAGGTCACAAGGTCCAAGGTCCTCTGACTTTTTCAGATTTTTCGAAAATGTGTGCATTTTTTGGTATTGGCAGGCGTACATCACTCGCTCAAGGCCCCGAGTTAAATGCCTACCGCTTCACGTATCGCCCACGGTACAACCGACAGTCTGTCGCACGCGCGCCTAAACGCTCGCGCTTGTAATATTGATTAAAATAAAATTATTTACGCGATTTAGGGTATTTCGACAATAAAATTTAATAACCGAAAATTCAGAGCTAAAACAAAAAAAAATCCGACTTGAATATAACATTTAAAATGATATAAAAAGTAATCAAATAGAATCTACTAGAAAAATATTTTTTTAAGTTTTATAAACGACAGCTTTGTTGCTGTCGGTGGAGTAAGGAGTCTCCGAAACCGGCGAGCGGAAACCGGAGTATGTATGAAGAGAATTATGAATGTTGAGGAAGCGAGAGATGTATGCAAGAATAGAGCCTTTTGTCACTCTGTTCTCTCTGCCTACCCCGTAAGGGAGATAGCGTGATAAAGTAAAATTGAAGTAAAATCATGATAGGTGCAACCCTAGCGCATTCGTTGCACGACGCGGTTGCCCGTGGATCATGCGGCGGGCAAAACAATCTCAACTGTATTTCTGTGTACATAAGGTACATTTCTTCTCGCTACGAACAATTGGTATTATTATTAAGATTTTGTAGGCTATTATAGAGATTTTGGACAAGTTTTAATGGAAGTGATGTTTCTGTCCGTATGACTAGTATCTATTCTGTGGTATTGTATTGGTTCGGTGGGCCGTTCTCCGCAACTCCACGTCTGAGCGCGTAAAGAAATCCATCGTAAGGAATCATGCATGCCTTTTTTTTTGTTTAGGCGGGACAAAATATTCATAACCGCCCACCCAGTCATTTGGGGCAACGAACAGGGTAGTGTGGGGCCCTCACCCACTAAAAAAACCCGCCGGCTTGTGATGCCTGCCCACTTGTACTACAGCAGCGTGGTGGACGATGGCCTGAATCCCTCACACTTTTAGAGAAGACCCATTCCTAATAGTGGGACAGAAATGGGTCGAAAAAAAATATAACAAACTTCTTTTTTGTTACTTTAAAAAATATGAACAGCACTATACCTCTAATGCAATTTTTATATTATTTATTACAATTCCACAGAGTATTTTAGTACAATCTTTATATATTCGTGTTTCAAGTAGTGTAGCTGAGTATTTATCACATATCGCTGTGAATGCCTTCCACTGTTCTGCCATAGTTTTTACATCAAGACTTTGGACTATCTCACCTATCCTTATATTTATTTCTAAAGCTGTAACATAGAAAGCTATTAATTTGAGTTATTGACACACATGTAAGGTTAACCGCGAGGTTACGGGTTCAATTCCTGCGTAGTGCAAAACATATGAGTAACCGCACAAGGCAGCATGACTATGGCCTTTTGTTTGATTGATGTCAACAGTGGAACAGTTATTACTAGCCCATCTTTATAAATAAAATTTAAGTGTGTTTGTAATGTCTTAATAACAGCTTGTTACACACATTACCTTATAACAAAACGCCATTTTTTTTGTCTGTCTGTCTATTTGTTCGGTCTAATCTCAGAAACGGTTGTACCGATTTACAAACAAAAATAAAGGGATTACCTTCAACAAGAATATCCTGTTCATCCTTTTCTGTCAGATCAAAAATATAATGTTTCTCTAAAACCATCAGGTACATCAATTGTAGTTCATGGCAACTTCTAAACAAATCTTTTATTTGATTCACTATATTGCTTAGTTGACTCCCATACACAGATTCACTGTAAAAGGCAAAATATGTTTTTGTTTTAGTTAGAAAATATTCCTCTGAAATAGAAGGCACAATTGCTGTTCTTTTTGGAATAGTTTCACTATATTATAGAATTATAGGGGATTTTCTAGTGATATTACTAACTAAAATAGGCCATATAATTACAACAGAATAAACAAACAATTTAACAAATATTAGAGGCATAAGAAACTGTATTTTATGTATATTCTCAAGAATTTAATAAGGTGCAAAAATGTTAAATCGAAAATAACAGCCACAAGCAGGATTCTACTCAAGGTTAATGAAAACAAAAACCAAGAACTGCAGCACACACCAATGATCCATCAAGTCCAAGATCCTAGCATGGCACAGGCCTTTTAAAAATTATGTGTCTTATTTGCTATGCCGTGTGGGGCCGGCTTTAGAACTGTCCCACCCCTCTCCACCCATGGGAGTCGTAAGAGCCGACTGAAGGAATACCGGAGGAGTGGGCAGCAGCACTCCCTCGAGTATTAACAACATCCACTGCGATCGCCAACCCGCCTGCCAAAAGTGGCGATTACGGCACTATCCCCCAAATAAGCGAAACACATGTTGTCTTGGGGAGGCCTATGTCCAGCAGTGGACGTCGAAAGGCTGATGGATGGATGGATGGATTTGTTTACAAATTATCACTGGGGAAATAAAACTTTCTTGAGAAACCCTGCATGTTAGAGAGAATTTCTCGATGGCTTGTGAAATATAGGTTGGTACTGAACCATTCTGATGGACTCAACAAGACTACTGTTCGGATTTTGATGCAACTTAAAAACTGATATACAAGTTATCCCACTACTATATTGGGAACCTGAGATATAACCGAAAAACTAGCTTATGGCTGCGGCGAAGCTAGTTAATATATAAAAGAATAACTTGATTTGACTGATATATCAATGCACAGCCCAAACTCTTGGGGCTAGGATAGTGAAATTTTACATATGGGTTTCTATGATACTGTAGAATTGTAGTTGATCACTAAGAAACACTTTTACACAAATCCTATCCAAAATGGATTAATCAATACAATGCAAGCGATATTGGAGGTAAAGCTCTAATTTAAAATATTTACCTGTCCTTACAATGTGCAAATACTGCCATAATAATACGGCCAGTTACAGTAGGAAACTGTTTCATGGAGCAGCATGACATAGGCATAGATTCTATAACATTTTTCAGTAAATCTGATAACAGTTGTAAAACACACACAGCATCTTTTATGTATTCTATCAGTTGGTTGATGTTGGTCATGCCATCCTCAACCAGTAAATTAATAATAAAATCTAAACTCTGAAAAACAAGGTTTAATGTACAGCATTATTAGTAAAGGACTGCTTCATTAATCTAGTGGTGTAAGTATGACTTTCTATTTGTTTAAGATTCAGTTTGGACAAAAATGTTTATAGGTTTTCTAATCAGAAAAATGACAGTAGTGTCCAAAACTGTACCCAGAAATAGTACTACCATTAAAATCGCATTTTTCAAATCCCACTATATAGTAGTTGTAGAGGTTAGCGCAATTATATAACCAAACTAGTCAGTTTTATTATATTATTGTTTATTATTAGAAAACTACAGCATAATGTTCAATGTAGGTATTGAGGTAAGGCTGCTTCTCAAACTAAAATAAATATTTCATCAAGATAATAATAATTACCTGTGAAATACACAAACTACAATTTTGCAAAAGATTTGAAAAGTAACCAGGAAACGCTGGTTTATTAATTTCTGCCTTTGCTCGAGAAAAATAAGATTTTGTGGTTAATAGCAGAGTACCATATTCTACAGAATCCATCTGTTAATGCAGTTAAGGAATATTCAGCTAACTTTATAACACGGATACTTCATAGACCACTGAACTATAGCCTCGTTATTAGTATTGTTTCCACTTGTCCAAGTAGACCTTCAATCTCCCCTTTTACATAGCATTCGAAACTCTCGAAAGAAAAAGCCTGTGTTCTTTTGTTATAAAAGTTGTTGAAAAGGATACATTAGCAGGCTCTGCAGTAGGTTTATCACAAAAGCCATCTGAGCTCTGCGTAAAGAGATCCGAACCCTGGGAGTCATTCATTTTCGTATACTTCCAAAAACTTCTCATAAAAAATGTTATGCTTTAAATGCTTTAGTGAATCGAAGATTTATTTCTTGTCCTGAGATAATTGCATTTCTTGTCTTCTTTGTGAATTATATTTTCCTACAAACTGTCATTTCTAGTAAATCATATACTTACATACAATGATATTGTAATATCATTGGGTACCTAAATAAAGTTAGAACATTACTGTGTATCTACTCTGCTGAGCTCCAAAAAATCAAAATGTCAATGTATTTATACCTTTTATTAGTACATTATGAATAACATTAAACACAAAGTGGAAAATGTGAAATCTAAAATAACAGTCACGAGCAGGATTCGAACCTGCATCTCCTGGATACCGTCGTCCAGATGCTTTGTCAATACAGCCATCGTGACCCTTCCTCCTGACTGCTAAATTCGATAACACATTCATACTTAACGTATTTGGGTGACGCCTGCACCATCTGTCGGAAGTATTTTCATACATTATACCGGCCAGGTAAACGTAAGCATCTGGACGGTATCCAGGAGATGCAGGATCGAATCCTGCTCGTGACTGTTATTTTCGATTTCACATTTTTCACTTTGTGTCTAATGTATGTTGCTAAGCATGTCAAATGCTAAAAATATATATAAAAATATCTAAATACAATCTTTATATGATGAAAATTATCAAAACCCAAAACAAAAACAAAATTCCTCAAACTCGTCCCGCGCCTATTTTGATTTAATTTTTTTTCAGTTATAAAAATGTACTCTGTGAACATGAACATATTGAGCTCTATAAGGAGGAGGCGCTCTAATCTTCATATACCTACTACCTAGTAAAAATGACTTACTTCGGCTGTCGTCCGCCATCTTAATAGGTAAGATGACAGCGTAATTTGGGTGTGTTCCGATATACACTGCGAGCACTGTAAGGTGTGATGTCAATTTAGTATACTGTGAAGTCGTTCCTTTATAGTTAGCTGTACTGGTTGGAATGCAATCCAATATACTGATCTGTCATTACTTTCATTTCATACAAAGTATTGGTTTTACACTGCAATAAACACAATTTCTTTACATTTGCCATGTTTGGTATCTTTTATTTATAATATTCAATAATAATAATAATATTCTATAGTGCAAGTTGTTATATTTATGGAAGCTGTTGATCACGTGATATCACAGTGTTCGCAGTGTATATCGGAACAAAGCCTTTATCTGTTGTATGTCAGCTGTCAACTAGGGATGCAAGAAGAACCAACAACTATCGAGATATCGATGTTTTAAAAAATATAGATATATTAAATATTCTTTATTTTAAAAATATTTAATTTGCGCTATTTAGGTTCCAACCTAGCATCCACCACTAATAATTTGTGATTTTTATTCGTCACAAATTTTCATATAGCGGGGAGAAGCCGACCATTTATTAATTTTGTGTGCTCGGAATGAAGTGGTGAGCAGTGGCTTAGCAGCATACCATTAAATAAATTAATTTATCGAATTGATTAATCATTTCAATTGTATTATTATTAGCATTCAAAGCATTTACTTAAAAAAAAAATTGTGAGTAGAAATAAAATGATTATAACTTTTTTAATGCGTGCTGTGTACAATAACAGAAATGGACATAAATCATCATCATCAGGCCCCAGATATCATCTAGGGCTGAAATACTTGTCAAAACAAATCAAACGATTCCAAAGTTGATGGGCTTATGGCTCCATTACCAGATCATGAATATCATCTAGGGCTATCATGGTACTATTCAAGATAACTCAAACTAGCCCTGAATCGATCTGCTGCGACGTTTAATTAACGAGTACCCATGGCCACCTTCTAGCTCAATTATCCGACCGTGGATACTATCTAGAGACAAAGTACTCGTCAAGACGAATCAAATGAGTATAAACTCGATGGGGATGCGTTGTTTCATTACAGAGTTACTGTGGCCACCTTTCAGCTCCATCATCAGACCCTGGGTACCATCTAGAGACAAAGTACTCGTCAAGAGTAACCATACGAGCCCAAAATTGATGGGGTTATGTCATTTTATAATGGAGTACTTATAGCCACCGTTTAGCTTCATCATTAGACCCTGGAAACCATCTAAAGACAAATTCCTCGTCAAGACGAATCAAACGAGTCTAAACTCGGTAGGGTTGCGCCGTTTCATTATAGAATTCCTATGTCTACCTTCCAGCTCCATCGTCAGACCAGCTCCATGTCATCATAATATTGTATTGTCACGTCAAAGCGTCGCTACGCTAACACCCGGTTTTACCCTCCCTCCGCATTAGATGTTCCACAGGAAGGCGCACCATAGGACGGCCTCCCGCCAGAAGGACTGACGACCTGGTCAAAACCGCAAGGCACCCTTGGATGTAGTAACTAGAGCGTCGGTGTGGAATATCCCACTATATGTTGGTACCCCAGTGATGTGCGTACACTTGCATTTTGGACCTTGTTAACAAATAAAAAGGACCGCTTATTGTGGCGTTCTCTTAGGGAGACCTATTATGTACAGCAGTGGACGTCGAATGACTGATGGATGGAATAAAATATTATTATATACTTGTTTTTAGTTATCGTAATACCTCACTTTTCAAATCTTTTTCTCCTGATGTCATCACATCACAAACTTATATAGGTATATTTGGACTTAAAATGAACGTCTATACCCAGGATTAAATTATTATTTATTTCTTTATGCTTTTTACAACCCAAATCTATTCAGTAGAGTGTTACGCTCATAATTTTCTGTTTGTTTAAAAAGAAGGCATGCCTGATTGATCTATCAACCACTAGCTCATATAACTGAATGGATTGGGTTGCAATTTGCCACACATAGATATAATTATAGGTACAGGTATCTAGCAAGCATGGCACCAAGTGTCGTGGTGCGTTTTTTGGGCATCAGTCAAATTGTGTGGGCTCCACCGAGAACACGCTTTTTCACACCCAAATGTTTGTGTAAGATGGATATATTTGACTCATGCATATACCTAAAGATGCCTAAAACTCAAGGTAGGTCACACGACAAAACTCAATCTTTCAGAAGAATTAACAAAAAGTTCGGCACACAATTTTTTAAAGTTGGTCGCCTTATCTGTCATAATAGGCAGAGTTTAAACATTAGCTATTTTGTAACATCTTCAATTAAAAAATAATTGTATATGTGCTAAATCTTATACCGCCAGATAATTTTCAAAATTGGTTTAATCGTATGAAAAAGAGCATTCAATCTAAAGGAGAAAATTTTGAGAAACAATAAATTCATTGTTGACCATTCATAGTATTTAGTTTCTTCTTAGGGTGATAGATTTCTTAGGGTGATAGATTTCTTAGGGCGATCATAGTCCGGAGCGTGCTCGTCGCGATCCCTGCCAGCCTGCAATCCACAGGCTGCAATCCGGCTCAAATGCGTACCGCAGTGCGGGTTAAGGCGTGACCCAGACGCGACGCGTACCAACCCGCCCCCGTCGGTACGAACAATGGCAGATGCGGCGATGAGGTCCGCCACCCATCACGCCTTGCCCAGTTTGGCGAGTCGAGGGGAGCAGAGTGTCTAGTAGGCACGTGGAATGTAATAGGTGGTGTGGAAGGTAAGTTACACGAGCTGGTAACCGTCATGTCGGACAGATAGCTTGATGTGCTCTGTGTAATAGAGACCAAGCGAAAGGGCAGTGACACCTGTGATCTTCTTGGTGGAGGGATAGCTCTGTGGTCTGGTGTACCGCAGAGCGATCGGGCCAGTATGGGAGTGGGGGTGTTGCTGTGATAGTATGCGGAGACTTGAATGGATGGGTTGGAACCAAGTGTCCAGACTTCGAGGACGTGCTTGGTTCATTTGGTGATAAGAGAGTGAATGATGCAGGTAGGCTCATTGCAGATGTATGTATGGAGAGAAACCTTATTGTGTCAAACACATTTTTTCAACATAAGGTATACATGGAGAAAGAATGAAATGAGAATTATGATAGATTTAATTCTGGTAGACAGTCGCCTCCGAAGTAAAATTCTGGATACAAGAGCCTACAGGGGTCCCACTGTCGACACGGACCACTATCTCGTTATTGCGAGATTAAGTGGTCTGTTAGTGGAGACACTGGCGAGAGCGTGTCCACTTCGGAGGGCTTGAAAGAATAAAGATTGAAAAGTTGCAAGAAGAGAGTGTAAGAGCAAAGTATGCAGAGGGTGTCCGTGGACGGCTGACAATGGCAATTCTGCCGGAATCTGACATGGAAGAATGCTGGAGAGTATTGAAAGAATGTATGGTAGATACAGCGAAAGAAGTATGTGGATGCTCAAAGAAGCATAGGAAACTGAAAGATGATTTGCTGAGCTCGTGTTTCATCAGTAAGATTTGGAAATTGAATCTATAACATTTGCTATTGAAGCAAAGTCTTTATAAACAACATCTTGAGGAGACAAAAACTGTAAATCTTTGAAGAGTGAATTTAACTGGAGAACTAGGATGAACTGTTTTTGTCTATCTCGATGCTCGAGTATCCGATTTACATAAGAGTGGAATGATAACCACCTTATGTCATAATAATGTAAAATTTTATGTTTTTCGCAGTTCACAAACTCTTGAAACTCTGATAGATCCCTTTGCCTTTTGCTACTGTGAGCAAAATATTCCGTAAACTTCCTTAACCACTTGATTCACTGCCCTTGGCAAAGTGTCATTACTTGCATGACTTACAGACAATGCTGTAGAGTGGCAGACACATTTTATGAATATGCAATTTGGATTTATATCTCTAATTTTGGCTATAAATCCTCCCCGTTCACCAAACATGACGTTCGTAGTATCAGCTCCAAAGCCGATAGCATCTTTAATGTCCAGATTTATAGCACGTAAGGCGTTAGAAAGGGCATCAAGTATGTTCTGCGCAGTTTCCCCCTCTAAATCAACCATGGTCAAAAATTTAGTTTTTACTTCTGAACACTTTTCAGAAAAATATTTTGTACCAATCACGAGCGTTTTCTTTGACGTTACATCTGTACTTTCGTCTATAACTAAAGAATAAACTAGAGCACGAGTTATAATATTCTCACATGACCTTAAATCTTCGTGCATTTCCCTTTAAATTCGGGTTTTAGGACATTATATGTTACCGCGGCTGCTTTTGTTATTTTACATGCAAATGATTTTGCTACCTCTTGGATAATGAAGCACTTTGAAATAATTTCACTTAAGTGGTCCATCACACAGAATGATAAATTATGTTCTACCAATAAAGCACATACGTTAAGCTCTGCCTTCTTCACATCCTCTTCTACGGAAGATTGCTTGAAAAATTTTACATCCTACAACAACATTACTATATGAATCATAACGTATAATAGTTTTGCAAACCGGCTTTGCTATCGGCCTTAGTATTGTTCCACCCCTCTCCGCCCACGGGAGTCGTAAGAGCCGACTGAGGGAATACCGGGAGAGTGGGCAGCAGCACTCTCTCGATTATTGACAACATCCCCTGCGATCGCCAACCCTCCTGCCAAGCGTGGTGATTACGGCACTATCCCCCCATATGAGCGCACAGGACTGCTCCTTGTGGCGTTCTCTTGGGAAGGCCTATGTCCAGCAGTGGACGTCAAAAGGCTGATGGATGGATGGATGCATGGAATTGTTTTGCAATAGTAGATAAGAATATTTTAGTTGGAAGTTGCTACTATCACTTTATTTTAGGTTTTCATGGGTAAAACTTGTAACTCCTTTTTTTTAAGATAAAGAAAGAAAGAAAGAAAAATATTTATTTGTGCCACACATATATATCGGAGTACATAATCCAAATTATAAAAAATTAAAAAATAAATAAAAACAGAATAAAACCATAACAAACAAGAAAAAAAAATCAAAAATGGATTAATGGGTTTGTACTATATGGCTTTTGTGACACAAAAAGGAAATAATTCAGCATTTGCCGTTTTGTCGTGTGACATCACAGCTGCTGATTTTCAATTCATCCCCTTTTTCTTTTTTCGACGCTTGACATCGCATACTCTATGACGCGTATGCAACACTCAGAGCACTTTTCAACTCGTGTCAACTGTCAAACGTCAGTTTTCTTGTTTACTCTTTGCTTGATAACTTGTTACACTGTCGGGAGTTTTGGCGGGAACACGAAGAAGGTCATGTCGTCGCTCTGCATTATTTTCCTAAACTAGTGTTATTTCAAGTATTAATGTGTAAAAGTGGTGGCCTTTTGCTTATTAACTATTTGTGTATGTGCATAGTGTTGGCAAGTGATGTAATGCGAAATAACGTGTTTTTTCCTGTTGTCTCCAAAACTCCATAGAAGCTTCAGTAAGATTGCCATCGTCTTACTGGAGTGGGACTTTGACTTGACTTACTAATTTTATATGACTGACTTTGACTATGACTTGTTTTATGAACTAAACTTACGTGTGATGAGAGAATAACGATGTTTATAAGTTACTGTTAGGCTGATGGTTCTTCCAATGCCTTAAACAAACAAAAAAAAAATTGTTACACTGTCGAAAATGAGAATTGGCGGGAATCATTGAATTTGGCGGACGTGACTTTTGTAATTTTTTTAAATTTTAATGATATTTCTGGTGGTTTTGTAAATATTTAATTGTATATATAGTAATTTAGTTGTATATATCATTTATAATAGTTTACAAATTAGAAGATACGTAGGTAAGTTAATTTAATCTTATTAATAATGGATGATCCGGGTGGAACAGCTCCAGATGTCGCTTTTAATATCACTTTGCAAGTCTCGCATACGGACAGTATGGACACCGACTGTTCCAGTATCGGTGGTATAAAAAGGAAACGGCCATCCCGCCAACTGATTTGCAAGCACTCCAATAAACGTCGTCGTAAGCACGGCAATAAATACTCTAAAGATATTACCTGTGATCGTTTAACTGAAGTACAGTGCTCACAAGTGGTTGGTGATAGAAACCGTATTGCTCAACTTGAGAATAAAAGCTCAACCAAGACTTCTCTACCACAGTCAGTCGCTAGATTGTCATATGAGTCAACAGATGTTTCCCCGTATATAGTACAAATAAGGAAAATAATGCCATCTCCAAGTGATAGTGCTACTTTGCACCTGGTTACATTTGGATGATTTTTACAGAATAATTCCTTTAAAAACATTATTAATGGTAGCCTAAAACGTATTGGTAGAAATAGACTTTCCATATCATTTCAGCAATATCAAGATGCAAACAATTTTTTAACATCAACACTACTGGCTAGCAGTAACTATAAAGCATTTATTCCATCATTTTCTGTAACTCGCATAGGCATAGTAAGAGGTATTCCTATTGACTGTTCAGATGAAGATATAATTAATAACATCAATCTTCCTTATGGCTGTGGCAAAATTCTTAAAGTAAGAAGGTTAAAAAGAAAAATTACAGTTAATAATGCCACTGAACTCTAAATCTACAGAATCAGTTGTCACAACATTCGATGGACAGATTTTACCCAAACACATATATATGTGTTATAATGCTCTCCCCCGTGGAATTGTATATTTACCCAACAGTACAATGTTACAATTATTGCCGTTTTGGACATGTAAAACTTCAATGCAGATCAAAACCTAGATGTTTTAAATGTAGCCAAGATCACACTGGTGACAGTTGTGATATGCAGGAGGAAGATATTCGCTGTATTAATTGTAAGGGTTATCATATGGCTACTAACAATAAGTGCCTTGAATACCAACGCCAAAAATTGATAAAAGAAACTATGTCCAAAAGCTGCATTTCATATTCTGAAGCTTCTAAACAACATGCTCCCATTTCAAAGGTATCATATGCCGATGCTCTATTAACTTCAAATTACTCTCCTTATCAATCTATCACACTAATTTCTCATTCACCTTCCAAACCTGTGACTTCCTATAAGAAAACAGTTTTTACTAAACCTAAGCCTAAAGCTAAAGCTTCAGTAGGGTATGATATTGAAGGACACAAAGCCTTAACTAAAGAATATAACATGCAGTCTTCTACAACTGGTTGCGCATTTATAACACCAGACAACGAAGATTTGACAAATTCTTCCTTAAAGGAGTTAATTGTAGTATTAATGAAAATTCCGTCACATTCGAAATACATCCAAGCGTCCAACGCTGCTCTCATAAATAATGATATTTCTAAATTTCTATCCCCATTGCATGGCAACGGCCAACAAAATAATTCAGTGGAACTGTCGCAGCGCCATTTCTAAGAAATCTGATTTAATTTACTTGATTAACAATCATAATCCATCTATTCTAGCTCTTCAGGAGACTTGGCTTAAACCAGATTTTCCTTTTAGGTTATCTGGCTATACCCACAGAACAATATTACTCAAGTGGCTATACCTGTCTTCGTGAAGATCGTTTTGATGGGTATGGCGGTGTTGCCCTACTCATAAAACGAAATCTATCTTTCTCTCATATTCCGATTACTGGACATAGCAATAATTTCTCTATTATCGCTGCTATTGTAAACAATATTTGTTTCGTGTCAATTTATATACCTCGTCCATTCTCTACCATATTTAATGAAATTAATAACATCTTAATTAATCTTCCTAAACCTTTTGTTTTACTTGGTGACTTTAATTGCCAACACCAATGTTGGGGTGGGTAGCTCATCAAATTACTTTGGCAATTTTATTTTGGATTTATTTGACTCTCATAACCTCTGTATTCTCAATTCAGGAAATAATTAGAGATGGCCGTTTTTGTAAAAACGTTTTTGAGCAACGATGCCAGTATACGATGCCGGCATCCGATGCCGATGTATTGAAAAGCGGATGCCGGATGCCCGCACACACGATGCGAACATGAATGGTGATTGACAGTAGGTACCTACCTACTCTCTTTAGTTGAGTACATGAGCGACGGTTACCATTTACCATCAGATGGGCCGTGGCTCGTCTGCCACTATAAACAGTAAAAAAAACCTCCTTTACAGTTCTAGTAAAAATATATATGAATTTAGGTCGTAACGTTAAACATCGTATCTAATAATATAAACAAAACTATTGTAAAGTAGGCAACCAAAAATATGCGGCAACGTTAATCATCGTATCTAAGAATAATAATATTAACAAAACTATTGTAAAGTAGGCAACCAAAAATATTGTCGTTGCCGACTAAGCGATGCGCAGACATCAGCCGGATCGGATGGCAATAATTTTACTAAATCGCATCTGATCTGATCTATAGTTGATTGGCATCGATGCCGAAAAAAACGATGCCGGTAACGGATAAGGTTTAATTATTAACGATGCGCATCAATGTCAAAATTTAACGAAAACGCCCAACTCTAGAAATAATACACGTCGCACTGCCCCTCATGAGGGGGATAGTGCCCCTGATCTATCTATATGCTCCTCCAATTTGGCGTAAGTGATATCATGGAGGTGCCTACAATCTTCGTATGGTATTGATCACTTTCCCATTATTCTTTCCATTCCATTTAATAACAAGGTTAGAGCCTCAACTTTTACTCCTCGTATGAAGTATAAATTATCAAATGCTGACTGGATTTCATTTAAAACTTGTTTAGACAACAAAATAGCTCACTTTTCAGAAATAACTCAATCTAAAGCTTCTTACGCACCTTCCATCCCCGCTGTACGTCCGTTCAAGGCCGCGGTGCTGGACGTAGCATACGCACCATCGTGCAGGTGCGAGCATCCAGTGTGAGAGCTGTGCACTTAAAAAATATATCGATATTTATATACGATTTAAAAATCAAATCCCAGTATCGATATTTGTTGATATATCGCTTGAAGAACATCGGTATTTTTCGTAATATCGAATACTATCCATAAAAGTTTAACGTTAGATACCTTTCTCCAGTCAAACGCAAAAAGCTAGCTACTGTATTTGATTTCGTATGTGTGAATGTAGAATCAGAGATCAGAATTTCATAGCTACACGAGTAGTGTACCTAACGATAGAGGTTTTTTTATGCATGTTACTTGAATAGAACTGTACTACTAAGCTAGTAGTCAGATGACTGTGATGAGTTATATTATATGTTTGTAAGTAAAACGACGCGTCACCCAGGACGTGAAGTATGAATTTTTTGTCGAAATTAGCAGTCGAGAGCAGTTGTCACGATTGCTGAATTCGCAATACATCTGAACGGTATCAAGGAGATGCAGGTTCAAATCCTGCTCGTGACTATTATTTTCGATTACACATTTTTCACTTTGTGTTTAATATCATAGTTATCTTTTAAAATTATTCCGGTTGTCATACGTCAAACTATTGCTATCTCGGTAATGCATAGGCTGAGAACGTGTCTATAATATCCTCTGTCTACGATCAGGATAAATAATTTAGCTGCTCACTGACAAATGTCTCCTGTTAATTATGTTTTTTAACGTTTTGTTTTTATTGTAATTATTAGTCCGATATATTTTTTAATAGATTTGGCAAAACATAAAAAGGAATGATGTTTCTATAAATAAATATATCGATTAATCGAATAGAATAAATAATTTTATAAATTATAATTTAATAATCCATAACAAGTTGTTCCCTACTGAGTTTTCAGGCCGGATCTTTCTCAGTCAGGCCGCGTTCGTATCCAGTGGTAGCTTTTTAGTGTTAGCTTCTATTAAAATCAATATATTTAATAATAGAAACTAATAATCAATATTGTCTTCTTAATAGTAGTTTTTTGATTACTTAAAAATTTTAATTGGTAGTTTGTGGTAGAATTTTTAAGCACTAAATATAAACCAAAATTTTTAAACTTAAAGGAGTATTATACTCATTTTATTACACTAGCTTAAAATCTCATACATTGTAAGCATAAATCTTAGAGTAAATATTTTTAATTGTGTTTCTAAACGAATATTATGTGGGTTGAAATAAATAAACCAAAAATTTGTAAAATCGTACTACTGTGGGTAGATGAAACCGTTGAAACAACATATCAGCTTTGGACATCAACCACCTATGTCCACCCGTGATCATGAATGCTGTAAAGTATTCGAAACGTCGGGATAGTATAAAAATCAAGTAAACGCGATAGATTCCGTAAACGTAGTTTTATTTCAAAATGTGTAAAGTTCGCGTAAATGTTAGAAAGTATTAGAATAAAAAATTGTCAAAACATCAATCAATCATCATCAATTCGATATATAGAATGGTCAACATCGAATAAGTTCGATAATACATCGATATTTAGTGAATACCCTAGTGCTAGATGTAATCGATGAATAAACTGAGCGCATATGTTTTAGGTACATATTGACATGTTTAAAATGCCACCAGTTTTATTAAAATGACAAAAAATGGGAGTTGTTGTTGACTACACCAGAAGAGAGGAAAAAAATAAGAGGAGATTTTATATAAATTTTTTTTTGTTTATGTTGTAGTTCGTTGTATCTTTCAATAAATCTAGTTATTTTTTGTTATCCTATATTTGTCGCCAGCTCTTAGTCCTGAATTAATCTGCTGGACAACAAGCTTAAGCGCCTTCCATTTTGTTATACGTCCCGCCATCGACATGCACGATGCACGACGAAAACGACAGTGAATAGTTTCAACGTACGTCAATAATTATTATTAATTGCTTGCTGGACTTGCACGACCCATTTTGCATCCAGCAAGCACCCCCACCACTGCAAACGTCGTGCAGATCTAGCGAGCAAGATCTCTAGTTCTCATATATATTGAATGTACTCTGTGATCTCTAGCACGCACGATGTACGATCGGTTCGACGTACGTCTTCGCTATTCACTGTCCATCTGTCTGTACGACGTTCGAAGTGGTGGGGGTGCTTGCTGGATGCAAATTGGGTCGTGCACGTCCAGCAAGCAATTAATAATAATTTTTGACGTACGTCGAGACTATTCACTCGTTTACGTCGTTTTTCGTCGTGCATCGTGCATGTCCTTGGCGGGACGTACAGCAAGATGGATGGTGCGTAAGGCGTTTAACGTAACAAATTGTGCCGATGCCCTCTCTCAAGCGTTTATAGAGGCAGCTAATGATACTTTTCCTTTGAAAACACCTATTAGTAGCATTAGATCTCCTCCTTGGTGGGAACACTCCTTGTGTTCAGACGCAATTAAGAAACGCAAAGAAGCAGAACGTGCTTACTTCTATTTCTCCTCTAATGAAAACTTTGTAATATTGTCAACAGTTGCTGAAACACGTAAGTTATTTAAAAAGAAGAAGTTCCAGAGCTGGAAATCATTTTTTCAATCCATTTCCCCTAATATCAGTCCTGCTTTTGTTTGGCAAAACATTAGGAAATTCAGATCTGCCTACAAAGAACCTTCCCATGGTGCTATGCCTTCCTCATTACAATCACAATTTTTGTATAAATTAGCTCCTCCAACTGTTCCAGAAAATTTTATGCTTCCGTGTCTTAAAGAGATTTCTAGTAATCTTTGCGGTCTGAACGCTCCTTTTTTACTTTCTGAACTCAAAAGGTGTACTGACAAAGGTGAGGGATTCTGCACCCGGTGTGGATGGAATTCCATATTCCTTTGTTACACATGTTTCCGATAAATTCCTTGCTTATTATCTTAACATTATAAATACAATTATGATAACAGGAAATATTCCACGTTCATGGAAAACTTAATTAGTGTTACCATTATTAAAACCTGCTAAGAGTTCATCGTCTGCCTCATCGTATCGTCCTATAGCGCTTTCTTCAGTCCTCATGAAAATTACTGAACACCTAGTAAAAAATCGGTTAGAATGGTACGTAGAAAGTAATAACTTACTATGTAACAATCAATTTGGTTTTAGAAGAGGTAGAAGTACAATAGATAGCGTTAGGATTTTTATAACCGATATCCGTTTAGCATTTTCAGTCAATGATTCTGTAGTTGCCGCTTTTATAGACATTGGATCTGCTTATGACAATGTTATATTATCAATCCTATACAAAAAATTGTTAACGTTAAGTGTTCCGATTATACTTATAAATTTTATTATGAACTCTCTGATGGAGCGGCATATTCACTTGGAAGGGTCTTTGTGTCAGCCTAGAGTAACATATAAGGGACTTCCACAAGGATTTGTGTTAAGTCCTATTTTTTATAATATATATACATTTGATCTAGTATCCTCCTTGAATTCGGATGTTCGAGTACTAAAGTATGCTGATGATTTACTCTTTTATTATTCTCATAAATCTATTGATCAAGCCTGTGTCCACATAACAAATTCTCTTAAGAATCTTATATGTTGGATGGATAATAATGGGTTAGATATATCCCCTAGTAAGAGTTCAACTATGTTATTTACCAGGGCGCGTTTGCCTCCACCCATAAACATTTACTATGATGTTATCCTTATTAATCCAAAAAGTAGTGTAAAATTTTTAGGAATCGTTTTAGATACAAAACTTTCGGGTGTAGCTCATTGCGAGTACATTGTATCAAAATGTGAAAAATCTCTCAATATATTAAGATGTCTTTCTGGTGTTTGGTGGGGGGCTCAGCCTTACTCTTTAAAGCTATTGTATAATGAGATTATCCGTAGTATTCTTGACTATGGCACATTTATTTTAGACCCGGGCAATGTAGCTGCTTTCAAAAGATTAGATGGTATTAATATAAATCGTTAAGAATTATATCTGGGGCTATGAAGTCCTCTCCAATTAATGCTTTACAGGTTGAACTAGTAGACCCTCCTCTGCGTTTCCGTCGTCAATATTTATCAGATAAATTTTTATTTCGTTGTTTCCAGTTCACTAATCATCCGTTACGTTTAAAGCTTCAACTACTGCAAAATCAAATCGCCACATCCAACTATTGGACTCATAAAGAACCACCTTGTCTTAATAAAAGTTTTCAGAAACATAACTCTCTAGTAACTCCTGCCTATCATTCACTATCTTATCCTCACTTTTCTGCCTCTTTTGAATCTCTAGTAATACGCCCGGACATACGGTTGGATTTAGGTATCACAAAATCTGACCATTCAGCATCGAAGTCTTTCAAACGTGTCTCAAACGGTAACTGGAAGAATTGCCATTATATCTATTCTGATGGTTCCAAATGTGTAACGTCAGGATATGTTGGTGTAGGGGTATATAATGCATGGGTTTGTTAAATGCAGTAGAGTACGTTCTACTTACGAAACTTTAAAATACCGTAATTTTTTCTGATGCTAAAAGCGCCCTTCAGGCATTGGAAGATTATCCTTTCAATAATTATAGTTTAAATACCGTTATAATGAAAGTTAGAAATTTGCTTTATATTTGCTTGCAAAATAAATTCAATGTCACCTTTGCTTGGATTCCTAGTCACTCTGGCATTCCAGGCAACGTTAAGGCGGATATTCTCGCAAAAGACGCTATAAAGTGTGGTGATGTTTTCCCTTACATAAATTATTATTATGATCTGCAGGCTTTACCTGCATTACATGTAAAGCAATTGTGGACGTGGTTTGCAGAATTTTTGGTTGTAAATTTGTCAGATCAAAGGCAATCACTATTCTCTAGTTCAGCATAATATACCTAGTAAGCCCTAGTTTTTCAAAGTTAAACTTGGAAAACAGGTCACCACTATTCTTATCCGTATGAGGCTTGGACATGTCTGTATACCATCTCATTTGTATAGATTGAACATAATTTCATCAAATGTATGCGACTGTGGGGAAATTGGGGACATCAATCATTTATTCCTGTCCTGTCCTCTTCATGATCATTCTTTATTATATTCATCGTTACAATCAATAAATATTCCTTTTCCTACTTCTGTTCATACTTTATTAGCATATAACGATATTGATATTTATAAAATCCTATTAAACATCATAACGCATAATAATATAAAAATATAAGAAGTAATTTATTTTCATAAGTATATATTTAATTTACCCCGATATTCTAACACTTCCACTAGAATTTCCTACGTTCTAAATTCCTGTTTATTGATATTGATTCCTTACCTTTATCTTCCTAACTACCTAACGTCATTGGCAAATACTCTAATCGAGTGGACCAATAAACAAAACAAAAAAAAAAGAGGTCTGTTAGTGTCACTTCTGTCAGTGTCACTACTGTCACTGTCATTTGTCATGTGGAGTGGAGTGTGTTGTGTGGTGTGGTGTGATAACACGCGGCCCGGCGTAAAAGTGTATTTAGTGCTACCAGATAAATACATTGTTTTGTACGATTCTGAATATAGCGTAATGTTAAAATGTCAGTGCTCAACGTTACCGAAGCGCTGAAAAATATTGGCTCTATGACTAAAACACCGGAGCTAACAAAAGCATGTAATGAACTTCAGGTTGGAAAAATTCTCAAAATGCTTTTTCTGTTGTCTTGTTCAGCTAGATACAGCTGAACATTATTCTTAAAATTATTTTCTTAATAATACTTTAAATGCGAAAGTACAAAGCATAATAAACAAACTCCAGTTTGTTTGTTATGCTTTCACGCTGTAACTACTGAACTAATGACCATTAAATTTTGCATATTTATAGTCTGGAGCCCAGAAAATCATGTAGGTTACTTTTCATACCCGAAAAAATAATTGTTCCCGTGGAATATAAACAATAACATTTACAAAGAGATTTAGTAGTGTGCTCCTGAATTGTGTATTTATATTTTAAGTCCACAATCTAGTTTTAGACATTCGAAATTTCAGATGAAATGAGGGTTTGTTCCTCTGAGAAAAATATTCTCCATCAAATACCTACAGTAAACTTATAAACAACAATAATAGTATGTATATGGCAACATAAAGTAATATATCTCAGATTACCGATATAGTAGCTATCTAAAATCTTGGCTCAATTTTCCATTGACGTCCGTCGAGTTGGGGGTTGATAATTTTTTTACAGAAAGGTTACATTGTTATAAACACACACGTAAAGTTTCAATGTGTGTAAATAATTATATTTTGTACTCATTTCAAGTTTTCATGCATCACATATATTTAATAGTTTACATAAATTATATTACAGCATTATTTTCATTAAGGGCTATTAAATGTGTACCTAGTGTTTACCTCTTTTACCGGCTTATGGAACGAAACGTAAAACGAAAATAAAATAGGTTAGGTTCAACTTGTGTCAAAGAACATCTTGAGTAATATTGTTCTGTGTACAAAACCTGAGTTGATTGACCCCGACTCCACCTGGGACGAGTCTGTCCTGGCCCTAGTGTTTTAGCGAGACGGCACCTGATTCGACAAGTGCAGGGTCGCAGTTCCGACTTGGATAGGTTAGGTTAGATGGCTAAGACGGGTGCTCCGCTACTCTACGCACCCCTCTTAGTATTTGTGTTTTTTTTTATTATTTTTCTCTTCCCCTCCAAGGGTCGTCCAGCCTTATATTTTAACACTTATTATTAATTTAAATCAGTAAAATGAAAAAAGTCCTTAAAAAACATAGTATCACGCCTGTTCGGGGTAGGCAGAGGTGTATTACACACCCACGACTCGCCAGCTATGGTTAAGTCCCACGTGATAGGGGGCGAGCCTATTGACGTCTACCGGGCAAACTCCGGGCTGCTACTGAGAATTTTTCTTTTTAGGAAAAAGCTTAATACCATTGCCCAACCCGGGGATCGAAGCCGAGACCTCATGATTAGCAGACGAAAAAAATTCTTCAGAAATAAAAATTAAAAAATCTTGAAAAGGGGGGGTTTCCGCCACTTTTCCTTTTAGGGGGTAGTACCCTACCCTTCATGCCCCTCAATTAGAAGGACATCAATGGAAGAAGCCAAGTTTTCCATTAACGTCCGTCAAGTTGGGGTAATTAAAAATTGAAAAATCCCGAAAAGAGGGGGGTTCCGCAACTTTTCCTCTTAGGGCGGGTATCAGTACGCCTTCCCCCCTCCCCCTAACCCCCCACCCGCCCCTCAATTCGACGGACGTTAATGGAAAGTCGTACCAAAATGTTTACCAGATTATAAGTCTAATCAAGAGTTACCAAACAAAAAGTTTCATCAAAATCACTTCAGTAGATTTTGCGTAATGCATGAACAAAACCAAATTATAAAAAAAAAGGTTGTGCTTGTATGCTATGGCTGTATGCCACCTGCATAGCTTAAAAAAATAATTGTAGTGCCATTTCATATATCTTCTAGACTTGCATTGTTTTTATTGGATTAGCTTACTGATATCTCAAATTCAAGAAGATGGCATTAAATTTATGTTTAGTAAATATTTTACTTGTGTTGTGTTATTAGATATAAAGATTATAAAGATGTTCTCTATTAAAATACAATTTTACAAAAAATGAAGCTCCAATTCTTCTCTGACTAAGTCTTTGTTGACTGGGTATTGTTTCATTAAACCACTATAGTAATTTGCTACAGCTATAGTGTATTTTTGCCGTGTGGGGCCGGCATCGAGGATAGCTCCACCCCATCTCTTCCTATGGGAGTTGTAAAAGCCGACTACGGGATTACCGGGGGACCGGGCAGCAGCATTCCCCTTTGTACTAAAAACATCCAATGCAATCGCCAACCCGCCTGTCAAACGTGGCGATTATGGCAATACCCCCCTAGGGGAGGCCTATGTCCAACAGTGGACCATGAAAGGCTGATGGATGATGGATGGTGATAGTGTTTTTCCTAATATATTTGATAATAACTGTTGTAATTAATGACAGGAAGCCACACAAAACTTTTAAAACAGCAAAAAAATAATATATAAATAATCTTAATCTATACATCTCTACAAATAAATAAAATTAAATTGTCTCTTTGTAATGTGGAACTAACAGCTCTTTATAAAATGCATATGAAATTATATTATTATTCTGTTATCTATAACAAACTCCCAATCTTTTAAGTTTTTGTGTGTGTCTGTTTGTTCTGGCTAATCTCTGAAATGGTTGGAACTATTTGGCGGGACTTTTACTGGCATCTGTCAGCTATCTATGTTGTTATAAGGAGTAACTCAGGCTAATTTTATATTGAAAGTAAAAATAAGCCTTAATACAAAAAAGGACTAACTATAACTGCTAGTTAATATATAAAATCACATTTTTGTTGTATGCATAATATATTGCAATGAATTTGTAGAATTACCATGTTCTTGTTATTTAGCACTATTAAATAACATGACCTTGGTGCTAAATTTAGAATCATTTGCAATATTTTTGTTATGAAGATTGAAAATAATATTTAATATGATTAAATACCTATAATATGTTTTCTTTCTAAAACAAGGTTAAAACAAGGTTTTCTATACGGTTTTAGCATCATACTGCAACTGTGTATTACTCTATTAATAATTTTCTGTTACTACTAAATTAAGTCAAGACCCAAGGTCAAGCAAACATAAGCTAAGTATTTATATGTCTTGAATAAATTTTCTGATAACAGAAAAACAGGCAGTATTTCTCCATCTTCTGTTAGGTAATACCCATAATATGAGAAGTGTTGGGGTTCATTAAAACCTCTCATGAATGTAATTTTCTATTTTTTTTTCAGAAGAAACTCAGTGAAAATTCGTCGGAGCTTCAAGATGTTGTCAAAAAGTTGTCAGGATACATTCTGAATATTGAAGATGTAAATCTCTTTAAGAAATACCTGTCTAATATATTGTTAGCAATAGTATCTGCTAAAATTCCATTAAAACCAGTATTTTCTAATTCAGAATTTGATAAATGTAATGACAATGAAAAAATTTGTCATCTGGAATACTCAATTGTTATAGCTGAACTGAGTGAACACCCAGATATTTTACAGTAAGCACGTTTTGGTTGATTAAAATTCTGTTGTCTGGTATTTGTTTATATTTAAACTAGAGATGGGCCGAATGTGATTTTAACCAAATACGAACTTCGGCCGCACATTCGGTAAACATACAAAATTCGGCCGAACTTCGGTGTCGTTCGTGTGCATTTTTGAAGTAAATACTTCTTTACTCACGCTTGACTTGCGAAGTAAGCTGGTGAATGCGTGACGTGAGCGTACCGAAAATGTGATCGGGCGAGGCGAACGGAAGTTGAGAGGGAGATATAAGTTAGTGAAGATAGAAAGAGACAGAGTTACGTTTCGTGTATTACTGTAGGGACAAGAGAGGGAGGTGCAAGCACACATTTTCTTTCTCTCTTTCTCATTATTAATAGATATTAACATTATTAATAATATATATATTTATTGATAAGTTTCACTTCATTCGCGTGCTCTAAAACATACTCGTTTTTTTTTATGAAAGCGAATTTCGTAAAACAATAAAAAATAGTTGGTGTGAGGGTGTCACTAGTATTTCAAATAATTGTGTTTATTCATTCATGATGACTCCTGAATTGCGAAAAAAACTAATTCATTTGTTTATTCTATTATACATTTTAATTTATCTAAATAATTAGAGGTTAATGAACAACTGACCATGATTAAATGATTAGAGTATTGGTACCTATATGTGACTTATTTTACAGCTATGACAGATTTGATGTCTCTAAATTTAAGTAGATTTTTTTTTCTTTCACCGAATGTTCGGCATTTAAACGACACGAATGCCGAAGTTCGGTTTAAGCCACCGAAATTCGGTTAAACCGAATGTAAAACGAATTTCGGCCCATCTCCAATTTAAACTGAGCTGAAAGTACAATATAAAAAAATACAGTATAATTATAGAGATGCTGCACGTTCGACGTAATGTGATGCATGTGGTGTTGGTTTATGAGATTTTTAATTTAACATTATGGCCGTGTGGGGCCGGCTTTAGAATTGTCCCACCCCTTCTCCACCCATGGGAGTCGTAAGAGCCGACTGAGGGAATACCGGGGGAGTGGGCAGCAGCACTTCCTCGAGTATTAACAACATCCACTGCGATTGCCAACCCGCCTGCCAAGCGTGGCGATTACGGCTCTATCCCCCATATGCGCGAAACAGCACAGCACCGCTCGTTGTAGCGTTCTCTTGGGGAGGCCTATGTCCAGCAGTTGACGTCGAAAGGCTGATGGATGGATAGATGAAATGAGACATCTCATAAACCAACACCCCATGCATCACATTACTGACTATCTAGTGCATAAGATCTACGAGTTCCGTGTTGTACAATGCCTTAACTTGTGATAATAGTATAAAACCTGTAACCAATTGAAATAATAATAATAAGTTTTGTAATCTCTTTATAGATATGCCTTGAAATATTTTGAAATCAACCCAGTAGCACCATTTGAAGTTTTTATACATCATGAAGATTCTTATAATGTCGCCCCGAAAAAGCGTCGTCTCCTTGACTGTAGACAAAAAATTACAGATCTGCAAATAGTGTCTTGTTGTTATATCTTACTTAAAAAGCTACCCAATGAACTCTCCACCAAATGGGACTGGACTAAGTTTGTCAGTAATTTTAGCCACCATCAGAGTACCGAAATAAGATGGTGAGTATATAAGCACTAATCAACAAACTACTTTAAAAATGGTGAAACTTGAGTACCTTCCAATATCAGAAGTGGGCAAGTTTTTTGAACAGGTACCTTAAATTATCAAGAATAGTGAAGGTTTCCTTAGTCACTTAGTTACCTTCCACTATCAGAAGTGCTGAAGTTTTTCTTGCTCGCTTAGGTAGCCTCCACTTAGGCTCCTTCCAAGGCTCCATTCAATATCAGAAGTGGTGAAGATTCTCGAACACATTACACACTACTACACTATTAGGTGAAGTGATGTTTTTACTATCACTTAGTCACTTTGCACTGTAATCACAAGTGTCCAACCAAAGGCTCGCCTTTGCTCGCTCGCTTTGGCCGTCCACCTTCGGCCAAAAACCCCATCCTGGATAAAATTTTCGGTCTCAACCGAAAGTTTCTGGCAAGCCCTGAAATTTAACGGACTATGGGTATGGTATGGTAACTGTTTATTTGTTATTATTTTCACTAGTTGCAAGGTAATTTTAATGATAACTAAATCCTTATTATTATTTTTTATAAATAATTTTATTATATTATCCAGGTTAGTAAATTTTGAACCGAAGCCTTAACTTTGGCTTCTGCCGAAGGATGCGGCGATAGCCAACTAATCGGTTTCGTCCAGAAATAGACCTTTGGTAGAACACTGCATCATAAGTAGTTGGTATATTGTGCTGGGTCTTGCATAATATTTCTTTGGATTGAGCAGTTTTGTGTGTAACTATGGGAAGACGAAATTAAAACTTGTGATATTTTTTCTAATATAGGATGGTAAAAGAATGTATGGCAATCATAACAAATATGACGGAAGCTCAATCCAAGGTCCTCGCAAATATTTTAAGCATATCTGATGAAGATGGTCTACAAAATACAGCAAAAAATCAAATTGATCCTGTATATCCTATGCAAGAAGTACTTACAGATGAGATGAATCCAAATAATGTTGTCAATATTGATGGCATATTACTACCTATACATGACAAGAATAATGTTCAAAAGGCAAATTTAGTGGCTGTGAAATCTGCTATTAATAATCTTAGAAGTTTAGCTTTGGCAGTAGCATCAGGTAAATAATATATGCATATACATAATAAATTAAATGATTATAGTCATTGACCTAATAAAAATGTATGTCGGGTCTAGTACAAAATTCATGAAAAAAATGTCTCAGTCAACCTATAGAAACGTAGGTACATTATATTAATACATACAAACTTCAACATTCTTATTTGAAACCTTGTACCATTATAATTGTGTTGAGTTTTCTTAGTGAATTGATAATACAAAGTTTCACCACCCATTTCATGCCATGGATATATGTAAGAAATGCAACTAAACCAAATTAAGGCGACAATACCATTGCAGTGGAGGAAAGCCGGAAATAAAATTATTTACACCAACCTATCGAGCCTGTGGTATATTAGGTCATATTTTTTACTGTGCAGAAGATTTACGCCAGATAGATCTGGGTATACTAACTAAGTATAGTCAAGACAAAAATTAGAACACTAAACACAAAGATTGATGAGAGGATCTCCAGCGCTCTCACTCACCGAATAGAACATATATCTGTAAAGTAATATACGTGAATATTCTATATGAGGGTGTTATTACACAGCCCAGAGTCTACCACCGTTATATCTATCTTGTTTCCTTTTTAGGTCAAGCTCTTTGCTTGATGGGTCCAGTTGGGTCTGGTAAAACATCTCTAGTGGAACACTTAGCCGCCATCACAGGTCGTAAGGGCTTAGCCTTTAAGAAAGTGCAACTTGGCGATCAAACAGATTCGCGCATGCTTCTTGGATCACATCAGTGTACTGATATCCCAGGAGAATTTGTATGGAGACCTGGTGTTTTGACTGAGGTATGTATATTTTTCCTCGTACTGATATTTTGAATGTGAAATTTTGTGAAGATGTTTTGTAGATGTGTGAATGTTTGCCCTTGAATCACGCCTAAACGACTGAATGGATTTGGATGAAATTTCGTATACGAATATTTTTGTCAAGTGGGTTGAGTTGGTATTGGGCGGCTCTGCCCAGAGATATGAACAGTAATCCATATAAGGGAGAACTTGCGCTTTGTATAATATAAGTCGTTGCCTCTGTGTGAAGTACCGTCTGGCGGTGTTCAGTACGCCAAGTTTTTTATACGCCAATTTGGCTTTGTCCTCCAAATGACTCCTTAACTGGACTTCGCTAGTGATGTCGATGCAGAGAATGCTGTAGGAGACCGAGAGAGTTACTCCTTGGAACTCAAGCGTCAGAAACAAAAAACACTCAACTTCAGACACAAGTTGGTTTCGCCTCTTCTCCAGCATGCTCCGAGGGACTTTCTAATGGCCGGTGTATCGCGCATCACCCATACTAGATGACTGTACAGGTGACCCGCGATGTACTATATAGACGAATGTCTAGACGGATTCGGCTTTTTCGACAAGATCAAAGGCGAGGACTGACTGTATGGTTCTTCGACTGTGCCTAAACTCTCTTTTATACCAACTTGCTCTCTTACATCGTCGTTACGAATGCGGTCAGTCAGCCTCACTCCGCAGATTCTTCGCAGAGATCGCATTTCGACAGCATTGATTTTACTGTCATACTCCTTTTTGCATACCCAACTCTCGCTTCCATATAGTAACGTTGGGACAAGCACTGCTTTGTGTATTCCGACATCATACATGTATATTTATTTAATATTAGCCTTTGTCCGCGGCTCCGCCGCAGCCAAAAGCTAGTTTTTAGGTTGTCTCTCAGGTTCCCGATATAGTAGCGGGATAAAATGTATACCAGTTTTTAAGTCTACTTGAGATCTATCAAATAAAAAAAGTTGCATCAAAATCCGTTCAGTAGTTTTTGCGTGATGCGCGAACAAACAAACAGATAAACAGACAATCAGACAATAAATCCAAAAATAAAATTGTTTACACGTCAATATAGCCTAATACAGTCATTTCTTCTCAAATATCTTGAATGTACAGACACAGCTCTGTTACAGCTTTATAATAGTATAGATAGATAAAGTTATTAAAATGTTCAGTGATGTGTTTTTTGTGTGGAAGAGGGTGAGGGGACGTCTCTTCTACCTCTGCCTCGTGATGTTAATATAATAAATAACGAAGATAAAGTCGCAGGTATCAGCTAGTTATTTAATTATATTTATGTAGATAATGCAAATAATTTCGATGAGGCTAGCTTAATTAAAGTCCATACAAATGATGACTGGACCCTATATTCCAAATTTGAGTATTAATTAATATTGTTTATACTCGTAGTTTTAACCTAGTGCAAATGAATAAGAATTGAAAGGATTGCCAGTTTATATTATATTTGCATTATTAGAAAGATACAATATAGTCTATATGAAAAGAACTTACAAATGTATGTCTTGGCTACGCGTCCTTTAATTTTGATGTTTGCACAGTTGTTTGTTGTAGATATATCGCATTTTCTGTGCAAATGTATTTCATTCTATCAATTCATTACATTTATTATGAAATATATTAATGTCCTCGTGTTCGTCCATCCATCCATATATATATGAGTCTTACACTGTCCACTGCTGGATATAGGCCTCGCCAATAGAGCGTCACAATGTATGGCCCTGCATCATACAGCCGCCTGCGGCTTTGGCCAGGATATTAGTCAACCAATTTCGTGCTCTTATCCTGAACTTGCAAAAACGTGGTGATGTTTCTATACAAGCACTCCAACACTGGTGTACTGATAGTCAATATGGCGCTGAAGGGACTGCAGCATCGCCTAAGTTTCGATCGAATCGAAGGCTCTGTCATAGTTCACAAACGCTAGACACAGAGGCTGATTATACTTCTCGGTCTTCTGTATAATCTAATGCCGCGAATGTAAGTGGCCTGTGGCGCTACAGGCATTTCGGAAACCGGCTTGTTCGGGAGGCTGGTAGTAGTTGGGCGTGCGTTAATTTGTATTGACCCTCGAAAATAACTTATAGACGTGCCTCAAGAGCTAGATTAGCCGATGCGTAGACTTCATCATGCGTGACCTCTCGACTTTAATTATAACTTTCAAATTGCTCTAGTGATTACTCATTTTTAATCTCGCTGATCACTGAGACATCATTGAATATGCGTCGTTTATCCGACAAAATGAAGTCAATCTCGTTTTCCACTAAACCATCTGATCTACTCACTCAACCCCCGATATTCCCTCAGTCGGGTTTTATGACTCCTATAGGAAGAAACGGGGTGGAGCTATTCTAGATGCCGACCCTACACTACTATTGTATAAGACTATTGTAACGAAAGATGTTTGTTATTTTATGTGAGAATAAATAAATGATGTACTTTTTATTATTTAGGCAGTCCAAAATGGCCACTGGTTGTTACTGGAAGATATAGATTGCGCAGCTCTTGACGTGGCGTCTACCTTAAGCTCCCTCTTAGAAAGAAAGGCACTGTGTGTTCCTGGTTATCGAGACTCTTTACCGGTTACACCTGGATTTCAGCTATTTGTTACGCAAAGGTATGTTAACACATCAAACATGTTACATCCAGCAATTTAAGTGTTTAGCAAAATAGATTTAATTCAATCAGTTAAAAAAATAGGTTGAAAATTTGTTTCTTATTTCTAGGACGCTGATAACAAATTATGGATTCCAGAAAAAAATGTCCAGCTCTAGCACATTATTACAAAAGCACTTAACACAAATAAACGTGGAACCTTTATCGAGATCGGAATTAGGAGAAATAATTCAAACTTTATATCCATCCCTTTCGACAATTTGCTCAAGAATCATAGAGGTATACATGATGTTCTCAGTAGGTAGTCACGATACGTCATTAGAAACTTCAGCGGAAGTTAGTAGTAGGCCAGATAGTAATCTGCAGCTTATTAAAGGTTCAAGACTGATATCAACGAGGGATCTATTGAAATGGTGCTCTAGAGCCGTCGTCGATTTCGATGTTTCGAGTCCTGAGTCTGCATTAAAAGTTCTGCAAGATGCCTTAGACATTTTCACTTGTTCCGTGTCTTCCCCAGACCATAGATTTGAGTTAACCAAAAAAGTGGGTTTATTGCTTGGGATTGTAGAAACAAAATCCGAATTCTATTGCAAACATCACAAACCTAATGTTTCCTTGAATTTGAAATATCTTGAAGTCGGAAGATCAAAAATCTCTCGAATGGAGAAAACCCTAGAATCTATTGACTTTGACAATAAACAAACAATATTTTCGTTTACACGTCAATCAGCATGTTTGCTTGAGAGAATAGCTTGCTGTGTTAACTCAAATGAACCGGTACTACTAGTCGGCGAGACCGGTACCGGTAAAACTTCCTCTGTACAATATTTAGCCAGACAGACTGGGCATAAACTGGTAGTTATTAATATGAATCAACAGTCAGATTCGGCTGATTTACTAGGTGGTTACAAACCCGTTGATGTGAAATACATAATCCGCCCTATAAAGCATCAATTTGAAGAGCTCTTTCGAAGTTTTTATAACACAGATAAAAACCAAAAGTTTTTGGGTCACATTGAAACTTGTTATGAAACTGAAAACTGGACTGCTCTGGTAACTTTGATGAAACAAAGTCACAAAGCAGCCGTCAACAGGTTGACCGCAGAGAAAAGAGAAATAACACTGAAGAAGTGGTTACAATTTGGTCATAAATTATTTAAACTTGAGCAGCAAATTAAAGTAGAGTCTAAATTAACCTTTGCGTTTATTGAAGGTTCCTTGGTAAAAGCGATGCAAGAAGGACACTGGGTGTTGTTAGATGAAATAAATTTGGCTTCTGCAGAGATTTTAGAATGTTTAGCAGGACTCTTAGAAGATAAGAATGAGACCATAGACTTATTGGAAAAGGGAGATAAAGTTCCTATAAAAAGACACCCGGGGTTTACCTTATTTGCTTGTATGAATCCAGCTACAGATGTTGGCAAAAAGGACTTACCGGCTGGCCTTCGAAATCGGTTTACAGAGTTTTTTATAGATGAATTGACTGAGAAAAATGATTTAATGCTACTAATTGGTGATTACTTATATCATATGAATCTAGGTGGTTCTATTTTAGAGGCAATATATAATTTCTATGCTAATATTAAAAAAGAAGCAAAGTTAAATCTAGTGGATGGGTCGGGTAAGTGGCATAATTAAGCTCAAATCAATAGTGTGATGTTTAATGTTTTCGTAATAATAATGTATTCTAATGATATTTTAGGTAACACGCCACATTATTCCCTCAGAACGTTATGCAGAGCTTTAACAGCTGCAGCTAAAGCCAAATGTGGAACAGTTTCTAGGTCTCTTTATGAAGCGTTTTGTTTATCTTTTCTAACTCAACTAGACAGATCATCACATCCTAAAGTAGAAGCTATGATTGCTAAGTATGTGTAATTAATTTCAAATGTGTTTCATTTTAGAAGTATTTTTAAAACATATTATTTTAATTATTTTAGGGCTGTTATTGGCAAGAAGAATATAAACTCTGTTATAAACCAAGCGATACCTGAGCCACAAGTTTTGGGACAAAATCATTTACTGTTCGAGGGTCATTGGATTCCTCAAGGAAAACTGGAAATCGCTATGTCAGATGAATATATTCTGACGCCAACAGTAAGAAAAAATCTTCGTGATATTGCACGAATTATATCATTAGGTCGTTTACCCATTTTGCTCCAAGGCGACACATCTGTGGGCAAAACCTCTCTGATCACATATATCGCTAAGGCATCAGGCAATTATTGTGTACGAATAAATAACCACGAACATACAGACCTTCAAGAATACATAGGTTCTTATGCAACCGATTCTACTGGTAAACTTGTTTTTAAAGAAGGTATTTTAGTAGAAGCAATGAGAAAAGGACACTGGATTATTCTCGATGAACTTAACTTAGCACCAAGTGATGTTCTGGAAGCTTTAAATCGTGTGCTCGATGATAACAGAGAGTTATTCATTCCAGAAACCCAACAGGTAGTTAAGGCTGATCCTAATTTCATGCTCTTTGCTACACAAAATCCTCCGGGTTTATATGGCGGGCGTAAAATGTTATCAAGGGCCTTTAGAAATAGGTTTGTAGAATTACATTTCGATGAGATTCCTAAGAAAGAACTTGAGACTATTTTGCATCAAAGGTGTCATGTACCGCCAGCTTATAGTAAGAAAATGATTGCTGTTATGGCTGATCTCCAAATAAGAAGACGTGGTTCAGCTGCTGTACAAGGAAAAGATGGGTTTATAACGTTAAGAGACCTCTTCAGATGGGGTCAGCGATATAAATATGCCTCCAAAGAAGCATTAACAGGCGATAAATTCTACGATTGGGATCAGCATATAGCAGATGAGGGGTACCTTATATTAGCCGGTAAAGTAAGGCAAACTGACGAAAGATGTATTATAGAAGAAGTTATAGAAAAACACATAAAGAGAAAGGTCAATCCTGAAAACCTTTTCAGCCTTCATGTCACTACGTCTCCTGTTACTAAACAGGTCTTAGAGACGGTTTTGTATAATAACTTGGAAGAGTTTTCTCACATTGTCTGGACTTATAATATGAGAAGGCTGGCAGTTCTGATTGCAAAATCTTTCTCTTTTAATGAGCCTGTGCTATTGGTAGGAGAGACAGGATGTGGCAAGACCACAATTTGTCAAGTTTTGGCATCTTTAAAGAAACGTGAACTTTTATCAGTGAACTGTCATATGCATACAGAAAGCTCAGATTTCCTAGGAGGACTTCGTCCTGTCCGTCAATATAAGAATGACGGCCGCCTGTTTGAATGGGTCGATGGACCTCTTATTAGGGCCATGGAATCAGGAAATATGTTTTTAGCTGATGAAATATCGTTGGCTGATGACAGTGTCTTAGAAAGAATGAATTCTTTGCTTGAACCTGAACGACAACTTGTGCTAGCCGAAAGAGGCATAGAAGATAATTCTGATATTATTGTTATAACAGCTAATGAAAACTTTCATTTTATCGGTACTATGAACCCTGGAGGAGACTTTGGTAAAAAGGAACTTTCGCCAGCTCTTAGAAACCGGTTCACTGAAATATGGTGCGATAGTGTTACATCCAAAGAAGATTTATTAAAAGTGCTCGAAAAAAGTGTCAGTAAGGGCGTTTCTTTGGGAAACCAAGAAGATGGAAGTTCGGGAATTGGTAATTCAATACTTGATTTTACAAACTGGTTAAAAAATTCAGAAGTAACAAATAAATTCCCTTTTAGTATCCGTGATTTGCTTTCTTGGGTTAATTTCGTAAATGTGACTGTGGCTAAAGGACTTTTAGACACGCCTGAAGCATATGTTCACGGCGCTTGTATGACTTTCCTAGATTGTTTTGGTACAGCCCTCACAGGGCACATAGAATATGATACGCTTGCTTTATTAAGAAAAAATGCAATCGACTTTCTTCTAAACCAGATCAAGACTGTTGGTAATGAATATTTAGCAAGTTTACGAGAGATGCTGAGTAATAAACAGTCAAAATTTGAGGCCGAAAGTTATGCTGATAAATTCGGCATAAAACCTTTCTATATAGAATTGGGAGAAAAATCCAGTATAAGTGAGGAAAACCAACATTTTACATTTACGGCTCCTACAACTGGGGCTAATACATTACGACTTTTACGTGGTTTACAATTAAATAAAGCAATACTTCTAGAAGGAAACCCTGGCGTTGGAAAGACCAGTTTGGTTACAGCTCTTGCTAAATCTTCGGGACATAGAGTAATTCGAATTAATTTGAGTGACCAAACTGTAAGTGTAATTTATCTTTAATATTTTTCTATAACACCTTACAGTTAATTCCAATCGTTGTTTTTTTTCTTCTTGCAGGACATAACAGATCTATTTGGTACAGATTTACCGACAGAGGATGGTAGTTTTGCCTTCAAAGAAGGAGCTTTATTGAGTGCTCTTCAGAATGGCGACTGGATTCTGCTAGACGAGTTAAATCTTGCACCTCAACCTGTTCTCGAAGGTCTGAATGCGTGCTTGGATCACAGAGGGGAAGTATTTATACCTGAACTAGGAAAAGTGTTTAAAGTCAAGCCTCAAACTCGACTCTTCGCTTGTCAGAATCCATTAAAACAAGGAGGCGCAAGAAGAGGTTTGCCAATTTCTTTCCTGAACAGGTTTACGCAAGTCTATATCGATACTTTGACCAAACATGACTTAATCTATATTGTGAAGTCGCAGTATTCAAGTATACCTTCTGATATTTTGCACAAAATAGTGACCTTCAACTGTTTAGTTGCTCGTGAAATTACTGAACTTCAATCTTGGGGACATTTAGGAGCACCATATGAAATGAATTTGAGAGATATACAGAGATGGTGTGAGGCTCTTATGTTAGATCAAAATGAAGGCAAAGCTATACGTCCAGGAAAGTTTGTCGATATGCTGTATGTTAATCGTATGAGGACCGCAGATGATAAAAAAAGAATGGCTGAAACATATGACAAAATATTTCTACCCGACTACCCAAGAAGTGAAAGCAATCCCCAGTTAAATATTACAGATAAACAAATATTAATAGGGGATGTCGTTTTAGATCGGAATGTTGATAAATGTTTTAAAAATAGGAGAGCTATTGAAACTAATTTATTGATGTTAAGAAGCCAATTACCGACACTTAAAGCGTTGGCGCAGAATGTCAAAATGAATTGGCTATCAATACTAGTTGGATCAACAGCTACTGGTAAGAGTAGTATAGTGCAAGTGCTTGCCGATTTGTCTGGTAATGAACTACAGGTGGTCCCAGTGACGTCAGCAATGGATGTATCTGATTTACTTGGTGGATTTGAGCAAGTTGACTACAACAGAAACCTTGAAAGTTTGTTGGATAAAATTGAAACGTTGACTATGCAAACTGTTAGAAACATGTGGCTAAAGCAAGAAGACAAAAACTGGAACTTGAATCAGTTACT
Source organism: Leucoma salicis (assembly GCA_948253155.1). Classification (NCBI taxonomy): domain Eukaryota; kingdom Metazoa; phylum Arthropoda; class Insecta; order Lepidoptera; family Erebidae; genus Leucoma; species Leucoma salicis. Next base: position 9,741,411 of record OX411820.1, on the reverse strand, counting down.
CAGCCAGTTGTATCAATATAAATCTCTACAAAGTTCTAGTTGTGATATATCTAGTGATCTTATGAAGAATTTCAAACAAAAACTAGAGTTTCTTCTGTCGCATTGTGAAAAATTACTTCAATATTATGGAGCTTTTGATGCGATGACGGAAAAGATTCAAGACTTGCTAAATAGTTTGAAGAAGTTGCAAAGTAAATTGGCGTTAGCGACATCATTAAATGCTGGGGGGAAATTCGAATTTGTAGATTCTTTGCTTGTAAAAACCATGATCGAAGGTTCGTGGTTGCTTCTAGATAACGTTAACTTAACTTCTGCTGCAGTTCTTGACAGATTAAACGGCTTGTTAGAACCAAATGGGGTGCTCAGTATCCCAGAGAGAGGGGACCTCGATGAAATTAGACCACATCCGAACTTTAGAGTGTTTTTCACTATGGATCCAAAGTATGGAGATATTTCTCGAGCGATGAGAAACAGAGGAGTTGAAATATATTTACTTAGATCAAATTATTCTTGCGTGGGCTTGTGGGAAACGGTTAGTTATATGGATCTGACGGCTTTGTTGTCATCGTGTGGCTTACCTTGTGAATACCATGAGTTGTGCATCAAGTGTCATGATATAATGCTATCATTTGTACGAGGTAAGTGTTAGCTAAACACATCTTAAATTCAATCTAAAGATCAATTAATTTTTCATGACCATCCATCCATTATATTTGACGGGCCTCGTGGCGTAGTGGGTCCTTCCATCAGCCTTTCAACGTCCACTGCTGGACATCGGCCTCCCCAAGAGAACGCCACAACTAGCGGTCCCGTCATGGGGGTTAATGCCGTAATCGCCACGCTTGGCAGGCGGGTTGGCGATCGCAGTGGATATTGTTAATACTCGAGGGAGTGCTGCTGCCCACTCCGCCGGTATTCCCTCAGTCGGCTCTTACGACCCCCGTGGGTAGAGAGGGGTGGGACAATTCTAAATTCGGCCCACACGGCTAAGTGGGAAGTGTAACGGAATTCCGTGCACTAGGTCGTGGGTTTGCTTCCCACTCAGGACAATTATTTTTGTGATGAACACAGATATTTGTACTGCGTCTGGGTGTTTTCTATCTATTATATGTAGGTATGTATTTACAAAAAAATAGTAATATATGTATTATATCCGTAATCTGGTACCCATAGCACAAGCATTAAGCTCGGTTTAAGACCAGAGGATGTTGTGTGAAAATGTCCGTAAATATATATTTATTATTTATATTTTTTTCTACGCGGGTGACCAACAAGCATACGGCCCACCTGATGGTAAGGGGTTGTCCATTAATCACGTGAGGCTTGAAAGGGGGAGGGGGTTCGACAAAGATCACGAAATATAACAAGGATCTAGTGAGATATCACGTGGATTTATTTTGTCGTTGAACGCGCAATTTTTAATCTTACCTCACCACGTATCACCAGGGGTGAGGGAGAGTTAAAAATACTAAAAAAATATCATGTGATTAATGTCCCTAACTATCTCTAAGCGGTTATCGTAGCTTATAGATGCTAGCAACATCAGAGGCATCACTCGCGCGTTAAATATTTACTTTTAATTTCATATTAGTTATAATAATCTTAAAGTACATGATTTGATTAAACGTAATGGAGATTTTCGTAACAGTCATCCGAGTGGCGGCGACAGGTTTGCCACACGTCATCGAAAAAAAAATCTAATGAAAATTGGCAAACAGTTGACTACCCCTCTGGGGAACAATTGTGAACGTAATAAATATATGTTTAGAAATATAGACCATAATTTAACACAATAAATATATTTTTAGGTATTGAACGCCCCACTATTTCAAATTTACTACAAGCGGCACATTTAACTTGGCAACAGATTGTACGCGGCATCAACGTCTTAACTGCATTTACAACTAGCTTTTCAGATGTGTACATAAAACCGCGGTGTGGCACTGACTTTGACTCGAACGTGATATTTTCTCTTGCTGAAATGAAAAACTCCATGTTCAAAGCTTTAATACAGCTTGTGAATGAACAAGACCACTTGAACACAGGAACTACTAACCACACACTTACAGTTAAGGGATTATGCTCTAATTCTTTATTAGAGATCGCTAAACAGATATCCTTCACGGCTGTGCAAGAGATGCTAATATTACCGTTTTTATTCAGTCTGTACTCTGCATACCAAAAAGTTTCTAAACATAGATTAACCTCTGTACACAATATCGTGCAAGAAAGCATTAAACTAAAGCTATCAGGTCATATGCATGACCTAGCAAAGCAATTAAATGACGAAGCGTACGAATACTTAAAGGGGTATTCATATCTGAAGTCTTTTGAAAGATTCTATACAGAATTATACCCTTCTGATAATGAAACAATACATTCGTCAAATGCAGAATCGCTTTTGTTATTTAATAACCTAATGAAGACATATTTGCAGTCGACAATATCAACAAAATTCTTTTCAGTACTTGATTATTCTAAAGCTGTGTTATCTGGTAAAATAACAAACGATTTTCCTGAATACCCAGTGTTGCAATATTGCCAGAACTACATTGAGAATATCGATGCATATATAAATAATGCTATTGAAATTTCTAAAAATTCACTGGACGACGGGTCTACTTGTCGAATTATCCAGGCATTGAATTGGCGGCACAGATACTTAAGGATATCAAGTCAAGCCATATTTGTCCCGTCTAAAGGTAATCGTCGGAAAGTGTTAAGGGAAGATATAGTGCCATTATTGAATGCTCATAATAAATGGCTTCTGCAACATTTGATTCAATTATTCGCTAAACTCTCTACAGAAAACGAAATACTTTTCAAAGAATTTAGGTTAAAGGTTAATAAATATGCGACTAGCGACGATCAAGATAATATTGAAATAATAAAGCTAAGTAAGAAATTAAGAAAAAAATATGGGTTACCCAAATTGTTCTACGACCAAGATGAATACGAGCTTTCCTCTGAAGCGTCTAAGATATACAGTAGAGTGAGCTTAGATATGAGTCAACCAGTTTTTAAACAATATCACAAACTTGCACTTAACAACTACGATAGTATAGACATGTATATGGTTTTGGATGTACCACATAAAGATAATATAGCAATAGTTAAAGATAATCTATCGAAGTGCTTAGACCGTGTTCAAATTGAAAGAGTAATACGCCAAGTGAGACTATTGCCAATAATATCCTATGTTTTACAAAGAATATTTACAATTCTACAAAGAGATTTATTCAATATAGTATCTCAGTTATGTGAAGATAACCCGCGGGTGATTAGTGATTTTTCTCATATTTTAATCACTTTGGTTAGTTTTGGTAAAGTGAACAAGGCCTTGCCGACAGCATTACTAAATATTATAGAAGTAATGGTACATTTAAGTGGATGTAATTTCAGGCCAGGAATTGCAGAAAGGTAATTTTTGTTTTTTTTTGTACACCACGCTGCTTGGCCGACTTTACTAACCGCTGAGAAAATCCCTCAGGAACGTCTGTTTCCTAGCGATTTTTTCTTTACCTGGTGATTATTTGTAACATACTAATCTATTACATTGTTAGTATTTTGCTATGTATTGCTTAAATTAGCCGTTATAGCTAACCACTAAAGAGTTGACTTTATATTTGGCCGTGTGGTGACGGATTAAGAATACAAGTGTCACCACCTCATTCTTTCCCACGGGTGTTGCATGAGGCGACTAAGAGAAGTAAGCAATTATCATCCATTGCATGACTGGTGGTATGGCTGGGTGCCAAGTGGGAGTACTCACTTGGTATCGGGCTCGAGCGAGTTGGTACCACCATCTCCCGTGTGACTGGCTATGAAGCACTTTGGCTGTAGCAGGAGATAGCCGTTTATTCTTTAATTTCATATCTGGGAAATGAAATGGTGAGCAGCGGCTTGACAATACTCTCGGTATAGTTGAGTCCATGAGCAACGGTTACCATTTACCATCAGATGGGCTGCGGCTCATCTGCCACCACATATAATAAAAAATACTTTGGAAAATCCAAAAGTGCACGCCTTATAATCTTCATTTTTCACAATAAAATTTTTATTATTTGATTATTTTTTTTTATTTTTGATTATTTGATAAGTAACTAATAATGTATTGGTTTTCCTAAGTAAATCACATAGATAGCGCTAATTTCAAAAAATACTAATGTGGTTCTCATGTCTTATACGCCATCTAGCGTTTAAGAAGTACTAATATAATGGTCTATAGAAGTAGTTCTCACGAAATAAGGTATATTGCTGGTTTTAGTGTACCACTGTGCCATCGACTCGATTGTAAATATTCACTACTTTTTGTTTATTTAATAACAATTAAACCACATCGAATCAGACCGTGAAAAGTAATAAGACTCTATTCTTAATTATACTGAAGTTAAAAAGAAAACAAAAAGACTCGATTAGTAGTATTTCGGTCGTTATCGTGTTAACATACATTACTTACAACACACGGACATCCAAGACAGAACTTTTTTAAACAGTTTTTTAACTAGTTTAAATAACACAAATGGCATAAAAAATATCACGAGTGTTAAAAATAGTGTTTTTTCTTGATACGTGTGTGTATATATTATGTTGCAAGTGCAATATATAATAAATAGAGACATTTTAAGTTTGGAAAATCAGTTGTTCTGCGTAAAACGAGAGTAGTACCCACCTCAACGCTTAGCTTATGAGGCGTGCAAAAACAACTTCTAAAACAACAACGGAAGCCGTAAGCATGCCGAGCATGTAAATACAATTTATTATATGTATTATCGCTAAATGCTCGTACATCAATAGACTAACATACCTACTAATAATATATTCTTCCTTAAGAGCATCTTGTATATGGAACGATGGGATTGTCATCGTCACCTAATGTGCACGAAAATCCCTAAAATCAGTAAAGAAAAAGAAAAAAAAAAACCTACTAATAATTAAACTTAATAGCTTTCTTTTAAGTGAGCTTAACTGTCGATGCTTCTTGTTATGACGCTTATTATCACGACGTCTCATGTTCGAATCCCAGGTCAAGCCAACAAGTTATTGAGCGTTGCTTTCAAGAAATTCTCCATCAAAATCAAAAACAGGTCGGGAGTATCGCCCGCTTACCTCCTTATCGGTCTAAACGAGTGAGGGAACAGAAAGTGCACTTAGTTTACGCACACACTCGTGCACTATAACTGTGTCCATCCATCAGCCTTTCAACGCCCACTGCTGGAAATAGGCCTCCCCAAGAGAACGCCACAACGAGCGGTCCCGTCATAGGGGATAATGCCGTAATCGCCACGCTTGGCAGGCGGGTTGGCGATCGCTGATGTTGTTAATACTCGAGGGAGTGCTGCTGCCCACTCCCCCGGTATCCCCTCAGTCGGTTCATACGACTCCCATGGGTAGAAAGGGGTGGAACAATTCTAAAGCCGGCCACACGGCCTCAATAACTGTGTAGTTGGCTGGTATCCAATGACACTGGCCGTCTTAACTGAAATCGGTCTAGAGATGATCACTTTAAAATCTGATTTTCTTTCAGAATTTCGTCGATACCTGTTAAATTTATGAATGAGTTTTATAACACTATGTTATATTCTCCGGCATATTATCCCATGCCGTTTTTGACTGCACGTGTGGAATATTCTGAGGATGACCTTACAGAAGAAATCCCGATTAATAGCGAGAGATATTCAAAGAATGTTGCTCTTTTGCCCTACTTCTTGCAAAAGTTTACAGTTTCCACTAATAATCCAGGTTTGTTGATTAATTTTATGAACTAAAATTATATTCCTATTAAAATACCTCATTGTTTTGATCTGTATTTTAGCACTTGACATGCTCAGCTACTTTATTAGCGGGATGTGGAAAAAGAGAAATTTAGTGCGAGCGGGACGTTGAAAAAGAGAATTTTAGTGCGGGGAAGGGACACAGTCTCGTATCCCGCTCGCACTAAACTTCTCTTTTTCCACATTCACAAATAATTTATTTTTTAAAATACCTCATTGTTTTACGTCACTTCATCTAATGCACGTGCGTAATCATGCAATGTATATCTCAAGATTTGCTTTTAGTAAATCGAAATAGTTTTAGATAAATTTCAGTAATAAAAATGGAGAATGAAATGTGATTTGCATCATGCGCCTCCATCTAAAATAGCTACTAATTTTTATCTTGGATCACACTGCACTTTTTATCCGTGTGGTGATGGACTAAGAATACAAGTGTCACCACCCCATTCTTTCTCACGGGTGTCGTATGAGGCGACTAAGGGAAGTAAGCAATTGTCAGCTATTCCATGACTGGTGGTAGGGCTGGATACCAAGTGGGAGTACTCACTTGGTATCGGGCCCGAGCGGGTTGGTACCACAATCTCCCGTGTGACCGGCCATGAAGCACATCGTTGCGTTTTGGCTGCGTTTATTCTTTCATTTCATATCGGTGAAATGAAATGGTGAGCAGCGGCTAGACAATACTCTCGGTATGGTTGAGTCTATGAGCGACGGTTACCATTTACCATCAGATGGGCCGTAGCTCGTCTGCCACAATATTCAATAAAAAAAAAACGTTAAACCTTTGGTTTCGGCTGTTGTGAATATGTCCGCCATGTATGCATTACTGTCGTTATTGCAAGTCATTACCTAGAAATATTCTAACCTTTTTATTAAGACGGACATCAATATATCTACCACACACCTCGCTACCCGGTTGGAAAACGGGGTTCCGAGCGCCCTTACCCGCTCGTACTCGGCAGACCGCTGGTACCGCGTATATTCTCTTCAACGGTCCCCGCGGTGGCTAGACTTATCGTACTTTCGCGTTTATAATATTAGTAAGGAAGGATATTAGTACTCGATATAAAATAGTATAAATGCTGTAATTAGTATGGAAGCAAAACGAAACTCATGATTGAACCGGTAGATCATTTTAAATAAAAATTAATGTAATTTTTTGTTATGTAATTCTCTAGATTTAAAACATTTGCTGGCATATGAAGCAGTATCAATGGAAGAGAGGACTGATTACTCTATGCAATTAGGTTCCATTATTAACATTTTATGGAAGAATATTGCTACATTGGATTCAGCAGCTTCCTTGAGAGTGTGAGTTATATTTACAATCATTTGCATATATATTATATAACACTATTAGATATTTTACTAGCGAGCTGAAAATGAAACAAACATTTTGATCTGTATTTTAGATAAAGACTTTTAAACTTTCGCGATTTGTACACATTATACACAAATATTAATATATCGGGTCTTAATCGCGTATATAATGTTGAGGTTGAATACCTTAATTTCCCGACGTTTCACCGTATTGCATCGGCCGTGGTCACGGGTTGACTGGTGTAGTTCAGCGTTGCCTCCGTGAAGCGCGAGTGTCTGTAACTACCCTCGCCTCTTTTATATTTTGATTTCCGAAACTGTCGGTACTTCGACACACCACACTAACGACATCCTCACACTGGCGCGTAATGTTTGTTCGGCGATATGTACACTTACTGATGACAGGATTCCATGATGTTGACATACGGTATCCATCTTCTCGGTTGAAATTAGCATGTTTTTTGATTTCAACCGCTTCCCGCGCCATCCTGGAGTAATAGTGACGGTCGGTGGAGAGGACCTGTGGTTTATGCAGTTCAATCCAGTGGTTGGATCCCGTCTCCAGCAAGTGTTCCGCTACAGCTGACTTTTGTGTATGTCGGTGTTTTACAGCCGCGATGTGTTCTTTAACCCTTTCCGCAATTGTACGTTTGGTTTGTCCGATATAAGAACTACCACAGCTGCAATCCTCTTTGTAAACGCCAGGTGTCTGCAGAGGGATTATATCTTTTGGAGTACGTAGGTGATGTGATACTTTGGAATGCGGACTATATACAGTCTTAATGGAGTATTTCTGTAGTACTGTTCCAACTTTGTCCGTTACTCCTTTAATATACGGTAAAAAGGCTGGTGCCAGTAGACAGGGCACATGCTAATTTCAACCGAGAAGATGGATACCGTTTGTCAACATCATGGAATCCTGTCATCAGTAAGTGTACATATCGCCGAACAAACATTACGCGCCAGTGTGAGGATGTCGTTAGTGTGGTGTGTCGAAGTACCGACAGTTTCGGAAATCAAAATATAAACGAGGCGAGGGTAGTTACAGACACTCGCGCTTCACGGAGGCAACGCTGAACTACACCAGTCAACCCGTGACCACGGCCGATGCAATACGGTGAAACGTCGGGAAATTAAGGTATTCAACTTCAACATTATATACGCGATTAAGACCCGATATATTAATATTTGTGTATAATGTATTTTAGATATCTAAAACAACAAATGTGAGGTGGAGATTAGGTGTCACCATTAGGTCACTGTGATAGCTTAGGGGTCCAGAGCACTTCCCCGGATTGAAAGGGATGCAGTTTCTAATCACATTAACAGTAAAGGCTCTTTTTCCAATTCCACACGTAATTTGTTCATGAAATAAACATTTTAAATCACTGGGATTCAATTAGTTATTTTGGACCATAGTTTACCATGCTAACCTAATTTAGGTTGCTTCAGAATATTTTCCTTCAAAGGCCATGTGACATCATTAGCACGTAACTTTTAATTGGGTATATATAGAAGGTTATAATTTTTTTTATATATATAGCCACTTAAAAAGTAATAACACTGTTAGTCTGCTGTGCTGTCGCTACTTTATAATTTGCGTAAGAAAGTGCTTAACATAATTATAAAATTGTTAATTTGTTAATTTCCAGTGTCGCTGACGCAAAATTCGAATTGGAGCGATATGAAAAGTTCATAACGTATGTACATGCCATACACACTCTAAGTGACGTTACGTCATTCGTAGATATCAGTCCAGAGAGCATCGGAAAACTACACGTATATTTCAAAGAACAGCACAATCTAAACACATCTTTCAAAATTTATAATGAATTAAAAAGTGTTCTCAAATCTAACGATATAAAGTCAAAAACGCTAACAGCGCAACTGTCGTTCTTGACAAGTTTTCTGCTTATAAAAATAATGTCTGAAGTAAGCACAATAGACCATGTCGAGAAATATCGACTAAAATGTCAATACATTGAAGAGGATCTCAAAATGTTTGATACTTTGCTCAGCGTTTATTATTTCCATGGTATTGTATCTGGTGTTGTAAACGATTATAGGAGCATTGAGAGACCGTCCGATGTTATTGTTTCTGAGTTAGAAAATGATAGGATAAGTGAATTGAAGAGGGTACATCCTTATTGCGAGATTATTATGGATATGAAAGAGCAGACAGCGGAAAAGGTCAGAAAGTATGCGTTAGGAAACACTTTTAGGCCCAAGGAACCCTCCTACATCAGTTTCGTTAAAGTAAGTAAATACGTAATTTTTTAGATTCACTATTTATGATCTCTGCGGAGAATCTGTGGACTGAAGCTGACTGACTGCATTCGAAACGGTGACGTAGAGAGCGAGTAGGTATGAATGATAGCCCACCGAAGGAATGTAACATAGTTCCAGTGACCCGCCAATAAAGGCGGAGAGACGGCACACGGCGGGTTTCTTTAGTGGGTGAAGGCCTCACACTACCCTGTTCGTTGCCTCGAACGACGGGGTGTGCGGTTTGGAAAATTATTTACCGCCTTAACAAAAAAAAAAACTTTCATGTTGAAAGAGACCAAATCGGTCATGTATTGAAGGAAGGTGGAGTCAGGAGTCTCCGAAACCGGCGAGCGTGTATGAAGAGAATTATGACTGTTGAGGAAGCGGGCGATGTATGCAAGAATAGAGCTTTTTGGCACTCTATTCTCACTGCCTTACCTGCAAGGGAGATGGTGTGATGATAATAACTATTTATAATGTTAAATTAATTAAAATCCATAGCTCAGCCTTTCTATATAGACAAGTGTTTGTGCTTGTATTCGCTTGTTCTTAATTGCCTCGGTGGTCTAGTGGTACGCTACTGTTGAAAATGAGATCTCGGCTTCAAATCCCGGGTCCGGTCAGCAAAATGTTATTGAGTTTTTCTATCAAGAAATTCTGGTATTTCACCCCTGAGCCTCTCAATGACTTAAAATATTCGACATTTTTTTTGTTAAGGCGGGAAAAAATGTACCTAACCGCACACCCCGTCGTTCGGGGCAACGAACAGGGCCTCTCATCCACTAAATAAACCCGCCGTGTGCCGTCTCCCTGCCTGTATTGGCCACTGGAACTATGTTACATTACTTCAGTGGTATGAACTATTTGACCTACTCTCTCCTAATTGAACTCTATACTTCTGTGTTGCATAAACTATGCCATACATCCATCAGTCTTTCATCGTCCACTGCTGGACATAGGCCTCCCTAAAATGGGGGTTCTTGGTGCCGGACCCACATAGAAAACTATGCCACGGTAGTATATACTACTGCAGATTATGGGGAAGCGGTGTTTCTGCTAGTGTCCATTGATAACTGCCACCGTGACCAAAGTGAAAGTGTCTTTATAAAGAAAAAATTTAAAGTGCATTGACACAAAGAGTCCGGCCGGCTTTAAAATTGTCTCACCCCTCTCCACCCATGGGAGTCGTAAGAGCCGACTGAGGGATACCCGGGGAGTGAGCAGCAGCACTCCCTAGAGTATTAACAACGTCCACTGCCAACCCAACCCGCCAACCCGCCTACCAAGCGTGGCGATTACGGCAATATAGGGGATATTGGGGAGGCCTATGTCCAGCAGTGGACGTCGAAAGGCTGGATGGAACACAAAGAGTGAAAATGTGAAATCGAAAATAACAGTCACGAGCAGGATTTGAACCTGCATCTGCTGGATAGAGCCCAGATGCTTTGCCAATTCAGCCATCGTGACAATTGCTTGGGACTGCTAATTTCGATAAAACATAAAGGTAAAAGGTTCAAATCCTGATCGTGACTGTTATTTTCGATTTCACATTTTCACTCTTTGTGTTATATACGCCTAAGCATGTCAAATGTTAAAAAAATATATAAAAATATAAAAAGTGCAATTAAATATTTGCAATATTTTTGACAACACAGATGGCGGAGTGGTGTAGATTACGGTTTTCTGCCTGAGTGTGTGGGTTCGATTCCCAGATGGTCCTGTCTCTTTGTGTGATCCGCAAGTGGTTGTTCTGAGTCTGGGTGTACTTTGTGTTCGTGAATTTGTATGTTTATAAAGTCCCCCGCGATACAAGGATTATTAAAAAGTGCAGGGTGTTGTCTTTAAAAAAAAAATATAAATCATTTTCAGAATTGCAAGCATTTCACAAAATCAGTATTAACATCAAAAATGACGGAAGAATTAATGACCAAACTGATATCAATCTCCAATGATCTTCAAATACATTACGAAAGTATGGTAACCAATGAGCCTAGAATGCAGAACGTACATGTAACCATCAAACAGAGTGAATCTTGGCTCTATTCAATCAATGCATTTTATAGACAAGTCGAAAAATATTCTGACGTTCTCCCGGACATTGCGAAACCGTTGCTAAGTTCGCTATCACAGATAATATACAGCACGACTTCGTTGATTGATCTTATAAAGGAGTATAAAGCTAAATTAGAGCATGGTCCTAATATAATAAGTACTGTTGAGAATTTATTCGTTTATCCTAATAAAATACCGATCAGAGGCGTCAGTGAGGATTATCTGAATAGGTTTACGTCATCGGAGTTCGTTCAGTTGTTGAACAGAATAGTAGTCGAAAGAGATGGACGACCTGTGGCTGACTTAGAGTATATGCAGTGAGTAATTTTTGTTATACTATGCGGGTGACAAACAAGTATACGGCCGTAGCCTGTATATGCTGGCAACACCAGAGGCATCACTCGTGCGTCGCCAACTTCAAGTGGAAAAGAAGGATAATAAAGAGAGGATGGAGCATAAGGAGGTAGTTTGTGCCTCTGGCGCTCTCACTCTCTATATGAAACACAACAGTATATCGTTGTTTCACGCTGATCTTCTGTGAGAGGGTGGTGCTTCCCCGATCAACCCGATCCATTCATGCCGCGACAAGCAAGGGTCTGTGCTATTAACTATAACTGCTACTAATTTTATGTATGTCCATAGCACATCCGTACATATAGCACATTTTTTGTCATAGTATCTTAAAAGTTGCATGGAGTAAATAATTTTTATTTTATTTTTTATTTTTATTTATTTTATTTAGAAACAAACGGTCGTACATAATAAATTCTTAACTTATAAATAGGTAACAAAAACAGACCTATAGTTTCCTTAATTACTAACAATTATTTTTTTTTGTTTGAAAACCATTTTTATCCTTTAAAGCTATCAGTAAGATAAGTAAACAATCAGTATAAACATTACAAAGAGTATACTAAACCTTAGAAATTAAAAGCTCTTTTCAATGATGTAATTGTACAACAGAATATGTCAATATCGACTAGTCTGTCACTCTCATTAAATAGTCTACAGGCACGCCTTATGAACATATTCTTAGAGTAGCATGTCCTACTCCTGGGGATGTAAAACAAATCTTTTTTACGACATAGACGCTCATGCGCCCGGGGCACTCTGAAGAAAATGTTATGTAATAGTGAAGGGGAATCACAAACGTTACGTATAATTTTGTAAAGTAGACATGAATCTACGCAGTCACGGCGTAAATCTAGGGATTTAACTTTATGATATTTAAGTGAGTCATCATAAGTAGAATAAGTGTGGCCGGTTCTATAATCAAGTGTTTTAATAAATTTTTTTTGGACTTGTTCTAATCGATCGACATGCACTTTATAGTGTGGTCTCCAAACTGCACAGGCGAATTCGAGTCGACTAAGAACAAAACTGTTATATAAGATTTTATAGGTTAAAGAATTTTTAAAAGGCTTTCCAACGCGCAATATGAAACCCAGTTGTTTATATGATTTCACCAAAACGGAATCAATGTGAGGAACAAATGTCAATTTTGAGTCCATAATAACCCCGAGGTCACGAATTTGTGTTACTCTATTCAAACATTTATTGCGTAAGCTGTAGTTATAATGCAGGACATTGTGTTTTTTAGAATACGTTAATACATTACATTTATCAAGATTTAAAAATAATTTATTGTATTTACAGAATTTTTCAAAGTTAACAAGGTCTTCTTTTAATAGTTCACATAATTTTAGGGTTTTGATGAAATTATCATTTAAAAATAACGTGACTACTTTAATGATATTTTAACTAATAGAATATTCTCCCCAGAATACTAAAAATGAATCTTATGGAGCTGAGAATGCACTGCACGGCGTTAGACAAAGTAGATAGGATGACGTCAACTGCGATTATATCTACGTTGAATGAAATCGTGAATGCTTGGGAGAAGCAACAGCAAGATATCGAGAAAAAGAAACAAGATGACGAGGTTCTTTATGTTACCAAGTAAGTTTGTCCAACTTTTGACGTGATAAAATCTTACAAATCGATGAACGCCGGCTGCACGCACGAAAAGAGTCACGTTCCGCCTGAGCAGAGCGTGCAAGCGAGAGCGCGATACAAGCGATAGAGAGGCACGATTGACCTAAGCGTTCGGCTTGACATCTATCGACATATACGACGTTATCACGAAAAATTATCACCCGTAAATCGACTTTACATACAACCATATAGTTTTTTATACTATGTGGGTGGTAAACAAGCATACAGCACTACTGATGGTAAGAGGTTACCATAGTGTATAGACGCTAGCAACACCAAAGACATTATTCGCGCCTCTCTAACTCCAAGGAAAGAGATAATACGGAGGGGATAAGGAGGGGGTTTGGGCTTCCGGTGCTCTCAACACGATACCAAAATACCATATTAGGAGTCCATGCCGTTGTTTTAAGCTAATCTTCTGTGAGAGAGTGATACTTCCCTGATCAAGCCGGCCCATGCACTATGTAAGCATGGCTCTACCATTATGAGGAGAAGAATTTTATGTATTATACAGTAGTAATTTTCTCCCGCATGTAATATTGCTATCTCACTTGCACAAAGTGCATAATGATTGCAAACATATATCACCATGCAGTGATGACCTTGGTTAGATCAATAAAAACACAAAATTTTCAGATCCAAATGCGAAGACGAAGACGAAGAAGCAATTGCCAAAGAAGAAATACAAGAAATGTTCCCATCTTATTCTGACCAAGATTTCGCTGAATTCAAACCGCTAACACTCGAGCAAAAGCCTATCAAACCACCGAACGCTTCCGAGATATCAAAACAACAAACGATCATAAGTTCCGAAGACATCACTTTAGTATACAAATGGCATTCGAACTTAGTACGCACTATGACGTCAGCTGAATGGTTACCACCGCGAAAGAAGTTGGTAGACAATGACGTAATAAGCCCATTTCTGAAAAGGTATCCGACTTTCAGTAGGATTATGAACGACGCGTGGAGAACATTAGACGCTGAGTTTGAAGGAACTATATCACCTAGTCTTATGGTGCTTTTATCGCAGATCAAGACAAAGGTTGATGGGGAGGGTATGTTATTTTGTTAATCTTTCTAATCCTAACTATTATAAAGCTGTAACAGAGCTATGTCTGTACATTTAAGATATGCGAGAAAAAATTACTGTATTAAGCTATGCAGGCGTGTCTAACACGAAGTATATTTTTTTGAATTTTGTGTATGTGTATTTCTTCGCCGGGCCGTGTGGGGCCGGCTTTAGAATTGTCCCACGGGAGTCGTAAGAGCCGACTGAGGGAATACCGGGGGAGTAGCCAGCAGCGCTCCCTCGAGTATTAACAACATCCATTGCGATCGCCAACCTGCCTGGCAAGCGTGACGATTACGGCATTATCCCCCATGACGGGACCGCTCGTTGTGGCGTTCTCTTGGGGAGGCCTATGTCCAGCAGTGGACGTTGAAAGGTTGATGGATGGATGGATGTATTTCTTCGCACGCGTGGCATACAAGCACACGGCCCACCTAATGGTAAGCGATAATCGTAGCCCATAGACGCTAGCAATACTAGAGGCATCACTCGCGCATCGATAACTCCAAGGAAAGATATACGGGGTAGACCGAGGGGACCACAAGTCACTACACTAATATTACTAACTGCTCGCCGGTAGATCAGTTAGCAATATTAGCCGTACGTAAATAGCCCTAAGGACAACCATTGTGAAACAAAGAATACACGTTATATATTTCAAGTGACTATCTTTTATTATACAGACATCGTATTGAACAGTCCCTAAAATTACAAACTTATAATGTTTTCTTTCCAGAATCATCAAGCAAAGTAGACTTTTATAAGTCCGCTTGGGTGTCAGAAACCAAACAGTGTGTTCCTGTGCTTCACAGAGTAAAAGAAAGCACAAACGCGTTACTTGATCAATGGCCGGATTTCCCAACATTAAAAGAGGTGATTATATAATTTATAGTTTTGATGTTGTGACCAATGAACCACCATTCTTGCCTTTATGCCAACTGAAATATGAATAATTTAGAAATATTGTCAATGTTGGAGTGGATCTGAGAGGCCTGGGCCGCATTATGATTTTTAGAGCGGAGACCAAGCCTGTAACGACACTCCCCAACAAACACGAAAAAGGGGAGAAATGGTGTTGGGGGAAAAAAACGTCATCGTGACAATTTCGCCACGACCATGGTCGTCAAATGGAACAGCTTAAGGATCGTTTTGAGCGTCATGTAGAACTCGCCTTGAAAAATATTTTTATTATTCAAAATTACATTTTAACACATATTACAAGAACGTCCAAACTTACTGTTGCAATAAAATGTATTTTTTTACAGATTATTGTCATAGTAAACAGAATACTAAGTTTCTCAGTCACAAGTCCGATAAGCCGGTTCCTTACCGGACTAGAGTTATTGCGAGATAAGATCGAAGAATGGAACAAAAACGCACATAAGGGGAACAATCTGATTGACGTGTCGCTCGCAGTGGGACAACTAATCATTCATTGGAGGAAGCTGGAGATGACGCACTGGAAAGAATGCCTTAATAATTTGTATCATAGGTAAATTTACTTTTGTATGTAAATACTTTTGTTTTTGTATGACGTGTTGTAATATGACTTGTAGAAGTAGGTATCAGTTTCGTACCTTTAGTAAGGCTTCTGACGCGTTACACATTTATAAATTCGGCATAAAAATACTAGTGTTACCATCTCATTCTTGATTAAGTATTTGAGCAATCGAAGTAAGCAGTTATCACTCATTGCATTACGGGTGGTAGGGGGGTACCAAGATCAATTAATCACTTCTTATTGCTGCCATGGTCTGTCGCCGACCGTGAAGCATTTTGTTCTTGGTTGTAACTTGTAGCGGGTGATAGCTGTCCATTGATATATTTCCCATCCGTGAAATGAAAATGGCAAGCTTGGCAGTGTGGGGCCGGCTTTAGAATTGTCCCAAGCCTCTCTACCCACGGGAGTCGTAAGCGCCGACTAAGGGAATACCGGGGGAGTGGCAGCAGCACTCCCTAGAGTATTAACAACATCCACTACGATCGCCAACCCGCCTGCCAAGCGTGGCGATTACGGCATTATCCCCCATGACGGGACCGCTCGTTGTGGCGTTCTCTTGGGTAGACCTATATCCAACAGTGGACGTTGAAAGGTTGACGGATGGAAGGATGGATGGATGGATGTATCTCGTTTTATGTTGTTTTATTTTTAGTAATTACTTTTACGCAATTGAGTTTCCGCTATGGAATTCCGGAAAGGTACTCAGTATATTGAGTTCATGGTCATGATAAGACTGTAATCCTCCCGCGACCATTCATTAAAACGCGAAAAATGCGGTAGAAGTGGTTATATTTTATAAAGGCGTAAATGCAAATATTACGTGAAGTTTTAATCAAAACCAAAAATATTTGCCTACAGAAAACAATCTGAAGCACACAAGTATTGGTTTCTCTTGTACTCCGTCATCGAGGCTTACTTAGGAACCTCGCCAGATCAGCCTTCGACCACGAACGTCACAGCCGTGTTAAGGGATTTCATGGAGAAGTCCAATCTAGCTGAGTATGAAGTGAGACTGGATATTATATATGTGTATCATTGCCATTTAGTGCACTTGGAGCCGAGTCCACGAAAAGGTGAGCATCTTAACCGTTATAAAGCTGTAACAGAGCTGTGTCTACATTTAAATAGATTTGAGACTATATAAGACAATGTTTTTTAGATTTTTTATCTGTTTGTTCATTCCCGCATAACGCAAAAACTACTGAACGAATTTTGATGGAACTTTTTTATTTGATAGCTCTTAATTAGACTTAAAAACTGGTATACATTTTATCCCGCTACCGTGTCGGGAACCTGATATATAATCTAAAAACTAGCTTTTGGCTACGGTGTAGCCGCGGGCAAAGGCTAGTTAGTAGTTAATATATTTGAATGATATTATAACTACTTGGTTTAGTTGTTTTAAGGTCTAATTCATGTCATTTAGTGACAGGTAGATGTAATATGTTGTAATACTACGTTTGGAGGTGTATTATATAATTTACCTCCATAATATAAGCATAATTATATCCTATTTCCATTTGAAACTATTTATCCTTCTATTAGTAGAAGTTTTTTTTAGAAGCTATTCTGTAGTTCCAAAGATTCCATCTATCCATCCATCAGCCTTTCAACGTCCACTGCTGGACATAGGTCTCCCCAAGAGAACGCCACAACGAGTGATCCCGTCATGGGGGATAATGCCGTAATCGCCTCGTTTGGCAGGCGTGTTGGCGATCGCAGTGGATGTTGTTAATACTCTAGGGAGTGCTGCTGCCCACTCCCTCGGTATTCCCTCAGTCGGCTCTTACGACTGCCATGGGTGGAGAGGGGTGGGACAACTCTAAAGCCGGCCCCACACGGCACCTACAGCTTAATTACATTGTTATGTAATTTCGGTGACGTGATAGCCCACCGTTTATTTCGGTCTCTACTTTACAGATGAACTTCTCGCAATCCTTTGGAATACATACAACTACTACGCACAGTTTAGCGCTCAAATAGCATCGCATATTAAAGAAAAACGTGCTCCGATAGAGAAGAAATTGCGTGATTTTGTTAAAATATGCACCTGGGACCGCGATCTCAGTTATTGGAGCGTTAAGGATACCGTCGAGAAAGCGCATAAGGCCCTGCACAAACATACCAAGGAGCTTGAGGTATGTGTAACTTGACGGCACGGTCTTGTTTACAAAATCCAAATTTAAAAATTTCTTTATTTCGTAAGCTTATTATATAGCACTTAAATCGTCAGTTACTAATACGAGCGCTTGAGGCAAGTTCAGCCGCAATGTCGCGATTGCAATCGCCACAAGCGGCCGGAATCCATAGTAAGGCTTTTCATGAGAAGAACCCGGCAAGAAACTCAAAAGCCACCTTTTTAAATCTAAAAAACAAAAACATTGTTAGGTTTATGCAAGGCTCAACCACTAGGTTAGGCTCTAAATAAAATTTTTAGAAGTAATCACAAAGGTAATATGTGGGTTGCTTGGAAGAGATTGCATATAGCGATAGCCCATTTGTGCAATATTTATTATTATTATTTTTGTTTTAAGATGTTTCTATTTTTTTTGGTGTACAAATAAAGAGATATCTATCTATCTAAAATGTTACGCGATTAACACGATACAGGTAGTCAGTAATATTACAATTATATTTATTTACTTATTTATGCGAAAGTGGAAGGTACAGGGGGAGACCGAGACTCACCTACCTAGACCAAATCGGTCATGTATTGAAGGAGGGTGGAGTCAGGAATCTCCGAAACCGGCGAGCGTGTATGAAGAGAGTTATGAATGTTGAGGAAGCGAGAGATGTATGCAAGAATAGAGCCTCTTGGCATTCTGTTCTCTCTGCCTACCCTGCAAGGGAAATGGCGTGATGATAAGTTAGTTAGTAATATTACAAGAATGTTTAAATATATTACAGAAAGTTCTCAAAGAGGGCGCATCGAGTTGCATGGTAGACAACACGACGGACGTAACGGGAGATCATGTCGGTATTTGGGACCGACCTAAGCGGGCCACAACAGCGAATGCGCCGGCAGGCGGCGCTTATATGATCGATGTGACTAATCATCTAGTACTAGCGAGAAATATCAAGGTTTGTTCTTATTAATTTTATATTTGTGTCTATGTATTTGTGTACTTGTCTTCGGAGATACATTTTAACGTTACTGATAGTTCATACTTTTTACGTTATATTTATCCTCATTGTTGCTAATATTATTTATTTGCGTTGTATAATACTGAATTACCAAAGACGTTTATTTCAAAATGTATGACTTGTTCCAACTTAAAATATAGGATAGCTTTTGTTTATATTCGGAAAATTTTATTTTCTTTATCGCACCATTAACAAACGATTTATGTGTGTTAATATATAATATCTAACCAATCAAAAAAACTGCTATCCTTTACAGAATACACGCTTTACTTCTTAAGTTTTATCCACGAATACGCACATTTTTATTACATACACACAGGCCTAAACATGCACATAGCAAAAACTCTTGCTACTATAGTCTGTCTAACGATTTATTTTACTTTTGACAAGTTAAAATAAATGAAAAGTTAAATAAATGGTTGGATGGAGTATACTATATAGTAACAATAGAGTTATCCCATATACTTAAAAATATAGTTATTCCATATTCAAATCTTTCTCATAACAACCATCTACCGTTAGAAAATTAACTTGTTTTATAGCTTTGAATTATAAGCGGCCAGTAATTTTGACATAAACTAAACTCTTCAATTATACTTCCTTAATGAGAATCAAACTAATGAACGGCTCCTTAATTCGTGTGTTGACGGACTCACAATCGACTTTGGAAGTAAAATTGAACAGGAAAAATTTTGCACATGCACACAAATTAGCGGAAAACACAAAATGGTTACTGCCAAATAAATATTTATTTACCACCGCCACCGCGCAAGGGGGCAAGGAGTAGCTTTTAAAACCTATTGCGCTCTTGAAACGAAGTTCTCGTTCCGCATGTTCCGCTTGATTACCAAAAAACCTTAAAAAGTGTGGTATACCATAATCAGATGGTTTAACAAAAAGGCCTATGGTTACCTCATCAGCGTGTTTGTATATAATTTTACTAACAATGATTGATTTGTTGAATTTTGATACTAATTTGCGTTTTCTTTTTCGATTCGCAGCCGATACAGGTAGTACACGCAATATTATATTAACGTACTTTACAGAGTTTGTGTATGTTTAATGTATTCGTAGAGGTTTCGGGGTATTTGTAGTGATTATTAACTTGTTTGTACTATAGCTCGACTTATAATTGATCGCTGTATTATCTACTGAGATGCTCGTTTACATAGAAATATGAAATTAACCAACTATTTGCAGTATTGTATGTTAGTAATACAAATAATCAAGTACTAAACCGAGGAAAAAACTCGCAAAATATTCACCTAAAACGACGTAAAGTTGGTAGCGATCGGATTAACGGTTATTTATTTGGTATACTTTTTTTTTATATAGCCGGGCGGGTCGCTAGTTAAAGATATTTGTTTCCTGGCGTCTCTCAGTTGCAAAATTGTAGCTAGTATTTAACAAAGTACTAACGAAAATTTAATTATGAATTTAAAATAAAATAAAAAATTCATTGCGGGTTTTGTATTTATATTTTTATTCGATAAACTTTGTAGATGAGCGTCTTGGAATTAAAATTGTTATTAAGCTATTCTTATATTATTCAGAATCTAAATATTGCATGCATTATCTCTTTTGCCTTCTAGAAATATTTAGACGAATCTGAAAAGCCATGCAAACTTTTAACTGATAGCGGTCTACTGTTATCAAAAGTGCCCAGCTTGTTGAATAAAGCTAGGATTTTATGTAAGGACACTATTACTAATACTGCGTACCCGAATATGGTACAGGCTCTTGATGACTTTGTGACGACTGTCATAGAGACGAGCACGCATCTTGGATCTTTGGAGGTAAGATATACATTATATTATACAGTGTTTAGATTTATTGATCCGTGTGGTGACGGACTAAGAATACAAGTGTCACCACCCCATTCTTTCCCACGGGTGTGGTACGTGACGACTAAGGGAAGTAAGCAATTATCACCCATTGCATTACTGGTGGTAGGGCTGGGTACCAAGTGGGAGTGCTCACTTGCTGTCGGGCCCGAGCGTTGGTACCACCATCTCCCGTGTGACCGGCCAGGAAGAATATTGGTGTGTTTTGGTTGTAGCAGGAGATAGCCGTTTATTCTTTCATTTCATATCTGTGAAATGTAATGGTGGGCAGTGGCGTAACAATATAAAGTTGAGTCCATGAGCGACGGTTACGATTTACCATCAGGTGGGCCGTGGCTCGTCTGCCACCATACGCAATAAAAAAAAGTACTTTTTCAAAATCCGTACATTATGGGTTACTTTTAAACTTTTTTTGAATCCTTTTAATCGGACAAGGTATAATGAAGGGCAGAGCATGACATTTCGATTTCATGATTCTATACTCACCAGTTCTGAAGTCCGATGCCATCGCTGCGGTGATACGTTCTCTGTGAATAATAGTTGACATGCGTACTTCTAAATTAATATTATTATATTTGTGTGATAAAAAAAAATATGTTTGGCGGAGTGGTTTAGATACCGGCCTCCCGCCCGAGTGTTGTGTGTTCGATTCACCACAGGAAAACTCTTTGTGTGATGCATAAATGGCGCAATAAGGCGACTAAAGGAAGTAAGCAAATATCACCCATTGTATTAATGGTGGTAGCGCTGGGTACTAAGTGAGAGTACTCACTTGCTATCGGGCCCGAACGGGTCGGAACCACCGTCTCCTGTATGACGGGTCATGAAGCACGTCAGTGTGTTTTGGCTGTAGCAGGAGATAGCCATTTATTATTTCATTTAATATCTGAGAAATTAAATGGTGTGCAGCGGCTTGATAATCGGTATAGGTGAGTCCATGAAAAAAGAAATACAAAACGTGACATATTGTATTATTTATTTCAACACATTATTTTTGGGGGTATCTTCAGAAGCGGTTAAAGAAAGTAAGATGATAATGCGTACTGCAAAAAAAGGAATACTCAAAATTAAACCGCTTTAGTGCTATGGATGTAACTTATAACAGGAGCATAATAAGTACTTGACATAAATCTAAATAAACCGCCGTATTTTTTTCACAGGTTGACAAGTCTGCCACTAAAGAAAAACAGGTTTCCCTAGCGAAGAATTTTGTCCAACAAAAGCGGAAAGCCTTAGCTGATTTGTTCAAGTATTTAACTAAATTAGGCTTGAATTACCGCAGTGGATTGGTAATACTAAATGCTGGCGAAGATTTATACGACTTAACTATACCTCCTGTGGATCTAGAAGCAGCTATCAATTATATGAAGACCAGGTTTGTAAAGAAAAATATAGAGTGGGCTCCACTAACACTTTAATCGTCAAATTCTCAAACATGTACAATTGTAACGTGGATGCATTCGCCATAGTAATTTCGAATTTAGTCTTACTACGAAACGCACTAATCACGAAACTTATAAAGCAAAACAAAATCGCCAAAATGATCACAATGTTGGTATATTACAAAATATTGTCAAGTTGTTATTTAAAACGACATTTTACGACCCGGGTCGTAGTCGATTTTTTGTGAAGGGAAAATCCCATGGAATTAATATTTGTGTATTGAGTCATTAAATTGTTATTAACGATTTGGTAGAAGAGAGTGGTCACACCACACCAAGAGCTTTCGCTAATATTTACGTCCGATGGCTAAATATTAAACTCGTTGAACCTTTTTTTAATATGATACAAAACCGTATTAGGAAATACACGCACTTTTAGTAAACAATTCATGTGTGATGAAGGAGTTTCTTAACGATTAATTCCCGAAGTTTTTAGAATATCATCGATATTAATATTAATGTTATTTCTAGACGGTGTGATGCCTCTTTGTCGTTACTTTGGTCTGGTTGCGAGAAATACTTCCAAAAGAATATAGCCCGCCATAGAACATTAGCGATTGCATTACAACAACCTCACCAAGACTTAGGCTTGCAGAACATCGAGAGATGCAAAGGTTTTGCAGCCCAATTACTAGTAAGTACATCGTCGAGAGATGCAAAGGTTTTGCAGCCCAATTACTAGTATAACATCAACAGCGTCTCGTATCTATACGATTATAAAGTTGTAAGTAACAGAACCATGTCTGTATATGCCTTCGGCTATTTCCAAGTCTCAGGTTCCGAAAGAGGTATTTTTTAGAATTGTATCTGTTTGTTCAAAAAACTTCAACGGATATTCAAACCATTTATGAGTAAACTCGTTCAGTAAACCTATTGAAAACTACTGCTCGAGATAGGACCCTTCTAATTTTCACTACCAAATACGCTCTTGCGCTTTTGTTAATATGAATAGCATGCATAGCATTGGGCTTGGAGACATTCCAATGTTTTTTTTTCTTGCTAACGTCGACAGACGAGCCAACGGCCTCCCTGACTTTAGGTGGCGACCTTCGATTTAACCACAACTAAAGCCATGGGAGGACTGAAAATAGAACAGCCCCCTTAGAATGAAAAACGAAACGTTAGACGAACTTTCGCTTCGAGTCATTGTGAATCAACAGTCCGACGCGTGATTCCTGAACAGTCGAGATTTCGACGAGTGATTCAGGCGACCAATCATAATGAAGTGAAACGAAAGTTCGTCTAACGTTTCGATTTTCATTCTAAGGGTTCTAAGGGCAGGCAATATTTATTCTCTAGTCGTTAGACAATAAAAAGATTTATAAAATAATATAAATGAATACGTAGAGAATACCCGATATTTTTTGAAGAAATATGTAAATTATTATTGAAGAAATATAAAAAATATAATACCCTATATTGATCTGTGTAATGTTTTCAGAAATTGACCAACACACAAAAGAAATCTATATCGATAAACTCACGAAACTTGTGTGCACTGCGAGCTCTTACTACGTCACTTATGAACGTCATAGATATTGATAACCCTAACAGAAATTTATATAATTTGAACATCAAATTAGAAGTTTTGACAGAATGTTATGGCGTTACTAGTATTGCTCTAGAACAATTTAATGTATTATTAAAATCTTGCCCCGAAAAAGGTATCAATTCAGAATCTGAACCAGATTTTGACATTTTACTGTCAGACTCTAAGATTGTCCGTTGCTATAAAAACAGTGATGAATGGAAAGAATTAAACAAAAGAATCAAAAGTCTTATCAGTAATGTTAATAAACAAAAGAATGCTCTACAGAAATTAGCTAACAACACGCCTCAAAAAGACTTAGTAATAAACCCTACTCTTGTACTCTCACAAAGCCATATCGACGTTGCAAACGACTGTAAAACTAATATAGAATATATAGTTGAAGATATTGAAACTATATTACAAGATTATCAATTTAAATTCAAATTACCAATACACGACTGCAATCCGCGACACCCAATTTTGAAGACTCTAATAGATTTGTCAAGTTATTTGAAATCCATAATAAATAAAGTTGAAATTTTGGATGTAGATGTAGAAATGGATAAAATATCAAAATCGTTTAATGCGACTGGTCTAATAGCAGATGTAGAAGATTTAATAGCTACTATGTTACTGATTATTCAGTCCATATACAAGAAACATTTGCCAGAAGATAATACAGAAAACGCAGAAGTATTAAATGCGATAGATGAAATAATAAAAAGCGATAGCAGAGAAGAATCTAAAGATATTGTAGAAGACAAACATTTAAAAGAACGCTTGCAAGAAAAATTGTCGAATGACTCTAAAATGTTACAATTAGACCTTCTCATGGAAAAGACACAAAATGTATTGTCAACTTATATCAAATATTTGATGGAAGGTAATCCTATTGGTGATCTAAGGAATGTGATGATGCGCTTGGTACCAATATTGGAACAAACAGTATTATTTGTGCAATACTTTATAACGCAGAAGGTGGCTGTGCACAGAGTTTCGTGTAAAATGTTGTCTGTTTTACTCAAGATCTTTACTGACTTGGCATCCAAAGGGTAAGTTCATAATTTAATTGTTGAATCTGTCTATAACCTTAGTATGAACATTGATAAGTTGCTGTTGAAAATATATTTAGTAATAATTTTTGCACTGCAATTGTCCGTTAGTTTCTGCAAGCCGTCAGACCTAGATATGGAAGAAGGGGAAGGCGAAGGCGGTCCTGGGAAGTTGTCTGGTGGAATGGGGCTCGGAGACGGCGAAGGACAAAAGGACGTCTCGGACAGAATTGAGAATCAGGTAAGAGTGATAAGAATGGTTATAGGAGCTTAAGATTTATATTTCATGAATATTTGTACAACAGAGGATTACCTTTTGTCTCATCATTATAAACGTGGCGAAGTCATATATAAATTTAATTTTACAGGATCAACTCGATGATGCTCAGCGTCCAGGCGAAGAGAAAAACGAAGATAACAGAGATTGTAAGGAAGAAGAGAAAGGGGTTAACATGACAGATGATTTTGATTCACATTTACAAGATGTTGAGAAAAAAGGTATTAAGTTGGATATAATTATGAATGTTAGAGAGAATAATTGGTTTATACTGATATATCTGAGTGGCACTTAAAAGCCCGTAAAACAGTTGTTATCTTGTGTATCCTTATTAAAAACAACATTTTTCAATGTTTAAGTTTCGTTTTAATCCAAATATTATTTTCTTTATTAAAAATAATGGGCAAAACAGATGAATATTTCAAACAGATTAAAGTTATTATCACATCATCAAATCGTTAAACTATAAATAAGATAAAGAGGCTGAATTAGGCAAGGCCACAAAAAATTTGGACATCTACTGATAGGAAAATAAGGCCTCAAATCAAAATGTTTTATTTCATGTAGCTGCATCGGAATAGTTTTTTAGGTGTTCAAATACTTTTGGATGGCAGCGTACATACTTTGGTATGATAAATTACTTATCTTTATAGAAGGCGAGCAATCGGAAAAAGAAGATGATGAAGATGACGCTGACAAGCAAATGGGCGACATTGACAATGCAGCTGAAAAGTAAGTACAGTACTTGGCAATAAACTCAGAATGAGTACACACTCAATATTATTTGTAAACACATTTTTTTTTTTTCATTATTTTTCTCACAGACTTGAGGCTGGTGGTGACCGTGCTCTGCTTTTCTGTCCATCAGAAGTCTTAATTTAGAATTCGCAAGATTTTGACAGATAAATTAAAATTATACACAACGTGAAGTGTCTTGTGCAAAGCTTATTAAGATTAAAAATAAAAAAATCTACGAGCACTAGCAGAGTTCTTGTGATTTTTGTAATAATTGGCCCTAGAGTAGTTGCATCGATTATCTTTGGACTTTTCTCCTTATTAGCCCAATATAAGTGTCGGCTGTCTATTGTTATAAGTCTGGTTCTACAATGGCAGGCATTTAGACTTTCTATGGTAGCAAGATGGTGTGATATAGGGTTTCCTTCTGTAAAGATAATATGTATCATTTAAGTTTGCTTATTTTAAAGACATTGTTAATTTAATCTTGTTTTACGTAGATTGGAATGAAGGTATTTTATAGGTGTTTTGATAGACACGGTCATAGGTATGAGAAGGTAATACAAATTAAATTTTTTGACAGACTAGATCAGCAAATATGGGGTTCGGACGACGAAGAAGAATTAGAAGAGGACCAAAGTCAGAAGAAAGACAAGGAAGAGAAAGGTCAAGGTGATAGTACGGGCGAAAAAGAGATGGCTGCCAAAGATAAAGAACAGGAACAAGGTACTGACGATGGGGCAGAGGGGAAAGATAAAAAGAAGAAGGATATCAATGAAATGGAGGAACCGGAAGTCGATGACGATCATGTGAGTACCATATTTGCTTCTACAATTTAGTGATCATTGCATATTGTTTATTAATTTTTATGTAAGTATCATATAATATCGTAATTTTTTATCATATAGGTTGATCCATATCACGGTAATCAGCAACCAATGCCTGAACCGGAAGATTTCGAGCTGCCAGAAAATATGGATATTGATGGTGAAGAGCTTGATGATGATAAAGTAAGACATATTGCAGATTATTCATATCAATTATACCATAAATTAAGTACAGTTATAAATACCTCTTGTTAATTATACGATGAACATAAATCCTTCTCTGGGAAGGCCAGCCTCTTCTAGATTTGTCAACAACAGACGACATAGATGAAACCGCCTTTTTTTTCCGCGCGGTTTCAGTTGTATGTTTCGTATTTATTTATTAATATAGTTAAAAAGCTCTTGTAGAACTTCGACACCGTCCAAAAGAATTATCAAAAAGTTTAAAAAACTAGCATATTCATAATATTAAATTTAATAGCTAATATAATGTTTTATTTGAATCTTAATTATAATGTAACATTTCAATACATAGGAGGGTGAAACAGAGACGGAAAATCCATTTGATGTAGATGTGATGAAAGAGAACATCACAGAGGAAGAACAAGCTGACGATAATGACAAGGAAGGTAAAGACAATAAAGCTGGGCTGGAAGTATCCAGCGATGAGGAGGGTGACGGGAATGAAAAAGATGGACAAGATGACGGAAATGAAAAAGTAAGGAAATTCTATGATGAATACATTAATTGTTTTTTTTTTAATTATATTTACATACTTATCCTCACGCCATTTCCTTTGCGGCGTAGGCAGAGAGTAAAGAGTGCCAAGAGGTTCTATTCTTGCATACATCTCTCGCTTCCTCAACATTCATTACTCTCTTCATACACGCTCGCCGGTTTCGGAGACTCCTGACTCCACCTTCCTTCAATACATGACCGATTTGGTCTAGGTAGGTGAGTCTCAGTCTCCCCCTGTACCTACATCCTTCCACTTTCGCATTGTATATCTTCTTAACCAGTCGCTCTTCCGGCATTCTTTCCACAAGTCCCGAACCATCGTAGCATTCCCTTTAGCATCTTTACACCAATACTCTCTTTCATACCTACTCGCTCTCTTACGTTGTCGTTACGAATGCGGTCAGTCAGCCTCACTCCACAGATTCTCCGCATAGATCGCATTTCGACCGCATTGATTTTACTCTCATGCTCCTTTTTGCATACCCAACTCTCGCTTCCATACTTATATTTCATATGTTTTATACCAATTTCACATTTTGAATACAACTTAAGATTTATATTTATTCACAACGGTAAAACTTGCATTTTAAAGGATCAAGAAAATGATCCCGAAAACCCTGATGCTGATAATGATGCTCGAGAAGATGATGATAAAGATGCCGAAATAGCAGACCAAGATGAAACAGAACAACCGGAAGAATCGACAGAACCGGATGACTCGGAAGTTGACAAAAAAGAGGATAATGAAGAACTTCCAAAGAACCCAGAAAAAATAAATGAAGAAGATGAAGTCGAACAGAAGGAGCAAAACGCAAATCCTCAAGCAGATCCGTCTAATAACGATCCCACCGCCGAAAATAAAGCAGAGAATGCTGACATGGATAAAGGGACCGATGATAATGTGGAAACCAACGCTGATCAACAAAAGGACGAAGAAGCTGCAGCTAGTGTAAGTTTCTTATTCTGTTTTCACTTGATCAAGCTTACAAAAACAATATTCGTTAAAAATATCTATTCATAACAATAATATTTATGTGGTGATACGACTGAAGATGACTATTGATGATATGCCAAAAAACTCCACCTAACGGAGGGGGATCATCTATGTGATATAATAGTTGCATACCATTTGGTTAAGCGTATTCTTAGTTCTTTAGGTACACTTTAGATGTGACGATATAGCATTTTGGTATTGTAGCTTAATTGCGGAAAACTCTCTCTTTAGTGGGAGGTATACATTGTAAAGAAAAAAAATGTTGTACTCGTAATTAATTAACGTGGAAGACAAACTTCTTAGACATATACACATGCAGGTACTGCATTAAATTAAATTTAACAGGAACAAACACAAGAACAAGTAGGCGAGGAAAAGCAATCGATGGGTCGATCAGAGCTGGATAAGAGTGAAAAGGGTCATCGAGGTGAGAAGCAGGCTGTCAGTAATGCGGATAGTTCTCAAGACAAACGAAATAAACGGGAAAATAAACCAGCAGATACAGACCATGAACGGACATTAGGTAGGCATAAAACAGTGGCAGAACTTCTTATTATTTTTAAATAGTTCCTAAAAATCTGTAATTAGTACATAGTGTTGATAACTTTACATTCAGTATGTTAATTTAGAGTCTCATTTAACTAATTAACGTATTTCATTCAAATCCATTCCATTGTTTAGGCTTGATTGACAGACAAACATCCAAAAACCCCCACAAACTTTCGCACATTATATTTACAACTAAGTATATACTAAAATAAATATGATTCCACTATTTTCGCCCTTACCGATTCGGCACAGTTCGCTGCACAATAGTAGATTTACAGCTGCCAGTGGGATATCTCTACTAAACCAGGCATTCAAGATAAATGTGCGATGTGTGCTTTTCATGTTTTATTTCGGCCTCGTGGCGTAGTCGGTAGTGTACCTAACCGACTTCCATGCACGAGGTCGTGGGTTCGATTCCCACTCAGGATAATTATTTGTGTGATGAACACACACACAGATATTTGTACTTCGTCTGGGTGTTTTATATTGTATGTATCTATTTACAAAAAGAAGTAATATATGTATTATTATATCCGTAATCTGGTATCCATAGCACAAGCGTTAAGCTTAGTTGACGAGAGAGAGAGAGAGTGAGTTTGAGGACGTTGTGTGAAATGTCCGTAGATATTTATTTATTGATATTTATTTATTTGTGTGCTTTTGCTCAATAAAATATTGACACGCGTTCTAATTATATTTTAGGCTTACTGATATTGTATCATTTTTAATATAGTTATAATATGACAGGTGATGTCAAGGAAAAGAAACATAAACAAGCTCAAACACTCAATGTTGAACAAGACAATGAAGCTGATGATGGTGTTGAGAACAGCGATGACGCTGAAAAGGAAGCTGATGCGTACCAACACGTAAAACAAGCTAAAGCAGACGACCTACAGGTAAATACAAAGTTCCTTTTAGTTGCTAAAAAAGTATATAAAAATATCTAGATATTTCTAGAGCTGCGTCATTATTTGGTGAAAATCTTAGTTGTAAAATTAAGTTTACCTGGTCGGTATAATGTATGAAAATACTTCCGACAGATGGCGCAGGCGTCACCCAAGACGTTAAGAATTTATGTGTTATCGAAATTAGCAGTCAGGAGCAATTGTCACGATGGCTGAATTGGCAAAGCATCTGGATGGTATCCAGGAGATGCAGGTTCAAATCCTGCTCGTGACTGTTATTTTTGATTTCACATTTTTCACTTTGTGTTTAATGTATATGCCTAAGCATGTCAAATGCTAAAAAAGTATATAAAAATATCTAGATATTTCTAGAGCCACGTCATTATTTGGTAAAAATCTTAGTTGTAAAATTAAGTTTACCTGGTCGGTATAATGTATGAAAATACTTCCGACAGATGGCGCAGGCGTCACCCAAGACGTTAAGAATTTATGTGTTATCGAAATTAGCAGTCAGGAGCAATTGTCACGATGGCTGAATTGGCAAAGCATCTGGACGGTATCCAGGAGATGCAGGTTCAAATCCTGCTCGTGACTGTTATTTTCGATTTCACATTTTTCACTTTGTGGTTAATCATAATATCCTCTTTTGGCTTCGCTATAATCATGTAATAATCAAATACCATTTTCTCCTAGGCCATAGATGCCGCGACAAAAGAACAAGCTGACCAACAACCGACATTACAACAAGAAGAGGATGAAGATGCCGACAAACTAAAAGAAGATGAACAAGTTCCTATGGATGTAGACGATGATGATATTGAGGTGAGTTAAATTTTGAAGAAGAAGAATAAAGAATTTTCTACTGAAAAGATTCGATGCAAACGCTATCCTTCCTAAAATGTAATATTTATAAACTTTTGAAACATGTTAATGAATTGAATGAGGTGACACGTGGCGGAAGTCTATTGTCATTATAGAATGGATATTTTAGGAAGAGAACCCATCACATACCCACGCATTGTCAATCCCTATCCTAAGCATGTAAATGATTGATGATTAATACATGTAAATGCATCCTATAGATGGCGTGGGTCGTTAACAAATGTGATGTGGAGATTGGGTATGGCCGAAGGTCAGTGCGATAGCTCAGCGGCTTAGACCACTTCCCCGGATTGGAAGGGACGCAGGTTCGATTCCCGCTCGCCCTAAAGTTCTCTTTTTCCACATTCACAAATCATTTCTACTTTTTATTTGATTGTCTGCCCATCACGTAAAAGCTACTTGACGGATTTTATTCATAAAACTACTAACAGACGTTCCGATTTGGCTGGTTCCGACCATAATTAGGCCGGCCAACCATTCCGACATTGCTATAGACGTTCCGATAGTCGGCTGTACAACCGTCTAGTGATGCAAGAAGAACCAAAAAGTATCGATATAATAATATATCGCATCGATATTTTTTAAATATTGACATCGGTGAATAAGAAAAAAGAGTATTTTAGTACGAGCGGGAAACGAACCTGCGTCCCTTCCTTTCCGGGGAAGTGCTCTACTCCATTGAGCTATCGTACCATTTCTAGAAATACTGAATTTCCTCATCACATTTGTCTTAACGACCAACGCCATCTATCGGCAATGCATTTACATGCATTCATCCAATGTAGTAAGTTTAATTTTGCAATTAAAATTCATACTATTTGATGGCGTGATTTTTCAAACCTTTTGATCTATATTTTAGCACTTGACATGCTCAGCTACTCTTAAAGTACGAATTATAATTTGTGAATAAGGAAAAAGAGTATTTTAGTACGAGCGGGAAACGAACCTGCGTCCCTTCCTTTCCGGGGAAGTGCTCTAATCCATTGAGCTATCGTACCATTTCTAGAAATACTGAATTTCCTCATCACATTTGTCTTAACGACCAACGCCATCTATCGGCAATGCATTTACATGCATTCATCCAATGTAGCAAGTTTAATTTTGCAATTAAAATTCATACTATTTGATGGCGTGATTTTTCAAATATTTTGATCTATATTTTAGCACTTCACATGCTCAACTACTCTTAAAGTACAAATTATAATTTGTGAATAAGGAAAAAGAGTATTTTAGGACGAGCGGGAAACGAACCTGCGTCCCTTCCTTTCCGGGGAAGTGCTCTAATCCATTGAGCTATCGTACCATTTCTAGAAATACTGAATTTCCTCATCACATTTGTCTTAACGACCAACGCCATCTATCGGCAATGCATTTACATGCATTCATCCAATGTAGTAAGTTTAATTTTGCAATTAAAATTCATACTATTTGATGGCGTGATTTTTCAAACCTTTTGATCTATATTTTAGCACTTGACATGCTCAGCTACTCTTAAAGTACGAATTATAATTTGTGAATAAGGAAAAAGAGTATTTTAGTACGAGCGGGAAACGAACCTGCGTCCCTTCCTTTCCGGGGAAGTGCTCTAATCCATTGAGCTATCGTACCATTTCTAGAAATACTGAATTTCCTCATCACATTTGTCTTAACGACCAACGCCATCTATCGGCAATGCATTTACATGCATTCATCCAATGTAGCAAGTTTAATTTTGCAATTAAAATTCATACTATTTGATGGCGTGATTTTTCAAATATTTTGATCTATATTTTAGCACTTCACATGCTCAACTACTCTTAAAGTACAAATTATAATTTGTGAATAAGGAAAAAGAGTATTTTAGGACGAGCGGGAAACGAACCTGCGTCCCTTCCTTTCCGGGGAAGTGCTCTAATCCATTGAGCTATCGTACCATTTCTAGAAATACTGAATTTCCTCATCACATTTGTCTTAACGACCAACGCCATCTATCGGCAATGCATTTACATGCATTCATCCAATGTAGTAAGTTTAATTTTGCAATTAAAATTTATACTATTTGATGGCGTGATTTTTCAAACATTTTGATCTATATTTTAGCACTTGACATGCTCAGCTACTCTTAAAGTAGAAATTATAATTTGTGAATAAGTAAAAAGAGTATTTTAGTACGAGCGGGAAACGAACCTGCGTCCCCTCCTTTCCGGGGAAGTGCTCTAATCCATTGAGCTATCGTACCATTTCTAGAAATACTGAATTTCCTCATCACATTTGTCTTAACGACCAACGCCATCTATCGGCAATGCATTTACATGCATTCATCCAATGTAGCAAGTTTAATTTTGCAATTAAAATTCATACTATTTGATGGCGTGATTTTTCAAATATTTTGATCTATATTTTAGCACTTGACATGCTCAGCTACTCTTAAAGTACAAATTATAATTTGTGAATAAGGAAAAAGAGTATTTTAGTACGAGCGGGAAACGAACCTGCGTCCCTTCCTTTCCGGGGAAGTGCTCTACTCCATTGAGCTATCGTACCATTTCTAGAAATACTGAATTTCCTCATCACATTTGTCTTAACGACCAACGCCATCTATCGGCAATGCATTTACATGCATTCATCCAATGTAGTAAGTTTAATTTTTCAATTAAAATTCATACTATTTGATGGCGTGATTTTTCAAACCTTTTGATCTATATTTTAGCACTTGACATGCTCAGCTACTCTTAAAGTACAAATTATAATTTGTGAATAAGGAAAAAGAGTATTTTAGTACGAGCGGGAAACGAACCTGCGTCCCTTCCTTTCCGGGGAAGTGCTCTAATCCATTGAGCTATCGTACCATTTCTAGAAATACTGAATTTCCTCATCACATTTGTCTTAAAGACCAACGCCATCTATCGGCAATGCATTTACATGCATTCAAACAATGTAGCAAGTTTAATTATGCAATTAAAATGCATACTATTTGATGGCGTGATTTTTCAAATATTTTGATCTATATTTTAGCACTTGACATGCTCAGCTACTCTTAAAGTAGAAATTATAATTAAGATAAGGAAAAAGAGTATTTTAGTACGAGCGGGAAACGAACCTGCGTCCCTTCCTTTCCGGGGAAGTGCTCTAATCCATTGAGCTATCGTACCATTTCTAGAAATACTGAATTTCCTCATCACATTTGTCTTAACGACCAACGCCATCTATCGGCAATGAATTTACATGCATTCATCCAATGTAGTAAGTTTAATTTTGACCGTGAGACTTTTTCGTGCGTGCAGCCGGTAGGTATTCATCGATTTATAAGACGTTATCACGTCAAAAATATATCGATATATCGGTGATTTTTTTTTTCACTTTGCAATGAGGAGTAATCCTTGTATCGCGAAGGACTTTACGAACATACCATTTCACGGACTTTTTACGGCTCTGAATTTCAGCAAATTTAGTCAGTGCTGACAACGGTCTTACTAATATTTTTTTATTTTTTTATTGCTTGTTGTGGCAGACGAGCCACGTTCCATCTGATGGTAAATGGTAACCGTCGCCCATGGACTCGACTATACCGAGAGTATTGTCAAGCCGCTGCTCACCAAATCATATCACAGATGAAATGAAATATAAACGGCTATCTCCTGCTACAGCCAAAACGCAACGATGTGCTTCATGGCCGGTCACACGGGAGATGGTGGTACCAACCCGCTTGGGACGAATACCAAGTGAGTACTTCCACTTGGTACCCAGCCCTACCACCAGTCATGCAATGGATGATAATTGCTTACTTCCCTTAGTCGCCTCATACGACACCCGTGGGAAAGAATGGGGTGGTGACACTTGTATTCTTAATCCGTCACCAACCGGATAAAATGTGAAAGTAACTTTGTTTATTTGCTAACTCTTGACATCGTAACTACTTCACCAATCATCACGAATTGTGGTATACATAATAATACCTCGGGAGTACAGATTAGGACATAGGCTAATAACTATTATTTATCGCAAAAACGGAACGCTAAGACACGAAATACTACCCTCACTGAGGGCAGTACTAGTAGTGAAAAATTTATAATCTGTGGTCGCTTGCTATCAGTATTAAGTATTTAATCTACGGTCGCTCGCTTCATTATGAGTACCTATTTAAAAATAAATTTGGATATTTACTACCATCGTTTCATAGCATATTATCGACATGGCCATTGAAAACTATAATTTTCATACAGTTTTTACTCTGTAATTTGGTAAATTTTAATTTTCTCGTAATATGCCTCTATGTGATGTACATACATAATTGTAACCTCAGTATACTTTTATTCCCCAAAAATCCATCATTAAAAAAGTGTAAAAAGTTGCAAAGATTTTGTAGTTATACAGCATAGCGTCTTTCACTTCTCTAATCTTCCAGGTACTACATTTTAACAATAAACATAGCATCACGCCTGTATTCCCCAAAGGGGTAGGCAGAGGTGTATTACACACCCACGACTCGCCAGCTATGTTTAAGTCCCACGTAATAGGGGACGAGCCTATTGACGTCTACCGGGCACATTCCCAAACTCCGGGCTGCTACTAAGAATTTTTCTTTTTAGGAAAAAGCTCAATAACATTGCCCGACCCTTTTTTTTTTTTTTTGTTAAGGCGGGAAAAAATGTTCCTAACCGCACACCCCGTCGTTCGGGGCAACGAACAGGGTAGTGTGGGGCCCTCACCCACTAAAGAAACCCGCCGTGTGCCGTCTCTCCGCCTTTTGGCGGGCCACTGGAACTATGTTACATTCCTTCGGATTGCCCGACCTGGGGATTGAACCCGAGACCTCATGATTAGCAGTCGCATACACTACCGCTACACCACCGAGGCATTTCCCCCCTCCCACCTTGTGATATTTCGTGATTTTTGGCAAAACAACCCCCCCTCACAAGATTAATGGACGACCGGCGAGCAGACCACGTCCAGCCAAATCGGAACGTCTGTTAGTAGTCTTAGACTTGAAAACTGATATACGTTTTAACGTTTTTTTCTATATACACCACAAGGGCCTTTGCTAAAATTACTTTTTATCTGTCCATGCAAAGGTTATCCATATAAAATTGCAGCATACGATAAGACCGTCTAGTTATACATTTATTATTGTATTTGTCCTACATTTTATTGTTTGGTGTAATTTATAATAAAGAGTATTGAACAGGTGGAAAAAGCTGAAGAATTACAGCCAGAAAAAATAAAAAAAGAAAACGCTGAAAAACAGAAAGAGAAGTCTGGCAATAAGAAAGACGGAGAAGAGCCCACAGGCGAAGCTGGTATAGAAGTAGAAGGTGATAATGTAGTTACGGCTCATGTTCCAAGAGGCACTGAAACATCTTATCATACTAGGTAAGGATTTTTTCAATTCTTCACGTTTTAGAGTACCGTGTGACTGTGGATGACCCAATATCGCGAGTGATTGAAAGTCTCCCAGGCTGAACGTCTGGTTCCCTCTATGTTTTTTACGAAGAAGTGTTAATTTGTGATCAAGTAAGCACATCAATTTGCAAACACAAAACTGAATCTTCGACCTCAGATCGGGGATCAGGATACGCGTGGTAATATTGCAGCTCAGGCTTAAAACATGAAAATACGAGGAGGGATCAAAAAGTAGTGAGAATGAGATAGAATATAATGACTATTGATAACTTAATAATTTATTTTTCTACATAGTCTCCGAGTCTCTCTACACACCGACTCCAGCGATATTCCCTTCCCTTTCAAAAAAAAAAGTTTTGTCTTGGTCTTGCAAAAAGCTCTCCACGGCATCCATCACCTCGTTATCGTCTTCGTACCTGTTTCCCCTTAAGTATTCTTTCAATTTGGGGAACAGATAAAAATTGCTAGGCGCCAGATCTGGCGAACAAGGGGGGTAGTCAACCAATTCGAAGCCAGCTTCCTGAATGGCAGTCATCGCAACTGCCGACCTGTACGCGGGTGCGTTGTCGTGATGAAACAGCACGCCCCTTCGAAGATTCCCTCTCCTTTTCTCTTTGATGGCATTACTCAACTTGAGAATTAAAGCTGGATAATATTGGCCTGTAATAGTGGTTCCATGCTCTAGGTAATCAATCAACAATATCCCTTCTGAGTCCCAAAATATTGAGGCCATAACCTTGCCAGCCGATGCCACGGCACGAAACTTCTTCGGGGTCGGTGAGGATGGTCGTTTCCATGCGAAGATTGCTGTTTTGTCTCGGGATCAAAATGATGGACCCATGTTTCGTCCATTGTTACGAAACGAGACAAAAAGTTTTCAGAATCTTCTTGAAACTTGTCCAACAATATCTTCGAAATGTCAAGTCGATTTTGTTCTGACTGTCGGTTAACATTCTCGGCACCCATCTTGCGGAGACTTTTCTCATATTCAAAAATTGTTTCAATATGGATTGAATACTTCCATATCAAATGCCCGTTTCTTGAATTAAGTATCGGATGGTAACTCTTCGATCGCTCAATACAATTTTCTCAACTTTCGCAACATTTTCTTGGGTGACTGACGTCGATGGACGGCCGCAACGATGTTCGTCTTCCGTGCTCGTTCTCCCTACTCGAAATTGAGAAGCCCACCTTGCAACAGTGGAATACGGCGGAGCAGACTCTCCTAATGTTGCCTCCAAATCGCAATTAATCTCTTGCGTCGTTAATTTTTTTAAACAGAGGTATTTAATAACGGCTCGTACTCGTTTTTCTCCATTTTCGAGAACACGTTCCGACACGAAGCAAACAAATGACTACATTCAGAAAAAAACAAAAGAGAATCGAAGATTTTTTTCTTTATTATTATTACAAATATGTATCTGAGCTATGCCTGCCAGTATTTATTTTTTTTCTTACCAAGGAGTATGTCGTTCTCACTACTTTTTGATCACTCCTCGTATACATTATGTATATAGACATAACTGCCTCGGTGGTGTAGCGGTAGTGTATGCGACTGCTAATCATGAGGCCTCGGGTTCGATCCCCGGGTCGGGCAAAGTTATTGAGCTTTTCCTAAAATGAAAAATTCTCAGTAGCAGCCCGGAGTTTGGAAATGTGCCCGGTAGACGTCAATAGGCTCGCCCCCTATTACGTGGGACTTAAACATAGCTGGCGAGTCGTGGGTGTGTAATACACCTCTGCCTACCCCTTCGGGGAAAACAGGCGTGATGCTATGTTGTTGTTGTTGTTGTTGTTTATGTTTATGTCATATCGTCTATATAGACGAGAAATATACATACATCACGACTCCTTTCTTGAGAGATAGGCAGATATAACTGATTGCCACTTGTCATAAAACGGCCTTTCGCTATTCACTTTTCGCCCCTATGAGAATAAGACTTAACGGGTGGTAAACTACGTCGCTGCCATTCGGATGATTGTTACTAAAAATCTTCACTGCATGTTACAGATTGAACGGAACACCTATGGACACAGAAGAAATGTCAATAGACACGTACATGAGCATACGCGAGTGGCTGAGCCGGCCGGTGCACGGTCAGGCCGGCCGGGCCAGCGTGTGGGCCGCGCTGTGGCGGGACAGCTCGGTGGCGGCGAGGGCACTCTGCGAGAGGCTGCGGCTTGTACTGGAGCCTACAGGACGGTCACGGAGAGCTGGTATGTAAATCATGCATGAATTGCGATACATTCACACTAGTTCTAAATGTTTTAGCATTCTAAATGTTCGGGAACTCAGAATTAATATAATTATTGATAATGTTACGATCCTCAAAGCCCTCCAGAGGCTATTCAACTCCGTCGTTCTCGGGGGCGACGTTCCAGAGTCGTGGACCAGGAGCGTGGTGGTGCTGTTCTTTAAGAAAGGTGACAGAACCCTCTTGAAGAAGAAGAACTATAGACCCATCTCGCTCTTGAGCCACTTCTATAAGTTGTTTTCGAGGGTCATTTCAGTATAAATCGACTCACGCGCAGGTTTGACGACTTCCAGCCTCTCGAACAAGCCGGTTTCCGAAAAGGTTATAGTACCATAGACTACATCCACACGCTACGCCAGATTATACAGAAAACCGAGGAATACAATCGGCCTCTGTGTCTGGCGTTTGTGGACTATCAGAAAGCCTTCGATTCGATTGAAACTTGGGCGGTGCTGCAGTCCCTTCAGCGGTGCCAAATTGACTATCGGTATATTGAAGTGCTGAAGTGCTTGTATAGAAACGCCTCCATGTCAGCCCGTGTTCAGGACAGGAGTACGAAACCGATCCAACTGCAGAGAGGTGTTAGACAGGGAGACGTCATGTGCCCGAAACTCTTCACCGCTGCATTGGAAGGTGTCTTCAAGCTCTTGGATTGGACCGGATTCGGCATCAACATCAATGGCGAATACATCACTCACCTTCGATATGCCGACGACATCGTAGTCATAGCAGAATCGCTGGAGGACCTTGGCACCATGCTCAATGATCTCAGCAGGGTTTCCCGACTAGTGGGTCTTAAAATGAACATGGACACGACGAAAGTCATGTCTAATGTCCATGTCATTTCAGCACCGGTCCTAGTCGGGAGTGCGCTTCTCGAAGTTGTCGACCACTATGTCTGCAGTCCAGTTAGGTAGGCACAACTTCGAGAAAGAGGTCAATCGACGAATCCAACTCGGCTGGGCAGCGTTCGGGAAGCTAAGGAAGATCTTCTCGTTCAATATTCCGCAGTGTCTGAAAACGAAGGTCTACGACCAGAGTGTGTTACCAGTGATGACATATGGAACAAAGACGTGGTCTCTGAATGTTGGCCTCGTGGCAAGGCTCAAAGTCGCTCAGCGGGCCATGGAGCGGGCTATGCTTGGTATTTCCCTACGTAATCGAATCCGTAATACGAAGATCCGTAGGAGAACGAGAGTGGCCGACATAGCACGCCGGGTTGCCATGCTGAAGTGGCAATGGGCAGGCCACATCGCTCGACGAACCGAAAACCGTTGGGGAAGAAAGGTTCTCGAGTGGCGACCACGTATCGGACGGCGCAGCGTAGGACGGCTTTCCACCAGATGGACCGACGATCTAGTCAGTCGCGGGGAGCCGTTGGATGCGGTCGGCACAGGACCGCTCGTTGCGGCATTCTCTTGGGGAGGCCTATGTCCAGCAGTGGACGTCGAAAGGCTGATGGATGGATGGAATGCAAAGCTAATTATATATTCTTTATATTGCGGCGATTACCACTTACTCCCGAGTGGGCCGTAGCTCATCATCCGCTTTAAGCTATAAAAAAACATCGGGTCTGTTGCTTGTTATCCTTGTAATATAAAAAAAAAACAATCTCTCGCGGATGTCGATAATGTTATTAAAACTCAATTCTTAACTTTATACACGGCCATCTATACTGTATCTATTCATAGGTAAAAGAAGAGTTCATGGCGAATCAATTTAGATAACTTTTTGTAATAACGATAATCATTAAAGAAATATAAAAAAAAATATGTTATGCATAACACCTAGACTGAAAAGGGCGGGAGAAATATTTTTGGTGTTTTATAAACTATTGCCAGTCAAAATCTGTCTTAAAAATATATATATCTATATACATTTAATTTGCAGGTGACTTCAGAACTGGTCGCGCGATCAACATGCGTCGAGTAATACCTTACATCGCGTCCCATTTCCGTAAAGACCGTATTTGGTTGCGTCGCACAAAACCCGCGAAGCGCGAATACAAGATAGCCATCGCGGTCGATGATTCTAGTTCCATGTCCGATAATAGAAGCAAGGAGTTGGCTTTTGAGAGCCTCGCCTTAGTTTCACAGGTATTTTAATTTCAATTATCATAGCAATACTTACTTTTTAATGAGATTAAATTTCCATTGTGTAAAGCAAATGCGTCTGCTAGAATGAGAGCTTACTTCCAAACTACCCAATGGATAACAATTATTGTATATGGTGTTTCAATTTGTAAAGGTTAACATATTTAATATTATTAGGCTTTAAATCTTCTGGAATCCGGTGAACTAGCTGTGCTCAGCTTCGGTGAAAAACCAAATCTTCTTCATCCATTCACGGAGCAGTTCACTGAACATTCCGGTTCGAAGATTCTAGAACAATTGCGTTTTGAACAAACTAAGACGAAGATTGCTCAGCTGTTAGATTTCAGCACAGTTATGTTTGAAGAACAATCTATAAGAAGTGACGCGTTGAATGCTAAACTGTTGGTGATTGTCAGCGACGGGAGAGGAATATTCTCAGAGGGAGAGACAAGGGTATTACAAGCTGTTAGAAGAGCGAGACAACAAGGGATATTCCTGGTCTATGTCATCATTGATAATCCTGATAATAAGGTGAGCATGACCTCATTTTCGAAATTGTGTCTAGGTAACTGGACTGTTTGTCCCAGAACATGTAGCGTTAAATACACAAAAATCTTGAGTAATTCCAAATATTTTTGTAACTGTTGTTTTTAGAATTCTATATCAGGATTGCAGCATGATCAGATTTTATAATAAACTAGCTGATATCCGCGACTTTGTCCGCGTTGCTTATTATATTGACATCTTGAGCCAGTAGTAGAAGAGACTTACCTTTCTCTCGCTTCTCCACGCCAATAAAAACGCACATCACTGAACATTTAGGTACCTAGTGCTTATAAAATTATTTAGATATTTTTATAGGTATATATATTTTTAGCATTTGACATGCTTAGCACTATACATTAAACACAAAGTGAAAAATGTGAAATCGAAAATAACAGTCAGGAGCAGGATTTGAACCTGCATCTCCTGGATACCGTCCAGATGCTTTACCAATTCAGCCATCCTGACAATTACTCCTGACTGCTAATT
This sequence comes from Leucoma salicis, assembly GCA_948253155.1. Classification (NCBI taxonomy): domain Eukaryota; kingdom Metazoa; phylum Arthropoda; class Insecta; order Lepidoptera; family Erebidae; genus Leucoma; species Leucoma salicis. The sequence goes on along the minus strand of OX411820.1, from coordinate 9,699,744 downwards.
TCGACAACACATCACACTTAACGTCTTTGGGTGACGCCTGCGCCATCTGTCGGAAGTATTTTCATACATTATACCGACCAGGTAAACTTAATTTTACAATTAAGATTTTTACCTAATAATGACGCAAACCCTATAATATCTTATATGTTATTTTCGATTTCACATTTTTCACTTTGTGTTTAATGCTTATAAAATTGTTTTTTTATATTTTTATTAACTTTATATTAAATGAAGAAATCGCAATTTTTGTAACTTCCCGAGCGGGAAGTTTCAAAAGTTGGGAAGTTATTGGTTTTACCCCGTTTTTCGAAAGTCTAGTTTTAAACGGATGTTGACGTTTTAGGCGATTAACACACTGCCACGTACCACGCTGCATGTTGCATGTCGACGCATCTACGCGCGTACTTGCGGGAGTGCAGATCTGCATCATCGTGCGGGTTTTTTACGCATTCACGCGCGTTGTTGCGTTTTGTGGATTCACGGCGGCTCTGACTTATTTCATTCAATGCTGTTGGCTGTGGTGATAGTACAGTGCAGAGCACGGCACTGCGGCGGGCGGGACTTGGTGTGCCATACCTTGCGTGTCGCCCCGCACCCGCGCGCGGGTTTGCATGTTTTTCCACTTGTAGGCGTGATCTGCATGAACGCGCGTGGATGCATTTTCTGTGTGTTGAACTGTGCGTGTTTTCTATATAAACGGAGATACTTACAAACAACGTTAGAACACGCATTCACGCGCTATGCTGCGTGGTGCGTGTCAGTGTGATAATCGCCTTAAGGTGTTAGGAAGCTTCCGCGATGATATCCGTACGTCTGTATGTGAGTGTGTGTGTGTGGCCGTGTGTGTAAATCTCTCATAATTTTTGAACGGCTTGACCGATTTCATCTGGGTTGGCGTCATTCAAAAGGACTTGACCAAACTTAGATTTTGAATACAATTAAGACCGATTCGAACCGGTAGATCTTGAGAAATCTCAAAAAAACTACAAACATATTTTTTTTCAAATGTGGTGTTTTTGGAATTACTTTTAAACGGGTATACCGATTGATTCCAAAATCAGCTTTTAACATTAAAAAACCACGTCGATCGCCTCCAGTCCGGTTAGTGAGATATCGTTATCGAAAAAATTTGAAAAAAAATTTTTTTTCTATGAAATTTTCAGTCTTACAAGTTTGAGCTTTAAGATTCTTCAAAGAGCTCAAAAAGCTGCGTTGGATGCCGTAAGCTACGAGAAAATCGGTTAATTCATTCAAAGGTTATTGCGATTTGAAAATTCAACGAATAGTGTTTTATTAAATCTCTATCAGACTTTTAGCTCGAAGAGCTCAAAAACATAGAACAGTTATCTCTTTGAGCTCGGAGAGCTCAAAATGACACGAAAATTATACTTTTGAGCTTTCGAGCTCAAAAACTTAATAAGTGCAATTTTGAGCGCTTAAGTATCAAATTAGCGGGAAGTTGCAGGGATGGCCTTTAGGGTCAACCGTTTTCCAGATTTTATTGATAAGGGCCAAGTGATTAAGAAATAAAACTAAATCTATCCAGTAGTGTATCCGAGATGCGCGGACTGCGGCAGACCTCGTATCATCTTATTTATATAGATAGCAAACACAGTCACGCGTTGCTGTGGCTATTATTTTTATCTCCCATGTCCTTTGTGGTAGACCAAATGATATGTAGGCACCTATGTGCCAAATTGGTATGTAAAATTGTATAATTATGTATGTATGTAAAATGTCATGATGATAGGAGAAAGGGTATGGCGCCGTATAAGACACGAATAAATAAACATTGAGTTTTTATATATAAGTAGATACTTCTGAATAGGAAATATTTATTTGTAGTAATTAATGGTAATACAACACAAGTTGGAGTAACGAACGAAAACGCTGAAATTATTGTTATTTATTATTTAAATGTAGAAATAATTTTTCTGTATTACAGGATTCTATCATGGACATCAGGCGCCCTCTTCTGGATCCAGTGACTAATTCACTAAGCGGCTTCGTATCTTACTTGGACACATTCCCGTTTCCATTCTATCTCATATTACGAGACATGTCGGCCTTGCCTAACGTGTTAGGGGACGCTTTGAGGCAATGGTTTGAACTGGCTGCTAATACTACCTAATTTAAATTTTATTGTCTGTATGATGTTTCATTTTGGTATAAAATTAAGAATATTTCAATTTGTCCACGCAATGTTAATGGAAGTTGATATGAGATAGCCATAGACACACCAAAGTTCTATGAAAGTAATGAGTTGTTGATAATATCAAAATACAAATTTCCTAAGTTTACATAGTATATAATTAATAAGAAATGAATGATTATATAATAAATATTAAGTCAGATCAGCTTAGATCATTTCCCAGTGTTTTAAGACATTTGTAAATACATACCAAGTAAAGTAAAAAAAATAAGAATTGTCCCACCCCTCTCCACCCATGGGAGTCGTAAGAGCCGACTGAGGGAATATTGAGGGAGTGGGCAGCGGAACTCCTTCGAGTATTAACAACATCCACTGCGATCGCTAACCCGCCTGCCAAGCGTGGCGATTACGGCACTATTCCCCATTCTTGGGGAGACCTATGTCCAGCAGTGGACTTTAAAGGGCTGATGGACGGATGGAAAAAAAATAAAGATATTTTTACCTACATATATCTTTAATTTAAAATATTATCATTAGTTTTACTATAATTTTTGGGAAATTATTATTGGCCCGTTGGGTTGGCACACTGAAGTGGCAATGGACAGGCTACACCGCTCGACGAACCGACAGCTGTTGGAGAAGAAAGGTTCTCGAGTGGAGACATGCATAGGGCACCGCAGCCTAGGAAGGCCCCCAACCAGGTGGACCGACGATCTAGTCAAAGCCGAGGGGAGCCTTTGGAAGGAGTCTATACAGGACCGCTCGTTGTGGCGCCCCCTTGCTGAGGCTTGATGTCCTTAGATGGATCGAGGGTGTCAAAATAATAAAAATTGTTTTTAATAAATATTATATTTGTCAACTGAAAATTAAACAATATTTTATTAACATATCTTCACTTATATTGTAAGTATTACGGAAATTAACACGACTTGTGTATATCGCTACCAACTACGCCTACGTAAAATTAATAAATATATCTTTTTATCAAAGTTCGACGCAACAGATGGTGATTGCAAGTTTCGTATTAGATACATAAGAAACGAACGCGCTTCCGTAGAAACAAATAGAATGCACCACTTATATAAAAATCTAATATACATACAAAAATGTTGATTTTATATTGTAATAGATTTAGACAAACTTTTTAATTTTAGACCTTGCTTTATTATTTTCTATTGCTTACCTACCTGATTGTATGTAGAACCGCCTCTCATGGACAACGATACTATCTGAAAATACTACCAAGCCTCTGCTCACCATTCTATTTCACAGATGGGAAGTAAATGAAGAGGTGATAGCCACTGGCTATCTCCCGCTATTACCAAAACACACAGAGATCTGTCGATCATACGGTAGATAATGATACCATTCGAGTAAGATAACGAGTGAGTACACCCACTTGGTACCCAACCTTACTACCAGTAATCCAATTCGTGATAATTGCCTACTTCCCTACGTCACCTCGTACGACAACCGCGGGAAAGAATGGGGTGTTGATAATTGCATTCTTAAAGTACGTTAAGGTTCATATATCACATCCATTCCTCAATAGTTATGTAGATAATATACTCTTATCTTAAAAGAATAAAGCAAGGTCTCAGATATACATGGCGGAAACGAAGTCTTTTCTAAAAAACCTTCGTGTTATATAGCTTTGGACGTAATATTATTGGACAAAATAGACATATTTGTACAATTATTTGTATATTAACAGATGTAAAAAATTAACACATACAGACTTTTCGCATTGCAGCTTAATTAATGTTCTAAAACAGTTATGCCATGAAACTTTTAGTTGAATATAAAAATATATATTTAATACTAATATTTTTTTAAATGTGTTGGGAATGTATCACCTAGTCTTCGTTCTATGTGTTACATTCAACGACAAATCTCTTTTCGCCTCCAATACAACAATTATAGAAATAGCAGATATAAACCAAGATAAAGTTTACAATAAAAGAAACTAGCTCATGTAAAATATTAATATATTGACATAACATTACTATGTCTAAATATTATTTAAAAACATTTTATATTTATAGCCTTACTATTAAATAATAAATATGATTTAAAACCTAAACAAAACCTTCATCTCAGTACACTTTTGAGCGGTTTAAAGCTGCTTTATGTCCAGCATGGTTTATTACATAAAAAAACATATTTTACAAACTACAACTTTTGTAACCGCGGTTACTGGAAGTGTATAAAACTTTAAGCGATTTCCTACCTAAACCACTATAAAAGATATTACCTAGCACATTTTCCTTATTGTAAAAATATTTAGAAGGCCATCATGGTAAATTCTAGGAGACCGCACACAGTAAAAGAAACTAAAACCAGTAAATGAGTAGTTTTTTCAATGTGTATTAGGCCGGGTGTTCGTATTTGAAATAAATTCGAAACATCACAGTGTTGACAAATCTAATAAAAATTGATCCCTTTTTAATATGAGTCAGCTTGATAAATAGAGATTGGAATATGTAGAACTAGTTTGCTTGCATATCATTTACATTAACCAGAGGGAGGTATTTTCTGTGCACACTTTCTCAATATTCAGGTCAATTACTCCCCATATTCCTATCTGTTCCTAAAACATGAAACTGCCAGGTCTGTTTATAGTCATACGAATTACACCTATTGTAATGTGACGGACAGTGATCACCTCAATTAGTTTTTCACTGTGGAATCCTTGGACGAATGATTGTTGGTCTCTTCAGTCTTATCGCTGTCACTGTAGAATTTTGGCTGAAAACAAGCACATATTTCAATTATAACTTACATCATATTATTATATTTATAATTTACATTTATAAATTGTAAATCCAGCTTCCAGACAGAAAAATATAGCGATGTGGAGACGGCAGAAATGAGTGTGCTAAAATTTTGTTTATTCAAAGAAAATTGAAAAATACCATTAAACCAAGATTCAGAGCGACGATTTGTGTACAGCACATAATAATATAATTACCTTGTGTTGAAATCAAACTTAAAATATTCGGCAAGGGAAGTAGCTATAAAAACCAACAATGCAGTCAAATATCGTACAGTTCTCACAGATGTGTGATATGATGTTTCACAATATTTTATTAAGAAAAAAATAATATTGCGTAAGGATGAGTAAAAAAAACAACACAACAAACGAATTAGTGGCACTAGTCAAATATATATGCAGGTATTCGAAACATTTCTAATTACTGTTTAATTGTTGAAAAAAATTGAAAAATACTCTATTGCAATTTAGACATGTTTCGATTATATCAAACATAACAACCAGAGAAATACATACCCCCATTACTACTAATAAACATTGTAAAAGCTCCGAATAGTTATTCAGTGTTTTGTTCCGTTCTTTCAACATCAAACTGTCATATTAGTGACAAAGAGATGTCATATTAGTGAAAAAAAAACACTGACTAACTATTCAGAGGTTATACAACGTTTATTAGGAAGGCTGATAGGGTTTACCAGTTTTTTTTTCTCATTTTTTTTTCAACCTCTTACGCTGGCCCAGTGCGGGTTGGCAGATTTCACAAGTCGTCAAGAAAATCTCTCAAGCAAGCAAGTTTCAGCGAATAATTTGTCCACAAATACACACATAATTTCGAAATTCAGAGGTGTGTGCCGTGCGATGAACTTTAACTAGGGATCGAACTCAATACTACCTTTTCAGTCCTTGGTTTTACCACAAAATAATACTGCAACTTCTCATTATATTTTTTCAATAAAACTTATATACATAAAAAAAAAACAAAAAAACTGTAAATATGACTGTCAGCGTAGGTTCAAAATGAATAATGGGAGCTATGTGATAATAATGGATAAAACGAAACAACACATTAATAAATACCAAAAGTTAAAGCATAATTGAATATCTCTATTATACTCTCGACTTACACAATTGACTTTGTACTATACTGTAGTGACTTTATTTCCGAGTCCATTTTTGACACCATTATAACTTGTAAATCCCTAGAAATAAACAATGGTTGTATTCCAAATATTGGTTATGATAAAAAAGTATTTGCTGACTAATCTATTTAGGAACTACCTATGCCCGTTAGTTTTTTTTTTTTTGTTATGTTCTTAGGTCCTAGATAAAATAGCACAATAAAATAAGACTAATCAAGAGCTACTAAAAAAAGTTTGATCAAAATCCATTCAAGTAGTTTTTGTGTGATGCGCGAGTCAACAAAAAGACGAATAGACGTAAATTTTAAAAGAAAATATTGGATTCAGCGCCAGTATAATTAGTGTTTTTTTTTTTTAATAACTAAAGTGCAAACCTATCTCTGTTACAGTTTTATAATAGTACAGATTATTGAGTGTTTTTGGTCTGTATTTTAGCACTTGACATGCTCAGCTACTTTAAAGTACAAATTATTTCTGAATGAGGAAAAGGGAACTTTAGTGCGAGCGGAAATCGAACCTGCGTCCCTTCCAATCCGGGGAAGTGCTCTAAGCCACTGCGCTAGCTATTGGATTAATGCATGTAAATGCATCTGATAGGTGGCGTTGGTCGTAAAGACAAATGTGATGAGGAGATTGGGTATGGCCGAAAGTTCAATGCGGTAGCTCAGTGGTTTAGAGCGCTTCCCCAGATTGTAATGGACGCAGGTTCGATTCCCGCTCGCACTAAAGTTCTCTTTTTCCTCATTCACAAATAATTTGTAAATTATTGAGTGACCAATCTTATGATCAAGATGAGAAGTTACTTAAAAAGTTTGGCATCTTTAAGAACTATACTATGAATAATATAAGTTTGTAATAACATTACTACCCTTGGTATTATATGTTTGGAAAGTCGCACTAAGTTATAACAAAAAAAAATATATATTATAAATTTAGTAAAAAAATATTAGCTTATACGATTATTAGGCATAATAACGCAACCTCCAACAGTCTTGAATTCTTTATTCAAATTAAATTTAATTGTGAAACACAAAAAGATCACCTTGGATGGAACTCAAACACGCATCTTTTTGTGAATATTTTGAAACTATTTTGCTACTTGAACTACCGTAATCATCACTTACAGAGATCGATTTCGATCTCACTGTCTTCATGGGATTTATTACGCCTATCGGATGTCATCCTAGTAATAATTTCTAATTATATATGCCCAAAATGTTTGAGCATGCCAAGTGCAATTTAAAATCAATTCAATGTGACATTATAATTCCCATGTTTTACCAATACTGAGCTCCATAATCTATACTATAATAAAACCAACAGAGCTGTCTATATAAAAATATTTATAGAAAATATCTGTAGCTATTTAGGCGTGTATAAACTCAATATATTTATTTTTAGAATTATTTTTTCTTTGCACATCACGTACAAACTGCTATACCACTTTAGATGACGTTTTATTTGACAGCTATTATTTAGACTTAAAAGCTGGTAAACGTTTATCTCGGTACTATGTCGGGAACATGAGATATACTAAAACCCAGAAGCTAGTATATAAATATGTTTCCTTACAAAAAAGCGTGATGTGATCTGCTGACTATCATTGTTGCCATTCATTGCCATTCAAACAACAGAGTGATATAAAATCCTAATATTTTTAGTCTCAGTTTGGTTGTGTGCTAGGCTGTACAGAAAAACAACAGTAAATAGTTATATACCTCATCGTGTTTCTCCTCAGCGGTAACGCGGTCGTCGTCATCGTCACTATCCTCGTCGCCTGATGAATCGCCTCCGGATCCGGCAGCATCCACTTTCACTGTCAAATTAAATCGATTTTATTAATCATAGCAGCAACTGTTTATTGTTAAAGTTAAATAAATCAACCATTTCAATACCCCAGGGAGAAGTTCTGGGCCACGTGAAGGGGTTCTACAGAATAGGCTTGATGACAGTAATAAAGTATCGCCAAAATATTGAAGTGATCTAATGAAATAGGATTCAAGGATTTCGAAAAATATATTTATTCTTATTTTAATAGTGAGATTAATAATTGATAAAATAAACCTACAAAATACAACAATCCGTCATGATAGCTTAAACACCAATCAGACCGAAATGACGTCTCGTGCTAAGACGTGACGTCATTCGCTCTCTACATTCACTTTGACTCTAATGTTTAAACTGTTGCCGTACTGATGCTTGACGATGCGCGACAAATGGCGCGCGTTTTGACGTGAGTTTGAAATTTACAAATTTTACTGAATAAAAAAACATTATTATCTAGGCCGGAATATTTAAAAAAAAATAGCGTCTCTATATTTACATGTTTTCTTTATTAATATAAGTTTATTTTAGCTGTATGCACATACTTTATGTTACAATCCAGAACAAAACTTATTTGTTAATTGTGTAGGTATCTACTATTACTTTTTTTGATTGTAATATGTTTTGCGCATTTAAATAAATAAATGTGGTATTAGCCGATTGAAGACTGAGGATATAAATAAAAAAAAATGCGTGTACTTATGTACGCGCGTGAGAAGTTATACTTTTTTGGCATCCTTAATAAATAAAGCAATTATTAAATTCGTAACTCCTCTTCCTCCACCCCAGGCAGGTCAGGGCGCTCGCGGAACACCACCATCGCCACCACCTCGAGCCTGCCTCTGCTAGTGTAGTCGTGGCGGACTGATCTTCATCAGGCCCTGGATATCGGTACTAGGACTGGGGTACTTGTCAAAACGAATCAAACGATTCCAAAGTGGATGGGATTGTGGCGTTTTATAGCAGTGGCAATGCAACCTTTCAGCTGCATTATCAGACCCTGGATACTATCTAGAGACAAAGTACTCGTCAAGAGGAATCAAACGAGTCCAAACTCGATGGGGTTGCGTCGTTTCATTACAGAGTTACTGTGGCCATCTTCCAGCTCCATCATCAGACCCTGGATACCAACTAGATACAAAGTACTCGTCAAGACGAATCATACGAGCCCAAACTCCATGGGGTTATGTCGTTTTATAATGGGGTTCCTTTGGCCACTTTCCAGCTCCATCATCAGACCCTAGATACCATCTAAAGACAAAGTACTCGTCAAGACGAATCAAACGAGTCCAAAGGCGATGAGGTTACGCCGTTTCATTATAGAGTTCCTATAGCCACCTTCTAGCTCCATCATCAGATCAGCTCTATGTCATCATAATTTTACATTGTCACGCAATATACATATGCCTGTAAAATTTCAGCTCAATCGGAAACCGGAAAATGTGTCAAATTTAACACAAAATTTGACCGGGACAAGCTAAAAGCTTGAAAATTATCCAAGACATAAATAACATAATTTGAGAATTTAGTCTTGTAACCTATATTAAAAAAAAAACAAGGTAAGCGGGCATTTTGCATTTTTCTAAAAAAAAATCACAGTGATGCGCGCACATCTACCTGTCTATTAGTTACATCTATTAGTTACCTATCTATTAGTTACATTATAATAAATCTAGTCAAAAATCAGATGGTTTTGTTCTAAAAAAGATTTTTGATCTCACTATTGGAATATTTAATAGATTATGTTAATAGATGTCGCTGCTTTTATTACTTACTTTTATTATCAATATAAGACAAACTTAAACTGTCATTCTGAATTAAAATAACAAAGTAATCTAATCTTTATTGTTCATATATAAAATGAATAATTTAAATATTTTTTGAAACACATATAAATTTAATAGAACACCATCTAGCGTTAGAAATACGCAACTCTGGGATTATAAATCCAACTAAATTGAAAACTACAAGAGGTAGTGAAACACCAATCTACTGCCATACGTAAACTGGTTCATTTATATTCCACCTACATTCTTAAGTTTAAAACACCTTTTGATAACCTCAAAATCGGAGACATTTTTTGTAATAGTACGATTCTCAAGCTAGTCCGCTTTAAAATCGCCGTGTGGGGCCGGCTTTAGAATTTTCCCACCCCTCTCCACCCATGGGAGTCGTAGGAGCCGACTGAGGGAATACCGGAGGAGTGGGCAGCAGCACTCTCTCGAGTATTAACAACATCCACTGCGATCGCCAACCCGCCTGCCAAGCGTGGCGATTATGGCACTATCCCCCATATGAGCGAAACACATGTTGTGGCGTTCTCTTGGGGAGGCCTATGTCCAGCAGTGGACTTCGAAAGGCTGATGGATGGATGGATGAATGCAACCTTTCAGCTGCATTATCAGACCCTGGATACTATCTAGAGACAAAGTACTCGTCAAGAGGAATCAAACGAGTCCAAACTCGATGGGGTTGCGTCGTTTCATTACAGAGTTACTGTGGCCATCTTCCAGCTCCATCATCAGACCCTGGATACCAACTAGATACAAAGTACTCGTCAAGACGAATCATACGAGCCCAAACTCCATGGGGTTATGTCGTTTTATAATGGGGTTCCTTTGGCCACTTTCCAGCTCCATCATCAGACCCTAGATACCATCTAAAGACAAAGTACTCGTCAAGACGAATCAAACGAGTCCAAAGGCGATGAGGTTACGCCGTTTCATTATAGAGTTCCTATAGCCACCTTCTAGCTCCATCATCAGATCAGCTCTATGTCATCATAATTTTACATTGTCACGCAATATACATATGCCTGTAAAATTTCAGCTCAATCGGAAACCGGAAAATGTGTCAAATTTAACACAAAATTTGACCGGGACAAGCTAAAAGCTTGAAAATTATCCAAGACATAAATAACATAATTTGAGAATTTAGTCTTGTAACCTATATTAAAAAAAAAACAAGGTAAGCGGGCATTTTGCATTTTTCTAAAAAAAAATCACAGTGATGCGCGCACATCTACCTGTCTATTAGTTACATCTATTAGTTACCTATCTATTAGTTACATTATAATAAATCTAGTCAAAAATCAGATGGTTTTGTTCTAAAAAAGATTTTTGATCTCACTATTGGAATATTTAATAGATTATGTTAATAGATGTCGCTGCTTTTATTACTTACTTTTATTATCAATATAAGACAAACTTAAACTGTCATTCTGAATTAAAATAACAAAGTAATCTAATCTTTATTGTTCATATATAAAATGAATAATTTAAATATTTTTTGAAACACATATAAATTTAATAGAACACCATCTAGCGTTAGAAATACGCAACTCTGGGATTATAAATCCAACTAAATTGAAAACTACAAGAGGTAGTGAAACACCAATCTACTGCCATACGTAAACTGGTTCATTTATATTCCACCTACATTCTTAAGTTTAAAACACCTTTTGATAACCTCAAAATCGGAGACATTTTTTGTAATAGTACGATTCTCAAGCTAGTCCGCTTTAAAATAATGATTGTATGGGAATTCAGTAAATTGTTCTAATACAAAACATCATTTTGCTTTGCGGTTGGTTCAGGGAGAACTATGTATGGACGCAGAGGAATGTCCTTTAACTTAAAATCAATTATCCAAATGCTGATATTCATTTCAAAAAATAGTGGAGTGGACAAAATTTTTCAATATGAAAATATTTCACACATCACAGTCCAGTTAAAATTTAGTGACATCAATCTTATTTGTTAATTTGAGCTTTGTTGTGAGATGATAATTAATATTACACGATATCGATACAAATTACTATAGGTAGCACTCATCCAGTTCCAAGCTATATCAGACATATATATGTATACAGATGGCGCTGTCCTCGACAAGCTTATTTGTTATTTTTGCTCAGTCAGTTAAAAAGGGTTTTTCAAAAATTGTGCTATGATATGCAAAAAGACTTTTTTTTAAATTTGATTGTTAGTAGCTGCGCATTTAAATAAACTGTTCAGGTTTATTATATAGGTATGGAAGTAAGAGACCTGTGGCGGCGGCGGCGGTCGGCGACACGAGCGGCGCGTGTGGCCGCGCGGTCGCGGTATGTAGGTATAGAAGTAAGAGACCTGTGGCGGCGGCGGCCGGCGACACGAGCGGCGCGTGTGGCCGCGCGGTCGCGGTATGTAGGTATAGAAGTAAGAGACCTGTGGCGGCGGCGGCCGGCGACACGAGCGGCGCGTGTGGCCGCGCGGTCGCGGTATGTAGGTATAGAAGTAAGAGACCTGTGGCGGCGGCGGCCGGCGACACGAGCGGCGCGTGTGGCCGCGCGGTCGCGGTATGTAGGTATAGAAGTAAGAGACCTGTGGCGGCGGCGGCCGGCGACACGAGCGGCGCGTGTGGCCGCGCGGTCGCAGTATGTAGGTATAGAAGTAAGAGACCTGTGGCGGCGGCGGCCGGCGACACGAGCGGCGCGTGTGGCCGCGCGGTCGCGGTATGTAGGTATAGAAGTAAGAGACCTGTGGCGGCGGCGGCCGGCGACACGAGCGGCGCGTGTGGCCGCGCGGTCGCGGTATGTAGGTATAGAAGTAAGAGACCTGTGGCGGCGGCGGCCGGCGACACGAGCGGCGCGTGTGGCCGCGCGGTCGCGGTATGTAGGTATAGAAGTAAGAGACCTGTGGCGGCGGCGGCCGGCGACACGAGCGGCGCGTGTGGCCGCGCGGTCGCGGTATGTAGGTATAGAAGTAAGAGACCTGTGGCGGCGGCGGCCGGCGACACGAGCGGCGCGTGTGGCCGCGCGGTCGCGGTATGTAGGTATAGAAGTAAGAGACCTGTGGCGGCGGCGGCCGGCGACACGAGCGGCGCGTGTGGCCGCGCGGTCGCGGTATGTAGGTATAGAAGTAAGAGACCTGTGGCGGCGGCGGCCGGCGACACGAGCGGCGCGTGTGGCCGCGCGGTCGCAGTATGTAGGTATAGAAGTAAGAGACCTGTGGCGGCGGCGGCCGGCGACACGAGCGGCGCGTGTGGCCGCGCGGTCGCGGTATGTAGGTATAGAAGTAAGAGACCTGTGGCGGCGGCGGCCGGCGACACGAGCGGCGCGTGTGGCCGCGCGGTCGCGGTATGTAGGTATAGAAGTAAGAGACCTGTGGCGGCGGCGGCCGGCGACACGAGCGGCGCGTGTGGCCGCGCGGTCGCGGTATGTAGGTATAGAAGTAAGAGACCTGTGGCGGCGGCGGCCGGCGACACGAGCGGCGCGTGTGGCCGCGCGGTCGCGGTATGTAGGTATAGAAGTAAGAGACCTGTGGCGGCGGCGGCCGGCGACACGAGCGGCGCGTGTGGCCGCGCGGTCGCGGTATGTAGGTATAGAAGTAAGAGACCTGTGGCGGCGGCGGCCGGCGACACGAGCGGCGCGTGTGGCCGCGCGGTCGCGGTATGTAGGTATAGAAGTAAGAGACCTGTGGCGGCGGCGGCCGGCGACACGAGCGGCGCGTGTGGCCGCGCGGTCGCGGTATGTAGGTATAGAAGTAAGAGACCTGTGGCGGCGGCGGCCGGCGACACGAGCGGCGCGTGTGGCCGCGCGGTCGCGGTATGTAGGTATAGAAGTAAGAGACCTGTGGCGGCGGCGGCCGGCGACACGAGCGGCGCGTGTGGCCGCGCGGTCGCGGTATGTAGGTATAGAAGTAAGAGACCTGTGGCGGCGGCGGCCGGCGACACGAGCGGCGCGTGTGGCCGCGCGGTCGCGGTATGTAGGTATAGAAGTAAGAGACCTGTGGCGGCGGCGGCCGGCGACACGAGCGGCGCGTGTGGCCGCGCGGTCGCGGTATGTAGGTATAGAAGTAAGAGACCTGTGGCGGCGGCGGCCGGCGACACGAGCGGCGCGTGTGGCCGCGCGGTCGCGGTATGTAGGTATAGAAGTAAGAGACCTGTGGCGGCGGCGGCCGGCGACACGAGCGGCGCGTGTGGCCGCGCGGTCGCGGTATGTAGGTATAGAAGTAAGAGACCTGTGGCGGCGGCGGCCGGCGACACGAGCGGCGCGTGTGGCCGCGCGGTCGCGGTATGTAGGTATAGAAGTAAGAGACCTGTGGCGGCGGCGGCCGGCGACACGAGCGGCGCGTGTGGCCGCGCGGTCGCGGTATGTAGGTATAGAAGTAAGAGACCTGTGGCGGCGGCGGCCGGCGACACGAGCGGCGCGTGTGGCCGCGCGGTCGCGGTATGTAGGTATAGAAGTAAGAGACCTGTGGCGGCGGCGGCCGGCGACACGAGCGGCGCGTGTGGCCGCGCGGTCGCGGTATGTAGGTATAGAAGTAAGAGACCTGTGGCGGCGGCGGCCGGCGACACGAGCGGCGCGTGTGGCCGCGCGGTCGCGGTATGTAGGTATAGAAGTAAGAGACCTGTGGCGGCGGCGGCCGGCGACACGAGCGGCGCGTGTGGCCGCGCGGTCGCGGTATGTAGGTATAGAAGTAAGAGACCTGTGGCGGCGGCGGCCGGCGACACGAGCGGCGCGTGTGGCCGCGCGGTCGCGGTATGTAGGTATAGAAGTAAGAGACCTGTGGCGGCGGCGGCCGGCGACACGAGCGGCGCGTGTGGCCGCGCGGTCGCGGTATGTAGGTATAGAAGTAAGAGACCTGTGGCGGCGGCGGCCGGCGACACGAGCGGCGCGTGTGGCCGCGCGGTCGCGGTATGTAGGTATAGAAGTAAGAGACCTGTGGCGGCGGCGGCCGGCGACACGAGCGGCGCGTGTGGCCGCGCGGTCGCGGTATGTAGGTATAGAAGTAAGAGACCTGTGGCGGCGGCGGCCGGCGACACGAGCGGCGCGTGTGGCCGCGCGGTCGCGGTATGTAGGTATAGAAGTAAGAGACCTGTGGCGGCGGCGGCGGTCGGCGACACGAGCGGCGCGTGTGGCCGCGCGGTCGCGGTATGTAGGTATAGAAGTAAGAGACCTGTGGCGGCGGCGGCCGGCGACACGAGCGGCGCGTGTGGCCGCGCGGTCGCGGTATGTAGGTATAGAAGTAAGAGACCTGTGGCGGCGGCGGCCGGCGACACGAGCGGCGCGTGTGGCCGCGCGGTCGCGGTATGTAGGTATAGAAGTAAGAGACCTGTGGCGGCGGCGGCCGGCGACACGAGCGGCGCGTGTGGCCGCGCGGTCGCGGTATGTAGGTATAGAAGTAAGAGACCTGTGGCGGCGGCGGCCGGCGACACGAGCGGCGCGTGTGGTCGCGCGGTCGCGGTATGTAGGTATAGAAGTAAGAGACCTGTGGCGGCGGCGGCCGGCGACACGAGCGGCGCGTGTGGCCGCGCGGTCGCGGTATGTAGGTATAGAAGTAAGAGACCTGTGGCGGCGGTGGCCGGCGACACGAGCGGCGCGTGTGGCCGCGCGGTCGCGGTATGTAGGTATAGAAGTAAGAGACCTGTGGCGGCGGCGGCCGGCGACACGAGCGGCGCGTGTGGCCGCGCGGTCGCGGTATGTAGGTATAGAAGTAAGAGACCTGTGGCGGCGGCGGCCGGCGACACGAGCGGCGCGTGTGGCCGCGCGGTCGCGGTATGTAGGTATAGAAGTAAGAGACCTGTGGCGGCGGCGGCCGGCGACACGAGCGGCGCGTGTGGCCGCGCGGTCGCGGTATGTAGGTATAGAAGTAAGAGACCTGTGGCGGCGGCGGCCGGCGACACGAGCGGCGCGTGTGGCCGCGCGGTCGCGGTATGTAGGTATAGAAGTAAGAGACCTGTGGCGGCGGCGGCCGGCGACACGAGCGGCGCGTGTGGCCGCGCGGTCGCGGTATGTAGGTATAGAAGTAAGAGACCTGTGGCGGCGGCGGCCGGCGACACGAGCGGCGCGTGTGGCCGCGCGGTCGCGGTATGTAGGTATAGAAGTAAGAGACCTGTGGCGGCGGCGGCCGGCGACACGAGCGGCGCGTGTGGCCGCGCGGTCGCGGTATGTAGGTATAGAAGTAAGAGACCTGTGGCGGCGGCGGCCGGCGACACGAGCGGCGCGTGTGGCCGCGCGGTCGCGGTATGTAGGTATAGAAGTAAGAGACCTGTGGCGGCGGCGGCCGGCGACACGAGCGGCGCGTGTGGCTGCGCGGTCGCGGTATGTAGGTATAGAAGTAAGAGACCTGTGGCGGCGGCGGTCGGCGACACGAGCGGCGCGTGTGGCCGCGCGGTCGCGGTATGTAGGTATAGAAGTAAGAGACCTGTGGCGGCGGCGGCCGGCGACACGAGCGGCGCGTGTGGCCGCGCGGTCGCGGTATGTAGGTATAGAAGTAAGAGACCTGTGGCGGCGGCGGCGGTCGGCGACACGAGCGGCGCGTGTGGCCGCGCGGTCGCGGTATGTAGGTATAGAAGTAAGAGACCTGTGGCGGCGGCGGCCGGCGACACGAGCGGCGCGTGTGGCCGCGCGGTCGCGGTATGTAGGTATAGAAGTAAGAGACCTGTGGCGGCGGCGGCCGGCGACACGAGCGGCGCGTGTGGCCGCGCGGTCGCGGTATGTAGGTATAGAAGTAAGAGACCTGTGGCGGCGGCGGCCGGCGACACGAGCGGCGCGTGTGGCCGCGCGGTCGCGGTATGTAGGTATAGAAGTAAGAGACCTGTGGCGGCGGCGGCCGGCGACACGAGCGGCGCGTGTGGCCGCGCGGTCGCGGTATGTAGGTATAGAAGTAAGAGACCTGTGGCGGCGGCGGCCGGCGACACGAGCGGCGCGTGTGGCCGCGCGGTCGCGGTATGTAGGTATAGAAGTAAGAGACCTGTGGCGGCGGTGGCCGGCGACACGAGCGGCGCGTGTGGCCGCGCGGTCGCGGTATGTAGGTATAGAAGTAAGAGACCTGTGGCGGCGGCGGCCGGCGACACGAGCGGCGCGTGTGGCCGCGCGGTCGCGGTATGTAGGTATAGAAGTAAGAGACCTGTGGCGGCGGCGGCCGGCGACACGAGCGGCGCGTGTGGCCGCGCGGTCGCGGTATGTAGGTATAGAAGTAAGAGACCTGTGGCGGCGGCGGCCGGCGACACGAGCGGCGCGTGTGGCCGCGCGGTCGCGGTATGTAGGTATAGAAGTAAGAGACCTGTGGCGGCGGCGGCCGGCGACACGAGCGGCGCGTGTGGCCGCGCGGTCGCGGTATGTAGGTATAGAAGTAAGAGACCTGTGGCGGCGGCGGCCGGCGACACGAGCGGCGCGTGTGGCCGCGCGGTCGCGGTATGTAGGTATAGAAGTAAGAGACCTGTGGCGGCGGCGGCCGGCGACACGAGCGGCGCGTGTGGCCGCGCGGTCGCGGTATGTAGGTATAGAAGTAAGAGACCTGTGGCGGCGGCGGCCGGCGACACGAGCGGCGCGTGTGGCCGCGCGGTCGCGGTATGTAGGTATAGAAGTAAGAGACCTGTGGCGGCGGCGGCCGGCGACACGAGCGGCGCGTGTGGCCGCGCGGTCGCGGTATGTAGGTATAGAAGTAAGAGACCTGTGGCGGCGGCGGCCGGCGACACGAGCGGCGCGTGTGGCCGCGCGGTCGCGGTATGTAGGTATAGAAGTAAGAGACCTGTGGCGGCGGCGGCCGGCGACACGAGCGGCGCGTGTGGCCGCGCGGTCGCGGTATGTAGGTATAGAAGTAAGAGACCTGTGGCGGCGGCGGCCGGCGACACGAGCGGCGCGTGTGGCCGCGCGGTCGCGGTATGTAGGTATAGAAGTAAGAGACCTGTGGCGGCGGCGGCCGGCGACACGAGCGGCGCGTGTGGCCGCGCGGTCGCGGTATGTAGGTATAGAAGTAAGAGACCTGTGGCGGCGGCGGCCGGCGACACGAGCGGCGCGTGTGGCCGCGCGGTCGCGGTATGTAGGTATAGAAGTAAGAGACCTGTGGCGGCGGCGGCCGGCGACACGAGCGGCGCGTGTGGCCGCGCGGTCGCGGTATGTAGGTATAGAAGTAAGAGACCTGTGGCGGCGGCGGCCGGCGACACGAGCGGCGCGTGTGGCCGCGCGGTCGCGGTATGTAGGTATAGAAGTAAGAGACCTGTGGCGGCGGCGGCCGGCGACACGAGCGGCGCGTGTGGCCGCGCGGTCGCGGTATGTAGGTATAGAAGTAAGAGACCTGTGGCGGCGGCGGCCGGCGACACGAGCGGCGCGTGTGGCCGCGCGGTCGCGGTATGTAGGTATAGAAGTAAGAGACCTGTGGCGGCGGCGGCCGGCGACACGAGCGGCGCGTGTGGCCGCGCGGTCGCGGTATGTAGGTATAGAAGTAAGAGACCTGTGGCGGCGGCGGCCGGCGACACGAGCGGCGCGTGTGGCCGCGCGGTCGCGGTATGTAGGTATAGAAGTAAGAGACCTGTGGCGGCGGCGGCCGGCGACACGAGCGGCGCGTGTGGCCGCGCGGTCGCGGTATGTAGGTATAGAAGTAAGAGACCTGTGGCGGCGGCGGCCGGCGACACGAGCGGCGCGTGTGGCCGCGCGGTCGCGGTATGTAGGTATAGAAGTAAGAGACCTGTGGCGGCGGCGGCCGGCGACACGAGCGGCGCGTGTGGCCGCGCGGTCGCGGTATGTAGGTATAGAAGTAAGAGACCTGTGGCGGCGGCGGCCGGCGACACGAGCGGCGCGTGTGGCCGCGCGGTCGCGGTATGTAGGTATAGAAGTAAGAGACCTGTGGCGGCGGCGGCCGGCGACACGAGCGGCGCGTGTGGCCGCGCGGTCGCGGTATGTAGGTATAGAAGTAAGAGACCTGTGGCGGCGGCGGCGGTCGGCGACACGAGCGGCGCGTGTGGCCGCGCGGTCGCGGTATGTAGGTATAGAAGTAAGAGACCTGTGGCGGCGGCGGCCGGCGACACGAGCGGCGCGTGTGGCCGCGCGGTCGCGGTATGTAGGTATAGAAGTAAGAGACCTGTGGCGGCGGCGGCCGGCGACACGAGCGGCGCGTGTGGCCGCGCGGTCGCGGTATGTAGGTATAGAAGTAAGAGACCTGTGGCGGCGGCGGCCGGCGACACGAGCGGCGCGTGTGGCCGCGCGGTCGCGGTATGTAGGTATAGAAGTAAGAGACCTGTGGCGGCGGCGGCCGGCGACACGAGCGGCGCGTGTGGCCGCGCGGTCGCGGTATGTAGGTATAGAAGTAAGAGACCTGTGGCGGCGGCGGCCGGCGACACGAGCGGCGCGTGTGGCCGCGCGGTCGCGGTATGTAGGTATAGAAGTAAGAGACCTGTGGCGGCGGCGGCCGGCGACACGAGCGGCGCGTGTGGCCGCGCGGTCGCGGTATGTAGGTATAGAAGTAAGAGACCTGTGGCGGCGGTGGCCGGCGACACGAGCGGCGCGTGTGGCCGCGCGGTCGCGGTATGTAGGTATAGAAGTAAGAGACCTGTGGCGGCGGCGGCCGGCGACACGAGCGGCGCGTGTGGCCGCGCGGTCGCGGTATGTAGGTATAGAAGTAAGAGACCTGTGGCGGCGGCGGCCGGCGACACGAGCGGCGCGTGTGGCCGCGCGGTCGCGGTATGTAGGTATAGAAGTAAGAGACCTGTGGCGGCGGCGGCCGGCGACACGAGCGGCGCGTGTGGCCGCGCGGTCGCGGTATGTAGGTATAGAAGTAAGAGACCTGTGGCGGCGGCGGCCGGCGACACGAGCGGCGCGTGTGGCCGCGCGGTCGCGGTATGTAGGTATAGAAGTAAGAGACCTGTGGCGGCGGCGGCCGGCGACACGAGCGGCGCGTGTGGCCGCGCGGTCGCGGTATGTAGGTATAGAAGTAAGAGACCTGTGGCGGCGGCGGCCGGCGACACGAGCGGCGCGTGTGGCCGCGCGGTCGCGGTATGTAGGTATAGAAGTAAGAGACCTGTGGCGGCGGCGGCCGGCGACACGAGCGGCGCGTGTGGCCGCGCGGTCGCGGTATGTAGGTATAGAAGTAAGAGACCTGTGGCGGCGGCGGCCGGCGACACGAGCGGCGCGTGTGGCCGCGCGCGGTCGCGGCTGAGCTCGTCGAAGCACTGCAGGCACACGCGCAGCGGCTTGTCGCTCTGTCCGCGCAGGATGTAGCGCTTGGACGAGCACGGGCCGCACACCACGGACCCGCACTTGCGGCAGTGGTGCTGGACATGCAGGGTCACAGATAGAACATTGCAACAAAAACATAAAAAACATAGTATTGCCTGTATTCCCCAAAAGGGTAGGCAGAGGTGTATTACACACCCACGATTCATCAGCTATGTTTAAGTCCCACGTAACAGGGGGCGAGCCTATTGTCGTCTACCGGGCACATTTCCAAACTCCGGGCTGCTACTAAAGCTCAATAACACTGCCCGACCCGGGAATCGAACCCAAGATTTCATGTTCAGCAGTCACTTACACTACCGCTGCACCACCGAAGCAGTTTGCAAAAATACTAATTATGGAGTAACTTTTCTTAATTCATAAATTTTTGAGTGGATGGAGCAGATTCAAACAATAAAAAATAATTCTCTAAAGATACTAACTCATTATTGTATTAATTGTCACTCATATTGTCTTTGTTAACTATTAGCGTATATTTCTGTGTAATTATACATTATACGGCACAATAATTTAGAAAATGACCACCGATGTCAAATGTGATTTTCATTTTTTTTTTGTGCAAATCTCAAATAGTGTTTGAATCTAGGTGCACTCATTTATAGTGGACACTCTTAGTGTCCAATTGTGGATCTTCTCTTTTTTGTACGTCAATGACTTAAATATACAGGCTGTGTCGTAAATAATGGATAATCCGTTAATTGAAGGTAGCCCTGATGTCACCGCCGGCGGACCACCGAAGGAATGTAACATAGTTCAAGTGGCCCGCCAATAAAGGCGGAGAGACGGCACACGGCGGGTTTCTTTAGTGGGTGAAGGCCCCACACTACCCTGCTCGTTGCCCCGAGCGACGGGGTGTGCGGTTTGGAACATTTTTTCCCGCCTTAACAAAAAAAAAAGGTAGCCCTGATGTCAAGCTGCAAGAAAATCGACTTTTTATTTTAGGGTTGCCAACGGGGTGAAAATGATACAAATATATTAAACACAAAGTGAAAAATGTAAAATCGAAAATAACAGTCACGAGCAGGATTTGAACCTGCATCTCCTGGATACCGTCCAGTTGCTTTGCCAATTCAGCCATCGTGACAATTGCTCCTGACTGTTATTTTCGATTTCACATTTTTCACTTTGTGTTTAATTTAATTTTGCAATTAAAATTCATACTATATGATGGCGCGATTTTTTTTAAACATTTTTGATCTATATTTTTAAGCATTGCAAAATTAAACTTACTATATCGGTTTAATGCATGTAAATGCTGCCGATAGATGGCGTTGGTCGTAACAGACAAATGTGATAAGGAGATTGGGATGGTTGAAACACCTGTACTATAGCTCAGTGGCTTAGAGCACTTCCTCGGATTAGAAAAGACGAGGGTTCGATTCCCGCTAGTACAAAAATTCTTTTTCCTTATTCGCAAATAATTTGTACCTACTTTAAAAAGTGGCGGAGCATGTCAAATGCTAAAAAATATAGATCAAAAATGTTTAAAAAAAATCGCGCCATCAAATAGTATGAATTTTAATTGCAAAATTAAACTTACTATATCGGTTTAATGCATGTAAATGCTGCCGATAGATGGCGTTGGTCGTAAAAGACAAATGTGATAAGGAGATTGGGATGGTCAAAACACCTGTACTACAGCTCAGTGGCTTAGAGCACTTCCCCGGATTAGAAAAGACGAGGGTTCGATTCCCGCTAGTACAAAAATTCTCTTTTTCCTTATTCGCAAATAATTTTTACCTACTTTAAAGTGACGGAGCATGTCAAATGCTTAAAAATATAGATCAAAAATGTTTAAAAAAAAAATCGCGCCATCAAATAATATGAATTTTAATTGCAAAATTAAACTTACTATATCGGTTTAATGCATGTAAATGCTGCCGATAGATGGCGTTGGTCGTAAAAGATAAATGTGATAAGGAGATTGGGATGGTCGAAACACCTGTACTATAGCTCAGTGGCTCAGAGGACTTCCCCGGATTGGAAAAGAGACGCGGGTTCGATGCCCGCTAGTACAAAAATTATCTTTTTCCTTATTCGCAAATAATTTGTACCTACTTTAAAAAGTGACGGAGCATGTCAAATGCTAAAAAATATAGATCCAAAATGTTTAAAAAAATCGCTCCATCAAATAGTATGAATTTTAATTGCATAAATTAAACTTACTATATCGGTTTAATGCATGTAAATGCTGCCGATAGATGGCGTTGGTCGTAAAAGACAAATGTGATAAGGAGATTGGGATGGTCGAAACACCTGTACTATAGCTCAGTGGCTTAGAGCACTTCCCCGGATTGGAAAAGACGCGGGTTCGATTCCCGCTAGTACAAAAGTTATCTTTTTCCTTATTCGCAAATAATTTGTACCTACTTTAAAAAGTGGCGGAGCATGTCAAATGCTAAAAAATATAGATCAAAAATGGCTAAAAATATATATAAAAATATCTAAATGATACAAATATGTTTACAATTTTTACACGATTAGCAACCCTAAAATAAAAAGTCGATTTTTGCAGGATGACATCGGGTTATCCATTATTTACGACAGACCCTATATATATTTCATGTGTGTGTCTGAAATTATCAGCAATGTATGATATAAGACAAGTCCAAGTTTGGGCACTTACCCTTCTATTCAGAACCGTGAACTGTGTCTTCTTGCAGTGCATGCACGTTGACGCCTCGTTGTCTGGTACCCACACGGCCGCGTGCTCCGAAGGTGGCTGTTTACCACCTAATGAAAAACAATTCACATATCGAACAAAGTAAATAAACAAACCCAAATATATCCTCGCAAACATTATATTAATTGGTATATCTATCCGGTTTTATAATTAAATTTGCGGCTAATCTAATTATGTACACGTTTTAAGTAATTAGATTATCAGGAAATGTTATAAATTTTTCAGTAATTAAATTATTAGTGGTTAACACAAGTTTGGATTTACTGCCATTATTCTGTGAATGTCCGTATTAAAAACTGCTTGATAGAATATAATTATCTCATTTTTTTTTGTTAAGACGGGAAAATTTTAAGTACCTACCTAAAAGCATACCCTGTTGTTCGGGGCAACGGACAGGGTAATGTGGGACCCTCACCCACTAAATAAACCGTGTGCCGTCTCTCCGCCTGTATTGGCGGGCCACTGGAACTATGTTGAATTACTCCAGTGGTCCGCCGGCGGCAGAATATAATATACCTAAAGCACGGTTTAGATGAACAGATCCGTTTTTAGTCCTCAGAAAATAGTCTAAATAAATATCCACGGACTTTTCACACAACGTCCTCTGGTCCCAAACTAAACTTAACGCTTGTGCTATGGGTACCAAATTACGGCTATAATACCTACATATACTACTTTTTTTTTGTAAATACTTACATATAATAGATAGAAAACACCCAGACGCACTACAAATATCTGTGTTCATCACACAAATAATTGTCCTGAGTGGGAATCGAACCCACGACCTCGTACACGGAAGTCGTTTACACTACCGACTACGCCACGAGGCCCGTCAATGTACATACTGTATACGACATTGGTAATCAACTATCTATTCTACATACTAAAATGATGTATCATTTACGTAGTGTACTACGTACGGAGCTAGGAGTATAATAGGTCTTCACATTTAGAAACAACAAAGAAGTCTTCAGTTTGAGTTTTTCGGAAATTTTGACTTGTGCATTAAATAATCCTTAATAAGGATTAAACTATCCAAAACCCCTTCCATATCTTCTCTATATTATTCTTCCGTGGCCGTGTGGGGCAGGCTTTAGAATTGTCCCATCCCTCTGTACCCACGGAAGTCGTAAGAGCCGACTGAGGGAATACCGAGGGAGTGGGCAGCAGCACTCCCTTGAGTATTAACAACATCCACTGCGATCGCCAATCCGCCTGCCAAGCGTGGCGATTACGGCATTATCCCCCATGACGGGACCGCTCGTTGTGGCGTCCTCTTGGGGAGGCCTATGTCCAGCAGTGGACGTTGAAAGGCTGATGGATGGATTATTCTTTCTATCCTGTCCTTGTTATATGACCGCCTCTTATAACTTTCCTTGGAGATTGTGCCGGGAGAGTGATGTGTTTGGTGTTGCTAGCGTCTATAGGCTACGGTAGCCGCTTATCCTCAGGTTTATGCTTGTTTGTCACCCCCATAGTATAAAAGAACCTAGAGATATTAGACATAAGTACTGTGAGCAAAGTAAATCTGTACTTACTCTTTCTAAGCAAATCTTCTATACATTTGTCTATGTGTGCCATCCATTCTTCTTTCTCGGTGGCAGTAGCGGCGTACACAGCGAATGACTTGGATGCCGTGCGTATCAACCACCCGTTGCGGTATTCTATGAAGCGATATACAAACTAAATATGAAATTTTTTGCGCCGTAAGTACTAATAAACAAAATGCTCTCACATTCGGACCCGAGCCGAACCAAGGAGTGCTATAGTCTAGGACTCTAGGCAGTGTTGTCTATCTATACTATTATAAAGCTGTAACAGAGCTGTGTCTACATTTAAGATATTTGAGAAAAAATTACTGTATTAGGTGCGGCGCAGACGACGTACTATCCGTGGCGCACTTTTTAGTCTGTAAAAATAGAATCTATGTAATTATATACAGTAACGCATACGACGCACAAAAAGTCCGGCGGATGATAAAAAATCCGCGTAATTCTTGCAGAACCCGCCGCGCCGCGCCGCACAAAAAGTGCGCGAAAAAAATGGAACGTTTGCTTCAACGAGCGTTAACGCAGACGGCGCATACTTTAATCTGAAATCTGCACTCGTTAAGTGGTGGATGTAAAATATGGCGCCAGAGATCGATGTATCGATGTTAATACAAGAAGTACAAAACAGTCCAGTTATTTATGATACTTCTAAGCCTGAATATCATGGATATACATTTAAAGGGAAGAAATGTGTAAATAGTGTAACATTTATTCCGCTTCTGTTTGGACTTATACTATACTTTATGGGAATATGAGTAGGAACCATCAGGATGTCAATCTCGTCGTCGAGTTCCCATGTCTTGTATGTGGAGAAATGATACAGGATATTTTGCTCAATGATTAAAATGTTTTGTTACGACATAATAAGATGGAATTTATACAATTAGACAGATGGCACGATTATTTATATAAAATCACAACAAAATCGTTAAAAAAACACTGTTAAGTATACCTATATTATAATTCAGTAACACAATAACACAAACTGATAGAGAGGTTACTTTTGTACCGGGCACAGAGGGGTTCTTACAGGCACATTAGATGATTCCTGTTTAAGATATAGAACATCAATGAATAATATATGTAAATCGATTCACAACAATAAATATATCTATGTGAGGAGGTTCAACGGAAAATACTATTATTCCCACAACTTCAATAATACATCGCGATCTCTGCATTTCCACAGCGTGTACGTCCCTACAGTTCCGCGATGGACTTTTTGTGTGCCATGCACTTTTTGTGCGCCGCAGAACCGATGGCACAAAAAGTGTGTCGTCTGCGCTGTACCTTAGGCTACATAGGCGTGTCTGAACAAAAACAATTTTTTTTAGATTTTTTGTCTGTTTGTTCGTTCGCGCATCACGCAGAAACTACTGAACGGATTTTGATAGAACTTACTTATCGGGAACCTGAGATATAGCAAAGGCTAGTCTGTAGGTATAATAAAAATTTTCCTTGAAGCACGTAGGTGCACGTAAAGCCGTCGGTCCTGAGGTTGAACACTTCTTGCTCGTGCAGAATTGGTCACAATTGATTGAGTGAGTGTATTTAGATATTTTTATATATTTTTAGCATTTGACATGCTTAGCACTATACATTAAACACAAAGTGAAAAAATCCTGCTCGTGACTGTTATTTTCTATTTCACATTTTTCACTTTGTGTTTAATGAGTGAGTGTACATGTGCGTGTGTTGGCTATAGGGCCGGTTCGGCTTGGCAGCGAAGACCCCTAGATGCCCGCGACGCACTTAGCGCCAGAGACGCCTCCGTAAAGAAAAATTAAATGTACCTAAATTACGAGTAAGTACATTCCCTCTTGTCTCTTCACCTCTTCTTACTTATCATCACGCCATGTCCCTTGCGGGGTAGGCAGAGAGAACAGAGTGCCAAGAGGCTCTATTCTTGCATACATCGCTCGCTTCCTCAACATTTATAATTCTCTTCATACACGCTCGCCAGTCTCGGAAACACCTCACTCCACCTTTCTTCAATACATGACCGATTTGGTCTAGGTAGGTGAGTCTCGATCTCCCCCTGTACCTACATCCTTCCACTTTCGCATTGTATATCTTCTTAACCAGTCGCACGTCCGGCATTCTTTCCACATGTCCGAACCATCGGAGCATTCCCTTTCGCATCTTTACACCATTACTCTCTTTCATATACCTACTCACTCTTACGTCATCGTTACGAATGCAGTTAGTTAGCTTCACTACACGGATTCTCTCACTTATAATACACACATAATTTCGAGAAATCTCGAGTAGTCAGAGGTGTGTGCTGTAACTAGGTCTGAACCTTGGACTCGGGATCGAACTCGATACCACTGTCTTTGCAGTCTTTGGTTTTACCGCTAGGCCATCACTGCTACTACTAGGTATATATATACAAGAATTGCTCGTTGTTAGACAACACCTTGCACTAACGAATAATCCTTGTATCGCCGGGGACATTAAAACATACAATTTTCCGGACACAAAGTACACCCAAACACACACATTTGGAACACAACAACTATTTGGAGCACACAAAGAGTTGTCCTGTTGTCCTGTGTGGAAATCAAACCCACAACGCTCCAGACGGAAGGCCACCACTCCGCCATCTGTGCAGTACTTTATCTTCTAATATATAAAATTATCATGTCACAGTGTTCGTCGCCATTCTCCTCCGAAACGGCTTGAGCGATTCTTATGAAATTTTGTGTGTATATTACTGAATATCCTAGATCCTAGACCTACTGAGGTCTGAAATGTAAACTATTCTTCATACCCCATGTGATAAGTATGGTCCCACGCAAAAATTTATATTTTATTTTTGGGTTATATTTTTTTTATTTTAACAATTATGTATTCTGAACTATGTATATACATTTAGCTAAATTCCATGACGATCGGTTGAGTAATTATGGTGTGAAAGCGTAACAAATAACCGCAATTTCACATTGATAATATTACTGAGGATTCCAAGAGCAATCAATTAGTATACAACCTCTACATAACCAAGCGAGCATCATTGTCAGCGATAATGATAATAAGAGAACAAATTGTTATCACAAAAATACAGGATATTTACAGACAGTATGTATTTTAGGTAATGCTGTTGATAAAAAGCACAGTGATGTACTTTATTACAGACACAAGGATTTATTTATTGGTTTGTGTATAAACGACGATAGAGGTTATCGGGTCAGCTTATTAGAATTGGTGATACAAGGTTAGCAGATAAACCACTTTATACTTAAAAAAGAACATATATCACGTGTGTATCTCCGAAGGGGTAGGCAGGGGTATATTACACACCCATCCATCCATCAGCCTTTCATCGTCCACTGCTGGAAATAGGCCTCCCCGCCGCAACGAGCGGTCCCGTCATGGGGGATAATGCCGTAATCGCCACGCTTGGCAGACGGGTTGGCGATCGCAGTTGATGTTGTTAATGCTAGAGGGAGTGCTGCTGCCCACTCCCCTGGTATTGCTCAGTCGGCTCTTACGACTCCCGTGGGTAGAGAGGGGTGGGACAATTCTAAAGCCAGCCCCACACAGTCGTAAAAAGGAAAATTATCAGTAGCAGCCCGGAGTTTGGAAATGTGCCCGGTAGACGCCAATAGGCTCACCTCCTATTACGTGGGACTTAAACATAGCTGGCGAACCGTGGGTGTGTAATACACCTCTGCCTACCCCTCCAGGGAATACAGGCGTGATGCTTTTATTTTTGACTAGATTCTGCTCGTGTTTTATCTTCGTGGACTTCAGAATATAAATAATTCAATCTACACATGAATCATCTCTATGAAAAATAAGTATCCCACCGGAACTATAATTTTTTCCGGGATAAAATGTAGCCTGCGTCTCGGTCTTGACTCCACACTATATGGATGCAAATTTCATGATGATTAGTTCAGTAGTTACGAGGTGACAAACAAAGCAATTCGCGCATTTATAATATAACTTCATAAATGTACTAAATACACAGATGGCGGAGTGGTTTAGATACCGGCCGATTTTTGTGGGTTCGATTCCCACACAGGACAACTTTTTGTGTGATCCACAAATGGTTTTTCTAATTCTGGGTGTATTTTGTGTCCGTGAAATTGTATTTTTATTATCTCTAGAAGTACGGGCACCGACTGGAAATTGAAACATGTTCTGATCACACCGTACGGTATGGATAATCCGACTGTTCTCTTCAAGTACAATTCAAGAAGTATATTATAAGTTTATAACATTATAGGTACCTGTGATATAATACTAATATAATAATACGTATTGCATTTTAATATTTTCATTAGGTAGGTCCTAATCTACGGGACCACTGAAGGAATGTAATATAGTTCCGGTGGCCCGCCAATAAAGGCGGAGAGATGACACACGGCGGGTTTCTTTAGTGGGTGAGGGCCCCACACTACCCTGTTCGTTGCCCCGAACGACGGGGTGTGCGGTTAGGAACATTTTTTCCCGCCTTAACAAAAAAAAGGTCCTAATCTACGAGTAGACACACGGCATTGTGTCAAATTCCAAAAGAATAGCAAAGAGACGACGCACCGGTCAATGATTTAAAAATTCTGCAATAGGTATGTCTAGGAAATGGCCAACATTATTTCATCGTGGAGTAGACGTAATTTTATATTCCCTATTGATGAATTCGACATTTGCGATTCAAAGCATTCAAACAAGAAGCATACAATATGCATGTATTTTTATATGCTAATATTCAGGTACCTACTTAAATTTGGTATAGTTTGTATCATGTTTCTATTAATGACTGTACTCAGAGATAAGAGGGGAAAATCGGAGGAAAAATAATAACTATTTGAATTCCAAATATCCACCCCCTCTGGGTTAGATAGATAAAAACGCGTTTCCGAGTACTTTTCCGTTAAGTCGGGAAAAAATGTACGTAACCGCACATCCTGTCGTTCGGGCAACGAACAGGGTAGTGTGGGGCTCTCACCCATTAAATAAAACCACCGTGTGCCTGTCATTAGGGCTGTAATAGGTTGAAAAAGGAGTGTTGAGTTTTGGAGTAGTTTTAATCTAGGGATTGATATAATTACTGTTTAAAACCTAAGGTTTACATGTAGCCAAAGCATTGCCTTATAAGCTGAATAGAAGAGTTGAGTCACAGAGGCATCAATGTCAACACACTGCTATTGATAATAAATATTACCTCTGAATCATTGGGCATTCACATTTATTACATGATTCATAAACATTACATTTTAGAATCATTTCAGTCTTGAAATTTATAGGTATAAAATAAAATATTATGTTTACGCTAATGTAGTCAGATGAACCATGGTGGCAAGTGGTAACAAGTCGTTTTTTACAATAAATCTTCACTATGGACTAATCCCTGTATCCTGGGTGACTTCATCTAATATATAAAATTCTTATGTCACAGTTTTAGTGTTTATACTCCTCCGAAACGGCTTGACTGATTTTGATGAAATTTTATATGTATATTCAGTAGATATGAGAATAGGTTTATAACTAATATTTATACCCCTACGTATTAAGGGTAGCACACCCAAATTTTTTTTTTATTTTTTGAAAAAAAATTCCTTTTGGTTATTTTTTTATGATGTGGCAGTACAAAATATATTTAGTCCAAAATTTTTACCCTCCTACTACTAACCCCTACTTTTTAACCCCGGTTGATAGCCCATCAATTGGGTTACGTTTTGCCAAACTCCTCCACTTGGGAGCAGCATAATAGCAAGTTTCGTCGAGCGCAATTTTTCGAATACATTTTAAAAGTAAAAATTAACCGCAATGGCTCAGCTGCGGAAGTGGTTGGAGGTACAAACGGCGGCCATTGCCCTTATCCAGGAGCCGTGGGTAAGGGCAGGCCATATCCAAGGTCTCTCAAATCTTGGAGGTAAGGTCTTACTTTTCACGGATCATGATCACCCCAGATCGTGCATCTTTGTAACTAACAACGTGAAAGCACAGTTACTAACAGACTTCTGTTGCAGAGACATAACTGCGATAAAGCTGTCTCTCCAACCAGCAGCCATGGATGGACACATGATCTTCGCCTCGGCATACATGCCTGAGAGCGAGGATCCACCATCGCACGACCTTACCAGATTGGTGAACCACTGCGAGGAAACCAAGACGGAGGTCATCATCGGAGCCGACACTATCGCCCACCACACCTTGTGGGGAATGAAGGCTTCAAACAGTAGAGGTAAGGCCTTAGTTGAATTTCTTTTCTCTACTAACCTATCTCTGGTAAACATAGGTTCTGAACCAACTTTCGTCACGCGGCGAAGTAGGACGATTATTGACCTAACGCTGGCATCGGAGACGGCAGCGGATAACATCATGAACTGGCACGTCTCGGAAGAGGCATCGTGCGCGGATCATAGATGGATCCGTTTCTACATTCGAGTCCAAACACTCCCAAAACCTAAAAGACGGAACCCTCGCAAAACCGATAGAGTAAAATTTTTAAGGTCAAACACTCCCAAAACCTAAAAGACGGAACCCTCGCAAAACCGATAGAGTAAAATTTTTAAGGTCTCTCGGTGATACATTAGCACAAAAGGGAGCGACACAGCAACCCCTAAATATTAAACAAATCGAAAGCGAAGTTGGTATACTTACCAACACGTTAATAGATAGCTACCAAGCAGCCTGTCCTGAAAACACCCCATCGAAAATAAAGGGTAAGCAACCATGGTGGGGTCCGGAGCTCGAACGCAAACGGAAAAAGGTAAGGAAGGCCTTGAACGGAGCAATGAATACCACCAAAGATAAGGACTGGGATGCTTACCGAGCAGCAAAGTCCGAATACAAGAAATGCATACGGTTTAGGAAAACAGAAGGGTGGAGAAGCTTCTGTGGCAGTATTGAATCGTGTCAACAAGCAAACAGGGTAAGAAAAGTGCTAAAGCAACAAAATGCGCCTGCACTAGTAACCCTTTTTTTTGTTAAGGCGGGAAAAAATATGCCTAACCGCACACCACGTCGTTCGGGGCAACGAACAGGGTAGTGTGGGGCCCTCACCCACTAAAGGAACCCGCCGTGTGCCGTCTCTCCGCCTTTGTTGGCGGGCCACTGGAACTATGTTACATTCCTTCGGTGGTCCGCTGGCGGCTTACCCTTTCGGGTACCCTCTACTGAGCGACGCATCCGCACATGGAGCGTCGCACCTTCGCGGGAAGCCTTGCGGGTGGCGGACGTTCCCCGGTCCATCCACCCGCAGCCTCAGCTAGGGCGGCATAAGGCGCAAGTATCTGCGCCTGCGCCGCCCCGGTCGCTGGCGGCGGCTTGGGTCAGCGAAAGAATTCTCCTCCCTGGCTCTCTCCGCCGCTTCCTTCCGCGAGATAACCTCCTCGCAGAAGGCAGCAACCGCGGCCCAATTCCTGTCACTGCCAAGCATCGCTCTGACGACGCTCGGCAGCGAGAGGTCCCCCCCTATTTCCGCGATGAGTTCACGGCGCTGCTCGGCCCAAGCCGGGCACGACTAGAGCGTATGCCGCGCCGTGTCCTCGTCACAGCCGCAGTGGTGATAGCCCGGAGTCACTACCCTCCTTGCGACTATGTGCAGATATCTGCCGATGCAACCATGCCCCGACAGCATCTGCACGAGTCGGAAGGTAAGGAGGTATGACCCTGGACGCAACGCTGCACTAGTAACCCTCCGTAAATCAGATGGTACACTTACATCATCAGTAGAGGAAGCTAGACGCGTTCTAATAGAAACTCACTTCCCAGGGTGTGTCTTCACTCAAAGAATAAACTGGAATGATGAAGTAATCACACCCACAGACTGGGACTGGGCCTACGCCAAGGGAACAGTCACTTTGGACAAAGTCCAATGGGCCGTTAGCAGTTTCCATCCCTTTAAATCACCGGGTCCAGATGGAGTTTTCCTCGCCCTATTACAGTGGGGAGTATAACCCAGATCGTGGACAGACTGGTGTACATCTTGAGGGCGTGCCTGGCCTTAAGATATGTCCCTATGGGATAGAGGGAAGTGAAAGTAATTTTTATCCCAAAGCCAGGTAAGGGTGACTACACAAATGCGAGGTCCCACCGGCCTATTAGTCTGACCTCCTTTCTGCTGAAAACTCTTGAAAGGCTCTGCGAAAGGGAACTGACAGATGGGGCCCTAAAAGTAATCCCACATCATGTAAACCAACACGGCTACAGTGCGGGTAAGTCTACCGAGTCGGCTCTTCATCTAGTGGTCAGTAGGATCGAAGAGGCAATAGAGCAAAAAGGCTCTTGTCTAGGTACCTTCATAGACGTTGAGGGCGCCTTCGACAGGACCAATTTTTTCAGCATATGTACAGCCCTATCTAAACATGGGGCACATCCCGTACTGATTGACTGGACAAGAAACATACTTAGCAATAGTGTGGTTCGACTGGAAGGAGAGGAAAAAATGGCAATGATAGCCAAAGGCTGTCCACAAGGGGTGAGAGGACCCCTGCTGTGGAATTTAGTTATAAATGACCTGATCACCAAACTCAATGCTAAACACAAATATACGATAAGATATGCGGATGACCTTGCAATCTTGATCTCAGGAAAGGTAACCGACACCATCTGCAACTTAACTCAACAAGCGCTAAGGACAGTAGAAACTTGGTGTAGTGAATACGAACTAACGGTAAATCCCGCTAAGACCGGGCTAATAATGTTCACGAGAAAGCGAAACCTAGAAAACTACAGCCTTCCTAAACTATTCGGTACGGAACTACAACTATCAAATGAGGTCAAATATTTAGGCCTTACACTTGATAGCAAATTAAATTGGATTAGCTACTTAGACAATAAAATAAATCAGGTAAGCATAACCTTCTGGCAATGCCGGAGGATGATTGGGAAAAAATGGGGTTTGAACCCAAAGATCATTCTATGGTTATACACTACAATCATACGCCCCATGCTCACTTATGGTGCTGTAGGTTGGTGGCCTAGGACCAGACTGAGCACAGCAGCAAATAAATTACAGCGCGTACAGCGGTTAGCTTGCACGGCAATGACAGGTTGCATGAGAACAACTCCCACAGCGGCAATGGAGGCCATGTTAAATCTACCACCGCTCTCACTGTACATACAGCAGGAAGCAGCTTTAGCATCTCTACGACTCAAAACCTTAGGTTTATGGAGGTTTTGTAAGACACAGCATACGGCCTTACTGGAAGAGCTCACCGAGGAGCTCCCTATCATCACGGCGGTAAGTGACCGTTTACCAAAACAATTTATGTTTGATAAAAAATACAAGATCTAACTGTATGAAGACGGACAATATGAGGGACTAAGGCCCAGCGAACTCCGTATCTTCACAGATGGATCAAAAACAGGTACAGGTACTGGAGCCGGAATCTTCTCAGAAGATCTCAATGTACATATAGCTACACCACTAGGTAGGCACGACACGGTATTTCAGGCAGAATGTTTGGGTATCTCCCTAGCAGCATCTGCAATCAATCTGGATGTGAGACAAAGGGTAAGAATCTCCAAATACTGTCAGACAGTATGGCAGTGCTCCAGGCGCTGAACAGCCATACGGTCACATCTGGACTCATACACAAATGCCACCAAAGACTAAATTAGGTAGGCAACTTCAATATATGTTATTACCCTACAATAGATCAAGGGACACAGTAGCTCCGGAGGCAATGATGCGGCAGATGAGTTGGCTAGAAGAGGTTCTGACATGGCTGCTGTAGGACCGGAACCCATCATAGCTTTGCCCTTTGCCAAGCTTCAGACTCTGGTAAAGGAAAGAACTAGGGACCATCATCAACTCTATTGGTCGAGTCACGGTGAGTGTAAACAGGCCAAGGAAGCATTGCCGCTGTTAGACAGCCGAATCACTAAACAGTTACTTCGGCTAACTAAGCAGCAACTGTGGATAGTCACGGCAGCTATCACTGGTCACGGATCCTTTAACAAACATTTATTTGTCTTAGGAATCACAATCAGCCCACTTTGCAGAGCGTGCCTGCAAGAGGAGGAGACCAGGAGGTCCATGTGTTGCAGTACTGTGCGGAGGTCGCCACATACAGGACCAAATACTTCGAGAGCTCAAGTTCTATCCGGGAAATCACCAGCAACACCAAGGGGCCGTTGGCGTTCTTCCGGGAGCTGGGGTGGATCGAGTGAAGGTTTCACACCCACCCACACGCAAAACACGCGCTCAGACGTGGAGTTGCGGAGAACAGCCCGCCGAACCAATACCAATACCAAAGTAAAGATTAAAACTTATAATAATATTTTGATACTCTAGAAATAATTCATATGGCAAAACAACGTTTGCCAGGTCAGCTAGTATAATATACAATTTAATAGACACTCAGACTGAGAACAACCATTTGTGGGAATCAAACTCACAACACTCAGGAGAGACACAGGTGAGCTACCGAATACTAGAAACACCCTCAACTATGTTTATAACAGTAAGAATAGATCTGGCTATGTTACTTATCAATGCTATTTTGATCCTATATTGTTAAAGTGTCATATCAAGTGCAAGTTCAAGAACTGGTCACCATCTTCATAGCTTTATATGATAGTAGCTATTTTAGGTTATATCTTAGATTCCCAATATAGTAGTGAAAAAGTAAAATGTATACCAGTTATTTGGTCTAATCAAGAGCATAAGTATAACACAAAACTTTCATCAAAATTAATTCAGTAGTTATTGCATGATGTGCGTAAACAAACAAACATACAGCAATAAACAGCCTTATACATACAGTAATTTTTCTTAGATACTCAGCTTTATATTAGTATAGATAAATGAGTGGTGAATATATAAATACTTACGTCCTTCATCTTTTAGGGACTCCAATTTGACTTCTTCGAGTGGAATAACATGTTGTTTGTTATATTTCTTCTTATTTATAACAATGTTTCCGTAAACGAGGATGTCATTGAACAAGAAGAACTGCCTTGCCTTGGGTTTCTTTCGACACATTTTGGTTAGGACACCCTCACCCACAAGAACCCTGCCTTGTTCAGCCAAGGGCTACAAAAATAAACCGTAATTAAATATTGAACTGAGTTAAGTTGTGAGAAACTTTTTAATTATGGTTGCAAATAAATTATAGTTAAAATAACTAAAAAAAACATGCTTTAATAGCTAGTTAAACTAAAAAGTAGTAAATAATATTACAGTAAATAATAATGTTGTAAAAAATATGGGGTGCTTAACATCAAATTGATTACTAAGTAAAAACCACTCCATCCTTTTTTTTTACAATCATTATTATTTAGCATAAAGTGTGAAAATGTGAAATCGAAAAATTCTATTATAACCTGTTTTTACTATATTTTTTCTTATTTTTTTTTGTCACTAAACAGCACTTTTGTTTAAAACACCCTATTTCTTTTTACCATAGTTGTGCTGTACCGGTTTGTTATAAAAAAAAACTGATAAAATTCTTGAATTATTGTAATGTCATTGGTCCTTGATAAGTTTGCAAGGTTTCAATTTAATCCAACATATTAAAATTAGTAAAAATCACATTCAAAGATTTCATTACATAAATAGATATAGTGAAGCGTGTTAATATCTCAAAAGTAATTTAACATGTAATCAGATACACTAACTGAATTGATTTAATAGTAAAAATCTATATAAGTAACAACATAATGTTTTTTTTATAAAAGAGTCATAACAGTAGTATATTTGCTAGTATTTATAAATTCCTACAGTGAAAGTACCTAGTAAGTATGGGGTTTGTAAAAATAAAAGCTTGTTATCCCTAATTTTAAATAAAAGAGCTAAAATAATCATATTATATTAAAAACACTACAATTTTACATTAAACTTTATGGGAGTCTATAACCTTTTGAGGGGATTGTCTATACATAGTATATCCTTACTAGCTGCATAGGTTTGTTTGTGTTACAAAGCACAAAATGTGTTTATATATTGTAGTAATAAATGTTCTATTGTAAATGGTTATTGCCATGAACATATCCAAAAAAATATATATCCAAGCTTTTTTTATTACAAATATCATAATCAGCGTAAGACCCACGTGATGGTAAGCAAAAGTGCTTACCATAACGTGGGTCTTATGCTTGTTTGCCACCCTAGTAATAAAAAAACCTATTGCAGGTGAAAATATAATTACTATTTATTAGTTCATTGTCATGTACTCTTTTGATCATGTATCACTCATTCTTATTAACTTTTTTTTTTAAGACAACAGCCTTGCTCTTATGTATAATTCTTGTATTGTGAGAGAAATTTCACAGACACAAAGTACACCCAAACACAATATAACCATTTGTGGATCATACAAAGAGTTGTGCTGCGTGGGAACAGAACCCACAACACTCGAGCAGGAGGCTGGTATTTAAACCAGTTCTGTTCAGTCTGTGTTACTACTTAAACTACAGTGGAATCCGTTTATAATGACATTGCAGGGACAACAAACACGTCATACTAAGCGGACGTCATACAAAGTATTTTGTAGAAAATAAACAATCTCCTATTTTTATTAGTATGTATTTATTTTAATAGAAAGAAACAAAAACAATTACCCACCGAGACAACACAAAAAAAGCCATGCACGCACCGAACGTCATCGGGTATCACGTGACTCTCCCGAACACTGCCGAAGGTGTTAGGAATCATGCAAGTCACTATAACTGGACGCAATTTATTAAAAATGGGTCACAATACACCGACTTAGTTATAAAGAATTTTATATGAAAACCAAACTTCGCTGTGTAATTACGTCATAATAAACGGTTGGGCAATATAGGCGGAGTCATAATAAACGGATTCTACCATAACTAAATTCACTTTGAGATAAATTTAATATTACTGGGAGCAGTGCTACTTTACAAAAGTTCAACCATTCACAAGTTGTGAGTAAAAGTATTATTTTTATTTATTGTATTGATTTCTCAGTTGATAAAAACTAAATATATAATTCCTAGTTGTTGATTCTGATAGTAAACTAGGATTTAATTTGACAGGTTTCCTACATATAGTTTATTGTACACATTACAAAATTTCACAATGAACAACTACACTTATATTATTACCCACAAAAACGATATCAGGGTTAATCTCTGATAAGAGAATGCCAATAATTTAATCTAAGTACATAGGTAATTAATTTATATTTGGTAACATAAGAATAATTGTATTTTAAATAACTGAGAATTACAATTGTAATAATAACAAGACAAGTTGGTTATATACCGATATATTCAGTCTACGTCGGATTTGATGAAATGAAGATTATAGCTAAGTTTATCGGTTGAGAATACGAAAGTATTTGTTTTTTTTTTATCATAGAAGAGATCTATATCTGTAAAAAGGCTTACCTGCCCTGAACTGCCGAAGCAGCTCTCAACCATACCAATCCGTCTAGCATTGGCTTCACTGTTCACTGAAAGAAGAATATTATCATTTTGTAATCGTAGTACGGCAAAAGTTTGACGTCAAAGGAAAGTGAGCGACCATGCAAACAATGACACTGATCTAACACAACTTTATCAAATGCTAGCGCACTACATATACAGAGGTATTCTCCTTGTAAAACCTTTATAACACTGAATAAAACCAATAATAGCCTACCTAAACGGTCCACCATTATCGAAATTTATTTTCTCAAAGATAGGGCCGACAAATATGTGTCATTCAAGACCAATATTATTGCCAGCTAATAGATGTGCAATTGCCGACTAAAACAAAGAATATAGTATATAAAATCTAAGGCAATAATAAACGAAACGCAAAAAAGCAACAATAACTTGCAACTAGTTGCAACATTTAAATAATAAAGTGCCTGATACACGGTTGTGAACCAATGTTCCAACAAAGGTGACCTTGGTTAGGCACCGAATACGTTATTTATGATAAAAGTAAAAAGTTATATGGGATTTGATAATTTTGTTACATAGTCGAACATTTAAACCTGCAAGAACTTAATAATATGTATAGTCTCTCCGGAGAAATTTCTTTATCAAACAAATTGCAGCAAGCAGAATTGACTTGATTGATACTGCAGAGAAATGGCAGCATATATTTTATAAGACTAATGATATTTGATATATTTTTTAAGCATTTGATATGATTAGCCATATAAATTACATTAAGTGCGAAAATGTAAAATCGAAAATAATAGTTACGATCAGACGCGATTCGACTCCACATTTTCGCACATTGTGTTAATTTATATGGCTAAGCATGTCATGCATGTGCTTAAAAAATATATCCATCCATCCATCATCCTTTCAACGTCCACTGCTGGACATAGGCCTCCTCAAGAGAACGCCACAACGAGCGGTCCTGTGCTGACCGCATCCAACGGCTCCCCGCGGCTTTGACCAGATCGTCGGTCCACCTTGAGGGGGGCCGTCCTACGCTGCGCCGTCCGATACGTGGTCGACACTCGAGAACCTTTCTTCCCCAACGGTTGTCGGTTCGTCGAGCGATGTGGCCTGCCCATTGCCACTTCAGCATGGCAGCCCGGCGGGCTATGTCGGTCACTCTCGTTCTCCTACGGATCTCCGTATTACGGATTCGATCACGTAGGGAAATACCAAGCATAGCCCGCTCCATGGCCCGCTGAGAGACTTTGAGCCTTGAAAACGAGGCCAACATTCAGAGACCACGTCTCTGTTCCGTATGTCATCACTGGCAACACACACTGGTCGTAGACCTTCGTTTTCAGACACTGCGGAATATTCGACGAGAAGATCTTCCTTAGCTTCCCGAACGCTGCCCAGCCGAGTTGGATTCGTCGATTGACCTCTTTCTCGAAGTTGTGCCTACCTAACTGGACCGTTTGTCCCAGGTAGACATAATGGTCGACAACTTCGAGAAGCGCACTCCCGACTAGGACCGGTGCTGAAATGACATGGACATTAGAAATGACTTTCGTCTTGTCCATGTTCATTTTGAGACCTACTAGTCGGGAAACCCTGCTGAGATCATTGAGCATGGTGCCAAGGTCCTCCAGAGATTCTGCCATGACTACAATATCGTTGGCATATCGAAGGTGAGTGATGTATTCGATATTGATGTTGATGCCGAATCCGGTCCAGTTCAAGAGCTTGAAGACATCTTTCAATGCAGCGGTGAAGAGTTTCGGGGACATAACGTCTCCTTGTCTAACACCTCTCTGCAGTTGGATCGGTTTCGTACTCCTGTCCTGAACACGGACTGACATGGTGGCGTTTCTATACAAGCACTTCAGCACTTCGATGTACCGATAGTCAATTTGGCACCGCTGAAGGGACTGCAGCACTGCCCAAGTTTCGATCGAATCAAAGGCTTTCTCATAGTCCATAAACGCCAGACACAGAAGCCGATTTTATTCCTCGGTTTTCTGTATAATCTGGCGTAGGGTATGGATGTGGTCTATGGTACTATAGCCTTTTCGGAAACCGGCTTGTTCGGGAGGCTGGAAGTCGTCAAGCCTGCGCGTGAGTCGATTTGTAATGGCCCTCGAAAACAACTTATAGACGTGGCTCAAGAGCGAGATGGGTCTATAGTTCTTCAAGAGGGTTCTGCCATCTTTCTTGAATAACAGCACTACCACACTTCTGGTCCACGACTCTGGAACGTCGCCCCCGAGAACGACGGAATTGAACAGCCTCTGAAGAGCTTTTAAGACCAGCTTTCCGCCAGTTCTCAGAAGCTTCGTGGTGATTCCGTCGTCTCCCGGTGCCTTTTCGTCCTTTAGTTGTTTGAGAGCCATTCTGATCCCGTACAGGCTGACGTCCGGGATATCTTCGGTAAAGTGCCGAATTAGCTTGGATCTGGGATCTTGGACCAAGCCGACAACAGGACTCTGGGATCTGTACAACTGTCCATAGAACTGGTGGACCTCTCTCAAGATCTCATCTCGGGATGAAATGACAGTGCCGTCGTTGGTTCTCAGCTTAGTCAACTGGCTTTGGCCGATAGACAGATCTCTTGCGAACACTTTCGAGCCTTGGTTCTGCTCTATCGCCTCTTTAATGCAGATAGCATTAAATTGGCGGATATCATGTCGCACGGCCTTGGAGATCTGTCTGTTTAACCGCCTCAGGCAGGACCAATCGGCTGAAGACTGGACTGTCATTTCTTTTCTCCTTTCTATGAGCTTGAGAGTATGGTCTGAGAGTTCACGAGTCCTACAAACGCGACGGGCCTTGAAGTAAAAAATATATAAATCTATGAAAACTGTTAAAAATTGCTAAAAGTAATGCTAAATATATTCAAAATGATAGAGTGAAATAAATCGTAGTTTATTTTGGCACTATGTAGGTACTTTGTTTTCCTACCTTTAATAACCTGTGTACTTTATTTGCACAAAAAAGGTGATTCTTGCTAGTGACATAATAGACCAAATATTGCCTTCCGCTGCTTGTGTGAACTACTTCAAAATATAAATCCGTGAGGTGACGGACTAAGGATACAAGTGTCACCACCCCATTATTTCACACGGGTGTCGTAGGAGGTGACTAAGGGAAGTTAGCAATTATCATCGATTGCATGACTGGTGGTAGGTACCAAGTGGGATTACTCACTTGGTATCGGGCCCGAGCGGGTTGGTACCACCATCTTCCGTGCGCCCCGCCATGAAGCACATCATTGCGTTTTGGCTGTAGGAGATAGCCGTTTATTCTTACATTTCATATCGGTGAAATGGAATGGTGAGAAGCGGCTTGACAATACTCTCGGTATAGTTAAGTCCATGAGCGACGGTTACCATTTACCATCAGATGGGCCGTGGCTCGTCTGGCCACAATAGGCAATAAAAAAATAGTGTTTTTATCCTCTGTATACTTACGTTAAAAATACCTTCCAAAAGTTATAAACCAGTGAAGTGAATTAAACAAAACTCAAATTTCATAACATTTATCAGATTGGGCACAAAGGACATATATATATATAATATATAAGGTCATAGCAACCAGCCCAAAAAAAAAGGTGGCAACGCTAATTCTATTGTGTGATATTCGAGCAGAAATATTTGTCATGAAGCTGAATTTAACAAATTCAGAAATAGTAGGATTGTCATTAATGTCTTCCAGTGCTTTATACATAATGAAGCGATGGCTCAAAGAAAGGAAAGCATTAAGTCATTTTAATATAATGAATTTACTTGAATCTTGCTCTTTAAACTCCTTTATAATATATACTATTTGTGTCTGTAATTTTAGCAGCCAAGTTGTTTACGGAAATACGTATAGTACGTGCGTACGGCGCAACAACTCGCAGAGACTGCCCTGCGGTACTGGCGGTTATAAACAGCCGTTTACATGGCCGCGCACGGCCGGACGCCAACTCAGTTGTCAACGCAGCTCTCATAACCAATGACATTTGAATGTCAAGCGAAATTTGGTTGTAAGCTGCTATCTACACAGTTATAAACTAGCAAGGTCAGCTTTGTTGGAGCCTTGGCTTACAACCGTGTAGCAGACGTTTAAATACCTACCTAAGTACCTAACGCTCCTCAGACTAAATAAGTAGTATAATAGTCTGTGGACTAAATACATCTAGACCTCAGACTAAGAACATAATAGACGGAGCCACGGCGTGGCCGCACTTGAAACAGCAAATTTTTTTTTAAATGTTGCCAGGTTGACAAATATTTAACCATATTTGGGCAAACCAAACGATAGTTAAAATGAGGTCTGTAACTTGGTCGTAAATAAGAAACTCTTCGTAACAAATATTTTATTGAAAATCACAACGTTTATCAAAACAATTATTTAAAAATAAATCTACCACCCCTTCTATTCATCTAACAGTCAGTCATTAAACGTCCACCGCTGGACATTGGCCTCCCCAAGAGAGCACCAGCACTAGCGGGCTTGTGCTGACTGCATCCAACGGCTCCCTGCAGCTTTGACCAAATATTTGGTCCATCTGGTGGGAGGCCATATTACGTTGCGCTGTCCGATACGTGGTCGCCACTCGAGAACCTTTTTCCCCAACGGTTGTCAGTTCGTCGAGCGATATGGCCTACCCATTGCCACTTCAGCATGCAAGCCCGGCGGGCTATGTCGGATATTCACGTTCTACGGATCACCGTAATTAGAATTCGATCACGTAGAGAAATACCAAGACTTTGAGCCTTGATGCAAGATAAGTATTGCTTCTCCATAAATTGCCGTTCTGTTCGATATCTCATCTGGTAAATAATAATAAGTTATATTTAATAAAATAATAGAACAAAAGAATACACTTAAATTATCTTTTCTTTATTTTCTGGGTCAAATAAGTAAAGAATTATCATCCTTTCAGCACTGATTTAATTAATTGAAAAAGAACTTTTTTCATTGCATTTAGTGGCATATGAGCCACGGCTCAGCTGATGGTAAATGTCAACCATCGCTCATGGACTCAACTATACTGAGAGTATTGTCAAGCCACTGCTCACCACTTCAATTCACCGATATGAAATGAAAAAATAAACGGCTATCTCCTGCTACGACCAAAACGCAACGATGTGCCTCATGGCCGGTCCCACGGGAGAGAGAGTACTACAAGTGGGGAAGTTAGCTATAGGACGAATACCATGACCTTATAAATTTGTGTTGCCACCTACCATTTGAGGTGTAATTATATATTATTTATTATATCCTGCTCGTGGCTGTTATTTCTCACGCAAAATAGGCGCACATACGACGTCGAGTTGCGGGAAAATAGCCCGCGTTTACAATACAATACAATATCTTATTTAATATTGTTTTACTCCTGGGTTTTATTTTGAAATCCTTAAACCCCAGGCAGATGTCACAAGAGAGAGATAGCAAATCAGTTTCTCTGAATTCTATATTATGACTACTTTGTGTTTAATGTATAGTGCTAAGCATGTCAAATGCTAAAAATATATATAGAAATATCTAAAATATTTAAAGGGTTGTATTGTAAACGCGGGCTATTTTCCGCAACTCGAC
Source organism: Leucoma salicis (assembly GCA_948253155.1). NCBI lineage: Eukaryota > Metazoa > Arthropoda > Insecta > Lepidoptera > Erebidae > Leucoma > Leucoma salicis. The sequence continues at coordinate 9,656,743 of OX411820.1, read as the reverse complement.
GTCGTATGTGCGCCTATTTTGCGTGACAATTATTTAAAGGGTTTGCGTCATTATTAGGTAAAATCTTAATTGTAAAATTAAGTTTACCTGGTCGGTATAATGTATGAAAATACTTCCGACAAATGGCGCAGGCGTCACCCAAAGACGTTAAGTATGATGTATTATCGAAATTAGCAGTCAGGAGCAATTGTCAGGGTGGCTGAATTGGTAAAGCATCTGTACGGTATCCAGAAGATGCAGGTTCAAATCCTGCTCCTGACTGTTATTTTCGATTTCACATTTTTCACTTTGTGTTTAATGTATAGTGCTAAGCATGTCAAATGCTAAAAATATATATAGAAATATCTAAAAGCTTATTTTGCTTATATGTCTGAACTTGATCATTGTTTATAACTTAATAAATATGAAAAATGAACTTCATTAAATTATTATTAAATATTATTTAAATATTTATTGATAGTTGTAGAACGTGTGAAATGACTTTTGTAAACTGAAATGAATCACTTTAGTACTTTGTGCTCAAACGTTGTGAAAAAAAAGTACTAACTTTGTGTTCTGAAATGAACTCATTTTATTAGGGCTAAGAATTATTTAATAATACTTAGTCATACAAGAGCAAAAATATGTCAGGGCAGATCCGTTTTCACATGTTGATTATGGCTCGAATTAATTATTTATCGAATTAACACCCAAATCGATTTCGTGCGTTTTGGTTTGTCGCTAATGGACGCAGCAAGGAATATAGGTACTATTCAAGTTTCATATCTAAGTAAATGTAAAGCAGAAAGCAGGCAAAGGAGACTGGAGGGTTTCCAAGGAGCGCTTGGCCTGGTCACCTACACGGTTAATTTTAATGTTTCCTAATAACATATAAGAAACCCACCTATGCTTATCACTTTTTCCAAAAGCTTGTCTGAAAATAGATATACAACATTAACTTACGGCATAAGGTAAATATTTTGAAAATTAAGTTATTTCACTCATACGGAGTAAATATAAACCGCAGTTAACTATGTTCGCTAATCATGCGACACCGGGGCCGGGGACTCGGAAAATAATGTTATCATTTCAAGAAATTTGTATTTTTATACTATTTTTTTGAGAACGTCTGCCGTACCGTAATAAGGGCGGGCGAGAGCATTAGACACTGATTTGTCGCATTTTTTTTTTGTATGAAATTGTCATTCTTCTCACCATATTATGTGAGTATATGTTCATTGGTAAATATTGGATTATATAAAGACATATAATAGACCAGCAACGGGTGCCTCATGGTCAAAAATAAACATCGATAACATAAAGAAAACTACGAAGCGCCGGTTTTGGACAACAACCTGCACAATGTTAGCACCCCATCGAAGGATTTTTGAAATCAAAATGACCTTAATCGATAGGTCTACTACTAATAAAATCACCTCCCAATGTTTCAAATATATTTAATAAAGTTACACCAGGCGTACATCACTCGCTCAAGGCCCCGAGCATTCTTATACTTACTCTATGGCCCCGAGTTATATGCCTACTGTTTCGCGTACCGACCACGGTACAACCGTCACAACCGACACAAGACCATAGACTAATTAGTGTGTCCCACACAAGACTGTCACACGCGCGCCTAAGCGCTCGCGCTTGTAGTATTGATTAAAAATAAAATTGTTTTTCGCGATTTAGAGTATTTCGACAATTAAATTTAATAACCGAAAATTCAGAGCTAAAACTCGTATAACGTATATGATCAACAAAAAAAACCATTTTATAAAAAAATAAGCCGACTTGAAAATAACATTTAAAATTATATAAAAAGTAATCAAATAAAATCTACTAGAAAAATATTTTTTTAAGTTTTATAAACGACAGCTTTGTTGCTGTCGGTGGAGTCAGGAGTCTCCGAAACCGGCGAGCGGAAACCGGAGAGTGTATGAAGAGAATTATGAACGTTGAGGAAGCGAGAGATGTATGCAAGAATAGAGCCTTTTGTCACTCTGTTCTCTTTGCCTACCCCGCAAGGGAGATAGCGTGATGATAAGTAAGTAAGTAAAATCATCATAGGTGCAAACCTAGCGCATTCGTTGAATGACGCGGTCGCCCGAGGATTATGCGGCGGGCAAAACAATCTCAACTGTATTTCTGTGTTCATAAGGTACATTTCTTCTCGCTACAAACAATTGGTGTTATTAATTAAGATTTTGTAGGCTATTATAGAGAGATTTGGACAAGTTTTAATGGAAGTGATGTTTCTGTCCGTAGGACTAGTACTTATTCTGTGGTTACACGTCTGTCACCGGCTTACATATATTATGTGTACCAAATTTCAATTCAATCGGTCCAGTACTTTCGTGACCTAACAAAAATTTTGGTGGACCTATACAGACCTAACGTAGACCTATCGATTAAGGTCATTTTGATTTCAAAAATCCTTCGATGGGGTGCTAACTTTGTGTAGGTGGGACAACAACACAGACTAGATAGCTAGCTACAGCCATGCTACGGCTACATAATATATTGTAAAAACCAGAAGAGGTAATCTGTGACAACAATAAAGATGTAACCGATATATTCATATGCATTAAGATATGTATTAGTGATATTGGATAAAAAAAAGCGTGAGACCGCGTCAAGACTACTCAGCTGACTCCAGAGACCGTCACTACGGGCGATAATAATCAGGGAAATGCACTTTACGGCCTGATCGTGTTGTCCTAATACTAGGACTAATGGTTTTTGGTAATTCTTTGGTGAGTGTGTTTTTGAGTAGTGTCGGTGTACTAGTGTGTGTGTTTGTGTTTAAGTGTGGATTTATAGAATTATGTGTGTTGTGAGAGTCTTGCAGTATATAGGCCGGCTTGAGGCGGTCTATCGACACTGTGACTTCCTTATTACCAATAAGGAGTTTGAATACTTTGTCGCCTCTTTGTACTAATGAGTATGGCCCAGTGTATGCAGGTTTCAGTGAACCTATAGTGTTGTCCTTAAGAAAGACATGTTTAGTATTAGCCAGATCCTTAAAAATGAAAGTTCGGCGATTGCCTATGTGCCGGGACGCCGGTGATGGATGCAGATTTCTGGCAAAGTTTCGAAGTCTTGACAAGTAATCTGTCATGTCCTATGGTTTCGTCAACCTGTGGGTCGAAAAATTCGCCCGGAAGGCTCAGTGGCAGTCCATATACTAATTCAGCTGCTGAAGCCTCAATATCCTCTTTGTATGCGCTGCGAACACCTAGCAAAACTAGTGGAAGACATTCTATCCAACTGTCATTCGTGTGGCAAGTAATGGCAGCTTTGAGTTGCCGGTGGAATCTTTCCACCAGGCCGTTACATGCTGGGTGATATGCTGTCGTCCTGCGATGTTGGAAGCCAGCAATTTCGGATAATTTCCGAAACAAGCCCGATTCAAACTGCCTTCCCCTGTCGGTGACGATATCTGTGGGACAACCAAAACGCGATATCCAGCCGTTCAGCAGGGCCTTTGCCACCGTTTCAGCAGTTATATCAGCCAAAGGTATTGCCTCAGGCCATCGCGTGAAGCGGTCGATGACGGTGAGACAATAACGGAAACCTTGACAGAGCGGTAGTGGACCCACCAAATCTATATGTATGAAAGCAAACCTTGAGTGCGGTAATTTGAACGTACCTAGTGGGGCAGAAACGTGCCGTGTGGTTTTGGAGCGCTGACAAGCCAAACAAGAACGTACCCAATCACGACAGTCTTTCCTCACCCCAGGCCAGACGTAGCGTTCAGCCACCAACTTGGCAGTGGCTTTGGTGCCTGGATGACTCAAGGAGTGCAGACGTGTAAAAATTGATTTGCGTAATGTCTTTGGAACGAATGGTCTCGTAGTGGAGCTGCTGGTGTCACAGTACAATAGATTCTGTGAACCTGGGATCTTTACCTGTTCTAGTGTCATTGAGGTACCACCTGCTAGGAATTCTTTTAGTTCAGTGTCTTCAAGTTGAGCTAAAACAATGGTCTCTGCGTCCACAGGTTGGGCAATCTCCTCTACGCGTGAAAGAGTGTCCGCTACGACGTTGTCCTTCCCCGAGATATGCCTAATGTTGGTTGTAAATTGAGCTATTAGATCTAGGTGATGAAACTGACGCGGTGAACAGTTAGCTTTATGCGAGTTGAAGGCAAATATAAGAGGCTTGTGGTCGGTGTATACCACGAAGTTACGAGCCTCCAACATGTGCCTAAAATATTTCACACTTTCGTTTACAGCAAGTAACTCGCGATCGTACGGAGAGTACTTTACCTGTGCTGGGCTTAATTTACGTGAAAAGAAGGCAAGTGGCTCCCAAGCTCCCATCCGCAGCTGCTGCAGAACTGCGCCGATACCTACATCAGAGGCATCCGTGACCAACGCTAGCTTTGCGCTGCAGTCAGGATGTGCTAATAATGCTGCCTGGCACAGACTGGCTTTGCAATTGTTGAACGCCTCAAATTCCTGGGGTGCGAAATTGATGGGATATGACCCCTTCACCGAGCCAGCCAGCAAGGCATTTAGTGGTGCTTGGTAAGTGGCTGCATTTGGGATAAAACGCCTATAAAATTTCACCATTCCCAGGAACCTACGGAGTTCACGGACGGTCTTAGGTAACGGATAGTTCTTAATGGCCTCCACCTTTTCAGGCAAGGGTACCATCCGCCGAAATGTTGTAGCCAAGAAAAGTTACCTCGGAAGCTCCGAAGACACACTTGGATGTGTTTATAACCACGCCGTATTGTTGGAGCTGTTCGAAAAGCTGGCGCAGGTGTTCTGCATGGGTCTGCTGGTCTACTGAATACACTAAAAAATCATCTTGGTAGGCATAACAGAAATCTAGTCCCCTGAGCATTTCGTCGACAAAACGCTGAAAAGTTTGTCTCGCATTACGTAAACCAAACGTCATGTGAGTAAATTCATATAAGCCATATGGGGTGGTGATGGTGGTCTTCGGAATATCATCTGGGTTTACTGGTATTTGGTTAAACTTTTTACCAAGTCAATCGTGCTGAAGATCTTACATCCGGCGAGATTGTGTGCAAAGTATGTGACAATAACAAAAGTTGAATTGTAATAAATACATTTCTAAAAGAAATAATACATATATTTTACATCACATTAATATCTGTTTTTTTCCTTTTTCTTTTGGCTAACGTAGTTTGCGTATTAGCCACGAACAAAAGGTAAGGAAACAGTGGGACAGTAAAAGGATTTTGGGATCGAGGATTTCATTTTGGGAAGAGATCAGTAGGAATGAGTTCTTTCTCGTATGTACTACATTATATATTACACAAAAACATACACTTACATAAATACATTATACCAGAATATTTTTTATACTTATTTATTATAATATCTGTTTAATATTGTTATTTGTTTTAATAATGGAATTTTTTAAAGTTTTTACTTGTTTCAATAATGCCATAGAATACCGTTATTAAAACAAGTAACAATATTAAACAAATATTAATGTGAATATAATGATAGATATTATTCTGAAACGAATAGCACAAACTAACTGATATGCATACATGATATTATGATATGCAGCATATCTCTATATCCTCCATATTAAATATTAGTGATATTCATAATTATATTAGTTTACATATTATGATATTACTTGAAGAATATATTCATATCAGCTGATATTGACAAATATCGGTATTGGGTTAATACCGATATTTTTAGGCAACATCGATAATTGACAAGAAAACGTAAATGTCTAAAAATAAATAGGTACTGACAAGTGGCAGTTTGTTGCCATCCTAAAAAACCAATTGTTTAAGTTAAGTATCGAGTGAATAATCGATTACAAAAACCTGTAAATTTAAATAAAAAAACAAATATACCTCATTACTTTAGGAAATACCTACCTTATACCTTGGGATATAAATAATATTGGAACCAATTTCATTTAAGGTACAAAGTAGGTTGAATCATGTGATGAAAGTAAAATGGTTTGTATTTTTTTTCGTGTAACTTTTATTTCGGTAGGAGATCAGGCCGAAAACCGCGAGCGCAAACCATTTTCTGTGTCCTACGATTCGATAAGGCTAGGCTTGAAAGAAAGAGGCTCAGCTTACTCTCAGCGGCCAAATGCCGAAGTTCGGTTCAAGCTACCGAAATTCGGTTAAACCGAATGTAAAACGAATTTCGGCCCATCCCTATTGATAATGGCAAAAAATCAGCAAGGCTCGTCATCAAAAAAAATTGCCGTCGCGGGACGTCTACCAGATGTGAAAACATCAAAATTATTTTGTAGAAAAAATGAGTAGAAATAAAATCATCATAAGTTATTTAATGTGTGTCCATCTTCCAGCTACAATACTATCTAATCAGCTTCAGCTCCATGTCATCATAATATTGCATTGTCACGCGATATACATATGCGTGTACAATTTCAACTCAATCGGAAACCACCAACACACTTCCCGTGTGTCAAATTTAACTTGAAAGATCTGAACGGGACAAGTAAAATAAAAGCGTCGCCACGCTAACAGCCGATTTTACCCTCCCTCCGCATTAGATATTTCACATCAAAAATGATTTGAGAATATCTTGTGATCCTACGACTAGCAGCATAGTACCACTGTCTGTTTGTTGAAAACAAGTAAAAATCAACATAATCTTGGCGAGCATATAATACGATTTCAACGTTTTGTAAGTACTACTTCTACGTAATTTCAAAGTATGCTGAGAAATGTATATTTTTTACATTAGAGTTGGCAACACCGTGATCATGTGAGGATAGATTCATTTTTTTGACATCAGCGAGAAATCGATAGCCTACGGTAGTCAAATTCGTAATAATTCCTAATAAAACAAACGAACAAAATGGCCTGTAAATTCTGTGGCCCAAAACTATCGCTATGTGGGCTGGTCCTGAGTGTGTGGGGAATCATTCAGTTGGTATGTGCAACGATACATTTTTTTCTAATATACAAGGTATCAAGCCTCACCTTGATAATATGTATGAATATTTCAGACTTTGATGGGAGTATTCTACCATATCAGAGCAGTAGCTTTGTTAGAAGATCTCCCGTTGGATGAAGTTGAGTCGGAGCATGGCGAAGATATAATCCAAAGTTTTATCATTGCCGCAGACAAAGGCTATACACAGGTGAGTCTCACATTACAGCTCATTTTTAATGTGCAGTGGGCTGTTCCTTGCAGTGATATTGCCTTCTTAATGTACCTCATTAATCACCTCTTACGAGGGCCCTTGAATGTACCATCCATCCATCAGCCATTTAACGTCCACTGCTGGACATAGGCCTCCCCAAGAATGGGGGATAGTGCCGTAATCGCCACGCTTGGCAGGCGGGTTGGCGTTTGCAGTGAATGTTGTTAATACTTGAAAGACTGCTGCTGCCCACTCCCCCGGTATTGCCTCAGTCAGCTCTTACGACTCCCATGGGTGGAGAGGGGTGGGATTATTATAAAGCCGGTCCCACACCGCAAACGGCCCTTTAATGTACAGGGGGTAGGAAGTTATTCTTGGTTGTCACTGCACAAGGTTTGTCACATCAATCTAATTTGAGTTTTTAGCATGAAATTAGTATAGTTATGATCCTGACCTTCAATTCCCAGGTTTGTGTGATCTACAAAAATGATTATATTGAGTGAAAATCTAGCTATTGAGCATTTTCCTAAAAAGAAAAATTCTCAGTAGCAGCCCGGAGTTTGGAAATGTGCCCGGTAAACGTCGATAGGCTCGCCCCCTATTACATGGGATTCAAACATAGCTGGCGAGTCGTGGGTGTGTAATACACCTCTGCCTACCCCTTAGGGGAATACAGGCGTGATGCTATGTTTTTTTTTTATAAAACATAAACCTATGTTTTATATTGTAAAAATATATTTTATATCGTAAACATAGGTACCAACTTTAAGTATGGGTTATATATGGTGGTTATGACAAACATAATTAATTATCAAAAATAATTTTGCTTCAAGAAGGTTTCGTTAGAAAGAAGCAAGTGGGCATGCCCTCCTCTCTGCACACCTATTATTTACTGACTGCAGTTATCTAATTTCTGCATTCAGTGCATTACAATATGCTTTCATTCTTAGCAGTCAATATATTTTAAATGTCCTATAAAAAATACTATTTTAACTATACATATACATCTTATAATTACATTGAGTTTAAACAAAATTGTAATAATTACATGTTTATATTTTACAGAATTCACAAAATTGCTGGATCGCTGCCCTCTTATATCTTGTCACCCTTGTTATCTCGGGACATCAGTTCTGGATGAACAACCGCTCTACTGTTAGTATGTAAAATGAGTGACATTGTTGTAGTGATGTTCGAACGGACATACATTTTGTTCTGTTAATTCCATTCCATGTTTAAATTGTTTATCACACTGTTTAAAGACTATGAGTAATTCCAGTTCTAAAATTTTGATGGTAATATTGAAACTTAAATTAAAATTGTAATTAGGGATTGTAAACATCAAATGAGAACTAGATCCAATATTTGTGTAACTGCAAGTATAATTGAAGGTGAAAATAGTTAGCAAAGAATATCAGTACACAGGCACACCACTGTTGTGATTTTAAATATCATGTTTGCTGATTAATATCTGTTAAAATACTGTAGCACAAATAGGATTTTTATTCTTGATTTAATAATTCTTCATACTTGCTTGAATAAAAATGTAAATATATTATCCTATATACTGCTTTACTAAGTTATGTCAATGATTAATTTAAGAGTCAAGTGGTACAGAATACTAAAATGAATGTACTGAGTTGAGTCAAAAAGTATTGTGTATAAGTATTTCTGTAATGAATACAAAATAAAATAATATTCTATCTAATATAGATACATTGTGTAATTTAGTTTTCTCTGAAATAAAGTATTGATGTTAAATATTGTGTATATAGTTTTGTATCTTATAGCCAAGCCAAGTTATGCACTTGCAGCTCGAACAATCGGAATGGTTAAGCAAGTTGGCAGTCAGATGGGTGACCAAAAAGTGACACCTATTTGTGGACACCTGACCTCCTCCGTGCTTCGGAAGGCACGTTAAGCAGTGGGTCCCGGCTGTCAAATAACACCCTTTAAAAATGCTAAAAAACATCATGGGATTAATGGACTATCCCCTAGCAGTTGTTACAGGTTGTCAGTCCTGAATAAAAATTCGGACTCCAGTCTTGTTCTAAGGTCGCTAGTTGTCTCTTTATATAGTGAGGTCAAATGGGCAGTCGCTAAAACCGAGCAGATCGAAAGCCGAACAAAAGAAAAAGATTGGGGTAAGATGATAAGCATTAATGTTAGACTTGCTGTAAATTTGAAAAACATTTTTTAGCTCTTAGACCAACTCGTGCATAGTTTACATGCATGATTGCATGTTGCATTCAATGCAATTTTATTTTATTCTTTAGAATTTCTTATTGCTTCTTGTAAAGGATAACAGAGAGACGAGAAACCTTCGGTAGGCCTTTTGAAAAAATGTACCTAACCGCCCCCTGTCGTTCAAGTCAATGAACAAGGTAGTGTGGAACCCTTTTTGTTAAGGCTGGAAAAATGTACCCAACCACACACCCTGTCGTTTGGATCAACGAACAAGGTAGTGTGGGGCCCTTTTTGTTAAGGCCAACTCCCACCAACTACTAGGCCAGTGCCTGTATTATGGCTGGTGCACATACAATGTTCAAAAGTTATTGAGACACAAAAATTACGTCATCGCATTTAGAAGCACATTATATTGTATTTGAGTGTGTGTGCGCGCGTGTATGTCCTACGTATGCACGTGTTGGTGATCGTGTGTGCGTGTAGGTGTGCGTGCGTGCGTGCGTGCGTGTGTGGTTGTGTGCGTGTGTGAATGGTGCAAGTACCTATATTTTCTGTCTCTTGTTAGTTTAGTGTTTATAATATAAGCTTATTGTTTAAAATATTATAAACTAACTATGGTATTGACGTTTTGCAAATGCTGTTCTGCAAATAATATTGCATAATATGTTGATTTCTTCTTCCTTTTTCTGGGATCGAGAAGGGGAATGGATGGGTGTCTCTTCAATACAGCATTGAGCGCATAGAGCTGTCTCACTGTTGGGATGCGTATGACTCGGCAGTTGGTCGCGCTTCCCCATACCAGGGTACAGTATAGTATAATAAGTGATAAAATCTTTATAAATTGATTTAATTTTATCGTATGTTGCTGAATCACTGGGTTCTGAATATATATATGTATGTATATAAATATCCACTGTCTTATGATATTTGAATATGCTTGACCCATTTTTTTTATTGCATTTAGCCAGACGAGCCACGGTCCATCTGATGGTAAATGGTAACCGTCGCCCGTGGACTCGACTAATACCGAGAGTATTGTCAAACCGCTGCTCACCAATTCATTTCACAGATATGAAATGAAATATAAACGGCTATCTCCTGCTACAGCCTAAACGCAACGATGTGCTTCATGGCCGGTCACAGGTAGATGGTGGTACCAACCCACTCGTCCCACTCGGGCCCGATAGCAAGTGAGTACCTACTCCCACTAGGTACCCAGCCCTACCACCAGTCATGCAATGGATGATAATTGCTTACTTCCCTTATTTGCCGCATACGACACCCGTGGGAAAGAATGGGGTGGGACACTTGTATTCTTAGTCCGTCACCACACGGGTAGAATTTGAGACCGTTATCTAAAACATCTCCTAGGTATTTTACATTAGTCGGATATTTACTTACTTACCATCACGCCATCTCCCTTGCGGGGTAGGCAGAGGGAACAGAGTGCCAAAAGGCTCTATTTTGTTGCATCCGCATATGTACAGGGTCTTGATGGGGTAACTGAGATACTGTAGCACCTCAGGCATGTTGAGCGAAGCTGCATTAGATGGTTTCCACGCCATTATAAGAATAAGATGCCCCTTTTCATTTATCTGAAATTTGTTTGTTCGTACTAACACTAGTTTGTAAGTGTTTTTCACGTATATGTGTGCTAATTATGTAATCATTTGTGGTTTGTTAGTATTTCTTCAGAAAAATGGTAGGTACCTAATTTGTTTTTTAAGATGATATGACATGATTTTTGTTATAGAATTTTCTGCTATGATCTTAACTGCATCACAGTCTGATCCCTAAATTCAATTCAATTCAATTCAATATCTTTATTGCACTCCATATGTTATTAAAGTGTTAAGGTGTTACATTAAGTAGGTACAATATGGAGGGTCCATATTGTACCTACTTAATGTAGGGCACGGCAACATAGAAGAGAGGAGGATTCTATTTTTGTTTAATAATAAAATATATAATCTATTTAAATTAATATTGCACTATGTATTTATTATAATGTATTATTTTAAATTATATATTTACTAGTCTTATTCTATTTAAGTAAAAAACTTACTGTTATTAAATTAAGATAGTGGTGTCATTTGCATATATGAAAGCAAGCAAAGTTATGGTGCAGAGATCGTTTATGTAAACCTTAAATAGAGTAGTGCCTAAGACGTTACCTTGTGGGACACCGTAAGTAACTGTGTATTTGTTACGTATATAGTCTTCTATTTTCACATATTGCTTTCGATTGGTAAGATAGTCTTTGAATAGATTATAGGTAATATTATGAATTCCTACTTTCTCTAGCTTTGCTAGCAGGATTGGGTTAGAGACGGCGTCAATAACTTTTGAGATATCCAGAAGCATTTGTTTTTATTATCTAAATTTTGAATATAAGATTTGTCAAGTCCATAATGGCATCCTCAGTAGGCCTTCCAGAACAGAACCCATACTGGTTACAGATGATAGTTACCATCCCTTCTCACAATAAAAATTGTTATGTTTTTTAATTTCAATCGCTTTGCGAACCATTCTGCGGTAGTAATTGACGTTCGTTGGATAAAACTTTTGTGTTCGTGTTAGAATTTCGCAATGTTCTGCTATTGCTAATTTTGTCATCTGTCTATTTTTACAGCTGCAACGTCTGCCTTGACTCTCACTCTGCGATAGTACGTTTGATCTAGCCAATGTAAGAACTATCGCAGCTGCAATCGATCTTGTAGACACCCCCGTCTTCATTTGGTACCTATGGAATCACATCCTTTTAGAGAGTGGAACGTAAATAGTATTTATGGGATACTTCCCTAGGAGAGAACCGATTTTGTCAGTTACTCCTTTGATGTAGGGCATGTATGCAGGTTGGTGGGGTCGTCTGGGTATTTCGTGGATGACGGGGGTGGTGATGTGAGGAGGCATTCAGGTACCTATTTATGTTTGTAGGTTTCCGAAAAATTGTGTGCTCAGAGAGACATCTCGTACTTTTAATTTAACATTTCCCCCTTTCGTATGTGAAGCGAAATTTATGATGAATGGATTTAAGGTCTTCGAGATATTGTTTAATCAAAGGTACAGCCTTTGATCAGACAGAAATATTTCGTCAATAAATCTATTCTAGAATCGGATACTTGCTAAAAGGTTCCTGAACTTAAAGTAAAACAAATATAAGGAAAATTAATTTTCTCTTTTTTGATAAAATAAAAATGTACTTGATCAGCTAATAAGATAAAACAAAATTTATTTATTCTGAGGCGGTAAGAAGTTAGTGTTAGTGTGCCGTGTGGGGCCGGCTTTAGAATTATCCCACCCCTCTCTACCTACGGGAGTCGTAAGAGCCGACTGAGGGAATACCGGGGGAGTGGGCAACGGCACTCCCTCGAGTATCCCGCCTGCCAAGCGTGGCGATTATGGCATTATCCCCCATGACGGGACCGCTCGTTGTGGCGTTCTCTTGGGGAGGCCTATGTCCAGCAGTGGACGTTGAAAGGCTGATGGATGGATGGATGGAAGAAGTTAGTTATTTATACGTATAGATTTAGCATACAATGAAGGTATTGCTATTATGCTAACTCTATGGCAGTATGGCTAATACAAAGAGTAGAATAAATTAAGAAAGGAGGCTAATGTAAAAATTTTGACAGGACTAGGTACTTCCGAATTACTAAAAGTTAACGTGACGTTTATTTATGATAATAATCTTTTATTTTGTATTTGTAGTGCTAAAGTTAAAATAGTGTATTTAATCTTATGCGGAATATAGTTAGTTACTCTGGAGTATTTAATAGACAGAAAATTATAGATATACTTAGAACTTGGCTTAGTGGTTAATTTTGGTTACAGGAATGAGTGCACTTTTGGGTTGTGGCATCTGCTGCATGTTGATAAGCGCGTGGGGCATTATACAATTGGTAATTACGTTTTACACACATGGATATTACTATGGACAGACACGCCACTTATTCTAAGGCTTAGAAGTATATTAGCGTTGAAGTCTAATCTAGGAATACAGTCCAGTAGAAATATGGCCGTTCTTAAATATTTTAAATTTATTCTGGCAAGAGAGCTTTGGTTTGTATTGTCTTTCTTATTTTATAAATTTCTACTCTTTAATAGAATTAGGCCAGTGCCGAAAGCCTTTGAAAATGGTAAAAAGTGAAAAAAAATAATAGTAGGATGAAACCCATTGGAAAAGTAAGAAAATATTACAAAAATAAAAGGAAAAATAATTTACGGGCGATTTGAGGTCGGGAAGGGGGTGGGGATGGGCTTTTAAGGGTAAAAATCGGTTTATCACGATTTCCGGCAAAACTAAGAGTTCTATCGAAAAAAGGTAAATGGCAAAATTGTAGGCAATAAAAAGATCTACAACTTTTGGATAAACACTTTTTTCACATAACCTCAAAATATATGTGAAAAATCTCAAAAACCGACTTTTTGGTTTTTTACTTTTAACTTTCACAAAAAATAATATTTTTTTGCGAAATTTGGTGAAATCTTACCTTTTTATATCTCAAACACATTGTAATTTTGTTTGATGCAAAATATTTATTTTTTCCTCTTATTTTGATTAAATATCGAAAAATCATCCCAATTTTTAATCAAAAATTTTGACGTCAAAATATCTGCTTTTTGAAAAAATCGGTGTGTTTTTTATACGTTGAAATCTCTACTATTTGATGGTATAAAAAAAAGTATACATTACTATGGAAAATTTTCGCAGAAAATGCAAACAAACGAAATAACTTTTTGTTAATCCTTATGTAAAATATTGAGCTATTTATTAAAATTTACAATTTAATTACTAAAAAAATTTAAGTTTCCATGTTACATTGATAAATAAAAAGAAATCAAATCCATGAAACATATATTGCAAAAAAACATGTGAAAATAGTTAATTTTCTAAGTATTAAAGATAGGATTTGAAGGAAATTCTGTCAAAATATAATGTTTTTTTTTTGAGTAAATGTTCTCAGAAAATGCAAAAAAAAACATTATATTTTGACAGAATTCCCTTAAAATCCCATCTTTAATACTTAGAAAATTAACTATTTTCACATGTTTTTTGCAATATATATGTCTCATTGATTTGATTTTTTTTATTTATCAATGTAACATGGAAACACATTTTTTTAGTAATTAAAGTGTAAATTTTAATAAATAGCTCAATATTTTACATAAGGATTAACAAAAAGTTATTTCGCTTTATTGCATTTTCTGAGAAAATTTTCCATAGTAATGTATACTTTTTTTTATACCATCAAAAAGTAGAGATTTCAACGTATAAAAAGCACACCAATTTTTTTCAAAAAGCAGATATTTTGACGTCAGAATTTTTGATTGAAAATTAGGGTGATTTTTCGATATTTAATCAAAATAAGAGGAAAAAATAAATATTTTGCATCAAAAAAAATTACAATGTGTTTGAGATATAAAAAGGTAAGTTTTCACCAAATTTCGCAAAAAAATATTATTTTTTGTGGAAGTTAAAAGTAAAAAACCAAAAAGTCGGTTTTTGAGATTTTTCACATATATTTTGAGGTTATGTGAAAAAAGTGTTTATACAAAAGTTGTAGATCTTTTTATTGTCTACAATTTTGCCATTTAACTTTTTTCGATAGAACTCTTAATTTTGCCGGAAATCGTGAGTAACCGATTTTTACCCTTAAAAGCCCACCCCCACCCCCTTCCCGACCTCAAATCGCCCGTAAATTATTTTTCCTTTTATTTTTGTAATATTTTCTTACTTTTCCAATGGGTTTCATCCTACTATTATTTTTTTTGGTTTCGAAAATTATCGGCACTGGTCTGTCGTTCGGGGCAACGAACAGGGTAGTGTGGGGCCCTCACCCACTAAAGAAACCCGCCGTGTGCCGTCTCTCCACCTTTATTGGCGGGCCACTGAAACTATGTTACATTCCTTCGGTGGTGACCTGGGTTAGCCTAGACTGTTTAGTTGTATTCTATCTTATCAATGACTTCATAATATATTATTCAATAATATCTCAGTGATCAGTAGGATTAAAACTGACAGTAGTCGATGATTAGTGCACTCTGACGGGTTTAAAGTATATGCACAAAAGTCCACAACACCCATCAAAACTGAAGGTTCGTGTTTGAATCGACCGCGTGGTTACACAGTCACCATAACTTCTTTTTTGTATAGTGGAAGATCAGCGCGTGTCTTAAGATCTGCGTTAGAGATTGGTTTTGTAACGAATAGTCCAGATTATTTTAGTTTTCTCTTAGTATTGTGTAGAAATACCTCGTTTTGTTCGTTGCAATAAACATATTTTCTTTCATTCAAAGCCCTTTGCATGCAGAGCTAATTCGATTGAATATGACTATTGATACATTAAAGTATCGAAATGTTTCCATAAGAACATCACTATATATGTCCGAGTTCAGGACGAGCACAAAACCGATTCAACTGTAGGAATAAGGAGACGTTATATCTCTTAACGTTATAAAGTGGGTCTAAAAATGATTATGGGTAAGACTTGGGAAGATATTCTCGTCCGTAATTCCGCAGTTTCTGAAAGCATAGATTCTACAACCAGTTTCTAGTGTGACAAGTGATGAGATATATGAAAACAGAAACGTGATTCTACAATGGACTGACCGGAGTCCATGGCCTCGTGAACAAGCTTAAAGTCCAGCAGTAGGTATACTATTTAGGGCTATTCTGGGGAACGAAATCCGATGAATTAGAGTAACTGACTAATCCCAGGATTGGTACGCTAAAGCGTCAATGGGCAGGCCAAATCGATTAGACGTTGTAGAAGAAAGGTTCTCCAGTGTTAATCGCGTATGGGATGGCGCAGCGTAGGATTGCCTCTCACCAGACGGACCAACGACTTAGTTAGTATAGGGATAGAGGGAACAGTTGGATGCTGCTCATTATGGTGCTCTTTTGGGGAGGCCAATGTCTAATAAGGGGCTATGAAAGGCTGAAGATTGGAGGAATAGTCACAGGGCTCTCGTATCCTAAATTGATTCCAATATGTTAAGCGACCCTGTTTTGTGTATTGGGGCTGCGACCTGACCTAAATCCATTTCTAAGATAGGGAGACCTCATTTTTGTCGCCCTGGGCCTCCAACAAGCTTAGTCTGCCACTGCTATCAGGTGGAATCCACCTGTGCGTATTACTGATTCCGTAAACGTAGTTTTATTGTATAATGTGACATGTGTATATCAGAAAGTATTATAGAAATACCTACCTAATATTATTATTCGATTTCAGTTCATCATGGGTTTTCTATTTTATTTTGAAGTCCCGGTATATTTAGAAGAGTGTGAGGCGGAAGAATATGAAGACTATGATGATTTCATAAAGAAAACTAAATTGAATTTTATTACGGTAACTAGAATTTGCATTATTGGATTTAGCTTTAGGTGCATCCATCCATTCATCAGCCTTTTAACATCCACTGCTGGACATAGGCCTCCTCAGGAATGGGGGATAGTGCCGTAATCGCCACGCTTGGCAGGCGGGTTGGCGATCGCAGTGGATGTTGTTAATACTCGAAGGAGTGCTGCTGCCCATACCCCTGGTATTCCCTCAGTCGGCTCTTACGACTCCCATGGGTCTCCACCCATGGGAGTCGTAAGCATAGATTTTCTAAATTTTAAGTAGAATTAGGTAATTACCTATATGCATAGCCTAAATGAGTTCTCCATGTGAGAAGGTTTTGGCTCGTGCCCAAGCCTTCTCTATGTGAGAAGGTTTTAGCTCGTGCCCAAGCCTTCTAACTTCTTTCAACAGTCATCCTGCTCGTGACTGTTATTTTCGATTTCACATTTTTCACTTTGTGTTTAATTAAATGAACATGTCATGCCCAGACTGATAAGCGTCGACGAGCTGGTAGTCCAAAAAAATAACTCTATCTGTGTCAGATTCTATGGCTCGGTAGAAAAAAAATCTACAACGAAGCCAATAGAAGGGTTCGATTGGGTTGGACAGCATTGGCAGCAAAGTATGTCGAGTTTACAATTCACCGATCCCACAATGCCTAAAAGTTAAGGTTTTCAACCAGTGCATCCTACTTGTTATATGTCAATATTATGGTGCCTGGATGTGGATACTAGCGGTAGGGTTAGTCTACAAACAAAAGTGAATCGCAAGCTATGAAGCGTGCTATGTTTAGGATTAATCAGTAGGATAGACTTCGCAAAAAGTGTCTGTTGAGAACTGCATTCTAGTAATATCTGTTAGCTTGACAGATATAGCTTGCAGAATCAGCAAACTGAATTGGCAATAGCCGGGTCATATTTGCCAAAGTATCGATGATTACTGGCGCAGACATTTTCTAGATGTGTATCGCGAATTGGCAAGCGTGGGGTGGGACGCCACGCCCATTAAATCTTCTCTATCATCATTTAATCTATTAGAGATATCATCTAATCTATTATAAAAAGGCTGTGAAATAGATGTCGTAGCGTTGCTTGTCCAAAGCCTCACCGGCGCCATCAGGTAGTGAACTGCCATTACCTACCTGATTGAATTACAGAAGTTTACAGAAGTTACTAGGTAGAAAATAGTTTCCCATACTACTTTATAGGTACTATATAAGCAAAGACTGTATTATAATACGTCCGTAGACGTAGAATATTGGTTGGCTAGTGATCAATTGCGATTTCTGTATTCTCGAAACTCCTACCAGTCACCTAACATAAATAAATAACGATGCCTTAATTTCTAAGGTGGCGTACAACTGTTGGATTGCAGCAAGTATGTACGTAGTGACTCTACTGCTGTCATGCATGTGTATGAAGAAAGCGCAAAGAGATGCGGCTAAACAAGCCAAATTGGAAGAAGACGATGAATACATCTGCAACCCACCTCCGCCAAAGATCATAAAAGAGAAAGATTGAATATTCGCCTTGTATTTAATGATGTGTTCATATTTTATTTACATACCTAATATAAGCAGGCGTGTGACTTAGTAATTATTAGATAGTCTGGACATAAATTGTAGTAGGTATAGTAGTCATAATCAATTAATTCCTAGACCACATAATATATAAAAATATAAAATAAAAACAAAGAATTTATTGAGATATTTATTTTAACTATTAGTTACGGTTAGTTACATTTATTTTCATTTTACTTCTTCTAATTTTCTGTCAAAAGTTACTGTGCCAATGTTTACACTCTTTATTTCCTCTTTTGAGATTGGTGAGTTTTCCTGTAACGTGATGTCTGCTTTAAATAATGAACGTAATGGCTAGTTATTGTGTTTTAATAATTAAAAGGACTACTACATACAAATGGCGAACTGCTAAAAGCGGTCAAGAACAAAATGAATTTTGGAGTTATTTATTTAGATGACCTAATTACATAGATTTAGTAATACTTTTGTTAGCTATTTTGTGCCTTATTAGGTTAACGAGTCAGCTACTACATACAAAATCAAAATGTGTTAACCGAAACCAAAATTGGTTTCCTTTTCGACTGTCATCAAAAAGAAGTGTCCTGGGGGGTTAGGCAGAATCTCATATCTCACGTGTCGATCGTGTCGTGATCACTGTGATTGGTTGGGAGATCATCGTGATTGGCCAACGGATTATTGCGACATCACGCGTCGGTTTCTCAACCAATCACAGTAATCACGATACGATCGATATGTGAGATATGAGATTCTGCCTAACCCCGCTGCTCAACTAGTCGGATTATTTTTTTTCAAGTTGAATCAATTATTCTTTACTAAAGTTAGCAGATATCAATAATTTTGGAGTCTGTGTCGGCTGAATTATAAGTAACCTTTTGCAATTACTATGCCCCCTATCTATCAGCGATGTAGTGTAAACTTATTATTGCCGTTATATGTACCTATTAGTAGTTTTCTGTGGAACTTTAAAACAGAAAATAATGTTCGACAGTCAAATTTTGCTGTGATTTCAGAGCCAATAAAGGCATAACAAGTAGATTCTTTCTTTATTTGCATTGTATGGTTTAAATATTTCAAAATACATATTATTTGTCATATGGGGCATTTTAAGGAAACACCAGTTTAAAATCAAATTTGTTTATACACAAATAAGCGGCAAAAACATAGTAAAATAGGTAAGTAGGTACAATATGATTACAATATCAAAATCGTATCAACAGAATTTAATGACCACACCTTTGAAAATACTTTATATTTTTGTTATTGAACTAACCTGGGCGGCGTCCTGTTCCTCATCTTTGACTGGTTGGTTAGGATTGAGCCAGATATCGGCTAAGATCTGTGGTATCTTAACGCGTACCTTCAGCGGTGCCAGGATTTTTGTAATCAATTTGCGACAATCTGTTGACACTTTTGGCTCGCGTGGAAATGATACTTTATTTTGTACTTGCTAAAACATAATATTTTACTTCAGTTATTTAGGCAAATATAATAAGCTCAACATGTATAACAATATGTTGAGGAGGTAGTAGCCTAGTTGTACACTTGCCACTCGGACGATCGGCAACGTTAACGCTCGGCCGGGCATCTGATGGGTGACCCAAAAGTACCAATTTGGGAATATTTTACCTCCTCTGTGATTCGGAAGACACGTACGCAGTGTAGTAATAATATCCTTGTAGTCGTTACAGGTTGTCAGAGAAAAATCTGGCTCCGGTGACCCCAGTAAAGCTTCGGATACGTATAGGAAGATGATGATGAATATCTGATAACTCGAAGAATTGGTGAACTTAGTATCACCTACGATTTATTTATCACTGATTGGCGATTATCAATGCTAATCAATCTGCATCGTCTAAGGTTTGAATTTTGAAACTTGCTTCTAATTCAAAAGAATTAGAATGAATTAATGAGCTGTCATTTTGTTGTCTATTAACGAAATGCCCATACAAAATTACCAATAAGTACAGATTTTTAAAAATGTTCTCCTTATTATAGGGTTTCTCCTGTGAGAAGAGCGGACAACACAAAAAAAAATCAATTATTGAAACGGTCAAGTTTTGTGTTTTAGCGAGACTGACGAACGGCAATTGATTTTTATAATATATAATTATGTTGTTTGGTTGCATGTAGCTACTAACTGCATAGATGTCGGAGTGGTTTAAATACCGGCCTCCCGCCCGAGTGTTGTGGGTTCGATTCCTACACAGGACAACTATTTGCGTGATCCACAAATGGTTGTTCAGTCTGGGTGTACTTTATGTCCGTGAATTTGTATGTTTGAGAAATTGTCGTCGGGATACAAGGATTATTCCTTAGTGGTGCGTGTTATCGTTAAAAAAAAAAATCTCCGGCAGTACCAGTAGTTTTTTTTTGTAGTCTAGTTATTATTCAGAGGCTATAGTTTATTTTTTTATACGTGCGTAATCATAACATTTAAATATACCTTTAATAACTGTGTGTAATTTGTATCATCAAACGGCAACCTCCCGTATACAATTGCGTAAAGTACAACACCCATACTCCATATGTCAGAGTCCTGCGGTCTGTACGGAACACCTTTCAATATTTCTGGAGAGGCGTACGCGTAACTGCCGCAGAAGGTCTCGCTTAGAGCATAGACCCCATTCTTTGGTTTCATATGACCTCTTGCAAAACCAAAGTCTGACAATTTGATGCTCAACCCGTGGTCCATCAGCAGGTTCTCACATTTTATATCCCTGAAATTAGTATTAGAAAATTATTATTTGGTATTTATTAGTAATTTGATTCTGCCTACGATTTGGTCCGAGTGAACTTCAGAATTAACTAACTAACTTATCATTACGCCATCTCCCTTGCGGGATTGGCAGAGAGAGCAGAGTGGCAAAATACTCTATTGTTGCATACATCTCTCGCTTCCTCGACATTTATAATTCTCTTCATACACGCTTGCGGGTTTTGGAGAGTCCTGACTACATCTTCATCAATACATGAATGATTTGGTCTAGGTAGGTCTGTCTCGGTTTGCCCCTGTACCTATATCCTTCCATTTTCGCATTTTTTTCTTTTTTCACTCCAGATTTCGGTCGAATAATATAAATACGAAACTGTATGGTACATTATTATCTATATCTACTATTATAAAACTGTAACACAGCTGTCTGTACATTTAATATATTTAAGAAAAAATGACTTCTCGTCGACGTGTCTAAATGTAACACGTCTTTTTTAGATTTTTTGTCTGTTTATCTGTTTATCTGTTTGTTTGTTCGCCCATCACGCAAAAACTACTGAACGGATTTTGATGCAATTTTTTTATTTGGTAGCTCTTGATTAGACTTAGAAACTGGTATACATTTTACTTACTTACTTATCATCACGCCATTTCCCTTGCGGGGTAGGCAGAGAGAACAGAGTGCCAAGAGGCTCTATTCTTGCATACATCTCTCACATCCTCAACACTCATAACTCTCTTCATATACGCTCGCCGGTTTCGGAGACTCCTGACTCCACCTTCCTTCAATACATGACCGATTTGGTCTAGGTAGGTGAGTCTTGGTCTCCCCCTGTACCTATATCCTTCCACTTTCGCATTGTATATCTATCTTCTTAACCAGTCGCTCGTCCAGCATTCTTTCCACATGTCCGAACCATCGGAGCATTCCCTTTCGCATCTTTACACCAATACTCTCTTTCATACCTACTCGCTCTCTTAAGTCGTTGTTACGAATGAGGTCAGTCAGCCTCACTCCACAGATTCTCCGCAGAGATCGCATTTCAACCGCATTGATTGTAATCTCATGCTCTTTTTTGCATACCCAAGTCTCGCTTCGATATAGTAACGTTGGGACAAGCCAGTGTCGTAACTATAGGGTGGCAGGGCTGGCAAAATGTCACGGGCCTCGGACCGACGGGGGCCCCCGACACGAGAGGCAAGCTCAGAATAAATTTTAACACCTAACTCTCCTGGCGGGAGGTGAAAAAATCTCGGAGTTGTTGGTCAGTCGTCGGAATGAATAAAATAAGGTCTAAAGGTTGGAGACATTATTGAGTAGGTGGCACATTGTGGGGAGGCCTTCCTTGGGTGCATCTCTTATGAGAAAGCGTCGAGCACAGGAGTTTGAAACACACAAAACAAACAAACTTTGACAAAGTTGAGCGCAATAGAGAAAGAAATAGAGCCCAGACCCAAGACCGTGAGGAAAGGCTTAATATTTAATATGGGTACGCCAACTAAACGCACTGCTCCAATGAGACAGCGAGGTTTCAGAGTAAACGAAAAAATGTCATCGATGTATAGATTTTTTTCGATCGATGTATAGCGTTCGGGAAGCTAAGGAAGTTCTTGTCGTCCAATATTCCGCAGTGTCTGAAAACGAAGGTTTACGACCAGTGTGTGTTACCAGTGATGACATACGGAACAGAGACGTGGTCTCTTAATGTTGGCCTCGTTTCAAGGCTCAAAGTCGCTCAGCGGGCCATGGAGCGGGCTATGCTTGGTATTTCCCTACGTGATCGAATCCGTAATACGGAGATCCGTAGGAGAACGAGAGTGACCGACATAGCCCGCCGGGTTGCCATGCTGAAGTGGCAATGGGCAGGCCACATCGCTCGACGAACTGACAACCGTTGGGGAAGAAAGGTTCTCGAGTGGCGACCACGTATCGGACGGCGCAGCGTAGGACGGCCAGGTGGACCGACGATCTGGTCAAAGCCGCGGGGAGCCGTTGGATGCGGTCAGCACAGGACCGCTCGTTGTGGCGTTCTATTGGGGAGGCCTATGTCCAGCAGTGGACGTTGAAAGGCTGATGGATGGATGGATGGATGGATAGACCTTTTTATATATTTGTTGTATTTTTAAAAATAGCCTGTATTATTGATAACCTCCTCCTTTTTTGAAGTCGGTTAAAAAGTAAATTACAAAGCGACGATATTTACTGGGGGGCCTCATCCAATGAATTTGCCAGTCCTCAGATGGTATAGTTACGCCACTGGGACAAGCACTGCGTTGTGTATTACGACACGTGCCCTCTGGCTGAGGTGATGACTGCCGAGAAGTTGTCCCAATGCTCCGTTCACTCTATTTCCCGCATTCACTCTTCTTTCTACATCAGTGGTGTACCTTCCATCCCGACTGAATCCACATCCAAGATATACAAATTCATCCACTTGTTCTAGCACACCATTTCCTATTGCTACTCTAACATCTGTTCTGGCTTCTTCTCTTTCAAAAAACCATTATTTTGGTTTTGCTCACATTCACACGTACACACTTTTCTTACAATCATTTGCCATTAGGTCGACTAGGGTTTGCAGGTCAGTCGCAGACTGCGCTAATAGGACCGCATCATCTGCATATAGCAGAGAGTTAATCACTGAGTCGCCCATCTGAACTCCCACATTCATTTCATTCAACCTTTGTAGACATTTATCCAGATATATGATAAACAGTCTCGCTGATAGAACGCATCCCTGTTTAACGCTGATATTGACATCAAACCAGGGTGACATTCCATCATCCAGCCGCACACAAGCTCTGCAGTCAATGTAGTTGGACTGCACCGCTTGTAGCTTTTATGACGCTACTATATCGGGTACCTGAGATATAACCTAAAAACTAGTTTTTTGCTGCGGAGAAGCCGCGGGGGTGTATTAATATTGCTATCCCATAGGAATCGTCCATATCGGCGTGAAGGTGTAAAAAACAAAATAAAATTGCACTATCGCATTTATAGTATAGTAGAAAATTGCAGTTCCTTATGTGAAAATCGTATCGTCTTGTTTATGATTGGTAGAGACATAGAAGAGTGTTGTGGCAATAATCGCTCAACCAATCACGATAATCTTTCAAGATCTCTATACCAATGACAACGTCATGATGCAATGTTGATACGATTTAGTGAGATACATTCTACGGGCCAGATTTATTAAAAGAATCGAGCCTTTAGCCGACTATAATGTGGGAATGTACGTATTATTGGATAGCGATTAGCAAATAAGATTAAGGCTGGGCTTTCGTTTTGAGTAGGTAGTAAATTTGTTATCGTAGAGGAGTACGTAGCCTAGTTGTGCAGTTCGAACGATCGTCAAGGTTAAGCAACGTTCGCTTGGCTGACATGATGGGTGACCAAAAAGAGATATCTATTTCTGGACACATGACCTCCTCCTTGCTTCGGAAGGCAGGTTAAGGAGTGGGTTCCAGCTGGCAATTGTTACATAATATAGTCAGACATGAATAAAAAATCAGACTCCGGTGTTGTTCTAAGGTCGCCAGTTGTGTCTAATTGGGTCGTAGAGGTCAGATACGTAGTTGCTACGTGAAAATTCTGATTCCGTGTAAATATGTTCCTGAATTAAAATTAAGTTGGTGCTTGTTTGGCAGTCAATAATCAAAGACATATTAATTATTATTGTTTAAAAACGCTAAGAATAAAAAGAATATTAAACTAAATATACCGATGTACGACTCCTCTTTCATGACAGTAGTCTACGGCTTCTACAAGCTGTCGGAACCAGCGTCGGCCTCTTATTTCGTCGATGTGTTGGTCTTTACGTATAATATCTAATAGACTGCCATTTTCAGCGTATTCCATAACAATATATACCCTGTAATTTACCAAATTATTAAGTAATTTGCACAGATGGCGTTTGTGTCCGTTAAATTGTATGTTTGTAAACTCATCCGCGATACAAGGATTATACCTTAGTGCAAGGTATTGGCTTTAAAAAAATACCATTAATTTCTTTTCTAGTTACCTAGCTTAGCGGTGTGGTTTCGATGTGGCCGGCAACTAATGCGCGGTGTCGCTGGTGGTTGCGTTGTGGTTTCCATGTGGTCAGTATCGCCCAGGCGGTTGCATTTGGCGGCAAAATGTGATCAGTGTGTTATTCATTTTTATACAAATTAGCACCCGACCACGTATTGTTGTTGTGGTATGGTTGTGACGTGGTTGTGGTACGTGTGAAACAACACAAAAAGGCTTGAAGGTTTCCTCGCTATGTTTTACTTTACTTCACCGAGTCCATGATAATTTTTCAACGAATTCACTACTTGCGAAGTATTTACCACGGACTGGGGACTGAACTCAATACCACCGTCTTTGCAGTCCTAGGTTTTACCGGTAGACTACCTATCACAGCCTATATTTATACAATATTTTTTTAAGCGCCGTAAAATATAAATTAAGTGTTCAAATAAATGTTAATTTATTAAAACGTTGGATAGATATTCCAATACCTGTGAGTGGTTTCTATCGCTTGAAGGAAACGTATTAAATTTTCATGTTTGAGACCCTTTACAACTTCAATTTCTCTTGGCAGAAACTTTTTTAGATAATCACCTGGCGCTTGGAATTTACTTATTATTTTAATCGCCACTTGACAGTTGTGTCTATCGCTGTTAGCCACCTGGATTTTTTTAAAATTATTGAATAACTCTCTTAGTAAATTAAGTCATTCAGTTACATTCATGTTTATTATTTTATCAGATATAGCGAAACCAAAAAAAATTAATAACAAGTAGATTTAATAATAGATATTCTGGCACTGAACTTGTGTTTATAGAAAATAATAATATTTATTATATAACACTAATACTTATTTGTAGGACAGTAAAGTTCCTTAAGGCCGTGTGGGGCCGGCTTTAGAATTGTCCCACCCCTCTCCACCCATGGGAGTCGTAAGAAACGACTGAGTGAACACCGGGGAAGTGGGCAGTAGCACTCCTTTGAGTATTTACAACATCCACTGCGATCGCCAACCCACCTGCCAAGCGTGGCGATTACGGCACTATCCCCCCATTCTTGGGGAGGCCTATGTCCAGCAGTGGACGTTAAAAGGCTAATGGATGGATGGAAGGTTCTTTTAGCTACAGCTGGGAAACAGTAATCATCAGTACCTATCTTCAGATCTAGTTTATTTACGTTTTACACTATATATACGAGTATGTCTTAGTATAGAAGAGCTATTTCAACTTGCATAAACATAGTCTCACGCTTGTATCCTCTAAGGGGTAGGCAAAGGTGTATTACATACCCACGGTTCGCCAACTATGTTTAAGTCCCACTTAATTGGGGGCAAGCCTATTGGCGTCTACCGGGTACATTTTCAAGCTCCGGGATGCTACTGAGATTTTTTTCTTTTTACGAGAAAGTTCAATAACAACGCACGACCTGGGGATCTAACCCAAGACCTCATGATCAGCAGTCGCTTACACTACCGCTGCGCCAACAAGCCAGATATTTTTTTATTTGAAAAATTAAAATCAAAGAGATGGAGATGTATTGCGTTTAAGATTAGGTACATTTTGAAGAAGGATGAAAGCGTCAAAATAACGATTTGTAAGGAAGTATAGAAAAAGAGAACATGCCATTGACTTCAGAGCATTAGATACAACAGGACAGTGAAAGAGGATTGCGAAATCACACAGAAAGACGTATAAGGGAAAATTCAATTCAATATTTCTTTTGGCAAGCGGTGCCGTAATCATGATGACAATTCTTTCAATGACAAATAATTTATTGGAGGCACGTGTGTATACAAATCACGAATTTTGTAACTTAGATCGCATTAAACTTGCTATGGGCTACGTTTTAAGGTTATGCTAGAAGTAAAGGACAAAAACAAATGATTTAAAAATTTGGTTGATACTAAAATGGAGATTATTCATTTGATGTTGTAAGGGGAATTTATATTGTGTTGTTTCAACGTAATACAGTAGTCACAACGGATCTTTGTGTCTCTGAAGTTAGGCACAGAGCAAGACGTGGGATTGTGACAGATTCATACGATCAGTGCTGACCAATTTAAGTATTATTACTTGATTAACAAAACAATCGAATGAGATCATAATGTGATATAATGAAGTCACTATCCCTGATCGGTTTAAAAGTCTGAGATATGCTTCTCACGCTTTAGTAGTAATGAGGAATACCTTGACTGTGGCATATGAACCAGATCCAATAGTTCGACCAAGTATATAGCCATGGGATTCAAGAACTGTTAATTTTCTTTCTGTTTTAGCTTCTACGCCACTATGTACAGTCGCCGTAGGCTCTGTCGACATCTCGCCGAGTACATTGTCATTGGCTTTCACATCTGGCCCCGGCATATCACAGAATTACTTTTTATATAAAAATGCAGTTACTAAAAGTCACATTATATTGAATTTTGTCTTATTTTATTTTCACATGAATTTTTGTTATATTGGTCATGCTGTCATCTTTGTCAAATTTGATGGGTTTTCGGTGACATGAGTACTTTGTTTTAAAAGAAATGATATATTTTGGTTTTTTAACTGCCAGTGAGTTTTATATAAAAAGTTTAAATGTTCAGAATATGACTCTAGTGTGAAAAGTGTACGGCTATGAGACACTAGCTAGTCTGAGGAGCCAACTTTGCCAGCCAGAATAACATTGCCTCGAAAGCAATTGTATTTATTTATGAAAACATAGCAAACTATCGTGGCAATATTTGTGAAGGACCTTGAACTGCGGATTAATTTCGATACGCATTCCTTGGTTTTATCATTATTTGTATAAATTATCAATATTGCTGATTTCTTTTGCTGCTTCATTTAGATGACTAATGTATAATTTTTTTTTTTGTCTAAACTAACTAGCTACTCCTGTATTTACTAGATGTACACTACAGGAAGATCACTGTAGGATACGTACCTACTTATAAAGATTATATTTAATTAGGAGCAAACAATAGGGGCTATAAGTCTAGATAATTTGGCCTCACAGTATAATATCTATAAAAATAGTTATTCCACAGGTAACGAATATATCCGGCATCAAAACGGCCACAACAACAACTGCTCTGGCCAGGCACGGATGAAAGGTTGGTGGAGTGTTCCTATCTACCATTTCACGGCTGCGGGGATAGAAAAATACGTTCCCCACCTGGTTTCCTAGACACACCTCTGTAGAATCCACTGCATATTGTGCATACATTTATTTTGTACTTCAGACTGTATGTATGCAAAATTGCATGATTATCGGTTAAGTAATTACAGCGTCAAGTCTAGTAGGGGTGTTATTTGTGTATTAGTAATGGCATAATTTGTTTTTTGTTCAGAAATTGTACCTACAGGAACATACGAGAACATCCATTAGCCAGAGACGATGTCTTAACAATTAGACAGTGTTGCACTCAATTATCTTAAGCTAAAACAAAGATGTATCATCATTCAACATTATAAAAAAAAAACAATTGTTACCATTGTAATACTGGTTGGTCATGTTATTTGTTTCGTTGAATCTTCCTGTAAACAAACACCAACGAACGGAGAACCATAAACTTCATTTCATAGCGTCTTACAAAGCCAAGTATGTACTAACCTCGAGTGTCTTATTAATCTGGTCGTAAGAAATATTTCATTCGATGACCCATTTTCGTACATCCACCATTTTTTTCTGTTTTCATTCATAAACCTTTTTAGAATGGATGACTCCCGGCCTCCGTCTTTTGTTACCTTAATTGTGTATTCTGTTTACCTTACGTATTACTGTCCGCTCCCACCATTGTTACTTATCGTACATAAGAAAGACGATTCTACCCGACGGGATCTTCTGTCACTGAGATAAAATGTTTCAGGTCACTGCGCATTTATCTGGAATCTGTTTGTAGTCTGCTTTACCCTATATTGGGTATACGTAAGTAAGGATATTGGTAACAGATTGTTTGTAAAACGTGTGTGATAATAAAGGGACGAGTATTATGTTGTTATTTTTATATGATTATATATTTTAAGCACTTGCTATGCTCGGCCAGAGCGCAAAGGCGAAAATCTGCAAGAAAAATCATTTTTTTTTATAGGTACCCAATATATATTATAGCATAAGTAATATTATGTAGATACTGCTGATTACATTTTACGAAACAATATAATTTTACTACCTCAATTTCATCTGGGTTGACTTTTTTTGCATAGGCAGATGTCATTCGAATTTAAAGAGAGACTATGAAAGAAATACTAACATAATAATAATTAATGTATAAATTTAAAATATTATCCTGAGTCACAGTTGACAGACTGGTTTTATACCAGTCGATCACATTTCAAAAAGGCAAGTAGACTGAATACCATTTTTGGTAATAAGTATTTATCTTTTTTACAAATCACATTTCCTGCAGCCAACACTACAACCGTTCTACTAATCTATTATCAAATGGGTAGTGTGCGGAGGGTTTTGGTCTAATAGGATAAATATCAATTTAAACATTTATTAAATACTAGCCTTTGCGCCGCGGCTTCGCCGCATCCAAAAGCTAGTTTTTCGGTTATATCTCAAGTTCCCGATATAGTAGCGAGATAAAATGTATAGCAGTTTTTAAGTCTAATCAAGGTCTTTCAAATAAAAAGTTTCATCAAAATTCGTCTAGTAGTTTCTTTTTTAAATATTCTAAAAAAATCTAGTTTAAATAATTTTCTAGTTTTTCGGTTATAACTCAGATTCCCGATATAATAGTGGGATAAAATGTATACAAGTTTTTAAGTCTAATTAAGGCCTTTCAAATAAAAAAAGTAGCATCAAGATCCGTCCAGTAGTTTTTGCGTGATGCGCGATCAAACAAACAGACAAAAATTCTAAAAAAATATTGTTTTGGGTTTAGACACGCCTATATAGCCTATTACAGTAATTTTTTCTCAAATATCTTGAATGTACAGACACAGCTCTGTTACAGCTTTATAATAGTATAGATAAAAGGCAACGAAACGGTTAGTACCAGTCTCCGTGTGACGTCACATCAAACAATTAAGAGTTATCTTGGAGTTAGGTGCGCGAGACGATATATCGTAGACTTAATTACTTTTCTACTCAGCGAACTAATAAAAGTTGACCAGCACACCAGGAACTAGCTAGTCTAGTTTTTAATTGAAACTTTCCAGCTTCTATAGAAAATCGTGTCAACGAACTTACTGGTTACAATTAGGAAATTAAAAAGAATCTATATCTACTACCTACTAATAAGCCTGAATTATTTTGTTTAAACACGTCACAAACACTTCACCCAGGAAAAAGTTGAATAACTTTTCTTTGCCATTAATTAAAGGGTTACCTTTAAATTAGCTGAAAAAGGCGAAAATTTCTTCAAAGAATGAAAAGTTAAAAATATCGCGTAGTCGGCAGTCGTTCTCTTCGATCTTAGCCGTCAATAATGGAGTGGAAAGCATAAAGTTTAGCTCGGAGCAAGTTATCAATTGTATCTACCAAGTTGGAGCAAGATTTTTCATTCATTTATTGCACGCCAAGCGCACGGAAATGCTCAATGGTTATTCTCTTGGTCGTATTTGTTATAAAAAGTGAACTTTGTAACTATCAGGAAATCTCTTGGTGGCTTTTTGTTTTACAAAGTGCAATTATTGCCAAGTTTTAAGTCTAGGAATGAAAAAGTGTTTGTAGAGAAACTGATATGAAAAAGGTCTCCCTCAGCCATTGGCCTTTATCAAATATTTTAACCAACGATAATTGCTAGCATTTATAGTCTAGTTAAAAGACCAAAGATTACAAAGACGGTATCGAGATCGATCCACAGTCTGAGCATAGTAGAAAGAGTGGGGAAGTAGGCTATCTCCGGCCCAATCCACAATATAATTACCTACCATACTTGCCTGTCTCAGTCTTGGTTGTCACTTTTAGCTAAATTTTAATTCAGTGTCTAGAAATTGACAAGGGCCGGGAAGTTAAATTTTTTACTTGTAATCGTTTAGGTAAAACCGACCTCACTAACCCTGAACCCTGACGTTCAGGGTTAGTGAGTGTTTAATTTACGATTTTTACTACGATTATTACTTAGTCACTATACCTACAATACTGAGAAATCGACATGACTAAACGTAAACAAAGCAATAGCGGCGTATCAATTTGACAGATCAAAAATACCTAGGTAATACATTATATTGGGTAAGTAGGCGGTGCCTACTTCGTCTGTCTGATAAAACACTACCTAATTCAACAAAAAAATAAGTAAAAATTATAGGTATTTTAAGGTACTTCCTTACCTTTCCTGTTCAGTAGGTAATCTGAACAGAGACAACTCTGGAATCGATGAATTATTTAGACAGCCAAACACACAGCAATAAGTTCTCCAGCGATTATCACACATTTTTCATTTATTTAGCGATGCCGAAAAGTCGTGACGCGCGAACTTCGTGCGGCGCTAGCCTCGACTAACGCGCTGAGAAACGGGTCGAGATTTTGTTAGAGTGTGCGTCCGATACTATGGCACACACATACAAGCCGCGCGCGGTGCGTTTGTATGAAGATAACCTACTTCCCACTCTTTCTGCTATGGTCTGAGGTAGTGACCTAGCAAGGCACCTCTGACTTTTCGAAATTATGTGTCTATGTTTAAACAAATTAATTATCACATCCCCGTAAATTAAAATTTTTTGATTTTTTTTTAAAGACTAATGAATAATCCTTGTATCACAGGGGACTTTACAAACATACAACTTCACGGACACAAAGTTCACCCAGACCAAGAACAACCATTTGTGGATCACACATAGTTGTCCTGTGTGGGAATCGAACCCGCAACACTCGGGCGGGAGGCCGGTATCTAAACCATTCCGTCATCTGTGCAACATCGCCAGGAAACCTGCATGCTCGAGAAATTCTCTGCAAATAAACTCTGACAACGTTATGAACTACGGCATAAATATATTTCACTCTGAGAGGAGAGCCACGCTCAAAAGGTGGACAAGTGTTGAAAAAAGTGTTGTTTTTCCGTTGGATATCTTGAAGGTAAGGACTGCCAGTCATCCTCAGATTGTCAACTGAGTTTTTCTAAGCTCAAATTTCAACTCTGTGTTATTATTGTAGTCAATTACTAATCTATACTATTATAAAGCGGTAACAGAGCTGTGTCTGTACATTTAACTTTTTTTATTTGATAGCTTTTGAGTAGACTTAAAAACTGGTATACATTTTATCCCGCTACTATATTGGAACCTGAGATATAACCTAAAAACTAGCTTTTAGTTGCGGCGGAGTCACGGGCAAAGGCTAGTACACTATGAAATTGAACTACATTGGATACAAGTTTCGCCATTGCATGAGGCATCTTCGGGGTCACTTGCCCAGTATCAATCAGGTATAATTTTGCGTTACATCTTCGCATATTCTCTTTAGTGCTATAAATATCTAATTCAGAATAACAATGGATTTTTCAAATCTGGTCTTTTCTTTATTAATGATTAAGGTACAAACAATATTTTAAACATTAATTTAATTAATTACTTATAAATAAAGTATAATTTGTATAGTGCTCTGGCCAGATCCGAACTCGGATCAGACAGGGCACTATTACAAATTCCAACGTCGTAACCTTGTCTACCAAAAATACGGTGTCTAAGATGTGCGTTCCGAACTCATATCATCAAAATATGTTGCACGTCCTCAATCATATTACATTGACTGCAGTTGGGAGAAGATGATATTCCCATTAGGAAAGAGAACTTTCTAAACGGGACGTGTCCGGAACGCAGTCTCATTGCCACTACAACACTACTTCGAAAATCTGGTTAACTATAGTGTAATCAATCGGTGTTCCTCGAAAAGTCGAGGTACACCGAGAAATCTGGTCTTCTACACTAATATTATAAATATGAAAACTTTGTTTGGTTGTAATGAATAGGCTCAAAAACTACTGAACCGTTTTTAAAAAATCTTTCACCATTCGAATGCTACATTATCCATGAGTAACATAGGCTAAATTTTATTATTGGAAATTGGAAAAAAATAGGGTTTCGTAAGATATTTGGGTTTTATCGGACACAAGGTGTAAAAAATCAACCAGAAAAGTTACTTATTTTGCGTACGCTGCCTAAACTATAAAAGATAGAACCATAAAATGTTCTAATTAATTGTAGATCTTATAAATATCTACAAAAAGTCAGCGGCACACTATCTATGTCGAGTGAGGCCCAACAACCATTTTTGATGTGAAACATCTAATGCGGAGGGAGAGTAAAATCGGCTGTTAGCGTGGCGACGCCTTTATTGTACCTACTTGTTCCGTTCAAATATTGCAAGTTAAATTTGACACACTTCCCAATTTCCTATTGCGCTGAAATTTTACACGCATGTGTATATCACGTGACAATGCCATATTATGATGACAAGGAGCTGATTTGATGATGGAGCTGGAAGGTGGACATAGGAACTCTATAATGAAACGGTGCAGCCCCATCGAGTTTGGGCTCGTATGATTCGTCTTGCCGAGTACTTTGTGTCTAGATGGTATCCAGGGGCTGATGATGAAGCTGGAAGGTGGCCACAGTAACTCTATAATGAAATGACGCAACCCCGTCGAGTTAGGGCTCGTTTGAAATGTCCTGACTAGAACTTCAGTCATAGATGATATCCAGGGTCTGATAATGGAGCTGGAAGGCCACAAGACCACAGTAACTCTGTAATGAAACGACGCAACCCCATCGAGTTTGGAATCATTTGATTCGTCTTGAAGAGTACTTTGTCTTTAGATGGTATCCAGGGTCTGATGATGGAGCTAGAAGGTGGCCATAGGAACTCCGTTATAAAACGACATAACTCCATCGAGCTTGGGCGCGTATGATTAGTCTTGACGAGTACTTTGTCTCTAGATGTATCCAGGGTCTGAAGATGGAGCTGGAAGGGCCACAGTAACTCTGTAATGATACTACGCAACCCTATCGAGTTTATACTCGTTTGATTCGTCTTGAGGAGTACTTTGTCAAGTTATGATCATTTTATTTCTACACAATAATTTCGATGTTTTCACATCTGCTAGACGTCGCGCGACGTCTAGTTTTTTTTTATTTAAAAATCTTGAATTTATTTTGGACTACATTTAAACGCATTTATTTTGTTCATGCTATTAATCCTTATCAAAATAAATTATTTCATCATTAAGTACAGTTTATGTAGATAATATCTATATATGTCTTTGAATGATTAAAATTGGACATTTGGTTTTGAAGTTATGGCGAAATTAAAATATTACGATTTCTGCTGAACGGCCCGTTGCGAAGTGAGCGTCACCAAGGCGGGGCATGCGGGAGTGGAGTTTAGATCTATGAGTAAGGTACCCGCGCGGCTCAGACGCGAGGTCGGCTCTCGGCTCCCTACGCAGCGGTCGTGCGCGAAGTCTAATAATTTTCGTGCGATTTTTTTTAGATTTCTTTCTTAAAACTACACCTACGGAAAAGTTCTTCTCAGAGCTAAACAACAGTTCTTCTCAGAGCTAATCAACGGTTCTTTTCAGGGCTAGCCAACAGTTTTTTTCAGGGGTAACCAACAGTTCTTTTCAGGGCTAACCAACAGTTATTTTCAGGGCTAAACAACAGTTCTTTTCAGGGCTAAACAACAGTTCTTTTCAGAGCTAGAATATTACACGCTATAAGCATTTTCTTAAACATTTGAAAATGCCTAAGAGAGCCAGGTCTCAACTTTCTAAACATAGTTCTCAAGCACGGGCAGCAAGAATACGTCGTGTGGGAGAATTTTCAGATAATTTAAAGTTAATTATTCATTCAGATCGCACTCCACAGACAGCACACAGAGGCAGATATAATGCTCCTACTATAAACGAGGTAGCCGTTCTCTTGGTCGATGAAGACAAAGGTCCTAGGGATATAGTCTTACATGGTAGAGACGGACAGCTCAAAAGAGTTTCTGAGCTAAATCGGTCCTATGATCCACTACAGTATCCTATAATGTTTGTGACAGGAGAAGACGGTTATTATTTGACTATCCCTCAGCAGGGTTCTGCGCGTAATAAAACTGTTTCGTGTATGCAATTTTATGCATTTAGATTAATGTTTAGAACTAACTCTTTTAATCCGTTACATTATTACAGAGACTTATTTAGTCAATATTGTGTTGACATGATGGCGAAAATGATATCGGAAAGATTAAATTCTATTTGTCGGAATCAACAAAGACTGAGGGCTGATGACTACATTCATCTCAGAGATGCCTTAAATCATGACGCAAATGTTGATCCATCAAATATCGGTCAACATGTCATATTGCCATCGTCATTTACGGATTCTCCGCGTTTCATGCACGAGAAAACGCCTACGCAGTAGACCTGACTTATTTGTCACTTTTACATGTAACCCCGAATGGCCTGAAATTAAGGCGGAGCTGCTACCAGGAGAACGGTCTTTCGACCGTCATGACATAATTTCACGTGTATTTCATTTAAAGATGAAGAAATTCATCAAATTATTTGTCAAAGAACAGATATTCGGTAAAGTAAAATGTTATATGGCAAGTGTGAAGTGGCAAAAGCGCGGTTTACCTCATTGTCATTTGCTGTTCTGGCTAGGAACTAAAATACAACCAGATGAGATCGACAGTGTCATAGTTGCGGAGCTACCCGATCAAGAAATTGATCCGGTACTACACGACATTATAATTAAAAATATGGTACATGGACCCTGCGGAGAACATAATTTAGCTGCACCATGCATGAAGAACGGTGTCTGCACAAAAAAATACCCTCGCCGTTTCATGAACGATACCCAGACCGGAGAGGATGGGTATCCAGTTTATCGTAGGCGCGATACAGGAAATGGCGGTTGGAGCACTACGCTACAAATCAGGGGCAACATGGTGACGATAGATAATAGGTGGATTGTTCCATACTCCCCGCTACTATGTAAGACTTTTAACGCTCATATAAACGTGGAGTATTGCCACTCTGTCCAAGACATTAAATATATATGTAAGTATATAAATAAAGGTTAGGCAACTTTTAGCCTTAGAAACCCACACGATGAGGTCGAAAACTATTTAAATGGCAGGTACATAAGCACATCTGAAGCTCTCTGGCGCTTATTTGAATTTCCCATTCACGACCGGTGTATTTTACACCAGGGACAGCTCATCAAGTGGTCCAAAACCCACGCAATACCACATTACTGGCATTTTTTGCTCTCTGTAATGAAGATGAATTCGCGAAAACTCTTCTGTATCATAAAGTCCCGCAATACTGGCTTTCAGGCAAATAATAAATTCACTAGAAGGAGGCGTGGTGAAGATGTAGTTGGACATCCGGAGATAAAAAAAATGCCGCTTTAGGTAGAGTCTACGGGATACATCCATCACAATCAGAGTGTTTTTATCTTAGGATTCTACTGCACCACGTACGCGGTCCGACCTCATTTGCATACCTTAAAACTGTAAACGGTATTGTCAAAGAGACGTATCAAGCAGCTTGCCGTGACCGAGGTTTACTTGAAAAATATGACCATTGGAGTAACACTTTAAGCGAAGCTTCGTTATTACATTGTCCAAAAAAACTAAGGGAGCTGTTCGTAGTCATACTTTCATTTTGTCAACCATCGGAACCATTGAGGTTATGGGATACTTTCAAAGATCAGTTCTGTGAAGATATTAGACATCGTATCAGACAACAAAATAAGGATAACACTTTACCCTTCACTGAAATCATTTATAATGAAGGATTAATTGAAACAGAAAACAAACTATTAGAATTAAACGACAAAAATTTAAGTGATTTTGGATTACCTTCTCCCGTTCGTACCCAGAATAATACTATTGACACAATGGTACAACAGTATAACAGAAATGATTTAACAGCGTTTGTAAATGACAATGTGCTAAAATTAGTACCAGATCAAAGACATGCTTATGAGACTATTGTGGATAGCGTGAACAATAACATGGGGAGATTATTTTTTTTGGACGCACCAGGTGGCACCGGAAAGACTTCTCGCAATTGTATTGCAAGTGGGTTAAAATAAATAAACCAAAAATTTTGTAAAATCATATACTGTGAGTAGATGAAACCGTTGAAATAACATATCAACCTTGGACGTCTATCATCTAAGTCCACCCGCGATCATGAATGCTGTAAAGTATTCGAAACGTCGGGATAGGAGTAAAATCAAGTAAACGCGATAGATTCCGTAAACGTAGTTTTATTTCAAAATGTGTAACATTCGCGTAAATATCAGAAAGTATTATCAGAAAGTATGACTTCTCGCAAATTTGATACTTGCTAAGATACGGCAATCAGGGAAGATAGCGATTGCAGTTGCTTCGTCAGGAATTGCTGCAACTCTCTTGAACGAAGGAAAAACTGCTCACTCTACGTTTAAACTCCCGCTATCCGTATCTTTAGATCAACGGTCTACGTGCTCTATTCGGAAAAATGGGCCTCTTGGTAAGTTACTGCAAGACGCGTCGTTGGTAATATGGGATGAATGCACCATGAGTCATAGAGCTCATGTGGAGGCCGTAGACCGTACTTTAAAATACCTCCGAAGCTCTGCTAATGTCATGGGTGGTATCACTTTTGTATTTGCTGGAGATTTCCGACAAACGCTTCCAGTCGTCAACAGAGGTACGCGAGCAGATATTATGAAGGCATGTTTAAAATCGTCTCAACTTTGGACATCTGTTCAACATTTGAATTTGCGCTCTAATATGAGAGCTCATCTACATGGAAATACGCATAGCAATTTTCCACAACAGCTGCTGAAACTTGGAGAAGGAATTTTTCCATCTTTAAATTTGGGCACCGATTATGCAGTTACTTTGGATGAGTCTCTAGGCCAAATAGACCATAATTTGGATAGTCTGATAGATGCCATATATCCTGACATCGAAAACTTACATCAAAATGATTTTCGTTGGCTGTGTTGTAGAGCAATAGTTTCTCCCAGGAATGAAACAGTCAACGAAATAAACAATTTAATTATGCAGAAAGTACCGGGTGAAGTAAAGTGCTATAAATCCATAGACACCGTCACTAACATCGAGGACGCAGTGCACTACCCCCAGGAATTTTTAAATTCTCTGAACCCCGCTGGGCTACCACCTCATGAACTGTCGTTAAAAGTTGGCACGCCGATAATGCTTCTCAGTAATTTAAGCCCCCCTCAACATGTGTAATGGCACGAGACTTCTTATTAAGGAGCTAAAAGATAATTTAATAGTAGCGAAGATTATCACCGGCCCTGCAGCTGGTGAATTAGCTCATATACCAAGAATACCCATGATTCCTACTGATTTGCCTATACCCTTCAAAAGGCTCCAATTTCCAGTAAAAATTTCTTTCGCACTAACGATAAACAAATCCCAGGGCCAAACATTCAAATTAGTAGGAATTGATTTACGAAAAGAATGTTTTACGCATGGGCAACTTTACGTTGCCCTATCACGGGTCGGGGCTCCCGACCATCAGTATATTTTGTTACCTGAAAATAATTTAACGTCAAATGTTGTTTATAGAGAAGCTCTACAATAATCGCTTTAGTTATCTATCCTAAAACAACGGGTTTCACTCCGGGACTGCCGGCAGAAGTGAAAACTTAGTATTAATTACATTTAAATATTTTTATCATTAACAACTTTAACATCCTCATAAAGACAATCTATGCAGCCTTTTTTTTTTTTTTGTTAAGGCGGGAAAAAATGTTCCTAACCGCACACCCAGTCGTTCGGGGCAACGAACAGGGTAGTGTCCCTCACCCACTAAAGAAACCCGCCGTGTGCCGTCTCTCCGCCTTTGTTGGCGGGCAACTGGAACCATGTTACATTCCTTCGGTGGTCCGCCGGCGGCTTATCCTTTCGGGTACCCTCTACTGAGCGACGCATCCGCACATGGAGCGTCGCACCTTCGCGGGAGGCCTTGCGGGTGGCGGACGTTCCCCAGTCCATCCACCCGCAGCCTCAGCTAGGGCGGCATGAGGCGCAAGTATCTGCGCCTGCGCCGCCCCGGTCGCTGGCGGCGGTTTGGGTCAGCGGAAGAATCCTCCTCCCTAGCCCTCTCCGCCGCTTCCTTCCGCGAGATAACCTCCTTGCAGAAGGCAGCGACCGCGGCCCAATTCCTGTCACTGCCAAGCATCACTCTGACGACGCTCGGCAGCGAGAGGTCCCCCCCTATTTCCGCGACGAGTTCACGGCGCTGCTCGGCCCAAACCGGGCACGACTTGAGCGTGTGCCGCGCCGTGTCCTCGTCACAGCCGCAGTGGTGACAGCCCGGAGTCGCTTCCCTCCTTGCGACTATGTGCAGATATCTGCCGAAGCAACCATGCCCCGACAGCATCTGCACGAGTCGGAAGGTAAGGACCATGCCGTCGCCCCACCCACTCCTCCAGCACTGGCTGGAGCGCCCCTACAGTCCAAAGACTGGCCCGGGGCGCCTCCAACCGTGCCCTCCATCTGGCCATGGCAGCTCGGCGGGCGTCGCCCTGCCACCTGGCCACCTCTCTGGGTAGGGGGCGTCCGCCTCCCTCCCGCTCTTGTGACGCCCGCCGATACACTTCAGCGAGCACCTCTGCCTCCAAGTCCCACGGGGGGATTCCGGCCAACGCGCAGGCCGCCTCCGTCGACACCGTGCAGTATCCACGTATGACCCTGGACGCAACGACTCTCTGTGGTCTCCACAGAAGAGTCCTGTTCAGTGCGTCCAGGGACCCCGCCCACACGAGTGCGCCGTACAGCGCCATCGACCGGACCACCCCCGCGTAAAGCCGTCGGCACGCATTGTTGGGTCCGCCCATATTCGGCATGAGCCGTGCAAGGGCGGACGCTGCGCCGACTAGCCTCGGGGACGGTTGGCGGAAGTGCTCGCGAAAGCGCCACCGCCCGTCCAGCACCAGGCCCAGATACTTAATCTGGGCCTGCACCCCAATCTGGACCCCGTCCACTGTGATTGAGGCGCCAGCAGGTGGTCGACGTCAGGGCCCATGGAAAAGTAGGGCCTCCGACTTGTCCAGGGCCACCCTAAGCCCCAGCGCCCCGATCCTTCTGACCACCTCCGAGGTCCCTAAGGTGGCCAGGAACGCCGCTTCCTCGAAGTTTCCACCCCGGGCCACGACCAGCGTGTCATCCGCATAGCAGATGACCGCCAGCCCGGGGGGGAGCCGACAGCGCAACACCCAGTCGTAACCGATGTCCCACAGGAGCGGCCCCAGGACCGAACCCTGTGGGACACCGCACGACATGGGTCTCCTCACAACGTCCCCTATGCGGCTCTCATAGACGACGCTGCGGCCCTCTAGATAGTCCGCCACCAGCCGCCTCAGGTATAAGGCACCCCGTGATACCGGAGCGCCTCCCTGATGCAGCTGAATGGCAGACTATTAAATGCGTTGGCGATGTCAAGTGACACCGCCAACAGCATATCCCCGGCGGTGACTACCGCCGTGGCCGCGGCCCTCAGACGCATGATCGCGCCGACTGTCGAACGACCAGCTCGAAAGCCGAATTGGGCGTCCGACAAGTCGGGCCCGACGTCGCGCAGGTGCTGGACAATGCGGGCAGCGAGGATTCTCTCCAGCATCTTACCCACCTCATCCAGCAGCACGATGGGCCTGAAGGCCCCGACCGAATCCGGCGTTCGTCCCGGCTTCGGCAGGAGTACCAGCCTCCCCTCCTTCCAGCAGTCAGGGAACCGTCCGGACACCAGGCACGCGTCGAACAGTCCCCTGAGGCGAGGCTCCAGGTGGTCCAGAGCCAGGGCCAGAGCCCGGGCAGGTATCCCGTCCGGGCTGGGGGCGGTGTTCTTGGAACGAATTCGCGCAACAGCCGCCCCCATTTCCGACGCAGTGACGGGTGGTACACTGAAGTCAGCCTCCCGGTCGCTATCTGGCGGTGCCATGACCGGGGGCGCGTGCTCCACCCGTCGTGGGAATAAGCCCTCGACCACCTCGGTGAGGAGGCCGGGCTGAAGGGTCTCTGTGAGGGGAGGGCCCTGGGTGCGGAGCTTGTTCAGCGCCGCACGGTACGGGCGACCCCAGGGGTCACGATTGAGACCGTCCAGCATCTCCTGCCTTTTCTCAGTTTTGGCGCGGCAGATGGCCAGCTTGAACTCGGCCCGCGAAGTGCGGTATGCCTCGTACAGCCGGTCCTCCCGCTCCCCATCGCGGTTGCGCCGCCGACTGCGGGTGTAGGACCTCCGGGCACGAATGCACGCTGCACGGAGGTCCGCCAGCTCCTGGGACCACCAGTAGAGCCCTTTCCTCGGAGGAGGACGTCGCACACGGGGCATGGCCGAGTCGCACACCTGCGTGATCGCAGTGCGAAATCGGTAAGCCTCAACGTCCACCTCCTCAGTCCGGGCCGGTGAGGACAGCCACGATTGAACGATGGCTGCCTCCGCCAGTAGGTCCCTATCCAGCCTACCCACAGCCCACCGCGGGAACGCGGAAGTTCTGCGCGCCGCGTGACCCCTACTGGGGCCCTGGAGG
Source organism: Leucoma salicis (assembly GCA_948253155.1). Classification (NCBI taxonomy): domain Eukaryota; kingdom Metazoa; phylum Arthropoda; class Insecta; order Lepidoptera; family Erebidae; genus Leucoma; species Leucoma salicis. The sequence continues at coordinate 9,615,366 of OX411820.1, read as the reverse complement.
GACCGGGAGACCTCAATCCGGATATACCGATGGTCGGACAAGGTCTCAACCTCCTCCAGAACATACCAGTTCCTCACACGTACAATCTATGCAGCCTGCGGATAATGACTGCGTCGTCGATGTTAGTGTCGGTGTCTGTGAATTGACCTGGGAATCATTTTGCTGACCGTGTCTTTCCTGGGAAGGTTTTTTGCAGCGGTAACCGACATCCACGCGGGCGGAGCCGTGGGCGACCGCTAAGTTAGCTAAAGATGGGCTAACAAAAAATATTGTTCACGCTATAGCATTAAGAGACATATTGTTTGTTAGTGTTACTGTAGTTAGTGATATGTAATTTTAAGAAATAACCTACAATAATTTAAAAATAATGTTTGGTGTTTGTTATTTTTATATTCTCTCATCGTTCACAGCGCTCCATGCCTATTTCACGCATATACCACATCCTTATACACTTACAATGAGTCAGTTATTTTGGTCTACACTAAAAATTACCTAGAAATAATAATTTATATGCCAAAACAACGTTTGCCGGGTCAGCTAGTACTAAATAAAACCCTGCGAAAGGTCGTTTTATAACAAGTTGCAATTCTTTTTTTTATCTGCTTACCCGTGTGGGAAACAGGCGTGAATCTATGTAAGCATGTAATTATAATTGTTGAAGACCTATTTGAAACTTAAAAAAAAAACGAAGAATTTTTTTTCCATTATTCCTTTTTTGTTTACATTGGGTGTGTCAGACGTCTCAAAAAGAAGTATTATATTCATTGTTATCTAGAAGTGTGCCATGGAAGTGTGTTCAGTAGTTAAGTCAGTTGCACGATGTGGAGACTTTGGAAGCGTCCAGAACGGAACTCAGTGTGCTATTGTTTCTCTAAACGGTGCTCCACGTAGCTACTCACCTAGTTAGTTTTACGAGCATTATCCTGTTAGGGTGCTGGCGGTCAGTTTGCAACTGCTTTGTGTGGTTTCACTTTATTATTACGAAATTAGCGGGCTTATTGTTTGTTAAAATCGGAAACAGATAAGAAATAAATTTGTAGATATGTAAAAAGAATTAAGGAAGGTTTAGTCAAGAGTCTCCGAAACCGGCGAGCGGTAGGAAGAGAATTGTAAAGGAAACGAGAGATGTATGCAAGAATAGCACATTTTGGCACGCTATTCTCTCTGCCTACGCCGCATGGGAGACGGCATGATAATAAGTAAGTTAGTATTAAATATGTAATTGTCATTATTTTGGATCAGTGAAATTGGTGAAAGCTATATTTTATGCATTTTTCAATATTCCCATAAAGATTTCTCTTCTTATGTTGCAAGACTACAGAGAAGACAAATCAATTAAATCGTAAAGAGAATTCCTCGGAATATGTTACCCACGGTTCCTTCAGAACACAAAGTGCAAAAATTTTAAGTAAATAATGAAAGCTACTGCTAGATTAGAAGCGTTATCGTTCCAGTCGCCAACTAAGTCTGGACGAGGTCATAAGGAACAGTGGTCTGGAACTGAAATCCGGGAGACGCAAGTTCAAATCCTGCTCGTGGCTATATTTTTTATCATATTTTCGCACTTTGTGCACGATATTTGGCCGTACATGCGAAGTGCTTAAGTTATATGTATCGATCGATCAGCCTTTTAACGTCCACTGCTGGACATAGGCCACCCCAAGAATGGGGGATAGTGCCGTAATCGCCACGCTTGGCAGGCGGGTTGGCGATCGCAGTGGATGTTATCGAGGGAGTGCTGCTGCCCATCCCGCGGTATTCCCTCAGTCGGCTCTTACGACTCCCATGGGTGGAGAAGGGGTGGGACAATTCTAAAGCCGGCCCCACATGGCCTTAGTTATATGTATATGTAAAAAATAAAATAGAGTTCCATCCATCCATCCATCAGCCTTTCAACGTCCACTGCTGGACATAGGCCTCCCCAAGAGAACGCCACAAAGAGCGGTCCCGTCATGGGGGATAATGCCGTAATCGCTACGCTTGGCAGACTGGTTGGCGATCGCAGTGGATGTTGTTAATACTTGAGGGAGTGCTGCTGCCCACTCCCCCGATATTCCCTCAGTCGGCTCTTACGACTCTCGTGGGTAGAGAGGGGTGGGACAATTCTAAAGCCGGCCCCACACGCCCTAGCCCGCCCCACACGGCCTAGCCAGCCCCACACAGCCTAGCCGGCCCCACACGGCCTAGCCGGCCCCACACGCCCAGAGTTCCTTCCACAAATAATTATATAACAAAATTGAATTAAATGCAAAATACGTAAACAATTTACATATTAATCTAACATTCCAAAATGTTGTAACGTTACTCCCTAAAATGATTTAACAAAAAATTGTATATGAACGTGAATAATGAAAATAACTCCGGATTGTATTACATTCCTTTTTAAACATGGGACAGCTAAACATACAGTGGAAACAACACCTCTCGGGCCTTTTGTTATTTGCAGAATTTTAATAGAAAGGACGTCGTCATGAAGTCCACACCCAACTCTTACTCTCCGCCATGGCATTGTGTTTCACCAAACATCATTTACGTGGAATCACATTATATTATCACGTTATAACAATGACGATAATGCTGTACGAGTACACTGGACATTCAGGTTATATAGCACGTATTGTCACAATTTATTACAAAACAATTGTACATTATTATTTGGACTATTATAAAGCTGTTATAGAGCTATCTATCTGTACTAAGTAATAATAATAATAATAAACAACGAAATATGTTGTTAAATAAGTACAGAGAATAATAATAAATATTCACTGACATTTTCACACAACCGCGTCGTCTGGTCTCAAACTAAGCTTAACGCTTGTGCTATGGGTACCAGATTACGGATATAATACATATATTACTTTTTTTAATTACGTACATATTATAATAGATAGGAAACACACAGACGCAGTACAGTGTGTTCATCACACAAATAATTGTCCTGAGTGGGAATCAAACCCACGACCTCGTGCACGGAATTCAGTTACACTACCGACTATACCACAAGGCCGTTACGTTTTGATCAAAAAAACCGTTCCATACAGAATGTGTGAGAAAATTAAATTCCATCATAATTATTTTATTTTCGTGAATGTTTCCATTGTTTAAATTGTTATTGTGCTAATCCGGGCAGACCCAAATTCAACAAACCAAACATCATAAAAATCGTTCCAGCCTTTCTTGAGTTGTAAACGTTGTAACTAAACACAACAGACTTTGTTTTATATATAGATAAGTTTGCAATTATTTTTCAACTTAAGTGCATCAAGTGTTCTGTGGTAAAAACGTTTTTGTAACATTTATCAAAATAAGCATTGAAATAAAAGATAGCTTCAATCTTGTTAAAATGTTTGCCGAGGGCTTTCCTTTCCCTACCCTTGCGGAGTTAAGTAGCGTGAAGCTGTTTGTTACTCTATGATCAAAGATCTTTCTGCTAACTCGTAACTAATGTCTCTTGCTTTGATATTATAGTTAGATTATTATGTTTTGAGTATTTGCTGCTTATAAATCTATTTTATTTCACATATCAATGAACGAATCACAGTGTTTTTTATTTGAACTGATATACCACCCACTTAAACACACATACCTATAAATTTCATATTAATTGGTCTAACCGTTTCCGAGTTTTTGTGTGACATGGAATGCACGGTTATTCATTGTCATATACTTACGTATGTACATATATACCTATTACATTGGTCTTCGTAGAAATTGTTATTCCGTCGCAGTTTGCAATGTCTACCGAGCTCTAGTTTACGCTAGAAGGTTGAATAAATAATATAAATGGTAGCAGAGAACCTACGGCCCACCTGCGGGTGGTGCAGACAGTGGTATCGACCCGCATGGATCCTTACCGGATCCTTAGGTACACCCACTTAGCCAACCCCTTTTTTTTTATTAAGGCGGGAAATAATGTACCTAAACACACACCCCGTCGTTCGCGGCAGTGAAAAGGGTAGTTTGGAGCTCTCACCCACTAAATGAACCCGCCGTGTGCCGTCTCTCCACTTGTATTGGCAGACCACTGGAACATTACTTCAGTCCAATTACCCAGCCCTACCATCAGTATTGCAATGGGTGATAATTGCTCTCTCCTTAGTCGTCTTCAACGACATTCACCGGAAAGAATGGGGATTAAACACTAAGTGAAAAATGTGAAATCGAAAATAACAGTCACGAGCAGGATTTGAACCTGCAACTCCTGGATACCGTCCAGATGCTTTGCCAATTCAGCAATCGTGACAATTTCACTTTGTGTTTAATGTATAGTGCTAAGCATGTCGAATGCTAAAAATATATATAAAAATATCTAAATAAGAATGGGGATGTGATATTTGTATTCTTAGCCCGTTATCGCATGGTAAAAAAAAAATTGATCTGAAATAAACCTAGAGACAAAGCCTTGGTTGTCCCAGCTTGAATAATTCAGTTCGATCGGGCAGTACGATCGTGTTACAGAAAATCAGCGTGAAATAACTATAGGTACTACAGTTGTGTTTCTTATGGTGAGTGCGAGAGCCCGAGGCCCAAACAATCCCTCTCCACTTATCTATCCATCCCATAAGGGATATTATCTTTGGTAGGCGACGCGCGAGTGATGCCCTGGTGTTCCTAGTGTATAGGCTACGGTAACTGCTAACTCAGGTGAACCGTTTGCCATCCATGTTGTAAAACAAAAAGACTGAGCCAGATGTGATATTCCGTGTGGTGACGGACCAAGAATCAAGTGTCACCACCCCATTCTTTCCCACGGGTGTCGTATGAGGCGACTAAGGGAAGTAAGCAATTATCATCCATTGCATGACTGGTGGTAGGGTTGGGTACCAAGTGGGAGTACTCACTTGGTATCGGGCCCGAGCGGGTTGGTATCACCATCTCCCGTGTGACCGGCCATGAAGCACATCGTTGAGTTTTGGCTGTAGCAGGAGATAGGTAGCCGTTTATTTTTTCATTTCATATCTGGGAAATGAAATGGTGAGCAGCGGCTTGACAATACTCTCGGTATAGTTGAGTCAATGAGCGACGGTTACCATTTACCATCAGTTGGGCCGTGGCTCGTCTGCCACTACATGCAATAAAAAAAAAGATGTGTATCCCGGATCCTGCTAAATTTGTCTTCACAGTATATCTCCTTTCATATACTTAGGTGCAAACTACTCAATTGATTTAGTAAAGTATTACCTACTATACATTAAACACAAAGTGAAAAATGTGAAATCGAAAATAAAACCCGGTCGGTATAATAACACCTGGTCGGTATAATGTATGAAAATACTTTCGACAGATGGCGCAAGCGTCACCCAAAGACATAGTATGAATGTGTTATCGAAATTAGCAGTCAGGAGCAATTGTAACGACGTATCCAGGAGATGCAGGTTCAAATCCTGCTCGTGACTGTTATTTTCGATTTCACATTTTTCACTTTGTGTTTAATGTATAGTGCTAAGCATGTCAAATGCTAAAAATATATATAAAAATATCTAAATATTACCTACTATTCAGGACGAGAGCCCCACACTACCCTCTTCGTTGCCTCGAAGGACGGGGTATGTAGTGTGCGGTTAGGTACATTTTTCCCATGACATGTGCTATGCATGGTATCTAATAATGAATAAATACATTGAGTTAAAACAGTTGAGGTACAGGTAAAGTAGAATCAGGAGCTCCGATCGCGCAGTAAATAGTTGAATGAATGTGATGAACCCGCTCCGGGACTAAGCACATTTAGCTTAGATGTGAAAGTTAGCCCGGCAGTTCACAGTTCTTGCGTACCAACCTATTAAACTTACTGCATTATTACACTGTTTCAAGCACAAGCTCTTTATTTTAGCTGTAGGTGCAATTTCAGTTTCAGCTCGGTAATCACCATTATGATTAACCAATTTGATATTGTATAACTTTATCTTTTGAGTTGTATTATGATAACATCCTCATGAGAACTAGTAGATTGCATCTGCTATTAATACAATTTCCAGTTCCAGCCAAGGCCTTGTGATTTGAAATGAAGACCCAGCTGGCATTATTTATTATTGAGGAAAAACCTAATAACTTTTTGTTGGTTCGACCCGAAAATCGAACCTCATAATACGTAATTGCTAGGCATAGTTAGCTACATGCCTTATTTTTTATTAAGGCGGGAAAAATGTTCCTAACCGCACACCTCGTCGTTCGGGGCAACGAACAGGGTAGTGTGGGACCTTCACCCACTAAAGAAACCCGCCGTGTGCCGTCTCTCCGCCTTTATTGGCGGGCCACTGGAACTGTGTTACATTCCTTCGGTGGTCACCTTAGCAACAAGCCTAACGATGTATTTTTAAAATTAATTTCATTAAAACCTAATCAAGAATATTAAAACGTGCTCAAATGGCACACCTGTGAAAAATAATTTTGGTAACACATTAGCGGCGCTGGTATTTAGCAGGCAGGTATTAAATTGCTTTTAGCTTTTTGTGGTTTATTTTGTTGACAAAGTGCTGTAATTATAACTCTACTGGGCATTGTCGAGTGGCCTAACCAAAATAATTTTTAAATAAAAATATAAATTATGGCAATAACACATAGGTACATGCTTTTTTTCTGTAGAGAAATATAGTAACGTACGATAGTCTAGTGGTAAAACCACGGACTGCAAAGACAGTGGTATCGAGTTCGATCACCAGTCCAACGTCACAAACCTCTGACTTTTCGAGAATTTTCAAGAATATATATCTGTATTAATTTATGAATTATCACTGCTTCATAAAGGAAAACATCTGAGAAAATCTGCATGTCCGAGAGATTTTCTCGACGGCTTGTGTAGTCTGCCAACTGCCGCTAATTAATTGCAAATATACCTACATAAAAATATCAAAAGTTTTATAGAACTGTATTATTATTTGGTATTAATCTTAATTGTAATAACTAAGCTTAACAATATGTACATGCAAATATATCTGACACATGGTGCAGACGTCACCCAAGGAGAGGAAATGCAAATTCAAATCCTGCTCGTGACTATTGTTTTCGATTTCACATTTTCGCACTTTGTGATCTGATGAAATGACCGAGCATGCCAAGTGCTTAAAATATACATAAAAATATCAAAATATGTTTAATTTTTTGTTGGACGAGTTTGGGAGGTTGTTAACTACACCAGAAGGACTTCTAACAAATACATTGGAGCTCTACTTAGTTTAAAAAACTTACTAAGTATAACATACATGTTCCCGACGCGTAAAATATAATTTCACATAGTAACTTTATTAATGTTTCCTTTTTTAGTGGCATCAGATATTGAACCAACGACGCTGAAAGTTAGTGCAGTGTCTTAATGATGAGAAGATAATCTGACTTCTAAAGCGTTATATTGACCTACTTCCTTAAGAGTGCCATTAAAAGTTTGCGGAAGATAAGTAGCCAATATGTCACTTCTTTTCTCTGAGATAAGGCTACGTGAATGTAGCTTTTTATAGTTCTTAGCCTCTATCTGTAAAGTAGTGGCTTAGTATAGGTATTACACAAACATTTCACCGATCTAAATTAGTACTCATATAATAGGGGATGAGCAGCGGTGGATTTACACTAGGGGCAGTCGGGGCAAGTGCCCAGGGCGGCAAATTTTTTAAGGCGGCAAAATTTTGAGTGAAAATTTTTTTGTAGTCTTATGTAGATATGAATTGCTCAATATAATTAATTAATTCTATAAATTAATAATTTTCTGTTTAATTGATAATTCAAGAAATTAATTCATCCATTATTTGTGAATTATAATTTTGCCACTTATGGTAAAAATTAATAATCAAAATGATTTAATAAATTTGTTTTCTTGGAGATTTAAAATAATAATCTATTTTCTGGAATTAAAGACATTAAATTAGTATTATTTTTTTAATTGAAAAAAGTTCGGAATAATTTTTTGCATTTTTCAAAACTAATCAATCAATGAATTTAAAAAAAAAAGTTGATGAAAAATAAAATATATAGACTATAAGTTTAGGTAAAATTCCAGTATTGGGGCGGATTCTTTTCCGGTGCCCAGGAGCGGCGTTAAGTTTAAATCCGGCCCTATGGGGAAGAGCCTGTTGCAGTGTACCATATTTATGAAAGTCTGAACTTTGTGCTGCCACTGAGAATCGTAATGGAAATTCTAACAAGGCTTTTAGTATCCAGGGCAGATTTTTTCCATTTTTTTTTACATCAAAACTAGTTCCTGTCTGCGACTGCGTAGAAGACTTCAAAATTTGAATCTATTATGTTGTTTATGCGTATCCAATAGGAACTCCTTATCAGGATAAAATATTCTATGTTTATCCAAGCCATGTGTTCTGATTAAATGCCCGAGGGTCTCAAGTGCTTAACATATATATCGGGTGTAAATGACATCATACCATAATACTTTCTAACATTTACGCGAATTTTAAAACTTAAAAAATTTAATTGGTAGTTTGTGGTAGAATTTTTAAGCACACAAATATAAACAAAAAATTTTAAAACTTAAAGAGTAGTATTATACTATTTTTATGTAAACTTAAAGTAGATATTTTTAATTGTGTTTCTAAACGAATATTATGTGGGTTGAAATAAATAAACCAAAAATTTGTAAAACTGTGGGTAGATGAAACCGTTGAAACAACATATCAGCTTTGGACGTCTACCATCTAAGTCCATCCGTGATCATGAATGTTGTAAAGTATTCGAAACGTCGGGATAGTATAAAATTCAAGTAAACGCGATAGATTCCGTAAACGTAGTTTTATTTCAAAATAACATCATACTGATAACTCCGGGTAAAGATGTCACCAAATAACTGTAATAATATGCCACTTACCATTTTCATCGACAACGACGGGTTACAAAGTTAGCAATTTTATAGCCGCCATCGAATCATTAACAACGCGAATAAAAAACATAACAAAAGTTTTAATCCATTGTAGTTTTTGGAGTATATCGGTGAATAATGGCTTTATTACCTAAAATCGAATTTAGGTAGAACCTGGGTTCCTAACCCGAGGGTAATTACCCCCGCGGGGGTAAAGCTTGTATTTCGCGGAGGTAAAAATGAGCTGGTTGTTGTCTCGAACGCCGATTTCAAAATGACAAGTGTGAGCACAGCGTGTCTAGTCAAATAATAGTAATAAATAAATAATAATAAGAAATGCGGGGGATATATCACACACGGCTATCTGATCCCAAAGTAAGCTAGCTAAAGCATGTGTTATGGGTATCGGGCACATGACATACCTACACTACATACACATAGATAAATTCAAACTTATGTAGATAAGTAACACCCAAACACAAGCATTCATCATACCAATGTTTGCCTTACACTTTTAACTGACGATTGTGAAATCACTCCAAAGTTATTTTATTATTAGTTAATATATATTTATAGAGTTAAATCTAGCTTATAAATGTAATTTCGAGTAAAAATATCTCAAATTTTCATGTGCAATTGTTTTTATGTTTAATGAAGTCTACGTATTTGTATTAACACGTATTAATTGAGACCATCGTTGGGAGGAGGGGTAAAATCAGAGACCCTAGTTAAGTCATAAGGGTAACGGACCTAAAAAGGTTAAGAACCACTGAGAAAATATAACGATTTTATCTAACAATCAAATTAAAAAAAAAACTAAATAGAAATGGTGCCACCTGTAGGTATGTTCAGAATCGATTACAGAATCAATGGTATCATTTATATCAGTATATTTATGTCATTTACACCCTGTATATAAAAATAACAAAATAAAAAAGGTAATTAATATTGATGAATGAACATACCAAGTCTGCCAGCCATTAAAATTCGCCTAGCTTTCAAAGTATAACATTACACGGTACACTGAACACCGTACCAAAACTAATTTTAAAACACGCAGTAATCTGGACCCTCCGATACTGTGTACTGGTACTGGTACGTCGAAAAGTCATTATATGATGCGTAGTCTTCATATTATATTGCTGTACGACGATCAGTTTATTAAGTAATTTATTAGACGACTAACTTGACAGACAGACGGACAGAAACTTAAAAAAATGCTATTTTGTTGCAGGTAACGTTTCATATACATTTAGTAAAAAGTTATAATACTTTACAAACAGACACTTCAATTTTATTTATTTGTATAGACGTCTACAATATATCTGAGGCTGTTTTTGCTGAATGCACCTTATTTTAATTAATTTGGTGTCAATAGTTCTTATTTGGACAATTTGTGGATGCACTTTGGAGAAGCTAAACTCAAGGCAACAACTCTCTTATATTACTATACTAGCCAAAAGCTAGTTTTTATGTTCTAAGAGAGGTTCCCGATATAGTAGCGGGATGCAATGTATACCAATTTTAAGTCTAATCAGTAGCTTTTGCGTGATGCGCGAACATACAAACAGACAAACCGACAAACTGACAAAAAATAAAAAAGTAATTGTTTTGTGTTCAGACACGTTTATATAGCCTAATACAGTCATTCTTTATCAGATATCTTAAATCTACAGAAGACACAGCTCTGTTACAGCTTTATACTAGGTTTGTCTATGGCACGATGACAGAGGTTTGAGCCCAAGATTAGAACACAGAATTAAGTTGAAAAAAATGCCTTTTTTCTTGGTAGTTTTTACAATTACAATTAGATAACACACTGCTTACAAATTTCTTCCTCAGTAGGTAATTGGCTAAAATTTCAGCTTCGTTACATAATAATATTATAGTCATACACAAGTGCCAATTTATTTACAGCGTCGTCAGTGTGTGTGAGTGAACGTTAATTTTTAAACGGCTTTGTGTCTGGTCAGCCGTCGCAGTGGACTTATGATGATTGTAGTGGCTTTTTATGGCTTCTACTTTATTAGACAAAGTGGTAGATGGGATGTCAACTACAACAATTTGTTGTGATCCGAGCTGTATCTTTTATAACAGTGCAGACGTTTGTTGTCAGGTTTATTGCTTGTCCTTTTCTACAATGAGGGTGGTACCCAAGCTTGAGTTTCAACGGAGACTGAGCATCAAACAAATTTATATTTTTCCGGCGATTTCGTCTGCGAGAAATTTCGTTACATTTTGTTTTATGCGTAACATCAGCTGAAAGTAATTTTCAACCTTATAACAACAGCTATCTGCCAGAGAAAGTCCTGTTCAAATCAGTCCAGCCGCTTTGGAGATTAGCTGGAACGAACAGTCATACAAAAACTGAAAAAATATTTTTTAATATTAATTTTATATTTAATATGCATTAAGTAAGACATTACGAACAGACACTTTAATTTTATTGATATGGACTAAATATAATTTATAATTTTTATGTCGTGGTTACATCTTAGAATCGGTCATTTTATATTGTGGCTGACTATTTCATGAAATAGTTAGGTTTTGTTTGGTTTCGTTTCTTGAAATGATCAGCTATATCAAAAAAAATGTGGCCAATTCTATGATCTAGCTACGACATGTATATTATAAATTATATTTAGTCCCTGTGGTTATATTATAAATTATGTTTAGCCCATTGGCCGTGTGGGGCCAGCTTTAGAATTGTCCCACCCCTTCTCCACCCATGGGAGTCGTAAGAGCCGACTGAGGGAATACCGAGGGAGTGGGCAGCAGCACTCCCTCGAGTATTATCAACATCCACTGCAATCGTCAACCCACCTGCCAAGCGTGGCGATTACGGCACTATCCCCCATTAGAGCGAAACAGCAGAGGACCACTCGATGTGGCTTTCTCTTGGGGAGGCCTATGTCCAGCAGTGGACGTCGAAAGGCTGATGGATGGATGGATGGATGGAGTCCCTGTGGTTACCACTTAAGAATGTAGCCACTTAATTCATTCTTCTTGTGTACAAGTTTTTCGGTAAACTAAAAAGACTTTCCACTTGAGAAGGAAATCTTTATATATATATATTTCTTGTGTGCGTGTGTATGTCACTGAACTCCTCCTAGACGGCTAGACCGATTTTGATGAATTTTTTTGTGTGAGCTCAAGGGGATTCGAAGATGGTACTCGTGATAGCAAGTGACAGTTCTGATTTTGTTAATCATTCATACTTGTATAAATACTTACTTGAAACAATTTTTTGTGAAAGTGGCATAAGAGAAATTTTTTTCAAGCAGGATTCGAATTTGCATTCATTCCTCTATCTATCTATGCTTTAGACTGCTAAGCTATCGTAGACTAACTACTAGACCGATCATTACGCTATTGTAGATACATACATAAATAAAACAGTGTATTTCGATTTGTCTGTACATTGAAGATATGTATCAAAAATGAAGATGTTCAGAGGTAGGTAGTTAGTTAAAGCTTTGCTAGGAGCCATTGATATATAAAAATCAAAATCAATGCTAGGAGCAGATTATATGCTTTATTTCAATTTTAATTTAATTTTTAGCTTTTTACATGATTAGAAAACTAGAAACAAATTTTTGTGAAATTTTCTACGAGCAGGATTCTAACGTGTCTTCCTCTATCTGTAAATGTGCAATGTAATTTGAGGCGGAAATTGGGAATTTGATAAAATTCTTCTTTGGCTTCTAAGATATACCCCGGATATACCTAAATTTTTTTTATTTTTATTTTATTTTAGGTAGGCAAATATTTCCTACCGCACACCCCGCTGCCCGGGGAGACAACGGGGTAGTGTGGGGCTCTCACCCACTAAAAACCCACCGTGCGCCCCCACCCGCCCTTGCTACGGCGGATTACGGGTACCGCGTCGTTTCGACCGCGATCCGCAGGCGGCAGCCCCTTCGGGCACCCTCTCTTGAGCGACGCCTCGCGCACTTGGGCGTCGCACCTTCGCGGTAGGCTTCCGCGGACGGCAGGGTACTCCCCGACCCCACCGTCCGCAGCCTCGGCTAGGGCGGCATCAGGCGCAGGTAAGCGCGCGCACGCCACCCCGCGCGCTGGCGGTGAATCGGGTCCGCGAAGGAGGATTCCTCCCGGGCCCTCTCCACCACCTCCTTCCACGAGATGACAGCCTCGCAGAAGGCGGCGACCGCGGTCCAGGCCCTGTCACTGCCAACCATCGCTCGCGCAACGGCCGGCAGCGACAGGTCCACGCCTATGACTGCAACGAGTTCCCGGCGCTGCACATCCCAGGCCGGACAAGACTCGAGCGTGTGTCCACTGTCCGCGCCGAATCCTCGTCGCAGCCGCGGTGGTGACAGCCTGGGGTCGTCTCCCTCCTAGCGATCATGTGCAGGTATTTGCCGAAGCAACCATGCCCCGACAAAACCTGCACCAACCGGAAGGTGACGATCCCGTGCTGCCGCCCTGCCCATTCTTCCAAGATCAGCTGGAGCGCCCCCTCGGTCCAGAGACCAGCCCGGGGCGTATCCAGCCGAGACTTCCACTTTAGGACGGTGGCGCGGCGGGCATCATCCCGCCACGATGACATTGCGCTCGGCGAGGGGTGGCTACCCCCGCCCGCGATGTCGACGCCCGCCGATAGACGTCGGCGAGCACCTCCGCCTCCAGATCCCACGGAGGATTCCGTCCAACGCGCAGGCTGCATCGGTCGAGACCGTGCGGTACCCGCGTATTGCCCTGACCGCTACGACCCTCTGTGGACGTCACAGAAGGGCCCTATTGCGAGCGGCCAGGGACTCCGCCCACACGGGTGCGCCGTACAGTGCCATCGACCGTACTACCCCTGCGTAGAGTCGTCGACACGCGAGACTCGGTCCGCCCAAACTCGGCATCAGTCGTCCGAGGGCGGACGCCGTGCCGACGAGCTTTGGCGCAAGACGGCGGAAGTGCTCGTCAAAGTGCCACCGTCCATCCAATACCAGGCCCAGATATTTGATGTGGGCCTGGATTAGGAAGCTCACATCGTTGACCGTTATCGAGGCACTGGCGGGCGGGCCCCGTCGGCGCCCATGAAAGAGTAGGGCCTCCGACTTTTCAAGGGCCACCCTAAGCCCCAGCTCCTCGATCCGCCTGACCACTTCCGCGGTACCTGAGGTGCCCAGCGTTGCCGCCTCCTCGAGGGTCCAGCCCCGGGCTGTGACGAGCGTATCGTCTGCGTAGCAAATTACGCCCAGCCCGGGGGGGAGCTGGCCACGGAGGACCCAGTCATAGCCGATGTCCCACAGGAGCGGCCCAAGAACCGAACCCTGCGGGACGCCGCACGACATAGCTCTCCTTACAACGTCCCCTTCCCGGTCTACAAAGAGGACGCTGCGGCCGTCGAGGTAGTCCGCCACCAGCCACCTTAGGTAGAGGGGCACTCCATGGTACCGGAGTGCCTCCTTGATGCAGCCGAATGGCAGACTATTGAAGGCGTTGGCGATGTCGAGCGACACCGCCAACAGCACATCCCTCGAGGTGACGGCCTCCGCAGCCGCGGCCTTCAGGCGCAGAATGGCGTCGACCGTAGACCGACCCGCCCGAAATCCAAACTGGGCGTCGGACAGGTCGGGGCCGACCGCTCCTAGGTGCCGGACGATGCGGGCAGCGACTACCTGCTCGAGGAGTTTGTCCACCTCGTACAGCAACACGATGGGCCTGAAGGCCGAGACTGTATTCGGAGAGGGATATACCTACTTACATTGGAATCCCTTTTTTTTTGTTAAGGCGGGAAAAAATGTTCATAACCCCGTCGTTCGGGGCAACGAACAGGGTAGTGTGGGGCCTTCAACCACTAAAGAAACCCGCTGTGTGCCGTCTCTCCGTCTTTATTCGCGGGTCACTGGAACAATGTTACATTCCTTCGGTGGTCACCTACATTGGAATCTTGCACGTAGAAAATTATATTTTTTCCACTTGCATAAAAAAACATTTTTAGGCTTTATTTTACCTGAATTAGACGTCAGGAAAAGTCACTGGGGGTAACTTTTAAAGATATTCAGACCACTCAAACATAGTTGCGAGCAACAGCTAGTCTTTAATACTTTAACGTAAAACTCCCAAAAACGTAATAAGTTTTTGTAAAACTCTTAACGCGTATATCTACTGGTGCTGCAGTAAGAAAATATGAACAGTGATCCTGTTAGTTTGTAGTTTGCCTTCGATAAAGGCATCAATCCATTGTGGGCTACCAATCGAATGTAAAGGGTTGTTTGAACAGTATAACAATAGTCGAGAGTTCAAGGACTGGTGGAAGGCGCCAATTTCAATATAAATATTATTGCAGTAGGAGGCTAAACGCAGGATAACATTTGCATATTTATAAGAGAACAGCCCTCCGCAAACATGGAGGGAATTGGTTACGAGGCAGAGTTTGTTTTTGACATAATGGGCCCTTTGTAGGCTGCTCCTTACACTCATTACTCAGACCTTTACGTATGAGTTAGCATATTGAGACCCGTGAATGTTTCTGTACATAAAGCGTAGTAGATTGAAATTAATTGAAATCGAATACTGACATCCACCATGTTTCGCGATTGTGTTAACTTTGGCTTGGAGTGAGTATCGGCAGTGTTTGTATAGGTAATGTTTTATTATTGACTATTAGTTGCTGCCCTACAGGAATGAAAGTGCCTTACATCCTTGCTAATATAATAAATTCAAAAGCGAGTTTGTTTGTTTGTTACGTTTTTGCGCCGGTACTACAAAACCCTGAAATTTTGCATACATCTGGATTATATATCTGGAGCAGAAAAGGTCATAAGCGACTTTATATCCTGAAAAAAGTAATGGTTCCTATGAGATTATTTTTGCGTAGATATGATTAATGGACTATAGAGTGACGGATTTATATTCTGAAGTCCACGTGAACGATGTCGTGGGCAGAATCTAGTCAAAACTATTATAAATATGTATCAGAGCTGTGTCTGTACATTTAAGATATTTAAGAAATAATTACTGTACTCGTATTAGGATATATAGGCGTTTCTGAACACAAAACAGTTTTTTAGATAATATATTTTTAGATATTTTTATATCTAAAAATTTATAATATATTTTGTCTGTTTGTTCGTTCGCGCTTCACGCAATAATTACTAAACGGATTTTGATGCAACTTTCTTTATTTCTCTTGATTAGAATTAAATACTGGTATACATTTTATTCCGTTACTATGTCCGCTGGCTAAGGCGGAGCCGCGGGCAAAGGCATAAAATAACTAATTCATAAAACCTGAGTAAAAGACTCCATTGTGTTTTGATATACATATAAGAGTACGTAACTAGGTATTAGTTCATTTTTTTATATACCTCATTCTTTTTATTTTTATATACCTACCTTATTCTTTTTATTTTTATATATCTAATTTTTTTATTATTATTATATGCCTATTTATTTTTATTTTATCATATTTTGACATTATAGGCTAACTTATTGATTCCCTGTTTATACTAGCAAATTCAAAGTAAGCTCAATGACGAAAGTACAAACTCTCGGGTCAACGAATCATCTTTAAGTGTCTCCTATCAAAGTAAATAAGATAGACATCTGAATTAAACCAACATTGAGATTAGAAAATTATTTAGTGCTATGATCAGATACACTATTAGACTCATCATTAGATTAAAGTTCGAAAAACCAAAGGATTATTCGTTGATAGGGCATTGTCGTTTATAATTAAACTTGTTAATCTAAATGTGATTCTCTATCTACCTACCTGAATGTTCCACGTGTTTTCACAACTTCATTTGGAACTATGAAAATCGATGAGTTAATTTTAATTGGAGCACATCTTTTTGGTAGTTTACAAATCCTTCAAGTTACTATAGAGTGAGCTGTTGCTGGTCTGTCATCGTTAGCGTAAAGAGAAACCCTTTTTTTCACCACCCTGTCGTTCGAGGCAACGAACAGGATAGTGTGGGGCCCTCACCCACTAAATAAACCCGCCGTGTGCCGTCTCTCTGCCTGTATGTGGGCGGGCCACTGGAACTGCGCTATATTACTTCAGTGGTCCGCCTGCGGCTTACCCTTTCGGGTACCCTCTACAGAGCGACGCAGAGCGTCGTTCTGTCGCGGGAGGCCTTGCGGGTGGCGGAAGTTCCTCGATCCGTCCACCCGCAGCCTCAGCTAGGGCGGCATCAGGCGCAAATACACACGCCTGCGCCGCCCCAGTTGTTGGCGGTGGTTCGGGTCAGCGGAAGGATCGGCCTCCCTGGCCCTCTCCGCCGCTTCCTTCTGCGAGATGACCTCCTCACAGAAGGCAGCGACCGCGGCCCAATTCCTATCGCTGCCAAGCACTAACAACGCTCGGCAGTGAAAGGTCCCCCCTCTATTGCCGCTACGAGTTCACGGCGTGTGCCGCGCAGTGTCCTCGTCGCAGCCGCAATGGTGACAGCACGGAATCGCCTCCCTCCGAGATTTCGATTGCTTTTTCTCTAATTTCACTTCTTCAGTCTACTTAGATACTCGTGGTATGGAATACTTTGGTAAGACATTAAATGTTATGTAACATTGAGGACTATTTTTATAGAATTTCGTCGTCGAATCGTTTAACAAAAATTTATCTGCTATCTCGATATTTCGAATAGGTACTTTAGTTTACAACATCTAGATGAATGTGTGAACTTTCACAGGAAGACCTTATAAAACACGTCATAAGTTACGTCAGAATTAGCCTTTGCCCACCGCCGCCAAAGCTAGTTTTAGGTTATATCTCAGGTTCCCGATATACTTATACCTTAGGTAAAGGTTAATATCCTTTATCTAAGACTTACCTATACCTATATGCGGGACAAAATGTATACCAGTTTTTAAGTCTAACCAAGACTTAAATAGAAAAAAAAATTATCAAAATCCGTTTAGTAGTTTTTGCTTGATGCCTGAACAAACAAACACATAAACAGACTAAAATTCTAAAAAAAGTGTTTTGTTTTCAGAGCCACTTCAGCTTAATACATTATTTTTTTCTCAAATATCTTAAATGTACAGACGTAGCTCTGTTACAGCTTTATAATTATATAGATACCATAACATGAATAGTAAGTCTTTATTTTCATGGCGTATCCTTTTTTAAACTATTATAGTTTAAAAACTTATTATAGTTGCATAAATTGAATATTTTGGTCTATTTCTATTAAAATTATTTGATTATTTTATAGTATGTACGCGGGAAGATAACACATCATTTTTATTTAGCATTTATTATATTAAAAAGTATAAAAGAACACTTCCCAAGGGACGGATCCGCCCAACCTACAATCACGCAAGCGGAGTCAGAGACCAAATCAAGTAACATGAATTAGGGAGAATACACTTATGCGTCGTCCTATTTACGTGATATGTCGCGTCAGTGTGTCAGTCAGGTCATTTATCTTGGCGTTTTTATTAAATGAATTATTCAAGCTATTTCTGCGTATGTCGATTTATTATGCTATACATTTTCTTGAGTAGACAATTAGAGAGTAATGTAAAAGTCCTGTACGCCACGCGATGTTGATATTTTTAACTATTTACGAGCCTTGGAAGCATTCGTTCAGTTTTATTTCCAAGATAAGTCGTGAGAGGAATGAATATGTAATACGATTCGTGAATATTTCTACTGCCAAATGTTGGTCCTAAATTGTTTTGAGAAAAGTAAAAGGAAATTATTATAGTACATATTTTTTTTAAATAGCTGAAAATTGAGTTTCGATTGAAAATTGATTCCATTGACGCTACTTTACCTAGCGTCCTAGCTACGTAAAGATGCGAAAGAAAATGCTCCAAAGGTCGGACATTTCGGATCGTCGGATATATAATGCGGAAGTGGAAGGATGTAGGTACTGGAGGATACCGAGACTCACCTACCTAGACCGAATCGGTCGTGTAATGAATTCCTTCATTACACGACCGATTCGATCGTATTACTGTGGGTAGATGAAACCGTTGAAACAACATATCAGATTTGGACATCTACTATCTAAGTCCACCTGTGATCAAGAATGCTGTAAAGTATTCGAAACGTCGGGATAGCATAAAAATCAAGTAGGTAAACGCGATAGATTCCGTAAACGTAGTTTTATTTCAAAATGTATCTACACTTAAAAAAATATAAATTAAGGTAAGTTTCGTTACTGTACAACATGAAACAATTTGAAACTAATGAGATTGCCCACAAATGTATGGGCTATATATTTGTGGGCAAACTCCTTTATAAAAAATGTTCGCAAATGTCAAGTTACGGGGCAAAGTGAATAAAATACACATTAAACTCAACGAATAGAGACATAAAAAGGGTATGTAATAACTCCGAAGCGGCATTATGTCAATGTTGTTAGAGTAACCGATATCTATCCCGTTAATTTTTATTATCAAGCGAGTTAGTAGACGTATCTGTTTAAACATAATCGGAAGTTATAGTTACCATTAGTGTCACCATATTTCTACTAATAAAAAGCAACGGTATACCGGAACAAATTGTCGAATCCTCAGCGATTTAGGGTGTGCAAAATTTAACATTGTAATTTAGTTTTATGGTTCTGACGAACGGCCCCTTGGCTGCCACTCGTCTCGGGGATTGGGGATTAAATAATCACATCAGCGGCGTTCACTGTTTATCTCTGTTGGCACAGATATTGTTAAAACAATGTTTTAAAGCCACTTATATTGGAATAATGTATGTAAATGCATCCGATGGCATGAGTCGTAAAGACATCCAAAAGCATTTATGAATTGGAGATCGGGAGTCGCCGTCAGTGACTGCGATGGCATAGCGGTTTAGAGCACTTCCCCAAATTGGAAGGGATGCAGTTTCAAATCCCGCTCGCAGTAAAGCTCTATTTTTCCACTTTCACAAATAATTTGTTTTCTACTACCTTAGTTTTACAAATGTTACCTAATAGTTACTGTGTGCTTCTACTAGTGAAAATATAGCAGAACATTTTGATATTTATCTAAGTTCAACACCAATCTCGTGCATTAGGTATCTATAAAATCTTACACGTATACATCTATCTATACTATTACAAAGCTGTAACAGAGCTATGTCTGTACATTTAAGATATTTGAGAAAAAAATACTGTATTAGGCTATATAATCCATCCATCCATCAGCCTTTTAAAGTCCACTGCTGAACATAGGCCTCCCCGAGAATGGGGGATAGTGCCGTAATCGCCACGCTTGGCAGGCGAGTTGGCGATCGCAGTGGATGTTGTTAATACTTGAAGGAGTGTTGCTGCCCACACCCTCGGTATTCCCTCAGTCGGCTCTTACGACTCCCATGGGTGGAGAGGGGTGGGACAATTCTAAAGTCGGCCCCACACGGCAAGCTATATAAGCGCTATATAAGCGTCGTCTAAACATAACACGATTTCTTTTTAGATTTTTTGTCTTTTTGTCGGTTTATCTGTTTGTTTGTTCTCGCATCACGCAAAAACTACTGAACGGATTTTGATGCAACTTTTTTTATTTGATAGGTCTTGATTACACTTAAAAACCGGTACACATTTTATCTCGCTACTATATAGTCGCTACTGTTATATACTGTATAGTCGGGAACCTGAGATATAACTGAAAAACTAGCTTTTGGCTGCGGCAAAGCCGCGGGCAAAGGTTAGTAATATAATAAAACACCACTGAATTGAATAGAACACAAAAAAGATTTTTAAGTTTTTTGTTTGTATGTTTGTTTGTTTGTAAGCACATCACGTAAAGGACGGTAGCTATAGATTTGAATGCAGTTTTGTCTGGTAGATAGAGCTATACTTGGAGCAAACTATAGGCATTATTTCTAATTAAATCCTGATTTAATTGTCCAGCCATCGACGTTACCCAAAGACGTTAAATATGAATGTGCTATCGAAATTAGCAGTCAGGAGCAAGGGTCACGATGGCTGAATTGGCAAAGCATCTGGACGGTATCCAGGAGATGCAGGTTCGAATCCTGTTCGTGACTGTTATTTTCGATTTCACATTTTTCACTTTGTGTTTAATGTATGTTGCTAAGCATGTCAAATGCTAAAAAAATATATATAAAACTATCTAAATATTTATAGGGTTTGCGTCATTATCAGGTAAAATCTTAATTGTAAAATTAAGTTTACCTGGTCGGTATAATGTATGAAAATACTTCCGACAGATGATGCAGGCGTCACCCAAAGACGTTAAGTATGAATGTGCTATCGAAATTAGCAGTAAGGAGCAAGGGTCATGATGGCTGAATTGGCAAAGCATCTGGACGGTATCCAGGAGATGCAGGTTCGAATCCTGCTCGTGACTGTTATTTTCGATTTCACATTTTTCACTTTGTGTTTAATATATATAACCTTACTATATGTCATCTCCACGAGAGCTTTTAATAATGATCTCAGTGTTGCCCTTTGTTAAAGATAACCGATTAAAACTATTTCAAGCGAAACACTGAAAGTTTATGATAATATCATATCAATTTCTTGGTATAAACTTATGATAATATTTGAACAAGCCCTTTCGAAAACCACAAGTCGAGCGAAAGGACTGTTAGATAATAAAGTTTGACACTCCTAAACCGCAAGAGAAATCATTTGACATTAAAATATTTTTGTTAACTTAAATTAGTTTGGAGAGGATAAATATAAATAATCTATTATGTTACAGCATTTAAAAAATTACAAGTAAATTTAACTTATTTTTAATAATAAGTGTCTTAACACAGTGTGGCCTTATTTTCATTTGTATTTCATTGTTTATATTTGTTATTTTAACAAGATAAGGATTTATAATTGCTGTTAAATTTTACTAAATTTCGTAAGGTGAAGACACAAATAAAAATGACTAGCGGCCCGTCGCGGCTTCGCACGGGTTGACAGTTATTTTTTGAACATTTTGGGATGAACGTAGAGTAAATGTATCTTTATGGAGGACATAAGTAGTTTTTTGTTTTTCAACGTACTATTTATAGTAATAACTATAATCTATCTAGTCATAAATATAGCCTATGTCATATGTATACACACAAAAATATAAATCTATCCTATTTATAATTATAAGACCGATGCAAATTTTCACCACCTCGAACCACTAAAGTAATGCAACATAGTTCCAGTGGCCCACCAACACAGGTGGAGAGACTGCACACGGTGGGTTTATTTAGTGGGTGAGGGCCCTACACTACCCTGCTCGTTGTCTCGAACGACGGAGTGTGCGGATAGATAAATTTTTTCACAAAAATAAAAAAGGAGCTCAGTATCGGGTACTGAACCCATGATATCAATTATAGGTACGATATCATTTACATCCTGTATAATGATTATAAACACGTACATAAATGTACATTATAGAATTAATTATTATAACCATAGCCTTCTAGTCTATACTATTACTAAGTTGTAACATAGCTATGTCTGTACATTTAAGATATTTGAGAAAAAAATACTGTAATAGGCTATATATAGGCGTGTCTAAACACAAAACGTTGTTTTAGATTTTTTGTCTGTTTGTCTGTTTATCTGTGACGGGCGTCGTGGCGTAGTCGGTAGTGTAACCGACTTCCGTGCACGAGGTCATGGGTTCGATTCCCACTCAGGACAATTGTTTGTGATGAACACAGATATTTGTACTGCGTCTGGGTGTTTTATATCTATTATATGTATGTATTTACAAAAAAAAAGTAGTAGGTATATGTATTATATCCGTATTCTGGTACCCATAGCACAAGCATAAGCTTAGTTTGGGGCCCAGAGGACGTTGTGTGAAAATGTCTGTGAATATTTATTTATTTATTTATCTGTCTGTTTGTTTGTTCACGCATCACACAAAAAACTACTGAAGAGATTTTGATGCATTATTTTATTTGATAAATCTTGATTAGACTTAAAAACTGGTAAACATTTTATCCCGCTACTATACCGGGAACCTGAGACTTAATCCAAAAACTAGGCTAGTCTTAAATATATCACTTAACTAATGCAAATGTACCTAATTGGTATTTTGTTTTGGGGCTAGATAAAGAAAGCTTTCTTGGCTTTTCTTAAATAAATAATTTTTTAAAGTTGATGGTGACTTACAGATTAAAATAATAAAACAAAGTAGAAGATAAATTTTAATACAAGTCATAAAACCAACTTTGAAGGTTCTTTTTTTACTTCCATGTTATAGGGTTCCATTTTTCCAGATATTTTATGGAAAAGTTCTCTACAACATATAAAACTTTTACATGTCGGAGGATACACTGAATAGTATAACTTTGCAGTTGAATACTGGCATATTAATATTATATAAATTATCATAGGTATAACAAAAGTAAAGAAAAATATATAAAGATTTCGTGACTCATCGCATTTATTTTTCTTGGCCACAATTAAATAGTCATATCATTTCCGATTTTGACGAGCTCGTAAGCTCTAATATAAGAATTAAATTATGCTCTCTTGTAATTAAACTATTTAAAAGGCGTTTATTAACAATTTTTATAATTTATTGTTAGCTAAAGTATGGTGGGTAAGTAAGATGTATGCAAGAATAGAACCTTTTGGCACTCTGATCTCTCTGCCTACCCCGCAAGGGAGATAGCCTAATGATAAGTAAGTAAAGTATGGTGGGTAATTTAAGAAAGCATAACGCATGATCACAACTACTTATTGAACATTTGATTTAAATTTTTTGAGAGACCCATGTGGGACAGTACCTACAGGTTTGTGAAAAAAAATCAGAATAACATCATAAGGATTTCCAGTACAAAAATTCTGACGATAGTCCATTTAGATATTTTTATATATATTTTTAGCATTTGACATGCTTAGCACTATACATTAAACACAAAGTTGTCAGGATGGCTGAATTGGTAAAGCATCTGGACGGTATCCAGATAGTCCATTTAATAAGATATTTTATAAAAATTCTTACTATCCTACATAGAAAGCTGTAGGTATAACTTTACTCACTGCAAAACAGATTTTTTCCCCAAATCACCGCGTAGAGCGTCAGTAATCCGAGTCGTCTCGCCTTTCAACCGTTCTGTTTAATTGAAGGAAGCTAATGAGTAACCATTATTCCTCTTATCTTTATATCTGGACAGTTTACCGCTTAATAACTCTCTTTGATGTTATTGGAGGACGTAATATGGTTCACAGCGTACGTTTTTGCTGATTTCTTGCGCCTCTTGCTAAATATTTTCCTATTAATATGTAGGAAAGTTTATTACATAGTTTCTTATAAATTCTTTATAAACACGAGCATTCTATGAGATATAAATATTGCACGCCTCATAAGCAAAGCGTTGAGGTGGGTACTACTATCACTTCACTCAAAACAACTGATTTTTCTAACTTCAAATGTCTCTATTTATTTAGGTTCTCCTGTGGCTATTAGATAACCTTGTTCAGCTTAAAACATTCATCGATGAGTGCCACCCCAATGGCACTTATCGATGAATGGAGATTCCTATTATATATGACTACATACATGGCAGTGATGGCTTGGGGGAGTGGGCAGCAGCACTCCCCCAAGTATTAACAACATCCACTGCGATCGTCAACCCGCCTGCCAAGCGTGGTGATTACGGCGTTATCCCCCATGACGGGACCGCTCGTTATGGCGTTCTCTTGGGGAGGCCTATGTCCAGCAGTGAACTTTGAAAGGCTGATGGATGAATGGATGACATAGATGGCGGAGTGGTTTAGATACCGGCTTCCCTCCAGAGTATTGTGGGTTTGATTCCCATACTCCTGTATTAAAGTTAAGTAGTTGTCCTCAACTGTTTGTGTGATCCGCAAATGGTTGTTCTGAGTCTGGGTGTACTTTGTGTCCGTGGAATTGTATGGTCAATCCAGGCTAGAATAGCTAGTGTTTCTTCAGGGTAGACCATGTAGCTAACGGATTCATCTTGAATTGGCTCTTTATAATTAACACGGTCAATAATTAATACATGAACATGCGGTAGTTCTTGTCTATGGTATGATGAATAATAGCCTTATGTGCCTGATTTTTGGGTAGGTATCCATCAGAAAACATCCCAAAAAATCTAGTTTGTGTTTTCGCCTTATGAAGTCTTAGGTAAACCTTAACAATCATAATCATCGTCAAACAACAAAATAAATATACCAGTCGAAAGATATGGAATAGGGCTGCGCTCTGTTGAGATTTTTACTGTTAATAAAGTTAAGTAGTTAACTCGCGGAGGTTAATTCAGTATTAGTAGGTTTCGGTAATTTGATACGATATCACGAGGCACCTCTAAGGGGATTTAACGGTTAACAACCTTACATTCAACCCTTCATTTACTAATTGTATTACTGACTGCATTAATTAAGTGATTTTGTTATATAACTGTGCCCGTGGCTCTAATACGAAAAAGTCTTTTATATTTTTATTAGCATGATATATAGCCTAAGATAGTCCTCAATATCTGTTCTAAATATTGTTGAAAGATTTTTTTAATTCCGATAAATAAAGTGGAGTCATTTTAATAGGTAACATTTGTCAATTATCAAAATTCAACAACGTAACTAATGAGTTCGTTAAAAGACGCAGGCTTATTTTTTGGCGGCAAATCGTCTCTATCAAAGGTTTAGAAAACGATTGGCTTTAGATTTTAAAAATCTGACAAGCGGCAAATCCTGCTAGAACGCTACGATATTATTTTGAAGAGAGTAACATTCTTACGTCAAGTAAATAAAATTAGACAATTTGGATTGGGACAATGTCGTGTTTATTGACGAAACATGGTTGAATGCAAACCATACGGTTTCGCGGACATGGACCGATGATACAGCGGCCTCCACCTCAAAAGTTCCATTGGGAAAAGGAGCCCGACTTATTATATGTCACGCAGGATCAGCTTCTCAAGGTTTTTATTCCAGACTGCCTCCTCGCATTCGCCTCTAAAACTACAAGTGATTACCATGAGGAAATGAACTTTGAAGTTTTTAAAGAGTGATTTGAGAAGCTGCTAGTCAGCTTAGAAAACCCATCGAAAATTATAATAGACTACCGTATTATTCTGTACAAGTTGATAAACCACCAGCTCAAGCAAATAAAAAGCAAGAAATTGTGTCGTCTGGACTGTCTGGTCTAGGAAGAAATGGTGTGGATGCAAGTCCAACTTTATTAAAAGCTGAGTTGTTAAATCTGGTAAAAGCAACTAAACCGTCCAAGCTCCGCTATGTAATCGATGAACTAGCCCTAGAGCATGGAGACGAAGTTATTCGATTGCCTACTATTGCCAGTATAACGCCATCGAGCTTATTTGGGCACAAATAAAGGATCAAGCAGCGCGGAACAATATTGAACCACCCTTCAGTACTGCTAAAATCATGACTCTGCTACAAACTGCGTGTGCAGAAGTCACTACAGAAGACTGGAGAAAAGTCGTAGAGAAAACAAAGAAAATAATTTTACAAGTATTTGAACGAGATGTGAGAATAGACAATATTATTGAAAATGAATTAATAATATCTCTTAGTGCTGACAGCAGTGATGAAGATGACAATACTAATAACAGTTCTGATAGTTTAACTGAATAAATGCAATTTTTTTGTTAAATTAGGTACTTTCTTAATTTGCTCCTTAAATTTACGAAAGAAAAAATAATAATGGGACAGGGATTCGCCTGATGACTTCCCTCAGTCGCCTCGTACGTAACCCGTGGGAAAGAATAGGGTGGTGACACTTGTATTTTTAGTCCGGCACCACACGAACAAAAGTTAGTTGCATATTTTGTGGTGTTATACAAAAACATACTTAATTATAATCAAATGAAGCATACTATCGTAAGGAGGGAAAAATGCAAAATTTAATTAACAAAGTTATCTGGTAGCTAAAACATAAGTTTGAGAAGAAAACAAACTAGCTGACACGATAATTTGATTCGTTGAATTACAACTGGTTGAGAGCGTGTGAAAGATATCGTGGGGAGAATATCAACGCGTCATTGGGATACTATTAGACAATATTAGGTTAGAATGTTTGTACTACGAGTGAATGATTGTAGTGTAGAGTTTTAAGGGATGATTTCTTTCAAGATATAAATACGTACAATATACTCACGTGTGTTTCCAAAGGTATGCAGAAACAATGGATATTTTTTCTCATGAAATGGACGCTGCCCACTTTTTTGCCACCGCGGGGAAGAGGTTTTACGGGTTTCCACCCGTAAAACCTCTAAGTCGCTGTCATTTGGATGATTATTACCATTATTATTTTATACAGGCTATTATATTAAGGTTAATTAATATTTATAAATACTACCGTATCTATTACTCGCAGCAAAATTCGCTTTTTCCACATTCACAAATAATTTGGTTTTTAAAGAGATTATCTTGACAACCTAATCGTTTTAAACAAGCAATATATGCAGGTAACATATATTGCTTGTTTAAAGCTATGTTCTTACGTATATACAAGTAATCCATAAAGATCTTATTCCATTTGAAACATTCACATTTTATTACCTTTTATTCTCAAATTGTTCGATCCGATATAAATTTACATGATAATACCTTAGTATATAACACCCTTCTTTATATCTGAAATATATTCATGAATTAAAGTACCAAATTATTCTCTAGTTAATCCATCCATCCATCCATCAGCCTTTTAAAGTCCACAGCTGGACATAGGCCTCCCCATGAATGGGGGATAGTGCCGTAATCGCCACGCTAGGCAGGCGGGCTTGCGATCGCAGTGGATGTTGTTAATACTCGAAGGAGTGCTGCTGCCCACTCCCTCGGTATTCCCTCAGTCGGCTCTTACGACTCCCATGGGTAGAGAGGGGTAGGACAATTCTAAAGCCGGCCCCACACGGCGTTGAAAGAAAAACCTGTTGATTTGAATTAAATTCAGGTTTCAGGCGGAAACGAAAATTAAAACCTAGTTACCTGTCAACTAGCTGTTGACCTTCTTACTATGAGAAGAAAAATGGCACAGTAATAAATTTATGAATATAAGAGCGTGTTACAGAAAACAAATATTTTAATGAAAGTAACATAGATTTTACTACCGGAAGGATTCAACCTTCAGGACCTATGGAGTTAAAATCCAAATTCACGCAACAAACAGTGTTCAATTTGAAAGACAGATCAAAGTAACAATATAAGTACTTTTATTATTTTATTTGAAAAGCACTTTTACAAAAACACTTTTATTGTTTTTAAAAATAATTTCTAGCTCCTGACTAACATTAGACTGGATATTGTTATCATAAACGATCGCTCTTATCCATAATTCAGAGCAAATTGGCTGTTCACGAGACTGTATAACAGTAATAGTATTTAAAAATCATTTGAGCAACTATCTTTTACTATACATTAAACACAAAGTGAAAAATGTGAAATCGAAAATAACAGTCACGAGCAGGATATATATCGATAGGAGGCAAAGCATCTGGACGGTATCCAGGAGATGCAGGTTCATATCCTTCTCGTGACTGTTATTTTCGATTTCACATTTTTCACTTTGTGTTTAATGTATAGTGCTAAGCATGTAAAATGCTAAAAATATATATTAAAATATCTAAATTTCTTTTACTAGTTAGAAACTCAAATCAATTCCAATTTGTTATTGCAGGGAATCGTAAAATTTTGTAACTATAGAAGCTTTTTTATTGCCTATTATAGTAGTAGATAAACCAGCGTCCCACCTGATGGTAACCGCCGTTTTTGGATTCAACAATACTAAGTAGATGCACAGAGAAACCGCTGCCTATCGGCTATAGTGCAACTCTATTACATAACATTTTTTCTTAGTTTATTGAAATAGTAAAAGCAAATTTAATAAAAAAGGCTGTTAATTTAATTGTTGAGATAGTTACACAGGCAGTCATTCCGCGTAAATAATACTAAATGTAATCAGCTAAAACTGAACAGTTTGGAAGCTAAATCCAACAATGTTTTTTGGAGAAGTCGTAGTTTAATAGTGGACTAGCTGCTCAGACGATCGCTAAAGTTGAGCAACTTGGACGTAAGTGAGCAGCATTAAGATGGGTTACAAAATATCCGAATGTCTTTTGTTCTCTTGAAAGTTCTTGACTAACAGTGAAATTGTAACTGATTGATAACGATATTGTTTAACATTTAATAATTAATTCATCATTCTGAAGTATGAAACTGTTTTTTTATAACAATTTACGTCATGTAATCGTCTTAGGAACCACCACCTGTTACGTTATTACTTATTAAAACGAATGATTAATACTTGTTTTATAATACGATTACACAGCAGCAAGCCAGCCGTGATGGCCTAGTGGTAAAACCAAGGACTGTACAGATAATAGTACTGAGTTGGATCCAAAGGTCTAAAACACACTGCCGACAAAAGTGGGTTAGTTATGGGCTGAAAAAACAGTATAAACAATAAGATAAGTACAAATAAAATATTTTTGATGTGAAAACATCTAATTTAGAGGGGAGGGTAAAATCGGCTGTTGGCGTGACGACATGGCCACCTCAATTTAGTTAATTGATTTTAACGCTAAAATGTCATGTGTGTTGAATGCCAATCAATAAACCAATTACAGTTTTAATTCATCTATGGATAACGAGAGGGCTTACCAAAAATTATATACTCGATGAATATTTGAAGAAAGGAAGAAAATCGATCAATCTACGAGACGGCTCTTTTTTTTTGTTGAGCTTTGGTGAAATAGTGAAATATGAAATAAATAGTTACCTTAGGTAAGGTAACTAACCGTTACCTAACTTACCGTTAGGTAACGGTTAGATTAAAGTTATAAAAGACAACTTGAATTTCATTTTAAAACTAAAGTCGATTATAATAGTTAGGTACTTTTTACTGCAAGTTAGTAGGTTTCGATTTTTTTAATGTAGAGTCTCTTAAACACATAGATTTCCTTAAAATAAAAATTTAAGTATAGCAGATATTTAAAATGTATTGCAAATGCTAGTTACACAGTTTAAAGATTTTACAAAGAGTTACTAGATTGAACAATATATACGGAATGTAAACAACACAAATTGAAACACAAACGATGAATAGATAACATACCGAGTGTGTGCAATGTATATTTTCTTTATAAAGTGGGTCGATCGATCTTCAGCGGGTTACTTAGGACCCACGACACTTAATCTGCTGCAGTAGATAATTTTACGGTTGCTGACGGCGATAGAAGGCTTGCCTACCATCAATTCAATTTCATACATATAAATTTCATAGGAAACTATCTCACTGCATTGAGTTTTAGCTGTTAATTTTAATGTATATGCATGTATATCTGTCTGTCTATTGACTGCATGATGGCGGAGTGGTTTAAATACCAGCCTCCCGCCCTAGTGTTGTCGGTTCGATTCCCACACAGGACAGCTCTTCGTGTGAATCACAAATGGTTGTTCTGAGTCTGGGTGTACTTGTTTGTGCCTGTGAAATTTTATGTTTTTAAAGACCCCCGTGATACAAGGAATATTCTTTTATTTATTATAGTATTGCTGACTGATTGCATTACATATTATACAACGTAAGAGAGCGAGTTGGTATGAAAGAGAGTATTGCTGTAAAGATGCGAAAGGAAATGCTCCGATGGTTCGGGCATATGGAAAGAATACCGGACGAGCGACTGGTTAAGAAGATATACAATGTGAAAGTGGAAGGATGTAGGTACAGGGGGAGACCGAGACTCACTTACCTAGACCAAATCGGACATGTATTGAAGGAAGGTGTGGAGTCAGGAGTCTACGAAACCGGTGAGCGCGTATGAAGAGAATTATGAATGTTGAGGAAGCGAGTGATATATGCAAGAATAGAGTCTCTTGGCACTGTGTTCTCTCTGCCTACCCCGCTAGGGAAATGGCGTGATGATAAATATAGTATACGTATATTATATTATTTTATTTAAAAAAAGCTATATCACCCATAATATCTAGATTGCGCAACATGACTTTAATAGCACAATTTTACCAACTAAATCAAACATTCGGTAATATTAGAATTTTTGAAAATCCAAATTAATACATTTAAAAAAAAATATTGGGCACGTTGCTGGCTGTGGAATATCACTTGAATGAACTCACAGAGTACTTTTTAGTTGAATGAACTTTATTCCTCTTGGTCTAAAGTTCGTTCAATTTTTTATTTTATTATTGTATAATTAGTTAATTAGTTTAGCATATTATATCTTCTTATGTATTTTGGAAGAAAAATACATGTATTCTTTGTAATATAGTTCCAAAAATATAAATTTTATAAAATTTTCTAATACTTTATATGTATTTATATACATTTTTAGCATTTGACATGCTTAGCATTATACATTAAACACAAAGTGAAAAATGTGAATTCGAAAATAACAGTCACGACCAGGATCCTGCACTTTGTGTTTAATACTTTATGTATCTTCAAAAATAAATCGTCTCCCAAAGACTAATATTTTAACAATTTAAACTATATGCAACTTTATTACATACAATAATTTATAACCTTTATCTGTTTACTAAATTATATTTTTCATCAAATATTAATTTATCCATTGCAAAAACTTCTATTAAGGTGTTATTTTCCATTCTACGTAAAATTATATCTTTAATCTTGGTAAATTATATTTTTATTGCCACATAAAACTTTGAATGGTATAATAAAATGCAAGATTGTTGACCTTGCTAAAATATAATTCAAGTACTTTGTGTTTTGACATCTGCAGTATTTTAAAAATACAATAAAATAAGAATAGAATTCGAGCAATTTATTCAATTATATTACTTAATTCAATAACAATTCTGAGATGTCGATAAATTTATTTAGGTATATCAATACGAGGGTGGCTTGAGTCGATTCGTACTATACGATATTGGAGTTACCCTTCGCATACATCAAATGAAGTCTTTTCTAAACTATTCGTCAGGCAAACGTTGACGAACGTTCTATCGCGTCTACGTCATCTTGATACTTGCTTGATACTGAAAACGATTTATGAAATGGAATGAACATTCTCATTATTGTCTTCGCAACCATACTTTTTAGAGAGCTATAATAAAATTGTATTAAGAATTTTACACCGGCTGTCATCATTGTTCCTTCGTTTGTGTAACAATAACTTAAGAACTTGACGAAAATAGGTCCTACGGCAGGATTTGCCAATATAATATTAATTATAAAAAACCATGTCTTTAATTTAAAAAACGTTATTTTTTATAATATTAAGTAATCCCTTTAGGAATACATATATGATTTTTATTTAACTTGTAAAATCAATTTATTAAGAAAATATACAAACATGGGCAGTCGGTTAAAACTTACGCCTAACCTATAATTATATTATTTAAAAGAGAATGTATGTGTGTATGTATGTTCACCTAAAACTCAATAACCGTTAGCCCAATTGATACGAAATTTTGCACACATTTAAAGGGCGTTAATATAGTTACGTTGCTGCCGTATAGGTGACGCTGATGGTAGTGGTTTTTATCTTTTGGCCGAATTGATATGAAATTTGTACGTTTTAAAAATGGTAGATTTTTTAGGTAAAACGGAGTGCACCGGGCACCAGCTAGTTGAATTAATAATTATATAAATAATTAGATATATTGCCGATGAATTTGGGTGATACTAGTCACCACCATCTTCCTAGACGTATCCTTAACTTTGCTGAGGCCAGATTCAGATCTGTTCAGTTACAGCTAATCAAGTATTTATATGGAGCGACAGTCTATCTAACATTTTTGATGATGATTGAGTACTTTTGTCACGAGCCATAAATGGGTTTTGTGGAGATGGGCATCGTAAGATATAGCTTTGATGGTGTGTACATTTAATTCTGGAAGGGAATCATTTTGGAGGTGTATCGAGTATCTACCACAGGTATTTATGACAGCCAAAACCATCTGCTCAGAGAGCTGAAACACGGCTGCTTGGTCTCTAAGACTCCAAGTGTGATCTATAAATAGTCCATCTCCGAAATTGGTCTAGATAGTTTCTAGTAGTAGTAGTTCTAGGTAGCATTAGATAATGCAAAAAGTTTTTATTCTAATCCGCTTGATATCACTACATAGTATAAAACAAAGTCGCCTTTTCTGTCCCTATATCCCTATGTGCGCTTAAATCTTTAAAACTACGCAACGGATTTTGATGCGGTTTTTTCCAATAGATAGAGTGATTCAAGAGGAAGGTTTATATGTATAATACATGCATCATATACTAAGGCAACATTGCTAATTTTAGAGGTTTCTAACGTGATGTCGTAAATTAACCTATTTTTTTGGGCTTATTTAGCAATTTAGCAAAAACGCTGCCTAAACCCACCGAGTTAGATCAAATTAATTTACTACAGTATTGTACACCATAAAAAGGTCTACAAAAAAGTCCGCGATGGTATATGTTTATCTTTTAGGGATAACCCACATTAACCATTTTTATTGTTTACTTTTTACGTGAAAAAATGGCTTATTGATGAAGCTATTTTAAGCAATACGGAATTAATCCTTATCGAATTAAGTACCTTAAATACAGTGTGCAATTAATATAGATCAATATGGTTCCTTACAGCATGTAAATTAAACAAATATTTTCGGAGATATTACAAATTTAAAATTTGCGTTTGCGGCGGGCGGTACCGGTCGGACGGGGCAGTGCGGGGAGGCATGCCTATAAATAGCGCGTCGGAGGCCGCGGTTCTCCCTGTAGCACTTTGAATTTAGCAGGAATCGGACGCGTTTATTATCGGAGCTCTCTAGCGAGGAAAATAACAGTACTTGATAAAAACGTGCTTTTCAGCGCGACAACGTATCAGTTAATAATTATAAGTTACGATAAATAATAATCAATTAATTTAATAATAAGGAAATTATTTTCAAAAATCTTAAGTAAGTTCAGAAAAAAAACTTAATAGAATATAGCTATCTTTTGTTCTTGATGATTGTAGATTATCTTTTGTTTTTAGTCACACGCATGGCAAATTATTTTTTAGGTGTTTTTAATTTAATTAAAATCATATTTTAAGTTGATTTCATTAAAATCGTAGTTTAAGTTATTTCAGTAAAAAAAAAGAAAAGAATAGAATAAATATCTTTTGTTTTTTATGATTGTTGATTATCATTTGTGTCTAAATGGTAAGTATTTAGATGTTTTTTACTGCGGCACATAGGTACCAATAATATGGCAATTTGTTCATAGGTAGGTAATCATACATAAGTCTAGAACTGAGTCAACTTTGTTCAGAAATTATAAAGTCATGTCTGGAAGACGTCGTCGTTCGAACATAGGTCGTAGTTCAGTGAATGCTAGAAGAGTACGTTCACAAAGAGATGAAGAATCGTCAACAGAACGTGAAGCTCGACTCAGTGAGCTTAGGGATAGATATAGAGCTGAGAGAGAGAGAGAATCTTCAATAGAGCGTGAGGTTCGCCGCAGCCGGGATCGAGATAGGCATTCGGTTCAGAGAGATAGAGAATCGTCAGTAGAGCGTGAGGCTCGACTCAGTCAGCTTAGGGATAGATATAGAGCTGATAGAGAGAGAGAATCTTCAGTAGAGCGTGAGGTTCGCCGCAGTCGAGATAGGGATAGACATCGAATACAGAGAGCCAGAGAATCATCAGCACGAGTTACTAATTCATGGGTAAATAAAGAAAATTCTGCCATGAATTACGATCCTTCGATTTCTTACAAGGACGATCGTATAGTATCAATAGGTACTATGTCAGTAGTATGTGAATATTGCTTGGCATTGAAATTCAAGGACGAATTAATAGGCATGTGTTGCTTACAAGGAAAAGTCAAATTAGAAGAAATTCTCCCTCCATCTGAACCACTTCACTCTCTTCTTACGGGTGATCATCAGAAATCCAAACAATTCATGCGCAATATACGCCGTTATAATAACGCATTTCAAATGACCTCTTTTAAGAGTAAGCAAGTCGTTGAGCGTGGGTTCATGCCTACATATAAAATTCAAGGGCAAGTGTACCACTTAGCTGGGAGCTTGCTACCACTTCGACCCGATGATCACAAATTTCTGCAAATATATTTTATTGCAGATCCAGACACACAAGCATCTACGCGGTGTTCAAGTGTTGCACAACCAATTGATAGAGATTTAATTAGATCTCTGCAAGATATGTTACATTCTCATAATTACTATATACAGTCTTTCAAAACTGCGATTGAGAGTATTCCAGCAGATACTCCTGACTTTAATGTCGTAATCCATGCAAATAAAGTTCCTGTTGGAGAACACAGAGGACGATATAACGCGCATTCTACGAGTGAGGTAGCAGTGGTGATAGCTGGACAGCAATTTGACAAAAGAGATATTGTATTGCATAGTCGTGATGATAATTTGCAAAAAATTTCAGAGTTACACAGATCTTATGACAGCTTACAATATCCTTTGATGCTATGTCGTGGAGAAAATGGTTATGCCATTAATATTTCTGAAGTTGATTCAATCGGTGGAACACCTCTGCGTAAAACAGTGTCATGTATGAACTACTATTGCTACCGTATAATGACAAGACGTAACAATTTCAACACTTTGCTTAGATATGGAATGTTAACAAACCAATACTTGGTCGATCAATATGCGAAAATTGAATCTGAGAGATTGGCCTACATCCGTAATAATCAAACTAAATTGAGAGCCGAAAATTACGTTCATCTTCAGGATGCGTTACAGGCGAATGAACATGTCAACGGCATTGGTCAGTTAGTTATACTACCTTCATCATTCACAGGTGGACCTCGATATTTACACGAAAAATCGCAAGACGCCATGACTTACGTCAGAAATTACGGCAAACCTGATTTATTTATAACTGCAACATGTAACCCAAATTGGCCGGAAATTAAAGAAAATATTAACACTAATTTAAGTCCACAAGACAGATATGATATAGTTAACAGAGTCTTCCATTTAAAAGTACAGAAACTCCTGCACCTCATTAACAAGTCTCATATATTCGGTCCCCCGCGCTGTCATATGTACACAATAGAATGGCAAAAACGTGGGTTGCCACGTGTGCACCTGCTGGTGTGGTTAGTGAACAAAATTAGAACAAACCAAATTGACAAGGTCATTTCAACTGAGTTGCCGGATAAAGATGAAGATCCTATCCTGTACGAAATCGTAAAGAAAAATATGGTACACGGCCCTTGCGGGACTTTAAATCCGAATTCTCCATGTATGCGAGATTCTAAATGCAGCAAAAAATTTCCGAAGTCATTCCAAACTCAAACAATCACTAGCCATGACGGGTATCCCAAATATCGTCGACGATCGCCAGAACAAGGCGGGAAAAGTGCTACCGTCCGAAACCGTGATATTGATAACCGATGGATCGTTCCCTATAATCGGCTCCTTTTGAAAATTTTTGATGCCCACATCAACGTAGAGTTGTGCAATTCGATAAAGTCAATCCAATATGTTACTAAGTACATTAATAAAGGTAGTGATCAAGCCACTTTCAGCATCCAATCACCAAATGAAGTGGAAAAATATCAGTCTGGACGTTACATCTGCAGCTCTGAAGCTGTATGGAGGATATTATCATTCGAAGTGCACGACCGGGCTCCCACAATTGTCCACCTTGCAGTTTATTTAGAAAATGGACAAAGGGTATATTTCATGGAGAACAATATACAAGAAGTTGTTAATAATCCGCGGGATAAAACATTGACAGCATTTTTCAAGTTATGTGCTCAAGATGATTTCGCGAAAACACTGACATATGACAGAGTTCCAAGTTACTATACATGGAACCAGAGTTCTAAAACTTTTCAACGGCAAAAACAAGGTACTGCGGTTGATGGTTTCCCCGGAGTAAAAAAAACGGATGCTCTTGGCAGAGTCTACACGATTCATCCCAACAACAGTGAATGCTTTTATCTGAGAATGTTACTGCATATTGTAAAAGGCCCGACAACCTTTGCACGCCTAAGAACTGTACAAGGTGTTGTTTACAATACTTATCAAGCAGCATGCAAAACTATGGGGCTCTTGGAAGATGATTCTCACTGGGAAAATACATTATCAGAAGCAGCTGTTTGTAGTTCAGCTACATCATTAAGATATTTATTTGCTGTCATAGTAGCGTTTTGTCAAGTAACTGATTCTGTTAATCTATGGAATAAATTTCAAGAAAACATGACCAGTGATATTCTGAATCGACGACTGCGAGAGTTAAACTCAGATGATATACAATATGATCAACACATATTTGACGAAGCATTATTTGAATTGAATAAAGTACTGCAATTACTTTCGGGTAAATCGATCAAGGATTTTGGGCTGCCGATGCCAGCTAATACTACAAACTCAGATTTAACTAACAGTGCCGAATACACAAGAGAAATATCATACGATCAAACAAGACTTTTACAAAATATAGCTCAAGATGAGCCACGATTAAACATCGATCAGAAAAAAGTATTCACTGCATTACTATCAACAATTGATAACAATGAAGGGAAATTGTTTTTCCTTGATGCCCCAGGAGGTACAGGAAAAACATTTTTAATCAATCTGCTTTTAAAAAAAGTGAGATCTACCGGAAAAATTGCGTTAGCTGTTGCGTCATCCGGCATTGCCGCTACGCTTTTAGAAGGAGGTCGAACCGCACACTCTACATTCAAGCTCCCGCTGAAAATCGCCACCGATGACAATATCAGCGTCTGTAGTGTTTCTAAACAGAGCAATACAGGAAAATTGATGCGTGACTGCTCATTAATAGTCTGGGACGAAGCTACCATGTCAAACAAGTCGTCTGTGGAAGCACTGGATAGGACAATGCGCGATTTGCGCAACAAAAATTCACCTATGGGTGGATGTACAATTCTGTTTTCAGGAGATTTTCGACAAATCCTACCAGTTGTGACTCGAGGAACACGTGCTGACGAAATACGAGTAAATGCTTCCCTAAAAAGATCATACCTTTGGCCACATGTCAATAAATTAGAGCTTAAAACTAATATGAGGGTTTCGTCATCTTCACGTGAGAACAGGCTATTTCCAGAGATGCTGCTAAAAGTTGGCAATGGAGAATTAACACAAAGTGAGGGAAGGATTAACCTTGAAAACCTTTGTGTTTTGATAGACAACATCCAAGAGTTAGTCAACAAAGTCTATCCTGACATTGATGACATAAGTTACAAGACAATATCTTGGTTTAAAGAAAGAGCGATTCTGTCACCAACTAATGAACAAGTAGATAAGGTAAATAACTTGATTCTTTCAAAGATTGATGCGCCGACGAAAATATACTACTCGGTGGATACTGTTCTCGATTTGGAAGAAGCTGTTCATTTTCCTACAGAGTTTCTAAACTCTTTGAACCCGTCTGGACTCCCTCCTCACAAAATGGTGTTGAAAGTAGGTTGTCCTGTTATTTTATTAAGAAACCTGAATCCACCTAAACTTTGCAATGGCACGCGTTTGCTGATAAAATCACTGAAAACTTTCATAATAGAGTGCACAATACTCACAGGATGTGGTACCGGAGAAGATGTATTGATTCCCCGAATCCCTCTGATACCATCGGATTTACCCTTCCAATTTAAACGTTTACAGTTTCCGGTAAAGACATCTTTTGCAATGACCATTAATAAATCGCAAGGTCAAACCTTCAACGTTGCAGGCTTAGATTTGAGCGTTGACTGTTTTTCACATGGCCAACTGTATGTCGCTCTTTCAAGAGTAACCTCAAGAGAAAACATGTTTGTATTGTCTAATGACAAGAAAGCTGTGAACGTTGTGTATAAAGACATCCTGTAATATATTAATTGTTGTAAAAATAAAATAAATACCTAGGTAAAAATGTAAAAAGTAAATAAGTAAAAATGTGTAATGTAATAAAAATTGTATGAATTTAGATATTCCAAAGATAGCAGGAAATCTTCATAGTAAGTATAGGGAAAGAGGAATTGTTTTACTCCAAATTTAATGCGTGCAGGCCAAGGGCAGTAATGAATGAATCAAAACTACTGGATCGATTTTAATCATGTTTTCATTGAGTGACATAGGCATATATATTTTATGCCCGTGCAAAGTCGGAGCGGGCCGCTATGTTTTTATATACAACGTTCATAGTTTTTCTGTAGTGTATTTAATTTAGTATCAGCATTGCACCCGTGCGAAGCCGGGGCGGGTCGCTAGTTAAGTATAAATTATTTGTGAATAAGGAAAAAGAGATTTTTAGTACGAGTACGATTTACATGCATTAAACCATAAAATGCATTTCGATAGATGGCGCTGATCGTAAAGACAAATCTGATAAGGAGATTGGATGATCAAAAGAATGGTACGATAGCTCAGTGGCTTAGAGCACTTCCCCGGATTGGAAAAGACGCGGGTTCGATTCCCGTTCGTACTAAAAATCTCCTTTTACTTATTCACAAATAATTTGTAATTAAAAAGTAGCGGAGCATCCAAATGCTAAAAAAAATATAGATTAGAAACTTGATATTTCTAAATATTAGCTTGTTTAAAAAATAAACTACTTCGGGTCTAGTGGTAGAGCCTTGCTAATCCCATCAGGAATTCATCGGGGAGGTTCCACCCTTACACAGAAGATCACAGTGAAACAACAATAGGTACTCCTACTATGTATTGTGTTTCGTATGATGAGTGAGAGCTCTGGAGGCTCGAACCCCCTTTTTATCCTTCGTATTCAGCTCCCTTTTCTTGGAGTTGACGATGCGCGAAGCTAGCAACACCATAGTTATCACACCTATGGTGTTGCTAGCTTCAGTAGGCTAGTCGTATGCTTATTTGCCACCATACTACATACTACGTAGTATAAAAAAAATATGAAACCAAATGATAATAAATAAATTGTACGCACAACCATCCGTATGGTGACGGACTAAGAATACAAGTGTCACCACCCCATTCTTTCCAACAGGTGTCGTATGAGGCGACTAAGAGAAGTTAGTAATTATCATTAATTGCATGACTGGTGGTAGGGCTGGGTACCAAGTGGGAGTAATCGTTTGGTATCGGGCCCTAGTGGTTTAGTACCGCCATCTCCCGTGTGACCGGCCATGAAGCACATTGTTGCATTTTGGCTGTAACAGGAGGAAGCCGTTTATTCTTTCATTT
This sequence comes from Leucoma salicis, assembly GCA_948253155.1. Classification (NCBI taxonomy): domain Eukaryota; kingdom Metazoa; phylum Arthropoda; class Insecta; order Lepidoptera; family Erebidae; genus Leucoma; species Leucoma salicis. Next base: position 9,575,563 of record OX411820.1, on the reverse strand, counting down.
CATATCTGTGAAATGAAATGGTGAGCAACGGCTTGACAATACTCTGGGTATAGTTGAGCCCATGAGCGACGTTACCTTTTACCATCAGATGGGCCGTGTTTCGTCTGCCACTAATTGCAATAAAAGAAAAAAAAAAAAACAAAGCTTCGAAACATAGGAGGTGCGTGTCGGGGTGGAATTGAACCTCTGCATGAAAATTTATTGTTATGTACTGGATGTCACTAAAAACATTATTCGATTATTTTTATATTACTTACACATTATAATCTTCAAGCAGTAGCAGCAAGTATCAAAGTCGTAAGCCGCATCACATCGGGATCGATACTCATATGATTGTAAATGTAGATTGATTGGCTGCATCTCGCGTTTCTTTTTCACATCGAATCAGTCTGGCCTCTCTATTACGACACTATTCTGCATGATTTAGCAAGCTCTGATCTAGTTTTAGAATAGACTATGTGTTTTGTCTTGAAAAAAATTTATTTTTTTAATATAAGGTTGGCAAACAAGCATACGATTTACATCATGGTAATTGATAACCGAAGTCCATATTCATAGACTTTAGCAACACCACGTGCTTTGATTATTAAGTATAAATATAATCAAAGGCCATTAGGGATATTACTTGTGCAGTGCTAACCCCAGGAAAAGTATTGGTGGTGAAAATGAAGATGATAAAGCGAAAAAGAGGAAGGATGATGCGGTGGAGAGGAAGTATGATAGACGTGAAGAGTTGGATAGGTTTTGGACCTGAGGTGCTCTTATTAAGCAAATGAAAAATAATAGTAGGTTACATAGCATAGCATACCATCACGCCTGTATTCCCCGAAGGGGTAGTTAGAGGTGTATTACACACCTAAGATTCGCCAGCTATGTTTGAGTCCCACGTAATAGGGGGCGAGCCTATTGACGTCTACCGGGCACATTTCTTTTTTTTTTTACGTATGATCTCTATAACACTACCCTGGGATCGATCACGAGACCTCACGATCAGCAGTCGCTTACACTACCGCTGCACCACAGAGGCAGTTTTTAGTAGGTTACTGTTGCATCTTATTGATATTCTGTGAGAGGGCCCTACACTACCCTGTTCGTTACCCCGAACGACGGGGTGTGCGGTTAGGTATATTTTTTCCCGCCTAAACAGGAAAAAAATGAAGGTACTTCTACAGACTAGCCGGTCCATTCAAGCTGGGATTAACAAGACTATACATCAGCAATAATCAAGATAGATATCTAAACCACGCTGAAATCGTTTTCACTGACATTAACCCATGTTTTAATGAAGATATATATGTACTTTTTAAACTTTCGCGTTTTATATTTATTTAAACACATTTAACGGTTCTGTACGCGCATTAAACTTCTCAAAACACTATTATTTTGAGTAACCTCGACGTTTCGGCTGAGTTACACCAGCCGTATTCACGAGTAGACTGTATATTATGTACTCGATAAAATGTTTTAAATCACCCGTGCTAAGCTAGGGCAGGCCGCTTTTTAAATATTTAACTGGTTGACATGGCAGACTTTGTCCTGATCGAATGTTTGCAGGCAATGCAATTAGTGACTCTAGAAATTATTTTTTGATATTTTAATTTTCTGTGGCCGTAGTCCACTACGCTCGCCCAGTGCGGTTTGGCAGACTTCGCAAGGTGTTGAGAAAATCTCTCAGGCATGTAGGTTTCTTCTTCCAGGTAGTATTTGTAAAGAAATACACAAATATTCCCGAACCATCTAGAATAGTCAGTGATGTGTGACGTGACCTTAGAGTGAGGATTGAACTCGATACCATTGTCTTTGCAGTAGTCCTTGGTACTTGGTAGTATACCTTTAATTTTTTTATTTTTTTGTTAAGGCGGTATGTACCTAACTGCACATCCCGTCGTTCGGGGCAACGAACAGAGTAGTGTTGTGGTAGTATACCCTAGGTTATAGATGCTTAAGTCAGTTCTGTCATTAGAAATGATATGATCTTCAAATAGAATATAATGAACTGAACAAATCATACGTAATGGTATGCAATAAGATTAATTTAGCGGTCAATGAATTTTGTTCAATGGTACCATTTATTGTTGGACATTGACCGACCATGCATTATAATAACGGTCATTAAGTGAATGGCGCGGAACCCTCAATCAAATTGATCTCACTCCTGCTTTATAATTAACTAGTTTTTGACCGCGATTTCGTCTGCTTCAACTATAGTCAAACTCAACTCGGATCATAGATATCCCACAGGAACTGCCAATTTTCCAAGGATATATAGTAACTTTTGTCACTTTCTGGGCTTCTGGAGTATATGTTTGAGTAGTCATGGCGTTAAAGCTTAATAAAAAAAAAAAAACACACTTTACATTTCTAATATTAGTAATGATTTCTAATATAGGTACTAAAAACACTCTGGCAGCGCTCGGACATAAAAAAACAAATTATAAAACTTAAACTACACTCTATAATGACAGCATAGATAATTCTACTTTGCTTCGCCGTTATATCTCACGTTGCCGATATAGTAGCGGGATAAAACGTACCTATATCTAATGACGATGCGGTCCTATTAGCGCAGTCTGCGACTGACCTACAAACCCTAGTCGACGTAATGGCAGAAGATTGTAGGAAAAGGGGCCTACGTGTGAATGTGAGTAAAACCAAAATAATGGTTTTTGAAAGAGAAGAAGCCAGAACAGATGTTAGAGTAGCAATAGGAAATGGTGTTCTAGAACAAGTGGATGAGTTTGTATATTTTGGATGTGGATTCATTCGGGATGGAAGGTACACCAATGATGTAGAGAGAAGAGTGAATGTGGGAAATAGAGTGAACGATGCATTGGGACAACTTCTAGGCAGCCACCACCTCAACCAGAAGGCACGTGTTGCAATACACAACGCAGTGCTTGTCCCAACGTTATTATATGGAAGCGAGAGTTGGGTATGCAAAAAGGAGCATGAGAGTAAAATCAATGCGGTCGAAATGCGATCTCTGCGGAGAATCTGTGGAGTGAGGCTGACTGCCGTGTGGAGCCGGCACCAAGAATAGCTCCACCCCGTCTCTTCCTATGGGAGTCGTAAAAGCCGACTAAGGGATTACAGGGGGACCGAGCAGCAGCGGGGAACGCTGTGTACTAAAAACATCCACTGCGATCGCCAACCCGCCTGCCAAGCGTGGTGATTATGGTAAAACCCCCATTTTGGGGAGGCCTATGTCCAGGAGTGGATGATAAAAGGCTGATCGATGGATGGAGGCTGACTGACTGCATTCGTAACAACGATGTAATAGAGCGAGTAAGTATAAAAGAGAGTATTAGTGTAAAGTTGCGAAAGGGAATGCTCCGATGGTTCGGACATGTGGAAAGAATACCGGACGAGCGACTGGTTAAGAAGATATACAATGCGAAAGTGGAAGGATGTAGGTACAGGGGGTTATTTTCGATTTCACATTTTTCACTTTGTGTTTTATGTATAGTGCTAAGCATGTCAAATGCTAAAAATATATATAAAAATATCTAAATATTTAAAGGGTTTGCGTCATTATTAGGTAAAATCTTAATTGTAAAATTAAGTTTACCTGGTCGGTATAATGTATGAAAATACTTTCGACAGATGGCGCAGGCGTCACCCAAAGACGTTAAGTACCTATGATGTGTTATCGAAATTAGCAGTCAGGAGCAATTGTCAGGATGGCTGAATTGCTAAAGCATCTGGACGGTATCCAGAAGATGCAGGTTCAAATCCTGCTCCTGACTGTTATTTTCGATTTCACATTTTTCACTTTGTGTTTAATGTATAGTGCTAAGCATGTCAAATGCTAAAAATATATATAAAAATATCTAAATATGTATAAAGAGTCAGAAAAACTAGGTATTCAATACCACAAATCTATGGCACGTCTAAAGTCATCTGGAATATAAAAAAAATGTTTTCTCTAAATCCTCTATCTAACCATGAAGTCACAGGTTCCTCCTTATTCTTGCTCACGCATTCTAATATGTTATTGAGTTTCATTAGTAGTTCAAGAGTCTGAAATTATGCCCGATAGATGGCAGGTCAGCCCCTCTTGTGACGTAATGGTACGTGGACTACGTCACGATATGTTATTACTCCTCTTTAATTTGGGGACTACTAGTTTTTAGGATATATCTCCAGTTCCCGATATAGTAGTGGAAGAAAACTTATACCAGTTTTAAGTGTAATCAAGAGCTATCAAATATAAAAGTTTCAAGAAATTCTATTCAATAATTTATGTAGACAAAACTCTGTTACAGCTTTATAACAGCAAAGACAATAATCAACTGCAGACAAAAGCTACTTTTTAGGTTATACACAGCTCAGTTTCTAAGTCTAAATAAGAGCTATCAAACAAAATAAGTTTAATCAAATCTGTTCAGTAGTTTTTGTGTGATATGCAAATATTTCAGTTTTATAACAGTACAGAATTAGTTAAAGCATAAAATATGTTTACGTCAATGAAAATCAATGTTGAATTATAATAATATTGCATCTTATACATTTATTGTGGACATAATAGTATCTATAATTTAGTAGGATAGTGTGATGAGGAAGAAAAGTTTAAGAAAAAAAAAGGAAATAGGCATATAGGATATAAAAGGATTATGATTTTGACAAAAATATCAGTTTTGATTACGAGTTTGGATAGTGTTCTATTAATCAAGGGTTCTATGATGTAGAAAAGATCGCCGACCAAAATATTGCACTTCATTTGAGGATATAAGTATTTAACAAAAATCTGTTACAAGCGTAAATCTATGAAATATCAACTCGTATTATTTACAAGTGGTATGCTTTATCTAGAACATATTCGCTACAATAAACTATTGACTGAGGATCTCTAAGAAAATCGGGAAATGTTTGACTTTGACCCTAAATGAACAAAAGGACTCCAATCTTGAATCAGAATTGGTGGTTCTGTGCAAAAAATGTCGCCAAGGATTTTAGGTGCTATAGATATTCATCAACAATTCATCCGAACGCCACAGGAAATATGTCAAGAACTGCTGTATTTTTGTGTGAAGAATGAGCCCTAGATGTTTGTTTTGTCACAAATCAAGCCAAGTAAAGTAACGAACACGGGGGTAAGTAGCGGGCGAGCCTTTGTCCTGTCACATTAACTCTTTGTATTATTTCTAGTGAATAGGACTTAGTGTCACAACAGGGGAATTTATTTTGACGAATATTTGAACGAATGCAATGGCTGGAATTAAATAATCGTTTGTTGACTTCTTGCTGATTGTTGACTTCTTACTAAGTGTGTATTTTGCACTGATATGTTTACATAATATGTATTTAACACAATTTAATACACTTACATACTATATCAAATTGTGGAAATAACTTTGAAGGATGTTTGTTAAGGAAAGTAGTATTTGTGATAGTAGATAAAAGTTTGAGAAATACTGTATCGAATTAACCACGGTTTTCTCGAATAAACTAGCTTTTAGCTGCAGCGGAGCCGCAGGCAAAGGTTAGTATAAAATAATATAAACAATAATGGTCTTATTCATAACAAAATGCTTATCGAAGGTATAAACCTATATTAGTTAAAACGTCTTTTAAGCCTATCAAACGTTCGATAACAATCTTTATTCATAATCGTTTGATAAACCTCCGGTAACTAAAATGTCTTTAAGGTACATAATGTTGCAATTTCGTAGAAAAAATTGTGAAATGTGAAAGGTTGAAAATTATTTTCATAAGTTTATCTATGGATTGTTACTTGTCATTGTCAAATGTTGTAATTTTTGATTGTGTCACTTTAACAAAAGTAATAAAATGATTACTCTTTAGTATATACGCCGATTGATGACATGATTTTCAATCACCGCAATACTTTGCAGGGTTTGTAAAGCTTAGTCGGCGCAGCGTCCGCCCTTGCACGGCTCATGGGCGGACCCAACAATGCGTGCCGACGGCTTTACGCGGGGGTGCTCCGGTCGATGGCGCTGTACGGCGCACCCGTGTGGGCGGGGTCCCTGGACGCACTGAAAAGGGCTCTCTGTGGAGACCACAGAGAGTCGTTGTGTCCAGGGTCATACGTGAATACCGCACGGTGTCGACGGAGGCGGCCTGGAATCGTTGTTTGGAATCCTCCCGTGGGACTTGGAGGCGAAGGTGCTCGCCGAGGTGTATCGGCGGGCGTCGCAAGAGCGGGAGGGGGTGGACACCCTCTACCCAGGGAGGTGGTCAGGAGCTGCCATGGCCAAGTGGAGGGCACGGTTGGAGACGCCCCGGCCCGGTCTTTGGACCGCAGGGGCGCTCCAGCTGGTGCTGGAGGAGTGGGCGGGACGTACCTTCCGACTGGTGCAGGTGCTGTCTTTTGGTGTGTGCTTCGGCAGATATTTGCACATAGTCACAAGAAGGGAAGCGACTCCGGGCTGTCACCACTGCGGCTGTGACGCGGACATGGCGCGGCACACGCTCGAGTCGTGCCCGGCTTGGGTCGAGCAGCGCCGTGAACTCGTCGCGAAAATAGGGGGGGACCTCTCGCTGCCCAGCGTCGTAAGAGCGACGCTTAGCAGCGACAGGAACTGGGCCGCGGTCGCTGCCTTCTGCGAGGAGGTAACCTCGCGGAAAGAAGCGGCGGAGAGGGCCAGGGAGGAGGATTCTTCCGCTGACCCAAAGGAAGGTGCGAGGCTCCGTGTGCGGATGCGTCGCTTAGTAGAGGGTACCCGAAAGGGTAAGCTGCCGGCAGACCACCGAAGGAATGTAACATAGTTCCAGTGGCCCGCCAATAAAGGCGGAGAGACGGCACACGGCTTGTTTCTTTAGTGGGTGAAGGCCCCACACTACCCTGTTCGTTGCCCTGAACGACGGGGTGTGCCTTTAGGAACATTTTTTCCGCCTTAACAAAAAAAAAGGGTTTGTAAAGCTTGCATATTTAAGAAAATTAACGTCGTAAACGTAAACTTCTTATAACAATAAAAATAAGATTATGCGTGTCGCATGTACCTATTAGAAATCAATGTCAATACACAATCAAAGAGTATATACACAATAAATTGTCATTTCAAAAATCATAATCAGGTGACCAAAATCAGCCATGTTTTTTTGCTAATATACGCTTATCGAAGGTTTATAGTAGGCTACTAGCTTGTATAAATCAAAGAGAATATATCGGAGAGTTAATGAACGTTTTAGCGTTATCGAACGATTATAATAACACTTTTTGACAATCTACTTTTAGCGAGCTTTTAAACCTCCGATAAGTTATTATGAATAAGACCATAAAACTCTTACTTCATATTAGTATGCTGGTATTGGTTATATGCAGTAGATTTGATGGCGGATTAATCTTTTAAATAAATAATATCTATTATCTACGTTGGGCCTGCCGTGTGGGGCCGGCTTTAGAATTGTCCCACCCCTCTCTACCCACGGGAGTCGTAAGAGCCGAATGAGGGAATACCGGAGGAGTGGGCAGCAGCACTCCCTCGAGTATTAACAACATTCACTGCGATCGCCAACCCGCCTGCCAAGCGTGGCGATTACGGCATTATCCCCCATGATAAGCACACAACAAAAATTGGCCCCCAGTCACGGCAGCTCCGCTATTCCGTGGCCTAACGGTAGCGGGCCCGGTAACGGCGGAGCAGAGGGTGCGAAGAATTTCCGGTCGCGGAAAGGCTACCACAAACAACGACCTCTGGCCCTGGTAACGCACAACGTTCGGACACTTCGGACCGACGAGAGAATCACCGAGCTGGAAGAGGAATTGAGCAAGATCCGCTGGGACATTATAGGGTTGTCAGAAGTCCGAAGAGAGGGTGAGGGCACGACAATCCTCCAGTCCGGGCGAGCGATTTGAACAGCAGGTTCGTGCAAACTGTCCAAGCGGTCGGGTCGACCTACTTCAAGGCCCGTCGCGTTAGTAGGACTCGTGAACTCTCGGACCATACTCTCAAGCTCATGGAAAGGAGAAAAGAAATGACAGTCCAGTCTTCAGCCGATTGGTCCTGCCTGAGGCGGTTAAACAGACAGATCTCCAAGGCCGTGCGACATGATATCCGCCAATTTAATGCTATCCGCATTAAAGAGGCGATAGAGCGGAACCAAGGCTCGAAAGTGTTCGCAAGAGATCTGTCTATCGGCCAAAGCCAGTTGACTAAGCTGAGGACCAACGACGGCACTGTCATTTCATCCCGAGATTAGATCTTGAGAGAGGTCCACCAGTTCTATGGACAGTTGTACAGATCCCAGAGTCCTGTTGTCGGCTTGGTCCAAGATCCCAGATCCAAGCTAACTCGGCACTTTACCGAAGATATCCCGGACGTCAGCCTGTACGAGATCAGAATGGCTCTCAAACATCTAAAGAACGGAAAGGCACCGGGAGACGACGGAATCACCACGGAGCTTCTGAGAACTGGCGGAAAGCCGGTCTTAAAAGCTCTTCAGAGGCTGTTCAATTCCGTCGTTCTCGGGGGCGACGTTCCAGAGTCGTGGACCAGAAGCGTGGTGGGGCTGTTCTTCAAGAAAGGTGACAGAACCCTCTTGAAGAATTATAGACCCATCTCGCTCCTGAGCCACGTCTATAAGTTGTTTTCGAGGGTCATTACAAATCGACTCACGCGCAGGCTTGACGACTTCCAACCTCCCGAACAAGCCGGTTTCCGAAAAGGCTATAGTACCATAGACCACATCCATACGCTACGCCAGATTATACAAAAAACCGAGGAATATAATCGTCCTCTGTGTCTGGCGTTTGTGGACTATGAGAAAGCCTTTGATTCGATCGAAACTTGGGCGGTGCTGCAGTCCCTTCAGCGGTGCCAAATTGACTATCGGTACATCGAAGTGCTGAAGTGCTTGTATAGAAACGCCACCATGTCAGTCCGTGTTCAGGACAGGAGTACGAAACCGATCCAACTGCAGAGAGGTGTTAGACAGGGAGACGTTATGTCCCCGAAACTCTTCACCGCTGCATTGGAAGATATCTTCAAGCTCTTGAACTGGACCGGATTTGGCATCAACATCAATGGCGAATACATCACTCACCTTCGATATGCCGACGACATTGTAGTCATGGCAGAATCGCTGGAGGACCTTGGCACCATGCTCAATGATCTCAGCAGGGTTTCCCGACTAGTAGGTCTCAAAATGAACATGGACAAGACGAAAGTCATGTCCAATGTCCATGTCATTTCAGCACCGGTCCTAGTCGGGAGGGCGCTTCTCGAAGTTGTCGACCATTATGTCTACCTGGGACAAACGGTCCAGTTAGGTAGGCACAACTTCGAGAAAGAGGTCAATAGATGAATCCAACTCGGCTGGGTAGCGTTCGGGAAGCTAAGGAAGATCTTCTCGTCCAATATTCCGCAGTGTCTGAAAACGAAGGTCTACGACCAGTGTGTGTTGCCAGTGATGACATACGGAACAGAGACGTGGTCTCTGAATGTTGGCCTCGATTCAAGGCTCAAAGTCGCTCAGCGGGTCATGGAGCGGGCTATGCTTGGTATTTCCCTACGTGATCGAATCCGTAATACGGAGATCCGTAGGAGAACGAGAGTGACCGACATAGCGCGCTGGGCTGCCATGCTGAAGTGGCAATGGGAAGGCCACATCGCTCAACGAACCGACAACCGTTGGGGAAGAAAGGTTATCGAGTGGTGACCACGTATTGGACGGCGCAGCGTAGGACGGCCCCCCACAAGGTGGACCAACGATCTGGTCAAAGCCGCGGGGAGCCGTTGGATGCGGTCAGCACAGGCCCGCTCGTTGTGGCGTTCTCTTGGGGAGGCCTATGTCCAGCAGTGGACGTTGAAAGGCTGATGGATGGATGGATGGATGGACGTTGGGCAACATAGGTATTCAGAGTAGCATCTCTCAGCCCACCCGCGTTTGTTCTCTAATTGCTTCATTACTAAAGGATGTACTGTGATAGATAATAATTTTTCAAATCTGACCGTCAGTTCCAGGGATCTGCGCGTTTAACTAAATGGAAAAACCAGCAGCAATCATTCAGATTAGTATAGAACATTACGAAAAAGGTATATTCTAAAGTTTTAATTATTGAGGCTGAAATGAAATCGAGGTATGTATGGGTTTTATAAAAGAGTACGTTTTATATCGTTTAAATAGGGGAAAGAGAAAAGTATTGTTGGACATCATAGCTACTCCTTTACAGATGTCTCTATTGAATAGTATTTTCTATCGCGCAGCACGAAAAAGGTGTACCTACATATGATTACTTGACTGGTTTTCAGCAACAACGAAATTTAAGAAAGCTGTTTTCAACCGACTTCGAAAAGGAGGAGGTTCTCAATTTTTTTGTGTGTTTGTTACACGATTATTCCTCCAATTATGAATTGATTTCAATGGCGTGGGTCGTACAGACAAATGTGATGTGGAGATTGGGTATGGCCGTTGGTCAGTGGGATAGTTTATCGGCTTAGAGCACTTCCCCGGGTTGTAAGGGACGCAGGTTCGAATCCCGCTCACACTAAAGTTCTCTTTTTCCACATTCATAAATAATTTCAACTTTAAAGTAACTGAGCATGTCAAGTGCTAAGATACACGCATTGTATACATGCATTGTAATTATTAAATTGATATTTCAAGTGGTAGAGCAAGACTCTTTATCCCAGCGTGAATGGGCAGGCTCGATTTGGTAAATACCATCCTCACACAGAAGATTAGCATGAAAATACAGTAGTTACCCCTGCCATTGTTTCATTGGGTTAGTGAGAGTGCTGGAGGTCCAAACACCCTCCCTATTCTCTCTTTATTATCCTTCCTATCCTCTCCCTAGTATCCTATCCTACGCATCTCCTATTCTTCTTCTTCGAGATGGCGACGCGCGAGTGATGCCTCTGGTATTGCTAGCGCCTATAGGCTACGGTATCCGCGTATCATTAGGTGGACGGTACGCTTGTTTGCCACCCACGTAGTTTTACAAGACCTATAATTTACGATAAATACTCGAATATAAAAACATTTTTGCCAATAAATATCATCTTAATAAAAACATTAATTTTAATTAAAAGTATGTCATTTGTCATCCAACCAATAACCTTTATTTTCAATAGTTAAAGGCCTACTCAACAGCTTCATAGGTGCCACTTGCATGCAATGGTTGCCTAATAAGATTGGCTGGTTCTCAGTTCTTCGGAGGTCGTCCAATACTATAACATTCGTGTGTTCGTTACTCCAAAATATTTGTTCCCAAAAAAAGTAGTTTTTGAGAACATAAAGTAAGTACCTACTGAAACGCAGGATCATTCATATTTTAACGATTAGTATCAGTATTAATCGCTAGTATATGTGCGCGGCTCCGCCACTGCCAAAAACTAGCTTTTAAGTTATATCTCAGATTCCCGATATAGTAGCGAGATTTCAAAGTGTATACCAGTTTTAAGTCTAATCAAGAGCTATCAAAGTAGTATTTTGCATGATGCCTGAACAAACAATCAAATAAACAGATAAAAATTCTAAAAAAATTATGTTTTGTGTTCAAAAACGCCTAAATATTATACATTAGTTTTTCCCAAATAAATATTTTAAATGTACAGACGTAGCTCTCTTACAGCTTTATAATAGTATAGATTACATTCTATATTACGATTGATTGTTATAAATAAAAAATGAAAGCACAATAATAATGGCTACCCTGCTTAATACAAGATATATCCTTACAGAAAAAAGCCACCTATAAACGTCCATTCAATGCTTTTTGAAACGTAATTAAGAAAATAATACGTCAACCGATCTATTAAATTCTTAATTAAAGTGATGTCGTAACATCTCTTTTGATGCTGAAGAGAAAGACTCCTAAGTTAATTGCTTTGGCATCAATAAAAAATGAATTATGTGCAAGTTTAAGAATTGTTTGGATGAATAGGGGAGGACCCTCGCCCGGAGATTTTGGTCCGGTAAACCTTGGAGGGAAATTGTTGGGGGTGACATTGTGATACTTGCGACGGCGAAAAAATAAGCTCAAAACTGTAGTAGTGCCTAAGACTAGTTGCATACTGAGTTTTTAAAAAAATAATAAAAGTAATGGGCACTTCACATTTGTTTTAAATGTCTTTACGACCTACACCACCTATTGGATGCATTTAAATACATTTTCTTATATTAAGTTTAATTTTGCAATAACATTCAAACTATTTGATGGCGTGATTTTTTAGCACGACATACTCAGCTACCTTAAAGAATAAATTATTTGCGAAAGTGGCAAAAGAGAGCTTTACTGCGAGCAGGATTTGAACCTGCGTCCCTTCCAATGCGGGGAAGTGCTCTGTACCGCTAAGTTATCGCAGTCACCTCATAGTGACACCCAATCTCCATTTCGCATTTGTTTTTAGAAGTCCCGTGCCACCTATTAGATGATTATACCTATATCTTATACTCGTAGATATTTGCATACGTTTTTTAACCGATGTATTAAGTTAAACACAAAGTGAAAAATGTGAAATCGAAAATAACAGTCAGGAGCAGGATTTGAACCTGCATCTTCTGGATACCGTCCAGATGCTTTACCAATTCAGCCATCCTGACAATTGCTCCTGACTGCTAAATTGGTAAAGCATCTGGACGGTATCCAGAAGATACAGGTTCAAATCCTGCTCCTGACTGTTATTTTTGATTCCACATTTTTCACTTTGTGTTTAATGTATAGTGCTAAGCATGTCAAATACTAAAAATATATATAAAATATCTAAATATTTAAAGGGTTTGGCGTCATTATTAGGTAAAATCTTATTTGTAAAATTAAGTTTACCTGGTCGGTATAATGTATGAAAATACTTCCGACAGATGGCGCAGGCGTCACCCAAAGACGTTAAGTATGATGTGTTATCGAAATTAGCAGTCAGGAGCAATTGTCAGGATGGCTGAATTGGTAAAGCATCTGGACGGTATCCAGAAGATGCAGGTTCAAATCCTGCTCCTGACTGTTATTTTCGATTTCACATTTTTCACTTTGTGTTTAATGTATAGTGCTAAGCATGTTAAATGCTAAAAATATATATAAAAATATCTAAATATCTAGATGTATTAAGCTTAATTATTAGAACTAAGATTCAAACTAAACGGTGGCGCGATTTTTAAAAAATACTTTGGAAAATCCTAAAGTGCACACCTCATAATCTTAATTTTTCACAATAAAATTGATTATTTGATAAGTGACTAATAATGTATTGGTCTTACTAAGTAGTTTTCAATAAATCACATAGCGCTAATTTCAAAAACTACTAATGAGGTTTTCATGTCCTATACGCCATCTAGCGCTAATTTTAAGAAGTAGGTACTTCTATATTGGACTATAGAAGTAGTTCTCACGAAATAAGGAACCAGCGCTGGTTTTAGTGTTGATTCGAGCGTAAATATTTACTATTTTTTTGTTTATTTAATAACAATTAAACCACATCGAATCAGACCGTGAAAAGTGATAGGACTCTATTCGTAATTATACTGAATCGTAAAAGAAAAAAAAAATACTCGATTAGTAAAGTATTTCGGTCGTTATCATGTTAACATACATTATCCGAACATACCTACAACACACGGACATCCAAGACAGAACTTTTTTAAACAGTTTTTTAACTAGTTTAAATAACAAAAATGGCATCAAAAATATCATGAGTGTTAAAAATAGTGTTTTTTCTTGATATGTGTGTGTATATATTATTTTACAAGTGCAATATATGATAAATTGAGACATTTTAAGTTTGAAAAAACAGTTGTTCTGCGTGAAACGAGAGTAATACCCACCTCAACGCTTCGCTTACGAGGCGTGCAATATATTTGTGTTTCATATTTTAGTAGTTGACATGCTCACCCACTCGTACTTTAAATTGGCTGTCTATATTATGGAAAGTGATAATTGACAACCTTTGATTCAACAGTTCCTACGATAGTATGGGTAGCAGCCTCCCTGTCTCGTTATGACACCATGATACATAACAATAAAATATCTATTTGAAATAAAACTACGTTACGGAATCTGTCGCGTTTATTTTGGTTTATTTATTTCAACCCACATAATATTGGTTTACAAACACAATTAAAAATATCTACTCTAAGTTTTATGCTTACAATATATGAGATTTTAAGCTAGTATAATAAAATTAGTATAATACTCCTTTAAGTTTTAAAATTTTTGTTTATATTTAGTGCTTCAAAATTCTACCACAAACTACCAATTAAAATTTTTAAGTAATCAAAAACTACCATTAAGAAGACAATATTGATTATTAGTTTCTATTATTAAATATATTGATTTTAATAGAAGCTAAGACTAAAAAAAAATATAGAATATCTCGATAGACAGTTCTGATAACCCATTCGTTATCGATATATAGACGCGATTGTCTATATATCGATCACGGATGGGTTATCAGAACTGTTTATATTGCTACCACTGGCATGATGATACTCTGTGCACTTGAGATATCGTTATGTATAAAATTCACGTCATGTTACTTGTTCGCGATGAACTCCGAAACTACTTAAACGATCTAAATTTCCTTTTTTGTTACAAAATTATTGATTTTTATATCCCAAGAGGGATTCCAGAGAGAGAAACGGATATTAAGTGTTTTAATCAAAATAATTTTGAATTAATTATTAGTATGCCATAGCATCGCGTGGCCGGGTCTGTTAATCTATACTATTATAAAGCTGTAACAGAACTGCAATGTCTGTACATTTAGTACATTTGAGAAAAATATATAGGCGTCACAAAACAATTTTTTTTAGATATTTTGTCTGTTTATCTGTTTGTTGCTACTCTTGATTAGATTTATAAATTGGTATACATTTTATCCCGCTACTATATCGGAAACTTGAGATATAACCTAAGAGCTACGGCGGCGCCGCGGGCAAAGGCTGGATTCCATCCATCCATCAGCCTTTTTAATGACGTCCACTGCTGGATATAGGCCTCCCCAAGAGAACGCCACAACGAGCGGTACCGTCATGGGGGATAATGCCGTAATCGCCACGCTTGGCAGGCGGGTTGGCGATCGCAGTGGATGTTCTTAATACTCGAGGGAGTGCTACTGCCCACTCCCTCGGTATTCCCTCAGTCGGCTCTTACGACTCCCGTGTGTAGAGAGGGGTGGGACAATTCTAAAGCCGGCCCCACACAGCCAAGCCAGCCCCACACGGCCAAGCCGGCACCACACGGCCAAACCGGCCCCACACGGCAAAGGCTGGATTATAAAGCTTATTTCTTCATTTCTACGCTAGCAACACCACAACCCAGAATTTCAAATGGTTTTCACTGACAAATAAAAATATCTAAATATTTTCCCAAAGCTTATATTATCCTATTTTTTAAGTAGAGCATTAAGTTATAATTTTTTGACCATTCGCGAAAACATCCATTTCAATAGCTTACGTTGGATCATCTTTAGGATATAAACTAAAAATTGTATCAGTAAGAGTTATAAAGTACAAATTATTTGTGAATAAGAAAAAAGAGATTTTTTGTACTAGTGGGAATCGAACCCGCGTCTTTTCCAATCCAGGGAAGTACTCTAAGCCACAGCTATAGTACAGATCTTTCGATCATCCCAATCTCCTCATCACATTTGTCTTAAAGACCAAGGCCATCTATCGGAAACGCATTTACATGCAATTATCCAATACAGTAAGTTTAATGTTGCAATTAAAATTCATACTATTTGATAGGTCACGAGTTACGGCGGGGTACGGGTAATTATAAAGTAACACCATATACTTAACAATATCAAATTCAAAATTGAGCCTTTGTTTACTGTCAGGATTACACCAAGGAAATGAGTTGAGATAAAGATCGCCTAACTTCCCATAAGGACGTAAACACACATTCCTATTCAAATTCGCCAAGAAACTTGAAATTTTCTACCGGACGGAACCAAACACTGAGTTTGTAAGGATTTTGACTCGTACACATAAAAATATGTTCTAGTAAAGTAGCAGAGCATACTGTCACATTTGTTCAGTATACTTTTTGTGAAAGTAGAAAAAGAGAGATAACTGCAGCAGTATTGGAACTTGCGTCCTTTCCAGTCCAAGCGAATGCTTTAGACCGCTAAGCTATCGCAGAAACCTACTCGTAACTTAAAATCTCTCTCCACTTTTAGATGATAGCTGCTCTTTTTGCCATAGTATTATCTGATATTATTCTGCGGCATAGCCTCTGCGACTTTACAGTCCGCTACCACACGAATTTTACTGTACAAGATAGGTATGCATTTAAGAACGATAATTTTGTTTCTGTGAAATACCTTACTTTAAAGTCCGTCACACACGTAGCTATAATATTATATTGATATAAATTATAGCAAGGCATATTACGATTCTATACAGCTTTTCGAATGACCGCAGATGCAGCAATATAATATATTTTTATGACGTTACTAACTTGTACAGTAATTTATATTACTGTATGGTATATTAATATATATTATAGCTACGTGCTTAAAGAAGAAAACTTTGACATGTTTGCGTATATACACACCTGCCTAAGGTGCGTACAAAAAAAATCCCGTGCTGAACACTGGCAGTGATAATCCGTTATACGCTACTTCAGCTATAGATATAGAATACACAAGAAGGTTGTTTTATCATCCATTTTTTTTTGTTATGGCGGGAAAAATATTCCTAACCGCACACCCTATCGTTCGGGGCAACGACCAGGGTAGTGTGGGGCCTGCACCCACTAAAGAATTCCGCCGTGTGCCGTCTCTCCGCCTTTATTGGCGGGCCACTGGAACCATGTTACATTCCTTCGGTGGTCCGCCGGCGGCTTACCCTTTCGGGTACCCTCTACTGAGCGACGCATCCACACGCGGAGCGTCGCACCTTCGCGAGAGGCCTTGCGGGTGGCGGACGTTCCCCGGTCCATCCACCCGCAGCCTCAGCTAGGGCGGCATGAGGCGCAAGTATCTGCGCCTGCGCCGCCCCGGTCGCTGGCGGCGGTTTGGGTCAGCGGAAGAATCCTCCTCCCTGGCCCTCTCCGCCGCTTCCTTCCGCGAGATGACATCCTCGCAGAAGGCAGCGACCGCGGCCCAATTCCTGTCGCTGCCAAGCATCGCTCTGACGACGCTCGGCAGCGAGAGGTCCCCCCTATTGCCGCGACGAGTTCACGGCGCTGCTCGGCCCAAGCCGGGCACGACTCGAGCGTGTGCTGCGCCGTGTCTTCGCCGCAGCCGCAATGGTGACAGCCTGGAGTCGCTTCCCTCCTTGCGACAAAGTGCAGATATCTGCCGAAGCAACCGTGCCCCGCCAGCACCTGCACTAGTCGGAAGGTAAGGACTCCGTGCCGTCGCCCTGCCCACTCTGCCGCGTATGACCCTGGACGCGACGACTCTCTGTGGCCTCCACAGAAGAGCCCTGTTTAGTGCGTCCAGGGCCTCCGCCCACACAGGGGCGCCGTACAGCGCTATCGACCGGACCACCCCCGCGTAAAGTCGTCGGCACGCATTGTTGGGTCCGCCCATATTCGGCATGAGCTGTGCAAGGGCGGACGCCGCACCGACGAGCCTTGGGGACAGTTGACGGAAGTGCTCGCGAAAGCGCCACCGGCCGTCCAGCACTAGACCCAGATACTTTATCTGGGCCTGCACCCCAATTTGGACCCCGTCCACAGTGATCGAGGCGCCAGCAGGTGGCCGACGTCGGGGCCCATGGAAAAGCAGGGCCTCCGACTTGTCCAGGGCCACCCTAAGCCCCAGCGCCCCGATCCTCCTGACCACCTCCGAGGTTCCTAAGGTGGCCAGGAACGCCGCTTCATCGAAGTTACCACCCTGGGCCACGACCAGCGTGTCATCCGCATAGCAGATGACCGCCAGCCCGGGGGGGAGCCCACAGCGTAGCACCCAGTCGTAACCGATGTCCCACAGGAGCGGCCCTAGAACCGAACCCTGTGGGACACCGCACGACATGGGTCTCCTCACAACGTCCCCTATGCGGCTCTCATAGAGAACGCTGCGGCCCTCAAGATAGTCTGCCACTAGCCGCCTCAGGTATACAGGCACCTCGTGATACCGGAGCGCCTCCCCGATGCAGCTGAATGGCAGACTGTTGAATGCGTTGGCGATGTCAAGCGACACCGCCAACAGCACTCTACCGCCGGCGACGACCGCCGCGGCTGCGGCCCTCAGGCCCATAATCGCGCCGACCGTCGAACGACCAGCTCGAAAACCAAACTGGGGGTCCGACAAGTCGGTTCCGACGTCGCGCAGGTGCTGGACAATGCGGGCAGCGAGGATTCTCTCCAACAGCTTACCCGCCTCGTCCAGCAGCACGATGGGCCTGAAGGCCCCGACCGAATCCAGCGTTCGCCCCGGCTTCGGCAGGAGTACCAGCCTCCCCTCCTTCCAGCAGTCAGGGAACCGTCCGGACGCCAGGCACGCATCAAACAGTCCCCTGAGGCGGGGTTCCATGTGCTCCAGAGCCAGGGCCAACACCCGGGCGGTTATCCCGTCCGGGCCGGGGGCGGTGTTCTTGGAACGAATCCGTGAAACAGCCGCCCCCATTTCCGACGCGGTGACGGGTGGCACACTGAGGTCGGCCTCCCGGTCGCTAACTGGCTGTGCCATGACCGGGGGCGTGTGCTCCGCCCGTCGTGGGAATAGGCCTTCGACCACCTCGGTGAGGAGGCTGGGCTGAAGGGTCTCTGTGATATTATATAAATATATTGTATAAACAATTTCTGATGACATTAGTATGGATGAAGTTGAATGGGCGATTAGAAGATTGAAAAATGGTAAAGCAGCGGGTATTGATATGGTGTCTGCAGAGATGATCAAGCTTGGAGGCTCATGTGTCTGGGAATCCTTCCTGATGCTTCTCAATTTATGTTGGAGCTCAGGAATGGTTCCCAAGGACTGGAGAAGCGCAGTCATCGTGGCCTTGTTTAAAAACAAGGGTTCACGTTATGACTGCAAACTACAGAGCCATAAGCTTGACCAGTTTGGTAGCCAAAGTGTATGGTAAGATTATTGAAAGGATCATGAGAATGGTGTCTGATGAATTTTTGTGTGAGGCACAAGGAGGTTTCAGGTGTGGAAGGGGCTGCATGGATCAAGTGTTTTCTCTGCGCAACATTGTGGAGAAGCATCTGGCTGTAGGCCAGAGGGTTTTCTGCAGTTTTGTGGATTTGGAGACAGCATTTTCCTAAACTTTCTTTCGTATAACGAAAGAAACTTTAGGACATTTTGCAGGAGTATGGTATTAACGGTAGACTGCTGCAAGCGGTGCAGTCCAACTACATGGACTGCAGAGCTTGCGTGCGGCTGCATGATGGAATATCACTCTGGTTTGATGTCGATATCGGTATTAAACAGGGCTGCGCTCTATCGGCCAGATTGTTTATGATATATCTGGATAAATGTCTACAAAGGTTGAATGAATTGAATGTGGGAGTTCAGATGGGCGACTCAGTGGTTAACTCTTTGCTATATGCAGACGATGCGGTCCTATTAGCGCAGTCTGCGACTGACCTGCAAACCCTAGTCGACGTAATGGCAGAAGATTGTAAGAAAATGGGCCCACGTGTGAATGTGAGCGAGACCAAAATAATGGTTTTTGAAAGAGAAGAAGCCAGAACAGATGTTAAAGTAGCAATAGGAAATGGTGTGCTAGAACAAGTGGATGAATTTGTATATCTTGGATGTGGATTCAGTCGGGATGGAAGGTACACCACTGATATAGAGAAAAGAGTGAATACGGGAAATAGAGTGAACGGAGCATTGGGACAACTTCTCGGCAGTCATCACCTCAGCGAGAGGGCACGTGTCGCAATACACAACGCAGTGCTTGTCCCAACGTTATTATATGGAAGCGAGAGTTGGGTATGCAAAAAGGAGCATGAGAGTAAAATCAATGCGGTCGAAATGCGATCTCTGCGGACAATCTGTGAAGTGAGGCTGACTGACCGCATTCGTAACAACGACGTAAGAGAGCGAGTAGGTATGAAAGAGAGTATTGGTGTAAAGATGCGAAAGGGAATGCTCCGATGGTTCGGACATGTGGAAAGAATGCCGGACGAGCGGCTTGTTAAGAAGATATACAATGCGAAAGTGGAAGGATGTAGGTACAGGGGGAGACCGAGACTCACCTACCTTGACCAAATTGGTGATGTATTGAAGGAAGGTGGAGTCAGGAGTCTCCGAAACCGGCGAGCGTGTATGAAGAGAGTTATGACTGTTGAGGAAGCGAGAGATGTATGCAAGAATAGAGCCTCTTGGCACTCTGTTCTCTCTGTCTACCCCGCAAGGTAAATGGCGTGATGATAAGTTAGTTTTAAACAACAATAGTAGGTTTAGTAGGACTAGTGGTTATAGTATTAGAGCGCCAGTTTTAAACCTACTATTTTAAAAGAAGATAAAATTATAAGTTACTAGCTGATCCAGCAAACGTTGTTTTGCCATAGGTATAAATTATTTCTAGAGAATTTTTAGGGTATTTCTAGCGTAGATAAAAATAGCTAACTTATTGTAAGTGTGTGAGGATGTGGTATTTAAGTGAAAGAGGCACGGAGCGCTGTGAACGATGACGGATTATAAAAATAACAACACTAATATCGCTATTAAAAAATATAGGTTGGTAGTAGAAGGGTGAAAATTTAGGGTTGTATGTATTTCATAATGCCTAATCATAAAAAAATCAAATAAAAAATTTGGTAAAAAAAAAAATTTGGGGTGGACAACTCTTATCACTTAGGGGTATGAATAATAGTTAAAATCCTATTTTCAGACCTACTGAATATACACAAAAAATCATAAGAATCGGTCAAGCCATTTCGGAGGAGAATGGCGACAAATACTGTTACACGAGAATTTTATTTAATAGATAATATAAAATATAAAGAAGATAAAAATGTTCGACTTTACAAATGGAATGATGTTTAAATCAGTGACATATTGTGCTGAGGGTGGGCTTAATTCCCACGCATGAGAATTCATAGTTATTTGTTTGAAAAATCCCCTAGGACATACCACCGGGCCGGTGTGACCTCAATTGTTAATAATATATTATGAAGAATATATTCTTCTTCTTTTCTTAAATACATTCAATAGCTATTGATTTTTCTTGGCCTAGTGATTTGGTTTTAACACTTTCATATTTTATTACATATAACAAATATTAACTATAATTTCAAATCAATATATCAGCTCCCCGCGCAGGAGTCAGCAATGAAATGTTTATTTTATTGATTTTCACACGAGGCCCCACACAAAGCATCATTGGCATAACATTCGATTGAAGCTGTATTACTTCGACAGAGCTCTAAACTGTTCATATAATATTACTGGGGAACAACTTTGTGCAATTAATAATAATGAATGCACCAGGGAGCCCTATCGTTGTATAAAAGTTTTTATTTCTATAAAAGTTGCACCCGCTCTCATGTGATATGGATATTAGGAGCTTGTGGAACTAATTTTTGTTATACATTTCGGTTTTATTCGTTATTGTAAGAATTCAATTTAAGTCCATTAACTTTATGATGCATGTAATTCAAATATATCGTATTTGAATTGTTTATTTTTAAATTTCCATGGATGTAAGCGGCCTGTGTAATTCCACGACATTAATTAAGCTAATAGTAAGAAATCAGAAATAAGTACAGTTACTTGTCGCTGAATTTACAAGTAAGAAATATTAATGCGAGTATCTTTTTCAAAATTATAGCTATTGAGAAATCTATGAGATCTTATTTTTTTTTGGAAGGGTAAAGTAATAGGAGTTTTCATAACGTGCTCAACCCCATGTCCCTGTTGTTAGTCACCAGCTGTAATTGCGGTCTTACGATTCGCTGAGCTGTCAGGCACCCTCGTTACCTACCATTATCGAATTTTTAATACAACTAAAAACGCTTATAAACAAAAGCGTTGTGACTGAGGTGGCACCCTGTCGAGTTTAATTGCAGGTTTAGTGATGGCGTTCATTAGGATATGCAGGCGCTTTTTTAACGCGATTATGACGTAGCAGGGTTGGCGATAGCCGCTGAGGGTGCGAGGGCGGAGGGCTGCGTCACGTGCGAGGTCCGCACTCCGCAGCCCCACGCATGCGAGACCGCGGGGCGCCGGCGGCGCAGGCGCGGCCCCCGAATTCCCCCTGCCCGTCAGTCTGCCGCCGGTCGCCGTGCGTCCCGATCGCTCCATCTATTCAGTGCCACGCGTCGCGAGTGCTCTTCAAGTGATGTCGACTTGTGACTAGTGCCATGATCGTGCTTCGCTGGTTCCTGCTCGCGGCACTCGTCGCTAACGCCGCTGCCGCCTGGCAAGAGAACGTCAGGCCCAAGGTCTTCGCACAATTAGGTGAGTCCACCGACAAACGACATAGAAACATGTCGGTGTTAGTGAACTCGTACAACAATAGACTTAATAGCCCTCGAAGCCGATCACGACAGGGACGGGACCCCACAAGTACCAGCATACTACAGCGAACTACGCTATCTAATGTTTACGTTGTTTTGTTTGACGACAGCGCGCGAACAAACATTCCATTCAAAAGTTCTCGTGTTAGTGTCAAAAGTGTCGTGAGTGTCTTGCGTCAGAATACTAATAAGTGTTTGATAGTTCATAAGCAACCGCCAGGAAATTGTTTGGCTCAAAAATGCTTACTCTAAAAGTGTTGTTTACTAATAAGAACTTCAAAGTGAGCAGTAGCCATTAGACTTATCACTGATAGGTTATCAGTAATGTGAAGTAGGTTATACTGGTACTTACTGCTCCATTTGTATCTAAATATCTAAAATGGAGTGTGAATGGGACTTACTATGCCTATCATTGACGTTTTGTTTTCGACTTTAGGAAGCGGCATTTGTAACTGTGTTTTTTATCTGATAAGCTAGGTGTTGTTGTTTATTAGTAGATTTACAAGTAAGCTGCTTTATTTTATTGTGTGATAAAAAAGCTCTCGTCCTAAAAGACTAACTAGTTACCTATTGAATTTCAATAATATGTCAATATTGTAAACAAAACGGTTTAGAAAAGGGCATCAATTAAGTCATATCGTTGTTTCTGTAAGTATTTGGAGTTTATAATAATGGATAATGTTAGTAACGTGCGGTGCCGGCACTCATATTCTAAATAGAATAAACAGAAATGCTTTAGGAGTGCGCCTTGCGGTGTACTCATAACGAGTCCTACTCACGCGACAGTTAGTCCTCGAGCAGGAGTAAAGCCAGAATGCACAACTATACCGGCATTGTTTTATTGTGCAGTCTGCATTGCAGGGGACAGCCACGTGGCCCTCATTAGTGCAATACAAAGCGAGTTTGTTCAGCGCTTTGCAATGTTATGCTTGGATTACCAATCCATGTTCTGTTTAACGTAGCGGACGGAACTTTTCTATGCTATTGTAAACATAATGTATCTGTGAACGATCCGTCCACGTGCCCGATTAATAGTCTTGAATTAAAATAGCCGATGTCATGAGACGCGAATGTGGCGGGTGTATATCCTGTTACTGTCGCATATCCGGTGATTGTTTTAGTCACTGTTTGAAAGGCAATGTAAATGGGTCTGACCAAATATATTAAATGTAAAGTGTCATTGTCGAGAACTGTAGCGAGTCAAGAGGATACTGCAATACATCAATAGGATGTAATAGAGTAAACAGCGTCGAGATTATTTGCAGGGTGAGTTAATTAGAATGCTATAGTTACTGTGTTTGATGTAGGGACACTCGAAGTGAGCGTGTCAACACCTCTCTGGTAATATGATCTACCAATCCAAATTAGAAGGGTCAAGCTGACCTCAGTGTGTGGCTTAATATATTATACGATCTTCGGTCAATACGCATTGGGTACATGAAGTGACTGTCCCTGTTATAAGGTTTTATGAAGAAGCGTGTTATATTTCGTGCGTTATTAATGTCACATTTGAGGCCATCTAGGTAAGATGATACTTTATTGGTAAGTATATTTTTATATTCGAACACGTTTCAGTAATGCCATAAAGGCAATATCATCTCGGTTATTCTGGATAATTTCAGATGATTTAGGTACGTTTTGGATGGGTTTTGATTTGGTTTGTTGCAAATGATCAGAATATTATGAAGTAACAGTGATACCTTAGTAGGGAGACCAACAGACTGTCACGCAGAATTCTTGAATTCATTCCCCTTTGTGTGCATTTATTTATAACACATTCATCACCTGGTTGGTATAATGTATGAAAATACTGCCGACAGATGGTGCAGGCGTCACCCAAAGACGTTAAGTATGAATGTGTTATCGTAATTAGCCGTCAGGAGCAATTGTAACGATGGCTGAATTGGCAAAGCATCTGGACGGTATCCAGGAGATGCAGGTTCAAATCCTGCTCGTGACTGTTATTTTCGATTTCACATTTTTCACTTTGTGTTTAATGTATAGTGCTAAGCATGTCAAATGCTAAAAATATATATAAATATTTTTAGGGTTTGCGTCATTATTAGGTAAAAATCTTAATTGTAAAATTAAGTTTACCTGGTCGGTATAATGTATGAAAATACTTCCGACAGATGATGCAGGCGTCACCCATAGACGTTAAGTATGAATGTGTTACTTACTAAAAATACATTCTTGTAGAGGTGCTTACAACCACAATAACACCTGTTCTTGTGATGAAATTGGTAAAGTAACTAGCGTGAGATACTTAGGAGTTATAGTTGACCAACGACTTTCATGGCATTTACACATGGAAATGACTATGACAAGAATTAGAAAGCTTATATGGATTTTTAAAATATTGCGTCATGTGACAGATAAGAAAACTTTATGCCAAGTATATACCTCTCTAGCCCAATCAATCCTGACTTATTGCATACCCGTATGGGGTGGTGCTACCAAAATAAAGTTTCTTGAACTTGAGCGTACTCAAAGGTCTTTACTAAGAGTAATGTATTTCAAACCATATAGATTTCCTTCTAATGAACTATACACATTAGGTGGCCTACTTTCAGTTAGAAAATTATACGTTCTTAAAGTCATTTTAAAACTGCATAAAACATTGCCCTATAACCCTAATCTACCTAAAAAAAGAAGAAACCATATGGTAGCTCCACTCATCACCGTTCATTCTACTTATGCAAAAAGGCAATACACTAGACAATCAGGTTTTCTTTATAATTTAATAAATAAGCAATTACAGATTCACAATTTGACCTACCAAAAATGTAAAATCACTTTAATAAACTGGTTAAAACCAAAAACCTATGAGGAAATTGAGACTCTCTTACACAGTATATATTAGAAACACACACACCATACTCACAAACCACACTTAACACCACACTCAGACTCACCACAGTCTCTCTCTCTCTCTCTCTCACACACACACACACACACACACACACACACACACACACACACACACTCACACACACACACACACACAGTCTATTTTGAGTTATTTTTTCTCTGCACTTCTACTTTTGTAAGTAATTTGTTTTAGAAGAGCGGGGCCTCCTAACACAGGTGTTTAATACACTTAAAAGGAAACCTCTATAATGGTATATTGTAGTAGATGTGGATAATGAAATAAACTATTATTATTATTATTATTATTATCGAGTTATCGAAATAAAAATAAATAAATTGGCAAAGCATCTGGACGGTATCCAGGAGATGCAGGTTCAAATCCTGCTCGTGACTGTTATTTTCAATTTCACATTTTTCACTTTGTATTTACTGTATATTGCTAAGCATGTCAAATACTAAAAATATATATAAATATTTATAGGGTTTGCGTCATTATTAGGTAAAAATCTTAATTGTATATTACCTGGTCGGTATAATGTATGAAAATACTGCCGACAGATGGTGCAGGCGTCACCAAAAGACGTTAAGTACGAATGTGTTATCGAAATTAGCAGTCAGGAGCAATTGTCACGATGGCTGAATTGGCAAAGCATCTGGACGGTATCCAGGAGATGCAGGTTCAAATCCTGCTTGTGACTGTTATTTTCGATTTCACATTTTTCACTTTGTGTTTATTGTATAGTGCTAAGCATGTCAAATGCTAAAAATATATATAAATAGCGTGTTTATATTTTGAAACCTCCATCCAAAATTCTTCAGTACTATTTATTTTGTGCCATGGTTGGAGAGGAACTATTCTCTACTTACAGGGACCTCAATATGTTCTGTTGGTTGCAAGCGGGAACAAGAGTGAAAGAACGTCATAGTTTCCCACAAATTGCGATAAATATTTTTATTTTGAGTCATCAAAACATTTTAATAGTCCTGGTCCTGGTTAATTATAATGGTACCTATGGTATGGTACAAAGATTGGATTTCCCCATAACTTCCCCAAGCATAACATTTCTCGCCAAAATTCCAAAAAAAAGACCACTAATCTACGAACGCTGGTTGAGCAGAATGTTCTAGCAGAAGTAGGTAACTGTGTAATATTAGATTCCTTGAGTAAGACTTTAAAAACAATCGTTAAATGGTAAACTAAGTTCGTTACGTGCTTATCATTTTCATTTACAACTTTTTTGAGTATCCAGTCTGAACAGATTCACCAGAATATCCATTTTACTATGAAGCAACGCGGTGTGATTCTTCTTAGAAGGCAATGCCAGAAGTCATGCTATTAAAGGATACTATACCTACCTACCTAATATCCAATGCTGTAGATATTGACAGGATGTTATCGGCTTTGCGTGCTTTACTAGAAATAGAGCAATCCATAATTTACAGTTTACTACGCACATACTTTGAAAGTCATGCCGACTTGAGGTCCTGCTCTAGATCTTTGGGAGGCAGTTTATAGATCTCTCTTCACCAGTTTCTGCAGCAATTACTCATTATCTGTCTATTGTTATCAGGGCAATCGGTGCCCATTACGTTAAACATGATTTAAATACAAAGAGAGATGAGTACAATCAAACTGACCCAATTTGACATCTCTAACATTAAGTCATGGGACTTAGCGTTATAGACATCGTTAAAGATATCAAATTCCTATACATTTTTATAGTTTTCTATAGCGTTAGCGATCATAGAATGTAACTTGGATAGGCCCAGTTTTAATTACGTCGATTTTGGATACTTATTTCAGTTAAACTTTAAGCTAAGTATAGCTAGAGATAGAACATTATGTACTCGATGCTTAGTTACATAGTGAAATAAGAATTGAAGTAATTTCAGCTGGTGATTTAAAGTCGACTCTTCCATCTTCTTTTTCTTGCTATATTTTTGATTACACTATACTCTGTATTTGTTACTAACTGTCTTATTAGATACCTATAAGATACTCTCTGAGCATTTGACGATCAATAACTGCTAGCAAAAGTAGCATCACTCCAAGGGGATAGGAGGTGGAAATTATGATTATAGGAAAAGGATTCAGAAAGAGTTTGGGCCACCGGTGCTCTCACTCACCGTACGACACACAACACTAGGAGTATCTACCGTTGTTTCACGCTGATTTTCTGTGAGAGGGTGATTCCCCGATCGAGCCGGCCCATTCGAAAATGAATTTGAGCATTATAATTTATTAATATCGAAAATTATTTTCAGTTTTCTAAGACATTTCTGTGTGATTTTTCTCACTCAGTTACTAGGTTTCTGTTCCCAAGTTCATTGTCATTTCGAGATTTTTAGGGGAAACGTGTTGTTTACAAATTATCACTGTTCGTCGAAGGAAAATATCGTGAGGAAACCTGCATGCTTGAGAGATTTTCTCGACGGCTTGTGAAGTCTGGCAACTCGCACTGGGTTAACGTGGTGGAATAAAAGTCATAAATCCCGCTCACTACTCCTAGCCCATTAGTTGGATAGTAAAGGGTTCAAAAAATGTGTAATCATTATTTCAACAAGATGTCGCAAATGGACTTCAATCTGATAACATTAAATCATTTGACAGGTAAAAAAATACATTAGATAATTAAAATATTATTCATGAACCTACATGAATATGGAGAATGTTATTAGATATACTTATTATAGTAAGCTTACTTATTTCATTAGTGTTGTCGTAGAACTACATGTAATAAGTATATATGCGATATAGATCTTCATAATTGAGAGATAAAAAGAGAGAGCAAGATATTTAATTTAAAAAATAATGAGTGGGTACGAATCATGTACCTAATAAAGGACATAGCTAAATGACTGCCCTAGCATGTAAAAACACACACTAGCTTGTCAAAATGAATGTAGGTACTTAATAAATGAATAAATGTCATTGTTTTTTTGATGTGAAACATCTAATGCGGAGGGAGGGTACATCCGGCTGTTAGCGTGGCGACGCTTTTATCTTACTTGTCCCGTTCAAATCTTGCAAGTTAAATTTGACACACTTCCCGGTTTCCGACAGAGCTGAAATTTTACACGCATATGTATATCGCGTGACGATGCAATATTATGATGACATGGAGCTGATCTGATGATGGAGCTGGAAGGTGGACACAGGAACTCTATAATGAAACGGCGGAACCCTATCGAGTTTGGACTCGTATGATTCGTCTTGACGAGTACTTTGTCTTTAGATGGTACCCAGGATCTGATGATGGAGCTAGAGGGTGGCCATAGGAACTATAATATAAAACGACATAACCCCATCGAGTTTTTGGCTCGTATGATTCGTTTTGACAAGTACTTCGGTCCTAAATTATATCCAGGGCCTGATGATAATTTATGTCCATTTCCGTTATTTTACACGTCGTAATTTTATACAAGCACACATTGAAAAAGTTATGGTCATTTTATTTCTACTCATTATTTCTACAAAATAATTTCCATGTTAGACGTCCCACGACGTCAATGTTTTTATAAATTCAATATAGCTGTGCCCCGTGGTTTCATCCACGCAAATTTAATAATAATAACACTAAAATTTACTAATAATAATAGTTTCTTTACAAACATTTTTTTGTATTATATATATTATGTTTTGACGTAGGAGTTTCTACGATTTTATTTTCAGGATTGTCGACGATATGAAACGTTTCTGAATCCTTTTACAAATGAAGTACTGATATTCAGCTATGCAGCATTATATATTACTAGGTATAATATTTATTCATTGCTAGGGCAGTCGCTCATACTTTACTTAGTCATATCCTTTCTTATAGAAAATGAATACTCATCGTACAAAATGTGATAACCACTTAAGCTTATCTAGACTGGTTTCTCAAGAGTGGACTGTGTGAAATAAACGAGAGACCGGCAGGATGAAACGTTCTGACTCACAACCGATGACTCAGTATCAAGTTTAACGGTACTCGGGTCATGCAAGTTTACTTTCAGTTACGATATACAACGATATCAAATAGAGATTCCCTTATATCCATTATGAAAAAACATATTAATCAAAGTCAAGATGTATCTAGCTTCATTAAATATTAAAATGAGCTTTTCATGACACGGAAAAAAGGTAATGTAATTGCAATTTAAACAACGTAAGCCACGCGGAGCTTAGATAATGCAGCGTAGGTCCCTTTACAAAAAAAACAGATTTATGGGTATAGGCTGGAACAGGTGACTAAATCTTTAGTTAAACTCTTTACCATTTATGGTGTTGCATTATGGGTACCGACACCCTCTTTTATGTTTTAACTGCTAGGATTATAGAACGTTTAAGCGTTCTACAATAAAATAACCGTTCAGAAACCTGAATAAGAAATAAATTACTTAACAGTATAATGCTTTTATGTCTCTGGAATATTTTGTACGTGTCGCATTCTACCTTAAGGGTATTTATTGGGTCATTCCTCAGGAACCAATACATTGGGGAGCTGTTATGTGGTTGGGGTGCATAATACTGCTATGACTGAGTCTTGTTTATGATTCAACTCTATAGCTTAATATAATTTATGAAGTTTCTGTGGGATTTGGGAGTGACGGTGTATCGTGTTTTTTGGAAAAAATACGAAGGGAAATAATATAGTGATTAAATCGTGTTTCAAAGGGACGGTTAACGCGTTTGCTTTATGGCGTTTTATAATCATGAATTTTGGTAATCTACGTAGTTGATAGATGCAGTCAGTATCCTTAAATGGGAGACATTTAGTCTAACTTTAAATACAATATCTATATTTTTTGGCTTGCTGTTGCCTTGCTGTAATTAAAGTGCAACAGTTGACTTAAATATCTCCAGCCTATACCTACCAATTAGAAAGTCTGCAATCCTTTCTAGTGCGCCACTATTGGGCATAGGTTTCCTCACTTACCGAGAAGGTTGTAATCCACCACGCTTGCCCAATGGGTAACGTGACCATTTATCTTTGGTGTCAGAGCGGGACACTTGAGAATTAATTAAAAAAAAATATATCTTAATACCTATTATTATTATGCGAAAGTGGAAGTATGCAGGTACAGGGACCAACCTTTTTTTTTGTTTAGGCGGGAAATAATGCCGCACAACCGCACACCCCGTCATTCGGGGCAACGAACAGGGTAGTGTGGGGCCCTCACCCACTAAATAAACCCGCCGTGTGCTGTCTCTCCGCCTTTATTGGCAGGCCACCGGAACCATGTTACATTCCTTTAGTGGTAGCCGAGACTAACCTACCTATACCAAATCGGTCATGATTGTATTGAAGGAAGAATCAGGAGTCTCCGAAACCGGCAAGCGCGTATTAAGAGAATTACAAATGTTGAGGAAGCGAGAGATATATGCAAGAATAGAGCCTTTCGGCAATGTTATTTCTGCCTACCTAGCAAGGGAAATGGCGTGATGATAAGTAAGTTTTGTTTGTTTGCATAAACGGGACAATTTTGCTCTGGCTGGGGACAACGGGACAGACAGCCTGAAAATGGGACTGTCCCGCTCAAAGCGGGACGTATGGTGACATTACCGATGGGTCAAGTTGGCAGACTTCGAAGCCAACGAGAAATCTCTCAAGCTGCATGTTTCCTCACGATGTTTTCCTTCATCTAGCAGTGATAAACCATGGGATCAAACTTGATACTACTGTGTTATCAGTACCTACTTGGTATCTAGACTATCACTGTTGTTATCCTAAAAATGACCCTACAGTTATTTTTTATCCTAAAACTAATGGCTCATTAATAATGACTACAAATGATTGTCTACATTTTCAAATAGTTTTGTATGAGATGGTCTGTAGGTAAGGAGTGGCCTTTCCATTTCATGCAAAATTCAAAAAGTCGATATTAATAAAACTGTGCCGTACTGATAACAGTCAATCAAGATGGTACAATAGCAATATTAGTCCAATTGATTTCAGAACATCTAGGAATGCCGATCTCGGGCAGAACAAAGTTGTGTTTAATAGTAGCGTGATACGGTGACTAATAGACTGCAGCATCAATTGCGGTTACGTATTATGTGTAAACAAAAATGCAATTTAGTATAGTGCGTTAAGGCCCCGTTTTGGTCGTAACGATTTGTGAATGGCCGAGACAAGTAGCACGCACGTGCGTTGAGCGTCGCAGGGGAGAGAAACGAGAGGGGGCGACCGCCATGGCGCCGCCTGGCGGGAGAGGGACAACTTTATGACAACGATGCGATGTATTGTCTTCACAGTGTGGGATTCCTTTTGTTTTTATTTTTTCGGACACGCCGATTAATTTCTTTTAGAGTTACTTGTAATGGCCGGCTCTTCTAGTAATGTTCTTTTTTTGAATTTCCGGATATGGGTTTGCCTAATAAGATTGCTACCAATGCAGGACATTAGGTACTGTTTTAGTAGATTCTGGCTGGAATGGCAGTCTTCTTTAAATGTGTTTTAAAAACTGTAATTCCAATAAAATAACGTTTCACCGTTTAAGGAGGTCTACTTAAGTACCTACATGAGTTACGGTAGGTGAGGAGGTTCATCAACAGATTTGATAGGGCCCCTCTGGTGGTAGGTATTAATTAGGCATCTTAATTTGTACTTTATAGTATTTGAAATGTTTGAACAATTAGGTACCTAGGAATAGACTAACCTACGTCTTTTATCAATCTGGGTATGTTATTTTTATCGCTAACCTACGGCAGAATCTTTTCAGTGACTTTAATCTCCATTCATGCAGTGATAACTTATTTAAAACATGTCATCTGTCGGAAAAGTAATTGCATACAATTTTGTTAAAAAATTACAAACTCCAATAATTATAAGTATTGATAAAATCTCATTCTTAAATATTAAAGCAACTGAAAAAAAAACACTGAAAAATACTGTTATTAACTGTCTTATATAATAAAAAAATAACTATTTATCTTCTGATCGCCTCAGTAGCCAAGCTTTTATGGTGATTACTAAATTACAATTACTATAACCCTATACAATAAAGACATACCCCTTGTGAAGAGCCACTTCAGGCGTTTAAGGATAGGATTTTATTGATCGCCTTAAATTCTCTCAAGTTCGTTTACAAATATTTAGATTATTAATGTATAATTCACTGTAAATGCATTAAGTATCTGGTTCAACAATAAATGATTTGGTAATGAAACCTCTTAAACTCTCGTACTCGTTTCATTTTATTGAAATTCATGAGATTGCCTAAATTATTTTTTGGTCGTATATATCAAAGAAGCTAAGAAAGCAGTCGATCGTGCCATCTGTTCTATTCATATTCGCATGAAAAATGGGTAAGCGACGGAATAAAAGAAAGATGGCGGATTGAATGGTGTTTTTATCCCAACCCTTGCTGACGAGGGCTACGCAAACATTGGTTTAGTAATAAAAATATTTGTCGGAATCCTCAACGGGGAAAGGAAACTGTACGAACTGTATACTCTTTTTTTAAATAGACTCGCGTGCCTAACCATTGTCGTGCTGTTTTTAAGCCGGGATTAAAATGAAGCTAATCATCATGGACAGAATGAACGTAGTCGGAAGGGGGCATTCAATAAGCTCCAGTTTACTACCGTAGATGTACGTTGAATTTTTGGACAAACATACTTAAAATAGATTATTGACGGGAACCTCATTTTATACATTTTTGGTTTTTGATCAAAAATCTACTGCTCTAACCTCTTCATAAGAGGTTAGAGCAGTAGAGCTAAACTGTTATTTTTGTTGATTTTTCGTGTCTTGCAATACTTTGTGAGTTACTTCACTCGCATGGAATGGCCCATGGTTTATGAATTTAGGCTTGAAAGATAGGCGAGACAATATGTTTTTAAGGAGGAGGCCTAAACGACTTTCTTTTCATCTCCTTATTATCTATTGCTCTCCACCTCCTCTAGAGATGGTGACGTGCGAGTAATGCCTCTGGTGTTGCGTCTATAGGCTACGGTAACCGTTTACTATCAGGTGGGCCGTATGCTTGTTTGCCACCCACGTAGTATACAAAAAAGGATTTTTCGAGTATTTAATTGGAGTCAAGTCACGTTATATTGAAACGATGGTTACATAATGTGTATGTGTTTAAGGCGAAAGGTTAGTGAATTAATGTTAAATTCCATGATAATAATGTTATGAGTTATTACAATTAGTATTCTAATTGCCAATTAAAATTTCTTCAGACGTCTTTATGTTTATATCTCAAAGCAAAGTACCAACCTATGTTTTGTTGTATTTATTTTCATAAAATGTATGCTAATATATTGTGTAAAATATTGACAATAGAAACAATTCGTGGAAAAAAAATGTAGGCAATTTGAGCTTGTGTCTAAATCGGATTAGGTTTAAAACGCGTTTAAATTTTGCTGACAGATCTTGTTCTGATAAATAGTTCCATCCATCCATCAGCCTTTCAACGTCCACTGCTGGACATAGACCTCCCCAAGAGAATGCCACAACGAGCGGTCCCATCATGGGGGATAAAGCCGTAATTGCCACGCTTGGCAGGCGGGTTGGCGATCGCAGTGGATGTTGATAATACTTGAGAGAGTGCTGCTGCCCACTCCCTCGGTATTCCCTCAGTCGGTTCTTACGACTCCCGTGTGTAGAGAGGGGTGGGACAATTCTAAAACCGGCCCCACACGGTGAAATAAATAGTAAGGCACACCGAATTATAAGAATACAAGTTTATATTGATAATAGTTATAAAATATGAAGTCTGGTCTTACAATGAGACAATATTCATACATGTGCAAAATATATTATAGTGCAATAAATCTCCATGCACACATTCTCATTTGCAGTGAAACACATTTAAAACCCCTTCTCATTTGAAAAGCCACCGATGAATGGGTTGAAGTCAATGGATCGTAAGAAATGGGCCAGTGACGTGAGGCAAGGCAAGTGAAACGTATTTCACGTCCATTTTAATGAGACCTCTCCGAGCTTACTGCCTTCTTGTGTAAGCGTGCAGTTAAGTCGCGAAACTATACGTATTTTTGTACCTTTTTTTGTTAAGGCGACAAAAATGTACCTAGCCACACACCTCGTCGCTTTAGAATTCATTATGAAACTTTATATTCATTTGTTTTTCACCTATTCTTCCTCTTTGACTCATTTTAATAAAGAAAGTAAAGGTATTAAACACAAAGTGAAAAATGTGAAATCGAAAATAACAGTCAGGAGCAGGATGTTATTTTCGATTTCACATTTTTCACTTTGTGTTTAATGTATAGTGCTTAGCATGTCAAATGCTAAAAATATATATAAAAAATATCTAAATATAAAGTAAAGGTAAATATTTCCTTCGCTACTAAATTCGTATTCCCAATGAAAATTCGTCTTACTCAGAAGAAATACTAATAGGACTCAAATGTAGGTAATCTATTATTTCTTATTATTAAAATAATTAGCTTATGTGATTCTTTATACGCATTTACGTTATACATTTCTTTACGCGAATTGGCCCGGTTTGGTAGACTATGGTCTAAATTAAATCTATTTGACTTTGAAAGAGGTGTTTGGGCCCGTACGGAACAATTCATGGATTGTGAAATAAAATGGTTTATATAATATAATACATTATATAAATAAGGTATTCAAAAAAACACATTATTTATGAATGAATGTAATATTCACTTTTTTGATGTGAAAACATTAATGCGAAGGGAGGGTAAAAGCGGCTGTTGGCGTAGCGACATCGCCATGCCAATTTATTTAATTGTTCTTAAATGCTATCTGTTGACAAAAGCATCTCATCAACTAGGAAGTATAATGTCAATCAATAAACAAATGCCAGTTTTAATTCATCTATGGATAATGAGAGGTACTTACCAAGATTTATGTAAGACTCGAACAATATTTGAAGAAAGAAACAAAATCAATGTTTTCACATCTGCGAGACGTCCCGTGACGGCTCATTTTTTTATTTCTCGAATAACTAGTACTTTTAGCCAGACTATGATTAATATAGCTTATTACGAAATACAGCCGTAGTATCTCGTCAAAGATAATATTATTAACATTTTTATTACACGTGCCTATTTATCACAGACTATGCAATCGTATCTCATATTTTCTTTGCAGAAGTCAACGCAAAACCTTGGTAATATCTTGAATATTCTGACTGACTCTCCGTTCTGTACATATACGAGTAACTAGCGGACACACGGCGGTAATGAGCCAGGTGGTTCATTACAATGTTCCCGACGACATTACGAATGCACCAAGGGTGAACAGCGCCGCGTTGCCCTCTCAATTCTATAGTATTCAATTGAAACCTTATTGGTTTAAACTTGATGTGATTATTTTGCTAGCAGCTGGTTTAACGCTACGACCCCAATTTCACATAATAGTACCTATATGAAATCCTTATTTCGCCTATTACACTGACCTATACTTGATACTGGTATATTACACTGACCTATACTTGATATTGGTATATTACACTGACCAGATGGTTTAGTAGTTGATTTGCTAGTGATATTGTTTCGCTATTTAATTTAGTCTCCTTAAGCCGACTCATTGTCCGTGTGGGGCCGGCTTTAGAACTGTCCCACCCTTCTCTATCCACGGGAGTCGTAAGAGCCGACTGAGAGAATACCGGGGGAGTGGGCAGCAGCACTCCCTCGAGTATTAACAACATCCACTGCGATCGCCAACGAGCCTGCCAAGCGTGGCGATTACGGCATTATCCCTCCCTTAGGGAGGCCTATGTCCAGCAGTGGACGTTAAAAGGCTGATGGATGGATGGATGGAAGCTGACTCATTGTAATCCATCCTAGTGGTAGAGCCTGGCTTGTCCCACCGTAAATGGGGCTTGATCGGAGTATCACTTTCACAAAAGATTTGCGTAAAATAACGGCAGTTACTTTTAAGTACTGTTGCGTTTAATGTAGTGAGTGAGTGTGCCGTAGGCCCAAACCCTCTAATTACCACCTTTGTATGTTACCCATTATCTCCACCTGCGATCTATTTCCTTGGAGTTGGCGAGGCGCGAGTGATGCCTCTGGTGTTGCTAGCGTCTATAAGCTACGTGTTTACCATCAGGTGGGTTATATTATATACTTGTTTGCCACCCACGGAGTATAAAAAACAACTCATGTATTTTATATATTACTATAGTATTAAAATTATTTAAACGATAATCAAAATTATAATGATAAAATATTGATGGTGCTCAGCGCCGACATATACGTAGGTATACTATTTAATAGTCACATTAAGCTTGGAAGTGACCAGCCGAACGAAAGATGGTTGCTATCATCATCCATCATCATCATCCATCAGCCTTTTAACGTCCAGTGCTGGACATAGGCCTCCCCAAGAATGGGGAATAGTGCCGTAATCGCCACGCTTGGCAGGTGGGTTGGCGATCGCAGTGGATGTTGTTAATACTCGAAGGAGTGCTGCTGCCCAATCCTCCGGTATTCCCTCAGTCGGCTCTTACGACTCCCATGGGTGGAGAGGGGTGGGACAATTCTAAAGCCGGCCCCACACGGCAAGGTTGCTATCATACTTCACGTGATTATCTAAGTACCAATTGCAAGCCAAAAGTCTGTATAGAGATTATGCCCACGCAATCTCGCAGTAATTACAGTATGAATGAGAGAGTGCGTTCATTGTTGCAATGAACGCAGATTGGTTAACTTGCAAATGTGGCTGTTGAATTTATTGTTATAGGCTTAATCGATTAGATTTAAATTGCAGGTCGTTGACAAAAGTGTTCCTAAGTAGGAGGGAACTTATTTAAATAAAAATAAATATTCACAGACTTTTCACACAACGTCCTCTGGTCCCAAACTAAGCTTAACGCTTGTGCTATGGGTACCAGATTATGGATATAATACATAATATATTACTTATTTTTAAATAAAACTACGTTTACGGAATTTATCGCGTTTACGATCAGCCTTGGACGTCTACCTTCTAAGTTCACCCGTGATCATGAATGCTGTAAAGTATTCGAAACGTCAGGATAGCAAGAAAAATCAAGTAAACGCAATAAATTCCGTAAACGTAGTTTTATTTAAAAATGTGTAACATTCACGTAAATATCAGAAAGTATTACATATATTACTTTTTTTTGTAACTACATACATATGTATAATAGATAGAAAACGCCCAGACGCAGTACAAATATCTGTGTTCATCACACAAATAATTGTCCTGATTGAGAATCGAACCTACAACCTCGTGTACGGAATTCAGTTGCTCTACCGACTACGCCACGAGGCCTAATGTTTCAACTCATATGCTTGGGTGGCCTTAGCAAGCAGTACTAGATGGAACATCTAAAACTGCTCTACCAATACTTATTATAGAGATTCTCGGTCGCTTAGTATGGGTACCCAGCAGGGTAGCCTAGCGGTAAAACCAGGGACTACAAAGACATTGGTATCGAGTTCGATGCCCAGTCCAAGGTTTCTTATCCAGACAATGTGTGGCACACACCTCTGACTTTTCAAGATTTACGGATTTATGTGTGTATTTGCTTATAATTTATCACTGCTGAGGTGAGGGAAAACATCGTGAGGAAACTTGCATGCCTGAGAGCTTTTCTCGACGGCTAGTGAAGTCTGCCAGTCTGCACGCGGCCAGCGTGATGGACTATGGCCTAATCTCTTTCACTATTAGAGGGAGTCTTGTGCCCAATAGTGGGATAAGTGGGTGAGGAAAGGCTTTAAATGAAATATACAAGGAAGTTTGGTTCGTCCACCAAAAGTAGCCAGATTGCGAAAATAATAAATTTAATAAAAATATTCATATAGAGAGTTTAGAAAGAGGATACTGTGTGTGGGTTGTAAAGACATCTAAAACATGTATAAAGTGGAGATTTGGAGTCGCCATCAGGTGACTGCGATAGCTTAGCGGTTCAGAGCACTTCCCCGGATTGGATGGGACGCAGGTTCGAATACTGCTTGCACTAGAGCTCTATTTTGTCACTTTCACAAATAATTTGTTATTTAAGAGAAGACAGTGCCAGCCCACGAAATAAAAAAAATGATACAGGAAGAGACTCGTAAAAACAGATTGCTCCTGACCACTAATACTTTCTTTTGTTGGTAAGACCTAAGTAAGTTGTGAGTGGGTGTGAATAAATGATTATTTATTAAATCCATAAGTGGGTGACATCAGCCCTAAAACAACGATTTCTGTGTGTGTGTGTGTGTGTGCAAGACTCGCTTTGTTTTAGTTCAGTTACTTTATTTGTTGTAAAACAAATTCAATGCTTTCTAATAAATTTTGCTTTATGATAAGGAGCAATTGCTATTATAAGCTTGTATTTAGTTTTACTTGTCCCGGTATCTTTCTGTCTGTAATGAAATCTTGCAAGTTCAATTTGGCTCACTTCCCGATTTCCGATGGAGCTGAAATATTGCATGCATATGTAAATAACTTAAACATAGCATCATGCTTGTATTCCCCGAAGGGGTAGGCAGAGGTGTATTACACACCCACGATTCGCCAGCTATGTTTAAGTCCCACGTAATAGGGGGTGAGCCTATTGACGTCTACCGAGCACATATTTCCAAACTCCGGGCTGCCACTGAGAATTTTTCTTTTTAGGAAAAAGCTCAATAACATTGCCCGACCCGGGGATCGAACCCGAGACCTCATGATTAGCAGTCGCATACACTACCGCTACACCACCGAGGCAGTTAAGCAAACATGTTAATTTCAAATACGTACGTATAAATAAATAACAAAGCGGTTCAGTTTTTTTGCATATTAACATATTATATGGGAAAAAGAGGGGGTAAAGTTTTAGTGATCGAGGAACCTTTAAAATTGGAGTTATATTTATCATAAACAAAATATACATATTTCAGGGGTAATTTTTACGTTTCTTCAGGGTTTTCGGATTTTCACATTTTTCAGGGTTTCTGGATTTTCAACATTACTTCATTAAATTACTTACTGAAATCTTTTTTAAAATTTTTAACATTAGTTAGTTTCTAAAATATGGACCCTAAGCTTTTAAAAACTAGTTTTTTAAAACAAGATATTATTATATTTATATATATTTTTAGCATTTGACATGCTTAGCACTATACATTAAACACAAAGTGAAAAATGTGAAATCGAAAATAACAGTCACGAGCAGGATTTGAATCTGCATCTCCTGGATACCGTCCAGATGCTTTGCCAATTCAGCCATCGTGACAATTGCTCCTGACTGCTAATTTCGATAACACATTCATACTTAACTAAAATTAAGTTTACCTGGTCGGTATAATGTATGAAAATGCTTCCGAAAGATGGCGTAGGCGTCACCCAAAGGCGTTAAGTATGAATGTGTTATCGAAATTAGCAGTCAGGAGCAATTGTCACGATGGCTGAATTGGCAAAGCATCTGGACGGTATCCAGGAGATGCAGGTTCAAATCCTGCTCGTGACTGTTATTTTCGATTTCACATTTTTCACTTTGTGTTTAAAGATATTATTACTTGTTTAAAGAAGTTTTAATAAATTTCAAATTCTCATGTTTGGTTTAATGCTCTAGGGTGCCACAGCAACGTGTAACCGGTTCTGATAGTCTATCTATCTATACTATTGTAAAGCTGTAACAGAGGCATGTCTTTACATTTAAAGTATTTAATAAAATAATAATGTTATTGGCTATTTAGGCGATTTTTTTAGTCTGTTTGTTTGTTAGGGTTTGGCACAAAAACTACTGAACGGATTTTGAAGCCACTTCTTTTTTTGATAGCTTTTGATTAGACTTAAAAACTTGTATACTTACCGTTTATCCCACTACTATATCGGGACCTTGAGATATAACCTAAAAACTAGCTTTACACTGCGACGGAGCCGTAGGCAAAGGTTAGTAAATTATATTTATAACACTTACCAGTCTCAGCTCATAAAAGCATATAACTGCGTCTAACGACAAATCTGTCTTTGATCAACAAAGTTCTGTTTCAAACAGTTTCGCAAATGTTTAGCACACGCTAGTCATTTGAACACAGGAAACATTACTTAGAATGAACGGGTTCAGTATATTTAGTGCACTAAAAATAACAGGGAACGCGTGGCCCTTCTACTCTTGAACTTGAGCAGGTTCAACGACCGAACTCAATGATAACTGTGCTACTCTCTCCCTCTAAAGGTTTTTAAGTTTATGTCGAAGATGAAATCATTCATTGTATATGGATATTGCATATAACTTCAGATGAATTCATTAATTAACTACACTCCCTGGAAGCATCAAATTCAAATATGTATATCTTTATTTCATAGGACTATTATATAACACCTAAAATCGTCAAGAATATACTAATAATATTAACACAAGTGCCTGAGGTGAGTGAATGCGCAACAACAAAATGGCGATAGGTACCTTGATGCCTATGCAAATCGTACATTTTTCCCGCCTTAACAAAAAAAAAACAAAAATAAAGCATGCAGATTTCCTCACAATATTTTCTGTTTTTCATGGATAATTAATTTGTGACTTTTACAAATAATTTGTAATGTTAACTTTTACAAATAGTGGTTAATGAACTCAGATATCTTCTATCTCTAATGAGTATCGCCACAATCACACACACATCTATTAGCATTGCTAAATTTCAAGGTAATGTTAAGTTGTTGAGTGGTAGTAGTTCTATTATTTTGTATTTGTAAGTAATACCTATTCAACTGATGACACACTTAAAATAAATATTGTGATCACTCCATTCCAACAATCATCATCCGACCACTTCAACCGCGATGTCACATGTGCAATAATAATATTCTTATATAGTACATAGCTCATTATTTTTCCATTGTGGAAGGTAATGGAATGAGGGATAGCGACGCTGGTCGAGAATTTTTTTTAAATTGCTTATGGTGACAGACGTGCAACGGCCCACCTGATGGTAAGCGTAGTACCTGTTTATTAAGTACACTAAAAAAAATATCCAATTCGTTAGAGCCGTTTAAGAGATACGCAAAATAAATTTATATACAAGATTTATATTATCTTAATGTTTTTGTGGTGCCTCACCGACATACAGAGCGATATGAACTTTAAAATACAGACAAATTACAACCATTGTCGATCACAATTTGCCCAAACGAACAATCAAATTGATCAGCGGTCGATGGTTAGTATTTTAACTGTGGCACTACCCGAACTGATATTAAGTTGAACTCTTTGTAGCTACATTATTACTTTCCTAGTCCTACTTATTCTCATTATAATTGGGTCTGCATTCAAACCAGAATAGGAAGATCTTCATCAATTTTCGATACATGTCAGCATGTTACAACTTTCATAAATAATTTGTTCTTTAAAGAATATTAACGTTACGACAACATAAAATTGGCTTTAATCAGATGTCAGGATACTCGTGGTTGAGATACTTTGAACCTTTATTGCACTTTCATAAATTACCAAGACAGAAGTGATAATTCAATTTACAAGGCAAAGGTTTTCTAGGTTGTGAGTTGCCGCATTCGGCAAAATTAAGTAACTTTCGCCGTGCCAGGAATAGATGGGTGTCCAAATCTGACACCTAATTGACATAAGCTGAGGAGCCGTGCTACGGAAGGCACTTAAAGTAGGGGGTTCCAGCTCTAAATTAATAAACTATCAGTTATTACGTGTTGTTAGATCTGACTCAGATCTTGTGCCAAGGCTGGTTGTCCCATACAAAATTAATGCTATTTATTTAAGTAAGATTATATAATTATAACATTTGCCTTGATTTCTAAACACAATTGTGTATCCTTAATATATAGATCAATGATCGTAACTGAAATATTCTTGTTAGTAAGCACAAATTAACACTTCGCCGTAACCAACTTTTCCTGTGTTAAGTTTCAAAGGTGTTAATCCAATGCAGTGAAATGACCTGTTTTACACAAGATCGATACGAAACGAATAATTGAAGCTATCCGATCCCGGTTCGAAACGGACCTGTTTAAAGAAGGTGCATCAACGTTTATTTTTATTGTAAGTTGAGAACCGTTCGTAAATGCACTCTGACAACACGATTACGAAATATTTAGATGTTTTCTGTTAAATAAGAACGATATCTTACTAATTTTCATTTGTTTAGTATAAGCGTTTTAAAGTAGATTTATTTTGGTTACTTATCTAAACAAATAAATAAAATAGAAGTTTCTCTTTGTAATGCCTAAATAACAGCGTTTTACTAAATGTATATGAGATTATATAAGTTACCTATAACACAAAACAGATAAAGTTTATGTCTCTCTGTCTATTTGTCCCAGCTAATTTCTGGAATGGCTGGGCTAATTCGGACGGGACTTTCACTGGTAGATAGCTGATGTCATAAAGAGTCACTTAGGCTACTCTTCTTTTGCCACCGGCGGACCACCGAAGGAATGTATCACAGTTCCAGAGGCCACCAATAAAAGCAGAGAGACGGTACACGGCGGGTTTCTTTAGTGCGTGAAGAACCCACACTACCCTTTTTGTTGCCCCGAACGACTGGGTGTGCGGTTAGGAGCATTTTTCCCGCCTTAATAAAAAAACTCTTCTTTTGGAAAACTATATAACTAAATTCCACGCGGACAACACACACAGCGGACACGCGGTTTCAGCTTTTTTGAAAATAAAAACGATATTAGATGAATGTTTTCTTTTAATTAATAGTTTTAAAAAAATATTAATGGTAGTATAACTTTATTTGATCCTTTGTATATTTCTATTTAAATAAAATTATATCTGTTTATTTCCTTAAACACGCTAATCTCTCGAATCGCCAGTTATATTTGAGTAATTATTTTTGCATTTGATAATTTATTGATAGTCTAACTCTTGAGGAAATGTATAGGCTAACGTCACGCCACGTCTCTAACGGGCCTCGTGGCGTAGTCGGTAGTATAACCGACTTCCGTGCACGAGGTCGTGGGTTCGATTCCCACTCAGTACAATTATTTGTGTGATGAACACAGATATTTGTACTGCGTCTGTGTGTTTTCTATCTATTATATGTATTTACAAAAAAAAAATGTATTACACCCGTAATCTGGTACCCATAGCACAAGCGTTAAGCTTAGTTTGGGACCAGAGGATGTGTGAAATGTCCGTGAATTTATATTTATTTATTATTTATCACTTAAAGCTTAAAATCGTATTAAAAATATTGACAGTCATTTATCGGGCCCAAACTTATTCTTTCCTTCAAACTAAAATCAATCATACACGTCAACATAATTTCATGAAATCAGCGGAGTGGACTGTTTTTTTTATTGCATTTGGTAGCAGACGAACCACGGTCGATCTCTCCACGATGGTAAATGGTAACCGTCGCCCATGGACTAGACTATACCGAGAGTATTGTCAAGCCGCTGCTCACCAATTCATTTCACAGATATGAAATTAAATATAAACGGCTATCTCCTGCTACAGCCAAAACGCAACGATGTGCTTCATGGCCGGTGATGACACGGGAGATGGTGGTACCAACCCGCTCGAGCCCGATACCAAGTGAGTACTCCCACTTGGTACCCTGAGGGATGGATGGATGGGCACATTTCCAAAATCCGGGCTGCAATTGAGAATTTTTCTTTTCACGAACAAGCGCAATAACATTGCTCTACCCGGGGCTCGAACCCAAGAGCGATGATCAGCAGTCGCACACAATACCGCTGCACCACCGAGGCAATTTATTATTTTTGTGGATTTGTTTTAAGTTTAATTCAATTGAGTAATATTTGTTGTAGATTTGTCTGCTTGTGCCCTCAGACGAAATGGCTGAGAGGAGCTAGAAAAATTAAATAATGAATTTTAGGGCCTATTATTATGCTCCATATCCATGTCCAAAACATATTTGGCAAAAATAACCCATGAAAATATATATTCCGTCCATTCATCAGACTTTTAAAGTCCACTGCTGGACATAGGCCTCCCCAAGAATGGGGGATAGTGCCGTAATAGCCACGCTTGGCAGGCGGGTTGGCGATCGCAGGGGATGTTGTTAATACTCGAAGGAGTGCTGCTGCTCACTCCCTCGGTATTCCCTCAGTCGGCTCTCACGACTCCCATGGGTGGAGAGGGGTGGGACAATTCTAAAGCCCGCCCCACACGGTAAAAATATATATTACTGGACCATAATACATACATTTCACTAT
This sequence comes from Leucoma salicis, assembly GCA_948253155.1. Lineage (NCBI taxonomy): Eukaryota > Metazoa > Arthropoda > Insecta > Lepidoptera > Erebidae > Leucoma > Leucoma salicis. The sequence continues at coordinate 9,531,286 of OX411820.1, read as the reverse complement.
TAAAATGTTGGTGACATAAATAATATACTTAACTGTGTGCCAGCTATAGTTATATATGTAGTTAATTCCTTTAGCGGTTAAAGTGTAGGGGACAAAGGGCTGACACTAATCTAGCATGAACGTATCTAAAGAGCTGTAAGTGAGGAAGTAAGGGATCTAGAATCCCTTGGAACTAGGGATTACAGATGTGGATGACCGTACCCTTCCTGTGTGGGCATGCACTATTTATAGCTTTCAGATATGCCCTTGTACAAAGCCATACACTTGTTATTTTTAAAAATAAATAGCTAAGCATGTCAAGTAATGTATACAGTACAACAATAATAAATATTTTGATATAGAGATTGGTAGCTCCGAGCAACTGCCACGATAGATCAAGTGGGTGCAAGCAGATCGTATGGAGTGATTTTCGAGAAGATGCGTGTTCAATCCCCTTTTTATTTTACATTTTCAGACTTTATGCTAAAATATTTTAATCTTTTGCGCACCGCTTGATTATTTTGTGAAGTTATGTAACACTGTTAATATTTTGAAAACACGGCAATTCCAAATTCTTTTTTTATAACATCTCGACCGTTATTTATTTATTAATTTCTATCATTAAGGTACATAATTTACTAATTGTTACTTGATATTGATAGTGATAATATAATACCCTTGTGAGAGCTGGACTTCGTATGAATCCAATGTAAGCGGTGCTTATGTTATGAAATAAAATTGAACCTAGGAGAACTGCATAAACCCTGTTCCAAACGAAAGTTGACTAAAACAAACATAGGTAAGTGTTGGACAGCGCTCTTGTCATCCACTACAGCTTCCTAAGATGTAGTTTTTTAGACAACTATGACACATATGTATTGTCAACAAATGCAAGCCGTGCTGGAGCTAACTAACCTCAATACAACCGGACAATTGCAGGCAATTCAAACTGCCTTCAAAGATCTTTTTGAATCTCGCTCCTATAATTTCTTAAAAGGAATCAACTATGTATATTGTATATGAGGTAGTAAATTACATGAGTACACTTTAATTGATTAAATATGTAAATACATATAAATTAACACGAAGTGCGAAAACGTGAAATCGAAAATAACAGTCACGAGCGGGCATCTCCTGGAAAAACGTTCCAGATGATTTACCAATTCAGCTATTGTGACAATTGCTCGGGACCACGAATTTCGATAACACATTCCGTCTTGGGTGACGATGTGTATCTGACGTTCTGACTTTAAGACGCATGTCTTGGGTGACGCCTGCGCAATCTGTTGGACGTATTTGCATACACAAAGCAAGGTAAGCTTAATTATTAAGTACAATTAAGATTCTTACCACATAATGACGCAACCCTATAAATATTTTTGTATTTGGTATGTTTATCATGTCAAATGCTTAAAAAATATCAAAATATAATAATTGCATAGTTTTTGTAAGTTTTATTATAAAACGCGAATTTCATTATGTAATTACCTATTATACAGATTCCTCTATTGAAGATATTAGGTGTATGACGTTAGTATATTACGCTTTCAGACATTATTTTTAGCTGACTACAAAACACAACGGGGTCGCTGATACTGCCTTTATTAAAGTTATTGTGTGCGCCCGCTGTCATGTCGTTGTGTATCTGACGTTCTGACTTTACGACACATGTCATAAGTAATTGCTTAGGCGCTGTTATATCCCTCGGGTTTCTTACAAAAACTGCTAGCTGAGCGACTACGACCCTTCGGTGGTACAAACATCATCGTATAATTTAATATGCTGGTTAGGGATTGTTCATATGGAGCGTGTAATCAGCTTGTCGAATGTTGTCATAACTAATTTCAAAGACAGTATGACTCACTTTTGTATCCACGGAGCGATCATTCTGAAACATTATTAGTTTTAATCCAAATATTTTTTTATGAATATATTGATATAATCTTGCGGAAACTAGTATGTTGCCACGTAAAATATATCTATAATGAATATGTATTAAAAAAACGAATATCAGTAAAAAATGGTTTAGAATCACGGAAGACGGTGGCTCTTTAACTTGTTTTTTTTACATTTAATTGTTTTTTTACACATTTGTGAGACATTTCTACTGTTATTTAAAATTTATAAAAATACATACAGGCATTGACATAATATTTTTTAGGGTCTTTTCATGTAAGTTTAATTAATTAAGGGGCTCTTCATGAATTAAGTTAAACTAAAATTCACTTTTTAATGCTCCTGCAATCGTCGTGCTGCGTCACAATTTTGCTCTTCTGCAAATATTACGTCACAAACCACTCCCTGTCTAGGCTTGTGCATGACTAATTGCGATTACAAAAAAAAATGAAGTATACTGCAATCATCACGTTTCCTTAATTTAATTGTGGTAAAGACATACGTGACCGTAAATATTTCTTATCAATCATGACTAGTATCTAACTTACGATGTAGTATTTATTTCTTAGCGTTTACTTAGAATAGAGGAAAAACATAAACATCAAATATTATACAAGGTATTTTATGCAGTACAGTTAAAACAATAGCATAATTCTTGTAAAATGTCGCCTCCCCATTTCTTCCCTTGCGTGTCGTTAATGGCGACGAAGGGAAAAAGTCAAATCCTTGCTAATATCATAAATGCGAAGTGAGTTTGTATATTTGTTACGAGTTCATGCCAATTATTATACCAATCATCATGAAATACATAGGTACATATAGTCTAAAAGGACATAGGCTATTTTTCATCTCGGAAAAATTTATGTTTCCTATGGGTTAGCTATTTTTCTACATGGAGCTATTTAATATGCCGTAAGTGAAGCATTTGGCCGTGTGGGGCCGGCTTTAGAATAGTCCCACCCCTTCTACCCACGGGAGTCGTAAGAGCCGACTGAGGAAATACCGTGGGAGTGGGCAGCAGCACTCTCTCGAGTATTAACAACATCCACTGCGATTGCCAACCCGCCTACCAAGCGTGGCGATTACGGCATTATCCCTCATGACGGGACCGCTCGTTGTGGCGTTCTGCTGGGGAGGCCTATGTACTGCAGTGGACGTTGAAAGGCTGGTGGATGGATGCATGGTAGTGAAGCATTTATATTCTGAAATTTAATCAGACGAGTCATTGGCAGAATCTAATATATATACATAATATAATAAAAAAGAGAAATGTTGAAACAATAATATGTATTGGCTAAACTTATGCAGAAAGTAGTGTGTAAACTAACTTTTGGCTGCGAGGTAGGAGACGTGGATTTAAAATTTTACCTAGAGGGCAATGAAAATGTATGAATGACTTGACAATTAATGACTGCACATGGCGGAGTGGTTTAGATACCGGCCTCCAATCCAAGTGTTGTGGGTTCGATTCCTACACAGGATAACTTTTTGTGTGGTCTACAAATGGTTGTTAAGAGTCTGGGTGGTACTTTGTGTCTGTGAAATTGTATGTTTGTAAACTCCGCCGCGATACAAGGATTATTCCTTAGTGCAAGGTGGTGTTAAAAACCACTGAAGCACTGCAACATAGTTCCAGTGGCCTGCCAACATAGGCAGAGAGACAGCACACGGCGGGTTTATTTAGCGGGAGAGGGTGATACTCGTACTACCCTGTTTGTTTCCCTGAACGACGGGGTTTGCGGTTAGGTACATTTTTCCCGCCGCAAACAAAAAGAGTGTTGTCAAAAAAAGGGATCTAATCACATCCAAACACTAAACTTTCACATTTCTGACGTTAGTAAGTCGATAAAAGTGTACGGTGCCGAACTCTTAAACACGAGCGACGACCTACGTATTAGTTTGCAATAGAATATTCGACTTCAGATAAGTCCCACATTGAAGTTAGTGAAATTATCTGTTATCTTTTACTTGTGAGGTAAGACGTAACTACAAGAGTTCTACCGGGCTTCTAAAGTTGAGTAAAGTATCAATATGTCAACGGCTAAGGTTAGGTTTTTTGAATACTAGCTACATTGGTGTGCCAGTAACGTGTGTTTTAGTTCTCGTTGCCATAAATATAGAAGAAATACGCATATACTTACAAAATATCACATACTAGAGGACTTAATATGTGACCGTTTGGCTCGTTACTGTGTTGGTTTCAACCGCAAAACAGTCATGACGTCAACAACAGTCTCAGTCATTGAGACAACAGTCGTCATTGAGACGTCAGTAACAGTCCCCGATCCTATCGTTATTTTTTTTTCTTTCTGTTTTAATTGTTATGAAACAATTATAAAGCATCCTTAACAATGATAAAGTATCACCCACCCAAACATAAAAATCATGAAATATTTTTTTTTCTGAAAATCTCGACGGCTTTGAACATGTTTTAGTATGGGGCCGTTGAGACGGCTATGGGCCGTTCCGTCAAAGCTACTCTCACATAAAAACCTCAAGAGGCTATACAAAGCGATTGGCAACTCTTTGTATTGTCGGAGAATCACATGGCCATTAACTCGAAAGATCGGCACTCGGTCATCAAGCCTATTATTGATATTTTAGATTGAATATGCATTGCTATTATGTGGCTAATAGAACGATGACGGCCAATATTAAGTACCTTAAACCATTGATGTTTATCTCAATGCCTTAAACTATAAATTATAGTTTTTATCAGAAATACAAGGTTACAGTGATATTATTACACATATGCCACTCTTGCCATACATCTGATAGCCTCACCGAGATATTTAATTGTCTTATAGCACTAACTTATTTACTGTCTCTGTAGAGCAGCAGTAGTGTAAGCGCAGTCGCTTCGCGCTTATCATGAGGTCTCGGGTTTGATTCCCGACTCGGGCAGAGCTTCTTAGCATTTTCGTAAAAAAAATCTCAGTAGCAGCCTGGAGTTGGGAACTTTGCCCGGTAGACGGCAATAGGCTCGCCGCCTATTACGTGGGACTTAAACATAACTGGCGAACCGTGTGTGTGTAATACACCTCTGCTTACCTCTTCGGGGAATACAGGGGTGATGCTATGTTTTTTTTATGTACCTATTATTATGAATATAAACAAATTCTTTAATGTACAGACACAGCTCTGTTATAGCTTTATTATATAATAAAAAACCATTACTATCTGTTAGTACTAATTCAGGGCCATTTATGGTTACAATGTTTTCGGTACTGATCAATCTTCTCATCGGAAAAAATATTTGATAGAAAGATAAGTGTGCACTTTTTCCTCTTATTCAACGCTATTTTATCGTACGAGGAACCGTCATGTGCCAAACATCTGCGTCGCCCGATTTTTTACCAACTTCAACTTTTGACCCCACTTCGGCACGATCATTCATGTGGGAATTGGGTAACGCGAAATATACGAAGCATTTTGTGACCTAATAGTTGGCCGTAAGGTTTTTATTTGGTACTGAAAATTTAAATTCGTTACAAGTGGGTGTTATTCTTAGCGATATTAATTGCTTTGAATTATTAACGAAATTAAATTGTAGGGGCATTATGGAAATGGAGTTTAGTACAAAATTCTGTATGGAGTCGTTAAGTACGTTTTTATTTTACTATGGCGTATCGCCATTAATTAAAAGTAGTTACAGTCCAATCTAATTATTGAAACAATTAAACACAAATGGCTCATTAAATTTTAAATTGATTGAAATAATTTACAAAAACCTACGCTTTCAGCTCTGCTACTTGCTAGAACAAATTTTGTAAAAGTATTTAGGTGAATAATCCCGTTTTTTTTCTATTTTCACAAAATTTTATCTGTACATTTAGAGCTTTAATAGAAATGAAAGATACGTAATGGAGCAGGATCTATCGCCCATTTTATCAAAGTCATTGACTTGATAGCCCCAATTCAGTCACCACATAAATGTTACCACTAGCAATACTCGAACTAGATATTCTTCGTAGGGACAATATCTAGCTACAAAATGAGTTTATATAACCTTAAGTTAGAATTCTCTTAAAAAAATAAGAAGTTTACCAATCTCCTTGGAATTATCCGGAAGCCGAAAAAAAAATCAAATTACATTTGGATTATAAAAAAATAAAGCCAAAAATCCGAATTACATTTAGATTATATCTGTACCAATAAATGGCTTACAATAAACTACGTCATATCCCACACATGGCGGAAGCTTTTGTCAAGCTGATTTGCAGATATATCTTTTATTCTGTTCACACGTAACGCCGATGTTCCTTGTTAACAAATAATGTCGACAGATGTTGCCTAGTACTATCATTTTATATTTTTTCCCACACCAAAAACCCCTACAAGCCTCTTATGCTATATGTGTCTGTTCATCCAAAAATCTTTATAAATCGACTGGTTTCATTCTTCGTTTTGATGCCAATAGCACCTTCATAAATAGGTAATGAGAAAACTTGGCTATAGGTATACATATAAAAAAAATATTTACATAAAGTGATAGATGCTGTATTATGCAAAATAATCATTATAAAACTTCAACTTGAGTTAGAATTTCCAAGACATGGACGATATTTTCGCGTGTCTATGTACAATTTAGACATTTTATATCTTCTTGCCTAAATTGTAAGACTGACCTTAATTTTAAAAGTTTTGTCAAAAGTTGTTATAAACAAGTTTTGTAACTTGCCGAAAGGTTTTTGGAACGGAATCGGTAATTAGGTAGAACTTTAACTTTTGTTTGCTCTCATGGGGCAATTTTATAACTTCGATTGACTAGTTAGCCAATAAATTACATGTTTGTACTTAGTTTTGTTTGCATTGAATTAATTAACTTAGAAATGGCTTTAAGACAGGATTTTAGTACAATCTATACTTCTATACTATTATTATAAAGAGGTAACGTTTGTGAGTTTGTGACGTTGTAAGGGGTAATCTCTGGATCTACTGAATCGATTTTCAAAATTATTTCACCAATAGAAAGCTACGTTATTGTGGAGTGTCATAGGCTATAATAATTTCCAAAATTCATTACGCATCTTTACTTAAACTTAAATCAATCCAAGTTGTAAAAAAAAATTGCTTTCATCGCGTGCGCTGTGGAAACTATTGAGGATAGAACCAAACAATGTACTACAATATTAAATAACGTATCAAAATCTGTAAAAAAGTCCGCAATAGCATATGCCTATCTCCTACGGATAACTCACAATAACTGCTTTTACTGTTAAAATTGTGGATTAAAAATATTTTTTGTGAAGCTTATTTAGCCCATATGGTATTAATTTATATCTTTATAAGTATGTTTTAATTATATGGGACGAATGTACCATGAGTCATAGAGCTCATATTGAAGCCGTGAACCGTACGCTAAAAGACATCAGAAACTCAGACGCTGATATGGGTGGTGTTACTTTTGTTTTGCGGGCGATTTTCGGCAAACGCGGCCAGTAATAACAAAAGGAACACGCGCCGATGTCATCAGGCCATGCTTAAAATCATCATTCTTATGGAGTTCCGTTGAAACTCTCAATTTACGAACAAACATGAGAGCCCACTTGAGCGACAACTACGATAACGACTTTCCGCATCAACTACTGAATCTTGGAGAAGGAAAAATTTGCTGTCCTAACACCAACAGTAGGGATGACGTTAAACTTGACAATTGGTTAGATCACATACTACACAGGTTAGAAGATCTGATAGACGCAATATATCCCGGTATTGAAAATTTAATGGAAAGACATCATCATTGGCTTTGTTCTAGGGCAATAGTCTCACCCAGAAACGATTCAGTGAATGAGATAAATAAAATAATTTTAGGAAAAATTCCCGGTCAAGTCAAACACTATAAGTCCATTGACACGGTGTGTAATATTGAGGATACAATGCACTATCCTCAAGAATTTTTAAATTCTTTGAGTCCTTCTGGCTTACCTCACCATGACCTTATGCTAAAAGTTGGCATTCCTATCATGCTTTTAAGGAATTTGAGACCCTTTAACATGTGTAATGGCACAAGGCTGCTCATAAAAGAGTTGCGGGAGAATATAATCGTGGCGACCATTCTCACAGGGCAAGCAGTAGGACAACTTGCTTATATTCCGCGGATACCCATGATTCCAACTGGTTTACCTATACTGTATAAAAGGTTACAGTATCCCGTCAAGGTCTCTTTTGCCCTCACTGTTAATAAGTCCCAGGGTCAAACATTTTCTCTTTTTTTCATTGACCTGAGCAAGCACTGTTTTTCCCATGGCCAGTTAGTTATATGTTGGCTTATCTCGGGTTGGAACTCCTGAAAGACAATATATTATAGTACCAAATGATAACATTACTACTAATATAGTATATCGAGAAGTTTTGAACAATTAAAATAAGTAAACATGATGTAAATAATGTAAATAGTGTATATTAACATCAAGTAACAAAAATAACAACAAAAAAACAGTAACATAAAAAAAACAAAACATACGAAAAACAATAAAAAAACCAAAACAACAAAAAAATCTTCATCATAATTTTTATTTATCCCGTACTTTTAAACTGAAGTATTACGCGGGACAAACGGGCCGGGACAAACATACGAGTATTTCTAACGTGGAACATAGTCCGCGGGTACTGCTAGTCTAATTATAAAGATTTGAGACAAAATTTGAATTATTCTTTATATTCATACCTACATGAAATGAATCTTGCTTTAAGCTGACCTAATACATGCTATGCCATATTGTCCATATTACCCAGCTGTGAAACACACCCTGACATTGATACAGGTTGTCAGAATCCTGAATTCTTGAACTAAATATTACTTATTTCGATTTTGTTCTAAGGTCGCCACAGTACTATTGGCTGGGTGGTGGAGGCCATTTAGGCACTCACTCCGTTTAAATACTGGTGAATTGGTGATCAACTAAAATAAACAGATCGGAGCTTGGAACGGTAACTTTGAAATTTTTAAGTTATTACTTACCTTCTTACTCATTGGTTTGTAAAATCTAAGGATATTACTACACTTAGCCGTGTGGGCCGGCTTTAGAATTGTCCCACCCCTCTCCACCCATGGGAGTCGTAAGAGCCGAGTGAGGGAATGCCGAGGGAGTGGGCAGCAGCACTCCCTCGAGTATTAACAACATCCACTGCAATCGCCAACCCGCCTGCCAAGCGTGGCGATTACGGCACTATCCTTCTTGGGGAGGCCTATGTCCAGCAGTGGACGTTAAAAGGCTGATGATGGATGGATGGATTACTAAACTATTTATAATGAAATTTTATCTATAACTGCCAATGCTCGTATATCTAAGCTAGATTTTGCCAGCTATAATCAAGAGATTGCCACTCATATTTTAGATAACATATGCTCAGAAATTTATTTATCTAGATACTGCCCCGAGGTAGTCCGCGTGCACTTTAGGATATAAATACGCATACGCATACTATGACAGACTATAGACCAATATTCAAAAACTGATATCCTACAGGAACTAGGTACCTATTCCATTTTTCCGACTTTAAGAAACAGCCTATGTCTCTGGGTTTTGGACTATATGTGTGCTTAAATTTCATGACGATTCGAGTAGCAATGACGTGAAAGCTTAACAAAACAAACCTACTTTCGCATTTAAAATCTTAATAACGACGTAAGGATATGGAGTAGTATGGATTAAAAAATGATCGTGCATGCGAACATTGATTTGTTTCTAAAATCGAATCCATTCAACGTCACCACACTTTAATAGAGGTTTGCAATGGCTTGCAGCTATTTGTCTCACTTTAATTACTTAAGAGATCTTAATTACAGGCATCCGGACCGTTTGATTGGACCCTCGTTGTTTGCGCGACGGCTAACGGGACATTATTGCAACTGCACTTAGTCATTTACATCGTTGCTATTAATAACAGGACTCGTTGTTCGTGCAATCGGGCTTATAAAAGCTGTCGTAAAATAAAGATTTTTTTTTATGCTGAGTTCGTCTACGTGAATAAATTTTGAAATAAGAACCAGGAATTAATGTGTGCATCAGTTAAAGAAGTTCTAGAGTAAAATAACTGCAGTCTAATCCAGTGACGTTTAGTGATAATATTCAGTACTAAATCACTAGAGATAAGCCGAATGTGATTTGAACTGAATACGAACTTCGGAAGAACATTCGGTATAAATACAAAATTCGGCCGAACTTCGGTGTCTTGTGGCGGGCCTTCGGAAATAGGATGTCTTGTTTTTTGTGTAATTTTTAAGAAAGACAACGTCGTAAAACAATATAGAACAGTTAGTGTAAGCGTGTATTTAAAATGATTGTGTTTATTGATTCATAGAGTCCAACATTAAGAAAAAAACTAACTACATTTTAATTTGTAATAAATAATTAATAATAAATACCTATACTTAAACAAACAAATGACCATAATTCAATGATTATAGAGTATAAATATTTTACAGCTATGACAGATTTGATATCTCTAAATTTTAGTAGAAATAGTGCAGGTACATATTTAACTATTCTTATACCGGATGTTCGGCATATAAACATGTTGATGATGTTCAAGGCACCGAAATTCGGTTTAACCGAATTTATGATAGTGCCGTAATCGCCACGCTTGGCAGGCGTGTTGGCGATCGCAGTGGATGTTGTTAATACTCGAAGGAGTGCTGCTGCCCACTCCCTCGATATTCCCTTAGTCGCCTCTTACGACTCCCATGGGTGGACCCACCCCTCGGGTCAATTCTAAAGCTGGCCCCACACGGCCCTTCCCTATAAATCGCTAATTTTAATCTGCAATAGAAAGAAGTACCTATTTATGACGATGGAAATAATAAATAAGACGCTTAGACAAAGTCTGTTTAAGCGTCCAATACTACTCGTTATACTATCGATCACGCAGTGGTGAATGCAGCTAGCGCCAACCGTTAGGCCTAATAGACGACTATTACAGCGCTATTAGAACTAACTGAGTTGCTGTCATTCAATCTCACATCGACCTATAACAACTAGAACAGAGTACTATAGATACAAAATAACCAACTATATAATATTACTATGGTTTAGATATGTAGAAAGAATGCCGAACGAGCGACTGTTTAAGAAGATATATACAATGCGAAAGTGGCAGTCTCTCCGCCTGTGTTGGCGGGCCACTGGAACCATGTTGCATTACTTCAGTAATCCGCGCCAGCGGGAGACTCACTTACCTTTGAAATTTCTATTGAAATCAAAAAGCACAGAAATTTCAATAGAGGAGACGGATTTAATCTATCATCAGCGTGAAATCCAGTGATTAATAAGTGCAAACTACCTAATATATCTTCAAATTCATCTCGCGATATAGTGAGTGTTGTGTGTCGGACATACATCGGTGTATATCAATCTACCCTACAAACTGTCGAGGAAAAATAAAGTAGCTCGCCTCTCCAGTTGTCCCGTGACCACGGCTGCTGCAACGCAGTCGAAACGTCGGGTAAAAGGTAGTTAATAATTTCATCTAATTTATACGCGAAAAAAGACCCGTTTATGTTACTTTTAATATGTGTACAATTCGCGAATCTTTAAAAGTTACTATTGTTCTCTCTGTCTTATCCACAAGGGAGATGGCGTGATGATAAGTAAGTAAGTAATATTCTAAATGCGAAAGTGAATTTGTTTGTTTGCTACGCTTGTAGGTACGTTATAGCTACCGAACCAATCACTATGAAATTTTGCACACAGAACACACACTGTAGTCTGGAGGGCAGATTACGATATAGAATATTTTTATTGCAGAAAAATTGATAATAGAGATAAGATTGCATAGAGATAAATAATGTGACCTAAAATGACGTATTTTGTCCACGCAGATGGAGTTACGGGCAGAATCTACTTATTCAATATGTAATACTGTTTTTTTGTTAAGGCGGGAAAAAATATACCTAACCGTACATCCCATCGTTCGGGGCAACGAACAGGGAAGTGTGGGTCCTCACCCACTAAATGAACCCGCCATGTGCAGTCTCTCCGCCTGTATTGGCGAGTCACTCGAACTGTGTTACATTACCTACTTCAGTGGTCCGCCGGCGGCATTCAATATTTTTTTTTTATCCAGGGTTTACAAAAAAGTATTAATACTCGTATATTTTATGTCAGGAAATTCTTAGGAACAGCATGTTATCTGGAATTCTACCCGATAGATGGCAATTTGTTTGTTCCTATTACTTTGTACTAACAATAAGTTAAAGACGAAATGTGGGCGTGTTATTCCTCCGCTTATCGATGCGGAGAAAGTTACGTGACTATAAAAATAAATAATATAAATCTGATATGAAATAATCAAGATTGAAGACCTCTAAGAAAATGATATTCATTTAAATTATTATTCCATCCATCCATCCATCAGTCTTTTAACGTCCACTGCTGGACATAGGCCTCCCCAAGAATGGGGGATAATGCCGTAATCGCCATGCTTGGCAGGCGGGTTGGCGATCGCAGTGGATGTTGTTACTACTCGCGGGAGTGCTGCTGCCCACTCCCTCGGTATTCCCTCAGTCGGCTCTTACGACTCCCGTGTGGGTGGGTCAATTCTAAAGCCGGCCCCACACGGCTGTAAACACGTAAACTGTAACTGTGGCTGTAACGCACGTCTTTAAATTATTATTAGTGTATAGTAATTTCTTATGAGGTGAATGGATCAGTGGATCATGAAATGTTTTTTTTATTAACGCATATCGACATAGTCCGTAAAAATTGTTACGACCTCCAAAGTGAACTTGATCTTAAGTACATCACTAATGTTATACCATTCACTTCTAGCCAAAAAAAATAAAGTATCAAGGCTAATAATTCAACTAGGACAGATAAAAATCATTACATGAAATATTCAGCGTTTTCAACTTTCGTACACTCTTAACAGAAATAGAAATACCAAAGTGAAAAGATGATAAGTGACACGGTGATACCACTTCTAGTGTCTATGTAGTTTCTTATTTCTATGGTGGTACTCGTAGAGTCATTATTCGGCTTGCATAACGTACATTACGGCATTATACCGCAATAATTCGTTTTGAATTGACTGTGTGGTCGTCCCGTCCCATTTAAAATTGGAATGCGTTTTGAGCTACAGTTATTCGAATGTGGGAAGTTGGGACTGTGAGTGTTTCAAACTATTTATTTAAATTGATTTTATTCTTTTTTTGTAAACACATAATGCCTTATTATCTACTTTTGAGTATTTCGAGACATATTGGATAACAGTTTTGTTATCGCTATATTAATAATTAAGATAATTATTTTCCCTGTATTAAGATGTATTACTTATATTTCTATACCTATGGTGTTAGCTATTGTAGAGGCAATGACTTTAAAGGCTCTAAAGTTATCCGTGAGATTGAGATCATCAAGAATTCGACGGATATGTTTCTGTCAGGAATCAAGAGTATTGAGCTTATATTTTACTGAGTCTGTAGAACAGTAGGTTACCCCTTGTGGTTTTATACAAAAAGAACAGCTGATCCGGCGTAAAGTACCGTATAGCTCTGTTCATCATGCCAAACTTCAGACGACATGTCAGACTGGAGTAGGTATTTGTGGGCATTACTATTAGACTACCCACTGCTATATGTCTTAAACTTTGAGCTATTGTTAATAACTCCACAAACAATGTTTGTTGGCAGCATTGTTATTATTTATGCGATTAGAATATTAATGTATTCATGACTTGTTAAATATGTTAAATTTCAGATATAGATTTATAACTTTGCCTTTACGAAGATTCAGTATATGTACTCCGAAATCTTACGAACAAGTTATAATAAGGTATATAAACATATGTAACTCCCAGCGGGGTGTACGTGACACATAACACACGTATAATACTAGGAATTGAGTGCGCACTATCACATATAAAATTCATGATTACAGAAAGTATCAGAAACATTTCTGTCGCCTCACGTTCCTTCAATACGTGAGCCTTTTTCTTTTATTTTTTTTTCTACACTCTCTTTGATCAACAATTTAGCGTCGGTCTAGAAGTTTTCCAGAACTCTCATATATCTAAATACAATTTATGTTTATAAGTAATAAATAAATGTCACGTCTGGAGTGTAATCGAACAAAACATTGCTCTGGCCGTCCGTCGCATAATTTAACAACACTAAGAAAAGAATAGAAGTATCTCCACCCCATCCTTACCCGCGTGTCGTACGAGACGACCAAGGGACTTGCATTACTGGTTTTTTATATTACGTGGGTGATAAACAAGCATACGCCTCACCTGATAGTAAGCAGTTACCGTAAACTATAGACGCTGGTAATATCAGATGCATCACAACTGCCTCGGTGGTGTAGCGGTAGTGTATGCGACTGCTAATCATGAGGTCTCGGGTTCGATCCCCGGGTCGGGCAATATTATTGAGCTTTTTCTAAAAAGAAAAATTCTCAGTAGCAGCCCGGAGTTTGGAAATGTGCCCGGTAGACGTCAATAGGCTCGCCCCCTATTACGTGGGACTTAAACATAGCTGGCGAGTCGTGGGTGTGTAATAAACCTCTGCCTACCCCTTCGGGGAATACAGGCGTGATGCTATGTGTTTTACTAACGCGTCGCCATCTCCAAGGAAAGTGATAGGTGAAGATAAGATATAGTAAGGATAGGAAGGATACTAAGGAGACGATAGGAACTATAATCAGGAGAGGATGAAGATAATGAATAAATAAATATTCACGGACATTTCACATAACGTCCTCTGGTCCCAAACTAAGCTTAATGCTTGTGCTATGGGTACCAGATTACGGATATAATACATATTACTTGTTTTTGTAAATACATACATATAATGGATAGAAAACATCCAGAAGCAGTACAAATATCTGTCTACATCACACAAATAATTGCCCTGAGTGGGAATCGAACCTACGACCTCGTGCACGGAAGCCGGGTACACTACCGACTACGCCACGAGGCGATAGGAATGGATAGGGAGGGGGCATGGGTCTCCGGCACTCTCACTCACTTTACGAACAATGGTAGGCGTACCTATCGTTGTTTTACGCTGATCTTCGTTAAGAGAGTGGTACTTCCACGATCGAGCCGATCCATTTATGTTGGGTTAAGCAAGGCTCTACCTCTAACTTTTAGTGCCAAGTTGGAGTAATCACTTGCTGTCGGGTCAAAGCGGATCGGCACCACCGTCTTCCGAGTGGTGGAACCATGAAACACTTCAGTGCATTCATCTCTCATCTGAGAAACTGCACAGATGACGGAGTAGCTTTAGATACCGGCCCTTTTTTTTTTGGTAAGGCCTGAAAAAATGTTCCTAACCGTACACCACGTCGTTCGGGGCAACGAACAGGGTAGTGTGGGGCCTGCATCCACTAAAAAAACCCGCCGTGTGCCGTATCTCCGCCTTTATTGGCGGGCCACTGGAACTATGTAATATTCCTTCGATGGTTTTAGAAACCGGCCTCCCGTCCGAGTGTTGTGGGGTCGAATTCCATGCAGGCCAACTGTTTGTGTGATCCACATATAATTGTTCTAAGTCTGGGTGTACTTTGTGTCCGTAAAATTGTATGTTTGTAAAGTTCCCTGCGATACAAGGATTATTCCTTAGTTCAGGGGATTGTCTTTAAAAAAAATAAAAGAAATTGGTGAGCAGCAACTTGGCGGTATTCTTATTATTGCTGAGTCAATAAGCGGTGATTATCACTTATCCATCAGAGGTCTCATTTGCCATTATAAGTAATTAAAAAAAAACACCAATCTAACCTAAAATACAACACTATAACGTGAACCTTACAATACGTTTTACTAAATAATTAAAGTAACGTTCCCAACTCCGACTACGGCTCCTAATAAACATCGTATTTCAACCATTGTAAACTTTGCCTTACGTTTTAATGTATATTGTGGGGAACACTAATGAAGCTCACATTTCAATGTTTTAAGTCCAGTGGTGTTGAGTTATAATGTGCGGTAACCCTTAGCTATGTATAATCCTATAGCTATATATCCCACTGTCCACTCAGTCATAAACTAGATTTATAATATAATACTCCCCGTTCATATTATTCTCCATACCTAGTATTGTAGTCGGCTTTTTGGACTAACCAGATATCGTCAAATTTATCTTCCAAAATGTGAAATGGAAAATAATAGTTAGAAACAGGATTTGAACCTGCATATCTTGGAAAACGCTTTAAATACAAAGTGAAAAATGTGAAATCGAAAATAACAGTCACGAGCAGGATGATGTTATTTTCGATGATGTTATAATGTTTCGATGATGATGTTATTTTCCATTTTACATAAACACTTTCTGTTTAATTTATAGTGCTAAGTATTTCAAATGCTAAAAATATATATAAAAATATCTAAATATTGGAAAACGCTTTGCCAATTTAGTCACCGTGACATTTACTGCAGCGATTATTTTTAGTGTACCAAGATGTACAATAATATTATTATGCTGTTAAGCATTGACCTGTTCCACGATTTAAAATAATAACGTCCTTTACAGAAATAATCTCCATGCAAGATAAAAAATAGCCCAATTCTTAACAAATAAAATCTGTTCTCGACAACCAACAAATTAAAGCCTAACAATACAAACAGCCATACATATTTAATATACAGTAGTATACATTTCATACGAGCTCAATATCCCTGGGGATGATAACACAAAGGCCTCAGCAGTATAACGGTTTTCGTGGAAAAGTGCCACGTCAGCCTAAAAAATGTTCACAATGGAAGGGCTCTACAACATATACAGCCCGTAACAAACTGATCAGTTTGGTTGAAAATAACAAATGAATTGAGAAAATCCATTCCCGTCCGTGGCGGCGTGATCTAACGTGATAATTGCGAATGTCTTGTGTCAATGTTTTTGATGCATTATGATCGAAGTTGTGTGTGCGCTCGTGCGGGGTCAGTGGAATTGTGTTCTTTATTTTAGTTTCATTTGTTTTCAGTTTGGCTTTTGTTTTGTTATGATGTCAAATGTCGCAACTTATTATTAAGTCACTTGTTAGGTCTCATAATGAAAGGGATTTACGTCGCAGCTCAGAGCCACCTTTAACTTATTGTCAGTAATTATTGTAAAGCTTTCAGAAAAAAGAATTTTATGAGGAATATAAATAACCGTTTATGTGCTAATAGTTATCTGCTTATTATATAAGACTAGATTTAGCCCGCGACTTCATTCGTGTGGATTTCGCAATTTAAATGCTCTAAGGCACATTAATTATCTTAATATAAAAATAGCTATCACACAGAAGCCATCCATATTTCCCATGATACATTCCGTGTAGTGACGGACTAAGAATACAAGTGTCACCCCCATCCTTTCCCGCGGGTGTAGTATAAGGCGACTAAGGGAAGTAAGCAATTATCACCCATTGCATTACTGGTGGTAGGGCTGGGTACTAAGTGAGTGTACTCACTTGCTATCGGGTCCGAACGGGTCGGTACCACCGTCTCATGCGTGACCGGTCATGAGGCACGTCAGTCATCGGTCATGTTTCGGCTGTAGCAGAAGATAGCTGTTTATTCTTTCATTTCACATCTGAGAAATGAAATGGTGCGCAGCGGCTTGACTATACTGTCGGTATAGTTGAGTCCATGAGCAACGGTTACCACTTACCATCAGGTGGGCCGTGGAGCTCGTCTGCCATCATAAGCAATCGAAAAAAAAGATACTTAGTAGCTTATATCCTTTTCTGGGCTCCAGACTAAGTGTATGCAAAATTTTATGATGATTGCTTCAGTAGTTACGGCGTGAAAGCGTAACAAGCAAACAAACACACTTTATTATCACCATCATCTCCCTAGCCTTAACACAAATTTTGTTGGGCTCTATCTGTGCGATTTGCTGTTCCCCTAGTAATTTCACGGAGCAACTGCCTATCTGATCTCGACGACCCAACTAAGAGAACAGCTGGCAACCTGAAAACAAGACCGGAGTCAGATTTTTATACAGGATTCTGACAATCCCTAAAGATTTTTTTGTTATGGCAGGTCAAAATGCACCTAACCGCACACCTCGTCGTTCAAGGCAACGAACAGGGTAGTGTGGGGCCCTCACCTACTAAATAAACCCGCCCTGTGCTGTCTCTCCGCCTGTGTTGGCGGGCAACTGGTACTATGTTACATTACTTCAGTGGTACGCCAGCCTTTTTTTTTGTTTAGGCGGGAAAAAATGTTCCTAACCGCACACCCCGCTGTTCGGGGCAACGAACAGGGTAGTGTGGGGCCCTCACCCACTAAAGAAAGCCGCCGTGTGCCGTCCTTCGCCTTTATTGGCGGGCCACTTTAACTATGCCACTTTAACATTCCTTCAGTGGTAGTGGTACGCCGCCTTGAAAACTTGCTTAACCTTACCGAGTGTTGGAACTGCAAGTGCGCAACTATCCTACGCGGTATCTAACCTCCCCAAACACACTTTCACATTTGTAATATTAGTAGGGATTTTTATGGATATGACTAATGTAGATACAAGTAGGTAAATCAATAAGTAAACCCTCATTAAAAGATAAAAAAGAACTATCTCTTTTAACGAAATATCGATCGTGATTGCCCAGCATAGCGTGAGGGGTCGAAAACGACTGGCCGCACTTTTACTTTTACTATCGGCTCACGAAAGGGTATTCAGAAAATTTAATTTCCGCAGACAGATCGAACAATTTCGCCCCAATGTGGTGTTCGCGGCCCGTAATTGGGTCAACCCGACGGACAATAGACTCTGACAATGTTATTATTAGTAAGTAGATTTCTTATTCACTCACTACATTATTATACGGCGATTCAACGACTCAGCTTGGTAAGTTGAAGAAAATTATCATTCTCTGATCGCGAAAATGAGTTTTCAAATTGAATTGGCATTTCGATGAATCACTCTTTATGAAAATAAAGCGTGATTCAAAAAGATGAATGTTTTATTAAAATTAATGTTTCATTTACCAAGAGACTCTTCTTTTGAAAGCTTTGTAAAGAAACCGTGCAGCGTTTATAAATACTATCTAATCTTAACTATTATAAAACTGTAACAGAACTGTGTCTATACATTTAAGATATTTGAGAAAAATGACTGGATTAGGCTATACCGGAGTGTCTAAACGCAAAACTATTTCTTTTAGATTTTTGTCTGTTTGTTCGTTCGTGCATCACGCAAAAACTACTGCATTTTTTTTATTTTATAGCTCTTGACCTAAATACTGATATACATTTTATGCCGCTACAATATCGGGAACCTGCGATATAAATTAAAAACTAGCTTTTAGCTGCGGCGGAGTCGTGAGCAAAGGCTGCCAAGAATTTAGAATATAATATCACATAACAGTACAATAATTATCGTTATGTAAAAGATCTATCCCACGGGAACTATTGTTCCGGGATGAACAGTACACTATGCCCTTCTCTTGGCTCCAGACTATGTGTGTGTAAAATTTCATAATATTTGGTTCAGTAGTTGTAGCGCGAAAGCGTAACAAAAAAACAAACTCACTTTTGCATTTATAGTAAGGATTACTTAAGTCTTGTATAGATAGACATAATCAAATAATTTTTTTATTGTGTGAAATTAGATTATATAGATTTAAGTTGTTTGTTTTAAATTACTTTCAAAATATAATTTCTCGTACCAATTTTACTTTTAATAGTAGATATTACTTTATGTATTAGTAAATGTAAAAAAGAAAACTCCAAGTGATGGTTAAATCTTTTGATTAGAATTACCCCGATACTAGCTCGATACTAGCTCTAAATACTTCAATTGTAAACAAACTCACAACAAGACTATTAATCACGAATACATCTTACTTTTAGCAAGTAATGGATCGAAAAGATTAAGACGACGAGCAGCGAGGGGGAGAATCTAATCAGCACTTCAATTTACACAAATCGTTCCTACCACTCAAACGTGTGAACTAAGAATGTCTTGCTTAATCTATCCAATAGATTATAGTACGAGTTAAGCAATGTGTAGAAAAAATTGTTTCATTAGTTTCATACTCGATATTTTAGTTTTAAAACATTAAACTGACTACTGACCGAATAAGTCAATGTTTATTGATTTATTTTTCCATTTACACAAAACTATACAAAGATGGCTGATAGAGTATTTAAGCAGCCTCAAGAACTATCCGCAAAGGTCGGAGGCGGGCAGAGAGGTCTGACGGTCTGACCAAGAGCGACCCCGAGAGGACGGTGGTATGTTCTGACGCAGATCCACTATGCCATTATGGTCCTTGCTAGCAAAAAAGGCAGAGCTTTAATTGTTGCCCTCCTCGTGATAGCATCCCAGTAGGGACAGACGCATCGGAGACACTGGACCTGCTGTACCTATACGCGTTCTCGGTGTCCCTTACAAGCCGTCATGAGGTAGATCATCGTGGTGGTTGTAGTTCTTCGGGGAAAGTCCGATATAACCTCTTTTGAATGCCCTTTATGGAGAAGTATGCGTAACGCATATCCGGACGTAAAAAAAAAGCTGGCTAGAGAAGTAGGGCAGAAAAGATACCATAGAGGCGTTCGCTCTTCCTCGTTACGCTATAGCTTGACCGCTTTATACCAATTCGGAGTTACGCAATGCTACACAATTCAGAATCAGTAACTCTTCTTACACGATTATGTGGCTTCGCCGCAGCCAAAAGCTAGTTTTTCGGCTATATCACATGTTCCCGATATAGTAGCGGGATAAAATGTATACCAGTTTTTAAGTATAATCAAGGCCTTTCAAGTAAATCCGTCCAGTAGTTTTTCTTAAATTAATTCTAAAAAAAATCTAGTTTAAATAATTTTCTACTTTTTCAGTTATATTTCAGGTTCCCGATATAGTAGCGGGATACAATGTATACCAGTTGTTAAGTCTAATCAAGGCCATAAAGTTGTATCAAAATCCGTAAACAACAAAACAAAAACAGATAAACAGACAAACAGGCAAAAAATCTAAAAAATTGTTTTGTGTTTAGACACGCCTATATAGCCTATTACAGTATTTTTTCTCAAATATCTTAAATGTACAGACACAGCCGTGTGCGGCTTTAGAATTGTTCCACCCCTCCTACCCATGGGAGTCGTAAAAGCCGACTGAGGGAATACCGGGGGAGTAGGCAGCAGCACTCCCTTGATTATTAACAATGTCCACTGCGATCGCCAACCCGCCTGCCAAGCGTGGCGATTACGGCACTATCTCCCATTTCTTGGTGAGGCCTATGTCCAGCAGTGGACGTGGATAGGCTGATGTATGGATGGATGGATGGATGGATGGACAGACACAGCTCTGTTACAGCTTTATAATAGTATTAATATAATATAATAATAGATAATAAATTTTTCTTAAATATTTTAACGTTATATTACTTTAATATTTTGTCGCGTGCCTCAATTATATATGCTATGTTTATTATAAGACTTACGTGACTTTGATTCACGCGTATATCGTCCAACCCCACCTAACTCAGTTTTGTTAGGGGTTTACCTATACCCATCGAAGGAATGTAACATAGTTCCAGTGGCCCGCCAATAAAGGCGGAGAGACGGCACACGGCGGGTTTCTTTAGTGGGTGCAGGCCCCACACTACCCTGGTCGTTGCCCCGAATGACAGGGTGTGTGGTTAGGAACATTTTTTCCGGCCTTAACAGAAAAAAAAGGGGGTATACCTATATCACTACCACTGAACTAATGTAACATAGTTCCAGTGGTCCGACAATAAAGGCGGAAAGACGGCACACGGCGGGTTTATTTAGTGGGTGAGGGCCCCACACTACTCAGCTCGTTGCCCCGAACGACGGGGTGTGCGGTTAGGAAAATTGTTTCCCGCCTTTAAAAAAAGGGGGTATATGACTAATACTATTACCGAAAATTGAAGTGAAAGGAAAAATATGACTGTACACGTAATAGTAATCATTTAATCATCATTTTATAATAATTTAATAGATGTGGAATAACAAATTCATTGTACTGATTCGCATAATAATCCCTTCAGAATCATTTCCGGAGTTGTAATATTGAACGCTTTGGTTGACGCCTGACTTGAAGGGGAGCGCATTTCAGAGAAATACAGATGAGGATGAGATGGTGAATGAACTGAAGGACTTTAGAAATCACAAGACATTGATTATTAGGTAAAGTATTTAGGCGCAAAAGCGTAGATTTGCCCCAATGTACATTAGAGTTAAGAATCATATACTTTCTAATATTCATAAAGTTTACAAAAGAAAAACCGGACAAGTGCAAGTTAAACTCGAGTAGAGAGGGTTCCGTGCACGATTATTTAAATTTTTCAAAATTTGAATTACCATAAACTTCCTATAGGTTTTCTTGTAATCTATAGAACTATTTTCTGTACTTTTTTCTTCAGAATTTGTGGCCCGGTAGTTTCGTAGTGGGAATGGTTAATTTTCGCCAGGACTATTTATATTTAAATAATAAAAATAATTTATTTGAAATTCTCACCACAAGCTCTTTCATTTGATATGTCATACAATATAGTTTGCAAAACTTTTTATTTATTTTACAATTTGCCTGATAAAATCCCTTGTTTAAAATTTATTTATTTATGTTACACATCTGTGTTTGGGTTACAGGCAGGTTACATATTAAATGTCAACTCAATCGGTCCAGTGATTTCAGAAAAAAATGACTGTTAGAGACGGACGGACATACAGACAAACACACGAATGATCCTACAAGGGTACTATTTTCTCCTTTTGAGGCACGGAATTCCAAAAATTATAAAATTCACCATTATGGAAAGTAAGGAAATTAATGTGAATAAATTTGACTTTATGCTCAAAAGAAAGGCGAAATTAATTTCCAAGCTTACAATTAGAGATACAGTACATTTTAGATGTATATCTTAACGAGACTTACAAATTGAAGGTCCTTTCAGAAGGGCCTACGATTCCTTGTTTTTTGTTAGTAAAACAATTTATTTTCGCCCAATATAAATCAACGTGTTTGTACGTGTACGAAACCGAGTGCTCTGACGATCAGTTAGAGCTCTAGTGAATTCTATTACAGAGTTGACACAAACGTCAATCTTGTATGAAATGTTAAATAACCGCAGGACAGGTTACTCACCTCGTCTCGAATTGGAATTAGGTCAAACCCATTAAAGGCATTTTCACTTGCTTTTTGTGGTAGATATATTAAATTAATGTTTTATGTTTACTGTATATTTGTTAATTAAATTATGATATAAAATGCAAATGCCTAAAGAAAAGAAAATTCAAAGTAAATTTATATTATTTTTTAATTGCTTTCTTATTTTGTAATTTTTGTAATGAAATAGTTTTGATGTGAAAACATCTAATGCGGAGGTAGGGAAAAACCGGCTGTTGGCTTGGCATCGTCGCCATTTATTTAATTGGTTTTAACGTCACCTGTTGATAAAAGCATCTAACTAGAAAGTATAATGTCAATCAATAACCCAATAACAGTTTTAATTCGTCTATGGAAAACCAGAGGGCGCTTACCACTAATTATATAAGACTCGAAGAATATTTGAAGAGAGAAAGACAATCAATGTTTTCACATTTGCGAGACGCTCTGTGACGGCTCATTTATATTACTAGATAATTAATTGATGATAAATTATATATTACTGGTCTATTCTTGAAAGAAAGTGTAGCCTTAGCATCTCAACCCGCGGGAATAGGCAGCAGCGCTCCCTGAGTATTAATAACATCTACTGCCATCCGATACCGACCTTGACACACTCGAGATAGGCGTAAATGAGGTTATCTCGAAGCCCATACAATTGTCTAAAACCCACTTCACCGTTGTTATGGAGGACTTTAACGCGGAACTAGACGAAATAATAGCTGAAAGATAAGCTGAAAGTGGGGAAATATGGATTTAGGTAGAGAAAACCACAGGGGTCAGATGCTGTCTGGTTTTTTGAAAAAAAGAAAGCTGAGTGAAGGTGAATTCCTTCTTCAGGTAGCAGCCGTAAATGAAATAGACCTGGGTCAGCCCTACTGTGAAAAACAAGATAGACTCTATCATGTCAGGCAAACGATACATATTCAATGTGATCAAAAGTATCTTGAATCTTAGTAAGAAAGTCGAGAGGTTACGCTTGATAAAGCCCTCGCTTCGACCAAAATCTGCTCAATACTAGAACCCCGAGAGCTTTCAGCTCGAAATACATAATCGCTTCTAATATCTTGACGAATGCAATTCAGAGAGCGATATGTACAACAGGTTCATGAAAATTGTATCAAGAAGGGTTACAGACCCCTCTTGAAAAATTAAACAAAAAAATAAAAGCCCGTCTCGCTCTTGAGTCACGTCTATAAGTTTCCAGGGTCATTACAAATCGATGCACGCAAGCTCGACTCCAGCACTTCAGTTTCCCGAACAAGTCGGTTTTTGAAAAAGCTATAGTGCCATAAACCACATACATACGCTGCACCAGATTATACAGAAAACCGAGGAGTACAATAGTGTGTCGAGCCTTTGTATACCACGGGAAAGCCTTCGATTCGATCGAGAAAAACACATGACTTACCTGTTTTTATAAATTCACGTTAAAGTTATCGATTTAGTCTCGCACTTTTTTAGTAAATGCCTTGCACTATAATCATATTTCTCAATTACAACGGGAAAGTCGGAAGAAGTCGGGTATAGTAGCTACTTAGTCAAATAAATGGCTAAAATCAGATTGGTAAACATAAAATTATTTTCAGCAAACTAAATTGTGACAAAATCCATTACAATAATTATAATTTACCAGGGAATCAGGACCTAAATCCATACAATCCTTTGTCCAAACCAAATGGGTATACACAGGCTTATCAATATTGGATACAGTGACACCTTATATTTACAGCATTATGTACTCAGGACTTTGTAACTGACCCTATCCTTTAAGACCGTACAGATATATTGACTGTATTATCAACTAAATTAAACGCACATACAGTAAATTTACCCTGATAGGTCTGTATAATTTTGTATGTAAGACGACTTTTTTGTTAAGGCTGAAAAATATGTACCTAACCGCACACCCCGTCTTTAGGGGCAACGAACAGGGTAGTGTGAGGCCCTCAGTCATAAAATAAACCCGTCGTGTGCAGTCTCTCCGCCTGTATTGGCGAACCACTGGAACTGTGTGACATTACTGTGTGTGTGGTACCCACCTGTGATGTATTATTTGTTACAATAATCCGTCCCGTATAATAAAAGGTCCGTGTGGTGACGGACTAAGAATACAAGTGTCACCACCCCATTCTTTCCCACGGGTGTCGTATGAGGCGACTAAGAGAAATAAGCAATTATCATCCATTGCATGACTGGTGGTACCACCATCTTCCGTGTGACCGGCCATGAAGCACATTGTTGCGTTTTGGCTGTAGCAGGAGATAGCCGTTTATTTTTTCATTTCGTATCGGTGTACTGCCTACCTGTGCCGTGTGGGGTCAGCTTTAGAATTGTCTCATCTCTCTCCGCCCATGGGAGTCGTAAGAGCCGACTGTGGGGATTCCGGGGAAGTGGGCAGCAGCACTCCTTCGAGTATTAACAACATCCACTGCGATCGCCAACCCACCTGCCAAGCGTGGCGATTACGGCACTATCCCCCATTCTTGGGGAGGCCTATGTCCAGCAGTGGACTTTAAAAGGCTGATGGATGGATCGGTGAAATGAAATGGTGAGCAGCGGCTTGACAATACTCTCGGTATAGTTGAGTCCATGAACGACGGTCACCATTTACTATCAGATGAGCCGTGGCTCGTCTGCCACAACATGCAATAAAAAAAATATACAATTACTGTCTTCGTCCGTGACTCAGGAATCGAATCCATGTTAAAAGTAGTATTTCTTATGCCCTCGACCACAGACGATGCAATATAATTCATTATAACACATTTAACGGGTCACGAGTAGAGTGAACCGAAACGTCGAGGTTAGTCAAAATAATAGTATTTTGAGAAGTTTAATTCGCGTATAGACCCGTTAAATGTGTTATTTATAAACATAGCATTACGCCTGTATTCCCCGAAGAGGTAGGCAGAGGTGTATTACACACCCACGACTCGCCAGCTATGTTTAAGTCCCACGTAATAGGGGGCGAGCCTATTGACGTCTACCGGGCACATTTCCAAACATCGGGCTGCTACTGAGAATTGTTCTTTTTTAGGAAAAAGCTCAATAATATTGCCCGACCCGGGGATCGAACCCGAGATCTCATGATTAGAACCTTCATGTTATTTATAATGAATACCTATAAAACGCGATTTTTTTTTAATAGTAGTACCACATTACTGTCATGATAATCGCTATTGTTTTTATCAAAGCAAATGCTGGAGTTCTCTCAGAGTATTTATGTTTCCTAGCAATAATCCTTTACAATGTGAAAAGTTAGTCATACAATGGAGTTATTGTGGATCTGGTAAACACAGGCTGGTACGGCAGACGGGTGCCGCTACGCTCGGCTGCGCCCTCCTCACTTATTCTATGGGGACACACGAAGTCTCATTTGGTTGTTACCCGCTAATATTGTTGTGTGTCCGAAAATGTTGTTTATTTTTCATTGTATTTTGTACTGCAAAACAATAAAATTATAATCTTATTATGTTGTAAATATTATAGATGTATGCGGACACGGCCTCTTTTGTCATAACATATTATTTTGAGTTTTAGGCACTGGACATAATTATGGTTGTTTTATATAATAAATTATTGTGATTCCTGTAGATAATATGACTGTGATGTAAAAATTTATTGCGAGTATCTACTTACTTTGGTTGGTAGCTCAGTGGTATAGTCACAGAATAGATACTAGTCCTACGGACAGAAACATCACTTCATCATTTATAGTAGTTAAAAAACTGTTTAAAAAAGTTCTGTCTTGGACGTCCGTGTCTCTGTATGTACGGATCCTGTATGTTTGTTTACACGATAACGACCGAAATACTTTACTAATCAATTATTTTTTCTCTTCCGCTTCAGTATAATTAGGAATAAAACTCTGTCACTTTTCACCATTTCCATTAATGTATTTATTTTAAGTCATATATTTGCTTTCTTGTAATTTTCATATAGCTTTTATAAGAAATTATACAAACGAAAAGGAAAACAGAGCTATAAAAAATTATGCTTGTATTCATCTGTTACAATGCCCCGGCGGCCGAGAACACAATACAACATTGTGTGTCTCCAAGTCCTTGTTGTAGAAACGCCGCTTTGGCAAATATCCACGAAAGACTGGTGGTTTTGCTTTTTAAAAATTGTCCTTTACATATAAAATAAGTAAGACGTAATCAGATCATGAGATTGTACAGGGGAAGGAAGGTACGGTTTGCTTACGCAAATATTTTTTCTGTTTACTGGTGTAATTCATATGAAGTATACTTGGCTTTAAGCTATTTTTCTTTTAAAAAGACAACGGCTTTCACTAAGGAATTATAATACTTGTATCGCGGGGGACTTTACAAACATACAGTTTCACGGACACAAAGTACACTTAGACTCAGAATAACCATTTGTGGATCACACAAAGAGTTGTCCTGTGTGGGAATCGAACCCACAACACTCAGGCGGGAGGCCAGTATCTAAACTACTCCACCATCTGTGCAGTCAAATTTTAAATATTTTTACATAATTTTTATGTGGCAGTGTCCTCAGTCGAACAGCTTAGTATGGATTTACGACGTCTTTTGCAAATTGTTCGCAGATACAAAAGAGTTTCTTCACGAAACCTTTTTCTGTTGGCGGACCTGTCAAATTCTAAAATACAATGGAGCTGCTCAGCGCCTCCGAAGCTCTTTGAATTGTTCCTCTGCTGACGCATTTGAAGCTTTGTAACAAATGGCTACGATCACCGATACGGTTGCGAAAGTAAAGAAAAATAAAAAGAGTTTAGGCAAAGTTTCATTTCTGTTACCGCCTGCACGAATTTTGTTTGGAATAAATATCTTTATTTTTTCTTACAAAGGAGAAACTTTTTAATTGAGTCTCAAGAAATGAAGACCTACGGATCTGTTATTGAAAAGGCTGCACTTATGTGGTATCGATTTGATTAAGTAGATGTTATGCTTATGTATAGCGAGGGTGAGGTTCTTTAGACAAAGAAGTGCAAATATGAGGTGGTATGAGTCAGGCCGGGGGTCACGTCCGGCGATGGAAGACTGGCTTCATGCCTCGATGCCTCCGCCGCTGACTATGACAGCTTTATCTCTTTACCTTATCTTAAATGTATGGAATCAGCTTGCAACAACTTGCTTTGCTGCCAGAATACAAAACAACAGATGCTGTACGGCTTTTTAAAAATACAGGATCATGATAATGACTACTTTAAATTTAAAGCAAATTATTTATGTATAAAAAAGAGAGCTTTATTGTGAGCAGGATTCGAACCTGCGTTAAATCCAATCCGGAGAAGTGCTCTGGACCGCTAAGCTAGTGCAGTCACCTAATGTTGACACACCAACCTATGGGATGTATTTACAATACATGCATTTTATACCAAAATTGTTAATTTAATTTTACAATTAAAATTCATACTAATCGATGGCGCGTTTCATGCTTTCGCATTCTGTAGCAAGTGATAATTACTTTTCAGTAGGTATTTTGATACCATAGCATATTTGATAGCAATTTGTTGCTATCAATGAAGTTTTGATTCATTCATTCGTTCATAGATTCACGCATGTTTTTTAGAGGGGCAAGCCGGGACAACAGATGGCCATTTGTAATAATAACCCTTGCGCTGCTTTTTCGTCCACATGGGAACGAGGCGCACATTCATTTCCTAAAAACTTCCAATTCATTTCCGCGGAACGAGTTTTGATTCAAGCTTTCGTTATCTTGCAGTTGGTATTATCTGCTTTCTTCCCTTAGGTACTTCGGTATGATCCTGCGTACAGATATTTTTATAAAAATGTGTTTATTAATATATTACGAATACTGCGGATCAGGTCAGCATAACATTGACTTCTGACATTCGAATATTAGCAAACTATATGTAATACCTACCTTCTCCTGATACGAATATTTATATCATATATTATAATATCCTGGTTGATTGAGCTACATTTTAAACACAGAAACCATGGAGAGACTATTTCATAATATTTTTGTATAAAAGATCATCAAATTTTTTGGTAAAAATATGCAAGTTTTTAATTATATAATTTAAAAAAATCCTAATCTGTTTTTATTCTTTTGGCTCTGCTCTGTCTAAATATATTATATCGATAAAACACATTGTATTTAAAATATGCATCAATGACGGTTTCTTGAAAGCAAAATAAAATTTGAATAATATCCATTCTTATGGACGGAAACTGACTCGTGATATCCGGAGATCCTTTGGCCATAATGCATGAATACTGATTAAGAGAACACCGCTAGTAAACGCAACGTAGTAGAAATAGCTTCGTCACACTTTTACTTGTGAACAATAGCTGCACACGAGTGAGACGTCCGAAAAATGTTAGACTGAGATACACATCATGGGTACGGTTTGCTCTTCACTTAGAAATCCTATATTTTTTATTCGACGTTAATGCAAACATACGTGCGCGATGGTGTTGAGATAGATGGTATTCTACTAATAAAAGTGTGTGCCGTGACCTAGGACTGGGGTTCAAACTCGATACCATTGTCTTCGCAGTCCTTGGTTTTACCACTATACTATCAGTCAGGTTAGAGCTTAATATATTTGTACATAATTTCAAAAGTAGACCTTATATAATATGTAATATAGAATCGTCTCATATTACAAAGGAGGAATCTTATTGTCCGAGTTCATAGCTTGTCGTACCCATTGATTTCATTTTTTTGCGTCGTCCGAGCTATCTCAAGTACGTCTCGATTGCAACTGGAACGAGAATTACGTGACTCTTTGTAGGACAATGTCTTATAAATCTCGCTTCGTAGCATTCGGAGCAATTGAAAAAATCAGTTAAGTAATAAATCCACGTCGATCCTTTTTGTGCTTTTTTAATGGAACGACTCTCACTATATATTCCCGGGTAGTATTCTCTGTGGGTCAGGGTCTGCTATGGTTGTGAGAACGGTATAGATAATCATAGAGAATGGCTATGTGTATGTCGCAGAAAAAACAAGAACAGTCAATACGAGACGAGGCGATAGTTCGATTGACAGACCATCTGGAACGGTACTTATAAGACACTGTAAAACCCGCTTGTAGCTATTATTTTTCATTTCATATTTTCGCGTTTCAGTTATTTGATTTGCCATGAATGACAAAGTGTTGAAAATAGCTGAACCTTCAGACAAAAAATGGAGTCAACATCTAATTTACAGACAGAGGGACAAATCCCCAAGCAAAGAATAAATATTATATAAACACAACAAATATAAATTTTACAGTTCTTTTAAAATATCTAGATAATTCTTTTGGTACCATACTTGATAAAGTAAAATCTAATGACACTATTTTGTTAATCGTTAATTTACCTTGCACGCAGTGCACACCTTATTAAAATAAAGACAAGTGATAAATAAAACATATATAAATATGTTATAAAATGTTAAGGCCGGATCTGGTGCCGGAGCCGGAAACAATAGTCGACGAGATACTATAACGGTTGTAGTCGACATTTCGATAGTGGACTCCTAAAGGGTACCTACGGTGTTGGACTTCTTTACGTTATTGCAAAAGTATAATTTTAAATTACTTAGACACAAAAATCTTGTTACTTTATCTCGGTCGGGTTACGATCAGACCCCGTCATGGGTCATATTCACAATCATCCTTAAAGTCTTGTAAAAGTAAGTACCTACTTTAAGTTCACGACTTCGACTAAAAATACTAAGGAAATGTTTTGTTCTGTTTCTTACAGTTTAAAACTGTCTTGAAAAGGTTACGCGTGGACGTAATAAATTAGGAAACCGAGCATGGACTTAATAAAAAGAATAAAGATTCGGATGCTTTTTTATATAACAACAAAATTGGTTACATTTCATTAAACCGAGAAATATATCACACACATTTTTGAAAGGAACCGATAAGAATTCAAATTCTTAAGTAATTTTGTAAAAGCATTCTGTAAAAGCTTAGCTGGAATATTATTTAACTTTATTATTGATATAACAAACGGTAGATCTGATGACAAAAGAAATAGAAAATATCTTAAGTTAACAATATGAAAGAACATTTCCAGGATCAAGACAACGAGCCTTCAAAAAAGTTTGGATTAAAAATAAGAATTGATATCGTTAGCGATAAAATTGTGCGCGATACGAAGACGACTGACGCTATCGGCAACTTGACAGTGACTGATCGCCGGCTGGCCTCGACAACTCCACCACCCACTGAAGCCTCCCGCCCCCCCTACACTTAATCCACCATTCGCTTCGATATTCACTTTGTTAAAAGAACATAATTGTTATTTAAAATACTACACTAGTATTCTTATTTAGGTTTTGTGTTTTTATTGAGGTGTGCATATGTTTATGTATGAAGGCCAACTATACTTATTAATATAGTAAGAAATAATCATTTTGTGAAACCCAATTTGTTTCATCTAATATATATGAATATTTTAATAAAGTAGGTGCAATACAAAGTGACGTGCACATTATATTACCAAGTAAGTGTCTGCATTCAGTCCAGATTTTATAATTTACACTTTAAAATTTGTGAAAACTGCCTCGGTGGTGTAGCGGTAGTGTATGCGACTGCTAATCATGAAGTCTCGGGTTCGATCCCGGGTCGGGCAATGTTATTGAGCTTTTTCCTATAAAGAAAAATTCTCAGTAGCAGC
The DNA here is from genome assembly GCA_948253155.1 of Leucoma salicis. Classification (NCBI taxonomy): domain Eukaryota; kingdom Metazoa; phylum Arthropoda; class Insecta; order Lepidoptera; family Erebidae; genus Leucoma; species Leucoma salicis. Next base: position 9,499,723 of record OX411820.1, on the reverse strand, counting down.
CCGGACTTTGGAAATGTGCCCGGTAAACGTCAACAGGCTCGCCCCCTATTACGTGGGACTCAAACATAGCTGGCGAGTGGTGGGTGTGTAATACACCTCTGCCTACCCCTTCGGGGAATACAGGCGTGACGCTATGCTAAAATTTGTGAAGTATCATTTGGTGGAGAGATGGAACAACGGATGGTAACTAACTTAACTTATCATCACGCAATTTCCCTTGCGGGGTAGGCAGGGAGAACAGAGTGCCAAGCGGTTCTATTCTTACATACATCTCTCGCTTTCTCAACCGGCCTCGACGGTAGTGTAATCGACTTCCGTGCACGAGGTCGTGGGTTCAATTTCCACTCAGGACAATTATTTGTGTGATGAACACAGATATTTGTACTGCGTCTGGGTGTTTTCTATCTATTATATGTATGTATTTACATAAAAAAAGTAGTATATGTATTATATCCGTAATCTGGTACCCTTAGCACAAGCGTTAAGCTTAGTTTGGGACCAGAGGACGTTGTGTGAAAAATGTTCGTGAATATTTATTATTCATAAATCTCTTCATACACGCTCGCCGGTTTCGGAGACCCCTGACTCCAACTTCCTTCAATCCGATCCGACCGATTTAGTCTAGGTAGGTGAGTCTACGGTACGAAGTACTAACCGCTGTTAAAGAACGTAGAAGTACCTACCAAGCCAAATTACTCCCCCTCCGGTATCCACCACTAAGTACGTCAAATAGTTCGGTGGTACCACACTCAAAATTTACAAAAAATAATATATAGCAACAAGCCACGACCTATAGGGAGGAGCGTAACGGGGTAAACTGCAGGTTACTAGTATATATATAAAATATTATTAGTGTCTTCTTAGGTCATCACGTGGACCAACGATCTGATTAAAGCCTCGGGGAGCTATTGGAGGCAGTCGACACGGGACCGCGGCTCTTAGTGAGGCCTATGTCCAGGAGTGGACGAAAAAAGGTTGATGGATGGATAGATGAAAATAAGCTCTTCCAAAATGCGAAGCTAATACAATTATAAATGTCTCTAGGTATTTTAATACAGTTGTAATGTTGATTACATAAAGAGTAAACTCGTTTCGGCGTTAATCTCGACTCGACTAGCTTTTCGTTTGTACGCCTGTGGTTGTAACTGTGTATATTAATGAAATAATCTTTTGTTTCAGGTACATGCAAATAATTAACCCTATAATGGTGGCTTCATAATGAAGTAAGCGTTTGTTGATTTTATTATTCCGAGTTTAATTGGGTAACTGGATGGGAAGGAAAAGATAGGGTAATATTAACTTTTACTAAATTTCCTTATGTGAAGTACTTTGAAAGTAATTGATAAGTCCTTGTTTTATATAATATTTGACATACTTTCTGTTCATGAGCTTCTCAGAAGAGGGAAATGATTTATATCTGATTCTCTTGGATAATAAGAAGGGATTTGTTTCGAATTATTCTAATCTTCGATGTATTTATTTATTTATTGTGTAAGTACAATTAAATGTTTGCTGTCATCATTTCCTTAACCTTATCCCAACCTTTTTTTTTGAGTCTGCTTCCAATCTCGGTTTTAGCTATATCCATCAGTATTTACGTACAAGGAGCAACTACCTGACGTCCACGACCCAACTGAGGTGACAACTGGTGACCTTACAACAAGACCAGAGCTTTTTTTTTTAATTTTTGCTAATGATGGCAGACTAGCCACGGCTCACCTGATGGTAAGTGGTAACCGTCGCTCATGGACTCAACTGTACCGAGAGTATTGTCAACTGCTGCGCACTATTTCGTTTCTCAGACATGAAATGAAAGAATAAACGGCTATCTTCTGCTACAGCCAAAACACACTGAACGTGATTCATGACCGGTCACGCAGGAGACTGTGGTACCGATCTGTTTGAGCCCGATAGCAAGTGAGCACTCTCACTTGGTACCCAGCTCTATCAACAGTAATGCAATGGGTAATAATTGCTTACTTCCCTAAGTCGCCTTGTAGGACACCCGTGGGAAAGGATGGGGTGATGACACTTATATTCTTAGTCCGTAATTTTATTCAGAACCAGCAGTCGTTACAGACTGCCAGGAGGTTATTTGATCGTCGGGATCCACTACTTAAAGTGTCTTCCAAAGTAATTAAAATATACCCCATAAGGAGCCATAAATTGGGCTGTTCGCCAGACAAAAGATCTTTGCATAATATCAATAGTTGAACAGCTCTCACGACGTGCTCTCAAGCATCATGGTGCTTGATTTTGTATGTATTAAAGATCTTTGTAACGCTTCTAAAATTGTGTGAAACTTGACGGCAGGGCTAAAGATGCTACGGATATTGTTTAAAACTCTGTTTTTAGTACTAAGGGTAATAGTGACTTCATTACGAGTCTAATTTTATGTGCAATTAATTATCATTTTATAGAAAGATATCCAAGTAAATACCCTTGCTTCCTATACCTTGGCTTGCTGCGAGCTAATAACAGATTGGTTGCAAGGAAGGCTGTGTAGCGTGCACTTTGATGGTAATAAATGTTGAGGAATGCGTCACTGGCGAAGTATTACATTATGGAATAATGTTCCAGTATAGCTTGTCTATTTTTTTTTAAATTCTCTCCTCCAGTCTTTTTGTTTCTTGTTCACGCAGAACACATATTAGGTCAAAGAAAATATTCCCGTTATACTGAACATTAACTGCCTTGGTGGTGCAGCGGTAGTGTAAGTGACTGCTGATCTATTAAGTCTCGGGTTCGATCCTTGGTCGAGCAGCGTTATTGAGCTTGTTCGTAAAAGAAAAATTCTCAGTAGTAGTAGTTCCCGGAGTTTGGAAATGTGCCCGGTAGACGGCAATAGGCTTACCCCCTATTACATAGGACTTAAACATAGCTGACGAATCGTGGGTATGTAAATCACCTCTGCCTACCCCTTCGGGGAATACAGGCGTTATGGTATGTTCCCATTATTACAAATATGGTAAGTATATTGTTTTTAGCAGAAATCTTATTATTATTAAGATAACTGGAATGACACGTAGGTACTGTTCAAAGACCGCAACTAGAGACTATTGAATACATTTCTCAACTCTTAGTTTCATAAATGTAGTATAATTATTCAGTTTATAAGTAATATCTATAAAACTAAAAGCTTACTAAGTTTTAATGTAAATGTTTCAAATTTTCTAAGAAAAGTTGTCTTTTCTTATATTGAAGTTTTAATTGAAGTTTTACTCCTGATAGTTAGAAAAGAAAATATCCTTTAGATGGCGTTCAAAATATTCTAATTATTTAAAGTATCTGTAATATTGTGCCGTATGTCATTAAGCAATTATAAAAATAAGTAATATCTATAATCCTCTCTTTAATATACAATTAACTGTAACCGCCCATTTGTATGCCAATTTTTTTATGTAAAGAGGTAGGAGATAATTATTTACTAGGCTGTAGTCCACGCGAACGGAGTCGCAAGCAGAATCTAGTAATATTATACCACTGCTGGGCTGGCTTTCAGTAGTAGCTGTTTATATAATAGCTGACATGAAACCACCTTGTAGCATGAAGTTAACAATTGTGGTTATTACGTGTTTCGTTGACCTCATTCGAAGTATATTGTGAAAAAAGAAAATTGATGAAAGTTTATAATTGTAATGGAAAAATAAGTTTTGTAAGGTATAATTAGAACGTTGTTACTAGGTAGCAGATACTTAATTAAAATTATATGTGCTGGCTCTAGAAGCAATTACTCAATGTTTATAATTATGCATTATGTCTAACGCATATGTCAATTTATGTTTCAAATGCTTCACTGCACTGGCCTAAGATCATTTAGTGTGCCGTAGAGTGGCTATATTCTTACGTCCATGCGAACCAAGTAGAGAACAGAAAGCTCCGCGTGAGATGTTGGTACAAAAACTCGAAAAACATTCGTGGCTAATACTTATATACATTACGGGACTCGTGGCGTAGTCGGTAGTGTAACCGACTTCCGTGCACGAGGTCGTGGGTTCGATTCCCACCCAGGACAATTATTTGTGTGATGAACACAGATATTTGTACTGCGTCTGGGTGTTTTCTATCTATTATATGTATGTATTTACAAAAAAAAAGTAGTATATGTATTATATCCGTAATCTGGTACCCATAGCACAAGCGTTAAGCTTAGTTTGGGACCAGAGGCGTTGTGTGAAAATGTCCAGGAATATTTATTTATTTTATTATGGGTTGTAAAATGGAATATATTTTATCCCAATAGGCAAATGAATATAAGTATATATTTATAGAAGCGCATTTTTAGACCGATAGTAGATAGGCATAACAGGACCATTTTATACAGTAATCACCGCTTATGACGCTGACGTTGGAAACAGCAACAGTCGTTGCTGTTCCATGTAGTTGCCATAATATAGCGTATTATTCTGCTTACGGTAAGGGTGTAGGCAGGATAGTTTCATAGTTATACCAAAAAAATAATAATAGATTCATAAGAAAATAAACATCGCATTATAAAACATTTGTGTTGGCTTTCATAACGGTTGGCTGATCTAATGATCAGCTCCATGTCGTCATAATATTCCTTGGCTTTCCAGTTCTACTGGAAGGTGGACATACGAACTCTATAATGAAACGGTGCCACCCTATCGACTTTGGACTCGTTTGATTCGTCTTGACGACTACTTTGTCGTTAGATAGTATCCAGGGTTTGGTGATGGAGCTAGAAGGTGGCCGTAGGAACTCCAATATAAAACGACACAGCCCTATCGAGTTTGGGCTCGTATGATTCGTCTTGACCAGTACTTTGTCTATCCAGTCGTATCCAGGATCTGATGATGAAGCTGAAAGGTGGCCACAGTAACTCTAGAATGAAACGACGCAACCCCAGCGAGTTTGGGCTCGTATGATTCGTCTTGATGAGTACTTCGTCTTTATATAGTATCCAGGGTCTGATGATGGAGCTGAAGGTGGCCATGAGAATTCTGTAATTAAATGGCGCAACTCCATCGAGTTAGGGCTCGTTTGAATTGTATTGACTAGTACTACAGTCCAGATATCCAGGGTCTGATGATGGAGCTGGAAGGTGGCCACAGTAACTCTGTAATGAAATGACGCAACCCCATTGAGTTTGGAATCGTTTGATTCGTCTTGACGATTACTTTGTCATAAGGTGGTATCTAGGGTCTGATGATGGAGCTAGAAGGTGGCCATAGGAACTCCGTTATAAACAATATAACTCCATCGAGTTTAAGCTCGTATGATTCGTCTTGACGAGTACTTTGGCCATCCAGGGTCTGATGATGGAGCTGGAAGGTGGCCACAGTAACTCTGTAATGAAACGACGCAACCCCATCGGTTTGATACTCGTTTGATTCGTCTTGATGAGTATTTTGTTATGATCATTTTATTTCTACTAATTATTTCTACAAAATTATTTCGATGTTTTCACATCTGGTAGACGTCCTACGACGTCTATTTTATTTTTTATTACAGACGAGCTACGGCTGACCTGATGGTAAATGGTAACCGTCGCTCATGGACTCAACTATACCGGGAGAATTGTCAAGCCGCTGCTTACCATTTCATTTCACAGATATGAAATGAAAGAATAAACGGCTATCTCCTGCTACAATCAAAACACCGATGTGCTCAATGACTCGTACATATTCCTTTACGATTCCTTCCTTTTGATAAGTTTTAAGATATTTAAGTTATTGATTGCAATATCTCTGAAAACAACTGAGCAGTATAACCTATCATTACGTTGATAAAATACATCATGCATATTCAAGAACTATAAATACGAATTATATATTACAATATTGTTTAGAGAGCAGTAAGTTTTGTCTGATAAATCCAATACAACATCGTCTGCCGCACCATTTCAGGTTATTAATTAACTTGCTCATTCACAGCTACGTTAGCTATGCCTAAGTAGTGTGAATTGATGCGTAAATGGGACAAATTTGGATGAAAATTGCGATACATACCTTAGGAATAATCCTAATGAATTATATTGCAATTCAATTAATATATGGTATTATTTCTATACTTATATTATTAAACACAAAGTGAAAAATGTGAAATCGAAAATAACAGTCAGGAGCAGGATTTGAACCTGCATCTTCTGGATACCGTCCAGATGCTTTACCAATTCAGCATCTGGACGGTATCCAGAAGATGCAGGCAGGTGTCAAATGCTACAAATATATATAAATATTTATAGGGTTTGCGTCATTATTAGGTAAAAATCTTAATTGTAAAATTAAGTTTACCTGGTCGGTATAATGTATGAAAATACGTCCGACAGATGGCGCAGGCGTCACCCAAAGACGTTAAGTATGATGTGTTATAGAAATTAGCAGTCAGGAGCAATTGTCAGGATGGCTGAATTGGTAAAGCATCTGGACGGTATCCAGAAGATGCAGGTTCAAATCCTGCTCCTGACTGTTATTTTCGATTTCACATTTTTCACTTTGTGTTTAATGTATAGTGCTAAGCATGTCAAATGCTACAAATATATTTAAATATTTATAGGGTTTGCGTCATTATTAGGTAAAAATCTTAATTGTAAAATTAAGTTTACCTGGTCGGTATAATGTATGAAAATACGTCCGACAGATGGCGCAGGCGTCACCCAAAGACGTTAAGTATGATGTGTTATCGAAATTATCAGTCAGGAGCAATTGTCAGGATGGCTGAATTGGTAAAGCATCTGGACGGTATCCAGAAGATGCAGGTTCAAATCCTGCTCCTGACTGTTATTTTCGATTTCACATTTTTCACTTTGTGTTTAATGTATAGTGCTAAGCATGTCAAATGCTACAAATATATATAAATACTTATATTATTTGAAGCACTTGACTGGACATTTCGACAAGCATTGTCCATTTGCTAGAACACAAAGTGTGAAAATGTGAAAAAGAAAATGATCGCTACGAGCTGCATCTTCTTGTTGTATACACTATTAATAAAAACATTTACATAAATATGCGTAGGTATCGGTTCAGAAATCTCGAAGAAATCTGTGTACATAATTACATACTTAAATAAATTATAGTTTAAAAAACTAAAATATCACGCTTTAAAAGACTTTTTACTATATGGATGACCTATTTGTTACATTTGATTATGCACCTCACGCTTTTTTACAATCATTATTTATTGTAATATTATTTACTACTTTTTAGTTCAACTAGCTATTTAAAGCGTGTTATTTTAGTTTTTTAAACAATATTTTTTCTTTTTCTTTTTAGTCACAAAATAGTATCATAAGTACTGTTATTTAAAAGGAATAAAACCTACTTATGTCGTGATAATTTGCCTTTAAACTTCATCGGATGGACGGACATGGCTGAACTATAAAGGTTCTTTATTGGCTACGGAATAGACATGGGTAACTCAGCAAAAATCCTTGCATTAACTCAGTAACTCAGGCGCAGTTAACTGCGCCGGCTCATTGCGTTAACTCAAAATTGCGCCATGGCGCAACAAAATGTAACATTTTTTCCCGAAAAAAAAGGTTTAACTCCATTTACATTTCAGGGAGTTGCAGTTTATAACAATGATATTTGAATTTCCCGGTCCTGGGCTATGCGCCAACTCATTTTTAAAGAGTGAGTTAAAACACCCAGCGCAGTAAACTGAGTTAGCGCAAATGCGCGGCGCAGCGCAGTGTTACACATCTCTACTACGGAACCCTAAAAACCGATAAATACCGAATAATTGTATCAAATTAGTGTATTGTCATCGGTCCTCGGTAAATCTACAAAGTTTGAACGAAATATGGCCGTTTAAAGTTGGTCAAAATCGCGCCCAAACGACTCCTTTGGGCGCGATTTTGGGTTACAAACATACAAATATACAAACATACAGGTGAAGCTAATAAAAAGCGTGTAAAAATACGTCTTGAACATATATTTTCCGTGTGGTGACGGACTAAGAATACAAGTGTCACCACCCCATTCTTTCCCACGGGTGTCGTATGAGGCGACTAAGGGAAGTAAGCAATTATCATCCATTGCATGACTGGTGGTGGTAGGGCTGGGTAACAAGTAGGAGTACTCACTTGGTATCGGGCCCGAGCGGGTTGGTACCACCATCTCCCGTGTGACCGGCCATGAAGCACATCGTTGCGTTTTGGCTGTAGCAGGAGATAGCCGTTTATTCTTTCATTTCATATCGGTGAAATGAAATGGTGCACAATACTTTCGGTATAGTTGAGTTCATGAGCGACGGATACCATTTACTATCAAATGGGCCGTGGCTCGTCTGCCACTACATGCAATAAAAAAAAAACATATAACCGCCTCTTTGTTCGATAAGTCGTTGAGTAAGTATAGTACCTACCTATACATACTCGTATAACAAATCTTTATAAAGATTATAGAAAAAGCTGTCTAGACTGGAATGGATGATAATGATACTCTGAAATATCGGTAACTATATGATCCTTTAGTTTTTACGACTGGTTATATTAGGACTGATAACTGAAAGAGCCAAAAGTGGTCACGTTTTACGAATTAATTTAGGCTTTAAAGTGATATTGAATGCTTGTTTTAATTAATTGAAATTTATTAGCAATAAATATTTTATTTCCGCTGGAATAGAATATATAATCAAGTGAGAATGATTCTTCGACATAAATAATTGTTATAAGAATTGAAATTGTTGTTGAGGCGCTGTCCATGAGCGGCAGATGTAATGTATCAAAATCCGTAATCAAAATACCGACCTGAATTTATAATTAATTAATCGTATTTGGTCTTTTCAACCGACTTCCAAAAAGGAGGAGGTTCTCAATTCGGCTGTATGTTTTTTTTTTGTTTGTTTGTTACGCTATTATTTCGTCAATTATGAATCGATTTCAATGATTCTTTTTTTGTTTGGTAGGTTCTACATCAGAGGTGGTCCCATTAAAATTTTACAAAAATCGGCCAGCGGTTTTTAAAAAAAAACAAAAATCTAAAAAATTGCTTCTGGACTTACATCGATGATATTTTCGGCCGATTCTATGGCTCATTGAAGCAGTGCGTTTAGTTGGCATAGCATCATGCATGTATGCCCGAAGGGATAGGCAGAGGTGTATTACATACCCACGGTTCACCAGCTATGTTTAAGTCCCACGTAATAGGCGGCGAGCCTATTGCCCTACATTGCCTAGAATTTTACTTTTTACGAAGAAGCTCAATAACACTGCCCGACCCGGGGATCGAAGCCGAGACCTCATGATCAGCAGTCGCTCAAACTACGGCTGCACCACCGAGACAGTTTTTTTTTTGTTCCTTGTAGTGGCAGACGAACCACTACCCATCTGATGTTAAATGGTAACCGTCGCTCATGGACTCAACTATAGTGAGAGTATTGTCAAGCCGCTGCTCACCATTTCATTTCACCAATATGAAATGAAAGAATAAACGGCTATCTCCTGCTTCAGCCAAAACGCAACCACCAGTCATGCAATGGATGATAATTGCTTACTTCCCTTAGTCGCCTCATACGACACCCGTGGGAAAGAATGGGGTGGTGACACTTGTATTCTTAGTCCGTTACCACACGGAAAGAGAGAGTTTAGTTAGCGTACCCATATTATATGTATATGGGTACGCCAATCTTTCTTCACGATCTTCGGACTCTCGCTGTTTTCTATTTCTTTCTCTACTGTGCTTTAGGAGCTCATATTTATCATTATCAGACTCCTGTGCCCCAAGGAAGGCTCCCCCATCATGTACCATCTACTCTAACCTACGCACCTATTTCATAAATAACCACTAAAAAGCAAAAAATAAATTATTTTTAAACAAAAAAGAAACCGCCTTCAAAAGGCACCTTAAACTAAAAACCAAAAAATAATTTAGTATTTACATACAATTTTCGTGCTAGACACCTACTGATGTGTTTGAAGTCGGTGCCTAGATGATGTTCTCATTACACGCTCGCCGGTTTCGGAGACTCCTGACTCCACCTTCTTTCAATACATGACTGATACAGTCGCTCGTCCTGCATTCTTTCCACATGTCCGAACCATCGGAGCATTCCCTTTCGCATCTATACACCAATACTCTCTTTCATACCTACTCGCTCTCCTACGTCGTTGTTACGAATGCAGTCAGTCAGCCTCACTCCACAGATTCTCCGCAGAGATCGCATTTTGACCGCATTGATTTTACTCTCATGCTCGTTTTTGCAAACCCAACTCTCGCTTCCATATAATAACGTTGGGACAAGCACTGCGTTGTGTATTGCGACACGTACCTTCCGGCTGAGGTGGTGGCTGCCGAGAAGCTGTCCCAATGCTCCGTTCACTCTATTTCCCGCATTCACTCTTCTCTCTACATCAGTGGTGTTAGGGTGATCATAGTCCGGAGCGTGCTCGTCGCGATCCCTGCCAGCCTGCAATTCAATCCGCCTCGAATGCGCACCGCAGTGCGGGTTAGGGCGTGCCCCAGAGGCGACGCGTACCGGCTGCCCCCGTCGGTACGAACAATGGCAGATGCGGCGATAGGGGCCGTCACCCATCACGCCTTGCCCAGTTTGGCGAGTCGAGGGGAGCAGAGTGTCGAGTAGGCACGTGGAATGTAAGAGGCGGTGTGGAAGGTAAGTTACACGAGCTGGTAACCGTCATGTCGGACAGACAGCTTGATGTGGTCTGTGTAACAGAGACCAAGCAAAAGGGCAATGACACCTGTGATCTTCCTGGTGGAGGGATAGCTCTGTGGTCTGGTGTGCCGCAGAGCGATCGGGCCAGCATAGGAGTGGGGGTGTTGCTGTCCACTCGCTTGGCCTCAGGTGTAAAAGACTACGGAATGTATGACCCCAGACTTCTATGGGTCCAAAGTCCAAATAAAACTAGGTGTCACCAGGGTCTTCATGGTCGCAGCTTATGCTCCCGTAGGCTCTTCGGTGGCATCGGATCTAGAGAAGTTCTGGGATAATGTTAGAGAAGTTCTGGTTCAGGTCAGTTTGGCAGAAGCTAGTGAACGTGTGATAGTATGCGAAGACTTGAATGGATGGGTTGGAACCAAGCGTCCAGACTTCGAGGACGTGCTTTCATTTGGTGATAAGAGAGTGAACGATGCAGGTAGGCTCATTGCGGATGTATGTATGGACTAGTATGGAGAGAAACCTTATTGTGTCAAACACATTTTTTCAACATAAGGACATCCATATGTAAACATGGAGAAGGAATGAACACAGAAGTATGATAGATTTAATTCTGGTAGACAGTCGCCTCCGAAGTAAAATTCTGGATACAAGAGCCTACAGGGGTCACACTCTCATTACGGACCACTATCTCGTTATTGCGAGATTTAGTGGTCTGTTCAGAAAGTGGAGACACTGGCGAGAGCGTGTCCACTTCTTGGCTTGAAAGAATAAAGATTGAAAAGTTGCAAGAAGAGAGTGTAAGAGCAAAGTATGCAGAGGGTGTCCATGAACGGCTGACAATGGCAAGTCAGCCGGCATCTGACATAGAAGAATGCTGGAGAGTATTGAAAGAAAGTATGGTAGATACAGCGAAAGAAGTAAGTGGATGCTCAAAGAAGCATAGGAAAGTGAAAGGTGATGCATGGTGGGATACGGAAGTAGCAGCTTCCGTAGACCAAAAGAAGAAAGCGTGGCTGGACTATGTATCTTCTTTAAACCTGAATGCAAGTATGAAAGAACAGAAGAAAGAAATATACCGGCAACGAAAAATGACACCAAAGCCTTAGTGAAAGAGAAGCGTGATAGAGCAAATATGATTGCAGAAGAAAGGCTGAGAAAAAACTCCGAGAGCATCACCAAAATTTTCTGGAGGGAGGTGAAGAAATCTCGGAGTGGTTGGTCAGCTTTCAGAATGAATAAAATAAGGTCTAAAGGTGGAGACATTCTTACGCAAACACAAGATGTGTTAAGCCGATGGAGTGAATATTTTGGAGATGTGTTTGCGGATGTTCAGGGTGATGCCGGTGCCACATACCACATGTGATCAGCATTCGGTACTGGCATCCTCTGATGACATTAGTATGGATGAAGTTGAATGGGCAATTAGAAGTTTGAAAAATGGTAAGGCAGCGGGTATTGATATGGTGTCTGCTGAGATGATCAAGCTTGGAGGCTCATGTGTCTGGGAATCCTTCCTGGTGCTTCTCAATTTATGTTGGAGCTCAGGAATGGGTCCCAAGGACTGGAGAAGCGCAGTTATCGTGCCCTTGTTTAAAAACAAGGGTTCACGTTATGACTGTGCAAACTACAGAGCCATTAGCTTGACCAGTTTGGCAGCCAAAGTGTATGGTAAGATTATTGACAGGAGAATGAGGATGGTGTCTGATGAATTTTTGTGTGAGGCACAAGGAGGTTTCAGGTGTAGAAGGGGATGCATGGATCAAGTGTTTTCTCTGCGCAACTTTGTGGAGAAGCATCTGGCTGTAGGCCAGAGGGTTTTCTGCAGTTTTGTGGATTTGGAGAAAGCATTTGACACGGTTGTACGAAAGGAACTTTGGGACATTTTGCCGGAATATGGTATTAACGGTACGCTGCTACAAGCGGCGCAGTCCAACACTTGAACTGTAGAGATTGTGTGCGACTGGATGATGGAATGTCACCGTGTTTTGATGTCAATATCGGCGTTAAACAGGGCTGCGTTCTATCAGCCAGACTGTTTATCATATATCTGGATAAATGTCTACAAAGGTTGAATGAAATGAATGTGGGAGTTCAGATGGGCGACTCAGTGGTTAGGTCTCTGCTATATGCAGACGATGCGGTTTTATTAGCGCAGTCCGCGGCTGACCTGCAAACCCTAGTCGACGTAATGGCAGAAGATTGTAAGAAAAGGGGCCTACGTGTGAATGTGAGCAAAACCAAAATAATGGTTTTTGAAAGAAAAGAAGCTAGAACAGATGTTAGAGTAGCAATAGGAAATGGTGTGCTAGAACAAGCGGATGAATTTGTATATCTTGGATGTGGATTCAGTCGGGACGGAAGGTACACCACTGATGTAGAGAGAAGAGTGAATGCGGAAAATAGAGTGAACGGAGCATTGGGACAACTTCTCGGCAGTCATCACCTCAGCCAGAGGGTACGTATCGCAATACACAATGCAGTGCTTGGCCCAACGTTATTGTATGGAAGCGAGAGTTGGGTATGCAAAAAGGAGCATGAAAGTAAAAATCAATGCAGTCGAAATGCGATCTCTGCGGAGAATCTGTGGAGTGAGGCTGACTGACCGCATTCGTAACGACGACGTAAGAGAGCGAGTATGTATGAAAGAGAGTATTGGTGTAAAGATGCGAAAGGGAATGCTCCGATGGTTCGGACATGTGGAAAGAATGTCGGACGAGCGACTCGCTAAGAAGATATACCATGCGAAAGGACGTAGGTACAGGGGGAGACCGAGACTCGCCTACCTAGACCAAATCGGTAATGTATTGAAGGAAGGTGGAGTCAGGAGTCTCCGAAAACGGCGAGCGTGTATGAAGAGAGCTATGAATGTTGAGAAAGCGAGAGATGTATGCAAGAATAGAACCTCTTGGCACTCTGTTCTCTCTGCCTACCCCGCAAGGGAAATGGCGTGATAATAAGTAAGTGATATCAATAAGTATGTTCTAGCACACCATTTCTTATTGCTACTCTAACATCTGTTCTGGCTTCTTCTCTTTCAAAAACCATTATTTTGGTTTGCTCACATTCACACGTAGGCCCCTTTTCATAAATTTTCTGCCATTACGTCGATTAGGGTTTGCAGGTCAGTAGCAGACTGCGCTTATAGGACCGCATCGTCTGTATATAGCAGAGAGTTAACCACTGAGTCGCCCATCATATTAGATAGTAATTAGCATATAGTCTGTGTGAATGAGTAAATGTATAAAATCCTCCCAATAAAGTCGATGTAACCATCATATTATATGTAAAATTCATATAAATCTTACTGACAAAGCTTTTCAGAACTACATTTTATTCGACGTAGTACGTTACCTAGTCACTGAATAGTGCATGCCGTCAAATCCCGCAGTGCATTTGTCTACGGCAAACACGTGGCAATATTGAGTTCGTGTCAAAAAGTCTTTATTCTTGTGAGAAACGTCACAGAATACATATTAGGTTTATATTCCTTTTACGTGCATAAGATTGTTTGACTTTATACGTATGGAAAACAATACTTTACATTTTAGATCTATTTCTTTTAGCTATTGACATGCTCCGCTACTTTTTAAAGTAGCGAATTAAAGTATAAATTATTTGTGAATAAAGAAACAGAGATTTTTAGTAGGAGCGGGAATAGAACCCGCATCTTTTCCAATCCGGGGAAGTGCTCTAAACCACTAAGTTATCCTACTGATCTTTCGATCACCCCAATTTCTAAATCACATTTGTCTTACGACCAACGCTATCTATCGACAAGCATTACATGAATCCAATACATAATTTGTACTTTATTACGTTACATTTCTTCATTATATAGGTTGCATATGACTAGGTAATACTAAATTGCTTAAAGTTAGCTGTATTTTTTTATCTTAATTTCAAATAATATCATCTTGAAATATTTAAATCGTTCTAGAACCATATGAAACTAGAGACAGAAATGGGATAGCAGTAAATTTCAGATATACATTTAATACTAAACTATTATTTTAGCTACATCAATTACAACTTTGTATGAAACGCTCAATGTTAATTTTACAATGGCAGTTTGTTCAAAGGCTTGTAAATATATCCAGGTGAATATTGTCTAAAGACTGTGGTGTGACCAATTCCATTTTCTAAAAAAACTCTTAAAAGACACATCTGATGTGCAAAACTTTCACGTGTGCATTTTAAGAATACAACATGTGTATTACATAATGTTTGTTTAGATTTCCTCTATAAACTTTTGGGATCAAGGTATTGTCAAATAATTCTTTATTCGATTCGATAAAAGGAGGTAATATTAATAACCTCATTTTAGGTGCTTCAGAGTTAACTCAAAGGAAACAATATTATTGGATTAGAAATTTGTAAGTAAAACTGAAATTTAATATTTCAGGATGACTATAAACTTAACGTAAATGTGTAAAGGTAATTTTTACTATTATTTTGTTAATATAATTTACTGAATGAGGCGAAACTTGGCGGAAGTCCATTGTTATTACCATACTCTATTTGGATTATGAGCCAAAAAGAGCTCATTTGTTGCCGAGCGATCCTGAAGATGCCTCGTGTAGAATTTGTATTCGGATTTTTGCGGAATATTGAAAAGTTGTGGTTTTAAGCTAAGAGCCGTATCGTATGGTTGCATCGCATTGGTGAGATTTTTCTCGTAATCGTGCATGCTACTTTGCTATTATTACATTCTCCTCTATTTGTACGAGTGCGGATTGGCAATCTTAGGTTATTTTATGTGTCCAAAGATAACCGGGATTGACAATCTGTGGGTGAGTTGTGGGCTCTCCTCCTAAAATATCCATTCTAAAATAATATTATTTTGTTATTAACAATAATACTATGTATTGTTATAACCTCTATGAAGTGAGCATATGCTATGGGGTTCAATGACCGCTATCGGGTAGCGTTAGCGTCGCGCCCAAAGCGCGCCCCTGTCTATACTTGATAGGGTTGGCATGAACTTATGAAAAAAATTATGCAATGCTATATTTATGGGTTCTTTTATTATTTGGTGGCAGACGAGCACAGTTACCTACCATCAGGTGGGCACGGCCCACCCTGCCAAACTGCCGCTCATTACTCAACAATATTAAGAGGACTGCAAAGCCGCCGCTTAACATTTCCATTCGCAAATGAGAAATGACTGTAATATGTACTAACAATACGATAATAGATTTTAACAGGTAAGAATTTAACTAATACTAAACTTAATTTTGTTTTGTAATCTTTTTTTGTCAGTTCTCTTTAAAAAATTAAGTAAATTTATGTAAAAATATTATCAAATTAAAAACTTTACTTAAAGCCCCTGATTACGAATATCTTTTTGAATATACGCTTTCAATGCATCATTAATATTTTGTATACCTTTGATTTAATTTGTGATAAGTTAACCATACATTTTGCTCCTATGCTGAGCAAAATAATAAACTCATCACAATACGCAATATAATAATAAATATATTGTTTTACTTAGTGGTCTGCTACAATCAACAGTACGTTGTAGCAAATTATCTAATAACTGATGTTTGCGAGTTTTTCTTTTTTACATACTCCTTCTTCATTTTTACATCAATCTCTTCTCTAGTATTCTCTACCCCTATAGCGTTTCTCATTTCAACCCATAACTCGATGGTAACAAAATGTTCACCCGGTCTTATGACGTGTTCATACAACGACAAAGGACGATAAATTGTGCGTGTATTCGTGTGTAACATAACACTTTATCAAGTAATACGAACAAAAATCCAAAAGGTGACAACCCTGTCTACAAAATAATATTAAAGTTGCATGCTTTGTGCACTTCTCAACTACGCACCTTTGTTTGTATTGTGTTGAGTATTCGGTACTGTTTGGCCGTCGTAATGGACGATCAAAACAGCCATTGGATGTTACGATGTTTTTGTGCTTCATTATTGAATATTACATTATATAGCAGATGTAAAGCGACTGTAGCTTAGGTACTGCATAGTTTGTAAGGAATTAGCAAATAATATGATATTTCAGCAGTTCGATTTGGGGCTGAACATTATATTCTTTGTGGCAAACTATATCTGTCAGTATACTGTGGTTTTGTTCAATGACTTCTTTTTAGTGTACTCGTATGTGATATGAGTCTATTGAAATCTGTTTCTAAAGTGTATTTGAGTATTTTTTTTACACAACCCATATCTCGGGGGCACAGGTCTCTTTTCAAGTAAGAGAGGTTTTGGCCATAGTCGACCACGATGACGTTATGCGGGTTAGCCGACTTCACACAAGCCGTCGAGTAAATCTCTCAGGCTAACAGGTTTCCTTATGAAGTTATCTTTCAGCGAGTACTGATGTCAACAAATACACAAACGATTTCTAAAAAGCAGTGCTGTGTGCCTTCCCGAGGTTTCAACCTTAGACTGGAAACTGAACTCAGTCCTTTGTTTTACCGCTAAGCTATCACTGCACGTTTCAGAGGTTGGCACTGGATAATTAGTTTTGTAACCAGAAAATTAAAATTTTATATCGATCATTAATCTCGTGCACGTGTTGAAAGAGACCACCTGAATTAAATCAGAGATAGGTACTCCTAAAAGTTGCACATAATCGCGTAACCATCCACTTTATCGTAAAGTCTTATTGCTCGGCTGAAACACACAGGCTCTTAATGAAATAACTTTGACGACGCTCTGCATGCCGCGACTTCAGATATTAACAAAACTTCATAACAACAAAGAAAAATTGCGTGTTTATCACACATCATCGTACTAAGGTAATCTCGAGGACTTATTAAAATATTTATAAATATGTATTTTAACATCACAAGCAACAAATTTTTACATAAGGTTTGCAGCAAGCAAAACAACATGTCATTAAATCAAACAATATTGCAGTTATAATTTTGTTGCTTTTTTAGCATACCTATGACATAATCAGCTATTTTCCAAGAAGCGAATTTTTGTGAAAGTGGAAAAAGAGAAATTTTCTACGAGCAGGATTCGAAGAAAATAAGCTTACTATATCGGAACTAAAATAATTGCTAATTCATCCGGTAGATGGCACTGTTCTTATAACACTATAAAGGTGGAAATTGGGAGTTTTAGCATGTTTCTAAGATAGCTTAGCGGCCTAAAGCAATCTCCCGGAAAAAGGCGCAAATTCGAATCATGCTAGAAAATATCTGCTATTCCACTTTTACAACAATTTGTTTCTACTAATATTAAAGTTACTCAAACTGCTGCAGCTGCTTGTTTTTTGTTTATACTTATTTACGTAAGTATATTATTATTATGTATATAAGTACATAGCTCTGCTGCAGCTTTATAACAGATTAATTAAAAAAACACCCTGCACTAAGGAATAATGTATCGCGGGGGACTTTACAAACATACAATTTCACTGACACAAACTACACCCAGACTCAGAACAACCATTTGTGGATCACACAAAGAGTTATCCTGTGTGGGAATCGAACCCACAATACTAGGGCGGGAGGCCGGTATCTAAACCACTCCGCCATCTGTGCAGTCAAAATGTTATTATTTTTTAAAGTTTTTGACTGACTGTTCCGGCTAATCTCCGAAATGGCTGGACTGATTTGAACGGGACTTACACTGGCAGATAGCTTATGTTTTATAAGGAGTAACGTAGGCTACTTTGGAAAAATAATTTGTGTTCCAAAATCACTTCAAATAACTAAATTCCACTAAGTCCCGAGTAGCTGCAGCTAGTCTATATAAATAAAAATGAATCGCTAAATGTGTTGCTAAGCGCAAAACCCGAGAACGGCTGGATCAATTCCGCTGATATTTTTTTCATAAATTCGCTAATATCCGAAGAATGTTCTTATAAAGAGCTTAATATGAAAAATTACTCGGCAAAGCGTGATAACCATGTTTCTCTTCTTCCTATTCAAGCTGTTTCTAGCTGACAATTAATATACCTATTGATATCAAATACATCAATCGCAAGTAGTGTAGCATAATACACGCTTGATTAGGCAAAAGCTATTAGACTGCTAACTGCTAAAGACCCAATAGCTCTCAGAACGACGTCTGCGGGGTCAGCTAGTTTATAATAAAAATTCTATAGAAAAATTGAATTGAATTTCTAAAACGAACAATGGAATAATTATCCTCAATAAATGATAACTCGTAAATTATTATCACAACAAACATTCACTCCAGAAAAATAAATTCAGAGCAATTTTGTTACTCTAATACTTGCCTATCTTGCCACTAGATGGCAGTTAAATGCCAAATTAGGCAGTCTCCCCTAACCGAAAGCTTTATAGGGCCTTATATATTATAAGATGTAAGATACTCCGTTGATAATATCTGTCTATTGTTATTTAGTTAACGGGAGTTGTTTTGTTTTTATTTCGGCTGGGTTTTATTAAGATGAGAGTTGAAACACATTGATTTCTTTGTACCCGTGAGTGAGGTATTGACATTTGTATCATTTTTACATGGCAGATTAGAATTTAGACATGTAAATACCTTCCTATACTTATAATGGGGCAAATAGCTGGTTGCGTGGTACGATAATTGCGTTTTTACCACCGAACCACGCGATGTCGCGGTATTGTTTATCCTCATGCCCTGGAAACCATCCATCGAGATAGTTTGTTTTCAGCGCTCTTTTCTACTACATATGTGAAGGTTCTGAAATGACTTCCTTGGTGTTTCTCTCTAGCGCTAAAATATAATAATATATGCTTCTTTTTAGGGTTCCGTAGCCAAATGGCAAAAAACAGAACCCTTATGGATTCGTCATGTCTGTCTGTCTGTCCGTATGTCACAGCCACTTTTTTCCGAAACTATAAGAGCTATGCTGTTGATACTTGGTAAGTTGATGTATTCTGTGAACCGCATTAAGATTTTCATATAAAAATAGAAAAAAAAACAATATAAGTATGGGGTTCCCCATACTTAAAACTAAAACTCAATTTTTTTTCATCAGTCTAATATATTTTTTTTCTAAACTGAATAGTTTGTGTGAGAGACACTTCCAAAGTGGTAAAATGTGTCCCTCCCCCTGTAACTTCTAAAATAAGAGAATGATAAAACTAAAAAAAATATACGATGTACCTACATTACAATGTAAAATTCCACCGAAAATTGGTTTGAGCGAGATCTAGTAAGTAGTTTTTTTTAATACGTCATAAATCAATACACCTCTGTCTACCCCTTCGGGAAATACAGGCGTGATGCTGTTTTTTTTTAATATGTACTTCAATTGAAAAGTAAATCTATTTAACAAAGGTTTGATGGTATATTCCATACAATCAAAAGTAGTAGCAACGATAGATGTGGAAGGGATGTATAGATGCGAGAACTAAGTACATAAAAGAGAAAACTAATTTAGAAACTTTTACATAACACGGAGAATTGCAGGAACCTCCTCAAATGACCGAGAAGGTAGACATATGCAAGCCTCAGCATTTTCTATGATTTTTTTCTGTCTTTCTATATTGATAGGAGTTTCATAAAGAATGCTGCATGCTGGTATCCTTCATGGGTGTGTATGTATGGGTAGCTTATAAATATTTACTTTCGCAACTTAGAGTGATAATGCAGCTATACATAAACCATTACGGTTTTCTTTCGCTGCTTCTTGTTGTTAAAAGATTGTAAAAATGTTTATGAATAAATAATTATAAAAAAAAAGGTAAGAATGTAAGCCACAGGAGTAAGAGAGAAGGAAAATGGAAGATAATAAAAGGGACAGTGTTTTATAATTCACACGTTCTTTATATGCCGCTGCCCAAAAAGTATTTTTTTACGAGATTTTACTTTCGAAAGTCAGTAAATAAATAATTAAAAGCGTATTATACACACCTAGTTCAAGAAAAATAATAATATATCCAACACAATGTAAAACGCTCGATGACACAATGACGTCTATTTCCAATTTAAATAATAAACAAAGAATAAACAGGTGTTTTGTTTGTACAGACATTATATTTCGATTTCCCTCAATAATGCTTATAATCAGGGCTTTGATAAGCGATAATATTGTGTTTACATTAATATCATACCTATGATTATCAGTTTTTTCCCGGGAATGTATCATGATAATAATAATAATAATCTTTATTGAAACCAAACAAAATACAGAAATATAATTACTAACATTATTATGTAAGTAAGTAATGATATACGAAACATATCGTGCCTTGGTGGTGTAGCGGTAGTGTATGCGACTGCTAATCATGAGGTCTCGGGTTCGATCCCCAGGTCGGGCAATGTTATTGAGCTTTTTCCTAAAAAGAAAAATTCTTAGTAGAAGCCCGGAGTTAGGAAATGTGCCCGGTAGACGTCAATAGGCTCGCCCCCTATTACGTGGGACTTAAATATAGCTGGCGAGTCGTGGGTGTGTAATACACCTCTGCCTACCCCTTCGGGGAATACAGGCGTGATGCTATGTTATCATCACGCCTGCATATATGCATATGCGCCTGCTATGTTATCATCATATGTGATGATAAAGTTACTGTTGCTAGGTTACCGTATTAATTTATTACCCATAAGCGTAACCTTATTATAATTCGCGGTATAAGCACACTAACCATTTGATTTTCGCAAAACTCACATTGTAGGTAATTGTAAAATAACCAAAATTATCAATGCAACATTTTGAAATAACATTCATTTTACAATTTTTTCATATAATAAAATAATTGATAGAATGAGGCGACACTTGGTGGAACTCCATTGCTATTATTATAGAATGGATATTTTTAGGAGGAGAGCCCACCACTCACCCAGGGATTGTCAATCCCGGTTATCTTAGGACAGAATAACCTAAGATTGCCAATCCGCACTCTCACAGATAGAGGAGAATGTGTTAATAGCAAAGTAGCATGCATGATAATGACAAAAAACTCACTAACGCGACACAACCATGCGTTACGATAGGACTCTCAGAACCACAATATTGCAATATTCCGCAAATATCCGAACACAAATTCGACACGTATTTCACCTCTAAACGAGGCATTCTCAAGAACGCTCGGCAACAAATGATTGATGCTCATTGTTCGATCCATATAATAAAATCAACAACAACATTATTCGTTTTCAAATCCGTATTTTTTAAAGGGCTAATAAGTAGTACTTATTACGTAATACATACAAAATAATATACTGCAGGGTGTAATTGAGGAAAGGTGTGTGGTTTCATTGAGCAACCGCGCTGGTTGGTCTGCGGCTCAGTTGTCTATGAAACTAACATTCTTAGTTATGTACCGTAACCACAGTTTAGCTACTACATACAAGCGTGAATCCTCTTCATAAGTTTAACCTTCATAGGTATATTAGTAGAGTAAAAAGTACTACTTCGGCGGTGCAGCGGTAGTGTAAGCGACTGCTGAACATGAGGTCTCGGGTTCGATCCCCGGGTCGGGCATTGTTATTGAGTTTTACGTAAAAATAAAAAATCACAGTAGCAGCCTGGAGTTTGGAAATGTGCCCAGTAGACGACAACAGGCTGGCCTCCTATTACGTGGGACTTGAACATAGCTGGCGAAACGTGGGTCTGTAATACACCCTTCGGGGAATACAGGCGTGATGCTATGTAAAAGTGTAAATTTTGATTTCGAATAACAAAACAAAAATATAAACTTATATAAGTAAGCAGCATACTTACTTATCATCACGCCATCTCACTTGCGAGGTAGGCAGAGAGAACAGAGTGCCAAGAGGTTCTATTCTTGCATACATTTCTCGCTTCCTCAACATTCATAATTATCTTCATACACGCTCGCCGGTTTCGGAGACTCCTGACTCTACCTTCCTTCAATACATGACCGATTTGGTCTAGATAGATGAGTTTCGGTCTCCCCCTGCACCTACATCCTTCCAATTTCGTATAGTATATCCTACTACATTACACAGATGTTGTTTTTCTACAAGTGCAAGAGTGTTCTTGAAGTAGTTTTCTCCTTCGTTTGTTAAAATTATCTTTTTTTATTCTTGTAGATATCTATTGACGAACTTTAGTGTTATCAAAATATGCAAATTCATTATAACAAACTTTCAATAATGATTATGGTAGAATTTTGACCAACGCGTTACTGGGTGAATAGTTATATACCTATCCTAGATTCTATAAAATCAGTTTGTATAAGTTCTATATAAGTTCTTTTTTAAATATATTTTTTAAAGATAACAGCCTTTTTATTTTTTTTTTATTTTAGGTGGGCAAAAATGTCCTACCGCACACCCCGCTGCCCGGGGAGACAACGGGGTGAATGGGGCTCTCACCCACTAAAAACCCACCGTGCGCCTCCACCCGCCCTTGCTACGGCGGATCACGGGTACCGCGTCGTTACGACCGCGATCCGCAGGCGGCTGCCCCTTCGGGCACCCTCTCTTGAGCGACGCCTCGCGCACTTGGGCGTCGCACCTTCGCGGTAGGCTTCCGCGGACGGCAGGGTACTCCCCGACCCCACCGCCCGCAGCCTCGGCTAGGGCGGCATCAGGCGCAAGTAAGCGCGCGCACGCCGCCCCTCGCGCCGGCGGCGAATCGGGTCCGCGAAGGAGGATTCCTCACGGGCCCTCTCCGCCACCTCCTTCCACGAAATGACAGCCTCGCAGAAGGCGGCGACCGCGGTCCAGGCCCTGTCACTGCCAACCATCGCTCGCGCAACGGCCGGCAGCGACAGGTCCACGCCTATGACTGCAACGAGTTCCCGGCGCTGCACATCCCAGGCCGGGCACGACTCGAGCGTGTGCTGCGCCGAGTCCTCGTCGCAGTCGCAGTGGTGACAGCCTGGGGTCGTCTCCCTCCTTGCGATCGTGTGCAGGTATTTGCCGAAGCAACCATGCCCCGACAAAACCTGCACCAACCGGAAGGTGAGGACCTCGTGCTGCCGCCCTGCCCATTCTTCCAAGATCGGCCGGAGCGCCCCCACGGTCCAGAGACCGGCCTGGGGCGTCTCCAGCCGAGACTTCCACTTTAGGACGGTATCGCGGCGGGCATCTTCCCGCCACGATGACATTGCGCTCGGCGAGGGGCGGCTGCCCCCCGCCCGCGCCGTCGACGCCCGCCGATAGACGTCGGCGAGCACCTCCGCCTCCAGATCCCACGGGGTGTTCCGGCCAACGCGCAGGCTGCATCGGTCGAGACCGTGCGGTACCCGCGTATTGCCCTGACCGCTACGACCCTCTGTGGGCGCCACAGAAGGGCCCTATTGCGAGCGGCCAGGGACTCCGCCCACACGGGCGCGCCGTACAGCGCCATCGACCGTACTACCCCCGCGTAGAGTCGTCGACACGCAAGACTCGGTCCGCCCAAATTCGGCATAAGTCGCCCGAGGGCGGACGCCGTGTTGACGAGCCTTGGCGCAAGACGGCGGAAGTGCTCGTCAAAGTGCCACCGTCCATCCAATACCAGGCCCAGATATTTGATGTGGGCCTGGATTGGGAAGCCCACACCGTTGACCGTTATCGAGGCGCTGGCGGGCGGGCCCCGTCGGCGCCCATGGAAGAGTAGGGCCTCCGACTTTTCAAGGGCCACCCTAAGCCCCAGCGCCTCGATCCGCCTGACCACCTCCGCGGTACCTGAGGTGGCCAGCGTTGCCGCCTCCTCGAGGGTCCTGCCCCGGGCTGTGACGAGCGTATCGTCTGCGTAGCAAATTACGCCCAGCCCGGGGGGGAGCCGGCCACGGAGGACCCAGTCGTAACCGATGTCCCACAGTAGCGGCCCAAGAACCGAACCCTGCGGGACGCCGCACGACATAGCCATCCTTACAACGTCCCCTTCCCGGTCCACGAAGAGGACGCTGCGGCCGTCCAGGTAGTCTGCCACCAGCCGCCTTAGATAGAAGGGCACTCCATGGTACCGGAGTGCCTCCTTGATGCAGCCGAATGGCAGACTATTGAAGGCGTTGGCGACGTCGAGCGACACCGCCAACAGCACTTCCCTCGAGGCGACGGCCTCCGCAGCCGCGGCCTTCAGGCGCAGAATGGCGTCGACCGTAGACCGACCCGCCCGATATCCAAACTGGGCGTCGGACAGGTCGGAGCCGACCGCTCCTAGGTGCCGGACGATGCGGGCAGCGACTACCCTCGAGCTCGAGGAGTTTGCCCGCCTCGTCCAGCAACACGATGGGCCTGAAGGCCGAGACCGTATTCGGAGGCCGTCCCGGCTTCGGCAGGAGCACGAGCTTCCCCTCCTTCCAGCAGTCAGGGAACCGTCCGGACACCAGGCAAGCGCCGAACAGCTCCCCGAGGCGGGGCTCAAGGTGGTCGAGGACCAAGGCCAGCACTCGGGCGGGAACCCCGACCGGCCCGGGGGCGGCGCCTCTCCGCATACGCGCAGCCGCCGCCCCCATTTCCGTCGTCGTCACGGGCGGTACCTCCCCGTCGTCGGCCTCCCGGTCACCATCTGGCGGAGCCATGACCGGGGGCGTGTGCACCGCCCGTGAGGGGAAAAGTCCCTCGACCACCTCAGAGAGGAAGCCCGGCTGGAGGGTCTCCGTAAGGGGGGGGCCCTGGGCGCGGAGCTTGTTAAGCGCCGCGCGGTACGGGCGTCCCCAGGGGTCACGCTCGAGACCCTCCAGCATCTCCTGCCTTTTCGCGTCTTTGGCGCGACAGATGGCCAGCTTTAACGCGGCGCGCGCACTGCTGTACGCCGCATACAGCTGGCCCTCCCGCTCTTCGTCGCGGATTCGGCGACGTCTGCTGCGGGTGTAGGACCTCCGGGCACGAATACAGGCCGCACGGAGGTCTGCCAGCTCCGGAGACCACCAGTAGACCCCCTTCCGTCGAGGCGGGCGCCGCAAGCGGGGCATGGCCGCATCCCAGATCTGCGTAAGCATGCCGCGAATGCGGCCAGCCTCGGCGCCCACGTCTTCCGTCGGGGGGGAGGCAGCCAAGATTGAAAAATGGCCGCCTCCACTAGCAGGTCCCGGTCGAGCCTACCCACAGCCCATCGCGGAAAAGCGGGAGTTCTGTCCGCCGCGTGACCCTTGCTGGCGCCCTGAAGGGTCCGGGAGACCTCTATCTGAATGTATCTGTGGTCAGATAGGGTCTCGACCTCCTCCAGGACTCGCCAGCTCCTTACGCGTGCGGCGACACCGGGGCTAGCGAACGAAAGGTCCATTATCGACCCGCCCCCGCGCCGCACGCACGTTAGGGCGGACCCTCGGTTTAGCAACACGAGGTCCGCCGCTGCCGCCCACTCTTCGACCGCCGCACCTCGGGCGTCCGTCCCGGGGGACCCCCACGCCGTTGATTTGGCGTTGAAGTCCCCCAGCACGAGCACAGGGCTCGGTGCTATACGCCGTATCGAGGTCTCCAGATTGTGCAGGAGGACCTTGAAAGCCGCCAGACTACGACTAGGGGAGAAGTACACGCCATACAGCGTGACCCCTCCCCATTCAGCCGCCACATATCCCGTGCCCTGGTCTTTGAGTGACAAGGGCGGGGAATGCGGCGCCGCCGAACCGACGACCGCCACGGAGCCATCCCCGCTACCCGCCCAATTGGGGCGATCCGGGACTATGTAGGGCTCCGCGGCTACGGCAACACCGATCGACCGCTCCGCCATGGATTGCAGGAAGAGGTCCTGCGCCCTGGCGGAACGGCCGAGATTCCCTTGGAGGAGGATAGCGTCGTGATCCGTTATTGGACCACGATATCCTCCTCCATGCGCTGCGCCGGTCCAGCCGCGCCGGGTTGGGCAGCCGGGGCCGATTGGCTGCCCACCCCCCTCTTAGGGCCTGACTTGGCCGGAGGCCTGCACCCCACCCGCCCCATGCTGTGGTTGGCGGGGCGATTGCCCGCCGCGCACGCGGGGCAGTGTGGGGTGGCAGAACAGGCAGCCGCCTGGTGCCCTGCCTGACCGCAGCGGAAACAGAGCCCGCTGCAGTCGAAGCAGTTAGTGCACAGCGGCCGGGTGTGACCGACCGCCATGCACTTATAGCACCTGGCAGGCCGGGGTTCCAGCGCGATTACCCGCGCGGCGCTCCAGCCCACCAGAAGTATACCGGCGGCGACCAAATCCTTGGCCGCCGCGACAGGGCACGAATCCCAGACGGCACCCACACCACCTGGACCTGGGCGAATGGTGCCCACCCGGACGGCGCTGCTGGGAGACCCGGTTTTCGAGACGATCGCCTCCCGGATCTCTTCCGCCGTCACGGAATCGTCCAGCCCGGAAATGCGCAGTTCGGCGCACTTCACGGGTCTGGCGACCCGGACACCACTCTCTTCTGGGAACAGGCCCAGCAGCCTAGCGGCCATTGCGTCGGCCGTCTTGGCGCCCTCTGGCCCCAGGTACTCGAAGATTCGAGCACCTGTCCGGGCTTGGCGGGATCGAGCGGAAACGTCTCCGAGGTCTGAGACGTTTATATCCCGCCGGGCACGCTTCAAGACGGCCTCGTAAGTCAGGCCCTTTTCCTTGGCCTCGGGCAGCAGGGTGATGAACACCGCTGCTGCCTTTGGCACTTTGAGCTTACGCGACCTTTTTCTTTTAGGCGCCTTTGGGGTCTCCCCCGTTTGCGCCCCTCTTTGCCACATTGGCGCTGCTTCGCGTTCCGCGGCAGCACCACGACCGTTGGCCCGGGATCGCCGGGGCCCCACCACTTGCCAGCCCCCGTCTGAGGACGTAGGAGCCTTATTGCCAGGAGCGGAATCCTGGGGCGTAACCACCGTAGCTCGCGAGGGTGTGGCCTTTTGTCGCGGTTCTGTAGCACGTGGAGGCGCTGCGGCACTTGGCAGAGGTGGGAACTCCTCTCGGGGCTGGCCCCTCGAGGCTTGTCCCACCTGGCCCTTTTTCTTGCCCTTTTTCGTCGTTTGCGCCTCCACTGGCGGCGCACTCTTCCGGCTCGGTGTTTTGGCTGCCTTAGCGGCAAAGGACACTTGACCACCCTGGCACGGCAGGGGTGTCGGTGCCGAGGACAATGCGGCACTTCTTTTATCAGCCGCAAGCGGCGGCCGAAGTCGGGGCTCCGGTGGCAATCTTGCGGCTAGGGCCTCAAACCGCGGGCCAAAGACCGCATCCATGCGGTCGATGACCGCGCGGAGTATTCCATCGTCGAGCCCAGTGACAGGACCCGACTGAGCGGCAGACGGAGCCGAGGCGGTCGCGGAGGTGGGGCGGAGGCGCAGCGGCTGCGGCGAGACGGTCGCGGGGAGAGCAGGCTCGACCCGCATTACGGAGGCCGACGCACTTAGGGTGGCCTCAGGGAGCCCAAGCTCGACCCTCATTTTTGCCATGCCCCGGTGCAGCTCCTCGACCGTCGCCTCCAGGCGCTGGTTACGTGCCCCAAGGTCAGCCACCTCCGACACAAGCCGCTCCACCACGTTGGACAGCTCCGTGGCGGCGATTTTGAGGCCCCGGACGAAGCTACCTTTTAGGTTCTTCGAGCCCGTGGCCACCGTCGTGATTATGGCCACGCTGTCCACGGCTCTTTCTGCGAATTTAGCCGCAGTGGGCGGCCCGCCGCTGTCGATAGGGAGACGGAGCTTCTCAGACAGGAGCGCCAAGCGCTCCTCTGAGTGTTGCACCGTCTCAACCCTCTTCAGGCATCGCGTCTCAGCCGCTGAGGCGGCACGCGGGATCGGTGTCCCGGGTCGGCCGATGCCTCGACCCCTAACCGCTGCGGGTATTTTTGGGGGAGGCATCTCAGCCGAGCTCAGGTCGGAGTCCGAGGCAGCGCCCCCCTGAGATAGGGTGCGCTTGCGCCAGAACCGCGACTCCGACACCACCTCTGCCGACCGCGATGGCTGACTCTCGGCAGCCTCAGTCAGGCCACCCTCTTCAGCGGCGGACATCTCGGCGGCTGAAGTGCCGGCCGAGCTGCTCGTTATCGAGCCGTCCCTTGACGACTGGGACGCTCCCTTGGTCGTCTTCTTATGGCCCTTGCGGGACTTCTTGCCGCCGCGCGTTTTACGCGCAGCTGCACTAGTAGGGGCCGCATTTATAGCCGGACCCCTTACGGCTGAGGCGTCAGGTGCATTACCCGACTCCGTCGAAGCTTTATTTGAGTTATTTAAATCCATATGATTCCCACGAGTATGGGAGAAAAGAGGTCCACCCGGGCAGAGCTCCCTGTACCCGGGTAAGCGTACATTTGTAACCCAACACAGGGGGTCCGCAGGTACCCTGGCTGGGGCCGCGCTCGAGACTGAACTACCCATCAGCCATGCATCTCCTCGCCGCGCGCCAGAGCTTGAGATTCGGGGTAATTTTTTATAGAGGTTGTCTTCCTCGCGGTCCGGGCGATTAAGCCAAGACCCTCGTTCCTGTATGCCCGCGAGACGTAACCACAGACACGCGCTCAGGTTTACGATTTGGGATGGAGGGGGCCGCTGTGGCCCCACTGTC
This sequence comes from Leucoma salicis, assembly GCA_948253155.1. NCBI lineage: Eukaryota > Metazoa > Arthropoda > Insecta > Lepidoptera > Erebidae > Leucoma > Leucoma salicis. The sequence continues at coordinate 9,470,809 of OX411820.1, read as the reverse complement.
CCCCCTCTCCAGAGACCGGTGAGCCAGTCTGGCCCCACCGACTCCGACGCCTGGTCTATCCGCTGTGCCCTCTGCTGAGTCAGAGGGACACGCGGAGACCCGTCCTGTCCGGAATTTTAGCCGCCGGTGACTGCCGACGTTGCCCGGGGTGCACCACTAGGAGGTAAACCGGACAAATTAGCACCCCTTAAAGATAACACCCTGCACTAAGGAGTAATCCTTGTATCGCGGGGAGCTTCACAAACATACAATCACACGGACACAAAGTACACCCAAACTCGGAACAACCATTTCTGGATCACAAAGAGTTGTCCTGTATGTAAATGGAACCCACTACACCCGGGCGGGAGGCAGAGGTAGTATTTAAACCACTTTGCTATCGGTGCAGTCAAATATCCTTACTTATGCTTTTCATGTGAAAAAATAAAGCCAAAATAGGTACTTTTAGACGAAACTATAAGTAACATTATGGTATTATTATGTACCTTTCAATATAATATAAACAAGCAGTGTACCGGTTGTATTTCATCAAAGAAAAATAATTCTATTCATCGCTTAAGTCTTGAGCATGCAACATTTAAATGCGCCAATACCACTGAAGCCAACTAACTTCCTTCTATTCCAATTTCATATTATACTAATTACAATGCGGTTTCATTTAAAGCAGGTCCCAGGGCTCATCCTATCAGCCGAGTAATGTAGGCGCGTAAAATTGTCCCCCAAGTTAACAAGCACGCCCCCTATCGGCCACAGGCGGGAATTAGAAATGAAGATATTGTACGTTTTCGTCACTTACACACCCCACCCTATTCCCAGAGCGGGGCGGGGACTTACCATCGTTTGCTCGCAATGACGTAATCTTTAGAGGCGTTAACTAATCTTCTTAATTGATCTTTTCCTTGACGAGTTAAACAAATGAGAGAGTACGCGGTAATAGGTATAAACTTGTGTTCCCCGTCGACTTTACGGTACGGGTATTAATATTAGTGATGCCACGAATAGTGATTTGGCCGAATACCGTATATTCGGCAACCGAATATTCGCGACAACACTTAGTACCTTTCGCGGGTGACAGATTTTAACCAGCGTCACTTAAAGTACGTGTATGTGTGATGGCGACGCATCACCGTGGGCGCTTTTGTTTAATTCGTAATTGAGTCATGTCACAACACGCTTTATTTGTTGATCGTTGGTATGTTTGCTATTAGCGTTGCAGTGTGATTTAAGAGTTCGACAGCAGTCTCTGATCCCATCAGATGGCCTGTCGTCAAAGGTCTGCATAGCCCACTCATTAAAACTATTATAATCGATTATTAGATTATTTCTTTGTGAGTTATATTATGCAATGTTTTTTACCGAATAGTGCCGAATAGCCGAATACCGAATAGTTGCCGAATATTTGTGGCATCTCTAATTAATATCAATGGAGTATTTCATAAATCAATATTGAATCGATATTTAAAGTATTGAATTTTATATTGTTAGTATAATTGTGATTATCTTTAAAGGAAGTCTCTATTACGATAAATGTACCTAGGAATAAAATGTAACTAATTCAGGTGAATCTCTTCTTACAATAATCAAAAAAGTGTTGGTTTAACGCGAAAGGGAATGCTCTGATGGTTCGGACATCTGGAAAGAATGCTGGACGAGCGACTGGTTAACAAGATATACAATGCGAAAGTGGAAGGATGTAGGTACAGGTGGAGACCGAAACTCACCTACTCGTACCTAGACCAAAACGGTCATATATTGAAGCAAAGTGGAGTCAGGAGTCTCCGAAACCGGCGAGCATGACGATGTATGAAGAGCATTATGAATATTGAGAAAGAGAGAGATGTATGCAAGAATAGAGCCTTTTGGCACTCTGTTCTCTATACCTACCCCCTAAGGGAGATGCCGTGGTGGTAAGTAAGTAAGTAAAACAGTGTAACAATTTATGTGTATTTGAAATACATTTCACATCTTGTAAACTGTAAGGTTTTTTCTTTTATTTAGTGCGACCTATAGAATAGAATAAATTCCGCATTTGTCTGTTTTTTGGTTTACCTCTTCTAAACCACGCAATGGATTTCATAACAGTTTTCACTGTCGTTTAGAGAAATTTCTGTGTATAATACCATTTTAATAGCACTCTTTGTTTCTAGAGAAATTCAATGTTTCATTACGAAGTTGTCAAAAAAAATTGACGGACCAGGACCAGGACCAGGTATATAACACGATAATTATGTCTTCGTAGTGAATTACCTTGAAACATAGGTCGTGATTACACAAGATTATCTTTAACGGTTATCTCTGATAGCTAAAAGCTAATTTAACAGTGCATACTAACACGTAAACGGGTTGCTTAACTGTTTATCGGAAATGGCGTAACACAAAGCTCAGTCTACAGAGATATTAAAGTCGCCTATTGTTAAATAAACACACCCAAACTACTATTGGATTATAGACAAGACAAGAACAGCCAAATACAGAGCCCCGGTCCAGTCAGGGAAGCCTTGAAAGCTATGGAACTTCAAACTTGTAAACTTCCTCGTCTTGAAAACAACTAGATAACTCTGCAATGGCAAGTTACTGTAAACTTTCACTACGGAAATTTCGTGTAGCATAGCTCTGAATAGATTCATTTTAGATTTTATGGTCAATGCTGTTTGAACAAGGCTATGCTAGAAATAATGATGCGTTTGATCAAACATACCGTTCTGTATACATACGTATAGATATCTATATATGCTGTATATTCACATATATTGAACTCTTTTTACTGTATTTTATATTAGTGTACTTCATAGTATAAGGTTATTAAATACGTAATTTTTATTACGGAAAGAAATATATTTTATACTCGTATAGCTATATTATTTATTAAAGCAATAAAAATGTGCTTAAGATGTGGATTTCAATTTTGATACATTATGTAATTATTATTAGATGATATTTTTGTTTTAGATTGTGTCACAGACAACAAATAAAAACTAACAACTGAAATGCCGTTAACTTTTTCGTAATACTTACAACAAAAATGATTTCAATACATAAGACGTCAAGGGTACATCCACGTTCTATAAAGAATTGAACGAATAAAACACTTCTTAAGTGTTACCTACTTCAGATAAGTACAAACACATAAATAAACACTGTTCGAAACAACAAACTATCTTAAAACTTTTCTGAATCGGTTCAGTGCTTACAAACGTAATCGTGCATAAATACGAGTAGAATAAGCCAAATGACAAAACTCTATTGAGCGCTCCAAAACATCAGTTTATTTGTTTGTGTAGTTTTTGAACATACCCATTTTCGTGCAGAGGAGTTACTGGCCCGCATAATTGGTTATCGTGTCGTATAATTTAAAAATTTCATTCGACCAATAATTTGGCGGAAATCACGTGGTGTTCCACGTCGAATCGCATGATTTCATTTCATTAATAATTGGACTTTTTGGTGCCTTCGTGTCCTGTCTGCTAGCCTTTTACTAATAAATATGGCGTGATATCAAATTTGATTAAAGCTGATTTTGTTTTGGGGTAGACATTTTGTTTATTTGGCATTATTTGTAATAGTTATTGGTAAGATTGTTAGACATCGATAATATAGATTTTATCATACTAATGACTGAATTATAACATAAGTTGTCTTAAAACCAGAACTAAATAAGTATGTAATGACATACATTGGCTCTTATTAACTTGAAAGTAGCGTGGAAGGAAGAAAATTAGAATTATATCCAAAGCCACAGCACATAGTGATTGTCGCATTTGCAGTACCTAGTATAAAAAACATAAATATTAAAATGACAATAAAATTTTATTAACAACAATTAATCAATTTAAATCATCATCATTATGAAATAACTTGGTTTGCTGCAATGCTGTAATGTAGCACGGGTGGATTCACCCGCGACCACGATTGCCGTAAAGTATTAGAATACCCGAATAGTAGAAAATCAAGTAAATGCAATAGTAGTTTTATTTCATAATGTGTGATATTTGCGTATCAGAAAGTATCTATTTAAAACAATTAGAAAATAAAGCACTTTAATAATTAATCGGCTATTTTGCCGATAAAACACGATTTTTCCATATTATTCCACAAAAACCACCAAAATATATATACAAAAGGTTTTTATAAAGCGTTTTCACACTTACCCATTGATATACACTTTGATTATTCACCATTGTTCAGCAAATTGTGATATATATTGGTGGTTCAATTTAAAGTGACACGTTATCACTTGTCATAAGCGGTGTATGAGCAAAATAATTATCAGTCACAAGTGCCTATGAGTTCTGTAAAGAGAATTAAAATGTGTTGAGCATGATAAGCGAGTCAATTTGGCATGTAATTATGAGCGCAATTAAAATTTATGTTTAAATTTGTCAAAGTTACATATTTTATGCAAGACATTGTATTGTCTATTACTCGTACTTATGATAAGATTAATAAATAAATATAACGCAATTTGTTTATTGAATATTTTACAGTGATTAGTTTTTTATATGTTGCAATTAGTTAAAACTAGTACATTTTAGATATATTTCTTTTAGCAATTGACATGCTCCGCTATTCATACAAATTATTTGTGAATAAAGAAAAAGAGATTTTTAGTAGGAGCGGGAAACGAACCCGCATCTTTTCCAATCCGGGGAAGTGCTCTAAGCCACTAAGCTATCCTACTGATCTTTCGATCATCCCAATTTCTTAATCACATTTGTCTTACGACGAACGCCATCTATCGGCAGGCATTACATGCATTCAATATAGTAAGTTTAATTTTGCAATTAAAATTCATACTATTTGATGGCGTGATTTTTTTAAACATTTTAGATCTATTTCTTTTAGCAATTGACATGCTCTGCTACTTTTTAAAGTACAAATTATTTATGAATAAAGAAAAAGAGATTTTTAGTAGGATCGGGAACCCGGTCCTACTAAAAATCTAAAACTAGTACAAAACTTTAAAACTAGTACATTTTATTTTGATCTCAATCAGAATTATCACAATTAGATGATAAATAATTAGTTACTTATATCAAGAACAATAAACCCTACTCTTTATTGGGACAAGAAATATTGTTTTTTTTATTGCTTACTTATATATATAAAACTGCTGCTCATGGACTTGGCAATACCAGGAGTACAGCCAATCATACTGGAATTAGATGTTCTTCTACAACTGAAACCAGGACCATCCAGGTGCTTTGCGGCTGTTACAATGATGATGGTGGTACCTATTTGTTCGGTTCTAACAACAAGTGATAGCTTTCACATGGTACCAAACCTTGCTATCAATAAATACTAAAATATGTTGATATTAAATTATTGCACTATAATAATATGATCAGTGGATTTAAATATCAATATAAGGAACACATATCTCCCACAAAAACCACTAGTTACACTATCTACAATGTATAATAAAAATAGAGTCTTAATTATAGAAAACAAAGCTAAACGCTAAAGATCGATCACTAATTTTGAGAATTAAAATATCATGTAGAAGGAATAAAAAATTATACCTAAGATTGTAAAATTAGGATAAAAATATACTGCTTGCAATTCAAATTAAAAAAAAAACCCTAATCGATATTGTTAATCTACTTGATGTCTGTTTTGATCTGTATTTTAGCACTTGACATGCTCAACTACTCAATGTCTCAATGTTTGTTACGTTTTGACATACCAGCTATAGTTGTAGTTTAATTTCCATATACCTATGTGAAATTCGTTCGTAAACGTTTTAATAAACGGAATTGTAGAGAGGTGTGTGTCACAACCCATAGTCATCATTTTCTATTTTTGAAATAATTTATTTGAGGAAAATAACCTATAGGATAGAATCTATATAAGTACAATGAGAGAGACCTGCCGTTAGACCCGCATCATGAAAAACTACAGGATGGATTTCAATTTACTTTTCTAAGTTTAATTTAGGTCCTTGGCCCTTATCTTAGAACAAATATTACTCCATGGAGTGCCTCCGTATCTCCGGAGGCTGTTGGAGGCGTACCTCGAGGGGAGGCACGTGATTTGGGAGGGGGGCGACGGGCGCCTATACCGCCATCGGGTGGAGCGCGGCGTTCCACAGGGATCCGTCCTTGGCCCGATCCTGTGGAACGTCGGGTTCGACTGGGTCCTGCGAGGCCGGCTCCTTCCCGGGATGGGGGTCGTTTGTTATGCAGATGACACCCTCGTTACCGTGAGGAGGGCTGGCTTCGAGGAGGCCGTCCGATCGGCGGAAGTTGGAGTCGCGCTCGTCGTTGACCGGATCGGTATGTTGGGCCTGAGGGTTTCATTGGCCAAAACTGAGGCCCTCCTATTCCATGGCCCTCGCCGAGGTCCCCCCCGAGGAGCATGCCTACATGTGCAGGGGGTTGCCGTGCCGTTGCGGACCCAGATGAAATATCTGGGTCTGCACCTCGATAGTAAGTGGAGCTTCGGGCCGCACTTTGCCCAGCTCGCCCCTAGGCTCGTTAATTCTGCCGCGGCCGTGGGTAGGCTTCTGCCAAATATTGGAGGTCCAGGGTCGTCCTGCCGCCGACTCTACAGCGGTATTCTGCGGTCCATGGCGCTGTATGGTGCCCCGATCTGGGCGGACGCACTCACTGCTCCTAATAGGGCCCTCTTGCGACGTCCGCAGAGGGCTATAGCGGTGAGGGCCATTAGGGGGTACCGTACGGTGTCCTGGGCCGCAGCCACGCTGCTGGCAGGCGATCCGCCTTGGCCTCTCCAGGCTGAGGCACTGGCAGAGGTCTACTGGCTTCGTGCTGCGGCGCGGGCCAGGGGCGAGGAATTCTCCGAGAGGAGTCTGGGCAGAGCACAAGAAGCGGCCCGAAGGGCGTTGATCCGGCGGTGGAGGGAAGAGCTGGAGTCTCCCGGAGCAGGACGGGAGACTTTAGCGGCCGTTGCGCCGCACCTCCACCGCTGGTTAAATCGAAGGCACGGCAACCTCAGTTTTCGGTTGACGCAGGTGCTTACCGGACACGGGTGTTTCGGTAAGTACCTGCATCGTATTGGTAGGGAAGGAGCCCCCGGATGCCACGAGTGTGGCGCACAAGTAGATGACGTGCGCCACACTCTGGAGGAATGCCCCGCCTGGGGGTCCCAGCGCCGCGCCCTGTCGGTGGCAATTGGAGGAGACCTGTCGCTGCCGGCCGTAGTTAGCCAAATGCTCGGCGGCGACGGGTTCTGGTCGGCCGTTGCCTCCTTTTGTGAGGCAGTGATTGCACGGAAGGAGGCCGCGGAGCGGGAACGCGAGGCATCAGCCCACGCTGACTCGCTCCGCCGGCGGCGGCCAGGGGGAAGGAGGCGTCGCTACGCTCACCTTCTCCCACCGCCTTGATTACGACAGGACGTGGCCGGTTGGCCATCTGCCTGGGGCGTCAGAGTAGAATGTCGAAAGACGACCCTCTGGCGCCCCGCTAATAGGCGTGGAAGGGGCCGCTGTGGTTTTAGTGGGTATTCCGGGTGCAAATAAGATCCAAGTGCCCGGCGAGCCCTACATACCCCCTGTTTCGCACCAGGGGGATGCGTAAAAGCATTTCCACACGATAACAAAAAAAAAAAAAAAAAAAAAAAAAAAAAAAAAAAAAAAAAAAAAAAAAAAAAGAACAAATATTACGCTATCTTCATTTAACATAACGATTTTAAGGTTTTAAGAACTGACGACATTTATAATCGCTACGTGTTCAGTGATGTGGGATTTCTGTTAAATAATAAGCAACGGAGACGGTCGCGGGTATCAGCTAGTATTGGAATAAATTCTAGTACTAAAACATTAGTAAAGATAATATGTGCCATAGCTCATATTAGATGCAGTACTGTAATATTATGATATTAAATAGATGCGAATATTAGTCGAATGTGGCTTACCACAGACGAGTAGCATCCACAACAATTAGTCAAGTCACAGACCCAAATCGACTATATTCGGTAAACATTGGTCCATTTCTGTAAACACAGACTCATTATGACTGTGGCTTACGAATTTGTAAACTGTGTGAATAAACAGAATGGCTTTCTGATTTGACAGTGTTACAATGGACCGACATACCGATAGCTGCGTTTTGAGATAAGCTTTCATACAATAAACTCGGACAAATGGTGAATTCTCGTTGTATTTACATGATGATATGAGGTTTGTTCATATGTTGCGGCAACTGAATGGCTTTTTCAGTACGCATGTTCATTAGTGTTCATTATTTTTTATTTGACGACGAGCTGGACTTAGGTAGTGTAAATATACCACTGAAGTAATGTAACAAAGTTCCAGTGGCCCGCCAATAAAAGCGGAGAGATGGCACACGGCGGGTTTTCTTAGTGGGTGAGGGCCCTACCCTGTACCTAACTGCATGCCCCGAAAGACGGGGTGTGCGGTTAGGTACATTTTTTCGCGCCTAAAAAAAAGGTAGTATAAATATAATACATTCGATTAGCAATAGGTATATTTTCGTATTACCTACAACTTAACATTTAGTTACACAGTATTGGCAACTGTGCTGTGTACTGTGAGGTGTGACTGAAGAATATTTAATCTGTGATAAAATAAAAAAAGGTATAGAAAATATTTCAACAAATAATGTTATTTTGATTCCACTCTAACGATGTAATAGAAAATACATAAATTGTAAAAAATGAGTTATGGTTTCCTCCAAATTTTGTACCAGTTACTTTGATCTACGCGGCGATCTCAGTTGAATTTAGTACAGTCTTTTAAGAGGAGTTTTATTGTTATAGTCGTATTTTAAAATCTTTTTAGCAAAAATCTGAAATTATAATATACAGTCTCATAATATAGGTCCCATTTCAGGCCGCAATGATTTTGATAGTATCATTGGTGCAATTAAAACGGTGGTCGCCAACTACGTACGTAGTTAATTAATCTCATTTGTGCAATTATAAATTTTTGTTACACCCAACAGTCGAAGTTTATTGAGAGCCCTTATTTTAATTTAATATTCATTTTGTTTTCATATATTTCACTTCAGTGTAAAAAATATATTACAATAAGCTAGCTAACACAATGAAACATTACGGCGTTGTCAAATTTTCTATTTCTAGAATATTATAATTCGGTTTTGATCTAGTTTCTGCTCACGACTTTGTTCGCATGTACTTGATTAAATATAACATAGATTATTTTATCTTTATTCAAAAACAGTTATTCCACAAGAACCGTCATTTTTTCCAGGATTAAAATTATGTATTTTTTGGGTTTCAAATACATATAGGTATGCAAAATTTCATGTGAAAGTGTAAAAATAAACTAACAATCAAACAAACGCACTTGCAAACGCACTTGCATTTACAATAGGTATTAGTAGGGATAAAGAGCTATTTGAAACAATGGACAGCTAATATTTTGGTTGTATTTCAATAATATACAAACTTACAACTTATTTGCTAAAACTATTAATATTGTTTTAATGCCAAGAATGATGCAAAGATACATGCTCCTTGTATGGTAAAAAAACAGGCTTCTCGACATGTACAGTGTTGACAACGGGCACGTGGACTGTTTGTATGATCGGCAGGGTCTTGACTACTGGTACCTCTTTGATGATGGGTATCGATTTGATGATTGGGACATGTTTCACCACAGGCACTGTTTCGATGTGATGATGGTGCAGTGTATGAACTTCATATGGCACGTGAACTCTGATACTGGAAACAGAAATGTAAATATAATAAGTAGATAGTCATTCATCCATTTATGTTGTGGATATAGATTTTTTTAATAAAAATCAATACATATGCAGTATATAATATCAATATATAATATTAATATTTTTTTAGCATTGTTAGTGCCGATAGATTAGTTTCTATTTAACATTTTTTTTTCATGATATATATGGTCAACTGCCTCTGTGGTGCAGCGGTAGTGTGAGCGACTGTAGGTCATGAGGTCTCTGGTTTGACGCCCGGGTCGGGCAGTGCTATTAAGCTTTTTTGTAAAAGAAAAATTCTCAGTAGCAGCCCGGAATTTGGAAATGTGCCCAGTTGATGGCGATAGGCTCTCCACCTATTACGTGGGACTTAAACATAGCTGGCGAACCGTGGCTGTGTAATACACCTCTGTCTACCCTTCGAGGAATACAGGCGTGATGCTATGTTATGTTTTTTTATTTGGTCAAATATGAGGTTGTTAAGCTACATGCAAATAAACTGTGAAATTATAAAAGAATATTTTGATAAATTTGCGCAACGATAGGAAGAGACCAGGACCCCTATTCTCGTGCATTAGACTTTTATCTCGAACTCGACATATGTCGAAAAAAATGGCGAATGTCGAGTAAAAACCAATTTTCGTATTCTCGGAATGTCACGTTAGAGATATGTCTACGCACGACATGCAACGAGTAGTCTATAGCAATCGACATCATGTGTCGAATGCAAAGTCGAATGATAATTCGAACGTCACTTTGTTTTTGTTGTGAATAGTTGTGGACTTGTGGTTGTGAAACGTCTTGTAAACTTAAATTTTGTTCTAACCCAATCCTTGATATCAAGTGGAGGTCAAGAAAATGGGTGATGAGCTAATTGTCGCATTTATTAATAATCTGGTGGAGGCTACAGAAGATGCGGCACTGGGTATTCCACGTCGGCAAGGTCTGTGGCGTTATAACGCTATGGAGCTAAGTGATGCAGCGTTCCAAAAAAACTTTCGCCTATCGAAGGAACTGACGGATGAACTAATAGACATAGTGGAACCAGTCTTATGTCATAGGACACGACGCTTTTTTTTTTGTTAAGCCGGGAAAAAACGTTCCTAACCGCACACCCCGCCGTTCGGGGCAACGACCAGGGGTAGTGTGGGGCCTACACCCACTAAAGAAACCCGCCGTGTGCCGTCTCTCCGCCTTTATTGGTGGGCCACTGGAACTATGTTACATTCCTTCGGTGGTATAGGACACGACCCTGAATTTTTTAATTATTCTATACTTAGAAACACAAATTAACAAACAAACGACACTGATTAATATAATACTATATTGTAGGATTTTTACTTTTTATCGTTTTGGTAAAACATTTCGTATAATGCAAGTAGTCTTTCTACAATTTTTTGTTATACTATAATACATATATTAATATTGCACTAGGAGATCTTCTAACTGTGCAGTAATGAATAGAATTATAATATTAAATTGACGCTACATATATATAAACACCTTCTTTTTTTTAAGGCGGGAGAAAATGTTCCTAACCGCACACCCCGTCGTTCGGGGCAACGAACAGGGTAGTGTGGGGCCCTCACCCACTAAAGAAACCTACCGTGTGCCATCTCTCCGCCGTTACTGGCGGGCCTTCGGTGGTATATGTATATATAAACACCTAAAACATATTTTAAAACATTTTTATCGCTTAATCGATATTTTTCCCAACACAATCGATATTTTTATAAAATAATCGAGAAAAAGGAACGTCATTTTTATATGTCTATAGAAAAGTCGAAGACAAGAATCTCTATTGTGACCGAGAATACAATTTTATGATACTGTAGACATTTTGGCGACATTTTCCGTAGAGATTTTAAAATTAGAGTCTCTAATTAGACATTATCTCTACAAAACGAGAATCGGGGTCCAGACGGTATGGCTCAGAAGCCTTGGAAGATGAGTAGGCCTTTGGCCACCTGCGTCGAAACCCTTATTCCATCATATTTTGCAAATACCTCTGGCTATCCTGATGCTAGATAGATAAATAGATAGCTAACTCTTTATTGAAAACTTGAATGTTACAAATAAATTAAGTATAAAAGGCTTGCTCTATAAGTGTTTCTATCGCTCAGAGCGATCTATTCCAGCCAACCATCCATGGACAGAATTAAGGCATAATACGCCTTCCATCCATCCATTCATCAGCCTTTCATCGTCCACTGCTGGACATAGGCCTCCCCAAGAGAACGCCACAGGGAACGGTCCTGTGCCGCCTGCATCCAACGACTGCCGGCGACTTTGACCAGTTCATCGGTCCACCTGGTGGGAGGCCGTTCTACACTGCACTGTCCGTTACACGGTCGCCACTCGAGAACCTTTCTTCCCCAACGGTTGTTGTTTCGTCGAACGATGTGGCCTGCCCATTGCCACTTCAGCATGCTGACCCAGCGGGCTATGTCGGTCACTCCCGTTCTCCTACGGATTTCCGTATTACGGATCTTATCACGTAGAGGATCATAAAATTCATCCACTTGAGTGACTGGCAATGTGGCCAAAAAACTGACAGCATTGCCACGTTGAATGGTAATGTTAATCTTTTGTGATTACGTGAAGCGTCAATTAGTCGTCTTTATAAAATTTGCGAGCGTTCGGACCCCAACGCCCAAGCGTTTCAACACCAAACAGTTCAAAAAAATAACTAACTTATCATCACACCGTAGGCAGAGAGAACAGAGTGCCAAAAGGCTCTATTCTTGCATACATCTCTCGCTTCCTCAACATTCATAATTCTCATCATACACGTTCGCCGGTTTCGGAGACTCCTGACTCCACCTTCCTTCAATACATGACCGATTTGGTCTAGGTAGGTGAGTCTGGGTCTCCCCCTGGACCTGCAACCTTCCACTTTCGCATTGTATATCTTCTTAACCAGTCGCTCATCCGGAATTCTTTCCATATGTCCGAACTCTCGGAGCATTCCCTTCCGCATCTCTACACCAATACTCTCTTTCATACCTACTCGCTCTCTTACATCGTCGTTAAAGTAATACTAAAATGCTTAAAGACGTTTCCATGTAGTGAAGTAATATTGATTTGATTACAAGGATAACCTAAATACAGCTAGGGTACTTTACGAAACCCTTAAGAGTTGCGTTAGTAGGGAAAAAGTATATATGATTGTCAATGGTTGTACAAACACATTATTATGTACATTTATAATCAACGATACTACCAAGGTACAACACCAATGCTACATAACTCATGTCCCGGCTGCCATTAATAGTTATGTCTGCTATAAATCTGCCAGATAGACAGCGAGATATTATCGTATTTATTATCACGGATCTACCAAATCTCGCGATAGCGGCGACAATAATTATTGTCGAGGGAACGAGATGTATGTGGGAAATGATACTGGTTTATCTTAATTTTTCACTGTAGGAATAGTTGGCATGAATTACAGCTTTACTATTTTCAACAACAACAACAAAGCATCACGCCTGTATTCCCCGAAGGTGTAGACAGAGATGTTATTACACACCCATGATTCGCCAGCTATGTTTAAGCCCCATGTAAGAGCCGTGCCTTCTACCGGGCATATTTCCAAATTTTGGGCTGCTACTGAGAATTTTTCTTTTCACGAAAAAGCTCCGGAGATCAGACCTGACGATGCGCAGTCGCTCACACTACCACTGCACCACAAAGGCAGTTATTATTAGACACCTATTTTCAGTGTTCAATTTGTAAATATCCCGCAATTAAAAACATAATGTTGAGAAATATTACACCCCGTCTCGCTACAAATAGTCTTAACTGAACGGACTAACCGAGTAGTGGTTTAACAGATCATTCGCTAAGAGTCTTATATAGAACAAACATTTTTAACAGAACTAATAGTTATTACAAGTTTTGATATATTTCAAAGTCTACAATTTACAGTTAAATATTTTCTTTACTTTGATGCCATTCCATGATAATAAAAGTTATGAAAATATCGTACTTTTCACTGATAATGTCATCGAATTTTTAAATTATTCAGCTCATCGCATCGAACTTATTCGTACAGGTCAAGCTAATAAAGTCGTATTATTAATACTACGCGGGTAGCAAGCAAGCATACAGCTCACATGTTCATGGAAGGAGAATGCTAACCATCATGGGCTTTGCTTGAATAATGCTAACTGGTATCCCATGGTCAATACTAATATCTATATATTATTTTAGCGTACCTCTAGCCTTAATATGATTGTTCTCAGACCGTAATGTTGACGTTGATAACTTCTTCCATTCTGTTGCCGTACTTATTATGAAAAATTACGCAAATAGTGTTTAATGTCTATAATGAATGGGTGAAAATCGTTTGTGGAATTAATTTTTATTTGTATAGTACGTCTAAATAAGGGGTAAAAAGAGGACTCATTGAGGATTGATTAATGTTTAAGTGTACTCACTGTGTTCTGTGTCCATGTGGGTTGGGTTCCGGCATGGGACTAGCGAAGCACATATGACTAGCTACCACGACAGCTAAGGTCAACTGAAAATATAAAACATAAGTCATGTTATTTATGTTTAACGCTTCACTAATCTTATAACATTATTTATTTTTCGCAACTCATTATTGTCCCACTGGCTCTCTCTCTTTCTCTGTCTCTCTCTTGAACATCTCTCGGATATGTGAATTTTCTCATGGTGTTTTACTTCGTGGACATTAGTAATTATTATTCAAAGGAGTTATTATGTCTTCCTGACCAAATCTAGGCATTCGGCATCTTGTAAGTCTAATGTCTAGTCATATGCCAAGAAAAATATAGTATTGTGAACAACTAACTAGGTATTTGTGAAAGTGGAAAAAGAAAACTTTATTGCGAGCGGGATTTGAACCTGCATCCCTTCCAATCCGGGCAAGTGCTCTTGACCGCTAAGTCATCGCAGACATCTAAAACAAATGTAAAATGGAGATTGGGAATCGCCTTCAGTGACTGCGATGGCTTAGCAGTCTAGATCACTCCACTTTCACAAATAATTTGTTCTTTAAAGTAGCTGAGCATGTCAAGGGCTAAAATACAGATCAAAATATAGTACTGTGCTCACTCATAATCCTATAGGACGGAAACCCGACATTCTGATACACAATCACTAATGCTTCTGTCTCCAGATATTTCGAAAAAACGCAGTGGCACTTTTTGTTCTGACGCGATATTTAAATTCAAGACCTTACGGTTAGAAATGTTTGTAATCGATAAACGATAGTATTTTACGTACATTATAATAGCTTCACAATGTTCACACACAAATATACGAGATCCTTTTAATAAATACTCACAGCGATGTTACGGTACATGTTGGCGGGTGGCGTGTCACTGTGGCCAATGCGCAGCCGCTTCCCTTAATATGCTCTGTACACGGTGAGGTTATGCAAGCTCCTGACACCGTCACGGTTCCTGGTTCAATTGCGTAGGTATTTATATGTACTACTAGTCCTCGTACGTCCTTGCATCCACGTATGTACGATATGGAGGGATGATAGACATGTGATATGTGATCATTGAATATAGAATAATTATATAAATATGTTGGGAAACGACGAAAAAACGATAATTCACATTCGTGATTTTTTTTATTGCATTTGGTAGCAGCTAAGGCACAGCCCCCCTGATGGTAAATGGTAACCGGCGCTCATAGAATCAACTATACCGGGAGTATTGTCAAGCTGCTGCAACCATTTCGTTTCACAGATATGAAATGAAAGAATTAACCGATTTCCCCTGCTAGAACCAAAACACACCGATTGTGTTAGCAAGTGAGCACTTCCACTTGGTACCCAGGCCTACCACCAGTAATGCAATGTGTGATAATTGCTTACTTCCCTTAGTCGCGTCGTACGACACCTATGGGAAAGAATGGGATGGTGACACTTGTACTCAAGAATATGAGAGGTGCCCTTTATAGGGTTTAGGATAGTTTAGTTTCCTTTTATTATTATTAATGAGAGATCTGTGGATACAATTTAAAAGCACTTATGCTGCAACCTTATATTATAAAAATCAAACGTGATTTGCTTGTCAATAATATAATAATTATAAAGACCTTTAAATTGTAATTTTAGTGATTCAGTCATGGCGGTTAGTGTTAAGAGACCATATATGCAGGAGATATATGAATGCACGAGTGTGTGTGCATACAGGTGCACTCACTGTTTCCTCACTCTTATATTAAGATGGGATAGCATACAGACACAACCGGTTAAAGATTAAGCGCAACAAAACGGCTTTCGTGCTGTCCCAGACACGGGGATGTAACACTTCTAACTTCCTAGCTCCAAGCTGTTATTAAGAAATTCTTGATAGAATAACTCAATACGTCTGTGCTGCCCCAATCCGGAATACGAACCTGAGACTTTATGATCTGCAGTTGCATGCGTTGCCACTAGACCACCGAAGCCTTTATTTTGCATATCTCGGAAAAGGCTCGAATGATTTTGGATAAAATTTTGTATATACATCGAATTTTACTTGTACCTATGTTTTGAAATAAAACTACGTTTACGGAATCTATCGCGTTTACTTGATTTTTATGCCTATACCCACGTTTCGAATACTTTACAGTATTCATGATCACGGGTGGACTTAGATGGTAGATGTCCAAAGCTGATATGTTGTTTTAACGGTTTCATCTACCCACAGTAATATGATTTTACAATTTTTTTGTTTATTTATTTCACCCCACATAATATTCGCTTAGAAATACAATTAAAAATATCTATCTACACTAAGTTTTATGCTTACAATGTAATTAAAATCTCATTTAAGCTGGTATAATAAAATTAGTACAATACTCCTTTAAGTTTTAAAATTTTTTGTTTATATTTAGTGCTTAAAAAATCTACCACAAACTACCATTTAAATTTTTTTAAGTAATCTAGAAACTACCATTAATTAGACAATATTGATTATTAGTTTCTATTATTAAATATATTGATTTTAATAGAAGCTAAGACTAAAAAGCTACCACCGGATCGGAACGCGGCCTGACTGAGAAAGATCCGGCCAGAAAACTCAGTAGGCAACAACTTGTTATGGATTATTAAATTTATGCAGAAAATACTAACTAATCACTACTGTGGGTTTTGTCTACACAATAAGCGCTAACTGTGTCTTGCAATCTTGTGGTGTGCCTTCTTGTATTATGTTTGGTGAGGCCTATCACAGGATTCCAGCTTGATGGTAAGACCCAGCCGTCTTCTCTATTGAAATTGGGATGTTTCTTAATTTCAATAGCCTCACGTATCATTCTAGGACGATATCGATGTTCTTTTGCGAGGATTTGAGGTTTGTCAAACCTGATGTAATGGCGGGTGTGGTCCTGTGTGTGATCACAAATTGCAAACTTTGTATAGCGACGGTGCTTCACATCAGCTATGTGTTCTTTGATCCGAGTTCTTATGGATCTCTTTATTTGCCCAATGTAGGAGAGACCAAAATCACAATCCAGCTTGTACACTCCTGCATCCTGTAAGGGTATATGGCACTTGACTGGTGGTAAAAATTTACTAATTCTTTTGAGTGGCTTATAGTAGGTTTTAATTGAAGCTTTCTTGAGAATGTAGCCAATCTTGTCAGTGACTCCTTTAACATAGGGCAGGACTGCAGGGAGGCGCTCAACTGTGGGTGGCATCACTCGGTTTCTGTGACGGCGGCGTGGAACCTGCAGCTTATTAGCATGTAAAACTTTCTTTACATGCTGCAACTTCATCACAGATTCCTTGTGCTCTCTGAAACAAAGATTTAGACACGGTAGCTAACTGTGAAGGATGGTGGTGAGACTCTCTATTCAGGTACTTATCAGTATGGGTTTTCTTTCGATACACTGTATGACTCAAGGTGTTGTTGGGGTTACGGATTACCATAACATCTAAGAAAGCTAAAGAGTTATTTGACTCCAGTTCCATAGTGAATTGAATTTTAGGATTGATGGAGTTCAGATGGTTAAGAAATACGGTTACTTTATCAGATGGTAATATAGTGAAAGTGTCATCTACATACCACTTGTAAAAACGTGGGACCACAGGTGAGGTTTTTGGAGCAGTTTCTTGAAGTCTTCCATGAAAATGTCAGCAACAACGGGAGAGACTGGCGAACCCATGGCCAGCGTATTCCATAGGTATGTTGTTCTCTGATAGTTTCTTAGATACAATTCTGATGTAGTGTTCCACAGGTAGGGTTACAGATCCTCACGATGTAAGATTTTGCAGGAAAACAGCAGTCATCTTTCTAATAAAGCATGACCAGTTTTAATTTTATTCTTATTTTTATTCACAGATCTCTGTCAGCCACAAACTGTAAATCTTATTCTTCGCTATCTTATAATGTACTGCCACCTCTAATCTAAATAAGTCTCGGCACAATTTTCTATTTTTCCGAGATAAATTTATAAACCTTTCTCCCTTTGGACTGGGTATATTTATGGCAAAATTTATGAAAATCAAGTCGTTACGACGTCAAGAGCAAATAAACTCATTTTCACATTTATAATTTTAGCCGTGTGGGGCCGGCTTTAGAATTGTCCGACCCCTCTCCACCCATGGGAGTCGTAAGAGCCGGCAGAGGGAATACAGGGGGAGTGGGCAGCAGCACTCTCGAATATTAACAACATCCACTGCGATCGCCAACCCGCCTGCCAAGCGTGGCGATTACGGCACCATCCCCCATTCTTGGGGAGGCCTATGTCCAGCAGTGGACATTAAAAGGCTGATGGATGGATCACATATATTGTTAAAAATAAGTAGTAAGGATTTATACACTGCCTTCTTTGCTTATCATAATATCAACTATGCACTATTTATTAACTTGATTGATTTTAATGTTTAATTGTAAACCGGTTATGAAATCCCTTAGTATATATCGGTGTTCACGCTCGGGTGGCTTCAAACAATACTTATTTGTTTATTGATGAGTTTCACGCAATTGTGAATGGCCAGGATGTCAAGGACATGTCTACAATCGAGAAAGTATATCCAAGTAACAAGAATTACGTGTATATCTACATATTCAACATAAGAATGATACAATCTGGGACAGTACGTGCTGTACATGGGAAACAGCAGACTTGCATATTTTTTACCCGACTACGGCGAAGCCAAAAGGAAGGGTTATCATTTTAGCTGTCTATATGTGTATGTATGTTTGTATTTACGTATGTTTCTCCGTAGTGCCTAAACTATTCATCTGATTTTGGCCATGGCTCAACCTAGATACCTTGTGCCTACACTTTTGTTGATTTCTGTAAAAATTTTCTTGTTTTGTACTTTTTAGACTACTTTTTTTCCGTAGTAGAGCAATAAATCTTTAATTTAATTTTTTATTTGGCTGATAATAAAAGGTAACCGCTACTCATAGACTCAGCATAACTAAGTTGTTCTGTGTGGGAATCGATTCCACAACACTCGGGCGAGAGGCCGGTATCTAAACCACTCCGCCATCTGTGCAGTTAGGTATTTGTTTGTTGGAAGTTATTGACAAACTTCGTAAAAACTGTAAACACCGTATCATCTTGCACCACGATAATGCCAGTTCCCACACGGCCAGACAGACAAATTAATTTTTGACAGTGATAAACGTAGATATATGAATCAATCCTTATAAACCAATGAGAAACAATAAATTCATTTTATGACCATTCATAGTATTTTTTGCTTATTAATTTCGATTTTTCGAGCGTCCCACTAGATACTTACAGTAAAAAGTAAGATAGTTAAGGGTTTGTAAATCAACATAAAAAAGAAATAATCTTATACTTTCTGATATTTACGTGAATGTTATACATTTTAAAATAAAACTACGTTTACGGAATCTATCGCGTTACTACGTGTGCTTGCTTGTGCGTATGTACGTGTACTTGATTTTTTACTATCCCGACGTTTCAAATACTTTACAGCATTCATGATGATTCATGATTCATGACTTAGACGATAGACGTCCAAGGCTGATATGTTGTTGCAACGGTTTCATCTACCCACAGATATTACAAAATTTTTGGTTTATTTATTTTAACCTGCCTAATATTCGTTTAGAAACACAATTAAAATATCTACTTTAAATGTTATGCTTACAATGTATGAGATTTTAAGCTAGTATATTAAAATGAGTATAATACTCCTCTTTAAATTGTATTTTTTTTGTTTTTATTTAGTGCTCAAAACAAATTAAGAAGGCCATTTTTTACTCCATACAGGGCACATCATCAGATCTTGATCTTCACGTACCTATAGGGATGTTGTACTACTCTGTCAAGAAAGTACCTGGAAAAGATCAATATTACACAAAACGTTTGTTATTCATCCAAATTTATTTTATCATCTTCAAAGTATGCTCCTTCAGAAACGATAGACTTACGCTAACGAATAACCCAATCATCAAAACATTTTTTAAACGCTGTTTCCGGAATTGAGTTCAGTTCTCGCCGCGAATTCTCCTATATGTCTTCTACCGATTGAAAACGGGTGCCACGAAGTATAATTTGAGTTAAGGAAAAAGAAAGAAGTCGGCTGGAGCCATATCTGGTGAATATGGTTTCTTACCACAAATCTGGCCTTTTTCGTCGAATTTGCTCTCTTAAACGCCGCATGACGCTCAAATAATATTCTTTATTCACCGCTTGACCTTCTGGCAAGAATTCCGAGTGCACAACACCACGATAGTCACAGAAAACAGTCAACATGACTTTGACTTTTGATCGACTTTGGCGTGGTTTTTTTGGTTTCGGTTTAGTTCGAAGTCGCCACTCCGAAGCTTGTTGACTAATTTGCATGTCAAACTCGTAAACCCACGTCTCGTCACCAGTAACAATGCGTTTCATGAATGTTGGATTGGAATTGACTCGTTCTAGCATGTCCTCAGACGCGACTCTCATGCGATTGAGTTTTTGGAGAAAATTCAGGTCTTTTGGGACTAGCAGAGCGGAAACATGTTTCATACCCACCAGTGATTATTTAAAATGGTACGGATCGACTCGTCAGACACAGAAAGTTCGGCGGCTATCTCTCTCAAAGTTAAATGAGGATTTTCAGTCACTATTTCCTTCACTTTTGCAATGTTAACTTCAGTTGCAGACGTTGATGGCCTACCAGAGCGAGGAAAATCTTCCATCACATCTCGACCGCTTTTAAAACGCTTTGTACCACCCATAAGCACATGTTTTTGATAAAGTCGATTTACCGTAAGCCTTCTGTAACATTTTCAGTGACTCCGAACACGAAATTCCATTGGCGATGCAAAATTTAAGACAAACTCTTTGTTCGGTATTTGTCCATTATGAAATTCGCAATACACACTAGATATGATATCGAGTCCATCATAATGCAACTCCGAACTGATTGTGCTACAGGCTGGGATGACATCTCAACACAAATAATAAAACAATGTCGCCACATTCTAGCACCTTCTATTACCCATATATGCAACCTGGCGATAAATACAGGAGTATTTCCAGAAACACTCAAAAAAGCGATGGTGTGTGTCCGTGGATAACAGTTGTGCCAATCTAACAACAACAAAAAAAAACAAAAATTTGAATTTGGAACCATAATCAAATCATCCATTCCCAATACTTTCTTGACTGAATGTACAAGGGACTATGCCTGGGAATCATCACAAAATTGATTGACGTTATAGAACTTCCTTATTCAAGGATAAACTGTAGCATTTACTAATAGTAAGTCTTAGAAAAAAATAAAGTTGCGGTGGGTGTATAATCACCTCATAGATGGAGACACTGAGCCTTTGCCCGCAGCTCTACCGCATACGATAGTTTTTTTGGTCATATTTCAGGTTTCCCATATTGTAGCGGGATAAAACGTATACCAGTTTGTAAATCAAATTAAGAGCTATCAAACAAAAATGTTAAATATATATATATTTTTTTATTGCGTGTGTGTGTGTTTTTATGTCACTAACAGACGAGCCACGATCCATCTGATGGTAAATGGTAACCGTCGCCCATGGAGTCGACTATACCGAGAGTATTGTCAAGCCGCTGCTTACCAATTAATTTCACAAATATGAAACGAAATATAAACGGCTATCTCCTGCTACAGCCAAAACGCAACGATGTGCTTCATGGCCGGTCACACGGGAGATGGTGATAATTGCTTACTTCCCTTAGTCGCCTCATACGACACCCGTGGAAAAGAATGGGGTGGTGACACTTGTATTCTTAGTCCGTCACCACACGGACCACTTCAAAATTGGTTTAGTAGTAATGTGCGAACAAACAAACAATTCTATTTTTTTGTCTTCAGAATTTGCCTAATACTCGTAGCAATTTAGGTGTAGTATTTTTTTTCTCAAATATCTTAATTGTGCAGAAATTGCTCTGTTACGATGCCATAAATAGTATAGGTAAACTTATCTATTTTCATCTGTGTTCTGTATATTTTATATTTACATTCCTTTTTATAGCTCTTCAACCTTAAAATTTATTTAAAAAACCTTTTTCCCGAAAAATTCAACGTGAATTTTTAGTTATCTTTATAAGAACTGGATCGAAACTAAAATGCACCGTACGAGTGGCAATGCTAGTGTGCAATCAAGTGTATTTCCCTTGGCTCCTCGGCTGGCGCGGGAAACTGCACTTTTTGATTTGTTGTTTTTCGAAGTGACTAGTTTAGTTCACTTTGGACGGTTTTAAATCTGAAAGTTTTCGTAAAACAATTCAGAGCTGCCTTTGTTATATCTATAATATCTAGTGGAAGACGAGTCAAGGTATACCTAATTGGTAGTAGGTATCGAAGTGGTAATCGCTGACCAGGGATACATAAAGAACATAAAATAACAAAGCATCACGCCTGTATTCCCCGAAGGGGTAGGCAGAGGTATACACCCATGGTTCGCCAGCTATGTCCCACGTAATAGCGGGGCGAGCCTATTGCCGTCTACCGGGCACTTTTCCAAACTCCGGGCTGCTACTGAGAATTTTTCTTTTTGCGAAAAGGCTCAATAACATTGCTTGACCTTGGGATCAAACTCGAGACCTCATGATCAGCAGTCGCTCACACTACTGCTGCAGCACAGACTCATAAAGAGGCACATTTAAATCGCTGCCTACCATTATTTACTACGCTCAAGAGAAAACTGGAGACATAGTCGACTCGTACCGGTCTTTTCTCAGGATGAGAGGGACTTAGGCCACCATCCACCACGCTGGTATAGTACAGGTGGTCAGGTGGTAAAGTTCTCTAGTCGTCGAGAAAGTTTTTCAAACATACAGGTTTACTCATAATGTTTTCTTTCACCGGGCAATTATGAATTGTAAAAAATAAGCAAATAATTTTCAATAGTCTGTGTGGTCTGTGCTCTGCGTGCTCTACTGTAGATTGGGGATCAATCTTGATACCACTGAGTGCAACCATTGGTTTTTACTCTATCATTTACGATACATGTAAATATGACTTTACTATCAAATACTTCGCTCGGATCTCTCGCATTAATTCCTGAGTATTATTTTCATGAATATTTATAACTAACTTACAAAACTTTTGCGTGATGCGCGAACAAACAAATAGGCAAGCATAAAAAAACATCAAAAATTGGTATGTTTTCAGACACGCCTAATATAGTTTTTTTTCTCAAACATTATAAATGTACAGACACAGCTTTGTTACAGCTTTATAATTTGGATGCGTTTTATTATATAGAATCCGCCTTAATAAATACGCAATGAAATTTTTAAGCTTAAATTTTACCTTAATATTAAGCCCATATACATACTCTGCTATAAATTATATGTGCAGGTAAAACAGATTAATGTGTTACCAAAAACCGTCGTCCATAATCCTCAACATTAGGCAGAGTTTCCTCTTAAAATAATACTATACTAATTATGGAGTAGTTGAGCTCGTAAAACCTCCGCAAGAGGTCTATAAGTCGGCTTCGCTTTGAAGCCGCGATCCTAGAGAGGCTTACAGGTGTAATCCCCTCACAGGTCACTCTGCCGTCACCTGTGCACGGATTCCCTTTTTTCAATATCATACGTTGTATTTGCGCGGTTGAAAGAAAACAATTTTATGGATAAAAGGGAAGCAGGAAAATGTTGAAATAAGTAGCTCTCTTTGCTGTCAGCTTTGGTAACAGGGTTAAGCTCTGTCGCTTGTGTTTATTTTTAACCATTATGGTATTTCTTTTAACGTGATAGCTTGCTACTATGTTAGATACAATTTTAATAATTATTATTTGGTCACTGCCTGACACTTGGTCGACAGACACTGGCCAAATAAGCTGTAGATATTATAATAGGGCATGATTTGTGTTTGCATAAGTGCACTCTCAGTTTTGTCCTCACATAGTTCAATGGGACGTCATTTTAATCCGGCCAGAGAGGGAACAACGTGCTTTCGCACGTGCTATGTGCTGTACGGAAGTGCAATTGAGAGTTTTATACAGAAAAAAACAATAAGTTTTTGTTGGACTGACGTGGGCTTTCAACTATGCGATACATACTAAATATTGAGAACATGTACATGTCATGTTGTACTTATACATGAAAAGCTCATTAAATGTATCAATCACTTTCAAAGAAACATGATATAGGCAACAAAATTTAAAGTTGAGGATCAAATTTGGAAAATAAATCATGATTCAAACACGGTGACGCCATATTTGTGCAAAAGCCACAAATCATTCTGGGCACACGTCATGTATCGGCTGGCATTCATCTCTCGCGCTTTTGACAGCTCACTGCAATTGCCGTATTGTTGTGACAGCTAGTGAATTTCAAGTTTTATATTGCAAATGCAAATTGTTTTGCAATTTGATTGCTGAAAACTTTATAACACTGTTATGGATAAGTATTATGTTTATAAAAAATATAAATTAATGTTTGACCTGGTAGGTAGCAAAGTATATATTATACAAATTTAATTGGTCGTACACGTCACATGAGTGGCCTAGAAACAGTAGTGTTGTGGGTTCGATTCCCACAAAGGATAGTTCTTAATGTGATCTACAAATATTTGTTTTGATCTGGCTGTACTTTATGTCTGTCAATTGAATTTTTGTACTCCGACGCGATGCAGGGATTATTTTCTTCTAGTGCCAGTGTTATCGGGTGTCATTCTTTAATTAAAAAAAAACAATACCATTTTAATGTAATGTTTGTGTTAGTTTTGTACCTTAAATATATTTGTTTGCGTAATGAAGCATAATATATTTAACTTTGCGTACTAACTTTGCTTCATTTGGGACTTATTTTAAAGAAACTCTGAAATATATGTACCTAAAAATTATATAAGTATTATTGTCAACATAAATATTTGCAGTAAAGATATGATTATTAATAAGGCACTGACGATGGTGATCACACATTTCTAATTTATTAGTCTTTATCCTGCAAAGCAAATAGTAATGTTTTATTAACAATACGAACTGTACTTAACTCGTAACTCTACCTAGCGCACTGTATTCATAGCTCCTGCAATTAGTGAGCGAGATTGACATAGTTTTGAGACCTTGCAAATCGTAGCACTAAGTACTTATTATGTAAATCGGTAAGGTTATGAAACTCCGTGCTTTGTATTTAGATATTTTTTTATATATTTTTAGCATTTTTCATGCTTAACACTATACAGTTTATATACAGTTTTATTTTTCACTTTGTGTTTACTGTCCGTGCTTTGTATTTATGGAAATAGGATGTGTTATTAAATGAAAGTACCATTACAGAGTATGCTAAAGAGTAATCTTTGCCTTTGAATTTCGTATACCATAAGATAAAACAGATGTTTGTATTTAGAAGATTATTATGTATCCTAACTATTATAAAGCTGTAAAAGAGCTGTACCTATATATAGTTAAGATATGTAAGAAAAAATGCTGTTTTAGGCTATTTAGATATGCATGGCCGCCGGTGGACCACTGAAGTAGTGTAACACAGTTCCAGTTATCCGCCAATACAGGTGGAGAGATGACCCACACTACCCTATTCGTTGCCCCGTACGATGGTGTGCGCGTTTAGGTCCATTTTTTCCCGCTTTAACAAAAGAAAGGCTATTAATGCGTCGCTTTTTTCTTTGATAGTTCTTAACTAGACTTAAACCCACGTGCTATCCCGCAAATATATCCTGAGAGACCTAGAACAAGCTTTTAGATTTCGATTGAGCCGTAGGTAAAGCCTAATCTGATATAAAAACATTTTCAATAGTACCAACCAATATTTCTCTATACTAAATATAGGACCTATATTTAGTATAGAGCTTAACAGTGTCAGTTGATACAGATTATCACAATCCTGAAAAAATATCTGACCCTGGTCTTGTTCTGGTGTCACCAGTTGCAGAGGATACCGAGAGAAATCCTTCTCGTGACTGTTATTTTTTATTTCACATTTTCGCACTTTCTGTTCGTTTATTTGGCTAAGGCTTTTGAAACGCTTAAAAATATATAGAAATAATAAAATCTTTACAATTATTTTGTAAAAAATTCAAATATGCATATACACAAAGTGCGTTAAGTTATATGCTTAAAATGTATAGACATAACCATTCATTAAAGCTTTATTTTTTTCCTTTATCCAGTAAAAGAGTTGAATTTCAGTAAGGTAATAAAAAAACGGATCGCTCTCCATAACCATGTAGAACAAAGTATCTTATCGCCTTGGGGAAAATGTATTTTTGACGTCCGGAAATTTTAAATAATACGTGTTCACAAAATAAAAATACGTGCGGTGAACCAGTATCACTAGGAAGGAAATGAAATTTAAAAAGTAATAAATTACTCTGCTGTGCCGTGTGGGGCCGGCTTTAGAATTGTCCCACCCCTCTCCACCCATAGGACTGAGGGAATACCGGGGGAGTGGGCAGCAGCACTCCTTTCGAGTATTAACAACATTCACTGCGATCGCCAACCCGCCTGCCAAGCGTGGCGATTACGGCACTATCCCCCATTCTTGGGGAGGCCTATGTCCAGCAGTGGACCTTAAAAGGCTGATGGATGGATGAAATTACTCTGACCATTCATAATTCATACACTGACTAGAAATAATTCAAAAATTCAAAGCATCAAGTCATCTATCTCCCTTTGAGTTCTAAATTAAACTATAACCCAGCTAAATGGCGAACGTGCTAGTCCTATCTGACCACTTTATATTACTGCAGCATTCTTTACAGTGTAGGGTTACCTCTCGTATTCTCAATGGCTTTTAACGTATCGAATAACAGCCAGTAAATGCAATACTTGTACTTGTAACAGTATCGGTGCTTCACTACCTATAAAGTATTCTTTGTAAGAAATGAAATGTTATTTATCTATATTTTATTTTACATTTTAATGGTTTGGAATACATTTATTAGATTATTTCAACGCAATCAAACCGCTTTTCTACTATTGTATAATCGATCAATTCCATGCATGTAATGTATTCGCGATGTTACGGAATCTCTACTTATATAAAGTAATTATGTAAGAGTGTGTGTATTAACCAAGTAGAGGCAAAGGTTCTAGTTTTCCCTTATTAATTAAAGAACTGGTGGCATATATAATCTTACTTAAATGTATAGCATTCATTTCGCAATAATTTTATGAAATACTCGTAGTAACAACTTAACTGCGTGCAAAACAACCGAGATATGAGTAGATCTGCCTCTCTTATATTAGTATAATATCTATGGATCTGTCTCTCTGATTTGTCTGAAACATTAGGATAGTAACAAATTTATATTCGTAATGATGACTACGGGGATTTTTAAAATACTTTGGAAAATCAAAAATTGCACGCCTCATAATCTTCATTTTTCACAATAAAATTGATTATTTGATAAGTAACTAATAATGTATTGATCTTACTAAGTAGTTATCAATAAATCACATAGATAGCGCTAATTTCACAAAGTACTGTGGTTTTCATGTCTTATATGCCATCTAGCGCTAATTTTAAGAAGTACTTCTATATTGGTTTTTAGAAATAGTTCTCACGAAATAAGGATAGCGCTGGTTTTAGTGTTGAATTGAGCGTACATATTCTCTATTTTTTGGTTATTTAATAACAATTAAACCACATCGAATCAGACCGTGAAAAGTGATAGGGCTCTATTCGTAGTTACTGAATCGTAAAAGAAAAAACAAATACTCGAATAGTAAAGTATTTCGGTCGTTATCGTGTTAGTTAACATACATTACCTACGACACTACTGAGAATTTTTCCTAAAAAGAAAACTTCTCAGTAGCAGCCCGGAGTTTGGAAATGTGCCCGGTAGACGTCAATAGGCTCGCCCCCTATTACGTGGGACTTAAACATAGCTAGCGAGTCGTGGGTATGTAATACACCTCTGCCTACCCATTCGGGGAATACAGGCGTGATGCTATGTTTTTTTGTTTTTTTTTACCTACAACACACGACGAACGTCCAAAACAGGTCTTTTTTTAACTAGTTTAAATAACAGAAATGGCATCAAAAATATCATAAGTGTTTAAAATTGTGTTTTTTCTTGATATGTGTGTGTATATATTATTTTACAAGTGAAAAATATGATAAATATTTTAAGTTTAAAAAATCAGTTGTTCTCGTGAAGCGAGAGTAATACCCACCTCAACGCTTCGCTTATGAGGTGTGCAATAGGTAAATCTTCTAATAGATATCTACTATGTTTATTAGACAGAAGCTGCGAGGACATTGTGTCGTCCATCCATCTATACCTTTCATTTCATATCTGAGAAATGAAATGGTGCGCAGCGGCTTGACAATACTCTCGGTATAGTTGAGTCCATGAGCGATGGTTACCACTTTCCATCATGTGGGCCGTGGCTCGTCTGCTATCATTAGCAATAAAAAAAAGCACAGAGGCAAGCAAAGCAAAGGCAAAGAGATTACGAGAAAATTAAAACCTACCAAATTAGAGGCTGCAAATTGTATTGAAATTACAGTTTCCAATGGCCATGTCGATAATACGTCATCTGTCGTGAAATGATAGCAGTAAACATCCCCATTGTCATTACATATTCTAACAATGGGTCATCCTGGGAAATTTAGAAATAAAAACGAAAAAAATTAATAAAACTCCATGATGCATACATGTTTCGTCGCAACACTGATGCACTTTATACAGTTTAATCCAAAAGTTAAACCAGTTACGTGCATTACATGACAAAGTACCGATCGCGTAGTATCTATGCCATTATCATATTATAATTTAGCGCAGCCGCAGCGCTCGTAATATGATATTAAACACGCTCCTGACATGACGTGACTGCATTGCGCGTTCATTATACATATTAAGGCTGAACTTGGTGATGGCACTTATTCTTAATAAATCAAGGTTGATACGTTATCTTTTGTATCACTGTCAGCAGTAGGTATCATGATTTATTCTATTCAAGTATCTACATTCAGACTATTTATGGATCACAGAAAGAATTGTCCTGTATCGGAATTGAAACCACAATACAGAAATGAGAAGTCAGTATATAAATCACTCCGCAGTCAAGTGTTATAAGACCAGTGTCAATATTTAGCGTTTTTGAAGTGTGAAATGCGCCTCTTTTTTGATATTTTTTTTATACTCTCAATTCCTCCTCTTCCCCTATTTGATCTCCAAAACATGAGGTTGGCTCATTGGCGCATTTGTTGCCAATCGGTCCTGAGGATGCCTTGTGTAGAGGCAAAACACGTGTCGAATGTGTGTTTGGATTTTTGCGAAATATTGCAACGTTTCTGTTCTGTATTATCACATTCTCCTCTATCTGTGAGAGTGCGGATTGGCAATGTTAGGTTATTTTGTGTGTCTAAAGATAACCGGGATTGGCAATCCATGAGTGGTGGATTTTCTTACTAAAATATCCATTCTATAACAATAACAATGGACGTCCGCCAAGTGTCGCCTCATTCAATTAATTATGTACCTTAATATTAGATACATACATATATAAAATGTCACGCTTGTGTCCCAGAACGGTAGGCAGAGACAATGGATTTCCACTGTAGACGATCTTTGCTCACCCATTTTGCCTCATTCACTTTCATTACATACATGCACGTCGATTTACATAAAAAATCTTTTTATATTTAATAGTTTTAATAATCATCTACACGTGCCAACAAAAAAATGAAGCTGTTTCGCAGTGACAAAATTACGTATTCCGTTTGGCTCTTTTGTTAATTAAATGCATTGAATTGTCAACTTTTGCTCTAAGATAATAAAACTTTTGGGATGAAACTCTTAGTGATGACTAATCCTTGTTATAATGAGATTTTTGGGAGGGAAGCTTCGGTGAGCTTCTTTATAAAATAAAATAAACTATATGGTTAAAATAAAATAAATATAAATATTCACGGACATTTTCACACAACGTCCTCTGGTCCCAAACTACGCTTAACGCTTGTGGTATGGGTACCAGATTACGAATATAATACATATATTACTTTTTTTGTAAATACATACATATAATATATATAAAACACCCAAACGCAGTACAAATATCTGTGTTCATCACACAAATAATTGTCCTGAGCACGGAAGTCGGTTGCAGTATCGACTACGCCACGAGGCCGTCGAGGGTTGTCTGAAAAGTCGGTTTATGGACGATAATATTTTACGTGATAACATCATATACATATATATGCTTTCTGAGAGTTTCACAAAATGTAATACTGATAGAAATCGAATGGTACATAAAAAAAAGTACGACCGCGCGTGCTGCTTTACAATAATTGAGATACGCATGTTGCCCGGGAAGCGTTCGGGCGAAGAATGTGATGTCGGTCCAGTCAGTCGGTGAGCGCGGCCGGCCGCCTCCCTCTCACAGGCACGCTTCAGCCCTCGGCTCTCAAACAATGCATCGGTCGCCATACATTTTTCGGAACCTGAGACTTTTTCGTGCGGGCTGCCGGCGTTCATAGATTTATAAGAAGTTATCACGTTAAAAAACTTATGCAGTAATATGTTATTCTTGTATTTAAAATGATTTATCTGATTTAGATCATACTCCCACTGTTGGGCAAGGGTCAGCGCTTAAAATGAGGAAGATTCAGGTCCAGTCCAGGCTGAACTAATGCTAGTCAGCAAATTTCAAATCTCTCTCTTTTCTTGAAAAATCTCTCAGTTTTTACCACTAGGGTGTTACTAATTTGTAACTAATTTATTTTAAGAAAACTATTAAGTTATTATTACAAAAATAATACCAACTATTCTATCTATTAAGGATATCATTTAGTAAGTATTACGATTACAATTTCAAATAAGTAAATTAAAATCCACATGATGTTTTAGATAGAATGATGACCCTAGTATATGATAGGTACCTAAGTGTTGTGATAACTAAAATATTGTATTAATCTACATCTACACTAATATCACAGTCTTATGGTTCTTCGACTGTGCTAATATTACAAAGAAGACTGCACATGTGGCGGAGTGGTTTAGTTACCAGCCTTTTGCCCGAGTGTTGTGGGTTCGATTCCCACACAGGACAAATCTTTGTGTGGTTGATCAATTGGTTGTTCTGAGTCTAGGTGTATTTTGTGC
This sequence comes from Leucoma salicis, assembly GCA_948253155.1. Classification (NCBI taxonomy): domain Eukaryota; kingdom Metazoa; phylum Arthropoda; class Insecta; order Lepidoptera; family Erebidae; genus Leucoma; species Leucoma salicis. Next base: position 9,439,648 of record OX411820.1, on the reverse strand, counting down.
CCATGAAATTGTATGTTTGTAAAGTCCCCCGCGATACAAGGATTATCCTTAGTGCAGGGTGTCTGTATTTTTGTAAAGTCCCCCGCGATACAAGGATTATCCTTAGTCCAGGGTGTCTGTATTTTTGTAAAGTCCCCCGCGATTCAAGGATTATCCTTAGTGCAGGGTGTCTGTATTTTTATAAAGTCCCTCGCGATACAAGGATTATCCTTAGTGCAGGGTGTCTGTATTTTTGTAAAGTCCCCCACGACACAAGGATTATCCTTAGTGCAGGTTGTCTGTATTTTTTAAACAAAAACAAACAACAAAAAAGAGGAAAGTTTTGTATTTTTTTATGTTTGTAAAAATAAAAAATAAATTCGAAAAGCTACTTGACCGGTTTTACATTCCATTCATCCATCCATCAGCTTTTCAACGTCCACTGCTCGACATAGGCCTCCCCAAGAGAACGCCAGAACGAGCGGTCCCGTCATCCCCCATAACGTATAATGCCGTAATCGCCACGCTTGGCAGGCGGGTTGGCGATCGCAGTGGATGTTGTTAATACTCGAGGGAGTGCTGCTGCCCACTCCCTCGGTATTCCCTCAGTCGGCTCTTACGACTCCCGTGGGTGGAGAGGGGTAGGACAATTCTAAAGCCGGCCCCACACGACGGTTTTACATTATCCTTGAGTAATATAGGCTATATTTATTACTAGAAAAAAGCTAATAATTATAAAGAGGAAAAATTTGTATCTTTGTGTGTTTGTAATGAATATACTCAAAAACGACTCAACCGATTTCAAAAATTCTTTTACTATTAGAATGCTTCATTATTCCTCAGTAATATATTACTAGATTTATAACTAGAAAAAAATAGTAAAAGAAATAAATAATAATAATAGTAGGGATCTCCCCTACTAAAACTTCAATAATGTAGGTTTATGGATAAAATTATAAAATTTTATAAGAAAATTATAAACACTAATTTGAAAAAAGAACTACTTATATTTATTCTACGTTTATCTCAAAATGTTTAAAAATTAATGTCCACCCGCCGGGATGGGCCCTAGTTTATTTATCAAAGATGCTTTAGACATCTTTTCAAGTGCTAAAATACATATCAAAATAAATTAAGTAGGTTATTAAGATAGAAGCAACCTGTATATATCGCGTGCATTCGTTGATTTGTGTTGCGATTTGAGTCAAGCAATCTAGTGCTGTCTGTTCTTTGTGTTAGAAAAAGCTAAGTTATGTCCTACGAGTGCAGGCGTCTGACTGTGAAGCTTGTTTTGAAGTTGTTTGTTCTTAGTTATTAGTATGTCTCTGCACTGGAATATTTTAAAGACAAGAGAGAGTTTGCACAAGAACGTAGCCATATTTTGGTTAAGTCAAGTTTTGTTCGTTAGCTGATGAAGGCAACAAAATTACGTCAAATTAATTTAAATTAAAAACAGTTATAGTTAAATGATCTAAGAATATCAGTCACTACACTTTTATACTATACCATGAATAAAGTCATTACCCCATTTCATTTTAGATAGATGACATACTTATATTATGAAAAGTTGTTACACATGCTCGTGTTTAGCTTTTTTAAAGCTACATCAAGGCTATCACATGCTCGTTGACAACACCAAGGCAAAGGAATAGGTGGTGGAAGGGAAAGATGATACACAGGAGAACATACTTCTACGAAAAGTGGTTTGGTCTTATAATGACGTCAGAGACAAATTAGAGTTAAACGCCTCCTTAGTTTTATTTACCTAACTAGCCTTTGCCCGCGGTTCCACCGCAGCCAACAGCTAGTTTTTAGGTTATATCTCACATTCTTGATATAGTAGCGGGATAAAATGTCTACCAGTTTTAAAGTCTCATCGAGAGCTAAAAAAATGTGCCATCAAAATCCGTTCCGTAGTTTTTGCGTGATTCGCGAACGAACAAACAAACAAAATATTTATAAAAGTCGTTTTGTGTTTAGACACGCCTATATTATAGCCTAATACAGTATTTTTTTCTCAAATATCTTAAATTTATAGACATAGTTCCGTTACACCTTTATAATAGTACTAGCTTACTTCGTACCTCCATATATTTTTTCATGAATAAATATTGCTATTATAAATTGAGATATAAAGTTTCCTATCTTCTAAGTTGGAACAAAACACACATTTAAAAAAAAGAAAAGTTAAAATCGGTTCAGTAGTTTCGGAGTTCATCCCGGATAAACATCGTGACGCTGGAATTATATATAATAGATAGATTATTCGCTATATAATATATAGATTATTACCCACGCTGTTATTATCACAACTATATCTCTTATTAATATTCAATTCAACATAGCCAGTGCATCTTCATTGCATAATGGGCTCAATTAACGTTCCCGGTCTTTCGTTCATTCACGAGAATTTTTCTTCGCCATCTTAATTTGTACGTGACTCCGCCGTTTAATTAGTCCAATTACGAGAACTTGCTTTTTGTTTTAGTACTCACGGGGTCGCCATTGTTGAAATTTAAATGAATACTCAAATTCACTGTATTGTGATCATACGGATGTTGTGATAATTTAGTTTTACATAACGACAATAACAAATAATAATAATAGTTTTTTTGTTTTCGTCATACGCTAATAAATAAAGCATCCATACCTCATTTCTGAGTCTTCTAAACATTACATTTTCAAACAAAGTCTCTAGGCAAAAAGTCCATGTTAATAGTTTGCCGTTGGTATATTGTTAATGTGTTAGTCACTGAGAACTCATTACTCAAGTGCCACTCTACATTATTCAAGAGCATTATTCAAGAGCTACAATAGAAACAATTTTTGGATAGAAAATCATTTAAAATGCTAAAAATAAAAAATTATGGATATGTTGAACATATATTTTTATTTTTTTACCGTTACCTTACGCAAACACTAGTCTTGGTGTTTATTTCATGTGTAAACCTTATGCGTTTACCTTAATATTTCTCTATTGTCCCTTTCATCTGTCTAGTGATAGCCTATAATAGTGGTAAAAACCAAGAACTGCAAAGACAATGGTATCGAGTTCGATCCCAGTCTAAGGTACACCTCTGACTTTTCAACATTTTTCGAGAATATATGTGTGTATTGCTCGGCGAAGGAAAACATTGTGAGGAAACCTGCATGCCCGAGAGATTTTCTCGACGGCTTGTGAAGTCTGCCAACTCGGACTGGGCCAGCGTGATAGACTATGGCCTAATCCCTTTCACCATGAGAGGAGACCCGTGCCTAATAGTGGGACAGAAAAAGGGTTGAAAATAAAAGTCCCGTCTAATCCAAATGAATAAAGAAACGACGTCTCGATCAAACCAGCTTAATCTCGCTATCGTTTATCGACAAGTGAATGTAAGATTATAAAAATGTGTATAATGTCCATATAGGCGCAAGTAAACCAGCTCACAAAACCGTAAATAGAATACCAATATGTAGCCGCTTGATTTCCTTATTTTAATTTATACTTGATGTAACACCTGTCTGTTTAACCTAGAATCGTACTTATTCAGAACACGTAAGTATACGAAACGAAGGGATTAACTGGTACACTATTGTAATGCGCGATTACTAATGAATATACATTGCATGTATGAAAACACAAATGACCGTACATGCCTTATAGATTACGCAATGGATCGTTATCAATTATTCATATATATTAATGACTAGATGACCCAGTGAACTTCGTATCACCTACAATTTATTTTATCAGCGATTATCAATAGCAATCCTGATCAATCTGCATCGTCTAAGGTTTGAATTTAGATAGGTTATTCAATGAAATTTGCTTGTATTCCACTCTTGATTTAATGGAGTTGTTAGACTTATAGACACAACTTTGCCAATGTCCCGTGGACAATTTGCTTGTAATTCAAATGAATTAGAAAGAATGATAGTAGTAGGTGTCATTTTGTCGTCTGTTGTCAGTACCATAATCCAAAAAGGTTATTTCCCATACAAAGTTAGATTATTAAAATTTTCATCTGTTTTATGGCTTTATGTATTAGAGCGAACAATGGAAAAAGTAAATTATTTCTTTTATTCAAGCCATTTTTGTTTAGCGAGACTAACGAACATCAGTTGATTTTTATATATATAGATAATATAATTCTCTAAGTAATATTATAGACGTAATATTTATTAAAATGTAAGGTTGCAGTCACTTCGCGTTTCACATAAAAGTTGTTTCTAAGTAGCGAGCATGTGAGTAATACCGATGGATCACACGGCCAGTTCTCCTCATTTAGGTCAATTTTCTGTTTTTTGAGCAGACAAGACCCAACTTTCAAAATCTAGGGCTTCTTTGTTGCATTTTATAATGAAGGAAAATTTTAGTCTTACCCGTTTAAATGAAGACTTTTAGTGCAGTCATTTCGTTTGAAGACGTATTCCCCACGTTTATAGGGATATAATATATTAAATTATAATAAAGCTTTTTCGTAAACCGTGAAGGAAAACAAAAGGGTATTTGAATTTAAACAGGTTATTATATATTATACTAGTTGTTGGATTCTGACTTCGACGCGTGGATTTTGTTTTTATCGTACTGTATAATGAAGATAACTTTTTCTTGACATCCGATTTAAAAAGATTCTAGATATCAAATTTCCACACATTTTAATAGTTTTCTATAGCGTTAGCGATCATAGAACGGAACTCGGCTAGGCGCACTATTATTACGCTGTAACAGAGCTATGTCTATAGATTAAATATTTGGGAAAAAAATAATTAATACGATAATAAATAATATAAATAGCTTTTAAGCTGTTTTATTAAGAATTTTTCTGTCTGTTTATTTGTTCGGACATCACACAAAAACTTCTGAACGAATTTTGATGAATCTTTGCATCTAGAATTAATGAATCATGAATCTTTACAGCTACTACATCCAGAACCGAAGATATAACCAAAAAACTAGCTTTTGACAGTGGCGAAGCCGCTGGAAAAGCCTATATATATACACAATAATGTAAAATATAGGTTTTAGCGGATATAAAACAATAGGTATTATATATTTATCATAAGAAAATATTAATAATAAGGTAAAATGGATTACATGCATCGGATTTCTAAAAAAAATCTTATCTTTGTTTCAGGTACTTAAAATAACTACACATGTGGTCCGCGACAACAAAAGAAACGAGCAGCGCGTTTTTGAGAAATTTTTCTCGTGCCCCATTTTCTCCAGAGTATTGTTTAAGATGTGGAACTATACGAAGTCTTTTTATGTTATTTTGTAGTCATACTTGTGCATATTCTACATATATCATTATGAACCTACATTTAAGATTTGGGTTACATTTATAATCTGCGTCAGTTTGCCGAATTATCGCTATAATATTTTTAACAGGGCTATAATTAACTGCAATTTTGTTAGGGATATTTAGTAAAATACGTACTTTACCAGCCTTATTGTGCCCACTTGTATTTGTACATATCCCCCTGGTAACGTCGCATCGGACTTTACGTGATCGCCCTATTAATATCATAGCTAGAAACGCCACGCACTATCCTTGTAAATTATTCATTAAAAAAAGCTTTATTATATATTTACATAAATTATTTAACTGACTGACTGATTGACATATCAACGCACAGCACAAACTCTTGAGGTTAGAACCGTGAAAATTGATACTTTACGTGTGCACTAAGAAAGGATTTTACGTACTACTCTGTCAAGAAAGTACCGGGAAAAGATCAATAATACACAAAATTTTTGTTATCATCCAAATTTATTTTATCACCTTCAAAGTATGCTCCTTCAGAAACGATAGACTTGCGCCAACAAATAATTCAATCATCAAAACAACCGGAATTGAGTTCAGTTCTCGCCGCGAATTCTCCTTTATGTCTTCTACCGATTGAAAACGGGTGCCACGAAGTGGTAATTTGAGTTTAAGAAAAAGAAAGAAGTCGGCTGGAGCTATATCTGGTGAATATGGTGGTTGCTCGATGGTATTTGTTGAGTGTTTGGACAAACATTCATTCAGAATGATGGCTTTGTGCGAAGGCGCACTTTCGTGGTGCAAAATTCAAGATTCATGGATCAAGTGTTTTCTCTGCGCAACATTGTGGAGAAGCATCTGGCTGTAGGCCAGAGAGTTTTCTGCAGTTTTGTGGATTTGGAGAAAGCATTTGACACGGTTGTACGAAAGGAACTTTAGGACATTTTGCCGGAATATGGTATTAACGGTAGCAGTAGTAACATGGACTGCAGAGCTTGTGTGCGACTGGATGATGGAATGTCACCCTGGTTTGATGTCAATATCGGCGTTAAACAGGGCTGCGTTCTATCAGCCAGACTGTTTATCATATATCTGGATAAATGTCTACAAAGGTTGAATGAAATGAATGTGGGAGTTCAGATGGGCGACTCAGTGGTTAGGTCTCTGCTATATGCAGACGATGCGGTTTTATTAGCGCAGTCTGCGGCTGACCTGCAAACCCTAGTCGACGTAATGGCAGAAGATTGTAAGAAAAGGGGCCTACGTGTGAATGTGAGCAAAACCAAAATAATGGTTTTTGAAAGAGAAGAAGCCAGAACAGATGTTAGAGTAGCAATAGGAAATGGTGTGCTAGAACAAGTGGATGAATTTGTATATCTTGGATGTGGATTCAGTCGGGATGGAAGGTACACCACTGATGTAGAGAGAAGAGTAAATGCAGGAAATAGAGTGAACGGAACATTGGGACAACTTCTCGGCAGTCATCACCTCAGCCAGAAGGCACGTGTCGAAATACACAACGCAGTGCTTGTCCCAACGTTATTGTATGGAAGCGAGAGTTGGGTATGCAAAAAGGAGCATGAGAGTAAAATCAATGCGGTCGAAATGCGATCTCTGCGGAGAATCTGTGGAGTGAGGCTGACTGACCCCATTCGTAACGATGACGTAAGAGAGCGAGTAGGTATGAAAGAGAGTATTGGTGTAAAGAAGCGAAAGGGAATGTTTCGATGGTTCAGACATGTGGAAAGAATGCCGGACGAGCGACTAGTTAAGAAGATATACAATGCGAAAGTGGAAGGATGTACTTACAGGGGGAGACCGAGACTCACCTACCTAGACCAAATTGGTCATGTATTGAAGGAAGGTGGAGTCAGGAGTCTCCGAAACCGGCGAGCGTGTATGAACAGAGTTATGAATGTTGATGAAGCGAGAGATGTATGCAAGAATAAAACCTCTTGGCACTCTGTTCTCTCAGCCTACCCCGCAAGGAAAATGGCATGATGATAAGTTAGTAAGTAAGTAAAATTCAAGAATTTTCTTTGCACAAATCTGGCCTTTTTCGTCGAATTTGCTCTCTTAAACGCCGCATAATGCTCAAATAATATTCTTTATTTACCGTTTGACCTTCTGGCAAGAATGCCGACTGCACAAAACCGCGACAGTCAACATAACTTTGACTTTTGATCGACTTTGGCGTGGTATTTCGGTTTCGGTTCAGTTGGAAGTCGCCACTTCGAAGCTTGTTGACTAATTTCGTAAACCCACGTCTCGTCAACAGTAACAATGATGATAACATGAATGTTGGATCGGAATTGACTCGTTCTAGCATGTCCTCAGCGACTCTCATGCGATTGAGTTTTTGGAGAAAATTCAGGTCTTTTAGAACTAGCCGAGCGGAAACATGTTTCATACCCACCAGTGATTGTTTAAAATGGTACGGATCGATTCGTGAGACACAGAAAGTTCGGCGGCTATCTCTCTCAAAGTTGAATGAGGATTTTCAGTCACTATTTCCTTCACTTTTGCAATGTTAACTTTAATTGCAGACGTTGATGGCCTACCAGAGCGAGGCAAATCTTCCATCACATCTCGACCGCTTTTAAACGCTTTGTACCACTTATAAGCACGTGTTTTTGATAAAGTCGATTCACCGTAAGCCTTCTGTAACAATAATGAGTGGCGGTCAGAATCTATTTTATGATAGTGAGTTTATTTGTTACCACTTGACGCCATAACTACTTAAGCGATCATCGTGAAATTTAGCATGCATAGTTCGGAGGATATAGGCTACAGTTGATCTCGAAAATGACAGGTTCTTGTAGCTAGCTACTTATTCAGATTAGAGAAGCTCTTGACGTTCGCTAGTATATTTATTAAATAAAAGGAGAGGAAATTTGTTATTATGCAGATCAAAGGAATACTCGTAAAAAGATTTTTTGATCTGTATTTTATCATGACATGCTCAGCTACTTTTAAGAAAAAATTATTCGTGAAAGTGGTGGTTTACTGCGAGCGGGATTCGAACCTGCGTCCCTTCCAATCCGGGGAAGTGCTCTAGACCGCTAAGCCATCGCAGTCACCGATGGCGATTCCGCTCGCAGTAAAGTTCTCTGTTTCCACTTTCACAAATAATTTGTTCTTTAAGGTATAAAGACATTTTGCTACACACTCGTATCTAAGATTCCTACAGCTCAGCTTAGCTTTATATTATATGTAATTTTACTTGAGCTCGTTCGGGTGTTATAACTAAATTCAGCATAACTTTACGCTCGGTAAACCTCTTCGGATGTGTTAAAAATATGAAACTTCTGAGAATTTACCGCCTACAAAACTGTACTCTCTTTGAAATTATTTCATGTTTGTTAATCTTAATAAAGAGATTTTCTAATAATCTTTAAGGTTAAAAAGAATTTCGACAATCTGCATCACGTGTCTGTTTGACAAATGTTGATAATAGGTATTCAAACATAACACATTTTTGAAATGTGTGTGTGATTCATATTAAATAGTCCAAAAATCTCAGTTTGAATTCGTTAAAGCTTGATGCAGTTGGCATTCTGAACCTTAAGTTTATATTGACAAAAATGATCTTTAAACACTGGTACTTACCTACTTTTTGAATTTACGCTAACAGTACTGGCTTTATTATTGCGCAACCATAGGCGTTTTTTAGGCAAAGTAATATGAAAAGTGTAATATTTCTTACCACACAAAACGTAAATCAGAAAAGCTGGAGAACTACCACTCTTGACTTAGGGTTTTAAACGACATCTTTGATGTGCACCCTAACGCCTGGAGTGGTACAGAGACTCTTCGTAGATAAAGTGCATTTCCATATTAAAAGATTTAAACATGGTTATAAAGTGAAGTGGATTTGTTGTCTTCGTACAAGGACGCAGAATTCACACGAAGGGTGATAAATCATCGATCTAAGCTTTGAAGAAATCAGGAAGTATAGTTTTCATTATAGGAATTTGCTTTAGTATTATATTTTATTATTATTATATTAAATATATAGATCAGACAACAGCCTATAAGCAACAATATGAATTTTTCATCGTAGATACATATAGTATAAGCTAAATGAATACTGGCATGTGCAATGAGGTTTTAATAACTATCGTGCAATATGCAAGGCAAAAGAAAGGATATGACAGCATTTGTATTAAATTTACTTTTACATACATACAGATCCAATTATTATGGTTCAAGATATAAAATTCTAAATATTCTGCATATGAGACATACTTGTAAGGGTTGTTAGATGGCTTACAAATTATATAACAATAACAAACAGATTCAAACAATGTCTAACCCTTTCCCAAATTGCTATAGGATTGTTTAACAAGAAAATTGACCTATAAACTATTTGGAGGACCCTATAAGGGTTTGGCACAACTCTGCAATAAGTTTACCATATTGTGATTACTCCTGGGATTGGACTTTGGCTTTACGAATGCAAGAATGGATTCCGCTATAACTGTATAATATTGTCGCACCACTGGACTTATTGATAGAATACAATTGGAAAGTGTGCAAAATGCCTTATTAGAGCTCAAAGGCAAAATGGTTTAAGTGAATTATTGTATTCCAATGTCTTTAAACGAATATTGGTTTACAGAAATATGTTATCGGCTTTGCCTTTCATAAGCACGTATGTCAAAATGTTTGGGTATTCAGTTAAATTTCTGATTTTACACATCACATCCCGTTAAGTAGCAATGGGAGTATATCGAAGTTCCTCCAATTAAAATAGAATTGATTTGCGGTGACCACAGTGAAATGGCGGGAGTTTAAGGGGCCGTGGAAATTACCAATATACAAAATATATAGATAGTTTTTTTATATATAATTTTAAAGATATCCTGCGCTAATGAATAATCCTAGTATCGCGGGCAACCCTACAAACATACAATGTCGCGGACACAAAGTACACCCAGACTCAAAACAACCATTTGTGAATCACATAAAGAGTTGACCTGTATGGGAATCGAACCCACATCATTCGCGGGAGGCCGGCATCTAAACCACTCCGCCATCTGTGAACATATTTTCTTCACGCCAGTATCCCCGAAGGGGTAGACAGATGTTTATTACACACTCACGGTTCGCCAGCTATGTTAAAGTCCCACGTAAAAGGGCGCGAGCCTATTGCCGTCTACCGGGTACATTTCCAAACTCCGGGCTGCTACTGAGAGTTTTTCTTTTTACATAAAAGCTCAATAGCATCGCCCGACCCGGAGATCGAATCCGAGTCCTCATGATCAGCAGTCACTTACACTACCTTCTTATTTACAGTGTAACAAAACGAGATCCAGAGGATGTAACATATGATTTACTGGTAGTAGGGTTTTGCATGAGGTAAATGTATCATTTGTTGCTAGACCCCAACGGTACCACTGTCTTACTGCAGCCGTGAAGCATTTCGATGTGTTTTGGTCCCAGAATATGCAGCCGTTTTGATTCCTACTACTCTCAAGCGTAGTGATTGGACTTCATGATGGTGAAATCATTGAGCGGCGGCCATAACTTAACATCAGGTGACCCATAGTTTGCTTATCACCGTAAGCAATTAAATAAAATTATAAAATTTGGTTAGACTACAAATTAAACTTTAACAATATGGGGTGAAAGATGATATCAAAAAAAAAATTAAAATAAATAAAATTTATAAATTCTGATTATAATACAAATTAAACCTCAAAAATAGGACTCGAAAGATGATATCATATTATGTATCACGCAAGAAAGTCCGATCTTATGATATCTACGCAATTTACATCCTTATTCTATTTTGTGTATTAAATGTAGCGAATCGAGTTCTCGATTTCCCGTGGAAATCGGATTATCCGATTATTTGTAAACGCGGATTGGGAATGAAATCGGTTCCGTACTCGTTACCGTGGTATACACGGTACTCTTTATGTTCATATTTTTTCTTTGAATACTGCGAATATGCGTTGTTTATTTCGCAAATCTTGCTTTCATTGAAACAACATTTTCTTTCCTTATTTTTGTATCGAAGCATATATTGATAGAGATATAATGTTATTTTTGAAAGCTATAATGACAATTATTGTTCTATTATTAACTCAAATATTGCAGAACAAATTATTTGTGAAGTCAAGTCCTAAACTACAGATCAAAGTAATCAAATAATCGCTTTTAGAATTATGATCAAACTGTTTAGAGTCATTAATTACGGATTTCCATATATTATTAACTTCCCGCTAAGAAAAAAGATAATTTTCTAAAGTTGGGAAGTTATTGGATTTACCCCGTTTTTCGAAAATCAAGTTTTCTATGGATGTTAACGTTTTGAGGTCCTAGGAAGCTTGAATACAAGGGAATTTTGGATACAATTAGGACCGATTCGAACCGGTAGATCTTAAGAAATTTCAAAAATCTACAAAAAAATTTTTTTTCATATGTGCTTTTTTGGATATAACTTAAACGGTTTTACCGATCGATTCCAAAAACTAATCAGCTCTTACGAGAAAATCGGTTCATTCATTTAAAAGTTATTGCGATTTGAAAATTCAACGAATAGTGTTTCATTAAATCTCTATAAGACTTTTGAACTTGAAGAGCTCAAAACCATAGAACAGTTATCTCTTTGAGCTCGGAGAGCTCAAAATGACACGAAAATTATACTTTTAAGCCCAAAGGAGCTCAAAAACGTAATAAGTGCAATTTTGAGCGCTTAAGTATCAAATTAGCGGGAAGTTGCAGGGATGGCATTTAGGGTCAACCGTTTTCCAGATTTTTTTTATTGCATATGGTGTCAGACATGTTCCACCTGATGGTAAGTGTTAACCGTCGCTCATGGACTCAACTATACCAAGAGTATTGTCAAGCCGTTGCTCACCATTTCATTTCATAGATATGAAATGAACGAATTACCGGCTATCTCCTGCTACAACCAAAACACACCGATGTGCTTCAAAGCCGGTCACACGGGAGATGGTGGTACCAACCAATAAAAAATGAGAACTCCCACTTGGGCTGGGTACCAATAACACGCCACGTAATGCAAAGGGTGATAATGACTTACTTCCATTAGTCGCCTCGTACAACACCCGTGGGAAAGAATGGGGTGGTGACACATGTCACATAGTCCGTCGCCACACGGACCAAATCAGCTTTTTTATTTCATATCAGCTTTTTTATTTATATAAAAGAAATCTTATATTTATATAGACATTCCCAATGTGTCCCCACAGATACAACAGACCACAATAGACGGCAGCTAACCCTGCGTCAGTATGGTAGAAATTTGGTCCAATGACTCACCGGTGGATCACATGGTCCGCTAAAACAGTGGGAGACACGGAACACGGTGGGTTAATTTAAAGGACAAGGGCACTAACCTTTTCGTTGCCCTGAGCGATGGGGTATGTGGTAAGATATATTTTTCCCGCCTTTTATAAAAATTATCCTAAAGCTCTTCAATATTTAATGTGTATAGCTGAGACCCGCGACTTCGTCTGCGTTGCTTATGTTCTTATAAAAATCATTGTTAAATACTTAAAATTTTAGTAACTTTTATAGCATTTATTTTTGATAAGGGCTTAGTATTTGCGAAATAAAACTTAGAAAAGGTAATTGAAATATACCCAGTATTTTTTTTCGTGATGCGCGGCCATCGGCAGATCTCTATCATTATATTTATTTAGATTCAAAACCAAACACATGCATAAAAGTAATAAGGTTATTTTTGTTTTCAAATACCAATAGATACAAATTGAAGAGACATCTCCGATTTCTTCATTATATTTAAATAAACACAATGAAGCTGAAAACTTTTTTGTTTATACGCGGTATTTTCTAGAAGTTCTTATTAATATTTAGAAATATAATCTACGTTTGATAGTCGAATTTTTGGGGAAAGTTGTAGACAAACAGGCTTTTAATCACGGCACTTCAATAACACATTATTTAAAAAGAAAATCATATTTGAATTCTTATACTATATATTATCCTCGGTGGTGTAGCGGTAGTGTAGTAGTATGTGACTGCTAATCATGAGGTCTCGGGTTCGATCAATGTTATTGAGCATTTTCCTAAAAAGAAAAATTCTCAGTAACAGCCCGGAGTTTGGAAATGTGCTCGGTAGACGTCAATAGGCTCGCCCCCTATTAAGTGGGACTTAAACATAGCTGGCGAATCGTGGGTGTGTAATACACCTCTGCCTACCTCTTCGGGGAATACAGGCGTGATGCTATGTTTTTACTAAGTAATTTAAATGAATATGAATTCGCACGAATTGTATGTAATATACAGGAAAAAAATATATGACCTAAGTTAGCTTTGAATATCACCACCACGCTGAGATAGCTTTCATTTTTTTATTTATTGATTGCTAGATTCAGCCCGCGACTTTGTCTGCGTAAACTTTATACGTCACTCCATGGCACACAAATGATCTGTCTATCCAAAAAATGCTATTGCACAGAAACCCATTTTTCCAACCCATATTTAAAAATGCATATAAATGTGAAAACTCGCAGGTGTCTGTACTTGTAGATACGTCTTGCTAGGTCTCGACCTTAGACTAGGGATCGAATTTGATGTGAGAGCCCCACACTACTTGTCTCCCCGTGGTGTGCGGTAGGACATTTTTGCTCACCTTAAAAAAAAAGGGATCGAAATCGATAGCCTTGACTTTTCCAGAAGGCTATTTGCCTTTATGAATCGAAAATATACTTTAGCAACACTATAAATATATTTATTTACATATCGCAAAAATACATGAAAAAAGCATACTCGCCGGTTTCGAAGACTCCTGACTCTTCTTTCCTTCAATACATGACCGATTTGGTCTAGGTAGGAGAGTCTCGGTCTCCCCTTGTACCCACATCTGTGTATCTTCTACGTTTGTATTGTATATCTTCTTAATCATTCGCTCGTCCAGCATTCTTTCCACTTGTCTGAGCCATCGGACCATCCTCTTTCGGATCTTGATTTAGTGTTGCGAAAGTAATTAAATGTTACCTACTACAGGCGATAAGTTATCTGCTATAAGGATTGAATGTCTCTCAAGTATATTGCATATTAAAGTAAAATTTTATTTCGAAGCAATTCCTGATGAAATTTTAACTCTCTTAATGTGGGGAGTTGTAACGAGTTGGATTTTATTCTGTTCAGAATGAAATTGGTTCGTAGTCGATTGAATCGATTTGCGAACAGCGCTTAGTGTACTTTATTTTCATGACTTTTATTATATTAAAACCTTTTTATGTTGATTTGATTGTAAGAAAGTATTTTCATAGTGAAATAGGCAAAGTATGCTCATTAAGGTTTCATTGAATCTCAGTAATATCTGCAATGTGCACTTGAATTTATAAAAAGGGATAACGATTTAAGTCTCGGTGATGTTACTCTGTTTTAAATACACTTATTATTGATTCACTTAGAAATAATATAAAGAATTAAAACTTTTATTAAGTAGTTGTTGAAATCCCTTAAAATGTCACTATTCTTAAATTTACTTTTTACTTACTTATCATCACCCCATCTCGCTTGCGGGGTAGGGAGAGAGAACAGAGTACCAAGAGGCTCTATTCTTGCATACATTCCACTCCACCTTCCTCTAATACATGACCGATTTGGTCAAAGTAGGCGAGTCTCGGTCTCCACCTGTAGCTATATCCCTCTACTTTCACATTGTATATCTTCTTAACCATTCGATCTTCGTAACTTTACCTTTTATTATAATATATTTATCACTTTTTAGAAGCCTATGCCTACCTGAAACAATCACAGAATTAGCGTAGCAATACTAACTATCGGCAAGATTAAGCAATTTGCATTCGGCTGACAATCAAACGGGTGAGCAAAAAGTGCCGCCTGACTTTCTCCTTGCTTTAGAAGGCACGTCAATCAGAGGATCCCGACTCACTAATAAAGTCCTTTTTTTTTTGTTAATGCGTGAATAAATGTTCCTAACCGCACACCCCGTCGTTCAGGGCAACGAATAGGGTAGTGTGGGGCCCTCACCCACTAAATTAACCCGCCGTGTGCCGTCTCTCTGCCTTTGTTGGCGGGCCACCGGAACCATATTATATTCCTTCAGTGGTACACAAATAAAGTCCTGGCAGACGTTACAGGTTGTCAGTGTTCTGAATGAAAAATCTGATCCCTGTATTGTTTTAAGGTCGCCAGTTGTCCTCTGAGTTGGATAGTGGTCAAATAGGCAGTTGCTCCGTATAAATACTGGTATATCAACTAAAAACGAACAGATCGGTAGCCAACTAACAAATTTTGGGGTAAGGCTAAGATGATAATGATATAGGCTTTGCTTATCCCAGCACGAATGGGCCGGCTTGGTCGGGAATGTACCACACTCTCACAAAAGATCAGCGTATAACAACGGTAGTTACGCCTACCGCTGTGTTTCATATATGGTAAGTGAGAGGGCCGGAGGCCAAAACTCCCTCCCTATCCTCTTCACATTACCATACCTATCCACCTCCTATCTCAACTCCTTGGAGATGGCGACCCGCTAGTGATACCTTGGTGTTGCTAGCGTCTATAGGCTACGGTAACCGCTTACCATCAGGTGGGCCGTATGCATGGTCGCCACCCATGTAGTATATAAAAAAAAATAACAAAAACAACAAAATACTAATATTGTTTCGAATGTTATATTTCTAGCAGGTAGTAGTTATGATGGTTGGTCTCTAATACATATTACACGCATCTGTGTACAAACGAATGCTTCTCTTTGATTATCTTTTAATTTCCTCGAGCGTTTAGTTACAAATCACATAGGTATTAACATCACGCAACGTTCTGTTTTATGCAAAAGGATAAACAGATTACGTAGTTTACCTTCAGATGGGCTTTCTGTAATGGATTCGCCTGTTTGTCGAACAACTTTCTTACGAATCACTTAATCTGCTACTCTCTAGATATATTTTTATGTGATTTATGAATGCGTGACGCCAACGTGGCGAGACGAAAACATTTATTTTGGATTTTCTCAAGTATTTTATGGGATGTGGGGCTCGAGTTGTAGGTTATTGTCCGTAACACGAGTCTTCCTCACTTGAATATCTTCTACATATTTACGTATGCAGTGAGTCTACTCAATGTTGTCGTATTTTTTGTAGAGTTATGTTGTTCTTGTTTATGTATTACAAGTAATACTTGTTTAGGGATTTTATAGAATACTGTCAAAGATGGAAAGCCAAACTAACCTCTTTTCTAGTCGGAGTTTTAGATTTTTCCAATGCACCGTTTTTAAAAAATCTACAATTATTTCATTTAATATACTGCCTCGGTGGTGTAGCGGTAGTGTATGCGACTGCTAATCGAGTTCGATCCCCGGGTTGGGCAATGTTATTGAGCTTTTTCCTAAAAAGAAAAATTCTCAATAGCAGCCCGGAGGCTCGCCCCCTATTACGTGGGACTTAAACATAGCTGGCGAGTCGTGGGTGTGTAATATACCTCTGCCTACTCCTTCGGGGAATACAGGTGTGAGGCTATGGTTTTTTTTTGTTTTTTTTTTTTATTATACTACCATGATGATTTTTATAGGACTGCTTATTTGGTCGGAATAATGTATGTAAATACATCGGACAGATGCCGCATACCCATGATATTAAGAAAGAATGTGTTAGCAAAATTCGTAGTACTGAGCAATTGACACGATGGCTAAATTGGCAAAGCCCAGGAGATGCAGGTTCAAATCCTGCTCGTGACTGTTTTTCGATTTCACATTTTCACACTTAGACTGCACATAATGGCGGTGGTGTAGATACTGATCTTCGGCCTGAGTGTTGTGGGTTTGATTCCCACACAGGATAACTCTTTGTGTGACTCACAAATGGTTGCTCTGAGTCTGGGTGTATTTGAGTCCGTGACATTGTAAGTTTGTAAACTCTCCCGCAATAAAAAAATAATTCCAAAGTGCTGAGTTGTCTTGTTGTCAGAAAAAATAAAAGAAATACATAATTGGTTTCCCAAACATAGTTTCGTCCACTATTTCAAATCTTTGTGTTAATATACAACAATGCTACTATCGTGATGTAAAACTTATATGCAGTTAATGCCAGAGAAATCCCATTATAATACGGGTGCTATTTCTGCAGCATTGGCTTAAGGCTCCTTGAGACTTGACAGCCTAGAAATTAGAGGAGTGAACACTTGGACAGTTGAATAGTATAAGGTACTGTTTGCAACATTATTTGTGCCATATCTAATATAAGCTACATTAAATTGTGTACTTTGTGTCCGTGAAACTGTATTTTTGTAAAGTTGCCTGCGATACAAAGATTATACCTTAGTGCAGGGTGTAGTCTTTTAAAAAAAATTAATAGATCGCTTAGCTACGGTAATTTTCAACGCATATAGTCTGTATTTGCAAACAAAAAGCCCATATTTTCGTCTAAGTCTATAAAAAAAATCATATAAATTGGATCACTTGGGACTTTGGTGTGAAAAGGTAACGGACAGAGTTACTTTCACATTTATATTAAACGATAATTATTCCAAGTCAACCGAAACTGTACAACAATAATAATTTAATATTACGCTTGATGTTGATGCTAAGCTAAGTTGCACAAAAGACCAAGTTGTTTAATGTCACATCGTTGGTCCCGTTTAGAGCTTTTTGTAAAATAGTTTGCGAGTATAAACAAAGTTTGTTGAAAGCTTGTTTTATTATACGGCTACTAAGAACTTGTATTTTTGTTTTTGTTTAACTAATTATAGTAAATATTTGTCATTATTAAGTAGTCTAGAATAAATACAATAATAATTTAAGATACTTGCTTGTCCTCTTACAGAATAGACATGGCTAATTTGGCCTAATGCCGCCTTACCCTCGTCTGCATTAACCATTAACTTGTGACATGCCTAATTCGCTAAGTGCTGTGGTCAGCCTTGGGATGCGGTTGTACTGCCCGCGGAATAATTACTTTTATATACAATGCGAAGTTGTGGTAGGCTGACCGGATTAATGTGGTTTTTAATTAGTGCTATAAATTAGAACTGAGAGGGGTGGTTTCATGAAGGACTTTCAATTATTTAATCCATCCCAAATATATTATTAAATAGTTTAATAACATATAAGTTTAGTTATTACAATGGAAGATAGTGGATTCAAATGTGGAACTACTTTACATATGATAACACAATACGTACACACTTATATAACCGAAACACGTATTAAACTTTATATACATAAACATAGCATCACGCCTGTCTTCCCCGAAGGGGTAGGCAGAGGTGTATTACACACCCACGATTCGCCAGCTATGTTTCAGTCCCACGTGATAGGGAGCGAGCCTATTGCCATTGCACATTTCTTAACTCCTCCGGGCTGATACTGAGAATTTTTATTTTTACGAAAAAGCTGGAGAATGATAAAAAGATTGAACCCGAGATCACATGATTAACAGTCGCTTACACTAACACTGCACCACATAGGCAGTTTATAATGTTATATACGTATAAATAATTTTAATATAAGTACTTTAAACATATATATTTTCTTATTGGCTTAGTCGAATTGGATCGATCAAACTCCTTTTCCCTATCATTTTCAAAATATCCTTAGTAAAGAGATTACTACTTATAAACTTTGCACATCATGGTTTTAAATAAAAACATTGTTATGATATTTAAGACAAATTTATAGAAAGTCTGACTTCAAGAGTAAATGGTTTATTCTCCGCTCTGAATAGAACCATACCCCATTAACGGATCGTAGAAATGACCAAAATGTATTACCCTATTAACTGGACCACCTTTGTTTAAGTAAATCTATGGGCTTCAGTCGAGTTTAAATTATTTATTCGGCCGTAAAGGTTAACTACAAATGTCTTTGAAAGTCTGAGAGTTTGCATGAGGCTTTAGGGGTTCCAATAACAACGTTTGAGTTATAAATAAGATAAATTAACCCAATTGTTTATTTAGAAGGCATCTCATAATTGTACTAGGAATTTTCCAGCTATAGGACATATGAATATGTACCCAATGATGTGTGCTGAAGGGGTCCAGTTAGTTATATTATGGAAATGCTTTATATTCCTCTAGATTTTTTTATTGGAAACTAAATTGTATGCCAGAATCTGTTTAAATAGTGAAATGTATAATGTATTTTAAAACTTCGATGTTTCCCACAAATATCGGATTGTATATAATACTACAAAGAAACTAATTATTTTCTGCATTTATAATTCTTTAATAGTAATAATTAATATAAAAAGTTTTGGAACATTAGATACTGTTTAGATATTATTTGTTTGTTATTTTATACAAACTAAATATAAGCAGAAATATAACAACTTTTGTCGATACTAATTTACAGTAATGAAATGATAGCAACTTTTGGTATTTACGTGAATATTACAAAATATTAAATGAAACTACTTACTTTTAGAGAAGAAACAAGTAAACGCTATAGATTTTGTAGAACTTGTGTTATTTCATAATCGAATGATCTAGAACTAACCTTAAACACAGACTGGATTCTTTGATTCATCTGTCTATATTTATTTTTTAAACAGTCAATGTATATTTTTTTTTATTTATGAATCGATTACAACCATTTTTTCCTTAAAGTAATTGTATCTGTATAAAAGGAGCAAGTTTATATTATTTTATTATATTTTGAATAGGGTAAACTTCATACTGCCTTTTTTTTGTTAAGGCGGGAAAAAATGTTCCTAACCGCACACCCCGTCGTTCGGGGCAACGAACAGGGTAGTGTGGGGCCTTCACCTACTAAAGAAACCCGCCGTGTGCCGTCTCTCTTGGCGGGCCACTGGAACTATATTACATTCCTTCGGTGGAAACTTCATACCGCCTCAGAATCAAATTTTATTTTGACTTATTAGGTGAAATGTGTACACCTATGAGAAATTTAATATAACTTTTTTCTTTTGTGAAATTTTATTTTAATGGTTATTCGGGTATTCAGAGATAATTATGACGAATTCAACAAATCAAAGATCATAAAAGTCAGTGCAGCAGATCTTGAGTTATAAATGGTGTAACTAACCCGACTTTATTTTGTATTTTGTATATATATATATATAATAAGTACGTATGATCAACAATTAACTAAATTTTTACGGTAGTTGATGGTTTTCTTTCCGAGTCAATTATTCACGGCCAACATTGTTAGATGAGTAGCAAAATTCGCAAACTGGATAAGTTTTAAAGCGACCAACTTAGATGGATCTTAAAAGTATAATAGTAAGAAAAATAATAAACCTTATCGTGATCACTTAAAATTAATGATAGTGCCCTATTAAACCTCATCTCTCTAGTAGCATAAATTTGCAAGGTATAACAGATTTGAATCTTGATTCGTGCAAAAAGTTTATTTGGTATTTTAATTTAAAAAATGGTAGGAACTAATACAGTCTAAATTAAACTGCTATTGAAAAATGTGGATTGTTATGGCTTTCATTACCATTTTAGAGATAAAAGACATTATAAAAAGGTGATACAAATTTGCTACGGCTTAGATCGGTACCGTGATCCTATGTTGAACAAAGTACATTCAATAAACGGGGATTACGTCTGTATAAGCCTCTTAAAATTGTCGATACCATGAGCCCATAATAATTTACTGCAAGAAAAAGGGCGGGGTTAAAATCTAAACACGTTTTCTTATAAAATAAGCATTAAATACAACCTTAGAAATTCAAAATGATTAAAGTACAATTTTAGAAAAAGTTGGATTTTTTATATCTTAGGTTCTCTATAAGGTGCCGCCGGCGGACCACAGAAGGAATGTAACATAGTTCCAGTGGCCCGCCAATAAAGGCGGAGAGATGGCACACGGCGGGTTTCTTTAGTGGGTGCAGGCCCCACACCACCCTGTTCGTTGCCCCGAACGACGGGGTGTGCGGTTAGGAACATTTCTTCCCGCCTAAACAAAAAAAAATTAAACACAAAGTGAAAAAATGTGAAATCGAAAATAACAGTCAGGAGCAGGATTTGAACCTGCATCTCCTGGATACCGTCCAGATACTTTGCCATTCATGCAGGTTCAAATCCTGCTCCTGACTGTTATTTTCGATTTCACATTTTTCACTTTGTGTTTAATGTATAGTCCTAAGCATGTCAAATGCTAAAAATATATATAAAAATATCTAAAAAAAAAAACTCTATAAGGTATAGGGGCAGAACGCATACCATTTTTTTTTAAAGCAAATCAAGAGTTATCATAAAAGTTTTATCGTTGTCTGTTCGAGGGTTTGGCGTGATTTACCAACAAACAGGCAGACAAACAGATAAATAGTCAAACTCACAAGAAATCAAAATAAACAGCCTAATATAGTATTTTATTGTAGACACACAGTTCTGTTACAGTTTTATAATTGTATAATTAGAAATAATATTTACTTGAAAATTAAAAAGTAAACTAAACAAACCTATGGATATTGCATAGTTAGATATCGTAACATATTACAGCATATTGCATAGTTAGATATCGTAACATATTGCGGAACGACCTGCATAGACCAAAAGTGCTGATTACCGCTGCCTGACTTCTATCAATAACAGATTAACATGTAAAAGCAAATGTGCTAATGGTTTGTGAGTGCCTGTAATTGGTTCATAAATTTTACTGAATTTACGACTATGTGAATATGTCGTTGGAACATTTTCAACAGTACTATTATTATTCATACTCTGATATATACTTTAGTTATTAAGTGATAGCCAAGCAGTGAAACGAAGGACTGCAGAGACAGTGGTATCGAGTTCGATGCCTAGGCAAGGTACAGAGCTCGAACGGCACACACCTCTGAATTATCAAGATTTTTCGAAATTGTGTGTGTATTTATTTACAATTTACCACTGCTCGGTGAAGGAAAACATGGTGAGGAAACCTGCATGCCTGAGTGATTTTCTCGAAGGAAAATAAGTCTGTCAACCCGCATTTAGCCAGCGTGGTGGACTATGGCCTAATTCCTCTAACCATGAGAAGAGACCCGTGCCCAATAATGTGACAGAAAAACGTTGAAAAAAAAGATATACTTTTTGTTTACCTTAGATTTATTGTAACTATAGTGGTAGTGCTTTAAATTGAATAGAATTTAATAATAGGTTTTCTTTTCTATCGAGAGAGTTTTTTTTTTAAAACCAGACAGTGACAATAATAAAATAATAAGCTGCGATCCAGGTGTATCTACTCATCGGGTATAATTTAAGACTTTGTCTCACCAAGCTGGAATTAAAATCGGCTGCAAAGACGAGATGTCAATTGTGAACTAACTTTAGTCTAGGCACGTTCCATGCAACTCTGTGACTGGCACGTACTTATGGTCATTGACAGTTTAAAACAAATTCTAATATATTTAGATATTTTTATATATATTTTTAGCATTTGACATGCTTAGCACTATACATTAAACACAAAGTGAAAAATGTGAAATCGAAAATAACAGTCAGGAGCAGGATTTGAACCTGCATCTTCTGGATACCGTCCAGATGCTTTACCAATTCAGCCATCCTGACAATTGCTCCTGACTGCTAATTTCGATAACACATCATACTTAACGTCTTTGGGTGACGCCTGCGCCATCTGTCAGAAGTATTTTCATACATTATACCGACCAGGTAAACTTAATTTTACAATTAAGATTTTACCTAATAATGACGCAACCCCTTTAAATATTTAGATATTTTTAGCATTTGACATGCTTAGCACTATACATTAAACACAAAGTGAAAAATGTGAAATCGAAAATAACAGTCAGGAGCAGGATTTGAACCTGCATCTTCTGGATACCGTCCAGATGCTTTACCAATTCAGCCATCCTGACAATTGCTCCTGACTGCTAATTTCGATAACACATCATACTTAACGTCTTTGGGTGACGCCTGCGTCATCTGTCAGAAGTATTTTCATACATTATACCGACCAGGTAAACTTAATTTTACAATTAAGATTTTACCTAATAATGACGCAAACCCTTTAAATATTTAGATATTTTTATATATATTTTTAGCATTTGACATGCTTAGCACTATACATTAAACACAAAGTGAAAAATGTGAAATCGAAAATAACAGTCAGGAGCAGGATTTGAACCTGCATCTTCTGGATACCGTCCAGATGCTTTACCAATTCAGCCATCCTGACAATTGCTCCTGACTGCTAATTTCGATAACACATCATACTTAACGTCTTTGGGTGACGCCTGCGCCATCTGTCAGAAGTATTTTCATACATTATACCGACCAGGTAAACTTAATTTTACAATTAAGATTTTACCTAATAATGACGCAAACCCTTTAAATATTTAGATATTTTTATATATATTTTTAGCATTTGACATGCTTAGCACTATACATTAAACACAAAGTGAAAAATGTGAAATCGAAAATAACAGTCAGGAGCAGGATTTGAACCTGCATCTTCTGGATACCGTCCAGATGCTTTACCAATTCAGCCATCCTGACAATTGCTCCTGACTGCTAATTTCGATAACACATCATACTTAACGTCTTTGGGTGACGCCTGCGCCATCTGTCAGAAGTATTGTCATACATTATACCGACCAGGTAAACTTAATTTTACAATTAAGATTTTACCTAATAATGACGCAAACCCTTTAAATATTTAGATATTTTTATATATATTTTTAGCATTTGACATGCTTAGCACTATACATTAAACACAAAGTGAAAAATGTGAAATCGAAAATAACAGTCAGGAGCAGGATTTGAACCTGCATCTTCTGGATACCGTCCAGATGCTTTACCAATTCAGCCATCCTGACAATTGCTCCTGACTGCTAATTTCGATAACACATCATACTTAACGTCTTTGGGTGACGCCTGCGCCATCTGTCAGAAGTATTTTCATACATTATACCGACCAGGTAAACTTAATTTTACAATTAAGATTTTACCTAATAATGACGCAAACCCTTTAAATATTTAGATATTTTTATATATATTTTTGGCATTTGACATGCTTAGCACTATACATTAAACACAAAGTGAAAAATGTGAAATCGAAAATAACAGTCAGGAGCAGGATTTGAACCTGCATCTTCTGGATACCGTCCAGATGCTTTACCAATTCAGCCATCCTGACAATTGCTCCTGACTGCTAATTTCGATAACACATCATACTTAACGTCTTTGGGTGACGCCTGCGCCATCTGTCAGAAGTATTTTCATACATTATACCGACCAGGTATAATGTATGAAAATACTTCTGACAGATGGCGCAGGCGCAAATTCAAAATTTCAAAAATGGCTATATAGGCGTGTCTAAAGACAAAATATATTTTTTTAAATTTTTGTCTGTGTTTTTTTTATTTGTTTGTCTGTTTGTTTGTTCGCGCATCACGTAAAAACTACTGAACGGATTTTGATGCAACTTTTTTTATTTGAAAGGCCTTGATTAGACTTAAAAACTGGTATACCTACATTTTATCCCGCTATTATATCGGGAATCTGAGATATAACCGAAAAACTAACTTTTGGCTGTGGCGAAGCTGCGGGCAAAGGCTAATTTTCGATAAAATTGATGATTGGACCACCTCTCAGGCTATATTTCAGACTTCAAAACAAAAAAATCATCAAAATCAATTCATAATTGGCGGAATAATCGCGTAACAAACATACAAAAAAGGAACATACATTTACATACATACTTTCATATTTTTTCATGTCGATTGAAAAAGAAAAAGGAAAAATATGAATGTTGAGGAAGCGGGATACGTATGCAAGAATATTAGAGACTTTTTGCGCTCTATTCTTTATGCCTAACCCTCGAGGGATATCGCGTGATGATAAGTAAATAAGGAAAAAGTTATGTTCATTTAAGTGTCAACGCAAAGGAAGTCGCGGGCGTCAGTTAGCTTACAAAAATAATACATATTAGATGCCTCCTAAAATTTAGAAGTACATGCTGTGAAGATTGAATATAAAACATTTGCACGATCAACAGTGATGCAATCTTATTTAATAGAATTTAAAGTGTAATTACGAGTTTCGTAGCGAATAAAGTTGAAAGTCAAATAGGCTAAAAGTCAAGTTCATTGGCATTTCTCCAAAAGACTCATACTATTAATAACAATTAATAGGTAATTTGCTTTTATTTAATGCGAGGCTATCCAATAAAGTTAATTGAAGTATCTTTAAGCCAATTTGAAATTATCTAGGGATAAAACCTGAATTTAAACTAAAAAGTAATGAAATATTTTAATGTAAAGAACGTGATTAAACATATTCACATAGGTGTTATTAATAGGTAACTAAAGATTTGTTAATGAAAACAATTATTTATATCTTTACAAAAACACATAATGATTTTGTTGACCCTCAAAATTGAAGCACTGAAGGTTATTTATTTATTTATAGAGATTCATTTAAATAAGTTATATTCAATCCGCGAGCCGTTGTAACTTTCCATTCTGCCCAATACAACTGGTGTGAAGATAGGAACTTTACGTCTGGCCGAATGAAATTTTAATGCTCTATCTTCGCAAGGCGTATTTTAAATAATTCACGTTAGCCAGACTATAGCTTCAAATGACTACCGAAGAGAAATACGGACTGCGAGTTAAGTGAAAACGTGCAATAAAGCCGAGTAATGTTGCCAGCTTATTAGAATACGCGTCTGCTTTCATGAAATTAAATGGCCGACTAAGGAACTCCTTATTTGTTTTATATTTTCTTCGGATTCTTTTGGTTTCATAATTTCCTATTTTGTTTTCTACGCCCGTGTTTAAATTATTTACAATGTTTTGGTTTGCTGTTCAATGTACTGATACTTTAGGAATTGAAATGTTGTGTAAAGAAGTATAGTAAGATGTAGAATATTTTTGACTGTGATTATTCTAAAATTTATTTCTATAACAAGACTTTGCATAATTTGTGATATTTTTATTCTAACCAATTATGGCAGGTATATTGTTAAAGATTCTGTTATAACTCTAAAATATATTTCACTGAAAGCGTAGTATAATTGAAATAAATATACAAGCACATCTAGTTGTCCAAGCGTCAGGTAGTGTCACCCCATGTAACCTTTGTCACAGTGACAGCCAATACAAAGGACGAAAGGGCGCTAAATGTCTCCCTATATTGATTACATTTTCATTTATTTTCTATGGCTTGATGTTGTATGGTCTATAAATTGATACACTTATGTGTGTGCTGTGTTCCTAGTTCTACCTTTCTTCGTACTTTTGTTTTTTTCTTGATGGAATAGTGTATTGTTGTTGTTGTTTTTTATATTCAAGACATCTAACTGAAAACCCAATAAATATGTATAGACTATATTTTAAATAAATTATAGTTTAAAAAACTGAAATAACACGCTTTAAATAGCTAATTGAACTAAAAAGTAGTAAATAATATTACAATAAATAATGATTGTAGCGTGGGGTGCTTTTTACTATATAGGTGAAATATTTGTAACATTTGATTATGCACCTCACGCTTTTTTACAATCATTATTTATTGTAATATTATTTACTACTTTTTAGTTCAACTAGCTATTTAAAGCGTGTTATTTTAGTTTTTGAAACTATAATTTATTTTCTTCTTTTTAGTCTCAAAATAGTATCAAAAGCACTGTTATTTAAAAGAAATAAAATCTACTTATGCTATGATAATTTGTCTTTAAACTTCATCGGACGGACGGACATGGCTAAACTATAAGGGTTCTTTATTGGCTACGGAATAGACATGGGTAACTCAGCAAAAATCCTTGCGTTAACTCAGTAACTCAGGCGCAGTTAACTGCGCCGACTCATTGTGTTAACTCAAAATTGCGCCATAACGCAACACAATGAAACATTTTTTCCCGAATAAAAAGGTTTAACATTTCACGGAGTTGCAGTTTATAACAATGATATTTTTTAAGAAGTGAGTTAAAACACCCAGCGCAGTAAACTGAGTTAGCGCAACTGCGCGGCGCAGCGCAGTGTTACACATCTCTACTACGGAACCCTAAAAACCGATAAATACCGAATAATTGTATCAAATTAGTGTATTGTCATCGGTCCTCGATAAATCTACAAAGTTAGAACGAAATCTGGCCGATTAAAGTGGGTCAAAGTCGCGCCCAAAGGAGTCTGTTACAAACATACAAACAAACATACAAACATACAGGTGAAGCTAATAAAAAGCGTGAAATTTGGTTGATAGCCTTTTTTTATCTTACGTCTATTGCATCATAGAAGTACACTCGTTCAATGTTCGTGACCCGTTTGCGTAGACGCAGGTGCGAACTCAGCATCCTAGTTCTACCTTTCTTCGTACTTTTGTTTTGTTCTTGATGGAATAGTGTATTGTTGTTGTATTCTATATTCAAAACATCTGCCTAGTAAAAACCAATATGTATAGATTATATTTTAAATTTGGTTCACATGTTTGAACCAGCATCGATTTATTCATGGTATTAAATATATCCAACATGATGTCATTACTGATGATTGATAATAATGGATCATTAACCAAGTTGTGGGTTTGCTCTCGAAATTTATCAGATAGTTTCGATCTACTATACTAGGTCTATTCTAGACTAGATTGGATTAAACTTTCACCTTGGAGATGATCTTTCAGGGATATAAGTAATTCATCCATCCATGAGTCTTTCAAAAATAGTTTCTCATACAATATCAAAAATGGCAATCTTGGGTCGCCTGCATCCCTGTGTTTCTCTGCTATATTTTGTTATAGTAAAAGTAACCTTGCAGTTAATCGCAAGGATCGTATTCAGATTAAAACTATATGCACTATATTTTGGAGTGCCATCATATTGTTTAGTATGCTCGTAACTAGCGAGCTGTGCCAGGGGTTTACGACAACGACTTGGCAGCTGCAGACTTGTATTAAGCATCCTATGTTGCTATAAATTCAATGTACCATAGTGGTATAGCTTGCTTGCGGTCAACGAAGAAATTCATGCATCAGTATTATTATAATTTCATCGTACCATGGTGAATACGAAAGGTACCACAGTATGTAAAGCTAGCTTTTAGAAATGTTCCAAGGATTTACTATTTTTTAACAATCCACTTTAGAATAATTTTTATATCGCAGGGGAGTTTACAAACATACAATTTAACGAACACACAATCTAGATTCAAAACAATCATTTATGTGCTACGTAAAGTCTCCTGCGTGGGAATCAAACCCGTCATATTTGGCATGGATGATGTGATTGCATCATGTCTAATAGTTCGTCAACTCACAAATGCAAAATCATGTGTGTAATCTATAAATATTCTCAAATAAATCAACCAGATTCTCTAACGGAATCCGATTTGGTTTGGCTTGAAATCGACAGCGCAGGCGTAACCCGGATGCGAATCGAGATTATCCATTTCCTCCCGATAAGTGAGAAGTTTTCCTCTACAAGATTAAATATTGCAGCCCTTGGCGCCCCGTCGAGTGAGTAATGTACTGTCACTTGGCGCATGCATGGAAAGTTCTAAAATGGCAACGAAATTTACACCAGTTGACTTACAAGTTTTAAGATTGCAGATATTCTAATGCTTTATTCTTGTTTTATGTAACGCATATAAAATATATTTTTTTATCATACGTGATGATTATCAACCTTATATCGATCGCTAGAGCAAGCAAAAGACTCGCGAATACCGCGACTCGTCAAGTTGTCCTACAGACATACTCAATACATTGGTAGGCCGGTGTTGTGGTAGGAGAGGCTTATGTCCAGCAATGAAACGCAACAGGCTGACTGATTGATTGAAGATGGATTATAAAGGCGCTTATGGTGCGATCGTAGAGGAGCTTTTGTCTGGTTTAATTAATGTGATAAAAATGGTTAATTATATAATATAAAACAAAATTAAAAGATAAAGTTGAAGTTATTATGGGTATATAGTTTTAGTGCCCTCTAATACAATATTTATAAAACTTTATAAATTTCAACAACACTAGTTGTGATCAATTTTTATCACAAATCGTTTTGATCTGTATTTTAGCACTTGAAATGCGTCAGCTACTTTAAAGAACAAATTATTTGTGAATATTAAAAAAAAGAAGTCGTAGAGACAAACGTGATGTGAAGATTGGGAATGGCCGTCAGCCAGTGCGATGGCTTAGCGGTCTAGAGCACTTTCCCGGAATGGACCCTGCTCGCACTAAACTTCTCTTTTTCCATATTCACAAATAAATTGTTCTTTAAAGAAAATCGTTGCTAGAACATTGCTACGCAATCCACGCCTGCTTGTCCCTGTGGATCCTGCTGGCACAGTCCATAAGCAAAGCACAGATAGGTATAGGTAGAGTATATTTGCCTAAATTTCAGGGAAGTAAGTAACATGAGTAACAGTTGTCACGTTTTATTGTAATAAAAGAATAAATAAAACAGCAAATTACTAGAACAATAGATTATTTATAATTAATTTTATAGGTAGGGGGTACGAAAAAGCCGTTAGGCCGGTAGACGAAGTTTCGATCATATAAAACCGCACTCTCCTCGGCTGCCCTCGATCTTCAGAACCCAGCACGAAGTAAAGCCAGCGCAGGCGCACGAAGTAAACGTAGCCAGGGCTCAGCGTCAGCTAAACCATCTTCTGTAGCCCCAAGGGAGTTCCCAGTATGGGAAAACAAGCACTCGCAAATTTATTATCTATTTGATTTCAATATATTAGATAAAAGTATCATCTAGCAACAATTATCAGGTATGAGTGTACCACAGTATCAGTGCTCCGACGAAAGAATATGAGGTATGAGTAGAAGAAATGTTACTACTTCCTCTAGAATCACGGAATCATAAACGTGCGATTAACCCCGGGAGTAAATTATTTATTGCCAAAATCATTTATCACCCAAGACGTTAAGTATGAATGAATGTGTTATCGAAATTAGCAGTCCCGAGCAATTTTCATGATGGCTGAATTAGCAAAGCATCTGGACGGTTTCCAGGAGATGCAGGTTCAAATCATGCTCGTGATTGTTATTTTCGATTTCATATTTTCAAACTTTGTGTTAACTTATTTATTGCGCTTCGAATACGTTTGTAAAAATATATTATGTCGAAGAATCCTATTACATTTTAAGGGTTCCGCACTAAAACTGTTAAATTAAAGTGCTTCATTTGTTTTACATAAAGGAAGAAAATTATATCTTGAAATTTTGTTTAACTATAACTGCCGGTGGCCCATTAAAGCATTCCTCTCGTAACCTAAAATAATGATTTTATTTTGTATTAGTAGTTATACCTCGTTGATCTACTAACTAATACAAATAATATAAGTATGCAGATGTTCAATAGTGAGATCATAGATTCAATTCCTGGAAGATGTAGGAAAATTAAATGTGTAAACCCATATAATGCCATGACACAATATCGGACAATTTTTAATTAATCACTTAGTGCTAGGGTTCCTGTCAATGTAATTAACTGCTATTAATGCGTATGTAGCAGCGATATGATTCACTTAATTGTTGTTTAGCCTTTAGTCATTTATTGGGCGATTTGTATTGCAATTTTGATTATTATTCAGTTATATTCAAAGTTAGATTTAATAGAGGGACTATACAATTGGTCAGTTTTTCGGTAAAAGATTCGATATTGTCTCAGCACCACACCTATATTCCCCGAAGGGGTATGCAGAGGTTGTATTACATACACACGGTTCGCCAGCTATGTTTAAGTCACACGTAATAGGGGGCGAACCTATTGCCGTCTACTGAGCACATTTCCAAACTACGGAATGCTGCTGAGAATTTATCTTTTTATTTTACAAAAAAGCTCAACAACACTGCCCAATCCGGGGATCGAACCTGAGACCTCATGATCAGCAGTTGCTCACACTACAGAGATTGTCCAGTATTTGAAAAGTTAGAATATGGAGTGTCGTTAGCATTTATAATAATTAGACATATTTGATTGGAATGATATGTAAACATTTTCATAGAAAGCGTAGGCATCTCTTAGTAGACATTGAGATAGTGTTCTAGAAAGTTATTGTTTTTAGTATTATTTACAACCAGAGATTGAAACATATTTTGAATAAGTTGTGGTTTCAAATCTCACGTTTAGTAACCGTTTTGTTTTCACAATAATTAAATCTAGCTTTCCAATTTTTTTTTGGGAATATTAATTAGTTCTTTAGGGTTTTCTGCAGTTTTGTGGATTTGGAGAAAGCATTTGACACTGTTGTACGAAAGGAACTTTGGGACATTTTGCCGGAGTATGGTATTAGCGGTAGACTGCTACAAGCAGTGCAGTCCAACTATATGGACTACAGAGCTTGTGTGCGGCTGGATGATGGAATGTCACCCTGGCTTGACGTCAATATTGGCGTTAAACAGGGCTGCGTTCTATCAGCCAGACTGTTTATCATATATCTGGATAAATGTCTACAAAGGTTGAATGAAATGTATGTGGGAGTTCAGATGGGCGACTCAGTGGTTAACTCGCTGCTATATGCAGACGATGCGGTCCTATTAGCGCAGTCTGCGACTGACCTGCAAACCTTAGTCGACGTAATGGCAGAAGATTGTAAGAAAAGGGGCCTACGTGTGAATGTGAGCAAAACCAAAGTAATGGTTTTTGAAAGAAAAGAAGCCAGAACGGATGTTAGAGTAGCAATAGGAAATGGTGTGCTGGAACAAGTGGATGAATTTGTATATCTTGGATGTGGATTCAGTTGGGATGGAAGGTACACCACTGATGTAGAAAGAAGAGTGAATGCGGGAAATAGAGTGAACGGAGCATTGGGACAACTTCTCATCAGCCACCACCTTAGCCAGAAGGCACGTGTCGCAATACACAACGCAGTGCTTGTCCCAACGTTATTATATGGAAGCGAGAGTTAGGTATGTAAAAAGGAGCATGAGAGCAAAATCAATGCGGTTGAAATGCGATCTCTGCGGAGAATCTGTGGAGTGAGGCTGACTGACCGCATTCGTAACAATGACGTTAGAGAGCGAGTAGGTATGAAAGAGAGTATTGGTGTAAAGATGCGAAAGGGAATGCTCCGATGGTTCGGACATGCGGAAAGAATGCCGGACGAGTGACTGGCTAAGAAGATATACAATGCGAAAGTGGAAGGATGTAGGTACAGGGGGAGACCGAGACTTACCTACCTAGACCAAATTGGTCATGTGTTGAGGGAAGGTGGAGTCAGGAGTCTCCGAAACCGGCGAGCGTGTATGAAGAGAGTTATGAATGTTGAGGAAGCGAAAGATGTATGCAAGAATAGAGCCTCTTGGCACTCTGTTCTCTCTGCCTACCCCGCAAGGGAAATGGCGTGATAATAAGTAAGTAAGTAATTAGTTATTCTTTTTAATAGCTGTGACATAGTATGTAGAAATAAAAACAGCAATTATTTAAAAATATTTTAAACACTGTCTCTATTTGCCATTTTCATAAATTCAGCTTAACATATTTTAGATACATACTTTGAAATAAAATGCAAAACAGCAACAAATACACGGAATTATACCATCGCGTTCCTGGCAAGTTGGCAGCGCACTGGGGCTGCCTTAATCCGAATTGTTGACTACGCCCGAATAGTTTTAAGAGCAAATCTTTATTGCGCCCGTTTAATTTTGTTCAACTATGTCCAGTACTAAATGAATTTATAATGCTTCCTGCATTGGGACCAACTTTTCAGAGCCGTAATTTTGTTTTTAGCATCCTTAATTTATATCAGCATCATTAGTTGGTGCAGGTATACTAATAAGTTAGGGAAATTGGCAGTCAAATTAAATAATTCTGATGGTATTTTTTTTTTAAAAGTGCCTTTAACCTTGCCATACTAGGAAATTATTTCCTGTATCACGGAGGACTTTTACCTAGACTCAAAACAACCATTTGTGGGTCACACAAAGGGGTGTCCTGCATGTGAATAAAACCGACAACACAGGGCGGGATGTCAGTTTCTAAATTACTTCGCCATCTATGCAACCATAGTTCATTAGTTGCTGTATAATTATGAAATTTTGATATGCAAAAATCACGGTATTTCTCGTGCTAAGATCCAGTGAAACTAAAATCTTATATATTTTGGACATAATTCTGTCAATATGAACAATATAGGAAACGAGTCTGAATTTTGTACATTGTACTGCCATTAGGTTTTTTCAATTTTGTTTCTCCTTAGTGAAGAGTTTCTAAAAAAAACTTTAAAATTATATACTTGGAATGCCTATACTGATAATCCTGCCTATACCTAATAATAGTAGACATAACATATGATTGACAGGATGTGGTATTAAAAGTCACTTGTTTGAACGAGGGTTACAAATTTAAAAGGATGCGGCAAACTATTTCGTAGCATGCCAAGCCAACATTATACGTACATATTGCAACAATCACATTAACTTCCAAATGTTTTTTTACGGAATGGTAAAATTTTTACATAAAAGTTTAACCTTTTTTTGGTAATAATAACTAAAAAACTATCGTTAACTGTGTTTTTTCCATTTCACAAAATTATATTTTAGTTAAATAGCTGATCATGTGACATGCTAAAATTCACAGTAACTATAAATTATAGTAGTGCTAAAAATATGTTTGGTATTTACTGATGATGGTAGGTATATACAATAGTAACTAGACTGTCCACGACCCCGTCCGCATGCACTTCAGAATACACTAATACATCTAAGGTGGGTGTGGTGACGGACTAATAATACAAGTGTCACCACCCCATTCTTTCCCACGGGAGTCGTATGAGGCGACTAAGAGAAGTAAGCAATTATCATCCATTGCATGACTGGTAGTAGGGCTGGATACCAAGTGGGAGTACTCACTTGGAATCGGGCGCGAGCGGGTTGGTACCACCATCTCCCGGGTAATGTGACCGGCCATGAACCACATCGTTGCGTTTTGGCTGTAGCAGGAGATAGCCGTTTATTCTTTCATTTCATATTGCTGCAATGAAATGGTGAATAGCGGCTAGACAATAATCTAAAAAAAAAGAAAAAAAAAATACGCTTGGTATAGTTGAGTCCATGAGCGACGGTTACCATCTATCATCAAATGGGCCGTGGATCGTCTGTCACTACATGCAATAAAAAAAGGCACATTAATTATCTTTATGTAAAAATAGCTATCCTACTGGAACCATTGATTTATCCTGGATGAAAAGCTTATGCCCTTTTCTGGGCTCCAGACTATATGTATGCAAAATTTCATAATTATTGCTTTAGCAGTTACAGTGTGAAAGCGAAACAAACAAATAAACTCATTTACGAATTTATAATATTAATAAGGTTCATAAAAATAGTTTGAGTTAAAAATGAAAAATGCTGCATGTTAATATAACCGATGCTTTTGTTTCTTTCTTAACATATTCGTATAAACATCTGTTAATAGTACATAAAACAAACAAGTTACAATTAGACGTAATGTTTTGCTATTGATTAATGAATGTCTTATACGCCATCCTAATTTATATACTGTCTAATACACACTTGCTTCCATTAGTTTCCTTTACAGAATAGACAAATTGTCTCCGTAACCTAAATATTTCTAGTTATTCACTAAACTGTAATCTGGTAAAGACGTTTGCTTGTTGAAAACAAGTCTATTGTCTCCTAAATATTTCGACCGGCGAAAGACATATTTTTTACACTACGCGGGTGGCAAATGGCTCACCTTATGATAAGCGATTACCGTAGCATGTTACGGCGTAGCAGGCTAGGGCGTAGCCTATTGACGTTAGCATCACCAATGCGATCACTCGCACGTAGCCAACTCCAAGGTACAGATTTATTTCTGCGACTAATTTACTTAAAAAACTACCATTGTTTGTTGTAGTAGACACTATAACAGTAATAATTTTATATTGTTATTAGAGATATTCTATCATAATGATTGTTGATCAAATAAATTTGTCACACCTGCATGTATTCTGTGTCCATTTATCAGGAACCACGCTCATTGACGGATCGGAAACGCTCTAAGGTTAAAAATGTTTAAATTCAGTACACCCTAAAGATAGACAAATTAGTACTAAGGACAGATATTACTCCGTTACCTAATATTAGACCATCGGTCGAAATGCGATCTCTGTGAAGAATCTGTGGAGTAAGGCTGACTGACCGCATTCGTAAAGACGACGTAAGAGAGCGAATAGGTATGAAAGAGAGTATTGGTGTAAAGATACGAAAGGTAATGCTCCGATGGCTCGGAGATGTGGAAAGAATTCCGGACGAGTGACTGGTTAAGAAGATATACAATGTGAAAGTGGAAGGATGTACGCACAAGGGGAGACCGAGACTCACCTACCTAGACCAATTCAGTCATGTATTGAAGGAAGGTGGAGTTAGGAGTCTCCGAAACTGGCGAGCGAGTATGAAGAAAATTATGAATGTTGAGGAAGCGAGAGAAGAATAGAGCCTTTTGGAACTCTATTCTTTCTGCCTACCCAGTAAGGAAAATGGCGTGATGATAAACAGTAAGTACTAACTTAGATCACACTACTGATGATTATGGAGTACCTACTTATATAAATCGCTAGTACTTTTTGTCTTCAAATATTTTTCTAGTTTTTAAAGTATTTTCGGCGATGCATACTAAATTTCAACAATGTTACACACAAAATAATTCAAATATGCATAAATCTAAAGGCTATATACATTCGCTACGATCTCGACAATAGGATCAGTTAGGTTTTGACGCGAAGGCTGTCGTAAGTCCGAACACATTCTGACACGGCCGAGATATTGACAGGACCGGTCCATTCAATAAACCCAGTGCACAATGCACTACGTTTATCCAATACAGAGATAAGGTTGAATGAGATTGCATGGGTGTAATCTTGTTTGAAGTAGATACTGCTTTGGTTTATTTTATAAATAGGTATATGTGTCTTTGTATGTTTTTTTTTAGAAAATGCGTGTAATAGTGGCATGGGAATGTTTAACTAAGTGTTAACCATTGTTTCATGGAAATTAAACATTTGTTTAATGTTTATGGCTATTTTATATGGCATAATTATATGGCTGAAGCTAGCAAATAAAACAA
This sequence comes from Leucoma salicis, assembly GCA_948253155.1. NCBI lineage: Eukaryota > Metazoa > Arthropoda > Insecta > Lepidoptera > Erebidae > Leucoma > Leucoma salicis. The sequence continues at coordinate 9,403,474 of OX411820.1, read as the reverse complement.
TATTTAACCAATACTTTTCAAATATGTTTCTCAGGTATCCATCCATCCATCAGGCCTTTAACGTCCACTGCAGGACATAGGCCTCTCAAATAATGGGGGATAGTGGCGTAATCGCCACGCTTGGCAGGTGGGTTGGCTATCGCAGTGGATGCTGTCAATACTCGAAGGAGTGCTGCTGCACACTCCCCGGAATTCCCTCACTCGGCTCTTACGACTCCCATGGGTTGAGAGGGGTGGGACAATTCTAAAGCTGGTCCCACACGGCAGTCTCAGCTATACTAAAGCTGTAACAGAGCTGTGTCTGTACATTTAAAGCATTTGAGAAAAAAAACTGTTAGGCTCTATAGGCGTGTCTGAAGACAACATTTTTTTAGATTCTTTGTTTGTTTATCTGTTTGTTCGTTCGCACATCACGCAAAAACTACTGAATTTGATGCAACTTTTTTTTATATGATAGCTCTTGATTAGATTAAAAACTGGTATACATGATACATATTATATGGTATTTTTGTGTGATGACGGACTAAGAATACAAGTGCCACCCCATTCTTTCCCACGAGTGTCGTATAAGGCGACTAAGGGAAGTAAGCAATTATCATCCATTGCATGACTGGTGGTAGGGCTGGGTTGGGTACCAAGTGGGAGTAGTCACTTGGAAGCGGGTCCGAGCGGGTTGGTACTACCATTTCCCGTGTGACCAGCCATGAAGCACGTCGTTGTGTTTTGGCTGTAGCAGGAGATAGCCGTCTATTCTTTTATTTCATATCGGTAAAATGAAAAAATGAGCAGCGGCTTGACAATACTCTCGGTATAGGTGAGTCCATGAGCAACGGTTACCATTTACCATCAGATGGGCGACTGCTGATCATGAGGTCTCGGGTTTGATCCACGTGTTAGGCAGTGTAATTGAGCTTTTACATAAAAGAAAAAATCTCAGTAGCAGCCCGGAGTTGGGAAATGTGCCCGGTAGACGGCAATTGGCTACCACCGAAGGAATGTAACATAGTTGCAGTGGCCCGCCAATAAAGGCGCAGAGACGGCACACGGCGGGTTTCTTTAGTGGGTGAAGGTCCCACACTACCCTGTTTGTTGGCCCGAACGACGGGGTGTACAGATAGGATTTTTTTTTCCGCCTTAACAAAAAAAAGATAGTCCCACTGCTGTGTTTCGTGAGTGAGAGCACCGGAAGCACAAACCCTCATCATGTCCTCTCCTTATTATCCTACTTCTCCATCGCTTACTCCTTTTCTTGGAGATGGCGACGCGCGAATTATGCTTCTGATGTTGCTAGCGTCTATAGGCTACAGTAATGTCCTTATGCTTGTTTGCCACCCACGTAAAAATAATCAAAAAGTAATTTTTCTATATTTATTGTTCAGTTATTTTATATGAAAAATTTTGCAACATTAAATAAAATAAAAAAGTAATACGCGCGTGCTCCTCTTGTGAAATAAAAAATATATTGGTCAAGCCGTTTTTGTGCATCTGTGTGTTTCGCAAATAACAGCTATCCATTTTCAAAGCTGGATGGCTTGTTTCTAGTTTTTAAAAACAGAGAGCCAGTATTTATCGATATTTCGGATACATTTGAACCAATGTTGTATTGTAAATGTATGCTCCAAGCCTAATAATATGATCAGAAAATTATAAGAAAATCCTTCAAAAGCCGATATTGTAAGTACATAATTTTATTAGCTGATATTATCTTCGTATCGCTATAACCAAAACTAGAACAGCGTGGAAAATACGAACATATTATCGTAACAGTAATTACTTGGGTATCGCGTTGCCAGCAGTTGGTGCTGTTGGTATGGCCAGATGCCAGTAATGGTCTTACTAACAGCTTATCTGGCCAGCTTGCTGTCTTGGTGTCTGCATTATTTTATAAGATAATAGTAGGCTTCTCAAAGAAATATAATGTCAGTGGATTTAAAAGATAACTCTGTCCAGACACACTTAGAAATATTACGTTTCAATTATTTATTAGTAATCGTATTCAATTATGAAATAGTAAATGAGACGTTTAAAATTGAAAACATAAAGTTCTATGTTGTTCAGTTTTAAAAATAGATACTAGATCTTGCACTTAGATTTTCTGCATCGTAGGCACTGGCCACATTCCTAAAAATTTTACATTGAAAAGAATTATTCATAATTATGTTAATGTAAACGCTTAAAAGAAACACATACATACGCTCGTTTTCATTTTCCACACTTTACACATTTATTTTATGACTATCCTTTGCTCGCGGCTTTGCCGCAGCCAAAAGCTAGTTTTTCGGTTATATCTCAGGTTTCCGATATAGTAGCGGGATAAAATGTATACCAGTTTCTATAAAATGCATTAAAATCCGTTCAGTAGTTTTTGCGTGATGCACGAATAAACAAACAGAAAAACAGATAAACAGAGAAACAGAAGAATATTCTAAAAAAATTGTTTTGTGTTTAGACACGCCTATATAGCCTATTACATTCATTTTTTTCTCAAATATCTTGAATGTACAGACACAGCTCTGTTACAGCTTTATAATAGTATAGATATTAAATAAAATATCTTTTTTTTTTATGCATGTATAATTTGTATGTAGTTGCTATCTTTATAATACATACAATTATTTATCTGGATAGATACCTATTCTATGTATGCTGTATACCACACAAGATAATTTCTAAAACTGATAACAAATACATCCTTTCATTTTTGCCACTTAACTATAAAGGCCGAGGAGATCAAACGACGTTATCTTAACATCTTTTGTTCTTGTCACGAACGGGGTGGCATACATATTCCACGCCCTGTCGCCAACTATTTCCATATCCCTCAAATATATCACTGTGTTCAGAATATTTTATGCTTTGGGTATCTAACTGGCGTTTTGTGGTAATGTCTTTGTATGATGTATAGCAGTCAGAAGCACTCGTTTCCTAAATATCTTGCCATTATGTATATTGCAGCCACATTAAGATGTAACGTCGCAGAAGGGAGCCTCTTAGCGTTTTTTCCCAGCGTAATCACGGCCCAGATTGCTCTGTCGCGAAACATAATGCAACATTGGCCAAGAAATTTGTTAAAATTATAGACGTGGCATTTATTTCTTCAGCCAAAATATCGAATATGGGCTCGACTTCCTTTTACTAAAACTCCAATGAAATTACTCAACAAATGGCGCCTCGTTTGTGCTTAATTTGTACATTTGTTTTTTCAATGTTTTTTAGACGAGATACGGCGAAAAAAATAATTGAAGCAGCTATTTTGCTTAGCATAAGCAATTAAGGTGGTTGATTGTTCTTTTAAAAGTATAATTGCATCAGATTATAGACATATGAACACAAAAATTGGAGGAAGTCAGAGCAATGAAATATGAAAATAAAATCCCATCTATATGAATTTCAAATAAATGTTGCGGAGTCGTTCAAAAATTTGCACAGAAAATTACCTAGGCATTGTAAATAATGAACACTGGTGGTGTGCGAATTTCGGCAAGTGACTTGAACAAAACACGCCTGAGCTGCTTGAATTTGCAATTTCAAGGCGTTTCGTTCTCTTACAATTCGCTTATACCGAACCTCACGCTGGGCGCCATTTCATGTAATTTGGGCCGCAGCCGCACTAAAGTTAAGTAATCGCATATCGTCGCATGGCTCCGCCGTGCCCTGCCAGGACCTCCGTATATTTTGGCATCGTTTCAAATTAAAAATGTTAAGAATAAGCCTATTCTTTACTTATATTCCCCACTGGCATATCAACATAAAGCATCTACTTTCAGCATATACAATTTGTCATCTTTTGTTGTTGATACGTCAGAACTGTCAACTCGTAACTAATAATAAATTAACACCTAATGACATTTTCCCTCTCTTCATTCAGCCTTAACGTCATTTTAGTCATTTGATCAATATAACTCAATCGTTATTTGCCAATGCCATACCATGATACTTCAAATTAAATGCATATTCGCCGATCTAACAAAAGATAAATGAACCTCTGTAATTAACGTTAAACGTGATTTTAATCTTCTGTCTATTATTAAATATGCTGACCCGTCGCACAAGCTACTCAGAATTAAATTTTATTATAAAACTGACCACTATTTGGCCGTCGCCTAACAAAACAGTGCCTGCCGCAACGTAGATTAGAACTTGCTTACACGACGTTTGTTTATGGTTAAACGTTTTTGATGCCATCACACGTTAGCTTAAATATATCTTATTTTGCATTAGTAAGGTCAGATCGTATCTGCTGACAGAATTATTGACACCTATTAACATTCCCTATTACTAATAAAATCATAATGGAACATTCAACATTCCTCGCCAGTTGGAGCAAAATTTGTTGCAATTTCATGAATTGTCGTCGGCTTATTATTCAGCGTGTAAGCGGGAATTTGTCTCTCTAGGACATAGTTGGTTTTGTCCCAGAGTTTCCCGTATATTCGCATGGTTGGCTAGACCCTTTCAAAACTCGCGGTTGGTTTTACGCTTTTGGCGGTATTGTTCGTGGCATTTTGACTTTGAATTTTAACTGTCATTGTTCAGAAACTGCTCTGAGATGGATAATATTTTGCTGTGCAGTTTGCATTTCGGCAGTAATTCGTTGTGTTAGTTGTTCGTTTTCTTCTTCTTATATTCGCTGTGATGTTATCTGTCGTAACCACAAACCTTAGAGCATACAGTTCATAAAATTATTTTATAAATAATATACATACGAATATATTTATGCATCAGCGATGCTTTGTCATTGAATTATTTTAAAGTTGAATTCAACAAAAACCGTTAGGTGTATTTATATACCCAACTGTCTCCCAACCCGCACTAGGCCTAAGGCCTGATTCCTCCTCCTTCTGAGAAGAGACCCGTACCCGATTGTGGGACGATAATGGGTCGAAACAAAAATTTACCTAAGTAGCTGTATATTTCTACGTATAGAAAAAAAACAGGCGGGATAAAGTGTAGCACACTCCGTCATTAGGGGCAACGAACAGGCAACGATTAATGGAAGAGCTTACTTATCCTAGCATGAATGGGCTGGCTCGATCGTGGATGCACCACCCCCTCACAGAAGATCGGCGTTAATCAACTCCTATGTTTTATATGGTGAACGAGAGCGCCGAAGGCCCGAACCCCCTACTTATACTCTCCTTATTATCCTTCCTATCCTCTCCTTATTATCCTTCCTATCCTCTCATTTGTATCCATCATATCCTCTCCTTATTATTCTTTCTCTTCGCCTCCTAACTCTTTGCTCTGTGATAATGACGAGTGATCCTTCTGGTGTTGCTAGCCTCTATAGGCTACGGTAACGACTTACCATCAGGTGAGCCGTGTGCTTGTTTGCTACACACTTAATAAATCCGCCATATGAAGTCTCTCCGCCTGTACTAGCGGACCACTGGAAATGTGTAACATTACTTCAATGGTACTCTGAATTGTGTCCAGTGGAACCACAGGAAATTGCATTAAAATAAATTGCCTAGTGACGTTGTAACAACGTGTGTAGCTGTATATAAGACCACCTTTTTATAACCGCAATGTGACATATAATCGACTTTTTAAGTGACATTGTCATACGCACATTGAATTTTGCCAGGACTTAATCAGTACGACCGATCTTCTTATTTCCGTTTTATTACCTATGTGTATGTAATTCGATTACTGAAAAGGATTCGTGTAATTTATACACCTACGTGATTTTGTATAATATTTGAGGGTTTAATATGATTATATATAAACCTTTATCGCATTGGCTCATTGGATGAACATGTTATAATACCTAAATTATTATTAAATATTATGTTTTAACCCATTAAACTATACCTCGACAACTCAATAGATGGCGGTGTACAATGCATTTGCTCTTAAAATATTATGATGAAGTAAATTTTTTTTTCAAGTCCTGGGTAATTGTAAGTACAAATCCTAGATTTGTATATTTTTTATGTATTTACTATGATTGAAATATTATATTTCAGATGATTAGTTGTGCTCATTGATCTGTAAGCAATAATGAGATAATGAAACCTTGGCCCAGCCAGTCTGTAAACGTGTAACTTTTTATTAGAATATGAGTTGAGCCTTTAGAACTTTAAAATGTTAGTACGTATAGTTACCAGTTCTACCTTTTGATCGTGCTCATTGCTGTCTGACTATTAGTAAGCGAGCAAAACTGCATGTGAGCGATTGTCTATATATATATACTATTATAAAGCTGTATCAGAGCCGTGTCTGTACATTTAAGATATTTGAGAAAAAAATAATTTATTAGGCTATACACATCTACACTACATCGGGAACCTGAGATATAACCTAAAAACTAGTAGGCTGATATTATATAAATCACTGTTTCACGCAGTAATGTTAACGGAACATTTACGTGGTCGGCTTACGACAAACTCGAAATTATCTCAGCCCTTACCCTCCAATATATCACGAAGTTTTGACGTTACCAACTTATATTTTAACTAAGACTATATTGCGACATAGTAAAATTAGCAGTACCCGTATATGTAATCTATAGATACTATTATAAAGCTGTAAAAGAGCTGTGTCTGTACATTTAAGATATTTGAAACAAAATAACTGTATTTTTTTATACTGCATTGTTACGATGTAACCGAACAAATTACTATATAAATTACAAAGACGCATATTCAATTGATACCGGATACCATATCCGCAATTTTAAATACGCGCGGTTGCCTAGACTCCCTACCCAGTTAGATTATCGCCAATGGATCGCATGAATCCACTCCCACAAAGGCCAGAATCAAATATTATTACCATACATGGCCAGCATGCGATCCCGGATGCGAGCAGAGTACGCCGGGGTTCGAGAACGTTCTATGGCTACTCCAATCGCAAGCGTATGGATAGGGAATGTTCTAGAACAAAAAACTATCCACCAATGAGTCGGGGCAACAACGCTAGAAAGAGATGGCAAGTATAATCATAGAAGGGGGTATTATTAGGGAAAAAAATATAAATATGGAACAGGAGGTAGTTTTTTTTTTCTCTCGGACTAAATTATCGTGTGTGTCAAGGCAGATAACACTGCGTAAATTATCATAAAATATTATTTTTGCCTAGGGCATTTATAAGTGTGTGACTTAGAAAACCCCAAAGAACTGAGCGGAGGGGAGCGCCGGTCTTAAATATACCGCCCCCCATATTTAGTCACTAACACCGGAATAAAAGCTCCTGGGGTTTCAAGTCAAGAATTTCAAGTTCAAGTACTGTTCCTGGCTGCGCTCGAGATCCGGGTTACGGCCTACCGGGTTGCGGCTGCCCTACGGGTCCGGTTCCAGCGCCGGTTGCGCCGGCTTCACCCGCCCTGCGGCATACATCTGCGCGCCTCCCCCCCCGCAGTTGAGTACCCGTAGGTGACGGTCTTGGGGACAATCCCCTGAGTTGCGAACCACCCCCTGATTTCTCATTGCTCGCTTCTTTCACTGTTAGGGATTTCCCCGTAACACATGCTGTTACGAACAAGGTGCATGTTGGCGAACAAGCATACGGCCCATCTGATGGTAAGCGGTTACCGTAGCCTATAGACGCTAACAACACCAGAGGCATCACTCGCACGCAGGAAGGATAATAAGGAGAGTGTAAGGAGGGGGTTTGGGCCATTTGGATCCGACCATGCGAAACACAACGGTAAAAAAACTACCGTTATTACACGCTGATTTTATGTCAGAGGGTGGTCCTTCCTCCTTACCACTATTAGACCATAGATATAGTACATACTATGTATTATCTATGTATAAGACTATGTAGAATACAAAACAATATTTTTTCGAGTTTCTGTCTGATTGTTTTCCATCACGCAACAACTACTGAATGAATTTTCATGTATTTATTTTTGTTTGATAGCTCTTGATTACTTAAAAACTAGTATACTTTTTGTTGTACTACTATCTCGGGGACCTGATATATACTTAACCTAAAACGTGGTTTGCGGATTATGTTCGGAGGATGTCATGTCAAGTCAGTCTAAAATAAAACACAAACAAACCATTCCTTTATAAAATATCAACACATTATTGGGGAACAGAATTCTATTGTTTTTTTTTATAGTACATACCCTTTTTTTTTTAATTTTTTTTTTATTTTTTTTTATTTTAGGTGGGCAAAAATGTCCTACCGCACACCCCGCTGCCCAGGGAGACAACGGGGTGAATGGGGCTCTCAACTCAATATAGTACATACCCAGGCCAAGATGATAGTAACACTAGAGGCATCACTCGCGCGTCGTCATTTCCAAGGAAAGAGATAGGAGGTGGATAGGACGTATATTAAGGAAAGGATAGGTAGGATACTAAGGAGAGAATGGCAGGGATAGGAGAGGTTCGGGCCTGCGGTGCTCTCACTCACCATACGAACACAAGGTACCACTACTGTTGTTTCACGCTTATCTTTTGTGAGAGGGTGGTACTTCCCCATCGAGTCTCTTTCATTCTAGGATAAGCAAGCGAAGGAATGTAACACAGTTCCAGTGGCCCGCCAATAAAGGCGGAGAGACGGCACACAGCGGGTTTCTTTAGTGGGTGCAGGCCCCACACTACCCTGTACGTTGCCCCGAATGACGGGGTGTGCGGTTAGGAACATTTTTTCCCGCCTTAACAAAAAAAAAGGGATAAGCAAGGCTCTGCCACTAATAAATGGTGGGTGTTTATATGTAACAATTTTTTGTATATAATAATACATTACTTTGGTTATACGTTTAAATTCCCAAACATATTGCTAAATGTAGCTTTAAATCTTTTTCCTTAAGCTTTAATATGCTAACTGCGTTCGTCGGCCTATTAAAATGTATATTTATGTGCGTACATTTACTTGAAGCACTTAAAAACATTTTACCTCCTTTGTGAGTTTACCAAGCCATGTAAGTATGTAAACTGTATTTTTCAGCCCAAATTAAGTGTAGACATTAGTTAACAATTACATATTTATATTGTATAAGTATCACCGTGATTAAAGTCATTGCAGTATTTTATCATACAGAGTAGGTTGTGTTCTTTTGTTGGTGAGCAAAAATGTAGCTACCGCACACTCCGCTGTCCGGAGAGTTAACGGGGTATTTTGGGAGATTGTGTGACCAGTGTAAGAATTGAATAGAGAGAGAGAGAGTAGCTGAGCATGTCAAGTGCTAAAATATAGATCAAAATGTAAGATAAGAGTCTGTTTTATTTTTGTGTTTACAAATACATTAATTTGTATTATTGAATTTCCGAGTCATTTCTTCTTTCAATATAAAATTGTTATTAGAACTAAATTATTTCAAAAAAGACAATATACAATGTCATAGTAGTTAATCATTAGATTGGGCGAACTTAGTGGAATAAAATTAACGCAACATTGTAAAGCTCCTAAATGGCCATATTACCGTGCCTTATTTTTTACTTGTATTAAAAAGAAATATTTTGATCACAAATGGGCTGTATAACTACTGCCACTGTTACTGTTTATTTCTCTATAGAAAGTAAAGAAGAAGTACCTATTTACTTAATCTATTATTTAGGTATATATTACTAGTAAACTCAGTAATTTAATATTGTTATAAAGTACTATATTGAGTTTTATTATATCCCTATAAAACGTCCTTCAGTAAGTGTTACTAGATTTAAACAGCAGACTGTAAATCTACTAAAGTGAAATAGCGTATAATATATTACCATAAACGATGAAAATGAGGTTTTATTCTTTCATAACAATAAAAACTTAGCTTTAAATTTTTTTTCTAAAAAAAATATAATGGGCGAATTTGAAAATTCATGATAAGTGAAAATTCGTTGTCTCTGCCAACCTCTCAGAAACAGGCGTGAATCTATGTACGTATGTATGTTAGTACGTCGGTCTACTTATGTATGTATGTTCAATAAAAAATCTAACTGAAATCTGTTGTCCCATCGTCTAGGTATCGTTTACACCAGACTACTTATTGCTGAGTAATATTGTGATGTTTAAACTGTCTTACTAAGAGATATAGGTAGTTTAAAATTTGCTCTATATATTTGCTTTATCTGTATTCTTCTACAATCATAACATTAGTTATACGAAAATTTAATTTTCTATTATTAAATAGGTAGTTTAAATTGCAAATTAATCAAGATCTCTCGACGATTTCAGTATTATAATAATAATATAACCCACCAATTGTTACCAATGTGAATACAAAGCTTCTGATTGAAAGGACTGCAATAATGCATCGTTAATAAGTTGAGAGCGAACTAGATTTAATTTTTGATTCCGTTTGCTCAGCTACTTCTAAAATATTCAGACTGCAAGTGAAGTCGATACTGGTAGGTACATAACATATTGTTGTGAAATTTATGTTTGTAATTGTGGCAGACGTTTGAAAACATACAACACAACTAGCCGTGTGGGGCCGGCTTTAGAATTTTTCCACTCCTCTCTACCCACGGGAGTCGTAAGAGCCGACTGAGGGAATACCGGAAGAGTGGGCAGCAGCACTCTCACTGGAGTATTAACAACATCCACTGCAATCGCCAACCCGCCTGCCAAGCGTGGCGATTACGGCATTATCCTCCATGACAGGACCACTCGTTGTTAGTTGTAGTTCTCTAGGCCTATGTCCAGCAGTGGATGATGAAAGGCTGATGGATGGATGGATGTATTGAAAACATACGTTCATATATTATAATGGTTATACAGTTCTTTTTGAGGAAATTAAGTACCTATTCATTCATGTTTTAGATAGACAGAATATTAGTATAACGTCTCATATACCTACCTACTTAAAAAGTAATCTCTTGCATAGAAAATGAGATATTAAAATTTTATTAATAATACGTTTTAATCTATATTTTTAGCATTTGACATGTTCAGTTACTTTTTAAAGTACAAATTATTTGTGAATGAGAAAAAAGAGAAAGGTTCGATTCCTGCTCGCACTGAAGTTCTCTTTTTCCTCATTCAGAAATAATTTGTACTTTATTAATAATAACTTAATTTCATGCAGACTTGGGGATATATGGGAATATAAATAAACGTTTAAGGAGCCTAAAATATTTTAGATAATAAGATAATAAACAACAGAACACTCGAAAAAGGCTGTTTAATTATGAATCATGTCTGCAGTATCCCTTTTGATCAAGTATTAAAGCCAGCTATTCATAAAATTGCCTCGTGTCTGTTACTACCCACGACATGAAGTAGGCGCCTATTCTCATAGCCAAGAAAATTTAACTTGTAACTTTTATTTTAAAATATTAGTTTAAATTATATTTTGTGTAGATGCTGTTATTAAACCTTGAAACATATTCTTTAAACATATTGACGGGCCTCTTGGCGTAGTTGGTAGTGTAACCCACTTCCGTGCACGAGGTCGTGGGTTCGATTCCCACTCAGGACAATTATTTTTGTGATGAACACAGATTTATTAGTACTGCGTCTGGGTGTTTTCTATCTATTTTATGTATGTATTTACAAAGAAAAGTAGTATATGTATTAAATCCGTAATCTGGTACCCAAGTTAAGCTTAGTTTGGGACCAGAGGACGATGTGTGAAAATGTCCGTGAATATTTATTATTATTATATTCTATTTCCAATATTATAATAATCATTATTCATTTTTTGAACATATTCAGGGTTCAATTTACCTCAGGTATTTTTTTTAATACATACATACATTTATGCTTGTTTCCCAGAGGAGTAAGCAAAGACAATGGATTGTCACTTGTCATAAAATAGTCTTCGGCTGCCCACTTTTCGCCACCGTAGAGACAAAAGGTCACAGCTCGCAAACGCACGGATGGCAAATTACTTCTCCACCCTGCGGATGATGCTAAATTTGGTCTTTAAGCTATAATTTTTATTAAAAAAAAAAACTGTTTATAAACATTATATCTTTGGTGGTATCTGTGTCCTGATACACATAAAGTAGCTGTCGAATATTGACTCGGCAATTTCATGCATGCACGCATACCATTCATCCATTCATGTATCAGCCTTTCGACCTCCACTGCTGGACATAGGCCTCCCCAAGAGAACACCACAACGAGCGGTCCTGTGCCGACTGCATCCCGCGGTTCCCCGCGGCTTTGACCAGATCGTCGGTCCATCTGGTGGGGGGCTGTCCTACGCTGCGCCGTCCAATATGTGGTCGCCACTCGAGCACGCATACCACTAATTGATATAGTAGACGTAATAAGCATTTCTAGTGGTAGAACCTTGCTTATCCCAACAGGAATGGACCGGCTTTATCTGGGACTTACCACTTACACACTCTGTCACAGAAGGTCAGCGTGAAATAATAGTAGGTATTACTACCGCTATGTTTCGTATGGTGAGTGAGAGCGCTGGATGACCAAAACCCTCGCCCTATCCTCTTCTGATTATCCTTCCTATCCACCTCCTATCCTAGGAGACTGCGACGTGCGAGTAATGTCTATAGTTTTGCTAGCGTCTGTAGGCTACGGTAACCACTTGGGTACTATCAGGCGGGCCGTCTGGTTGTTTGCCACCCACGTAGTATAAAAAAAGTCATATTATATTTAAATCCCCTTAAACAATAACGGCCATCTGGGGCCGGCTTTAGAATTGTCCCTCCATGGGAGTCGTAAGAGACGACCGAGGGAATACCGGGGGAGTGGGCAACAGCACTCCTTCGAGTATTAACAACATCCACTGCGATCGCCGACCCGCCTGCCAAGCGTGGCGATTACGGCACTATGCCCCTAATTTGGGGAGGCCTATGTGCAGCAGTGGACGTCGAAAGGCTGATGGATGGAAACAATAATCGAATTATATTACTTATATAACCTGACAACAGAGTATAAAATATATTTGGCTACCTTTCGAACATTATCGATCACTTTCAGAATAAGCAGTTGTTCTTGCAAACTGTTCTTATTATTGAAACACGCGATGTCAGTAGGAACAATTTCCTTTAATTCAACGTATCCGTCATTGATTTAGTGTACGACGTTTGATTAGGAACCTCTGCTTACAGCTTGCTCCCCTTAATAATGAATGCTAATAATTTTTAGTAGATTCTTCGAAGCGTTTAACTGTTTGGGTAGAATTATTTATTTTTCTTTAGGCACTCACTACCTACCTTTTTTTTTGTTTAGACGGGAAAAAATGTACCTAGCCGCACACCCCGTCGTTCAGAACAACGAACAGGGTAGTGTACCTACCTACTACTGAAGTAAAGTCCCACAGTTCCAGTGGTTCGCCAGTACCGGAGAGATGGCACATTGTGGGCTTATAGGTGAGGGCCCTGCACTGTTCGTTGCACCGACGGGGTTTGCGGTTAGGTAAATTCTAACCCGCCTTAACAAAAAAAAGGCAATCACTGCCTATTTTTCATATTTATCGCTTTTTACTGTGATGTACTCGTATATGTTATTATTACATGCAGATAAATCTCATAAAAATATATATTATATATCTGCCTCAGTGGTGTAGAGGTAGTGTATGCGACTGCTAATGATGAGGTCTCGGGTTTGATCCCCGGGTGGGCAATGTTATTGAGCTTTTTCCTAAAAAGAAAAATTCTCAGTATCAGCCCGGAGTTTGGAAATGTGCCCGGTAGACGCCAATAGGCTCGCCCCCTATTACGTGGGACTTAAACATAGCTGGCGAATCGTGGGTGTGTAATACACCTCTGCCTACCCCTTCGGGGAATACAGGCGTGATGCTATGTTAAAAATATATATAGTCTGCAATACTCTCCAGCGACTATACTATATAGTAATTTTTGTTTTTTAAAATCTATTACTAGTATAGTTTTCGATTCATTACTCTATTGCTGTATGAAAATAGATATATTAACAAACTCCCTCTCCCTTATTAACCTAACCATTCACCTGCTATTCCTTTCTTTGGAGTCAGTAACGCACAAGTGACGCCTCGCGTGTGGCTAGTGTCTATAGGCTAAGGTAACCGATTACCATCAGGTGAGCCGTGTGGGGCCGGCTTTAGAATTGTCCTACCCCCCTCCACCCATGGGAGTCGTAAGAGCCAACTGAGGCAATACCGGGGGAGTGGGCAGCAGCACTCCTTCGAGTATTAACAACAGCCACTGCGATCGCCAACCCGCCTGCCAAGCGTGGTGATTACGGCACTATCCCCCATTCTTGGAGCGGCCTTTGTCCAGCAATGGACTTTAAAAGGCTGATGGATGGATGGATGGGCTGTATGGTTGTTTGTTACCCGCGTAGCATAAAAAATATACTATTTAGGCCTCCAGATTAATATTTGATCACGGTGGCCATTGTTAACAGTTTCCTAGTAAGTAGGAGACTTTATAGTGCACGTGTGTGCGCAAACATAAATGCACTCTCGGTTCCCTCACTCTTATAGTCCGATAAGACGCCATTTTGACATGACCGGAGAGATATCAAGCATAAGATCAACGACTTTACGTATTTTCCGAGTCACAGGGCTTAAACACAGCCAAATTTTAACTCCGAGCTCATATTGACGATTACTTGACGAAATAAAAACCCAATTAATTATTGTTGATTCAACGCGGGAGTCGAACCTTAGACCACAGTCGACCACATTACCGCTAGATCACCGAGGAGGTAAATATCAGATAAACAATTTGTAAAAATTCCTTAATAAATAGCTTGAAGATTTTAAAATACATATAAAATTAAATGAAATAGGTCTATTATTCATCTCAGCGTATTTCCGAACACATTAATCGTCGTAAACGCCGGAAATACTGAAAATTATAACGTCCCAATTCCGGTATGAAACCTATTCACTTCCTTGTAGCTAACATTATAGAGTTTAATAGAATACGAAGATGTACTCATTACTAAAATACTCGTATGTTTGCGTAAGATGATGATTCTTTTCTGTGCAACTTCTAATACCTAATGCGCTTCCTACGAGCTAGGTAAACCCAACACACATATCATAGGTTCATTATTAGGCAAAAGGTTGTCTGACAGAAATTGCTATTAGCAATAAGACCGCCCATTGTGCATTTACTTTTAATTTCCATAGTCTAAGTTTCTTTTCATGTATTTTGGTGTACAATAAACTATAAATTCATTCATTCATTCATTCATTCATTCACCCCAGGCCAAGACGGGTTAGCAAAATTCACAAATTTTCTGAGGTACCTAGACGATTTTTTTTATGGACAAATTTTATAAAGCCAAAGATGCCGTGTTCAGTCTCGACTTTCGATGCGTGTTCGATTGCCACACAGGACAATACTATCTGTGACCCATAAATGCTTGTTTTGTTTCTGGATGTACTTTACGTACCTACGTTAAATAATATGTTTGTCCCCCGCTGATGGAAAATATCGTGAGAAAATTGCATGCTTAGAGATTTCGACGACTTTCGTAGTCTGCCAACAATATTACGGCCTATATCCCTCTCATTATGAGAGGAGATCTGTGCCCTTCAGCCCTAATGTCTCACAATTTAATACTTTTTTATCCTAGAGAAACGTTAATTTCTTATGGGATTATCAAAATAACAAAAATAAAACTAATCTACTTTAAAGGAGATTGCTCCGAGTCCATACATAGTTCGCCCTGAACCAACAGCAAAGGAAAATTATGTGTTGTATTAAAACACATTACCGAATTCCCATACAACCATCATATTACAGCGGACTAGCTGGAGAATCGTACTATTACAAAAAGGTCTCGGATTTTGAGGTTATAATCGGACCGTAAATGTCATGGACTTTCATAAGTCTGTGTGATTCTAAACAAAGTACCTAATAGTTACCTAATATATATGTATTCATTTAATAAAGAACGTAGATATATATTTGTGTATCTATATCTTTGATATAGACATATTTTTAGAAGTTTAACTAGGTAGGTAGCTAACCTAACATACCTACCTCTCAATACTAATAGATGTACTAGTGGACCCAACAGACGTTGTCCTGTCCAAACATTGGCGTTTCGTTTGGATTTGTTAGATAGGTATATCTTTTTACATTAGAAAAAATGGAAGAAAAAAATCCTATCGTGGCGCCATCTACAGAGTCCAAATGTGAATCTAAACCATCCCGGTAATTACTCAAACATTCAAAAATAAATAGAAGAAAAAGTCCTGAAATCCTATTGTGGCGCCACCTACCGCGTCCAAATGTGAATCTAAACCATCTAGAGCACCACCCAAAAGCATACAAAAAAAAATCATTCAAATCGGTCCAGCCGTTTGAGGAGTTCAGTGACATACACACGTACTGTAGAATTATATATAAATGAAAGATTTTGTAAAGGGATTTAGTTATCTATTAGATAAGTTTTATCTGTACATACTAGCTATAACAGAGCTGTGTCTATAGGTACATTTAAGATATTTGATGTAAACAAAACAATTTTCCTTTTACTTGTCTATTTGTTTGCACATCATACAAATACAAAATAATACTCTTTGCACGCGGATGCACGGATTTCGTTTTTTTTTTGAGCTATTAAACAGATCAGAGACACATCTTGATTACACTTAAAAACCAGTATACGTTTTATACCGTTACTATATTGGGAACCTAAATTGTATTAGAAATAAAACAAAGATTTTTATTTTATTTTTAATATTCATCTTCAGTATTCGTCATTAAAATATTATCTAAAGCTTGTGCAGGGAAGTTGATATTATTTTGATGTCTAGCCCAACTTAAATACCATATAATTGTCATAATATGGGCGCAGCAACCGATGGTTCTGCGTCCAACGATGCAATTACAGCAATATTGTACAGTTGCTTCTCTTCCTATTTTTAATCCGTCTACTAAAATATAGACAAAGTATGTTTGATTACTGATATGACAGCTGTGTATTTTGCCTCTTAATAACCCATACGGTTCCAGAACTCCCTAAACATAATTCATTAATTAGATGTTGATCAACCCTGCACACCTCAACTATATAAGAACCATCTTGTCTTACATGTCCACTGTACTATGAACAGGCTTGTTTAACTTGATAAACTCCCAATGGTAATACATTATTAGGTACTATTACATTGAATAGATATGCATCTATTATGTGTATCTGATGCTCTAGAGTAATTTGGCAAGGTTATTCTTTCAGTATGCTGCTGAACTGGGGTGACTTCCGATAGATTTGCTCTTTGAAAACGTCTATGACAAAGTAAATCCAATGATTGAACCTAAAAGAAAATAATAATTGTTATTGATTGCATTATTAATAAACATAGACAACAGATCAGTATTATCAAGTTTAGCAAATAATGTTGGCTTTTTACAATAACTAGTGCTTAAGTCTCTCACCTCTCCTGGTTGAATCCAATGTTGCACAACTTCTAAAATATGGCTGTTATTTTCTGCTCCTACAGAGTCACTTCGAATTTTGTCACTGAACAACCACATACAAAACCTATAATAAAATTACATATAAAAATTAATTTTACATCAAATTATTATATTATAGGTTAAAAATAGTTTTAAATAAAAGTAAAAGCTTACTATTTGTGGTGTAACTAGTTGCTGTATTTGCATAAGAATTGAGTTATTATTAAGGATATGGCGTCTCTGTCTATTGAAATTAATACCACAATTGACACATATCAATGGATTGTTTATTGCTGGAGTTAAGCTTGATGAAGATGGTGCAACATAATGCCTGGCAGCACAATCATATCTTTGCCAACAAGGATGGCAAATATAATGAGATGCACGAATCTGAAAGAAAAATATAATATATAATTATATATTAATAGTAACAATTACATTTCTTATTTTAGAGTATAGTAAGTATACCTCCAATGGCATGAGTCTTTCTATGATAATACTTCTGATATTCACATGATGTTGGGTGTCACTTCTCAATGCTATTAGTTGATGTGAATGTGTACGAGGTGTTAATGTTTTATTGCAGAGTGCACAGTTTCTGCCAACATGACTTGTAGTAAAAGAAATTGTCACTTCTTGGGCCAATGTCCAACATGTTAATCATACGAGATCATGAGATTGAACCTAAAAATAAGTACTTATAGTGGCTGACTTATATAATACTAAATAGCATCATAAATAATGTCAAAAACAAAAATGAACTTTTTTACTAAATTGTATAAGTAGACACATATGTAGTAGGTATTGAAAATGTGATGGAGAGGAGCGCAGACCAAAACATCTAAACATCATGGGATTCGTACGGTACGCAGAGTAGAAATGCAAGTACTTACCAACAGGGGTGCAATCCATTGTTGTATACTGTGAAGGATCTGTTCATCTTCCAATAATATGGAACCACCGGCAGAGCCACAATTAACGCAATACACACTTTCCATTTCGTATCGTATGTTCGTTATGAGTGTCAGGTAGTTTGAGCGAGATACACGGTATCAAAAATCACAGCCAGGTAAGTCAGTATTGAAAGCCATCAGTCTATTAAAATAGCCAGGTTGTACTAGGTATATTACCAAAGAAAATGTAATCGCCAATACACACTTTACAGCTCAATCAATCCAGGAAGAGAGTGAGAGATGAGACATTGACGTGCAGTGAGTGACCGAACTGACCGAGTGAAGTGACATGACATGACATTGATGAGTATCGATGATGCAAAATAGGGGTTCGATATATCGATTCCTATTTTATATTTATGATTTACTGTGGCTATTTGCTATAGACGGGCCTCGTGGCGTAGTCAGTAGTGTAACCGACTTCCGCGCACGAGGTCGTGGGTTCGATTCCCACTAAGGATAAATATTTGTGTGATGAACACAGGTATTTGTACTGCGGCTGGGTGTTTTCTATCTATTATAATATATGTATATATTTACAAAAAAGTAATATATGTATTATATCCGTAATCTGGTACCCATAGTACAAGCATTAAGCTTAGTTTGGGACTACAGGATGTTATGTGAAAAATAATGTCCGTGAATATTTATTTATACTAGTCAGATATGAGTATTTTAATTAGCTATTTTACTTTCGCGATTCATAAACATTAAATTATACATTATATTGTGGGGTCTTACTTGCGATAATAAAGTATGACGTGGGTATATAAATAGGTATTTATAACTAACTACTAACTTATCATCACGCCATTTCCCTTGCGGGGTAGGCAGATAGAACAGAGAGCCAAGATTCTTTCTTACATCTCTCGCTTCCTCAACATTTATATTCTCTCTTTTATAACACGCTCGCTGGTTTCAGAGACTCCTGACTCCACCTACCTTCAATACATGACGAAATTAAAGTTATATATTATACATTAAATACGTCACATTTTAACGTATTGTACCCCTTTATACTATAATATATAATAACGCAACAATAAGGCTAAAAGCAGTGATATTCAATTAATTTTATATATATTCCAACGTGTGAGAATATTTCATTTCTAAAGAACAACCTACTAATATTAGAACCCATCTTGTTTTTTATTGTGGCATTATACGCGGAATTTTCAAATTGATTATAAAAAATATATAATTCATATATAAAAATAACAACAATAATTTAAAAACGAGTAAAATCGATTCTGTGTATTTATTAATTAATGGTTCATCCCTACCCTACTTTGACATAACGTTGGTCATTAACATTAGGCAAAGATGGCAGCCAGCTCTATGTACAATAGTTCCTTTGAATACTTTTTTTCTTCATTATGGTATGAAGCTAGTCCATGTTAAACAGAAATATGCAACTAATATAATAAAATATATTAATAATTATCAAGAAGCCGATGCTTTTATCGTACAGGGCGAAAAGTAGTAATCTCCTTTAGTACAAATGTGTGGCGTCTCTAACTAATCTTTGGATAAAATCATACTGAATGAGTTTTCTCTGAATGCGAAATCCTTAAAATAATTTTGTTGTACCAAATATAGGAATATAGCTATCATACATTTATTATAAGCGAAAATGAAAAGTTATAAGGGTTCTATTCGCGTGAGGTAGTCCTTATTAAATATTAATTTGCATCCAGGTGAACGCTACCTACTTCAGTCCCATCCAGCTATTAAATAAAGTGTGAATAAATTTGGAGAGTTGTTTTCTTGTACATTTCGGAGTTTTTTTTTTTATATAATGGTGCCTTACAGTAATACTGATTTGATGGTAAGTAGATACCGTAGCCTTTAGATGCTAGAAACAATAACACCAGAGGGATCACTCGCGCGTCGCAATCTCCAAGGAAAGGCACCGAAGGAGGATATTATAGGAGGGATGATAAGGCGCTCTCACTGACCATACGAAACACAACTGTAGAAGTACTTACCACGTTTATATTAATAAGAGTAATAAATCGTTATTATACTAAAATAAGCCAAACTGATGTTTAATGAGGCTGTGCATCAAATCAATCACTTGAACTTGATGATAAGGCGCTCTCACTGACCATACGAAACACAACTGTAGAAGTACCTACCACGTTTATATAAGAGTAATAAATCGTTATTATACTAAAATAAGCCAAACTGATGTTTAATGAGGCTATGCATCAAATCAATCACTTGAACTTCATTATTTAACCACATGTTTGTTTAACCTCTCACTTAGGGGGTACTCGCAGAGGTCAAATGGGTCCTCGTAAATACTAGAAGCAGAACTAACCACACAAACTTAGAACTCGTCCTAAACAAGCGAGGTGATATCTAGAATTAATTATAAGTATATTGAGCTACATATGACTCTAACATACAATCTGAATATTAAACACAAAGTGAAAAATGTGAAATCGAAAATAACAGTCACGAGCAGGATTTGAACCTGCATCTCCTGGATACCGTCCAGACGCTTTGCCAATTCAGCCATCGTGACAATTGCTCCTGACTGCTAATTTTCGATTTCACACTTTTCACTTTGTGTTTAATTTATAGTGTTAAGCATGTAAAATGCTAAAAATATATATAAAAATATCTAAATAATCTGAATACTGTTATAAAAGTACGCGTGTATTCTCTATGTGAATTAGAGCGAGTGGCTGTGAAAGAGAGTATAGATTGCAAGAGTATAGGTGCAAAGATTTCTTTTTTTTTATATATTTAAATATATATATTTGTAGGTAATATTTACTTTATGGATTCTGAAGATGATTCCTTTTATTCAGCAAATTCCTCACCAAACGATGATAGTCTTAACTCTTTGCCTGGTACGCTCGGTGATTAGTTTGCGGCTGGCGCTCAATTGTGATAATAATCAGCTATTCAACGTGTGTCACATTAATGCGCAGAGTATTCCAAGCCACTATAGCGATTTTTACGAGGCTTTTAGTGATACTAACGTTCATGCCATCCTGATATCCGAGACTTGGCTTAAACCTCATCTCCTCTCTACCACACCCTCTTCCTGGTTTTGTCGTGATACGTAATGACCGTGAGAATTGAAGAGGGGGTGGTGTTGCCATATATCTCCGCAGTATTTTCCCTTTTAAAATACTTTATTCTTCTTCTACAGAAACAACATCCGCGGAGTATTTGTTTTTGGAGGTTTTATTCAAGGGAGTAAAAGCCATTTTAGGTGTAATTTATTGTCCTCCCAACGCTGATTATTTCTCCAGTATCGATTCGATATTGGAATCTATAAGGTCAGAGTATTCACATCATATCGTCATGGGCGATTTTATGGTGTTAAAATCTCCTCACACCACTCTCATCTCGATCCCGAAAACTTCTCCAAATTATAGACTCCGCTAATTTACAAATCCTACTCTTAAATCCCACTCATCACAACACAAATGGTTGCGATACTTGGCTAGACCTGATACAAACCTCTACTCCTTCTTTAGTTTCCTCTCACGGCCAACTTCCTGCTCCTGGATTTTCTTACCATGATCTAATTTTCCTTTCCTACACACTCAAACCACCTAAACCTAAACCACTTTTCCAATACATGCGTTGTTTTGGTATAATGAATATTGAGGCTCTATGCAAAGATGCTTCAAAAATTAACTGAAATCGACTAGAAACAGCCTCCACTGTTGATGACAAGGTATGCTATCTTATCTATATCATTAATAAGCTCTACGTTTCACATGCACCTATCAGGAGGGTTAAATTGAGACGTGCACCAGTACCTTGGATGTCTGATGACATACGGATGGCAATGAGGAAACGAGATCGTGCTTTTCGTCAATACAAGAAAGCGCGTACTGATGAGAATTGGCTTGGTTTTAAGATCGCAAGAAATAGGTGCAATCAGATGATACGTAATGCAAAACGCCGCCATATTCTTGAAAATATAACTTGTTCCTCTGCTTCCACGATATGGAAATTTCTATGTAGTTTGGGTATTGGTAGGTCGCGTCAGTTGGGTTCTGGTGTGACGATTGATTTGGATGATATAAATATATTTTTCTCCACTACTACTCCTTTTGATCACTAAAGCAAGTGTCACACCATGAATTATTTGGCTCGGCTTCCTCAGCCCAATATTGAATCTTTTCACTTTTCTTCAGTGCCATTGGCTGAGGTCAAAAGAGTTATCCTATCCATTAAATCAAATGCAGTCGGCAGCGATAACATCAGTCGACGCATGGTCATCACCATCCTAGATCACCTTCTCCCAGCTATCACCCATATTATTAATTATTCTTTAGATTCCGGACTTTTGCCATCCCAATGGCGTAAAGCTTATGTCGTTCCTTTACCCAAAATTCCTAATCCCTCACTGCCTAACCATTTCCGTCCTATATCTATACTCCCTTTCCTCCCCAAGGTGCTTGAGGCCTGCGTACACAAACAGATTTCTGATTTCGTGATCAGTAATGATCTTTTAAGCCCGTATCAATCGGGTTTCAGACCAGGCCACAGCACCGTTTCCGCTCTCCTTAAAGTTACTGGCGATATTAGAGCTGGCATGGAGGACACTAAGCTCACTGTGCTTGTCCTAATTGACTTTTCTAATACCTTTAACACAGTCAATCACGAAATCCTTTTATCCATCCTTTCCCATCTTAAGATCATAGTCACAGCACTGGATTGGTTTTCTTCCTATATTCGGGAGCGCCAGCAGTCGGTGCGAATTAATGAAACTCTGTCGCATTGGTGCGTTCTTGTCTTGTCACAGCACTGGCGTTCCGCAAGGTGGTATACTCTCTCCTTTACTATTTTCTCTTTTTATTAATCCCCATCTCAAAATCTTCAGTGTTCGTATCATCTGTATGCTGATGATCTACAGCTATACACTCAGGTACGCATAGAGGACCTTCCTTGTGCTATCGGTAGCTTAAACAGAGACCTAGAGCACATAAGTGAGTGGTCGGCCAAGTGCGGCGTAGCAGTAAATCCTAGCAAGAGCCAAGCCATTATCGTAGGTAGCCAACGTATCACGAATAGATTAGATTCAGAATCGTTTCATCCGATTATCTTAAATGGTGTCGCCGTACCTTATAATTCCACTGTAAAGGACCTTGGTCTGCACATTGACTCCATGCTTAGTTGGAGGACTCAGGTAGCTAGTGTTAGTAAGATGGTTTCTGGAACTCCCCGTACTTTGTATAGATTGAAAAACTTTCTTCCTATTAAGACCAAAACTTCGCTTGTGCAATCCTTAATCCTTCCGTTAGTCGACTATGGCGATGTGAGTTATTTTGACCTGAATGCAGACCTCCTTAACAAACTAGCCCGTCTTCTCAATAACTGCATTCGATTCATTTTTAATCTTCGCAAATATGACCATGTTTCTGCTTATCGTTCTCGTCTTAAACTCTTACCTATTCGTCAGCGCAGAAATATGCGAGCACTCACTTTTCTATATTCTATTGTTATGTCACCCACTTCACCTTCCTATTTAAAACCATTGTTCCAATACCTCTGTTCAAGTCATGACAGGAACTTGCGCTCCACCAATAATCTTCTTCTTCGTTGTCCGTCTTACTCTACTGATTTCGTTAATTCTTCTTTCCTTGTCCAGTCAGTAATACTATGGAATGCACTCCCTCTCGATATCAGGATGTCCACGAATCGGCATGTTTTTAAAACGAAAGTCCGTCATCACTTTCTAAAGGAGTTAAAGGAATCTTAAAATCATCTTTAAATATTATTTTGTTTTATGAAATATTATTTTTCTTTATATATATTTATGATATAATATATGTATGTATATATTTATGTATTTGTATATTGTATGTAGTTTACCTATATGTAATCATAAATGTATTATATTCAGTCAGCATATTGGTATGTATATTTAATTTAGTAACGTATTCATGTATGTTTGGATTTTCTTCTTTATGTACTATCAGCATCTTTACAAATGCATCTACCTTCTATTATCTCTGCATCACTCATGGTTGACTGGTAGAGAATGCCTCGGGCATTAAGTCCGCCATTGTAAAATCATTTGTTGCATAAAGTTAAAAAAATAAATAAATATAATATCGTAGAAACTAAAATAAATGTTTTTCTTTCTTATTCTAAGACACAATTTGAATATTAAATTCAAATTTCTATGAGAACTTGACTTTTTGAAACGAGTCTTGTAATATAAATCCATCCATCCATCAGCCTTTTAAAGTCCACTGCTGGACATAGGCCTCCCCAAGAATGGAAAAATGATAGTGCCGTAATCGCCGCGCTTGGCAGGCGGGTTGGCGCTCGCAGTGGATGTTGTTAATACTCTAAGGAGTGCTGCTGCCCACTTCCCCGGTATCTCAGTCGGCTCTTACGACTCCCATAGGTGGAGAGAGATGGGACAATTCTAAAGCCGGTCCCACACGGCGCCAATAATATAAATACGTAACACATAATCTTTGTACAAAAGCTATCTCGCAGGTATCCTCCATCTATCGGGGAAAAAGTAGCCTATGTCTGTACTCTGTACAATATGCCAAATTTCATAATGATCGGCCAAGTTATGACGTCAAAAAATAACAAACAAGCAAGTCCTTTGTTTTATAGGCTTCTTTGTATTCCGGATGGATTCTTCCTGTGAGGTAGCTGTTTTTTAAAATTACCGTAGAGTGACTTATTTATATAAGTCGCGGAAATAATCTAGTATATAGGATTGGATTATAAGTCGTATGTCAGTGCTTGGTTAAGAAAAAACATCAGTTGGAAATGGTTTAGTAAATGGAACACGCGTGCCTATCCTTGGGAAGTAATTGATTAAGAAATAGGCCTTATATACATATTTTAAGTAACTGCAGAAAAAGCGTAGTATGATTAACGCCCTCCTGTTTACAGATCCATAGAAAAATTAGAATTGTATTATATATTGATCAAAGCAAACAAACACGAAACAATATCGCGTTAAAATAATAATAACCTTTATAAAAATAATTCCGTAAAAATCAAACACCGCACGTGATGGCATACATATTAAAGTTTGCCAAAAACCAATATCTTCGTCCGATATTTGCAGCCGTTGAACTCACATGGGCTTGAATTCAACGAGGCTGCAATAGAGGCCTGGATCCAACCAGGAATTGCAATTAGGCCTCAATTTAGCCATAGTTTAGAATGGAATTTCATTCATACTACCATCTCGGTCTTCGGTTGCCAAGAATGCTTCGACTTTCCTTTACGGCTTTACCGATGTTGAGATACCCGATAACTGTGGCATGGTATGTGTACGACGCTTGTATTAGTATTTATATTGGTGTGAATAAGGTTGGAACATATTTGGAATTGTATGAACGAGTAGTCTTTATAATAGTATGAGATTAAAAGGATTGAAGCAGTACTGTGATCTAAAACCACTCAATATGTCGTGACAGAGATTATTCGTCACAAGCAGTGGTTAGATATTTTTATTTTTGTTTCGATATTTAGATTTGATTTGCATCTCATCTGGTAACAATATATAAAATATCTAGTGTGAAAGCAAAACATTATTTTTAAACAACAAAATAGAGTCGCATTATTTATGTATTGCAAAGTAAGAAGAAACAAAACGGTAACCGCTTTCGATATATAATACAAGTAGGCTCGAAAAACTTTCTGTGTCTGATAGAACTCATAAATTTTAATGAAGAAGTTTGTATCTTGTTTGCGTCATGTCCCACGCTCGGTGTTTGTGTAGAAGTTGTAACATACAGCAATATAAGCCAGCAATAGACGTCTAACTTTATTTTTCTATTTAGGAAATTTCGTGGACGTCATAACACACATATATCATTGTTTTTTCACGCATTGAAGGAAGAGAAAATATGTATAATCTGCCACAATGAGCTCATAATAGTCGTTGGATTTTGGATTCAGACTATTGAAATGTATTACTTGACAGCTTTAAGCCAAGGAATGATACAGTTTCCTTCGACAGAAACACAGTCTTTCGAAAAGTACGATTATATAATAATATGTAGTAATAAAAAAATAACAAAAGCGTGTTTGAGCGTGCCCCAAGTAGCACATATGATTCATCCGCAGTTGGTTATAGCGTGGCATTTTGATATTCTTTGTTTAATGAAGGTAGCAATTTTTCTGTTATTGAATGGTTCCACGACAATCAGAGTGCCTGCCGCAGATCATATTTCAGCGAACGAGATAAACTTGGACAAAAGAAGGAATCCCCGTCCACCCAATTGGGTAATGGCCCAGCTCTGTCGTTATCTCTTCCCATTATTTCTGTTTGAAGAAGGCTGTGGTGTTCTACTTAATACTAAGGGTGAAATCTTAAGAAAGATCTTTGATAAAGTTGCCGGTACTTGATCTTGTTGTGAGGAGTAATGTCGGGATAAATTGCTTTTGTGGTCGCTCAATGGGTTTATGTTACATACAGGCTACCTTGTACTAGAAAAAAATATTTTAAAACATTACAGGTTTCTTTATAAATCTTACCCTACAAATTTTTATTGTTATCAATTTCTTAGACTATAGTATCTGGATTAACATTACAAAGTGATGTACATTATTAAGGGCCCTGTTTGAGTATTGATCAAACGAATAATTTACTTTGACTAATTACTTACTCAAGTGTTAAGTCAATCAAAGAAGTAGCGGAATTTCGCAACAAGAGAATTTACCTTAGACACGGACAAGCTTTGGTTCAATTTGTTGAATATTTCATTATAGTTCAACATTTTTGATTATCTAAATATTTTGTTTTACAAGTGCCGAGATTAGTTCAAGTTTGTAAAGAAAATATTAACTATAATTATCTCGTGATGTCTTTACATAAAAATACTTGGTTTAATTGTTTTGTATACTACATGGGTAACAAACAAGCGTGGTATTTTATAACTATACACTAGCCTTTTCCCGCGGCTTCGCCGCAGCCAAATGCTAGTTTTTAGGTTATATCTCAAGTTCCCGATAAAGTAGCGGGATAAAATGTATACCAGTTGTTAAGTCTAATCAAGAGCTATCAAACAAAAGAAGTTGCATCAAAATCCCTCCAGTAGTTTTTGTGTGATGCGCGAACAAATAAACAGATAAACAGACAAAAATTCTAAAAAAAATGTTTTGTTCTTAGATATGCCTATATAGCCTATTACGGTAGTAGTAGTAGTAGTAGTACATTTTTTCTCAAATATCTGAAATGTACAGACAGCTCTGTTACAGCTTTATAATAGTATAGATTACCTACAGTCCATCCATCCATCAGCCTTTCGACGTCCACTGCTGGACATAAGCCTCCCCAAGGAATGGGGGATAGTGTCGTAATCGCCACGCTTGGCAGGCGGGTTAGCGATCGCAGTGGATGTTCTTAATACTCGAGGGAGTGCTGCTGCCCACTCCCCCGGTATTCCCTCAGTCACCTACAGTCATTTTTTCTTAAATATTTAAACGTACAGACATAGCTCTGTTGCAGCTTTATAATAGTATAGATTACAGTAATTTTTTCTCGAATATCTTAAATGTACAGACATAGCTCTGTTACAGCTTTATAATAGTATAGATGAGCGGCAATTTTTTCAAATTTGATCTGTACGCTTGAAAGATTTTCTCGACAGCTTGTTAGTTCTACCAACCTGTACTGGGCTAGCGTGATAGACTATGGCCTAAATCTATGAGAGGAGACCCGTACCTAATAGTGGGCCAGTATAATAGAACATTGAAAAAGAACAATGCCGAACACCATAGTGTATTTTACATTATTCGTATACATACGAACATCGTATAGAAAAGAGACAGAGAGACTTTAACTAGTAAGATTATAATTTGCGGTATTTTACTGTAGTTATATAGCTAAAGGGACTTCGAAATATGGGTCGGATTACATCAGATCTGCCGGTTGAAGACGAAAAGCCACTGTCAAAGGGAGCCAAAGTTTGCAAACAACTTCAGCTCGATAACCCATGATATTTGGCGAGCTAGCATTTTGAGGTTGATGAATTTTTGATACATTTCCGAGATATTAGATTGATAATAGATAGAATTTATATTGTAAATGTTTATTAGTAAGTTTATTAGTAGCACAGATGGTTGACCAGATGGCAGAGTGTTGTGGGTTCGTTCCCAAACAGGAAAACTCTTTGCGTGATCCACAAATGGATGTTCTGAGTTTGGGTGTACTTTGTGTCCGTGAAATTGTTTGTTTGTAAAGTCCCCCGCAATCTCCCGCATAAGGATTATTCCTTAGTGCAAGGTGTTGTCTTTAAACAAAATTAGATTATGACCACAATTCTGTCCTTGTGGACCTTCAGAATATAAAAACATTACAGCATTATATCTTTGTCAATATAGCTATCCCGTGAAACTACACATATTCTGAAACATATAGCAGCCTGTCCTTTTCTGGGCTCCATGCTATATGTATGCAATTTAATGATGATTAATTCAGTATTTACGTCATGAAAGCATAACAAACCAACACACAATTTAAACACTTTCGAATTTTTAATATTAGTAAAGACAAGGATAATATCGTATGCATAGTCTTTTTTAATTGAAATTAGGTAATACCAGCTTCATTAATTGAAATTAGGTAATATCAGCTTTCAAGCATGTGAAAGTAAATCCATTCATTTAAAATGTAGTGTTTTTGAGTCCAAAAGCTTTTAAATGTAGTGTTTTTGAGTTCAAAACCCTTTAAAATGTAGCGTTTTTGAGCCTCATCGAGTCTAGTGTATTATTTTATTATTATCTTAGTAGTGTGCCTCTTCAAACTTTCCAATAGCATTCTCAAGTCTACAAATTTGCCTAGACGTTTATTTACACGGAACTAAGTTACACAGGTTAAATTATGTGTGTACGGCTAACAAAAGGTGTGAGGTCATACAAAACGAGGTTAATTGTAAATTATGCATTTTGACAACATCAGGGGCATAGTCAAGCCGTTACATATCGCCAATGAAATCCTCGGTTTATTAAAAGAAGAACATTATCTGAACGTTGAAGCGTAATTATTCTTTTCTACTCACACAACATAAAGTTAAGCCATTTCAAAAGAATAGCTGAACACTTGTTTGCTTCTAAAACACTTTAAACTACCGACGAACATGCACGAAAGTTTTTCTGACCCATATTTCCTGACGACGCTTGTATTTTAAAATGTCCAGTACGAAACTTTGCTCTTATTTGTTTGCCTGTGCATTCAACCATAACTCACTAGTATTTAGCGAGCAGAATAGCATGAAGACATTTTTTATGAACATTCACCGAAAGCCTGGCTATTTATCGTATAAACCATATAGACATATATCTTACAGTAGTCACCATTTATGCGACGAGTAAGTTTAGCTTTATGGATGTGTCTTACTTAAATAAATTTCATACATATAGATCTTTATGGGATAATAAAAGTATGTTACATAATAAATTTAGATATAAGAAGTTATCAGGATAAATCTTTTTATTGCTGTATTTCGGATATCCTGACCTGGAGTAGGTTTGGAATAACGTCAAGAAAAAAAACATCACTTACTATAGATTTGCAGAATTGCTGTAATATCTGTGAACGATTTCATTTAGGTTTCCTAACTGGTAGGTCTAAAAATAAACAAGAAAATGATAAAAATTAAACCAGTGTCACTGTGGTGCCAATCCTTATTAGCAACGTTTTTAATCGGAAGCTTGAGGAGTACACAAAAATGGCAATGGCAGGATCTCATCTGTAGGAACTTTGATCCCAATAACCATGGAGTGGGCTGGGTGACCTGACCGGAGTTTGTTCCTTCATGGCACGTCTGACACACTACACCTAATGTGTGCTGATGAAAGTTGCCGTCTTGTAGATACAACAGCTAAGGTGTTTAGAAACACGCTAACACATAGGGTATCCTGCCAGGCACAGAGTTTTCGGAGTAGTTGATACCGAGGGCAACCACGGGCTAAATATTTGTCTTACACGTATTGTTTTTGCTTTTTTTGTCTCTTTTTTTTGTATCTTTTATATAAATAAATAAATATTCACGGAAATTTTCACACAACGTCCTCTGGTCCCAAACTAAGCTTAATGTTTGTGCTATGGGTACCAGATTAGGATACATATACTACTTACTTTTTTTTTTAAATACATACATATAATAGATAAAAAACACTCAGACGCAGTACAAATATCTGTGTTCATCACACAAATAATTGTCCTGAGTGGGAATCGAACCCATGACCTCGTGCAGGGAAGCCACGAGGCCAGTCTATATAATATACCTATGATATACTTCTCACTGTTAGTAACGGACTTTCTTCATGGTGTGAGGAAAGTGTCTTACTACATTAGCCAGGTTATTTGGCATAAGGTTTGTATATAGATATTTTCATAATGTTCCCCTTTTCTAGTTGGATTATGGAGTATTAGTCCCTTATTACACCAAAAGGTTATATATTAGTTATTCTTACTAGATACCTTCATGTGTGCTTATCTATTGAATGTTTCTATGACTGTAGGTTAGCTTCACATGATCCGTATCTTACGCTATACTAAAATACAGTATTAAACGTAGTATAGCTATACGGGAGTATCAATGGCTGTGGGGTGGGTGTATTCATATGGAGCGCTAAGTTTTCGTGAAAACATCCTCCTTTGCAATTGACGAAAGCCACATTACTTTTTAATTTGAAACGTTGCCGAGTTTTCGCTGCAAAAGAGAGACTTTATTACACTCAGAGGTATCTCGCTTTTGACCCGCACGCCCTTTGTGTGTGCTATTTTTTATTCATTCCAGCGGATTCATACGGGAGTTAGAGCCCCTCAGCCGGCTTCCCTTTTCGATGTTATACGTTTCGACTCCGCGTTTTAGGAAGAAAAATAGAATTCGCGGTTATGTGTGCGTGTTAACTTTTTTAAATATTTATCTACTACGGAATCGCAGTTTTTTATGTTTATTAGCTCTGATTGATCGACTGGGTTATTTATTACTAAAGCTAGTTTTTTGGTTATTTCTCAGGATGCCGATATACATAGTAGCGAGATAAAAAAATAGTTAACTGATTGTATGAGACTATTATCTAACAAAATAGTCTCATACAATCCGTTTAGTAGTTTTTAAGCGATTTTTGTCCGTGTTGCGAAGAACTAAGGATACAAGTGTCACCACCCCTTTCTTTCCCACGGGTGTCGTATGAGGCGACTAAGGGAAGTAAGCAATTATCATCCATTGCATGACTGGTGGTAGGGCTGGGTACCAAGTGTGAGTACTCACTTGGTATCGTGCCCGAGCAGGTTGGTACCACCATCTCCCGTGTGACCAGCCATGAAGCACATCATTGCGTGTTGGCTGTAGCAGGAGATAGCTGTTTATTCTTTCATTTCATATCGGTGAAATGAAATGGTGAGCAGCGGCTTAACAATACTCTTGGTATAGTTGATTCCATGAGCGACGGTTACCATTTACCATCAGGTGGGCCGTGGCTAGTCTGCCACTGTATGCAATAAAAAAAAAATGCACCAACAAGCACATAGACAAGCAGACAAAAATTCTAAAACAATATATATTTTTTTAATTGTTTACTGTACACACAGATATTTATAACACACAAATGTTGGTTTTGTTTCGTTTTCTAAACAGCTGTTAAAAAAATATGTTAGTCTGTTTAAAAATAATATTATTTTTGTAAAACATATTATTAAATAATTACATTATTTGTTACAGGTACCTATGAAAATAATGCACATTCCTAAGAATACATACCACAATTCCTGATACGTCAAAGAAATTTTTGAATACGATTTTAAAAGTTCTATTTAGTGAAAAAGGTATGTATATTATAAAGTATTTTTATATCCAAAATATATAAAGCAACACAGTTATTCCCAAAATAAATAAATTAATAAAACATAACCTTAGTAATGGTCTCCAGCAGTTGCGGTCACAGTGACCAGTGCCAACGAACACTAGCCAACTGAGCCGGAGATAATAAAACTATTGATGCACAAGTATGTGCGCTAACATTTGCCTTGTGGGGCCGGCTTTAGAATTGTCCCACCCCTCTCTACCCACGGGAGTCGTAAGAGCCGACAGAGGAATACCGGGGGCGTGGGCAGCAGCACTCCCTCGGGTATTAACAACATCCACTGCAATCGCCAACCCGCCTGCCAAGCGTGACGATTACAGCATTATCCCCCATGACGGGACCGCTCGTTGTGGCATTCTCTTGGGGAGGCCTATGTCCAGCCGTGAACTTTGAAGGGTTGATGGATGGATGGATGTGGGCTAACATAAATGCACACTCTCTTCCCTCACTCCACGACATTCCGACACGAACGAAATGATATAAGGTACAGGATTTATCTGCTTTCCGAAGCCCTATGTCTGTGTGTGTGATGTGATGAAACATCGCCAAGTTCCTAAACCCGAGCTGCTCTATTGAGAATTTCTTGAATGGAATACTCAATATTTTTTGCTGGCCTGACCGGGATTAGAACCCAGGACTTCATAACCTATGAATCCCACGATCCTATATACTACTACCGCTAGACTACGTAGGCCAGTCATCTTAGTAACTAATACTTTTTGTCTTAGCATTGTTATTTTCGTCTATCATTGGCATTGTAACCCGTAGTTTTTACCACTTCCGTACCTATTCTACCCGCAGTTTAGTATGACTTAATTTTTCACTGTTTCGCTGTAATATATAAGGCTAATATTTAAAAAAAATCGGTACTGCCAAGATTAGCTTAACACGCTAAAATAGATAAAAACATACTCTTAACTTTTATTATTATTAACACAACAGTCACGAGCGGGATTTTAATCTGCATCTAAATCCTGGATACCGTAACATATGCAAATACGTCCGACAGATGGTGCAGGCGTCACCCAAGACGTTGGAAATGAATGTGTTATCGAAATTAGTAGGCTTGAGCAATTGCCACGATGGCAGAATTGACAAAGCATCTGGACGGTATCCAGGAGATGCAGGTTCAAATCCTGCTCGTGACTGTTATTTCCGATTTCACATTTTCGCATTTTGTGTTATATTTATATGGCTAACATGTCAAATGCTAAAGAAATATATAAAATATAAAAAAATATATTATTATCATTTTATTGCTTAGGATGTTAGACGAGGCACAACCTGCCTGATGGTAAGTGGTACCTAACTTGTAGCTCATGGTCTTAATTACACTTAGAGTACAGTCAAGCTGCTGATCTAATTTCCATTTCGCGGTTATGAAAAAAAAATTAAACAGCTATTTCCCGCTACAACCAACGGTCATGCGGAAGACTGAGGCACCGACCCGCTCAGGCTCAATAACAAGTAACTATTCCGAGTACCCAGCCCTACCACCGTAACACACTTGCGGTAAAGAATGATGGGCATTATACGAATAGAAGATAAACCTGTGACACAACTAGTTATTCCAATTATTTTAACTTATTTAAGGCTGTCGTAGTTCCAAAAAGACATTATGCTCGTGTTTGCCACTGCACTTTCCTAGATGCATCAGTGTGACGTAATCATTAGATTGTCCAATGAATATATAATGCGGGTGCCCAGTCAAGCGTATGGGCATTTCAAGTTTTCATTTTATATTGACAGCATTTATGATGCCTTGGTTATGTTGTCACTTTTGATTTCAGCGTCCAATAAATGTTTGCATAATCCGAAAAATCTGTTGATTTTTTTTTAAACTTTAAATTAATAATTAAAATACAACATGCTGATCTAAAGATTAATCCTCGTATAGCGGGAGACTTTATAAACTTACAGAACAACCATTTGTGAATTTTCTTTTGGAAAATTTTGCGAAACCCTTTGTTGGGAACGAATCCACAACAATTGGGTACGGAAGGTCAGTTTCTAGACATATATTTATCTATGGAGCAATAGGACACAAATTTTATCGCCCCTGACCCCCATGAATGAAGAGTAATTGCCCTAATAGATCTCGCTGAGACATGTTGATATCGATTACTTCGGAATTTTCCAGAAACAGCTTCACTTTAAAAACCTATTTAAGCGGTTGTAATTGGCTATTGATGATAGTAGCTGACTAAATGTTACCCAATTTTAGTTAGCATACCTGTTTATTACCGAGCAAAATAGGGAGAAAAGGTTTACCCTCATGTTACTAACTCTTAAAAAATACAGTAAAAAGGAATATAGCGCTTATAATTCATGCTGGCGTATCGTGCATCCTTATAAAATGATGAAATTTGAAATAAATAACTTTAAAAGTTTTTACTAACTTATTATCATACCATTTCCCTTGCGGGGTAGGCAGAGAGAACAGAGTGCCAAGAGGCTCATTTCTTGCATACATCTCTCGCTTCCTCAACATTCATAGTACTCTTCATACACGCTCGCCGATTTTGGAGACTCCTGACTCTACCTTCCTTCAATACATGACCGATTTGGCCTAGGTAGTTGAGTCTCGGTCTGACCCTGTACCTACATTCTTCTATTTTCACGTTGTATATCTTCTTAGCCTGTCGCTCGTCCGGCATTCTTTCCTTCCTTCCTTTCGCATCTTTACATCAATACTCTCTTTCAGACGTACTCGCTCTCTTACGTCATCGTTACGTTTAAAAGTCATGCTTAATGAAAAGAAGAAAACGTAGGTATATGGACTTAAAGCTTTAAGAGTTATTGAGATAAGACTTTCCAATGCGTTTTTAAACAAAATCTTTAACTCTTGATGGAGGCGTGAGCAAGCTTGAGATACAAATTCTGAGAGTTATGAAGGTTTCGAAATCCCAGATAATCCTTTCCGATCATATTCTTAGAATGAACTCTTAGGATAAACCATTTTTTAATTGGTTGATATATTTAATTTCTACCATTGTATATCATATACATACGTACATACACATTATTAATGATATACATATCTAAATCGATAGAACATGTCTCTCACAGCGGATTGTAAAAAGGGAAACTTTATTAAAATTGCCTAATATGTAATAATAATAAGAAAATAAGAACGTTTAAAGTATTTCATGAAATATCTCTGATAATACAAACAACCAGCCTTTACCCGCGGCTCTGCCACAACCAAAAGCTAGTATTTAGGTTATATCTCAGGTTCTCGATATAGTAGCGGGATAAAATGTATACCAATTTTTAAGTCTAATTAAGAGCTAATAAAAAGCTAAAAAAGTTGCATAAAATCCATTCAGTAGTTTTTGCGTGATGCACGAACAAACAGACAAAAATCTAAAAAATATTGTGTTGTGTTCAAACTCACCTATACCTTTGCCAGCGGCTTCGCCGCAGCGAAGAGCTAGTTTTTCAGTTATATCTCAGGTTCCCGATATAATAGCGGGATAAAATGTATACCAGTTTTTAAGTCTAATCAAGGCCTTTCAAATAAAAAAGTTGCGTAAAATCCGTTCTGTACTTTTTGTGTGATGCACAAAAAACAAAAAGACAAAAATTGAAAAAATAATTGTTTTGTGTATATATATATAGACACGCATATATAGCATATTACAGTCATTTTTTCTCAAATATCTTAAATGTACAGGCACAGCTCTTTTACAGCCGTTTTCTCCGTGTGGTGACGGACTAAGAATACAAGTGTCACCACCCCATTCTTTCCCACGGGTGTCGTATGAGGCGACTAAGGGAAGTAAGCAATTATCATCCATTGCATGACTGGTGGTAGGGCTGGGTACCAAGTGGGAGTACTCACTTGGTGTCGGGCCCGAGCGGGTTGGTACCACCATCTCCCGTGTGACCGGCCATGAAGCACATCGTTGCGTTTTGGCTGTAGCAGGAGATAGCCGTTTATTCATTCATTTCGTGTCAGTGAAATGAAATGGTGAGCAGCGGCTTGACAGTACTCTCGGTACCTTTGGTTGAGTCCATGGGCGACGGTTACCATTTACCATCGGATGGGCCGTGGCTCGTCTACTGCTACATGCAATAAAAAAAAACAGATTTATAATAGTATAGAATACAGTAATTTATTCTCAAATATCTTTAATGTACAGACACAGTTCTGTCACAGCTTCATAATAGCATAGCATAGCATCACGCCTGTATTCCCCGAAGGGGTAGGCAGAGGTGTATTACACACCCACGATTCGCCAGCTATGTTTAAGTCCCACGTAATAGGGGGCGAGCCTATTGAAGTCTACCGGGCACATTTCCAAACTCCGGGCTGCTACTGAGAATTTTTCTTTTTAGTAAAAAAGCTCAATAACTTTGCCCGACCCCGGGATTGAACCCGAGACCTCATGATTAGCAGTCGCATACACTACCGCTACTCTACCGAGGCATATAGGCAATAGTAAGGATTCGATATTGTTATTAGGTATTATTTATTAGATAACTTTGTATAATTTCCCTTGAGAGGCAGAGTAAATGCAGCACAATAGTCTTTTAAAATATATAATTTCATTATGTTATTACATTTACACAACTAAAATTTATCTTAGTAAAATATTAAATTAGGAGTATTACTCAAAAGTATAATGAACACATTTAGACTTACCCCAAATGTTTCGTAGTCGTCATGGATCAAATTTCAGATGTAGAAAACAAAAGCTATCCATTATTTAAACCAGCAACTATTGCCTTCGGACAAAAAATTTAAAGTTAAGTTAGACAATAGAGCCGCACCTAAAAGCTAGTGATTAATATAAATTAGTCCCGGCTTCCGAACGAAAACTATTAATTAAGGTTAGCCGTAATTAATTTCACTGGAAAATACCGCATTAGTATAGGTATACAATTTATTTAATATCCAAATGATATGGTAACACAGCCGCGGGATAAAACAAATTTGTTAATTATAGAAATTATGCCTAACTAGATTTAAGTATATTGTTTCGAAATATTAGAATAACTCATTTCTTCCTATAGATTACATGGGCTTACAATTAACTATTCTTAAGACCTCATTTTAATCTTAACAGCTTTCTAGGACAGAAAGCTTTCAACTTGAATCCGTGTCCCCTCTAACGTGTTTCAAGAGATTTTGCCGATATTGCGTACCATCATTATAACAATGCATATTTCCTATACTTTTTTTTTTCTGAGCTTGTCAGTGATATACAGAATGAACTGTGTTAGAGAGAGTGCCAAACCTCTATTTGCCAGCATTCATTTTCATGGCTATAGAGCAAATTACGTTATAAAAAGATTAACGGGTTCGATTCCCAGGTCGGGAAGTATTATTGAATTTTTTCATATCTCAGTAGCAGCCCGAAGTTTGGAAATGTGCCCGGTAGACGGCAATAGACTAGGGACTTAAACATAGCTGCTGGCGAATCGTGAGTGTGAATTACACCTCTGCCTACCTCTTTCAGGGTATACAGACGTGATGCTATGTTTTAAAAGATTAACTGATAATGAAGGTTGTTTTTTACAAGACATTACACTTGTACAGGACCGCCCCAAGAGTGAAAGGGATTTATTCTGCAGTCCACAGTATCTATACCTCTATGCCTACTATTATAAAACTGTAACAGAGCTATGTCTGTAAATTTAAGATATTTGAGAAAAAAATACTGTAATAGGCTATATAGGCGTGTCTAAACACAAAACGATTTTTTTTTAGATTTTTTGTCTGTTTGTCAGTTTGTTTGTTCGCGCATCACGCAAAAACTACTGAACGGATTTTAATGCATTTTTTTTTGTTTTAAAAGATATTTGAGAAAAAATGACTGAATTGGGCGTGGTTAAACACAAAACGATCTTTTTTAGATTTTTTGTCTGTTTATGTTTGTTGGCACATCACGCAAAAACTACTGAACGGATTTTGATGCAACTTTTTTGTTTGATAGCTCTTAATTAGACTTAACAACTGGTACACATTTTATGCCGCTACTATGTCGGGAATCTAAGATATAAGCTAAAAACTAGCTTTTGGCTGCGGCGAAGCCGCGGGAAAAGGCTAGTTTATTGATAAACAAATAAACACATCATTTTAAAAATCAAAGCTACGGTTTATAGAATCTCTACCAAAGGTTTTAGATCTCATTCCATATCAATACCTTGCCAGTCTTTAAAAAACAAATTATTTTTGAAATGTGGAAAAAGAGAACTTTAGTGTGAGCGGGAATCGAGCTTGCGTCCCTTCCAAGCCGGGGAAGTGCTCTAACCGCTAAGCCATCGCACTGACCAACAGCCATTCCCAATCTCCACATCATATTTGTCTTTACGATAAAATAGCTGAGCATGTCAAGTGCTAAAATACAGATCAAAAACCTTGGCAGACTGTTAGTCCTTACCATTAAGCTTTTGCTGCAAAAAAGATTTATAAATTTGTCACACTACAAACAGCTCAGTATATCGTAACTTTATTCAAAACGAATAGTAATTAACCTGGTGGTCACTTTGTCGCACCGAGCCAGTTCGATTTCTAAACAAAAAATAAAACACGTAAGATCCACAGGTAGTTGTTTTGAACCTGAATTGCTTGCATCCATAAATAGTTTCTATTTGTAAAAACTTAGATGGAATGCTATGAAACATATAAATTACTAGGCTTTGCCCGCGGCTTCACCGCAGCCAAAAACTAGTTTTCAGGATATATCTCCGGTTCCCGATATAGTAGCGGGATAAAATGTATACAAGTTGTTAAGTCTAATCAAGAGCTATCAAACAAAAAAAGTTGCATCAAAATCCGTTCAGTAGTTTTTGCGTGATGTGCGAACAAACATAAACAGACAAAAAATCTAAAAAAGTTTGGTTTTGTGTTTAGCCACGCCCAATTCTGTCATTTTTTCTCAAATATCTTAAATGTACAGACACAGCTCTGTTACAGCTTTATAATAGTACCTATAGACTAGCTCACCCGGCGAACTTCGTACCTCCATATATTTTTTCGTGAATTTTGCAATGAAATTATTTAAAGTTCTAATATTGCTATTAAAAAATAGCGATTGGCAGTAGAAGGATGAAAATTTAAGGATGTATGTAATTTTTAATGCTAAATCATAAAAAAATTAAAATATAAGATTTTGTCAACAAAATAAAAAAAAAATTGGGGTGGACCACCCTTATCACTTAGGGGTATGAAAAATAGTTTACATCCTATTCTCAGACCTACTGAATAAACACATAAAATTTCATAAAAATCAATCGAGCTGTTTCGGAGGAGAATGGCGACAAAAACTGTGACACGAGAATTTTATATACGAGGAGGGATCAAAAAGTAATGAGAACGACATACTCCTAGGTAAGAAAAAAAAATAAATACTGGCAGGCATAGCTCAGATACATATTTGTAATATTAAAAAAGAAAAAATATTCGATTCTCTTTTGTTTTTTTCTGAATGTAGTCATTTGTTTGCTTCGTGTCGGAACGTATTCTCGAAAATGGAGAAAAACTAAGTGCGAGCCGTTATTAAATACCTCTGTTTAAAAAAGTTAACGACGCAAGAGATTCATTGCGATTTAGAGGCAACATTGGGCATTTCATATGGAAGTATTCAATCCATATTGAAACAATCTTTGAATATGAGAAAAGTCTCCGCAAGATGGGTGCCGAGAATGTTAACCGACAGTCAGAAACAAAATCGACTTGACATATTTAGATATTTTTATATATATTTTTAGCATTTGACATGCTTAGCACTTTACATTAAACACAAAGTGAAAAAATGTGAAATCGAAAATAACAGTCAGGAGCAGGATTTGAACCTGCATCTTCTGGATACCGTCCAGATGCTTTACCAATTCAGTCATCCTGACAATTGCTCCTGACTGCTAATTTCGATAACACATCATACTTAACTCACATAATACTTGCTCCTGACTGTTATTTTCGATTTCACATTTTTTCACTTTGTGTTCGACTTGACATTTTGAAGATACTGTTGGACAAGTTTCAAGAAGATTCTGAAAACTTTTTGTCTCGTTTCGTAACAATGGACGAAACATGGGTCCATCATTTTGATACCGAGACAAAACAGCAATCTTCGCAATGGAAACGGCCATCATGATCAACCCCGAAGAAGTTTCGTGCCGTGGCATCGGCTGGCAAGGTTATGGCCTCAATATTTTGGGACTCAGAAGGGATATTGTTGATTGATTACCTGGAGCGTGGAACCACTATTACAAGCCAATATTATGCGGCTTTAGTTCCCAAGTTGAGGAATGCCATCAAAGAGAAAAGCAGAGGGAAACTTCGAAGTGGCGTGCTGTTTCATCACGACAACGCACTCGTGCACAGGTCAGCAGTTGCGATGGCTGCCATTCAGCAAGCAGGCTTCGAATTGGTTGACCACCCCCCTTATTTACCAGATCTGGCGCCTAGCGATTTTTATCTGTTCCCCAAATTGAAAGAATACTTAAGGGGACACAGGAAGACGATAACGAGGTGATGGATGCCGTGGAGAGCTTTTTGCAGGACCAAGACAAAACTTTTTTTTTTGAAAGGGATTGAAGCCTTACAAAAGCGCTGGACTCGGTGTGCAGAGAGACTCGGAGACTATGTAGAAAAATAAATTATTAAGTATTCAACAGTCATTATATTCTATCTCATTCTCACTACTTTTTAATCCCTCCTCGTATTAGCTTTTTATTTTTATATGGCTTTTGAATGTATGAAATTCTAAATCAACACCACTAAAGAAGTCTGTAATGGTAGTTCTCAACGTTATTTTGTCGTGTAGATCAAAATAAAATGAAAGTGTTTTGAAACAGTAGTAAGACAAGAAGCTGGACTCTTGTCCAGCTTCTTGTCTTACTTGTTCCTCATTCTGTTAGGAGTAGGTCATCTATCCAGTCACGATGCAAGAAAGCCGTGTCATCGGGTCAGTTGAAGTTAGGGTTTCATTTTCCGCCCAACGATCATAAGCCAGGGTTGAACTTCTCCCACCGAAGGAATGTAACATGGTTCCAGTGGCCCGCCAATAAAGGCGAAGTGACAGCACACGGTGGGTTTCTTTAGTGGGTGCAGGCCCCACACTACCCTGGTCGTTGCCCCGAACGATAGGGTGGCGGTTAAAAAAAAAAAAAGGTTGATCTTCTTGACATTCCAATAGAATATAATTATAGGTTAGTTTGCATATTATTATTTTCTTGTTATTATAAATATTTTATTTTATATTATTTACTGTTCCTAATACAGTAAAGTGGTAGTCCGTGTGGTGACGGATTAAGAATACGATATGTCACCACCCCTTACTTGCCCGCGAGTGTCGTAAAAACCGACTAAGGAGGGAGCACCAGGGGAATGGGCAGCATACTCCTGGGAAACGTTTAACACCATTCTGCGATCGCCAACCCGCCCGCCAAGCGTGGCGATTATGGCATTTCCCATGTCCAGCAGTGGACGTTTATGGGCTGGTGGATGATGATGGATGAATACAGTAAAGTCGTGTACCTATATTGCAATGCAAGTAAAGCTTGAGATGTTATTTTAAGTAACATATACGGGTTTTTTTTCGCGTTAAATTTAACGCCTAATTAGGTCAAATTAACTTTAGCCCGACGTTTCAACTGCGTTGCAGTAGCAGTGGTCATGGGACAACTGATGTTAGTTTGAAAGTTTTGATCTGCAAAGATAACGTATGGTTGTTTGTTTTTCGATACCGTAATGTTTGTTTTATCTTAATTTGCATAACGAAAATTTCTAATGAAAAATCTTTTAAGTCTTGGAGCATCCTCAATCCGGTTATGAGCACACCTACCCACATATAACGCTCAAACGGCTCTGTAGACTATCTTGCAACGTGGATTCGTGCCCCCATCGAATCACGTAATCCAATTAGTAGGTATTGAGTGAAAG
Source organism: Leucoma salicis (assembly GCA_948253155.1). Taxonomy (NCBI): domain Eukaryota; kingdom Metazoa; phylum Arthropoda; class Insecta; order Lepidoptera; family Erebidae; genus Leucoma; species Leucoma salicis. The sequence goes on along the minus strand of OX411820.1, from coordinate 9,361,541 downwards.
TCTTTTTATAAATAACATCTATAACTTATTACCTCGTAAGTATTGACAACAACCTTTCATTAAACACATGCTAATAAAATATACTAAGAACTAAACATTAACAATACATTTACACAGTTTTCCCAAAAGATAAATACACCTAACACTTTATGGCCGATTTTACGTCTTTGTTTACGGTTATGGAGTCCGGTTAATGCATCGATATAATGTGTTGCCGATATTAATGTCCCAGCCCTATATTGTTATTGACGACGTTCTCAATTCGCGACACTAAATAGTAAGGCTTTTTAGTCATCAATCAATTAATATATTTTTCCTCTGAGATATTTGTAGAAGCTAGTACTTGACGAGTTTTAATTTTGATGTTTAAACAATTAAACAATTGAACTGATATGCTTAAACTCTAAATCAAAGCTGTGTACAGGCGATTTTACATCAGTGGGCTAGCCAAGTTGCATTATATGATCGCTAACGCTATAGAAAACTATAAAAATGTATGGAAATTTAACATCTCTAACGTTAAGTCGTGACGTCACGTGTGACTTAGCGTTATAGATATCGTTAAAGCTGTCAAATTCCCATACTTTTTAATAGTTTTCTATAGCGTTAGCGATCATTGAATGTAACTTGGCTGGGTCCACAGATCACCACCTGACTATTTTACCCTTATTTTGCATGAATTTGTTTTCTTATGAACCTACTACACCTAGTAGGATGGCCTAGCATGAGTTATCTTGTTAACAAATTAGTAGAATCAAATAGTCGGATTAAGAATACAAGTGTCATCACCCCATTATTTCCCACGGGTGTCGTACGAGTCGACTAAGGCAAGTAAGCAATTATCACCCATTACATTACTGATGCTATAATCAGGGTACCTAGTGGGAGTACTCCTACATTCTTAAATTATAAATAAAAACTATCAAATAGTATCCCATCTACTGGCTAACCGTGCTGGTATTGCTAAATGTAACTCTCTTTCCAAACAATTATCCTATTTTATAGTAATGAGCACGCAAAGTTAAAGTAAAAGGCCTCACTATTATTCATCAAGCTTTTTATTCATTGAATGTAGAGTATTTGTGGTATGAAAATAGGCATGTTTCAATTGGTTGTGAAGGTTTTGATTATTTTCGGCATAAGTAAGTTTTTAGGGAAATTTTTGGATATAATTGGGTTAAATGCGGTTAAATATTATCATTGAGGGCAGCTCAATAATGCCATTTTGTACAGCTTATTATTTTAACTTAGTAACAAAGGTTTGGGGTCACTTGTAGCTATTCATAACATGAAAAGGGGGGCAGTCCATTTGTAACTATTCATAACATGAAAATAACGACATCAATAACCATTTTAAGAGAATGGAGCCTTGCGTGTCTCAGTATGAATGGGCTGGCTCGATCGGCGAAGTATCACCCTCTCCTAGAAGATCAGCGTGTAACAATGGTAGCTACTCCTACTGTTGTGTTTTGTATGGTGAGTTCTCACTTCACTCTTTGAGCCTCCGGCGCTCTCGCGGCTCAAATCTCCTCCTTACCATCTCCTTATATTCCTTCCTCTCAAACATCCCATTGCTTGAAGTTATCGCATAAGCATGACTAAATACCTAAAATATAATATATATATATAAACATAGCATCACGCCTGTATTCCCCAAAGGGATAGGCAGAGGTGTATTACACACGATTCGCCAGCTATGTTTAAGTCCCACGTAATAGGGGCCGAGCCTATTAACGTCTACCGGGCACATTTTCAAACTCCGGCCTGCTTCTGAGATTTTTTTTTACGAAACACTCAATGACACTGCCCTATCCAGGGATCGAACCAAAGACCTCATGATCAGCAGTCGCTTACACTACCGCTGCACCACAGAGGCAGTTGTATAGATATATATTTTTAAGTAACTCAATATCCTGTGCAATCCGGCTTTCGACCTGGCCACGGTACTACTACCACCCTTGTTCATGTTACGGAAGACATCAGGTCAGGTATGGAAAAAGGTAAACTCACAGTCTTGGCGCTTCTTGACTTCAGCAATGCTTTCAACACTGTTGACTTCGACGTCTTGCTCGGCATTTTGCGCTCTCTCAACTTATCTCCGACAACTATTGATTGTTTAGATATTTTTATATATATTTTTGCATTTGACATGCTTAACACTATACATTAAACACAAAGTGAAAAACACACACATTTTTCACTTTGTGTTTAATGTATAGTGTTAAGCATGTCAAATGCAAAAATATATATAAAAATATCTAAATATTTAAAGGGTTTGCGTCATTATTAGGTAAAATCTTAATTGTAAAATTAAGTTTACCTGGTCGGTATAATGTATGAAAATACGTCCGACAGACGGCGCAGGCGTCACCCAAAGACGTTAAGTATGATGTGTTATCGAAATTAGCAGTCAGGAGCAAGTGTCAGGATGGCTGAATTGGTAAAGCATCTGGACGGAATCCAGAAGATGCAGGTTCAAATCCTGCTCCTGACTGTTATTTTCGATTTCACATTTTTCACTTTGTGTTTAACTATTGATTGGTTTCGTAGTTACCTGTATGGTCGCCGGCAGCGCATTTTTGTTGAAGAAGCTGTTTCTTCTTGGTGTTCAACATCTGCCGGTGTACCTCAGGGCGGCGTTCTCTCTCCACTTCTTTTCGCAGTGTATATTAACACTATCACTAATAATCTTACTTCTTCCTATCACCTTTACGCTGATGACCTTCAGATTTATACACAAGCTCCTCTGGCACAAATAACGGAGACTGACAATTTTATAAACAGGGACATGGAACTAATATGTGACTGGAGCCAATCACATGGATTAACGATCAACCCAGCCAAAACCCAAGTTATTATTGTTGGCTGTCCCAGGACGATCTCCAAAATAGAATGGTCACGCTTACCACAAGTAACTTGTAATGGTACTATCATTCCATTCTGCGATAAAGTAAGAAATCTGGGGATTTATATTGATAAAAACTGGACATGGGGACCGTAAATGCAAGAACTGAGCTGCAAGATGTATGCATCGACGGGAGCCCTACGTAGACTTCGTAACCTTCTTCCGATTTCCACGAAGATTGTCCTTGCTCAGTCTCTTCTCTTCCCCATTCTTGATTATGCTGATGTCAGCTATCTCGATCTCACTGAGGATCAGTTAAATAAGCTTGAACGACTCCAAAATCTTAATATACGATTCATATTTGGATTACGTAAGTATGATCATGTCTCTGCCTTCCGTGCTAAGCTTAACTGGCTCCCTATTCGCCTTCGCCGGAATGCTCACATTTTATTTCTTCTTTACAATATTTTATTCAATCCACTTACTCCTTCTTACCTCAAAGAACGGTTCGATTTCTTAAATGACACACATTGGAGAGTCTGATCATGAGGATGCTAGTTCATTCCACAAAATATATGGATAAGTCGTTTTCCGTACTAGCTGTTCGGTTGTGGCATGCACTGCCTTTACACATCCGGCGAGCTACATCATTAAATGCCTTTAAAATACTGGTAAAGGAATTCTATTTAAGCGACTCGTATGCTACCTGATGTTACTGAGGTTATAGTAATTTCACCATTCATATTTATTTAATATTTGGTATTGCTTATCTTGGTACTTTTAATAATTAATTACCCAATTCAATGAGTACACTACAAGCTACCCTTTCATTTACTATAGTCTTTCCATCAAATGGTTGTCCGGAAGAGATTGCCTTGTGCGATAGGACCGCCAATTGTACTTAATATATTGTATTAGGTAATCCTAAGCCTTATTTTAGTGTACAATAAAGATTTTTTTTCTTTTTTCTTTCTTTACCCTGCATTAGAGGAAAATCCCTGTATATTCAGGGACTTTACAATCGTAAAAATTGACATACATAAAGACATAAAGTACACCCAGACTCAGAATAACCATTTGTGGATTACACTAAGATTTGGTCTTCGTGGGAACTGAACCCAAAACATTCGGACTGGGAAGTCGGTTTCTACCACTCTGCTATCTGTGTAGCCTGTGCATTATTGGTATATGTATTACGAGCCTTTGCACACGGCTCCAGAGTTGCGGATTTAGATAAAGCCTTTATACGAATACCCAATGCGCTAGAAAGTATGGTGTGGTGACGGACTAAGAATACAAGTGCCACTACCCCATACATTTCCGCGGTGCGTACAAGGCGACTAAGGGAAGTAAGCAATTATCACCCACTGCATTACTGGTTGTAGGGCTGGATACCAAGTGAGACTAATCTCTTGCTAACCGAACCCAAAACGGGTCGGTACCACCATCTCCTGTGTGACTGGTCATGAAGCACGTCAGTATGTTTTGACTGTGGCAGAAAATAGCCGTTTATTCTTTCATTTTATACGCGTGGGCAGCGACTTGACAATACTCTCGGTATAGTTAAGTCCATGAGCGGTTACCACTTACCATGAGGTGGGCCGAGGCTCGACTGCCATCATTAGCAATATAAAAAATCCTCTATAAACCTATAAATATATAATTTAGAACAATAACATGTAGGTATCTACATTACTGGCTCGACAACATCTAAACCAATTATGTAAGTTATGAGTTATTATTATATCCATTCTTCAATTCATTTGCCCGCTTAATATCATGTTGCACTTACTCGGGAAAACACATGAATTTTCGGTATTATTTATTTAGTGGCTGAGAGCGACGGATATATATTATTTTAATGCGTATGAGAAGGATAGATAGAAGAATTTCTAATGAACGTAACATGAGTGCGAGTTGGGTGAAGGGTCAACGATCTTTTCTATAGGGTGGATCCCCTCGGACTAGGCTTGGGAGCTCGGCGGGCGGTTTATTTGATGCATTTTCTAATTGAAACGTTCATTTGGGTATTTTCCTAGTGTAAGCAAACTTCGCAATATTTTTGTTGTTAAATGTTTCCGCCCCTTTAAACTACATGTATGATGTCACAGCAATCGGTGCAAATATTTTGATTATGCAATCCAGCCTCTTTGAAGATTGACGCGTTGTGAAATGTTTGAATTGTATTGCCAGTGTCATCGCACTTCTTAACATTCTCATTTTCTTTGATCTAAAATACATACGGATTGGATTTTATATGTGATATTCTATTTGTGCAATATGCATGATATTGAATATTATTGATGTTGGTACAGTCAAAAGAAAAAGTTGTATGAAAATAATTTCTTTGCTGTGTTAGTTTAATTTATTTTTATACTCTTATTTATGTATTTTAAATATTCATATAAGACTCCTTAATCAATCTGTTAGCAATGATTAACCATTATATACTTAATTAAAAGTAATAATGGAAATGATCGGATTTTGCTTTAGAGGATTCGTAATTAAACACAAAGTGAAAAATGTGAAATCGAAAATAACAGTCACGAGCAGGATTTGAACCTGCATCTCCTGGATACCGTCCAGATGCTTTGCCAATTCAGCCATCGTGACAATTGCTCCTGACTGCTAATTTCGATAACACATTCATACTTAACGTCTATGGGTGACGCCTACGCCATCTGTCGGCAATATTTTCATACATTATACCGACCAGGTAAACTTAATTTTACAATTAAGATTTTTTCCTAATAATGACGCAAACTTACTTACTTACTTATTCTCATGCCATTTCCCTTGCGGGGTAGGCAGAGAGAACAGAGTGCCAAGAGGTTATACTCTTGCATACATCTCTCGCTTCCTCAACATTCTCATACACGCTTGCCGGTTTCGGAGACTCCTGACTCCACCTTCCTTCAATACATGACCGATTTGGTCTAGGTAGGTGAGTCTCAGTCTTCCCCTGTACCTACATCCTTCCACTTTCGCATTGTATATCTTCTTAACCAGTCGCTCGTCCGGCATTCTTTCCACATGTCTGAACCATCGGAGCATTACCATTCCCATCTTTACACCAATACTCTCTTTTATACCTACTCGCTCTCTTACGTCATCGTTACGAATGCGGTCAGTCAGCCTCACTCCACAGATTCTCCGCAGAGATCGCATTTCGACTGCATTGATTTTACTCTCATGCTCCTTTTTGCATACCCAACTCTCGCTTCTATACAATAACGTTGGGACAAGCACTGCGTTGTGTATTGCGACACGTGCCTTCTGTCTGAGGTGATGACTGCCGAGAAGTTGTCCCAATGCTCCGTTCACTCTATTTCCCGCATTCACTCTTCTCTCTACATCAGTAGTGTACCTTCCATCCTGACTGAATCCACATCCAAGATATACAAATTCATCCACTTGTTCTAGCACGTCATTTCCTATTGCTACTCTAACATCTGTTCTGGCTTCTTCTCTTTCAAAAATCATTATTTTGGTTATGCTCACATTCACACGTAGGCCCCTTTTCTTACAATCTTCTGCCATTACGTCAACTAGAGTTTGCAGGTCAGCCGCGGACTGCGCTTATAAAACCGCATCGTCTGCATATAGTAGAGACCTAACTACTGAGTCACCCATCTGAACTCCCACATTCATTTCATTCAACCTTTGTAGACATTTATCCAGATATATGATAAAGAGTCTGGAACGCAGCCCTGTTTAACGCCGATATTGACATCAAACCAGGGTGACATTCCATCATCCAGCCGCACACAAGCTCTGCAGTCCATATAGTTGGACTGCACCGCTTGTAGCAGTCTACCGTTTATACCATATTCTGGCAAAATGTCCCAAAGTTCCTTTCGTACAACCGTGTCAAATGCTTTCTCCAAATCCACAAAACTGCAAAAAACCCTCTGGCCTACAGCCAGATGCTTCTCCACAATGTTGCGCAGAGAAAACTCTTGATCCATGCATCCCCTTCCACACCTGAAATCTCCTTGTGCCTCACACAAAAATTCATCAGACACCATCCTCATTCTCCTTTCAATAATCGTACCATACACTTTGGCTGCCAAACTTGTCAAGCTTATGGCTCTGTAGTTTGCACAGTCATAACACGAACCCTTGTTTTTAAACAAGGGCACGATGACTGCGCTTCTTCAGTCCTTGGGAACCATTCCTGAGCTCCAACATAAATTGAGAAGCATCAGGAAGAATTCCCAGACACATGAGCCTCCAAGCTTGATCATCTCAGCAGACACCATATCAATACCCGCTGCCTTACCATTTTTCAAACTTCTAATCGCCCATTCAACTTCATCCATACTAATGTCATCAGAGGATGCTGGTACCGAATGCTGATCTGTTAGACCACATATGGCACCGGCATCACCCTGAACATCCGCATACATATCTCCAAAATATTCACTCCATCGGCTTAACACATCTTGTGTTTGCGTAAGAATGTCTCCACCTTTAGACCTTATTTTATTCATTCTGAAAGATGACCAACCACTCCGAGATTTCTTCACCTCCCTCCAGAAAAGTTTGGTGTTGCTCTTGAAGTTTTTGGTCAGCCTTTCTTCTTTAATCATTTAGGCTCTATCACGCTTCTCTTTTACTAAGGCTTTGGTGTCATTCTTACGTTGCTGGTATATTTCTTTCTTCTGTTTTTTCATACTAGCACTCAGGTTCAAAGAAGAAACATAGTCCAGCCACGCTTTCTTCTTTTGGTCTACGGAAGCTGCTACTTCCGTATCCCACCATGCATCACCTTTCACTTTCCTATGCTTCTTTGAGTATCCACATACTTCTTTTGCTGTATCTACCATACTTTCTTTCAACACTCTCCAGCATTCTTCCATGTCAGATTCCGGCTGACTTGCCATTGTCAGCCGTTCACGGACACCCTCTGCATACTTTGCTCTTACACTCTCTTCTTGCAACTTTTCAATGTTTATTCTTTCAAGCCCTCCGAAGTGGACACGCTCTCGCCAGTGTCTCCACTTTCTGAACAGACCACTAAATCTCGCAATAACGAGATAGTGGTCCGTGTCGATAGTGGGACCTCTGTAGGCTCTTGTATCCAGAAGTTTACTTCGGAAGCGACTGCCTACCAGAATTAGATCTATCATACTTCTCTGTTCATTCCTTCTCCATGTATACATATGGATGTCCTTATGTTGAAAAAATGTGTTTGACACAATAAGGTTTCTCTCCATACATACATCCGCAATGAGCCTACCTGCATCGGTCACTCTCTTATCATCAAATGAACCAAGCACGTTCTCGAAGTCTGGACGCTTGGTTCCGACCCATCCATTCAAGTCTCTGCATACTATCACACGTTCACTAGCTTCTGCCAAATCCAGAACTTCTTGGTTCTGGTCGGTATAATGTATGAAAATACTACCGACAGATGGCGCAGGCGTCACCCAAAGACGTTAAGTATGAATGTGTTATGGAAATTAGCAGTCAGGAGCAATTGTCACGATGGCTGAATTGGCAAAGCATCTGAACGGTATCCACGAGATGCAGGTTCAAATCCTGCTCGTGACTGTTACTTTTGATTTCACATTTTTCACTTTGTGTTTAATGTATAGTGCTAAGCATGTCAAATGCTAAAAATATATATAAAAATATCTAAAGGATTCGTACATTTTTATTAATTGGCATCTTATGATGTTTCGGTCCAAAAACATCAAGAAATTTTGCCTGTCAAGTATTATATTATTGTGTTTGTATTGTTTCACCTTATAACTTATTTTTATACAATAAAAATATTTAATGTATTTATGTAAATGTGTTATTATGCTGTATACTATGTATATCTTACATATTATATTACTAAATAACTGCATATGAAGGGACTCCGCTTTTTAGATTTTACGTCCATTACTCTTTACTACGTTACGTTTGTACGTGGCGTTCTCTTGGGGAAGCCTATGTCCAGCAGTGGACGATAAAAGGCTGATGGATGGATGGATGAATCTTTACTAAATAAACTAGGTATGTTGAGTAACTATAGCAAACAAACAGTTTGTTTATATAATTGGTTTAAATACAAACCCTTTATGCGCCGAGCTAGGCTTCGAAACTGAACGTCATTCAACCGTGAAAAACGCGTGCAATGGTGCTGGACAGCTCGCCGAACATGCGGGATGTAGACACAGTGTGGCTAGGCGAACACAAAGTATTTCAGTTACATAGATCGCAATGAACAATGTTTATTTCGAAACAGTATTTTCAGATTTATTTTAAATTTCATTTGTGTCTACAGTAATAAATCGAATATAGGCTCTAAGGTCAAAAAAGAACTATATTAATAATAAAGATTATAAAAATTGAAATCAAATTAAAGCTGGCAGTCACTGGATCGTGAATATCAGATCGAATCAACATGATTCAAAGAAGCGAAAAGCGAATGAGTGAACGAACGGATGTGACTGGCCGACAGTGAATTACATGAACGACTGTACCAACTTGTGAGGCCACTTGACATGTATTCCATTTTGTATTAAATATAATATGACTGGGGTTGCGGTGAAACATTTCATTACTCACATTTATTTTATTTTATATTTCACTGGAGGGGATTCATGCTCGTCAGTGGGACATAAAATGAACTGAAAAAGAAATACGAAGATTGGTACTTAGAATGTTGAACAATAGATAATTTAGAACGTCTGCTTCGAGAAGGTTGACTATTCATTAATCATATTAGTTTTTAATATTTTTCATGTGAAACTTCTAATGCGGAAGGTTAAACCGGCTGTTAGTGTGGCGACATATCTTTTTTATGAATAATGCCACCCGATTTGAAAATAGGATTACGACGACCCTGCACTTTCATTTACAATAGGTAATCCGTAAACCTATTTTCCTATATTCCTATTTAAAAAACATCTGAATATTATATTTTTAATTATGCTTTATTTATTTACTTTCATAAACTGTCCTTCTACACTCATTAAATTCCACTAAATAATTTCGATATTTTCACATCTGCAAGACGTGCCGCGACGGCTCTTTATACCTACGTGCAAAGTACTGAAGTAGGTGTATCTAAATGTTTTTTTCAGATTAGCGACCAGGGAAAATATGACACAAGTGCCAAAAAAAAAACAATAATTTAATTCTGTCACTACCAAACTTCACAGGATCACTGGCTGTGCTTATCCAGAGGTTACCTGAAATTTTCATCAAAGTTAATCGGTCCAGCCATTTCGAAGTCCATAGACGTTCTCCCTACATACAACACAATCTTTATAATTCAAATTCAAAAATATCTTTTATTTCAAAGGCTTATTATATAGCACTTAAAATTGACAAATTTACTAATAACTAACACAAGCACTTGAGGCAAGTGCATTCGCAATGTCGCAATTGCAATCACCACAAGCGGCCGGATTCCGTAGTAAGGCTTTTCATGAGAAGAACGCGGCAAGAAACTCATAAACCACTTTTTTAAATCTCAAATTTCTTACAATGTTTAAATTTATATATAATTATAAGTTAATAGATTACTACAGATATTTAATACAGAAGTCAACCAAAACAAAGCTAGAGGGCAAGGCTGGATAGAAGAGGGTAGATCATGATGAGATATCTAATACATGGATAACTATTTAAAACAAATTATCCAACAAGTAATTTACATAAATAAAGCAATATATACCAAGAACGTCCAAAAAGTGGTTTTAAATATTTGTGTTGACGTATTTGCCGTTAGTTTACCCCGAGGTTCCCGCGCTTACTTTGTGGGCGTGGAGTAGGCCAGCCCCGTAAAATAGCCGTGAAACTAGGGCAGCGAATATTTTTAGATAAAATGCCACATAAAAACTGTGCGAGGCGAAGTTAATAATGTTATTGTACATAATAATATGTAGACATAGGCGGCATCAAGATTTGGTTTATAGTTAACATAAAATAACCTACTAATAAGTTTAGTATTATTAATGATATATAAGGGGTGAGCTATATTATGTATTTTGATTTATTGTTAAGGATGGCAGACGAGCCACAGCCCACCTGATGGTAAGTGGTAACCGTCGCCCATAGACTCAACTATTGTCAAGCCGCTGCGCACCAGTTCGTTTCTCAGATATGAAATGAAATTATAAACGGCTATCTTCTGCTACAGCTAAAACACACTGACGTGCTTCATGACTGGTCACACAGGAGACGGTGGTACCGACCCGTTCGGGCCCGATAGCAAGTGAGTACTCTCGCTTGGTCAGTCCTACCACCAATAATGCAATGGGTGATAATTGCCTACATCCCTTAGTCGCCTTGTACGACACCCGCGGGAAAGGATGGGGTGGTGACACTTGTATTCATAGTCCGTCACCACACGGATAAATGATTGCATGTGTCTTATCAAAAATAGGATAATCAGATTAAGATAAGGGTAATAGCAAATTCTATTTGGCACATGAATAATTATACCTTTGTATTATATTTTTGCCGTGTGGGGCTTTAGAATTGTCCCACCCCTCTCTACCGACGGGAGTCGTAAGAGCTGACTGAGGGAATACCGGAAGAGTGGGCAGCAGCACTCGCTCGAGTATTAATAACATCCACTGCGATCGCCAACCCGCCTGCCAAGCATGGCGATTACGGCATTATCCCCCATGACGGGACCGCTCGTTGTGGCGTTCTCTTGGGGAGGCCTATGTCCAGCAGTGGACGTTGAAAGGCTGATGATGATGATGATTATATTTTTAACTGGCGCAGTGATAGCTAACAGTAAAACTAGGGACTGCAAAGACATCCAGTTCGATCCCCATTCCAAGGTCCTCACACAGCACTCACCTCTGAGTAATTGAGATTTTTCGCAATGATGTGTGTATTTGCTTAAAAATTATCACTACGCTTGAAGAAAAACACCATGAGGTAGCCTGCCTTTTTTTGTTTTTTTTTTGTTTAGGCGGGAAAAAATGTACCTAACCGCACACCCCGTCATTCGGGGCAACGATCAGGCTAGTGTGGGGCCCTCACCCACTAAAGAAACCCGCCGTGTGCCGTCTCTCTTGGCGGGCCACCGGAACCATATTACATTCCTTCAGTGGGGGGTAACCTGCATACCTAAAAGTTTTTTCGATATCTTGTGAAATCTGCCAGTGTGGGGACTAGAGAGAGAGAGACTCACAATAGGACAGAAAAAGGTTTGAAATGAATATATGAAAAGACAACTAGATACTAAACAAAAATTTTATAGACAAAAATAGAATTCCCAGCATTAGTAAACAGTGATAAGGGGCCCACCACGTTCTTGCCTTATTACTTTACATCTGTTTGCGTCAATCGATACCACTAAGAGGCATTTCACAGCAGTCGCCGCAAGTAATATCGTCGAATAAATTGCTAAACTTTGCGTCCGTTTATATGACCGCCCTCAGCTATAGCTCAAGTTATCAGACCCTAAACGTGTATTCATCTGAGCACAAAAATTATATCTTTTAATTATTATTTATAATAGTTAATAGACTCACCTACCTAGACCAATTGGTCATGTATTGAAGGAAGGTAGAGTCTGGAGTCTCCGAAACCGGTGAGCGTGTATTGAGAGAATTATGGATGTTGAGGAGCCAGAGATGTACTCGTATGCGAGAATAGAGCCTTTTGGCACTTTGTTCTCGCTGCCTACGCAAGGGACATGGCGGGATGATAAGTAAGTAAGTATTCTCCTACGACACCCGCATGAAAAATTGGGGTGGTGTCACTTGTATTCTTAGTTCGTCACCATACGGAATAAATAATAGGTACTACAACAACGAAATTGTCTAGGCGCGGCTTTACCTCGCTAGAAACTAACAACGAACAAATACAAAACAACTTCGCGCACACATAATATGGGCCGTAAATTTTCATCATGTCATGGTTAAGGAATAATAACACTGAAGTAATGTCTACTAGTTCCGGTGGTCAGCCAGTACAGGCGGAGAGACGGTACACGGCGGGTTTGGGTGAGGGCCCTACTCTACACTTTTCGGAGCCCCGAACGATGGGGTGTATGGTTAGGAAAATTTGTTCCCACTTAACAAAAAAAAAGGCTTAGGTAATAATCCACCGCTGAGGTTCATTGCTGGATTTCTGACTCTAGTATTCATGTGCACACATTCGTGATAGTTCAAACTGTAATTTTTCGTTAATATTTTTCTCTCATGTAGACATTTCTCACTGATATATATGATTCTTATTCATAACCGGATGACATACAGTTAAAGTGGTCCGCCAATACACGCACAGAAACGGCACACGGCGGATTTATTTAATGGGAGAGGACCCCCAAAGTTGAGTTGCCCCGAACGACGAGATGTGTGTTTAGGAACATTTTTCTATCCTTTAACAAAAAAAAAATGGCTATCACATTGCTCAACTTTTACATCATCTTACTTAAGTTACAGAGTATAAAATTGTGTTAGTGATGTCGTGTCACCTAAGCGCGGATTTTGGTTATAACTCGAAGCAACGCTGTTACAACGCCCGTCGAACATTTATTATGATTAACGAATGCGGTTTTAAGAAGTGAGTTTTGTTATAAATCATGTAAGTCTGTGATTAATTTTGGTTAAGGTTGTTTCTATGTCGGAAGTAGAATGTTGTTTTCTAGATACCGATTACGTTTATGTTTATATTGTGTTTTCTTTTTGTCAGTTTAGTCTAATGTTATACATATTGTTTTAAATACATGTAGTTTCATATGTCTAGTTTTTTGCCTGTAACGACTGAGTGTGATTTTAGGAATATTTCGGCTAAACAAAAAAGTGTTTGGGTTAGGTGCGGCGCAGACAACGTACTATCCGCGGCGCACTTTTTAGTCTGTAAAAATAAAATCTATGTAATTACATGTAGTAACGCATACGACGCACGAAAAGCCCGGTGGATAAAAATCCGCGTAATTCTTGCAGACCGCGTCACGCCGCGCCACACAAAAAGCGCGCGAAAAATATAACGTTTGCTTCAACGAGCGTTAACGCAGACGGCGCACACTTTAATCTGCAACCGGACTCGTTAAGTGGTGGATGTAAAGTATGAAGAAGTGTGCTGTAATATTTATTCCGCTCCTGTTTGGATTATATACTTACCTGTTTGGATTTTATGGGAATATGAGTACCATCAGAATGTTAATCTCGTCGTCAAGTTCCCATGTCTCGGATGCGTGCTCTGGGCGAATGATACACGATACCTTGCTCAATGATTATAATGTGTTGTAACAACCACTCAATAAGAGTATACAATTAGGCAGATGGCACGATTATTTATATAAAATCACAAAAAAATCGTTAATAAAATACCTGCCTACGTAAACCATGAAGGATTTTAAGTATATATTATTATTCAGTAACACAATAACACAAACTGATAGAGATTTATTACTTTTGTACCGGGACCAGAGGGGTTCTTACAGGTACATTAGATGATTCCTGTTTAAGATATAGAGCATCAATAAATAATATATATCAATCGATTCACAACAATAAATATATCTATGTGAGGAGGTTGAACGGAAAATATTATTATTCCCACAACTTCAATAATACATCGCGATCTCTGCATTTCCACAGCGTGTACGTCCCTACAGTTCTGCCGACAGAATGACCGTAGATGTGCATCGTGCACTTTAAGTCTGTGAAAAATCCGCGATGGACTTTTTGTGTGCCATGCAGACTTTTTGTGCGCCGCAGACTCGATGGCACAAAAAGTGTGTCGTCTGCGCTGCACCTTATAATTATGTAGATGTCTATATAAAAAAAGTCTTAACAAATGTATAATTGTAAGACTTTTAGTTAATTGTGTCGTGTTTTTAATACAATAAATACTAAACATGAGATAACAATTCTGTCCCAAACATACGTAACGGTAACTCATACTTAATTTCTACTAAAACAATACAGCTCAAAAGTTTAAATTAACTTTAAAACCATTGTCACGCCAAAAGGCCGGTGTGTATCATTATCGCACCTCTGATCATGTTTTGTAAACAAAGTTGGAAGAGCAACATATTAAATGGCGAACACTAAAAGCGTAGCCATGTTCGGCAAATTGATTCAATTCGCAAATAATCCAACGATATTGTTGGCTTTGCGCCGAATTGAGGAGACTACGGGCCATCAATAATCGGTGCGTAAATCTACAAGAACGTTCTTCATTTGCTGTGTTAGGTGTGAATCGATGTTCATTGGAATGATTTTTGTTCATCACATCGATATGTTGATATTTAATTTTGGAAAATACTTTTTTTTGGTCCCAGTTTTATTTTTTGCATTTATATAAAACTAAATGACTTCACCGTTCAATTCTAAATGTATATATTTCCAAAATTCTAGAGGAAAAAGATATTTTTTAAGAATAACTGCCCCCTTAGAATGGAAAACGAAACGTTAGACGAACTTTCGTTTCACTTCATTGTGATTGGTTGCCTGAATCACGCGTTGGACTATTGATCAATTACAATGGCTCGAAACATATATAACATACGTATATTAAACAAAGTGGTGTTAAATTTTTTTACAAAGATAAGAAAGTTTTAACAATATCTACCTATTATGTAGTTATTCCTACCGTTGTGTTTCGTATGGTGAGTGAGAGCGCTGGAGGACCCTAACCCCCTCTCTATCCTCTCCTTGTTATCCTTCTTATCTTCTCCTTAGTATCCTACCTATCCTCTTATTATTATCCTTCCTATCAACATACTATTCCTTTCCTTGGAGATGGCGACGCGCGAGTAATGCCTATGGTGTTGGTGTTGCTGGCATTTATAAGCTACAGTAACCGTTTACCATCAAGTGGGCCGTATGATTGTTTGCCACCCATGTAGGAGAAACAACAGTCACAATCCAGCTTATCTACTAAGCGTATATGGCACTTGACTGGCAATAACTTCACAAATTTGTTGTCGTTTTTAATGGTTTTAACCGAATAACTCTTCGAGTGTGTAGCCAATCTTGTTAGTGACTCTTTTGATGCATGGCAGATCTGCGGTAAGGCGTTCAAATGTGTTTTTTTTCCACATGGTCAGTCTGACGTTAGCGGGAACCTGTAACTTTTTGGCCCCTGAAACTGGCTTTACCTGCTGTACCTCATCAGCCAGGTGTTCTAATTCACTTAATAACGATTTTCTAGCTCTCTTAATGAATTAATCCTATACATTAACTTTGTTGGCCAAACTTAGTCTTGTATACTTTCAAAATTTACTTGTCCAGTTTCGTATTTTTGTAAACAATATCATGCAAACAATTTTAGAACCCGCTCAGAGCCGAATATTATAGAATTGATTCCCGCATAGAAAAATATCAATAGCACAATAAATAAATAATTATTCTGAGCGCGGACACACTAAATTATTCAATAGATTTCTGAAGATATGAAAGCGATTTATAACGCCTATGTGTGTGGAATGTTTTCAAAATAAAGATTTGGATTTTTGAACCTTAAGCAATTTTTGTTTAATTTTATAGCTTAAGCTGGCAAAAATCAACTACAATATTTTTATTAATTGCACATGAAGGCCGGTCTGCTTCGCTCTCAATGCAAACTAGCTGAATCACCCGTCACTGTACGAAAGTATCGCAATTAATTCTAAATAACCCCTACAATGGTGAACTTATTAAAAAAGTGATGAGTCAAACGGGAGGCCTCGCTTGATATTATAATAAACGCCGCAAAGACGCTAGGCCCGCGAATTTCGCATGACAAAAGAGCTGTCAGTCATTCTTGCTCAGCTTTTGAGCAATATTTGCTGAGCCATTGTACACGTAAGGCTGGCTTTCCTTGTGTGATCATTTAGCTTGTTATACGTAAACAAGTAGCTTGAATAAATTGTATATTGTTTGCTGACGACGTGATAATTTTTTTACGCTTTCTGAGTGACACACGAAGAAAGTGACTTGTGTTTTTTTTTTATTAAATGTAGTGACAGGCGAACCACGGCCCATCTGATGGTAAATGGTAACCGTCGCTCATGGACTCAACTATACCGAGAGTATTGTCAAGCCGTTGCTCATCATTTCATTTCGTGGATATGAAATGAAAGAATAAACGGATATCTCCTGCTACAACCAAAATGCAACGATGTACTTCATGGCCGGTCACACGGGAGATGGAGGTACCAACCCGCTCGGGACCGACCAAATGAGTACTCCCACTTGGTACCCAGTCCTACCACCAGTCATGCCATGGATGATAATTGCTTACTTCCCTTAGTCGCCTCATACGACACCCGTGGGAAACAATGGGGTGGTGACACTTGTATTCTTAGTCCGTCAGCACACGGAAAAAGTTGTCTCAGATAATAGATGTATAAAACCACTATTATAAGCATAAAAACCTACAAATGTAGCTAAATATTAGTAGCGGCTCTAGCCTTTAAATGTCTGATATATTTTCAATCTCGTTTTTAAAATATTAAACTTCGGGAAAGTCACAATGAAAATGAAAATCTGTCGAGATCCAGCGAACGTTGCGCATACAAAGCAGGACAAATCGCTATTGGAAAATACTGAAATATGATAGAAATGCAACAAAATGCATAACGTTGTCACTACGCCACCCCATGCTGTCCAAAGCGGATTATAATCGCGATAAAAACGCTGAGAGCGGTCCCTCAGATCCCACCCCAGCTTATCCGATCTTCTGTCAAAAGTCTTTCCAATTTATGTATTGCAGCCGACACCCCGCTGTATTATTTATTGGTAGACGCAGCGTATAAACTTTTCTTTTTGCCCACGATAGCCACTCAAATAAAGATGTGTGGCTTTTGATTTGATACGCTATCGCTTTGGAATAACGATAGACATTTTATAAATGGAGAATGTGAAGTTGCACACTAAAGCACTCACCAATGTTCTGTTTTGAACTCGTTGCAAACCGCTAAGCTTTTAGCGTCAACTGTGCAAAATATACAAAAAATATTCTCGCGTCATTTAAACTGGATATGTTGCAATCAAAAAACGATTTACCTCATGCGTTGAAACTAACACTAGCAATATATAGTGAGTTGGTATAATGACGGCTTTTACTTCGGTTGATACTAATATTCTATCGTTGATTAGATTATCTTTACAATATTTTTTTATGATTGTTTTTTATTATTTAGGTGACTCCAAAGTAGGTAGGGCCGGGTAGTAGGCCGTGTGGGGCCGGCTTTAGAATTGTCCCACCCCTCTCCACCCATGGAAGTCGTAAAAGCTGACTGAGGGAATACCGGGGGAGTGGGCAGCAGCACTCCTTTGAGTATTAACAACATCCACTGCGATCGCCAACCCGCCTGCCAAGCGTGGCGATTACGGCACTATCCCCCATTCTTGGGGAGGCCTATGTCCAACAGTGGACGTTAAAAGGCTGGTGGATGGATGGATGGATGAAAGTAGGTACTTTTAATCGCAGTTGATATTTCAATAAAAGCCACGTAGGCTCTTTAGCACCATCTATCTTAGCACACTAATCATGATACTTATGTCATTGCAATTTGATTGCACATATAGCACTGTGGCTTAAAAACCGACCCAACGCTAAATGCAGTGCGTTAGATTTTATAAATATTTTTGCTATCCAAAAACATAGCATCACGCCTGTATTCCCCGAAAGGGTAGGCAGAGGTGTATTACACACCCACGATTCGCCAGCTATGTTTAAATGCTATGTAAAAAACAAAAAAAAAGGCTGTCAGGAAGTACGACCCTCTCACAGAAGATCAGCGTGGCAGCAACGGTAGGTAGGTACTTCTACAGTTGTATTTCGTATGGTGAATAAGAGCACTAAAAGCCCCAATCCCTTTCTTATCCTCTATGCTCTCCTTATTATCCTTCCTCTCCACCTCTTATCCCTTTCCTTGGCGTTGACGACGAGCGAGTGATGCCTATGGTGTTGCTAGCGTCTATAGACAGTAACCGCTTGCCAGGGTTGTAGGCGGTGTGGGGGGGTTGTAGGCGGTGTGGTTTCGAGTATTAATAACATCCACTGCGATTGCCAACCCGCCTGCCAAGCTTGGCGATTACGGCATTATCCCCCATGACGGGACCGCTCGTTGTGGCGTTCTCTTGGGGAGGCCTATGTCCAGCAGTGGACGTTGAAAAGCTGATGGATGGATGGATTGCCACCCGCGTACTATAAACAAAAAACTTATTTTTTGTTGAGGCGAGAAAAAAATTTTCTAACCGCACACCCCGTCGTTCGGGGCAACGAACAGGGTAGGGTGGGGTCTTCACCCACTAAAGAAACCCGCCGTGTGCCGTCTCTCCGCCTTTACTGGCGGGCCACCGGAACTATATTACATTCCTTCAGTCGTAAAGAAGAAAAACCTTATGCTTATAAGAATATTAAGTACCTATCTTGTGTTAGGAAGCCGCACTTCTTGGGGTGCTAATTTGTCCGGTTTACCTCCTAGTGGTGCACCCCGGGCAACGTCGGCAGTCGCCGGCGGCTAAAATTCCGGACAGGACGGGTCTCCGCGTGTCCCTCTGACTCAGCAGAGGGCACAGCGGATAGACCAGGCGTCGGAGTCGGTGGGGCCAGAATGGCTCACCGGGCTCTGGAGAGGGGGGACAGTGGGGCCACAGCGGCCCCCTCCATCCCAAATCGTAAACCTGAGCGCGTGTCTGTGGTTACGTCTCGCGGGCATACAGGAACGAGGGTCTTGGCTTAATCGCCCGGACCGCGAGGAAGACAACCTCTATAAAAAATTACCCCGAATCTCAAGTTCTGGCGCGCGGCGAGGAGATGCATGGCTGATGGGTAGTTCAGTCTCGAGCGCGCCCCCAGCCAGGGTACCTGCGGTCCCCCTGTGTTGGGTTACAAATGTACGCTTACCCGGGTAATGGGAGCTCTGCCCGGGTGGACCTCCTTTCTCCCACACTCGTGGGAACAAAATGGTAAATCATTTAAATAATAATAATTTTAATTCGACGGAATCGGGTGCAACACCCGATGCCTCAGCCGATGGAGGTCCGGCTTTAAACACGGCCTCCACATCAACGTCAGTCGCGCCACAAGCGTTACTACGCGACGCAAAAGGGAAGTTTAGGTCCCGCAAGGGACGTGGAAAGAAAAAGGAGGGAGCTTCGGCGACGGACAGCTCGGCAGCTAATTCGGCTTCCGATATGTCCGCCGCTGAGGAAGGTGATTGTGCCCTTAGGGCAAATACCAGAAGAGCGGGCAGCTCAACATCTTTGGCTGCTGCGGACGGGTGTGCGGGGCAGATGGAGGTAGATCACCCATCTCGCAAACGCACCATGTCCCAGGGTGGCGGGGTGCCGGAATCGGAGAGCTGCTCTGTCGAGATGCCTCCCCCGAAAGCGCAGTACAGCGCTAGGGGTCGAGGCATCAGTCGACCAGTGGCACCTCCACTACGTGCCCTGTCTGCCAACAGGGCAGAGGCCTTAGGCCTAAAAAGACTGGAAGCGGAGCAGAATGCCGAGGAACGCTTGGCGCTTCTCGCGGAAAAGCTCCGCCTACCAGATGAGGGCCATATAGGGATGGCCCAAGTAGAAGAGAGGGCTCTGAATAGCGTAGCTATTGTGGAGACAGTGGCCGCAGGATCGCGGAACCTAAAAGGGAATTTTGTGCGCAGCCTCAAAGATGCTGCGCACGAACTTACACTATCGGTTCGGCGCATGGCTGAACAAAATAAGCGCCTCGAGGCGCAAAACGCTCGTCTTGAGGCGCAAAATCAGCGCCTCGACGAGGCTAACCGCTGTCTCGAGGCGCGGATGGCGGAATTAGAGCAGGGACAGGCTGGATTGCGGGTTGAGCTTGGGCTCCCTGCGGTCGCCTCAACTCCGACTGCCGCCCAGTCAAGCGCTGAACCGGAAGTAGAGGATGAAGCGTTCCGCGCGATCATTGACCGCATTGCTGCGGTCTTTGGTCCGCGGATAGACGCTCTGGCAGCGAGACTGCCTCCGGAACCGCGCATGCGGCCGCCGCTAGCAGCCGATAAAAGAGATGGCGCAACGCCCTCGGCACCGGCACCCCTGCCATGCCAGGGGGGCCTTGTGTCTTTCGCTGCGGTGGCGGCAAAGCCAACAGTACCAGGAGCACCGACTTCTGCAGGCCAGAAAAAACGGGACAAGAAAAAAGGCAAGGCGGGACAAGCCTCGAGGGGTCAGCCTCGAGAGGAGTTCCCGCCTTTAACAGGCGCCGCTGCGCCTCCGCGCGCTTCTGTGCCGCGACAGGCTGCCGCACCCTCGCGGGCTGCGGTGGTCACACCCCGGGCTTCTGCCCCCGGGCCTACCACTGCTACGTCCTCAGTCGGGGACTGGCAGGTGGTGGAGCCCCGGCGATCCCGGGCTAAGCGTCGTGGGGTTGCCGCGGAGCGTGAGGCGGCGCCAATATCTCAGAGGGGGGAGGCCCCGAAGGTGCCGCAAAACAAGCGGAAGAGGTCGCGCAAACTAAAGGTGCCCAAGTCAGCAGCGGTGGTGATCACCGTGCTGCCTGAGGGAAAGGAAAAGGGCCTGACGTACGAGGCCGTCCTGAAGCGTGCCCGGCGGGAGATAAACGTCTCCGATCTCGGGGACGTCTCCGCTCGCTCCCGCCAAGCCCGGACAGGTGCTCGAATTTTCGAGTACCTGGGGCCAGAGGGCGCCAAGACGGCCGACGCGATGGCCGCGAGGCTGCTGGGCCTGTTCCCAGCTGAGAGTGGTGTCCGGGTCGCCAGACCCGTGAGGTGCGCCGAACTGCGCATTTCCGGGCTGGACGATTCTGTGACGGCGGAAGAGATCCGGGAGGCAATCGCCTCGAAAACCGGGTCTCCCAGCAGCGCCGTCCGGGTGGGCACCATTCGCCCAGGTCCAGGTGGTGTGGGTGCCGTCTGGGCATCGTGCCCTGTCGCGGCGGCCAAAGATTTGGTCGCCGCCGGTAGACTTCTGGTGGGCTGGAGCGCCGCGCGGGTAACCGCGTTGGAGCCCCGGCCTGCCAGGTGTTACAAGTGCATGGCGGTCGGTCACACCCGGCCGCTGTGCACCAACTGCTTTGACTGCAGCGGGCTTTGCTTCCGCTGCGGTCAGGCAGGGCACCAGGCGGCGACCTGTACTGCCACCCCACACTGCCCCGCATGTGCGGCGGGCAACCGCCCCGCCATCCACTGCATGGGGCGGGTGGGGTGCAGGCCTCCGGCCAAGTCAGGCCCTAAGAGGGGGGTGGGCAGCCAATCGGCCCCGGCTGCCCAACCCAGCGCGGCTGGACCGCCGCAGCGCATGGAGGAGGATATCGTGGTCTAGTTTATGGAGCACGACTCTATCCTCCTCCAAGGGAATCTCGGCCGCTCCGCCAGGGCGCAGGACCTCTTCCTGCAATCCATGGCGGAGCGGTCGATCGGTGTTGCCGTAGCCGCGGAGCCCTACATAGTCCCCGATCGCCCCAATTGGGCGGGTAGCGGGGATGGCTCCGTGGCGGTCGTCGGGTCGGCGGCGCCGCATTCCCCGCCCTTGTCAGTCAAAGACAAGGGCACGGGATATGTGGCGGCCGAATGGGGAGGAGTCACGTTGTACGGCGTGTACTTCTCCCCCAATCGTAGTCTGGCGGCCTACGAGGTCTTCCTGCACAACCTGGAGACCTCGATACGGCGTATGGCACCGAGCCCTGTGCTCGTGCTGGGGGACTTTAACGCCAAATCAACGGCGTGGGAGTCCCCCAGGACGGACGCCCGAGGTGCGGCGGTCCAAGAGTGGGCGGAAGCGGCGGACCTCGTGTTGCTAAACCGAGGGTCCGCCCTAACGTGCGTGCGGCGCGGGGGCGGGTCGATAGTGGACCTTTCGTTCGCTAGCCCCGGTGTCGCCGCACGTGTAAGGAGCTGGCGAGTCCTGGAGGAGGTCGAGACCCTATCCGACCACAGATACATTCAGATAGAGGTCTCCCGGACCCTTCAGGGCGCCAGCAGGGGTCACGCGGCGGACAGAACTCCCGCTTTTCCGCGATGGGCTGTGGGTAGGCTCGACCGGGAGCTGCTGGTGGAGGCGGCCATTTTTCAATCTTGGCTGCCTCCCCCCCTGACGGAAGACGTGGGCGCCGAGGCTGGCCGCATTCGCGGCATGCTTACGCAGATCTGCGATGCGGCCATGCCCCGCGTGCGGCGCCCGCCCCGACGGAAGGGGGTCTACTGGTGGTCCCCGGAGCTGGCGGACCTCCGTGCGGCCTGTATTCGTGCCCGGAGGTCCTACACCCGCAGCCGACGTCGCCGAATCCGCGATGATGAGCGGGAGGGCCGGCTGTATGCGGCGTACAACAGTGCGCGCGCCGCGTTTAAGCTGGCCATCTGTCGCGCCAAAGAAGCGAAAAGGCAGGAGATGCTGGAGGGTCTCGAGCGTGACCCCTGGGGACGCCCGTACCGCGCGGCGCTCAACAAGCTCCGCGCCCAGGGCCCCCCCCTTACGGAGACCCTCCAGCCGGGCTTCCTCTCTGAGGTGGTTGAGGGACTATTCCCTTCACGGGCGGTGCACACGCCCCCGGTCATGGCTCCGCCAGATGACGACCGGGAGGCCGACGACGGGGAGGTACCGCCCATGACGACGACGGAAATGGGGGCGGCGACAGCGCGTATGCGGAGAAGCGCCGCCCCCGGGCCGGACGGGGTTCCCGCCCGAGTGCTGGCCCTGGTCCTCGACCACCTAGAGCCCCGCCTCAGGGGACTGTTCGACGCTTGCCTGGTGTCCGGACGGTTCCCTGACTGCTGGAAGGAGGGGAAGCTCGTGCTCCTGCCGAAGCCGGGACGGTCTCCGAATACAGTCGCGGCCTTCAGGCCCATCGTGTTGCTGGACGAGGCGGGCAAACTGCTCGAGCGGGTAGTCGCTGCCCGCATCGTCCGGCACCTAGGTGCGGTCGGCCCCGACCTGTCCGATGCCCAGTTCGGATTTCGGGCGGGTCGGTCTACGGTCGACGCCATCCTGCGCTTGAAGGCTGCGGCTGCGGAGGCCGTCACCTCGAGGGAAGTGCTGTTGGCGGTGTCGCTCGACATCGCCAACGCCTTCAATAGTCTGCCATTCGGCTGCATCAAGGAGGCACTCCGGTACCATGGAGTGCCCCTCTACCTAAGGCGGCTGGTGGCGGACTACCTCGACGGCCGCAGCGTCCTCTTCGTGGACCGGGAAGGGGACGTTGTAAGGAGGGCTATGTCGTGCGGCGTCCCGCAGGGTTCGGTTCTAGGGCCGCTCCTGTGGGACATCGGCTACGACTGGGTCCTCCGTGGCCGGCTCCCCCCCGGGCTGGGCGTAATTTGCTACGCAGACGATACGCTCGTCACAGCCCGGGGCGGGACCCTCGAGGAGGCGGCAACGCTGGCCACCTCAGGAACCGCGGAGGTGGTCAGGCGGATCGAGGCGCTGGGGCTTAGGGTGGCCCTTGAAAAGTCGGAGGCCCTACTCTTCCATGGGCCCCGACGCAGCCCACCCGCCGGCGCCTCGATAACGGTCAACGGTGTGGGCTTTCCAATCCAGGCCCACATCAAGTACCTGGGCCTGGTATTGGATGGACGGTGGCACTTTGACGAGCACTTCCGCCGTCTTGCGCCAAAGCTCGTCGGCACGGCGTCCGCCCTCGGGCGACTGATGCCGAATTTGGGCGGACCGAGTCTCGCGTGTCGACGACTCTACGCGGGGGTAGTACGGTCAATGGCACTGTACGGCGCGCCCGTGTGGGCGGAGTCCCTGGCCGCTCGCAATAGGGCCCTTCTGTGGCGTCCACAGAGGGTCGTAGCGGTCAGGGCAATACGCGGGTACCGCACGGTCTCGTGCGATGCAGCCTGCGCGTTGGCCGGAACCCCCCCGTGGGATTTGGAGGCGGAAGTGCTCGCCGACGTTTATCGGCGGGCGTCGACGGCGCGGTTGGGGGGCAGCCGCCCCTCGCCAAGCGCAATCTCAGCGTGGCGGGAAGATGCCCGCCGCGCCACCGTCCTAAAGTGGAGGTCTCGGCTGGAGACGCCCCGGGCTGGTCTCTGGACCGTGGAAGACCTTGGAAGAATGGGCAGGGCGGCAGCACGGGGTCCTCACCTTCCGGTTGGTGCAGGTTTTGTTGGGGCACGGTTGCTTCGGCAAATACCTGCACACGATCGCTAGGAGGGAGACGACCCCAGGCTGTCACCACTGCGACTGCGGCGAGGACTCGGCGCAGCACACGCTCGAGTCGTGCCCGGCCTGGGATGTGCAGCGCCGGGAACTCGCTGCAGTCATAGGCGTGGACCTGTCGCTGCCGGCCGTTGCGCGAGCGATGGTTGGCAGTGACAGGGCCTGGACCGCGGTCGCCACCTTCTGCGAGGCTGTCATCTCGCGGAAGGAGGCGGCGGAGAGGGCCCGGGAGGAATCCTCCTTCGCGGACCCGATTCGCCGCCGGCGCGCGGGGCGGCGTGCGCGCGCTTACCTGCGCCTGATGCCGCCCTAGCCGAGGCTGCGGACGGTGGGGTCGGGGAGTACCCTGCCGTCCGCGGAAGCCTACCGCGAAGGTGTGACGCCCAAGTGCGCGGGGCGTCGCACAAGAGAGGGTGCCCGAAGGGGCTGCCGCCTGCGGATCGCGGAGAAACGACGCGGTTCCCGTGATCCGCCGTAGCAAGGGCGGGTGAGGGCGCACGGTGGGTTTTTAGTGGGTGAGAGCCCCACACTACCCCGTTGTCTCCCCGGGCAGCGGGGTGTGCGGTAGGACATTTTTGCCCACCTAAAATAAAAAAAAAAAAAAAAAAGGAAGCCGCACTTCTTACCATTTCAAGTAACTTTAAAAATGTGCTAATAAAAAAAAACATAGCATCACGCCTGTATTCCCCGAAGGGGTAGGCAGAGGTGTATTACCTATTGACGTCTACCGGGCACATTTCCAAGCTCCGGGCTGCTACTGAGAATTTTTCTTTATAGGAAAAAGCTCAAAAGGAAAAATGTGCTAATGCGTTGTCAAAAACCAAAATCCAATTATTATTAACAATCAGACGACATCGGAAACCCTTTAGTTTTATGTCGTCGTTTTACTTTAGTTTGTGTCGTATGCCGTCATGGGTATTGCGATCGGACCCTTCCTCGCTGTTGTCTAGAAAAACTAATTACATTATGTTATCTCACCCTCCCGGTAAAACTGTGAATGTTTAGATAGCAACATTTACACGAATCCACGTCACGTGCAGGTAATGTGATAGCGTTAAGGGTTCAATCCTGGGTAATGCGGGGTTAATTCCTACCATTGTCACTTTTTGTTTAAAATAAGGCTTCTACAGTGTTATGTGAACGCGTATTAGAATTCATTCGTGAATTTGATGAAACAATATTTAAATAATTTAGCAGATAACTGAATTTGTATAAAAAACATTAGTAGTTAACGCACTTTTGAGGCATGAGTATAAATCTAAATTAATTATTATAAAGTCGCGCCAGGGGGCGTCTGTCTATCCGTCTGAACGCACTAAACTCAAAAATACGTAACGGATTTTAATGTGATTTTTATCAATGCATGGAGTGATTCATAAGGGATGTTTTATGTAAATTGACTAAAATATTAAGATATAGGCTGTTCCAAAAAATAACTTACTATCTTTTTGCGTCGCCTAAATCTATGAGTTATAAAAAAATTGCTAAGGCCTGCGGTGGAGCCTGAATGTGCCTAAAATAAAAGTAGAAATGAATGTTTCTGTTACGAAATAAAAAGAAAATTCCTCTGACTGGTGCTTAAAATAAAAGATAAAATTCAAAGTTTGTACATATTCATTTCTTCCATTTGCATATTAAACTTAAATACGATTATTAAAGCAAATTCCAACTGTAACTACAACATTATCAACATAATACGAGAAAGTTCTTAAACTAATTTTAGTTCTCTGGAGACAATGAGCGTTGGAAAATAAATTGCAAGAATATTGGATGTTAAGACATAAACTTGTAATGGCATTATTGACACAACGTCCCGCACTGAATAGTTCTGTCACGAAAGATTTTACAACCATTGTTATACTCATTTATTTAGACACCTAAGCAGCTATTTATGATACACACAGAATACTTATTATGTGTAAAAATCAATCCCAGATACTCGGCTCGGAGTTAAACCAACACACTTTCTGTCTATTGTCATTATGATGTCCTACAAATTATAATGTACAAGTGATTTAGGTAAGTATAGTACATACGAGCAGCTTTCTTCAAGAATTAATATACCTATATTAATCATTAATTAATAACATTGAATTTTCTGATGAGTGTGTTTTATATTCAACTGCTTTTATTCACTGAACCCAACAGTCAGAACAGCCGTTTCTTTGCACCGATATACGGTGAAAGGATGGCATTATCCTGTCCACTCAACATGTTTATGATAAAATCAACCAGGTTCTAACATTTTAACTAGTAGACTAGCAGCTAACAGTTCGTTTTTTGATGTTTGCAAGACGCAGTGTTAGTGGTGGAAAGTTAAAAGCCTAACACCCCACGACTTTGAAAATGATTGAATTATTTCTTTACTTGGCAAAGAAAACTGTCACTCTCAATACTTCAGTTAAATCTAAAATATAAAAAGTGTTATAAAAACGAAAGAAAAGCACATAATAAATTGGAAAAACGCATTTTATTAAGTGTTCCCTGTGGCTGCCATCCCAGGGATCATAACAAACCCCCCACACAGAAGGGGAGCCCCGATGTTTATTACGAAGATTAATGACATATGTATGAAGGAAAGAAGTAAATGTTTATGTGTTTTAGGAGTCACTGCGGCTTTTGGCTTGCTTATTACTTGAATAAATACCTACTCCTTTAACTATGCTTAGCGGGCAATTTAGTCAAAATATTTTTAGTAACTAAATAAATAAATAATATATATAAATATTCACGGAAATTTTCACACAACGTCTTCTGGTCCCAAACTAAACTTAACGCTTGTGCTATGGATACCAGATTACGGATATAATACATATATTACTTTTTTTTGTAAATACATACATAAAATAGATAGAAAATATCCAGGCGCAGTACAAGTATCTGTGTTCATCACACAAATAGTTGTCCTGAGTGGGAATCGAACCCATGATCTCGTGCACGGAAGTCGGTATACTACCGACCACGCCACGAGGCCCGTCGTTATTAAAGTTTAGTATACGCGGTCACAAATGTTTTTAAGCGACATGTAAACGAACAGTTTGGATAAAAGTTTCCACACAATTACTCACTGAATGAAAAAATTATCATATTCACAGGTATTTCGAATGTTTTAACTTTATCTATAGCACTTTATAAATATTCAAAATTTTGAAACTGTATTTCGAGCTACCGCCTGTGAGACATTAGCAGCTTGAGCATGCTCCTTAAACTAAAGTAGAAAACATACAAAACCATCGTAAGACCTGTCGTAACGTATCGATCAGAATGCTCGGCGACAAAAGTTACAAATACTAAATAGTGCTTGCATCGGAGATGGTTGTGTAGAGTGTCGAGTAAACTTACTATACTGGATTAAGGCATGTAAATGCATCCGATAGATAGCGTGGGTTGTAATGACAAATGTGATGTGGAGATTGGGAACGGCCATCGGTCAGTGCGATAGCTTCGCAGTTTTGAACACTTCCCCGGATTGAAAGGGACGCAGGTTCAAATCCCGCTGGCACTAAACTTCTCTTTTTCCACACTCTTTTTTCATAAATAATAATTTGTTATCTAAAGTGGGTGAGCATGTCAAGTGCTAAAATACAGATCAAAATGAAAACAATAACCATTTGTGTTTATGTACGATTGAAATTAGCCATTATCAAATCGGGAATAAAAGAGTCCTTTTTTAAAAAAAATATGTTTACCTACTACCTAATACATTCATTGATGTCTAAAAAGAAAATATGCACAATTAGACACTAAAAGTGTCCACTATACTCATAAATAAGTTAAATTACGCTTTTCTGCACTCATTTCGTTTAGTGTTCCTTCGACGCGCGAGCAGCAGCAACGCTCGCAATGTATCAACGTGCCTTTATACTAAAATCTCTTTTGAAAACTCATTGACTGTCTCTTTTTCTGTATTTCTTGCTGAATAGTGCCATTACACTCACGCACGCAAATAAAAGTTGTTACTTTTTTATAAAATCATGCGAAATGAATGCTATACATTTAAGTAACATTATATACACAACTTTTGCCGCGATTTCAAAACACAATTGTGTGTATAAAACCAATAACGTTTCAACAACAACGTCTATGATAGGCATGGCTTACTTTTTTCTAAGCAAAATACTGTAATCAAATGAATAAGTAACTCAGAATAACCTTTCTGCAAACAATATAAATATCTATCTTATATACGATTACCCAACATCCATTTCAATGAAATGGCATCCTAGCTAGACGTAATCCCAGTAGATTGACAGGCCAAAGTCATGCCGTATCCTTTACGTAGTGTGACAGCTGGTTTTTGTATTAGAAAAACTTGGCGGTGTGTATTGTCCTGTATCAATGTATCTTGCTGTTTGTAATGAGATCTTTTTGCGTCTCTTAGTGTCGGTATCCTGAAGTCATTGTTTTTGTTTGAACATAGTTATACCTTCTACTATTCTACTTCTTACAAATTTTAAATGTGAAAAGTTAAGATCTTTAGATTTGTAGGTTTTTGTCCGTCAAATACGTCTGAATAGATTAGTGGGTTTGGATGAAATTTGTTAACTATTAGTAGATATACGAAAAAATAGATTATCATATAAGATACTTAAATATCTCGAAAATATTGGTCCTATAGGATAGCTAGTGCTGGCAATTTATTTAACAACTAAACGGACTTGCACGAAACAAATTATGATCTACAAAGACAGAACATATTTATCTCGATAAAGAGCACCTGTGGGATATGCCTAAGCGACTATGGACCAAATTTTTAAGTACACAGAGACGAAGACGCGAGCAAAAGCTAGTATGTACATATTATTTTAATATACAGTATTTTCATTCATCATTTGTGATCAAACTTTTTTTTTGTTTAGGCGGGAAAAAATGTTCCTAACCGCACACCCCTTAGTTCGGGGCAACGAACAGGGTAGTGTGGGGCCCTCACCCACTAAATAAGCCCGCCGTGTGCCGTCTTTCTGTCTTTATTGGCGGGCCACTAGAACTATGTTACATTACTTCAGTGGTATTCGTGATCAACCTGCCCACTGTTTTTTTGTTTGTATACTTCACCGTGGTATGGTATTGTAGGTACCCTAGCACGAATGTTCTTTTAAAAGTTGCTATTTTCAAACTGATTTTCAGTGTGTATATTTATTTACCATTCAAAATATAATGTTTAATTTATACAATTTAGGCCTCAAGGGCGCTTTTAGATTACAACGGTTTTGCGCGTCAAATTGGTCAAGTGTTACAGTAGCGCTACAATTTGAAAATACCCTCATTTAGTTCAAGTAATTTAAAGCAGCGAATCCCGGAGTCTCCTTGCAAAATTAAGGTCCGAAACGCATCAATCCGTCATTACTATCCGTTACAAATCTGAACACTTCAGAATGTGTTGGATCAAATCTAGCAAGCCATAAATGTGAAACGAAGTGCGCTGTAAAACACAAATATTCGTTCAAGACGGGAACTTTTCTTGGAATTTGTTGGAGAAAGAAGTCGATCGGATAATATGGTTATTTATGGTATTTCACTCGTCTTTTTCTGTATCTGCAGATTTCTCGGTGCGATTTTTCACTGTGATTCTACTCGTATTTCTGACGGAAATACTGGTTTTCTCGATATAAATTAGGGATGATAAGTTGCATCCCTAATTTATAATAACAAAATCAACTTTTTAGTTTTATTAACAACATGTGTCACAGGATATATTTTGCAATATTGATTTAGCAGAATTGAATTTGATATTTTTTTTTGAATCTGTGAACTGACGACTGAACAAAACCTGAAAGTATTAATAACGGAGTTTTGGCGGGAACATGAAGAAGATCATGGTGCATTATTTTCCTAAACTTGTGTTATTTCAAGTATTAATGTGTAAAAGTGGTGGCCTTTTGCTTATTAACTATTTGTGTATGTGCATAAGTGTTGGCAAGTGATGTAATGCGGCATAACTTGTATTTTCGTTTTGCCTCCAAAACTCCATAGAAGCTTCAGTAAAGTCGCCACCGCTTTGCTGAGGCTACCTTTGACTTTGATTACTCAAACCAAGTAGCCATATTTAATAAAAATTTAAAAAAAGAATTAATAATGTTGGGTATATATTTTTTTCTTTTTTTTAATTATAAATATATATATTTTAAATATATATAATTATAATATATTTTAAATATATATAATATATACATATTCAATTTTAAAACAATACTAAAATATTAAGTTAATTTAAATATACAAAAATAAATTATAAAGGACATGTACCATTTACGGCCTGTGGCGGCCATAATGTTTTCAATATTTAAAATTAAACTAATAATATATAAAATCCGTCAGTGGTTTTCTTTTCTTTATAGAACTTCAGAAAAAGATTATAGTTTAAAAAGCTATTATTTTGAATTTGTACTTTATCGTAATGGTTATTGGTGAATTATTGTTATCTGTTGACAATCAAATAGGATATTGCCGCTACGCTGAATTGACAACATTAAAAACTTTGGTACTATTATATTACAAAACAATATTACGTAGTTATTTCTTAAATAATTTCGTGAGAACAGTAATATGACTATTTAAGAAAATTTTTTTTATAATTATTTGGTGAAAACTGATATTATTTCTAATCAAGAGTAGCAATTATGATTAAAAATATTGGCAAAACATTTTACATCTGTAATGTCATGTCATTCTACTCATCTAATGTTGTTATTGTGTACTTATTGTGTATCGTGAATTGTGATTTTATGAGTGTAAGTTATATATTTAGTGATTTTAAGCCCTTGTTTATATAGGTAGATATTATTTTATTTATTTATAATTATGGTGTTATTTTTGATCATATATTCGATTTTGGGGTATTTCAATTTCAAAATTATATCCATCTTAGATGTCTTTTATCTCATCATCCAAAAGTTTTAGTGTGATAAGAAATACACAGGGCAATAGGGTAGTCATTTATCTTCAAAACACATATTGTTTTTGTATGTCCTTTCCATGCCGAGAATGTATAGGCATTTGGTACATCTCCTTTGTACATTAAATTGAATCAAATATTATATTACGAGTATATGTATAAGTAATTTATAATAAGTGCATGAAACTGATTGTATACCTATATGTTATTGTAATTGTATTTATAAAGGAATAAACGAGGCTTTATTATTATGATTATATTTATTTGTTTCTTTGACGTCAGTTATTTTATAGAGTAACATATATTTTCTAATTTTCATAAAAAGAATGAATATTAACATAGACTAAATATTAACATTTTAGCAAATTTTATGAACGCCGCACTTACATATTTTGCTTTTTTCGTCGTAAAAGCCGTCTATAAGGGTGCATCTGGTATGACCTTTATGTCACCTACCACGTAAAACCATTGCTGTGATAAAATTCTATAAAAATACCAGGTGCGGTGTCAAAGTCTATGGGTGTACAACACGTCCCTTTGTGTACTTTTAGTTTAAATAGGGTACTGGGATCTAAGACACAGATGTCTCCTAGCTAAGCGATTTAGTTGGGAACTGTTCATCCAAACTATAATAAAACTGTTAACAGAGCTAAATCTTTGCATTTAAGATAATTGAGAAAAAATTACAGTATAAGGTTACTTAATTTTTGACTGTTTATTTCTTGGCACATCACGCAAAAACTATTGATCGGATTTTAAAGCAACCTGTTTTTGTTTAATTTGATTAGATTTAAAAACTGGTATATAAGTTTTATGCCGCTACTATATCGGGGGTCTAAAATATAACCTAAAAACTAGCTTGTGGTTCCAGCTAGATAAGAGGCCATACTACTAGGCATTTGATATGCTTTGTCATATTTCGCACATCGTGTTCATAAGTTCTATTTTAATTCATCATTAATCCAGCTCTCAGGCACAAGCCAATGGCATAATGAAAGCAAATTTTTATCAAAAATATACCTAATTTATTTTATTAACTGCAATACCTTTAATATAAAACCTTTATAACTTATTGTTCAAGTGCTCTAGAAAAATTCATATATTTGGAACATGTGCGTTAAACACAGTCCCTTCGTAGAGAGCTGTATACCTACATCTCACTTTATAAAAACGACTACGTAAGATGGATTCATTTTGTATTTAAAGCACATTAAAAGTACCAAAGTGGACTCGTAAATACGTCTAGCAAAGAAAGAACATCTCATAATATTTTTATGGCTTGTAATTCTGAAAAATGTAAGTGATGAATATTTAGTAGCGATGTAAACTGAAGTATCGCTTTAACATTTCGCAGTCTTATTTATTAAAGTACTTGAGTGAACTACTTAAAATAAATAATGTAAAGTGAATTTGTGTATAATTTTCTCGATCGATATTGACAAGCTGAAAACGTGATTTTCATTTAAATTTTCTCAAAGAGGCTTATGAGTCTGACTGCTGTACTAACAATCGGTATTGGCTTATAAAACTCTTAGATAAAATATGTTGGTTTATCTCCTGCTACAACCAAAACACACAGTGTTTCAGGGTCGATCATACAAAAGATGATGGTATCGACTCGATTGGGCAAGATTCTCCCACTTGGTACCCAGCCCATTCTCTCGGATCTACCCTGAATATATTTTGTTTCATAAATCTATACCTACTAGCCAGACTCTATAAATTAAAATGATTAAACACAAAGTGAAAAATGTGAAATCGAAAATAACAGTCACGAGTAGGATTTGAAACTGCATCTCCTGGATACTGTCCAGATGCTTTGCCAATTCAGCCATCGTGACAATTGCTCCTGACTGCTAATTTCGATAACACATTCATACTTAACGTCTTTGGATGACGCCTTTTTTGCTATTGTCACGATGGCTGAATTGGCAAAGCATCTGGACGGTATCCAGGAGATGCAGGTTCAAATCCTGCTCGTGACTGTTATTTTCGATTTCACATTTTTCACTTTGTGTTTAATGTATAGTGCTAAGCATGTAAAATGCTAAAAATATATATTAAAATATCTAAATATTAAAATGATTATGTAATTTTCACTTACAAATTACAAAAATCCATAACAATAAATCTAGTGCTGAAAATGTAGTGTGCTGAAAATGTAGGCAGCTGTATTTGTAATGCACATTTTTTAGAGATGGGCCGAATGTGATTTTATCCGAATACGAACTTCGGCCGAACATTGAAGTGTACTTTCTCGGGAGTAACATGTCGTGTTCTGTGTGTATTTTTTATGAAAGACGTCGTAAAACAATTAAAAAAACAGTCAGTGTGAGGGTATCACTAGTATTTCAAATTATTGTCTTTATTGATTCATAGACTCCTGAATTGCGAAAAAAAAAACAATTCTATTTTTTTATTCTATTATACATTTTAATTTATCTATAATAATTGAAGTCTAACGAACAACTGACCATAATTAAATGACTCTAGAGTATTGGTATATGTGACTAATTTTACAGGTATGGCAGATTTGATTGTAGAAACTTTAACTTTTTCTTGTATCGAACTTCTGCATTCGGCCGAAGTTCGGTTCACGTCACCGAAATTCAGTTACATCAAATGTAAAACTAATTTTGGCCCATTCCTAATATTTTTGTTTTTAAATAATAACTGGTCTAATTATACCATAGAGGTATACAGCCAGAGCGAGAGCGTATAGTTAACTTTAAGGCAAAATGCTTTAACTTTTTTAGAAACGGTAATCAACAGATCTTAGTAGAAACGTGCATTAACTCTTGTGATAAAGAAGCTCTATTAAACATGATCCGAGGATAAGTACGTAACTTAATAAAAGCGATTTAATCTTTAGTATTTCTATTTGAGTACTTTCAAGTTACATGCTATAATGGAGCGTAATTATAAAACTTTATACGCTATAATGTAATGTAATTATACTTTTAGAGTATATTAGTTTCCAACTTAATAATCTAGCATTATTATTAATATATTTTTTAACTTCATTTAGGTACTAGAATATTTAACATAGAATATTTATCCTGTTAAGGTTAAAGATGACAGATATACGTTATCAGGATTCGAAACTAATGTTAATGAAATTTTTAATGTTCTTTAATTGTTAATTGTTGTTGTTTAAATATAAATATAAAATTTCACGGACAGACTAAGAACTTCCTCTAGCCCCAAACTAAGCTTAACGCTTGTGCTGTGGGTACCAAATTACGGATATAATAAATATACTACTTTTTTATTGTAAATACCTACATATAATAGATAGAAAACACCCAAACGCAGTACAAATATCTGTGTTCATCAAACAAATAATTGTCCTGAGTGGGAACCAAACCCACGACCTCGTGAACGGAAGTCGGTTACACTACCGACTGCGCAACGAGGCCCGTAAAAAATAATTATATGATTATACACTCTTACCACAGAACAGAATAACCCCTCTTATCTGTTGTGACTCTTACGCTTAATACTTTTTACTCAGTATCAGTATACAGGCCATGGCGATGTGAGGAGCACAAAAAACCTGGATTTTTAAAAAACAAACTAAAAGCATAGCATCACGCCTGTATCCCCGAAGGGGTAGACAGAGGTGTATGACACACCCACGGTTAAATATAAATAAATGACTATTATATTAATTTACTCTTTAACTTACATTCAAGTATCTATAAGAGATTTTGTGTTATAAACGACACGAAATTTTAATTATTTTCGTAAAACAATAAAAAACCTTCTATCTAGTGTAAACACTCTTCAATTAATTATCATGTACATCAGTAGTAAGTAGTTCTAGTAAAAAATTGTACATTCACTGCAGTTATCGTTATTGTATATCTTCATATATGTTTGCTTATTATTTAATATATTTTGATTGTAACTGCCTCTGTTGTGCAACGGTAGTGTGAGCGACTGCTGATCATGAGGTCTCGGCTTCGATTCCCGGGTCGGGCGGTGCTATTAAGCCTTTTCGTAAAAATCAAAATTCTCAGTAGCAGCCCGGAGTTTGTAAATGGGCCCGGTAGACGGCAATAGACTCGCCCCTTATTACGTGGGCTTAAACATAGCTGGCAAACCGTGGTTGTGTAATACACCTCTGCCTACCCCTTCAAGGAATAAAGACGTGATGTTAAGTTTTTTTATTTATTTTTCATTATATCTAATGTGACCTATTTGTAATATCTTGATTTTTTGTTAAATTTGCTAACGATCCCATAATAAATAAACAAATAAGATATGGTTCCCAACATAAAGGGCAATAGCATATTCAAAATGGAAGAATTTAATGTTGTACTACCGTTTTAATACCTATAAACAAATTGGTGACCCTGATCGCCCCCCTGAGTTAGGTACTTCCCTTGCGATTTAAACAACTAGCGCGAGGTCCCACTGGGCCCCTTAAATCCCTAGAAAGTGTGAGGCAATAGTTGACTGAACTTGTGAAAATCTAAACAAGTTTGCCTTGCCGCTAGCTGCTACCGATGCTTTCGTCCGCTTGGAATTTAAATATTTCTTCTATTGTGCCTAATTATTTTTCCAAAATAATAGTAACCTATGTTACTCCTTATAAACAAATAAACAAACATTTGTTTGTTTGACTCCTTATAATATCAGCTATCTGCCAAGAAAAGTCCTCTTCTAATCCACCCATTCGGGACATAATTCGAAACAAATAAACAGACAGACAAACTACTTTTCTAGTGGTAGAGCCTTGCTTATCACAGCATCAAGTTTTCTTTCTTGTCGTTAATATGTTCGTTTATGTTGAGGTATAATATTTACACTACGGCTCGTTCGGGGAATTACCATTCTCTCACTGATCATAAATGATAATGCATAAAACAATGGTAGGTACTCCTACCATTGTATTTGGTATGGTGAGTGAGAGCACCGGAGGCCCAAACCTTCCTGTCCTCTCCTTATTATTCTTCCTCTCCACCTCACCCTTCTATGATATGAGAATTAGTCTATTTGTTATGTATGTGTGTGTCACGACGCAACTATATAGTGAGCATATCATCATAAAATTTAGTACACGAAACACAGAAAAGGACATAGCCTAATATATTTTCTTACTTCCAGACTATGTGAGCAGAATTATACAATGACGGGTTAAGTAGATACAGCGTGAATGCGTAAAAAACAAACAAATACGCTCATTATCGCATCTTTACTAACAATTGCTCTTGTGGGATAACTGCTCTCGCATAAAGATATATAACTACTGTTCCATAGAGCGAGATATTTATATTTTTATTGACCCAATCAAAAGTCATGCAGACGTCAGGCAGAGTCTAGTTATAATTTAGTCTGAGAGTTATAATATTGGTAAGGATTGATCCAATTTTGAAGTTCACGGAGATGAGCTTGCGGACAGAATTTAGTCAATGTAAAATTTGTATTTACCGTGTGGGGTCGGCTTTAGAATTGTCCCACCCCTCTCCACCTATGGGAGTCGTAAGAGCCGACTGAGGGAATATCGACGGAGTGGGCAGCAGCTTTCCCTTGGGTATTAACATCATCCACTGCGATTGCCAACCCGCCTGCCAAGCGTGGCGATTATGGCACTATCCCCCATATGAGCGAAACACATGTTGTGGCGTTCTCTTGGGGAGGCATATGCCCAGCAGTGGACGTCGAAAGGCTGATGGATGGATGGATGTAAATTTTGTATAGTGTGGAATTGATCCAATACGATAACAATAGTTGAATATCTGAAAAATGTCAATAACCTAGGACCACAAAGGCTTTCTATTCTAAGTAGGTCTCCAATTCCTCACAATTTCTTCGTCCTAAATTTAACGTCGTAATAACTTCTGTCATTGTTCTTCTTCGTTTTAATATTGGAACTTAAGTCATTACGTCTTAATCACCGTCATCAATGGCTCCTTACAATCAAATAAGGCACCACTAAGAGACAATCAAACCTTTATTACTCGTTAACCTCCACTGACAAACAATATAATGATAGACACAGTTTTATACTTAAACTTCTAGATATGTTTCTTAAATACTAAAAAAGTTTTAGAATTAGTATATTTATTGTAGGGATGCTAGTTTTATAGCTTGAAGATGTTTTATTAATCTACGATCGAAAACAAATTGTCGGAACAATAAAAAAATACTTAGTTTTTTTTTTATTACTAATGATGGCAGACGAGCCACGGCCCACCTGATGGTAAGTGGCAACCGTCGCTCATGGACTCAATTATTCCGAAAGTATTGTCAAGCCGCTGCGCACCATTTCATTTCTCAGATATGAAATGAAAGAATAATCGGTTATTTTCTGCTACAGCCAAAACACACTGACGTGCTTCATGAACGGTCACACAGGAGACGGTGGTACTGACCCGTTAGGGCCCGATAGCAAGTGAGTACTCTCACTTGTTACCCAGCTCTACCACCAGTAATGCAATGGGTGAGAAATGCTTACTTCCCTTAGTCACCTTGTACGACACCCGCGTGAAAGGATGGAGTGGTGACATTCTCAGTCTGTCACCACACACGGATTAAAAGTATTATCAAATAAACAAAAGAACTCTGAAACATAGTATGGCATCTTGTGAAACACACTGAGACGCTTCATGATTCATTTCATGAAGATACACGAGTTTGTGTCGTCACTGTAATGTTTTGCCAATATTTAATTTAGCA
Source organism: Leucoma salicis (assembly GCA_948253155.1). Classification (NCBI taxonomy): domain Eukaryota; kingdom Metazoa; phylum Arthropoda; class Insecta; order Lepidoptera; family Erebidae; genus Leucoma; species Leucoma salicis. Next base: position 9,323,065 of record OX411820.1, on the reverse strand, counting down.
TATTATCATTAAGATACCTTGATACTATTTAATCTAATTTTTATTATTACGCGCTAAAACTATTAGTTACTACTAGTCGCTAGTAACTTACTAGCAACATTGCGTGGCTACCTTTGAGGCTAATATACCTATACAATATATGGCCTGTATCCACAACACACTACTGTGCGTCCATCTAATAATTAGTATAAATAAAAAATTCTAACTTCTAATGTGTTTTAGCTTTCAATTATTCATTACATAGGTACAACTAAGTTCCATCCATCAGCCTTTCAACGTCCACTGCCGGACATAGGCCTTCCCAAGAGAACGCCACAACGAGCGGTCCTGTGCCGACCGCATCCAACGGCTCCCTGCAGCTTTGACCAGATTATCGGTCCATCTGGTGGGGGGCCATCCTACGCTGCGCCGTCCGATACGTGGTCGCCACTCGAAAACCTTTCGTCCCCAACGGTTATCGGTTCGTCGAGCGATGTGGCCTGCCCATTGCCACTTCAGCATGGCAACGGCGGGCTATGTCGGTCACTCTCGTTCTCCTACGGATCTCCGTATTACGTATTCGATCATGTAGGGAAATACATATTACATATAGAATATTCGTATATATTAAAACCCGCATTACTAATTAGACATTTTAACTTTAAAGCCTTTATACTTTAATACAAAATAAATAGAAAAGGCTTACTTTAATAATTTTGATTCGCTCTTTAAAAATCTCGACTATAATCTTCTATCTAGATGATATCAATTTTAAATCCAAAAAAGTTTATCTAAAATATCTTACGAATAACAAAGCGAGGTAACCTTAGAGTCCTATCTCCTTTAAGTATAGCGAAATCTCGTGAAAGCGTTCAGCAAACGATGCAAAGGTAAACCACGGTACTAAATGAAAAGAGGAAATTCATTACAGCGCGATACGGCGCCGGGTGTGTATCGCGAGCCGTTTGCGTGGTAACTGCTGTCGTTAACAGTAACCGTTTATATCGGAAATCGTTAGCCTCGCCTGGCTATGATTGGTGGTTTGCCGGCTTTAAGGTTACCATATAAAAATGGAGGATTTGTAAAGGTGTAGACATTAAAGAGTTTTTTCAGCAGCAATTTGTAAAAATGATCTCGTGTATTTTTTATTAATGTACTGGTATCTACAACGGATATTGATGCTTCACCATAAAAACTATGTGCGCCAGTGGGATACTTAAATATATTTTACATAGGTAGGTATTTTTGTAATTTTCTTTCTTTTATTGGGGTTTCTGCCATGACTTAACCGATCCCCATAACACCCCGACAAATACTCGTCTTCTGAGAATGTTATTTTTTTAAATATATGTGAGCGTTTGTATTTTTACGAAAATATTCATAGGTATAAGCATTGTCGCACTGTAGTAGATATTGGATATTGAACCATCGAAGATCGAAGTGGTAGAGCCTTGCTTGTTTCACGACGAATGGGCCCAGCTTGATCAGGGAAGTATCACCGTCTCATAGAAGTTGTACTCTGTATGGTGAGTGAGAGCGTCTTGCTATCTCTCCCTCTCCTATAATTTTCCTTGCAGTTGGTGACACGCGAGTGATGCCCCTGCTGTTGCTAGCATCTATAGGCTATGGTAACCCGTATGCCTGTTACCCACCCGTGTAGTATAACAAGAAATGTGTTAAGTTTAAGTGGGGAAATGCGGTATTATTCTAGTAGGTAGCTATTATTGTCCTTGATTAAATGTTGCGATAGTTGCTGACCCTACTAAAACTTCTAATCTTTTAGGAATAGCACCATTTCTAGAATAACGCAAATTCTAAAGGCAGTTTCACATGTCTTTTTTAACTTTTACTTACATCTATATATAAGGTTGCTTTATATTCTCGAAGATATAAAAATATTCCCATAGTATGATGCGTGGGTAAATAAATTCATGAATGGCATGATAGTACATGATACTAGCTAAGCTATTTATATATTTATTTAAAAGACGCTTACAGAATACATTGAGATATAAATATTTTATTTTGCTAAATACAATACTTAAAGGGTGAGAATAAGAAAGTAGACCCAGATACATAAATAAAATACTACTGCACAAAACAACTAACATAAAGGATGCTAAGGCAATTAAGTCATGTCCAATTGGGACCAGAGACGATTGTATGTCGCGGCAAGAGCATTTTTTTACCGACTTCCAAAAAGGAGGAGGTACTATGTTCGTCTGTATGTATTTTTTTTGTGTATTTTCATTGATATTTTCGCCAATTGTGAACCGATTAAAAATAAACTTTTTTAGTTCGAAAGGATATACTCCCAAGGTGGTCCCATTATCGTTAATTCATCTGTTCGATCTGAGGATGGAATCTTTAAGAAATCGAGGAAAAACTAACTAGCTAACAATGTAATAAATTATTAGAAGTTTTGACCCACTCGGGAAGGGATTTGTATATGAAAACTAGCCAAGTCAGCCCTTAGGCTTCAATAATATTATCCTCATTTATAAGAAGAAATTAAATTTTAAGTTGTTATAGAATATTTTATGTTGTTATAAATAAATTCCAGGACTGACTATTGAACTTGGCACCCTTTAGATCTCACTTCTTTTGTCGTTGAAGTCAATAACCAAAGCATATATCATAATACTTTGGAAAATCTAAACCTGCACGCCTCATAATCTTCATTTTTCACAATAAAATTGATTATTTGATAAGTAACTAATAATAAATAAATTCACGGACAGTTTTCACACAATGTCTGCTGGTCCCAAGCTAAGCTTAACGCTTGTGCTATGGGTACCAGATTACGGATATAATACATATACTACTTTTTTTTTGTAAATATACATATAATAGATAGAAAACACCCAGACCCAGTACAAATATCTGTGTTCATCACACAAATAATTGTCCTGAGCGGGAATCGAACCCACGACCTCGTACACGGACGCCACGAGGCCCGTCAATGGTCTTACTAAGTAGTTTTCAATAAATCACATAGATAGCGCTAATTTCAAAAAGTACTAATGTGGGTTTCATGTCTTATACGCCATTTAGCGCTAATTTTAAGAAGTACTTCTATATTGGTCTACCTCTCACCTCTCAGTTCCGGGCCACAGAACAACTGATTTTTCAAACTTAAAATGTCTCTATTTATCATATATTGCACTTGTAAAACAATATATACACCCACATATCAAGAAAAAACACTCGCTTTGACACTCATGATATTTTTTATGCCATTTTTGTTATTTAAACTAGATAAAAACCTGTTTAAAAAGTTCTGTCTTGGACGTCCGTTCGTTGTAGGTAATGTTAATACGATAACAACCGAAATACTTTACTAATCTTTTTTTTTCTTTTTAACTTGAGTATAACTACTAATAGACCCCTATTACTTTTCACGGTCTGATTCGATGTGGTTTAATTGTTATTAAATAAACAAAAAAATACTGAATATTTACGCTCGACTCGACACTAAAACCAGCGCTTACAGCGCTATACCTTTCATGAGAACTATTTCTATAGTCCAATATAGAAGTACTTCTTAAAATTAGCGCTAGATGGCGTATAAGACATGAAACCCACATTAATACTTTTTGAAATTAGCGCTATCTATGTGATTTATTGAAAACTATTTAGTAAGACCAATACATTATTAGTTACTTATCAAATAATCAATTTTATTGTGAAAAATGAAGATTATGAGGCGTGCAGTTATGGATTTTCCAAAGTATTTTCTATATTTTCTTGTACCTTTGAAAATGTGAAGACCTAAATCCGTTTAGTAGTTTTTGCACGATGTTCGAACCAGTAAACAGACAATAAGACAAATCTATTATTCTAAAAAAAAAAATTGTGTTCAGGGACGCCTAAATATCCGAATAAAATCATTTTTTTATCAAATATCTTGACAGATTTATAATAGTACATGCCTATTTATTCATAAAAAATACGAACTACAACACAACAAAGAATTAAAACAGATATATATGCTATATATAGAGGTATATTTGTAAATATCTATGATTTAGGTCCTAGCTTGTGTAGCCTCAGCCTAAGGCAAACAGCTAATGTGCCTGAAACGATGTGCGTGTATTTTATTCAAGTTAGCGGTTAAGCTTTTATTGTTGATACTAAGCTAGCTTTAAGAGACAATAAAGTTAACTAAACACGTTCAGTACGCCTATATGTAGATACACCGATATATGTGTATTTGGAAAGGAGTGTTCGTCTTAAGAACTTTTTTAAGGAGACTAAGGATTATAAAAACAATTTAAGGATTATAAAACGATATTTATAATAAATTATCAAACGTAAATTGGCATTATTTCAGCTTTTTGTATATATTTTATTAGCTAAGCTTCTTATTTATTGCTTTAATTTGTTTTTTTTTAGATTTTTAATCTATAGGCTTTCGCTTTTGTAACTTCAACCTCTTTAAGGTTAACTACAAGGAGAAACAGTGCTATACTGCGTTTCACTTTTATTGGAGACGAGTTCCAGCTTTATGTGGAAAAGAAGTTTAGACTTCGAGTTGCAAATACGTTTTTTATAATACAAGAAGCAAACCTGAAACTGGTATTATCAGCCATTATATTACTGGTGGAAAGGTTAGATATCAAGTGGGAGTATTCGCTTGTTATCGGCCCCAATTCTTTTTTTTTATTGCTTAGGACAGACGAGCCACGGCCCACCTGATGGTAAATGGTAACCGTCGCTCATGGATTCAATTATACAGAAAGTACTCTCAAGCCGCTGCTCACCATTTCATTTCACATTATATGAAATGAACAAATTAACGGCTACCTCCTGCTACAACTAAAACACACCAATATGCTTCATGGCCGGTTACACAGGAGATGGTGGTACCAACCCGTTCTGGCCTGATAGCAAGTGAGTACTTCCACTTGGTACCCAGCTCTACCACCAGTAATGCAATAGGTGATAATTGCTTACTTCCCTTAGTCGCTTTGTACGACACCCGTGGGAAAGAATGGGGTGATGACACTTGTATTCTAAGTCCGTCACCACACGGACAAAATACGTCGTTACCACCGTCTGCCGTGCGAGCGACTGTGGAACACCTCGTTGTGTTTCGGTTTGTAGCCGAGATATACGTCCATTCATTCATTACAACATTCGCGAAATGAAATGGTGTACATTTGGCAGTATTCCTAGTATTTTAAGTGCATGAGCGCCAGTTTTCACTTACCATCAGGCGGATCATGTGTCCACACTCTTAATTTTGTCTTTGGCTGCGCGGCTGTGAGCTTAGTACTGGACAATCGTACGTTGCGCGGCTGTGAGCTTAGTACTGGACAATCGTAGGTTGCACCCAGTTGCAGGTTGCGCCCAGTCGCAGGTTGCGCCCAGTCGCGGATACTAAACTGTGTGCTATCGAGGAGTTTTATACGCCACCCCATTTTCTGGAGCAATTGCTATCTCAGCACAGCATCGTTCACTATATCGAAGAACCGCAGAAGTTCGATACCTCGTATACGAAGGCAAAAAACATGGCTGACCGGTTCCAAAGCTAAGGTTAGTGGTCGTGCAGCTTCCCTCTGTTCAATACCCGCATAAGTAATAATACATACCTCCTGCTTAGAAGTACTGAACTTATTTCTAACGTTACTCCAAGGAAACTCCATAACAAATATCATAACGTAATGTCATATTGTAATATTACTGCACATACACAACACATATACCTAATATATATAAAATAGTCTTGAACACTAATTGTTAGTTATTATTTTATTAAAGACTGCACTTACGTATTGTATTTATTGTATCATAGTTATTTTAATATTAACATAAATAACTATTTTAGCACAATGTACAATATTGGCATTAGATCTTTGCCTGATACTTATAATCACGTAGAACACGTAAAATATTTTAACTATCATAACCTTTATAAAACAAAATTCGATATCATTCTCATAAATATATTTTTTTGTGAAAATAATACGTTCAAATATACAGGATGCATAAAACAAAGACCCACTTCAACTGCCCTAGACTCACCTAATTCATAAAAAGGCTCTCTATACAAACGAATGCGCATATACATGGTGTGCCATTATTTGCGGCGCGTCACCCACCCCGGCCCGGATGTTGTTAATAGCGGAAAACGCGGAAAATTGGGCTATTCATTACAGGGACCTCGACCGCAACAGAATCGTCCAAATACTGCTACCTGATGTATAAAGTTTGCCTTCGATGTAATTATAAACTATAGTTCTGGATGCAAATATTTCCAATTTTGCTTGATTCCACTTTTAGTTGTTTATATTGACTAACTACTATTTCACATGCCATTCCGTAATATTATGGTCATATAACCATATGAAATATTGATTATTAAGTTGGTAACTGCCTCGGTGGTGTAGCGGTAGTGTATGCGACTGCTAATCACGAGGTCTCAGGTTCGATCCGGCAAAATGTTATTCAGCATTTTCCTAAAAAAAAAAATTCTCAGTAGCATCCCGGAGTTTGGAAATGTGCCCGGTAGACGTCAATAGGCTCGCCTCCTATTACGTGGGATTTAAACATAGCTGACGAGTCGTGGGTGTGTAATACACCTCTGCCTACCCCTTCGGGGAATACAGGCGTGATGCTATGTTTTTTGTTTTATTATTAAGTTGCTAATAGCCAAGTGGTAAAACAAAACATCAAAGATAATGGTATCGGTTTCGATCCCCAGTGCAGTCACGGCACACACCTCTGACTTTTTGAGAATATGTGTGTATTTGTTTATAAATTATCGCAGCTCAAGGAAGTAAAATATTGTGAGGAAACCTGCATGCCTGAGAAATTGACTAGGGCCTGAATCCCTCTAACTTTGAGAGGAGAGTCATGTCCAATAGTAGGACAATAAATCATTGGTTAAAAAATAAAGTTTCAGTTGCATTATTTAATGAAGCAAATGAAATGAAGAAAATGTTTCTTTAAGACGACTTAAAATATAGAACATTAAAATACAGAAACCATTTAATTTATTTACTTTAAAAAAGACTAAATAATAATAGTTACATGATTTAGGAAAAAAAATATACTATTTATAGATTATTATACTAGTAGTCTGTGTGACTTTATGGCAATGTGGCGGATTCATGATTCTTAAATAAAAGTAATTCTTTGCTAAATATTTACACAAATAAAAATAACTTAAGCTAGTGAAAATCAATCAATCATAGAAATAATTGCATAAGTCTTATTATTTAAAATAATCTTTAAAACAAGATCACTTTAATTAAAGTAATCGGAATCCATAACCCTTTGTAATAACTTCGAAACAAATGAGCAATGGAATTTTCATTTCAAATCGAGGTTTTTTTGCTTCTAGAATACAAGATGAAGGGTGGAACAAGGAACATTGTATCATCGGTGTCTATGGAGTTCATTTAATTGTAAGATAAAGTTTAATGTTCGTGTAATAATACTCCTTTATTAAAATGTATTTTTCTTCAAAAGTTACTGTTATCTTTTTCGTCTTCTTACTCTAAATGAAATAAAGTAGGTAATTCAATAATGCGCTGTTCTACGTAGTTAAAAACGTGTGGAAAATTCATTCACTTTACTTTATGTATAGGTATTTAAAACGAAAATTTGTTTCATGAACTATAATATAATAATATGTTACGGATAGAAGTAGTTCTTCAGAAGTTGTGGATAGTATAATTTCTCTGTAACTAATAAACAAATTGTTTTCAATATTCAAAAGCTTTCTTTTCTTTGGCTGAAACTTTGCATCTCATTAAATTCACATTATTTTAATATAAAAATAAACTTAAACTACCTCGGTGGTGCAGCGGTAGTGTAAGCGACTGCTTATCATGAGATCTCGGGTTTGATCCCCAGGTCGGGTAGTGTAGTTGGGCTTTTTCATGAAAAGAAAAATTCTCAGTAGCTGCCCGGAGTTTGGAAATGTGCCCAGTAGACGGCAATAGGCTCGCCCCCTACTTAAACATAGCTGGCGAACCATGGATATGTAATACACCTCTGCCTACCTCTTCGGTGAATACAGGCGCGACGCTATGTTTTTTTTAATATAAGTAGACTCTACTCCGCGTTAACTGGATGGAATATATAAAATCGTACACTCGTAAAAATTTTACGCAAAAAATGTTTTAATCTACCCTTATTTATTATGTAACCTCGTTGTTTTAAATTTAATGATAATTATATTTATGAGCGTCTTATTAAAATTGTAGTTAAAATAATTTAGGTTCTAAAATTCTGAGGCCATTGCTCTTAAAGCTCTAGTGTCTCAGTCTGACGACTAATTGGATTGTACCAAAGGAGTGGCACTTATCGTTTTTACCAACTTTCTACTATCCCGTAACTGCATTTTTTACTCCATAAACTTCCGAGACGAAGTAATTTAGACGATTTGCCGCCTAATACTCGATTTCATTAATTAAAGGTTGTTGTAAAGTTTCTTATTATATAGCAGTTTCGGAGAATATTGTTAAACGAGCAAAATACCATTTAGCTTTGAAAAATATTAACGTTATGTCATAGTTAAAATGATGTTAATGTTTATTAAAGCTTGTCAATAGCTACTGACCAGAAAGAATAATCGTGTAATAATCTATTTTGGCTTTAGCTATCTATATTATAGATAATTATAATGTGTTATGGAATGTACAAAATTTTTTACACCCTTAAATTGTCTGCATCATTATTTAACATTAATAAAAATCCCAAATCTATCAATAAATCTACTACAAGTAAAACATATTTCTAAAACCAATATCTACCTACGTCCGGCGATTCAGTGGCTACAGGAAAAAATCAAACAGCTAACCGGTCATCGACCGCATAGAATACAGATGCCTTTTTAAGATTCGCAGCGAAAAGACTCGCCATTATCGACTTATCCGGAAGGGAGGAGCGAATAGACGCAATAGTGGCGGGGCTGACGTCATCGCATGTTTGGAGTGCCATTTAAGTGTCGAATTTGTAAATATTGGTCTGATTTTGAGGGACGGTATTCTAAAGATTCTCTCAAATAGAGTCATTTGTATTGTGTAGCGGGGAAGGTTGAGTTACACACTTGTAAGTGTGGCGTTTATTGACCACTTTGTGAGAGAAGTACGTGTGGGTTACCAATTGCTTTGTCAGCAGAATGCGAATGGAATATAAATTTGACTATCTACTATAAGCTCAAATGGTCAAAGTGCAACAAATTAATAGCATTATTTATTATTGTGTAGACTGTGATTTAAAGCAAAAAAGCGGAAAATTTGTGTATTTTACGACGTGAATTTATACAAAAATATAATAGTAAATAAAATTGATTTGTCTGTTTGTAACAGCTTTTGTAGCGTAAATAAGTCTATACCGTACCTACTGATACCAAAAACAAACATGTTTAATGTTTATTTTTTCGTCTATTTGTTGTTCTCAGACTCGAGGTGGTCTCCCGATTTTAGGGGACTTTCACTGGCATGGCCGATCTTTTAGTAACTTCTTTTGCACGCCTCATAAGCGAAGCGTTGAGGTGTGTTCTACTCCCGGTTGACACGGCACAGCTGATTTTTAAACTTAAAATGTCTCTATTTATCATATATTGCACTTGTAAAATAATATCTACACACACATATAAAGAACAAACACTATTTTTAACACTCATGATATTTTTGATGCCATTTTTGTGATTTAAACTAGTTAAAAAACTGTTTGAAAAAAATCTGGCTTGGACGTCCGCGTGTTGTAGGTAATGTATGTTACCATGATAACGACCAAAATACTTAATTAATCGAGTCTTTTTTTTTCGTTTACGGATTATTATGACTAGGAATAGAGCCCTATTACTTTTCACGTTCTGATTCGATGTGGTTTAATTGTTATTAAATAAACAAAAAAATACTGAATATTTACGGCATTTACGCTCGACGCGACACTAAAACCAGCGCCTTTCATGAGAACTACCTTTTTACGTACGCATAGCCACCGGTGGTTTTACTATCGTCAACAGAACGCCGTTCGCCCGGCCGGTACATTGTTTTATGTTAAAAGAAAGTTCTTACCTTTGCTTGACGAACTGATGATATTTGTCAAGTATAATAACTATTTTATTCATAACAATAATTAAAAACACTAAACACACGTAAATAATAACACACCAACGTTATAAAACACGAGAAAAACATATTATACATTTCACAATTTTTTTTGCGTGGCCTTTGCGTCACGGTGTTTTCACTTAGAACAAAGTATAAAATTATAAGGCAACCAAGTTAGGAAGATAAATGGTTTAGAGATTTCTTGTTGAACTCATTGATTTTTAAATAAGTCGTATAATATTGTCCAAAGTTGCAATTTTCTATTGATAGATGTCGCTGTTTTAAAGTAAAAGAGATATTGACAAATGCAGCCCTAGATGTTGCAATTGGCAAGTTTAGATGTGATGTTTCAGTTGCTGTTGTATATATAGAACCACAATATTGCTTTTTTTGTAAGGAAACTAGCGATGTCTTTTTGTTTTCTTAAATTGTTTTTGTTTACAGTTTATTAAATTATTCAATTTCACATGTTTATATATATTATATGCACTTATGCAGGTATATATGTAAACTCATGGATTGTTGTTCTTACTAATTGCCAGATAGCGCCTTGCAAAATGACAGAGGTAGACCAATATAGAAGTACTTCTTAAAATTAGCGCTAGATGGCGTATAAGACATGAAACCCACATTAGTACTTTTTGAAATTAGCGCTATCTATGTGATTTATTTAAAACATAAAATACATTATTAGTTACTTATCAAATAATCAATTTTATTGTGAAAAATGAAGATTATGAGGCGTGCAGTTTTGGATTTTCCAAATTTTTATAATACATTAATGGCGGACAAGCATATGGCTCACATGATGGTAAGCGGTAACCGTAGCCTATAGACGCTAGCAACACCAGAGGCATCACTCGCGCGTTGCCATCTTCAAGGAACGGTACAAGAGGTGGATAGGAAAGGTACTAAGGAGACGATAGGTAGGACACTAAGGAGAGGACAGGAAAGGAAGGATAATAAGGAGAGGATAGGGAGGGGCTTGGGCCTTGGCGCTCTCACTTACCATACGAAACACAACGGTAGGAGTAACTACCGTTGTTGCACGTTGATCTTTTGTGAGAGGATGGTACTTCTCCAATTGAATCAATCGTGCTGGTATAAGCAAGGCTCTGCCACTTAAGTTAGTGGCTTTTACTTTTGGGGATCTGCGCAAAAAAATATAATAAACAAAAAAGCCACGTTGATGGAGTCGCCGGTGGCAGCACTCTCTAGGACAGGCCTCGGAACGGCACTCTCAAGCACTAATATATCTATCTCCTTCTTTATGGTAACTAAGCCGCGTGGAGCCGGTACCAAGAATAGCTCCACCCCGTCACTTCCTATGGGAATCGTAAAAGCCGACTAAGGAATTACCGGGGGACCGGGCAGCAGCGTTCCCCTGTGTACTAAAAACATCCAATGCGATCGCCAACCCGTCTGCCAAGCGTGGCGATTATGGTAAAACCCCCATTTTAGGGAGGCCTATGTCCAGTAGTGGACGATGAAAGGCTTATGGATGGATGGATGGTGATTTGAGAAGAGCACTATACTCTCGGTAGACGACGGCTTGGTTGTGACTCTGGTGTTGCCAAAATCTATGAGCCGTGGTTACCACCACTTACGATCATGTCGTCTGCCACTGTTGGCCATAAAAAAGTAAGAGTGCAATTCTTTATTACGAGTAGAAACTTAATATGGCATATGTTGAAAAGGTAAAGATCACATATTAATAATAATGTATATGTACGTAAATAACACCACCTCATTTCTTTCAAACTGTGTTGTTCGAATTAATTTATCGATGCATTATTAATCACACTATAATACTGCGAATGAAGGGTTGCCTGAAAAAATCTTATGTCATATTTATAATACAATTAAAAAAAAATTGCTCGCTACCCCAATTTCATTAGGTTTACTATTTTGTAGTAGATAACTGATGTCCTATTGCGAATCATTTGTTTCGAGGATGTATATATTTCGAGGCTCATAATAATCAGCGATAAGAGTAACAAATATGGCAGCTAACCCAAAAACTGAACATAAATCATGTCTACGCCATCTATCTGAGGGCTGATATGGGGATCTCCCAAGACACATCAAAATTTTCATTTGTCTTCCTCACTCCAAGTTTTTCTTTTACGTATACAAATATTAGGTTTATTTTTATAATATTATGCCGTGTGGAGCCGGCTTTAGAATTGTAATGGGAGTCGTAAGAGCCGACTGAGGGAATACCGGAGGAGTGGGCAGCAGCACTCCCTCGAGTATTAACAACATCCACTGCGATCGCCAACCCGCCTGCCAAGCGTGGCGATTACGGCACTATCCCTTATACTTTGGGAGGCCTATGTCCAGCAGTGGACGTTAAAAGACTGATGGATGGATGGATTTTTATAATATACTTGTCAGTTTTTTGACTCTAGTCCGACTCCAAAGATCGTAAGCTATTCATGATATTATGAAGTACTTATGGAGTAAATAAAATGAGATGGCATAGCACTTGAACGTCCAATTATGCCAAACAATTATCGACCCCAACATTTGGTTTGATTGCCAATATTCCCTTTTTATAACATTATAAGCAAGAAGCTCTACATAGAAAGTCATTAGACATTGGTCGTCGTAAACTGGTACAAAATCCTACACCCGACCGCAAAATTACGCATTTCTCATCGATTTTTTGCTTTCTTTCCAGACTTGTCACGGAGTTAAACAAATAAATACCAAAAATTATCAAAAAATCTTTTGTTTATAAATGTTGGTTCACCCATTTATCTTTTTAATGAACTGTCCAAACAACAAAATAATCTTAAATAAATAGTGATAATTTGTCTTATTTTGGTATGTAGGTCAAGACGTAATTTATTTCATTTTTTCTCGTGTCGTTTGCATTAATACTGGGGAGCGACATCTGGGAGTAATGGCTCCTCCAAGTCGTATATTATTATCATTTTATTGAATTTATCATACCACAAAATACTCTTGTGAAAAATAGAACTACTTTGTAGATATAATTGAGGATTTTTTGTTATATGCTTTTATGAAGGCTTACAATCAATAAACATTCTTATGTACCTTTATGCTTATATATTTGTTTCTCGGCATAGTAGCAAATGTTAGTCATTAAGTTTAGTCTAATCAAGACTATCAAACATAGTATTTTCTTTGCGAGTTTTGTATGATACTCAAACAAATAAACAGATAAAAATTGTAAAAAAAAAATGTTTTGAGTTCAAACACAACTAAATAGTGGTGAAAAGGGTACAAAGTATACAAGTCAAGTCACAAGTCTCGTTGTGACAATGGATTTTGACACGGCTTTCAATTCTACATTAGGATATTTTTAAAGAAATTTTGTATGTATGTACTAAAATAATCCTAATTATTTCTGTAATCAAATAGCGTAAAATATTTATATAGATTGTGCTAGTTTACCTTTAAGTAATACATTCAAATAATGTAATATGTGTGTTTCTTCTTTTTTTGTTTACACCCCGTCGCTTAGGGCAACGAACAGAGTAGTGTCACCCACTGAATAAACTCGCCGTGTGCCGTCTCTCTTCTTTTTTTAGATTATTCTACTCTTTGCTCTCCGCCTGTATTGGCGGACCACTGGAACTATGTGACATTACTTCAGTGGTCAGTTCTTTAAACTCCTAGGACATTTTTTTTTAGGATCAGTAATAGTTCATAAATGCTGTTTCATAAGACACTCTGTTTAATATGATGAACAAGAATTATTAGAAGTGCGCGAGGTATAAACACAATTATTGGAATGAAAACTCACATAGATTCACTGACATGTCATTAAATTTGGAAATAAACTTTTTGTGTTTTTTTGTGGATTTTGGTTCGTTACTAATATATTTTCCATTCAACCGTATCGTGGAACTTTGAACCCGACCGCCCCCGGAAATGATCATTTTTCACAACGCAATTAAACTTTAACTTCTTTAATGAAAACACCTTATTTCTTTCGTAAATAATAGGACAGCCATATTGTTGGCGACCAAGTCTTTTGTCTCAAACAATAAAAGGCATATTTTACTGTTCGAGGCAATTGTGGAGGGGTCGAATCATAGTATTATTTTTTTTTAATTGGAACACGCCACAAAATATTAAGTGGTTGTGGACCACGGCTCCGACTACAGCGATAAAACCGCTTCATAATAATAATATTATACCAAGCACTTTCGTGGTAGTCTAGTAGTAGAATTGGAATGAGATGTATGAAATGGTAGAACACAGGGACAATTTACGATGTCCGTTAAGCTGAATGAAGAAGCAATATGTAGGTATATAAAAAAACACGCTGAGCGTTTCAGGCCCTGTAGACAAATGGTATAAGCGCTAGTAGAATAGAATATAATAATATAATGTATGGGATTGATATATAGATACGCTTACGTCATCGTAATCTAATGTCAATCCCATAAATTGATTATTCTAATAATCTACTAGCGTTTATGTCAATTGTCTAGGGTGTACAGAAAGTCCACTGAAGGAATGTAATATGGTTCCGGACCAAAGTAAAGGCGGGGAGACGGTATACGGCGGGTTTCTTTAGTGGGTGAGGGCCCCACACTACCCTGTTCGTTGCCCCGAACGACGGGGTGTGCGGTTAGGAACATTTTTTCCCGCCTTAAAAAAGGTGTACAGAGTGGTCAGTAAAGTTAAATAGGGAGAAGGTGTTCTGGCATGTAACAAAGTAGTTAATAACTAAATCAATCAATATCAAAAATTATTTCAATAATTTACTGGACCGTAAAATTCGGTAGGTACTTACCGCAGCGGCAACGCAAATAAATATTTTAAAGTTAATTTAATAGTTTTTTTTAAATAAATAAGTATTAAATCCTTATTTGTTTAGTTGTTTGTAAACTTCTTAGCTTTATACGAAAGTGTAAAAAGACTTACCAAAAGTCAATGGTCTCAGATATGTACAAATAAAGTCACACGCACACATTCACACATACCGTCGGTAGTTATCAGTTTTCATGGCCCCAACTGTGCCATTAAGTTTTATAGCAGACCATTGTAAGACAAACAAGATCTTAGTTTTTCCATTACTTTTATGAGTTTTCAACGTGTCTCGTAATCACTTAAGATTGCAATTAGAATCAGCGGCATCATTAAAGTAAGTATATAGAGGTACTACTTTGAACACTTATCCCCATAGTAAATGAACATTGTATAGGTATAAGTTTTCTTTAATTAATTTGGATAGTGGTAACCGCCGCTCATGGACATTGGCACCACCAGGGGCACAGCCAAGCCGCCGCCTACCGTGAATAAAGTGCTCTTCTCAAACCTCGTTTAAAGAAGGACATGTCGTAGTGCTGGGGAAACACCGCAGCAGAAAGATAGTTCCAGAGCCTACACATGCGTGGTAGAAAAGAGTGCTGAAAATGAACAGTCTTTGACGCGATCGTTTCCAAGTGGTGATGATGAACCCTACTACGGCGTCTCGTGGTCCGGTGGTAAAAAGCGGATGTTGGTACCACCGCAAACAATTCCTCAATGCTTTGTGTTGTTTTAACCTTTTACTATATTAACTATTATTATGCTTGTGACAAAATCTGCGATGTCTCCAAAATATTAATTACCTACCCATGTCCTGTTCTTGTTTCTAGACTACGTAGGCTATGTACCTATTCTAAATTTCATGAAGACCGCTTGAGTAGTTATGATGTGGAAGCGTAATTAAGAAACGGACAAACGAATGGTTATGACATACACATATTATATTATAATAGTAAAAGTTGTATATTTGGGAACACAACATAATTATAATAATAAAAAATATATAATCTACATATTATTATATAGAATTAGCGTAATTTTCTGTCTCTTCTATGCTCAGAATTAAAGAGAAAATAATATGAAAACGTTAGCTAATTTTGATATTTTTATATTTATTTTTTAGCATTTGACATGCTTAGCCATATAAATTAACACAAAGTGTAAAAATGTGAAATCTAAAATACCAGTCACGAGCAGGAATTGGCATACCGTCCAGGACGGCATTCCAGGGGATGCAGGTTCAAATACATCTAAACTCTACTAAATCATTTGAAAGACAATACAAACAAGTACCCAATTTATGTTATTGTTCGTCAAACAAGAGTTAATGCTCTTAAGAAAGAGCTCTCTCAAGTTGTAGTTTTATAATTTACTTCAAAGCGTTTAAGCATTAATGAGACAAATATTTGCGCGAGTCTTAAACCGCTCAAACTTTCTTCTCAATATTTATATTTATACCGTCGCATATTTACCTTCATATGAAAATAAATGACAAAGTTGTTCGAGGCTTATTTTTCGTAGGCAGGTGCAACCGCAGAAGGTTGTTTGCCCAAATAACATTCAGAATGTAAAACCAGACGTTGAAAGCGGTATGAATTCGAGTATATATACCAGTTTCTGACATAATTTACTGTGGAATAATTGTTGTAGTATTTCTTTTGTGTCTCTTAAATATTCTTCTACTAGCTTATAATGTACTGAAAAGTAATTTATTATTATTTTTTTGTTTGAATACCATAATGTCTGAAAGTATTGGTCGGAGTAGTCATTTTAATACCTAATGTTTCTAATAATTCTACTATTTTCAAAATTTTTGTCTGTCCTTTTATAACTCAAAAATAGGTGAACTGATCTTAATGAAAATCATAATGTTAGTAGAAGACGTCATCGGACACATGATAGGCTATATATAAATCTTATAGTCCAAGATCCCAGTCGCCAGATCTTACTTTTTCAGCTGAGTAAAATTTTTTGTGAGATTGAGCAGTGCACTAGGTCTATAGCCCATTTCAAAGTTTCAAGTTTAAAACTTACGTAAAACTATATGATTGTCTGTAAAGTCGGTTTACGGGCGATAATTTTACGTGATAACGTCATATATGTATATTTTCTTTGAGTTTACAAACAATCCATCGGTCGCCATCTTACGAACCGCAGATGAACCACGTAGTCAGATTACTTTAAATACCTATTTTTATGATTTAGCAACTCTGGGCGGAACGTGACACTTTTTAATAATTAGGATTCAGCTCTATAAAATAACTAAATTCCTCGCGGACGAAATCGCGGGTAGCAGCTAGTATCTAATATATTCACATTTTAGAAATTATAGAAAATAGAATAATACACTGTACTTAAAAGTAATTTATCTAAAAGCCGTAAAACTAGAAGGCTCGAGGTAGACATGTCCGTCTCCGCATAAGTACCCTGGCGAAATGCCAAGGGTGAGAGACTGAGTCTGTCAGGTCGTAGTTCTAAGCACTCATCAAATTGTTAGTACAATATCTACCTTAGTGGCATTCAATAACGCCCAATTTTCTTTAATATTTTGCTGCTTTTATCCTGTTTCAATAACAAAGGTTACCTTAGACTATCGGCATCTTGATTGAAATGTGTTTGTGGATTAGAGACATTAGTGTCTAGAATTTAAGGCTGAGATTTCATTGTTATTTTTGCTTGAATTGTAGGTATATGTTGTATTCTCGTTTTTCGGTGGTATTAACAGGTATAGTTCGCTTCAAATAAGCACACTACCATTTCTCGTTTATTGTGGTGTATCTTATCGCTTTGTGTATAACAAAAGGCGATTTCATTTCTGTTTATTTGTTTGCACCTCACGCATAAACTACTGAACGGTTTTCGATAACATTTTGTTTGATAGATTCAAACTTAAAAACTGGTATGTTCTTCGCCGCTACTATATCGAGAACCTGAGATATAACCTTAAAACTGGCTTTTATCTGCGGCGAAGTAAGTAGAGTATTTAGAATGTTTGTCTGATTGTTCGCACATTAATCATCTGAAATTATGTTGTACATCCTGATTTAATTACTGATTTATTTTTCTTACTAAAACTGTCATCTAACCATCCCTATTACATAATTATTTGGGTTTCTCAATAATATATATAGAAACAAGAATTACAACGTTTATTAGGAGCCTTACTACAATTCTGAATGTATTTTACGAATAACAATAAGAGTTATAAATTTAAGTTATTAACCCTTCAAATTAAACACAAAGTGAAAAATGTGTAATCGAAAATAACAGTTACGAGCAGGATTTTACAGTTATTTTCGATTTCACATATTTCACTTTGTGTTTAATGTATAGTGCTAAGTATGTCGAATGCTAAAAATATATATAAATAACCCTTAAAATATCATAAAACATGACATAACATAACCATCTATAGATCGGCTACATTAAGTTCGCTTGACTTTACAAACTCTTATATACCTAATAGTAAAAGCAATTACCTACGATTATATTTTAAAATGTCATTAGAAAATATGACCAATTTAGATAGAACACGTGTTGCGTCCTAAGCAAATATTATTAAATAAAAGCTTATGCTAAGCATGCATGTATCGGTACCCGACGACACCTGCTCGGTCATCATACATGGATATTCTGTAAAATCGGGCTTATTTCGTCCAAGCCATTCCACTTTATTGATATAGAATATTGGAAACACAGCGACACATTTGAATTCAAAACGTTTTCTGTGGAACTGTAGATCTGTAGATGTAAATAAGGACTTTGTTCTGGTGTACTTACAGTGTAAATTCGGATGAGTTAGGGTCAGGCTATTATGTAGTAGAGTGAGAGGACCAGACGTCGATTTGTGAGCCTGCTCTGATAGTTGGACCAACGCCAATGGTTAGACGTGCAGCTTTAGGCTCACGGCCGGTGCATTGCCCGCAACGTTTTATCTATCCAGAATTGAAAATGCTGGTAATAAAATTGTCTTTACACGTTTACAGGGCCTCTAGACTATAAAATATAGCGCTAATTATTTTACACATTGATGAGTCAGTTTATAACCTGGTAACCTAGCAGGGAACCCTTGGATGGGGGACGACTAGCTGTAGCACTTTCTTCGGGAAGGCTATACCAAACGGTGTCGCTGATAAAAAAATTTGACATGCTTAGCTACTTTAAATAACAAAATTATTTGTGAAAGTGGAAAAAGATAGCTTTACTGCCAGCAGGATTCGAACCTGCGTCCTATTCAATCCGGGGAAGTGCTCTGAACCGCTAAGCTGTGGCAGTCACCAAATAGTGACCCCCAATCTCTACGTCACATTTGTTTTAGATATGTTTACGACTCACGCCATCTATCGAATTTACATACATTTTATTCCAATATAGTAACAATCATGCACGACTCTACACATCCCCGATGCTCTACAGAAACAAGGCCTTACAAACACCCTGACCGCCTTGTTAAATAGTTTTCTACTAAATTAGTGCTCATTACTAACTGCCTCTGTAGTGCAGTGGTTGTGTGAGCGTCTGCTAATCATGAGGTCTCGGGTTCGATCCCCGGGTCGGGTAATATTATTGAGCTTTTTCGTAAAAATAAAAATTCTCAGTGGCAGTCCGGAGTTTAGAAATGTGCCCGGTAGACGGCAATAGGCTCGTTCCATATTACGTGGGACTTAAACATAGCTGGCGAATAGTGGGTGTGTAATACATACCCTACTTACCTGTCTACCCCTTCGGGGAATACAGGCGTGATGCTATGTTACAATCTATATTATATTGATATTTAGTGCTAGATTGACTGGGTACAATAACTTGCTTTTGAGAAATAAATAGTACGAGAGGTTTGCACTGCATTACTATTAGGTAAATCATATAACTTATAACCATAAATATGTAACTAATAAACAAGTGGTTATGGGTTAAGAACACATTGTGTCACCACCCCATCACATCACAGGTGTGTAGAGGCAACTAAACAAGACAATATCACTGCTAGAGAAAAAACTCACAACAAAAGACTTCCGGTATTCGTTTATTATTTAATAAGCTGAAAACCTTTCGTACATTACAGCGATGACGCAAGCAATACCATCTAAATCATGTTAAATGTACAGCAATCAATAAACCAATATATCATTAGTAAACACCATTACACTGGTTCTCTCCAACCACTCACAAACATCTCGACAAACATGTCAAACAAAAAGAGTCCGTATGATACAGCATTTTTCCCATTAGAGCCATACATTCGCAGTATTAAAGCAGGGCCAAGTTCTCGTTTATGACATAATCCAATCAGCTAAAAGGTTTAAGAGTTCTGATTTATACTGTAATCAATCGTGATAATAGTTAGCGGATGTAACTACAGTGATTTTTATTTTTATGAGACCAAAGATTATATCTGGCTACGTTTATTGAGACATAAATTGTAGAAAAGTCATCATTTTTATAAACAGTGGTATTCTGGTATTTTTTTAGTCCTAAAATAACCTAAAATTTCATCCTATTATAAAGCTGTAACAGAACTGTGTTTGTGCATTTAAGGTATTTGAGAAAAAAATACTATATTAGGCTATATAGGCCTATCTAAACAGGACATTTTTTTTTAGATTTTTTTGTCCGTTTGTCTGTTTATCTGTTTGTTTGTTCGCACATTACGCAAAAACTACTGATCGAATACTTTTTTTTTCCAGCTCTTGATTATACTTATTCTGGTATACGATTTATCTCGTTACTCCATCTGGAACCAGAGATATAACATGTAAACTAGCTTTTGACTGCGGCGGAGTCAAAAGGCTACCGTTACAAAAGTTTTTTTTTAGTTTTTGCCTTTTAAATAACTAAATTTTGATCTGTCTTTTATAAATATATTTGTACCATGAGACAACGTGTTATCTTATTTAAGATCAAATTTTATTTTATGTATTTTCTTCTTACTATATACAGCTAAAAAAAAGTTTGAGAGTGTTTTGCATTTTTAGGCTGTTTCTTGAGAAGATTTCAACAACACGCTTCGACCCTCAGGAACTCGTTAATTAGCAAAAACGTTAGAAAGTGAAAGCTGGTGCTTGCAAGAACTAATTTATGATAATTATATTCTCTATCAGTCTTAAATATTGAGAAAATTATATATTGTCAAAACTCAGGAGCCAGCTAGTATAAATTTTTATTTGGATAATATTTTTGATGATATTTTCCTGTAAGAAAGCTTTTTAATTTCTGACATACTCGTAGATAATGTTTATATTGATGTATTATCACTTATTACATATATATGCTGGCTCCTGGAGATGTATAAAACTCATCTTCCATAAAAAGGAAGAAACAAATCAAACTAAGAACTCTTTTTAAATAAATACAACGCTTTATTACAGTATTTGAAAGTATATCTAAGGTGCCTATGCTAACTTTTTTTTTAATAGTGTTAAAATAGTTATTAGAATGTATCATACACATAAACCAACTTTGTGAAACATCTAAACGACAGTGAAAACCGTTTCCATTTCTTTTTCGTGGTTTAGAAGAAGAAAGCTTTTGAAAGACTGCTTTATACTAAGTGTAGATAAATCTCAGGTGAGACCAACAAAATCTGTTTTAAAAACAATGTCAATATAAATAGTAGTTTTTTATGTGTGAGCTCATTACCAACGACCACAAATTGCAACTCACATAATGTGGTGGAATGCACGTCTGCCATTAATAATGCACCCCAGAGACGAGGGTGTGTTCACTTATTACGTGCCCCGTATTTTAATTCGGACAAAACACGCAGTACACAATGAAATTTAATTTCCGCGGTATAATTATTTTGTGGTCACTCTATTCGTAGGCAGTACGGTATTGTGTTTCATAATTTTATATTATTATTTAACATTGACATGTAATAAAAGTATACAATTAATATTCAATGAAATCTGATATGTGCATGTCAGCTGTTAAGCCGTGTTTCCTGATGCAATCATATTTACTATTATTATAATGTGTATTAGTAATATAATAACCTCTGTGGTTTTAAGACCTGAATATCGTAGCGACTACACAAAATTACATTTATAATTTCTAGGCACTTACAGCGATATTACGTCTACTTAAACGGTTTGATTATCGCAAGAACATGAGTCAGTCACCTTTAAGTTGCTCGTGACAGAAAACCGCTCTGTCTACCGTCGTTGACAAAGAGCCATGTAAATTTAGGAGCCGACATCAATGTATGCTATAAAAATATCTAAAGTAATAGATTCGGTTAATACAGCAAAAATATTTATTTAACTTGTGACATTTTTTTTATAATACATATTCACGCATCATAAGCCTTTGTAACAGTGCCGAAATATCGGAAACTCGTAAGTGAAGTGTTTGGTAGAGATTTCGTCAACAAATCTTGTATTATTCCTCCTATATTTTTTTATATCTTGGAATATAAAATAGCTTGTCTAGTTTTTCTAGGATAAAAAGAAGCCTATGTAATATGACTTATCTAGGTCGATCGATTATCATAATGATCGGGAAACCAACAAGCTTCATTCACATTTCTAATATTAGTAGAGTTTAGTAGGGATAGAAATTTAGAAATATCTATTTTTAAATAATAAATGCACTGTAAAATATCGCACACTATTTATTTACCTAATAATGAAAAACTAATGTTGTAATAAATGTGAATCAAATCAATTTGCAGTAGGATCAGGTCCATGGGCAGTGGACAGTTGCACGGGTCGCGATAAATGGATTATGCCAGCCGCTGTCACTCAACTGTGATCCGCCGAGACCAAATAGATTAGATAGGACAACTTACTGTTTACAATTTTATGCTTCATATACCAACATTATTTTGACGCTCCACAACCTGATATCATGGAATCTGACTATAAGAACAATCCTTGTAGGGACCACTCCATGATATTTATTGCCTGCCTAAGAGCTGAATCTGTACATATTTATTATAAAATCCCCCACCTGTCCATCTGTCTGAGCGCAATAAACTCAAAAACTAGTTCATCAATAGGTGGAATGAGGAAGGTTTCGATTTATTTATTAAAGTATTATTTAAATTAGCTGAAGTCGAAGATGTCATATTGCCGATACATGTTGTTGGTAGTTCATAAAAGGTGAAAAGAGAATGCCTGCATTATATACTAGAATGTACTTATTAAGGGGTGCTAATTTGTCCGGTTTACCTCCTAGTGGTGCACCCCGGGCAACGTCGGCAGTCGCCGGCGGCTAAAATTCCGGACAGGACGGGTCTCCGCGTGTCCCTCTGACTCAGCAGAGGGCACAGCGGATAGACCAGGCGTCGGAGTCGGTGGGGCCAGACTGGCTCACCGGGCTCTGGAGAGGGGGGACAGTGGGGCCACAGCGGCCCCCTCCATCCCAAATCGTAAACCTGAGCGCGTGCCTGTGGTTACGTCTCGCGGGCATACAGGAACGAGGGTCTTGGCTTAATCGCCCGGACCGCGAGGAAGACAACCTCTATAAAAAATTACCCCGAATCTCAAGCTCTGGCGCGCGGCGAGGAGATGCATGGCTGATGGGTAGTTCAGTCTCGAGCGCGGCCCCAGCCAGGGTACCTGCGGACCCCCTGTGTTGGGTTACAAATGTACGCTTACCCGGGTACAGGGAGCTCTGCCCGGGTGGACCTCCTTTCTCCCATACTCGTGGGAATCATATGGATTATTCTAAAAATTTAAAAACAAGTTCGACGGAGTCGGGTAATGCACCTGACGCCTCAGCCGTAAGGGGTCCGGCTGTAAATGCGGCCCCTACTAGTGCAGCTGCGCGTAAAACGCGCGGCGGCAGAAAGTCCCGCAAGGGCAAAAAGACGTCCAAGGGAGCGTCCCCCCAGTCTTCAAGGGACGGCTCGATGACGGGCAGCTCGGCCTGCACATCAGCTGCCGAGATGTCTGCTGAGGAGGGTGGCCTGACTGAGGCTGCCGAGAGTCAGCAAGCGCGGCCGGCAGAGGTGGTGTCGGAGTCGCGTTTCTGGCGCAAGCGCACCCTGTCTCAGGGGGGCGCTGCCTCGGAGTCCGATTTGAGCTCAGCAGAGATGCCTCCCCCAAAAATACCCGCAGCGGCTAGGGGTCGAGGTATCAGCCGACCCGGGACGCCGATACCGCGTGCCGCCTCAGCGAAAGAGGCCGAGACGCGATGTCTTAAGCGGGCGGAGACGGTGCAGCACGCAGAGGAGCGCCTGGCGCTCCTCTCTGAGAAGCTCCGTCTTCCCATAGACGACAATGGGCCGCCTACTGCGGCCAAATTCGCTGAAAGAGCCGCGGACAGCGTGGCCATAATTTCGACGGTGGCCATGGGCTCGAGAAACCTAAAAAGCAGTTTCGTCCGGGGCCTTAAAATCGCCGCCACGGAACTGTCCAACGTGGTGGAGCGGCTTGTGGCGGAGGTAGCCGACCTTGGGGCGCGCAATGAGCGCCTGGAGATAACGGTCGAGGAGCTGCACCGAGGGATGGCCAATATGAGAGCCGAACTTGGGCTCCCTGAGGCCATCCCGAGTGCCTCGGATTCTGTGATGCGGGTCGAGCCTGGTCTCCCCGCGACCGCCTCGCCGCAGCCGCCGTGCCCCCGCCCCACCTCGGCGACCGCCTCGGCTCCGTCTGCCGCTCAGTCGGGCCCTGTCACTGGGCTCGACGACGAAATGCTCCGTGCGGTCATCGACCGCATGGATGCGGTCTTTGGCCCGAGAATTGAGGCCCTAGCTGCAAGATTGCCGCCGGAACCCCGACTTCGGCCGCCGCTTGCGGCTGATAAAAGAAGGGCTGCAGCGTCCTCGGCATCGACACCTCTGCCGTGCCAGGGAGGGCATGTGTCTTTTGCCGCGACGGCGGCTAAACCACCGGCGGCCAAACCACCAGCGGCAAAACCTTCGCCGGCCCCTGTGCAGGGAAAGGGCCAAAAAAAAGGCCAAAAAAAGGAAAAGGCGGGACAAGCCCCGAGGGGTCAGCCCCGAGAGGAGTTCCCGCCTCTACCAAGCGCCGCTGCGCCTCCGCGTCCTACTATGCCGAGACGAACGGTCGCACCCTCACGGGCTGCGGCGGTCGCGCCCCGTGCTCCTGCCCCCGCCCCTGCCACTGCTACGTCCTCAGACGGGGACTGGCAGGTGGTTGGGCCCCGGCGATCCCGGGCCAAGGGTCGCGGCGCTGCCTCGGAGCGTGAGGCGGCGCCAATAAATCAGAGAGGGGAAGCCCCGAAGCCGCGGAAGAGGAAGTCGCGGAAATTGAAGGTCCCGAAGGCAGCTGCGGTGGTGATCACCGTGCTGCCTGAGGGAAAAGAAAAGGGCCTGACCTACGAGGCCGTCTTGAAGCGTGCCCGGCGGGAGATAAACGTCTCCGATCTCGGGGACGTTTCCGCTCGCTCCCGCCAAGCCCGGACAGGTGCTCGGATCTTCGAGTACCTGGGGCCAGAGGGCGCCAAGACGGCCGACGCAATGGCCGAGAGGCTGCTGGGCCTGTTCCCAGAGGAGAGTGGTGTCCGGGTCGCCAGACCCGTGAAGTGCGCCGAACTGCGCATTTCCGGGCTGGACGATTCCGTGACGGCGGAAGAGATCCGGGAGGCGATCGTCTCGAAAACCGGATCTCCCAGCAGCGCTGTCCGGGTGGGCACCATTCGCCCAGGTCCAGGTGGTGTGGGTGCCGTCTGGGTCTCGTGCCCTGTCGCGGCGGCCAAGGATTTGGTCGCCGCCGGTAGACTTCTGGTGGGCTGGAGCGCCGCGCGAGTAATCGCGCTGGAGCCCCGGCCTGCCAGGTGCTACAAGTGCATGGCGGTCGGTCACACCCGGCCGCTGTGCACAAACTGCTTCGACTGCAGCGGGCTTTGTTTCCGCTGCGGTCAGGCAGGGCACCAGGCGGCTGCCTGTTCTGCCACCCCACACTGCCCCGCGTGCGCGGCGGGCAATCGCCCTGCCAACCACTGTATGGGGCGAGTGGGGTGCAGGCCTCCGGCCAAGTCAGGCCCTAAGAGGGGGGTGGGCAGCCAATCGGCCCCGGCTGCCCAACCCAGCGCGGCTGGACCGCCGCAGCGCATGGAGGAGGATAACGTGGTCCAATAACGGATCACGACGCTATCCTCCTCCAGGGGAATCTCGGCCATTCCGCCAGGGCGCAGGACCTCTTCCTGCAATCCATGGCGGAGCGGTCGATCGGTGTTGCCGTAGCCGCGGAGCCCTACATAGTCCCGGATCGCCCCAATTGGGCGGGTAGCGGGGATGGCTCCGTGGCGGTCGTCGGCTCGGCGGCGCCGCATTCCCCGCCCTTGTCACTCAAAGACCAGGGCACGGGATATGTGGCGGCCGAATGGGGAGGGGTCACGCTGTATGGCGTGTACTTCTCCCCTAGTCGTAGTCTGGCGGCTTTCGAGGTCCTCCTGCACAACCTGGAGACCTTGATACGGCGTATAGCACCGAGCCCTGTGCTCGTGCTGGGGGACTTCAACGCCAAATCCACGGCATGGGGGTCCCCCAGGACGGACCCCCGAGGTGCGGCGGTCCAAGAGTGGGCGGCAGCGGCGGACCTCGTGTTACTCAACCGAGGGTCCGCCCAAACGTGCGTGCGGCCCTGGGGCGGGTCGATAGTGGACCTTTCGTTCGCTAGCCCTGGTGTCGCCGCACGCGTAAGGAGCTGGCGAGTCCTGGAGGAGGTCGAGACCCTATCTGACCACAGATATATTCAGATAGAGGTCTCCCGGAACCTTCAGGGCGCCAGCAGGGGTCACGCGGCGGACAGAACTCCCGCTTTTCCGCGATGGGCTGTGGGTAGGCTCGACCGGGACCTGCTAGTGGAGGCGGCCATTTTTCAATCTTGGCTGCCGCCCCCCCTGACGGAAGACGTAGACGCCGAGGCTGGCCGCATTCGCGGCATGCTTACGCAGATATGCAATGCGGCCATGCCCCGTGTGCGGCGCCCGCCTCGACGGAAGGGGGTCTACTGGTGGTCCCCGGAGCTGGCGGACCTCCGTGCGGCCTGTATTCGTGCCCGGAGGTCCTACACCCGCAGCCGCCGTCGCCGAATCCGCGACGAAGAGCGGGAGGGCCGGCTGTATGCGGAGTACAGCAGTGCGCGCGCCGCGTTAAAGCTGGCCATCTGTCGCGCCAAAGATGCGAAAAGGCAGGAGATGCTGGAGGGTCTCGAGCGTGACCCCTGGGGACGCCCGTACCGCGCGGCGCTTAACAAGCTCCGCGCCCAGGGCCCCCCCCTTACGGAGACCCTCCAGCCAGGCTTCCTCTCTGAGGTGGTCGAGGGGCTTTTCCCTTCACGGGCGGTGCACACGCCCCCGGTCATGGCTCCGCCAGATGATGACCGGGAGGCCGACGACGTGGAGGTACCGCCCGTGACGACGACGGAAATGGGGGCGGCGGTAGCGCGTATGCGGAGAGGTGCTGCCCCCGGGCCGGACGGGGTTCCCGCCCGAGTGCTGGCCCTGGTCCTCGACCACCTTGAGCCCCGCCTCGGGGGACTGTTCGGCGCTTGCCTGGTGTCCGGACGGTTCCCTGACTGCTGGAAGGAGGGGAGGCTCGTGCTCCTGCCGAAGCCGGGACGGCCTCCGAACACAGTCTCGGCCTTCAGGCCCATCGTGTTGCTGGACGAGGTGGGCAAACTCCTCGAGCGGGTAGTCGCTGCCCGCATCGTCCGGCACCTAGGAGCGGTCGGCCCCGACCTGTCCGACGCCCAGTTTGGATTTCGGGCGGGTCGGTCTACGGTCGACGCCATTCTGCGCCTGAAGGCCGCGGCTGCGGAGGCCGTCACCTCGAGGGATGTGCTGTTGGCGGTGTCGCTTGACATCGCCAACGCCTTCAATAGTCTGCCATTCGGCTGCATCAAGGAGGCACTCCGGTACCATGGAGTGCCCCTCTACCTAAGGCGGCTGGTGGCAGACTACCTCGACGGCCGCAGCGTCCTCTTCGTGGACCGGGAAGGGGACGTTGTAAGGAGGGCTATGTCGTGCGGCGTCCCGCAGGGTTCGGTTCTTGGGCCGCTCCTGTGGGACATCGGCTACGACTGGGTCCTCCGTGGCCGGCTCCCCCCCGGGCTGGGCGTAATTTGCTACGCAGACGACACGCTCGTCACAGCCCGGGGCTGGACCCTCGAGGAGGCGGCAACGCTGGCCACCTCAGGTACCGCGGAGGTGGTCAGGCGGATTGAGGCGCTGGGGCTTAGGGTGGCCCTTGAAAAGTCGCAGGCCCTACTGTTCCATGGGCGCCGACGGGGCCCGCCCTCCAGCGCCTCGATAACGGTCAATGGGGTGGGCTTGCCAATCCAGGCCCACATCAAATATCTGGGCCTGGTATTGGATGGACGGTGGCACTTTGACGAGCACTTCCGCCGTCTTGCGCCAAGGCTCGTCAACACGGCGTCCGCCCTCGGGCGACTTATGCCGAATTTGGGCGGACCGAGTCTTGCGTGTCGACGACTCTACGCGGGGGTAGTACGGTCGATGGCGCTGTACGGCGCGCCCGTGTGGGCGGAGTCCCTGGCCGCTCGTAATAGGGCCCTTCTGTGGCGTCCACAGAGGGTCGTAGCGGTCAGGGCAATACGCGGGTACCGCACGGTCTCGACCGATGCAGCCTGCGCGTTGGCCGGAACCCCCCCGTGGGATCTGGAGGCGGAGGTGCTCGCCGAAGTCTATCGGCGGGCGTCGACGGCGCGGGCGGGGGGCAGCCGCCCCTCGCCGAGCGTAATGTCATCTTGGCGGGAAGATGCCCGCCGCGCCACCGTCCTAAAGTGGAAGTCTCGGCTGGAGACGCCCCGAGCCGGTCTCTGGACCGTGGGGGCGCTCCGGCCGATCTTGGAAGAATGGGCAGGGCGGCAGCACGGGATCCTCACCTTCCGGTTGGTGCAGGTTTTGTCGGGGCATGGTTGCTTCGGCAAATACCTGCACACGATCGCAAGGAGGGAGACGACCCCAGGCTGTCACCACTGCGACTGCGACGAGGACTCGGCGCAGCACACGCTCGAGTCGTGCCCGGCATGGGATGTGCAGCGCCGGGAACTCGTTGCAGTCATAGGCGTGGACCTGTCGCTGCCGGCCGTTGCGCGAGCGATGGTTGGCAGTGACAGGGCCTGGACCGCGGTCGCCGCCTTCTGCGAGGCTGTCATCTCGCGGAAGGAGGTGGCGGAGAGGGCCCGTGAGGAATCCTCCTTCGCGGACCCGATTCGCCGCCGGCGCGAGGGGCGGCGTGCTCGCGCTTACTTGCGCCTTATGCCGCCCTAGCCGAGGCTGCGGACGGTGGGGTCGGGGAGTACCCTGCCGTCCGCGGAAGCCTACCGCGAAGGTGCGACGCCCAAGTGCGCGAGGCGTCGCTCAAGAGAGGGTGCCCGTAGGGGCTGCCGCCTGCGGATCGCGGTCGTAACGACGCGGTACCCGTGATCCGCCGTAGCAAGGGCGGGTGTAGGCGCACGGTGGGTTTTTAGTGGGTGAGAGCCCCATTCACCCCGTTGTCTCCCCGGGCAGCGGGGTGTGCGGTAGGACATTTTTGCCCACCTAAAATAAAAAAAAAAAAAAAAAAGAATGTACTTATTAAACTAAACTATTTTACCGACTCTAAATCAAGTCCTTTAATAATTGTACCTACAGATGCCACTATTTACAAATAAATTTAAACATATTATATTGACTTCCGTCTGAGATAAAACTAACAATATACAATTGAAGAATTCTGAACCATTGTAATTGTATTAGATAGTGTGTTAATATAATACATACACATTAACTTTACAAAGAATGTAGACAGTGCATTCTTTGAAATATAATTTACGAGATGGAAGTACAAGAAGGAAAAGAAGAAAATACTGCAAGATATTTCAATTATATATCAAGCCTTCCGTTATAAATGTTTTCTTGTAGTGAAATATAATTTTAGGAGCTTGAGATAGACGTATCTTACTCAGAAGCTTATATTACTTATTACTATTAATACTTTGAAAATAATATATTATTTTTAATTGGTATTGTGATATTTAGCATTTGACATGATCAGCTATTTTACTATTAACTTTGCGAAAGTGGAAAAAGAGAAGTTTTCCACGAAAAGCTTTTGAACTTGCATCTTCCTCCATCCGGGACGACGCTTTAGACAGCTAAGCCTCGTCGTAGAAACCTGCAAAAACTTCCGATTTCCACCTTCACATTGTGGTCTTATAAGATTCGCGCCATCTATCCGATGTACTTGCATACATTTTTGTTCTGATATAGTATCACAGTAAAATTATGTCGTGAATCGTGCTATTATTTAGTATGATTTGTAATTGTATTTATGAGCTCACACTTCTATTCTAGTGTTTCAGCGTCCAATGCTGGACATAGAAGTTCACGCTACTCACAATTAATTATCCTATAAGCCGAGGAAATCATATTTATCCACAGTCAAAGATGAACGCAGATGGTGCTATCGGCGAGATGGCCACTGTTAAATTATAGTTGCTTTGTTTGCCTGAGACTTGTTTGCTAGTTTTTTGTGTTCAGCGATATTGTTTAGATGTATTGTACCTGGAAGATTAAGACGCTATGGTGTGTAGTTATAAATTTTCTGCGACTTTTTCTACTTTTTTATGTTGGATCTCTGGGAAATAAGTGTGCATTGTGCATTATTACATTTTGGTACAGCACACAGAGGCATATTACGGAAAAATTTTAATTTACTAAGATTCCAAGTTACTAATTGTATGACAGTTTTCAATGGAGATGTTGATAATATGCCATTAGCAGTGAAATGTTGCTAGTAAACATCCCCATTTGTAATGGTCTACTCACTTTCTTTTTTCTGGAATTTAATGACCTGTTAACTAAGAACTACGTTACTTACAAGAGATAGCCAAGTGGTATTACCAAAAACTATACTGCAAAGACAATAGTATCGAGTTGGGTGCCCAGTCCCAAGTCACAGAGCACATCTGAATTATCAAGATTTTTGGAGAATATGTGTGTATTTTGTTTACGAATTATCACTGCTCGGTGAAGAAAAATATCGTGCTTCCTCACGATATTTTTCTTCTGCTTGTGAAGTTTCTTAACCTGCATTGGGCTATCGCTCTTAGAGGAGACTTGTGTCCAAATGTGAGAGAATAAAGGGTCGAGAAAAAAAAAGATTACATTTTTTAAAGTACAAATTATTTGTGAATAAGGAAAAAGAGATATTTTGTACTAGCGGGAAACGAACCCACGCGTTTTCCAATCCGAGGAAGTGCTCTGAACCACTGAGCTATAGTACAGATCTTTCGATCATCCCAATTTACTTATCACATTTTGTCTTAACGACCAACCAAAAAAAAAAAAATCTCTTTTTGCTTATTCACAAATAATTTGTACTTTAAAAAGTGGCGGAGCATGTCAAATGCTAAAAAATATAGATCAAAAAAAAAGATTACATACTTGCAAACATTTTTCCCTTGCAAATAAATCCATAATATACAGTACAGATGTAGCATCTAGATGCGCAATTAATCCATTTTGCATCACACTTCTAGGTAGATACTTGAATCTTAAAAATAATTCCAAAAGTACTAAATCTGTTTAATTCCATAGTCGTGAGTATGCGCAAGATAAAGGAAAACAAAAACCTGTGAAATACATTACGTCTGGTCTTAAGTTCTGTTCGGTAGGCCGCAATAATACAATGCCCATTTGTCAGGATAAACATACAGGGGAAAGAAAAACTGGCTTCGTTACTCACAAATATTTTGCTAAACTTAGGTTTGTTTCTTTCGAATATACTCGTACGTTTATATTCTTTTATACTAAATTACCAGCTTATTTTAACCTACATTGGCCGCGGCTCCGCAACTTAAATTTCTGGTTTTAGGTTATATATCAGTAGTTTCTAAAATTTTACCAGTATTGAAGGAAGGTGGAGTCAGGGGTCTCCGAAACCGGCGAGCGTGTATGAAGAGAATTATGAATGTTGAGGAAGCGAGAGATGAATGCAAGAATAAGGCCTCTTGGCACTCTGTTCTCTCTGCCTACCCCGCAAGGGAAATGGCGTGATGATAAGTAAAGTTAGTTAGTTAGTATACCAGTAAATAAAAAACTATCGAAATCGGTCTAGTACTTTTGAGGTGATGTGCTAAGAGAAAATAATTATATTGAGACAAGAGTTATAAAAAATATTTTGGAAAATTCAAAAGTGCACGCCTCATAATCTTAATTTTTCACTATAAAATTGATTATTTGATAGCTAATAATGTATTGGTCTTACTAAGTAGTTTTCAATAAATCACATAGATAGCGCTAATTTAAAAAAGTACTGTGGATTGTCTTATACGCAATCTAGCGCTAATTTTAAGAAGTACTTCTATATTGGTCTATAGAAGTAGTTCTCACGAAATAAGGATAGCGCAGGTTTTAGTGTCAGTCGAGCGTAAATATTAACAAATTTTTTGTTTATTTAATAACAATTAAATCACATCGAATCAGACCGTGAAAAGTGATAGGGCTCTATTCGTTATTATACTGAATCGTAAAAGAAAAAAAAATACTCGATAAGTAAAGTATTTCGGTCGTTATCGTATTACAAACATTATCCGAGCATACCTACAACACACGGACGTCCAAGACAGAACTTTTCTAAACAGTTTTTAACTAGTTTAAATAACAAAAATGGCATCAAAAATATTATGAGTGTTAAAAATAGTGTTTTTTCTCGATATGTGTGTGTATATATTAATTTACAAGTGCAATATATGATAAATAGAGACATTTTAACACTAAAGTTCTCTTTTTCCACATTTTACAAATAATTTGTTCTTTAAAATAATTAATGTTCGGGTGAGGTAATCTATCTTATTTTTTTTTAATATTTTATGGCTGGCGAGCTACGGTCCACCTGATGGTAAGTGGTAACTGTCGCTCATGGACTCAACTATACCGAGAGTATTATGAAGCCGCTGCGAACCATTTCATTTCTCAGATATGAAATGAAAGAATTAACGGCTATCTTCTGCTACAGCCAAAACACACTGACGTGCTTCATGACCGGTCCCACAGGAGACGGTGGTACCGACCCGTTCGGGCCCGATATCAAGTAAGTACTCTCACTTGGTACCCAGCCCTACCACCAGTAATGCAATAGGTGATAATTGCTTACTTCCCTTAGTCGCCTTGTACGACACCCGCGGGGAAGGATGGGGTGACACTTGTATTCTTAATCCGTCTTCATAAACTTCAAAAATAAAACTTTCAAATAGTAATGATAATGGATTGTGTATCATGATTTTTACTGTAAGTATCTAGTATGTAATGGTGTGTACCCCCATTTCTTATATTTCGTCATAGTTAACTTCTCACGTTTCTCAAAGGTATTATTTATTGCTTAGCAACCACATCCAATTTTCCTTGTACAATATCCGGGATAAGGGATGTGCGTAAAAATAATCTCTTTAATTAAGCATCCCACTTACTTTTCTAAGAAATATCTCTGTTATCTATTTTATAAAACACTAGTTGACCCACAATATATCTGCGTGGATTTTTTAGGTTTTCTTTTTTTGAGCCTATTATTTTTCTAAATTAAAGTAGCATTAGTTACTCCTTACAACATGAGCTAATGAAAATCCCGTCTAAACCAGCCCAGCAATTTTAACAAATAGACAGACAAACAAAACCTTAAAGAAAAACGTTATTTATTTCTATAGACATGAAAACATTGTTATGTCGTAACGTACCCATATCATAAATTTTAATTCTCGTAATATATTCATTCATATGTTTGACATAATGTAATATTTATGTACATACTTACAAAAATAATAGATTTTTATAAAACCGTGAACCACAGGTTAAAAAGCAAACTCAAGTATAACACATACATACGCCGACTATTTAAAACATATACAAAGCTAGTGTTTGACTACCAAAGAGACAACGCCTCTGTGGTCAAGTTAATGGCTTATTAGAAAAAATAACTATAGGCTTTGCTACAAGTTGCTATAAATATATATTTACCAAAAAGTTAATATAACACGTGTGTTGATTAAGTGATTTACACGTTAATTGTGTATATTTTCCCCCATCCCGTCACCTGTGTTTATTCGTACGTAATCACATTCCCTCGCTGAAGATTTATCTATCTGTTTTGTTATTTTGTATATAATACGGTAAACGTTGTTCTTGACGTGTAATATTATTATCATTATTTTTATTAGGAAATTGGCATTACGGGTATCATGTTCGTAATTTTTCTTCTGAATTCTTTACTATTAATAACTTGCTAGCAGGAATGGTTTTCCAGGAGATGAAGGTTCAAATTTGGTTGTGACTATTGTTGTCGATTTCATTGATATGGCTAAACATGTCAGATGTTTAAAAATATATAAATAAATCAAAATATTTATAGTGCTGCGTCATTACTTGCTATGATTCTTATTTTAAAAAATAAGCTTATCAGCTTAGAATAATATTTGCAAATACATCCGACAGATGGCGCATGCGTCACCTAAAACATTAAGAATTAACGTGTTATCGAAATTCACTTAGAGATTTCACGGTTGCTGAATTGACAAAGCTTCTGGAACACCGTCTTTTCAGGAGATGCAGGTTCAAATCCTGCTCGTGACTATTTTCGGCTTTGCATTTTCGTCTGTGTTAAATTTTTCGGAAGTTCTGTTACTGTGTACTATATAAATGAAGAAGATAGAAATCAGTGAACACGTCCCCTTTCTCCACTCATATTTTAACTTGTTCGGATTAGTTTAATTTTTTAAATTATGCGATTCGATTTACTGAGCAATACGATACAACTAAACAATATTGGATGAAATAGCAGCGAACAAACATCTATGTTTAGGCTATCTTGTATCCACTATTAGCACGTGATCCATTGAATGATTTAACAGTATTATATTTTAACGTTGCAAGATAATTCACGCAACTGACGACATGATGTGATGTTTCACAGAAACAATAGTACTTCAATATTAACTTGTTTGTTTGCACCATATTTCATCAAATTTTCCTTACAAAATTACAGCTCCATTCTCCACGAGTATCATTCAAAATGAATTCAGTTGATATAACGCCTGTTATTAAGATGAAGCCGTGATAATTACGGTATCGTATGAGTCGGCCATTATTTATTCAGAGCATGTGACTGTGCGTATGTAAAGAGGTTTTAATGTGACTGATTAATTTGATTCACGTAGGTGATAGTTATTTGTAAGACTTTGGTGTATTGTTAAACCCTGAAGAGATGATATTAGTTAACAATATAGACTGAAATTATGGAAATATCATTCAAAATTCAATTTGTCAACAGACATTGAACTAAATAGACATAAGTCGAATATTTACATATATAACTAAGCCAATCAAGCTCTTACTCCGCTGGGTTTCGAAAAGATAAAATACATATACAAAGGACACTTTCCGATTAATTGTATGTGGATCACAGAATTGTATTGTCTTGTATGGGATACAAACCTACGCTCGACATTAGAGGCCGATATATTAACCACCGAGCTGGTAGAATCGTAATACATTCGAGTACCAAAAATACAAACCGCGACTTATGATGTCGAAAAAAAGAAACAGTGACCCATAGTTTATTTACGTATATATAGATAATATATGTGTTTAGATACCAGAGCCATAACCACTAGCATTCCGTCGCGAATCGTAACATTCCATTCCAAACAAAATATGCTGAAAAAATGATGTCGTCTCATGTAGCGCTACAATATGAGTTGGCCTTTGTAACCCAATTCTTGTACTAATTCACTGAACCCCGTCGACCCAATTTTGTATACACGTGGCAAGTATCCTCAACTAACAAGTTAGTTACACAATGTAATAATGTCCAATTTTCTATTGTTTCAGGTAATATTGTCTGGCTAGTTTTACTTGCCACTCGAAAGATCGTGAAGGTTAAAGAACTCGGCCGATAGGCGCTAAGGTGGACACCGGGAGACACATTAGGTTACAGGTGTTCTAAATAAGAGCCTGACTCTGAATAACGCACTAGTAAAAACGTCTTAAAAAAAGTAAGAATAAGATTCTTACTTTTTTTTAAGACGTGTAGTCTTAACAGAAAACATATATATTTCTGTTTTTCTGTTCGAACTTAACGCAAAAACTACTGAATGAATTTTGATGAAACTATATTCTCATAAAAAAATAATCTACCTACATGAGAATCAATTAAATATAACAGCATTTAACAAGCGGCATAACGGGTATACACTATCACTTCAACAATACAATCTTATTCATAATTTGTTAGTACAAAATAAATGTTACAAAATAGAGGAATAGAATATAATAAAATATATAGAATATGTGAATATCTCAGAATGGACGTTGAAAAATAGATGGTTCGAGCTTACTATGAAATCCACGCGGATAGAGTAGCGTTCAGAATCTACTAAAAAGGTAATAAGCATCAATAATCTACCAACTCGGTCATCAAAGTTTTTTTTCTATAAAATTCTTCTAATCTTGTCACATAATAAATGAAACACAGAAGTGTCAAGCCGGTCAAATGGTTAACAAAGCCGAAGGGCGATCTACTGACGAAGCAAATTAAATGAAACGGAAAAGTGAATTAAAATGTAAAAAAGGAACATGGAACTCCGCTCCTTGACCTCTCGATAAAGGAAAATTGTTAGAGTTATTTTTCTTTAATTATTACCAAGTCGGTGGTATTGAGTATTGCCAATTAATGGCAGGCATTAATTACTTATCTGTGACGACTCAATAAATGAAAACTAGTAAGATTTTTTTTGATTAAATTTATATTATATAGGGGTATAACATACATAATAATCTCTTTATATATCAAAAGTTAGTTTTTAGGTTATATCTCAGGTTTCCAATATAGTAGCGCGATAAAATGTATACCAGTTTTAAGTCTAATTATGAGCTATCAAATGAAAGAAGTTGCATCAAAATTCGTTCAGTAGTTTTTGCGTGATACGCGAACAAACAAATAAACAAACCGACAAACAGACACAAACACAAAAAAAAATGTGTTCATACACATATCGGTAGTCATTTTTTCTCAGATATCTTAAATGTACAGACACAGCTGCTCTTTTACAGCTTTATGATAGTTAAGACTTAATATTATCTTATTTACTTTTTGTTTAGTTTAATTTTTGAAACTGCTTTTTTTTTGCTTTGATAGTTGCAAGAAACTGTTTTAGGCTTTACAAATTTTGTTTATACTAAATCTTAATGGGCGTAATATAGTAATATATTATCTCTTTGCAAAAATAGCTAATATAACATGCTCAGCTACTTTAAAGTACAAATTATTTGTGAATAAGGAAAAAAGGTGGCGTTGATCGTAAAGACAAATGTGATGAGGAGATTGGGTATGGCCAAAAGTCAGTGCGGTAGCTCAGTGGCTTAGAGCACATCCCCGGATTGGAAAGGACGCGGGTTCGATTCCTGCTCGCACTAAAGTTCTCTCTTTCCTCCTTTACAAATAATTTGTACTTTAAATGTTTGTTAGTACAAACTCGCTTTTGCATTTATAACAATAGAAATGATTTTAGATGTAAGTATTAATCATTTTACAACAATTACTAACTGGGAATAAAAAGAACGAAAGTTGTAGACGACTAGATAGTTCCTTTACGAAAATCATCAAATCTTGTTGTGTAACATTCCTTATCATTCTCTGGTTCGGTGAGCGTTTATCTTGACAAGTGGTGGTTAAATTACATACAGGGGCTGCGCAGAACAGTAGCACATTTGTTTTTCGAATGTGTTCCAATTCTGTTCGTTGAAAAGTTTTCTTTTGAAATTTTTATTGCATTAGAACTAGTTTATATATCTAGTAGGAATTCTGCTTGCATGAACTTTAGAATATAAATACACCACTATACCACTCTACAGCACATTAGTTATCTATATATATAAAATTCTCGTGTCACAGTGTTTGTCGCCATTCTCCTTCGAAGCGGCTAGACCTATTCTTATGAAATTTTGTGTGTATATTCAGTAGGTCTGAAAATAGGATGTAAACAATTTTTCATACTTCTAAGTGATTTTTTTTTATGCTTCGGCTATAAGTTAGTTTACTTTTTTCTACG
This sequence comes from Leucoma salicis, assembly GCA_948253155.1. Lineage (NCBI taxonomy): Eukaryota > Metazoa > Arthropoda > Insecta > Lepidoptera > Erebidae > Leucoma > Leucoma salicis. Next base: position 9,285,204 of record OX411820.1, on the reverse strand, counting down.
CTAGAAATTCCCTAAAAATTCTCTAGAAATAATTTACATGGCAAAACAACGTTTGCCGGGTCAGCTAGTCTCTATATAAAAATAGCTTTCCCGTATAATATCCTATGCCAGCGGCTCCGCCTCAACCAAAAGCTAGTTTTAGGTTATATATATGGTTCTCGATATAGTGGCGCGACAAATCAAACACCAATTTTTAAGTCTAATCAAGAGCTAATAAAAAAAAAAAGTTGCATCAAAATCTTCTTACCAAAGGTTTTTTTCTTGTGCTAATTTAGCAATCGTGAGAATTAGCAAAGCATCTGGGACGGTATTCCAGGAGATGCAGGTCCAAATCCTGCTCGTGACTGTTATTTTTAATAATAAATAAATAAGAAATATTCACGGACGAGGCCCGTCCCCGTTTTTGATTTTACATTTTCACACTTTGTGTTAATTAATTTATTATTCAAGATTATTCAAGCCCCAGTCATTTATTTTGTATATACATCTTCGGATCTAAAGTCCAAAGGCTGTCAGGCTGTACAGAGCAGTCTACTTCTCTTCGTGAGCGTTTAGAGAGGATAATGTGGTAAATACTGTGTAGCTTGGAGAGAAAATTCTGTATATATATCCCAGTGTCAAAAATTAGCCAACCGTCAGCTATTTGTCAATGAAAGTCCCGTCCAAATCCGTCCAGCCGTTCCGGAGAATAGCCGCCAATAGATGAAAGCTTGAAAATTACTATTTTATAATAGGCAATGTATATACTTTCATTACAAACATATACTTAAATTTTATTTATTTTTATAGATGAAGAAGACTTCATAAAAACCGCGACTTATTGAACGAATGATAGTAGCTATGTCATTATAGTGACTAGTAATCTATAATTCTTGCGTAGCAATTATAATACACCCTTACTGCCTTACTAATAAACGTTTTATAACCTCTCAATAGTTATTTAGTGTTTTTTCTTTGTCACTAATATGACAGTTTGACGTTGAAAGAACGGAACAAAACACTGAAAATTTTGTGTTCTAAGTTGATTTTCTATGTTTAAAATTACCAAAAAATTTAGTTTGTACGCTTGCTTTGTTTTAGATAGTCTATTTAGTTTCTGAGTAAGTGAATATTGTTAATTCTTATGAGAAATAATAAAGTTCTTAAACTACAAAACTATTCGGAGCTTATGTATAATGTTTATTAGTAAGGGGGCTTTAGTTTAGGTATATTATCTGAATGTATGGTCTTAAATTAAAAAGATACATGCTCCTATAGACAAGTAGCTTAAACGCTTGTAGAATAGAATAATCAATGTATGTTATTGACATTAGGTTACGACGACGTAAGCGTATCCCTATGTCAATCAAGACAAGGTGTATTTTTAAATAAAATTAATTAAAACCTCATTAAGATAAATATTTCGTTCATAACGAGTACATATTTTATGTAGATAATATTTACATTTAGTGATTATAAGTATACATGCATAGTATAACATTGAGATACCTATTACTGTTTAGTGATTAACACGAGCAAACATCTCCATATTAATTAATGCGCAGGTACTTCATAAGGACTAATTAACTGACCAAATAAACCGAGCAATGTACTTACATAACTGCGTGTGTTGTTCTACCCTGTATCAGCTTATAAGTCCGTCCATCCATCCATCAGCCTTTCAACGTCCACTGCTGGACATAGGCCTCCCCAAGAGAACGCCACAACGTCATGGGGGGTAATGCCGTAATGGCCACGCTTGGCAGGCGGGTTGGCGATCGCAGTGGATGTTGTTAATACTCGAGGGAGTACTGCTGCCTACTCCCCCGGTATTCCTTCAGTCGGCTCTTATGACTCCCGTGGGTAGAGAGGGGTGGGACAATTCTAAAGCCGGCCCCACACGGCCAATACAGCTTATGAGTATATAGCTTATGAGTATGTCAAAATAATAGTTTTTTAATGAATATGAATTTTACAGTGCTTATAAAAAATAGTTTTAAAGAACAAATTATTTGTGAATGTGGATGGAAAAAGACTAGTTTATTGTGAGTGGCATTCGAACCTGCGTCCCTTCGAAGCCGGGGAAGTGCTCTAGACCGCTAAGCCATCGCACTAACCGACAGCCATTCCCAATCTCCTCATCACATTTGTCTTTACGACCCACGCCACCTATCGGATGCATTTACATGGCAAATTCATAAATAATTTGTTCTTTAAAGTAGCTGAGCATGTCAAGTGCTAAAATACAGATCAAAAATTGTTTTGTCTGTCCATTCCAGCAAATTTAAAGAGCTGGACTACTTTTACCAGAACTTTCTCTGGTAGATAATAGTATCATGAGCAACTTAGGCTACTTTTAATTAAAAAAAAGGGCTTGTTCCGCGCGAAATAAAAAGTTAAAATAATAAAATCTAATCTAATACGAACCAAGTCAGGGGTAGCGGCTAGTTTAGTTTAGGCTACACATACTAGGTCTGCCTGTGACTCCATAGACTTCAGAATATAAATTGGGACATCACTAGGCCACACTAAATTATGTCTATGTAAAAATATTGCCCATGCCAAGGGAACCATTCCTTTTATCAGGAAGAAAATGTTCTTTGGGCTCCCGACAATATGATCATGAATGCTGTAAAGTATTCCAAACGTCGAAAAACTTGTAGAATAATCAAGTAAAAATGACAGATTCCGAAAAAAGCAACTCTATTTCACAATGCTGTAATTTATTTTTTTAAAAGACCACTAGCTATTTTATGTCCACTACTTTAAGGAATAGCCGCTTAGCTTTGCCGTGTGGGCCCGGTTTCAGAATTGTCCCACCCCGCTCCACCCATGGGAGTCGTAAGAGCCGACTGAGGGAATACCGCGGGAGTGGGCAGCAGCACTCCTTCGAGTATTAACAACATCCACTGCGATCGCCAACCTACCTGCCAAGAGTGGCGATTACGGCACTATCCCCCATTCTTGGGGAGGCCTATCTCCACCAGTGTACGTTAAAACGCTGATGGATGGATGGATACTCTAAGGAATAATCCTTGTATCACAGGGAACTTTACAAAAATAATTAAATGGAAATAAAATACCTACACCCAGAATTCGAACAACTATTTGTGAATCACACAAAGAATTGTTCTGTAAGAGAATAGAACCCACACGGTCGGTATCCACCACTCCACCGCGTACATATCAGAACGTATTTGATAAAGTTTTTTCATTAAACCAGTACTACATATTATGACTAACTCAGCCCTATCGAATACATGTGATAGACATAAGATATAACAATGTCCAATATTAAATTCCTTCATCTCAGTTTACGATCTCTGATAGCTATAAAATTGATACAAATAATAGTAATACGTGTAACGGAACGTAGTTTTAGATGTACCGCAATAACTTGTTTTACTCAAAACGTGTTTTTGTCCTTGAGTACGATTTACGAGGGTCAACCCTAATGAAAATTCAAATCAACGCACAAACATCAACCCAAATTTCTGGCAATAAGGTTAAAATTAGAAAGCGCTTTCACTTTTAAAGTTATTTTCACACCTCGTAATTTAGTTTCAGTTGTAATTTTTGATGGAAGTAAATAGGAAACTGATAAAATTTGTTAGGACTGTAAACAAAATTTGGTTATGGTTTATTTCAAACTGACAGAAATTGGGTACATCTTGTTATGATTTGTTAGGCTTAAGAACTGTTGCTAAGTTGCCATATTTATTTAAGTAATAAGTAACGTGGTAAAATAAATAAGGGTAATTATTACCTTATTAATAAATGTGCTAACATTGAGCCGTGTGGGGCCGGCTTTAGAATTGTCCCATCCCTCTTCACCCATGGGAGTCGTAAGAGACCACTGAGAGAATACCGGGGGAGTGGGCAGCAGCACTCCTTCGAGTATTAACAACATCCACTGCGATCGCCTACCCGCCTGCCAAGCGTGGCGATTACGGCACTGTCCCCCATTCTTGGGGAGGCCTATGTCCAGCAGTGGACTTTAAAAGGCTGATGGATGGATGGATGGATGTGCTTACATTATGCACACATATTTCATTCTTTATTTGGGCACGCCAATGGCAGATAACGTAGTTTCTCAATTTGTAAAACATGTCTAATATTGAAAGCTACATTCATTAATATAATACGATATAAAGTTACATTTTGTATAAATAATAACTTAAACAAAATAATCATGTATTCATAAATTCGTATACTAAAATTGAACCAGTATCTATATACTGCTGAAAAAGTAAAGTTCTACAAAAAAATATAAAGCGAATTTCACTTCGTTCAGAACTCTATCTGATAAATCTCAACAAATAAAAATACGAATCTGTATTTTGAAAACATATTTTTGTAACATCAAATAAATTGATCGTTACAGCAACAAGAACGGAAAGTTACGTGATGAATTACTTGGATCCCTCAGGAGTAAGACTCACAAAAAGCCTTTGAAAATATTAAACACTCAAGATTTATTTTCTTCTATATTGATAATTCAAACTAACATAAAGTTTCTCAATAGAGTAGAATGCACATCATTAATTTAACTGTCAATATCAGTAAGACCGTCAATATAATACTGTATAAGACGTTTGAAGTTTGATTATAATTTATTGACAATTTTATGACTAGAAAAAACACTTAAAGTAATTTAGATATAATGAATTAAACTAAACAAAAACCTCCTTATGTACTTCTAGAAGAAGCATTATTAGGGTGGAATTCCTACTGCGCTGGCGTCGTTGCCGCGTCAGAATTTAGGTTTGATTGCGTGATTGACATCAGCCGTGCATCGATTGCTACGCGGCGCATACAGGGCGCGTGGTTTGTTGTCGGTGGGTTAGTTGACAGCATCACATCTCATGTGTCTACACATCAAAATCGCCAAAATAGTCTAGCAGCTTTGTTGTCTCGTTGGAAAACATTGTCGGGGGCACAAAATCAACAACTTCTTTATGTACATAAGTCGCGAACATGCGAACGACACGTCGCAACATGTTGCCGTATAGCATGCGCGGGCGCAAGTCACCTACATGATTCTCTGAAACAATGACGCCGACAGGAGGTCGCCGAGTTGTGTCGACGGGGTCAGCTGCTTTAGAGACCGCAATATCAGCTAGATGATAATAGAATAATAAAAATGTAACAGCACCATCAAGTGGTCGGTATCGCAATACAGTATTTTCCTTGTGGCTGACGCTACGCGACCGACATCGCTACGCGGCTGACGTCAGCGTAGGAAAAATGCGCCTTGCTACGGAGCTCGTAGAGCCTATATATACGCGGGTAATACCATACGTAGCAAGTTTCATGATTATCACTCGTCAATAGACTATTTAATATACATTAACATCGCACGGAATGTATGGAATCTATTACATTTAACATTTTATATATATAAATATTTCAAGTAAAGAATTTATGGTAACCAGAGCACTGTCTTATCGTAAAATAAGTTTTATTTAAATAATATGTAGGTGTCTATTATTCGTATAAATATGAGACAGAACTAACTTTGATAGTAACATTGATATTAAAAACATACACATCGATTTTAACCTCCTTTAAATAGCCTCTAAGTAACTATATAGCTGTTATTATAAGTAGTAACTTAGGTTACTTTAATTTTGGAAGAATAATTAGGATTCCGCACAAAAACAATAAGACCCACGATATATGAATTTGTGAATGTATACCTACCATATTCAAATAGATAACTAAATACCTACATCGAATATACATCCAATATATATAATATATTCCAACTAGCTTCTGCCCACGGTTTCACACACGTGGCTTTCAGGCAATAAATGTTTTTTTTCTCAGAAACAAACATTTATGTTAGTTATACAAACTGAACACCACTGATACACCACCAACAAATCCTACCTACTTACTAATAGGTAAATACTCCCTCGCCACGCGCTTAATGCGCGCGTTTATTGAAGAGCTAAAAAGAATCATAGAAAACTCAACCCTTTACTTCACTCAACTGTTTCTTAAATGGATACCTACAATCAACAATCACAAACATATTTTTCCATCAATTCAGTTTGCAATCTGGATGAATCTATTAATTATCCAATAGAAGTTTTAAACACTATAAATGTGCCTGATCTACCCCCTCACAAACTAGAAATTAAGATTGGCGTACCCATCATACTACTCCGTAATTTAAACCCACCGCAACTTTGTAACGGTACTAGATTGCGAGTAGTATCATTGCAAGGTAACGTTCTAAAAGGACTTTCAATATCCGGATGTGGAAAAGGTGAGACGGTATTTATAACACGAATTCCCATAATACTGTCGAATTTTCTCTTTAAATAAAAATACTTTAATTTCAAGAGTTGCTTTATTTATTTTTATGAAATTCATCGCTGACGAAGTCGTGGGTAACAGCTAGTAGTAAATAATTTTAAAGCAATCCTTAAGGCTTCTGTGAGATTCCTAAAGTACTAAAAAATAGAAAATACTTAGCGCTCTAAATATGCATAAGTACTGGATACCGGACGGTTTTGTATTTCCCACTGGAGAAAAAATATTTTTTCATTTGTTAGTACGGTCTTAAGTTAAAGCTGTACTTTGTCACTAGATATAGCTACAACTCTGAAGATTTGTCTTATAATCTGGTTTTGGCATTGTATAACACAAAAAAGATTTTTATTGAATTAATATAAAAAAAATATCTTACAAGAACTTATAAATAATTATTTACATTTTAGTACTAATCTAAGCCCTCAGATAAAAAAAAACAGAAATACAAGAAGATTCTGTTTAACTATTTTACTAGATAGCCCTATTTATTATTATACTGGCATTTTTCGACTAAATACATTTGACAACCACAAATTATTACGATAATTTTGAACACAAAAGTTTTTGTCTATTATTTTCCTCACACTTCACGCAAAAACTACGAAACAGATTTTGATAAAACATTTTTAACGGTTAGTATTACCTACTTATTATAATATTCTCAGATTATTTTTTTAAACACTGCGCAGGTGTCAAACATGCAACGTGATGTTAAGCTGAGACACCCTTTTTCTAAAAAATATAGTAATAGTAAATATATCAGCTAGTGAAATAATAAAGCTGGTTAATGATTTTATTATGATGGTTTTATAGTAATTCAGTCAAATAATAATTATTATTAACTTATGACTTTAGTATAAATTTCTCGTACAGTGAAACAATGTATATTCATTAAACGTGCCCGTCGTACACCCAAAGGGCGAGAATTTCAGATTCATCGGTCGAGAGAATTTAATCCGCGCTGAACGGTCGGCCCGTGTAATTGTATTCATGATTCGGCATCGTGTGCAACGACCCTTACATGCATACCCGACCGTTTTAATGACTGAAGACCCTTATATGTATTGTAAATGATGCGAATAGGGCAAGATTACGAAATTAATTTATAATTTTAATCTTAGAAACTCCTTAAACTTGATTTTACTGCAGCTGATTACTGAAATTAACCTTTATATCGACCATACCTTGCACCAATATCACATAGTCATAGCTTGATCAAAATAAAAATTACATGACGTCACCATATCTTTTGCCGAGATTAGGAGCAATTATACATTGTAAACGTACTCGTATTTGAACTAACATATTATTTATGAATCCAATTTCAAACGCTGTCGTATTACTAAATAGACATTGCAAGAAAATATAACATCCCTATCTGATCCGACTTCGAATGGCCTTCTGGCCGGGGCACTATACAAATTATATTGTAATTATAAGTGATTAATTAAATTAATGTTTAAAATATTGTTTGTACTTTATGGAGCAACATTGTCATATCATGACAAAGCTCAGTAAAAAGAAAAAGAATGTTACATCTTATAATGTATTTGATCAGACAACATAGTAGCTGCTTCCCTCCGGTGTCCACATAACAAAATCCAACAAATGTGACATACAAAGATTAACCCTAGCATGTCTGCAACCAATCTCGTACCAACTTAGATTTATTACATGGGGAGGGCTGTGGCGGTCGCAGGCTGGTACCAACGACATGGTTACACCGAATTATTCATAGTTGGCCTTGCTCGAATTGGAGTCTCATAGGAGCGTACCGTTGCAAACTTATACAGTTTAGTGTGTGCCCTGTCGTGCTAGATACGAGAATACTGCCACTTTGCTAGTTGATGTGTGGCAACTACGTTACCCGTAGACAGGATATGTACTGAAATTTTGACATAGGATTTTGTACATAAAGATAAAGCTATTGAGTTATTAATGTAATAGTTATTGGATTTTACATGACTACACTTATATTATTAGATTACTAGCCTTTGCCCGCAGCTCCGCCGCAGCCAAAAGCTAGCTTTTAGGTTATATCTCAGGTTCCCGATATAGTAGCGGGATAAAATATATACCAGCTTTGCAGTGTAATCAAGAGCTAACAAATAAAAAAAGATGCATCAAAATCCGTTCAGTAGTTATTGCTTCATTGAACGAACAAACAGATAAATAGACAAACGGACACTGTTCAGAAAGTGGAGACACTGGCGAGAGCGTGTCCACTTCGGAGGGCTTGAAAGAATACAGATTTAAAAGTTGCAAGAAGAGAGTGTAAGAGCAAAGTATGTAGAAGGTGTCCGTGAACGGCTGACTATGGCAAGTCAGCCGGGATCTGACATAGAAGAATGCTGGAGAGTATTGAAAGATAGTATGGTAGATACAGCGAAAGAAGTATGTGGATGCTCAAAGAAGCATAGGAAATTGAAAGGTGATGTATGGTGGGATACGGAAGTAGTAGCTTCCGTAGACCAAAAGAAGAAAGCGTGGCTGGACTATGTATCTTCTTTGAACCTGAGTGCAAGTATGAAAGAACAGAAGAAATAAATATACCGGCAACGTAAGAATGACACTAAAGCCTTAGTGAAAGAGAAGCGTGATAGAGCAAATATGATTGCAGAAGTAAGGCTGACCAAAAACTTCGAGAGTAACACCAAACTTTTCTGGAGGGAGATGAAGAAACCTCGGAGTGGTAGGTCAGCTTTAAGAATGAATAAAATAAGGTCTAAAGGTCATTCTCGGACATTCTTACGCAAACACAAGATGTATTAAGCCGATAGAGTAAATATTTTGGAGATATGTATGCGGATGTTCAGGGTGATGCTGGTGCCACACAAAGATGAATGGGCGATTAGAAGTTTGAAAAATGGTAAGGCAGCGGGTATTGATATGGTGTCTGCTGAGATGATCAAGCTTGGAGGCTCATGTGTCTGGGAATCCTTCCTGATGCTTCACAATTTATGTTGGAGCTCAGGAATGGTTCCCAAGGACTGGAAAAGGGCAGTCATCGTGCCCTTGTTTAAAAACAAGGGTTCACGTTATGACTGTGCAAACTACAGAGTCATAAGCTTGACCAGTTTGGCAGCCAAAGTGTATGGTAAGATTATTGAAAGGAGAATGAGGATGGTGTCTGATGAATTGTTGTGTGAGGCACAAGGAGGTTTCAGGTGTGGATGAGGATGCATGGATCAAGTGTTTTCTCTGCGCAACATTGTGGAGAAGCAGCTGGCTGTAGGCTAGAGGGTTTTCTGCAACTTTGTGGATTTGGAGAAAGCATTTGACACTGTTTTACGAAAGGAACTTTGGGGCATTTTGCCGGAGTATGGTATTAACGGTAGACTGCTACAAGCGGTGCAGTCCAACTACATGGACTGCAGAGCTTGTGTGCGGTTGGATGATGGAATATCACCCTGGTTTGATGTCAATATCGGCGTTAAACAGGGCTGCGTTCTATCAGCCAGACTGTTTATTATATATCTGGATAAATGTCTACAAAGGTTGAATCAAATGAATGTGGGAGTTCAGATGGGCGACTCAGTGGTTAACTCGCTGCTATATGCAGACGATGCGGTCCTATTAGCGCAGTCTGCGACTGACCTGCAAACCCTAGTCGACGTAATGGCAGAAGATTGTAAGAAAAGGGGCCTACGTGTGAATGTGAGCAAAACCAAAGTAATGGTTTTTGAAAGAGAAGAAGCCAGAACAGATGTTAGAGTAGCAATAGGAAATGGTGTGCTAGAACAAGTGGATAAATTTGTATATCTTGGATGTGGATTCAGTCGGGATGGAAGGTACACCACTGATGTAGAGAGAAGAGTGAATGCGGAAAATAGAGTGAACGGAGCATTGGGACAACTTCTCGGCGGCCACCACCTCAGCCAGAAGGCACGTGTCGCATTACACAACGCAGTGCTTGTCTCAACGTTATTATATGGAAGCGAGAGTTGGGTATGTAAAAAGGAGCATGAGAGTAAAATCAATGCGGTCGAAATGCGATCTTTGCGGACAATCTGTGGAGTGAGGCTGACTGACCGCATTCGTAAAAATGGCGTAAGAGAGCGAGTAGGTATGAAAGAGAGTATTGGTGTAAAGATGCGAAAGGGAATGCTCCGATGGTTCGGACATGTGGAAAGATTGCCGGACGAGTGACTGGCTAAGAAGATATACAATGCGAAAGTGGAAGGATGTAGGTACAGGGGGAGATCGAGACTTACCTACCTAGACCAAATTGGTCATGTATTGAAAGAAGGTGGAGTCAGGAGTCTCCGAAACCGGCGAGCGTGTATGAAGAGAGTTATGAATGTTGAGGAAGCGAGAGATGTATGCAAGAATAGAGCCTCTTGGCACTCTGTTCTCTCTGCCTACCCCGCAAGGGAAATGGCGTGATGATAAGTAAGTAATAGACACAGTTTTGTGCTTAGACACGCTTATATTACATTATTTTTTGTCAAATACCTATCGTAAATGGCAGCTCTGTTACAGCTTTATAATAATATAAGATAAGATAAGATAGGCTAAGATTAAAGTTATTGCTAGTTACGTAATATTTTATTTTTAAGAATTATAATTGAAAATATAAAACGTATTTTCAAATATAGAACACCGTGCAATGTGTTGTTGTTATTTCCATACAGAACAAACATTTATGATAAACAATAGTCTCCCACGACGCAGTGTTATTTAGAAAACTACAAAAATAAATAGAAAAGGCTTAGCCACGTTATTTAATTACATTCAAATGTTTTTCCTTACAACCCACACACATTTCAATGTTTGGTACTAAACTACGAGTATATAGGTAGGTAATGAAAGAGAAATTGCCATAATATACGTACAACACTTCTCAGATGCTTCGACTTAAGGTTGTTTATCTCGTACCTGTCTTATCTGCTCCCGCACTTATACTCTATACCTCGGTGGTCTAGCGGTAGTGCATGCGACTGCACGAGGTCTCGGGTTTGATTCCCCGGGTCGGGCCTACAAAAAGTGATATTTTCTGTCAAAAAATAAAATTCTCAATAACAGCCTGTAATTAGGAAATTAGCGTGTTTTATCCTCGTGCCTGGGAAAGCACGTATACCCGTTCGTCCCTCGTCTGATCTCTCTCTAATCTACTAAGAGAGAAAAGAGAGTTCACTTGTGCTTGCCCACACACTCCTACGTACATGCCTCGCGCGACTGTTAACAATGGCCGCCGTGAACAAAATTACGGTCTGGATCATTAATTATTATCTGCTCACTTTTGTTTCCTTTTTTACGATATCCGTGAAATGTGATAGTAGCCAGGGTGATAACATAGTGTATATATTCATACGCTAAGTATTATTCATCATCATAAAAACGTAATAAAAAAATATTAAGAAATGTACCAATCAACTTGAAGCTATACGCACTTACATTAACTTATACGGCGGGTTTATTTAGAGGGTGAGGGCCCTACATTACCCTGTTCGTGGTGCCCGTATGACGAGGTGTGCAGTTAAGTACATATTTTCTCGCCTTAGCAAAAAAAAATTATGATATTATAAATATGTTTGTAACTTACTAATTCACTAAAAAAATCTTCTAATACGATAAGATGACATAGAAAGAAACGTCCTTATTTAAAAAGGCACTTCGAAGTCAAGTACCTTTTCTATGGCAAGAGGCATATTAAGTTTTAAGATGATTATGCAGCAACTCGTTTACTGAATGACAGCTTAGCATAAGAACGTTTTTTACTTTGAGAATTTACGAATCGTCTCCTAAAAGTTATCTTGAATCATCCATTGGAGAATATTTCAACACGTGTATAAAATATTTTACACATGAATGGTAAACGAGACAAGCTTTTATGAGTTAGTCTGTCTAAAAATCTTTCACTACGAGCTCAAAGCCTTTTGAGCCTAATATTTATTTACATATTATAAGCAAGCGTTTACTACTACTGAATACCACTTGATAGGTGAGTGACGATAATAATAAATAACAATAAATATTCATGTACATTTCACGCAACGTCCTCTGGTCTCAAACTAAGCTTATCACTTGTGCTATGGGTAACAGATTACGGATATAATACATATATTACATTTTTTTTGTAAATACATACATATAATAGATAGAAAACACCCACACGCAGTACAAATATTTGTGTTCATGACACAAATAATTGTCCTGAGTGGGAATCGAACCCACGACCTCGTGCACGGAAGTCGGTTACACTACCGACTACGCCACGAGGCCCGTCAAAACCCCGACGATAAAACCTTTACTAATAAAACGCAGTCAGGAATGGAGATGCAACATATTGCATACCATTGCTGTGTGTATTGAAATATTGGTATGTTAACCGATAATCAGAATGAGAAAACATATTTTTTATTGGCAAGTTATTTCAACAAGTTAATTAATTTGTCGTTAATCTAATCCTAAATTAATTATTATAAGCGGACGGTCTGCGTATTATAAATAAGCAAGTAATTATTCCAGTCATTTCTTGAAGATAATTTGAGAAAAACTTTCTTTTAGAATAGTTTTAATTGGTTAAAAATTGAAAAAAAGTATCTCGAGTGAATAAGGGCATTAAAATCATATCTGAAATTATTAAGTACCTATACATTAAACACAAAGTGAAAAATGTGATATCGAAAACTTTGTGTTTAATGTATGGTGCTAAGCATGTCAAATGCTAAAAATATATAAAAATATCTGAAAAAAGTACCTATACAGTTAATAAATGTCGATTAATATAACTTTAAGACATATGGAGGAGAAGGAGAGTGTTCAAAAATGAGTCTAAGAATGTAATTAACTATAATCACAATAGAGAAATATTTCATAATAAAAAATAAATAAAACTGCAGCTTAATGTGTCTAGTTTTCATAAAGATGCTTAGACATTTTAATATAACTTATTTTTTGCTGGATAAGTGACTGTTAGTAGGATTTTCGAACTTATTGTCATTTATCATATCCAATTGATGATACAATAGCGTATATATATATCTTATATCAGACAACCGTAAGTTAGCCATTGTTCTTCGTAAATCAAATATACCAGCTATTGTTGCCAACCCTCGGTTGCGGATGGGTAATCACAAAGACGTGTTTTTGTTTCTCATTCTTGTACAAAGGTTTTATTTCAAACTTGTCTTGATTTTTTGTATTTGCCATGAATTAATAGAAAATCAATAAGACACTCTTAGTATAATCGTTGAGCATTAAACAAAACGTAATCATGTTATCTTTTTTTTAATTATCTCGCAGTTTTCCCAATTCTTTGTCGATACCTCCAACCACATAGAGTAAACGATACAATTTTTAGTACATCACAATCGTAGTACGAACTATTATATCATTATCTCGAAGAAATTCGATAGAGTGGTGCAATCTCTGTCGAGATCGCAAACCGGGTTCCTTAAGCTCATTTACACTGGTATACTAATTTAGTAAGGATAGGTACGCAATTTTTCGCCCGTTAGAACCTCCTTCCCTTCTTTCCCCCTTTCTGTTTACCGCCCAAGGCGCCCCGACGGACGTGATTCGAAAACAAATAGGTACATTCGTAGAATACAGTATTTGTTGGCGCTAACTCACCATTGTTCCGACTAGAATACGATGGACAACGTTATTTCCAATGGAATCCTGTTACATTATAATAAATGGGTGGGTTATTCCGGGTTGGTATCTGCCCCATATTTTATTTAAGAACAGCGGATGTTTAAAGCTGTTTGATAACGCGATTAGGTTAGTTTTTTTATGTATCTATGCATGTAATACTCGTGTTTTAAGTTATATATTCCTGCGATAATGCAGCATCGTTTAGGTGTGATCCAAAGCAATGCTTATTATAAGCTATATTATATAACTTAACTATAATCAGACTGTAGTCAAATGGACTGAGAGTAATCGGTAATCTAATCTTAGGTAATTAAGCTTACTACTTAGTCTAGTAAAATACATTGCCGCTGGTCTGGATATTGACATATAAGATATACGTCTTATTCATTGCAAAATAATACATTTAGTAGTTTTTTAATTAAACACAAAGTGAAAAATGTGAAATCGAAAATAACAGTCAGGAGCAGGATTTGAACCTGCATCTTCTGGATACCGTCCAGATGCTTTACCAATTCAGCCATCCTGACAATTGCTCCTGACTGCTAATTTCGATAACACATCATACTTAACGTCTTTGGGTGACGCCTGCGCCATCTGTCAGACGTATTTTCATACATTATACCGACCAGGTAAACTTAATTTTACAATTAAGATTTTACCTAATAATGACGCAAACCCTTTAAATATTTTAGATATTTTATATATATTTTTAGCATTTGACATGCTTAGCACTATACATTAAACACAAAGTGAAAAATGTGAAATCGAAAATAACAGTCAGGAGCAGGATTTGAACCTGCATCTTCTGGATACCGTCCAGATGCTTTACCAATTCAGCCATCCTGACAATTGCTCCTGACTGCTAATTTCGATAACACATCATACTTAACGTCTTTGGGTGACGCCTGCGCCATCTGTCAGACGTATTTTCATACATTATACCGACCAGGTAAACTTAATTTTACAATTAAGATTTTACCTAATAATGACGCAAACCCTTTAAATATTATAGATATTTTATATATATTTTTAGCATTTGACATGCTTAGCACTATACATTAAACACAAAGTAAAAAATGTAAAATCGAAAATAACAGTCAGGAGCAGGATTTGAACCTACATCTTCTGGATACCGTCCACCGGTACCGTTTCGATTTCACATTTTTCACTTTGTGTTTAATGTATAGTGCTAAGCATGTCAAATGCTAAAAATATATATAAAATATCTAAAATAGTTTTTTAATTGTTATTTCACAATTATTGAGTACATCCCTACTTTGAGCATACTGGCTCTTTATCCCGTTAAAATGGGGGATTCCTGTGGGATGACTATAAAAATCATTGTTGAGTTAGGTGGTAGGTGCTAGTACACTAATCTATATACTATTATAAAGTTGTAACAGAGCTGTGTCTGTACATTCAAGATATTTGAAAAAAATACTGTAATAGGCTATATAGGCGTGTCTAAACACAAAACAATTTTTTTTAGAATTTTTGTCTGTTTGTCTGTTTATCTGTTTGTTTGTTCGCGCATCACACAAAAACTACTAAACGGATTTTGATGCAACTTTTTTTATTTGAAAGGCCTTGATTTGACTTATAAACTGGTAGATATTTTATCCCGCTACTATATCGGGAACCTGAGATATAACTGAAAAATTAGCTTTTGGCTACAGCAAAGCCGCTGGCAAAGGCTAGTATTTTCAAATGTTTATAGAACATACTAGGTCATGCCCTGCGTAGTTAAAATCTTGTTATTTTAGTTATGATATATAACTATTGTCGAATTAATAGTGTGATGTATTTTAAACCAGTTTTTAAGTCTAATTGTGAACTATAAAACAAGAAAATTTCATTAATATCCGTTCTGTGGTTTTGCGTGATGCGCGAAGAAACAAACAGACTAACATTTAAAAATAAATTTTAAAAACTCTGTTACAGTTTTATTAGAGTAGAGCAATTTTATGAAACTACTAGCTGAAACCTGCGACTGTCTGCGTCACTTATTATATAAACATCATAAGGCAGAGGTAGAAGATAGTTTCCCTGTCCCCCACTTCTACACAGCATTAAAACACACATCACTGAACACGCGGTGCTAATAAAAATTATTGTTTCTGTATGAACAACGGCTTCTGTCGTTTTATGCTTAGTTTTATGTATATACATACATATAGGTAAAATAAAGCTGATAGTATGATAGGTACATATTATATTAAACTATCGTGATTATTTGACTTTTACAGCATCCATGGTCATAAGCAGTCTTTACGTATTGTATTCAATTACTAGGAGTGTAACTTTTCTCACAATGTTTTAAAATTAGAAAATTCAAATGTGTTCCTTGCTCGCGAACTCGAGACCTAAGTTTAGGATAGAACCACCTCGCTACCTTTTTATTAGCGGCAAGCTTCAACCTACCACTTCACTCCAAAACATCTAGTGATTTAAAAGGGATTTAATCGTGTAAGCCTTTGTACTAACACATGCACGCAGTGCTGTGATTTTTGTCCCATAAAATCACATTGCCTTATTCTCTTTCAGTACGGTTTATATCACGTCTCAAACTATCAAAATCTGCAATCCGATTATGTAGCAAGTACTTGCCTTTTCGACATTTTCCTACGAGACCTTATTTCATATCAGTATGAAGTAATTATTATTATGGTAGCCATTGTTTTGGTAGTAACAGTAAACAAGGGATCGAGTGAAATATGCGTTTACTGCCCACCTTAGTAGATAATGTCTGATTACAAAGCAATAACAACTATATCGATATCAACTTAAGGTTGTTAACTCAATGTTATATACGATATATATTCTTTGAGTTTGGCGCACTAATCTGGACTCTATTGTAGAAGGGACAAGGTTTGTTAGTTCGTGCATTATTCATTCTGATAGTATGAGGCTCCTACTAAGATTTCGTGTTAAATCTCCATCTCGATACTGTCAGGTTCAAGAAGACATTATAAATTTAGTTACTTGACAGGCACTTTACGAATTTGGCTAATCAATTTATTATAGTATAATTATTACCAAATTTAACAGAAACTTTTTGTAATATTTAGTACGAAACCATATTAAACTGTATCCTTCTAGTATTTATTCACGTTGTTTATTATCATCGTTACTAATATAATATATTACGAGTAAGTACGAAAATTAGCTTGTTTGTTAAGTATTAATACTGTAACTATTGGACCAATTAACATGAAATACGAGTACATAATAGTATGGAGCCTAGAAAAGGATATAAGCTACTTTTTATCCAGAAAAAATAAATGATGTCTTTTTACAGTGAAAATTAATGTGCCATAGAATGGTGTATTTATATTTTGAAGACTACGTGAACAGAGTCGCAGGCAGAACCTAGTAATAAGTAGTTTCATCCATCCATCAGCCATAAGTAGTTTAAAAGATGTTAATAAATGGTTTGAATGTTGCATCTAGCTTTGTAGAAGTTACCATTATAATTGCTCACCATTGGCAGTTTTTGATGTATATTGAAGCATTATAATGGCTGTATCATGCCTCTTTTGTTCAAACTAACGATGTTAAAAGGCTGCCGAAAAATGTCAAGCAAGTACTTATTTCCTAAAATAGAAATCGTTACAATTTCATGGTTTTTTGCTAATTTATACTTGTTTATTTATACGAATATATGAAGTTGACAATACTAGATTTGTTGACGGGATTTCTACTATTATTAGTAAAATAATTCAATCTAGTATTATAAGTGACCATAAAAGATTGAAATCCTATATTGAAGTAGACAAGAGTCCCAATTAATAAATATCGATAGCATTTTTTATTATTCATAAAGGAAAGAAATTTCACTTATATAACATAGTAAATTGTATATAAAAAAGTATATATTTTAGTAAGTATATATTGTTGTGTATAAGAGAAGATATCCGATATAAATCCTTTGTTTCTTTTCCAAGAGCTTTTAATATAGTTTGACTCGTAATTCTTCTGCAGCAACGATTACATCTGTTAATTTTAAAGGGCTATAGAAACATGTAATTTAAACTATACAAAATCAACTTGCTCTTGTATGAGCTAATAAAAGTGTCACATAATTCACGCGCCTAATTTTACTCCCAACTTTAGTGGCTAAGAAACTAATAAAACACGGCGCCCCTAAACGCGATCAAAAATTTACACTCACGGGAACAAATGGTACGGCATTCTTGATACGTATTCTCCTTACTATAGTGAGGGGTCAGTGAAATAAACGAACTGTGGGACCCAATACTGTACCGAGAATTTATCGGTTCTAATTCGAAGTGCAAAGACCATTTGTCAAGATACTCCTTGTATAGCCTCGTAATTGTATACTAAAGTAGAAGTGGGAATATTTTGCTCGTTACCAACTGATGTCCCGTTTTCCGTCTTTTATGGGCACCAATAAGGCTGAATCTTGGGTTATTTTCTCGTTGTAACATTTGTAGTTTTAAGATTTTATATTTTTAATGTATATATATGGTGGTGTAAAGATGCGAAAGGGAATGCTCCGATGGTTCGGACATGTGGAAAGAATGCCGGACGAGCGACTGGTTAAGAAGATATACAATGCGAAAGTGGAAGGATGTAGGTACAGGGGGAGACCGAGACTCACCTACCTAGACCAAATCGGTCATGTATTGAAGGAAGGTGGAGTCAGGAGTCTCCAAAACCGGCGAGCGTGTATGAAGAGAGTTATGAATGTTGAGGAAGCGAGAGATGTATGCAAGAATAGAGCCTCTTGGCACTCTGTTCTCTCTGCCTACTCCGCAAGGGAAATAGCGTGATGATAAGTAAGTAAGTAATATATATCTTTTAGGAGATTGGGTTCATTTAAAGCAAATGTTTTATAAATTTTAAATAACTTTCTGAAAGATATAAAAAAATACTAAGTTGATTATAAGTAGGTAAGCTATTGATACTACGTTTTAACTCATTCTAATTTATTATTTTACTATTATTACATATATTATTATCCTTAATATTTATTATAAAACTGTAACAGAGCTGTGTTTGTATATTTAAGATAACGTAAAAAATGTTTTTTTTTTCTACTATATAGGTATACGTACTACTGGTGCATTATTGGGCACAGGTGTTTTCTCAGTATAAGAGTTATTTAGGTCGGAGTCCACCACGCTCGCCAAGTATGGTTTGACAGACATCAAAAGCCATCGAGAAAATCTCTTAAGCATGCAGATTGCTTCCCAGTGTTTTCCTTCACCGAGCAGTGGCAGTTTGTAAATTACTATATACAAAGTTTAAAAAAAATTCGGGCATTCCGATGTGTGTGTCATGCGAAAACTAGAGATCGAACTCAAGGCTATCGTGTACTGAACCTACTTACTTAGTGATTCACGAATTAGTTATTTATATATGATATACTATGTTTATACTTAATCTAATACATATTATTACTTTATGGTTTGTCGACTAGGGCAGCGGTCGCCAACACGCAGCCCGCATATTAATTTATCATCCATCAGCCTTTCACCGTCCACTGCTGGACTTAGGCCTCCCCAAGAGAACGCCACAGCGAGCGGTCTTGTGCCAACCGCATCCAACGGCTTCCGAACGAGCGGTCCCGTCATGGGGGATAATGCCGTAATCGCCACGCTTGGCAGGCGGGTTGGCGATCGCAGTGGATGTTGTTAATACTCGAGGGAGTGCTGCTGCCCACTCCCTCGGTATCCCTCAGTCGGCTCTTACGACTCCCGTGGGTAGAGAGGGGTGGGACAATTCTAAAGCCGGCCCCACACGGCACAGCCGGCCCCACACGGCACATATTAATTTATGTATCTAAATAAATAATAATAATAAGTAACTATGACGTAAATATTATTATGTTTATTTTTCATTTCTCTTAAAATAAAAATAAAATTTCTTTCCATTTTAAATAATATGACAAATGCGGCCCGTTTTACTTTATATAGCCCTCCCTGCTCCCTGACAGCCAAAAGGTTGCTGACCCATGGACTAGAGGATAAACCTTGCAAAATTGAATAGCATTTTATGTCAACCTTTAAAATTAATAATTATATTTATCTGCCTCGGTGATGCAGCGGTAGTGTGAGTTACTGCTGATTATGAGGTATCGGGTTCGATCCATGGATCAGGCAATGTTATTGAGCTTTTTCCTAAAAAGAAAAATTCTCAGTAGCAGCCCGGAGTTTGGAATGTACCCGGTAGACGGCAATAGGCTCGCCCCCTATTATGTGGGACTCAAACACAGCTGGCGAATCGTGGGTGTGTAATACACCTCTGCATACCCCTTCGGGGAATACAGGCGTGATGCTATGCTTTATTTTTGTTTAATACTAAATTTAGAAATTAGAAGCCATTGATACTATCATTAATTAAACAGGAATCGCAATTTTTTAGTTCACTATTTGAACTAATAATAAACTATCTCGGTTAAAAACACATAATCCACCATACAGCTAACTATCGTAACATAGACGTTCAAACAATATGTGATAGTTTCACCAACAGCATAAAATCTATTGAGACTATAACTTGAAAACAAAATTTGGCAAATGCTTAGAGCGTGATAAACCAGCAAATTAAAGTTGTTCTCCAATTGTCTGGTAAGTTCAGGTGCTGGCGGACCAGGTAGACCGGCATTAAGATTATATCAAAGGAGTATTTGTGGAAACAAACATTTTGCTCACGAACGAGTGAGTTCTCGTTACGGGTACTGGATGTGGCAACTTTAGAGGTGAAGCTCAAATAATTTATAATTAGAAAGTTACTATAACCCTTAATACAACGAATATTTTCATATGTATAAAACTAATTATGGGCTCTTGAGTATACTTTAAATTCATTAAATATGTTTGTAAAATCACTATCATACACTGGTTATCTTTTATTGCAAGTTCACGCATTTTATGTAAAGACCTACCCGCGACTTTTCTCGCCTCATATTGATGTCTATATAGTAGACATCACTATGATTGATGATGTTTTTATGGTCACCACCGAACCAAACTTTAAGCGTTCGTAAAATAAAACCTACTTTGGATAGAATTTGCATTAAAACCTTTCTTAGTGTTCACCTACAGTATCTAAGAAACCTATATCTGAATTTTCACGGTCTTAGCCTCAGGAGTTGGGGCTATAAGGCATAGTATATCAGTCACCCGTTGTCCTAGGTGAGTGACGCGACGCGATGGGACGTATTGCGGCTAATACTTTAAGCGCTTTGCGTTGCATTTATATTAGGCGATAACGTAGGCATAGGTATAAAACCTCTATTTGATATTTTCGTGTCGCGTCGCGTTGCGTACGCGTCGTTCACATAGGACAACGGGTTAGTCAGTCAGATTTTCTTTTATATATAAAGTTAATAGAAGATAAATACATAAAAGCATTGAACTATATTTATATACTCTTTCTAGTTTAGTAGTAAGTATATACTTAAAGTTTATAAATGAAATGCTGTGGATGCACATCCTAATGAGTGCAATTAACTTTCCCGTTCAAAGCCTTTGTACCTTATTATTACGTTTGCTTTAGATAATTTGACAGCTAATGTTTTGCTATAATTACCTCGTGAAAACTTTGCGAGGAACGGTTTGAAACAAAACTATAATGTATTGTTTTATAGTTGCCTGCATGTAGAACTTTTGCCTTTGTATGTTTGGTACTGGAGAAACAGGGTCTATGAATAAATATATGTTTCCGTGCTTATGTAATATAAGTACTTTTGTTTTTTTAATTATCTCATATTTATCTCTGGAATGTGCCGAGAGAATTCCATAACGTCTTTTAGTAAATTATAGCTAATATTACTCTATATTAGCGGTTAGATGTATTTAATGTTGTAGTATTTCTTGCAAGCCGGACAATTAGACTTCAAACGATCTATCAGAATTGTCAATTTTTTATATTTTAAAATGTGGTAATTGTGAGATACAATAATTGTAGCCTATATACTAATATAAACTAGCTCATTGTAATATTACTTATAATGTAAAAAAATTACATTGATCCTATGTGCTACGTGCCGTAGACTGCTACGGAAATCTAGCACTGCTTCTACATACGCTACGACCTGCTTAATATTATTCGTAGCACAATTTTATCGACTTTCTAACATTAAATTTTTTCATAGAATTTATTATTGATTAAACACAAATTGCAAAATGTGAAATCGAAAATAAATATCACGAGCAGGATTTCCGACTGGTGACTGTTATTTTCGATTTCATATCAAATGCTAAAAATATATATAAAAATATCTAAATATTTATTATTGATTTTTTTTGGACCTATCGGACTCACACGGAATTCTAAACTCTAATCTTCAGAACTCAATATTACTTGTGTTTTTTTCTGTTACATTCTGCTTGCCTCCCTTAGTCACCTGCATAAATATATTGTTTAAGCTAATCATACAGTCAACATAAAATTAGTTTGCACGTTAATCTAATAAACTAATATTGATATTCCTAATGAGCAACATACTAGTGTGACACTATTAGATAAACAACAGTCATATGTGAATATTGGCAGTAATTATGTAAACAGAAACTAGAGGGAAATTAAAGCAAATAAACAAACATATCACATTTGAATGTAGAATTTTACTGTATGTAGCGCTGTATATCACACCATTTAATAGAGCGGGAGTTTCCGACTCTAGGTGTACATTGTGTCTGTTAATAAATATATATAAATTAAAAAAAAACAGTAGAATCGTCCCAAACGCTTTCATACTAAATTAGATTACAGTTAAGATTTAACACGTACTAATTAATATCTACTCTACTTATTGTGTATTAGACTTTTTTGATACTTCGTAGGAAATTATACTGAAATATAATTCCAATAACACTAGTTTATTGACACAACAGATCAAATAATTGAACACAATTCAAGAAACGTGCTTAAATTCAAGTTAGGGGAACAACAACATAAAATCTCATTAGAGAAGCCCTTAAAATATTAAAGCTTAAGTCATTGTCGAGTGGTGTCTCTAATTGCAGACATTCGTTAATTAGTGTTTGCGACGAAATGGAGCGAAAGTGTGAATGATTACTGAGTGACGTCACTTCAGTGTGGGAATGGTGAATTGTTGATGCAAATGTGGTTTGATATACTTACTTACTTACTTATCATCACGCCATTTCCCTTGCGGGGTAGGCAGAGAGAACAGAGTGCCAAGAGGCTCTATTCTTGCATACATCTCTCGCTTCCTCAACATTCATTACTCTCTTCATACACGCTCGCCGGTTTCGGGGACTCCTGACTACACCTTCCTTCAATACATGACCGATTTCGTCTAGGTAGGTGAGTCTCGGTGTCCCCTTGTACCTGTATCCTTCCACTTTCGCATTGTAGATTTTCTTAACCAGTCGCTCGTCCGGCATTCTTTCCACATGTCCGAACCATAGGAGCATTCCCTTTCGCATCTTTACACCAATACTCTCTTTCATACCTACTCGCTCTCTTACGTCGTTGTTAGGAATGCGGTCAGTCAGCTTCACTCCACAGATTCTCCGCAGAGACTGTATTTCAACCGCATTGATTTTACTCTCATGCTCCTTTTTGCATACCCAACTCTCGCTTCCATATAATAACGTTGGGACAAGCACTGCGTTGTGTATTGCGACACGTGCCCTCTGGCTGAGGTGATGACTGCCGAGATGTTGTCCCAATGCTCCGTTCACTCTATTTCCCGCATTCACTCTGCTCTCTACATCAGTGGTGTACCTTCCATCCCGACTGAATCCACATCCAAGATATACAAATTCATCCACTTGTTCTAGCACACCATTTCCTATTGCTACTCTAACATCTGTTCTGGCTTCTTCTCTTTCAAAAACCATTATTTTGGTTTTGCTCACATTCACACGTAGGCCCCTTTTCTTACAATCTTCTGCCATTACGTCGACTAGGGTTTGCAGGTCAGTCGCAGACTGCGCTAATAGGGCATCGTCTGCATATAGCAGAGAGTTAACCACTGAGTCGCCCGTCTGAACTCCCACATTAATTTCATTCAGATATATGATATACAGTCTGGCTGATAGAATGCAGCCCTGTTTAACACCGATTTTGACATCAAACCAGGGTGATATTCCATCATCCAGCCGCACACAAGCTCTGCAACTCATATAGTTGGACTGCACCGCTTGCAGCAGTTTACCGTTAATACCATACTCCGGCAAAATGTCCCATAGTTCCTTTCGTACAACTGTGTCAAATGCTTTCTCTAAATCCACGAAACTGCAGAAAGCCCTCCGGCCTACAGCCAGATGCTTCTCTACAATGTTGCGCAGAGAAAACACTTGGTCAATGCATCCCCTTTCACACCTGAAAACTCCTTGTGCCTCACACAAAAATTCATCAGACACCATCCTCATTCTCCTTTCAATAATTTTACCATACACTATGGCTGCCAAACTGGTCAAGCTTATGGCTCTGTAGTTTGCACAGTCATAACATGAACCTTTGTTTTTAAACAAGAGCATGATGACTGCGCTTCTCCAGTTCCTGAGAACCATTCCTAAGCTCCAACATAAATTGAGAAGCATCAGGAAGGATTCCCAGACACATGAGCCTCCAAGCTTGATCATCTCAGCAGACACCATATCAGTACCTGATGCCTTACCATTTTTCAAACTTCCAATCACCCATTCAACTTCATCCATACTAATGTCATCAGAGGATGCCGGTACCGAATGCTGATCTGTTAGACCACATGTAGCACCAACATCACCCTGAACATCCGCATACATATCTCCAAAATATTCACTCCATCGCTTAACACATCTTGTGTTTGCGTAAGAATGTCTCCACCTTTAGGCCTTATTTTATTCATTCTGAAAGCTGACCAACCCCTCCGAGATTTCTTCACCTCCCTCCAGAAAAGTTTGGTGTTGCTCTCGAAGTTTTTGGTCAGGCTTTCTTTTGCAATCATATTTGCTCTATCACGCTTCTCTTTCACTAAGGCTTTGGTGTCATTCTTACATTGCCGGTACATTTCTTTCTGCTGTTCATTCATACTTGCACTCATGTTCAAAGAAGACACAGTCCAGCCACGCTTTCTTCTTTTGGTCTACGGAAGCTGCTACTTCCGTATCCCACCATGCATTACCTTTCACTTTCCTATGCTTCTTTGAGCATCCACATACTTCTTTCGCTGTATCTACCATACTATCTTTCAATACTCTCCAGCATTCTTCTATGTCAGATTCCGGCTGACATGCCATTGTCAGCCGTTCACAGACACCCTCTGCATATTTTGCTATCACTGTGATTTGATATCACTCCGTATTATTTATAAATTTAGTCCCCTCCGAGATTTCTTCACCTCCCTCCAGAAAAGTTTGGTGTTGCTCTCGAAGTTTTTGGTCAGGCTTTCTTTTGCAATCATATTTGCTCTATCACGCTTCTCTTTCACTAAGGCTTTGGTGTTATTCTTACATTGCCGGTACATTTCTTTCTGCTGTTCATTCATACTTGCACTCATGTTCAAAGAAGATACACAGTCCAGCCACGCTTTCTTCTTTTGGTCTACGGAAGCTGCTACTTCCGTATCCCACCATGCATTACCTTTCACTTTCCTATGCTTCTTTGAGCATCCACATACTTCTTTCGCTGTATCTACCATACTATCTTTCAATACTCTCCAGCATTCTTCTATGTCAGATTCCGGCTGACATGCCATTGTCAGCCGTTCACAGACACCCTCTGCATATTTTGCTATCACTGTGATTTGATATCACTCCGTATTATTTATAAATTTAGTCAAAACATTTGTGGTCCAAAAAAGAACATAGGCTACTTTTCATCCCAGAAAAATGAATAGTTTCCATGGCCTTTTTAACATAGAGATAATAAATGTGGCGTAGATTGATGTATATACCGGGGGAGCGGGCAGCAGCACTCCCTCGAGTATTAACAACATCCACTGCGATCGCCAACCCGCCGGCGGGTATAGTGCCGTAATCACTATCCCCCATGACGGGACTGCTCGTTGTGGCATTCTCTTGGGGAGGCCTATGTCCAGCAGTGGACGTTGAAAGGCTGATGGATGGATGGATGGAGATTGGTATATTTATATTCTGAAGTTCAAGCGACCGGAGTCACAGGCAGAATCTAGTAATATTCTAAACGCGAAAATAAGTTTGTTTGTGTTCACGCTCTGGCTATTAAACCAATCACCATGATATTTTAAATACTTCGGTATAGTCTAGAACCCAGAACAAGATATTTCTTCCCGAAAAAATAATTGGTTCTCGTGAATAGCTATTTTTACATAGCTATTATAATTAGTGAGCCGCAGTAATATTTTATTTCTGCCAAACGTAGCCGTGGGCAGAATCTATTAATATATAAAGTAAGTAATACGTAAGAATAGAAAGTTAAATACAGTCGCTTAGCAACAGCTTATGCATCTTAGCAAAATAAGTGCCTTGCATCGTAACAAACGAGAATAATCGTCTCACATTGACAAACTATTATTGTCTTAGATTTAAACACCAATCAATCGTAATAAAACATTAAACAATAAGAGAACTTTATTAACAATGAACGTATCATAAGATACTACTAACCTCCACACAAACGATATTACTGAGACAAAGTACAATCATAAAAAAATATAACCTCATAACAGATACAAGTACACAAGTTTGCTTTACTTAATACCAGATAGACGAGTTCTTGCAAATGCCGTTACTTCTGCCACGTTTTTCTTTTTTTTTTCAGCCGCGAGGAAATCGTTTAAGTTAACTCGTTTACTCGTGAAAGTTGCCTTGTGGTGCGGATTACAGAGATAAAACTTACTTTGGGTGCTTCTATTAAAATGGTTTCAAAAAGTATTTTAATAATTCGTTCGCCGTACTTTGGCGAGTCCGAGTTTGATTGAGTGTTTGCGCGCTTTGAATTTCTTTTATTGATAAAAAAAGTTCAAAAGGGTATGAACCGTTATTTTGATCAAAATCTCTTAATTAATAATCTACAATTTAGCTGTGTCATGACTAACTAGAAGTCAATTGTTTCACTATTATATATAACTAACTAACTTATCATCACGCCATTTCCCTTGTGGGGTAGGCAGAGAGACCAGAGTGCCAAGAGGCTCTATTCTTGTATACATCTCTCGCTTCCTCAGCATTCATAACTCTCTTCATACACGCTCGCCGGTTTCGGAGACTCCTGACTCTACCCTCCTTCAATACATGACCGATTTGGTCTAGATAGGTGAGTCTCGGTCTCCCCCTGTACCTACATCCTTCCACTTTCGCATTGTATATCTGCTTAACCTTGCTCCGTTGATGCTCCGTTCACTCTATTTCCTGCATTCACTCTTCTCTCTACATCAGTGGTGTACCTTCATCCCGGCTGAATCCACATCCAAGATATACAAATTCATCCACTTGTTCTAGCACACCATTTTCTATTGCTACTCTAACATCTGTTCTGGCTTCTTCTCTTTCAAAAACTATTATATATAATTTAGATATTTTTATATATATTTTTTTCACTTTGTGTTTAATGTATTATATATAATTCTACGAGTAGCGACACAATTGACTTTAACGATTGAATTATGCTTTCTTAATAAAAAGTATGTTTTCTACCTGATCCAAAACGGCAATGCTAAAGAACAATTCCCAGAAAAATCATATATATGTAAACGTACCTACCTACCAATTTATAATAGACAGATGTCTCTTCCAACGATGAGAACGTTCCTGGCCAGTGGCGCCAATGACTTATTGAAAGTAAAGGAATCACCCATTAAACAATTTTATGTTCATTGTAATGCAACTAACGGGTTTATACCTACATGTTACCAATACAGGCTTTACGACTGCGGCCGCGGAGGACTTTCACAATTAGGGTCTAATGCCCTATCTCAACTGGCTTGTGCAATAGTTTGCCAACCGACACGGGCTAGAAATGGATGTGATGTCATGTTTTGTGTGTATTCAGAGTAAGCCCCCTTACTCTGAATACACACAAAACGCATGAATCGCACAATAGCTAACTAAATTAGAAGCATATCGCGTTCCTTCCAGTTTTGGTTATAGGCTTAGTGTAATTCTACTCCCAATTACTACTTTACAGTGTAGAAACGCACTCCCTATGCATCACACTTATCAGAATACATTTTGATGTACCGCCCGTAGCCACCACTACACACAACTGATGCTTAGCTATTAATAGTAATGGCAGAAAAAATGTACTCAACAAGGCCGGTCGCCTGGCTATGCCACGTATAGAAAGAGGGCACCATATTGTTAACATTCCCTTTGTTTTATTTTACTGTAATAACAATATTAAAAACCAGACTACGAACAGGTAATGTTTGACAAAAATGCCTGCAGGGTCATCATGAAACTGAAAATATATTCATAAATTTTTGTTAAATCGCTCATTTATCTAGAGGTGTTTGTGTGTGTAGCACACATTCACACGAAAGCATACATGCACTCAAACATACACACACAATTTTCTTTCCTCTTTTTCTATATTTATTTGTTTTACTTTTAATGATTATTACATTTATATTTATTTTAACATTATCTAACATATAATTAGCCATGCAATGTGTGAATAAGGAAATTGTTTTTATTAAAACAAACACCTTCCACTACCTTCTCTGATCTTATATTTCAGAACTGGATCATTTCTTTTTCTTTGGATATAAATGAATTATTATGGTCATTATTACTAATACCTTGTATCACAGTAATATTATTGGGTAAATATAATTTTGGAACATAATAAAGGCAACTCGGTTCAGAAATATCTGTGCTCAAATAAATCAGCATGCGGACCGATGTAGTGATTTATATGCAGAGCCAATTTGAAGCTTTTATAGCGTTTTCGTTACCAGACAGCTGCGTTGAAAAGTTATAAAATTTAATAGTATATAAGGGTTAAAAATAACTAGGAGTGATACATTTTTGACTTGGCTTTTATACAAACATATTTTTAACCTATTTCTGCCAGCATTTTTGCCTGAACAGATTTTAAATTTGGATCAAGAAAAAATTTTACTTGCTTGAACGATTAAGAAATAATATCACTAAAAATCAGCCAATATATCGCTTGCGCGGTAACGGATACATAGTTACAGTAGCAGTCCGTATAAAGCTTAGTACAAAACAGTTAAACATGTCACTTTACAACACATTTGTTACTAATAAGAACTAAGTTCTTACGGGTTGAAGAAGTGGTAGCCACCCGGTCCAACAATGATTGATGATTCACACTTGATTGCAGTGCATTTACACCTAATATTGGAGTTCAAGCTGTAAATTTATAATATAAATGCCTAAAATTTTAAGAAATTTTATTTCATCCATCCATCAGCCTTTCAACGTCCACTGTTGGACCTCTCAAGAAATGGGGGATAGTGCCGTAATCGCGATGCTTGGCAGGCGGGTTGGCGATCGCAGTGGATATTGTTAATATTCGAGGGAGTGCTGCTGCCCACTCCCCCGGTATTCCCTCAGTCGGCTTTTACGACTCCCATGGGTAGAGAGGGGTGGAACAATTCTAAAGCCGGCCCCACACGGTGGAGAAAGAAATTTTATTACATAAACTATATAACGCTAAACATTCATTAATAGTACATAAAATTTAAATGCTAAAAGCGCCCTTCAACACACGATCCTTGAAGCTCACGCGGAAATCGTTCGATATTCGAAACGAAGGGCTTCGCTTTTCGCGCAATTAACCGCCGAGTTTAGTCCCTCTGCTTCCGGTCGGGTTCTTCCGGTGCTCCCCCTACAGTGATGACTCGCAATATATTGATTAATGAAAAAAAGTATGCTGGAGTTATATTACTGGGTTTCTTGATGTAAAATGCTGCATTGTAAAAATTTGTTCAGATATAATATCTGTAGAATAAACACGTATTGTTCAGCACAAAATAATTATTTGAATTCTTGGACTAACAACTTTCCTGGCAATCTCAATCACACTTACTTTCTACTTATTATCCCTTTATCTAGGGTTGGCAATACTCAAGTGGCCTGTGATGTTAATATTATCTATAGAATTGTCACCAGAAACCAGAAGAGCTGTATGCCTGTTTGCCATATTTTAAGTACAGAAAAAAGAAGTAAAAGTGTGTAGGTATTCATTATTATAGTTACTGTAAGTATTGACGGGCCGCGTGGTATGGTCGGTAGTGTAACCGACTTCTATGCACGAGGTCGTGGGTTCGATTCCACTCAGGATAATTATTTGTGTGATGAACACTTTCAATTTGTGCTGCATCTAGGTGTTTTCTGTCGTCTACTATCTTATGTATTTACAGCAAAAAAGTAATATATGTATTATATCCGTAATCTGATACCCATAACACAAGCGTTAAGCTTAGTTTGGTACCAGAGGGCGTTTTGTGAAAAATGTCCGTGAATATTTATTTATGATCAAAAATCGTCAACATTTTTTTTTAGCTTAACTATATTCATATTTTTGATTTTTTATAATCTAACACCTGAGGCTAAACTGATATGTATATTAACAAACTATCCAATTCTGCTGTTAATTTGAAATATTCTCATATTTGGGCTTAGCGAATTT
The DNA here is from genome assembly GCA_948253155.1 of Leucoma salicis. Classification (NCBI taxonomy): domain Eukaryota; kingdom Metazoa; phylum Arthropoda; class Insecta; order Lepidoptera; family Erebidae; genus Leucoma; species Leucoma salicis. Next base: position 9,254,742 of record OX411820.1, on the reverse strand, counting down.
ATTATAAAACTAGAATAGAATTAAAATTACATAATCTATTTGCACCTACAAGTCAAACTTGTTAATGCAACCAAGCCGCACCTCGTGTACTTCGCTCGCACAATCTACTATTTAAAAGCAAAAAAAAATCACTATAAATTTCTTGAAAAAATTTCCGATGCGGAATTGTATTGTTTTCCAACGCTTGAGATTCCGACGCAAATGCGGAAAACGATAATGAGCGAGCACTTTTTCTTCTACCCTCTCTTAGAATGAAGTCAAATTACGAATTGTATTGTGTGTTCACTCATAAAAAATAAACTCGACCACGATTGTGCATTACGAAGGTAAATTAAGGATACAGGTACTTCTGTAATGGAACCAGAGGCGTATTGTGCTACTTTTTTGATATTTTTGCTTCAAATTTCGAGTGGAATAAATGGAAATGTGTTTAAATTTTTTCACAAATCTAAACTACTTATATAAGTACTGTCTCAATGAAGCCTGTTACATTTATATCAAAGAACAAAAATTTAAACACAAAACAAAAATTGTAATTGTGGGAATATTTTTAAACAGCAAAAACAAGAAAGTTTTCTACGGGCAACTACGACTAAACCAAGTTTAATGAATCTTAATATCAGTGAGGGAAATATTTCAAGACGTTAGAGCATTCGCACTTAATGTAGCGTTACAAGATAAACGGCACGATTATAACAAGAACATCTCGAGATAAGCGTTTATTTATAGCCCGCTAACCCTTCAAAAGTAATATGCGAAATTCCACACTTTCTACCCGTATTTTTAACTTCTCATATTTAAAGCCCCGCTTTAGATTAGACAACATTAGATTATGTATTTAAATTAAAATTATCGCTCAACTGTTTTCACTTCATTAATTCATTTAATTAAGTCCCTCTCGTGTTGAGCTATGAAAAATAATTGTGGTATATTTCATCTGCCTTTTTTACTGTTTACTTTTTCTTTAAGTGTTTCAAGTAGAAATAATAATAATAGCGTTATTATTATAAGACGGGTACTATATTTACATTAGTGATTCTAAGTCAACCTTAAAAACTGTTTGCCTACTGAATATTATTCATAAAGACTTTCAGGCGTACATGTTTATAATAAGCCTTTGCCCGCGGTCCACCGCAGTTAAAAGTTAGTTTATAAGTTATATCTCAGGTTCCTGATATAGTAGCGGGATAAAATGTATACGTAATATGTTTTTAATTCTAATCAAGTGCTATAAAAAAAAATATATTAAAATCCGTTTAGCAGTTTTTGTGTGGTGCGCGAACAAACAAACAGACAAATAGATTCATCATTCAACCAGACAGTAAATCTAAAAAAATATTTTGTGTTCAGACACGCCGATATAGCCTAATACAGTTTGTCACATTTTTTCTCAAATATCTTAAATGTACAGACACAGCTTTGTTACAGCTTTATAATATTAGGTTATTATTATCACGTTATTAATTATTTAAATTTCTTAAAAAAATACTCATTAAATAAATTCAACCTTCTAAATTTTAAATTATTAAACATATTCATTTCGTATGTCATCAATATCCCAACATACTCGTATATATAACTCTGTACCAACATCATTAGGGTTATTTCCACTTGCAGACAATCTGTTGAAATGTATGTAATAAACCGGGTTTAAGACCCAGCAGTGCAGGCGGTGTGAAGCACAATTCCAAAATAATATGAAATTATTGTCATTGTACCACAAATTCAAGACACTTCTGTTTGAATTTCACGACACAGTAAACAAACACTTTCACTTGATTTTCTTTCCTGTTATTTCTAGGCTAAGGTACATATTTTTATGCAGCTATAGTTGAAATATAAAAATGTGGGAATATGACCTTTTGATCTTGAATCCTACGATCTTAACCAACCATAGTATTGTTGTGATTATTGTAATATATTTTTTTATCACTTTACAATCTGATGATATCTTTGAGAAATATAAAATGTCTTTATATTTTTAGGAGGTTTTAAACGCACTTTGTATACTATAAATGTTTGTTTCAAATATTTTTCGTTTCGAGACTTGAACACGATAGATTTTTTTTAAAACATTGAAGTTTTCATAAAAATATGCAATCTTTTTAAGCAGTGGACATGTAATTTTAAGATATTTGAGAAAAAATTACTGTAATAGGCTAAACACAAAACAATTTTTTTTAGAATTTTTGTGTTTGTCTGTTTGTTTGTTCGCGCATCACACAAAAACTACTGAACGGATTTTGATGCAACTTCGCAATAAAGTTCTCTTTTTCCTCATTCTTAAATAATAATTTGTACTTTAAAATTAGCTGAGCATGTCAAGTGCTAAAAATACAGATCAAAATGTTTAAAAAAAAATCACGCCATCAAATAGTATGAATTTTAATTGCAAAATTAAACTTACTATATTGGATTAATGCATCTAAATGCGTTCCGATAGATGGCGTTGGCCGTTAAGACAAATGTGATGAAGAGATTGGGTATGGCCGAAAGATGGTGCGGTAGCTCAGTGGATTAGAGCACTTCCCCGGATTGGAAAGGACGCAGGTTCGATTCCCGCTCGCACTAAAGTTCTCTTTTTCCACATTCACAAATAATAATTTGTACTTTAACTATTAGATGGATTTTGAGGCAACGTTTTTTATTTGAAAGGCCTTGATTTCACTTAAAAACTGGTAGACATTTTATCCCGCTACTATATCGGGAACCTGAGATATAACCGAAAAACTAGCTTTTTTTGGCTTTTTTGGCTGCGGCGAAGCCGCTGGCAAAGGCTAGTCTTCTATAAATTCTTTAAAAAAATACCTAAACAAATTTCAAAATCCATTGCGTGGTCTAGAAGACGTAAGCGGAGAAATAGAGAAAATTTATTTTATACTTCCTACTAAGTATTTGTACAATCTAGCCGTAGAGATTATACGACGATATAATTACCTAAATTATTATTTTTAGTATTTAATCTGGCTTTCCTCGAGAATAGTCTTATTTTACAATAAATTATGTGTTTTAAGCCACATCAATATTTAAATAGACTCAGTTCACGATAACATAGTTTATTCTGAAATCAAGCTCTAATAATATTATCAAAACAAAGTTAAAATTTATATTTGGTCAGTATAAAAGTTAGATCTGATTGTGGTTCAATTTAGGTCAAAACTTTTAAATTGTACTTATCAAATAATATGATAATGTGCTATTGAGCTACAAGGCTTAATAGATAGAATTATAGATCAAAAAGATAGAATTCGATTATACTTCACATCGAAACGTGAAGCAGTGACTGTGCTGGCAGTCGACAGCGCGTCTGCTTAAGAGCACGTCATCGCAACACTTACGCTTTTGTAGCGTGACACTTGACCCACATCTTGTCTCCTGCAACAGGAAGCTTCTAGCACCCCATACTAACATCTCGCACTAATCTAAGCCCTCTTCCCTCACCACAAGCATAAAACTTGCTTGTATCAATCCCTTACTCAAAGACGACTCCCTACACAATTTAACACTTTGTTTTTCCTTCAAGCATAGCAGAATATTCAATGTCGGCGGAAAATGAGTTGGATGTTGCCATTTAGCGATTTACCACTCACTCGCTCAAGTAATAAGTTTCATATTCAAATGTTATTTTTCTAATGAATTTTTTATTCTATTTCGGCCTACACTAGATGCAATAATACATGTGATACAAGCTTTTCTGGCGACACGATCTCTGTGTAGCAAACACAAACGAAATATTTTAAAAATTCATAAAATGGTAACCCTTTTGGGTGAACCTTTTTTTAATACATATCTTTTTTTGCTTTTCTTTCTGTTTTAATAAGATAACATTCTGCTCACGGGAGTTGATTTCCGTGTAGCCAGTGCCATAAACAAACATACCTCATTATTTAAACACAAAGTGGAAAATGTGAAATCGAAAATAAGTCACGAGCAGGATTTTCGATTTCACATTTTCCACTTTGTGTTTAATGTATATGGCTAAGCATGTCAAATGCTAAAATATATATAAAAAAAAATTAAATACCTCATTCTTTTTTCTAAAAGTAACATAACATAGGTACTTCTTATAATATCAAGTTTCTGCTAGTAAAAGTCCCGCTAAAATCAAATCATTTCTGAGATTTAGCTTTAATGAAGACATTGATTTATAGTTAATAATTTGTTTGTATAAGTACTGTGAAACATTCATATACATATATATATATATATATATATATATTTATATAAAAAAATAACGTACCTACCATACTATTTTATGCTTCATAGTCCGTTGTAAAAACATGGTACATTAAATTTTCTTTTTATTTTATTATTATTTTAACATTACAAACTGATAATTCAATTTTATTTATATATGAGATAGATTAGTAACAGATATTTTGGTATCTTTGTAGTAACTGACTAAAACATAGTTGCAATGGGAAGTGGTGGATACATAGCACCACTTTCCATCAAATCCCTGCATCGCGGGAGACTTTACAAACATATATTATGATTTATTGGACTTAAATTACACTCACACTCAGTACGACTATTTAGACGTGGATAGTAAGGCATAAAATATTACCCTTATACCCAATTTTAATTAAAAAATACACCGAATAAAAAGACCTTATGCATTTTTACATTTAACCTTTGTCTTCGGCTATATTCACACAAAGAATTATCTTGTGTTAGAATTGAGTCCACAACATTCAGAACGGTAGATCGGAATCTTAATTACTCACCATGATTATATTATTAATAAGTATGGGCTATATTTACTCATATAATTTCAGCATTATAATTAATTCGTGCCACAATGACGCCTTCTGTATAAAACACGTTTTTGAAATCACTTTTTAGTAAACAGTTAATTTATGTCTTTTGTATATAAACTTAAACAGTATTCAGGAATATGCATTGATCATTACGATTCCACGTTTTGCATAAGTTTACATTAAAGGCTGGGATCACCTTTATAACTTCTGTTAACGTGATTTGCCTGCCAAAGCAAATCCTTTTAAGGCACATAAAAATCGCTTTTTACCTGTTCTTATTCTTTTATACGTAATCAAAACTTTACGGCAATTTTATACGTATCGGAAAGGGTCCATATCAAATAAAATTGGGGCTTTAAGGCTGGCAACTTCTATGAGAATTTGTTGTGCGTTGAATCAGTTATTGTTGCCAACTTTTAATTGGTTTAATAATTCGCGTTTTCTGATCTCAGTAAGTATAAAGTGTTAACTTTTTCAATTACTGCTAGTGAAGTTCAGATGCTATCATTGACGGTACGGCTTAGACTATGTTTCAATTAATACGCCATATTTATTTATTTTAATTGAAATATTTTGATTCTGAAAATTAACTCTGTTTTTAATTATATTTGTAATTATTAAACTCATTCATTTTTCTATAAAAATAAGCATAACATTTTATTTCCTTTATTGTTAAAGTTATCTTCAATCAGATATTTGCTATTTTCTTTGCCTCTAATTTAGCAAAATATAGCGCTATACTAATGTATTTAGCATTTCAGAATTCCAACAAACATGTAGGTGTTATCGATATCCAATAATGTAGTATAATAAAACAATGGAATAAAATAAAATGACGATAGTCGTTACCCGACGTGGACATCGAGGTATAAAATATTATCCCTATACCCAATTTAAATGAAAAATTACACCACACGAAGAGTTTTCTTTATACGTTTTTACATTTAAGCTATGGCTTCGGCTATAAGCCGTTTCAGTTGACACGCACACCATTGACAACACAACCTTTGATTTATTTTTCAATGTATTAATTACTATAAAAAACACTTAAATAAAGCTATACCTGGATTATATAATATTCAGATGATAGAAAGTTATAGATTAAATACTACAATATTGAGAACAAGTTTTATCTGTTTTCAATATTTACACACAGTAAAGGCCATTCTTCTAAAAAGAGCGTTCAATTAGTACGAATCCAATTAATTCTGTCAGTATTTAGATATTTTTGTATACTTTTAGCATTTGACATGCTTTAACCATAAATATAAATAAATGATGGCAGATGCTTTGCCATGGACGGTATCCAGGAGATGCAGGTTCAAATCCTGCTCGTGACTGTTATTTTCGATTTCACATTTTCACATTTTGTGTTTATTTATAAATATGGTTAAAGCATGTTAAATGCTAAAAAGTATATAAAAATATCTAAATATTTCTAGGGCTGCATCATTATTTCGTAAAAATCATAATTGTAAAATTAAGTTTACCTGGTTGGTATAATGTATGTAAATACTTCCTTCAGATGGCGCAGGCGTCGCCCAAAGACGTTAAGAATGATTGTGTTATCGAAATTAGCAGCCAAGAGCAATTGTCACAATGTCTGAATTGGCAAAGCATCTGGACGGTAACCAGGAGATGCAGGTTCAAATCCTGCTCGTAACTGTTATTTTCGATTTCACATTTTCACACTTTGTGTTTATTTAATTCTGTCAGTTTTTATTTAAACAACCTTCTCCAAGAATTATTGGTAGGTATATTTATGCGTTGGTTACAACTTCGTGCGTATAAACAAACTCGAATAATATTAAGTAAAAAGGAGTGGATATTTTTTGTATATACCGCTATGGTTCAACCTCAATTCAATTCTTTTTTATTTTGACATGAAAAGGGCATGGCGGACTGAATTGGTAGGAAGCCTTTAGTGCAGAGAATAATTTATGGTACCTAGTCTGACATGGGCGATGTTATATTATTACTGAAGTTACTGGGATTTGTGGAAATAAATTTTAGAGACACTTCTGATTGAATAGGTGGCAAGTAGCCAAGTGTTCAATCAGTGTCGTTTTTCAGAAATAAAATATTTTTCGAATAAAATGTTAAAGGTATTATAAGTATTGTTGAAGTAGAACTTCTTAGGGAGTAGCTAGGTAATTGAGAATTAGGGTTTCTTTTATACTCAGAGCTATTCCTATTAATACTTCCACTTCCACCTCGCGTCTTCATATCGTTTAATTTTATGCTGTGATAGATGCTGATGTTGTCCTATCTATGCTTACCTATTGCAATATAATTAGGATAGTTACACCAAATTAGAAGGGTTACTGTTGGGGTTTGTTTGAGTTTCGTCTCTAATGTAGTTACTATACATATGTATAATTAATAGAAGATTATAAGAATGTTCCAAACTCAAATTAATAAAACAGTTAACCCTGTTATCTTAATTTTCTAGTCACTACTCGCTACATATGGTAGAGATTTATCAACCAACTTTGCTAGTGGAGCTTTTGTTGGTCTAAATTAAACCGTAATTAGTTAGACCGGTGCGGTGATTAATGTCGGTTTTTACGGGTTACGAGTTACGGGAGCGACTAATGTTATTAACCACGCAACCAAGCCCGTAATAACGACTTCAGCGAGTGGGGTGTTTGATTTGTAAATGTTGGACTTGTGAATGTTTTCCTTGTTTAGTTTATTCATATTAAATGTTTTCATATTTTGATCATGTATTAATACTAATGCTTCTGTATATGTGCTGCTTATATAAGTGCTTCGGGAGGCACGTTAAGTAACGGGCAATCACATCCTGGCAGACATAACAGGTTGTCTGTCATGAATAAAAAAAACCGACTCAGGTCTTGTTCTGAGGTTGCTAAAGTTGTCCTCTTAGTTGAGTCGAGGAGGTCAGATAGACAGTCGCTCCGTGAAAATACTGGTAAATCAGCTAAAAGTCGAACAGATCGGTAGCCGACGCCAACCAAAAGTTTGAGATAAGGAGAGATACTGATGATGACATAAATATTAATTTAGAAGATGGAGATTTCCATGGGCTTCTATTCACGCTACCCGTACTACCATGGTATAAGAATATAGAGCATATTAGCTGTCATAAAAGTAAGCAATTAGGTAAATTTAAACAAACAATATAAGCGTGATTGTATGGAAACCAAAAATCTATACCGCTCGTTCTGCGTAGTTTGTCTGTATCCTAACTATTATAAAGCTGTAACAGAATTGTATCTGTACATTTAAGATATTTGAGAAAATAATGACTGTATTAAGCTATTAAGGTTTCTCTGAACAGAAAACATTAAGTTTTAGAATTTTTGTCTGTTTATTGATTGACTTAATTGATACCTCTTGATTAGACTTAAAAACTGGTAGGTATAAGTTATATGCTACTATAACGGTAAGCTGAGAAATAACCAAAACTAGATTATGACAGGAAGGAAGGCAAAGGCTAGTACTATTATAAAGCTGTAATAGAGTTGTGTTGAAGATATTTGAGAAAAATTAACTGTATTAGGCTACGTGAGTGTCAGAATCAGATCCGATCCGACTTTATAATTGTTGTCTGTTTGTCTGTCTATCTGTTTGTTATAATAAGCTTTGGTTAGATTTAAAAGGCACGAAGGCAGTTTTTTATTTGGTGATTCTCTAGTGTCGAATATACAATACCCTTTTGTAGGTTCCCCTCAGAGACAGAGTGACAATTAATTATAATTTAGTAGGAAAAGGCAGGAAGATGTTCATAAATCTATGTAATACATTACAGTGACCCATTGCTTCGCATTATTTTAGTGAATGGTTCGGTTATTGCCCTGAATAAGCGATTGGTACCAACATCGTTCAGTAACAAACCATTCGCGAAATTAAACTGTCAGTCCATTCTTATGTTGCTTTGTTTTATTTATTGTCCTACAAACTGGAATATTAGGAAGTTAATTTGTTTTAATTGTCTAATCGTTTCATTTTGTTTTTCGTTTGATAAACCTTTTTTTATTAAGGCGAAAAAAATTTACCTAACCACACACCTCGTCGTTCGTGGCAACGAACAGGGCAGTGTGGGGCCCTTACCCACTAAATAAGCCCGCCGTGTGCCATCTCTCCGCCTGTATTGGTGAATCACTGGAAGATTGTTACATTAGTGTAGTGGTCCGCCGGCGGCTTGTTTGATAAACCTGATAATTATTAGCTCCTATAGTAATACTTTCTGATATTTACGCGAATGTTACACATTTTGAAATAAAACTACGTTTACGGAATCTATCACGCCTACTTGATTTTACTACTATCCCGACGTTTCGAATACTTTACAGCATTCATGATCACGGGTGGACTTAGATGATAGACGTCCAAGGCCTTGGATACGATACGATATAACGTGATAGATTCCGTAAACGTAGTTGTAGCTCCTATAGTATCAATATTAAAGTATAACTATGAGTATTGACTGCACTGATGGTAAAAAAATGCGGTAGACGGCATTAGGCTCGACCCCTTTACGTGGGACTTAACATAGCTGGCGAATCGTATGTGTGTAATACACCTGTGCCTACCCCTTCGGGGAATACAGGCGTGATGCTATGTTTGTTTGTTTCTTTAAAAATATGCGAAACAAACAATCTCACGATTGTTTGTTTGCCCAACCTATCAGGCCGTAAATACTAAATATTCTAAAATACGCACACAATTTAGTTTAAAACCCAAAAAAGGACAGGCTTCTGTTTATCCCAGAAGAAGAAACGGTTTCCATGGAATAACTTTATTAGCTTAGAGATAATATATGTGCCTCACAGTAAATATTTATATTCTGAAGTCCAAGCGGACGAATTCGCGGTAAGAACCTAGTATACATACAATACACCTACATTTATTATAATAGCCTCTACAATTTGCTGGCATAAGTATAATATTCTATACTTCCAAGCGGCCTTGGGTGCTCATAATTCCATAAATCTTAATTCCCTCTACGGCACTATGAAAACATTGCTACTCCAGAGAAAACATATATTTTTCGGTATAAAAAGTAGCCAGTGCATGTAAATGCATCGCATAGATGGCGTGAGTCGTAAAGACATCTAAAAGCAATTGTAAAGTGGAGATTGGGAATCGCGGTCAGTGACTGCGATGGCTTAGCGGTCTAGAGTGCTTCCCCGGATTAGAAGGAACGGACATTCGAACCCGCTTGTAGTAAACCTCCCTTTTTCCACTTTCACAAATATTTTATTTGCCTATTTCTCTTTTTGGGCTCTATGCAAAATTTCATGATGATCGATTTGGAATGGCGTGATAGCGTAACGAAAAAAAAATCGCACTTACGCAATTATTATATTAGTAATGGTGTGTTATCAATTCACAAATACGTAAGGCCTGATAACTCGTGACTTAAGTCCTTGCCAAGTTTCCACTAGGGATTGTGATAAACGTGCAAGGGTCAAGGACATAATATATATTCTTAATTGTTTTTTTAAGAAATGACATCTACTGGAAAGTGCAGGATGACGACATATTGTATCCCTAGTACCTACCTATATCAGTGTTAGTATAATATGTAAGACTATGATGTGTATGAGTGGACTTGCATACAGGGTGTTTATTACGCGATACAATCTCCGGTGCGCTATGAATATTCAACAATGAAACGCTGTTTGTTTACTTTTTAAAATACATTATATTATATTGTGTGTGTACTTTTTTAATTGGATTAATATGAATGTGCTGTTGTGAACAAAACTAGACTCTTTGTTAGTACAGATAATGGAGTTTTAACAATTTTTGTTTATTTCGTTAATAATATATTACATGTTTGTGTGTATCTCACATGAATATTAGTATCAAAAGAATACTTATTGTGTCCAAGACATATATTGTGTTGTGGACGCCATACTTGTTTATTCATATTAACATATTTAATATCCATTCTCACTGTTAGGCTTCTCCATAGATCCGTCGATAAACTGTAAGCATATATTATATAATTTTATTAATTTATTGTTAAACCGTAGGTACGTGCTTATGTTTCCTACAGGGATATAAGTACGTTAATTAACCATTCGTCATACCTTACAATAATCATAAAGGAAGCACCATCCTACTCCATATTACTGGTACCATATTGGCAACCCTTATAGGATTTAAAATAATCTGAAAAATATGATTTTAAATAACGAAACTCGCTTATAATACTCACATGCTAAATTGCTAAATATGGATCATCGGCAATGGCAAATTTATCTATCCATATTCAACACATAAAATATTAAAAATACATTTTTTAATAACTTGCATATAACACAATGTATTATTCATAAAATATATATACTTAAATATTGTTCATGAAATATAGTATACTTAGACTAATCAATGATCCTAAAAATAACTATAGTGGCCCTTATTGTTTGATTCCAAGGACATTTAACACGTCAATCTGAATACATGACAGACTTTGAGTTGCTACTATATATGAACTTAACATTAAAAATAGAATAGTACTCACTCCTCTTTTATAAAACACTAGTCTTTAGCCGCATCTCCACTGAAGACAAAAGCTAGATTTTTTAAGTTTATAGGTTATAATTATCTCAGGCTCCCGATATAGTAGCGAGACATTAGTTTTTAAGCCTAATCAAGCTCCATTAAACAAAAAAGTAAAAATGTCCTACTGCCCACCCTGCTGCCCGGGGAGACAACGGGGTAGTGTGGGGCTATCACCCACTAAAAAACCATCGCTCGCGCAACGGCCGGCAGCGACAGGTCTACGCCTATGAATGCAACGAGTTCCCGGCGCTGCACATCCCAAGCCGGGCATGACTCGAGCGTGTGCTGCGCCGAGTCCTGGCCGCAGTTGCAGTGGTGACAGCCTGGGGTCGTCTCCCTCCTAGCGATCATGTGCAGGTATTTGCCGAAGCAACCATGCCCCGACAAAACCTGCACCAATCGGACGGTGAGGACCCCGTGCTGCCGCCCTGCCCATTCTTCCAAGATCGGCTGGAGCGCCCCCACGGTCCAGAGACCAGCCCGGGGCATCTCCAGCCGAGACTTCCACTTTAGGACGGTGGCGCGGCGGGCATCTTCCCGCCACGATGAAATCGCGCTCAGCGAGGGGCGGCTGCTCCCCACCCGCGCCGTCGACGCCCGCCTATAGACGTCGGCGAGCACCTCCGCCTCCAGATCCCACGGGGGGGTTCCGACCAACGCCCAGGCTGCATCGGTCGAGACCGTGCGGTACCCGTGTATTGCCCTGACCGCTACGACCCTCTTTGGACGCCACAGAAGGGCCCTATTGCGAGTGGCCAGGGACTCCGCCCACACGGGCGCGCCGTACAGTGCCATCGACCGTACTACCCCCGCGTAGAGTCGTCGACACGCGAGACTCAGTCCGCCCAAATTCGGCATCAGTCGCCCGAGGGCAGACGCCGAGACGAGCTTAGGCGCAAGACGGCGGAAGTGCTCGTCAAAGTGCCACCGTCCATCCTTTACCAAGCCCAGATATTTGATGTGGGCCTGGATCGGAAGTCGCAGCCGCTTTAGGTAGAGGGGCACTGGTACCGGAGTGCCATCATCGGCTGCATAGCCGAATGGCAGACTATTGAAGTCATTGGCGATGTCGAGTGACACCGCCAACAGCACTTCCCTCGAGGTGACGGCCTCTGCAGCCGCGGCCTTCAAACGCAGAATGGCGTCGACCGTAGACCGACCCGCCCGAAATCCGAACTGGGCGTCGGACAGGTCGGGGCCGACCGCTCCTATGTGCCGGATGATGCGTGCAGCTACTACCCGCTCGAGGAGTTTGCTCACCTCGTCCAGCAACACGATGGGCCTGAAGGCCGCGACTGTGTTCGGAGAGGGCCAGCACTCGGGCGGGAACCCCGTCCGGCCCGGGGTTGGCGCTTCTCCGCATACGCCCCGCTGCCGCCCTCATTTCCGTCGTCGTCACGGGTGGTACCTCCCCGTCGTCGGCCTCCCGGTCGTCATCTGGCGGAGCCATGACCGATGCGTGTGCACCGCCCGTGAAGGGAAAAGTCCCTCGACCACCTCAGAGAGGAAGCCCGGCCGGAGGGTCTCCGTAAGGGGGGGGCCTGGGCGCGGAGCTTGTTAAGCGCCGCGCGGTACGGGCGTCCCCAGGGGTCACGCTCGAGACCTTCCAACATCTCCTGCCTTTTCACGTCTTTGGCGTGACAGATGGCCAGCTTAAACGCGGCGTGCGCACTGCTGTACGCCGCATACAGCTGGCCCTCCCGCTCTTCGTCACGGATTCGGCGACGTCGGCTGCGGGTGTAGGACCTCCGGGCACGAATACAGGCTGCACGGAGGTCCGCCAGCTCCGGGGACCACCATTAGACCCCCTTCCGTCGAGGCAGGCGCCGCACGCGGGGCATGGCCGCATCGCAGATCTGCATAAGCATGCCGCGAATGTGGCCGGCGCCCACGTCTTCTGTCAGGGGGGAGGCAGCCAAGATTGAAAAATGGTCACAGCCCATCGCGGAAAAGCGGGAGTTCTGTCCGCTACGTGACCCCTACTGGCGCCCTGGAGGGTCCGGGAGACCTCTATCTGAATGTATCTGTGGTCAGATAGGGTCTCGACCTCCTCCAGAACTCGCCAGCTCCTTACGCGTGCGGCGACACTGGAGATAGCGAACGAAAGGTCCACTATCGACCCGCCCCAGGGCCGCATGCATGTTTGAGCGGACCTTCGGTTGAGCAACACGAGGTCCGCCGCTGCCGCCCACTCTTGGACCGCCGCACCTCGGGCGTCCGTCCTGGGGGACCCCCACTCCGTTGATTTGGCGTTAAAGTCCCCCAGCACGAGCACAGGGTTCGGTGCTATTCGCCGTATCGAGGTCTCCAGGCTGTGCAGGAAGACCTCAAAAGCCGCCAGACTACGACTAGGGGAGAAGTACACGCCATAAAGCGTGACCCCTCCCCATTCAGCCGCCACATATCCCGTGCCCTGGTCTTTGACTGACAAGAGCGGGAAATGCGGCGCCGCCGAACCGATGACCGCCACGGAGCCATCCCCGCTACCCACCCAATTGGGGCGATCGGGGACTATGTACGGCTCCGCGGCTACGGCAACACCGATCGACCGCTCCGCCATGGATTGCAGGAAGGGGTACTGCGCCCGCGGAACGGCCGAGATCTCCTTGGAGGAGGATAGCGTCGTGATCCGTTATTAGACCACGATATCCTCCTCCATGCGCTGCGGTGGTCCAGCCGCGCTGGGCCAACCCCCTCTTAGGGCCTGACTTGGCCGGAGACTTGCACCCTACCCGCCCCATACAGTGGTTGGCGGGGCGATTGCCAGCCGCGCACGCGGGGCAATGTGGGGTGGCAGTACAGGCAGCCGCCTGGTGCCCTGCCTGACCGCAGCGGAAGCAAAGCCCGCTGCAGTCAAAGCAGTTGGTGCACGGCGGCCGGGTGTGACCTACCGCCAGGCACTTGTAGCACCTGGCAGGCCGAGGCTCCAGTGCGTTTACCTGCGCGGCGCTCCAGCCCACGAGAAGTCTGCCGGCGGCGACCAAATCCTTGGCCGCCGCGACAAGGCACGAGACCCAGACGGCACCCACACCACCTGGACCTGGGTGAATGGTGCCCACCCGGACGGCGCTGCTGGAAAACCCGTTTTCGAGACGATTGCCTCTCAGATCTCTTCCGCCGTCACGGAATCGTCCAGCCCGGAAATGCGCAGTTCGGCGCACTTCACGGTTCTGGCGACCCGGACACCACTCTCAGCCGGGAACAGGCCCAGCAGCCTCGCGGCCATTGCGTCGGCCGTCTTGGCGCCCTCTGGTCCCAGGTACTCGAAAATCCGAGCACCTGTTCGGGCTTGGCGGGAGCGAGTGGAAACGTCCCCGAGATCGAAGACGTTTATCTCCCACCGGGCACGCTTCAAGACGGCCTCGTAAGTCAGGCCCTTTTCTTTTCCCTCAGGCAGCACGGTGATCACCACCGCAGCTTCCTTCGGGACCTTCAATTTCCACGACTTCTTTCACCGCGGCTTCGGGGCTTCCCCTCTTTGATTAATTGGCACCGCTTCGCGCTCTGAGGCAGCGCCGCGACCCTTGGCCCTGGCCTTTTGCCGGGGTCCAACCACCTGCCAGTCCCCGTCTGAGGACGTAGCAGTGGCATGGGTGGGGGCAGGAGCCCGGGGCGCGACCGCCGCAGCCCGTGAAGGTGGGACCGTTTGTCGCGGCGCAGCATAACGCGGAGGCACAGCGGTGCTTGGCAGAGGCGGGAACTCCTCTCGGGGCTTACCCCTCGGGGCTTGTCCCGCTTTGTCCTTTTTCTTGGCCTTTTTATTTTGGGCCTTTCCTTGGCCTACAGGAGCCGGCGAAGTTTTGGCCGCTGGTGGTTTGGCCGCCGTCGCGGCAAAAGACATATTATATTATATATACCCCCCTTGGCACGGCAGGGCTGTCGGTGCCGAGGACGCCGCAGCACCTCTTTTGTCAGCCGCAAGTGGCGGCTGAAGTCGGGGCTCCGGCGGCGATCTCGCGGCCAGAGCATCGAAACGCGGACCAAAGACCGCAGCAATGCGGTCAATGATCACGCGGAACGATTCGTCCTCCAGTTCGGGTCCAGCCCCTGACTGGGCAGTGGACGAAGCCGGGGCAGCCGCAGGGGGCCCAAGCTCAACCCGCAACCCGGCCTGTCCCTGCTCCAATTCCGCCATCCGCGCCTCGAGGCAGCGGTTAGCCTCGTCGAGGCGCTGATTCTGCGCCTCCAGACGAGCGTTCTGAGCCTCGAGGCGCTTATTTTGGTCCGCCAAACGCTGGACCGATAGCGTAATCTCGTGCGCGGCGTCTTTGAGGCCACGCGCGAAGCTACTTTTGAGGTACCGCGAACCAGCAGCGACCGTCTCGACTATGGCCACACTATTACACATATAGGGCCCTCTCCTGAGCCTGGGCTGTCCCTATACGACCCTCATCTGGGAGGCGGGGCTTTTCCGTTAGGAGCGCCAAGCTCCTCTGCGTTTTGCACCACCTCCGCCTGTCTTTAATCTCGCATCTCAGCCTTGTTCGCTGAGGCGGCACGCGGTACCGGTGTCCCGGGGTCGGCTGATGCATTGACCCCTAACCGCTGCGGGTATTTTTGGGGGAGGCATCTCTGTCGAGCTCAGGTCGGACTCCGAGGCAGCGCCCCCCTGTGATAGGGTGCGCTTGCGCCAGAAACGTGACTCCGACACCACCTCTGCCAGCCGCGATAGCTGACTCTCGGCAGCCTTAATCAGGCCACCTTCCTCAGCGGCAGACATCTCGGCGGCTGAAGTGCCGGCCGAGCTACCCATCATCGAGCTGTCCCTTGACGACTGGGACGCTCCCTTGGTCGTCTTTTTGCCCTTGCGGGACTTTTTGCCGCCACGCGTTTTACGCGCAGCTGCACTAGTAGGGGCCGCATTTACAGCCGGACCCCTTACGGCTGAGGCGTCAGGTGCACTACCCGACTCCGTCGGTGTTGTTTTTAAATTTTTTAAATCCATTTGATTCCCGCGATTGTGGGAGAAAAGAGTCCACCCGGGCAGAGCTACCATTTCCTGGGTAAGCGTACATTTGTAACTCAACACAGGGGGTCCGCAAGTACCCTAGCTGGGGCCGCGCTCGAGACTGAACTACCCATCAGCCATGCCTCTCCTCGCCGCGCGCCAGAGCTTGAGATTCGGGGTAATTTTTTATAGAGGTTGTTTTCTCCGCGGTCCGGGCGATTAAGCCAAGACCCTCGTTCCTGTATGCCCGCGAGACGTAACCACAGACAAGCGATCAGGTTTACGATTTGGGTCAGGGGGGGCCGCTGTGGCCTCACTGTCCTCCTTCTCCAGAGCCCGGGGAGCCAGTCTGGCCCCACCGACCCCGACGCCTGGTCTATCCGCCGTGCCCTCTGCTGAGTCAGAGGGACACGCGGAAACCCGTCCTGTCCGGAATTTTAGCCGCCGGTGACTGCCGACGTTTCCCAGGGTGCACCACTAGGAGGTAAACCGGCACCACACCCCTAGTGGCAGAGCCTTGCTTATCCCAGCACAAATGGACCTACGATCGATCAATTGGGGAAGTACCACCCTCTCACAAAAGATCAACGTGTAACAACGGCAGTTAATCTTACCATTATGTATCGTATGGTGAGTTAGGGTGCAGAAGGCCCGAACCCCCTTTCCTATCCTCTCCTTATTATCCACCCTATCCACCTCCTATCCCTTTCCTTGGAAATGGCGACGCGCCAGTGATGCCTTTGGTATTGCTAGCGTCTATAGGCTACGGTAACCGCTTACCATCAGGTGGGCCGTATATATGTTCGCCAATCACGTACTAAAAAAAAATACGGATTACAATGTAGTTTTTTTCGCTGACGTCTAGACTACATTTCAAACTTTCTTGATAATTGCTTCAGTCTATTTATTTCTATTGTGCGTTGTAGATATCACTAGCGCACTGTTCATCTTTCATCTATTGATGCATTTCTGTCAATACGACATGGTGACTATGGTTCTTGTTAACGAAGACATAAGACAGGCTACACTTTCGCTAATTGAACATACTCATTGCAGGGAGTAAGACGGCCAGCAGGCGTCGCTCTGACATCTTATATTGTAATTGCTTTAGTCGTGCGCTGTACAAAGTCAGTGTATTTGAAAATTAATGTTGTTGCGGAAATCACAATTCTAAAGTATGAAATAATAATAAACGTATGTTTATACATTTTTCATCTATATTTTTTAGCATTTGAGATGCTCAGCTACTTTTAAAGTACAAATTATTTGTGAATGAGGAAAAAGAGAACTATAGTGTGAGCGGGAATCGAACCCGCGTCCCTTCGAATCCGGGGAAGTGCTCTAAGCCACTGAGCTACCGCACCGACCTTACGGTCATCCCAATCTCCTCATCACATTTGTCTTTATGACCAACGCCATCTATCGGAATGCATTTGCATGCATTAATCCAATATAGTAAAATTAATTTTGCAATTAAAACACATACTGTTTAATGGCTGACAGACAAACAGATAAACAGACAAACAGACAAAAATTCTAAAAAAAATTGTTTTGTGTTTAAACACGCCTATATAGCCTATTACAGTAATTTTTTCTCATATATCTTGAATGTACAGACACAGCTCTGTTAAAGTTTTATAATAGAATAGATAACAAGCATTCCCCGCGGCTTAGCTCGATTCATAATATTGATGAAAAATCTATTTCGGATAGGATTCCTATAATTAGGTATAAGAGTCGCCGCGCTGACAGCCAGTTTTACCCTCCCTCCGCATTAGAAGTTACACATCAAAAATATAGGTTCCGGATAAGTAATCACCAACATATCATATCCATCCATCCATCAGCCTTTTAAAGTCCACTGCTGGACATAGGCCTCCCCAAGAATTGGGGATAACTGGATACCTAATTTCTATGTATAACAATGTAAACCAGCCTCCAAGGATAAAATCCTTCAAACTAATTCGCCTTTTATTCTAACTTCGCATTATTTGGATTGTGGAACAATAACTGATGTATTCATAATTATGTACCTAACAACGTAATTTCTATTATGTATAGGTACATAACGAATATTAACAACGTAATATCTAGGTCAAGTTAAAATAAGGATTAGATTGACTTGATATGTTCAATATTTACTTTTTTTTAGAGATATTATGGGATAGCTGGTATAATTACATTAAATTCAATAGATAGAATGTAAAGTTCCATCTATCGAAAAGTGACAGAACCAAATCACCACCATCACGGTAAAGAGTTACGCTTGTATGCATTTTATTATAGTGTAAAGGAGCTAACCAATTGTATGTTAATTCCAGTTTTGAAATTGGTGCTGGATTTTCACTAAAGGTAGCAAGATCAGTGTACCTCTGGATAAGGTCTTAAACGATCCCCGTTTACCCCCGTTTTACCACAGAACTTCTATCTTGTCGAAGTTCATTTGCATTTAGAAAGAAAATTAGAGTACCTAAGTATTAATAATAACAGGTTATCCACTTGTATTTTAAATGCTATAACGGTCCGTGGTCATGAGTCAACTGGTGAAACCTAGTCGAAACATCGGAAATAAAAAGGTTTTTTAAATAGATTTTTGATAGATTTTTGTAAATAGATACGCGCTAAGTCCCGTTATTGCATTGAAAATACATGGTAATGAAACGCGATAGTTTAAAAAATGTATCCACTACCACAAGAATTAGACCTTTACAGAAAGAGCAATCGCTCGTTTGAACAAAATTTTGCTCGTTGTACACAGGCCAAAAGTTGTTTTGGGAGAATCACCACTTAAGTACGCCATAGCTAGAGATTATTTAATACAGTTCAAAGTAGTTGTTTTTATAATTTTTTGGTCAAGAACATGTCGGAGTTTTTGAAAATTATGAGTAAATTTTAATTACTTAGAATAGCAATTAAAGGTTGCAGTCGATTTCGATGCCCAAGTACTTAGTGTGTGTAGTTCTTTCAGCCAGCAGTGTTCTTTAAGTTGGAACATGAGTGCGCAGTTAATGTAAAGTTATTTAGGTATTAGACATTTATGTTGTCGATATCTGTGCTATTATAAAGCTGTAAAACCCCCGTTCCTGTATATCTAAGATATTTGAGAAAAGAATATTGTACAGCTATTTTGGTGTCTGAATAATTACTCTATATACGATAATTAAATTTGCCGTGTGGGGCCGGCTTTAGAATTGTCCCACCCCTCTCCACCCATGGGAGTCGTAAGAGCCGACTGAGGGAATCCCGGGGGAGTGGGCAGCAGCACTCCTTCGAGTATTAACAACTTCCACTGCGATCGCCAACCCGCCTGCCAAGCGTGGCGATTACGGCACTATCCCCCATTCTTGGGGAGGCCTATGTCCAGCAGTGAACGTTAAAGGGCTGATGGATGGATGGATACGATAATTAAATTATCCATCTCTCTGGACCTCTGGTCTTTCTTTTTTAATACTTTTGTCTATTTTGTTGTTTTCGCATCACGTAAATGTCTTGCTGCTATGAATGAAGAACTAGAGATCCTGCGGGCAGAAGCTTTATTATTAGTGAATATTAAAACATTTTTGATCTATATGTTTTAGCACTTGACATGCTCCGCCACTGTTTAATGTTTAAAAAATCGCGCCAATAGTATGAATTTTAATTACAAAATTAATCTTACTATATCGGTTTAATGCATGTAAATGCGTTCCGATAGGTGGCGTTGATCGAAAAGACAAAATGTAATAAGGAGATTGGGGTGATCGAAAGATCTGTACGATAGCTCAGTGGCTTAGAGCACTTCCCCGGATTGGAAAAGACGCGGTTTAATTTCCAGCTCGTACAAAAATCTCTTTTTCCTTATTCACAAATAATTTGTACTTGAATATTAAAAGTTTTTGTCAAGTATCACGGGCGCGCCCATGTAAAACCTATGTTTGTGTGATGTACTAATAGTTGTACGGAGTCTGTATGTACTAAGAACCTAAGCACCGACCTGATCACGACGACTAAAACGTAAAGAAAACTTTATTATTTAACATAATACTTAAGAACTGAGAGGCTATAAACTTTATTCTGCGGTCAGTAAATAACCGATAGCCGTTATCAGTACGTACCAGCAACGGGTAGCCTTTTAAAATATAACCCTCTAGGCCAGAACGGACAAAAATGACCCCGGTTTATGTGCTGTAAAGATAAACACTTACATTGTTCGTGCAAACGTGAAATATATGAGAATGGCTTTTGCACTGTTCATATTTTCTAAAGGTTTTTTACTTAAGTTAAATTATCTTTAATATTGACGACAGTAAAGATTTTCTCAGTAATTTCAATTTGCGCGTTATGCTCATGCTTTTACGCTTATGATATGGAGATAAGAAATGTATGACCAACTTCCAGGAAAATGTAGTCAAACCACCAGAATCAGATATTGTCGTTATTTTTTTTTATTGTCCAATATACCACTGCAGTAATGCAATATGGTTCCAGTGGCCCACCAATACAGGCGGAGAGATGGTACACGGCCGTTTTAAACAGTGGGTGAGGGCCCCACACTACCCTGGTCGCTGCCCTGAACGACGGGGTGTGCGCTTAGGTACATTTTTTCGCGCCTTAAAAAAATAAAAATGGCTGAAAATGGTATTCATAATTAAACACAGATTTCGGTGACTGCGCACCTTCTTATATTTCCAGTTATGTAACTCATCGCATTATCCATAAAAAAGTGCGAAACTATCCTGTACATAGTATAGGTATACCTATCGATACAGGGTCCGTCCCATAAATCTGTTATTTTTCTTAGCTTTCATCTTCGTGTTTCCATAAATCGTCCAGGAATTGATGAATTAATAACACAAAGTATATCTCAGTCCCCCTGAGTCTTAACTACGGGGATTTTCGCCCCTCAATTTCCGTGACGTAAGCCCTTGTCTGATGTTACTATCTTTGATAAGTGGTATTTTTGCTTTTAGTATTAGTTGTCAGTTAAAATGTAGTGTATATCTGTTTATGGTTAGTTTCATAACTAATAGCATCCTTGCTAATACAATACTACCTCTCTGGTGCTGCGGTAGTGTAATCGACTGCTGATCATAAGGTCTCAAGTTTAATTCCGGGTGGGACATTGTTATTGAGGTTTTTCCTAAAAAGAATAAGTCTCAGTAGCAGCCCGGAGTTTGAAAATGTGCCCAATAGATGGCAATAGGCTC
Source organism: Leucoma salicis (assembly GCA_948253155.1). Taxonomy (NCBI): domain Eukaryota; kingdom Metazoa; phylum Arthropoda; class Insecta; order Lepidoptera; family Erebidae; genus Leucoma; species Leucoma salicis. The sequence continues at coordinate 9,233,308 of OX411820.1, read as the reverse complement.
GCCCTCTATTACGTGGGACGTAAACATAGCTGCCGAACCATAAGCAGCTGCCTTAACCTTGGGTGTGTATTGCACCTCTGCCTACCCCTTCGGTGAATACAGGCATGATGCTATGTTTTTAATGTTTTTAATATCATACATTCTTATATATTTTTGATGTGAAACATCTAATGCGGAGGGAGGGTAAAATCGGCTGTTAGCGTGGCGACGCTTTTATTGTACTTGTCCCGTTCAAATCTTGCAAGTTAAATTTGCCACACTTCCCGGTTTCCGATTGAGCTGAAATTGTACACGCATGTGTCAAGTGACAATGCAATATTATGATGACATGAAGCTGATCTGATGATGGAGCTGGAAGGTGGACATAGGAACTCTATAATGAAACGGCGCAACCCCATCGAGTTTGGGCTCGTATGATTCGTCTTGCCGAGTACTTTGTGTCTAGATGGTATCCAGGGGCTGATGATGAAGCTGGAAAGTGGCCACAGTAACTCTATAATGAAATAACGCAACTCCGTCGAGTTTGCACACGTTTGATTTGTCTTGATGAGTACTTTGTCTTCAGATGGTATCCAGGGTCTGATGATGGAGCTGGAAGGTGGCCATGCGAAACTCTATAATTAAATGGCGCAACTCCATCGAGTTAGGGCTCGTTTGAAATGTCCTGACTAGAACTTCAGTCATAGGTGATATCCAGGGTCTGATGATGGAGCTGGAATGTGACTACAGTAACTCTGTAATGAAACGACGCAACCCTATCAAGTTTATACTCGTTTGATTCGTCTTGTAGAAGTACTCCACTTTGTCAAGTTATGATCATTTTATTTCTACAAAGTAATTTCGATGTTTTCACATCTGCTAGACGTCCCGCGACGTCTAGTTTTTTACTTCCTTACTAATACTATTAATGCAAAGATTGTTGGTTTCACTTTCACGCCATAATTACTCAACCGCTCATCATGAAATTTAGCATACATATAACCCATGATACAGAAAAGGTCATAGACTACTTTAAGTTCGGAACAGTGCAGTTCCTTTGGGATACATGTGCATAAAGATGAAGGACTAATAAGTGCATCGTAGAGTAACGTATTTACATTCTGAACTCCACGTAGAAGAAGTCGTTTGATGCCTCTTGATGTTGTATGAAAAATGAGTGAGTGATTAAATCAATAATGATATTAAAAACTTCACCCATGATACTACTAAAAATAGCAGCTATTTAGCAGTACAAAGTAGTGCCATCTAGTTAAAATCTTATGTACTAAATAACAAATTTTTTAATATTATTTAAATATATATTTTTTTTAATGTTTTTATACATATTTTTAGCATTTGACATGCTTAGCAACATACAATAAACACAAAGTGAAAAATGTGAAATCGAAAATAACAGTCACGAGCAGGATTCGAACCTGCATCTCCTGGATACCGTCCAGATGCTTTGCCAATTTAGCAATCGTGACCCTTGCTCCTGACTGCTAATTTCGATAACACATTCATACTTAACGTCTTTGGGTGACGCCTGCACCATCTGTCGGAAGTATTTTCATACATTATACCGACCAGGTAAACTTAATTTTACAATTAAGATTTTACCTAATAATGACGCAAACCCTATAAATATTGAAATATTTTTATATATATTTTTAGCATTTGACATGCTTAGCAACATACATTAAACACAAAGTGAAAAATGTAAAATCGAAAATAACAGTCATGAGCAGGATTCGAACCTGCATCTCCTGGATACCGTCCAGATGCTTTGCCAATTCAGCAATCGTAACCCTTGCTCCTGACTGCTTTTTAATATTAATTGATAAGAGTTCCTCCCTTATCAATTATTCATAAAATTTTCCAGTATAAAAAGTATTAAGTATATGTGTTCAAGGATAGATATAAACATCTGTGTGCCAAATTATAACCAAATCTGTTCAACATTTATTGCGCGATTGAGTTTAAATAATAATAGGTATGCAAATAGATTAAACTAGCCTTTGCCCGCGGCTTCGCCGCAGCCAAAAGCTAGTTTTTGGGTTATATCTTAGGTTCCCGATATAGTAACGGGATAAAACTTATACCAGGTTTTAAGTCTAATCAAGAGCTATAAATAAAAAAAGTTGCATTCTTTGCATTAATAGTGCCTTGTTCTATCTTTCTTTAAATTAATTACAGTTGTTTACCATTTACCGTGACTTACTACATATAAGTTTCGAGTGTTGTTTTTTTCACAGCGTGATAGTCTAAATTAATCTTTTGACGGGCAAAACACTGTATATATGTAGTAATAAATCCATCTCAAAATAATACCTATTTGAATTCAAATATAGTTAATATTCGAAGACGCAGAGTAACTAGTTTCACTTACACGGGCTTTCTCCCGCAACTATGTTTAAGAGTATACCGACTTGGTAATTGAATCTGCATCCACAAGTACAGGCGCTCCTTTAATTCTAGCGAAGTGTTGTACCGTTAGCAACCGAATCACAATGACATAGATTTTAACTAGTTATGACTGGATTCTTGAATAGAGCTGGCTTATTGATGATTTATGTGGAGTACAAATAGCGATTACTTATATACATTATTGCCTAACAGCGTCCTTAAGAGATTTTATTGATGGTTTGTAAAGTCCACCAATCTGGATAAGTCATCAAAGAAGGCCACGGTCCCTTCTCTTTTGAAAATATTAACATGCTAAATTCCATGGTGAGCAATCTACGGCTAGTTGCAGTTAATATTTTATAATAATAATCTTACTCACTACACTATCTCTTTTTGCAATATGTACCAAAACTGATGAGTTATCTCTATTTTTCCGGAAGCAGAAACAACATTGTTGCATTATAAAGCCTAGATGGCTATAATGATGTATAAAGCCTTCTATATAAAAAACAAATGAAGAGTAACACTAGCATATTTAGTATTACCAGATATAAAAGCATGTCTGCTACTAACCTTAGAACATCCTTTATTTTGTTAGGGCGGGAACAAATGTACTTAACTGTACAACCTTTTTTTTTGTTAAGTCGGGAAAAATGTCCCTAACCGCCCCGTAGTTCAGGGCAACGAACGGGGCAGTGTAGGGTCCTCACCCACTAAAGAAACCTGCCGTGTGCCGTCTCTCCGCCTTTATTGGCGGGCCACGGTAACTGTACACCTTTTTTTTTTTTTTTGTTTAGGCGGGAAGATATGTACCTAACCGCACACCCCGTCGTTCGGGGCAACGAACAGGTTAGTGTGGGGCCCTCACCCACTAAAGAAACCCGCCGTTTGCCGTCTCTCCGCCTTTATTGGCGGGCCACTGTAACTATGTTACATTCCTTCGGTGGTGTAACTGTACACCCTGCCGTTAGGGGCAACGAACAGAGCAGTGTGGGCCCTCATCTACGAAATAAACCCGCCGTGTGCCGTCTCCGCTTATATTGGTGGGCCTCTGGAACTGTGTTACGTTACTCCGGCCGGAGAATCCCTGATCCGATTTTGTACTGCGTTATGAGCACACCTATCGACATATTACGCTCGCGGGTAGAAATACTTATGAAAAAATATAACCAGTGTTTTTGCTTCAACGAAATATTATAAAACCTACCCGGCATTGATAACCCAAAACTATTGTTACAATCGAATATTTTTTGCTGACCGTAACGAAATTGGGAAGGCACTGCACGTTCGTCTGACCGTACTTGAGATAGATTATACTCCCTTTGTCGTAAATTTTACGACTTCAAAAATTAGTCCCCGTGAGCTGACTGGTCTAAGAACACGCAATGCCAAATTGTTTTACGCAGCTTTTGTTATCACGTTGGTTTACTATTGAGGGTAGATGGTCCTTAAATTTTGGTTTCAGGTCCAGTTCACATTGTTTCCTAACATCTTAATGTAGTGAGTTTATAATTTGTGAGTATCTTGACGCATAAAGTTGACAATCTTATAGCAATGGAATATAATATAAATTTATTATAAGGTGCAGCGCAGACAACACACTTTTTGTACGATCGAATCTGCGGCGCACAAAAAGTCTGCATGGCGCGCTAAAAGTCCGTCGCGGATTTTTCGCAAACTTAACGCACACAACGCACATCTACGATCATTTTGTCGGCACAACTGTAGGGACGTATACGCTGTGGAAATGCAGAGATCGCGATGTATTATTTTATACTTGAAGTTGTGGGGATAATAGTATTTTCCGTTCAACCTCCTCACATAGATATATTTACTGTCGTGAGTCGATTGATATATATTATTAATTGATGTTCTATGATTCCTGTAAGGACCTTTCTGGTCTAGTACAAAAGTAATCTCTCTATCAGTTTGTGTTGTTGTTTATATAATAATCGTGCGATCTGCCTAATTGCATACTCTTATTTGTATGGTTGTTACAAAACATTGTAATCATTGAGCAAGTTATCGTGTATCATTCCTCCAAGGCACGCATTCGAGTCATGGGAACTTGACAGCGAGATTAACATCCTGATGGTATTCCCTTTATGGGAATACCATCAGGATGTTAATTGATCAAAATGTATAGTATAAGTTGGACTCCTGTTTGGAAAGGAGCGGAATAAATATTACAGCACACTTCTGCCCACATTTTTCTCTTTAAATGTCTATCATGATATTCTGGCTTAGAAGTATTTATCATAAATAAATTGCTGGGCTGTTTTGTACTTCTTGTATTAACATCGATACATCGATCTCTAGCGCCATACTTTACCTCCACCACTTAACGAGTGCAGATTGCAGATTAAAGTGTGCGCCGTCTGCGTTAACGCTCGTTGAAGCAAACGTTCTATTTTTTTCGCGCACTTTTTGTACGGCGCGGCGCGGCACGATCTGCAAGAATCACAAGGATTTTTTTTCTGCTGGACTTTTTGTGCGTCGTATGCGTTACTGCATATAATTACATAGGTTCTATTTTTACAGACTAAAAAGTGCGCCGCGGATATTACGTCATCTGCGCCGCACCTAAAACAAACGCCACGTTTGTCTGATCGCAACAAACTAAAAACTACCAAACAGATTTACATGCGGTTTCTACTAATAGATGGAGCAGTTCATGATAGGAGTTACAGTGTGACGTTCTTAAAAGTTTTCGGTAATCTGGTTAAAGTAGGTATGACCGTAATTATTGAAGATGTCGGAGAAATGATTTTGACGGATATGTGCCACGGAAACTAATAAGTACATAATATACATACGCATTACGCCCGTATCCCCGAAGGGGTAGGCAGAGGTGTACTCCCATACCCACGGTTCGCCAAATATGTTAAGTCCCATACGTAATAAGAGGCGAGCCTATAGCCTTTACGGCGGAAACCAAAGAGTTAAAAAAAAAAAGAAACTAGCGTATGACTCCGGCTACTCTATAGTTATTCAATCATTATGTATTAAAGTATTTTTTTTATTTTGATTGAATGATGTATTCACCAAACATGTAAATACCCGTAAATAGCCAGATCTACAATATTGAGTTTTTTTATAATCGATACGAACATTATCTACTTGCTCCAATGTGTTCACTGGAATCTCTTATCCGTGTTATTTCATTACTTCGTGATATAAAAACTAGTAGTTAACCGGCTACAAAAAATGTCTATAAAATGGGCACCCACAACAGCGTATAGTTGGCAAAATCTTATTTATGACCAATTTTTGCTGTTACTTAATAATGCAGCAGTAAATTAAGGCTTTAATATAACGTGAAGCCGACGGAGCGGACTGCTCCCTTAGCTTGCTTTGGCAATGTGGAGCTAGTTACAAGCGCGGCGGAATCGTATAGCGGGGTACCCCTTTAAAACTAGGGGCTAAATAAGTTTCTTTATTCATTTTGATCTGTATTTGAGCACTTGACATGCACAGCTACTTTAAAGAACAAATTATATATAATGTGGAAAATGAGAACTTTACTGCAAGCGGGATTAGACCCTGCGTCCCTACCAATCCGTTCCAAATGGGTCGTAAAGCCAAATGTGATGTGGAGATTGGGAATGGCCGTCGGTCACTGCGATGGCTTAGCGGTCTAGAGCACTTCCCCTGAAAGTTCTCTTTTTCCACATTCACAAATAAAGTTAATTTTTTTGTGTGTCTCGATCGTCTTCCATGTTTTTACGATTATTTTTTAACGGATATTAGCTTTTAACTTAAAACTCTTATGATTTTTTGCATATAATACTCATACACATACACATATGTAACTACAAAAATTTGCCACAAATGCCTATCATCGCCCTTGTCTAAAATAATTCTTACTAATTAATAGCAGACAAGCTAACATACGCATAAGACAATTATCTGAGATAGCCGCTAATAGCACAATAAAAAATGTCATATTAAAATTCAATTACAGGTTTAATTGCAGTGTAACACAAGGCACACCTTACTAGGAGTATTTGAACCCATATTATTACACTATTATACTCTTAAGTGCAAAATTGTTATTACTTTTACGATGTAATAATCCATTAAGACTGTTTATTATGGCTCGCTTTCATTATAAAACTGGATTATTACCCGAAGAGTGTGTTACGTTTATATATTTTTATATTAGTTAATTGAATTTATCTAAAACTAGCAACGATTCTAGTAACTAAATATAATATTTAGATATTTTTTTCACTTTGTGTTTAACTAAATATAACTTGAGACTTGATTCTAAGTATGGTCTAATATGATTTAACATTTATGGAGTGTCTTTCATTTCGTCATGAATATTTGGCTGGATTGAACAGACAAAAATATTAAAGAAGCAAGTCTTTGACGGCGAACAGAGTGCGTATTTACCCGACTACGGTAAAGCCAAAAAGAAGGGTTATGATTTTAGCAGTCGATTAATGTTTATAATTACGTATGTTGCTCCGTAGCGCCTAAACTATTCACACGACCATGAATCTACCTTGGAATTTTTGTACCTGTGCATTTCTTGATTTTTGTCTAAATATTATTTTCTTGTTTCGTACTATTTAGATCACTTTTTTATAATATCATTGAAAATTATCGAAATGTGTTCCAACCGAATTGTTCTAATGATGCTTTTTTCCAAAATAAGAACTTTTAAAAAGGCACTCCTCAAATTTATTTATTCATTAATTTAATAATGACTGGTAGATAAACCATCTTCTATACGACTATACTTATTTATTATAAGTGCTTTATGAATTATTTTTTTATATGTTATTGAAAGTAGTGGTTAGTCTTGTTAAACCCATGTGTTGGTTTCCAAACGAAGCCGTTTTAGTTTTGAAACCTTAAAGAGTAATAAATTTCAGAATTTAAATATGAATCTATGATCTTTTGGGACTAGACCGCCCTTAAGGCTTTAGGTAAATGTAAGTCAGTACCTATATTTGCAGAAAACCTTATTTTATATACTTTTTATTATAATTTGTATCTATGGTTGAGAAAAGGGCGTTCTACGTTATTATTTATTAGTAAAGCTAGCTTTCTAATAGTTATTTATCATACGCTAGCTCTATTCTTAGTTATAAGTGGACAACACTCGTAGTTTCGTAGGAATAATTTCGATTCCAATGGCACTACCCTTGTATTGTTATAAAGACTATCTCATAAATTACTTAGAACAAGCACGACTTCCGTATACTATCACTCGTTTTCTGTGAAAAACATTATCAGTACTACTCTCGACGCACCCCATACACAGGGCATCACAATGGTAGTATGTCAGCGTGTTTTTGAAGGGGAATCACCCCTAGTAGTTCTTGTTAGAATAAAAGTTACAAAAAGTATCATTGCAGCGTGTGGATATAGAAAGAATGAACATAGTAGAGCATAGATTGAATCTTCTGTGTATTAAAGCTCTGGAACTAGCATGACATTTTTTTTTTTTTTTGTTTAGGCGGGAAAAAATGTACCTAACCGCACACCCCGTTGTTCGGGGCAACAAACAGGGTAGTGTGGGGCCTCACCCACTAAATAAACCCGCCGTGTGCCGTCTCTCCGCCTTTATTGGCGGACCACTGGAACTATGTTACATTCATTAAACACAAAGTGAAAAATGTGAAATCGAAAATAACAGTCAGGAGCAGGATTTAAACCTGCATCTCCTGGATACCGTCCAGATGCTTTACCAATTCAGCCATCCTGACAATTGCTCCTGACTGCTAATTTCGATAACACATTCATACTTAACGTCTTTGGGTGACGCCTGCACCATCTGTCGGAAGTATTTTCATACATTATACCGACCAGGTAAACTTAATTTTACAATTAAGATTTTACCTAATAATGACGCAAACCCTATAAATATTTAGATATTTTTATATATATTTTTAGCATTTGACATGCTTAGCACTATACATTAAACACAAAGTGAAAAATGTGAAATCGAAAATAACAGTCAGGAGCAATTGTCAGGATGGCTGAATTGGTAAAGCATCTGGACGGTATCCAGGAGATGCAGGTTCAAATCCTGCTCCTGACTGTTATTTTCGATTTCACATTTTTCACTTTGTGTTTAATGTATAGTGCTAAGCATGTCAAATGCTAAAAATATATATAAAAATATCTAAATATGTTACATTCCTTCGGTGGCCGCCGGCGGCTTACCCTTTCGGGTACCCGCTACTGAGCGACGCACGCGCACACAGTGCGTCGCACCTTCGCGGGAGGCCTTGCGGGTGGCGGACGTTCCCCGGTCCATCCACCCGCAGCCTCAGCTAGGGCGGCATTAGGCGCAAATACTCACGCCTGCGCCGCCCCAGTCGCTGGCGGCGGTTCGGGTCTGCGGAAGGATCAGCCTCCCTGGCCCTCTCCGCCGCTTCCTTCCGCAAGATGACATCCTCGCAGAAGGCAGCGACCGCGGCCCAATTCCTGTCGCTGCCAAGCATCGCTCTAACGACGCTCGGCAGCGAGAGATCCCCCCCTATTGCCGCAACGAGTTCACGACGCTGCCCGCCCCAAGCCGGGCATGACTCGAGCGTGTGCTGCGCCGTGTCCTCGTCGCAGCCGCAATGGTGACAGCCCGGAGTCGCTTCCCTCCTTGCGACTATGTGCAAATATCTGCCGAAGCAACCGTGCCCCGACAGCACCTGCACCAGTCGGAAGGTAAGGACTCCGTGCCGTCGCCGCGCCCACTCCTCCAGCACAGGCTGGAGCGCCCCTACGGTCCAGAGACCGGCTCGGGGCGCTTCCAGCCGTGTCCTCCATCTGGCCATGGCAGCTCGGCGGGCATCGCCCTGCCACCTGGCCACCTCCCTGGGTGAAGGACGACCTCCCACCTCTCGCTCTTGCGATGCCCGCCGATACACTTCGGCGAGCACCTCCGCCTCCAAGTCCCACGGGGGGGTTCCGGCCAGCACGCAGGCCGCTTCCGTCGACACCGTGCGGTATCCGCGTATGAGCCTGGACGCGACGACTCTTTGTGGTCTCCACAGAAGAGCCCTGTTCGGCGCGTCCAGGCACCCCGCCCACACAGGTGCACCGTACAGTGCCATCGACCGGACAACCCCCGCATAAAGCCGTCGGCACGCATTGTTGGGTCCGCCCATATTCGGCAAAAGCCGTGCAAGGGCGGACGCTGCGCCGACGAGCCTCGGGGACAGTTGGCGGAAGTGCTCGCGAAAGCGCCACCGCCCATCCAGCACCAGGCCCAGATACTTGATCTGGGCCTTCACCCCAATTTGGACCCCGTCAACCGTGATTGAGGCGCCAGCAGGTGGCCGACGTCGGGGCCCATGGAAAAGTAGGGCCTCCGACTTGTCCAGGGCCACCCTAAGCCCCAGCGCCCCGATCCTCCTAACCACCTCCGAGGTCCCTAAGGTGGCCAGGAACGCCGCTTCTTCGAAGTTTCCACCCCGGGCCACGACCAGCGTGTCATCCGCATAGCAGATGACCGCCAGCCCGGGGTGGAGCCGACAGCGTAGCACCCAGTCGTAACCAATGTCCCACAGGAGCGGCCCTAGAACCGAACCCTGTGGGACACCGCACGACATGGGTCTCCTCACAACGTCCCCTATGCGGCTCTCATAGAGAACGCTGCGGCCCTCAAGATAGTCCACCACCAGCCGCCTCAGGTATGCAGGCACCCCGTGATACTGGAGCGCCTCCCTGATGCAGCTGAATGGCAGACTATTGAATGCGTTGGCAATGTCGAGCGACACCGCCAACAGCACTCCACCGCCGGCGACGACCGCCGCGGCCGCGGCCCTCAGGCGCATAATCGCGCCGACCGTCGAACGACCAGCCCGAAAGCCAAACTGGGCATCCGACAAGTCGGGTCCGACGTCGCGCTGGTGCTGGACGATGCGGGCAGCGAGGATTCTCTCCAGCAGCTTACCCGCCTCGTCCAGCAGCACGATGGGCCTGAAGGCCCCGACCGAATCCGGCGTACGCCCCGGCTTCGGCAGGAGTACCAGCCTCGGAACTAGCATGACCTACCTGATAGAAAGTGATAAACGCTCCCACGGACTTAGACAATTACCAGAAATAACCAAGCCACTAGTCACTTTCTATTGCATTGTTTCTAGCCTTGCATATCTCAGCATGAATGGACAGGCTCGATCGGGGAAGTACTACCCTCTCAGAGAAGGTCAGCGTGACACAGCTGTAGGTTTCATGTGGTGAGTGAGAGCGCCGGAGACCCAAACCCCTTATTATCCTTCCTATCCTCCCCTTAGTATCCCACCTATACTCTGCTTATTATTCTTCTTATCTACCTCTTATCCGTTTCCTTGGAGATAGCGACGTGCGAGTGATGCCTTTGGTGTTGCTAGCATCGACAGGCTACAGTAACCGCTTACCATCAGGTGGGAAGTACCTAAGCTTGTTTGCCAACCACGTCGTAAAACAAAAGTCTACAGTAAAAACATTTAAGTGTGCTTTATGAATAACAGCATATAGCGCATACAGATTCGAAGCGCACGAAACAAATACGCAAATTTTTGGAAGAATTTTTGTTTCTAGTGCGGATTTAACATGCGCGAAGAATAACTCAGGACGCATACTAAGTTAATGAAACAACGCAATTATGCGCAACAACGGAGTTAGTTTCAAACGCGTATAATACGTGGTAGAAAAGAATACTGAAAAAGTACAGTCCGCGAGATATATACCAAGAAGCATACCACCAAGAAGCTGCTCGTGGACTGCAAGTGAGGCATTTTGCATATTGTTTATTTTAAGGCTAATAATACTAGGATCATTGTATAACGTTTTAACTACTAAGCTTTTATAATTAATATTTGAATATTGCGCTTCCATGGAATTGTGTACAACCCGAGATAAATTCATTTTAAAATGTATCTATCACTCTCCCTTAAAACAAAATAAAAAAGATTTAAAAGTTTTCTAAATAATATATTTATAAAAATCGCTCCTAGCTTGTACTTTACGCCATGCTTGCCAGTTACATTGCTACGTGATTTATCGCTCACACCCAACATACTTAATACCCACGTTTATATTTAGCGAAAATAATACTGTAATTAATTTAATTAATTAATTGAATGCGGCGACACTTGGCGGAAGTCCATTGTTACTATTATAGAATGGATACTTTAGGAGGTTATCTTTGGACAGAATAACCTAAGATTGCCAATCCGCACTCTCACAGATAGAGGAGAATGTGATAATAGCAACGTAGCATGCACGATAATGACAAAAAACTCACCAACGCGACACAACCATGGGATACGGTAGAACTCTCAGAACCACAATATTGCAATATTCCGCAAAAATCCGTACATAAATTCGACACGTGTTTCGCCTCTAAACGAGGCATTCTCAAGAACGCTCGGCAACAAATGAGCCAATAAATCTTGAAATACTGTTAAAACTTAAAAAAATACAAAATATATAACTGCCCTGTAATAAAAAATAGGTTATGAAAGTTCACTTGACGTTTCATATGTTGTTCTAAAAACTCATTATCGAAATGATGCATCATTGATCACTGAGGTAAAGCCCCGTCTTCGTAACTCCGGGTTGTTTTTCGTAACGAAAAAACCCAATAAATTTTTGTTGGCCTGACCCGGGAATCGAAGCTGAGATCCTCATGATCCACAGTCACATACGCTAACCCATAAACCAATGAAACAGTAGCTGACTATATTATAGGGATCTTTGTGAAGACTTAGTAGTGAACATTACAATTATTTAACTAAACTGCGATCGAACATGACAACAAAAATATTCCTTACTAAACACGATACTGTCGTGTATAGGTTTTTAACCAATAAAAATGAAATCCATTTCAATTTCTGTGCACTACATCGATGATTAAAGTAGCCTTTTAACTTGACTCCTTTCATCACAGCTCTTTAAAAGTACTAGCATTTCATATCATATTGTATGGGTCAAAGCAGCAAGATACTTTGTTTAATAAACAAAACCAACGATTAATTAAAAATATACATGGATATGTACATAGTAGGTCCTAAATTTTGCCGTTGCATAATCTATTAGCACCTATGTCAACGTCAGATGTCAACATTGATTTATTGGACTGATGGTGGAGTGGTTTAGATACCGGCCTCCCATCCAAGTGACGGCACTTTCGGGTTCGATTCCCACACAGGACAACTTTTTGTGTGATCCACATTATGGTTATTTATATATATTTTTAGCATTTGACATGCTTAGCACTATACATTAAACACAAAGTGAAAAATGTGAAATCGAAAATTACAAATTGGCAAAGCATCTGGACGGTATCCAGGAGATGCAGGTTTACATCCTGCTCGTGATTGTTATTTTCGATTTCACATTTTTAACTTTGTGTTTAACACATTATGGTTGTTCTGAGTCTGAGTGTACTTTAAAAAAAATATAGTAAGTTTTTGCAAAGATACTGTCATTTACCTCATAAGATTGCCACAATGTCTTTAACCACGTGCAGATTTACAAGCAGTATCTTATTTATGCCTAAAAATAACAATAAAATGACATAAAAAATTGAGTTTCAACCAGACCCTATTTTCAATTCATTTATTTCATGTTTTCTTCCGACATTAACTAAACATAGTGTTTCCTTAATTTCAGGTAAACATATCCTGGTCACCCAGCAGTAATAGCAGTATGTTTAGCAGTACCAACAAGCACAGCCTAAATCACTCAACATCCTAACTATTATAAAGCTGTAACAGAGCTGTGTCTGTTCATTTAAGATATTTGAGACAAAAAAAACTGTATTATGGCGCAGCGTCAGTCCTTTTACGGCTCATGTCGAACATGGTTTTTTTAGGAACAACACCAATAATAAAAAATATATTGTATCTACATACCTAGTAGTTCCAGTGGTCTACCAATACAGGCAGGTGATTGTCGCGATAACCATTCGTAAGTACGGGTAGCTCGTACATCTGCTGAAAGTTGAAATTTACTATAATTTCGTAAAGGAAGTAGATGCAAATACATTGATATATATAGGCTCAGACCAACGAAAAAACATAGATGGCATTACGAACAATCCAGTGAAGCTATATAAAACCATGCCAAACTTGTAATTACACGTGCTCACGCATACAAATATAAACAAAACCATGCCAAAGCGAAGTATCATAAGCCACGAGTGTTACCAGAGTATGATTTAAAATCACTCCAAATGAGTCGACGATTTCGTACGTACGTTACGTACATGAATTCGTCGTCAGCGCCATAATATTCCCTATTTATACTTTTACTTCCTTTATGTTTTAAGCATAAAACTTAAAAAAAAAACCCAAATCATAAGAGATTATTTATTGCCGGTGACAACACTTTCACGCACACATCTATCTAAAAGTGGCTTCACTTTTTGGTTGACAATGCGATGTCTTTAATTTTTAGTTAGTCTGAGTATATAGATGTTATATTTTTTTACCTTATCTAAAAACGTAAAACAAATGTTTAAACAGCACATGGCTACTGTTATGAAATTGCAAAGTCAGTGTTGTACCAAAACTTATGTGTGGGGTATTTTCACAGTGAACTTTATATCAATAATAACCTACACATAACTATAGGATAACACTATGGCCTCGTGTCATTGAGTTTAACGATACGTCTTTCATCTTCATCACAAAGATACACTGCAATCCGTTTAGTCGTGACAAATGTAAACCTGACTTAAGCAGCACATTTAATATTCATTTATGCTAACAACAGTGACATCTGTCTGTGAACAAAGGCAACTATTATATTCGGCAAGAAGTAATAATTTACCTCAGATCTGTTTGCATACTAAATAACATCGATTGAAACTAAATATTTCACTCATAAAAAACTATTAAAGTGGATTTCGGATTTCATCTTTTTTAATGAAACAACTAGAGGAGAAGCATACGTTGTCCTGCTCAAACATTGACTAGTGTTCAATTATCGGCTCCAGAATTGTTATGAATATTTAGATTTTTATAAGGGCAGTGGATTATATGGGCAACATTTTGTGAGTATATTTATTATTTATGAAAATGTGGAAAAAGAGAGCCTTACTGCGAGCGGAATTCGAACAAATGTGATGTGGAGATTGGGTATAGCCGTCGCTCACTGCGATGGCTTAGCGGTCGAATTCCGCTCGCAGTGAAATTCTCTTTTTCCACATTTTAACAAAAAATTGTTCTTAATATATAATAGCTGAGCATGTCAAGTGCAAATACAGATCAAAATATGGGTATATTTATGTTTTGATTTGTGAAAAGTCATAAGAGTATTACCAAAAAATCCGTTAACAAACGGAAAATCCGGAAAACACGATTGCATTGCCAGCTATCAATTGTGAATCTAAGCTATTCAGGGACTCACTCTATCTAGCCATTTAGGTGGAGTTTAGTAACTAAAACACTTACAGGAGAACCATTTGTATAACGATTAATAAGATTCATGAGAAATTTAAACTGATATATTTATGTCAGTGGTCACTTCAGCAATTAGATGAATGAATTAGCATGAAACAACGGTATCTGGAGTACATCCTATTTTATTTCGTATGGTGAGTGAGAGTTCCAAACATCTTCCTTGTCCTCCATCCTCTCCACGCCCTATCCATTTTCTTGGACTTAGCGATGCGCGAGTACTACCTCTGATATTGCTAGCGTCTACAAGCAACGGTAACTGCTTACCATCAGATGCTTAAACCGTAAGCTTGTTTGCTACCTGCGTAGTATTAAAAAAAACTATAAATCTAACTTTTTTATTGTTAAATTAGGTATAACCTTAAATTTTTGCGTGATTATTATGAATACACTTTATAACAAAATAAATAATAGTAAAAAACGTAAATATATTTAGCCTTCCGCTGCTGCTTCCAAAGGACCTTCATTTGTCTCGCCCTCAACAGCTTCCCCTTGTGGTTCCTCTGTCGCAGGTTGTTCACCTTCTGCGGATTCAAGCACAGGTTTCTCTTCCTCAGGTTCTTCTTTCACAGCAGGAATTTCCTCAGCACCTTCTGCGGCAGGCGCTTCTTCTTCTTTCTTAACACTTTCCCCGGGAGCGCCTTCTTCTACTGCAACTTCTTCAGTCTTAACTTCCGCTACTGGAGCTTCAGGGATTTTTTCTGGCTTCTCTTCAATTGGTTCACTTGCAGGTGCCTTTTTAGCTGGAAGCGGTGTCCCTGCATCGCCTGCCGAGGGTGGTGCTGCAGCGAGTTCCGTCTTCTTTTCAGGTTTTACCTTTTTCTGTTTTCGTTCTAAAGGTAAATAAAGCTTGTAATCCTGTGGTAACTCATCCTCACTATATAATCTTTCGCTAAAATAAATTCGTCTTAATCTTGCATTTGCATGCACTTGAACTCTTAAAGTTTCTATAAATTGTGTGCCATATGCTCTTCTAGTGAAATCAGCAAGATTAAACTGTATCTGGTTCCATCCACCAGCCAAGCCAATGGGCATACTTGTGCAAAATGGCTTGATCTTAGTCGTAGACTGAAAGTTGGAAATTCTAAAACGTCTCCTCATATTTTTATCATCTAGTATAGTTATTTCGAATGAGAAATACCTTTTCAAATTCTTAATAATCATAACTAAGAATGGCAATTTTATTCCCAATACTTGATTTTTCTTCGGGCATGATATGTAAGTAGTCGCAACGTTTGTACTAACAATCTCTAACACAATAGAGTTCACTTCATTGTCAGTAATTCTTTTTATATGGCCGTTTTTCACTTCCATGTCCCATATTGCAAGAGGATTGGCACCACAACTGTAGAATATGGACAGTAATCCATTTTGATACGAGTTTTTAAACATAGTAAATAATAAATCACAAAGAAAACAGTGTATTATTTTCAAACAACATTAGATACTTCAAAGTACACGATGACATTTAGAAATGACAGCGATATTATACTTTTCAATATTATATTTGTAAAAAGTTTTTAGTCAAAAGTCCAGACTACATTCTTTTTTAAATATTTGTTTCTTCTGATAATCATAATGCTATATTTGTGCACGCTTGTAATAATATTGGGTTCATTTTCTTTTGATCCATGAATAGTTCATATAATTAAGATTCTCTCTTAGACTTTCATGAAGGCTTCACAAATCTCGAGAGCAAGTTTAAACAAAAAACGTGCACGCTTCTGCGCTTGAATGTACTCGTATGTATTTGCATACAATTATTAAATACGTAAGTACATGCATTGGAGGGGTAGATAACTGCTACAGATTTCCACTTTATTCTCACGATCCTTAGCCCTTTTTTTGTTAAGGCAGGAAAAAATGTTCCTAACCACACACCCCATCGCGTTACAATAACAGGGTAGATTGGGGCCCTCACCCACTAAATAAACCCGCCGTGTGCCGCCTCCCTGCCTATATTGGCAGACCACTTGTCGATCCCTAGCCTGGGTTCACACGGCGTTGTACTGCATATTTTTTATTTGTTTAACCAAGGTTTAACTAACTAAGCAGTAGCCTATACATTGTATATTATAGAACAATATTCACATATCCTTTGTACTGCAAAAAACGTACAGCGCTATTTAGTAAAATGTATTTATATAATACTTTCTGATATTTACGCGAATGTTACACATTTTGAAATAAAACTATGTTTACGGAATCTATCGGGTGGACTTAGATGATAGACGTCAGATCAGTCTTGGACGTCTATCATCTAAGTCCACCCGTGATCATGAATGCTGTAAAGTATTCGAAACGTCGGGATTTATTTTACTACTGTAAAATCAAGTAAACGCGATAGATTCCGTAAACGTAGTTTTATTTCAAAAAATGTATTTATGTTTATCGGCTCAAACCCCCTCCCTTTCCTCTCCTTATTATCCTTTGGAGGAGGGATTGTGCTTATTTTAAGTTTTTTTTTAGCTCATTACTATACCACCGTTAAGAACGGGACTCCTCTTCAAATGTTACAATTCACCACGCTTTCCCAAGAAACTATAAAGCCACAAAAAATCTCTTTTTCCTTATTCTCAAATAATTTGTACTTTAAAAAGTGGCGGAGCATGTCAAATGCTAAAATATATAGATCAAAAATGTTTAAAAAATCGTGCCTACAAATAGTATGAATTTTGATTGCAAAATTAAACTTACTATATCGGTTTAATGCATGTAAATGCTTCCGATAGATGGAGCTGGTCGTAAAGACAAATGTAATAAGGAGATTAGGATGGTCGAAAGACCTGTACTATAGCTCAGTGGCTTAGAGCACTTCCCCGGATTGGAAAAGGCGCGGGTTCGATTCCCTCTAGTACAAAAAATCTCTTTTTCCTTATTCTCAAACAATTTGTACTTTAAAAAGTGGCGGAGCATGTCAAATGCTAAAATATATAGATCAAAAATGTTTAAAAAATCGCGCCATCAAATAGTATGAATTTTAATTGCAAAATTAAACTTACTATATCGGTTTAATGCATGTAAATGCTTCCGATAGATGGCGCTGGCCGTAAAGACAAATGTAATAAGGAGATTGGGATGGTCGAAAGACCTGTACTATAGCTCAGTGGCTTAGAGCACTTCCCCGGATTGGAAAAGACGCGGGTTCGATTCCCGCTAGTACAAAAAATCTCTTTTTCCTTATTCTCAAATAATTTGTACTTTAAAAAGTGGCGGAGCATGTCAAATGCTAAAATATATAGATCAAAAATATTATATATATACTTAGAATAATAACGCTATATGTATTTGTTATGTTACTACCACTCTCTCTCTCTCTCTCTTTCAATCGTGTCCATCCAAAAGTTGCCTAATAGAAATTACTCTTAGTAATAAGCCCCTCATTGTACCACATAATTAAAGAAATATGTTGCTGTACCTCTCTACTATAATAATGGTATACAATAAAGTAAATACTTTGGAAAATCCAAAACCGCACGCCTCATAATCTTCATTTTTCACAATAAAATTGATTATTTGATAAGTAACTAATAATGTATTGGTCTTACTAAGTAGTTTTCAATAAATCACATAGATAGCGCTAATTTCATTAAGTAATAATGTGGGTTACATATCTTATACGCCATCTAGTGCTAATTTTAAGAAGTACTTCTATATTGGTCTACCTCTCAGGCTCTCAGTTCCGTTGCGGGCCGCGCGCACACCAAGGCCACGCAAAAAAAGCAGTGTCGTAAAAATTGTGGAATGTAAAATATGTTTTTTTCGTGTTTTATAACGTTGGTGTGTTGTTATTTACGTGTGTTTAGTGTTTTTAATTATTGTTATGGATAAAATAGTTATTATACTTACAAATACCATCAGTTCGTCAAGCAAAGGTAAGAACTTTCTTTTAACAAAAAACAATGTACCGGCCATGCGAACGGCGTTCTGTTGACGATAGTAAAACCACCGGTGGCTATGCGTACGTAAAAAGGTAGTTCTCATGAAAGACGCTGGTTTTAGTGTCGCGTCGAGGGTAAATATTCAGTTTTTTTTTGTTTATTTAATAACAATTAAACCACATCAAATCAGACCGTGAAAAGTAATAGGGCTCTATTCCTAATCATAATAATTTGTAAACGAAAAAAAAGACTCAAATAGTAAATTAGTAAAGTATTTTGGTCGTTATCGTGTTAACATACATGTCATTACCTACAACTCACGGACTTCCAAGCCAGATATTTTTCAAACAGTTTTTTAACTAGTTTAAATAACAAAAATGGCATCAAAAATATCATGAGTGTTTAAAATAGTGTTTGTTCTTTATATGTGTGTGTAGATATTATATTAAAAGTGAAATATATGACAGACATTTTAAGTTTTAAAAATCAGTTGTTCCGTGAAAAACGGGAGTAGAACCCACCTCAACGCTTCGCTTATGAGGCACGCAATACTTGTCATTACTATAAGTTACGGTTTCTAACGGAAGTAACGAAGAAACTCACTTTTACATTTATATTATTATTTATAAAAATAGTAAGGATTACTATGAAGGAACCTAATACAATTCTAATATATAAATTCTCAGAAACACCTATATTTCGGCCTAATATAATCGAAATAATTCATAATTTTCCTTAAATATCTAATCACCAGGCACAGTGTTTTCATCTAACTGCTCTTTGTCATTGGAGTTTTCATTTCTATCAACTGGCAGTTCCTCCACTACTTCCTGGACTGTGCTGGGTATTATTTCTGCACTAGGTGGTTTATCTACGCTTACTGATTTTTCAACTATTACACTAGATTGCTTTTCAATATTAGGACTTTTTTCTCCATTAGTAATTTTGCCTGCACTATTTTTTTTCTCCATACTTAGTTGATTCTCTAACATTGCCTCAGGCTCAACAAGTTTTTCTCCTCCATTGCCTTCACTTACAACAGGTGCTGCATCTTTAATTGTAGTATCTGCACTTTGCGTTCCAGTAATGTCGTCAACAGGTTTAGCAGAAGCCATATCTTCGGGTTGTTCGTCTAACTTTGCAGGAGTTTCAACATTCTCAGTCAACGATGGTATAACCTGGTCTGTTCTGCTGGTTATTTTATGGATTAAAGTTTTAGATTTGTTTAGTTTTTCAACGCTCAATTTAAGGTTTTTCTTTTCTTCAACACCACCAGTATTTACCTCGCTTTCTTTATTTGCCTTCCCCGATTTTGATTTTAATGGAAAATAAATTTTATATTCTGGTGGTAACTCTTCATCTACCATTAGCCGTTCTGCAAAATATATACGCCTTAGTCGTATATTTGCGTTAATTTTTATCTTTTGAACTTCCACAAATTGTTTGTTATAAGCTCGTCTAGTAAACTCTGCTAAATTAAACTGGATTTGATTCCATCCAGGCGTAAGACCAATAGGCATTACTGTACATAGCGGTAAAACTTGAGTTTTGCTTTGAAAATTTGATACTCGAAATCTCCTTCTAGTTCCAGTCTCATCAAGAATTGTGACCTCAAAGGAAAAGTATTTCATGAGATTTTTAACAATCATTACCATAAACGGCATGTGTATTCCTAGTACTTGATTACCCTTAGGACATACCATATATGCCGTGCTAATATTAGATCCACCTATATCCAAAACCATTGACTTTATGTCCTGGTCTAAAAACCTATTAATGTACCCGTTCTGAATGAACGTATCCCATATCGCCAAAGGTTTTGATCCCCCACTAAAGAAGACTGTAAGCATACCACGTTGATATGAGTCCCTGTACATCTTTACTTCTTCAATGCCATTCAATTATTATACGTATTACTCTTTGGAACATTGAATCTTCTTCTTTTTGTTTAATGGCTCTAAAACATTGAATATTCTTCATGAAATCTTGCTGACAGATTAAACTGTCACAAAATTATGATTAAATTGAAATCATTAGTGCCAAAAAAAGGTTTATCGTAATATATGTAATTCCTCCGTATGATGACGGAAGAAAACATTCACACCTCCATATACCTTCCGGTTCTATTCATAACACATTTTATTATGACTGCGATAGAGAAACCTTCAAAATATACCTGCAATAAACGTCAGTAAAGCTTGGTACCAAATGAACGTTCTCATTTTTTGCTGGACCCAAACTGGTAGGACCAAAGTCTTCTCTTTTTACAGCATCTAGATGGGTTGCGGTTGTAGAAAAGATACTCAGCCTTATTTCCACTATTCTCTTGATCATAGTTGTTGATTTTCATGGCAGGCAGCAGAGTAGCTTTGCCCCTGGTATTGTAAAGTTTTTAAGCGTTGCCACTTACCATTAAGTGGGACGTGGTTCCTCTGTCTCCGCTATCAAAATATTATTATAATAAGATCTTATGCGAATGAAGACTTCTGCAATGTTGTCCAATAGCAACTATTTCAAACTAATGTCTGAAAATGACAAAAGCCACATACATGATTCTATGTATTACTTTTCACACCTAAAACAATTATGTTCACTGAGTACTAAGTGCCTTAATATTTTATTTAAAAATTATATTTTACATCTACTGAAATTCTATTCTAAAACACGCTGTATTTATAATCTCTGAGAATTGTTTAAGTATTCTTGAGAAGAATTGTAATCTTAAATATCTCGTACTTCAGTTACGGCGCCGCCGGAAATTAGCGTTTTACCAACCCTAGATGGGGTGCTCCTTTGTCAATATAGCATTATTTTAAAATCGTACGTTGACCCTGCAAATCAATAACAATCCAATTTTTTGTAATATTATATCTGATAAATATAATAAATAAATACTGTTATACAAGTGTCACCACCCCATTTTGTCCCGTGCCTCGTTCGGGCCCATGCGGCTGACTCGAGAACGAGTGCTGCTGGTAGGTGGTATCGCCGCGGGAATTAGTACCTTTTTACTTTATTTTTTCTCAGTAACTTATATTTCTGTTCTTTAATATTTTCTGTTCTTTAATAAATCTGAGCACCGTATGCTGAGTACTGCAGGTACTCTACTTTATTTACTCATGTGACGTCATTACTGATTATGTAGGTAGTAAACGATATTGGATACGCCCTTTACATATACAACAACGTTAAAGTGTTCAGTTTATGTTACAAATTTAAGATAAGCACACATCCCAATTTATTTTAATCATTATGTATGATGTTTTGTTGAATCATGCTACTTTTGCTATGACTTTAGCTGCTACCCACAACTTCATGCGCGTGGAATTTATCGTCTTTTTTGTGCGGTATCCTAATTATTTTTCCAAAATAAATAACCCCGGTGTTACTTTGTATACCAACAGCTATCTGCCAGTGAAATGAAGTCCCGTCGAAATCGGGGAAAATTAGCCGGAACCAGACAGACAATCAGATATCTGTCTAGACAAATAGCCAGACAGACAGACCAAATCTGAAAACAATTCTTTTTTGTTATAGGTATATACTCTCATATGCATTTAGTAAAAAGTTGTTGTCGATTTATAATTATACTTCATAACTTTAAGGACTTGCCTTAAAGCATAATACCTAATTTAAAGCACATAAATTAAAAATGTGCTTTAATTCCGTGTGGTGACGGACTAAGAATACAAATGTCACCAACCCATTCTTTCCCACGGGTGTCGTATGAGGTGAATAAGGGAAGTAAGCAATTATCATCCATTGCATGACTGGTAGTAGGGCTGGGTACCAAGTGGGAATATTCACTTGGGATTGGGCCCGAGCGGGTTTGTACCACCATCTCCCATGTGACCGGCCATGAAACACATCGTTGCGTTTTGGCTGTAGCAGGAGATAGCCGTTTATTCTTTTCATTTCATATCGGTGAAATAAAATGGTGAGCAGCGGCTTGACAATACTCTCGGTATAGTTGAGTCCATGAGCGACGGTTACCATTTACCATCAGATGGGCCGTGGCTCGTCAGTCACTACATGCACAAAAAAACTAATAAAAAAGCATTCTATCATATTTTTTTGTTAAGGCGGGAAAAAATATTCCTAACCGCACACCCCGTCGTTTGGGGCAACGAACAGGGTAGTGTGGGGCTTGCACCCACTAAAGAAACCCGCCGTGTGCCATCTCTCCGCCTTTATTGGCGGGCCACTGGAAAAGCATCCTATCCTTGCCCTTATAAAGATCTCTTTCTAAAAGTGATTTCTTTATACTTTACTTTCTTATAAACATCCATGTTTGAAATAGAGTTTGAGACGTAAGAGTCCTATCTCAAAGATCAAAACTTCCCACGCAAATACTATTCAATTTAGTTAAAGTAGGCAGGCAGATGCCCTCGACGGTAGTGATGGTCTCACAATTTGTCACCACTTATGCATTATACTTGTACCCAATAAATATCCGTAAACGTATAGATGTATTTGACGTGATCAATTGATTTTAAACAAGTTGAATTACATTTCTTATCCAATTTCATAGGTATCTAAATTTCCAAACAAGTTTCAATACTACTCTATCTCAGAAATGATAGGCTGTAAATCATAAATAAATAAAGTTAACGAAAAACATTCGTCTTAATGCATAACTTCACCACCAAAATTGTAACATAGATAGGATGTCAAAATAAATGAGGCATTCAACCGTAAACACAAAAACTTGTAACATGTACGAAGAAATAAAAGTTTTAAAAGAAAAGCTCGCTTTCTATGATTTATCTAGCCATTTGTCATCCTCGACACTAAGAAAATATGTCACGCAAAGCCACAAGTAACGCACACACCGGCTGTAACGAATATAACATTTTTGTCGTCTCTAAATCACGTGACTTTTCCACTATGCCCGCGCCACCGCGAGCCCTTAGAGACACCCTGCACACTGATAAAAAACACGAGTAGCTGGGAACAAAAGAAAGATGAAATAGTGCCTTTCTGCTGTCACGATAAGGAGTGCATGGGCGTGTTTGTGTTGTTATTGTGACGTCACTCATTCTACGCGTAGACCCGTTTTTTTTTTTGCTTTGGATAAGACGTTCAATATCTTGTTCTATATGCTCAAACAAACCATTTTTTTTCAAAATTAATGTTATATCCAACAAGCCAATAACATATCTTTGAAGTAAATAAACAAATTCAATTTGTTTAAGTATTTCGTTTGACAGGAAGATTTTGTGTGGATCAAATCTTGATAGATGATATATTAATCGACATTTAAGGTCTATATTGTAATAGACTGCTGGATATGCCTAACAGAAGCCTATAAAAATATTAATATTATGTTTCAAATGTGTGTAATATATTATGTTTCATCATCTACTTGTATATTACAGACACGCTACCAACACGATAAACTTAACAATTATGCTGTAAGAGAAAGCTTTTTTTAGGTTCAAATAAAATTATACAGGGCCATTTTTTTAATTTTCTCTTTAATTAGACTGACTATAGCATCTATAATCGAAAACTTTATAAAAAAGTAAGACTGATATGAGAATAACATGCATTATTGCAATTGCGCTCCTGTGTAAATATAAATACTGAAAATAAATATAATATCGAATTGAGACCATTTTCTCAAGCCATTACTGTCCCACAATTGGGCACGGGTCTGCCCTCAAAATGAGAGGGATTCAGGCCGTAGTCATCACGATATTTTCCTTTATCGAGCACCAGGTTTCCTTACGATGTTTTCCTTCACCGAGTAGTGATAATGTGTAAATAAATACAGACATAATCCCGAAAAATCTGGAGAAATCGGAGGTTTGTGCCAATGAACAGAGTAGTGTGGGGTCTTCACTCACTAAATAAACCCGCTGTGTGCCGTCTCTCCGCCCGTCTTGGTGGGCCACTGGAATTATGTTACATTACTATCTATACTATTATTTATCCGTGTAGTGACGGACTAAGAATAAGTATCACCACCCCATTCTTTCCCACGGGTGTCGTATAAGGCGACTAAGAGGAAGCAATTATCATCCATTGCATGACTGGTGGTAGGGCTGGGTACCGAGTGGGAGTACTCACTTGGTATCGGGCCCGAGCGAGTTGGTACCACCATCTCCAGTGTGACCGGCCATGAAGCACATCGTTGCGTTTTGGCTGTAGCAGGAGATAGCCGTTTATTCTATCATTTCATATTTGTAAAATGAAATGGTGAGCAGCGGCTTGACAATACTCCCAGTATAGTAGAGTCCATGAG
The DNA here is from genome assembly GCA_948253155.1 of Leucoma salicis. Lineage (NCBI taxonomy): Eukaryota > Metazoa > Arthropoda > Insecta > Lepidoptera > Erebidae > Leucoma > Leucoma salicis. The sequence goes on along the minus strand of OX411820.1, from coordinate 9,208,394 downwards.
CAACGGTTACCATTTACCATCAGATGGACCGTGGGTCGTCTGCCACTACAAGCAACAAAAAAAAATTACTTCAGTGGTCCGCCGGCTGCAAATGAGACATCAAACTATTTATTTCAATATATTAATTGTACTTAGAACTAAGGTAGCTTAGGGTCGATAGCTATGGTAATCTCTTTGGGATACTTATGTCTTATAGTGAACTTGGTTTTAAATATTGTTAGTAATAACAATCAATATCAAAAAGCAGAAGCAAAAAATATTGAGATTTAGCTGATGTATTTACAGAGCCCATTGCTTGGCGCAACGAAGCGAGGCGTGCATAATGTATTGAACAGTGCGCGATTTTAGCAAAGCTTTGTCAGTGATATTTACAACCGGCCCGTGTATTCACGCGGAAATTGGATTTGTAAAATAAGACACTATATAAATATTCTTTATCTAAAATATATCACAGCGGGGTCTCTACCAAACATTACATACCAACGCGAATCCTGATTTTCACAGACCATTACACTGATTAAGTGAAACAAAATATCGGAGACGTTAACAAGGAGAATGAACGCTTCGTTATGTGCAAACTTTATTATATTAGAGCATATTTTGGATCTTTATTTTGTTGATAACATGGCTCAACTTACTGGCCTCTCGTTTGGAAGTAATCGTCTAGCTCGTGTCCTCGACAATGTATCGAAATTAATATCAGGGAACGTAGCGAGCGAACAATTTGTCCACATGGAATGCGGATAATTAAACCAGGCTTCTGCCGTCTCCTAGCTTACATGAAACTGAAAATATATGGCAACGTATCTAAATGGAATTCTGTTTGTCTAATAAAAATGGTTGGTTCATCCAGGAAAAATGTCACATCTGTCGTCTTTTTGTAGTGTCAGAGCCTTAGTTTTTCCAGCATGGATGAGCTGGCTTGACCGGGAATGTCCCACCCTCTTACATCAGCGTAAAACAACGATAGCTATTGTTTTTTTCGTATAATAATAATAATTTATTTCACAATACATTGTGCGTATTTAAAATTATAGTAAGTTAAATAGATAGTATACACTTAAATCTCTGGCCAGGCGTACATCACACGCTCGTAGAGTAAAAATGTTCTGCGGCGCTCGCGCTTGTAGTATTGATTAAAATTAAATTATTTATGCGATTTAGGGTATTTCGACAATAAAATTTAATAACCGAAAATTCAGAGCTAAAACTCTAAACGTATATGATAAACAAAAAAATAAACAATATATAAAAAAATAATCTGACTTGAAAATAACATTTAAAATGATATAAAAGTAATCAAATAGAATCTACTAGAAATATAAATTTTTAAGTTTTATAAACGACAGCTTTGTTGCTGTCGGTGGAGTCAGGAGTCTCGAGAGATAATTATGAATGTTGAGGAAGCAATAGTAATTTTAAAGATATTTATTTAAAAATGGAATATAAATTTTTCAATGCGTTGTATACTCTACGAGGCACACGGCATCACATACATTTTCCTCTCAGCCATTTTAATCCGCCGCTCGATATCGACACTCGTAAATCTGCGACGTCGATTAGGGCACTATTGTCCGAGCCGAGTCAAATAAATAGCAATAAACATCTCACTTGGTCCAACGTTGGTCTAATGTTGTAGTATTAAAGAGCAAATGCGATATAAGCTCCCATTTGCGAACGTCGTTAAAGCGCTTTATTTTTTATAAAAGACTCGGCAATAGGCGATCAATGTCGTGATTGTCGAGCTTTTGATCCAACTTATACATGCTTATATTTAGCTTGTGTTTTTCTACGAAAGAATATCTATGGTTTAGATTTTTCAAGAATTGGGTACGACATTAACAATTATTTTCCATCCGCGAAATTTATGGTGAACAGCGGCTTAGCAGTATTCATAGTATTGTTGAGTGGACTCAACTGAACGGGGATTTGTACTTTCCATCAGGTGGGCCGTCGCTCGTCTGTCACCATAAGCAAAAAACACAGTTTTTTTTTTAACTATACAATTTATATTGAACGCTGAAAAAAGAATGAGCTGCCTTATGGAGCGGAGTTCCTTTTGCAATATCTTTTTTGTGTTTGTATTAATAAAATTAAAGAGTCAGTATTATAATAATCAAACGAATCATAAAATGTGAATAAAGTTGATATTACAGATAAATTATTGGAACGTTAGTGAAAAAAATGTATTTCTATTTTATTATTTACTATAAATATATAAAAACGTTAAAATTATAAATATTTTAATAACTGCTGCAAACTGAATCGATTAAAAAAAGTTTTAGTTTCCTAAGTGCCTTCAAAATCACTGCAAAAAGGTTTTTGATGTCGTTTTTCATTGTTACACTTTTTGGTCTAGCCCCTACGATAACCTGCGATAAAGAAAACATGTTATCCAAATACATTTTGGCAGACTTTACATCTTGTTTAGAATAATCTCTCAGGAGGACAACAATCAACCTGCATGACGTTTCCTCGCAATATTTTCTTTCACCAGGCAGTGATAATTTGTTAGATATGCACACTAATCTCGAAACGTCAGATGGAAGTACCTTGTAAGGTCTCGAACTCAAAGTAAAGATCAAACTCATTTGTTTTTATTGCATATGGTGGCAGACAAGCCACGGTCCACCTGATGGAAAATGGTAACCGTCGCTGATGGACTCAACTATACCGAGAGTATTGTCAAGGCGTTGCTCACCATTTCATTTCGTAGATATGAAATGAAAGAATAAACGACTATCTCCTGCTATAACCAAAATACATGAATGTGCTTCATGGCCGGTGACACGGGAGATGGTGGTACCAACCCGCTCGGGCCTGACAGCAAGTGAGTGCTCCCACTTGGTACCCAGCCCTACCACCAGTAATGCAATGGATGATAATTGCTTACATCCCTTAGTCGCCTCGTACGACACCCGTGGAAAAGAATGGGGGGGTGACGCTTGTATTCTTAGTCCGTCACCAGACGGATTTGCAGCCCTTAGTCTTACCGCTAGACTATGCCTGTTTCTCTAAATACAGGTTATTTCAGATAGATTTTTTATTATGAAAAACAAATAAATGGAAACTTTACATTTATTTCGAAGCACACATTATATCGAGTGTAAAGAGAATTTGCTAAGCGCGTGGCACTGTAAAAAGTTAATGACATGTGAAAAACCCTACGAAATCCTTCGTATAATTGTTAGTAAATTAAATGGGTCGTATTAGGGTTCCGTTGTGAAATGAGATAGGACAAATTTTGATGCGGTTCGGTCCAGTGCACTGAGTCCTTCGGGTTGGATATATCGAGCCATTAATGGTAGGCTGTGTTATTAATTTCGGATTAGGATACACTTGATTGTGAACCCTAATGAAATGTAAAGGTCGTATTTTATTAATTTAAATGAGAAATTATTTTTGAATATTTTATCTTCTTTCTGTATATAATTTATACAAATATTCGTCTGATCCAAACGATTTAACGTAATAAATATCCTTTTTAATCAATATTACTTTTGATCGGAATGGGGAACTGTAACTGTTTTTTCATCGTTTATATAATTCCAATGCAACAAAGACCAGTTTTAAGTTCTTCTAATGCCTATATACCTCTCAAATATACCTAAAATTTTTGCTCATCTCTGGTCTTATTACGGAGGATAAAAAATTAACAGAAACACAGACATAAATTTTACGAATGTTATATTAATAAAATGAATTTAATTATCCAGCGAAAAGCACATGCTCGCGAAATCTTAAACTAAGTAGGTACAAGCCCAAGTAAGATCGTGCCTCGTACGAGCTTAGGTGAGAAATATGACATTCATCGGTATTATGCTCTAAATTTTTAAAGGTTTTAGATAACAACATCCCCTATTCCTAGACTTACAGTATCTATCTGTCTATACAATATTATATAGCTTGTATTTTACTCTGCATTTTTTTTTATATAAAATGCATATTTTAACCTTAAAGAAAACAAATTAAGGAAACCTGCAACCTGGATAGGTTTTCTCGACGACTTATGAAGTGTGCCAATCAGTAGGTACTGGGCCAGCGCCTCTCAATTTGACAAAAGACCCGGCCCAATAGCAGGAAAATACTAGACTGAACAAAAAATGTAGCTTATGGTGGCAGACCAGCCACGGTCTACCTGATTGTAAGTGGTAATCGCCGCTCATGCACTGAACTATATTAAGAGTACTGCTCACCATTTCATTTCGCAGATGTGAAATGAAAAAGGTTCCTTCGTTTGATTTTAATTTTAACCGCGTATTTTATGAAAAATGTTATTTCTAAATTCTTCACACGAAAGGGTTGTGATGTGAAACATTTCGTAAACTGAGATTATTCTTCTATAATTATATTCCTTCCAGGTTCTAACATTTTTATCTATATAGACTTTACATACCGTCTTGAACTAATAAGCGCACTTAGACGTAAGTGACACTTTCAGGATCCTCCACTCTCGTCGACACTTAAAACTGCAGCCACGCTTTCAATAAACCTAAGTGTGAATATAAAACCTCTTTAATAGCCCCTATAGGGTGTTTACAGCCACTACTTACTATCTCTAATGGGCCATGTGCACTTTATTGTCGAAAATTGCATTTTCCGGATGACATTTTTGCGCCCTATTTTGTATTTAACTGCTTCGCTTGACGTTTGAAATTGTAGGTAGAAAAGTTTATCTTCCGCTGTGTGCCGTTATGCAGAAATTACGTAAACAGGGACTTAAGGTTTGAGTAAATTGTGGCGAAAATCTATTTATATCGACTTAGAATGTATGACATCTATTAGCATATCTATTCTACGTTTTTTTGTTAAAAAATGTACCTAATCGCACATCCCGTCGTTCGGGGCAACGAACAGAGTAGTGTGGGGCCCTCACCCACTAAATAAGTCCGTGTGCCATCTCTGCCTGTATTGGCGGGCCACTGGAACTATGTTACATTAGTTCAGTGGTATATCTATTCTACCTACATGAAAGAAATTATCAGACTTCCAAAAAATACTTTGAGACGTTGTTATAAATAAGTAAATACATAAAAACACACAATTTTAAAAAATACACATACAATATGAAATAACACTCCATATACATTAAAATAAATAAAAATAGATTCAAAATAAGGTTTGATAAAAGGGTTTGCAAACCGTACACCACCTACAGAACAGAAGCGAAGCTACTATCCATTAGGGCTTAACAGAAATTTCACCAACGTATTATCCTTTGTTTTCGCATCAAGCCTTACTGTTAATTACCTTTTAGACTTTAAGTTAAAACTGTTTCGTTTAATTTTACGACTACCTCCTCGCCTGGTCAGTACAAAAAAAAGTAGTATTTATTTCTAAGAGATAAACTTCAACGATTATTAAGATTTATATTCGGGGTTCACAAAATGGAAATCTATAGAATTGTTTAAGGCTATCCTTTAGTTTACGTCACACTTATCTTCGGGATTATCCCTAGTAATGACCATCTCATGTATTTTACTTACTTCAGCTTTCCGTGCGAAAATACCTACGAACAAATGGTTTCGGTTTCACATCAAGATTAAGTATCAAGATGTAAAACATACTTTTTTCTTTTGGGTTTATTTGCATTTAGAATGGCAGCATGGTTCACCACCCGTCACGTCTGGTTCCCAAAAGGGGTGAATATTAGACAGCGAAACACTATCTCTCCTACCCCTCCAGCACTCTGAGTCTATGAATAAATGAATTCAGAATTCATAATTGTAATAATATAGAATGATTTGGGCGATGCCTTAAAACATAGTCATCGTATTGTTTTATTATTTAGGTAACAGCAAAGAAATGAGCTCCTTAAAGTATTGTTGTGCACATTTACTTCATTCATTAAATAAATATATGAAAAACTATTAATATAAAAAACAAATTTTTTGTACAATGTTTCAGCCCCATCGCACTCAAGACTACGAGAGCCTCTGATGCTTATGTTTTATGTTCCCGTCGCGAACAACTTGTAGCTTGCGGTCCGTACACGTCGCAAGAAGAGTGCTAGATGTGAGTTATCGTACACAGCCACAAATACACGGCGTGTTAGACAGCTTAAATAAAATCAAAATATCTAATAGAACAGATGACGACACATTGACAGTCATTTGCTGCTCCTACAGCTGGAGCTGAAATCGTTGTCCATCCATCAGCCTTTCATCGTCCACTGCTGGACATAGGCCTGCCAAAGAGAACGCCACAACGAACGGTCCTGTGTCTCCTGCATCCAACGAATACCTGCGACTTTAACCAGGTCATCAGTCCACCTGGTGGGAGGCCGTCCTATGCTGCGCCATCCGATATGCGGTCGCCACTCAAGAACCTTTCTTCCCCAACGGTTGTCGGTTCATCGAGCGATGTGGCCTGCTCATTGCCACTTCAGCATGCTGACCCGGTAGGCTATGTCGGTTAGTACCGTTCTCCTACGGATTTCCGTATTACGGAACTTATCACGTAGAGAGATCCCAAGCATAGCTTGCTCCATGGCACGCTGAGCGACTTTGAGTCTTGATATAAGGCCAATATTCAGAGACCACGCCTCTGTTCCGTAAGTCATTACCGATAAAAAACACTGGTCGTAGACCTTCGTCTTCAGACACTGTGGAATTTTGGACAAGAAGATCTTCCTTAGCTTTCCGAATGCTGCTGAAATCGTCGTAATAGAAAATAATACATCTATATACAGAAATAAGTTAATAATTGTCGCCTGTATATTACTTGTCTTGTATACGAAGGACTTCATTTAACGTTTTTAGTAAACACAACAACGCCACCTAGAATATTTAGAAACTCCGTCACCTCTGACTTTCATACAGTTTACATAATTACTAAATATTGTTAATTTTATTGCGCAATGTAATTATTTTTGACAAAATCTCACTCCTGAAAGTATCCATCGCGTAACTTACATTTACAATGTTACACTCATTATATTGAATAGAAACGTGACGAATCCTCAAACATAAAAAATAATAAGTTTCACAGGGAAAAAAACCACTTGATCTCAATTTTCTTTTGAGAAACGAACACAAAAATTACTAGATAAAAGATATTTCATATGTACTGTGGACACGGAAAAAAATAATGATGTCTGAACTAAAAAAAGGTCGTCAATGTCCCTGTTAGAAGTCGTCTGTCGTCTGTGCGAAATTCCGTTACGCTTTATCAGCACTAATGGCTTGCAAATAGCTCGAGCAATCATCTTACACTCTTATATCATTCGCAGTTCATCCACTGCATTATTCAGTATTTTGCTTTTTAATATTCAGACGACATATTTGAGTCTCCTTTCAATTTTTCCCGTGCCTCTCTTGTACCAGTGTGCGTTGAATTTTGAAAGCTACTTATTGATGTTCGTTGCTTAATCCCAACATATCACGTCAAAGACGGGTGGCACCATTTATTTTTTTTATCGACACCGCTGTGGGCCCCTCTTGTTCTCCCGTCGATTTCATTTTTTATAACTCATAGACGTTGGATTTATCGTGGTCGATTTTCAACGATATCGATGAAGTCTATATCGAGGCGGTGCTTGTAATTTATACGGGAAAGGAATAGATTCATAGCCGGACGGATTAAAAAGAAAATGAAAGCAAAATATATGGGTCTGTCGATCGAGCGTTGAAATAGCTAGCTGCAGGTTCGTTTAATTATCATTCCAGCAGTGAGGCTTGACAAATTGTTTTTGTCGGATGGCGTACGTCGAACGATATTTCATTATTATAACTGCGATATCGGGCCAACAGATATGTCGTGATCATATTTACGACACATTTATGGTTCGATAATTCATTTTGTCACGATGATCATAATATTTAATGAGTTTTTAAATCATCTACATTTGTTGCGGTTAGTCGTTTACAAATAATACACTAACGGAAGATACACGGAAGATTCAAAATCTTATTACACATAGCATCACGCCTGTATTCCCCGAAGGGGTAGGCAGAGGTGTATTACACACCCACAACTCGCCAGCTATGTTTGAGTCCCACGTAATAGGGAGTGAGCCAAGATTACCAAACTCCGGGCTGCTAAAGAGAATTTTTTTTTACGATTAAGCTCAATAGCACTGCCAGACCCAGGGATTGAACCCGAGACCTCATGATCAGCAGTTGCTCACACTACCGCTGCACCACAAAAGCAATTTAAGAGACAGTTTACTTGAATCCATCCATCCATCCATCAGCCTTTCAACGTCCACTGCTGGACATAGGCCTCTCCAAGAGAACGCCACAACGAGCGGTACCGTCAAGGGGGATAATGCCGTAATCGCCACGCTTGGCAGGCGGGTTGGCAATCGCAGTGGATGTTTTTAATACGCGAGGGAGTGCTGCTGCCCACTCCCCCGGTATTCCCTCAGTCGGATCTTACGACTCCCGTGGGTAGAGAGGGGTGGGACAATTCTAAAGCCGGCCCCACACGGCCTTTACTTGAATAAGAGCTCTAATTCTGCTATTTCTGCATCTAAAATCAGAAAACACTAGCTACTAATAATTTAGTAATACCGACGAACACTGCAGACAATGTTGACTTAGCTGATTTTGGATGGACTTCGCAATAGGACAGCTAATATATTCTACTACAACGATGCCACGAAAGCAGTTTGCACTTCAGTTAAAACAAGGACGTCAAATCTCTAGAAAAGCCGGATATGAAGACACTTATAGGGTTAACTTTGCATGTGTAGACACCTCAACGCTTTCATTGCTTACAATAATAGACAATTGTTATAATAGATGCAATGCAAAGGGCATATTTTAAGTAGGTTATAAATATACAATGTACACAAAATCCCCAGATCATACTAACGGTATATATTACACATGTATGTTTTTATTTAGGAATCTTTAATGCAAGCAAACAAAAAAATACAATCCTCACTAAAACATTTACAAACAAGTTTAAGCACATTTTTTTTTTGTGATATCGAAGAAGGAATCTAACTAACTAACTTATCATCCCGCCATTTCCCTTGCGTGGTAGGCAGAGAGAACAGAGTGCCAAGAGGCTCTATTCTTGCATACATCTCTCGCTTCCTCAACATTCATAACTCTCTTCATACACGCTCACCGGTTTCGGAGACTCCTGACTCCACCTGGGTAGGTGAGTCTCGGTCTCCCCCTGTACCTACATCCTTCCACTTTCGCATCTTACAAGTAAATCATTAATAAAAAACAATCTCATTATTGCACACGTTTTCATAAAAAAAAAGGTTAATCAGAGCAGCTGCTATGAAGTGATGTGACAATGCAAAAATCATTTGATTTAGGTATATTAAAACATATACATAGATAATTGTATTGATTGTAGGTAAAAATATATTTCATGTTTTGCACACACTCTTGTTCTTGTATCATTATTTTTTCATCCCAAAGTGTCATACTATTGGGGGGTCTCCTCTCAGAGTAAGACGGATTCAGGCAATAGTTCCCCACGCTGGCTCCGTGCAGGTTCGCAGATTTTCCAAGCTATTAAGTGAATCTCTCAAGCATGCAGGCTTCCTCACGATGTTTTCCTTCACCGAGCAATGATAATTTGTCAGTATACACATATATTTAAGAAAAATCTATATTTTGTAGCTATATATGTTGTTAGTTTCATCTAAGCTACTGTAACAAATTGCCAACACATTTCACTTTTCCCCCAAATCGAGCTGAAAATGACATTACCTATAAGTACGCCCACCAATAACTTACAAATATAAGTGGCAAAAACGAGGTACATTCCAGCGCCATTATCCATATATAAATCAACGTTGAGTCCATTCAACCAGATTGCGTTCAGTTACGGTTGCATTTATTGCCGATTTCTGTCTTCAATCCAAGCCTTGAACACTTCGTCGCACTATGACCAACCCTCTTCTCTTTACGTCTTACGACCCCCCGGATCACCGTTATCGTGGCTACCTCCTTTGTTTGGATTTAGATAAGGTCAATGAACTGATGACATCTATATAAGAAATGTTACTAGTATGCTCTTTGATCATGTTTTAAGTTTTATCTGACTGTACCAATACAATGAACATCTAGCTTCCTTAAGTTGTCTCTTATTGTTATCTCTTATCAATAAATAAAGTCTTTCCCTCTCTCTTGTCTGTTTTTGTCTGTCTTTTCATTGGCTTCTTTAAACCATTTAACGAAATAGTTTTCAATATAATGTAGGTATTTATCTAGAAGGAAAACAATCCGTATTATAAATTCAAAAGTGCGTTTGTTTGCCATTTGTGTTAATTTGGTTAAACAAGTCAAAGGCTTAAAAAATATATAGAAAACATCAAAAGATAAATAAGTGCATTTAAAATAATACTAGCCATTGCCAGCGGTTCCACCGCAGCCAAAAGCTAGTTTTATGTTATTTGTCAGGCCCGATATAGCAACGGGATGAAATGTAGTTGTAAGATGCAGTTTTTAACTCTAATCTAGAGCTATCAAACAGAAAAGTTCTATCAATATCCGTTCAGTGATATTTTTGTGAAGTCCAAACAAACAAACACACAATAATTCTAAAAAAATGTAGTATTCAAAGACGCCTACGGCCTAAATAGCTTAATAAATTATTTTGTCTCAAATATCTTGAATGTATAGGTACCTATAGGTCTGTTATAGCTTTATAATAGAATAGATAGATAGATTGGTGGATTTTTATGATTTTTTGTACATTTATACTATTATAAAGCTGTAATAGAGCTTGTCTGTACATTTAAGATATTTGAGAAAAAATACTGTTGTAGGCTATATCAGGTTTGTCTAAACACAAAACAATGTTTTTTAGAGTTTTGTCTGTTTGTCTGTTTATCTGTTTGTTCGTTCGCGCATCACGCAAAAACTACTGAACGGATTTCCATCCATCCATCCATCAGCCTTTCGACGTCCACTGCTGGACATAGGCCTCCCCAAATTGGGGGTATAGTTCCGTAATCGCCACGCTTGACAGGCGGGTTGGCGATCGCAGTAGATGATATTAATACTCGAGGGAGTGCTGCTGCCCGCTCCTCCTAGTATTCCCTCAGTCGGCTCTTACGACTCCCATGAGTGGAGAAGGGTGGGACAATTCTAAAGCCAGCCCCACACGGCCAGCAACGGATTTTCATGTTATTATTTGATAGCTCTCGATTAGACTTAAAAACTGGTATACATTTTATTCCGCTATTATATCGGGAACATGAGATATAACCTAAAAATTTGCTTTTGAATACGGCGGAGCCGCGGGTAAAGGCCAGTTGATTATAAATTTGGTCTAAATAAGCATATGAAAGACACTATTTTGTATTTTCATTTAGATACTAGCTGACTCTAGAGACGTTGTCCTGTCTTAACTATGAATATTCAATTACTTGCAAAATGTCAAGCGCGCGAAGATAAAATAGTCGTTAAGTTTTCTGATTTTTTTTTATTCTCAGCATTAGATGTAACAAAATAATTGTGAATATCGCATAGGATAGTAAAATCAACTGTTTACTATCAGGGTTTGTAAGCAGTTAATGTTTACTATGCCATGCAATTTTACAAGTACCTACTTATATTTTGACGTAATCTTTGAATGTAAAGCAAGCACTTTTTCCCTTATTTATCCACCCACTTACCCAATTATTAAGCATCTACTTAAGAAGCCCATATAATTTTTCTCTCTAAATTGGGCAATTTTTGTCACTCTACCAATTCCCGCTCGGAGTAAATATGACCAATTACCACGGCTTCCCATTTCATGCCACTTGATTTTAGATGACGTTCGAAATTTAAGAATATTCATAGCAAATTATGTAATTTATTGCTAAGGCGATTGTTAAAAAAAATCCTAACAATTTAATCCTAGTAGTAGCCAACACTAGACCACTACTAACCCTTAGTTTTACGCAAAAGCAGTAGCCCTGTAGCATGGCAACATTTTCTGTTAGAAGAGCAAGATTAGTGGCAAGCAAGAAACAAGTGAATCAGTAATTTATACTGTATTTTTTCGTATTTGACATGATCAGCTATTTTACTAGAACTATTTTATGCGAAAAAAATATCTACAAGCAATAAAACAAACTTGCGTCTGTCCCTATCCGGGGGAATGATTTAGACCGCAAAGCTATCATAGAAACCTGCTGTCAATCCCAATCTCAACCTCACATGTTAGTCTTAGAAGACCTGCGCCATCTACCGGATGTATCTGCACACATTTTTGTTCCGATATAATAAGCTAAATTAATTCTGAATGATGACGCTATTACGGAATAATTTATACTGTGATTTTTAGCATTTAACATAATCGGCTATTTTACTAGAAAAAAAAATTGTGAAATTTGAAATAGATAAATTTTCTACCAGCTCCAAATATAGGCAAGTACTATAGCTCTCCTATTCCGTTTTCTCACGATAGCGGAACAGTAGAACTAAGAATATCGCGCACCTGGCTATCATAAATAATGATCTCAAGCCCTGGTAACGCACAACTTTTGGAGGCTAAGGACCCATGAGAAATCACTGCAGGGTCTTGATGATAAGTATCATGCTTATTGAACTCAGCAGGACTTCCCGACTAGTGAGACAAAAAATTAAAATTTTGTAATGCTTATGTAATTTCAGCATTGGACATAATCAGGAATGCGACTCTCTTATTTGTTGATCATTATGTCTACTTGAGACACACGGTGCAGTTGGATTACTCCGAGAAAGAGATCAATCGATTTAAAAAAATCCAAAATTCTGTTTTCTTTAAAAATTAACCAACTCATCAAATTAGTTATTAGGATTTACAATCGTTGTTATTAATTATGACATTATTTTCTATTTTTTAGTTGGTAGTAATTTTTTGTTTTTTAAAACTATAATTATTTTCCTTATTTTTAGTCTCAAAATAGCATCCAAGGTACTGCTATTTGGAAGAAGCTATTCCTTATTTATTGTAGGTACAATAGTACCGATTTGTAATAAAACAATCGATATTAATTTTTTTGGATATTTTAGCGTGTTTTTGTTTTATTATAAAATAACCATAGCCGTAAAAAGTTGACTGTACACGTAGGCCCAGAAATGACCATCCCTTTCTCAAATGATTGTATTGTCCTTGATAAGAATAAAATGTTTCAAGTTAATCCGACATTTCGAAGTGAGTCAACATCACGTTCAAATATACCGTTACATACATTTTAAAATTTAAATCGATACCTATGAACATAATTATGTTGAAAAATTTCTAAGAGGTTAACTAAATTTACCTTCCCTTATAGTAGAAACAGCAAGATTTTTGTGTAAGTACATCATACATAAATATATCAACAATGTACATCAACACCTATTTTCTCAAATATCCATATCGCATTTGGAAATCAAACAAACATGTCGAGTAAACATTCTTCTTTAATCCTATAAAAATCACGAATCTCAGCATTTCAGCACGAAAATCTTTCACAAAGTTTGAACCAAAATCCCTCGAACAAATTAACTTTTTTATTTCAATTGTTTGTAGTAAACGAGATTGTGCAGTCGGGTTGCGCATGGAAACTCGGCATCGGCGAGACGCAGCAATTTCCTTGCCAAATCGAGTGTGAACGAGAAAACACCAGTTTAAACCGGTTTGCCTGTGCTTTTTCTAATACCGACGGGTTGTTTACCGTGGGGGAGATAAGCATTAACAATAGATTTCTGATACCACAGTTCAGTTTCGGTGTTGAATATACGTTGTTGAATTTTGAAAATATTTGCAGCTATTTTAACAAGCGCTTTCTAAAAATTACGATACTTTAATTGAATGCTCGTAAAACTGGTTTAATGGTTTTTATATTAAGTCTCTTTATTGGCTGTAAAAAAAATACAGTATTTTGTTATATTAACTTATCATATCGGCTTAAAGAATACTTGTACACTTTCATCAGGTCAAATATCGTACCTACTCCTAAAGTATAAGATAAAGTATTCTTTCAAAATATGTGAATTTATCGAGATGCCATGCACATAGCCGAAGGTTAAATGTAAGTGGGTTGAAGACACGATAACGCCAGCAGTAGGGGTTTAAAAATCTAATTTGCAAATGCATTTCCTGCCTTTCAGACTGCAGTGACGTGAAACCCTCTTCAGATTTTTAAACAGAGCGAACCAATTCAATCGTTTGGACTGCTTTAGGGTGGATAAAACCTCCAATCAGAGGAAATTTTAGACAAATGTCGTAGAGATATTTTATTGTTTTTATTTTTAAGCTACTTCATTGATTAAAATCGAAATAACATTAAACAGCAAATTATTTGCGTACTTAAGTGGAAAAAGAGAAGCTCAGTGTATATAGTAAGTTTAATTTTGCAATTAAATTCATACTATTTGATGGCGCGATTTTTTAAACTAACAATTAAGGTTGAACATAAAACTGCGCTGTGTTAAATAAGCAAATTAAATAACAATTTCTTGTTTTACAATAATAATTCACATCACTGACTTGCTGGACATAAATAATCTTACCGGTGATATTTTGGGTTAGAAGCCTTATTTTTTTTAGGCGGGGAAATACTGTACCTAACCGCACACCCCGTCGTTTGGGGCAACGAACAGGGTAGTGTGGTGCCCTCACCCACTAAATAAACCCGCCGTGTGCCGCCTCTCCGTCTTTATTGGCGGGCCACCGGAACCATATTATATTCCTGCAGTGGTCCGCCAGCGGCTTACTCTTTCGGGTACCCTCAACTGGGCGACGCATCTGCACACGTAGCATTGCACCTTCGCGGGAGGCCTTGCGGGTGGCGGACGTTCCCCGGTCCATCCACCTGCAGCCTCAGCTAGGGAGGCATTAGGCGCAAATATTCACGCCTGCGCCGCCCCAGCCGCTGGCGGCAGTTCGGGTCTACGGAAAGATCAGCCTCCCTGGACCTCTCCACCGCTTCCTTCCGTGAGATGACCTCTACTGGGCTAGAAGCCTAAGTCATAAAGAAATAAAATAAATAAATATTCACGGACATTTCATACAACGCCCGCTGGTCCCAAACTAAGCTTATCGCTTGTGCTATGGATACCAGGCTACGGATATTACACCTATATTAATTTTTTTTATAAATACATACATATAATAGATAGAAAACACCCAGACGCAGTACAAATATCTGTGTTCATCACAAAAATAATTGTCCTGAGTGAGAATCGAACCCACGACCTCGTGCACGGAAGTCGATTACACTACCGACTACGCCACGAGGCCCGTCGTGAAGCGATATTAGGTTATTGTCAATAGCAATACAGAATCTAAAGCTGCGTTCCATCCATCCATCCATCCATCAGCCTTTCATCGTCTACTGCTGGACATAGGCCACCCCAAGAGAACGCCACAGCGAACGGTCCTGTGCCGCCTGCATCCAACGACTGCCTGCGACTTTGACCAGGTCATCGGTCCATCTGGTGGGAGGCCGTCCTACACTGCGCCGTCCGTCCCTCGTCACTCGTATATTATACAATATACTGCTGACTCCGTCTGCGTATACTTCAGAAAATAAACACATCAACACTCTACAGTACACTCTCTATCTCTATCTAAAACTGGCTATCCCATGGGAACCAATGAAAAAGAGCCTATATATTTTTCTCCAGACTATATGTAAGCAACATCTCATGATTATCGGTGCAGTAGTTACAATGTGAAAGCTTAACAAACAAACAAACTCACTTTCACATTTATTACATAATTATACGAATTATGGGCGTATTACAATTTTGTTTACACATTATCCACGAAGTAGATAAAGGCATGATAATGTAAAAAAAAAACTTCTGAGTCATCATTTGATTCTTTGTATGTTTTGCACACAATTAAAAACAGATGACGATGATCCTTGTATAAAACTATGAATAAATATTATTAAGAGTTATTTGTATTACTAACATAGATTTTAAGTTTCACTAACCATTTGAGTCCTGGTAACTTTCAATAAAAAATGCTAACTATTTCACGAGGGAGAGCCCTCGAGTACCTCCTAGTAAGGTAAAGACCAAGGACTGTAATAATGATAAGGGATATTGATTTCAATCCCTACTCCGATTTTCTATTCGCGGACTTCACAAAAATAGTCTCAGCCTTTATCACTTTGTGGAGATTATTACCAAACGATAGTAGAGTTTATAATTATATATCAACCAAAAGCCTCTATAAGCAGCATTGAGGAGTGTGTTTTCTAAAGGTCTAATTGTTCATTTTGAATTACTTTTTTTTTTATTGCACATCACTTCCAGCTCTATATTCTCAATGATTTTTAATTATGGGGGTTCATAACAGCTTACTTCCACTAGCAAATTAATTACAAAAAAAAAACATACCGTTCAGCGTCAAAAACACTTACTTTTCATTGTTTTTGTCTGTTCAATTCATGTAAACATTTATGAGGAAGGAAGAGGAAGGGGGGAACATAATTAATCTGCGTTTGTCAGAGCTTTGAAAACTTAGTACAATATTAATTTGGTTATAGTACTGCAACGATCACTACAAACAAACATTAATTAAGATAACACACCACAATTTCAATAATATACGTTAAAAAATACTCAGTAAGATACTTCACAGAATGTGGCAATTAGAAAACACTATCCCGTAAAACTAAATATTATTAGACAAAATACTTTTGGCTCGATTCCAATCACTTAAGACCGATCTATCAAGAGGAAAAATAAGCAAGAACGGATCGAGATAACCGCAGCAGTGTGGCGACGGAGCTTAAAAGAAAAGTCGAATAGTCCATCAACGTATCGATCGTTACAGACTACTCTACATCCCGCACATGTGCCCGCGGTCCGCTTAATAACAACCATCGGCGGAATTTTGCCAAATTCACGGTCCATTGCCGGCGGAAATTACGTTGCGTAGGAAGCCCCTAGCCTTTTTGCAAGCTTGTATTGTGTGCGTATAGATTTACTCTCTAAAATGTGATTGAAATATTTTTTTGTTGCCAAGAAACTTAAACGTAAGGATTCCTCTCTGAGTAATTTTTTTGGCTCTAAAACATATAAGTAGTACTTATTTGTGAGTGAATTGTGTGTAATCTATGATTTCTTTTTATACGCATATCTTTATCTCGTTTAATAAAAACAAATGCCTACATTAAAAAGATGCTCGCTTGAATCATTAAAAGTCATTGTCCGAAATAACTGAATTTAGAAAGAACAGTATGGCGGCATAATGTTCTTTGCAAATTCAGTTGTAATTAAAATACTATAGTATTTTCTGATATTTACGTAAATACTGTACATTAATGTCCACCCATTACCATGAATGTTTCAAAGATCTAAATATATATAATTATATTAATAGCCTCGGTGGTGTAGCGGTAGTATATGCAACTGCTAATCATGAGGTCTCGGGTTCGATCCCCGGGTCGGGCAAAATGTTATTGAGCTTTTTCCTAAAAAGAAAAATTCTCAGTAGCAGCCCGGAGTTTGGAAATGTGCCCGGTAGACGTCAATAGGCCCCCTATTACGTGGGACTTAAACATAGCTGTGTCGTGTGGGACCAGCACCAAGAATAGCTCCACCCCGTCTCTTCCTATGGGAGTCGTAAAAGCCGACTAAGGGATTACCGGGGGAGCGGGCAGCAGCGTTCCCCTGTGTACTCAAAACATCCACTGCGATCGCCAACCCGCCTGCCAAGTGTGGCGATTATGGTAAAACCCCCATTTTGGGGAGGCCTATGTCCAGCAGTGGACGATGAAAGGCTGATGGATGGATGGAAACATAGCTGGCGAGTCGTGGGTGTGTAATACACCTCTGGGTAGCCTTTGGGGAATACAGGCGTGATGCTATGTTATATTACAGAATGAAATAATCGCAATAGATTCCGTAAAATTGGTTTTATTCACATTATATAATTAAGTTAAACTTCGTATGCCAGCCTGCCACCTGCATAGCATTAAAAATTCTGACACTTTTATTACTCATTTCCCCTCTCTTAAAATAGGAAAATCCAAAAACCCTAAACCAGGTGTTTATTTATTTACGAGGAATGTATACAATCCCAATTTTAAACAAAAAAATTACACTAAAAAATAAATAAATATTCTCGGATATTTTCGCACGATGTCCTCTGGTTCCAAACTAAGCTTTACGCTTGTGCTATGGGTACCAGATTACGGATATAATACATTAAATTACTTTTATTTTGGAAATACATACATATAATAGATAGAAAACACCCAATCGCAGTACAAATATCTGTGTTCACTCACACAAATAATAAAATTGTCCTGAGTGGGAATCGAATCCACAACTTCATGTGCGGAAGTCGGTAACAAACAAACAATCTCCATCCATTTCTTTCCATTAAAATGTGAAAATTCATAGTTCCTGAAATACACCATTATTAAATTATTGCATTTTATTTTTAACAAGTAGTTAGGATAACATTTTCTAAGTTCCTACTTATAAGTATTATAATAAAACCAATACTGCCTTACAAAATGTTACCCCCTAAACAAATCTTTCATACAAAGCTCCCCTATAATCACGCATTATAAAATAAAGTTATATTTCAAATTTCAGTTCTGTATACCCAGTAGTTTTGGCAGTGCGTTAATCGTCAGCCAGGACAAGCATTTCATATAGATACATTAAATCAAATATTAAAGATAAACCAACTTTAGTTAAGTAAGTACCATCTATCAGAAACAATCCTTCAATCAATTACCTGAACAAACAACTTGGCAAAGAAACTTCACTAATCGGTACACAAACACTTAACTTTTCAATTACTGTTGCGACAAAAGTGTATAAGTTGCAAGACCCGACGATATCTATAGCCGTTGCACACATCACAAAGTCGCCGGCAACTTTTGACATACCCTGAAGCTCCAAACTTTTACATTAGAGATGAAGTTTTGTCGATCTTATTCTTCACTAGTTGAGAATCTTCACGCAATCAACAAATCTTAACCTAAACATTGCTGTGGAATATTTCTGTGAATGACTCGGTGACAACTTTGAAAAGCGTGCAGTTTTATACGATCGTTGTGATACGTGTACCTATTATGTAAACCCTATCTTTTCTTGATTTGGATTAAAATTTAATTATTTATAACTATTTTCTCTGGCGATCAGTTGTCTTGGAACGGGCCAGTCCACACCAAACTGGGTCAGGGTTTGAGTCCATTGGTGCAACTGGATGACGTTTACGTTTGGGAATTATTTACAGTATTTATATAGGCGTAGACAAAAATCATACACAGATTATTATAGAATGAACAGACTGTAGCGGGCAAAATTCAAGAGTAGATAGCATTGAAAGTGAAGGAGTAGGAAATAAATATTTAGCGCCAATTTTTTTTTTTTTTTGCCATTGCGCGCTCGGCGCGCCTCTTTCGCCTACGCGATGCTGATCCCTATTGCAAACCTGGGAGATTCTATCTATATGTTGAGGGGTTAATTTGGTGGTCAGTCAGGTGTACTAGGACCTCTGAAGGACACGGTAAGAACATTTCGTAACTATTTTCAGCGTGGACTTCAGAATTAAGGTCAAGAGATAAAGTTCTAAGTCCTGATGCGCGAACAGACAAACCGATAAACAGGCAGACTAACAAAAATCTAAAAAAATGTTTTGTGTTCAGACACGTCTATATAGCCTAAAACAGTCATTTTTCTTGTCAAATATCTTAATGTACAGACACAGCTCTGTTCCAGCTTTACAATAGTGCATATTTTTTCCAGTGGCTCATTATAATAACTACACGAATAGAGTGACCATAAAAACATGGTATCCTCCATGTTTTACGTTAGTCTTATAATTCTGTGTAATAACAACTATAGCAATGGTTATTATCAAACTTCAGAATTTATTGAAAGTAAGTTGGCACGTAATCGGGTATACTAAGTTTAACTATTGATGACTAGTAAACTTTAGTGATAATGTATGATTGAAACGAAGACTTGCTGATGCTGAGCCAAAAATGTGTGCCGAACTTGTAATTTACTGTTTTACTAAAACAAAACTTGGCTGAAGTATTTTTCCAATAAATTAAACCTTTTTTTATATAGATATACTATTACTAGCCTAATTTAATTCCGACCATTATATAATAGTGTTTTTGAAGTAAACCTTCTTTAGCCGCGATAATATGTAAAGATCTTTTTTGTGGAAGAATGATAGTAAGCACACAATTTCTGGTACTTAAAAACATCGATTGTTACAGAATATCGTGAATGTACGCGTAACATGTGCATGTATATTTTTATTTGTTTAACAATAATAAGAATTTAATGTAAATTAACACATTATTTTATCTTTATTTATCTATCTATATATACAGAAGAATAACGCGGAAAATTCACTAGAATATACATAAAATAATAACTGACTGACAGACATATCAATGCACAAGCCGCACAGCCCAAACTCCTGAGGCTAGGACTGTGAAAATTGACATATGAGTTTCTTTTTTAGTGTAGGTGGACACTGATAAATACTAAGGCAATGTAACATAGTTCCAGTGGCCCGCCAATAAAGGCGGAGAGACATTCGTCATTAGTGGGTGAGGGCCCCACACTACCCTGTTCATTGCCCCAAACGACGGGGTGTACGTTTAGGTATATTTTTTCCCGCCTAAACAAAAAAAAAGATGGGCTTGGGCACTAATAAAGGACTTTACGCAAATTCTATCCAAAATGGCTTTTTCATTGACATCACTATGACGCGAGCGAAGCCACTAGTAGTTGTTATAATTTGTTATTTGTATTTATGGTGTGGTGGCATCTATGATTTCTAATGAACAATAAACAAATTCTTATAAAGTAAATAAACATACATTGCCTAATTTGTATTTCTCTATTGTTTCAGGTAAAGAGTACTATAAAATAAAAGAAAAAAAATATAAAGATATCCTTCTTCTTCCGTAAGCGAAACGTGACACGTCGATAATAACGTCGTTGATATTCTTAATTATTTTTTATATTGACATAAAATTTTTCAACGGAAAGGAAGAACAAAATAAACGAGGTTTTTTTTCAATTTAATTACTAGATGAGCCAAGACCTACCTGATTAGTGAATGATTACACAGTACAGAAAAATTCATGCGCTAAATAAGACCAGGCGCACAGACAAACGACTACTTACCGTAAAGAACCATCAGTATGCTTATAGATGAGAAAAAACAGGTATGTTTCCTTCAACCTGGAACTATTCAATATGCTATAGGACTAGTTTGAACAAGCAAGACAAAGTTAGTACAAGACGAATGTCACAACGCGCTTTGAATGAATTTCCCATCTCGTACAGTAGAAATAAGCAAGTTATCTGAAAATTTAAAAGAAGAAAATTTTCCTAATTAATAATAGTTTTTATGTATTCTAAATACGAGTAGATCCCTACCAGTATATGTATTTTTTGTAACTTTTGAATTCGTGTTATGGACTCTCTCTGAATAGCGTGTTAAGAATTTCGCGCGCATATTGCTGACACAAGCTTAAGATTTTACCCATATAAAATTCACAGGGGTCTAAAAGATTCTACTTAAAAAAAATATCACAAAATTCATACTATCAGTGAGGAAAGTAAGTTATTTTTTTTTTGTCTGCAGTTAATTATAAAATTGTTGCCATTCTTGAAAATCAATTTACTAGTAATAGTATTTACTTTCTGACTTATTGTTTATTTTTTTTTGAACTGCCCCTGTAGTGCAGCGGCAGTATGTATAAGCGACTCGGGT
This sequence comes from Leucoma salicis, assembly GCA_948253155.1. Lineage (NCBI taxonomy): Eukaryota > Metazoa > Arthropoda > Insecta > Lepidoptera > Erebidae > Leucoma > Leucoma salicis. The sequence goes on along the minus strand of OX411820.1, from coordinate 9,186,746 downwards.
TCGACCCTCGGGTCGGGCAATGTTATTGAGCTTTTTCGTAAAAAGAAAAATTCTCAGTAGCAGCCCGGAGTTTGGAAATGTGCCCGGTAGACGGCAATAGGCTCGCCCCCTATTACATGGGACTTAAACATAGCTTTCGAATCGTGGGTGTGTAATACACCTCTACCCACCCCTTCGGGGAATATAGGCGTGATGCTATGTTATGTTATATTTTTTTTTAATATTAAAATCTAATAAATATTAAAAATCTACATTGTTGTACTTTCAAAAAGTCTAGGTACCTAAGTACTTCCCGAGAAGGTGCGACGCTCCGTGCGCGGATGCGTCGCTCAGTAGAGGGTACCCGAAAGGGTAAGCCGCCGCCGGGCCACAGAAAGAATGTAACATAGTTCCAGTGGCCCGCCAATAAAGGCTGAGAGACGGCACACGGCGGGTTTCTTTAGTGGGTGCAGGCCCCACACTACCCTGTTCGTTGCCCCGAACGACGGGGTGTGCGGTTAGGAACATTTTTTCCTGCCTAGACAAAAAGAAAGGTACCTAAGTACTTATTATATTCAAATCGAAAGAACCTTTATTCTGATATCTTGGCAACCATGTCACATAATATCACAGAATGTAATATAATTGTACGAGTATGTGAACAGCATTAAACAATAACTACATTATTATCAACGTATGATATTTCCTTCACAAAAATAATCTTCATTCATGCTCTGGAAAATACTGCCATAGATACAGATAATCATGCTATATCATTATATCCACCCCTAACGTAACAAATCCATTTTATCGATACAATAAAACATTCTTAGTGGCGAGTGCTCGATTTTATTAATGTAGAGAATCGATACACTCCAAATGCTTCTTCAAGATGAGCCCTTTAGTTTGTCAACAAGTTGGGTCTATACAGCCTGTATTGTATGGGACCAAAACTGAAGGGTTAGTACTCTAAAAGTTTTGTGTTTCGTCATCCGTATATAGTGGTACTTCTAATAAAACTTTGGAGGAATTTTATTCTTAAGACATGCTGAGAAATTTGATTACTAGTATGTTAAATGTTTTAGGCATCACAATATTTACGTATTTAAAATTTCATCAAAAAGAAAGGAATAATGTTTTCATTTCCTTACAAAACATATTTCAGATACCTTCATATGGAAACATAAAGCTCTAAGTAACGAAAATTATGATACGAAACTGTTTTTATTGATTTTATTGCGATCATGAGGTCGTCTCTCGAAGAGCCTCTGAATAGGCTCTTTTGTTGCTTTAGATGCTGCTACAAAATGATTATGTAAAATACTTTCATATTATTATGCCTCTAATTTAGTATGCGGTATAAAATATATTGATTTTATATTTAATAAATAAATAGCTAAATAATACTCGATGCCACCTGTGCAGAGGTTTAATTATAAAGCTCTAATTAAGCAAAGGTTTGCACAGACTATGTATAGTGAACAATTTTATTTAGATACTTTTTTTATTTACTTATATTATAAATGCGAAAGTGAGTTTGATTGTTACGCTTTCCAACCAATCATCATTTAAGTCTGCTTATTATTGGTCTGGAGCTCAGAAAAAGAAATAGGCCTTTTTACCCCGAAAAATATATCGTTCTCACGGGATAGGTATTTTTACTTAGAGATAATTAGGGTACTATATTGTAAGTCTACGAAGATGTAATCGCGGGAAAAATCATCAGAAGAAAATATTTATGAATAAAACTACTTCTTGGATTAGTGGAAGTTTTACATTCCTGTTACTCTGAATACCTCCAAACCAGTATTACTTCTAACCACAGTTTTAGTAATATACAAACCCAACCCTAATGCACGACAACCACGTCCCCAAACACTGCAATTGCAATTGATCACTCTGCCCGCGTCAATAAATGTAACAGCATCCGATCTTATCGGTCAAGATTATGTTTTATACCGCAGCCCGAGTGAAGGTCCCCCTCTAATGTGGTATGATATATTACTTTATTTGTCAAATATCAATAACAAGGTCCCACTTCGTAGGGATGAAGTAGGACGTACATATGAACTTATGCGTTTTCACTTTGTGATTTAGTATGAGTATTTTTGAAGTTATGTTTGTACGTCTAGGGTCAAAATGTAGATAATATTTATAACGAATGTAATAAAAACAACATAATAGTGCAATTTGCCGTGTGGGGCCGGCTTTAGAATTGTCCCACCCCTCTCCAACCATGGGAGTCGTAAGAGCCGACTGAGGCAATACCGAGGGAGTGGGCAGCAGCACTCTTTCGAGTATTAACAACATCCACTGCGATCGCCAACCCGGCTGCCAAGCGTGGCGATTACGGCACTATCCCCCATTCTCGGGGAGACCTATGCAGTGGACGTTAAAAGGCTGTTGGATGGATGGATGGAATAGTGCAATAGTAACGGAGTGTAAAAACGATTACTACCCAATGTGTAGCCTCTTCCGAGATTTTATTTAATACTAGGTGGGTGACAAATAATCACACAACCCACCTGATATATAGATATATAGACCATTAGACGCTAGCAGAGTCATCACTAGCGCGTCGCCGTCTCCAAGGAAGGGATAGGAGCTGGATCTCTCTCTTGTCGTGCCTCTCCGTTACTGAAGGTTGGCGGTCAGATTTTTGAATTTTTGTCGATCTAATGCAAGTCTGAATAGCTCTTCAACAGACTTAATGCCAGCTGGATAGGCAGGATTATAAGGAGAGGATAGGTAGCATACTTATAAGAAGGATAATATTGGGGAGGATAGGGAGGAGGTTTGGGCCTACGACGCTCTCACTCACCATACACAACACAACGGTAGGAGTACCTACTGTTGTTTCACGATGATCTTCTGTCAGAGGTTGGTACTTTGCCGATCGAGCCGGCCCATTCATGCTGGGATAAGGCCCTTTTAAGTCGTTAAGGCTGGAAAAATGTACCTAACCGCACACCCCATAGTTTTAGGCAATGAATAGGGTAGTGTAGGGCCCCCTACCCACGAAATAAACCCGCTGTGTGCCGTCTCTCCACCTGTATTAACAGATCACTGAAACTATGTTTTTACTTCAGTGGTCGCCTACACTACAACAGCCTACCTACAAAAGCCGACCTAGAAAACTCTAGCGGTAAATACGGCACGTGTATCTATGAATTCTAGAGGCATAGTAAAGCTATTTACCATATGTATGTCCTCAAAAACTCAGAAAAAGAATGAAGAATGGAGATCAAAAGCTCAGAAAAAGAATGGAGTTAGAATTCAATTGTACTATTAATGAAGCTTCTGAAAGTATTATAAATATGAATTTTCATGGTATGATTTCTATGTTATTATAAATACTTAGAGATTCTGTTTAAACTCGTTTTAAAACTACAGTTATTATCTTAAGATCTGCTATAATATCTAACTTCAGCAAACTCAAAGGAACAATTTACAAACAATTTTGGTAAAGAAACACAGTAATGTATTTCAATTAAAATATTTCATTATCTAAGTTTAAGTAATAGATATCGATTTGCAATAAACGTTTCATTTTGGTAACGGATTGAGAATATATATTTTGATATTTTCATATATTCTTTTAGCATTTGGCATGCTTAGCCATCGGGCAGTGTTATTGACTTTTTTTGTAAAAAGAAAAATTCTCATTAGCAGCCCCGAGTTTAATATGTGCCCGGTAGACGACAATAGGCTCGCCCCCTATTCCGTGGGACTTAAACATAGCTGGCGAACCATGAATGTATAATACACTGCTGCCTGTATTCCCACAGGCGTGATGCTATGTTAGCCATATAAATTAATACAAATTGTGAAATCGAAAATAACAGTCACGAGCAGGTTGCTCGGGACTGTGAATTTTGATAACACTTTCATTCTTAACGTCTTAGGTGACGCCTGCGCCATCTGTCGTAAGTATTTATATTCTTTATACCGACCAGGTAAACTTAATTTGACAAAAATTTTTACTAAATAATGACACAGCCCTATAAATATTTTGATATTTTTATATTATTCTTCCTGCATTTGACATGTTTAGCTATATATACGAGTATATATACATTTCATTTCACTTATGTGAAATGATTGATTTAGCCGTGTGCGGCTGGCTTTAGAATTGTCCGACCCCTTTCCACCCATGGGAGTCATAAGAGCCGACTGAGGGAATACCGGAGGAATGGGCAGCAGCACTCCTTCGAGTATTAATAAGATCCACTGCGATCGCCAACCCGCCTGCCATGCGTGGCGATTACAGCACTATCCCCCATTCTTGGGGAGGCCTATGTCCAGCAATGGACGATAAAAGGCTGATGGATGGATGGAAATGATTGAATGGACTGCTATCTTCTTCTACAACCAAAACACGCCGAGGTGCTTCACAACCGGCGGTCACGCGGGAGACGATCACGGTCATCAGATATGCAATGGCTGCCCATGGCATTAATTGTGATAGGATTATATGCAATAGATGATAACTGCTTCTTCCTTACAGCCCTTAGCAGCCTCAACACTGGCAGGAAATAACGGGATGGTGGCACTTGTATTCTTAACCCGCCACCGTCATATCCTTGTGATGAGAATTTAAGTGCCACCCAATTTTTACTTTTTTTTTCTTTTTAACCAAAAAGGTTAACTACCTTTAGCAAATGTCTGCCAGGATGATACGTGACAATAGTAGGCCTCGGCTGTAGATATTTCAATTCAAAATTTAATTCCAATTTTATAGGCATAAGTTACGACTAAACTTTATCCGTAAAATAGAATTGCTTTAATTTTTATTTAATTAATTTAATGAGGCGACTTAGTGGAAGTCCATTGTTATTAATATAAAATGGGTATTTTAGGATGAGAACCCACCACACGCCACGGATTTTAAATCTCGACTCACGTTAATGGTATGGTTTCTGATTGTTGGCCTTATATCAAGGCTCAAAGACGCTCAGCGTGCCATGGCGTGCTATGCTTGGGATATCTCCTATATAAGATCCGTAATATGGAAATCCGTAGGAGAACGGGAGTAACCGACATAGCCTACCGGGTCAGCATGCTGAAGTGGCAATGGGCAGGCCACATCGCTTGACGAACCGGCAACTGTTGGGGAAAAAATGTTCTCGACTGGCGACCGCGTATCGAACGGCGCAGCGTAGGACGGCCTCCCACCAGGTGGACCGATGACCTGGTCAAAGTCGCAGGCATTCGTTGGATGCAACTTTGACCAGGTCGGCGGCACAGGACCGCCCGCTGTGGCGTTCTCTTAGGGAGGCCTATGTTCAGCAATGAACGATGAAAGGCTAATGGATGGATGGATGGATTAACTCTCACACGCGACGCCATCATGCGATGTGGCAGGAATCCCAAAACCACAACTTGCAATATTCCGCAATTTGTTTTATATTATTTAATTTTTATTGGCAGTGGATATCTATACTAAATACTACAACACTTATTTCAATCTTAGGAATCAAGCAGTTCTGATTGTTATCTTATTCAATGTATTTTTTTTTTCTTAAAATATTGAGAATATAATCAAGAACCACATAGCATCACGCCTGTATTCCCCGAAGGGTTAGGTAGACCCACAATTAGCCAGCTATGTTAAAGTCCCACGTAATAAATAGGGGGCGATTCTATTGCCATCTACTGGGCACATTTTCAAACTCCAGGCAGCTACTGAGAATTTTTCTTTTTACAAAAAATCGAGCCCGAGACCTTGTGATCAGCAGTCGCTCATACTACCGCTGCACCACAAAGGCAGTTAAATATATAAATATCGCTGGTGGATCCAAACCTCTACAATCAAGATATGAGTAATGACTATATAGTTACTTTCATGCCTACGATTTCCATGTGATCTACAACAACAAAATTACAATCAAAGACGAATAACATAAGAGCATCCCATCAACTGCCTCCATTCACAACGACTTATATGGTCACCCTAGCGAGGTACTTAAGGTCCTATTCAGGCATGCTCACACTCGATTGACGGATTAGCAGGGTAATTGCGGTGTTGCGTGATGTTATCAATGTAATTGAATGTGGGACAGTACTGTGTCGTGCTTGTTTGTGCAAGGGTTGACACCTAGCTCATTTTTGTATTTTATATATATATTTTTTTTGTCTAGTTTTTCATAATGTCAGAATGATTATGTAGAATCATAAAAGAAAATCGCTTTGCGTAGTATGTGCACATATGTCATGCGAAGGATATGAAAAGCATTTGGTATTTTATATATTACAAACCAATTCTTTTTACAGAATCTACGCCCATATATTTTCAGGAGGGAGGGATGAAGATCAAAAAAGGGTTTTATAAAAACACCACAAAAGCTTAAAGCGTTGATTTTAAATAAAATATTGGCAAATAAAAATAAAATACACTTTATTAACTTACAGGATTTTATTATTCATTTAAAAAAAATTACTTTAAAACAACTTTTATTGGTATTCAAAGCGTTGATTTTAAATAAAATATTCCCAAATAAAATCAAACACATCCTTACATTATTGATTAAAAAAACAAATTTGTAGTTTTTAACCACTTTTATTAGCTTTTTAAGCATTTTATTGCATAAAATAAACATAGCATCCCGCCTGTTTTCCCCGAAGTGGTAGGCAGAGGTGTATTACATACTCACGGTTCGCCAGCTATGTTTTTAAGTCACGTAATAGAGGGCGAGCGTATTGCCGTCAACCGGGCACATTTCCAAACCCTAATGCCCAAGTTTATTTTGCTATTGATTCATTATAACATCATAATATGAGAGCCGCGGCTTGACAATACTGTCGATATAGTTGAGTCCATGAGCGAGGGTTACCTTTTAGCATCAGGTGGGCCGTGTTTCGTCTACCACCATAGGCAATAAAAAAAGATGAATGAAATTAAAGCCATACAATGTCTTACCACTAAAACATCAACTGCATATTATGAAGCTTATGTAGCGTGACTAAATAACATATCGCTATGAGCCTTCAAGCTAAACGACCAGATAAATATGTGGGATATAATAAATAGCCTATAAAATAAATTATATCTCCATACTTAATGCCTCATTAACTTGATATATTTTTGTTGAGAATCTAATATTAAATATAGGTTATATATAAAATTATCTACGGTTATTTTGGTATATAATTCCTAAGACGTTTAATACATCATCACTTGGAAATATTTTACATTTTTGATCTATACCTTTATTTTTTTAGCATTTGACATGGTGCGCCACTTTCTTTTTTATTTTAAATTTGGTCGTTAAGACAAATGCGATAAAGAAATTGGGATGATCTAAGGATATGTACTATAGCTCAGTGGCTTAGAGCACTTCTCCGGATTGAAAAATACGCGGGTTCGATTGCCGCTAGCACAAAAAATCTCTTTTTCCTTATGCACAAATAATTAGTAATTAAAAAAAAAATATATATTGCATGTTTCACACCAAATTGAATGCACGTTCTTATATTATGGAGACAATTATAATTACATCACTGTACGGGCAGTCACCCATCAAAATATCAATTACGGTATTGTGAAGCCTACTATTATCGCTGTCCAACGCGTTATCAGAACTAAACCCGAGGCACTTTTTCTTGCGATATGGTCTTATTTCCATGGAATACCTACTTAATTTACGCTTTCTGTCGAATCCTCGTTATACAATGTATTACGGCTCTCTATATGTATTTTATCATAAAAGCTATAGTTTAGGTAACAAATAAATTTTAATAATCAATTTTTTGGACTTGCTTGGTTCAAAGCTAATAGAGGTTTAAACTATTAAATGAATTAAAGTTTCAAGAACTCACCGAAAGCTACTGAAAGAATTTTCAGGATAAGATAATTGGTTCTGATCATTATTCTTTGTACGAGTATAAAGGCCAAAGTTATCTGTTCTAATGTATTAAAATTTGCTTTACGCTTCTCTGATCACAGGCCTGACAGTAATTCTATTGGACACAATATTAAGAGAATTTTCAATGCTGACGTGAGCCAGTCTGGCGATGCACAGATTTGCATAATTTCGTACGTGACATTAATTTGGCCGAACTCAATATCCTAGGGGCACCTGTGCTCAACTCAGCAAAATGTTATCATTGGCATAACGATTTAAATAAATATTTGACACTTGTAGAGTAGAGTAGTATCCCAGATTCAAAAGGCTAAGTCTCATATCCCTTCCAAAAATAAAGGTATACTTGAAGTGCTTTATAATTTTCAGTCAGTATCGAATATCGAGTGCCGTGTGGAGCCGGGCAACCGGGGGAGTGGGCAGCAGCACTCCCTCGAGTATTAACAACATCCACTGCGATCGCCAACCCGCCTGCCAAGCGTGGCGATTACGGCACTATCCCATATGAGCGAAACACATGTTTTATTAAAATTGCTAATTTTTGTTATAATATGTGCCGCGTCAGCTAAATGGTTGTTAAATGCTTGGTTTTGGATATGTAAAAAAAATCATAGCAGAAGTAGATAATAATATATATAACAAAATTAAAAGGAAATTTATTACAGCCAAGTAGAGTTTACAAGTTATAGTCAACCAAATTAAATTTAAATTCCATTAAAACTTACTACGTAGGTACCTAACTAGTAACTAGTAACTAGTAGTACTAGTAACCTACCATCACGTTTTTAGTTGTGTTAGACGATATCGTGAGCATAAGCTAGTAATTCGTAATTCCAAAACTCTTTAAAACTAATTATTGTCTTTGATATTTCTCATCTTAACTACGCCGTGCAATAGTATATTTCTATCCTAATTATTCAGTTTCTGTAAGCAACTTAAATAACAAAAGTAACTGCACCGAACTGTTGCCGCTTGTAAAAATAATCCAATCTTCGACCGCGGTGTCATTCCGAACTAACAAACTAGAAATTTTCAAGTCGATATTTCCGACCTGATTCCCGACGTTGTGGGCAAAACGAGCAGAGTAACATTTTCCGACTTGTTACTCTATAGCTAGTACTTTTATTGTGGAAACTTAGACTCCGGACTGTCGACCCCATGTTGCACTGACACTTAAGTGCTTTTTTTTTCTTTCGTAACTTGATAAGTGCATTTGAGAACTTCAAGATGGCCTCGTTACTGTAATTGAGTAATCGGATTCGGTTACGACTGTTATATATTACCTATCTATATAATTTTATTAATAACCAGCATTTACCCGCGGCTCGGCCGCAGCCAAAAGCTAGTTTTTGGGTTATATCTTAGGTGTTTAGATATTCTTATATATATTTTTAGCATTTGACATGCTTAGCACTATACATTAAAAATAATCCTGCTCGTGACTGTTATTTTCGATTTCACATTTTTCACTTTGTATTTAATGTATACCTCAGGTTCCCCATATAATAGCGGGATAAAATGTATAGCAGTTTTTAAGTTTAATCGAGAGCTATCAAATAAAAAAAGTTGCATCAAAATCCGTTCAGTAGTTTTTGGGTGATGCGCGAACAAACAGACAATATATAAATAAATAGATAAACAGACATAAAATCTAAAAAAAAAAACGTTTTGCGTTTAGTCATGCCTATACAGCCTATTACAGTCATTTTTTCTCAAATCTTAAATGTACAGACATAGCTATGTTACAGCTCTATAATAGTAGAGATGAAGTTTGAATCCTTCGTATTTCGTAAACCTTCTTTGTTTATGTGAATTCGGCCAGTTATATAGACCTATTTGGGGCTAACGGCCTCAGACCATGGCCCACCTGATGATGAGTGGACAGCTATTCATGGACATAGCAATACCCACCTTAACAAGAGAGGAATGGCATTGCGTTTTCATATATCAACTCTATGATTGTATTTTTATAATAATTGACTAATCTTTACTTAATATTATAAATGACAAAGTGAGTGTATTTGTTTGTTGGGCTTTTACGCTGTAATTATCGAACCAATCATAATGAGCTTTTGCATACATATCGTCAGGAGTCCAGAAGGAGACATATGCTATTTTTAATCCCATAAAAATGCATGGTTTCTATGGGACAGCTATTTTGATTATATTCTGAAGTCCACGCGGACGGAGTCGCGGGCAGCATCTAGGTTATTGATAAACTTAGCATCAGTAATAGTTTAGTTATATGACAATGTAGAAAGTAAGGACGGTGAACTCTGATAATTTTATCATCCATCCATCCATCCATCCATCAACCTTTCAACGTCCACTGCTGGACATAGGCCTCCCCAAAAAGAACACCACAACGAGCGGTCCTGCGCCGACCGTATCCAATGGCTCCCTGCGGCTTTGACCAGATCGTTGTTCCATTTTATCAACATTGTCATTAATAACAAATAATTTAATATGGTTCTTGATTAAAACTCTTTAGTTGTTTTCTTAGATAAACAAATTTGTATAAACAAGTAAAGATAATAACTATTAAGAAATAACTAAAAATGTTGAGATTGGAACAGTTTTATTAGTTACCCGCGTGGGATTGTGGCTAAGATGCTGGCTGCGTTACCTCGCTGAATCGCTATTCCAACTCGTTGAGCGAGGAACGTGCCAGCTCTCCTGTCACCTGAAGATGAGACCAGCCTAGGACTTATTTTATTAATAAATTTTTTTAAGGATGTACTCCACGGACCAAATGTTTCCACTGCAAGCGGCTCAAACACATAGCTATTTGAGATGGCCACGTACTTGCGCCGCTTCGCAGTGGCTGCGCGTTCTGCCGCAGCTCCCACTGCAGACGCTGACTCGTTGATATGTGAGGGCGCAAGGGTGTCCACACAAGTGGCATCTCAAACAAGTGCGCGCCCTCGCTCCCAAGGGATCAGCGTCATGGGTATCTTGCCGTCCTCGCGTAAAAAATGTCCAGATTCGCTTACACCTAACGCTAGAAGACGAGCACGATCACGGTTACTGTTATAATTTTGGAATAAATTTTCTGGGGTAGAGAGTACCAATGGAAGGTCCCAGAGTTTTTGTACGTTTGCGCAGGTTCAAATGCTGCTTGCAGTAAAGTTCCCTTTTTCCACTTTCACACATAATATGTTATTTAAAAATGCTGACCATGTCAAGTGCTAAAAATACAGATCAAAATTGTCATTAATGTCAATTTTAATATTAACAAAGTAAAGTTATCCCCAAAACCTCTATTAGAATATTAGCATACATAAAATAATTTATTATATTAACATTTTAAGCCGGAAAAGGTAGGATTACTTATGAAGTTACATATAGCAAAGGATCTGAACCGTCTCAGTAGGTACATTCACTCATTATTCAACAAATCGTCTCATTATTTCTGTACACTTAATCCTTGGCTTACATTTCGCTTTTTAATTGTACCTCCTCTGTCTGACCCTCATCGGACTCGCTTGTTTTTCAGAATTTCTCGTCTCGTTAAACCTCGGCTCCAGTTAGTTGTGTTTTGGTTCAAGCTGTGAGAAATAGCGCGGCCATTTTCATTTATACGTTTTTCTCTAACTAATTGCTATCCGCAATCGATTAAATATTAAATGTTAAATCTATGCTACCTGCAATTTTGTATGCGTGAACATCATATATTATTTAGATATTTTTTATACATATTTTAGCATTTGACATGCTTAGCACTATACATTAAACACAAAGTGAAAAATGTGAAATCGAAAATAACAGTCACGAGCAGGATGCTGCTCGTTTTTACCTGTAGTTTACCTGGTCGGTACAATGTATGAAAATACTACCGACAGATGGCGCAGGCGTCACCCAAAGACGTTAAGTATGAATTTGTTATCGAAATTAGCAGTCAGGAGCAATTGTCACGATGGCTGAATTGGCAAAACATCTGGACGGTATCCAGGAGATGCAGGTTCATATCATATTTCACATTTTTCACTTTGTGTTTAATATATATATATATATATATAAACTGGGATACATTTTATCTCGTTAATATTTCGGGAACCTGAGATATAACCTAAAAACTAGCTTTTGGTTGCGCCGGAACCGCGGGCAAAGACTAGTATAATATAAGTACGTCAGTCACTCTATGGTACATATTGTCTAATATCAAAAAGATTGACTTCTTTCTACCAAGATGACTGCAAATTAGTTTCACTACTAACATATTATGTATGCACAATTTATTGAATGATTGTTTTAACAAATACTTGGCAATGACAATATATAAGCTCTAAAGTCCTTCCTATTAACTGACAAAAAGAAGAAGGTTCTCTATTTGGTTGCACATTCCTATATTTTTCAATGACAAATATAATTCACACTATGTTAATTGACTGTGTGAATGCAAAAATCATGTAATAATGTATCGTGGGGGTATATTAACAAACACAAAATAAATACACGTAAGCTCACAATTACTATTAGTGGTTTGTACAAACACTTTAGTGGGAATGGAACCCATAACTCTTAGTATGAGATTGAACAGGTGAAAACAAAATAATCATAAATGTGAATTATCATATTATATAAGCTGGCAATATTTATAGTACCTACAGCTAAATAAAACCTTTTTAATGTTTTGTAGTGGTCTTGCTTCTCCCAGCATAAATGGACTAGATCGGCTGGGGAAGTACCACTCTCACAGAAGATCGTCGTAAAGCAACTGTAGAAGTATCTACAGTACCTCTCTGACATCCACTGCGCCTCCTCTGCCTTCGATTGAGGTTGACAACACATGAGTCATGCTTTGGTGTTGCTAGCGCCTATAACCGCTTGCCGTCAGGCGGAGTTTTTGGAACGAAGTTCCTTATCGCGCGTTGTGAAAGGGGGCTAGACGGAAAAAATTCTTACGAAAAGTTGTCACGACACTTTTTGCTTTTTGTTTGGTTTTTTGTTATATAAGTTTATATTATTTTCATTTCTATTTCGCATGGAACAGTGTGGTGTCGCGACGATTATTTTTGTTGAGTGTATACAGGTTTTTTGTACATAATAAATAATAATAATAATGAATCCTGACAGCGTTTCTTCATAAGTTGCGGATATTGCTGATGGAGTTAGGTAAGTAGAGATTTTATACAGACAATATATATATATATATGTCTGTGTGTGTGTGGGTGTGTGTGTGTGTGTGGGTGTGTGTATGTATAAAAATCTAATCCCCTAGTAACTCGAACTGTTTTAATTTAGTACATTTTAGAAAGGAACTTCGTTCCATCCGGGTGTCCCTTGACCTCTCAAGTGAGCACTCCCACTTGGGACCCAGCCTTACCAACAGTGATGCAATGGATGATAATTGCTTACTTCTTTAAGTCGCCTCGTACGACACCCGTAGGAAAGAATAGGACTGCACTATGCTTCACCCCCGTCCCCCTTTAAAAAGTACTAATTTCATGCAAACCGAGAATGATAAAATGATATCTAATAGTAAAGTAGCAAAAGAGAAACTTTATAAACAGCAAATAAATTACTAGGAATCCATTAGCTCAGTCGAATCGATATTAGATTGAGTATCTTGCGTTTTGCTCCATCATCGTGCGTCGGTTATCACAATCGCGTACCCGTAATCTCTACCCCTTCCCTCCATAATTTCGTGATTAATTAACCCTTACATATTACACACGTTGCTAAGATGGACACAGTTATTTATTCATACAATCTGTATATTCATTTAGAAACAATTTTATTACATTTCATGTTATTAGCGAGAAATCATAGTCGCTAGCAAAACCAGAGGCAATATTCGTAGGTTGCTAATTCTAGGGGCGTCGGAGTAGAGAGGACTGATAATAAAAATGTGATGTGAAAGTAGAACGAAAAGATGACAGGTCTCCTTCGTCTTTTCGTTTGTCGTTGAGAAATTGAAAGGAATAAATCAATATACCTAAACATCAATCAATTAACGAATGTCCACTTAGTCTAAAATAATCCACAATTGGTGGAGTTAGTCCTGTATATATATACTAATAATATCGGTAGTAGTCGGTAGTGTAAACGACTTTCGTGCACGAGGTCGTGGATTCGATTCCCACTCAGGACAATTATTTGTGTGATGAACAGATATTTGTACTGCGTCTGGGTGTTTTCTATCTATTATATGTATGTATTTACAAATAAAAATTAATATATGTATTATATCCGTAATCTGGTACCCATAGCACTAGCGTTAAGTTTACTTTGGGACTAGAGGACGTTGTGTGGAATGTCCGTGAATATTTATTTATATATTTATTTATAACTTATCAAACACAAATACGCAACATTTGGGACGACAAGTTGGCATCTATACCTGAGCAAATCGAGCTTTCTATAGATAGTGCATCTTAATCAACATGTTTTGCTTTTCCTCTCGGTGTGAGACCCTCTGAGCTATTTAATCCGTAAAACGTAGTTATGACAACACAATAATCCCATATTCAATGTACATCTGACGTGAATACCCTACTCAATATAAACCATTTAAATTTCTTTGCTTATGTGCTACTCCGTCGGCTGTGTAACGGGTCTTAAATTTTAGCACCAATATAAAATTGCTTATTTCACTATAACCAGTAAAGTCCAAATATTGCTTTATTAATCTTTAAAATATCACACATTTAAATGGAATATTCTGCTGTTTTCATACGAGGACATTACTTATTTATTATGTTCTACTACTAGGTAAAACTCTCTCAGAAATACAACTACTACTCGTGCAGATAAAGAAGTGTATGCGACTGCCAATCATGAGGTCTCGGGTTCGATCCCCGGGTCGGGCAATGTTATTGAGCTTTTTCTTAAAGAGAAAAATTCTCAGTAGCAGCCCGGAGTTTGGAAATGTGTCCGGTAGACATCAATAGGCTCGCCCCCTATTACGTGGGACTTAAACATAGCTGTGCCGTGTGGGGCCGGCTTTAGAATTGTCCCACCCCTCTCTACCCACGGGAGTCTTAAGAGCCGACTGAGGGAATACCGGGGGAGTGGGCAGCAGCACTCCCTCGACTATTAACAACATTCACTGCGATTGCCAACCCGCCTGCCAAGCGTGGCGATTACGGCATTATCCCCCATGACGGGACCGCTTGTTGTGGCGTTCTCTTGGGGAGGCCTATGTGCATGGACAGTGGACGTTGAAAGGCTGATGGATGGATGAAACATAGCTGGTGAGTTGTGGGTGTGTAATACACCTCTGCCTACCCCTTCGGGGAATACAGGCGTGATGCTATGTTTGTTTGTTTGTTTTGTTCAGATAAATAATGGGATTATAAATGGCGTCGCCACTATTTACTTCTCGCTCACACACTATCGCCGTCTATACTCACGCCTAACGGTATAGACAGCAAAAAAATAACTATATTCATGTTGCGTGAACTATTGTTTATAGTTACGCCGTAGTATGCTGACAGTACTAGGCTCAATGTGCCGCCATTTATAATCCCATTCTTTATCTGCACGAGTAGTAATAATATTTATTAATATCTTCTGCTTGCGATGTTTAAATTGACATCTATATTGTACTACTACCATCTGCAGTGATAGCCTCAAGGTAAAACCAAGGACTGCAAATACAATTGTATCGAGTTCGATTTCCAGTCCAACGTTCAATCCTCGTACAGAACTCACCTCTGAATTTCGAGATTTTTTTAAATTACCTATGTGTGCATTTTGTTTATAATTTAACACTGCTCGGTGAAGGAAAACATAGTGAGGAAACCTGCATGCCTGAGAGATTTACTCGACGGCTTGTGAAGTCTGCCAACTAACCAGCGTGGTGGACTATAGGCGTAAATTTTCTTACGGATAAAAAAAATAACACTTTTGAAGCTAGGCGTCGAACTCCACCCATCACGGTTAGAACTAGTACTTTCATGAATAAATACCCGAACTTTAATCGAATTAAAATCGAAGTGTTCACATAAAAATTTAATAAATGTGAAACTACACTTTAGAAATTGTTGATAACAATAAAACTATAAGAAACCCTATTCTGCCCACGACTCCGTCTGCCTAGACTTCGGAATATAAATATATCACTCTAAGATACATTAACTATCGTTATGTAAGCTACCATACGGTACATTTATTAAGCTATCCCACGAGAACCAATAATTTTTCCGGGATGAGAAGTACCTAGTAGGTAGGTACTACCTACCATGAGTGGCACCAGTGAACACACGCGCCGCACAGATTTTGGAGTCGGCCAACAACATCCATGGCTGAAGGTATTTACGCCATTAATTACCTATACCAAGTACAAAAATAAAAATTTTAAAATAGGTACCTCTGGAAAACCGTCCTATGAATTGGCAAAGCATCTGTGGTTTTTTATATGGCTAAGCATATTAAATGCTTAAAAATATATATCTATATATAATACCTGACCTCGTCCATGCTTCAAAGGCACGTTGAGCATTGAACCTCTCGTTTTCGGTTTTGAGCTTACGTTACAGGTTGTGGCCATGGTAGGATAAAAAAATCTGAATCCTGTCTTTTTATAGAAATGCCAGTTCTCCCCTTAGTTGGGCCGTGGAGGTCGGATAGGTAGTCACTCCATGTAAATACGACCCCAACAAAGCTTGGAGTTTGGAGTAAGGCTAGAAAGATGAAGATGATTATTTATCAAATAGTAATATCTACTTTACATAGACATAGCATCACGCTTGTATCCCTGAAGGGGTAGACAGAGAGGTGTATTTTACCCATCCACGGTTCGGCAGCTATGTTTATGTCCCACGTAATAACGTAATAGGGAGCGAGTCTATTGCCATCTAACGGGCACATTTGCAAACTCCGGGCTGCTACTGGGAATTTTTCTTTTTACGAAAAAGCTCAATAAGACTGCCCAACCCGGAGATTGAACCCAAGACCTCATGATCAGCAGTAACACACACTACCACTGCACCACCGAGGCAGTTATCTACTTTACAACATTCATCAAAATTCTAAACTACTAAAGTTTGTAAATGTTATCGGAATTCACTTCGTAACATTTTGCGTAAAGCAATAGAAACACAGAAATCAAAGTTTTCAAAGCTAATATATATTGAATCGTGGTTGGATGGGTCGCAATGCAGTCCGCGTACGGCCCCGAGTGGCAAACTTTGCCGAATGTATTACTTTGTGACGCGTTTCTACTTACTAGTTGCCAACAATGTTACTTACATTGTGCGAATTGGGATAGTATCCTCCGTTTGGTCAAAACTCGTTCAAAAACCGTATATAATGATCTCAACCGATTTATGCGATCGACTACTAGAAAAGTATAATATGCACCGTAGACAGAGTATATAATAGACTTGCTACTATTTTAATACTAACAATGAAGAAAAGGATGGAAATATTAGGTCATAACAAGAGTGAGTGAGTATAAGTTTTTTCTCCTTTTTGCGTATAGTATATGTTATTTTTGTTGGGATCCAATCCAGCTGGGTCCCAACAATAAGGTGGCCAACCGTCCCCATCATCGGTATGTAAGCTTGTTTTTGTATTTATGTAAAAAAACGTTCATTAATCACGTTACATACGCCAATGTTACACGTTCTAATACATTTAAAAAAAATCATAACTACAATTTCTTTTGTAGCTATCCGGCTAAAATAGGTAGTGCATTTTTGTCTACAAAGTCATAAACGCGTCTTCGGTGGATATTGATTTGAGTCATTCTTATAATATGTTCAGATCTGCTTTGTATAAGTTACACTTGGAATTGTAACAACATATTTTTGGTTTGTTATAGCATCACCTAAATTAATACTAATACATGTTTTTAAAAAAACAAGATTTTGTTATAAAAATAAGTCTGTTTTCTGTCTCTATGCATGTCAGGGCAACTCTAATTAAGTCAACAGTGTTCATAGTTTAAGTTAAGCATTCATTTTAAAAAGGTCTTGCTGTAAGGCTTGTTGGTTGTTTAAATAAATAAATAAATAATCATAGTTATCTTCCAAAATGATTCGGGTTATCATATGTCAACCTATTCCTATCTCGACACTGCATACTCTGGGAACATATCTGTTATCCTCTGTCTATGATATGCACGGAGTCGGTGCGTAATAATTTGCCATTGGCAGTATTATTGTCAGTATCAGTTAGACGACTTTGAAGGACAAAAACGCGTCACCCATAATAAAAAAAAAAGGGTGATGAAAATAAAATATGTAAACATTCCTCAAGTTGCAGGCACTAATATAAAATGTCGTATTATGTGATTTATCACATTATTTTAAACGTGATCGTATTAAGCGAGTTTAACTTTAAGTGCAAGTGGAAATAGAGATACCTGTGAGCAGGATTCGAACCTAATTCCTATTCCAAAAGAGACCTCACAAAGAGTAGACACGCCTTTTTGTTATAAAAATGTTGTTTAAAACCGATAATGTGGCATAATCTACCTGTTCAGGTTCAATATCTTTCACTAAGTACTACTCTTGCCTGTATTGCTGATCAGATCACCCACAAGTTGAATAAGCTTCATTAAATTGTCTACCAAGTGTTTACTTAACAAATGTGCACGAAATTCTACTAATAAAGAGAGATGTAGAATGTAAAATCCTCTTCCAACTTATTAGCTGATACATGACTACGACCACAGCGCCAGAAGTGTACTACTAAAAACAAAAAGATTTGCGGTTTCGTGTAAATGTATCACATTTATGTTTTAATTGTATTACCTACTTCCTTTAATTATCTTTTAAGATATTGACAGGTATTTTCCGTTCTCAAGTGATTTTCAAAGATCTAAATTAAGGAATCATATTTAACATTCTGTAACTATAGGATTTTCACTGAAATTCTGGTATTATGTTTATAAAAATGACTACTTACACTACACAGGCAGAAAAATTCTCAGTAGCAGCTCGGAGTTTAGAAACGTGCCCGGTAGACGGCAATAGGTTCGGCCCCTATTACGTGGGACTTAACATAGCTGGCGAAACGTGGGTATGTAATACACCTCTGCCTCTACTAAAATTGAGCACTATGTTTGCTTAATATTATAGACGGGCCTCGCGGCATAGTCGGTAGTGTAATTGACTTCCGTGCACGAGGTCGTGGGTTCGATTCCCACTCAGGACAATTATTTGTGTGATGAACACAGATATTTGTACTGCATCTGGGTGTTTTCTATCTATTATATGTATGTATTTACAAAAAAAAAGTAATATATGTATTATATCCGTAATCTGGTACCCATAGCACAAGCGTTAAGCTTAGTTTGGGACCAGAGGACGTTGTGTGAAAATGTCCGTGAATATTTATTATTATTATTAAAAATCAGAGCAAGAATAAGTATCAAATAGGTTATCAATGCATAACTCAAATCATCCTTAGCCTCCTTACATATCGCCGCACTACAAAGGGAAGCGACTGTGACGTGGAGAGGGACGACAGGGCGGATCATCTTACGAGTACAGTAGCTATCGGGTATCGTTCAAGCTCCGGAGCGCCGTTTGAGATAACCTAACAATGCAGGCGCTCACTTCTAAAGCATTTATTCGATAGTGTTACCTGCGCACAAAGGCTATGTAAGTTTCCACTTAGATAGGTGCGAACATTATGTTAGTTCAGGATTCAAATAAAATTGTTATTTTATTCGTCTAATTTTAACATGTAATACATTTCCATATATTCATGCGCCTTTTACCTTCCCCTACTGGACTGGCTTCGACCAGATTGTTCCAACTGGTATTCCAGGTATCTAATATGCATTAGCAAATAAATACACCACAAATATTTTTTTATTTAAAACTAGGGTTTTCCATATATATAATGTATGCAAATACATTTGACAGATGGCGCAGGCGTCACAAGACATTAAGAAGCAATGCGTTTTTGAAAATTGCAGTCCCGAGCTATTGTTACAATGGCTGAATTCTAATCCTGCTCGTGACTGTTATTTTCGATTTCACATTTTTGCATTTCGTATTAATTTATATGGTTATGGTTAATCATATCAAAAGCTTAAAAAATAGGTATGTAAAAATATCGAAATATATACCAATTTTTAAGTCTAATCAAGGGCTATCAAACGAAATTGTTTTATCAAAATTCGTTTAGTAGATTTTCCGTGATGGCAGAAAAAATTAACAGAAAAAATTCTTGAAAAAAAAAACTATATATTTGTCTGTAATGTTGGTTTACGGAATAAGTTTTAAGTGATAACGTCATATATGTTTTCTGAGAGTTTCACAAACAATGCATCGGTTGCCATTTTACGAACCGCAGATGAACCACGTAGTCAGATTACTTTAAATACCGCTATTTTGATTAAGCAACTCTGGGCGGAACGTGACACTTTTTCGTACGTGCGGCCGGCGTTCAGAGACGCCTAAATAGCCTAATACATTCATTTTTTTCTCAAATATCTTAAATGTACAGACACAGCTCTGTTATAGCTTTATAATAGGACTAAACACATGCTAACGCCGAAATAAGTCGATTTAAGCGCCAAGTCTATTACGTGTTCATTTAATTTCAGTTTCTAAGTAATTGTCATTACAGTATAGTCGAAAAGGGGCATAAATCTCAATCATAATTTGTGAGCCGTCAAGCGTGGGCTAGTGCGGCCCTGTGATTGATGGGCCTTGAGCTCGAGCGCTCATTTTGAATTCACACAGACCAACCGATTTCAGCTGCGTTGTAAAATAGCCGACACATAACTAAATTGATTAAATATGTTTTAAACTGATTGGCCAATGTCTAGTTTTTAGGCTTTTTAACGTAATATTTAGATATTTCAATTTTTTTATATATTTTTAGCATTACCCGTATGAATTAAATCAAAGTGTGAAAATATGAAATCGATAATAACAGTCAGAGAGTAGGATTTTAAACTGCATCTTCTTTTTTGTTTTTTGTTGAGGCGGAATGTACATAACCGTTCTAGGCAACGAACAGAGTAGTGTGGGGCCCTCACCCACTAAATAAACAGGCCGTGTGCCGTCTCTCCACCTTTATTGGCAGGCCACGAACCTGCATCACCTGGAATACACTTTGTGTTCACACTTTGTGTTAACCTTTAACTTATCTTATGTAGAAGTATTGGTATCATACGTGGTCTTTGAGTATGCTTAATTTCTTGTATTTTTCTATCGCTTTGCTTAAAATACTTAATGAGACAGGTTTTGGTAAGGTTAACGCAATTTTTCCAATGTAATTATGTAGTCTGATATTATTTTCATTAACTACTTCCTTGGTTTGTACTCATAAATATGCGAAAATTCTTACTAATAAGAGCCCTAAGTAACCATAGTATCTATAAGTCTAAGTACGACCTACCTACCAAACAATTATCACAAAAATAGCTAGATAATACTACAATTTTATGTAAAGCGATATTATATTACAAATAATATATATTATAGAATATTTTCTTTTTAATATAATTATAAAGGCATAAAATTAAGTAAAGCTTTAAATATAAAAGGACACAAATCAACTAATTAAGTAAATATATAATTATGCACTTGCATTTAACCACTTGAACTTACTTACGTCATTAGATGTTTCATGAAAAATAAACTTAGATTTTTCCGGCAAGTGGAATTACTGCTATATTTTGTACCTTATCCGAAAGAGCTTATCCTAATATTTTAATACAAATTTAATATCCACAAGAAAAGTCTATAATATATTTAAAGGGCCCGTACCCTACGAATAGTTCAGCTTTATAATATTTGCGGCACGTTCGGGCGATCCCAAAGGCGAAACCTTAATTTATTAATAGATTGTTTATAGCCTTGCCTCTGGTTCTGTCTAATAAATAGATCACCCTTGAAATAATAATGCTCATCTGCTGAACACTCTATAGACCCCTTTACTGAAATATCAATTTTAAGAGAGGATTGGTGATTGCTGACAGCCTGGACTTTGTTATTACATAATATATTGTATAAGGTCCAAATTTAATAATTTGTATACCTAAATATAATACAAATTCTGAAGGGAGGATTTTCAATAAATACCTTTGCGAAAGGAGAACTACTAGAAACGAAAACTATTTTAATTCCACATTCCATCCATCCATTCTAGATATACAAAACTTAATTAGGTACATTGACATCTTACGATTACAGCAACAATGTATATCGCGAATGTATCAACGATTCACACTCAGCATGATACCTATATCAAACCCTACCATTATCACAGAACTAAGATGATAATTTTACACAATAACAATCGAATAATTTCCAAGTCAATCGAGTCAACATTAACAATATGAGCACTTTAAATGAAGATGAACGTGTAAGCTCAAGATAAGTGAAGTGCACGGTAGAACAGATAAAGCCGTGGAACGCGTAACGTACTTTAGCTGATAGGAAACAATCCTTATTGTTCAGCTCGACTACGATTCGATACTGCCTTCTATATTCACTAATCAATACGACTAAAATCACTATGTATAGACTTCACAGATGGATAATCAAGAATTTATTTATGAACATGGTTGTATTCAATTTGATTGATATTTGCGTGGTCCATAAATAGTAGTTTAGAATCTTGGTGTATTATTTGTCCTTTATTGAGCTCAGAAGCTCCCCCGTGACACAAATCCTTCAATAAAATTCCAAGAAATTGTCTGAAAGTATTTGGATAAGGATTTTTGAAATAAGTACACTAGGTACTACGTTATTTCTTGATTTATAGTATATACAACAAAACAACACACACAAATCAAAAATATATTTTTTCTAAACATTTTTGGTCTACATTTTTGGTCCGTGTGGTGACGGATTAAGAATACAAGTGTCACTACCCCATTCATTCCCACGGGTGTCGTAGGAGGCGACTAAGGGAAGAAGCAATTATCATCCATTGCATGACTGGTGGTAGGGCTGGGTACCAAGTGGGAGTACTCACTTGGTATCGGGCCTGAGCGGGTTGGTACCACCATCTCCCGTATGACCGGCCATGAAGCATATCGTTGCGTTTTGGCTGTAGCAGGAGATAGCCGTTTATATTTCATTTCATATCTGTGAAATGAATTGGTGAGCAGCGGCTTGACAATACTCTCGTTATAGTCGAGTCCATGGGCGACGGTTACCATTTACCATCAGATGGTCCGTGGCTCGTCCGCCACTACATGCAATAAAAAAAAAATATTTCTTAGCATTTGACGTGCTCCGCTACTTTTTAAAGTACAAAGAATTTGTGAATAAGGAAAAGGAGTTTTTTTTTGTACGCGCGGGTGTGTCGTAAAGACAAATGTTATGAAGAAATTGGGATGACTAAATAGGTCTGTACGATAGCTCAGTGGCTTAGCACTTCCCCGGATTGGAAAAGTCGCGAGTTCGATTCCCGTTCGTACAAAAAATCTCTTTTTCCTTTTCCACAAATGAGCCCGAGCGGGTCGGTAACACCGTCTCCCCTGTGACCGGCTATAAGGCCCCTTGGAGTGTGCCTATAACTGGAGATAGCCGCTCATTCTTTCGAGTAGCGCCATAGTTAAGTTCATAAGCGGCGGTTACCACTTACCACTGGACTTGTCTGACAGGAGGCACATTGGTTTCCAGATCAAATGAAGCTATCGAAAATAGTGACTAGAGCCTGCCAGGGGTGAAGGAACTCATATGTATTTAGATATTTATATATATATTCTTAGCATTTGACATGCTTAGCACTATTAATATGTAGCGCAAATACCTTGCTGAAGTAGTCTGAGGGAACACCCCGGGGTTAAAGCAGAGGTATACCAAGTACAGTGTATATGGGGACTCCGAGATAACCTCTTCGTCCGCCCGATTAGGGAGGAGAGATATCCATAAAGGATTACCTATCGTAAGAAAAAGGGAGGAATTTATAGTTAGTGGAAAAAAAACAAATCGTCAGAAAAAAGTAGTGTCATTATTGAAAAACAATAACTTGTAACGATGATATCCAAAACAAACCATAAGTACACTATCTAATATCTTTAAACGAGCAATTCTTGTATATAATATAATCTGAATAAACGAAACGGCTCCAACGATTTTCATGAAATTTAGTATGCAGGGGGTTTCGAGGGCGATAAATGGATCTAGCTAGGTTTCATTTTTAGAAAACGTCATTTTATCCGGGTTTTCAGGCAATGAAGAACTGCTATAATATTATTGAAATACGAAGGTAAATTTCGCCACCATCTACAAGCTTAAAATAGCTCAGATGGGAAATCGGGCGGTCCCAAAACCAGAAGACCCCAGTTTGAGTCCAGATAACTCCAGTTCGTTTTTTCTTTTCCCTTTTTTTCAATTCTTTCTTTTGTGAGAAAAACTCACGATTTACCAAAAAAAAATACCAAGCAAAGCTCATCCAGGTATTTTTACTATAAAATATTTATTTATTTATAATTAATGATTTATAAGTTAATTTATTTATAATATAAGTAATATATTAGACATTCTCTACCATAATGAATTCTCCAACACAAAGATCGTCAAACTAACCCTACTAAAACTAAATAACTAATAAAACTAAATTGCAGTTTGATTTAATATCATGCCTAAAGCTCACAGCCCAGGAGCCACTGTCCCGTCATTACAGCCCTGGGGCGCCAGACGTTGCAATACATATTCATGAGAATAATTCGACAGATTCCCGTAACGATGGGACGTCAAAAAGCGAGAGAAGTCGCTCGGCAGAGCTAGCAGAGCACTATACATTTAAAATATTTTTACAGTCTGTTATGTTATTAAAATCACATTGACGGGTATTATGCCGTTCGGAAATATTGACGTTCTCTGTTGATTTATAGTACGTACTTTTTTGTGATGATTATAGCTATTCTACGATTTTAAGGTCTGTATACTATTCGTTATTGTAATTTAATGATTACTATATATCTAAAACGTTATGTTTCCAAAATTGAATGTATGTCGCAATAAAAAATGCAGAGTGTTTTTTGGAATATATGAATGCTTGTAATCAAATTGGTAGTGTCGACGGTTTCATCAGCCAAGACATTAATCACTCCTTTCACATTTATTGCGAGTAAAATGTCGCGAAAAACTCAAGCTATAACATATACAGCTCTTTCAGAGAGCTACAAAAAGGGAAAATCGCTGATTACCCTCGTGAAAAATTACACATCATCGTATGCTTCTAAAAGCTCCCGCATATGCATAATGTAATGTGCCATATTAGGCTTCTATGCTTATGAAACAAATTGCGTCAGTGCCAGTGTATTCCTAGCTTTACTTTTTTACGGAGGCAAAGGCAACTGTTTTGTTGCGGCCTATTATTCTCAGTTTCTTTCTTATTTTACATATTCGTTAATACACTTTTACATGCTTGATAAAATATGGTAAAGCCTCATTTTTTTAAAGTGTTATTGTCTGTGAACTCGGATTAATCTTAGAATCTATTGAATATAATTTTATATTAAATCATTTATTTAAGTTATAGGTAGGTAGATCTATGATAAAGTGGTTCCCATTACGTTGTAATACTGATTGCTATGTATTTGTTCTTTAATTTGATTGATCATTATGAATTTCGTAATTGTCGTAACACTCTATTATCCACACATTAAATTAATTTCATGTATATATAAAAAGCATTGTTAGCCTAGTAGCAAAACCAAGGCCAGCAAAGACAATCTATCGAGTTTGGTCCCCAGACCAAGACTTAGGCACACCTATGTGACTTTTCGAGATTTTTCTAGAATCATAAAAAATAGAGATCATAAAAATGAAATATTTATTTTAAATGTTTCATTTTTATGATCTCAAGATGATTTTAATATTATTTTGATACCTATATTTCTTAAGTTCTTGATATGCTTGGCTAATTACTAGTATACATTTTGTAAATTAGAATAAGATTATAACTAACTTATACTAACTTATCATCACGCCATTTCCCTTGCGGGGTAGGCAGAGAGAACAGAGTGCCAAGAGGCTCTATTCTTGCATACATCTCTCGCTTCCTCAACATTCATAACTCTCTTCATACACGCTCTCCGGTTTCGGAGACTCCTGACTCCGCCTTCCTTCAATACATGACCAATTTGGTCTAGGTAGGTAAGTCTCGGTCTCCCCCTGTACCTACATCCTTCCACTTTCGCATTGTATATCTTCTTAGCCAGTCGCTCGTCCGGCATTCTTCCCACATGTCCGAACCATCGGAGCATTCCCTTTCGCATCTTTACACCAATACTCTCTTTCATACCTACTCGCTCTCTTACGTCATTGTTACGAATGCGGTCAGTCAGCCTCACTCCACAGATTCTCCGCAGAGATCGCATTTCGACCGCATTGATTTTGCTCTCATGCTCCTTTTTACATACCCAACTCTCGCTTCCATATAATAACGTTGGAACAAGCACTGCGTTGTGTATTGCGACACGTGCCTTCTGGCTGAGGTGGTGGCTGCCGAGAAGTTGTCCCAATGCTCCTTTCACTCTATTTCCCGCATTCACTCTTCTTTCTACATCAGTGTTGTACCTTCCATCCCGGCTGAACCCACATGTTTTTTTCTGTTTTTTTTTATTGCATGTAGTGGCAGACGAGCAACGGCCCATCTGATGGTAAATGGTAACCGTAACTCATGGACTCAATTATACCGAAAGTATTGTCAAGCCGCTGCTCACCATTTCATTTCACCGATATGAAATGAAAGAATAAACTACTATCTCCTGCTACAACCAAAACGCAACGATGTGCTTCATGGCCGGTCACACGGGAGATGGTGGTACCAACCCACTCGGGCCCGATACCAAGTGAGTACTCCCACTTGGTACCTAGCCCTACCATTAGTCATGCAATGGATGATAATTGTTTACTTCCCTTAGTCGCCTCATACGACACCCGTGGGAAAGAATGGGGTGGTGATACTTGTATTCTTAGTCCGTCACCACACGGACAACCGTCCGTCACCACATCCAAGATATACAAAATCATCCACTTGTTCTAGCACACCATTTCCTATTGCTACTCTAACATCGGTTCTGGCTTCTTCTCTTTCAAAAACCATTACTTTGGTTTTGCTCACATTCACACGTAGGGCCCTTTTCTTACAATCTTCTGCCATTACGTCGACTAGGGCTTGCAGGTCAGTCGCAGACTGCGCTAATAGGACCGCATCGTCTGCATATAGCAGCGAGTTAACCACTGAGTCGCCCATCTGAACTCCCACATTCATTTCATTCAACCTTTGTAGACATTTATCCAGATATATGATAAACAGTCTGGCTTATAGAACGCAGCCCTGTTTAACGCCGATATTGACGTCAAACCAGGGTGACATTCCATCATCCAGGCGCACACAAGCTCTGCAGTCTATGCAGTTGAACTGCACCGCTTGTAGCAGTCTACCGCTAATACCATACTCCAGCAAAATGTCCCAAAGTTCCTTTCGTACAACAGTGTCAAATGCTTTCTCCAAATCCACACAACCCTCTGGCCTACAGTCAGATGCTACTCCACAATGTTGCGCAGAGAAAACACTTGATCCATACATCCTCTTCCACACCTGAAACCTCCTTGTGCCTCACACAAAAATTCATCAGACACCATCCTTATTCTCCTTTCAATAATCTTACCATACACTTTGGCTGCCAAACTGCTCAAGCTTATGGCTCTGTAGTTTGCACAGTCATAACGTGAACCCTTGTTTTTAAACAAGGGCACGATGACTGCGCTTCTCCAGTCCTTGGGAACCATTCCTGAGCTCCAACGTAAATTGAGAAGCATCAGGAAGGATTCCCAGACACATGAGCCTCTAAGCTTTATCATCTCAGCAGACACCATATCAATACCGGCTGCCTTACCATTTTTCAAACTTCTAAACGCCAATTCAATTTCGTCCATACTAATGTCATCAGAGGATGCCGGTACCGAATGCTGATCTGTTAGACCACATGTGGCACCAGCATTACCCTGAACATCACCCGCATATATATCTCCAAAATATTCATTCCATCGGCTTAACACATCTTGTGTTTGCGTAAGAATGTCTCCACCTTTAGACCTTATTTTATTCATTCTGAAAGCTGACCAACCACTCCGAGATTTCTTCACCTCCCTCCAGATAAGTTTGGTGTTGCTCTCGAAGTTTTTGGTCAGCCTTTCTTCTGCAATCATATTTGCTCTATCACGCTTCTCTTTCACTAAGGCTTTGGTGTCATTCTTACGTTGCCGGTATATTTCTTTCTTCTGTTCTTTCATACTTGCACTCAGGTTCAAAGAAGATACATAGTCCAGCCACGCTTTCTTCTTTTGGTGTACGGAAGCTGCTACTTCCGTATCCCACCATGCATCATCTTTCACTTTCCTATGCTTCTTTGAGCATCCACATACTTCTTTCGCTGTATCTACCATACTATCTTCCAATACTCTCCAGCCTTCTTCTATGTCAGATCCCGGCTGACTTGCCATTGTCAGCCGTTCACGGACACCCTCTGCATACTTTGCTTTTACACTCTCTTCTTACAACTTTTCAATCTTTATTCTTTCAAGTCCTCCGAAGTGGACACGCTCTCGCCATTGTCTCCACTTTCTGAACAGACCACTAAATCTCGCAATAACGAGATAGTGGTCCGTGTCGACAGTGGGACCCCTGTATGCTCTTGTATCCAGAATTTTACTTCGGAGGCGACTGTCTACCAGAATTAAATCTATCATACTTCTCTGTTCATTCCTATATATATATGGATGTCCTTATGTTGAAAAAATGTGTTTGACACAATAAGGTTTCTCTCCATACATACATCCGCAATGAGCCTACCTGCATCATTCACTCTCTTATCACCAAATGAACCAAGCACGTCCTCGAAGTCTGGACGCTTGGTCCCAACCCATCCGTTCAAGTCTCCGCATACGATCACGCGTTCACTAGCTTCTGCCAAATCCAGAACTTCCCTAACATTATCCCAGAACTTCTCTAGATCCGATGCCACCTAAGAGCCTACGGGAGCATAAGCTGCGATCATGAAGACCCTGGTGACACCTAGTTTTATTCGGACACATAGAAGTCTGGGATCAAACATTCCGTAGTCTTTCACACCTGAGGCCAAGCGAGCGGACAGCAACACCCCCACTCCCATGCTGGCCCGATCGCTCTGCGGTACACCAGACCACAGAGCTAACCCGCCACCAGGAAGATCACAGGCGTCGCTACCCTTTCGCTTGGTCTCTGTTACACAGAGCACATCAAGCTGTCTGTCCGACATGACGGTTACCAGCTCGTCTTACTTACTTTCCACACCACCTCTTACATTCCACGTGCCTACTCGACACTCTGCTCCCCTCGACTCGCCAAACTGGGCAAGGCGTGATGAGTGGCGGCCCCCATCGCCGCATCTGCCGTTGTTCGTACCGACGGGGGCGGGTCGGTACACGTCGCCTCTGGGGCACGCCCTAACCCGCACTGCGGTACGCATTCGAGCCGGATTGCAGCCTGTGGATTACAGGCTGGCAGGTATCGCGACGAGCACGCTCCGGACTATGATCACCCAAAAGATAAAATAAGATTATATATGAACGCTTATAACCTTTGGAATGCTACTACTGGGCTATCGTAGCAGTTACTGGAAGCTACCAATTCCTACGTGGAAAATATTTATGTGAAAAGCCCCCAGTTATTATTTTCTATTCACAATATTTAAACAAATACGATATTTTGTGAGATAAAAGCAACCATGTTTATCTCGAGTTAACAATACTTAACAGATTATTTTACACATAAACACACAAAAATAAGTAGTCTCTGAACTTATACAAAAATACATAACAAAATAACTCTCAGAAGTAAATTACTATTTTGGCAGAAAAATGTACGTTAAAACATATATACAGAGGTACTAGGTATAGTATATTTATACCATGCATAGTTAGGCATAAGACAAATTGGCCCTCAGCCAGGCCCCATGGCGCGACCCTCTATATCCATAGCTTGGCAATACAGTGTGATGTTGCCAGCTTTCTATTTATTGGATTTATGTAACGAAACTAGACAACATACATGACTGGCACAATACAATACATTTGTAAAGTGTTACATGAGTTATGACATTGTGTAGAATTATACAAAATAATAATAGTTCCTAAAAGATATTTATAAAGGAATGCTATATTTAAAAAGAAATTCTTTGAAATAGGTAACCGTTGGCTCTTAATGTCGTCAGATACAGCCATATGAAATCTTGCTACTACTGGTAATGCAGTCTTAGTGGGGATGCAGTAGCCCAATCAAGGTATCTGTTAGGTACCACTTGCCACATATTATAAAAAAATATCAGCTCTTTTTCCACATTCACAAATAATGTGTTTTTTAAAGTAGCCGAGCATGTCAAATGCTAAAATACAGATTAAAATCACTATTAGGTACTTTCAAATATTATGTTAAATCTATGTATTTAAAGAAGACGGGAAAACATTTGTAAAAAGGCCTGATATAAAATTTGCCAAGCATCACGATAGCACGCTGGCCCCGCTTATTGCCGCTTATGGTGGGCCGTATGCTAGATTACCACCCGCGTAGCATAAAAAAAAAGTGTTTGTACCACTTACAGCCACAAGGCATTCAACTGGTTTAACCGTAAAAAAAAATATGTTATGGTATTTACGTTAATACCGGCGAACAAGTGTACGCGATGATACCATTTCTAGTTTGATCTTAATCATAGAAAGTAGGTAATAAATGGATAACACTTGTTCCATAGTAAAGCTATATTGAAATCAATGCAAATTTTCCCTGAGGTCTACGTTAAGTCCTTAAGAAATTTCTCTAAAAGCGTTATCTACATTATGATTACATCTTTTTCAAGAGTACCAAGAGCTCTTGGTGGAGCCATAAAAACTTATCGAAAACTATCATCATTACAATGTTGTCGTTAACGCAATCTATATAGAATCGCACAATGTCTCCTCCCTGCGGGCCTAACCAAGTTGCATTCTATGATCCCTAACGCTATAGAAAACTATTAAAATGTATGTGAATTTGGCAGCTTTAACGATATCTATAACGCTAAGTCACGTTACTTAACATTTCAATAACTTTCTATAGCGTTAGCGATCATAGAATGCAACTTTGCTAGGCCCACAGAGGAGAAAACACCAGTGGAAAGGGATGGAAAGGCATAAACGCTATAAGAATTTTGAAAATTTGTTTTAATGTCGAGTGCCTGTCTCATGTTAATCTTTCATGGGAATATGGTAGGTAATCAGACCTCATTAGAAGGCTCAGACGATTTAGACCTCTATCTGCCGTGTCCACAACATGTTTAATAGTAGATAATAATTATATTTCAATTATTTTTTACTTTCACATCCTTATCGTTGAAGGACTTAGCAAATATGTACACATTTTGCCTATGTTAGAAAGTGGCAATATGTATTTTCCTATATGCATGTCCTTAGTATAAATTCTCCAGAAAACTACACCTACTTATGAAGTTAATGATTGTTCAAACAACTCTGAGAGTGAAACTAAACGAGTATTATCCGTGAACAAACTAACGCTACAGTGCAATGTATCTAACAAGTTATGTATAACATTAATTAAAAGCACCCTTTGATCGGCCGATATGTACATTATCAGAAATTAATTACTGAAAAGCATCGAAACGGATCATTAAACTGCATTAAATATACGAACTGGGTCACACTAATAAGTCAACATAATCGTAAATATTCACGCTGTTGTGATTTACAATTGTATGTATACAGAGTTTACAGTCGCTTGAGATATTTCTACAAAGGCTTTGTACTAGCGCGTTGCAGTGCAATAGGGTACAGTCCCACTACGGGGCCGTAGTCGTTAATCTCAATGCAAATTCGTGCCGAGCATCCCTAATGGCGCCCGTATTTACTATTTATATGTCTTATTCTTAACAGCGAATTAGATAGTACGTATTAGACTAGTAAGTATTGCTCTAAATCTTAAATATCTTTGGTTGTTGTTTTGGAAACTGTCCTCGAAAATACTATGTAGGTATTTCATGTTGTAGTAATAGAAACCTTGAAAAATACCTACTGAGATCGCGTATTATATTACTTCCACTTTGACTTCAATAAATAAATAAATATTCACAGACATTTCACACAACGTCCTCTGGGCCCAAACTAAGCTTAACGCTTGTGCTATTGGTACCAGATTACGGATATAATACATATATTATTACTTTTTTTTCGTGCATGAGATCGTGGGTTCGATTCCCACTCAGGAAAAATGTTTGTGTGATAAACACAGACATTTGTACTGCGTCTGGGTGTTCTCTATATATGTGTGTATTTACAAAAAAAAAGTAATATTATGTATTATATCCGTAATCTGGTACCCATAGCACAAGCATTAAGCTTAGTTTGGGAACATAGGACGTTGTGTGAAAATGTCCGTGAATATTTATTATCATTTTATTATTAATAAGGATTTGAGGCCCCGGTGCTCTCACTCACCATACGAAGCACAATAGCACGAGTACTTCTGAAAGGGTGGTATTTCCCCGATCAAGCCGACTCATTCATACTGCGACAAGCAAGGCTTTAGTACTAATATAAACTTACGATTAATATTGTTGTCTGGTATATAAGTAAAAAAAAGAACTGAAATTATGAGTAGATATTTTAATGAATAAAATAAATCTATAATGTAACTCTTATTTATTCCAAGTCTAAATACAGCGTATGTTTGTACAAGCTTTAGGCACAGTGCCAAGTCCACTTAACCACTCTAATGTGATAATATTATCGTATTACTTCGATCGTTACGTGAATACAGATTCTGAAAATAAGAATCCTTACTTATGTATCCCAACTGTGTGATATTATAACTTAAATTCTGTCCGTGGAATAGTATAGGTGAACTTCAGAATTGGTCGAATATTATATAAATATGAGAACGGCAATCCTATGTCCTATCTGGGTTCCAGACAATATTTATGCATAATGTGATGATGATCAGTTCAGTAGTTGCGGTGTAAAAAAGCACCAAACAAACAAACGCACTTTCGTATTTATAATATTAGTAAAGACTAGCCTTTGCCTGCGGCTCCACCGCAGCCAAAAGCTAGATTTTAGGTCATATCTCAGGTTCCCGGTATAGTAGCGGGATAAAATCTATACCAGTTGTTAGGTCTAAACAAGAGCTATCAAAAAAAAAACGTTGCATCAAAATCCGTTCAGTAGTTTTTGCGTGATACGCGAAAAAACAAATAGATAAACAGACAACTAGAAAAGCAGACAAAAAATCTAAAAAAAACTAGACGTCGCGGTACGTCTAGCAGATGTGAAAACATCGAGATTATTTTGTAGAAATAAAATGATCCTAACTTGACAAAATACTCCACAAGACGAATCAAACGAGTATAAACTCGATGGGGTTACGTAGTTTCAATACAGAGTTACTGTGGCCATCTTCCAGCTCCATCGTCAGACCCTGGATACCATCTAGAGACAAAGTACTCGTCAAGACAAATCATACGAGCCCAAACTCGGTGGAGTTATGTCGCTTTATAACGGAGTTCCTGTGGCCACCTTCTAGCTCTGTAATCAGACCCTGGATACCATCTAAAGACAAAGTACTCGTCAAGACGAATAAAATGATTCCAAGCTCGATAGGGTTTCGTCATTTCATTACAGTTACTGTGGTCAAATTCCAGCTCCATCATCAGACCCTGGATATCATCTATGACTGAAGTTCTAGTCAGGACATTTCAAACGAGCCCTAACTGGATGGAATTGCGCCATTTAATTACAGTTTCACATGGCCACCTTCCAGCTCCATCATCAGACCCTGGATACCATCTAAAGACAAAGTAGGTACTCATCAAGACGAATCAAACGTGTCCAAACTCGACGTGGTTGCGTCATTTTATTATACAGTTACTGTGGCCACCTTCCAGCTTCATCATCAGTCCCTGGATACCATCTAGACACAAATTATTCAGCAAGACGAATCATACGAGCCCAAACTCGATGGGATTGCGCCGTTTCATTATAGAGTTCCTATGTCCACCTTCCAGCTCCATCATCAGATCAGCTCCACGTCATCATAATATTGCATTGACACATGATATACACTCGTGTAAAATTTCAGGTCAATCGGAAATCGGGAAGTGTGTCAAATTTAACTTGCAAGATTTGAACAGCCGATTTTATCCTCCCTCCGCATTAGATGTTTCACATCAAAAAAATCGTTTTGTATTTAGACACGCCTATATAGCCTAATTCAGACATTTTTTTCTCAAATATCTTAAATGTACAGACACAGCTCTGTTACAGCTTTATAATAGTATAGATAAATATTCTGTTATTAAGTTTTACGTCATATCGGCTGAAGTATTAAGTATGGTAGCACTGCATCTGTACGGGTACTTACCAACGCGAGTTCGAAAGTTCCTGCCAATTACTTTAAAAATAAACAAAATTTTGTCTTATTCCATATACGCAAGGGAAGGAAAGAGAAAGATTGATACAGTTACTGTTCTATTATTATTATTCCTTCACTACACGTAATCTTGACTACACCACTACTGGCAAGAAACAGTAAATTCTGTTTTACTCTCCTTAGTTCAATGTAAAAATTAATCCATCCCATCCATCCATTAGCCTTTAAACGTCCACTGCTGGACATAGGCCTCCCCAAGAGGACGCCACAATGAGCGGTCCCGTCATGGGGGATAATGCCCTAATCGCCACGCTTGGCAGGCGGGTTGGCGATCGCAGTAGACGTTGTTAATACTCGAGGGAGTGCTGCTGCCCACTCTCCCGGTATTCCCTCAGTCAGCTCTTACGACTCCCGTGGGTAGAGAGGGGTGGGACAATTCTAAAGCCAGCCCCACATGGGCAAAAATTAATACGGGTAAAAATTAATAGAGAACTGCAAAACAGATAACTTTAAAACTATAACAATCGACAGAGACTACAATTAGGTAATAAGTTATTTATATGGGGATCCGCAAATGATTATTTTGTTCTATGTTTCACAAACTCAGCAAGTTGTAACCATGAAAGTATCACAGAGTACATCACATTTTAAATACGAAAACGCCGCGACCTTATTCTAACATGACATGACGTGACACAGCATTAACGCCGTGACATCCCCTCTTTTTAAAAACAAAGAACTGCGAGCGCATCCCATTTCCTAATTACAATACAACAACTCAAAAGAGCGTCACGCATATCTACGTTCATTGCAAAAAAGTGTTTTTGTGCATAAAGCGAAGCTTTCTGCATCATGACACGAAGCAAATAATAATTTCTTCAAACACGAGGCTTATTCGAAAGTACGGTGATCAGATAATTGAATCACACGGATATGAAAGCCGGTCTAAAAATCATGAAAATACTGTTTTTAGAAGCGTGCAGAGCATGTGGCTGTTATCGAATTAGTCTTCATGTGGTGCATTGCAGTCTTTTGACTCGCCAACGGAAAGTGCAGTGGCTGAATAGAACAAATTTAGTATTTTTGCCTCGATGTGGATTAGTTTTGAAACAAAGGGAATTATATTTAAGACTCGGATGATAGGATTATAAAGTTTGCTTTTGAAGAAAATGTGTTAGGTACCGAAATGATTGTGTTCTCGTGGCATGTCTGCTTTATGTGTGTACCTGTGTTGGGACGAGCTCAGTGCCATCATTTTTGGGACTGCTTTGAGGACACGATGCTGCATGCGCTGGTGGACTGTCCAGCTTAGGCAGAACAGCACCTTAAACTCATTTTAGTAGTCGAGGTGGATTACCTTTCGCTACCGGCCATAGTTCAAGATATGGTCTGGTGCGAAGGCGGGTGGGACTTTACTGTCTGCTTTTGTGAGGATGTGGGGCACACCAAGAGGTGGCAGATCGAAATAGGGAGAAGATCAGCCATCTCCTGTCTCGCAGAAAATTCTCTGGGCGCCAGAGGGTGCTTAACAATCTCCGGCCCGCTACGGCTCCGGCGGTGAGTGCTGCTTTGTTTTTCGAAGCCAAAAAAAATACATATTAACAAATAAATAAACTAACCAGTAGACACATTTTAGCACAGATAATAAATAATACGACCCCTCTCTACCCATGAGAGTCGTAAGAGCCGACTGAGGGAATACCGGGGGAGTGGGCAGCAGCACTCCCTCGAGTATTAACAACATCCACTGCGATTGGCAACCCGCCTGCCAAGCGTGGCGATTACGGCATTATCCTCCATGATGGTATTGCTCGTTGTGGCGTTCTCTTGAGGAGGCCTATGTCCAGTAGTGGACGTTGAAAGGCTGATGGATGGATGGATGGATGGAATAATACGACAAGACTGACGCATTCAATTCGTTTGATATTACTGAAATGAATATCAAAATTTGCATGTGATTTCTGTGTTCAACAGTGCGTCGTAGATTTCAATACATAAGGCCTTTCAATGATACAATGTAGCAACTGATTGCAATCATTAAAAGTTTTAATTAGTGAATTCAATTACAACTCACATAATGGCTAAATAATGGAGCCATGGAAATTCGGATGATTAACAGTTAATTATGTATGCCGATGAAATCTTTAAATGTGGGTAGAGACAATTTACCATATAAACTTTATTTACATACAAATATACAATACAATCAATTGAAATTTCTGGTACACATAGACTCATGAAATACTTAAAAAGCTTAATTTTTTTGATACTTATGGTGGTAGGTATATAACTGAACCAATCGTTATAAAATTTTGCATATATGTAGCCCAGAAAAGGACATAGGTTTTTTATCCTAAAAAACAATGCCGTAGAGTGACGTATTTATATTCTTAAGTCCACGTGGACGCAGTTGCGGATAGAATCTTGTTCTATATAACTATTTTTGAAAGTGGTAAAAGAGAACTTTGCTGCAGGATATGAACCTGCACACCTTCCAATCCGGATAAGTGCTCTAGACCGCTATATTTTTTCACGTGATAACGTCTTATAAATCGACGAACGCTGGCTGCACGCACGAAAAAGTGTCACGTTCCTAAAAATGTATGCCTACCGATGCATTATTTGTGAAACTTTCAAAAAACATGTATGACGTTATCCCGTATAATTATCATCCATAAATCGAGTTCACAGACAACCATATAGTTTTTTTTATTAAACATAGCATCACGCCTGTATTCCTCGAAGGGGTAGGCAGAGGTGTGTTACACACCCACGACTCGCCAGCTATGTTTAAATCCACGTCATAGGGGGCGAGCCTATTGACGTCTACCGGGCACATTTCCAAACTCCGGGCTGCAACTGAGAATTTTTTTTTTAGGAAAAAGCTCAATAACATTGCCCGACCCTGATATCGAACCCGAGACCTCATGATTAGCAGTCGCATACACTACCGCTACACCACTGAGGCAGTTAAAAGTTTTTTTTTTTTTAATTTTTTTAATTGGGAGTCTTCGTCGGTGGTGCGATGTCTTAGAGGTCTAGAGCACTTCCCCGTATTGGAAGAGACGCAGGTTCGTATCACACTCGCAGTAAAGCTCTCTTTTTCCACTTTCACAAATAATTTGTTCTTTAAAGTAGCTCAGCATGTCAAATGCTAAAATAAAGATCAAAATAACTATACCTATAACAATTTTCTGCAATCAACAAAATATTCTCGCTTAGAATTTGAATCACGTTTGTTTAAACTATTTTATATTTTGGATTATTTTTTAATGGGATTTAAATATAAACACAATCACTATCACAAATTTAATTTTCTCGTCCCAATAAATTATAGAAACTACTATACTGCATTTATACACCCATCCGTAACTCCCCAATGACCTTATTAGGGTGTAATAACCCCATTCTATCCCACTCCGACAGATGTGTGAATTAAAAACATTGGCCTTTTGAATTCGTTTACATCACGACATTGCAGTATTAATCCGGGGCTAATCCGCTAATACTCACTTTATTTGATCGCACTATAAATGCAAATCACAAGCAAAAGTGTCTTTATGAAATTATTCATAAAATATTAAGCCCTTTAGCCGCTTCACATGAAGCTTTTATTTTAAAAAAGTGATTATTATTCAGCGTACAAGGGTTAAATATAGGCCGTTGTATTTCAAACGAATATTTTCGTCGTTTTACTAATGGCTGAGGAGGGTGGGTGACATTGTGTGGGTGTAATGGAAATTGTTAAGGAAAATGCCATAAATTATTTATTCTGAACTTTGGGCGCTATGTAAAAAGTTTACTAATAACTTATTATAATTCTGATTATTAGAAATACAAAATTAATATTTTTTTTTGTCTGCACTTAGTCTCCCGCGGATCTTATTTTAGAGGTGCTAATGTAATACTAACTTTTTAAACAGGAATGACTACACTTTCAGAAACCATTCTTAGTGCGAGGCTTGAGAGCAGAAGGTTGGTTTATACTTACCTAGTAGATTTACTCTAGGCCTCATTACTAGAGTTTATCAGAGGCCTAAGTAAAACGTAAAAGCAATCGTTTTACCTAAAGAATCGTACAAAGAGACCGTATACTTGGCACACATATTTCGTGTTCCCTATTGTAAAGAGTCATCATATATTATAACCGGACCACCGAAGGAATGTAACATAGTTCCAGTGGCCCGCCAATAAAGGCGGAGAGACGGCACACGGCGGGTTTCTTTAGTGGGTGAAGGCCCCACACTACCCTGTTCGTTGTCCCGAACGACAAGGTGTGCGGTTAGGAAAATTTTTTCCCGCCTTAACAAAAAAAAAAGGGGGTAGATATCACAGGTTCAAAAGTGATTTTCAATTAGTAACCAATAAACCACCAGTTAAGTAGACAGACACCCCTGCACCAAGGAATAATCCTTGTATCGCGGGACTTTACAAACATACAATTTCATGGACACAAAGTCCACCCAGACTCAGAACAACCATTTGTGGATCACACAAAGAATTGTCCTGTGTAGGAATCGAACCCACAACACCACCAACCACTCCGCCATCTGTGCGCTGCCATCAGCTAGTTGCAGTTAATTATTGACTATAGTTCTCTACCAATTTTTGACACAATGTCTCGTACCTGATGCCTACTCCAGTCTACTCTAGCTGCTAACGGGCTGAGCCTATCCTACCTTGCTTTTGCCTATCCGTAGTTTTCACTTAGATAACTCTTACTTCAGCGACTGCCGCTTATCCGACATCCTATTGATAGCTTAGTATTTCAATTACCTACGTACTTATCATTATTACTTTTTTAATTCTGCGAACTCCAATTCTCTGTCGAATATACTATTTGGTCCTTCTGAGAAACTCCAAACATAGCAAGCTCAAACATATAAATAATAATCAAAAATTAATAGTATGCTTAAATTTTACTTGCATATTCAAATCTAAAACTAAACATTATAATAACTCTAGCAATACACAATCACTTCATTTGGTGGAAACCTATGGATTTTTTAACAATCAGTGATCTGTGAGGAAGCGAGGGGCCGATTACTTTCATTTGGTTTTTCCATAGAGGAAAATATTCCCGGTCCAATCTTTCTCTCTCTGTTCCGTCTTATTTTCCCTTACTTCTTGCGCATAGCGCATTGCAGTCAATTTCATGAAAATGAGGAATATTTGGTTCAGAAAAAAATTGCAAATATATTTTTACAACCAGATAGGATTTTAACATGACAGGTTATTTTAAAGAAGATCGAAATTTGTTCGTATTTATATAAATAAATTCTGTGATAAACCGACAATATTTGTTACGAATTTTAATGTGGATTTTCTTTTGTTTCAGGTATTTTGCCGCGTATTTGAAGCTAAATCTGAAATTAAAAACTTTCTAAGTTAAATCCCCACGAATTAACAATTAATTACAATTGAAAGAGTGCTCGAAGAATAAATGTAATTAGAAGCTGTATATTTATTAAGGACGATGATGGAGTTTCACTCTTTAAAGTCACGTTTGCGAGTCGTTCATTTGCGGAACTTGAAGTTTTTCATTGTTTTATTAATGTAAGTAGAAAGAGTTTTCTGTTATCTTATTCGCCACTCGATTTGTGTTTATTTTTTGCGAGTTTTGTAATTTTTAACCGGGAATTTTTCCGTAGCTAACGATGGAGAATTTGGAATTGCAAATGTCGTTAATTGCCCAATGGAAGTTAGCTCTCGCACTTAGAGGAACGCGACGCGACTGATTGTTGAAATATTTAACGTTCCCAAAAGCAAAATAATTCAACTAAATGCTTTTGCTGTCAAATAATCACGCCCTTATTGTCGGACTAATCTGAATTTCTTATTGTGTTTGTAAATCTTTTGACTCTAATTATAGAAAGGGCACGGATTAATTAGATTCGTTATTGACTAGACAAGGACATGCATATTCCCTTTTTGTGGACAATAATACTCTTACTATGCAAATCCGAAGTAAACCTAAATAAATTTGATTATGCTCCTTTAAAATCTAATCTCTTTAGTCAGTACATTTTACTCAAAATATATTTAACAATAACAAAAGACACAACTTGACAGAATTGTTCTAAAAGTCGGTGAACTTGAAAATACTATCGACATTGTTAGGTCGTCTTTTTTATAATTTAATTATTAGCATGCGGGTCTAAGAATTATTCCATTATAATTTAACAATAAGTACTTATCGTTGCTACAATGCCATAAGTGAATTAGAATAACTTAACTTCATAACAAGTAATTCAAGTGCATAAGATTGACCATATTTTTAGAAAAAGACCGCTGCCACAGGACAACAGGAGTACTGTTGGGTCGTTGAGCAGCACTAGAGGCACTCTTACCACTAAATTGGTAACCCATTCGTTTACCACACAGCATAGCATAATACAAAAAATCTAATACTTTTTTGCACTATAAAACATAGTATAAATAGATTATTCAATCTTGACTAAGAGTGAACTAGAATAAGAGTGGATAATGGATCAAAAAATGTTATATCTTTGGATAAAGCTATCTACTCGTTGATTTAAATTACAGTCAGAAGCAATGTACTTTTAACTTGGTATCATAAACTCTTATAAAGCCGTGTGGTGACGGACTAAGAATACAAGTGTCACCACCCCATTCTTTCCCATGGGTGTCGTATGAGGCTACTAAGGGAAGTAAGCAATTATCATCCATTGCATGACTGGTGGTAGGGCTAGGTACCAAGTGGGAGCACTCACTTGGTATCGGGCCCGAGCGGGTTGGTACCACCATCTCCCGTGTGACCAGCCATGAAGCACATCGTTGCGTTTTGGCTGTAGCAGGAGATAGCCGTTTATTCTTTCATTTCATATCGGTGAAATGAAATGGTGAGCAGCGGCTTGACAATACTTTCGGTATAGTTGAGTCCATGAGCGACGGTTACCATTTACCATCAGATGGGCCGTGGCTAGTCTGCCACTACATGCAATAAAAAAAAGAAAAATTCCATTATCATAACTACAAATACTGGAGAGAATTTCATAAATCTTGATATTAATATGAATAGCGTTCTCTTTCTTATGAATATATTAACAAAAGAAAATTATATTTAGACAAAAACATTTTCTATTATGTACAAGATGCAAAAGAAACTTCAATGAATAAACAAAAAGTTACCTTTAATTTTTTGATACAAAGTTTAATTCCTTTCACAATTCATGTTCCTAAGCGGCTTTGCAGATTACATCTTCAGTTTTTTATTCTATGAACTGTACTATTATATATTGGTGTCATATATAAGTTTTTATATTAATAAGTCTCTCACTTCTTTTTTGAAAGAAACCTAAACATTATCAATATACTTATGCATGAGGCAATAACAGCAAACATAGAAATTAACATTAATACACAAATGGCATTATATTTTTGTATTCGTACACATATCAAATATTTACTATCCATAATTATCTATTCTACGTCTGATTGTAGTTTAGGTGAATCAATAATTTTGTGAAACTCCCATGTCGTTAGTGGACATTTCTATACATATTATTCAATATTTACTTAGATGTGGCAGTGGCAGCCTAATCGTGGCACCATCAAGGACTGTAAGACTATAGTATTGAATTCAAAACCCAGTCCAAGATCCTTGCTTGACACAGACCTCTGACTATTAAGATTTTTGGAAGTTGTGTATTTGTTTGCACTTTACC
This sequence comes from Leucoma salicis, assembly GCA_948253155.1. Lineage (NCBI taxonomy): Eukaryota > Metazoa > Arthropoda > Insecta > Lepidoptera > Erebidae > Leucoma > Leucoma salicis. The sequence continues at coordinate 9,144,883 of OX411820.1, read as the reverse complement.
AATGCTCGATGAAGCAAAAGATCCAGTGGAAACCTACATGCATGATTATCTCAATGGCTTGCAAAGTTTGCCAACATGTACTGGTTTACTACAACCTAAACCCATCACTCTCTCAAAAGAGACCTGTACCCAATAGTAGGACAGTAAAGAGAAGAAAACAAATGTAAGATTTTACTCTGTTAAAAATAAATGTAATTTTGCATCGCACTTTATTTACTACAGAAATGTCACACTGGCGTCTATATCCCTTTAATAAATTTAAAATTAAGTTATTTTGAAATATGTTTAAATAACGAACAAAGTTAAATTAAATAGACAACAACTCGCAGACGTGACTAATTACCAAATAATTTACATTTGAAAATTAACAGACTCTTTTATAGCATTCTTATAATCAGCCGTAAACCAGTTTAATCCGGTTTGATTTATATCTCAGACGCCATGGCGGGTTCACAGACTGATTACTTCCTATGCATTAGCCCTGATGGATGTATTTGCATTAGAAATCCAAGGATTAGCTACAGATCATCTTGAACGTTTAATACAGATGTTAGGGTCGAAACTAATCAACGATAGTTTATTTACCTTTATAAGGAACGATGAGAGCTGATTTTACAATAAACAAATGTAAGATTCTTCTAATTATCTATCAACTAAATTATGAATTGACTAAAAAGGATTGAACATTTTAATTCAACAATGCAATTGTACTGGATAGTTGTGAAATTAGTAATTACTTAGGATAGGTTTTTGCACAACAATAATCCAGTCCATTAATCAAAATAGTTTACCAAGCTCTCTAAATCTCTATAGTCATATAAGCAATGACAAATATTCCACCAATGATTTGCACTTCGAACATTTGGCCACAATCGGATGACTTTTGAGTAACTTCCCTACATTATAAGCAAACTGTTACGTCACCACAATGGCGGACGCCAGATGGCCTAGCTTGGCCAACTTAATCAAATGTTATTGGCTATTGACACACATGACCCAATCAAGTGGAATGAATCGAGTGGCAGCTAGTGGTTCCTGGTAATAACATTTAAATTTTGTTTGAATTAAGAAGTTTTATACTTGAAATGTTTTCCAAAAATATAATTGGAAAATTTTTTTTGCTCATTCATTGTTTATTAATTAAAATTTATTCATTAAAGACCAGCTATATAAACTTAGTAGCATTTGAGTACTCGACCGTTATTCTGCCATTCGCTATGCACAAATACTCGTATACTCTGTTATATTTCTTTTCTTTCGGATGCAGTTGTTAAACCCATAGGTAACAAAATAAGCATAAAAATGTATAATTGCATAGCATGTAATATGCATTTATACACAAATTGATTTGTATACATTATATATACAGAATCAAATAAGAGATATGAAAATACATAAGGTACGGACAACCCGCTTCCAACCGATTTGTAAGTAAAATTCAGTGACTAAAATAAATTACTTGCGTAAAGTGGTGAGGGGAACGCCGTTATAGATTCAAGAGTCGCATAATTAATGTGTATTTACAGAAAAATAACGAATATTTTGTATCTAACGACGTCTCGAAACAAACTGAAGCAATACAAATGGTGATTCCAGTAAATATTAGTAAAAACAGTCACAGCTTTTTGTTTGTATCTTTTGTGTAATGAAGAAGTACTTTATAAATTTTGAAATATTTGTGAAACAGATATAGATAGAATATTTTGTTTGCTTTATGTATATATATTAAGCACTTAACATGCTTGGCCGTTTACAAGAATACAAAAAGCGAAAATAGAAAATGATAGCCACGAGCGCATGAGCACAGTTATCCAGAAGATGCAGGTTCATATCCTGCTCGTGGTTATCATTTTCTAAGTAAAATTTTTGTTTTTAGCACGGTTTCATTTAATTCACCTTTACCTAACAATATTGTAACGAATCTTTGAAATCGAATTAACCAACTTCTTATCACATCGATTTGAAAATTGGTAAGTGCTACTAATTACTACTGACGATATAAAATAACTTTATAAGGTCAAACCATTATCCTGATTGCGGGCAACATGGTGAATGCTTTATAGCGTAATATTTTTTTTAATTTTAATTATTTACGTAGCGTAATATTTTTTTTATTTTTAAAACTATTTGGTTTATTTTTTTCTGGCAATATAAACAAATAACATCCCATTAAAACAATAATTTTATCCACGACTCAGTGTCGTTCCAAGTCCAATTGACATAACCGGCATTACAGTACATTTATGAAACATTTGCAATACACATTCCGTTAAATAGTTTTGGGTTAATTACCCTAATACCACAGTTTTGCTGCTATTTTAAATTGAGTGTGAATCTGGCAACCCAATTGAGATTTTGGATTATAATAATACTACACGAACAAATTTACTGCATGCAGTTTCACACAATCCCATTACATGAAATAGAGATCTCGGGGCTGTAACATAAAATGTTACAGTTAAATTAGTAACAACAATATAATATAAGCATTTGGACTGAAACAATCTGAAGCAGCGTTAAATAATACCCTTGGTAATAACAATGAAATGTGGTCACAATAATTATACTCCAAGAGGTGTATTAAAAACGTAATATTAAATGCAAACAGTAGTGATTATCGTATTTCTAATGACCTTCGTAAATTGAAAGAGAAACGGGAGAAGAGACATGACAATCTAATCATCTCATTTTAAAAGCTAGGACTTATACTAAAGAATATACAATAATATTTTAGTATGTATATGTAATAGAACTTATTTACTCCATAATTTCGTCTGTGTTAACTCAAAATAACTTCAGATTATATGATTCATTACAAATTATAGGCTAGATTTTTATATAACTGTAAGCCTTCCTTTTATCGCTATTCAATAATCACTAACATATTCTATTCGTGTATAAATTCTGCACACTTTTTAAAGTCCATATTACACCTAATAAACTTCGTGCACCTGTGCCCATTTTTATTTATAAAGGCATGAAATTGTCAATAATAAAAGGTAAAGGTTACTGATGTTGTCGTTTATATTATCATACTTCTTAGATGGCTGATCCTTATTTTATAGTGACATCGAAAAAGACTTTTGGCCAGTTTATTATTTGGTTTAAAATTTACAAGTGAAAAATATGTTATATTTATTACTTCTATCAATATGTACCAGAATGAGATTGTTTATATCAAAACAGATTAGCTCTTTAGAAAGTTCTCAGAATTCCAAATGTAATTTTTTAACATGTACTTGTAGCATGTTTGATAATTTATGCATTTATTGATGGTAGGTAAATAATGTATTTAAAGCTTTTCCAATAGTAACTAATATAGAATTTCTCGTACAATTCGTTCGGACTGGATCAATTCACAGTGATATTTCTGCCCCGCTGCAACAAATTAATACCAAATCAATAATGGCGGTTAATTTAAGACCAGTTAGAACAGTTAATTAAGCTGCTGTTGTCCAAGCTCTATGCTCTGTTAATCCAATCTGGTATTGCTCCAATCACCGCGACTCAATCAAATCTGGTGACATAAAACATGTACTCGTATTTATTTTCTCCCTAAATAGGAATTTCGTCTATTCATTGTCAAGCGGACCTTAGTTAATAGTTTGATTCAGAAGTTCATTACTTCTTTTATTATTTGTTTGTTTTTTATTTGCTTTAATTATTCTGTCCCTATTTGTCTAATTAATTTTGAACAAGCTACTCAAAAACTACTTAATCCTACACTGATTTCAAGGGCGAATTTTGTACTTACTACACTTGTTATTTAAACCTCATTTACTTAGAACTTTCTAATCACTTAGTATTGTGGCATTGTTATAAATTAAAATTTATTCACATTTCTATATTATTTATAAGTGAAATTATGAAATATGTCAAAAATATCTTTACAATCCCAGTACTTGACGTAGTAAAAACATTAATTTCGACACATCGGTAAACTCACCCCATCTCGCAATATCCATCATAGCGTCTATTTGCATAGAGGGTGATAAATCTAGGAAAGAAATCTTATACGGAGACGATATTGGCGTGGAAGCCAGCAATGTATCATCGCGAATTCATTTGTTGACTTATTGCCCCATATTCCAGCTACGGATTTTGAATCCGTTGATTTCAAATCGCGGCCGGAAGGTGACATTACTGTTTCCGCGATATTAAATTGCTATATACATTCTTGATGTATGTAATACCACTAAAACAAATATTCTTCTACGGCAAATTATAGTCCAAAAAGACAGGTTCTGGTTTAAGTCTAAGTATTTATTAGTGTGCCCTTTGTAACATAAGTGCTAACTATATTCACTAATATTTACTAACTACATACATACACTAATTCACTTTAACCTTGTGTCGTGAATTGGTTTTGTTAAAATTGACAGTAGAAGTTAATTAAACAAATAATGCCTTTTGAAACATAATATACATAGAGCAACGTTACCCACGTATCGTAGTCGAGGCGTAAACGATTATCTTAACATAAAAATAAATTCTAATCCAATTTAAATGTAATTTATTTCAATAGTAGTAGTTGGAAAGTTTTATTTTTATTCTACAGTTTCTTATATAAAAGTATTGTAAAATATATTTCTCTGAATTTCACCATATGCTTGATTTTCACTTTCCTTTTTCATATTTTCTCTATTATTATTATTTTTACAAGCTTACAAGGTATTTACTTCATTAATTTACAAACTTGGACTAAGATATTAAGTATCATTATTAGCTATATTATATCCCATATCTATATAGATCAATAATACTATCTTCAAGATTATTTAATGATAAATTTCTTCAGTTTCAGGTGAGTCTAGCCTCTAGACGAGGGACTCCTAAGGTATCTAGTGTTAAACTATAGGAATGGTTGTTGTATTAATTAATTTACGAAATTATTTATTTTCAGTTTTCAATTGGCCGATAAATATACATATCAATTAGCCGGTAAATTAAAATGTTGGATTGCATTGTCAGTGATTTCATACATTCACGATAGATAAATTCTTTAATGCAATGGTGACGGTCGATCCACTGGTGATCTTCATGTAAATTCAACCCAACACGCCGTTGGGCATATGCTTTGGAGGGTATGGGTGAGGCTCTGACATTTAGCTCTTCTATCGAAGTTATCATCTTACGGAACCCCCGAGGGACTTTGAAAAAAGATCACCAACCTCCTGCATGTTTGAAGAATCAAATAATCGTAATAGACGGCTACTGCTTACCATGGTTGTTAATGCTGGCCGACCACAAGGCTCTGAGCTCTCCTTAACGCTGTCCATCCTGCACATCAATGGCATGCTCTCGATAGAGAATATGCTTTGTGACGCGGATGACAGTACGCGTGATGCATAAACAGAAACTCCCTCAAAATATGCTGGAGGAAAGACTGATCCAACTTGTGTCTGAAGTCGAGCGCTCTCTGGGGGTTTCGAAATGGGATGAAAAGAACTTCAATTCAATCCCTCGAAAACACAGGTTTACGCATTGACTGCATAGAAGGACCCATTGGTCGTGGCGCCTCAGTTCTAAGGAGTAACTCTCTCCATATCCGATGGTATTAGACTATATCTTCACCATTGAAATTTAAAGCCAAGTCTAGTTCCAGAGTCATTTAGAGGATAAAGTCAAATTGGTGAGCAAAAAACTGGCCGTCTTGAAGAGAGCCAAGTGGCACTTCACTTCGAGGCAATGACTTGTGCTATATAGGGCATAAGTCCACCATAGGTACTGCCCACATCTCTAGGGGCCTACCCAATTGAGTTGCACTAAAATACTAGGTGGTGGAGAGGCTTTGGATCTCTTTATGTGCTCTATCGACTCTTCAATGGAGAGTGCTTTGAGGAACTGTTTGAGGTGGTACCTATATCACATTTTACCACCAAACCACGAGGCATCATAGAAAGGTTTTTAACTGCTACCATTGGCAATAATAAAAAAAATATAACGTCACCATAAAATTAACTTTGGACGGCGATTTCATCAGTATTTTAACATTTTTAACAATAAACTTTGAGTATTTCTAAATGGAATCCAACTTTCGATAGCTTTAATTGAAACGACTCTGGCAAAACGAGCTTAGCTCACTTCTCCAAATAAAAAACATCGAAATTTTATTCATTTTTGTTTCATTCTGTCTTTTGATTTGCTGTTGTTATTTAATTTTATAAAGATTTATTCACATTCGCACAGTCTCCTCGAAATGTTTTGAAATTATTTTATTATCTTTTAATTTTATGCCTTCGGTGTATACATGTCTGTCTTTATTACTCACTATTAGCTCGTTTCTGTCTATCTGCTTAATTTTGAATGTCACCACAGTAGCTACATTATTGTCTGCGATGTTTTAAGTTCTTACCTGTTTTGTTTAATGTAATAAATGCAGTTGTTTGCATCTAAATGTTACTTCGTAGTTAATAAGTATTTAGTTATTAAGTGTGTACATTAGATAAATTTTAAAGATATTTAGTAAATTTCACGTTAAGAAACACTTAAATAATACAACACAACTGTATAACTATGTGCGCTTGGGTCATTTATGGCTAATTTTGTCTCGCGAGTGCTCAAATCCTCAATTATCACTTCTAACTATAAAGTAACTGTAGTATCATTATCAAGCCTTTATACGCTGTTAAAAATGTCATAAGTTTCTGAGCTTACAGACCTCAAAATATTGATCGTTGCCCTGTCTCTCATTTGTGCCAATGTATGACAAAGCCCAGTTCTGCTTACTGTTGGGTAAGCCACGCTCACATTGACGCAGTCAAATACATACGCACCGTTAAAACCATTTCAACGGGTGTCAGCTAACTACGGGGTATAGGGGGCTTATAAGCACGCATGCGCTTTGGTGAAGAAAGCGATAGCAACGCTTTATTCTCAAGCCAAATGTTAGACTAACAAGTTGCGGTTAAACCTACACCGCGCTTGCCGGAGTTAAATTGACACCCATTCAGAAAACAAACTGCGTGTTACGGCCATTACACCGTTTGACGTAATTAGTCCTAAAGAAGTAGTATGAAGTCTTCATATTATGACCTCATAAATATTGCCTAAATCATGATACAAAATTGTAAAAAGATATTGATAGCATATTTAGGGCTTTATCCTGTCCAAAACCAACCGATATAGGCTCTTTAGTTGGAGCGAGAGCCTTGCTTTTCCCAGCATGAATGGGCCGCCTCAATCGGAGAAATACGTCACAAAAGATCAGTGTGATACAAAGTAACTTCCTTGTGTTATGTATGGTGAGTGAGAGAAGCCACAGGTCCAAACCCAAAATAGGGAGGGGCCCTATCTTCTCCTTATTATCATACACTATCACTTTATAGGGTGATATACGCTACTCGTTATATTAAAAAGATTTTAAAAGTAATTTCTCATTCTATTGGACTGTAAAGTATAATTTACTAAGAATGAAACTTTACAGTGTAATGACGTCTCTAGGTTGTTATCTACTTCTACTTATACCCTTTGAAATCTAGTCACCTCTGATCCACTTCATTACTCTCTGACACAAAAATAATCTCCTCACAAAAATAAACATGTTTTTTTTTTTGTTTATTGCATGTAGTGGCAGACGAGCCACGGTCCATCTTATTGTAAATGGTAACCGTCGCCCATGGACTCGACTATACCGAGAGTATTGTCAAGCCGCTGCTCACCAATTCATTTCACAGATGAAATGAAATATAAACGGCTATCCCATGCTACAGCCAAAACGCAACGATGTGCTTCATGGCCGGTCACACGGGAGATGGTGGTACCAACCCGCTGGGGCCCGATACCAAGTGAGTACTCCCACTTGGTACCCAGCCCTACCACCAGTCATGCAATGGATGATAATTGCTTACTTCCCTTAGTCGCCTCATACGACACCCGTGGGAAAGAATGGGGTGGTGACACTTGTATTCTTAATCCGTCACCACACGGACAACCTCAATCTCACAGTAACCCTTAATTTTTGCGGGATATACACAAGCACATGTTCTTTTCTGTATTCCAGGTTATTGAAAGTTCACATGACAATAATGACATCACAATGTCTACTGCTATAAAAAATAATGAAGCGTTATTCAATTTTACATGTGAACAGCGTTTGAGTGCAGCGAACTTTTTAAGTGTTCGTTAATTTGGAGTGGACTGTAAAAGTTTAACCCCGACTGAGGCAATCACTTTACAATTTCCACCACTTTCGTTTCTATCGAATATTCGAAGCTGTACATGATAAATTTTCCCAACTGTATCTAGATAAAACGACGCCATTTTCGGTCGATCTACTGCGTAATTCTGTAGTTGGAGAAAAGCGAAAGTAATTTGAACATTTGTTCTGTTTGGATTTGTGGTTGCCATTCAGGGTACAAAATGTTTGATTTAGCCTTTTAACCTTGTAAACGTATACATTATTAATTTTATAAAAGAGTTTCATAGAAAAACTTAACGATTTGCGTCCCTGTTGAATAGCAAAGCATTAAATTGTCTTTTAACATTGAAGGATAATGTTGTTTCATAAAAATTTGAAACACTCAATTGTGTCCCATTCTTCAATTAATTATCATAGGATAGCATACTTAAGTATCATTTGATTAACAAAGCTTGAAGTAGACGCTCGTCCTTCAGCACAAAGTTATCCCAACCTTTTCCTTATCTCAATCAAGTGCGAACCCATTTCCCTATTGTACCCAATTTGACGAATTAAACTTAAAATTCTAGTTTAATTCTGCAACCCGATTTTATATAGACACCATTGTTTAAACGTGGTCGAAAGAAACGGTTAATAAATATTTCTCACGTTTACCGCTGCTGTAAAAATGTCAATCGGTATTAGACGAATAAGGTCGCAAAACATCGACCCATGATCCGTGATGGGCTTTAAACATTCGTTTAATTAAAATGGCTGTGATTTAATTGGAAAAGTATTCATTTAGGGAGTCTTTTGTTTGGTGTTTCGTTGTGATTTATATTTGGCGACGTGAGTGGGGTTCGGTGAATAGCGAATTGCTATTTTTTTGCTCAATTACTTTGGATTTTACGTTGATGTTTAGGTAAACCATGAAGATAAAACGTTTTTTTATAATAATTTAATTATAAGCAAGCACTTTATTTTAAGTCTTTGGTAAAAACATATTATTTTACATTATGTTAAAGAGCATTAATATGTGAAGTATATTTACCATAAGGATATGTACTCGTAATTTATTTTTAAGCCTAACCCAATACTTTAAAAAATTGGAATCTCTTGGTATGAAAAGGTACTAAAAAATATAACAACGAAAATAAGCTTATTAACGAAAGCCTAAGTATAACGCGGTAAACGTCATTAAAGCTTTTTTTTTAAATCCTCAATAATCATCGTCACACTAAAGTATTTTGTAAATTGTCCAAGGACACTCTGAAATCTGTGAATTATTACTCTTTTTTATATTTTCTAAAAAATAAAACAATGAGTTTTTTTTCAGTTCAGAGCGACTGACATCCGACACCCGCGCCTCGAATATGTCTATAATTTTATATATTATTTCACTTAGTTATATGATGTACCCGATATTCTATGGTAAGACTAGATAGTTTATCCTACTTTAAAAGCCTTCTATAATTTAATATTTGTGAAATGAAATGGTGCGTAAAGCCGTGGCTCGTCTGCCATCATACAGCAATAAAAAAAAAAAAAACCGAAAACAAGAATATTGGATCATGACTTAAAAACGTACACACGTAATACTAAACAAAATAAAGATTCCTCATTTCAAGTAACTATTCGTAATACTTGCGACTGCTCATGGCTGTGTCATAGATAACACACATTAAAAGTAGGTAATATTGAAAAATCAATAAAATAGTAACTTGAAAAAAGCCATCACTCAAATGAAAACTAAGCAAGGTTAAAAAAGGTATGGCGTCATTTTATAAAATACATAGCTACTTAAATACAAACATCAGAAATGGTCTAAGGGTAATAAATAAGAGTTCACCAGCCATAATTCAAAAGTCGACCCAGACGATGCAACGACAAAATATCTGCAAGTCTAATATCGCAAAGTTGCAGTGGAGACCATGCATTACAAATGCAGGACTAGACGAGACGCATGCTATTATCGCCTAGATTATGCTGGCTAAAACTTCGCTTTTGTGAATAAATAATCTCTCGTATTTAATGTTGGTTATAACGCCTAACTTAAATATAATTACGGTTACGTAAATAAGGTACCTTTTTCTAAAGCTGTCTGTTGCTAAATGATAAAAACTCCCTTATGCGCTGCCAATACATACTCTCGTCCTACTCAGAACGCTAGCTGTAGCTTCATGATATAATAACGAAAAAAATCCAAAAGTGCACGCCTCATAATTTCATTTTTCATTGAATAAGTAACTAATAATGTATTGGTGTTACTAAGTAGTTTTCAATAAATTACATAGCGCTAATTTCGAAAAGTACTAATGTGGTTCTCATGTCTTATATAGATGGCGCTAATTTTAAGAAGTTACTATATTGGTTCAAGTAGTTCCCACTAAATAAGCAAGATAGTGCTGGTTTTAGTATATGATCGAATCGACCATACATATTCAAACTATTTTTGTTTATATTTATATATATTTTTAGCATTTGACATGCTTAGCACTATACATTAAACACAAATTGAAAAATGTGAAATCGAAAATAACAGTCACGAGCAGGATTTGAAACTGCATCTCCTGGATACCATCCAGATGCTGGCGTCACCCAAAGACGTTAAGTATGAATGTGTTATCGAAATTAGCAGTCAGGAGCAATTGTCACGATGACTGAATTGGCAAAGCATCTGGACGGTATCCAGGAGATGCAGGTTCAAATCTTGCTCGTGACTGTTATTTTCGATTTCACATGTTCCACTTTGTGTTTAATTCTTTGATAATATTAAATCAAAATGAGTTATAGAATGTCGTGCTGTTTTGCTCGTGAATAATCAATGCGGGCTGGTTTACATTACTATAGTATATATGCACTAACTAGCCATATGCAACGCTCACTGTGGCTATGTACATGAATTTTCACTCTACGTCCGGACGCTTTGGGCGATGTACATACGACTGCAGTGTCTCAGTGGACTCCTGTCCGAGATTGTACCTTATCCAGCCAGTATACACTTTACTTAGTTTCTTGTACATGGACCGGTCCATCTGTGGTTTGCTTCGGGCGCTTCTATTTAAAGCAGATTTATTTGAGAGTTGCCATTGACAGTTTCTATACTGTTGAAGGTTAACTTTATTTAAATATGATTCTCACTTAAAGAATTTCATTGCTTTGATGATTGTTATTTATTAAACTAAACAATTTAATATCAAGTGAATGAAAAAAAAATGACATAATTTAGACCACGTATCTACCGTGGCCAGGTATTTGGCCATGTGGGGCTGGCTTTAGAATTGTCCCACCCCTCTCTACCCAGGGGAGTCGTAAGAGCCGACTGAGGGAATACCGAGGGAGTGGAGACAACATCCATTGCGATCGCCAACCCGCCTGCCAAGCGTGGCGATTACGGCATTATCCCCCATGACGGGACCGCTCGTTGTGGCGTTCTCTTGGGGAGGCCTATGTCCAGCAGTGGACTTTGAAAGGCTGATGGATGGATAGATGGATACTACCTACATTATTATAGATGAAATGTCTTAGTTATATAATACGTGTGTAACACTGGTGGCGATAATAATAGGCTTGATCTCTGACAATCCCTGTCCTTGCTAATATTATCGAAATTAGCAGTCAGGAGCAATTGTCACGATGACTGAATTGGCAAAGCATCTGGATGGTATCCAGGAGATGCAGGTTCAAATCCTGCTCGTGACTGTTATTTTCGATTTCACATTTTTCACTTTGTGTTTTTTTTTTCAGGTTCAAATCCTGCTCGTGACTGTTATTTTCGATTTGACATTTTCCTCTTTATGTTTAATGTACATGACTAAGCATGTCAAATGCTAAAAATATATATAAAAATTTCTAAATATTATCAAAGAATGTTCAGAACTGCTCCAATCACTTTACGAGTATAATTTGAAACCAAAGAGTTACATTTCGATTACTATAAACATTGATTTAAAAATAGGCATTTCAGGTAATAAAACAAGATTCTAATCAAGCTAATGTTGGTGTGGGTTCTGCTTACCGCCAGAGATAAAAGCGTGACATTATAACACAAATACTTTGTATATTGATGGTTCAATTAATGCTACCTGCATAGTAGTTTTTGTTTAGTTTTATTTAAACAAAAAAAAATATTTATTTACATCACAAACGGCCTTTACCGATCACAAACTTCTCTATTACAAAATACGACGAGTAGCACAAAACATATTGAAAATATTGCACACACTAAGCAAAAGTCCACCAAAACTTAATCCGGGATAGAACCAATTAGTCTTTATAAAGACTCATTTCCAGCCTTGACTGGAAACCCTGGCCGACCAAATTCGATTAAATTCCCTCAATATTGCGTCCCAATACCGTCATCAAATATCCACGCTTGAATAACTAAAACCCTTTCAAAAGTACGTATCACGTATCATCTATTGAGTATTTAACCTACTCGTATATAGATACTTCTAATTCATCGAAAACTAGGCGAAAACTTATTCTCTACGCATCAGTACCAACCAACGCATAGCTTATAGGAGTTCTTGTTCCATTATCAAAATTTAAACGATTAATTTCAAACCATCATATTTATTTCCAACAACTTTATAATATGCCAGAACAAACAAAGTATTAGAAGTAAAACCACAAACGGATGTAAACCTTGAAAGCAAAATAATTAATGTGAAACTTTCCCATTTAACTATGGTAAATCAATTATCTGGCCTGGGAGGTCTTCGCAGTAATTGGATCAAATGAAAAGCTCTCGTTTCAATGAACAATCCATAAACAACGCCAACGATTGTCTATTGTTGTGGAAATTACTTAGTTTGGTCCTGGAGTATTCATTTCAGTATTTTATTTTTAGCCTTAAAGTAAAAAACTAGAAAAAGCCAGAAAATCACAATTTCTCTTAGTGTATTGTAATTAAATTACTACTGAAAGTTGAAACGTTTTACGGTGACCCGTTAGCAGTAAATCGCAAGTAACAAATAAGTTTCATCAAAATCCGTTCAGGAGTTTTTGCGTAATGCCCGTACAAACAAACAGACAGAAATACTAAAACAATGTTTTGTATTCAAAGACGCCTAAATAGCCTTTTTTTGTTATGGTGAAAAAAATTATAAATAATACAAATATCTTAAATGTACAGACATAGCTCTGAAACAGCTTTATAATAGTATTGATAACTATAGAGGCAAATATAACATATTTGTTTTTATCCAAACTCATGGATTTCCATGCATTCAATTCAAAATAGTATAAAATTAATCATGTCTATGACAGGCATGAGAACGTACATCTGGCTACATTTAAACATCTCCAGTTAAAAACGTTTCTTTTGTACTTCGTCTAACCCGCGGGGCTGTCTGCTCACTGAACCTTCGCAATCATAGCTTAAGTAAATTTTCACGCAAACCCAACTTATACTATTAGAATAGTTTAAAGGAGATTATATAAAAACTTATGTAGTACAATTTCTTAACCTATTTTCTATTTTTAAAAGTGCGGGTCACACACAAGCTAGTATTAAACATTTTTTGATCATGCACAAATATATGTTCAAAATCTCAGGGTAAATAACAAATGGACCTCTGTGCGGCGTGCATTCGCGCCCGGAGGTCTTACACCCGCAGTCGGCGGCGCAACCGCGATGGAAAGTGGGAGGGCCAGCTGTACGAGGCGTACCGCACCTCGCGGGCCGCGTTCAAGTTGGCCGATCGGTGCGATCATGCGCCTGAGGGCCGCGGCCGCGGCGGTCGTCGCTCGTGGTGGAGTGCTGTTGGCGGTGTCGTTTGACATCGCCAACGCATTCAATAGTCTGCCATTCAGCTGCATCAGGGAGGCACTCCGGTATCACGGGGTGCCTGCATACCTGAGGCGGCTAGTGGCAGACTATATTGAGGACCGCAGCGTTCTCTATGAGAGCCGCATAGGGGACGTTGTGAGGAGACCCATGTCGTGCGGTGTCCCACAGGGTTCAGTTCTAGGGCCGCTCCTGTGGGACATCGCTTACGACTGGGTGCTACGCTGTCGGCTCCCCGCCCGGGCTGGCGGTTATCTGCTATGCAGATGACACGCTGGTCGTGGCCCGGGGCGGAAACTTCGAGGAAGCGGCGTTCCTGGCCACGTTAGGGACCTCGGAAGTGGTCAGGAGGATCGGGGCGCTGGGACTTAGGGTGGCCTTGGATAAGTCGGAGGCCCTACTTTCCCATGGGCCCCGATGTCGGCCACCTGCTGGTGCCTCGATCACGGTGGACGGGGTCCAAATTGAGGTGAAGGCCCAGATCAAGTATCTGGGCCTGGTGCTGGATGGGCGGTGGCGCTTTCGCGAGCACTTCCACCAACTGTCCCCGAGGCTCGTCGGCGCGGCGTCCGCCCTTGTACGGCTCATGCCGAATATGGGCGTACCCAACAATGCGTGCCGACGGCTGTACACAGGGGTGGTCCGGTAGATGGCGCTGTACGGCGCACCTGTATGGGCGGAGTCTCTGGACGCGCCAAACAGGGCTCTTCTATGGAGACCACAAAGAGTCATCGCGTCCAGGCTCATACGCGGATACCGCACGGTGTCGACCGAGGCGGCCTGCGCATTGGCTGGAACCCCTCCCGTGGGACTTGGAGGTGGAGGTGCTCGCCGAGGTGTATTGGCGGGCGTCACAAGAGCGGGTGAGGGACGGTCGTCTCCTGCCCAGCGAGGTAGCCTGGTGGCAGGGCGACGCCCGCCGAGCTGCCATGGCCAGTTGGAGGGCGTGGATGAAGACGCCCCGGGCCGGTCTCTGGACCGTAGGGGCGCTCCAGCCCGTGCTGGAGGAGTGGGTGGGCCGACAGCACGGAGTCCTTACCTTCCGACTGGTGCAGGTGCTGTCGGGACACGGTTGTTTCGGCAGATATCTGCACATAGTCGCAAGGAGGGAAGCGACTCCGGGCTGTCACCATTGCGGCTTCGACGAGGATACGGCGCGGCACACGCTCGAGATGTGCTCCGCTTGGGCCGAGCAGCGCCGTGAACTCATCGCGGCAATAGGGGGAGACCTGTCGCTGCCGAGTGTCGTCAGAGCGATACTCGGCAGCGATAGGAATGGGGCCGCGGTCGCTGCATTCTGCGAGGAGGTCATCTCGCGGAAGGAAGCGGCGGAAAGGGCCAGGGAGGAGGACTCTTCCGCTGACCCAAACCGTCGCCAGCGACTAGGGTGGTGCAGGCGCGAGTACTCGCGCCTTATGCCGCCCTAGCTGAGGCTGCGGGTAGATGGACCGGGGAACGTCCGCCACCCGCAAGGCCTCCCGCGAAGGCGCGACGCTCCGTGTGCGGATGTGTCGCTCAGGAGAGGGTACCCGAACGGGTAAGCCGCCAGCGGACCACTGAAGTAATCCAACACAGTACCAGTGGCCCGTCAACACAGGCGGAAAGACGGCACACGGCGGGTTTCTTTAGTGGGTGAAGGCCCCACAATACCCTGTTCGTTGCCCCGAACGACGGGGTGTACGGTTAGACACATTTTTCCCGCCTAAAAAAAAGTGAAAAAAGCTAATTTTAGTGTGAGCGGGATTCGAACCGGCGTCCCTTCCAATCCGGGGAAGTGCTCCAACCGCTAAGCCATCGCACTGACCGATGGCTATACCCAATCTCCACATCACATTGTATAGGCGTGTCTAAACATAAAACGACTTTTTTTTTATTTTTTGTCTGTTTATCTGTTTGTTCGTTCACGCATTATGCAAAAACTACTGAACGGATTTTGATGCAACTTTTTTTATTTGATTGATTAGACTTAAAAACTGGTATACATTTTATCCCGCTACTATATCGGGAATCTGAGAGCGGGCAAAGGCTAGTAATATGTATAGGTATATATAGAAACTAATTTATTAAAGTAAGACTGTGCTTATTTATTTATTTCATTCTTACAATTTCTTTATTGTAGGCAGATGTTTTAAGTCTTGCTTTGTCAGGAGTACTTGAGACTTTAAGAGCAAGGCCGCCAGTGTTCAGCAGACAAAACTAATTTGATTAAAATATTCTTGGAAATATATTTTACGAAAATAAACAATTACCTTTGGCCTTTACACAATGTTTGCCCAAAATTTATTAAAAATGTCCTAAATTAATTCATTTTTAAATAATACAGTGTATCGTTATATATTGTTTAGCCATTTACTAGAATACAAAGTGCGAAAATGTGAATAAACAATTATAGCGGTATTAGATTTTGCCCGTGACTTCATCCGTGGACAACTTCTATATATATACTATTATAAAGCTGTAACAGAACTGTGTCTGTACATTAAAGATATTTGAGAAAAAATTACTGAAATAGGCTTAGGCGTGTCTAAACACAAAACGATTTTTTTAGATTTTTTGTCTGTTTGTCTGTTTATCTGTTTGTTTGTTCGCGCATCACGCAAAAACTATTGAATGGATTTTGATGAAACTTTTTTTATTTGATAGATCTCGATTAGACTTAACAACTGGTATACATTTTATCCCGCTAATATATCGGGAACCTGAGATACAATCTAAAAACTAGCTTTTGGTTTGGCGGAGCCGCAAGTAAAGGCTAGTCAGAATATAAATACATCAATCACTCATCGATACATTAATTATGTAAAAATAACAACTCCACTGTAACCATTCATTTTTCCGGGATGAAAAGCCCTCTGTGTCCTTTGCTTTTTCTTCTTCTTCTGATTGGTTTAGTAGTTGCAGCGTGAAATCATAACAAACAAACTTTCTTTCGCATTTATAATATTAGAAAAAAACATAAGTACTACATTATAAATACATCACTTTACAACACATTAACTATCGCTATGTAAACAGAGCGTATGTCCTTTTCTGGGCTCCAGACCTCATATATGCAAAATTTTATGATAATTTGTTCAAATGTTACGGCGTGAACGTGTAACAAACAAACTTACTTTTGCATTTATAATGTTAGTTACCTATCGGATTACTTCGTTAAAGATAAACGTGTAAATAAACCTAAAAAAAATATACAATAATATTACAGACTCCTTAACCACTGCGGTCGTCATGAAAAAAAAAACACGTCAATTTTTTTTTTCCAAATTTTCCGATAACTTAGATGGTAGGCTACTTTTATTTTGGAAAATCGAATAGGGTTCCACGTAAAAAAAGACCATTAAATTCCACGCGATCCAAGTCGCGGGTAGCAGATAGTCTTATAATATAATCATAAATTGGAGTACATTATAAACATGTATCTTGTCTACAGATTATTCTCGTTACGTCGGGCAATCTCAGTCACCAGTTCAAACATAATTGGACAGCTAATATTCGTCATTGGCCAAAGTTAAAATGACGTAAAAATGTTATGAGGGTCACACAGATGTCCTTTAGTATATTGCCTTACATAGAGGTATATATTCCATTTTGTGACTATGCCTATTAAATATGAAGCCCTTTTTGCAACGAAACGAGTTTTATCGATATAAAAAGAGAATCGTTAAAAATATGAAATAATTTGTTATTTACCAGAACACAAACCAATTTGGAATGGTTATCCAAAGGCGCAAGTTCAAACCCTGGCTACCACTGAATCAATGTAACATAGTTCCAGTGGCCCGCCAATAAAGGCGGAGAGACGGCACCCAGCGGGGTAATTTAGTGGGTGAGGGACTTACTCTACCCTGTTCGTTGCTCTGAACGACGGGGTGTGCGGTTAGGTATATTTTTTCCGGCCTACAAAAAAAAAAAGTTCAAGCCCTGGTCGTGGCTATCATGAATATTTACCAAAATTGAAGCATTTTACTCATTCATCTTCAGATAATTTTCTAAAAGCATTAATGCCTTCATTCGTCTTCAATCAATTCGACAAATATGTCTAAAAGCAGCAATTCAGATGATGATAATTTACGTCACGAGATCATGATTTGTAATTTACTGAATAGTTCTTACAATATTATAGGTTATCTATACTATTATAAAGCTGTAACAAAGCTGTGTCTGTACATTCAAGATATTTGAGAAAAATTTACTGTAATAGGCTATATAGGCATATGTCTAAACCCAAAACAATATTTTTTAGAATTTATGTCTGTTTGTCTGTTTGTTTATTCGCGCATCACGCAAAAACTACTAAACGGAGTTTGATGTAACTTTGCCTTGATTAGACTTAAAAACTGGTATACATTTTATCCCGCTACTATATCGGGAACCTGAGGTATAATCGAAAAACCAGCTTTTAGCTGCGGCGAAGCCGCGGGCAAATACTGGTATCGTATATATCATCATTCTGAAATAAAGATCTTGCACACATATAGTACGGGGAAACCAAGACAAAAAAATCATGTGAATTTCTGCTACAAAACCACAAAGATAATATTATTCCTAGTAATTCTTAATAAATGTTTCTAAGAAACAAAATTAAAACTCGACTCAGCAAGAAATAATTAAAACAGAGATTTAGTTTTCTGAAATTTACCGACCGACGATATAATTGCGCGCTACACATAGGAATATCAAGACACGAATGAAGCGTAAATTTGAGCTCCCATATCTAGAAACTTCTATTAAGAAGAAACAAGTTTTGCATCTCAAAATTAGATTCGAAAAACTAATTTAACCACAAAATTGTATAACTCTCAGAAAATTTGCCCCTCGCGTGGACTACGATGGCGCGGATACTAAACTGATTTCAGTTTGAATTGAATCAAAGTTTATATTTAATTTTGTACAGCAATACTCATGTTTTACTAAATAAGCTATTATAAATGCGGAAATTTGTTGTGATATATAGCTTAATTTAATTGATATAGATAATATTATTTAATCTTCATGATTGCATTGATTACGGGCAGTAAAGGACTTGTTTAATTGCATCACTATACAAGAGGGCAAATTTACGAAAACACAAACAATAATAACATATTTTTGGTTGAACTCTCTCTCTCTTTCTCTCCCTCTGTCTCTTTCTCCATCCCTCCCTCCCTTTCTCTACAGGTGTGTCTACGTTAATATATTACATATTTATTTTAGAATTATATTAGATACTAGCTGTTACCTGTGACTTCATCCGCGAAAAATTTCATAAAGATAATATTACTTCTTACCATACAATATATTATTCATCTACATTATGGTGTTAGTTGGACGTTATATATTACATGACTGTGGGAAAGCTTCGAATGTTATAATAATAATAACGTCGCGGCCGGAAAGAACTGGTGACTGCCTGGATAGACTACAAGAAAGCCTATGACTCTGTTCATCATACATGGCTCTTGAGGGTGCTGGAGTTGTATAATAACTAAAGCAACCCTTGCAATTAAAATCTTTTGAATTTAAAGAGAAAATTCGACGGTATTATGGGAATTCCAGGTATAAAAACCGTCTCACCTTTTCCACATTCGGATATTAAAAGTCCTTTAAGAACGTTTCCTTGCAATGATACTAATCGCAATCTAGTACCATTACAAAGTTGCGGTGGGTTTAAATTACGGAGTAGTATGATGGGAACGCCAATCTTAAGTTCTACTTTTTGAGGGGGTAGATCAGGAACATTTTTAGCTTAAACACTATTGGATAATTAACAGCTTCATCCCGATTGCAAACTGAATTGACGGAAAGATATGTTTGTGTTTCACCAGGAAGTTTATACACTACTTTAGTTACCTACCTACGTTAAATAATTATATCTAAGCAAATAAATAAAAATTAAGTGTCTGTTTAAAATGTTTAAATAACAACTTTTTACTACACGTATATAAAAATATAATAGCAATGATAGCCTAACGGTAAAACCAAGGACTGCAAAGATTTGAGATTGAGTTCAATCCCGAGTCCAAG
Organism: Leucoma salicis; assembly: GCA_948253155.1. NCBI lineage: Eukaryota > Metazoa > Arthropoda > Insecta > Lepidoptera > Erebidae > Leucoma > Leucoma salicis. The sequence goes on along the minus strand of OX411820.1, from coordinate 9,124,970 downwards.
GTTGAGACCTCACCGCACACACCTCTGACTTTTTAAGGTTTTTCGATGTTATTTATGTGTTGTTTACAAATTATCACAGCTCCGTGAAGGAAAATATCGCGAGGAAACCTGCATGCCTGATAGATTTTCTCGGTGGCTTGTGAAGTCTGCCAACCCGCATTGAGCCAGCGTGGTGGACTCCCTCTCACCATAAAAGGGGACCTGGCAGATAGTTGATGTTATAACAAATAACTTAGGCTACTTTCATTTTGGAAAAAAAATTAGGATTCCGCGAAAAATCTGAATGCCACGTGGAAAGAGTTGCGGATAACAGAGCAACTCAATTAATTAATCATCGACATTAGCCGCCCCTGGTGCACGTAGGCCTCCCCTAATTTCTTCCAGGTCACTCTGTCTGCTGCCTGATTTGTCCTGTCACGGCATGCATATCATAGGATGTCGTCTACCCATCGCTTAGGTGGTCAACCACGTTGTCTGGTGTTCGTCCACGGCCTCCACTCTAGGACTTTCCATGCCTATCTATCTGTGCTCATCAGAGCAACATGCCCATGTCCACTTTTGCCGCGCGATAGTTTCCACCACATTTCTCAAAGAGACCCCGAGCATGGCTCTCTCCATGGGGCCCTCTGCGCAACTATGAATTGATATATTTTTCTCAGAAACAAACATCTAGACACGCCGCAGCGTGTCAAGCCAATTTTATATATTATGTTAGTTATACAGATAGGTACAGGTGTACCTGTGTGTATTTGTAAGTACAAATCCTAATTAATTATTGATGAGTATAGGTATATTTACATTGTGTATATTTAATTCTTATCTGTATTCATAAAATTAAAATGTACATTACTCGAATGATCAACGCACAACCTAAACCACTGTTCTAAGATGTTTGGCAGGTGTGTTCTTTGCTAACCACTAAATGTAACACAGTTCAGGCGAAGAGACGGCACACGGCGGGTTTATTTAGTGGGTGAGGGCCCCACACTACCCTGTCCGTTGCCCCGAATGACGGGGTTAGGGGTTACTCGTAGGTAATTTTTTTCTCGCCTTAACAAAAAAAAAGTGTGTTCTTTGCTTAGTGTAGGTATCTATTTAGGAAAGAGTTGAGTGAAATGGAGGGTTGAGTTTTCTATGGTTTTCTATGATTCTTTTTAGCTCTTCAATAAACGCACACATTAAGCGCGCGATGAGGGGTTATATTATATTAGTAAGTAGGTAGGATTTGTTGGTGTATCAGTAATACCTATGTATAACTAACATAAAATGTTTGTTTTTGAGAAAAATGGATGAAAGCATGAAATGCATTGCCGATAGAGGGCGTTGGTCGTTAAGACAAATGTGATGAGGAAATTCGGTATTTCTAGAAATGGTACGATAGCTCAATGGATTAGAGCACTTCCCCGGAAAGGAAGGGACGCAGGTTCGATTCCCACTCGTACTAAAATACTCTTTTTCCTTATTCACAAATTATAATTTGTACTTTAAAAGTAGCTGAGCATGTCAAATGCTAAAATATAGATCAAAAAGCTATATTATTGTAAAGTTTCATTAAAATCCATTCAGTAGTTTTTGCGTGAAAGAGTAACAAACATTTTCACAAACTTTAACGTTTATAATATTAGTAATATTTTGATGCCAGTGTTAAACTGATACAAGTTAATTAATTGAACTAGGCGTCATTTGGCGGAAGTCCATTGCTTATGGTAGGAAAATCCACCACACACCCATGGAATGTCAATCCTAGCTATCTGCAAGTAATAACCAGAGATTGCCAATTGACACTCTTCAAGGATAGAGGGGAAGCCAGTAAAGATAAAAAATACAAAGTGGCACAATTTACCATAATGCGGTGCATGCAATACGAGCGTCCGGAGCACTCGGCAACAAATGAGACAACTCATAATGGGTTGTCTCATTTGTTGCCGACCTACCAACACCTGACCTATCGTATCGCTTATACGATGTAGCATTTTTTTATTACTGACATGATGACCCGGTGAACTTCATGTCACCTACTATTTATTTTATCAGTGATTATCAATCCTAATCAATCTGCCTCGTCCAATTGATTTGAATTTGGTTAGGTTATTAAATGATAAGCCAATACCCATACAAAGTTACCAATATTAAATTTTTCAATTTTTCTACTTTTTTAAAGGGTTCCCCCCTTTTTTTACTTTTATACCAACCCTTTAGTAAAGCGAACAAAACGAAAAAAAAACAATTATTAAAATCGGCTAAGCCAGCTTTGAGTTTTAGCGAGACTAACGAACAGCAATTGATTTTTATATTATAGAATACAGGTCTTTAGGAGCTGGACAAGTTTATTGAATTTAAGTCACTGTTGTTGCTTTCTTAGGATAACGTCAAGTGGGTTCGATTCCCACTCAGGATAATTATATGTGTGATGAATACAGATATTTGTACTCCGTCAGGGCGTTTTCTATCTATTATATGTATGTATTTAAAAAAAATAGTAGTATATGTATCACGAGATAGCACAAGCGTTAAGCTTAGTTTGGGACCAGCGGACATTGTGTAAAATGTCCGTGAATAATTATTATTTATTTTATTATATTCTATCCATATCTTATTCAGCAATTCACAGCCTTAACACCCATTCAAATACAGCATTTTAATCAAGAGCCAGACCTGGTACCAAGCAACAAAGACACTGAACAAATTCGAAGCTATCTGTTCACTCACCCCCATTGATCGTAAAATAAAAAGGCGCGTTCACAAGGGGCGGGAGACGCATTAGGCTGCGTTCAGACGGCAGACTGCGTCGCCCGCGGCTCTGAGCGTAATCAACGGAGCTTTGTACCAAGAGATGGGAATTACTGATACGCAACGGCCCTAGGCTACACGAGAGCGTTGTGATTGTGCTCCCGATGGAGCGAGTTAGATATTTATGTGTTGGGCTATAAATAAATCGTGCAAGGATAGTGCAATATTCGGAATCGTATGTGTAATCATTGCTTTTTAAGAGCAAAGCTTGCTGTTAAAATGTTATCATCTATAAAAATTAAATCAGTATACGCAAACTGACATACAATCAAGCCGAACGTATCAGAATTATAAATATGTTATGTCCAGAAAGTTGTTACGTAGGTACATTTCAAGGTAATATCTAATACGCACTATCTGAACCCGGCAGACCTACTTAAACGTTGGCTTGCCTGCTATTAGCAGGCCTCGATTTTTTCTTTTGATATTTGAATTATCAATAAGGGTGGTGGTAGGAATTTAGGGTAAAATATACGAGTATGTTCTGACTTACAGACAAAAAAAAAACGTCAAAAATTGATGTTAAAATCCTGGTACATGATCGCAAAGCTATCTACCGAACCCAATAACAAATCTAAAATATCTATGGACCTACCCAAATACACGCAATATAAAATAGTCAAAATCGGTCCAGTTGTTTCTGAGTTTTTGGAAGACTAACGCTCAGTAGTTAACATACTGAGATATTTCTTAGATTGTGAAAAATAAAAATTCATGGGATCCATCCCAAGACATTTTAGGCATTGATTGCAACTGGTGTTCCAAATTCATTAAAATGTAACTGTAGACCAATAGCTTTCTCAAGTCAAAATAAATCTGTTAGCCCAAAAACAAAACACGAAAATCTTGGTCGATGAAGATTCGTTAATTAGGTTACAGGTTAATATTATCCAATTTTGTCAAAAAATTATCATGTAGGTAACATCTGACCCAGTGCGGCCGAAAACTACTTAATGATATCATCACACATATCGACAAAGCCACTTTTGCTTAGTTGCCTAATTTTCAACATCAAGCGAGATGCTAAATTCTTCATCTTCAATATACAATACCTACACTATAACAAAAACAATGCTACAAACCCCAATACTAATCACAGTAATCTTATAAATAATTCTATTCCAGTGAAGTGGCAAGTTCTAAACGAGGCACCCTCATGTGTTTGAGCACATTTCGTTCACACGCCTTTACCACCCACATCACAACATAGGCTTTTGTTCTTTCCATTAGGCCAAGCTGTATCTACAGAAAACACCCTTGTCGAAAACTTGCATGATAAGACCGGCGTGCCAAATCACATTCTTGGACATAGAAATTCATTAGCCAACTTTATGGTTTTCTCAAAGATGATTTTTTACGTTATATTTTATTCACACTGCTCTCAAAGTAGTAACAGAGATTTTGACCTTTATAAAACCTTTTTAGACTAGACAAGTTTTTTTTTCCATCCATCCATCCATCAGCCTTTTAAAGTCCACTGCTGGACATAGGCCTCCCCAAGAATGGGGGATAGTGCCGTAATCGCCACGCTTGGCAGGCGGGTTGGCGATAGCAGTGGATGTTGTTAATACTCGAAGGAGTGCTGCTGCCCACACCCTCGGTATTCCCTCAGTCGGCTCTTACGACTCCCATGGGTGGAGAGGGGTGGGACAATTCTAAAGCCGGCCCCATACGGCATTTTTTTTTTTTAGGTTTTATTTATTCTTTTGTAATCGTTACCCAAACAACATTTAATTAATAATAAAGTGACATCATACTGACATAACATAGTATTACGCCTGTATTCCCCGAAGGGAGGGTAGAGGTGTAATACACACCCACAGTTCACTAGCTATGTTTAAGTCCCACATAATAGCCGTCTACCGGGCACATTTCCAAACTCCGGGCTGCTACTGAGAATTTTTTTTTGCAAAATAGCTCATTAACACTGCCCGAACCCGAGACCTCATGACCAGCAGTCGCTTACACTACCGCTGCCCTATAGAGGCAGTTAAACATACTCACACCATTCTATATGGGGTCAATATGGTGTGTCTTCCTTTTTATGCATTGAAGGTAAGAAAACACACACAAACAAACATAGCATCACGCCTGTATTCCCCGAAGGGGTAGGCAGAGGTATATTACACACCCACGACTCGCCAGCTATGTTTAAGTCCCACGTAATAGGGGGCGAGCCTATTGACGTCTACTGGGCACATTTCCAAACTCCGGGCTGCTACTGATAATTTTTGTTTTTATGAAAAAGCTCAATAACATTGCCCGACCCGGGAATCGAACCCGAGACCTCATGATTAGCAGTCGCATACACTACCGCTACACCACCGAGCCAGTTCAAAGGTAAGAATAATATTTAATAAAATAAATCCATTTTCAAAGTCAAAGTACTACTGGTACTGTTGTTTCGTAAGGTGAGTTAGAGTGTCAAAGGCCTAAATCCTGAGAGAAAGAAAGAAAGTATTTATTGCAACGATAAAAAAATATATAAACAATTTACCTAGTAGGTACAAACAGTTAATACTAGTTGTAGTAGTTAAACAATTTACCTATTAGGTACAAACAGTTAATACTAGTTGTAGTAGTTAAACAATTTACCTAGTAGGTACAAACAGTTATTACTAGTTGTAGTAGTTAAACAATTTACCTAGTAGGTACAAACAGTTAATACTAGTTGTAGTAGTTAAACAATTTACCTAGTAGGTACAAACAGTTAATACTAGTTGTAGTAGTTAAACAATTTACCTAGTAGGTACAAACAGTTAATACTAGTTGTAGTAGTTAAACAATTTACCTAGTAGGTACAAACAGTTAATACTAGTTGTAGTAGTTAAACAATTTACCTAGTAGGTACAAACAGTTAATACTAGTTGGTTGCACGTCCTCGTTTCATTCTCTTCTTTTTATCCTTCCTCTCCGCCCCTATCCCTTTCCTTAGAGTTAACGACGCGCCAATGATGCATCTGATATAGCTAGTATCTATAGGCTGCAGTATCCGCTTACAATCAGTTGGGCTGTATGCTTGTTGGTCACCCACGTAATATAAAATGTTACTGCGGCAAATTCGGTACGGCTGGCATGCTGAAGTGGCAGACCACATAGATCGGCAACCATTGGGAAAGATAGGTTCTCGAGAGGTAACCATGTATCGGACGGCGCAGCGTAGGACGGCTTCCCACCAGATACCAGATGGATCGACGATCTTGTCAAAGCCGTGGGGAGCCGTTGGATGCAGTCAGCACAAGACCGTTGTGGCACTCTCTTGGGGAAGCCTATGCCCAGCAGTGGACATTGAAAGGTTATTTGTTGCATATTAAATCTCTAAAATCGATTTTCCAATGGCATTCCAGTTGATCGTTTGAAGAAAGAATCTAGACTCTTTGTGTATTTTTAGATTCATTTTTATGTACCTTAGGTTAACAAAAGTGAAGTAGTGAAGATGTCGAGGATTTCTTATGACGTTTAGATAAGATAAGCGCTATTACCGACGAAACTCAAGTCCAAGTTACTTCTTTCCAGGGGGACTTAGACATTTATAAATAATATTTATAGGCTTACCAGTGAGTAATTATGGTTATCAAAATTTATTTTTAAATAGTAGATTCGTAATTATGGTCAGTCTCAGTGGTCATTCGGACGCTCATATTTTGTAATAATATGTGGGAAGTGGTAATAGGGTGTGGTTGGCCTAGCATCAGGGGGGCCGATGCCCTAGTCAAAATCGCAGGTACCCGTTGGAGGCTGGTGCCACATAACCGTTCTTTGTGGTATTTTTTGAGGAGGCTTATGTATAATCAACGATAAGAGGCTGATAGATACATATATAGATAGAAGCAAACTCGTGAACAAACAAAAGATAATAAGTGCTATCATCTTTTGATTGCATGTGTGTAGGAAATGTTTTCTTATACTATAAGGACAAACAAGCATAAGGCCCGCTTGTTGGTGAGTGGCTACAATAGCCTATAGACGTTAGCAAATCCAGATCCAAATCCAATCCTGTGTTAACAGCTAGAAATCAACGTGGGGAAGAAGAATGGTTCAGAGGACAGTAAAGAGAGAATAAGAAGGGGGTTTGAGGATTCGGTGTTCTCACTCAGTATACGAAATAGTAAAAACACCTTCCTTTATCATGCGCTGATATTCTGTGAGAGGGTGGTACTTCTGCAATCATATTATAACGGCCAACATTGTGTATTATCTGTTTTTAAGAAAGGCAGTAATCTGCCTTACTCACCCTATAACATATATTTAATATTCACAAACATTAAAAAGGCAACAACAATCCTACACTAAAGCAAACTACCACATCACACTATTACATTAGTTGTACGAAATTTTAGTTATGTATAGCGTACATTGACAGTTATTGGTAATGTCAAGCTAGAACCGTGTTTACCGAGCCAGTGATGGATGATGCGGCATCAGCCCTAAATCAATCTTCGTTCAAAGCGAACGTTATCAAACATTTAAGTCGAAAGCCGTACAATGTTTGGAGAGGGCATTAAAAGTTCTTTTGTAACTGTAACACAATGTTCAGTTACATCAAGGTCGTAAGAAAGAATGATGTGACAGAATAAAACTTGTTACAAAAGTATTGCAAATGCTATTTGCATACTGACATTTTGCAGTTTAAAACTAAGTTATTTTGATGGTAATCATGGTCAACTCATTCTCCAGTCCCTTTTACACATTCATCTTTTCATTTAAAGAATTGTTTATTATTTTTTTTAACTAATAATAGTTCTAAAATAAACATAATTGTCGGTATTCGTAGTACTAGTCTGTGATTACTAAATTGAGCGCGCCAAATTTTGGAGCACACTTTAAAGAGAGAATGGCCACTGGAATAATGTCACAAGTCCAGTGGTCCGCTGGTACCGCACCCGGTGGGCTTATTTAGTGGGGAGAGCCCTACTACCATGTTCGTTGCTACGAACGGGTGTGAGGATAGGTACATGTTTTCTCACCTTAATAAAAATGGAGCTGTCATAAAAATATAACCTATGATTTTATTTTATTTATTTTAAACTAGCCTTTTTTTTTTGTTTAGGCGGGAAAAAATGTTCCTAACCGCACACCCCGTCGTTTGGGGCAACGAACAGGGTAGTGTGGGGCCTGCACCCACTAAAGAAACCCGCCGTGTGCCATCTCTCCGCCTTTATTGGCGGGCCACTGGAACTATGTTACATTCCTTCTGTTGTCCGCCGGCGGCTTACCCTTTCGGGTACCCTCTACTGAGCGACGCATCCGCGCACGGAGCGTCGCACCTTCTCGGGAGGCCTTGCGGGTGGCGGACGTTCCCCGGTCCATCCACCCGCTAGGGCGGCATGAGGCGCAAGTACCTGCGCCTGCGCCGCCCCGGTCGCTGGCGGCGGTTCGGGTCAGCGGAAGAATCCTCCTCCCTGGCTCTCTCCTCCTGAATAAGAAGAATTCTCCTTCCGCGAGATAACCTCCTCCGAGAAGGCAGCGACTGCGGCCCAGTTCCTGTCACTGCCAAGCATCGCTCTAACGACGCACGGCAGCGAGAGGTCCCCCCCTATTTCCGCGACGAGTTCACGGCGATGCTCGGCCCGGGCCGGGCATGATTCGAGCGTGTGCCGCGCCGTGTCCTCGTCACAGCCGCAGTGGTGGCAGCCCGGAGTCGCTTCCCTCCTTGCGACTATGTGCAGGTATCTGCCGAAGCAAACGTGCCCCGACAGCGCCTGCACCAGTCGGAAGGTAAGGACTCCATGCCGTCGCCCCGCCCACTCTTCCAGCACCGGCTGGAGTGCCCCTACGATCTAAAGACCGGCTCGGGGCGCCTCTAACCGCGCCCTCCACCTGGCCATGGCAGCTCGGTGGGCGTTGCCCTGCCACCTGGCCACCTCCCTGGGTAGGGAGCGTCTGCCCCCCTCCCGCTCTTGCGACGCCCGCCAATACACCTCGGCGAGCACCTCCGCCTCCAAGTCCCACGGGGGGATTCCGGCCAACGCGCAGGCCGCCTCCGTCGACACCGTGCGGTATCCGCGTATGACCCTGGACGCAACGACTCTCTGTGGTCTCCCCAGAAGAGCCCTGTTCAGTGCGTCAAGGGACCCCGCCCTCACGGGTGCGCCGTACAGCGCCATTGACTGGACCACCCCCGCGTAAAGCCGTCGGCAACCATTGTTGGGTCCATCCATATTCGGCATGAGCCGTGCAAGGGCGGACGCTGTGCCAACTAGCCTCGGGGACAGTTGGCGGAAGTGTTCGCGAAAGCGCCACCGCCGGCCAGCACCAGGCCCAGATACTTAATCTGGGCCTGCACCCCAATCTGGACCCCGTCCACTGTGATCAAGGCGCCAGTAGGTGGCCGACGTCGGGGCCCATGGAAAAGTAGGGCCTCCGACTTGTCCAGGGCCATCCCAAGCCCCAGCGCCCCGATCCTCCTGACTACCTCCGAGGTCCCTAAGGTGGCCAGGAACGCCGCTTCCTCGAAGTTTCCACTCCGGGCCACGACCAGCATGTCATCCGCATAGCAGATGACCGCCAGCCTGGGGGGGAGCCGACAGCGCAACACCCAGTCGTAACCGATGTCCCACAGGACTGTCGAACGACCAGCTCGAAAACCGAACTGGGCGTCCGACAAGTCGGGCCCGACGTCGCGCAGGTGCTGGACAATGCGGCCAGCGAGGATTCTCTCCAGCATCTTACCCGCCTCATCCAGCAGCACGATGGGCCTGAAGGCCCCGACCGAATCCGGGGTTCGCCCTGGCTTCGGCAGGAATACCAGCCTCCCCTCCTTCCAGCAGTCAGGGAACCGGCCGGACACCAGGCATGCGTCGAACAGTCCCCTGAGGCGGGGCTTCAGGTGGTCCAGAGCCAGGGCTAGAGCCCGGGTGGGTATCCCGTCCGGGCCAGGGGTGGTGTTCTTGGAACGAATCCGCGCAACAGCCGCCTCCATTTCCGACGCAGTGACGGGTGGTACACTGATGTCAGCCTCCCGGTCGCTACCTGGCTGTGCCATGACCGGGGGCATGTGTTCCACCCGTCGCGGGAATAGGCCCTCGACCATCTCGGTGAGGAGGCCGGGCTGGAGGGTCTCTGTGAGGGGGGGGCCTTGGGTGCGGAGCTTATTTAGCGCCGCACGGTACGGGCGACCCCAGGGGTCACGATTAAGACCGTCCAGCATCTCCTGCATTTTCTCAGTTTTGGCGCGACAGATGGCCAGCTTTAACTCGGCCTGCGAAGTGCGGTATGCCTCGTACAGCTGGCCCTCCCGCTCACCATCGCGGTTGTGCCGCCGACTGCGGGTGTAGGACCCCCGGGCACGAATGCACGCCGCACGGAGGTCCGCCAGCTCCTGGGACCACCAGTCCAGGCCTTTCCTCGGAGGAGGACGACGCACACGGGGCATGGCCGAGTCGCACACCTGCGTGATTGCAGGGCGAAATCGGCCAGCCCCAACGTCCACCTCCTCAGTCAGGGCTGGCGAGGACAGCCACGATTGAACGATGGCTGCCTCCGCCAGTAGATCCCTATCCAGCCTACAGCGGGAACGCGGAAGTTCTGCTGGGGCCCTGGAGGGACCGGAAGACCTCAATCCGGATATACCGATGGTCGGACAAGGTCTTAACCTCCTCCAGGACACACCACTTCCTCACTCGTGCTGCGACGTCGGGGCTAGCGAACCAAAGGTCCACTATCGACCCGCCCCGTCGCCGCACGCACGTGTTGACGGAGCCTCTGTTTAATAAACAAAGGCCCGTCGACGCAGCCCACTCAACAACCGCCGCCCCGCGATCATTGGTCACAGGGGACCCCCACGCCGTGGATTTGGCGTTGAAGTCCCCCACAACCAGGACGCGGCTAGATGCCAAGTGCCGCAACGAGGTCTCTAGGCTGTTAAGCCAGACCCCGAAATCAGCCAGACATCGGTTGGGGTAGAAGTACACGCCGTACAGCATAACTCCCCCCCCCGTCGGCCGCGACGTATCCCGTACCGCTATCTCCGATCGACAAGAGCGGGGAACGAAGCGCCATGGAGCTGACTATTGCCACGGAGTCATCGCGGCTGCTCACCCAATTAGGGCGGTCAGGAACGCAATAAGGCTCCGCAGCTACGGCTACACCAATCAACCGCTCCACCATGGTATGCAGGAGGAGATCCTGCGCCCTGGCGGAGTGGTTGAGATTCGCCTGGAGGAGGACAGCGTTACGGTTGAATGTTAGGCCGTAATCATATCCTTCTCCACCCGGGCCGGCGGTGAAGCCGCGCTAGGGGGGGCAGCCTCGGCCGATTGGCTGGTCCCCTCCTTTTTTGGGCCTGTAGTGGCTGGAGCCCTATACCCCTCCCGCCCCATGTAGTGCTTCGCAGGTCTATTGCCTGCAGCACACGCGGGGCAGTGGGGGGTGGGGGTGTTACAGGTTGCCCCCTGCTTGACCGCAGCGGAAACAAAGGCCGCCGCAATCAAAGCAGTTAGTGCACGTCGGTCGGGTGTGTCCGACCATGCGGATACTGTTACTTTGGGGTCTCGTCGTACTGTGAATAGTGGTTGATATACGACCATTTGTTTTAACCATAAACTCCGTATCATCTTACACCACGATAATACCTGTTCACGTTCAGACAGGCAAATGAATTTTGAACTTGAAAAACGTAGACCTCATGCACCTACTCTCAACCTACCACTATGTGACTTATTTGTCCCCAAAAATTTAAAACCAGTGACGTGCCCAACGATTTTCATCACCAGAAGAGGTTGCCGAAGAGTGTGAGATGTTCTCGATATAGTGGCGGGATAAAAGTATACTAGTTTATAGTTTTTAAAGTTGCGTTACGTGCGAAAAAACAAACAGACATAATTTCTAAAAAAATATTTCGTTAAGTAAGTTCGTAAGACAATAGCGTCATACAGTCTCTTCATTCATCATTTCTTGTCAAATATTTTCAATTTACAGACACAGCTCCATTACAGCTTTATGATAAGCAAATTATTAAACTGAAGTAGTATCTATAAACAAGTACTTTTAGATACAACTTCTAAAGTGTTCATAAAAGTTATTTCATCGCCTATTGTGTCAATCTAACTAGATATAAGAGTGAAAACCATGAAAAAACGATAGCACCACAACGCGCAACATCGGGCGTAGGGCGGGCGCACATTTTCCACCCGGAAGTTCGCTGGGCGGGCTCGAACAGCGGATTTATGGCGCCGCATCCGCTTCCGCCCCCGCGACATACACATTATATCGATTTTCGATTCATTCATATATTTTGTTAGTATTGCCTATCCAGTATTTTTCAAGCTGAGCTATGCGTGCGAGTGACTATTGTAATATGAATATTTATTGCGTTAAAATAAATATAAAAGTTGTGGAATAAAATAGATTACACCACTAGAGAGCAATTGTTTTCGAGAGCCAAATTGGTTTCACTTTTATGGCATACTTCCAAATAATATTCATTTTATGCAAAATATTTCATGCGATTAAATTATATATTACTGGATTCTTCTCGCGAATACATGTACGTGAACCTTAGAATATAGATATAACTCATTCAACAGCACATTCTTATAAAAATAGCTATCCCAAAGAAACTATAAATTCTTCCGGGTTTTAAATGCTTATAGTTTCTGGGCTTCAGGCAATATGTATGCTAAATTTCATGATGATCAGTAGCTAAAGCGCGACAAACAAACAAATAATAAACAAACAAACTTATTTTCGCATTATATATTATTTATTTATTTAAAAAAAATCTTGATATACAATCATTATCAAAAACTTATTTAGTTTTAATCAATCAATGAAAGCTAGTATTTGCAACCAGTATTGTATTACTCTGTAGTAAAAAAAACTGAGCGTTTTGGTCCTTTGAGCCGGATTTAAACCCGCGATCCACGACTCTTTATCTCTTTTGAATTTGAATATTAAAAATTAATAAAAAAAAAACGTAAAATAATACCGAACGTGAACAAACTAAATCATAAATAGTAATTTGTAATGCCTACGAAGTAAATTCTACCACAATACTCGTTATATACAATTGAACAACACCACAAAATCCGGTATTTAATTAAACAACCGCATTGAGAATAATAAATAGGATTTATTTAGAACAAAATAACTGCGTGTATACTTAATATCGCTGCGGGATGACTCGAATGTCTATACCTGCCTCCCTCGACCGTAGTTAAAAGTAAATCGCACGGCAATATTTCTAATCTTAATAGTCTATTTGCACCTGGTACATTCATTCCGTACTCTGTTTTGAAAATTCTTGTGAGTTACCTCAACACAAATTTAATGTTAGCGGAATTAATTATACTAAACTAAAAATAGAACTTAGCTCAATAGCTGCCCTTCATAAATATTATGACTCACTGGGACAATGAGTGACTCGTGGTTGTCGGTTTGTGGAGCGATGTGGCCTGCCCATTGCCACTTCAGCATGGTAACTGGCTCGGTCACTCTCGTTCTCCTACGGATCTCCGTATTACGGATTCGATCACGTAGGGAAATACCAAGCATAGCCCGCTCCATAGCCCGCTGAGCGATTTTGAGCCTTGATACAAGGCCAACATTCAGAGACCACGTCTCTGTTCCATATGTCATCACTAGTAACACACACTGGTCGTAAACCTTCGTTTTCAGACACCGCGGAGTATTGGATGAGAAGATCTTCCTTAGCTTCCCGAATGCTACCCAGCCGAGTTGGATTCGTCGACTGACCTCTTTCTCGAAGTTGTGCCTACCTAACTGGACTGTTTTCCCAGGTAGACATAGTGGTCGACAACTTCAAGAAGCGCACTCCCGACTAGGACCGGTGCTGAAATGACACGGACATTAAACATGACTATCGTCTTGTCCATGTCCATTTTAAGACCCACTAGTCGGGAAACCCTGCTGAGATCATTGAGCATGCGAGAGGTGCCACTGTCCTCCAGCGATTCTGCCATGACTACGATGTCGTCGGCATATAGAAGGTAAATGATGTATTCACCATTGATGTTGATGCTGAATCCGGTCCAGTCCAAGAGCCAGATGACATCTTTGAATGCAGCGGTGAAGAGTTTCGGGGACATAACGTCTCACTGTCTCTCTGCAGTTGGATCGGGTCGGCGTACTCCTGTCCTGAACACGGACTGACATGGTGGCGTTTCTATACAAGCACTTCAGCACTTTGATGTACCGATAGTCAATTTGACGCCGCTGAAGGGACTGCAGCACCCAAGTTTCGATCGAATCGAAGGCTTTCTCATAGTTCACAAACGCCAGACACAGAGGCCAATTATATTCCTCGGTTTTCTGTATAATCTGGCGCAGCGTATGGATGTGGTCTAAAGCACTTATAGCCTTTTAGGAAACCGACTTGTTCGGGAGGCTGGAAGTTGTCAAGCCTGCATGTGAGTCGATTTGTAATGACCCTCGAAAACAATTTATAGACGTGGCTCAAGAGCGAGATGAGTCTATAATTCTTCAAGAGGGTTCTGTCACCTTTCTTGAAGAATAGCACCACCATGCTTCTGTTCCACTACCCTGGAACGTCGCCCCCGAGAACGATGGAATTGAAGAGCTTCTGAAGATCTTTTAGAACCGGCTTTCCGCCTGCTCTCAGAAGCTCTGTGTTTATCCCGTCGTCTCCTGGTGCCTTTCCGTTATTTAAGAGCCATTCTGATCTCATACAAGCTGGCGTCCGGGTTAATGAAATACGAGTATATTATTAATTAATTGATTTTTCTGGGTTTAGCTTTATCATGGCCAACTGGCGAACGTACCGAGTTTTTAACATTCGATCAATATAATCTAGATATATAAACGATCAAAAGTTCGCAATAGTCTATTTTCTAGTGGTAGAGCCTTGCTTATCCCAGCATGAATGGGTCAGTTCAATCGAGAAAGTCACACTCACAAAGATAAGCGTGTAATAACGGTAGTTACTCCTACCGTTGTGTTTCGTATGGTGAGTGAGAGCGACGCAGGTCCATACCCTCTTCCTAATTTCTCCTTGTTATCCTTCCTATCCTCTCCTTAGTATCCCCCTCCCTTATCCCTTTCCTTAGAGACCGTTACGTGCGAGTGCCGTGGCCGTGTGATTGTTTGCCACCCATATAGTAAAAAAAAAGATACGAGTTTTAATCAATATTTTTAGACATTTAATTGTATAGTTATTTTTAAAAATATATCGCTTGCACTTTCGTGGTTATTCTAACAATATGAGTAATTCGTGAAAATATTAAAGGTTTCTACAAAACTTTTTATTCAGTAAAAATCATAAAAACAGTTATTTTCAACAGCTCATTGAGATCACGGTTCTCGAAGCAACATTGGTATCGCTCGATCGCTCGCATTGACCCGAATGAGCAGGCATTTGGCGGGCGACTCGAATAATGTCGTGACACCGATCTGAGTATATGGTATCGATAAACGACTGCCGTATGCATCGTATGCAAAACGATAACGCGATACTTTTTTAATGGTTTTGTTAAAAAGGTATTATGGCTTTTTGGCTTGAAATTAACGATTAATGATATTTCGCCTTACGACACTCGTGGGAAAGAATGGGGTGATGACACTTGTATTCTTAGTCCGTCACCACACGGACAAAACTATTAACAGTTAAAAAGACACAAATATATACGAATTAGATGTACTAATAAAAAATGTACAAAGGCTTCCCAAATTAACTTTTCCACTGTCTGGGGCATTGGGACCTTGCAGAAGCCTCAAAAATATCAAATCTTTAGTTCTTATACAAGTTTGTACAACTACACTTTATGCTCGTGAAAATGTAGGATTAATTTTATCTATTGAAGTTGTTTCATTATGTCGTATCTATACTATTATAAGGCTGTAACAGAGCTATATCTGTACATTTAAGATAATTGAGAAAAAAATAATGTGCCTAATCCATTCATTTCACAAGCTGAGCAGTCCACTAGTATCAGTAGATAATCAAATTGAAAAAATTTAATTGCACACTTAGCGTAGGTATATACAAATAAATAAAAATGAAGTGTCTGTTTCGTAATGTCTAATTACCAGCTTCAGCTTTTTACTAATAACTGATGTTATAAGGAGTAATTAAGACTACTTTTATTTTGGAATAATTAGGGTACCGTACAAAACCACTTAAGTAATGCAACAAAGTACCAGTGGCCCGCTAACACAGGCGGAGAAACGGCACACGGTGGGCTCCTTTACTGGGTGAGGCCCACACACTACCCTGTTCGTGGCCCCAAACGATGGGTTGTGGAATTAGGTACATTTTTACGCGCCTTAAAAAAAGAAGAAGGGTACCGTACAAAAATGAAAATTACTATAAAATTCCATATGGATGAAGTCGCGAGTGCAGCTAGTCATGTAATATGTACATTTTTCAGTACATTTACTATTTAATTGTCTCTTTTTACAGAAGATTACAAAATCATAAAGAGGCATTATAGATATTTATTGCGGGAGTTACCTCAACATACAGACTTGCTGTATTCTTCTGCTCTTATTTCAACCTATATGAGGCCGCATAAAATCTACCTTTTCTATAACTCAAGTGTAACAAAAAGGATAACACTAATGTTGTTGACTATTAACCAAACTGCCTAATAAAAAGTGTCCACTGTTCACTTACTTGGCCCATACTAGGGCCGTAAAGGTCTACTATTACCTACGCTTAAAAAAAAAAGTGCTGATTCAGAATCAGCAAAAAAGTGTGATTCGATTGCCTCGGTGGTATAGCGGTAGTGTATGCGACTGTTAATCATGAGGTCTCGGGTTCGATCCCCGGGTTGGACAATGTTATTGAGCTTTTTCCTAAAAAGAAAAATTCTCAGTAGCAGCCCTGAGTTTGGAAATGTGCCCGGTAGACGTCAATAGGCTCGCCCCCTATTACGTGGGACTTAAACATAGCTGGCGAATCGTGGGTTTGTAATACACCTCTGCCTACCCCTTAGGGGAATACAGGCGTGAAGCTATGTTTTTTGTTTTTTGTTATATGTGATTAAAACCGATTATGCACCCTTATGCTGATTAAAACGGATAAAATGGTGGCTCACTTAACATCAGACCTCCCTACTCAGTGTAGTTATATTTCAAATGTTCCTTCTAATGCATGGATATTATTTTAAAGATTCTTACTTGCTGGTACCAGCATGATTAAGGTGGGTTGACCCCGGAAGTACTGCTTTTTCATTGAAGGTCAATGTGAAGTAATAGAAGGTACTCCTTTTTTTTTGTTAAACTGGCAAAAATGTACCTAACCGCACACCCCGTCGTGTGGGACAACGAACAAGGTAGTACCTACTAAATAAGCCAGCTGTATGCCTTCTCTCCGCCTGTATTGGCGGACCACTGGAACTGTGTTACATTACTTCAGTAATAATAGGTATTCTCACGCTTGTCTTGTTGTATGGTAAGTGAGAGCACTGAAGCCCTTTTCCCTGTTATCCTTACTGCACACCTCCTCGTGTCCTCTCCCTCCTTTCTTTGGGTTTGGCAACGCACGGGTGTAACCTATAAGTTACGGTAACTGTTTACCACCATCTTAGTCAAAGGAAGAATATGATAGTCATATTTTCTTGTTTAGTCCATCAACATAACCCACAAGTATAATCGGGGTTGTTTTTTATCGCTATGACACTATATTCTATGTATCACTACTTCTTGTGTATTCTGAAAAAGTAAAATATACTATTCCAAAAGACAGCTTAGACTTAAAACATAAATTTCATATAATGCTCCCTATAGTATTGTGGGTAAAACATTTGTGTAGATCACAATTTATTTTAGGTTAGAAAACATATGGCACCTTATCTTTCAGTGATCTTGAAATATAAGATGCTGAGCTGTATTTAATATTTACATCAATAGTGTAACGTTAATGTTTTTTACTTAATCTATTATATAATCTATCAACATCAAACTATTACTATGCCACTCGTGGGCATACATCTTCTCAAAGGCTGTGAGGATACTAAACCTGGGTATGTTCTGCAGGGTAAAAACTAAGACTATTAAGCCCCTTAGATTTTAGCGGCTTAAGCGTGTGTGATCTGTTATGGTAAAATAAACAATTTCAATACATCACACATGTAAGCCTATACAACATTCAAATCTCTGATTTAGATGTTAATCGGATTTTGTTTAATATACATACCAGAGAAAAACACTGATAAATATTACTATTAGGTATACATAGCAACTTCACAAACAAACCAACAACGTAACACAACTTTGAATATAAATTACAATAATGATGGCACTTAAGCTTTGAACGACTTCCATTAATAACCTAAACTAACGAATATTTCAAAGAGCCTTTTGAACGGTAACAAATTCGACTCATTTTTTAATAACGGGCTCTTCTATGAGTCAAAATTTATCCAGTTCTTCAACGAATGGATTGTTTAGTGTTCAGAGTAGATTAAATATGAACCAGCGTCTTATCATCGTCCATTGAAGCCAAAAAAGAAGATGAATAATTTAAAAGAACAGCAAGTTAGCTATACTACTAATATAATAATTTAAAATATTACCATTATAATATCATGACAATACCAACCACTGTCGTACGATGCTCTATAGAGCTTTGGATTAAGATATCGGCGACAACGATACGCTGTAATAGTATGACAACATAACATTGTCTTCTAATCTCTAGGATAATGGTAAGCTAAAATTTATTTTTGACGTAAATATATCTTTAGTCGCGACTTTATAGTAACTCTGATCTTTTTTTCGGACGAAAGTAACAGTTTTAAACGGAAGTGACGTTCAGTATAATTACGTATAGTTCCTTTACGGGAGTAGCCTAACTATTAAGTGACCGTTATTTGCACATTAATTAGTAATTTTCACTAATACATTATACTTGCATGTTATAATAATAATAATTGAATTCATTTATTTTATTTTATCTAAATACTGGGCCGTAATGACCTAAGAAGCAATCAACGACACACGAATGACAGGGGGGAAATGGTAGTGGACGTTTACAGACTAATAATATAAGTGATATGTCGCCATGATAGGAATGACAGGTTCATTTTCCACCATTTTGTGATTGATATTCGCGTAAAAGTTACACGCACTCATTTAATTTTAATTAAGTCATTAATATATGATTATACCGATAGTATAAAAGTTCAAAGTGCGAAATTCTATTTATTTTATGATTTAGTAATATTTACCATATTATTTAAAGTTTTACTTCTACCAGGCGTAAAGATTACACGTACTCATTTAATTTCGTTTTACCCCGTTTTGTAATAGAGTTCTATATTATGTCCCTGTGTCTGCCCGTACTAAATTAAATTAATAAACTTTGTAATTTTACTGACGTTACAAACTCATTATACGAGTATAACGCTCACACGACGATTAAACGGTTTATGATGAGTTAAGTTGCCTTCGTCAGTACATTGTTATCGAAGTGTTATTCTATTATTTTATCAACATGTATATCTAGGTTCTTTATTTAATATTTCAATAACAATGTCGAATTATTGCCAATTAATTATTATTACAAAATAATTAATTCCCTTATAAGAAAAAAACTAATTGATTGTACTCGTATTTAAGTTTATTAGCTGATTTTCTCATTAAACACTGAACTAGTTAGTATCACCATCCTATATTGAATTAACCTCAAACTAGATTCCGCAACATTTAATAGTGTGAAAAGCAATACAATTATTAATGCTCCTTTCTTGAACTATAGTACATAATATATATCTATACTATTATAAACTGCAATAGAGCTATGTCTGTACACTCAAGATATTTGAGAAAAAATACTAGCGTGTCTAAACACAAAACAAATTTTTTTTAGAAGTTTTGTCTGTTTGTTTGTTCGCTCATCACGCAAAAACTACTGAACGGATTTTAATGCAACTTGTTTTATTTGAAAGGCCTTGATTAGACTTAAAAACTGGTATACATTTATTCCCGCTACTATATGGGGAACCTGAGATATAACCGAAAAACTAGCTTTTGGCTGCAGCGAAGCCGCGGGAAAAGGCTAGTATTAATATATTAGTAAAACATTGAAATAGTTTACGCTAGCAGCAAATACATGTTAGCACCGGTGTCGTTTTTAAGCATGATGTATATAGCTGTTTTGAGAGCACTAGTGCCTAAATGCCTTCCATAATGCTTGATAATCAAGGCCTGCAAATCCAGAGTCCAGACCTGGCACAGCGAGCTGTGTACCTCAGGCTTTTACTGCACAGATGGCGGAGTAGTTTAGATAACGGCCTCCCGTCCGAGTGTTGTGGGTTCGATTCCCACACAGGACAACTCTGCCGCAAATGGTTGTTCCCAGTCTCCTCGATACAAGGATTATTTATTAGCGCCGAGTGTTGTCTTTTACAAAAAACTGTTTACAAATTATCACTGCCTAGTGAAGGAAACATTGTAAAGAAACCCATATGCCTCCGAATGCTGCCGGCGTGGTGGACCTAAATCCCTCTTACTCTCAGACAGGAGAGCCCCGAATTTGTGCCCCACATTGAAATAATAATATGTTGAAAAGTAAAGGTTAACAATGTTAGGAAACTTAAAAATAAACACGTATATTAATGTGCAAAGCTACAAATCTATAAAAATAGTTCCACAAATGAACTCCATCCATCTTCGTAGCTGATTCGTAGTAACAAAGATAACGTAGCTTATATGTCGTAGAAGTAAAGCGTTCGTAGCAGTGACTAGATGAAATTCCCAACTAAACTGATGACATAGACGAAAAGTCTGCATACGGTCGCTGTAGGTGAGTTACCGTAGATGAAACTCCGTAGCTCTGATATTATTAACTCAATATATTCCGTTACAGAATTTAATCTTTTTTAAAGCCGTAACCATATATTTACCCGATTTTCGTATTCAATATTCGGATCGAGGACCGCCGTAGCATTAATCATTATAATCTGCACACATGCCATGAACACGATCAGCCAAAGGAATATATAATTAAATTCATTAAATCACTCATAGGAACAGAATGTTTAATGTAAAACAGAGAAAGGTTACAGTGATCGCTTCACATAAATAAGAACTATTTTTATTACCAAATTTAATGGCACTTACAAAAAACGGCTCTACCAAGTATTTGATTGCTGAAGTATGTCCATATTTTTTGCTGGAGCCACCGTTTTATGTTTTGCAGCGCCATCTGACGGCGGACGTATAAGTCGTGCACAGATGTCGCCTCGAACGACCCGAAACTAATAAATGAGACGGCCCTGGGGGAAATTAAAAATAGTTTGGCGCAAATCAACGCTTCTGAACTGAATATTGAACTATAACTTTGTTGGTTTTCATTGTTTTATGATGAAGCTGGTACTTATTGTAGAGTTGTAATTTTCTGACTTTTTGAAATACTGGTTAAAAGATGATTTCATCCGCTTTCTCTAGTCAATTATGGAGCTGCCTTAAAATACTTATTTTCATACCTGTGGTAGTCGTAAAAGCCAACTGGGATAAAATGAACTTAAAACAAGGTGAGGATTTACCCTCCCACTGTAAAGGAGACACATGCCCAAGAGTGGACAATGAGCTAAAAACAAGCAACCCAAAATTACCCTTAGATACGCATGTTTCATCCATCCATCCATCTATCCATCAGCCTTTTGGCGTCTACAGATGAACATAGGACCCTCGAAGAGAGAGCCGCAATGAAAGGTCTTTTTTTTTTGTATTCGCTATGGATATTCATTTACGCATTCCTTGCGCTGGTGACAGATGGAGGGGTATGTGGGACTCTCCGGGCGCTCGGATCTTCCCCTTTCTTCACGCCTATTTGCGTGGTATCGTGGGTCGTCATTCTACTCTGATCTGGCCTATTGGCCACGCCCTGTCGCCGCGCCGGCGGAGTGAGATGGCGTGGCCTGAAGCACCGCGCTTTTGCTCCGTTGCCTCTTTCAGTGAAATTACGGCCTTGCAGAAAGAGGCCATGGACGACCAACACCTGTCGCTGCCAAACATTTGCGGGATTACGGCTGGCAGTGACAGTGCTCTTCTAATAATCACTGACAGGGCGTGGCGCTGGGGTACCCAGGCGGGGTATTACTCCAGAGAGTGGTGCGCGTCATTAACTTGCTCGCCACACTCGTGACATTCTCTGCCAATTCGAGTCGAATGATGTAGTCTGCCAATTGCTTATTTAACGTACCATCACAAGTTTACTAACATTGACTTCTTTTACCATTTTAATTTATACATTTATTAATAAAAACATACATAATATTAAATTATTATTTAAATTAGCAACGTGCCTTTGGAATCGAATTTGAAACACTAGGTCTACGTTATAATGCTGAAATAGTAAATGTAGTTGGGTAAATAGATTTAGTAACTCTAGCAGCCTAGAATTAATTCACGTCTGTTCTAATCTATTTCAGTCACGTATCACTCAAATTTATACATAATTCATTTGCCCGCACGAAAGTTACTCAAATACATTGCTCTGGATCGATATTTGAATATAGATTTTGAAAATTGTACGTTACAAATTCACGTTATGTACACAAATGTTCCATTATTGTTATATCAAATAAAGTCGTGTCGCCTTTACCTGCGCGAGTTGGAAACAATACTTCACGGCAAAACTTACAGCGTTTCTTCACAATCTCGTCGGAAAATTTTGCAAAAATACTAAATTGTAAAATGTATGTGAACAATATGAAAAGTTGTACAAACGATAACATTTTTCTTTTCCGTTTTACAATACGATATTTTATGGAGTTCTGAAAGTTGGTGAGTGGAAACTCTCATTTCGTACCTACATTTGTTATATTTATTTTTCAAAATTAATTTGTGGTTTTAATTATTAAATTTTCCTTTCCAATAGTAAGTTGTTCAAGTAATATGCTTCTTTCAGGTAAAATGCTTTCAACATGATGGATATACTCGTTACATGGGAGCTTAATCTATTTATGGCTACTTGTATAAGTCACATTAACTCAGTGGTGTGTTCTGAACATTAAACAATTAAGTCATGATATCTTTGTAGGGCCTTGCTTGTCCCGGCTCAATTAGAGAAGTCCCACAAAAATTAGAGTGAATCAACGATAGAGACCCCTTATTTTTTTATTTATTGTTAAGGCGAGAAAAAATGTTCCTAACCACACACCCCGTCGTTCGGGACAACGAACATGGTAGTGTGGGGCCTCCACTCACTAAATAAACCCGCCGTGTGCCGTATCTCCGCCTTATTGGCGGGCCACTGGAACTCTGTTATATTACTTCAGTGGTAATGATAAATACCCCCTTTTTTTTTTGTTTAGGCGGGTAAAAATGTACCTAACCGCACACCCCGTCGTTCGGGGCAACGAACAGGGTAGTGTGGGGCCCTCACCCATTATAGAAACCCGCCGTGTGCCGTCTCTCCGCCCTTATTGGCGGGCCACTGGAACTATGTTACATTCCTTCGGTGGTAATGATAAATAGGGGTCTACGGTCTTTTGTGTTGTCAGTGAGAATGTAAGTTATATATAAAAAATATGATAAAATCTTAAGTTGACATCGTTTGCTTTTACTTTTCATTTTTTACACCTTCACTTTATCACCCAGGCTTACTAGTAAATACATTGTATAGAATACAAATTATTTTTCATTTGTGATAATTGAATCGAAGAGATAGAGAGATAGAGAACTATATAGTGAATTATTTAAACATGTGAGCCGCTGCTATATGTTTTTCCCAGCTCAATATTAACAAATCCCTCGACGTGCTATATATAGCAGTGATAATATGTCAAGAAATACATACAACATTTAGAAAGTTTACGAAATCAGAGGTGTGTGCCAAAGACTCGACCTCGGAGAGAGTATCGAAGTTGATACCAGTACCGTCCTTAGTTTTATAGGCATAAAGGTCTAGCCAGACTATCCCTAGTTCTTAATTTCGTTTATATAACTTGTCACCTCATAGATTATCTCCACGTTTTTCGGACACACTGTCACATAAAATAACACCATAATATCAAAATTAAAAATTCTCTCCGAAGGTAAACAACTTTTTAAATAAAAATGTCGCAGAAGTTTTAACGGAAATACTCTTTTCGCTGACATTATCGGCCGAACTTCCTAGTTATCGGACTTTACAATCGAAATATGAATATTTATTCCTGGCCGAAATTAACTCGATCGAGATTCGTTCCATTCATTCGTTCATTTTCATTGCTTAATGCTGCAGAATTCAATAGAATGGAGAGTTTGTGAATACTATTCAAAATATTCTACTCAATGGGTTTATTTTATGATGTTATGGCAGCATCACATTTTTTTGTCCTTAAATAAATTACAATTTCTTATATAAACACTCAAATTTCACCTAAAATGTTAAAAAAAATAGAGATACGCTCTTTATAGATCATAATATATTTTGATACATATTTAGGAAATCTCTCCACAAAATTATTTAAGAATTGTAAGGTAGGTTGTAAGTGGAAAATGTAGCAATCTTATTTGATATCTATAATATACGAGTTTACACTTACGTCATTTTAGTATTCTCAAGGACAATATTTAGTTCAAACAACGTCTCTGTATATCAAAGACAAATATTAGTTTTGAGTTCACGAATTACTCAACGTACTAAGTATGATTATGATTTAAACATATTTATTTACATTGCTTATTAATAAATAATACAATTACTAGTGCAATGTGCTTAATAATATAAATGAGCACATTCTCGCTCTCACGTTAATAGTTAAACGCTATGTTAAACCCACTTAGCACAATGTTACTATCACATAAACAGTTCAGAACCACCACACACCCACACAAACCTCTATCATTCACTAGCGCTAACCAAGTTTCGTGCAATACAGAACAATATTTATTTACACAAATAAATCTCGTCGTCAAGCGCCTGCAAGCATCGTGTGCAGGAAATTAAAATCAGCACCAGGTGCAAATAATGAGATTCTCGTTACTCACTCCGCTTAAGCCTGTACAAGTTTTCTCGCAAAATTAACGCGATAATCTAGATCTTGAGGAAATTTCAAGGAAATCCCTTCTCGTTTCGGCAAAAATATAAGGCTTTATAGCCGTAAATTAGACTGTTAAAAGGAAAGACTTATGTTTGAGACTGTACTTGTCTTCGAGTTTATCTTTCACTTGCATTTTGCCGATGACAGCATTGTGAAGAACTGTAATTAGAGCCCCAAGTGTTATTTAACATTTACAAGTTTTGAGAATTCGTACTTCTTTTATCTTGAATATTAATTTATTGTTTAGGGTTTTTATATTAAAAATAGCTGACCTGGTAAATTTCGTACCGCTATATTTTTTTTCGTGAATGTTTTCTAAAATCCTGAATGACGTGTTTTACTATCCATGCCTCGGCTTCTCACGGGTGGTGTACAGTCGCGGACTAAGGAAATGTAACACTTTCGGCAAATTCAAATCAATTAGATTATCTAATTCCACACACGTTTGATGTATTGAAAGTAACTTACAATCTTCTGTCTCATTCACTCACTCACTTTTCATATTATGAGATTATTTAGCATAGCATACTCATTTTTTTTAAATATCTTAGCACAAATTATTTGTGAATAAAGAAAAAGAGATTTTTAGTAGGAGCGAGAATCGAACCCGCATCCATGAATTTTAATTGCAAAATTAAACTTACTATATTGGATGCATGTAATGCTTGCCGATAGACGGCGTTGGTCGCAAGACAAATGTGATTAAGAAATTGGGATGTTCGAAAGATCAGTAGGATAGCTTAGTGGCTTAGAGCACTTCCCCGGATTGGAAAAAAAGTAGCTGAGCATGTCAATTGCTAAAAGAAATAGATCTAAAATATCTTAGCACTTTAAATTGAGCTAATAATTTTAAAACAAAACCTATAATCGTAGGCTGCATTCTGAAATTGAATTATTATTTACGTCGTTTTCCTGCTTATATACATTTATATATGCAAAATTTATGATGATTGGTCTGGATTTGATTACGGCCTGAAAGCGTAATAATCATTCACATCATACTAATAAGGATAAATATAATTATTAATCATATTTATATTAAATCTGTACTTAAACAATTAAAAATGCTTTACCAGTGCGAGCTGTACGTAATTTCTTAGAATAAATGTCGAGTGGATCGGTGCACTCGCGTTAGTTCTCGTTTGAGAAGCAGAAATCCCACGTCGACGTTACACACACATTACGGTTTAATACAATCCAAGGCAATGGCGGGGTGTAAGGTTACTAAGTCCTTAGTAAATATATACAGTTACAATGTCAATGTAATACATTCCACTAATTAATATTAAAACCGGTCAGTATACTGTACATTAGTAAGTAATAATTATAGGAGGAATATATTTAGCACTAGCTAACCCGGCAAACTTCATACCGTCATTTTTTTTTTTGTGATTATTTTCTAAGCCCCTGAAAGACGTGTTTTACTATCTATGTCCACCTCGGCTTCACAAGGGTGGTGTACAGCCGCGGACTAAGGAAATGTAACACTTCCAGTAATTTCAAATCAATCGGATTATCAATAATTCCGGACCCGTTTGATGTAGGTATCGAAAGTAACTCATAGTCTTCTGTCTCATTCACTTTTCATAGGACGATATTTAAAAAAAATCTATTAGATGTTTTTAAAATTTTATTTTATACAAACATTGTCCTTACTATCACAAAAAAAAATTATCTAATTTGGTGCAGTCGTTCGGAAGTTATGCGCGTACATATTTTCGGCAATTCATTTTTATATATATAGAAGACTAGCGGACCTGACAGACGTTGTCCTGTCTAAACATTGGCGTTTCGTTTGTATGTAGTCATTTATTTTAGCGGATTATTTTCATAATATGTTTTTAGATTACAATAAATTGAAGAAAAAAAATCCTGAAATACTATCGTGGCGCCACCTACCGGGCCCAAATATGAATCTAAACCATCCCGGTACATACTCAAACATACACGAAAAATTTCATAAAAATCGATCCAGGCGTTTAGGAGGAGTTCAATGACTAAAACACGGACAGAAGAAATATATATAATAGACTAGCGGAAAGGAGCATGAGAGTAAAGCCAATGCGGTTGAAATGCGATCTCTGCGAAGAATCTGTGGAGTGAGGTTGACTGACCGCATTCGTAACGACGACGTAAGAGAGCTAGTTGATATGAGAGAGAGTATTGGTGTAAAGTTGCGAAAGGGAATGCTCCGATGGTTCAGACATGTGGAAAGAATGTCGGACGAGCGACTGGTTAAGAAGATATACAGTGCGAAAGTGGAAGGATGTAGGTACAGGGGGAGACCGAGACTCACCTACCTAGACCAAATCGGTCATGTATCGAAGGAAGGTGGAGTCAGGAGTCTCCGAAACCGGCGAGCGTGTATGAAGAGTGTTATGAATGTTGAGGAAGCGAGAGATGTATGCAAGAATAGAGCCTCTTGGCACTCTGTTCTCTCTGCCTACCCTGCAAGGGAAATGGCGTGATGATAAGGAAGTACTAGCGGACCTGACAGACATTGTCCTGTCCGAACATTGATTCAGATTGAGGGTTGTTTTATCATCAATGTAAAACCCGAATATCTTAAATGTCTATGAAACAAATAAATGTAAAATAAAGACACTATCAGCGTTTATTTTCTTTAAAACCACGCAAAGGATTTTACTTTTTCATTTAGGTATTTATAAGTTGTGTTTATGTAATTGGAGGGAAGAGAAATTCAATGTTTTATATCAAGTTGCGAAAAAAATTTTAAGAGAAATATTTTAATGGAGAGATGTAGTTCTCCGGAAATTCCAAAATTGTCTTCATTAAATTGCACCCGTACGAAGTTAGGGCGGGTCGCTGGTGTAATTATGAATGCCAAAATTAATGTGTTTCGCATGCGTGTGCTAACTGCATATGCATTATTATCACGAAAATTCTAAAGCGGGACCGTACTCTTGTACGGAAGGCTCTTGACTTCCAATCCTTATCAGGATGCTTATACAGTGCATTTGAGTGCAAACTAAGCCGTACTTCACATTAACATAAAGCAGTGTTCTATGGTAAGAATATGCAAGGCTCCGAATTGTGCATTAAATATTTTTGCATACAACTGTGTTTACAAGATAATTAGAGATACGAAAAGCTTATGTAAAATAGTATGCGTGGTTTAGTGGATCTGCATCTTAATAAACCACTGTACAAGACAGCGTTGTGCTTCCAGGAAATCTACTTGAAAGATACACTGATGAGTTAACAATTGTAATAAGCGTTTTGAACGGCATTCAATATACCTAGATACGAATTATTATCTCCGGTTGTTGAAATTCTCAGAAGATTTAAGAACATCTACCTACAAAAATGTATTCTAATGGAATAAGTTAGAAAATTAATATTAACTTATAAGATATTTTTTATCTCGAAAAAGTAAATAATTTCCCTTGGATGGCTATTTATATTTAAGCATATCTATGGACTTAACGAGTAAATTATTGAAACTAAAATTTGTATACACATAAATTACGTCCGAGAAGCGAACAAAAATGCGTGCCTGCGTTGCGTACGCGCGTACGGCGCGGTTAAATGGACGCGTAGCTTAAGAATACAAGCATCAGCAACAGCGCATTCTGTCGTATTTCGGTCACACAACGCGCAGAGGCGACGAGAATCTAGAAAGACTGATTGTGGTTGGGAACACCCAAGGCAAAAGATCGCGCGGTCGTTCACCCACCAGATGGACCGATCAAGTAAAAGACTCGTCGTCCTCCAAATTTTACACGGTCGTAAGGGACGCGCTGGACAGAAACCAGTGGAGGCAGATCATTCGCTCGAGATGCAACCCTGATGCTGACCACAATGCTCAGACATGAGGGACCGACTAAGAGAGAGAGAGAGAGAAGAATACAAGTGTCAACCACTCACACCACCACAGATGTCGTACGTGCCACTTAACTGCCGGTTTGCGACTGCAGATCATGAGGTTTCGGGTTCGATTCCCAAAAAAATATTGGGCTTTTCCCCATTTTTTTTGTTTAGGCGGGATAAATGTCCCTAACCGCACACCCCGTCGTTCGGGGCTGTGAACAGGGTAGTGTGGATCCACGGCTTTTCCCCCTAAGAAATTCTCAATAACAGCTCGGAGTAGGGAAGCGGACGGTGATTCACACCCGTGCCTCAGACAGTACGTAAAACCGTTGGTCCTGCGCCTAATTTCTCTGGTCATGTCGGAATGTTGTCCATTCGGACTATGAGAGTGAGGGAACAAAGAGTTCACTTATATTTGCGCGTTTTAATTCCGTGTGGTGACGTACTAGTTCCGTGTAGTGACGGACTAAAAATACAAGTGTTACCACCCTATTCTTTCCCGCGGGTGTCGTACAAGGCGACTAAGGGAAGTAAGCAATTATCATCCATTGCATTACTGGTGGTAGGGCTGGGTACCAAGTGGGAGTACTCACTTGCTATTGGGTCCAAGCGTGTTGGTACCACCATCTCCCTTGTGACCAGCCATGAAGCACATGGGTATATTTTGGTTATAGCTGGAGACAGCCTTTTATTCTTTTATTTCATATCTGAGAAATGAAATGGTGAGCAGCGGCTTGATAGTACTCTCTGTATAGTTGAGTTCATGAGCGACGGTTACATTTACCTACCATCAGGTGGGCCGTGGATCGTCTGCCAATAAATGCAATAAAAAAAAAAACTTGCGTGCATAACTAATATCTATGACATTGGCCGCCGCGATCGAAATTACAGTCTGGAGACAATTATTTACGTGAGAATTAAGCAATTATCACCCATTGCATTACTGGTATGGCTTGGTACCACATATGAATCTTAACTCACATATTATTAGGCCCGAGCGAGTCAGTAGTACAGTAGTATCGTCTCACGTGTGACTGACTACAAAACTCCTCAGTGTGTTTATGTTTTCCTATTTGAGAAATGAAATGGTTAGACGCGGTTTCGCTGTATTTTTAGTTTTGCCGATAAGGAGTTCGTGTGGGATAGGTTGTATTATGCCGATAAGGAGTTCGTGTGCGATATACCCAATTTTTTTTTGTTTTTCTACCCGCCTTAAAAAAACTAAATAATTATCTAATATGAGTCCATGATTGTCGGTTATCACTTACAATCTAATGGGCCGTGGCTGGTCTACCATCATAATCAAAACATCAATCATCAAAAATAATATAGGATGTTTTATGCCGTTTAGGAGTTTGCGTGCGATACGTTTATTCTTTTATTATTATTTTTGTTAACATGGGGAAATAATGTACCTAACCGTACACCCCGTCTTTCGGGGCATTGAACAGGGAGCCGTCTCTCCGCCTGTAATGGTGGACGACTGAAACTGTGTTGAGTGGTCGTGTGCGATACACCTAAGACTTAATGGGTTTAAATTTTGAAAATCCACGTAGACGACATCGCGGGTAGAAACTAGTTTAAAATAAAAACACATCATACTGTCCTTGCGCACGATATATCATCAAATCTAGTCTTTAAAAAGCCAGTATTAACAAGATGCCAATAGCTAATTGCCCTCCAAATGTAACATGTGGCAATCAGATGGGACAAAATAAACAAACACAAACCATTTGAGCTACCGATACGGACTAAATGAGCCCGAATTAACTGTGACTTACGTATATTTTACCATTAAAACTGCAGTCGACTATAGCGAGCTGTGTCTTATACAGTATTGGATATTCGAACTATGGAGTCGGTAGTTAAGATCGTTAGTGAAATTCTAGACTTACGCCGGCAGCTTGGTCTTTGTTAACGACCGTCGGTATGTAACGGAATTCACTTGAAGATTATAATATAGCGTGACGTGTGTGTTCGTGTATTATATATTATATAAATATGGTCATTTTTAATTAAGGACTTTGAATGTTTTAATCTGTATTTTAGCACTCGACATGCTCAGCTACTTTAAAGAACAAATTATTTTTGAAATGTGAAAAAGAGCACTTTTAGTGCGAGCGGGAATCGGACCTGTGTCCTTTCCAATCCAGGGAAAGTGGTCTTCTTTTTATTTGTTCTTTAAAGTAGCTGTGCATGTCAAGTGCTAAAATACAGACCAAAATGTTTAACAAATCGCGCCAATAAATAGTATGAACTTTAATTGCAAAATTAAACACTATATTGGATTAATGCATGTAAACGCATCCGATAGGTGGCGTGGGTCTTAAAGACAAATGTGATGTGGAGATTGGGAATGACCGTTGGTCAGTGCGATGGTTTGAGACGGTAGTACTTCACATTCATGCTAGAACAAACAAGGGTCTCGCATCCATCCATCAGCCTTTCAACGTCCACTGCTGGACATAGGCCTCCCCAAGAGAACGCCACAACGAGTGGTCCCGTCATGGGGGATAATGCCGTAATCACCACGTTTGGCAGGCGAGTTGGCGATCGCAATGGATATTGTTAATACTCGAGGGAGTGCTGCTGCCCACGCCCTCGGTATTCCCTCAGTTGGCTCTTACGACTCCCGTGGATAGAGAAGGGTTGGACAATAATAAAGCCGGCCCCACACGGCCTACACAAGGGTCTACCACTAGAAATAATTATATACTAGCAGACCCGGCCAATATTTCCCGTGGCACACTTCTCATTGTAATTTATATTAAAATACTTTATAGCCGTTTCTCAGGTTCTCTCTCCGGATATGAAAATCGTTAAATTTGCAATAAAAAATGAAAACAATCGAGATAAAAACTCCTATATAAGTTTGACAAAAAAAATATTTTGAAAAAAGACTATGAAATCGGATAAGTAGTTTCGGAGTTAAACGCGGACAAACAACGTGAGACAAAATTTTATAGCATATTAAGAACTAAAACTTTAATAGTCATATTAGCATAAAATACATTAAGTACCGCATTCAAATAATATGTGCACGAATCGCCAGAAGCGTAACCGGAACAAAATGGCTAAGTAACACAAGATTAATTGTCCCTGGCGTACAGCGCCGGAAGAGCATACAACAGCATACAACATGGCGGCTATTTTGTACAGATAATGTATTAATAACTGCATGGACTACTATCAATTAGGTCTCTTATACAAACTGTTATTAACAAATTAGATTTTTCACTTTTATGAGCATAACAATTAACGAGCCGACTAAGAGAAGTAAGCAATTATCACTCATTGATCTGGTGGTAGGGCTGGATAACAAATGTGAGTACTCACTTGCTGTCCGAGTGGCTTGGTACCACCATCTCCCGTGTGACCGGCTATGAAGCACATCGGTATACTTTGGTTATAGCAGGAGATAGCCGTTTATTCTTTCATTTCATCTGTGAAATAAAATGGTGAGCAGCGGCTTGATAATACTGTTTGTATAATTGAGTCTATGAGTGATGGTTACCATTTACCATCAGATGGACCATGACTTACGAAACAGAGACGTGGTCTCTGAATGTTGACCTTATACAAGGCTCAAAATCGCTCAGCGTGCCATAAAACGTGCTATACTTTGGGTCCCTCTACGTCATAAAATCCGTAATACGGAAATCCGTAGCAGATCAGGAGTCACCCACATAGTCCGCCGGGTCAGCATGCTGAAGTGGCATATGCAGCTCAAATTGCTCGATGAACCGATAAACGTTGGGGAAGAAAGGTTCTCGAGTGGTGACCTCGTATCGGACGGTGCAGTATAGGACGGCCTGCCACTAGATGGACTGCTCAAAGACGCAGGCAGTCGTTAGATGCGGGTGGCATAGGACCGTTCGCAGTGGCGTTCTTTTGGGGAGGCCTATGTCCAGCAATGAAAGAAAAGCTGAAGGATGGATGGATGGATATTAAGCTGGGTTGCTTAGGGTGTGCTTATTATTATTTCGCAATTTCATAATTGCATAAAAAAGAAATCGTTCTAGTTAACCTTATTCCCTAAAGTTGTAATCACTATCTATAAATTTTTATCTAAATCATGGCTTAATAAGCAAATTAACCAGCTTTGCTTGAGTCTCTAGGCTTAAATGACTATTGACTATTGCACTGTTTGGTAAGAAAGTAATTTTAAAATCGAAGATAGATTATATGTATAAAGCATAAGATGCTAATGCGCCAAAACAGAATGAACTATAACAAAACAATTTTCGTAAAACATCAAAACAGCTTCACCTAACTTAATCTTCAAATTTTAAATTAGATACACAAAAACTCCACTAAAAGAATATGCAATGTTCTGTATGACTTCAAATACGTCGTAGAACATTCAACCTTACAGCCACTGAAATTTTTGTATCGCATAGTGACTTACAATAGCATCATATAGGGATCAGTACTAATCAAAATCCTCGCTAGGGTGTCTTATTTGTTGCCGCACTATAAGCAGTGTAGAAAGATCGCTAAAACAAGATAAAGCTTGGTGACAACTCGTGTAACTCCACAACCCCGCTTGTGACGGCCCTGCGAATGACAGGCCCCAGTGTCACCTCCCGTCCCTCCCACACACAAGCCCGCATACCCCCGAGTCTTGCAAACCACTTTGCATCATCCGATACTATCTCTAACTATACATTTCCCTCAGAATATAAATTTATTTGCAATCCAGTGAGATATCGAGAAGTCTTCCAGTTTAATATCCATCGGATTACAAAGTTTGTCTTTTGAAGTTCTCATTTCAATAGAATTATTTTCATTGACAAACTTGGTTTGTGAACTTGAAAATATTTGTCCCATTTTCACGTTAGCATTAATGACTTAAAAAGGATTTCGGCACGTGTTTTTGTACTTAAATGGATTATAAGCTGTAATTTTGTTGTCAATACTCAACTCTCTCCGAGTTAATTTTATATTCCACCAAGGTTTACCAATGTTAATAATAAAACTGACTATATTAACTTTGGCCATGTGGGGCCGGCTTTAGAATTGTCCCACCCCTCTCCACCAATGGGAGTCATAAGAGCCGACTGAGGACATGCCGGGGAAGTGGGCAGCAGCACTCCCTCGAGTATTAACAACATCCACTGCGATTGCCACCCCGGCACTATCCCCCCATATGAGCGCACAGGACCGCTCGTTGTGGCGTTCTCTTGGGGAGGCCTGTGTCCAGCAGTGGACGTCAAAGGGCTGATGTATGAATGGATGGATGGATATTAACTTTTAGCTGTTGTCCACGACATTATCTGCGTAGACATCAGAAGAGTCCAGGTGAAATAAGAAATATGAATGATTAAAAAAACACACAGACTCTGTTACTGTAATAGACACAATTATATGGTTACTTGAGGACTCAACAGACGTTGTCCGGCCCGAATGTTAAAGTTTTATTTTAGGACCATGTGCTCTAATATCCGAAAAATAAAAGACACATTCCCATCAAAAACTGCATATAAACATACTGGAAACGATCCGTGCGCCACCTACCGAGTCCAAATGTAAATCTAAACCATTCAGAAACCCAGTCAAACACACTTAAAATTGGTATAATAGCTTTTGGAAAGAGTTCAGTCACGCGCACACAGGATAAGCTATCAAACAAATTCACTTTCTAAGTTATAATATTAGTAAAGATATATACCTTCACTTTGATAAGTGAAACGTGTGTCTAAAAAACCTAAAATAAACAACAATATGTAACGTTTATCAACTGTTTCATACGGGCGAAGTATACATCATTACCGTGCATATATTTGCACAATAAAACAGTTCTATTGACACGGTTTCGAAACTATATGTGTTAATTAAAATGGCAATACATTATTAAAACAACATATGACAACCCGCTGCTTTGTTGATGAATTATTTACTTAATATGTATTACTTGCAAATAACTACTGTCTAATCTGTCTACAAAATAGCCATCCCACAGGAATCTCCTATTTTTTTTTTGGATAAACAGAACAATATTATACAGTCAGAAAATAAGGATTTCATTAGTTTCTGACTGAATCCGTAAGCAGCGCTACACGTATTATAATGCTTTATATGAGTAACATATCCTCGTAGCAGTCTCGTAGCCACTATAATTATATAGCTGCTACGAAATATACAGCGAATAGCTATAAAGAAGGATCATTAACAAATGTCTTAGTGACCTTGTAGAGACTACACAAAATCTGGACACGGTGAGTCGACATATTTCAGTTCAATCCATTGTTTGGATGGATAAGAAGATAATAAACTGAGGGCTTAATATTTTTTTCTCTAACAAAGCACACCACGTTCGTTCGGGGCAACGAACAGGGTAGTGTGAGGCTCTCACCCACTAAATAAACCCGCCGTGTGCCGTCTCTCCGCCTATATTGGCGGGCCACCGAAACCATATTACATTCCTTCAGTGGTCCGCCGGCGGCTACCCTTTCGGGTGCCCTCTACTGAGCGACACATCCGCGCACGGAGCGTCGCACCTTCGCGGGAGGCCTTGCGGGTGGCCGACGTTCAGGCGCAAGTACTGGCGCATGCGCCGCCCCAGTCGCTGGCGGCGGTTCGGCTCCGCGGAAGGATCGGCCTCCCTGGCCCTCTCCGCTGCTTCCTGGCAGCGACCGCGGCCCATTTCCTGTCGCTGCCAAGCATCGCTCTAACGACGCCCGGCAGCGAGAGGTCTTCCCGTATTGCCGCAACGAGTTCACGGCGCTGCCCCGCCCAAGCCAGGCACGACTCAAGGGTATGCCGCGCCATGTCCTCGTCACAGCCGCATCACCATTGCGGCTGTGCACGGAGGCGCCTCCCTCCTCGCGACTATGTGCAGGTATCTGCCGAAGCAACCGTGCCCCGACAGCACCTGCACCAGTCGGAAGGTGAGAACTCCGTGCCGCCGCCCAACCAACTCCTCCAGCACCGGCTGAAGCGCTTCTACGGTCCAAAGACCGGCCCGAGGCGCCTCCAGCTGTGCCCTCCAACTGGCCATGGCAGCTCGACGGGCTTCGCCCTGCCACCTGGCCACCTCACGGGGTTGGGGGCGCCCGTGCCCCGTCCGCTCTTGCGACGCCCACCGATACACCTCCGCGAGCCCCTCTGCCTCCAAGTCCCATGGGGGGATTCCGGCCAATGCACAGGCGGCCTCCGTCGACACCGTGCGGTATCCGCGTATGACCCTGGACGCGACAACCCTCTGTGGCCTCCACAGAAGAGCCCTGTTCAGTGCGTCCAGGGACTCCACCCACACGGGTAAAGCATACCACCCTAAAAGTTTGAAAAGTACGCCAAGTTGATTTGAATGCCTATAACAATTCAGCATTTGTACTTGAAAACTTTCAAGACAACTATTTGTTCAAGACAAACATTTCTTCAGCAATATTAGGAAAGCCTTGAGTCAGAATGTGCACATCGCTGGAAACGCTTTTATTTTGAATTCTATTTCGAACATCCAGTGTCGGCTTTAGTTTTTATAGAACACAATTTATTTGACAAAGCAAAATAAATCGCGACATATTTTTGAGTTTCATAAAAATATTGATATACATATTTTTACTTTTCTTTGTAAAAATTTATGAAATAAATTATTATTTTTATTGAAGCATTTGTTTTCAACGTCGAAAAATAAAATGTTGTGTCAATAAGTCTATTTTCTTTTATGAGTTTGACCACGGAGAGTATGGCTTTTTCTGTACTCCGTGGTTACAAACTAAGGTTTTCTTCGTCGTTGATAAAAAACACAGCTATCCCAAATTATAAGATAATAACTACTAATTGCCATGCCATATGACTTTCAATGTATATACTCTCATACACATATTTTGTTATATGTTATGTATTAAAAATAAAGCAATTGGTTTTTTTTTCACAACAATATCAATAATGTCTACATAACAAATTTAGTTTCATAACTTTTCAAGAAATCAAATTATATGAATAGATAGCACAAAGAAATTAATAAAATCTAAAACCTCTATTTGATGCAAGCTTACTCTGTTAATATAATTCCATATTTAACAATCTATACATATATAA
This sequence comes from Leucoma salicis, assembly GCA_948253155.1. Lineage (NCBI taxonomy): Eukaryota > Metazoa > Arthropoda > Insecta > Lepidoptera > Erebidae > Leucoma > Leucoma salicis. The sequence goes on along the minus strand of OX411820.1, from coordinate 9,088,353 downwards.
TGCTTTGTCCTGAATGACTGATCTACTGGATTGGATCAACACAGCCTAAACCGCTGATCGTAGAGACCTGAAACTTGGAGGGTGTGTTCTTTGTATGACGCAGGCAGCCGATAAGAAATGATTTTCCGAAATTCTACCCCTAAGGGGGTAAAAAAGGGGCGCAAAGTTTGTTCGGGACAACGTGATTCCTTGGTCCAATATACCTCAAATTTTGCATAAACCTTTTTTAACAGAATTAATGGAAGATATGTTTCATATTTTATTGAATTTCATCCCCTAACGGTGTTAAAAAGGGGTAGAAAATTATTTTAGCGACGATTTGCTTCGAAGTTAATATCAATACTCCTTAGTGCATTTGATTTAAATTACATTTTATTTTGACACATGTTTGAAAACTCAATCCGATTTTATTAATGGAATACGTGAAGAAATTGTGTGTCATGTGACCATTCATGTACAAACAATTGGTATGAATTTGCTATTATGTTTCATGACCGTCATGGCAACAATCATGGAACAATAGAAGAGTATACATTAGATAAATATGTTACAACACTCTACATATGGCGGTTTCTGCGAGTTAGTTGCAGCCGGCCAAATATACCCATTTGAATTGAAGTGTATCGAAACAGCAACCTGTATGCCAAATTTGGTACAGAAGATCAACCTATCAAAAGGTTAGGTTTTTTCCAAGATCTTTCTAATAGTCACTTTGATGCTTACGCTGATGCGGATAGTGATAATTACACTGATAAGTGTCCAATAGCCAAAAAACGACGCATTGAAATGGCTGTATCTCCGACGTTTACTCAACCATCGCCAATTTCTAATGTTGTGCAAGACTTTAATTCGCCTTACAATACAACTATTGAATCTGAATGTGAGTCAGATTTAATTTTTTCTTTGTCCAGAGGAGAGTTAAAGCTAGCCCTGGACAAAGTATCTGCTACGCTAAATACATTTAAAGTTGTTGTTGTAAATGCTGCTGTGCCGTGTGGGGCCGGCTTTAGAATTGTCCCACCCCTCTCCACCCATGGGAGTCGTAAGAGCCGACTGAGGGAATACCGGGGGAGTGGGCAGCAGCACTTCCTCGAGTATTAATAACATCCACTGCGATCGCCAACCCGCCTGCCAAGCGTGGCGATTACGGCAATATCCCCCAAAAAAAATGAACACCCAACAAAAAACGGCCCTCAGTCACGGCAGCTCCGCTATTCCGTGGCCTAACGGTAGCGGGCCCGGTAACGGCGGAGCAGGGGGTGCGAAGAATCTCCGGTCGCGGATAGGCTACCATAAACAACGACCTCTGGCCCTGGTAACGCACAACGTTCGGACACTTCGGACCGACGAGAGAATCACCGAGCTGGAAGAGGAATTGAGCAAGATCCACTGGGACATTATAGGGTTGTCAGAAGTCCGAAGAGAGGGTGAGGGTACGACAATCCTCCAGTCCGGGAACTTGCTCTTCCACCGGGAGGGCGACCACCAGTCCCAAGGGGGTGTCGGGTTTATCGTTCGCAGGTCTCTCGTAGGCAACGTGGAGAGGATTGAAAGTGTGTCGAGTAGGGTAGCGTACCTTATACTCAGAGTAACCAAACGGTATTCGTTGAAGGTCATACAGGTTTACGCACCGACCTCTACACACTCCGATGACGAGGTGGAGGCCCTATATGAGGACATCTCGAAGGCCATCCACTTGTCTAAAACCTATTTCACGGTGGTTATGGGAGACTTTAACGCGAAACTAGGCAAAAGGACAGACGATGAGCTGAAGGTGGGGCACTATGGATTTGGGCAGAGGAACCACAGGGGCCAGATGCTGGCTGATTTTCTGGAGAAGGAATGCCTCTTCATGATGAATTCCTTCTTCAGGAAGCAGCCCCAGCGAAAATGGACCTGGATTAGCCCTGATGGTTCAGTGAAAAACGAGATTGACTTCATCCTGTCGGACAAACGACACATATTCAATGATGTCTCAGTGATCAGCAGGATTAAAACTGGGAGTGATCACCGACTAGTCAGGGGCATCTTGAATATTAGAACAAAAGTCGAGAGGTCGCGTTTGATGAAGTCTACGCTCCGACCAACACCTGCCCAATACCAGAACCCCGAGAGCTTTCAGCTCGAACTACAAAATCGCTTCCAATGTCTAGATGAGTGTGAATCAGCGAGCGATACGAATAGCAGGTTCGTGCAAACTGTCCACGCCGTCGGGTCGACTTACTTCAAGGCCCGTCGCGTCAGTAGGAACCGTAAACTCTCGGACCATACTCTCAAACTCATGGAGAGGAGAAAAGAAATGATAGTCCAGTCCTCAGCCGATTGGTCCTGCCTAAGGCGGTTAAACAGACAGATCTCCAAAGCTGTGCGACACGATATTCGCCAATTTAATACTACCCGTATTAAAGAGGCGATAGAGCGGAACCAAGGCTCGAAAGTGTTCGCAAGAGATCTGTCTGTTGGCCAAAGTCAGTTGACTAAACTGAGGACCAACAACGGCACTATCATTTCTTCTCGAGATGAGATCTTGGGAGAGGTCCAGCAGTTCTATGGACAGTTGTACAGATCCCAGAGCCCTGCTGTTGGCTTGGTCCAAGACCCCAGATCCAAGCTAACTCGGCACTTTACCGAAGATATCCCGGACGTCAGCCTGTACGAGATCAGAATGGCTCTCAAACAACTAAAGAACGGAAAGGCACCGGGAGACGACGGAATCACTACAGAGCTTCTGAGAGCAGGCGGAAAGCCGGTCTTAAAAGCTCTTCAGAGGCTGTTCAATTCCGTCGTTCTCGGGGGCGACGTTCCAGAGTCGTGGACCAGAAGCGTGGTGGTGCTGTTCTTCAAGAAAGGTGACAGAACCCTCTTGAAGAACTATAGACCCATCTCGCTCTTGAGCCACGTCTATAAGTTGTTTTCGAGGGTCATTACAAATCGACTCACGCGCAGGCTTGACGACTTCCAGCCTCCCGAACAAGCCGGGTTCCGAAAAGGCTATAGTACCGTAGACCACATTCACACGCTACGCCAGATTATACAGAAAACCGAAGAATACAATCGGCCTCTGTGTCTGGCGTTTGTGGACTACGAGAAAGCCTTCGATTCGATCGAAACTTGGGCGGTGCTGCAGTCCCTTCAGCGGTGCCAAATTGACAATCGGTACATCGAAGTGCTGAAGTGCTTGTATAGAAACGCCACCATGTCAGTCCGTGTTCAGGACAAGAGTACGGGACCGATCCAACTGCAGAGAGGTGTTAGACAGGGAGACGTTATGTCCCCGAAACTCTTCACCGCTGCATTGGAAGATGTCTTCAAGCTCTTGGACTGGACCGGATTCGGCATCAACATCAATGGCGAATACATCACTCACCTTCGATATGCCGACGACATCGTAGTCATGGCAGAATCTCTGGAGGACCTTGGCACCGTGCTCAATGATCTCAGCAGGGTTTCCCGACTAGTGGGTCTCAAAATGAACATGGACAAGACGAAAGTCATGTCTAATGTCCATGTCATTTCAGCACCGGTCCTAGTCGGGAGTGCGCTTCTCGAAGTTGTCGACCATTATGTCTACCTGGGACAAACAGTCCAGTTAGGTAGGCACAACTTCGAGAAAGAGGTCAATCGACGAATCCAACTCGGCTGGGCAGCGTTCGGGAAGCTAAGGAAGATCTTCTCGTCCAATATTCCGCAGTGTCTGAAAACGAAGGTCTACGACCAGTGTGTGTTACCAGTGATGACATACGGAACAGAGACGTGGTCTCTGAATGTTGGCCTCATATCAAGGCTCAAAGTCGCTCAGCGGGCCATGGAGCGGGCTATGCTTGGTATTTCCCTACGTGATCGAATCCGTAATACGGAGATCCGTAGGAGAACGAGAGTGACCGACATAGCCCGCCGGGTTGCCATGCTGAAGTGGCAATGGGCAGGCCACATCGCTCGACGAACCGATAACCGTTGGGGACGAAAGGTTCTCGAGTGGCGACCACGTATCGGACGGCGCAGCGTAGGACGGCCCCCCACCAGATGGACCGATGATCTGGTCAAAGCTGCGGGGAGCCGTTGGATGCGGTCGGCACAGGACCGCTCGTTGTGGCGTTCTCTTGGGGAGGCCTATGTCCAGCAGTGGACGTTAAAAGGCTGATGGATGGATGGATGGATGGTAAATGCTGAAAGAAAACCTACAAATAGCCACAGTGGACGGTATAATCATCCTACGTCAAATGAAGTTTACAAAGAAATACCGCGGTAGGTGTGTATTAATTCGATTTCGTTTTAAAAATATAATACCCGAGTGTAACTTTCACCAGATCAAAGGCCGAGCTACGTGTTTACAAAATATAACAAAATTTTATTTTATTTTCATGTTTATTTAACCTTTAAATCCCTACACTACAATAAACATTGTTATATTTTCTAAATATTCAAACATTTGAACATAATAATTTATATGTTATAACAAAATTAATAACGTAAAAAACCAATTAAAAATCCTATTAGAACCATTGTCGACTTTTACGAGGTCGAAATCGCGGGATAAAGCTAATAGACTAATAATGCTCGGTTCCTATATTCAACGAATCGACATTGTATGACAGCTACGAGAAGTTTTCAAGATACCGATACCGAGGCTTCACAGGTGTTTCACACATTATTATCATGTCTAGCAGTAACGAAGAACTGTCAGTTAAGTATACCAATGATCCTCTTTGCGTTTCATTAATACATCAATCGTTTCATATGGTGTTCAGAAAAAAAGGTGTTTTTTAAAAATAAATGTTGTTATTTATATACAAAACTTTAATACAAATAATTAAATTATTGTTTATTTTAGACCTTAATAATTTATGTTAAACATTATAACTATTTAATGCCTATATCTAAACGAATACTACTGTCAACTTGAACAACAATCATAATTATGACACAAAAGCCATTAAATAATAAGAAGAAGATAATTAAGTATGACAACAACCATAGTCACAGGATTCTCTTTTCTATATTCTATGGTTCTTATATAAAGCTCATCCATCAGCCTTTTAACGTCCACTGCTGTACATAGGCCTCCCTAAGAATGGGGGATAGTGCCGTAATCGCCACGCTTGGCAGGCGGGTTGGCGATCGCAGTGGATGTTGTTAATACTCGAAGGAGTGTTGCTGCCTACTCCTCCGGTATTCCCTCATTCGGCTCTTACGACTCCCATAGGTGGAGAGGGGTGGGACAATTCTAAAGCCGGCCCCACACGGCAATATAATATAATAAAATATAATATATAATAAAATGTAAAGCTCATGGAAGTAAAATACGTACGTAGTATTTATTACTGATCGATTTTGATTTATTTAACTTCTTCTAAGCGAGTGCTTGACAATAACCCTCCTAATGGTCAGTAAAAATATAGATGATATTTAGCAGCATCGGTTCAAACGATTATTCAATGAGTAATGCGTATAACCAGAAAATACTACTCCATGCATGAGCGGACTTAGGTTCTATATAACATTAAAATCTGCCCTGACGTAATGTACTGTCGCACTTTCGCAAGTACGCCAAGCTTCCTTGAAGCTGCTTTTGCCTCAGATTCAATGAACCCGATCAAAATCGCTCTGATATCAGTATCGGAGAGTAAATGCAGTCTCCATTTCAATCTCAGAGTTCAATATATTTTCCCGTTTAAGCCTCAATAACCATATACCCAGCACACGACTTCTCAAAACCGTCCGAAATTGGCCGGTAAACATGTCATCTACGGTTAGTATATTTGACAACATAACTATCGGTTGATTTTTTTATAGAAACACCATAAATCTTCGTTTCCATAGATTGTTTTTACGGATCGTAACTGAAAACCCTCCCATCTGTTAGTCGCAGACTGTCAGTTAATTCACTTACGACTCGTAATTTATAGGAACAGATTTTACTTAGGCCTGGTAGAATATTCTACCGATTGTAAGTAAAACGATCCGTTTTATTATTATAGGAACCGGGCATAAGACAACGACAACGTCCTGTTACATTCAACTTAAACATTCTCCGAGCATAAAATCCAGCGATCAAAAAGAGTATTATTTTTTTTAAAAATTAACCCTAATCTGAGTAGCAAAGACTACTTGTAAAGTTCCAAAATATAGAAGAATATAAATCACGGTCCAGTGTCATGTCTGTGTCGCTTCTTTTAATCTCTGTCACAATGTACAGACAACTCATAAATCATTTTCTATCGAAGACATTTATAAAATATTGAAAACTGTGCTGTGCTGTGAATACATTCATCTTTAGATTGTAGCATTTTAGCTCATGCGTTTGGTTAAGTAACGGGGCCCAATATAGATTGTATAATGTTTGTGTTATACACTCTATATTTTAAGCCACCAACCGCTTACCTCTAAATTACCATGTACTGTCAGATGGAACCAAATTAAGCACCAGTTTTAAGAGAACAAAACGTATGTGTACATTATCTCCGAATTGTTGAATCCTTACTAATAATATAGCCATGAAATCGAGTTTGTTTGTCTGTTACTATTTGCGTCTGTAACTACTTACCTTATCATCATGAAATTTATACATACTTATATTCCTAAGTACAGATAACGGCATTAGCTGTTTATTCCGAAAAATTATATTTACTATTCAAGTAAATTGAATTGAAAATTACATTTGTAACATGTCGAATAAGCTTATGCAACACCTGCAATATACTAAAATATCTTACTAACACATAAACATATAGTGAGGTAAACATTTTAGACCAATACGAATAGTAGGTGTGCAAGATTAATTGCCACTAGTGCTCCGAATACGACGGAAACGCATCCATAACTGTCCAGCCAACATTCCCAGTTCCTTAGACCAGTAAATATGTATTCAGCTTGTGTGCCAGCCAACCACTTACGTGTGTATGCATTCGCAAAATCGATGGCCCTCTAAGACGTATTGGATACGTTATTCTATTTTAGTTTGCTGAAATGCTCCGGTGATTATTCTCAATTTATTTGTACCTATTTTAGAAGCCAAATATGTGTAGTAAATTAAAAACTAGCAGAGCATATTGAAATCTGTCTACAAAAACTAAAATTTACTTCTATTACTAACGTTTTACATTATACATGGATCTTAAACACAATAAGAGGCACCCAGTGCAGCTTCCGCGGGAAGGGATTGCTGGATAAGTTGTTATCTATAGTTCACGCTCTACTCCCATCTTTTGTGCACATCCCCGCCAGACAAAAGGATCGGTCGCATATAAACCGTAAAGAACCACGATCGTAAACGAGAGGTGATCCACCCCAACTACGACGCCCCTACCCTGTTGTGACTGAAAAGTCCTTCTGCCTATGGAACCCTCAGTAATAAAACTGTTGTGACTCTTTACACGACATAAATACTTCCCAGAAAAACAAAATGTCTAGAGAGTTCGGGAATACCTGCGGCTCTAATAGAGAGCAGTCAAATCGTCTCTCCAGCCATTACTTCATGACGCGATTAATTAAAAAAAAAATATGTACCTAAATTATTGTATTAGTTGTAAATAATTTTCTTATTTCAGGTAAGTATCCTTATCCTTAATAATTGTATTTGTTCGTTTGTTACGCTTTGGCGCTGTAACTGCTGAAACAATCAGCATGAAATTTAGCACACATATAGTCTGAAATGCAGAAAAGGACATAGGCCACTTTTAACCCGGAAAATGGATAGTTCTCGTGGGATAGTTTTTTTTTTTGCATAGTTGTAATTAGTGTGCCTTAGAGTGCATATACTGGTGTCCAGGCGGACGGAGTCGCAGGCAGAATCTATCATCATCATCACGCCATCTCCCCTGCGAGGTAGGCAGAGAGAACAATCAATCTAGTATCTTATAAAAGTTATTAAAATACTATTGGCTATTTATTATTTTAACTGACTTCAAAAATGGGGAAATGATGCAATTCTTCGTGACATATGAATTTACCTATTGTAATATATATTTCTTGGCCTATTGTAATATATATTTTTTGGGCCGTGTGGGGCCGGCTTTAGAATTGTCTCACCCCTCTCCACCCATGGAAGTCGTAAGAGCCGACTGAGGGAATACCGGGGGCAGTGGGCAGCAGCACTCCCTGGAGTATTAACAACATCCACTGCGATCGCCAACCCGCCTGCCAAGCGTGGCGACTACGGCACTGTACCCCCAATTTGGGGAGGCCTATGTCCAGCAGTGGACGCCGAAAGGCTGATGGATGGAATATATATTTCAGCCATCATTCTTTATCATCTCAATTAAAAGCAATCGTTCTTTTTTATTATTACCTCTTAGGAAGTAATCGAATTTTATTCAAAATTTTATCAGGATTTGACGATGAGATCCATCCTATTTTAATTACTGTATACATATAATCCAACACTTGAAATGTAGTTTCATACATTTAATAATTCTCGATATTCTTGATATGTCTAGTTTGTAACTTGTGTGCGGGTGAAATAAGTCACGGCGGTGGTTGTACAGGAAATTAAATCAGCGCTACCTTCGTTTTACTTATACTTACGAGTTATGTAATCTGTAGCGCTCGAAATTGTCCCGTCTTAAGAGAATACACGACCCAGGTATGACCTGAATTTATAAATCGTAAGAAAGGTAAATGTTTGTACGTCTTAATGTTAGTCTAAAATTTTGTGATTTGTATTTTAATCGTTTTACATGATTAGCCATTTACTAGAACACATTTTTATGGAAAAATAATATTTTTGAGATGAAAGCTATGTTTAGCTTCTTTTTCAAAGATATTATTTGCATGCAAATGCTAAAAAATACAATTATTAGGCTTACCATATAAAATTACTTTACAAATATATTTTCGATAGCCATCTATCGGACGGTTGTATAACCTGAAAACTTCTGAAATACTTATACATCTTAAAGAAAGAAAGAAAATACCTCTATTTGTTTTTTTTTTACAAATTCATACGATGGCAGTTTAATAAGCCAAATCATATACAAGGAAAATAAAAAAACATAATGGTGTGATACTCAAATAGCCGACATGAGACACGCTAGCGGTTGATTTTCAGTTCAAGCCGGCTACTACTGACTAAGATACTTAAGTAAAAGACATAAACACTTACTCAAATAATAATAATAATAAATATTCACGGACGTTTTTCACACAACATCCTCTGGTCCCAAACTAAGCTTGACGCTTGTGCTATGAGTACCAGATTACGGATATAATACATATATACTACTTTTTTTTTTGTAAATACTTACATATAATAGATAGAAAACACCCAGACGCAGTACAAATATCTGTGTTCATCACACAAATAATTGTCCTGAGTGGGAATTGAACCTACGACCTCGTGCACGGAAGTCGGTTACACTACCGACTACGCCACGAGGCCCGTCTCAATATATATTCTCCTGTGTTTTATAGTATACTAGTTATGTAACCGCAACTTCGTCCACCGGGATTTATTTAGTTATAAACATCGCCACACTAACAGCCAGTTTTACCCTCCCTCCACATTAGACGTTTCGCATCAAAAATATAGGTTCTAGATAAGTAATCACCAACATATCATAAACTAAAACCTTCTCCGAAACACGCTGCATCTTATAGTATAAGTATTATTCCGATCGGTTCAGTAGTTTTTGCAGTATTACTGAACAAAAAACCGGCTCTCCATTTATGAGTATAGATGTACAATTATGTACATAGCTTTAAACACAAAGTGAAAATGTGAAATCGAAAATGACAGTCACGAGCAGGATTATTTTCGATTTCACATTTTCACTTTGTGTTTAATGTATAGTGCTAAGCATGTAAAATGCTAAAAATATCTAAATATGTACATAGCTATTTTTAAGTACTATATTGATTACAACTCCAATTAGTTTTCAAACTTCACACACATCCAAATAACAGATAAACAACAGAGATTATAGATTGCAAAGTTTATAGGTAAACTTATACTTCCACAACATTGACTTACCAACCAAATGGACCTCGTGTCCGTGCTCAAAAGTGTCCGACCCGAAAGAGAAACAGAACGCCAAAAGAGAAATAATCGTGTGCCAGTCTGTGCAAAGAGAACCCAATACTATTATAATAGCACAAGGCTTCAAATAGAGATATAATCGCGCGTCAGTCTTTCCAAAGAAAACTCAACACTATTGTTATTGTACAAGGTTTCAAATTAGAATATTGAAACTTGTATGTATTAATATAATGTAATTACCTACGTTTCTATAGGTTACTAGAGACACTTTTTTCGTGAAATTTGTACTAGACCCGACGTTATTTTTTGTTAGTTCAATGTTCTACAACAATAAAGTTACATAATTACATAGGATCACTTTAAAGAAAAATAAAACTTGTTAGATTTACCTAACTTAATTAAACAGAACTCAACATAACAGTAATAGACTAAAATGGCCCATAAATTTGAAACTAAGCTTAAGTTTAGTTCAATAATTGCTCCTGTGTCCTAACTTAAGCTCAGGTAAGCTGGCTAGCGTGTCTAACCGCATACTTGGCAGTTACCCAGACACACAGACCTATCTAGTTTGAATCTGTTTAAATTCTACAAATAAGGCTCACATGAGAATTTTAAGCACTGTATTTTAGCGAGATAAGCTATCCAAGTCCAATTGTATACGTGTGTTTAGTAACGTATAGGGCGATTTGACTCAACTATTGCCAGCTGCCGCTTGCAATAAATAATACTAGATATTTTGGAGACTCAACACTTTATATATAGTCAGTCACAAAGCCATAATACAGAAAATTTTACAAGTTTGTGTATTTGGTGACCCCTTGATGCCGTACCTACGAGTACTACATAATTAATTATTACGAAACCGTCCTTTTCTGGGCTCCAAACTATATGTAATTTCGTGATGATTGGCTCAGTAGTTACGACGTAAATGCGTAACAAAATAATAAACAAAAAAAACTCACGTTCGCATTCATAATATTAGTAAAAATTAAAATGGTGGGTTTAATTTTCCGGCATAAAGATTTACTGTGCAGTGGTTATTTTTAGGTAGAAATTTATTTTGTGCCCAAGAGGTACATAATCATAGATTAGAGATGGTTAGCTTTTTGCCATTTGTCATAAGCTAATAATTTTCCTGGTCTAATTTTAGACACTATACTTACACTATAATAATGACAGTTGGAATGTTATCATGAAGTCAAATAAACGTCTACGAAACAATTTGGCTAATCGTATATTCATGTCAAGCAATATTGTAAATTAACAGTGCGATTTGATATGATGGTGTCAAACTAAATGCCTGATGTATATCAGGTTGAAGGCTAATTAGAATTATTAGTGTTTAGTAGCGAGATGTCGTATAGTTGATTTAAAGTACGGTTAATACTTGAATTCGTAATAAATGATGCATGATTATGACTGCTTCGGTGGTGCGGTAGCGTGAGCGACTGCTGATCATGAGGTCTCGGGTTCGATACCAGGGTTGGGCAGTGTTATTGAGCTTTTTCCTAAAAAGAAAAATTCTCAGTAGCAGCCCGGAGTTTGGAAATGTGCCCAGTAGACGGCAATAGACTCGCGATTAAAGGTAAATAAAGGTTACCTTTAATTATATAAGCCGTCCAGGTGTATGTAATTGAACTCCTCCTAAACGGTTGGACCAATTTCGATGAAATTCATGTCCAAGTCAATTCAAGGGTGGTTTAGATTCACAACTGGGTCCGGTGGTGTAAATTTCAGGATTTTTTTTTTCAATTTATTCTAACAACAAAATTTCACAAACCAGTAGTCCCATGTTTTTTAATAAAATAATAAATTACTTCATACAAACAAAACGCCAATGTTTGGATTCGACATGTCTATCAGGTCCGCTAGTCTATATATAAGGATTGACATATCAACCCATAGTCCAAACTCCTAAAGAAATATTCCATGGTTCTAGACCATGGAACTTTCTTTGGTTATAGGTGAGCACTAAGATTTTACGCAAATCCTATTCAAAATAGATTTATCGCCAGCGAAGCCGCGGTAAATGCGCTAGTCTTTAATAAAATATCTCTTAAATTTATAAGTTTATATATCCATCCATCCATCCAACAGCCTTTCAACGTCCACTGCTGGACATAGGCCTCCTCAAGAGAACGCCACAACTAGCGGTCCCGTCATGGGGGGTAATGCCGTAATCGCCACGTTTGGCAGGCGGGTTGGCGATCGCAGTGGATGTTGTTAATACTCGAGGAAGTGCTGCTGCCCACTCCCCGGGTATTCACTCAGTCGGCTCTTACGACTCCCGTGGGTAGAAAGGGGTGGGACAATTCTAAAGCCGGCCCCACACGGCCAGTTTATATATAAATTAATATTAAGTTTTTTTATTTTATTGTAGTTATATAAAATAAATACTATTTACACCATAATATTTTAACGATAAAGTGGAAGGTCGTTCTGGTATTGTCAAGTAAAAATAGAAGGCGATAACATACGACGTTGTTAGTCGTTACCATGGCAGCCTCGGCCATTAAGCCTAACGAGCCGGCTTGAGAGGACAAAATGTCCTGCCTGCCAACAATGACCGCTAGTGATGTGCTACTATCCACTACATATATTATATTGCTGTCGATGATTTGTACATACTAACGACAATCGATTGATTAACTTTTAGTAAAAATCATACAATTTACTATATTGTTTTAATTTTCATTTTTTCTCTCGAAAGTCCCTCTCTAGTCTCTTCTCCTCAAAAGAGAGAACACTATTTAAAACATAAATTATCTACATATGCAAAATGATGATGCAAAGATTTTTAATAGCTATTTGCCTGGCTATTGCATCAAGGACACATCGGAAATATAAATGGACTTATTGCCGTATACTCATGATTTTGTATTAAAAATTTATTAAAACTATATAAAGTGAATATAATATTTTGAAGATTTTGAGTATTTCGATTAAATCGTTATATAGTCGACGTCTTCTCACTAGTAATGACCTCTACCTTCAATATTTAAGTGATGCATGTTCTGAAGTTGTTAGCGAAAGACCTTTTCACTTGGATAATTCATCGTGTCTCCACTTTAGTCAAAAACAACCTTTCTTAGTACAATACAGAATTGTTTGGTAAAAACTCCACACTATAAAACCTTTTTATGATTACACTCTTTTTATTTATTTTAGCAATAATCAATAGTGTTTTGTTAAGCAAGTATTCATATGAAACAAAACATGTATTGCACGCCTCATAAGCGAAGCGTTGAGGTGGGTACTGCTCTCATTTTACGTAGAACAACTGATTTTTCAAACTTAAAATGTATCTATTTATTTATAACCTAAAAGTGATATATATTACTAATTTACAAATCATTACGCCATCTCCCTTGCGAGTTAGGCAGAGAGAACAGAGTACTCAAAAGGCTCTATTCTTGAATACATCTCTCGCTTCCTCAACATTCGTAATTCTCTTCATACATGCTTCCCGGTTTTGGAGACTCCTAACTCCACCTTCTTTTAATGCATGACCAATCCAGGTAGGTGAGTCTCGGTCTCCTGGTGTACCTATATCCTTCCACTTTCGCATTTTATATCATGATATTTGTTTGGTAAATTAAAACTATGTCTGTAATATTGTAGACTGAATTTAAATCAATATAAATTTATAACAACAAAACAAGCTAGGTATTAGATTAACAGAAAGATCAAGAATAGTTGAGAAGTGATGTTTCAAAATTTTTTTTTCTCATTTTGGAAAACATTTTGTCTTTAATGTAATTCGGTGCTAACTCCACATTCTCAATTATTTTCAATGATATTGTAGTGATTATAAGTATTCTATTCAGCGCTAAAGTGTAGATAACTTATTAGTCTATTTCCGTTCAATCCATCTTAACTTTTATGACGAAATAAGCTTAAAAAATTACACTCCCAGATTGGAGTACCTAGATATGACGTAGATGATCCTTAAAAAAGTTATTTTTGCCCCTACGATACAATACAAACGATGTGCAGCTTACATTAACTACAAAAGCTTACACTCTTACAAAATGAATAATATCATCACTGCACTATTCTAGCCAAACAACCAAGACTTTTGAACGCGTACTGTCTGCCATACTCGTATTATACCCACTCAAATCCAAAAGTCGCCAGACCATACTTATTTTTCTAAGAATCAAAATACATGTTATTAAGTATTTTTATTATGCACTTTGAATACGCGCTTAAGCAAATAAATCTTAGGCCTTGCAAAGGCCAATTTGTTTACGAAACTTTTTAGTGGCACACTGAAATAATAAGACTTACAATAAGATGCTCATATAGCATTTTTGAGATACAAAAAAAATAAGCTGAACGGAGCATTGGTGGATGGTTGTGGTACATATTAATTGATCCCCAAATGGGTGAGTACTACTACTGCCTTGTATATTTTATTTAGCCTTGAAGAATCTCGTTATGTTTCGATCGGTAGGCTAAGACAGCTGACCACTAAAGTGATGCAACATAGTACCAGTGGCCCGCACACAGCGGGTTTCTTTAGTAACTGAGGGCCCCACACTACCCTGTTCGTTGCCCCCAACAACAGGGTGTGCGGTTACGTACATTTTTTCCAACTTAACAAAAAAAAAGGCTAATTCAGCTGAATTACGATATTGCTGAGCATAGTTTACCTTAGCCTCTGGTATTGCATAACGTATGACATATTTTGTATTAATATTATTTACAAAATTATCCCAATATAGTAGCGGGATAAAATGTATACCAGTTTTTAACCTTTTACAGGTATCCCCCCGCCGGGGCAGACAGTGAGATTATGTCGGACTCCGGACGCGGCGATTGGCCTTTGGAAAAGCCTAGTGCAATGCCACGCCGTATACCGACTAAAATCTGACAGTGTTCCTTCAGACTTACCTGTCACCCAGGGAGGAGAGTCACACTCATCGTATTCCTCATTCCGCCCCGGGCAGATCTCGGCCGCCTTGTTCCATTACTAGGCGGCCCCGCCTGTTTTGGAGGGCCTAGCCCTCCCTCCTTTGAGAGGCGCGCGCGGAACACGGGCGCGCCGCCGTCTCGGGCCTGCTTCTGCTAGGGCAGCGGACGGCCCTACGTCCGTTGCCCTCAGGCCAGCGCTCATAGCGGCCGGAGATCGTTCAGCGCCCTTCGGAGCCCGGTGCGTCTTCTGCGGGTCGAGAGGCTATACCAGTTTTTAAGTCTAATCAACAGCTATTAAAAAGTTGCATCAAAATCCGTTCAGTAGTTTTTGCGTGATGCGCGAACGAACAAACAGACAAAACGACAGACAAACATTTTAGAAAAGAGTGTTTTGGGTTCAGACACGCCTATATATATAGCCTAATACAGTATTTTTTCTCAAATATCTTAATGTACAGACACAGCTCTGTTACAGCTTTATAGGTATTAGAACAGTCACAGTTATATTAGGAAAGCCTCCACATAAGGTTAACTTCAGTCAATATACAGTAGAGACTCATTCAGGTGGGCAAAGAGCACTTCGAAAGTCGTAACAAACCGAGTTAACACAATCGATAACAAAAGGGACGCGAAGCATGATTTGATTACTTACGATTATTATTAATTGACATATTTCCATTAGAGGTGTCTCTATACGTCACCACCGACAATAACTCGATTTCTCTCAATGTTTTCTTGCCTTTTAATTGTTAACTCATGGTTTAAAAAGGGGTTAAGGTAAATTACAAATCCGTTACACAATATAGGGCGGGTACCCGCTAAGTAATGCATGTCTCGAGCGGGGCTATTTTCTTAAGTTGTGGAAGATAGGGAAGCTGGTTCTACTTAGAAATGAATGCGCCCTGTGGACTCACCATCATCATACCACCCTGTGGTGCTGCTCGACGAGGTGGGCAAGTTCAACAAATAATCGTAAACCACCTCGTTGCACACCTGGATGCGGTTTGTTTCCTCACAGCGTGGCCACTCATGTGTAAGTGGTTGGAGAGACGTCATGAGGCTACTCTCTTTTTCCGGCTGATGCAGGTGCAATCATGCTACGTAAGTATGCACTTTGAATACGCGCTTAAGCAATTCAAAGTGCAAATGCTACGTAAGTAGCATGATTGTTTTGGGAAGTACCTTTATCCGTGTGGTGACGGACTAAGAATACAAGTGTCACCACCCCATTCCTTCCTACGGGTGTCGTATGAGGCGACTAAGGGAAATAAGCAATTGCCATCCATTGCATGACTGGTGGTAGGGCTGGGTACCAAGTGGGAATACTCATTTGGTATTGTAGCGTAACGGTGAAGCCGTCACACCAGAATTATTTAGGACCTACCTAGGGGTCTTAAAAGAAATTAAATAGTGAAACAGATTGAAACAAATTTTAATAAATAAACAAAACACGTAAATTAGGAACAGAAATTTTGTATGTACCAAGTACTAGTAGAGTTATTACTGTCTTAACCTAGAGATTTTATTCACAGCAACACTTGGATACCTCATAAGACTTTCTTGTACAAAGGTTTACTCCCTTTAGCATTCCGTACAATGCCTTCCGTCCTAGAAGGCCAAACCCGGTCCCAGAACCAGACCTTGAGGTCCAACAGTAACAAGTCGTTGAGATCACACCTGAAATATCTAAAACGGCCTCCAGTGAAGAATCAAACTTCAAGACAATCTTCAGAAGAGCCTTGACAAATTTTCAAGAAACTTTAAGACAATTCTGAACTTTGACAGCTATCTCAATAGGACCATGTCCGAGCCCCGAATCTAAAGTTGTTTACGGGACCATGCCCGAGTCTAGGATGAATCAGAATGCCTCTGCAACGTCTATGTTCCAGTTCTTCGAACTTGACAGTCGAGGTTCAGACTTTTGAATTTTAAAATAATTTTCATCTTTATTTGAGGCCTATCATTTGTAATATATTTAGAAAAGAAGGATTTAGGTAATATTAGAAAAGAGGATTTAGATAATATTACAGTATCGGGCCCGAGCGGGTTGGTACCACCATCTCCCGTGTGACCGGCCATGAAGCACATCGTAGCGTTTTGGCTGTAGCAGGAGATAGCCGTTTATTCTTTCATTTCATACCGGTAAAATGAAATGGTGAGCAGCGGCTTGACAATACTCTCGGTATAGTTGAGTCTATGAGCGACGGTTACCATTTACCATCAGATTGGCCATAGCTCTTCTGCCACTACATGCAATAAAAATACCTGTGTCGTATAGGCCGGGAAGAGTCACCCCGGTGCCATAACTGCGAGAATTGTCCTGAGCACACGCTGGTGGAATTTGGGCAGAGCAGCGCTGTAAACTCGCCTTGGTAGCCAGGCGCGGTATTCGGGCATAACCTCTACCAGCCCGGCGGAGGGGTATTCATAAAGGATTTCCTCGTATAATAAACAAAAAGGGTTCCCTCTAAGTGGATACATATTTAAATAGAAGCTGTTCGACGTTTTTAGATGCATTTTTATGTTTTATATCCAGAAGTGATCGATGCAAGACCGACAGAAGAATGGAAAAGCAGACAATGATACTTAAAAAGTCTTAATTATAACCTCAATAAGAAGTTATAAAAGAAATAATGCAGTCAGTTGAATTTTCTAACATTTAATTAATATTTCTATATCCTCACTAAGAGATGTGAAGATTTAATTTAGCCTTCGCTAATTAATAACCAACTTCTAGATGCAGAAATACGACGCCCAGTGTAAGTTTAATTTCCGCAAATAAACATATGCAGGGAAACTGAAACTATCTGGAATCTAATTTAGGGCGTCCTCCCTCGTTTGCACTTAACTGAATAAAATATTGTGCATTTTACCTCAAAGCGACACTATATTTCTGCCAAAACAATGTGTTTGGTAAAGTTTTTGGTGAAATAAAGTAGTTCTCTTATCAATATAACACGATAACGTTCTTATTTATGTGATATGTATAACACAAGAATATAAGTTAGAGAAGATCTAACTTATTTTTCTAGTCAAAAGCCTAACTAAATTAAAATGAACTACAATATTTAGCATACAGAAAGTTTACGACAAGGATATCTGTTAGATAAAATTGTTTTAATCCTGATAAAGACATGAAAGTTAGTACTGTTACTAATTTATTTATTACTATTGTAGTCCAACTAAGTGACTGCAATTTTGTAGTCCTTTTATATATAATTAATAATTACTACCTTACAGAAACAAACAAAATGTGATAATGTTTTAAGTTTTCAATAAAACAATATAACTTCACAAATAAGACATCGCACGCCAGCGTATCTTTTCGTATCTTATCTAATGAAAAAGGAAAACCATTACGTTTTTCTTTCAGTTATCGTCTCGTTAAAGTTTAACAAGATCTCTGGTTCGACCTTTCATTATTTTAGAACTAATTAAAAAGTGCCGTCTTAGTCCCAGGGTAGTGACGGGACGCGTAAAGGCGCTTTGTATATCGGCCAAGGCTTTCCTTGTTTCAGTTAGGATGCACAAATAAACTCCTTGGACTTTTCTTGCCAGTGTTATTTTACAAAATAGTTTTTTTTAAGTAAACTTATGCATCAGGCTAATTGCGTAAACAAATATGTCACACCAAAACAAGATTCTTAAAGCGTCAAATTGAACGGGTTCCAAGTGTGTTAGATATTTTTCTGTTTGGAAAATGACAGAAAGGGATTCATCGCGAACATTTGTGGAGCTAATATTCTATGATCGACACTCCAACTCAAATCTAAATAGCAGATATGGATAAAATGTTCACCCCAATACCATACACAGGCAACCAATTTATTTTTTTGCCATTTCATTTGTCGCCTCGCTTCGTAACTGGTTGGGGTCTAGAAAAGCCTTTAACGACCCGAGACGAATATAAATACAAAATAAACGGATAAGTTTGTGCACGGAGAGTGCGTATTTATTTTGTCAAGTAAATCTGTGCTGCATTGCAATTAAAATACTATGCTTAGATACTACTCTGGGGCCGTAGTTCAAAACCAGAACGTCTTCATGCGTCTGAGCGGTATTCCAAAGGCGTGGGTTCGAACCTCCTTTTTAGTGGGTGAGGGCCTCACACTATCCTGTTCGTTGCCCCGAATGACGGGGTGTGTGGTTAGGTACATTTTTTCCCGCCTAAACAAAAGAAACAACAAAAAGGGGGTTCGAACCTCGCTCAATGCTGTCATTTTTCACGTCAAATGCTTAAAATCTATATATTTAACATCCAAATCGTTGCATACACTAGACTTACCAATCATCTTGGCATGGACTTTCCAAGCCGTGTGATGATAAATCAATTTACACCAAAGATATTATAGGTGGAATGGTATGATAGTCAATCCACTGCGTCTAGATTGTAATAATTAAATGCGTATTCAGTTATTAAAAAAAATATGATTATTATAAGACGAAGCGAAGAGAGAACTTAGCTAAGTTTAATCGCAAAATAAAAAAGAACGACAATCGAAGAAAGGAGACAATAAAGGTATTAAGTTGTTAGTTTTGGCGCCTTTTGTGTCAATATTTACGTAGGTGTTCTCTTACGGCAAATACTACGCAGCGAAAGACGCTACTTAGACGAGAATCTATACAAATATATAAAATTGGAGTGTTTGTAATATCTAAATAACAGCTTTTTAATAAATGCATATAAACGTATATTATATAGGTACATTAGCTATAATAAAATAACAATTAAGTTTTGTCTGTTCAGCTGTTTATATACTGTAATAGCATTCTATTAAGAACTTTGAAAAAAAATTTGACTATTTTGATCTGTATTTTAGCAATTGACATGCTCAGCTATAAGAACAGATAATTTGTAAAAGTGGAAAAAGAGAACTTTACTGCGAGCATTCACCCAACGGTGACATTTATTTAGAATCGAACTTCTCTTCTTCTTTTCCTTTGACATAACTACATTTAGTACACCCAGCGTTCACCTATAATCTGTTGATGCTCATAAAAAGGTCCCATGTCAATAACCTTCGATTGTATTATTGTCACGCTACTGTTTACTCATATGACTAATCGATTTTGTGTTTTATCCGATTAGAATATTAGATATTTCTAAGATTCTTAAGATCGATCATCTGATTTCGATTGTCGATAAAAAATATTGCCTTTCAGTTCAACGTATACAATAAGTGTGTACCAATCACAAACTTAAGCCACAACTTTGACTCAAACAGACTAGCTGATTTGTATGTTATTATTTCGATATATTTTTAAATATATCACATGCTTATTTTTTTGCACTTTGTGTTCATACACCGTTTTACACATTAGCCGTGTGGGGCTAGCTTAACCGTGTGGGGCTGGCTTTAGAATGGTCCCACCCCCCTTCCTTCGAGTATTAACAACATCCACTGCGATCGCCAACCCGCCTGCCAAGCGTGGCGATTACGGCACTATCCCCCATTCTTGGGGAGGCCTATGTCCAGCAGTGGACTTTAAAAGGCTGATGGATGGTTCATACACATGTTATTTTAATTTTAAATTAATTAGAGAGCAAGCCATCGTTTATCGGCCATTTTCTGCCCTGCCATATATAAAATATGTACGGGAGAGCAAAAAAATGGCCTCCACTCATTATTTAATATCCTGCCTCGATGCCTCGATACACTTTTCAGCAAAATATGCACAATTTTTTACATTCCTTCCAAAACTAAAAGAAAACCATTCATCATAGAATTGCGCTATAAAAGCTATCAACAAAAACATTTCCCTGGAAAGGCGTGACTTTGAAAAAACAAGCAAGGTTATATTCTCATCTCATGAATGTTTCTACGAAATATCTTCTAAAACAAATGACGCTTTAAAACTAAAGACGGAAAGTGGAAAATCGTTTGTGAATTTTAAATAGGAATCTGATGTCAAAAGACTAAGTTCGGACCTCGACAAAAGGGGTTTAATGAGAGCCACATCCATTATTTCAGACCTCATTTAGAGTTGCTTTAAGCCTTTTAATTATATTAAATGGTAGAGAAAATATTGGTTTAGCATTCCAACAAGCGTATTAAGTAGTGAAATGTTGAAGTTGATAATATATTAATTCATCTGAGAATTTCGTGTTTATTCACACGTGATCACATCGATTAAAAAAGGTGTTTCAAAATTCTAATTTAGAATCTAGGCCTTAAATTGTGAGTGGACTTGCGTTTCATAATGTTATTATTAACGTCAAGTATCGAACCCAATCGTAATAAGACATTATAAAATAATAATCCCTGCCACAGTGTTCTCTCCGCAGTGAACTCTAAAACTACTTACACCGCGATGAACTCTGATCTAAACGTTTTCTTTTTCAATATTTTTTATTTATTCCAACTTAAAAGATGGGATACTTTTTATTCCGAGTATTTCCTTTTTATTTCAAAATTAATGAACGAATTATGTGTGCCACAGCAACGCGTGGCCATGTCTGCTAGCTAGTTCTTCTGTATAAATCTGTGAGCTCTATCTAATTTCTTTATTATTTTCATAAAATTTGTGTTCGGGAGTCAGTTTAAGTTTACTGATTTCAATACTGTTATTTTCTTAATTTTTATCTGTCCTTTTATAAACTTGGTAGAAATTGGTGTGGATGCTTCTGTTCATATAATTATATCTGACAGTTTATATCCTTAGCCGCTTACTCTTTCATAATACCTTTGTGATGGACAATTTTGATAACACAGTATCTATGCTTATTTTTCTATCAAACACCATTGTACAGCACCGGGATAACTTAAACTCAATGTTGTAACGTATCGTAATGATAATGTAATACTTAATTTCAATTACATACAATTGAGAATGCGATCAATTACATACACACAACATGTTACAAACGACGACATTACGCATTATTTATCCAAACATCCTGACAAACTCACCGTGCCTTAATGGATATGCAAATTCCTTAGATCCGCACAATATCGTAACATTAAACTAATAAGATAAAAAGGTTGCCTTTACCTGCTTTTAAAGTAATTGAGTTCTGATAAATGTGTATACACATCAAAAGAAACGTGAAAGAAAATAATGATAAGTTATGTAATTTCATTTAGAATAGAACATTCTACATTGTACATTAAAAAGTATTTCGGAATAGTATAAATATAATCCATAATATTATAAATATATGTTCTCCGTCTCGTGTTTTTTTTAACAAAGGAAAATGCCCATACATGGTTTTGTTTTATATCAGAACACAAATTGGCCTCAAAAAAAATGTTTTTAATATGTTTAATACATTCTCAATGTCAAGTCAATATTTTCACGGATAATAATCTACTAATTAAAAAGTAATTTACCTACTTTCATCGTTCGAGTACTACCATCTAATAGAGGGCGAGCCTATTGCCATATATCGGGCACATCTAAAACTAGCAATAATTAACATTTAATACATGCAAAAACGATGTAATTATATTGTTTTTTTTTTCTTTAAAGTGATAACTATTTGTCACATTTAATACCTATAAGAAAAAACTTGATGAAAACGCAAAATATTTGTATGATTGTAGGTACTTAAACACGTAAAATATAACCTAATTTGATGAATTTAATTAATTTTTTTCTCGAAAATCCGGTGAAGTAGGCATATTATATTATTTATAGTTGTATGTACACTAAAAACAATGAAGCTAAGTTTCATTATTACAACATGACACAATATGAAACCAAAGCGCATACATATGTGGGCATGCTCCAAACCTCGTCTTTATGTCCTAGACTTGACCGATGATGATGAAATTTAGATGTGTAGAACATGTGGTTGCGGAAATGACATGATATATCTGTAGGTCTTATAGTCCAAGATACTACCATCACACCTTATTTCTTTTGCCGAGTAACAAAATTTATGAGATTAATCCTAAAGATCTGGATGCAAAAAAAAAATGACAGAACCATTTGAAACGATTTGACGTAGATAATCTAAATAAACAGGTTACCACCAATGAATTAAAAAGCAAATTCATTGGTTGCCACCCCTCGCAACACTTGGGTTGTCATGTAGGAACCAGATGTATTATTGAGCGAGTGAATTTTTTGTGCTCACTGGGATTTTCTATATTGAAATTAATATTCGCTGAATATGATACTGTATTGTATCCTGTAAAAAAAAATACCCCAAATGATGAGTGCCATTGTTTGAATCAATTACTCTCTTATCGCATTTTAGCTGCTACTAATTAATTATTAAAATTTGTAACGTTTAACAAAAAAGTAAACATTACTTGTAGTGATAGCCTAACGGTAAAACCAAGGACTGCAAAGACAGTGGTATCAAGTTCGATCTCCAGTCCAAGGTTCATCTCGTACGGTACACACTTCTGAATTTTTTAAATGTGAATTTCTTTATAATTTATCACTGCTTAGTGTAGCAAAACATCGTGAGGAAATCTGTATGCCTTAGAGATTTTGTCGACGGCTTGTGAAGTCCACCAACCCTCATTGGGCCAGCGTCGTGGACTATGGCCTATTGCCTCTCGGCGTACACAGACAAACGATTTTAAAAAAAAAGTTTACTTTTTTTTTTGTTTCACGGGAGTCGTAAGAGCCGACTGAGGGAATTCCGGGGGAGTGGGCAGCAGCTCTCCTGCGAGTATTAACAACATCCACTGCGATCGCCAACCCGCCTGCCAAGCGTGGCAATTACGGTATTATCCCCCATAACGAGCACACAAAAAAAAACAATCATTGTAGCTTATTAGCTCTTGCTTGAAGAGGCTATAATGCTCTGGTTATACTTAAAGTTTCTCAATAATGTTTGATTGTGGTAGATTAAAGAAAAAATACAGCATGCTTAGGCCGGCTCGACTAAGAAGGTACCAACCTGTCAGTTAATTTAAGCGTACAATAATGGTTGTTATTTCTACTGTTGTACTTGTTGTTTCTTCGGTAAGTAAAAGCGCAGGAGGCCCTTGGGGTCAAGACCCCAAGGGCCTCCTTGAAGGAGAAGGAAGGAAGGAGTCAAGACTCCTCCCCGTCTTGTTTCTATTTATCTCCTAGATGTAGCTGGCATATATAGCCAATGATGAGCTCTTACAATCAGATGATCGAAATGGTACTTTTCCACCCTTATAAAGAAAGAATAAAATTTAATAAATTTTTTTCGTCGAATATCATATCATAGCATCACGCCTGTATTCCCCGAAGGGGTAGGCAGAGGTGTATTACACACCCATGACTCGCTAGCTATGTTTAAGTCAATAGGCTCGCCCCCTTTTACCTACCGGGCACAATTCCAAACTCCGAGCTGCTACTGAGAATTTTTCTTTTTTAGGAAAAAACTCCATAACATTGCCCGACGCGGGGATCGAACCCGAGACCTCATGATTAGCGGTCGCATACACTACCGCTACACTACCGAGGCAGTTTTTCGTCGAAGTTGTTCTAATATTGTGTTAGACACACCAAAAAAATAATTTCACTTTTTAATTACATTTTTAATTAATACCTTGTTTTCCTTATTACAGGGGTCGACGATACGCACAAGTTTTTAGGAAATGAAACACACACAGATTACTTCAGATTATTACTACGAGATGGAGACTCTCTCCTAGTAGGCGGCAGGTGAGTCATTTTATTTCATTATAGTTTCTTATAAATAATACCAAGCGATCGTCGTTTTCAATATTATTTGTTTATAAACTCTTTACATGCTATTTTTTTGTTTTTTATTGCGTATGGTGGCAGACAAGCCATGGTCCACGTGATGGTAAATAGTAACCGTCGCTCATGGACTCAACTATACCGAGAGTATTGTTAAGCTACTGCTCACCATTTCATTCCACATATAAGATATGAAAGAATTACCGGCTATCTCCTGCTACAACCAAAACTCACCGATGTGCTTCATGGCCGGTCCCACAGGAGATGGTGGTGTCAACCCGCTCGGGCCCGATAGCAAGTGAGTTCTCCCACTTGGTACCCAGCCCTACCACCAGTAATGCAATGGGTGATAATTGCTTACTTCCCTTAGTCGCCTCATACGACACCCGCGGGAAAGAATGGGGTGGTGACACTTGTATTCTTAGTCCGTCACCACACGGACAAAAATTTCTGCGGGAAACCTGTGGACTTATGAGAGAGAGATTTGGTGTAAAGATGCGAAAGGGAATGCTCCAATGGTTCAGATATGTGGAAAGAATGCCGGACGAGCGACTAGTTAAGAAGATGTACAATGCGAAAGTAGGAGGATGTAGGTATAGGAGGAGACCGAGACCCACCTAGCCAGACAAAGTCGGTCATGTATTGAAGGAGTCAGGAGTCTTCGAAACCGGCGAGCTTGTATGAAGAAAATTATGAATATTGAGGAAGCGAGAGGTGTATATATGCAAGTATCTGTACCTTTTGGTTCTTTGTTCTCTCTGCCTACCCCGCAAGGGAGATGGCGCGATAATATGTATAGTAGTATAAGTACTTTTATCACTCCAACGACAAAGCATGTATACACATTCAAAAAGAAAATAACAATAGTGTTTCCTGAATAACGACGAAAGAAGAAGTATAAAAACTATACTTTTGCGCCACATCAGGTCAAATACTCGTATTTAGAATATTAAACAATCGTCGTGTTGCAATATTATTTGTTTTATAACATCTTGACATGATAAAACTACCCGTATCTTATAAATGACATATATTTTGATTGTCGAAAATTGTTCCGTAACAATAGTGAGATAGTAATTGATCAAATCAAGTGACAACTAAAGTTGTTCAATTGGAATAATTTCTAAAATGATGGGCGTTCAAATCTTATTGATTGTGATGTTTTCCTGTTTCACAATTATGTTTAGTAAGACATACAAAAATAGTTAGTTTTCTTACTATTCTAATGCTGTAGTGTAGATATTTGGTATCCTCTCCACTATAGGATCATTGTTGATAGAAAGCACCTTTATTAATAATAAAGATCTTTACACTAATATTATAAACTAGATTCTAATCGGGACTGTCCGCGTGGACTTCAGAAAATGAATACGGCCACTTTACGGTACATTAATTATCTCTTTGCAAAAATAACAATCCCAGAGGAACCACACATTTTTTTTGGGATAAAAGGTACTCTTATAAAAGGTACTCATAAAAACGTACCTACACTTATAATATCAGTAAGGATGCAAAAGTGTTTTTTTGTTTGCTTAACCGATCATCATGAAATTTACCAGACATACAGTCCAGAACCCAGAAAAGGACATAACATTTTATAGCAGAGACAGCAATTTTCATGACTGGTGGTAGGGCTGGGTACCAAGTGGGAGTACTCACTTGGTATCAGGCCCGAGCGGGTTGGTACCACCATCTCCCGTGTAACTGACCATGAAGCACATCGTTGCGTTTTGGCTATAGCAGGAAATAGCCGTTTATTCTTTAATTTCATATCTGTGAAATGAAATGGTGAGCAGTGGCTTGACAATACTCTCGGCATTGTTGAGTCCATGAGCGACGGTTACCGTAGTGTAGTACAGTGGACGTAGTTTCTGAATGAATCTAATTGTGTATGAAATCTGAGTTGTAAACTAATGGACATATTATTATTGTGTTGAAATTCTCGGAAATCCTATGAGTTATAATAAAAGCGAAAATTAGCCCAGTATCTTCCTTTTAAAAATACTAAGAATAATAAGTAGATGCTCGTAGAAATCATTCGATCGCGAAACACGTCTATCAGAAACATAAGTTATTCGCGTAGTAACACCTATTTCCTTTTAAAGACTCCAAGTTATATATTCAAATAAGATACTTAGTTATTTGTTTTTCTCAACTCCACTTCAATTCGTTGCAAAGTTGGGGTGCCCTTAACCGCAGCGACTAGAGTGGTAAGAACGTGCTGTATCTACCCGCGACCACAGAGCTAAGTCAGATGCACCTGTTCATCTCTCTTTCGACCTCACCACGATACAGATAGCGCTGTCTCGTTTGCATTTATAAAGATTTTTGGCTTGTGTTTCGATGGAGGCAAGACTTAAAAACACCCCACGCGCCCGCCCACGCCAGCCTACAGTCACCATTTTATTACAATGTTGTGAGAAGCGACTGTCGATAAGCTGACTTAAATTAAAATCCGTAATATTCAAATATGATTACAATATATTTGAAGTAGAAATTATCTGATAGTGTGCTATTACAATCTGATTAAATCTAGTCCTAAAAGTTATCTCAGCATATTATTCGTATAATAGTCAATTGTTAAGTTAATTTGCTGGAAACTTTTATGCTGTTGTTCTTTTTATAATTAAACACAAAAATACATCAAAATTAAAATATTTCATTTTTTAGTAGCCAGTCTTCACCGTCATCGATATTCCACTGTTGGGCTTGAGATGTTATCTAAATATACATGTAAGAAATATAAAACCATTTCTTTCATGATTAATCGAGACTAAAACACAAATGATTAAAGAAAAAGCTATACAAAAGATTCAAAGTTCAAAACTATTCCGTATTTTAACCGATTTCAATTCAGTTCCAACCAGTTATCAATTCGGATATTTATATTTTTTTTTTATGTATGTTCAGGCATAACTCCGGCTATATGTAGTCGGATTTGAAAAATTTTTTTTTTGTTCGAAAGGGATTTACTCCGAAATGGTCTCATTTAAATTTCATATAGATCTGATGATGAGTTTCGGAGACAGACAACGGAAGTCTTCAAAAAATTACAGAAAATCAACCATGATTGCTGCATAAACATGCACTGTTTACGCGATCACACAACATAACATCACGCCACTCAAAAGGGGCACAGATGTATTCAGTATATGAGGATATACCCACATTTTGTATCAAAGTTATATCGATATACGCAAGGTGTATCACTAGGCATACGCGACACATCTGCCCGCCATAGCCATACTGTTTACATTCCACCGAATGTAATTCTTTGTTTTTATGTAAATATACGAGTACTTCTACGTAGTTCCTTGTCTCCCTGTGTTCATTACAAACCCTTCTGTAATAACACTTGTAGGTACATAATTCTTCTTGGTATCGCGGGAGGTTTAAGTAAAAATAAACTGATTTAAATACCTTAATACTCAAATTAAATTAAATACTATGTTTTAACTTTATTTGCTACTGGTGGTACAGTAGCAAATAAAGTTAAAACATAGTGGTGGCTGGGTACTAATAATATTTTTTTTATACTACGAGTACTCACTTGCTATCGGGCCCGAACGGGTCAGTACCACCATCTCCTGTGTGACCGGTCATGAAGCACGTCAATGTGTTTTGGCTGTACCGTTTATTCTTTCATTTCACATCTGAGAAATGAAATGGTGCACAGCAGCTTGACTACATTCTCGGTATAGTTGAGTCCATGAGCGACGGTTACCACTTACCATCAGGAGGGCCGTGGCTCATCTGGCATCATAAGCAATAAAAAAAAATTTGCTAGCCTATCGTAATAAAAACGATGATTTTTACTGTACCTAATAGTCGTGAGTTCAGTAAATAACACAGGAGGCTCTAATCCTCTCCTTAATAACCTTCCGCACCACCTGCTACCCCTTTGGTGTTGCTGGCATCTATAGGCTACGAGAACCGTTTACCATTAGCTGGGCCGGATGCTTATTTGCCACCTGGGTAATATAAAAAAATCTTGAATAGTTTACTCAAATTTTTTATCTATAGATTCCACCCCTGTCATACTCGTTTGCTTGTTAAAATGTACTCCTTTTTTCCTAATTACATTAATTAAGCTTTAGCATTAGACATTAAAAAAATACTAGATTGGGTAAGACAAAGCTTTAGGTACAATAAAGGGATCCGTTCACAGTTTTACATAAATATTATATTATAAAATTAGCGCATCATAAACAGTGTTTTTTGCGCACATTGCCCATACCTTAACCTACCTAATGGATTAAAAAAATTGTTTTTTTTTTTATATTTTCCATCCATCTATCCCATCCATCAGCCTTTCATCGTCCACTGCTGGACATAGGCCTCCCCAAAATGGAGGTTTTACCATAATCGCCACGCTTGGCAGGCGGGTTGGCGATCGCAGTGGATGTTTTTAGTACACAGAGGAACGCTACTGCCCGGTCCCCCGGTTAACCCTTAGTCGGCTTTTACGACATCCATAGGAAAATAGGGGTGAAATTATTATTATTATTATTTTGTGGTCCATCTTGCCGACCCATTGCGCGTTGGCAGACTTCAGAAGCTGTCGAGACAATCTTTCAGGTATGCATATTTTCCTTCACCTTACAGTGGTAATTTATAAACAAATACACACATAATTGCGAAAAATCTCGTAATTATGTCCGTGTGGTGACGGACTAAGAATACAATTGTCACCACCCCATTCTTTACCAAGGGTGTCGTATGAGGCGACTAAGGGAAGTAAGCAATTATCATCCATTGCATGACTGGTAGTAGGGCTCGATACCAAGTGGGAGTAGGTACTCAATTGGTATCGGTCCCGAGCGGGTTGGTACCACCATCTTCCGTGTGTGGCCACGAAGCACATCGTTACGTTTTGGCTGTATAAGGAGATAGCCGTTTATTCCTTCATTTCATATCTGTGAAATGAAACGGTGAGCAGCGGCTTGACAATACTCTCGGTTAGTTGAGTCCATGGGCGACGGTTACCATTTACCGTCAGATGGGCTGTGGCTCGCCTGCCACTACATGCAATAAAAAAAAATAAAAAAATTCAGAGACGTCCCGTGCGATGTTTAGACCTGGGACTGGTACTACCATTACTAATACTTATATTATCTTAAAATTTGTCAAAAACCAAAATGAACAAACTGTCACATACATTAATCAGAAAAAAAAAACCAAGATGGTTAAATAATCATGGGAACACAGGGGTGGTCCTCGATGCTTACACTGAAGCAACGTCCCGATTGAAATTGAGAATAAATTCATAAAACGGTAGATATATAGCAAATTGGACAATATTTTCCACAACGAACGAGTCTGTTCATATAATTTGAAATATTCATTCGTTCCAGCAAAGTTTGCATTTCTTTCCAAATCAGATTTACATGACAATGGTCACGTCGTCGCACGATGAAATTCTCATTGCAAGAACTTGCTTGTGAGGGATTTTTTAAAGGAAGAAAAAAGGTTTGTAATAAGGCCGGTGTTGGCTAGACGATTCAGTGACGGGCCACGGTATAAGTGGAGATCACTTTTGTTTACATTTATCATTGTCCCGCGCAATGTCGTATCTCCAGTGTCGATTGCTACCAATGGTTCTCAATTAAATTACAAATCTTTTAACATTTTGTTCTAGTGTTTTTCTTTGAATGTAAAAATACTGTTTTTGTTTAATTTCTCTTTATCGATTTTGACTTGCCGTGTAGGGCCGGCAGCAAGGATAGCTATGGGAGTCTTAAAAGCCGACTAAGGGATTACCGAGGAACCGGGCAGCAGCATTCCCCTGTGTACTAAAAACATCCACGGCGATCGCCAACCCGCCTGCCAAGCTTGGCGATTATGGTAATACTCCCCTTTTGGGGAGGCCTATGTCCGGCAGTGGACGATGACAGGCTGATGGATGGATGGATGGATTTTGACTAAAATATATAGGCTATTTAGTAGTGACTCTTGGTGATAGGGATACGGTATTTATTTCAGGCATAAAATCCCATAATTGGATATCCAAAACCTCTGCCGATCCTCTCCTTATTATCCGTCCTTCTTATTACATTTCCACTCCACCTCCTAGCCTTTTCCTTTACGGGAGCGATGTGAGAGTGATGCGTCTGGTGTCGCTAGCGTCTATAATTTACGGTAACTGCTTACCATCAGATGGGCCGTATGCTTCTTGCCACCCACGTAGTATAAAAAAAATATTATTTATTGTACAGATTAAAATGGTCTTAAATAAAATAATCTCACTAGGCACAATCCATCCATCCATCCATCAGCCTTTTAAAGTCCACTTCTGGATATAGGCCTCCCCAAGAATGGGGGATAGTGCCGTAATCCACCTGTAACCTGTAACCTGTAACCACGCCTGGCAGTCGGGTTGGCGATCGCAGTGGATGTTGTTAATACTCGAAGGAGTGCTGCTGCCCACTCCCCCGGTATTCCCTCAGTCGGCTCTTACGACTCCCATTACAATTCTAAAGCCGACTAGGCACAAACTAACTAAAAATCGTAAATGATTATTGGCGTGCACGCGAGCACCATGCTTGACGATGCAGTAGTCCAGCACTCTCCAAGGATGCCATGATTGTATTTTTCTCGCGACACATGATTTGATAATCCTGCAAACGTCGGTGACCCTGACCAGTGTTAACATGTAAGACGACTACAGAAACGTGGCAGTTTCATCAAGACGCAACATATGCGTTATTATATTGTATCCTGACTCTCTACTCATTGTCCTCGGGGTGTACCGGACCCAGAATGCATTAGGTACAATATGCAAAAGCATATAAATATATATCAAAAAATCTTTAAATTGTGCAAACTACTTAATATCTAATCGTGGTGCCATTCGTACGAAACCACTTGTCTTAAAACTTACATAAGTCAATTAATTATTTTTCTTTAATAACGTAATAAATTACCTAGTTATTTCTAGAACTCCTTATATACGATCCTCCTATATTACGAGTAGGTACGTATATCAGATACAGAATACATATTTGGAATATTACAACAGAGTCAATTAATACGATAATTAATTTCCAGATAGTCTAAACTAACACGATGAACGCTAACTTATTTGCTAATTATAATCAAACCTAATTAGATTATACTCGAATTATATTTGAAGTTATATTCTAAACTAATTAAACAACAACCATTATTAAAATTATATTTAAAAGTTCTTTAGTTAAATTTCTGAGTTAGGCTACTAACACTCGCCAAACAAGCATGCCGCTATGTAGCGTTTTCGTACGCTTTAGATTAGCTGCACTCTATGTAACGGAAGTTTGTTCAGTTTTCTTGTTTTCTATTATTATTTAGGCGGGAGAAAATGTACCTAATCGCACACCCCGTCGTTCGGGGCAATGAACAGGGTAGTGTGGGGCCCTCACCCACTAAATAAACCCGCCGTGTGCCGTCTCTCCGCCTTTATTGGCGGGCCACCGGAACCATATTACATTACTTCAGTAGTAACTATAGTCACACATATGATAAAAAAGAAATAGAAGATTTTAAATAGTTCAGAAGTACTTTTGATGCTGTTTTGAGACAACAACTAGATATTAGAGCGTATTTTTTTAAATTTTCTAAACTATATTATACTTGAGTACCGGCTTCGCACATAGTTTACGCATAATTAAATAATGACCGGATGAAAATTACAATTCCTAGATACCATAAATATTTTTACTACGTACCTTTGCTGGGATCGAACCGTAACGCTCAACGCAAAAGCTCACTACGTAAATCACTACGCCAAGTATGCAGTGTAGTCTGTTTGTATTTATGAGATTGTCGTATCAAATGTGGGCTTTATCACCTGTATGGACTTTATAGTAGCGTGGGGACTTACCAAACCTGTTTTTAAATTCAAACATTATTTTTACCTATTGCTATTCTACGAGTACCATAGCATAAAAGCCTCCGCTACAAACTTCTCCAGTTTTCTTTAGACAAATTATCTATACTATTGTAAAACTGTAACAGAGCTGTCTGTACATTTAAGATATTTGAGAATTAAGCTATATAGGCGTGTCTAAACACAAACAATTTTTTTTAGAATTTTTGTCTCTTTGTTTATCAGTTTGTATGTTTGTTTGTTCGCGCATCACTCAAAAACCACTGAACGGATTTTGATGCAACTTTTTATTTGATAGACTGCGATTCGACTTAAAAACTGGTATACATTTTATCCCGTAACTATATCGGGAACCTGAGATATATCCGCATCCGATATATCCTCCGCAGCCAAAAGCTAGTTTTTAGGTTATAACCTAAAAACTATCTTTTGGCTGCGGCCTTTGGGCAAAGGCTAGTTTATTGATATTTATATTCTTCAACACTTATGAGTAAGTTACGTTGTTCAAGTGTCAAACTTATGAACGAATATGTAAACGCCTGTATATTACTGTTTATAACTACTTTGCTCTTAGGTAAGTATATAATATACGTTACTGTAAAAAAATAATGTTTAATAAGCTTTTCTACCTTTGCTTATAAACTCAAAAATTAGGACTATGGCACGTCGGTCGCAGAGAATATTTCGGGCTTGCATGACTTCAATCCCCGCT
Source organism: Leucoma salicis (assembly GCA_948253155.1). Lineage (NCBI taxonomy): Eukaryota > Metazoa > Arthropoda > Insecta > Lepidoptera > Erebidae > Leucoma > Leucoma salicis. Next base: position 9,055,251 of record OX411820.1, on the reverse strand, counting down.
CGTTTCACATCCTAAACCTTATTTTATAAGGCTGCTTACCGTGCGGAAACGTTATTCGGTGGGCGTCCTATGTAATACTATTCCGCCATAGTGTGATCCTCTTTTGTGTGGCCTTTTAACGAAATTAACATTGTTTCGCCGTTCCAGTACCACCATGTTATTAAAGCTTGATAGCTTTTACAAAATGTAATAAACCCGTTTAGATTCTCGTCAATATGAGGAGATTGTAAGGTTCCATATGTATTTTTTAAAGAAACTTTGTTCTTTATTCTATACCATAAGAGAAAAGAATCAGAGTCATCCTGACGAAGAGTATGATTGCACAGATGGCGGAGTGGTTTAGAGTGTGGGCCCCACACAGGACACTTTTAAATATGGACACTCACGGTAGGAGTGGTCTAGAAATCACTCAACAAGCCATCGAACAAGTTATCCTCCGTATGTCTCTGCTCGGTATCCAAACGAAATAATTGCCAGAAAACCAAAGTCACCGACATAGTTCAACGCATTAATAAACTGAAGTGGCAGTGGTATCATATAAGCTTATGAGACCGCGAACTGGCAATCGTATTATAGCTAGTCGACCAGTTACAAAAGGTAGCCAGAAGAACAGGTAATAGTTAGAGATACTAGGCTCAATATAGGAAATAATGATATGCCTTTGTCCAGCAGTGGACTTCCTATATACTGGTAACTTCGTTTTCCGCATAATGCAACCCCAAAAAACAAGTTATACTTTTTATAACACCACTAACCACACGTGTTGTCAGATAGCTGTTTATAATATGTATATGTACAACATTATGTAAGCGAGTTTCCTCCCGCACATTATACAAGGGACTGTTAACTTAGCTCGCAAACAGCGGCAAATGGCCACTTGTAAGCTTATCACTCGCACACCCATTTTTACATAATGGCTACTAAAATGATACTTGCTGATTTAGTTCTTAGGTCCTCTAATAACGTAAAGTACGTACATTATATCTTTGTGATATCCCGACTGTTGTGAAGCATTTTTTTTAACGTGATCCACGTGCATACTGCACGTGGATCACGTTAAAAAATAACGATAAAAAATCACGTTAGAGAAATATTTACAATTTAAAAAAAACAGCTTACCTCTATCCCTGAAGGGGTAGGCAGAGGTGTATTACACATCCCCAGTTTACCAGCTATTTTGAAGTGCCACGTAATTGGGGGCGAGCCTATTGCATTCGCATTTCTAAACGCCGGCCTGCTACTGAGAATTTTTCTTTTTACGAAAAACCTCAATATACGAGTACATTGCCCGGGGCTTGAACACGAGACCTCATGATCAGCAGGTCCCACGCACTACCGCTTCACCGCCGAGGCAGTTCTTTACAAGTAATTAACTAATGATATCAATTTAATGTTAGTTTCTAGTAGGTGGAAGATATCGACCCAGGAAAAACGTTGTTGGTGATTATTACAATAGGTATATGGACGGAACCGGAAGCGATGGTAAGGTGTAAGGCTACGCATTGCAAAAATACTCAAAGTTCTGACGTTGATCCAACCAAATTTCAATCACCGATGAACCTCTTTATACCTATTCAATCCAAAGCTGAAAATACTAACGCTGCTAAAGCTTTGGTAAAAATATGATAGCAGAGCTCCAAATACCATCGGACCTGTACTTTGCACGCGTTTACCTAAAAAGTTAAATGATTACATCTTACCCTAAACCGCGACAGTACAAATTGGGACTTTAAAGTTGAGTCCAGAGGGACATGAAAAACGTGAGGTAATTAAAAATAAATAAAAAAGTCATCTGATTAAGCGGCACTGTGATCATGTTCCAGAAGTTTTATTTCCATCTGTTCACGGAATTCAGTTCTTTTTATTCTCACATGATTTTGCATATATTAGAACATTAGATATAAAATTTTACGCCAAATCAACACAAAATGTACCTAACCACACACCCCGTCGTTCGGGGCAACGAACAGGGTAGTGTGGGGCCCGCACCCTCTAAAGAAACCCACCGTGTACCGTCTCTCCGCCTGTGTTGACGGACCACTGGTACTGTGTTGGATTACTTCAGTGGTCCGCCGGCGGCTTACCCTTTCGGGTACCCTCTACTGAGCGACGCATCTGCACACGGAGCGTCGCACCTTAGCGGAAAGCCTTGCGGGTGGCGGACGTTCCCCGGTCCATCCACCCGCAGCCTTAGTTAGGGTGGCATGAGGCGCAAGTACTCGCGCCTGCGCCGTCCCAGTCGCTGGCGGCGGTTTGGGTCAGCGGAAGAATTTTCCTTACTGGCCCTCTCCGCTGCTTCCTTCCGCGAGATAACCTCTTCGTAGAAGGCAGCGATCGCGGCTAACTTCCTGTTGCTGCTAAGCATCGCTCTGACGACGCTCGACAGCGAGAGGTCTCCCCCTATTGCCGCTACGAGTTCACGGCGCTGCTCGGCTCAAGCCTCAATCACTCAAGCGTATGCCGCGCCGTGTCCTCGTCGCAGCCGTAGTGAAGACAGCCCGGAGTCACTTCCCTCCTTGCGACTATGTGTAGATATCTGGCGAAGCAACCGTGCCCCAACAGCACCTGCACCAGTCGGAATGTAAGGACTCCGTGCTGTCGCCCTGCCCACTCCTCCAGCACAGGCTGGAGCGCCCCTACTGTCTAGAGACTGGCCCCAGGCGTCTCCAGCCGCACCCTCAAACTGGTCATGGTAGCTCGGCAGCCGTCGCCCTGCGCCACCTCGCTGGGCAGGAGACGACCGCCCCTAGCCCGCTCTTGCAACGACCGCCCCTAGCCCGCTCTTGCAACGCCCGCCAATACACCTCGGCGAGCACCTCTGCCTCTAAGTCCCACGGGAGGGTTCCGGCCAACGCGCAGGTCACCTCGGTCCATACCGTGCGGTATCTGCGTATAAGCCTAGACGCGACGACTCTTTGTGATCTCCACAGAAGTGTCCTGTTACGGTTCGTCACCTATGTTTAAGTCCCACGTAATAGGGAGCAAGCCTATTGTCGTCTATTTTCTTTTTACGAAAAAGCTCAATAACACTGCCCGATTCGGGAATCGAACCCGAGACCTCATGATCAGCAGTCGCTCAGACTACCGCTGTACCACTGAGGCAGTTTTAGTTGTACCGTACCATGTCAGTTAGTGTAATGCCATGCTTACCAATTTCAACGAAGGGGGGTCATATTTGGTGTGGGATATAATAACGGGTAGCAAAACATGGATTTATTACTACGATTTCAAAACAAATCAGCAATCAAGGGTATGGATCTTTCAAGATGAGCTGAAATCAACTAAAGAGGCGCTCGTGCAAATTGCCTCTAAACAGATGTTTACATTTTTAATAAAACTGGACACGTGGCTATTGTGGCTTTGAAGAATATTTGTCGTGCCGTGTTTAATGATGCCACAATCATTTGTTTACCATAAGTTATTGACGTACCTACTCCCTAAAAATAGTCATAAACGCCGTATCATATTGCACCATGATGATCAAAATCCGTTCAGTAATTTTTGATACCTGAACAAACAATTAGACAAAGAGAAGAGAAAACTCTAAAAAAATTGTTTCGTGTTCAGAGAGGCGTAAATAGACCCAATACATTCATTTTTTCTCAAAATTCTTACATTTACAGACATAGGTCCGTTACAACAGCTAGCAAGTATAGAAAAGACTGTCGAAAAGTATAAAAACATGTCTTGGAGGTCACCACGGGGGAGAAGCATATTAATGTTTTCAAAATATTTATAAAAGTGCGTTTATCAAAATTGTTGTATTCGTATGAAAAAGTGCGTTTACGATAACGGAGAATATTTTAAAGAAACAACAATTTCATTTTTGACTATTCATAGTAATTTTCTCTTATTTATTTCGGAAACTTTTAGTGCGCCCCACATGTAAATTTAAAACAGACCCAGTCTAAGCTACAACATTACCAAAGAGAAAAAAAAAATTGAGAGGCAATCCAGATTATGAGTTATCTTTATTACTAACTAAGTCTGTTGTTGCGTGATTAAGAATAATAATAATATTTTAGAATATTTTATAGTGTTAAATAATTTCTTGGGTTAATAAAAGTGATACCTATAACTACTATATAGGCCTTTATAAAATGTATACCAGTTTTTACATACAAAAAAATAATCTAAAAAAAATTTGTTTGTGTTTTGACACGCCTATAAAGCCTATATAGTTAGGATACTAAAACAATGTAGTAAACGTGATATTATATGTAGCCTATGTTACTTCTGTATAATGTAGAGTCCATGAGCGGTAGCCATCACTCACCATAAGGTAACCTGTATCTCGTCTGCCGATAAGGAACAAAAAAACAGCCCGTATTCAATTTTAACGTAACATTTTTATAATACGTTTTATCGTCGGTATGAAAACCTGAATAAATAAGTCTGCCCCTAATTAATCATATTCATACGAGGCCCAGTTGGAAAATCAATTCTGAATATGAAAACATTTGTTAACAAAAACGAGTAACTACATTTACGAACGCACACGATATTTTTTAATAAAAAGGTTTTTATGCTGTAGCAAAACTTTCTATTTTATGAACCCTTTTTAGTGTCTACCTTTGTGAACTGTAATTAAATAGAGAAACAGAACTTACTTATTTTAAGATTCAAAACGGACCTTCTTTTTAATTGTTTAGTTAAAATGTTTATAAGTCGTCTTACAAACTGTTAAATTTGGAATTTCCTTATTAATAGTACTTTATTCTTTTATTTTATATACTACAAGTGCGGTGCAGTGTGGGGCCGGCTTTGCCGTGTGGGGCCGGCTTTAGAATTGTCCCACCCCTCTCCACCCATGGTAGTCGTAAGAGCCGACTGAGGGAATAGCGGAGGAGTGGCCAGCAGCACTCCTTCGAGTATTAACAAAATCCACTGCGATCGCCAACCCGCCTGCCAAGCGTGGCGATTACGGCAATATCCCCCATTCTTGGGGAGGCCTATGTCCAGCAGTGGACGTTAAGAGGCTGATGGATGGACTACAAGTGTGGCAAAGGAGAGTGAGGTTAAGGAAATGGAGAAGTTGGATAGGAAGGAAGATATAGAAGGAGTGTAGAGGAGTACGAAATAGTACATACCTACTAAACCGCCATGCCTTACGAAAGGCAGTAATATTTCCCCGATCCAGCTGGCTTATTTATGCTATTTTAGCAATGTTCTGCAAGGTCTGAGCAATATTATACTTTGACAATTAAGTTTATATTAACACAAATTGAGAAAATGTGAAATCGAAAATAACAGTAGGTAACGAGCAGCGTGGCAATTGCTCGTAACTGCGATGGCTGAATTGGCAAAGCATCTGGGACGGTATTCCAGGAGATCCAGGTTCAAATCCTGCTAGGTACTGTTATTTTCGATTTCAAATATTCGCATTTTTTGTTAATTTAAATGGCTAATGTTCAATGCCAAAAAAGATACATAAAAATATCAAATGATTTAACTATTACCTTAGTAATTGTGCATTCTATAGATAGTTTACAGATATAATAACATCTATAAATTTCAATAGTACCTAAGTTTTGAATTAAATGTCTGGGCAATAAAATTTCCAATTCGAACCCTAAGTGTCAACTTTTAACATACATATTATCTCATCATTGCATCTGTAAATATCGTCAGAGAATGCAAGTTTCTATCACGAGAACATCAACTTTTATCACAAGTCTGAATAAAATAAACTGGACCAGTTTTTTAATTAAAGAATCCAAGATTCAGAATCCTGCCATATATATAAACCAATAATTAAAACAAACTGGGTACAATAAAACTCAGCAGCTATAACATCCTTCTATCACAAGAATCAAAAAATAAAATGGCGTGTAAGAGACCGTTCGTGGCAAAAAGGAATTAAGGTAATCATCACATCAATCACAGGGCCGCTGGATGCTGAAGTGTGCCCCTGGGAGTGAGCCCGCAGCTCGTACTGATTGTCACGCATTTATTTGACCTTTATGTCTGACAAACGAATAATTATTGCACAGATTTAAATATCAAATTCTCTTTCGAATTTCTGACTTTAAACGTTACATTTTTGCATCATCCTAGTCTTTTTTTTTTAATTAATAATCCTCCACGCTGGCTTTGACCACTTCAATTACTTCTGATTTTTGTCTTAATTTCTTGAGCGAAAATTGCATGATGTTACTAGCCATACAAAAGTATAGCTAGTATAGCAAATTTTGCAGTATATACAAAATGCTACAATATTTATACACAATGACATTGATATAATTTTATTGTAATAGATGTAGGCGGACGATCTATGCTTGCGAGTCGCCATCTCTAAGAAAAGGGATAATCCTACCCCTGGAGAGGAAGAATGATAAGGAGAGGAAAGGAAGGCTACTAAGGAGAGGACAAGAAGAATAACAAAAAGAGAATAGAGAGGAGATTTAAGCATTTGGCACTCTCACTCACCATATGCACACACAATGGTGGGAGTATACAAAAATACAATTGACCGACGCATATCACAACTAGACTCATAACAATCATTTGTGGATCGCACAAAGAATTGTTTTGCGTGGGAATCGAACCCATCTATACCAAAACATAGCATCACGCCTGTATTCCCCGAAGGGGTAGGCAGGTGTATTACACACCCACGACTCGCCAGCTATGTTTGAGTCCCACGTAATAGGGGGCGAGCCTATTGACGTCTACGGGGTGCATTTCCAAACTCCGGGCTGTTACTGAGAATTTTTCTTTTTAGGAAAAAGCTTAATAACATTGCCCGACCCGGGGATCGAACCCGAGACCTCATGATTAGCAGTCGCATACACTACCGCTACACCACCGAGGCAGGTAAATCTATACCATTTAGCCATATGTGCAGTCTAGTACAATACTGTTAATAACTACATACACATGCACGGGTGGAGACTTGAGTTCTAGGAGTCCCCACCACCACGCGAAAAACAAAAAAGAGACGGCACGCGGATCACTCCGATCAATTGGACGGAGCCGTAACGCTTGAATCATTATTTTATATAATGACATGTTTTTCTATAATTATTGTACGACGAGTAAACCAGCCCTATACCTAAGTAGAACTCCTCACAGCTACGAATAAATTCTATCACCCAGTACAAAAGCTGTTGAGTTTTCTTGCTTCAATTATCAGTATTTTACAACGCAATATCGTTCATATCTTTATCGAGATAAAGATTTGAACGATTGCTCTACTTAGCATAACTAGCATAACAGTAAAGAAAACCATAATTTTCATATGAAATTGACAAAAAATATTGTAACACATATATACTTATTGGCATTACAATATTTGCCTAATATTATTGCATACACTTTACGTGTAAATTAGGTACAGTATTCAAAATTGAAACTGGGGTTGTACTGTTGTGTTGTTGCAACTGAAGGGAGTTGGAATTAGCAAAACGAAAGGGCTTATGGGAATTTCTACTTGTCGCATAAAATTACATAAGTCAATCGTGTTCCCTGCCTGTGCTATTTCCAAATAAGTAGCAGATTGATGAATTTGATTATGCTAACTAAGAAACAATGTGCACCGATGCACTGCCTTTTAGAAATGTTCGTTATTTATATCTCTATAAACCATAGACTTAGAAGCGTAGCGAAAAAATCAAACGCCTATGCTACAAACTCGAAAAAAGTTATCAATTGTTTTAAGGATGATGTTGTATATGATTAGAAGGATTAAGCTTTCTCTGGCGCAATGTCTTAAGAAATATTATGTCTATTATAAAATAAAAAATCCAGTCAAATTAAAGTGTACAACTAAAATAAGCAGCTTTAAGACAGTGACCACTAATAATTGTTTCAATAACAGGATAATTACAAAAAGTCTAAAGCGTACTTGCACTTGACGATAGCACAGCACATGTTAATTTGCAATTCCTTAAACATGTCAAAATAATAGATCTATGGCATAATTCACTAAAGTTTGATACCGCTATAATTATTAATTTATGTATAATAAAATTTAAATTAACTAAGAAATTAATAAAGGAAAGGGGTGTACAAAATGTGCTACCCTACTGCATTTGAGATGAGGCTGCTTTTCCCCGTATGAAGAGAAAGAGCTTGGTTATACATTAATTTACATTATATTGTTATCGGTTGCCTATAGTAACAGCCGTTTCATTACCTACCTTATTATATTTACTAGCTGCTACCCGTGACTTGGTCCGGGTGGAATTCACTTATTTTCTTTTTTGTATGGCCATACCTTAATATTTTTCCAATATAAGAGTAGCCTTAGTTACTACCTATAACGCTAACTATCTGCCAATAAAAGTCCCGTTCAAATTGGTCCGGCCGTGTTAGAACAAATAGAGAAACCATTACTTTAAAAGTTTACATTTTGTTATGGGTAACGTATATACTTAATATAACAACACCAGAGGAATCACTCGCACATCGCCATCTCCAAGGAAAGGGATAGGAGGTGGATAGGAAGGATATAAAGAAGAGGATAGGTAGGATAATAAGGAGATACCTACTGTTGTTTCACGCTGACCTTTTGTGAGAGGATTCTTCCCCGATCGAACCGGTGCATTCATGCTGGGATAAGCAAGGTCACTAGATATCTACTATAAGTGTATAGTAGTCTAGTGAGACTTCATTTACATTCTTTTAAATTCGAATATTTTTGAGTCTCGTGATGTATTTGAACCATAGAGATCATTATAGTTTACATTTGTAAGTATCGTACCAGCCATAAATGATTACAAAAAAAACTTATTACGTGACCTTGTCCTACAATTTCAAAATAATTAAACATTTTATGTAAACTACTTGGGTAGCAAACAAGTATTCTTCACTTCACTCTCATAGACACTAGTAAGACCAAAGGTTTCACACACGCGTCAACCTTCGTGAAATGAAATGGGATATATGGATGTGAAGAATGGATAATAAAAAAGTGACGGGCCTCGTGGCGTAGTCGGTAGTGTAACTGACTTCCGTGCACGAGGTCGTGGGTTCGATTCCCACTCAGGACAATTATTTGTGTGATTAACCCAGATATTTGTCCTGCGTCTGGGTGTTTTCTAACTATTATATGTATGTATTTACAAAAAAAAGTAGTATATGTATTATGTCCGTAATCTGGTACCCATAGCACAAGCATTAAGCTTAGTTTGGGACCAGAGGACGTTGTGTGAAAAATTTCCGTGAATTTATTTATTTTATTTTAAGTGACAAGAAGACGAATATTAAATACGATAGAAAGGGAACGAAGAAGAGCTTGAACTTCCCATACTCTCACTTGCTTAACGAAACACTTCAATCAGAATATCTATTAGGCTAGGTATCTACCTAGCTACCATCTTTAGGCTGACATTCTGTTTTACAGAAAATAGACAACAACTGCCAAATAGACCTTGTTTTTTGTAAAGGTGAGAAAAAACTTACCTAATCGCACACCCCGTCGTTCCGGGAAACTATCAAGGTAGTGTCGGGCCCTCACCCACTAAATAAACCTGACGTTCGCCGTCTCTCCGCCTGTATTGGCATACCACTAGAACGGTGTTACATAACATTTTGATCTATATTTTAGCACTTGACATGCTCAGCTACTCTTAAAGTACAAATTTTAATTTGTGATTAAGGAAAAATATTATTTTAGTACAGACGGGAATCGAACCTGCGTCCCTTCCTATCCGGGGAAGTGCTCTAATCCAAGATTTTTTTTAAACAGATACACAGTTTATAAAAATCACGCCATCAAATAGTATGAATTTTAATTGCAAAATTACTGTTTAAAAAAATCACGCCATCAAATAGTATGAATTTTAATTGCAAAATTAAACTTACTATATTGGATTAATGCATGTAAATGCGTTCCGATAGAGGGCGTTGGTCGTTAAGACAAATGTGATAAGGAGATTGGGTATGTCTAAAAGATAGTACTGTAGCTCAGTGGATTAGAGCACTTCCCCGGAAGGGAAGTGCTCTAAACTAAACTAAAATACTCTTTTTCCTTATTCACAAATTATAATTTGTACTTTAGGTGTTACATAATTTCAGTCATACTGGCAAATAGTCCTAAAAATAAGTGCGACTGTGAAATACAGCTATAAGTATACATTAAGGTTTTCCACCATACAATAAATTAGCTAAATCGAATAATTAACGTTCATTCGACTATAGTGTTGCATTACAGCTAAATAAAGCAACCTTATTATTACTAGTACCGTGTGTTTTCCCGGCATTCTTTTGATTAAACAATGCAAGAGTTAGGGGCAATTTGAGGCGGCCCCGGGAAACTTGCCAGAGAGAACCTATTTGTTGTGGCCTAAACAAATAAAGTAGTTTGGGGGAAAACAGATCAGTTAACTTGTTAAGTGTGTGAGGACGGAACCGAGGTGCCGCTGGATTTGTAATAAATTGCGCAAGCCTATGTATTAGAATAAGTTCTAGAATTTACTGTAATTGCACGCCTCACACACTCCGCCGCGCTGAACAACTGATTTTTCTAACTTAAAATGTCTATATTTATCATATATTACACTTGTAAAATAATATATATATTCATGATATTTTTGATGCCATTTTTGTTATTTAAACTAGTAAAAAACTGTTTCATAAAGTTCTGGCTTGGACGTCCGCTTGTTGTAGGTATGTTCGGAGAATGTATGTTAACACGATAACGACCGAAATACTTTACTAATCGAGTCTTGTTTTTTCTTTTACGAATTAGTATGATTACGAATAGAGCCCTATCACTTTTCACGGTCTGATTCGATGTGGTTTAATTGTTCTTAAATAATTGTGAATATTTACGCTCGACTTGACACTAAAACCAGCGCTATGCTATACCTTATTTCGTGAGAACTACTTGAACTATTTCTATAGACCAATATAGAAGTACTTAAAATTAGCGCTAGATGGCGTACAAGACATGAAAACCTCATTAGTACTTTTTTAAATTAGCGTTATCTATGTGATTTATTGAAAACTACTTAGTAAGACCAATACATTATTATTTACTTATCATTTAACTAAATAATAATGTATTGGTCTTACTAAGTAGTTTTCAATAAATTATATTATTATTATTTTATTGTGAAAAATGAAGATTATGAGGCGTGCACTTTTGGATTTTCCAAAGTATTTTTATAATATTATTACTATACTCGTGTAGTATGTTTGGTAAAAGAATAAATATAATCTATCATCAGTAGTGGCGGTATTCAAGGGCATCTAAACAGTCGATTCATAGCTAAATTATTAAATATTGTAATCGAAATTAAATTAAGACTTGTACGCAAACTGGCGGCAGTTAATTACCATAGACAATTCCGTTTGCTTCAGAATCAACTAAGCAAGATAATTAGAGTAATTTCTGGTACATTCTGCTACCGAGGGATAACGCAATAAAAAGTGATAAATTACTTTTTTACCTTGAAAACAAACACAGATAATAATCGTGCTGATTTCGTAAAGAAGAATCTTATTAAACTTTTTTGTTTGAAGAAAATTAATTGGATAATCGTCCTTTATCTTTTCCATTATTGCTATAAGTAAAAGGAAGTGTTTTGCCGCTGGGCAGTTTTTAACAACGGTCAAGAAATTAAATGCTGTTTTTTCCTAATTAGGAAGTCACGGCAGTGATAATGTTATATTTTTGAAATATACTTGAATTACAATCGAACAAATATGCCATTAACCGATATCTCATAAATGAATAAGGACCTATTTCTGCAAGAGTCTAATATTTGGATTATGACCATGTGCCAGTGGTGGCTTTTTCTTTTTGACACGCTAAGCAAGCTTGCTTAATAGTAGGTGACGATTTACTTTTAGTGGTTCAACCTCACCAGCTTAGTGAAAACTGATTAAAGACATTTACATTGTACTCGGATGGGAAACTGATTCCATTCCACTACTGTGCGTATTGTGAAAAAAATTATATAATATTTAGTGCCTGACCAATGAAGCAGTCATTAGACAACAAATGCAATGCATAAAAATCAATAAAGATAAATATTTGACATTCGAAAACAAGAAAGTTCTAAATATCTCAATCACCTCTAAATTCACTTAATAATTCGAAAATCGAATGATTTGAATTGGGCGTTACTTTGATCGAAATTAGGGAATATCATTCTCACCTCGAACGTTCGGTAATCCGGTAAGTGATTGACATGTTTACCGTTAAATATTTAGCGGGACCCGCCATTAGGAGCGGCGAACGGAGATAATAGTCGGGAGATTTGATTTTGTAATCACGTTATTGAGTAGCACTTCGTTATCTCATTTCACCATTACAAAATAATTATATACTTTACATATAATATTATATGTATGTGTATATAAAATTTAACTTATCAGTGGTGATGAATGAATGTAAGGGGTTTAATTTTTGCATATTGTACCGAAATATTAATTCAAAAAGAATGAAAGAGGTTCTCGATTCTGTTGTATTTTTTCTGTTTGTTACCTCAGAACTCTGTCGTTCCTGAAAATATTTTTTTTACCCCGACGACAGATCCAGCTTACCAAAGAGTCAGAGGTGAACATTCTACTGGCCAATTGAGTTCTAGTCAGACAGAGTTCAGAGTCTAAATTCGATTACAATTATAAACTTTTTACAATAACAGCATTTAGTAATTTGCATGTCATTCGTATATTGTTTGCCATTATACAAAGACTTTATCAAATTTAACAATGAAATTATTATTTAATTATAATCGGTGCCTGGCTCTTGCCGAATTTGAGGTATATTGACCTGCTATGTGAAATACATTTGCCATAATTGAACTTGTAACTAAGACGTCTCCGGTACTCATCTTGGATCGTGCAAATTGGTTAGTCATCGAAAATATTCTCAGTAGCAACCCAGGGAAGTAACTACGCATTCGCCAAGAAAATAGCATTGACACACTATATATTATGTTGGAATAATTAGATAACTTATTTAAATATAAAACAGATTTGTAACACCTCTACTTAAAGGTAAAAATAAAGAACAAAATAAAAAAAGCAGTGTCTATTTAATTGTATTGCAATCCTTCTTACAAAAATGTCAAATATCACTTCGTATATTCCAGTGATAGATGAAAGCAACCCTTCCCATTTTCAGTTGCCATAAATCACTGTGGTGTCAGAACGAGACAACAATAGACCCGGCGCGGTTCTCGTTTTGAGCGCTTTAATTAAAATGTTAAGAATTTGTATTCTACATGCGGGCGCTTGATGCCCATTATACCAAGATCCCTCTACTTCAACTACTATCAAGTAACTAAAAGAAATCCCAAAGCTCCGCTCTATTTGGATACTCCAATGTTAAAAAACACACCTTTGTGTAAAAAGGTAATAACTCTCACAAAGCATTTTTATAGGAATATCGTTACCAAAATTATGAAATGTTTTTATTTTGTTTACTGAATAAACATTATGTCGTAATAACTTTGCAAAATACGTAACAACAACTCAATATTTCAGATAATAATGTTTGTTAAATAAAATTTTGTAGCGGTAAAGCCTTGCTTGTCCCGACATGGATGTGCTGGCTCAACTGGAGAACCACCCTCTCACAGAAGATCAGCATAAAACAAGGACTGGCATAATATAATATATCAAATAATAATTAGCTACCTACTCCTACTGTTGTGTACTGTCATATAGGGAATGGGAGCACTGGAAGCCTAAACCCCCTCCTCATCGTCTTCTTAGTATCCTTCTTCTTTATACCTATCTTAGAGTAGATAGGTGTCGACTGATTCATCTTATGTTACTATCGTCTACGGGCTACAGTAACCGCTTAGTACCAGGTAGGCCGATTTTGCTTGCCACCCTCGTAGTATGAAAAAAATAATACTAAGGTACTTATATACTTATTTCTCATCACACCATCTCCCTTGCAGGGTAGTCAGAGCGAACAGAGTGCTAAAAGGCTCTTTTCTTCCTTAATATTCATAATTCTCTCCGAACACACTCTCCAGTTTCGGAGACTCCTGACTCCACCTTCCTTCAATACATGACCGATTTGGTCTAGGTAGGTGAGTATCGGTCTCTCCCTGTACCTACATCCTTCTACTTTCGCATTGTATATCTTCTTCACCAGTCGCTCGTCCGGCATTCTTTCCACGTGTCCAAACATCGTAGCATTCCCTTTCGCATCTTTACACCAATACCACAGAATAGATACTAAACCAATACACTCTTTCATACCTACTCGCTCTCTTACGTCATCGTTACGAATATTAAGTTGGCCTAAAAAAATATAATCTTGAAATAGTCACCGCATTACAGAGTACATCATTTTTAAATTACCTACTTACGGCCACATACAAATGTTAATAGAGGCGAGATAAGTGATATAATACTTTGCAATTTGTGCTTTTCAAGTATTGTGTATTTTTTATTTTATTTTTTATTGCTTGTAGTGGCAGACGAGCTACGGCCCATCTGATGGTAAATGGTAACCGTCCCTCATGGACTCAACTATACTGAGAGTATTGTCAAGCCGCTGCTTACCATTTCATTTCATCAATATGAAATGAAAGAATAAACGGCTATGTCCTGCTACAGCCAAAATGCAACCATGTGCTTCATGGCCGGTCACACTAGAGATAGTGGTACCAACCCATTCGGGCCCGATACCAAGTGAGTACTCCCACTCGGTACCCAGCCCTACCACCAGTCATGCAATGGATGATAATTGCTTACTTCCCTTAGTCGCCTCATACGACACCCGTGGAAAAGAATGGGATGGTGACACTTATATTCTTAAACCGTCACCATACGGAATAACAAATGTTACAAGTAAAATACGAACTTATGTATTTGGAAATCTACGCATCTCATACGAGTAGGCGACATGACGAGCCGTCATGGAACTCATGAATTCGATCAAATAAGCGATGCATATTGTTCAGAAACAATCGCAATAAATTGGAAGCATGTGATGCGAAGCGCAGTTTCTCGGCGGCCGGTCGCGTGGTGCCAGAACTTTTGCAATATTGACGACTTCGACGCCATTACTGACGCCTGCACAACGTTCTGCATTCAAAACGGGAGATTAAAAATATGAATGATAAATAAAATGTCATACCTCTCAACTATTTCATATTCGCTACATATCTAGACTACAGAACAGTACCTACTTTTAAGAGTAATGTACAATAAAAATGAAAACCAGGTCAGTGTATTAATTCAAAATATCATTAAATAATGTACATAAGTTATAGGGCTAGTGGCATAAGTTAGCGACTTCAAACCACGAGAGCGCAACTTTGAAGCAAAGGTTGTGAAAAAAGTTTTATTGGGTTTACCATCAAGATCTTCTCACTTGTAGTATGGATTCTGAAATTGTGTCTGGTAGACGATGCCATCTAAAGAAATAAAAGTGCAATAATAGCCTAGTGGTAAAACTAAGGACTGCAAAAGCGATCGAATTAGACTCCCAGTCCAAAGTCATCGCACGGCACAAATCTCGCGATTTTTTGAAATAATGTGTGATTCGTTTATCACTGCTCGGTGAAGAAATTATTCCGTGTGGTGATGGACTAAAACTACAAGTGTCATCACCCCATTCTTTCCCACGGGTGTTGTACAAGGCGGCTAAGGAAAGTAAACAATTGCCATCCATTGCATTACTGGTGGTAGGGCTGGGTACCAAGTAGGAGTACTCACTTGCTATCAGGCCCGAGTGGATTGGTACCACCATCTCCCTTGTGACCAGCCATGAAGCACATCGTTCTGTTTTGGTTATAGCAGGAGACAGCTGTTTATTATTTTATTTCATATCTGTGAAATGAAATAGTGAGCAGCGGCTTGACAATACTCTCGTGAGTCTCTCATAGTTGAGTCCATGAGCGACGTTACCATTTACCATCAGGTGGACCGTGGCTCATCTGTCATCATTCGCAATAAAAATAAATATTTCGGGAGGAAACGCAGGAGGAGACGCTTAGTAAGAGGGATTTAGGTCGTGCCCAATAGTGGGAGTAAAATGGGTGGATAACAAAAGCAATGATAAGACAAGAAGAAAGCGTTAATTACTTGGGTATGCACCTGGACCGGCGTTTGACATGGCAAAAACATATTTGGACTAAACGAAAGCAACTTAGCAACAAAATCAGAAGCATGCACTGGCTCATCGGACGAAAGTCGCAACTATCTGACACCAGCAAAATTACAGTATACAAAAGCATAATCAAGCCTATTTGGACATATGGGATTCAGCTGTAGGGGTCTGCTAGCCACAGCAACATTGAAATTCTGGAAAGATTCCAGAGTAAGACAATTAAAAAATATGCTTCGAATACCATATTATGTTAGCAACCACAATATGTATATGGACATTAAGATACCTACGATTAAACAATAAATACAAAACTATAGTAATAAATATCAAATAAGATTAGAAACACACAGAAATGACCTTGCTGCTAAACTTGCAGGAAAGGGAAGCATCCAATTCCAAAGATTAAAGAGACATAGCATCTCAAACTTAGTTACAGGATATAACAGGACAGAGAGCTGACTCAGTGGACTCATCTCTTTGCAAACATCATAAGGAAACAGTCATCAAAAAGGATTATTGGTCACGAGGATCAGATAGCCAAGTAGCAGTATACAAAAAAAAAGACAATAAGATTCTCGAAATAAGCCTCACTCTCAAACAATTTTTTGTTTTACGTTAAAAGAATACAAAATGTTATATCATTTTGAGGCAAGATATCTACAATATGTCTTGCCTGTTATTATATTGACTCGACAGCAAGATGGCGCGTTATATACGTATGTCAGCCAATTCACGTGAGTGCCCATTTGACAGCCAAATGCTAATGACTACCAACTTGCGCGACTCGATTTAACTTTAGTATATCTGAAATGAGCTGCGCTCTATTATGTAGCCTGGAACTCCAAAGCATTTGTGTTACTCAAATTATTGTAATGCGTGAGCTTAATCGCTCCTTTTTTTATATCTATCCGACTGTTGAGCAATGGGTAGAGAGTGCATTGATAACGATTGACTTATGACCTATGCCGTTTGGCGCATTTAACAAGCAGGGATGTTTTCCCTCTCTCGGCAATGATAATTTCGTCGTTAGGCCTATTACTAAGCTATCATTACTTGAAATATAAATGCTATAAGCACCTATTTGTATTTTGAATGTTACAGTATCGAAGAAATAAGTGAAAAGAAAGTGTTCGTGTAGATATTATGTCTAGCAATTTACATAGTTTTTTAGATATTGGTATTATTTCCATAAATAATAAACATAAACGATTGTTGGTAGTGTTTCCACAGAGTCAATACATCGGGCACGTGCACCAATATCCTATTGATATTGTTCTAAACGGAACTCGTAAACTTTTCCAATATCGGAACCGTATCGAGTGCATGCAAACAAATTGCATCTGTCGACCCAACAATTCGTCGCCTTGCTATGAAGTATTAAATTTGGACGTAGCACCTCTGTGAAATATGATTATACATTTTCTTTAAAAATTGCAGTAACAAGTCTTGCTCGAGTAGATGTTATATATTTATAGGTATCTACACACAATTAATAATTGTAAACAGCATTTCTTATTTCTTGTTATCTACATTAAACACAAAGTGAAAAATGTGAAATCGAAAATAACAGTCAGGAGCAGGATCCGAACCTGCATCTTCTGGATACCGTCCAGATGCTTTACCAATTCAGCCATCCTGACAATTGCTCCTGACTGCTAATTTCGATAACACATCATACTTAACGTCTTTGGGTGACGCCTGCGCCATCTGTCGGACGTATTTTCATACATTATACCGACCAGTTAAACTTAATTTTACAATTAAGATTTTTACCTAATAATGACGCAAACCCTATAAATATTTATATATATTTGTAGCATTTGACATGCTTAGCACTATACATTAAACACAAAGACTGCTAATTTCGATAACACATCATAAATTAGCAGTCAGGAGCAATTGTCAGGATGGCTGAATTGGTAAAGCATCTGGACGGTATCCAGAAGATGCAGGTTCGGATCCTGCTCCTGACTGTTATTTTCGATTTCACATTTTTCACTTTGTGTTTAATGTATAGTGCTAAGCATGTCAAATGCTACAAATATATATAAATATTTATAGGGTTTGCGTCATTATTAGGTAAAAATCTTAATTGTAAAATTAAGTTTACCTGGTCGGTATAATGAATGAAAATACGTCCGACAGATGGCGCAGGCGTCACCCAAAGACGTTAAGTATGATGTGTTATCGAAATTAGCAGTCAGGAGCAATTATCAGGATGGCTGAATTGGTAAAGCATCTGGACGGTATCCAGAAGATGCAGGTTCGGATCCTGCTCCTGACTGTTATTTTCGATTTCACATTTTTCACTTTGTGTTTAATGTATAGTGCTAAGCATGTCAAATGCTACAAATATATATAAATATCTTGTTATCTAGTTAAACCAGGCTATTCTTTGTCGTTCCTACGTGTATTCTTTTTGCAAACTGATCTGTAGGGAGGCAGGTATATATTATAAAATTTATAACTTAATGATTTTGAATATAAATCGTTAGGTATTTGATTTTTATTTTAATTAATTATGCAGTAGAATCTATATATATATGAAAGAAAACAACTTTCGGAAATTCATCACTACTCAGGGACGGGGTGGGGGATGTATGTATGATAAATCTTGTTCTACAGAGCAAAACACATAGATATGCTCAGCGGCTGACTGTGGGTTGGGTTGTGATTGTGGAAAAATGCTTTGTATACACAATACTACTGATTTTAAATCCTAACCGGTTCCGGGTTGATTTTTCTTGTAACTTCTCTGGTTCTCGATAAAGTGACGCTATAAAATGCATATTCCAGTTTTTTATTATAATGGAGAGCTATCTAATCTACGTAAGAGAGCAAGTATGAAAGGGAGTATTGGTGTGAAGATGCGAAAGGGAATTCTCCGATAGTTCGGACACGTGGAAAGAATGCCGGATGAGCGACTGGTTAAGAAGATATACAATGCGAAACTGGAGCAATGTAGGTACAGGGGGAGACCTTGACTCACCTACCTAGTATTGAAAGAAGGTAGAGTCAGGAGTTTCCGAAACCGGCGAACGTGTATGAAGAGAATTATGAATGTTGAGGAAGCGAGAGATGTATCCAAGAATAGTGTATTTTGGCACTCTGATCTCTCTGCCTATACCGCAAGTGAGATGGCGTGATGATAATTAAGTAAGTATGTAAGAGCTATCAAAAAAGCTACGTCAAAATCATTAAACTGATTTTGATGTAGCTTTTTTTATAGCTCTACTTAGCTTTTGCGTGATGTAAATAAACATACAAATTCTACAAAAAACGCAATTAGGCATCTTAGAACAATATAATACAAAACAGCTTAATGCGGGGAGTTTTATTTTCGTCTTGATGCCAAATAAAAGATTTTGTACCATTTTATAATCATCGTGGACTAGAAATTAAAATCTATTTCTGAATATAAATTGCCTTCGCCAAGTGGACTACTTGAAAGGGGTACGAAATATGAAAATAATAACAGTAAAAGTCAGCCTACAAATTCTACAAGTTTAGACAAGAACACAAGGAAATGTTTTTGCAAAGTATTACTCCTGCCCATTTAGTGGCTTCTAAGCGGTAGAGATACGCTTTTCATCTTGATCTCCCCCAGTTTACCAACTAATTACGACAATAACTTGACAAAGTCTCTGTTTTACATAGTCTAATCACAAATAAACGCCCCCTGTAGTTTATCACTGATAAAGAAATGTATTGGGGTGATTTTTTTCCTGCACAGGTGACGTAACCTTCTTACATTATCTATAATTTATTAGTGCTATGATAGTTGCGTTTTCTCCCTTATTACCCCTCTGTGTGTTTTCAACACAATATAGGTTTATTACTAGGTATTTTATAGACCTTTATACATCCGACACCCGCATGTTCTATAGATAAAAAAATTAAAGATAACTGCCTCGGTGGTGTAGCGGTAGTGTATGCGAATGCTTATTTTGAGGTCTCCGGTTCAATCCCCAGGTCGGGCAAAGTTATTGAGCTTTTTCCTAAAAAAGAAAATTTCTTAGCAGCAGCCCGGAGCTTGGAAATGTGCCTGGTAGACGTCAATAGGCTCGCCCCTATTACGTGGGACTCAAACATAGCTGGCGAGTCGTGGGTGTGTAATACACCTCTGCCTACCCCTTCGGGGAATAAAGGCTTGATGCTATGTATAAAGATACCTGATTATTTGAAATTTTTTATTCCGTGTGGTGACATACTAATAATACAAGTGTCACCACCCCATTCTTTCCCACGGGTGTCGTATGAGCCGACTAAGGGAAGTAAGCAATTATCATCCATTGCATGACTGGTGGTAGGGCTGGGTACCAAGTGGGTGTACTCACTTGGTATCGGCCCGAGCGGGTTGGTGCCACCATCTCCCGTGTGACCGGCCATGAAGCACATCGTTGCGTTTTGGCTGTAGCAGGAGATAGCCGTTTATTCTTTCATTTCATATCTGTGAAATGAACCCATTACCATTTACTATCAGGTGGGCCGTGGCTCGTCTGCCACTACATGCAATAAAAAATATGATTTTCTGCATAACATCTATACCACAGGAATCTTTTATTTTTGCTGGAAAAATAGCCTAAGTATATACTTTTCTGGTTACCAGACTATACATATGTATGCAAAATTTCATAATTATTCGTGAAGCGTAACATATAAAAAAACAAATTTTAGTACTTTCATATTTATAATATTAGTAAGGATTATCCTTACATATTTACGGAAAGCACTGAAACTAACATAACTTTTATTAATATTGTATCTACGTCCCGTATCGCGTGACATCCTCTAAAAACAACCATTCGAATTACACAATTAATATTGTTTAATATGTAAATCTCGCTTTAAAAGCGCCACCATGTTTGACGATTTCATTTTGATTCGATCATTGACCGTGTGCCCGTCATGTATATTGATGAGTATAACTCTGATTGGTGAATCAGCCGCTTTTGTTCTACAAAATCAATTTATACCAGTCCGATATTTACTTTACTGCGAGTTAAGAAAATTCTTTGGTACAATTTATTTATTTTGCCAAGCATGAAAGACAAAAAATAAATAATCAAGAAGGCATAAAAATAATTGTAAGTTCAAGCCATCCATCAGCGGACTGAGCGGGATTGGACAGAACACAAAAACATGGGCGAGTGACCGAACAATAGATGACGCTGACGATCCGTCGTACTCAGCCCAAGATGGCCGCCGCCTTTTGGCGGGAACCACTGAAGTGAATAATTGACAAAGGATACAGTCTTTGTGTGTTTTGGCCCGTTGGCTTGTTCGCCGAAATAATGCTCACAAATATTCCAAAATATGTAGATGTTTTTTTCATATTAACCAAAGTAATAAAGTTATTTTTTTAAATATCAATAATAGAAAAGAGCGTTAAGCTTATAATTAATAAGTATACTACACGAATAGTGTTACTAAAGCTGAGAAAAGCATTAGGTCAAACCATTTTCTTAAAATAAGTAGGTACGTCAAAGTCTGGAAAAAACAACGTAATAAGGCTTCCTATAAATACAATTTAATGTAAAGATGCCTTCAAGATCAGTATATGTAATCAAATATTTTTGATTCTATTTGCAAATTGGATTTGAAATCCCATTTTTTTTTTTTTTTTTTTTTTTTTTTTTTAGGCGGGAAAAATGTACCTAACCGCACACCCCGTCGTTCGGGGCAACGAACAGGGTAGTGTGGGGCCCTCACCCACTAAAGAAACCCGCCGTGTGCCGTCTCTCCGCCTTTATTGGCGGGCCACTGGAACTATGTTACATTCCTTCGGTGGTGGATTTGAAATCCCTACGCATCTATCGGAGCTAACATAACCATTCAATTCCATTACTTACGGCTATCCGATATTCTCATGTTATTAACTAGTAATCCACTTATATGTAATTGGGTTATCCACATATAGATCGTGCTAACCAGATTACACATTAGTTTTTGTTAGTGCAGTGATCACTTGATTGCATCATGTCACTTCGTTACTCAACAAAAAATGGGCTTATAAATAATACTGGTGGGTAGAGGCCACAAATTGGCTCCCTCAACATCGGTGAATTACAGGGCATTTCCCTTATTTAGAAATAAGTGCCGTAGGACCCTCGGCGATAGACTACAAAGAACATTATTCGCATGCAAGACGTCGAACGTGAATGCCTCATTTACACCATAATAGAAGTGAGAAATTTCATTTTGAACCATTTCATAAGTTTTACTGAAATTTTGTAGAAAGCAACTGGGACTCTGGGTGTTTTATGTGCAATGTTGAATTAATACATTCCTTTTTTTAAATTACATTTTGTAACAAATCAGAACTTAAGCTTGGATATTATTTTTCTCGTGGTGGCAGGCAATCCAGTGTCTTACTTATTTGATGGTAAATGGCAATCTACTGTGACAAATCTCTTCGAAGTCTTCAGAAACCTTGAAGTTTAATCTTATTTTAGGAATCACCGCATGGTGGTAGACCCTGGCTGATTGCATAATGAATCAGGCATTTTGTATGCTTGCATGTAGGTACACCGTAGAAAATATCAGTAGAAACTTACTCTCTTGCATGAATTCGTTTATAAATGAACCCAAATCAAAATAGTTTATCGTATGAGTTCCCTGAGGAGCAGTCACATATTATTAGTTGTAAATAATCTAGGTATACTTGCATTTTCGCCTAACTTCAAACTGTCAAATCTCAAAAACAATACGTAATAGTAACTACTTTCTGGGCAACAATTTGCTAAGATTTCCATAATTTTAATAAAATGATTGTACCAATCTTTATAAAGCTGCAAGAAATTGACATTTAAGACAGGTAGGACACGGGCACAGAATATCTAATTATACTAAGTACGGTGTATGCTATGCTTCGACAAATACAGTAAATTGACGCAACTTGTCTCAGAATTCGCAAGAAATTTAATGGAGACCAACAAATTATTTGTCAAATTTTACGTGTTGGTCAAATTTATTTGATAGTCTGAGGCTTTGCTTGACGTGTTTGTTAAACAAAATATACTCATTATTTGTTGAAAACGTGAAATTTGACCAACAAAATTGATCGGTTCGACAAATACAGTAAATTGACGCAACTTGTCTCAGAATTCGCAAGAAATTTAATGGAGACCAACAAATTATTTGTCAAATTTTACGTGTTGGTCAAATTTATTTGATAGTCTGAGGCTTTGCTTGACGTGTTTGTTAAACAAAATATACTCATTATTTGTTGAAAACGTGAAATTTGACCAACAAAATTGATCGGTTACAAGACGTTTAAACCAACAAATTATTTGTCAAATTTTACGTGATGGTCAAATTTATTTTATAGGCTATGGGTTTGTTGACGTGTTTGTCAAACAAACTACGTGTCTGACGTGTTAGTCGAAAATATTGATTGAAAGCGTTATTTGGCGTTATTGAAGCGCGTTTAACAAACATGTTTGAACGTTTGAGCTATTGTTTGATGAAAACGTGAAATTTGACAAACTCCTTGGTCTCAAGGCGCTTTAAACGCCTTGTAAACGATCAAATTTGTTTGACCAAGGTGCTTGTCAAATTTCACGTTTTCAACAAATAATGAGTATTTTGTTTAACAAATACGTCAAGCAAAGCCTCAGATTATCAAATAAATTTGACCAACACGTAAAATTTGACAAATAATTTGTTGGTGTCCAAGCGGCTTTACATTCTCAATATTAGTTTTCAAAGCTAAAGTTAATCTTGGCATCAGATGCACTAATCTTCATTTAATCACGCATTCGTTGTCAGTTTCAGAAGACATATTCAAGCTCTATATTTTTTACATGAAGAAAACCTACTCGCAATTGTTCGGCATTGTATTCCGCGGCACCACGGCGTATTGTATTATTTTGGCTTTGTAAGCTTACAAGAATATCTGTCATTGTGAACTTTAGCCTGCCAACAACAGTGATATCTACCTTATTTATTTTATCGCATACAATACAAAAATAAGGCAATCGATTACAATTTTTCTCTTTTTCTGCCTGAAAAGGATAAAGGAATATTCTTTTACCTTGTAATTGTAAGTTAACCGCAACTGAAAATGTAATAAAAATATATATTAAAACTGAAAAATATTATCTCTATTCAGAACAAGATGAAGCCACATTAGGTAGAAACAAACTGCCGCCACAGTTACTACGCCCAGAATAAATGTCGCGGCAATAGGAACTATTCCAACTAACTTCACCTGAACTCCAAGTACGATTAAAACCACGAACAAACATTCAACTATCATCTATGAACTGGATCTCCACCTTAAAATGAACTGCGAAATTTACACGGACTGTAACAAATAGGACTGGCCTGGTGGGTGGTCGTAGCCCTACTCTATTTAGTTACTTATACCACTTTCTAAAGTAGTCACAATAGATTGCCGTATTATTAACTTTTATATTAGACATTTATACATTTTTTAAGAGTTATATGTTTAAATATAGTGACCACAATAGAAATAACCGACTAAGGTTTCTGTGATTTCTACACTTCGGTACGTTTAATCATAAAAATATTTTAATTACTTATAGTAAACCAGTATTTCAATTGTTTTTATTATTGTTTCAGAAATGTGGTATACAACCTCAGTCTAACAGATCTGACTGAACAAAGTCGCCTTGTCTGGTACTCACCTGAAAATGACGTCAAAATGTGCGTCGTTAAAGGAAAAGACGAGGTAAGCCTAAATGTTTGTGTTTTTAAACACTTAGCTTATTAAACTGCCTCTGTGGTGCAGCGGTAGTATGAGTGACTGCTGATCATAAGGTCTCGGGTTCGATCCCCGGATCAGGCAACGTTATTGTGTTTTTTCGTAAAAAGAAAAATTCTCAGTAGCAATCCGGAGCTTGGAAATGTGACATGTGAATTTGACATGCTCCAACAACCGCTCTTGCAGTGAGTGGCAATTCACTGTAGCAACTTAAATCCCTAAAAGCTGTATATATTGACAATATCATCAACTTATAAGATGCATCTTATGTAATGTAACCTATTCGTTGAATAACTGCAATAAAATTAAATAAACGATTTTAAATACAGAATAATGAACCTGCGGCCTTTAAGTATATCAGTTTTACCTGCCGCCATCTTGTGGCGAATAATTGAATTTGGAACGAGCCGGTCGCGTACGAAATGAGGCCTTATTCCGCTAAACGTCTCTCTACCGAATACCGGCAAATTAAAAAGCCAATCGGGTGGAAATTCGCGCCAGACTTCCATGAGAAAGACGCTCCGGGAAGCTCGTATAACTTTATTTTAGTTCCAGTTAATGAGCGACCTCATTTTGGGATTACAGAATATGAATGTCGGAACTCGAGTGTATGGTGCTGTAACCTGTATTAATACATGTACGAATTTGTTTTAAGTACTCCTCTGCTTTGTTTAGAACCTTACGTAATTTTAATATAAAACTCTTCAGCAACAATCTTTACTTTTACAATTACGCTTTTTAAGCTAAATTTGCCTAGGATGAAATTATCAATGCAAGGACATCAATTTTAATCAATAGATACTTTATTTTTCTTGTAAAATTGATAATATGATAATTTATAGAGAAGATTGACGGTATCCAGGAGATGCAGGTTCAAATCCTGCTCGTGACTGTTATTTTCGATTTCACATTTTTCACTTTGTGTTTAATGTTGGTATATGTAGTGCTAAGCATGTCAAATGCTAAAAATATATATAAAAATATCTAAATAAGCTCTAATTTAGTTACAACCCATAGCCACAACTTTAACAACAGTCAGATTGAATTGTAACGAGTGTAAACAATATTTTTTACTCCGTGTCATATGAAAATCAATACATAATACAACAAGTTAGCTATATTCGATTCATGGCTAGGAATATTGTTCAATAACACAATAACGAAATTTTAGTTTTCATTAAAATTGGGCTCGAGAACTCCTTTGAGTTATTATACTAATTTTATAAATTTAAAAAAAGTTTGTGTTTGTCTATTTGATACTCAGTCACGCAAATACTGCTGAAGATTTGGATGAAATGCGGCAAACAGTTTATTACCTGTATTAAGAAATAAGACACCGATAACTATTAAGCTGGAAATATGTTAGATTTCTGTTAAATTGTCAACAAACGAACTATAAGATGTATGTTTAAGCGTGAAACTACAGGGCGTATATTGCATATTTATATATTGCTCAAAGTTAATCACTATTTATTATCTATAAATAGCAAAGAATTAATTACATAAACTTTTACTCACTTATATATACAAATAAATAAAAAAGAATAAGGGTATAAAACTTATAAAATAAAGCACTATAAATATGAACACTTGAACGAATTTAAGACCAAGTGGACTAAACTTCATTTAAGTGACATTCTACTGCCGGCAAAGTCACCCAAAATGCTGGCAACATTACCCCGCTGTACGGCGAGGCTTATCCTTAGTATTGCGTAAGCCAGCATTTTGGTCACGTGTCGACTCCATAAGACGTATCGATTTACCTTAGGATTTACCTTACAAATTTGGAATGCGTCGGATCCCCAGGGACTCATTGTCTTTACACGAAAAAGTACAAAAAGTAACCTCTGTCGAGGTTAGAATATTTGAGTCGTTTGAGTGATTTAGCCGACGGAGCAATGCCTCCAGGACTCCCAGAAGATTCTGGAAGATGTGACGATGCTAATGTATTTACACCACAGGTAGCATTCTAGAGTAATGACTGTCTCACCGTCTAGGGAATAAGTATCATTCATTCATCATTCTTAAATTATTACATTATCCATTTGAAATTTGGTTAAGATATGCCTTATGGAACTTTCACTTAAAACTTTCTCAAGTGCAGAAACTAGTATAATATAATTTATTGTCTTGAAATACCAATTAATTACATACATATTGTCACGCCCTTTTACCGTACAGGTAGGCAGAGACCACTTCTCGCCATTTGCTACGATCCTGGCACACATCTTTCGCTTCATCTACTTTCATCAGCCGCTTTCATGCATGCTCCTAGGTTACGAGTACTCTTAACCTGGCCTTCCTTGAGAACATCTCCGATCTGGTCAGAATACGTTCGCCTAGGTTGACACACAGCATTCTCGTATCACACTATTTCTCACTTTGTTCATCAGAGTCACTCCGGATATGCTTCTCAGACTTCTCATCTCCTCAGCATTTATCATACTCTCATGCTTCTTTTGCCATGCCCAACATTCACTAACATACATAAGTGTAGGGACCAGCACCTCCCTATGCACAGCCAGTCGTGCCTTTTTTGACACTTTCTGGCTGTTTCATAAAGCCATGCAGTGCCCCATTCATTATTACCAGCCATCGCTCTCCGCTTAATTAATTACAATAATTAATCTCTCCAATTAATTACATGCTTAATTATTTCATAGCGGTATTTATTTAAACCGTGGAGATTTAAAGAAACATAGAATATGTTAGTATTTTCGTGCATCGTGTTGTATGTACGATTAACATACTACAAGTGAAAGACATTTCCTGTTAAATAAAACAAACATAATTATATACTTCCAGTAAAATATTCTAAGTAGCACATGAAGAAACTACTAATTGCATTAAAAGGGAGCTTGAGAAATTCTAGAGACTATTTACGTATTCTCCTCTATTTCTCAGAGCAGAAACTTCCCAAACGTTTATGCATTCGTTTAACGTATGTAGTTACGAGTTTCTATTAGTGTAACTAACATTTTAATAAGTTCTACTAACTGCGAATTTGAAACTATAATTTAATCCTAGAAGTTTTTTAATTATTTTAGTTTTTTATATTATTAGTTTTTTAATAATGACGGTTTTAAATTACATCGCGATCATTTCAGTCAGTCCACTGATGATGTTAAAACTTGAGTTTTACCACATTCGTTTTTAACAACATAGTAACCTTCAATTTCTTTTTTTTTTATTGCATTTAGTGGCAGATGAGCCACGGTCAATCTGATGGTAAATGGTAACCGTCGCCCATGGACTCGACTATACCAAGAGTATTGTCAAGCAGCGGCTTGCTCGCCAATTCATTTCACAGATATGAAATTATATATAAACGACTATCTCCTGCTACAGCCAAAACGCAACGATATGCTTCATGGCCGGTCACACGGGAGATGGTGGTACCAACCCGCTCGGGCCCAATTCTAAGTGAGTACTCCCACTTGGTACCCAGCCCTACCACCAGTCATGCAATGGATGATAATTGCTTACTTCCCTTAGTCGCCTCAAACGACACCCGTGGGAAAGAATGTGTGTGGGTGACACTTGTATTCTTAGTCCGTCACCACACGGACAAAATAATATTGCTCAATGACCGTCCAATAATATTGCTTCTCATCTTTTTATCCTGAACAGTTTGTCGTCCTATCGCTCAGTACCTAGTCGTACGTAGTTTTGTTTATCAACAAAACTTCAAATGATAGCATGTACAATTTTCAATGTTCCCAACACGAACGCTATTCGTAAATTAGCTCTTTTCTTTTTTATTTTAAATGGCATTGTAAAGAATCCTATTAATCCTACTAGGTAAATGTTATAAATGTATGTCTGTGAAGAGGTTGGATATTTGGATATTTGTTCGTCAATCACGCTGAAACATCTCAGCGGGATTTGGATTGTTTTGGTTGGTAGACAAAACAGACACAGGATTAATATGTAGGACACCTTTTATCCTGAAAAAAATATAGTTGCCGTAGGATAGCATTTTCTAGATGGCCCAATAACTAAACGGATTTGTCCAAAAGATATACAAACAAATTATAGCCTGAATAATCACATACGTGGGATATTTTTTATTCCTATAAGGAGTTCCTGTGAGATAAGCCTCTATGGACCAAATTTTAAAGACCACTTAGATAAAGTCGTAGGCAGCAGCTAATATAATTATAGAAATAAATAAAATAGAAGTGATTATTTGTAATTTCGAAATAACATCTTTTTAATTAATAAATAAATAAATTCTAATTGAAATTCAAAATATCTTTATTTCATAACCCTATTATTTAGCACTTAAAATAGTCAAAAATTCACAAATAGTTAACACGAGCGTCTGAAGCGAGTGCATCCACAACAACAAAGTGGCGATTACAACATGAAAATATATACATTACCTATTACAATATACCAATTTTTAAAGTTTTTGACTGTCTGTCTATCGGTCTGTTTATTCCATATAATTTCCGGAAGGGCTGCACCGATTTCAACGGTACTTTCACTTGCAGATAGCTGATGTTATAACGATTAACTTTTATTTTAAACAAAAAATATTAGAGTTCCGCGCAAAACAAAAATTAATACCAAGTGGACCAAGTAGCGGATAATATCTAGTAGTAAATAAATATGGCTGTTTTTAACTATTGACGCAATTCAAGACCTCTAGCTAAGTAAGGTTAGTGTTGCAAATTGTATAAGTGTCATTTATATAGGAGTATTATTGCAGCTGATCTTAAAATTAGTCATCCTTGAATTAACGTTATCTCTATCCTGACTATTATAAAGAACGGATTTTGATGCAACTTTTTTATTTGATAGCTCTTGATTAGACTTAAAAACTGGTATACATTTTACATTTATCCCGGTACTTTATCATGAACCTGAGATTTATATCCTACTCGACCCTTACCCCCTTCTTATTCTCTATTTATTATCCTTCCATTCCACCTCCCATCCCTTGGGGTTGGTGACACGCTAGTGGTATTACTTGGTAATTATATATTTTAACTTTCTCGTAACACAATTCGTTTAATGAAAGACCTTTACCTTTTTTTTGTATGGGTGTGTAGTACACCAATATATATATATATATATATATATATTTTTAATTACTGAATAACGTTTATTACGAAACTTTAGTGCTTATAGTTAACTACCATCAGTACTAGAGGATGTTACGGTAGGCGTGGGGTTAATTAAGGCTCGGCATTAAAATATATCCATCCATCCATCCATCAGCCTTTTAACGTCCACTGCTGGACACAGGCCTCCCCAAGAATGGGGGATAGTGCCGTAACCGCCACGCTTGGCAGGCGGGTTGGCGATCGCAGTGGATGTTGTTAATACTCGAAGGAGTGCTGCTGCCCACTCCCCCGGTATGCCCTCAGTCGGCTCTTACGACTCCCATGGGTGGAGAGGGGTGGGACAATTCTAAAGCCAGCCCCACATGGCATACTAATAATATTGAAATATATACAAGGCTGGATCTAGGTCATATTGCTATAAATATAGGTTTTGGAGGTTTTATGAAATTTTAACGTCATTCCGAATAATTTATTAAATTATTACTTTGCTTACATCCTCTCCTAAAATTTTGTATTCACCAAAAAACTTGAATATAAAATAGCCTAGTCTTAATATATAATTATTATTTTGTACAAATATTTTATTATTTTTATATATCTATATTTTAAGCACTTGACATGATCAGCCACCAAAACACCAAGATTGCTCATTTTCGCAGTTTGTGTTCTGGTATGTTAAGAAAATAATAATTGTTTAGCGTTAAGTTAAATCAAGATAAGCTGTTATCATTGTTAAGAAATAGTTATACAACTATTATCATATATCCTAAACAATTAAACAGATTTTATGAAATTGACAGACAAACAAGTCAACAGACAAATGAGACACTGAATTAGCATATAAAATAGGTAAAATATAAAATATTATTTATCACGAAAAAATTTATAGTTTTTATTACTAACACACTTCTCTATGCACGCAATTTTGAACTCCACGCGGTCTTAAGTGACGCACTAATGCAAAAATAAAACGCATTCCTATAACGAAAACAATTGACCATATTACAACACTGAAAGCGTGCATTTACATCAGCGGTTCGTCTCTGAGCTGATTGCTTTAAGCTCGTGGGACCGTCGCAAATTCATGCTTCAATTGCAACCAAAGCTGGCCCGTCGCTCGAACACGCCATTTTACTTCCTCCCGAACATCCAACGACGTGCGTCGACTACCATCGGTACCCTAAAAGGATTTGTTAGATTCAGTCCTGCAAGAATTCTAGTGGCATATTGTGAATTAGATTATCTAAGTGAAAATTGAAACATATATTTCTAGAATATAGATACGACGTATAGAATATATATCTTTGTAGAATATATACGACGTATGTTCCGAAAGACTTCAGCTGCAATGCGGTGGTGTCAAACCTATTATAAATACAGACTTTTTGCTGATAATATTCAATTCAACTTCCGCAATTATTAGTAACAGTTGTACTTAGTCTAATTCTAGATCAGCCTAATAATCTTTAGAAAGGTTCCTTTGTAGCTTTGTAGCATAGTATAAAAGGAAGGATATAAAATTGATTAAATTTTCTGGTACAACTTAATTAAATTTTCGTTCCACTTCCCGTGAGATCACGTAGTTGCTTTTAACCAAGTATTTGTCACACCTGTATTTGATCTAAGTCGAAGAAATGTTCGAAGGAATGTTACACATTTTCACTCTACGTTTGTCTATGGGTTTTGGTTTACCAATCCGAACACGCGAACGAGAACATAAAAATGTGCAAGTGGAAGATACCGTCGATAATTGCCAAAAGTTCTTAGGTCAAAGAATCCATTATGTGTTTATCCAGGCCATATAATATACCTGTATACCAAGTTTTGTTTATTTCTGTGTAGTTGTTAGGTTTACGAGCCAGTAAGAGTTAAGAACTAAATGTACCTAGGCGACATGAAAATTACAAAATTTCACATATGGTATTAGTCGTTCAGTCATACAAACATTGCTTACCACCACTGTCTTTTTTAATGTTTTCTCATATTTATACAACTTTGTTCCCAGTAAAATTTTGCGTAAGTAACTTTGATAACAATAAATCAAAGATTTATATGAAATTTCTAAGTGGTAACCCTATAGGGTTTTGTGGGATGCGTTGCGTCGGATGGGGCTGCGTAATGGAACAGCTGACGGACGGTTGCCGAGTGCGAACAACTGTTCACTATAGCCTTCGGAAACTTCGAGTGGCCTAATAGCTGTATAACATGTTTAACGTATTACGGAACATAAAACTAGGACAGGACAGAAATATCGCGATGCCCCTTGTAATTAAAATATCTGTTTTCGTTGTTTGATGTAAAATTAATGTTATTTACATTTAATTTACATACTTCTGGATGTGATTTTAGCAATTTTAATTAAGGTAATTTAAAATGGTACGCTGTAGAATTGCAAATATTAATTCTGGCATAATATAGGTACGTAATCAATCACATTCAATAACATACATTTCCTTCGAACACAAGCCGTAAATCTTGTGTGTCCTGACTTGACAATTTGACGAGCCTTTAAAAACTCATTTTAAAATAAACTCCGTGAATTCCAATTAAAACTTGTATTTGATATATGTATAAATAAAAATTTGATCAATTATGTGAACAATGTAGCGATAGTAATTCTGACTAAAAATGAGCTTCATCAATTTCCATGTTATAGTTTATGATTTCAATTAAACATAGCATGACGCCTGTATTCCTCGAAGGGGTAGGCAGAGGTGTATTACACACCCACGACTCGCCAGCTATGTTTAAGTCCCAAGTAATAGGAGGCGAGCCTATTGACGTCTACCGGGCACATTTCCAAACTCCGGGCTGCTACTGAGAACTTTCCCTTTTTTTTTACGAAAAATCTCAATAACACTGCCCGACCCGGGGATCGAACCCGAGACCTCATGATCAGCAGTCGCTTACACTACCGCTGCACCACAGAGGCAGTGATTTCAATTAAACGCACTAATGCGAATTAATCAGAAATGCCTTTAGACGACCTATTTGTATGATCGTAGCGTGTGACGTCACAAGTCATAGTGTCATCACAGCACCTGTTAACCGTGAAGACATGCTTGGATACACCACAATAACATCGCATTAGATACAAACCAATAACTTAAGCTACATTGAGTTAACATAATAACTAATGCTCAATCTGCCGTAATAATCGGCTAGATACAAAGTATCTAGTATACATATTAGTGGCTATTCTCATAGAAGAGCCGTGTATTACTGTTTGTCTGTGTGGGGCTTTCTTATTACAAATATTCGACTATACATGAGAGAAACTTGGCCAATTTCGTAATTATACATCATAAAAACATCTATAAAATATATACTATATAGTGATCTATAAAATAATTATTATATAGTTGTCCGTGTGGTGACGGACTAAGAATACAAGTATCACCACCCCATTCTTTCCCTCGGGTGTCGTATAAGGCGACTAAGGGAAGTAAACAATTAACATCCATTGCATGACTGGTGGTTGGGAGGGTACCAGGTGGGAGTACCACCATCTCCCGTATGAACAGCCATGAAGCACATCGTTTCGTTTTGGCTGTAGCAGGAGATAGCCGTTTATTTTTTCATTTCATATCGGTGAAATGAAATGGTGAGCAGTCGCTTGACAATAATATAGGTAGGTATAGTTGAGTCCATGACGGTTACCATTTACCATTAGATGGGCCGTGGCTCGACACTACATGCAATAAAGAAAAACTTAAAAAATATATAGGTACACCTAAGGCTTACAGTAATAGAGTTAAAAAATAATTACTCACAGGCCATAAGCACCTATAATATTTCTGAAATTTTAAGCACTCACACGATGTGGACTAAAATTTTATTTAGCGTTATAAAAGGTTTCATCAAAAAAAAATTGGTCAAGTATCTCTCGTGAATTGCAGAACATTTGTAATAAAAAAAATCCTATGCAAACAGAGGAAATAGAACTACGACAGTAAGTCTTGGCTTGGCTGATTCTTCTTCATAACACTACATTCATTAGTATTAATATATTTTGGGAAAGCCCTGTGACTTGGCCCTTTTTAAATTACAGTTTTTATCCTAACTATTATAAAGCTGTAACAGAACTGTGTCTGTATATTTAAGATATTTGAGAAAAAATGATTTTATTAGGCTATATTTACAGGCGTGCCAAACACAAAACATTTTTTTTTAGATTTTTTGTCTATCTGTTTGTTTGTCTATTTATTCGTTCGCGCATCACGCAAAAAATACTGAACGGATTTTGATGCAACTTTTTATATTCGATAGCTCTTGATTAGACTTAAAAACTGGTACACATTTTATCCGGTTACTATATCGGGAACCTGAGATACAACCTAAAAAATAGCTTTTAGGTTAGTGAGATATATACTACCTTGCAACAATTTTAATTTCCAACTACCTATACACTCTGGTACATGTGTGAAGTGTTCCCAAATCCCATAGTGTCAGAATAGGATTACACAGACATCTGGAGGTTCATCAAAATGCAAATGCAATCATGTTACTGAACTATATCGATGATATACTCCTATCCGCCACTGAGAACTTACCTGTAACACTTCAGGGATGATTATGTAACTAGATTATGCCAGCACAGTTAATTTTAAGAGATATGTTACCGTAAGAGCTATGTACCATTAATCTGCGCATTATCTGAGTAATCTGCAGATAGCGGTTCTATCCGGTATATAGCGAAAATATATTAGTAGCAGGTTGGCGCACTTTACATAGGTAGGTACTTAGTTATTCTGTGTATCAAAGTAGGTGTGCGTATATTATACTTTTGAGTTGATTGACTAAATATGTAACTGTGTAAGAATATTTGAATCATAAGATTTATATTATACTAGATGTTGCCCGTGGTTTAGACGCAGACAAAATCTAGTTTTTAGGTTATATATTATTTCCTGATATAGTATCGGGATATACCAGTTTTAAGTCACATCAAGAGCTATCAAACAAAAAAGTTTTCTAAATAAAGAAAATTGTCTAGTTATCTATTTGTTTGTTCGCACTTCATGCCAAAACTACTAAACGAATTTTGATGCCACTTTTTTGTATTTTGTATTCAGTGACGCCTAAATACCCTTTTTTTTTTTTTGTTAAGGCGGGAAAAAATGTTCCTAACCGCACACCCCGTCGTTAGGGGCAACGAACAGGGTAGTGTGGGGCCCTCACCCACTAAAGAAACCCGCCGTGTGCCATCTCTCCGCCTTTATTGGCGGGCCACCGGAACTATATTACATTCCTTCAGTGGTGACGCCTAAATAACCTAATACATTCATTTTTTTCTCAAATATCTTAAATGTACAGATATAGCTCTTTTACAGCTATAAGTATATTAGTACATAATATTACTATGAAATTGATTGCTTGCCGTGGTTATTAATAATAAATTTAAAACCTACCTCTCCAGATCGATACCCACATAGGACAATATTTTATTTGATCCTCAAATGATAGTTCTGAGTCTAGTTGTATTTGGTATCCGTTAAATGTATGTCTTTTTTTTATTGCTAAAAATGGCAGACGAGCCACAGCCCATCTGGTAGCGGTAACCGTCGCTCATGGACTCAACCATACCCAGAGTATTGTCAAGCCGCTGCGCAACATTACATTTCTCATATGTCAAATGAAAGAATAAACGCCTATCTTCTGCTACAGCCAAAACACACTGACATACTTCATAACCATGCTTGATGACAGAAGACGATGGTACCGATCCATCCGGGCCCGATAGCAAGTGAGTACTCTCACTTGGTGCCCAGCCCTACCACACCAGTAATGCAATAGTTGATAATTGCTTACTTACCTTAGTCGCCTTGTACGACACCCGCGAAAAAGGATAAATAAATAAATAATAATTAAATATTCACGGACATTTCACACAATGTCCTCTGGTCCCAAACTAAGCTTAACGCTTGTTATGGGTGCCAGATTACGGATATAATACATATTACTTTTTTTTTTTGTAAATACATACATATAATAGATAGAAAACACCCAGACGCTGTACAAATATCTGTCTGTTCATCACACAAATAATTGTCCTGAGTGGGAATCGAACCCACGACCTCGTGCACGGAAGTCGGTTACACTACCGACTACGCCACGAGACCCGTGGATAGGGTAGTATAGTATATCTTTATGCAACCAATGTTGTATACACAGCTCTCAATATCAGTTCAGCATATTTGGCAAATATTAGAATATGAAACCAGATGATTATCCCCTGAATATGCAATACCTGCTATCCTACAAAACTATAAATGCCATATTATCACTTTACAGGAAAGTTGTCAGAACTACATCAGAGTGCTGGTGTCCCTCGGCCCTGGGAGGCTCCTCGTCTGTGGCACGAATAGCTTCAGACCATTTTGTCGGGAGTACAGCGTGCAACGAGACTCTTACCATATGGAGCGGGAGAAGTCGGGGCAGGCAGTGTGTCCTTACGATCCAGAACATAACTCGACTGCTGTTTATGCTGGTAAGGCTCTTTATATAGGTCAGACTTACACATGTAAATGTTGTCTCTTTAACTACCGTGTACTATAGTTTCGAGATAAAAACTGAATCACGCTTTATATAGGTACCTACCTTTTTTGTTATTTTTTTTGTTAAGGTGGGAAGAAATATACCTTACCGCACACCCCGTTGTTCGGGGCAACGAATAGGGTAGTGTGGGGCCCTCAACCACTAAATAAACCTGCCGTGTGCCGTCTCTCCGCCTATATTGGCGGGCCACTGGAACTGTGTAATATTACTTCAATGGTCTTTATATAGGTACCTAAGAGTACATATGTCTACATCACATCTAGTGCTACTTCAGTGATTCTGACTTGAAAGGCCATATCACTGCAACATTAATTATATCACTTCATCTTTTGTGTACGAGTTTCCTCTCTAATGCAATGACATTTAAACCAGCACTACATAGACATTCAAAAAAACTTGTATATGTCTCGTAAATATGGTTTATTCATATATTTTCGGTACACATATAATAGTAAAAATTGATGATTTCTTGCTAGTACACTGATAATTTGGGTAAGCAAGATGTCTTGGACTAACTAACTTATCATCACACCATCTCCCTTGCGGGTACGCAGAGAGAACAGAGTACCAAAAGGCTTTATCCTTGCATACATTGCTCGCTTGGAATATCTATCACCATTAAACAATCTACCTTTCATTCTGACCAAACCTTGAAAATGTTTGATAAACAAGTTACACGGGAAAATACAAGTACCTGTCAGTTTATTTTGAACCAGGTTCAGCATGACAGGCGGGCTAAATTATACATATGTACAAATATTGAAATATAATGTATGAAAATACGTCCGACAGATGGCGCAGGCGTCACCCAAAGACGTTAAGTATGATGTGTTATCGAAATTAGCAGTCAGGAGCAATTGTCAGGATGGCTGAATTGGTAAAGCATCTGGACGGTATCCAGAAGATGCAGGTTCAAATCCTGCTCCTGACTGTTATTTTCGATTTCACATTTTTCACTTTGTGTTTAATGTATAGTGCTAAGCATGTCAAATGCTAAAAATATATATAAATATTTATAGGGTTTGCGTCATTATTAGGTAAAAATCTTAATTGTAAAATTAAGTTTACCTGGTCGGTATAATGTATGAAAATACGTCCGACAGATGGCGCAGGCGTCACCCAAAGACGTTAAGTATGATGTGTTATCGAAATTAGCAGTCAGGAGCAATTGTCAGGATGGCTGAATTGGTAAAGCATCTGGACGGTATCCAGAAGATGCAGGTTCAAATCCTGCTCCTGACTGTTATTTTCGATTTCACATTTTTCACTTTGTGTTTAATGTATAGTGCTAAGCATGTCAAATGCTAAAAATATATATAAATATTTATAGGGTTTGCGTCATTATTAGGTAAAAATCTTAATTGTAAAATTAAGTTTACCTGGTCGGTATAATGTATGAAAATACGTCCGACAGATGGCGCAGGCGTCACCCAAAGACGTTAAGTATGATGTGTTATCGAAATTAGCAGTCAGGAGCAATTGTCAGGATGGCTGAATTGGTAAAGCATCTGGACGGTATCCAGAAGATGCAGGTTCAAATCCTGCTCCTGACTGTTATTTTCGATTTCACATTTTTCACTTTGTGTTTAATGTATAGTGCTAAGCATGTCAAATGCTAAAAATATATATAAATATGTACAAATATTGTTGTCAGATGATGTGCGTTATATTGATATAGTATTATCATCAACTTATTCTCCAGATAAGAACAAATTGATGATACTATTATGTCACTAATACCCGGTTCCTATATTCAACGAATCGTCATTGTTAACAGCTACCCATCCGTTAGTTGCAAAATGTCAGTCAATTCACGTACGACTCGTATTTTATAGGAACAGATTATACTTACGCCTGGTAGAATATTCTACCAATCGTAAGTAAAACGATCCGTTTTATTATTATAGGAACCGGGCATAAATGAGTAACTATTCTCCGTAGGTAATACACTTAGCTCTTTTCTTTGTGCAATATGCATGAATAGTATGCATATTGTACAAAGAAAAGAACTCTTTCTTTATCATGAACATTTACGCGAGCAGCCTATGTTAATCAACATAACAATCTGCCTATAGAACACTATTACCGAAGCCCAAGTTTATAATCCAATTTGGTCTGCGGACATAACAGAACTTAGCTATCGTCCACATAAGCGCAGTCTAGTTCGCTGTCCGTATTACCTTGTCCACTAATGGGATCCGACGAGCCGGATGAGCCTTGTTACACTGCAACACCAATTAGCCATGTGTATATTCGCCTGTTACATACACACATATACCTACATGCATACATTATATCTACTGTATGTACTATACATACACCACCCAGTTCATTTGCGGACATTACTGTGTGGCAATGCACCATTTTACAACAATAATCTTAGTCTTCCTATATTCCATCACCAAAATTTCCAAGATATACTTATTATGCTACTAATAACCTGGGTACAATATGTGGCAACAAGGCATTATAGCTTGCCTACGAGACATACCTAATACTCATGATTTATATTATACTGTATGCAAGACAATATCTCTTCTGACTTTTGTGGGACGTCATAGCGAGTGGTTGAAATCCTATCACCTACAAAATATAATGAGGTATTTGACTGACAATTATAGTTATTAGCTTTGGACATCTACCATCTAAGTCCACCCGTGATCATGAATGCTGTAAAGTATTCGAAACGTCGGGATAGCATAAAAATCAAGTAAACGCGATAGATTCCGTAAACGTAGTTTTATTTCAAAATGTGTGAAATTCGCGTAAATGTTAGAAAGTATTAAATATAGTTTTCATGGTCAAGAAGAAATCCGCTTAGAATAACTACCAATTAGTAAATAGTGTTTGATGTTACCTCCCTATTGTAATGGTAGAGTGGGTAATCATTCTGGCCAGTGTTCTATATTGTTTTAGGCAAAAGCTTGAACGTCGATGATCATTGAACACAACCTTACAAGCCACTGATTATTGCTTAGAAGTATAACTACACCCATTTAGAGCTCCACAAAACTTTACGCCCCTAATATAGTTTCTGATAAATCTAGGGTGATGATGATAAACTATCTGCTACTTGAAATCTAGCTTCTCTAAGCTTAAACTTTAGTTTTGAAATAAAACTACGCTTACGGAATCTATCGCGTTTACTTGATTTTTCTACTATCCCGACGTTTCCAATACTTTACAGCACTCATGATTACGTGGACTTAGATGATAGACGTCCGAGGCTGATACCGTCTATCATCAAGTCCACCCGTGATCATGAATGCTGTAAAGTATTCGAAACGTCGGGATAGTAGAAAAATCAAGTAAACGCGATAGATTCCGTAAACGTAGTTTTATTTCAAAATGTGTAACATTACGTAAATATCAGAAAGTATTATTTAATCTTTAGTTACATTTATCCAAAAATAAGTAAAATAAGCGTCGCAACGCTAACAGCCGGTTTTACCCTCCCTCCCTATTTCACACCATAAATATAGGTTCCAGGTAAGTAATCACCAGCATATTATATACTAAAATCTTCTTCGAAACACGTTGCATCTTATGGTATAGGTATATATCCGATCAGTTCAATAATTTTCGCAGTATTAACGAACGAAAAATCCGGCTCTCCATTTATTAGTGGATGAACGCTGGTAACACTTTAATCCCAAGCTTAAAACGTGTGAGTTTAATAATATAATTAATTTTACGTTTAGATGTATGTACATATCATAAAATCTTGTTACTTTTATACTAGGGGCACGCCTCGGAACCCTTTCAGTAACCGAGTCACATATGCACAGGTCTATGGTCGTTCCATTGTCAGGAAATTAAGAAAAGGGAAAATCTTTTTCATAACGATTGAACCCACTTTCACAGTCTGTCGGCGTACAATGGCCACTCATTGTTGCATTGAAAAGAGGACTATTCAATGGTACGAGTGGATTATAACGTGACTCCCTATAGCTATATTTATATAGTAAAGATATCTTCTGTGAAATTTAATGTGAGTGAGACGAATGGTAAAAATCATGGAGTGGTTTCAATATGTACTCATAAGTACCTACCTAAAGAACGCTTATTTACTTACTTAGTTATTATCACGCCATTTCCCTTGCAGGGTAGGTAGAGAGAGAGTGCCAAGAGGCTCTATTCTTGCATATATCTCTCGCTTCCTCAACGTTCATAATTCTCTTTATACACGCTCGCCGGTTTCGTAGACTCCTGACTCCACCTTCCTTCAATACATGACCGATTTGATCTAGGTAGGTGAGGCTCGGTCTCCTCCTGTACCTACTCTACCTACATCCTTCCATTTTCGCATTGTATATTTCCACATGTCCGAACCATCGAAGCATTCCCTTTCGCATTTTTACACCAATTTTTTATTTCGCATGTTTAGTTTTACAAAAAGTGAAAGTATATAATAAAGGTTGGTAGTTAGAGGACATTTGTAAAGTATAAGATTCAAATAAAACTTCGTTTACGGAATCTATCGCGTTTACTTAATTTTACTACTGTCCCGACGTTTCGAATACTTTACAGCATTCATGATCACGGGTGGACTTAGATGATAGACGTCCAAAGCTGATATGTTATTTCAACGGTCTCGTCTACCCACAGTATATGATTTTACAAAATTGTTGGTTTATTTATTTTAACCCACCTAATATTCGTTTAGAAACACAATTAAAATATTTACTTTAAATTTTTTTTAATAAAAAAAATTTTTTGTAAAATCATATACTGTGGGTAGACGAGACCGTTGAAATAACATATCAGCTTTGGACGTCTATCATCTAAGTCCACCCGTGATCATGAATGCTGTAAAGTATTCGAAACGTCGGGATAGTAGTAAAATTAAGTAAACGCGATAGATTCCGTAAACGAAGTTTTATTTCAAAATGTGTAACATTCGCGTAAATATCAGAAAGTATTATATAAGATTCAATTTTTAAAGAATTATATTTGGAGTAGAAAACGTTATTCCTGTAACCGTTGCTATAGTATCTATCAGGTAGGTTACGAACCTTTCATGACAATTGAGACACGCAAGATATATTTTCCTCATATCCCTGGATGTTCCAGTGATATCTCGTATAAACCAAGATACTGAGGGCATATTAGTTATATTGTTTATTTTCGTTTGAGTGAACACAGTTAATCTCTGGAAATACCGGACGGATTTATAACTTTATTTATAGCCCATTTGTCCAGAAAATCTATATAATACCACGCTACAGTCATAAGAAGCAGAGCCGAAACAGATCGAGTAGGGCCGCCAAATGCATACTTTGTTCATCAGTAAATCTTTGTCATCCTCTCCTTACCATCGTTCCTCTCCACCTCTATCCCTTTCCTTGAGTGGGCGATGCGCGAATGATTCCCTTGGTTGCTAGCGTCTATAGACTGCGGTAACCACTTAAGACCAGGTGCGCCGTATGCTTGTTTTCCATCTTCATAGTTTAAAAAAAGATGATTATAAGTATGAAAATACTTTACTCGTTTCATAACCTTCTAAAAATATATTTTACATTTATAATCTCGACACAACAGAATATTAAAACCGCCCACAAACTTGACATAATATTAGGAGATGTCATATCCCGGTTTGGTAGACGAAAGTAGAAAACAATGCGCTGTTTATTTCCGTACACAATGATATTAAACTTATGTACATAGGATTCGTATTGCGAATGTATGCATTGTATATTTGTAAATAACCACAATGGGCGGCCATTTTGGTTTACGGCCCGATATTTGTAATATGAAGAACTATATTATGTTAAGTTTTGTTTGTCCGTAGTGTATTTACATTTGATTTCGTAGAAACAATAATAAAATAACGTATTCTTTAGGTACCGTGACCAAATAAGTACAGGTGGGTAACTTATATTCAATTGAGTGTCATACTAGTATGAATCGTTTTTTTTTTCTAAAATGATATATTAATATGCAAATAGATAAAGTGAATTTACTAAAAAAATAAACATTACCTACTTTGGAATAAATATTTGCATACTTATATGTCATACAAATATTTGCATTACTATACAAATATTTGCATACTTATATGTCATGCAATGGCCGTGTGGGGCCGGCTTTAGAAATGTCCCACCCCTCTCCACCCATGGGAGTCGTAAGAGCCGACTGAGGAAATTCCGGGGGAGTGGGCAGCAACTCGTTCGAGTATTAACAACATCCACTGCGATCGCCAACCCGCCTGCCAAGCGTGGCGATTACGGCACTATCCCCCATTCTTGGGGAGGCCTATGTCCAGCAGTGGACTTAATAAGGCTGATGGACGGATGGATGGATGGATGTCATACAAAGTAATTCAACTATAATTTAGTAGATATATAGGAAACCCTATAAACTTAATTAGATTCTTCGAAATAAAAGTTTACGCAATAATTTTTATTTTTTTTCTCACGTTATGGAATCACATGAGTGAGCCAAGACTGAGGAAGCATATGGTATAACGGTAACACTAACACCCATATTCTACGACGGTTCCTCAACCCCATTCTGAACCATAGCCGGCCTCACAACTGGCATAACCCCTACTGCCACGGTGATTTTACGACGCTGCTCTGCCAAAGGTGGGCAATCCACCAGCACGTGCAGTGCCGTGTCCTCTGAGTTAGTCTCCACAGGGATGGCACCGAGCTGACTGTTCCCGATCTACTTGCAAAAGCCACCATGCTCCGACAGCAGCAGCAGCACTTATAGTCTCAATAGCGGCGTGTCCAACGCTGATTTTTGATATTGTAAAATAACCAAATATATATAATTTATTTTCATTATAGCAGTGTCATTGATTCATGAACCTTTAAACTTTTCTTATAAACCAACTGTATAATTCTCAACACGCACAGAATTGGAATATATAATATATAATTCGCGTATATATATTCTCGTCGCCGTGTGAGGCTGACACCAAGAATAGCTCCACCCTGTCTCTTCCTATGGGAGTCGTATAAGCCGACTAAGGGATTACCGGGGGACCGGGCAGCACCGTTCCCCTGTGTACTACAAACATCCTCTGCGATCGCCAACCCGCCGGCCAAGCGTGGCGATTATGGTAAAACTCCCCATTTTGGGGAGGGGGGGAGGCCTATGTCCAGCAGTAGACGATGAAAGGCTGATGAATGAATGAAAATATATTCTCGTCTGACTATAAAGTGTTAGGTTTCTTTGGGTAGGCGTTTTACTAAGCTAAGCAGTTCACCACCAAAGATTACATCGACCCAAGCGCCCAATTACCTGCAAATCTTTATATATAAAGATAACTAGGTACGCAAATACTATCCAAAATGGATTTTGGGATTGGGTGGATCTACCATCCCATATAACTGGTATTACAAAATAAGATGGGACACAAAAACACATCATAAGACATCGAAAAGAAGCCAATTAAGCCGGGAATAAAGCAATTGTATATGATAAAAGCTTCCCCTAATTTTGTTACTAAGTTAATTAAATTCTTAAATTATATCTCATATTCCCGATATAGTAGCGGGATAATACGTATACTAGTTTTTAAGTACATATATCAAGAGCTAATAAACAAAAAAAGCTGTATAAAAATTCTTTTAGTAGTTTTGGCGAGATGTGCGAACAAAAAAAGCACTCTAAAAAGAATGTTTTTTGTTGTGTCTCAATACAAAACATCCTAAATAGCA
Source organism: Leucoma salicis (assembly GCA_948253155.1). Classification (NCBI taxonomy): domain Eukaryota; kingdom Metazoa; phylum Arthropoda; class Insecta; order Lepidoptera; family Erebidae; genus Leucoma; species Leucoma salicis. Next base: position 9,011,196 of record OX411820.1, on the reverse strand, counting down.
CTTTTTTTTTTTCTAAAACTACTTGAATGTCCCGTACATACAACTCTGATATATATATGTGTATATGTATATATATATATATATATATATGTATATATATAATATACTCAAAATAAAATCGTTGTTATATCACAAATTAATAATTTAAAATAAATAAACAAATATTTAATAAATTTTATAATAGTATAGAAGAATAGAGTATAAGTAATTATCGACATTGGTTAACAATAGATCTGTATTTTAGCACTTGACATGCTCAGGTACTTTAAAGTACAAATTATTTGTGAATGTGAAAAAAGAAAAGTTTTATTATTCATTTAACGGGTCTATACGCGCATTAAACTTATCAAAATATCAATGATCAAAATACTATTATTTTGACTAACCTCGACGTTTCGGCTGAGTTGCACCAGCCGTGGTCACGAGTAGACTGGTGAGAGCAGGTGTTCGTCGGTTATATTGTGTGAGAGTATTTTCATGGTATGTGAAAGGGATAACTGATAAAGTTGGAGATGTGCTGCGGAGGCTATCAATAAAAACTCCTCTCTACCTCTAACTCGAAGTACAAAAACTGTTTGTACATGTATCTTTTATATAGTGTTTTTTTTGTATATTCTAGTTTTCTTCATTTCCATATCTTTAAGAACATTCTTTTATACAGTAGTCTATTGTATCCCAGACAAAACAAGTTGAAAAGGACAAAAGATTATCCCAAACAAACAATCGACTTTTTATAAAAACCTTTGTAAAGAAATACATCTACCTCAAGGCTGCGTAGCTAAGGAAGGTATTGCAAAATTAATTTGGACCCCAAGTTTACGTACTTGCTTCGTGAGCTACTTAACATTCTAGCATACATATTTATATTTTATGGGCTGTTTATAGCGGCCTTGTTATTATGCACAATATTTTATAGCTACTAAAGGCATACTTTGTTAAATTATGGTTAGCATTTTGTGACAATATCAAAGAGAAATATTTAATTTTTAAAGTCTCCTTTTACTTCAAGACATACCTGAATTGCAAAAAACTATACTAACAATTTTTTTTATTATATTAATACGCTTTCTGTACAATATTCACAAAACATTTTTAAATGTTCGCGTTGAGCGTATATTAATATCATCAGCTCATTATTCTATTTTATCATAATATCGCATCCCATATCGAAATGATCCCTCCGTATATGCGACCAAATAGAGGACACAGAACATAATTCGCAGCAGTTGCCCAATTTATTACTAACAGAATGACCACACGTTGTTTTTAACACCTTAGCAAAATTACCATTACAAATCGATGCCCAACAAACTTCCATACACAGTCCCCTTACATAAACAGTTTCCTCGGTGTGAGCACCATCAATTACCATCACTCTGTCCCTTTGTGCAATTTTCCTTGCATTAAAGCACCCCCTTGTAAATTCACTCATTTATAACACGCACAACAGAAAACTATCCGTAACTGTACAACTTGTAGAAATGTTAATTTGAAAGCAGTCTTATAGAAACTTAATAAGGATTGATTATCTTTTTAACACATCGGACCAGAACTTCCAGAGTATTTACACTTACTCTCTAGGTAATAGAACAGATCCGTCCATTTCATATAAAACATTCTCTTCATAAAACGGTCTCGAGTAATTAAAAGCTGTGTTTCCACGTTTTTGTCACTGGACGTTAAGTGTACAAAAAAAGAATAAAACGTTTACATTAATTGAATTTAACAAAAGTAAAGTTCCCAGTTTGTTATATTGCACACAAAAACTGGGACTAACTTTATACATTTTCAGGGTAAACTTTTTAAATTGTACGCCTGTTATTTTCATTGGCCAAAAGGATACTTTTTTATTTGCACATACATCTCATCATATTTACCCAAACAAACACACACATGCGGATATTAGGTACTACGAAACATGGTTTGAAATTTTTCCTACAAAATTTGGCAACATAACGTCTTGTAGTACCTATGGTTTCTTTATTTATTAATTATATTAGGGCCAATTCTATCTAGTGTGGTCTGGTCAATTATTACATTCCCAAAGACCACGTCAAACTCATCAACCTGGTTTCACTAACGCATAAAACTTAGCCTAAACCGTGACAGTAGGTATATTTAGCTAACTTCCATCCATACCCAGATATGGTTATTTATATGTGTGTAGATTGAATAGATTTAAGAGTATGATAAATTAAGAAAATACAGTAAAACCAACCAACCTTATTAAGCTTTTTCGTAAAAAGAAAAATTGTCAGTAGCAGCCCCGAGTTTGGAAATGTTCTCGGTAGACGGCAATAGGCTCGCCCCCTTTTAGCTGGAACTTACCTTACAGCTGGCGAATCGTGGGTGTGTAATACACCTCTGCCTACCCCTTCGGGGAATACAGGCGCGATGCTATTTTTTTTTAATTTCTACGGCGTGGAAGTGTGACTTTTGAAAATTACATGCTTATTTGGTTATTAATAACATATTAGTCATGAAAAACATTGATTTAAACTGAGTAAGTGAATATAAAACACTACGTATTTTTACTCATTACTACCCCACTTGAGCACGGGTCTCCTCTGAAAATGAGAAGGATTTAGGCCAAAATCAATTACGCTGGCCCAGTGTAGGTTGGCAGATGGCAAGCCGTAGAGAAAATCTCTTTAGAATGGACAATTCCTCCTGATGTAGGTATTCTTTCCGTCTTCACCAGGCAGCGATAACAAATACACATAGATTTTCTAAAAGTCAGTTTTGTACCTTGTGCTGTCTGGAACTCCAATTGAGGATCGATTTATCGAAATCGATCTATGCAGCTCTTGGTTTTTCCACAAAGCTCAAATCACTGCACAACGTATTTATCTATTCTACTGTGTATAGTCCATGTCCATACGTAGGACTGCATTACGTGGCGCGGACACGGTTAGTTATCTCCTATTGATCTGGACCAATTAAGTGCACCGACGCCCAAGGGAGCAGTGGCTAGCAACGGCTCTTATACTTCGTAATACAAATACATTGTAGTCACGTCGTAATTTTGCTGACGTTACTACAGCTAGTAGTCTGTAGGTATCAGTAAGCCCTCGACAATTGTGTCTAATTGCATCGCAGTTAAACTATTGTAGTCAATACTTATTTGTGTTAGCTTCGAATCCAGATTTATAGACTCGTACGTTATGCACTTTGTTGTGTATTACGCCATTTTATGCACATGTGGACTTATTTAATTTGAAATAATTTACCCTTTTTTATAATGTTAAGGCGTGAATAAATGTACCTAACCACACACCACGTCGTTCGGTGCAACGAACAGGGTAGTGTGGGGCCCTCACCCACTAAATTACGTCGTGTGCCGTCTCTCCGCCTGAATTGGCAGGCCACTGGAACTGTGTGACATTACTTCAGTGGTCCACCGGCGGCTCACCCTTTCAGGTACCTGGTCTGAGCAACGCTTCTGCACACAATCACTAGAGTCTTATGAGAATGGAAGTTTCCTTAAACTTATCACTTTATTGTATCTTAATAAAATATTCTCTCGTATTTATCAAAGCAAAATTATATTATAAACACTATAACCAAGTCACTCCAAAGCTTGGACAGATTCCGCCAGTTAGCGAAAACAGGTCATTTATCCCGAACACGTAAACCAATAGGCTGCTGCGCCTAAAGCAGTTTTAGGCAATTTCGGGAGTTGAACAATATTATCTATGAAATACAATATAGCCCATCTTGTGTTTCAAGACTTTTATTGTTTTAACTACTACGGTGATTGTAGCTAATTATTTCTTTGTCTCGAGTACCCGTATCGATGAATATTTTTTAGAGATACGAACGTGAAAGTTATATAATTTGGTAGAATTTCGGTTGCAATATTGGTAGATATTAAAATATACTATGATATTTTGTAGGATAACATTTAATTAGAACTTCTAATGTTCTTTTATAATCGTAGTTTTATACTTTCTATTCAATGTTTACCAGGTATGTTATATATCAATCATATCGTAGAAAAAACGAGTCTGTACGCTACTTGCGACTCCGCCGCGGGAATTTTTTGATTCCGTGCTATACCCCTTATTAGTATTCTAAAATACAAGTAACGTAAATTACTCCTTGTGACATCAGCGGTACAAATACACAGACAGACAATGATAGTTTTTTCGTTATTTTGTTCGTAAAGTCTTTACACAATGAATTTATTTATTATTACTATGTATCTATATTTACACAATTTTAGCTGTAACAAATCAATGTCTGTACATTAATGATATTTGAGAGCTGTTGCCTGAGCTAGGCTACCTATACAAAAAAAAAATTGTTGTCTGTCGGTTTATCTGTTTGTCTGGTTTTTTTTAGAGTTTAATTTGTTGGTTTATCTGTTTGTGTATTCATACATCATACAAAAGCTACTGAACTGATTTTCATAAAACTTTTTTTTTATAGCTTTCGATTAGACTTAAAAACTAGTACCTATATGTTATATTTCGTTACTACCTATAACGGAAACCTGAGATATAACCTAAAAACTAGCTTTTGTCTGCGGTGAAGCCGCGGGCAAAGGCTAGTATTGCATATACTTCCATATGCATTTGGTAAAAAGGTGTTATTTAGAGATTAAAATTTTATTTATTTGTATAGAATAGGAATCGGCCGAATTGGCGTTGCTAAATTAATGCGCCTCTTTCAGATGGCGAACTGTATTCAGGTACAGTGGCCGACTTCAGTGGAATGGAGCCTATCATCTATCGAGAACCACTACAGACTGAACCATACGACTCCATGACTTTAAATGGTAAATGCAAATTTTAATAATTAAGATATATTATGTAGTAAAAAGAAATCAGGCGTATGAGTTGTATTTGTATCTTACCTATACTCGTTAATGGCGTGAACGGTGGAGGAAAGTAGAAATCAGTTCCTTTGGTGGCATCCACATTAACACAAAATAAAAATCACTAGTTGACAGCAGCTAACACATGAAGATTAAATTGATGAAAATTATGAATAATATTCTAAACCTATTAACTTAAAATTAAGTATTTGGACTTGATATTTATAACAATTTTGGTCCACTGGACCAATTTTGGTAATTTCGGCATTTGTTCAACGGACAGTCATAGAAGGGGCCCGTAGAATGTAACTCATAATCGAATCGACCATTGTCACTAGTTAAGAGATCTTGAAAGATCATCATGATTGGTTGACTGAATATTGCGACATCACGTGTCTATATTTCTGTCAATCACAAATAAGACGATACCATGTCGATACGATTCTGTGAATCACATTTTAAGCGGGAAGTAGAAACATGAGAAAGCTCGGCAAAGCCTGTGAAAGTGACTTTCAAAAAGCCAAATTGTCAACTGTCATTAAAATGTTATATTTGTGATTAGTTTAACGGTTTACCCGACATCTCTACGAGATATAAGCTAAGTTGTGTTTATTTGTCCAACATCGTCATTAAAATCATAGAGTAACTTTTATATCGGGAGGTCCAATATCGCCATTAAACAAGAAATGAACTAAAAAAATTTGTTCAGAATCTATCTTCACGAGATCTTTTTGTCATCCAATTGTGATTTATTGATCATTCAACTGTATTGTCAGCCGCTTAAGACACAGTGCTTCCGATTGTTTAGCACAACAAAACTAGCGACAATAACGAAATAGTTCTATAAAGAGTAATAAAGTTTGACTTTAGTATTGTATTTATATGCACGTAATTGCCTCACACTTTATTTTCGTTCCCAGCGCCCGACTTCGTGAATTCTTTAGTACATGGCAACTTCGTCTATTTCTTCTTTAGAGAAACTGCTGTTGAGTACATCAATTGTGGCAAGGTGAGCTTTTAAAAGTACAGTAATTAGTTCTACAAAATGTAGTTAAGAGGTATTGCAAAATGAAAGTATCTACCTTAATTTATTGAACGTTTTTGTAGACATAAGCCTATTACTTTCGGATTGAGTTTGAAAATATTATCTTATTTCACTAGATGTAACTTAACGTTTAAAATAAATTAGCTGCTCGTACACATCCATGTATGTATACCATGCCACAAGAACAAGTGGCATGGCAAATACATTCACGTTTTGGTAAGACATGTGGGTTCAATGGAAAATGCAATACGAAGAGTGAGTAATTGATACACCAATGAAGACTTCGTAGATAGACAATCCATTTTATTGCGACTTTTGTATCTAACTACATAAAAAAATACTATACATTATTTTACTACCCAATTCTTAAAAAGTAAAAGGTTACTTATTAATTTGAGCAGTCAACACAGTACCCAGTACCTACTTTATTTGCAGTGTTTCGAATTTTCGTTCCTAATACAGATTCCATTGATAAAACTGCAGTGATTGCAAATGACTAGCATTAAAACCAAAGACTGCATAGATCTATCGATCGATATAAGTTCATTCCCCAGTTCGAGACATAGACCTCGTATATTCTTGTTTACAAATTAACACTGCTCGGTGAAGGAATACCTACGACGTGAGAATTTTTTTCCGCTTGTAGTGCGTAGTGGCAATAGGCACTAAACCAGCGTAGTGAGCTATGGCTTCAATCTCTCTCAATATAATAGGAAACACGTGCCCACCTGTAGGACAGTAAGAAGTTGTGAAAAAAATATAAATTTTATTTTAATATTAATATACCAACACATTTGCAAGAGTGATTGCTTGCTAATATAACTCTTTCGTATTTGGACTGCAATGAAAGTCAAGAAAAGAAAAATGTAATAATAGTCTTAGCATACACATATAATAAAATCTTTTTAACGACAACACCCTGCACTAAGATATCATCCTTGTATTTTTTTTTATTACATGTAGTGGCAGACGAGCCACGGCCCATCTGATGGTAAATGGTAACCGTCGCTCATGGACTCGACTATACCGAGAGTATTGTCAAGCCGCTGCTCACCATTTCATTTCAAACATATGAAATGAAAGAATAAACGGCTATCTCCTGCTGCAGCCAAAACGGAACAATGTGCTTCATGGCTGCTCACACGGGAGATGGTGGTATCAACCCGCTCAGGCCCGATAGCAAGTGAGTTCTCCCACTTGGTACCCAGCCCTCCCACCAGTCATGCAATGGGTGATGATTGCTTACTTCCTTTAGTCGCCTCATACGACACCCGTGGGAAAGAATGGGGTGGTGACACTTGTATTTTTGATTTCACAAACATACAATTTCAAGGACACAAAGTACACCCAGACTCAGAACCACCATTTGTGGATCACGAAGGGTTGTTCTGTGCGGGAACTCTACTCCGCCATCTGTGCAGTCAAGATAATGTAAAACTACTGTCAAATAATAATTGTATATAAAATACCAGGCGGTGTATTCCCGTGTGGCGCGTGTATGTCGAGATGACCGAGGCGGACCGCACCGCTTCAAGCAACGGTGGACCTCGTTCCTGAAATCACGGCTCAACTGCTCCGTCGCCGGCGACTTTCCTTTCTACTTCAATGAAATACGTATGTAAATTTTTACTTTGTATTGTTCTAGTATTTTATTTCGGATAAGTTATGTTTATAAATATAATAATTGTTTAATATAAATTGAATTAGTTCAGTAACTATTCAATTAGAAAAGACGGTTTTCTTAAAACATGTGTAGCTAAATGCTCAAGATAGCTTGTATTATTACTATGACTTTAGAGAAATAAACGCGTATTATACGTTGTAACTTTTTTGGAATTCATAAATTAAACAATAGATACGAATTATAAATCACGTAGAAACGCCGTTTAACCTAATAAATTACTTTTATAATTGTAGATCATTATTTTACAAAATTAATAATGAACCGCTCTGGTTGTGCATATAAATAATTCAATACGACCTTATTTTTTTTTCTTTTTTGTTTGAATTGTAAGTGGGTCACCACTACAATTTAGTGCAAAGTTAGGAGATAAAACTTAAAAAGCATTAATATTATAAACATTATATTATACAGAATCAACAACGGAGTTAATAGAAGGTGTATATGGAGGTCTCAATGCGCAGCTGATGTACGGCACCTTCACTACGCCTCCAAACAGTATATCAGGGAGCGCTGTCTGTGCGTTTAGCATGCAGGACATTGCTGATACGTTCGAGGGGACCTTCAAAGAACAAAGCGCTTTAAACTCTAATTGGTTACCTGTAAATAGTGCAAAAGTAAGTAAATCATATACCTCCTACTACATATACTAATGTATACTTATCCCAGCATGAATGGGAAAAATCGCGGAAGTACCACACTCACAGAAAACAGCGATAGGTACTCCCACTATTGTGTCTCGTATGGTGAATGAAAGCGCCGGAGGCCCAAATCCCCTCCCTATCCTCTTCTTATTATCCTTCGTCTCCACCAAATATATTTAATTAATATACATTTATATATGTATGCTGTGATTATTGTATTCATGACGCGGAAAGTAACCTTAAATGATTTTTTTATTTTGGTGATCCTATTAGGTAATGAAAAGATTTTTACCTCATGTCGATTGTTGAATGGATATATTTTTCTGTTTGTGGTAATAAATTACCAGTTGGACAGGACGTATGCCTCATCCGGTTTGTTGGTGGTATTTATTTTTCCGTATACAGACTATTGCACTTGCCTTGCAGTCTATCTAACCAGCCCCCTTAGAAAGAAAAACGAAATGTTAGATGAAATTTAGTTTCCCTTCATTGTGATTAGTCTCCTGAATAACGCGTCGAAATCTCGGCTAATCAGGAATCACGCGTCGGACTGTTGATCAATCACAATGACTCGAAACGAAAGTTCGTCTAACGTTTCGGTTTTCATTCTAAGTGGGCTGGACTATTTCTATTCTTTATATCTATCATGATAATATATAAATATATTTTCAAGGTATCGAGCCGACTATGGTATATTTACATTTATGTAGGTAATGCATATTGTTGTTCACGAAAGAGTTCCTCGTGTAACTCATACTTTTTTCCATCATAAAGGTCCCTGAACCGCGCCCTGGAACATGTCACAACGATTCAAGACAGTTACCAGATCAAACGTTAAATTTTATCAAAACTCATGCGTTGATGGACGAATCAGTGCCGGCTTTCTTTGGAGAACCCATTGTCATCAGGACTAGTTTTCAGTAAGTATTGACACTAATCTTACATGATGTCATAAGCAAAAATAATAATTTAGTGTTTATTTATACTATCTATACTTATCTACCTGCTAATAATAAAGCTGAAATGTTTTTTTTTATTGTACGCGCTAATCTCTGGAACTACCTGTCGTATATGATAAATTATTTTGCATTACGACCATTAAAGATGAACAACAATAAAAAAATAATAATAATGCACCATCTGACTTCCGAAATTAAAACTGAACTGTGATTTATTTATTTATATATATAAAATATAAATGGTGTTTTTCTAAAAACTTGACAACGTGTGATATAGCGAGTAGGTACTCTTAGGTCCGTAGAATGTAACTCAATAAATCGTATCGACATCATATCGTCTCGCTTGTGATTGGTAGCGAAACCGACGCATGATGTCGCAATAATCCCTCGCCCAATCACGGTGATCTCTCAACCAATCAAAATGGCACGATGCAATATCGATACGATTTTGTGAGATACATTCTTCTAACCCCACTTATTGTTTGACATAGGAGATTGCGTAATGAAAAGTAAATTAAAAGGCGGTTGAAACCGAGTGGCACACCTAGTTTTCAAATACTTGTATTTATTTCCAGCTATCGATTTACGCAGATTGCTGTAGATCCTCAAGTTAGAACACCTGGAGGGAAAACGTATGACGTTCTCTTTATTGGCACAGGTGATTAATTATATGTACATTAATCGGGTAGCTTCAGTAAAAAATGCGTAAACTTGTTGCTAACAATTAACTCGTATTATATTCACAGATAACGGTAAAATAATAAAAGCAATCAATGCAATATCGTATGACTCAAACAAAAGAGCTGTGCCTGTAGTTATTGAAGAACTGCAGGCATTTGCTGCAGGCTCGCCTGTCCGTGCTCTTAGAGTAGCGAGAACCGGACGAGATGCTGCTAGACTCATAGCTGTTTCCGACAGACAAGTACTGAGTTTGAGACTTCACAGGTGTTCCAGTGATAAGATCAGCTCTTGCAGGTAGTATTATTTATATCTTAAGATCCGAGTGAATGATGATGTTACTCCTAAATTCTTCCCGTTAGTTCACCTGAATGGATTTCAGAATTGGGTCTATAAATATGATATAAACATCACTGTGTGGCATATATAATGTTCCGTGTGGTGATGTACTAAGAATATATAAGTGTCACCATCCCATTCTTTCCCACGGGTGTCGTAAGAGGCGACTAAGGGAAGTAAGCAATTATCACCCTTTGCATTACTGGTGGTAAGGCTGGGTACCAAATGGGAGTACTCACTTGCTATAGGGCCCCAGCGAGTTGGTACCACCATCTCCCGTGTGACCAGCCATGAAGCATATCAGTCTGTTTGGTTGTAGCAGGAGGTAGCCGTTATTTCTTTCATTTTATATTATCTGTGAAATTAAATGGTGAGCAGTGGCTTGACAATACTCCCGGTATAGTTAAGTCCATGAGCGATGGTTACTACTTACTTAGGTGGGCCGTGGCTCGTCTGCCACGATATGCAATAGAAATAAATATATATTAAACAGAAAGTGAAAGTGCTAAGCATGTAAAATGCTAAAAATATGTATAAAAATATCTAAATATATATTAAATATTATCTCTATGCAAAAACAGATATCCCACAGGAATAAAATATAGCCTAAGCATATCGTTTTTGGGTGCTGTATCTTAGGGTGTATTTTATCCAAAAATACGAAAACTGCCTATTGTTACTACGACAAACATTATACAATTTTTATTATATTATGTTATGTCAGTCCAATAAAGAGTCAAATTTTTATGTTTTAAACATAGGTCCGTCTTCTTATCTGGATGTTACTTTACTAGCTTATGGGAATAAACTGGGTCCTACTGGTAATATATATATATAAATACGTCACCATCTGACATAAACAGTCTATACAAAATAGCCATGCTAATAGGAACCCTCCTTTTATTTCGGGAATAAATGTCTCTGTCCGTCTCTGTACTCCGGACTATAATAAATGTAGGTCCCTATGCGATTTTATGATAATTGATTAAGCAGTTACGATGTCAAAAAGTAACAAACCAACTTAAATACACATTCTTACCAATATTATAAATGCTTACCAACATTATAAAACCTTACCAATATTATAAAACCTTACCAATATTATAAATGCTTAACAATATTATAAAACCTTACCAATATTATAAATGCTTCCCAATATTATAAAACCTTACCAATAATATAAATGCTTCCCAATATTATAAAACCTTACCAATATTATAAAGCCTTACTAGAATTATAAATGCAAAAGTAAGTATGTTTATTACGCTTTCATGCCGTAACTACTGAACAAATCGTCATGAAACTACATAGGTATAGTCCGAAGTCTATAAAAGCATATTATGTGCATATGGTTCCATGGCTTAGCTATTTTCACATAGATATAATGAATGTAGTGACGTATTTATATTCTATAGCCCACGCAGCCGAAGCCATTAGTAGAATGCAACTTTTTTGTTTAAGCGGGAAAAAATGTACCTAACCGCGCACCCCGTCGTTCGGGGTAACGAAAAGGGTAGTGTGGTCCCTTATCCTCTAAATAAACCCACTGTGTGCTGTCTCTCCGCCTGTATTGGCGGGCCACTGGAAATATGTTACATTACTTCAGTGGTAGTAGGATGCACCTAACGTTTTATTTTTATTCAGTGAATGCGTGGCGCTTCAAGACCCATACTGCGCGTGGGACAAGCAGGCAGGTAGATGTCGTGCATTCTCCACTGGAGTTAGTCGCTGGTTAGACGAGAACTCCTTCTACCAGAGTGTCAGCACTGGAAGTCATTCCGCGTGCCCTCATAGTAAGTAATACAACATCAAATAATTTAGTAAGCATTTATTATTTTAGTGTATTACTACTAATAAACATTGTTTAAACTCCGAATAGTAATTCAGTGTTTTGTTCCGTTCTTTCAACGTCAAACTGTCATATTAGTGACCAAGACAAAATACTGAATAACTATTAACTATATTAGTTAAAACGTCTTTTAAGCCTATCAAACGTTCGATAAAAATCTTTATTCATAATCGTTTGATAAACCTCCGGTAACTAAAATGTCTTTAATGTACATAATGTTGCAATTTCGTAGAAAAAATTGTGAAATGTGAATAGTAGAAAAATATTTTCATAAGTTTATACTTGTCATTGTCAAACGTTTTAATTTTTGATTGTGTCACATTAACAAAAATAATAAAATTATTACATAAACTACAGCGAAATTGTGCTCACACTGCCACAATAAAAACCATTGAACAAGAAGATAAGAAGATACATAAACAACTAACAAGAAGATAAAATTATTACGATTTATTATTTAAAATTATATTAAAATGAATGATAATATTAAAAGCTGCAAGTCTTTGCGAACTAAATTTAACCGCACACCCCGTCGTTCTGGGCAACGAACAGGGTAGTGTGGGGCCCGCACCCACTAAAGATACCCGCCGTGTGCCGTCTCTCCGCCCGTGTTGACGGACCACTGGTACTGTGTTGGATTACTTCAGTGGCCCGCCGGTGGCTTACCCTTTCGGGTACCCTCTACTGAGCGACAAAGGTGCGACGCATCCGCACACGGAGCACCGCACCTTCGCGGGTGGCCTTGCGGATGACGGCGGACGTTCCCCAGTCCATCCACCCGCAGCCTCAGCTAGGGCGGCATGAGCCGCAAATACTCGCGCCTGCGCCGCCCCAGTCGCTTTCGGCGGTTTGGGTCAGCGGAAGAATCCTCCTCCCTGGCCCTCTCCACCGCTTCCTTCCGCGAGATAATCTCCTCGCAGAAGGCACTGTTGCCGCGACGAGTTCACAGCGCTGCCCAGGGTGCCCCAACGTGGAGGTATCCCGACCCGCACCCCGGAATTTCTCATCCCCTAAAGAAAAAGGATTGCCTCTTTGCCGATACACTTTTCTGCACCGATTGATGACATGATTTTCAATCACCGCAATACTTTGCAGGGTTTGTAAAGCCTGCATATTTAAGAAAATTAACGTAAAATCATAAACGTAAACTTCTTATAACAATAAAAATGAGATTATACGTGTCGGATGTACCTATTACAAATCAATGTCAATACACAATAAATTGTCATTTCAAACATTATAATCAGCTGACCAAAATCAGTCATGTTCTTTGCTAATATACGCTTATCGAAGGTTTATAGTAGGCTACTAGCTTGTATAAATCAAAGAGAATATATCGGAGAGTTAATGAACGTTTTAGCGTTATCGAACGATTATGAATAACACTTTTTGACAATCTACTTTTAGGGAGCTTTTAAACCTGCGATAAGTTATTATGAATAAGACCATAAGAGGGTAAGGGCGTTAAAGTGTAATACGTTAATTAACTAAAAGATACTAATAAATCGATCCAAAATCAATTTTAGGAGTAGATAATAATTTCTGATACATATTTACGCGAATGTTATACATTAGGAAATAGAACTACAACTACGTTTACAGAATCTATCGCGTTTACTTGATTTCCTAAAATGCTTTAAAGTAATCGAAACGTCGGGATAATAGAAAATCAAGTAAACGCTATAGATTCCGTATACGTAATTTTATTCCATAACTAGCTGCAACCCGCGACCTCGCCCGCATGGAATTCAAATATTTTATTTTGTGGTGCGGAATACTGATTATTTTTCCAAAATAAAAGTAGCTTAAGTTACTCGTAACATCAGCTATCTGCTTATGAAAGTCCTGTCTAAATCGGTCTAACCGTTCTTGCAGACACAGACATAATTCTGTCAAACAACAAAAACTTAAAAAAAATGTATTTTGTTATAGGTAACGCATATGCATGCATTTAGTAAAAATACTGTTTAATTTTATTTCAGGTAAGGACGCTGGTGCTGTGGGTGGTTTGAGTTCAGGGTTATATGACGACGCTAGAGGAGAGACAAAAGGCGAAGTGATAAATATCGTACAAGACAAGGATGGCAAGGGAGTTGGCAATGGTAATGAAGGTAAAGCAAGTCATCTCCCCAGCTTCATCCCAAATTTTTCTCTATCCGTCCGTTTTTAGCTGATGCTGATGCTGCTGATTAGACTGGAGTCAAATTTTTTTATTCAGGCCCCTGACAACCTATAATGACTACCAGGACGTTATTTGACAGCCGGGAACCACTGATTTAATCTGTCTTCCGAAGCACGGAGAAGATAACAAGGTGTCCACAAATAATTATCACTTTTGGTAATCCATCTGATTATCATCAGCATCTGAATTGCTTTACCTTGCTAATCGTACAAACTGTGAGGCTAAGATCTCCTAGAAATGGTAAAGCAAAAGTAATAGAAAATAAATACATTAGTAGTAAAATATCCCTATATAAACTAAAAGTCGAACATTTCAACCAAAATATAGTTAAAAAAAATTATTTTCTTCAGGTCCTGAAGTTTTAGCAGCTGATCCACCACCAGCTGCGTACTCCGTCGAAACCCTAGCTTTAGCTGTAGCTGCCGGTGCTCTTGCTGCTTTAGGGGCAGGCTTTGCCGCAGGATATATTTGTGGAAGAAGATGCAAAAAGGACGACGATGATAACATGCCCTATCCAGACACTGAGTACGAATATTTTGAACAAAGGCAGAATATCAATAGGTTTGTAATATCTTCAAATAGTTAAATTTCTAAATAATTTTTACGATACAATTTTAATATTATATTTCTGCTTTATAGGATCCAAGCAGAACCTAAACTTCTACAACAAGTTGAAGAAGTAACTTATGCAGAACCAGTGCTGGCCCCTCAGCCGAAGCCAGCATCCCCTCGAGCCACTCTACGCAAACATCCTCCTTACCATCCCCATCACGAGACGTTGTTCCAGTTTCAACCCGACGCGTACCGACGCGACAATTTTGGAACTCTTCGGTCTCATCAGGTCAATGTCAGTTGTACTCTTTTTTACTGTTTTGCATGGCTTGGTTGACCATTTAGTATTACAGGTTAAAGAAAACATAAAAATACGATACAAGTTTCCTGTGTCAATTTTCCTGGGAGCTGTAATATCAATATTAACTTCTCAAAGCAAATGTTAACTTGTCTGTGCATGTAAATAAATATATTCTAATGTATGTTTGTGTGCATTTTATCTCTATCGGTGTAACCTGTTAATAGAACAATTCTAAATTGTAAGGAAGTAAGTCTTTTATTGAGTACCTATTACATATATTATCATTAACCGACGTCTTTATCATCTGGATATGATCATTCATTTGCATGCTAAGCCATAAATAGGTCATTAATTTTCTCAATTCAATACAAATACATAATTGTTTAATTCATTCATATTCATTCGCATAACCATTTATTTAATTTTAATTCACCGCATTAATACTCATTAAAAGTTGTCAATGTTTGTGAATGGTTTCTGTTCGGTCTCATAAATACTTTTCGGTAAATAATGTAAACAAATGTTATTAAAATTGATCATATTTACGTACTTAAGAAGAACAACTACAATTATCTCACGAACATTGCAAACTTGCTGATTTTTATTCATTCACTTAATTCACTAACCTATGCACGTATATTCATCCCGGCATGTCAGTTAACACAGGAATATTCGGACCGCAGGGGGATGGGTACCGGCGGGGCAACGACAATGGCTTCTCGACCACGCGTTCAGTGAAGAAAGTGTACCTCTGAGAAACAAGCGGGGCGGATTCGCGCGACCAGATGCATCACCATAAACATAATACGCACCATCACCATACATTGGGTATGTCGTCTACTTTAATAATTACTATTTTATTAGTAATTTAAGCACTTAAAGACATTACAGATCAAGTCTGTTACATTTAAAGGAGAATGCTCACGAAAGTATGGGCTTTAGTTTCATATTGTATCATGTTGTACTTACACTAATGAAACTTACCTTAATTTATAGTGTTTTAAATGTACATACAATTACAGATAATACAATAACACTTAATACTTTGCCGGATTTTCGAGAGACAGGCTAATGAAGTTCATCAAGTTAGGTTATATTCTACGTGTTTAAGTACCTACAATCATACAATTATTTCGCGTTTTCATCAAGTTTTGACTTATAGGTACTTGATGTAACAAATAGTTATTACCTACTTTAAAGAAAAACAATATAATTACAATGTTTCTAAATGTATTAAATGTTAATTATTGCTAGTTTTAGATGTGTCCGGTAAATGGCAATAGGCTTGCCCACTATTACATGGTAGTACTCGCACGATCAAAGTAGATTTTTATCCGTCGAAATTTTGACTTGATATTTGGGAAGGTATTATAGACAAATTAACACTCGATATTGGCGAAACTGTGCTCACACTGCCACAACAAGAGCCATTAAACAAGAAGATAAGATAGATATTAAAGATTTAATTTTTGAGACCAATTTGAGGCTGATACAAAACGAAACCATGTATGGGCATTCTCCTTTAATCGTAAGTGTATAATTCCAATACAAAAAGTGCAGTTCAGTCTAATACATATTTTTTTCTAAATAAATGTAAGTCCTTTATTAACTGTTGCGGATAGTATAATGTGGATACGAAAACGGAACATGGTGTGACTCATAGATGACTGAAATGGGACCGTTGATTATGTGCACCTGAATGAGTATGACTTTGGAAGGCACGTAAAGCCATCACCTGACTCCGCTCGTATCTAATTGCAGCTCCATCGTCTTATAAGACAAAACTGTTAGAGTGGGAGACTAGAGAACGTATTTACGGCGTTTCTCTGTTGACATTGGTCACTGATTGAACCCTAAGAGATCATTATCTGACCTCTTAGGTTGACACTGCCGGCTTCCTTTGTCCGCGTGGTCCAGTTTAAATATACAAAATGCTATAACCTTATAAGGTGAATAAAGGATCTACCCGTTCCCGAGGCCATGCGTGTTAAACCTGGGGTTATTTATCACCCACTGCATTACTAGTGGTAAGATTGTGAACCAAGTGATATTACTAGTGAGTACTGAGTAGTGTTGTCATGCCCGAACGGCCATGTATTCTAATAATCTGGTAAAACCCGAGCACGATACTAGTGCGCTTTACAACAATGGTGTGTACTTAAAAGAAATGTATTTGTAGTGTCGCAGCGCAGTAGCGGGTCAGCCTCAGGGTCGGGGAGCGCCGGCGCATCGTCGTCGTCACCGTCGCCGCCCTCGTCGTCTCCCTCTCCGTCGGGCGAGCGGCCGCCGACTCCGCCGCCTCCCGCTCCGCAGCCCTGCGCGTACATATACCGCAACTAGACGCATAACAGCGCGCGCCGCCCCGCATCTTCCCTCTCATTTCTAAAGGAGCACACACCACAGAACTGTGCTCAATGAACATTTGACTTTATATGAACCGTTATTGTTGAACGAGTGACGTGACATTCCAAATTTGAATATTTTGTTCAAATTGTATCCGAACGGCTGGTGACGATGGTTCGTTCGGTTCGTGTTTTGTTATTCCCGATAAGGTAGTGATACGACCTCAAAATTTTAGTCTGTATTGTCATTGAAAGTATAGAACCGGTTCCCAGAATGTTCTCTCGGAGGGTGTTACAGTTTGTAACTTAATTGTGGATGATAGTCAAGAGCAAATGTGATTGTAAACATTCTTCCATGAAAATAAATATATACATACTGGTGATTTTGCACAATTAATACAATGATTATGAATGATCTATGGTCAAAGGATGTGACAAAAGAAATAGAATATTTTTATTAAAAGACACTATTATCGAATGATGAATGTGAGATGAATAATGTAACAAATTGTAGATTGTTTAGAGTATACATAGTTTACAAATAATTAGGTCAAAATATAAGTTTTTGTTGGTACCATGTTAACGATTAGTTAATTTCAAACAGAGGTGGTCATTGCAGATTTTTCAACATTACTCTGTCCCATTGTCATCGGTTAATGTGCAACATGAGAGACCTGCAATGAGTTCACAGTACGCTTTTTACATACCTACTATTTTAGAATTACGTCATTTAATATAGTGAGGGTTCTCTTATTCTAAAGTTCTAGTGTTACTGTAACTCGACAACACTATTGACATCACCACAATCTAATGTTTCCCTTCTCCAACGTTCTTCAAAGTTTGTAAAATACAAAGTTTATAATGTGTGGTAATGTCAAGTTTTGCCTAGTTATAATAATTAGTTTAAATTATTATTATAACATTATAGTTGAAACAATGACATTATAAAACACAAATATGATATAAATTATATTTACCATATATAAAATGATATGTAAAGTTCTGATACTTACTCATTCATTAAAAGTGCTTCTTATGGATGTATTTAGACTACTAGGAGATCGTTTTGATAATTATTGGATAACGTTATAGATTTAGTGATTATGTAAACATAGATACATATTATTATGATAGTGAGTTAAGAAGGCACTGTGATGCCACATGCCAATTTAGATTGTTGGTGCGCTGTTTGTAAGTTACGAACTAGTAACTGTGATCATTGTGTATATACATTCTGTGACACGATGCCTCTTTTGTCTACTGTCATTTCTATAATTCAAATTTTCCAGAAATGTGGGCCAAAATGTTAATAAAACTCCTTTTCAATACTGTTACTGTTGCTATTGTAATTAGTAAAGAAACCTAGTGTTTCTGTGTTGAACGCTTTATTAATTCATTCGTAAAATAGCTAGCTGTTACACTCGACACTGATGATGTATAGTGTTCAACCTCATCTTCGCTAATCGTTGACAGTTGAATGTGTGTAAAGAAAATGTCAATTCTATTTGTAATGACTTAGTGCCTAAGTGTGTGTGGCAGGATTGTAATTTGTACAACACAATAATTCAATTTTGTGTTGGACTGATCTTAGTGCGACATTAGACAAGCCACTAGACTAGCTATTACAGTAGAAAAACGTAAAAAACATATTACTACCTTAGAACTCTGATCAGGTCTCCGTACCTATATGAGCCAGATAGCGTAAGCAGCTCTAGTGACGATGTTGTACTGTAAACGTAGGGCTTAGAAACTTGTCAGAGTAATTAGGTAGTAATTAAGGACATAATTTTTATACACCATAATAATAAATGGCATTCTCGATATTGCCTTCAAAATACTCGTATTTACTTTAAATTTTATATAATACCAAAGATGCCATGATTTTTAATGTACATTATTTATTTATTAGTAGGATTGCTATTGATATACCTATATTACTTAATCAAGTCGTTATTTTATATGAATGTAACTGCCAATTTGTATACTTATTTAATAATTAACCAAAGTAACGCACAGAATATTGTTTACTTTTTAAATTAATCCATACCTACGCAATGTAGATGCTTTAACACGGCCAGAGTTGAATGAAATATGTTTACGGAACGCGAAAATGGCAACCTATATTTATTAATTTTATACTTGCAGATTTTAGTACTATGGATTGTAGAGCATACACTCTTTATTTAGTACTTAGAACTTTAAATAAAGAATTTTGCCACGTTATAAATTTACTGTTTGACGCAACAATAGTTAACCGCTCGTTATGAAAATGACCCCATGTAGGCACAATGCGCGGAGTGGCCAAGTCAAGACAAAATTGCTGTTAAATAAAAATTATGATTGCCATTTTCACAGTTTGTAATTTGGAAGCTAAGTACCTACACGTACATACGTAAGTGAGGCTAGTACTTGTAAATAGCAAGTTCTGTAATATAATTAGTTTTCGTCAAGTAAAATTAAATAAGCGTTAGAGTTTAAGCGCAAAGAAATGTTTAAAGGTGAATTGTTATGAATTGTTTTTTGTATTACCTAAAGAAGTAATATTGATGAAATGTACAATAACCATTTCTATATTTGAATTACGGAACCACCTTTTTATACTTGGTAAAGTTAATGTAATCATAACATGCCTAGAAAGTCTTGCATTAAGCATAAAATATTGAGTTATAATATATTGAGAATTATATAGATCGTATGATACCGTAGTTATTATATAGACAGCTTATTTTTATTTTTGAATTCGAAGCCTTAGTATTAGAAATTGAAGACTTTATTGAAATAAATACTAAGAACCTAACTTTAATTACGTACCTACAGAGAAATCGATTTAATGAATTTGATCCACATCTTTTAATAAGGTATAGCTCGTTATGTCACGTTGTATTTATAAAAAAAATCTCAGTTTCAGTTTGTATGAACAAGCTCTACTCACTGAAAAAATAACGAGTGGAGCTATTATTTGCTAACGGTCATCGAGTACCTACAGGCTGCCGCCGCGATGCAAATTATTCGTTTAAAATTAAATCGTTAAAATCTTTTATTAGTATATTGCAAAAAAAAATACTTGTACAAATACTATACTGCAGTTCACATAATAACGGTAGGGGTGGTTTTTCTCATAGAAATCGAAACAATGTACCCTGTCTTGAGTCGAGAGACTTCTCTTTGCAAATAGTTATTGATCAAATATTAAAAGGACTTTCTGATTACAGAGCGGCGGTAAATAATACTGTATTAAACAAAAATAGCTGTTTTTGTAACGAAAATAAGTACACATACCTATTATAAAAAAAGTTTTCGGTGAACGGTGGTCTTCTGTTGTAACTATACTATGATGCATGTGCAATATTTTTATCATATTCGAAAGTTCTCTAGGCATTTTAATTTACGAACGAAGCGAAACATTAAGACACTACAACTATTATTCATTACATATTACGACAATCTGAATAATCTTTATTACAAAATGTTTATATACTAACATTTATGAATATTTAGCACAGAAAATTCAAAGCCACTTTTAGTTTTGATATTTGCATGTACCTACTTTACTAACAATGTTTAATTACTCGTGAAGCTAAAATGAATACCGATGTATATCTAAAAAGCATTTTGTGATGAAGAAAAACTGTTTGATATATCATGAAATATATGACCTATGGGAAGTGCCTAACAATATTACCAAAATGCTCCTGTAGTATTAACCCGATAACCTTCCATTAACCGACCGTTATCTTTAAAGACAGGTAAATATAAGACATTAATAAATTTAAATATGTTTAGTCTGCATTGATAACTTGATGTATCACAGACAGAATACAGCTTAAAATTTATAATTCTACCTTCCATGCTAATGATAGTAAGTTTCTAATAGTGTGCCTTTAGCATCGCCTAGTAACCGCCCTTCTTTTCGATAAAAGGAATTTCGGAATCTATTAAAATTTATTTGTGAGCATTTTTATAATATAAAATATTATTAGTTCCTAGTTATGTAACGTCATTTTTACAGCTAAATTATAATACTGCCCGATATCCAGATTACCGTCAATAATACCTGACAGCTAAAATAGCTACAATTGCTCTCTCGTTCAATAAACTACAATATCAATAATAATAATATAATGAGTTTTGTCAGCAGCATTGCAATAAAAAGAGAGAGTCTGTTTTAAATCTAAACTATGTTTGGTCCCTTTCTACAATACGCAAAGTGAAGAGGAGACGAAACATACTTTATACTTAGACCAGAGTCTAATTTTAGTTTATTTAAGGCTTAGGTTTAAGTAGGGGTTTTATAAATAATTAAAGCAAACGCAAGTGCAGTGATAGAACTGTTACACCTTATTCGCTGCCCGTATTTATAGAGTGCAATTTTTTTATAACTAGAGACAAATAGATTGTAAAACATTGATCTGCAAAATATGAAATAGCGAGCTCAACTGGGCAAGGTTTTATATTTTACTCCTCATTGTTTAAAATGTTATGATCATTTTCTCATTAAAATATTATTAATATTATGCTAAATATTTTAGCAAAGGATAAAATGTATTCCTTTTCTTTAGTAAATAAAACATTGAAATTTGATTGTTGTCTCATTATTTTCTAACGCCATATTCAAAGCTTAACTACATATTTACAGAAGGCTAAAAGAACTTTGCTAACCATAGCTAATTCTCTGTTTATTTTTAATCGAGATCAAATCAACATTAAAACTGTACATCTAGAGTTCTTTAAAATTATATAGATTTGTGGTTAACTCAAGAGTTCTGTGGTACATGCTCTAGGATAGAGCAGACATTCTATGCGCCAGGTAATAAGGGGCATCACAACTCAATGCAAATTAAGAATAGTTGATTAACACAGGCGTCACCCAAGACTGTGTTATCGAAATTCGGAGTCCCGAGCAATTGTCACGATGACAAATGGCAAGGCATCTGGGACCATTGATGTTTATGTACTACGCACCATATAACACAATGTCTGGGACGGTATTCCAGGAGATGCAGGTTCAAATCCTGCTCGTGACTGTTATTTTCAACAAAAAAAAACAGCATAACGTCTGTATTGCCCGAAGGGGTAGGCAGAGGTGTATTACACAAACACGGTCCGCCAGCTATGTTTAAGTCCCACGTACGGTCCCACGGCAATAGGCTCGCCTCCTATGGGGGAACCTATTGCCGTCTATCGGGCACATTTCCAAACTCCGGGCTGCTGAGAAATTCATTTTACTTGTCCCGTTCAAATCTTGCAAGTTTTTGACACACTTTCCGGTTTCCGATTGAGCTGAAATTTTACACACATGTTTATATCGCGTGACAATGCAATATTATTATGACATGGAGCTGATCTGATGATGGAGCTGGAAGGTGGATATAAGAACCCTATAATGAAACGGTGCAACCCTATCGAGTTTGAGCTCGTATGATTCGTCTTGACGAGTGCTTTACCTCTAGATGGTATCCAGGGGCTGATGATGAAGCTGGAATGTGGCCACAGTAACTCTATAATGAAACGACGCAACCCCATTGAGTTTGGACATGTTTGATTCGTCTTGATAAGTACTTTGTCTTTAGATGGTATCCAAGGTCTGATGATGGTGCTGGAAGGTGGCCACAGTAACTCTGTAATGAAACGACGCAACCCCATCGAGTTTGGAATCGTTTGATTCGTCTTGACGAGTACTTTGTCTTTAGATGGGGTCTGATGATGGAGCTATAGCGCTAGAAGGTGGCCATAGGAACTCCGTTATAAAACGACATAACTCCGCCGAGTTTGGGCTCGTATGAATTGTCTTGGCGAGTACTTTGTCTCTAGATGGTATCCAGGATCTGACGATGGAGCTGGAAGGTGGTCACAGTAACTCTGTAATGAAATGACGCAATCCTATCGAGTTTATACTCGTTTGATTGGTCTTAAGGAGTACTTTGTCAAGTTATGATCATTTTAAATCTACAAATTTATTTCGATGTTTTCTCACACCAGAGTAGACGTCCCGCGACGTCTAGTTTTTTTTCTCCTTTGGGATGATCCGGTCACTGCCTGTTTCATTGCACTACCTCTGATGCGAGGACCAATCGTTTTCTAGCGAAAGGGTCCCGTAGAGTCTGGCAGTAAAAGACAGGATACGAGTGCCAAAGAGAAGAATTTTTAATGCTGCTTCTCTTTTGGACTCAATGGGGCCGCGGAGAGTTTGGGTCTCTCTGTGTGCTCTATCGACTCATCAATGGGGTGTGCAGAGGAACTGGTTGAGGTGGTAGGTACCTACATCGTTGTTTTACCACTGAAACACGAGATGCCGTAATAGGGTTCATCCATAGCACCTGGAAACGATTACTGTTCGTTTTCAGCGTTCCTTTCTACCACGTAGGTACGTGTAAGATTGGGAATGAACTTATACAGTGTTTTTTCCAGCGCTACGACTTGTCCTTCTTTAAACGAAGTTTGAAAAAAGCACTGTACCTAATAACTGCAATAAAAAAAAACCATATGTGTGCAGTTCACACACGGCAGAAGTGAAACTTCTGAAAAGTAGCCTACGAGAAATTGAGATGGATATAGAGCATCAGTAGTGTTAAGATATAATATGTAAGGTTTATTATTTTTTACCAAGCTTAAAATTACCTCTCATTCATTAAATTTAGTGGAGCATTAAAATTCATAAAAATGTTGTTTTCTGCAACAATATAATGGATCCCGTAGGTATTCATGAGACGACTTTGGTAAAAGATCTTGTGAACCTCACCATAGCAACATAAAGAACAAAAGTATATGATTCAATTCGGGGGTGTGTGTGTGTTTTGTTCTGTGGTGAGAAAAAAAGTGAGAAAAATACTTTTCTCTTTTTCAAACTTAATATTATTTACACCGTGGTCGCGTGGTACATGGTTTAAGTGTTGATCACGCAAACTGGAGACCGAGGTTTCAAATCAACTACCAAGGAATACTTTTTGTGACAAAAAAAATTTCAAAGTTAAAATAACTTTAATACACTTTTCTGACACTGACTGTCAATCCTATACATTTATGTGTTTGAACCTTAAATTAAATTACATAATACATATTTAGTGATCTAGATGGACTGTCACTTGTCACTCTTATCTCTTATAAACGTCATAAAAATCGGGCGGGAATAATTATGCTAGTGTGCGTGACAGCTGTCATTACGCTTGTGCAATTTATGTTTGAATGCGTGCGTAATGATACCAGTTTCAGTAGTAGTATTAAATTATGGGAAAATTATATTATCATAGATTCAAGACATTCTTATACTACAAAATATTTCGTAGGTATATAGTCAATTATCTCTTTCTATTTACTCTCATAATCTTAATATATTATAAAAAAATATATACTATATTATAACCTCTTCTTTAATGAGAATACTACTTAAACCCATGATAATTATAAATTTAAAAATGTAAACAATCTTCATCATTAAAATAAATAATAATATTACAAATAGTAATATTGTAATTAATTCCGAAAATGACGACTGGTGCAGCTTTATGGATCCATTAAAAACGCTAATAATTATGTTAGGTAATGTTTCTATTACTCTCTATCGTTAAAATATCATCAACTTTGCAAGATTACGCGGGAAATTTAAGTTCATAAACTGGTATCACCATAGATGTAGTATATAGATAGATGGGCTATAGAGTAATTATGACGAGACCAAAACTGACACGTACCAGTGTGCGTGTCATGTGTGTGCACTTCTAGTGCTGGGACGTTCACTAAACGCGACTATCGACACATTGTGTTGTTTTAGTGTCACGAGGTGCAAAGTGAATTCAAATAAATTTTATATTCGAGGAAATAGAAATAAAACTGAAATAAAATATGTTTTATTAATACGTGGGACATTCATAAAGTTTTGAGAAACTAAAAAAATAACTTCAATGGATAAAATATTTTAATTAATTTTTTTCAAAGAACTCCACCAGCCTCTTTACAAAGTATTTAGATATTTTTATATATATTTTTAGCATTTGACATGCTTAGCACTATACATTAAACACAAAGTGAAAAATGTGAAATCGAAAATAACAGTCAGGAGCAGGATTGGAAATAGGCTGAATTGGTAAAGCACCTGGACGGTATCCAGAAGATGCAGGTTCATATCCTGCTCCTGACTGTTATTTTCGATTTCACATTTTTCACTTTGTGTTTAATCTTTACAAAGTTTCATGCGTCTGAACCAATTTTCGAAACATTTTTCCAGTCCACGGCAGACACATCTTCCACGGCTTTCTCGAGTGCTATGTATCTTCCGGCGATGAAAACTGTATCCCTTTTAGCTGATATTTTATTTTAGGGAATAAAAAGAACTCACACGGTGCCAGATCAGATAAGGAGGGTGACCCAAGACTGACTGGTGTGGTGTCCAGGAAGACGCTCGTTTTGAGAGCTGAGTGTGCGGGTGCGTTATCATGGTGAAGCAGTACCCTGCGGAGCCCGGTGTTCGGTCGCTTGTTGTTCATTGCAGACAAAACATCTGGCAGGCATTTTGTGGTGTACCATTCGGCGTTGATGCTGTTTTGGTATGGAATTGAAACCAGATATCCCGTCAAAGTGAAGAAACTAGCGATCAAAATTTTCCCTGAGCTTCTCGATCGCCTCACTTTCGTAGTCGTTTCGTAGCGTTGGTTCGTTTTGAAACAGCCAAACTGTCGACTGACGCTTTGTTTCAGGATCGTATTGATAAATCCAGGATACGTCACCTGTCACAATGTCCGGAAGGTACACAAGGTACGTTAGTGAAATACAATAAATTAACAGAAACATAAACAAACAGCAGTATTGGCCAAGTGTGGTACACAATTGATATTGAAATTCTAAAATGACGTACCGGCATGAATAACGTGGGTATATAACCGGAACGTAGCTTTACGACGTAACTCTCTTTGTGCCATAAGAAAAACATTTTTGTTCAAAGTGCTTGCTGCATAATTTCGAATAATTTTTGGGAATCCAGTATGAAAGAGAGTATTGGTGTAAAGATGCGAAAGGGCATGCTCCGATGGTTCGGACATGTGGAAAGAATGCCGGATGAGCGACTGTTTAAGAAGATATACAATGCGAAAGTGGAAGGATGTAGGTACAGGGGGAGACCAAGACTCACCAACCTAGACCAAATCGGTCATGTATTGAAGGAAGGTGGAGTTAGGAGTCTCCGAAACCGGCGAGCATGTATGAAGAGAGTTATGAATGTTGAGGAAGCGAGAGATGTATGCAAGAATAGAACCTGTTGGCACTTTGTTCTCTGTCTACCCTGCAAGGGAAATGGCGTGATGATGTTAGTTTAGTTAGTTAGTTCAGTTTTCTCTATTAATCATTTTAAGCCATTTTTGTCGAACACCAATATTCTGAGGAAATCTAAAACGTTAAATTAAAATATAAACTTTAACTATCCAAAGATAAAAATACATTTACTCAAAAAATGAAAACTTAACCGTATAGAATGATCTTACTCAAATTATTGAAAAAAAAAATTAATATATTATATTAATATAACCTTATCTTATATATATATATATATATATATATATTATAACCTTTACTGAAACATAAATCAAGGCTTTGCCCTTCCCAATTATAGACACATTGAAGTCATTTTATCGATACCGAAATACCGATAGTGTCAATCTCTATCAAATAACCATTGTAAATTTTATATCACAAAATTCACGTATTTGTTATCTTTTTATATTGAATTTGAAGGCATTCCGGGCATGCATTTATGATTCAATGCAATAAAATACCCCATCCGTGTATGAGCACAGCGTTTGTGGTAAGTTCATAAGCTTTTCATATAAACAACAAATGACTTACATGTGAAATGTACAATTCTGTGTGTTTTCTTTCTTATATGAGTTACATCCGGGCACTGCACATGTAACTATGATCAGACACGTTAATTAATACAGAATTAAACGATAATTTTTCCAATTTTCCTAAAATATGCGAAATTTGGATCGTTGACGATTGATGTCAGGTCCATACAGGCCCATAGCGTGTATGATAGTGGTTTCGTCTATCTATCTCGCTCTAACATACGCGTATACTATGTTCTTACTCTTTTGCATCACCGATCTATCTATACACTACATCTATGGGTATCACATAAAAAAATACGCACATCACATAAATAATATTAATTTATTTTCAGAATATTTAAATGACTTATTTAGCCAGTTATTACTAACCGATGATAAGAAATATCTTTAGTGCTCATTTCCCGATTTTTGTAGTTTCGGCACACTTTAAATACACACGTTGACATTTTAAATGACACACTAATGCTCCTGGATACGACCTTGTCAAGTGACATCACGATTGACATTAACAGCCATAGAACAGCATTGGGATAAAAGTTCACCCCAACTTTTTTTGACGCGTTTACAATGCCTAGGATCCATCTAGAAATATAATTAATCTAAGGTTTATAGAAATATAATAATAGAAATATAATTAATCTAAGGTTTGAACCTTTTTCGTGAAGCATTTTCGTTTCATCGAGTTTCAAATCATAACGATTCTAAAGAAGTATTCACTTCAAAAACACCCTCATTCCTTATTCGACATTTTCTTCAGATTCATCCATTGGCTGGTGGGGAGCAGTTTCCAACGCCTTATTACTAAGTAAGGTGGATTATGGCTTATTTTCGCTTCTCACCTTAATAAAGATGCCCTGGCGAGGTTGAATGGGATACATAGGTAGGTGCTACAAATGTCTAAGACTTATGTCTGGCTATATGAAAAAATCCCCTATTAACGCGTAACAAATGCGTAATATCTCCCTTGGGTTTGAGGCATAGATATAGTACGCGTTACTATATCTATGGTTTGAGGAGAAAATAGGTACCATTTTTTTAAGGTGGGAAAAAATGTTCCTAACCGCACACCCCGTCGTTCGGGGCAACGAACAGGGTAGTGTGGGCCCTCACCCACTAAATAACCCGCCGTGTGCCGTCTCTCCGCCTTTGTTGGCGGGCCACTAGAACCATATTACATTCCTTCAGTGGTGAGACAATAGGCACCTAGCATCCCGCTTTCTGTCAAGGATAGTTGGCGAGAAGGTACACTTTTTAACACAAAATCTGCCAGATTTAAATCTGATTTGCAACTATTACTGGAACCATAAACCTCTGTTGATTAAAAATCTTCGGGACCTCCAAAAAGACATTGCTCTGTGTCCATACTTAGTTTGCCCTGAAAAAACCTCAAAACTAGATCATGTGTTGTATTAAAACATATTACTGAATTCCCATAGAATTATAATTTAATAGCGGACTAGCTGGAAAATCATTCTATTGCAAATACTGTCAGATTAAACAATGAAGCTGGAATGTAAATGGCCCAGTTTACGTATGACAGTAGATTGGTGTTTCACAAAAAAATATTTTAACTATTAATTTTCTATATACAATAAAGATTAGATTACATAATTATTTTAATTTAGCATAACATTTTAAGTTTGTCTTATATAAATATTAAAAATAAGTCTATAACAAACTCTAATATTGATAATAAACATAAGTCTTATAAAAGCAGGGACATATGGGACTATTAACAAAATCGGTTGACAAAACAAATTGTGAGATCCAAAAGCTTTTTATAAAACAAAACTTCTGATTTTTGTCTAGCTTTTCTAAATCAATTCCAAAAGTGTAATTACAGATTTAAAAATAACCTAACAATGCTTTAAAAAAAATTAAAGAACGATTTTATTGATTGATGATTGTACTTCAAGTAAACATGGCAGCGCATCAGATGTACCTACAAATACTCTACTCGAATACTTTTTTTCTTAATTATGACATGGAGCTAGTCCATGTTAAATGGAAATATGCAATTTGTATTATAAAAAATATTAATAATTATCATAGCCCCGATGCTGCTATCATACAGGGTGAAAAATAGCATTCTCCTTTAGTTAGTTTTATTATTGAGAAAGACAAGCTGGCACCATTTAATTTTGAGTACAAGGTATTATGTTACCAGCTGCTTAATATGCCTTACCACAGAAATCCCACTATGGCAAATATTACCCATGAAGTTTTTTTGAGGTTACAAAAGGTTCACTAAAGTTTAAAACTATCTAAGAGTAGCTTGCTGTATTATACCAAACCTCTAACTGCACAGATGGCGGAGTGGTTTATATACTGAGCTCCCACCCAAGTTTTGTGGGTTCAATTTCCATGCAGGACTTGTGTGTATGCGACTGCTAATCATGAGGTCTCGGGTTCGATCCCCGGGTCGGGCAAAAAGCTGATGAGCTTTTTCCTAAAAAGAAAAATTCTCAGTAGCAGCCCGGAGTTTGGAAATGTGTCTGGTAGACGTCAATAGGCTCGCCCCCTATTACGTGGGACTCAAACATAGCTGGTGAGTCGTGGGTGTGTAATACCTACCCCTTCGGGAAATACAGGCGTGATGCTATGACTTGTGTAATCCAAAATGTTTCTTCTGAGTCTTAAGCGTAATTTGTGGCCGTATTGTAAATGTACAATCCCCCGTGATACAATGATTATTCCTTAAAAAAGAATACTAACAGCACACACAAAACTTACAAAATAAAAACACAACCTGATATAAATTCTGGTGTGAAAGATATTTTATTTAAAGACAAATGTACTAAATAAATAAAGAAGGTTTGGTTGGTTATTTGTATTTATTTTCTACTATGTTTGTGGACAGGACATTGCTGAACATCAGCGTTGTGATAGCATTACGACGATGTCACAACACAAGCTAAGTATTCTGAGCAAAGCACCTTTTTCTGCAGCATATGGGACGCACACAATGGTTGGGAGTCTTGATTTTTAACATTATTGTTGTTTCCTTTTTTTATGACTTATTGCTTTTTACTGTATTTTATTTCATTTATAAATATTACTTCAGCTTCAATTTTGATTTTTTGGCTTGTGCGGCAAAGGGATGCCACAAGTTTGCCAATGTCGTAATGTGGATAGAGTGAGAGATAGACGTATTTGATCGGTGGAAGGGTAAAGTACTTTATTTATTTTTTAATTTGTAAAGATTCTGTTTTTATTTCAATGAATGTTAGAAGTTAAAAGTTATAATCTGATATTGTTAGTTTTAAAAAAATTGGAATGGATGTTAATGAAGGGTGTGAAGGTAAGGGATAAAAGCGTACACGCGTTAGTAGGGCGAGGAATATTAGGCGGAAGTTTGTCGTAAAGTGAGAAGCGGAGCTTTGGGCAAGAAAATAATATATATGGAACCCTCGTCGAGACCGCATTCACATAGCGGGTGATCCCTTACTCTGATTTTATTGAGAAATACGGGTAAGCAGCTATGACCCAGCCGCATGCGGCAGATTGGTGATGTGATACTTTTGTCGACTTTTTTGTACTTAAAGAACCAAGGTTTTGGAGGTATATCTGGCTGCAGTTGACCATAGAGCTTTCCTTTGGTTTTTCTAGAAACAAGTCATAGAAAGTCCCATGAATTATGTAAATGCAAAAAACTATTATTAGCAGGTCCTGAGAGTATACTACATAATTATCACGATTGCCAAAAGCTGATGATTGCTTAGCCCAGGGGTCTCGAAACTACGGCCCGCTGTCCAAATCCGCCCGCCAGTGCCATCAGTCCAGCCCGCGACAGCTTAAGACTAGTGTCATCAATCTGGTCCGCGACAGCCAATGTCTTATTGTTGTTACTATTGCTGTGATAAGTTGAAGAAGAAAACACAGAATGATAATTACTCTTAACTTAACTTGCAAAGTAAAACTTAACGACAGAAATGATGACGCAGAAAACTTAAGTATCTAAGCTTAAGCATATTAATAACTAACAAATAATTGAAATGAATCCTACTAATCACAGTAAAACGAAAAACACTAATGAGATTTATGTAAATGTGTTTTAGCCCTTAGAACATACTGAAAAAATCATTAGCTTCAAAGTTTGGAGAGCCCTGGCTTAGCCGATCCAACATGGCCTGGAATCCATACAAGTAGAGTAACGAATCCCATCCGGGAGCATTCGACTAGTAACTCTTTAATCTGGAGGGCAAGAGGAGAGATTTTGATTTAAAATTGTTTGCTTGAATTGATGCCAGGCAGCTTTTTGTGAGAGATTATGTATTTGACAGCTTCTAAAATGGCTGACCTGTGAAAATGAAAGCACTGGAAGGGAACAAAGAGCTATGGAATATTCGGGAATCCATACAGCAACACCAACATCTTTATTAACTGTTTTAGAGGCATCTGTAAATATTTGAATGTAGTCCTGCCAATTACTGTCCTTTTTTTTTGTTAAGGCGGGTAAAAATGTCCCTAACCGCACACCCCGTCGTTCGGGGCAACGAACAGGGTAGTGTGAGGCCTTCACCTACTAAAGAAACCCGCCGTGTGCCGTCTCTCCCCCTTTATTGGCGGGCCACTGGAACTATGTCACATTCCTTCGGTAGTCCGCCGGCGGCTTACCCTTTCGGGTACCCTCTAAGCCAATTATTGTCCTGGATATTTTGGGAGAACGTTCTTTGTGGATCAGCAGAGTCCTTTATAAATATTACTTGCGTCTCCGTCTGTAGGTAAATAAAAAAAATAATGTCAAGTAACGATGGGCGATTGTTCAAAAAAATCACCATCTAATTATTCGTATGATTTTATAAGTGCTATTCGAATGGTTATTTATCATTCGAATAACCATTCATTATTCAAATAAATTTTGTATGAAATAATTAAATCAATCAAAAAGAGTCAATGAATCGTTCTAATATTTTTGTTTACTTGACGGGCACAACACTTCTGATAATTACTCGTTTTCATAGTAAATATCTGTTGGTTTCTGTTAAGTATTTTCATGTTTTTGCTTAGAATTCTGTATTTTTTCTTAGAATTTATTACAGAAAAAAATATTTATTGTTATTAAACTTTACCGTGTTTTTTATTAGAATTGATTTACATTTATGTTTACAGTATTTTATAGAGAAAAACATATTGAAAGACAGTGGTCAGTGCAGTGTATCAATGTTATTTTTGAAATGAAATTGAAACAAATTTTTGTAACGTTTATGTGGATAGAAAATGGACCCAAAGCAGTGTATAATCAGCAGATAAATTATCAGTTACATGCAATATATGTATAAAACTTTTAAGTTAAGAAACACAAGTCTTCACGACCATTTATAAAGAAAATACAAAAAAAAATATTTCAGTTATTGTCATAAGTAATTTTTTTTGTAATGGTAGCAGTTGTTATTGTGATAATAAGAGAGTTGATGACTATTAATACCTTAGTATTAAATTTCTGAGCTATGGGCACTAATTTGGTTTTTAATTGATGTCAACTTATATTGACAACAAATGCGATTTTTATTCGAAAGATATAAAAATATTCGAATGATAATTTTTGTTTTGAATTATTTGAAGCTCTTGCAAGCGAATAGTTCGAATAGCTACCTATATAACACTCTCAAAGACTCAAATATCAATTTGTCAATTCTCTAGTCTGCTCTGTGTGCACGTGTGTTTGTTTTGGTCAATGTGGTTAATTAAATTAATTACATCTT
The DNA here is from genome assembly GCA_948253155.1 of Leucoma salicis. Lineage (NCBI taxonomy): Eukaryota > Metazoa > Arthropoda > Insecta > Lepidoptera > Erebidae > Leucoma > Leucoma salicis. The sequence goes on along the minus strand of OX411820.1, from coordinate 8,978,264 downwards.
AAATGAAATGGAGAATAATATACTCCGTCAGTTTTCTGCAAATTACAAACAAATTATAATAGATGAGATTGCTTTGGAAGGACTTGAAGGTATAGGAATAGATTTATTATGGCGACGAGTAGGAAAACGCCTATCAGCAGACCTAACAGAGAAAATGAAAGCAAAATACTGGGAATTCATTGTAAATAGCAGTAAATTTACTTTCTATGAATTGCCAGAACCATTTGTACATTTAGAGATAATTGATAGATTCACCTTGGTTGATGAAAGCTCGGGTCACTTAGAGGAACCAGTAAGTGTAGAAATAATTGTGTTCTTTAGTTTTTTTAATGAAAATGACTCACATATTGTTACTGACTGCATCTACTACTCATACAATATTGTGTGTTGTAATAATACTTTGAACATTACAGTGTCCAGGGACGAGCATTATGTTGCTACTGGTGTAGGTGACCCTATGTCCAAGAATCATAATAGTGCTTCACAGTTGTTGAAATTACAACCTGTTCAGGCTTAGCATCTACTGAAATATATCACTCACAACCCCTACAACAATTGCGCTTTAAAGTTTCATTTTAAATCATTACTACCCGATAAGATACGGTACCTCTCAGTTGCAATGTAGTCTACAGTTAGTTTAGTTCTCAGTAATGATTACACAATAAATAGTAACACTTAAAGATTAAAAATTTAATGATATATTTTTATATATATATATATATGTGTACCTCAAACCTAAGTAAACCACAAGAAAAGCTCTAATCTTAAAGCAATTAGTGTTATTGTAATTCAATCCATTCCACATGTTTAGATTTGCTTCTTTCCATAGACAGAACCGGTTATGTGGCACCTGACAGAAATTAATACTTATTTTCTAATTTATTACAGGAAGATTGTCTAGATCTTATGAATATAGATCACTTGAAAATGACAGTAAATTAATACTTATTTTCTAATTTATTACAGGAAGATTTTCTAGATGGTCCTTATGAATATAGACCAGTTGAAAATGAATATGGATCTTGTAAATTCTATGACCGTAGAATACCTTTATTAAATTTAAGCAGTATGACATATGACAAAGTGGTGTTAACATATAGTGACAGGCTAGCTATTGTAGCAGGCATAGAAGAAAGATGGCAAGCTTTGGCTTCACATATGCCTATCTCTTATTTAAGTCAAATGTCAACTACAACTTACTGTCTGTTGGAACTGATTGGAAGGTCTAGAGATAATGTAAGTTTTATTAAAATTTTGCATGGTGATCAAGTATTATGTAAGCAAGCTCATTGATTTAGGAGATCATATTAACATATTGTGTATATTACAGTATTATTATAAAGCTATAACAGAGCAATATTAGGCTATTTAGGTGTATCTGAACACAAAACTTGTTTTTTATAATCTTTGTTTGTTTTGTTTGATTAAATGCAAAAAAAACTGAACAGATCTTGATGAAATTCTATTCTTTTATTTGATAACTCTTTATTAAATAAATAAATATTCACGGACATTTCACACAAAGTACTCTAGTCCCAAAATAAGCTTAACACTTGTGCGATGGTTACCAGATTACGGATATAATAAATAGAAAATACCCAAACCCAGTACAGATATCCCTGTTTATCATACAAATAATTGTCCTGAGTGGAAATCAAACCCACAACCTTGTGCATGGAAGTCGGTTACACTACTGACTATGCTACGAAGCCCGTCATCGGCATTTATTTAAAATATCAGGAACCTGCAATATAATAAATAATAAAAAAAATATTTTGCCTGCACAGATAGCAGAGTGGTTTAGATACTGACTTCTCATGCCGAATGTTGTAGGTTTGATTCCCATACATGACAATTCTTTGTGTGTAATGATTGTTCCGAATCTTTTTGTCCCTCAAATTGTATGTTAGTAAAGTCCCGTGTGATACAAGGATTTTTCCTTAGTGCAAGGTGTTTTATTTACACAAAAAGTGACAAACAGCATGTGTTATTTTTTTACTACCTACTTTTACTGTAATAGGTATACTGTATTAAGTAAATATTATTTATTTCAGGGTCAAATGTCTGTCGGAAACACAAATTTGCACAAAATAATAAGAGACTCCAAGTCATTGTTCTACAACAGAAAATTTTTACAAGACATAGACTTAGTTAAATCGGAAAATATTACCCAAGCCATAAAAGGCAGAGGTTTCAAATGTTTATTATTCAGATTAAAGAGGTTTCATAAGCCAGGTATTTTGACAATGCCAAAAGTTGGTATGTTACATAATGTCATAGATTATTTGCTCAACGCACCAAACTACTGTGAAAGAGCTGAACTTTTAGTTAAAAAAGGAGTTTTAAGTCAAAAGCAAAATAGAAGATTGCAGAAAACTGTCAATATATTCACCTATGTAAGTATCAATTCAATCTGGCGTGTGGGGCCGGCTTTAGAATTGTCCCACCCCTCTCCACCCATGGGAGTCGTAAGAGCCGACTGAGGGAATACCGTGGAGTGGCAGCAACACTCCCTCGAGTATTAACAACATCCACTGCAATCGCCAACCCGCCTGCCAAGCGTGGCGCTTATGGCACTATCTCCCCCTCTTGGGGAGGCCTATGTCCAGCAGTGGACGTTGAAAGGCTGATGGATTGGAAGTATCAATTTTCCATTTGTTACGAGCTATGGCATAGAATGTTTGTTATATATACATATACCCTATATAGGGAATTATTTGTGAATGTGGAAAAAGAGAACTTTACTGCGAGTGAGATACGAACCTGCATCCCTTCCAATCCGGGGAAGTGCTCTAGACCGCTATGCCATCGCAGGATTTTAATAGGGTTTTCATGGGTAGATATTAGCTTTTATCTAATATATATAGGTTATACATATACATATACATATACAATAGGCTTATTAATTATTGGATGTCAGAAAAAAGTTATCGTAATTGAAAGTGCGATCGACAGCTAGTACCTTTCCTAACTATTATAAAGCTATTACAGAGCTGTGTCTGTACATTTAAGATATTTGAGAAAAAAATACTGTATTAGGCATTGATCTATAAATTAAGGATATAGTCCATTGAAATGTTACAATTAATATTGCATTTTTTAGAGGACGCAATTTTATTTTTGGGACGTGTGGGGTTCTATGGAAGCTTAACCCCAAGTTTGTGGGGTTGCCGACCTTGTCCCCCGGCCGCCATCTTGGAAAACACCTTTTTCGCGATATCTCGGAAACTGCGTCCTACAAAAAATTCGTAGACATAATTTTTAGCAAATTGCTTTGCCTACAAATAGGTTCGTATACCTTTTTATCCTAAATTTAAAATTAAAGAAGTTATAAGCAGTGAGAAAATTTCTATAAAAAATTTTTTGGTCTAACTTTATTTTATACATTTTACAAAATAAATTACCTCAGACCAATCTTGTAGATGGTCTTTTGCGGAAAATTTTTCTCTATATTTTTTTTTTCTCTTAGAAATTACTATAAGAAAACAATTTGTAATGAATAGGTAAGTAAAGTTATACGGATTTAACAAAATTTTTTTAAGAATGTAGGTATTTACAATAAAAAAAAGATCATAAAACTAAGTTAAACATTTCGTTTTGAACGTATTCTCAAGAGCATTGACGAACCCGGTCAACTTTGGAGCGCTGTAACAGCGTTTTTTCATTCATTTAGAATGAAATAAAAAAAAATAGAGAAAATTTTCTCGCTATTTGCTTATAACTTATTTAATTTTAAATTTAGGACAAAAAGTTATATGAACATATTTGTAGGCAAAGCGATTTGCTACAAATCATGTCTGTACGATTTTTTTGTAGGACGCATAGTTTCCGAGCTATCGCGAAAAAAGTGTTTTTCAAGATGGCGGCCGGGGGACAAGGGCGGCTACCCCACAACTTGGGGTTAAGCTTCTATTGACTTTTGTCTATTATCCCAAAAATTAAATTGCGTCCTCTAAGAAATGTAAAGCTCATGTAACATTTCAATAGACTAATACACAATTGTGTGTAGAAATCGTGGTAAAAGGTGCATAAATAGTATTACTTAAATGTACGAACGAGTAATATAAACAGAATTAAAAATAAACTTAAACATAATATTTTGTTCACTTATCAATAATTCTGTTTATATTACTTCGGTCAGTGTCAGTAGTAACTGCATGATAGCTAGATGCACCCACCACCAACCTGACCAACCCTGTCAGTGTCACTAAGCCCCATAATCAGAATCCATACAACATTTTTAAGGTTTGTTACCAATAAAGATATAAAATTAACAGGAAGAGAAACTTGTAGCAGCGGCAGATAATTCAAAATCCAAAAATGCAATGCAGAAGAGAAAATACATCTGCTTATCATCGAAGAGTGACGAGTCTTCAGATTCTGATGGAGAATCTATTGAACCTCCGTTGACATGCCAATATAAAGTTGGTGTTAGCCTGTTAAGGCAGGCGTACGAACAGTTTCTGGATGCTGGTCTTCAAGGCCTTACACAAGTACAGCTGTCGCACCTGCTTGGTATTGAGTTTTACACTGCACGAGCAATTTGCAGAATTTTCAGGCTCAGAAATATAGTTAGAGAATATCTTGAGGATAAAGGAAAACAGCGAATGGCAAGGTAATTTTTTTATTGAGAGCCATCGCTAAGGTGGCAAACGATGTTCCTAACTGCACACCCCATCGTTCGGGACAACAAACAGGGTAATGTGAGGCCCTCACCCACTAAATAAACCCGCTGTGTCCAGTCTCTCCGCCTGTATTTGCAGACCACTGGAACTGTGTTACATTACTTCTGTGGTTTTTTGAGTGCCCGTACTCTTGTGTGAAAATTTGGAACTGTGGAAATGCGATTTACTTTTTTTTTTAGTATATATATATACAGGGTTATAGCTAACTAACGCCAGACCTCTTAAAGGTGAATCAGGTACATCAAGACTAACAACTTTTGTTCTACGACTTTTTCTAATTCAATTATTTTTTTTCCCATACAAAAAAAAAATAATATCAAATTTACACTTCTATTCTTCATAAAGCTTATAACACGATAAACTCCTTAGGTATTTACGCAAGCGAGGTGTCGGTATCTACAAACCAATGTGACGCGATCGATTCACAATGGCATATCGCTATACTAACATTGAATACACCGAAATGGTGCGTGTCTATGCTGTGTGGTGATAATGTTTCTGAAGCTTGCCGTGAGTTCGCGAGACTATTCCCGAATGTGCCGACACCGAGCTACAGAACTATGCTCGGCGCAACTCAGCGTTTGCGCGACTATGGTCAATTCAGACCAAGAAAAGAATCCGGTGGTCCGACACCAAGCCACAGTGTCGCTACCATAACAACATTGTGGATTTCTTCGAGGCTTATCCCGCGGCGAGTACCAATGACGCAGCTCAACGCTTCAATGTGTCGCAATGGTTCAGAGAAAAAAAAAACATCTTTTTACAACGTTTTATTATTAGCATTATTCACACTCCATCATGTTAGTAGGTATAAATAGACGGACGATAATTTTATAAAAATTACATATCCTTACTTACAAATGAAATCAGCTGACTGCGAGTCCGCAGCTAGCGATAGCCTACCTATTTACAACACTTGTCTAAATACTGTAGTGATAGAGCCCTGCTTATCCCAGACCGCTGTCGTAAGTTTTTGCACTCTTTCTAATTTATGCTACAAATAGACAGTTTTAGTTCATAATAATTATCAGGTAGGTACTTAAAAAGACCTGTGCTATGCCAATAAAACAGGTAAGTGCCTACTAGGTAAGTAAATAGCCAACATAATTTGTGATTTTACTAGCCACTTTCATTCGAATTCACTGGTAAAGTACCTACTCACCACTTGGATTCGCCGCTAATAGAATACTTAATTACCTACTTAAATGAACATAAACATGTCTTTTTTAGAGTGATTTCCAAAAATGTAGGTAGTTATGAAACCACTTTATCCTCCGTGGTCTTATAAAATAACGTTCAAAATGTAACCATGCATGTCGAGGCAAATTTGGGATCAGCATAAGTAGAATGTGCATTAATGTGATTTAAATCTACTACTCCCAGGAGCTTCTCCAAAGCCCATTAAAACGAGCACTAAACGTACGCGCAAAATAAAGGAATTCTAAAAACAACACAAACTTAACAAGAAACAAAAAAAAAACATTTTCAATCTATGAAACTATCATAATGTACTTGTCAGCTTTACGAGATTTTTTTTAAATTAATTATAACAAGAGATAATCAAACCCGCATTTGATCTTTTTAAGCACACCGCTACATAATATGTATCGATGTCGGCATCCTTTAATAGTGCCGAAAGGCCGGCTTTCCTATGTTTTTATTTTATGTGGCGATTTTACAAACAGTTGGCACGTGTATAGCCCCTTTGACGCCGACAAGACTCTATTATTGTCGCATTGGTTTGATTTTTATTTGCCGACGTTATTTACCTACTTATTTTAGGTTAATTTAATTCATAAATGAATTAATGAAGTCGGTCACTTGATGGGTTAGATGTTTCCTAGTGTACGTTGTGAAGAATTTATTTGCTATTGCTCAGTACAAGATGTGTAATGATTACATGATGTATGATGGTGATGATGATGATGATGAAATGTTTTTTTACAAATCAGACACAATGATGAAAATAATAATTAGGTATGTTAGGTGTCTTTTTAAAATGACGTCAGACATATCGGGTTTTATACAATAACGCGTAAATCTGTTTTTCACTGTGTATGTGTGGATTAATTGACGTCAGGCTGTGTGGTGGCTGACTAAGAATACAAGTGTCACCACCCCATCTTTCCCGCGGGTGTCGTACAAGTTGACTAAGGGTAGTAAACAATTATCACCCATTGTATTACTGGTGGTAGGGCTGAGTACCATGTGAGACTATTCACTTGCTAATGAACAATTAGGGAGGCAGTGGCTCGTCTGCCACCATTAGCAATTAAAAAAAGTGATGTTTATCCTGAAACGAGATTCTCAAAATATTTGGTAAGTACTTACCTACCTAGCTTGCTTCTACTAGGTACTCAATTGTCACTTCTTGTTTAGTAGATCGATAAAATCACAAATTATGCTGGGTACTTATTTAATTATCTAAAACCTGTTAATGGCAGAGGTACAACATGTCTTTTAAGGTATCATTAGTACTATCACCATCAAAAGTTTTCGGGGTTTGCTACGGGGTACTTACTAGCGTTGCACGTAACTCGGCCGGGCGATTGCGTAGCACTCAGCTGACTGCGACGTCGCCATTATCGAATGAATGAAACGTAGTTATTTATGGGACATAGAGCTAACAATTGATAGAACTCCCCGCTAATACTAATAGTGTTTTTTTCTTGGGATGTATTACGTTTTGGTAAAAGTCACAGAACAAAAGTTGTCAGTCTTGATATACCTAACTCGCTTTTAAAAGCTTTTGCGTTAATTATCTATGACCCTGTATATTAAATACCTACATTACGCGTCTGCTTACTTCTTCGTGGATAAAGTAAAGTCTTCTAAATAATCATAGAATTATAATTTTAAAATAAACAGTATAGTCAACTAGCTGTTGACTATAAAATGTAGATTGAAAGCTGGCAAACGTATACCACCCACCACACCTGTTGAATACACCAATATTTATTTATGATTGTAGAAGGTTTTTCTGTCTAATCTTCCAGATATATTGCGGTTGTTGCTACAGAGAAAATGGATAAGAAATACGAGGAGCAAAAAAATCAATTCTTAGAGTATTTACAGCAGTGCAAACAAAAAGAAATGCATCAAGATTCAGCTAAACTTTCTTCAAATGAAGATGATATTCCTTTGAAGAAATTAAAACGAGAGCATGAAGTGAATACTGAAAACCCTGAAGATCCTAACATGGAATTGACTGGAAATGAGATCACAGAAATCAAAGTATTAGATGGTTGTGAAAATGTTAAGTCTTTAGGCTTAGGTAGTTTTAAGAAAAACCCTACATTAAGGCAGCTTAAATTTGCTAATGGCATTCTAAAAGTTTTAAAAGATAAACTTTGTATATCAGGCTATGTGACACTTAGTAATTTAGCATCAAAAGAAGTCAACGAACCACCGATGGATACGAAAGCATTGAAAACATTCATTCAGAAATTAGTAACTGATGATCACATAAAAATGTATAAAATTAAATGGCCTGGACTCCAAAAATATTCAATATTGATTTGTGCGCATCATATTAAGATATCCGATCCAATAATTAAAGCTAAATATAAAGAGATTTGTATGAGAGCTGCCGTTAGCCTTAAAGTGAATTTAAAGAAAGAAGAAATTGAAAATAACCCGGCGCCGGCTAAAGTAAGGCGTTCTTACCCTCGATACATGAAGATTCAAAAATTACATGAGTTTGTTATGAATGTCACTTATTTCAACTTTGTAAAACCTGAATCGCACAGTTTACCGCAAGGATTTGTGTGTGTCATTGATTTGTTTCCAGAAGCTACAATTGAATTTCTTATTAATAATTTGTGTACATCGGCAGCAGTTCAAATGTACCAATTGATAACTGACAGTCAGCTTCAGCTCAAACTGAAAGACGCACCAACCCCCATATATAGAGCAATAATGAAATCAAAAGTTATCCAAAATTCTATAAGAGACAATCTTAGGGTACTAGCTTCCCTCGGTCTAGTACAACTCGTAAGCCATCAAACTGCGGTAACTAATAATATTGGAACAAGTAACTACTCCAGCTTCTTGTTTTATGTTAATCGAAATGCTAAAATATTGGATACTTCTGGTACTTGGCCTAGAAAAAGAGAAGATGTTGATGAATTATCATTTCATTTTGAGACCCCTGATGACGTAGTCAGATATTGGACAGAGGTATATACAATCAGCACCAATACTGAAATAATACTTTCGGAACGAAAAAAAAAACAATTACACCCGCCGATGCGCCCTGCAAATGATGTTTACTTACACGATACTGGCAAAAGATACGGTGATAGCTTCGGCCCATGTGGATTCGATTCATGTTTCTTTATGGATATACCTAGATTGTGGCAAACATTCTACACGAGACCAAACAAAAAAGTAATACCCAAGAAAAGAAATAAAATAAAAAAACCCAAATTTGAGCCAATAAAAAAAATTAAAAGGAAACCTAAAGTCAGACGTACTAAAAAACGTGTTGTCGAGAAGCCACCTCCTAAAGATACACCTTTAAAACGCAAAAGACCGGATGGTTCAGTAAAATGGTCGGAAGAAGAAGATCTCATCATTGCAATATGTAAAGCTGCCATAACAATCATGAGTCCAAGTTCACAGCCTGGTAGCCTTATAGTCAGAAATATTGTAGCAAAAGATTTACTTTCTATCAAAGACCCTAGAAAAACAAAAGGACTTTGTCACAGCAGAGCTGCAACCATTGAGTCTAATATTAATTTAATACATGAAAAACAATGCATACTAAATGAAATGAGACGAAGACGTGATTTGATACAAAAATATGAAGGTCTTTTGAAAAAACTCCGAATAAAATATTCAACTAACATGTCGAAATTCATCAACAAAGCTCGAATACCGATGATGGAATTGGTCTGGATCATAATAAAAGTAATGCAAAGCAATACTTATACTCAAAGAATGCCTTGTGTAGCAATGAACTTGGAAGAGTTTCATTCTAATTTCACTATAACAACATCAACAGCCAACAAACTATGTAACATGTACAGAATATCTGAAAATTCACCTCTGAAAGAAGCTATCATTACCACCGTCATGCAAACTTTAGATTGTGAACTAGATACTGAAACAGCGAAGAAGGTTTATACGACATTCAAAAAGTTTCCAGAGAGTGCTTTAAGAATAGCTGTAGAACAATTGAGAAAGTGTAGCGCTATCGCAGCAAAAGAGAAGGTCTTTAACAATCAATTCCGTAAACTAGATTTAGAAGATATAGCGCAATCATCATACAAAATATCTGTGTTCTATAGTCGCAGATGGATATGTAGACTCAACTCTGACTTCACTGATAAACTGGCTGCAATACTAACTAGGGTTGAATTCGAAAATGATATAAAAGGTTCAGCGGAAATCAATTGCGCTGTTTGTGAGTTAGAAGTGTGTAATGTAATGGAGATCGAATCCACGACGGTGCCGATTATAGCTGATGCGAATGGCGTTCCAATTGGGCCAGGGGAAGTAAGCGCATTAATAATAGACACTAAATATACCTTAAAGACTGGGACAATGAGACTAAGAAAGAAGGGTAATGTTAAGGTGTCAGAATTGTATAAGCCCACTGATTTTACGGCATTTCTTGATTATCTTTCAAGGTAAGCTTAGCCCTAATTAAATATTTGGAAATTATTATACATTGTACTTTTCAGACTAACTCATTGGTCGTGTGGTTACGACTTGGAATACTGGGTTTTGTAATTATTGAAAATAAAATGGGTTTTCATCAGGGGATTCTCAATATTAGCATTGTGTGCACATGGCAAAAATAGTATGTTTTATACCTCTGCCTATTTTTTCAAGGATTTGATGGTGTGAGAGTGTTAACATTGTTATTTTCGCGTGTCTGCGCAGATAATAACACTGCTAGAGAAGGCAAACTCAAAACAACTGGAAAGTTTAATAACAGTTGATAACTTTCGCTTGTTATCCAAAGGAGTACATACCACCCGTCTTGATCGTTTTAACAGACTGTAGGTCTCCTTTGTGTTTTCGGTATGTAAGCGAAGAGTTCCTATTAGAGAGGATTACAGAGCAGCTCCTCTCACATGATTTTTCGTAATCCTACCTGCTAACATTATAAATGCGAATGTTTCAACAAAGTAAATGTATAGAGACAAATTGGACCATGTTGTGCAGAAATGAGCTAATCGACAAAAACATAAATAAAAGTTATCCTGATTTGAACCACTCCTGGTTTATTTTTTTAATGTTATTCGTAGACTTGGGTTGGTATAACCTATCATAAAAAAAGTCTAAAGATAAGAAGTTGGCAGAATAAAATGAGTCTTTGTGACATAAAAATAAAGATTATTTTCAATTGATTGGCATTAAAACCTTAATTTTGTCCAGTTTGTGGGTTGGATCATTTCTGTACAACACGGTCCAATTCTGACTTGGATATTATTATCTGATAAGGACTTCCTGTGAGATAAATGGCTTAATGGATTTGAATTTTGAATTCCACGTAGACAAAGTGGCGACTTTGTAGTAGTAACTAGTTTCATATAAATCAGCAAACTACTAATAAATATTTATGATTTTTACAGTTATGGAACTATACACTGTAAGGATTTACAAAATGTTAAAGTTGATATGAGTGACGAAGTTATTTCCTATTTGAAACGAAGAGGAGAAAAAGGTGCATCTTTTATAGAATTACAGGTAATTAATTGAATCAATCGACTGTTTCTTTAACTTTAAAAGGTTATAAGGCTTAGTAACTTAACAAGATTCTCAACAATAGCTCGATCCAACAATATGTACCTGCAGATCAAAATGTTTAGAATGTTATTCATAAATACGAGGCAGGGGAGCAAACCACTATTTGCCTATAAAACCGCATGTTGAACACAGATATGTAATCTGTTGAAGTATAACTTTACTGTTCCTACAGTTAAATGTACTATGGATACACACCATCCATCCATCCATCAGCCCTTCGACGTCCACTGCTGGACATAGGCCTCCCCAAGAGAACGCCACAACGAGCGGTCCTGTGCTGTTTCGCTCATATGGGGGATAGTGCCGTAATCGCCACGCTTGGCAGGCGGGTTGGCGATCGCAGTGGATGTTGTTAATACTCGAGGGAGTGCTGCTGCCCACTCCCCTAGTATTTCCTCAGTCGGCTCTTACGACTCCCATGGGTGGAGAAGGGGGGGACAATTCTAAAGCCGGCCCCACACGGCGATACATATATGGATACACACAGTAGTATACAATAGTCCAGACTGTACAAGTACTGGTTATAAATTAATCCTTTATGTTACTAATCTCCGCGGCGGACCACTGAAGTAATGTAACACAGTTCCAGTGGTCCGCCAATACAGGTGGAGAGACGGCACACAGCGGGTTTATTTAGTCAGTTAGGGCCCACACTACCCTGTTCGTAGCCTCAAACGACGGGGTGTGCGCTTAGATACATTTTTACCCGCCTTAAAAAAAAAGTTACTAATATCTGCAATAATGCCAACGTATCTTGCACTTTCACCTATATACAGCAGGTACAATAGGATCTGTTGCAGTTTTAGTCATAGGATTACAATAAGGATTATGAAATTTGATTTTTATTCCACAAAAACTATGAGAAATTCTTTTTTTTTTTTATTTCACAGAATCTTTCTGGATACGACTACAAGAAGCTTTTTGAAAAGTTATTACAACTTGAAGCAGATAACACTATTAAAAGGGTTGGATTCTATGAAAACGTTATAGTGCTAACAGAATACTTCAAATCATGGTCAACGGCAATGGACCATAAATATGTTATATGCACTCCATGGTTAAAAATCGACTCGGGGATGAATATCGATGTATTTTTGAAATGGGCCAATGTCATAATGAATTTCGTATTCGAAAAGCCTGGCTGTTCTGTGGCACATATTGCTGATAAATCGGAGTTCATTACGTACAGAGCAGTGCAAGATATTTGCATGTTTTTAGAAAAAAGTGAATGTATTACATTGAAAATTGCGCAGGTAATACAACCAGATCTATTCTCAGATGAAGATTATGAACCCGAAATATCAGATTTCAATCCTTTTTATGCTCCGGAATACATACTTGCTTTCCCCGTTAAAAATTGTATGACAAAATACGCTTACATAAAAAAGGTTCTTACAGACCACTATTCAGCTAAAGATTGTGATGTTGATGAAAACATGTAGGTAATTTAATTATGTAGAACAGAAATATGTACAGTGCTTTATATAATATTTATTATAAACGATACAAAATATAAACGTCTCTAGCTATACATCAACCCATCACAGTCCCACTGTTAGTTGCAGATTTCACAGGTTGAGACAATACAGGTAGAGATATGCATGGCGGTTTATTTACTGTGTAGGGTGCCAAAATACCTTGCTTGTTGTTCGTACAATCTGTGTGGCTTAAAAAATATAAGTAAATTTCTCCCACATTAAAAAAAACAGTGTTCAAGAGGTTTCCAGATGGGGTTTTTCTTCACTACTTACAGGATTCAAGCAAGTATATATATTATTCGAATGTAAAAAAATAAAAATATATATCGCTATTTAGTGTCGTTATTGTACTCATGCTCACATATTAACCGAAAAAATGTATTTTGACACAGACAAATTCAAAGTTGCTCAACATTCAATGAAGCGCCCCGTGTGGTGACGGACTAAGAATACAAGTGTTACCACATATAGCTAGCTATAGGACGAATACCACGACCTTATAAATTTGTGTTGCCACCTACCATTTGGGGTGTGAATATATCTTATTTAATTTTGTTTTACTCCTGGGTTTTATTTTGAAACCCTTAAACCCCAGGCGGTTGTCACAAGAAAGGAGCAAATCAGTTTCTCTGAATTCTAGATTATGACTACAGCGGTAGTCATAAGTACTATGATGTGTATCTCGGTTGAGGTTTTTCTGGAGAGGTAGAAAGCGCAGAGATTGGTCTTGTTAGACAAGGGTAAAGGTCCACCGATGACCCCTTCATCCTATAGACCACTCTGCATGCTTGATGTCGCTGGAAAGATCTTCGAGGGTCTTATACGAAACAGATTGAGAAAGGCTGTTGAAGAGGCCTCCAGCCTGGCGAGGAACCAACACGGTTTTCGGCCGGGTCACAGCACAGTTGGTGCTATTTCGGAGGCGCTTGATATTGCCGGTTGACTCGGTTAACTTTCTTTGAGCAGATTGTCAGTGCGTCACAGAAGGCAGAAAAAACGGTCGCAATCTCGGCTAATGCCAAATGTCGTAGTGCCAAGGAGTAGTCGGAGACGAGTTCTCATGAGTGTATCAAACTCGATTATGCTTTACGGAGTGGAAGTCTGGTCGGATGCACTCAAATTAGAGAAATATAGAAAGCGTGTGGCATCGGTACTGCGGACGAAGAAGATAGAGGAGAACCTGTAGGTGCTCCTTATGGGGGAAAATGATATGACTTGGTGATCACTGGTTATAACGTATATAAGTTACATCGCGGTATCTGTGTTCGACTGACCTCCTTACCTACTAGTCTCTTTATATACATATGTGATTGCAACATTAGATGCAACTTGCACAATCACCACATACACCCTTTTTTTTTTGTTAACACCCACTAAAGAAACCCGCCGTGTGCTGTCTCTCCGCCTTTATTGGCGGGCCATTGGAACTGTTACATTCCATCGGTGGATCACATACACCCTTCCAAAAAAAATGTTTAACTAAATCATTACAAAATACAACAATACCTAAAAACAATAAAATGAAATGCCATGACCTTATTGCTACTAAAACTATTTATACCCAATGATATTATCTGGTAACTTTGCATTTACCTACTTATTTCTTAACGAACTTATTACAAATCAATAAACCTCACGGGCCTTTTAACAATTCTGCCATTCTGCGTTATTTTTATTAAGGGCGTGTTAACATTAACATTATTATGCTATTACACGTGCTGCTGGAATCCTCCAGAACGTATGCTGGCTTAACCCTGTCGATGGAGAACTTACACTCTTTAAGATTTACCAAAATTGTGAACACCTTTCTATTTCTTTCTACAACTTTGTAAGGACCACTATATGGCGGCGTTAAGGGTTTTCTCACCGCGACTATTCTCAGGAACACATGTGAACAGGAATTTAAATTAGCATGTACAAATATATTATTATTACCTACTACGACGGGCGTCCCTACTTTTAGGTCTAATTCTATCTAAAGTATCCTTAAACCTAATTATGTACGCTTGTGGATTATCTCTCGTAGTGCTATTCTCGTTACTAAACTCACCAGGTAGGTAACCTATTGTTGCCCCAACATAATTCCGCGACGCTTATAAAATCGCTATCCGCTTGACACGCAGCTCTCAATCCTGACATTACTGTGGGCAATTCCGTGAACCAATCTACATTATTTTTTAACCTACAAAATTTTTTACGTCCATGCCTACATGTAAGCGTGGCTTTTAATGACCTATGCTATCTCAATTTTACCATTTGCCTGCAGGTGGTACGGGGTGGTGCGTGATTTGTCAATACCTAATAACCTCATAAGGCCTTTGAAAATTACGACAGATCAAGAGCGACAATTTGAAAGTGACCAAATTCAATTGGTAATTGGACTTTTGATATTTTTGATGTGAAAAATCTAATGCGGAGGGAGGCTAAAATCGGCTGTTAGCGTGGCGACGCTTTTATTTTATTTGTCCCATTCATTTGCAAGTTAGATTTGACACACTTCCCGGTTTCCGATTGAGCTGAAATTTTACACGCATGTGTAAATCGCATGACAATGCAATATGATGACATAGAGCTGATCTGATGATGGAACTGGAAGGTGGACATAGGAACTCTATAATCAAACGGCGCAACCACATCGAGATTGGGCTGGTAATGTTCGTTATGACGAGTACTTTGTCTCTAAATGGTATCCAGGGGCTGATGATGAAGCTGGAAGGTGGCCACAGTAACTCTGTAATGAAAAGACGCAACCCCATCGAGTTTGGAATCGTTTGATTCGTCTTGACGAATACTTTGTCTTTAGATAGTATCCAGGGTCTGATAATGGAGCTAGAAGGTGGCCGTAGGAACTCCGTTATAAAACGACATAACTCCATCGAGTTCGGGCTCCGATGATTTGTCTTGACGAGTACTTTGTCTCTAGATGGTATCCAGCGTCTGACGATGGAGCTGGAAGGTGGTCACAGTAACTCAGTAATGAACCGACGCAACCCTATCGAGTTTATATTCGTTTGATTCGTCTTGAGGAGTACTTGGTCAAGTTATCATCATTTTATTTCTACAAAATAATTTCGATGTTTTCACATCTGGTAGACGTCCCGCGACGTCTAGTTTTTATTTAGACGGTTGGTAAATTGCCCATAGATGCCATAGAAAATAACTATACTTGGAAACATAGCCACATAATATATGTTATTGAAAGAAAGAAAGAAAGAAAATACTTTTTATTTGACACACAGACAGGAATATGCATAGGTTTGATTTGTACACAAAAAAGTAATAGAAAAAAAAATTAAAATTAGATTATAGTTATATTAGTACTAGGTATCACAGTAGTCTCGGTGTGAGAATGTGTTCCAAAAAGGCAAAAAAGCTCAGCATGTGCTGCATGAAAATACAGCGCTGATTTTCAGCTACAGCCTAAGATGGCTTAGGGATTGCAACATTATATGCAATTTGCACAATCACCACAAACCTAAACTAAAGACGGGGAGTGGGAGGAGTACTGGTGTCACGAAGTGATGCTAACGCGGTCCCGTAACATTAGATACTTACAGAGAGGGTTTTTAGTGGGTAAAAATCCCACACTACCAACACACTTCATCTGCATTAGTGTTAGTGTCTTTTGAAGATTTCCACCTCATATAAAAAACTATAACGTTGACAATGGGCTGTTCATACGGTATAAGATATTCATATGAGAGTATAAAAACTAAAGAGTGCGCGTATCGCTTCGGTCCAATTGTGCCAATTGTAAAGCAAATGTGTTATACTTAACTATGGTATAGCGGTTTTATAGTGACGTTTATAATATTCTAATAAATAGCGAAGCGATAAAACCAAGGACTGCAAAGACGATCGATTATCGAGTTCAATCTCCAGCCCGATGTTTTGTACGGCATACTCCTCTGACTTTCCGAAGTTATGTGTGTATTTATTTACAAGTTATTACTGCTCGGTGAGGGATGAGGATGAGGAGACCTGCATGCCTGAGATTTACTCCACGGCTACGTGCTTGCGAAGTCTGCTTACCCGCACTGGGCCAGCATGGTGAACTAACACACACACAATTCGAAAGCCGGCCCCACACGGTAAATTATTATATTATATTTATATAAGTATTTTGGCGGTTAATTGTTATATATAAGTATTTTGTTGTTACGTCTATATATTTTTCCACTACTGCACGTATCAAATTAATAATATAATAGCATACATGTACCTATATTTATATTATTTAATCACCAGATTATTTATTAGACAGACAAAATATTTTTATATAAAATTACACTCTTAGAAAATATCGTATAAAATTAATTGGGGTACAACACTATCGCATCGTGCAGAAAAAATGACTGTTGATAGCGTGCCGGGACGACCCGCCCCGCTTGTCCCGCGTACCCCTCTAAGACCCTTCTGAATTTTGCTTAAACAAGTGATTTATAACTAAATTCTACTTATTGATGAAAAGAAATGTTACTATTCCTTTTATTTTGCTGCCGGGAATCGTTTTTACAACCTGGCACTGTACATTTCACCATTTTTATCAAAACAAAATAAAAAATTACTCTCCGACTTAATATGAACCGTATTGTTTTGCTACTCAAAATGATTGAGGCTGATTGAGCGTTTCAACGACGCGCGATACTGTTCATACTTGTGCTTACGGTTCATACTCAGTAAGGCGCGCTCTATAGTTTTATATACCTACTCTAAGGGCGCTTACTAGTGCCTACTGGCGGGAAATACAAAATGGTATATCGTATTAAGAGCAAACTAGCATAGCGGCGGGTAAGACTTGGCTGACTTAACTCGCTCAACCAAAGCGCGCTGGCAGCGATGTTCAGCCGTTCCCTGCGTCTCGCTAAAAAATAAAATTATCTAAATAAAAATTCTGCGCATCTAAAGAAAATTACCACGATGTTTGCCAACAATCTTAAAGTTACTGAAATATGGGCAGGGGAGCTCCACAGAATAGGGATGTTCGATGTTGTAAAAACATCGATGATGACATCGATAATAACATCGGTAGCTAAACATCGATACTCGATTAACATCGAACTCAAAACATCGATGTTGGCTAACATGTTATGATGTTAGCTAACATCGATGTTTTTGCAAGCATTATCAATAAATAAAGAAAACAACTATAATAATCATCAGATTGGTTTTAATTAAGACAACTAAATTAAAAACTAAATTGTATTGAAAAAAAGGCAATGAAATAAAATAAACTTATTTTTGATGTGAAACGTCTAATGCGGAGGGTGGGTAAAATGGGCTGTTAGCGTGGCGACGCTTTTATTTTACTTGTGCCGTTCAAATCTTGTTTGCTTTTTATTTGTTGTGTAAATAAAGTTTTATTTATTTTATTATGTGTATATCACGTATCAATGCAATATTATGATAAAATGGAGCTGATCTGATGATGGAGCTGGAAGGTGGACATAGGAACTCCGTTATAAAACGACATAACTCCATCGGGTTTGGCCTCGTATGATTTGTCTTGACGAGTACTTTGTCTCTAGATGGTATCCAGGGTCTGACGCCATCGTCAGCCATCGTCCATAGCTGGAAGGTGGCCACAGTAACTGGAACGACGCAACCCTATTGAGTATACTCGTTTGATTCGTCTTGGGGAGTACTTTGTCAAGTTCGATGATCATTTTATTTCTACAAAATAATTTCGATGTTTTCACATCTGCTAGACGCCCCGCGAAGTCTAGTTTTTTTTTTTTAAACATTAGTTCCAGTTCAGTTTGTTAATCCAATTCATAAAGAAAATTACTTACATGGTTGTTTATTAGTAAGGCGTTAAATTCAAGTAACAATAACTTTATTTTTAACAGATAGCTGACGAACGATGAACACACCACAATACATCCACAATGCCACAGACAAAGTGAGGCAACTGTCAAAAGAGACAGTGACAATGTTTAATATATTCTTTTTGAATATTTTACTAGGTGACACTTAAAAATGCGTCTATCGGTATGTCAATGTCAATCGTAGTAGAAAGGGGTACCTACATTATTTTAATGGTGGATCGCCCGCTAATATCGGTACATCGATGTCACGACGTGACATCGATGTACCGATGTTTTACTTATAGCAACATTGATGTTAAGACATTGATGTTTCGTTACTTAACATCGATGATCATCGAAAATCGATGTTCATCGAGCATCCCTACCACAGAACATTTTTACTCTACGAGTAGTAATGGGTAACTCGTCATTTTAAGATGAGGATGAGGGAGTACCTCATTTTACTTCGTGAGGTACACCTCATTTGAGGTGAGGATGGACGGTTTTAGTTTTCACCTCATGGACTCATGCTCCTCAGACTCAGAAGAGAGGAGCATGAGTTCCAGTACGCTCGCTTACTATGTTTATTAGGTAGTTATTATTGTTATCTCCCTCACACACATTATTTTCTTTCTCTCGATGTCTGTATCCCTAGCCTAGTGCCAAAATAAACAAAATTTGACACTCAATTATTTTCAACCTTGTTTGTAAATATATAAATAACTAGCTGACCAGGCGAACTTCGTACCACCATATTTATTTTTCCGAAATACTATCGTGGCGCTACCTACCGGGTCCAAATGTGAATCTAAACTATCCCGGTGCTTACTCAAACATACACAAATAAATTGAAGAAAAATCCTGCAATCCTATCGTGGCGCCACCTACCGGGTCAAAATGTGAATCTAAACCATCCCGGTACTTACACAAACATACACAAAAAAAATTGTCAAGATCAGTCCAGCCGTTTAAGAGGAGTTCAGTGACATACACACGTACAGATATACATATAATGACCACGACATTTAATATGTACTTACATAATAGTTATTACTTTTAAATTCGTTTAAAATCTATTCACATAATCGTGACGCATGTCCTCACTCATTTATGTTATAATATAAATGTGTCAATTCGTTCGTCGCCGAAATCCTCAATTTATCATCCTCATTCCTCAACACATTACTCGCCCATTACTCGCCTCACTCTCGAGCTCTTGAGTAGTATATTCCTTCTCGAGTCATGCGATGTTGCGACTGGTCGGCCACAATCTCGCAACCACAGAACAATTTATAGCCAAAGATCCGCTGGACTCAGAACCCCCTGATCCTCCCGATCCCCCAGATATTCGAAAAGGAGCTACTTCTCCTGGTTTGTCTATTCAATCAGGAGGTAAGCGTCGTTTTCAAGACGCTCAAAATGAAAATAGCAACGCTAAAAAAACTATTGTAGACCAGGAGCTAGCTGTCGCTTCCATACAAAATGTATATATTCACCCGAAAATTGTTGTTGGCATTAAAGAATATACAGATATAGACAGTGGACCATTTATCGTCCACATTTCCCGAGCTGAACCAGATCCAGTGATTGGATCTAATCCGTATCATCAAGTTTGGCCAGTTTCTCTACAAAAATAAAATTGAAAATATTTTTGTAGATGGGTGTTAAAAAAGTGGGCTCAGGTTTCAGTCCAGTTTAAAACTGCCAAAGCAGCCAATAAATTTTTAGATAACCCTATTTTGACTACTGCGAAATATGTTGCTTCTATTCCAACTTATAATATCACAAGAATGGGTATTGTACGCCAGGTTCCCGTGGATTTATCCATGGATGAGTTTGTGGAGGCTGTCACTCTCCCTGATGGTTGTGGCCCTATCCTGAAGGCTCGTCGCTTGAACAGGAAAATAATAAATGATGGTAAGGTAACTTCGACTCCTACCCAAACAATCGTATTGACTTTCCAGGGTCAAAGGTTACCCTGTAAAGTCTTCTATTTTCACACTTCTCTCCCGGTAGAATCTTATCAGTATCCTACGATTCAATGCTACAACTGCTGTAGGTTTGGCCATGCCAAAAGTCTATGCCGTTCAAGCCCAAAGTGTTATCGTTGTGCTCAACCCCATGCTGGAGACACTTGCAAAGTCGATGAATCCACAGCTTCATATTTGCACTGTTTGGGACAGCATTTTGCCAACAGTAAAGACTGTCCTGAACAGGGCAGACAAAAGTCTATCAAGTTTTTAATGGCAAATGATAATATCTCATTTTATGAAGCATCACGCCTCCATCCTAAATCATTTAAACCTTATGCTGAGGTAACACAAGGCGGTACATTTATAAACTTAACTATTCAAACATCGCAGTCATCCACTCTTCAGAATCAACCTGCAAATTCTCCTTCTCATACATCTTATCGTAAAACCGTTTTCTCCATCCCACGTGTACGTGCTCCACTAGGGAAATCATATGATCGGGTCTCACATCAAAATATTATTGCTACCTCATCATCATCATTATTAAATGGATCTGCTTTGAACTCTGTCTAATTCTTCTAACCTTCCCCAATTAGCCCAGGGTGATAGTGTCCTGGAAGCTCTCCTCTCAATGGTTATTATTTTTACTGTCTAAATCCAATACTAACATACCGTCCCACGTTGCCAAGACTCTTTTACAGTTCATACCATTAAATTCAGACCATGGCTCCCATATCACTTCTCCAGTGGAACATAAAAAGCATTCGTCATAAAAAACATGAACTTCTACATTTAATCACAAAATTTCAGCCATCTGTTTTTGCTGTCTCTGAGACATGGTTAGTACCTAGTTCCCATTTTTGGATTCCAGGTTACTCCTGCCTTAGGGACGACAGAGCAGATGGTTATGCTGGAACTGCCTTACTTGTTCGGCGTTCTTGTTCATTTTCACAAATTTCACTTCCACCTGTATCACCTGACATCAATATTGTTGCTGTAATATATTCCTCGTCCCAATCCTTCACTAGTCTCAGATATTTTATATATAATTTCATCTGTTCCACCTCCCATTATTTTGATGGGTGATTTTAATGCTCACCACACTTCATGGGGCTCTGGTCATGATGACTCATTTGGTCGCACCCTTTTAGAATTTTTTGATGAAGGCAACTTATGCGTAATTAATAATGGTACTCCTACTCGTAGGGTGTTCCCTTCACAGAATCCGAAAAGTGTAGTTGATCTCACTGTGTGTACTCCATCCCTTGCATCAACTCTATCATGGTATGTCTTGGAACACACTTATGCTAGTGATCACTTTCCCATTCATATTAACATCTGTGACAGGTCTACTCCAGTTTTTAACTTTTGCCCTTCTCTTAATACAGACTAAATCAAAATACTGACTAGTCATCATATTCTAACTCCCTTGTTAATAAATTATTACAACTCCCTTCATTTTCCGGCTACAATATTTCTGATATATACACAAAATTTATGAAATCTATTATTTCAAGTGCTGATATTGCTTTCCCCTTAAAAAAATCTTCCAAATTCAAAATTTCTCCCCCATGGTGGGACACTGAATGTTCAGACATTATTAAGAAAAGAAAGGCAGCTTTAGAGGATCATGTTACAATAGTAACATCACATCTAATTATCCTTCTTTATGGCTTGAGGAGTTTTTTGATAAATTGTCTCCACCTTTTTTTCCAACTAAAGATGCAATTCCCTCTCTTCCAAATTCCCTCCCGTCTTTAAAAACCATTTTGACTCACATTTCACCTTTTCTGAACTTAATCTTGCTCTTGAGGGGCTGGTGGATACTTCACCTGGCCCAGATGGCATTCCATATTCTTTTTTAAAACTTGTTTTGCAAAATTCTAAACATATCTATTTGAAACTAATTAACAACTCCTTTGAATATGGAATCATATCTCAGGAAATGAAAAAGCAAATAATTATCCCTATCCTCAAACCAGGAAAGTCTGCAGCTAATCCTAATAACTATAGACCAATAGCCCTTGCCTCAGTTTTAAGTAAAATTACAGAACACATGATTAAACACCGTTTGGAGTGGTTAGTAGGAAATATAAACTTATTAGCTAAAACTCAATTCGGTTTCAGGAAAGGTATGAGTACTATAGATAGTCTTAGTATTCTTACGTCTGATATACGCATTTCCTTTCTTAAAAAAGAATATCTAGTTGGTGTTTTTATAGATATTGCATCAGCGTATGATAATGTGTTATTACCAGTACTTCAAAATAAATTACTTTATCTGAAAATTCCCATAAAACTGACCCGTTTTATATGTAATTTATTTAAGGAAAGAAATTTAATAATTCCTGTTATCCACCTAGAACTGTCTGGAAGGGTTTACCCCAAGGTTCAGTGCTTAGCCCTTTATTGTACAGTCTATATACTAGTGACTTAGACACTACAGTTCAAACATTCTGCCAAATATTGCAATATGCTGATGATCTAGTTCTCTATATTGCTACCAAGTCTTTGGAAGAAGCAGAGAGCCGGTTAAACTCTGCTCTTAGTTACTTATCAGATTGGCTTCTCAGCCATGGTTTATCCATTTCACCTTCAAAAAGTAGTGTTGTTATTTTCACCAAAAAAAAGAACCATTCCCTATATTACAATTAGTATTAATGACTGTATAATTCCACAAGAAAATAAAATTAAGTTTTTGGGAGTGTAGTTAGACTCCAGATTGACAGGTACTGTTCATTTTGACTATTATTATATATATTGACCCTGAAATGTGAGAGAAACATTAATATTCTTCGTTCTCTTTCTGGTGTATGGTGGGGGGCACATCCTTTCACCCAAAAAATCTTATATAATGCTATTATTCGCAGTCATATGGACTATGGTTCCTTCCTTTTAGACCCTTGTACTAAATCTGCCCTTAAAAAATTGGATAAAATCCAATCTAAATGCCTACGTATTATTCTTGGAGCTATGAAATCATCGCCTATTAACGCAATGCAAGTAGAGTGTGTTGAACCACCTCTTTTATTGCGTAGGCAAGTCCTTTCCAACAGATTTTTTTTTAAACTTATTCAAAATTGTGATCATCATCTCATCTCAAAATTAAACCATTTGGCCGCTCTGTATAACGCTCATGACCTTCAGTCATCATGAGACAAATTTCCTTGTATTCTCTGGAGTTTTCTTAAGTTTAATCAAGTATCTAATTTGTTTTATCAGTCTCCCATTCTGTCACTATACTCTACAGATTATGAAGCATTAACCTTCCAACCAAAAGTAATCCTTAACTTTGGCATTGATAAGTATACAATTGAAGCTAATATCATATTTCATAACAAAATTCAAAGTGAATATAAGAATTGGTTTACTTTATACACAGATGCTTCCAAATCAGCCGATAGTGCCGTAGGTGTAGCTGTGTGGATTCCTTTCACCAGAATTGTATTGTCTTATAAATGTCCTCCTGCTACTTCAGTATTTACTGGTGAGTCAATAGCTATTTTAGAAGCTATTTTATTTGTGAGATCACACAATTTGAATAACTCTATAATATTTTCGGATTCTAAAAGTTGTCTTCAATCCATCTTATCAAACCCTTTTAGATCTAAAACAAGATTCCCTATTTCCCTAAAAATTAGAGAAGAATTGTTAAAGTGTAAAAAACTTGGTATTAACATTATTTTGTCTTGCATTCCTGGACACTCATGTATCCTAGGGAATGAAACTGCTGACTCATGCGCCAAATCTGCAGTGGTTGTAGGCTCCCTAGTCCATTCCCAATTATATTCCCATGACATCTGTGCATCCTTAAAGACAGTCTTGTTCCAGCAGTGGACTAAAGAATATAGAGAAGTCTAGCTAGTATCTAAAACTTTAAAAGGAAAAGTTTATGGTGATATTCAAGCTGATATTCCGCATAATACCTGGTTATCTAAATTCAAAAAGGCTGACAAGGCAACCACTTCTACCATCTGTCCCTTACGTTTGAACTATTCTTGTACCCCAGTATTTCCGTCCAAACTTAGGATTAGGGATAGCTCTATTTGTGAATGTGGACTAGGTCAAGGAAATGTGGACCATATTTTTTTTAGCTGCACCAAACTTCACTACTCATTGTATGATATTTTACCTCATGAAATTCCCCGTCCTACCTCATTTAAATCACTTTTATTACTTGTATTTACTCCATTTGTTTTAATTCTCTCTAAATTTATAAAAGTAAATAAGATTAAATTGTAAATAAATTTCTTTAACACCGTACATTAGAATAATAGATTTTAGTATGATATGTAGTTAGTTGATGTTGTTTGTTTCAGAGTATTTTATCCATCATAGTAATTTGTTAAGTTTGACACATAATCACCGGCCTTTCTATTATCACCGAACAATCTCCTTAGTTTGACGGTTTATCTCTGCCACGTGACATTGGCAAAGTTCCTGCAACAGCCATAAATCAAGAAGAAGAAGAAGGAACATCTCCCTTTCTTTATAGAAAATAATCATTGAAATAACTAGGAGTAGTTCTAACACTCGGGATGGTTCTGCTGGTCGCTCTTCAGGATGTTGAGGTTCAGGCTCTTGAACATTATTGGGTACTGACGGCTGAGGTGTTGTATCAAGTTGAAATCCTGCAGGGTTAATAGTCTCTGAAATTGACTGTTTACTCATATAAGGTTCTGGCGGACCTGGTCTTTCTTCAGCATACTGTTCTCCTGCATAAGGTCTAATGTGAACTCTGTTTCTTCTATAATCCTTTCCATTTACAGACACTATATAAGATCTGTTATTAACAATCTTGTTAATAATGCCAAAACTCCACCTGTTATCAACTTCAGGCTGTAGTTGGGTGATAACCTTTTGACCAACTACTAAAACCTGGCTTTCTTTACAATGCTGATCTACTTTTTCTTTTATCTTCTCTTTTCTTTTCTTAATACTTAAAGCTATTTGTGGAACTATTTTAGGTTTCAGATGTTCCAGAGTACAGGGTAATCCAGTACGAGTTCTTCTTGCAAACAGTTTTTGGGAAGGGCTAGTGTTATCCATTTCAATAGGTATGTTTCTTTGATGAAGCAAACTACACCATAGATCTTTTTTGTTTCCAGGCTTTGAATTACTAGCTTTTTTGCAATATTGACAGCTGATTCAGCTTTTCCATTGGATTCTTGATGGTGAGGAGATGAAGTAACATGATTGATGCTCCATTCTTTGGTAAATGATTTAAACTGTTCATTAACAAAATTTGTGGCATTATCTGTACAAATTTTCTGAGGAATACCATGTCGTGCAAAATTTTTCTTGCAGATTTGTATGATTTCTCTAGCTGTGAGAGTAGACAGACGATCTAATTCAAAAAAATCTGAGAAATGGTCCACAGAGACAAGGTATCGTAGATCGCCTACTGAGAAGATATCCATAGATATATACTGAAAGGGGTAAACTGGTATATCATGACATACAAGAGTCAATTTCTGTTGGTTTGCTGAATGTGTTGCACAAACTGAACATTTCTGAATGTATTCTTTTATGTCACCAGAGATACTGGGTCAGAATATGTTAGCTCTTGCTAAACGAAGAGTACTTGCCACTCCATTATGAGTTACATGTAATCTCTGTAACATTTAATTTTTTAAGGAACCTGGAATGACAACTTGGTCTTTTCGAAAGACTAGCCCATCAGAGGTCGACAATTCATGGCTTAATCCACTGAATATTTTCAGAGATTCTGGAAGCATAGAAATGTATTTAGGAAAACCTTTCTCTATATAGGTTGTTAATTTTGACAAAGAATCATCTTTTTTAGTTTCCTCTTTAATTTTTTCCAATAATTGGTCTGATATTTTTAGATATTTAATTCTTGAAATTTTAGCTATTAGTCTGTAAATCTTTCTTTCTTTTAAATTGTTTTCTAAATCATAATTGTCTTTAATTTCAGCACTAACAGGAGCTCTTGATAAAGTGTCAGCTACATAGTTGTCTCTTCCTTTTATAAATTCCAAATAAACATTGTATTTTTGTAGAGTCAGTAACATCATTTGTAATCGTTTTGGTGCTTCAACAAGGGGTTTATTTACAATATTAATGAGTGGCCGGTGATCAGTTTTGATAATGGTCCTGCTGCTGCCTGCAATATATTGATTAAATCTAGTGCATGCAACATGTGCACAGCTAACATTTCTTTTTCTATTTGGGCGTATATTTTTTCCGTGGAGGTTAAGCAGCGGGAAGCAAAAGAAATTATTTTGTTGTCCTGGTAGATGGCTGCACCAAGACCAAATTCACTAGCATCTGATTCAATTGTAACTTCCTTGTTAACATCAAAGTACTGGAGAGTAGGTAAGTTGCATATGATGTTTTTTAAATTCTGAAATTCTTTATCTTCAGCTTCAGACCATACAAATTCGACATCTTTTTTAGTCAGTCTTCTGAGATTACTGGCATGAGTACTGAGGTTACGCCATAGATGAAATGAAATGTCATCTGCTATAATTTCAATTCCTTTCAAATGTTTGAGAAGACTGGTGAGCTGTTGTTGGAATATTTCCGGAGAAGCGCTGAGTCCAAACGGCAACCGCTTCCATCTGTAACGTCCAAACGGGGTCCAGAAAGCTTACTACTGTTTACATTAAGACAACACTGCCAGAACCCTTTTTTTGCATCAACTGTACTAAAAACTTTGGCATTCTTTAGCTCTGGCAGCATTTCATCCAAGGTGTTAAATTGAAAATGAGGCCGTTTTAATGCCTTGTTTAAGGGGATAGGATCAAGACAGATTCTAAATTTATCATTTTTATGTACTAATAATATATTATTTACCCAATCCGTATGTTGTTTTTCTTTCACAATAATACCATCTTTTTCCAGTTTATCCAACTCTTCTTGTAGCTTTTCTCGAAGGCAGATAGGGACTCGGCGTGCTGGCTGTATACGAGGAGGTATAGAGTCATCAATCTCCAGAGACACCTCACTAGGTAGGCTACCATATCCTTCAAACACATCTTTATTCTTCTAAAGTGACACAAGCTTTTTCTAATAATAAGGGCCTGTGGTCCACATCAACAACATGAAATTTTATTTTAAACTCTGTGCCTTTTCTCTTACAGACAAACATGGCAGCACCAAAATTTGTAATAGGCGACCCATTGAAGCATTTCAATCTCTGTACAGAGGGAGTGAGAGAAGAGAAGTCCTTTTGACCTGTAATTTTCTTATGTTGTTTAGCTCCCATAACACATACCTGAGCTACAGTATCTAGTGTGCAATAAACTTTATTCCATTTCATACCTTTTTTAAATAATAAAGGTGCTTCCTTGTGTCCAGAATTTTTGTTAGAACGCACTTCTGATATAGGTATAGACACTATCATCAGAGGAATCATTTTCGGAGTCTTGTTTAATCTCCTTCACAGACCAAGCCTGTTTTTTACACACTGATTTAAAATGATTTCGGCCTCCATACTGCTCACACATAGTGCCCCAAGCTGGGCATTTTTTCTTTTTGAAAATATGTATGTTGCCACAGAAATTACACTTTATAGTTACTCTTGGCTGTTGTGGAATAGCTTCTTTAGTTTTATTAGCAGATTTAAATATTTTGTTAACTTTAATTTCTTTTTGTAGGTCTGATACCTGTGAAGAGGCTCTCTCTGTTGCCGTACAAATATTAATTGCCTGCTCCAGTGAAAGATCCTCCTTTTTCAAAAGCTCCATCATGACAATATTATCTTTGATGCCCACAACAATACGGTCTCGCAACAGTGGCTCTTTTATTGCTTCAGGATAATGACAGGGTTTTATTAATATTTTCAAAGTTAGCAGAAAGTCATCAAAGCTTTCTTCTGGAATTTGTGTTCTTATGTTAAATAAATACCGTGAGTAAATGGTCTAACACCACCATTTCTTGATGATCTCTTCTTCTATTTTAGTAAATATTAAGCTTACTTGTTATTTATCTTTTATTGTCAAGTTAAACTCCATGTATTTCTTCATAACCGCATTACCAATGGCGTTGAGTAAGACACCAGCTTTGATCTCGTCCTTTTCTGGTCCCCACTTGTTCATACCAGTAGCTATGCAATAATTCTCCCACCGATTACGAAAAAACTCCATGTTCTCGTATGGGTCTCCGGTGTCCACCTCGAATGGTTGTGGCCATGGTACGCTGACGCTACTTTTGACGGCGACTTCTCCAGGTTGTATTTGTTGTTGTAACAACTGTAGTTGTGCCTGCATTGCGGACATCAATTGCGTCTGCTGTTGTAGCAGCTGACGCATAGCATTTTCCTCAGCCATTTTTAGATTTCTGACACCATGTTTCTTAGTAATAAAACAGTTATTATTATAGTAATAATATGTAATTGATATATCGCTTAACACTTCACTAACAAACATAGACATAGCATCACGCCTGTATTTCCCGAAGGGGTAGGCAGAGGTGTATTACACACCCACGACTCGCCAGCTATGTTTAAGTCCCACGTAATAGGGGGCGAGCCTATTGACGTCTACCGGGCACATTTCCAAACTCCGGGCTGCTACTGAGAATTTTTCTTTTTAGGAAAAAGCTCAATAACATTGCCCGACCCGGGAGTCGAACCCGAGACCTCATGATTAGCAAACGCATACACTACCGCTACACCACCGAGGCACCATAAACAGTTATATGTATGATAATATGATCAACTAGTAGAATGGACTTGACTTCTCTGGTTTTCGGCACTAGTAGAATGGAGGGAAGGAGCTTGACATCTATATAATTGACATAATGTTATTACTAAAAATATACTATTATATGTTATTTATTATATGTTATTATTATATTATACAAGAATCGTTCAGGAACAGGTAGGTACTTCATTAATGTTATAAGGTATATTATATCCGATTTTATTAATATTCAAGGTTGAATAAACCTGTAATCGGTTTTACGGCTATTCTTACATTCGTTTCTTTCTTATGTGCGCACACTTGTTTGATTTTTATTAGTTCGAAATAAAATAAATGTGTTTATACTAAAATATCTTTACTTTGGGATATAATATCTATCCGTAGGTATGCAGATGTGTAATACAGTAGTAATAAGCTCATTGTTTATTATTGCTAATATAGCAGTGATAAACACTTCAAGGTATGTACCTACCTACTTTTCAAAAAAACATTTACTTACTAATATAACGTAATTTGTTGGTGTTGGTGTTAAAGTCATTTATAGGGTCGTATTTGCTTGAGGAAACGTGTGGCGTAGAACATGGTGATGGAGAGGAGCCCACTACGTTGCATCTTAGATGAAGTATAATATTCTGCGTCCAAAACCGCATCCATTAGGCGCGCCGAGCTGAGTAGTAATCGATTGCAGAAATCCACCTCTACGTTTACCATAGAGGTAGAATGAACAGCGAAAAAATCCTACGCATATGACATTTACTAAGAAAATCCATCCATTAGCGACGAGCCGAGGCGCCCCAAATGGAAACGCGTGAGCATATTGCTCGTCAGACGAATTTGCGACATAGTTTCATAGTAAATTTATGAAGGTGAACTTTTGCAACTCGATTCGACTAATAATGGGCGCTGGGCTTTACCTTTACCTACTCTCCCCCACACAAAGGCGGAACGAGGGATAGTCATTATCACTCCACTAATGATTGTTTATCTGTTCTAAAGATTTACGTACATACTACGCTACGTAATTATTATTCTTATTTGTGCGTACTACATCCATTATTCTGCCGATTGTCTTTTGATACATAGATTGTCTATGGTAATTTTTTTTATGGCAGCATTTGAATTGGAATGGTGATGGAATGGGAGCGAAATAATTGAGCGAGTGAGGTGAATGAAGTGAAAAAAGTAGGGCAAGTCAAAATTCGCCATTTTTGCTTTCAATAAAAGGAAAAATTGTATTTGTCAGGCTGGAGGGCGAAGGATATTTTCTAAAAAGTGTGTCATTAGATTTAATTTTATGTAGTGAAGAATTTATATCAACTGAATCGTAGTATAATAGTGTGGTTTTATTTATTACTAACGTTTGTATGTAGTGCTACTTCCCCATCGTAAAATTTGCTCGTTGGTGTGTCGCTTTAGCTAATTCAATGGCTATGATATTGAAGTTTTAATCTAACGTGTCGCTTTGACGGTTTCGTGACGGGATAATATCGAGAAAGTGAGGCGACGCCTTTAGCAATGAGCAGGCCTCAAGGCGGACGCATTCAAGTCCCGGATGACCTTAGAGAAATCTTATTGGAATTCACCATAAGTTATCTGCTGGAGCAGCCGGGTGACGTGATTAACTACGCGGTCGAGTTCTTCACAAGATTACAAAATAACAGGACGACGACCATAGTGAGAGGTCCAACTGCCAGCACACCTGATGAGTCCATAATATCTGACGAAGAAGGTACCATTCTTTTGACACATTACTCGATATAATAATACTGTTACTGGTTGTCGGAACTGATTTAAGGTGGGTTAAGTAGAGCTGTGCCAGTAGCTGCTAGGCTCTATAGTGGTTATTTACATGCTAGTCACTAGGCGCATAGTTCACAAACACTATCCATATTAACAGTAAATAATTAATAATAACAGATTTTCATTTGAAGTAATGTTGACTAAGTTTATTCTCTTGCGATAGCAATGAGCTCTAAATCATCTATCCTGATTCTTGAACTCAGAAATAAAATTTATTGTTATTTTTTATTGATGTTTTTTATTGTTGTTATTGGATTTTGATTAATATATTTACTACACCCACATTTTTCGTATCTAAAAAGTAAGAACTCACTTCTAGTCTTGGAGCATATTTTAGGTATAAAAATAACACATGTATATTACATGCATTATGTCAAAATAAAAAAAATGCATTTTGAAGGTTAAACCTGTTCAGCCGCATGCAATGGTTTAAACTTTAAAGTAAAAGGAATTAAATATATTCTAAAACACATGACACTTAAATATAAAAAGAGTTTATAAATACTCTCTTAAATTTAACATCTGTAATGATTAAATTTTTGGCATAATGCCATTACAGTTCCATGGTTTATATGAATTTATTTATGAAGAATATATTTATCTGTTGCCAAGTAATAAATAACATTGAAATAAATGCTAAACCATCAACTTAATCTTCATAAATATATTTTTAACGATAAGAACATTACTTAAATAGTAAATTTTTTTATTACAAAAGTGTACACCTTACTTAGTGATAAATCTAAACATTATCACTGTTTGGTAAAATGTTAAAACATTTTATAATGAGTCTAGGGACTTTGGAAGAGAAAACAGCCGACGGATATTAAAAAAAAATGTTTGAGGATGTGTAAATTGACAGTGTTTACTATATTATCTTATTTGTGTTTGTTTTTAATTTTAACGCTTTGAAGTTGTGTGATGTTGAGATTGGCTTGTTTTTCCATGCCCGCTGCTGAGTTTAACACAGTGAGCTGCACCAGATGTCCGTTTTGTATTTATGTTTTTAAAATTTTCCAAACTCATTCAATAATGGGTAGTGTAATATCACTACAACATGATTCAGGTGTTAAACAGACCTTGAGTTTTGTTTGTTTAACAAATTTACTTTTTCATTGTGAGATTATTCTATAGTGCTATGAGTGCTTAGTTCTAGTGCTACATCAACTTAATTACTCATTTTAAATAATAGCTTTGTAAGTGAAGCTATGGTAAGGTGATTATCTCAGTTCTAGAGAATTTACTCTAGTGGCATAAATTTTGCATTACCTAAGAGTGTAGTTTGTGAGAAAGAATGTCTAGGGTTGTAGGTACAATAATTATTTGCAATATGAAGTCTGAATTGGACCCAGTTGTGTGTATATAGATCACCCATCTTGGTTTACAAAGATGCAGGATATGTTACACATCTGCTTACCCTTTCGGGAAAGCTTGAAACTATAATCATAATAATTTTAAAAAGGTGTGTGTTAAAACAACTTTTTATAAATTATGCCACTGTCTAAATTTGTAAAAGTAATATATAAAAGGTCACAGCTTACTTGATTAATCTACTAAACACTGTTTATTACCAGATGATTTATATCCTTGTCTAAGATATAACAGTATTGCACACCTCATAAGCGAAGCATTGAGGTGGGTACTACTCTCGTTTCACACAGACCATTTTATTTTTCAAACTTAAAATGTCTATTTATCATATATTGCACTTGTAAAATAAAATATACACACACATATCAAGAAAAAACACTATTTTTAACACTCTTTTGATGGCATTTTTGTTATTTAAACTAGTTAAAAAACTTTTTAGATTTATTTCTCTTAGCAATTGACATGCTCCGCTACTTTTTTAAAGTACAAATTATTTGTGAATAAAGAAAAAGAGATTTTTAGTAGGGGCGGGAATCGAACCACGCATCTTTTCCAATCCGGGGAAGTGTGTCGTAAGACAAATGTGATTAAGAATTTGGGATGATCGAAAGGTCAGTAGGGTAGCTCAGTGGCTTAGAGCACTTCTCCGGATTGGAAAAGATGCGTGGTTCGATTCCCGCCCCTACTGAAAATCTCTTTTTCTTTATTCACAAATAATTTATAGTTAAAAAACTGTTTAAAAAGTTCTGTCTTGGACGTCCGTGTGTTGTAGGTAATGTATGTTAACACGATAACGACCAAAATACTTTACTAATTGTTTTTTTTTACGATTCAGTATAATTACGAATAGAGCCCTATCTCTTTTCACGGTCTGATTCGATGTGGTTTAATTGTTATTAAATAAACAAAAAAAAGTGAATATTTACGCTCTACTCAACACTAAAACCAGCACTATACCTTATTTCGTGAGAACTACTTCTAAAGACTAATATAGTAATACTTCTTAAAATTAGCGCTAGATGCCGTATAAGACATGAGAACCACATCAGTAGGTACTTTTTGAAATGAGCGCGATCTATGTTATTTATTGAAAACTACTTAGTAGACCAATAGATTATTAGTTACTTATCAAAAATAATCAATTTTATTGTGAAAAATGAAGATTATGAGGAGTGCACTTTTGGATTTTCCAAAGTATTGCACGCCTCATAAGCAAAGCGTTGAGGTGGGTACTATTTTTATGCAGCAGCAATAAATGGTTAGACATTTAAATACACATAGGTTTGGACAAAAAGTTCTATTGAGTTATCAGCATTTCACTTTAGGACAGGAACTGACTACCAGTGTAATACCTAGGAAGCATGTAAAGCTGTCAATCTTGCATCTGAACTCTCCAGAGTATTTCTGTATCATATTTTTGTACTTAAAGTTACAAGAATGAGGGAGTAGGGTTTACCTGTATCAGCACAAAATTTGTGTCATCCAGTACAGAAGACTAGTTAGATAGTTAGTAGGAACGTGTCAACTGAAATCTGTTTAGGAGAACTATTGTTTTGTAATTACTTGCAAGGTAGAAATATTAAAATAAAAAAAGGCACTGTGATATTTTTTTATTAATTTACATGTGTTTATCATTTCTTCACATAGATAGAACTGGACTGATTTCAGTGAAGTTTATATAATTGATAGTATTGTCCTGGAATGGGGATCTTGACTGCCATCATTTCACGGCCAATGATCTATTATCAACATGGCTATTGAAAACTGTCATTTCTATACAATTTATAACCTGTAACTTGGTAAATTTAAGTTTTCTCCTAATATGCCTCGGTATGCTTTATCAAAATGTAATAACCCCGATGTACATTTATTTCTCAAAGATCCATTAAAAAAAGTGGATAGATGCAAAAATTTTGTGACTACACAGCATAGCGTCTTTCAATTCTTTAATCTTCCGGGTACGATTACTACTACTACTACTACTACTACTTACTACTTATCATCACGCCATCTCCCTTGCGGGGTAGTCAGAGAGAACAGAGTGCCAAAAGTCTCTATTCTTGCATACATCTCTTGCTTCCCCATACTGCACTCATAATTCTCTACATACCCGCTCGCCGGTTTCGGAAACTCCTGACTCCACCTTTCTTCAATACATGACCGATTTGGTCTAGATAGGTGAGTCTCGGTCTCCCCCTGTATCTACATCCTTCCACTTTCGCATTGTATATCTTAACCAGTCACCCGTCCGGCATTCTTTCCTCGTGTCCAAACATCGGAGCATTCCCTTTCGCATCTTTACACCAATACTCTCTTTCATACCTACTCGCTCTCTAACGTCGTCGTTACGAATGCATTACTCCACAGATTCTCCTGCAGAGTTCGCATTTCGACCGGGTAGGTATATTAACAATATTACTGATTAACCGGATTACCTCAAAATATAACAAACTATTCTCAGGCAAACAAGGCAACTATAATTTGACAGTGGCCATCTCGCCGATAGCGCCATTTGCGCTCAGCTTTGCCCGTGTATCCCCATTGTAAATACATTGGAGTCGTTACAAAAATACGTTCAGAGAAGCAGTATGCCTATATGTGATGAGATGTCACCGGTGGGGACGAGTGATGACTAAGGAAGAGTGATGCGCGCTGTATCTAAATTTTGTTAAACGTCGCTAAAATTGTGACGCCGTGCCACCTATCGAATAGAGGGTGAGGGTCACGAAAAGAGAAAAGGTGAGAATGCCATAATTTATGAACAACTATTACATAGGTACCTATCAAATTTTTTTCGTATTATGTAATAACTTTCAGTCTGATAGCGTATTATCATACCGTACGGAAATAATGCTCCCCAACTACAGTGATCTGCAAATACAGGCGCAACGACTCCACGCTGTGGGTTCATTTAGTGGGTGATGGTGGGATGGCAAACTCCGGGCTGCTATTGAGAATTATTATTTTTATGAAAAAGCGTAATAACACTGCCTGACCCGGGAATCGAACCCGAGACCTCATGATCAGCAGTCGCTTACACTACCACTGCACAGAGACAGTTAATAATTATGGGTTTTGTACTCTTGTGACGTAGACATTTATTTTTATTAACCATAAGACCCGTGAGGTCAGCCAGTGTATAATCGCAGGTTTAACTAACCATGAGAATCGTAAACCTGTTACTATGTACGAGGTAAAATAGCTCATAGAAACAATTTTAATAATGATAATGCCATATAAATTTTTACAAGCATTAATGTTTTTTGAATTGTTTTTGTGCGTTTTGAACGTGATCAAAAACATCCTACGTCATTTTTAACAATGATATAGTTAGGTACCTACTTAATCACACTCCTAGTGTAGAACGAATATCGTACGTGTGAAGCATTAACTTGCGACACACGTAAGCGAACTATTTGGGAAGATGCCCGCGATTTGGCTAGCAACTTATACATACACGAATGTTTGGGTTTCAAATACATTTATTATACACATGTGTCGGCGATATCATCGGTCTTACGAATGTTTTGCGTCATAATAGTACAAATATGCTTCTAAAGTAAACCCTCCTATGAATGTTGAGAGCATTGGAAACAGATGCAACCGATTCACGGCCTGTCACGTAGCGTACGGTAAAGTGAAGGCAAACAAGGCTAATTTTAACATATTTTCAAGAGCCATAATATGTATTTATTGCCAGTCCATTAAACTAACTAATAAACACAAAAAAATAACCAGGGGGGTTAGGCAGAATGTCATATGTCACGTGTCGACCGTATCGAGAGCACTGTGATTGGTTGACAGATTACCGTGATTGGTCAACGGATTATTGTGACATCATGTGTCGGTTTCTCGACCAATCACAGTGATCTCGATACGGTCGACACGTGAAATATGACATTCTGCCTAACCCCCCAGGACTGCCTACAGAAGTGAAAACATAAAACTACATAATAAACAGTTGTTATTTTTGGATATCCAAATTGTTTGATCTTAAATTAAAACTTATAAATCAAAATTATTCATTTCTTCATTTACAGTTGGCCCAGAGCAATAACTTATAGGTACTAATAAGAACAGATATAGTAGTGTTATCGTTAACACGTCACGTGACCATGTCGATGACGACTTACATGAATTTACGGGAGCAAATTGGATAGGGATATCCAAACCTTCCTATAGAAGTAGACACTTCAAAAATAATTAAAAATAAGAAGGATTAGGTAGTACCTATTCTCTATTGGTAGGTTACCTAAAATAGTTTACATGACTGTTTGTGACTTGAATATACCCAGATTATGCAATTCAATATTTCGAGAACATTAAAATACACGTTAGCCATTATGTTGGTCTTATGATCAAAGTAAATAACCGATTCATAAATATGGAACAACTCATAAGTCTTGTCTAATAATTTAAGTCGTATTACATATAATTATTTCCCTATTATCCTCTTTGCATAGTCTGATAAAAACTAGCGATATATTCGATTATATTAAGAGGTTCAAATTATTTGTGAATGAGGAAAAAGAGATTTTTAGTACGAGCGGGAAACGAACCCGCATCCCTTCCAATCCGGGGAAGCGCTCTAAGCCACTGAGCTACCGTACCGACCTTTTGGTCATCCCAATCTCCTCATCACATTTGTCTTAACGACCAACGCCATCTACCGGAATGCATTTACATGCATTAATCCAATATAGTAAGTTTAATTTTGCAATTAAAATTCATACTATTTGATGGCACGATTTTTTTAAACATTTTTGATCTATATTTTTTTTTCGTCCCTCGTACTAAAAATCTCTTTCCTCGTTCACAAATAATTTGTACTTTAAAAAGTAGCTGAGCATGTCAAATGCTAAAAAATATAAATCAAAAATATTTAAGAGGTTCTGTTTACTCCTAGATACGTACCTACTATAGAAATTATAAATCTTAACATAAAATAGTTTTTTAATTAATTTATAATAGTTTTATGACGTACATTGTTGTATGCATACAGAGCCGCCAGTGGCGCGCTTCAACAACCGGCGTAAGTCCGTCTTCGCTGAGACATATGACCCTGAAGAGGATGATTCCGACGAGGGAGCCCCTGCTGTGTTCCCCAAATCGGATGCGCAGCGCGCGCGACTCGCTGAAGCTGTGCGCGGAATCCTACTCTTCCGCTCTCTTGACGTACAGCAGATGCAGCAAGTAAGTACATTATTACTTTCTTAATAGGATTTTACCTGTGGAAACTGCATTGAACACATTGTGTTTCAGTCCAATATAATAATTTTATTATAGTTGTTTAACTTTTAGTTCCATACTTATCATCACGGCATCTCCCTTGCAGGGTAGGCAGAGAGAACAGTGCCAAAAGGCTCTATTCTCGCATACATCGCTCGCTTCTTTAGTTGTTTATGTTGTTTTGTTTTATATTTTTGTTCCTTATTTCCTTTGCTTTTTAGCCCTGTTAGGTGAAAATTGTAAATGAAATTACTCGTGTCGTTTAACATCAGTGACGAACAACTGACATTACAAGAGAAACAAAATATTATAATAGATTCTAAGAGAAGCGGCTCTTACTTAGACCGACCTCTCTGTTTTTCTTACTCTATTACAGTTTAACTACAGTAGGCAGTGATAGCCTAGGGTAAAACCACGGACTGCAAAGACAGTGGTATCGAGTTCGATCCCCAGTCCAAGGTACGGGCCTCGTACGCATACAACTCTGATTTTTCGAGATTTTTCGAAATTATGTCTGTATTTGTTTACAATTTATCAATGCTCAGTGAAGGAAAACATCGTAAGGAAACCTACATGCCTGAGAGATTTTCTCAACGTCCTGTGAAGTCTGCCAACCCACACTGGGCCATCCTTCTCAACATTAAAGGATGCCCAATAGTTGAACAGAAAAAGGGTAAAAAAAACAGTAAGTATAGACAATAACATCAGCATACTGAAGGAAGGTATTGCCAGGAAACAATGATCCGTCTATACGTGGATATACTGTAGTAGAATATACGAATATTCTTTATACAGGTACTCGACGCCATGTTCGAAAAACGCACCGAGCCGGGCGAATATGTTATCCGGCAGGGTGATGACGGCGACAACTTCTACGTCATTGAAAATGGAATATTCGACGTGCTTGTTATCGGAGATGATCGCGTTGAGAAGGTACGTCAACTTTGTGCACATCCGCGCATTATACCTATAAGTACTTGTCCTTTTTTTTGTGTTATACATTACTTAGGTGACATCGCACCATCCGCCGCCGCATTTAAAGCTCATCCAAATCACATATTTCCCATTCGTGAAATGAAATGGTGAGCAAAAGCTTGGCAATATTCTTAGTATTGCTGAGTTCAGGTGCGGTGGGTTACCACTTAATATCAGTGACTGGTTTTGCTACCATTTGCAATAAAACAGAAAGTACATTTTCAGTGTAAATCTCTTTATCCATCCATCCATCTCAGCCTTTCGACGTCCACTGCTGGACATAGGCCTCCCCAAGAGAACGCCATAACGAGCGGTTTTGTGCTGTTTCGCTCATATAAAATAGAGTCGCTTTTCGCGTCTGTTTGTTTCTCTGCTTAATTCTTTTAAATCGGACTGAAACGACCTTCGCTTTTTTAGGTATTTATTCAACGAGGGGTATAGGAATTGTAAAGTTTTACGACGACGTCCTAAATATTTTTTTTAGTAAATTGCATACAAACTTGCGAATCTAGAGCGCGTTGCTAGTTGGTAATAAAAGAATAACAAATAAATAAATATAAATATTCACGGAGATTTTCACACAACTTTTCTGATCCCAAACTAAGCTTAACGCTTGTGCTATGGGTACATATATGGGTAAGGATATAATACATATATGTGTATATATTACTTTTTTTTTGTAAATACATACATAATAATATAATAGATAGAAAACACCCAGACGCAGTACAAATATCTGTGTTCATCACACAAATAATTGTCCTGAGTGAGAATCGAACCCCCGACCTCGTACGGAAATCTGTTACACTACCGACTACGCCACGAGACTGACGAGGCACTCACACGTAGACCCCTCATAATCATGGTTCATCTCCCCCCACATCATGATGCGTATAACATGTACTTATGCGCCATTATCTCTGATATCTTCTGCTATGGATGCCACTGTCGAACTTCTTTTTATAAACTCGTTTCGTATTTCACCTAACTTTGTCCACACACTCGTCTCGTATCTCAGATTTATGTATTCTTGTTTTTATATTAAGCGGGTGACAAATATGCATACAGGCCCACCTGTTGGCAAATGGTTACCGTAGACTAGCAACACCAGAGACGTTATTCCCGCATCGCCAACTACTAGCAAAGGGGCAGACTTGGAGAGGAAGGATAATAAGGGGGGTTATTGTTCAGCATTTATTAGAGTCATGTTCAAAACATGATTTGGATAAATTACGATTTTATATAATCAGAGTAAATTGAGTAAACAAGTTTAAGCAATAGAGTTATCAGATGAACTTGCTAAATATAGATATACTCGGATTGCTTCCTACGCTGTTTCAACAAGCGGTTCATTAATTGTAAAGTGGAATTGTTTAAGAAAAGTCAGATCAATGTTTTGAATTCCAATTTCAAAACAATGACTTACCACACTCTCTTCGATTATATTTATTGTTAAAGAAGCAATTTTTGTATAATATATACTAGTCAAAACAAAATAATGGGCAATACAAGTTTCTTTCGATACTTGGACCCAGCGTGCGTTCAACAAGTTTATACATAGCATCACGCCTGTATTCCCCGAAGGGGTAGGCAGAGGTGTATTACACACCCACGACAGCTATGTTTAAGTCCCACGTAATAGGGGGCGAGCCTATTGACGTCTACCGGGCACATTTCCAAACTCCGGGCTGCTACTGAGAATTTTTCTTTTTAGGAAAAAGTTCGATAACATTGCCCGATCCGGGGATTGAACCCGAGACCTCATGATTAGCAGTCGCATACACTACCGCTACACCACCGAGGCAGTTAAATAAGTTAAATGGTTAAGTTTATAAGCTGTATGTAACCACGGATAGGTTGAGATTGATTGTAGTATTTTTTTTTTTGTAGG
The DNA here is from genome assembly GCA_948253155.1 of Leucoma salicis. Lineage (NCBI taxonomy): Eukaryota > Metazoa > Arthropoda > Insecta > Lepidoptera > Erebidae > Leucoma > Leucoma salicis. Next base: position 8,937,627 of record OX411820.1, on the reverse strand, counting down.
TTATAGCCACTACCGTTGTCTCCCCGGCTAGCGGGGTATGCGGTATTACATTTTTGCCCACCTTAAAAAAAAGGGTCGTGTTAGAAACTGAAATGGTATGAAAGACTTAAAAGTAATACCCCATTTGTACGAAATTGTAGCAGATAATCTACTGTAATCAGGGCACCGTTTTCTTTACTACAGTTCAATAAATATTTATTATGCTATTAAAGGCATAGATTCCTATAGGTACATTCAATGGATTGAATTTAACGCCGAAGGGCAGCGCAGATGCGTAACGTGTAACCCACATTTTATAAGTATGTGTTACTTATTCCAAGCATAATAACGGGCGCACCGCCACCTATACCCGTATACCACACATACACAAACCATTATAACCGTGTATCCCATGCTATATACATAACATGGGTTAATAAGTAAACCTAATTAATTAAGATCCAATTTTGTAATTAAAAACTCATCATTGCGGAATTATATTGTTACGTGTGAAAAAATTGTTACAAAGTTCTGACCTTTTCACATAGTGGTGTGCCAAGAATTCTTATTGTCAACATGCTATTCCTTTCCGCGGGTGTCTTAAGAGTGAACAAGGTTAACAGATTTAATAATAATATTATTGTAAAACAAAGTAGACCCTTCTGTTTGGCTAGTATGAAAGAATGGGCCAAAAAACTATCGTATTGATTAAAAGTCGAGAATTATAATAAAGAGAAAATAAGTTTAATGACGAATGATCTGACTCAACATTTTGGCCCAGGTGGTTCATACGTACGAGGGCTCGGGGTCGTTTGGCGAGCTCGCGCTCATGTACAACATGCCCCGTGCGGCCTCGGTGCGCGCTCAAACTCCGGGTGCCCTATGGGCAATGGATCGCCACACCTTCCGCCGCATTCTACTCAAGAGTGCTTTCAAGAAGCGCAAGCTGTATGAAGACCTCCTCGAGAAGGTGCCTATGCTGAAAGCGCTTCAGGTAAGTGAAGATGTGTTTTACCATTTTACACCATTTCTGTTCGTTATTTTGTCGCCTGTTCTTAAATTTCACACTCAAATACACCTGAAGCATAATTAGTATAATCATGCAAACGATATTTGGTAGTTTATTTATATGATATTAATAAATATATCAAGATCGATTAACTATATATATAATATATGTATTCAGAAATGTAATGATAAATTCATGGATAAAGTATCCATTTAAATTACTTTTTTTACCACCGCCAGGGCATAATCCATTTCTCTAGGATATTTAATTGGATTTTTTTACAATTGATGAACATAAATATATACCGACTTAAGAACCACTAGGTAAGTCCCTAATGGATATTTATATAAATAATATATTTTTTAAGCATTTGAAATGCTTAGCCATAAATGAACACAAAGTGCGAAAATGTGAAATTTAACCAATGCGCTGAACCATTTTATCATCTGCGCAGCCATTGTTTACCTAATAATTAGGTACTGATAAGCTCCGCCGCAGACAAAAGCTAGATTTTAGGTTATAACCTCAAGTTCCCGTTATATTAGCGGAAGAAAACGTATACCTACCAGTTTCTAAGTCTAATCAAGAGCTATCAAATCTTTTGTCTGCATCAATATCAGCTTAGTAGTTTTTGCGTGATGTGCGAACAAACGGACAATGATTCTAAAAAAAATGGTTTTGTGTTCAGATCGTTAGTCGTTTTTTTCCAAATATTTGTAACTCTGTAACAGCTTTAAAATAGTATAGAAAGATTGATGGTATATAATCGAGTCTGTAGGTATTGTGATCCACGGCAGACCACTGAACTAATGTCACACAGTTCCAGTTGTCTTGCCAATACAGGCGGAGAGACGGCACACGGGGGTTAAATTAGTGGGTGAGGGCCCCACACTACCCTGTTCGTTGCCTCAAATGACGGGGTGTGCGGTTAAGTACATTTTTCTCGCCTTAACAAAAAAAAAGGTATCGTGATCCAAATAATTGTTCTGATATTTGTGTCTGCTTTTATTGTTTTTCAAATTTCTCTGTGACGGAGGTTTTCCTTCCTTATTTGTAAAATAGTGTTTGCATTTCACAACAAACTATTTATTCACTCATAACCCTTACCTTCTTGTCTAAATATCTTTACTATTAGAAAGCTGTAACAGACCTGTCTATACATTTAAGATTTTTGAAAAGAAATACAGTTTTTTTCGTCGGAATAATTTTTTTTTATTGCTTATGATGGCCGACGAGACTCGGCCCATCTGATGGTAAGTGGTACCGTCGCTCATGGGCTCAACTATACCGAGAGTTTTACCATTTTATTTCTGAGATATGAAATGAAAAACAAACGGCTAATCTTCTGCTACAGCCAAAACACAATGACGTGCTTTATGACCGGTCACACAGAAGACGGTGGTACCGACCCGTTCGGGCCCGATTACAAGTGAGTACTCTCACTTTGTACCCAACCCTACCACCAGTAATGCAATGGGTGATAATTGCTTACTTCCCTTAGTCGTGTTGTACGACACCCGTGAGAAAGGATGGGCTGGTGACACTTGTACTCTTAGTGCGTTACCATACGGACAAAAATGTATTCACAATTTTTTGCCTGTTCGCACTTGCCACAAAAACTACTAAACAGATTTTGATGAAACATTTTTGTCCGATTAACCTTTTTGTCCACCACAGTGTGGGGCCGGCTTCAAAATTGTCCCACCCCTCTCTACCCACGGGAGTCGTAAGAGCCGACTGAGGGAATACCGGAGGAGTGGGCAGCAGTACTCCCTCGAGTATTAACAACATCTACTGCGATCTCCAACCCGCCTGTCAAGCGTGGCGATTACGGCATTATCCCCCATGACGGAACCGCTCTTTGTGGCGTTCTCTTGGGGAGGCCTATGTCCAGCAGTAGACTTAGAAAAGCTGATGGATGGATGGAACCTTTTTGTCGCTAACCTGAGATATAACCTAAGAACCACCTCCTCCGCCTCAGGCAAAGGTAATATAATATCTTTAAAAGATATAATATATTTAAAAGATATCACGCGATGTCATGCGCCTTAACTATTAACTAGTATACCTTGAACTGTGCAAAGTGAACACATGTGTTATCTATCTTGCTAATCTTTCCCACGTTGAATTCAACAGCAGCACTCGATCAATGTAAGAAGTTTTACTCCATTTATAATATTGAATATTCAACTCTAAGATTCCATTTAATGTGTACCTAAATAATAAAAAAGTAAATTATGAAAATAACTTTTTATTTAGCACTTCGACCAATTTTAACGATCATTCTTTGATAGCAAAGAGCTATTCCGATGATTGTATCATACTTATGGATACATATTTGATTTATATCTGTCGCTGAATTATTTTAAATTATTAAACTCGAATTTTGAATTCGGCTTTTAATTCTTACAATTTTACATAGTATTAGTAAGTACTACTAACTGCCTTGGTGGTGCAGCGGTAGTGAATGCGACTGCTGATCATGAGGTCTCGGGTTCGATCCCCGGGCCGGGTGATGTTATTGAGCTTTATTGTAAAAAGAAAAATTCTCAGTATCAGTTCGGAGTTTGGAAATGTGCCTGGTAGACGGCAATAGGCTCGCCCCCTACTTAAACATAGCTGGCGAATCTTGGGTGTGTAATACACCTCTGCCTATCCCTTCGGGGATACAGGCGTGATGCTATGTTTTTAGTAAGTACTACCCCGTGATTGCAGTATTAGTACTTGTAATCATAACTAACACATACACGCGAGGTTACACATTTAGCAATTTAAAAAATATATAGTTCAGGTGACGACGACGAAGTCATGTGAGTGTTATTGTAGAAGGCTATAATTATATACTAATATGTAGTCATCACGATAATTTAAAAAAAACATTGAGTTTTTGCTCATACATACTAGAAAGAGAATAAGGAGTGTCTGTACATTCTTCCCCTATTTACAAAATAAAATATCCAAAGGACTAGTAATACCGCTGAAAAGGGAGGAGACTTCGAAATCAACCAACTTACGCTTCCTATTTGTAACAAGAATAGGTGATCATCTAATTGCGCCGAAACATATTTTGTGTTTCGGTTTGTGTGACAAGATTACCCAGTCTCCGATCCTTTCCTGATTTCTGATTTTAACTTGCCGTCAGATTGTTTGTCATAAAAACTAACACAATGTCCTCTTAATCTATACTCACCGTAAGCAAGACATAATCAATACGCCAATGAAATAGCTAGCTCAAATCACGCCCACAGACAAAAAGTCTACTATGTTAAAACATCGAAATGTATCGCAAGGGTTAAACGCCCCGGCTGAACAGATAGTACGTATACGTTACCCAGTGTCCCGAAAATATTGCCCGACCACGCTCAAACTGAACTTATCAATCAATAGACAGTTCCCATCCTTGTAACACTATAAATAGATTCGCGCTGAATACAAAATTAACGAGAAAATCGCTCAGTTTTCCTTTTACGTAACTCGTTTAGGGATATTAGAGTGAGATGCTTATCCCTACATAGAAAATAACTCGGCTTAAAAGGTAAAGTTTCTAATAGGTATGTGATGGTTAACCATGACAGTACGTGTGCCCTTAGTGGCACAGAAAGGTCATTCGGGCACTATTATGTTGTTAAGGTAACCGATACTATATTTGTTTTCCCTGAAGCTAATATTATTGCATTAGCTGGTCGGTTAATTTCTATATTTTTGTGATCTTATTCTAACGTATGCCACTTAGAGCTACATAGTTCACATAACGCCTTCTCTTTAAATTCCACGTTACAAAAATAGGTACCTCTAGACTTACAGGAAGAAGCTAATACCTCTTTTGTACAAAAATGTACAAAGTACTTTTTGTTGCTTCAAAATATTTCTCTCAGCAGCCCGTCTAACAATATTGATTAATGAGATACAGCTGTGTTGCACAATATACAATATGTAACATACGAGATTTCTGTTAGGCGTCCACAGCTTGTCGTGTTCACTGGTCTGTAAAGCTTCGTTTGTACGACGGCGACGGCTAATAGTATTTTAGTCGAGTAGAGAGTAGAGTATTTACTGAATGAACGGATAAGCATCATGTTATTTTATTTAAAACAGGGAAATAAGTCTTCTCTGCTTTTGTTAAATCAAAAATAAAACAATTAAATAAATAAATATTCACGGACATTTCATACAAAGTTCTTTGATCCCAAACTAAGCTTAACGCTTGTGCTATGGGTACCAGATTACGGATATAATACATATATTACTTTTTTTTTGTAAATACATAATAGAAAACACCCAGACGCAGTACAAATGTGTTCATCACATGAATAATTGTCCTGAGTGGGAATCGAACCCACGACCTCGTGCACGGAAGTCGGTTACACTACCGACTACGCCACGAGGCCCGTCAATTAAATAGTGTTTGACTTTTTCGCCTATCGACTGTCTGTGTAAGTATAATTATTTGTTTGATTAGAACAACATCTTTCACCGTAGGTATAATAAATACCATCTACAGATTTTCATTTGGTATATCTACGTTTCGAAAATACGTATCTTAAAATTTGATACTGGATGTGGAGAGAAAAGATGATAGTGATTTATCTCGTCTCAGACAGTGTTAGTGATACGAGTAGATAGATAGTCGGATAGTTATGTATTGAACACATGTTGTGTGCTGACTCATTCACCTAAAACATAGGGGAAGGGGTTCTTTGGTATTGTACACACTTGACTTTTATAAACAAAAAAAAATTCAACGATGTAAGAGAGCGAGTAGGTATGAAAGAGAGTATTGGTGTAAAGTTGCGAAAGGGAATGCTCCAATGGTTCGGACATGTGGCAAGAATTCCGGACGAGCGACTGATTAAGAAGCTATACAATGCGAAAGTGGAAGGATGTAGGTACAGGGGAGACCGAGACTCACCTACCTAGACCAAATCGGTCATGTATCGAAGGAAGGTGGAGTCAGGAGTCTCCGAAACCGGCGAGCGTGTCTGAAGAGAGTTATGAATGTTGATGAAGCGAGAGATGTATGCAAGAATAGAGCCTCTTGGCACTCTGTTCTCTCTGCCTACCCCGCAAGGGAAATGACGTGATGATAAGTTAGTTAGTTAGACTTTTATAAAAAGTGATTATGAAGATGAAAGGGTCTCCGGCATATAACTTTTATTTGGTCAAGTCTTTTTTATAACATTTAAATTTTTTATCATATAAAAATGAATCCCTATTTTCCTTGGTCACGCCATAACTTGAGAACGACTTTACCGATTTCATTCAAATTTTTATTTATTTATTTTTATACTTTGCATAAGGTTCTTACGGAAAGAAAATAATGATATTGCACAGAAAATTTCAGAAAACTTAACAACTATTTTAATTTCGTGGGTTTAACAGTTCGCGAGTTATTGAATATTCATAGTTAAGACAGTACAACTTCTAATCTGTCGGGTCTGCTAATTTATTATAAAGCTAGTTTTTAAGTTATATCTCAGGTTCCCGATATAGCAGCCGGATAAAATGTATACCAGTTTTTACGACTAATCAAGAGCTATCAAATAAAAAAGTTGCGTAAAATCCGTTCAGCAGTTTTGCGTGATGAACGAACAAACAAACAGACAAAAATATCTAAAAAAAAAATGTTGTGTGTTTAAACACGCCTATATAGCCTAATAGATTATTTTTTTCTCAAATATCTTAAATGTACAGACACAGCTCTGTTACAGCTTTATAATAGTTTAGTAGTCTTGTTTGTCCCAACATGAAGGGTCCGGCTAGATCGGTGAAGTACCATACTCTCATAGAAGATCAGCGTAAAACTACAGTTGCTATTCGTACTGCTGTGTTTCGTACGGTGAGTGAGAGCGCCAGAGGTCCAAATCCTTATCCTCCGTCCTCTCCTTATTATCCTTCCTTTCCACCTCCTATCCCTTTTCTTGGCGTTGGCGATGCGCGACTGATGCCTCTGGTGTTACTAAGCGTCTGTAGGCTGCGGCAACCGCTTACCATCAGAGGGGCTGGATGCTTGTTAGCCCCCCACTTAATATATAAAAAATATTTTAATACCAACGAAATGGCATCTACGCAGTATAAGAAGTCCGTTTTATATTAAAACGTAGCTGATAAACGCTAACGTAATAAACTGCAAGCCCTTGCGGATAATTCGATATAAATTACACAATTTAGTCGTCACATTGCGCCGTAAACAAGTTTTTATGAAAGCGAATATTTTTTGAACACAGTGATTCTAGTTACTTGTGTATGTAACGATATGGTGTAAACAAACTGTGGCATATTATTGGTAACCTTGCTTTTCAACATTAACGTTAGTTATGTTCTTAAGAGTCGAGTATAACAAAAGTATATTTATTAGCTTATGATTATTTAATTTTTTTATATACCTATTACAACGACCAACACAGCAACACCATTCCATTCCAAGGGTGTATCGAAGTCACTACAGGGTAGGTTAGGAACATTTTTTCCCGCCTTAACAAAAAAAAGGGTGTATCGAAATTAAGCAGACCAAAATATGGAACGGAGGCCCAAAACTTCTTATGCTCTATCCTCTCCACCTCCTATTCCTTTCCTTAAAGTTGACAAGGCGCGAGTGATGCCTCTGGTGCTGCTAACGTCTCTAGCGTATAGTAAGCGCTTATCAGGTGGGAACCGTATGCTTGTTTTCCACTCGCGTAGAAGAAAGAAAAGAAACTGTATGTATGTGTATGAATTTTAATTGCAAAATTTAACTTACTATATTGGTTTAATGCATGTAAATGCGTTCCGATAGATGGCCTTTTTTCGTAAAGACAAATGTGATAAGGAGATTGGGATGATCGAAAGATCTGTACTATAGCTCAGTGGATTAGAGCACTTCCCCGGATTGGAAAAGATACGGGTTGGATTCCCGCTAGCACAAAAAATATCTTTTTCCTTATTCGCAAATAATTTGTACTTTAAAAAGTGGCGGAGCATGTCAAATGATAAAAAATATAGACCAAAAACATTAAAAAATTTTTTTAACTTTTTAACTGGTTAAAAAAAAATTATCCCACATAAGCCAAGTACAAGAGCGTAGTTGAATATTTATTGTATAACTATAGTATAACAAGTCAACGTGTCTATTGCCACTAACAAATAAGGTATACATAACATTTGCGACATCGTGACGAAATAAAACTGAGCTAAGCCAGTATTGCAACATATCTGTTAATCACCGATACCACACAAACTTTCCTAAGTATTTATCTATTACTGTAGTAAAATTGAAACGCGATGTGTGTACTTATTAAAAAAAATGCAGGGTCTTTATAACTAGGAGCCATAACAATCATTTATAGAATTTATGTCTGTCTGTCCATATTGCATACAGTCCTGACGGCAAGTAGAGATGTTGTGACTCCCAAAAATTAAAAAGTTATATGTGTGACCGAACAGACAGGGAGGACATTTTAAATAAAGGTCGCTAGTGTTCTCTATATGGTATCCCAGTATACTGTGACTAAAGGTTTTTATGCTAGATATATACGTTACGTTTTGTGCATTCTTTTAATTTCATAGCGAAAACGAAACCCTTCGTAGTTTTTTTAATTAAGGCATTTTCATAATTTACTAGTAGTCTGTGTTCGATCTAAGACCTAGCACTTGCTATATCTGCACAACTCCATCCGATTCGGTACAAAAATTCTATCTTTTTAAACCTCAATGTTTATAAAGATGTTTGTCCGTGAACGAATTTAGTTTTTTTTTTTAAGAGGCATCACCCCTTTTTTGTTTAGGCGGGAAAACATGTACCTAACCGCACACCCCGTCGGTCGGGGCAACGAACAGGGTAGTGTGGGGCCCGCACCCACTAAAGAAATCCGCCGTGTGCCGTCTCTCCGCATGTGTTGACGGACCACTGGTACGTGTTGGATTACTTCAGTGGCCCGCCGGCGGCTTACCCTTTCGGGTATCCTCTACTGAGCGACGCATCCGCTCACGGAGCGTCACACCTTCGCGAGAGGCATTGCGGGTGGCAGATGTTCCCCGGTCCATCCACCCGCAGCCTCAGTTAGGGCGGCATGAGGCGCAAGAGCTCGCGCCTGCGCACCCCAGGAGCTGGCGGCGGTTTGGGTCAAGGAATAAACCTTGTAACGCGGGGGTCTTTACAAACATATTTTTTTTTTTTTTTTTTTTTTCTTTTTTGGCACACATAGCTATAACTACTAAATATATTTGAATGAAATTTTGAATACAGATAAATTATGGCCTTTATAAACACAATATACCTACTTTTTGTGTCGATAAGGGGTTCTAGTGGGATACGCCTAAACTACATTACTTATATCCTAATCATCTTTTCTTCTGTCTTGACCGTACAGTAATAGTGAATTTTTTGCCGTATGTGCACATCGTTCAAAATCATTTTCTTTCGGGTTTTCACTTTTCGCTGAAATAGATTTTAGTATAAACACGTGTTTGTATTAACTATCCAAAAATTTATTATTTCGCACAGAATATTCTAGCTACAGACAGACAAAACTAACTTATGGCACGGAAAACAATTGTGCCTAAGTATGACTATGTTGAGTTGTTTTTGTGAACGGTAATTCAACACGACCCGAAGGAGATTTGGCGCAGGACTCTTCTCAATCTGTTATTGTTAGAGCACAGACAAACTACGGCAATATAAGCTCGGTTACAAGTAGTATCATGACACTAAATCAACAAAACAATTTCCAGATATTACAGTGAGGTCAAATCATTTCTTATGAGTCTGTGACCACTTCGTAGTAGACTTTATATAGGTACTTAAAGCAGCTATAATTCAATTCTAATCGTCCAACACTAAACGGTACGTTAACAATTCGATTATTATAAAAATAAATACCAATACTACAAATTCAACAACCTATTGAATGATAAGTGGGCGATAAAAACTGAAATTTGGGAGTGTGTTATAGTGTGAGGCCGTCACGTGTTAAGTAACATACGTAACGCGATAATACTTATCAGTTAATACTGATTTAAAATAAGATTAGAACCGAGTATCAGGCCCAACGCCCATCGTCCGGTCTTACATATGTACTATATTTTATGGCGCTTAGATTGCCGGCGTAATGATGTACTCCATCTAAAGGTAATCTTAATCCATCTTTATTATAAAGTTGTAAGCGAGCTGCTGTTTGAGAAAAAATGACTGCCGGCATTAGGCTCTTTAACCATGTCTAAACTCAAAACCATTCTTTTTTTAAGAAATTTTGTCTGTTTCTGTGTTCGCACATAGTAATTGTTTTTGTTTGATAGCTCTTGATTGGGCTTTGGTTGTTAGGTAAATTAGTTAATGACCAACACTATGAATAAATGACTGATTTTCATAATTCATTGCATTTATTAAATGAATGGGTGCAGAACACCTTAAAGCGTCTCCCACTGTCATTGCTTCATCTTTGATAGAACTAAACATACTAGACAGACTCTCTGATACGACTCTGCTTCCTCAAAATCAGATGCAATGCCGAGTGTAGAATTTTGTATGTATAAAGTAAATATAGATGCAGTCGAGCTACTATTGGTACTATCAGACTCATTTACATTAAACGTGGTAAGTCTTCTCGAATTAATACATATCCCTGCCGGATTCTCTGGTGCTGAAGGAATTTCAGACCGTAGTATAAACCTTTCTTTCTTTATTTCTTTTGACAATGGTTCGGTAGACTCTTTCGGCAACACCATTTTGTTGAGATTGTGGTGGACGATAACGTTTTCATTCAAATACGTCTAGAAATGAGGACAAACATTTTTTCGCCAATGCTTCTAATGACCGATTCCTATCAAATGCATCGAGTTCCTCCGTTTCCTCGGACACGACGTCCCACAAATCTTCATGTATTAATAACATTTTAATTTGAAATATCCAATTAAAATTGTTATCCATATCGCTTAATTTCTCCATGACATGAGATGTAGAAAATAAAAGATATAAAGACATGTAGTCATAAAAGATATAAATTATAATGATATATAAAATTGTAGAAGAGCTGAGTATACCGGGACTGTCCACGCCGCGCCGGCTTTTTAAGTTATTTTTAGTATAACCTAATATTATAATACGAAACTATTCGCCGTAAAAATTATGATGCAGAATAAGAACGAAGACCGGAGCTCATAATCTGTAACCTGAAGGATTATGGGCGAATAATAAAAATGTTTACTTTGTATTTTGAGATAATTTATTTACGATATATATTGCACAGTAGCAAAAAGAGAAGAGAGATCGAACGTCATAGCTAAATAAAGGTTGTCAACTGTCAGTCGTATTGAAAGCTAATGTTAAAGAGACGTGTTGGATGGATACAAAGGTTCAGATATGAACCAACAAAAACTGGTATACGTATTTTATTTATCTCGCCATTATATCGAGAACCTGAGATATAACTAAAAAAACACATTGCAAATAATAAACAAATTTCGCTATAAAATACAGAGTACACATTAAAATATGCTTCCTTTTTTCTTAGTAACAATGTTGCTTAGACAAGAGTGATCAATATAACAAAAACAAATTCTACAACTAAAAAATAAAGTGGGCACAAATAATGCTTCACGATATACGTCAATCACTAGCAATACAATATTATATGTATGTATTTACAAAAAAAAAGTAGTTTATATTATGTATTATATCCGCAATCTGGTACCCATAGCACAAGCTTTAAGCTTAGTTTGGGACCAGAGGGCGTTGTGTGAAAAATGTCCGTGAATATTTATTTATTAAAGTCGCAAAGGATAATGGGATTATTGGGCCTGAATTTAACAAGTTGAAATATTCTTTAAGTACGCCTACAAACTTGCTGTACCCACTATAATTTAACATAAAAAACCGACTTCAAATTAACTACAGAATGAAGAATTACCGTATTTCTATAGATCTGTACTATCAAACAGAAAATAATGGTGCACAATACGTTTCAGAATCAGCCCAAAAATCAGTGTACATTACGTACATATAAATATACAGGGCAAATATCGCCTCCTTTTTTATTAAATCTGTTTAAAAGCTCACATTGTAATTTTTTTGTTGTCTTAGTTAGGCTTAGGCTAACGAATGCTATGTATGTACTATATGTCGTAGCCAGATCATAGAATTGGCCACTGAATGATGAGGCCGACCTTTTCATGAAACCTAATCACTTCATAAAATGGTCGGCCACAACATGAAGTGACCAATTCTAAAATTTGGCGACACACACCTTTAGATAATTCTTATCTTCCCACTAATTGTGATATTTTAGGCTAGATTTGTATAGCTTAAAACTATGTTTATACAAGAAACTATCGCTTTTCGCAGAAATATCCGAACTATTTAAACTAGGAACGAAGTGTTTATGATAGAATTTTGATGAAAATATTCTGGGGGTGTAACGTTTCGGTATTCAGTTCAAATTCCAAGCTTTTCTCGCTTATTATGAACACATGTCACAGTTTTTGAACTCACTTTGTTTTAGTTTATATACACATAAATTGTCAAAAGAAGCAACAATGTGCTATTGTGTTCTGTTAACAAATTGCCATAACATGTGCTTTGTTTCATTGTAATAAATCTGCATTTATTAAGCTAACGTTTAACTATTTTTTTTAATATTGTTTGGTTGTTTTTGTATCAACACGAATGAATCCTAATAAAAAAAAGAACAAGCCAGGATCTTACTAATTCTTTAAAATTAATTTTAATAGCAATCGAGTATTGTGATAATACTGAAAAACCTCGAACACTATAATGATGACATCGCTTTTACCTTGCAAACCAAAAATAGTCGCAAAAATTCTTAGAATAAGAATTCCTAATATAACGTTGTTTCGTTCGGGAATGTAGCAGCTATACAAGATATAACAGATTTCGTGAGATCGTATTAAATTAGATAAATCTCGAATGCTTACGAAATGTTTCCTTAGCTATTTATGAAAATAATTCGGAACGTTGCTCTATGGGTTTATCGTCTACTAAGCGGCCTATTCATTTTCACTCACTAATTACAACTCAAAACTTTATGTTAATTTGGACAAAATAAGCCACAACGTATGTGGTTTTAAGTTTAAGTCACGCAAGTTTTAGATCTCGGGGTGGTTGTTAGTGGAGGTCAGTGTGTCGTGTGAGCTTAATGAGCCAGTAACGTCGGCACTCATGCGAGGGTTGAAATTATATATCGTAGCTATAGCAGTTTCACATACTCGTACATCGCTTTGTAGTTTCACGTAAAATCTTCCTGGTAATTGGAGCTTTGCCTAATGTTTTATGGGTTGACATTGTCATAGACCTAAATACAAAAAATGTCACATATTCGGCATTCTAACCATTTTAAAGTAATAGCTTCCAGCGCTCATTTCTACCACGCGCGTGTAGCCTCTGTAATGTACTTCCTGCTGCGGTATTTCCCCAGCTCTACGACATGTCCTTCGTTAAACGAGGTTTGAGAATAGCACATTACTCACGGTAGGCGGTGGCTTGGCTATTGGCCGTTAGCTGGTCTGCCACCGTCGGCAATAAAAACACATAGTAACAATTCAACTTAAGTGAGGTGAAGCTCTATCAATTTGGTTATTGTTGATTTAATTTATGTATTGGTGTAGTGATAACTATCCTTTTCTATTAAACAATAACATAATGATCATATTCATATGCCGAATAATATTAAATTGGGTGTTTTCTATCTATTATATTTATTTACAAAAAAAAAGTAATATACATAGGTACGTATTATAACCGTAATCTGGTTACCCACAAGCATTAAGCTTAGTTTGGGATCAGAGGACGTTGTGTGAAAATGTCCGTGAACATTTATTTATTTAGTAGTGAATTTAGATATCAGCTGCCACATATAAATTTATTTATGTAGTTATTTATTATGGGTAACAAAAATTCAAACTCTTACAACTAGATCATAATAAGTTACATTCAAGTAAGCACACACTACATATACAATAACGATAACTATACTGCTTATACAGTTTTTCTTAGAATCACTTAGTCGGTACCTACTATATGATAATTTTGAATTTTTTTCACTAGTTATTATTAGGTTTTTTACTGTTTTACGAAAAGAAGTTAGAGAATCTGGAATATTCTACAGAACCGCTGCACTGATCAAGCAGTTTGCACCGCCCGAGAATGGGAGAAGTGGGGCTAAGAACGGGGGTACGAAGTGATGGGTGTAGTGGCATGATATAATGTCCGAGGGTATTTGTGTGGAACTCTAAAATTAATTTTTGCCAACAACTGTGGACTGAAATAATCGAAATACTACGTCATATATTTTTATCGGGAACGTCACTAAAACTTGAATAGCAACTGCACATGCAAGACAAGCTTAAGTTTGATAAAAATACAATCTTGTTGTTATCAGTAGTAGGGTTCTTTCAATCTACGTCATAATATATGTATATAATTCGCTGAATAGCAAGTCCAGTCTGTTCCCTCCGCCTTTCTCAAGTCAACAAACCATTTATCGGCGCTACACTCTACCGCTGTTATGTTCGATATAGATTATAGTCTCTAGTGGCTTCCAGGAACATTTTATCTTTCAACCGAATATGTACTAAGTGAAGGGTGCAAAATCACTAAAAAAAAAAAAATTTTTATTTTATGTGTTGTAAAAAGACAATCACTGAAACTCAAATAGTTCATTATGCACTTACATACTAGTTTAATTGCACATAGAAAAATGAGCGTACGGTGCACGCCAGGCTAGCAAAACGCTAGGTTAAGCACAATAATTAAGTATTTACAAAATTATATTTTTATTTATTTTATATTCTATTTTTTTTTTGTCAAAATCACTAACATTTTGATATAATCCTCTTTTTATATACAATATCATTGTATGTGATATTAATATTTTATACGTAAATTATAAACGATATTCCGTTCAAGTAAGCGATACATTATGGAAAATCCATTGCGGGGTTACTGGTGCCCTGTAACACAAGTTTCTTTTCAGAAACTTACTTCAGGCATCAGTCCCTCACGAAGAATCAGTAAAAGGTAAAACGTCTTTATCGAAGAAACTGACTCATTTAATGATGAATTAGAAAACGGAAGCAGCAGTTAATATAATATTAGATCTTGAAACTAAAGTTGAATAAATCGATCGATAAATGTAAATGTAAATTTTCAGTGCGTTACGACGAGAGTCATTCATTGCAGTGCGTTTTTCCAGAGTCCATAAGTATAATGTTTTACAAGCTAGACTTCTGGAATTTTAATGATACATTAAGGTTAGATAGGTATCGCTTTAGCGACTGTTAATTAAACAGATCTATAGGTTTTCCCGTTACGAACATCTAGTGGATACTGATTGACTTGTTTACTGACTCATAAATAAAATTATAAAGCAGTTTTAGTGTAATCTGAAGTGTGATATATTAGATATATGTATAGACTGGTCTTAGTGTACAGGTAAAGGAAACAAATTGATGAAAATAGCTGTATGTTTGTGTAACAAAATAAACAAATGTCATCAGGCGTACGAGCGCGCCAACTTGGCGGATGCGCTGCTGCCGCGCACGCTGATCGACGGCGAGCTGATCATCCGCCAGGGCGACACCGCTGATGGAATGTACTTTGTTGAGGACGGCGCCGTCAGCATCCGCATCATGCGTGACGACGGCAATGAACATGAGATCAAGCGCCTCGGTAAGCATATAATTAACCACTAGGTCCCCTAATGCTATCACTGAAGCAATGTAACATAGTTCCAGTGACCCGCCAATAAATGCGGAGAGACGGCACACGGCGGGTTTATTTAGTGGGTGAGAGCCCCACTACCCTGTTCGTTGCCCCGAACGACGGGGTGTATACAAATTTGATTAAAACTTACCGCAAAATGTCAAAGCTGCAGAAATCGAAATTAACCAATAATTTTGTCACTGACACAGAGATCGTGCGTGAACTTCCACCATGATTTCGAACAACTGTCGTGTATGCAATACGCGTTAGCAGCATCGCTTAACTGTGTTTGTTTGAGTGTGAGAGTAGTGGGGCGTTTTGTCAATTGACCGTATTACCCGGTTTTACCCTACTGCTTTTTCACGCTGATCTTTAATGAATTACCTTTAATACTCCGTTATATAAACACCGTCAAGGGCATGGGTACGAAAGCTTCCTCTGTACGTTAGAAACGCGCACATACATTGTTCAATTCACCATATATCGACCGTAGAACCTTAATGGTAATTATCTTTTATCAACAGAGGCTGGTGGTTACTTCGGGGAGCTGGCGTTGGTCACCCATAAGCCCCGCGCTGCATCGGCTTACGCCGTCGGGCCTACCAAGGTGGCATGTAAGTAATTTTGTCAAAATAATCTTCGCTATTTGTTGTGATTTTCGTTAACATAAATTTCTTAATAATCGATATTTTATTCTTATTGAAATTAAGTTATTTTCGTTTTTGTGCGGTATCACAATTATATTAATTAAAGTCAATTAAGTAGCCTAAATTGCTCCTTATAACATCAGCTACCTGCAGTACAAGTGCAATAGTGCAAGTCCCTTGCAAATCGGTGCAGCGAGATTAGCTAGAAACAACCTTTAAAAGTAGCTATTTTATTATAGGTAACGTAATATTAATACAGGGATTGAGGGTCAAATGGCTAACGTAACGTATCAACAATACTTTGTGCTAAATAAAAACTTTGTAACATTAATAAGACCATAAGTATAATATTAATACATACGAGTATGTAAGTACCACAACCAGAACCTGTCTTTGACATTAGTTCTAGAATTTGGAGCTAAGGTTTATGTATTGGGTAAATTTATCAAATATTTTTAATTGCCCTTTATAAAACAGCTTGGAGACTTGCTGTAACATTCTGTAGTTATCAACATACATTAACCTCAGTTTTCCTGTTATTGTGTACATATCGTCCTACATTGCAATTATCGTATCTAATAAACCTCACTCAGACTATATTATTATTAGTTATGTCTTATACGCTCAAATAATTATATGTTTACTAAAGGAAACTTGGCCGTGTGGGGCCCACGGGAGTCGTAAGAGCCGACTGAGGGATACCGTGGGAGTGGGCAGCAGCACTCCCTCGAGTATTAACAACAGCCACTGCGATTGCCAAGCGTGGCGATTACGGCATTATCCCCCCATGACGAGACCGCTCGTTGTGGCGTTTTCTTGGGGAGGCCTATGTCCAGCAGTGGACGTTGAAAGGCTGATAGATGGAAAGGTAACTTTAACCCACCACAGACATGCAAGTTTTAGGGAGCTCTTAATCAATGTGAATGTTTACAAGAACACATTAGGTATCACTGTATAAACACAAATTATCAGTACAGATATACGAGTATTAATACAAGTGTCTTATTTAGAAGAGCAATTTTTTTTTTTGTTGTAAAACAAAATAGTGTTATGAATCAATTATCAGCTTCGATTTTCCCGTCCTAAGCAGTTTTTAGAGCAAGAGCAAGTGGGCTATGCCAACAAGGTCAAGGTAATATAATCACTACTCATACAAATGTAGGATTTGGTTAAGCAGTGATTTAGTTCATTTGTAAAAAGGATGGTCCTGGGATGGGTTATTTATATACAATCACAAGACTAAATAAGTATAATAAACTAATGTAGTGTTATTAGAGAATAGAGCTCGCCGAGATTAATTTTTGTACAAAAATAAATTGGACACGAGCCAATACCTAATACATGCGAATATTACAGCATATTTGTCATGCTTACGTTGTGACATAAGAGGGTCTTTTTTGTGTTACGAAAGCAAACAATATATTATATTTGAGCTGCACACTGAAGTAGTTTATTGGAAAAACATAAAATTCGACAGCTCAAATTTGAGTTACCCTTATAGCTTGGTTATCAAGATATGTGTTAAAAAATAGATCACGTTTTATGGGTACGTTCCCTAATTAGCAATAATATATATATATATAACTCAAATGTTTGCTTGCAGTCTTAGACGTGGAGACGTTCGAGCGTTTGCTGGGTCCGTGCATGGAAATCATGAAGCGCAACATCGACGACTACGAGGAACAACTGGTCAAGTTGTTCGGAGACAAGAGCAACCTCACCGACGTACGATGAACGCCTCACGCTAACATCGTAACAAAACACTTGTTTCCCTTCCACACTACGTAATCTAATTATTATTTTGTTTTAGCAAATTTCTTCGATTCATTGTCTCTGGACAAGTGCGCCTACCACGTATATTTAAAACGACTTATTTCTACTCGACATATCTCGCGAGAAAAGACAATGATCGGCTTGCAAGATTTTTAGTACTACAGAAACGCGAGAATGCAGTCATCTCGCGTTACAAGTATATAACCCTCATACGTGTTAGCCCCACAAGTGAGATAGCGGTCAAACACACAGCTATTACCTAAGACTCTTAAATTAATCTTAAACAGGGAATTGATTTGTCCGGGAAGTGCTCTTATCATTATTAAAAAGATCAATTTAATTCAGTCATTTATAAAATCTCTAAGAATGAATTAGGTTAAAAACAAACGAATTAATCTTCAAGCACAATTGGCAAGAACGATGGGACGATTTCCCGGAAGTCGTGGCTTTTTTTACGCTGAAGTGACGTTGTCTTATCTACTTAAAGAATACAATAATATTGGTAATTAAATACTCAATCTGTAATCAAAAATCTCCAGACCGTTTATTAACATTGTTTTTTTATGTGGAGATACAAACAGTACAAATTCGTACGTATAATTATCACCGACAAAAAGACAGCCAAACCCAACCTTTGAACCATAGAGTTTTTAATCTCTTAGGCATCTGGAGATGTGTGATTAGATTGATTTTAAATACTTATTTACTTCCTTGTATTTTATTAATTCCTTCAATCACCAATTACCAAACAATCTGGCAGTTTCGAAAAAAAATATTATTCCGCAAGTTCATTCATAAATATATATTTCCATTGAAATTAGTGCCATGTTGAGTATACATATAGCTGAATAACAGATTACGTGCTGAATGGAAGGTGAAACCATAAAACCTAACGAGCGCTCAATATTATTGCATTGATACAATATATACGCTTATTTTAAATGCCTTAGTAGCTAAGTATATATAAGGTATGCACCAACAATTTACGAGACGCGTACGCAAACCGAACAAAACCTCTGGGGTCTGAATTAAATACTATTTTGAATAACACTCAGTATGAAACTTGTAAAGAATGAGAATAAAACTGAATGGATTGTGGAGAAAATCAACAAATATTTATATGAATAAATTATACTGCTATAGCTTTTACAACATTACAGAAATATTTGAATCATTTTAATATGCATAAAATAAGTGTTTGGGATTTATTATACGGAATTTACCTCTAGGCAAAGTATAACTTTGGATGTTTTACAGTGCGAGTGTTAAGTACATTTTCATTCTGTATCTGCACAGATGTCAACTGTTCCCAGGGGTACCCTTAAACCACTTTTTAACCAAAGCATAAAATAACAGACATCTCACATTTGTTCAGTAATGAAGATTTTAACTATTTGCCTGAACTAATTGTATGTCTTCCTTCTTTATTAATAATAATGATTGGTAGTAGTCCCATCCGTGATTAGAATGTGGATATTTATTTTAAAAGTGAATTTGTAATGAACAGTTCACTGTTTTTGGAACACAATTTCAATAGTATAATAATGATGAATGTAACGAGAGTCTTATGGGATAAAACACTTATGTGCCATAAAAATTAGAACAATGTCTAATATTCGCTAAGACTGTTCTGTTTACACATTTTATTTGCTTTATTTGATTAAGATCGAGTGACTACCAAATAATAACAAATACAATTTAAGAATCAGAGGTAGTGAATATTAAACTATAACATAAAATATGTTTTCGCGAATCGTACAATGCAATATTGTTCAGCACTCGGCCACATATTAATGTGAGATCTTCCCGATCGCTATCGCCATTTCTATTAAATTATATTTCCACTGACTTTTCTGAACGATAACAAATATATATGACCTTATAGGTAAAATATATTAGTTTTTTATTGTTGTTAATAGATTAAATCTATTACTGTTTTTATTTTATTTATTTAAACTTGGTTAATGGTTTCGATATATGTATATGGAGCTTGTATTGTGAGTATCAGTTTTATTATCTGCCAAATTAAATAATAATTTGTATTATTTTGTTACAAGTTATTATTTGGGCGCATTCAATGTTGAGTCTAAGGTGTACAGACTATATTGAAATGTAATATTATTGAAAGAATGTTACAAAAATTATTTTATTATTTATGTTTTATAGTGATTATGTTAACAAAAAGATAAATTGTGTTATGTTAACTTTAATTTTAAATCTTCTCTTCTGTTGTAGAGTTCCTATTGTTTTGTTTGTTCTTTAACATTTTACATTATAATAGATCTGAGGTGTTTTGAATTTTGTAATAATTTTATAGCACATTGCTCCAATGAACAAATAATAGAATCCTGTTGTTGATTTTATATAACCCTTTGTATAAGAGTGGACTATAAATAATAATTTGATTCAGTGACATCTGTTACGTACTAGCAGCATCAAACTTGGGGTTGCTTGAGTAAATGTATATTTGATACATGTAGTAAATGGCACATTTTAGGCAAATTATCCTGGTCAAATCATTGTCTATTTATTTAAAACTGGCCAAAGGTTGGCCCAATCCCTACACTCTCTTCTGTTTACGACACTACTATACAGACACTACCAGCATTGGGTTAATTGGACGCTATTTAAAAAAAATAACATAGAAAAGCCATGGCACTTGAGAACCCTTAGGTGATGTCCAGTATTATTTAACTTAGATACATCCCACAAATCTTTATTTGTGAGCCAAAGGAGGTGGGTGCGTAAATATCATGTGTAGCACTAAATATTTAAATATATATTTACTATGTAGTAGTTAGTTTTCGTCATTTCTTATTGTAATTTAAATATTAGTAGATTAGGAAATTTTAATGGAATATAGTCAAATCCTGAGAAGTGAGGTGTATCGTTGACGCTGTGTACAAAAGTGTACAGAATGATTTCAGATGCCATAGAAGATTTTATTTTATTGAATGAATTTTTTTATTTAATTGTGAAATAAATGTGCCGTTGGAACTTTCACTGGCCACCTAATTCAGTGTGACATTTTGTTAGCGCATACATAGGTAATGGTCGGCCTTCGCTTCGCTGTTTATTATGTACCTACTGACTACAACAATGTTTGTATCTTTAATTAACAGATTCTACCAGATAGCTAGCATATTCCCTATATCATTGTAATTAAATTATTATTTCATTGTAATTTATTTCAGGTTGTCAGCCCCAAAAGGGTCTAATCTACATTACCACAATCCAAACAAATCACAAAACGTTAGTCTGACATGATACATACTAAGATTATTGTTTAAAACACAGTTGTTTCAAACTATTTTCCGTATATAATTCTTAGCATGAAAAATGTGGGTATGATTATCATTTAACCCACATTTTTCAAGTGTGAAGAGAGAACAGGTACAAATATAGAACAACCATAAACAAAAGTAAAATTTTCCCTGGAAGTGCCTATTTCGTACAGAATCCACCAGACACTTACTACTAACCCTTTCTCAATGAAATTATACTAATTGTATTCAACTCGTGTTTTTAATGTTATTTAAACTGCCTTTTTATATGTGAAATGTGTGTTGTGACATAAATGTGTAATTTATGCTATGTATACTAAGCAGTCATACACTTACTATAATTAATTCTTCGCCGTTCTACTATGATGACCATCAGTAAATAACTACTCACTATTATTATAAATATGAATATGATATTACATGCAAATTTTAAATAATCATCAATAGACATTTAAATTGAATGGATATTGCATGACTGTTTAGGTTCTACTTTTAAAAACAATAATGGCGTATTTGGTGTCTGATTTCTAATAATGTGTAAACATTGATATTGCGGTGTATAATGCTGTAGGAACCCACTATAATTATACATTGTCTGTGTACCCAGTGTATTGAATCCTCTAGTTAATAGTATTGTGCAATAACTGAATGTCGTCTACATCAATATTAAATATAACATTTTGTATGTGTGCGATTTAATTAATAGAATTTAAAATAATAGATTAAGACCTGTAATACATTACTATGCTTAAAATCATATGTTTTTATCTGCATTAGATAAAAATAACTATATTTGGCTTCGTTTTTAATTCAGTCGACACAATATATTGTAATTTTATTGAAGAAGCACAAACTTTTAGATACATATTTCACTTGGAGGTTTCTGTTATTTTCTATGGGATGCATGGACTCGCTGATCAATACGCGCTATATAATTATGCACTGTATGGCATACTGATATAAAATTTAAAGTTTAATACGCTTATCTGCAGCGTACTTTTTATAAATTACATACTAGTCATTGGTGTCTAATGTAGATTTGTAACCTGACAGCACATCCAATGGAACATTCTCCATATCTTCACAATCACGTAGTTTTAAGTCATCATAACTGTCTCCTAAGTGAAAGCATATCAGCGCGGCGATCGCCGACGCGTTTAATGATATAATATGCACATGTGTACATCCGGTAGCCAGTTGAGAACTCTTACCGCTTTTCCCATGTCATGAGCTTACCCTGTACATTAAAATTATGTATCGTAAAATGTTAGAAAACTGAATTATATTTATTTGTAGACCTGAAATGCTGTTTATTTTGATACCTGGTATCATTTTCCTTCTTTCTTATTTTGGTAAATCATTTGCACATGCCCAGTTAATTTGCAATAATATGAAATTAGGCTTTCACGCTGTAACTACTGAACCAATCATCAAAAAAATTTTACATATCGGCGGAAGCGGTCCAAAATCCTTAATTCCATCACGCCATAACAACTTACTCGATCATCATGCCATTATTCATACATGGAAAACGGAGACCAAAAAAGGACATAGGCTACCTAGTTTTATCCCGAAAAAAAGTTTCCTGTGAGATACTTATTCATACATAGAGATAATTAATGTTCCGTAGTATTATGATCCTGTCCTGAAGTCCACGCCGATGGTATTTGTTGATTTATAGCTTTGTAGAAGACGATGTTAAAAAGTTGATGCACCAAGCATCAACTTTACAACATCATTTTTATGCGAGACAGGCTTCGGCAAACCAATTTCGGTCTGTGTAAATCTTAGACGAAGAATAATATAGACTCGCTACTATTTTGACATTAAGGATGAAAAAAAGGATGCACATACTAGGTTTTACCAAGAGTGAGAGAGACACAGGTATAAGTATATTTATCCTTTTCGCGTATGCGTTAGTTGTATTTGGACCGAATGAACTGGGTCCAAACAATAAGGAGGCCAACCGTCCCCATCATCAGTATGTAAGTTTGTTATTGTATTGACGTAAAAAAAACCTTTATTAATCACGTTATATACGCTAATAATACATGTTCTAATACATTTT
This sequence comes from Leucoma salicis, assembly GCA_948253155.1. Taxonomy (NCBI): domain Eukaryota; kingdom Metazoa; phylum Arthropoda; class Insecta; order Lepidoptera; family Erebidae; genus Leucoma; species Leucoma salicis. The sequence continues at coordinate 8,914,178 of OX411820.1, read as the reverse complement.
AAGCAAAATATAAGCATAACTGCAATTTCTTTTGTCCTGTCATTCTTTTATCCGGCTAAAACCGGTAGTACATTTTTAGCCAACAAAGTTATAATCATAGTTATCTTTTAAAATTATTCCGGTTATCTATTGCTATCTAGACACTGCATACGCTGATAGCTTGTCTATAATATCCTTCGTCTAAGAGCTTGTCCAGAAAGGACGAATTCGCCGCGATTCTCTCGCGCGTATTACGCGCGACCGTTGCGTCCACAAGGTGCGTACCAACGCGCGAGCATTTGGGGAGGAATTCAGTACGAAACATGGAGTTGAACGAAGCGGTCACGTTGTGGTTAGCTTACCGTCGCTGGAAGAGACAGAAACGGAGGGAAAATAGAATGTATTTAGTACATCCAATTCTTAATGATAGAATGACACATAGTATGTTTGAAACTTTGTATCCGAAATTAACACAACATGAGAATAAATTTTTTAACTACTTTCGTATGTCCGTGAAATCGTTTGATGATTTACTTTTATTAATTGAAGAAGATTTATCGCCACGTGCAAATTATGTTCCGCGCGAGGATGTTGTTTCAGCAGAACAAAAACTCGTGATAACTTTAAGGTAAGTATTGTTTTATTCATAATCTCTTATAATACTAATACAGTATTTTAGGATACAAAATCAGGTTTACTAATAAAAACGAATTAAATGTAGTATCAGATTAAATATAATAATTAAACAATGTCATGGTTTTGGAAGAGGTCAAGACATTCACTATCCTGAGAATCTCTTGATGATGTTGATGGAGAATTTACGTATAATGCTGCCTGTGAAGATCTTGGCACTGAAATAGAATTTCGGCCTTGCCATGCTGTTATGGATGGCGTTTCTGGGTCATATTCTTGAAAAGTAAATTCATTTGGTCTTGAAGGTTGTGCATGGTATCGTGGTCGAACCGGAATTGAAGATGAAGCCGAACTGTTAGTATAATACGAATCATTTGAATACACAGTTGATTGCGAAGATTGTTGAGCCGCTTGCAAAATTTTCATTAATTCAATTTTTACTGCTATACGATTGGCCTCGGGTACCTTAAGTAATTCTTTGTGTAAAGATAAACAGAACAGTTTGTCATCATCACCTTCCGTTACGCTGGAAACCAGTGGTTGTTGTTGATTCCTAGTGCTTATATTGTTTTTAATTATGTTCAGGAATTCAGCATCAGCGGCAGTCATTTTCTTTCTTTTAATGTTTTGATTCGGTGGCCTCATTATGTCTTCCCTTGCGTCTGCTGTAGACTCTTCGTTACCTGTCTCTGAGTTTTCAGAGGTGTCTTGAATATTGCTTTCTGTTTTTTTATTACGTACTGACCTTTCGAGAAACATAAGACGTTGAAAATATATATATTGAATCTTCGAAGCTCCAGATCCTGATGGTGCATTCTTTGTTTTTTTCATTTCACGAACAAATGTGTCGCGAAGGCCTTTCCACTTTTTTTGAAGAGTATTACCTGAAATTAACAATTTAACAATAATTTTTCAATTTTGTTTCAGGTACTTAGCAACTGGCTGTTATTTTGCTGACTTACATTATGCCTATAGATTAGGGAAATCAACTGTAATTGACATCGTTCAAAAAACTGTATATGTTATTTGGAATAAGTTAAAAGACAGAATAATGAAAGAACCTTCGACAGAAGAGTGGATGGAAATCGCAAGAGGATTCGAAAAATATACAAATTTTCCTAATTGCATTGGAGCAGTTGATGGCAAACATATTAGAATTATAAAACCTTTAGATTCCGGCTCTATGTTCTACAATTATAAACATTTTTTTTCGACTGTGCTGCTTGCCGTATGTGATGCAAATTATTGTTTTATCTGTATAGATGTTGGAGCATGGGGGAAGAGCAATGATTCAACGATTTTTAAAAACTCCACATTCTTCAAAAAACTCACGGAAAAATCTTTGAACATTCCGGGACCAAAACCAGTATCAGAAATTCGTACAACACGTTTACCTCATGTTATAGTTGGAGATGAGGCATTTAGCTTATCAGAACATATTATGCGACCATATTGCGGCAAGAATTTAACCAAAGAAAAACGAATATTTAATTACCGCCTCTCTAGAGCAAGACGTTATATTGAGTGTTGTTTTGGAATCCTGGTAAACAAATGGCGAATATTTCACAAACCACTCAATGTACATATTGAATTTGCGCAAAACATAATTAAAAGACACATTGTTCGAAACAGCTCTAGATGGTCTGAGTACGACTACAATTCGACCTGGTGTAAGGTCTCGAAACACGAGGGATATATTCGCTGATTATTTCATGAAGGAAGGTCGACTGCCGTGGCAAGACAAAATGATCTAATTTTCTTTGTTTGTTACTAATCAATAAAATAATAATAATTACTTACCTAAATCTTTCTTTTTTTCCTCGGAGTCTTCTTTATCAGAAAATATTAACACCAATTCTTCCCAAGACCTACGTTTTAAAATCCTATTAGCATAATCAGGTGATTCCAAATCCCATATCGCCGGTCTTTTTTCTATTTCGTCTATAAACAATTCCGTGTCAAAATTTTGGCGCTCCATTTCCCTCGATACGTGCACTCGCTCTAGAGTTCGCGCGTTAACTGGACGCAACAAGGCGTCCCTAGTATCTCGACTCGCGCGCAATACGCGCGAATCAAGCGCGAGTCGAGAGTCTGGCGTAGTGCACGCGATTTACGCGCGTATTTTGAATTCGCGCGATGCTTGTGGACGCGATGTATTGATGTCTAGTACCTCGACAACGCGCGTATGAATTCGCGCGATACGATTCGCGGCGAATTCGCCCTTTCTGGACAAGGTCTAAGGTGTAAATAGATCTTGTACATGTCCGGTCAGATGATGACACCACCGACTGGTTCAGTGACTGTGGCGAATTAATTTAGCGTAGAAAATGGGGAATGCCTACAATCTACAACTGAAAGGCAAATTTACAAGACCATCGTAAGACCTATTAATACGTAAGTACCTATCTAAGGATCGAAATTTTACGCTGTAGATGACAGATGGAAGGAGATTGCACAATAAGCAGATAAGGATTTTGATATGGATGTGTGTCGATGAGGAGAATGGATCGAAGAAGGAATCTATCCTAATATTAAAGTTGAAGTTTGTTGAACTGCCTCGGTGGCGCAACGGTAGTGTGTGCGACTGCTGATCATGAGGTCTCGGGTTCGATCCCCGGGTCAGGCAATGTTAATTGAGCTTCTTCGTAAAAAGAAAAATTCTCAGTAGGAGCCCGGTGTTTGGAAATGCATCCGGTAAACAGCAATAGGTTCTCCTACGTCCCTATTACGTGGGAATTAAACATAGCCGGCGAATCGTGGGTGTGTAATACACCTCTGCCTGCCCCTTCGGGGAATACAGGCGTGATGCTACGTTTTTTGTTTTTTTTTTTCACTTTTAATGTGAAACATCTAATGCGGAGGGAGGGTAAAATCGGCTGTTAGCGTGGCGACGCTATTTTTTACTTGTCCCGTTCAAATCTTGCAAGATTTGACACACTTCCGGTTTCCGATTGAGCTGAAATTTTACACGCATGTGTATATCGTGTGGCAATGTAATATTATGATGACATGGAGCTGATCTGATGATGGAGCAGGAAGGTGGATATAGGAACTCTATAATGAAACGGTGCAACCCCATCGAGTTTGGGCTCGTATGATTTGTCTTTTGGTTCCATAAACAAATCATCCATTCCCAATACTTTCTTGACTGAATATTTGTTTGATTCGTCTTGAAAAAGTACTCCACTTTGTCAAGTTAAAGTTTTGTTAGTTAATGGCGAATACATCACTCATCTTCGATATGCCGACGACATCGTAGTCATGGCAGAATCGCTGGAGGACCTTGACACCATGCTCAATGATCTCAACAGGGTTTCCCGACTAGTGGGTCTCAAAATGAACATGGACAAGACAAAAGTCATGTCTAATGTCCATGTCATTTCAGCACCAGTCCTAATCGGGAGTGCGCTTTTCGAAGTTGTCGATCACTACGTCTACCTGGGACAAACAGTCCAGTTAGGTAGGCACAACTTCGAGTCCGCCGCCGATTGACCTCTTTGGTCAATCAGCGACTCCAACTCGGCTGGGCAGTGTACGGGAAGCTAAGGAAGATCTTCTCGTCCAATATTCCGCAGGGTCTGAAAACGAAGGTCTACGACCAGTGTGTGTTACCAGTGATGACATATGGAACAGACACATGGTCTCTGAATGTTGTTCTCGTATCAAGGCTCAAAGTCACTCAGCGGGCATGGAGCGGGCTATGCTTGCTATTTCCCTACGTGATCGAATCCGTAATACGGAGATCCGTAGGAAAACGAGAGTGACCGACATAGCACGCCGGGTTGCCATGCTGAAATGGCAATGGGCAGACCACATTGGTCGACAAACCGACAACTGTTGGGAAAGAAAGGTTCTCGAGTGGCGACCACGTATCGGACGGCGCAGCGTAGGACGGGCCCCCACCAGATGAACCGATGATCTGGTCAAAACCGCGGATAGCCGTTGGATGCGCTCGGCACAGGACCGCTCGCTGTGGGGTTCTCTTGGGGAGGCCTATATCCAGCAGTGGACGTTGAAAGGCTGATGGATGAATGATTGTCAAGTTATGATAATTTTATTTCTACTAGTTTTCACATCTGCTAGACGTCCCGCGACGTTTTGTTTTTGTTATAAAATAGATGGCGCTAACGACCGCAAGCTGAGTAAACAAATCCTTACTAATGTTATAAATGCGAGTGTTTGTTTGTTACGCTTTCACGTCGAACTACTGAAGCAATCGTCATAAAATTCTTCATACCGTACATAAAGACTTTGGAGTCCAGAAAAGGAAATAGTCTACTTTTTATCCCAGAAAAATTAATGGTTCTGGTGAGATCTAGCTAAATGATAATGATGAGATGTACCATAGAGTAAGAAATTTATATTCTGAAATACATGCGGACGGAGTCTAGTTATCTATAAATAATTAACTCTTTTTAAATTAAAAGTTGTAAATTAAGAGTTGTGCCGCATTCTCACGGTATTGATTGTTATATGCCAACAAATATAGACTAAGTTCTCCTTCGGGCTTATACTAGCAAAGCACGTACAGAATGTCACTTCATATGTGGCGTGTATATACCACCTAATCAAACACAATCATCCTATAACATGTTTTATAATATACTTGAACATGAGATTACGACAAACGCTTCAGGTAAAATTTATATTTTTGGAGACTTTAATTTACCACAAATTGAATGGTGTGCCCATAGCACTACTGCACTTATGCCAATACCCAGTAGCAATCATGTGGACGTTCTTCTTTCGAATTTCATGGCCACTGTAAATTGTCAGCAGTATAATAATATAAAAAATCAAACGTGCCGTATTCTAGATCTTTTAATATCAAATAATAATGTTATTTGTGCCCCGATATCTAATTCATTGGTTCCTGTAGACAATCATCATCAACCATTTTGTACAACCATTCAATTTGATACGATGCACTCTCCAATGGTTCGTTTACTATCACTCAGATACCGATTTACAGAAGCTAACAATTATAATATTAATCAAGATATTAATAGTATCGATTGGTCCGATGTTCTCAATAAACCTACAATAGATTCTGCCACAAACAGTTTCTACGAATCAATTTACCAGATAATAAAGTCCTATGTCCCCAGGAGACCAATAAAAAATCATGAATTCCCAGTATGGTTTTCTCGCCCTCATGGAAGTAACATGTATACAACTGGAATGCGCACTGTTACCAAAAAGCGGTCCTAGAGTAGGGTTGCCAACTGCTAATTTAAAAAAACAAGGATTTCAAGGTGGATAAACCAAGATACGAGTAATTCACTTAAAACCAGGACGCAGTAATATTTTTGAAGTGAAAACTTCTTTTAGCACGGTACGCATATTTTTAGATGAGATAAAATCTCTGGACTCGCGACACCGTTACGAGACGCAGCTATAGTGTATGTATTGGAAATTAAATTTGACACACTTCCCGATTTCCGATTGAGCTGAAATGTTACACCCATATGTATATCGCGTGACAATACAATATTGTGATGACATAGAGCTGATCTGATGATGGAGCTGGAAGGTGGACCTAGGAACTCTATAATGAAACGGCGCAACCCCATCGAGTTTGGGCTTGTATGATTCGTCTTGACGAGTACTTTGTCTTTAGATGGTATCCAGGGTCTGATGATGGAGCTGGAAGGTGGCATGCGAAAATGTAATTAAATGGCGCAACTCTATCGAGTTAGGGCTTGTTTGAAATGTCTTGACTAGTACTCCAGTCCTAGATGATATCCAGGGTCTGAGGATGAAGCTGGAAGGTGGCCACAGTAACTCTTATAATGAAACGACGCAACCCCATCGAGTTTGGACTCGTTTGATTCGTCTTGATGAGTACTTTGTCTTTAGATGGTATCCAGGGTCTGATGATGGAGCTGGAAGGTCGCATGCAAAACTGTAATTAAATGGCGCAACTCCACCGAGTTAGGGCTCGTTTGAAATGTCTTGACTAGTACTTCAGTCCTAGATGATATCCAGGGTCTGATGATAGAGCAGGAAGGTGGCCACAGTAACTCTGTAATGAAACGACCCGAATCCATCAAGTTTATATTCGTCTTAAGGAGTAAGTACTTTGTCAAGTTATGATCATTTTATTTTTTTTAATGCCTGAATGAATAATGTTGATTTACAAGTTTTAATTTAAGATCGAACAATTAATTTGGATATCTAAAAATAACAACTGTTTGTTTATAGTTTTAAGTTTTCACTTCTGTATTCTTAGTCCGTCACCACGCGGACAACAATACGAATAATATAAGTAATATATATACTTAATAATAACGGATAGCAATAATCTATACAAATAAATAAAATTGAAGTGTCTGTTTCCAAACAACTTTTTACTAAATATATACGAGAGTATATTACGCTACCTATAACAAATTACCAATTTTTTAAGATTTTATCTCCCAGTCAGTCTGTCTGAACCAATTTGATGACGAGACTGTCACTAGCAGATAGCTGTTATTACAAGGAGTAATTTAGGATACTACAAGGTTGCGTTTAATGTTTAACACTACCATGGAGGGGTTTTAATCAGATACCTTTTTTTTTTTGTTAAGGCGGGAAAAAATGTTCCTAACCGCACACCCCGTCGTTCGGGGCAACGAACAGGGTAGTGTGGGGCCTTCACCCACTAAAGACGTGACGCCGTGTGCCGTCTCTCCGCCTCTCTTGGCGGGCCACTGGAACTATGTCACATTCCTTCGGTGGTCCGCCGGCGGCTTACCCTTTCGGGTACCCTCTACTGAGCGACGCATCCGCACACGGAGCGTCGCACCTTCGCGGGAGGCCTTGCGGGTGGCGGACGTTCCCCGGTCCATCCACCCGCGGCCTCAGCTAGGGCGGCATGAGGCGCAAGTACCTGCGCCTGCGCCGCCCCGGTCGCTGGCGGCGGTTTGGGTCAGCGGAAGAATCTTCCTCCCTAGCCCTCTCCACCGCTTCCTTCCGCGAGATTACCTCCTCGTAGAAGGCAGCGACCGCGGCCTAATTCCTGTCGCTGCCAACCATCGCTCTGACGATGCTCGGCAGCGAGAGGTCCCCCCCTATTTCCGCGACGTGTTCACGGCGCTGCTCAGCCCAAGCCGGGCACGACTCGAGCGTGTGCCGCGCCGCAGTGGTGACAGCCCGGAGTCGCTTCCCTACTTGCAACTATGTGCAGATATCTGCCGAAGCAACCGTGCCCCGACAGCACCTGCACCAGTCGAAAGGTAAGGAGTCCGTGCCGTCGCCCCGCCCACTCCTCCAGCACCGGCTGGAGCGCCCCTACGGTCCAAATACCGGCCCGAGGCACCTCCAACCGCGCCCTCCATCTGGCCATGGTAGTTCGGCGTGCGTCACCCTGCCACCTGGCCACCTCCCTGGGTAGGGGGCGTCCGCCCCCTCCCGCTCTTGCAACGCCCGCCGATATACCTCGGTGAGCACCTCCGCCTCCAAGTCCCACGGGAGGATTCCGGCCAACGCGCAGGCCGCCTCCGTCGACACCGTGCGGTATCCACCTATGACAATGGACGCAACGACTCTCTGTGGTCTCCACAGAAGAGCCATGTTCAGTGCGTCCAGGGACCCCGCCCACACGGGTGCACCGTACAACGCCATCGACCGGACCACCCCCGCGTAAAGCCGTTGGCACGCATTGTTGGGTCTTAATCAGATACCTAAACTCTTAATTCAAAATTTTACTAACGTCATCTAGTGACATTAGACATAATTACTTTATCGAACAAGGTATTTAAAAACATAACTGTGACAAGTATTGCAAATACTAATTTAATAATTACTTTATTTATTAATGATGCCAAAGGAGTATAACTTCTCACGCGCGTACATAAGTACACGCATTTTTTTTATTATCGGTTAAACAAATTTTTGTTGGGTTTTACTCTCACGATTCATGTAGTGAACCGATTTTGATAAAATTTGACCCAATTCTTAGGGAAGCTAAACTTTAAAAAAATACTAATATACCTATTAGCATGACTAGAACATAGGCCTCCCCTACATTCAAATATGCCGATCAGACGTATTTCTTAGCTCATGCAAACAAAAAAAAAACCTAGCAACTGAACTATAGGTAGTTAGAAGTCAGAAAATAATAAAAATATTACATTTGAGGAAGTTTCATCCATCCATCCATCAGCCTTTTGACGTCCACTGCTGGACATAGGCCTCCCCAAGAGAACGCCACAATGAGTGGTCCTGTGCTCATATATGGGGGATAGTGCCGTAATCGCCACGCTTGGCAGGCGGGTTGGCGATCTCAGTGGCTGCTGCCCACTCCCCCGATATTCCCTCAGTTGGCTCTTACGACTCCCATGGGTGGAGAGAGATGGGACAATTCTAAAGCCAGCCCCACACGGCTGAGGAAGTTTACTTTATTGTAACTGACAGTTTTTTTGTTAATTTCGTTTTCGTGAACTGATTAGCCTTTCTGAGTTTAAAAACTTAAGGCTTAGATTTGAATTAACCGGAAAAGGAAATTTATTGTTACCCTAATTGTTCTATAGTAAGGCTTAGCCCGCACTGCGAAATCTCGCTGCACGATTTTTTTAAAATCGATGTAAATAAAATAACACGATTAAAAATATATATTTATATATTTTACATTACAACGTTTTAAATTACATTAAAAAAGAAGTCAAAAATAAAAGCACAACCGAAAAAAAGAGTAATGAAATTATTGTTGTATTCTTGTGTGTATTCCCTGAGTCCTATCTTAACTTGCGCTTATACAATCAACACAATGTACCTATTTCATGAAGAATTGACACGTTCACCTCATATCTGAACATACAACCTCGTGTATTATAATAAGGTACGAAGCACAAATGAGCCATCAGATAGTATCATGATACATTGTCACACATCTCAAATGAGGTGGAGCACCTCAATTCGTATATTGAGTAACTCATACAAACTTCTCAATATATATTTTTCCTGCCCTTCGCTATCTCAATAGTAGGACGTGACAGAACGCAACTGAGCGGCTAACCAACGCTATTTTTTTCCGTAGTGCATGAGAGGTATAACACTTTCATTCCACAAAACATTACCGCGAAACACAGATTTACATATTTTGAAATTATTCTCGCATAATTTTATTTTCGCAAGTGCGTGCAGCTTCATACAATTTACATTCATGTCACAGAATTTTGTGGATAAATCGCGTCAATAAAATTTGCAGTATGTGCTAAGTCTGAGAATTCGTGTGTCAAAGGAAAGGGACACCGTCACTCCGTACTTACGGTCTCATCTGGCTTGCTGATCTTTTAATTTGAAATATAAACCTTCTCTATTGAGCATAAAGTGTATTTTTGTATACAAATAAATACAAAGCGCACAGTCCTGTTGTATTATAGGTCCATGCTCGCCCTCTAGTACATATATTTAGAAACAAAGAAAAGTATTGGGTGAAATCATGGACGTATAAGAAACGAACGACCAGTTTTCTGTTTACATTTATTTTGGTCTTATGTAAATAATCGTAAACGTACACCTGGTATACCCAGTAAAATGGTATATGGTAACGAAGTCTCTAATGAACCCGATGGCGTATGTAGGCTTTTCTCGTCATTTTTTAGTTCTGTGTATGTAAAAAGTTGTAACACAAATCAGCCTAATAATGATATTTTAATGAACTCACCTTTTAATAACAATATTAATATATCTGATTTATATTTTTCTAACGATATGGTAACGTCTGCCCTTAAGGCGTTGGATGTAACAAAGGGATCTGGACCCGATGGTATCTCACCCTTTTTCTTTAAGCACACGGCCGATTCTTTTAATGTCCCTTTAGCTCATTTATTTAATCGTAGTGTAAAGGATGGTGTCGTTCCTAGTAAATGGAAGTTAGGTAATGTGACTCCTGTCTATAAGAATGGCTCTAAAAGCGATGTTGCTAACTATCGCCCAATATCCCTGCTGTCCACACTGTCGAAGGTTGTTGTTGTTTAGAAAGGTTGATCCACAATGCTATATATCCCATCTTAAATAGTATAGTAATACCTGAACAACATGGTTTCGTCGAAGGTCATTCAACGGTAAGTAATTTGGTGCTTTATTCAAACTATCTTTTCGAAAATATGGATAATCGTTGTCAAGTTGATTGTGTTTACACTGATTTGTAAGGCCTTCGACAAAGTCGATCACACAATACTCCTGAAAAAGATAGAGTTCAATGGTATACGTGGTAATGTGCTACGATGGTTTACCTCATATGTTAAAAATAGGTCTCAACAGGTTGTGACCAATGGGTTTACTTCAGAGACTATCGTTGTAACATCAGGAGTTCCACAGGGCTCAATTTTGGGCCCCTTGCTGTTTATTGTCTTTATAAACGATATTGGCTCGTGTTTTAAGAAATGAAAATGGGTAATTTTCTATTATATGCTGACGACCTTAAAATATTTCATAGTATAAGTAAATAGTGTTAAAGACTGTAAAATTACAAAATGACCTAGATAGTTTATCGGACTATTGTAAGAATAGAGCCTCTTGGCACTCTGTTCTCTCTGCCTACCCTGCAAGGGAAATGGCGTGATGATAAGTTTTTGTAATAAAAATAGATTACAATTAAGCTTGTCAAAATGTAAATCTATTTCATTCACAAAAAATAACAACATTTGGAATCATAGGTACCTATTTACTTTATAAGACGCCTTTAGAAAAAATCAGTACAATAAGCGATCTCGGGGTGATTTTTGATACTAAGCTCTTCACTTTGATGTTCACATCAATCACGTCGTAAACAGAGGATTTAAACTTAATGGTTTTGTCAAAAGAACCTGCGAAGTATTCAAGAACCCTGCTACTTGGGTACCTCTATCCATCCATCAGCCTTTCATCGTCCACTGCTGGACATAGGCCTCCACAAAATGGGGGTTTTACCATAATCGCCACGCTTGGCAGGCGGGTTGGCGATCGCAGTGGATGTTTTTAGTACACAGGGGAACGCTGTTGCCCGGTCCCCCGGTAATCCCTTAGTCGGCTTTTCCGACTCCCATAGGAGGAGACGGCGTGGACCTATTCTTGGTGCCGACGCCACACGGCATACACCTAGGTACCTGTTATTGTATAAATCACTCATTCGGTCACAGCTTGAGTACGCTACAACTGTTTGGAATCCTTTCTATACTAAATATAATAACCAATTAGAGTTAGTACAAAGTAAATTTGTTAAACTGGTAAATTATAGATGCTTTTCCACATGGGCATCATATGATGATTTGCTTAACAAGTTCTCACTAACCACACTTAAATCACGTAGGACTTGACCAGACATTTCTCTACAAAATATGTCATAATTTTTTCGATTGTAATGAATTAACGAATCAAATTTACATTCGCATACCTAGTGGCTCTATAAGAATTCGAAACACATAAAAATAATTTATTTGCACCAAAAAATTGCAGAACTAACGCTGGTGAACGAGCTCCTCTAAGGAGAATCATGAAGACATTGAAGACATATAATGATAATTTCACTGACATTGATATTTTTTATCTGTCATTACCAACGTTCAAAAATGCTATTTTGGTAGTGTCAGGAAATTGTAACTAGATAGATCTTGGAGGAATAATAAATATCTTTATTCCTCCAAGAGATAGATACTAATGTAAGCTCAGATTCTATATTGTTATTGTATCTTTTATAATCTTTTTCTTTTTTTTGTTTAGCTACCTTAATTTTATATTATTTTGGGGATAACGGTGCTGGTTGTGCGATTAGTTAAGAGTTTACATATACGTAAGACATGCTTTGTAATTAAAATAAAATAAAATATTAATCAATTTGTCAATAATCGATTTTGATAAAAAAAATCAATTGCAGCGAAAAAAACGTTTTTTTCTATTATTTAAAAATCTACATGCTTTTCATATTCCAATAATAAACCTAAGAGATTCATAATTACAAATTATCAGATTAAAAATCAAATAAAATGATATGAATGAAAAAATAACAAATTTAAAACTAAAAATCAAAGCGAATGTTCCTTTAAGCTTTCAAGGTAAGGAATAAGGAAACCAAATAATATTATTGATACAAATTTTCAGTAAGTACTATTAAACGTTTTATTATAATAAAAATGAAATGATGAGCATCTTAACAAAATAACAACCTTATGTCTCAAAAACTAAAATATAAATCAAATCAAAAATAAATTGCCATAAATGTCCAGTACTAGGTATTTTACATTTCACTAGTTTTTATTTTATAAAATACTTAAAACGATAATTAATTAAAAAACTAAACGACTTCGTCGTGGTCTCAAAAACTAAAATATAAAACAAATCTTTCGTTAATCTTTAAATTTTAACAATAGAAAAATTAAAAACAATTTTTGTTACAAATGTCCAGTCAGTTTTTACATTTTCAAAACTAAACGACTTCGTTATGTTCTCAAAAACTAAAAAATAAAATAAATCTTTCATATTTTTAAAGTTTAAACAATCAAGAGAAAAATTAATTGTTAGCACTAATTTTCAGTCTCGTTTTACGAAAATTTATTTAATCGACAACTAGTTTCGAAAATACCGTCAACATTGAACAGCAAACTTTAAGATCGGTACGACAAAACGATAACTTACGAGCAACTAGAGAAGCATTTCGTGTCAGAGAGTCATTTTGTAATTACTTTAATAATGTAAATATAAATTAAACTTTTAATATAATTAAACTTACCGTCTGGTATTTCCGGATTTTTTATTTCCTCCACTATTCTTTTCCATACAACATCCTTTCTATTTATGTTGTGATAATCCTTTAATTGTGTGTTCCATAAAATAGGAAATTGTTTTACGATTTCAATAGCCGGATCCACACCGGACGATCCAAAGCGCTCCGATCGCGCGCGGCATGAAAAGCGCTCCACGGAGCGTGAAGTGTAGACGTGCCGCGCACGATCCATGTGCGCGGCGGGGAGCGCGCGCTCCTCGCCGCGTGCGATCCATTTGTTGTCGGTTTTTTGGTCATGCACAAAGGGGCCTCAGTCGCTTGGCGCGCGCGGTCTAGACGGTTGTGATTTTGAATCGCGCGATCCGCCGTCCCGTTATGGATAATTCACAGTGTATACGTTTAATTTCCCTATATAGAGAGAGTAAATGTTTATGGGATCCTAATGATACTAATTACACAAATAGAGGTGTAAGAGAAGATGCCTGGCGGAAAATTAGTCAGCAAATGAACAATATTCCAACGACAGAATTAAAGAAAAAAATTAAGTCTTTGTCGGGTGGCTACAGAAGAGAACGATTCAGAGAAAAACAGAGTCGTATTACCGGTTCAGGTAAGAAATTATAGTTTGTTTTGTTCTAGACTTTGTTCATTTAATACCCTTACGAGGTGAGCTCAGTACGTCTTAGTGAAGCTTTAATTTAAATTTATTAGTAATAATAACAAAATGTATTGTTTAAAACTCCACAACGTAGTAACGTAACTTAGTTTGTGATAAAAATATAGCCTTAAATGTTTAAAAGTTTTGAGTATCATTTATTGTTTATTTCAGGTGCTGAAGATACTTACAAATCAAAATGGTTTGCTTACGATGAGTTTGGTTTCATGGCGGATAAGAATGACCCCGGGAGAACAAGGGATACCCTCCCACACGTGAGTTATTTTACACAGTTATTTTACATAGTTAATTGGTTCAAGTACGATGAACGGAACTAAATTATGTTCCTCCTAACCTAACTTATAAAACATGAACACAGTACAATTTGTATAAGATTATTGGTAGTCATTTTGCCAAACAATGGCCCTGTTTGTTATAAAGTGTCTTGCTAAGTGGGACCGAATATCTTTGGCATTTTGTGATGCTCTTCGTGGTATGGCATCTAGGGGTAGTAGTGATGTTGGTGCCTGTTCCGTTCGCCAGCTTCCAGGAACTATTTCTCCATTCCCCTGTATTGTATCAAAAGATACCGGTGATCTTAAATTAGAATTACTTCGTAAAAAGTTATACAGGTAAACTGCCGCTAGCACGACTTTAGTTGCTTTTTCTGGTTCCAACAGCATTGGTTTACGCAAAACTCTGTAACTTGAACTTAGTACTCCAAACGCGTTTTCTACAACTCGACGTGCTCTTGATAATCTGTAATTGAATATTCGTTCACTCGAATTCCTTTCTGGATCACCTTCATACGGTTTCAATGTATACTCATTTAGTTGGAAAGCTTTATCACCTAGTATAAAATAGGGCACTTCAATTTTATAGGGAACTTGCAAAATTTTTGCCGATGGGATGTTTAGCTCCTTTTTTTCAAGTTTCTCATATAGCTTTGTGCTTTTAAACACGCCTCCATCTGATATTCGGCCCTTACTCCCAACGTTCACGTAAAGGAACCTATAATTTGCATCTACTAATGCAAAAAGAACTATACTTGGAAACAATTTATAGTTATCGTAATCGTTGCCACTATTAAAAAGCGCTTGCAAAACGACATGTTTACCATCCATTGCTCCTAATACATGTGGAAAATCCCATTTTTCGTCGAATTCCTGAGACACTGCGAGCCACTCTTCTTCATTTGATGGCATCTGAAAAAGTGTAACTATGATTAATATATTTTGTTATTGTTGTTGTTACAGGAAGAAAGTAATAGCACCACTGGTAGCGGAGAACATGCTATCAATGAAATTGCTCTAGAAAACGTAGACAATTACTCAACTGAGAATGATAGTAATCAAATGCAAGATATGAATGATCAGAGTATAGCAACTAAACCTTCTGTATCATCTGAACAACCTGCTGCCCAATCCAATGTGCAAAACACCCAACACAATGTTCAAACCCAAAAAAGGAATCAAAATAAAAAAAGAAAAAAACATCTTCACATGGTACCGAAGATATTATAATTACAGATGAATCCATTTCGGAAGCATTTCAACTACTTCATCAATGTGCTCAACCACAACAACCAGAGACAGATTCATACACCGCTTTTGGACAATACATAGCTACCGAACTACGAAAATATGATCATATAACGTTAACTTATGTAAAACATGCTATATCTCAAATTATTTTTGAAGCTGACACAGGCAGATACAGACCAGAAAATTATGGATATTACTCTTCAACTTCATCACATACAGAACGCATTTCAGAATCAACAACAACTCAGCTTCCATCAACTTCTACTACTTCGACAACTTGGCAGCCTTCCCCGTCACCAAAATCACCACCAATTTAAATAACATATATGTAACTTTTACCTAGGTAAGGTGAAAAGTTCTTGGCCTGACACAGAAATGGCGTTCCAATCAGTAAAAAGTTAGGTTTCCTGCCTTGAAAAATAAAATAATTTTTGAACTGAAAATCGCAGTTTTTCATTGTCAGGCCGAGAACTTTTCACCTTGCCGTCCTATAATATTCTTAAGCATAAGCTAAGTTTGAAATAAAGAGTTTAATATTTTTAATATACATATATAATTTCACTTACTTTTACATAATCCTTCAAAACCTCGATGATTGCTTCACAAACCTCAGGAACAATTTTTGATATTGACTGTTTGGACACTGAAAAGATACTGTAGACTGACGTAAGAATCACCACTTGCTAAAAATCTTAGTGTTATTAGTAGTCTTTCCTTAATAGTTATGGCATCACGATAGTTTGTATCATTCTTTCTAATTTTGTTCTCCAATAGTGAACACAATAAGTCAAATTGATTTGAAGTCATTCGTGCAAAATTAGCTTCAGCTCCATCATCAATTAATTCTTTGTAAAGTCGATTTCCATATTCCAACCGGTTTTTAAAAATTGTTTTAACCCAATACTGTCTTTTTCGTTTTCGTAATTTTTGTCGTAAATATACAAGTAAAATGTAGCTTGTTGCTGCTGCGGCTATTCTTCGCCGCCGTTGCACGTGTGACTCCATAGCCAGACAAAATTCAACTGAATTTAGCCGGATCAGTATGGATCGCCTGGAGCGCGTTGGAGCAGCCAAGTCAGGATCGCAAAGATTGCTGTTGGATCGACCTAGAACGATCCACGCTCCACGCATCACGATCTTGGATCGCGGATCGCAGGATCGCCGATCCATTTTGGATCGTCTGGTGTGGATCCGGCTAATAAATAGCCGGGTCCACACCGGACGATCCATCGCGCTCCGATCGCGCGCGGCAGCAGCGCGATCCAAAGATGCAGGCGGTGTGGACGTGCCGCGCGCGATCCATGCGCACGTATTGGAGCGCGATCCGTGTGCGGTCGGTTTTTGTGCCAGCCTCAAAGGTGCCTCAATTGCGTGATGCGCGCGGTGTGGACGGTTGTGTTGGTTCGCGCGATCCACCTCGCCATGGACATCTCAGAAAGTCGCCGTTTGATATCGCTTTATAAAGAATTTAAATGTTTATGGGATCCCAAAGATTCTAATTACACCAATAGAGGTGTTAGAGATGATGCTTGGCGTCAGATTTCTCGTGAAATGGGGAATAAGTCGATCGAGAACCTAAAGAAAAAAATGCGATCTCTGGCGGGAGGCTACAGAAGGGAGAAATACAGAGAGAAGCAAAGCCGTATAACTGGATCCGGTAAGAAAACAAAGCTACTTTTTATCTGTAGGTATTAAAATTATATATTTTATTATAAGTAATTACATCATAATGTTTATTGTGGATTTCACGTGATTTCACTTTTTACATTTAAGCTGTTAGAAATACACGTGGTTATATTAATGAGTAACTTGTTTATTTCAGGTGCTCAAGATACATATAAATCAAAGTGGTTTGCGTATGATGACTTCGACTTTATGGCGGATAAAAATGAACCCGGAACCACACGCGATACATTGGAACATGTGAGCTATTAGTTTACTGATATTCATTTTGCCAAACTATTGTATGGTTTGTAACAAAGTGTCTTGCTAAGTGGGACCGTATTGTAGTGGCATTTTCTGTTGCTCTTCTTGGTACGACGGCCATCGGTTGTAGCGATTGTGATGGCGGTTCATTTCGCCAGCTTCCAGGTATTACATCTCCATTCTCCTGTACTGTATCAAACGTTCCTGGCGATATAAAGTTAGGATTACTGCGTAAGTAGTTATATAGATGAACCGTTGCCAGCACGACTTTAGTCGCAGTTTCTGGTTCCAAAAGCATAGGTTTACGCAGGACTCTGTAGACAGAACTAAGTACTCCAAACGCGTTTTCAACTACTCTACGTGCTCTTGACAGTCGGTAGTTGAAAATTCTTTCACAAGAACCCCTTTCCCGTGTACCATCGTATGGTTTCATAGTATAATCATTAAGCTGAAAAGCTTTATCACCTAGTATATAATAGGGTACCTCAATTTTATAGGGAACTTGCAATATCTCCGGTGGAGGAATATTTAGCTCTTTTTTTTCAAGTTTTTTATATAAATTTGTGCTTTTGAACACGCCTCCATCTGATATTCTGCCTTTAGTCCCAACATTCACATACAGGAACCTATAATTTGCATCTACTAATGCAAAAAGAACAATACTAGGAAATAATTTGTAATTATCAAAGTCGTTGCCACTATTAAAAGGCGATTGTATAGCGACGTGTTTGCCGTCCATCGCTCCTATCACGTGTGGGAAATTCCACTTATTCTCGAATTGCTGAGAAACTGTACGCCATTCTTCTTCAGTTGACGGCACCTGAAAATAAAGGAGATCTTAATTATAATATAAAGCTGAAAATAAGAATAAGCAGTAAATACTACCTACCTACCTACTTAAACTAATTTTCTGCATCACCCAAAGGTAGACTGGTAGAAAATGCCCTTGGCATTAAGTCCGCCTATGTTCCTGTTCTGTGTGCATGAAGTATATAAATAAATAAATAAATAAATAGTAATAATAATTGTTGTTACAGGTAGAATCTGATACGACTGAAGGGGTTAATACTACAGTGAGCGAAAACGAGAACAGTAACATTAGTAGTGACACACAACCGGAGAGAGCCAACCACCACACAGATCAGAGTAGAGAGCAGAATGATCAGAATGCACAATCCAGTGTCCAAACAACAAACAAAAGAACAAAAAAAAGAAAGAAAACTACTTCTAATAATGCAGATGACATATCAGATGAAACTCTTTCAGAGGCTTTCCAACTTCTGCAACAATGTGCTCAGCCACCACAACCGGAAACTGATTCTTACATTGCTTTCGGGCAGTATATATCTACTGAATTGCGGAAATATGATGCAGTAACATTAGTTAATGTCAAAAATGCTATATGCCAAGTTATTTTTCAAGCTGACACAGGAAGATATGGGGATAGCAATTATGGATATTACACTAATTCATATCCTGGCACACCAATAGCATCCACTTCATCACAGTCCCAGTCTCTACAACCTCAAAATTATCCAGCTTCAATTCCACAGACATCACCGTCTGCTCATCTAGCCTCCAATTCATCGCAGTCCCAGTTTCAGAAACCTCAGGATTATTCACTTCCACAGTCACCACCGAATTAAATAAGTACCTACCTATATACCTATATCATGTTTTCAAAAAATAATTAATAATTGTAAACATGTTACTTCTTTAAATTATGATTGTAATACACTACTTTTTTATTGAGTAATAAAGTATGGTTTTACTTACCTTTACATAATCATTTAACAGGTCAATGATGGCTTCACAAACTTCAGGAATAATTATCGATATAGACTGTTTGGAAATGCGGAACAGATACTGCAAACTGACGTACGAATCTCCAGTTGCTAAAAATCTCAATGTTAGTAATAATCTTTCCTTCACAGTAATGGCATCTCTATAATTTGTATCATTCTTTCTTAGCTTGTTATTCAATAATGAACACAATATCTCAAATTGATTAGCATTCATTCTTGCAAAATTGTGTTCAACTTTATCTGACACTAACTCTGCGTACAGCTGAGTCCCAGATTCCAAGCGATTTTTGTAAATTTGTTTCACCCAAAACCGTCGTTTTCTTTTTTGTGATTTTTTGCGCAAGCATTTAAGCAAAATAAAAGTTACTGCTGCAACGGCAAGACGCCGCCGTTGTACGTGTGACTCCATATCGTACAAGAGTTAGACTGGCTGAATCACGGATCGCCTTAGGATCGCTTGGAGCGCATATTTGGGATCGCAAGTTTCCAAAAGTGGATCGGCCTAACACGATCCACGATCCACGCTCCGCGATCCTGGATCGCGGATCGCGGGATCGATGGATCGTTTGGTGTGGACCCGGCTAATTGCAAAACGAGCGTGCGCACGACACAAGACCTTGGGCTGCACTAGCAAAGGATGAGCGAAGGGGGTTCGGGGTAGACGGGAGGGGCTTAGTTTAGCCCGCGTAGCTGTGCATCGGCATACACAACTAACTTAGCTTTGCATATTTTAGTTAGCTCACATAGCTTAGTTCGCATAGTTTGCGGTCTGCACACAAGTATGGAAAGCTGCATCAGCTACGCGAGCTAAGCTAAACTAACTTAGCTTAGCTTTTGGTCTGCAACCCGCATTAAACGCGTAATTTATATAATCGACTTATTAAAAATCGATTAATATTACTATAAAAATCGATTATAAGAATATAATAATCGATGTAAATGAAAATCGATTATTTTTTATCTTCTTCTTGTTTAATGGAATTATTTTTTAACATCCATATAGGATAATGATGACTTATATACCTAATTACCTACAAGATTATCTTTTTTTTTTTGACGTGATGTGATAATAACGTCATTCCGTATATATTATTTTACTCTTTGATAACGTCTTATAAATCGGTGAACGACGGCTGCACGCACGAAGTGTCACGTTCCGAAAAAATGTATGGCGACCATTGATTTATGACCTACGCATTGTCTGTGAAACTCTCAGAAAACATATATGACGTTATCATGTAAAAAAATTATCGTCCGTAACCTGACTTTACAGACAACCATATAGTTCAATATAGTTTTTTATAATCAGACAAGCCAACAAAATATTTTTTTTATTTACAATACTTATACACTAATTCTACAAGATTATCTTTTTTCATACCAGTCAAGGCAGGTAAATTGGGTATGTCTTTAGAATACAATATGTCTCGGAGTTGACCGACTGTATAGTCTTTAACTTTTTGATGATGAAGGCGTTCTTCTAACAAGGATATATTAATTTCTTGTTTTGCTCTTTTCCTAGCTGGCAAACCTTCTCCAGATGATGTAGTTTTTTTGCCAGTGGTTAGACTAAATAGCCCGAACATTTCTTGAAATAGGTCATCTTGGAGTTCTTGAAATCTCTCAGGAGCAGGTTTTGTTGTATCAATGAAAGGTTCATCCTCATCATCTTCTTCCAGAGCTATTGCTTCAATGGCTCTATACTCCTTCTGAATTTTTGGATTTTCAAACATATTGGGTTGGTAATCAAATTGGAGTTTATTTAAGATACTCTTCATGACAGCTTTATTTTCTTCAGATATTTGTGTATCAACATCATCTTCAAGAACAGGGATCTGTCGAACATTTTCTATAAATGGCACTCTGATAATATCAAACCCTATTTCCGCATTAAGACCAAGTGGGTTACTAGATGGAGATAACGCCACAATCATAGGTCTGGCATTAACTCTAGTGCAAAGAACACAAAATGCTACCACATTTGTTTCAACACAAGCTCTGAATAAAGCTTTGAATGCTACTGTAGACCCTTCAATAATTTCATCATTAGGAAATAAAAAGTAACAAGGTTTCAAGAACCATTTCTCCTTACACATTATACTTGCAGGCTTGAATCCCAAGAGCTTTAACATAGGAGGCCCAAATGGATTTTTCAATATTTTCATCTCATCATCTGTAAATGAGATTTTCTCTCCGCCTAATTCTTGGTAATAAAGTAATTCAGATTTCAGCAAAGGCACAGGGTTTGAGTTAAGTTCCTCATCTACTTCCATTGTGTCATCTTTGACTGTAACTTTCACAGTTTTGTTTATACTTGTAAGAATTGCATTAGTATCCGTATGCAAGTCAGTCTTTTTCATATATTGCCTATCACTTTTCATAAGAGTATATACTCCAACTCCAATCTTCAAATCTGCACCAATTTCAAAATTCAAGCGAGCAACAGCCAAATGACGATGTGACTCTTGGTGCATCAACTTTGCAATATCATTTTTATGCCAGACAGGCTTCAGCAAAACAATGTCTTCTTTCTTATTTGCTTCAATCAACAAATTTTTGTAAAATAAATCAATATTATAATCTGATTCAGCAATATTTATAAGCTTTACATCAATGTTTGAATCTGTTATGTCAACCACTCTCTTGAGTGCAGGATGTTGATCAGATGTTATGGGAGGGACATCCAGCCGAGACAGTATAATGATATTTCGAGAACGCAGTTGCCTTTTACAACTAGCAAATAAGCTACTACAATATAGAAAAACATCAGATAATATTAAATTCTGTGCTCTATTTAATGAAGCAGTATCAATGCTTAGAAGCTTTTCATAATCAGCTAGGGTGGGTAATTTTAATGGAAATATTTCTTGAACAGTATTTATGCCAAGTACAGACGAGTTTGTATTTTCAATACCATAAAGGCACACCCCAATGAAGTTTGAGCCTGATAACCGCAGGCTTTGCTTTATCATTAGGCAAGTCGCAGCATGGGCAACTTCAGCTGTTTTGTTTATTTGACCGTATACACTCATACATATTATTGTAGCGGGAATTCCTTTCCATGTTGAAGTACCTTCTGTTTCGTCGTCTGAATACATATCTAATTGCTAAAATACTAAGTATTAATTACGCAAATAGATAATAATGATATTTTCTAGAGTAAACACAATCTTGCAATGAACTTTAAAATATTTTTGAAAATAGACATTCTTTTCTAGTTCTACTCTACTTACTTAGTCTGTGAAATAATTCAAAATTTCAAATAAAGTAATGGAGTTTTGGCGGGAACACGAAAAAGAACTTGTCGTCGCTCTGCATTATTTTCCTAAACTTGTGTTATTTTTTTTTAAGTATTAATGTGTAAAAGTGGTGGCCTTTTGCTTATTAACTATTTGTGTATGTGCATAAGTGCTGGCAAGTGATGTAATGCGACATAACGTGTTTTTTCCTGTTGTTTCCAAAACTCCATAAGAGCTTCAGTAAAGTCGCCATCGTTTTACTGTAGCGTGACTTTGACTTGACTGACTTAATATGACTGACTTCAACAAAGACTTGTTTGCTGAATTAATCTTACCTGAGTTTAGAGAATAATGATGTTTATGTTACTGTTAGGCTGATGGTTCTGCCAATGCCTTCAAACAAATATTAAAAACAAAATCCATTAAAATAATGGAGTTTTGGCGGGAACACGTATCGAGCTCTAATAAGGGGGAGGCGCCCTAATCTTCATATACCTATCTTCTTGTTTTTCATATACCTAGTAAAAGTGACTTAATTCGGCTGTCATCCGCCATCTTAATAGTTACGATGATAGCGTAGTTTGGTTATGTTCCGATATACACTGCGAGCACTGTAAGGTGTGATGTCAATTTAGTATACTGTAAAGTTGTTCCTTTATAGTTAGCTATAATTGTTACTGTTTATAACGGAATGCAGTCCAGTATACTGATCTGTCATTACTTCCATTTCATAAAAAGTATTGGTTTTACACTGCAATAAACACAATTTCTTTACTTTTGCCATGTTCGGGTATCTTTGATTTACAATATTCAATAATAATAATAATATTCTATAGTGCGTTGTTATATTTATGGAAGCTGTTGATCACGTGATATCACAGTGCTCGTAGTGTATATCGGAACAAGGCCTTTATCTGTTGTATGTCAGCTGTCAATTAGGGATGCAGGAAGAACCAACAACTATCGATGTTTTAAAAAATATTGATATATTAAATATCCTTTATTTCACAATAATTAATTTGCGCTATTTAGGTTCCAACTTAGCATCCACCACTAATAATTTGTGATTTTTATTCGACACAAATTTTCATACAAAGAAGCCGACCATTTATTAATTTTGTGTGCTCGGAATGAAGTGGTGAGCAGTGGCTTCGCAGCATACCATTAAGGCATCGTCACACAGAGGCGGGAGCCGCGGGAAAGCGATCGCGATCCGGGACGAAATTTTTTTGTAATATTCGAATTTGTATGCAACCTGTCACATAGCAACGGGCGAGAGGTGGATTCAACAATTACCCCAATTCAGTACAATTTCACGCGGCATACAAAAGATTATTAGTTAGGGCCGAAATTAGAGACAGTGGCATTGAAAATTGCGTTCCTTTAGAGCAAATCAGTATTCTGACTTGCTCAAACAAAAAGCCCACCGAGCCATTAAACCAATTAACTGACAAAAAACACTTCGTTGAAATTGAAGAGGACCATATCGAATTATATGACGGCTACTTGGAACTTTCGACGCAGGATGTGGATATATACAGTCACAGTGTTTTGGAGTATATAGCAGGATTTGTCAACCGAAAGCTATCGAAAACTATAGTGTACCATGTATGTTTATCATTGTTGTCTGGGCCGGAAAATGAAAAAAGTTTGATATATTTTAAATCAAAGGACGGATTAGTTTAAGCAACTACTGGAGTTTTAAAAATTATAAAATATGTTGAAATTTTGATTAAACATTGCCTTACTAAGAAACTGAAACCAGAACTGTACTACCTATACATATTTAAATTTTTGACGGAGTATTACAATACCGAGAAATTGTTTTGCATTGACCCTGATCACGACACTACTCATAGAGTATTATTGATAAAGAGTGTTATAAAAACATTCACAGACATCAGATTCAGGTACTATGGCCGAAAAGTGGGAGATAAGCTTTCTTTCAGAAATTACTTCAATAAATTGACGTTATTTCGTAATGAATAACATTTATTTTAGTTAAATGATTTCTTGGTGATTTATATTAATAATTATTTAAAAAAAACACGACGTCGCGGGACGTCTGCCAGATGTGAAAACATTGAAATTGTTTTGTAGAAATAGTGAGTAGAAATAAAATGATTATAACTTTTTTAATGCGTGCTTGTATAATTATAACATGTAAATGTGATGTGTAATAACAGAAATGGACATAAATCATCATCATCAGGCCCTAGATAACATCTGAGACCGAAATGCTTGTCCAAACGAATCAAACGATTCCAAAGTTGATGGGATTGTGGCTCCATTACCAGATCATGAATATCATCTAGGGCTATCATGGTACTATTCAAGATAACACAAATTAACCCTAAATCGATCTGTTGCGTTTAATTAACGAGTACCCATGGCCACCTTCTAGCTGCATTATAAGACCCTGGATACTATCTAGAGACAAAGTACTTGTCAAGATGAATCAAACGAGTATAAACTCGATGGGGATGCGTTGTTTCGTTACAGAATTACTGTAGCCACCTTCCAGCTCCAACATCAGACCCTTTGTACCATCTAGAGATAAAGTACTCGTCCAGAGTAACCATACGAGCCCAAAATCGATGGGGTTATGTCGTTTTATAACGGAGTTCTTATAGCCACTTTTAAGCTTCATCATCAGACTCTGGAAACCATCTAAAGAGAAATTACTCGTCAAGACGAATCAAACGAGTCTAAACTCGATAGGGTTGCGCCGTTTCATTATAGAATTCCTATGTCCACCTTCCAGCTCCATCGTCAGACCAGCCTTCATCATAATATTGTACGTCAAAGCGTCGCCACGCTAACACCCGGTTTTACCCTCCCTCCGCATTAGATGTTTCACAGGAAGGCGCAGCATAGGATGGCCTCCCGCCAGAAGGACTGATAACCTGGTTAAAACCGTAAGGCACCCTTGGATGTAGTCACTAGAGCGTCGGTGTGGAATATCTGTAGTCTATCCCAAGACTCTCCATTATGACGGAAGAAGGCGCCACGGTCATGTTTTAGTCGGTATTGTGGCTCATGAACTCGACACTAAAATCGAGCCTGTATGACATCAAGCCCGACACTCCCCCTGGATCCTGTTGGTACCCCAGTGACGTGCGTAAACTTGCATTTTGGACAATGTTAACAAAAAAAAAGGACCGCTTATTGTGGCGTTCTCTTAGGGAGACCTATTATGTACAGCAGTGGACGTCGAATGACTGATGGATGGAATAAAATATTATTATATACTTAAAGTACAAATTATAATTTGTGAATAAGGAAAAAGAGTATTTTAGTACGAGCGGGAATCGAACCTGCGTCCCTTCCTTTCCGGGGAAGTGCTCTAATCCATTGAGCTATCGTACTATTTCTAGAAATACCAAATTTCCTCATCATATTTGTCTTAACGACCAACGCTCTCTATCGGCAATGCATTTACATGCATTCATCCAATGTAGTAAGTTTAATTTTGCAATTAAAATTCATACAATTTGATGGCGTGATTTTTCAAACATTTTGATCTATATTTTAGCACTTGACATGCTCAGCTACTCTTAAAGTACAAATTATAATTTGTGAATAAGGAAAAAGAGTATTTTAGTACGAGCGGGAATCGAACCTGCGTCCCTTCCTTTCCGGGGAAGTGCTCTAATCCATTGATATATCGTACCATTTCTAGAAATACCGAATTTCCTCATCACATTTGTCTTAACGACCAACGCCCTCTATAGGCAATTGATGAGGAAAATTTTTAAGAGTAGCTGAGCATGTCAAGTGCTAAAATATAGATCAAAATTATTATATACTTGTTTCTAGTTATCGTAATACCTCACTTTCAAATCTTTTTCTCCTGATATCATCACATCACAAACTTATATAGGTAAGTTTGGACTTAAGAGTGAACGTCTATACCCAAGATTAAATTATTATTTATTTCTTTATGCTTTTTACAACCCAAATCTATTTAATAGAGTGTTACGCCCTTAATTTTCTGTTTGTTTAAAAAGAAGGCATGCCTGATTGATCTATCAACCACTAGCTCATTTGACTAAATGGATTCGGTTGCAATTTGACACATATAGATATAATTATAGGTACAGGTAGATAAAAATTTAAGCAATTAAAAAAACCTTTGTCCTCCCAAAAATTTTTAGATCGCTTGAAGGACTGAAGTATCGATATCGATATTTTTTACGCGGTTCCCTAGCGGAAATTCATTTTTGGATTTCAAAGAATTGGCTCGGTAAATTTGTAGGCATTTCCTCTCCCCCTTATTAGAGCTCGATGGGGAACACGAAGATCATGTCGTCGCTCTGCATTATTTTCCGAAACTTGTGTTATTTCAAGTATTAATGTGTAAAAGTGGTGGCCTTTTGCTTATTAACTATTTGTGTATGTGCATAAGTGTAGGCAAGTGATGTAGTGTGTCATAACGTGTTTTTCCTGTGGTCTCCAAAACTCCATAGAAGCTTTAGTAAAGTCACCCTAGTCTTACTGGAGCGGGACTTTGACTTGACTGACTAATTTTATATGACTATGACTGACTTCGACTACGACTTGTTCTATGAATTAAACTTACCTGTGATCAGAGATTTTAACGATGTTTATGTTACTGTTAGGCCTAGATGGTTCTGCCAATGCCTTATACAAATAAAAAAATGAACTTTTTTATTTATTCCAAAAAAGACAGACAGTATAATATAGACTCGCTACTATTTTGACACTAAGAATGAAGCAAGGGATGCACATATTAGGTTTTAGCAAGAGTGCGAGAGACACATCTAAAAGTATTTTCTTTTTATTTCATATAGGGTTTAGATAAAGGACAGTAATAGATATGACATGCCAATGGCAATACCATGAATAAACGTGATACACAATACAAAGTTTCTCTAAGTGCGGTAGAGATAGGTATAGTGCCTGTTGTCCTTGTCATCGTTTATGCTTTTATTTGTCCGACACTTGTCATAAGTTCCAAGCAGAGAGAAAAGCGGATTTTGAATTATTGCTGAATATTGCGGCTTAGACTAAAAATAGTGAATTAATTCAAATATTTGGACTGTTGTGTAAAAATCGCAGCGAACGAAAATATGAAACTATATCCTTTCACACGTAAGTACAATAAAATATTGTTTTATCAAAATAATAAAGTAATACAATATTAATATCGGTTACTTATATTAAATGGTGTGCAAAATTCACACTAAATATTTATAAAATAATATATTTGAATGCAAAATGTTAATAGTATTAACCCACTAATGAAGTTTGTCGTCGAAGTCAAGGTGACGGCTATTACTTACGTAAATTCAATTTAGCCCGGTTATCTAGTATTTAAGGGATACCGGTTGAGATGAATTATATTACCCATCTATGTAGGGAAAATAATTTAATTCTAAATACGAAATGGTGTCTTAAATTCCTCGCAAAATAGTATAATACATTGAATAAATCGTATAAATGATTGCTAATTTTTTAATTTATAGTATTAACTGACTAATGGAGTTGGCCGTCTAAGGTCAAGGTATGCGGCCTCTCAATTTAGGCAAGTTATCCAGTATTTTATGCATAGCGGTTAAGGATAAATTATAACCATTTTTTTTATTGTATTTAGTGGCAGACGAGCCAAGGCCCATCTGATGGTAAATGATAACTGTCACTCATAGACTATACCGAGAGCATTGTCAAGCCGCTGCTCACCATTTCATTTCACAGATATAAAATGAAAATATAAACGGCTACAGCCAAAACGCAACGATGTGCTTCATGGCCGGTAACACGGGAGATGGTGGTACTAACCCGCTCGGGCTCCGATACCAAGTGAGTACTCCCACTAGGTACCCAGCCCTACCACCAGCGTGAAGACTTCGTTTCTAGAGATTTTACAATAGTTCGTAGTGTATTTTTCAGATTCCATAAAGATAAGAAAGTTCCCGACTTATGGATAAAGATGAGCTGGGCGGCTAAGTAGGATTTCTACTGCGTGGGTTTACGCAGTAGAAATCCACACACGCACTTCTTCAAAGTACTTTGAGAGTCACTTCTTTTGCAAAACTCGGCGCAAGGTGTTTTTGGATAAGTCCGCACAAAATTATTGAAACATGTAAGTTCTATGAAACTGACATTTAAAAAAAAATTAAAGGAGATGTACCAAATGCCCATACATCCTCGGCCTGGAAAGGGCATACATAAAATAATATGTTTTTTGAAGATAAATGACTACCCTATTGCCTTGTGTATTTCTTTTCACACTAAAACTTTTGGATGATGAGATAAAAGACATCTAAGATGGATATAATTTTTAAATTGAAATACCTCAAAATCGAATATTTGATCAAAAATAACACCATAATTATAAATAAATAAAATAATATCTACATATATAAACAAATAATGAGAATTAAAATCACTAAATATATAGCTTATACTCATAAAATCACAATACAATATTCACGATGCAGAATACACAATAACAACAGTAGACGAGTAGAATGACATGACATGACAGATGTAAAATGTTTTACCAATATTTTGAATCATAATTGCTACTCTTCATTAGAAATAATATCAGTTTTCACCAAATAATTATAAAAAATATTTTCTTAAATAGTCATATTACTGTTCTCACGAAATTATTTAAGAATAACTACGTAATTTTGTTTTGTAATATAATAGTACCAAAGTTTTTAATGTTGTCAATTCAGCGTAGTGGCAATATTCTATTTGATTGTCAACAGATAACAATAATTCACCAATAACCATTACGATAAAGTACAAATTCAAAATAATAGCTTTTTTAACTATAATCTTTTTCTGAAGTTCTATCAAGAAAAGAAAACAACCGACGGATTTTATAAATTATTCGTTTAATTTTAAATATTGAAAACATTATGGCCGCCACAGGCCGTAATTGGTACATGTCCTTTATGTTGTTAATATGTACTACTAATCTATATGTGCTTATTTGTTTGTTATTTAATCACGCAAAATATTACTAGATGGATTTGGGTAGTATTTGGCACACATACGTAGGATAACTTTTATCCTGTTATTGGTACGGGATCAGGAATAACGCCTCATTTTGGTTATTATCGCGTTATTAGCTGGTTTTCGTTTGGTGACGGACTACGAATTCAAGTGTCACCACCTCATTCTTTCCCACGGGTATCGTACCAGACGACTAAGGGAAGTAAGCAGTTGTCACCCATTGCATTACTGGTGGTAGAGCTGGGTAACAAGTGGGATTGCTCGCTATAGCACCCGAGCGGGTTGGTACCACCATCTCACGTGTCGACCATGAAGCACATCGGTGTGTTTTGGTCGTAGCAGGAGATAGCTGTTAATTTTTTTATTTCATGACTTAAATGAAATGGTGAGCAGCGGCTTGACAATACTCCCGGTATAGGTGGTGGAGTGATTATTTTTGTCAGCCTGTAAACCTAGGGATAATCTTGATGGCTTGTAAAGCCTTCCAGCCAGCACTACGCAAGTTTTTAACAAACAAATAAGTAAACTCACTTTGCATTTGTAATATTAGTAATGATCAACTATATCACAAAATTATATTTTTAATTCAATTATGTTATATGTATTTTAGAACTACATTAAAGAAGATATTATGGCCAGCACGTAGAAGATGATGTGCAACCTGTGGCCAGAGAAGTTTTAGAATTCATGCTCACCTGTTTATACCTTAGCTGGAAATTTCTAGAGGGGTCAAAGAAACACTATCCCTACTAAAAATGTAAATAAATATGATCAGTGAATATGGACTTGAAGTTTTGAAACACCTCAGCAAATTGTGCTATGGCAAAATTATTAGGATGGAAAATAGATGGTTAATAAAGGATAATAAACACCTTATAAATTAATTTACCTTACTATATTACCCTAGTCCTGCCACATTATATGTTGTAATATTAATAGACTCCGCTTCTGTTCGCTGATCTCACCTATGCGGGAGGAGAGAAGAGGGCAAAATACCTCCTTCCTATAGACTCTATATATAGATCCGCCATATATCCGCATAGCGTTTCCACTTACACTTTCGCCGTCAAGCATGGTACTAGACCACGCTTGGCAGCAAGCATTGGTAGAGTTATGGTCGCAGTTATTGTAACGTGAATGAAATGTGTTTATTTGTATATAGTTCACTCATTCCTTAACCGGCGGCCTGGCGGTATAGTGCTTAGTGACCCTGACTGCGAAACTGAAGATCGTGGGTTTAACCCATTATAAATATATATTGGTCGTGTGGGGCCGGCTTTAGAATTGTCCCAAACCTCTCTACCCACGGGAGTCGTAAGAGCTAACTGAGGGAATATCGGTGGAGTGGGCGGCAGACCTCTGGCCCTGGTAACGCACAACGTTCGGACACTTCGGACCGACGAGAGAATCACCGAGCTGGAAGAGGAATTGAGCAAGATCCACTGGGACATTATAGGGTTGTCAGAAGTCCGAAGAGAGGGTGAGGGCACGACAATCCTCCAGTCCGCGAACTTGCTCTTCCACCGGGAGGGCGACCACCAGTCCCAAGGGGGTGTCGGGTTTATCGTTCGCAGGTCTCTCGTAGGCAACGTGGAGAGGATTGAAAGTGTGTCGAGTAGGGTAGCGTACCTTATACTCAGAATAACCAAACGGTATTCGTTGAAGGTCATACAGGTTTACGCACCGACCTCGACACACTCCGATGACGAGGTGGAGGCCCTATATGAGGACATCTCGAAGGCCATCCACTTGTCTAAAACCTATTTCACGGTGGTTATGGGAGACTTTAACGCGAAACTAGGCAAAAGGACAGACGATGAGCTGAAGGTGGGGCACTATGGATTTGGGCAGAGGAACCACAGGGGCCAGATGCTGGCTGATTTTCTGGAGAAGGAAGGCCTCTTCATGATGAATTCGAGTAAGAGTAGTTATTTTATAGAATCATACATACATATTGTCACGCCTTTTTCCCGTAGGGGTAGGCAGAGACCACTTCTCTCCACTTGCTACGATCCTGACACACATCTTTCGCTTCATCTACTTTCATCAGCGCTTTCATGCATGCTCGTTGATTTGGAGTACTCTTAACCTGGCCTTCCTTAAGAACGGCTCCGATCTGGTCAAAATACGTTGCATCAGATAGGTGGTCGTAAAGACAATTGTGACGTGGAGATTGGGTATGGCCGTTGGTCAGTGCGATAGCTTAGCGACTTGGACACTTCCCCGGATTGAAAGGGGCGCATTTCGAATCCCGCTCGCACAAAAACTATCTTTTTATACATTCACAAATAACTTGTAATCTGTAATAAGTCTTTAAAAAACGATTAAACTAATGCCAATTGAAATATTATAGAAATCGGAATATCTAAAATAAGTCTAGAAACTATTAAACTAATGCCAAAAACTCTTTAACTCCTAAACATAATTAAAATTATTTTGTTAAAAACCAGCTTTTTGCATGATGTTATTGTACTTAATTAACTACATCAATGGTTACCATAGCAACGGTTGACATGACGTGAACTTTGTGTTGTTGTGATAATGAGTGTCTAATGGGGTTGGACTACTGCTTCGAAATTTAATATTGTCCAGAAAATAAAATGTCCTCCTGAAACTTCAGTTTTCCTTGGAGAATGTTAGGGGTATCATGGAAGCTATAAATTATATACTTTTATTTAAATTAAATAAGTCTATAATCTTTTCTGATTCGCTAAGTGCACTACAAACCTTAATAGGTAACCCTAAAAAATTATTTAAATCTTGCCCCAGAAACTGGCTGATCCTCAATTCCAAACAGTTATTACTGAAATGTTTTCTTCTAAATTACACTGTCCACTTAGATTGGGTTCCAGGTCATAGTGGAATACTTGGCAATGACAGGGTAGATAGAATTGCTAAAGACTGTAAAAGCTGTGGTGACAAAGTTCCTTTTAAAAATTATGCTCAAGATCTCTCTTCTTCTTCCTAGTCGTGACTTACAAGCTAGATGGACAAAAAGATGGTGCATAACTAGTAAACGTTCAGGCACCAACTTCGCTAAGTACCAATCTGAGATTATACTTAAACCATGGTTTTCTAAATTCAAATGTAACAGGAGAATAGCTTTGTCTATATCAAGCATGAGATTTGGACATTGCTGTTCTCCTGTCCACCTTAACAAGATCAGGGTAGTCCCTTACCCTTGCCTTAGTGAATGTGGGATTGACATAGGAGACTTGAACTTTATTTCACAGTCAATGTTAAAATCTTGACATAAAGAAAAAAAAAACTTTCAAGTTGCTCAAAATATAAATTTGATAGTATTTTACATTAATATTGTCTAATATAGTAATCTAATATAATTATACAAGTATCCAGGAGTCAGATACAAAAAAAGTATATTAAAATAAGTTACTTTGTTAAATGGTGACCGAATGTCTGAACAAATAAGGAAAATTAAAAAAAATACAAAATTGTCTACTGTTTTCACACCAATGGCAATCCAAAAATAAAAAGTCGATTTTCTTGTAGCTTGATATCAGGGCTATCTCAGAGTCGGACAATACAGGCGGAGACGGCACACTACGGGATTTTGTTAGCGAGGAAACCACACATTCATTGCCTTGAATGACGGGGTGTGCGGTTAGGTATATTTTTTCCTTGTATAAATCTTAATTATCATTGTCTTTGTCGGCATCATCATCACTGCCATCACTACTTTCTTCACTATTCAAGCACAGGGTTGACACACAGGTTCTTATAAATGCCATGAATTGTATGGTACTCCCCTTCTATTTTTTTTAATGTTCCTTTTTTCCACTATCACAAATTATTTGTTCTTTAAACTACATCAGTAGGCGTCCAGCACAGACATGTTATTTGACTGCACAGATGGCTGGAATGGAAACCACTCCGGTTTAGATACCGGCCTCCCGCCCAAGTGTTATGGGTCCACACAGTTTAACTTTACTCTTTGTGTGAGATCCACAAATGTTTGTTCAGAGTCTGGGTGTACTTTGTGTCTGTAAGATTGTATATTTGTAAAGTCCCCCATGATACAAGGATTAATCCTTATTACAGGATGTTCTTTTAAAAACAAATTGAACTGTAAACATTGTTTTCACAAAGTAAATTTTTTGCAGTTGGTACATTCTGGAATAACTAAGTTTAAGTTTGGGTAGGCTTGGCAGTTATTTTGATAGTAAGATTAGCATTTCACTTGACGCCAGGTCTGAACGTGATGTACCATCATGCCTATCCCAGACCCAAAACAACTACATAAAAAAAAAAAAAAAAAAAAATAGTACTGTAGCTCAGTGGATTAGAGCACTTCCCCGGAAAGGAAGGGACGCAGGTTCGATTCCCGCTCGTACTAAAATACTCTTTTTCCTTATTCACAAATTATAACTACATATTTGTTGTTCATTCAAATCGTGTATGGGAATCAATGCTAATAAATTGACAAGTTATTTAAAATAGTTTATGTGTCAGACAAAGATAGAAGCAACTTAAAAACTAATACACCCTAAATATAACAATTAAGTTTGAGTCGGACTAAACCATGTGTACATTTAAGTAATTGCAAATATAATTTAATCTTATATTGGCTCAGGCTCTCTGCTGTAAACTTGCATGATTTTTTCCATTATTTCCCAATTTTTTTCTTTTTGTAAATCCTTAGTAAATACCTGTGAAAAATAAAATATTTGTGATGACATTCAAATGGTAAACCTATATTAATAATCAATTTGAATAGCCAAACTTAACATAATTTGGCTGAAGCATAAATTAGGCAGCAGGATAGTCTTGTCTTATAAGGGTGCTTAGCACTCTGGCACAGTGACACATATGCATATTTACAATTATGCCTTGTACAGAAATAAATGAAGTTTTAGAGTTAAATTAATTTTTATTGGTAACACAAGCTATTTATGGTAAAGAACGGCCTGATTGGACAAGAGTTCCCCCTTATTAGGTATTACCAGAAGTGTGTCAGTAAAGATAAACTGTTTACAACTAGTTAATTAACTAATCAAACTTTAATATAAACCTTTGCTTTAATTTTTTAAACAAAACAATTGAATGTTTCTGAAATAGGTAAGGAGTAGTAGTGGTTACTACTTGACCCATACCATTGCCATTAGAGAACTTAACTCTGCCATTGCTAATGTGGGACTAAACAAAAATTATAAAACTTACCGAATACCATGCTGCATCGTCATCTAATGTTGATGCCAAAGGTACAGAGACTCCTAAAACATGGAGGGCTAGTGTTAGACAAGCAACAGCTATATGAGGTGCTCTATAGTCTAGCACCGAAGGGGAATGATGAAAATCTTGCAGGAAAGACATAGCAGTACGAGCTACAGGTGCTGATCGCCATTGCGAAGGCGGAAACCACTCTTGCAGAGATCGTAAGTAATGAAGTAGATATCTGTGTGGAGATGGCGCATCCAGGTTGAATCCTAGCAACCTAAGTACTAACAATTCTGCTTGAGCAACTGCACTACGCCAAGACCAGTATTCTTCTCCTAGTTCTAAAGGCCCCGCTCCACGATTGATAGAATTGTGGGCGACGTTCACTGCATCTCTTAATCTGACCGGTTCATCACGCGACTTGCCGGCCGCACATAAACATGCAGTGCATATCACATAACAGTCGTAATCGTTTTTATCAGCCTCTTTGAAAAATTTGTGGTAGAATATAGCTGCAGTAGCTACTGTTGCCGGTTGTAAACCTAATTTAATGCCACACTCGAAAATAAAATTTGTAGCTAGAGTATGGCCAGAAGCACTACGGTAGTCAGGTAATCGACGTTCTCGTCGGCTGCTTTGTAAAGCCATTACATCTATAACGTCTTTCATAGTCACAATAGAAAAATTATTTATGTATTAAGTTTCTATCAATTGCCTGAAAACTAAGGTAATAATGGTAAAATCCACCCACAAATTTATAAAAAGTACAATGACTATTAAGAGATGATTGATTAGCGTTAGCTTCACAGAACAATACTACTCCTAACGGAGGTTAGCTTTTAGTATGATTACTTTACTTTACTGATTTACTCTATGGCGTTAGCGACGTTAGCGTTATTAAAAGTACTCTGTGGCGTTATTTTGCGTCTCTCCAAAGAGCTCCATAGACTAAGTTATATCCTCTGCTCTGTTAGGTTCTTTATCTAAGTCCACTGTCTGTGTCTACGCGTCTCTCCTCAGACTAAATTTTAGTCTGAGCGTCTCTTGGACTCGGTCTCGCAGTCGGTCAGTCATAGACTACTGCTCATTACTCCTCAGCTCAGACTATGTATTTATTTAGTCTTAAGCCCCAAAGTACATTGAATATACGGAGAATCTGAGCATTACTCAATATATGGGTTAGTTTCTTTGATTCGCATATATACGTAGCACGTTCGATCTTTTTAGGATTCCGTACCCGAAGAGTCAAAACGGGACCCTATTACTAAGACTTGGCTGTCTATCTGTCTGTCCGTCCGTCTGTCACCAGGCTGTATCTCAAGAACGGCAATAGCTAGACAGTTGAAATTTTCACAAATAATGTATTTCTGCTGCCGCTATAACAACAAACACTAAAAACAAAAAAATAATAATATTTAAGGGGGGCTCCCATACAACGTCTGTCTGTCCGTACGTCTGTCACCTGGCTGTATCTCAAGAACGGCGATAGCTAGACAGTTGAAATTTTCACAAATGATGTAAGTATTTCTGTTGCTGCTATAACAACAAATACTAAAAACAAAAAAAATAATAATATTTAAGGGGGGCTCCCATACAACGTCTGTCTGTCCGTCCGTCTGTCACCAGGCTGTATCTCAAGAACGGCGATAGCTAGACAGTTGAAATTTTCACAAATGATGTATTTCTGTTGCCGATATAACAACAAATACTAAAAACAAGAAAAGAAAACAATATTTAAGGGGGGCTCCCATACAACAAACGTGTTTTTTTTTTGCCTTTTTTTCGCTCGCTATAGATAACGGAAAAGGTAGAAACGAATGAAATATTCACAGAATAGTTAGTTATTTATTAACTTTAAAAATAAATAATTAAATTAAAATAAAACAAATATTTAAGGGGGCCTCCCATACATAAACGTGTTTCTTTACTCGTTTTTGCTCTGTCTGTCCGTCCATCTGTCACCAGGCTGTATCTCAAGAACAGCGATAATTAAAATTAAAAATAATAATAATAAACGAATAACTACCGAAAATATATCCTGAAAGATGGTACGGTTGACATCTGTCGGGCATGCCACCGACCCAGAGAATCTCTCAGGCATATTGTTTCCGGCTGCACTCATCTTGCAAACGGCTATTATTTGCATAGGCACAACCAAGTAGCCAGGATTGTCCATCAGCAACTTGCTCTTAAATACAATTTGGTGGAAGTAGAAGTGCCGTATTATAGATATGTGCCCAACCCAGTTCTCGAAAATGACATGGATCATGGGATCGGTTTATCATTACTGACAGGACTATTGCTGCTAATAAGCCTGATATAGTGGTGATAGACCGATCAGAGCTAATTGTCGATGTCACTATTCCACATGACGAGAATCTCGTGAAAGCTGAAAAAGAAAAACAAATTAAATATTTGGATTTGGCTCATGAGATTGCCGACATGTGGGATGTTGACTCGACAATTATTGTCCCGATAGTCTTATCAGTCAATGGGCTGATCGCCAAGAGTCTCAACCAACATCTAAAGAGACTCTCGTTAGATAGCTGGATCAAGGGCTTGATGCAGAAGGCAGTACTCCTCGACACGGTACGAATTGTGAGGAGGTTCCTGTCTCTGGAGCCCTAACCACCGGCAGCTTGGTCCCTGCACCCGATGTCGGTGGCCTAATATTTTATTCATTTTTAAATTTATTATAATTAGCTGATTGTATTTTTGTTTGTATTTTTTGTTTGTGGATGTTTGTGTATTTTTATAATATCTTTAAGAATGTGTAAAATATGTTGTAAAATAAATATAGAGAAAAATAATAATAATATATAACCACGAAATGAGTCAAATTTTACTTGCAAAATTTGGTAACAGCCAAACACCATGGTTACAGAGAGTTACAATAGTGTAATGTTGTTTACCTAGTCAATGGTACGGAACCCTTCGTGCGCGAGTCCGACTCGCACTTGGCCGGTTTTCTTAGAATTTATTTTAGATTATTCTACTCTTTGGCGTACGCTACACGTAGATACGAGTTTATCTACTGACTCCTTAGACGAAGGATATATACAAGCTATCAGCGTATGCAGTGTCGAGATAGCAATAGATAACCGAAATAATTTTAAAAGACAACTATGATTATAACTTTGTTGAATATAACTGTACTACCTGTTTTAGCCGGATAAAAGAATGACAGGACAAAAGAAATTGCAGTTATGCTTATATTTTGCTTAAAATGTATTAGAACATGTAATATTAGCGTATATAACGTGATTAATAAAGGTTTTTTTTACGTCAATACAAAAACAAGCTTACATACTGATGATGGGAACGGTTGGCCACCTTATTGTTTGGACCCAGTTCATTGGGTCCAAATACAACTGACGCATACGCGAAAAGGATAACTATACTTATACCTGTGCCTCTCTCACTCTTGGTAAAACCTAGTATGTGCATCCTTTTCTTCATCCTTAATGTCAAAATAGTAGCGAGTCTATATTATTCTTCGTCTAAAGACTGACTCGAACCGTGTCGAGTCGATTTATTACTTCTACTATTACGGACAAATCTGTTCGAATTGTTAATTCATCACAACCCCTTGAGTAATAATACTTTCTAACATTTGTGCGAAGTTGTTGCCTACTGAGTTTTCTGGCCGGATCTTTCTCAGTCAGGTCGCGTTCCGATCCGGTGGTAGCTTTTTAGTCTTAGCTTCTATTAAAATCAATATATTTAATAATATAAATTAATAATCAATATTGTCTTCTTAATAATAGTTTTTTGATTACTTAAAAATTTTAATTGGTAGTTTGTGGTAGAATTTTTAAGCACTAAATATAAACAAAAATTTTAAAACTTAAAGGGAGTATTATACTAATTTTATTACACTAGCTTAAAATATCATACATTGTAAGCATAAATCTTAGAGTAGATATTTTTGTGTTTCTAAACGAATATTATGTGGGTTGAAATAAATAAACCAAAAATTTATAAAATCATATTACTGTGGGTAGATGAAACCGTTGAAACAACGTATCAGCCTTGGACTACTACCATTTAAGTCCACAAGTGATCATGAATGCTGTAAAGTATTCGAAACTTCGGGATAGTATAAAAATCAAGTAAACGCGATAGATTCCGTAAACGTAGTTTCACTTGAGTAATATTGTTCTGTGACAACACACTCACTGTCACAACTCTTCACCGAAGTAGCTCACGTTTAGCTCGTATAAAGGAATACATTTTATATGCTTTCAAATTTTCAATGTAGAAGAGTAAAATATGAGGAAAAAATATCATGTTTCACCTATACCTACGACGTTATAATAATATTTTTTCATATTCAGTCCAGTAACAACGAATATAGCGTTTTTCCCCATTTCCACAGGCGTGTCAAATCGAATCGGCAAAAATGACCTCGCTGGCCCAGGATGCGTAGTGCAAGGAAACATGAGGCCAGTGACGGTATCAAGGAGGAATGAACTAAGGTTTGCGAAACGCAAGGCTGTAAAACCAGAGAATCATCTCATTAGGCACTCTTAATATTTCCTTACCTTGCGAACAATTTCAAAGGTCATATAAGCTACAGCCATTAATAATAATAAGATCTTTACTTTAGGGGCGTTCCACATTCCTACTAAATCTACACGAGAACAGCCAAATACGAGTGAAGAGACCCTATTCGCCAAGTCTCGCCTATGTTCGCGTGTCTCCAGTCTCCACTTCATGTAGGTATTTCGGGCACGAATCAAAGGGCTCTCTCTCGTGAAGTTTCGTGTTTGCGCGAGACACTCCCTCCACATTACCGTCAGGTCAGTCTACCAGCAGTAACTTTTTTTTTGTTATTGCTTGTAGTGGCAGAGGAGCCACGGCCCATCTGATTGTAAATGGTTCCTAACCGTCGCTCATTGACTCAACTATACCGAGAGTATTCCGAGCCGCTGCTTACCATTTCATTTCACCGATATGAAATGAAAGAATAAACGGCTATCTCCTGCTACAGCCAAAACGCAACGATGTGCTTCATGGCTGGTCACACGGGAGATGGTGGTACCAACCTGTTCGGGCCCGATACCAAGTGAGTACTCCCACTTGGTACCCAGCCCTACCACCAGTCATACTTACTTCCCTTAGTCGCCTCATACGACAGCCGTGGGAATAAGAATGGGGTGGTGACACTTGTATTCTTAGTACGTCACCACACGGACATAAGACTAAAAAAAATACTTTGTACCTACTCAACGTCCTTTTTTTCTCGAATTAACAAAATATTGTAATAGGCGACAGACGTTTCTAATAAGTCCATCTTGTACGACTACCGAACGGAAAACTGCGCTCTGGCCGACTCTGGCAAGATTTTGGAGAGCCACTCTCGATCTCGTACTGTCGAGATGTCTCGACGAGCACTTGTAGAGCCCGCTTTAGAATAGCAATGTAATACACCTCTGCCTACCCCTTCGGGGAATACAGGCGTGATGCTATGTTTATGTAGAATAGCAAATCACAAAATAATGTTTTAAATTTTAACGATAATAGTTTTTGTCCTCGTGGCGTAGTCGGTAGAGTAACAGACTTCTGTACACGAGGTCGTGGGTTCAATTTCCACCCAGGACAAGTATTTGTGTAATGAACACAGATATACTGCGTCTGGATGTTTTCTATCTATTATATGTATTTATTTACAAAAAAAAAGTAATATATGTATTATACCCGTAATCTGGTACCCATAGCACTAGCGTTAAGCTCAGTTTAGGACCAGAGGACGTTGTGTGAAAATGTCCGTGAATATTATTTATTTATAGCGGAAGCCACATCAAATTTCCATGAGGTGGGTTTCTATGACCGAATGTTCCTTTTTATTTTTATATAGTAGATACCTATATGTAACTTGACATGCTCGGTATAAATATAAAAGAATAAGATATTTGAACCTGCGATTTTTACCATCCCAGCCTCTGCCAACTGAGATATCGGGACTGCTAATATAGTACCTATTATCACACTTTGAATTCCTTTAATGAGTTGAAGTTGACACGAGCTATTTCGGTAAAGTTTAAGTAGGTACGATAAGAAAAAATTCAACATTGAATACAATGTACTAGATCTGCAGGAAGTATTGTGGAAATAAAATAAAACAAACATTTATTTGAACATAAAAATTAGAATATAATCATTTTCAGTAGTAATTATTTAAAATTATACACTTAAAGTACATTTATAGTAAATCCAATAAAAAATACCGGTGCAGACGAGATACAAATAAGAGAAAATATTCTTATTACATCGTTGGTTAAATACATCGCTTTCAGTAAATGCAATATAAAATGTCGAAACAATCAAAATTATAGTTGAACGTCACTTGATATAGAAAAATAAAGATAAGATTGAATCACATTCAAAAATTACCCACTAGTGACTAAAAATGTTATTTTCATTAACGAGATCGCTCGGCGTCACATCGTATGTACAGTGAGCAAAGCCGCACTGCGCTGTGTCAAGCCAGATTGACGCTACAACAGCCCGACGCACCGAGCGATCCTTCGCACGCGCTAGAAATAAATGTTTACATGTTCATCAATTTCTAAATAAGATATTTATCAACATCGTACTCTGATCGGTACAATAAGACTATATTCAACGTCAGGGCCACGCTCACGGCGAACGTACGCCGCGTTTCCGCCCTTCCCGCGAATCGCAGATACAATTTAGCTATCGAAGAACATACAGTAGGTATAAATAGTGAGGTTAGTATTAACTTTGGCAAATATGAATGAAGCATGGTGATATTTGTTTTAGAACGACAATATATCGACAAAACTCGGCGACTTAATATTACAAATTTAAACTGAACGTCGCTCATGTCACTAGTATTAACAATAGAATGTCAATACGGGTAGTATTTATACTATCTCATGCCGCAATATAAAACAGAGTATCCTGCAGGAACGATGAACGCGATTAAAACAACGACGTATATGTTTCAGGTGATATATATTAGACGCGACACCGCCATATGATGAAACGAGAACCTATACTATTAATTTTTGTATTTGTATTGTTCAAATCTACATGTATGGAGAATTTCACGGAGGACATTAGTGTCGCTGTGTTGTTGCCTTCGTCGCTCAAGCAGTGTACCCGTAAGACATAAAACAACTTTCTCAGTTGTAGTAGATCTAATAAAGCGCGAGAATATTTGAGCCGCAACAATTCAGTCTTCAAATAAGAAGCCAACGCACACACTACGTGACGTCACATCACATCAGGCTGAGTACGTGGAACTGCGTGAAGCGCCCGCACATTTAGTGTACAGAACACGGAGGTTTTTGATAGGCACACTCACTGGTCAGGTGATTTATTCTCAAAGTTCTTATGAAACTGCTTTTACTACTGAATATTGAATTAGTATGACAGGGATAACTGGGATGAGCAAATTGCTAAATACTTGATCTGTCAGTATTTGTTGTAGTTTTGTTTCAAAGACTTTAGGCCTCTAATGTGTAATTAACCGGAAAATAACAACAGAAGTATGGTATTGATACTTTGTAGTAGCCACTCAAGATTCCAATATTTTTTGCCAGCTACAGTCCTTGTCAACACGGTCGCACTACCTTCATAAACTAATACCTATCTAATTTTCTTATATTGGTTATCTTCGCCAAAAGGTTAGCGAGTATTGTGGATGGATACAGTACTAGCCTTAGATTCAGTACCGTGTCTGCTCTGGTACACAGTGCGAGCATCACTAGTTCACGTGCTCGTCCCACGTACTGTCAAGTTAAACTTTGTGCGTACATTTTGTCCCGAACAAACATGTTACACGGGGCCTGTGCGATTCATTCACATAATTGTCTCATATCTTATGAACTAAATGTGATTCGAGCGAACAAACAATGCGGCAGTGTACAAAATTTACATCACATTCACTCGAAATATAAGCATACAAGTTAAACGTTCTGCGGCGGAAGAACACAGAAAATGCAAGACTTACATAATTCAACCCGTTATCGGACATCAGGGTGGTGGACTTACGTTGATGGAGACCGGGCCACGGTGGCAGGAGGCTATACGACGTGATTAGTTATGGCCTCTACATCGACGACAGCACTAGTGATGTCTCTAAACATCTCTAACATCGTACCGTTCGCACTCAAATGTTTACATTTAATGATGGTTTACCCAAATCATTAATTCGTTAAAAGAAACTTGGTAAATGTAGTGAAGCTTAATCTACATTTAGTAGATTGAATGTAGAACTGCGCTAATATTATTTTTATTAGTTTTACGTACACATATCGTTACATAACAGTAAAAAACCTACCTAGCAACAAGCGAGCGACGAGCGCTCGAGCCGCGGGCCACTACCGTACAATTTCGTTTTTATTTAACTAACAATGATCATTACATAATATTTGTAGATCAGGAACATGATAAAATTATATTCGATTTCTATTAGATACATTTTTGATTTACACAATGTTAATTGTAAATGATAACAATATCTTTGGTCTTGAGCCGACTCACAGCGATGACAGTTAAGCAGCGAGTCAGTTGACTCGAGTCAACAGTGACTCGCCGCGGCGACATTTCAGCTGCAGTAAATGACCCGCGTGGTCACAATGTAGGCATTACATTTTCTTTTAATCACTTTTTACATACTCATAAACGCAAGATGAAAATAAATCACCTAACTATGACAATAGGTAAAGGTTACCGTCTAATTGCATAATTAATTAATGTTTATTGATACAGTTACTGTCCTAATGCTTAAAAGTAAGATTTTTATTATTAATAATAAGTTACGTTATATAGTATATATATATGTATAAGTGTTTGATTACGCCATTTCGCGAGTGTATACAATGTTTATATACTCACATATCTTACACGAACAGGTTGTGGTGCAGTCTAGAGACCCTACCACCAACACTTCACTAGCTGTAAACACAAGCACTTACATTCGTGTACCACAGAACTAAAATAAAAGCGAAATAATTGGATTTTATTATGAATATGGTAGTTAATATGTGTGATATCCATGTAACTTGTTATTCTCAGAAAAAATAAATAACAAAACAAAATATTAAGCCTCTGTGGTACAGATCCAAAACGACCACACCACAATAACTTCTTACCAATGCAGACTACAAAAATTATCACGAAGATTACATTATTGATTAATCACCTTTAAAAATTAAACATAAAAAGCTTACATACGTTTAATACAAGTAGTCTAGACAAAATAAATAACTAATATGACTTCAATAAATGATTACAAGAATAGATCTTAAATGGCTACATCTTAGGATAACTGTAACATTATATAGAAAAATACGAACATAAAATATATTCAAAACTGTGTACATAATATGGCCTAATAGTTAATGCGTTAACTGGAATAAATAATTTGTGCGTAAGATGCTTATCAATAAATAATATTGGGATGACACAAAAGGTTACAACTTATATTTTAAGCTTGATACACAAATAATATAGCGACTTATAGTATGTAAGATAAAACCGTATGAGTGATACTAGAGATCAGATATAGAAATCAACTCATTTTTTAATCAGAACCAATGTCGCACACGTTGTAACCAATTAATGTTGGAAATTATCTCAATTACACAAAATTTCCCATGAAAGTTTGTTTGAATGCCTGTTAAAGTCTTGAGTTTTAGATTTCTATGGTGACAACAGTCGTGCAATCAAGTCTATAAAAATAATCCTCATTATTAGTGTTAAAATACTCAATAATGGAATGCTGTTTTGTAATCAGTTTAAGTAGGCCCGTGAATGTGTTCGTGTATCACTATAGTTTCTATTTCAATACTAAATATTGGTTCTTTCTGTGTTTGGTCCGTAAGAGAGTGAGTATATAAGCAGACGTTATTACCGGTGTCTCTAAGATCGAGAGAGACGCAACTAGACCGCTAAATTTTCAACAAAATTTTATACCCAATGCCTAGCACCAAAATTTAGAATCGAACACTTTATTTCAAAATAACTGATATACATTCCGAATATGACGTCACAAGTTAAGATAAAACTGTTTTATAATGTTACATGGAACTGAACAATAGTGGTGCCCGGGTCTAGTTGCATACTATCGATGGGAGCCATCGAAAATGATACACAATGCCCCAAGCCAAGTGACACATGATATCTGCACAACGGCGGTATATCCAGTAAGCTTACTTTCCATAAAAATAGAGTAATTAAAGTACGCATAGCTGCGGCGGGACCAGAGTTGCCAACTGCAATTTATTTTTGGTGAATATAATTATGTTTCACTAATTAATGAAATTA
Organism: Leucoma salicis; assembly: GCA_948253155.1. NCBI lineage: Eukaryota > Metazoa > Arthropoda > Insecta > Lepidoptera > Erebidae > Leucoma > Leucoma salicis. Next base: position 8,869,245 of record OX411820.1, on the reverse strand, counting down.
GTCAGAATGTACTGAAATTATATATTTATTACATATTGATGGTTAATATACTTGATGCACATAAGAAATAAGCAATAATTGTCAGTTGTGCAACAAGCCCAGATATATAAACAACAAAATTGATGTAATACATTTTTATCCTTCAAAGACAAGTTTGTTTTATTCACAAAGAAAGTTGGCAACCCTAGGCGTGAATGGTGAGTGGCCCGCGACGCCCGTGCTCGGAGCCTCACGTCATGATATGTGGCAGCCCTAACATCGGACATATCGCACACTACTCAATACGAAGACAGGCTTGCGAGAGGGAGGGGCCGCGGGCGGGCGAACTACGCGACGACTGCGATCATAAAAGTTAGGGGTGTCGCGCCTTGACACTCCACTTACAAAATTAACAAGTGTAGAGTGTTATACACAAACGTTAGTATAAATTGGGGGCAGATCATAGAAATCTTGAAACTAGAAATGGTATAGCATCATTTTTAGTTCGATCAAAGCCAGTAGTTTAGTTACGTCAACCAAAAACTTTGGGTGGAGGGCACAGCTTTAATTTTTCAATCAGTTTTTTTTCGAAAGCCCGACACATTGTCAAGTTACTCAGGTAGATATCGGCGACAAATTTGATGACTCTTCTTCCAGGTTCTAGCTTTAAAATTCTATGGAGTAGATAACACCCATTGCCTTACAAAAATACGCTCCACTAGTTAGACTTTTTGTAATCGCATTCGCACGGAGGTGTCGCATGTTCATCTCTTAGTAGAGGCCGCAACCGCGTAAGTTATTGGCGATGATGACGTCGGTGACGGCATCGAACACAAACTGTATGTTATTTGTGTCGGTGGCACACGTCATGTGGCAGTAGATCTCCTTGGTGGTGGACTTGTTCTTCGCCTCGAACTGAGCTTGGATGTACGCCGCCGCCTCACCATATTCTTGCGCACCTGAAATCATTATACATTATTGTAATAAATAACAAACAATTTATGATACACTCTATCAAGTATTTTCTCGATTGTAATCTAGTACTAGCCTGGTTGTATTTAATCAACAGCGAATGATCAACGAACATTAAAACGCGATTACTTGCTAACAGTAAATCACTGTGATACTTGCGTTGTAAACAGTATTTCACTAATCTGATATATCAGATGGTTGCCTACTGCCGCTTAAACAAATAGTCCATTTCGCTATACCATGAAACTGGCGCAGACAGTATTAAATGAGAATTTTCATATATTTAACGCCAATAATAATAATCTCTCTTCCATAGAGAATACACCGGCGTGCTAAGCTACTTCGGGACAATGGGACAAAAATAAATTAATAGATTACCATGGGAACTAACATTTTCATCAATCTCTAAACTATTTCTATACACAAATTATGTTTATCTGTTTCTTTACCGTTGCGTAAAATAGGACAAGCCAACAAACACACATAACGCACCCGAATATTCCGGAAAGCATATAGTAAGCGGCGACTTGCGTATCTTCTCTTCGAACAAATCTTTCTTGTTGAGAAACAAAATGATGCTGGTGTCGGTGAACCATTTGTTGTTGCAGATAGAGTCGAATAGCTTTAGACTCTCCTGCATACGGTTCTGCAAATAACAAATTCAATAAAATGTTATTTATGTCAAAGCGCACTAAGCATTCCATTTTAAAAATAATTAAGTATTTCAAATATATGTCGACCCCTGCGGAATACCGCATCCATTAAAGAACCTCTTTTTCTATGGTTTTAAATCTCAAATATAAGAGAAGCCCTACATTTTTAGACCTTGAGCACGATAAGTTTTAAACTGAGGGGTAAATCATGGAATTTGATAAAAGGTAAGATCTCGCGGACCGACAGAAAAACAGACTAGAAAAGTAATATATAAGATGAAAAGACAGGAACATAATCTTCGAGACAAGTTCTAAGTACTCTTAATGAGTTGCAGTTGAATGATGGTCTCCTTTATAATCAACTATATAGTATCCACGACTTCATTCGCTCAGATACACTTTAAATCATTATACCTAATTTAAATACAACTCTCTAAGGCACGTTAAGGTTGTTATCCCGCATTAAGAACGGTTTATGCGGGATACTACATATTATCCCGTAAAAATGAACGCAATTTTTAGACTATATGTATACTAAATTTCATGATATCGGTACACAGAAAAGATAATAGTCCTGTTATAAACTATTTTAGCTTTTTAAATTTATACATATCCTGTTTTAAATTCAAAGAAGTTATAAGCAAAATAGTTCGTCTAATTGTTAATCGATGCAAAAGCGTTCGTTTATTGGTGAGTTAAATAAGATTATTCCTTCTTTGTACAATTATGTTGCATAATTTAAATTTGTAAAAGTAATTCTGTGTCATTTGTCAAGTGAGACAGTATAAATTCTGAAAATTTCAGTCTTTTTTCATTAGTTTTCAAATAACAATGGGTCGTGGCAAACCTGTGTATGAAGAGCTTCGAATGCGAATAGTTTGTGGGATCGATGCTGGCAAATCAAGTAACCAAATATCTAAAGACTTGATACTTCCCAGGTCCACAGTCCAATCTATCATTCAGCACTATAAAAAGAATAGAACGACTTCTTGTTTGAAGAAAACTGGTCGACCACGCATCCCAAGTGCAGTAGAAAACAGAATCCTGAAGAAAATTATCAAAAATAATCGTCGTGCTCGAGCTGGAGAACTCACGGCAATGGAAGGACATGATTCACAAAGACGTCTCAGTTGATACTTGCAAAAGAGTCATAAAAAGAATGGGTTACGGATTTTATACCGCTAAGGAGAAACCACTGTTGACTGCTGTACAAAAGAAAAAGAGGTTGAAGTTTGCTCGTGATCATTTAAATTGGACTTCCGATCAGTGGCGTAGTATCATTTGGAGTGACGAGTCCAAATTTGAAGTGACAGTCGGCGATGAAAGGGAAAAAATGGATTCGGAACAAAAATGAGGCATTTCATACTGATTGTCTCAAACGCAAAGTGAAGTTTCCGGCGTCGATTATGATATGGGGCTGCATGTCTGCACAAGGTGTTGATGGTATGCAGTTTGTGGATGGTTCTATCAATGCTGCAAGGTATCAAAACCTTTTGGAAGAATTTACTGCCCTCTATTCCGTCACTTAAGCATCAAGATTCCTTCATTTTTCAACAGGATGGTGCTTCCTGCCATACTGCAAGGACAACAAAGACGTGGCTACTGGCGAAAAGCATCCCTACAATCGAATGGCCATCTAACAGCCCGGACGTGTCACCGATCGAAACCCTATGGTGGAAAATGAAAAAAGTTCTCCGTAAAAATCCATCAAGATCGAAGAGCGACTTAAAGGCTAAACTCTTGGCTGTCTGGGAGTCAATTACGCCTGAGGAGTGTGCAGCGTTGGTTGCAACCATGCCTCTTCGCATTAAAGCTGTCATTGAGAGCAAAGGCGACACAACTAAGTGGTAGACGAACTATTTTGCATGAGTGACAAATGTTTTTTAGAATATTTTTTTAAATTTTTTATGTTATGTAACGTCATGAAAGAATTTCAGTTATGTTAAATTAAACTTTAAAATGTTCCTCAAACTCTGGTTTACTTTTTATTAAAACGTTCTTAATTATTTTACCAATATTTACTTTCTATATTTTACGCTTTGCACTACTTTCCATACTAGACGAACTATTTTGCATCGGGGCTCGTAGTAAAAATTCTATTGTGTAGGTTAAACATTACAATGTGTAATAATTTTAATATATCCCTACTTTAACACGGTACTCGTACCTACAAAGTTTTGGCCGATGTGGGACATTAAGCTTTAGTTATCCTATAGGCGAAAACATTTTGTCTCCGAGATAGCTCATCTAGTACTTATATAACACAGTTTCGTTAACTACATACCGTTGTTTCATCCTCGTGCAACACTTGGTCATATTCTGACATGGCGACGCAGAATATGATCGCAGTCACGTCTTCAAAGCAATGGATCCATTTCTTTCTCTCGGACCGCTGCCCGCCTACGTCGAACAATCTGGATTGTCATTAAACACGGTGTTAAATATTGTAGATCATTGATTATTAAAAATAAATGATAGGCATTCCAAAACGTCATTTCTAGTCATAAACAATATAACCACCTTATAAACTTTCGAATATATCATACTTATTACATATAACCAGACCTTTTCTTGTCACTTCTTTTTTGGGGGCATGCTAATTCTCGAAATTTGTAAGTCCATAACTTTTTGTCTACTAAATAATCGCGAAATGCCCGGGTAACCTCGTACCTCAAGGTTCGGTGCTCTCCCCAACGCTGTTCATCCTGCATTTCAATGACTTGCTCTCGATAGAGAGTATGCATTGCTATGTGGATGACAGTACGGGTGATGTGCGATATACCGGCCATCAGAAAGTCCCTCAGAACATGCTGGAGGAGAGACGGACCCAACTTCGTCGAACGCTGTCTAGGGCGGAATGGGGAGAAAAGAACTTCGTTCAATTCAACCCTACGAAGACACAGGTTTGCGCCGTCACTGCAAAGAAGGACGCATTTGTCGTGACACCCCAGTTCCAAGGGGTAACTCTCCCGGTCTCCGAGAGTATTGGGATCCACGTCATCCACATATCCAGCAAAGTCCAGTTCGGGAGTCATTTTGAGGACAAAACCAAATTCGCGAGCAAGAAACTGGGCGTCCTGAACAGAGCCAAGCGGTACTTCATAACGAGGCAGTGACTTGTGCTGTATAAAATAAAAGTCCGCCCTCACGTTGAGTATTGCTCACATCTCTGACCAGGCGCACCAAAATACCAGCTCGACCCACTTGACTCGTCAAAGGCGTGCCGTTCCAATTCTCGATGATCCCAATCTCACGGATGAACTGGAGTCGTTGGAGTGGCGGAGACTTTGGGTCTCTCTGTATGACTCTGCAATGGGGAATGCTCTGAGGAGTTCATCCATACCACCTGGAGACGATCTCGTCCAAAACGGTTCGTTTTCAGCGTTCCTTTCTACCACGTACGTGTAAGAACTGGATGAACTTCCTGCTGCGGTGTTTCCCCAGCGTTGCGACTTGTCATTCTGCAAACGAGGTTTGAGAAGAGCATTTTTCTCACGGTAAGCGGTGGCTTGGCTGTGCCCCTGGTGTTGCCAGTCCATGAGCGGCGGTTACCACTTACCATCAGGTGGGCCGTTTGCTCATCTGCCACCGTTAGCCCTGCATATAACTGCCTCTGTAGTGCAGCGGTAGTGTAAGCGACTGCTTATCATGAGGTCTCGGGTCTTCATTCATGACCCGGGGTCAGGCAGTGTTATTGAGTTTTGTCGCAAATAGAAAAATTCTCAGTAGGTAGCAGCCCAGAGTTTGGATATTATGTAGGTAAACGGCAATAGGCTCGCCCCCTATTACGTGTGACTTAACCATAGCTGGCGAACCGTGGGTTACACACCCATACACCTCTGCCTACCCCTTCGGGGAACACAAGCGTAATGCTATGTTATGTATATAATGAATGATAGAATGTCACTTCGTGTAGCAAATCAATTTTTTTAAAATATAATAGTTTACGAAAAGCATGTAGCTTTTCCGCTGAGGTTATTCAACCTAATGGGACAACAATTATTTTTTAACCTGCGACGTATACGTCTACGTACCTCTTGGTGCTATGCGTGTTATAAGTTTAACGTGTGTACTAGCTGTGATATCATACTTCTAGACGGCTGAACGGATTTTGTTTCAGTTATTTTCTTATAAAAGTAACTTCAAAATGTGATAAGTAGATTGGGATGATCGAAAGATCTGTACTATAGCTCAGTGGTTCAGAGCACTTCCCCGGATTGGAAAAGGCGCGGGTTCGATTCTCGCTAGTACAAAAAATCTCTTTTTCCTTATTCACAAATAATTTGTGCTTTAAAAAGTGGCGGAGCATGTGCAAAAAATATAGATCAAAAACTTTATCAAGTTTTAGCTATGATTTAAATGAATCAAGATTTTTTCACCAACTTAAAATAGTGGTATCGTGTTTGGGTTCCTGGGATGGTCTCAATGAATAGGTGACCAGGGTCTAACGACGGAGTAAAAAGGTCAGAGGCTCGAGGAGTTTTTATATTTTGTTTATATTTTTTATTTGTAATTTCTTTATGATTTTAAGGCTATGTTTTTAGTACTTACGAAATTTTAATTAGTTATGTTCGCGTTTCGCATACTTTTATTGTTTTTTTAAAACAAACATAAGTTAGAATGAGTCAACGTCTACAAATCATCAGTATTCTCCTAATCAATAAACGAGACGATCTTACAACACACTCACATTGACCACCCCGTATGCCATTCTATTTTATAACTAACTTTTTTGATATTAAGATATTATAAGAATAATTTAGCCGTGATAAGCGGTAAAACCAAGGACTGCAAAGACAGTATCGAGTTCGATCTCCAGTCCAAGGTTCAGACCTCGTACGGCACACACCTCTGACATTTCGAGATTATTATATGTGTATTTGTTTACAAATTATCACTGCTCGGTGAAGGAAAACATTGTGAGGAAACCTGCATGCCCGAGAGATTTTCTCGACTGCTTGTGAAGTCTGCCAACCCGCATTGGGCCAGCGTGGTGGACCATGGCCTAATCCCTGTCACCATGAGATGAGACCCGTGCCCAATAGTGGGATATAAAAAAGGTTAAATAAGAATAATTTACTTCATCACTTCCAACTCTTTATAGCCACTTACTTGAAATTAAGGTTTTTGAAGGAGAAGTGCACTTCAACTATTCCAGTGGTTTTGACTCTAGTCCTTAAAATATCTTGTTCGGTGGGCTGGTAGTCTCTAGCACCTAACCGGTCTAGGTCATCCAGGAAACTGAAATAGGAAAATATGAGTGTTAACACAACTTTCATAGTAAAAGCGAAATATAGCTACCTATTAACACATTTTCTAGACCCCAGAGAGCTGGAGTGACGACCTGGTGATCTGTAATACAGGTATATATAACCCACATTAGATACCAGCTCCTTGCACAGCTGTATGTAATTTTATAAATGAATTTAAGTACTTTATATTACTCCTGAGTGTAAGCACCTTTAGTTATATGTGAAGAAGTAAAAATGACAATAACTTCAATTTTTATAATATTCTCATGTTTTATGATCACCATCAGAAAAAACTTTAAAAACAACATTCAAGAATGGCCTTCCATCCATCCATTAGCCTTTCGAAGTCCACTGCTGGACATGGGCCTCCCCAAGAGCAAGATGCCACAAACTCGCCACGCTTGGCAGGCGGGTTGGCAATCGCAGTGGATGTTGTTAATACTCGAGGGAGTGCTGCTGCCCACACCCCCGGTAGTCCCTCAGTCGGCTCTTACGACTCCCATGGGTGGAGAGGGGTGGGAAAATTCTAAAGCCGGCCCCACACGGCACTGTGTTTTGGCCTTAAAACCCGGTAAAACCAGCACGAATGTCGTGATAACTAGTTGCCGAAATTGATCAAATTTAACAAACATTTCAATTCACATGTTAACAATTATGAGTCTGTATTATTTGCCATTCAGAATCGTACCTTACAGTACCGAATATTCTCAGTTTGCCTTGCTCAGTTACGAAACCACCATTGTCTTTACAATCGTAATAAAAATATAGGACACTAGCCTTTGCCCGCGGCTTCACCGCAGCCAAAAGCTAGTTTTTTGTGTTATGCGCGAACAAACAAACAGATAAACATACAGATAAAAAAAATCGTTGTGTTTAGACACGCCTATAATAATATGGCCTCCATCCATCCATCCATCAGCCTTTCAACGTCCACTGCTGGACATAGGCCTCCCCAAGAGAACGCGACAACGAGCGGTCCCGTCATGGGGGATAATGCCGTAATCGCCACGACAGAGCGAGAATCGGCAGAGCCGTATTGCAGACTCCATTAATGTACTATCCCGAATTTAATGTAAAATGCACTGATTAATGGCGCTCCGTGCATGCAGTGGCTGAAGTCTCTAATTTTGTGAGAATACTAAATGGAATAGAATTTATAGATTGTGCATTCTTAGCTCGTCACTAAACATTTATACACTTGCTTTAATGCTTTCGTTTATAGGCGCTGCCACTTCATAAGTGAATAGAATAAGAATATATTAAACAACAGTTTATACAATATTAGGTATCATATGGGTACTTATGTTCTTTTATTATATAAACTTGATTTTATGTAATGATATTTACTATAGAGGCAGAAATAATGCAATATTTACACACCTAATATCTACACTACACCTAAAGTAGGTCGATAGATTGCTTTAACTAAAAAATAATTTATACAGAAAGTAAACTTCGTTTACCAGCAAAACAGTTTTGATCGATCGATTTTACAGCATATTCATAATGCTTATACCTATCAAGATGTCGTGTAATAGGTACTTAATAGTAACGTTCCCTGTAATATGGCTGTTCAAGTAAGAATTGTTTTTTTTTTGACGTGATAACGTCTTATAAATCGATGAACGCCGGCAGCAAGCACGAAAAAGTCTCACGTTCCGAAAAATGTATGGCGACCTATGCATTGTTTGATGTTCGCGCCCACAAGAGAGCCGCGGGCTAAAGAGTGTCTGCGGGAGGGAGGCGGCCAGCCGACATCACATTCTTCAAGGCCCGGTCAGCTTTGTTCTACAAACTGTATATAGGTGGGTATCGTTATTAGTAAGAGACAATGCTATTAAAAAGGGACAGTCACTAACATATTATGCAGCCCTAGATGTCACTAGTGGCAATTTTAAATGTCGCTATCATTGTACGTAGTTGCTGTTTATAAGATACAGCCACATTATTGCAATTTTACACTTGGAAATTAGCGACGTCGATTGATTCGAGTTACACCATCTATTTTGGATAAATATGCAATATTTAAAAGAAGTATAATAAATATACAATCTTGGTAGTGTGTATTTTTTACGCCCTATCTTCAACGTCCTAGTTCTTAGGGTACGTCCCAGATGGCGCAGGTCGGAAAGAGAAAATGTCCTCAAATCTCAAGAAAATGTATGGAGCCGTCGTTCTTCTCGTAGAGTTAAAATGTTCTGTGCATTTTTCGCCCGAACGCGTTCCGGGCAACACGCGTATCTCAATCATTGTATAGCAGCACGCTCAATCGTACCATTTTATATATGACATAAATATATGACGTTACCACGTCACGTAAAATTATCGTCCGTAAACCGACTTTACAATCATATGATTGTAAAGTCCTAGTTTTTTTTAACAAATGATTGATACCTTAATGAATTTTTCAGTATTCCCTGTTGTCATATTTTTTCTAAACGAATGAGTTTGCAAAAAGGGCTATTATTTAACAATATTAAAAAAGAACATTAGTCCTATTATGTCTATTTCTCTTCGATCAACAGATTTATAGTAAAAACTAAATATTCGGCAGTACTTACTTATTACAATATTGTTAAATTTACATATTTAAATTTGATAATATTGTTCCTGCGTGTGACCTACGTGGGGCGCATCATGCATTCTACACTAATACAGTCGAAGCACTACTGTTTAGTGTTGACAATAAAATACTTTGTGTACATATTTGGCGAGTCTTTAATTGGTAATGCGTTCTGATTGCATTCATTGTGGTCACCTTGGCTCAAACTTCAATCAATGAAATACAACTATACCTTCATAATGTACCTGTAAAATATTAAGATTTAAAAACTGACTCTAGTCTTTGAAAAAATACACGTACATTATGTAATCCTATCATTACAACCAAATTTATGTGGAACCACCTTTAAAAGTATAAAGAATCACTGAAATAGATTGAAGATGAAATGTCCATTACATTCTTTTCCTATAGATTAAAATTCTGAATATTGCGTATCTTAAAAATTTTATGGTTAATTATTGAACAAATTTGCAGTGTTTACTGAACACTTAGTTCAATTTAATTTCAGCTCGAAGTTAGTGTAACCCAATGGTAAGCAAGGCCCAATACCCAATAGGCCAAACTGTTTAACATTTCTAAGTTAGACTGTATTATTCTGCAGCTCTTTAGGTAACATCCAGCCGGCCACTATAAATTTGTGTCTGTGTAATCTGACTCCAAATAACTGGTTTTTACTGAAATACATAATATGAAAGTATATACGGTATTTACAAAAAAAAAACCTATTTTAAAATTGTGTGTCTGTTGAAGCGGGCTGGACCTTTTTTTTTTAAGGCGGGAAAAAATGTTCCTAAACGCACACCCCGTCGTTCGGAGCAACGAACAGGGTAGTGTGGGGCCTGCACCCACTAAAGAAACCCGCCGTATGCCGTCTCTCCGCCTTTACTGACGGGCCACTGGAACTATATTACATTCCTTCGGTGGTCCGCCGGCGGGTAACCCTTTCGGGTACCCTCTACTGAGAGACACATCCGCGCATGGAGCGTCGCACCTTCTCGGGAGGCCTTGCGGGTGGCAGACGTTCCCCGGTCCATCCACCCGCAGCCTCAGCTAGGGCGGCATGAGGCGCAAGTACCTGCGCATGCGCCGCCCCGGTCGCTGGCGGCGGTTCGGGTCAGCGGAAGAATCCTCCTCCCTGGCTCTCTCCGCCGCTTCCTTCCGCGAGATAACCTCCTCGCAGAAGGCAGCGACCGCGGCCCAGTTCCTGTCGCTGCCAAGCATCGCTCTGACGATGCTCGGCAGCTAGAGGTCCCCCCTATTTCCGCGACGAGTTCACGGCGCTGCTCGGCCCAAGCCGGGCACGACTTGAGCGTGTGCCGTGCCGTGTCACAGCCGCAGTGGTGACAGCCCGGAGTCGCTTCCCTCCTTGCAACTATGTGCAGATATCAGCCGAAGCAACCGTGCCCTGACAGCACCTGCACCAGTCGGAAGGTAAGGAAAAAAGGCGTAATTATGTAACTGCCCGCTCACGCACACCCCCTTATCCTGAGGAACAGTAAGCTAGTGATCTCTGCTATAAAATGTCAGTCAAATCAGTATTAAATCTAAGTATCTATACTATTTTGTTTTGTAACGTACATTATGCTTTGTAATGGCGATTTTTTGTCGAGTACTGAAACTGACTGATGGATTGACCGCATACGAGTCTGTTACATGCAATGCGTGGTATAATTTTATTAAGCCGTATTTACAAACGTTCTAAAAACATAGAGTAACACAATGACTGTTATTGATAAAAATATTAAAACATGTTTAATAGCTAAATGAACAATAGGACCTAGATGCAGAGATGTTATATTATTTATAAGCGATAGTTAAAGAGTACACAAAATCTGTTATGTTCAAATTGAGTGTGTTTATTTAAACTTTTTAAATGGGATGAGGCAATGAAACACATGTCATAATGTTAATCGTACATATTACAGATCATTTTTACTAATTATTATCACAATGGTTCTTCTAGCTTTTAATTGAATTGTTTAGCTTGTAAATTGCCCTTTTTAAAGCCATATTAACTAGGCCATAATTATTTAAATCGAATAAATTTCTAGTTGCCCCCCCGTTGACCTAATAAAAATGGACGTCTAGTATAAAATTCTAGTATAAAAAGTGTGTAGTCAATAGACTAAAGTCAATAGTGAACAGTCTATATTAATACATACAAATTTCATAATTCTAATTAGAAAACTTGTCCATTATAATAGTGTTGAGTTTTCTTTGCAATAATTTATTAGCTTATTGAGCTTCTACTAATAGGCCGCACCATGATCACCTTATGCAGCTTCTAGTGAATATTATGTGTTGATGATTTATTTTTACAAATATTCAACATTTAAAACAAATTCCTTGTTTTTAAGCAACATAATACTTGCAAACGATAAAACAATAGTCTACTCACTAAAAATATTCTTTTTTCACTTTATTTGAGTAGTTTTTACAAGTTTTCACAATACAACACAGCATATAGAACATATAGTCAAGTCAGTCGACCAAACGAGACTGGCACGCGATTATTTCTCTTTTGGGTTTTTTTTTCTATTTTGGTTCGGACACTTAAGCGCGTATCCATCCATCCATCCATCAGCCTTTTAACGTCCACTGCTGGACATAGGCCTCCCCAAGAGAACGCCACAACGAGCGGTCCTGTGCCGACCGCATCCAACGGCTCCCCGCAGCTTTGACCAGATCATCGGTCCATCTGGTGGGGGGCCGTCCTACGCTGCGCCGTCCGATACGTGGTCGCCACTCGAGAACCTTTCGTCCCCAACGGTTATCGGTTCGTCGAGCGATGTGGCCTGCCCATTGCCACTTCAGCATGGCAACCCGGCGGGCTATGTCGGTCACTCTCGTTCTCCTACGGATCTCCGTATTACGGATTCGATCACGTAGGGAAATACCAAGCATAGCCCGCTCCATGGCCCGCTGAGCGACTTTGAGCCTTGATATGAGGCCAACATTCAGAGACCACGTCTCTGTTCCGTATGTCATCACTGGTAACACACACTGGTCGTAGACCTTCGTTTCAGACACTGCGGAATATTGGACGAGAAGATCTTCCTTAGCTTCCCGAACGCTGCCCAGCCGAGTTGGATTCGTCGATTGACCTCTTTCTCGAAGTTGTGCCTACCTAACTGGACTGTTTGTCCCAGGTAGACATAATGGTCGACAACTTCGAGAAGCGCACTCCCGACTAGGACCGGTGCTGAAATGACATGGACATTAGACATGACTTTCGTCTTGTCCATGTTCATTTTGAGACCCACTAGTCGGGAAACCCTGCTGAGATCATTGAGCATGGTGCCAAGGTCCTCCAGAGATTCTGCCATGACTACGATGTCGTCGGCATATCGAAGGTGAGTGATGTATTCGCCATTGATGTTGATGCCGAATCCGGTCCAGTCCAAGAGCTTGAAGACATCTTCCAATGCAGCGGTGAAGAGTTTCGGGGACATAACGTCTCCCTGTCTAACACCTCTCTGCAGTTGGATCCGTCCCGTACTCTTGTCCTGAACACGGACTGACATGGTGGCGTTTCTATACAAGCACTTCGATGTACCGATTGTCAATTTGGCACCGCTGAAGGGACTGCAGCACCGCCCAAGTTTCGATCGAATCGAAGGCTTTCTCATAGTCCACAAACGCCAGACACAGGCCGATTGTATTCTTCGGTGGTTTTCTGTATAATCTGGCGTAGCGTGTGAATGTGGTCTACGGTACTATAGCCTTTTCGGAAACCGGCTTGTTCGGGAGGCTGGAAGTCGTCAAGCCTGCGCGTGAGTCGATTTGTAATGACCCTCGAAAACAACTTATAGACGTGGCTCAAGAGCGAGATGGGTCTATAGTTCTTCAAGAGGGTTCTGTCACCTTTCTTGAAGAACAGCACCACCACGCTTCTGGTCCACGACTCTGGAACGTCGCGCCCGAGAACGACGGAATTGAACATCCTCTGAAGAGCTTTTAAGACCGGCTTTCCGCCTGCTCTCAGAAGCTCTGTGGTGATTCCGTCGTCTCCCGGTGCCTTTCCGTTCTTTAGTTGTTTGAGAGCCATTCTGATCTCGTACAGGCTGACGTCCGGGATATCTTCGGTAAAGTGCCGAGTTAGCTTGGATCTGGGGTCTTGGACCAAGCCAACAGCAGGGCTCTGGGATCTGTACAACTGAAAGAAAGAAAGAAAGAAAGAAACATATTTATTTGTGCCACAATTATACATTGCAAGAATAGGAACATACAAGATCAAAAATACTTTAAATAAAATTTAAAAAAAGAAACATTAAAAACATAAAACCAGTGATATTGTATATAAAAAAGAAGAGGCTTAAAAACTATTTTTTGGCACAAAAAGGAATAAATTCAGCTTTTGCTGTTTTGTCGTATGACATCACAGCAGCTGGTTTTCAATTCATCCATATGTCCATAGAACTGCTGGACCTCTCCCAAGATCTCATCTCGAGAAGAAATTATAGTGCCGTTGTTGGTCCTCAGTTTAGTCAACTGACTTTGGCCAACAGACAGATCTCTTGCGAACACTTTCGAGCCTTGGTTCCGCTCTATCGCCTCTTTAATACGGGTAGTATTAAATTGGCGAATATCGTGTCGCACAGCTTTGGAGATCTGTCTGTTTAACCGCCTTAGGCAGGACCAATCGGCAGAGGACTGGACTATCATTTCTTTTCTCCTCTCCATGAGTTTGAGAGTATGGTCCGAGAGTTTACGGTTCCTACTGACGCGACGGGCCTTGAAGTAAGTCGACCCGACGGCGTGGACAGTTTGCACGAACCTGCTGTTCATATCGCTCGCTGATTCACACTCATCTAGACATTGGAAGCGATTTTGTAGTTCGAGCTGAAAGCTCTCGGGGTCTGGTATTGGGCAGGTGTTGGTCGGAGCGTAGACTTCATCAAAAGCGACCTCTCGACTTTTGTTCTAATATTCAAGATGCCCCTGACTAGTCGGTGATCACTCCCAGTTTTAATCCTGCTGATCACTGAGACATCATTGAATATGTGTCGTTTGTCCGACAGGATGAAGTCAATCTCGTTTTTCACTGAACCATCAGGGCTAATCCAGGTCCATTTTCGCTGGGGCTGCTTCCTGAAGAAGGAATTCATCATGAAGAGGCCTTCCTTCTCCAGAAAATCAGCCAGCATCTGGCCCCTGTGGTTCCTCTGCCCAAATCCATAGTGCCCCACCTTCAGCTCATCGTCTGTCCTTTTGCCTAGTTTCGCGTTAAAGTCTCCCATAACCACCGTGAAATAGGTTTTAGACAAGTGGATGGCCTTCGAGATGTCCTCATATAGGGCCTCCACCTCGTCATCGGAGTGTGTCGAGGTCGGTGCGTATACCTGTATGACCTTCAACGAATACCGTTTGGTTATTCTGAGTATAAGGTACGCTACCCTACTCGACACACTTTCAATCCTCTCCACGTTGCCTACGAGAGACCTGCGAACGATAAACCCGACACCCCCTTGGGACTGGTGGTCGCCCTCCCGGTGGAAGAGCAAGTTCCCGGACTGGAGAATTGTCGTGCCCTCACCCTCTCTTCGGACTTCTGACAACCCTATAATGTCCCAGTGGATCTTGCTCAATTCCTCTTCCAGCTCGGTGATTCTCTCGTCGGTCCGAAGTGTCCTAACGTTGTGCGTTACCAGGGCCAGAGGTCGTTGTTTATGGTAGCCTATCCGCGACCGGAGATTCTTCGCACCCCCTGCTCCGCCGTTACCGGGCCCGCTACCGTTAGGCCACGGAATAGCGGAGCTGCCGTGACTGAGGGCCGTTTTTTGTTGGGTGCTCATTTTTTTGGGGGATATTGCCGTAATCGCCACGCTTGGCAGGCGGGTTGGCGATCGCAGTGGATGTTAATAATACTCGAGGAAGTGCTAATGCCCACTCCCCCGGTATTCCCTCAGTCGGCTCTTACGACTCCCATGGGTGGAGGGGTGGGACAATTCTAAAGCCGGCCCCACACGGCATAGCGCGTGAGCGCGTATACAAGGTCCATTTGTTGGTAGGTCAATGGGTAGCCCTGATCATGTCAATTAAAAAGAAGTGTCATCAATTCTACATCGCGAGATCGAGAATCTAGTCAATGAAGACAGTCTTACTACTCTCTCGTCTGCCACTAAATGCAATAAAAAAAAAGTTCTTATTCAATTAATTAAATCAGCGCTGGAAGGATGATCATTCTTTACTTATTTGACCCAGAAAAGAATGAAAAGATAATTTAGTGTGTAATTGTGTTGTGTGTAGTGTTGTGTACTATTATTTTATTAAATATAACTTATTATTACTTACCAGATGAGATATCGAACAGAACGGCAATTTATGGACAAGTAATATTTATCTTGCATCAAGGCTCAAAGCCTTGGTATTTCTCTACGTGATCGAATTATTATTATGGAGGTAGAACGTGAATATCCGACATAGCCCGCCGGGTATGCATGCTGAAGTGGCAATGTGCAGGCCATATCGCTCGACGAACTGACAACCGTTGGGGAAAAAGGTTCTCGAGTGGCGACCACGTATCGGACAGCGCAGCGTAATATGGCCTCCCACTAGATGGACCAAATATTTGGTCAAAGCTGCAGGTAGCCGTTGGATGCAGTCAGCACAAGCCCGCTAGTTCTGGTGCTCTCTTGGGAAGGCCAATGTCCAGCAGTGGACGTTTAAAGACTGACGGTTGGATGAATAGAAGGGGTGGTTTACTTTTAAATAATTATTTTGATAAACGTGATTTTCAATTAAATATTTGTTACGAAGAGTTTCTTATTTACGACCAAGTTACACACCTCATTCTAACTATCGTTTAATTTGCCCAAATATGGTTAAATATTTGTCAATCTGGCAACATTTAAAAAAAATATTGCTGTTTCAAGTGCGGTCACGCCGTGGCTCCGTCTAGTAAGTTCTTAGTCTGAGATTAAAAGGATGACTTGTGACCAATAACTGTCATATAACGTACATTGTATATTAATCACAAGTTAAAGGAAATACACAGTGAATAGAGTCCACATCACAAGTATACAAGAACAAGGTCACAGCTCTAAATGAATGATAATAGAAACGGCCGGACATAAATAAGTGTTTAGTCACAACTATAGGTCGCAAACAAGAACCTTAATCTGTGGAACAAATTATAAGCATGCATAGGTATATTGCCTATGCAGAGCATTTTGATTGAAGACTAAATTTCTCTCGATTTTTCAAGACAATAACTTTTATATTGTGATTTGTTATCAGTTTTCATCTAAAAAAATACACATACAAATAAATGTACTAGACAGTTATTTAAAATGAGAACCGTCACGTCAAGTCGTCAAATTAGTTCGTACCAAATAGGTTTAGCTTTAATTTCTTTCGCCACAATCACTCTACGACGCTCATCTATTTAATAGTACATTGTTAACCTAGGGATGAAAGCAACTAAAATAGTTCGAGGGACTAAATAAGTCTTTATCCCGAGGTAAACACTGTGCTTTTCATTACGAATACGAGAAACTAAAAATAAAAATCATGAATTAGCTAAAGAAAAAATGGGAGACTAAAAAACTTAATTTGGAATCGCCGTTTTCCCGCCGATTTAGTTTTTTTTCTGTGGCCTGTCAGCTATTCAGCCATTATTTTTCATTTTAATCATTGAAAAAATATAAATCTTCTTTATTTTAAAGATATTTAGTTGCAACTATATTAAAATAAAGTCATATAAAAAACAAATTCTTTAATAAATACTTAACTTTATGTTATTTCAATTTTACATCGCGCTGTAATAGACTGGCTGTACAGAAAATAAAACTGTTTTTTTTTTTATAATTACTCAGCTGTCAGTTGAAAGTAATTCTCCCTGGGGCTGAAAAGTATTACTTTCAACCCGCTCCTCAGGCAACTTCAGGCCTACTTTCAGAGTATGAGTAATGAAAAAGATATTTTATGTTTCAAGGATTTAGCAGGAATATCATCTCGTAAAGTATTTATTCTACCCTTTTATATCTCATATTTAAACTCCACTGCTATAAAGAGGATGGCAATAACACCCCTTCCTTGGACTTCCAGACATGCTTTATTGGACTTTTAATATCTAAGTATATCTCAAAGACTGTCTTTACAAACTTTACTTTTCGTGGTAGTAGTAAGTAGTTATATAAAAAAAAACCTACCCAATTATTTCGCAATAATTTAATATTTTTAAGGAGGTTTAACTATACATTATCGTGTATAGTGCACTAATAGGTTGACAACGTTCATTCATGGTTTCAAATAGGGCATTGACTGAATCTATGTATATGAGGTTAATTTGATTGCATAATAGGTACCTTCATTATATTAGAAAAGAAATTCATTCACTGGACACCCAAATTAATGGAGTGTAATTCACATTTGGCGGCACTGTTAAAATTACTTTTTTACTGGTGGTAGGGCTGGCTACCAAGTGAGAGTACTCACTTGCTATCGGGCCCAAGCGGGTAGGTACCACCATCTCCTGTGTGACCGGCCATGAAGCACTTCGGTGTGTTTCCTTGTAGCAGGAAATAGCCGTTAATTTTTTCATTTCATATCTGTGAAATGAAATGGTGATCAGCGGCTTGGGAATCTCGGCATAGTTGAGTCCATGAGCGATGGTTACCTTTACACTAATAACGACTCTGAAACATTAAGAGAGAAAGCAATGTAAAGTATACGCATACAAACCATGCACGAGAATCACGCTAATCACGAATACCTACTTATGTATAGAAAAAAACCCATCACTGTGGCATATAGACGAGGTCTTTTTAACATGTTTATATTAGCTTACCTTTTAAACCCCTCGAGTTTTGGGGTCATGATTCGTTTACGTTTATTCGGACAGTCCGCTAAAATATGCTAGGTAACGAGTGTCTGATATTGGAGTCGCGATGTGGAATTATGAATGGTATTATAACATCCACATCCAATCGGTGACTAGAAATAAAACTTCCGAGTTTGGGGTCATATGATTCGTTTTGAAAAGTTTATTAATAGGTTGCATTTGATATTGACGGAGGTCCGATGATAGCGTGAATCTCTTCAGTCGCTACCTCCAAATGCATTCTATACTACTTTTAATAGATTTATTTAAATTAAACAAAGTACCTACTCCACACTTTTTGGTTACTACTTTTAATTTAGTTATTATTAAATTTTTAGTGCGTGATAGCGTGGTTTTATTTATTTAAACTAAATATTTTTATTTATTTTTCGGCAATACATTTAACTACTACGTTTTCTATTGCTCCCTCATAGAGACATTGACAAGCTAGTAGTGAGACCGAGGACACTGAGGTCGACACTATGAACTTTTCGATATTATGTGCGTGTTTGTTCACAAATTATCACTGCCCAGTAAAGGAAAACGATATGAGGTAAACAGTTCTGACGGATTTTCTCGAAGGCTTGCGGAATTGGCCAACATACCATATCTAGGGTCTTAAAATAAAGTGTGTTTTGTAGGAGGTACTTATAGTAATGTGTTCAGAAAAAGTACAAAATAATCAATCACAGCGAAAGAATCGCATGTATTTTTTTTTTCAAACTATAAAATTTAGCTGCTATTCATTAGTCTCGCTAAAACTAAAACCTTACTAAAACTAGAAAAATTTAAAAATTTAATATTGGTAACTTTGTATGGGTGGTATTTGTCTAAACGACCGTAAAATTACTGCTACTGTTATTCTTTCTAATTCATTTACATTACAAGCAAGTTTCATTAAAGTAATAACCTATCAAATCCAAATCTTAGACGATGCATTTTTTCAGCGATGATTAAGATTGATAATCGCTGAAAAAATAAGCATGCGGGGCAGTCTTTGGGGACAGCCGATAGAAGTGAAAACTAAACCAATTAACTGGTCATTAACACTTCTTATTTACAAACAAAAATAATTCAAAAATAATAATCTAATAGCTCGATGATACAATTCACAAGTTACTTAGTTTTCACTTCTATCGGAGCGTTCGGTGACGATGACGCGAGTTCCATGATTTTATAGAGTACTCAACGCGCCTAAAGATTGTTCACCCAAAAAGTGCTCACCGCGCCTAAAGAAATTTTCACTTCAAAAATTATATAATTATTATTATTAAAATACAAATCACAAACATGATCAATATAATGTTTTCTCAATTCTAATACAAACACAGTTTTGGTTTGCGCTTCTTTTCATTTCATCACATTTGTCAATTTGAATACTTGGGCACTAATTTGGAGTAGAAATCTTATGGAAGCACATTTATTTAGTAATTTAATTGTTACGCCATTGGGAGTTTTTTCCATACGCATGTATTGAAGGAAGGTGGAGTCAGGAGTCTCCGAAACCGGCGAGCGTGTATGAAGAGAATTAACAACAACGAACATTCAGTTGAGGAAACGAGCGATGTATGCAAGAATAGAGCCTCTTGGCACACTGTTCTCTCTGCTTACCCCGCAAGGGAAATGGCGTGATGATAAGTTAGTTAGTTACTAATATAATAAATGCGAAAAATGTGCAGATGTTTGAATGTTTGTCCGTGAGTCTCAACTAATAAATAAATAAATATTCACGGACATTTTCACACAACGTCCTCTGGTCCCAAACTAAGCTTAACGCTTGTGCTATGGGTACTAGAGATTACGGATATAATACATATATTACTTTTTTTCTGTAAATACATACATATAATAGATAGGAAACACCCAGACGCAGTACAAATATCTGTGTTCATCACACAAATAATTGTCCTGAGTGGGAATTGAACCCACGACCTCGTGCACGGAAGTCGGTTACAGTACCGACTACGCCACGAGGCCCGTCTCGAACTATTAGAAGGATTTAAATGAAAACATAAACCATTTTATCCCGAAATAATATAAGCAGGAGAGGATAGATATTTTGGTATTAGATCTAACGAACTAAATATGCAAACGATATGTTGTAAACAAATAAATGAATGATGGCTTTAGATAAACGATAATAAAAATAAATTTAAATGGGGCTAGAGCACTTCCCCGCATTGGACGGGACGCAGGTTCGATCCCCGCGCGCACTAAAAGCTCTCTTTTTCCACATTTCACAAATAATTTGTTCTTTAGAATATTTTATATTGATCAATTGTGGGACCGCAGGCCTTATACGACCAAATGAATTTGAATTTTGAAGCACACAGGCGAAGTTGCGTGCAGTACTTGGTGTACTAATAAATACTTACCTATTTCGCTTCGCTAGCATGTTCGCGACTAACCAAATGCATCGATAAAACGATCACACGATAATTCTGTGCAAGTTTATTTATTATAGTTGCATCTGAATGACAGCCGGAGCGCTGCCGATAACCCTCTCACGGAGTAGTGTTATAATTAAATAGATAAACATAGCATATGTGTTAAATGTTGTAAAGCCAGAGTGTTTACGATAGTAGCCATTTTTTGCCGGTCCGGGCGCTGCTGACGTCAAACCTCTGTCAACATTAAATGGGTCAGTAAACAAAGATGAATTACATTTGGAGCAACCGAAATCATTTCATTACAGTATTGGAAGCAACTAGTTCTATTGAATATCTATACTGATATCAATGTTTTAGCGGTATTGAACAGAGAGAGAAAGAGAGAATAAATTTCTGTCCCAACCTATCTGTTGATGTGGCCTGCCCATTGCCATGCCACTTCAGCATGGCAACCCGGCGCGATATGTCGGTCACTCTCGTTCTCCTACGGATCTCCGTATTACGGATTCGCTCACGTATGGAATACCAAGCATAGCCCGCTCCATTGCCCGCTGAGCGACTCTGAGCCTTGATACGAGGCCAACATTCAGAGACCACGTCTCTGTTCCATATGTCATCACTGGTAACACACACTGGTCGTAGACCTTCGTTTTCAGACACTGCGGAATATTGGACGAGAAGAAGCCTCCTTAGCTTCCCGAATGCTACCCAGCCGATTTGGATTCGTCGATTGACCTCTTTCTCGAAATTGTGCCTACCTAACTGAACTGTTTGTCTTAACATAAATTGGAAGCTCCAACTTGGAATAGGATATTGGCTGTAAAGAAACTCTTAATTCATTATTTTAATACAGGCAGGAAACGAACCTGCGTCCATTTCTATCCGGGGAAGTTCTCTAATCCACTGAGCTACAGTACTATCTTTTAGTAATACACAATCTCCTTATCACATTTGTCTTAACGACGAACGCCCTCTATCGGAACGCATTTACATGCATTAATCCAATATAGTAAGTTTAATTTTGCAATTAAAATTCACACTATTTGATGGCGTGATTTTTTTTTATTATTTTGATATATATTTTAGCAATTGACATGCTTACAGCATTTTCACATGCACATTGCACATTTACATGCTTTAAGGAAAAAGAGTATTTTAGTACAGGCGGGGATTAGTTATTCACAAATTATAATTTGTACTTTAAGAGTAGCTGAGCATGTCAAGTGCTAAAATAAATATCAAAATGTCTTTTGATTCAATATCACAAGAGGTGCGAAATGTATAACTACATACAGCTTAAATAAATAAAAAAATGCTTTTAATTAGTCGCCTCACGACACCCTTAATACCATATATTGGGGTGATAAAATGGCAACTTTTTTATACATCAATGAATATCTACTATGTATTCTCTATCATCAGGTTCAAACCACAAATATAGACTAGCGGCTATCTTGAATAAACCGAGATTTGCCCCGCACCCACATCTCAACATTATAATAACATGGATAAGCATTATAGCTTTTCTGCGCGCTCAACACGTTAACAATGAGTTTTACCTCAATATTTATATGACAGTAACAACTGCTTAATTTTTAAAAACAAAAAGTAAAAACCAAGAATTAGTAAAAAAAAATTGAAATACATATAAATTAATATAATATACAGATGCGCTCTTTGGAAGCTCGTTTCTACTGCAAGTCGAGCAATGCATAATACTCATGTATGATGGCAGCGGGTAGCGAGCCGCCGCCGCCGCCCGGCAACAGGTCCGGCGATCAATACGGTGCCGCGCCGCCGCAGGCCGCACTGCCGAGCCCTTTCGATAGCTACGAGCCGCAGCCGCCGACAATGACGCACCCGCGCAACACCCCTCCCGGCGCGATCATGACTCGCGCATTTTTATACGATTCGCACACACCTGAACTTGTATCGACATACAAAATTCAATATCTGGTATATATCGCATCTTTTAATTACGCTATTTTGAGAGAATTGCATTAAATTAAAAGAAAAGAAAATAATAATATTGCTTTCACATACATACATTGTCACGCCTTTTTCCCGTAGAGACAATTTCTCTGCACTTGCTACGATACTGACCCACATCTATTGCTTTATCTACTTTCATCAGCGCTTTCATGCATGCTCGTTGGTTTCGAGTACTCTTAACCTGGCCTTCCTTAAGAACGTCTCCGATCTGGTCAAAATACGTTCGCCTAGGCTGACCTCTACTAACTTGCCCATTCACAGTCGCTTGTATATCTGTTTCGATTAATCTTCTTTCATCCATTCTCTCTACGTGTCCGAACCACCTAAGCATTCCTTTCTCTATTTTTGTCACTACATCTTCTTTCACACCACAGCATTCTCGTATCACACTATTTCTCACTTTGCTTTCAAAGGCCCTTTTAAATCTGCAGATAGCGTTACTTCACAGCGTTAGACTATGATATGATTCACGCCGTGACATCATCCATTCAAAATCAAAATATAATATAAAAAAGGCCTTATTTCTAGTTATGCTTTAAGAGTAAGAAATAGATCATTTAGAACGTCGACACGACATAACAAAGTTCAATGACGAATCGTCATAAATTCAGTGATGATGGCACTACATGAAGTAGGTCATAGTGATAGATCGACATAGTTCAGGGTCTGAGCAGCTGGTATCGCGTAATGTTGTCAGAACTAGCGCAAGCATATATAAGAACACGAATTTGTTGCCATGTGTTTCTCGCGCCATGCGTTTTACAAGGGTGGTGGTGAGATAGAAACGGATGGCAACGAGTAGGATTTGAACCTACGTCTCCTGGATTACCGTACCAGATGCTCTGCCAGATGAGCTTTGTATATGGATTTGCTTGGGAAATTCAAATGGAATGTGTTATGATTCCTTCTTAATGTCTTAGGTGACCACAGCCACAAGCAATTTTTAGGAGCACGTTTATAGGATTACTAGATTCTGTCAACGACTCCGTACGTGGTGGACTTTAGAATATAAGTACATCACACTACGGCACATTAATTATATATACAGTCGTGGTCAACTAATTAGAGACAATTTCTAGTTGAGCCAAATTGTGAATTATTTTTTTATTTTCCAACGAGTCTTAACAATATTCCATATCTTTTACATGTAAGTATAATTAGTCATTGATGTGCCCGATTATACAAACAATAACAAATTCTTAAACATTAAACCTCTTTACAGTATAGCTGATAGATTATCATAGTGCTATTTGTTCAAAGAATGCTGGCTGGCCATTTAATTAGGGACACTGAGGTATTGCGTTCTAATTTCAGAATTTGAATCTTAATACTTTTTTATTTTTTCACTTATTGTTTTGTGGTAATTTTGGCGGCAATCCAGATTTTGAATTTTAAGTTTTGAGAATTATTTTGAAGAAAAATGGGCAAAAATAAAAGTTGCTATCCAACACTACGAAAAATGATCATGAAGTTTGTCGAGCGTGGTTGGTCACACCGAAGGATAGCACAACATTTAAATTGTTCAAAAACTATGGTATGCAATGCAGTGCAACATTTCAGGCGCTATAACACAGCTTTAAATGTGTCCAGAACAAAAAGATCGAGAAAAACAACTCCGCAAGAAGATAGAATGATAACCAGGTTACCTAAGAAAGATCCGTTTCTAGGCTCTATTTTAATGAAACACGAAGTGTTTGGGGCAGACGAATGAACCGGTGTATCAGCGAGGACCGTTTGACGATGTCTGGTAGAAGCAGGGTTGTTCGGAAGAGTGGCTCGCAAAGTACCTTTGTTGAAGAAAGAACATAAAAATGCTCGTTTCGCGTTTGCACGTAAATATGGACATTGGACCTACGCCCAATGGCAACATGTATTATTCTCTGCCGAGACCAAGGTTAATTTGATTTCTTCAGATGGAAGGCAAAATGTACGGCGTCCTGTAAAAGCGGAAATGAATCCAAGATTCACAAAAAAACAGGTGAAACATGGCGGTGGAAACATTAAAATGTGGGGTTCATTTTCTGGACGTGGAGTGGGACCTGTGAGGAAAGCTCAGGGTAACTTAGACCAACATCAATACAAGGCAATATTGGAAGAAACTATGCTGAGGAGCATCTCCCTATTATATGGACGTTTCAGCAGGATAACGACCTGAAACATACCGCCCGTTCAGTCAAGTCGTTTCTTGCCAGTCAGTCAGTATCGGTGCTAGATTGGCCAGCAAATAGCCCGGACCTCAACCCAATTGAGCACCTTTGGGACGAAATCAAGAAAAAGGTTGCCACTTATCGTACTACAACTTTAGATGAACTTAATGAAGCTTTTTGTGAGGCATGGGCAAACATTCCTGTCGAAACATGTCAGAAACTGATAATGTCTATGCCACATCGGTGTCAAGCGGTAATTACTAACAAAGGTTTTGCTACTGGGTATTGATTTTACACGTAATAAAATGGAGCTGTTAAAGATATTATAATACTGCAGATTATTAGTTTTGTTTAACTCTATTTTTCATTATACTTTACTGTCCTTAATTAAATGTCCAGCTACAGAATTGTACCTTAAAATTTAATATATGTTTAACTTTTGATATTAAATACTTTTATCTATTTATTTAATCTTTTATTTACAGCCATTTATAGCATAATAATCGGACCAAATTATGCAAATAATAGGTGCTGAGAAATCAGTAGGGTTTTATATTTATATATATAACCGGTTATAGCTCTTCACTATCTTGAATGCCCCTAATTAGTTGACCACGACTGTATGTAAAAATATCTATCCCACGGTTTCCCGGGATTTCCCATTCGGTTTTCCGGGATGTTAACTAGGAGTGTTCGTTATATTAAATAACTAATAAAATCACTTGCTATTTATAAATAATCCATAGCCCCGTTATTTATTTCATCAGGCAAGCGTTATTTTCGATTATTTTTATTATATAAGCGCTACCACAACCGCTACGCCACGACGTCGACGACACACTACACTAACAAAACATCACAGTCACATGCACACTTGAACAGTCAGTCACTTCAGTCAGTCATACCGCGAAAGAAAGGGACAGAACGGAATGACCCTGACACGTTCATATCATTGTCACATGCGAAATTATACTCTAATTTATAATATATTTATATTCCTGTCAATTATAAAAAATAATGTGCAAAATAATATAAGTATCTAAAACATCGTTTGGTTATTTGATTTTATTTAAGTTATATTTTTGAACGATGATATAATCAATCAGTACGGATAACTCGCTTAAGCTGGAATAACGTATGATTATCCTGAGTTTTTGAGCAATTGCCGCGCGTTATTTGTTTAGATGTACCTATAGTTTTTGATTTTAAATTATTCGTGGTGTTGGTTTGTTGTGTCTGTTTGTTTAGTGTATTATAAAACTGTAAATAAAATTTTGTTGTAGTATAGTGTAAATAATTTTCGGTTAGATAATATCTTTAAAAGTCTACTTAAATTGAATCAAAAATGTCATTGGATCAGTTAGTTATGGGCATTTTAGTGTATAAAGTGTATTAGTAAGGATTGAACCAATTCTGAAGTCCACGCAGACGAAGCCGTGGGCAGAATCTAAATACATATATCTTAGATCACAATTTCAATTCACTTAGTAGACAGTAATCTATTGTTAAGATTGTTAACTGCTCAACGCGCGTACATAGCTATATTAAATAACGTAACCTCAAATAGCGCACGATGTGCTATACGACGATAATCAAAAGATATCGTTTAATATATTAAAGCGTAAAAAATAATAGGCGTTTTTAAAATAGCACATCGTTATTTAACGTTTTTAATAAATAGCCGTTGCGAACACTCCTAATGTTAACCGATTGAATCGCGTTAGACTCCCGGGAGTCTTATGCGTGCCAAGCGATACAGTGCCAAGGCCACGCGAGGCTGCACGAGGCCACGCGCCGTAACGCCGGGTGGACACTTTTTATAAAATAAAATTATAAAAAAAAACTACTTACCCATTGTTGAAAAATCCATGTTTATTGTCAAGTATAATAACTATTTTATGCACTAAAACACTTAAAAACACTATCCACTAATTATTATAATAACACTGACGTTATAAAAGGAAAATTTTCCACAAATATTAATTTTATTTCACTTTCCCGTTGAAAACTCGACTTTATTACCGCACGGTTCGAGTCCATTGGTGCAACTGGATGACGTTTACGTTTCATTGCATTGAAAGTGAGTAGGAAATAAATTTTTAGCGCCAAAATTTTTATTTTTTTGCAATTGCGCGCTCGGCGCGCCGCTTTCGCCTACGCGATGCTGACCCCTATCGCAAACCTGGGAGATTCTATCATGTTGAGGGCTTTAGAAACCGAGTCCGCCTCGGTAAAGTGAGGCAACTCAAACCTAGCCATATTGGCTAAGTTCATTACTCAGCCCGTCAGTGCTCAAGGTCGTGTCGTATCGACAACTACACCCGAAATTTTTATTAAAAATGACGGTTAGTGCAGTCAACGGATGTCACAGTACATCGGAAAAGCACAAGAAAGATAGTAACATTACATTTCACGGGTAATTAATGCGTCTAAACTTATATTTTTACGTAAAACATTCATCAAAATGAAAAATAAATTTCAATAATTTGTCATGGCACAGTTTATGAAAATGTTGCCGACACGGGGAAATATTCTCCCACATTTTGTTGTTTAATTAAAAGTGAAACACGTCTCAATTAGGCAATTAAAGGCGCAATTTTTTAGGGTTCCGTACCCGAAGGGTCAAAACGGGACCCTATTACTAAGACTTCACTATCTGTCCGTCCGTCTGTCACCAGGTTGTATCTCAAGAACGGCGATAACTAGACAGTTGAAATTTTCACAAATGATGTATTTCTGTTGCCGCTATAACAACAAATACTAAAAACAAAAAATAATAATATTTAAGGGGGGCTCCCATACAACGTCTGTCTGTCCGTCCGTCTGTCACCAGGTTGTATCTCAAGAATGGCGATAGCTAGACAGTTGAAATTTTCACAAATGATGTATTTCTGTTGCTGTTATAACAACAAATACTATAAACAAAAAAATATAATATTTAAGGGGGGCTCCCTTACAACAAACGTGATTTTTTTTTGCCCCTTTATGCTCGCTGTTGATAACGGCAACAGGTAGACGCTTGAAATATTCACAGAATATTTAGTTATATGTATATTCACTTTAAAAATAAATAATTAAATTAAAATAAAACAAATATTTAAGGGGGCCTCCCATACACAAACGTGTTTCTTTACTCGTTTTGGCTCTGTCTGTCCGTCTGTCTGTCACCAGGCTGTACCTATCTAAAGAACGGAGATAGTATACCTAGTCAATGGTACGGAAACATTCGTGCGCGAGTCCGACTAGCACTTGGCCGGTTTCTTCTTTTTGATTAAATTAAATTGATTAATAAGGAAACTGAGACAAAAAACAACAAGTTCGCGTACTTCCGCGTCCCTTACTTATAATAATAATATGTAATTTTATGTGTTGATTTGGTTTTAGGTTTCCTTCTGATTATTTTTATTTCACTCTTTTTAGTGCATCATGCCGGCAATATTCGTGTATTCTGGTAAATAGGTACGTTACACTGTTTAGGATGTAAACAAAACGGGTAACGACCAAGTAGTTTCGGTAAACGAATTGCACTTATATTTCTGTATGGGATCTATGGCCTTTGTCATCAATTCAGCAGTAAGAATTGATGAGTTCCAAATAAATAAAAGGTGTAATCTAATTTGTAATGTGATCACAACTATAAGTGTGAAATAGTTTCAACTTCCCTATTTTTTAGGGAAAATTTAATGTATTATCAACATTATTTTTTCACTGTGTGCGTTTCGTCAAGCGTAAATGCAAGTACCTTATGCACACATAGATTATATTATTGCCTCACTTTTAACGGACCACTTTGAAGGGAACTATCGTTCTAGGTGTAATTATTCTAAGGTTGAGGGGAGTAGCCTATGTCCTTTTCTGGACCAGACAATATGGATGTTTACAAAATTTCATGATTATTGGTTCAGTAATTAAAGCGTGAAAGCGTAATAAAAACACACTTTGCTTTTAAAGTATTAGTAAGGAAGAATTACCATCTTTCCCTGGATAATTAAGTAACTTACAGTGAAATCATCTAGCTGCTGTAAACTCCTAAATTAGGGAATTATTGTCAGAGAAATATTGCAAGTACAAGGCGTAGGTATAAGTATCGATTAAAACATAAGTACTAAGTATTCTACTATCTATATTAAAAACTCATTAGCAAGTACGTACAAAACGCTGACGCAACACTCCTGAAAATGGCGAGTCAAAATATCCGAATGAGTTGTACAAAACGATAGCGAGATTTAGATAAAGGTGGTAGGCGGTGTCGCAAGCATTTGCATCAATATTCATATCGTAGGCTATTGTGACAGCTTAACTAAATAAAATATCTACGTGATGAGGCTTCAAAAGACCACGATACTTGTGTGTTTTTCTAAAATGATGGAGAACTATATTATCTTGTTTGATTACAATAAACATCAAAGGTTTTAAGTTAAGTACAATATTTTAGATCTATATTTTTTAGCATTTGACATGCTCCGCTACTTTTTAAAGTATAAATTATTTGTAAGGAAAAAGAGAATTTTAGTAGGAGCGGGAATCGAACCCGCGTCTTTTCCAATCCGGGGAAGTGCTCTAAGCCACTGAGCTATCCTACCCACAAGTACCCCAAGTACAATAAATTTTCAAAGCCTTTATATCATCGAATAAGCAAATAAGCCATACCCATAAAGACTATAAAGTCGTCGTTTTTAATAATTGCCTGATGGTAAATAACTCTTTTTGCACGTCCCAGATATAGAACTCAAGACTTCCAGCTTCGACCCTTACTTAAGGCCGATGAGGTACCTAAAAGACGACAATTATGTGATTAAAGTATTAAATTAAAATGTGTACGACAGTTTAGGAGGTCGCAGTTCGCGAAGTTTATTTTACAATTTACCCACAGCGTCCTTGATAAAAAAAAAACGCACTGATCTTTAGATGATCACGAATTAGGTCACTCGTAACGGTCGTTAGTCTGATAAATTGACAGTTTGAGTAACTGCTATTTCCACAAACGCTGGAAATACAAACAATAAAATACTAGTATAAGAGATGCAATTTCTCGCATAATGATCATCGGAACCAAACGCAAGAAATAAACATGACTAACTAACATGCATTATTTAACGTTAAACAACAATAAGTATTTTTTCTTGATTTATAATATAGTACTAAACACTTTTAAAACCTTCCTGGTTTTAGTAAATATTGGCGGAGTCTCAACATTGAGGATTAATGAAGCGATTTGTCTATACTCTACTGTTAAGAGAGTGATTATCCTGAGGTGTAATCAAGCAGATGGCTTGATTGGTAGTTTTACACCCATCATCACACATCGCAGATAATATTATTAGGTTGACTTTACCCAACCTGAATAAAATGTTTCAGATGTACTGCTTTTCTCACAGAGAGTAGAATATAAGATTTTGAAATTAACGCCTTTCATAACTACATAAAACAATTAAACAGGTCTTAATGCGTATGTATATTATTCTTATTATAAATATTATAACATTCACAATGTTTGTTACTCAATAGCGCAAAAAAGACAGAACCTATATGAATGACATTTGGCACACAAATAGTTCATAACATGGATTAACTGAGGAATACATTTATCCCGGTAAATTACACCGATGGCGATGATTATCAATTTAGGGCAAAACTTGAGAAGAGACGTGTTAAAAATATAGCTAATATTTAGTAATTTAAGATGTTTTTTAAGATTTAAAACGCGACAAATTGATACGTTTAACAGTTAGTACAAATCCCACATTCCATCCATGATTGATGCGAGGCGTCACACAACTAGACCATTGAACTGCTGACAAGGCGTTCCTTGTTGCTGTTGCAAGTACATCCGCCGACCGCCATTCACACATTATAAAATAACTTATTACCCTTATCGTATTACTAAGATGCTTTTCTTTTCAATATATAAAAAAACATATTTGCACTAGAAAATAGATAATCATATACTCTGATTTTTAATCTAGTAGACTAAAATGACATTTGGTGGATGTTGCCGTGCGTTATATAAAAAATAGTATTGTAGCCTGAGTTATCGCATATTGCGATTTTAACTTTTTATTATAAAGTATTTTCAGTTACTTTATTAGGTAATTTACATTAGCGTTGATACTACTGGTGTGTTCGTGAATTGATTGTTGTAGTGCCATTTACAAAATATAAATTCAAGTCATAACGTACCATGTTTTAGCTTAAAATTGCACTTGAGGGTGATATTTATATTGACAAGTAGTCATTAAAAGTAGATATTGCTATTCTGCTTTCAACACTTGCTACACATTGCTAAAATAAAAATGTCTAAAGATTAAGCATTGGCGTTTCTAGAGGGGTGCATAACTAACAATATTATTCTAATATTTATGTAAAGGTATGCTTGCTTTCAGAGGAAAGAAAAAAGAAAGTCTTATCTTAAAATTGCCAATCGCAAGGGCTCAATCAAGAATCAACTAAGTACCGATTTTTATAACTATAAAGCTACCATTAGCCAGTAACCTATGAGACACTACGACAACAATATGTACGTAAATAAACAAAATTAGTCAGTAACCTGTGAGACACTACGACAACAATATGTACGTAAATAAACAAAATTAGTCAGTAACCTGTGAGACACTACGACAACAATATGTACGTAAATAAACAAAATTAGTCAGTAACCTGTGAGACACTACGACAACAATATGTACGTAAATAAACAAAATTAGTCAGTAACCTGTGAGACACTACGACAACAATATGTACGTAAATAAACAAAATTAGTCAGTAACCTGTGAGACACTACGACAACAATATGTACGTAAATAAACAAAATTAGTCAGTAACCTGTGAGACACTACGACAACAATATGTACGTAAATAAACAAAATTAGTCAGTAACCTGTGAGACACTACGACAACAATATGTACGTAAATAAACAAAATTAGTCAGTAACCTGTGAGACACTACGACAACAATATGTACGTAAATAAACAAAGTAAGCAATGATTTATAGTTATGTAATGATTTATAGGTATGTACCTACTTAAGTTATTGCGGAACAAAAACCGGGAACCGGACGAATCAATCGCGGCGAGTGTTCCCCACTTCCATCGGGGGATCAACAATTGAATAAGTGACGTCAAGATTTCACATGTGTACCTAAACATGCAATTATGAGCGTATCGTAATAGTGATAAAGAAATTAATAAGCATTATTTACAGTCGTAATAACCCCCTATCAATACTTTTTATCTATTATTGTTTTATTTAATTAATCAGTCCTTGTTGTTGATAATTATAATTGGTATTGTTATAAATTTAGCTTTTATGCATAATGTACTAGCAGCGCACCCTTTTTTCTTATTAAGGCGGGAAAAATGAACCGCACATCCCATCGTATTGACTTTTCGTTCGACCATTGCAACTGTGTAAGATTACTTCAGTGGTACTAGCAGCCCACCCTACTTCGCCTGTTTTTTTTATTGCTTATGTTGGCATATTAGCACGGGCCACCTGATTGCAGGTGCTAACCGCCGCTTATCGACTTATCAATACTAAGAATACTGTCAAGTCACTGCTCAACATTTTATTTCGCGGATAGGAGTGAAAGAATGAACAGCTATCTACCATTACAATTAAAACACAGCAAGGTGTTTTATAGTTGGACACAGGGTCTCGAATTGATCCTCTCAGGTAACAAATGAGTATTCCCACTTTGTACCCAAACCACCACCACCAGTCAATCTTAACTAAATTAAACATTATAGATAGAAATAATTAAACATTATAGATAATGTTATACAGCTTCGCATTTTGTGTTCAGATATACAGCTCTCTATACTAAACTTTCATAGAAAGTTTCACATAATATGTAAATCGATTTATTAGATTTTAGTATACCCCGACAAACCTCAACCAGTTCCAGATTAGTGAGCACGGACACAACGAACTCAAACACGCAAGCAGTAAAAACAGACTAACAACTCTATGCCGACTCGGTCCACATCGATATGGGACTCAATAGTACTGTCAATATATAACCCTAAATATAAGTAAATGAATTCCTATTACCTTGGTGACGCCATAACTTGGGAACGACTTTACCGATTTCATTCATCTTTTTTTTTAACTGTTTTTTAACTTTTGTTTAACTGTACTTTGTAGAAGGTCCTTAAGAAAAAGGAATGAAGTGGAAAGAAGAATTAATTAAAATTAGAAAATTTCAGAAAACTATATTTTAAATTCGTATGTTTGACAGTTCGCAAGTAATTGAACATTCATAGCAGCTAGTTTACAATATCATTGAGAGGTGATAGTGTAACATCAGTCGGTTGAACTGAGCCTGATGCAGGTTAGAGACCTTAAGCCCTCTAGGGAATCGCTCAGGCATGCAAGATTCCTCACGATGATTTCCTTCACCGAGCAGTGGTCCTATGCTTGTTTGTCATCCTCATA
The DNA here is from genome assembly GCA_948253155.1 of Leucoma salicis. Classification (NCBI taxonomy): domain Eukaryota; kingdom Metazoa; phylum Arthropoda; class Insecta; order Lepidoptera; family Erebidae; genus Leucoma; species Leucoma salicis. The sequence continues at coordinate 8,836,039 of OX411820.1, read as the reverse complement.
GTATGAAAAAGAAGTTCCGCATCTGTAGACCTACAGACTAATGATCCGTATCCGCGGATATGAAAGCACATGAAGATCCGGCACATCACTAGAGTACTAGGAGCGGACGAAGAGTGTACGGGCAAGGAAGGAGCGGGCATCTGGCTCTACTGCACCCCCGCTAGTAATTTGAATTTTTTCTGCGCATCTATAAACGTTGGTTGTTCCAAGAGGCCAAAAGTTTGAATTGAGCTATACAAGTGACTACCCCATTAGAACATAATAGGTGTAAAATTTCTTTTGGCTACGTCTGTCAACACGCACCCAGAAGTTCTAAATAGTTGAGATATATTACGAAATATTTCGGGTAAGGTAAAACTACCAATGGTTGACACTAAGCCAATAGTTGTAGCAACAGTTTTGCAATGTAATCACAAGGTTCTTTTACACAAATCAAGACTATTTTATACGGCCACATAATGATCTAGTTTTTATTCTGGAATTATTTAAGCAAAGGGCTACTGTAAAAATGGCATCTTATTGACACTTAGCAGTGCAATACAGGTGTCTGGTTTTTTGATTGTCAGTTACGTTTAGCTTATAGTATATTTTACGTATGCATTTTTAGCTTTAAAATTCGATTTTGACTATAAAATTAATACTGCCTCGGTGGTGTAGCGGTAGTGTATGCGACTGCTAATCATGAGGGTTCGATCCCCGGGTCGGGCAATATTATTGAGCTTTTTCCTAAAAAGAAAAATTCTTAGTAGCAGCCCGGAATTTGGAAATGTGCCCGGTAGACGTCAATAGGCTCGCCCCCTATTACGTGGGACTTAAACATAGCTGGCGAGTCGTGGGTGTGTAATACACCTCTGCCTACCCCTTCGGGGAATACAGGCGTGATGCTATGTTTATGTATGATGTTTACAAATTTACTTCCCTTTTTTTTCTTTTTACATGGTTTTCTTCGGGTTTCAAACAACAAAAATATTTAAATACATATTTTTTGGACAATAGATAATTTATTTTATATGTGTAGTATGTATAGACTTACTTTTTTACTACAGTGGCCAATCTGTATTAAAATATTTTTTTAAATATAAAAGATATACCTAATATAAAAAATTGATGCAGTTTTAATCAAAAAGTAAATTAGTCATTACGAAAATTTAAGCTTTAATATACTTCGATAAATTACGAATTTAAGTATCTAATTGCATAAAAGCAGTGCTAGACTGACAACACAATGTTAAGTATTGGTATTGTCAGATGTAAACTAATGGCAATTTAATTTATTTATGTGTCAACATTTAGCAATTTCTAATGTATTTTATGTTTTTTCTTAGCAATCGCAAATGAGCGGAAAGTAGGTTATTTCGATTTTTAATATGTTGTGCCGTAATTGATCAGACTTTTTAAATAGAATATTAATCAATTCAATCTTGTCGTATATCGACTATTAGTTTGCTTTTATTCAGGTTAAACCAGTACAACTGCTGTGCTGGTCAACCATTGGCAATTTTACCTTACTTAGTAAGCGATGACTTGCATTTACAGTGCCGCGCTATTTGCAAGTGCGCGCTAAATTATGTCATAACCTAACATTACATCCAGTAGGATACACAGAAAGCAGTTTCATATACATACGTGTTTAGAAAAATAAAAAGTGAAATAAATTCAAGATAATTTAATATTAAAAATTAATTTTAACCCCACCCACAATTTAGGACTTGTTACATGGGCGAACGAGGGTGCGTTACACCTCTCACTAAAAAGCAAACCAATTCGTGAACGTTTGATGTGTGGTGATAAAATTCGTTTGTAGTACCTATACAATGATATAAATTATTTATACAAAGAACAATTAATTTGTGAATGTGGAAAAAGATAACTTTACTGAGAGCGGGATTCGAACTTGTGTCCCATCCAATCCCGGTTCGAATCCCGCTCGCAGTAAAGTTGTCTTTTTCCACATTTACAAATAATTAATTAAAGTTAATTAAAGTAGCTAAGTGCTAAAATACAGATCAAAACTATTTATTAAGCTATCCAGACAAAATGTTAAAAGTTAACTATTATTGGCGCACTAATCGAGGTTGTAGGTATGTATTCGCACGCACCAATGTGTACAACGCTAACTCGCGACAAGTGGGACGGATTGCGACACCAACGATACTGAAAACGTAAAACTGATGGTAGCCCCCACTGCATCCGCTATTGCGATCTAGGGGCTGAAGTTTAGGCCACTAACGGTTGAAACACGATGAGTGCCGCGCGGTGTTACACGGTCATGCCGGGCCCTAAGCCCTTGCCGATACTTGGTAACTCTTGGCGTTTTGCTATCGGTAGAAACCCGTGGAAGACAAAAGCTTTAGACGTGTCCTTGTGGTTTCTGAGAGCGTTGGCAGGTACTGGAGGTGCCGCTAAAGTAGCAAAACTTTTTGGACATCCGGATTTAGTGTTTCCATTCTGTGCCGAAGAAACCGCTAAGATCTATAGGCGAGAGGATATGATGCCGCACAGAGCAAAAGCACCTTGTTTAAGCCATTACAAGCAAGAATTAAGGAAAAATTTCTTTGGCGAGGAAGCTGGCCTGATTGGAGTGTAAGCGACTAAATAGATAAGAATTAATTTTAATGGTGTTGTTTTCTTTACTAATAGAGGAATTATTCAAATTTAGGCATGGTGAGCCCTGGTCTAGATTTAGATCTAAGGTATCTAAAGCACTGATTTCTCCAGAAGCGTCAAGAACTGCTGTACCAGATCTAGACTACGTTGCCAATGATTTTGTGCACAGGTAAGATCAGAATGTGTTTAACAGTTATAAATTTTAATATGAAGTAAAGATCGATATTGACAGGCCTCGTGGTGTCGTCGGTAGTGTAACCGACTTCCGTGCACGAGGTCGTGGGTTTAATTCCCACTCAGGACAAGTATTTGTGTGATGAACATAGATATATGTACTACGTCTGGTCTGGTGTTTTCTATCTATTAAATGTATTTACAAAAAAAAGTAATATGTATATGTATTATATCCGTAATCTGGTACCCATAGCACAAGCGTTAAGCTTAGTTTGGGACCAGAGGACGTTGTGTGAAATGTCCGTGAATATTTATTTATTTAATCATAAAAATAAAAAACATCATATTTAAAAAAAAACGCGCAAAATGTAATATAGACCCAGATTCTGTAAAAACATAGGTAAGTCTTTAAATGCAAAAATAAGTAATATAAAATATGGACTAATCTAACTGCCTCGGTGGTGTAGCGGTAGTGTATGCGACTGCTATTCATGAGGTCTCGGATTCGATCCCCGGGTCAGGCAATGTTATTGAGCTTTTTCCTTAAAAAGAAAACTTCTCAGTAACAGTCCGGAGTTTGTAAATGTGCCCGGTAGACGTCAATAGGCTCGCCCCCTATTACGTGGGACTTAAACATAGCTGGCGAGTCGTGGGTGTAATACACCTCTGCCTAACCCTTCGGGGAGTACAGGTGTGATGCTATGTTTTGTAAAATATGGATATTGAGAACAAATTAAACTAATAAGGTCACAAAATACTACGTCAATATTTATTAGAGTATATTGAGTTGAGTGTTGTTTTATTATCCATTGTAGTTCTAGGATGGGACTCAAGACTCGCGGGCAATTTTGTGGTTTAATACCTCGTACCTCTAGTGAAACGAGTGTGTAATCTCGGTTTAATGACCACATCCCGTTTTTAACAACGGTCTGCGCATTTGTTTTAACCAACGGGTACTGACTCATTGTGGGGAACAAGAAAACTCGTTCATTGGGAGTCGTAATGATTTCGACGCGTTTTAATTGAAAACACTCGATTTTAAAATATTAAATTACGTTATGATTTCACCGTTAAATACATGTAAATTGAATGCAACTAAATTAGAACGCATAAATTGTGCTTTGTTTTTACAGAATGGCATGTATTCTGGACGATAATGGTGAGCTGCCAAAAGATTTTCTCACGGAGCTTTACAAATGGGCCCTTGAGTGTAAGTGTCACTCGACAAACGTTGTTGCCTCCTAAGAAATTTATTACTTTTCCGCATGAACTTGCACATATGGTAATTACGTGTCTTCAGAAATGGTTTCTTTTTTTAGCGGTCGGTGTGTGGGCATTGGGAACTAGATTAAATTGTTTAAACGACAATGATGCTGAGGCTAAGGAAATAATAAAATGCATACATGGATTCTTCCATAGCGTTCCAGTTTTGGAACTTTCTGCACCACTGTGGCGTATATATTCCACTCCCGCCTACAAAACATATATTGAAGCTCTGGATGCCTTCAGATCGCTCTGTTTAAAAAGACTGACTGATAAAGGCATATGTGCACAAATAGCTAAAACTTATGGTGAAAAAGTTGCTACAATATTGGCATTAGATTTGTTATTAGTCGGCGTGGACACAACAGCAGCGGCTGCAGCAAGCACCATCTATTTATTATCTAAAAACCAGAGTGCACAGAGAAAACTGCAGAAAGAATTAGATAAAAACATTATATTGAACAAAATAATAGACTGTAATGACTTAGACAAGTTAACTTATTTGAAAGCTTGCATCAAGGAGTCTTTGCGGTAAGTTTTCAGTTTTAAATAGAATGTAAATCATCGTATAGAGTTCATGACCGATTTCGATATTGATCCTCATTTGTCGAAATCACCACTCCACGTGTATGGTATCAACTCTAGCCTTTGACATTTACCACTTAAAGACCATTACTAGTAATAGCATTATTTATTTAAATGTGTTAGGTCATATCGACAGTTTGTGGTTTCACAGCATTTGTTTATAAGACTACTACTTACTAGTAATTAGAAAGTATTTAAACTAACTTTCAAATAGGATAATAATAATAATAATAAATAAATAAATATTCACGGACATTTTTTACACAACGTCCGCGTCGTCTGGTCCCAAATTAAGCTTAACGCTTGTGCTATGGGTACCAGATTACGGATATAATACATATATTACTTTTTTTTTGTAAATACACACATACATATATACTACATAGAAAACACCCAGACGCAGTACAAATATCTGTGTTCATCACACAAATACTTGTCCTGAGTGGGAATCGAACCCACGACCAGTGCACGGAAGTCGGTTACACTACCGACTACGCCACGAGGACCGTCATACATATCATGTTCTTATTAATTACATATAAATTTATTATCCTCCTGTCGAATTATCGTGATATCGCAACAAACTAATAATACAACTATTCAATAGCAACGTCCAGGAAAATATATAAAGAAATGTGATGTTTGTTGACAATAATTGTCAACAATTTATAGTTATTATAAAATGTATATTATGATGTAGGTATACTTAATCTACGAACCAACAAGAATGTAAGGAAAATCAAGCAGTTTTGTCTAATTCTCAAAGTTAATCACCACCAACTTCTCACCAGTTCCTGAAATAACTCTTTACCAATTTAACCTCATTTAGTTATTCTTATATACATATATAGGTAAAATATAATATATATATTTTACCTATATATGTATATAAGAATAACTGACTGATTGACTGACTATCTGGCATTAACGCACAGCCTACATTTCTGGGAACTAGGACCGTGAAAATTTATAATTTGATACTGTAAGTGAGGACTCCCGTAGGCGAAGTGGCACATGGCAAGTTTCTTTAGGGGGTGAGGGCTCCACGACCCTGCTCAAGAAATGATTTTAGGGATCCTATCCAAAACGAATTTTACATCTACCATCACGAACAGAACGTCACTATGACGAATCCGCAGTGATTATAATACACTAACATCATATTCATCTCTGTGGGTGAAACTTTTAAATATTGTTGTATCTGCTTTAGTTATAAACAAGGCATTCTTGGGTAAAAACTAGGAATAGCAAATATTCGTCTATGCATTGCATGTCAGTAAGAGTAATTTCATCCGATTAGAGTACAATAACTTTAATACCTATGTAATTTCAACACATGATACAAATGTATCATCTTTATGTAACGTGATCATTGATGGTTAGCGTTAAATTACAATTGCACCTGAGCCGTGCAGTTAAGGGTTGTTATAAGCCGTAACTGGGAATTACGAATCAATAGGTGTTCACACCCACTTATCTAAATATGTAACATTATTTACATATTTTTTTTGTACTACAATAGCAAATGAGATTGATGTCGTCCGCCAATTTGATACGTCCGGATAGACTGCAAACGGCGGGTTTATTTAATAAGGGCCCCACCCTACCCTATTTGTTGCCCGGCACGATGGGTGTGCAGTTAGGTAAACTTTTCTCAGCCTTCACAGAAAAAAAGGTTCACTATAGATTTTTTTTAAAGATAATATCCTGCGCTACGTAATAATCCTTTACAAACATACAATTTCAACCACACAAAGTAGGTGCATACAGTCTCAGAACAACTATTTGTGGATCACACAAAGAGTTGTTCTGTGTGGGAATCAAACCCACACCAATCGGGCGGGAGACCGGTATCTTAACCACTCTGCCATCTGTGCCTAATTGGGAGCCTAACTCTGGGATTTTCTCTCACGTCCTATCACAAGGGCTCATGACTTAAAACATCTAAGTTCTAAGACATAAGTTACGTCCCTAAGGACTATTACACAGCACTTGGTAAAACGAGTATATTTATGAGCTATGAAAGCTGCCATACCAAGATTTTTTACGATTTTATGTAGTTACATAGTATATCGACGGTAACACATTCAACTACCATACCCGTTATGCTAAGACGGTAATAAGTGCAGTTTTACAAGCTTACACGCACTGATTACCACTTATTATTCACTACCTGTAGTGACACGGTAACTAACAGTTGACGTAACGCAAGTTACGTTCTACTAATGAGCATATTTAGTAGCTTTAAAAACTGCTGACTAATGATGTGAAACGAGTAAATTTCACCCATATTTTAGAACAATCTCCATTATTTAATTTGGACAGTTACTAACTTCGTGTTAACTTACACCAAAGTATCCAAACTATTGCCATAATCTTGTATATTTAATGCTCTGGCTTTTGGATGAATTTGAGTTTTTACACGTATTGAGTTGGGATCCAATATATATAACGACAATTATATCTATCCTTCCCGCCGTGTGCCGTCTCTCCACCTGTGTTGGCGGGCCACTGGAACTATATTACATTACTTCAGTGGTAACTATATCTATCCTACGGGATTTTTAGGGATAAAAGGTATCCTATATGGTAATTCTTCGTACGACTCAAACTTTATCATTTTTGTTATTAATGGCATATTCGATCACAATGCAATAGGCTGCTACTAGCCTATTGGTACCAAGGACTGCAAAGATAGTAATGGGTCGAAAAAAGAAAATACATCACTTTATTGATCCGAACTAAAGCGTAAACGTAGGTACTAAGAACGTGGGACGCATCTGGAACGATTTACTAGGATATGTAGGTTCAAATCCTGCTCGTCACTGTTATTTAAGCACTAAAATACTATCGAAAATTGCGAAATAAAGTGCACCATAATGTATGAAATATTATGGATAAACGACTAAACTATTTTTAAATTAAGTTGTTGTGTGTAATATAATTTTTATTTTTACAGAATCAAACCTGTCATTTTGGGTAATGGTAGATGCATACAATCCGATGCAGTCATATCCGGTTATGAAGTACCAAAGGGAGTAAGTATGGCTTTTCCAAATTTTAAATAATTTAGCAGACGAGCCACGGTCTACCTGGTACACAAACCTACTACCAGTCATACTGATAATTGCTTACTTCCTTGAGTCGTCTCCTATCACACCAGCGAGAAAGATTAGAGTGGTGACACTTATATTCTTAATTTATCACCACACTTATTTGTGAAGAGGAAATTCTTTTTTGTATTTATCAGGATACATGCAAATATTTATGTGCCCGTGGACCATTGTATGTTGACTACTATGTCAAATTCATTATCTACAGCTAATTATCATAGTATCCTTTGTTTTAGTCACATGTAGTTTTTCCTCACTACATATTATCGCATGAAGAGAGATATTTCCCGTCCCCTGAGAAGTACGTGCCAGAGCGATGGCTACGGAGCAATGTTATCGAAAATACGGAGTGCCCCATAAGACAGGATGACGGAGCGGCAGACGTATGGCGCAAGCAGAAGGAAGTGGGGATCCACCCATTCGCGTCGCTTCCTTTCGGTTTTGGACGACGCATGTGTATTGGAAAGAGATTTGCCGAAGCGGAATTACAGCTTTTGTTGGCTAAGGTAACTGTCATTTCGTTTACTAATATAACTTTACTCTTAGTAACTAATGTTGGATTGGTTGGTGTGTGAAAAAGATATTTGACTGAAGGCAATAAGTCCGTTCATAGAATGCTTAAACTATTGACTAAAAGTGATATCAAAAATAGAGCGTTATATGTGGGTAGATGTGCTCGTACTGCGATATAAAATCGAATGCAGGACGCTTTAAGGTTTTATTCATAAAATAGAACATAGCGATCCTGGAACGCTTTTGGCATTTAGAATATTGCGCTTTGCTTCTGATATTGCATAGATATATGGTGCCGGTCATCATCTATCTATATAAATGTGATATCCTCATATCCTACCGTAGCCACTCTCAAAGTATGTTTCGCGGAATCCTAGGGTGTCATAGCCATATAAAAAATTCGTGAAAATATAAAAACGAAGAGATAGAACTAAATGAGTACCTAGTAGTAAAATTTTACACCTCATTAAATTAATAATATCAAGTAATGACGTTTAATAAAGAGTACATAGGTATATAAAATAAGTTCTGTATTATTTTAGGGGTCTATAATTAGAATTTTTAAAAGAGTTCCGTGGACATAAAAGTTTGAGGGCCGCTGTTTTGGGGTATTTTTATATTATCACCAATCGATTAATAACATCATGTATAATTTTGTCCAGATATTCCATCGTTTCGATGTGACGTGGCGGCACGACGATCTAACGTATAGCGTTACGCCCACCTATGTGCCAAACGAACCGTTGCAATTTACTCTCAGCCACAGAATTGGAACAAATACCAACGATAGATAGGAATTAGATTTAATGTTTAAGTAGTACATAGTTGCTATTCTTGTGTAACCTGTGTTTACTTTTAAATATAATAGTATTTAAATCGTTTAAGATAAATAGATAACTTTGTTTTTACATAAGAATTTTTGCTACGTATTTTTTTACATAAAATGTATATTTAGATATTTTTATATATATTTTTAGGATTTGGCATGCTTAGCACTATACATTAAACACAAAAAAAAATGTATACTTAACATAATATTAAGTTATCTAAACCATAATAAATATACATAACCAATGTGTATTGATAATGTATACATATTACAAAATGTTTAGAAATAATTATTATTGCAATCTATTCCCATCTCGATGTTTGCCAAAGACTCAAATATGTATGGAGCTACACAGTAATTGTAAAAAGAAATATTGTTTTATTTTTGTACGTACATATAAAATATTCATATAATATTTTTTGTTTATACTTTTCCGCTGCAGAGTTTTTCCTTGTAGCGATTTTCGAAGACAAGTAAATATTGTACAGTATACGAAAGCAGGAAATTGGGCACTGTTTCGGTCCATCTTCTTAGTATTCACAAAACCGAAGACTTTCTTCATCTAAGTATATTTAAAAACCTGCCAAATAATTATAAGAGATAGAAATAATGTTATTTTGCACTTACTATTTAGCGGAATCATTGAGCTGGTACTCGTTTGAACGTCCAAAGCATTCTTGGACGCCAGAGTCAGCCCAGAGCCGCTTCATTGCCGCTAATAGCTCCTCGCTGAAGGGCTCAGTGTCCTCCATCCGCTGGATCACGTCAAACACCATCTTGCCATCGCTCTGAAATAATTTGACGTGTTAGACGATTATACAATTTACATCATAATTTTAATTAGGACACTACTTATTAACCCGAACAAAATAATAGTTCCTATAGAATAGCAATATTCTGCAAATTACCTAACACCGTTACCGTGTGGTGACGGAATAAGAATACAAGTGTCACCACCCTATCCTTTCCCGCAAGTGTCGTACAAGGCGAATAAGGGAAGTAAGCACTTATCTCCTGTGTGATCGGTCATGAAGCACATGTTTTGGCTGTAGCAGAAGATAGCCGTTTATTCTATAATTTCATATCTGAGAAATTAAATGTCTTGTCTCTCGGTATAGTTGAGTCCACGAGCGACGGTTACTACTTACCGCCATAATTAGCAATAAAAAAAAATGCATAGGGCAGGGCATGTGTACCAACCTCTGAAGGAATGTAATATGGTTCCAGTGGCCCGCCAATAAAGGCGGAGAGACGGCACACGTTTTTTTTCTTTAGTGGGTGAGGGCCCAACATGTGCGGTTAGGAACATTTTTTCCCGCCTTAACAAAAAAAAAGGCATGTGTACCAAATGTACACAGGTAAATGATGCCCTGTACAAACGTATATAATCCTGTGGCATATGACTAAACGAAGTTATCTATGGATCAAATTGTGAAATCCACGCAGAAGAAGTTATGGGCAGAAGCTAGTTTATAATAATTTGACAAGCTTTTCCACGAGACGACTTAAAATTAATTTAAGGAAGTTCTAAAAAGAATACAGGGTCCACCGCGATAGATGAGATGTGCTGACCGATCTATTACACTAGTACTTAAGCTTATTTGTCCTCTCATAATGGATAAGACCCGTGATCAATAAGTATATTAGTGACACCGCCCAGGTACCCTTGCCCTTACGAACTCATTTTTAGCGTGTTACATTATTGTTATTCAAGTATTTTTGTAGAGGAGTTACATACATCATTTTTCACATGACTTTGTAATATATTTAACTGTTAAGACAACATTGTTGGCGGCAAATTTTCCCACGAGCTTTCTTTTTTATTGCTTATGGCGGCGGACGAGCTGCGGCCTACCTGACGCCAAGTGCTATACGCCGCATATGGTAGCAGTACCAGTAGCAATATGAAGTCTGAATAGATCGACTCTTTCTGCAACCAAAACATTAGTTGCTTGACCACCGAAAAAGAAGACGTTGGTGCTTAACCGTTCAGATCTAACAACCAGTGACGGCTCTCGCTTGGTTCCTAATCCTACCATCAGTCATTTACAAATAGGATTAGCAGTCAGGTTCTTATGACGTGGTCTCTGAATGTTGGCTTTGAATCAAAGCTCAAACTCGCTCAGCGTGCTATGGCGTGGGCCAAGTTTGGTATTTCTCTACGTGATCGAATCCGTAATTCGAAGATCCGTAGAAGAGGCAAGGTCTGACATAGCACGCCAGGTTGGCATGCTGAAGTGGCAATGGGCAGGTCACATAACTCGGTTCTCGTTTTACAACCGTTGGGAAGAAAAAATGTGCTTGAGTGGCGACTAGGTTTTGAACGGTGCAGCGTAGGACGGACTAGACGATCTGTTCAAAGCCACAGAGAGCCGTTGGATGCAGTCAACACAAGACAGATGTGGCGCTCTCTTGGGGAGGACTATGCCCAAGAGTGGACGTTGGAATCAGCTTTTTATAACTACTTGGACATTTTGTTAAGGTAACCACAATATAAAGACCCTAAGATGTAAAACCGCCAATGTTGGCTTATGTAACTTAGTTGCAAGGTAATAGAGGTGAGCCTATTGACTTATACCGGCCGCATTTCCAGACTCTGTGCCACTACTAAGTATTTCGCGCTGCCTCAGCTAATAAGATGTTTGAAAAATAACTCACATGGAACTCACTCAGATCTAATTGATCGAACTATACTAAGTAAACTGAGTAAATAAGTTTTAATGTTATCTGAAAGAAAGTTTGCGGCCCGGGGCTCTAGCCGTTAGTTTAATGTTGTTTTTATTACAAACATTTGAAAACGCAGGGTACAGCCAGTAGTTTAATAAAATTAAACGGTTAACTAAAACCAAAGTTGTAAAAATGAGAATTATTTAGTCCTTTCCGACAACATCTAAGCATTTCAAATAAGCAGTTTGATAATGTGTGTAAAACTGTTAGGCGTCAACTATCCACTTTGCCGGAGCTTGATAGGCAAACTAAGTGTATGCATATTACAGTATGTAGACGTTACTGAAATTTCATTACCAGCCTTAACTATAGGCTAGTCCCAAAATGAACATTATCACTGTAATCGTGCCAACATCTAGTATAAGGATATCAGGCAATATCAGGTAACGTATAAGGATATTAGACGACAAATTAGAATATTCATTAAAATGTCCTGAATCTGTAATTTGATAATACCCATTCAAATAACCAGGTAGGCCCTTGACTAGCAAAGTAACACCCTGTCACAGAATATAAGTAGGGATTATAAAGTAACGGTGAATATGTCTAAAGCTGCACTTCCTCGCATAAATTTACTAGTATATAGGTATAATACCTACACTATACATATACTACATTTACTGACTGCGTCAGAAGGTGTAATCTTATTTTTTATACTATGTGTGTGACAAACAAGCTCATGGCTCACCTGATGGTAAGCGGTTACTGTAGCCTATAGACGCTAGCAATACAAGAGGCACCGCGCGTCGCTGTCTCCAAGGAAAGGGATACGAGGTGGATAGGAAGGATATTAAGGAGAGGATAGGAAAAATAATATTCACGGACATTTTTCACACAACGTCCTCTGGTCCCAAATTAAGATTAACGCTTGTGCTATGGGTACCAGATTACGGATATAATATGTACTTTACACTTTTTTTGTAAATACATACATATTAATAGTTAGAAAACACCCAGACGCAGTACAAGTGTCTGTGTTCATCACACAAATAATTGTCCTGACTGGGAATCGAACCCACGACGGAAGTCGGTTACACTACCGACAACACCACGAGGCCCGTCAAAATAAAATATACAAAAAAAAGTGTTTTGTTAACTATGTGTAAAAAATGAGAGGATAGGGAAACTCCTCCTCATGCTCATGTCCCATTTCGTTCGTTCTCTTTACCGCTTAATCTTTTTCCAAGGCGCAAGTAACGCTCGTCTATACAAAAAAAAAGAAAAAGGCTCTATAGGCTACGGTAACCGCTTACCATCAAGCGGGTCATATGCTTGTTTGCCATCCTTGTAGTACAATATTTTTTATTGTTGTACAAGCATTATGTCAAATATTACATAAGCTTAAGCAGAAAAGTTACAAGAATATCGTGTTATAGAGTAATATCGTCTCAATTGAAGTCTAATGACCCGCCGTCTTAGAAACATACGATAATCCGATTAGTAATCCATTTACTGTGCCCGTCTCAGACAACTACGCTTCCGTTATGCAATCCGTCGGATACCACTTAAATTCAGCAGGCTAATGAGATTCTTCGGAATTCATAAGATAGCTTGATTCTTTTATTGTTATGTAGACATTCCGCAAATTGGATTTTCTTTCAAAACGTTTAACGACCTGTCCGTACTGAAACGTTATGATGAAATTTGATATTTTATTAAGCAGAAGGCTAACATTGTATGAGTTATACGAGCAACATTGCAGTACATTTTTAAAAGTCGTATTTAGAAATATAAGCTATACGCATCAGAATGACAGAGTAGAGCTTTCGCAGAAATTTGCTGTAATTATGACGAGTGAGGTGTCTACAGAGCGCATGCGCCGAGACGCCAAACGTCCACCCCTGCGCGGCCATTCACAAGCCTACTTCATTTGAACTACCCTTGGTTATCCCCAGCACACATTACGAATTCCTTTAAATACATCCCCATCCATTAGGATGTTACCCATTCCACATTAGAAAGTACTTATCAAGCTTATTTTATTGTCTGATATTAATTTAGATATTGCAGAGATTTTACAAAGCACTTATTAAAAATGATATCTAAACGTCTTAATAACGAAACCTATTACGATACATGTATGTACTTAACTTTGACTTAACCTGTATAGTACCGGAAAGAGCTGTCACAATGTGAGCCCAACGCATCTATATTATGCTCCATTGTGATAAGAAGATAGGTGCCCGAGGTTAACTTGACAATGTAATTTACACGGTAGCAACACATCGCACTATCTGTGTAGCAGCTGCGTCACATCAGAGGAATAAATAGCAACGGATCGATTGTTTGGGCACATCGACGTTTGTACTCTTGTATTTACAACACAATAGAATATCGTTTCAGATTTTATAATTTGGATTGAACATATATGGAACCTATATTCGTTTTATTGCCATCATTTCATAGACTTTTAAGATCCGTTTACGAGTCACTCGGCTAAAATGTCAAGAAGTATTACGTCACGCCATGTGACGACTGATTTAATTACAATTACCAGAATCAACGCCCCATTCTTGTTATGTAACCGGTGACGTAGACATAACATACTTCAACGAGAGGACGGAGCAAAGATATCTTATCTTCCATACGAGACAGGTACTTGTACTGATAACGGCGAAGAGAACGAAAAATCTTCTTCACAATTGAACTTTTTGGTGTTTAGACAAAAACTGTTAGGTTAGATATAGTAGCGATATACAAATAGGTAGAGTATCAGATACGAGTAGGTCTCAGTTTCGGACCCATAGCACAAGCTTGCCAATACAGAGGTTTAAACTTATTACAAGAAAGTCTGGTGTATGAGAGAATAACATATATTCTCGAAAATGTATGAAAGATGTGCCTTAAAAATAACATTACATCCGCTGTCATGAACATCTATGACAATTATGGACGCATGTGAAGTTAGCCCCCCAATGTAAAAATTAAAATAAAATATGGTGAGTTCTAGTTGCCCCCCACATAGTTCTGAAGTTCTTTGTACTTTTTGGAAATAGTTCTGTTGTTTACATAGCCCAAAAATGGTTTTGAAAATAATGGGGGGCTAACTTCTCAATTGGTATTTTTTGCGGGCTTGCACCGAGAAAAGTATTGGTCGGATCGAAAAATGTCTTTAGAATAATATGTAGAACTCTTTGGGGGGCAAACAGAACTCAAGCCAAAAATCCGATTTTTTCAAAAAAAATTTTTTATATTTTTTTGTCTAGGTATACCTAGTACATTAATTTTTCTCCGTATCAAAATAAGTTGTAGGGAACATTTGTAGAACTCTTTGGGGCAACTAGAACTCTTTTTAGAAATCACATTTTCCAAAAAAATAAATATTTTTAATTATTAATTTATTTTTGCCTACGCCTAGTACATTCATTTCTCACCGTATCAAAATAAGTTGTAGATAAAATTTGTAGAACTCTTTGGGGGGCAACTAGAACTCTTTTTAGAAATCACATTTTCCAAAAAAAATAATATCTTTAATTATTATTTTTTTTTTGTCTACGGCCATATTCATTTTTCACCGTATCGAAATAAGTTGTAGGGAACATTTATAGAACTCTTAAGGGGGCAACTAGAACTCTTTTTAAAATCACATTTTCCAAAATATAAATACTTTTAATTGATAATTTATTTTTGCGCCTAGTACATTGATTTCTTACCGTATCGAAATAAGTTGTAGTAACCATTTGTAGAACTCTTTGGGGGGCAACTAGAACTGTTTTTAGAAATCACATTTTCCAAAAAAATAAATTTTCTAAATTAATAATTCATTTTTGCCTACGCCTAGTAGATTGATTTTTTTACCGTATCAAAATAAGTTGTAGGGAATATTTAGAGAACTCTTTGGGGGGCAACTAGAACTCTTTTTAGAAATCACATTTTTCAAAAAATAAATATTTTTAATTAATAATTTATTTTTGCCTACGCCTAGTACATTCATTTCTCACCGTATCGAAATAAGTTGTAGTAACAATTTGTAGAACTCTTTGGGAGGCAACTAGAACCCTTTTTAGAAATCACATTTTCCAAAAAAATAAATTTTCTAAATTAATAATTCATTTTTGCCTACGTCTAGTAGATTGATTTTTTACCGTATCGAAATAAAATGTAGGGAACATTTACAGAATTCTTTGGGGGGCAACTAGAACTGTTAGTAGAAATCACATTTTCCAAAAAAATTAATATTTTTAATTGTTAATTTATTTTTGCCTACGTCTAGTTCATTCATTTCTCACCGTATCAAAATAAGTTGTAGGGAACATTTGTAGAACTCTTTAGGAGGCAACTAGAACTCTTTTTAAAAATCACATTTTCCAAAAAATAAATATTTTTAATTAATAACTTATTTTTGCCTACGCCTAGTACATTCATTTCTCACCGTATCGAAATAATATGTAGTAACCATTTGTAGAACTCTTTGGGGGACAACTAGAACTCTTTTTAGAAATCACATTTTCCAAAAAATAAATTTTCTAAATTAATAATTCATTTTTGCCTACGCCTAGTAGATTGATTGTTTACCGTATTGAAATAAGTTGTAGGGAACATTTAGAGAACTCTTTGGGGGGCAACTAGAACTGTTATTAAAAATCACATTTTCCAAAAAAAAAAATATTTTTAATTATTAATTTATTGTTGCCTACGTCTAGTATATTCATTTCTCACCGTATCAAAATAAGTTGTAGATAACATTTGTAGAACTATTAAGGGGGCAACTAGAACTCTTTTCAGAAATCACATTTTCCCAAAAAAATATATTTACCATTGTTATTTTTTTTGCCTACGCCTAGTATATTCATTTCTCACCGTATCGAAATAAGTTGTAGGGAACATTTGTAGAACTCTTTAGGGGGCAACTAGAACTCTTTTTAAAAATCACATTTTCCAAAAAATAAATACTTTTAATTCATAATTTATTTTTGCCTACGCCTAGTACATTAATTTTTCACCGTATCGAAATAAGTTGTGGGGAACATTTGTAGAACTCTTTAGGGGGCAACTAGAACTCTTTTTAAAAATCACATTTTCCAAAAAATAAATACTTTTAATTCATAATTTATTTTTGCCTACGCCTAGTACATTCATTTCTCACCGTATCGAAATAAGTTGTGGTAACCACTTGTAGAACTCTATGGGGGGCAACTAGAACTCTTTTTAAAAATCACATTTTCCAAAAAAATAAATAATTTTAAATATTATTTTATTTTTGCCTATGCCTAGTACATTAATTTTTCACCGTATCGAAATACATTCATTTCTCACCGTATTGAAATAAGTTGTAGTAACCATTAACCATAGAACTCTTTAGGGGCAACTAGAACTCTATTGAAAAATCACATTTTCCAAAAAAAAAAAATATTTTTAAAATAGTGTGTCATTGTTTTGATTTCACATTTTTCACTTTGTGTTTAATGTATAGTGTGCCATTTAAAATGTCAACGTGTGTAATTAAAGTGTGCCAAAACTACAAAAATCGGAAAATGAGCACTAAAGATATCTCTTATCATCGGTTAGTAACATTATTTCATACAATAACTGGCTAAATAAGTCATTTAAATATTCCGAAAATAAATTAATTTTAGTTTGTATTTTTTTATGTGATACTAGTTTATGAACTTAAATTTCCCCCGTAATCTTGCAAATTTGATGATATTTTATAGATAGAGAGTAATAGAAACATTACCTAACATCATTATTAGCGTTTTTAGTGGATCCATAGAGCTGCACAGTCGTAATTTTCGGAATTAATTACATTATTACTATTTGTAATTTTGTTATTTATTTTAATGATGATTGTTTACATTTTTAAATTTATAATTATCGTGGGTTATAGTAATATTCTCATTAACGAAGAGGTTATAATAATAGTATATATTTTTTTATAATATATTAAGATTATGAGAGTAAATAGAAAGAGATAATTGACTACTATACCTATGAAATATTTTGTAGTATAAGAATGTCTTGAATCTATGATAATATAATTTTACCATAATTTAATACTACTACTGAAACTGGTATCATTACGCACGCACACAACCACAAATAGCACAAGTGTAATGACAGCTGTCACGCACACTAGCATAATAATTCCCGCCCGATTTTTATGGCGTTTATAAGAGTAACAGTCCATCTAGATATATAATTTAATCTAAGCCTACAGTTATGATAATTTTACAAAAAAAAAAAACAATAATTAAAAAAAGATCTGCTCAACAAACATGGTGTGTTTATACATGAGACACAACACGAATAGATAGAAAATTATTGAATTATTTGGCATCTTATTTGGTCAGATTCCGTATATCTCGTTTTCAAGCTTTAATGGATATCGGAACACGCAAGCCTCCTCGCCCAGCTAAAATGTAGCCTTCGTCACGGCAAAGATACAATGAGGAGGTTTTTTTTATTTAGTTTACTTTTTTTTATTTTTTTTTTCCTTTTTTTTTACGATATATTTGATACAATGAGTTTTTTTTACTTTTAAAAAATAATATTTTTGTTATTTTTTTTATATATATGTATTTTTATTGATTTTTTATTTTTTTGTTTTTATGCGATTTTCATATCATTTTCCAGTAATTTTATATTTCAATGAACTTTTTTCCGTTCAGTATTTTTTCCTTTTAATTTTTTTTTTCACCGAACGATTTTATATTTAGGCGAGTTATTATTATCTTACATACATAAGTACATGCGGTACGGCATCAGCATCAGCAGAGGTAGTTTTTCGGGTCGAACAAAGATCGTCGTACGTGTGCCATG
Organism: Leucoma salicis; assembly: GCA_948253155.1. Classification (NCBI taxonomy): domain Eukaryota; kingdom Metazoa; phylum Arthropoda; class Insecta; order Lepidoptera; family Erebidae; genus Leucoma; species Leucoma salicis. The sequence goes on along the minus strand of OX411820.1, from coordinate 8,817,469 downwards.
ACACGCCGGTATACACGATGGCAACGTAGTGTTCGCGCTGCTCACGATATGAAGACATGCCTGCTAAATAGTATATCTGATTGTCGACTTCAATTGATCGCGGGATTGATCCCAAAGCATGGCGTAGCTGGGATCTAGTCCTTGATCTCAGGTATATAGGATCAGTCAGGATGCTTGTATCGATAAACAACTGGGGTCCATATGACGTCTTTATTTCGATGTTATTTTTACACTTGCTGCAAGTTGTATTCGGTGGCAGAATATTGTCGTTGATAGCTTCCTGAAGCTTTTCAAATCCATGATCGAAAATAATATCGACATTTATGCTCAAAAACGATAAGTTTCTCGTATTCTTGTTAGCACATTTCAAACAGTGTACCGATGTAATTACGCTGGGCATATTACGAAACATAAATTGCACAAGATGGGCTGAATTACATTTTGCATTTAGTACGTCCATGTGTCGAGTGAGTTGCACGACTTCAAAAATGGTAATTGTCGACAACATTTTAGACCGAGTATTGTAATGGTCGTGGTTCAATTTTCCACTTTCTAATATTGAAAGAGCAAACTTTAGCGGTCCATACGGTGAAAATTTGATTTTCTCTTTATATGTTTCATATACAGAGATTGAATTAATCAATATCTGCATGAGAGAATCAAATGCACACGTATTTTGTAGTTTCAAGGCCCGTTTATTCGCCACAATTGGATCCATCACGTTTCCATTTTTCAATAATGGCATTCCGAAACTTATACAATTCGATTTCACGATATCCCAATCAGCACATTTATCCAAATAGTTTTTACGCTTCTTGTGGGCGGTGGGATGTTCTACCAATTGTTGCACCGTTTTTGAAGTCAAAACATTGTCGGATGATGTCTGTTGACTATAAAGTCCGCAATTATTATTGTCGTGTATATGAGGTATTGTATCACCACCCACCAATCCAAAGGCCGAAGTATCGACTGATTTATCAGTTAAGTTACTGTCGTCATTCCAACTATGTTTAACAGCGAGACTCTTATCGGACATTTCTAACTCAGAGTCATCGTTAAGGGATATGGCACTTCGATCATTATCTTCCTCGATAATGCAATCGTGTTCAACGAGTTCTTTTGTTTTACGCTTCTTTGTGTTCCCTAATCCTCGCCAATCTTCAACTTCGTTCCATTCACTCGCATCTAATTTATCGTCGACGATCGATTGGGGCGTTTGCTTATACAGATGAACAATTTTGTCTGCAGTCAGACGCAATTTTCCTTCGATGTATTCGAGATGACGTAACACAAATTTATCAGCACGTATTGGAAGCTCACCTTTGAATATACACTTCAGATTTGAAAATTTGAAAATTCTGACTCTACGGAAGATGATGTTGCGATGATAACTTGACGCTTGAAGTATGGCGATAGTAAGCCCGTCCATATTGGAGCAGATGCAATTAAACTGCGTAACTTTTTTGCGACCTCTGGACTGTAAAAAGTATTTACTGTAATACCGTTGCATGATTGAGCAGCAATATCTTCGGCTTCCGTGTAAAGATTTTTACTCCATTCAACCCAACCATCTCCAACACCATCTTTTATATCGTCGTCCGTAGGATAAGAATTATCTGTTAACTCCGATTCGTCGATGGTGAGCTCATTAGTAACATCCTCTACCCTGCCTCTTATTACCGTATTGGCTATTTGAAGGTGAGCTTCAGACGAAACGACTGTTCCATCATTGTTTCGACCTGTGGTTTCGCTCAGAGCAACAACTAACACGGACTTTAAGAACCGTTCGACATCGGTAAACTCTTGCATTTGATATGCCTGCGCTACACATCGGATAAAAAATTGACGAAATTTCGCCATCTTACCTTTCAAGCAAGGCCACCTTGCGACCATGGCTATTAAATGACTCACGTCTAAACGGATATAGCAGGTTGGCAGTTTTTTGCTGATGCCTAGCACAGCCACATCATAACATGCTTGCATATAATCCACTAAATTTCGGCAATCTGCGAATGTCCGTGCGATTGCGATCAAAGTTGCACGTCCAAAGTCACAAACGACCATTTGCGGCTTGGGCGCACCGACTCTTAATATGTCAGATAAGAATGCTGTGATTCTTACAGCGTCTTGACGCGCTGACACCATTTGAAATGCTGGAAAGCTCCCATCTTTTGTAACGCATATACACTGATACAAAAATATGTGAGGTGATTTATCTCCAGTCGGCAATTTCAATTTGCGGCAAACTCCTCCGGTAGCGTCAATGGTCATATACGACGATGGATCATTTTTTACAGCGAGTTTATACGTAATAACTTGCTCTTCTGACCAATACTCGACAAAAAAAGAATCAGCACCTATTTCTTGAATTGACCTTGGAACGATTCTATGTTTCGCCTGTCTCAAGTTTTCGATTGGATCAGAAGTTGATAGTTGGAGACGTTTTACGGATTCTTCTTCTTTTGCTTTTCGTAGAACTGTCGCGTCATAAAGCATAGGAGCAACCTTGTCGCTAAACTCCATAAGAGATTTACTTTCCTCGCATCGCCATGTACTTGCATCTTTTCGACCATCCAGCAGAGTGCTTGCGACTTGACGGCGACGTTTCCCAGTCAAATGTCTTTTTTTTATATGATCCACCTTCGCGAAAGACCCTACGAGTATACATTCGAAAACAGCATCTGCATTTTTAGCTGGTTTCCTGTAAAGAAACCCATCTAAAACAGAGCTGCACTCGTTGCATTGCGCTCTGAAGTGGCAATAGTAAGCAGCATCGGAACTGTTGTATATCTTATCTCGCTTAAAACAAAATGCGCACGTTATCTTTTTCTGTTCCCAAATTTTTTTGGCAAACAGATCAGTCCATATACCCCGTCGAAGTACGTAATACGATCGAGCGCCATATACTACCTGTTTGGGTGCGACCGAGGCCCAATCTTTGCCGGATATAACTAAATTGAATCGATTTTTTGGGAGAGACGATTCAGAATCGGTGCTTAGGGTTGAAATGTTGATATCGTGAGGTTGAGGTTTATCCTCAATACCGTCATTACTTTTTAAATCGCAAAAAATTTTCAAAACCATGTCACGAATATTGCTTCGGTTATTATTAACAATAGTATGAACATGCTTTTTAGTGATATTTGAACCACGTATGGCCATAGCATCAGCTACTGCCTCAAATACGTCATGCGAGGGTGGTAAAACATGCCCATTGCTATCAACAGTTCTAAAATTTTTATTCGAGAGAATTTCTTTTAAAATAGTTTTATCGTACACCATGATTGCTGTACAACACAGACAAAAAAAAATTACAGAGCAAATTATCAAAACCTTGGAGGTGAAACGGACTGAGGAAGAGCGACAGGTACAGAAGGTAGGTGTAAAGTTGAATATATTAATGTTAGTTAACAAAAATGTACTAAGTTGATATCTAAGAAAAATTTTGAAAATTTCAGGGCTCTGAATGAACCACTGACCTATAGTATGCTAAGGGTAATTACAAGAAACAAAAGGGAGCAAAAAAACAGACTGAAAATCACACTGAAAACCTAAAAATTTCGATATTTTCTATTAAAATCGTAGCCCTAAAGTAAACTTTTGCGGGGGGACCTCTTTCCCTTCTAACAGAAATCGGTTATTTTATCGCTCACAGACGGACTAGAATCGCGAATGAGGTATCCACAGATTCGTCTCGGTCTAGATTATATTGTATTAAGAAATCAAAGTGAAAGGATGAAACACTGCCAAGTGATAAGCGAAAGAACGGAATATGCAGTACAAGCGTAGCTGCGCGGGTCAATTTTACAAATTGAGTGGTCAGAAAGGCCACAAATGGGGTATCGGCGTGTAGGGCTTGATGAGCACTACAAGATGGGTGGCGAAACCGGAAGGCCTTTCTATACAAAAAAGTGAAGTTAAGCTTCAAAAACTGATAAAAATATTCTAGGAACGACTTTTTGTGGTAGAAAGTTTGTTGTTTTTCAGAAACCTGAAGGGTTATGTGCTGTGCTCCCATAAGAGTTCTACAAATCTTCCGTACAAGTTATTTTGATACGGTGAAAAAATAATGTACTAGGCGTAGGCAAAAATAAATTGAGAATTAGAAAGAAGAAAGAAAGAAAGCCTTTTTTATTAACACAGTCCAGATATACAATTTCAGAACAAATATTACAAAACAAATTTTTACAATTACACCAATAAGGCAACTGCATGTCGCGACTGTTCCAACGAGGTCTACACTCAGCGTATTACCGTGCTGTGGTGACACATCACAGCGCTGGTTTTCAGTGCAAGCCTCAAAGCGAGGGAAATTAATAATTAAGAAACAATAATAATAATAATAGTAACTACCTACTTACGTACTTACTAATAAACGATCAAACATTTAAATAATAAACAAAATATAGATAATTATTATTAGATATATAATAAAGTATTAAAGTATATATAAAAAATTATATATATATAAAACTAGCTGATACCCAACTTCGTCAGCGTTAAATAAAGATATACTTTCTAAATTCGACCTGTATTTTACTCGTGATTTTATAAAACCATTGAAATGTATGTGTATTCTATATCAAATATTAAATGAAATTTAAAATTCTTAATTCAGGAACGTCTAAATATGTGTATTTCTCACTATCAACCCGTACAGCCTAGTATAAATTATATGTTATAAACATTGATGTATAAACAAAAACATAGCATCACGCCTGTATTCCCCGAAGGGGTAGGCAGAGGTGTATTACATACCCACGATTCACCAGCTATGTTTAAGTCCAACGTAATAGGGGGCGACCCTATTGCCCTCTACCGGGCACATTTCCAAACTCCGGGTGGCTACTGAGAATTTTTCTTTTTACGAAAAAGCTTAATAACACTGCCCGACCAGGAAATCGAACCCGAGACCTTATGATCAGCAGTCGCTTACACTACCGCTGCACCACAGAGGCAGTTGATGTATAAAACAGAGAAGATTTACAATTAGGCACTAAAAATATCCATTATAAATTAGTGCAGATTACGCTTTCCTGCACTCATTTCATTTAGTATTATTTTCCGCAACGTATCAATATGCCTAATAATACCAAAATCTCTTTTGAAAAACTAATTGACCGTCTCTTTTTCTCTCGTTCTTTCTGAATAGTGTCATTAAGCTCACCCACGCAGTTAAAAGTTGTTATCATGTAGAGTTTAGTTGTCATCAGTTAATATATAATTCCAGGGTCACGATGTTTGTCCGGGATGAACTCCGAAACTACTGAACCGATTTTAACTTTTCTTTTTTTTACAAACTGAATAATTTTTAACTACAATTAAACAAAAAAAAAACAGTTGCATAATAGTCCAGTGTCAAAACTTTTAGGAATTCTACTTTTTTTCTTTAACTTTATGACCTGGTGGCGTTAACAAATTAAAAATTATATGGTGGGTACGAAATATTGTGTAGTACTAAATAAATAGGTAATAATCTGTGTACGAACAGTATGATGTTTTTTGATAATTATGTACCTTTGAAACAAATGATTGGTAGGTATGTATTATACAATACGTCTAATCGTCTCGTTAGAACAAACTTTATAGAAAAGTTACTTACACGTAAAATCTACTTCTCAAATATGATTATACTAATAAATCTCGTTAGAACGAGTTTTATAGAACAGTTACACTTAAAAATCTACTTTTCAAATATGATTATACCAATAAAGTAAACGAAGGAAAATGAGTCCTACAATAGAAATGATTATAAAACGTACCTTTGGGGTTTTCTAAGTCACACTCTTTTAAAAGCCCTAGGCAAAAATAATGTTTTATTTACTATATTATTTTAAGCAGTGTTATCTGCCTTGACACACACGATAATTTAGTCCGAGAGAAAAAAAAATTCTACCCACTCAGCATTATATTTTCTCCCTGATAATACCCCCTTCAATCCTTCTCTTATTACTATCTCTTTTCAGCGTTGTTGCCCCAACTTACTCATTGGTGGATAGTTTTTTGTTCTAGAACATTCCCTATCCATACGCTTGCGATTGGAGTAGCCATCGAACGTTCTCGAACCCCGGCGTACTCTGCTCGCATCCGGGATCGCATGCTGGCCATATATGGTAATAATATTTGATTCTGGCCTTTGTGGGAGTGGATTCATGCGATCCATTGGCGATAATCTAACTGGGTAGGGAGTCTAGGCAACCGCGCGTATTTTAAATTTGCGGATATGGTATCCGGTATCAATTGAATATGCGTCTTTGTAATTTATGTAGTAATTTGTTCGGTTACATCGTAATAGTTGGTTTCTAATTTAGAGATAGAAATACACATATTTAGACTTTTTTGAATTAATAATTCTATATTTCGTTTAATATTTTATATAGGATACACATACATTTCAATGGTTTTATAAAATTGTGAGTAAAATAGGGGTCGAATTTAGAAAGTAAATCTTTAACGCTGACGAAGTCGCAAGTATCAGTTAGTTATTTTATAAAATCATACATAGGTACATACATGCTGTAAAGCCTTTTTCCCGTAGAGTCTCTCCACTTGCTACGATTCTGATATACATCTTTCGCTTCAACTACTTTCGGATTCCCGTCTGTACTAAAATACTCTTTTTCCTTATTCACAAATTATAATTTGTACTTTAATATTTGATTTCTAAAAAGAGTTCTAGTTGCCCCCCAAAGAGTTCTACAAATTGTTACTACAACTTACTTCGATACGGCGAGAAATGAATGTACTAGGCGTAGGCAAATATAAATTATTAATGAAAAAATTTATTATTTGGAAAATGTGATTTTTAAAAAGAGTTCTAGTTGCCTCCTAAAGAGTTCTACAAATGTTCCCTACAACTTATTTCGATACGGTGAAAAATGAATGTACTAGACGTAGGCAAAAATAAGTTGATAAATAAAAATATAAATTTTTTTGGAAAATGTGATTTTTAAAAAGAGTTCTCGTTGCCCCCCAATGAGTTCTCCAAATATTCCCTACAACTTATTTCGATACGGTGAAAAATGAATGAACTAGACGTAGGCAAAAATAAATTTATCATTAAAAATTTTTTTTTTGGAAAATGTGATTTCTAAAAAGAGTTCTAGTTGCCCCCCAAAGGGTTCTCCAAATATTCCCTACAAATTATTCCGATACAGTAAAAAATCAATGTACAAGGCGTAGACAAAAATAAATTAACAGTGATACATATTTTTTTGGCAAATGTGATTTTTAAAAAGAGTTCTCGTTGCCCCCCAAATAGTTCTACTAATGTTCCCTACAACATATTTCGACACGGTGAAAAATGAATGAACTAGACGTAGGCAAAAATAAATTTATCATTAAAAATTTTTTTTTTGGAAAATGTGATTTCTAAAAAGAGTTCTAGTTGCCCCCCAAAGAGTTCTCCAAATATTCCCTACAAATTATTCCGATACAGTAAAAAATCAATGTACAAGGCGTAGACAAAAATAAATTAACAGTGATACATATTTTTTTGGCAAATGTGATTTTTAAAAAGAGTTCTCGTTGCCCCCCAAATAGTTCTACTAATGTTCCCTACAACTTATTTCGACACGGTGAAAAATGAATGAACTAGACGTAGGCAAAAATAAATTAATCATTGAAAATATTTATTTTTTTAGAAAATGTGATTTTTAAAAAGAGTTCTCGTTGCCCCCCAAATAGTTCTACTAATATTCCCTACAACTTATTTCGACACGGTGAAAAATGAATGAACTAGACGTAGGCAAAAATAAATTAATCATTGAAAATATTTATTTTTTTGGAAAATGTGATTTCTAAAAAGAGTTCTCGTTGCCCCCTAAATAGTTCTACTAGTGTTCCCTACAACTTATTTCGACACGGTGAAAAATGAATGAACTAGACGTAGGCACAAATAAATTAATCATTGAAAATATTTATTTTTTTGGAAAATGTGATTTCTAAAAAGTGTTCTAGTTGCCCCCCAAAGAGTTCTCCAAATGTTTCCTACAACTTATTCCGATACAGTAAAAAATCAATGTACAAGGCGTAGACAAAAATAAATTAACAATGAAACACGTTTTTTTGGAAAATGTGATTTTTAAATCGAGTTCTCGTTGCCCCCACAGAGTTCTACTAATGTTCCCAACAACTTATTTCGATACGGTGAAAAATGAATGTACTAGACGTAGGCAAAATTAAATTAATCATTAAAAATATTTATTTTTTTGGAAAATGTGATTTCTAAAAGAGTTCTAGTTGTCCCCCAAAGAGTTCTACAAATGTTCCCTACAACTTATTTTGAAACGGTGAGAAATGAATGTACTAGACGTAGGCAGAAAATAAATTAATGATTAAAAATATTAATCTTTTTGGAAAATGTGATTTCTAAAAAGAGTTCCAGTTGCCTCCCAAAGAGTTCTACAAATGTTCCCTACAACTGATTTTGATACTGTGAAAATTTAATGTACTTATGCCTAGACAAAAAAAAATAAAAAATTTTTTTTTTGAGAAATCGGATTTTTGGCTTGAGTTCTGTTTGCCCCCCAAAGAGTTCTACATATTATCCTAATGACATTTTTCGATCCGACCAATACTTTTCTCGGTGCAAGCCCGCAAAAAATACCATTTGAGAAGTTAGCCCCCCATTATTTTCAAAACCATTTTTGGGCTATGTAAACAACAGAACTATTTCCAAAAAGTACAAAGAACTTCAGAACTATGTGGGGGGCAACTAGAACTCACCATAGTTTTTTATTTTTTTTACATAGGGGGGCTAACTTCACATGCGTCAATTATGGTGGGCGATGATTTTCAATTAATCTGGCTACGATACGATAGTCTATCTCTAAAACATACTTGAAACTGAACTGAAAGTGAAACTGATATTCTGTTGGATTTCTATAAACTCGAATATTTTATTATTATTCTCAATAAAATGCGTAAAATAAAAACATAGTTTTCATTAAAAAATATAGCTGTACAAATGTAAATTAGCGTGCTAATTTGAAACCCTGTTAAGATGTTGTGTTCTATTTCAAATGAACACAATACACTCTATATTGATTCTAAACGCAGTCTAGTATTCAAGCAAATAATGCAATATGCTATAGTGCAGTGGGCATTTCAACTCAGTATACGGTAAAGCGTCCCCTCATGAATAACAAATGCATTGTATCGATCTGCAGTGAACGTTTCATAGAATCTGTCCCTCGTTTGTATTTTGTTATAGCGTTTTCTTTGCATATTTCAATCATTTTATAATAATAAATTAAAAAAATGACATCCATATTAAGCAAATTAAATGTACTTATATTATGCACATTGTGTGAGAATCAAATATTGGACATATCAAATATTACTGGTAATCTATCTTAATAAATAAATATTCACGGACATTTCATACAACGTCCTCTGATCCCAAACTAAGCTTAACGCTGCTATGGGTACCAGATTATACAATACATATATTACTTTTTTTTTGTAAATACATACATTTAATAGATAGAAAACACCCAGACGCAGTACAAATATCTGTGTTTATCACACAAATAATTGTCCTGAGTGGGAATCGAACCCACGACCTCGTGCACGGAAGTCGGTTACACTACCGACTACGCCACGAGGCCCGTCTTGTTTAAGTAATATGGAAAATTACGGGATAGCTTATTCAAAGTTTCACGACCACGCGTTGCTGTGTATCAATTATTGTAACCTATCACATAGGAACATACTTTTTTTTTTGAGATAAAATGTAGCCTATGTTAGGACAATATGTCTACGAAAAGGTTCCGTAAACTGGATTATACTCGTATGTATATAAGATTGGTGGTATGGCAGAGCATAAGATACGATCTGTTTGAGCATTAATTATAAAATATTAGATTCAATATTGGTATAATAATACTAATGCATTACTGGCGATATAATGGTGATATTAATAGGGCCATGAAGTGGATCCATAACCTAATATGTTGCCTTTGCTAGTCAAAGGTTAGTCCTTAGAAAGAGGAGTTTAGATCAATACATTAGCTGCTATAGCCATGGTCTCCATAAATATGGTTATGATTACGAATACAGATACCAGTACTGTATCACAGTCACATGAGTTTGTTTCAAGTTTACTTTCTCGTAATAGTAATGCCTGCTAAATTACTTTCTTTACGGCACCTGTGGATTGGAATGTGTTGATATCTGCATTGTGCTCTACATATCATAAAATGTATAAATAAGTTCAGATTCCTTACCTCTCGATCCCTATTTCCATAGGTGATGCCTAGATTGGGCATTGCACGCAGAATTGCGACGAGAGACTGGATTGTGTTGCTGTACACCACCGGTCTGTATTGTTTGAAGTCTTCATTTGTAAACCCACTCTCGTGGATAATTCTGTTGGAAAAGACGAAATAATTATATCAATCTTTCATAAGCTACAGGTCAGCTTATTATTTGTATGTAAGTGCTAATTTGTTTATATTACATTAATTACTATAATTAATAAAGAATTATAAATATATTTGATAATAAAGTGATTAGACAGTAGACTGCAAAGACAGATATCAAATTCGATACCTAATCTGAGGTTCTGAACACTTCAGTGCATTTACATGAACACCCACAAAACACTCCGAATGGTGACACGTATGCCTGCCTAGTAGTGGGATAGGACGTGCCCTATGTTAGGGCAGTAGTAAGTTAAACGAATATAGGGAAAACAAAAGACTGCCACGCGTACATCTCTTTTTTTCTTTATAGAAGCGAAACAACAGGGACGTCGAATACGCCATGTCTCGCGAGGCCTTAGGAAAGTATCATTTAACAAGAGCGAACTGGCTGTCGATGATCTATACATATTTTATTTAGCTAATTAAAATTTCACCAGAACTCAAAGTGCGAAAAGGTGAAATCGTAAATTATTGCATCTCCTATACATATAATCGTTCCAGCACATATCCAGGAAACGTAGGTTTGAATCCTGTTCGTGACTATTATTTTTGATTACACATTTTCGAACTTTGTCAAGTTAAACCATGGTTTAGTTAGATAAAAATACTTGTTTAAAAGGCAGAATAACATACACTAGTCGTAACAATGACATAAAAAAGCAGGATTTTCCAATCTATAAGAACAAGTTTAACAAATGAAGTAAACGTAATAGTACTACATATTACTCATTTATTGACTCATTGAGTCATTATCTGTAGAAACCGTGGCAAAAGTAGCTGTTATGGACCAACCTTTAGCAATAGACATGCCGTAGTCATCAAATACATAATATGTATATAACCATTGAAATGATTCAGACTGCGTTTTTCCCGTACCAGTAGATCTTATAACACATAATACAAAAAATATCATGGACACATCATTCTTATTTTTTTTAACAACTTTCTCACCTACTGTGTGTAACCTACCAGAAACAATTGACAAATATGATTATTATAAAGAGTAATAAGTAGCCATAATAGTAACTTCCAGAACTTATTATTATTTTTTCAATAACTCTTTATTTTTAAATATATAAATCTACTGTAAGAAAGAAAGAAAGAAAACTATTTTTTATTGGCACCTTACAGAAAATAAACCCGTAAAAATACAAATATGTCTGGTATTATCAACAAAGTGACAACAAGGCCTCCATTCAGCAATGATGCTGCAGCGTAACATTATATTACACTACAGCGCTGATTTTCAATGGAGGCCCAACGTGTGTATGTCACTGAACTCCTCCTAAACGGCTCGACCGATTTGAATGATTTTTTTTGTAAGCGTTTGGGTGGCGCCCTGGATGGTTTAGATTTACATTTGAACCCGGTAGGTGGCGCCACAATAGGATTTCAGGACTTTTTCTTCTATTTATCTGTAAATGTTTGAGTAAGTACCGAGATGGTTTAGATTCACATTTGGGCCCGTTAGATGGCGCCACGATAGGATTTCAGCATTTTTTCTTCAATTTTTTCTAATGTATAATGACATAATAAGTACCTATCTAACGAATCCAAACGAAACGCCAATGTTTGGACAGGACAACGTCTGTTGGGTCCACTAGTGTATATATATATTATGTATCTCTTTTAACTTTAACTCTATATAATTAGATATTATATAATTTCTATGTTTATCTGCCTAAATTACGTATTCTATCATTTTATGTCGGCGATTTTTAATATTATTAAATTATGTCGTCAGGTGTGAATGTGAGCAAAACCAAAATAATGGTTTTTGAAAGAGAAGAAGCCAGAACAGATGTTAGAGTAGCAATAGGAAATGGTGTGCTAGAGCAAGTGGATGAATTTTTATATCTTGGATGTGGATTCAGTCGGGATGGAAGGTACACCACTGATGTAGAGAGTAGGGTGAATGCGGGAAATAGAGTGAACGGAGCATTGGGACAACTTCTCGGCAGTCATCACCTCAGCCAGAGGGCACGTGTCGCAATACACAACGCAGTGCTTGTCCCAACGTTATTATATGGAAGCGAGAGTTTGGTATGCAAAAAGGAACATGACTGCGGAGAATCTGTGGAGTGAGGCTGACTGACCGCATTCGTAACAATGACGTAAGAGAGCGAGTAGGTATGAAAGAGAGTATTGGTGTAAAGATGCAAAAGGGAATGCTCCGATGGTTTGGACATGTGGAAAGAATGACGAACGAGCGACTGGTTAAGAAGATATACAATGCGAAAGTGGAAGGATGTAGGTACAGAGGGAAACCGAGACTCACCTACCTAGACCAAATCGGTCATGTATTGAAGGAAGGAGGAGTCAGGAGTCTCCGAAACCGGCGAGCGTGTATGAAGAGAGTTATGAATGTTGAGGAAGCGAGAGATGTATGCAAGAATAGAGCCTCTTGGCACTCTGTTCTCTCTGCCTAACCCGCAAGGGAAATGGCGTGATGATAAGTAAGTATTTTTAAAGTAGTAAAGTAGTTGATGTAGGTACGCCTAAATGCAATGACAAATTTTAGTCATTGTAATCATTGTGATGAACCTCGCGCTTTTCTAAAGTCATTATTATAATATTATTTACTAATTTTTAGTTTAACTAGCCGTTAGAGCATGTTATTTTTTTGTTTTCTAAAGTATGATTTATTTTACTTTTAATTTGGACAAATAATAACATAATAATAACATAATCGGAAAAAATGGAACTGTTTCGGTAGTAAGTCTCAATTCATATACATTTGATTTATGATTTATACTGTTACTCATCTTATTTTTCTGTCTTTATTTCACAAGGGCGACTAATATTTTTTATAATCATACTAGCCTTTGCCCGCGGCTTCACCGCAGCCAAAAGCTAGTTTTTGGATATATATCTCAGGTTCCCGATATAGTAGCGGAATAAAATGTATAGCAGTTTTTAAGTCTAATAAAGAGCTAACAAATAAAAAAAGTTGCATCAAAATCCGTTCAGTAGTTTTTGCGTGATGCTCGAACAAACAAATAGATAAACACATAAAAATCTAAAAAAAATTGTTTTGTGTTTAGACACGCCTATATAGCACAATAAAGTCATTTTTCTTAAATATCTTAAATGTCACACAGACACCTCTGTTACAGCTTTATAATATAGATTTAGTAGTGTGTGACGCATGAGTGCTTTAACAAAATCCGTACATATATTTGATATTCGACCATCCGTTAACATGAAGCGAAGATACTGACTGTTACTCAGAAGAAGACGACGATCCGATTTTATTATTCGATTGAAACAATGCATACCAGTTATGTTCGCTATACACTGCACTAAACGCAATGGAAACAATCATTAAGTTTGTTACCATTCTTCAAATATTTATGGAGCGTTAAACGCCGTTACCATCAATTTCCGTACTCTATCGTGTACAAGGCAAATACAAGTTCGATGAACCAATTGTTGCCAATCACTTTAGATAGGAAAAATACGTATTACAAAATATATCCCTTAGTCATGGAAAAAACAATTTGCAATTTAATATATAAAATATTATATTTAAATATTTTAAGTATACATAAGTACAGTTCTAATCGTTTGCTTCAATATGTTGTATACAACCATTATATATTATATTTGTACTTTGGAGCATCCGGGATAGAAATGACGTCAGCGCCAGCATGGTTTAATCCAAAAACATTGAACTCACCAACATCAACGTAATGATGTAACGCATTGTTTAGTAAAATCGATACGATACAGATAACTATCCGCAGAGGATGTGGTATAATATAATACCAAAATGTTGACATTACTTGAATACACATCGTGATTAGATTACGGCAAAAAATATCTCCTATAAAATTTCCAAGATTTGCTAGCAAATGATAATAATATGGTATATGGTATCGTAAATGTTTGTTTACTTATTTTACTGACCACGATTAACTATTTGGCAGCTATCACACGGCGAGTGTCGCCACGATGTCGTCACTAACAAAACAATTATTTTACTATGCGTAAGGTTTACCAACGTTTTAATGTGTCGACAGATACCGTCAAAAGAATTTAAATGGCAATTGATAAAGGAAAAACCAAATATAAAATGATACCCGTTTCGTACAATCGAGTATACACTATAATTATACTTATAATCTCAAGGTCAGTGTTATAAGTCGTCATGTATACACCAATCAGGAGATATATTGAGAATATTTAAATATAACCTTCTAATATAAACGGCAAAATAAAAAAAAACGTCCAAAATCTTTGAAATCATTCGTGGTAAAGTTTAATTACCTATAAATTAATATTATTAGCAATTTAATGAACTTACGGAACTAAAGAATACTATCTATTAAATAATCTATACGATTAAAAAGCTGTAACAGAGCTGTCTGTACATTTAAGATATTTGAGAAAAAAGTACTGTTATAGGCTATACAGGAATGACTAAACACAAAACAATTTATTTTAGGATTTTTGTCTGTTTATCTGTTTGTTCGTTTGCGCATAAACTACTGAACGGATTTTGATGCATTCTTTTTTATTTGATAGCTCTCGATTAGATTAGACTTAAAAACTGGTATACATTGTATCCCGCTACTATACCGGGAATCTGAGATATAACCCAAAAACTAGCTTTTGGCTGTCGCGGGCCTTTGCCCGCTAGCCTTTGCTAGTATTATTATATTCACATAAATCAGTCGACGTAGTAACGTGTTCTTACAAATCAAAGAGTTCACAGATGCCCCCGGTCCCTGAAACATATTCTCAACAAATATAAAATAAATAATCTTTGCGATATCAACGGCGCATGGCCTTTGGCAACACCAGGGGCAACAGGTCACTCCCAGAGCCTAACCAGTGATAGAAAAGAACTCTGAAAACGAAACATAGACGAGATCATTTTCATGGTGGCTTGGATGAACCCTACTGTGATCCTAGTTCGGTTGTAAAAAGGCAATGCCAGTGCCAAGAGGCTGACGTGGTCCCAAACAGCTTCTCAGTGCACTTCCCATAAAAAATTTGATAGAGTACACAAAGAGCCTCAAAGATTTTTTTGCATAAAACGGTAATATCTCAAAGTAATCTTTGAAACAATACGGATGTACATATCAGAATGGACAGATGACCTCCTAAAGCCCTAACGTGTGCCATCGTCACACGCATTTGGGGTAACCGCCGTAACACCATAAAATGGAGTCCTTTCATCTTATTTCCTAATTTTCACAATGGAATACATTGTATTTTATTAATAATCGCATTGATAGGTTTTCACAAACTGAAATTTACAAAGGCATTTACAAAGTTATATGGGAACCGTACACAAACAGAAATCCTCAAGATTTAGGACTATCACTAAATACATTTGATACATATATATATATATATATATATATATATATATATATGTACGTTGTCGCATCTAAGTTCTGATATGACTGCTAATCTTTTATCTATGAAATGTAAAACATTCACTGACAAGTCGTAGATAGATAGATAGATACAGAGCTCTCGATAAACTGTATTCCTTGTTTATCAGGTTTTAAAGATAATATTGATCAATATACAAACATAAATTTCACCATACAAAAGGTACAGCAGACGAAACAAATTCTTGTACATTATAATAATGCATTTGCCTTAGTACCATGTTATTAAGCTTTGCTAAAATTAATTAACGACAATCCAATTATAAACAGTTGTAGCCAGTATTTAGAAAGAAAGAAAGAAAAGTTTTAGGCAACAAACAATAAGCAGGTTATAGGTTGAACATAAAACAGAAAATGAAAAAAAAACAGCAAAAATGCTCGTTACAAAACGTCTTTAACTCAGCATTTGCAGGCTGTGAAAACCTGCGCTGATCTTCCGTCATGCCGCTGTTGTGACGTCACGAATGACAATCAATTATATAAAAAAATAAAACAAAAAAGAAAATAAAGACTAACGGAATAAAAATGATAATAAAATAACAAAAAATACAATTATAAAAAATACATGTATGTACATTATTAAAATTATTACAAAAAGACTTGGTCTCAGAGCAAGTAAAATAAGACAATAAAGTGTGACACAGATATAATAATATCACACCATAGACTAATCTTACCGTATCATACCGAATACAAAGTAGTCTATGTATCAGACAATTCCAGATTGACATGACACGTTTCACATTTAATAACAAACTTTAAGGTGGATATCTAATTTTTTAATAGAATAATAAATATGGTAGGCATCTTAAGCTAACTTCGACAGTCTATATATATGAGTGTGTTAACAACATTGTCGAGGAATATATTTTGGTAAGCATATAGAGACGACATACTAGTATTTAAGTTAACACAACTTACTTCATTTGCTTGACTATCGTCGATTTTCCTGATTCGCCAGCACCTGTGAACAAATATTTATTGTGATATATTCATATTGTGATAGTCCATAGGTTACAGGTAAGTAATTAGCAGGTCTGTTAAACAGTCTGACATTTGAAAAATAATTGCAATTCAGAATGTCGTTTTCCATGTTTTTGAATCGAAAAAGATTATTGATAGTGTAATTTAAGTTGTGGACTCTTCAATAATGCATACTAGGACTCGAAGCCTATTTTGAAGGCCTTTATAATAGTAACACATGCAATGCGAAGCTGCAAAATGCCAGGTTATTATGTTGATGTTTAATTGTAACGATTTTAGTGGTACCCTGTTCGGTTGTAGATGTCGATATCAAAATTTCACGTGTAAGGCCAAGCAGTTCTATGGGTATTTTGTTTGAATTAGCAACAACGAATAATACCCTCGTGTCTCGGATAGCACCTGAAGTCGTAATTGATTTCTCTCTTTTCAGTCAGATTGCCGTCCGATTGGATTAGAAGAATGCGAGAACAAAAACTGTATCTGCGCGAAGCTACATTACAATATATTATGTTAGTACAATTACCTCATTATTATATTTGACTGTTACAGACTTAATAACTGCAACAAGCCTGCCAATATAGCAAGGTGAACAATAATCATCCTACTATTGCAATAACCAAAGGAGGAAAAAGCATGTTTGTCTTTAAAACACAGCCTATCAGCCAGACTATAACAGATTTATCAGTCCACTTATATAAGAGTCTATTTTAGAACGTGAAAATAAGCATTGTAATTTATTTAATTTTATGTTAAATAAGTCAAGGAGATTTTCAGAGGACATCTCGATGTTACATAACATTCCATAAGCTAAATTGGGGGAGGGATGTATCTCACTAAATCGTAGCGACTTCGCATCGTGTCATTGTGATTGGTTGAGAGATCACCGTGATTAGCCGACGGATTATTGCGACATCACGCGTCGGTTTCACTACCAATCACAAGCGAGACGATACGATGTCGATACGATTTAGTGAGTTACATTCTACGGGCCCTGTGCAGATAAACGATATTATCGTTTCATAGAGATTTATAAAAGCACATAACTCAAAATATTCAGTGAAAAACGAAAAGAAATAGAGCCGAAACTCGCGGTTCATATTTTAGCCAATAGACTAACAAGGTAGTCCAATTGGATTTATAGCTTTCCTACCTAAATATCCATTCATTGGAAAGGATCTACACTACCACAGTTGTTGACTTTTCAACTATACATTTGTACCGACCGCAGTAAAAACCACGATAATAGCAAAACATTTAATTACCAGCCTAAATGTAAACTATTTCAACTCACATTATACACGTCTCGTTGGGAGAGTAAAAATAGCATAGAAAACTAACCATTATACTTATATACCATTTGATGCGAACGTTACAGGAACGCTTGTAAAGTTTACCAGATTAATGAATGACAATTGTAGTGTTTGTTTGTTAAACTGTGTTAACGTTAACCACAGTTAAATATGGTATGATATCAGAAATCAACGTCATTACTTGAATACGTAAGAAAAAATAAAGAAGCCACTCCTCTTCTTGAACAAGGATACATAAAGAAATGCATACTTCCACATCCTATTAAGAAAATATAACTTCCTATTAGGTTCCACTTGTATAAGGTTAATAAGTATCTAGTGCTAATTATAATCTATACTAGCCTTTGCTTGCGGCTCCGCCGCAACCAAAAGCTAGTTTTTAGGTTGTATCTCAGGTTCCCGATATAGTAACGGGATAAAATGTATACCAGTTGTTAAGTCTAATCGAGATCTATCAAATAGAATAAGTTGCATCAAAATCCGTTCAGTAGTTTTTGCGTGATGCGAATCGTGTTGCGTTTAGACACGCCATGTAGCCTATTAGAGTCATTTTTTCTCCAATATCTTAAATGTACAGACATAGCTCTGTTACAGCTTTATAATAGTATAGATTATAAAACAGTCTGGTTAGCTTTCATCATTTATAACTCAGGAAGCTTTTCGTGGATTCAGTTGTTGTGTTCTTCTTCTTTCGTTATTTCAGTTATGCAATCAAAATTCGACGAAAAACGGCCGAGGGAATGAGTTTTTATACGAACGCTGTCTTAACGATACGAGACATTTAAAAGATTTCTATAGAAACTTATAGAATTAAAAAAAATACCTATAAAAACCCACGCGAGAGGAGCCCTCACCCACTAAAGAAACCCACCGTGTGCTGTCTCTCCGCCTGTATTGGCACGCCACTAGAACTGTGCCTTCAGTGGTTTTCAGACATCACCCTGCACTCAGAAATAATCCTTGTAGCGCGGGGGACTTTTACAAACATACAATATCACAGACACAAAGTACTCCCAGACTAAGAACAACCATTTGTGGATCACACAAGAGAGTTGTGCTGTGTGGGAATCGAACCTACAACACGCGGGCGGGTGATCGGTAGGTATCTATACCACTCCGCCATTCTGTTGTTGGTTCGCACATCACGCAAAAACTGCTAAGCGGATTTTTGTTTCATAGCTCTTGTTTAGACTTCAAAACTGGTCTATCTATATGTTTTATCCCGCAACTATATGGGGAACCTGAGATATAACCTAAAATCGCTTATGTCGGCAACTGAGCCGCGGGCAAAAGCTAGTTATTATCTAATCTACATTCATAATATACATTATCATGTATGTTATGCTTGTAGTTTTAGTTGTAAGGATCACAGATATGGATCCACATCTGTGGTAAGGATGTATTAAGTACTTAATTACTTTTTCTGCCAAATTATGCGTAGAAGCTTACTGTAAGCATGCTCCCCAAATATAAATACTCTTAGATATTAGATTTTTTTATCGATTCTCATTATTTATATTTTAGTATTGGCAACATTTTAAAAAGCGAATATGTACCTGCTGAATATTAACACAAAGTGTGAAAATGTGAAATCGAAAATAACAATCACGACCAGGATTTGAACCTGTATCTCCTGGATACCGTCCAGATGATTTGCCAATTCAGCCATTGTGACAATAACACTTTGTGTTTAATTTATATGGCTAAGCATGTCAAATGCTAAAAATATATATAAAAATATCTATAGGGCTGCATCATAATTAGGTAAAAATCTTAATTGTAAAATTATGTTTACCTAGTCGGTATAATGTATGTAAATGCTTCCGACAGATGGCGCAGGCGTCACCCAAGACGTTAAGTATGAATGTGTTATCGAAATTAGCAGTCAAGAGCAATTGTCACGATGGCTGAATTGGCAAAGCATCTGGACGGTATCCAGGAGATGCAGTTTCAAATCCTGCTCGTAACTGTTATTTTCGATTTCACATTTTCACACTTTATGTTTAATGTATATGGCTAAGCATGTCAAATGTTAAAAAAGTATATATAGAAATATCTAAATAACCTAGAATATTTCATACATAGATATAAATCGACTAATTAAGTGACGAAAACGTGGGTGTAACAGTACGAATACGGTTTAAATACAGGTTTCAAGTATCGTGACCCCTGATAGTTCTAATTGGCTCGCCAGCGCGAATGGCCGATCTTTCGACCTCTCCGATATAACCATTATCATTACCAGAGTCGGTGCACTCCAGATTCTCGTATTGCAAACTAAATTATAATTGCTAGAACAAACGTCAAGATTCAAGCATATTTTTCAATTTTTCGTGTAAAAAGTTGATTTGGAAAGATGCCGAAAGGATTGCCTGAAGCTTTACGAGCAAGAATTGTTACTTTGGAGGAAGAAGGATATTCTATGAGAGAAATAGCTCGCCGAATTGCTGTATCCCAATCCCGTGTCGTGAACACGTTGCGGAGGTATCGCGGCATGGATAACTTTGCTGATCAACCTCGCAGTGGTCGCCCAACTGTACTTACTGCTGCCCAGAAACGTCACATCAGACTTCTGACTGCCCGCGACCCAACAATCAACGCCACTAAAATAAGAGCTAAGTTGCGGGCTGCCACTGGCCATGAAGTAAGCACTCAGACCATCAGGAATTGCTTGCACCAGGCTGGATTACGAGCAAGAAGACCCTGGCGAGCACCTCTGAACTCACGGCAACGACGGCAACGCAGATTGCAGTGGGCTAGACTCCGCCAAAATGAAGATGATGACGAGGAAAACATTTGGCAAAATTGCTTCTTCGTTGACGAAACAAGAATAAGCACTCATCCAAACAACCGATGTGTCCGTTTCTGGAGAAGACGTGGGGATGCAGAGAGACAAAAAACTGCCATTGGTACTGTTCAACAAGGCAGAAAATCGGTGTCCTTTAGGAGCGGAATAATGATTGGAGCTAGAGCGCCGTTAATCCCGGTATCGGGGCTCGATGACTGCAGCTATGTACCAAAATGTTGTTATCGAAGGAATCGTCAGACCATTTAGAATAAATCATGGCCACCAATTCGTATTGGTTGATGATAATGCACCCGCACATCGAGTTCAACGAGTCAATGCTGCTCTCCGTGATCACAACATTGCCAGGTTAGACTGGCTTGCCGGTTCGCCTGACTTGAACCCGATCGAGCACGCTTGAGATTCTCTAAAACGAACTGTTAGGAACCGTCAGCCACCTCTTCAGACAGTGCCAGAGATCAGGGAAGCTGCTATTGAAGAATGCGACAGGTTATCGCAAGAAATCCTGAATAACTTGATTCTCAGCATGCCCAGGAGGATTGCTGCTTGTGTTCGAGCTAGGGGAGGAGTTATCTTGTACTAAATAAAAACAATTACGTAATAAATTCTTAATAATGTTTCATATTTCGTCGTTTTCTTTCATTTATTTCTTAGTCATAAGTAATTGCATTAAAATTTTCAAATTATTTTTTTATATGTAAGTAAAATAATCAAAAATATTTAATATTTTAGTTTCAATAAAGTTAACTTCTATTTAAAAAAAAATATCACGTAAGCACTTTTCTTTTGTAGGGTGAAATTTAAAAAATACAGCATTTTTTGCTAGTGATCACAAACTTTTTTTGATGTGTATATATATTACTACTAGCTTTTGGCTGCGGCGGATTAGGTTATATCTCAGGTATAGTAGCGGTATAAAATGTATACCAGTTTTTAAGACTAATCAAGAGCTACTAAATAATAAAATTGCCTCAAAATCCGTTCATTAGTTTTTGCGTGATGCGCGAACGAACAAACTGGCAAACGGATAACCAGATAGACAAAAAATTTAAAAAAATATATTCGTGAATAAGGAAAAAGAGACTTAGTAGGAGCGGGAACGAACCCGCGTCTTTTCCAATTCGGGGAAGTGCTCTAAGCCACTGAGCTATACTACTGATCTCTCGATCATCCCAATTTCCTAATCACATTTGTCTTAAGACCACATTCCTTATTCACAAATAATTTATACTTTAAAAAGTAGCGGAGCATGTCAATTGCTAAAAAAATAGATCGTTTAAAAAAAAAATGTTTTGTGTTTAGACACGCATTTTATATAGCCTAATATTATTTTTTTCTCAAATATTTTAAATGTACAGTCACAGCTCTGTTACAGCATAATTTAGTATAGATAAATAGATAGATGAACTCGAGTACGAAATTTGTCTGTCAAAAAGAAAATATTTATGTTTGAAAAACTTTCACGCGTAATCGCGTGTTAAGAAACTATTCCCAAGAGCACCTTATTATAAAGTGATATAATTAAAGAATGTCATGTTATACCTATTATCATGCTAATAGCGACTGCTTGTCATTTTTTAATAAATTGGACAATGTTTTACACATATTCCAACAATCGAGGGAAAATATACTTACTTTTGTCTACTGGGATAAGCTAACTTATCTAAAAACCTAAAACCATCAATATTAGATAGTGTGATAGTAAAATGGAAGATTGTCAATTATGCAAGTATTCCATGCCCTAAGTTCTTCTCATTTTTAAATATCTCTACAGTAGGATCGATGAAGTCATGGTGATCAACATTTCACCCTAATACAAACCTCGAAAACAAAATCAAAGTAACTAAATCTTCGGTTTGACAGAATGATTCGTCACATTTTTCGCGCTATCATCACGATAACATCGATAGTCGAGCGCTTCAACACTGCGAGGCACGGCTGAAAATTTAATAAAATGCTCGTCTTGTCGATATCGTAACACATCACATAATATTTATACGAACTCATGATAAAAATGCTTCTTATGAAAACTATCAAAACATGCTCATAGTTTAGCAGTTTATATTGTCCTAATTTAGGTATGAAATATATTTAAAGATTATATATAAAGTAACTTTATGTTAAAATTAAGTACATCTACTATCTATCCGTATTTTAAGTTATACTATACCATATTTAGTTAAGAAGATATACAATGCGAAAGTGGAAGGATGTAGGTACAGGAGGAGACAGAGACTCACCTACCTAGACCAAATCGGTCATGTTGTATTGAGGGAAGGTGGAGTCAGGAGCCTCCAAAATCGGCGAGAATGTATGAAAAGAATTATGAATGTTGAGGATGCGAGATATGTATGCAAGAACAGAGCCTTTTGATACTCTGTTGTCTCTGCCTCCCTCGCAAGGGAGATAGGGTGATGATAAGTAGTAGTAGTAGTACTATATAAGATTTTGGCCCATATGGACTTATTAAGAATATAAAAAGGCACTCTACGGCAAATTAATTACCTCCTTGCAAAAATAGTTAGGTATCCCAAAGGAACAATATTTTTTCCGGGCTATTATCCTTTTCTGGGCTCCATACTATATGTAAGCAAAATATCCTAAGGGAAAAAGGCGTGACAATATGTATGTATGTAATTCTGAAGATACCATTTTGATAATAAAAACAATACTTATAGCAACAATCTTAGTTCAAAATTACCTACTGGGTAATTCTATTTTTTAATGGCGGCACACAAATACTCGTAAGACCATGTAATTAATAGACGCCATTTTTTTTTACGGCCATAAGATAGACTGAATGAGGTTAATCAAATTGAAATTAGTTATTTGAACGCATGTCGAATCTAACTGTGCAATTACGAGGCGTGGTTCATAAAGCAAGCGCCATTCATGGTCAGGCGTGCACGCTAACGCCAAGGTACAACGTGACACATCAATTGACTTTCAATGTACGAGATATCTTTCTGTCACACTTTGTATCCTGTACTGTATTATAGATGTAAGGAATATATTGAAGTAAACACACATTTAAGGGCCTTATTCATAGAAACTAACACAGCGCTATAGCACTACTTTAGGTAAAACACTGTTTTGTCCCTTTTCAACAAAGTGCATTGAAAATTTTACAGAGAGTGACAAAGCATCTGTCAGCTTAAACAGTGTTTTAAATCAGTTTTATTTTATTATGAATAAGGGGGTAAATCTATACTACTATACAGCTGTAACAGAGCTATCTGTGCATTTAAGGTATTTTAGAAGAAATTCATGTTTTCGGCTATTTAGGCGTCTCTGAACATAAAATATTTTTTATAATTTTTGTCTGTTTGTTTGTTCAGGCACGCAAGAACTAATGAACGGACTTTTTGTTTGATAGCTCTTGAATAGACTAAAAACTGGTTTGAAAATTTTAACCCTGTACTATATCGGGAACCTGATATGTAACCTAAAAAAACTTTTGGTTGGGCGAAGCCGCAGGCAAAGGTAGTAGTGTAGTAGTTCAAATTATTACACTGTTGTCAAGCGTTGAAATACATTTTGTTGGAAATATTAATATACGCAATATAGATTTGGGACCGAGTGACTTACAAAAGGTAGGTCCTAAGTTTTAACAAAAAACCTAAGGCGATCAAAAAGACATGAGTAAATAAGCGGAACAGAGGAAAAGCTTCATACTATCGTGCTATGATAGGTTACTACAAGCTTGAGGCGCGTGTGTGCGTGAGCACCAGCGGCTTGTCACGTAGAGTGAGAAACCGCTTTATACCGGCTCGGCAGGTGCGTACTGTAGGCATATACGGCGTGCGTCGCATTTGTTTACATTTTACTAGTAACTACATGAGTAAATAATAGTGTTATAATATAAAGTGTAAATATGGTTTACTTACTGTACTATTTGTGTGAACAACAACATAAAGAATAATTAAATATTTTTGGAAAATCACAAATGCGAGAAAATATGTCAATATATCGGAACAACATATCCATCCATCCATCCATCAGCCTTTCAACGTCCACAGCTGGACAACGCCAAGAGAACGCCACAACGAGCGGTCCCATCATGGGGAATAATGCCGTAATATAATATTATGTATTGTATTTACAAAAAAAAATTAATATATGTATTATATCCGTAATCTGGTACCCATAGAACAAGCGTTAAGCTTAGTTTGGGACCAGAGAACGTTGTGTGAAATATCCGTGAATAATTTTTTTATTTTTTATTTATTACACAAGCAAGAATTCCTTGTATATTTTGATATCGAATTATAACAATGTTTATACATTTTTAATATCGGTAGTCATTTATACTGTGTAAATTTAAAATGCAATGTACTTACTTAAGTGCTTTTCATTAGGATATACTTTAAAATGTACTTACTTAAGTGCTTTTCATTAGGATATACTTTAAAAAAAAAACTTTATATTAAGTACATCTAGAATTTACCATTCTTCTAAAAGACACAATACCTAAATATACGAGAATGCGCGGTCTGAAAGACGATGTACATACTGATAAAAATAGAAAAAGGAATGCTTAGGTGGTTCGGACACATAGAGGATGTTTGAAAGAAGCTTAACGAAACAGATATTACAAGGCGACTGTGAATGGGCAAGTTGGTAGAGGCCGACCTTTTTTTAGGGTTCCGTACCCGAAGGGTCAAATCAGGACCCTATTACTAAGACTTTGATGTCTGTCTGTCTGTCTGTCTGTCTGTCTGTCCGTCCGTCCGTCTGTCACCAGGCTGTATCTCAAGAACGGCGATAGCTAGACAGTTGAAATTTTCACAAATGATGTATTTCTGTTGCCGCTATAACAACAAATACTAAAAACAAAAAAATAATATTTAAGGCGGGCTCCCATACAACGACTTGTCAGTCCGTCCGTCTGTCCCCAGTCTGTATCTCAAGAACGGCCATAGCTATACAGTTGAAATTTTCACAAATGATGTATTTCTGTTGCCGCTATAACAACAAATACTAAAAACAAAAAAATAATAATATTTAAGGGGGGCTCCCATACAACGACTTGTCAGTCCGTCCGTCTGTCACCAGGCTGTATCTCAAGAACGGCGATAGCTAGACAGTTGAAATTTTTACAAATGATGTATTTCTGTTGCCGCTATAACAACAAATACTAAAAACAAAAAAAAACAATATTTAAGGGGGGCTCCCATACAACAAACGTGTTTTTTTTTGCCCTTTTTTGCTCGCTATTGATAACGGCAACAGGTAGAAGTTACAATAGTGTAATGTTGTTTACCTAGTCAATGGTACGGAACCCTTCGTGCGCGAGCCCGACTCGCACTTGGCCGGGTTTTTTTTTGTTAAGGCGGGAAAAAACTTTCCTAACCACACACCCCGTCATTCGGGGCAACGAACAGAGTAATGTCACGAGAGTGTGTGTGTGTGATGAGTGTGTGGCCCTTCACCCACTAAAGAAACCCGCCGTGTGCCGTCTCTCCGCCTTTATTGGCGGGCCACTGAAACTATGTCACATTCCTTCGGTGGTCCGCCGGCGGTGGTAGAGGCCGACCTAGGCGAACGTATTTTGACCAGATCTGAGATATTCTTAAGGAAGGCCAGGTTAAGAGTACTCATAACTAATGAGCATGCATGTATGCGCTGATGAAATATATATAATTAATATATATGAAGAGAAAGATGTGTGTCAGGATCGTAGCAAGTGGAGAGAAGTGGTCTACCCCTACGCGAAAAAGGCGTGAGAATATGTATGCATGAATACATAATAAAAGGTTTATAAGTAAATGTTTTGTTTATTTAATCTTATCAGCTTATGCCACCCTTTTCGTGGGGGTGAGAAAAAAATTACCTAACCACAACCTTTCGAGCAAAGATCAGAGTAATATGGGGCCGTCGCCGACTAAGTAAACTCGCCGCGTGCCGTCTCCACCGTAGTGGGGGACGATCGGCAATGTAGTCTGATATTATTTCGGTGGTCGTCTGTGCCAACCCTAACAAAATAAGTTATAGACTGCTTTAGAAGCCTCTAAACGTTTATTTACTCATGTGCCAAAACGTGACCTCAAAATAATGATGACGTCACGACATGATAATTAATGTCTTCCAAAAACAGATGCTAATAAAACACATTTTTGTAATTAAAAATATTTGAAATTGGAAATAAACTGCTGCATTTTTTTATATTTATTTTAAAATCGTATATTAATAGTGTACTGTACAACAATCAGTTATACTTAACATCTCTAAATAACACATCATGCTGTGCTTCTCTGTATAATAAACATGGCCTGTTGATAACAATAGAGAAGTCCAAGATTTAATTTGGCACACCATTTTTAAACTTTCATAATTTGACTAGAAAAGCAAGAAACCTCAAGTAATTATCTTAAAAAGCCTGTAATCTATCTGATAATGGGTCGAGATGTGTCCAATGACTTTTAAACCAGTGTAGAATTTGGTTTTATAGCAGAACATGTTGAATAATAACATGACGATTAATCAAATTTGACCTTCTATGTTCAGAAACGTGAATATAATTGCTGTCTAAAAAATTCACATCACGCCATAATTAACTTCTTTCATAGTAACATGTGGCAATATCAATAAAGTGTTATATCCTAAGAATATTTTAATGATAACGATGTATGTTTCACATGATCCCATAATATTATTTTAACATGTAAGTACATTGAATATATGAAATGTTTAACAGTGGAAATGCATTTTATGATTCAATTGTAACCAATTAATATGAAAACACAATTACCAAATGTTATAAATAATTACAGTCACTCCAATTATTTCATTAGGAGAGAGCAATATTCATAATTATAATTAGTAAATATTAACTATTTGCACTGCTTATTGGAATAATCTTCATAACATAATATGAGTCATCAAACTCAAATGACTAAGTAATTGATTCTTAAAAGGTTCAGTGTGTAGTCATATAATTTCAGTATTTAATAATATAGGTATTTGCAAGCAAGCAAGTATAATTGATTTTCATTGTTGTGTTTTATAAAATAAGCTAATAATTGTCTGCATGGCACTTTATTGTAAATAGCAATATACCTTCATGTATCCTTGCTTTTTCTTTTTTACCAAAGAACTTCCCTATGAATGACTATAGCAGGGTATACCATAGCAGGGTATTTGGCTTAAAATATAAAAGAGATCTGGTGAATTAGCCAAGTCTTGTTTGGAGGTTTTCTTTTATCAGTTGGATTGTTTTCATAATTTTACTTTTGTCATAAATTATAATCGAAATAATAAATTTAAACACCCACAGAATAGAATGGGGCAATATCAGTAAGATTACTTTTTCCATATTTGAAAAATCCTATTTGATATTCTGCTAGATAGATTAGATTGAACTTATTATGGAATAAAGTTTGGTTTTGACTATCACAGCATACAGTGGAAAAACCAGCTCTTCAACTAGTTATCATGAGTGCTGCAAAGGTGATGGAGAAGCCATATTTATAAAGATGTTTAACTCAATGTTTAAAATAGCCGAATGTGTGGCAGTTAATTTATAATTACTTGGTCTTACATAGCTCAATATAGATAAAATATAACTAAATTTTATATATTTGCATAATAGCATTACTTAACAAGTTGAGCTAATATGATTTACACATATAGGATATAACTCCCAACTTATACTACACTTTGAATCCAAAACAAGGTCTTTTGTAGTTGGTTAAAGATACAGGTTGGATACATCTCTTGTGTAGTTTGCTCTAAGCAATATTCTGATTGCCAACTTATGGCAGATCCCCGGTACTATCAGAGACTTACAATGTGGATTATTACAATGCATATCTCTTTTGAGAGTAGGTCATTGATATGCATGATGAACAATATTGGGGCGAATACTGAGCCTTATGCTAGTAGGAATTAATCATTGTGACTGTGGAGCAATACCTCTCTGCTATGACTGATGCTTGGATCATGCAGAAAGCTGATGATCCATTCACACTGCACCTTGGGGATTCCATAAGATGGTAACTCATCAACTGTGATATGGGCTATATTGGTGATCACGGATCACCTGGCGATCCTAAGATACTGGAGATGCTGGAGTTTTGTAACCTTCTCCAATATCTTGGAAAGCAAACATGTCATTGCAAAAGGTCTAAATCAATGGATCCAACCAATCTCACATTTTGAAATCAGGTCGACATAGTGGTGCTATGTGCAAGATCAGCGGGTGTCAACTCAGTGATGCACATACAAAGAACCACTGCAGGTATGCTGTCTGGCCCACTCAACTTATAAATGTACAACAGCTCTCTTTGACCACACTTTGAGTAATGCAAAATTCAGGCAGGAGCTGTCACAGCACGTGATGATAGTTCAGTGCAGGTATGCTGTCTGGCCCACTCAACTTATAAATGTACAACAGCCCTCTTTGACCACACTTTGAGTAATGCAAAATTCAGGCAGGAGCTGTCACAGCATGTGATGATAGTTCCTTGCCCGGTTCTCCGGTTGGAGGAAAGATTTTAATATTAATTGGCTTTCTATATAATATGTTTTTAGCCACATATCATGTTTGTTAATGATATCCTTTTGAAATTTATCACAATTTCAAAAGGATATCATTAACAAACACCATATTAAAAGTTATTTCAAATTTTAAGTCTTGTACCATTTATATTGTATTGTTATTGCTACTCACCTTTTGGACATGAATGACATTCTCTGAAATATTGGCAATGGTTCAAAATATTGTCAACAGGTATACTTCAGGTTTTTTTTTTTTTAATACCAGTGGATTGTTTATAATGGCAACATAGCAAATAGGTATATTTGTTGTTGGTGAATAATTTTCTGAATAAGTGTTATACATGTGGTTTTGACATTAGTTCATACTTACATTTAGGACTTACCGCCCCTGTAAGTTGATTTTTATTTGGTCATTTTAAGACATGGGATTAGCAAGGTCATCTATGATAATTATCAAAAAAGTAATAATATAAGGAAACGAAACTTAAACAATGTTCTAAACATATATACTTAATGAAATTTCTATCCTCAGAGCTTCTTTAAAATCTTTTTACTGTATTGTTGAATAATTTTGAATATAATTTTCATTTTGCATATTTAAAGTAGCAAATTTATCAGTCATATCACCCATTGCTAGAAGCTACCATAAAATACATATAAATAACCAAGATGCAGTCACATAAAATATGTGATATTTAAATACTTACTATTATCATTAAAGTTTAACTATCTAATTAAGTAATTGCTCCTTCTATCATTAACTATGAGCAATAAATAATTTTATGTCACCACTTACTTTATCTTCTAAGAAAAACTATGTAGTCAGATGACATGAGTAGGTAAATACAAATTTGATGTGATAAAATACACAGTTCTGAATTTGAATCATATAGAGATGATGCCTAACTATGAAACATATATAAAACTTTCATTTGCGTATGGAATTACAGTACACACCGGCAATGATTATTTGTGAAAGCTACCAAGTGTTGCACGATATTGTAATCCATAATATCGAACATCATGGATTTAAAATTTGCGTGCGATAGGGTATCTCTAGATTCTTCGGAAATAAGTAATCGTAAATTGTATCTTGAAAATCGCTACATCAGCCCCGAATCATGGGTGCGGTCGTAGATGAAGCGTATTTAATAAACTCGCAGCATACCTAATAAGAG
Source organism: Leucoma salicis (assembly GCA_948253155.1). Lineage (NCBI taxonomy): Eukaryota > Metazoa > Arthropoda > Insecta > Lepidoptera > Erebidae > Leucoma > Leucoma salicis. The sequence goes on along the minus strand of OX411820.1, from coordinate 8,786,860 downwards.
CAACTTGATATCTTTCGAGGCCTGAATTCCATCTTCTTTCAAATTTCTCTCAATTTGTCGGCTGCGGGCAGCTGCCGCGCGTTCTTCAGCCGACTGGGCGCACCCCATGTCGGCAGCTGTCCCTGTTTGCTGGCCGCCGGCCGCCCCGACCCCTGAGCCGGGCGCGCTCTCACCGCTCCCTCTGCATGCGCTCCACACGCGTCCTGTCGCTCCGGCGCGACCGGACCCACCCTACACAACGTTAGCACCCAACACACAGTAACCTAACAGTACCACTTTTCACTGTTTGTACGATTCTCAATCACTAAATTTTAATACAAATAGCCAGTATATAATGATTTTCCGTTTCTGAAATGCACCCAACACTTATAACGCGCAGCGACAACGCAAAATAATTGATTTACAAAACCGTATAAATACGAGATAATGGCTGCCGGATGACAAGTACCAACTCCGCTCTGTGACAGCGACCGCGCCCCGCTCGACTGACGTTCGAGTGCGTTCGGAATTCTTCGTTCGTACTCGCTCACACATGCGTGACAACACGTTCCTAAACGAAAGAGTACAAAAATAGTGCGCTAAAATCAAAGATTTCTCAAAGACAACTCTACATACAAGGTAAAAGGGCGCTAAACTTGAAAAAATATTGGTAGCAACACATTATTATCATGAAACTACACAATGCTTTTTCTATTATAACAGTTTATAAAACTTCATAATACTAATTTAGCGTTAGGTATATAGTCAATTTAGACACCGTTATTAAAAGTGATGTCTTCGGTAATAGTATCTAAGGCTGATGTGTTCTCTTTAACTATTCTTTGTTATGTTTTATGCAACAGAATTTGCCAACATCGCAATAAAATTATTTAAAGAATATCAAATCCAAGTGAAGGTATTTAAGTACCTTGTAATTTTATAGATTGCAGCATTGCATGCTAGCAAATTAAGTGTCCGTGGCTTAAATGCAATCGTAAAGTACTTATAGAGACTATATACGATCTTGAATGGATACACCTATAATATGCATATCATTGAGAATAAAATTTTTGACTGTTAATTCTAAAAGAACATTGTGACGAAACATCTCCAGTTCCTTCATCATTTTCAGCCGTATTTCCCAGTAGAAATCTCACTTTTTGACTTTGCATAGTGGGCCTAGAAATGGGAACCAAATAAATGTTAGTAATATAATCACGTGACCAGTGGCCCTGTAGACAAGTGGCACACACGTTAGTAGAGTAGAATAATCAATGTATGGGTTAATACAATGTTACGACGACGTTGTCGAAACCTTAAGTCAATCCCATACATTGATTATTCTATTTCTATTCTATCTACAACATTTATGCCGATTGTCTATCTTTCTATTTCATACCTATGCAGGTACCACTGAACATCAGGAAGGCCGTGGTTCACTTGCCTCTATATATGATAAAAAAATGAGCGTGATCTTGCAGCTATATAAATTAGTTCTTCTATCAACCTACCATCGGAAGACCAAACGAAGGGTTGCTCCTATCTTTCCATTATAAACTATCTTTCAATTCCAAAAGGGAAATTCAGGATGGAAAATCTTTATTTTTTGTACCATTCATGAGCAACGGTATAAAGTTGAGCGTGGGTATTGCCGTCAGAATATGTTAGGCCCCACGTCCATTAGGCGTACTGAGCCGCGCCGAATCGCAGAAATTGGTCTCCGTACATTTAATATTAAGGTGCGCTTTCACTGACGCGGAGTGGATAGAGGCGAACCGTGAATTGGCCAATCACTGTGCTCGAAATTTCGCATCCAGTGGACACAGTGTAAGTGGAGCGGAGCGGAGCTAGCGAACTTTGAAATAAAATATATTTTATGAACACGCGGCCCCGAGCCGGTCAGAACGGAGTCGAGCAGGCTGCAATGCCGAGTGGAGAACACGAAGCTGAGAGAAGCGGGACGGTGCGGTGCGGCGGGTAGGATAGACTTGTCAGGACAGGACTCGTGGGATGCATTTTAGTTTATTAAGATTAGTTAGCTATATTACGTCATAAACTTCACATGTCATCAGCTCTTCGCAAAATAGGCGCATTGAAAGACGTCGAGTTGCGGAAAATTAGCCCGTGTATCACTATGTCATCAGCTCAGCTCCACTCCCCCCACTCCGCTTCAATGAAAACGCTACTTTTCACTGCTCTTTTCTGCTCCACTCCGCCCAGCTCCACGTCAGCAGAAACGCATCCTAAATTATATATATATTATATTGCGTCCACCAGGAGCGCGCCGTTGTCAGCGCTGTTGAGGCGATTTTGAAACGTGCGGGCGGAGCGTTCCTCGTCAGGCGAATTTCTACGTCGACGCGTTTCGATTCGGCTCTGCGTGCGCTAGTCGACGCGGTGCAGAGGATGTACCCGATGTTATTATATTGTATGAGTTGTTTGTAGTTTTGTGTCCGTGAAATTGTATGTTTGTAAGACCCCCGCGATACTAAGATTATTCCTTAGTGCAGGGTGTTGCCATTAAAAAAAAGGTGGTAAACCGACTTATCAGCCAACCATAATTATAGTTTTTTTTTTACTTTCGTCCTATATAAGTATTGAAAGTATTTCAAATAAAGACCTTTCTTTTCATCGAGTTTTCCATAACGCAAGAACTATCTACTTCGTTGAAAAGTTGTATTTGTGTCAACGCAGAGCAGCCTGCAGATGTGCGATAATGAATTTTTACTATCTTTTATGAATAAAATAATTGAATTGTTTCTTGGTTTCGGGTATCAATAGTTAAAATCTTCGTTATACAACGAGATTACGAGGTATTCAAATAATTATTTTAAACACAGTAGGTAACTTGTGTTTGGCCCTGTTTTGCTGAAATACTGCAGATTTCGTATTTGAATTTCGTCATATTAGCCAATCCAATAGGCTTCCACATTCCACTCCTTCAAAGCAGCCAGTGGCTCGTACGGTCAACCTTTTTGATCAATTGTCGGTTCTTTGAACTTACCTATTTATAATTTGTTTTAGAGGAAGTGTAGGTACCTATAGGTAGGCTATGTCAAGAAATCGTCAGCGAAAAACATGGTGAACGACCAGCTAATATTTACACGTTTATAATATTATATTATATACGTAAACACGTAATATAGAGTTGGGGTACAATGAAACAGAAATTTAAAAAAAAACAGTAAAAAGTATTATAAAACAAATGATCACTATCAAACAAGGCTTTAAAAAATGAATTTACAATATTTTCTTTTATAGATAAGTAAATGTAAAATTAAATGCTTTTTCGTTTCATTATGCTCCACCTGTCCCTAAGACAGGAGTGAATACGAGTTTACTAAGCTAGCAGGCACGCATTTCTACTTTATCTACAATATGCCGCCCTCAGATCAAATAAAAAAGTTAAAATTTTTTTTTTATTTGATCTGAGACGTGCGTATGGCGGCACCCATATTCTATCATCAGGTCATCAAGGAGCTTGCTTAAATAGGTACTATTTACCTAATAAAATTATAAACAAAAATCTCAAAACTCACTATCAGTGTGTGTGTGCAGTGCCTAACACTGGGAAACATTAATTTACATTGGATGACTAGGTGAAATATCGGCTAAGCTAGGGTTGCCAACCGTCCTGTTTTCCCAGGACATGACCTGGTATTTTGAGTGTCCTGGATAGTTTTTAAGCAGCGTCCTGGGTTTTTAAAATGTTCTGATAAGGTGATGTATAATTGGTGGGGTTGAAAAATATAATAAAAATAATTAAGTTTGTAATATTAGAATGTACCTAAGTTTAAAGAATGTGTTAAAAACTAGTGTTACTTTCTTTTATATTTTTGTAACTTTTAAACATATTTTTATATATTTTTCGTAGTTTCAGATATTTTTATTAAAAAACTGACTTAGATTGCATTTAACGTGTTTTCAGATTTTTTTTGATACGCTGTTTGTCCCTCTATTAGGCACGGGTCTGCTCTCGTGGCGAGAGGATATCAGAACATATTATTTAACTAGCTGATACCCGCAAGTACGTCCGCGTGGAATTTCTTTATTTTATTTTTTAGTGCAGAATCCTATTTATTTTTCCAAAATAAAAATAGCGATCTCCGTCCTGTGAGTCGCGTCCAAATCAATGCAGCCGTTCAGGAGATTAGCCGTAGATGTACACGGGACTGGAAAGAATAAGGGTTGGTTAGAAAATCTTCAATATCTTCAAAGTATTTGATCTAGATTTATGAAATAAAGACTGAATTAAAGAATATTTTAATGTGCTAAAATAAAAAAAAATGAATTTAAGCTTTTTATTTTTAATAAATTTGAAATAAATAAAAATGCGTAGTTTTTCCAGTATTTTCGTATATAGATTGATTACAAATGTGCCGTTTTCACGCATTTTAGTACTTTATTTGCCTCCACGAGCTCGTAATACTGCTGTTATCCAATTTTGCTTACTTTCTACTAGGTTTTTGAGGCGATGCTGCGTAATATTCTGCCATTCCTGTGTGAAGAAATCCCAACACACACGTGAACAGAGCCTCCGCTGTATGGTACTTTTTCTTCTATACAGGCCAAGCCTTTATATAAGAAAAATATATTATAACGCTCTCCCGGTCTTCTGTACACTCTTTTCCTCCCGTCGTGCTTGTATAAACAGAATCTAGACTCATCTGAAAACATAACTCTTGACCAGTCATTCAGAGTCCAATTCTCGTGTTCTCTACCATAACTCAACCTTGAGTTTCTGTGGTGTCTTTCTAGTTTAGGGCCATTTGCAGGTCTTAATGGCTTTAAATTTGCTTCAACCAAACGCGGCCTTACTGTGTTCGTACTCAGATTGTGTCCACCAGCTCGTAATGATGATTCTTTACTTTAACAGCCGTAAGAAAGCGATTTCTCAAAATTGTTGACACCATATAGCGATCCTTGACCCGTTCCTAGTCTTCGAAGATTGGATCGAGTTTCATGGAAAGTACTCGCTGAACTGTATAAAGAGTCACACCAAAAGTTTTCGCTGTATTTCGCTGACAGTGCTCATCTTCAAGCATTGTCAGGATCCTGGTACATTCTTCAGGGGTTAACGACATAGTGACTTCAGAATAATAAAATTTATAAGGCAGAGTCACCATATTTATAACTTTTTTATTGCAAAACTAAAACAAACACGAAACAATTGTTTTGAATTTTTGGTACTAAATTAAAAAACGACTATGATTTTACATTTTCAGTTTTTATACAATTATCAAAAATTAATAAAGAGGTTTTATATATTACTAGTACATTCCCGCGATTTCGCTCGCGTCATAGTATTGTCGATGAAAAATCAATTTCGGATAGGATTCCTATTATTAGGTATAAACGTCGCCATGCTAACAGCCGGTTTTAGCCTCCCTACGCATTAGATGTTTCACATCAAAAATATAAGTTCCGGATAAGTAATCACAAACATATCATACACTAAAACCTTCTCCATAACACTCTGCATCTTATGGTATAAGTATTATTCCAATCGGTTCAGTAGTTTTCACAGTATAACCGAACAAAAAACAGCTCTCCATTTATTAGTATAGATTTTATGTGACATTAAATATTCTTTAATTTAGTCTTTATTTCATAAAGCTAGATCAGGTACTTTTGAAGATAAGAATTGAAGATTTTTTAACTGACCCTTTTTCTTTGCGGTCCAGCGTATATTCGATGTACATCTGTTTTAATCGGTATTCATTCACAATTTCTAGGGTTTTATTTTTTCGCTCAGTACTCTCATTATTGTTTTTCGAAAATCAAAATAGGCTAAGTTACTCCTTATAACAACAACTATCTGCTAGTAAAAGTCCCGTCCAAATGGGTCCAGGCATTCCGGAGTGGTATTCATTCGCAATTTCATGGGTTTTATTTTTTATGCGGTACCCTAATTATTTTTCCAAAATAATAGTATCCTAAGTTACTCCTTGTAACAACAGCTATCTGCTAGTGACAGTCTCGTCATCAAATTGGTTCAGACAGACTGACTGAGAGATAAAATCTTAAAAATTGGTAATTTGTTATAGGTAGCGTAATATACTCTCGTATATATTTAGTAAAAAGTTGTTTGCAAACAGACACTTCAATTTTATTTATTTGTATAGATTATTGCTATCCGTTATTATTAAGTATATAATTATATTATTCGTATTGTTGTCCGTGTGGTGACAAAGAATACAAGTGTCACCACCCATTCTTTCCCACGGATGTCGTATGAGACGACTAAGAGAATTAAGCATTTATCATCCATTGCATGACTGGTGTTAGGGCTGGGACCAAATGGGAGTACTCACTTAGTATCGGGCCCGAGCGGCTTGGTACTTGGTACCACCATCTCCCGTGTGACCGGCCATGAAGTACATCGTTGCGTTTTGGCTGTAGTAAGAGATAGCCGTTTATTCTTGCATTTCATATCGGTGAAATGAAATGGTGAGCAGCGGCTTTGACAATACTGTCGGTATAGTCGAGTCCATGAGTGACGGTTACCATTTACCATCAGATGGGCCGTGGCTCGTCTGCCACTACATGAAATAAAAAAATAAAATCAAATCAGTCTAAGGGCTGCCGGCAGAAGTGAAAACTTAAAACTATAAACAAACAGTTGTTATTTTTAGATGTCCAAATTAATTGCTTGATCTTAAATTAAAACTTGTAAAACAAAATTATTCATTCAAGCATTAAAAAAAAATGATCATAACTTGACAAAGAACTCCTTAAGACGAATATAAACTTGATGGGTTCGGATCATTTCATTACTTACATAGTTACTGTGGCCTCCTTCCAGCTCCATACCAGACCCTGGATACCATCTAGAAACAAAGTACTCGTCAAGACGAATCATACGAGCCCAAACTCGATGGTGTTATGTCGTTTTATAACCGAGTTCCTATCCCGCCGCCTTCTAGTCCATCATCAGATCCTGCATACCATCTAAAGACAAAGCACTCGTCAAGACGAATCAAACGATTCCAAACTCGATGGGGTTGCGTCGTTTCATTATAAGAGTTACTGTGGCCACCTTCCAGCTTCATCCTCAGACCCTGGATACCATCTAGATACAAAGTACTCGTCAAGACAAATCATACAAGCCCAAACTCGATGGGGTTGCGCCGTTTCATTATAGAGTTCCTAGGTCCACCTTCCAGCTCCATCATCAGATCAGCTCCATGTCATCATAATATTACATTGTCACGCGATATACATATGGGTGTAAAATTTGAGCTCAATCGGAAACCGGCAAGTGTGTCAAATTTAATTTCCAATGCACACACTATAGCTGCGTCTCGTAACGGTGTCGCGAGTCCAGAGATTTTATGTCATCTAAAAATATGCGTACGGCGATAAAATAAGTTTTTACTTCAAAAATATTACTGCGTCCTGGTTTTAAGTGAATTGTCCTGGTTTTTCCACCTTGAAATCCTTGTTTTTGAAATTAGCGGTTGGCAACCCTAGGCTAAGCTACATCCACGATTCTGATCTGATAAGATCATCACTTGGTATATGTCGAATTTGAGGGTAGTGGTAGGTAGATAGGTACCATATCCATATTGTAGGCATTTTATTTACTTGTTATTCGCAAATACTTCTGCTATTTATAAAAATATTATTTGTCCGTCTGCAGGCTTTCTTAGTAGGATTTGGTGGCATGACTTACCTACAGTACTATTTATAGTTCATCAATTAAGATAGATCTTTATATTAAGTATACAAGATTCAGAAGTCTAGTACATAAGTAGGTTAATGGCGTTCGGTTATATTTCTCTTCTGAAAGTGCTTTAGGATTAATTCACATTCAGAAGAGATTATAGAATTTGGTGTTGGGATGTTCTTGACGACCTCTTATATTTCTTACAACAACGTATAATGTACCTAAGGCTCAAGTATGATATAGGTACATGCAAAGGACTTGAGTGGGGATTACACTGCATTTGAATAAACCTATTATTTACATATAAATAACCTAATATAGCATAATAACGTTTTTTTTTACTCTTTTATGAGTATAAGTACATCACATAGATGCGAAGTGATTTAGATAGTGTTGTGGGTTCATTTCCTACACACGACCACTCTTTGTTTTTCATAAACGGTTGTTCCAAGTCTGGCTGCTGTTTAAATGTTTAAAAAGTCCCCCACACGTAAGGACATACACAGGTGTTGTTTAAAAAAAAAAGGAAAGTTTTAGTAGGTACCTACAGTATCCATACAAGTGCATCATCTAAAAATAATTCTAAACTAGTTTGTTCACAATATCAATTAATTTACATGTCAGCAAAGGAGAGTACGGCTCAACAGTCTCAGTCAATAGAGCTAGATTCCGTGTGCGCGCGCACCACTAGGTAAAGAAAGATAGAGAATAGCTCCATTACCAAGGAGCAGCAGCTTTATATCCTTAGCGGCCTGGATGCCGTCCTCTTTAAGGTTTTTCTCGATTTGCTTGCTGCGCGCAATTGCAGCGCGTTCCTCGGCGGACGAGGCGCATCCCATGGCGATAGCGCGCACGGCCTGGCTCGCTACGCGCGGCAGCGCCGTGCCCCTCGCATGCTCGCGGGCCGTCGTCGCGCGCACTGGCGCCGCGCACGCGTTCCTTCGCGCACGCGTCTCAGGCTAGCTATACTACGGACCGTCCGCCGGTATTCCGGCCGTACGCGACTAGAACTAGTAGCCTGTCAAGGTGCCGCCGCGGCGAAGGCCCACAAACGAATGACGGACGGCGCAGGTCCTGTCACCATGCCCAGTGCGCAGACTCGCACCGCCAGTCCGCCCAATACCTCCCCCACATTCTAATTATATCCTACGTCAGCTTTATGCAGCCTCATAATACGTTGACAAAATGCGCATAGATTGAAAGGAAACAGAGTTTTGCCGGAAACTACTAACACTAAACCGTTCTACACGAAATGCTTCGAATTATTTGCTTGGACAGTTGTAGGTACCTTAAAAAAGAAGTGGAATTAAGATGTGTGAAGGGGAATATTTAGCTTTAAAGATCACATATTGTTTTAGTGTCACATGCTTAAATTTATAGTCAATTTATACGAGCCTAGTACTTACCCGTGTCTTCGTCAGCGATAAAGTTTATACTTTCTATATCCGACTACTATTTTACCTTGAACCTACGGAGATGCGATTTCGCAAAAGCATTAAATCCATGATACTTAGTTAAATGCTAACTATTAAAAAAAAAAATAGACATCACGGGACGTCTACCAGATGTGAAAACATCGAAATAATTTTGTAGAAATAAAATGATCATAACTTGACAAAGTACCTATGGCCACCTTTTAGCTCCATCATCAGACCTTGGATACCATCTAAAGACAAAGTACTCGTCAAGATGAATCAAATGATTCCAAACTCGATGTAGTTGCGTCGTTTCATTATAGAGTTACTGTGGTCACCTTCCAGCTCCATCATCAGACCTTGGATATCATCTATGACTGAGTTTCTAGTCAGGACATTTCAAACCAGCCCTAACTCGATGGAGTTGCGCCATTTAATTACAGAGTTTCGCATGACCACCTTCCAGCTCCATCATCAGACCCTGGAAACCATCTAAAGACAAAGTACTCATCAAGACGAATCAAACGTGTCCAAACTCGACGGGGTTGCGTTATTTCATTATAGAATTACTGTGGCCACCTTCCAGCTTCATTATCAGCCCCTGGATACCATCTAGACACAAAGCACTCGGCAAGGCGAATCATACGAGCCCAAACTCGATAGGGTTGCGCCGTTTCATTATAGAGTTCCTATGTCCACCTTCAGGCTCCATCATCAGATCATCTCTATGTCATCATAAAATTGCATTGTTACGTGATATACACATGCGTGTAAAATTTCAGCTCAATCGGATACCGGGAAGTGTGTCAAACTTAACTTGCAAGAATTGAACGGGACAAGTAAAATAAAAGCGTCGCCACGCTAATAGCCGATTTGACCCTCCCTCCGCATTAGATGTTTCACATCAAAATCGCGCCATGAAATAGTATGAATTTTAATTGCAAAATTAAACTTACTATATTGGATTAATGCATGTAAATGCATTCCGATAGATGACGTTGGTCGTAAAGACAAATGTGATGAGGAGATTGGGATGACCGAAAGGTCGGTGCGGTAGCTCAGTGGCTTTTAGCACTTCCCTGGATTGGAAGGGACAAAGGTTCGTTTCCCGCTCGCACAAGTTCTCTTTTGCCGCATTCACAAATAATTTGTACTTGGATGTATCCTTGTTTACTTTCCTCGTAATATTAAAAATGAAAAGGAAGAGAGCACTTGTACTTTTGCGCCGTAACCACTCAACCGATCATCATGAAATATAGTTTACCTACATAATATTTACCTGGTCCTAGAACATCGAAGAGGACATGCTACTTTTTATCGGATTCCAATATAAAATCCTTGTGGTGACGGACTAAGAATACAAGTGTCACCACCCCATTCATGTCCACGGGTGTCTTAAGAAGCGACTAAGGGTAGTAAGCAATTATCACCCATTGCATGACTGCTGGTAGGGCTGGGTACCAAGTGGGAGTACTCACTTGATATCGGGCCCGAGCGGGTTGGTATCACAATCTCCCTTGTGACGGGCCATGAAGCACATCAGTGTGTTATGGTTGTAGCAGGAGATAGCCGTTTATTCCTTCATTTAATATCTGTGAAATGATATGGTGAGTTACCATTTACGAACGGGTGGGCCGTGGCTCGTCTGCTACTAGACACAATACGCTTCTCATAGAAGATCAGAAAGTGGAAAAAGATAGCTTTACTGCTAGCGAGATTCGAACCTGTGTCCCTTCCAATCCGAGGAAGTGCTCTAGACCGCTAAGCCATCGCAGCCACTGACGGTGACGATCAATCTCCACTTCACAATTCTTTTTGGATGTCTTTACGACTCACGCCATCTATCGGATGCATTCTTCTCACAGAAGATCGGCGTAACACAACGGCAGGTACTTCTACCGTTGCGTTTCGAAGGGTGAGTGAGAGCGTCTAAGTTGCAAATCCCCACCCTATCCTCTTAAACGCAGACAGGACAGATCACAGATATCGGTCAAAAGGACCGATTTTGCGTGCTTTTAAATCTAAAGATATTTGTGAATAAGGAAAAAGAGACTTTTTGTACTAGCGGGAAACGAACCCGCATCTTTTCCAATCCGGGGAAGTGCTCTAAGCTACTGAGCTATAGTACAGATCTTTCGATCATCCCAATCTCCTTATCACATTTGTCTTTACGACCAATGCCATCTATCGGAAGCTTTTACAAGCATTAACCAAAATAGTAAGTTTAATTTTGCAATTAAAATTCATACTATTTGATGGCGCGATTTTCTAAACATTTTTGATCTATATTTTTTAATATTTGACATGCTCCGCTTAAAAAGTGGCAGAGCATGTCAAATGCTAAAAAATATAGATCAAAAATGTTTAAAGATATTTGAACAAAAAGAATTACTGTATTAGGGTATATAGGCATCTCTGAACACAAAACTGTTATTTTAGAATATCTCTCGTCTGTTTGTTTGTTTGCACATCATGGAAAAAACTACTGAACAGATTTTGATGATTATTTTTTGTTAGCTCTTTTAGACTTTAAAACTGGTCTGTTTTATCCCACAGTTATAATATAACCTAAGTATTAGCTTTTGACTGCAGAGCTGTGGGCAAAGGCCACAATTATTGTCTAAAATTATAATTGTATTAATAAATAATTATCATATTATATACTTTTTGACTGTCACTTGCCAGCTGACCTAACCGAAATACTATGTAGTTAAGAAAACATGGAATCTCAATTACAATATATTTATTAAGTTAAAATTAATTTAAATATTTGACTAATACTAAATGTAAAGAGATCCATCTGCTGGTCCCAAGTGATGAATTCCAATTAACAAAGCGTCTACTAAGGTCCACACACCTAAACCTCCAAAACTAAAGAGTTTGCCTATACCTTCTTGCCAATGACCTAAATAGAATCGGTCTGCACCAAAACCACCAAGTGTTAATGCCAGTACAAGTGCAGTACTCCATCGAGTGCCTGCGGTCCATGAACATCTGATTTTCTTTAAAAATCTTCTCTTTCCCAAGCAAATAATGTCATCGGAAACTGTGCAGTTTGTCCTGAAAATTATAATAAAACTTTTCAATTCAACCTAACTCATGTGACTAACTGAGATAAAATATACATAAAAATATATATATATATATATATCATAATATAGGGTGTATTCTTACAAGTAATTTTTTAAAGGGGAAGCCAAAGAATTACAATTAGCTTTTTGGTCACAGCGGTGTTCCCATTTGTCAGTCTGGTAACAAAATCTGCACATAGCGGTTCTGTTAAATGTTTTGGTACCCTGAAATAGAAAATGTATAATAGAAACCACACAGCACTAAGAATAAAGAGGGTGGCAATGTTTTTGTACTTACATTACAGTTGATTTTTGGTTTTACTGTGCAAGTGTAATTGTAGAGGCCTCCATATCGACAGTCTATACTTCGGTCACAATTGATACAAGGATATTGTAATGTGTGACATTCTACAATATCTTGATCCAAGGATGGACAACTCTTCAGGTAATCTTCGTTTTGACTAAATTTCAAGTCCGTATCACTTGAATCATCTTTAACTTTGTTTTCCTTGTTTTGAATATCCATATTATTGTTCGCTACAATGAAAATTTAAGCAAATAGGTTGAACAATTTGAAAGAGCCTTGGAAAACAAAATAAATTCTTTCAAATTTGACTTACCCATGTCCGTTATATGTATTGTATTAAATATAACCAACATAACTAAAACTAAACAGTCTTTTATGCTTATCCTTAATGGTAAATTTCTCGGCATAGTGATGCTTACATCATTATACAATTATTAAATTAGAACTGATGAATTTAGGAAATGAAAAATTCATATAACAAATACAGAATTATTCAAGTAAGTATACGCATAGTTTTGGGTACATATAGTAGATAATAGTACCAGGCAAGGCACTACCAGGTTTTATTTATATTCAATTCAATAAATTCATATCAATAGGTGTTTCATATATACTACGACAGAGGATATTAGTAGTGTGTGTTATATTAAATAACTAATAAAATCACTTGCTATTTATAAATAGTCTATAGCCCCGTTATTTATTTCACCAGGCACGCGTTATTTTCGATTATTTTTATTATATAAGCGCTACCACAACCACTATGCCACGACATCAACGACCACAGAACAATATTACTCAAGAGTCAACGACACACTAGAGGTGAGACGTATATACTGGAATAGGTTTTTGGCTGGACGCGTAAACACTTGTTCCATAGATAATATACTAATATAAAATATAGATAAGCAACTCTCCGTTTTTATTGGGGGACAGTAAAACTATTTAACGCAGCTGCCCCACAGATGGCACTAAATGAATGTCTAATACATTCGCACAAATCCACTAGATGGCGTTTATATCAATTTATTGTATATTGGTCTATAATTAGTATGGGATATTGAATAAAAAAAGCCAATAAATTACAATTACTTTATTTCTATAATTTTCAAACATTACAATCCAGCATGTACTTTTATAGCATCATTGTGGTTAAAATCCAGCATGTAATTGCCATTTATACAATAACTACATTAAAAATGATATGAGCTATATACTTCACAGAAGCACCATATTATAATGATGGTTATTTTTAGAATACCAATTTTAATATATTCTCTGTATCGTTCCAATTTTAGTATATGTACTGCCGAAGCAAGTACATTTGAAGTACAATAATATTTGTATATATACTTTATTTACAAAAAAAAATATTGTGCGATTCAGGTTATAGTACATTTTGTATAGAATTGCACTGATATTTATTACAGCGCCATCTGTTATTAATATTACAGCGCCATCTGTTATTAAATTTTATCATCTAAATATTCTCTTCTAACAAAATTCGAGTCTCTTCCGCCCACTAGAGAGCACGATTTTAAATAAAAACAAGCTCTTAGGGAGTGACCTGACTTGTTCCGTGCTCACCACATAAACGCGTCCGAGTATATAGGCGTACGCGTACGGTGCCGACGCGTCACACACTCGCAAGCTCGGTTGGTCAGTTCCGGTGACGTTCGTCGGTACTCGTACTCGGAGACGTTCAGCCCGGCACTCGATGTTTGCGCGTCGATTTATTTGTTATGCGTGTCTAAACCTACTGTCCATACATTTGGAATTATTATTACTTTGTTAAGGAGCGTGCATTATTATTTGTTTACGTTCGTTATAAGTACTTACTATCCAAAACAATTTCTAAAAAACTAAAGAAAGGTACATAAAATGCTGTTTATAAAAGAAAACAAAAAAATAATTAAGAAAAAAAGATTTGAAAACACAAAAAAAAACAGTATGCCTAGTAAATTTAATTTTGTACATAAAACCAATTGAAACCTAAATACGCTAGCTTTTCTGGTGGTACGTATTTATATTATAACAAATACGTACCACATTTTTTTTTATTTCTGTCTATTAATATCATATTTATGCGGTTATAAAATAAGCTGACAGTCCTAAGCCTTTTATTTAAAGTATGAAGGAAAGTTTTCAATACGATTAATATAAAAAAATACACGTATGTACCTAGTCTAACAGACGATAATAATCCATAAACCGAAAATACTTCATTACTCGATCAATGATGTTACGAGGACACGCTAGTTACGGAAACGTCATAAAACTTGACTAGTTGAAACGCCTAAATACTCGTGGACCTATTTTTTGGAATAAGTCTTTAAACGGACGCGTACTTCTAATACTCAGTACGCATTTTACCTAGTACGTCTCACCTCTACGACACACTACACTAACAAAACATCACAATCACATGCACACTTGAACAGTCAGTCATACCGCGAAAGAAAGGGACAGAACGGAATGACCCTGACCCGTTCATATCATTGTCACATTCGAAATTATGCTCTAACTTTACCACTTATGAAATATATTTCTGTCAATTATAAAAAATAACGTGCAAAATAATCTTAAGTATCTAAAAGATCGTTTGGTTATTTGATTTCTATTTCGTTGTATTTTTGAACGATTATATAATCAATCAGTATGGATAACTCGCTTAAGCTGGAATAACGTATGATTATCCTGAGGTTTTAAGCGATTGCCGCGCATTATTTGTTTAGATGTACTTATAGTTTGTGATTTTAAATTATTCGTGGTGTTGGTTTGTTGTGTCTGTTTATTTAGTGTATTATAAAACTGTAAATAAAATTTTGTTGTGGTATAGTGTAAATAATTTTCGGTTAGATAATATCTTTAAAAGTCTACTTAAATTTAATCAAAAATGTCATTGGGTCAGTAGTTATGGCGTAAATACATAACACACATTTTAGTGTATAAAGTGTATTAGTAAGGATTGACCCAATTCTGAAGTCCACGCAGACGAAGCTGCAGGCAGAATCTAAATACATATATCTTAGATTACAATTTCAATTCACTTAGTTTAGTAGATAGTAATCTATTGTTAAGATTTTAACTGCTCAACGCGCGTACGTAGCTATATTAAATAACGTAACCTCAAATAGCGCACTTATTATCGTCGTATACATATACGACGATAATCAAAACATATCGTTAATATAATATTAAAGCGTAAAAAATAATAGGCGTTTTAAAAATAGGACATCGTTATTTAACGTTTTTAATAAATAGCCGTTGCGAACACTCCTAATATACGGTACTCTGTGGGTATAGATGTCCTCATTATGTCACCACGGATTTCTCTGTCTACGGCGTAGACCTAGACCTAAAGCCACGTCCAGACTAGCTGTAACGTAGCTGTAATGTGACATTTCCCATACAATTTAGTGTACAACTACGTTCCTCTTACGTGCATTCGTAGCGCGAACGCAGTGATCCTTTGATTGTCGGTTTTTCGGACGAACACAAAGGAGGCTCGCGGTGAGCTATGGGCATTCGAAGCAGAGGTGCGTGCCGCGAACAAATATGCATACATTTTATTAAAATTAATAAAATGGAAGATGATGAAGGCTGGGACGACGAAAAAAGTCTGAATATAGTCTCTCTCTATAAACAAAAGTCAAACTGCAAAGTTAATTGGACTCATTCTCACAAAATTTTTGTACAGTCGCGCAGGACGTCCAAAGCATACGCATTAAATTGAATGGTACGTTACAGCTAGTCTGGACGTGGCTTTTTAAATATTATCAAGAAGCTTATGTTTTGGTATCTAAGGTTTTGGTCTTAGATAAAGAACCTATAGATGTAGCCATAGCGTGGCCACTCATGAGACAGTAATATTACACTTTAGTATGGCAATTACGTACAATTCGCCGTAAATAAGGCAAAAATCAAAGAAGATCGAGATATAATTCTTATCACTATCTAAATAAATCACTAATTGATTAATACATTAATATCGATCACTTATTATCCTGATTAATACTGTGAATGCAACATTAGGTGAGAGTTTAGCTTTAGAGATTATAAAATCTCACAAAATGTTAACGTGACTATCTAACCCTTTTTTTTAATCACTGTAAATATAGGAACAATATGTAGGTAATTAGGTGCAAGTCTTCTTTTTGAATAAATTTGATTGAGACACGGCATTTTTTAAACCCCAAAACACGTCACCTAATTTTCCTTTTAATGGCCACCCTGGTAGTCATGGTGATAGCAGTTGTATGGCGAACTATTTCAAGTTCGCCAGTTAAAAAACCTGCAAGTCATATGAGACAGCAAGATACGATACTTTGTCTCAATTTTTTTAGGTATTTCTCTCTCTTTCTTCTTCTTCCCACTTTCACACTTACTAATGTATCTTCGCTACATCTAGAGGTTCTTTATGTAAGGTTTTGGTACATTGTGATTATTAGAGCCATTACGCGCTGTCGACTAGTTGCCAGCAACTCGGTCCCTGGCGACTGTGACTTACTATAGTTTAAATGGATGTTTACGCACTTGGTTGTTGGTCGCCCGGGCGACTCGACGACTCGCCGCGTAGTGGCAACTTACGAGCGGCTGCCAGTCACCGGCAACCAATAGGAGCACGGCCTCAAATGGAAGCATTCGCACTGCGAGCAACTGTCGTAAGGACCGTGTCACTAAAGTACTGATACATACAGCAATACACGCCGATCGTTCAGCTTGGTCTCCTGGGACCGAGTCGCCGGCGACTAGTTGACAGTGCGTAATGGCTCTTAACGAGCAATCAAAGACAAAACGTCACTTATCAATATAAAAGGTTTGCAGGAATATAGTGTTGCCAAACTATCGATAGTGGATATAAATAGTATCTATGCACACCGATTATCAGACCTCAATCTAAGTTACTTTTGGTAACTCATTATCTACTAGTATTGATTGGATTGAGGTACGTCGATAGTTAGTAGGTAAATATGCGCCTCACGATACATTTTTTTATTGCCAATAGTGGCCGACGAGTCACGGTAAGTCTGGAACTGTCCCTTTGATACCTAACCTTATCACCAGTAATGGGTGATAACTACTTGCTTCCGTTTGTCACCTCGTACGACACCCACGGAAAAGAATGGGGTTGTATTATTCAATTCATCAGTCATCAGATCTGTCAATATAACGCTACAACAAACGGTCCTGTGCCGCCTGCATCTAACGGCTCGGTCCACCTATTGGGAGGCCGTCCGATACATGGTTGCAACTCGACCTTTCTTCCCCATCGGTTGTTCATTAAGCGAGAAGATCTGCCCACTGCCACTTCAGCGTGCCGACACGAGTCTTTTTTTTGTTATTGTATGTAGTGGCAGTCGAGGCACGGCCCATCTGATGGTAAATGGTAATCGTCGCTCATGGACTCAACTATACCGAGAGTATTGTCAAGCCGCTGGTCACCATTTCATTTCACCGATATGAAATGAAAGAATAAACGGCTATCTCCTGCTACAGCCAAAACGCAACGTTGTGCTTCAGGGCCGGTCACACGGGAGATAGTGGTACCAACCCGCTCGGGCCCGATACCAAGCGAGTATTCTCACTTGGTACCCAGCCCTACCACCAGTCATGCAATGGATGATAATTGCTTACTTCCCTTAGGGTGGTGACACTTATATTCTTAGTCCGTCACCACACGGAAACTATGTTGGTTAATCTAATTTTGCGAATTTCTCTATTGCGCATGTCTTGTATTATGTGACCGCCTAAAAAATGGGTATCACTGCACTATACTAATAGTAAAGTTATATAAATTTCACCAAGGAGAAATAATGAAGAACCCAAAGAAACCACACGGCTCTAGAAATTAATTCTATTATTACAAAAAAAAAAAAATATTTTACTAACCCTAATTCATAAAAATTCAATCAAAACAACATTTATTAAATAATCATTTTTTATCATGCTACAGGATAAAATTATAAATTTGAATCAAATATACTCTGAGAACTAAATGGTGTAGTGATACCATAAGGGGTCGATGGCCTTATTGGCGATGGATTTGGCGTAGATTTTTTGTTATGGTCGAGACTGTCCCTGGACATTTCTGTGATAGTAGATAAATCTGGAACTGCATAGGTAATTGGAAATATCTGTTTCAAATTAGCACCAAACCCACCAGTACTGTTCTTTGTAGCACGATCCTGCGTGTTTGCTATATTCATGTGTGTGGTCTCATCTTCACTTAGTAAATACCATTTTTCCGATGGAGCCGATGGTATGTCTTCAGAAAGATCATCAGTAATTAGACTAGATGCTTCAGTGCCAAGAGGACTGTGATATACTGTCTCACTGGTGTTCAGGATATCATCTATAGGTTCTGTAAAGGAAACTAAAAGGTACACAATCTGTTCAAAAAAATGTGGTATCTAAAGTATAATCATTCACAATGGTTATTGCAAATTGGTACATGATTAAATCTGAATATACATAAGCACTCACTCCCGAGATTTTTAAAACTACACCTGATGTAATGGTTTCCCGATTCTCTCTGCCTACCCCGCAGGGGAGATGGCCAGATGATAAGTAAGTGGGTACACCCGATTGAAGATCATTATATTCTGAACATACAAGAGATTTTGAGCAAATCCTGTCCAAAACTTATTTTTTTCTCTAGGGTAACGATAACCTAATTCAAAGGAGCCGCAAATCTAGTCCTACTTCTTACAAATGTGTATGTTTGTTACTCAATCACGCAAAAACGGCTAAGATAAAATTTGCCTCGCAATTATAATATGATTAGTTACCTGCTACCTTTAAAATTAGATCTAGAGTCGTTTAGACATATCCCATAAATTTCTTTAGTGGAATAAAAAACATTTATATAGGCCAAAAATGTATCTGTAGGTATACTAAAATTCGTTATTTCGTTAATATAGGCCATATTCCAAAAAAGGCTCCTAAGCCATTTTCTACACGAATTATATGTTGCTTTGACAGGAATAATAAACGAAGATTATAAGCTGATTTTAAAATTCATATGTTTACTTTATTGTCAAGATCTAACGATCTTGCAACTATGTGAACACCGTGTTGATTTATAAAGTCACCATATTAATACAGCTTTATGTACTGCTTGTTTAAGTTACGAATCAATATAAAAAAATACACGAAAAAAAATGTTTTTTTTTTTTAATGTTTGATGAAATAAGTAATCGACGCGTACTCGATATTATTTTACCAAATGACCCCGTAAGACTACGCCGCTCACGAAAAAAATTGAAGAAGCCAGAACAGATGTTAGAGTAGCAATAGGAAATGGTGTGCTAGAGCAAGTGGATGAATTTGTATATCTGGGATGTGGATTCAGTCGGGATGGAAGGTACACCACTGATGTAGAGAGAAGAGTAAATGCGGGAAATAGAGTGAACGGAGCATTGGGACAATTTCTCGGCAGTCATCACCTCAGCCAGAGGGCACGTGTCGCAATACACATCGCAGTGCTTGTCCCAACGTTATTGTATGGAAGCGAGAGTTGGGTATAAAAAAAGGAGAATGAGAGTAAAATCAATGCGGTCTAAATGCGATCTCTGCGGAGAATCTGTGGAGTGAGGCTGACTGACCTATGAAAAAGAGTATTGGTGTAAAGATGCGAAAGGGAATGCTCCGATGGTTCGGACATGTGGAAAGAATGTCGGACGAGCGACTGGTTAAGAAGATATACAATGCGAAAGTGGAAGGATGTAGGTACAGGGGGAGACCGAGACTCACCTACCGTTTTTTTTTGTTAAGGCGGTAAAATCTTTCTAACCGCACACCCCGTCTTTCGGGGCAACGAACAGGGTAGTGTGGGGCCATCACCCACTAAAGAAACCCGCCGTGTGCCGTCTCTCCGCCTTTATTGGCGGGAACTATGTTACATTCCTTCGGTGGTGAGACTCACCTACCTAGACCAAATCGGTCATGTATTGAAGGAAGGTGGAGTCAGGAGTCTCCGAAACCGGCGAGTGTGTATGAAGAGAGTTATGAATGTTGAGGAAGCGAGAGATGTATGCAAGAATAGAGCCTCTTGGCAGTCTATTCTCTCTGCCTACCCCGCAAGGGAAATGGCGTGAAGATAAGTAAGTAAATAACTTATCTCAATACTTCTTTATTGAAGAATCATATATGTTTTAATTATTTATCATTAACAAGGCTTTTACCGGCTTTTTTAATGTGTGCGAAAATGGCGAGGCTTTAAATATACATCCTGTATATTGGACTTTATCAATTTATGGACAACATTGATAGATACAAATAATATCGAGCAGTGCCACAAACAGTCCAAAGACAAGGTCTGATCGTGACCGGATGTATATGGTAGAACTACATCCAGATGATCGCATCGTCACCCATATTATCTCACATGCAGTTTATAGATTTATTTCTGTAAAGAAAAAGCTACTCACTATAAAAGTTCTTATCATCCTGAGCATTATTGCAAAAGAAATTCAATTCGTTCCCATCATTGACCTCGTACTGGCTGCGCCACATATCTCCCGAATGCGACGAATCTCCTAATGATAATACTGATTTCATAGAATTTTCTACAAATATAACACTGTCTCCGATGCATTCATTAGCGTGTAGGCAGGTTTCTGAATGATTATGAATAAGATCCACACTATCATCAATAGGTAAAAATACTCCAGATTCTGTATCGTTTATTCCACTGTCATTACATATTGATTTTATTTCATTATCGTTATTAGCACCTTCATTTTTAGATCTTTTATTTTTAGGTCGGGTTATTTTTACTTTGATGACATCTTTCTTCTTTCTGCTTTTAGGTTTGATGTTCTTATCAATAGTTAGATTAGCAAAATCTATATTCTTTTCTTTTATGTTAGTTTCGATTGGAAAAGGCTGAATTATTGGAGGACAAGACTTTCTGCCTCCATGGGAATAGTTTTCTATCTGTTCTTCTTCAATTACATCTTGTACTTTCAAAGATCGTTTGGATTTTTTAGAAATTTGTCGTTTCTGGGGAGTAGAACATCTCTTTTTTTGTTTGGCTTTCTTATCAACCTCATTAATTTCATCTACCTCCATATTATCAGTTTTATCTTGCACGTTTACTTTAGCAATTTTTTTGGCACTCTCTAAAAGTAAATCTCGTAATTTCATATCCAACGTGTCAGTTAAATTAGTTTGATCATCAATCTTAAAAGTTTCTACTTGGTTTAACAAAGATTCTGTTATAAGATGGTTCGGATTATTTAAATCTTTCTTATTTGAAACTACATGGCAACTCTCCAGTCTACATGTTTGTTGCATCAAAGGAACGGATATATCAATGCCTGACATTAAATATTGGCTGCAATTTGTTGCTATATTTACATCATTACATTGAATTTCATTTATAGTGGGTTCATCGTTCAATAAATTAAGCATATCTTTTGACACAGACAAACTTTCAACAACTGACAATTCGGGGGAAAGTGGCAACGATATATTACTAGAACTCCCCATGTCATTTATGAATTGAGCAGAGTCACCGTCAATAGCGGCTGTATGGTGTTCTACTGTGGCATTAATCTGCTTATTGCCATCTATTTCATTAACACTTAGAGAAGTTTCATCTATTGGGCTTAGATGTTGTAAAGTAGTAAATGATTTTTTCGCTTGCGGCATCAAAAGCTGATATGATTCGGATCTACAAGCTTCTGTATTCAATGAAGAATTATCTTGTTTTCCTTTTTGTATAGGTATATCGGCGGAAGAATTACTAGAATTATCATAATATAGAAATGGACTCGGCTTATTTCTAGTACTGCGGCGTAAATAATTTAAATTTTTATATTTTAAAACAGAAATATTAAGTCTTTTCTTTTTTCTAATTTCGTTTTTCATGGGACTAGGATCTGTATCTTGATAGTCTTGAGTACTCTCCATAGAGTTTGGACATGCAATTTCTAGCGGCGACATTTTCTTTGATGTACAGACCATGCTGTTAAAAAGAACAAGGACAAAAGCTGTTAAATTAAAAACAAACAAAAAATGACTGCAAATAGCGATTAAACATAAAATATTAACAAAATTAGTATAGCAGAAGCTAAAGTGCAAATTAGTTATAAAAAGCAAACTAACAGGCAGGTGCATAGTGTCGATGGAAGCAGGTTCACAATTATCACTAAATTCAAATCAATCATTTCAAAGTACTCACCTAAGAACTTATAAGAATCTCGTGTATATACGTATACAAACCCAAACTAAACGATATATAAATATACTTATTAAATAGAAAAAAAGAAAATACAGTAGTCACAACGGATCTTTGTGTCTCTGAAACGGGCTGCAAGACGCTGCGCAGTAGCTATTTTTGTCGCAAGGCATGTGCGTCTTCTACAGTTTACATTAATCGATAATGTTCGATTATAATTTAACAATTGTAATCGATAATCATATTATTTATCGATCGTACTAAAAAATGTGGATTCTTCTATATCTAGATAAAAGCTTATTCACTAAAATCGCTCGTATACTTTTATTGAATATAAAAATAATAAATAGGACCTAAACAATTAGATATGAAAACATAATGATCTCATTCGATTGTTTTGTTAAACTAGTAATAACATTTGAATTGGTTAGCACTGATCATATGATTCCGTCACAATCCCAACTTCTTGCTCTGTGCCTAACTTCAGAGACACCAAGATCCGTTTTGACTACTATAGTATACGTGTATAGATATTGATTAGAATTAGAACGAACTTTAGGCTAATAGAACACAAAAGTTCTGTCAAGCGTCATTCCACAGACTGTCTAAAAGGCTAGTCACATTACCTCGGTTGAGAGCGAAGTTAATACTTTGCCTAAGGTAGAAGCCTACATTTTGGTTACAAGCTGTAAGTTATACTGCCACATACAATGTTACTAATACTTATTGCATAATGACAGTGTTGTATATATTATAAAAAATAAATAATACACATTTTACTATTATAATATTTATTTCTCGAAAATTTTTACCTGCTCCCATTCTCATACATAGTTCATTGTAAAAATACACAGCTCCTTTAACTACTGCTTTTAGTGTAAATTCCCTACATTTATCAACATTTACAAAGTAACTAGAGCTAAAAAAATTATCACTAACATTACAACCAACTAAAAGTCAGGAATTTTAAGAACGCGTGCTTTGTGAAAGTTTTAAGTTAAAAATGAGCAAATTTTTAATATAATTACGCACTAGGGCGTAATTGAGAAAATTTTGAACCATAAGTTAATTTAAAACACATAATAATACTTAACTATTAATAAACAGCATAAATATCTGTTCTATGTGGGAATCGAACCCAAAACATTTGGCACAAGAGAAGTACTGGCCCATAATGTGCAGTCATGTATGTGATAATTCTAGTGAAATTCCAATTTATGGTGAATCTTTTATAGTTAAGTACCACCATGGTGTATTAATTATATAGTCGTTAGGGCCACAGAACGAACAAACAGCTGCTTGGAATCATGCATGCAAATAACCCAGCATTGCCCTTGGACGCCTTTCCTCTAATCGAACGTGCTCGAAGAAATTGAATTAATTTGTACTGTAATTTTGAAATTCAAATAATAATTAACATTTTGTATATAATATTATATAAAAATTAAGTTCGACTTTTTCTCAAAACAATTTATTTTATAAAAAGCCTAGAGCCATAGCCTAAGACGCCATATATTAAAATACTCCACGGAATAAACATCCATGTATATCCTAGTGTTGAGAATATGTCAAAGTACTCAGCACATGTATAGTAAATCACACCTTATTCATTATAAGTGATATAGATAAACAACTACTCATAATAATAATTGTACTTGTACTTTAGAACTATTGTTACCTAAACACACAATTTATACAATCAAACACTCATACTTTAAAAATTAACCTAACGATTTAGTGGAGTGGAAAAATGCCAGACATCTAAGTCAATGATTATTATTATACTATCGGCACGCTATGATGGCCGTTTTGACGTTTGTTCACTCATTAAGTTTCGTAATAATTAATAATTACATTTGAAGGAGCAAATTGCTGTTCTTTTTTGTCAATAGTGACGTACAGTTTATTTTTATAAGATTACTAGCTGACCCGGCGAACTTCGTACCGACATATATTTTTTCATGAATAAATATTGCAATTATAAATTGAGATAATTAAAGTATCCTCTCTTAAGTTGGAACAAACCACACATTTAAAAAAAAATAAAAGTTAAAATCGGTTCAGTAGTTTTGGAGTTTATCCCGGACAAACATCGTGACACTGGAATTATATATAATAGATAATTATTGGTCTACTTATTTACCACACAACTCGACATTTGTTTTTCGAAATTCTTTTTTTTTTAAATGAAATCTAATACGATCGTCACTAGGATCGCTGGCCAGCACAACTACTACCTCCGGCAAACTCACGTCAATGCTCAATGCAAAACAAAGCAGTTTCGACTTGACGTTGCTTCGAAAAGTACAAACTGTGAGAGCACTGCGATTGTGATATAGTTTTGACCTGGCTTTGGATTTCGGATATTGATACTGCATTATTGTTGACCGTTGCTCGTTAATTTGGACTCTGTTTACGCCTTTTGTTGTGGATTTTGTCGATATGGCGGAACGTACGCAGAGAACTATTCTAAGCAGTCAGGCACATCAGTTCGTTATACGCCTTCGTAACTATTTCGATCGTGAATTTTAAAATGGAGGGCCAATCTTACCTATAACGTCAGTGGTTGAACGCGTAGCTGATGCGCTTAATATTGGACAACGAACTGTTAGACAAATAACTAAAGAAAAATATGGCAAGACTGGCACAGAAGAAAATAAACATCACACACCAAAAAAGAAAAAACTAGCAAAACCAGTCGTAGGCATCGATAGCTTTGATGCCGATGCCATCCGAAGACATGTGTACTATTTACGGAAGGAGTATCCTACAAGAAAAAATTTGTTGCAATCACTGAAGGAAGCTGGATTATTCTTCGGTGGGGAAAGCTCTTTAACGAAGATTTTGAAGACCGTTGGATTTCGATACAAACAATGTAACAAACGCAAAATATTGATGGAAAGATTTGATATCGTGATGGCAAGATATACTTTTTTACGGCAAGTGAAAAAAATTTAAAATTGGCAAAACGTTGCGTTTTTGGATGAAACATGGCTTAATGCTAACCATACTGTAAGCCGTTCTTGGACCGATGACACTGCAGCATCTACGTCCACTGTTCCTGTTGGAAAAGGATCGCGACTTATAATTTGTCACGCCGGAACCATCAACGGGTTTGTCGAAGGTTCTCTCATGGCTTTTGCGTCAAAAACCACTGGATCTTGAAGAAATGAATGGAGAAAAGTTTAGTGAATGGTTTACCTCAAATGTTGTGTAGCCTCCCTGAACCATCTATTATAATTATGGACAACGTCCCATACCACTCGATGCAAATTGACAAGCCACCTGCCCAATCCCAAAAGAAAGCCGACATCGTCGCATGGCTTCAAAAAAATGGCGTAGATGCAAACATAAGTATGTTAAAAGCGGAATTAGTACGTCTTTCAAAAGAAAACAAACCAACCAAGATCCGATACGCCATTGACAAAATAGCGTTAGAACTTGGGCACAGAGTTATACCGTTACCGTTTTACCATTGTGAATATAATGCAATTGATATTTTTATATATATTTTTAGCATTTGACATGCTGAGCAACATACATTAAACACAAAGTGAAAAATGTGAAATCGGAAATAACAGTCACGAGCAGGATTCGAACCTGCA
Source organism: Leucoma salicis (assembly GCA_948253155.1). Lineage (NCBI taxonomy): Eukaryota > Metazoa > Arthropoda > Insecta > Lepidoptera > Erebidae > Leucoma > Leucoma salicis. The sequence continues at coordinate 8,760,628 of OX411820.1, read as the reverse complement.
TCTCCTGGATACCGTCCAGATGCTTTGCCACTTCAGCCATCGTGACCCTTGCTCCCGACTGCTAATTTCAATAACACATTCATACTTAACGTCTTTGGGTGACGCCTGCACCATCTGTCGGAAGTATTTTCATACATTATACCGACCAGCTAAACTTAATTTTACAATTAAGATTTTTATAGGGTTTGCGTCATTATTAGGTAAAATACTTCCGACAGATGGTGCAGGCGTCACCCAAAGATATTAATTATGAATGTGTTATCGAAAGTAACAGTCAGGAGCAAGGGTCACGATGGCTGAATTGGCAAAGCATCTGGACGGTATGCAGGAGATGCAGGTCGAATCCTGCTCGTATTGAGTTGCTGTGGGCTCAAATTAAGGGATATGCTGCAAGATACAATACAGAACCCCCATTTACAATAGCAAAAATGCTAAAAATATTAGAAGAAGCTTGTGAACATGTGACTAAAGGAGATTGAGAAAAGGTTGTGAATAGAACTGTTACATTAATAAGGGAAGATTATGAAAGAGATGTGAAAATAGATAATATTTTAGAAAACGAACTTATAATTAATGTAGGTAATGTTAGCAGTGACGACAGTGAAAATAGCAGTATGGACGAATCTGATTAAATATGGCCTTTTTTGGTTTCTTTTTGTATTAATTTGTTTCTTGTGTGCATATAATGTATATTCATTTTCATTCCAATATTCAGTTTGTTCAAATATATTAAGTAAACATTTATATTTTTTTTATTAAACCTTTTTAATCAGGTACTACTTGCAATAAAAACTTAATAGATTTGGTTATATTTTTTTCGAGAATTATTGACATTTCACATCACTATTGTAATATGTCAAAACGCCCATCATAGCGTGCCGCAACTATAAGCCTATTTCTCGTCATTTTTAATGTAAGTATATACACGATTAAATTGTTTTTTTGAAGATTTAATTGATATAGGGAAACTATGTCTTTTCAGCTGTAATTACTGAAAACACGATAAATATGATATCTATAGAAATATTTTAATACATTGCAATGATCAAGAGATCAAGAATTAAAGTTATATAATATATTACTATCACGTTTGAATTGGTGAATGAATAGTTGAAAGGAAATATGCATTCCTTAGTTATTTCCTAGGTGTGTGACTAATGGCAGCCTACACTGAGCCAGAAATGGAATCATCCCTATTGATTCTGAGATGGGCCTATGTCCAACAATGTGATAGAAATTAGTAGATGATTATATTTAAGATCGCTATTAAACTTTTATATAATGCTACTAGAGCAGATATAATAAAATGGAAGGATCAAAATATAATATAAAAATATTCATCTTTGTATAATAAAATTGAGTCCTTGCAAAAGGAACACAACTAGACAGAGACATTAAGAACTATAATTGGACTGTCATGCCAAAATGTATCAACCCACAAATTGTACAAAAACGTGTTATTGACACATAATTGACCAAGATGTAGTATATTATCATTCAGCACAAGCAGCCCAAGATAACTATTTACATTTCACAAAAACATATAGGTATGTATGTCTCTACCCACATATATGGATATAGAAATTCAATCTAATGTAATTTTCTTGAAATCAATTTTATGTAGTTGGTACATTTTGATATAAACCATGATAAATTTATTTTAACTTCGCAAATATTTAGCTTATTACCTTTTTTTGAGCTTGCTTCTTGTTGTTGTTTCTGTGGAATTTATATTCTGTTTCTTGGTTTTTGGCGGGAGCATGTATAGGATATCTTCGTCCGCATTGACGTTTTCGGCAATATTGCTTGTATCTATTATAGATTTTGATCTTCTCGTTTGAATTGTTGTCGTCTCATTTGTGGTTGGAGATGCTGTATAGAATGTTTTATAACATGGTTAATTACATATTTGAACGAGGATGAGTTTTTTATATATACTAGTGGACCCAACAGACGCTGTCCTGTCCAAACATTGGCGTTTCGTTTGGATTCGTTAGATAGGTATATCTTTTTACATAAGAAAAAATCCTGAAATCCTATCGTGGCGCCACCTACCGGGTCCAAATGTGAATCTAAACCAACGAGGACGCCACCCAAACGCATACAAAAAAATTCATTCAAATCAGTCCAGCCGTTTAGGAGGAGCTTTCAGTGACATACACACGTACAGTAGAATTAAAATATATAAAATATAAAGATTTAGTTTTTTTTCAATCCTTTTTCTTGCGCCACTTTCGGGCACTGGAGTATTTGTAGACCTAGGTTTTATCGCTAGGCTATCACTGCTTGCTTTTTTTATATTACAAGATAGCATAAGTCCCGCCATATGACAAGCGGTTACTGTAGCCCATAGATTGTGCTACTCCCACCGAAGGATAGGAGACAGAAGGAAGATGGTAAAGGAAAAACGATTTGAAAGAAAAACAGATGAGAATTAACATACCACTAAGAATTTTCCGCGACGTTCTTGTCGGTTTCTTGGACACGTCCTTACTCTCATTATTTTCAATTCCTGTGGCGTTGGTATTATTTATGTCATTTCCTGGAGCCTTTTGCTCTTGCATCTCCATTTTTGCTCGTTTTGACGGACTCTCTGATATAGATCTAGATGACCTTGTCTGTCTCCCTGGTTTCCTAGACAGCAAATAACGATTGACAACTTAGTGATTTAGTTGACTTCAAATATGCCATAACTATATTACACAGCGGAGCCTCGGGCAAAAGCTAGTACTGTTATGATCCAGGTGGGATGGACTAAGAATACTAGTATCACCACAGTATCCTTTCCCACAGGTTATATAGCCAGCAGGTCGGGTTTCCTGTATGGCCGAGCGTGAAACACCCCTGTTGTGTTCTGGTTATAGTGGGTGACTACCGTAAGCAGCGGATCGACAGCACTCTTAGTACTGTTGAGACCATGAGCAGCGGTTACTACTTACCAGGTAGGAGGTGGCTCATCTGCCACCAAAAGCAATCATAAACAAAAAAATCCTACAATTCCTGGATTGACAGAAGTGGGAGTAAAAGTACTTGTCCGATTACAATGTTGTATGGATAGGAAAGTGGTACTTACGAAGGTACATACACATGTTACTTACCTCTTTGTAACATTGGTATCAGGTTTGATATCTGGATCTTGTTCTTTTTTGTCCCTTTCTTCTATTTCTTCAAATATTTTACCCTCTATCTTGCTCACTTTTTCATGGATTTCTGCAGAGTAAGATATTGTCAGCATCAAAAAGCTTATTCACAAACACCAAAAATTTGTTACCTGATTACAATGTTATGTGTCTTCATCCGTGCGCCTGCTTTTATATCTATTCTCCATTGCAAAATTCATAGACAAAGATTATTTATTACAAAAATTACTTCTAAAAAATTTTAATCCAAAATTTGAGTTGTCTGTGATAGTGATGAAAAATGAGGTATGCGGTACTTTTAGGTCGATTCACTTTTAAGTGTTTAATTAAGCGTTTTATGGAAATATAATGATAGACAACTGCTTCTGTGGTGCAGCGGTAGTGTAAACGACTGCAGATCATGAGGTCTCAGGTTCTATCCCCGGGTCGGGCAGTGTTATTGAGCTTTTTCGTAAAAAGAAAAATTCTCAGTAGCAGCCCGGAGTTTGGAAAGGTGCCCGGTAGACGGCAATAGGCTCGCCCCTATTACGTGGGACCTAAACATAGCTGGCGAACCGTGGTTGTGTAATATACCTCTGCCTACTCCTTCGGGGAATACAGGCGTGACGCTATGTTTTATGTTTTTTAATCGTAGACCAGACGGAAATGGTAATATCTATCAGTAGCTGTGTCGCCTTTCACACCACGAAGCAGTTGTTCAGGTTGGTATTATTCATGACACTATTACATCAGTGAGAATATATTATTACCTGGATCCACGCCTGTTCCCTCAATGGAAGATATAACCACGGGGGACGCAATACCACTCGAACTTGGAGCTCGTTCCACGATCCTGGGTTTGTTCTCACTCACAGGTGCCTGTGGCTTTTGGAATATATGAACCACATGCTCTAAAGCATTTTGTAATTGTGGCCAATTACCTTCTAAATGTATTTCCTGTAATTAAATCATACGTGTCAGATTGTAGACCATTTAGATACCACCACCATTAAATGTTTGACCTTATCTGTCTATGTGTATAATGTATGTATTCCGACATCATAGATAATTTAATAACAAAAAAAAAATTTTCACGGACATTTCAAACAATGTCCTCTGGTCCCAAACTAAGCTTAAGGCTTGTTTGTGCTATGGGTACCAGATTACGGATATAATACATATACATAATACTTTTTTTTTGTATATACATACATATAGTAGATAGAAAACACCCAGACGCAGCACAAATATCTGAGTTCATCACACAAATAATTGTCCTGAGTGGGAATCGAACCCATGACCTCGTGCACGGAAGTCGCTTACACTACCGACTACGCCACGAGGCCCGTCAATATCAACGCACCTGCTCATTTTTGGTGGTAAATTTAATTTTGATGTTTTCTGGAACTTCAGTTTTCACTTCTACATTCTTTTCTTCGTGGCCCGGCAAACATACTTCTCTGTCTATAAACAATAATATTAAGTTGCACTTTCATGTTGGTTCTACAAATAATCTTTTGGAAAGGAATGTTTTATTTAGAGCACCTTAGTTTTCAGTCTCATTGTGAAGGGTTTAGAGAAAAAATATCTCATCACGCAGCATTTAAAAACAAACCAATTAATCAATTGCCATCTAAAAGAGGTCAACTGTTACCACTTACCATTAAGTTCCACTTAGCAGTTAAAAGATAATTATGAATGTAGCCTACCTAAACATATATTTTTTTTCATTAAAATTTAAATACTTATTGACTCGATACTTAACATATTTTATACTAGCTGATACCCGCGACTTATCCGCGTGGAATTTAGTTATATTTATCAAAAATAAAAATGGCTAAATTACTCTTCATAACATTAGCTATCTGCCAGTTAAAATCCCGTCCTAATACAGATAGACAAAAACTTTAAAAACTAGTATTTAGTTATAGCTCACGTGCACATTTTCACATCCATTTAGTAAAAAGTTGTTATTTTAACATTACAAACAGACACTTCAATTTTATTTGATGTATGGAGTAAGTTTGTCCAGGAGTAACTTACACTCAAAAGACATAATATGATAAAACTCTTATTACTTATAAAATAATGCAACAATATTAATAAAAATTAATATTAGATTAGCTACAATTTTGCACTTTAGTGAGAAATATAAAATCACACATTTCATTAGTTTTGATTGATATTCTCAACTCAATGGCTATTAGTGTCCGACCAAAAGTTTGGATCGGTTTCGGTTGGGTTTCGGCAAAAAAACGGGTTTCGATTTAGTTTACGTTTATGCGGCAAACCTGACGAAAATGTAATTACTAGCAGCGAAATCCGGCGTAGCTCGGCTTAAAATACGTAGCATGTTTAACTAACTGAATTTCAGTTTATATACCGTCGAACATCGAAATTTTTACCAGAACACTAGAATATTTAGATGTACATCACTTCAATTTAGGTCTTCTAGATTCAATTATAACACTCGTACACATATTGGAACTTTCTAGATCATTCCAGATCGATAATAACAGTTTTACACATTTTGGAACTTTCTAGATCATTACAGAAATTTTGAGATCTTTCCAGAAGTCCTCATGAGTTACAAAAGGACAGAAATATATTTTTTCACATTTTCGCATCTCAACTGTATTTCTGTGTACATAAGGTAATTTTTTTCTCGCTGTGAACAATTGGTATTATTATTAAGGTTTTGTAGGCCATTATAGAGATATTTGGGACAAGTTTTAATGGAAGTGATGTTTCTGTCCGTAGGATTAGTATCTATTCTGTGACCATGTCTTTACGTACTAACATTAGCATTTTATATTAAAATAGATTACCAAGGTATCCAAGTGGCAAGTACAGTTAGATACTTACCTGCATAGCTAATTGTTTTTTTTTTGTAAAATTAATATACTTATAATTAAATGAGTAGGTACTACCTAGGTATCCGTATAATAAAATTATTATTTCATTTCCGTTTTACGATTTAAAGAAATAAAAATAAAACTGACTGATTATAATAACGTTTTCTTTATTTTTCCCTCAAAACATGATCCTTGTAAGGAAGTTTCGGTTTCGGCCGAAACTGGAACCGTTGCCGAAATTGGGTTTCGGTTTCGGTCGTAAAAACCTGTTTCGGTCGGACACTAATTAATGGCTCTCACGTTAAAAAATTACACGAAAAAAAATATGACTGAAAATTTTCATATTAGTACAACGTGTTTACAAGAACTTACCATTAACATGCGAGCTTTCTTGCGGTTGACCGTTACTGGAGATTGATCTTCTAAAACCAACATAATGTTAGTATAATTATCAAAATATAAATAGTTTTCTTTGGAAAAAGTAATAACAAGTTACTAACCTGAACCGATCAGGCACTACACACGACGAAGTAGACGGTGCTTCTTTTGGAGATTTAGCTTTTTTTAACAACCTGTTAATGTGTTGAAAAATGGTTAAATAATGTATTTACAGGTATTAATTTTATTATAAAATCATTAACGGCCGAATACTGATCGCTATTTTTACATAGACACATATGTACATAGTTCACGCCTGTTTGTTAGAGGTGTAGGCAAAGACACTTGCTGCGATTCTTTTCTTAACTGTTTATCCTCGCTCTCGTTACATTTCTCATACATGCATGTCGATTTCTCGACATCGTCCCATATTTAGTCAGAGCAAAATCGAAAATGTCTTCCCGTCCCAACAGCACAATTCGCACTCGTTATTGTAATTTCTTTCGTTGACCTTCTTTTATCCGTTCTTTCTGCTTGTACTCAAACCATTTAAGCATTTCAATATTTGCCACAAAATCTTCTTTCACACCACACCATTTTCTCACTACATTCTTTCTTACTCTGTCTTTCAATATTACGCCACATATACTTCTTAAAGCTCTCGTATAAACTGAATTTATTCTACTCTCATTCTTTTTGGACAGTTTTTATAATAACTTAATTTTATAAGCATACATTTTGTTTTGATAATAAACCTTATAAGTAATTACAAATAAGATTCATACTAAATGACGGCTCGTTTCAAGAAATATATTTATTGTGATTTATAGCATTTCACTTTATTTTTATCCTTAGCGATTTCACTGGAACATTTTTTTTGTGTAAGTGGAACTCAGGGATTGCTCGAGACTGCTAAGCTATCGTAGAAACAGGCTTGCAACAACAAATCTCCACATTTTGCTTTTAAAAAATATCTATTTTTCCACATTTTTTCCACATTCACAAAATAATGTTCTTTGTAGAAACTTGTCGACTATTCGTAAAGGAGTGTAGTGCCTCATATACCTGCATAGATTCTCCTTGAGGAGCAATTGTCACGATGGCTGAATTGGCAAAGCATCTGGACGGTATCCAGGAGATGCAGGTTCAAACCCTTTATTTTTTGTTGTTAAGGGCGGGAAAAAATGTTCCTAACCGCACACCCCCTCATTCGGGGCAACGAACAGGGTAGAGTGGGGCCTTCACCCACTAAAGAAACCCGCCGTGTGCCCTCTCTCCGCCTATATTGGCGGGCCACTGGAACTATGTTACATTCCTTCGGTGGTTGCAGCTTCAAACCCTGCTCGTGACTATTAATTTCGATTTCACATTTTCACACTTTGTGTTTAATGTATATGGCTAAGCATGTCAAATGCCAAAAATATATATAAAAATATCTAAATAGAGATATTGATTAATTTATTTTTTTAAATACTCAACCTTACCTGTATTATATTTTTTTATAGTTAGAAGGTCTTTAATTAAATTCTTTAAAATCTGTCATATGAATAGTTAGTATTCGTTGCCAGATAATATTTCTGATGGCTTGAGCATGACCTGGATATTTATACCCAAAATGCTCTATAAAAAAATAGGTTAGAAAAAAAAGGGCACGCCTTTATATCAATGTACTTTATATCAAATACAACGATTTATATGTAACGAAATGTCACGTATGCCATTAAATAAAAAAGGTATATAACTATGTATACTAGTAGTAAGTAATATACAAAAACTTACTTTTTCAGTTCAGTCACATTTTTCTTTTCCTCTTCATATTTTGATTTCCAGTAGTTCTCTTCATCTGATTCAGCTATAAATATTGCAAAAAAAGAAAATCATTAGATTATCACAAAGCTCGCATACTAGTAATCACCGACATAACCGCGTTGTAGGTAAAACCAAGGACTGCAAAAACATTGGTATCGAGTTCGATCCCGAGTCTAAGCTTCAGACCTCGTAAGGAACATACTTCTGAAATTTCGAGATTTTTCGAAATTATGTGTGTATTTGTTTACAAATTACCACTGCTCTGTGAAGGAAAACATCCCGAGGCAACCTGCGTGCCGGAAAGATTTTCTTGACAGCTTGTGAAGTCTGATAATTATTTATTATATTTATTTGGCCAGCGTGGTGGGCTATGGCTTAATCCCTCTCACCATGAGTGGAGACCCATGCCTTTAAATGGGACAGAAAAATGCTTGCAAAGAAAATCAGTATATCTTATCTATATTATTATAAAGTTGTAACAGAGCTGTGTCTGTACATTTAAGATATTTGTTTTTTTTTTTCATGTAGTGGCAGACTAGCCACGGCCTATCTGATGGTAAATGGTAACCGTCGCTCATGGACTCAACTATAATGAGAGTATTGTCAAGCCGCTGCTCACCATTTCATTTCACAGATATGAAATGAAAGAATAAACGGCTATCTCCTGCTACAACCAAAACGCAACGATGTGCTTCATGGCCGGTCACACGGGAGATGGTGGTACCAATACCAACCCGCTCGGGCCCGATACCAAGTGAGTACTCCCACTTGGTACCCAGCCCTACCACCAGTCATGCAATTTATGATAATTGCTTACTTCGCCTCATACGACACCCGTGGGAAAGGATGGGGTGGTGACAATAGTATTCTTAGTCCGTCACCACACGGATAAATGACGATGATAAATGACTGTATTAGGCTATATATACGTGTCTGAACACAAAACAATTTTTTTTAGATTGTTTGTTTGTTGGCGGATCAAGTAAAAACTACTGAATGGATTCCGATGCATTTTTTTTTATTTGATAGATCTTGATTAGACTTAAAAACTGGTATACATTTTATCCCGCTACTATATCGGGAACCTGAGATACAACCTAAAAACTAGCTTTTGATTGCGGCGGAGCCGCAAGCAAAGGCTAGTCTTTTCATAAATGAATAACAATATCGTCAATTTATAAATCTTGCATGCGAAGTACACGTAGTGTTAGAATATAATCTTGTTCCAAACTCATGTAACACTTTATATACTAACTTGTAACGCATTGATTGTATTCCGTTTTGTGTGTCAATAAATTAATAAAGGACCGATTCGTCCTAGCAACTTGAAACGCTTAGTGCTAAGGTGCGCTCATTAGAAATAGTAACAAAAACAACTTACATTCAGGCAAATATGAGAGATAATGTTTGACTAATTTGCCATCTTTTATCAGTGGATATATTTTCCTGCCATACATAACAAACAGGCCACCCTCTTCCTCCAATGAATGAATCCTCGCATAGTGGGGTTTTCTAAAAAAAAATAACTTGTTCAATATTATGCTATCTGACTAATGAGAATGGAAATATAAACATAAAAAAACCGGAAGCAACAAATATTACTAATTAATCTTACTAATAGACTTGATGACAGTAATCAAGTATCGCCAAAATATTGAAGTGATCTAATGAAATATTATTCAAGGATTTTGAAAAATGTATTCATTCTTATTTTAATGGCAAATAAACCTACAAAACACAACAATCCGCCAAGATAGCTTAAATACCAATCAGAGCGAATGACGTCACGCCTTAGTAAACGTCATTGTATAGTAGTGTCTTACATTCTCTTTGACTCTAATGTTTACTGTTACCGTAGTGAGGCGTGACGTCATGAAAAACGAGTGACATCGGCGCGCGTTTTGACGTGGGTTTAAATTTAAATATCATTATATTGCCTAAAAAATATTAGATAATTTTGAATATCATAGAATACATTTACATAAACATAAACAAACCATATAAAGGCTACTTTAATGAAATTATGTCACTTTAATATATGAAAGCATTGACCCCCTTACTTATTAGTAAAACATTGTTTAAGCTCCGAATAGTTATTCAGTGTTTTGTTCCGTTCTTTCAACAACAAACTGTCATATTAATGGCAAAGACAAAACACTGAATAACTATTCAGAGGTTATACAACTTTTATTAGTAAGGCAGTAGGTATATGAGAATAAGTATGAAAGTCATACACTAATAAAAATGTAAAGGTACTAATGCAGAACAACGTATTTTTTAAATAAGTTGCAATTAACATGCAAGTAAACCTAAATAAGACACAATTTTCAACGTGGTAATTTTAGTTGGGGTTATTTAGTTATTAATATAATATTTATAACTAAATAACCCCTGATCTGTAAGGAATATATAATATAATAATAGGACAAATTAATATTTAGAATAGCGTTTAACTAATACAATTAAAAGACCAAAATTAATTTTGTCTAAAACCATCCACACCATCAACCAGCGGCTGTCACCTGTACCAGTATTAAAACGTCATAACTTTGCTAAGCGTAATAAGCTATATTTAGATATACCTTTACGGTTAGTTTTACAAATACAGTTGCCGTAAAGTAGAAGAAGATAGAAGATTTTGTGACCGGGGCCGATTCTCACGTGATTTTTGTTTGAAGCTCAAACTAGCTAAACAATAAAGACACCGCATTATCAACTAACAACTAAAAAGTGAAGCCACTTTTTGAAAGATGTGTGCGTGAAAGTGTTATCACCGGAAAGATATTAATCTCTATAATTTGGGTATATTTTTAAAAGTTTTATGTTTAAACATGAAGGAAGTAAAGTATCAAGTAAGTCTACAGAAAATGATATAGGGAATATGATGGCGCTGACGACGTATTCATGAAGGTACGTAACAAACGTACAAAATCGTCAAGTCATTTGGAGTTATTTTAAATCATACTCTGGCCTAACACTCGTGGTTGACACTTCGTTTTGGCATGGTTTTGTTTGCATTTGTGTGAGCGCGTGTAATTACAAGTTTGCATGGTTTTATATGGCTTCACTGGATTGTTCGTAATGCTCGGTCTATACATACTTTTTAATTAGTCTGAGGTTTGAAGTTACTCTTCCATGCGTTTCAAGTTCATTGATTGTACCTATCAATAGCCCGGTACACTGATCGTCGACTAATAATACCAAGCGCTTAGATTAATGATATATCTAGATGGACCCTCAGCGTTGTAAACGCGTTAAAAAAAATTGGGGTGAACTTTTCACCCCAATGCTGTTAGTGTCAATCGTGTCGTCACTTGCCAAGGTCGTATCCCGGAGCAATAGTGTGTCATTTAAAATGTCAACGTGTATAATTAAAGTGTGCCGAAACTACAAAAATCAGAAAATGAGCACTAAAGATATCTCTTATCATCGGTTAGTAACATTATTTCATACAATACCTGGCAAAATAAGTCTTTTAAAAATTTCCAAAAATAAATTAATTTTAGTTCGTATTTTTTATGTGATACCAGTTTATGAACTTAAATTTCCCGCGTAATCTTGCAAAGTTGATGATATTTTAACAATAGAGAGTAATAGAAAGATTACCTAACATAATTATTAGTGTTTTTAATGGATCCATAAAGCTGAAGTCGTCATTTTTGGAATTAATTACAATATTACTATTTGTAATATTATTATATATTTTAATGATGAAGATTGTTCACATTTTTTAATTTATAATTATCGTGGGTTATAGTAGTATTCTCATTAAAGACACAACAGGTTATATATAGTATATATTTTGATGTGAAACATCTAATGCGGAGGGAGGGTAAAATCAGCTGTTAGCGTGGCGTCGCTTTTATTGTACCTACTAGTCCCGTTCAAATCTTGCAAGTTAAATTTGACACACTTCCTTTTCCGATTGAGCTGAAATTTTACACGCATGTGTATATCACGTGACAATGCAATATTATGATGACATGGAGCTGATCTGATGATGGAGCTGCAAGATGGACATAGGAACTCTATAATGAAATGGCGCAACTCCATCGAGTTTGGGCTCGTATGATTTGTCTTGCCGAGTACTTTGTGTCTAGATGGTATCCAGGGGCTGATGATGAAGCTGGAAGGTGGCCACAGTCACTGTATAATGAAATGACGCAACCTCGTCGAGTTAGGGCTCGTTTGAAATGGCCTGACTAGAACTTCAGTCATAGATGATATCCAGGGTCTGATGATGGAGCTGGAATGTGACCACAGTAACTCTGTAATAAAACGACGCAACCTTATCGAGTTTGGAATCATTTGATTCGTCTTGACGAGTACTTTATCTTTAGGTGGTATCCAGGGTCTGATGATGGAGCTAGAAGGTGGCCATAGGAACTCCGTTATAAAACGACATAACTCCATCGAGCTTGGACTCGTATGATTTGTCTTGACGAGTACTTTGTCTCTAGATGGTATATAGGGTCTGACGATGGAGCTGGAAGGGCCACAGTAACTCTGTAATGAAACTACGCAACCCTATCGAGTTTATACTTGTTTGATTCGTCTTGAGGAGTACTTTGTCAAGTTATGATCATTTTATTTCTACAAAATAATTATTTTTTGTAATATATTAAGATTCTGGCAGTAAATAGAATAATATAATTGACTATATACCTACGAAACATTTTGTAGTATAAGAATGTCTTGAATCTATGATAATATAATTTTCCCATAATTTAATACTACCACTGAAACTGGTATCATTACACATGCACACAAACACAAATTGTACAAGCGTAATGACGGCTGTCACGCACACTAGCATAATAATTCCCGCCCGATTTTTATGACGTTTACAAGAGTGACAGTCCATCTAGATATATAATTAATCTAAGACCAAGCGAATAGTTTCAAAAATTGCACTTATACCCATACCTAATGGGAAACCCATACTTGTATAAAGTTATAACAGCATTTCGGTTCTCTTTATCAACCCACTCCATTTTAATATCACAAGAATATTTAAACAGATTGGCGCGAAAATACGGAAATTGACGGAAACACAATGAGTAATGAGTAACTTAAGAATGACAGAATCCAAATTCAAATTTCATATTATTGTATTTTTAATTGTAACAGAATTGATGGCCAGACTATGTATATTACTATTACATTGTTATACTTACAAATATTTCTTTGTAGGTCTATTCTTTCGACCGCGCGGCGGAGAAACATACACCTCGCCATCGGACTCAGATGTCCACTGACTAGAATCAGAATTATTTCTGCGAAAACATATTTTTTGATAATTAATAAAAAAATATTATCATGGAGTCAGACGAATGGCGTGGGTAACTAGAATAGAGTATACCAAAGCAGTTGTTCACAAAAATACCACTACTGGTAGAGCCTTGCTTATCCCAGCATAAAAGGGGCAGCTCGATCGGGGAAGTACCACGCTCTCACAGATCAGGGTAAAACAGCGATAAGCACTCCTGTCTGTATCGTGAGTGAGAGTGCCAGAGGCCCAAACCCCCTCCCTATCCTCTCTTTATTAGCTTTTCTATTCTGTCCTTAGTATCAGTCCTAGCCTCTTCTTATTGGCCTTCCTCTCCACTTCTATCCCTTTCTTTAGAGATGGCGATCCGCAGGTGATGCCTCTGGTGTTGCTAGCGTCCCAGGGGCTCTATATACTAAGAATACAGTGCTGCCGCTACCTACCAGTTCATTTCGCAGAAATGAAAGAATAAACAGCTATCTCTCGCTACAACCAAAACATATTTAGTACGTGACGGTGGCACCGACTGGCTGGGTCCGGTAACAAGAAAGTACTCCCAAGTGCTACATAGGCCCCCAGTAATGCAATGGGTTGTGTGATAATTGCTTACTGCTCTTAATCGCCTCATACGATCCTCGGGAGAGAATGGGGTGACACCACACAGACTGGATTACCAAGACACTTGATGAAGATGTCATTTAGTAAAATTTTCACAGAATCTCTATGCTCACTGATACAATTACAGTAAGACTTGCAAAAACTCATGGCGCACCGATAATTGTTGGATTAATAAATAATAATAATATTTTTTATTGTCATAAGAATGTACATAAATTTATATAATTGCACTGACTACTGTATTAATATACTGTATTACAGAGCCAGTGTCTTCTCTTGACTAAGTCACAGGTATTAAGACAAAAGATTACACAAAGAGTTGTCCTGTGTGGGACTCGAACCCACAATACTCGGGCCGTAGATCGGTATCTAAGCCACTCCGCCATCTGTGCAGCGAATATTAATCTTAAGACATTTATTTATATATATTTATAGGGTTTGCGTCATTATTAGGTAAAATCTTAATTGTAAAATTAAGTTTACCTGGTCGGTATAATGTATGAAAATACTTACGACAGATGGTGCAGGCGTCGCCCAAAGACGTTAAGTATGAATGTGTTATCGAAATTAGCACTCAGGAGCAATTGTCACGATTGCTGAATTGGCAAAGCATCTGGACGGTATCCAGGAGATGCAGGTTCAAATCCTGCTCGTGACTGTTATTTTCGATTTCACATTTTTCACTGTGTTTAATGTTAAGACATTTACTTAAATTGATACTATGGCTCTTTGCAGGCCCTGGTTTTACCACTTAGGCAATCACTACACATATACACAACACACAAACTACTTACTGTGTAATATTGTTATGTGATATTGTCCTTCGGCGGTGACTCAACCGCCTTTTACTGTTTGAATGACCAGTACCTAAAAGGAAAACAACAAATTAATATTGTACTGTTTTTGAATAAAGATATTATTATACTGATTAAATAAATAATTTTTGATTGTAATATTTAAATACTCGATCGGAATCTAGTGGCTAGCCATTTAAATTATCAATTCTCGGATTGAATATTTTGACACAATAGTTTTTTTTTTTTTTATTGCATGTAGTGGCAGACGAGCCACGGCCCATCTGATGGTAAATGGTAACCGTCGCTCATGGACTCAACTATACCGAAAGTATTGTCAAGCCGCTGCTCACCATTTCCTTTCACCGATATGAAATGAAAGAATAAATGTGCTATCTCCTGCTACAGTCAAAACGCAACTATGTGCTTCAGGGCTGGTCACACGGGAGATGGTGGTACCAACCCGCTCGGGCCCGATACCAAGTCAGTACTCCCACTTGGTACCTAGCCCCACCACCAGTCATGCAATGGATGATAATTGCTTACTTCCCTTAGTCGCCTCATACGACACCCGTGGGAAAGACTACGGTGACACTTGTATCCTTAGTCCGTCACCACACGGACAAATAAATGAAATCGTTACTAATAAAAGACGGTTTGTTTGTTTGTTATGCTTTCACGCCATAACTACTCAACAAATCATCATGAAATTTAACATACATATAGTCCAGTACGCAGAAAAAGACACAGGCTAATTTTTATACCGGAAAAACGCTTAGCTCGTGGGATTGCAATTTTGAGATTACCAGTATGCCATACAGTGACGTATTTATATTCAGAGATTCACGGGGACAAAGTCGCGAGAAGAATCTATCCACTGTTAGAATATATCAAAATGAGCGTCTTTATAGCCTAATTTATTTATAGATGGATTAGCCATGTCTTACACATCCCCAAAGGAGAATGCCCACAAAAGTACGGACTTTAGTTTCGTATTGTATCATGTTGTACATTAATGAAACTAAGTTAACTGCCTCGGTGGTGTAGCGGTAGTGTATGCGACTGCTAATCATGAGGTCTCGGGTTCGATCCCCGGGTCGGGCAATGTTATTGAGCTTTTTCCTAAAAAGAAAAAGTCTCAGTAGCAGCCCGGAGTTTGGAAATGTGCCCGGTAGACGTCAATAGGCTCGCCCCCTATTACGTGGGACTCAAACAAAGCTGGCGAGTCGTGGGTGTGTAATACACCTCTGCCTACCTCTTCGGGGAATACAGACGTGATGCTTTTTTTTTTTTTTTTACTGTATTGCTTTTAAGTATAAATACAATTACAAATAATACAAAATCTATACTTTAAAGCCTAATAGAAGTTCATCAATTTAGATTATATTTTACGGGTTTAAGTACCTACAATCATACAAATACTTTGCGTTTTCATTAAATTTTACTCATAGGTATTTAATGTGACAAAGTTAGTTTTCACTTTTAAAGAAAAACAATATAATTACAATGTTTTTGAATGTATTATATGTTAATTATGGGCTAGCTTTAGTTGTGCCCGGTAGATGGCAACAGGCTCACCCCTATTACATGGTAGTACTCGAACTATCAAACTAAGTAAATTACTTTTTAATTAGCACATTTTCATCCGTTGAAATGTTGACTTGATATTATTTGAGAAGGTATTGTAGAATTTGAGTCTGATACAAAACGAAACCATGTATGGGCATTCTCCTTTAATTTGCTGCAGAACTAAAATACGAGCCCCGATGCAAAATAGTTCGTCTAGTTTGAAATTTTTTCTGTGAGGTTTTTTCTAACTTCATTATTTTTGTATATCTGTATAAAATATTAAGCTGTTCTACTATCACATATCGCGTCACTTATGCCATTTTTTAATTATGAACCAATAAACTATTTTACCTTTTTAAATTTATACATATCCTGTTTTAAATTCGAAGAAGTTATAAACAAAATAGTTCCTCTAATTGTTAATTGATGCAAAAGAGTTCGTCTATCGGTGAGTTAAATAAGATTATTCCTTCTTTGTACAATTATGTTGCATAATTTAAATTTGTAAAAATAATTCTGTGTCATTTGTCAAGTGAGACAGTATAAATTCTGAAAATTTCAGTTTTTTTCATTAGTTTTCAAATAACAATGGGTTGTGGCAAACCCGTGTGTGAAGAGCTTCGAAAGCGAATAGTTTGTGGGGTCGATGCTGGCAAATCAAGTTACCAAATATCTAAAGACTTGATACTTCCCAGGTCCACAGTCCAATCTATCATTCAGCACTATAAAAAGAATAGAACGACTTCTTGTTTGAAGAAAACTGGTCGACCACGCATCCCAAGTGCAGTAGAAAACAGAATCCTGAAGAAAATTATCAAAAATAATCGTCGTGCTCACGGTGCAATGGAAGGACATGATTCACAAAGACGTCTCAGTTAATACTTGCAAAAGAGTCCTAAAAAGAATGGGTTACGGATTTTACACCGCTAAGGAGAAACCACTGTTGACTGCTGTACAAAAGAAAAAGAGGATGAAGTTTGCTCGTGATCATTTAAATTGGACTTCCGATCAGTGGCGTAGTATAATTTGGAGTGACGAGTCCAAATTTGAAGTGACAGTCGGCGATGAAAGGAAAAAAGTGATTCGGAACAAAAATGAGGCATTTCATACTGATTGTCTCAAACGCAAAGTGAAGTTTCCGGCGTCTCTTATGATATGGGGCTGCATGTCTGCACAAGGTGTTGGTGGTATGCAGTTTGTGGATGGTTCTATCAATGCTGCAAGGTATCAACCTTTTGGAAGAGAATTTACTGCCCCCTATTCTGTCACTTAAGCATCAAGATTCCTTCATTTTTCAACAGGATGGTGCTTCCTGCCATACTGCAAGGACAACAAAGACGTGGCTACTGGCGAAAAGCATCCCTACAATCGAATGGCCATCTAACAGCCCAGACTTGTCGCCGATCGAAACCCTATGGTGGAAAATGAAAAAAGTTCTCCGTAAAAATCCATCAAGATCGAAGAGCGACTTAAAGACTAAACTCTTGGCTGTCTGGGAGTCAATTGCGCCTGAGGAGTGTGCAGCGTTGGTTGCAACCATGCCTCTTCGCATTAAAGCTGTCATTGAGAGCAAAGGCGACACAACTAAGTGATAGACGAACTATTTTGCGTGAGTGAAAAGGGTAGACCGAATACTTTTACGTTATGTTTTTTAGAAATTTTTTGCAAATTTTTTATGTTATGTAAAGTCATGAAAGAATATTAGTTATGTTAAAATAAACTTTAAAATGTTCCTCAAATTGTGGTTTACTTTTAATTAAACGTTCTAATTATTTTACCAATATTTACTTTCTATATTTTACGCTTTGCACTACTTTCCATAGTAGACAAACTATTTTGCATCGGGGCTCGTAGTACCAAGAATAAATGTGTATCCGTTTTTAGGTCTAATTTTAATATGACTTATCAGTTATCACAGTCTCAACAACATCAATTCTGTAGTTTTTGTGTAATGTGCGAACAAACAGACAATTCTAAAAAAATGTTTTATGTTCAGTGACACTTAAATGGTCTACTGTAATTTTTGCAAACTTCTGTTTCAGCTTTATATTAGCATAGAAACTGCTTTTTGTTTCGAGATTTGCTTTCTGTAATAAAATTATCATAGTATGAGTTGCACTCACTCAGTGTATGCTATATCGCCTAATAAAGATCACTACTTTTTTTTTTATAAGCTATAAGCTTATGGTAGACTTAAATAGCTAGTCTTGCACCTTCCTATAACTACAACGTTGCTTGATCTCATGCATTACTTAAGCACCTTAACAATTTATAAACATATAGGACTTCATAAGAGCCTAATTCCTACTCACCACTGGCAAAACCAAACACTTTTGCTAATCCTCTGTCCCTTTCTGATTGAACAGGTGCAACTCCATCGCGGTGCTTCTTTTTTGGAGATTTGCTCGGTCCCTCAGTGTCTGTTTCAGTCTCTGTATGTGATTTTAAAATAACAATCTCATTTTGGTTCTCCGATACATTTTTATCATTCTTCTTATTGCAATCAATGTCACTAGATTCTGAAGACTTATACTTTGTTTTGTTAAACTGTTCCTCGTACAGACTCAAATTCTGTAAGACAGGATTTTTTACCTCTAATGATTCATTCATAGAGCCATTCTGATCACCTGATGTCAATGGTACTTTCTCAATATTGTCAACATTGCTTGTTGAAGGTTGTTCTATTACATCTTCTAATCTTGTACTATTGTTTTTATTAGCCTCTTTCTTTTTTTTTGGCACTATTATTTCAGTGAGTTTATTCATAGGTTCCACACTCTTAGCTTTAGCTTTACCATGTATTCTAGTAACTTTCTTGCTTTCACTTTCAGAATTAGCTTTCTTTTTCTTTATTTCTAAATTGGAAATTGTTTGTTTCTTTTCCTTAGATTTTGATGCACCTTCTGAATGTAATCTTTTCCTAGAAATCTTACTTTCAGGCTTGTTTTGAGCTGCTATCTCTTCAACTTGATTTTCATTGGAGGCTCTCTTTTTCAGAGCTTCAGGGTTATTTGGTAAGGAGGCATCTGGTGTATTATTAGAGATGTTTAGTGTCCCCGAGAATGTTGAAGGTGCATTACTTGTGCTATGCACTATCTCAACAGGCTTTTTGAAGTTCTTAGTTGTTTCATTTTTTTTAGGTTCTTTGTTGTCAATTGACTCACCGTTATTTATATCTTGTTCTTGGTCATCCAAACATTGAACCTCTGATTCATTATTGGTAGTAGTCTCTGTGACAACATTTTTTTTTTGTGTAGGATCTGATATATTATCTAGAGTTGGCTCTGATTGATTTTGTTCAATTACTTCTTCAACAGATGCAGACGGAACTGAATCCATGTTAGAAACACTATTGACAATGTGGTCAGATTTTTCATTTTGATTTTCCATGACAATTTTAGAAACTTCATTACTAATAATTTCTAAATTTTCATCATCACGGACAACACCTAGTTGTGATGAACTTTCTTTTTCTGATAATTCAAGTTCATTCTCTGGTTCTGATTGAAAATCATCAAGAACTTCTTGTAGCATTGGTGTAAGTGGCTCAGAATAAGTTATACAGTCCCTAAGAGATTTGTTTTCTCCGTTTTTATTTTTTTGCCCTGGGGATTCCAAATCTTTCTGGATGTCTTCAGCAGTTTCATAACATGTATCAATAATGACAGTGTCAGCAGAAGATCTACTTCGCGAAGGGATCTTTGAACTTTTAAAATTCTCACCTGCATTGTTCTCCTGTTTATTATCATTACCATTACTTGTATGTGGTGTATCATTCTGGTTAGGACCTAAAAAATTATTGTTGTTTAATGAATCTTCATTAACAATGTGTGCATTAAATAATCTAGAAGTTTGAGCTTACCATTTGATTCATCACTAACTGTGTGAACTTCTAGTTTATTTTTATTTCTATCACCAATATCATAACTGAAAATAAAAGAAGAAATCTTTGAGAAAGATATATTTATTTTATACTTCGAGATTGATATATTTTAAACTTACCCTGCCCGGAAACTGTTAACTTGTTCAATAGATAGTCTATAGTATGGATTGTGAATGTCAGGCAATATGCGCTTCAAGAAAGTTTCCTTTAAACTCTGCCAAGTTCGAGTAGTGCGCTAGAAACATTGCAGATATTATTAGTTACAGAATTATTGTTTGTTTCAAATGTAGAAAATTTTTAATATATGCATAGCTTACTGAGCATCATTATCATGTTACAAGGTTTTAGTTTCTTAAAAAATTCAAAGTGATTATGAGTAAAATTATGTCTCTTATGTTTGATAAGATGGAGATTAAAATAAGCAATCATAGCAGTGGCTTTATATAATATTGTATTTGCCTCTAAGAATCTACATTATTCACACTTACTCTGTTATGAGACTGATTGTTTTGGTATGTCAAAATATATATGCCATGGCCAGATTTAAGAATTGACTACCTCATGATGTGGCTAAACATTTTATGAAATGGTTGTATTTCATGATTTGGAAATTAACCACCACACACACCTTGTTATGGTCTGGACTAGCGATGTAACGAATGATAGTTTATAAGCATTCGCAAACGCGAATGCGGATGTGAATGTTTCCCTCCAACATTCGCGAATGCGAATGACGCAGTCAGTGAAGTGAGTTCTGGCCACTACATATATTTTATGTATGCCACAGAATTGATAAAATCCCTGCATTAAATTTATAAAGTCTTAAACAGTATATAACAACTAATAATGCAATCTTTTACTAGAATATTCAATCAAGTTAATCCAGTCATAAAAACAAATATAGCGGCATGGACCATTTTAGCTACAATTACGAATACATTCAAATGGAAATAAGTTCAAACAGGAAATATATATTTAGATATTTTTATATATATATTTTTAGTATTTGACATGCTTAGCAACATACATTAAACACAAAGTTAAAAATGTGAAATCGAAAATAACAGTCACGAGCAGGATTCGAACCTGCATCTCCTGGATACTGTCCAGATGCTTTGCCAATTCAGCCATCGTGACCCTTGCTCCTGACTGCTAATCTCGATAACACATTCATACAAATGTGTTATCGAGTAGAATATATAGTTTACCTGAGAGCTGGCATAATTCATCCACATTTTCCTTGCCTTGATTTCACCGTAAAGTTTATTTTCCGTTAAATAGTCCACTATGTCTTTCATTTCCTTTATACTATAAGATTTCCTAAAAATAGTTTTGTATCAAAACAATATACACAAAATGAATTTTAACTAATTAGATTTCACTGGAGCGAAAGGAGTTTGGTATGTAAGAAAGTAATACATATTTACCCTGCCATTTTGATGAAATAGTTTACTTGTTCTCAACTTCTTAGATAAATTCAGGTCTTATCGGTAAAGTTGAGGTTTATGCATGACTACCTACTTCACTGTACCATTGTAGATTGTTCCCAATGGCTTGTTTTTCCTCACACTTCACATAAATTTAAATATCTTACTATGGTTGATCGATCTCTTATTTAAAATATACTTCGGATTATTACAGTTAGAAAGACAAAAGTATAACCTAATTATAATCGATATTAAATCTACAACAATCTGCAACAACCAAAGTCCCGGCTATTTTATATTAGTATATTATCTATGGTCCCGGCATATGCAAGCCACAGACTAATTAGTGCACAGAACAATACTACTCCTAGCCCTAGCGGAGAATTAGTGTGTGATGCTCAGACTATGCAAAACATTATGGATGAAGAAAAGGATGCACATACTAGGTTTTAACAAGAGTGAAAGAGACACAGGTATAAGTATATTTATCCTTTTCGCGTATGCGTCAGTTGTATTTGGACGCAATGAACTGGGTCCAAACAATAAGGTGGCCAACCGTCCCCATCATCAGTATGTAAGCTTGTTTTTGTATTGACGTAAAAATACCTTTATTAATCACGTTATATACGCTAATATTACATTTTCTAATACATTTTAAGCAAAATATAAGCATAACTGCAATTTCTTTTGTCCTGTCATTCTTTTATCCGGCTAAAAGAGGTAGTACATTTTTAGTCAACAAATTTATAATCATAGTTATCTTTTAAAATTATTCCGGTTATCTATTGCTATCTCGACACTGCATACGCTGATAGCTTGTCTATAATATCCTTTGTTTAAGTAAGTCAATGATGCAAGCCGATTATTTTACTCTATGAATGGACTAGGTTATTTATCTAAGTTCCTATCTATTTCTATTCCTTCCCTGTCATTTAGGATTGTGTCGATCGTTCAATTACGAAGAACCATATCAATCATGACTCGTTGTGAAAATGAACCGGTTCAAATGTCCCGATCATTTAAAAAAGATTGGATTCGCGAAAGTTTGTCAGTTATGTGACCAACGTTCCATAGATTGAAATGATTGAATAAGCTTTTTGACCCAAGGTTAGCTGAAATTTTACACGTATGTGTATATCACGTGACAATGCAATATTATGATGACATGGAGCTGATCTGATGATGGAGCTGGAAGGTGGACATAGGAACTCTATAATGAAACGGCGCAACCCCATCGAGTTTGGGCTCGTATGAATCGTCTTGCAGAGTACTTTGTGTCTAGATGGTATCCAGGGGCTGATGATGAAGCTGTAAGGTGGCCACAGTAACTTTATAATGAAATTACGCAATCCCGTCGAGTTTGGACACGTTTGATTCATCTTGATGAGTACTTTGTCTTTAGATGGTATCCAGGGTCTTATGTTGGAGCTGGAACGTGGCCATGCGAAACTCTGTAATTAAATGGCGCTACTCCATCGAGTTAGGGCTCGTTTGAAATGTCCTGGCTAGATCTTCAGTCATAGATGATATTCAGGGTCTGATGATGGAGCTGGAAGGTGACCACAGTAACTCCTTAATGAAACGACGCAACCCCATCGAGTTTGGAATCATTTGATTCGTCTTGACGAGTACTTTGTCTTTAGATGGTATCCAGGGTCTGATGATGGAGCTAGAAAGTGGCTACAGTAACTCTGTAATGAAACTACTAAACCCTTCCAACTTCATAATCGTTTAATTCGTCTTGAGGAGTACTTTGTAAAGTTATGATCATTTTATTTTTACAAAATAATTTTGATGTTTTCACATCTGCTAGACGTCCCGCGATGTCTAGTTTTATTTTACAAGTGCAATATATGATAAAAATCAGTTGTGCCGTGTAAACTGGGAGTAAAACACACCTCAACGCTTCGCTTATGAGGCGTGCAAAAATGTTTTAGCAGGAGATAGCACCCATCCATTTGTTTCTCTTCCGCGAAATGAAATGGTGTTTTAATGTTGTTGAGTCCATGAGCGGCGGTTACCTACCCACTTAGGTACCTACCTACTATCAGATTTGGCCGTGATATGAATAAAAAATGTAACACTAGGTACATACTATAAATACTTTTTGCTTATTGATGTGAAACATCTAATGCGGAGGGAGGGTAATATCAGCTGTTAGCGTGGCGACGCTTTTATTTTACGTGTTCCGTTCAAATCTTGCAAGTTAAATTTGACACACTTCCCGGCTTACGATTGAGCTTAAATTATTTAAAAAGTCGATGGATCTAGAAGGTGGCCATAGGAAATCTCGCCGGCGGACCACTGAAGGAATGTAATATGGTTTCAGTAGCCCGCTAACAAAGGCGGAGAGACGGCACACGGTGGGTTTATTTAATGGGTGAGGGCCCCATACAACCCCGTTCGTTGCCCCGAACGGCGGGGCGTGCGGTTAGGAACATTTCTTCCCGCCATAACAAAAAAAAGGCTAGTTTGAGTTATCTTGAATAATGCCATAGTCCTAGATGATATTCAGTATCTGATGATGGAGCCGGATGGCCATGGGCACTATGCTATCAAACGGCGCAATTCCATTAACTTTGGAATCGTTTGATTCGTTTTGACAAGTACTTCGGTTCTAGATGATATCCAAGGCCTGATTATGATGATTTATGTCCATGTCCGTTATTTTACACATGTAATAATTTTATACAGTATAGCACACATTGAAAAAGTGATGATCATTTTATTTCCACAAAATAACTTCGATGTTTTCACATCTGATAGACGTCCCACGACGAAGTATTAATAATGTGTATTTCTTTAAACTGATTTAAATAAATAATCTTCTGTTTTTTCCGGCTTGAGCTGGCTACAATGTTCGGTATTCATTTCGTATTGCGGCCACCTTTAGAAAATATTCGTTCACATGGAACGGAGGTGGCCGTATTGCACAGCCTCCGTTCCATTGTGGTAAATAATGAAGGGACATGCTTTGTTATGACGTATCATTCCATTTCTATGTAGGTACCTACCTATTATACCGACATGATAGGTACCTAGTTTGATGCCTGTCTGTCGAGCGATATAATAGGTAATTAATACATAAACCAGTAAAATGCACGAAGATTTTTATTAGAAAATTATTGTAAATAAGTACCTATTATATTTACACAATATCAGGCACTTTAAACACTCCACAGTTATATGCGCGGCACCCTAAATCTAAGTAAGTACCTGTGTTAAAAAAAAGAAACATTTAATGTACTCATATTTGAACATTCACAAAACAATATGTAACTACTGAAAGCGTGTACTATCTTAAACATTGTCGTGACTACTTATAACTGGTCATAACGTCACTAAAAAGTAAAAGATTAGTTTTACTAATTGAAATGAATATTCGAAAATAAACATACACACTGCTCGCACCTCGCACCCAAGTCGCGGCAATTGACTACCACAGAATAGAATACTATGAGCCGTTGGCGCCGGCCGCCGGACTCGGATCACTCTCACATCGATCTCGATCGTTAATTTTAATTCGGTACCTAAATTGTGGGTGATTGGTTGCGAGATCGGGTCTTTGCGCCGTTACTGATAGAGTCAATCACGCGTGGTTCGCGATTTCATTCATAAGACCCGATCGGTAGCATGTATACAACTGGAATGTGCACTATTACCAAAAAACGGTCCTAGTGAGATAGTAGGTACCTCAGACTAAGAACTACTAGACGGAGCTACGGCGTGGCCGCACTTGAAACTAGAAGTGGGCGATACAAATCGTATAAAGATACGAAATCTAATATTGGTACAATATCTAAAAATTGCTTACTGGCTCTTTCGAAATCTAAGTATTACAATATCAGATTTGCGATGTACGTAATATACTCGCTCACTCCTCTGTACCTACGCGATACGATATGCATCGGCCGCATACGTGCGACAAAGCGCGTAAGATATAAATATTGCACTAGTTAGAGCGGTACAGCAATATTACAATATCAGATTTGCGATGTACTGAATACTCGCTCACTCGTCTGTACCTACGCGATGCGATACGCATCGGCCAAATGCGTGCGACAAAGAGCGCGTGAGATACAAATATTACACTAGTTAGAGCGGTACAGTAATATCACAATATTAGATTTTTGAACAGATTTTATAGAAATATTATAAATAAGTAATTTTAAATCTTAATGCTATGCAAATAAAGCTTACTTTCTGTTAAGTACTAATCATGATATCAATGATGTCTAAAATTTTAATTATTTAGCCTTGAACTGGAGCGAATTTTGGTACTTATGGACCATTATGCACATAATAGTTTTATTAGGTACTTATTGTTTAATTATGTCCGAATAGTTGCGGAAGAAAGTTTCATTTCTTTTAATTTCCTTAACGTTCTAAAATTTAGAAAGATTTGTGTATTATGGACGTTGGGGATTGTTTTAATGGATTTTTTAATTAATATGTAGGTAGGTCCACATCCTCACACACTTACAATAAGTTAGTTATTTTTTCTACGCTAGAAATTCCCTAAAAATACTCTAGATATAATTTATATGGCAAAACAACTTTGGCGGGTCAGCTAGTGATAAATAAATACCGAATTAAACATCTATTATATAAGTACGAGTTTATCTACAATACCGAATTATATTGAAATCTATGATATTGTCGTACCCTATTTAAAGATGCGCATTGGATTTGATTTTTGAAATCTGAATCTACTCGTATGATGGGTACGCGAACGTAAAATAACTAGATATTAAAATATAAGATTTTGAAATCTAATATTGAAAATCGAAATCTGATTCAGATACGATTCTCAGTCGTAAATAAGAAACTCTTCGTAACAAATATTTTATTGAAATTTTTTATTGAAAAACGTTTATCAAAATAATTATTTAAAAGTAAATCTGCCACCCCTTCTATTCATCCAACCATCAGTCATTAAACGTCCACTGCTGGACATTGGCCTCCACAAAGAGAATACCAGAACTAGCGGGCTTGTGCTGACTGCATCCAACGGCTCCCTGCTGCTTTGACCATATATTTGGTCCATCTGGTGGGAGGGCATGTTACGCTGCGCTGTACGATACATGGTCGCCACTCGAGAAACTTTTTCCCCGACGGTTGTCAATTCGTCGAGCAATATGGCCTGCCCATTGCCACTTCAGCATGCAAACTCGGCGGGCTATGTCGAATATTCACGTTCTGCCTCCGTAATAAGAATTCGATCACGTAGATAAATACCAAGACTTTGAGCCTTGGTGCAAGATAAGTATTGCTTCTCTATAAATTGCCGTTCAGTTCGATATATCACCTGGTAAATAATAATAAGTTATATTTAATAAAATAATAGTACACAAGAATACTTTTTATTTTCTTTCTTTTCTGGGTCAAATAAGTAAAGAAATATCATTGTTCCAGTGCTGATTTAATTAATTGAATAAGAACTTTTTTTTTATTGCATTTAGTGGCAGACGAGCCACGGTCCATCTGATGGTAAATGTCAACCGTCGCTCATGGACTCAATTACACTGAGAGTATTGTCAAGCCGCTGCTCACCATTTCATTTCACCGACATATAATGAAAGAATAAACGGCTATCTCCTGCTACGACCAAAACGCAACGATGTGCTTCATGGTCGGTCCCACGGGAGAGAGAGTACTATAAGTGGTGAAGTTAGCTATAGGACGTATACCACGATCTTATAAATTTGTGTTGCCACCTACCATTTGGGGTGTGAATATATCTTATTTAATTTTGTTTTACTCCTGGGTTTTATTTTGAAACCCTTAAATCCCAGGCAGGTGTCCACAATAGAGAGAGCAAATCAATTTCTCTGTATTCTAGATTATGACTACAGCGGTAGTTATAATCTAGCATTAACATTTACTTACAAAGTTGAAGTACAAAAAGTTTAAAAGCTATACTTACATGAACATATTCACTGGCAATGATTTTGCTTCCAACGTTACTATTTTCTTATTATGTATAATGAAACATCAACAAAATATCGTGAAGCATATTTTGGGTTTTTCGTAGGTTGCCTTGTTTTCCCGTAGCATCCACCATTCCCGTAGCATCCATTTCGATCTCGCATCTGGTTTAGAGGAAAACCTAAAATGATAATTTTTTTACATCATCTCATAAATTACATATAAATTTATTAATAAAATGAAAACTGGGCAAATTAAATTCGCAATAAGGCAACACCGAAACAATTCTCAGTAATAGAAATTTAGCTATAAAACGTGTTTTGCGAGTGTATCTTAGTAGAAATTATTGATTTCTAGTAAAAAAGCCCATTTTATATCACTTTATAGCATTCAATCATTAAATTATTTCATTTTCGACTACATATGAATGAAATATTATACCTGTATTTTTTCGGTCGCTGTAGCTTTTGTAGCATAGTACACTATTTTACAAGCACTATTAACACGTAGTCTTTTTCTCAAAACACTGATTTAACACGTAAATATAATGTGAAACCCGATTTTTTATAGAGATGTTCGATTATGTCAGTTGAATCGTGACAGACAAAGCATTTTGACATCGTGACAATACCAAAAACTGGCCACGGTGACAAAAAAAAAAACTATGACTGTCTTTTTTTCGCACCAGTAAATTGTTATCTTGTGTTCTCGCTCATACATGTCAAAGAATTTTCTTCGCTCTGTCTAGTTCTTAGTCTGAGGTAGGTACGAGGTCAATTTATCTCACTCTATTTGGGTGACCACATGTTTGAAAATAAATAGAAATTTTCAGTTTAGTGAACTGATTTTGATGAAATTGATCCAGTTATTAGGAAAGCTAAAAAAAAAAAATACTTATATATAAGCATGACTAGAACATAGGTCTCCCCTACATTCAAAGATGCCGATCAGACGTATTTCTTGGCCTACCAACTGAACTATAGTTAGAAGTCAGAAAATAATAAAAATCTTACATTTGAGGAAATTTAGAATAGAATAGAATACACTTTATTGTACACCAAACATAAAATAAAAACAATAATTTACAATAAAATCAACAACTATGTACTGTACAATGGGCGGTCTTATTGCTAATAGCAATCTCTGCCAGACAACTTTTGGATACATAAAAATATATATATCTACAAATATAAATAATACATCAAAAATATAAATATATATCACATAGGTATAAATTATAATCTTAAAATGACAATTAATAATGATCTTTGACCAATATTTTAACTTTATTGTGACTGACAGTTTTTTTTTGTTAATTTTGTTTTCGTGAACTGACTAGCCCTTCTGAGTTTAAAAACCTTAAGGCTTAGATTTGAATGCACCGGAAAAGGAAATTTACTGTCACCCTAATTGTTATATAGTAAGGCTTAGCACGCACTGCGAAATCTCTACGCGCAATTTTTTTAAGAATGTTTGTTCATACTTACGATATTGACAAAAAAGCTTGCTCAACAGTTTTTTCACTATATTACCAGCAATATAATACATGACATTCATTTGTATCTGACAAATGCATACTGTCCAGATAACTTACCAAAATCTGATCCCTTTTAGTATCATTAGGATCGACCAGTCCAGGTTCCAAAAAGTATCTTTTCGAACTACCAAACTCGAAAACCGAACATGACTCAAATGAATCATCCGTGCAGTTGACGTTGATTCTTGGGAGTAATTTCGATAGAGAAGCTTACGTAATGCATATCTGAACTGTAATATATTTGGATTATCGTTATGACCCCCTTGTGGCAATTCGTATGTTGAGTAACTCATACGAACTCCTCAATATATATTTTTTCTGCCCTTCGCTATCTCAATAGTGGCAAGCAACAGCACGTGACTGAGCGACCAACCAACGCGATTTCTTCCGTAGTGCGATCAGAGGTAGACACTTTCGTCCCACAAAACACTACCGCGAAACACAGATTTATTTTGAAATTATTCTCGCACAATTTTACTATCGTAAGTGCGTGCAGCTTCATACAATTTCCATTAATGTCACAGAATTTTGTGGATAAATCGCGTCAGTAAAATTCACAGTGTGTGCTAAGCCTAAGAATTCGTATGTCAAAGGAAAGGGACACCGTCACTCCGTACAAGCGGTCTCACCTGGCTCGCTGATCTTTTCATTTGAAATATAAACCTTCTTAATCGAGAATAAAGTGTATTTTTGTATACACAGAAATACAAAGCGCACAGTCCTGTTGTATGTTAGTTCCATGGTTGAAGCTATCATATAATGGTAAATACATAGCATTACGCCTGTATTCCCCGAAGGGGTAGGCAGAGGTGTATTACACACCCACGACTCGCCAGCTATGTTTATGTCCCACGTAATAGGCATTGAGCTCTAATAAGGAGGAGGCGCCCTAATCTTCATATAGGTACCTAGTAAAAGTGACTTACTTCGGCTGTCGTCCGCCATCTTAATAGTTACAATGACAGCGTAATTTGGGTGTGGTCCGATATACACTGCGAGCACTGTAAGGTGTGATGTCAATTTAGTATACTGTGAAATCATTCCTTTATAGTTAGCTATACTGGTTACTGTTTATAACGGAATGCAGTCCAGTATACTGATCTGTCATTACTTTCATTTCATACAAAGTATTGGTTTTACACTGCAATAAACACAATTTCTTTACATTTGCCATGTTTGGGTATCTTTGATTTACAATATTCAATAATAATAATATTCCATTGTGCAAATTTTTATATTTATGGAAGCTGTTGATCACGTGATATCACAGTGCTCGCAGTGTATATCGGAACAAAGCCCTTATCTGTTGTATGTCAGCTGTCAATTAGGGATGCAGGAAGAACCAACAACAGAACTATCGATATATCGATATTTTAAAAAATATTGATATATTAAATATCCTTTATTTTAAAAATATTTAATTTGGGCTATTTAGGTTCCAACCTAGCATCCACCACTAATAATTTGTGATTTTTATTCGTCACAAATTTTCATATAGTGGGAAGAAGCCGTCCGTTTATTTTGTGTGCTCGGAATGAAGTGGTGAGCAGTGGCTAAATAAAATAACTTTTATTAATTTATCGAATTCATTACAGTCAATCTGGGTAACTTTGATTCCTTCGGGTAATATTGACAGTGTGACTATGATAATGTTTTAATGTTTTTTTCCTATGAAATCAATATTTTTTGTTAATGCATGCTTTAGATTTTATTTTTTTAACAAGCTCCGTAAACACACCTTAAAATAAAAGCGAAGTTGTCAAACAGAGTTAATATCAAAACTTTATCCGAAATTAGCGCGCGAATATGAGTTCATGAAACAGTGAATAACTTTTTTGATATTCTGTGATTGTATGGATGACAATTTACTCTATATGGAGAAGGGCGAATAAATACTTCAACCGATTGTTTACATATTTTTTGTTTGTTTTAATTATTTTAGTTTATCTTCATTTTAATTTGCTTAACGGTTTGTTCATTATAGGATTTAAACGACGTTTTGATGCGAATTAAAAAAATATACTTGTAGCTGCTAAATTTTGATTGATGGACCTTTTTTTACAAATATATATATGATACTCGTACATATTCACGTTTTTATTGCCACATATTGATGATTTAAATAAAAGTTATTCATTTAAACGGGCACCATATTTATTAGCAGAGCAATACAGACTATACAGACAAGTGCAGACATCAGAGACAACTACATGTATATACATCATTAACCACAGAGTAGTGTTGTGACTATTATGTTCTCAACATCCCTAATTTGAGAATAATATAAACCAATGTTACCCAAAGTAATTTAATAATCAAATATTACCTCATTTATGTGAAGGATCTAATGTGTGTCAAAGTTACACTTTTGTGGGTGGTAACTTTGACATACTACAAAAATAGATTTTTCTCTATAATTAATGGATATTATAGTCTTTTATTATTATCTATGCATAAAAAATATTCTAAAAACACTAGCAAAGTTTAATATTGTCATTTAAATGTTAAAACATGCAAAATACCATGAAAAATATCGCTGTAATATTTCAAAGTTACCCAGAATGACTGTAATCATTTGAATTGTATTATTATTAGCAATCAAAGCAAAAATTTACTTAAAAAAAATGTGAGTAGAAATAAAATGATTATAACTTTTTTAATGCCCGCTTGGATAATTATGACATGTGTACAATAACGGAAATGGACATAAATCATCATCATCAGGCCCTAGACATCATCTAGGACCGAAATACTTGTCAAAACGAATCAAACGATTCCAAAGTTGATGGGATTGTGGCTCCATTACCAGATCATGAATATCATCTAGGGCTATCATGGTACTATATGACTATCGAGCCTGTATGAAATGAAGCCCGACAGGTTGGTACCCCAGTGACGTGCGTAAACCTGCGTTTTGGTCCGTGTTAACAAAAAAAAAGGACCGCTTATTGTGGCGTTCTCTTAGGGAGACCTATTATGTACAGCAGTGGACGTCGAATGAGTGATGGATGGAATAAAATATTATTATATACTTGTTTTTAGTTATCGAAATACCTCACTTTCAAATCTTTTTCTCCTGATGTCATCACATCACAAACTTATATACGTATGTTTGGACTTAGAATAAACAAGTATACCCAGTAGTAGTAAGTATATTTTTTCTTTTCGGTCCTATTAGCGCAGTCTGCGACTGACCTGCAAATCCTAGTCCACGTAATGGCAGAAGATTGTAAAAAAAAGGGGCCTACGTGTGAATGTGAGCAAAACCAAAGTAATGGTTTTTGAAAGAGAAGAAGCCAGAACAGATGTTAGAGTAGCAATAGGAAATGGTGTGCTAGAACAAGTGGATGAATTTGTATATCTGGGATGTGGATTCAGTCGGGATGGAAGGTACTCCACTGATGTAGAGAGAAGAGTAAATGCGGGAAATAGAGTGAACGGAGCATTGGGACAACTTCTCGGCAGCCACCACCTCAGCCAGAAGGCACGTGTCGCAATACACAACGCATTGCTTGTTCCAACGTTATTATATGGAAGCGAGAGTTGGGTATGTAAAAAGGAGCATGAGAGCAAAATCAATGCGGTCGAAATGCGATCTCTGCGGAGAATCTGTGGAGTGAGGCTGACTGACCGCATTCGTAACAATGACGTAAGAGAGCGACTAGGTATGAAAAAGAGTATTGGTGTAAAGATGCGAAAGGGAATGCTCCGTTGGTTCGGACATGTGGAAAGAATGATGGACGAGCGACTGGCTAAGAAGATATACAATGCAAAAGTGGAAGGATGTAGATACAGGGGGAGACCGAGACTTACCTACCTAGACCAAATTGGTCATGTATTGAAGGAAGGTGGAGTCAGGAGTCTCCGAAACTGGCGAGCGTGTATGAAGAGAGTTATGAATGTTGGGGAAGCGAGAGATGTATGCAAGAATAGAGCCTCTTGGCACTGTTCTCTCTGCCTACCCCGCAAGGGAAATGGCGTGATGATAAGTTAGTTAGTTTTTATTTCTTTATGCTTTTTACAACCCAAATCTATTCAATAGAGTGTTATGCCCTTAATTTTCTGTTTGTTTAAAAACAAGGCATGCCTAGTGGTTGATCTATCAACCACTAGCTCATATGACTGAATGGATTGGGTTGCAATTTGACACACATAGATATAATTATAGGTACAGGTAGATAAAGATTTACGCAATTAAAACAACCTTTGTCCACCCAAAAATTTATAGGTCGCTTGAAGGACTGAAGTATCGATATCGATATTTTTGCGCGCTTCCCTAGCGGAAATTTCGCCAATTTTGGATTTCAAAGAATGGGCTCGGTAAATTTGTAGTCATTTCCTCTCCCCCTTATTAGAGCTCGATGGTAATATGGGGCGTGCCTATTGACGTCTACCGGGCACATTTCCAAACTCCGGGCTGCTAATGAGAATTTTTCTTTTTAGGAAAAAGCTCATTAACATTGCCCGACCTTTGTAAATACACTGTCAAATATGTCAGAAATAATGATATTTCTATTCCTTTCTAGTCTGTGGGTCTGCTCTTTCGAGTTTGGGGAGTTTTGGCGGGAACACGAAGATCACGTCGTCGCTCTGCATTATTTTCCTAAACTTGTGTTATTTCAAGTATTAATGTGTAAAAGTGGTGGCCTTTTGCTTATTAACTATTTGTGTGTGTGCATAAGTGTTGGCAAGTGATGTAGTGCGACATAGCGTGTTTTTTCTGTTGTCTCCAAAACTCCATTGAAGCTTCAGTAAGGTCGCCATCGTCTTACTGGACTTTGACTTGACTAATTTTATATGACTGACTTCGACTTGTTTTATGAATGAAACTTACGTGTGACGAAGGAATAACGATGTTTATAAGTTACTGTTAGGGTGATGGTTCTGCCAATGCCTTAAACAAATTTATAAATAAAAAAAATGGAGTTTGGTAATTTGGTATTTTGTTTTGTGCAGAAGCCAGCAGAAGCTAAAGAAAATGGATAATAAAAGTAATTATTTGTCAATAACCGATATACTAGTTACTAACGAAAAAATACCTTGTAAAATTTTACATGACTTACCTAAAATGGGTAGGTATAAGTACTACATATTTAAAACTGATGTATATTTTTCCATTTATAGGTTATGTTATTGTTGAAGTAGTACATGTGTAAATAATATTGTAGGTTTTCTGGATCCATCTGCAGCTGAAAATGATTTAAAAGCTGGGTCCAATGTGGAAATACCTCTGTGGCTAGCTGAATCATTATATACTAGGAGACCACCTCTTGTCACAGTGGAACTGCCGAAGATATACAAAGATTCATACAGGGAAATTTTCAATGCAGATGCATGTACGGTCGATATGCATAAATTAAGTCAATATTTCTACGAATTTGGATGTTATACTGCTAATCATGATATAAAGGGAGAAGTTGCTTCTACTCTTATTAATGTCAGTGTTATGTATTTTTGTTTATAAATATTGAAAACAAGACACATTGTCATTAGTTTAATGTACGATTGTATTTATATGTCTCCGTATTTAAATTCCGTTTTTTTTTATTAAATAACGTTGCAAAGAAACATGCAATTTTGCCTGTAGCAACAATGTGCAGGAGTGTAATTGCTGGACGCATGGAATCTAAAAATCCATCTCTTTATAGATAAAGGAGAAAGTCCTTTTCTCTTACTTAATAGATATCATCTGCCATAAATTAATCATGAGGTCATAAAATGACCATTTGTTTTACATAAATGAGTAATTTTTAAGTGTCCTTGAAGAGAAATATATTACTGGAATGTATGGATGGGATAATATCAATAATTAATTTTTAGTCTATTTATTTTATAATGTACTCTTTATTTCTATTACTTATTTCAGACTTTCAGGCAAAGATTTAGAATGTTACTGTCAGCAAGTGTAGCAACAGACTCTGTAGGAGCTATTCAGCCCTTGACAGTGAGTGAACGGCATCAAGCAACTGCTGCAGCTGCCACAGAGAAAGCTCTAGCTATATGGCTGCAACGGGGTGATAGCATGCTAACTACCGCTGATATGGTGGCTAACCACCGTAAAAGGAAGAGAGCTGAGATGGAAATGTATTAGTCATTTTTGTATTAAAACATTTAGTAATCAAACATTTGCAAATTAGATTCAGTTTAAAACTAAGTGAAACACCAAGCAGAGATTAACTGTGCTGATCCCATTGTTGATTACCAAGATTAAACAAGACATGGATGAATTTGAATATATTCAATATTTACTTGAAAAAATGACTAGTAGTTATTTAATGGCTTGAGAATGAGTCTCATAGACTAACAGTTCTGTCAGATAACTATTAAAGTTAAACAAATGAAGCATTGAAAACTAGAAATATAATTTTTGAGGGTATATAAATGCCATGCCCCAGCTGTGATGTTAACTGTTAAGGTATATATCAAAGACCTGTTTATGTTATTATTAATAATGAACTTATTAAAAAACGTGCCTATTATTTTTTCAAAGATGTTTATTTCTTAAATCTATAAGGCTAGGAATTCATGGTGTGATTTTCACCCACGTCCATCGCGATGGCGGACCGCAACAGATTTGAATGAACACGTAATACATGGAAATATAGATAGTACAAATATCCTGCGCATGCTTTACTGCCTGAAAAACTTTCTTCCCTCTGCAACCAAGGTGACGCTGGTGCAGGCCTTGGTATTGCCTATAATCGACTACTGTGATGTGTTACTTTGATCTGAATGCAGAACATCTCAATAAATTAGATTGTCTTCTAAATAACTGCATTCAATTCGTTTTTAACGCTCAGGAGCCCGAGAGCCACCGGTGGCTCGGCTTTCCGTATATACTAGGGTGCTCTGTGGGTTCGACTTGGCGCCGGAGCTGGCTCCGGGTACAGCCAAACAAAGAGTTTTTTTTAATGAGGCTTACCGTTAAAAAAAAATGTAATGCGTAGTGTTACTTAGTGCCTGGTGGAAATTATTGTTATAAAAGGTTTAGATTAGAAAGGATTATTTTACACAATAAATAGTATGTTATTTTAGATATGATAAAGTTATTTACATAATTGGTTTTGTGGATTTCATTGTAGTTGTATTAATTACATGCCGAAAATAGGCAATATAAATTACCCTATTTTGATTTGTAGCTAACAAAGTTTTGAAAAAAATAAAAGTAATAGGCTGCATGATGATATTCATAATAATTAGGTATTTATGCAAGTAATTATATATTACTAAGAATAAGTCGAAAAATGAATAAGGGAAAATTCAGTTAATTTTGGTAAAAAGGTTGGTGTTATAGTGATGGGCATCGATTATGTTAGTTGTCGATAGTTTCACCGTCGTCATGTATCTACCTTTTATTATATTATTATTATATAGATTTTATCCTAACTATTATAAAGCTGTAACAGAGCTGTACATTTAATAAATAAAAAAAAGCTGTATTAGGCTATTTAGGCGTGCCTGAACACAAAATATTTTTTTAGAATTTTTGTAGGTTTGTCTGTTTATTTGTTCGCGCATCATGCATAAACTACTAAACAGATTTTGACGCAACTTTTTGTTTGATAGCTATTGATCTAATTTTATTTTTACTTAACATCAAAATTGGTGTACCTATACTTAATTATATTTGTCTAACAATTTTTTTATATAAATTCTTTCATATATATCATATATCATGATTGTATATGTATACTAATGTACTTTCCCACGGTAACAGTGTTCATAAGCCTCCTGCAATTTTTACTTACGTAGCCATGTAAGCGATACCTTGCACGGTGAGAACTCACGCTTTGTGCAGCTTGCTAAATGATGTGTCATGTAGTTAAATATTTGTCTTTGAGTGTAAATTGATAATTTTATTTTAACTAAGTTTGTTTGTGTATTATTTTTTTTTAAAGGGGAGGAATGTTGTAGGGGTTAAGTAACGAACGCGACTGCATAAATAATAATTGTATTGTAATGTAATGGCAGTCTGTAGCAGACTGCCGTTAGCCGTTACGTTAGAACGCACCGCGCATTGTCTTGACGTTTGTGCGCTTTCAAATTTATGTAATCTCGAGTACTAATAAATCCGTCACTTATCCGAGGTCGTTTCACTCAGTCACCCAAATATCTAAAATAATATTGAGAAGTATCTGGTCCTAAACTCGTCATCATAATATTTATTTATAAAGTGGTTTCCAAATAAAACAATGTTTTTAGACCATGGACGTATAAAGGAACGGACAGCGCCTCGCTAAGACAAAATTGAAGATACGTAATGGCGGCGGCTATCTATGTGTGAATGAATTTAGGGTTGCCATGTTAGCCAAATTTACACTTTTTATTATACATATTAAAAAAAAACCAGGTTGGCAGATAAATTTATTGGAAATGTATATGAAATATACCGTACTATTTGAAAAGGTTAATAGTGCAAAAAACACAATTTTACTGTATTTATTTAAAACTTAAAATAAATCATCGGCAGATAATGGGTAATAAAGGATAACATAATTATGTCGATAAAACGGGATTAACTTGCATGTTTGTCGGGACTACAGTGTTTCCGAGGAATCCGATGTAGTTGTAATCGGTAAAGTTATTGTTCTAGCGGAGATGGGGTTCACAGAATTCTAGGAAACTATTGCACTTTTTTGAGGTGAGCGGAATACACAAAGCTTATTGTTTTAAACAGTTTTATGTTATCGATATGGGCCGCTACAGTTTCTAATTGTAAGCAGATATATTATTATTAAAATAGAATATTTTGAAGAGTGGCTAAAGGTAATTTTGATGATTTCGTTTTGGTATTAGATAACGCTTCTCACCACTCCCATAAGGTAGAATAAAACTGCCACTACAGGGTGGCGTAAGCCCCAGTTCAAAAGTGGCTACACTCAAAGAATGTAAGCAATTACTAAATTAATACACTGATTAAAGCAGAATTACTGTAAATCATTACAAAAAAAAACACTTATTATCAAAAAATGTAGTTGAGGAGTTCACTGTTGAGTATGGTGACAACATCTCAAAAGACTTCCTTAGCACTGTAAATCAAATCCGATATAACTAGTATGGGCACAGGTAAATGGGCGTGTCGCAAGAAATAACAAATGTTTTAAAATAGCTGAAATTAAAGAATTATTTATTGAGGGCTAAAGTTGTTGACACTGCAATGGTAGTTGAAATATGTCGAGTATGTTATTATACTTAAAGTAACGAAATAAAATGATGCTACTCGTTCACGTTATTGATAATGTAACAGAAAGATTCTTAGTAAATGTAGATTCTGAAAGAAATATTTCAGAAATAAATTGTGATTAAGAAAGTTCGGCTTTTATTTTTTTCCATTTTGACTAAAATGATAATAAGCAGACAAATAGGCATCTACGGTGGGCATCTATCACCTTATTTTAAGTCACTTTCGTTAAATGCGATTTTCTTATGAACATAAATAACGATATAAAAATATAAATAATAAAAAATTTATTACGTTACTAGCCTTTCCTCGCAGCTCCGCCGCAGCCAAAAGTTAGTTTTTGGGTTATATCTCAGCTTCCCGATAAAGTAGCGTATAAAATGTATACCAGTTGTTAAGTGTAATCAAGAGCTATCAAATAAAAAGTTGCATCAAAATCCGTTCAGCAGTTTTTGCGTGATGCGCGAATAAATAAACAGATAATCAGACAAAAAATTTTAAAAAATCGTTTTGTGTTTAGGTACGCTTATATAGTTTATTACAGTCATTTTTTCTAAAATATCTTAAATGTACAGACACAGTTATGTTACAGCTTTATAATAGTATAGAAAACATATTAAAATAGGTATGATTATTTTAATTTAGTTTTTGTAAATGCTACAATAATAAATCCATGCTACTTATACTACTGATCAACGCAAATTCAAATTATAAACCATCAGAAAATTTATTATAATAAAAAAAATATATTAATTATGTGTTTTCGATAATTCAGACTACAACCACTATTAATGATACATGGCAATCAAATATCATTATAGTCTACAAAATAAAAAATCGACGTATAGTAATTTAACCTAAACAAATAGTACCTCATAAATACGAGTATAAACTATAAAATTCCCATATTTCGGGTAATTTCCACTAGCGAATATGAGCAATACTGGCATTGTGATGAATTATTTTGTTCTGTTGAATTAATATAAATTTTAATATATAAAATCGGGAACTAAGTGATATTTTTATTTAGATATTTTTATATATATTTTTAGCATTTGACATGCTTAGCAACATACATTAAACACAAAGTGAAAAATGTGAAATCGAAAATAACAGTCACGAGCAGGATTCGAACCTGCATCTCCTGGATACCGTCCAGATGCTTTGCCAATTCAGCAATCGTGACCCTTGCTCCTGACTGCTAATTTCGATAACACATTCACACTTAACGTCTTTGGGTGACGCCTGCACCATATGTCGGAAGTATTTTCATTGCAGGCGTAAATGCATTGGCGATAGAGGGCGTCGGTCGTTAAGACAAGTAGCTGAGCATGTCAAGTGCTAAAATATAGATCAAAATGTTTGAAAAATCACGCCATCAAATAGTATGAATTTTAATTGCAAAATTAAACTTACTACATTGGATGAATGCATGTAAATGCATTGCCGATAGAGGGCGTTGGTCGTTAAGACAAATGTGATGAGGAAATTCGGTATTTCTAGAAATAGTACGATAGCTCAATGGATTAGACCACTTCCCCGGAAAGGAAGGGACGCAGGTTCGATTCCCGCTCGTACTAAAGTACTCTTTTTCCTTATTCGCAAATTATAATTTGTACTTTATACAAAAAGGAATACAACGATCTTGTTTCCATTTTTATGTAGTTGATATTAGTTTCCGTCGAATTGTTTCCGTTTTTATGTAGTTGATATTAGTTTTAGAGCTTTATTACTTTATATAAAGTAACAATTCACAAAGCCAATACCGTTTACAGAACTGGGATAGGTGGTGTAGATATTTTTTTAGGTATTTATCTGAATGGTATCCTAAATATACGTAAAATAAACATAGTGGTTAAATTCTCTTTGGTGTAAAATATGAACAAAAAAAAACAATCCGCAGGGCTGTTTTTTTTTTACATGTGGACTCATAGTTTCCGAACTGAGCTTGGAGGGGTCGGAAGTATGATCATGTGTCTACTTATCACTCTCAGTTGAAATGGTTACCTATTCGTCAACGCCGCGAATGGCGCGCTCTCTCTAGTTTATTTTCTTTTCTTAAGCCTCCTTCTCCCCCTACTACTTAGCTTCCTACTTCCAATACCTCTGTGATAGTCACAAACGCGATTTACGCTCCTCTAATAACCTTTTGCTTCAATGTCCGTCTAGTCGTAACGGCTTTGTCTTTTCTTCTTTTCCTGTCCAATCGGTCCTACTATGGAATGCGCTGCCTCTTGAGATCAGGAAGTGTACCACGCGGTACACATTTAAAAAGAAGATAAAAGAGCTGCTCTTATCTAAACTGGCTGAATAATCACCACATTTTTACATCTTAAATTTATGTATATTCATGTATTTTATTACTTAAGTATGTATCGTTATAAGTAGGTATGTACATTCACTTAATATATTTATGTGTATTTTAGGTAATTGTTGTAGTATTTGTATTTATTTATTTCAATTTGCCTATCTTCACCTACTCCATACTCTCTCTGCACTACCCAAGGTTGACTGGTATAGAATGCCCTAGGCATTAAGTCCGCCATTATATATTTGTATGAGAAGTTTTAAATAAATAAATAAATAGTAAATTTCACGGCGTGGCGCCAATGTTTGCGAGTACCGCTACACCTACTGGCAATTAGTAGAATCGCGCGGGTCGCTGTCAAACCTTGGCGGGCATCGCTTGCGCTCTGTGATCGATTCACGGGCAATCACGGCGCGTTTCGCAGGCGGACAACAGCTCGTTTCTGGTGTGTGTCTATGACTGTCTGGAATTTGTGATAATTTCCCGCAAAGCTGGCAGATTGATTAACCGCACAAACAACCGGTCTCATGAGTTAGAAATGTAACAGCTGTTCCGCCACCGAAACGAGCGCGGGTGAAAATCTCTCCATTAATTCTCAGCTTAAAACTGTATGCAAATTACTAAATGTTAATTAGCAATAAATAAGTAAACTAATATCTTATCTTGTATACTTTTGACTATTGCTTACTTCCCCTTCGCCTTGTACGACACCCGCGGGGAAGGATGGGGTGGTGTACACTTGTATTCTTAGTCCGTCACCACACATATTTAAATGTTATTACTCAATTACCGACCCAATCAAATGGGATCATTATGTTTTTGATGTGAAACATCTAATGCGGAAGGAGGGTAAATTCGGCTGTCAGCGTGGCGACGCTTTTCAAATCAAATCAACTTGTCCCGTTCAAATCATGCAAGTTAAATTTGACACACTTCCCGGTTCCCAATTGAGCTGAAATTTTACACGCATATGTATATTGCGTGACAATGCAATATTATGATGACATGGAGCAGATCTGATGATGGAGCTGGAAGCTGGACGTAGGAACTCTATAATGAAACGGCGCAACCCCATCGAGTTTGGCTTCGTATGATTCGTCTTGACGAGTACTTTGTCTCTAGGTGGTATTCAGGGTCTGATGATGAAGCTGGAAGGTGACCACAGTAACTCTATAATGAAACGACGCAACCCCATCGAGTTTGTACTCGTTTGATTCGTCTTGATGAGTACTTTGCCTTACATGGTATCCAGGGTCTGATGATGGAGCTGGAAGCTGACCATGCAAACTCTGTAACTAAATGGCGCAACTCCATCGTGTTAGGGCTCGTTTGAAATGTCTTGACTAGTACTCCAGTCCCAGATAATATCCAGGGTCTGATAATGGAGCTGGAAGGTGGCCACAGTAACTCTGTAATGAAACTAAGTAACCCCATCGAGTTTGAAATCGTTTGATTTGTCTTGACGAGTACTTTGTCTTTAGACGGTATCCAGGGTCTGATGATGGAGATAGAAGGTGGCTAAGAACTCCGTTATAAAACGACATAACTCCATCAAGTTTGGGCTCGTATGATTCGTCTTGACGAGTACTTTGTCTCTAGATGGTATCCAAGGTCTGATGATGGAGCTGGAAGGTGGTCACAATAACTCTGTAATGTAACGATGCAACCCCATCGAGTTTATATTCGTTTGATTCGTCTTGAGGAGTACTTTGTCAAGTTATAATCATTTTATTTCTACAAAATAATTTAAATGTTTTCACATCTGGTAGACGTCCCATGACGTCTAGCTTTTCGTATTGCGCCGTGTGGGGCCGGCTTTAGAATTGTCCCACCTCTCTCTACCCACGGGAGTCGTAAGAGCCGACTGAGGGATACCGGGGGAGTGGGCAGCAGCACTAGTATTAACAACATCCACTGCGATCGCCAACCCGCCTGCCAAGCGTGGCGATTACGGCATTATCCCCCATGACGGGACCGCTCGTTGTGGCGTTCTCTTGGGGAGGACTATGTCCAGCAGTGGACGTTGGAAGGCTGATGGATGGATGGATGGATCTAATTCTTTAGGTTCTAATTATTATTTTTAGATTCAATAAAAAGTGTACGAGCGTATTGAGTCTTCCTTTCTCTTTTTCTTCTTTTGCCTTCAGCTACACAAAGATCGGCTGTGTAGTGCTAAAATTTCCTTTTGACTTTGCCGTAGTCGAGGAAAAATATGACCAATCTTCTCTAAGATTACCTCTCTAGATAAACGCAATAATTTCAGTATAAAAATTTGCTTACAACCTGTACGAGACAGGAGTAAGTACCTATAATATTATTTAATACAGCGAGAATGTAGGTATATTTCATCAACAAAACTTTCTTGTGGGAGGAATCTCTTCTATGTGAATGTCATCTTTGCTGAAAACAAGTTCCTGTTTAAAATGACTTGTGACAAAATAATCATTACAATCTTTAATTAGTACCCATCTAGTTAATTATTCTATTAGTCTGTACAACGCCGCTTTTTCTGCATTCTCCCTATAATACAATTGCCTTAATATTATATTTATCATTCATAAATAACATAACTAAAAATTAATAACAAAATCTACGATTAAGCTATTATAAACTCTTTTAGCTGTTAATATACGTTTTTAGCTGTATGTCTACTGCGAACCCATATAAGAAAACGAGTGAATTTTACTAATTATAAATTACAATTAGTTGTAACAGGTATCAAGATTTTCTTCGACAAAAAGGCTTATGAGGAATCTGGGGAGTTTTTAACTTTTCAAGGATGTCATGTACACATTTCGAATTATTGCAAACACAAATTGAACCTATGATAAAAAAAAAAACTAAGTCTTAGCTAAGAGTATAGAAGCAGTAAAACTGCACGAGTCACCTCCGCGCGTTGGATAGCAAATGAGACAGCATAATAGAATACCTAGTTTCAAGATACTAGATAGTACTAGATACGTGTCAAAGCAGTGTAGCAAGCAAGTGAGCAACAGAGCAGTATGTAAACACTCACTTGTGCTCGCATTGCCAGCCCTTTGATGCCTGCACAAAAAATCCGTCATTTGGGGATCAAAGGGCAAAGCGAGCGGCGAGGGAAACTGTTTACATGCTCGTGTTGCCCATGTTATTGCCTAGCTAGTTGCCATAAAAATGGGCAGTCTAAACGGAGTATTTCAGGCATCGTACGCGGCGAATGAGGGGTGAGCGGAAGGGATCGGATCGGACTACGCTCCACCGAGCGCTCTCTCGTAATTTAATTTTGCGTTCTGCGCAGCTAAATGGTACCTCTGATAAGTCAGTTTGAATTGACCTACTTATAACATTTCTTACAATTTAACTTAACATAGTGAAATTATTACTATCTTTGTAATTATTCACTTTTTTAAATTTCTTGTCTCATGCTACACAGTTGTAACCTTAGATAAAGAACCTCACTGTTTTTGACATTAGGTACACCATCCATAACAGAATTTCATTCCAACGCAAAACTTATAAAGAAAGGTAATTTTGCCTTATGATAAATTAAGATGATATGAGATCATGGCAAATGTACTCCTATAAATATATGACTTACTTTATTATACTTA
This sequence comes from Leucoma salicis, assembly GCA_948253155.1. Classification (NCBI taxonomy): domain Eukaryota; kingdom Metazoa; phylum Arthropoda; class Insecta; order Lepidoptera; family Erebidae; genus Leucoma; species Leucoma salicis. The sequence goes on along the minus strand of OX411820.1, from coordinate 8,716,363 downwards.
ATTCTAATCTTGATTTCGGGGTAACAAGTCTTCATTAATTTTATACACTTCTCATAACTTCATTTAGACAATACCTATCAATTTAATGGTAGTTGTGTGGCCACTTGTAATCAGGATTACCATTGAAATCCTGATTACAAAGTCAGCCTCATCAAAAATTATTATTTAAAATGTGTCACCTGGCAGATATGAAAAATCAAAATTATTTAATATTAATGTTAACACAAACAAATAAAATAAAGATATCTAGTTCCTTAATTACTATTATATGCATATCATACCAAAACACTATTATTTTGAGTAACCTAAATATTTCTGCTGAGTTCCACAAGTTGTGATCACAACCCGCCAGAAATGTTATACCTTTGCCTTTAATGAATATAAAAAATGATACACACAATCTGGGTAACTTTGTTTCATTTGGGTAATATTGACAGTGTGACTATGAGAATGTTTTATTTTCTTTTCCCTTTGAAATCAATATGTTTTGTTAATGCTTGCTTTAGATTTTATTTTTTAAAGGAGCTCCGTTAACGTACCTTAAAATAGAAGCGAAGTTGTCAAACAGTTAATGTCAAAACTTTTTCCGAAATTAGAGCGCGAATTTGAGTTTGTGAAACAGTGAATAACTTTTTTGATATTTTGGGATTGTATGGCACTCCATACACTTACTATAAAAATCATAGCATCACGCCTGTACTCCCCGAAGGGGTAGGCAGAGCCGCAGAGGTGTATTACACACCCACGACTCACCAGCATGTTAAGTCCCACGTAATAGGGGGCGAGCCTATTGACGTCTATTTACTATATAGATGGTAATTTACTCTATTTATTTAATATAGGATTGCCCACAGGGCTTACAGCAAATCTTATCTAAATAATATCACAGTGGGCAAAGGTCAACTGCAGCCCGGAAAATTGGCAAAATTAGTGTACCAGACAAGAGTAAAGTTACACAATATTTTATCTTTCGAAAATAACTTTTTACTACTTAAAACTAACAGAGATTAAACTGAGGGTTCAACAGCAATTTTTTTCTAGTGAAGATTTAAATCATGTCAAAGAACCAGAAAAAATATCAATGTCATTTGAGTTAGTAGCATATTTGTTATAGAGACTACACAGAAGAGGAACAGGTGAATACTTCCCTAAATTAGATCTACTAAATCGTTCGTGGAACAGTCTGCGTGGACCTCTAGGTAATCGGGAGGGTACAGATAGAGAGAATTTGCTGAGTATGGATGGACAGTTGATGTTTCCATTCATTATTGATATAGAAAGCTCAAACTTATCATACGTTGGTCACTCAAATTAAGCATTTTAAAGTATTTGATTCTATCATCATAGGATTTAACATGATCAGGCCTAAAGCGATACAACAGATGTCGAAGCAACTTTTTTTGTACTCTCTCAATTCTCTCTATATGGAATTTGTAAGACGGTGACCACACCGGACAGCAATAATCAAGTTTACTTCTGACATAGCTATTGTATAACATGAGCGTAGATGAAAGCTTTTTAAAATCCTTTCCGTTCTGCAATATAAAACCGAGTGATCTATTAGCAGCATCAAGAATGCCATCAATATGTTTATTGAAGTAAACTTTTGTGTCCACCATCTATATGTAGTAGGGTGAATAGATACTTCAACCAAGTGTTTACATATTTTTTGTTTGTTTTGATTATTTTAGTTTGTCTTTATTTTAATATGCTTAACGGTTTGTTCATTATAGGATATGAACGAGGATTTGCGAATGCGAATTAAAAAAATATATACTTGTAAATGCTAAATTTTGATTGATGGACCTTTTTTTACAAATATATATATGATACTGCTACAAATTTATGTTTGTATCGCCACAGCCACACAATTTGAGAATAATATAAACCAATGTTACCCAAAGTAATTTAATAATCAAATATTACTTCATTTTTGTGACGGATTTAATGTGTGTCAAAGTTACACTTTTATGGGTGGTAACTTTGACATACTACAAAAATGGATTTTTCTCTATAATTAATGAATATTAGTCTTTCACTATTGTCTATGGATAAAAAATATTCTGAGGACACTAACAAAGTATAATATTGTCATTTAAATGTTAAAACATTTAAAATACCGTGAAAAATATCACTATGCCTAATCTGTCAGTCACCCAGTATGACTGTACATAATTTCATTTTTATGAAATAAATTTTAACAATTTATTGGAAATTTAGTATTCTAGGCATTATATACACACAAACTAGAATGCATATAATGAGTGCTGTGTTAAGGTGACACTTTGGTCATTAAGTAAAAGGAAATTTCATCTTTTATCCAGTTCACATACCATTAGATGTTTCACAATAATAATAAATACACAATAGTACAGCAATCAGTACACTATTAACTTAAAAGTACTGTTGAAACTTATTTAAGTTTGTTCATCACAATACTCTTGCACCTCATCATTGTTTTTAACACTAACCAGCAGTTCTGAGGTGCACCGGTAGGGTTGAATTGACTGTTAACACCTGTCATTTTTCACAGATGGGTTCAGATCATGAAAGTAAGCATGTGCCATTGCATCATCAGCAGGCATCCGTAAAGCAGGATTACAGGTTAACAGGCGTGCAAGCAAGTCTCTGCCCCTAGCTGGAAGACGGGGTACTACTTGAGCAAGACCCAGACTTGGTTGGTAAATAGGCAGTGGTTTGTATTCAGGTAACTGGGTCACACCAGGCCATGTGTCCTCATTAGGAGTGCCTGTAATAAGACATAATAAATATTGTAAAATTACTACAATCTTAACAATAAGATCTATAATGTTATGTCTACAATGCATGATATTCCTGAAATTATATATTTTTTTTTTATTTCTACATAGGTAGCAACAAGCATACAACCCACCTAATAGTAAGAGGTACCCGTAGGGTCTGCTAGGCTTTCTGGTGATGCTGGGTTGGCAGGAGTAGTGCCAGCAACCCGTCACGCAATATAAGGCCACATACGACGTCGAGTTGCGGAAAAATAGCCCGCGTTTACAAAAAAGAGGTCCCGTAGCCTATAGACACTAGCAACACTAGTCATCATACAGGCATTGCAACCTCAAAAAACGCGATAATAGGTGGAGAACAAGTATAATAATGAGTTTGGATATTTCTTATTAGTTGGTTTAAAAGTATTTATGTAAAAAACACCACTACAGTAGTCCTATTATTAAGTACAAAACATAATGACAAATTAAAATAAATAGCATAATTTGAGGTAACAATGACTTAATAAATTTAATTACAAACTAAAACTCTCACCAAGTAATTTAAAGATCCTCTTTAACTGATCATCAACATCAGACCCAGGGAAAAGAGGTCTTCCTGAGTTTGCCAGTTCAGCGAATATGCAACCTGCTGACCACATGTCAATACTAGTTGTATAAAGCTTAGCTCCAAACAGAACATCCGGAGGCCGGTACCATAATGTTACCACTTCCGCTGAATAACATTTTACAGGAATTCCAAATGCCCTAGCCAAACCAAAGTCAGCTAATTTAAGCTCGCCATTTTTATTAATTAACAAATTTTGAGGTTTTAAGTCTCTATGTAAGACATTGTGACTATGACAGAATGCAAGCCCTCGAAGCAACTGATACATGAAAGATTTTACCACATCCAAGTCTATTTCACCATTCAAGCTGTCGAAGTATTTCTTCAAATCTTGATCACAATGTTCGAAAACAAGTGTTAATTTTTTTTCGCTGTGTAAGACGTCATATAACCGTACAATATTCTTATGTTTTAACTCTTTAAGAAGGCATATTTCTCTTAACGCCGATGATGGAACTCCTTCATCGTCATCGTCTAATCTTACTCGTTTGAGTGCAACTATTTCATGAGTCTCTTTGTTTTTGGCTTTAAAAACAGTACCGTAAGTCCCTTCTCCGATTTTTTCTAATTTTTCATATTTCTGCATGATTAAAAATAGTCTCATACACTTTTCAAACAAAATAGATTACTGCCGCTGCCCAGTGTCGTGTTCTAAAATGGAATAATTTTAGTGACACAAACCAATAAATATTGGCGAGCACTTTCAGATCTTAAGGTCTAGGTAGGAGTCTACAAAGACAATGAATATATTGTAAATACTAAGGGGTCCATTGAAAACTGAAATCTGAAAGAAATAAGAAATTCCACCTAAACCAAGTCAATTAACTACCAAAAATTACTCTGTAATATTGTTCTGTGCTCTCAGTAGTCTTAGTCTGTGCACAGAACAATATTTCTCTTCTTCTTGTATTGACTTGTGGCGATCCTGATAATTCCGCCAATGACAATGTTCTCTTGATTATTTTGCTAAATTTATATGATGGTCAGAACTCAGTAGGTATTTTCTAATATAACGATTGGAAAGCTTTGTGAAGGAAAATAAAATAATAAATTTAGATATAAGGCTGAAATTTGTTGAGTTACCTAAAGCAAGAAGAAAAAAAAAAATCGTATAAGTATATGTTGATTAGATAAGCTATTATTATTATCATAGTTTAATATTGTTATTTATAATAAAATTACACAGTAAGTAAGTAAATGGGATATATACACACGAAAGAAGTGATTTTAAGTCTGAAGGGCGAGGAAAAGAAGGAGGTAGAAGATCGTATAAGGAAGATGGGGTGTTGGGGCAGCTAAAAAATATATGTTCTGGAACAATATTTCTCAAACTTAGATAAAGGATAGTAACCGTTTACGGAATCTATCGCGTTTACTTGATTTTTATGCTATCCCGACGTTTCGAATACTTTACAGTATTCATGATCACGGGTGGACTATGGTAGATGTCCAAAGCTGATATGTTGTTTCAACGGTTTCATCTACCCACAGTAATATGATTTTACAAATGTTTGGTTTATTTATTTCAACCCACATAATATTCGTTTAGAAACAATATCTACTCTAAGTTTTATGCTTACTATGTATGAGATTTTAAGCTAGTATAATAAAATAAGTATAATACTCCTTTAAGTTTTAAAATTTTTTGTTTATATTTAGTGCTTAAAAATTCTACCACAAACTACCAATTAAAATTTTTAAGTAATCAAAAACTACCATTAAGAAAGACAATATTGTTTATTAGTTTCTATTATTAAATATATTGATTTTAATAGAAGCTAAGACTAAAAAGCTACCACCGGATCGGAACGCGGCCTGACTGAGAAAGATCCGGCCAGAAAACTCAATAGGCAACAACTTGTTTTGGATCATTAAATTTATGCGGAAAATACTAACTAATCACTACTGTGGGTTTTATCTACACAATAAGTGTTAACTGTGTCTTGCAATCTTGTGGTGTGCCTTCTTGTATTATGTTTGGTGAGGCCTATCACAGGATTCCAGCTTGATGGTAAGACCCAGCCGTCTATCGTTCTCTATTGAAATTGGGATGTTTCTTAATTTCAATAGCCTCACGTATCATTCTAGGACGATATCGATGTTCTTTTGCGAGGACTTGAGGTTTGTCAAACCTGATGTAATGGTAGGCGTGGTCCTGTGTGTGCTCACAAATTGCAGACTTTGTATAGCGACGGTGCTTCACATCAGCTATGTGTTCTTTGATCCGAGTTCTTATGGATCTCTTTGTTTGCGCAATGTAGGAGAGACCACAATCACAATCCAGCTTGTACACTCCTGCATCCTGTAAGGGTATATGGCACTTGACTGGTGGTAAAAATTGACTAATTCTTTTGGGTGGCTTATAGTAGGTTTTAATTGAAGCTTTATGTAATGTAATGTAGAATGTAGCCAATCTTGTCAGTGACTCCCTTAACATAGGGCAGGATTGCAGGGAGGCGCTCAACTGTGGGTGGCTTCACTCGGTTTCTGTGACGGCGGCGTGGAGCTTTATGTGTGTTGAAATAAATAAACCAAAAATTTGTAAAATCATATTACTGTGGGTAGATGAAACCGTTGAAACAACATATCAGCTTTGGACATCTACCATCAAAGTCCACCCGTGATCATGAATGCTGTAAAGTATTCGAAACGTCGGGATAGCATAAAAATCAAGTAAACGCGATGGGTTACAATAATACTTGAAATAACACAGTTTGGCGTATCTTATCTTCTTGTTTAATGGCTCTTGTTGTGGCAGTGTGAGCACAATTTCGCCAATATCGAGTATTAATTTAAGGTAGACCGTCAAACGAAGGAAATTTGTTCGGTGAAAGAGAAATAAACGGTGAAAAATGAGTCCAACACGACGGATTACCATGAGATATACACTGAAACAAAAAATACAACTCTAACTACATGACATAAAACTACTTATAGGAATACAATATAAACAAAACCAAAACTATTTTTTTTTTTTTTAACTAAATACCCTTTACCTCTATAATATGTACATACATTTACAATTTAATCTTATTAACTTTTATGAATTTACAAAGTGTTTTAATAAATGGAGTAAATGCAAGAGACAAAAGAAGTTTAAAAGATGTAGGACGAGAGATTTCAGTTGGTAAAATATTATATAAAGAACAGTTTAATTTAGGGCAACAAAAGAATATATGGTTTATATTTCCTTGAGCCAGACCACATTCGCAAATGGAATTATCTCTAATCCTAAGTTTAGCAAGGAATACCGGAGTGCAAGAATGGTTTAAACGTAACCGACAGATGGTAGAGGTGGTAGCCTTATCAGCCTTTTTGAATTTAGAAAACCAAGGTTTGTGGGGAAACACATTATCACACACAGTTTGGGAAAATAATGCAGAGCGACGACGTGATCTTCTTCATGTTTCCGCCAAAACTTCTATTAGTCACAGACAACACAGAGTGAGGTTAATTCAATTCAATTCTTCATACACTGCTTCCCACGCAGTTACTGTCACTGTCACTGTCAAAAACGGTTAAAATTGCAAAAGTGGAAAGTTGAATTGTCATACCTACTTTATTCAATTTTTATTGAAATCGGAAGTTATTATATTTAATTAAAATCACTGTTATCCGATTAAGGTAATACTAATAGATATACTAATAACATCAATTTCAATTTTTATTAAAGATATCTTACTAATATAATAGCGAAATATAACGTAAATTACGTATTAAATTATGGTCAGTAAGCACGAGTGTTTGTTTGTAGATGAGTGAGGGAGATGGTACTTTGGTGGACAAGTCAGAAAGTAGCTCTTTCGAGGATTTAGCTGCAGCTGCTGCTCATGAGATAAACGAAGCAAAACTAGCTGAAGCAGCTGCCGCTAATGAGAAGTCTGATGAAACAAAAACTGACGAATGGCAAGATATTCTCGGATCTGGTGCACTACTAAAAAAAGTAAACAAGTTTGCTCTTTGTGAAATATTAATTTAGATACTGGTGGCTTTTTAATATTGTTAGGGTTTAATTCAGTTAAACAAACAAAACAAGATGCTATTTTAAGGTGTACTTAAAATACCACTGCTACTTGTCTTTAAAAACATCAAAATTATATTGAATAATTTGTAATGCATGTTATAAAATGATTTGTCAATTTAGGGTTCCAATTTATGAACTACCTATAACATTTTTAAATTGAAAAGTCAATTTAAATTATAATTATTTGTATACAAATAGAGTTACGTCATTCACAGATAATAAAAGTTGGAGATGAATCAAAAGGTCTTAGACCACACCGGAGTGATATTTGCCGAATCAGTTATGAGGTCAAGATTAAGGATACACCCATTATTGTGGAGAAAAGGAATCAAGTCAAAATATACTTAGGGGATAATGAAGTTAGTATATTTATTTATTTGAGGTGATTAATTTTGTTTATTTGGATGTTTTCTAAGTCATTGGGCAAACAAAGAACTATTTTGTATATTTTATTACATTATGATGTTCATTGACAAAAGTATTTATCCTAACTATTATAAAGCTGTAACAGAGCTGTCTGTACATTTAAGATATTTGAGCAAAAAAAATCACTGTATTGGCTATATAGGTGTGTCAAACACAAAACTTTTTTTTTAGATTTTTGTGTTTATCTGTTTGTTTGTTTGCGCATCACGTAAAAACGACTGAACAAATTTTTATGTAAAATTTTTAATTGTTAGCAGCCTGAGATATAACTTAAAACTAGCTTTTGTATAGTACTATTATAAAAAAGAAAAAGCAAAGGCTGGTACTATTATAAAACTGTACAAGAGCTACAAATTATTTGTGAATAAAGAAAAAGAGATTTTTAGTAGGGGTGGGAATCGAACCACGCATCTTTTCCAATCCGGGGAAGTGCTCTAAGCCTCTTTAATTGAAAAATTAAACTTACTATATTGGATGCATGTAATGCTTGCCGGTAGATGGCGTTAGTCGTAAGACAAATGGATTAAGAATTTGGGATGATCGAAAGGTCAGTAGGGTAGCTCAGTGGCTTAGAGCACTTCCCCGGATTGGAAAAGATGCTTGGTTCGATTCCCGCCCCTACTAAAAATCTCTTTTTCTTTATTCACAAATAATTTGTACTTTAAAAAGTAGCGGAGCATGTCAATTGCTAAAAGAAATAGATCTAAAATGTACAAGAGCTGTTTCTATACATTTAAAATATTGTCAAAATTGACAATAAGCTATTTAGAAGTGTTTGAATTCATTACATTCTGTTTGCGACAATTTGGTGTTTGTTTATATATATGACACAAGAACTATTGAACTGTTGAGATCATCATCATCCATGTGATGATTAGCTAAGAACACAAATGCTGCTACCCCAATTTTTCCTACATGTGTCATACAAGGCGACTAATGAAAGTAAGCATTTATAAACCGTTGCATTATTGGTGGTAGGGTTGGAGTTACCCAACTCTCACTTGTTAAAGTGAGAGTTCTCGCTCATTATCGTGCCCTCTGTGTGTCTTGATTGCAGTGGGAGATAGCCATTTCCATTCTTAGACATTCCGTTTCCAAGCCGTGTTTTGATTGGAATGAAATAGTGAGCAGCTTTGATTGTACTCCTAGTATAGTTGAGTCCAGGAACAGCAGTTATTTAGCAACTTAGATTAACAAGCAATGTTGCTTTTTCCAAAATATATTAACTAGCTTTGAGAAAAAATATTCATTAGGGACTTTTTGTAGATAAATTCTACAAAATTGCAATGTATTGACATAAATAATTTTATCAGGCACTGACATCAAAATTTTGCTAATCTTATCGACCCATTGTTTATCAGTGATTCTTGTCATAAAAAAATGTTATTGACAGTTAGGTACCTAAAAATACTATCCCTGTTAAATGTGAAAGTAACTTCATGTTTGTCAAATGTACTTGTCTAATCCTGTCAAGTGCACTATCTAGATAATCTAATAGCTAGTTTAGCATGTCAATTGCTTCAATTTTTTTTTGATAAGTATATTTAAACAAGATCACATCATTTTTTTTTAAATATTATTAAAAGAAATTGTGATGTTATGACTACACATACTAACAGATGTGCCAGATATGTGCATTAGTGGAATAAAAATTGATACTCATTGACTACAGATGGTAGTGCTAATACAGGAGAAATTAGTATCTTTATAAAGTAATAGTTTTGAATCCCACCCAGGGCAATATTATTCCACTTCACAATGTAGTGGCACAATGTGGTGGTTTTCTAATGGTAGAGCTTTGCTTATCCCAGCACTCACAAAAGACCAGCGTGTAACAACGGTAGTTACGTCTACCGTTGTGTTTCGTATGGTGAGTGAGAGCGTCGGAGGCCCAAACCCCCATCCTATCCCCTCCTTACTATCCTTCTTATCGTACCTATTATTTTTCTTATCCACCTCCTATCCCTTGCCTCGGAGATGGCAACGCGCGTGTGATACCTCTGGTGTTGCTAGCGTATATAGGCTACGGTAACAGCTTATCATCAGGAGGGCCGTATGCTTGTTCGCTACCCATGTAGTATAAAAAAAACCTGCATATAAAATATCTACCAAGTTGTTTTCATAAAGAAACTACAATTCTAACATACTTATAGATCCTTCAAGGCTTGGATCTAGCAGTTACAATGATGTATAAAGGAGAGGAATGTATTCTACAAATGGCTCCAAGATTTGGTTATGGAGACACTGGTCTAACAAATGGCGAAAGCCTGGGATTGGTCGGTGAAATTGAAAGCCCAAAGTATGAGGGACCAGCTATAGGTCCAGAGACGTGGCTAGAGGCAAGATTGGAACTACATGACTGGGATGAGGAGCCTGAGCACGAAACTTTGCCAATTGCTGAACGAATGGAAATTGGGTAAGCTATGAATGTTTATATTTGAAACGCTGCTACTCGCAACTTCATCCGAGTGGCATTTAGTTATTTTTTTAATACAGAGTCCTAATTATTTTTCCAAAATAAAAGTAGTGATCCCCGTCACGTGAGTCACGTCCAAATCGGTCCAGCTGTTCAGGAGATTAGCCGTGGATGTGTATTCGACGTATATACTTATCTATTTGAATCCGTATTCATTTACAATTTCATCGGGTATCTTTTTGCGCGGAACGCTAATTATTTTTCAAAAATAAAAGTAGCCTAAGTTACTCCTTGTATAAATAAATATCTGCTAGTGAAAATCCCGTCCAAATCAGTCCAGCTGTTCCGGATTGGTATCCATGCACAATTTCATGGGTTTTGTTTTTTTTTACGCGGATCCCTTGTATTTTTACAAAATAAAAGTAGCCTAAGTTACTCCTTGTATAAATAAATATCTGCTAGTGAAAATCCCGTCCAAATCAGTCCAGCTGTTCCGGATTGGTATCCATGCACAATTTCATGGGTTTTGTTTTTTTTTACGCGGAACCCTTGTATTTTTACAAAATAAAAGTAGCCTAAGTTACTCCTTGTATAAATAAATATCTGCTAGTGAAAATCCCGTCCAAATCAGTCCAGCTGTTCCGGATTGGTATCCATGCACAATTTCATGGGTTTTGTTTTTTTTTTACGCGGAACCCTTGTATTTTTACAAAATAAAAGTAGCCTAAGTTACTCCTTGTATAAATAAATATCTGCTAGTGAAAATCCCGTCCAAATCAGTCCAGCTGTTCCGGATTGGTATCCATGCACAATTTCATGGGTTTTGTTTTTTTTTACGCGGAACCCTTGTATTTTTACAAAATAAAAGTAGCCTAAGTTACTCCTTGTATAAATAAATATCTGCTAGTGAAAATCCCGTCCAAATCAGTCCAGCTGTTCCGGATTGGTATCCATGCACAATTTCATGGGTTTTGTTTTTTTTACGCGGAACCCTTGTATTTTTACAAAATAAAAGTAGCCTAAGTTACTCCTTGTATAAATAAATATCTGCTAGTGAAAATCCCGTCCAAATCAGTCCAGCTGTTCCGGATTGGTATCCATGCACAATTTCATGGGTTTTGTTTTTTTTACGCGGAACCCTTGTATTTTTACAAAATAAAAGTAGCCTAAGTTACTCCTTGTATAAATAAATATCTGCTAGTGAAAATCCCGTCCAAATCAGTCCAGCTGTTCCGGATTGGTATCCATGCACAATTTCATGGGTTTTGTTTTTTTTACGCGGAACCCTTGTATTTTTACAAAATAAAAGTAGCCTAAGTTACTCCTTGTATAAATAAATATCTGCTAGTGAAAATCCCGTCCAAATCAGTCCAGCTGTTCCGGATTGGTATCCATGCACAATTTCATGGGTTTTGTTTTTTTTACGCGGAACCCTTGTATTTTTACAAAATAAAAGTAGCCTAAGTTCCCAGCTATTTCATAGTGAAAGTTCCGTCCAAATCGGCCCAACCATTCCGGAGTGGTATTCATTCACAATTTTATGGGTTTTATTTTTATTTACGCGGAACCCAAATAATTTTTCCAAAATAAAAGTAGCCTAAGTTACGCCTTGTAACAACAGCTATCCGCTAGTGAAAGTCCCGTCCAAATCAGTCCAGCCGTTGCCGAGATTAGACAAACAGACACAGACAAAAACTTTAAAAATTGGTATTTTGTTATAAGTAGCGTACACATATTTCCCTCAGTCGGCTCTCACGACTCACATGGTTGGAGAGGGGTGGGACAACTCTAAAGCCGGCCCTACACGGCACTATATAATTTATATTTCCCATAATTTATTTCCATGATGAACAATATTTCCAGTGATTTATGCGATTTTTAAAACTGAAGAGCCTTGTGTTTGCAATAAAAACAGCAGAATGTTTACAATATGATAGACGTGTTTCAATGTCAGAAGCGATAGGAGGCTTTAGATAAGTCGGAGGTAGTAAATAATCGAGCTTACACAGTAATCGGATTTGTTGATTTATTACAAACTAGCGTCTGCCTATGACGTCATTTCAAATCCAACAAGTCTGGGATAACAATTAGCCCATGTCCTTTTCTGGGCTATGAACGAAATATGATGATCAGTTAAGTAGTTATATTGTGAAAGTATAACAAACAAACGCAATTTCGAATTTATATTTATAATATTAAGTAAGTATACTGAGGTTGTAATACGCTCTTTGGTCTTGATCTCAGACTAACTAAATATATACGGAAAATATATAGACGGAGCATTACGAACAATCGAGTGAAGCCAATATAAAACCATGCCAAACTTGTAATTACACGCGCTGACGCACAGAAATACAAACAAAACCATGCCAATACGAAGTGTCATAAACCACGAGCGTTATCAGTGTATGATTTAAAATTACCCCAAATGACTCGACGATTTCGTACGTACGTTACATGGTACCTACACGAATACTTCGTCAGCGCCATAATATCCCTTATATGATTTGCTGTAAACTTACTTTTTACTTTTACTTCCTTTATGTTTTAAACATAAAACCATTAAAAAAAAACAAGCAGTCTAAGGACTGCCAACAGAAGTGAAAACTTAAAACTGTAAACAAACAGTTGTTATTTTTAGATATCCAAATTAATTGTTCGATCTTAAATTAAAACTTGTAAATCAAAATTATTCATTCAGGCATTAAAATAAAATGATCATAACTTGACAAACTACTCCTTAAAACGAATTAAACGAATATAAACTTGATGGGTTCGGGTCGTTTCATTGCATGGTTACTGTGGCCTCCTTCCAGCTCCATATCAGATCCTGGATACCATCTAGAGACAAAGTACTCGTCAAGACGAATCAAACGATTCCAAACTCGATGGGGTTGCGTCATTTTATTAGAGTTACTGTGGCCACCTTCCTCTCCATCATCAGACCCTGGATATCATCTAGGACTGGAGTACTAGTCAAGACATTTCAAACGAGCCCTAACTCGATGGGGTTGCGCCATTTAATTACAGTTTCGCATGGCCACCTTCCAGCTCCATCATCAGACTCTGGATACCATCTAAAGACAAAGTACTCATCAAGACGAATCAAACGAGTCCAAACTCGATGGGGTTGCGTCGTTTCATTATATGAGTTACTGTGACCACCTTCCAGCTTCATTCTCAGACACTGGATACCATCTAGAGACAAAGTACTCGTCAAGACGAATCATACAAGCCCAAACTTGATGGGGTTGCGCCGTTTCATTATAGAGTTCCTAGGTCCACCTTCCAGCTCCATCATCAGACCAGCTCTATGTCATCATAATATTGCATTGTCACGCGATATACATATGGGTGTAAAATTTCAGCTCAATCGGAAACCGGGAAGTGTGACAAATTTAATTTCCAATGCACACACTATAGCTGCGTCTCGTAACGGTGTCGTGAGTCCAGAGATTTTATCTCATCTGAAAATATGCGTACCGCGCTAAAAGAAGTTTTCACTTCAAAATTTACCTAAATTATAGAGATTATTTCTTTCCGGTAACAACACTTTCACGCACACATCTTTCAAAAAGTGGCTTCACTTTGTAGTTGACAATGCGGTGTCTTTATTTTTTAGTTAGTTGAGGTCTTGATTATCAAATTGTAGAAAATGTGTTTTGTAGTAATATTCGTGACCTTGAATATATTTATATTAAACTCAACGCCTTGTTATCGGGACCCTGACATATTAAATTAAAACATTGACAAACGCTTGTTTTATTCTGATTACATACTGAATGTCGAATATGGCGGTCAGTGAATTAACTAAAATTACTTGAAGCGGTAGAATAGTTTTAGTATCCCTAGTTAAAATTATATGAAGTCAGCGATATTTAGTAATTAGTATGTATCTATGATATTATTGAGTATTTATTTATGGCACAATACTAACATATATACACACACAATACTAATATATAATATAAAACGTCCGTAGTCGATCGCCGCGTCATAATAATGATAACTTCTTTATAATATAGGCTGGCTCGACCAAAGAAGTAGATACCACCCTTTCACAGTAGATTAGCGTGAAACAACGGCAGGCTTTTCTACTGTTGTGTTTCGTACGGTGAGTGAGAGCGCCGGAAGCCATTACACACGTAGCGGGAATATTTTTATCCATAAAATATTGTTGTGAAGTTCTATTCATGACTATGGCTTATCCATGTTTCAGCGTTAGACGTCGTGCTCGAGGCAACTGGTGGTATGGCCGAGGGGAGGCTCAGCTCGCCGTCCAGTTGTATCGACGTGCGTTAGACGTGCTCGACGAGTCAGAGGGTGGGATCACAGAACCTACATCCTCCGGTGAACTCTCCCCCACGTCAGATGCGCTGCAGGCTCTCCTGGATGAGCGTCTCAGGGTTCATAACAATATGGCTGCCGCACAGCTAAAGGCCGGTGCTTATGAAGCTGCTTTACAGGTACTTTTTTTACTACAAAAATTATTACTTACGGCGATGATAATATATTATAATTAGATAGAAGATAAATATAAGATAAATCGATCTTATGTATTCGTTAAGTATACTAGACTCGCCACTAGTCGGACTCCATTTTTTTTATTTTTTTTTGTTTAGGCGGGAAAAAATGTTCCTAACCGCACACCCCGTCGTTTGGGGCAACGAACAGGGTAGTGTGGGGCCTGCACCCACTAAAGAAACCCGCCGTGTGCCGCCTCTCCACCTTTATTGACGGGCCACTGGAACTATGTTACATTCCTTCTGTGGTCCGCCGGCGGCTTACCCTTTCGGGTACACTCTACTGAGCGACGCATCCACGCACAGAGCATCGCACCTTCTAGGGAGGCCTTGCGGGTGACGGACGTTCCCCGGTCCATCCACCCGCAGCCTCAGCTAGGGCGGCATGAGGCGCAAGTACTTGCGCCTGCGCCGCCCCGGTCGCTGGCGGCGGTTCGGGTCAGCGGAAGAATCCTCCTCCCTGGCTCTCTCCGCCGCTTCCTTCCGCGAGATAACCTCCTCGCAGAAGGCAGCGACCGCGGCCCAGTTCCTGTCGCCGCCAAGCATCGCTCTAACGATGCTCGGCAGCGAGAGGTCCCGCCCTACTCTAGTCGGACTCCTAGAGCTCTTAATCGGTTTTCATTATGCATACGACATTTCGATTTCCTCTATCAACTACCATAGGTTACGTTAACTTGAAGTACTACTGTCCATTGTTAAATAGCCGTTCCGTACGGCAGGCGGTGAGCCGAGTGCTGAACTGCCAGCCACAGAACGCGAAGGCGCTGTACCGCAAGTCGCGCATCCTGTCGGCCATGGGGCGCACGGCCGAGGCGCTGCAGGCGGCGCGCAGTGCGGCGGCGGCGGCGCCACAGGACGGCGGCGCGCGCCTTGAGCTGCGGCGCTGCGAGCGGCGCGCCGAGCGCGACCGCTCCACCGAGCGCCGCCTGGCGCAGCGCATGCTCGGCGCCGCCGCTGCGCCCAAGGGCGACGCCGACCCCGGCAAGAAACCGTCCACGACTAAGGTCAGCGCTTGTGCGATATAGTATGTTTAGCTGCGGCGCTGCGAGCGGCGCGCCGAGCGCGACCGCTCCACCGAGCGCCGCCTGGCGCAGCGCATGCTCGGCGCCGCCGCTGCGCCCAAGGGCGACGCCGACCCCGGCAAGAAACCGTCCACGACTAAGGTCAGCGCTTGTGCGATATAGTATGTTTAGCTGCGGCGCTGCGAGCGGCGCGCCGAGCGCGACCGCTCCACCGAGCGCCGCCTGGCGCAGCGCATGCTCGGCGCCGCCGCTGCGCCCAAGGGCGACGCCGACCCCGGCAAGAAACCGTCCACGACTAAGGTCAGCGCTTGTGCGATATAGTATGTTTAGCTGCGGCGCTGCGAGCGGCGCGCCGAGCGCGACCGCTCCACCGAGCGCCGCCTGGCGCAGCGCATGCTCGGCGCCGCCGCTGCGCCCAAGGGCGACGCCGACCCCGGCAAGAAACCGTCCACGACTAAGGTCAGCGCTTGTGCGATATAGTATGTTTAGCTGCGGCGCTGCGAGCGGCGCGCCGAGCGCGACCGCTCCACCGAGCGCCGCCTGGCGCAGCGCATGCTCGGCGCCGCCGCTGCGCCCAAGGGCGACGCCGACCCCGGCAAGAAACCGTCCACGACTAAGGTCAGCGCTTGTGCGATATAGTATGTTTAGCTGCGGCGCTGCGAGCGGCGCGCCGAGCGCGACCGCTCCACCGAGCGCCGCCTGGCGCAGCGCATGCTCGGCGCCGCCGCTGCGCCCAAGGGCGACGCCGACCCCGGCAAGAAACCGTCCACGACTAAGGTCAGCGCTTGTGCGATATAGTATGTTTAGCTGCGGCGCTGCGAGCGGCGCGCCGAGCGCGACCGCTCCACCGAGCGCCGCCTGGCGCAGCGCATGCTCGGCGCCGCCGCTGCGCCCAAGGGCGACGCCGACCCCGGCAAGAAACCGTCCACGACTAAGGTCAGCGCTTGTGCGATATAGTATGTTTAGCTGCGGCGCTGCGAGCGGCGCGCCGAGCGCGACCGCTCCACCGAGCGCCGCCTGGCGCAGCGCATGCTCGGCGCCGCCGCTGCGCCCAAGGGCGACGCCGACCCCGGCAAGAAACCGTCCACGACTAAGGTCAGCGCTTGTGCGATATAGTATGTTTAGCTGCGGCGCTGCGAGCGGCGCGCCGAGCGCGACCGCTCCACCGAGCGCCGCCTGGCGCAGCGCATGCTCGGCGCCGCCGCTGCGCCCAAGGGCGACGCCGACCCCGGCAAGAAACCGTCCACGACTAAGGTCAGCGCTTGTGCGATATAGTATGTTTAGCTGCGGCGCTGCGAGCGGCGCGCCGAGCGCGACCGCTCCACCGAGCGCCGCCTGGCGCAGCGCATGCTCGGCGCCGCCGCTGCGCCCAAGGGCGACGCCGACCCCGGCAAGAAACCGTCCACGACTAAGGTCAGCGCTTGTGCGATATAGTATGTTTAGCTGCGGCGCTGCGAGCGGCGCGCCGAGCGCGACCGCTCCACCGAGCGCCGCCTGGCGCAGCGCATGCTCGGCGCCGCCGCTGCGCCCAAGGGCGACGCCGACCCCGGCAAGAAACCGTCCACGACTAAGGTCAGCGCTTGTGCGATATAGTATGTTTAGCTGCGGCGCTGCGAGCGGCGCGCCGAGCGCGACCGCTCCACCGAGCGCCGCCTGGCGCAGCGCATGCTCGGCGCCGCCGCTGCGCCCAAGGGCGACGCCGACCCCGGCAAGAAACCGTCCACGACTAAGGTCAGCGCTTGTGCGATATAGTATGTTTAGCTGCGGCGCTGCGAGCGGCGCGCCGAGCGCGACCGCTCCACCGAGCGCCGCCTGGCGCAGCGCATGCTCGGCGCCGCCGCTGCGCCCAAGGGCGACGCCGACCCCGGCAAGAAACCGTCCACGACTAAGGTCAGCGCTTGTGCGATATAGTATGTTTAGCTGCGGCGCTGCGAGCGGCGCGCCGAGCGCGACCGCTCCACCGAGCGCCGCCTGGCGCAGCGCATGCTCGGCGCCGCCGCTGCGCCCAAGGGCGACGCTGACCCCGGCAAGAAACCGTCCACGACTAAGGTCAGCGCTTGTGCGATATAGTATGTTTAGCTGCGGCGCTGCGAGCGGCGCGCCGAGCGCGACCGCTCCACCGAGCGCCGCCTGGCGCAGCGCATGCTCGGCGCCGCCGCTGCGCCCAAGGGCGACGCCGACCCCGGCAAGAAACCGTCCACGACTAAGGTCAGCGCTTGTGCGATATAGTATGTTTAGCTGCGGCGCTGCGAGCGGCGCGCCGAGCGCGACCGCTCCACCGAGCGCCGCCTGGCGCAGCGCATGCTCGGCGCCGCCGCTGCGCCCAAGGGCGACGCCGACCCCGGCAAGAAACCGTCCACGACTAAGGTCAGCGCTTGTGCGATATAGTATGTTTAGCTGCGGCGCTGCGAGCGGCGCGTCGAGCGCGACCGCTCCACCGAGCGCCGCCTGGCGCAGCGCATGCTCGGCGCCGCCGCTGCGCCCAAGGGCGACGCCGACCCCGGCAAGAAACCGTCCACGACTAAGGTCAGCGCTTGTGCGATATAGTATGTTTAGCTGCGGCGCTGCGAGCGGCGCGCCGAGCGCGACCGCTCCACCGAGCGCCGCCTGGCGCAGCGCATGCTCGGCGCCGCCGCTGCGCCCAAGGGCGACGCCGACCCCGGCAAGAAACCGTCCACGACTAAGGTCAGCGCTTGTGCGATATAGTATGTTTAGCTGCGGCGCTGCGAGCGGCGCGCCGAGCGCGACCGCTCCACCGAGCGCCGCCTGGCGCAGCGCATGCTCGGCGCCGCCGCTGCGCCCAAGGGCGACGCCGACCCCGGCAAGAAACCGTCCACGACTAAGGTCAGCGCTTGTGCGATATAGTATGTTTAGCTGCGGCGCTGCGAGCGGCGCGCCGAGCGCGACCGCTCCACCGAGCGCCGCCTGGCGCAGCGCATGCTCGGCGCCGCCGCTGCGCCCAAGGGCGACGCCGACCCCGGCAAGAAACCGTCCACGACTAAGGTCAGCGCTTGTGCGATATAGTATGTTTAGCTGCGGCGCTGCGAGCGGCGCGCCGAGCGCGACCGCTCCACCGAGCGCCGCCTGGCGCAGCGCATGCTCGGCGCCGCCGCTGCGCCCAAGGGCGACGCCGACCCCGGCAAGAAACCGTCCACGACTAAGGTCAGCGCTTGTGCGATATAGTATGTTTAGCTGCGGCGCTGCGAGCGGCGCGCCGAGCGCGACCGCTCCACCGAGCGCCGCCTGGCGCAGCGCATGCTCGGCGCCGCCGACCCCGGCAAGAAACCGTCCACGACTAAGGTCAGCGCTTGTGCGATATAGTATGTTTAGCTGCGGCGCTGCGAGCGGCGCGCCGAGCGCGACCGCTCCACCGAGCGCCGCCTGGCGCAGCGCATGCTCGGCGCCGCCGCTGCGCCCAAGGGCGACGCCGACCCCGGCAAGAAACCGTCCACGACTAAGGTCAGCGCTTGTGCGATATAGTATGTTTAGCTGCGGCGCTGCGAGCGGCGCGCCGAGCGCGACCGCTCCACCGAGCGCCGCCTGGCGCAGCGCATGCTCGGCGCCGCCGCTGCGCCCAAGGGCGATGCCGACCCCGGCAAGAAACCGTCCACGACTAAGGTCAGCGCTTGTGCGATATAGTATGTTTAGCTGCGGCGCTGCGAGCGGCGCGCCGAGCGCGACCGCTCCACCGAGCGCCGCCTGGCGCAGCGCATGCTCGGCGCCGCCGCTGCGCCCAAGGGCGACGCCGACCCCGGCAAGAAACCGTCCACGACTAAGGTCAGCGCTTGTGCGATATAGTATGTTTAGCTGCGGCGCTGCGAGCGGCGCGCCGAGCGCGACCGCTCCACCGAGCGCCGCCTGGCGCAGCGCATGCTCGGCGCCGCCGCTGCGGCCAAGGGCGACGCCGACCCCGGCAAGAAACCGTCCACGACTAAGGTCAGCGCTTGTGCGATATAGTATGTTTAGCTGCGGCGCTGCGAGCGGCGCGCCGAGCGCGACCGCTCCACCGAGCGCCGCCTGGCGCAGCGCATGCTCGGCGCCGCCGCTGCGCCCAAGGGCGACGCCGACCCCGGCAAGAAACCGTCCACGACTAAGGTCAGCGCTTGTGCGATATAGTATGTTTAGCTGCGGCGCTGCGAGCGGCGCGCCGAGCGCGACCGCTCCACCGAGCGCCGCCTGGCGCAGCGCATGCTCGGCGCCGCCGCTGCGCCCAAGGGCGACGCCGACCCCGGCAAGAAACCGTCCACGACTAAGGTCAGCGCTTGTGCGATATAGTATGTTTAGCTGCGGCGCTGCGAGCGGCGCGCCGAGCGCGACCGCTCCACCGAGCGCCGCCTGGCGCAGCGCATGCTCGGCGCCGCCGCTGCGCCCAAGGGCGACGCCGACCCCGGCAAGAAACCGTCCACGACTAAGGTCAGCGCTTGTGCGATATAGTATGTTTAGCTGCGGCGCTGCGAGCGGCGCGCCGAGCGCGACCGCTCCACCGAGCGCCGCCTGGCGCAGCGCATGCTCGGCGCCGCCGCTGCGCCCAAGGGCGACGCCGACCCCGGCAAGAAACCGTCCACGACTAAGGTCAGCGCTTGTGCGATATAGTATGTTTAGCTGCGGCGCTGCGAGCGGCGCGCCGAGCGCGACCGCTCCACCGAGCGCCGCCTGGCGCAGCGCATGCTCGGCGCCGCCGCCGCGCCCAAGGGCGACGCCGACCCCGGCAAGAAACCCTCCACGACTAAGGTCAGCGCTTGTGCGATATAGTATGTTTAGCTGCGGCGCTGCGAGCGGCGCGCCGAGCGCGACCGCTCCACCGAGCGCCGCCTGGCGCAGCGCATGCTCGGCGCCGCCGCCGCGCCCAAGGGCGACGCCGACCCCGGCAAGAAACCCTCCACGACTAAGGTCAGCGCTTGTGCGATATAGTATGTTTAGATGCGGCGCTGCGAGCGATACGGTAATATACGAAACGTTAACTCTTTATCTTTCTATCTTCACTAACTTATATCTCCCTCTCAACTTTGTTCGCCTGGCCCGATCAGCACTTTTCGTAACGCTCATGGCACGCGTTTACCAGCTTACTCCCCAACTCAAGCGTGCATAAAGAAGTATTTAATCGCGTCACTTATTTCTCAGATGCTGATGTGGGGTTCTCTGCTACTCAGCCTGCTCGTAGGTGTGGCTAGCGTGCTGGTATACCGGTACAAGATTCAGGCGCATTGACCACGGCCACGTTCAAGAAAGTTGTAGAAAAGAAGTAAGTACGGATTTTACTTGCTAAAGGCGTTTCTGTACTTAATCTAAATCCACTTGTATTCATAGTTTTGTGACATTAAAACGAAGTAACGTACATTTCCGAATTATTTCTTGTGCACGTTTATATTATTTTCTTTTATGTACATACTGTTGACTTTTTTAAACAGCCATAACGCGTAACGTTTCGGCTGCAGAGGAGAAACGTGGGTAGCATTCCCCTCCTTTTTGAATCATAATGGTGGATATTCTCCAGAAATATGGCTAAAAACCGTACTAATAACCGTAATAATGTGACCATTCTAATTTTTATATATTATTTCTCAGACGTTTTTGTGGGTATTAAATAGCTTCTCTTAGTTCAGGAGGCACGTGACAATTGCTCGGGGCTGTTATTTTAGAATTCACATTTTCGCAAGTTATGTTATTAATCCTAAATAAGGTACAATTATCAAAGTTGGAATGCATTTTAATACTACCAAACTAGATAGTACAGATAGTCCAACGATTTTACATTGAAAAAGACATTTTGTCAACGATCTTGTTATATCCTCCATTTTTAACATCGATAAACTAATTGATACGATTTTTTGTTAATTTTCTTATTTTCCTTGATACGTGTTTAGTTAATGGTTTCGTTATTGTTACATCGATGTTTTCGTGGTTTAAAATATGAGTGAAACTGGACTCTTTGCGAAACATTGTTTTTTGTCTCAAGCAAAAATTAATAGTGTTTAAAAATATTCTCTGATATGAAATCTGTTACGGCTGAGAGTGATATATGCATTTGCATATAATTTCGTTGTCTAGTAATAAATGAAGTGCTGTTGCTTTTACTTGAGTGATTTAATTTTCTTCCCAGGTTGCGGAGGTTGCAATGGTATTAGAAGGGGAATGGTGCACACTACACTAAGACCATGCAGTATCTTCATTAATAAAAGATATATCATTTACTTCAATAGCAGCTGATCTTTATTATGATTGATAAAGCAAGAATACGTATAGTTATTGTTACTGTTGTAAATATTTATTATATATTATAGAGCCTCCGAATGCTGTAGCGCATTTTAAGTTTACATATACGAGTATAATTACCGATATAGTTCTTTTACTAAAGTGCGATTTTTTAAGTGTTTATATTTCAAATTATTATTGATAAGGTCGTACAAAATTGTAATACAAGTAACTAATTTGGTTTACTGATTTGGAGAAAAATTTCTTACAATGTAGGAATTCCGTTAATCATTTGTCGCGCGAAGGTTTAATCATAATTATTATATAACATTTTTTATGTAGAGGTTAACTACGTTCTCTTGTCATGAGGGATTCTTCCCAGTTTCTTTATACGTACACGGTTTTCTAAATATTTTGTACTTAATTTTTTAATATAGTTAGTGCCAAAATGTATCATAACATGTAGATATCGTTATCTATGTATATCAAACGCTGTCCGTATAGTTCTGCAGATTTTATGAACAAGATTTGAACACATATTTTTTGACTCTTGTATTTGCTATTGTAGAAGTAGAACGTTAACAATCATTCCAGCTTGTTATTTAAGACCCCCGTCTTTTTGGTGCCTTTTTCAAGCATTTATGTATATATAAATATGTATAATTTATCTCAAATCAGTCTATTTGGCCGTCTGTTGTTTCCCAGTGGCCTTGGGTTATATATAAAATTGTTACTGTAATCTTATAGATATTGTTTGTTGGTGTTGAAAGTGAATACGACGTTGATTAATTTCTTCTCCATGTTTAACTCATTTTTGTTTTATAGTCAGTTTCCATAAACTGCACATAAATTTATATAAATTAGATTTAATTAGTTTATCGGTTTGGTAGAGTCAGAACGATTCAACTAGAATATCTATAAAAAAATACAAAAAAATAAGCATTGGTGGTTTCAGTATACACTTAAATAAAGATTATATTCAAAAAAATTGTTTTATTATTTGATAATTTTATTTAACATACAAAAAATGGCAATATAAAACAATATTATTTATATTAACTACTGGTAACAGTTTCTGTAATTAAAATAAGTAATAAAACTATACACATTGTATCTAACCATGAGCATCTGCATCATGCTGTGATGTAGTCGATAAATATTTGGTCATGTTGTGGCACAAAAGTTATATTCATTAATTCACAGTACACAAATAGAAAGTTGAATCCGTTATTGAACTGGCCTATATTACTGCCGTCCGTCCGTTCTGTCGTTCTCGGGGGCGACGTTCCAGTCGTGGACCAGAAGCGTGGTGGTGCTGTTCTTCAAGAAAGGTGACAGAACCCTCTTGAAGAACTATAGACCCATCTCGCTCTTGAGCCACGTCTATAAGTTGTTTTCGAGGGTCATTACAAATCTACTCACGCGCAGGCTCGACGACTTCCAGCCTCCCGAACAAGCCGGTTTCCGAAAAGGCTATAGTACCATAGACCACATCCATACGCTACGCCAGATTATACAGAAAACCGAGGAATATAATCGGCCTCTGTGTCTGGTGTTTGTGGACTATGAGAAAGCCTTCGATTCGATCTAAACTTGGGTGGTGCTGACTATCCGTACATCGAAATGCTGAAGTGCTTGTATAGAAACGCCACCATGCCAGTCCGTGTTCAGGACAGGAGAACGAAACCGATCCAACTGCAAAGAGGTGTTAGACGGGGAGACGTTATGTCCCCGAAACTCTTCACCGCTGCATTGGAAGATGTCTTCAAGCTCTTGGACTGGACCGGATTCGTCATCAACATCAATGGCGAATACATCACTCACCTTCGATATGCCCACAACATCGTAGTCATGGCAGAATCGCTGGAGGACCTTGGCACCATCAATGATCTCAGCAGGGTTGCCCGACTAGTGGGTCTCAAAATGAACATGGACAAGACGAAAGTCATGTCTAATGTCCATGTCATTTCAGCACCGGTCCTAGTCGGGAGTGCGCTTCTCGAAGTTGTTGACCACTATGTCTACCTGGGACAAACAGTCCAGTTAGGTAGGCACAACTTCGAAAGTGGTCAATCGACGAGTCCAACTCGGCTGGGCAGCGTTCGGAAAGCTAAGGAAGATCTTCTCGTCCAATATTCCGCAGTCTGAAAACGAAGGTCTACGACCAGTGTGTGTTACCAGTGATGACATATGGAAGAGAGACGTGGTCTCCGAATGTTGGCCTCGTATCAAGGCTCAAAGTCACCCAGCGGGCCATGGAGCGGGCTATGCT
Organism: Leucoma salicis; assembly: GCA_948253155.1. Taxonomy (NCBI): domain Eukaryota; kingdom Metazoa; phylum Arthropoda; class Insecta; order Lepidoptera; family Erebidae; genus Leucoma; species Leucoma salicis. The sequence goes on along the minus strand of OX411820.1, from coordinate 8,692,122 downwards.
TGGTATTTCCCTACGTGATCGAATCCGTAATACGGAGATCCGTAGGAGAACGAGAGTGACCGACATAGCCCGCCGTTGCCATGCTGAAGTGGCAATGGGCAGGCCACATCGCTCGACGAACCGACAACCGTTGGGGAAGAAAGGTTCTCGAGTGGCGACCACGTATCGGCGCAGCGTAGGGCGGCCCTCCACCAGATGGACCGACGATCTGGTCAAAACTGCGGTGAGCCGTTGGATGCGGTCGGCACAGGAGCGCTCGTTGTGGCGTTCTCTTGGGGAGGCCTATGTCCAGCAGTGTACGTTGAAAGGCTGATGGATGGATGGATATTACTGCATTATGGCAAACTGACTATGGCTCGTGAAACAGGGAATGTATTCCAGATTATAAAAAAGTAATGAATTTTAGATAAATTTTAAGAGATTAATAAAAAAATAATATATTTTACCCGTTTTGTCTTTTACAATCGTAGATCTGGTAATACTTAAATAGGTATGTAATAGTCGAGACGTTAATTTGTGTTATGCAAATATCAACATTATACAAATACACATCACAACCTATAGGTAACAATAATCTGTTTTTAAGGAATGTTATTAAATACATATATAATTAATAGTAGAACCCGGTGCGTCTGTACATTAGAATGTAACTCATCAAATTGTATCTATATCTTATTGCGTCAATGGTTGAGAGATCATCGTGATTAGGTGAGCGATTATTGTGACATCAAGCGTCTATAAATAATATATATCAATTTAAATCATTCAATCAATTTAACATATACACAAAACTTTCTAAAAAGCTCGAAAAGCTCACGGTGTGTGCCTAGGTCAGGACCTCGGTCTTGGATTTTTGTGTCTCCACAAATAATTCTCTCAATAATTTTTCTACATAATGGACGATTATATTTGTAGATCTACACGACATAACGCTGTAAACGTTGGTATATATGTAAATACTCATTAGTCTATCAAGTAGTAGAATAATAGTAGAACAATATTCACTCTATGAGATCCACTCACAATGCCTCAAAACCTCACCTCACATGTCAATTTCATATTTACTATCTAAATCTAGCAACAAATTATAATTTATAAATTTTTATACGCAATTGCGGACAGCCAACATTACACACAACACTATCGTTCACAAGTATTTAAACACAATGTTTTTTTGTAAAATGTTAACAAGAGACTAACTTTGGTTTTCACATTAATACTTGGCTGCCCTATTTTCGGTCTGGACAGGAACTGCACTACTACTATCATTTTTGTACTGTGAACATTTTCATAGCGAACTGTACCTATACTATATGCAAGTGGTCATAATGATTCTGCAATTTAGACATATAAACTTTTGCTCTTTAACATAATATATTTAAATGCGACCGTGCTAGTATTGACAAAAAACTGGATTGCATATAGATTTTCTTTCCTCTCGGGGCGTTAAATATATTTTCGTACACGATTTCCTACTGCATATTCGTGTGACAGTAATGACGTACTTTCTGCATAATTTTATATGTATTTTCAGACCAGGTCTAGTATAAAATACATTAGGTACCTAGATGGCATCAATATAATACTTTGGATAAAAAAATACTTATTAATATAAACCGATTTTGGCTTATCTCCCAATCACCCATATCACATAGGACATTCAAGTTATTAGCTCTCATAAAGGATTATATAAAATGAGAGACCTACCTACGCGAGTAGCTTGAACATTTTGTATCTGTTCAATCCAAGAATAAGTTAATTTTGGACTAGGCGTATAGTCTATAGATTTTATATAAGTACCCTACTTTTAGTTGTTCATTATAGTTTCGACCTATATGTGAATATTTTAGCTAGCCAGTTTGTAGCATGTGCTATGGCTTCGATTTGAGCGATGTTACCGAGAGCTTGAAAGCTAAACACTGTGGCAACGAAGTCGTAAAGGAGTTTAGGTGAGAAGACCGTCCAAACGAAGAGATGATGCCGGAATATTGCAGCTATGATACAGTATACTACTAGACTGTACACTCTATGTAGAGCGAGGATACTCGTCGCACGCCATATTTGATTTAAATACCTGAAAAAATGTTTAAGCAATATAAGTAAAAGCAAGTACATATTTTTCGGTTGTTCATGTGGTAGTGTATGCGATTGCGTATCATGAGGTTTTCGGGTTCGAATGTTGGGACGGGTCAACAAAATGTTATTGGGTGTTTTGCGTCAAGAAATTTTCAGTAGCAGCCCAGAGTAAGGAAGTTTGTCCAGTGCCTGATCACACTCCGTGTCGTGTCGGAACGTCGCCCCATCGCACTTTGAGAATGCGCTTGTGGACACGCACTTGTTCACTTTTGAGTAGTTAGAGGCTACTACTAGTAGTAGTTTAGTACGTGATTAACTAAAAGCTCCTGTGACAGTGTGTACTCACAGCTGCCAGGAGCCCGCGCGTGTCGCCAGCCCGCAGAAGAGAGCGGCGCCGGCGATGGCCGGGGCGGCGTACGCGTGGAGCCCCATGCGCACGGCGACGCGGACTGGGCTGTACTCGCGCAGGCCCACGTAGCCCGCGCCGAGGTCCACTGACGCCAGGCTGTTCGAGTTGCCCTGTCGAACGGTTACTGATGTTAAACTCTTATATAATATAATAATATTCATGGACATTTTCACACAACGTCCTCTGGTCCCAAACTAAGCTTAACGCTTGTGCTATGGGTACCAGATTACGGATATAATTCATATACTACTTTTTTTTTGTAAATACGTACATATAACAGATAGAAAACACCCAGACGCTGTACAAATATCTGCGTTCATCACACAAATAATTGTCCTGAGTGGGAATCGAACCCACGACCTCGTGCACGGAAGTCGGTAACACTACCGACTACGCCACGAGGCCCGTCGATCTTTGGTAGATGTATTATTTGTCTGTTTCATAACGCGAATACTCTTGAGAAATAAAAATGTATTTACCTGATAAAAGAAAAACAACATCCCAATCCACAGATGCACTAAAGTGAGACTTATTATATCCACTACTTCAGTGTTCCTGTTACTTTTCGCGTCTAATAGTTTATGGTCCATGCACCATGAGGTCAGGAGGCAAGTGATAAAAGTACTTGGCACCATAATAACATTATGGGGCCTCATCAGTAAGATAACAATTAGCATCGTATCGTTAAGCATCAGATGCGATAGTGATCGAACTAAATTTAATTTCACTTCATCAATATTCCACGGCTCTTCCAATAACATACTATAATAATCTTCAGTTTTTGCTTTAGGCTTGTTATAGACAAACTTTTTGTTTGTTGGCACATTGCTCCGTAGTCTGAAACCACAGCTTTTGAATGCGCCAATGTATGTGAGGATCTCAAATATGAATTGTGCAAGTAGCGTAGCCCAAAATATGTTCACTATTGTAACAGGGTCCCAGTATTTGACGTCTTCGAATGGTGCTCCCAATGCTTGGGTGGTCATTCTGTAAATCAGAATGCAGGCGACGGCACATATCGTGAATGCTGTGTGCATGTGTTGAACGTTGTTCATGTGTCTGGTGTTGTATAAACAGACTATAAAGGTAGCCAGGGTACCTGAAAACAATACTCTAATACAGGGTTGTTTAATAATTATATTACAATAAAATTAATATTAATTCTGTTTAGGGAATATTTATATAAAAAAAATACAATATTTTGTGAATATGAGTTATTACAAAAGTCTAAATACCTATTACTAGTTGAGCTTGAAGGTAGAAAGCATTGTTTGGAGCATTCAACCAGTCCGCCGTGTCTGGTAGGAACAGCCATCTGTCACCTGTTTGATTCATTGTTCTGAGATACCTAAAAACATTATTATCCTTACTAACATTGTAAATGCGAAAGTGAGTTTGTTGTGTGTTCACGCTGTAACTACTGAATCAATCATCATAAAATTTTGCATACAATTAGGGTGGAGCCCAGAAAAGGACATAGACACTAGTATTTGTTATCCCGGAAAAATGAATGGTGGTAGCTATTGTTACGTAAAAATAATTTGTGTGCCATAGACTGATGTATTTCTATTCTGAAGAACACGTGGATGGAGTCGTGGCCAAAATCTAATTATATATAATTCTAGTAGTCATACCATTAAAGACTAAATTAATCAAAATTTAACGAACTTAGTCTTTATTATTATTAAGCATAAGGTATATAATGTTGATACCATTTACATCGATTAAGGCCTTGTTTGATTGAATAGACGATATTTATTGCAAATTATTCTCGTCAGCTATTAGAGCGGATCCACAACCATCAGATACATGGTCTTGATTGTACTTAGCCGCACACCCAGTCGTTCAGGGCAACGAACAAGGTAGTGTGGGGCCTTCACCCACTAAAGAAACCCGCCGTGTGCCGTCTCTCTGCCTTTATTGGCGGGCCACTGAAACTATGTTACATTCCTTCGGTGGGGTATATCTCATACCTAGGTCTAGGGGAGTATCACAAGGGTCCACACTATTCCCACAGTGAGGATGGGAGTGTTAAGTCCATCACTTTTCAATATGAAACTTCTAAATCCTATTAAAAATTTCAATGTCCAAGTGCTACTTGTCTTATGGTGAATGTAAACACACCAGGAAACCGCATAATATGCAGTTATACCCTCTTCAATACTTCGTATATTTCGAGTTAATACTAATTGTCTAAATATGATTCGAAACTATTGTTTGGAATGTACTCCGATACAATAGTTAAGAGATTCTTAGGCCCTTTTGTGATGACGTTATCATCTCTTTTGAAAGCTCCTCTATTAAGCTCAAGTCCGAGCACCATCAAGAATACTGTGCGTCGGAGGCCCATAGCCCTACACAACTCTGATGCACATTTTTACTATCTAAATAAAAAAAGGATCAAGTAACTACTTGTGTTTTGCCAGAGATAATAAACATATATATGTAGGTAATATATTTTGATTCATTCATACAATCAAGATTTTTTAAATGTTAGTCATGAAGTTTTATACCAAATTATTTGTCGGAAGTAATTATGAATTCCATTCTGGTATAAAATTAATATAATTTTGTAAGTTTAAAACGAAATTCCAACTTACCGATGTAAAGCAATGAGCAGCACCCATTTCGGCATGATCTCAATTCCTACATCTCCCATCTTCTCTGCCAATTCCGGCTTTTCCTGTACCTCAGTCGCCCCTCTCAATCTCTTACTCAAATACATTACAATCACCACTATAGTTCTAATCAACACAAAAAACATTAACGTATTCCACAAGAAATACCACGTCATGTGTTCCTCTTCAATGAAACTAGTGCCGAAGAAGGAGAAACTATGGAAAATAGTTCCTCCTATTAATAAATAATCTATGGTATTCAAATCGTTTAAGGTGCTCAAATCTTTGATTTTCTCTATGCCCGATTTTATGAGGAAATATAACAGTGTGAAGGCAAAGGGTAATAGTGCGAAGGGTATTACCCACTCTGGGGTAAACGAACACATTTGGCTCTTAGTTTCGGATATAAAGCACGCTGTTATGAGAATTGCACTGCATATCGAAAATATAACAGCGAATGCGATAAGTGTGCCCAAGAATGTTTGGTGTGGGATACGTTTGTTTGCATTATGATAGCTATCCGGCTGTAGGGAGTACAGAGTGACGCATAGAAGAGCTGTGGCGACCTGCAAAATAAATAAAAAAACATTTAATATTTATTATAAAAAAATATTTGTTAATGCTTTAGGTTCATAATTAAGTGCTTTAGGTATGAGATGGGATTACATATAGACAAATAAATGGAAAAGGATGGGGGTGGTGTCCTTTATTTGTTTAAATGAAATTAGTGATTTTATGGTGTTAGGAATTAGTGAAGAATTAATTTAACACATAATTATAACTAATTGGAGTAGAATAGAAGTTTTATTTAATTTATACCAGACTTAAGAAAAAAAAGTATATCGTTGTTAAGTCGTTTTACGTACGATAATTTTTCGTGATAACGTCATATATGTTTTTTCTGAGAGTTTCACAAACAATGCATCGGTCGCTATACATTTTTCGGAAACTGACACTTTTTCATGCGCACACCCGGCGTTAATTGATTTATGAGACGTTATCATGTCAAAATGTATCTTCAGTTACATTTTGAGTATATTATAGTTATGGTAACATTACTAAGAAATATAGCTTTGTGTTACAAGTAGATAAGTTAATTATTTATTGTTATTACGGCTGCATAGTACTCTTTTTTTTTCGTTTATTACTTATTTAACTATTAGTGATATATCTTTCGATGAATGTGGTGACACCTTAAAAAGTTGTGCATTTATGTTTATGATGTATTGTTGTAAAAAAAAACATGTAACAACTACTGATCTTCCAAATAAATAAATGTGATATACGCCGATGAAGTCTCAGGCAACAGCCAACAACAGTATTTTTATTGAATTAATTTATTTCCAATGCATGTTATACATCCGTTTTATTTCTAATGTATATTACATAAAAATATTATGTTTCTGCACTCCTTCTCTGTTTAAACTTTAACTGTGCCAAATCTCACACTCACGGCGCGCAATGTGCTAAAAAAGGGGTACAAAGTTTTTCTTCACGTATAAATATATAGATACTAAATATTAAACTTGTCAAGAGACTCGTTGTTATCACTTCCCTTCTAAGTGCCCGGCTAGCTCAGTCGGTAGAGCATGAGACTCTTAATCTCAGGGTCGTGGGTTCGAGCCCCACGTTGGGCGAAACATCTTTTTGTAATTGTTTTATTTTTTTACTACATTTTTAAGTATATACGTAAACCATACTAAAATAATACATCCTTATCAGATAATAAAGCTATGCCGTGACTTAGCAACAGTATATTTATCACAATCCAGTAACTTAGCAATGGTATATGGAAGGCGCAGGTTCAAACCCTGCTCGCATTGACCTACCAACAAATGGACCTCATGCGCACTCAAGTGTCCGGAACCAAAAGAGAAATAATCGCGAGCCTATCTCGTTTGGTCGACCAACTTGACTATACATTCAATATGCCGTTCTGTATTTTGAAAACGTGTAAAAACTATTCAAATCACAAAACTCAACTCAAAAAAGTGAAAACAGAATATTTTCAGTGAGTAGACTATTGTTTTATCATTTGCAAGTATTATTTTGCTTAAAAACAGAGAATTTGTTTTCAATTTTAAACATTTGTAAAAATAAATCAACATCAACACATAATATTCACTAGAAGAATAAGGTGAAAGGTACCAAATTTTAAGTCCAATCAAGAGCTATCAAATAAAATCATTTCAGTAGTAAACTACTAAAATGATTTATAAATGCGCAAAGTTCAAATAAACAAATAGACAAAAATTCTAAAAATACGTTTTGTATTCAGAGACGCCTACACAGCCTAATACATTATATTTTTCTTAAATATCTAAATGTACAGACACAATTCTATTACAGCTTTATAATAGTATATAACTACTAGTTCACCCGGCGAACTTCATGCTGCCATATTTTTTCTCGTGAATATTTTGTAACGAAAATTATTAAAGTACTAATATCGATATTAAAAAATAGGGGTAGGCCGTAGAAGGGTGAAAATTTAGGGTATGAAAAATAGTTTACAATTTATAGATCTACTGAATATACACACAAAATTTCATAAGAATCAGTCAAGCCGTTTCGGAGGAGAATGGCGACAAACACTGTGACACGAGATTTTATATATTAAATAGATTATAGAAAAATAAACACTTACTAAATACAATAGTACAATAGCAACTCCAATAGCAAACAAGTCGAAATTGACGGTGGTCTCAGTCAAATACTCCGACATCTTCTCTAACGATTCTTCGTAAAACTCTTTCGCTATCTTAGCGGCACTCTGCTGCCCCGTGACTAAGAAGTGAGCGAACTGTTTCTCTGCGCGTTTGAACTGTTTGTAGAATTCTGCAGTGAAATGTAATACGATTTTGTTTATATCAATGTTATTAATTTTTAAATAAAAAAGTTTATAATATGTTTTTTAAAATGATGAATTTAAAAATTAATGACTCGTTAAATAAAATTAATTTCTCTCGCAAGGAGTGCTCTTTAATTTCTCTCGCAGGGAGTGCTATGTATTACTCAAGAGAGAATGCGATTCCCTATCTCGGGTGTTTTTAAGGCTTTCGCCTACGGCACGGGCTTTCAAAATATTTTTTTAAATTAGAATTTGAGTGTTTCAATGCAATTAAAATATTTATTGATTTTTTGTAAGCTTATCAACTCGAGAACTTTAAACTGAAGAGCAAATATTATAAATGTGGTAGGATCGTACCCTTTGATCAAAAATGCAATAGATTTCGCGTTGACCCGAAAATACGTCTCGGTAAATAAGAGCGCACTTGTGAAGTGCGCTATTATTTTGTTTACTTCGAAAAGTACTTTATTTGTTGCTATTTAAGCTTGATTACACAGTAAATGTAATATGTGTTATCACTTTTAAGTGACAGTAATATATTATTGCTTTGCTCGTTTTTTTGTGACGAATGACCCTAAATGTAAGATAATATTTTAAAGATTTGTGACTTTATTGCTAAGTTCGATGATTGTAATTAGGTTAAACTTAAAACTGTTTTAAAACCTTTGTCTCAGTTCGTTAGTAAACATATGTAGCTGTATAAGTATATATTCACAAGGACAGTTTTTAGCTTGATTTTGTTAGGGACACTGCATCTTGTTAGTATTGATGATCAAAGATCGTACCAAATAAATCTCTCTTTCTCTATACACACTACTCTAGGAAATAGCTAGTAAATGTTAGTAGCAATATTTCTGTTTATACCAGTGTCAGTAGGCAACAATTGTTTAGCATTATGATCAGCGATCACGTGCAGCAAGTATAGATGTTGTCGAGTATCTTGAGGAAGTAAAGCTGGGAGAATCCGCCCCGTGCTGTCACCCGGGGGCGGAGCACCCAGCAGCCATGATATGGAAGGCGCTACATCTACTTGTGCCACTGTTGGGCCTGGACCTAATCTGTGACAAAGACATTTATGCATTTACCTTATATTTTCCAAAAAATACATACAAATACATTAAGCGACAGCACAATATCTTTATGTAAAAATAGCTATCTCACGGGAAACATCCATTTTCCAGAATGAAAACTATGCAAAATTTCTTGATGATTGATTTAATAGTTACGGCGTGAAAGCGTAACAAATAAACACGCTTTTTTATTTAATTATTTGAATTTTTTTTTTGCTATCCATAAAGGTCTTAGCGTTATGTTAAACAAACTATAGCTTTATTCAAAAATTATAATGGAATGAAAAAATATTTTTTATTATGCGACAGTTGCAGTGCAGCAGTGCAGCAGTATCCACTGCTCATGCGTATAAATTACCAAATTTTTCAGTTTCATTATATTACTACCCTTTGCACACGGCTCCGCCGCAGCCAAAAGCTAGTTTTTAGGTTATATCTCAGGTTCCCGATATAGTAGTAGGATAAAATGTATACCAGTTTTTAAGTCTAATCAAGAGCTATCAAATAAAAAAAATGCATTAAAGTCCGTTCAGTAGTTTTTGCCTGATGCGTGAACGAACAAACAGATAAACAGACAAAAAATCTAAAACAATATTTTTGTGTTTAGACACGCCTATATTTTTGTGTTTAGACACGCCTATATACCGTATTTTGCACGCCTCATAAGCGAAACGTTGAGGTGGGTACTATTCTCGTTTTATACAGAACCAGTGATTTTTCAAACTTAAAATGTCTCTATTTATCATATATTGCGCTTGGAAAATAATATATACATCAAGAAAAAACACTATTTTTGACACTCATAATATTTTTTATGCCATTTTTGTTATTTAAACTAGTTAAAAAACTGTTTAGAAAGTTCTGTCTTGGACGTCCGATTGTTGTAGGTAATGTATGTTAACACGATAACAACCGAAATACTTTACTAATCTAGTATTTTTTTTTCAACTTGAGTATAACTACGAATAGAGCCCTATTACTTTTCCCGGTCTGATTCGATGTGGTTTAATTGTTATTAAATAAACAAAAAAATACTGAATATTTACGCTCGACTCGACACTAAAACCAGCGCTATACCTTTCATGAGAACTATTTCTATAGACCAATATAGAAGTATTTCTTAAAATTAGCACTAGATGGCGTATAAGACATGAAACCCACATTAGTACTTTTTGAAATTTGCGCTATCTATGTGATTTATTGAAAACTACTTAGTAAGACCAATACATTATTAGATACTTATCAAATAATCAATGTTATTGTAAAAATGAAGATTATGAGGCCGGCAGTTTTGGATTTTCCAAAGTATTTTCTAAAATATCTTAAATGTACAGACACAACTGTTACAGCTTTATAAAAGTTAGGACTACAGATATAAGGCGGTATACTCACGGGTGTGGACATGTGAAGTCTGCGCTTCTGATGAGTAGAATAGGTACGAGCACCTCACTAGTGCTCGAACCTCCGTGACCTCCGGCGTCACGCATGCCGTGGTCACCACATACTATCAACACGCCGTTACGATCCTGCCAATAAAAAAACGGTTATGGTTAGTACTTGTTGCAGTTGAACACCACACCACTGACAACAACTTATCGTAGCGGTGAATGTTCTACATATCCAGAAAAGGGCTAGAGGGGCTGTTAAAGATACACTCGCAAAAAAGGAGGGAATTTTTTTTACTTAATATTCGCAGTTGTTTCAAGAAAATTTTGAATCAACTTGATGATATTTTTTAAAACTATTTTGTTGTTGCATTTAGTGGAAGAGGAGCCACGGCCCATCTGATGATAAATAGTAACCGTCGCTCATAGACTCAACTATACCGAGAGTACTATCAAGCCGCTGTTAACCATTTCATTTCACCGATATGAAATAAAAGAATAAACGGCTATCTCCCACTACAGCCAAAACGCAACGATGTGCTCCATGGCCGGTCACACGGGAGATGGTGGTACCAACCCGCTAGGGCCTGATACCAAGTGAGTACTCCCACTTGGTACCCAGCCCTACCACCAGTCATGTAATGGGTGCTTACTTCCCTTAGTCGCCTCATACGACACCCATGGGAAAGAATGGGGTGGTGACACTTGTATTCTTAGTCCGTCACCACACGGACAAAGATGATAAGGGGGAAGGTGTTGAATTTAGTATGACGTAATTTATGAACGGCCCCTAGTGAATAAATCTTTAGACCCGCGGGCTGCCGCGTGGTCATTTGAAATGCAAAAATTTTCGTTTAAAAGTGACCATTCCATAGAAGACTCACGTCTGTTTCCTAGAGGAGTAGGCAGAGAGCTCAATCCATGCTCTACTTTTCTGCCTCTTTCACTTTCGCTACACTTTTCATACATGCACGTTGTTATAGGTTACTTCTGACCTCCGACGTGGCCCACCCGCCAGCGCCTCGATAACGGTCAATGTTGTGGGCTTGCCAATCCAGGCCCACATCAAATATCTAGGCCTGATATTGGATGGACGGTGGCACTTTGACGAGCACTTCTGCCGTCTTGCGCCAAAGCTCGTCGGCACGGCGTCCGCCCTCGGGCAACTGATGCCGACTTTGGGCGGACCGAGTCTCGCGTGTCGACGACTCTACGCGGGGGTAGTACGGTCAATGGCACTGTAAGGAGCGCCCGTGTGGGCGGAGTCCCTGGCCGCTCGCAATAGGGCCCTTCTGTGGCGTCCACAGAGGGTCGTAGCGGTCAGGGCAATACGCGGGTACCGCACGATCTCGTGCGATGCAGCCTGCGTGTTGGCCGGAACCCCCCCGTGGGATCTGGAGGCGGAAGTGCTCACCGACGTTTATCGACGGCGTCGACGGCGCGGGCGGGGGGCAGCCACCCCTCGCCAAGCGCAATCTCAACGTGGCGGGAAGATGCCCGCCGCGCCACCGTCCTAAAGTGGAGGTCTCGGCTGGAGACGCCCCGGGCTGGTCTCTGGACCGTGGGGACGCTCCAGCTGAAGCTGGAAGAATGGGCAGGGCGGCAGCACGGGGTCCTCACCTTCCAGTTGGTGCAGGTTTTGTCGGGGCACGGTTGCTTCGGCAAATACCTACACACGATCGCTAGGAGGGAGACGACCCCAGGCTGTCACCACTGCGACTGCGGCGAGGACTCGGCGCAGCACACGCTCGAGTCGTGCCCGGCCTGGGATGTGCGGCGCGCGGGAACTCGCTGCAGTCATAGGCGTGGACCTGTCGCTGCCGGCCGTTGCGCGAGCGATGGTTGGCAGTGACAGGGCCTGGACCGCGGTCGCCGCCTTCTGCGAGGCTGTCATCTCGCGGAAGGAGGCGGCGGAGAGGGCCCGGGAGGAATCCTCCTTCGCGGACCCGATTCGCCGCCGACGCGCGGGCCGGCGTGCGCGCGCTTGCCTGCGCCTGATGCCGCCCTAGCCGAGGCTGCGGACGGTGGGGTCGGGGAGTACCCTGCCGTCCCCGGAACCTACCGCGAAGGTGTAACGCACAAGTGCGCGGGGCGTCGCACAAGAGAGGGTGCCCGAAGGAGCTGCCGCCTGCGGATCGCGGTGGAACGACGCAGTTCCTGTGATCCGCCGTAGCAAGGGCGGGTGAGGGCGCACGGTGGGTTTTTAGTGGGTGAGAGCCCTACACTACTGCGTTGTCTCCCCGGGCAGCGGGGTGTGCGGTAGGACATTTTTGCCCACCTAAAATAAAAAAAAAAGTTTACTTCTGACCCGTAGGCCTTACGTTAAGACAGGTGACTTAGCGTTATAGATATCGTTAAAAGTTATCAAATTGCCATACATTTTAATAGTTTTCTATAGCGTTAGCGATCATAGAATGCAACTTGGCTAGGCCCACTGGGCTGAGTTAGAAATTTTCCACTTATACTATTAGTCTTACATTAATGAGGCGAATGCATGTTGTAACTTAATACATAATAAGATTATAATTGCTTGACTTAACGTAAAAGGTTGTTTCAAATTGTGAGAGTATGCTTGAACTAAGTTACCGTAGCGTGACTAATGACACGTCAACTGTTATTAATACCTGGTGGCGCTACAGGCTAAGTAAGCCTCCATTACAAATGGTTCTCAAACTTTTATGTATCTATCTTTTATTCGCTCGTGACTATCATTTTCTATTTTACATTTTCGCAATGTGTTCTGGTATCTAAATATCCGAGCATTTCAGTGCTTTTAAATATATATACTCGTACATACAGACATTACATACATACATATCTTACGCCTTTTATCCGTAGGGGTAGGCAGACACCACTCTTCTTCATTTGCTACGATCCTGACACACATTTTTCGCTCTCTTCTCTCTTTAATACATATAAAAGTAACATAATGAATTATCCATTATATTACGTAATCCATCCTTAGGGGCCACTCCATCCACTGGTGCAAATCCGTGCGGTAGTTCTTAAGTTTGCGTTCAAACAGACTGACTTTGTAGTATTTTACATAGATTTTATAGTGATTTTTAGAATTTTCGCATATTCTGCAAAAATTTGTTTATCTACTATATAGATATAGATTTCAGCGTTAACTAATATCCAAAACAATTTTGTTAAAATTCTGAGGTTTTGGTAAATCACCAAAAGAAAAAAACTATAATATGCACATGTATAGTTCGCTGTATTGATATGGATGACCTGGAATGTAGTTGCTTAAACGCACACATTTTGTATATTTAATCGCAATAAATATAGATAAATAAAAGCGTCAAGAAATATCTTATCTATTTTTATTGTTTTTGGTACCTGATAGCCTAGCAGTAAAACCAAGGTCTACAAGGATAGTGGTATCGAATACGATCTCCAGTCTTAGGTGCAGATTTTGCACGGCATACAACTCTGTGTATTCGAGATTTTCGAAATTCTGTGTAACTGTTAACAAATTATCACTGTTCAGTGAAGGAAAACAATGTGATGACCTGAATGCTTGAGATATATTCTCAATAGCTTGTGAAAATCTGCCAACCCGCAAAGGGCCAGCGTGGTGGACTACGACCTAAACCCTGTTACTATGAGAGGAGGGCCGTTCCCAATAGTGGGACCGTTATGAGAGGAGGACCGTGCCCAATAGTGGGACAATAAAAGGACTAAAAGAGGAAAAAAGTGCACATAAAGATCATCAAATTCCATTCTAAATTCATCTTAAATGAAACATACCCACTGTTGCATAGCAGTGTATATTTTCTTCACAACTGCATCCATTTCTATCAGTTTCGGTTTAATTTTTGAACTTCTTGCACCCTCCAAGTGCCCAATATGATCCAGGCCTAAATAATGTAATACTAAGAAATCGAATGTGGGTTGTTTGTTCTCATCTGGCGTCAGAATCGAGTCCAAATGTCGCGTTACATTATTGTCTACCTGTAAATAAATTATGAGCATGTTAATTATTAGATAAGAAATCAGGTATAGAATTCAGTAAAATCATTTCAAAAGAAAATATTTTCTTACAATAATATATTCTGGAATTAAACACCACATTACGGGGTAGGTTAGCTGTACTGGGAGCCTACCCAAGTTGCATTCTATGATCGCTAACGCTATAGAAAACTATTAAAATGTAACGTTAAGTCACGTGACTTAGCGTTAGTAGGTATCGTTACAGATTCCCATACATTTTAATAGTTTAATTTCCATAATTTTAATAGTTTTCTATAGCGTTAGCGATCATACGAATGTAAATTGGCTAGGCCCACTGGTATTACTAAATTGACAAGCAGCATGGCGGTTACTAAATAGTTCACTGGCTAGCTCGCTGGTTAATTTGCCAAGAAGCCAGAGTTGCCGTAACATAGCATCACGCCTGTATTCTCCGAAGGGGTAGGCAGAGGTGTATTACACACCCACGACTCGCCAGCTATGCTTAAGTCTCACGTAATAGGGGGCGAGCCTATTGACGTCTACCGGGCACATTTCCAAACTCCGGGCTGCAACTGAGAATTTTTCTTATTTTTTTTTATGAAAAATCTCAAACCCTGGCCGACCCGGGGATCGAACCCGAGACCTCATGATCAGCAGTCGTTTACACTACCGCTGCACCACAGAGGCAGTTGCCGTAACAATACAAAATATACCTCCTATTGTACTACTGAAACAGGAATTATGTCTGATTGTGCCATTTTTCCTCTTAAGTCGATTATATTGCTTAAAGCACAACTTAGTGTAGTACTAATATTGTTCAGTCGATATGAGTAACGAAAGAAATAAAAGCTTCAGAGCACTTTGTGGTCAGAAACTGAGGGTAGTTGAAGATACTCTCACTCAATATAATTGACGAACACCTGGTCTCACCAGCCTGCTCGTGACCACAGCTGGTGTAACTCAGCCGAAACGTCGAGGTTAATCAAAATAATAGTATTTTGAGAAGTTTAATGCGCGTACAGACCCGTTAAATGTATTATAATGAAATAAAAGCTTTTTGATAGTCAACAGTCACACGAAATTTACTATTTCGTAATGTTCAATAAATACCTCAGTATAATCGGTGACGTAGAAAGACGTGGTCCCATCAGATTGTGTCCACATTCCCGGGAATAGTCGCAGCCATGTATCATCACCATACATGACGGACTTACGCCCCCGGGAGTTAGCGACACGTAGCACGCTATCCCCCCGCACGGCCGGGGCACCGAAGTTAAGCGCTACGTCGGCGAATGTGGACACACTGCCTGTCATCATGGCCTGTGAAATTACATTATTTCGCCGTTATTGTATAATAAAAACTAGATACATGTATATATATCAGTGGGATAGGGTTGGGTTCAGCTATCTATATAGCTCCACCACCTCCTACGTGTCCCAGCGGCCTCCTGAATTAGTATACCATGGTGGTATGCATGAGTTTCAAGTTTACTTAGAGCTACGATCGTAGCGGGTAAAAATATTGGCGCGGAGTGTAATTTATATAAAATTTATTCTTATGAAAGTATGTTTAATTGCTAATTTGACCTTTGTAAGACAATTTTTTGAGTCGATTGTCGAGCCATTTAGACTTTCAGTAAGACCTAAATTTCGTTTTATGCTCAGCGCAAAATGTGTTATATTTTATACTACGAAGGTGGTAAACTTAGGAAGTATATTAAGGAGGGGATGAAGAGTCACTCATCATACGAAACACAAAGATATTTAGGAGTATCTACTGTTGTTTGTATTTCGCCGCTCGAGCGGGCCCATTCAAAGCAAGAATACTAATTAAAAACTACGAGGCTTAGAAACGACTACGTGCAATTGTGCAACTATGTAGAAGAAATTATATGCGAAGCTCGATCGAATTCAACAACATTTGCAAAGCCGCATTATACAAGTAGGTATCATAATCCCTACTTGTTGGTGTGTTAGCAATAAAATTAAACAAATATGCGCTCATTTAGTGATTAGTTAATAATACTTATATGTATGTAAATGTATTTATTATGTGCACTAAACAGTAGAGGTTCGCATATATTTCTCGGTATAAATTAGTAATTGTGGAGTGCCCATTTAAGAATTTTGCACACTCAAGGGTCAGATTAATACAAGGAAAAGAGATAACGTGCATACAAGAGGTTAAATAATTAGGACTAACAGAAAATATTTTTAAATATGCTGCACTAGAGAGGGCACCTGAAGGTTTACTTTTTATAGCCTATATATTTAGGGAAGCCTAGAATAACATCACGCTACGAATCTTTGCGGAACTGCTATTATAACGGGTGAGCAGAGAAGTTCTTTACGTAATAAACATTTCAAACCTTATAACTATTGAGACCTCAGGATACAGTTAGATAGTTTTTAAATTGGATAGCAAAAAAGTGAAACATTTAATGAGTTTCATATTACGGAAATATTGGAAGCACGCGGTTGAAGCCCGTCACACACGTAGCTAAAATTTATATTAATATAATATAAATTATGGTACAAGTTAGTGGCGTTATAGAAATAAATATTATAGCTGCATGTGTGGACACTCGACAATTTGTTAAGAAAATATATCGTAATATGCCTTGCTATGATTTATATTAATATATATTATAGCTACACGCGCGTGACTGGCTTGATTTCGTATGCAAATGAGGAGTGAGTACGCAAGAACTTCGATGCGTTGCAATATAATAGTCTATCATATCACTATTGCTCAGTCTGTCTAAAGGCGATGCGCGTGAGTGCTAACACGGATATGTCAGGCGATGACATGGAACCGCAAGGAAACATTTAAACCGTTGTTGGGTAACTCGAAAATTAATAATTTAACACTACATAATGAGTGCGTTACGAATTTTTAGCGTCGTGCCAATATGTAACATCGGGTTTGATACAGCGGTCATTTACGTAACACAACAAAGAGGAAGTTTAAGTATTACGAGCCTTTAAATGCATGTATGATAAGTTTGGATGTATTTCTAAAATTTTCAAATCACCATAAGCATTTTATATAAAACACTAGCTCACCCAGCAAACTTCGTACCACCATATTTTTTTAGAAGGGTAAAAAATTAGGGTTGTATTTTTAATGCCGAATCATAAAAAATTTTAAATAAAAAAAAGTATCCACAAAATATTTTTTTTTGCGTTGAATCACCCTTTTCACTTAGAGGTATGAAAAATAGTTTACATCCTATTCTTAGACGTATTATATATACACAAAAAATTTCATAAGAATCGACAGCCGTTCCAGAGAAGAATAATAACAGTAGATTACACATATATTAACTAATTGGAAATTGGTAAAACATCAAAATTTAAAGCAGTTGCAATTATTTTAATCACAGCATGATTTTAAAGTAGGCATTCTTATAGTGTTCATTAAAAGCGGAACTAACAAAGTAAATAACACAACCCAAGCACAAGACCAAAGAAAAAACTAGACTTAAAAAACTACATTCAAAGTCCATTAGTATCATAATGAATGATAAAACTTCTAATTTAGATTATGAAAATTATAACTGTTTTTTCTTTGTTCTATAAACAAGCAGTACAAATAACAACTAATTCTAAAACTTGTAATATACAAATTGTGACACTTGCAAATATATCCCTCCAGAAGTTTATTGTGCGCCTCCACTGTGCCTTTTCCTTTTTACGCTCAGGTGACTGTACATAACAAAATACTTCTTTATTTTATGTAATTTTTTGTCATAATCAACATATTTAAAATTTACACATATAAGTTATATCTGAATATAAATATAATCAATATACATGCTCAAACTCAAAGAATATTCACAACTAATATTCAATAAACAACCCTTATTATGCATATAATATATTACACTACCAGACAGTTGTAGTTCTTTAGAAATTCTGTTTTAATCCTCAATTGTTTTCCTTCATAACTATACACTACACCAGCCTGGACCTGTGTGGACCTATGACTGGTGACAAGTATTTGTGTTTATAAGCCTACTGAATTTAATTAATGCTATATTTAAACACAAAGTGCTATATTTTCTTTGGTATTGTGATTGGTAGTGACATAATTATTTACATCATAACATTTGAAGTTTTTTTATATGACAGATACTATACAAAAATCATTATCTATTATTAATAGTATCAGTGAAATGTGTGAAGCTAATAACAATAGTATCTGTAAATTAGGTCAAAAAATTTGCATATGCTAATTAAAAAAACTACTTTAGCTATTCAGTTGTGTGTCAGATAATAAGTAACTACAAATATAAATATCAGGATTTTTATTTTAAATTATTATTTTTTAATTCTTATTTTCAATTTATAATAGTTAAACTGTAGCTGTTGAAATGTTTAAACTTTGAGAGGTATTATTTTTTTAAGCATTTAACATGCTTAGCCACATAAATTATTTATTTTTGCATTTTGTGTTTAATTAAAAATGATAATCAATGTCTGGATACCCCTCTCACACAGGTAAGGGTTACCCCTTATAAAATAACCTGTAACCTACACATATAGGAGATTAATAATATACTTGGCAGATGTATGAGATTACCTTAATCCTTGGCATAGTCACAGTAGGTGGTTCAGCAACAGAGACGTAGATACAAGCTGATTTATTCTTAATAAGTTCTCCAGCATAAGGCATGTACTCTGCAGAGGCAAAATCGTATCGTAGGCCATCTATCACCATTAGAATAACTGTATTTTCACCTGAATTGTATACTTGCTGGCCATCAATACTGTAAATTTATTAGACAAGTTTAAATAAGGATACCCACGTAATGTTTAGTAAATTATTTAGCAAATAAGTAACACAGGTGCTTACTTTGGGAAATTTGCAATTTATTAAAGCTTTTTAAAAATTGGAGACGTTTATAAATATGACAGAAAATATAAAATAGAACTACTTTAAAATTGTAGCTTTTTTTTTTTTGCAGGAGAGTAATATAAAACATTTTTTAGATAAACTCATAAGCTATTTGATTGGTGCTCACATAAAGAGATGGAATTAATTTTTTATCTTATGTATATAGATATGGGGTGATGTGATACTGTTATATAATAATATGACTTAATATTACTATACTTAATGAATAAAATCAGACACAAAGATATAATTACCTGATGCCATCAATGAAATTTGGTAAATCATCCAAATGGGATAGTTTGCCTGAGTGGTATTTCAATGGGAAGAAACCATACAAGAACAAAACAAGAGCACCAAGCCCCATAAATAGCAGGATAAGGCCAGTCCAGCGACTTTGTATTGACAATAACATTTTGCCGATATAATAAACTTGAAAATCCACACAATTAAACTATAAATTTGATTTGCCGGTACCCCAAGTACTAAACTTCCTTCCAACACTTCCTACGGTGCAATCATGCTTGTTGCGTGAAGTATTTGCCCCGTAAGCGTTTTGCAATAAGTTAATACGTTATTTCATTCATTAGAACTCGTATGCGTATCAGCGCGCTTTATTGTAATCAAGATAAGAGACCAACATATATTATATTATACTGTCGAAAAACACAATACACTCCTAACCTAACCGAAGCTTGCATAGCAATAAAACTGATTTAACAGACTTGCTTGGAATTTCAGACCAACCCTAGTAGGTACACAATTTTGTTTAGTTTTTTAAAATTAAGTTTCTTTTTTTAAATTTAACTATTGCAGAAAGTTAATTTTACATTAAAACACAATAGACGCAATTTGTTTAGACTTGTTTTGACGTTTCTGTTCTGACATTTTTATTGTGTCGCCATTAGGAGCGGATTTTTCATCACCATGTAAACTGTGTGCTTCAGTGGAATACTTCAATATACATTTCTGCTGGCCTTATTTCAAGGCTCAAAATCGGTCAAAGGTTCAAAGTCTGTCAAAGTGTGATGATGTATATGTG
The DNA here is from genome assembly GCA_948253155.1 of Leucoma salicis. NCBI lineage: Eukaryota > Metazoa > Arthropoda > Insecta > Lepidoptera > Erebidae > Leucoma > Leucoma salicis. Next base: position 8,671,814 of record OX411820.1, on the reverse strand, counting down.
ATAAAATTCGTAGTACGGAAATCTGTAGGAGGTGTCGGAGTGACCGACGTTAAGTTAGCCTGCCGGGTTAGTATGCTGAAGTGGCAATGAGTAGGCCACATCGCTCAACGAACTGATAACCGTTGGGGAAAAAAGTTACTCAAGTGGCGCAACGTATCGGACGGCGCAGTGTAGGACGGCCTCCAACCAGGTGGATCGATGACTAAGTCGCAGGCAGTCGTTGAATGCAGGCTGAACAGTAACATTCGCTGTGGCGTTCTCTTGGGGAGGCCTATATCCATCAGTGGAAAATGGATGCTGGTGGATTCTGGCTGGATGGAAGTAGGTATTTCAGAATTATAAGTTTTTGTCGGAACGCCATAATTTCTTGAAACTATTCATCAAATTAAAAGATTCAAACACAATTTTAAAGCTTATGTTTGCCGCTAATGTCGCTATTGATGATAATGTTTCCATTACAAATTACAAGTTTAGAAAAAAACATATATAAAAAATAACAGTGGTAATATAATCATCAATTTTTTTTGTAGTAAGTATTGTTAGCAATAAGTAACCGCATATACGGTTTTAGAAGCGCCATTTTTTATGAATACATGGGAAAATGTGAAATAGAAAATAACAGTCACGAGCAGAATTTGAACCTACATCTTTTGGAAACCCGTCCCAGATGTTTTCCCAACTGGCTGAATTTGAAATCGCTTGCGTGGACTTTATAGCAGCTACCGGCCGCTTGTGGCGATTGCAATCGCCACTTTGTTATTGTGGATGCACTCGCCTCATAGGCGCTCGTGGTAATTGTTAGTGTAATTGACGATTTTAAGTGCTATAGCCCTATGAAATAAAGATATTTTTGAAATTTCTCACAAAAGATCTGCGTGAAACAAAGATAGTAACCCTACCGTTGTGTTTCGTATGGTAAGTGAGAGCGCCGGGAGCCCAAATCTTATGTATGTCCCTCTCCTTAGTTTTTTTATTCAACGTGGGTGGAAAACAAGCATACGGCCTAACTTGGAATAAGTAAAACAAACAACGCGTTCAAATAGTACCTACTTAATATGGGAGTTAGGTACTTCATAAGTTTGTACCCTCAAAAACAATTTTTTTAATCATAATATATTCGTATCACTCAACCGATGCTCCAAGATCTCAGCAGTGCTTGGAGATTGGACTTAGAATGAACAGAGAATAAATCTACCTATAGACACTACCTATTCTTCATACCTAATAATATCTTGTACAATTACTAAAATTAAATTTGTATAGAGATAAAATCGGCGTGGCTTAAAATTTACTCGTAAATTCCTATTCCGTTCGGCAATGATGATGTTGATGTTTTATAAATAAATGTGAAGAAATGATGACGATTTTAAATTAAGGTGTTAGTAATTTGATTCTATTATTAGAGTAATCTAAATAAAACATATTGTTGTTTAAAGTTCTCGAATGACACCTACGGATTTGCAACAAGTCACACGAATATTTTTAGCGCGATCAAAGTTTTGATGACCTTCCATTATATTTTTGTTTGTTTACTTTTTTAAATTAATTTTCTGATGACCGCTGTCCTTGTGATGACCAAAACACTCTTCGAAATAAGTTGATGCTGCAAGCGAACGAAAACATAAAGCAAAATCACACATCCTAACATTATTTGTATGAAATGCTCAGATACATACAATATTAGATCTCTAAGAATTTTAGGCCCGGAATATCTTCAATGACTAGAGAACAAAATAATGAACTTGCGAATACTTCGCAGTTTTCGCACTTGATGACCTATCAATAAATATATAAATAAATTACCTATCAAGTCGATGTCTTAGCGACTAATAGAATATAATTATTGTTAATAGTAGGCTGGATAGCTATTTGCTCATTCTCAATAAAAAGTTTATCTAAAATTGTTCCTATACTCAAAGTTTTATAGTTCAAATTGATGATAGTAAAGTAAAGCGGTAATCTACGCAACATTTTGTTATGGCAAACAATTTATTTTCATGTAGGTACCTAAACATTAAGATAATTGCTTATTTTACTGCCGCTGAGGAAAAAATATATTCAAAACGGCGCAATAACCGTTACATTTTCTACAGCAATAACGGAGACATCGGTAGCCACATAAACACCTCTGGGAAATTATATATATAATAGGTACCTAAAGATTGAAAGTCTTTTTATGAAGTAGTGTTAGTGTATTATCTTGGAAGTAACCGCCCAAATTAGCCATCATATTCATAGTGCAATGTATATTTTGTACCCACGTTTCAAGTTCAAGGTGTATCCCGATGAATCAACTTGTGTGGGCAGCTGTAAAATTCTATTTAAATCACATTTCAGCGCGTGCGTCTGTAGTCTTGCGAGCAAAGCAGCGCGCGCCTGCAACGAACATTCAACGTTGAGGTGATTGTTATATTTATTTATTATTAATACAACAATTTAGCGTCCAAATTGTGCAAAATATTTTGTGTTTTTCAACTAATAATTTAACTTGTTTTGTTAGTGCCTCGGAAAGTATAGATGTTGGGAACCTAGAAGTGTATTTACCGTAAAAGGTGATTTAATCTGTTTATCAATAATACTGGATTCTAATTTGAGATGTGATGATAGCTGTGATTTACATATGTATTTAATTGTAGTTCTAGGTTCTAGGTCTTCGAATCATCCATTTATTTGATTGTGGGTAAATAGATACCTATTGCCGTTTATATTACTTGCATTATTACGAGTAGGCACTTGCTTTATGTTAGTTTTCATTAGGTGCTTAACTACGAGAACTTAACAAATTACCTACTTTAAACACAAAGTGAAAAATGTGAAATCGAAAATAACAGTCAGGAGCAGGATTTGAACCTGCATCTTCTGGATACCGTCCAGCTTTACCAATTTTTGCTGAATTGGTAAAGCATCTGGACGGTATCCAGAAGATGCAGGTTCAAATCCTGCTCCTGACTGTTATTTTCGATTTCACATTTTTCACTTTGTGTTTAATGTATAGTGCTGGGCATGTCAAATGCTAAAAATATATATAAAAATATCTAAATAAATTACCTACTTACCTATAGGTAGGTATATGGTTATATTCTGGTTCTGGTTAGTTTGTTCTGGTAAGTTTTTGGGAATTTGTTATCAATGAACACAAAGTGCGGACAATCTGGAACGGCATTCAGAGGCGTAGGTTGAAACCCCCCTCGTGGCTAGAACTTTCTGAAAGAAAGAAGGCACCGTCAGCCATGCAATGGATGATAATTGCTTACTTCCCTTAGTCGCCCCATACGGCACCCGTGGGAAAGAATGGGGTGGTGACACTTGTATTCTTAGTCCGTCACCACACGGACAAGCACAAACTATCCTGAAAATTTTCTTTTTAACTTATTAGAGCATGTAGATCTGAAAAATAAATAGGTACACTGCATAATAATGGCATGTAGTCATATTTAAAATCAATATATTGGAATTATTATACGAAAGTGTAAAGTTAGTCCTGCTGTGTTAGGATTATAGTAGTATGTTATTCGTATCTACGTTGATATAATACTGATGAAGTAAAGGATACAAGGTCCTTACGGATATTGTCAAACATTAAAATTTTATTTGAACATCCATTCTATATATTATTTCGTTCGCTAGAGGAGTATTATACGTACCTAGTGCTGCATTTTACCATAAGATCTGTTCTTTTGCTAAGTAATTGGGTAAGTATAGATTTATTTTATTTTATGAATTTGATCTTCGGGATGTTAAACCTTTCTTTTGTATTTTATAGTTCATCAGCACTTAACAATAATATTAATAACTTTAAAACTAAATTAACTTGATTTCTAAACAACGATGTGTCGCATAAGTTTCATTTAAACAGAGATATTTAGTTCGTATTGCATCAGATCTAATTCGGTTCACAGGTGATTCACATGGAATCGTTCCAGAAAATAGTTTTCAATGTTCGAATGTTTACAACAGCTGTAAATCACATTTGATTTTAAGAATCCAGTAAATTATGTGTTTAACGAATAATTTGAGAAGCCATTGATTTTGCATATTGCTCAATGCTTGCATCATAAAATATTGAAATTTTTACCAAAATAACTAGTAGTTAAGTATAACCTTAATATAAAATAATAGTACAATATTTAAACTAACCAAAAAATACAAAATAATACTAGTAATACTTATCATCATGCCATTTCCCTTGCGGGGTGGGCAGCAGAGACAACAAAGTGCCAAGAGGCTCTATTCTTGCATACAGTTCTCGATTCCTGAACATTCATAATTCTCTTCATACACGCTCGCCGGTTTTGGAGACTCCCGACTCCTCCTTCCTATATTTTCAAAACAAGAACATACAAATCATATGGATTTATAGAGCCTTGCTTATCGCAGCATTAATGGGCTGGCTCTATCGGAGAAGAACCACAGAAGATCGACGTGAAACAACTGTAGGTACTCCTACCGTTGTGTTTCGTATGGTGAGTGAGAGCACCGGTGGCCCAAATCACAGCCCTACCCTTTCCTTATTATTCTTCCTATCTTGTTCTTAGGATCCATCCTATCCTCTCCTTATTATTCTTCACCGCTATCTCCTATCCTTTTCCTTGGAGACGATGACGTGCGAGTAATGCTTCTGGTGTTGCTAGCGTAGCCGTATGCTTGTTTGTCACTCAAGTAAGTAAATACACGTAACTTTAAGAGACTTACATAGAAATGCACTTAAACGTAATTTTTTTATGAGTGTTCACACACTCTTTTATTGCTACTTTTTATAAGTTCCTGAAAATCCAATTGCAAATCCTTTATTGACATCATCATTAGGGAATCTCTCTGGCCTTAACAGCCCCTTCACCCTTCCAGAACTAAAGCGTATTTTATCTCATCTTAACGCTAATAGTACCTACCTAAATCATAAAAATAATAATAATAATTCATGAAAAAATATTTTTTTAATGACCACTCCCTGCACTAAGCATAAGCACTACCTTTTATAGCGGGGAACTTTACCCCCTTTAGTTTAAAACACTGTCTAAGCTGACAGATGTTTTGTTGTGTTTTGTTGAAAAGGGACAAAGCAGTATTTTGTTAAATCAGTGCTATAGAGCTGTGTTAGTTTCTACGATAAGGCCCCTACAAATATACAAACGGACACTGAGTAGATCCAGAGTTAGAACAACCATTTCTGGTAAAGAGTTATCCTGTGTGTAACTCTCAACGTCCGGATGGAAGGTCAGTGTCTACTCCGCCATCTGTGCAATCATGTTTGGAAATTAAAGTTATTTTTCTTCTTTCTATTAGATGTCGATAGTACCAATGATGTTCCGCGACTGGTGGGATGAGTGGGACAGGCCCTCTCGTCTGCTGGACCAACACTTTGGAATGGGGCTTAAGCGCGACGAGCTTCTGTCATCACTTTCTGCAATGCCATCCAGCTCTCTCTTCAGAAACTCCTACTTCCGACCTTGGAGAACTAATCTTCAGCGACAAGAATCAGCCTCTACAATAAATTTGACCAAGGAGAAATTTGAGGTAGGTCAGTCATTATAAAAAATCACCGTTATTCATGATTACCTGCGAAGAAGATCCCACTGCGACACCCAAGAGAACAGTAAATTATAAATGAGATTTATTTTGGTATTTCAAAACCTCATTTAAATATTTAAAGGGAATACTTACGGCACTTTGTCTCTGTAACCTTAATAACATTTGATATGCGTATTAAAGCCGCTACGAATGCTGTAATTTCTTAATTAAGTACCTATCTACCTAGTAGATTTTCAACTAGCTAGTTCGTTTAGATTTGTCAGTGGGTTTTCTAAAGCATGGATTAAACATTTTGAAATAAAACTACGTTTACGGAATCTATCGCGTTTACTTGATTTTACTACAGCCTTGGACGTCTAAAAGTCCACCCGTGATCATGAATGCTGTAAAGTATTCGAAACGTCGGGATAGTAGTAAAATCAAGTAAACGCGATAGATTCCGTAAACGTAGTTTTATTTCAAAATGTGTAACATTCGCGTAAATATCAGAAAGTATTGCATGGATTAAATTTATGTTTTAGTAGACCTTGAAATATTTTATGTTGATTGTGGTAGCAGATGATAGATATATAGATAGAACAAATTGCGGATGATACGATAGCGACTGCTAGAGCTAAATAATTTATCAATCTATAATAACAATTTTTAATAAAGTAATTATAAGTAAGGTACAGTTCTTTGAAGATTTTCTTGCTGCCTTTTCAAGAATATTTTCAAGTAAAAGTGATTGCCACTTTCTGACAGGTCTTTCGCTTAAGAAACCAACAGTCACTGGGAAAGAAAAGTTCTCGAGTGGCAATCACGATTTGGCCGTTGAATGCAGGCGCCGCTCTCTTTTGAAGGCCTATGTCCAGCAGTGGGCATCAAAATTGATGAATGGATGTGTGGAATAGGTTACAATACACTCTGTTCCTATGTAGGTACTTAAACACACCAAATAAGTACACAATTTTGACAACACAACAGTTATCCTTGTAATAAAGATGCATGCCATGATTACAACTTCTATAGAGTTAGTTGAAATGTAAACTATATTTATATATTTCAGGTAATCCTCGATGTTCAACAGTTCTCCCCAGAAGAAATCACAGTCAAAGCATCCAACAACAGCGTACTTGTAGAAGGCAAGCATGAAGAGAAGCAAGATGAGCACGGATTCATCTCGAGGCAGTTTACTCGCCGGTATATTCTTCCCAGTGGTTATGACATCGCTGACCTTGTGAGCACCCTCTCTTCCGATGGAGTTCTTACAATTACCGCACCAAGAAGACCTCCACCCAATTCTGGAGAGCGCATCGTACCTATCACCAAAACTGGGCCTGCAAAACAACCTGAGCCTATGAAAATGGAACAGCCTCGCGAACAAAATGTACCTATCGTCACTTCCCCCTAATTTTTTACATTTTCATGTATCTCTCTTCCCTCATAAACGAGACATCGGCAAACCGATGTTCAACGATCGAATCATAAATAGCATTTATTTCTAAGTGCCGTTGTTGGCCAATAACGAGCTAATTATTGTCATCGAAATAATCGAATTAATAGGCTTTTTATATAAAAGAGGAATGCAATATCAATGTTTAATATAAAGTATTAAGTAAATAAGTATTATTATTGTTTTCCTTTTAAGAAACCAATAATTTTATCACAATAATAAATCTCTTTTAAATTATCCATTAAGTGCTATTGATTATACCATCAGCAGTGTCGGGGCCCAGATTATATCTACTAGTGATTTTTAATATAAAATTGACAAAATTGTATTTCATCCGAGTACAATTATCGTGTAGGTATAGGAACCTATATATCTATAAAAAGAAGAAAATCATTGCTCAAGCATTATTGTATTTATTTTACGCCATCTTCGTTGATCCGCCAAGAATAATGCAACAATAGAATTCCATAATAATTTTACGGTTTGAAAATCCGTTTATGACCATAAAGTATGTTCTGTTGAAATTGTCTAACTACCAATACCAGTAAAGCCAGGTGTGGCAGCGTGACTATTTACTCTTAAAGTTTTGTATATGTCAAAACGTTTTCCTAAGAAACTATTATGCATGGTGCAAAAAGCGGCCGTATATTAATGTTTTGCAAATGCACCACTATAAGAAAGGAAGTATGGAGCAAGCAATGCTTAGGTATCTATGTTAGCTATCTGTAGCTCGTACAGTAAAAATGTTCTGTGATCTGTAGGATAGACCACAGGGAGGATATCTGACAGACAATTGGTGTTAGCGACCTAGCTTACAGAATCGGCAAATTGAAGTGGTATTGGACTGGCTTATGTAGCTGCCAATAATCAATGGAGTAGAAAGGTCTAAATACAGTGAATCGCCGAATGTGAAGTAGAATGTACGCCAACTAAATGAACTGATGGCTAGAACAAGTGGAAATGTATGCGGCACGTGGAGGCTCAGACGTTACGGTCTTACAGGCCTATAAACCATGAAATTACAAATGAATATTAAAGAATAATGTCACTCTAATTATTATGGTGGTCCAGCAGTAATCTATACGACTGTGAATCGTGAGGTTTTGGGATCGAAACCTGGGTCGGACCGGCAAAAGTTATTGGGTTCAGTGAAGAAATTCTCAATAGCAGTGTTTCTTTCCCACGCAGCACCTCAAGCCGTACTCTCTCCTATCGTTTTGGTATGCGGTCCCATCGGAATAAGAGAGTGAGTTAACAGAGACGTCACTTATGTCGGGGTGCACCTACATAATTATGTTGTAGTTGGTTAGTGTTCGATGAGACTGCCAGCTGAGGACGAAATCACTCTGGAAACGACTATTACAAAGTATTATTAATATTAAAACACATTTTTTTATTAGCACTAAAACTATAGGGCTATAAAGCGTTTTGTTTAGTAATTATCGTTAATTTCGCAAAATATATACAGAGATTTTGTGGCATTCCTAGTGGATCGGATGCCCTGAGTGCCCGTTGGAAATAAAGAAAACAATTAGGTATAGGACTGCGTCGTGATTCTTATTGTAATAATTAAGCTTACCTGGTCGGAATAATGTATGCAGATACATCAGACAGGTAGCGCAGGCGTCACCCAAGCATTTTTTATAATTATTAAAAAAAAACACGCTGACGGAAAGAATCTCAGGCAAGAGCTAGTTTTCTAAAATTATACTAGCAAGCAAAACCCTCCTATAGCTATATGGGTTGCGTTTGAGTAATATAATTTTGTCACTGCCTTGTTGTTTAATATCATAGTTAATTTATCACTGTAGCCAGAGGGCTAGGGAGAGAATTGTAAAATTTGACGAACTTAATTGTTCGTAGACGTTCTCTGAATTCTCTTTTATTTTTTTTTTGCTTGTAATTTGTGTAACAGTAAATATAGTAAATGTTTGTATAAAAGTAACATAATAAATAACCTTAAAACGTTGTTAGGTAACACGGACTTATTAAATTAAGTTCTCTCACATTTTTAAACTTAGATTTTAATATTTTATATAATCTAAGTACCTATGTAATTTGCACGACCCCAAAATATCTGCATGTTTGTTCTTCTAGCATTATAGAAATAGATCTACCCACTCGTTATTGGTGCAATTTTAGATGTTCTGGCAGATTTCTCTTAGATGCAATCAACAGTATCCAGTACGTTTATCTTGGATTATTAAATAGGTTGGAGGAAGGTGGAGTCAGGAGTCTCCGAAACCGGCGAGCGTGTATGAAGAGAGTTATATGAATTTTGAGGAAGTGAGATATGTATGCAAGAATAGAGCCTCTTGGCACTCTGTTCTCTCTGCCTACCCCGCAAGGGAAATGGCGTGATGACAAGTAAGTAAGTAAGTAAGTATTAAATAGGTAACTCCCACATTTCTTATACCACGTGTTTTAATATTTGATTACACGCGAAGCAAACAAGGATACGGCCAACCTGATGGTAACCGTAGCCTATAGACGCAAGCAACATCAGAGGCGATATCACTCCCGCGTCACCAACTCCAAGGAAAAGGACAGGAGGTGGAGAGAGAGGACAATAAGGACTGGATATGGATGGGGTTTGGGCCTCCAGCGCTCTCACTCACCATACAAAACAACAATAGAAGTAACTACCTATAATTGTTTCACGCTAATCTTCTGTGAGAGGGTGTTAGTTCCTCGTTTGAGCTGGTCCGTTAATGCTGAGACAAGCAAAACTCTACTGCTAGTACCACCACGTGGGTTGCAAACAAACCTGCCTTGTGGTAAGCGGTTACCGTAGCTTACAGATGCTAGCGACACCAGAGTTATCATCGCACGTTGCCAACCTCAGTGATAGGAGGCGCAGAGGAAACATGTTAAGGAAGGGATATGGAGGTTGCTTACTCCTCCGGTGAAATACGACATTAGGAGTACTTACCGTTGCTACACGGCAATTGTCTCTTCCTCCGGTCGAGCCGGTACATTCTTGTTGGGGGAAAGCAAGCCATAAATATACATCGCTATACACACCACAACTTTTGTATGTTGGTTGGTTAGTATATAGTGCTTCCCATGCTGCTGTGATTTTTAAAATAGTAGATTGTAAATATTTTTCAAAAGAATAAATAAATAGTCTCAAAAGAAGTTTCCCGTGTGTTATTGGATTGGTTCTTTTCAGTTAATTCTATGTGGCAACTAGGACTGCGGTGGCTGGTGCCATTAATATCTATCTTTTCTTTGGATTCGCTTTTAATACAGAAAAAAAACATAAATATAGCATTACGACTGTATTACCCATAGGGTTAGGCAGAGGTGTATTACACACCCACGGTTTGTCAGTTATGTTAAGTCCCACATAATTGGGCGCGAGGTTATTGCCGTCTACCGGGCATATTTCCAAACTCCGGGCTGCTACTGAGAATTTTCTTTTTTACGAAAAAACTTAATAACACTGCCGGATCAAAACCGAGACCTCATGATCAGCAGTCGCTCACACTACCGCTGCACTACAGAGGCAGTTTAATACAGTAAAGCTACAAATATATAAATAAACGCTACCGTCACAGTAAATGATGTTTACTGTGCTACCGTATGCAACTTAAGTTTTCCCGTGGTCCATGCTACCGCCATCTACGTAGATTTCTAGGCAACTGTAAACTCGTGTATCAATAATACTATATGATAGAACGCCATCTTTGTTTTACGCCTGGAACTAAAAAGATCTAGGCTTAAAACAACCGAATCTACGAGTGTTAAACTCTGTCTCTGATTTTTGATTAAAACTTTAAGTAATGTTCATCATCTTGACGTAACCGCACATCTATCATCTTTATATTGATGTTATCAATCAATCACTAGTCAGTATATATCTTCAATAACGCTAAGTCACGTGACTTAAGGTTAGAGATGTCAAATTTCCATACATTTTAATACTTTTCTATAGCGCTAGCGATCATAGAATGCAACTTGGCTAGGCCCACTAGCCTCTCTTTAAATTCTCCGTTGTTTGCCGTTAAAACCCACGTTTTATCTAACACCGTAGTGACCGTAGATAGGACACACTGATTAAAAACCTGATATAAGTAGGTAATACTGGCTAAGAACACAACATGTAATGTAAATACTTATATTTCAAGCATTTCTCTGCTAGTCTAAAGAACAAATGAATTGTGAAAGTGGAAAAAGAGACCTTTACTGCGAGCAGGATTCGAAATTTGAAACAAATGTGAAGTGGAGATTGGATGTCACCTAGGTGCTAAACTATTTAGCAGTCCAGAGCACTTTTCCGGATTGGATGGGACTCAGGTTCGAATCCTGCTCGCAGTAAAGCTCTCTAGGACACTAAATATATCGGAGAACGCAAGTTGTCCCATCACCACGGCTGCTGCAACGCAGTTGAAACGTTGGGCGTAGGGTAGTTAACATTTTACCTAATTTATACGCGAAAAAATACCCTTTCATATTACTTTAAATATGCCGGTTGTCCGGTAGGTACGTCAAAACTGGTCCTTAATTCCAAAATTTTTTTTATTTGATGTAAATGTGAAAACTAAAATAACTTTTATCTGGGTACTATGGTAAAGTAGCCTGGGTAATAGATCTCATAGTCATGGATCACTCAGGCTAAATGAGGGAGAGTATTGCTGCGCCCGGTGAAGTGCGGGAAGGGGAATTCATCAATCAGCCCGGAGCGATTACAATGTCCGGCGGTTCAATTTACAAGAGACAACAGTATGAACTATGAAGCGTCTCTTCAAAAGAGCTGATTTCTCAAGTCGGAAAAAAGTTTGTCACTCCTCCTAATAAACTTTTTGACATTATTATTTTATGTATTTTATCACTCGAAATGCTCAGCTACTTTAACTAACAAATTATGAGTGAAAGTGGAAAAAGGGTGCTTTACTGCGAGCAGGATTCGAAACTGCGTCCCATCCAATCCAGGGAAATGCTCTAAGCTATCGCATAGCTTAACGGTCATCAGCAGCACTTCTCCAGATTGGATGGGACGCAGGTTTGAATCCAGCTCGCAGTAAAGCTCTCTAGGACACTGTAAATATATCGTGCAACCAGCTAGATTAGGCAGTTCGTTTTATATCTATAGAATGGGCCAAAGGGCCAACGTCATTATGTTGGTGTTGTCAAGGTTTTTTTGTTAAGACGAGAAAAAATGTAACTAACCGCACACCCCGTCGTTTGGGGGTACAAACTGGGTAGTGTCGGGAAAAAAATGTTAATAACCGCACACTCCGGCGTTCAGGGCGACGAAAAGGGTAGTGTGGGCCCTCAAAATAAACCCGCCGTGTGCCGTCTCTCCGCCTTTATTGGCGGGCCACCGCAACAATGATACATTCTTTCAGTGGTAATTTAATGATAAGCCTTTTTTTTTGTTAAGACGGGAAAAAGTGTTCCTAACCGCACGCCCTATCGTTCGGGGCAACGACCAGGGTAGTGTGGGGCCTGCACCCACTAAAGAAACCCGCCATGTGCCGTCTCTCCACCTTTATTGGCGGGCCACTGGAACTATGTTACATTCCTTCGGTGGTAATTTAATGATAAGCCTACGCTATGCTACATAGAATTACTTATTACTTTGAAGCTTATGACTTGTTCCACACATAACCGTTTGTACTGTTCGACAAGCGATTGATCTGCCAGTCGTATTAATTATTGCCGTCTCTACGTGTACCCAGCTATAGCCGTATACTGTAGATTTAAGTGTTTGTATTCACTGCTCCCGACTGCGTAAAACATTCTCATTTCTAAAAAGGTATTAATGAAATTAGATATTAAAATGTTAAAGAACAAATTATTAGTGTGAAGTGTGCGTGTAGATGTTTGCGTGTCTGAAGTGGGCCTAACCAAGTTGCATTCTATGATCGTTAACGCTATAGAAAACTATTAAAATATATGGAAATTTTACATCTCTAACGTTAAGTCACGTGACTTAGCGTTATTTTCTCATACATTTTAATAGTTTTCTATAGCTTTAGCGATCATGGAATGCAACTTGGCTAGGCCCCCTGGTTATTTATCTATATTTGTTTTTGATATTGTAACACTTGCTGTATTCTTGTAATTGTCAAAAGTACTCGGTACCTAGGTGCTGGTATAGTCAAAAATAACAAGTACCTACCTTGGACTGTCGTGCAAAAGTACGTCTCAGCACGACAACTGGTTAAATCTTGGAATCTCACAGTTCCTAAGATTTAGGGATGTTAGATGGTAGATATTGGAATGTAATTAGACCAGAATGTTGAACGTGTTGAGGTACGCTGAGAGTTTTGGTAGAAGTCTAAAATATTATTGACTTGCTGCTACCCGCCAATACATCCACGTGGAATTTAATGTACCTAATGTTTTTCTGCGACGAAACTTAATATATACACTTTTTTTTGTTAAGGCGGGAAAAAATGTACCTAACCGCACACCCCGTCGTTCGGGGCAACGAACAGGGTAGTGTGGGGCCCTCACCCACTAAAGAAACCCGCCGTGTGCCGTCTCTCCGCCTTTATTGGCGGGCCTCTGGAACTATGTTACATTCTTTCGGTGGTACCTTAATATATACACTATCGATCAGCTGTAGTACACACATAAGATTTATAAATTATAAACATATAGGTAGTGGTAGATCAAAAGAAATGGTGGATGAAAGCTCCCACCGGCGTACTTAGATACTATCCCTTAATGCTACTTCGATACAGAAATTATATTGTTGATTAATTTGGAGTCGTTACAGTCCGTTCAGTGCGTAAACATACGGCAATGTCCGTGTAGTGACGGTCTAAGAATACAAGGGTCACTATCCCATTCATTCCCGCGGTTATCGTAGTAGGTGATTAAGAGGAATTAGCACCCATTGTATTACTGTTGGTAGAGCTGGGTTCAAGCACTATAACAAGGGAGTCCCCGGCCGGGTTATAGAGCCCAAGAGGGTCGTTACACCCTTGAGACGGGCCCTGAAGCACATCGGTGAGTTTTGGTAGTAGCAAGGCGTAGCTATTAATTCTTTTATTTCATATCTGTGAAATAAAATGGTGAGCAGCGGCTTGACAATACTCTCGGTATATTTGAGTCCATGAGCGACGGTTACCATTTACCATTAGGTGGGCCGTGGCTCGTCTGCCACCGAAGGCAATGAAAATAAACCGTGATGTTGTGATGACGAAGCACCTCCATCCATTCCCGGGACCACCTCCAGATATTGTATAATTTCACGAAACTGGTGCAATGGTTTAGCCGTGAAAATGTAACAAGCAGAATTACTCTCTAACATAAACATAGTCTCACGCCTGTATCCCCGAAGTAGTAGGCAGAGGTATATTACTCATTCACGGTTCGCCAACTATGTTTAAGTCCCACGTAATAGGGGGCAAGCCTATTGCCGTCTACCGGGCACATTTTCAGACTCCGGGCTGCTACTGAGAATTTCCCGAGGAATTTGATCGGTCTCTGTGTCTGGCGTTTGTGGACTATGAGAAAGCCTTCGATTCGATCGAAACTTGGGCGGTGCAGTCCCTTCAGCGGTGCCAAATCGACTATCGGTACATCGAAATGCTGAAGTGCTGCTATGGAAACACCACCATGTCAGTCCGAGTTAGGACAAAAGTACGAAACCGATCCAAAGTGAATCAAGATCAATGAAAATCCAAGTGCAGAGAGGTATTAGACAGGAAAACGTTATATCTCCGAAACTCTTCACCACTGCACTGGAAGATGTCTTCAAGCTCTTGGACTGGACCGGATTCAGCATCAACGTCAATGGCGAATATATCACTCACCTTCGATATGCCGACGAGTGGAGTCATGGTAGAACCGCTGGAGGACCTTGGTACCATTTTCTATGATATCAGCAGGGTTTCCCCACTAGCGAGTCTCAAAATGAAAACATGGACAAGACGAAAGTCGTCTCTAAATGTCCATGTAATTTCAGCACTGGTCCTAACTGAGAGTTCGCTTCTCGAAGTTGTTGACCCCTATCTCTACCTGGGACAAACAGTCCAGTTGCAGGCACAACTTCGAGAAAGCGGTCAATTAACGAATTCAATTTGGCTGATCAGCGTTTAGGAAGCTAAGGAAGATCTTCTCGTCTAATATTCCGCAGTGTCTGAAAACGAAGGTCTACGCCCAGTGTGTGTTACCAGTGATGACATATGGAACAGAGACGTGATCTCTGAATGTTGGCCCTATATACGATCATCATCAAAGTTGCTCAGCGTGCCATGGAGTGGGCTAAGATTCGTAGGAGAACGTAAGAGATCGATATACCCCGCCGGATTGGCATGCTGAATTAGCAATACCCATTGCCACATCGCTCAACGAACTGACAACCGTTGGTGAAAGAAGATTCTCGAGTGGCGACCACTTATCAAACGGCACAGCGTAGGACGTTCCCCCACCAGATGGACCAACGAACTGGTCAAAGCTGCAGGGAGCCGTTGGATGCAGTCAGCATAAGACCACTCGTTGTGGCACTCTCTTGGGGAGGCCTATGTCCAGCAGTAGACGTTGAAAGGCTGATGGATTATAAAATTACGTACGGATTCATTTTATTAGTTGTCAATATAGAGTAGACAAAATAGATGGCAGCAGTTGAGTAGTTGTAATGAAACCTTTTATTTTTAGATATTTTTTTAGCATTTGACATTAAACACAAAGTGAAAAATGTGAAATCGAAAATAACAGTCACGAGCAGGATTTGAACCTGCATCTCCTGGATACCGTCCAGATGCTTTCATATTTTTCACTTTGTGTTTAATGTATAGTGCTACGCATGTCAAATGCTAAAAATATATATAAAAATATCTAAATATTTATAGGGTTTGCGTCATTATTAGGTTAAAATCTTAATTGTAAAATTAAGTTTACCTGGTCGGTATAATGTATGAAAATACTTCCGACAGATGGCGCAGGCGTCACCCAAAGACGTTAAGTATGAATGTGTTATTGAAATTAGCAGTCAGGAGCAATTGTCACGATGGCTGAATTGGCAAAATATCTGGACGGTATCCAGGAGATGCAGGTTCAAATCCTGCTCGTGACTGTTATTTTCGATTTCACTTTTTTCACTTTGTGTTTAAACCTTTTACCTATATTTCGGAATCAGAAATACTAGTTAAGTAGATTACCTATTTTTTGACTGAGTGATTTTCTATAAAAGAGTCTACAATCTCGAACTATTTTTTTAAGATGGTAATTGATAACGAAAGGATTTTTTATATTATTTAGCTATTAATGGCATCCTAAATAAAGACATCAACGCGATAGAGCATCCTTTGTAAGCCTTCCCAATTTCTAATGACAGTTATCTAATGTTTAAAAATGTGTGAGTAACTAACGATCTAATTTCAATAAGAATGGAAGTTTATAAAAGAAATTTCTGGCTAAACCGTCTATCATTGGATGCATAAAAACATCTATGATCAATGATTATAAGATTATAACGCTGATAGGCCGGAACAACGACGCAATTATATACATACCTATCTGTTTTGTTGTTTTATTATATTGAAGGGTTTCAATGTTTCACATTGAAAATATGTAAGGGTTTTCCAAATATGTTGGGTTGCAGATAAATAGCTGTATCTATATAGGTATAATTTACAGAAACATTAAGGGCACTATAAATCGCAAGCGAAACTGCGATTAATGCATATGAATATCATATTCCACTATCACTTTTAATCACAAAGAGCGATCAATGCCACGCAATTATTTTATAGCTTGAATAAAAACAATATAAGGTAGCGGGCGGAGTTACGGGCAGAAATATCATTTTGATATCGCGAGGTTTGATTCGCCGTGACGCGGACGCCTTAAGGCGGGGCCTAGGGAAGAGGGGCGACTGACAGACTGGTTCGGCATACCATTCCGTGCGAGCTCGCGTAACGCTCGTTTCGTACCACCGAGCCGCGCCGCGTTTATCACCGTACCGTTGTATGTGAGACGTGTGTGTCTGCCCACGTGCCCCTGTGGCATACCTATTCCTTGCACCGTGCTCCTGTGAAGCCGCCAAGATTCGGGTGAAGAATCGTGAGCCGGTGCCGGCGTACGCCATGGCCGACGCCGACCGTGATTCGGACCTTGGCGACGATAGTCCTGTGGTGAGTTTGCTTATGTTATATTTTACAACCCTTGATAACAAGTAGCTCCCTGTTTTTGCTAATCAAAAGGATTGTCAATCGTTTCCATAGCCTTATACCAGCTATATAAAAAAAAAAGATTATATTTACGGCTGTTTGAGCAACATAGTTACTTTGTCAAAGCTTAGGTTAATTAATGTGCTTTGACGGTTAGTATCGAAACGGTGGTTTCAGTACGAAATACTGATTCTATTTAATTCTTGTTGTTAGATTTATAGACACAGATTTGCATTAAGTTTCTATTAAGTTGTAACTTGCCATGTCAAAAATAGACGTTGGCCATGATTTATGTGTATTGTCATCAATTATTATGTCAACAATTATAGCTACTCGCTTTATCAAAATAATATATGCTATTATATTAAAGAGTGGGTATGTTTGTTATCCTTTACCTTTTTGAAATTAAAGTAGGTGTTTTATGGAATTTTATTATTAAAGCTAGTAGTAGTTCGCTGTTAAATGTTAATATTTAATACCTAGTCTCTGATATTTATGCAATAAAGTTACTGCACTTAAAGTAATGATTACAAGGAGGACGAGGTTATCTAAGTATTAAATTATTTACGTACCGATGTAATCTTATGTACCTACTAAGGAAATATTACTTCATATTAATGATTATAATAATTTATAAAAAAAAACTTAGATCCTAGATATTTTCTATGTAAGTAGGTACAATTTACTTATAACTATTTATTAATTATTTTGACTGAACATAATAAAGTCGTTGAGATATGACCTCCCGTGCCAAGTGCTGTGCTGTGGGTTCGATTCCCACACAGGACAAACCCACAAATGCAATAACTTAGTTTCGTCCGCATAAATATAAATATGTAATACCTACCTACTTGTTGACAAAATCTGTTTATACCTAGGTAGGTGGTAGGTTTAAAGGCTATCGATCGGTGTTTTGTTTTAGTACCTAGATATTTAGAATAATTTGTATACCTAAGTAATAAAATTAAAATTAGGTAAACTTATTACAATACTGTTTAAGGACTCAATATACTGAAGTAGGCACTTATTTGAAGCTATTTATATAGATTTAAAAAAGACTGAGGTATTTCCACTTCTATGACAGGTTCTCAAATAGTGGCGATTGATTATTAGGGGTGATACCTACCTACCTACGGTAGCTCAACTGCCAAGGAATTCCTCTAGTACTTGGAACAGATTTTCAAAAGGTAGTAGATACTTCTCAGAATATTATGTGTAATCTTATGTGACTGTTTGTATGTACAAGTAAAATCTAAGTGTTACATTATGGTTGAACAAAAACATCTGTTGGTGTGCAAACATCAAAATTATAATGAAATCACTTGACATAACGAATAAGCAGACACGTAATTAACAAGTTACAAACAAAAGGTTTTAATTGAGGAAGAAATAATAATTATAATAAAAGAAAAATATAAACAAATTAATTTGATAATATTATTCTTTTATGTAGATACGTTTTCCGTACTCAATAGACAAATGATTTAACCTATATACGAAATCGAATTCAAGGGAAAATTGAAGTCGCAACTTTCGTCATTTGAGCAAGTTTAACCAATGAACCTATAGGTACACAACATACAGTGTACTGTTATTGACAAACTTACGTGCTACGTATAAAATACTTAGTTTGATAACTTCAAAAACGTATAAATGACATGAATCTTAAACAGTCTGTATTAGGCGAAAGGTGACGCTTTGAATTATTGCGGTTTGCAGGGGGGCGAGCGTGAAACCCGACGCTTCTTTAGCAAAATATTGGAAATGCAAATTCTTTTACGATAAACAGAAAGAGTTGTTATAAGTTTGTTACCTGCTTTCTTGTTTCTCAAACCCAAGTAAGTTCTTTATTACAAAACATTGCATACAAAAAATAACAAAAGAATACAACTGAGAGTGATTCAGTTCACAATTGAATTTTAATGCGGAGGACACTTCTAGTAGTTACCTGAGCTTACGTGCGCTACCTACTATGTAAACAATCATCTAAATTATAAGTTTATTAAAATATTTGTAGAATTTTCTGGATTTACTCAAACATCTTGAAATCTGATAGATACTTTCTTATATTTATGCGAATATTATTTTACACATTATGGGAGAAATTACCTTTACGGAGACTATTGCGTTTAGGTACTTGATTTTGTAATATTCCGACGTTTTTATATTAACAGCATTCATAGTCAAGGGTGGCTTTTTTCATAATCTTTGGTTTATAACAGAATAGTACTTGGTTATGGAGAAGTCGAGGTGATATTGAATTATGTCATGAAAAAATTGATTTGAGCCAAATGGGTAGATTAAAAATAGTTAGCAGGGTAGGTATTTCGGTTGGTAAGCCTATGATAAGACAACACCTTATTAAGACAGTATTAAGATTAAGACGGTAATTATAATATTTTTTATTTTAACATTCCAGCGAATCGCTGATTAAATTTATGTTTCTATGGATATGCATTTCTATGTTTGTGTTCTATACATTGTTAAATCTCATTAAAGCATACCATCGGGGTTTTCTTTGGAAATGCTAAGGGTGTGAATCCTCTTTAGTGATAAAGATGACTCACCTGCCTATTAAAGCTCAAGGAAAGATGTCAGTCATTTACGCAAAACATTAATTTTATATAGGCACGTATATTTATGATATTAAATAATTATGTGCCCGCTATGGCTGTCTGTTTGCTTTTTACTGCACCTCTCTGAAACTACTGAACAGATTTTAATGCAGTTTTCTCTGGTTGGAGTAGAATGGAGGCTTTGTTTCATTTAAATCGCATGTCAGGAAAAAAGTTATTCTAATTGAAAGATATTTGTAAACAAGACACCAACACAATTTAGGATGTAGATACCAACCTCGTTTGTGGTACCTAATTATGCTCGAAATTCAAATAGTTGATAAATACATAAGTATCTAACCTGCAAGCTGTTAACAGATACAAGCTGTTATCTTACATTAGTTTATATCCGTGACTTCGTTCATGTCCAATTCCTTTAATTGCGTAATTTAAGGAACGAACAACTAATTTATTTTGATATTGCTTGGAGACTTTGTTGATAACAGTGTTCAAAATAATAACAGAGACGATGGGCCCCTGGGGACCTGGCACTTTTGAAATCTATAAAGATTTAGCGGTAAAGCTCATAGAGTCTACACGTGACGAAAATACTGGTTTTTACCATGGCAAAGGCTTAGTCTCGCTATCCAGCGAGGTAATGCTGCCAGTATTTTGGGCACGTTGCCGGTTGTAGAATGTCACTTGAATGAGTTTTAGTCCTCTTGGTAGTTTTTTTAATATTTATTTTTTATTATTAGTCAAGTTTGTATCTCCTTATTTATTTTTGTAGAAGAACAAATTTATCGTTAATAATGAACAAAATGCTCAAAAGAAGAATTAATCGAACAGAACAACTACTCAATCTCAGATGATTCATCAAGCCATTACACACGGTTCATCGTATGGATTCATACTAATATGGACTTTATTTTCGTAACCAAAAGCTTTTGAAAGGATGTACCTATTTATATGTTTAACAATATCGAATACGAATGCAAAGAAAAAGATTGTTTTTCATAAGCCTTTTGTTTTGTTAAGGCGGGAAATAATGTACCTAACCGCAAACCCCGTTTTTCGGGGCAACGAACAGGGTAGTGTGGGGCCCTTACCCACTAAATAAACTCGCCGTGTGCCGTCTCTCCACCTGTATTGGCGGACCACTGGAACTGTGTCACATTACTTCGATGGTCGTACTTCATTGTTAGCTTGCTTTTTTGTCACTAGATTATACGAGAGCTTCTCACATAGTAACAAAAAGTTACATGACCTACTTATTTGCAACAACTTTTATCCAATTTGCTTATTTTGAAATTAAATACTTATGTAATAATGGCAAGAATTTGCATAGAATTAGTTTTTATTATACCATAGACAAAGTGCATTGGCGACATAAAACCAACACGTGTGCGAGTGCGGTGGCTTTTACAAAATGGCGCCGTTATGATTATTAATAACGAATTCGGCTGCGATTCGGTTTCAAGCTTGTTTTATTACAGGACGAAGGACCCATCTGCGGCAGCTCTACGAAATTCGACTGCATATTGTTTATTTAGCGGAACTGTTTTTGTTGATGTTCATAATTCGTCATTTGAAAAGGAACGGCATTGATATTTTGGAGGCCAGTTTTTTTTTGTTATTCTCGCATTGGTTTTAGGTTTCTATACCAATAATGATGTTGTGATGGACGAAATACATTTTTTTATTTTTAAGATCATGTCTTACTAGGGATGTTAAATGAATAAGGGCGCATAGAACATTACATTTTTGAGCTTTGTGATAAATATAAATTACAAAATATTATTTTATTCCTATAAACAAATTATGTTTAGCACCTATGTAATTTTTTAATATTTACATTTAATGTTTAATTAGGTACCTAAACATGTAATTATAATTAGAATTGTCCCACCCCTCTCCACCCATGGGAGTCGTAAGACCCGACTAAGGGAATACCGGGGGAGTGGGCAGCAGCACTCCTTCGAGTATTAACAATATCCACTGCGATCGCCAACCCGCCTGCCAAGCGTGGCGATTACGGCATTATCCCCCATTCTTGGGGAGGCCTATGTCCAGCAGTGGACGTTAAAAGGCTGATGGATGGATGGATGGAATATTCAGGATAATATGATTTAAAACTGTGAATCAGATTTTATGAAGAAAAACACATCTAAAACATTTCATTAAAACAGTTTTGAGATTTAATGAATTATTCTAACGATCTAAACTGATCTAACGTAGGGAGATCTGAAGACTTTATTATCGCTTACCTGTATGAGACATCATTAGCCGTATATTTCTGTCTCGACATATATATAATGTTTGCGTTTGACTCAATCATTTATTCAACGGTGTGTCGGAATTTGGCGACAACTCACGGGAGGCCAGCACGCACGATTTATTATCCCCACTGAGCGAACAGAGGGCTACGAATTAATTAATCAAGCCTAGCTGTCCATCAGTGTACAATCGCGGGCTATAGTTAGTAGAAATCTCGAACGAACGCTTCCTTTTCCTGTCGACACCGCGACGTACCATTAATTGAAATAATTGGCGGGCTCTACCATTTTTTTTGCGGTGACAACATCACTTCGCGGTTTGCATTAATTTTAATTAACTATGACCGTTGATATTTTATTTTATAGTTTCTTTGTATTGGATTTCTTTGGATTGGAAGGCCGTGTGGGGCCGGCTTTAGAATTGTGCCACCCCTATCTACCCACGGGAGTCGTAAGAGCCTACTGAGGGATACCGAAGGAGTGGGCAGCAGCACTCCCTCGAGTATTAACAACATCCACTGCGATCACCAACCCGCCTGCCAAGCGTGGCGATTACGGCATTTTCCCTCCTTTGGGGAGGCCTATGTCCAGCAGTGGACGTTAAAAGGCTAATGGATGGATGGATTGTATTGGATATTCTGAATTTCGTTTCACACAAGTTTTTTTAATTTTCATTGTAACTAATTCTGTTCATGGCCTCACTTTGTATAGTGTGTAAGATTTAACACAAAGTGTGAAAATGTGACATCGAAAATAAAAGTCACGAGGCTTTGAATCTGCATCTAAAAATATATTTAAAACATTACAATTTGTATGCTTGTTAAATTTTCTACAAAAGTTTTATCTCCTAGTGTAATAATTGACTTTTAAATACTAGTGCTTTATGTATTGCATTTTTTAAGACAACACCTTGCATTAGGGAATAATTCCCTTGCCCCGCGTGTGCGGCGGGAAAGCGTCCCGCCAATCATAGCATGGGGCGGGAGGGGTGCAGACCTCCGGCCAGAGGCCCTAAATTCAGCCAATCGGCCCAGGCTGCCCCACCTAACGTGACGCGACCGCCAGTGCGGGAGGAGGAGGCAATAGTTACGGTCTGATCAGGGACCGTGACACCGTCCTCCTGCAGGCGAATCTCCGCTGCAGCGCAGGATCTTTTCCTGCAGTCCATGGCGGAGCGGTCGATCGGTGTAGCCGTTCCTGACTGTTCCAATTGGGCAGGCAGCCGCGATGCCTCCGTGGCGGTAGTCGGATCTACGGCGCTTCATTCCCCGCCCTTGTCGGTCAGGGACAAGGGCATGGGATATGTCGCGGCTGATTGAGGGGGCGTCACGCTCTACGGCGACTACTTCTCCCCTAGTCGGAGTCTGGCTACCTTCGAGGTCTTCCTTTACAACCTGGAGACCTCAATACGGCGACTAGAACCTAACCACGTTTTGGTGCTGGGGGACTTTAACGCCAAATCTGTGGCGTGGGAGTCCCCCAGGACGGACGCCCGCAGAGCGGCGGTCGAGAAATGGGTGGCAGCGGCGGATCTCTGTTTGCTTAACAGGGGATCCGCCAGTACGTGCGTTGGGCAGTGGGGCGGGTCGATAGTGGACCTTTCGTTCGCTAGCCTCACTGTCGCAGCACGGGTAAGGGACTGGTGTGTACTGGAGGCGGTTGAGACCCTATTCGATCACTGGTATATACGGATTGGAGTTTACCGGTCCCTCCGGGGCCCCAGTAGGGGTCGCGTGGCGGACAGAGCTCCCGCTTTCCCGCGGTGGGCTGTGGGTAAGCTGAACCGGGAACTACTGGTGGAGGCGGCCATCGTATCTTCGTGGCTGTCTTCGCCCCCCCTGACCGAGGACGTGGACGCCGAGGCTGGCCGCTGGCAGGAGGCAGTGTCACAAATCTGCGACGCGGCCATGCCCCGCGTGCGGCGTCCGCCCCAAAGGAAGGGGGTCTATTGGTGGTCCCGCGAGCTGGTGGACCTCCGTGCGGCTTGCATTCGTGCCCGGAGGTCCTAACCCCCAGCCGGCGGCGTAACCACGATCCAGAGCGGGAGGGCCGTGGGTCATCGGGTACGACTGGGTCCTACGTGGCCGGCTTCCCCCTGGGCTGGGCGTAATTTGTTACGCCGACGATACCCTTGTCACGGCCCGGGGAGGGAACTTGGAGGAGGCGGTGCAGCTGGTCACCTCGGGTACCGCGGAGGTGGTCAGACGTATCGAGGCGCTGGGGCTTAGGGTGGCCCTCAACAAGTCAGAGGCCCTGCTATTTCACGGGCCTCGGCGCAGACCACCCGCCGGCGCCTCGATAACAGTAAATGGTGTAGGGGTCAGTATCCAGGCCCACATAAAATATATGGGTCTGGTTCTCGACGGGCGGTGGCATTTCGACGAGCACTTTCGTCAGCTCGCACCGAGACTCGTCGGCACGGCGTCCGCTCTTGGACGTCTGTTACCGAACCTGGGCGGTACCAGCATCACATGCCGGCGGCTGTACGCGGGGGTGGTCCGGTCGATGGCACTTTACGGCGCACCCGTGTGGGCGGAGTCTCTGACCGCCCGCAATAGGGCTCTTCTGTGGAGACCGCAGAGAGTCGTGGCGGTCAGAGCAATCCACGGCTACCGCACGGTATCGTGCGCATTGGCCGGAACCCCCCTGTGGGACCTGGAGGCGGAGGTGCTCGCCGAAGTTTATCGGCGGGCGTCAGCAGCGCGTGCGGGAGGCACTCGCCTCCCGCCTAGGCAAATCAGCGCATGGCGGAGCGACGCTCGCTGCGCCATCATTGCCCGTTGGAGGGTTCGGCTGGAAACGCCTTGGGCCGGTCTTTGAACCGTAGGGCCGTTCCAGCCGATTTTAGAGGAATGGGTCGCTCGGCGGCATGGGGTCCTCACCTTCCGGCTGGTGCAGGTGCTGTCGGGGCATGGTTGCTTCGGCAAGTACCTGTACACAGTCGCTAGGAGGGAGGAGACTCCCTCCTGCCACCACTGCGACTGCAGCGAGGACTCGGCGCAGCACACACTCGAGTCGTGCCCGGCTTGGGCTGAGCAGCGCCGGGATCTCGCTGCAGTCATCGGAGAGGACCTGTCGCTGCCGGCTGTCACTCGATCGATGGTCGGTGGCGATAGGTACTGGACCGCGGTCGCCAACTTCTGCGAGAATGTCATCTTGCGGAAGGAGGTGGCGGAGAGGGCCAGGGATGCTGTCCTCTCCTCTGGCCCGACTTGCCGCCGGCACGCGGGGCGGCGTGGGCGCGAATATCTGCGCCTGATGCCGCCCTAGCCGAGGCTGCGGGTGGTTGGACCGGGGATTGTCCTCCGCCCGCGTAGAGCCTGCCGCGAAGGTGCGACACCCCAGGTGCGTGGGGACGTCGATCAGAGAAGAAGCCCAACAGGGCTAGCCGCCGCGCGGACCACTGAAGTGAATATACGCGGTACCAGTGGTCCGCCGAGTATGGGCGGGTGACGGTGCACGGTGGGTTGTTTAGTGGGTGAGAGCCCCACACTACCCCGCTGTCTCCTCAGGCAGCGGGGTGTGCGGTAGGTACATTATTGCCCACCTAAAAGAAAAAAGGACTAATTCCTTTATCGCGGGGTACTTTATAAACATACAATTTCACGAACATAAGTACACCCGGATTGATAAGAAACATTTGTGGGTCACACGAAGAATTATCCAGTGTGGAAATCAAACCTACAACATAGGCATCGGAGGTCGGTATATAAACCACTGCGCCATCTGTACGCCTCATTAAAAAGCAAATACTTTCACCACACCCAACGACAAAATCTATATAGTCCTTAAATGCGTTCGATACCAACGTGTTTAGTAACTCACGATACATTATAACCATAGATAATATTTCTATTGCTTTCTGAATGTTTTGACTGTTACTTTTTTTTTGCTGACGTAACCCACTTGTGGCACAATAAGACGTGTGCTCTCCGCAGGTGGAATCTACGCTACCTGGTCGCGTGCGCTCCACAATGGATAGGTGGGCAATTCGATAGGCCACCCTATCTCAAGTGAAGGCAAAACGTTCACACGTTTTTTTATTAGTTTATATATTATGCCTGCCTAATTGCCACTGCTTAATAGCGCTATTAAATCCTAACTTAATATAAAGCTGTAACAGAGCTGTCTTTACATTTAAGATATTTGAGAAAAAATCTCTGTACACATTAGGTTATTTAGGCGTCTCTAAACACAATTTTCTGTTTGTTAGCATATTTTTCTATTTTTATAATTAGATTTTTTTTTCAGAAAAAATCACTTACTTTCTACTTAGTATGTAAAAAGTTAGCAAGATAACTAAATAGGAAGACAGGAAAAGGCTATCTTAAGCTTAGTTGGGATGGGTTTGGGTCTGGTAGTCTGTTTGGTTTTATTTTATTGTTTTATTTACATGGAGTGACTATCTATCTGATCTCGACCCAACTAGCTGGCAATTTCGGAAAACGATCGTTGTCAGATTTTTATCCAGGATTCCGACAACCAGTAATGGCTGCCAGGGTGTTATTGCATAGATGTTATTCCTTAACGTGTTTCCTAAAATGTCTATAGTCAGGTGTTTGGAAATAGGCATCTAAACATTTGGTCACGCATCTGATGAGTTGTTACAACCACTCCGAAAATGATATATGCAATTAAATCATAGGATATCTTTAATAATCTTGTTTTAGAAGAAATCTTGTAATAAATATTTGTAATGATATATAAGTATAGGAATAATGTGTCAATATTATTAGGTACATGATAGGTATATGTGTTATATTGGTTGTCAAGCATTAATATTAATGGAATTAATTGTATTACTTTATATTTCATTAGTGTTATTAAATAGAATTTAATAATACATATACCATTATATCACTTGTGTTTTTATGTGAAGCTGCATATCAAATGGATACTTTTCTTATATTTCGATGAATAATTATTCGACACGAACACTCTTTTGTTGGAGATTTTAATTTGCATACAAATAAAATGGCTGACTCGACAAAAGGACCATTGTCACAGTTCTTTACACAGGAATCGAACTTGATCCTTTATCTCTCATTTATATTCAATATATCTGTTGTAAATAATCATATTAACATTCAATATTTATAAAGGAAAGGTTGCGTGGGATCACGGGAGTCACACAGTGCGTAACCGCGTTGCATCGTTCAATTACATTTATCTACAATCTGGGACGGATTTAGCTCGATGTCAGATGATGTTCCCACCTCTGAAGATAAACGCGAATATCAGTACCTATGCCAGTTTATTTTATAGCTTCACTTGTGTTTAAATAACCTAAGGCATTAATGTAGATACTATATATTCTTCTGTAGATACGCAAAGATTAATGGTAACCTAAATAAATATAATAACTATGACAGCGCTTTTAACTGCTAAAAGTCACGCTTCTACCGATTTTTAATTTTACTAAAATACTCTTTTTCCTTATTCACAAATTATAATTTGTACTTTAAGAGTAGCTGAGCATGTCAAGTGCTAAAATATAGATCAAAATGTTTAAAAAATCACGCCATCAAATAGTATGAATTTTAATTGAAAAATTAAACTTACTATATTGGATTAATGCATGTAAATGCTTCCGATAGGTGGCGTTGGTCGTTAAGACAAATGTGGTGGAGCAACCTCCTTATTATATTATTTATTTTATTTTAGGTATTTCTAATAAATAGTAAGGTAGCTCAGTGGATTAGAGCGCTTCCCGGATAGGAAGGGACGCAGGTTCGGTTACCGCTCGTACTAAAATACTCTTTTTCCTTATTCACAAATTATAATTTGTACTTTAAAAGTAGGTGATCATGTCAAGTGCTAAAATATAGACCAAAAGGAATAAATCTACTAAAATATATTAATAACAAAAATAAAAAATCTCTTATCATGGGTTACAAAGGTATTAGAGGTCAAATCATGAAATAGAATATGATAGCCATGAGCGGGATTCGAACCCGCACCTCGTAAAGTCACAGTTTATTTCATATCCTTTGTGTCCAAGCTCTCTGTCGGATATATTTGCATGCATTCTTCCGATAAGGTAAGGATAATATCACAATTAAGAATCATGTCAAATAACGATGTGTCCGTATAAATATGATGTATAAGCATTTGATCGATAGACCGGTGATTCATGAGGTACGGGTTGGAACCTCGTTACCGATTATCTTTTTCTTTTTTATACGATTTGTCCTGGTAAATAGTTTGATTAGATTTAAAAACAACAAAGTATTTACAGGTGACATAACCCTAAATGTGTAGTCACAGTCAGCCACTGTTGATAGCATAGTTGATAGGTACTTACCTGCTTGTACTTTTTGTACGAATAGTGATCCCTTAGATTAATATGTCTAGATGGAGTGTCAATCTTATAAAGTTCATAAAAATCGGGCGGGAATTATTATGCTAGCGTGCGTGACAGCTGTCATTACGCTTCTGCAATTTGTGTGCGTGCGCAATGATACCAGTTTCAGTGGTAGTTCCATTAAATGATGGGAAAATTATATTATCATAGATTCAAGACATTTTTATACAACAAAATGTTTTGTAGGTCATACAGTCAATCATCTCTTTCTATTTACTCTTATAATCTTAATATATATATAAAAAAATATATACTATACATAACCTTTTCTTTAATGAGAATACTACTATAACACACGATAATTATAAATTTAGAAATGTAAACAATCTCATCATAAATAATAAATAATAATATTACAAATAGTAATATTGTAATTAATTCCGAAAATGACGACTGTGCAGCTTTATGGATCCATTAAAAACGCTAATAATTATGTTAGGTAATGTTTCTATTACTTTCTATCGTTAAAATATCTTTAACATTGCAAGATTACGCGGGAAATTTAAGTTCATAAACTGGTATCACACAAAAAACTACGAACAAATTTATTTATTTTCGGAATATTTAAATGACTTGTTTAGCCAGTTATGGTACGAAATAATGTTACTAACTGATGATAAGGGATATCTTTAGTGCTCATTTTCGGATTTTTGTAGTTGCGGCACACTAATTACACACGTTGACATTTTAAATAACACACTATTGCTCCTGGATACGACCTTGTCAAGTGACGTCACGATTGAAACTAACAGCATAGGGATGAAAAGTTCACCCCAATTTTTTTTGACGCATTCAGAACGCCGAGTGTCTATCTAGGCATATTATTAATCTAAGAGTGATCCATATCTGTATGCTATCTGAAAGTAGCGTTTCGTTTTGATGGTGACTTACTGTATCTCTCTTCTCTCTCTTCTGATCTTGATGATATTGGATTTTATTTTATACTTCCCTTTTATACCTGTATCCAAAGGAACTTTACAAACATACAATTTAACGAACACAAAAAGAGTTATCTTGTTTGGGATTTGAACCCAACACTCGGTATGGAAGGTATGTAAGCTATTCTAACGTATGTGCAGTGAATAGTTTAGGAACGAAGACTTATTGATACGTACTTATCTTAAATAAACTATCGGAAAAATTATTATAGTACGAGTATATTATGCATATATTGGATTAAGATATTACTTTTAAGTCAGACGTATGTTTGTATCCTGTCAAAATGAGTGTTTCTGTAAGTATGAATGTTCCATAATTAAATTCATAATTTAGTTAATTAAAATTTAAAATAGGAATATCATATTTATACACATGTATTTTTTTTTATTACAAACTACCTATTTCATTGCAAACAATTTCATGATTTAATGTGACAGAGAGTAGGTATGTCAAATGCTCAAAAATATTTTGTATAGGTATACGAGTACTTCTCATCTTTGTGTAGTGGACATGTCATTTGACATTATTAAAAATAACGTTGCAGTATGAGTATTTTACTCTCGTTTTGATTGGAAGTGATGGATGAGACTGTCATTGTGTAAAAAGAGTTAAATGTAGATTGACATCCGTTATTAAAGCTGCGGTCAATTGGCAATATGTGAAAATAATTTTGTCATATTGCAATTTTATTAACTAACTATAAAATCCTGAACTAAAATAAAATACTTTTTAATCATTATAAAATAATTAACTTTTAATTTATATCCACACGGCGCTACTGATAATGTGTTTTCAAAAAAACCACAGCACCGATTTCGGTAAAATTTAAATGGGACCATTTCGAAATAAAACCCTTTCAAACAAAAAAAGAATTTTGCAAATCCGTGATGACGGAGTTATGCCCGAACATACATAAAAAAAAAATATATAAAGATCCGAATTGAGAACCTACTCCTTTTTTGAGGTCGGTTATAAACAACTCTTTTTTTGTTAAGTAGCGAATAAATGTACCCCGCCGTGTGCCGTCTCCCCGTCTGTACTGGCGGACCACTGGAAGCGTGTGTCATTACTTCAGTGGTCCGCCGTTTAAAGACAACCCTTTTTTTTGTTAAGGCGGGAAAAAATATTCCTAACCGCACACCCCGTCGTTCGGGGTAACGAACAGGGTAGTGCGGGGCCCTCAGCCACTAAAGAAACCCGCCGTGTGCCGTCTCTCCGCCTTTATTGGCGGGCCACTGGAACTATGTTATATTCCTTCGGTGGTTTAAAGACAACCCTGCGCTTGGAAATAATCCCTCCATCGCGGGGAACTTTACAAACATACATTTGATCGACATAAAATACACCTAAACTCAAAACAATCAATTGTTGATCACACAAAAATTGTCCTGTGCGGGAATCGAACACAACCCTCGATACGGGAGGCCAGAACGACAAACGCGTCAATAAGGCGCGACGCGACGCGACACGAAAATATTAAATAGAGGTTGTATGTACTTATGACCTACGTTGTGGCCTAATATGAATGCGACGCAAAGCGGTTAAAGTATTAGCCGCAATAAATCAATGGCCGTAATACGTCACATCGCGTCGCGTCGCTCACCTAGGACAACGGGTTGCTGTTATCACTCGAAATAGTGTAAGTGTATGCAACAGTTAGTACCAGTAAAGATTTACATCATAACAAAGAAAAAAATATGCACTTAATACCTACATATCTACATTCAATTCAGAGAAAACTTATTAGTAAAAAATAGTCTGCCCGCGACTCCATCCGTTTCAGTATATATCTAAACACGTTTTTATTTTTTGTCTGTTTATTCGCGCGCGCATCACGCAAAACCTACAGAACGGATTTTGACAGCTACTTTTTTATTTGATAGCTCTCGTTTAGACTTAAAAACTGTTTACATCTTATCCCGCTACTATATCGGGAACCTGAGATATAACCTAAAAACTAGCTTTTGGCTGCGGCGGAGCCGCGGGCAAAGGCTAGCATTAAGTAAACAAACAAATAGACTTACTTTCACATTTAATATTAAGTAAAGATGACTCCTATACTTACCGTATATTCATACGAACCACGTAATTGTATTAAAAATAAAACGTGCAATCTTTACGTTCAGGTATATTTGTATTGTGTGCTGTTATCAAAGAACATTAATTTTTCATGTCCAGAATAATACGATATGTAATTATTATCAACATGCTTGACAAACGCGACCCGTAGCAATTCTTAGCAAAATGTTATTGATTGCTATATTTTCTATTAACTATTAAATTACAATTTTCTATTATTTATAATTTATGTCCACGGTCAATTTAAAATGGCATCTGTATATGAATTCGTAAAGTTTATATTTGATAAAGATATTTGTTGCGGTTAAAATGTTTTGTGAATTCAATGATGGTGACGTAAAGTGCGCGGGCGCCCGCATTTGTTCAAAACAATTAATTCCATAATACCTTCCCTATATTGCATTCTTATATTCCTTGATTAACGATTCGAACTTATGATGGTTAACGGTTTTGTTGTCTTTAATAAATTTAATTAAGTATTAAATAATTAATTTCTTTGATAATATTATCTATTTTTCGCAATGAAACAGAGCACGATTGTGTCTACTATGACCAAGTTTCATTTAGCATCATGGGGCAGAGGCAGAAAAGACTTCTCCTGTCTCCCATTTCTTAGCGGCAAGAAAACAAAAACCACTGGTTATTGTTTCTTAAAACTTTAATAACCTTATATTAAATGAAGATATCGCAATAATTTTTTTTTAGATAAGGGCAATTGTCTTTTGTTTTTTTTTGTCAATTGAAATCGTTTCAGTAGTTTTTCCATGATACGCGGATAACGGCAGACGTCTTTTATTTATATCTATAGATTAAGACGCCAGGGGTGTCACTCGCGCCTTGCAACCACTTTCTTTTTTGTTATGGAAAATGAAAATGGAATGGAAATGGAAATTATAAAAAATTTACCTAACCACATACCCCGTCGTTCGGGGCAATGAACAGGGTATTGTGGGGCGCTTACTCACTAAATAAGTCCACCGTGTGCCGTCTCTACGGCTGTACTATCGGACTACTAGAACTGGAAGTCATTACTTCAGTGGTACGCATTGCAAGCCCTGGGCCCGTAGAATGTAACTCACTAAATCGTATCGACATTGCATTGTGATATTGTCATTGGTTGAAAGGTCTTGAAAGATCATCGTGATTGGCTGAGCGATTATTGCGTCAACATGCGTCATGTCTCTACCAATCACAAATAAGACGATACGATGTCGATACGATTTTGTTAATCACGTTCTAAGGGCAGCACCCGAGATGTTAAGCTGCGATTCATCCATCCATCCATCCATCAGCCTTTCGACGTCTACTGCTGGACATAGGCCACCCCAAATTGGGGGTATAGTGCCGTAATCGCCACGCTTGGCAGGCGGGTTGGCGATCGCAGTGGATGTTGTTAATACTCGAGGGAGTGCTGCTGCCCACTCCCCCCGGTATTCCCTCAGTCGGCTCTTACGACTCCCATTACAATTCTAAAGCCGGCCCCACACGGCAAAAAGCTGCGATTATAGTAGTATAAAATCTTATGTTATACCTTACGCCTTCCTGGTGCCATTCGTGCTGGCATTAGTCATAGCTCTGCCATCAATAAATATTCACATAGATTGATATCCCGCTAACACTGGTGTACACCGTCATATTTACTCATTGAGATTGATGGTCATGTGTGTTTGTCTGTTATTACAAAGGACTAATTTGCATCTAAGCCTATCTATAGATTGCAGGGCGGTGTGACACTAGAAACTATTCAAATCTAGCCGAAGTGTAATTGTTTTAGATTTATTTGCTTATTCAGCTATTGAATTGTGACTTTCTAGCTTTCATAAGGTATTAGATGTTGAATAAATTGTATATTTATTTGCTTTTACCAATGCTTTTCTATGTTATGAATTGCATCTAAATTATTCATAATTTTATTGTGTATACAAGCTTCGTTGATTTAGAAAGTAGGCGTGTTAAGCGTTTAAAATGAATAGTGTAAAATATAATAGACTAGCCTTTGCCCGCGACTTCATGCGAGTACTACGTGGAAATCATAAATTTGTTCTATGTATATATACCACAGGAAATCTTTATTGGGGTAAAAAAATTACCAATTTTCTTACAAATTAATTTAGTTATTAGGTCATTTGTCGCAAATAGTTTTTCTATGGGAACTATATTTATTTTCAGGGAGAAAGTCGTCTATGTTAATCCAGTATCTCATTAAATAGCTGACCTCCCAAACTTTATCCAAGTCCACTCAGTCGTTTAGGCGTAATTGACAGAGAAACATTCAAACATCTGAACATCTTCACAAACTTTAATACCTATTAGTTATATTAGTAGGATTTTAATCATCGCTGTCTTATAAAACATAGATATATGAAATATTAATTTTAACTAGCATTATTTTATTCATTAGAATATTCGAAAACATACGGAATACAAATCCTATGTGTTTTACTGCTAAGCCACAGCAATTTACTGTTTCGTAGTGGTCGATTTATTTATCATATTTTTAATGAACAAAAATAGCTATCGTATGTTTAATTTTGAAATTAAAGCCTTAAATAAACGTAATACCTACTTAATAATGAGTAAACGCGTGTATGTTTTAGCTGGCAACATTATAAACCGTTAGCAGACAATGTTTGCAATCTTATATTTGCGTATTAGTAATATTAGTATCAATAAATTTGTATGACTAACGAAAATTATGTATCACAGTTGTACATTCATCAATTTCTGGACAATTTTAGATGATTACTGTATTATACTGTCTCCTTTTTTGAAGAAAATACTTCTTTAGCCGCGACTTTAAAGTAATTTAGATTTTTTCAGACGGAAGTAATTCAAACGGAAGTGACGTTCAGTTTCTTGACGGGAGTAGCCTAACTATATGTGTTATTTACACATTAATTTATAAGTTTCAGTAATACATTATACTTAAATGTTATAATAATAATACTTAATTGGATTTATTAATTTTATTTAATCTAAATACTTGGCCGTAATGTCCTAAGAAGCAGTTAACGACACACGAATGACAGGGGAAAATGGTATTTGACCTTTATAGAAGATAATAAGAGATAGGTATGTGTCGGCATGATAAGAATAAAAGGTTCACATTCCACCATTTTGTGATTTTGTTGTTGTGTGGTGGTATTCGCGTACAGGTTACATGCACTCATTAAATTTTAATTAAGTGATTGGTAATATGATCCTACCGGTAGTATAAGAGTTTAAAGTGCAAAATTCCATTTATTTTAGGATTGATCTTTTTAGTAATATCTACCATATTATTCAAAGTTTTACTTCAACCACGCGTAAAGGTTACACGCACTCATTTTTTGTTTTTTGTTGAGGCGGGAGAAATATCTCTAATCGCACACCCTGTCGTTCGACGCCAGGAGACTAACCCACCGTGTGCCGTCTCTCCGCCTGTATTGATGGACCACTAGAACTTTTTGACATTAATTCAGTGGTCCATATTACTTACACTATGGTTTAAAAAGCTAATAATTTTTCCTTTAGTTGCAATCGTAAAATTTCTGTCTAAATGGAACTACTCCTTAATTGCTGCGCTCTCAAAAATTGGACCTAGGCTTGAAATAGTTGACGAATTCTTCTGGATAGAATTTTCTCACAGATCCCGTACCTAACATTCTTCGCAGCGATCGACGCCGGTCGGTCGGTGAGGATTCGTACCTGTGAGTATCTAATGCAAGCATCTGATTAATATTGTTATGAGTATTTAATATAATAATTTTATTTTTATTTTTTACTTTATATTGTTATTAATTTATTTTATTTTATGCTTTTGCATTTTATTAGTACTACATTAGGTATGCTTTTGTATGGGTTAGAAATTGCTGTAAACGTAAAATTGCATTAGGTTTTCAATATTCTTCAGTACCTGCTGAACTTTATATCTAGATATTAGGAATATTTTGTCTCAATTCTAAACTGTCATTGGTTTTTGGAGCCCTTAGATTCAATATCACAACCTTAACACCAACACTGATGTAACTTAAAAATTGTGTAAATTGAGATTTCTTGATAGTAATGCGCAATTTTTGAGTGATGCATCATTAAAACGAATATATACGACATTAATTTATACTCTGTTAATTACATTAAACTCACGTTGAACAGGTGGCACATGCACACACTTGTCTTGCATTCTGTAAAGTTTTTAATTGAATCAATCGAGATAGGACGTATCACTGGATTAATTAAACCTCACTACTACTGTCAATAAAAATAACAAGATTTTAAATAATCCTTACTCATATTATAAATGATAAAATGTGTTTGTTTGTTTGTTGCACTTCCACATATAACTACTCAAATGATTCTCATGAAATTTAGCATACCTACAATGCTAGCCAGCTAGCTAGTCCAGAACCCAGAAAATGACATAGTCTCACTACTTTTTATCTCCGAAAAATTTGTGATTCCTGCTCAGAGATCATTACTGTGTCATAGAATATTCAAAGTTCCACTTGGACGAAGTTGTAGGCAGAATTGAGTCTTAAATAAAGAAGCAATTCTGAAAACAGTCATATTTTAGTTATTACAGTTTCATATTAGCAATGCGATATGTAAATTAATGAATAACAAACAGTGGAGTTATGTAAGTTGACACCGAGGTATCAGCACTGGAGGGTCTTCACGAAGACATACGAACATTATAATCGCGTTCCGATATTGCGATCACTGCACGCCTGCCCTTAATTAAAAAGTCTCAATGTCTGTGCGAGTCTTTGAGTAAGTATACTCTAGCTTCCTTACGTGTACACTTCATACTCACTTTGTAAAAATGCAAAAAATGTTGATGATTTTGTTCTAAATCTTGTAATGATTAATACAAAAATGAAATCCTAACTATTAAAGAGCTGTAAAAGAGCTGTGTCTGTAAATTTAGGATATTTAAGAAAAAATGTCTGTATTAGGCTATATAGAACAACTTTTAACACACAAAATTTTTTATAGATTTTTTTGTCTGTTGTTCTGTTTGTTCGTACGCGCATCACGCAAAAACTACTTAACGGATTTTGATGATTTTTTATTTGGTACCTTTTGATTAGACTTAAAAAACTGGTATACATTTTATCCCACTACTATATCCGGAACCTGAGATATAACCTAAAAACTAGCTCATGGCTCCGGTGAAGCCGCAGGCAAAGACTTGTTGGTTGTTTTATAAAATATTGCGAAAAAGAAGCCTGCATCTAGATACAAATAAATTTATCGGTAAGTGAACCGCATGCGTAGTATGTACTAGACTAGAAGCACACAAGAAATTTTATTTTTTACCATTTCAGAACAAGGAGCTTCCCTTGTAAATTTGCTTTTTACCATTTCAGAATAACACCAACTTTACTCGTATTTGGCATTATTATTGTTCTCGGATAGGTACATTTTTTCCAGCATAAAAAGAAAAAAAAACTGTGCGTTAACCATAATAATCTAATAATGATTTATATTTCTATTGTATTCTTACGAAAAACTGTTGTATTTTGCTAGTGGTAAAGCCTTACTTATACCAATATAAACGGACCGACTCGATCGAGGAAGTACCCACCTCTCACAAAAGATCAGCGTGAAACAATGGTAGGTACTCCTATACCGTTATGTTTCTTTTGGTGAGTGAAAGCGCCGGAGACTGAAACCCCCCTCCCTATTTGCTCCTTATTATCCTTCCTATTCTTTCCCTAGTATCATTCCTATCCGCTATCGCTGGTGTTGCTACCGTCTATAGGCTACTGTAACTGCTTACTACCATCCGTATGCTTGTCTGCCACCACGTAGTATAAAAAAGAATTTGAAATGCAAATTATATCTATATAATTGTGTTATAGTTACCAATACATATTTGTCTTCAAAAGAATTGATTGAAATTTCCCTTCGTCGTGTCAACTTTACCGGGTAATCTGATAGTTCTTATAGGGTAAGTTATTAAAGTTATCGATCCAATAACATACGAGTAGAGCTTCTTTATGAATGTCTTAAGTCCTTCGGAGATATTTTGATTTTTGTTTTAATATTATTTACGTATTTAGAAGAGCTTACACTCATATAAGTATAGGTCTTTTGCTTTTTTCATTAAAAAAGTATCGTGGTGGTTTCATATATTCAAATTTTAATTCTTTCTATCCGTGTGTTATAGGTTGTATGCTCAGCAGGACAAATATCTTGCACGAATCATTAAAAACTTTTTAGTCAGGGTGTACTCTGTCCGTTTATAATCTGTTTGTGAAAGTTAAACAATAATAAAACGCATTCACTAGTAAATTATTTCGGAATTATTCCTAGTGCAGGGTGTGAATGCATCTATTTTTTATTATCATTCCGGAAATTACTGTTAAGTATCCCATCGCAAGTGATAAGCAAGAGAGTACCTATACCATTCCCACTATGTGCGATTGAACACTCACAAAAGTCATCAACAACTTGGGTTCTGAGATTAGCATGATACCGAGACCTTATCTTTTTTATGTTAAGACAGTTCAAAGAGGTTGTATGCCCATTTATGACAAATTTTTATTTAGCACATGACTGCATAAGGAATGCATGATATTGAAATGTTACTATACTTTTTCACTAGTAATAGCAACGAATGCGCTAGGGTTGCATCTATGATGATTTGACTTACTTACTTATCATCAGGCTATCTCCCTTGCGGGATAGGCAGAGAGAACAGAGTGCCAAAAGGCTCTATTCTTGCAAACATCTTTCCTCAACATTCATAATTCTCTTCATAGACCCTGGCCGGTTTCGGAAACTCCTGACTCCACCAACCGCAGCAAAGCTGTCGTTTATAAAACTT
Source organism: Leucoma salicis (assembly GCA_948253155.1). NCBI lineage: Eukaryota > Metazoa > Arthropoda > Insecta > Lepidoptera > Erebidae > Leucoma > Leucoma salicis. The sequence continues at coordinate 8,633,696 of OX411820.1, read as the reverse complement.
AAAAATTTTGTTTTTTCTAGTAGCTTCTCTTTGATTAATTTTTAAATATTATTTTGAATGCTATTTTCAAGTCGGAATATTTTTTATAAATTGCTTTTTTTTGTTGATCAGATATGTTTGAGTTTTAGCTCTGAATTCTCGGTTATTAAATTTTATCGTCGAAATACCTTAAATCGCGTAAACAATATTATTTTAATCAATCAGCGAAGGATTTATGAAATATACATATTGTTTTGATACCATACTCGGTAACGATTAGATCGTATTAGTATTTGTTGGGTTTCTCTAGAGACTTCTGTGTTGAAATCGGATAGGCAGTGAATTGAAATCAATATTTATTAAAATTGATCCTGACCTTCAACTATATTATAAAGAAAATATAGTTATCCTGTGTGGTCTATGATTATATAGTATGATAATTATTATTGAAGGATACGTCTTATGAATAACTTTACTTCGTCTATTTTGTATATGAATAATTCTATCCTAACTAATATTATAAATGCGAAAGTGAGGTTGTTTTTTTGTTGCGCTTTTACGCTGTAACTACTAAACTAACCATTGTACAATTTTGAATATTTTATCTCGGAAATCCTGTGGGATTGCTGTTTTTTATATCCATCCATCAGCCTTTCAACGTCCACTGCTGAACATGGGCCTCCCCAAGAGAACGCCATAACAAGCGGTCCCGTCATGGGGTTAATGCCGTAATCGCCACGCATGGCAGGCGGGTTGGTGATCGCAGTGGATGTTATTAATACTCGAGAGAGTGCTGCTGCCCACTCCCCCGGTATTCCCTCAGTCTACTCTTACAACTCCCGTGGGTAGAGAGGGGTAGGACAATTCTAAAGCCGGCCCCACACGGCCAGTGTTTTTTATATAGATAGATAATTATTGTGCCTTAGAGTGACCCAGAAGATGATGATGTAGGTATAGGCTACTTTTAACCCAGATAAAATGATAATTGTCTTTTCCACACTACCCTGTTTGTTGCCCCGAACGACGGGTTGTGCGGTTAGGTAAATTTTTTCCCGCCTAAACAAAAAAAAAGGTAGGTATCATTAGTGTCCCGAGAAGGTGCGACGCTCCGTGTGCGTCGCTCAGTAGAGGGTACCCGAAAGGGTAAGCCGCCGTCGGACCACTGAAGTAATCCGACACAGTACTAGTGGTCCGTCAACACAGGCGGAGAGATGGCTCACGGCATTGAGCTATATGTTAACCATACACATCAATGGCTTACCGTGTGGGGCCGGCTTTAGAATTGTCCCACCCCTCTCTACCCACGGGAGTCATAAGAGCCGACTGAGGAAATACTAGGGGAGTGGGCAGCAGCACTCCCTCGAGTATTAACAACATCCACTGCGATCGTCAACCCGCCTGCCAAGCGTGGCGATTACGGCATTATCCCCCATGACGGGACCGCTCGTTGTTGCGTTCTCTTGGGGAGGCCTATGTCCAGCAGTGGACGTTGTAAGGCTGATGGATGGATGGACATAACAATGGCACACGGCGGGTTTCTTTAGTACACACTACTCAGTTCGTTGCTTCGAAATACGGGGTGTGCGGTTAGATAATTTTTTTCCCGCCTAAACAAAAAAAAAAGGTATGATTAGTGTACCGTTGAGTGATGTATTAATATGGATGAAGTCGCGGGCGGAATCCAATAGATAATAAAATAGTAAATAAAATAGTATAATTAGACACGATCTTATAAATGTATCAGTTATACTAAGACATGTAATTTTCATAGCTTTTCTAACTATAATCCCATAACATTATGTAGGGTTTCATTTCTAATTGTCCGAGCTAAATGAAATTCTTACTTCCGACGTCATTCAATCGACGCACCTCACATAAACTACTCACAAAAGAACTTCCCTTCGCATCAAATTAGGTGGTTTAATTATTTACTGGCACTCAAACGTACTGTTAAAGCTTACAAAACATATCTTGACCTATTCCTACCCTCCTTTTACAACTGGGGTACGATAACGGCGGGTAAAATGAAGACTCTTTCGAGGATCAAATTAGGGTAGTCTTTTCTGGTACTAAAACGTTGAAGGAAATAAAAGTGATGTGCGGAACAATTTACCAAGGCAGGTGTATTTTACCTCTGCGGATAAATAATTCTATTTAATTCTTTTTTAATTTTATATAAGTGGCAGGCTCTATTACACTGTGTTCCTTGTTTAGTATTTACCTAATAAACAAGTTGGTACTTTATTTATTTATATTTGATACTGTTTTCGCTCGCAACGTTGACGACTTCAGAATTAGGGGCCAGTGACAAATGAAAAATGTGTGAGTGATAAAATATTTAATGGAATAATCATTTTGCACTAAGGAGGCTTTTGTCCGCGAGCGGGATTTATAGTTACGTGCTATAAAGTAAACAACTAAGTTGAAATTAAGTTCTGTAGAAGATTAACCCGTATAAGGACGGTGGATACAATCCATGTTGTCAGGTAGAAGGATCCATACAACAGGATGATTTTTAAACATGTATCTATTTATAAGTTTTCGTTAAGTTTTCTAACATAAAAGACTCAAATTAATATTTTTTTTTATTCGCGTTGTTTAATAAGTTTTTAAGAATTGAGGTTTTAGTTCACCACGCTAGCTTACTGTGGTTTAGCCAACATAAGCCGTCGAGAAAGAGAGTACCTACTCTTTAACTCTTACTATTTTTCTGAAAACATTTCCTATTTGAGTTGAGAACGTTCGACGAGGTCATCCCCACAAAACTGTACCATTCACTTTCGCTATGTTTTGTTTTGTTTATATTCTCGACGGGCCTCGTGGCGTAGTCGGTAGTGTAACTGACTTCCGTGCACTAGGTCGTGGGTTCGATTCCCACTCAGGACAATTATTTGTGTGATGAACACAGATATTTGTACTGCGTCTGGGTGTATTCTATCTATTATATGTACCTATGTATTTGAGAAAAAAAAAGTTGTATAATTATATCCGTAATTTGGTACCCATAGCACAAGCGTTAAGCTTAGTTTGGGACCAGAGGACGTTGTGTGAAATGTCCGTGAATATTTATTAATTTATTTATTCTTTCATCTACCCTCTCTTCGTACCCGTACTGTCTGAACACTCCTTTTTCAATCTTTGGGACAACATCTTCTTTCACACCACAGCGTCTTCTAATTACGCTATTTCTTACTCTGCCTTTCAATGTTATGCCACACATAAGTTTTAAAGCTCTCAACTCCAGTACACAAAAGAATGTTCTTTTGTGTACTTATTACGACTTGTAACAAGTCGTCAATTTTATTGGTTGTTGCATATAACGATTGATATTACCCGTCCTAATATTTGCACGTCATCATTGGGATGTGTTGACCTTAAACTTAAAAGCAATAGGTTTTATGTGTTCTATTCAACTGTGACTAAGAGCAATTCATCTTTGACAATTTTACGAGCGCGACGATTCACCAATGATGTTGCACTTATAACTGCGGGTTACGCTCAATAAAATGATCATTTATTGCTTTTATGCTGTGTTAGTAATGTTAGTATACGACGAGTATTCTACGATTTTTATTGCGCCTCAAGGAAATTTACGTAGAAGTATTTCTTGGAAACACTTTTACTGTGCGTGTACATACTACTTTTGCCGTGAAATTTCACGGCAGAAGTAGTAGTATCAACATTTTAAACGCATTACAATAAAGTCCAACTTATTGCTAGTGAAGATCAGTTATATTGAATATCTTGTTATATTGACGATGTGTTTTGTAAACTCTGAGATATACTTCCTAAAAATTAAGATTCAACTTAATAAGACACTAAGGTTTTTTAGTTACAGATCTATCCATGCTTTGAAAATGAATTTTAAAATGTAGTCTAGGCATAGTATAGGATCAGCCTTGTTCTCTGACAATACGTAATCGATTGAGGTAATCCGTCACACTATTAGGCACAGGTCGTTCGCTTATATAATATAGGTACCAAGCCGGGGATTGCGCTTGTCTCTAGACCAATATGGGTACTTAAATCGGTCGTAAAACATCTCGATATATTATTATATGTACTATACGTGAATTTGGGATCACTGGAGACACTAACAACACGCTTTTATAGAGAGTATGAGTCGAACCAACAATATATAACATTTCAGCGTTTTTAGATTCTAAGCACCTGTTATGACATGTCCTTCCTTAAAAAGGGAGAACTCCTTTCTTGTTAAAAACACATACATAACTATTTTATCGTCATGTAGATATTGGCAAACTTTAGCAAATTTACTGTTTACGTTAACGCAACAAAGGAACCGCTCAACGGACCAAAATAACACTGTGTAAACGACACACGTACGAGAAAACCATTCTACTATAATATTGACATTACTTATTATTGATATCTGTATTTTGAACAAAAATTTTGCGACAGGAAGGAAAAGTTAGATGTCAGCTCTTTTGTTTTGCTATACCCATTGCGTTTAGAAAATGTGATACAGAAACTATATCAAACAATCTTAGCTCGTAGTTATTTACATAGCGTTTTCATTGCTTGCTGCCCTCAAAAGCAAAACTTGCAAAATCGGTATGACACTCGAAACGCAATTCCTACAAAAACACGTAGACAATTGATCACAAAATACTGTTTAAAATACTCTATATTGTACATAATTGTGAGAATCAATACCACTGATATAATTTTTATTAAATTAAATTACAGTTCAAATATTTGCATTTGAAAAAAAAACTGATATTTGAGGAATTTGAATATTATAACCTTAGAGTATAGATAGTTTATCTATACTCTAGCCCTCTTACGAATAAACATTGTTTAAGCTCCGAATAGTTATGCAGTGTTTTGTTCCCTTCTTTCAACGTCAAACTGTCATATTAGTGACAAAGACAAAACACTGAATTACTATTCAGAGGATATATAACGTTTATTAGTAAGACAGTAAGATTATAACCTAGTCGCATTTTCTTGTGTTCTTTGTAATATATTTTTATAATACTTTCTGATATTTACGCGAATGTTACACATTTTGAAATAAAACTACGTTTACGGAATCTATCGCGTTTACTTGATTTTACTACTATCCCGACGTTTCGAATACTTTACAGCATTCATGATCACGGGTGGACTTATGATAGACGCTATGATGAATGATAGACGCTATGATGAACGTCATCATCTAAGTCCACCCGTGATCATGAATGCTGTAAAGTATTCGAAACGTCGGGATAGTAGTAAAATCAAGTAAACGCGATAGATTCCGTAAACGTAGTTTTATTTCAAAATATATTTTTATCATACTTAAAACAAACAACCACATAATATCATTCAAATGTTTCTTAGATATAAAAATCGAATTTACCCTCATCTCATATTTTTTAAGTACTTAACATTTATCCATCCATCAACCTTCCTTCCTCTACTGGAGACGTAGGTCTTGTTAGTTATTAGTTGCCTTTCGAGAACCGTATATTGTCGGTTCGTCGAGCGATGTGACCTGCCCATAGCGTGATGACCTGATGGGCTATGTCGGTCACTCTACTTCTCCTGCGAATTTCCATATTGTGCATTTAATCGCGTAGATAAAGTTTGCTAATGAGACCAACATTTAAGCACCACGACTCTGTTCCATATGTCATCATTAGTAACACCAATCACAATTTATTCTAATCAAAAATATTTACAATATTATTTATGATTCACCTATTTTTGATTTAATATGACTTATCAATCGTATTTCAGTGACGTAAGAGATGTCATCTGTTTAAGTTCACGGGAGCGGTACCTTGATCCTTGTCACTTTTAAATTGATTGCTTATGATAATCTTGTTTCTGTAGATGTATGTCAACGATAAATAGTTTCCAAGTTGAATGGAATACTTGACTTACATCGAGAGACCACCTTTATGTACAAAAGGATATTAATTTCATTGTTATAGATATTTTCATATACCTACATGTACATAATATGTTTTATAAGCGAGTGCATATAACCTTAAAACATTTTCTGGATAGATTACAGAACTGTTAAAATTTAGAATTGCTATATTTTTTTTATGCAGTTATATTATTGCCTATCTGTTAACTGTGCCGTCTTTATCGAATTATATTTCCATTGATATTTAGAGAACTAGTACAAGTACATGTGCTCACAGATATGCTTGCTTGCACAACGCTACTTGACAACACTAAGGGATCAAGTGATTAAAGCCGTTCTTCGGTAAAAAACAAGAAAATTTAGATTATTTAGGACTGCCGATAGAAGTGTAAACTTAAAAGAAAAAAGTCAGTAGAACGTTGAAAATAGTAATTAGGGGCGGTCATAGAGATAGTGGTGGAAAATGTAAACTAGAAAATGATAACTACCAGCGGAAATCGAATCTACATCTTCTGGAATGGCTGGTCCAGAAGTACGAAATAAAAATTATAAACTACGCGAAGCCTCTTAGCCTAGTATGTATTAAATTTCTGAAGATAATTTGATGTGTGAAGATGCTAGTAATTTTTATATATTAGCGAACATGTGTGAGCTAACGGGTTTAATCTTATTATGAGTTTATATTAAACAATGATAATAAGAGGCTATTGTAGTAGGAATATAATTTTCTGCAAAATTCTAAGCATTATTATCTTTCCTCTCCACCCCTATCCATTTCCGTGGAGTTGGTGACGCCTGATTTATGCCTCTGGTATTTCTAGCGTCTATAGACTACGGTAATTGCTTTGCATCAGGTGGGCCGTATGCTTACCACCGAAGGAATGTAACACAGTTCCAGTGACCCGCCAATAAAGGCGGAGAGACGGCACACGGCGGGTTTCTTTAGTGGGTGAGGGCCCCACACTACCCTGTTCGTTAACCCGAACGTCAAGGTGTGCGGTTAGCAACATTTTTTGCCGCCTAAACAAAAAAAAAGTTGGCCCGTATGCTTGTGTCGCCCGTGTAATATAAAAAGAACAAAAAATATTTTGATATTTTTACATAAAGCATTTGACATGCTTAGCCATATAAATGGGCAAGAAAGTGCAATAATATGACATCGAAAATAATTGTCACGAGCAGGATTTGAACCTACATCTCTTTCAGCCACTGTGACATCCAATCAGGACTACTAGTTTCGATAACACATTGCTTCTTAATGTCGCCTGCGTCGTCTGTCGGATGTATTTGCATACATTATTGTGACCAGGTAAACTTAGTTACTAAATTCATACCAAAAAATGTCACATTGGCTTAATTTTGTAAAGATATATATCACTAGAGTTTGCACGATTTTGTGTACTTAGTAGGTATTGCTGTAGATGTAGATATTACAGTCTTATTTAGTGTGTTTGTATAAGTAATTTTATATTCTAATAACCTCACATAAAGTTGATTGAACTATAATATTTATGCCGACTCATTTTATTTTTACTATTCAAGGAGTATTTATATTTATGCTATAAAATTTGTATGGCCTTTAGCTCTTATTTATTTAATTGAAAAAACACACATAGCATCACGCCTGTATGCCTGAAGGGGTAGGCAGAGGAGCATTACGCACCTATGGGTCGCCAGCTATGTTTTAATCCCACGTAATAGGGGGCGAGCCTATTGCTGTCTACATATTTCCAAACTCTGGGCTGCTACTGAGAATTTTTATTTTTACGAAAAAGCTCAATAACGTTGTCCGACCCGGGGATCGAACCCGATCAGCAGTCATGATCATCAGTCGCACACACTACCGCTGCACAACCGAGGCATTTAATTTACCTTTAAAAAAATAAAGTTATTTAATTATTAACCTTTAAAAAAATTCAAAAAAACAACTCGTGAAAATTTGTATATGTTGTCATAATATGACCTAAATCTAAATGAATACTAAACCATTTCTCCCCATAAGTTTAAGCTAAACATTTGCATACAGTCATAGTTAATCGGATGAAAATCTAATATACCTAATTATATCGTAGAGCTGGTATGATGTTGGACCTGGAAGCTGTCCATCTCTTTAATAAAACTAATCTAGTAACGCATCCCCATCGAGTTGATGAAGAAGCCGGTGGCCACAGGAAATCAGTAACCAAAAGAGGCAACCCCATCAATTATAAAAAAAATTCTCAGTAGCAGCCCGGCGTTTGGAAATGTGCCCGGTAGACGACAATAGGCTCGCTCCCTATTACGTGGGACTCAAACATAGCGAAATCGTGGGTGTGCAATACAGGCGTGATGTTATACTATGTTAAATCAGAATAAAAGCGTGTTCTACATTATTTTAACAACACCAGAGAAAAAGAGAAAGTGAAACAAAAGAAAAATAGCCCATCACGCAGAAAAGGGACTCCTGATGAAAGATTTTTTGGATGATAGCTCTTGATTAGTCTTACAAGCTAGTTTATAATTTATCTTGGTGCTATATGCGGAACCTGAGATATTACCAAGTAAACTAGTATTTGTTTGCGGTGGAACTGCGAGAGAGATATAAAATGTTATTTTTTTTAAAGACTCTGTACTAAGGAATACTCCTTTTATTGCGGGGGACTTTACAAACATACAATTTCAGGGACACATAGTACACCCAGACTCAGTACAATCACTTGTGGGTCACACAAATAGTTGTCCTGTGTGGGAATCGAACCCACAACACTCGCACCAGAGGCCGGTATCTAAACCACTCCGCCTGGCGGAGTCCACCATCTGTACGTTCTATTTTGATAAAATAATAACCCTAAATAAATGTTATTAATTATAGAAATTATTATTTGTAGTCAATCTAGTATAAAAGTCAATATCGCAGCTGGTAGGCTGTTATGATCATATGTAGGTAAACAATAAAAACACAGTAAACTCGGACATCTTTTAATCACCCCTTCTTACCGGTACAGCCATGATGAAGACGAAAAAGGCTCTGATTATACTTGACTACTAACTGCTCTTTTTATTCTGATAAATATGTTAAGGTAGAAAGGTACTGAGTACAATAGTTATTTATGTAGATAATCTTACAGTCAGAATTAACATATTCACTTATTGTCAACCATTGCAAAATCCCATTTGATGTCCCCGACAAAGCGAATAATTATTATAACTGTTATTCAACTAGAATGATGAATTCATCAACAGTGTATAAAAATAAATAATACCTTCGTCGCAGTAACAAACAGACGTGACTAAAGGTACGACCGCATTAAATATAATTAATTAACGCTGCATAAAGGCATTAAGCGATCTTCACAAAAGCTATTCAATGGCCGAATGTTTCTTTTCAAGTAGCTGTCTCTATAAACGCGCGGTGTTAGTGATGTGGCGCATGCGTAATCGACGTGATTAATTGTCGAATTACAGACATTTTTTTTTATTTAGATGTACCTAATACTTGGGGGTTACCACGAATAATGGAAACATTAAAATTTATTATTTATTTTAGTTTATGAAATTGTTAAGTATTGTTCAGAGCTATATTTCGATGTGATCGTTGGCTGTTCATAAAAAGTAGGTACTCGTTAATCGTTAAGTAATGATTTAGTTTAGTAAACATCGAAAGTAATGTACATGTAAGGAGGTGAAAGTATAGAGAGATCTTCGGTTGACACTATACTATGACACAATAAGAAACCAGAATCTAAGATTTCTAAGATAACCTTAAGTTTGAAATATAGAACTAATTCTCACGGGTATCACATGCGAGAACGCTAACTATTACTTTAGCAGTGGAACAATTTCTTGGAATAATGACGTGTATCGCAGCCATAATTATACGTTTATTATACTCGAAGAAGATACAATAATCAAAATTTATCATAATCGTCGTACAAACTTTTAAAAGTTTATTTAAGAGTAACATAGTATATCTATTTTTGGTAAACGATTTTGATTGAAATTTGGTTTAAAGACAACGTAGATAAACACCAACCTAAATTATTTGTTAAACACAAAGTGAAAAATGTGAAATCGAAAATAACAGTCACGAGCAGGATTTGAACCTGCATTTCCTGGATACCTTCCAGATGCTTTGCCAACTCAACCATCGTGACCCTTGCTCCTGACTGCTAATTTCGACAGATGGTGCAGGCGTCACCCAAAGACGTTAAGTATGAATGTGTTATCGAAATTAGCAGTCAGGAGCAAGGGTCACGATGGCTGAATTGGTAAAGCATCTGGACGGTATCCAGGAGATGCAGGTTCAAATCCTGCTCGTGACTGTTATTTTCGATTTCACATTTTTCACTTTGTGTTTAATGTATAGTGCTAAGCATGTCAAATGCTAAAAATATATATAAAAATATCTAAATATCTATATTATTTGTTCCTGTAATGTGGAATATCTGTGGGATACGCCTAGACTCTAGTTACCTAATTCTAAAGACGACATCGACGGAGGCGCGAGTAGAAACGTAATCTAATATAGTAAGTTATATATAAAATAGTCGTTCGACGCTAAATAATATTGATAGATTAACGTAATACTTGGTAAATATTGATGACTGTTCGTAGTAATGTAAGTTTCTATCTATATTTTATCCATATCAATAGTTCTAAGAATTCATAGATTTACTTTGTTATTATTAGAGTAAACATACTTTAGATATAGTTTATGGTTTTGGTCATAGCAAATTTTATATGTATTTAACTCTACAGCTTAAAAGGTATGTGTGTATATGTCGTGAGATTTCTTATCTAGGAGTGAATCATCTACTTAATAGATATCTAAGTAATGTACACTTTTTACGGAAAGCGACTGCTGATCATGAGGTCTCGGGTTCGATCCCAAAGTCAGGCAGTATTATTAAGCTTTTTCGTAAAAATATTTTTTTTTTAGTAGTAAACCAGAGTTTACGAGCCCGGTAGACGACAATAGGGTCACATAGCTGGCAAACCATGGGTGTGTAATACACCTATGCCTACCCCTTGGGGGAATACAGGCGTGATGCTATGCTATGTTTTACATTTTAACAAAATCCTAAACTCGTTGGCCTAGTTGCATATTAAGTGTACATTTTGAAGTAAGCCCAAGGTTTTTAATTCCAATTCTGATTGAGTAAATACTCTTTGGGTTTTCTCTCTGGAAAATTTCCGTGGCGTTTTCCAAATACGTTTAGAACAGAATAATTATTGTTTATAAACTGTTTAATTTCCATTAGACAAGACTGCACTATCGTTTGTAATTGATCCCGGTTCACATGTAAATAAAAACTAAAATCATATACGAGTATAATAAAAAACATAAGCTAATAAATAAAAAAATAAGATAAAAAATATAATTAAAACTAAGCTTAACACTTGTGCTATGGGTACCAGATTACGGATATAATACATATATTACTTTTTTTTTGTAAATACATACATATAAACACCCAGACGCAGTACAAATATCTGTGTTCATCACACAAATAATCGGGAGTGGGAATCGAACCCACGACCTCGTGCACGGAAGTCGGTTACACTACCGACTACGCCACGAGGCCCGTCAATAAATAGTAATAAATGTCATTAAATAAGAGCTTTGGAAGTTTGTTATAAATAAACAACAATTAGATACATATTTAATACCAGATTTTGTCTACGAGTTGATCCGCGTGGATTTATAAATACTATAAATACGCACATTCATTATCATTCACACTGTGTGTAACACACATATTACGAGTATATACTATTACTACTACTTATCATCACGCCATTTCCCTTGCGGAGTAGGCAGAGAGAACAGAGTGCCAAGAGGCTCTACTCTTCCATACATCTCTCACTTCCTCAACATTCATAATTCTCTTCATACACGCTCGCCGGTTTCGGAGACTTCAGACTCCACCTTCCCTCAGTACATGATTGATTTGGTCGAGGTAAGTGAGTGTCGGTCTCCTCCTGTACCTACATCCTTCCACTTTCGCATTGTATATCTTCTTAACCAGTCGCTCTTCTGGCATTAATTCCACATGTCTGAACCATCGGCGCAGCATTCGTACGAGTACCTATATCTCTATGCAAAAATAACTATCCCATAGAAACCTTCCAATTCTCCAGGATAAAATGTAGCCCGTGACCTGTTCTGAGTTCTTATTTTTTTTGTTAAGGCGGGAAAAAATGGTCCTAACCGCACACCCCGTCGTTCGGGGCAACGAACAGGGTAGTGTGAGGCCCTCACCCACTAAATAAACCCGCCGTGTGCCGTCTCTCCGCCCTTTATTGGCGGGCCACTGGAACTATGTTACATTACTTCAGTGGTATGATTGGTTTAGTACTTAAGGTGTGAAACATAAAAGCGTAACAAAAATACTACCTTTCTTATTTATATTATTATTGTAATGATAATAAATAAAAAACAACTAGACCCCGAAGTATCACGTCCATATCGTGATGTGCGGCTACTGTTTAATAGCAGACGTTTTGATTACAGATTGTAGTAATTATGGATTCCAAGACACTCGCGTCAGAGGGCGGTGTGCCTGCGCACGCTACTGTGTTCTATAGTCGAACGTTATACTATACCCATATTATTTTTGTAATCATCAAATTGGTTGCTATTTATTATATTTGTTGAAGAGATCCATTTAGGACGGAACGTTTTGAGTAATATTCGAAATTAAGATTAGTTTTTTATAGTTTCATAAGTCAGTTGATATAATTATTGAACATTTCCTTATTTAAACAATAACCAATTTAGTAATATTTCTGTGCAATATTAACAAATTATTATCAATTAATATACATTTGATATTAATACCCACTCAACATAGGTACTTGGCTTTTTGTTTCTATCGCCTGGCCTGGCTCTCGATGACTAAACAAGGACCCAATCGTCCCTAATTATCTTAGGCTCCCTATAACTTAAAAAATCGGCCAAGTGCGAGTCGGACTCGCGCACGAAGGGTTCCGTACCAAGGTAAACAACATTTCAAAAGAAACAGGTTTGTGTATGGTAGGCCCCCTTAAATATTTGTTTTATTTTAATTAAATTATTTATTTTTTTAAAGTGGATATATAGGTAACTAAATATTCTGTGAATATTTCAAGCGTCTACCGGTTGCCGTTATCAATAGCGAGCAAAAAAGGGCAAAAAAAAACACATTTGTTGTATGACAGCCTCCCTTAAATATTGTTTTTTTTGTTTTTAGTATTTGTTGTTATAGCGGCAACAGAAATACATCATTTTTGAAAATTTCAACTGTCTAGTTATCGCCGTTCTTGAGATACAGCCTGGTGACAGACGGACGGACAGACAGACGTTGTATGGGAGCCCCCCTTAAATATTATAACTTTTTTGTTTTTAGTATTTGTTGTTATAGCGGCAACAGAAATACATCATTTGTGAAAATTTCAACTGTCTAGCTATCGCCGTTCTTGAGATACAGCCTGGTGACAGACGGACGGACAGACAGACAGACAGCGAAGTCTTAGTAATAGGGTCCCGTTTTGACCCTTCAGGTACGGAATCCTAAAAACGGCCTTATTGCTAGTTTACCGGATTATCATAAACAATTTGTTGCTTAGTTACCGCTAACACACTTGTAAAATAAGGACAGATTAACCGCAATCAAGAACATCAAGATACTATACTTTGTGTCTATGATCTAGCTTTTATAGTAATTTTCCAAGGTTTGGTAGAAGAAACAATATATAAACGTACTAATTTAACTGTTTACGTAAATTGTATAGGCTTACAATTATTAAGAACCAGCATGATAGATTGCACTTTAGACCTCTCATTTAATAACAGACTTCTACAAAACGGTGGTAGGATCAAGGAGTAACGAACCTAACACTTCTTATGCATTAGAAAGTAATTATTTGTAGAGTCTACGGCTATTTTACGCCACATGTAACATGAAGTCGATCAAGTGAATTATATTTCCAGTTTATAATATACAATATTATTTCCATAGCGTTGGTACCGGCAGCAGATAATTAGAGGATAGAAGGCAGGTCGCGCGATAACTAGTCTTAATGATGTGAAATCATACTCCGACGCCCATGCCGCCATTTTGAAATGATGCAGCTATGGCGGGAAAGCTTGCAATTATGCATAACCGCGCACCGCTTTATCGACACACCGAGCTTTGCTACACATCGTATTTATTGTAACTTTAATGAAAGTAGTATGCATACATAGTATTTTTTCTTATTTAGATTCATTTCATATGAAGTAGGTAGGTTGTTTTTGTAATGATTTGTACGTATTTTAGGAGTTTATTAAAAATGTGTTTTTTTTTTGATGAGTTGATGGAAACGAGCTCATGTGTTATTGAGCAAAATATAATATTTACAAACAATAAATTATATGTGTACAACACTGGTGTCTATCAATTTATCTTTTTTGCATATCCTTTTAAACATATTTAAATATAAGGGACTATTAATCGATTCCCACAATTGTCAGCCTTAATCAGACTGTGGGATCCAGCAATCGACGGCGCTCTGACAGCCATCAATTTAGTGCAGGGATCAGCTACTGTTCTCATACCTGCAGCCACGATTTAGACACGCAATCTGACTGTGACTTTGATGTAAGAATCTCTTTCATTACTAGTAAATGCAGGATAAAAACATTATTGCATTTAAATGGAAAATGGGCTGAGAAATATGACTACTTAAAGAAAGTATCTATTTAGCCGTGTGTATTTGTGTACTTATTTTTTGTAATAGGTGTATCTTTGTTTCATCAATAAATTTATTAATAAAAAAAAAATAATGATACATAATTAAGTAGCTTACTGTTTCTTCTTTATCTATAGCTTTCTCTTTCTTCTGGCGTGACTGTGTTAACAAGCAACCCTTTTTTTTTCAGCAGGCGTCACCCAAAGACGTTAAGTATGAATGTGTTATCGAGATTAGCAGTCAGGAGCAAGGGTCACGATGGCTGAATTGGCAAAGCATCTGGACGGTATCCAGGAGATGCAGGTTCGAATCCTGCTCGTGACTGTTATTTTCGATTTCACATTTTTCACTTTGTGTTTAATGTATGTTTCTAAGCATGTCAAATGCTAAAAATATGTATAAAAATATCTAAATATTTATAGGGTTTGCGTCATTATTAGGTAAAATCTTAATTGTAAAATTAAGTTTACCTGGTCGGTATAATGTATGAAAATACTTCCGACAGATGGTGCAGGCGTCACCCAAAGACGTTAAGTATGAATGTGTTATCGAGATTAGCAGTCAGGAGCAAGGGTCACGATGGCTGAATTGGCAAAGCATCTGGACGGTATCCAGGAGATGCAGGTTCGAATCCTGCTCGTGACTGTTATTTTCGATTTCACATTTTTCACTTTGTGTTTAACACTGAGGTTCTTTACGGTCGGTCACACGACAAACGTACCGGCTTGATAACGACTCAGTACTCTCACTGGGTACCACCACCAGTAGGTAATACAATGGGTAGACGGCACACGGAGGGTTTCTTTAGTGGGTGCAGGCCCCACACTACCCTGGTCGTTGCCCCGAACGATAGGGTGTGCGGTTAGGAACATTTTTTCCCGCCTTAACAAAAAAAAAAACCGCGGTAAATAGTGGCATGGTGATGAGACTATAATAAAAAAAAAATATAACAATTTACACACATTTTTTAAATATCCACTAATAAGTAGGTATGAAGAATGGATTAAAAATTTTTGCCACGTTTAAATTATGTTACAATCAACTAATATAATTTACCTGTGGCAAAAATTTCATTTTGTATGGATGACTAATTTCTTAAAAATAAAAAGAAATGCGAATAATATATATGTATTTGTATCTGAACGCTTTTCCCACATCTTTGTAAAAGAATTGCATAGATGATGTTGTAAAATTGGGATGATTACGTCCAAATGACTACTAAAATGTGAATCTCTCGAGAGTCGAGCTCGTCAATCCCTGTAGGCGCTCGTGACGACATGCAAATCTAAATCAATGCTTCTGCGCAACTATATTAAAATAATTTAAAACGAATTCGTTCTTTGTTATCATTTTTTGCTTTGACCATTTTAGTTATTATTTATAGGAATGTGAGGAGAATATTGATTGCGATGATAATGTTTTTTTTTAAATATAAGAGAGAAAGAAGACAGAATAATTAATTTGAAAAATATATTATTTAAAAAATAAATGTTAATAATGTTATTTTAATAAGTATTTTACTGAATACGTACGTATTGTATGTACGTCGTAGCATGAGACAAAGTTACATAAATTATTTTTGATTCTATCGAGACAGGGAACGTGCCACTAGCTCCCGCTTTAATATTGTTTGAATTTATATTTAGAACAGCGAAGGGATGGGACATGTGTGTAGTAACGCGTTTGGCGAAATGTGATTACAGTCAGTAATTAACGAGCCGCTATTTATGGCCCTACCTACGACATTATTTAAATATTTTCTTTTCATATTCTAAAAATGGAGTTTCGTACTGCGGCCGGGCTGTTTCAGAATGATACTCTTTTGTAATAATTATCATTGTATTCGTGAAAGTGTTTTACCGTTGGCCAACCGTGTCATGTCCGTTTTGTCCGGTCTCTTGAAATAAAGCACGCTTTCAATTGCAGACTAATTATTCAAACACGAGAAACTCATTCGGTGGTCTCAGTTTTTACGTGTAAGGAGATTAGTCCACTTAAACGACACTCAATTCAAAGGAGCATTGTGATGCGGACCGATAATGATGATATGTTAAGAAAAGTATTACATTCTGTCCATAATGGGCTGTTGAAAAGGAATGTTTCTTATAAAATTTCATTTGGATTCAGTGCTCGTCGCGTCGGTGTGTCACAGTCTCCGCTTATGAATAAATTACAGTTGTACATTAATTTATTGATTGTTATTCAAATTGGGTTTCTCAATCGGAGGTTGGAGGTGATGTGTCTCGTCTCGCCTTTTTGTTCCCTCTGATGTTTTTAGGTTGAGTAGCGCTCGTTTGCCGCGACGGAAAATTGTTTTTGAACGTCCAACAAAGTGTGAATAGATGCTACTTGTGATTATGATTTATTTAATACCTTTGTGTGCAAGAATTATTTGTGTTATTTTATATGGCTAAGCATGGCAAATGTTAAAAAATCTATATAAAATAACAAAATATTTATAGGGCAGCGTCATTATTTGGCAAAAATCTCAATTGTAAAATTAAGTTTACCGGTCGGTATAGTCTACCTATGCAAATACTTCCGACAGATGGCGCAAGCGTCCCCCAAGACGTTAAGAATGAATAAGAAGAGGTTATCGAAATTCGCAGTCCCGAGCAATTGTCACGATGGCAATTGGCAAAGCGTTTAGGATAGTATTCCAGGACATGTAAGTTCAAATCCTGCTCGTGACTATTGTTTTCGATTTCACATTTTCACAATTTGGGTTAATTTATATGGCTAAGCATGTTAAATGTAAAAAAATCTAATTTATTTAATACTAGCTGTCGTCCGGAACTTCCGCTTTGTGGCTTTTTAAATTAGGATAACTTATATTTTCCTGACATTCCTTCTAAATTACATAAAACCTATATTTTGCTTCAAACCCTACCTAACCGTGAAAATCACATTAAAATTCACTCAGTAAATATAGTAATGTGCTCTAACAAACAGACAATAAAGAAATTGTTATAACCTTTAGGTATGTATGTTATCGTTCTCTCTCCATTTTCGTATTGGATTTCAAAGTACCTATTAAATATGCCATTTTACTTTGGTAACTTTGATGTATCTAATAACTGTTTTTTTTTATACTATGCGGGTGACAACCAAGCATACAGCCCGTCTGATAGTAAGCGATTACTGCAGTCTTTAGACGCTAGCAACACCAAAGGTATCATGCTGGGACAAGCAAGGCTACTATCACAAGAATAATCATTAACTTTTTTTTGCAGAATACCAATATGTGTTTTGATTTTGGTATTTTTTATTGCCTAATGAACCTGTAAATATCTGTAAATTCATTTATCAAATTTCATTAATGTTTTCTGAAATTGTGTCTATTAGACTACTTAACCAGTTAGTTTATTAACGTGTATACATATAAAATACAGAGTAGGTATATACGTACAATCTAATGAAAATTGGTCATTGGTATGTTATTCATGTAGGTAGGTACGTGATCTGACTGCCATTATTGTGGATTGTTTTAGTTTTAAGAATATCTAAAACACATTATAGTAATTATTCTGTCCGCCATAATGGCGAGCGGTATACGGCATTCGATTGGTTAACGTCTGAAAATCGATTCATCGCCTATATTGAGTTGTTATTATTCGTGACGTTATAGTTTTACTAAGAATGTTCGTCGTCTCGACTGTTTGTAATGACAAAGGCACTTTTTATTATTTGATCGTTCGCTCGTTTCTGTTAATTGTTCCGGAGACGTGATTTTAATATATCATGCTTGTTGACTGGACTCTTTTATCGCATATGCAAATAAGAATGGAGGTGCGTCGCGGGGCAACTTGCGGCACTGTACGACGAACTTACTCACGCGCTTCGAACTTCGAATGGCACATAAAATAGCCGTTTACTGCTCGTTGTTTTTCCAATGCATTAAAACTAGTTTTTTTTTTGTTTTTGAATAATAATCGTACAAACCCTTTGATTTATAATATTAGTAGGTATCTAATATTTAGTTGTAAATTAATTTCGCTCCAGTCCTCTCAAACGACTTTTAGTTCAGTATTTCATAAACATAATTATATGAAAATCACGCTATGTAGAGAAAATGATATTCTGTAGCGTCTTGTTAGACCAGAAAGCCGAACGAAAACATTCGGAAACAACAAGGGCATAGAAACTGGTGTATTCTCTACGCATTTAACAAATAGTTGTACACTCACAAAGGAAGTGTAGGCAGTTATATCATCTTTATAAATTAAATTAGAGCTATATTTATTGTGTCAATTCAGTAGCTGACATAATAAACGCCTTGGTATACGGCCCCTACTCCACTGCATGTAAAAAGATAAAATTATTGCTTTATGGAGCTGATTTCCTTCAATGTTAGTCAGTAGTTCTCAAATGTCATGAAACGTGTACGATATAGTTTTAATACATAGTAAATAGAAAAATATCTATTTGATTTTAGTACTAAAATGGAGCCTTACACACAGAGTAGGCAATTTTTTAATTACTTAATAGGAATAGGTATTTGAATTTTCATTGTTGTTATGAGCTATAAAATTATAGTTATCGCGTGATGTAGATTTAATCCTAAAATGACTAGTGTATTCTTATCATTTGACTTGCTGATGGTAACACCGGTGGTCCTTTGGGGCCTGAGTATATTCGACATCTAATTGTTAGAAGCACCCACTTGCTTTTTTAGTTGTGTTCAAGTCGCACTTCTTGTGTAAAAGTCTTAGCTTTTTAATTTTATATACTTGCAAGCTACTTAAATCAATATTCCTTAGGTATTGTTGTGAAAGTAACCATATTAGTTTTTGTTAAATTAAGAACTATATTTTTATGAATATTCTGATAAAATGATGAAGTAGGTTAATATTGGTATATTTTCATATGTTATTTTATATTTATACTAAAGCTTTTTTCCCCACACATGTCTATGAGTCTTGTATTATTTTTAGTTATAAATAAATACGTTTGTAACTTGAGAAAATGATATTCTGTAGCGTCTTGTTAGACCAGAAAGCCGAACGAAAACATTCGGAAACAACAAGGGCATAGAAACTGGTGTATTCTCTACGCATTTAACAAATAGTTGTACACTCACAAAGGAAGTGTAGGCAGTTATATCATCTTTATAAATTAAATTAGAGCTATATTTATTGTGTCAATTCAGTAGCTGACATAATAAACGCCTTGGTATACGGCCCCTACTCCACTGCATGTAAAAAGATAAAATTATTGCTTTATGGAGCTGATTTCCTTCAATGTTAGTCAGTAGTTCTCAAATGTCATGAAACGTGTACGATATAGTTTTAATACATAGTAAATAGAAAAATATCTATTTGATTTTAGTACTAAAATGGAGCCTTACACACAGAGTAGGCAATTTTTTAATTACTTAATAGGAATAGGTATTTGAATTTTCATTGTTGTTATGAGCTATAAAATTATAGTTATCGCGTGATGTAGATTTAATCCTAAAATGACTAGTGTATTCTTATCATTTGACTTGCTGATGGTAACACCGGTGGTCCTTTGGGGCCTGAGTATATTCGACATCTAATTGTTAGAAGCACCCACTTGCTTTTTTAGTTGTGTTCAAGTCGCACTTCTTGTGTAAAAGTCTTAGCTTTTTAATTTTATATACTTGCAAGCTACTTAAATCAATATTCCTTAGGTATTGTTGTGAAAGTAACCATATTAGTTTTTGTTAAATTAAGAACTATATTTTTATGAATATTCTGATAAAATGATGAAGTAGGTTAATATTGGTATATTTTCATATGTTATTTTATATTTATACTAAAGCTTTTTTCCCCACACATGTCTATGAGTCTTGTATTATTTTTAGTTATAAATAAATACGTTTGTAACTTCTTGAAAAAGTTTTATAATTGCAAAGGTTTTTAGAATATAATTTCATTTTGATCTATATTTTTAGCACTTGACATACTCAGCTACTTTTAGAGTACAAATTATAATTTGAGAATGAGGAAAAAGAGAACATTAGTAGGAGCGGGAATTAATAGAAATATTTGTACTTATTCAAATTTCAAATAGATCTTCTTGTGTTGGAGGAGGCTCGTGTCAAGTAGTGGACTGTGAAGGAACTCTAAAGAAAGAAGGTGATTTACAATACAAACATGGTTATTAGTATGAAAGTATCTATGGTAAGCTACTCGCTTCTCAAGATAAGTTTGTAGGTAATCTTGATATTGATAATAAATCGGGTTCTATTCCCGGGTCGGGTAGTGTGGTTTTCTTAAAAAAGAAAAATTCTCAGTAGCAGCCTGAAGTTTGGATATAGGCTCGCCCCCTATTACGTGGGACTTAAACATAGCTGGCGAAGCGTGGGTGTATAATACACCTCTGCCTATCCTTTCGGGGTGTATACCCCCAAAGAGGGGGCCTGTATAGGCCTGATGTTATGTATGTTGATAATAAAATTTATGAAATATATAACGTTAGTCCAACGTATCTCATAAGCAGTAATTATCCAAATATACGTGTTGAGTTTTATAATTGTTGACAAAGCTTCGTGATCCCTCCCAGAGAGTTAGAGGGCTGGAGGGTCATCACTACTGTGTTACGGCCCGCCCCCGTATGTTTACCCTCTTCACTGGCCGGTAATGTTGTCACATAATTGGCTGAGCCAAGGACTGAAGAAAGTTACGTGTGGTCCGTAACTGAGGTAGCGTGTTTGCTTCTATGAAGTGACATCTTTCTTTTTAATGTTTAGTGGCTAATCTAGGTCTGTGTGGGTTATAATAAAGTTATAAACACAAATCATGAGCCTGTGTACTAAATAACATTATTCAATAACTAGGTTTTTTATTACCAACGATGGCAGAAGAGCAAGTGGCCCATCTGATGGTAAATGGTAACCGCCGTTTATGAGTTTAGCAACACCAAGGGCACGGTCAAGCCGCCGCCTACCATGAGTAAAGGGGTCTTCTTAAACCTCATTTAAAGAGGGATATCTAAGGTTAAGGCGTGAAAAAATATACCTAACCGCACACCCTGTCGTTCAGACTTACATACAATACTTCAGTGGCGGCTTACGCTTTCGGGTATCCTCTACTGAGCGACGCTTCGGCTCGTCGTACATTTCTTGATCCTCTTACCAGCTGGAGATTCATTTGTTGAGACTTGGGGAATTCATAGGATGGTAACATCTACAGAAGAACTTAGTAATTTTCATAGATGTCACCATTATTTACCTATGTGTAAGTTTAAAATGCGATTATGGGTTATCTTTCAAATCCGCTGCAGTGAAAACCGACTAAATTGAGTTTTGACCTTAATAATACCACTGATATCTCCTGGGTCTTTTATGTTACGAAATGAAAAGAAATTCCTTATACGATTACTGGACCTATTTTCTCCTGAAGCACCAATTATAGAATTCCTTCTGTGTCGTACGTTATTAATGTCGCAATGATTGGGAGAGAGATCAGTGGTATTCCCCGAACACTCGCTAATGTGCCGTGGCCCCGCCTCTTCCTGTGTTACCCCCGACAATGTGCGCTTGCGACGACATCGCGCTGTTCAAGTAAAGTGTTTAAGATTATTTACATTGTAAATTTAACAGAATCATTATTTACTGGTTTATCTATCCTATAATACTCGTATTACTTATTTATATAATACTTTACATTTTTATTTACTTTAATCGACTCTGAGATATTTATGCAAAATTTCAATACTTACCTACATGAATCTGTATAAATAAAATCATATAGGTTTGCCGTTTGGCTTGCTCCCATGAAAAAAATCTAGATATATTACAATTACTTTGTCTAAGATTTATTTATTAGACACACGGCCCTTATCGAAAAAAATATTAAAATGTCTTCATTTAATGTAAAGTAATTCAATTTTTGGGAAATAACGATTTTTATTAGCACCTTCTACGTGTTCAGTGATTTGTGTTCTTGCCGCGGAGAACTGGGGAAATCGCATGATATTAATATAATAAGCAAGGCAAAAAAAGTCGCGGGATTATCTATTTTTAGATCACTAAGAAAAGTCCCACCTGATGTGAACTAACAGGTTCTATAAGTCACTCTTGTATTTTTGTCTTTTAACTAATATCTAGGACTATATCATCAGATTCATTAACTGCAAGATTTCTTGATAAAACATTTAAACTAGTACCTAATATTTTCAGAGATAGCTTACCTTTTTCTTTGTATTATTTACACGTTTCAATGTCGATTAATTAAATGTATTTCACAGATATTTGTACTGCGTCTGGGTGTTTTCTATCTATTATATGTATGTATTTACAAAAATAAGTAGTATATGTATTATATACGTAATCTGGTACCCATAGCACAAGCGTTAAGCTTAGTTTGGGACTAGAGGACGTTGTGTGAAAATGTCCGTAAATATTTATTATTATTATTTTGGACACTAACGATAAAATTGATCCGCAAAATTAAATTGTTTTCTACAGAAAACTGGACTTAACCATAGCATATCATACTTCACGTATAAGCGTGTTAAAGTGAAAAATGTCGCAGTGAACTAGCAGCCGGAGGACAGACTTGCTAAAGTAGAAATACTAGTTTAATTTAACACTTTTTATACATATACTAGCAGTGCCCGCGGACTCCGTTCCGCGTTAGAAATATTTTTACCCCGGCCCGTTTGTCCCGCGTAATACTTCAGGTTAAAAGTTCGGGATAAATAAAAATTATGATGATGAAGATATTTTTTTATTTTGGCTTTTTGTTTTTTTTAGTTTTCTGTTTTTTTTATTGGTTTTTGTATGTTTTGTTTTTTATGTTACTGTTTTTTGTTGTTATTTTTATTACTTGATGTTAATATACACTGTTTACATAAATACATCATGTTTACTTATTTTAATTGTTCAAAACTTCTCGATATACTAGTACCTATATTAGTAGTAATGTTATCATTTGGTACTAAAATATATTGTCTTTCAGGAGTTCCAACCCGAGGTAAGCCAACATATAACTGCCCATGGGAAAAACAGTACTTTCTCAGGTCAATGCCCACTAGAGAAAATGTTTGACCCTGGGGCTTATTAATAGTGAGGGCAAAAGAAACCTTGACGGGATACTGTAACCTTTTAAACGGTATAGGTAAATCAGTCGGAATTATAGGTAAGGTAAGCCAGAAGGACTCAAAGAATTTAAAAATTCTTGAGGATAGTGCACTGTATCCTCAATATTACACACCGTGTCAATGGACCGGGAATTTTTCCTAAAATTATTTTATTTATCTCATTCACTGAAGGTCGGGATATATTGCGTCTATTAGATCTTCTAACTTCTGTAATATGTGACCTAACCGATTGTCAAGTTTAATGTCATCCCTACTGTTGGTGTTAGGACAGCAAATTTTTCCTTCTCCAAGATTCAGTAGTTGCGTGTTCCTTTTGTTATTCCATCCATCCATCAGCCTTTTAACGTCCACCAAAGAATGGGGGATAAAGTCGTAATAGCCACGCTTGGCAGGCGGGTTGGCGATCGCAGTGGATGTTGTTAATACTCAAGGGAGTGCTGCTGCCCACTCCCCGGGTATTCCCTCAGTTGGCTTGGTGGCACAAATATTCTAAATTGAATTTGCGTTCTAAAAAACATATTTATAAAGATATAAATTAATACCATATGGGCTAAATAAGCTTCACAAAAATTATTTTTAATCCACAATTTTAACAGTAAAAGCAGTTATTGTGAGTTATCCGTAGGAGATAGGCATATACTATCGCGGACTTTTTTACAGATTTTGATATGTTATTTAATATTGTAGTAGATTGTTTTGTTCTATCCTCAATTGTTTCCGCAGCGCACGCGATGAAAGCAATTTTTTTTACAACTTGGATTACATTATTCAAGTTTAAGTAAAGATGCGTAATTAATTTTGGAAATTATTATAGCCTATGACACTCCACAATAACGTAGCTTTCTATTGGTGAAATAATTTTGAAAATTTGTTCTGTAGATCCAGAGATTACCCGTTACAACGTCACAAACTCACAAACGTTACCTCTTTATAATAATAGTATAGATATGTGGAAGCCTTCTAATGTTCTTTACGTATCCAATTTTTTTACTATTCTATAATATAGTGTTCCATCCATCCATCAGCCTTTCGAAGTCCACTGCTGGACATAGGCCCCAAGAGAACGCCGCAACATGTGTTTCACTCATATAGAGCCGTAATCGCCACGCTTGGCAGGCGGGTTGGCGACCGCAGTGGATGTTGTTAATACTCGAGGGAGTGCTGCTGCCCACACCCACGGTATTCCCTCAGTTGGCTTCTACGACTCCCATGGCTGGAGAGGGGTGGGACAATTCTAAAGCCGGCACCACACGGCAACTAAAGCCGGCCCCACACGGCTACTAAAGCCGGTCCCACACGGCAAATATAGAGTTAGTGCCTCAGAAACTGTTCTTACTACTTCTAGGCTACTTATTCTGGCTTCGGCGAAGGTTCGCATTATCTTGATAGTGTTGCTAGAAATAAGAATTTTTATTGATTTTGTTTGAAAGGAATGCCTATTACAACGGGTCAGCAGTATCCTTACTTACATAATATTATAAATGGGAAGTGTCTTTATTTGATGCACTTTAGGTACATGATATAACTATTTCAAGGGTCGTCATGAATGTCTGTTCATACATACGTCCGGAGCACAGAAAAGGACATACGCTGTTTTTTCTTCCGGAAACATCATTTTTTCCAGGTCAAAAAGTTCTTGCGGAAAAGCTTATTTGCATAAAGATGATTGATGTGCTGTAGAATGACATATTTATATTCTTGACCTAATTATGCAGTCCACGCAAACAACACGGAATTTTGTTTAAATATAAATACACGTAAAATTGAGCTTTATTTCATGAACTTGCAACTATAAATATATTTAATTATCGAAATCAGCGCGCATGTGTCAAATATGGCTAAAATATTTATCCACTTCAAAGGCCAAATTTTAACTTTGTTAGTGGCAACAACGCGATGCTCTGTAGATAATTTAGTCATAGCAATACAGAGTATCTAGTTAATTCAGAATTTATAGTTGCATTTGAAATGTCATTCAACGCGACTTATGAGTTTGGATTTCGTCGGCTCGTCTCGACTACCGACGCAAGCGCATCGCCCACGCAATAATTGCTGATGCATTACGACGCAATTTTATTGTTTTATTTTATAATTAAATCTCGAAACCTGTTTGAAGTCTTACTATGTAAATGCCTCGAGGCACAGGATTCGTCCTACCGGAAAAAATCGCACAAGGACCATGATAATTCATACCTGACAGATCTATCTTTGATGATGTTTAATTGCTCATTCTGTAGAATTAAAATCTAAGCTGTGTGTTTGAAGTTTTCTTTACTTCGACAGGTATAGCGAAGTAATCTTGATTGTACTTTGAAAATCTGGTATGAAGATCCAAAATAGTTTTTAAACCAGCTCATAGCGCCTAAGCAGGCGTTTCCTAACGTAGGTATCCAATTACTTTCACCCACTTAGAATAGACTCGTTAGTTTTGGGGCGCAAGCGCATATCAAATTATGTGACGTGTGCCTTCAAAGCTACTAGTTTACCTGTAAAGTATACTAAGTGCTATAGTGTTGTTCTAGGGACCGATGTTGACTTGCGTCCGTGTGTGGTCCGAAGGGCTCATTGATACCACATCAAAATGATACAACTACGTCAAAACTCTATACCAATTTCGATCTTATGACTATTTTACAAGGATAATTTTTGTTTGGGCTTATGTTTACTTGTGTGATGAGCTTCCGAATGTTTAGCTAAATAAGACAGTGTTGCCTTTGAAAAAAGAAGGATAATAGCGAAAGTGTTAAGTCGGTCTGGTTTGTTAACTTTTTGTAAACACAAATTTAATTTAATTTATTTTTAGACATGGATGACGTGTGTAGATAATGCAAATTGTTTGAAATTGCGAGAGGATGTGCAAGTTTCACGACAGACATTGCGTGGGTAACCCATTGTGTTCTGTGAAATACTGGCACATATGCTATTACGCATTCAATGCTGCAAATTTTAATTAGAGCATTTAAATGTAACTATATCAATAAATTCTCTCTACTTTTATTTTAACGGAGAATATTTGTACTCGTTCTTTGGATTGTAGTAGCTCTTTATAAATCTGTGATAACCTTTTGTGCATCTACAAAATGACAAGTGAGACAAAGGGTCAATAAAAATCAAATAACTTTTTATACCATCAAAATGGCACTCTACAGCCATTAATAAGCTAATGACAGGCGAGTTTGACAGGCAGTTATCGCGCCATCTAGCTGGAACAGTTTAATATCGAGCGCGTTTCTCTACGTCAAAATGTTATGATAGACGGTCGCTTATATTCATTTGATTTAGTGCCCCTTGCGTTGAGAACTGCATTGATATATCAATTATTTTAGGTATGCGAGCTTGGTATTTTTAAGACACGATCTTGCTTTCATGTCATACCATTTGGATTAAATCATCAATTACTGTGTTCGATACGTATTTTGGTTTTATCTGATTTGTATTAGTAATACTTTGATGTATAAAATGAATAAAGCCAAGAAACAATCACAGTCTTTAAGGCCAAGGTATTACCAAGAATTAATCGGACGCAAAGTGAGCGGTGGTCGGTCATGTATTGTTTGTAAATGGGGTGCCTGCTCCCAGCGGGGTGCGGCTTTTATTAGGAAGTGACATTTTGAATTTGAGCTTTCAAATTGATATTGTCACATAATAACATCATAAGTGATAAAAGATTTAAGAAATTTGGCAAAAAAGTACTCGGATACCCAGGATTATCTGATCAAATGAATATAAGTGTTTGATAATATCGATATATTCAATAAGATGCATTAATATTATAAATATGTTTCGTACAAATAAATAATATACAATGATGGTTGACAGATCGTAGGCGATTACTATTCAGGACCCGAGGCTTTTTGTTGATTTGGTTTTATTTGAATCGACACGGTTTATTTGATTGGAAAGGGTTCAAGTTATTGATTTTCAAAATGCATGTTTGTTTTGATGGACTTGACTCTATATGTAGTCTTTAATAAAAATAGAGGTTGTGATACCGGTAGTTTTTTGCCGATAAAATGGTGTTTGGGCAGCTGAGTTTGATTGTGTATCAATAAAATGGAATATTGTCGCTCTTGTTTATTTTAACATATTTTGTATCTGTGAAAATATTATTTGTTGCTTTTTTTATTCTGTATTATATTTTTATATTCTGTAATAATTATTTATTATATATACTAAACGTAGTGTTATATGCTCTTTGATATATACCAAAGAGCATATAACACTATGATATATACATAACACCTGAATAAATATTCAATTCAAAAACCATTTTCCTTTAAAAATCGCACTCTTTATACTATAAAATGGAAATAATTTATAATGAAAAGCTGTACTAAGGAGATTCATCGGAGAAGAGAAGACGGTTACTCCTCCTTAGACCGAAGACTTAGTAGGCTTAACTTAATTATAGGAAGACAGGCTCTTGTGAAGCAATTATGCATGGGAAGAGGCATTACAGGGAAACCTCACAGTAGGAGGACGGAATATTTAGCTAAATACAAAAAGCCGATGGATGCAGGCGGTACAAAACTATAACATTGTGTTAGAAAGGCCTTTTTCCAGCAATTGACGAAGAGAATCTGATTAATGGATGGATGATAATAAATTACCTACATTGAGATCAATAGATAATATATATTATCAGTGCCGTAACTAGGGCGGTGCCAGCAGTGTTAAGGCACAGGGCGCAGATCCCAGAGGGGCGAAAAGGACCAGACCAGAACAACACCCGTATCACTACTGCTGTGTGTAAATACTCCTAATTAAGTGTACAAAAACGTAGTTTTTAGTTGATAGATTTATTTTTATAAACATTAGATTTTAGTATCAGAACCAGGTAAGATTAGAACATTTTTTAAGGGCGCAGCTATACAAGCTAACACCGGGCGCATAAAAGGCTAGTTACAGCACTGTATATCATAGTCTTTATCAGTGTCTGTCTGTATCTCTCTCATTGCCGTTTAGGTGTTTTTATCAGAAACTACCTAAAATACTGAAATATTAGAATTTAAAAAGTTACAGTTCTTCCAAAATTACTAGTAAAATATAAAACTGCTTTAAAATAACACAGAGTTAAAATGTTATTACTAATCACCATGATATTAGATACATGCAAATATGAGCAAATATTATTTCTATCGTGTGAATAATCATCTTCTAGGTACATAACTGTATATTTGTAATAGTAACGAGCAGATAAAATAACACAAAAGAATAATTTATCACAATAGCTAAATGACAGTTGGCATTGGTAACGCTTGAGGTAGACAACATTTTAAGGATTTCGACATCGTCCCAGTTTCCAAATGAACACTAATTAAATCTATTATTCTTTTTAAGAATACCAAGAAAATTTTATTTCTGAAGAAGCTGGAGAACGAAATGTTTATTGAATCGTAATTCATCATCACCGTCGCCGTTATGTTCCATTGCTTCGTTGAAGAAAAAAAAGTTTACGTGTAACTAATATTAAGTGAGTACCTAATATTCACGTTATTAAATCCTATCATTTGTACAACGTTGTTTCGTAATTCATTGAAATATCTTAATAATTGAATGCATTTCAGTTTTCATTTTGACCGGATTTGTTAATGTATAGTATGCTATTAGTTCATAGTACATCAATACATTGTAAAGCAACTGTTTCATAGACAGGTGACCTATCTGCGGTCACTGCATTAGTTTCCTGAACGTTTACGATCTCCGCAAGCCTTAGGTAATTAAACGGCGGTTAGGGCACGGTTTAACCATACTTTAACGATACATTTTACTGTCACAAACCCATTGTACTAGTGCTATCTTGCGTTAACATATATTACAACTATGTAAATAGACAATGAGATTTCTAATAATAACATTAGTTGGGTTTTACTACAATTTATATAGCACTAGTCTTCATTGGATCGCAAGAGTTTTCTTACATAATTATCTAATAAATACACAATTCATCGGCAAATATACAAATGGCCTACTTACACAGAAACCTTTGCAATTTACTAATAGCATTACCTAAACATGACAGTGCCTTAAAACTAAATTATTTTTAGTATTATCTTGTAACGAATGTAAATTTTAGTTCACTAAATAAATTCATAGCGTTGACTGCGTTTCCTGCAGTGATATAATATATGATGACATGTAAACCTCGAATAGGTATTTATTGCTATTTTAATATTATACCTCCGCATCCCCGTTATTGGGTAACGTGCCCAGAAGGCTGGCAGCATTGCCACTTTGTATGGCAATGCTTATTCTTTGTGCAAAGTAAAGGCCAGCCCTCATGGTCACGCGAAAATTCGATTAACTTTCTCGCTATTTCGTTATATAGCAAAAGTGCACTAGGACCCCCTGAGTCAAGCGTCTCAATCCCAAACGGTCCAAAAACATAATCTTCATTAAGATTATGATACTTGCGTCGTTTGAGCGTTTTCTAATGGCCTGAGAATTCTTCGATGCCTTGAATATGAATGAATTATTGATTTATTTGTATATTACTAATATTTTATATATTATCAGGTTAACAGTTAAAACGATTATTTACGTAGTAGCGAGATAAATAAAATATTAAAATGTATATTATACCTATACAATTACATATTTTTAAACTAACAAAACTAGTATAAGTATTACCTATAAATAGGTATACAGATTGTGGCGAAAAAAATAATTAAGAATATAATTTAGTAGATAAACACTAGAACGGACTTTAGATAAGGGGGACTAAAGTTCGTTCAAGCGACATTCCGCAGCTGGCAACTTGCCCAAAATTCTGGCTGCACCCTGGATGGCTTATTCTTTGATCGATGTATAAGTCAGCATTACGGTCACTTGTCCATTCATTAAGGCATCCTACTAAATATTCATAAATTACCTAAATATTATTATTTAATCTAACCAATGTTTTTGAATAAGTCTTAAAATTGACGGATTATGTACGCTATATACGTCTGATTCCTAATAATTGTGATTGACATAATTTTTTCAAAATCTACTAATTAAATCTGTACTAAGCTGTAACTAAATTCAATATATTTGTTTAACTTGAATTTATATAAAAAAGCTATTTTTAGAACACGAAACCATTTTTTTAGAATCTTTTTATGTCTGTTTGTTAGATCGCATATCACGCAAAAATCACGAATCTTTATAAAAATTGCTATTTTACAGAGAGATAAATTTTATAATGATAGGCTTAGTAGTTAAGGCGCGAAAGCTAACATAAAAAAAAACAAACATTTGGGATTGTAAGTGTCCCTAAATGTTTTTAGTAGCTTATTTCATATAATTGATTACATATTTTAATTTGAATTACCTAATTTACATTTAAAACAACGATTAACACACGTCATTTTGTAATTAAATTACATCATAAAACGGGAAAACTTAATTATGATATTTATTTGCTACACGGATATTATAATTATTCATTTGTATTGTAATTTAAGTTCATACAAAGTAGAGATATAATTTATTGCATTTGCACGATTCTTGAATTGTGCAGCGGATGTGGACATTGATGTAGGTATATATATTGTTACTTTTTAGCTATAAAGTAATGTTGAGATGAACTAAGAATAGCTACATGTATCGAATAGCGATGTCGTAAGATTATACAGGTAGTAAACCGATCAGGCGATGTTACTTTATAATGATGTCTATTTTATACTTCAAGGGTAGCAAACAAAAATTCCAGTAGTCCGTGGGAGTTGCTATGGTAGCTTCACAACGATCTGCGAGAGAATCAAGGCAATACCTCTCTTGTTGCAATTAAGACACAGTTCATACGTATTAAATTCAAGAAATTAAATATCTATTTGGATGCATGTCCGTGCCACGAAAGAAGCAATGGGTCCCGACTATGAAATAATAAGACGGTAATCGTTACATGCCACAGTCCTAAATGAAATTCTGACTCCGGTCTTATTGAAGTCACCAGTTGTCTAAATAGTTGGAATGCAGAACTCGGGAAGGTCAGACTGACTGTTACTCTGTAAGCTCTGCACATATAAGTATCAGCTCAAACCAAACAGAAGCCAACCTTAATAATGTTTTGGATAAGGCTAGGAAGAAGAGTATGCATAGGCAGCTGATAGTCTAGCTAGGGCAAAGATAGGGGTCTCAAGAAGTGCAAAGAAGGAGGGGTATCGTAAAGGCAAGAGTATCAATCCCGCAGTCTGAGTTTTAGTTGTACACCTCTGACTTTTTAAAAGTATGTGTGCATCTGTTTACAAATCTTCACTGCCTGTTTAAAGAAACAACGTGGAGAAACATCCTTGCTTGAGAGATTTCTCGATGGCTACTGAAGCCTCCGAACTGGTCTGAGCCATTCTTCTCGCATTGATAGGAGAGCCGTCCTCAAGGGATAGGTAACGTGCTATGAAGCATGTCGGAGAATCAGTGATGTATATATCCCATAAATGTTGTTAAGTTAAAGTTACCTATTTATAATGAAAGTCGTTACACACGAGTTAACGAGCCATACTAGGGCACTCACGCTCACGCGAAATCAAGGAAAGGGGGTTGGTGAGTGGTAACAGGAGAACGGACGTGCTAATGAATATTCTATAACTTCGCAGAATTAAGGGCACGGCCTAGCTCTAACACCTTTAAGAAATGTAGACAGAACAGGGAGAGCCTGGGTCTTTTATTACCTAACTTTATTATAATAAAGGTCAAGTAAAGTAGCATCTCGCCGCGTGGGGCCGGCTTTAGAATTGTCCCACCCCTCTCCACCCATGGGAGTCGTAAGAGCCGCAGCAGCACTCCTTCGAGTATTAACAACATCCACTGCGATCGCCAACCCGCCTGCCAAGCGTGGCGATTACGGCACTATCCCCCATTCTTGGGGCGGCCTATGTCCAGCAGTGGACTTTAAAAGGCTGATGGATGGATTTATGGAAAGTAGCATCATTATTGTTACAATAATATGTACAGTACTAGTAGACCAGGCAAACGTTTTCCTGCCCAAACATTGGCATTTCATCGGAGTGGAATTGTTGCCACCTAGGTATATGTTATGTTAGAATTATATGAGTAAAGAAACCTTTATTTTGCCTATATCTGAGATCCTATCGTGGCGCCAATTAACAGGTGAGATTGTGTGTCTATAACCACTATGAACAATATAAAAATAAAATTCTGTAAATTAGCACTACTAATTAATTATTACTATCGACTAAATCTAATTTTGCCTTAATTCCTTATTTAACCATAGGTCACTCTGATCACCTGCAACGCAAATTGAATGTGTGTCCGATGAATGAATGGAAAGTCCGACAATTTCCGCAAAGGAAGTGACACAAGTCGGCCATGTTTTATACAAACACTGAGAGCACCACATCCGTTTGGCGCCGCCATTGATCTATCCAGCCAAAATGTATTGCAAAGATAATTTGGCTAAATAATAATTGATAGTAATTATACTAAAAGATTAAATTGTGTAATAATCACCATCTGTGGATACCAAACTAGAAATCTGTTCCAACTTTTCTTATAAACCTACCGTAGTATTCAGTTGTAATAATAATTTGAAGAAGAAGACATAAGACGTTTATTTCTTTATTAATTTGGAGGAAAATATTAAGTCAAGATGGCTGTTTTTATGTAACCGAAAGTTTAACTACAGTTCTTATTGGTATAGGCTTATTGTTACAAGTAAGAGTAATTTCAGGCATGTATTGCATCTACAAGTAGGTACATAATTAAAATTGCTAGCAAATATGTGTATGAACACTTCTCTGCTGGGGAAAAGAGAGCCTGGGTCCCATCTGCAATCCAACAATTCTTCCCATGAAAAGTAATGAGTCAAAACAAACACGCCTCAATCACAAAGACCTTTTATACATGATGATGTCTGTTTGCCTTTTTACGGCATAACTTAATAATGCAAATAAAGGTAAGCATCACAGTTTACCTGACATATTCACATTTCATGCGATTGTCGATGCGTCAGGGGTCAACAAGGACTAAGCGACAAAACTCGACCTGGTTATGTCTTGGGATGAAATCATGGAATGGAGTAGAGTTCAGTTCATCGATCCTCTTAACACATTCGATTCGTCAGAAAACTACATTTTACATTGTTTCCTCGAAATATCACCCAACGGCTAGCGCGCCTACACATTCCACGCAATAAAAGCAATCGATTATTACCTATATGTGTGAAAAGCGGAAGGAATAGTCCGTTAAGGCGGCCTGGCCACGGCCGGGCCGTGTCACTCGTGAGAATTGTCAATATTTGACCCCGAACCCATTCCTATGCTTCGAAATTGTCTCAACGATATATCGATATTTTCCAATCACAAATATTATCTTCAAAACTGACCGCGCTTGATTCCGACTTATTAATCGGTTATTCAGTCCACTGTATATCACAGCAAGATGCTTCGTAAACATTGATTCATTATCTCAATCGCAGTGCTAAATCACCGTTTTTATTTGCGCTTTCTACGCGTAAATAAATATGTGTAAAGGTATATTACCGCGGAATCTGGCACGCGTCAATCAAACGGAACGTACACGAAATCCAACGATTTGTCACTCCACTGTTTGAGGCATTCACAATAACGGCCGCCATTTTGGTGACAATAATTAACAGATAGGCATCTTCGTCCACCCGCTTTCTAGTTTTTGTTTTCTTAAAATAATTATCATTACAATAGGCAACGCGATCTCTTTTTATTTACCGCTGCTGCGGTGTTTTGAATAAAATTAAGAGACCAAATGATTTCGAATTCAATAGCGCCGGGACGGTGGTAATGAGCATCTATTAGAAACTAGTGGAACAAATGTTTACATACCTGTCCACCATGTTTACAGGCACGTCGGCATCGTGTACCAATCGCATTATCTTCTTGATTTTAAAATATATTCCGTAGTGAATGGGCCGGTGAGATCGCAAAGACTCCATTCAACCGACTAGCCGCCGGTCGCTAAATATTCGACGCTGAAAATATTTCAGCATGGTATTCGAAGCGTTAAACAGCTGTTGAATGAGAGTTTAGCACCGGGAGTACGACGGAGGCGCGTGTGCGTAGTGCAGCCAAAACCGGCGCTCACGTTGTCACGCCGTTCACCGCGTAGTCGTCATGCCGTCAATGGCCTGGGTTATTTACCTCTTCTTATCACCTTTTGTTTTGGTCAAATACTTATCTCGTGTGTATGGATTCTCGATATACTAACAACTACTGCAGGTTTTGATTATAATTAACGCTTAAATTTATATATATAGCTGAAATTTATGATACCCGGTTTGGAGTATTTATGAGACAGAACAATTTGATTACAAATTAATTGACGTTTTTATTCATTTCTTTGCAGTGTAAGTTAGTAAAATCAGAATTTTACATTTCATATTAAGTCCCAAAATTAATTGTAAATAAATATCTCCAGAAAATTCAATGCATGTTGGTGTAAGATATCGAGATATCGAACATGGAAGAGAAATAGAAGCCTAAGCTATTGGAATAACTAACAATAAAAGCATCGGAGGCCGATTGGTGATACAGGTCCTTGTGTCTACATTAGCATCTCGAGTCAGGAGTGTGTGCAAACAGCGAGGGTCATCTGATGAAATGTTCAAAGGCTTTTAGTTCCCGAGAATTATTAAATGAAGGCCCAGGATCGTAATGTAAACACTGTGTGTTTGTTGAGCCAAGAACCTGTTGCTTTGTCGACGTTTGATGCGTGCTTTGGCTTATTGGCGGTTATTTTATGTGTGCTAATGTTAATGTTAGTGCTGCAGTATCTAGCTACATTGTCGCACGCCACAGTTTCCTCCTCCTCAGGTCGTCAGCTATGTGTTATGTTATTTTTGTTTTATTTTAGAATAACTTAATATTTACATTTAAAATAAATTTATATTGCCCGTTGATGTACTCAACAAATTCAAAGGCTAAAGTTAAAATTCAATTGTGTCCAGTAAATGTGAAATGCCTGCCTGCATTATGTGTGAGAAACGTCTCTTAGAATCGGCATTTCATTTCTTACGTAAACACAAAGGTAGATTTCCCTTCAACGTCAACAATGAGTTGTTCAAATGAGTGTTGCAACCAACTTTGCAAAAACAGATATGTATATGGATACCTAGGCAAATACTTGAAGGGTTGTACCTCCATAAATGTATAGGTAACACTGGGCGCTAATGCTGTTAATAGGTGGACAAAGCTTGTCGTGACGGCTCTTGCTAATAAATATTCCAGGGAGTGTAGCTACGCGAATACTGCCATCACGCTGCATTCATTTGTCGTCTGGTATCTAATGAATTTCTTTGTCTTTTATGCGAAAGCTCTCATTTTAATAATGTTGTTTTATCCACACAGTTTCAATTTTAATTTTAGTATGTTAAACATTGTGTCATGTTTATTGATCGGATTGACGTGTGTCCGATCAATTCACACCGCCATCAATATTTTCACCTCGCACCAGCTCGGCGATATCTCCTTTAACAACTAAATGTTCAATATTTTATTACCGCACTTATTTGTCTTACATACCGACCAAACATGTTGAACGCACACGACATCTTTCATTACAAGTTTCTATTTGATTTCGCCTCATAAAATTTACTCGCACAGACACGATTATGATTTCTATCACAAATATTACATTGTATAAAACAACTGAAAGTTTTAGTTCTTTTGTAACTGTCAATGGTTTCATTGTAGCACAAAGTTTAATATTATCTGTGGTTGCTGTATCTACTGATAGATTTATTTTTATACACAGCTTCTGTGGCTTCCATTTAAAGTGAAGTTTCTCTAAAACACATTTTTATATTTTTGACCTCATTGATATCATATAGTTATAAATTAGAGTATGTCTAAAAATGAGCCCAATATTTATGGGTTTAAGATAAGTTTTGGTAGCATAAGGGCTGCAGAAAAAGGTGCTAATCAACGGTGTGTCCTCCTGCTTATGCGTCGGTATTCCTTCGGAGATTTTTCTGAGAACCGCACCAGTTCTATTCCCTGTTTGTTCAAATAATAAGCAAGTGGGTAGTTTAATGGGTCCGATAGATAAATTCTTTCACTTTCCGTTTCTTTGTTGAGGTCACGATTTGAAGTGTATCATGGAATATGTCTGTTTGTTTACTAATTTACAAATTGGGTGCAATATTTTGTGTACTGGCCTTGTTTTTATGGGACGTTAATCTGTAATACCTACGAGTACTCGTGTCATTCATTTCCTTAGGTGAGTTTAGTGTGAAGTGAAATTTTGGCCGCCATTATTGACTTGCAGTATCTTTTCATCGGCCACTAAACAAGTTACAGTTAATATTATATTATAAAATCACGCGAGAGATATCAACAAAACGCTAAAGTCGCTCCGATTCTGTTTGTAGTCACATTAGCGCGTGCTGTGCTAACGTTATCCTACTTATCGGAACGCACATCTGTTGATTTTTACAGTTCGTCTTGTGATAATAACAAATCAACATTTGCCATGTTTATTTTCATAACTAAATTTAGTGATTCTGCGGCTTATAAGGTAGACGAACTTAAAAAGACCCCTTAAGTGGCTCATTTTATTGATATAACGTTTAAATAAAATTGCGGTCACCTCAAAAAGTAATAAAAGATTGTAGGAATTCAGTAGCAGTCTGGAGCCATGAGAAAGAAAAGTCGAATGAAATGACAGGGTGTGTATACGGGAGCGATTGATGTGATTATAGGGTTCCGTAGAATGCTAGATCAGCTGAGATTATGTTTATTTATTGTGTCATAGACATCGCTTATAATAATACTGTTATACTACGAATAATGATTATGTGATCGTAGATATTTAAAGTAAACTAAAAAAATATGTTTAATATTGGATGCATGATATTGTATTGAAAACAAGGCAGAAGACTGCTCATGATGACGCTCTCTCGCAGAGACTTACCTATATCCAGCAGGAGACGAAAATGGGTGATGGATGGATGGATGAATTAATGAAGTCTAGATTGTAAATTTTTTAATTATATTTTTCTGCCCGCGACTTCATCCACGTGGACTTTAGAATATAATTATGTCATTCTACTACATATTATTTATCTCTATGTGAAAATATTTCCCACAAAAACCATAAATTTTTAGGGATTAAACACAAAGTGGAAAATGTGAAATCAATATTAGTCAAGCTATGCAGCAATGAAACTAATAAATGGATCGCAATAAATTTGAACATATTAATGTGCGGAACCCTGAACTGAGCTGTTAGGGCGACTTGCGTGTTGTTTCGACGCGAGCGTTTATCCGAACGAAACATTTCACCGATAATAACCCCACACAATATAATAATGCGAATAATAAATAAAAATGGAAATAAAATAATAATTTTAATGTCGTAATTGTGGGCCGGGGGCTGCGTCGGCGTAAAACGCGCTCATTTCGAACAACAATTTGATTGCCTGCCGCTACACTTACATATTATATTGATTCCAATGGAACTTTAACTGCATCAGTACCGAGACTGGTTTTGCTTAGTTGGTATTCGTTTCTCGCATTGGCATAACGTACTACTATCGGGAGCAAGTTCTATTAATTTCTCAATAGAAATACGCTTAATATGAATGATAGACAACGGTTTTGTTTTTGTAATAAAACTAGCTGTAACTGTAATATCTACGAGTACGTCTTGTAATTCTCAATCGTCAGTAATGTCGAATTGAAGACTCTTCATGCTTTTCATGTCTCCGAAAACTTGCTGAAATGCAGATTGTTTATGTATTATCTTCATCTATAAACAAATTTGAAGCCATATTATTTTATATAAATAGTGAAAGCCTAACTATTAGAAAGGAAACTGCTAGTTTGAAATCTCAATATCGCAGGGCACCAAAGCTTTTGGAATATTTTTGGAATTGATTACAAATTATATTACAACCCGGTGAGAGAATACATCATGAGGAAACTCACATATTACAGAGATTTTTTTAAGGTATAGTGAACTCTGAGCAATGCGGGTTACATGCGACCAACGTGGTAGACTACGAACGGAATACCTTGTTTGTTACAATGTAAGTTTCAGCAAATGTTAAAGCCCCTAAGGCTTATACTGTGGCCACCAGATGTTACTGTTATAGATCTTGATATGAATAAGTAATAATATAACGCAATTC
Organism: Leucoma salicis; assembly: GCA_948253155.1. Taxonomy (NCBI): domain Eukaryota; kingdom Metazoa; phylum Arthropoda; class Insecta; order Lepidoptera; family Erebidae; genus Leucoma; species Leucoma salicis. The sequence goes on along the minus strand of OX411820.1, from coordinate 8,594,973 downwards.
AACAAATTAACTCCGTCGGCAATGGAGTAACGGAAATAATACTATTTGTGTTTATTAAATTATTATATAGCTGTAAGTAAACAATTGAAGATTAAAGGTGAATTGAAGGTTAGTTCAACAAAGTATGTATTAATTATAGACAACACAATGTTGAAGACTATATTTACTTTGTGTTGATAGACCAAGATCAAATCGAGAATTAGAGAAATAGATTTAGTTTCAGTTCAATTGGCGTAAGCCAAAACACCATAGGTATATTATTATGCGCAGTAAATCATTGCTAATGGATGACAATTAAAAAAAACCTATCATAAATAATGTACCGATTCATTTACTAGATATGATTAATATTATTTCAGCCATAATTAACATTATAATATACAAAAAAAATGAGAAATTTATAAATAACTGCTAAAGATTAGATACGTGCCTCTTTCTCAGGCTTTTTACTGCGGATGCGTGATAAGATCGATTTCGTTGTCCCATAACAGGCTAAACGAAGAAAATGACGCTAAAAAGTTATACATTTTTAATTTAGATTCTTTACAGTTTCTTGGTAGACAAGCAACAGATTTGAATTTGTCTTAGCAGCGAACGCAGTCTTCAGCATTGCCCCAAGGCTGTGAAGTTTCTGATGGTACTTAATAGTAAAAAAAACTAAAACATTTTACTCTTAGAACGCCTTATTAATATAAGAGTTTAAATTCTGATTCATTGTGCTTCTAATTTACAGTATTAATTTCTCCTTCTTGTAAAGTAATGCGTTAGGTATATACCTATTATACCACTGAAGTGTAACACAGTTTCAGTGGCCCCACCAGGCGGAGAGACGGCACACTGCGGGTTTATTTAGTAGGTGAGGGCCCACACAACCCTGTTCGTTGCCTCCAACGACGGGGTGTCCGGTTAGGTACATTTTTTGCTGCCTTAACAAAAAGGAGGAAGTTTATCTATATTATACTATATTTTGAATTTAAATAGGTACTTTGTAATTATGTATAATGGGTAACCCATCAAACTGGATTACTGAGTAACGTTAACATTATTTACTGCAGGCTTCATGAGCGAAGCGTTGAGGTGGGTTCTAATCCCGCTTTACACGGAACAACTGATTTTTCAAACTTAAAATGTCTCTATTTATCATATATTGCACTTGTAAAATAATATCTACACACACATATAAAGAATAAACACTATTTTTAACACTGATGATATTTTTGATGCCATTTTTGTTATTTAAACTAGTTAAAAAACTGTTTGAAAAAAATCCGGCTTGGACGTCCGTGAGTTGTAGGTAATGTATGTTAACACGATAACGACCAAAATACTTTACTAATCGAGTCTTATTTTTTTTGTTTACGAATTATTATGATTAGGAAGAGAGCCCTATTACTTTTCACGGTCTGATTTGATGTGGTTTAATGGTTATTAAATAAACAAAAAAATACTGAATATTTACGCTCAACGCGACACTAAAACCAGCGCCTTTCATGAGAACTACCTTTATACGTACGCATAGCCAATTAGCGACCGTTGGTTTTACTATCGTCAACAGAACGCCGTTCGCCCGGCTGGTACATTGTTTTTTGTTAAAAGAAAGTTCTAACCTTTGCTTGACGAACTGATAATATTTGTCAAGTATGATAACTATTTTATCCACAACAATAATTAAAAACACTAAACACACGTAAACAATAACACACCAACGTTATAAAAAACGAAAAAAACATATTTTATATACCACAATTTTTACGACACTGAAATAGCGGCGCGGGGGCCCTTTTCTTGCGTGGCCTTGACGTGCGCGTGGCCAGGAACTGAGAGGTAGACCAATATAGAAGTACTTCTTAAAATTAGCGCTAGATGGCGTATAAGACCTGAAACCCACATTAGTACTTTTTGAAATTAGCGCTATCTATGTGATTTATTGAAAACTACTTAGTAAGACCAATACATTATTAGTTACTTATCAAAAATAATCAATTTTATTGTGAAAAATGTAGATTATGAGGCGTGCAGTTTTAGATTTTCCAAAGTATTTATACTTTTTAAATACTTTTGTTTTATAATTTATAGTGGTACAGATATATATAAAGTGTAATTAGTTATTTGAACTATAATAATACACTCTACGTGTCTTCTTCGCGTTATTTTTCCTATTTCTGTGTACGTTTAACGCCTCGCGACATTCATACATAATTGCCAGCCAAATGACCAGTCTTCGATCACCTGCCACTCAGATACAATTTTAAAATAAGTCACACACGAGACGATGCTATAATTATGTTAACTTTATATTGCAAATGTTGGATTTATAATTTAACTACAAGTATATCGACTTTTGCTAATTGGCATTTGGTTTTTTTTTATGCTAACGTTTGTAGATGGGTTAGAACCTCTCCACACATAGGTCGTAAACGAATCGTAGCTAGTTTTTTAAAGCACATTTGCATTGGGTAAACCCTCATATATACATTTGCATTGGGTAAACCCTCATATATTATAAAGCTGTATTAGAGCTGTGTCTGTACATTTAAGATATTTGAGAAAAAATGGCTGTAATAGGCTATGTAGGCGTGTCTAAACACAAAACATTGTTTTTATAATTTTTGTGTTTGTCTTTTTATCTGTTTGTCTGTTTGTTTGTTCGAGCATCACGCCAAAACTACTGAATGGATTTTGATGCAACTTTTTTTATTTGATAACTTTTGATTAGACTTAAAAACTGGTATTTTATCATATACATTTTATCCAGCTACTATATCGGGAACCTGAGATATAACCTAAAAACTAGCCTTTGACTGCGGTGGAGCCATTGCACGCCTCATAAGCGAAGCGTTGAGGTGTGTTCTACTCCCGGTTGACACGGCATAGCTGATTTTTCAAACTTAAAATGACTCTATTTATCATATATTGCACTTGTAAAATAATATCTACACACACATATAAAGAACAAACACTATTTTTAATACTCATGATATTTTTGATGCCATTTTTGTTATTTAAACTAGTTAAAAAACTGTTTGAAAAAAATCTGGCTTGGACGTCCGTGAGTTGTAGGTAATGTATGTTAACACGATATCGACCAAAATACTTTACTAATTGAGTCTTTCTTTTTTCCTTTACGAATTATTATGACTAGGAATAGAGCCCTATTACTTTTCACGTTCTGATTCGATGTGGTTTAATTGTTATTAAATAAAAAAAAAATACTGAATATTTACGGCATTTACGCTCAACGCGACAGTAAAACCAGCCAATGTAGAAGAGACCTGTAACCTTACAGGATGCAGGAGTACACAAGCTGGATTGTGATTATGGTCGCCCTAGAATGATACGTGAGGCTATTGAAATTAAGAAACATCCCAATTTCAATAGAGAAGACGGCTGGGTCTTACCATCAAGCTGGAATCCTGTGATAGGCCTCACTAAATAGAATACAAGAAGGCACACCACAAGATTGCAAGACACAGTTAGCGCTTATTGTGTAGATAAAACCCACAGTAGTGATTAGGTTTTGCCTTAAAAAAATTTAAACTTAATTCAGCTCTAAGTAATTCCGTACAAAATTTAATAATCCATAACAGTTGTTGCCTACTGAGTTTTCTGGCCGGATCTTTCCGATGAAACCGTTGAAATAACATATCAGCCTTGGACGTCTATCATCTAAGTCTACCCGTGATCATGAATGCTGTAAATTATTCGAAACGTCGGGATAGTATAAAAATCAAGTAAACGCGATAGATTCCGTAAACGTAGTTTTATTTCAAAATATTTATTGTCGTATTAGAAATATCACTATACCTAATACAGATAGATATAGTACAATTTCTATGTAGAATGTGCAGATTTTTTTTATGGCCGTATTTAATTTGGTTAAAGAAATCTTCTATCTTATGAGTGAATTCTATATTTTTAGCAGTCTTTTTAATATTTTGACCCGACCCGTGTGCGAAGGCTCTTAGTGACTTTCGTGGTGGCAAATTTGTTAGAAAATACCAGCCAAGTACCATCTGCGATCCACTTAATGACGAATCAGAGTTCAGACACGCCTAAATAGTCATTTTATCTCAAATATCTTAAATGCTGCTTAGTTTAGATACAAAGTAATCTATTATATTTATTGTTCTAGTCTGCACGGTCTGAAGGCGAATCTTCAGGGGAGCAGTCTTGCGAGAGCTCTGACGAGGGCGTGGGGAGGGACGCACCTACGTCCCACCAGCCGCACCAGCAACACCCATCAATACAGTCACACCAGTCATTGCAACATCAGTCGCTGCAATCACATCAATCTCACCAGCCACTGCAGCACCAACCAATGAATAGCCTGAACCACCACGCTAATTTACCGCACCAGCAGTTAAATAATCATGTGATGAATCATCAACACCAGAGGAACTCGCCGAGGCCGCTTGAGCGGGAACTCAAAGTAAGTCTATTTGAATTGGAAGGTGGCCACATGATAATAGCTAGTAACCGCCACAAATAGACTAAACAATGCTAAAATTACTGTCAAACCGCTGCTCACCAGTTAACTTCGCGGGTGGCAGCTGGGATATGAATGAATGGACGGCTATCTCCCGCTAAAACCAAAACATCTTAGCATGTTTTGGTGATACACGATCGGTCACATACCAGAACGTGGTACTGTGAGCACGCTCATTGGATACCAACCCTACTACCATGTTACCATGCTTCCCTTGGTGACACTTATTCTTAGTCCGTATTATGCTAACTAATATTATTTAATATTCTACATAATCTCATGTGAATATTATTTAAAGCTTATCGCGCGAGTGTGTCTCACTAAAAAGGACGAGTTTTCTCAACAATGGCACAAAAATTGCTCTACGATATTATGTTGGCCAGACAAGTTGACGTTCCCAATACTACAAAAAATGAATTGAAATCCCATTCGTTTTTTCATCTATGTATTAACATCAACTCTAACAAAGCAAATATATTGTTTAAATAGCAAATGGGGAAAATGGTGATACTGTTAACATGTTATAAAACTGTCTCGGTGTTCATGTAATTAAATGTAGTAATAATTTCCCTAACAGATCTTGCGTATTGTATGTTAGAAAAAAGTACGCGATTACGAAAAAACAACATAGCATCACGCCTGTATTCCCCGAAGGGGTAGGCAGAGGTATATTACACACCCACGACTCGCCAGTTATGTTTAAGACCCACGTAATAGGGGGCGAGCCTATTGACGTCTACCGGGCACATTTCCAAACTCCGGGCTGCTACTGAGAATTTTTCTTTTTAGGAAAAAGCTCAATTACATTGCCCGACCTTTTTTTTTTTGTTATGGCGGGAAAAAATGTTCCTAACCGCACACCCTATCGTTCGGGGCAACGACCAGGGTAGTGTGGGGCCTGCACCCACTAAAGAAACCCGCCGTGTGCCGTCTCTCCGCCTTTATTGGCGGGCCACTGGAACCATGTACATTCCTTCGGTGGTCCGCCGGCGGCTTACCCTTTCGGGTACCCTCTACTGAGCGACGCATCCGCACGCGGAGCGTCGCACCTTCGCGAGAGGCCTTGCGGGTGGCGGACGTTCCCCGGTCCATCCACCCGCAGCCTCAGCTAGGGCGGTATGAGGAGCAAGTATCTGCGCCTGCGCCGCCCCGGTCGCTGGCGGCGGTTTGGGTCAGCGGAAGAATCCTCCTCCCTGGCCCTCTCCGCCGCTTCCTTCCGCGAGATGATATCCTCGCAGAAGGCAGCGACCGCGGCCCAATTCCTGTCGCTGCCAAGCATCGCTCTGACGACGCTCGGCAGCGAGAGGTCCCCCCCTATTGCCGCGACGAGTTCACGGCGCTGCTCGACCCAAGCCGGGCACGACTCGAGCGTGTGCTGCGCCGTGTCTTCGCCGCAGCCGCAATGGTGACAGCCCGGAGTCGCTTCCCTCCCTGCCACAATGTGCAGATATCTGCCGAAGCAACCGTGCCCCGACAGCACCTGCACCAGTCGGAAGGTAAGGACTCCGTGCCATCGCCCTGCCCATTGCCATTGCCCGACCTGGGAATTGAACCCGCGACCTCATGATTAGCAGTCGCATACACTACCGCAACACCACTGAGGCAGTTAAAAAAAAGATTAAGTATCTTAGGTAATATGCTATCCCTGGCTATGACAAAAGAATCTCAAACTATCTTTGAAGTGATTGTCGTCCTAAACATCATTGTAATTTTTAATAACGAAGATAAGTGCTAAAATGAGATATTCTTCACCAGGTACGCGACGACTTCGAATCTTTGAAATCTTCGTTACATCCACATTTATCGTCGCTTGCGTCACTAGCTCAGGGGGCACCTCTTTCTACACCAAGTAGCGTGTTTGCGTTGGCGGGTGCTGGTGCTACTGGTGGCTTTCCGTATGCACCTCCAGCTTTCTTAGCACCCGCCCCACCACCGCCAGCCCAGCCAGCCGGCTCAGCGTCATCATCTTCATCTGAGGGTTCAGCTGCTGGATGGAGTTTCGAGGAACAGTATAAGCAGGTCCGTCAGGTAAGTCGTATATTTAATGCTTCATCTTCAAAATAGTTAAATGCCCTTGTTTTTAATTACTTAATATTTAAATCAATGTTATTTTTAATCAATTTTATTAATGTGTTTTAGACTTAAGTTTATTAGTTTGTTATAAGATAATTTTGGAAAATAGAGTAACAATCAACATCCTTACGCAGGCTTATTTTTCCTTAATTATATATTTATTGATTAATAGCGTATACAATGTAAGTTGTTGACTGTCTGGTATAATAGTTATAGCAGATACCTCAGTGAACGTTATATATATATATATATATATATATATATATATATATATATATATATATATATATATATATATATATATCTATATAGTATATCAATTAGTAAAATCTATCATAAAGTAGAAATACCTCTGATAGCAAATAGTAGTAGAATATCTGATATTTGCAATATTAACTCTTGTAAGATTTAAGATCTACATGTAAATATTAGATGTTCATACTTCACAGTATTTTAAATATCAGTATCTTATTTTGATCTGTATTTTAGCACTTGATATGCTCAGGTATTTTAGGGAATATCTCTTTCCACTGTCACAAATGATTTGTTCTTTATCAGTATCGTATTTATATTTTGGCTGTAATATAGATCTGTGTATTGATGGAATTTTTAAATAAGATTCACCATTTTTGCACATTGCCTATTGTAGTAGTTTATTCAAATTACTTGACATAGCCTGTTCTTTTCTTTTTTTATTGCTTTTATATTTCTTATGAAATCAGGAAGCTTTTTTATAAAGCGCATATTTAATGTCACTATCCCATTAAATTTTAAAAGTGTTGTAAGAGCGGAAAATTTAGCAGCCATTGCTTACGACGCCCGTGCCTGATACGTGACAGTAGGATATTAAACTGCACAGAAAGAAGAAACATCGTCCACATAAGAAAGTTAACATCTGAATTGTGGTTTTGAATTATAAATCATTATATACGTAGCTTCACCCAAGCCAAAGTAATCAGAGTAAAGTCGCGCCGACCCTCGCAACCCCTACTACTGAATTATTCAGTCTGGCTACACATTACGTGTCTGTGTGTCCAATAAAATGAATTCCTAAATCGCTATGTAATGGTCCGTCTAACCCGTTCCCTTTGTTACATATTTCATTGGTTTTGCGAAGGGTTGTCACAACAAGTGAAGGGTCATTCCGACCCTCGGATGAATAATAATCAGCGGAGAGGGTTGCCAACATATTGTCAGTTGTTTTTATGACTCAATTTATGTATTGTGGGAGATTTTTAATAGTAATAATATCAGGTTACGAATGAAGTAGGTTTGCTTAACGATCCAGACATTTTAAAATTATAGGGTGGTTTTTCGAATATTATTAAAATATGTACCTATGTATCGTACACTTTTACTGACTATGGTCTAACGGTAGTGTATGCTGTTGCAGATCATTTTCCGTCAAGAGTTTCAGAATAGCAGCTCGGGGTTTGGAAATTGGCGGTGTTTTAGCCCCGTACCTTGCAAACACGTAAAGTCGTTGCTACTTCGCCTGATCTCTGTATCGTGGTCGTGATGGAATGTCTATTTTCTGAATATGTTATGAGAGTGAGGGAACATGGGAATATAGAGTACACTTGTGTTTGCGCACGCAGTTTACGAGTACACTATTCGTTGCTTAGTTAGCTGCTGCTGTCTATTGAAGTGTCAGCCAGTGAACTACATTAACCGAAATTACGGCTTGGAGATTATTATTACACTTTTACTACAGCCACGTATGAAGGCCATGAAGGACATTATAGCCGCATTATTTCAATTTAAAAAAACTATATGGTTGTCTAAAGTCCGTTTACGAACGATATTATTTTACTTGATAACGTCATAATTATATGTTTTCTGAGAGTTTCACAAACAATGCATCGGTCGCCATACATTTTTCAGACCGTGACAGTTTTTCGTGCGTGCAGCCGGCGTTCATCGATTTCAATAAAATACATCAATACGTTATCACGTCAAAAAATTGCATAAATTCTGTTGAATTACCTTTATTCAATTATCACTTTCGTTTTTTTTTCTTGCTATATGTTGACGAGAGAATCGGTAATGACAGTCTGATGCATGAGAATTGTTATTTTTATTTTCACCTCACGATATCTCACTTAACAAGCTGTTTTTATCCTATCGAAGAAAGAAAAGTGTTAAATTGACGGTCCTAAACGATTATGCCTGCATTATGTTACCAGTGAACAGCCTTCTGTACTTATGTAATATGTATTTACACGCTATGTACTTAATATAGATAAGCGGTTACGGTAAAATTTCTCAAACGTTTCAGAAATTCCGAAGTAAACTAATCTTGCATCCATTGAATTAAACCCTGACTTAATTCAAGTAGTACTTACTTACTTATCATCACGCCATTTCCCTTGCGGGTTAGGCAGAGAGAACAGAGTGCCAAGAGGTTCTATTTAAGTAGTCAAGTCCCTTTATTTAAAAATTGTACTCATCTCGAATTTCATTAATTAATTCAAACTTATTCATTATATATTAACATTAATACGCTCAGTCAAAAACAGTGGTATTGATTTCGATCCCCAGTTCCAGGTCCAGATTTCGCCCACCACACTTCTAACTTTCCGAAATTATGTCTGTATTTGTTTTCAAATTATCTGAAGACTTCTTGAGGAAAAAAAGGGTTGAAAAAAACCATTTTTAGATTTTGTTATACATATCTCAAAAAAGTGACTGAACTGAATAAGAATTCATTCATTACATTCGCCAAAAGTTTACATATTGCCAATCCTAAATTGTAATAAATGTATGTTACTATTTCATAAAATTTGTGTAATTTAATCGGGCGCCTGATTTAAACAATGGTTGTAATTATAGTGAATAGACATTATAAAGCCAGAAGTGGGGAGGGGATGCCGTCTCATGACTACTATTTCAAAGAACAAATTATTTGTTCTTTAAAGTAGCTGAGCATGTCAAGTGCTAAAATACAGATCAAAAATCTACTATTTCACTAGCAGTTGACGTTTTCGACTCGACTTGATCTGACAACAAAAAGGTAGTAAATGAATAAGTATCATATAATAATGTCCCCTGGATAGCAGCAAAATAATAATGGCGATAGAAAGAGCAAAAACACTTAATGTTAAACTAATTTAATACGAGTACTTTTACTAGGTTTTGTACTAAACGTAAATTTATCTAAAGAAATAAAGAAATTCTTACTTTTTTATGCGAGCGAGTGAACAATATTAGAAAAAATAAAACAAAATCCCAACTTGCTTTGTAAATAGGCAATAGTTAAAAATATATTTCCAACAGAGAAATTCCTATATCAATTTTTTCAGTAAAATCATTAATTGAACTATCTATAAATGGCGTTTTTAAGCGGGAGGCTTGAGAATAAGTTAATATGTAGATACTGGGATTTCTTCTTTTTCTTGGGCATTACCGGTTATGTTAGGGTACACCGAGATAGTTTAGTAATGTGTTCAACTCACAGGGATGCTAATTATTAAAATCATTAGATATGTATCGCTAAATTCTCATACATCCATGTGAGTACGCTCTATTTATGGTCGTATAATACGACCCAATACCTTATTTAACTTTTCAAACTTAACATGGCTTCTTATATGAGATAAGGTGTCTGAAAAATTCATTTTATATATTATTATTTGCTGTATCTATAAGTATATTATTATTCTTCAAGCTGGTATTCTGCTGTATGTTGATAGTGTATTCTCACATGCATGTCAGTCCTACATATGGCATCATAGCAGTCAAATTAACGAGGTATAATAGCTTTTATCTCAGTCCGCTCGCGTGCTCGGCGCGTTAACGAGACCCACTCAAAGGACACAAATTGGTACCTTCACGCGTTCAATATAAAATATGTGTTGTTGTATAGGTGTTGTAGTTGTGGCAAGCATTAAATTATACGGTAGGAAGCTAAAAGGGAATTTGCACAGCTTGAAAAGTGTCTCTCGCTATGGGCACTTATACCACTTTACTACAATTTTGAAGAGGCTAGATGAAAATCGAGTTTTATTTCACCAATTATGTAAATGGGCATCGAGGGATCTTTTGTGCTTTCGATAAATAACGCAATTAATTGGTTCAATATAAGGCAGTCAGAAAACATAGTTGTTAGGTTATTTCCAATGAGCCATGTTGAACCTAATTCAATGAGATGCATTAGTTTAGCATGACATTGCCACCTCAAAATAAATTTTATGTTTTGTCAGTGATTAATGTTTTGAAATGAAATAATTATAACACGCACTTAAATAATAATAACAGAATAGAACATTTGACATATGGATCACGATTCATTTTATTATTTCACAACCATCACTTGCCAAGACAAGAACAATTTGGGGAGCGAGCCAGACATAACATTTGCAGGGACACAAAGCTCAAAAAATAGTTATTTTATGTGTAATTGAGTTTTCTGCCATAAGGCGTACCACAGGCCTTTGTGACTAGGCTTTACCTGTCGATATGTTAATTGGCAAAATATCTCGCAATTTGCGACACAATGCTATATATAAAGGATGCACCACAAAGAAGCCTGGAATCGCAAAGCAACACTGTTGAAGTGTTAATGTTCTTATATTAAATGTTTGCGCAGTATTTCGTAGAAATTGCTTTTTATTAGAGGTATTTATTCGGCTTTAATGCATTTTTCCTTTGTTAAATAAAGCTGCGATAAATCATATTTTTACAAAGTAGTACATTTTAATTGATTGCTTCAATGTTTTGATGCATAAAATGAATGTCGAACGTTATTGCGATATTAATTGAAATGTGAAAGAATTGTGTAGCATGATGGAATTTTTATAGCTTTAGGTTAACGTTGTATTATTTTGGTTAAGATAAAATCAATATAAAAAAGGTATGTATGACGATGACAGCCTATGTACTATTTTAATAATGTATGTATATATATACTTTTTGTTTATCATTCATACTTGCAAAGGTATACCTACCTATTTATACTAATTATTTGGGATTTGAGGTTTAATAAAAGACCTGATTACCTTTTCGTACCCTGGCACAGCTAGTAATTAGAATCTCCTATTTTTTTACTGATAATTGGACGGGATCTAATTAACTAGCTATAATTTAAAGGTTTGTATATTATATTTAAATGTCCAAACTGATCAATAGGTTTTGCACTATTAATAGGGTTTACAGACTTCCCAGTGCTCTCATATAAAATGAAGTGAAACAAAGGCACGTTGCGATAATCGCATGACGGCAGAGGTATAATCGCGCGATTTTCACGCGACCCAAAGCGGTGAGACGCGGCACGTTTGTCGTTCGGTCATGTATGCACGCGCTATTCGGTCCAGTTACAACTGTCACGGTTGCTTTGTGCGATTCCGATGTAAACGCACCTTATTTATTATTTTATTGTTCTAGATTTTTCGATTAACATACAGTTTTATATCCCGTGATAAATGCAAGTTGCTCTGTTTACGCCGTATTAAATATTAGGATAAATGTAGGTATATACTATGTTGGTACTAGACTAGTTAATACTATATATGCGTGTAAATTGCAGGATGACACCTTTTTTGTTTTGATCAATATTTTTTAGCACTTGACATGCTCAGCTACTCTTAAAGTACAAAAGAAAGACTCCAATCCACTGAGCTGTCGTGCTATTTCTAGAAATAATGGATGTATGCATGTAAATGCATTGCCGATAGATGGCGTTGGTCGTTAAGACAAATGTGATGAGGAAATTCGGTATTTCTAGAAATAGTACATAAGGGACGCAGGCTCGATTCCTGCTCGTACTAAAATACTCTTTTTCCTTATTCACAAATTATAATTTGTACATTTTTTGTTATTTGACCTAAGTAAAGGACAATATTTAATGTGTCATTAAACATGTTTTACTGCCTCGTTGGTCTAACTAATGCAACAAATAAATGCACGCGTGCGGGTTCTGCACTGGGTCGTGTAAAAAATTTTTGCAACACAAAACTAGGTACTGGTGATCTGGTGGATGGGTAAGACAAGGTAAATTTTGGTCAAGACATCCAGGGATTTGGTAAATGCCATACGTACGGTAAATATCGTAGTGGCTTTTATCGGGTTAACCCTTATATTTATACCAATAGTTAATAAAATGCTTATCGTATCTTGATGGATGAGGATATGTTGACTGCACATATGGCGGAGTGGCTTAGATATCAACCTTCAGCCCGAATGTTGTGGGTTGGATTCCCTTACAGGACATCTCTTCGTGGGATCTACAAGTGGTTGTTCTGAGTCTGGGTGTATTTTGTGTCTGTGACTATGTATGTTTGTAAAGTTCCCCGCGATACAAAGATTATATTCCTTAGTGTAAGTTAGTGGGTGAGAGTCCCACATCACCCCGTTGTCTCCCCGGGCAGCAGGCAGGACATTTTTGCCAACATTAAAAAAAAATATATGTTGATACAGTACTAAACAATAAAAATGTTATTGTTTAATAGTGAAAACAAATTCACGAATAAAACACGCGAAATATTGACCATTTCACTTCATATTTAGGATTGTTATAGGTGACCTCTGATCACATCAGATTTTGTTGCTATAGTTTCATCACTTTTTACACTTTCTTCTATTTGTATTTGCCACTGCTGGTTGATGGACCTACCATCAATGTGTTGACACAGAGAGTGATGAATTTGACGATTCAACGAAATGTTTGTCAGTGTTTACTCTAACTGGAGAAGCTCCGTAAATATGCTCAATTCATTATTTTTTTCAAGCAAACCCTTTTTATCAATGAGAGATAATGTTGTTTTATTGGTCCACAGAGTAGACCACAGTCATTATTACTAAAAAATACGTGTCTACTACAGATAGCCCCATCTCAATGTTTTCAATTCGGAATTTAACTTTTCGAAGGTGTTGGCTTTTTGATTGGAGTGTTCAAATTCTAATTCCAAGCTCCCGAGTTAAATCGGGAAAGAACTTATATAAATAAAAAGAAAATTTTCAACAACAGCACGGAGTGTGAAATTATGCCAGTATGCGACAGTAGGGTCTCTGTTGTGTGCTAAGTAAGGTAGCTAGCCCAAAGAAGTAAGCAGTGATGTAACAGTATGATACATATAATATTAAATCTTTGTAGGACTTCTCCTCCTTCTTCTCTAGAAATATTTAGACCTTATGTTGATTAAGATTACTCACCGATGGCTTCATAGACTGTATACCGACGTGTTCTCTTGAAGAAATATAATTGTATTACCTAATAGCTATATTCCCGCAGATTCAACTAGCTATCAATAATTAAAAGACTTAGGTATTTGACTATTAGTTATGACTGAAACAATGCCATGAACGCATTCAATGAAGTAATAAAACACAATATAAGTGAAAAAGCAATATAAATTTAGTCGCTTTCCCATAATGATAACATTATGTCAAATTATTAGGTTGATATTCCTTAGTTTTCATTCTGTATAAATATTTTTTCATTCGCTAATGATATGATTACTGCGCCCTCTTTAGGGCGTTATTTTTTATTAGCAGTTATTTGTGCAACAAGCACTAATCTTACAATTTTCCACCATAAACAGCACCACTTAACGTTGTGAATTGAACATGTGTAAGTTTTGAAGTTCATAACGGCGGCCATATTTGTAACTATTACGTTTTCCGACCCTAAATCATTGTCGCGAATATTATTGTTATTTCCTTTTATTAGCTGTACTGTGTTGCCACTCTAATAGTGTATTCATGAAGTAATTTTAAAGCTGTCAACAAAGTATAGGGTGGTAGATACATAATTAGAATTACTTTTGTATCGCACTGAACTTGTGTAATTGAACATTGAAATATGTATTTAGGAGAAATTATTATTTTAGTTCTTATACTTAATATTAATAATATCCTCATCGAAGAATCATTTTTATTAAGTATATAAATAAATGATTAGTTAATTATATCACTAAACATATAAACATTTAAGAGTAATGACCTCGGTAAATAATAACAGTACAATTAGGGAGAAGGTGGCAGGTAATTTAATTGTTCCTGTCTGTTATTTAACTTAGTGGAATTTTATGTTCTTCTACTGTTGCCAATGGCTACCGGATACCATGTACCGTCTTATAAAACAAAACCTTTAAGTTAGTCACAAACTTTTAATTAATATAAAAGCGTAAGTAAGCTACAAGAGGTTATTCCTTGACAAAGGTGCTTTTTGTAGTTTTAAAGGCGCATTCAATAAGACGCAGTATTGTCACGTAGGACTTGCACGTACCGCGCACGCACATTATTCAAACCTTTACCCGTACAGCTAGTTTATGTTCGACACGTTTGATTCCATATAGTTTATCGTTCGAATAAATTAAATTAGCTGTTAGTAAAATATTGCAAAATATTGCTACTTATGCTTAAAAATCGATAAGGTTAAAGGCCGATTATGCGAGAGTCATTATTGTTTTTTTAGAATTAATATACAGTTCATGAAGACAAGAACACAATTAAATTAAGGACACAAAGGACTGTGTAAGCGCGTCAACTCTACACTGATTTCAACTGCTGATACCTAATATAATTATCATAGTTGTTATTCTTTATGGCAATTTTTTTGAATAGGGAACAATCCATTAGAAGACTATATTTATAAGCGTCCTATTGATGATATTTTCAATAGGTATTTTTTTGTGTTTATTTTTATATAGGTATTTTGTATCACTGGAAGTTAAAATAATTTCTTTCTTTCTTTCGCTGATTGCAAGATGGGCCAATGTAGAAGTAATACGAGTAGGTTGATAACGTTGCTCTCGAGTCGATTCTTCTTTACATACTCCAAGTATTAGTAGACTTACCATTTTATTTATTTACATTTAAAACCTGCTGATCGAATTGGCAATTTATAAAGGAGTTGGACGTTATGTTATGACACATTCCAATTTAGTACGCATTATTTACATATAGGAATGTTTAATAATGTAAACAACATACCACACCTAGGTTTGGTAATCTCGAAACGTTTTGACACGCATGCGTCCTATTAGATTCGCCTTAAACCTTTTAAAGTGGCAGGCAGTAGGTTATGGGTGCGTTTTAAAAAGTTACTTATTTTTTTTAACAAACGATTAGCCAAGTGAGCCATCGGGCTGGTATTCGAGTGTTTCGAATATTTATTTCGTCTAGACGTCTTATCTATTGGATACTTTCGATATGTTTATCAGGGAACGAATGTTTTATACACTTGAAATTGGAACGAATGAGCTTTTAAACTTTTTTCTGCATTGCGTGTTTAAAAGCTATGTAACAGCCAGATTTATTGTTTATGGATAGTTATTTTTTGTGGTATTATATTTTAAAAGAAACTTCATATACAATTTGACTGTGGAACCAATGTATACTATTGTAAACCTGTAAAAGAGCTGTGTTTGTACATTTATTTCAGAAACAATAACTTTTTAAGCTATTCCGGCGTCCTCGAGTACTATTTTATTAGTAGGTATATTTGTATGTTTGTTTGTATTACCACGCAAAAACTACTAAACGGATTTAGTTCTAAATTATTTGTTTGATAGCTCTTGATTAGACTTGAAAAACATTTTGCATTTTGTCCCGCTATTTTTTTTTATTGTTTATGATGGCAGACGGGCCACGGCCCACCTGATGGTAAGTGGTAACCATCGCTCATGAACTCATCTATACCGAGAGTATTATAAAGCCGCTGCGCACCATTTCATTTCTCAGACATGAAAAATGAAAGAATAAAAGGCTTTCTGCTACAGCCAAAACCCACTGACGTGCTTCATGACCGGACACGCAGGAGACGGTGGTACCAACCCGTTCGGACCCGATAGCAAGTAAATACTCTGACCTGGTACCCAGCCATCAGTAATGCAATGGGTGATAATTGCTTACTTTCCTTAGTCGCCTTGTACGACACCCGCGGGAAAGGATGGGGTGGTGACATTTGTATTCTTAGTCCGTCACCGCCACACGGACAAAATAATTATATAGGATAAATATATAGAAAAACTGAGATATAATCTAAAAGCTAACTTTTGGCGGAGCTGCAAGCAAAAGCTAGTATGTAATTTTCGCGTAAGATGATGATTAGGATTAATTAGTTAGTAGTTCATGTTTTATTTTGACTTGAAACAATTTTATTTTTTATCTTTACTTTTTAAATATTTATATATATATATTAGCATTTTACATGCTTAGCACTATACATTAAACACAAAGTGAAAAATGTGAAATCGAAAATAACAGTCACGAGCAGGATTTGAACCTGCATCTCCTGGATACCGTCCAGATTTTCAGTCCGCTTTGCCAGTTCAGCAATCGTGACAATTGCTCCTGACTGCTAATTTCCATAACACATTCATACTTAACGTCTTTGGGTGACGCCTGCGCCATCTGTCGGAAGTATTTTCATACATTATACCGACCAGGTAAACTTACAACAAGTCTTACCTATTTGGGTTAATGTACTTACGGTAAGAAGCCGCCAAATTTTGCTTAGGACATTTAATTTAGACTCACATTTTTCTGCCAATTAGTTTAATTTTAAAACTGTGTTAAATCACAATAAGCTTGTGTTCTAACAGCAGTTATGACGTTATCGCGATACTTTCTCGTTGCGTCATACACACACATGAACAAACAAATTAGTCAAACATTAAAAAGCATTCGAGACTTCCGATCCTAATTAAGGTGTGTTCCAACTCGTTATTGTTATTTTTTTTTAAATTTAGATGCGGCTATTATCGTTAAATAGCCGATTTGTCGTTGCAATTAGCCTTAAAATGTCCAGTTGTCCATAAATCGGTCCGATTACGTGTATCGGCCTCATTATCGGCGGGTATGTAGCTTATCTTCTAACTGTATGTTTTCCGTATAATAGATTATATTCATATTTTAAAATGTGTATTGTTCTTTAATGTTCAGCAGCGCTGTAGTTGGACATGATTAATAAATAATTTTATTTTATACATATCAAAACCGCCGTGTGAGGCCGGCTTTAGAATTGTCCCAACCCTCTCCACCCATGGGAGTTGTAAGAGCCGACTGAGGGAACACCGAGGGAGTGGGCGGCAGCACTTCTTCGAGTATTAACAACATGCACTGCGATTGCCAACCCGCCTGCCAAGCGTGGCGATTACGGCGCTATCCCCCATTCTTGGGGAGGCCTATGTCCAGCAGTGGACTTTAAAAGGCTGATGGATGGACATATAAAAACCCAATGATATTGTATAGGTACCTATAAAAAAATATCATTGTTAAACCCCTATAATTTGAAAATAACGAGTAATTAGTTATTTTATTATTCATATTTATGAAACTTGTTAAACATTGCAGTTATGGGAGTGCCTTTTCAAAAAGGCTTATATTTAAAGATTTTTTTTATGGATTACATGAAAAAAAACCCGATAATAACTGTTTTGTAGATAATTTTCTAGAGAAAATAAGCTTTCATAAACCAATTTACAATATCATTGGAAATTGTTGTGAATGTGGATTTGGGAACGAATTGCACACATTTTTTTACCAAGCCCTTTTGATAATTGTTTTGTAAGATGTTTGTTACAATAAATAAAAAAAAATAGACACTTCTCAATTGTGGAAAAGAGTTACAAAATTGTGATAGTACCTATGTATAATATCTTTTTAAATCATTATGGTCATGACTTTACTCTTTGAAACTTCTACGACCTCCTTATTTAACAACGATAGTCGTTTATATTAACTTAACGCCATAATCATAATATATTCTTAGACAGTACTTACGTTACTAACTATCCGATACATTTAACTAGTGAAGTAACAATTAAGAGTATTTAGTGACGCGCCACGATTGGTCAATAGTCGATATTGAATGTCATTCACGTAATAATGACACTTAGAGAGGCGACGTAGGTAATTGCTAGATGTTATAGCAGTTCTGAATTTTCTAACTCATATTATTTTATTACTAGACATTTTCCTGCTAAGAAAATATTTACTTCGTTTTTATTAATATTTATATACAGAATATAATAGATATCGATGTAGAAAATATAGGTAATGTGAATAAGAAAAATAAAATAAAGCATAGCATCACGCCTGTATCCCTTAAGGGGTAGGCAGAGGCATTATACACCCACAGTTCGCCAGCTATGTTTAAGTCCCAGGTAAAAAGGGGAGAGCCTATTGCTGTCTACCGGGCACATTCCCAAACTCTGGGCTGCTACCGAGAATTTTTCTTTTTACGAAAAAGCTCGATAACATTGCCTGACAATCCCCGAGATTGAACCAAATATGATAACGTATGTATATAACGTTAATATGTACCTACTTATTACGGTGAATATTCTACATGAGCTCATAGATCTAAATGGGTTTTTCATCAGTAAGTACTGCCCATACATGTTAATTTATAGCATTACAATAATGTAAACAGACCCGTTGTGCTAGTTAAATATGTAATAATAGGTATATAACTTGATCTTATGTATTTTCTTATAATAGAAAATTAGTAAAATTACCTAAAAACCTTGTTGTAACCTCAGAATAACTAAAAAATATAGAAGGAGCATTACGAACAATCCAGTGAAGCCATATAAAATCATGCCAAACTTGTAATTACACGCGCTCACACACAAAAACAAAACCATGCCAAAATGAAGTTTCTTAAACCAGGAGTGTTACCAGATTATGATTTAAAATTACCCCAAATGATTCGACGATTTCGTACGTCCGTTACGTACGTGAATACGTCGCCAGCGCCATAATATTCCCTATATGATAAGCTGTAAACATACTTTATACTTTTACTTCCTTTATGTTTTAAACTTAAAACTTTTAAATATTTACCTAAATATAGAGATTATTTCTTTTCGGTGACAAAACTTTCACGCACACATCTTTTAAAAAGTGGCTTCACTTTTCAATCTAAAAAAGTTGACAATGCGGTATATTTTTTGCTATAAATATCCTGTAGGTATACCTCTTTCAAACTGTTTAGGTATAGTTGTTTTTTACGTATAAAGATATTACGACAATGATATATCCAAGTTATTAACAGATTAACTTGTCACAATAATACTTGTGTTTCAATAACATAATCAAAAAAGAAAACTGTATTTACGTTGTTATCATTAATTTACTCGTTACTTTGATATGATCGGGCATGCTTGCTGGTGAGACGCGTCTGATGCACCCCAGCTGACTGGCTATTTCTGAAGACTTGCATGGGGTACACAGGCCAAGTGACGAGCTATGACGCATTATAATATGAAAAAAATTATAAAAAGCACTTCTAGTGTGCCTAAGTGCCAGGTATGGTGTTGATTATTTTACAATATTGTAACGTATTGTTTTTTGTTTTAAAGCAACACAATTAGAGAATAATACTTGCATTGTTTTATAGATATATATTTAGGGAATAAGCCGTGTGGGGCCGGCTTTAGAATTGTCCCACCCCTCTCCACCCATGGGAGTCGTAAGAGCCGACTGAGGGAATACCGGGAAAGTGGGCAGCAGCACTCCTTCGAGTATTAACAACATCCACTGCGATCGCCAACCCGCCTGCCAAGCGTGGCGATTACGGCACTATCCCCCATTCTTTGGGAGGCCTATGTCCAGCAGTGGACATTAAAAGGCTGATAATGATGATGATGATGATTTAGGGAGTATAAAATAAAACCAAAATCCATGTATTGTGACGGAATCGAAGCTATAATACTCGAAACAGAGGGGTGGGTATTAAATTTATACCGTTTCAATGATGTTATATACAAAAAAGAGTAGAATATCGCACTATCGCGCGGTAATTGTTGCGCACGAATTCAGGCAATTGGCCGAATTTGTCAGTGTCAGTGATCTTCCGTCCCTTTCTGTATCATGCGTTCCGTATTATCTATCGCGTAATGTATACACACATCTATAAATTAGTACATTGTTATAATGCAACAATATCGGTAAGGCATTTAGTATGTACGTAACTCATCTTTACTTAAATATCATTGTATCGTATATGAAGCTTCAATTTATTTAAAAAATCGCTGCCTTTCAATACTTAGTCGTGGTCTATGATTGCACCCTGTGATCAGTGGGAGTGCTAATGTGCAGTGTGTCGCATGTGGCATCATTTGATATGCTTTTTATAAGCTTGATATGCACAAAAATTGATTGAATCGTAGTTAGTCGCTTAAGTCTGTAACCTTTAAAAACAAGGTCTCGGGTTTAAATCCAAAGTCATTAAAAGTATTATTGAGCTTTTTCTATTAAAAGCTTCTGCGTTTTTACAAGAAGAACCCCCATTAACAATAATATATGTGCCTCATAATACATACAATATTACACATATAGGTGGCTGTAAGTGTCTTTAAACAGCCTGTCGTGATATTATAAAAAAGCTATTATTATAACTTATGTTTATCAAACTCATATAATTATTATTTTAATATCAACATTAGATAATGTCACGGTTTTATTGAGATTTGCGGATCAAAAATTATCTTGTTTATGCTCGGACCCATTTACAGAAGCTAACGTCGGTTAAACTTTGTATTTTTATATCTTTATCGCAAAACACGAAATAATAGTAAGCAAACCCTCCAAAAAATGGGAATGTTATATTTTAATGTTCCTTCTAACAAAAAATAAATTGTGATAGCAGTCACGTGAATAATTTAAATACAGTTGCTACTTTAGTAGAATATAATATTTTGGTATTCAATTATTACTTCATCAAGAAGCGATTGGATGATAGACATCAATAGCAACAATTGCGATAGCCTGTCAATGAAATAGAACGATGGTAATTGTTCCCCTCTGAGGATAAATGTATCAGTTTAGAGTATCATAAAATTTATTATTTGATACCATCCGTCGACTGACGCGTAACAGCAATGTGTTAGAAATATTATTTTATTACCTATATACATGTCAATGTGTGTTTCTTCGACTAGGTATGTTATTTACAAGTGTGTGTGCAATTGTATGATTTAAGATTGTTTACTTATTAGTACAGCTTAAGTTTTTAAGAGTTTTACACGCATATTTTACTAGGATCACTAGATTTTATAAGTTTTCGTGATATATGTGGTTGATTGGGTAATGCGGGTAGGATTTCTACTCGTTCAGATAAAATGTAATCATAATTTCCAAAATAGATTTTGTACAGTATTTTTTTTTTATTGTATGTAGTGGCAGGCGAGCCACGGTCATATGATGGTAAATGGTAACCGTCGCCCATGGACTCGACTATACCAAGAGTATGTCAAGCCGCTGCCCACCAATTCATTTCACAGATATGAAATGAAATATAAAATATAAACGGCTATCTCCTGCTACAGCCAAAACGCAACGATGTGCTTCATGGCCGGTCACACGGAAGATGGTGGTACCAACCCGCTCGGGCCCGATACCAAGTGAGTACTCCCACTTGGTACCCAGCCCTACCACCAGTCATGCAATGGATGATAATTGCTTACTTCCTTTAGTCGCCTCATAAGACACCCGTGGGAAAGAATGGGGTGGTGACACTTGTATTCTTAGTCCGTCACCACACGGACAAAAGTCAACAGTTAACAACAGTATGTTGCGATGCGCTTTAAAATACATCTCAGTCTGTATTTTTTTTTTATACTACGTGGGTGGCAATCAGGTATACGGTCCCCCTAATGGTAATACCTAGCCTATACACGCTAGTAACACCAGAGGCATCACTCGCGCGTCGCCATCTCCAAGATAAGGAATATGAGGTGGAGAGGAAGGATAATACAGAAAGTATATGAAAGATATCAAGGATACGAAAGGGTTTTGGGGCCACCATTTTATATGCCGTGTGGGGCCGGCTTTAGAATTGTCCCACCCCTCTCCACCCATGGGAGTCGTAAGAGCCGACAGAGGAAATATCGGGGGAGTGGGCAGCAGCACTCCCTCGAGTATTAACAACATTCACTGCGATCGCCAACCCGCTTGCCAAGCGTGGCGATTACGGCACTATCCCCCATTTGAGCGAAACACATGTTGTGGCGTTGTCTTGGGTAGGCCTATGTCCAGCAGTGGACGTCGAAAGGCTGATGGATGGATGGATGGATTTTATATAAATGGAATTTTACTTACGTAACCTATTTTAATTGGACATCTGAAAGAGGGCCTCATTGGGCTTCAAACGCCTTGAAACTTATACTAGCGTTATTTCTAAGGAGAGAAAGAATATAAGTGTGCCCATAGCATATGGCGGGTGTCACACGAGGCACCTAAGAGACGTAAGCAATTATCACTCATTGCATTACTGGTGGTAGGGTTGCGTACCATCTGGGAGAACTCACATGTTATTGTGTCCGAGCGGGTCGGTACCATAGTCTGCGATATAGCACCGTCGATCAATCATAAAGCACCTTTGTGTGTTTTGGTTGTAGAGGGGACAGCCGTCCAAGAAATGAAATAATGAGCAACAACCTTACAACTCTCTTAGTATAGTTGAGTCCATGAGCGGCAGTTACCGTTTACCACCTATTATGCCGTGGTTCGTCTGCCACCAAAAGCATTTATAAATATAGGTACCTGTTTACTAATGTTTTATTGTGTGGATGTGGAAATATTGTTGAAGGCCATCGTGGACATGTGGTCCGTATGTATCAAGTCAGAGTGCATTATCGTGTCGGGTGTCTCGGCAGATTTCTCACTTGTTCAGCGTGTTGATATTTATAGCGATGATTGAATTATGTTATCATATATTGGCGATACTACAAGTTTCGTATTATTTTATTATACGGCTATAATTTATTACCGTCTTGCCACGCGTCTTCTAAGTACATCTCATGTTACTGGCAACACGCGTTCTACCCTTATTCATCCTTGCATATGAGGGTGCCACAAATAGTAATCGTACAGATTGCCGCGCACGGGGCGAGGCATCTGCCGGTATAAATAGCGCCCTCAGTAGTATCAAGGCCGTGGCCGATTATATCTCCAGATTGGGATAAATAAGTATTACACTCTGTTCAAAAAGATATACCAAAGCGTTTACTACTGGAGTATCGCTTTTAAACCATATTATTGGTTCCTCTGTGAGCGCACATCACTTAAATTATTTTGGTTATATCTTTGTATTTTTTCTAACTACCTTTGTTTCGAATAAATAGTAATTTTCAAGCCAATTTATCAAATAAAGCTTGTGTAACATCATGTAGAATACCCATTTCTTAGTAGTGTATGCGTTGTATTGCAGAGCAAAAGGCTCGCGCCGTTCATTTGGAAATGACGATTCATGTATTGAAATTATCGTGAGATTGATACATATTAGATTTATTATAATACCAGTACCCACCAGTACCAGTACCCACCA
Source organism: Leucoma salicis (assembly GCA_948253155.1). Lineage (NCBI taxonomy): Eukaryota > Metazoa > Arthropoda > Insecta > Lepidoptera > Erebidae > Leucoma > Leucoma salicis. Next base: position 8,571,139 of record OX411820.1, on the reverse strand, counting down.
GTACCAGTGCACGCCGGGAGCTCGCAGACGCCGCTGCGCACTCGTCCTGATGATGAGCATCGGATATGCTCGAAACCCGGGTCGACGTAATCGATCCTAAACGTGAGTTACTGTCGGTATTATAATAGACGATTCATGTCTTCAAATATAAAGTCACATCATCTAAAATTTCTATTTTACAATATTATATTATAATTTCGCAAGACAGAATTAAGTATTCACGTATTTCTTATGACAATTTAAATTTTAACAAATCTATAAAGTCGTACTCGAATCTCCCAACGCGGATTTATTATTTATATTACAACTTCCTTTACGTGAAACCCCTAAATCGATACGAACATTTGGTTGGTTAGCAGTTTTTGCTCTAAACATTCCTATAAAATGTTTATCACCGTGCACATGTGGCGGCAGCCCTCTTCACTGGAGATTATTCTAAAATTTCCAGATTGCCACCCCGGGCAAAAAATAAATAAATCCAAAAGCTCACACAAAAAATGGCCCGAATCCTTCACTGGATGATTTCAATCCTCTTGAAATATAAATATACAGTTATCGCTTTACGGAGTCAGAGATACACTTGAGTTTGCATTCAACCATTTACAAAGTTATTAGTGATTCAAATAGTTGGCTTCATCCATCCATCCATCCATCAGCCTTCCGAAGTCCACTCCTGGACATAGGCTTCCCCAAGAGAACGCCACAACATGTATTTCGCTCATATGGGGGATAATGCCGTAATCGCCACGCTTGGCAGGCGGGTTGGCTTATCATAAAATAATTTCTCCTCTACTTATTTTCTGTCTATGGACTTACCTACGTATATCTTTACTAAATCTATGCTTCAGATACACTTATTTCCGAACACATACAGTCCGGATTCCGTTAATTCAAATCGAATATCTGTTATAAGTTGCTGTCAAAAACTTTTAGTAAGTCTATTTTTAGAATAGGTATATATGTGTGCGTGATTTAATTACCCCAATGTGTATGTGTGCGTCATTCTGTTCATATGTAGTTATTTGCATGTGTATGCGTCGGGGCGGGGGCGCAGTCGACCCGCGGGTTATCATTTCCTGTTCTTATTTTAAATTTTACAACATTATTTTTTGCGGCGTTTGGGTACGTTATACATGTTATGACGTATCTTTGAATACTTATCAGGGAATTGTAGCGCCCTTATTAACTTCAACTACTGGGTATAGATCTCGATACACAGGAGAACGGGGCCAATGGGTGTAATTGGTATTTTACGACCATTTTCACTGACAATATCTTAATTTAAGCGAGAGAGTCATTTCAGATCTCTCCTCATCATATATTAGGTATCGCTGTAAACATGAGCATTAATTAAAACACGCTACAGTTGTGTAATGTATTATAATTAAATTCTTACTCATTTCATTCAAAACGCATTGATTGGATTATGAACCAGTGAGCGAAACAATATTGTCAACATCAACAGTAATAATTAGCTACCGACTTTATTTTTTCTTACACATCGATTCGGGCGATAAACGGGCAAACAATAATTATTGTTTACACACGTAATTATTTATTAGGGCTCGAGTGCGCAGCTTTGTCGGTCGATACGTCAATATGATTTTATTGCGGGTGATTCGATTCGCCTTCGCCTATGTAGTGTAAGCGCACCTTTATGTTCGAATAATACTTGACTTAACTTGACCAAACAAAACTCTATGCTTTCAATCTGTTATATTGTTTACTACCTTAAAATGTTTTGATGGTTTTATATTTTTTTTTGAGCATTTGACATGCTTATCCATATAAATTAACACCAAGTGCTAAAATATGAAATTGAAAATAACAGTCACGAGCAGAATTTGAACCTGCATCTTCTGGAACACCGCCCCAGATGCTTTGCCAATTCAGCCATCGTGACTATTGCTCGGGACTGCGAAGTTCGATACATTCATTGTTAATGTCTTGGGTGACGCCTGTACCATCTGTCAGAAATATTTGCATAGATTATGGGATAGGATGGTATTCCAGAAGATGCATGTTCAAATCCTGCTCGTGACTGTTACTTTCGATTGCATATTTTCGCTTTTTGCGTTAATACCTTATAATGGCTAATATATTGACGATATCTACTTATTATTATTATTATAAAAATAAAAATAATTTGCTTCCGTAAGGGTGTCATTTATTTATCTATAACATATATAAAAATCAGTTGCAGTTAGTTAATCTCGGTAAAGCTCAAAACTGGCTCGAACTCGAGAAAAATTTACAAGTTCAATATTGGTAACGTATGGTTTGTATGGGTATTTGGCTAACAGACGACAAAATGACAGTTACTGACATTCTTTTTAATTCATTTGCATTACAAACAAGTTTCATTTAATAACCAATCAAAATCCAAATCTTAGACGATGCAGATTAATTAGGATTGATAATCGATGATAACATAAATTGTAAGTGATACGAAGTTCATCGTTCATTATTCGTTCATTCATCTAGCTTAAAATAAATTCTTCCGATAGTTCCGGTTCTATATAATACAAGACTGTTACTTCATATAATCTATGATTTTTATAAATTTGTATATATCATCATTGTATTTTTTGCCAGTTGCAACCAATCTATCATTCACAATAGTGAAGGTGAAATAATTACTATTTTTTGATAGCGTAGATACAAATGCGTAGCGTAAATGGCAAGGCCTCAGTCTAGAGTTGCCAATCGTATGAGCTTTACTACGTAGAGGCCCTTTTGAAAATCCCTAACTTAACTATAACGCCTCGTGGCGTGGTCGGTAGTGTAATCGACTTCCGTGCACGAGGTCGTGGGTTCGATCCCCACTCAGGACAATTATTTGTGTGATGAACACATATTTGTACTGCGTCTGGGTGTTTTCTATCTATTATATGTATTTATTTACAAAAAAAAAGTAGTATATGTATTATATCCGTAATCTGGTACCCATAGCACAAGCGTTAAGCTTAGTTTGGGACCAGATGACGTTGTGTGAAAAATGTCCGTGCATATTTATTTATTTATTTATATAAACTATACCTAGAAGTTTCTGGTTAAGTAAAGGTACTTAATTTTATTATCAGATTTAGAAGTACCCTCCACATTTCAATTAAACTCAATAAACCTACAGAATTTCTCAATAAAACTCTTTATATAGTGCCTACAATAAAATCCGAAGAGCACATTCAATTTAATGCAAACAAATTTAGAACCAAAAGATCTTCGATGAAGACACAAACAATGAACATGTCAAAACATAGTATCCTTTGATCAAGGAACTATTAAACAGGTTCTAGGAAATCTATTTAATGAGTAGCACTAAAACAGCTGGCGATCTTTACTGGACCCGGTTTAAAATGGAGTTGGTGGAAAGCCAGGTGCTGGGTGTCAAGGGGAAAGTATCAGAACTCGAAGCAGTGATAACTTAACAGTAAAGCCACGTAAAACTAAAGTCCATCAATACAATATTAATTCTGATCCCGAAACAACTTTAAGGGCATATAGCGAATGCAGTTTTTAAAATTTACATATTTTTAGAGGATTCGTTGTGCACATGTTTGAATAATCGACAAGGATAAATAACTTTGGTCTGGCCGGCATCAGACTGTCTATCTGACCTTCGCGATCTAATTATTGACCTCAAATCAAGATGAGTTACATTTTTATTTCGGATTCTGACAACCCGTAACAACAGTCAGGATGTTATTTAACAGCCGGGACCCACAGCTTGGTCACAACTAGGCACTACATACAATTTTATAAATAAGTCTAAGTAACTTAGCAGCTGAATAACACGCTTAAAGCGTTGTTGCTCTCCCAGTCCACATCAGTACTCCACCGCGCTTGATTTGTTTAGACAGCGGCAATCACAAAGCGTCCACCGCGCCACGAATCAGCCTGCAACGTTTCCTCTTTATGACCTGCCCAACTGTGCAACACTTTGTATAGTTATCCATTGTTATATCAATTTTAATAATTTATCACGCGTCGAGAACGGAACGCGTCTATCGTCAACATATCGCTGCGTGTTCTATAAACATATGCTACGATCCCTGATGATATCTTCAAATGTGTAAATAGCCTTGTACTCGTAGTAGTATTGTAGTAATATTTTGGGTTGATGTGTGTGAATAAGCCACATGTTCATTTCAACTGCATTAGCGGTCTAACGGTTTAAAGTCAAGGAATCTTTCGTAACCAGCGCGTGATTCGATTCCAACGTGTTTTTGTGTATTTTTTAGTCTAAAAGGGAGGAAGTCCCTTGTGCCAGGTAAATGTTCGCAGTGCCGAGGTCTATGTGTACTGAATTGATAAGGTAAATATTACACGAATCTGAATCTGGCTGATATATTTGTTTTATAAATTGATTGGGATTTTTGTTCTTATCAGATATAGAATTGGACCGTAGTTATTTTTATTAAGTAATCTTATTGGAGTAGATAAGCTTGTGTATAGTCTTGTAAGAACATGAAATGAGATGGGTGGATGTGGATATGAAACATTATTTTGGTTTTGATATATAGCCTATTTATCTAGATAGGCTACAGATTCTATTTAGCATCATTTAAAAAGGTCTTTGTGAATAATTAAAATGGGTGGTCAATAATAGGATTCTACGCAGCATTTACTATTTTTTTTGGTTTGGCTGAATGTTTTGTTAAGTAGCTGCTGCTAGGTCTTGTTATTTTTCAATAAATCTGTGATATTAAGATCATAAAAACAATAAGTAATATAAACTAAATAAAACAATTTGTGCGTTGCATATAGTTAATTTGTTAAAAAAGCGAGTCTAAAATTATTAATAACAAAAGCACACACACAGAGCTACAGTGGGTAACTATTAAAAAGACAGAAATACATACAAACAGACACACAGTGTTACTTTTGAATTTACATTCTTCGGCTCGTAGACTTTAGTGATAACATACGGATACGTAATGATGGCTAGGAGTACATTGTCTCACTTTACTCCATTCCACGGAGACTAAAAAGGAAGTAAAATTAAAGGGAATTTCTCACTATGAGAAGATACCTTGAAATTAAAACTTATGATAGGGACTTCTTACAGTGCAAACGCCTTGCTCATTTTGCACTTCATAATGAGGCAGGCGTTGTTCTGATCCTATATAAGTTTTATAAATCGTTTGATCACATTCTTTCGGGACAGACTGTATACATAGGTTAAGGGTGCGCCACCTAGTACCTAACGACACGTTATTAACTGGTTTATAGACGTTCTAAACTCTAATGGAAATAACTTCGGCGTGTAGGTTTTTATGTACATATAATATTGAGCTTTGACTTGACTATGTTACAGAATGTGAATAAGATATAACTATGTGATATATTAGTAAGATATAAGAATTTTATTGTTGGCTTGTGACCTGTTTTAGTTTTATCTTAATAATAATCATTAAGTTGGTAGAGCCTTGCTTAGGTTAGCTGAATAGGGTCGGTTCGATCGTCGAAGTACCACCTACTTTTGGACTTGTGATAATTACGTCGTGATTTGGTAATGTTATCAGGAATACAGTCATTCCACCTTCGATCAATAATGTAATAGATTTCGCGTCAGCCCTAAAAAAACGGCTCGGTAAATAAGAGCGCGTTTGAAGCTCTTATTTTGTTTAGTTAAAAAAGTACTTTATTTGTTGTTATTATTTAAGCTTGATTTCACAGTAAATGTTATTTGTCTTTTCACTTTTAAGTGGCAGTAGTAAATTATTGCTTTGATCGTTTTTTGTGATGAATGATCGTAAATGTAAGATAATATTAAACACAAAGTCAAAAATGTGAAATCGAAAATAACAGTCACGAGCAGGATTCGAACATCTGCTGCATCTGCACGGTATCCAGATGCAGGTTCGAATCCTGCTCGTGACTGTTATTTTCGATTTCACATTTTTGACTTTGTGTTTAATGTATGTTGCTAAGCATGTCAAACGCTAAAAATATATATAAAAATATCTAAATATGTAAGATAATATTTTAAAGATTTGTGACTTCATTACTAAGTGCCATGATTGTAATTAGGTTGTACTTTAAAACTGTTTTAAAATCTTTGTCTCAGTTCGTTAGTAAACAGATGTAGCTGTATAGTATAAGTATATATTCACACGGACAGTTTTTAGCCTGATTTTGTTTGCGACACTGTATCTTGGTATTGATGATCGAAGCATTCCACCAAAAAACTTTGCAATAGTAGATACTCAATTTAAATTTGCTTTAAATGACATGCCTTTGATATTTTATAGGCCCCTCCATAATAAGTTAAACTTCAAAATAATAGTGAGAAACAAAAAATATATCGGTGGAATATGTTTTTCATAAATAGTTGATTTATTTAGTTTGTTTTGTTGATGAGATAAGGCGCAATGTAATCATTCTAGAAGTAGTTCTTTGTTAATATGTAAACCATTTGTTGCGGCCTCTTATCTATGCATGCTAAGTAAGTACTAAACCTCTTTGTGGAAGACTTTTACAGCCGATGTGTGCAGATAAGCCGCTGATCGATTCCACGTTTAAATATTATCACTTAAACAAATCCAATAGTATCGTTTTTGACTTGATTACGTCTTATAAATCGATGAGCGCCGGTTGCACACACGAAAAAGCATGACTCATTGTCACGTTTCGCCTGAGCCGAGCGTGCAAGCGAGAGCGCGGAACAAGCGATAGAGAGGCACGATCGGCCTAAGCGTTCAGCTTGTGACGCATCTATCGATATATATGGCGTAATAACGTAAAATTATCGTCCGTAAACCGACTTTACAGACAACCATAATAGTTTTTTAACATATAAGAGTTACCACACTAAAAGCCAGAATATGAAAAGAATATTTTACGATGCAAATATTAATCTAAAACGTTGATCTAAAAAGATTGTTTGCTGAAGTAGTTTTTAAGATAATATTTATTTGTTTTTTCTAGAATACGTTTAATCTCGTAGCTCTCATTAAATGTGTTATGTTAAGCCGTGCGTTTTTATGCTTTCAGTAAATATTGATAGAAAAGCTTTGGATTATTAAGCAATAGGTATGTGACACACTGATATTTATTCGAGTCTAATTCCCGTCTTATGAACCATAAGGAAATTTACACGATATCAACTAATGTGAAAGTGTGTTTGTTTTCTTGTTACGCTTTCATGCTAACTGACTAGAAGTTTCGCATACATATGTAGCCTGAAGGCCAGAAAAGGCCACAGTCTACTTTTCATCCTAGAAAAAATAATGGTTTCCGTAGGATAACTATCTACTTATTTTTAAATAAAGATAACTAGTTTGCCGTTAGGAAGATCACGTGGACGGAGTCGCGGGCAAAATATAGTTGTAGGTACATAATCTTGAAAACTTTATTTTTATACTTTTCCAGCCTTGCTTAAACAGCATGAACGGGTCGACTCGATCGTGGAAGTACCACCCTCTCACAGAAGATCAGCGTGAACCAACGGTAGGGACTCCTATCGTTGTGTTTCGTATGGTGAGTGAGAGCACCGGAGGCCCAAATCCTTCCCTATCATCTTCATATTATCCTTCCTATCCTCTCTTTGGTATCCTACCTATCCACCTCGTTTCCTTGGAGATGATGACGCGTGAGTGATGCCTCTGGTGTTGTCTTTAGGCTACGGTAACCGCTTACCATCAGGTTGTATGATTGTTTGCCACCCATATGGTATATAAAAAAAGCTACCTACCCATATTTATGTAGGTATAGTATTGACATATTATAAGAACTATCTTCCTTTGACCATTACCGCGTAAGAGTGTTGTGTTTAATACCTACGTTTATAATTATTAAATATTGTTATTTTCTTTGTGGTCTATAAATTTGATGTTTCATTGTAAACAATCACTGATTGTACCCTAATTACTCTTGATCACGTTATGTTCATCACCTTATGGTCTAGAGTGAATCGAGTATTGACCTATCACAGGCTTAATTACATTCACTGCGAGGGGAGAGTGGGGCCATTGGGGATTATTGACTATCGGGTGTTAATTAAAATAGCATGCGATAAATCTTCGCCCCGTGCGAAAACAGAAGTGTGTGCAGGCAATTAACGATGATACTCGAATTATCTGTGGGGTAAATTAAATATCCATTGTACTTGTATTGCAAATTATTATTTATTAGTTTCTTTCAATGATTTTGAAACTCATGTAATTGTTTATTATTATTATCTATATATAAAAAATCTCTGTCACACTATTTATTCGCGATGAACTCCGAAAGGGGTCGTACATTCCAAGTCCAAAGCGAGACTCGAAATTTTCGACAAAAATCACGAAATATCACAGGGAGGGAGGGGCGGTGTAGTGAGATATCACGTGTATTTATTTGGTCATTGAACGCGTAATTTCTAAACAACCGAAAAGCGGCGCGTGAGCTTGAATTAGATTATATTTACTTTACATATTCTAAAATTTTGAAGATATTTTGTACTAAAAAAAGTCTTAAACCTCACCACGTATCAAACTACTTAGCCGAGCATAATCGTATTTATTGTGGTTTGTTTAAACTTATAAGATAGTTTTTATCCCGTTTGTTTTTTATTTTTATTAGGTATTACAGATTACAATTTAGCATAAACATAATATATATTGTACTAATTCAAAGAAACACCTAAATTCAACATCACATTGATTAACAAAATCATTATCATTCAAACTGTAATGACACTTGCCGATTGGTTGACTGATAAAGAAATTAGTCGTCGATATGATTGTTTGTCATCCGGCCCCATTGGTCTCCATCCAATACGTGCTCACCACAATAATATCAGTCATGAGAATGTTAATTACATATGTATTTTTTAAGTTAGATAAACGTTTTTAATGACGTTTTAAGTAGGATATTTTATCTTACTGATTCTTGTAGCCGCGTGAATTCTAAGTGGTTATGTTGTCGTCTGTATAAAAATAATAACAATGGTAATATTAATCTACCATGATACGATAGATTTAAGTATCTACTTGGACTTAAAGTTCAAGGAATTTTCAAACAAAATAAAGTATGTAACTACTCGTATTTAATATTTAAACATTAACAATTGTTCTCAATATCGTCCTAGTGTTAACATAAATATTGTAATATCGTTGTACATTTTTTGTGTATCATCTGGCAACATTCTGAATAAAACTATTGGTGCCCGTCTGGTACCATTGTTTCACATTTTCATAGACAATTTCTCAGAAATGTGTCCAATAATGCGCCGTATCTCTACACTTCCTTTCCGATAGTAAAGGTTCTTTGCCGGCCTATTGTTTGTACGCACAAAAATAATATTTTAATCGTTATTTGGAATATAATTTTTTGCCAGAATTATTTGACCGGGCTCATACCATTGTAATTTTTATTGCTGTTAGAGATTATTATTATTTAAAGATAATGTATTTCGTGAATCATCTGGCTTGTAAATTTTATTATTTGAACAATTGATTTATACCTGAGTCTGTATCCTGAGTGTAATCAGGTACTTTTTAATATTCTCGAAATTATGTAAAACTTGATTCTGCCCGCGAGTTCGCCCGCGTGGAATTCAGGATATAAAATAAATAGATATGTTACTCTAACCCAAACTCTCTCTATGCAAAATAACTATGTAGACAGGTCTACAAGAGTCCATTATCCGGTATAAAACATAGTCTATGTCCTTTAGTGGATTCTGGAATATATATGCTAAATTTCATTATGATTAATTGAATAGTTATTGCGTGAAAGCGGAATAAACAAATAAACAAACAAACACACTTTCGCATTTACCTATAATATGTATTAGTAAGAAAAAATTAAGAATGATGTCCGTTTCACCGTCACGATTATAATGTTATTATTTTGATTAATGTACTTACAATTCAATAGATGTTATTATTATTATTATATATTTTTTTACGTTGTATAAAACCAAATTTATTTATGAATTTGTATGCTAAATGGCAAAAGATAGAGAAACCATCCATAACTTAAAATTGTATGTATTACCTATATTTTACAAATAAATGATTGATTGAGTCAATAATTGTCATCAGCTTATTTTTAAGAAAATTATAAATATTTCTAAAATAAATTATTACAAGTATTACAATAGAACATCAATAAGCGATCGAGTCAAGCGATCAATGCTATGTTGAACTTTTCATATCAAAGGGGATGGGATGACGTCATCGCCATTTTGGTATTTCCAACTGCCTATTTTACCTGTTTCCTAAAATAACGTCACCGGCACGACATTCTCAATAGAATTGTTCGAAACGTAGAACTTCTTATGGATTATTGGCATTATTAGATCGAATATCTTTTACAATAGACTTAAGCATTTATAATTACAATTAGGGAAGTTTATTCGCGTCACTTTTACGTTGTAGCTAGATGGTAGAATTGACTTTTATATAAATTAGTCTACAATTTTGTATATTGGAAACAGACTGCTGGTCTTTTGTTATACTTAAATATATAACCACTTATATTATTATCGGATTTGCGAAGTTTGAATATTTTGAATTTATAAATTGATATAAACAGAGACGAATGCTGCGAATGCAAACTTACTAGACAATTATAATCGCCTAACAATCCCAGAATCGCGTTCAATAATATTGCAGGCCACTGCTTCTTCGCCTTGCTCACATCAGTCATCGTGGTAACAACAAAATCGTAACAAAAGTATTCCTACGAATGTATAGTTAACCCATTCAGGGATTAACGAACCTGTCAAAACATGTTAACCCTGCAAATCCACCCGTATCAATTCAAGTGCCCGTATGACCAGATTCGCCCACTTTATACAATTTATAAAGATATCAATAACAAGATAAACTCCCCATGCAATATGACATTTCCAATAGTGGGAATTTAATTGATTATCCGTGACGAAATAATTTTGTACCGAAATGATTATCGGACCCCTCAATTGTGCAATCTTGGAGGGTGGATAGAATTAGATGTTAAGGTTTCTAATTTGCGGCGTGTTGTGAATTTATGGTTTAAAAGCAATGGACTCTGTGGCTATCCTTTATTATATTCGTGTTATTTATTTACTTTTTTTTCAACCCATAGCTGCTCTTAGATTGAAAGGGATTTAGGCTTCACACTTTTCTTTGTCGAGAAAATCTCTCAGGCATGCAGATTTCCTATTACATGATGATTTCCTCCACCAAGCAGTAATCATTTGCAAACAAATATTTAATATCGAAAAATTTCGAAAAGTCAGATAATTTTTTTAAAGACAACACCGCGCGTTAGTTTGTAATCCTTGTATCGCGGGGGACTTTACAAACATACAATTTCACGGACACAAAGTAGACTCAAAACAACCATTGGTGGACAACTTATTGTGTCCTGTGTGGGCATCGAAGCTACAACACTCGGACGGGAGGCCAGTATCTATACCACTCCGCCATCTGTGCAGTCAATGATAGATGTGTGCCATGTGAGGTGACCTTGGACTGGGGAACTAATTGGTAAGTTTTACTACTGTATGACTGCGCAGGTGAGACTTATGACTAATGTGACCATTTATATGGCCGACAACCGGGACGCCAGCTAAAAAAAATTGATCATAAAAACTGAAATATGTAACTGGGTTTCTTCAGACGTCCACTTATTTATTTATTAAAGAAAATATTATTTCTACTGTAGCATTTGTAGCAGGCAGACATAAAATATATTCAATTGAAATAGAAAAGTTTTCATGCAACATTGTTGATGGGAAATTGTTTGAAAACAAAAGAGTTTCTGTGGAAACATTTAAATTATCCCATTCTATATTTTTTTGCAAAGTTATGTACTTGGAAATTAACGATAATTTCTTAAAACGGGACTATTTTGCGTCCCGAAGCTTTATTTCGGGACAACGGGACAAATAACCGAAAAAAGGGCTGGTCCCGTTCAAAACAGGATGAATGGTCACTTTACCAGCATTGGAATGGCTGATTGATTGAAGCCTCTGATTTTTATAGCTTATTTGGTATATCTAATCTATTGGTTCTTAAGAAAATTAAATTTGAACAGTTTCTAATAATCTTGTTAAAGTATTATAGTTATCTTTGGATATGTATATGCATGATTTATTGTCTGTACCCAGCCTTGTGTCTTCGTTTCGTTTCTAATACGTGTCGTTCACTGTGGTGTTTATTGATTCTCAATAGTTATAAACGTTGGTAAATTACGATTCTGTTAACCTAAATGCTATTTCAAAATATAAATACATATCTAAGAGAATCTCTTTGTACTTTTACGAGTTGTTTTGCTCACAATTCATATACTAATTTAAAACAATATCTTTAGTCATCAACATCTTAATAAATTATAAATGCGACAGTACGTTTGTTTGTTTCGTTTTTAAGCTATAATTAATTAACTGATCGTCATTCAATTTTGCATCCGAAGTTAAAACAATATATCTATAACTTTTTATTGCGGAAAAATATACGGTTCTTGTAGGATACCGTTTTTGCTTTGCTCAACGTTAAAGCCCATGCGGACGTAGTTGGGGGTAGAAGCTAGTGTTATATAAAACAAGGCAAACTATCTTTGTCAGTTGTAACCGCGTTTGCTAAAATGTAAAACCATTGCACAAAATACTAATTTACCTTGCCATTCTGTTTTAGTGTGTAGCATAATTATATTTATAAGTATGTCTGTTAAGACTGTTGGTTAGGATCAGTACTCGCGTAAGAAATTAAAGCTACAACAATATAGATAGATAGATCTTCTGACGTAACCCTTCACTGCACAAGGGGTTAGCGCTTAAGAAAATAATTTAATACTTTTTAATGAAGTAGCAAATTCTATTAAAAGGTTATTTGACAATGTGTCATTTTTAATATGCTAATATGTATGTGTAAATAGGAAATCATAATAATTTCGTCCTAGACTCACGAATTGACATAATATTATCTTTACTGTGGTTAATATTTAGATAAAGTGTATATTTCTCGCTATATTATTTCACACTATAAAAAATATTATGTGATAAAATATTTGACCACATAACCGCATATGGTAGATTGATTTTATCACGCCAGTTTGCACACGTCTCGCCTTGTTATTAAAACTTGGTAAATCAATTTAAAATAGTATCCGATATAGTAAATTACTCAACGCGCGCCCCTAATGCAGATGGGGTGGAGCGGAGTCGTCTCGTGGCTTATCACGTCGTCTCGCTCACTCTATGCAGCTCCGTTTATCTCTGTCTCGCCTATTATTGTCATATCAAGATTCGAACATTGCATTTTGTTTCCAATTTTCAATTTAGTTTATATCGGATGTTGCCAAGAGTAAGACGTCTGGCGTACCGCCATTTCTCATTGTGCACGTGTTTGTCGCGCGTTGCGTTATTACATATTTGAGTTATTTGTTCGTCGCGAATAATTGCTTGCCTATTGTTATCTGTGTGTGTATTGGTTTTAAACTTATATTTAAATGGAATTCATGGATTTCTTCAATTCCTTCATGGAGGATCATCATCAGAACACTCACGAACCCCCTAAGATGACGAACTTTTTCGAGGTTGACAAGAAAAAGGTGGGTAGATACAATTCACTAATTAGTCCCATTGACTGATTTATGTCAAAATATTTTTATAAACATCGATTGTTATACATAATACTTAGTAGGTATTAGATGTTTTGATTGACAATGGCAAAGTAGAGTGAACTTTTGATTGCGTTTTAGGGTTAATTTCACAGATGCTTATCGTGTATTTTAAGACTATACTTAATAGAATGACTATAATTAATAACTATGTAGAACAATCAGTTGTTTATTGTTTTTTTTTTGTTATTCATTCATAATAAAACTATTTCACTTTTAATTACAAATTAACTACTTCCATTGATTCTATTTGTTTATCTGAAGGCTAACTTTGCCATCATGATAACATCGTTAAGAATTACGGATGTTTATCAAGTTTTATTTATTTTATATGATATAATTATCTATTTAATGATATTGTTAAACGATTGACTTTAACAAACACTATTAAGTACCTATAATTACGTTACATGATCTCAAGGATCACACGATATTATATGAATAAGTATGTAATAGAGTTACCTATTTTTATTTGCAATAGCACAAAGCCTGTGATCGAGCTTGGCAATTGTTTGCCAATTAATGGGTAGGTGGTTATATTAGAGGACTAGAATTTAATTATTGAATACTTATATTATTTATTGTATGTGTAATATTTAATCAAAAACATCTACATCCTTCCTGGATTATTCATTTATCTTAATGATTTATGACAGATGAGCTGCTACCAGCGATTGTTCGAGTGGAAATTGTTTATTTTTTCTGCACGCGCGGTTTACTCCAGTTATTTTTCCAAAATAAAAGTAGGTAACGCCTTACACCAGCTATCTCACATTGAATTCTTGTCCAAATCGGTCCAGTCAATTCGAAGATTAGCCGGAAGAAACAGACAGACGAAAATTTTTAAAATAGTTTTTTTTGTTATTAATACATTATAGGCACCTACTTTTATACGCATTTAATAAAAAGCCTTAACTGCCTCGGTGGTGTAGCGGTAGTGTATGCGACTGCTAATCATGAGGTCTCGGGTTCGATTCCCGGGTCGAGCAATGTTATTGAAAATAATTATATGATAAGTACTATGTCAAATAGTTCATGTAACAAAATCATTTACCTTTTATCTGTCAATGAAAACGTGCAAAATTTTTAACCTAATCGCTACTCTCTACTGTACAGGTCCTACGACACTCATCACGAACACTGGCGGAATTGGGTCATTTGGACGCTAAGCCAGAAAAAAAATAAGAAAATCATTTAATAATAATTAAACTTACTTATTTATTTTACTGGCTGATAATGTTTCAAGAATTAACTACGTAAGCTACTTTTATTTTAGAAAAATGATTAGGTTTCCGCACAAAGCCGCCGGCGGGCCACTGAAGGACTGTAACTAGTTCCAGTGGCCCGCCAACACAGGCGGAGAGACGGCATACGGCGGGTTTCTTTAGTAGGTGAGGGCCCCACACTACCCTGTTCGTTCGTCGTTATGACGGGGTGTGCGATTAAGTACATGTTTTCCCGCCTTAATAAAGAAAAGAAAAGGTTTCCGCACAAAAACAAGAAAACTACTAAATTCCTCACAAACTATGGATGAATAAGAAAATAGTAGTTTGTATACCTTTAATTAAGTCGTCCCAATTACATTTTCAAACAAATAGTTCTGTGATTATGATTTATGAGAGATAATAATTTTTATCCGCGAATTCGTCATAGCCTCTTTAGAATTGATAGGTACTAAAGAGAAACAGAAAGTGTGATTGATTGAAATATTGATGAGATAAAACAACACTCGTTATATTTATATAGCTTACGCTGTAATCCTACTAATGTGAAATTTTGGATGTTTGTCCGTCAATGACGAAGAAATGATAGAGCGGACTATCTGCGTGGCTAATGTCTTCCGAATAGGTTCAGCCTTTTTTGCATCATTAACTGAATGTCAAAACGAAGATCTAAACATTATAATAGATATTATACAGTTAAGTAGCTCCAGTAAACAAGTAGGATTAATAATGTATTATGCTCTATGGATATCTATTATTATTACTCAAACCTTTTTAATACTGTAACGCCCTTTTGAAGATTATTAATTTCCTTCTAATCCAGAAAAAAAATTTGATGTTATAAAGTTAACCTAATACATATCTGCCCCAATTTCTTCAAGACCCAAGCCGTCGTGTACCATTTCTTAGGAGGCCGGCTATGTGGTCTGGTGCTCGTCCACAGTCTCCACTCTAGGACTCTGCGTCCATCTATCGGTGTTCAACCGGGTAATATGACCTGCCCATGTTCACTTGCCTCATTCGATTTCTTCCCCTCAAGCGTGTTTTTCGCCTAATCCACTCGTTTTTTTGTCGTTCACGTAAGAAGATCCCGAATATGCTATCGTATATTACCGTTTAAAAGTAAACTATTAAAGTTATAATTAAGTAGGTCGAAAATTATCGTTGCTAGTTTTTGCATACCTATAGGTATTCGCACATAAAATTTCAAACAGCGAATTTAATAATCTTACGATAAGCTTAAAGACGAGTTACGAGTTTCAATGCCGGACTTAAACAATATAAAATATAAATTAGTAATAAAATAGAAGAATGAACCGTAAAAGATTTATACGAATATTAAATTGCTTAATAAAAACCGGTGATCTGTTTAAAGGGACCTTTTTATGTTGAAGTTAATTATAGTTTTAATATAAACCGATATGAAATTAATAACGAGAAGCGGACGGATTAAAAAATGGATTCGATATAAATTTGGATAATTTATGACGCGCTTAATAATGTGTCATTGTGACATAAGTTTAGGTATTTCCGAGTTACACTGATACCTAATAATGTAGTATACAGTACTAGAGTTTGTAAGCGTATAATTTAACAATTAAATATATATTATAAACAGATTCTAGTTCCATTATCTTGGTGACTCCTAGTCCAATTATACAATCTATCATTGATTTATGTATTTTTAGTATAAAACTAAAAAAACGGTTTTTAAACACCGGCCGAAACACCGTTTTTTTTTTCTTAAAGAAAATTCTATTGCTATAATTTACACCTTTTTGTCGATTCGTTACAAATTTTTTATAAACCGTCTCAAAGAAAATGTTAAGCATTTCACGTGGTATTTTTGACGTATTGTTTGTTGGGGTAAACAAATACGTCGGTTTTACTTTTTAAATTAATTTTTCTTTTATTTCATAATTATATTATGAAGTAATAAAATAATTAAAGCTTCTTGAATGATATAAGCTTTGGAAGGTAAATAAAATATATTGTTAACTATTTACTAGATATTATTACTGGCCTATAGTTCGAAGTTGTCTTCATGTGAAATTACAGAATTATTTCAATAGAAATATTTAAAGTAGCTACTTTATAACAATATATATATATTATAGTATAAATTCGATACAAAATTGCTGGCTGACCCCTTTTTGATTAACCTTGATCCACAAATATTCGGGCTTAATCTTTAGACTTACGAATAGATTTCAAATGCGCTTTCTAAAATCTTCTCTTACATTTCTTTAAAAGAAGAATGTAAATTAATGTAGCATTTAGAGAAAGTGAGCAATAATCCCATTAATGTGTCAAGTTGTGCGAAAAATAGCAACAACACGCTGTTTTCGTATTGCGGGGTAAGCAGAGGGAATAGAGTGCCAAAAGGCTTTATTACTGCATATATCTCTCGCTTCCTCAAGAGTCATGTTCTCTTCACACACGCTCGCCGGTTTCAGAGACTCCTGACTCCACCTTCCTTCAATACGAGTACATGACTGATTTGGTCTAGGCGAGTCTCGGTCTCCTCCTGTACCTACATCCTTTCACTTTCGCATTGTATATCTATTTAAGCACTCGCTCATCCGGCATTTTTTCCACATGTGAGAAAGATGCAGTAGTAAGGAATTGTGTAATTTGTAAGGATCTGCGGCCTTACAAAATATATTTTCTTAGAACTTAGAACTGATTCAGCTCAGTCGAGGAACTTATGTTCTTTGTATTATATTAGGGGTGGTCAAATCTGTATCTCCGTGTATTTTTACGACCCGCCTTAATTTTATCACCGGATAATGCGTGAAACGAATGATTTTATAACGACAACATATATTAATGATCAGATTAAAAACCTTCCTGATCCCTATTGATTTATCTGTACATATCACTTACATTTTATTGCGCTCGGTGTACATTTTTAATGGAGTCATTTAAAATAGGGATTATTTTTCATTTGCATGGATTGTGTGGCGACTAAATTCTAAGCCTGCTTGGGACAAATATTTGTGCGTTTACAAAAATACAATGCGGTTTGAACTCTAATGGTGATTCCTCTTATGGACGAAATATTGTTCTTCTGCGCTTTCATTATTCGTAATTTTGGTTTAATGATTCTAGGATCAAGAGCCACTCTTGCTTAACTTATCGGAGATAAACACATCTATCAGTCTTTCGAAGTCCACTGCTGGACATAGGCCTCCCCAAGAGAACGCCACAACATGTCTTTCGCTGATATGGGGGATAGTGCCGTAATCGCCACGCATGGCAGGCGGGTTGGCGATCGCAGTGGTTGTTGTTAATATTCGAGGGAGTGCTGCTGCCCACTCTCCCGGTATTCCCTCAGTCGGCTCTTACGACTCCCATGGGTGGAGAGGGGTGGGACAATTCTAAAACCGGCCGCACACGGCCTTATAAACGCATGCAAGTCTTTAAAAAATCGTGGATTTACTTAGATTGGATTGTTTTGGTTGCAAAATTAATTTCCAATCAACGAAATGAAACTGTGAACAGCGGCTTGGCAAGTACTCTTAGTATTGTTGAGTCGGTTATAACCACTGTACTTGAAACCTGATAGTCTCAGTCCTTCGTGCCCATGATCTTGTAAAGTGTTCAAAAGCTCTAAAACGAGGTAGGTAGATTTCGTAAAGGTAGTTTTACGTTAATATTAGAAATTAATAAAAGAAATTTGTAAACTATTGTTTTTGTAATATCATTTGATGCCACCGCGTTAAGTGAAAATCTCTCGGTCATGCACATTACTGTCGTAATTTGCCGCTTTATCTAGGTGGAAGTTAGTTTATGTCTTAAGCAGATAACTTATTTCCTGATATCCTTAATTTAAGTGTAATGAACCTAACTTCAATGTACAGACACCGAGTTCTACTGATTTATTATGTAGGTACAATAGAAACCATTTATTAACTCCTATTTTCAACTAGCTGATACCCGCAAGTTCGCCCGCGTGGAATTTAGTTTTAATCTTTTTTTTAGTTTAGAACCGAAAATAAAAGTAGTGATCCCCGTGCTGTGAGTCCAATCCAAATCGGTCCAGCCGTTCAGGAGATTAGCCGTGAATGTATATTTGGTGTACATACTTATCTATTTGAATCGGTATTCATTCACAATTTCATGGGTTTTATTTTATTTGTGCGGAACCCTAATTAATTTTCAAAATAAATGTAGCCTAAGTTACTCTTTATAACAACAGCTATCTGCTAGTGAAAGTCCCGTCCAAAGCAGTTCAGCCGTTCCAGAGTGTTAATAATAAATCTAAGATGGGGGCTTAAACACTTATTTTAATTTTCTTCTAATCTGGCTCAGTCTA
Organism: Leucoma salicis; assembly: GCA_948253155.1. Lineage (NCBI taxonomy): Eukaryota > Metazoa > Arthropoda > Insecta > Lepidoptera > Erebidae > Leucoma > Leucoma salicis. The sequence continues at coordinate 8,552,002 of OX411820.1, read as the reverse complement.
TTCTAACGTGCATAAAGGCGTTTTGTTTCACTGCAACACGTAGAGCATGTATAAATATTATGTAAGTAGGTACGGCTATAGCAAATGAACTGTTGCAATTATATTCAAAGCTGGGTGTCATTGGTAGATACTACCTTCTTACAATATTGTTGGGTTTACAAGAAATTAGCATGTCGGACCGCCGCCGCCGTGGACATCCCCTCGTCTCTTCGCACACAGCTATGCAGCCATACATTGATAGTTTCCATGTGTGCTTCACACATGTATGTCGAGTGCGATGACCGCGACTGTGTTACACACTACACCTGCAAATATACTGGACTCCATTCGCGGGACCAATAAATGCATGTTTCCATGTAAACTGCGTTCCAAATGTCTGTGAGTTAAAGAGTTTGCTAAGCGAGCAACATTTTTTAAGTTTTCCTTAAAATACTTTGATCGTAATACAATAATGCTCAAATTTTAAAGTGAAAATATTTACTTAACATTTTATTAACATGGGAGTGTATTTTTGTGATAATATCATAGGATTTACATAGACCTTTGATTGATTCAAATATATCCTTGTTAAAATTTTGATCAGTTTCATTTGGAACAGAATATTGCATGAGCTCTTTGACGGTGAAAACATAGATTTAATAGGTGAAAATCTTAGCGAGCTTTCTGCTAGCTTTAAGTCTATGTGTTAACATTGTACAAATAGTAACTGAATAGATTTTAACACGTCGTGTTAGGCAGTTGTGTAATTTGTTTATTAAATTAATGTACCTACCTGAATTATGATAGGTAGTTAAGTAGCCCTATGTATCTGTCTCTACTTTTTGTGGCAATGGAAGTCATCCATAAAGTTTGCAGAAAACCTTCTAAGCCTAATACCATGTAGATTATTCCATATTTTTATTATAATGTACCTATGTATTAACCAGCTTTTGTCATCAAATAAAAACACACGTATCTATAATATATATTTCTAAAACAGCGTTACCTTGTGCCGTAATTACAGTATGGTATATTAATATATATTATAGCTACGTGCGTGACGAGCTTTATACCCAATGTATCTAACAGCTTACTGCAGTCGTACAGCTATCGAAAATTTATTGACGGAAAAACACAATCGGATTTTACTACAGAAAAGATCTCGGGTTCAATTGCAGTCTTTTTCCTAGCTTTTGGGCATAGCCAAGTTGCATTCTATGGTCGTTAACGCTATAGAAAACTATTAAAATGTATGGAAATTTGACATCTCTAACGTTAAGTCACGTGACTTAGCGTTATAGATAGGTATAGTTAACAGTGGACCTAGCCAAGTTGCATTCTATGATCGCTAACGCTAATAGAAAACTATTTAAATGTATGGGAATTTAACATCTTTAACCATAGATAAAGAACCTATATGTTTCTAAGTCTTTCACAATATCTATAACGCTAAGTCACGTGACTTAACGTTAGAGATGTAAAATTTTCATACATTTTAATAGTTTTCTATTAGCGTTAGCGATCATAGAATGCAACTTGGCTAGACGCACAGGTTCCCTGTCCCATGAATCATATGTGATACATAACAATTAAATTTCTATTGTGTCTACAAACGGACAGGGAATGGGTTAAAGATATCAAATTCCTATAAATATATCTTAATAGTTTTCTATAGCGTTAGCGATCATAGAAAGGAACTAGGCTAGATACAGTTATCGGAAATTATGGTGGGGTCGTATATACGATCTGTTCGATTTAAGCTATTCCACCAGTATTCTCACGGAGTGACTGCCGATGTGGCCATCACGATCAAGGGAGACAACTGGCTAACAAGACTGGGTCAAATTTTTATCCAGGACTCCTCTAAAGACTGCTAGGATTCCTGATAATAAAGGCTACCGTAGCCTATGGAAGCTTACAACACCAGAGGAACTACTCGCCTGGAAAACTCCAAGGAAAGCGATAGCCTCCTATCGCTAGAGGAGAAGGCTAATTAGGAGGGGGATGAGTGATTTCTTATCCTTTAAACCAGATTTTACTGTGCTAATAGCTTCACTCTAATACAGTTGCTACTCGATCTAATGTAATTTGCCCTCTTTTATTTGATTGATCTATGTTTTATCCGTGTGGTGACGGACTAAGAATACAAGTGTCACCACCCTATTCTTTCCCACGGGTGTCGTATGAGGCGACTAAGGGAAGTAAGCAATTATCATCCATTGCATGACTGGTGGTAGGGCTGGGTACCAAGTGGAAGTTCTCACTTGGTATCGGGCCCGAGCGGGTTGGTACCACCATCTCCCGTGTGACTGGCCATGAAGCACATCGTTGCGTTTTGGCTGTAGCAGGAGATAGCCGTTTATATTTCATTTCATATCTGTGAAATGAATTGGTGAGCAGCGGCTTGACAATACTGTCGTTATAGTCGAGTCCATGGGCGACGGTTACCATTTACCATTAGATGTACCGTGGCTCGTATGCCACTACATGCAATAAAAAAAAAGTTAACTGTTACTTATATGGTTGAATGGCTAGTTTGCTCTAACACGCATTGAGCACGCCAGCTGCATAGTGCCTTAATAACTAATGTTATGTTGAAGGAAAATTTAATAAAAATCTTAAATTGGATGATTAAAATATTTAACAAACATTGTACCTATAACACATGGAGTCAATCTACTATACGTTTGGCTTTAAGCAGTGCACATATACTTTATTTGACTGCAGAAACAAGAACAAGAAACCATTTTGTGTAAATGGAAATATTGATATCGGCGAGCAGGTGCCGAACCGGCGTCGCGGCAACGGCGCCTCTCAATTGCCAGTGGCAATGCTTTGCACCACTAAGCCATCGCAAATTGCTGATTGCCACTTGCAAAATAGCTAAATGCTAAAATAATCACAAAGTTATAATACGTATATCTCGCATTTATGTTAGCCTCCAAAAGAATTAGACTATATTGTATGTGCTGTCGTGAGAATCGAATTTATAAAGTTCCTTGACATAAAGGGTGGCGTCGTATATATACCAATTTTAAAATACAATTGCTAGGAGTAGTAACACTTTTTTTGTAGGTAACAACAGGAAATGACGAGATCAATGTTTTCGTTTAGAAACATTCGTACATATAATAAGTAACAATAGTTTTGGTAATTAGTAGATGAAAATACAGAATAATCAAGCCAGCCAAATAAAAGTTATTTATAACCTAAGAACATCGGTCAAACAGCCAAGAAATGGTTTTGGTGTAGGCGGCAATACATGTTCAAAATGATGTTTTTCGTATGAAACTTTGTCATTTATGAAAGTTTGGCGATGAAGTAAATATATAGCAGTGTCACTTTGACATTAAATTCTACAAGTGTTACAAGCGCTGACTGATAAACTCCATGGCGTTTTTATTTTAATGGAATCTATGTTTAGTTCAATAATATTGATAAGAGTTACATATTTTATCATTTTTACTCTGTACAGTTCACTGTACATTACATAAGTTTGGATTGAATATGAATGTGCTGACCCTCGCAAATTGTTTATGAAATGGAACACTGTAGATATTTGCGGTAAAGATTGGGTTTATGGAAAACTCATCAATCAATCACGCTTAAACGAATTAAATAAATGGCTTGGATAAATACAATATGCTATTATATATAAAACAAAGTCGTTTTAGTTACACCATTTATAAGTCAAGCTCGGCTCGACCGATTTTTATTATCTTTGATTTGTTGGATTTGTTTCTGCCCGGATTAACGGAATAACTATTAAAATATGGAAAAATTCACGAAATACTAAAATAATGAAAATTCATTTTCTAAGACTTTATGGAACGGTTTTTAATTGCCACTTTGTACAATTGACAGCCAAAAAATGAACTTAAATTTGTGATAACATTATTTTAAAGTGACAATAAGGCACCATTCAGCTACGATGTCACAGTGCCGTAGCCAAGATGCACTGCAACGCTGATTTTCAATGAAATTCAGCTAATGCGTTAAAACAAAATTGATTGATTCTAAAGCGGTACAAAGTTCGCTGGGTTAGCTAGTTTATAATATATTTAACTCCTATAAGTTCATATGAGACGTGTTGGAGTTACTCTATGGACTATTGGACCAAAGTAAAAAGCTGAAACTAGTAAATAGTGGGTGACCTGTGTCCAAAACAGTAGGATATTGTCTATGGAAGAATTATTCCGGGTAAGTTACCGCGTAATTGACAAAAACAATACGCGCCCGGCTGTGGTCATCAACGCATGTCTACAATGAGTGGGGGTCTCTAGAATCGGCGTTACTTTTGCATTTTTTTGGTATTTCAGTGTAATTTACTAAAACAATAGGCAAAAATGTTAGGCTTTTAATTGAACTATCGTCTTTGTTAATTGATATCAATAACAATAACATTTATGTAATTATATTATTTTTAAAAAATACATAAATACTATATTGTAACAAATGAACTGTATTAGTCAATATTTAACAGCTTTATGTTCGTCTTGTTGCATACAAAGCGTAGTCATTGCTAGAATATTCAAAAGACAAGAGAGATATTCAAATTTAATATCAAAATTATGACATATCGCCATGAATTCAGCCAGTCTTCCGCACGCTACAGCGACCGTGACTGAAGAGGACGATTGTATCTAACAATATAATGTCTCCACCCCATTCTGATTCACAGGTAAGATTAAGGAACTTAATCAATCAGAACTTGCAACTCTAAACAAAACCCTGAATCTAGTTCGGTCAGCACGATAAAAATAGAAACGAAACTAATCTAATAAAAAGTTTTATAGGCAGATTGAAAAAGGGAAAGATTTTCTTTGTAACTTCCATAGTCTCACACAAATTACTCAGTATATTTAATATGCGGTATGAAAGGTTAGCAATATAGATTTAACATAGTGTTGAGATGGAATTGTGTTTCATTTGCTAGCTGCATGATTAGTTAAGATATCACTAAACTGTGATAAGGAGATTGTTAAAAAAAATAACATGATGAGAAAAATAATTATAGATATGAATTCAATATATTTTTGGGCACCCCTTGTTGCAAGATAAAAATAAACACTGCTTTCATTCCAAATCACTTTTTAATTACATATTTACTAGCGACTGTGTCTGCATATAGGTACTACTCGTGTAAGCTAATTATGTGATCATATAAAACGATATGAAAAATATTTAAAAAAATATAAATTGTTGATACACACATTTATAAGGTTGACTATACTTGCTAATTTGATATTTTAGGCGTAATAATCTAAACAATATATTAGGTACTAATGCGTTTGTTGTGAATGTTTAAAGATTTTTTACAGTCGTCTACGATATAGAAAACAGAGAGTATAAGAAATCAAATGAAATCTATTTATTTGCGAGTATGGGTTATTACATAAGATCTTAGTGTTAAAATTACGTATATCCATATTTAGTCTTTTAGCAACAAACCAATCTCTTCCACAATCTCTACATCTCTCGACTCTACTATAGTGTAAACGTGTCTTGTATATATGATTACACGCCCTCTCTTTGATCTCCAATTAGATGAACATTTTGGGGCTCCGTATATTGCCCGTTATGATAGGGGAGATGATTGCTCAGAGATAAATACGTTAGGCGTTCGCCCGTTTGTACCCTGTGTTCATATGAACAGGGGTGTGAATGTGTGTCGCTACTGGGATTAACAGCGTCAACGGCAATTTGTTGTTGATAATACTTGGTTTTAGTAATTAATTGTTTTATAGGAAAAACTGATTTTGGGTTAATTCTGTTTATACTTTTCATGGTTTCCAGATGCCTATATTTTTCATTAATAGAACTCTTCGTGTAATCCACAAATATTTATTCTGTGTCTGATTGTGATTTGTGATCGTTTAATTGTACGTTTGTAAAGTCACTCGCGATATAGGGATTTTACACTTGATTTTGGATGGAATCATTTGGTTTCACCATCGTGTACATATCGCCAATCACTGACCTATTTCATCAGTAATGAATCAGTCTTTTTAATGGTTAAACATTTAAAATACTTAAAAAAACATATTTACTCTAAAACATTCAATACAAAGTGGGTGCACTTACTTATTATCGGGTCCGAAGAGATCGGTACTACTGTGACCGACCGCCCCTCAATTTGGTTGTAGCGCCGTCAGTTCGTTAATTTTGTATCTGCTAAAAAAATTAAATACACAAATAATCTTTCTCAAATAATATCACATTAGTACAGGCGGGGAAAACTAAGGAAGGGAAAAATAATCCGCTGGGCTACAAAGCTGTGTATTGCCCGTCGTAATTATCCGCCAGCATTAAGCCTCAGCCGGTTATGGCCGGTTTTGTCAAGTGTGGACTAGTACTGATGCTATCGAGACAAATAGGAATGTTGAAGTCGAAATAACCGCTATTAAAGAAACAAATATAATGTAATCAATAATATTTATATATCTATAATATATATATATATAGAGCTACTTGACACAATAGATGGAGTCTGGTCTAAATATAACTGAAAAAAAAATTAAAGGTCATGTATTTTTTATAATTTTTCAGTTGGGTCTGCAATTTCTTGCAATTGTTCGCAAAAGCACTACGTTTTCAGTGATGTGTATTACATACTCGTATATGCCTCTGTGTAGCGCGCTTACGCATCTATAGACGATTAGCTAACCCGTGCCCACTACTTTGGGCGGTAAACATTAAAAAAAAACCGCCTTTCTCTTTAACCATTCGTCCAAATTATATGCAGTAAAAGGGAAAAGTCTTTTATTTTAAATACTTAAGACGATAAATTTACTTATTTTGATAAAAATTCATAATTGTTGATAATATACATATTAAACATGACATAACGATTAAATTTATTTTTTTAATATAAAAACCGTTTTTTCTCCGAATTATTTTGCAAATCCGACTACCACGAAAAAGTCTTTTAATTTTTCGTTTCGGATTATATATAGTTTATGACACTCACAAATAACGTAGCTTTCTACTGGAAAAATAAATCGGTTCAGTAGATCCAAAGATCACCCCCTACAACCTCACAAACTTTACCTCTTTATAATTTAGTATAGATTTGTATAGATAGTGAGAATGATAAACTTTAAATTAAAAAATCAATAGAAAAGTTAGAACGGTCTGGTATACACTCGTGAATAGTATTTTTTTTATACAACAAGAATAGTAAACAAACATACAACGCAATTCATAGTATGTGTTTACCGTAACGCGTAGCCTATAGACGCTAGCAACACCAGTGGAATCACTCGCGCGTCGCTAACTCCAAGGAAAGACATAGGATATGCAAAGAAAGCATAATAATGACAGGATGGTTTAGGTCACAAAATAGTGCAAGTACCTACTGTTGTTTCATTCTAATCTTCTGTGAGAGGGATGTATTTCCCGCGTCAAGCGGGTCCGTTCATGCTGGGACAAGCAAGGCTTCGATCGTCACCGTGCTTCGGAGAGCATGTCGTGTCGCTTCGGTTGCTATTGGCTGTTGTAAACAATTCTCCTGAACTTATGAACTTATTAATGACGTAATTACTAAATTTAATATTTTAACAATAAACGTAGGTAATCAATATTGTTGATGTTATAGTTGAATGTAAACTATAATTTAGACGGTGGTTTACGGAACCCATTAGATCTGGGGCGATCGTGACTTATACGAGAGAATCGTTTAATATATGTTTACTTATGAATGTTAAGAAAGACTTGGCACATTTTATAATATTACATAGAAAATGCTGTACCTATTTTTATGCTGAAATCAACGTTCCAAATTCACAGGCTTTCACAGGACAGCTCTGTGGCGCAGCAGTAGTGTGTGCGACTGCTGATCATGAGGTCTCGGTTTCGATCCCCGGGTCGGGCAGTGTTATTAAGCTTTTCGGAAAAAGAAAAATTCTCACTAACAGCCCGGAGTTTGAAAATGTGCCCGGTAGACGGCAACAGGCTCGCCCCCTATTACGTGGGACTAAATATAGCTGGTGAATCGTGGGTGTAATACACCTCTGCCTACCCCTTCGGGGAATACAGGCGTGATGCTATGTTTTTTTTTTCACAGGACATCAAAACCAAATATTGAATTGCTTGATTATCAATTGGCGACTCCTGTACCTAAGTAGGTACCTAATTTAAAATGTGTTTTCTAATAATCACAAATTGTCACAATATTGTCATTCAACTAGCTGATACCCGGGACTTCAACCGCGAGGATTTTTTTAGCGTGGTGCCCTAATCCTGTATACCAAAATAAAAGTAGCCGAAGTTCTCTTTCTCTTTATAACAACAGCTATCTGCTATTGGAAATTGCCGTCCAAATGGGTTGAGTCGCTCCGGAGATGGTATTCATTCACAATTCAATGGGTTTTATTTCTTTTGAACTGGACCCTAATTATTTTTCCAAAATAAAAGTAGCATAAATTACTCCTTGTAACAACAGCGATTTGCTAGTGAAAGCCCTGTTGAAATTGGTCCAGCCGTTCCGGAGATCAGCCGGAACAAACAGATAAAAACTTAAAAAAAAAATATTTTGTTAGCGTATACTCTCGTATACATTTATTAAAAAACTGTTATTTAGATATTACAAACAGACACTTGAATTTTATTTATTTGTATATGTATATGTACTGTATACTTACAATTACACGACGCAGTCTTGATTAGTTTAGTCGATACAACATGAGACGATTTGCTTAAACTTGAAAAAAATTAAGCAAAAATAAAATTAAATTACTTAAGAGATAGGTACCTATATAGGTAGGTAGGTATACATCCAAAATAAAATTCGGTAAAACGTGTTAAAACGGAGAATAGAATGAAAACTCTTTCAGGTCAGTTTGACCGATAAATTGTCAATTTGGAGATCGTATGGCCATTCAAAGACGCGCCCCTAAAAGATAGAATTAAAGTTATCTATTTCCAATTCTGTAGTAGAGCCTTTTTACGCGTTTAAATGAGATGTTTTATGTGTTCTAATTGGTTTACCTTTTAATCATTCATATAATAAATTAAGAACCAATCCTAATTAATATAAAGCTGTAACAGAGCTGTGTCTGTACATGTAAGATATTTAAAAAACAATGACTGTATTATGCTACACCTATAGGCGTGTTTTTTTTATTTGATAGCTCTTGATTAGACTTAAAATTGGTATAGGTACAGTTTATCCAGTTTCTATATCGGGAATCTGAGATGTGACCTAAAAAAGTCCTAGTGTGTTATAAATCTTATCTTTAAATCATGTAGGCAAGCGTAAGTCTTCAAGGTTTTCAAATTCAGTAAAAAAACAATTAACACGTGTGATTTATATTATTTACATGCCGTGATGAATTTAGACAAAAAGTAATTAAATGTGTAGTGATTCAATTTATTTATCTGTTTAAATAGTCTTTAATATTATATAACGTCTACAGTAGCCAAATTGAGCATCATTATCACATGCCATACTTAGATGCAGTGGTTCAATCCAGTCTCTATGTGGTAAGATGAAGCGAAACTGGTAGTATACCGTATTGACGGAATTGAGGAAAGCTAGCCTAATGGAATTACCCACGCCTTTAGACATCGATAAGTTTCATTACAAAAAAAATATAACCTATTTGTGTTGTGATCTATGTAAGTGTAACACAACTTTCTTGTGGTGGTGATCAACCTTTATTCTGATGACGGCCACACATACGAAATCTAGTCTTAATATCGTCGATGATTTAACAACTCAAAATGCTTTTCAATACAGTACAGTTTAATCCGTGTGGTGACGGATTAAGAATACAAGTGTCATCACCCCATTCTTTCCCACGGGTGTCGTATGAGGCGACTAAGGGAAGTAAGCAATTATCATCCATTGCACGACTGGTGGTAGGGCTGGGTACAAGTGGGAGTACTCACTTGGTATCCGGCCCGAGCGGGTTGGTACCACCGTCTCCCGTGGCCGGTCACCATGAAGCACATCGTTGCGTTTTGGCTGTAGCAGGAGATAGCTGTTTATATTTCATCTGTGAAATGAATTGGTGAGCAGTGGCTTGACAATACTCTCGGTATAGTCGAGTCCATCGGCGACGGTTACCATTTACCATCAGATGGGCCGTGGCTCGTCTGCCACAAAATGCAATAAAAAATAAAACAAAAAAAATAAACGTCAAACAACGGCCAAATTGATATTACAAAATGTTGTTAATGCTGATACCATTAAACAACACAATCTAATTGCAGTTATACATACAGGTGTAATTAAGCTAGTGTGGGCAACATAACCTATCAATCTGAACAAGCGGTGGACGTTCAAATGAGCTGTAATTTATGAGTAAACATGGAGGATGGGAATCACTTAGCGTGTGTACCGAGCCGCTATCAAAGCAACACCGATCGGTACTCATTCATGACGCAACTGAGTTATCAACCGATATAAACTATAGATATAGCAGTTTTTCACGTGATTTCAGTGTAGTGTGGATAACCTATGACCATTTGAGAGACATAAGTAACATAAAAGCGTCACAGAAATTTGGTACATAAACTCAAGTTACTCCGTAAATCCGTTCAAACAACAACACAGCAGATTTATATATGGCGCTTTTGTGGAGTTCCCTTCTCTCCCCTTTTTTTGCGGCAGTAACGAAATGTGCCTAACCGTACACCCCGTCGTTCAGGGTAGCGAACAGGGTAGTGTGGAGCCCTCACCCACTAAATAAACCCACCGTGTGCCGCCTCTGTCTCTCCGCCTGTATTGGCGGGCCACAGGAATGATGTTACATTACTTCAATAGGTAATAATAAATCCGTGATTCATAGTTATTTATATGTGTCATAAAATAGATAAATTTATATTTTGCCAATTATTATTAATTGGTCTCTAGTGGTTGCTTTCATAAGCGACCAAGTTTAATTTTGGAAGAATAGCAATATTATAAACCATGATTTCTTTGTGTAGATATATTGAAAATTACTAATGTTATAAAAATATTTCTGTAGTACCGTATAGTCCCTTTTCAGTACGCAAATACATATGTTAAAATCCAGCAAAAAGTTTGTACATAATTGTGAAATCCCGTTAAGTGTCGGCAGTAGTTATCCATTAGCTAACACTTTGATTTCAATACATCGTGTATCAATTGAGGCTTTGTTTGGCGGCCAACGCCCTTTGCTCCGCGTTTTACATGTAATGTTGTATTAAGTTATAAGTTTAAGCGATTATACATCCTTTTTGCCTACCCCATTACTGTCTCACTGTTGGGCAGAGTACTTCATTTTCACCCTTCATACGCCGTCGATAACCTCTCTTAGGCATGCAGGTTTCCTTACAATGTTTTTGCTTCATAGTGTAGTGATCATTTATTTTTGTGAACTGTGTGCGTGTGTAAAGAGAGCCTATCTAATATATAAAATTCTTGTGTCACGGTGTTTGTCGCCATTCTCCTCCGAAATGGCTATACGGATTCTTATGAAATTTTGGGTGTATATTCAGTAGTTCTGAGAATAGGACGTAAACTATTTTTCATACCCCTAAGTGATAAGGGCAGTCTACCCCAAATTTTATTTTTTATTTTTCGGACAACATTTTTCATTTTAATATTTAATGATTCGGCATTAAAAACTGTAAATTTCCACCCTTCTACTGCCAACCCCTATTTTTTAATATCGCCAATATTAGTAGGTACTTTAATAATTTTCATTGCAAAAATATGGCGGTACGAAGTTCGCCGGGTTTTTTTTATTGGATGTAGTGGCAGACGAGACACGGCCCATCTGATGGTAAATGGTAACCGTCGCTCATGGACTAAACTGTACCCGGAGTATTGGCATGCCGCTGTTTACCATTTCATTTCACAGATACGAAATGAAAGAATAAATGGCTATCTCTTGCTACAGCCAAAACGCAACAATGTGCTTCATGGCCGGTCACACGGGAGATGGTGGTACCAACCCGCTCGGGCCCGATACCAAGTGAGTAGGTACTCCCACTCGGTACCCAGCCCTGCCACCAGTAATGCAATGGGTGATAACTGCTTACTTCCCTTAGTCGCCTCATACGACACCCGTGGCAAAGAATGGGGTGGTGACACTTGTATTCTTAGTCCGTCACTACACGGACATAGTTCAGAGTTCAGTTCGCCGGGTTAGCTAGTAATTTATGTAATTGAGAAAGAATAGGAACAATACTTTCATTTTTGCTTATCAATTGTAATTCGTTCGACGGCGTTTTTATTTATTTTTGAAACTAAAATAAACAATTCTTTAATTCTAGCACTTCTGAATATCTATTATAATAAAGCCGTAATTTTAGCGAGTACAAGAAATACGCCTACTCTTATGGCTTAAGCCAAACATTAGTAACGTTTGTTTACCTCATTACTACGGTCAAAACTGTACCTACTACGCTACGTCAATGAGACACCTGTGAGACTTTCAACTTAATTTGTTGTTCGAAACAGCTTTGACAGCTATTTAGTAGATTTATTATAGTTGACTGAATAAAAAAATACAAGAAGAACTTAAGTAAGTTAGTAATAATGATGAAATATGTATTTCATATAATCTATTATTGCTACGTAGCTACATATATAATTATTATTACGCTACGTGACTTTTTTGGTAAAATACGAGCCCCGATGCAAAATAGTTCGCCTAGTGTGAAATTTTCTCTGTGAGATTTTTTCTAACTTAATTATTTTTGTATATCTATATAAAATATTAAGCTGTTCTACTATCACATGTCGCGTTACTTATGCCATTTTTTAATTATGAACCAATAAACTATTTTAGTTTTTTAAATTTATACATATCCTGTTTTAAATTAGAAGAAGTTATAAGCAAAATAGTTCGTCTAATTGTTAATCGATGCAAAAGAGTTCGTCTATTGGTGAGTTAAATAAGATTATTCCTTTTTTGTACAACTATGTTGCATAATTTAAATTTGTAAAAGTAATTCTGTGTCAAGTGAGACAGTATAAATTCTGAAAATTTCAGTTTTTTTCATTAGTTTTCAAATAACAAAGGGTCGTGGCAAACCTGTGTATGAAGAGCTTCGAAAGCGAATAGTTTGTGGGGTCGATGCTGGCAAATCAAGTTACCAAATATCTAAAGACTTGATACTTCCCAGGTCTGCAGTCGAATCTATCATTCAGCACTATAAAAAGAATAGAACGACTTCTTGTTTGAAGAAAACTGGTCGAACACGCATCACAAGTGCAGTAGAAAACAGAATCCTGAAGAAAATTATCATAAATAATCGTCGTGCTCGAGCTGGAGAACTCACGGTAATGAAAGGACATGATTCACAAAGACGTCTCAGTTGATACTTGCAAAAGAGTCCTAAAAAGAATGGGTTACGAATTTTACACCGCTAAGGAGAAACCATTGTTGACTGCTGTACAAAAGAAAAAGAGGTTGAAGTTTGCTCGTGATCATTTAAATTGGACTTCTGATTAGTGGCGTAGTATCATTTGGAGTGACGAGTCCAAATTTGAAGTGACAGTCGGCGATGAAAGAAAAAAAGTGATTCGGAACAAAAATGAGGCATTTCATACTGATTGTCTCAAACGCAAAGTGAAGTTTCCGGCGTCTCTTATGATATGGGGCTGCATGTCTGCACAAGGTTTTGGTGGTATGCAGTTTGTGGATGGTTATATCAATGCTGCAAGGTATCAAAACCTTTTGGAAGAGAATTTACTGCACTCTATTCCGTCACTTAAGCATCAAGATTCCTTCATTTTTCAACAGGATGGTGCTTCCTGCCATACTGCAAGGACAACAAAGACGTGGCTACTGTTCGAAACCTTATGGTGGAAAATGAAAAAAGTTCTCCGTAAAAATCCATCAAGATCGAAGAGCGACTTAAAGGCAAAACTCTTGGCTGTCTGGGAGTCAATTACGCCTGAGGAGTGTGCAGCGTTGGTTACAACCATGCCTCTTCGCATTAAAGCTGTCATTGAGAGCAAACAACTAAGTGGTAGACGAACTATTTTCACTCTCGAAAAATGTTTTTTAGAATATTTTTTTAAATTTTTTATGTTATGTAACGTCATGAAACAATTTCAGTTATGTTAAATTAAACTTTAAAAATGTTCCTCAAATTCTGGTTTACTTTTTATTAAAACGTTCTTAATTATTTTACCAATATTTACTTTCTATACTTTACGCTTTGCACTACTTTCCATACTAGACGAACTATTTTGCATCGGGGCTCGTATATTGTGTAAACTTCACACTAGCTTTAGTGTAATTAAGTTATATTAAAAAATATGTCACTCTAAGGTGCATCAGTGCAAAAATTCTCCAATAGGAACCTTCTTGTAACACTTTCTTATTACTTTTTCTTTGTCTGATCGTCCTGTTTCAGGCCCATGTTATTTAGCCCTTCTTTTGCCGGGTATACCTCCAAACTCTGCGCTATTAATGAATATTTCTTGACGGCAAAACCCATAAACATTTTTCACGACCCAGGTTTCAAACCAGTGACGTCATTGTTAGTTACAATTTCTACATTAAATAACTAGAATAACGAGACAGTCAGCAGACAATAAAGCCTCCATTTGAGCGTAATACACGCATTTGACACTTATCAATACATTATAATTTATTGCAAACGGAAGAACATCGCAATTACAACATTGGAGGCAGTACAAGCGATCGGTATATAGGCCGCTTTATCTTTGTACTGTTATGTGCGAATACACGACTTACATTATCATGTATTTTACTGCGCAAGATTGCAAATGAAACATTGTCATATAGATACATCGTATTGAAAATATTATTCCTTGAACATTTAACAATATATAGTTCATAAATAAATTAAGAAACGTGAAACGTCATGGCCTCGTGGGATAAAGCACAGAAGCGACGTATGTAATATAAAATCTAATAATTATTCGTTTAATTAAATTTGCTTATATATTATTGATAACGTCACCACGTCTAGTCATCGCATAAAGTCATATAAATAATGATTTAAAGTAAAACTTATATTACAGAGAATAGCTGACGCTTATGACCCACTGGACGTGACCCCACCATTTCATTTCACGGATAGGAAATAAAAGAATGAAAAACTGTTTCTCTCTACAACGAAACACACCGAGATGCCTTATGGCTGGCCACACTGGGGAGGGTGGTATCGCCCGTTCCCGATACCTAGGTACCAAGTGAGCACTCTCATTTGGTAAACGGCCCTACCACCAATAATGCAATGAATGATAATTGTTTACTTCCTTTCCCCTTAAAGTAGGGTTATAATTTATTGTATTCTTAATTTGTCACCAAACGGTTTTCATAAAAACCTCTAGAGCAAATTTTCCAGCCGGCATTTTCCTAAATTTGGTATTTGTAACTTAAACTTAATATCCTATTATTTACGTCTCATGAACCTTAATAGAGGTTAAAAAAATATGCCGAATTACGATTATAATGTGAAATGAAGACACGCTCACCAGCTTACCATATTGTAAGCAAACGTAAAATTTATTCAGTAATTTACCCGTAAACCCTAGAAAGCAATAAGTGTAAATCTCTGGCATTACCATAAACGTTGTTACTATTATGTTTAGATACCCACCACAGCCTTTATTTATAAACGCATCCTTAAATATTACTGGGCTGAATTATTGCAAGCAATTTGAAATTGTCTCGCGGCTAGCGAGTGTAAGTCTTACATCAGGCAACTTCATCTATCTAAAATGTTATTTAATGTGTACTGCCGCGTCAACACTAAATGATATTGCCATTCACAAGATTGTAGGAACTTGAACCAGTGATGACGAAACAGCACTGATATGAAACAGAAATTATATGAAATTTCAAATTGTAGAAAGTTTGCATTATGTAATTTGTCTATAATGTAAATACATACATTATAGACAAATTACTAGGCTTTTACCCGTGAGTAATAATACAATTTTAGATGGATATTTATAATATGACATAGATATATCTAATGAATTTATTGTAATTATTTTTTTTAAATATTATTTTATCTTGACAGCAATACAGATGCATGTTATAAATTATTTATTAATTAAATTAATTGCCTTACTATATATTCACTTTGAAAATGAAAAATATAACTATTGACGGCAAAATTATTAACTTTGTAACAACTATTTTAGTGTATGGAATGAAATAAAGCTTTATTATTATATAATTTTTTAAACTGCCTCGGTAGTGTAGCGGTAGTGTATGCGACTGCTAATCATGAGGTCTCGGGTTCGATCCCCGGGTCGGGCAATGTTATTGAGCTTTTTCCTAAAAAGAAAAATTCTCAGTAGCAGCCCGGAGTTTGGAAATGTGCCCGGTAGACGTCAATAGGCTCGCCCCCTATTACGTGGGACTTAAACATAGCTGGCGAGTTGTGGGTGTGTAATACACCTCTGCCTACCCCTTCGGGGAATACAGGCGTGATGCTATGTTTTAATTTGTTTATTATGTAAATACATACATAATTATGCTAGTAAAATGTCATGTTTAAAATAGCTTCGATGAAAAGATTTATTTGATAGTAGACAATTATATTTTCGTTAATGAGAATGACACCAATTATGTACTGATGAATTGAAATTTGTATTCCGAAATGTACTTAACTTTTTATATAGTCTCGCCGGTATCCACACGACTCTGGACTAAGGTGGACTAAGATATAGGTACTATATATATATCCGAGTTTTAGGGAATTTCTAGCGTATAAAAAAATAACTTGCTTATATGCCGAAACATAAAAAAAAAAATTTGCTCTAAAAAATAAAATATGTTTTGGTGTGGGCCACCCTTATTACTTAGGGGTATGAAAGATAGTTTACATCCTATTTTCAGACCTACTGAATATACACACAAAATTTAATAAGAATCGGTCAAGCCGTTTCGGAGGAGAATGGCGACAAACACTGTGACACGAGAATTTTATTTATTAGATGTTCACCCATCCATGTAGTCGATAAGTGTAGTATTTTTTACTTTATAACACACCTTCATAACAAAGTATGATTGATTCTAAAGCGCCTTGAGTTAAAGGCCACATCGATAAAACGGCATGAATGGGGCTACGATTATCGACAACATGGCACAATTCATTGGCGCTTATTGTAAATCGATCGTAAATACGCAAGTTTAATGCCCAACAATGTATATGAACTATTAATTTGAATTGTAAATCATATCGACGATAGCTAGGCTAGATTATTTTATTTTATGTTTTATTATGCAGCTAGATTTATTGCTAAAACAAGCTTATCAATATCGCATTGTAATCAAATATATTTAAATATATTGCAGTGTTATCTAATATATTTAAACAAGCAATTCTTGTATATACATTTATTTTGCGTATCTCCGAAACAGCTTTAAAGATTTGGATCAAATTTTATGTTTAGGTAGAGAGAGTTAAGAGTTTTTTTACAAAATAATACGAACACGTTTTAATAACGACATATCGCATGGACCTTTAAAGCTTGCAAAGTTATTAGATTTTACGATACTAGTACTTCAAAACTCTACAAGATGGCATAAAATATATTTTAGTAACTTTTCAAGTTTGTTTAAATTAGTATGTTCATCGAAATAAATACAAAAATGAAATTATGAGTGCAATTATTGTCAATTTGATTTGCCACGCAAGGAGTGTCATTTTCTTCGCCAGATATAAAAAAAGCAAAGTATTCTTTTAGCCAAGGCATTAGGTGTTCAGAGTTCAATGTGTCTGTAAAAAAAAACAGACTCGATAACGACTATAATAATTTATATTACAATAATCTTCTTTAATATATATAGATAGTTTAGTCTTTCGTGATTGCTTATGTAGAATAGGTGATTCAATTTTATAGTTTAACTTTGTAGGTACGTAATTTATGTTGATTTCAATCATAATTTTATTGTTTTGCGACTATAAAAGTATTTGTGCGTTATGTATTTGTCCTAATTCATATAATTATTGTTACTACATAGTCTTTTTATTATAGTGTTAGCGTTAAAAATGTAAGATAATAATATTAACTAAACTTCAATTATTATGTTAAGTATATTATACAAATGTACTTACGACATTTTAAAAGATGGATGACCATTTAACTGGCCTGGACACTGGCCAGTTATCGCAAAGAAAAAAAGGTTTACTTAATCACAGATAGATGTTCCGAATCTGAATATGACTATATATTATACGACTATTGTGTGTTTGTAGTAAAAAATAATAAATCTCTTAATTTAAAAGAAAAGACTATCGAAAAAGGTATGACGTCTAACGACATATAATTGTATTTGCTTAATATTTTTTTATGGATAAATCAAGTAGGTAGTCATTTCTTTAAAAACGCAATAACGACTAAAACACAGTAATTTAATACAAAATATGGTTGTACAATATGATCTGAAAGAAAGTTTAATAATAACATTAAGATATATGGGAAAATAAATCTTTTTCTATATCATCCGTTCTACGTACGGTACAACGATCATGTTTACAAAATATTTATTTATTTATTCATGCGGAA
This sequence comes from Leucoma salicis, assembly GCA_948253155.1. NCBI lineage: Eukaryota > Metazoa > Arthropoda > Insecta > Lepidoptera > Erebidae > Leucoma > Leucoma salicis. The sequence continues at coordinate 8,533,545 of OX411820.1, read as the reverse complement.
GGGGAGAGTTCTTAATTGGCAGTTCACAATAGAGATTACGGAGATTACCGTCCAGTTTTGTGATTCAAATATGGTGGTTTGTGGGCGACAATACCCGGGACCCTGTTATGATAATATTCCTGGCATATACAATAATTTATTTTGAACTATTCAAGTGGACGTTATACCCTGACATTGTCAATGTTTTGCGATAATTGGAATGAATAATGTGTTCCGTGTGAATTTTTGTAACAGACTTATGATAAAAAAAAAGGTTGACGTTAAAGAAATAGGGCGTCTTAAAACTGTAACGCGCTGAGCGCTACGTTCGTAGCGTACGAAGAGCATCTTAATTTTATTTTATTACTTTGTTTAATATGCCTAATAAGATGTCTCAAAAAACTTGTACTCGTAGTATGGCTTTATTTTAAAATATATTTATTTAGTTATTTCGAAATTTAAAATGTACTCTATTTCGCACGTGTTACTCCAAGTAGATATTATATCGTTAATTGCGTCGGTTTCAATAGACAATCAAGAACAAGGGGGCTTGACTCTTAATAGCGGCAACAGGCGATCTTCTCTCGCATCAATCTTCTCGATCGTCACTGTCGACTCGGTCTCGCCCCCCGCGATTAATCACCCAGAACGTTTTCGATTAGCGCCGGATAGCACACATCGAATAAAAGCACGTTCTATTTGTGAAATATCACAGTATGTAGGTACGTACAAAAGTGACGTCTAGATCTAGACTCCAAGTTATTGAATTGTATTTTTATAGCGCGCACTTCTGCATTTCGCAGTAATATCCGTTTTTCGATGCTAAATGCTTTCGATGCTTTAAAATGAATGTTATGAAGTTAATACCTTTAAAGGTTTTGGAGCTTATTTAATTTTAGAATGTTGTTTGAAAGCACCCGTGGCAGAAACCCCCTATCATGGTTCTTCTCTATCTCATTATCATTGCGGGTCCACCTATGTAATTCTTTCTCTCCTTTTTCCTGGGGTGAGTGATGCACCTGGTATTGCTACAGGCACAGAAAAAGCTAACCATCAGGTAGGCCGTATGCTTGTTATATTTTTGGGTTGTGGCGTTGTCCCGCAGAAAAAATAATATCTTTGTATTTAGATATTTTTATATATATTTTTAGCATTTGACATGCTTAGCACTATACATTAAACACAGTGAAAAATGTGAAATCGAAAATAACAGTCACGAGCAAGATTTGAACCTGCATCTCCTGGATACCGTCCAGATGCTTTGCCAATTCAGCCATCGTGTTTCATTTTGTGTTTAATAATATATTTGCTTCGTTCAATTACCTAACCGGCAACCCAAATTCAATTAAAGATTAAGATAATGTTGTTGATGAAGTTTCTCAAAAATAGATCGCTTTTGTCACTAGAGAGAGTTTACAGATCCATCCATCCATCAGCCTTTCGACGTCCACTGCTGGACATAGGCCTCCCAAAAGGGGGTATAGTGCCGTAATCGCCACGCTTGGCAGGCGGGTTGGCGATCGCAGTAGATGTTGTTAATACTCGAGGGAGTGCTGCTGCCCAATCCTCCGGTATTCCCTCAGTCGGCTCTTACGACTCCCATGGGTGGAGAGGGGTGGGACAATTCTAAAGCCGGCCCCACACGGCTAAGACAGATATATCCGAATAAAATTTAAAATAATTACTAATATTCATGAGAAATATACATTTCTGCGCGCGGTTCTCACTTTAATGAACGTACAAAGGTGTTAAGCGGAAACAGGAAGTGTCAAATGGCGTTTCGTTGTCTCTCCACGGCCCAGTTCTTCGTAGCGCTAAGTGCGTTGATGTAATTGTTCGGGCAATGCAAATAGCTCTGTTTGATTGGTGTCGCCGGCGCCGTATATTTCACGATACTCTGGGACAGTCTTGCTTAAATGGACTCAACCTGATTGTTTAAGAGGTCTCTTTACTTAAGCATGAGAATAACGTTATCGTGATGTTATTATTTATATTATTGCCCCTGGTGTTGCCGAAGTCCATGAGCCGCGGTTGCCACTTACCATCAGATGGGCGGTTTCGCTCGGCTGCCACCATTGGCAATAAAAAGAAAACTTATAAGAGCAGTATTTCGGGTTTATATATAATTTTGGAGGCCTTTGTAATTTTTTTAAAATTTTATGTAATCGTGATTGCGCCTCCCACTTACCTTATTTTAAGTCTTTAACTTTACTATATATATATTATAAAGTGACAGCTTCAGTATTGTACATAAAATCCAGATACTAAAAAAGCGATTTCAACTATTATAGATATAGGGCAATATCAAATGGCATATTATTTTACTTTAAGATATTAATCACCGAAGAAAAACTTATAATCAAAAAAATTTATCCTCTTTGTTAAACATTGTGAGTATTTAAATAAAAATACACTTCACTAAGTAATAATTCTTGTATAGCGGGAGATTTTACAAACATACAATTTCACAAACACAAAGTGCAACCATCTGTGGATCACACAAAGAGTTGTCCTGTGTGGAAATCGAAGCCACAACACTCGGGTGGGAAGCCGTTATCTAAACCACTCCGTCCATCTGTGCAGTCAGGTTTTGGAATAAGTACTCCAATTCAATGCCGCTGATGTCGTATGAGGTGACTAAAGAAAGGAAACAATTATCCCCCGTTGCATTACTGGTGGTAGGGTTAATGTGTGTGACCACCGAATGAATGTAACATAGTTCCAGTGGCCCGCCAATAAAGGCGGAGAGAAGGCACACGGCGGGTTTCTTTAGTGGGTGAAGGCCTCACACTACCCTGGGCGTGCGACCCCGTCGTTCGGGGCAACGAACGTTAGGAACATTTTTTCCCGCCTTAACATATTAAAAAGGAAAGGGTTAATGGGTGTACCTACTCAGTTGCTATCGGGACCGAGTCAGTATCCCCATCTCCCCTTGACCGACCCCAAAACACCTAGGCGTGCTGTGGTGGTAGTGGACGATAACCATACATAGTCCATTTATTTCCTATAGGCGAAAAGCAAAGGTGAGCAACGGCTTGTCAGTACACTTAGTAAGGAGTATTGTTGAGTCCATGCGCGACGGTTACCATTTACAATGCTACTCTGAGTGCACACTGATACTAACTAACGAAAAAATTGTAACCTAGATAAAGATTACTATTAGTGGCACTTGAGTTTAGAAGCGTGCTGGATAAGTTCGATTCTCATTCCAGTCACGTGGTTTTTACGGTCCTCAACCAAATCCTTCTGCCCATAGATTGGATCTTTATTACTTTAATTCCATCCATCAGCCTTTCGAAGTCCACTGCTGGACATAGGCCTCCCCAAGAGTACGCCACAACATGATTGTGTTTCACTCATATGGGGGATAGTGCCGTAATCGCCACGCTTGGCAGGCGGGTTGGCGATCGCAGTGGATGTTGTTAATACTCTAGGGAGTGCTGCTGCCCACTCCCCGGTATTCCAACAGTCGGTTCTTACGACTCCCATGGGTGGAGAGGGGTAGGAATATTCTAAAGCCGGCCACACAAGGCAGCTTACTTTAATTAATTAAGGGATAATTAATAACTGATTTTAAGCAAAATTTTAGTGAAAAATTTGTACTAAATTATTTTATATTGCATGTAGTTACGTTACTTAATTTTGTTATACCTAACTGAGTAGGTTTAAATTAATACTGAACATCAAGGGATTAGTATACGCAAGTGACGCAAGCCAATCAACCGCGTACCTACGTTTTATCTTGTGTACATGCCTACTTACCGATGCTTATCCATTTAATATTGATCGTGACCTGAGTAAGTACAATGTCTCAGAATTATACAATTTCTTCGTAAATTAGCCATTTAATTAAATAAATTCTTCATATAATAAATGTGGGTATGAAAGAGAGTATTGGTGTAAAGATGCGAAAGGGAATGCTCCGATGGTTCAGACATATGGAAAGAATGCAAGACGAGCGACTGTTAAAGAAGATATAGAATGCGAACATCTGAAGCATATATTGGGGTAAACTATAGTATTGCTGGCACCCCCTTAGTCATTGACACTGGATTTTAAATGCAAATATTAAGAACTGGTAGCTAAAAACATCTGTTCAACTATTTTTCATAATCTGCAATAGTAACATTGCTTGCAGAAAAAAGTAGGTTTTATAATATTATAACTGGCAGCACTAAAGAAAATAAATATATACCGGCGCCATGCAGAACTGTTAAAACATCACTTTCTAATAAGGGTCATCAATTAACGACTGTAACATAGATTATTTATTATTATGCTTAGTTTTTAGGTAAATAATGGCAACGAGTGTTTTTTTATTGACCAATTTTCTGTTATAATCTTACTTTATTAGGTGCCAATGACTGATTTCTATGTGTTAATAACAGTAACTGTACTTATGGTGCCAATGACTGTAATTTCAAATATTTATTATGTTTTATTTTTGTTTTTCTATTAACAATCTCTAATTAAATTGATTAATGCATTTTCATTTGAAAATATCCATACAAGAGAACCCATTTTCAATGTTTGCTGACTTTTTAAACACCTATCAATTTAAAAAATAAATATATCCATCTTAAATATGCTTAGAGTGCCAATCATTATACAGTTTACCCTACATAGATCGATTCTTTTTGTTAATTTATGTTAGGTACCTCAATTACCACTTCACCTTTGTTTCCATCGTGCCAAGTATATCAGCGGGCGTTCCTATCACATATCAACACCTTTTAAAAAGAAACACAATTTAATAGAAGCACTTTAATAGACAATTAAACATGCATATTGAAGTCATGGGAATTGTTATACTGTAATGCAGTTCCTATGTTTTTCCATCATGCGGGCTTCGCACGTGGGCCTGACATCGCGCACCGGTGAACATCGCTTCCAAGGAATATTAATACCTTCATTATTGCTAAAGTGACGTTTAGAATAATTATCATATTGTTATTATTATGTTTTACTTTGCTAAATGTGATTAGTCAGTGGTACATCTGATAGTAACCGCCATATTCCCGTGGACGTAACAATACCAGCTTATAGACATAACAACCAAACATACCTATACTTCTGCACTGAGTAAAGAAATATGACACATGACATGAGTCTAGAAAATTTGCCTTTCATGCGCTAACTTAATACTGTGTTTGTGAAATATTTTTATTCGTAAGTCATTACTGTTGTACTTCTGGGCATGGTGTCCCCTCATTGTGAGAGATTTGGGCAGTTTTCTACGCTAGCCACAAGCCCTACAGAAATTCTCTCAGACATGCAGGTTTCCTCACCATATTTCCTTTGTTTTTCTATGTTTGCTGTATTGAAATATAATGGATATTTGACGTTCTGCAATATCTTAACTAAGATACGGGTCGTGATTATAATGTTTAGTGATATAAATTACAAATGTCTGTGGGAAGGAGTTCATAATCTCTATGAGCTTATAAATAATGTCTACGATGTAGGTATAACAAGGTCATTGGTTAATTCTGTAGACGATAGTGTGTGTAAACAGAATTGATAAACATAATTTCACAATTATTTCATGCCTCAAAAGACAATATGTTTGTCCATAATATCCTCAAAATATATGTATTTTTTGTTTTTGTTCTAGTTGTACGAGATCAGTGATGACCCTCAGAGGAAGGAATTCTTAGACGACCTGTTCTCCTTCATGCAAAAGCGAGGTAAGTGCAACACGTATATATATTATTATAAAAATCGGTTTTACTGAGGGTGCCTAGCTTACGAATCTAATTTATTTGGTAAAAATTTTATGTTAAAATCGGACCATGGATAATTCGCAGAAGTGTCCATGTTTTTAAAGGTTGATTCTAATTTTGTTTTACATTATTCGTAGCAGTATATTATCGTCAAGTAGATATTTTAAACTGGGAACAATGTATAGGCTGTTTCAATTTGTTTCAATTTACTTGTTAGTTAAATTTTTTTCGCATTACTTATATATACAATTTAAAAAATGTAGTTGACAGATGAACAAAATGATTAGCACAAAATTATATAGGTATCTACAAGTCCGAAATGTATTGATTTTAAGCGTAGTATCGTTGCTATTTGTGCAACACTAGATATTTACGTATTTCACCAATAGGTATTGTTTATGACTTGTATTGTAATACAGTAAAAATTAAAGGTTTGCAATATCGCTACCGCCGTTGTTATGACTAAATCTGTACATGAATTTTGATTAATCCTTCGTAACGATTGATATTCATTGTAATTTATCACTACTCCAAATGCTCCATTCACGATCATCGATCGGAGTGATACGGAACCCCAAGCTGAGCAAGACATCTCTTTCCTAATAATTACTTCGAGATCGGGGGTCAAACTATTGTGGCGTTTAGATACAAATCAGATTCAGTGTAATATCAGTCATAGGATGTATTAACGGTTTTATATTGTGGAGATCGGTGATGCTATGATAAGATCTTAAGTGATGGACGAGGTTGAATCTCACAGTGGAACTACGAATCATTAATGAAGTTTAAGATATGAGCCATGGGAAATTAATATCGAGGAGTTTTAATCTCTTTCAATTTGTATGATCGTATATTATCTGTAGTAGGTCAGGGCGTTATCAAAACAGTCTTGGGAGTGAGGTCTTACCAGTTGAAATATTACTTTCAGACTATTTGAGGTTACTTATAGAGAAGACAATTGTACCGCAAACATTACCCATGACGCCCTTTGAGGCTTTCAGTGACAGGTAGATATTCAGAAAATGGATTAGATTTAATATTTCTGTGCAATTTCAAGGGCTATTGAAGGTACAAACACTCAATAGTGCTGCATATTGATATAATAAGCATTTAAATTCGTTATAATATCTCTTTTTTTTACTCTCGAAGTGAGACATTATTATGCATTAAATTAATTGTGCATCACTTCATAGATTTATAAAAACACGAAAATTGTGTGGGAATTCGCCATACATTTATGATTTGAAGTATCATAATAGAAATAATTAAGCGAGCAATCGTTTCATCGCTTCGAGCGTCGAGATGGTGCGCGGGCGCGTGATTGATAACTCGATAGTCGTCTTTCTCACTCATATAGATTTTTATATTGCTGTCCTTGTTTGTCATTAATTGATATCTGTTGTAAATGGCGCCACGATTGTCGTTAGATATATCATGTTGATATCTGACCGCCTCGTTGTTGGTCAAATCAGTGGCCTTTGTGCAAGTGCAAGCGTTATGATATGTGTGGGATGTATAAGAAGGCTATAACATCGTTAGGTATGTCTTGAAAATGTATGCTTATCTCATGTGGCTTCGACAACAACATTCAACAGCCTAAAGCAATTGTTCTTACTTCCTTACTATCCTTATTCATCCCTACTTACGGGCCCATATTTTCCAAGAGCCACCTGGGCGAGCGTCCAGGGCCTAGCGGTCAGTAGAGCAGCTGACACATCTTTCTGCATACGATAACCGACAATGCCGACGAACGAAACATATATATTAAATGTATTTTTCAAAATAAATGGTAAATTTAGTGGTTATAAAACTAATCAAGTACAATAGCCCATGTGCCTCTCCGTACTCAGGACTATGTTGTACTTAAGCCAAATTTCATGTTGATCAGTTAAGTTATAACGGCGTCACTTTCATATTCATAATAGTACTACCATATAGACTGACCCAGTGAATTCCACGCGGACGAATTTGCGGGTAGAATCCACTATAAAAGGGATGTCATATCGAAGGATATCTGTACTATCATTTGAAATGTGATTACCGACGTAGGTACGCGTTTTATTTGGATATTTACTTTCATCGTAGAAATCACCTCCTACCGTAATGTCTTGGGTGAGGCCCCTAAGAAGGAATGTGTTTCCTATCGAAATTCCCAGTCCCGATAAATTGGTTTTCAAGGTTCAAATCCTGGTTGTTTTCGCAATTTGTGTTAGTTTAATATGAGTTTAAAATCATTAATACTCTTCGCAGTGTTATTATGTGATTTGAATATACGTTATAAATAATTTCATAACTTTGTCAGGGTTTGCATCGCAACATTTGCGATCCGTATATTTTAATTGAAACTGAATTGCTTATAAATACGAATTACACCGTTCACTAATATTTCTTTTCAACAATCATTAGGCTTTTTATGTAAAACATTTACCTAAATCTGCTGCTCTGCTGTAGATTCGATTTCCAGACAGGACAACTCTTTGTGCTATCAACAAATCGTTATTCTGAGACAGGGTGTAATTTTTGTCCGTTATATTGTGTTTGTAAAGTGTTTTGTCTTCGGCAAAATCACGATTATTTCTTATAGTGTGGGGTGGGGTGTAGTCTTCTAAAAAAGAACGGTAAGTACCAACATGTCAATGGGTTAATAGGATATGGCTACATTTATTTAATATCGCATTTTAATTTAATACTCTTATCTAAATGAATATTTAATATTATTATGACGTATGTTATAAGCAAGTTTTTTTATTTATTTAACTAAATTAACACAAAATGCGAAAATGTGAAATCGAAAATTCAGTTACTAGCAAGATTTGAAACTGTATCGGTCAGAATAATGTATGCAAATACATCTGACAGATGGCTCAGATGTCACCCAAGATAAGGGAAGAAGGAATATGTTATCGAAATTCACAGTCTCGAGTAATTGTGACGATTGCTGAATTGGCAAAGTATCTGGGACGGTATTCTAAGAGATACAGGTTCAAATCCCTGGTATGTGTTATTTTCGATTTCACATTTTTCAGCCTATACTACATAAGTAGACTGATATGAGTTGCAAATTACTAATATGGTTCAGGTACACTTAACATGATGGCAAATTGTATCTTACCAATATCTACAAGATTAACGGACATAAAGTATACCAACACTCAGAACAACACAAATATTGTCCTGCCTGGGAATCGTACTCACAACATTTGGCACGGGGATTGGTATCTCCCACTACTATGCAGTCAAATGTATTGATGATATGATATATCGGTATGCTTCGGTACACATTTATTTTAATAAACTTTATGAGCATATTACACGTCGGTGTGATATACGGCGCGAGCTCACACGTTGGGAGATGGGAGTATCTTGGTGCGCGATCGAGCCGTTCCGTTATCTTGTTCGAAATAAATTATTATTCAATTTATCACTCGCCCAACCGGCCAATAAACTTCTGGTTATTATTACGCGATTCGATAACACGGGAACTAATCGGAAGCCCTGATTACGATTTCTACCAGTAGTGTAAAATGATTCGCTTATCATTTTGAAAACACACAAAAATTGCTGCTTTGCGTAAACAGTGGCGGAATTCAATATAGACAATTATATAGGAGTTTGTAAACCTAACAAAATGGATCATTATATTCCTGAATTTATTACAGACTAGCTAGCGCCCGCAACTCCATCCGCGTGGAATTAAGTTTTTTCTGCGGAACCCTAATTATTTTTCAAAAAAGAAGCTTCAATAACTTATAACATCAGCTACCTACCAGTGAAAGTCCAACTCGGTATAGCCGTTTCGGATACTCGTATAAGCTGAAACATACACATACAGACAAAAATTGTAAAAATTGATTTTGTGTTCTTAGGTGACGTATATACTTTCATATTCATTTAATAAAAAGCCGTGACACTACAAACGGATACTTTAATTTTATTGATTTGTAGGTAAAAATAAAATGTATTAACTCTAAAAAGTATTGTTGTAATTTGTGTAATTTCCGATCTCATAAACGTTTTTAGACAAAAACATTTGCAATCGGTACAATACTATTTATATTATGTACTACATAAGAGAACTATAAGATTTATTGATGCTGTAATTAAAATTACGAAAGTTTAAGGATAAAAAATAATATATCTAGACATTTTACAGGTAAGTTTTCATACTTTTTAAGTTAGGGCAACATATTGTTACAGCCGGAGGGACTGAACGCATAAACAACATTTAATAATTAGAATTAATTTATTCGACGTAGGTTAGCATGTGTGAGCCATCAAACAGAATGATCTCTACGTATTAATAATGTTTTATCATTTGTTATTGCCGGTGAGTAATGAAAGTTAGTCAGACACGCCCCGCGCCTTCTCCGTACTCTATCTTCGTCTCAGTTCAAAAAAAGAAATTAAAACTTTTTTATGTTTATCCGGCACAGGGTCGTTTAATTTAATGCCAGCGACAAACGTTTATGTAAATGATAATCAAAATTTTGAGTATATTACAAGCAAGCGCAGTGGGTGTTCTCTAATTTACAGATTTTTTTCTATATCTTATTACCTACTATTGCAAATCGATGAACTGGTTTTGATTGAAGGAAAATTACTTTGTAATTTGACAGCGATTGATGCATTTGTTACTGACATTATTATAATGGGTAGTTAATTAGTTCTGATTCATATACGTACACTTATTAACATCGATGATTATAAGTTTATAATTATGTTGGTATTGCTTGTCATAAAAAAAAATTATACCCCTCATTTAATTCCATTTCAAGCAGTTATATCGTTGAATCACTAAGATATATTTGATATTTTTGTATGTATATATTTTTAGCATTTGACATGCTTAGCCATATCAATTATCAGAAAGTCTGAAAATGTGAAATCGAAAATAACAGTCACGAGCAAGATTTGAACCTGCATCTCCTGGATACCGTTCACATGCTTTGCCAATTCAGTCATCGTGACAGTTGCTCAGGACTGCTAATTTTTCAGTTAGGTTTTAAAATTTCTATAATTGAATGGTTACTCTGTATACAAAATACATGTGTTTTTTTTTATACTACTAAGTTTTTGTATTTTAGTCTAATTTGTCTTCTTATCTGCTATAATTATGATAGAAGATAATATTATGAAGTCTAGTGAATGTATCCACGTGATCAGCTCGTTAGCACCTGATTGATCGGCCATCGGCCGCTCGTTGCCCGTCGTATATACAGGCTGAAGTTATAACATTCATATTTTTTAAAAAATCTATTGGGCAACTGTTGATATTTTTACCTAGGTTCTAAATTCAAATTTCGGGTACGGATTATCATGTTATGTATTTTAAACAAATTTTATGAGACATAAATTCAGGCTGTAGGAAATATTTCTTTCCTCATTATGGCTTGGATTTAATATTATTTTAGTGCATGATAACATTTATAATATTTAGTTATTTTCATAGAACCCAAAAACAATACAAAAATATTATTAACATTTATTTACATTATTATTTTAATAATAAACGAGTTATGTTGCGTAAAGTTTTGAATCACTTAGCTGTCTCTACGTGACTGACCCGGGATCCATCCAATATAAGCAGAATTAACAAAAAATACTTTTTATTATAATTTTTCTGAAATAAAGTCGTAATTTTGAGGTAGAGTTCTCTACCTGGATACAATAAATCAATGATATCGATTTTTATGATTACAAATGACTGATATGATTATAAATTAGCTTATCTACTAATGTAGACATGTGGTAGATTAATTTATAATACTTTGATAAGTAAATTAGTGATAGCCTAGCGGTAAAACTAACGGCTGCAAAGACTATAGTATCAAGCTCGAGAACCCCTGTCCAGGTCAAGGCACACCTTTGTTTTTTCGAGAATGTGTGCACTATTCGGTGAAGGAAAACATCGTGAGGAAACCAGAGAAACTTTTGAAGTCTGTCAACCCACTCTGACTCAGCGTGGTGGACCACAGCCTAAATTCCTCCCACTCCGAGAGGAGGTCTGTGCCCAATATTGGAACAGTAATGGGCTGAAAAAATAATTGTAAAGTTAAGTTAATTTTGTCATAGGTATCTATAGGTATATCGATTGATATTTCATTTAACACATGCCAACAGCCATTTAACATAAATGCTTTATTCATATCGGCTTTTTATCTTTAAGTATATAAAAAAAAAGATTAGAATCAATATAAAAAAGATATCTTCTTGGACATTTGATTGTTATCTACATAAAGAGAATTACTTTTTTAATTACCTATATTATTTTTAAATCGAAAATATAGGTAAAAGAGATTTCAATAATGGTGTTGATAAGGCGTTGAAAATCGGAATTATCGTGTTAAAAAAATTATTGTGGACGCATGCAGACGATTATCACGAATAGCTGGTAATCCTGTCAGGTTAAATTCAATTTTCTTTGAAAAGAGCTCTTGTCACAACGGTTGGGATACCCTAATATTGGTAAAGAGCTCTTGTCAGAACGGTTGGGATACCTGGATAGTTGGGATACTGTTAATTCCAAAAGGTGTTTTATTTACAAAAATTGACTAAACACTTACGTATGGCTCGGCATACGAGAGTATGAGATTATAACTATATCCTATCAAAGAGTTTAACCGTTTTTATCGTTTTTATTTGTGGTCTCAACATGTATGTAAGCTATTGTTTCACTTGTTAATAGCGAGTGGTATAACTAATAACATCTCATTCGGATTCATTCTCCGTGATTAATTATCTGTTTAATCGATATAAGATGTTGTGCCAACAGCATTCTCAAGTTTCGAAGAACACCAATACGTTCGATTTTCAGCCTTAAACTACATATATAGAGTAAGATTTCCAAGGATAAAATTGAGATTATAGATTAGGTTAAAGAGTTGATCTATCAAATTTTTTTCGTCTCATTGAAGATTGCCTTTGTTGGGCTTTTAATTGGTGTCTTAAACATGTTCGGTTAATTCGATTTCGAGTATAGGTTAAATAATTTGTTTTTGTCCGGTTAGTCTTTAGTTTAGAGCAGTGTTAATCTAAAGTTGATTGATTAGAACTTTGAGGTTATTTCGATGATGGGCGGGAATCTTTTACCTTTTGTAGATTGTGGATTTTATATGAATGAGTAATGTAATTTTGTTTTTGTTGCACTAGTAGGTATGTTTTGAAATGTTGAATGATTGACTAAAGGTGTATGAATTGAGTGAAAGTTTTACTTGAGTGTTTTTTTTTGTCAAGTAATTGAAGAAGATTTTGCCGCGATAATAGCGTATTACCTAGGCGAAGAAGCTTCGTTTGGCTATATATATATTTGTTCGAAAAAGGTATTACAGAAAAGCAAAACTTGTAGGTACTAAAATAGTTTTAACGCATTTACGTAAAGTTTTTAGGTACCTACCAGTATGTACGTAAATTAAACTAAGTATATGACATACTGAATACTTACCTGGTTTTGTGCTCGCATTACCCATATGACGGCCACTAAACTGATGATAAAATTGCTTTGTTCAATATATTATGCCTAGCCTAATTCTGTATATCAGGCAGAACTGTGAACTCTAACTTTGAAGTGAAAACCAATTCTAATTTTTTCGAGCTCGAGTTTTCTCATTGAAACAATTTTTAATTCTTAACCGAGCTCAAAGAGAAAGGAGGAATTCTTTATTTGTGTATTATGTTTAATAAACACTAATCTGAATAACTAGGCCTTTATAGTTTAAGAAATAATTATTAATTTTTTAAATGATTCTAATCTAAAATCGCAATATTGTGATTTGAATTTTAGCACTGGACATTCTCAGCCACTTTAAAGAACGAACTATTTCTGAAAGTAGAAAAAGAGAGCTTTACTACGAGCAGGATTCGATCCTGTGTCCTATCCAATCCGGGGAAGTGCTCTGGACCGCTAAGCTATCGCAGTCACCTAATGATGACACCCGATCTCCACTCCAATCTCCAGGCAGTAAGCTCTCTTTTTCCCCTTTCACAAATAATTTGTTTTTTAAAATCGCAATATTTGAAATTCATCGCATGTATGATATTGAATAAAACAAGTCCGCTTGTCTATGGGTGTCGGTGCTCAAAATAGCCCAAGATGGATGGCGTAGAACGATTAGAACAAGGGTGAAGATTGATGATTTGGAACTGACACCCACAATCATTGTCACTGCCTGAGTACTACTGTTTTATTTGAATTTCTTCAATTATGTTTGTTATTGATTATATTTGTTTATTTAATTATTGAGCGTTGTTACACCCTTACATTTCTGTCCATATACATATCCTGTACTAAGTTCCAAAGTAATATGTATTCAATTTCAAACAATTACTACTGATAGTTTAGTTTCCTAGGACCTACAAGTCACCACTGAAGTAATGTAACATGGTTCCAGTGGCCCGCCAATATAGGCGGAGAGACGGCACATGGCGGGTTTATTTAGTGGGTGAGGGCCCCACACTACCCTGTTCGTTGCCCCGAACGACGGAGTGTGCGGTTAGGCAAATTTTTACCCGCCTTAACAAAAAAAAAAGGACCTACATGTCAGTTTATATCAGGGATACATTCATACAAATATGTAAGTGGAAAATCTATTAACAGTATTTCTGCTGCCACATCACACATAAATAATTATTTTAACTCAACAATGTATTTGGTCGTTAAGACAAATGTGGTAAGGAGATTGAGTATTTCTAACAAATAGTACGGTAGCTCAGTGGATTAGAGCACTTCCCCGGATAGAAAGGGACGCAGGATCGATTCCCGCTCGTACTCTTTTTCCTTATTCACAAATTATAATTTATACTTCAACAATGTATTTCAAAATAATATTAATAACTGCAAAAAAATTCTAGAGAATATTCAATATATTTTTATATCGATTTTACAATCATTTGGGTGCAGAGTTCGAGCGCAAATAAATTTGTGCTATGTCACATCGGCATCGAACGGTCGTAGTGACGGTCATCTCGCGCCAATAACGGGCTATGATCGCGCAATGTCATGGTACCATCCCTGTGTTGTATGCCATAACAAATAGAAGAAATAAAAAGGTAACCATTATTTTTACGATTATGTTTTTTTTTTCTATAAAGTAGGTAATACCTGCTTCTCCTTAAGTATAGGTGCCTACATTACATTGATCATGTTCTGCGGTAATTATTTATTACTGGAAATCATAAACATATACATATACCTAGTAGAAATCATTTCCAATAAAATTAAATTACTCGATGTCGTATATGCTACTCGTGTATATTATTTACGCCTATGACATAAAGTTATGCACTTTCCCAATCAGCCGACTTTCCCTTGTTTGATAATTGTGGAGCTTACATAACGACTGGTAGCCGCTACTGATCGTTTGTTTGTTCTCTCATTCATCTTTTTATCAAATATGTAGTCAGATAAAAGCTCGGTACTCGATTTACGTAGTATTCTGTCATTTAAGCATCCAAAACCTGCAGAAAATAAATTGTTCCATTTCCAAATTCTAAAATGCCACGGTTTAGTGAAGTGCCATTTCAGAATGTCAAAATAATTTATCGAAATATTTACATCCAATTCGTAACATGTATCTAAAAAGAGGATTTTAATTAAAATGTGGAGCTAGTTTATTTCTTGGAATTTCTTTAAGATTATGATCGATTATTTTCGTCGTGTTTCTAGTGCGTGGTGAAAAATGCCAGAGACATTATGTCGTCGCGCTCCGCAGCGTATCGGGATCAAACGCGTCGCCATCGCACACAGCTGCTTGATTCTTAAACAAATAAAAGTGGAATTAATCAACGCAGTGCTAGGGATGGGGTGTCACAGAATTTGTCTGAGATTTTATTAAACCGATTAGTTTGAAGTATATTACATATTTTGTTTTGGTAAATAATATAAATAATCATGTAAATGAGTATTGAGATGACAAATGTGATAAAAAATTAATTATGATTACGTAAATTTATTTATTGATTATTGTACATTACGGCTATGAGATTATTATTTGGTTTTTATTTGTTTTACAATGTCCCACGAAATCTCGTCACTAGCGGAGGCGCGGATGAACGGCTCTGCCAGTTTCCTGAAAA
This sequence comes from Leucoma salicis, assembly GCA_948253155.1. NCBI lineage: Eukaryota > Metazoa > Arthropoda > Insecta > Lepidoptera > Erebidae > Leucoma > Leucoma salicis. The sequence goes on along the minus strand of OX411820.1, from coordinate 8,517,772 downwards.
GCTGCGCGGGCGCAGATTTGATGATATTCGTGCGTCGAAATGTGGATTAATATATCAAAGTCGCGGAATGTCCGACTTACACATTATTAATTTAACCGAATTGTACCGCCGACGCTCTACCGCTCTATTAATAAATTTTATCGCGTCTTAAACGTTTCTTTTGTTTTTGCTACCAATTAAATTATTTTATTTGGTGTTTATGCAATGCTTTGATCTCGAAAACGCAATATATCTGTTTCCATAACGTATCCAAATGTTACTTTTTATGTCCGACACTGTCATTTGTAAGATTTTATCGAATACAAATTACAAAGTCTTGAGCGCCTGTCTTTGTTTACGATCACTTAATGAACCGGTTTCCTTCATAATGCTAATGTTTATTGTTTCACAAATTCGGCTCTCATAAAAGTCGATCCATCAGATTGTCAGACATTAATATTTATTCATGAGCAGTTAAATAAAGTTTTGCTTACTTAAGTGTTCATTAACAAAATACAAAATATGCTAATAGTCACTTTAAACTGGTTAAACTTAACTCAACTTTCTTGTAGTCAAGTCAAAGTAAGTGCATTACCCTAATCTAAGTAAGTGGACGTACTTAAGCTTTCATATACTATGAAACGTATTTAATAAATTTAATTTAAAAATATATTCCTTAAAAGATGGAAATTTCAAAAGAAATCAAAGTATAATCGAATTAAGAAAGTCACAACATAAATTGCAATAATTTATATTTTACACCAACTAGTCATCACTGCCATTCGACTCAAATTTAATATAGCATTTTCCTGCAATAAATCTTTTACTTTTATCTGTCTAGTGGTACAATCGAGCTAGTGTTGTGCCGTTGTCAGCGATAACGATACGTATGCGAGTATTGTGGGAGTATTATACATCACTTGCCAAATATTAATATCTCGAATAAATCATATTATCACGTATAATAAAAGAAAATAGCTTTAACATAGTCCGATGATAAATACAGTACAGTGTTATGTGTTAACGTTTGAATAGACAACTCTTGGATTGTTACATTTTTGTCTTTGTAAAATTTTCTCATCAGGGTCAGGTCAGATAACAAGTCAACTTTTTGAATCATCAAATTATCTGACCTTGTCGAGGCGTATTTATGTTACAATTATTATTTATTAGATATAATTATAATTAAAAAACTCTTTTTTTTAAATCCAATCTAACTGGAAGTTACCTAGTTAGTTTTGCCGTGTGGGGCCGGCTTTAGAATTGTCCCACCCCTCTCGGGGAGTCGTAAGAGCCGACTGAGGGAATACCGAGGGAGTGGGCAGCAGCACTCCCTCGAGTATTAACAATATCCACTGCGATCGCCAACCCGCCTACCAAGCGTGGCGACTGCGGCGCTATCCCCCATATGAGCGAAACACACATGTGGAGGCCTATGTCCAGCAGTGGCCTTTGCTTAAGCTGATGGATGGATGGATGGAACTGGAAGTATGACATCAGATTTTTTTTATTGTAGATTGCTTTGACCACCACTTTTGCATGGATAATTCTTTTTTGATTGTTATCAAAAACTATCGTCTACTTAAAATTTTCAATTATCGCTGGTTGAGTAAATATACAGCTAAGACGAGCCATGCTTTTAATAATAGTTTACACTAGTAATAGATGTCCATACAAAAATTCATCATGCTTAAAATACGTAGGTAGGTCATGTTGCACTGGTTCTGGTTATTATATTGCCAAAAATAATTCCATACTGAAAGTGCATTGTATTCGAGCGGAGCGCGTGTTTAATCGATTATGTTTAGGTATCAAATGTCGTCGCCAATGTTTGTGTTTTAATTGACCTTTTGAAATACAACTCTTAAGATTTTGGTTTTAAAATCTCATCTTAACTATAAGACAAAGCATTTTTTTTGTAATCGACAAAATTAAATTACTTGCTTTATGCGATTCGGCCTCTTTTTAATGCATATGAATTCATGATAATAAAGTACACACAGGAAATCGTAACTGGGGTTAATTCATTTACTACGAAATTCGATTACGAAGCGACTTTTTTTCAATTTAACACTATAAAACAGAGCGATAAACGTAATCGAACATTTGTTTCCGCGCGGTAAGTATAGGTAATAAAAAATCTTATTCGGTTTGTGAAGGGGGGAGTGTGACCGCATTATAATACTAAAACACGAGCCGACGTTTCTTTCCCGACTTGTATGGAGCCTATTGTTGTCCGTCTGTCCATCCGCATCAAATACGCCCATAAATCATATTCATCGTAAATTCGATACGAGTTACAATGAAATATCTGTTCTTAAAATCGTTAAGATTCAAAAATTTTCGACTGATGATTATTTTTGAAATATTTTTTATGAATAATTTCGTAACGTCTTTTGAATTTATATGCAAAAGAACGTCGCGTGTAATCGATGTAGGCAATAAAAGTAAACGCGCTACTATGTGCTGTTGTGCTGGTAACAGCCACACGTATCGTCTTGGGCTACAGAAATCTGAAAAAATAAATAAACCGTTTTTCTCGTCGTAATTGCCGCGTATTATAGAGTTGAATCACAAATTGCACAGTAGCTATTGTTGCGTGGTCGGCCCCCACACATCATCGCATGTTTACGCGACAAGCACGTACGTTTTACTTTGTCGCCGGCGACATCTGCTCTACTCCTTTTACGAAGTATTGATAAAAGACACATCTCTATTACATACGTCATAAGGTCTCAACTTGTCTCTCTCACTCACTCAGAGTTAGACAAGCTATCAACGGTGTGGTTAATTTTAATTTTCTACTTATGAAACGCCGTTTATAAAATTTATTGTAATTCCTATTTACTTTGTTAGTTGTTACTATGGAACTTATTTTTTTTATTGGAATCGATTTAAATTTGGAACGTAAACTTGATTGTCAAACGACATGATATCGGCCACTTCAGCGGAGGTCTTGTAAAATGACCAATTTGTTATAGAACAAAAACAAACACGTGAGTGACCACCTACAAAACAAAAAAACAACATAGACTAATATGTACTTTAAAAACAAGTAGTTAGAGTAGTTTATTTTAAGACGAGTCAGCAGTCGGACAAAAAAGTGATAAGTCCTTTGTAATCTCCCTGACGCCACGGAGGCTTATTTCAAGTTAATTGCTTTGGAATAGTTTTTTTTTTAGATAAATGTTTTATTATATTCTGTCTACCTGAATTTGTGGAGACAGTACCGTGCAATAGATAGGTACTTAGACATAAAAAAAAACGTCGATAGTAGGTCGGCTGACTCACGATTCAGCAATGTTATCGGCGCTACGGAATATTCTATCGGATGTTTGTTTTGGTTGATCGTTTACTTAATTAAGATATCCGTTTTACTTTAAAGCTATCGTCAAAGGTTGATATAATTACGTAGTTTTTAAGTTTATAAATTCGGTAAGAAAACTATAATAGAATTTATTTCTGAAAACTGCATTACCATTCCCTCGAAAACGGGCTGATTAATAGTAAATACCTACTAATTAACTAACACAAAAACCGGCGATAGATACCGGCGTGCCGCTCCAGTGTTGTGGGTTCGATTCCCACACAGGACAAGTCTTTGTGTGATCCACAAATGCTTTGTGAGTCTGGGTGTACTATGTGCCCACGAAACGGTATGTTTGTAAAGTCCCCCGCGACACAAGGATTATTCCTTAGTGCAGGATGTTGACTTATAAAAAAAAACACCTATAAAAAAATATCTTACTGTAGCGTTCGCCCGCGAATTTGTCCGCGTGAACTTCAAAATATTAATACGTCACTACAGCACACTGATCTCTATGTAAAAATGCTATCATCCATCCATCAGCCTTTTAAAGTCCACTGCTGGACATAGGCCTCCCCAAGAATGGGGGATCGTGCCGTAATCGCCACGCTTGGCAGGCGGGTTGGCGATCGCAGTGGATGTTGTTAATACTCGAAAGAGTGCTGCTGTCCACTCCTCCGGTATTCCCTAAGTCGGCTCTTACGACTGCCATGGGTGGAGAGGGCTGGGACAATTCTAAAGCCACGGCCCAAAATGCTATTGCACAGGATTTTTCCATTTTTCAAGAATAAATACCTATGTTCTTTTTTGAGTTCTAGATAGCAAACTTCATGATAATCGGTTAAGTAGTTATGAAGTGAAAGCGTAACAAATAAACAAACTCACTCGCATTTATAATACTAGAAAGAAGTAAGAATTAACACAACTAAATCAATTTTTCGAAATATCTTAGATAAACATTCGATATGATCACATCATAGATCTTGAACTATTATAATATTCAGATTGAGATTCAGTATAAAGAGTTTTGTTATTTTTCGTTTTGTTTTTCTATAAGTTTTAATTGCCAAATACCAGTTTGAGTCCATTCATTATGTCAAGTCATACTTCATCTCCCATATTCACAACGATGGTGTGACGTGTCTACATGCAGTCGTCACTAATTCGTCACTTTTAGAGCCTTCTGAAAGCCTACCAGGGAAAAAAGATAATACAATCTATTATAATATCTCTATACATACATACTAAGTCTAACAATATTTTAATATTTTGCTGTCTGTACGTCTGGTGCATATTTGTAATAGGTAAGTAATGACTTATTAGGCAAAGTATTTTTCAAAACGGCGTTGAAATATCATATAATGAATCAATGTCTATTATTTCTTTCTATTATTTAGAAACAAACAACAAAGTGCAATTCAAAATTTTAAATAACAATATAGACAATCAGACTGCCCTGTTTTATTACCCAGACTATTTATGTATTACCGTCGTCTACCACCAGATGGATAGTTTTACAATAAGAGCCTTTACTTAAGCCGACATTACCCTATTGTTTCCAGCATATTGCCCGGCAAACATCCCAATTTCTTTTCAATGCTGTCTCTATAAAATAAAAAATATCTTGTTCAGACGTTTTGTGCATTTATATCGTCGGTCGTCTTATTTTCTCGGAATTGGTAACGGTCTCCAATTTTATAAGTTTGTAAGTATAAAAAAATCTTATTTTGAAACTGTTGAGTGATTATTATTTCACATTTGTAATTTTATATTTAGAACTAGCATTAGCTTGCGGCTCCGCCGCAACCAAAAGCTAGTTTTTGGGTTGTATCTCAGGTTCCCGATATAGTAGCGGGATAAAAAGTATCTATACCAGTTGTTAAGTCTAGCTTTATAATAGTATAGATTAGGTACTAGCCTTTGCCTGCGGCTCTGTCGCAGCCAAAAGCTAGTTTTTGGATTATATCTCAGGTTCCCGGTATAGTAGCGGGATACAATGTATACCAGTTATTAAGTCTAATCGAGAGCTATCAAATAAAAAAAGTTGCATTAAAATCCGTTTAGTAGTTTTTGCGTGATGCGCGTACAAATAAACAGATAAACAGACAAATAATCTAAAAAAAATCGTTTTGTGTTTAGACACGCCTACCTATATCCTATTACAGTAATTTTTCTCAAATATCTTAAATGTACAGACATAGCTATGTTACAATTTTATAATAGTATAGATTATAACAATGATTGTATAGTTCACAAACTTATTGTTACAGATTAAATGACGCTCATTTTTCATTTATAAATCTAACTCTGTGGAATCACTCTATTGTCTATTCACGTTTAATAGTTTTCTATGACTGTCTCCCCAAAGATGAAGAATGATTAGGCTTTGACAAGGCAAGAATAACAATTACCTAACACAAATAAGAAAATATTAAACTCAATGCTGGCTAAAATAAAAACGTTTCAAGTTAATAAGCGGCTGTGGAGCAACAAAGGACTATTCTGGTAATGTCAACACAGGTTTCTGTCGCAAACGAGGCATAAGGAAACAAATTAAGTAAAACAAATAATTCGCAACATTGTTACTCGATTCATGAGTCGATATGAACTGTAATCGCTTCATATTTTAATAGTAGCTGTATGATTTCCTTTTTATTTACAACGTCTTCCATGCGTGTGTTCTATTTAGGTATTCATAGAAACTAACACGGCTCTTTTGTCCTTTTTCAACACTACATAGAAAAATTTAAGTACAGAAAATGACAAAACATCTTTAAGCTTAAACAGTGTTTTTTGTTATTGTGAATGATTTAGGGCGGATTCGACCAAACAAGAATAAATTTTATTCCTAGAATAAATCGCTACTTACTCAAGAATAAATCAATTTTACATTTTACCAACAACAATTCGAAGAATAGCGAGCCTATTCGGGAATAGTCTCTATACCGTCAATAAGCATCTAATACGGAGTTAATCCAAGAATAAAAAAATGGCGTCATCTTTGTTTTGCTGTCATTTATACTTCGAAACTTTTAAACTATACAGTGACAGCTACTTTCCCACGCTATAATACGACAAATAAGAGTTGAGATGAGTTAAGCTATACACCGACCTGTTTGTAAAACAACTTCTTTTTGCCGGATATTATATTCATTCACTATTCGCGTATAGCTAATCCAAGTATATAGCTATACGTCAGATTGCGTGGAAAAACGACTGTTGATTATCTAGAGAATGAAATCGCGGAATAGATTATTCTCGGCATAGTTACTCTTGTATAAATTCGAGTTTGGTCGAATCCGCCCTTAATCAGTATTATGTTATTATGAATACAAAACCATGTTGGAAGTATTTATATGTTAAAGAACTCGGCTTATTATTATAGCGTATAATTAAATATACCTCTGTCTAATTATCTATCGGTACTTAGTATCCCGATTTACTATAGTCATTTGATATGATAGATGTCGATGTTCCGATGACAGCACATAAAAGGGACATATTTAAATATTAAGAAAGAGACACAGGTGCCCAGTGATTATAACTAAGCACTCTGCCGGTTAACTGAATACATACTGTGTATTCCTGACTACAATTTAAACACTAACTTAGGTTGTCTTAACTTTAAATTTAGTTGTAGCTCCGATTTTATTGATCGTGCAGAATGTGGATTGCAATTTTCCAATGCTAGAATGACGTTTCGCGGAAACACAATACCACGTCACGAGGCGCCAGTATAACAGCTAACCCTATATAATTTATTGGTTATTTCAAAGTAATTGTACCCTTGGCCGTAGCGTAAATGCTTCTACTGCTTAGCGTGTACCACAACATTGTAATCTGGACTATAATTTAATCTATATCCCAATTGACTTGAATATATTTATTTTGATAGTCTTGGCATCTCTTGTTTTTTTTGTTTTAAATGCTATTACAAGTTACATAGTTAAATAGTAATATTTCAATTGTTCGTGAGTTCCATTAATATATATGAGAGATAATAATATTCATAATATAACCTTTTAATGTAATTTATACTAATACTAGCTGACCCGGCAAAAGTTGTTTTGCCATATGAATTATTTCTATAGTATGAAAATATTATTATATCTTTACTTTTAAAATGTTTTTGCGCTTGACAAAACTTGCTATTATGCTGCTCCCAAGCGGAGGAGTATGGCAAAACGGAACCCCATTGATCAGCTATCGACTGGGGTTAAAAAATACGAAATGTTATTAAAAAGTAGGGGTTGGTGGTAGGAGGGTAAAAATTTATTAAATGTATTTTTTAATGTCGCACCATAAAACCAAAAAATTTTTTTACAAAAAAATTAAAAAAAATTATTAGGGGTGAGCTACCCTTAACACTTAGGGGTATAAAAATCAGTTATAAACCTATTCTCATACCTACTGAATATACTTATAAAATAACATCAAAATCGTTCACCGCTCCACCAGGTAGTAAATGGTAACCGCCACTCATGGACTATAATACCTGGGTAGTGCCAATATTGAACCGCTGCCCACCATAAAGTGTAACCAGTGCGCTTAAAGGAATGGTCGTCTATCTTCAGCAACCGAAGCACATAGAGATGCTTCACGGCCGTTAGACTAAAGAAGACGGTGGTACTTACCTGTTCTTTTTTTCTTGTCGATGACCTTTTTTTTTGTTAAGGCGGGAAGAATGTACCTAACCACACAACCCGTCGTTCGGGGCAACAAACAGGGCAGTGTGGTGCCCTCACCCACTAATTAAACCCACCGTGTGCCGTCTCTGCCTGTATTGGCCGATCACTGCAACTATGTTGCATTACCTACCACTGTAGGCACTTGATACTAACTAAAGTATATTTTTTTTAAAGTACAAATTATTTGTGAATAAAGAAAAAGAGATTTTTAGTAGGAGCGGGAATCGAACCAGCATCTTTTCCAATCCGGGGAAGTGCTCTAAATCACTAAGCTATCCTACTCATCTTTCGATCATCCCAAATTCTTAATCACATTTGTCTTACGACCAACTTTTTTTTTTTTGTTTTTGTTTTAACGCATTTATCTCAAGAACTGCCAAGTGAATTACAAAAAATATTTTTGCTTTTGATAGCCCGTAAGAATATAAGTGTCACCACCCATTCTTTTCCGCGGGTTTCATCTCAGTGTGTTTTCGATATAGCGTGAGATTGACTTAATTGCCTCGGTGGTGTAGCGGTAGTGTATCCCGGAGTTTGGAAATGTGCCCGGTAGACGTCGATAGGCTCGCCCCCTATTACGTGGGACTTAAACATAGCTGGCGAGTCGTGGGTGTGTAATACACCTCTGCCTACCCCTTCGGGGAATACAGGCGTGATGCTATGTATTTATGTATGTGAGATTGACATCCATTCATTCATTTTCTATCTAACAAATAAAATGATGACATTGCCTCGATAGTATTCTTTGTATTGTTAAGTTCATAACCAACAGTTACCATCAGGTGGGCTGTGGCTCGTCTGCCACGTTATATTATAAGTGTGTAATGGCCTACCACACCACTGGGTTTTAGGTACATTTCTTAATAGCAGTCTTCAGGAGCAGGTAAAGGTGTCGGTCCTAGGCTGGATGCGTCTAATCTCTCTGCTATCATATTGGATACAACATGTACTTTTACGTTATAAATAAATGACCCGAACAGAATACTAGTCTTAGTATTTGCCGAGACTGAATTAAATTTAAGAGCGTAGTATTCCCAAGAGCTGGACTTATACACTCCATATACACTATAGGGGGCGTCCAATAATTACGTGAGGCGATTTTGAGGATTTTTTGACTTCATTTTAAATTAATCGGATTTTTCATATTATTACCTATTTGTGCCCGAAAAAAATTACGTGATATTTGCCGAAACCCCCTCTCTCCCCCATGTGAGATTTAGTGAGATTAGGTTGACCAGCTGCCCCCTGGTCTCCGACGCCCTCCAAGTAATTCAGGAAGATAAGCTTTCATTGTTATAAGTCCATTTTTATGTATAATTTTCACACAATCGTTTGTGAATTGAAAAAAAATTATTGCGGGGTACTTAATTATGATAATTGTTGTCATGGCGATCGCAATACCCTGATAAACACAAGAATTATACTTAACCATCTTGATTTGTAATTGTCAGGTTTTATCCACACGCCAGTGTGACTGGTTTAGTTTTGTAATAGTAGAATTTATTTTAAGCCGTAATCGTAATGACATAAATTAAAAAAAAATTGTTTCGTTTTCAGATACTCTTAATTAAATAGCCTAATATATTAAATGTACAGACAGCTCTGTTACAACTTTAAAATAGTTAGAATTGTCAATAACTGGCGCTTAGCGCTAACCTACTTAATACAATGAAAAAAACTAAACTACCTTAAAAGAACGGTGGACTCAAGACAAATTGCTTTTACTACATATTTGTTTTTTTTTTCTATTTGCTGACAACGTACGCTAATGAATTGTACAATTTTATCTTACTTTTTTTAAAGCACACAGATCAAAACATGTAAACATATGAGGGGTTATAATTATGTTAATTTCAGGGCCATATAAATTAACACAAAGTGCCGTAATATGACATCGAAAATAACATTCACGAGCTGAATTTGAACCTGCATCTCCTGGAATACCGTCACAAATTATTTTGTGTTTCCTTTTATAAATTATTTTTATGATTTTCTGCATTTATGTAATATATGCATATCTATCATAGAGGCGTATAAAAAGTTTTATATTCATGTTTTTCTTTAGTCAACTATTTGAATGCACTAACCAGACTGGAACTATTGTTGGTTTATTTGTTATACCTACATCAAAAGTTTTAGAAATAGATTCAAATGCTAAAACATATTTTGTTTTAGAATGAAATCAAGATTATTATTTAAACAAAACGTGAATTTATAAACTGTAGTAAAAACTGAGAATCGAAATAGTTGAATGTTGTAATGGTCTAATTCCAGATAAATGTAATAATGTTGAGGTCATACGTTTGGCTCTGAACCGTTTTATTGTGCGCCCGTTGAAATCTGACACTGACATCTAATTCATTTTATGTTTAATGCACATTATCGCCATCTAAACAAAAAAATATTTCAATCAATAAACTCTCGCATATTGCCTTAAAACGTTTTTCATTCTTGACTGAATTCTTTTATTGAATGTACTCATAAAATTTTTATTCATTGGCCTATTTTAATGTCAACAAACGCTAATTCCCCCTCGGCGGTGACCAGGCTATAAATAAAAACGGCTACGATTAGTGTTTTTCTCATTAATCATTCGCTGTATAGTGTCAAAACATGTCCACGCACTCTCTGATCTTGGTACCATTCAAAAATTACACTTTCCAACCTTCTCTTGTTATAAGTGAAACAGTGGAAGCTAATTGCTTTTAAATTGTGTTTCTTTTATTTTTTCTTTCATTTAAAATAAGTAGGACACTTGAACTATTCTCTCTCGATTCAAGTTGTCACATTATAACAACTAGGTACCTATATATGATGTTCGACGCGTGCCTGGCGTCCGGACGGTTTCCTGCCTGCTGGAAGGAGGGGAGGCTGGTACTCCTGCCGAAGGGGCGAACGCCGGATTTGGTCGGGGTCTTCAGACCCATCGTGCTGCTGGACGAGGTGGGTAAGCTGCTGGAGAGAATCCTCGCTGCCCGCATCGTCCAGCACCTGCGCGACGTTGGACCCGACTTGTCGGATGCCCAGTTTGGCTTTCGGGCTGGTCGTTCGACGGTCGGCGCGATTATGCGGCTGAGGGCCGCGGCCGCGGCGGTCGTCGCCGGCGATGGAGTGCTGTTGGCGATGTCGCTCGATATCGCCAACGCATTCAATAGTCTGCCATTCAGCTGCATCAGGGAGGCGCTCCAGTATCACGGGGTGCCTCCCTACCTGAGGCGGCTGGTGGCGGACTATCTTGAGGGCCGCAGCGTTCTCTATGAGAGCCGCATAGAGGACGTTATGAGGAGACCCATGTCGTGCGGTGTCCCGCAGGGTTCGGTTCTAGGGCCGCTTCTGTGGGACATCGGTTACGACTGGGTGCTACGCTGTCGGCTCCCCTCCGGGCTGGCGGTCATTTGCTATGCGGATGACACACTGGTCGTGGCCCGGGGCGAAAACTTCGAGAATGCGGCGGTCCTGGCCACCTTAGGGACCTCGGAGGTGGTCAGGAGGATCGGGGCGCTGTGGCTTAGGGTGGCCCTGGACAAGTCGGAGGCCCTACTTTTCCATGGGTCGCGACGTCGGCCACCTGCTGGCGCCTCCATAACGGTGGACGGGGTCCAAATTGGGCGAAGGTCCAGATCAAGTATCTGGGCCTGGTGCTGGATGGGCGGTGGCGCTTTCGCGAGCACTTCCGCCAACTGTCCCTGAGGCTCGTCGGCGCAGCGTCCGCCCTTGCACGGCTTTTGCCGAATATGGGCAGACCCAACAATGCGTGCCGACGGCTTTACGCGGGGGTAGTCCGATCGATGGCGCTGTACGGTGCACCTGTGTGGGCGGGGTGCCTGGACGCGCCGAACAGGGCTCTTCTGTGGAGACCACAAAGAGTCGTCGCGTCCAGGCTCATACGCGGATACCACATGGTGTCGACAGAAGCGGCCTGCGTGCTGGCCGGAACCCCCCCGTGGGACTTGGAGGTGGAGGTGTTCGCCGAAGTGTATCGGCGGGCGTCGCAAGAGCGAGAGGTTGGAGGTCGTCCCCCACCCAGGGAGGTAGCCAGGTGGCAGGGCGATGCCCGCCGAGCTGCCATGGCCAGATGGCGGACACGGCTGGAAGCGCCCTGAGCCGGTTTCTGGACCGTAGGGGCGCTCCAGCCTGTGCTGGAGGAGTGGGCGGGGCGACGGCACAGAGTCCTTACCTTCCGACTGGTGCAGGTGCTGTCGGGGCACGGTTGCTTCGGCAGGTATCTGCACATAGTCGCAAGGAGGGAAGCGACTCCGGGTAGGCACCATTGCGGCTGCGACGAGGATACGGCGCAGCACACGCTCGAGTCGTGCCCGGCTTGGGGCGGGCAGCGCCGTGGAGCTGATGACGAACTCGTCGCGGCAATAGGGGGGGACCTCTCGCTGCCGATCATCGTTAGAGTGATGCTTGGCAGCGACATGAATTGGGCCGCAATCGCTGACTTCTGTGACGAGGTCACCTCGCGGAAGGAAGCGGCGGAGAGGGCCAGGGAGGCTGATCCTTCCGCAGACCCGAACCGCCGCCAGCGACTGGGGCGGCGCAGGCGTGTGTATTTGCGCCTAATGCCGCCCTAGCTGAGGCTGCGGGTGGATGGACCGGGGAACGTCCGCCTCCCGCAAGGCCTCCCGCGAAGGTGCGACGCTCCGTGTGCGGGTGCGTCGCTCAGTAGAGGGTAGGGTACCCGAAAGGGTAAGCCACCGGCGGACCACCGAAGGAATGTAACATAGTTCCAGTGGCCCGCCAATAATGGCGGAGAGACGGCACACGGCGGGTTTATTTAGTGGGTGAGGGCCCCACACTACCCTGTTCGTTGCCCCGAACGACGGGGTGTGCGGTTAAGAACATTTTTTCCCGCATTAACCAAAAAAAAAAGGTACCTATATATGAAAACATTCGTTGTATTGTCTCATTGCAATCATTACTGACAGTGTCATCTTTTTTACGACGTCTTAGCATATGTTGATGTTTGTTTTTTTTGGTGGTTTCAATGCAGAATCTAACCTATTGTGAGATGATGAGATAAGAATGATCTCTGTAGTAGTTCGACCTCCTATTTTTATCTATTATAACTACTAGCTAAATATAAATATTTTTCCTTGGTAATGTTTGAAGCACTGGAAATTCGATTATAGAAACCTTTTTAAAACGCTTTTATTATTATGATAGATTATATATTTTTAAGCATTTGACGTGATTAGCCACATAAATCAACACAAAGTGCGATTATTTTCGATCGCACAGTCAAATAAGTATTTGAACCTGCATCTCCTGGAATGCCGTCTCAGATGCTTTGCCAATTCAGCCATCGTGACAATTAGTCGGGAACTTAATGTCTCGCGGGACTCCTGCGGACGTATTTGCATACATTATTCTTTCATATTTTCACTTATCTAATCAATATTCACCCTGGGAAACCATTGCATCTGAAAGATTTGAGTGAAGTCCTCAAACTGCTTTGGGTCAGCGTAATTACGAAGACTTTCGTACTCAATAGGGTAAGAGTATATTGTTGTTAAAAAAGACATATAAAAAAAAAGCACGGCAGATATAGATATATCATTTAAACTAAAATACAATAGTTCTGATTTATTATTGGATGGCGGAAACGTGTTTGGCTTTGTTCCATGTGTAGTTATTGTAAAATTTCCATAAGCTTCATCAAACATATTATGACATTTTCATTTTGAATCTTTTTTAAACCCTGACGAGAAAGGAGGCTGGTATGTGGAGTATGAAGTTTTACCACTCGTAATTGTTATGCAAATTCTATATATAACAAGTTATTTAAACCTCTTTTTGAAATAAACTTGATTTGCAGTTTCATTTCACTTGGGCAACTTAGGCCCCGTGCCAAAATTCACCACATTCGTACTCAATTAGCGTAGGGTTGAAGTTTGGACAGGGACAATTCGCCATGTTTCATCAATCGCTTTATGTGTATCATTGTTCTAACATGATGTATATTCGCTCTTTGATCAAAGGCGAGTGCAACCATTACATTTGTTTCGCCACAACGATATTAATCAAATGCGTTTATTGCGGTCGCATTCAAAATTAACTGCCATATATTAAATGTAAGTTCTCAGAACTGTCGGCTATCAAATACATATTTCCTACAATAAACCAGTTGAGCCTGTATTCCTCAGATTCTCATTCTTATGCCATCTGAACATAACTACCACAATAACAGCTATGTCATGGTTTTGGATGGCCGCCAAAGTTTTATGGACATTTATTATGGTTAATATAATAATATTAATAATGTCATTTAGCTATAATAACGTATGGGCTTGGACATATTGCGCGTAGTAAGCCGCGAATCAAACGATCACGTTCAACTAACCTGCCCCTATTGGTACAAATGTGGTATTAGTAAATCGTGATACCGTAACGTGCTCTGTTGGTACCAATGTAGCATTTGTAATAAAAAGAACACCAAAGAAGTAATCAAAGAATCCAGCCGGCAAACAAGAAGAGATGAAGTCTCCCGCGACGTCTGTCAAATTAGCATCACAAACGAAAATAGCGTCATTCTAATTATTTTGATGACTCAACCGAAATACAATTAATCTTGCTGCTTCTGTGAACTGTCCAAGTGATGGACGGACGAAAATATCGTCGCATTTCGCGATAAATAAACTTGTGAGACGAATATCGGATTTCGATTCCATCGGTGCTGCGTATCAAAGATTTTATGCGCGTGTTCGATGGCGGGTAGCGGAGCGCGATGCCGGGTGCGCTCCCGCATTTCTCTCCGCACTGGCACATCCCAGCAGATCTACGCAAAGGTTGCCAAAAATTTCATTGACTCAACCCACCAACATCATATATACATAATAGAAAATTTATTACATAACTAGCTACTACCCGTGAAGTCGAATTTAGTTTTTCGTTTATGTCGAACCCCAATTATAGTAACTAGTCTTTCAAAATAAAAGTAGCCTAAGTTACTCCTTCTAACATTGGCTATCTACCAGTGATTCCATCCAAATCAGTCTAGCCAGTCCAGAGATTAGCTGGTACAAACAGCCAGACAGACAAAATTGTTAAATTTATTTGTATAAATATACTTAAACGCGTCCACTTGACAACGAAACAAAGACATCAAAGTGACAAATTCCTATTATGCCGTCAAAGTTATTTACTAACAAGCTTCAGACTTCTAATATTGAATTTGAAACTTTGCACTATTTAGGTGCAACGCGTCTTACACCGGAAATCATCTGTCGTACCCTGATTCCTAGTGGGATATCGGCCAATACATCTGATATTACATTAGATCGAGTTGGTTCCTAGACTTGTGATTGGTAACCGGAGACGATTCGTGTTCACCGGAACACCGTCTCGTTTAATTAGAATGCTTTGTAAGAATAGGTCTGCCGTAGACTTTCGGTTGTACCTCTATCAAGATGGTTAATTTCATTTTGACATAGACTGGCCGCTTAAATTTTCATATTATTCCACAATATAAACAGACTAATCTCTATATTAAGTTGAATATAGATGGGAATAAATAATATCCACGATTCTTTCTATCCAGTAAAAAATATGATGGTAGGTATAACTTTTCCTAGTTTTAATGGTAGGTAATGTTTCACACTTAAGACTGCAAAGATGGCATAGTAGTTAAGATAGCAACTTTCAGTAGCGAGTGTTATGGGTCGATTCCCATATAAGACAACGCTTTGTGTAATCTACAAATTGTTTTGAATTTGGGTGTACTTTATCTTAATTGTATTAAAAACAGCCACTGCGATCGCCAACCCGCCTGCCAAGCGTGGCGATTACGGCACTATCCCCCCATATGAGCGCACAGAACCGCTCGTTGTGGCGTTCTCTTGGGGAGGCCTATGTCCAGCAGTGGACGTCGAAAGGCTGATGGATGGATGAGATGGATTATCTTAATTGTATGTGTGCCCGTGTAAGTCCCCTGGGATATACTGGTGGTAGGTTTTGATACCAAGTGGGGATACTCTTTTGTTATCAGGCCCGAGTGGGTCAGTACCACCGTCTGCCATGTGATCAACCGTGATATACCTAGGTGTTTTTTGGTGTAGCAGGAGAAAGCTGTTCATCATTTATTTTCCAAAATGTAAGCAATGGTGCGCAGCGACTTGACTCTTAATATTGTTAAGTACATTAGCGGCGGTTACCGCTTACGATCAGGTGGGCCGTCGCTAGTCTGCCATTATGAAAAAAAAAGCACAGGAATTATACAACCTGTTTCTTCTTCTGTAAATTGTGTATTATTTAACACTATGTGAAATAAAATCATTGATGTGTCGTTGCGTTCAGCTGTCAATGGTTTTAATAAATGTGATGTGTACCTTGTGAATATTGTCTGAGATTTATTGCAATAATGCCGAACTTGACCCCTTTATTAAAGTGTGTATAAGTTGTATAACGTAAGCGTTATTGACACACACTTTTGTTGAATTTTTATACTGTTCCCTAATTATAATTTGTCTGTGCTTCATATCTAGTTAAAGTGTGCCTCGTGACAATACTTGCGTTTGTAACTTATTGTGTTTTAACTAAAAACCAATCTGAATCAGGTAGTTCATAAATGTCAATCGATTTTTTAATGTGAGTCGCACAAAGCCCTTCTTATTACTATTTTATTGGTAGTCGTCATCGCGTGTAGTTGATTTAGTCACTGGTGTGGTGACAACAGTGGTCGATTGTGAACTGCGTGACGACATGACGCCTTGAGCACGACGCTCGTCTGAGCCGCGTCTAGCACCTCGCCATTCCGTCATGTTAAAACTCGTAAATCAACCGCCCCACAAATTGGAAACCACTAAACAGTTAAAGAGCTCGCCAGTATAAAACTCCAAATAATAACTTCGGATCTAAATCTCATAAAAATATGATTTCGAGTAGGTTTTTAACTTTTTAATCCTGACGTGGGTTTACGATGTTGTAAAATTTGATTAATAACAGTTGCGTGGAGTCGGCCTCAAGTCCGACATTGTTGCAGTGACCCATTTACAGGGCGTGATTGTGCATGTATTGTGATTGTATTTTGGCGGGGGCTATTCCAGACGAAACATGCCCGTGTAGTGGTCATGTAACATGATTCATTGTGATCAAGGTCTTGGTTGTTGCGTAATTGCCGAATCTAAATCATCAAAAGTGTTTTGAATGGATTGGCTTATGAATTCAATAAGATATCGACCTATTTTCTTTTTACAAATAAATTGTCTTATAAAATTTTTATAATGTGATTCGTTTGCTATTTAAACTGTTGTATCTATTGATACTATTCGCGTGGGTGCGACAATAAGTCATTACTAGACAGGCCCGTCAATCCATTCAATGTCACTTAATTTTTTCTATTTCTTATTTTTGTAAAGAATTTCCACAAGACGGTGTGTCGCATCCGACGTGGTCGCTTTATTTCATCCGTCACATGATTTGAAGCGTATCAGATTTAGCTCTTGACAATGAAGAAACGTTACTGATTTTTGCTTTTATTACACTAGTTTGTTTCGTATAATTATAACTTATAATTTAGTTACGGAAATAAGTTTTGAAATTGGTTTAACATAATTTAATTACATTTAATCGTGTTAGCAAACTTCGTAGCTTACAAGATTAGATTGTTTTGATAGTTAATTATAAATTCAATACAAAGTATTGTAATATAAACAACATTTCCTGTTCCATTAGTAATTCAACTAAACACTATCTCACATCTATTAATTAAATGTTATTTCTCACGTCGTTAAACAACACACTAATTCATCTCAAAATATTTACATCATTTCGTTACTTTGATAACAGCGCTGTAATGAAATGCCAGCAACATCTTGTTACGAATCGAATTTATTCATCGACACATAATATTTCATTATGTTGGCCCCAAAGTCAGCCTGCGGGGGCCTATAAAATCACACGAATAAATAAGTGTTGGATCGAGTCATAATTAAAAACATAACTTATTAATAATCGTTTATTAATGCTTACGGGCTGAATACGTACCTTTATCATATTAAGAAAGTACACGTGCGCGAGAATGAAAAAATAAATTTACTCTATATAGTAAATGAGATGATAATATTTCTATTGGTAGAGAATCATAATATCTCTAATGGTAGAGCCTTGCTTGCCGGCTCGATCGGGGAAGTACCACCCTCTCACAAAAGACCAGCGTGTAACAACGGTAGTTAATCTTACCGTTGTATTTCGTATGGTGAGTGAGCGCCGGAGGTCTAAGCCCCCTCTCTATCCTCTCCTTATTATCCACCCTATTCACCTCCTATCTTTTTCCTTTGAGATGGCGACGCGCAAGTAATGCCTGTGGTGTTGCTAGCGTTTATAGGCTACGGTAACCGCTTACCAGTTATGTGTTTTAGTAGAAAAAAAATATGTTCACATTTATTACCTTCTAAAAACTAACAGAGTATATATGTTTCTGTAAATATTGATATGTAATCTCGCATTTAAGTAAGATTTGAAAATATCTTGTGTTAAAAATACTTTAAGTACCTACTACCTACCTGTACCTACTGCTTAAAAACTGAACAATTTAAATGCTATAATTTAGTTCCTAGACTTTTTAAAAAACACCCTATTTGACACTAATTGATGTATTTTAATTTTCATTGTTTAGCAGAGAATGTATAAATATTAAACGCAACTGAATAAATAGTCTGTGGTAGGTTCTAGTAGAAAATCGGAATTATTAATTTTTTTAATTAAAAAAAAAACAGCTATCAACGAGCATTTTTCCTTTCAGTACCTATTTGTCTTTTTTCTTTATAGCATAGGATCTCATTGTTGAGCATTTCTCAGTTTAAAAGGTATACTTTGCTATTCTTCAACAAACATCCAAACTAATTAAACTAAAGGCAATGCCTAGAAACAGTATAGCAAGAAGTTCCAACGTTATATCCTGAATGGAAGTGGATATAGATTCGATTAAACTAAAGACGGATTTTTATCTCGAGGAAGCATGGACACCAACTAGTTGGGTATCAACTCCAACCAATGATAGCGTCTAGTAACAATTAAATATGTATTTAATCATTATGAAAATCTAAGGTATTTTTACTGTTTTATATTTATTTTAATGTTTTGAATATGAACATCTTCTTATTAAATAAGTGTTGAAATTATACGATGTAGGTATGAGCAATTTCTGTTTCCAAAACAACAATAGTCTCAAAGGCGAGAAGAGAACAATAAACCGGTTGATTTATTTTAATAAAGTAATTTATGGGCCCTTACAAATTGGCCTTGTGACGGCCGCTTTATCGAGTGGCGAGGATCGATATAATCATCGATGTATCGATACATCGTTATTAATGGTTCGCTTATTGTATTCATTTAATGAGATAACATTTGTTTTATACGTTAGTGCAATAATTAAAATGCCTAATAATTGATTGTGTCTCTTCCAAAATAAATATTTTTAGTATTGAATATTAAGTAAGTATACAAAGATGCTATTCATAAAATATCTAACAAAGTATTAAAGATTCATATTTATGCGCAGGGATTTCGATATATATTAAAGACAGCAAGCAGTATTTAAATTATTTTACTGTCAAACATCGACGGGGTGTTGAAATTTTTGACCGAATTCGTCGCTACAATTGAGGCAGTATTGCTGATAACTCGGCTCTTTCGGTCGGTCGTAAATCGAGAGTCCATAACTCGCACTGGTTAATTACGAATAAATAAATAATTGAATGTGAGCGGCCAGCCGCGGGCCTAATCGATCGTGTTTTGAGGTGTCGGAGGTGCTAACGAGGGGCTCGTGCGGTATCAGGGAACTCTTACAACCTAAACATCCGTTTGCTTTATTCAAAATCACCGCTACCGACTCGATGAAAGTTGTTATCATTTTAAAATCGTTTAATAAGTTTTCTTCCTCGCTAGTACTTAATCTTGTGTCTAAATATATTATTTACTATCTTTGCCCGCGGCTCCGCCGCAGCCAAAACCTAGCTTTTAGGGTATATCTCAGGTTCCCGATATAGTAGCGGGATAAAATTGTTGTTAAGTCTACTCAAAAGCTACCAAAAAAAAAAGTTGCATCAAAATCCGTTTAGTAGTTTTTGCGTGATACGCGAACAAATAAACAGACAAACATATAAACAGACCAAAAATCTAAAAAAAATCGTTTGGTGTTCAAACACGCCTATATAGCCTAAATCAGTATTTTTTTCTCAAATATCTTAAATGTACAGACATATCATATAGGATTTTCATTCAATGTATTCTAATGTAAAATCCTTAGTAGCTGAAATATAATTATTCCATCCAAACGAAACGCCAATGCTCGCACAGGATTACAACTGTCACGTCCAATAATTTAGCTGTAGTTTATACGTAACCTTTTTAATGAATGTTTAGTGCTTCATATTAAAACTGAATGTAAATAAATACGATGCAAACATAACTAATGGATGCAAAAAGGGTCAAAAGCCAATTCACTGAAAGCAACACCATCTAAAGATAGCCCACGGAAGCTCCGTCTACGTATTGTTCTCTTCGTAACGTTTTTCCGAGACGATTGACGCGTATCCATTTCCTATAGCCAAGAATAGTAGCCACCTCTGTGGCTATAAAATAAAGAGTATCACTCAACGGTGGCCGTTCATCTTTATCCACTAGATATAAGGATGTCGCTGATCGCCAGTCATTAGAAGGTAATTAGCCCATGGATCACTCATCGCTCATCTATTTTAATATTCTGAAAATATATTTGATTCGGCCTTCTCTCACTACGTGTTATTCGCAAAAACTCATGCAACCTCGGTTAAATACATTCTTCAGGATTAGGAAAGTGAAATTAAAATTTTAAATATGTTTAAAATATTATGCGTCTGTCATGCGGGAGACCTTCGCGGAGTTAGTCATTTTGTCATTAAAATTTCTATTTTATTTAACGTTGATGCTAGACCTAGTTGTAAGATAGTCACTTTACAAATTGCCTGGCCTTTAAAAATCTAAATATTTAATTTTATAAATACTTTTACGGGACAACTTAGCAGGTATATATTAAATTTATTACTTGCAATACCATAAATTGTCTTCATGAACTATTTCTTTGTTACTAGGTCCAGGTGTATTGCAATAAAACAGTAGATTTGTGAGTATTATAACAAAATTTGGAATATCATGTTTACTATATATCCATATTACACAATCTACTTACGTTTTATACAAAAGTTATGGTAAAATGTCCAACTTAATATTAAACTAAATTGGGTTAAAATATAGAGTCGAGTTTCTGGCAAGCTATCAGCATTTGCTAACAAACGAACGAAAAGTTTTATTCGAAACCATTTAATTCTATCGTCTTTCTTAGATACATATTATAACACCCGAAATCCAGGTCGCCGCCAAGGTGTGCTTGATGGATGAGCAGTTAAATTATCTCTCCCCTCCAGCCTCCTCCCCGATTCCTCCACTAACGACTCACCGGCCAAATGCGATTATTTATAAAGCGATGACAGGATTTCCGACAACATTACTAGAGATTTAGAAGCTGCCTGATTGAAATCTAGAATTAGAATAGTCAGGTGTCATATTTTTCTACTATTTATATACCTATTACGTAACATTGATGTGGTAAATTTTGATCGTTGAAATCGTTCAGAATGTTCTAGGTATTTCTGTAACATATCAACATTGGGCAAAAACCGTCACCTACCGGGTGATGTACAATATATTTCATAACGTAAGTGAGTGAGTTACAAAGTGGGAATATTCACTTATTACCGGACCTTAGCGGATTGGTATCACCGTCTCCCATGTGACCGACCGTGAAAGAATTCTTTTAGCAGTACATTTTTTCATTTAACATCCACGATATGAAATGGTGAGTAGCACGGGTTGACAGTACTCTTAACAAAAGAGTCCATGAGCAGCGATTACCAGTTACCATCAGGTGGGCCGCAGCAATAAATAATTGCAGTATTTTGATTAGAAACTTCTTTTTCTCGGTAACAATTAAATTACAGTGACGCAAAACCTTGCTGATGCAGCATAAATGAGTGAGAGCGCCGGAGGCCAAAGCCCCTCATACACCCTATCTATACAAATAAGTACAATTTAAGTGTCTGTTTGTCGAAAGCTGATGTCGAAATAATAGCTTTTTACTAAATGTACCTATATGAAAGTATTATGGTACTATTAAAAAAACTATTTTTATAATTCTTGGACGGGACTGTCTGACTGATAGCCGATTTTATAAGGGATTATATTACACAATTTTCATTTTGGAAAAAGTATTAGGATTCCGCACAGAACAAGAAAACTATATTAGCGGCAAATTAACAATGCTCCCACTAATTAGTGTTCTTTTGAGCACAATACACAGTTGCCATGTTGTAATATAGAGAGTAATAGCGTGCAGCATTATCCTCCGATCGCGGTACGTAAGAAATTCAGTTGCAAACCGTATACTTAATATAGATATATAAGGATATAAATAGATTAATAGCTTTTGCCCGCGCGAAAAGCTAGCGTGCCTTGAGTGTTTTCGGATACCGATAGTGTATAGAGATAAAATGTGAGAGAGAATGATGAAAACCGGATGTTTTATAACCGTATATATATAGATAGATTCGTCGAGTACCCACCGACATCGCTATTAAAGTAGAGTTGACAGTTGATATAGCATGACCGCAATTATATCCATACTTGGTAATATTTGCGAACAAACATTGACAGTATTAGTTAATATCCGCCGATCGTTTAATCTAAAGGTGCCGGATACAGTTATCTATACACAGGGTAAAACGGCTCGTGCACTTGTGGTACTCAAACAAAACTTGTGATGTGGAACAACCTTTATGGACCTCTGTACACGTCATATCCGCGAGTGCAATAATGTGTGCGTTTCTCACGAACGTATTCGTTAAGAAGGTGAAAAACTGAATTGTTTTTATTGTGATAATAACTGTTCTCCGATGCTCTAATGGTTTGGATATGTGGAAAGAATGCCGGATAATGTGCGACTGGTTAAGAAGATATACAATGCGAAAGTGGAAGGATGTAGGTACAGGGGGAGACTGAGACTCACCTACCTGGACCAAATCGGTCATGTATTGAATGAAGGAAGGTGGAGTCAAGAGTCTCCGAAACCGGCGAGCGTGTATGAAGAGAATTATGAATGTTGAGGAAGCAAGCGATGTAGGTATGCAAGAATAGAGCCATTTGGCAATATGTTCTCTCTGCCTACCCTGCAAGGGAGGTGGCATAATGGTAAGTAAGTAAATGATAGTAACTTTATGGTAAAGTAGTGTAGTGTACACTTTACTCAAGTTCATGCGTACAACCTGGATTTGATATCGTTTAGTAAAGTACGTTCTAGATTTGTAAATATCTTTTGGCTGTGATTTTCTTTGAGCGCTACTACGTGGTAATTTTTCACTGAAAAGATACTTAGTAATAATCCAGCTCGAAGGACCAATGTACGTCGAGTTTGCTATATGCTTGGTAGTTGCTGAGTTAAACGGCAAGGATAGCTGAAGACCGTTTATTCCCGATAAATATTATAATGAGCTTATTAACGCTAATGATCGAAACATGAAGTTATGATAGCTTTATGAGTGTTTCCGGTTTGCTGTCCGTACATGCACTCATAAAGCCGATCAAAATCTTATAATTATCATATCTGTTATAATTATTTGTAATTGAAATCACGAAGAAATTATGAAATGCTAAGGATTCTTTTACAAGTGACGGATTTGGAATTGTTTAATGTCAGTTCCTATCAATTAAAGTATAAGAAACACAATATATAAATACATATATGGTGAATTACACAAATAATTATTTGATGAACAGGACATCCTACAATTCTTAGGGATGCAATTTAAGCACAATTAAATAAGATTAGATTATATTTACCTACCTTTGATAATATTAGCTCTAGATCGCAGATTAAACAAACACAGAAAGTAACATAATCAAATGTGATATAAACGTAAGGCCAGTAGGCGGCGTCGGACCGCCCTATAATCCCCGCCCGCCCTGCTGGGCGTATCTCATAGGTGACAGCTTATTGCTTTATCGGATGATTAATAAAACGAGTCACATAAAGATATGATTCTTTCCTCGGGTAGCTCACGTAAACTACAATTTACCGACGTACAATATTATGAATGCAAAAGCGTGTTTGCTCGTTTGTCTATTTGTTACACTTTCACGTCATAACAACTTAAACGATCGTCATGAAATTTTCCATACGTCTGTGTGGACATTCAGTCCATGTGGACAAAGTCTATGTTTCTAGCTTTATGCCAACTTTTAATGGTTATATTAAATAACCATTAAAAGTTGGATAAGTACGTTCACTCAAACTAATAAAGAATAGTATATTAATCACAATCTTGAGCTTCTTAATACGACATGTTGGTCAGTCACTATCAGGAACAAAAGAGTTACGGCATTGTTTTTGTACTGCGTCTGGGTGTTTTCTATCTTTTATATTTATGTATTTACAAAAAAAGTAATATATGTATTATATCCGTAATCTGGTACCCATAACACAAGCGTTAAGCTTAGTTTGGGAACAGAGGACGTTGTGTGAAAGGTCCGTGAATATTTATTGATTATTAAATATGGAGAATGAATACCTCCAAACATTTGCTGCAGCTTGACTATCTGAAGCATACCTATCCATTTGAGCTGCAGAGTTCAGATAAAGTCGTTCAGTGGTTAAAAATGGACTTACCTGAATGAAACAGGAAAACGCTTTATTATTCTAACTATTATAAAACTGTAACCGAGTTGTGTCTGTCTGTACATTTAAGATATTTCAGAAAAAAATACTGTAATAGACTTATAGACGTGTCTAAACACAAGCAATCTTTTTTAGGTTTTTTGTGTGTTTGTTCGTTCGCGCTTCACGCAAAAACTACTGAACAGATTTTGATGAAACTATTTTTATTTGATAGGTCATGATTAGACTTAAAACTGGTATACATTTTATCCCGCTACTCGCTATCGGGAACCTGAGATATACCCTAAAAACTAGCTTTTGGCTACGGCAGAGCCGTGGGCAAAGGCTAGTTATTAATAAAATTTAAAAACATGAATGTAGATAATCTTTAAAAATACATTATTTTAGTCTGTCCGGTGGCACGTACGGAGGCTATATTAAAATGAGAATATGTTGTTGTTGTTTAGATTAACACACAAAGGGTATCGATGCATTTTAGATAGACAAGGAAAATCAGATTCTAATTCGATAATTTTAAATGTCAGTTTAGTTTTACACGAACTTCGTGTAAAACTAAACTGATATTTAAAATGATTGTTATCATATATATCTTTGATTAAGAAAAGGCCCTTTTATAAAGAGTTCTTACTAATATAATAGACGTGAATGTTTTTATGTTTATGTGTGTATGTGAAACTGCTGGATGGAATATGACAGCTAACGAAGGAAAATCAAAAGTAAATATCGGTTTTTTTTTACACTACACGGGTGGCAAACAAGCATACGACCCATATGATGGTAAGCTATAGAAATATCAGAAGTATCACTCGCGCTTCGCCTAAGAAACACAATAGTAAAAATATCTTGTGCTGTTTCACGCTGATATCCTGTGACTCCTTCCACGACCGAGCCGGCATATTCATGCTGGGATAAGCCAGGTTCCACTAGAAATTGAGAGTAACAACTGACAAACAAACACTGCATTATGTATAATTATATAACACTATTATATACTCGTAGCATGTTTTTTTTTAATTTTTTTATTGCATGTAGTGGCAGACGAGCCACGGCCCATCTGATGATAAATGGTAACTGTCGCTCATGGACTCAACTATACCGAGAATATTGTGAAGCCGTTGCTCACCATTTCATTTCACAGATATGCAACTAACGAATAAACGGCTATATCCTGCTACAGCCAAAACACAACGATGTGCTTCATGGCCGGTCACACGGGAGATGGTGGTACCAACCCGCTTGAGCCCGATACCAAGTGAGTGCTCCCACTTGGTACCCAGCCCTACAACCAGTCATGCAATGGATGATAATTGCTTACTTCCCTTAGTCGTCTCATACGACACCCGTGGGAAAGAATGGGGTGGTGACACTTGTATTCTTAGTCCGTCACCACACGGATTGTGAATATGCATTATGAATGTAGGAATAGGGACTTTTCTGTACGATTATAAAGCTGTAACAGAGCTATGAATGTACATATGATATTTGAGAAAAAATAAATGTATTATGCTATTTTGACGGGTCTCTGACCAAAAAATATTTTTTTTATATAAGTCTTATATAGAACAAGGTAGTGTGGGGCCCTCACCCCCTAAATAAACCCACCGTGCGCCGTCTTTCCGCCTATTCTGGGGGACCCCTGGTCCTGGAGTACATTACTGCAATGGTCTGCTGGAAGTAGCTTTTACCTGTGTGACATTTAATTACTAAATCATTTTTACATGTAACCCATTAATAAATAGTGTATGAACTCAACTGAAAGATAGCTTTACATGTATAGAGCTCTAAAATGGATTTGATCTTCAGTTTAAAACATCTAAACCAATTCTCATCCTATTCTTAGATAGTAAACTTATTTATTCAAGAGGGTTCAATAATAATTGTCCTTTCTTCGTATAAACACCAATCGGTGTCACTCCATATCTTCAGACCATTTATGGTAATGTTGCATTGTGGCTGATACTTCATTTGTTCTATCTTCCAAGCTTGCCCTTTGTCAAAATCCTGCCCTTTGACTCTATTGTCTGTTTTTTGTCAACTAGCGCCGGATTATTTTATTTCCGCTCTGTGTGTTCTGTCGCGTTATCTCAAGTTTATCTTTATAGTCTGTATTAGGTTATTATTCTTATTGTGATTACTTGCCTTGTCTTTGCAGTTCCAAAATTGAATTTTGAAATTGGATCACGATATACATGCCTGTGCTTATTGAAAATGCAAACACATGTTAAGAAAAGAATATGTCGCGCGCTTAGATAAATTACCTATCGCGCGGGACTCGATAAATGGACACTACTCTGTGTCCGAGATATCAATGCAGAAAAACTATTATGGATTACAGAAATGATTGTTGTTGTGCTTTACTAATCATTTAAAACCTTTAAACCAATCTATGTATTCTAATTTTTGCTGAAAAAAAGCATTGTATGTATCTAAATAGGTACTATTTAATGTGATTTAAAATCATTTTATTACCCACTAAAATCTGTAATGGAATAATTAATTCGATACTCTTTTAAGGAGGCTACAAAAAACATTTCTTAACGTTTTAAAGTGTCTACTATTAGTGACAATATTGTAACAACACGAGCCCAAAGTGTTGTACCAAATTTGCTTAGTCACGACCGGGACGCTGTCCACATTGTAATTTAAATTGTCATTCAAATTACCATCGGGAGGAGACTGTAAACGCGGTGGCACTCGAATTCTCGACACCTTCGTCTAGATACGTCTAAACACGACTATTTTACGTATTTGGTAAACTTTTTCTTTGTTACCTATAAAGATCTATTAAGACGGCGAAGAAGCACAGTTAAGTATGTTTACTCATATATGTTTACTCAGCAATTTTGTTTAATTTGCTTCAATTAATAAACATCACAAATAATTTTATAAGTATAGGTAATATTTTGTGATATTTACGCGCATATTATTCTTTGTCAGGTCATTATTTTTAACCATTGGTTGTGTTTGTTATATAAGCTACACATAAAGCAAGCTACTCACATTTCATATTCATAGATGAACGTTTTGTATCCACTGATCGAAAATTGGACGTCAAACACCTTAGTCCACCCGTGATCATGAATCCTGTAAATTATTTGAACATCAGGATCGTAGAAAACCAAGTAAACGATAATATACGTAAAAGTAGAAAAACCTATGTATAAAATTGAAGACAAAACTATAGTCGGAAAAGGTACTACCAAGGCTCTCAGTTTACCAACTGAGGTGCTTCTAATCAAAATTGAATAAATAGGTAAGTATTACTGATTTAGCAATTGGATGGAACAAAAATTTTGGATTAAATTACTTTTCATTTGACAATATAGCACATGAAACATTGTAAAAGAAGCAGCATACCTACTTATGCTGACGGTCAATCTTCTCCGCACCCATAAAAAGCCAAACATGACTACGTTAATAATAAATAACATGCATCTCACCCAAACGATATTACCATTTGGAAACAACAAATGCTAATAATTACTTTCCACATGGAATGTTCGCAAGGGACGAAATGAAACAATGCATATTATCGATCTTCTAGAGAATTATTGGCGAATAAATCGAGGAGACTTGTTTAGTGACCGCACTTCTGTTGATCTTGTTGTTATATTATTATTTTCCGCCGCCTATTACGATAAATTAACATCTTAGTGCATGCATTCATATCAGAATTCAAAATATAAAATTTGTAAATAAGATTTAAGTATTTGTTAATAAACAAAAACGTTGTTACCTAATATTAAATTTTTTGCTAATATCTTGTGCATGTATTTCTGTTAGGTACAATGAGATTTTATAGGTCTGTATGTTTGTATCTGCCAAGTCTTTAACCACGTCGCCGTCGCTGCGGTGCAGTAGATAGTTCAGGTTTATTGCCTTAGATAGTTGCCACCTCCGATTGGAAGGTTCCATTGTTGCATTCATCGCAATGATCCGGTGTAGTTGCATCGCCATCTTTCAGCCGCATCCAACATTTCCATTGTTGCAATTTTATTGCCAGTATTATTGTCCCATGGAGATCGTAAACTATGCAATAGCGTTCGATACTGTCGTGCAGCATCTGCGGCTCTTCAGAGCTGTGTAATAGTGCTGAATAAACCGATGACGTGATGGGTCACGCGACCGCACCATGGCGCATTATCGTCTCCACCACCGCAGCCGCGATTTTCATTCGTTTCTAATAAATTGATACGAGGCGCGGGGCGACGGTCTCGCGTGCGCCATTGGTCGATCGCTCCCCGGACTTCGTTCGATACACGGACCGCGACTGTAAATCAACTTTACAACCTTTAATTACAGATATTTGCCGTCTCATGTGAGCGAACGGGATATCGCAGACCGTGCTCGCAAAAATATAGCATAATAATGGGTATTGACCCGTAATGGTTCGCCTGTAGGTACTATCGGCCGCCTTTGTCTTGATTGTTCAAGCGAGAGTATATTCTTTTCTGAATGATTGCCAATTACATCGAATGGCCTCCTGAATTCCACTGAGCCATGCAATACCTCAATATTCCTCGGTTTTGATTTGCATTGGAATAAATGATTTATGAGTTATTGATGTATCGGAATTGTATTGCAGTGTTTTTGCTGGGTGCTTAATGTTGTCGAATTTTATTCGGGGTTGTTTTTACCGTATTATGTGAAGTATGGTGGAAGGAGGGCAGGTGCGGGGCGCGGTCAAAGTAAGTGTTACTACAATGTTGCACCGGATAGGGCCGGCCGCGCTGTTTTAATGTCTCTCAGACGGAATTACGCTGGATTGTTCTCAACTTTACTGCTCCCTTCATGATTGATCGTTGTATCCTCGGCCTTATGTCATTTTCGCACCGTATCTCTCGGAATTTGCTCTACAAGCTGTAAATATTACATTGAGTTATGGTAATTTCGCGAAATTATAGCGCATGACTCTTGTTTAGCGACTTTACTTTATCGGCGTTGCCCATTGTTGATCTTAAACACGGAGTTTATGCACTATGATTTAAAAATAATAAACTTATTAGTTCATATGTATTAAAACAGGGCTCATATGTGTGTTATTCCGAAGTGTGGAAATTAACACTAGGATGATCGTATTTCTAAATTAAAACCCGACTCACAGCCGCAATAAATTCTTCCGCTCATAAACTTATAACGACTGTCTAAATAGAGGCTAGCAGTCATTTATGGCATTTATATACGATTACGAAATAAGATAACACGTGTGCTTTTGCTTTTAATCCGTTTTGCACATTCATTGTGAATGAGAATTTTATTTGTGTTAAAATTTTATGCACACCCCTCTATCCTTTTTATGATTTGAATATTATAGTACAAAGGCAATAGCAACCTTTAAAGATGTTCTTCTGAATTTATCAACTTAACCTGTCTATTTAGTTGCTTTGGTACTTCTAACGTTCTTTTTAATGCTATTAATTTATCAATAAGTAGGATATTCATATTAAATCACAACTTTTTAACTTTTAAAGGCGTGTTTGTCGTGCACTTTTGAGAACTTCCTCTGATTAAAGCTTATTTGAATCTTGTGTTTCTATTACTTGGTTTTTATTAAAAATATTACTTCACGGAGCCTGATATTATTATATCTGAAGAATTTGTAATGAATAGCGTAAGTGTTCAGGCCATTTGGAGTATTATCAACATACAACAATAATTGAGATTGATCAAGCCGTGTATCGAGTTGGGCGGCGCAATCAAACGCGAATTGAACCAATGAGACGCTAGCGCGGGCGAATGAACGCAGCTCATTGGTGTTGTGTGGGGTAGTCAGCACAAGGGCCTTGATACCACTCTCGATAAGCGGGAGCCGGCCCATGTCGATCCGATCGATTATCGCCCGTGTCGTCGCGCGCCACGTACTACGGAACGTTGCGCCTCGCCACTTCATTTTCTAAGTAACCGCGCCGTCATTAACCTTTACTCTGTCAACGAACCATTTTATTACCCTTTTTACTGCTTCAATTATCAATAAAATGCCATACAAAATTTATTATTAGTGCACAAAATATAATCACAGCTTTAATCTGGTTGTAAAACGGTGCGCAAATCAAAGTTGCAATCTGGCAACACATGAAAGAGATTAGTCGGCTAATCGGTTGTTATTTACAGTCCTTTATCAGCATTCAGGGGCGGTTGCTTAAACGATTTACGACTTGCGCGAGGTGCTGGCACAAAAGAATTAGCCTCTCTAAGCGACATCGAGGGCCAATAAATATGGTCAGAGGTGAGAATAATCGGGCAACACTGTAGCAAAGGTGAGTCGGTGAAGGCCTGCAATTTATTTCATATGCAACTTCATAAATGCATACAAGCATAAAGTGAAATTCATAATACAAATTTAGCGTAAGGTTTCGTAGGAAAAGCAATAATTTGTCACAATTGGGCACGATTAGATTGGCTCTGCTGGCGATTTGACATAGGTCATAAATAACGCTTCGGGCGGCCGAATTGAGTGAGCCGTCAGTGCGGGCGAGGAGGTGAAGCGAGCTGTGTTGTGTGGGCCCGTGTAAATGCGTCGTATGCAAATAGCGCGCACGCGGCTCGGTGCGCTCGGCGCACGCGCATCGAATCGCGCGTTTTCCGCCGCACCGCACGGAATGCATTTTGTGGAAATCGTTATTGGGGTGATTGCTTTCATAAACAATAGCTTTTGTCCACGAGTTCTTGTAAACGCTGCGTTATTTAGACGGATAACGGGATTGTTCGCTGCTCGTGTGATAACGAGCCCACACTTTACGCAATCGCGGTTAGAAGCTGTTCGATGTTGGAAATCGTGCTTTATCTAATACCCTGTTCAATTGTCAGTAATTTGTTGTATGTATTTACGATATTCTCATAACGTCGTAGCCATTGACCTGCCTACGGTGTACCTAAGTGTTCATGATTTCGTCACGATTATTGAGGAGATCTAAGTCAGGCTTTTAGAAACATTGTTGTTAACTTAGCTATGTGCTCAGTTAGTCCTAATTAATTATTACCTAATCATAAACTATCTACAATATCTTACCTATGTATTCATTCTTTCTTTCTATATACTTACGGGTACCTTACCTTATCTACATTTGCTGTACCTCATTGCTTAATTCGTCTTACTTCCATAATTCTTTAAAATATTAAAAGGGAAACAGTTGCTGCTAGTTTATTGATTTGCTTTTGTATTGTCAGTAATTAATTAATTACTATTCAATACCTATAATGGAGACTAAAAGTCTGACGTTAAACCTCAATATGACATCAAAAACAACTTGCGTGAACCACATACTTTTAGACCTATAATACGTTTAATACAATATCAAATTTCACATCCGCGAAATGAAATAGTGACAGTATGAGCCCATGAATATCGGGTACCACCTACCATCAGATAGATCGTGGTTCATAACCGTATAGTTAAAATCTTTGTGCATTTAATGGAACAAAAAAATAAAACTACAACTGAAGCGTTAAATTGTTCTGCGATAGTGTTTGCGATTTTGAACCACGACGTCTCGGTTGTGTGTTGGGGTGGGAAAGGGTTTTAAGAAATTCTCATAGTTAGGAAGTTGGTTTTATCCCCGTACCTCGGAAAGCACGTAAAGCTGTCGGACGTTTTTTTTTGTTAAGGCGGGAAAAAATGTTCCTAACCGCACATCCCGTCGTTCGGAGCAACGAACAGGGTAGTGTGGGGCTTTCACCCACTAAATAAACGCGCCGTTTGCCGTCTCTCCGCCTGTATTGGCCATTGGAACTATGCTACATTCCATAAAGCCGTTGGACCTGCGCCGGGATAATTTCTCTCTGGGTGTATCGGAATTGCACATGCGTTTCGCATACCCTCATGCATCATAATATCTCCTGAATACATGGCTAGTATAGTACCTATTGTAATGATAGCCTAATGGTAAAATGAAGGATTGTAAAGACGATGGTATCGTGTTCAATTCCCAGTCCAAGGTCACATACCTCTGACTTCGAAATTTTTCGACAGGAGAGATAGTGGCAGACTTGTGTCCAATGGTGGGACACAGTGATAGGTCGAAAAAACATTATGGCTAGTATTTGTTGGCACTGTCCGACCAAAGGTACGGTCTGAAGATCAATCAATACGTTACAATGTGTATTTTAAGCAAAACATATTTTATAATACATATCTATCTGTATAGTCTTACATTAGAATGTTCTCAAACAAACTATTGATTATATGTCACAAACTAGAGTATTATTAATATAAAAAATATAAAACAATCCTCACTATTTTAATACATCACAATTTAGTAGAATTATAATACTTCTATTGACGGGCCTCGTGGCGTAGTCAGTAGTGCAACCGACTTCCATGCACGAGGTCGTGGGTTCGATTCCCACTCAGGACAAATATTTGTGTGATAAACACAGATATTTATACTGCGTCTGGGTGTTTTCTATCTATTATATGTATGTATTTACAAAAAAAGTTATAATATCCGTAATCTGGTACCCATAGCACAAGCATTAAGCTTAGTTTGGGATCAGAGGACGTTGTGTGAAAATGTCCGTGAATATTCATTTATTTATATTTATTGAAACCGTAAAAGCTTCCCTTCTGTTGGGCGCCTCCAGCTCTCATTTTATTATGTTATTTTGTAAAATATATATCCGTTTCAACCGCGGCTATAACTCAAAGCTGTATTGCAAGAAATTCGGACTAAGAGTCTAAGTCCTAACTTACCTGACTTCTACTTCGGTTGATCTAGAGCTGTTCTAAGTCCTAACTCTACTTAGATTGAAAGAACGCACTTAGATTATTCTATGAAATCCACGGGAGTATCTTAAAAGTTATACATTTTAAGTTTAGTTAACTAACAAAATTTAAGGATCATCACAACAACCAATTACTATCCCTGTTTTTTTATTATTTATGGTGAAGAAGAGCTACGGCATACCTGGTGGGGCATGATTGTCATGGACCTAGAAACACTTAAGCCGGCCGACCGGGGAAGGACCGGGGAACCCTCTCATAAGAGATCAGCGTGTAACAACGGCAGTTACTCCTGCTGAAGGTTTTGTCCTGTTTTGAAATCAAGTTTGCAGTCCACCACTATTTGAAACGCATTGCTACATTACCTGTCACGAGGTAACAAAGTTAACCATTTGCGTATCCGTCCATAATAAGTCACAGTTAGGTTCAGAGGCTACGTTGTTAAGTTCAATTCTGCGTCATCATGTTCTACCATTTACTTCAAACGTAGCAATTAATCTGAACGGGTGACGTACCACCCCTTGTTCCTCACCCCCTTACTTCGTCACCTCACCCCCTCACTCACCCGAAGCCCAGATAACCGGGTGAATGATTAAGTGCAGACAGGAAGACGGATTGACAAATAGTCGTTTAGGTATTCGCTAATGTTTCGTTCTCATCAATAAACGATCGAGGTCGGGTTTGTTCTCGTTTGGGTGGCAAAAAGCGATGTTAGTAATAAAATGAATATTTTTTGTCGCTTGCTGGTCGCGTATACCAGATATGGAGCCGCTTCTTGCTATTACTTGTGATTAGGGAGAGAAATTTGGAAACATAATTCAATTCAGAACTTCTCTAACGCCTGATTCATTTTCGTTCCCGATTCACGATTCGCTCCTTGCTCATCTTAAGAGTTCTGGCGAAAATAATAGAGAAATCTACGCTTTTTTGATAAATATAATTAACTCTTAAGTCTGTCCAATATTTCTAGAAATTACAAATAAAAGACACACTAATATACAATAAGTAAATTGAACAAGATTTCTAATGATTTGAAATTAAATCACAAATAATTTATTATAATTTACAATAAGTAAATTGAACAAGATTCCTAATGATTTGAAATTAAATCACAATCTCCAGATTAAAATATTTATAGACAATAGAGATATTTGTAATAAAAAGCGTTTTTACATAGGTATTGTAGTATCCCTTTTGCTTCAATGCGAATTTAACACAGTAGGAACAGACTGTAATAGACTTGGGTGCTGTTTTAACAGTCAGCTTGTAACACGGTGTAGATAGATAGCATTCCCGACATTACTCAGCGAATATAACGAATTGTTTGCAGCAATTATTACGCCAATGTTGATTGATTAATTGATTGTCTCTGTTTGCGTACCCCTTTTGTAGTTGTAATACTGTTTTACAATATTCCTTTAAATTCGTTGATGGATTGAGATGTATCAATCGCCTACTTAGGCATACTCAATAGCTTTATATGAATTTAGGTAGGTATATATAGCATTCTGGGTTTTGAAGTAGGTTACTCTTGCTATCAGGGTCCACCAAACTTCTCAACTCCTAATTATAAACTTAATCAATTCCTTTTTTCCTAGATTCTTTTTTTATAATACGTGGGTAGCAAACCAGCATACGACCCACCTGATGGTAGGCGGTTACCGTAGCCTATAGACGCTATAATACCAGAGGCATCACTCGCGCGCTTGCATTTCCAAGGAAAGAGAGAGGAAGTATAATTAAAAGAGGATAGTAAGGATACTAAGGAGAAAATCGGTAGAATCATATTAAACCTCTGTGAGAAGGTACTTTGTCGACCGAGCCGGCACATTCATGTTGAGATAAGTAAGACTCTAGCACTAGATCAATTCTTATTTGTTATCTGAGTAATAATATTATTAATAGATATAGACACAACGTAAATTCGCAATAAATAAAGTAACAATCCTTGCTATTGTATATTCATTATGTATTCAATACAGTACGACGTAGTTAGATAGGTATACATATGTATATATTTAACAGACTTAACATATAATATTGCCACTAATGTTTATAGTATTTTGCCAAGTCTGTTTGTTATCTCGTCAGAAACACGTAAATACTGAGAGCCATTACCATAGCTAATAAGTTGCCAGTTCCTCATAGCGAACGTGATCCGAATTCGTCACGTCATGTAACACAAGTTAACAGTCAAATTACAGTAAATCAATAGTGGCATAACTGGTAAACAAACCTATAGAACTGCCGGCCGGCTTCCGTGGCCACACGGGCTGCGCTAAATCTGGGCTGCTAACGCTGCGCACGCGTCGTAAAGCCGCGATCTGACGCGCTCGTGCACCACGTAAATCATCGATCGAGCGATGCGTTGCATTGATTTACTATGCTCGGCTTGTTTTGTAGCTAACATATTGATATCATATAATTATATACCTATGTTTATACTCGTCAAATGGACCTCGCGGCGCGCTCAAAATTGTCCGAACCAAAAGACAAACAAACCTCCAAAAGATAAATTGTTATATTTAATAAAGACTGGCGCTTTGATAAGAAAACTCAACACTATTATAATGCTACAAGGTTTCAAATAGAAATACAATCGCCAGCCAGTCTTTGCAAAGAAAACTCAACACTATTGTAATGGTACAAGGTTTCAAATTAGAATGTTAAAGTTTGTGTGCATTCATATAATGTACCTACGTTTCTATAGGTTGACTAGAGACACTTTTCTCGTGAATTTTGTACTAGACCTGGCGTCCATTTTTAATAGGTCAATGTGTTTATACTGCTTTATTAGTAATCAGTAGTAGTTAGGTAGACACTTACATATGGATGGATTTGCTAAATGAACGCAGGATTCAATGAAAGGAAAATATCTATTTTTTCTTTTATTGTAGTCTATCCCACGGGCACCGATCCTTTTTTTCGGGATATAAACAATATTTAATTTCATGCACTCCTCTATAAAATATATCCTCTATAAAAAAGTGACTAACTTTCCAAAAAATCTCTTTTGACCTCTAATTCACCCTCTTAGGGGTAAAATTTATGAAGAAGCCGATATACGTGTTAATTTATTTCTAACCAGAAACCGTTATCTATATGAAATTTTGTGCTTCTTAAAAGCTTTAAAAGTGACCAAATTCCGGATAAAAACTTTCAATCTCTAATTCACTATGTGTAATATATATATATATATATATGTTCTACCAAAAAACAAATTTAAAAAAATATTAGTAGATTGATAACAGATTAACTCTATTGTGATAAATACTACTACACTATTATCGACTATGTCAGGCCGTGAATGTCAATTGATCAACTGCATAATATGCAGCTTGTTCACTCTTATATAGCCGTAGTTGACTGTATTTTACGATCCTTACCAAGTGCGCACTAAAGAATTTTACAACTGGCAATAGTTGGCAAGCGTATTGATCGTCTCTATATTCATTTATCTGGCGTTATGAACATACTCCCTTGTGTTGGTTTATTGAACTTCAGATTAAGATTAATCATTATTAACGCAAAAAAGTAAACATTAAATCATTATATCTTGCCCATAATATTAAATTTAATTATACGTATGTTAATCAATTTTTGAATCTTTTGAAAATTGTTGTCTTTTTGATATTATGCCGGTTTTACAATGCAATTTATTAATAAGGAATGTGTTATCGTAAATCCTGAGCAATTGCTGGCTGAATGGGCAAAGCATTTGGGACGGTTTTCGAGGAGATGCAAGTCACAATCCTCCTCGTAACTATTATTTTCTATTTCACATCTTTGCACTCTATGTTCATTTATTTGGCTAAGCATGTCAAATGCGTAAAATATATATCTATATAAATATCAAAATGGCCTTAATTGTAGTTTATTTTGTTACAGGAACACCGATCAATCGGCTGCCAATCATGGCAAAGTCAGTACTGGACCTCTACGAGCTGTACAACTTAGTGATTGCTCGTGGGGGCCTCGTGGAAGTTATAAACAAGAAACTATGGCAAGAGATCATCAAGGGCTTAAGATTGCCGTCATCAATCACGTCTGCTGCGTTCACTTTGCGTACACAGTAAGTACGGATTCATCTCTATAGAAAATATATCAAGAGAAGAATTATATAATCTCGCCCATTATAAGTCTTACATAATTATGCATTCGATTTTTTGGTCACACAGCTGCGATAGATTCTGCAGTACAAAGTGAAAATTACACAACAAATTCGGGTTAAACTTAACTCAAATTAGATACGAATGTAAGCGGGATTTGTAATAATAGTCCTTCTACACTATTATAAAGCTGTGACAGAGCTGTGTCTGTACATTTAAGATATTTCAGAAAAATGTCTGTATTAAGGCTATATATAGGTATAGGCGTGTTTGAACACAAAACATTTTTTTTAGACTTTTTCTCTGTTTGTTGGTTCGCGCATCACGCAAAAACTTTTTTATTTCATAGCTCTTTATTAGAATTAAAAACTGGTATACATTTTATCCCGCTATTAAATCGGGAACGCAAGATATAACCTAAAAACTAAGTTTGGGTACGGCGGAACGCGGGCAAAGGCTAGTAATCTATAAAAATCTAGAATTTATAAAAACAGAGGTCTGTGTGGTCCATACATGCCAGGAGCTCCGTATTAGATGATGCTTTGTATCTAACCTTATTCTAATTCTCACGGGGAGACAAAGACTGCCCCACAATAGAGTACGTGAGCCGGCGACGACAATATGACAACTTCATAATTAATAACCTCTAGCTCATCTCAGCCGATATTATTTCCCATTTATCTTCCAAAGTTTCTTCACCTCAGCTTTTGTAGTTCACCATAAAGGTGGTTTAGTGATACAGAACGTACGCCGGTTACGCACGATCCGATCATTTTAAACGCACCTATTCAGAGAGTTATGTATGCTGCCACTGACGTTAATTTTCATAATGTTTGAAGTGATTTTGAAACTAAATATTTCTGTTTTATGTACTCATTTACCGGTGTCTCCATGAGTATTGTGATTTAAGAAAGTTATTTCGTCATCACTTACTTGTAAGATAATTACCTCTTACGCTTATTATTATGGTACTGCATTTAAACATGTATTATGCTAATAGAATTAAAATCATTTAAAGAAAACTTCAATGAAATATGTTGTATTGAATGACATTTGTATCTAAGGGTCAGATGAATATGCTTTGGAGTTTTTATTGGCAATGCCCTTCAAAGAAGCAATTGTGAAGTTTGGGTGTCGCCATCGGCTATTGCGGTGGCTTAGCGGTCCAGAGCACTTCCCCGGATTGGACGTAGTTTCGAATCCCGCTCGCAGTAAAGCTCTCTTTTTCAACTTTCACAATAATTTGGTCATTAAAGTAACTGAGCATGTCAAGTGCTCAAATACAGATTAAAAATGCCCTTCAAATTAATACCTCATTTATTTTGCGAAGCGACTTCGTCCCCGTGGACTTCAGAATATAAATACGTCACTCTATGACACATCAATTTAATATCTCTATGTAAAAATAGCCATCCCACAGGAACCGTCCGTTTTTCTGGGAAAAATAGTAACCTATGTCCTTTACTGGGCTCCAGAATATACCTAACCTAGTACCTATGTATAGGTATGCAACTTGATTGATTTGTTACGGCGTGAATGTGTTACAACTGGACAAGCAAACTCATTTTGCTATTTATAATATAAAGATTAGGTAAGCATTAACTTTGAATGGAAGTCAAATAAAATCATAGCATCACGCCTGTATTCCCCGAAGGGGTATAGGCAGAGGTGTATTAAACACCCACGATTCGCCAGCTACGTTTAAGTCCCACGTAATAGGGGGCGAGCCTATTGCCATCTACCCGGGCTCATTTTCTAACTCCGGGCTGCTACTGAAAATTTTTCTTTTTACGAAAAAGCTCAATAACACTGCCCGACCCGGGGATCGAACCCGAGACCTCATGATCCGCAGTCGCTAACAATACCGCTGCACCACCGAGGCAGTTAAATCATCGAAATAAAAATACTGGCATTATACCTGAAATGCTTGATAATAATAAACCGTAGTAGTTAAGCAGACATCTAGTGACACTCATAAAATTAGTCTTAACAGTAATGACGAATGTCGTATATATAGATCGTAGTGACAGTTTTAAAGTTGATGTTTTTACGAGATGTAGGCGAGCCGCTGTTATTGTGTTACGCATTAAATATGTGATCGTTCAATATGACATATGGTAAGGTACACTCACAAAGGCGTCATATAAAATTGACACGGTTCAGAATAGGATTAAGAGTGTAATGGCTCGTATTATACTTGAAGGATAGACTTTTGATAATAATTGGGCTTGAAATATGATTTACAAGCTGTCATGCTTCGGTTGGAGCAATAAAGATGTTATTAGATCCGTTAAAAGGATTGAATGGTGACACTGACTTTGAAATATTTTGATTTATTTTGTAACCAAAGATTCTCAATTATTTTGAATAATAAAAGATAGTGTTATAAGATGTTTTACTTTGTTGGTACCGCTTTGCATGTGACTAATTTATTTATTTCACTTGAAAATAATACAGGCTGACACACTCCGAATAATATTATTTTACAATTCGTTCTATTCATTAACTACTTAATAATTATTTAGATATTTTTATAATATATATTTTTAGCATTTGACATGCTTAGCACTATACATTAAACACAAAGTGAAAAATGTGAAATCGAAAAGAACAGCCACGAGCAGGATTTGAACCTGCATCTCCTGGATACCGTCCAGATGCTTTGCCAATTCAGCCACCGTGACAATTGCTCCTGACTGCTAATTTCGATAACACATTCATACTTAACGTCTTTGGGTGACGCCTGCGCCATCTGTCGGAAGTATTTTCATACATTGCTGAATTGGCAAAATATCTGGACGGTATCCAGGAGATGCAGGTACAAATCCTGCTCGTGACTGTTATTTTCGATTTCACATTTTTCACTTTGTGTTTAATACTTAATAATTTAATATAGATATATCCTATACCTATATAGATGAGGCAAAGTAGAGCAATAAATTTATAAACTAGTAATTGAACTAGGATGTATAATTAAGATTTTGAACTTCCCTTTTTTATGAATACTAGCTTTTCTTTAAAATACACCTCTTGCTAGAGTACAAAATTATTATTTATGAATGAGGAAAAAG
Organism: Leucoma salicis; assembly: GCA_948253155.1. Lineage (NCBI taxonomy): Eukaryota > Metazoa > Arthropoda > Insecta > Lepidoptera > Erebidae > Leucoma > Leucoma salicis. The sequence continues at coordinate 8,477,191 of OX411820.1, read as the reverse complement.
AGAACATTAGTTGGAGCGGGAATCGAACCTGCGTCCCTTCCTATCCGGGGAAGTGCTCTAATCCACTGAGCTATCGTACTACCTGGTGGTCATACCCAATTTCCTCATCACATTTGTCTTAACGACCTCTTGCCCTGGGAAACAAAAGGAAGTGTTCTATAATTATTTTACGAATACTCAATAATGTAGGTACTGATACTAACCACTATGATTATATTCACGACTTTAAACTTTCATACGGACATAATGAAATATTAAATGACTACGTCATCATAACTAAAATTCTTATCTTATAAATTTATTATTTTTCAGGTACATGAAGTATTTGTACGATTATGAATGCGAGAAGAAGAATTTGTCAACTCGGAGTGAGTTGGACGCTGCCATCGAAGGCAACAAACGGGAGGGAAGACGCGCTTCTGGACAGTACGATGCTCAAGCTGCTTTAGCTATGGTCAGTTGGAACTTATTTACCTTGATAGAAAAAAGTAATGGTAACAATTTAATTTCGTCCGCGTGGACATCAGAGCATAAATACCTACATCAATCTACGGCACACTAATAGTCTTTACTTTATGCATAAAGTGTAATACCACAAGAACTAAAGATTTTTCTGGGATAGAAAAAATGAACCTTTGTACTTTTCTGGGTTCTAAACTATATGTATGCAAAATTTTATGATAATCGCTGGAGTAGTTATGACGTAAAGCATAACAAACAAACACACTTTCCCATTTTTAATATTAGTAAGGATAAATCAATTACTCAGAATGCCAACAATCCACTTAATAGGAACTTGTCGTACCTGTTATATTATTATGTTATCTGTTAGAAAATTAATTAAGATTAGCAGTAATATTCTACGAGGGAGCTGGGGAGCGCAATATACCTATTCTCTTGAAAAATTTAATTTGCGTATTACCATCTCTAGTCGTAGAACAGTTAACGACACTGGCTTAGTTGAGATTTCCTGTAGAAACAAGCCTAAAAATGAGTTGTAGTGAAATTCCTCCTTCTCTTCCTCTATCTATCTTGGGAGGTGAGGTAATTATAATACCAAATAGGTTACTGTCATCAAAGCTTCTATCAGATGCAGATGTGCATAACTTTATATACGTAATCTAGCCGTTAATTCGGTAAAAGACAAATTGCGAAAAGTTATAGGAAATAGAAAATGTTAGCGACGAGCGGGATTCAAACCCGCGCCTTCTGAATACCGTTCTGACGCTCTGTCAACTGACCTGCCTTTGACATTCACACAGGTCCATCCAATAACAGCAAACTTAATTCCTTACTTTTGTTAAACTACATGGGTGGCACACAAGCTTATGACCCACCTGATAGTAAGCGGTTTCCGTAGCTTATAGACGCAACACCAGAGGCATCACTCGCACGGTGCCATCTCCTAGGAAAGGGATACGAGGTGGATAGGTAGGATAATAATGAGGGGATAGGTAGGATACTAACGAAAGGTTAATCCTTATTATTATCCTTGTTAGGTGAGAACAGGGAGGGGTTTTAAGTCTCAGGCGCTCTAGACGATAGCAGTACCTACTGTTGTTTCAAATTGATCTTTTGTGAGAGGGTGGTACTTACCCGATCGAGCATGTCCATTCATACTGGGATAAGTAAGGCTCCTACTAGAGTTTTATTTGGTTTTGTATAGCTGCTATATCAGCAGCTAATGAATGGCGTTTCTGTTAAATACATTACAATAAACTTTATACATAATTATAATTAGATATTAGATGTTTAGATGTATGATTAAATAACCCCAAAACATTTTTGTAATGTAGATGAGTCCATTCCAGCCGCAACTGAACCGCGGCGTGCCAGCCTCCCTGGCTCAACTGTCGCAACACATGCAGCCGCTGTCGCTGTCGCTCGGCGGAGTGACGCCGCGACTACCTCCGCTGCCGCCACACGCGCCTCACCTCGCGCAGCACGACATCGAGTACAGAGTACGCGAGTATATGAAGATGATACAACAGCAAAGAGAGCTCATGAGGAATGGTGAGCAGTTTTTATTTTATGAAATAGAACATCTATTCTGCTCTTCTTGATGTGAAATATCTAATGCGGAGGACAATATAAATATCTAATGTAAGACTAGCTGTTAGCCTGGCGACGGGTTGCCATGCAAATTCATTTAGTTGTTTTTAAAATGTCATCTGTTGACAAAAGCATGTAACTAGGAAGCATAACATCAATCTATAAACCAATAACGGTTTTAATTCGTCAATGGATAGCGAGAAGGCGCTTACTAAGAATTGTATAAGACTAAAACAATATTCTCATTTGTGATGTATTATAATATTAGGATATATTCACACTTATAATTGACCTTTATGTCCATTACTGTTATTTTACACATGTTATATTTTTATACAAGCACACATTGAAAAAGTTATGATCATTTTATTTCTACGAAATAATTTCGATGTTTTCACATCTGCCAGATGTCCCGAGACGTCTAATTTTTTTCTACTAGTTCCTGCCCGTGACTCCTTCTACGTGCACTTTAGAATACACTAAAACTGCTACGTGACTACGGCACAATATGTAATTATTAGTACCTACCTATAAAAATTGCTATGCCACAGAAACTATCCATTTTTATGAGATATAAAGTACCTAGCTTCGTCTTTTTTGGTTTCTGAACTACATTATATTAAGTTAAGTAGTTCTGGCGTGAAAGCGTAACAAACAAACCCACTTTCGCATTTAAAATATAACTTAGTAAGGATAAAACAAAAAATTAATTAACAAAATTAAATTCTCTTAATGCATTCTTCATTAATATTAAATGACTTGATTTTATACATCTATCAGCCTATACAATTTACCATTCTTAGATAATAACCACAACAAAATATTCGTAGCTTTACAAAAAACCTAATTTTCCAAAAATGGCACCGGAACACTTACTAAACCTTTTTTTTTAATTTAAAGATAATACCTTGCATTGCACTAAGGAAAAATTCCTGTACTGCGGGGGACTTTACAAACATACAATTTCACAGACACAAATTACACCCATACTCAGACCAACCATTTATGAATCACACAAACGGTTGTACACCACAACACTCGGGCGGGAGGCCAGTATCTAAACCACTCCGCCATTTGTGCAGTCAGTTATTATTATTCCATTCCCTCCGTATTTTTTATGATAGGTATCTCCATTTGTACATATTGTACTTCAATTTGTTGTAAGTAAAAGTACTTTTCACATGTATATTCCATAGGCTCAGAATCTCCACCTAGTGTAAACGGTCCAGCGCAGATCATGTCGCCTCGTGACGCGGCCGCCCTCAGCGCCATCGACGTGTCGCGACTCACGTTATGGTCGCTCTACAATAACAACAACAATAACAGTCCCCAACCAGATCTGGAACCACAACGGTAAGTTAAACCCAAGTTTAATTTTAACCCTACTTACTTATCATCACGCCATCTCCCTTGCTTACATCGCTCGCTTCCTCTACATTCATAATTCTCTTCATACACGCTCGCCGGTTTCGTAGACTCCTGATTCCACCTTCCTTCAATACATGACCGATTTGGTCTAGTTAACTGAATCTCGGTCTCCCCCTGTACCAACATATCCTTCCACTTTCGCGTTGTATATCTTCTTAACCATTGAGAATGTAGAGTTGTGAGCAAATTTCACTAAATAAAAAGGGTGTCTAAAATAAAAAGAGAAATTATAGTAAATAGATTAGACTGTGGCGTATCTATTCTTACTTCACAACAACGAATGTATTATGCGTCTACATTATTCAAATCAGTAGATTATTGTAATGATTTACAGTTATATACCGACCTCTCATGACTAACGTTGTGGGTTCGATTCTCGCGTAGGAAAAAATATGCCTCACATATATTCTGAGACTTACTATTTTGTTTCAGTTACTAGTACCTATGTTCCTCAGGACTATTCCATAGTGTTGAATGCATAGTGTGTTTAATGGACAAACGGGAATTTGGCACGAACAGTTTGTGATGTCAGTCTGTACTGAATAAATCTGTGCTATTATAAAGCTGTAACAAAGCTAAGTTTGTAATAGTTATGATGTTTGAGAACAAGATATTGCATTAGGCTATTAAGGCGTCTCTGAATACAACATTTTTTTGCATTTCAATTTGTTTATTCGAATATCATTCCAAAACTACTAAACAGATTTTGATGGAACTTTTATGATTGATGGTTCTTGATATGCCTTAAAAATTAGAATGCATTTTATCTTACATATCATTATAACAGGCAAAAGCTATTCAATTAAAATAAATTGCTATGATTCAATGGGCCTTCATAGCATCAGTTAGACGTTAGACAGTGTGCCTGATATTGCCCAGTGGTAGTGATAGGTGCTTACCTCTTACCAGGGGAGTCATTGGCTCGTCTGACTCAACATTTGCGGATCACATAGACTAGTCCTCTGTGGGTATCGAACCCACAATATTCGAGTGGGAGGTCAATAACTAAACCACACCGTCATCTGTGCGTAGCCGTAACAATAGCTTAAGACAAAGAGTTAAGAAGTGACATTTCTTAACTGACAGCGAGGCACTAAACCTGAGCGAGAGCCCGAACTCTAGCACGTGCGGCAGCAAGCGTGAGGCGTGCCGGTCGCCGCCCCCGCCCGCCAAGCGCCGCACCCCGCGCCCCGCCTCGCCCCCCTCGCCCCGCTCGCCGCACGTCGCGCCGCGCTCCAGGCTGCCCGCCGACGCGTCGCCGCCGCACGCGCTTAACGGCCCTAACGCCAACGGCGTCAATGGCGCAGCATTCAAAATAACCAGCAGAGGTAACTTCTATTATTTATACATTCAGACCAAGAACAAAATAAAGACGGATCATTACTAACAATCTAAAAAATAAGTAAAGCCGTAAAATACAGTGTCCAACTAGTAATCACACGCGCATACGCACACTAATACAAAACAAAACCATGCTGCAACGAAGCTCCACATAAAACAAGAGTGTTACCAGATTATAATTTCAAATTACGCCAAACGACCCAACGATTACGTACATACGTTACATTATGAATACGTCGTCAGTGCCATCTAATTTATATATCATTTGCTGTCTAACTGTAACTACTTTAATAGCTTTACTATTTTAAAAAACTGGCCAAATTATAAGGATTTTTCTTTCAGATGACAACTGAAAGTGTTGTGCACACATCTTTATATAAGTGACTTTTATTAGTTGAGTTTGAGTTGAGTTTCTTGGTCTGAGTTAGCACTTATTGACGCGAAATTAATTAAAACGGTCAGCGATAGCCCAGTGGAGTGGACCTTATGGAGGTCCACTCTCTCTTCATTTTACGGACTAAATAACACTGCATTCTTTAGTAGTGTACCGCCGAAGCCGTTCTTTTTTTTTCATGCTTAGGTTATAATAATTAGTAATATGTCTTGTGGTTCATCTTCGTTTGCTCAGCAATTTTAATTTTAAATGAAAAACATTATTGCATGCATTATTAATTTGATGAATTATGTATATTTTATCTTAGAAATATTCAGATAGTTTAAAAAGTATATTTTTACAGGCGATGCCAGTACAGGCGACCAGCAACTGGTGGTGTCAATAGAATTGAACGGCGTAATGTACGAGGGAGTACTCTTTCCCGCCAATAACTCACAAAACGGGCACAGGCAAATGGTCTCTTAAACTGCAAGAATATTATTAATCAGTAGAGTTATATTAATTTTGTTAAGGAATTTGCGATTTCAAGCGGAGAGGTTTGAAAACTAAACCACATTGTATACCACATATAATTTTTTACACTTTATTTTTATGCTCAGAAAATCATTAAATTATACAGTATGTTGACGAAATGCCCATGTGTATGAAGAGATTTATTGATTTGTAATGTTAATTGCTATGAGGAGATTTGGCGACTATAATATAAAAGATTCCTTTGCCAAAGTGCCATTCTCCTTGTTTTCCCCTTCAGAACATGGGTGCAGTAAATTTCATTACCGAACTGTATTAATAAATAATATTGAGTTTATGTCTCTTATATGTTACCTACACTTTACGCACCGATGGAGTAAATCAAGAGACGACTTGGATCTAAAGCTAAACTCATAAAATCAATTTATTGAATTTTAGCGTTTTATAACTAATGGTGCGAGAAGATTTAGTACACGTCTTTATAATTCAATGTCGTCGTGACGTCAACTCAATACTGACTTAGTTAACTGAGTATTATGTTAGGCAGTAACAAGTAGGTTAGTTATATACTCGCCACTTGAAATAGCGAATCCACACACAATGTTTTAAAGGGTAAACTCAAATTATTTGATAGTAAGTACAAAATTTGACGAATCATCTCCATAACATTACATAATGTGATCATTATTTTTTAATATTTTTAATCTATTTACCTATAGTTCTTAAAGCAAACGTCACTGCCTAAAGAACTTGGAATTATTTGTAAATAAAAAAATATATGAAAACTTTTCTTGAATGTTCTTTATTGGATGTTTTGTATTATTATAATTTTAATTGATTTTATGGATGTCGTTCTCAAATGACAGTTTGAAATAATTATGTAAATATAGTTTATTAGATATTTTATTTATAATTTGACAGAGTTGAGTGAAGTGTTGCGTGTGTTCTGTGTTTTGGCAGAACGTATTTATGTATGTTAATAAAGAGCACTACTGTATCTATGGTTGAGATTAAGGATCCTATAGATGAGAGGAAGGTACCTATAGATGCTTGGGGATAAGAGGCGCCAAACCGTTTGCCATGCGTAGGTGATAAATAACAACTATGAGAACAACACGCACTGCGGATTTTATTCGTAGATTATATATTTTCCGCAAAATTTTGTGACATAGGAAATTGTGTGAAGCTGCACTTGTGAAAATAAAATCGCGCAAAGTATGTTCCAGTACGCGGTTAAAAACCGCCAGAAAAGAAAATGTGCGGATAAAATTCGCAGTTCGTGCTACGGCTAATGGTACAGCCAATTTCAATGATTAACGTAGCTTTCTATGATGAACTCTTCGTTCGGGGCGCCGTAAGTCATCTTGCAACTTTTTAAAGGATTTGAATGGACACTTGCACTAATACTTATTTTTTTAAATTACGCCATTATTTAGGCGGAAAGAGAATATTGCGAAAAATAAATTTGATTAAGCTGTCCATTTTGGGAAACAGTAACACAAAATAAAAAAAGAAATCATAATATATGTTAAATTACAAGAGATACAAGAGATCATAATATATGTTAAATCACTTAATAGCATTTTATTAAATTTCTCAAATAATTCCGATTTTCTCATCTGGCAATATTAATAAAATTGAATGGTTGAATATAGTTAAAGGGTCATGTTAGCGTATTCTGTTGTGTATATTTATGTAAATAGTTATGATGATAGTATGTGCGTTTGTACACCGTTTCCGTGTTAGTGGTTCAAGGTGTAGTTATATGTTTTAATTTCTCTTTATCAGTATTGTACTTAGTGAGTAGGTATTTATAAATTGTGAATAGGAATCACGATTTCTTTGGACGAAAAATTCAATTTCATTATTAATAAAATTGAACATTATGTCTCAAGGAAACGGAGTATTACTTTGAAGTATAGACTTTATAAAATAATAAATAAAGCTTAAATCTTTAAAAATCGCTTTTATACTTTTTTATTTCGATTGCATCACAACTGTTTATAGTCATTTTATACATTTGAAGTTGTAGCTTGATTGTTACTAAAGGTATGTTACTCGAATATAAAATATTAGTGAAAAGAAATGAAAATTAATGAGCGTAGGTATTTAAAATCCGACAATTTTGTATCACGAATTGCCATGTTATTTAATTTTAATAATTAACCTACTTATTTTAAGTTACTCCAAAAAATATTTCACAAAGTCATTATTTACGTGGTGCAATTACATTTTTCCCAGCTATGGCAGCTTGCCTTAAACACGTAAGTTTTTCATTATTAAAATAATGTTAGTGCAATAAGCAATTTCCAAAATTACAAAAATCTCCAATAAAACTATAATTATAGCTTTGTAAAAATATTGAATATCTTTTTTGTAAATGACTGATTTAATGTTTTTAATTGTAGTTAATTTAATTTAAATTTAATGGTAATATGTAAAATTTGATTAACAATGATAGTTGCATTATTTGAGCTAAGTATTTGTAGGTTTAGTACATTCCTCACAATGTACAATAATTAAGGGCAAACAATTGTATACACTGGCCTATTTATATACAGATAGCAAGGCCAGGAGATTGCGCATTAGCGAATTTCATACTACACCAAAAATTTTTGATGTATTCAAATAATTATACACGAATAAATAATTATGTAATACGATATTTTGTACTTTTATTTTCTCTAATGTTCAATATCAACTTTGTCCTATACAATTGTTGTAGATAATATATGTGGCTTGGTGTTAAAAGGGCCATAGTAAGTTTTTGTAAAAATTAATATTTTACTGCCAAATTTTCGAAGGAATGTGATATTTATACGTGGGACACTCATAAAGTTTTGAGAAACAAGAGACTAATTTATATGGATAAAACATTTTATTTAAATCTTTTTAAAGAACTCTCCACCAGCCTCTATACAAAGTTTCATGCGTCTGAACCAATTTTCGAATCATTTCTTGCAGTCAGCCGCAGACACCTCTTCCACGGCCTTCTCGAACGCTGCTAGCGCGTCTACCGGCGATGAAAACTGCATCCCTTTCAGTTGATTTTTATTTTAGAGAATAAAAAGAAGTCACACGTTGCCAGATCAGGACTGTAAGAAGAGTGACCCAAGACTCTGACCGGTGTGGTGTCCAGGAAGTCCTTCGTTTTCAGCGCTGAGTGCGCGGGCGCGTTATCATGGTAAAGCAGTACCCCACAGAGCCCGGTGTTCGGTCGCTTTTTGCTCATTGTAGACAAAACTTCTGGCAGGCATTTTGTGGTATACCATTCGGCGTTGATGCTGCTTTGGTTTCGTAATGAATTTGAAACCAGATACCCCGTCAAAGTGAAGAAACTAGCGATCAAAATTTTCCCCGCGCTTCTCGATCGCTTCACTTTCGTAGGCGTTGGTTCGTTTTGAAACAGCCAAACTGTCGACTGACGATTTGTTTCTGCATCGTATTGATACATCCAGGATTCGTCACCTGTCACAATGTCGTAACCGCGCCGAGATGAGCCTGCTTAACATTTTTGAATCATATCACGGCACCAGTCCACACGGGCCTGCTTCTGAGCTTCGGTGTTTGGTTGTGCGGCACCCAGCGTGAAACTATACTCCTCACGCGAAGGTGCTCGTGTAGCATCTTGTGAACACTTCCCGAACCAATCTGCAGTGTATGCTGAATCTTTTCGTATGTAATTCGCCTGTTTTCTTGAATTAATTTTTTTACTGCCAGCATATTTTCTTCCGTGACAACCGTCGTAGGACGACCACTCCTTTGTTCATCGCCCAAAGTAAGGCGACCGCACTTGAACTCTCTATGTCAACAGTAGGTGGTTGCTTTTGAAGGTCCTTCATCCATAAAAGCCATTTACAGTCGATCAAATGACTCATCAAGTTTTAGGCCACATTTAAAATCGTAGAAAATCATCACCCAAAAATGTTCTGGATGCAGATCCATTTTTAAATGGGACACGATAATTTAATTTGGCTCTCGAAAAAATGTGGACGGAAATTTTAAATTCGAACAATGGTATTTTTACTTTAAATAACCAAATTTTTCAAAATAATTACAAGTGGCCTTTTACAAAAAAAACAATTTTTCGCAAAAAATTTGCGTGGCCTGGTATGTGCTAAAAGGGCGTAAGAGTAACGACCATCTTTCAAAAGATACTATGTAGAAAAAGCCAATGTGATGAAACACAAAGGCAGTCAGTTGATAAAAAAGTCCTAGTAAATATGACCGCTACGCTGGACATTACCTAGGACCACGAATAATGTATCGGAGAAGGGCAACCAACCCCCTGGAAGAAAAAAGAAGGAGGTTGTGGGAAGCGGAATACCGGGGTCAGTGGAGCAGCCCGCGATTCTTGAAGCGCTCGACTGTGCAGGGTAGGTAACTACGCGTCAAAGTTGGAGAGCAACTCCACTGCGAAGCCTCCGCTAGAAAAGCCGGGAAGGCCGGTGAACAGGGGCCGAGGTGCCACCATGCGCATGGTGCGATCGAAGTCATTGCCGCTCAGACAAGTGCCTGATGGCCGCCAGTGCTGTTGGCGGTGTCACTTGACATCATAGTGCATTCAATAATCTACCATTCAGCTGCGTCAGGGAGAGCAGGCAGGGCGACAACACAGAGTCCTTATCTTCCAGCTGGCACAGGTGCCGTCGGGGCATGCTTACTTTGGCAAATATCTGCATATAGTCTTAAGTAGAGAGGCAGCTGTCCTGTCCTGTGACCATTGTTCCCTGCTGTCACCATTGTTGCTGCTACAATGACTCTCGCTGCAGCGACAGAAATTGGGCCGTGGTCGCGTTCTTCTGCGAGGAAGTCATGTCGCAGATGGAAGCGGCGGAAAAGGCCAGGGACAAAGACTCCTTTGCTGTCGAGAAACGTCGCCAGTGACTGGGGCGGCGCAGGCACGATTACTGCTCCTGATGCCACCCTAGTTGAGGCCAGGGGTGGATGGACAGGGGCACGTCTGCCACTTGCAATGCCTCGTGAAGGTGCGACGCTCCGATGCCTGGAAGCGTTGCTCAAAGAGGGTATCCGAAAGAGACATGGGTCGGGCAAATGTGCCCGGTAGACGTCAATAGGCTCGCCCCCTATTACGTGGAACTTAAACATAGCTGTCGAATCGTGGGTGTGTAATACACCTCTGCCTACCCCCTCGGGGAATACAGGTGAGATGCTATGTTGTTACAGAGGGAGAGACGACACACAGCAGGTTTATTTAGTGGGTGATGTCCCGACACTACCCTGTTCGTTGCCCCGAACGATGGAATGTGTGAATAGGTGTAGTTTTTTCCCGCCTTAAATAAAAAATACATAAAAATGTAGTAGTAACAGTTTTATAATTTTCAATACAATACACAGACCAAAAATTAATTCAGAAAAGTAAAGGTCAACTGGAATCAAATAAAGTGGATACCTACAGAGTAGAAAACTTCACCCAGGCATAGCATAACAATGCAAAGCCGTCCTTTTTATGCTTCGCTGGAGATTGGTCCCGGAACTGGTGATATCTGGTCATATTCGCATGATAAGGATTTGTAATTCATTATTAAACTAAAAAAAAAGTGAAGCTGGACACGTGCGTCGCCTATCCGTGCGTAGCGGTGGGGCTGTGGCTTTAGCATAATGGTATTAGTTTACTTACTGTACCTAGTAACTTATCTATTTTACCACTTAATGCAACTCACCATTTTCCCAACTGTACTCCTTCTCTTCTTAACTTAATTCTCGTTTCTTCACCTGAACATGCCTCCTTTCATGGTCAATGCTTAGCCGATTCTTTCTCTTACCACAACTTAGTGTATCTTTCATATAAAATCCGCCCTCCTAAAGAGAAACTCAAAATAATATTGCAACGGAATTTCAGTGATATGAATCACGAAAAGCTTCGTAGGGATGCCGGCAACATCAACTGGGTACCTTTATTGGAGTCTAACGACATTGATACCAAAGTTAGCCTGTTTAATGGAAATCTTAAACTACTTTACGATAAACATGCTCCTATACGACTGTTAACAGTAAAACATTTACCTTCTCCTTGGCTAACAGCTGACATTAAGCAAATAATATCTCAGAAAGCTGCTGCTAAAACTCGTTACAAGTGTCGGCCTACTCCTGGAAACTGGAATAAATATATTGATATTCAGAAACCACTGCAATAAGGTGCGTAGAAACGCACAACGCCGGCATATTCATGATTCTGTTGAGGACGCAAGTCCAGCAAAAGTCTGGAAGTTTTTAAAATCATTAGGAGTTGGTAGGTCACAAAGTGGTAGAATTCCCAAAGATATTAACATTGATTCTCTTAATTAACATTTCTCATCTGTGTCCAGTTTTAATGTGTTTTGGCTTTAGTCTGGATAAAGATAATGAATTAAAGGTACTCACAATACTGCTGACTCGAATTTTTTTGAATTTTACACACTCCGATGTTATATGTGCGACCACCGTGAGAAAACTCAGAACACTCTTATGTAGATGGCGCGGCGCACGGCGGTTTTGATTCGTGAGTGAGTGAGATAAAGGATTGGATTTGATTTAGGGTGGGATACCATTAGGGACTGACTTAAAGCCTTTACATATCCCCCTACATGAAATCTGCGTGGATTTCAAAGTTAGATAGCAGGTTCGAAACCCCTAAGCAGACAAAGATATCGTATACAGATCCATACTTCACCCATGATGGAGATAGTAGTTAAGATTGTATAAATATAGGTCCCGAGAGGGGAGGCTCCAAAGCCAAAGAAAATAAAAAAGAGGTCGCGCAAGCTGAAAGTTCCTAAGACAGCAGCGGTGGTCATCACCCTGCTGCTTGAAGCGAAGGAAAAGGGCCTGACATATGAGGCCGTCCTAAAGCGTGCCCGGCGAGAGATAAATGTCTCTGACCTTGGGGACGTTTCGAACTGAAACGCTCTCTCCAAGCCCGGACAGGTGCTCGAATTTTTGAGTACCTGGGGCCGGAGGGCACCAAGACGGCCGACGCGATGGCCGCGAGGCTGCTGGGCTTGTTTCCGGCAGAGAGTGGTGTCCGGGTCGCCAGACCAGTGAAGTGTGCAGAATTTCGCATTTCGGGTTTGGACGATTCCGTGACGGCGGAAGAGATCCGGGAGGCAGTCGCCTTGAAAACCGGGTCTCCCAGCAGCGCCGTCCGGGTGGGCACCATTCGCCCAGGTCCAGGTGGTGTAGGTGCCGTCTGAGTCTCGTGCCCTGTCGCGGTGGCCAAGGAGTTGGCCGCCGCCGGTAGACTTCTGGTGGGCTGGAGCGCCGCGCGGGTAACCGTGTTGGTGCCCCGGCCTGCCAGGTGCTACAAATGCATGGCGGTCGGTCACACCCGGCCGCTGTGCACTAACTGTTTTGACTGCAGCGGGCTTTGTTTCCACTGCGGTCAGACAGGGCACCAGGCGGCTGCTTGCACTGCCGCCCCACACTGCCCCGCATGTGCGGCGGGCAATCGCTCTGCCAACCATTGCATGGGGCGGGCCCCAGAACGGACGCCCGTGGTGCGGCGGTCCAGGAGTGGGCGGCAGCGGAGGACCTCGTGTTGCTCAACCGAGGGTCCGCCCTAGCGTGCGTGCGGCGCGGGGGTGGGTCGATAGTGGACCTTTCGTTCGCTAGCCACAGTGTCGCCGCACGCGTAAGGAGCTGGCGAGTCTAGGAGGAGGTCGAGACCATATCTGATCACCGCTATATCCAGATAGAGGTCTCCCGGATCCTCTAGGGCGCCAGTAGGGGTCACGTGGCGGACAGAGCTCCCACGTTTCCGCGATAGGCTGTGGGAAGGCTGGACCGGGACCTGCTGGTGGAGGCGGCCATTTTTCAATCTTGGCTGCCTCTCCCCCTGACGGATGACGTGGGCGCCGAGGCTGGCCGCATTCGCGGCATGCTTACGCAGATCTGCGATGCAGCCATGCCCCGCGTGCGGCGCCCGCCTCAACGGAAGGGGGTCTACTGGTGGTCCCCGGAGCTGGCAGACCTCTGTGCGGCCTGTATTCGTGCCCGGAGGTCCTACACCCGCAGCCGACGTTGCCGAATCCGCGACGAAGAGAGGGAGGGCCGGCAGTATGTGGCGTACAGCAGTGCGCGCGCCGCGTTTAAGCTGGCCATCTGTCGCGCCAAAGACGCGAAAAGGCAGGAGATGCTGGAGGATCTCGAGCGTAACCCCTGGTGACGCCCGTACCGCGCGGCGCTTAACAAGTTCCACGCCCAGGGCTCCCCCCTTACGGAGACCCTCCAGCCAGGCTTCCTCTCTGAGGTGGTCGAGTGACTTTTCCCTTCACAGGCGGTGCACACGCCCCCGGTCATGGCTCCGCCAGATGACGACCGGGAGGCCAATGACGGGGAGGTACCGCCCGTGACGACGACGGAAATGGGGGCAGCGGCAGCCCGTATGCGGAGAAGCGCTGCCCCCGGGCTGGACGGGGTTTCCGCCCGAGTGCTGGCCATGGTCCTCGACCACCTTGTGCCCCGCCTCAGGGGACTGTTCGACGCTTGCCTGGTGTCCGGACGGTTCCCTGACTGCTGGAAGGAGGGGAAGTTCGTGCTCCTGCCGAAGCCGGGACGGTCTCCGAATACGGTCGCGGCCTTCAGGCCCATCGTGTTGTTGGACGAGTCGGGCAAACTCCTCGAGCGGGTAGTCGCTGTCCGCATCGTCCGGCACCTAGGTGCGATCGGCCCTGACCTGTCCGACGCCCAGTTCGGATTTCGGGCGGGTCGGTCTACGGTCGACGCCATTCTGCGCTTGAAGGCCGCGGCTACGGAGGCCGTCACCTTGAGGGAAGTGCTGTTGGCGGTGTCGCTCGACATCGCCAACGCCTTCAATAGTCTGCCATTCGGCTGCATCAAGGAGGCACTCCGGTATCATGGAGTGCCCCTCTACCTAAGGCGGCTGGTGGCAGAATACCTCGACAGCCGCAGCGTCCTTTTCGTGAACCGGGTAGGGGACGTTGTCAGGAGGGCCATGTCGTGCGGCGTCCCACAGGGTTCGGTTCTCGGGCCGCTCCTGTGGGACATCGGCTACAACTGGGTCCTCCGTGGCCGGCACCCCCCCGGGCTGGGCGTAATTTGCTACGCCGACGACGCGCTAGTCACAGCCCGGGGCGGGACCCTGGAGGAGGCGGCAACGCTGGCCACCTCAGGTATCGCGGAGGTGGCCAGGCTGATCGAGGCGCTGGGGCTTAGGGTGGCCCTTGAAAAGTCGGAGGCCCTGCGTTTTCATGGGCCCCGACATGGCCCACCCGCCAGCGCCTCGATAACGGTCAATGGTGTGGGCTTGCCAATCCAGGCCCACATCAAATATCCGGGCCTGGTATTGGATGGACGGTGGCACTTCGACGAGCACTTTCGCCGTCTTGCGCCAAGACTCGTCGGCACAGCGTCCGCCCTCGGGCGTTTGATGCCGAATCTGGGTGGACCGAGTCTTGCGTGTCGACGACTCTACACGGGGGTAGTACGGTCAATGGCACTGTACGGCGCGCCCGTGTGGGCAGAATCCCTGGCCGCTCGCAATAGGGCCCTTCTGTGGCGTCCACAGAGGGTCGTAGCGGTCAGAGCAATACGCGGGTACCGCACGGTCTCATGCGATGCAGCCTGCGCGTTGGTCGGAACCCCCCCGTGGGATCTGGAGGCGGAGGTGCTCGCCGACGTTTATAGCGGGCGTCAACGGCGCGGGCGGGGGGCAGCCGCCCCTCGTCGAGCGCGATTTCTTCGTGGCGGGAAGATACCCGCCGCGCCACCGTTCTAAGGTGAAGGTCTCGGCTGGAGACGCCCCGGGCTGGTCTCTGGACCATGGGGGCGCTCCAGCTGATCTTGGAAGAATGGGCAGGGCGGCAGCACGGGGTCCTCACCTTCCGGTTGGTGCAGGTTTTGTCGGGGCATGGTTGCTTCGGCAAATACCTGCACACGATCGCTAGGAGGGAGACGACCCCAGGCTGTTATCACTGCGTCTGCGGTGAGGACTCGGCGCAGCACACGCTCGAGTCGTGCCCGGCCTGGGATGTGCAGCGCCGGGAACTCGCTGCAGTCATAGGCGTGGACCTGTCGCTGCCGGCCGTTGTGCGAGCAATGGTTGGCAGTGACAGGGCCTGGACCGCGGTCGCCGCCTTCTGCGAGGCTGTCATCTCGCGGAAGGAGGTGGTGGAGAGGGCCCGGGAGGAATCCTCCTTCACGGACCCGATTCGCCACCGGCGCGTGGGGCGACGTGCGCGCGCTTACCTGAGCCTGATGCCGTCCTAGCCGAGGCTGGGGACGGTGGGGTCGGGGAGTACCCTGCCGCCCGCGGAAGCCTACCGCGAAGGTGTGACGCCCAAGCGGGGCGTCGCACAAGAGAAGGTGCCCGAAGGGGCTGCCGCCTGCGGATCACGGTCGAAACGACGCGGTACCCGTGATCCGTCGTAACAAGGGCGGGTGAGGGTGCACGGTGGGTTTTTAGTGGGTGAGAGCCCCACACTGCCCCGTTGTCTTCCCGGGCAGCGGGGTGTGCGGTAGTACATTTTTGCCCACCTCAAAAAAAAAATACAAAAAAAACGGTATACACGATGTCATTTAAACCATTTGTTGTCTTACAACTTGCATCAAAGACGACACGAAGCTTAGTTGTCGCGCTTTCGGGTTTAATGACGCAATGGTGTTGAATAATATTCGTTATTTTCGTTTGACTAGTATCAGATACACGACGCATGTGACCTAAGCTTTCATATTCACGCATAAAGCTTATGTAGTCGACTTTCAGTTTACCTTGTCGGCTTAGTTTTCGTTCGAGATTATAAAGACGCGACAATGAACTGTTATAAGAAATACCTAGAGATATATCGCCATCCTTGATTAGCATGGGAACTATATAACGGCCGTTCGGTTCTCGATAGGTAAGATCTGGGTATATACGTTTGCAAACTTCATCTTCCGGTACGGTAATACGCGTGCGAGGTGGCTCCTCTACTTCCCAGAACCTCTTGACTTGATTGTTGAGGTAACAGCGGAAGGGGGAGTGGACACCTCAGCATCGCATGTACCAGTCAGTATCCAGCCGAATACGCTATGTAGGGCGGTAGGTAACCCAGTCTCCAGCTTGATGCGCTGTCCATCATAGATCTCATGAAACAACTCAGCCCCGATTAACAAATCGATTGGCCCGGGCCTGTCGAAGTCGTGGTCTCCTAGAACTAAATGTTGACAAGAATCCCGAACGACTGACGACACTTGAGCGCTAGGCAGTTGAGTAGTTATGTTATCTAAGACTATCGGCTTTATTTTGTATTGCGGATTATTTAAAGCTAGCGGACGCAAATCGCATTCGGTAACGCCCCTGACTTGAAACATGGTATTCTGCCCCAGCCCAGCTATAGTTAAATTGCAGCGAAGAAGCTTAAGGCCTAATTTCCGTGCGCAGACAGTGGTTATGAACGAATCCTGCGCGCCACTATCGATGAGAGCTCGCACTACGTGATAAGCATTTGTCACAGTGTTATATACGCGTAACTTGCATGTGCCTAATAATACCATCCGGTGGCTGGAACCGATGTGAGCGCTCGTACTGGTTTGCACAGGGACGCTCGTCTGGTCAGCCGCAACCGGGTGTAGTAAGGTATGGTGACGTAATCCACATGTTGAACAGGTGGTTTTAGATTTACACTGTTCGAAGACATGATTTGAACGTAAAAAATTGGTACACATATTTTTTGTTTTAATCAAGTCTAATCCACCACGAGAGTCTAGAGATTGAAAGTTCGCACACTTATAGATTAGGTGCGTGTTCCCACCGCAACACAAACAATAAAATATTGGCGGGCTTGACTCAGCAACATGAGCTGAGCGTTCTGATTCGCTGCTAGTACGCCGATTTGTGTGTGTAAATTTTTTCGATTCCACGTTCCGGGAAAAATTGGGTTTTCCGTCCAGAGATCGCGAATGATTCAATGATATATGAGTATTTTTTAAGATTTTTACGTAATCTTGAAGAAATTTTAATAGTTCGGAGAAAGTAGGTATTTGTGAACTGTGGTTTTGAATTTCGAACCGTTTGCGAGTATTAACATCTAACGATCGCGATGCTAGCTGAAATAATATAAATTCACCTAAGTTTTCTGTTTTATTAGCTCGAAGTGCTTGACTAGTTTCGTAAAACGTATTAGTTAATTCCTGCAGCTCTTGAAAATTACTTGACTTCAACGTGGGGTAGTTCAGAATTTTATCTAAATAATTACTAGCCAATATTCGCTTATTTTGATAAAGCTCGATTAAAGCCTTGAAAACAATTTGATATTTATCGGCAGTTATTGGGACACCCTTTACGAGAAATAATGCCGGTCCCGATAAACACGAGATGAGATAATGAAATTTTTCAATACTTGTTATTGAATTGTTTTCGAGTACTAAAACATTAAATGTATCGAAAAATGTTTGAAAGTTTTCTATTTGACCCGAAAATCGAGGTAATTCAAGCTTAGGTAGGCGAACATTACCTGACAACTTGCCTATCTCCCTAGGTAAATTGTTTTCACTTTGTACTACCGATAACTCATCCGCCGCGCTTATAACGGCGTAATAAATTTCGTCAAATGCATGTAGTGCAGATTGATTTATCTCTTGATCAGGATTTAACTCTAATTGTATAGTTTCCATTTGTTCTGAAAGACTAATATACTCCTCGTGTACCGTATGTACTCGCTTAAAACGCGATTTAAAAGCCTTTGAACGATCTTTAATCATTTGTTGAGATAAATCGTAAAGGATTTGTATTTGACGGAATACATACTCGCGCTGAGACTGCAACCTCTTGAAAGATATTAAATCTTTCATTGTAGAAAATTAACGTATAGAAAAAGGTAACTAATTGTATGTGTTGTGGGTAAGTATACAATTAGTTTAGGTGTGTAGCCTTTTACTAGGTGAATTATTGTTAATGTAATGTGTAAAATAAGCTTCTTATTAATTGATAACAAATAGAAAGATTATTTTAAATAATATTTTTTGCAATAAATAATCTAACTTTATAAAATAAGTAACCTGTGGATATGTGAGTCTTTAAGTTTTACATAAGTTACACTGACCTAATGTTATATTGCTAAATTCTGTTGAGTTATGAATCTGTATAGTATCCGAACAATATTCTACCAACTAAAATATGTCTGGTTATAATGCAAAATGGAATCTGATAGTTTTACAATTTTAAGTTGAATTATTGCAAACCCATAGGTATTCGCGCTCGAAATGGATCACAATTTATGTTTTGGCTTTAGTCTGGATAAAGATAGGATGAATTAAAGGTACTCACAATACTGCTGACTCGAATTTTCTTGAATTTTACACACTCCGATGTTATATGTGCGACCGCCGTGAGAAAACTCAGAACACTTTTATGTAGATGGCGCGGCGCACGGCGGTTTTGATTCGTGAGTGAGTGAGATAAAGGATTGGATTTGATTTAGGGTGGGATACCATTAGGGACTGACTTAAAGCCTTTACATAATGGTACTACTAAAACTAACACACTGAATGTTCTTTCTTCACTACCAACTCCAAACTATCCAACATTTGTTTTTAATCAATTTTCCGCATGTGATGTTAAGAAGAGCATAATTTCGATTACGTCAAATGCTGTGGGAACAGACTGTATCAGCCGAAACATGATTCTTCCTATTATTGATGAAATCGCACCTATCCTATGTAATATATTAAACCACTCTATCTCTAACGCCACTTTTCCTTCTGCCTGGGAAGAAGCTCAAATTATTCCTCTTACTAAAAAATCTCATCCTTCAACTTTCACCGATTTCCGTCCTATTTCTATATTTCCATTCCTATCCAAGGTTCTAGAAAGACTTGTATATACACAACTTAATTCATTTCTTAACGAAAATAATCTCCTCATTTCTTTCCAATCAGGGTTTTGCGCTGGTCACAGTACAGTTTCAGCATTAATCTAAATTACTGACGACATTCGACTAGGCATGGACGGAGGAAATCTGACGGTCCTCTCCTTATTGGAATTTAGTAATGCTTTTATAACCGTAGATTTCCATATCCTTCTTGGTATTCTACGCTTTATTAACATATCTCCAACGGTAATTGATTGGTTTCGTAGTTACCTGTTTGGTCGCCGACAGCGTGTATGTGTCAACAACACGTACTCTGCTTGGAGTAATACGGCTTCTGGTGTACCACAGGGCGGCATTTTATCTCCTTTACTCTTCGCAGTTTTCATAAATTCAATCTCTCAACAATTACATTCATCCTACCACCTTTACGCAGATGATTTGAAAATATATACTCAGGCACCTCCATAGTTTTTATCGCAGGCCATTGCAACTATAAACACTGACGACTTGGAAAGAATAAGCGAATGGAGCCGTAATTATGGTCTCAATGTCAATTCTTTAAAAACCCAAGTTGCTATTGTTAGTAGCTCCAGGATGTTGGCCAAAATTGAATTCAAACCTCAAACTCAACTAGATGGCATTAATTTACCCGTAACAGACAAAGTGAAGAATCTTGGCATTTTAATCGACAGCACTTTATACTGGGGACCTCAATTATAGGAAGTTAGTCGGAAATTGTTTGCTTCGGCAAGATCCTTGCGCAGATTACAAAAATTTTTACCTATCGCCACTAAAGTTGCTATTGCTCATCATTCTACTGCCCATAATTGATTACGCTGATGCCAGCTATCCAAATCTCACCGAAGCCCAACTTGATAAACTTGAGCGGCTTCAAAACGTCTGTATACGATTCATATTTGGTTTACGTAGATATGATCACGTTTCCGAATTTCGCAAAAAGCTCAAGTGGCTTCCTATTCGTTTTCGCCTGAATACACATATCCTATCGTTATTATATAACATATTATTTAACCCTGTTTCTCCCTCTTATCTCAAAGAACGTTTTAAGTTCCTTCATGACACACATTCAAAATCACTGAGGTCATAAGAAAACCTGAGACTAGAGATGCCAACGCATTCTACAAAGTTTTATGGTCCACTACCAGTCACTATTCGACGAGCGCAGACCTTAACTGGCGTTAAAGCACTTTTAGATGAGCACTACTTAGGTACTTAATTATCGTAGATCCGATGATACATATAAGTACCCTTTAAGTTTAATATAACATTATTTATCTGTGACGGTATGTATAAGTATAGGTATATTAATATTCAATAGATTTAAGTTATTATATTATTACGCCACTCACCTACCCTGCTATTTCCTTTCCACATTTCCGTTGTGGGTTGCCTGGTAGAGATTTTATTAGCGATAAGGCCGCCCATTTGAGCATTATTTATTATTATTATTATTGTTATAAGTTGTTTCTATTTTTTTTTTGGTGTATAAATAAAGAGATATCTATATATCTATCTATTTATGGATCTGAAGTTGCATGTGAAATTCTTATATTTATAAAGTTTTTTAGACCTTGCACTAAGTAATAATCCTTTCTGAACAACTATTTTGTGGAAGAGGTGTCCTCTGTGGGAATCGAACCCACAACACTCGGGCGGGTGGCCGGTATCTAAACTACTCCAACATCTATGTAGCATTGAATTTTCACGCTTAACTTCCCTCCAACTCAACTAATTTAAGTAATCAAAAGCTCAAATGAAAGAGTTGGTTCCAGCAAGTGTTCTTAGACTATAATGAACCACTTAACCTGTACCTCAAATATAGGTGGATATAATAGAGACAGAAAACTTTGAAAACATGTTAAATGTGCAGACTCGTGTTTGATAACTTGAGAAGGGTGGAAGCTAGGTGATTTCAAATATTAATTTAATCTGTATACTTTTCATTAAAAAAAGTAAAGTTGTCGGGTAGAACAGCCGGACTCCTGATTTCACGAATTTCTTTAATGTATACTTGGCTCTTGCCGTGTGGGGCCGGCTTTAGAATTGTCCCACCCCTCTCCACCTATGGGAGTCGTAAGAGCCGACTGAGGGAATACCGGGAGAGTGGGCAGCAGCACTCCTTCGAGTATTGACAACATCCACTGCGATCGCCAACCCGCCTGCCAAGCGTGGCGATTACGGCACTATCCCCCATTCTTGGGGAGGCCTATGTCCAGCAGTGGACGTTAAAAGGCTGATGGATGGATGGATGGATACTTGGCTCAATCATTTTACCTACGGCGATTTTTGAAGTGAAAACTTCTTTAGGCGCGTTGAGCATCTTTTGGGTGAACAAAAATCATGGAACTCGCGTTATCGTCACCGAACTCTCCGATCTTCTTTAGGCGAGTTGAGTACTTTTTCGGTAAACAAAAATCATGGGAATCGCGTCATCGTCACTGAACGCTCCGATAGAAGTGAAAATTAAGTAACTTGTGAATTGTATCGTCGAGCTATTAGATTATTATTTTTGTTTTTTTTTGGTTCGTCTTATACAATTCACAAGTTAGGTACTTAGTTTTCACTTCTATCGGCAGTCCCCAAAGACTGCCCCGCATGTTTTATTTTGTTGTAGTTTGTCTATTAAACGTATTTCATGAGTACTCTCTAAATTAAAACCTTACTTCTACACACACAGTTAAACGTGCAATTAAGGTAACCTACCAGATTTTTTGGGGAGAGAATCTCGCAATTTGTCATACTATCTTCCCTTTTTGAAAGGAAACATTACTTTCGTCTTGCTCACATTCACTGACATCCCTTTTTTGTACTATATTATCACAATAAAATGTTTATTAACGTAGTTGTACTAAATTCAAAGCAAAGTATTAATGAACGGGATAAATTTAGGTTGCAAACTTTACAAATTGAGATTTTTATCGATTTTAAAAATCACATAATTAGATTTTCGCATGTCCGTGCACATAAAGGGACGAGTATACAGAGCAGCCGTCAGACCGGCCATGACATACCGAGGCCAATGCTGGCCACTCAAAGAGCAGCACGAAAATCAATTACACTGCGCAGAAATGAAGATGCTCAGGTGAGCAGGTGGTGTAACTAGGCCGGATCATCTCAGAAACACACATAAGAGGCACCTTCAAAGTGAGACCTATCCCAGATAAACTAAAGGGGAGCCGTCTGCAGTGGTACGGTCACGTTATGAGGCGACCATCCGACCACATGACCAGAAAAGTGCTAGATATCGAAACTAAACCCCGAGGACGAGGAAGACCCCGAATCATATGGATCTCCGTAGTTAATAAGAACCTCAAAGAAGCCCAAGTCAACAAAGTGACGACCCAGGACTGAGCTGCCTGGAGACGCTTGATAAGGAGGGCCAACCCCAAATAATATAGGATAGGGCCAGGCAAAGAAGAAGACATAATAAGATTTTCTTAAAATTATAAACATGCTGGTCTCCTGGTCGGTCGAGCGATTTCCCGAATTAAGCCGCTTCCACTTTATCTCTTCTTTTAGTGTTATACTTATTAGGTATATTAAATTGTAATAAATCGGCAATTTAAAAAAGTAACCCATGAGTTTCTTGCCGGGTTCTTCTCATTAAAGGCTTTACTACGGAATCCGGCCGCTTGTGGCGATTGCAATTGCCACTTTGTTATTGCGGATGCACTCGCCTCAGGTGCTCGTGTTAATTATTAGTGTATTATTGACGATTTTAAGTGCTATTTAATAGACCTATGAAATAAAGATATTTTTTAATTTGAATTTGAATCAATCTCTTTGAAGATTTCCAAATAGTCCCCAGAAATTATTAACTTCGGTCTTTTTTCAGTATCAATATATTCCCAGTTATTTCCACATTGTTTTACTAAACAACGGGTTAGGTGGTGGTTTAGATTCCATGATGTTCCAGTGGAACAGATTTAGATTCCATGATCACTTTGCACATGTCATATTCTTGTCCAGCAATTCTTTATTGTGGCCGTTCCTTTAATAAGTTTATTCTTTTATTTCTCAAGCCTTTTTTATTTCTCCAATTATATTTTCCTCAATGTTATTTATATTTATATTTTTCTTTTAGATTATTTCTTTTTTAACTTTTTGTTTTTGCTAAATCTTAAACTACTTCATCGCCATTAGAAGAAGTTGATGCTAACCGTTCATCTTAAATTACAGCTTCATCACAATCGATAATGGTTGAGTAATCTTCATCTAAATAATCAATGTACATTTTATCAACTTAGCACTAAGGTTTAAGACCTTTCTGATGTTTTATAATTTTTATTCGCCAAATTGAGAGCAATCCACAAAGGTAGAATTTGTACATCTATCTACTCACTTATTGCGATTCATTAAGTACCTAAAATAATAAATTTTAATCAATATAATATGCGTGTTAAATAACACACTCATATTTTTTTATAATTCATGAAAACGCTTACTGATTACTTATTATCAAGCTACGAGATGATACTAATACGATTCGCGCGAGCACACCAGGTTGCCTAAGCGACAGTTCGGTGAAGGCTAATTATTTTTTGTTGTGCAACAGCCACTCAAATTCTGCTTTACAGCATGTATAAGCGACAAAACAGAAGTGCAACACTAAAAAGGCTAATTTTTATACTAATTTTATATCAGTAACAGTTATCTAAGTAATAAAAACAGTAAAAAAACTGCAAGGAAAATATTACTAAGCGACAAAATAATATACTAAAAAGTATATTACCTAAAAAGGTAGGAAAAACATTACTATATTACGTTTTTAAGTACATTGCATTCAGGAAAAAATACTAAATGAAAATGAATACATAATTAAGGCGTGTAAAAAGTCTTAAATAACGAATAATAAAAATTTTCAATCGAGTAAATTTTCCTAAGCAATATTCTTACCCCATATACCGTAAGGAAGAAAATACTTTATGTTTAAACACATTGATTCGAGTCAAGGCAAAAATTACCAAGTGTAAAAAGTTAAAATCAAATATTTACTAAGTGAAAGTTAATCAAAAATCGGTAAAATTTTAGTCAAATTCAAATTAAAAAATAACTTTATTTCATAGGCTTATTATAATAGTACTTAAAATCGTCAAAGTTACTTACTAATAACTATCATAAGCGCTTGAGGCAAGTGCATCCGCAATTGAGCGATTGCAATCGCCACTAGCGGCCGGATTTCGTAGTAGGGCTTTTCATGAGAAGAACCCGGCAAGAAATTCATGAGCCACTTTTTTAAATCTTAAATTTCTTACAATATTTAAATTAATACTTAACTAAAGTAGGTGCTCACTAGAACACACAATATTGTGTGAAAAAAACAATATAATAAAATAAAAAGGGGTATGTGCTTATTTTAAAATGAGGAATACAGGCGAGATACTATGTTTTTGTTAAAATGAGGAGCAGTTCAAAACCATTTTGTTTTATCTTCCAGATAATCCGTAATTGTATAATAACCTTTACTAATTAGTCTGACTTTTACTGTTTTCTTAAACTTATTTAAAGGCATGTTTCGGCTATTTTCGGGAATTTTATTGAAGAAGCGTGTACATTGCCGTGTGGGGCCGGCTTTAGAATTGTCCCACCCCTCTCCACCCATGGGAGTCGTGAGAGCCGACTGAGGGAATACCGGGAGGAGTGGGCAGCAGCACTCCCTCGAGTATTAACAACATCAACTGCGATCGCCAACCCGCCTGCCAAGCGTGGCGATTACGGCACTATCCCCCATATGAGCGAAACACATGTTGTGGAGTTCTCTTGGGGAGGCCTATGTCCAGCAGTGGACTTCGAAAGGCTGATGGATGTATACATTGCCCCATGAAGGATCTACTAATTCTGTGGAGACGAGTACTGTGTGCAATAAGATTGCCTTTGTTACTAGTATTAATATGATGAACGTCACTGTACTTATTAAAGTTATGAATATTTTGCTTGACATATAACAAATTTTTATATATATATTGTGACACAACAGTTAGAATATTTATGTCTTTGAATTTCTCTCTAAGGTAAACTCTTGGACCTAATTTATAAATTGCACGAATAGCCCTTTTCTGGAGTACAAAATAAATATAGAATTTAAATCTGCGGAGCATCCCCATAGCAGTATGCCATATGACATAATACTATGAAAATACCTGAAATAAACAATTCTAGCCGTTTCTACATCTGTCAATAATCTAATTTTTCTTACCGCATATGCTGCTGAGCTAAGCCTACTTGACAATTTTCCAATATGGTGGCCCCCTATTGGAGTTTGTTGTCTATAGTAATGCCCAGGAAAATAGTAGACTCCACACGGTCCAGCTCTACGCCATTTAATTGAACATTGGTTTCAATCAGTCTTACATTTGGTGTAGTGAACTTAATACATTTAGTTTTATTCTCATTTAAAACTAGATTGTTGGCATTAAACCAATGAACAACTTTAGAAAGTGCATTGTTCACATTGTCATAATTAAGTAATTGTCTTCTAATTTTGAATAATAATGATGTAGCATCTCCTGGATACCATCCAGATGTCAATTCAGCCATCGTGGCAAAGCATCTGGACGGTATCCAGGAGATGCAAGTTCAAATCCTGCTCGTGACTGTTATTTTCGATTTCACATTTTTCACTTTGTGTTTAATTTCTAAAAGACTTTAAAACATCCTTCACATTGACATACGAAAATTCAAAGGAAGTGTTACATTTCGGAACACATTGCTTAAGGAGCGATGCGGCTGAAGTAGTGGACAACGTCAGATGTTTGGTTTTCAAAACAGGGATATTTGTAAAATAATTTTGAAATGCAGTTGCCACTTCTCGATTCGCTCCTACATATTATGTATTACCTATTTTTAAATTAAAGTCTCTATTACGCACAGTTTCCTTACCGGTCTCACCGTTTTACACCTTCTAAGTTGTTTTAATAATATCTACAGAGCCGTGTGGGGCTGGCTTTAGAATTGTCCCACCCCTCTTTTCACATTACACATTTCCAATTACACATTCCATTTACACATTTCCAAACTCCGGGCTGCTACTGAGAATTTTTCTTATTTTTTTTTACGAAAAATCTCAATAACACTGGCCGACCCGGGGATCGAACCCGAGATCTCATGATCAGCAGTTGCTTACACTACCGCTGCACCACAGAGGCAGTTCGGATGTTTATATAAAAAAAATATATAAACATCCGAATAGATATTTATATATTTTCTTCTTCTTTTTAAAGTCAGTTTTAAATTAAATTAGAAAGTGACGATTTTTACTGGGAGGGCCCCATTCAATTAACTTGCCACGGGCCTCGGATGGTATAGTTTGGTACGCCACTGTTCAGTAGCTACCATTATTTCGCACAATTTCTATTTCTAGACATTAATAATCGTACTACCATACCCCTGTGTAATTGGAAAACTATCAAAGAGTAATGTGATGCAATAAATAAGCTTAGTTCAGTCAAATGTAGTAAAAAAGTATTTCAGTGCTAGATTTTGAAGTTAACGCCATCTATAATTTTACACTTGTACTAGTTACTATCATTATAACATAGGTTCTGTTAATATTACCGCCATCTTCTGAAACTAATGCGAACTATTGTGTTAACTGTGTTAGGGCTTATTCAGAAAAGATTATTCTTTAATTAACTAGGTGGCACTGCACGTAACAGGAATGATAATACTTCTCTAAAAAACTGTGATTTTTTATTGCCAACGGTGGCAGACGAGCAAGTAACCCATCTGATAGTAAGTGGTAATAGCAACTGCAGGGGTACAGCCAACCCACTGCTTACCATGCGTAAAATTTATTTATTTAGTTATACTTCATGCAAAGAACATATTTTTTGTTTAGTGTAGCAATAGGAAATGGTGTGCTAGAACAAATGGATGAAATTGTATATCTTGGATGTGGATTCAGTCGGGATGGAAGGTACACCACTGATGTAGAGAGAAGAGTGAATGCAGGAAATAGAGTGAACGGAGCATTGGGACAACTTCTCGGCAGCCATCACCTCAGCCAGAAGGCACGTGTGGCAATACACAACGCAGTGCTTGTCCCAACGTTATTATATGGAAGCGAGAGTTGGGTATGCAAAAAGGAGTATGAGAGTAAAATCAATACAGTTGAAATGCGATCTCTGCGGAGAATCTGCGGAGTGAGGCTGACTGACCGCATTCGTAATAACGACGTAAGAGAGCGAGTAGGTATGAAAGAGAGTATTGGTATAAAGATGCGAAAGGGAATGCTCCGACGGTTTGGACATGTGGCAAGAATGCCGGACGAGCGACTGGTTAAGAAGATATACAATGCGAAATTGGAAGGATGTAGGTACAGGGGGAGACCGAGACTCACCTACCTAGACCATATCGGTCATGTATTGAAGGAGGGTGGAGTCAGGAGTCTCCGAAACCGGCGAGCGTGTATGAAGAGAGTTATGAATGTTGAGGAAGCGAGATATGTATGCAAGAAAAGAGCCTCTTGGCACTCAGTTCTCCTCATAATCCTGACGTAGTGGGACTACTGGCATTAAAAACTACTCTGAGTTTAGTAGTTAAACTGCTATCACGTACGACACCATGGTGAGATATAAAGTAATTGACCTTTTGAGGATCAGGTGTACATACAGACATGTGTTCTGATTCTATGTACTCTTTCATAAACTTATAATAATTCTCCTTAAATGTAGGTTGACTCTTGAATCTTCGTTCTAGAGAAAGAAGACAATGTTTGGCTCGTTGTTGAGAGTCACCTAGCCTATGATGTGATAGTTTTAAAGGTATTCTTACACAAAAACGACCATCTTTCAAGCGCGTAGTGTTTTTAATGAAGTGGTTTTCACACATTTTTTCTTCAGACGAGTAGGCTGATGACTGATGGCCAATTTCCTCGAGCTGCCAAAAACGCATTAAAAGGGTTTGAATGTCATCAGTACTCGATTTATTCGCATTAGTATTATTGCTTATGGTGCTCACATTACAGAAAATGGGAAAGGCACGAGGCACTGGGTCGCTTTTTAATATTGGACCTGAAACTATCCAACCGAGTCTAGTTTCAAATAGCACCGGCATATCACGGCCAAGGTTAATTTTCTGTGTTCCGAGAAGACCCCAAAAAATATCTGCACCTATAATTAAATCTACATTGGAGGGAGTATGACAGTAAGGGTCAGCTAAACAGATATCACTAGGTATATTAAAATTATTAAGATTTAGCTGAAGACTAAGTACTTCACCAGTAATAGAACGTAAGATAAAGCAATAAATATTAGTTGGAAAGTTTTCATTTAAAGATTTAATGGGAACGCAACACATTTTGCTTATAGGCGATTTTGTACAATTTATTCCCATAACTGACTCATTGACCTTTATAATTCGTGGGTCTAATAACCTATATAACTTTTCTGACATAAAGCATGAGGTGCTGCCACTATCCAGAATGGATCGACCAATATATTCATCATTGTTTTTATTATATACTTTTAACAATGAAGTAGCTAAGAGTACTTGCATTTTATTGTGTACCGGTGTGGTAACATAAGCTGACAAACTAACGCTGCTACTGGACAAGTTATCTTTAGAACCACTAGATACGTCCCGATTACTTCTAGATGTCAATGACTCTGGTATTGACTTGATGTTTGTAATATATGTGATGCCTTCGCTTGCATACCTTGCAACCACTACTTTTGCAACGATTTGCTAAGTGACCTGGCCGAAGACAATTGAAACAAACCTTATATTGTGGTAGTATTGATAAACATTCCTCGTTAGTAAGTCCCATAAATTGAGAACAGCTACTAAGGTTATGGTTCCCTTGACACTTAGGACAAGATTTTGTAGTAGTAATATTGTGGTTTTGATTGCCTGACATACTGTTAACAGACTTGTGGTTCTGATTGCCTGACATACTGTTAACAGACTTGTGGTTCTGATTGCCTGACATACTGTTAACAGACTTGTGGTTCTGATTGCCTGACATACTGTTAACAGACTTGTGGTTCTGATTGCCTGACATACTGTTAACAGACTTGTGGTTCTGATTGCCTGACATACTGTTAACAGACTTGTGGTTCTGATTGCCTGACATACTGTTAACAGACTTGTGGTTCTGATTGCCTGACATACTGTTAACAGACTTGTGGTTCTGATTGCCTGACATACTGTTAACAGACTTGTGGTTCTGATTGCCTGACATACTGTTAACAGACTTGTGGTTCTGATTGCCTGACATACTGTTAACAGACTTGTGGTTTTGATTGCCTGACATACTGTTAACAGACTTGTGGTTCTGATTGCCTGACATACTGTTAACAGACATCATACTTTTAATTTTATTATGAACTTTAGAATGATTACATGTATCACTGTATGATATTTCTAAGGTTTCTAATAAGTCAGCACGATTGCGCAGAAATTCAAGGAACTTATAGAATTTCAAACTTTCATGGTCACTTATAATTCTAAACGTTTAAACCCTGGGTCCAGACCAGGACCCAGGGTCGACACCGTAAGTGTTGCGTGTCGTGATCGAGCTCGATACGTGAGTGAGACCAGTGGTAGTGGTTCCATAGATAGTGTTGCGTGTCATAAACGAGTGAGAAAGCGGGTAGACAGATATTTCTAACCGCAGAATAATAAAAACTATTCCCACCCGCAAGGACTTCAGTTGCTCCGTGATCATGGCGCTTGCAACAGTGCCGAAATATCGGAAACTCGTAAGTAAAAATTTACATGGTATAAATCCCGTAAAAACGTTTAGAATTTCAAGGAACTTGTCTAAAGTGATTGGATTATCCTTATTTAAACCACCTTTATATTTTTCCCATTCACGGTGACTTTTGTGGTCTAGTTTACTTGTGACTATGTGGATAAGCGTATCCCAATGTTTTTTTAGCTCACCGAGTGTTTCTAAGGTTCGTAAATTTTTGTTTACAGTATCAATGGTTTGTTTCAAAGTGGTAGATGATTCTTTCTTAATTGATTCAATGTTGAATAAGGCGGTCACATGATTTTGTATTAAAAGACGCCTATTGTCGTACCTTTCACATAATAACTTCCATGAGACCTGATAATTACTTGCAGAAAATTGTATTGACTGAATTACCACAGCAGCTGAACCCGTGAGACTAGCCCTAAGGTAATGAAATTTATTGACATCATTCATGTCAACATTGAGATGTATTAAACTAGAAAATGTGTCCCTAAACTCGAGCCAGTCTTCAAAGGATCCACAAAATTTCGGCAACTATATGGTGGGTAATTTAACACGCCTATGATTTTTTATTTGAGAATAATCTCTATCACTATTGGAAGGCTCATTTGCATTTAATTTACTGTTTTGAGAGAGCAAGTCTTGAGCCATCGACACAAGTTTATAATATGTAAATTCAAACTCATTTCGTATCAACATTTGACCGTCGATGTCCTCCACCAAACATTCTATTCGCAACTGCACTTCGTCATATTGAGATAATAGATTTTCTAACTTACCCAAACGCAACTGCAACTCATTGATCTGGGAATGATTTAACGAGTCCTCTAAATAGCTAAGATAATTACCAAATGCCGTCAAACGCCCCTTATAACTTGCTCGTCGTTTTATTAACTCTTTTTCCTCCCTTTCCGCCATTCTGGGAACCTACTGATACTGAAATCCACCAATCTAACAAATTATTTCCTTACGTTTATAATAATTTAAACCACTGCTCTGAAATGCAAACGGTCGGTTAACAATTTAAAAATACGTTCGTAGTACCTACCAAACAGTTTGTGCTATGATTCGTTTAACGATAAAAGTAAGCTAAACTTTACAATAATGGCTATATATTAATAAAAATGCTTAGTTTTGCTTGATAATAATGTTTAAAAACGATAACTGTAGGACAATGTCACAATCATCTGGTTTACAAAGTACCCGCTTTCTTACTAATTGTACTATAATTCGTTTTACAATGAAAGTAATCTAAACTGTTACATAAATGGCTAAATATAATAAAAATGCCTAATTTTAATTTACAATAACATTGAAAAACGATAGCTGCAGAGTAATATTACAATATTATCTGGTTAAATAATGTAGGAAAGTAACTACTAACCTTGACAATTTGCCGTACTGAAAATTTACCAATTTATTAGCCTAATTTGAGTACTGGGTATGCGCGAACGCGTTGATTGGACTGAACACTGTCTACCCAGCTGCCCAGCTCCACAATCCAGCCTTGACTTCGATGTTGAAGTCCAGAAAGACCTTTTTTCGGTGCGACCTGCAATTCAACGATCTTCAACGCTGTTATTCCAGTATAAACCGCTTTTATTTCAATGTGCTGTTATTTCTTACTGAATCCGGCTCGAAGGACCATGTTGGGGGATTATTAGGCTAATTTTTTGATTGAAAACCGTTTTATTTATTAATCCGTGTATTCAGAGCAGAGCTAAAAAACGTTACAGTAAAAGGTCAATGACAACTTAAACATAACTTTTTAAAATACAAAAGTCATGGCTATGGCTACAAGCTAATTTAGGCTTGAACAACTGCCAACGTATGAAACTAATCACCCAATATTGAGCAATATTAACATTTCAATAGGCCTTGTAGCCGATTTGAGTAGTTTTAGTTGCTCTGTGCCTTGATGGACCTGTCCAATGCATACATTCGTTGTATGTTTAGGACCTTTGTGTGCCTCGAGGCACATGAAAGATATTAGATTAAGTACGTACGTATATATTCAGACATAGACGCAGATTCGTTTATCTGTAAAGGTCAACTTCTACAAATATCTATGATATTACTCGCAATCCATGTTTTTCTAATTTTTGTACTATATTCTTGGAATGATGTACTTAGGTATATATCTACAATCAATTGCTTAAGAGCATTAGTTCTGTTTTTACTTGTAGTAACAATGTATTTGTGAAAGTGGAAACGGGGAACTTTACTGCATGCAGGATTTGAACCTGCGTCCCATGCAATCCGGGGAAGTGCTCTAGACCGCTAAGCTATTGCAGTCGCCAAACGACGATTCCAAATCTCCACTTCACATTCGATTCTCATGTCTTTACGACCCACGCCACCTATCGGATGCATTAACATACATGATTCCTCGGTGGTGTAGCGGTAGTGTATGCGACTGCTAATCATGAGGTCTCGGGTTCGATCCCCGGGTCGGGAAATGTTATTAAGAATTTTCCTAAAAAAAAAATTCTCAGTAACAGTCCGGAGTTTGGAAATGTGCCTGGTAGACGTCAATAGGCTTGCCCCCTATTACGTGGGACTTAAACATAGCTGGCGAGTCGTGGGTGTGTAATACACCTCTGCCTACCCCTTCGAGGAATCCTGTATTGATGCTATGTTTTGTATTCCAATATAGTAAGTTTAATTTTGTAATTAAAATTCATACTATTAGATTACGGACTGATGCACGACTTGATTGCAGTAAAGTTCACTTCTTCAACTTTCACAAATAATTTGTTCTTTAAAGTAGCTGAGCATGTCAAGTGCTCAAATACAGATCAAAATATTCTAGTAACTATATTGGCAAACAAGCATACGGCCCATCTAATGGAAAGCAGTTACCATAGCCTATAGACGATAGCAAATAGCAACACCAGAGACATCACTTCGCGTGTCGCCAACTCCAAGGAAAGGAGCGGGATGTGGAAAGGAAGGATAATAAGGTGAGGATGAGTATCTAGGGGGTTATACTCGGTTGAGTTATAATTATATAGTAGGCTGTTTACCTATAACTTTTTATAATATATGTATAATCAGAAAGGCGGAGAGATGGCACACGGTGGGTTCTTTTTTAGTGGGTGAGGGCCCCACACTACCCTGTTCGTTGGCCCGAACGACGGGGTGTGCGGTTAGGAACATTTTTTCCCGCCTAAATAAAAAAAGGCCTATTTAACAGTATTAAGTACATAGTACCGCCGCGTTTATTTATCTAGTCTTAATGCCCAGGGGCAAAAACAAAAATATTAGTACCTACCTTACCTAGGGGCCAATCATTGTTTACAGCCAGAACAAAACATTAGATGATTCATATCTGATAATAACGGCACAATAACAACGGCAGATATTTTCAATTTTAGCGCTAGCGTTTTAAAACAATATCAAACCTTTTTTTTTGGTTTGTTTAGGCAAAAAATGTACCTAACCGCACACCCCGTCGTTCGGGGCAACGAACAGGGTAGTGTGGGGTGCTCACCCACTAAAGAAACCCGCCGTGTGCCGTGTCTCCGCCTTTATTGGCGGGCCACTGGAACTGTTACATTCCTTCGGTGGTAAACAATATCGAACATAGTGATGCAGTTTTTCGACCTCATTCTAAATTACTTGACACCATTGGAAAATAAGTAATTAAATCCTATCTCCTAATTAAACACAAATATGTTTTTCTTCTTAAGGCAGATTTAATAAAGAATATAATTTTACAACGTAGGTATCCTTATAAGCATTTTGGAATATTATATAAGTCTGAAACATTAAGTGGAATCTGTTGTCAGGCTTCACTTCATCACACAGGGAATCGATAATAATTTGATACCTAATATACACAGCAATATTGAAGCACACGTAACATGAGTGTACGTATCGATCTCGAGTGATAATTTACTCTGAAAACACGCGCTCTGCTGATACCTACATACTATGATTTCTTTTCAGATAATTTCATTCTGTTCGAATTGGATTCTCGAATCAGGTTGTGTTTAAGCGTTTATTTTGTAATAGTTCAACTATTACAGAATAAACGCCTGTTGGTATTGAAGAACCACGTAGTAATTTGTCTGTAATTGTAGTTTTATTCTCTGTATTTATGGAATAAGAATAATTTCTTATTTAATATTCATATGAACATCACAAAATATGTAAAAAATCACGGTTTTATTAGTATACATAACGAAGTTAAAAGACAAACTATCACAACAAGTTTACAAGATACCTAGTCAACCAAATTATAAAATGTGTACCTATTCGGAAATGTAAAAAATTCATATAAATCCCATTGAAAATTACTACGTACGCTGGAACATAACAATGCTCCCACACATTTTTACAATAATTATTTTATTTTAATATTATTTTTTTGGTTTGAGTTTAACTAATAAAGCTTATTTTAATAGAGGTTTTTTTTGTTGCTTATGATGACAGATGAGCCACTGCCCACCTGATGGTAAGTGGTAACCGTCGCTCATGGACTCAACTGAGTATGAAATGAAAGAAAGAACGCCCGCTACAATTAAAAACACAACGAGGTGATGGATGAGCGGTCAAAAGGGAGACGGTGATACCGAACTACTCCAGCCCTACCACCAGTAATGCAATGGATATTTTTGACAACACCCTGCACTAAGGAATAAGCTTTGTATCGCAGGAGACTTTACAAACATACAACTTCACGGACACAAAGTAGATACATCCAAACTCTGAACAACTATTTATGGAACACACAGAGTTGTCCTGGGGATTGAACCCACAACACTCAGGTGGAAGGTCGGTATCGAAAGCACTTATCATCAGCCATCTGGTAATGACAATTGTATTTTTAGTCCGTCTGCTATACTTTTACTTTTTTTGAACTCATTAATTCAAAAGCAGTCAAATTATTTTGCATTCTTTTTCGACACCACGATTCCTTGAACGATTTATCCTCAAGCTCGTAAAGGAGCTTGTCCAATGAAAAGAAAGGCGACTGTCATTTTTGTGACGTTACTGGTTTATCTAACTTTCTTCTAACTTGTTTTGGTGTAAAAATGAGAAAGGGAATGCTCCGATGGTTCGGACATGTGGAAAGAATGGCGGATGAACGACTAGTACAGAATATACATTCAGTCAAAAAAGTAAATGGAAGATTATGGTTCCAAATTTAAATTATTGATTTTTTTGTTGTTGTTAGATTGGCACAACTGTTATCCATTTTGGCGCGTAGTTTGAGTTGCATCTGTTATTTATATTAAATACAGTGCTGTTTTTAGTTATATCATATCTAGTGTGTATTGCGAATTTCATAATGGACAAAAACATCGAACAAAGCGTTTGTCTTAAATTTTGCATCGCCAATGGAATTTCGTGTTTGGAGTCACTGAAAATGTTACAAAAGGCTTACGGTGAATCGACTTCATCAAAAACACGTGCTTATGAGTGGTACAAAGCGTTTAAAAGCAGTCGAGATGTGATGGAAGATTTGCCTCGCCTTTGCCGTGTGGGGCCGGCTTTGGAATTGTCTCACCCCTCTCCGCACATGGGAGTCGTAAGAGCCGTGAGGGAATACCGGGGGGGAGTGGGCAGCAGCACTCCCTCGAGTATTAACAACATTCACTCTGCAATCGCCAACCCGCCTGCCAAGCGTGGCGATTACGGCACTATACCCCCACTATGGGTGTATAATACACCTCTCCCTGCCCCTTCGGGGAATACAGACGTGATGCTGTTTTTTTTTTTAAGCTTTGGAGTGGCGATTTCCAACTGAACCGAAACCGAAAAAACCACGCCAAAGTCGATCAAAAGTCAAAGTCATGTTGACTGTTTTCTTTGACTATCGCGGTGTTGTGCACTCGGAATTCCTGCCAGAAAGTCAAATGGTAAATAAAGAATATTATTTGAGCGTTATGCGGCGTTTAAGAGAGCAAATTCGACGAAAAAGGCCAGATTTGTGGAAAGAAAATTCTTGGATTTTGCACCACGATAATGCGCCTCCGCACAAGGCCATCATTGTGAATGAATTTTTGTTCAAACACTCAACAAACCATGGAGCAACCACCACATTTACCAGATATGGCTCCAGCCGGCTTCTTTCTTTTTCCTAAACTCAAATTACCACTTCGTGGCACCCGTTTTCAAGCGGTAGATGACGTAAAGGAGAATTCGCGGCGAGAACTGAATTCAATTCCGGAAACAGCATGTTTTGATGATTGGATTATTCGTTGGCGTAAGTCTATCGTTTCTGAAGGAGCATACTTTGAAGGTGATAAAATAAATTTGGATGAATAACAAAAATTTTGTGTATTATTGATCTTTTCCCGGTACTTTCTTGACAGAGTAGTATATACAAAAAGGAAGGATGTAGGTACAGGGGGATACCGAGTGAGTCTCGGTCAACGTCGGAAGGAAGGTGGAGTCAGGAATTTCTGAAACCGGCGAACGTATATGAAGAGAATTATGAACTTTGAAATAAAACTACGTTTACGGAATCTATCGCGTTTACTTGATTTTACTACTATCCCGACGTTTCAAATATTTTACAGCATTCATGATCACGGGTGGACTTAGACGATAGACGTTCAAGGCTGATATGTTATTTCAACGGTTTCATCTACCCACAGTATATGATTTTACAAAATTTTTGGTTTATTTATTTTAACCCACCTAATATTCGTTTAGAAACACAGTGAAATTATCTACTTCAAATGTTTATGCTTACAATGTATGAGACTTTAAGTTAGTGTATTAAAATGAGTATAATACTCCTCTTTAAATTGTAAAATTTTTGTTTTTCTTTAGTGCTCAAAAATTCTACCACAAACTACCAATTACTACCAGTAAGAAGACAATCTTGGTTATTAGTTTATATTATTAAATATATTGATTTTGCCAAAAGCAAGAAGAAGAAGTTACCACCGGATCGGAACACGGCCTGACTGAGAAAGATCCGGCCAGAAAACTCAGTAGCCATCACTGTTATGGATTATTAAATTTTGTACGGAATTACTGAGAGCTAATAAAGTTTAAATTTTTTTTATTTTTTTTTTATTTTTACGAAAGGCAATGACTAATCACTACTGTGGGTTTTATCTTCACAATAAGCGCTAACTGTGTCTTGCAATCTTGTGGTGTGCCTTCTTGTATTCTGTTTGGTGAGGCCTATCACAGGATTCCAGCTTGATGGTAAGAACCAGCCGTCTTCTCTATTGAAATTGGGATGTTTCTTAATTTCAATAGCCTCATGTATCATTCTAGGGCGATATCGATGTTCTTTTGCGAGGATTTGAGGTTTGTCAAACCTAATGTAATGGCGGGTGTTCCTGTGTGTGCTCACAAATTGCAGACTTTGTATAGCGACTGTGCTTCACATCAGCTGTTTTCTTTGATCCGAGTTGTTATAGATCTCTTTGTTTGCCCAATGTAGGAGAGACCACAATCACAACATACCAACCAACAATACCACCTTGTGCAAAGCCACCTAAATTGTATGGGTTGCCTAAGATACACAAACCGAACGCACCACAAGTATATCTTTCACTGTGTTTCTAAACGAATATTAGGTGGGTTAAAATAAATAAACCACAAATTTTGTAAAATCATATACTGTGGGTAGATGAAACCGCTGAAATAACATATCAGCCTTGGACGTCTATCATCTAAGTCCACCCGTGATCATGAATGCTGTAAAGTATTCGAAACGTCGGGATAGTAGTAAAATCAAGTAAATGCGATAGATTCCGTAAACGTAGTTTTATTTCAAAATGTGTAACATTCGCGTAAATATCAGAAAGTATTATAGAATTATGAATGTCGAGGAAGCGAGAGATGTATGCAATAATAGAGCCTTTTGGCACTCTGTTCTCTCTGCCTACCTCACAAGGGAGATAGCGTAAGTAAGTAAGAGTTTGTTTGAGATTTAATGACAATATTAAATTTTGAAAAGGTATGAGGTTTTATGTACAGATACTGGTACTTTTCTAGATACTAAACTCTCGTGACGAATGTTTTCGACTCGGTTCTCACAGGACAATATTTTGGGCTAATCACAAAAGGTTGTTCCGTATATAAATATTGTGTTCCATAATTAGAAAGGAGCATTTCCATTTTACCTATATCTCGTCATGAAATTAGTGTGATTTGTTACAGATATATAGATAATTCTTAATTAGCTCGTTTATTCTGTTTATTTATTTAATTGCCTCGGTGGTGTAGCGGTAGTGTACGCGACTGGTAATCATGAGGTCTCGGGTTCGATCCCCGGGTCGGGCAATGTTATTGAGCTTTTTCCTAAAAAGAAAAGTTCTCAGTAGCAGCCTAGAGTTTGGAAATGTGCCCGGTAGACGTCAATAGGCTCGCCCCCCCTATTACATGGGACTTAAACATAGCTGGCGAATCGTGGGTGTGTAATACACCTCTGCCTACCCCTTCGGGGGAATACAGGCGTGATGCTATGTTTGTTAATACTACTACCAGTAACAGTCACTTAACAGTCACTTAGTGTTATAACATGTATTATAACGAAACCTCATATTTTGTAGTAGAAATCTGCCTTGTTTTTGTTAAGGCTAGAAAAAATGTACCTAACCGCATAACCGCACACCCCACTGTTTGTCGCAACGAACAGGAGGAGGCCTTCACCCACAACCTCAGCTAGGGCGGCATCAGGCGCAGGTATCCGCACCTGGGACACTGGAGTCGGTTCGGGTCAGCGGAAGGATCGTTCTCCCTGGCCCTCTCCGCCGCTTCACGGCTCACGGCGCTGCTCGGCCCAAGCCGGTTACGACTCGAGCGTGTGCTTGTCGCAGCCGCAATGGTGACAAGCCGGAGTCACTTCCCTCCTTGCGACTATGTGCAGATATCTGCTGAAGCAACCGTGCCCCGACAGCACTTGCAGCAGTCGCAAGCAGCGGTAAGGACTCCGTGCCGTCGCCCTACCCACTCCTCCAGCACCAGCAGACGGGTTCATGCGCAGATACTTGATCTGGGCCTGAACCCCAATTTTAGTATAGCAGATGACAGCCGGCAGGGGAGCCGACAGCGCAGCACCAACCAACTCCAGAATGCGAGCCCCTGTCCGGGGTTGACAAGTCCAGGCGGCGACGACTCCAATATCGGAGACCTCGATCTCCTCCCGGGTTCTCCTCAAGATGGCCTCGTATGAGCTACGGCCCGCTTCCGTGATCACCACCGCTGCCATTTTCGGCGTCTGAAGCTTGTGCGGCCTCTTTTTAGAGCCAGGCTTCTCCCTGGGCGCTATATCCTTCACAGCTTGGGCAACAGCCCCAGTTGCGGCCCCCTTCTTTTTCTTCTTACCCCGATACTTTTCTTCCAGCTGCCCACAGTCTGGCAGACCCCGTCAGTGTGTGCAGGACCGGGCGTGGCGGGTTGCTTGACTCTTCAACTTGAGTCCCGGGGTAGATTATGTTACCTATAGAACAAGGAGCCTACAACAATGTCAAATGTTAATTGCCTTAAAATATAATTATGTTTATCTATACTATTATAAAACTGTAACAGAGCTGAGTCTGTACATTTAAGATATTGAAAAAAAATGTCTTTATTAGGCTATATAAAAACAAAACAATTTTTTTTAATTACTGTCTGTTTATCTGTTTGTTCTTTCACGCATCACGCAAAATCTACTGAACGGATTTTGATGCAACTTTTTTATTTGATAGCTCCCGATTAGACTTAAAAACTGGTATATATTTTATCCCGCGCATTAGATCGGAAACCTAAGATATAACCTAAAAACTAGCCTTTGGCTGCGGCGGAGCCGCAGGAAAAGGCTAGTTAATCAAATGAATGTATTAAATTAGTCTGGCTAAATCACTCAACAAGAAATAGGTTACACTTATACAGCTATTTACTGGGACTGAAAACCATTTGTACCTTTGAACTAGTTCGTTCGTGAAAGCAATGATCCGTTAGATTCCAGAAATAATCCAAATACCTTGGTAAAATCATAGAAAATTGGAATATTACAACAGAACCTATTCACCAGCGTATGGACAACAGCGAATAAGCCACATAATTGAAAACAAAATGCTAAAATGTGAAATCGAAAATAACAGTCCCGAGCAGGATTTGAACCTGCATCTCCTTTTTAGTTGTTAAGGCGGGAAAAAATGTTCCTAACCGCACACCCTGTCGTTCGGGGCAACGAACAGGGTAGTGTGGGGCCCTCACCCTGCATCTCCTGGAAAACCATCCCAGATGCTTTGACAATTAAGACTTCACTATTTTTATATCAAATCTACATTTAAATATGTACGACGAGTACATATACAAATATTTTAATTCACCAAAAAACTAATAAATTTCTTTATGTAAGTATAATTTACATAAGAACCTACCTACTAACTATCTAAAACTTCTATGAAAATAATACTCGTTAATATTTATGACGTAAAGTTTGTGGCGAACTCCAAGCTTTCTCATGTAGGTATTGTGGTTAACATGAAACCATTAACTACCTAGTTACGTAAGTAAACAACAAAAAAGATAAATTTCTTGGTTGTCAAAAAAAAACGAAAACGTGCACGCAATTAACACTAATCAAATTACTATAAAATAAAATAATAATGGAATACCAGTATTAAAATTCAGTTTGTGCTAGGCGTTATGCAAATATTTTTCGCTTGGGCGGTGGCGAGGCGATAGGGCGGGCGGGGAACCATCAGTCGTCATGCACCCGTCGCTAAAGGTGCACGTCGCGCTGTTCGCCTAGCGTTCCACGGTAATCACGAAACGATATAGTGGCAACATATTGTAGGCAGAACTTGTTGACCCTTTGGAGTGTGCCTGTTATAGGCCACACAGAGGCTTCTCCATCCAATATCAAATAACTAACTAAAAAGATACTGTGATTCCGGAAAATTGGTAATTCACGAAACGTAATTTATGTGTTAGTGTTTGTGTTGTGTATAGGTAAGTTGGTATTTTCATATTATGTTTTTACTTTCAATGACACGTTGTTGCTGTCAGCTGATTGTACAGTTTATATTTGTAATTATCGTTTTTACACTTGATACTGTTAGACTGGTAAATGTAGACATAAAATAATTCTATTAAACAAAACAAAATATCTTATAATTGAATACGTTTATGTGCAAAATTTCAAAACGTTAAAAAAGATAAATATGTTCACTTTAGTGCGAAAGCGTATAGCTAATTTTCCGAGTGATTTAAATATATATTATCGTATTCGTAACGTCTTTTCTTGTTACGGCCCGAGTAACACCTCAAAATATAGTTTGGATGATATTCTAATACGAACGTGATAAAATCTTAAGACAAATTTTACGCAAGACTTATAATCCAGCCTATAATCTACATAATGTAGAGATCACTGTTAGCGACGGGCGCGAATGATGTACAACATATTGTTTGCTATAATATTTTAAGTGGAACTGCAATTAAAGCCGTCTGATAACAACGTGATAACTTATAAAGTTGCGAGTGGCGTGACGATTTTTTGCCTCTATGTATTTTTGTATTAGCACACTCTTTGTGGTTTTGTTATTTAAATTATAGTATGATTTTTGTCAATAGTAACAGGTGAGCCAGAGGCCCGCCTGATGGTAAGAGGTAACTGCTCATGGACTTTAGCAACACCAGAGACAGCCGGTTTTTTATTTTTCGTTTTTCTTATAGGTATATTACATATAAAATGTTAAGTCCACACTTTCTAAACCATTTAGTTATTACCTATGTTAATAGCGGAAAATAACAGTAGCCTATAGGAAAGTTAATGGAATAAAAAGTCAATCCTAATATGTTAATCCAGTGTCATCTATATAGGTACCTTTTCTTTGTTAAGGCGGGAAATGTTTTCCTAACCGCACACCCCGTCGTTCGGGGCAAGGAACAGGGTAGTGTGAGGCCCTCACGCACTAAAGAAACCCGCCGTGTTCGTCTCTCCGCCTTTATTGGCGGGCCACCGGAACCATATTACATTCCTTCAGTGGTCCGCTGGCGGCTTACCCTTTCGGGTACCCTTAACTGAGCGACGAACTATATAGGTACCTACCTGCCAAATTTTATCTTAATTCACTCTGCTGTTTAGGCGTGATTGGCGGAACAACATCGAAAGATAATTTTTTTATAAGATTAGTAGTATAGTAAGATAATGTCATTGTTATTGCTTGATTAAATCAATATGGCTCTACCATTCTTAATTTTAGGTTTTTACAAATATGCAATTTTTATACATATTTTAAGCACTTAACATGCTCCAGAGCCCCGCATCAGTCATCATTTTTATGGTTTTTCAGCTTTATATGGACTTTTTTCTATCCTGTGGGTACGTAACGTTAAGTCACGTGACTTAGCGTTATAGATATTTTAAAGATTTAGATAAATATAGGTTCGTTATCTATGGCTAAAGATGTAAAATTTCCATACATTTTAATAGTTTTCTATTAGCGTTAGCGATCATGCGTCTAGCCAAGTTGCATCAATGCAACTTGGCTAGACGCTAGACCCACAGTTCATTATTTCTTACATAATATAAGTACTTTTTTTTTTTGTTATTTTTGTAAGTAAATAAAGATTAGAGATAGGCAACGACTCTTATGTTTCAGGGATTTTTTATTGGTTGGGCGTAATTTAACAGTATGGAACAAATATTTGTGGATCGCATAAATATTTGTCTTGCGATATCACGTGTAGAATCGAACTTACAACACTCAATACGTTAGTTGAATCAGCTGTTTTTTTATATTAAACTAAACTCCTTAAGTGCTACAAACCAATTGGTCGCAGACAAGCTGCTGATCTACTTGAAGGTAGGTCATTAAAGCTTCTCTCCTGTATTTTGCAATGCCAGGGGGCAGATAAGTTGATTCCTACCAAGAAATGATGTATTTGGATCCGGCAAAAAGGGAAAAATAGATAATAAAAATAGTAAGTTTCTGCTAGTAGGTAGTTCACACCACTCAATCTTGTGGTGAGATTTGATAATGTTACCACAAGTGTGGCCTTTGTTTCAGTGTTTACTGTTTACATTAAATTGGTATTGAGTAGTTAATTAACTGCCTCGGTGGTGTAGCGGTAGTGTATGCGACTGCTATTCATGAGGTCTCGGGTTCGATCCCCGGGACGGTTAAAGTTATTGAGCTTTTTCCTAAAAAGAAAAATTCTCAGTATCAGTCCGGAGTTTGGAAATGTGCCCGGTAGACGTCAATAGGCTCGCCCCCTATTACTTGGGACTTAAACATAGCTGGCGAGTCGTGGGTGTGTAATACACCTCTGCCTACCCCTTCGGGGAATACAGGCGTGATGCTATGTTGTTGTTTTTGTTTTTGTTTTAATTACTTTAGCCGCTTTCTTCTATAGAATATTTTGTACACAGTACACACATACATTTTAAATTAAGGATGAGGCCGTAACCTAGTTATGCGTTTGAACGATCGGTAAGGTTAAGCAACTTTCATTCACCTGGCAATCAGATGGGTGACTAAAAGTGACACAAATGTGGACACCTGACCTGGATGAGCTCAAATCCAACAGATCGGAAGCCGACCCCAACAAAAATTTGTGATGATAATGATAGATTTTATATTAAGAGCACAAAATATCCTCTTTAGTAAAGTCTAGGCGTCGACTAGTCTAGTGTATAATTACAACACATCAAATTACACTACTTTAAAACATTTGTCTCTAAATGCATTTAAAACTCAAGTCTTATCTGAATAGTAATTTAGGTCGAATTATCTAAAAATACTTTAAGCTGTTCGTGGCTGCTATGTATGGTATGTGGGGCACTTAGCTTGTTGCTCGTATCTATTATGAATATGATGCGATACTTAGAAGGCTTTCAACAAACTGTAGCATGGTTGTACACTAGTGATACAGTTACGCATTTTTGAGTGAGTCTCCTAAGGTAACGAATCAATAAATCGATAAACGGTTTCGATTTTGGCTCATTTGTTGCCGAGCGGTCCTGAGGATGCCTCGTGTAGATGCGAGATACGTGTCGAATTTGTGTTCGGATTTTTGCGGAATATTGCAACGTTGTGTGTCTGAGAGTCTTGCCATATCGCATGGTTGCATCGCATTGGGGAGATTTTTTGTCATATAGTGCATCATATACAGCTATTATCACATTCTAATCTATCTGTGAGAGTGCGGATTGGCAATCTTAGGTTATTTTGTTTGTGACCAAAGATAACCGGCATTGACAATCCGTGAGTTAGTAGTGGGCTCTCCTCCTAAAATATTTATTCTATAACAATAAATCGATAGATGTATGAGATTTGAGAATGAAAAAATTATTTGTGAAAAGTTTTGCTGCTCGCAATAAAGCGCTCTTTTTTTATTCTTTAAAGTAGCTGAGCATGTCAAGTGCTAAAAACAAAATATATTGAAGAAAGTAATATTTCAAGGATGCATCACGTTTGTATATTTTTCGTTACATGAGAGAGATTTTTACTCTCTTATTCGTTCTTATTCGTTTATATAACGTAGAGTCGTAGAGAGTTGGAGAAAGAGATCTATATATTCTGTTACCATCAAAATGAAGCAATACAATATACATACGACTACTTCTATCATATGTTCAGTTTTAGGTTTAATTATCGTATAGAGTAAAATAAACCTATGATACGACAACCTGTTAAGAGCACCGTCACGTA
This sequence comes from Leucoma salicis, assembly GCA_948253155.1. NCBI lineage: Eukaryota > Metazoa > Arthropoda > Insecta > Lepidoptera > Erebidae > Leucoma > Leucoma salicis. The sequence goes on along the minus strand of OX411820.1, from coordinate 8,432,356 downwards.
AAAAATACGTTGACATTATTCGGGTTGGCAAACTTTCTGAAGCCGTCTATAAATTTTCTCAGGTATTTTTCCTTAACTAGACAGACTAATAAATTAAATATAATTAATTATATTTAATTTATTAGTCTGTCTTGTTTTGAGACCTAGAGAGTTATTAGAAACAGCGTATCTTTGTTACTGTTTATGTTGTTGTTACTTAGTAGGTACCTACTACTAACTGTTCTCATTAGGCGGTTTTGAATAATAATGGAGTCAATGGAAAATCCAAGGGTAACTGTCATAAAAGTGCCTGTTTTCAGACAGTCATGTATTCAAAGGAAAAATAAACGAATAGCACCTGATATAATGAATTATGGACTCTGGTTTTAAATTCTGAATAATAGAATAATCGGTTTTAATCTAAGCTGGTACAACATATCAAAGCTTTTGGTATTTGACCTTAAAATAGTTTTTAGGCATAGGTACTAGAGTCCTTTTTTGTCTAAATTGTAAATGTAAATTTTAAATGTAATGTATCTTAAATATTTTTTAAAGTAAGCTTCTAGAGTTTGAACATAATTCTTTTTTTACATATTTTTTTTTTGGTGACTAACAAGCGTAATCTGATGATCTGACGGTAAGCAGTTGCTGTAGCCTATAGACGCTAGTAACAACATAGACATTACTCGTGCGTCACCATCTCCAAGGAAAGGAATATGAGGTGGAGAGCATAGGGAGGGGGTCAATAATTGAGAATTCTTGTTTTTTTTTCTGATTAGTTATTTTACTTTACAAAAATGTAGTCCAATAAAGAAAGTGATGGAGGAGAAGCCGTGTGGGGCCGGCTTTAGAATTGTCCCACCCTTCTCCACCCATGGGAGTCGTAAGAGCCGACTGAGGGAATACCGGGGGAGTGGGCAGCAGCACTCCTTCGAGTATTAACAACATCCACTGCGATCGCCAACCCGCCTGCCAAGCGTGGCGTTTATGGCACTATCTCCCATTCTTGGGGAGGCCTATGTCCAGCAGTGGACGTTAAAAGGCTAATGGAAGAAGGGATGGATTGAGGAGAAGACGCTTTGGTATGGATATAGAAGTAAAATGGAACGTTAGTAGAAGGTACATTAACGGTACTGGCAGTATAATCGCCGGTGTGAAAGGCGAAAATGTTACCTCAACCCTAATTGCGTTTGGGAAGATATGATTATAAAGTAACCTCTAATCTTTTTAGGATTATATTCGGTGCTGTCGGGGCACGGTTGCTTCGGCAGATATTTGCACATAGTCGCAAGGAGGGAAGCGACTCCGGGCTGTCACCATTGCGGCTGCGACGAGGACACGGCGCAGCACACGCTCGAGTCATGCCCGGCTTGGGGCGGGCAGCGCCGTGAACTCGTTGCGGCAATAGGGGGGGACCTCTCGCTGCCGAGCGTCGTTAGGGCGATGCTTGGCAGCGACAGGAATTGGGCCGCGGTCGCTGCCTTCTGCGACGAGGTCATCTCGCGGAAGGAAGCGGCGGAGAGGGCCAGGGAGGCTGATCCTTCCGCAGACCCGAACCGTCGCCATCGACTGGGGCGGCGCAGGCGTGAGTATTTGCGCCTAATGCCGCCCTAGCTGAGGCTGCGGGTGGATGGACCGGGGAACGTCCGCCACCCGCAAGGCCTCCCGCGAAGGTGCGACGCACTGTGTGCGCGTGCGTCGCTCAGTAGCGGGTACCCGAAAGGGTAAGCCGCCAGCGGACCACCGAAGGAATGTAACATAGTTCCAGTGGTCCGCCAATAAAGGCGGAGAGACGGCACGCGGCGGGTTTATTTAGTGGGTGAGGGCCCCACACTACCCTGTTTGTTGCCCCGAACAACGGGGTGTGCGGTTAGGTACATTTTTTCCCGCCTAAACAAAAAAAAAAAAAAAAAAAAAAGGATTATATTCGTTGACCAGCCACCTCTAAGTAAAATTGGCCCAGATTGATGAAAGTCATTTAAGTATTAGTCAGTATGATTTTAGTGTTTAGGTTGATATACGACAGAAGTAATGTAACATAGTTCCAGTGGTCTGCTAATAGAGGCTGAGAGACGGCACACGGCGGGTTTATTTAGCGGGTGTCCCACACTACTCTGTTCATTGCCACGAGCGACGGGGTGTGCAGTTAGGTACATTTTTTCCAGCAATACCAAAAAAAAACAAAAAAACTGATAATTTTTAATTAGTAAGTTAGGCTGCAAGCGTAGTGACTTTCCCTGTCGAGTGTCGTGGTTTTGATTACCAAACAAGACACTCTCATTATCAGTGTTGCGTAGCTGCATTTTTATAAGGTCAATACGTAGCTGTTAATTTTATGTTAGTTAGGGTATTTGAGATATAAGCATTTTCCTCGAGATATATTTAAAAAAAACAACGTTTTAGTTATCACGTGTTGTCTGTCGTTTGTCAATTACAGTGCTTAGAATCACGAATGATAACACGTTCAAGAAGATATATTATTTATTCGAGAATCTACGCATCAATCATTCAGTCTAAAACGTTTCAGGAAGGTAAGCCATCTGATTTACTGGATTTATGAACTGAATATAGACTAGCCTTTACCACGGCTCCACCACAGGTAGAAACTAGTTTTTAGGTTTTATCTTAGGATCAGATTTTTAAACCTAATTAAGCTATCAAACAAAAAAAGTTGCGTCAAAATCTGTTCAGTGGTTTTTGCGTGATGTGCGAACAAACAAACAGACAATCACATAAAAATTCTAAAAAAAAATTTTTTAAGTAAATATTTAGAATATATATTTATAGCATTTGACATGCTTAGTACTATACATTAAACACAAAGTGAAAAATGTGAAATCGAAAATAACATACTATATATATGTTTGCGTCATTATTAGGTAAAAATCTTAATTGTAAAATTAAGTTTACCTGGTCGGTATAATGTATGAAAATACTGCCGACAGATGACGCAGGCGTCACCCAAAGACTTTAAGTATGAATGCGTTATCGAAATTAGCAGTCAGGAGCAATTGTCACGATTGCTGAATTGGAAAAGCATCTGAACGGTATCCAGGAGATGCAGGTTCATATCCTGCTAGTGACTGTTATTTTCGATTTCACATTTTTCACTTTGTGTTTAATACATATGTAAATTAATACTTAAATAATAAAATAAATAAGAGTGTTGATAGTATATGTCATGATAACACATTGGTAAAAAAGACTGCAAAGACAGTGGTATCAAGTTCGATACCCAGTTCAAGGTCGTTGCACGGCACGCATCTCTGATAATTCGTGATTTTTCGAAATTATGTGTTTTTGTATACAAATGATTACTGTTTATTGAAGGAAAACATAGTGATGAAACCTGCATGCCTGAGAGGTTTTCTCGACAGCTTTTAAAGCCTGCTAACCCGCACTAGGCCAGCGTGGTAGAGTACAGCTTTAATCCCCACTCAATAGTGGGCTGTCCCATTGTCTAATAGGTTGAAGAAAAACTGCTTACTTTTTTATCGTTGATGGTGATCCCCTGATGGTAAATAGTCACCGTCGCTCATGGACTCAACTATACTAGTTAACTGATTAGCTACTGCTCACCATTTCATTTCGTAGATGTGAAATAAAACCCTGGACATTTTAGATCTATATTTTTTAGCATTTGACATGCTCAGCTACTTTTTAAAGTCTAAATTATTTGTGAATAAGGAAAAAGAGATTTTTTTTGGATCGTAAGACAAATGTGATGAGCAAATTGGGAGGATCGAAAGATCGGTAGGATAGCTTAGTGGCTTAGAGCACTTCCCCGGATTGGAAAACACGCGGGTTCGTTTACCGCTCCTACTAAAAATCTCTTTTTCCTTATTCACAAATAATTTATACTTTATAAAACCAGGAACTTTATATGTTTCGTTTGTGGCCAAAACACACTGAGTTGCATAGATAATATAGGTACTTATAGGTACGTATTATGATGTGCTTCAAGGTCTGTCACTCGGGAGACGGTAGTACTAATACGCTCGGGCCCGATAACAAGTGAGTACTCCCATTTGTACCCCCAAGAATGAATTTTGTACTTGCTTAATTTAGATTATAGTGACTGACTGCACAGATGGCGGAGTGGTTTAGATACCGGCCTCCCGCTCGAGTGTTGTGGGTTTAATTCCCACACAGGACAATTATTTGTGTGATCCACAAATGGTTGTTTTGAGTCTGGGTGTACTTTGTATCCGTGAAATTGTATGCTTGTAGTCCCCCGCGATACAAGGAATATTCCTTACTGCAGGGTGTTGTATTAAAGAAAAAAAATATTAGTAGGTAGTACCTACTAATATTTTTTTTCTTTCTAAAAAAATATTAGTAGGTAGTACCTACTAATTTTTTTTTTCTACCTACTAGGTACATTTTACCACCGAAGGAATGTGACATAGTTCCAGTGGCCCGCCAAGAAAGGCGGAGAGACGGCACACGGCGGGTTTCTTTAGTGGGTGAAGGCCCCACACTACCCTGTTCGTTGCCCCGAACGACGGGGTGTGCGGTTAGGAACATTTTTTCCCGCCTTAACAAAAAAAAAAAGGTACACGTATTTTATATACCTTTTTTATATAATAAAAGAATAAATTGCAGGAATTGACTACATATATTTTTTTACTGATTTTCAATGCCAATGTTATCGATATGTCATCTAGCTATAGATAAAATATACTCATAGTAAGTTATCTGAAGGTCCGACGATTTAAAAACTAGAAATAATAAGTCGTCTAAAAGCATAGTTATCGAGTCGTCTATATACTTGCTTAAATAGGTTTCGTCACGCCTTTTTGATAGACATAGACCACTTCTCTCCACTTGCTACGATCCTGACACACATCTTTCGCTTCATCTTCTTTCATCAACGCTTTCATGCATGCTCGTCGGTGACTACGAGTGCTCCTAACTTGGCCTTCCTTATCGTCGTCGTCGTCTAATACGTCTTCTAAAATTTACTATGTCATAAAGGACTCATAAAAATTAATTAGCTACCTAAAGTAACTTATATACAATTAGCTACATAATATACAAAGGGATTTAAATTTTTATCATACCATTACGGTTATTCATTTAATGACAACATTCACTGCGATCGCCAACCCGCCTGCCAAGCGTGGTGATTACGGCACTATTCCCCATATGAGCGCACAGGACCGCTCGTTGTGGCGTTCTCTTGGGGAGGCCTGTTTCCAGCAGTGGACGTCGAAAGGCTGATGGATGGATGAAGCAATTTGAGTATTAGTTTATCGTCAGAGGTAAATTTATTTTAGTTACACCTCAGGTTTCCGAAATAATAGCGGTATAAAACTACTATTAATTAAAATTCAGATCAAGGAATAAAAGTTTTTGCGTAGCGTGCAAAAAAACAGAAAAACAAAAATTCATTAAAAAGGTTTTTGATTCAGAGACGTCATAGCCTGATGCATAAGTTTTTTCTCAACAATCTTCAATGTACAGACAGCTCTTTTGCAGCTTTATAATATTACAGACAGTCTAGTCTACATCATTCATTTAACGGATATCCTTAACCGCCTATGCTGACGTTAAATTGTAGTTTTAAATTCTTTGATATAAATCCATCTTTGATTCTGTTCATTCTTTGATTGTATCACTATTGGGTTCAGATCTCTTCGTCTTTATATTTAAGTACATTACAGTTTAGTAACATGAATGAAGACTGAAATAGTATCGCCCATTGGCAATTAGTCAAAATGTTTGTGACACTGTTATCTATGCTCATATTATCAATGTCAACAGCTCGTCATTATCTACATCTATAGATATTCCAAGTCACTATATGTGGGCAAGAAAAGATAGTGTGATATCAACCGCTAGTTAGTGAAATCTGTACAGATTTTGTAATAAAGATACGAGTATTTCTTCTATGTGTACTTACTTATATTCTTGTTGTGAATATGTTTAATTTGGTAACACTAGTAAGCAAATAAAAACTACTGCTCTTGTAATTTTTGGGTCAGACCCTTACACGAGCCAATTGATAGCTATATTACAAAGCGTAAACTGTTCAATTGATCATAGTCGAGTACCTATGCCAAAGTGTATTAATAAAAGTATATATATTCGAGTGACCGAAAGGTAAAGCACCTGATCAATTTGGTGCATCAACATGTGGGTTGCTACATTTTGGAATAATTGAGTCGAATTGTTCCTTGGTGTTCGTTGAATTGGAATATAATATTTTTTTTTTATTGCATGTAATAGCAGACGAACCACGGTCCATCTGATGGTAAATGGTAACCGTCACCCATGGACTCGACTATACCGAGAGTATTGTCAAGCCGCTGCTCACCAATTCATTTCACAGATATGAAATGAAATATAAACGGCTATCTCCTGCTACAGCTAAAACGCAACGATGTGCTTTATGGCCGGTCACACGGGAGATGGTGGCACCAACCCGCTCGGGCCCGATACCAAGTGAGTACTTCCACTTGGTACCCAGCCCTACCACCAGTCATGCAATGGATGATAATTGCTTACTTCCCTTAGTCGCCTCATACGACACCCGTGAGAAAGAATGGGGTGGTGACACTTGTATTCTTAGTCCGTCACCACATAATAGCATACAAGAGTAGTCTAAGAAATTGAATCCATTTAAAAAAATTGTTGTGATCGTTTTATAACTCTGAAATCATCATCTGTTTACAGAAACTATGGTGGCCATATCAAGGTTAAAATCAAATTATTAATCGTTGTGTCACACATTGCTGACTACGAGAGAAATACTTAAGATGGGAGAGAGATAGATATAGAGAGATATAGACTTAGAGTATTAAAGATTAGAATAAATTCTAATGCAGTGGGCAAAATGTTTGTTCGTGTAGTTATAGTTAAAAGATATCAAGTGTAACCCTCAGATGAGTATAGTTTGATTTGTGACTTTATTTTTTACAACCCACTGTTGGGCATTGGTCACAAAGTGACACTGGATTTAAACCATAGTCCATCATGTTGGCCCAGTGTGGGTTCGTAGACTTCACAATCTGTCGAGAAAATCTCTTGCACGTTTCAACCCACTGTTGGGCATTGGTCTCAAAGTGACAGTGGATTTAAACCATAGTCCACTATGTTGGCCCAGTGTGGGTTCGTAGACTTCACAATCTGTCGAGAAAATCTCCTGCAGGCTTCGTCACGACGTTTTCTTTCAACGAGCAGCGATAATTTGTTAACACACTCACAATTTCGAAATTGAAAAATACGAAACATCATTGGGTGTGTGCGAAATTCCAACATTAGACTTGGGATCGAACTCGATATCACTATGGTTTTTGTGACTTAATAATCTATAGTGCTGCTGTAGTTTTATAATACTTAGCCAAAAATGTTTTTGAAATTTCGCTTGCTATCAATCTAAACATCTAGCTGTCTAATACATTACAAATAGTATTATTGTGAATCGCAAACACGATCGAGGACACGCTAACTATTTCGTCATGTCGATGTGTTGACACATACGCGCAACACTTCCTCAATGAAAATTATTTATTAGGCTACAGACGCTAGCTGACAGTTCGGCGTAATGTGTATGTATTTATTGTGGTTATAGCTGACTGCAATTTGGGCATGATAGTCAATATTACACTCTAGCAATCTACACGAGTACTTAGAAGGTGTTATGTAAATTGTGTAACTGTTCATTGTCTCTGGTCTGATGAGAATAGAACTTCGAAATACGGAGACGTTCAGTTTAGGTACTACAAAATTACTATTTCAAGATTTATAGTATTAAGCCTGTTTCTTTTTAGGATGTTTAATGAATTAGTGAACTGAAGGGTTAGGTTTTTTTTTATTGCATGTGATGGCAGACGAGTCACGGCCCATCTGGTGATATTTTGTAACCGTCGCTCATGGACTCAACTATACCGAGAGTATTGTCAAACCGCTGCTCACCATTTCATTTCACAGATATGAAATGAAATATAGACGGCTATCTCCTGCTACAGCCAAAACGCAACGATGTGCTTCATGGCCGCTCACACGGGAGATGGTGGTACCAACCCGCTCGGGCCCGATACCAAGTGAGTACTCTCACTTGGTACCCAGCCCTACCACCAGTCATGCAATGGATGATAATTGCTTACTTCCCTTAGTCGAATTATACGACACCCGTGGGAAAGAATGGGATGGTGACACTTATATTCTTAGTCCGTCACCACATGGACTGTCCCTGCATAACCCAACAGTATTCTGCTGCGATGTCTTAATGCTGGTTCAGTGGTATAGTTGTAGTGTATACGAAAATCTTAATAGCAGCTCGTAGTTAGGAAGTTGATAGTGTTGAAAGCGCGTAAAGCCAATGGTACTACGCCAGATGTCTCTCCGGTCGTGTCAGAATCCTGTCCCATTGGACTACGAGAGTGAGGGAACAAAGATGGCACCTGTTCGCCCACACTCGTGCACAATAATATTACCTTCGTAGTTTGCTAGTCTCGGTTAACACTCTCATCGTGAACGATATCATTTTCGAGAACATTAATGCTTATTAAATGCGACGATGAACAGATCATACAGCAAATTTACATCATTATATTTCAAATGTCTGGAGTAGAAAGATGTAGTAAAGTAGATATCGTGAATTCGAAAGGGAGCTCACCCGTTCACTAGATGTTCCGAACGAACCGGTGAATGAACTTCATATCGCACATGGAGAAATGGTCTCGTGGCGTAAATCGTTAAAAGTCTATTGCACGCCTCATAAGCGAAGCGTTGAGATGTGTACTATTCTCGCTTCACGCAGAAAAACTGATTTTTCTAACTTAAAATGTCTCTATTTATCATATATTGCACTTGTAAAATAATATTTACACACTTATCAAGAAAAAGCACTATTTTTACAACTCATGATATTTTTGATACCATTTTTGTTATTTAAACTAGTTAAAAAACTGTTTGAAAAAGTTCTGTCTTGGACGTCCGTTTGTTGTAGGTAATGTATGTTAACATGATAACGACCAAAATATTTTACTAATCGAGTCTTTTATTTTTCTTTTACGAATTAGTATGATTACGAATAGAGCCCTATCACCTTTCACGGTCTGATTCGATGTGGTTTAATTGTTATTAAATAAACAAAAAAATAGTGAATATTTACACTCGACTCGACACTAAAACCAGCGTTACGCTATACCTTATTTGGTGAGAACTACTTGAACTATTTCTATAGACCAATATAGAAGTATGTACTTCTTAAAATTAGCGCTAGATTGCGTATAAGACATGAAAACCTCATTAATACTTTTTGAAATTAGCGCTATCTATGTGATTTATTGAAAACTACTTAATAACACCAATACATTATTAGTTACTTATCAAATAATCAATTTTACTGTGAAAAATGAAGATTATGAGGCGTGCACTTTTGGATTTTCCAAAGTATTTATATTGATTTATTAAAGGTATAGGTAAATTTAAAGCAGGTACTTTAATAAGCTGATTTTTTGTTGGATTCTGTTAAAAAAGCAGTTCAAATTGTTTAAGTGTATATTGAATTAATTTTTGTGCATCTACTTCATGTGTGTTGAAAAGGTTCATACATAGACAAATGAAGTTGGTTCTTGAGTTCAAAGGTTCGCTTGCAAATTGTTTTAATATTGATTACATTATTAGGAGAAGCAATTCAAAGTAAAACATTACTTTGCATCAGTAAAAACCAATCAAACCGAGAAAATGGAATATAAATTGCAAACTTTTGTGAGTTTATTCATCGAGCGAAACTTACAATTTATTTCACTGAACATATTGGCTATAAGCTAAATTAATTTCAAATCTACTGTAACATAGCTGTGTCTGTACATTTAAGATATTTGAGAAAAAATGACAGTAATATGCAATTATTTGTCTGTCTATTACAAAACGATTTTTTTTAGATCTTTTGTCTGTCTGTTTATCTGTTTGTTTGGTCGCGCATCACGCAATAACTACTGAACGGATTTTAATGTTTTGTTTTATTTGATAGCTCTCGATTAGACTTAAAAAACTGGTATACATTTTATCTCGCTACTATATAGGGAACCTGAGATTTAACCGAAAAACTAGAATATGATTTAAACTAGAATCCTTTTTAGAATTTATTTAAAAGAACTACTTGATGGATTTTGATGAAACTTTTTTTATTTGAAAGGCCTTGATTTGACTTAAAAACTGGTAGACATTTTATCCCGCTACTATATCGGGAACCTGAGATATAACCGAAAAACTAGCATTTGGCTGCTGCGAAGCCGCGAGCAAAGGCTAGTTTTTAATAAAACTAAAGGTGTAAAATAGTAACAGATAGAATATGAAACATAAATTAATATAACATAACTTTATTATTTCAAATAGAACTGTCTTATTTTTAACTTCAATTATACTTACTTACTCATCATCACCCCATCTCCCTTGCAAGGTAGGCAGAGAGAACAGAGTGCCAAAAGGCTTTATTCTTGCATACATCTTTCGCTTCCTCAACATTCATAATTCTCGTCATACACGCTCGTCGGTTTCGGAGACTCCTGACTCCTGATTTATTTCATACCTACTCCGCTCTCTTACGTCGACGAATGCGGTCGGTCAGTCTCACTCAACAAATTTTCCGTAGAGTTGCATTTAGACCGCTATTATCATACAATTATTGTAGATTACAAAATATTTAAGACTGCTAACTTCCCGTTTTATTTTTTATTTGTATTTTATCCTCAATATGTAAAACAAAACCATTTGGAAAAATTGCTGCCATATTGAACAAGCAACCTATTCAAGCATTAACAAATTTTGTGATAAGCGTATTCCCGTTATGCGGTTGGTAAATACCGATATAATATGGGCTCTCCTACATTTATATTTAACTTGGGTTATAATCTTAAAATAGTTGGTAAATTTTCGATGGCACTTAAAGGACCATATGATTGAAGTAGACGTTTGATTTACTAGATATGCCTTTTAAATAAGTTCCTTAGTACTAATGATGAGAGAGGATCCAAAGGTTCATCTATGTTTCATATAACTATTATAAGCAAGCCCTAGACTATATTGTATATTAAGTGATGATTTTATCCATGTGGTGACGTACTAAGAATATGAGTGTCACCATCCCAATCTTTTTCATGCACTTTATACGAGGCCACTAAGGGGAAAAAGCAGTTTAGATATTTTTATATATATATTTAGCATTTGACATGCTTAGCAACATACATTAAACACAAAGTGAAAAATGTGAAATCGAAAATAACAGTCACGAGCAGGATTCGAACCTGCATCTCCTGGATACCATCCAGATGCTTTACCAATTCAGCAATCGTGACAAAAGAGCAAAAAAAAGAAAAGAAAAGCAATCAAAAAAAGAAAGAAAAGCATCTGGACGGTATCCAGGAGATGCAGGTTCGAATCCTGCTCGTGACTGTTATTTTCGATTTCACATTTTTCACTTTGTGTTTAATGAAAAAGCAGTTATCACACATTGCATTACAGCTGGTGGGGTTGGATACCAATTGGGAAAGATTGCACTTATTATCGCGCCCGAGTAGGTCGGTACTACCTTTTGCCATGTGACTGAAACAGCTCGGCTTGGCAGTATTATTAATATTATTAAGGTGATGACCGGTGGTTACTACTAACTTACCATCAGGTGCTTTCGCATGCCATCGTTAGCGATAATAATTTAGTCGCTCCTGTGTAAAACCATATTATAGTTAATTAGAACAGGAATTCGGACGCTGATATTTAATTTCATGATACAAATTTATTAGGTTAGATCAAAGGAATGTTAAGTGATGTGTTTGTCAATCAATATCTCTGATTTAAGTAGTTTCCATGACTCATAATACTCGTAGTCACAACCATTTCCAATACTAGAACACAACCAAAGCCGTTACTATTGTTTAACACAAAATGTGGAATCGAAAATAGCAGTCACGAGCAGGATTTGAACATGCATCTCCTGGATATCGTCCAGGTGCTTTGCCAATTCAGCAATCGTGACAATTGCTCAGGGCTGCTAATTTCGATAACACATTCATACTTCGTTAAGACGTTTCTTGGGTGACGCTTGTGCCGTCTGTCGGAAGTATTTTCATACATTATACCGACCAGGTAAATATAATTTTACAATTAAGATTTTATTCCATTACTATGGTGTCTCTACACTACAAGGTGAAGTAAGCATTAAGGTGATTTAAAAAGGGGCTCCAGCTGCGTAGTCAGCTACCAGCCTTCTGCTTCAGATCTAGTGATGAGCCTTCAACAACGTTTTGTAAATACATGATCACTCGTTTAGGCATTCTTATTAATATTATACTTCTCTTTTTTAGTGGTAGAACCTTGCTTAACCCAGCACGAATGGGCCGGCTCGATCGGGGAAGTACCACCCTCTCACAAAAGATCAGCGTGTAAACGGTAGTCACGCCTACCGTTGTGTTTCGTATAATGAGTGAGAGCGCCCAGACCCCCTCCCTATCCTCTCCTTATTATTCTTCCTAACCACCTCCTATTCCTTTCCATGGCGATGGCGACGCCCGAGTGATGCCTCTGTTGTTGTTAGTATCTATAGGCTACGTTAAACACTTATCATCAGAGGAACCGTATGCTTGTTCACCACCTATGTAGTCTAAAAAAGCACACATCTCACCTGATGTTAGGTGGTTAGCGTAACTTATAGAGGCTAGCAACACTTGTGCGTCTTCAACTCCAAGGAAAGATATTGGAGTTGGAGAGAAAGGATAATATGGAGGTTCAGGTCTCCGGCATATAATTGATATATTCTACGCGAATGAGGAATAATTAATAACTAGTATATTATAATGCCTTGAAGTGTATGCACGATGGACGCACGATATACTTGTATCTGCCGGATTATAATATGAAGGCTTATCTTTATATGCATAAAATTTAAAACATATTAGTATATTACATGAGCTATGTTTTAAGAAGTACGTTCTCACAGCTCTTGCTGTTGTACGATGAGTAATGGTATTTTTATCTCTAGAATTACGTTTAATGGTATGACGCTCGCGCGCTCTTGCTTGACGGACGCAGCTAAATTATTGTTTTGAGCTATTAAATTGTAGCTCCTACGTGCATCTTAGACGTACGTCTTTCATGTATAAAGGAAGACAGTATCGTGAATAAGAAAATATTATCTACTTTTGCTTTTCTTTGAGTCACACATAGCTTCGTGACAAATCTTTCTACTGTGCTGTAATCTTTCATGAGTTGTGAATGCATTAAATTGATTTACATGTCTACATATCAATGCAAGGCTTGCTTTTTTAGTTTTCTTCCTATCGTATTGTCTCGATATATATTTGCTATTTAAAGATCGGAAGTAAACAAGCTATAATTTGAGTAAAAAGTAAATTAAATTGCCATATTTTCCAGAAATTGGTTGGCGACTCAATATAGCTCAATTTAATTTGAACTGGATGTGATAGCGGTTAATTTTATTTACACATTCAATATTAACTGTTGTGTTCTCATGTACATTTATAGATAATCAAAAATACTCTCGCACTTACGATTCTCTTGCGTCATATTATAAATAATATTCAATGGACGTTTCACTGTATGAGCGCACGTAGTCACACGCTGTTCTTAAGATATTGAGTTGTATGAAATATCTACAGGTTTATTACTTTCACAGTATTTTCTACAAAGTTGTTTGGCCTTAAATTAGATTGGGAACTTGTTTACTGAAAAAATATGATTAAATAGTTTTTAAAGGTTGAGCGAATGAATTGTGTCTGTTTATCTGATTATTCGATGTTATGAGTAAATAAATCATAGTTTCTCAACACATTCTGCAACATCCAATATATAGTTTTTTTTATAGTACGTAGGTGGCAAACAAGCATACGGCCCACCTGGTGGTAAGCGGTTACCGTAGCCTATAGACCTTAGAGTATATAGACGCTAGCAACACCAGAGGCATCACACGCGCGTCGCCATCTCCAAGGAAAGGGATAGGAGGTGGATAGAGTGGATAATAAGGAGAGGATAGGTAGGATACTAAGGAGAGGATAGGAAGGATAATAAGCAGAGGATAAGGAGGGGGTTTGGGCCATCAGCACTTTCACTCACCATACGAAACACAACGGTAGGGATAACTACCGTTGTTACACACTTATCTTTTGTAAGAGGGTGGTACTTCCCTGATCGAGCTGGCCCATTCGTGCTGTGATAAGTATGGCTCTACCATTAGAAATTCTCGATATTCTATATACTTATTGTATTTTGCAGAATGTGCAAGACTGGCAATTGCGATTAAAGGCAGCTTGCACCTTGCTTGAAAATTATATTAAAATATTGTGGTTACCGATAAGTACAGCTAAACCTTCAGATAAAATAAACGTTAAGGTACTCATAATGAAGGTCCATTAAAAGCAATTAATAATTCAGTCACGACCCCTGTCAGTAGTTGACAGCGGTTTTCGATGGCTATGTATTGTTAAATGAATATATTTGAATTTATTTCCTTCGAAATTAATTCTGAAAGCGGATTTCAATCATCCAAGTTAGAAATAGGAAAGTGGGAAATGTTTGTAGCTGACCTGTGTACAGAGCGTATAGCTGGTAATATTAAAATCAATTAAGCTGATTTTGTAGTTTTATAGCGTCCATAAGCAGTATTATAAGCTATAATAAGCGTCTCCGTGTTTCGAATGCCACGTAAAAGCCATTGACCGTTTTTTTTGTTTAGGTGGGAAAAAATGTTCGTAACCGTACACCCCGTCGCTCGGGGTAACGAACAGGGTAGTGTGGGGCCCTCACCCACTAAAAACCCGCCGTGTGCCATTTCTCCCCCTTTTTTGGCGGACCACCGGAACCATATTACATTCCTTCAGTGGTCCGCCGGCGGCTTACCCTTACAGGTACACCCTCAACTTGAGCGACGCACGGTGCGTCGTACCTTCGCGGGAGGCCTTGGGGGTGGCGGACGTTCCCCGGTCCAAAAGCCATTGACCCTACGCCTCAGATCTTCTAATCTAATATATAAAATTCTCGTGTCACAGTTTGTCACCATTCTCCTCCGAAACAGCTTGACCGATTCTTATGAAATTGTGTGTGTATATTCAGAAGGTCTGAGAATAGGATGTAAAGTATTTTTCATACCCCTAAGTGACAAGAGTGGTCCACCCTATAATTCTTTATTTTTATTTTTGGGACAAATATTTTTATTTTAATATTTTTATGATTCGGCATTAAATTATACATACAACCCTAAATTTTCACCCTTCTACTGCCAACGTAGAAATAATTTATATGGCAAAACAACATTTGCTGGGCCAGCTAGTCTAAATAAAATACATAAAACCCTACATTTTTACCCTTCCACTGCCAATCCCTATTTTTTAATAGCAATATTAGTACTTTAAAAATTTTAATTGCAAAATATTCACGAAAAAAAAATATGGCAACACGAAGTTCGCCGGGTGAGCAAGAGTAAAAGTAATTATTTTTTAAAATGATACATACATATTATCACGCCTTTTTACCGTAGGGATAGGCAGAGACTTCTCTCTACTTGCTACGATCCTGACACACACCTTTCGCTTCATCTACTTTCATTAGCGCTTTCATGCATGCTCGTTGGTTTCGAGTACTCTTAACCTGGCCTTCCTTAAGAACGTCTTCGATCTGTTCAAAATACGTGGCGTGGGTCGTAAAGACAATTGTGATGTGGAGATTGGGTATGGCTGTTGGTCAGTGCGATAGCTTAGCGACTTAGAGCACTTTTCCGGATTGGAAGGGACGCAGTTCGCATCCCGCTCGCACTAAAGTTCTCATTTTCCACTTTTACAAATAATTTGTAATCTGTAATAAGTCTTTTAAAAACCTATTAAGTACATTAATGCCTATTGAAATATTATAGAAATCGGAATATCTAAAATAAGTCTAAAAAAAAATAGTTGGAGGATTAATTGGAGGACTTTGGTAACAAACACCGCGATACGAGAATTTTATATATTAGATAACAACTTTTAACTGCGTGCGTGAGCTTAATGACACTATTCAGAAAGAATGAGAGAAAAAGAGATAGTCAATGAGTTTTTCAAAAGAGATTTTGGTATTATTAGGCACATATACATAATACTAAACGAAATGAGTGCAGGAAAGCGTAATCTACACTCATATATACTTTTAGTGCTTAATTGTGCCTCTGTGGTGCAGCGGTAGTGTAAGCGACTGCTGATCATGAGGTCTCGGGTTCGATTCTCGGGTAGGACAGTGTTACAGAGCTTTTTCGTAAAAGGAAAAATGCTCAGTAGGCGCTTGGAGTTCGAAATGTGTCCGGTAGACGGCAATAGGCTCGCCCCCTATTACGTGGGACTTAAACATAGCTGGTGAATCGTGGATGTGTAATACACCTCTGCCGACCTCTACGGGGAATACAGGCGTGATGCTATGTATTTGTTTATACATCAATGTTTATAACACATAAATTATACTAGGTTGTACGGCTTTGTGGTGAGTAAGACGGTAAGTTTACCACGCCCTGAGTAGTTGGCGTGGTAGCCTATAAACCAAAGGCAACCTTCGCGAGTAATCCACCCCAAGAAAAGCTATGTCCTATGGCTTTTAAGAATGAGGAATGATGAAGAGGAATGATGATATAGACGAGATGAAGAAGTGGTTGTTAAAATAATAGGAAAGGAAAGAGAGAGTGGTTTGGTAGGTTTCTAATTTAGACATAGAAACACACATATTTAGACATTTTTGAATTCAGAATGTTAAATTTTATTTTATATTTGATATAGGATACACATACATTTCAAAAACAAATCGCGGGTAAAATAGGGGTTGAATTTAGAAATTAAATCTTTAACGCTGACGAAGTCGCGGGTATCAAAAAGCTAGTATAAGTAGATAGATTCACGCCTGTTATCCAGAGGTATGGACAGAGACAACGGACAGCCCCTTGTCAATCATCTGCTTTTCCTTTCGCCTTTACAGAAGTCAATTAACAGTTTAATGTTTAATTAGTATGATTTGAATTTTTTCATCATTACAAAGTTTTACTGAATAAAAATTTATGGAAATCAATATTTAGCAAAGTTATGAATCCCAAGTTTATTATAAAGAGAGATAAAATGATCAAGAGACTTCACAAACGCATTGTGCCTTTGAAGAGATTACAGTTTCAAACTGTATTAGCTCAATTTGTCCTCAACTTCTAAACTTGTAGTTATGTTAAAATTTTCAAGGAAGACTGTCTGTTGCTTTTAGATTCGATTATTTTCGTGGACAGTTATTACTAATGGCTTGTTTTAATTGATGTGTTGCCACTAAATCTTTTTAAATGAAACTTATTAAGATATTTGGACTTGTATAGATAATAGAAGTATATGTTGCAATTTGGTGTTCCGAAGCAGAGCGTTTGGTGTTTTTTCTTTCTTTATCTAATATATTTGTATTTCTTGTAATACCTACGTTCGATTTTCAACTTAAAAAATCAAACGTAATTAAATACATATTGGCTTAGACAATCTGTTTATTATTCTAGACATCATTGACTACCATTACTTACTTATGTTTTAAAAAGGTTAATAGTACCTATAACTTCTTATACGAACAATTATTTTCAACTTCTACATTATACTGTTAATTTCATTATTTTGAAAAATAGAAGCAGCTCTATTGCCTGTTTATACAGTAAAAAATAGAGGTTGTTGCGTACATGGCACGATATCAATATGGGGTAAATGTTGCGTGTATATTACGATAACAATATTTACCAAAGTTGCGTTTTTTCGAGAGCTTTAATGTTCTTGTTACTTTTTAACGTTTTTAACCCACTTCAAAAAAAGGAGGAGGATTCTCAATTCGACCGTATATATTTTTTATTTGTGTTCGCGGATAACTTCGTCGTTCATGAACCGATTTTGATGATTATTTTTTTGTTGGAAAGGAGATAAGTATCCCAAGGGTGGTACTATGATAAGGAAACCAGGATCTAATGATGGCATCCCAGAGAAATCGAGGGGAACCTTCGAAAATCGTAGTGGTGACTAGTGCATTTGTTAATTTTTTTCATTAAGTATTTTAAAGCACTATGAAGATCTGGAGTCGATCTAATGATGGAGCCGAAATACAGTCGAGGGAATTCCTCAACGATTTACAACAGATGTGCTTCATGGTCGTCATTTGACGGGCGTCGTGGCGTAGTCGGTAGTGTAACCGACTTCCGTGCACAAGGTCGTGGGTGCGATTCCCACTCAGGACAATTATTTGTGTGATGAACACAGATATTTGTACTGCGTCTGGGTGTTTTCTATCTATTATATGTACGTATTTACAAAAAAAAAAAGCAATATATGTATTATATCCTTAATCTGGTACCCATAGCACAAGCGTTAAGCTTAGTTTGGGACCAGAGGACGTAGTGTGAAAATGTCCGTGAATATTTATTTATTTATGGTCGGTCCACGGGAGATGGTGGTACCAACCCGTAAGTGAATATTCCCACTTGGTACCCAGCCCTACAACCATGTCATACAATGGATGATAATTGCTTACTTCCCTTAGTCACCTCATACGACACCCATGGGAAAGAATGGGGTGGTGAGACTTGTATTCTTAGACTGTCACCACACGGACACGAATGGAATGAAGGAAGGTGGAGTCAAGTTATGAATGTTGAGCAAGCGAGCGATGTAGGTAAGCTAGAATAGAGCCTTTTGGCACTCTGTTTTCTCTGCCTACCCCGCAAGGGAGATTGCGCGATATTAAGTAAGTAGTAAGTACATAATAAGTAAGTAGTTAGGCCGTGTGGGGCCGGCTTTAGAATTGTCCCACCCCTCTCTACCCACGGGAGTCGTAAGAGCCGACTGAGGGAATACTGGGGGAGTGGGCAGCAGAAATCCCTCGAGTATTAACAACAGCCACTGCGATCACCAACCCGCCTGCCAAGCGTGGCGATTACGGCATTATCCCCCATGACGGGACCGCTCGATGTGGCGTTCTTCTGGGGAAGCCTATGTCCAACAGTAGACTTTGAAAGACTGATGGATGGATGGATGGATGGATGGAAGTACATAATACATATAAGTAAAAAAAAGTATTATTGTTTTCATGTGTTGCTTAGCACGGCTTTTATAGCATACCCACTTAAATTATTACACTTTACGATAGTAGAAAATACTTCGGTTAGTTAGACGAGAACCATATATCTGAATCAGGTGGTCATTTCCAAATAACTTATGGTTCATAGTGCAGTGGAAGGTAAACGAAGGTAGCGAGCCCTTGTCGGTTTATGGTAACAAATGTTCGATCCCTTTTGACGTTATTAGTGAGGGTTTACCACTAATTTAGTTGTTTATTTTTGTAATACACGTAGTATTACAGATTACGATTGGTGTTAGTTTTTATCGGCAACTCTACTCCAATGATTATAAATAAGACTCTAGTTTATTTTAAAACATAGCATCACGCCTGTATTCCCCGAAGGGGTAGGCAGAGGTGTATTACACACCCACGACTCGCCAGCTATGTTTAAGTCCCACATAATAGGGGGCGAGCCTATTGACGTCTACCGGGCACATTTCCAAACTCCGGGCTGCTACTGAGAATTTTTCTTTTTAGGAAAAAGCTCAATAGCATTGCCCGACCCGGGGATCGAACCCGAGACCTCATGATTAGCAGTCGCATACATTACCGCTACACCACCGAGGCAGTTTATTTTATAATATTTTTTTATAATAACTCGATCCCCGGGTCGAGCAATGTTATTGAGCTTTTTCGTAAAAAGAAAAATACTCAGTAGCAGTCCGAAGTTTGGAAATGTGCCCGGTAGACAGCAATAGGCTCGCCCCCTTTTACGTAGTGTGAAGTTAAACATAGCTGGCCAATCGTAGGTGTGTAATACACCTCTGCCTACACCTTCGGGGATACAGGCGTGATGCTATGTTGTTTTTTTTTATTTTATACTAGGTAGGCAAACGAATGACTAACCTAACGGTTAGCGGTCACCGTTGTCAATATAACAATACTAGGGCTCAGGTGTTGTGTAAGGAACCGGATGAAATTTGATATTTTTATATATTTTTTGAGCATTTGATATGCTTAGCCATATAAATAAACACAGTTCACAGTTCCGAGCAATTGCCAGGGCTGAATTCTCGCATCTGGGACGGTATTCCAGATGTATTTTTATCTTTATTTTAATACTAGTCTTAAAAGCTACTGGTGGTTGGACTGGGTACCAAGTGGGCGTAGTCACCTGCTATGGAGCCGAACGGGTTGGTAAGTACAACTATCTCCTGTGTGACCGGCCATGAAGTACATCGGTGTGTTTTAGTTGTAGCAGGAGATAGCGGTTATTTCTTTCATTTCATATAATAAGATGGTGAGCAGCGGCTTGACAATACCTTTTACCATCAGGTAGGCCGTGGCTCGCCTGCCACTATAAGCAATAAAAAAATAACCAAAACCTAGTTTTTAGGTTATATCTCAAGTTTCCGATATAGTAGCGGGATATAAAATGTATACCAGTTTTTAAGTCTAATCAAGAGTTATCACATAAAAAAAATGCATCAAATCCGTTCAGTAGCTTTTGCGTGATGCACGAACGAACAAACAAACAAACCGACTAACACACAAAAAATCTAAAAAAAAAAATGTTTTTTGTTCAGACACGCCTATAATAGCCTTATACAGTATTTTTTCTCAAATATTCTCAAATATCTTAAATGTACAGACACAGCTCTGTTACAGCTTAAAATAGTTAGGATTCGGGGAACAGAGAAGAAGAGGAGTGGATGACACACAAAATCCGATCCGATCACAAAACATCCAATTTAAATAAAATGTGATTATATTCTGCTGCAATCTACTCATGAAAACCGCATTATAATCTGCTTAGCAATTCCTGAAATATGTGCTAACAGACAAAAAAGTCGTTGTTTTGTGTTGCCTATCTCTTGTCTGTTATCGTCCTAACTCCATTTTTTAAAGATGTACAGATAGATACACCGGGTTGTGATATTTGGATATGTTGGATTCTCTTAAGCATATTCCGTCTCATGCAACGGATTCAGTTATTTTTATCATATTAATCCAAAAATAGTTTAAGCTTCACAAGAATGTGGTCAAGAAATCGTTTAGTATGCCAATCTAACATATATGTAGCTGCATACATACAAGATTGAAATCTTTTAATAGAAGACAAATTTTGTCACATATTTTTGCAAGAAAATGGAGTTTGACCATCTATTCTAGTACCTCATTTTTGTAGATTATATCCTTGATGAAAAATATAGGGACCGTGTGTAACATGATGCAACGACGGTTTCTTGACACTTGACCCAGTTCTGATAAGGATGATGTATCTGCTGCGTGGGTAACCATTTATTTTTGTAAAATAGGATGGCACGTGATAGAATGGCATACGCGTAGAATATTTATATTGCACTAGCTTCTGTCCCCAACCTCGTTTGCGTGGCTTCAAAATTTGTTTCAAGGATTTCAAAAATCATAATTTGTACTTTGTTTCAAGGAGTTAGGGTATATCCTACAGGAAGTCCTTATCGGAATAAAGATATTATACTCGTATAGGGCCTTTGCGACTTACGAGTTTTTAGGTTATATTTCTGGTTCCCGTTGTAGCAGTAGGCGTCAAACGTAACTATAGGTACCAGTTTTTAAGTCTAATCAAGAGCTATCAATTAAAAAAAGTTGCATCAAAATCCATTCAGTATTTTTTGCGTGATACGCGAACGAACAAACAGATAAACAGACAAAAAATTAAAAATTAAATTGTTTTGTGTTTAGACACGCCTAATACAAATTTAATATTAATCAAATATCTGAAATGTACAGCTACAGACACAGCTCTGTTACAGCTTTATAATAATATAGATTATGTACACGTATAGACATATAGTACGAGTATAAATATTTTCATTGTAAATTATACTCCACTACGCTCCTAATTAGTCGTTCTAACGAAAACAGCTTCACAGAAAAGAAATTAAGAACTCTGTTTTTGGGTAAGTACCTCCTTTTGGGGTGCTACATCGTGAATTCTTGTCATAGTTAGAACTAAAGGTTCGATATATATATAAATATATATATTGTTTTAGATTAGTCAACCCATTTTAGACTAACGTATGGTTTGCGTTAAACAAAAGTAACCCCCGATTAATGTAAGACAATGTTGAGATGTTGATGTTGACGAAGAGAATCTTTATATCAGAAAATTATATAATTTATTCTTTGAGTAACCACTTACTTCTAAATCACACATTAAAATATTCATTTTGTCTTCATTTTGTTATAATAAATAACACGAGAATGAAAACTACAGCTGCACAGTTTACCACGTTGGTTTAGTATACCCATCATTTTCCCAGTAGTAAGTTGCTTCCGACCGCTTTCCAGCTGCATTATGGAACGGCGAGCGAGTCTATTGTGAAAAGACACCGCACTAATATCCTAGATACTCAGTAGCGTCTATACACCGTGTTTATGTGTCAGCCATTTATATTTCACACTACGTTTTGTAAAGAGATTTTTTATTATATATAGGTATACTACGAGGGTAGCTAACTAGCATACAGATTTGATGGTAAGCGGTTACCGTAGCCTATAGACGCTAGCAACGACGATCATAGAATGCAACTTGGCTAGACCCACTGATGTATCACTCACGCGTCGCTGTCTCCAAGGAAAGGGATAGGAGGTGGAGGGGAAGGATAATAATTACAGACTTTACAAAACACGACTGAAGGAGTACCTTTTTTTTGTTTAGTCGGGAAAAAATGTACCTAACCGCACACCCCGTCGTTCGGGGCAACGAACAGGGTAGTGTGGGGCCCGCACCCACTAAAGAAACCCGCCGTGTGCCGTCTCTCCGCCTGTGTTGACGGACCACTGGAACTGTATTAGATTACTTCAGTGGCCCGCCGGCGGCTTACCCTTTCGGGTACCCTCTACTGAGCGACGCATCCGCACACGGAGCGTCACACCTGTGCGGGAGGCCTTGCGGGTGGCAGACGTTCCCCGGTCCATCCACCCGCAGCCTCAGCTAGGGCGGCACGAGGCGCAAGTACTCGCGCCTGCGCCGCCCCAGTCGCTGGCAGCGGTTTGGGTCAGCGGAAGAGTCCTCCTCCCTGGCCCTCTCCGCCGCTTCCTTCCGCGAGATAACCTCCTCGCAGAAACTGAAAGAGTAACATTGCAGTATCGTCTTCTCAATTGTTCTTTACCAAAATCTATACTATTATGAAGCTGTAACACAGCTGTGTCTGTACATTTAATATATTTGAGAAAAAATGATTTTATTGGGCTATATAGGCTTGCCTAAACACAAAACGATTTTTTTTAGATTTTTTGTCTGTTTATTTATCTGTTTGTCTGTTTGTTTGGTCACGCATCACGCAAAAACTACTGAACGGATATTGATGCAACTTTTTTTATTTGGTAGCTCTTGATTAGATTTAAAAACTGGTAAACATTTTATCCCGTTACTATATCGGGAAGATGATATGTGAGAGCCTAAAAACTAGCATTTGGCTGCGGCGAAGCCTAGTCTATTTATTACTATTATAAAACTGTAACATAGCTATATCTGTACATTTAAGATATTTTTTCAAATACTGTAATAGGCTATATAGGCGTGTCTAAACACAAAACGATTTTTTTTTAATTTTGTCTGTTTATCTGTTTGTTTGTTCGCGCATCACGTAAAAACTACTGAACGGATTTTAATGCAACTTTTTTTATTTGATAAATCTTGATTAGACTTAAAATCTGGTATACATTTTATCCCGCTACTATATCGGGAACCTGAGATACAACCCAAAATACCATATACCGTTAAACATATTTTTAAACATACGTTTAACGGTTATATTGTATTGCTTATATTGTATTTATCAGTTTTATTTTTTTAACTGCCTCGGTGTTGCAGCGGTAGTGTGTGCGACTGCTGATTATGAGGTCTCGGGTTCGATCCCCGGGTCGGGCAATGTTATTGAGCTTTTTCGTAAAAAGAAAGACTCTCAGTAGCAGCCCGGAGTTTGGAAATGAGCCCGGTAGACGGCAATAGGCTCGCCCCCTATTGCAAGTACGTGGGACCTAAACATAGCTGGCGAATCGCGAGTGTTTAAAATACACCTCTGCCTACCCCTTCGAGGAATATAGGCGTGATGCTATGTTTATTACGACTTTCGACATTTATTTTTATTTCTTACGACGCACGTTAGCCTATGTGTTATCGCTCATCGCATTTTTTTTATTTAACAAATTGGGCACGGGTCTGCTCTTATTGTGAGAGAGATTTAGGCCGCATACCACCATGCTTACCCAGTACATGATGGCAGACTACGTAAGCCGGCGAGTAAATGTCTTGAAGCATGCAGGTTTGTTAACGATAATGATCTTCACCAAGCAGTGATAATTTGTCAACAAATACACACATCATTTCGAAAAATCTTGATATGTGGGATTGGGCATCGAACACGTTACCACTTTCTTTGCAGTCGTTGGTTTTATAACTAGGGTATCACTACATTTAAAATTGTCTGAGCCTTTTTTTTACAATTACCTCTAAAAAAATTTTTATGTATTTCTTTTTGGATAACATATGAGACCATATCTTTCCCTGTGCAAATCATAGTACGTCATCTTGCTTACAAATGATTTAACATTTCTAACGATCACAGAAACCAGCTTTGAACGCATTTTTATTCAAAATATCCATAAATTATAATGATATATTTGTCCGCAGCATATCTGGAAAAGTCTTAAAACTAGACTGACGTTTAAATTCTTGATTATTTCGTGATTTATCGTAAAGGTTGCCTGGTTTATATGTTTATAGTGTATTTAAAAATATTTATAGAGCTGCGTTATTATTTGGTATGAATCTTAATTGTAATAATTAAGCTCACCTGATGGGAATAATGGATGTAATACATCCAACAGATGGCGTAAACGTCACCCCAGACATTAGTAGTCCCGAGCGGATTACTTCTATTTTCAATTTCACACTGACGCACTTTTTATTCATTTATATGACTGAAATACATATATTAGTTATCTATGTAGTTCCTAGTAAAACTTTTTACTCCAAAATTGGACGCAGACATAAATTAACTCATGAAAATACCAAATCGTATACTGAAACAGTAAACATCGGCTATAATTATGCGATACCAAAACAATTGGTGCGTTAATTAAGCAGCAGCGTAATTCCAAACCGGAATATTATCAGGCATTCAATATCAATGGATAATTCATAATTTATTTTGTATGTTAATGAATAATGCGTCAGAAAATAATGAGTGATTGAAGATGTAAATTACTTTTTACTAACTTAAGTTAAATATTCTGAAAAGTATTCTCTTTTATTACGTGTGTGTTTGTTAAGATAATAAAGAACAGTTTTCTGTCTTGAGAGAGACTTCACAAATATGGAGTGTCATTACAAAAGAACTTATTAAGTAATGAATGTTTAAAAAAGAATATGAAGTAAGTTTATTTGAGGGTGAACAGTAATCTTTTTTCTAGATAATTTCTCTTGAAGAAATAATTTGCTAAAAGCAACATATTATGTATTGAAAATAATTGCTCATATAGTTGGACTGAATAATTCTAAAGAAAATAAAATGAGCCGTCACGGGACGCAGATGTGAAAACATCTATTTTCTTTCTTTATTCAAATATTGTTCGAGTGTTATATAATTCTTGGTAAGCGCCCTCTCGTTATCCATATATGAATTAAAACTGTTATTGGATTATTGATTGACACTATACTTCCTAGTTAGTTGCTTTTGTCAACAGGTTAATTAAAACAGCCAGTTTTACCCTCCCTCCGCATTAGATGTTTTCACATCAAAAGTTTTTATGCAAAAAGAGAAAAAGGCCTTTTTGAAGACACTAATTAAATATAATATCTTCATTAGCTCAGTTCAGTGACGCAAAATCTATACAGTCATGAGCATGACCACTATATATTTATAAGGCGCGTCGTCTATGAGATTTGTACCTACAACTAACAATATAGAAATGAACCACAACGCTGTCCGTCTATTAAGTATATTATTACTATTCCATTTGTAACTTTCCAGTTTCAATATACAAGCATAGTCCTCAGAGACGTATAGACATGGTGTGACAATCAACCTGCTCTTTCCATGAAGCTTTAATGTCCCCATTCAATTCCACTTCGGGATAATTTTGCCGTAAAACGCTTAGACCGTGGTCCCACGAGAGCTCACTGGAGCGACAGCACTCAGGGTCTGTTACCTCGTAATCACCTTGTCACATTTAATATTAACATTCGTTTGTTTTATTACCCGTAGCAAAATAATCTAGATAAAAGCTTAAAGAATTATAATATAACTAGCAGCTGCCCGTGGTTATGCCTGCTTAATAAGACATCCTTGTGATGGACTAGTATGAGACCTTTTCTAACACACTAATAACAAACCTACTTGATAATGACAAGGTAAATTACCATGGCATCGTCTTTGGTTGTATTACATACGATAAAATGCTAACTATTAAAAAGCTGTAATAGAGTGTGTCTGTTCATTTACAATATTTGAGAAAAAAATGGTTGTGTTAGGCTACCTTATAGGCGTGTCAGACCACAATTTTTTTTAGATTCTTGTCTGTTTGTTCGTTCACGCATCACGCCAATTTTACTAAACGGATTTTGATGCAACGGTTTTATTTGATAGCTCTTGATTATTATTAAATTAACTTGAGTTAAAAGCTGGTATACGTTTTATCCCGCTACTATATAGCTAACCTGATATATAACCTAAAAATTAGCTTTTGCAATTTTGCATCACCTGGAATACCGTCCCAGATGCTTTGCCAATTCTGAACTATAAACATACCAACATTATTAGATATATATTCGTATATTCTTACACAATTCGTATTTTTTATGACTTATGGTGGCAGACGAGCCACAACCTGACAGTAAGTGGTAACCAACGTTTATAGACCCAGCAATACTAAGGAACTCATCATTTCATTTCGCGGGTGGGAAATAAATGAATGGACAGCTCTTACCGTCCATCACACGGCATATGGTGGTACCGACCTGCTCGGGCCCGATATCAAGTGACTTCTCCCATTTGGTACTCAACCCTACGACATCTCATACGACACCCAGAGGAAAGACTGGGATGATGTAGTTAATTTTTTTATTTTTAGTTTCGGAACATCATCAAAAAGTAACGTAATAGTAAGTACTTATATTTCATACGCCCTATTTTATACTATGAACATAAAACAGCTAACAATGTAAGTATGTAGTAAGTTTTACTTTTCCAAGTACATTTTATAAGTTGGCCGACCAACTCGTAAATTGAAAAGCTTCTTAGCTGTGATAGTTTTCCTTTTAACTTTGTTATATATACTACAACCGTATTTTTTTAAACTTATTTAAACCCATCATATAGCTGGCTATACTTGACTCTATTAAAAATATGCACTTTTAAGCTTAATATTTCACAAACAGATCAGGGGATCGGAACGGGTGTTGTGAAAAAAAAAAATAATATCCCCACTTTACATGTTCAGGAGGTACCGCAAAAAGGCCTTTTTAAGATATATTTTTATCACTTTGTCGGCGTAAATGGTATTTATATTCATGCCTCATTACAGTTTTCTAGTGCAAAGAGTCTCTGAACTAGAATAGAAGAATAAGAATAAAGAATATTTATTTGTTCGAACATGAATATTACAAAAACATTACAAAAATATGCATCGGTGTTTTATGCCAAAATAAGGATCACAATCATGTTCTGCCTGAATAGGCGTACAAACTAGTTGTCTAAAAGAGGATTACAAAACAATAATCATGGAAAATAGTAATAATAAGATAATCATAGAATATAAATTATTCAATGTCAATGGTGTTTTTAGATGTCAAATTGCTAGGCTGTGGAAAGGCGAATTCTGGGACACGGAGAAGCTATAAGGGTTCCTTGTTGACTACATAACCCTAAAAACGGATAACTTAAATTATTGTATTGGTACTTGATAAATGTATTAAGTTTAAATTTAATCCGAAGTAAGTGAAAATCACGTTTAAATATTCCTTTACATAAATAGATAGATATAAGCGAAGCTATTGAAAGCGTGTTAAAAAAGAAACTCCGAACCCAAAGATTGAAACTAAGACTACAAGAATACATTGTAAAATGGTCAATCGGAGACCTCAAGTTTATTTAAGAATACTTTCGCTGAATTACAATTTACATATATCTTTGAAAACAATACTGACTCTATATCTGATAACTTTATAAACTACTCTCGGGAAAATGAAGAGAGTCAGCGCTATAGGCACTTTTTCATAGCTAATTTTTTTATGGCATGAGTCGACCTCCATGACCTTCAAGTTATAAACCTAAAACTGTTCGATATGATGACGTTGTTGAATAATATATAACTTTTTCTATTTATGTAGCACAAAAGCGTACTTGAAAGAACATCTTATGTTGAATGAGTATTGCTTAGTATTATGAAGATAGATTTCGATATTATTCCAAAAAAGTTAATTTGTATTTTGAAGTAGTGTTGGTGAAAGAGCATTGTTGAATAAAAGTTTTGATTAAAACTATTATGTTGCAGCAGTAACAGCCTAGTGGTAAAACCAAGGACTGCAAAACAATAGTATTGACTACCTATCGAGTTAGATCCCCAGTCCTAGGTCACGGCACACACCTCTGATATTTCGAAATTATGTGTGTATTTCAACAAAATATCACAGCACGGTGAAGGAAAACACATCAGTAAACCTGCATGAGCCGTATGCCCCAGAGATGTTCTCGTCGGCATACGGCGTAGACGTAACGGGGCGTGTTGCGTCCCGGTAAGACGTCAATTATAAGCTCGCCCCCTATTACGTAGGACTTAAACATAGCTGGCGAGTCGTGGGTGTGTAATACACCTCTGCCTACCTCTTCGGGGAATACAGGCGTGATGCTGTTTTTTTTATGTTCTCGACGGCTTATGAAGTGACAGCAGAAGTGCCGTGCCCAATAGTGGGGCAGTAAAAAAAGTGATTGGACGGAGTCAAAATTTTATTCTGACAGTCGATCTCATTCTGACAGTCGGCCTCATTCTGACAGTCGGCCTCATTAATAGGCACAAAGTTATTCAACGTAATATGGAAAGGGCTATGTTCAGTATGTCGGTACGTGATGAGATTCACAATAAGCAAACTCGTATGCAATAACAATCTTAGTATAGTTTGCATAGTGACCATAGGTCTTTGATCCAAGGTCAGAGTTTTGCGCAACCGTTCTGGTGGTGAATTGAGATCATTATCCTATTTGTCTGCACGTCTTAAAAATACCTATGGGAGCAAAAATATAACACAACTGCAACAGAATGAAATGACGGCACAAATGGCGGAGTGGTTTAGATACCGGCCTCCCGCTCGAGTGGATTCGATTCCCATATATGACCCTTTGTGTGATATGACCCTATGTGTGATCTATAAATGGTTGTTCTGAGTCTGGGTACTTAGTGTCCGTGAAATTGTATGTTAGTAAAGTCCCCCCGCAATACAAGGATTATTACTTAAAGCAGGAAACGTATTTAAAAAAAAACACAACATAACCTCATTGTTGCGTTACTGATTGAAACCAACCTTGAAGTTTTCATATTGAGGTCCATCAGTCTCTCCTGAGCATGGTACTAAACTTTGTGGTAGGCAGTGGTTTCACTTTGCCCTTGAAATGTGTGAATTAAAGATCGGCACATATCACTTAAGTGATAACCGCTAAACCAATATTAATTTTGGATAGTCCGTAGTCCGTTAGCTGGATGGATACTGCTCGAAATAAAAAAGGATATGAAAAAAAAAAACACATACCTTAAAAAGAAAGACAAAAATCTCCATAGATACGTAGTATGCTTTGACCCTCAGACTAAATAAGTCCTAGACAGAGCGAAGAAAATTCTTTGCTATGTATGAGCGAGAACGTAAGATACAATTTACTGGTGCAAAAAACAAAGTCATAGATTTTTGTCTTTGTCGCCGGGGCCAGTTTTTGATATTGTCACGATGTCAAAATGCTTTGTCTGTCACGATTCAACTGACATAATCGAACATTTCTGTAAAAATTCGGGTTTTAATTAAAATTTAATGTTAATTTGTGTTAATGAGTGTTTTGAGAAAAAGACTACGTGATAATAGTGGTTGTAAAATAGTGTACTATGCTACAAAAGCTACGGCGAGCGTAAAAATACAGGTATAACATTTCATTCATATGTAGTCGAAAATGAAAAAAATTAATGATTGAATGCTATAAAGTGATATAAAATGGGTTTTTTTACTCAAAATTAATAATTGCTACTAAGATACACTCGCAAAACACGTTTTCTAGCTAAACTTCTATTACTGAGAATTGTTTCGGTGTTGCCTTATTGCGAATTTAATTTGCCCAGTTTTCACTACTAAAATTTATTTCAAATTTATGAGATGATGATAAATATTTACTATTTAATCCAGATGTGAGATCGAAATGGGTGTATGCTACGGAAAAACGAGGCAACCCACGAAATACCCAAAATATTTTCCACGACATTTTGTTGATGTCTCATTATACATAATAAGAAAATAGTAACGTTGGGAGCAAAATCATTGCCAGTGAATATGTTCATGTAAGTATAGCTTTTAGTCTTTGTAACTTCAAAAAATATAGTATCACGCCTGTATTCCCCGAAGGGGTAGGCAGAGGTGTATTACTCCGGGCTACTACTGAGAATTGTTTTTTTGTTTTGAAAAATCTTAGTAACACTGCCTGACCCGGGGATCGACCGACCTCATGACCAGCAGTCGCTTACACTACCACTGCACCACAGAGGCAGTTGTAATTTCATCTTTGTAAGTAAATCTCTTGCCGTGTGGGCCCGGCTTTGCCGTGTGGGCCCGGATTTAGAATTGTCCCACCCCTCTCTACCCACGGGAGTCGTAAGAGCCGACTGAGGGAATTCCGGGGGAGTGGGCAGCAGCACTCCCTCGAGTATTAACAACATCCACTGCGATCGCCAACCCGCCTGCCAAGCGTGGCGATTACGGCAGTATCTTCCATGACGGGACCGCTCGTTGTGGCGTTTTCTTGGGGAGGCCTATGTCCAGCAGTGGACGTTGAAAGGCTGATGGATGGAAGTAAATCTCAATTCAAGATTATGACTACCGCTGTAGTCATAATCTAGAATTCAGAGAAACTGATTTGCTCTAAGTTCTTATTCAATTAGTTAAATCAGCGCTGGAAGGAAGATAATTATTTTCTAATTTGACCCAGAAAAGAAAGAAAAGATAATTTAACTATATTCTTGTGTACTATTATTTTATTAAATATAACTTATTATTATTTACCAGATGAGATATCGAACAGAACGGCAATTTATGGAGCAGCAATACTTACCTTGCATCAAGGCTCAAAGTCTTAGTATTTCCCTACGTGATCGAATTCTTATTACGGAGATCCGTAGAACGTGAATATCCGACATAGCCTGCCAGGTTTGCATGCTGAAGTGGCAATGGGCAGGCCATATCGCTTGACGAGCTGACAACCGTTGGGGAAAAAGGTTTTCGAGTTGCGACCACGTATCGGACAGCGCAGCGTAATATGGCCTCCCACCAGATGGACCAAATATATGGTCGAAGCTGCAGGGAGCCGTTGGATGCAGTCAGCACAAGCCCGCTAGTTCTGGTGCTCTCTTGGGGAGGCCAATGTCCAGCAGTGGACGTTGGGTGAATAGAAGGGGTGGTAGATTTACTTTTAAATAATTATTTTGATAAAAGCTGTGATTTTCAATTAAATATTTGTTACGAAGAGTTTCTTATTTACGATCAAGTTACAGACGCATTCTAACTATCGTTTATTTTACCCAAATATGGTTAAATATTTAACAATCTGGCAACATTTAAAAAAATATTGCTGTTTCAAGTGCGGCCACGCCGTGGCACCGTCTAGTTAGTCTGAGCTTTGACTAAAAGTCAGTTTCAAGTCAAAACTATCGACTTTAATATATAGTGTGTTTATTAACAATAGTGATGGCGAATATAATAGCTACGTGAGAAAAAGAGAGCACCTGTGTTTATCTGTTGCTCTCGAACCGTTTGACATCAGTTGGGAATAAAAACAAAACGAGGCCTGAAGTTTTATTTTATTTAGTGTTTTGTAGTATTTTTGAGAAGACACACGAAGGCATGTTTTTGACAAAAGTTTGATCTTCGTGTACCTATCATTAAACTCGTCACACATCGTTCTGCTAGAGAGGCAAACTAAAGCCAATTGGGAGCCTGCGCTCATTATAGTCTTCGATAATACGCTTCTTCTGGGCCCATCCATTCATTTTATTTTAGTCAGTATGGTCATTATCAACTATAATTTAATGAGAATAAAAACTTAACTAGTCAAAACGAATGAACATTCAATTATCTTCACAGCTTCGCATTCCAATATTTGACGAAAGCAAATAAATATGTAGGCGTAGGTACTTATATTTTGGATAAATGATTCTCCATATAACAGTAAAGCATACGTAAGCAAATCACTTCAACGGAACACACTCCACATTTCCGCGTACAACACAAAAGGTCATCGCACGACCCATTAACAATGTGAGCCACGTCTTAAGATTTTATCACTAGTTTATTTTGTTTTGTCGACATCCGAAGCCGCACTTACATGATGAAACTTTTTGAGGTTTTACGTCTGTTTCAGATTTAATGTTTTAGGTCAATTGGAGACGTATTTGGCGATGAAACTCGTTCGTCTTGGTTTGTAGCGCTTTGCACAATAGAATTTATAGCATTGAGTGAAATTATTATTACAGTACTGTTTTTAGGAAGTACAATTTAAAGGCATGGTTTATTTTAGCAGACCTGTTTAGAGTACAAATTAGGTTTTTGCTATAGCAGACTATTTTTAGTATTTCTGGGATAAACGCGTGAACACTATAGCAGTAATATTCATAAAACAGGTAATTTACCAAACAGAATAAATTTCAGAGCACAACGCAGTTACGTGATTCTAAGTCGTAGGTACCGAAGCAAAATCGAAACCTGCATGTCTGATAGATTTTGTCAACGGCTTATGAAGTCTGCCCACTTTTGTTTTTGTTAAGGCGGGAAAAAATTTACCTAACCTCACACCCCGTCGTTCGGAGTAACGAACGGGGTATTGTGGGCCCTCACCCACTAAGGAAACCCGCCGTGTGCCGTCTCTCCGAGTGTGTTGGCGGGCCACTGGTACTATGTTGCATTATTTCAGTGGTCCGCTAGTAGCTAACGCTTTTGGGTACCCTCTACTGAGCGACGCATCAAGCACAAGGAGCGTCGCACATTTGCGGGAGGCCTTGTGGGTCTGCCAACCTGTGACTAATAGTAGGACAATAAAAGGCTTGAAAAAAAAAGGATTTTGTCAAACTGGCCACTTTCAACGACTGGTCTCAAATCTCTTTGGCCACTAGTTTCAAATATTTGGCATTTAGTTAAGAATTCCGAATTCAAATTTATTTAAAATATTTAGCTTGTGTTTGTATTTCGAATTCCGAGATTCAATTATTTTTCTGGTCATATAATTTTTCTTTGACTTGATATTGTTCACACAAAATACGGCATCATTTACGAATACGAGTTCCATCGTGGCACTTAAGTCTTGTTTATTCCATATAAAACACCCATTTGATAGATTAAGCCCTATTGTTAAATTGTGTATAGGTAGACTTCGAGGACGCGCTTGGTTCATTTGGTGATAAGAGAGTGAATGATGCAGGTAGGCTCATTGCGGATGTATGTATGGAGAGAAACCTTATTGTGTCAAACACATTTTTTCAACATAAGGACATCCATATGTATACATGGAGAAGAAATGAACAGAGAAGTATGATAGATTTAATTCTGGTAGACAGTCGCCTCCGGAGTAAAACTCTGGATACAAGAGCCTACAGGGGTCCCACTGTCGACACGGACCACTATCTCGTTATTGCGAGATTTAATGGTCTGTTCAGAAAGTGGAGACACTGGCGAGAGCGTGTCCACTTCGGAGGGCTTGAAAGAATAAAGATTGAAAAGTTGCAAGAAGAGAGTGTAAGAGCAAAGTATGTAGAGGGTGTCCGTAATCGGCTGACAATGGCAAGTCAGCCGGGATCTGACATAGAAGAATGCTGGAGAGTATTGAAAGATAGTATGGTAGATACAGCGAAAGAAGTATATGGATGCTCAAAGAAGCATAGAAAGTGAAAGGTGATGCATGGTGAGATACGGAAGTAGCAGCTTCCGTAGACCAAAAGAATAAAGCGTGGCTGGACTATGTATCTTCTTTGAACCTGAGTGCAAGTATGAAAGAACAGAAGAAAGAAATATACTGGCAACGTAAGAATGACACCAAAGCCTTAGTGAAAGAGAAGCGTGATAGAGCAAATATGATTGCAGAAGAAAGGCTGACCAACAACTTCGAGAGCAACACATAACTTTTCTGGAGGGAGGTGAAGAAATCTCGGAGTGGTTGGTCAGCTTTCAGAATAAATAAAATAAGGTCTAAAGGTGGAGACATTCTTACGCAAACACAAGATGTGTTAAGCCGATGGAGTGAATATTTTGGAGATATGTATGCGGATGTTCAGGGTGATGCCGGTGCCACATGTGGTCTAACAGATCAGCATTCGGTACCGGCATCCTCTGATGACATTAGTATGGATGAAGTTGAATGGGCGATTAGAAGTTTGAAAAATGGTAAGGCAGCGGGTATTGATATGGTGTCTGCTGAGATGATCAAGCTTGGAGGCTCATGTGTCTGGGAATCCTTCCTGATGCTTCGCAATTTATGTTGGAGCTCGGGAATGGTTCCCAAGGGCTGGAGAAACGCAGTCATCGTGCCCTTGTTTAAAAACAAGGGTTCACGTTATGACTGTGCAAACTACAGAGCCATAAGCTTGACCAGTTTGGCAGTCAAAGTGTATGGTAAGATTGTAGAAAGGAGAATGAGGATGGTATCTGATGAATTTTTGTGTGAGGCACAAGGAGGTTTCAGGTGTGGACGAGGATGCATTGATCAAGTGTTTTCTCTGCGCAACATTGTGGAGAAGCATCTGGCTGTAGGCCAGAGGGTTTTCTGCAGTTTTGTGGATTTGGAGAAAGCATTTGACACTGTTGTACGAAAGGAACTTTGGGACGTTTTGCCGGAGTATGGTATTAGCGGTAGACTGCTACAAGCGGTGTAGTCCAACTACATGGACTGCAGAGCTTGTGTGCGGCTGGATGATGGAATGTCACCCTGGTTTGACGTCAATATTGGCGTTAAACAGGGCTGCGTTCTATCAGCCGACTGTTTATCATATATATGGATAAATGTCTACAAAGGTTGAATGAAATGAATGTGGGAGTTCAGATGGGCGACTCAGTAGTTAACTCGCTGCTATATGCAGACGATGCAGTCCTATTAGCGCAGTCTGCGACTGACCTGCAAACCCTAGTCGACGTAATGGCAGAAGATTGTAAGAAAAGGGGCCTACGTGTGAATGTGAGCAAAACCAAAGTAATGGTTTTTGAAAGAGAAGAAGCCAGAACAGATGTTAGAGTAGCAATAGGAAATGGTGTGCTAGAACAAGTGTATGAATTTGTATATCTTGGATGTGGATTCAGTCGGGATGGAAGGTACACCACTGATGTAGAAAGAAGAGTGAATGCGGGAAATAGAGTGAACGGAGCATTGGGACAACTTCTCGGAGCCACCACCTCAACCAGAAGGCACGTGTCGCAATACATAACGCAGTGCTTGTCCCAACGTTATTATATGGAAGTGAGAGTTGGGTATGTGAAAAGGAGAATGAGAACAAAATCAATGCGGTCGAAATGCGATCTCTGCGGAGAATCTGCGGAGTGAGGCTGACTGACCGCATTCGTAACAATGACGTAAGAGAGCGAGTAGGTATGAAAGAGAGTATTGGTGTAAAGATGCGAAAGGGAATGCTCCGATGGTTCGGACATGTGGAATGAATGCCGGACGAGTGACTGGCTAAGAAGATATACAATGCGAAAGTGGAAGGGTGTAGGTACAGGGGGAGACCGAGACTTCTTACCTATCTAGACCAAATTGGTCATGTACTGAAGAAAGGTGGAGTCAGGAGTCTCCGAAACCGGCGAGCGTGTATGAAGAGAGTTATGAATGTTAAGGAAGCGAGAGATGTATGCAAGAATAGAGCCTCTTGGCACTGTGTTCTCTCTGCCTACCCCGCAAGGGAAATGGCGTGATGATAAGTAAGTAAGTAAGTGTATAGGTAGATCCCATTTGAATTCATACTGATTCAAAATTCAAATTCAAATTCAAAAATATCTTTATTTCATAGGCCTATTAAATAGCACTTAAAATCGTCAAGAATACACTAATAATCAACACGAGCGCCTGAGGCGAGTGCATCCACAATAACAAAGTGGCGATTGCAATCGCCACAAGCGGCCGGATTCCGAATTAAAGCCTTTCATGAGAAGAACCCGGCAAGAAACTCATGGGCCACTTTTTTAAATTGCCAATTTATTACAATTTAATATAATCTTTATAACTAAAATTACATTATATCATACAAAACAATTTTGAAAATTAATGAATGAGGAGCAGCTCAAGCCCATTTTGTTTTGTCCTCAAGATAATCCGAAACAGTGTAATAACCTTGATTACAAAGTCTAATTTTTATGGCTTTCTTAAACTTATTTAGTGGCATGTTTCGGAAATTTTCAGGAATCTTATTGTAAAAGCATATACATTGCATATACATTGAATTATATATACATTGCTATTAAAAGATCTACTAATTCTGTGGAGACGAGTACTGTGTGCAATAAGATTGCCTTTGTTTCTAGTATTAATGTGATGAACATCGCTATACTTATCAAAACATCCGATGTTTTTCTTGACATACAACAGATTTTCGTATATACATTGAGACACAAGATTCTTGGAAGTGTAAGATTTTATACTTGACCTCATAGAAATCCACGCCTCAAAGGGCTTGTAGAAGTGTCAATCCTGATTGTTGTGGTATCCATATTAGCTAATTCTCTCATACCACGGACATTGGTCCAAGTACACTCTTCCTGCGTACAGTTTGGAATACATCGTGGCTGGATGGTTTTAGCCTAACGTGACGGTGAGTTATCATAAATATCTACACAACACCACCCTATTCATTGGACTAAGTGAAGATGAGGGTAGGTACCACCGTCGTTTACAGCCCAAAAGAATTTCCATGTCATTCAATTGTCGGGAAAGATTACCGATAGTACAACGAACCATGTAACTTTGTAGCAGACAGTGGCCTGCGGCACAAGCTCCATAATGCTAAGTTACAACATAGCATCTGGTTGACAGTAGCCTTTGTCGTCGTGTCGACGATAAGAAAAACGACAAACCTTACCATATTGCACGCCTCATAAGCGAAGCGTTTCTATTTGTCATATATTGCACTTGTAAAATAATATATACACACACGTACCAAGAAAATTACTATACTATTTTTAACACTCATGATATTTTTGATGCCATTTTTGTTATATAAACTAGTTAAAAAACTGTTTAAAAAAGTTCTGTCTTGGACGTCCGTGTCACTTTTCACGGTCTGATTCGATGTGGTTTAATTGTTATTAAATAAACAAAAAATAGTGAATATTCACGCTCGATTCGACACTAAAACCAGCGCTAGCCTTAATCCTTATTTCGTGAGAACTATTTCTATAGACCAATATAGAAGTACTTACTTACTTACTTACTTATCATCACGCCATTTCCCTTGAAGGGTAGGCAGAGAGAACAGACAAGGCGAGATAATATAATAAATATAGAATAATAATAATATAGAAAGAATATATATTCAATATAGAAGTACTTCTTAAAATTAGCGCTAGATGGCGTATAAGACATGAAAACCACAGTACTTTTTGAAATTAGCGCTATCTATGTGATTTATTGAAAACTACTTAGTAAGACCAATACATTATTAGTTACTTATCAAATAATCAATTTTATTGCGAAAAATGATTATGAGGCGTGCCCTTTTGGATTTTCCAAAGTATTTTCAGTTATATGATCTACCTCCATGACCCATATAAACAGGAAAATTGTAGATAACGCTCGCCTTGTCAAGTTGATCAGATAAATAAATTATTCGCGATTTTACATATCTCCTTCGCCTGAGCACCCTTCATCATTATTCAGAACAAACTTGAGTTTACATCTTTTGCATAATTGAATAGACGCAAGAACAATTGTGTAAGTTTGATACCTTGATGTGATGCGTGGCCTTATGAGTAGACATGCGTAATGCCCATAACTATTAATCTATTAATTTTAGAGTACAAATTACTATTTGTGAATGAGGAAAAAGATAACTTTAGTACAAGTGGGTATCGAACCTGCGTCCCTTCCTTTCGGGGGAAGTGCTCTAATCCACTGAGCTATTGTACTCCCTTACGGTCATACCCAATTTCCTCATCACATTTGTCTTAAAGACCAACGCCATCTATCTGAACGCATTTACATGCATTAATCCAATATAGTAAGTTTAATTTTGAAATTAAAATTCATACTATTTGATGGCGTGATTTTTTAAACACTGATCCATATTTTTAGCACTTGACATGCTCAGTTACTTTTAAAGTACAATGAATTTTAGGATAAATATCCTATCGCGTAAATACGCGAGTATTACACACTATGAAAAATACTTTTTAGCACCCACCCGTAACCATGAATGCTATAAAATTAAGTAAACGTGAAAATTATTTAAAAGTAGTTTTATTTCATAATTTTAATTTTGAAAATTGTTATATTTCACAAGCCGTTGGGAAATCACGACTTTCAGGTTCTCTCAAGATGATTTCCTTCACCAATATGAAGCAGTGACAACTAGTTACTTTAGGAGAATTATATCTAAATGTATTGATTCGAGGACAAAACGAAATATTAAACTGGACGAACTTAATAGGTACCTGAAAAAACATTTAACCCGGACCGTAAAGACCGGTTACATATCGCAATTTATTGGCTCACAATTATCAAAGCGATTTTTTGATGTGAAACATCTAATGCGGAGGGAGGGTAAAATCGGCTGTCAGCGTGGCGACGCTTTTATTTTACTTGTCCCGTTAATATTTTTTACGTTAAATTTGACACACTTCCCGGTTTCTGATTGAATTTTACACGCATGTACTCGTATATATTGCGTGACAATACAATATTATGATGACATAGAGCTGATCTGATGATGGAACTGGAAGGTGGACATAGGAACTCTATAATGAAACGAGGCAACCCCATCGAGTTTGGGCTTTTATGATTCGTCTTGCCCAGTACTTTGTGTCTAAATGGTATCCAGGATCTGATGATGGAGCTGGAAGGTGAACACAGTAACTCTGTAATGAAACACGCAACCCCATCGAGTTTAGAATCACTTGATTCGTCTTGACGAGTACTTTGTCTTTAGATGGTATTCAGGGTCTGTTGATGGAGCTAGAAGGTGGCCATAGGAACTCCGTTATAAAACGACATAACTCCATCGAGCTTGGGCTCGTATGATGTGTCTTGACGAGTACTTTGTCTCTAGATGGTATCCAGAGTCTGACGATGAAGCTGGAAGGTGGCCACAGTAACTCTGTAATGAAACGACGCAACCCTATCGAGTTTATACTCGTTTGATTCGTCTTGAGGAGTACTTTGTCAAGTTATGATCATTTTATTTCTACAAAATAATTCCGATGTTTTCACATCTGCTAGACATTCCGCGACGTCTAGTTTTTTTTTTATATCAAAATGCTTTATCCTGCCTGTACATTTCAGCTAGGTTGGAGTGGGGAAACATGGCAACTATTTTCTTGTTGTAGAGCCTTGCTTATGCCACCATGAATGGGCCGGCTCGATCGGGGAAGTACCGCTCACAAAAGATCAGCGTGTAACAACGGTAGCTACTCCTACCCTTGTGTTGCGTATGGTGAGGGAGAGCGTCGGAGGCCCAGTCTCTTTCCCTATCATCTCCTAATTATCCTTCTTATCCTCTCCTTAGTATCCTACCCAACCTCTCCCTATTAAGTATACTGACTATCTACCTATCCCTTTCTTTGAATATAACGATGCGCGAGTGATGTTGCTATCGTCTATAGGCACGGTAACCGCTTACCATCAGGTGGCGTATGCTTGTTTTCCATCGACGTAGTATAATGAAACTGGTTTTATAGATAACTGTTCAGTTTTCTCTTAGTGAGGACTAAAAATAAATTTATTTTGCTAAATAGGTACTACGAGCATGATGATCCGTAAGATTATTTGAAACTTCAAAATCAACCTAATACATATTGGCACTAAGCTACTTATTTGTAAAAAAATACCAATGTGATAAATATACATTGAATATTTATGAAATCCCTGTAAAATTAAATTTATTTCAACTGTCATTATTATCGATAAGAATTTTATGCATGAAAATCCATAATGACTTTTTAGTCCTAATGGAGCATAGTTAATCGAATGCGTTATTATTTCAATCATAGTACCTCCATTAGTATTTATTATGTGGTACCTCTTTGAAGTAAACCTGCACATTTAGAATTTTCTGGAGCACTAACGATATAAAAAGAAGGTATTATTTTCTTAGTACGTATGTATCTGTACTACACTCAGCGCCACAATTAACCACGCACCATTAATTTTGTCTAAAATTAGTAAAGTGCACTTTTAGCACGTTTTTTTTTTTGTACTATCAAATAGTTAATCTAATTATTGGTGTCAAATAAAAAAAATAAAGGCAATTAATAGCAGAATAACACAAAGAACGACTTTATTCACATTTTACCATCATTCTTATCA
The DNA here is from genome assembly GCA_948253155.1 of Leucoma salicis. Classification (NCBI taxonomy): domain Eukaryota; kingdom Metazoa; phylum Arthropoda; class Insecta; order Lepidoptera; family Erebidae; genus Leucoma; species Leucoma salicis. Next base: position 8,391,548 of record OX411820.1, on the reverse strand, counting down.
GTTTAAACTTCTAAATAGTTAGTTGGCATTTTTTTTGATGTACAAATACCATAGAATTATTAAAACTTAAGTTCGAGTACTCGAATACTTAAAAAGTGACAAACAAGCCACATTAAAAGGGTGCGCTGTTAATTTTGCCGCTGAGTGTATTATAAAGCTATAACAGAGCTATGTCTGTACATTTGACTGCACAAATAACTTGATTTAGATCGCGGCCTCCGGCTCGAGTGTTGTGTGTTGGATTCCCGCACAGGACAACTCTTTGTGTAATCCACAAATGGTTGTCCTGAGTCTGGGTGTACTTTGTGTCCGTAAAATTTTATACGTTTGTAAAGTCCCCCGCGATACAAGTATTATTCCAGAGTGCAGGTCTTAAAAAAAAAAGAAGATAATTGAGAAAAACATTTATTCGGCTATTTATTTCTCTTTCTATCTGTTTGTCTGTTTATTTGTTCGGGATGTTCGGGCATCACAAAAAACTACTGAACAGAGATTAATGTTTTTTTTTGTTTGTAACTCTTGATTAAACTTAAAGCTGGTAGACATTTTAGATCTTGCTACTATATCCGGAACCTGAGATTTAACCTAAAACTAGGTTCTGGCTGCGGCGCAGCCGCGAGCAAAGGCTTAGTAGGTACTAGTTATACGACACCTATTTGTAAATACCTGACTACCTCCGTTAAGCAGTCGGTTGCGTCTGTCAGTCGTTAATAAAAAGACTGACTATTTAGATATTTTTATATATATATTTTTAGCATTTGACATGCTTAGCACTATGCATTAAACACAAAGTGAAAAATGTGAAATCGAAAATAACAGTCAGGAGCAGGATTTGAACCTGCATCTCCTGGATACCGTCCAGATGCTTTACCAATTCAGCCATCCTGACAATTGCTCCTGACTGCTAATTTCGATAACACATTCATACTTAACGTCTTTGGGTGACGCCTGCACCATCTGTCGGAAGTATTTTCATACATTATACCGACCAGGTAAACTTAATTTTACAATTAAGATTTTACCTAATAATGACGCAAACCCTATAAATATTTAGATATTTTTATATATATATTTTTACCATTTGACATGCTTAGCACTATGCATTAAACACAAAGTGAAAAATGTGAAATCGAAAATAACAGTCAGGAGCAGGATTTGAACCTGCATCTCCTGGATACCGTCCAGATGCTTTACCAATTCAGCCATCCTGACAATTGCTCCTGACTGCTAATTTCGATAACACATTCATACTTAACGTCTTTGAGTGACGCCTGCACCATCTGTCGGAAGTATTTTCATACATTATACCGACCAGGTAAACTTAATTTTACAATTAAGATTTTACCTAATAATGACGCAAACCCTATAAATATTTAGATATTTTTATATATATATTTTTAGCATTGACATGCTTAGCACTATGCATTAAACACAAAGTGAAAAATGTGAAATCGAAAATAACAGTCAGGAGCAGGATTTGAACCTGCATCTCCTGGATACCGTCCAGATGCTTTACCAATTCAGCCATCCTGACTGTTAAAAATATATATATAAAAATATCTAAATATTTATAGGGTTTGCGTCATTATTAGGTAAAATCTTAATTGTAAAATTAAGTTTACCTGGTCGGTATAATGTATGAAAATACTTCCGACAGATGGTGCAGGCGTCACCCAAAGACGTTAAGTATGAATGTGTTATCGAAATTAGCAGTCAGGAGCAATTGTCAGGATGGCTGAATTGGTAAAGCATCTGGACGGTATCCAGGAGATGCAGGTTCAAATCCTGCTCCTGACTGTTGTTTTCGATTTCACATTTTTCACTTTGTGTTTAATGCATAGTGCTAAGCATGTCAAATGCTAAAAATATATATATAAAAATATCCAAATATTTATAGGGTTTGCGTCATTATTAGGTAAAATCTTAATTGTAAAATTAAGTTTACCTGGTCGGTATAATGTATGAAAATACTTCCGACAGATGGTGCAGGCGTCACCCAAAGACGTTAAGTATGAATGTGTTATCAAAATTAGCAGTCAGGAGCAATTGTCAGGATGGCTGAATTGGTAAAGCATCGGGACGGTATCCAGGAGATGCAGGTTCGAATCCTGCTCCTGACTGTTATTTTCGATTTCACATTTTTCACTTTGTGTTTAATGCATAGTGCTAAGCATGTCAAATGCTAAATATATATATATATAAATATCTAAATATTAATAGGGTTTGCGTCATTATTAGGTAAAATCTTAATTGTAAAATTAAGTTTACCTGGTCGGTATAATGTATGAAAATACTTCCGACAGATGGTGCAGGCGTCACCCAAAGACGTTAAGTATGAATGTGTTATCGAAATTAGCAGTCAGGAGCAATTGTCAGGATGGCTGAATTGGTAAAGCATCTGGACGGTATCCAGGAGATGCAGGTTCAAATCCTGCTCCTGACTGTTATTTACGATTTCACATTTTTACTTTGTGTTTAATGCATAGTGCTAAGCATGTCAAATGCTAAAAATATATATATAAAAATATCTAAATATTTATAGGGTTTGCGTCATTATTAGGTAAAATCTTAATTGTAAAATTAAGTTTACCTGGTCGGTATAATGTATGAAAATACTTCCGACAGATGGTGCAGGCGTCACCCAAAGACGTTAAGTATGAATGTGTTATCGAAATTAGCAGTCAGGAGCAATTGTCAGGATGGCTGAATTGGTAAAGCATCTGGACGGTATCCAGGAGATGCAGGTTCAAATCCTGCTCCTGACTGTTATTTTCGATTTCACATTTTTCACTTTGTGTTTAATGCATAGTGCTAAGCATGTCAAATGCTAAAAATATATATATAAAAATATCCAAATATTTATAGGGTTTGCGTCATTATTAGGTAAAATCTTAATTGTAAAATTAAGTTTACCTGGTCGGTATAATGTATGAAAATACTTCCGACAGATGGTGCAGGCGTCACCCAAAGACGTTAAGTATGAATGTGTTATCGAAATTAGCAGTCAGGAGCAATTGTCAGGATGGCTGAATTGGTAAAGCATCTGGACGGTATCCAGGAGATGCAGGTTCAAATCCTGCTCCTGACTGTTATTTACGATTTCACATTTTTACTTTGTGTTTAATGCATAGTGCTAAGCATGTCAAATGCTAAAAATATATATATAAAAATATCTAAATATTTATAGGGTTTGCGTCATTATTAGGTAAAATCTTAATTGTAAAATTAAGTTTACCTGGTCGGTATAATGTATGAAAATACTTCCGACAGATGGTGCAGGCGTCACCCAAAGACGTTAAGTATGAATGTGTTATCGAAATTAGCAGTCAGGAGCAATTGTCAGGATGGCTGAATTGGTAAAGCATCTGGACGGTATCCAGGAGATGCAGGTTCAAATCCTGCTCCTGACTGTTATTTTCGATTTCACATTTTTCACTTTGTGTTTAATGCATAGTGCTAAGCATGTCAAATGCTAAAAATATATATAAAAATATCTAAATATTTATAGGGTTTGCGTCATTATTAGGTAAAATCTTAATTGTAAAATTAAGTTTACCTGGTCGGTATAATGTATGAAAATACTTCCGACAGATGGTGCAGGCGTCACCCAAAGACGTTAAGTATGAATGTGTTATCGAAATTAGCAGTCAGGAGCAATTGTCAGGATGGCTGAATTGGTAAAGCATCTGGACGGTATCCAGGAGATGCAGGTTCAAATCCTGCTCCTGACTGTTATTTTCGATTTCACATTTTTCACTTTGTGTTTAATGCATAGTGCTAAGCATGTCAAATGCTAAAAATATATATATAAAAATATCTAAATATTTATGGGGTTTGCGTCATTATTAGGTAAAATCTTAATTGTAAAATTAAGTTTACCTGGTCGGTATAATGTATGAAAATACTTCCGACAGATGGTGCAGGCGTTACCCAAAGACGTTAAGTATGAATGTGTTATCGAAATTAGCAGTCAGGAGCAATTGTCAGGATGGCTGAATTGGTAAAGCATCTGGACGGTATCCAGGAGATGCAGGTTCAAATCCTGCTCCTGACTGTTATTTTCGATTTCACATTTTTCACTTTGTGTTTAATAAAAAGACTGACTATTAAGAGCTAAAAAGACTGTCTATAGAGGTCGCTTATCGCGTTGGTCTTGTTATTAATAGGGAGCAAACAAAATATTACTGTATATTATTATTATATATATATATATATATATATATATAGACAAATATACTATATATATACACAAACGTAATGGATTATAGATGAAAAATATCCTATAACTAACAACATCTAATATTGTGTAACACACAAACTATTGAGACGCCTAGATGTAACCAAAAACTCATTAACAAAGAACAATGGCTACAATTTTGGTCTCAACAAAAAATGGCCGCCATCTATTCTAATTAGCAACTGTTATGTGTAACATATTTTAATGTAAATGTTATGTAAATTGTCTTCACAGTTTTGCTATAATGAAATAGAATTTAAATTAGCCACTTAAAGTGAAACAATACATTGGGAATTCATTGTTAATATGACATATTGCTTATTGACAGCTGTTAGCCATTTTGTTATGAAATAATATATGTAGGTACCAAATCTGAGAACATTTTACACCTTTAAAGTGGGCCCTGACATACTCTGTTATCATTAACCAGAGTGTGAAATGTTTTGCTGTACAGCAAGATGCAATAGCAAGATTGTTTGTACTGATTGAAACAAGATTAATATATTAATCCTGTCAACCTTTGTTATTTTAAAATTATCTTACGGCAAAATGGTTGTTTAATACTGTATAGTCGTAGAACCGCATGATATTTCTTCTTATGTTGTTTTAAACAAACACCAGCACATGAGTAGTGGCCATATGCTCATATACCTACAGTAAATTACAATATTGCAAATACTATAAATATAAAAAAATGTGTTTTTATTAGAATATTTGCATCAAACACAAAGTGAAAAATGTGAAATCGAAAATAACAGTCAGGAGCAGGATTTGAACCTGCATCTTCTGGATACCGTCCAGATGCTTTACCAATTCAGCCATCCTGACAATTGCTCCTGACTGCTAATTTCGATAACACATCATACTTAACGTCTTTGGGTGACGCCTGCGCCATCTGTCGGACGTATTTTCATACATTATACCGACCAGGTAAACTTAATTTTACAATTAAGATTTTACCTAATAATGACGCAAACCCTTTAAATATTTAGATATTTTTATATATATTTTTAGCATTTGACATGCTTAGCACTATACATTAAACACAAAGTGAAAAATGTGAAATCGAAAATAACAGTCAGGAGCAGGATTTGAACCTGCATCTTCTGGATACCGTCCAGATGCTTTACCAATTCAGCCATCCTGACAATTGCTCCTGACTGCTAATTTCGATAACACATCATACTTAACGTCTTTGGGTGACGCCTGCGCCATCTGTCGGACGTATTTATAATATAATGTATGAAAATACGTCCGACAGATGGCGCAGGCGTCACCCAAAGACGTTAAGTATGATGTGTTATCGAAATTAGCAGTCAGGAGCAATTGTCAGGATGGCTGAATTGGTAAAGCATCTGGACGGTATCCAGAAGATGCAGGTTCAAATCCTGCTCCTGACTGTTATTTTCGATTTCACATTTTTCACTTTGTGTTTAATGTATAGTGCTAAGCATGTCAAATGCTAAAAATATATATAAAAATATCTAAATATTTAAAGGGTTTGCGTCATTATTAGGTAAAATCTTAATTGTAAAATTAAGTTTACCTGGTCGGTATAATGTATGAAAATACGTCCGACAGATGGCGCAGGCGTCACCCAAAGACGTTAAGTATGATGTGTTATCGAAATTAGCAGTCAGGAGCAATTGTCAGGATGGCTGAATTGGTAAAGCATCTGGACGGTATCCAGAAGATGCAGGTTCAAATCCTGCTCCTGACTGTTATTTTCGATTTCACATTTTTCACTTTGTGTTTAATGTATAGTGCTAAGCATGTCAAATGCTAAAAATATATATAAAAATATCTAAATATTTAAAGGGTTTGCGTCATTATTAGGTAAAATCTTAATTGTAAAATTAAGTTTACCTGGTCGGTATAATGTATGAAAATACGTCCGACAGATGGCGCAGGCGTCACCCAAAGACGTTAAGTATGATGTGTTATCGAAATTAGCAGTCAGGAGCAATTGTCAGGATGGCTGAATTGGTAAAGCATCTGGACGGTATCCAGAAGATGCAGGTTCAAATCCTGCTCCTGACTGTTATTTTCGATTTCACATTTTTCACTTTGTGTTTAATGTATAGTGCTAAGCATGTCAAATGCTAAAAATATATATAAAAATATCTAAATATTTAAAGGGTTTGCGTCATTATTAGGTAAAATCTTAATTGTAAAATTAAGTTTACCTGGTCGGTATAATGTATGAAAATACGTCCGACAGATGGCGCAGGCGTCACCCAAAGACGTTAAGTATGATGTGTTATCGAAATTAGCAGTCAGGAGCAATTGTCAGGATGGCTGAATTGGTAAAGCATCTGGACGGTATCCAGAAGATGCAGGTTCAAATCCTGCTCCTGACTGTTATTTTCGATTTCACATTTTTCACTTTGTGTTTAATGTATAGTGCTAAGCATGTCAAATGCTAAAAATATATATAAAAATATCTAAATATTTGCATCAATCATCCAAAAATTACTGAAATTGTTTGGTTAAAATTTGGCAAAGTGGATGAACTCATAGATTTGTTTTTATCTTGGTATCTGTACTTACATATTATTATAATAAAATGACAATTTTTATTGTCCGTCTGTCTCTCTCCGGACCGATCTGGATGGTACTTTAGGTATGTTATAAAACTCATTAAAACTTACAATTGCAGTGAAGATATATCTCTTCAACTCTCATTCCCGATGTACTTAGTAGTGATAGAGTTGGAGTGTAAGAGCATAGACTTACACCGAAAGACATCTGGGAGCGAATTTTGGTATTAGCACTTACCTACCTTTTTTTTGTTAAGGCGCGAATAAATGTTCCTAACCGCACACCCCGTTGTTCGGGGTAACGAACAGGGTAGTATGGGGCCCTCACCCACTAAACAAACCCGCCGTGTGCCGTCTCTCCGCCTTTACTGGCGGGCCACCGGAACCATATTACATTCCTTCAGTGGTGGCAGCACGTACCTACCTACCTGTTACACAAAACTTCCATCCATCTATCAGCCTTTTAACGTCCACTGCTGGACATAGGCCTCCCCAAGAATGGGGGATAATGCCGTAATCGCCACGCTTGGAAGGCGGGTTGGCGATCGCAGTGGATGTTGTTAATACTCGAGGGAGTGCTACTGCCCACTTCCCCGGTATTCCCTCAGTCGACTCTTACGACTCCTGTGGGTAGAGAGGGGTGGGACAATTCTAAAGCTGGCCCCACACGGCTACACAAAACTTAGGAGAAGGATAATCTTGCTTTATCTAAATCGATTTGTGTGTGGTAGCATTCGGGTAGGAATTTGTTCGTCATTCGGCGCAACGAACACGGGTGGGGGGCCCTTATCCACTGAATAAACTTGCCGAGTGCCATCTCTCCGCCCGTACTAGTAGACCACTGGAACTGGAAGACATCATGCAGTGGTATATTGGTGAAAACCCCTAAAACTGCTACGCAATACTACTTCTAAACATCTTTGTATTGTATAGTAGCAGTTCTAGTATTTATTTTTAGCCTAACTGTACCTCGAAAACATGTTGCTGTAAGACTGTACACGCCCGATAAGCAATTCAGTGAGATCCGATAATACTTAATTACTAACGGGGCCTTTTTTATTTGACGGACCTCGTGGCGTATTCGGTAGTGTAACCGACTTCCGTGCACGAGGTCGTGCGTTCGATTCTCACTCAGGACAATTATTTATGTGATGAACACAGATATTTGTACTGCGTCTGGGCGTTTTCTATCTATTATATGTATGTATTTACAAAAAAAAGTAATATATGTAATATATCCGTAATATGGTACCCATAGCACAAGCGTTATGCTTAGTTTGGGACCAAAGGACGTTGTGTGAAATGTCCTTGAATATATACTTATTTATTTACTTATAAATAACACCCAGATAATTTTAAATCCAGCGAATGAGTCGAGTTATTAAAAAAGATTAGGTAACATGATGATTTGATATGTCTATTGTACGCTTGAAACATAACTGACAAGATGGAGTTGCTGGTTTGTACACACACAAGCTGAACGTACCGAATCTTATACTAAAACTACCATTATTATACTGAAAGATGATAACGTACTCCAGTCACGTATACCTTTAGGTTTAGGTCCCTATTTGTACTATTAATGACCTACATATAACATATCCAGCGGTGTGGGGCCGGCACCAAGAATAGCTCCACCCCGTCTCTTCCTATGGGAGTCGTAAAAGCCGACTAAGGCTTACCGGGGGACTGGGCAGCAGCGTTCACCTGTGTACTGAAAACATCCACTGCGGTCGCCAACCTGCCTGCCAAGCGTGGCGATTATGGTATAACCCCCATTTTGGGGTGGCCTATGTCCAGCAGTGGACAATGAAAGGCTGATGGATGGATGGATGGATGGATATAACATATTTAGTCTCTAGCTCGCCTTATTTTACGAGGAAACGTTGAACAAAAAGAGCATATAATTTTAGCGATGGATAAAACGTTATGACAAAAACCTTCATTAGTTAAAAGAACTAAGAAAACGTATCCATAGGGAAACGTTTTCAGCTCAATGACATAGGTACCTACCCACATCTTGATTTTTTAGACACTTGACTTGGCAGATTAAATGTATTCACAAAATGTGTCCTAGTATACTTAGTACCTATACTTACACATTTTGTGAATATCTGTTTCAATTTTCATATTGAGAGACATTGACCTTATAAAAATGGACGTCGGGTTTAGTACAAAATTCACGAAAAAAACGTCTCTTGTCAATAGACAGTCTATATTTATAAATACAAATTTCAACATTCTAATTTGAAACCTTGCTTCATTTTAATAGTGTTGAGTTTTGTTTGCAATAATTTATTAGCATAAGTAGCTTCTACCAATAGGCCGCACCATGATCACGTTATGCAGCTTGAAGTGAATATTATGTGGATGATTTATTTTTACGAATATTCTTAATTCAAAACAAATTCCTTGTTTTTAAGCAACATAATACTTGCAAATGATAAAACAATAGTCTACTTACTGAACACATTATTTTTTTTATTTTAATTGAGTAGTTTTTACATGTTTTCACAATAGCTACAATACGGCATATTAAACGTACAGTCAAGTCGGTTGACCAATCGAGACTGGCTCCCGACTGTTCTCTTTTGGTTCTGGCAGTTTTGAGCTCGGATACGAGGTCCATTTGTTGGTACGTCAAGATTGAGAGATAGGAAAATCTCGACTGTTTATTCACTTTAAAGAACAAATTATTTGTGAAAGTGGAAAAAGAGAGCTTTACTACGAGCAGGATTCGAAATTGCGTCCCATCCAATCCGGGGAAGTGCTCTGGACCGCTAAGCTATCACAGTCACCGACAGTGACACCTAATCTCCACTTCACAATTGTTGTTAGATGTCTTTACGACTAACGTCACCAATCGGATGCAATTACACACACAGTTTTTCCTCTACCTTGATAATTTTTGTACCTATGCACTTCTTGATTTCTGTTATAATTATTTTCTTGTTTCGTTACTCACTTTAGATCACTTTTTGGTTTCCGTATTCGGGTTAGTTCTTAAACTTTATTTTTTATCATTTCTCAGGTGCCATTTTATCGACATAGGAATACAGTTATTTTTTAATAAATAAATCAATAAAGGAAAATGTGGCAGCGGCTTGTTGAAGGTCGTATTAACTCTTTAGTATTTGTCGCAGATCTGTTTAGGAGTGTAACACTATTCAACAGTTTCACGGTCCGTCACAAATGGAGTTTGCGAGTTACCGATGTCACGGATCAAGCGTGTCGTGGACACACTTCGTTCCGCTTTGTTTTATATTCTACGTCGCTACAGCTATGCTATACGAGTATATATGTACCGCAACGTGCACACCCCGTGATCACAAAAAATGTATTTTCATATGACGATCAATTACTTTCCAGAGCTAATCTATCATCCTGTTAAAATCCTAATAATGGGATCGTTAAGTATAGACGCTCTCATTCTTAATTAACAAAATTGTGTGAGCCACAAAAACTTTGTGATCCTAAATCGAATTGTATATTATGTTTCCAAATAAGTATCTTTTGACAAAACGCAATTTCAATAGTTTTCCATGTTATGTAAATTATTTGAGAACCCCTTAAATACTGTGTCTGGACTCAATGTTACCGTTTTCATCATAATATTACGACGAAGATAAATGTGCGTGGCGACACCGAAACACCTGCCACCAAACGACGTGCACGCAAAAATTATCTCTATTACGACGTTGTTCAGTTGTTAATGGAAGAATAAATAATGGTTTTAGATATAATCTGGGCTCGCGAGGAATAATATATAAGCTAACACACAGTTAAATTAACATTAAAAAAAACCGCGAAAATAACTTAATAAAAATCTCTAACACGCTGAAATTCATCAGATATGTTAATTTCACATTTTTTTGTATTATTGCCTCAAGATTTAACCCTAAAGTATAAGTAAGTAATAAAGTGTGATTTTGTTAGTGTAAGGGAAAATTATAAAAAATATCAAAAATCTGTTTCTTTAAGCAGAAAATATTTTTTTAAATTCAGTTCCTTATGTGGTTAAGACTTCTTTTTTGCGTCGAATTAAAACGACTAACCATTTTAATTATTTGATATGAAACTATAATGAAAGAATAAGATCGGTTTTTATTGTCTCTATAGAAACAAAGATCTATGATATGCAAAATGTTTTTTTTAATTAGCCTGGTTTTTGCAGAGATTAATAAAGTTTTGTCTTTGCCTTACTTATTCCAGCATGAATGAGCGGTTCGATCGGGGAAGTACCACCCTCTCACAGAGGATCAGCGTGAAACAACGGTAGTTATTCCTACCATCGTTTTCGTATGGTGAGTGAGAGCGCAGGAGGCCCAAACCCCTCATTATCTTCTCCTAATTATCCTTCCAATCTCTTTCCTTAGTAATGGCGACGCCGCGAGTGATGCGTTTGGTGTTGCTAGCGTCTATAGACTACGATTACCGCTTACGGTTTCAGGTGGGCCATAATATGCTTTTATTTTGTAGATTGTGAATTAGATATTCTTTGTATTACAGAACATTGGCTCAAAAACAATCAATTCATTTTCAATTTTCCCAATCACCAAGTTGCTTGCTCATTCAACAGAGACATTAGTATACGGGGTGGTGCCCTAATTATTATATATAATAAAATTAAATATAAAGTACGTAATGATATTATGAGCCTCTCTGTTGAACGGGTTATTGAAATTGCTTGTATTGAGTCTGAGCAGTTCATTGTCGCTTGTGTTTATAGACCCCCATGTTCACCATATGATGATTTTGAGAGACACTTAGAGGATATTTTATTTAAAACCTCCTGTTCAAATAAAACAATTGTGATCTGTGGAGATATTAATATAAATTTACTTGAAAATAGTACTATTACTCAAAAATTTATAACTATAATGAAATCTTATAACATGTACAATGTTTTTCTGGAACCTACTAGGATTACTTCTTTGAGCGCAACTTGTATAGATAATATATTTACAAATGCAAAACCAATTAATAAATCTATCATAAATAAACTGGAATCTGATCACTGTGGACAACTTGTGGTATTTCCTGGAACTAGTAGGGTCCATAAAGATAAAGTTACCTTTGTTCCAATGAACTCTAGCCGCTTAGAGCTTTTTAAATGTAATCTATCTGAAAAAGTACCACGGTTGCCTTTTCATGACAACCCTAACGATTTATATACTGCTCTATTCCAGTTGATAAGTAATTAATTCAGCAAGAATTTTAAACCTAAAACTGTAACTATTGGCGCTCGCGCGGGCTTTAGTGAATGTGCTACCTGTGGTGTTTATAAAAGTAGACTAAGGTTATATGAACTTTATAATGAAAAAACCTATAATCACAACCCAATATTTTTGGAATATGTAAAAAACTATTCCAAAACATTTAAACGAGCCTGTTCCTGTGCTAAATCACTATATCTGAAAAATAAAATCAAAAAATCCGGCGATATTATTAAAATGACTTGGAAGGTGATAAACAGTGAAACTGGTAGAGAAACAGTGCGCAAGAGGGACTTTAACTTGAAAATAGATGACAAAAATGTAAGAGCGAATCGAGAAGTGGCAACGGCATTTGAAAATTATTTTACTAATATTCCTGTTTTAACAACAAAACATCTGACGTTGTCTCCTACTGCAGCCGAATCGCTCCTTAGGCAATGTGTTGCGATATGTAATACTTCCTTTAAATTCTCGGATGTCAATGTAAACAGTGTTATAAATTCTTTTAAAAGTCTTAATATTAAAAAAACTGCGGATTTATGGGGTATGTCTGTTAAGTTAGTTAACTCAATTATTCATATTATTGCTCCCCAATTGACATCTGTGTTTAACGGTTGTTTTGTTAATGGTATATTCCCCGACCTTATGAAGTTTAGTAGAGTAATTCCTTTGTTTAAATCTGGCAGTACCTCAGACCTTAATAGTTTTCGTCCAATTTCTGTACTACCGACATTAAGTAAAGTATTTGAGAAGCTTATTCTCAAACAAATGGTTGATCATTTTGACAATCATAAATTTTTTCATAAAAACCAGTTCGGCTTCACAAAGAATCGCTCTACTACTGATGCAGGTCTAGAATTGTTAAAAAACATATTTAAAGCTTGGGAAGATTCGCACGATGCGTTAGGCGTATTTTGCGATTTGTCTAAGGCATTTGACTGTGTACATCATGAAACCCTCATTAAAAAGTTATATCGAAATATTGTGTTGTTCGCAGATGATACATCTTTATTATTTAAAATAAGAAGGCAACAACTTAATTATGACGATGTGAACAACACACTATCTAAAGTTGTTCATTGGTTCAATACTAATAAACTAGTTTTAAGTGAAAATAAAACTAAATGTATAAAATTTACTGCACCCAATGTAAGGCATGTAGAAACCAATGTACAATTGAATGGCGTCGAACTGGACCTTGTGGAGTCCACGGTTTTCCTAGGTATCACTATAGATAACAAACTCCAATGGGGCCCCCATATTAAAAAATTGTCAGGTAGGCTTAGCTCAGCGGCATATGCGGTAAAAAAAAATAGATTATTGACTGATGTTGAAACGGCTAGAATAGTTTATTTCAGTTACTTTCATAGTATTATGTCCTATGGCATACTGCTATGGGGATGCTCCGCCGATTTAAATTCTATATTTGTACTTCAGAAAAGGGCCGTTCGTGCAATCTATAATCTGGGCCCGAGAGTTTCCCTTAGACAGAAATTTAAAGAAATAAATATTCTAACTGTCGTGTCTCAATTTATATATGAAAATCTGTTGTATGTCAAGAAAAACATCAGAAGCTTTGATAAGTATAGCGACGTTCATCACATTAATACAAGGAACAAAGGCAATCTTGTTGCTCACAGTACTCGTCTCCACAGAATCAGTAGATCTTTCATGGGGCAATGTATATGCTTCTACAATAAAATTCCTGAAAATGTCCGAAACATGCCACTAAATAAGTTTAAGAAAGCCATTAAAATTAGACTTTGTAATTTACACTGTTTATTACAGGTTATTACACTGTTATTATTACGTTATTACACTGTTTCGGATTATCTTGAGGATAAAACTAAATGGGCTTGAGCTGCTCCTCATTCATTAATTTTCAAAATTGTTTTATAAGAAATAATGTAATGTTATAAAGATTATATTAAATTGTAATAAATTTGCAATTTAAAAAAGTGGCCCATGAGTTTCTTGCCGGGTTCTTCTCATGAAAGGCTTTACTACGGAATCCGGCCGCTTGTGGTGATTGCAATAGCCACTTTGTTATTGAGGTTGCACTCGCCTCAGGCGTTCGTGTTAATTATTTTAATGATTAGTGTATTATTGACGATTTTAAGTGCTACTTAATAGGCCTACGAAATAAAGCTATTTTTGAATTTGAAAATTTGAATTTGAATTTGATTCCTTCAGTGGTCCGCCGGCGGCTTACCCTTTCGGGTACCCTCGACTGAGTGACGCATCCGCACACGGAGCGTCGCACCTTCGCGGGAGGCCTTGCGGGTGGCGGACGTTCCACGTTCCATCCACCCGCAGCCTCGGCTAGGGCGGCATTAGGCGCAAATACTCGCGCCTGCCCAAACCGCCGCCCCATTCGCTGGCGGCAGTTTGGGTCTGCGGAAGGATCAGCCTCCCTAGCCCTCTCCGCCGCTTCCTTCCGCGAGATGACCTCCTCGCAGAAGGCAGTGACTGCGGCCCAATTCCTGAAGCTCTGATGACGCTCGGCAGCGAGAGGTCCCCCCCTATTGCCGTGCCAAGTTCACGGCGCTGGGCGGATGCTGCGCCGACGAGCCTCGGGGACAGTTGGCGGAATTGCTCGCGAGAGCGCCACCGCCCGTCCAGCAACAGGCCCAGATACTTCATCCCCAATCTGGACCCCGTCCACTGTGATCGAGGCGCCAGCAGGTGGCCGACGCCGGGGCTCATGGAAAAGTAGGGCCTCCGACTTGTCCAGGGCCACCCTAAGCCCCAGCGCCCCGATCTTCCTGACCACCTCCGAGGTCCCTAAGGTGGCCAGGAATGCCGCTTCCTCGAAGTTTCCACTCCGGGTCACGACCAGCGTGTCATCCGCATAGCAGATAACCGCAAGCCCGGGGCGGAGCCGACATCGTAGCACCCAGTCGTAACCGATGTCCCACAGGAGCGGCCCTAGAACCGAACGCTGCGGGACACCGCACGACATGGGTCTTCTCACAACGTCCCCTATGCGGCTCTCATAGAGAACGCTGCGGCCCTCAAGATAGTCTTCCACTAGCCGCCTCAGGTATGCCGGCACCCCGTGATATCGGAGCGACTCCCTGATGCAGCTGAATGGCAGACTATTGAATGCGTTGGAGATGTCAAGCGACACCGCCTATAGTACTCCACCGCCGGTTACTAGATGGCCTGCTTTCTACTGTATTACTCGCACATATTTTCATTGCTCCCTGGACCTCAAATCGCTGCCTGTGAAATAGTTAAGTATCTGGGACTTCAACGCCTGGATGAGAAAGAATCCTCATGGTCCGTTAAATATAGACTTAATATCAATATTACATCACCTTTTTTTTGTTTAAGCGGGAAAAAATGTACCTAACCGCACACCCGTCGTTCAGGGCAACGACAGGGTAGTATAATGTGGGGCCCTCACCCACTAAAGAAACCCGACGTGTGCCGGCTCTCCGCCTGTGTTAACGGACCACGAGTACTATGTTGGATCACTTCTGTAATATTATATCACCTAACAAAGCACTTTAAGTAACATTACATCACTTTTAAGTTATATGAAAATTTGAGAATTTTCAATCAGGATACGTTTATTAAGTAGATACGAACAATGAACGCTATCGTTATAAAAATAAGAGTGATAGTTACTTCGTATACTTGACCTTGCCAGTTAATACCTTAGAGATAACAACATCATAATTTGAGATAATCTTGCGGTGGCAGGCAAACACGAGGGTGTCTTCTTCTCTTCGATCATCAATACTAACAAGATACAGTGTCCCGAACAAAATCAAGCTAAAAACTGTCCGTGTGAATATATACTTATACAGCTACATCTGTTTACTAACGAACTGAGACAAAGGTTTTAAAATAGTTTTAAGTCCAACCGAATTACAATCATGGTACTTAATAATAATGTCACGAATCTTTATAATATTATCTTACATTTACGATCATCCGTCACAAAAAATTAGCAATGCAATAATTTACTACTGCCACTTAAAAGTGAAAAGACAACATTTACTGTGAAATCAAACTTAAATGTCAATTAATAAAGTACTTATTAAACTAAGCAAAATAAGGGCTCACTTCTCAAGTACGCACTTATTTGGTGAGACGGATTTTTTGGGCGGACGCGATATCTATTGTATTTTTGATCGAAGGAGCTACTAATAAATAGGTTTTTAGGTTATGCACTACCGAAATTAATTATCGTTGCAGAAAAACGAATGAGCCGTAAAATTTAATAGCGGATGTCTTAACATAAATTGCTATTTTTATTGGCGCTTCGTTTTATTTTTCTAAAGATCAGTGTAATTTTTATGGATGTTTTAATTTACTAGCAGTGGTCGTTCGCTTTGCACGATGTTGACGGCTGAAACCCAAAATTTATAGTGATGAAATTTGACATATAAGTGGTAAAGTTATTTATATTACATTGCATACATTTTATGTATTACATAATATTCAATTTAAATGTTGACTAGGAAAATACTACCACGAATGAAACTTCTTTTGATTAGTGCTAGTATCCACGATAGCTTATTTAGTAGCAAACTAGTTAAAAGGGATTTCTAAAAGGTTTTGGATTTAAGGGAGTAAAATTGACCAGATCCATAGACAGGATAGGATAAAATGTATACCAGTTTTTAGGTCTAATCAAGAGCTATCAAATAAAAAAGTTGCATCAAAGTCCGTCCAGTAGTTTTTACGTGATGCTCAAACAAACAAACAGACAAACGGATAAACAGACAAAAAATCTAAAAAAAAACGTTTTGTGTTTAGGCACGCCTATACATATAGCCTAATACAGTAATTTTTTTTCAAATATCTTAAATGTGCAGACATAGCTCTGTTACAGCTTTATAATAGTATAGATAATATATTTTATAAACATAACATAGCATCATGCCTGTATTCCCCGAAGGGGTAGGCAGAGGTGTATTACACACCGACGACTCGCCAGCTATGTTTAAGTCCCACGTAATAGGGGGCGAGCCTATTGACGTCTACCGGGCACATTTCCAAACTCCGGGCTGCTACTGAGAAATTTTTCTTTTTAGGAAAAAGCTCAATAACATTGCCCGACCCGGGGTCGAACCCGAGACCTCATGATTAGCAGTCGCATACACTACCGCTTCACCACCGAGGCAGTTATATTTTATAAAGACGCTAAACTTAGTCTGTAAAAAACTTTTGTAAATAGTTAAATACATATAATTATTCTCGTGTAGGTATCTTATACTTAATGATAATAGAGAAATTACAAAATCAAAAATCAAGTTATAGACTAGCTGACATCCGTGACTTCTCTCAGTGTGGTGATGGACTAAGAATACAAGTGTCACCACCCCATTCTTTCCCACGGGTTTCGTATGAGGCGTCTAAGGGAAGTAAGCAATGATCACCCATTGCATTACTGGTGGTAGGGCTGGGTACCAAGTGGGAGTAGTCATTTGCTATCGGGCCCGAGCGGGTTACCATTTACCATCAGATGGGCCGTGGTTCATTTGCCACCACATGCAATAATAAAAAAAACTTCGTCTGCGGTGACATCATTTAAATAAAGATATATTTTGTTCTTGACCTCCGATTAAAATAAAATAAAGCCTTTTTTATATTATGAGGGTGGCAAACGAGAAGGAAATCATAGCCTAGTTGTGCACTTGCAGTTCGAACGATCGCCAAGGTTGAGCATGTTTCACTCGACTGGCATCAGATGGGTGACCAAAAACTGAAAACAATTTTTGGACAGCCAGCCTCCTCCGTGCTTCGTAAGGTACGTAAAGCAGTGATTCCCGGCTGCCAAATAACGTACTGACTGTTGTTACAGGTTATTCCTAGAATAATTCTGAAGGTTAATCATGAATAAAAAAAAAAAATACTGCGGTCGTGTTCAAAGGTAGGTAATTTTTTCCCTATTTGGGTCGTAGAGTTCAGCAATCAGTCGCTCCGGGTAAATTAAAAACGGCTACTTTACATACTTGAGACCAGATTTCCGAGAGCGAATGTGTTATCGAAATTCACAGTCCCGAGTAATGTCACCATGGCTTATTGGTAAAGTATCTGGAACGGTTTTCGAGGAGATGTGGGTTCAAATCCTGCTCGTGACTATTATTTTTTGATTTCACAGTTTTCGCACTTTATATTCTAGATTGAAGTTAGAACAAAAACTTATAAACATCAGTCATAATATATTTGAATAGAAGCCATTATGATACTGCCTTGTCATAAATTTTGTACAATATTAACGAACATAATCTACAAGGTGAAAACAAATCACAAGTATCATCGTCTTGACATCAACAACAGATATAGCGAGACTAAACATAAACCAGTGTTTGAAGTCACAGTAAATTGTGAGTAACAATAACATTGGCTATGGAAAAACTATGATTTGAACAACTAGGAGTATGAAATGTGCTCTCCTGCGTTAGTAATTGTCAACGTTCACTAATGACAGTTCGCACCGTCTGCGTCTGTGAAAACCTGCAGCTCGTGTAAATAGTTCGAGACAGATATATCATACGCTATGAAATAAACGGCTATGTCTATAAATTTATACAAAGAAAATATATTAATATGACTTGTTGCATATTGTATCACATTACATATAGCATCACGCCTGTATCCCCGAAGGGTAGGCAGAGGTGTATTATACACCCACGGTTCGCCAACTATGTTTAAGTCCCACGTAATAGGGGGCGAGCCTGTTGTCGTCTACCGGGCACATTTCCAACCTCCGGCCTACTACTGAGACTTTTTGTATTTACGAAAAAGCTCAATAGGACCCCGCCAGACGCGGGGATCGAACCCGAGATCTCAAAATCAGCAGTCGCTCATACTACCGCTGCACCACCGAGTATCACAAATTACATATAATTATTACCTCAATGCATATATAATTTCGAAACAAAAATACAGTTTTTATTCACAGACCAAATCGAGTATTAACAACATCCACTGCGATCGCCAACCCGCCTGCCAAGCATGGCGATTACGGCACTATCACCCATTCTTGGGGAGGCCTATGTCCAGCAGTGGACTTTAAAAGGCTGATGGATGGATTCACAGACCAAAACTATCCTATTATAAGAATAACCAAAACTTACTAACAATATGAACGTATTTTTTTTATATGGAACAAATTTGAACATAGAATGCCAAAAAAATCATTGTTACCTTTTTTTTGCTGAATGGTTTTTTTAAACATTTACGTTGCGAACTTCGATCAACTACTCATCGATGGTTGCGAGTAATATTGTGAAAGACACTTGGCATGTAAAGATCTCAGCTATTGGTCGAACAGTGTCAGTTCAAACCAAATAGTAAATATATTGTCCGTGTGGTGACGGACTAAGAATACAAGTGTCACCATCCCATACTTTCCCGCGGGTGTCGTACAAGGCGACTAAAGGAAGTAAGCAATTATCACCCATTGCATTACTGGTGGGCTGGTACCAAGTGAGAGTACTCACTTGCTATCGTGCTCGAACGAGTCGGTACACCGTCTTCTGTGTGACCGGTCATAAAAAAATCTAGCAATATAAACCCCTAACTCTACATAAAATCACGTATGTATATTTTTTTAGTCCAAAGTATGTTTTTAAATGTGAGGAGATTATCTTTAAATTACAGACAAATGTGAAGTGGAGATCGGGTGCACCACTAGGTGACTGCGATAGCTTAGCGGTCCAGAGCACTTCTCCGGATTGGAAGGGACGCAGGCTCGAATATTTCCTCTTTTACAAATATTTTGTTCTTTAAAGTCGCTGAGCATGTTCAGTACTAATATACAAATCAGTTAAAAGTTCAATACTTTATTTATTGAGTCTATATAATTTTATTTAGAAAATACAATATATATCTTGGCGTGTAGAGATATAATCAGAGCGATTTTCTCCAACAGACCTTATTACACTGATACGCGATATGAAAACAAGAAAATTATGTACAAAACAATTGCAACACTTACATATTTATTTTGTATTATATTTAGAATCATCTTATTGGGACATAGAACATTTTCCTCTTTTTATTTCAATTTCACATTAACAACATTGCGCACGCAAAAATATTACGCTCGATTGAAATCCCCTGAAAGTTGTGTTTATTTTTGTAATGCGGGTCTGTACTAAAATAAACAAAATAATTTTACCAAGCGAATTGATTGAAAATTTAAATGCTTTATTTGTATTTCGTTATAGTTGCACTTACTACACGATTCTATTAACAGGTTTAATACTAATTTGTTTTTGAAGTGTAGTTCGATTGGATATACGGAATAAATCTTTGTTTTACGAATAATATGTTAGATAAATCTTATCAATGAAATTAATCATTATCAGAGGATATTTTTATTAACTTATTTAAAATTTAAATATTCCAACGCTGCCGAATGGGTAACCACTTCAATCGAGTCCTGAAATCAGAGACGTGGTCATATTTACGAAGTCCAGGGGCCAGGGAAAAATTAAGGGGATACAAAGCACAAATTCTGCAAGGTAATAATAATTATTTTCTAGTTTTCTACGTCTATTCAGCTCTATAATAGGCCTATAAGCATATATTTATTGGCACACAGGTTACACAGAGAATAAAATCCATTTTTTTTGCCCATATCCGTGTGGTGAAGAACTTAGCATACTCCCCATTCTTTGAGCGTCGTACTTACCTACTGGTGGTCGGGTTGGGTGTAATCGTTATTGGCCCCGAGCGGTTTGGTACCACTGTCTTCTCTGTCACCGACCGCGAAGCACCTCGGTGTTGTAGTTGTAACGGGATATAGCCGTCAATTAATTAATTTCCTATCAGCGAAATTAAATGGTGAGCAGCGGTTTGCTATAAGTATCTCAGTCCATTAGCGGGCTCAGTCTATTACCACGTGGGCTATTCTGCTCGTGTGCTACCGTTGGATATAAAAAAAAATAAGAAAAAGCGAATTGTATTATCTTTAGCAATCCATTAACGATTATGTTGCCGGTGTTCTTTATTATTTTAAAAAGTAGTTCAAACAATATGAAAACAACTCATTATGTAAAATTAATATTACCTTTATACTAAAACATAGCATCACGCCTGTATTCCCCAAGGGGGTAGGCAGAGGTGTATTATACACCCACGATTCGCCAGCTATGTTCCCCGTAATAGGGGGCGAGCCTATTGACGTCTACCGGGCACATTTACAAACTCCGGGCTGCTACTGAGAATTTTTCTTTTTAGCAAAAAACTCAATAACATTGCCCGACCCGGGGATCGAACCCGAGACCTCATGATTAGCAGTCGCATACACGAGGCTATACGTAATTAATTATAATATGGGGCTCAATATAATTGCGTGATAAAAGGGTGTTCAGGCTTATTATAAGTTGTTCATATATTGACCTCGCATTACAAACTTTAATGGCATCGTGCTATAAGCAGTATACTACAAACAAAATTTGAGTAGTGATTACCTTGGCATCAGATCAAGGAGCTTTGCAACGAAAACATTTAGTATTTTTTTTTCACAAAAATACTATTTTGTACGCAAAGCGAGTAAAGAGATTAATTTTACGAAATGCGTTAAAAAGCCTTGTTATATACGCACGTAGTAAAACAAATATATTAAAATGTATTACATCAGTTTTTCCGGAGTTATTTATGCAAAGAAGCATTATCCAGAAACCAGTGTCAATCCGAGACGCTATGGTGCGTGTCCTTCATCCATCCATCCATCCATCCATGTTAACCCATTTTATAGACGGGCCTCATGGCGTAGTCGCACTTTAACTGATTTCCGTGCACGAGTTCGTGGGTTCGATTTCCACTCAGGACAATTATTTGTGTATTGAACATGATGAATATAACATATATGCACATATCGCACATCGGCAAGGACAGTGTCACAACACAAAAAATGCATTTTTTGGGAAATTACGATTGTATTTTTTTTATAACTAAAAACTCCATTTTTTTTCTTCTGGGAATGCGTATCGGAAATCTTAATCTTTTGTTTTTTCTATTCTATACTTATTTATTACTTTTAAATTCCTCTAATGTGTCACTTTTTTAGGCAAATTATTCAAAGATTTCATAAAATAAAACAATTTTATTTGTTATTACTTAGTATAGTTTTTAAAATAAATCAATTATTTATTAACAGTTATTAACAGTTATATTAGAAACAGATAAGGTATCAAAACTATACATATATAAAGCTATATAGCAAATTTTCAGACAAAAGATAACCTGACCATTCGAAAACATATTATTAAACAATATTTCACGCAAACAAAATTAAATTGTTTAGCATAATTCGTGTGAACTTAAGCCTAGAAGTGAAAAATAACAAAAATAGATTTTTGTACTTGCGTAATACTTGATCTAATAACTTTGAACAACACAAAATCGCAAGAACTCATTTCAGTCAAGGTTTTCTTCCTTTTTCCTCCGCTGACCTGATCACTTCAGGGTACTGGCTTGGCACGTAAATATGCCCAGATTTTAAACTTTTCTGTATCTGTTTGGACAGCATCACCTTCGTTCAAAAATAAAATAAATAATTTTCACTTACACCCATCCCTGATGGATTTTAACATCCACTGCTGGACATAGGCAATACACTTACTTCGTGTATTGCTACAGCTGTGGTATTTAAATTAGGTATTATTTTGTAAACTACATCGTTTAAAACTTGTAGATGCAGATGCTGAAAATTAATATGAATAGAACATTAATAAACGCAATGTAAAATTTGGAAGTACGTGGGTAATTAAAAAAAAAATTACACCAATACTTTCTTTCAAAAATTTAGATTCATCCATACCAACGCATGCTTATGGAGTGTTATCGCGTAAAACTATATCAATCATGAACTTGTTTCTTGAGGTCCGCTTCATTTTGTCCTAATAAAGTAAAAAGTAAGCATTGTTGCAACAGTTGTAACACGTCCTAAGATAAATTATAAACGCTATATAAATCAGAATTAAAGACATATTATTAAATAATACTCAATAAAATACTTATCTTAACCGACAGTACAGTTATATCACGTGTTATAACACTTCTGCTTATTATATAACTTCGTGTATTAACTATCGCTAAATCAAGAAAAGTGTCATTTATGTACGACAGTTGTATTCCCTAATTTTAAAATACGTAGTTAGAATAACTCAAAAATATGGTCACTTCATGATGCGACTGTCTTTTTGCAGAAATCAAAGCAATTAAATGAGAATTACTTACGGTAATAGGGTTGTGGTGATTATGCGAATTGCATACATTGCCACGGGAGTCGTAAGAGCCGACTGAGGGAATACCGGGGGAGTGGGCAGCAGCACTCCCTCGAGTATTAACAACATCCACTTTGATCGCCAACCCACCTGCCAAGCGTGGCGATTACGGCATTATCCCCCATGATAAGCACACAACATAAAATGGCCCTCAGTCACGGCAGCTCCGCTATTCCGTGGCCTAACGGTAGCGGGCCCGGTAACGGCGGAGCAGGGGGTGCGAAGAATCTCCGATCGCGGAAAGGCTACTACAAACAACGACCTCTGGCCCTGGTAACGCACAACGTTCGGACACTTCGGACCGACGAGAGAATCACCGAGCTGGACGAGGAATTGAGCAAGATCCGCTGGGACACTATAGGGTTGTCAGAAGTCCGAAGAGAGGGTGAGGGCACGACAATCCTCCAGTCCGGGAACCTGCTCTTCCACCGGGAGGGCGACCACCAGTCCCAAGGAGGTGTCGGGTTTATCATTTACAGGTCTCTTGTAGGCAACGTGGAGAGGATTAAGAGTGTGTCGAGTAGGGTAGCGTACCTTATACTCAGAATAACCAAAAGGTATTCGTTGAAGGTCATACAGGTTTACGCACCGACCTCGACACGCTCCGACGACGAGGTGGAGGCCCTATATGAGGATATCTCGAAGGCCATCCACTCGTCTAAAACCTAATTCACGGTGGTTATGGGAGACTTTAACGCGAAACTAGGCAAAAGCATAGACGATGAGCTGAAAGTGGGGCACTATGGTTTCGGGCAGTGGAATCACAGGAGCCAGATGCTGGCTGATTTTCTGGAGAAGGAAGGCCTCTATATGATGAATTCCTTCTTCAGGAAACAGCCCCAGCGGAAATGGACATGGATCAGCCCTGATGGTTCAGTAAAAAACGAGATAGACTTCATCTTGTCGGACAAACGACACATATTCAATGATGTCTCAGTGATCAGCAGGATTAAAACTGGGAGTGATCACCGACTAGTCAGGGGCATCTTAAATGTTAGCACGAAAGTCGACAGGTCACGCTTGATGAAGTCTACGCTCCGACCAACACCTGCCCAATACCAGAACCCCGAGAGCTTTCAGCTCGAACTACAAAATCGCTTCCAATGTCTAGATGAGTGCGAATCAGCGAGCGATTTGAACAGCAGGTTCGTGCAAACTGTCCAAGCGGGTCGACCTACTTCAAGGCCCGTCGCGTTAGTAGGACTCGTGAACTCTCGGACCATACTCTTAAGCTCATGGAAAGGAGAAAAGAAATGACATACCAGTCTTCAGCCGATTGGTCCTGCGCTGAGGCGGTTAAACAGACAGATCTCCAAGGCCGTGCGACATGATATCCGCCAATTTAATGCTATCCGCAATAAAGAGGCGATAGAGCGGAACCAAGACTCGAAAGTGTTCGCAAGAGATCTGTCTGTCGGCCAAAGCCAGTTGAATAAGCTGAGGACCAACGACGGCACTGTCATTTCATCCCGAGATGAGATCTTTAGAGAGGTCCACCAGTTATATGGACAGTTGTACAGATCCCAGAGTCCTGTTGTCGGCTTGGTCTTTCAAAACCGTAACGCTTTACGCCAACCCAGCCATTAAAATCACCAAGCATGATTACACGTTCATTATATTATTTTCTTATTCAACACATCCCTTAAACTCTCCCAAAACTTATTTCTTTCTTCCTGCTCTTGCCGTGTCATACTAGAACCCAAATTGACAGGAGCGTATACTCCCACAACAAAAATGCGAGTTAGGCCTACATTCATTCGCAACAACATCACTCTTGCACTCACACATTCAAACTCTTTCACACATTCAGTCATGCGTGCAGAAAGTACGACGTAAGACCCTTGCAAGCTCTGGCGGAGTCCGGTACTCCAGACCAATAGGCCGTGTAAGGGCCGTGATTAGTGGAGTCGCATCCTTTCAGTTTCGTCTCACTCACACACATAACATCAATCCTCTTTTCTTTCATCAACTGACAAACTTCATTCAACTTACCTTCCATACTTCCACCTACATTCAACGTAGCAAAGCGGCTTTCCGCTGTCCACTTTTCGCCCCTATGGGAAACGAGATGTGACGAGTTGCGAACTACGTCGCCGCAATTTATTATTTTATTTAATATTATTATTATTCTCTGGGGACGTCGATAGATAAGTATATCTCCAGCAGTGGATTTTGATTAGGTTATTTATCTAAGATTTTTATAGACTGATAGATTGACTGTATATATTCATATATGCTCACAACTATATAAGCACTCTAAAACACAAACTTTAAATATACTAAATAGTTATTATGAATAACATGGACGATACCATAATAATTTCATATTCCAAGAATATACACGAAATGTATTTTTAAACAAACTTGTAAAAGCTAGCATTGTAATATTTCTTGCTAGAATCTGAATAACATGAAGGTATGTTATGTAAATCTTGTTACAGTTCGTAGAATAATTTGTGGGCACACTATAGAAATTAACATTTCGCAGGTTTTGCTATGAACGCATAATAAGTAGGTAGGTACTTACCTCGTACCACTGAAGCAATGTAACATAGTTCCGGTGGCCCGCCAATAAATGCGGAGAGACGGCACACGGCGGGTTTATTTAGTGGGTGAGGGCCACACACCACCCTGTTCGTTGCCCTGAAGTACTTTCTGATATTTACGCGAAAGTTACACAGCTGATATTATCAGCCTTGGACGTCTATCATCTAAGTCCACCCGTGATCATGAATGCTGTAAAGTATTCGAAACGTCGGGATAGTAGTAAAATCAAGTAAACGCGATAGATTCCGTAAACGAAGTTTTATTTCAAAATAAGTAGGTACTGTAATACTCTGGTATCGATTAGCTTTTTCCAATTTTTTTTTAGATTTTTCTGTTTTTATTAGCATGAGCACTCCCGGGTCGTGCGTTATAATTTTCACATATGAACCCATCATAATCATTATCATCACCTGATAGTAAATGGCCCACGCACGAACCTACACTTAAATTTCTACTTAAAAATTTCCACTCCTACTGGTAAGTAAATTAGTTTGTTTAACACAAACTATCCCCAAGAGTCAAAATGTAGTATGACGATATCAGCATGTTTCTCACATTTCAACATTTCACGGCTGACAAAACTCGATAACAAAGATTGATTTAAAAAATTATCTACTTGTACTATTTTATAAACAACCTAGTGCGAGTATGTCTAATACTTTGAGGGAAATAGACAATTATTTAAGGGATTACATTTAACTATCAGACTCATGCATTTATAACGATATGAACGTGATAATTTAATAGTTCTCTTCATTTTAAAGTTCAAGGAATTGGCTCGCTTGTTGTTTTCTGGAGAGCCTAAAATAGACGCATCCACGGTCGTGAAAAGTACAGATAAACTACTCGTATATTACATTCATGATAACATAATTCGAAGAGTTGAGTATTTATGGTATCGAAAATATTTGTGATAGTCAATTTAGCAGATCCGTGTGATGACGTACTAAGAATACAACTGTCACCATCTCAACTCAACTTTTCCCACGGTGCTCATACGGCGGCATTACATTACTGGTTAAGAGTACTCGTAAACGACGAGCATGCATGAAAGCGCTGATGAAAGTAGATACAGCGAAATATAGTAGTGTCAGGATCGCAGCAAGTGGAAAGAAATGATCTCTGCCTACTACGAAAAAAAGGCGTGACAATAGGTATGTGTGTATGTAAATTACTGGTTGTAGGGTAGGTACCAAGTGGGAGTACTAACTATTTTTTTAAGCCAAGCGGTTGAAGCCCCATTTTCCGTGTGACTATGCAACATCTCTGTGTGTTTTAGTTTTCACAGGAGTTAGTTGTTCATTCATTTACAGCGAAGCCACAGCGCCCCCTCCCCGTCCCAAATCGTAAACCTGAGTGCGTGTCTGTGGTTACGCCTTGCGGGCATACAGGAACGAGGGTCTTGGCTTAATCGCCCGGACCGCGTGGAAGACAACCTCTATAAAAAATTACCCCGAATCTCAAGCTCTGGCGCGCGGCGAGGAGATGCATGGCTGATGGGTAGTTCAGTCTCGAACGCGGCCCCAGCCAGGGTACCTGCGGACCCCCTGTGTTGGGTTACAAATGTACGCTTACCCGGGTATTGGGAGCTCTGCCCGGGTGGACCTCTTTTCTCCCACACTCGTCGAATCATATGGATTTATTAAACTCAAACAAAACTTCGACGGAGTTGGGAAATACACCTGACACCTCAGCCGTAAGGGGTCCGGCTGTAAATGCGGCCCCTACTAGTGCAGCTGCGCGTAAAACGCGCGGTGGTAAAAAGTCCCGCAAGCGTAAGAAAACGACCAAGGGAGCGTCCAGTCGTCGAGGGACGGCTCGATAACGAGCAGCTCGGCCGGCACTTCAGCCGCCAAGATGTCTGCCGCTGAAGAGTGTGGCCTGACTGAGGCTGCCGAGAGTCAGCCATCGCGGCTGGCAGAGGTGGTGTTGGAGTCGCGGTTCTGGCGCAAGCGTACCCTACCTCAGGGGGGCGCTGCCTCGGATTCCGACTTAAGCTCGACAGAGATGCCTCCCCCAAAAATACCCGCAGCGGTTAGGGGTCGAGGCACCGGCCGACCCGGGATGCCGATACCGCGTGCCGCCTCAGCGCACGAGGACGAGGCGCGAAATTTAAGACCGACGGAAGTGGTCCTCAATGCAGAGGAGCGCTTGGCGCTCCTGTCTGATAGGCTCCGTCTTCCCATAGACAGCGGCGGGCCGCCAACTGCGGCCAAATTTGCAGAAAGAGCCGCGGACAGCGTGGCCATAATTTTGACGGTGGCCATGGGCTCGCAAAACCTAAAAGGTAGCTTCGTCCGGAGCCTTAAAATCACCGCCACGGAACTGTCCAACGTGGTGGAGCGGCTTGTGATGGAGGTGGCCGACCTTGGGGCACGAAACCAGCGCTTGGAGGCATCTGTCGAGGAGCTGCACCGAGGGATGGCCAATATGAGGGTCGAGCTTGGGCTCCCTGAGGCCATCCCAAGTGCCTCGGCTGCTGGATTGCAGGTTGAGCTTGATCTCCCTGCGAACGCCTCGGCTCCGTCTGCCGTTCAGTCGGGCGTGGTAGCTGAGCTGGAGGAAGGAACGCTCCGCATAATTATAGACCGCATTGATGCGGTCTTTGGTCCGAGGATTGAGGCACTGGCCGCAAGAATACCGCCGGAGCTCCGACTTTGGCCGCCACTTGCGGCTGACAGAAGAAACGCTGCAACGCCCTCAGCAGCAACAGCCCTTCCATGTCAGGGGTGTCATGTTTACTGCTACGGCGGCCAAAACACCGAGCTGGAATAGTGCGCCGCCAGCGGAGGCACAGACAAAAAAAAGGGCCAGGTGGGACAAGCCTCGAGGAGCCAGCCCCGACAGGAGTTCCCGCCTCTGCCAAGTGCCGCAGCGCCTCCGCGTGCTGCTATACAATAACACAATAAAACAAACAATAAAGCGCCCAAGAAGAAAAGATCGGACAAGCTCAAAGCGCCGAAGGCAGTAGCGGTGGTCATCACCCTGCTGCCCGAGGCCAAGGAAAAGGGCCTGACTTACGAGGCCGTCTTGAAGCGTGCCTGGCGGGAAATAAACGTCTCCGACCTCGGGGACGCCAAGCCCGGACAGGTGCTCAAATCTTCGAGTACCAGACTCGTGAAGTGCGCCGAACTGCGCATTTCCGGGCTGGACGATTCCGTGACGGCGGAAGAGATCCGGGAGGCAATCGTCTCGAAAACTGGGTCTCCCAGCAGCGCTGTCCGGGTGGGCACCATTCGCCCAGGTCCACGTGGTGTGGGAGCCCTTGGGCGGGTCGATAGTAGACCTTTCGTTCGCTAGCCCCAGTGACGCCGCACGCGTAAGGAGCTGGCGAGTCCTGGAGGAGGTCGAGACCCTATCTGACCACAGATACATTCAGATAGAGGTCTCCCGGACCCTTCAGGACGCCAGCAGGGGTCACGCGGCGGACAGAACTCCCGCTTTTCTGTGATGGGCTGTGGGTAGGCTCGACCGGGTCCTGCTAGTGGAGGCGGCCATTTTTCAGTCTTGGCTGCCTCCCCCCCTGACGGAAGACGTGGGCGCCGAGGCTGGCCGCATCGCAGATCTGCGTAAGCATGCCGCGCGTGCGGCGCCCGCCTCAACGGAAGGGGGTAACGGGGGGGGGGGGGAGATGACCCCAGGCTGTCACCATTGCAACTGCGGCGAGGACTCGGCGCAGCATACGCTCGAGTCGTGCCCGGCCTGGGATGTGCAGCGCCGGGAACTCGTTGCAGTCATAGGCGTGGACCTGTCGCTGCCGGCCGTTGTGCGAGCGATGGTTGGCAGTGACAGGGCCTGGACCGCGGTCGCCGCCTTCTGCAAGGCTGTCATCTCGCGGAAGGAGGTGGCGGAGAGGGCCCGGGAGGAATCCTCCTTCGCGGACCCGATTCGCCACCGGCGCGCGGGGTGGCGTGCGAGCGCTTACCTGCGCCTGATGCCGCCCTAGCCGAGGCTGTGGACGGTGGGGTCGGGGAGTACCCTGCAGTCCGCGAAGTGGCTGCCGCCTGCGGATTGCGGTCGTAACGACGCGGTACTCGTGATCCGCCGTAGCAAGGGCGGGTGAGGGCGCACGGTGGGTTTTTAGTGGGTGATAGCCCGACACTACCCCGTTGTGGAGACAGCGGGGTAGTGTGTAACAGCGGGGTGTGCGGTAGGATATTTTTGCCCACCAAAAAAAAAAAAAAGGGATGTTATTCGACCGTCGGGACCAACGTGCTTTTACTGCTTTACAAGCACGAAGGAGATCAGGTATTCAAAAATAGATATCACATTCGGTTATCCATCTGATGGCCCAATGAAAGCGGCTTAACCTTGGTAATCGTTTCAGCTATGTATTACTACTAATTACTGTAAGTATCAGGACTTGTTTGATCTATATTTTTTAGCATTTGACATGCTCAGCTACTTTTAAAGTACAAATTATTATTTATGAATGAGGAAAAAGAGAACTTTAGTGCGAGCGGGAATCGAACCCGCGTCCCTTCCAATTC
Source organism: Leucoma salicis (assembly GCA_948253155.1). NCBI lineage: Eukaryota > Metazoa > Arthropoda > Insecta > Lepidoptera > Erebidae > Leucoma > Leucoma salicis. Next base: position 8,361,260 of record OX411820.1, on the reverse strand, counting down.
GGGGAAATGCTCTAAGCCACTGAGCTACCGCACCGACCTTTCAGCCATCCCAATCTTCTTATCACATTTGTCTTTACGACCAACGCCATCTATCGGAATGCATTTACATGCATATATCAGGACTTACTAAAATTTGTATTATAACCAAAATTCCTTTCAATTGATAGGATCAGAGACATGAAATTATTGCGTTTCTCATTGGATCAAACACTTAATTTTTAGTTTATAACAATGACTTCGTATATTGTAGTAAATAGAATAAGCAAATACCGTTATTGTTCCTTTCATAGAGTCGGAGTACAAAACTTTTAGAATAACAAATATTTTACATTACATGTACTGTACACAATCACAAAACAAATTAGCTCCGTCTGTTACAGATATGCTTCGTCAATTTACATACGACTGTTATTCTTTATTTTGTAAGAATAACGATATTTTAATAAAAAGAAGGAGTACCTTAGTTGAAAAATCACTTTTTTATTTTACTTTGATTTTTTCTATAAATTTTCTATAAATTGAGATTCTAATATATCTTAACACAAAGTATGAAAATGCGAAATCGAAAATAATAGTCACGAGCAGAATTTGAACCTGTATCTTCTGTAATATCGTCCCAGATGCTTTACCAATTCAGCCATAATGACAAATGCTCGGGACTGCGAATTTTGAAAACACATTCATTCTTAACATATTGTCTCAACGCGCCTAAAGAAGTTTTCACTTCAAAAACTTATACAAAAATATCAAAATATTATATATATCTGTTGAAAACTAGTTACGCTACCGGTGTGATAATGGACCTTCTCCCTCCGCCATTAGGATGGCACAACCAGTGGATCCCAACTATTGATTAACATCATCAGATTACCAAATAAAAATCTGACTACGGTCTGGATACGGTGGTTGTTCTGAGGTTACCAATTATGTGACTAGTGAGGTCGTGAAGGTCAGATAGGCAATTAGTACCTTGTAAATACTGATTATACACCAGTGTGTGTTACCAGTGATGACATATGGAACAGAGACGTGGTCTCTGAGTGTTGGCCTCGTATCAAGGCTCAAAGTCGCTCAGCAGGCCATGGAGCAGGCTATGCTTGGTATTTCCCTACGTGATAGAATCCGTAATACGGAGATCCGTAGGAGAACGAGAGTGACCGACATAGCTCGCCGGGTTGCCATGCTGAAGTCAGGCCACATAGCTCGACGAACCGACAACCGTTGTGGAAGAAAGGTTCTTGAGTGGCGACCACGTATAGGACGGCGCAGCTTAGGACGGCCCCCCACCAGATTGACCGACCATCTGGTCAAAGCTGCGGGGAGCCGTTGGATGAGGTCGGCACAGGACCGCTCGTTGTGGCGTTCTCTTGGGGAGGCCTATGTCCAGCAGTGGGCGTTGAAAGGCTGATGGATGGATGATGGATGAAATACTGATTTACTAAACTAAAATCGAACAGATTGCAAGCCGACCGCAATAAGTTTGATAAAGCGCTAGGAATATATGATAATGTATAAAATTGTTACATTAAATATAAGAAAGTATTTTAAATACCTATTTTTCACACACTCAATGTTAAATATAAAATATGATTCTGACGCTCTACTTCGTGTCAAAACGATTTCAAACCATATTACATTATGCAAAACTGACGGGCTGAATACAGATTTTCCTCAAACCGTGAAAAAACAAATGAGATTAAAATTTCAGATTTCGTGAATCACTTCGACAGTTCATTTCAATAGATGTCAATTTTTACATTAATAAAAGCATGCAAAACTACATATATATTCTATTGCAGACATTTCAGTGCTCTTCTATCACTTTTTCTGTAAAATAGACAGTTGATGCTCGATGAAATATATTTTATATGTTTACATGGCGCGTGTAGACTGTTCTAGAATATTGGTCAAAATTCTGGTTAATGCACTCGTCGATTAATGTATATGTCTTGACCACATCGTAGAACTGGTCACTTCAAGTTGTGGCCGACCATTTTATAAAATGGTAAGTTATTGAGTGGCTAATTCCGAGATAATTCTGAAATCTGGCTACGACATTTACATAAATATGGCTCATTTGTTGCCGAGCGGTCCTGAGCATGTCTCGTATAGAAGCGAAACACGTGTCGAATTTGTGTTCGAATTTTTGCGGAGTATTGCAACGTTCTGAGAGTTCTGCTGTATCGCATGGTTGCATTGCATTGGTGAGATTTGTTTCAATCTCATGCATGCTACTTTGCTATTATCACATTCTCATCTACCTATGAGAATGCGGATTAGCAATCTTAGGTTATTTGTGTGTGTCTAAAGATAACCAGGATTGACAATCCCTGGGTGAGTGGTTGGGTCAAAATATTCATTTTATAATAATAAATGAAGCACTTTCTAGGTTAATAATATTCACGGACATTTTCACACAACGTCCTCTGGTCCCAAACTAAGCTTAATGCTTGTGCTATGGGTACCAGATTACGGATATAATACATATACTACTTTTTTTTTGTAAATACATACATATCATAGATAGAAAACACCCAGACGCAGTACAAATACCTGTGTTCATAACACAAATAATTGTCCTGAGTGGGAATCGAATCCACGACCTCGTGCACGGAAGTCGGTTACACTACCGACTACGCCACGAGGCCCGTCATTATTCAGCCGGCGCCAGACATCAACAATATTTTGCACACTTGTTTGGATTCTTTTATTTTGAGGCACGCGTATTTGGATACTTGTTCAAAGTTCGATCATTTATTTGGTGTCGGTTTTTTGAGCGCACATCAAAGTGTTCAAAGTTCAAATATGTGAGTAATCTGCTACACTTGCGCAAAGTTCAGTTGCTGTAGTTATTTATTATAGTTACTTACTCTTTGGGCTGAGCTTGTTGACTCTACTCGTGCTTTTTTCTAGGACATATTAGCTTTTTGCTCATGTTAGAAATAATTACAGCCTATTTGTTATCTATTTGAATATTATGAAACAAACATATTTGCAAGGCATATCTGACCGGTAAAGCAAATATGTTGAATTCCACGCGAACAGAGTCACTGGCAGAATCTAGTGTTAGCTACCTATATAAAATTGTGACAGCTAGTGATGATTGTTTTTTGTTTGTCTGATAGCGGATGCACTATTTTATACACAAAAATGCATAAATATAATAGACAGTTGTTCATGTGTTGAGGGACTAAGAAATAGTTTAAGTATAGGCCAGCTTTAGAATTGTCCCACCCCTCTCCACCCATGGGAGTCGTAAGAGCCGACTGAGGGAATACCGAGGGAGTGGGCAGCAGCACTCCTTCGAGTATTAACAACATCCACTGCGATCGCCAACCCGCCTGCCAAGCGTGGCGATTACGGCACTATCCCCCGTTCTTGGGGAGGCCTATGTCCAGCAGTGGACGTTAAAAGGCTGATAGATGGATGGATGGATGAAATTATTTGTGAAAGTAGAAAAAGGAAACTACTGCAACCAGGATTCGAACCTGCGTCCCAACTGGAATGGGTAAATCTTATAAATAATATCTGAAATCTGCTTACTGCAAGCAGATTTCAGATAAGAAAAGAGAAGAAGTTACCCTTTCCCACTTTCACAAATAATTTGTTCTTTATAGTAGCTGAGCATGTCAAGTGCTCAAATACATATCAAGATATTTTGTTTCTCTGAGGAACGTTTGTGATAAAGATCATGACGAGTTCGAGCCATCGTACATGGCCAGTCAATCAATCTACTATCAATAGTTGAAATTTTTTTTTTGTTAAGGCGTGAAAAAATGTTTCCAACTGCACACCCCGTCGTTCGGGGCAACGAACAGGGTAGTGTGGGGCCCTATCGGATCATCGCTACATCCGGTTTGGGATCTCCGCCTCCCAAGGGCCAAGAGGGCCCCGACGTGCGGGTGGCAGATTCCCCAAATGGGACATAGGGCAAATCGATCTAGCACTGGCCCGGGAGGCTGCCATTGTACAACGATGGGGTTCTATAGGAACGCAGGACACCGACAATACGAATTGGCTCGCGGGCCAGATGAAGAATGCCTTAACAGTGGTTTGAGACGTGGCGATGCCGAGGGCTCAGCGAGGACCGCCGCGCCGTCAAGTATACTGGTGGTCGCCCGAGATAGCCGAACTTCGGGTTATCTGCAACCAGGCCCGGCGTGCCTACGTTCGATGCCGTCAGCGAAGGCCAGACGCCGTCCTTGAGGGCCAGCTGCGGATAGACTATCGTAATAAAAAGAAGGTATTGCAGCTGGCTATTAGCCAGGCAAAGGAGAGAGCGCGTAGGGAGCTACTTGAAGGCCTCGACAGGGATCCATGGGGGCGTCCATATCAACGGGTGCGGAACAAGCTCTGCGCCCACGGCGCCCCTGTACTCGAAACGATAGATCAAGGTTTCCTGCCGAGGTTGGTGGGAGAGCTGTTCCCGCGCTCGGCGGGATACGTGCCCCTTACGATGGTTTCTTGGTCGGTGATGGAAGAGGAAGAATCGAGCCCTCCTCTCACCGACACTGATTTGGATATCGCTCTCTCCCGCCTTCGAGGAAAAGGGAAGGCGCCTGGGCTGGACGGCGTTCCGAGACTGGTGCTCGCCGTCGTCGCACAGCACATGAAGGAAGAGCTGCGGGAGGCCGCCCGATCGGCGGAAGTTGGAGTTGCGCTCGTCGTAGACCGGATTGGCATGTTGGGTCTGAGGGTTTCGTTAGACAAAACCGAGACTCTCTTATTCTATGGTCCTCGCTGAGGTCCCCTCCCAAGGAGCACGGATCAGCGTGCAGGGGGTTGCTGTGCCGGTGCAGGCGCAGATGAAATATCTGGGCCTGCACCTCGATGGTAGACTAAATTTCGGGCCAAGCTTTGCCCAGCTCGTTCCAAGGCTAATCAAATCAGCCGCGGCCTTAGGTAGACTTCTGCCGAATACTGGTGGCCCTGGGTCAGCCTGCAGGCGCCTATACGCTGGAATTCTGCGGTCCATGGCATTGTATGGTGCCACCATTTGGGCGGATTCCCTCACCTCCAGAACGGGGCCCTTTTACGACGTCCGCAGAGGATCATGGCAGTGAGGAACATAAGGGGCTACCGTACGGTGTCCTGGACTGCGGCAACGCTGCTGGTGGGTGACCCACCTTGGCACTTACAGGCCGAGGCGCTGGTGGAAGTTTACTAGTTTCGCGCTGTGGCACGTACCAACGGCGAGCAGGTCTCTGAACAGAGGCTGGGCTGAGTTCAGGAAGTCACCCGAAGAAGAGTAGTCCGGCGGTGGAGAGAAGAATTGGAGTCCCCCGTAGCAGCGCGGGGGACTGTATAGGTTATTGCGCCACACCTCTACCGCTGGATGAATAGAAGGCATGGCAACCTGACCTTCCGGTTGTCGCGGGTGCTCACCGGACATGGGGTCTTCGGTGGAATAGGAAGAGAAGAGACCCCCTGTTGTCATAAGAAAGTCAATAGAAGAATGCCCTGGCTGAGGCCCCCAGCGCCACGCTCTCGTAGCTGTAATTGGGGGATACCTGTCACTGCCAACCATAATCACACAAATGCTAGGCAGTGGCAGGTGCTGGGCATCTATGGCCTCCTTCTGCGAGGCCGTAATTTCGTTGAAGGAGGCCGGGGAGCGGGTACGCGAGTCATTAGCCCACGCCAACTCAATCTACCGGTGGCGACCAGGGAGAGGAAGGCGGCGTTATGCCCGTCTTCTCCCACTGCCTTGATGACAATGGGCGTGGCCAGCAGGCCATTGCCTGGGGCGTCGGAGTAGAATGTCGTAAGATGATCTTCCGGCGCCCCACTAATAGGCATGGAAGGGGCCGCTGTGTTTTTAGTGGGTATTCCCCATTTGGGTGGGTAAAATACCGCCCGTACCGCGCGGCGCTTAACAAGCTCCGCGCCCAGGGCCCCCCCCTTACGGAGACCCTCCAGCCGGGCTTCCTCTCTGAGGTGGTCGAGGGACTTTTCCCCTCACGGGCGGTGCACACGCCCCCGGTCATGGCTCCGCCAGATGGTGACTCCCGGTCACCATCTGCCGACGACGAGGAGGTACCGCCGTGACGACGACGGAAATGGGGGCGGCGGCTGCGCGTATGCGGAGAGGCGCCGCCCCCGGGCCGGACGGGGTTCCCGCCCGAGTGCTGGCCCTGGTCCTCGACCACCTTGAGCCCCGCCTCGGGGAGCTGTTCGGCGCTTGCCTGGTGTCCGGACGGTTCCCTGACTGCTGGAAGGAGGGGAAGCTCGTGCTCCTGCCGAAGCCGGGACGGCCTCCGAATACGGTCACGGCCTTCAGGCCCATCGTGTTGCTGGACGAGGCGGGCAAACTCCTCGAGCGGGTAGTCGCTGCCCGCATCGTCCGGCACCTAGGAGCGGTTGGCCCCGACCTGTCCGACGCCCAGTTTGGATATCGGGCGGGTCGGTCTACGGTCGACGCCATTCTGCGCCTGAAGGCCGCGGCTGCGGAGGCCGTCACCTCGAGGGAAGTGCTGTTGGCGGTGTCGCTCGACGTCGCCAACGCCTTCAATAGTCTGCCATACGGCTGCATCAAGGAGGCACTCCGGTACCAAGGAGTGCCCCTCTACCTAAGGCGGCTGGTGGCAGACTACCTGGACGGCCACAGCGTCCTCTTCGTGGACCGGGAAGGGGACGTTGTAAGGAGGGCTATGTCGTGCGGCATCCCGCAGGGTTCGGTTCTTGGGCCGCTCCTGTGGGACATCGGCTACGACTGGGTCCTCCGTGGCCGGCTCCCCCCCGGGCTGGGCGTAATTTGCTACGCAGACGATACGCTCGTCACAGCCCGGGGCAGGACCCTCGAGGAGGCGGCAACGCTGGCCACCTCAGGTACCGCGGAGGCGGTCAGGCGGATCGAGGCGCTGGGGCTTAGGGTGGCCCTTGAAAAGTCGGAGGCCCTTCTCTTCCATGAGCGCCGACGGGGCCCGCCCGCCAGCGCCTCGATAACGGTCAACGGTGTGGGCTTCCCAATCCAGGCCCACATCAAATATCTGGGCCTGGTATTGGATGGACGGTGGCACTTTGACGAGCACTTCCGTCTTGCGCCAAGGCTCGTCAACACGGCGTCCGCCCTCGGGCGACTTATGCCGAATTTGGGCGGACCGAGTCTTGCGTGTCGACGACTCTACGCGGGGGTAGTACGGTCGATAGCGCTGTACGGCGCGCCCGTGTGGGCGGAGTCCCTGGCCGCTCGCAATAGGGCCCTTCTGTGGCGTCCACAGAGGGTCGTAGCGGTCAGGGCAATACGCGGGTACCGCACGGTCTCGACCGATGCAGCCTGCGCGTTGGCCGGAACCCCCCCGTGGGATCTGGAGGCGGTGGTGCTCGCCGACGTCTATCGTCGGGCGTCGACGGCGCGGGCGGAGGGCAGCCGCCCCTCGCCGAGCGCAATGTCATCGTGGCGGGAAGATGCCCGCCGCGCCACCGTCCTAAAGTGGAATCTCGGCTGGAGACGCCCCGGGCCGGTCTCTGGACCGTGGGGGCGCTCCGGCCGATCTTGGAAGAATGGGCAGGGCGGCAGCACGGGGTCCTCACCTTCCGGTTGGTGCAGGTTTTGTCGGGGCATGGTTGCTTCGGCAAATACCTGCACACGATCGCAAGGAGGGAGACGAGCCCAGGCTGTCACCACTGCGGCTGCGACGAGGACTCGGCGCAGCACACGCTCGAGTCGTGCCCGGCCTGGGATGTGCAGCGCCGGGAACTCGTTGCAGTCATAGGCGTGGACCTGTCGCTGCCGGCCGTTGCGCGAGCGATGGTTGGCAGTGACAGGGCCTGGACCGCGGTCGCCGCCTTCTGCGAGGCTGTCATCTCGCGGAAGGAGGTGGCGGAGAGGGCCCGTGAGGAATCCTTCTTTGCGGACCCGATTCGCCGCCGGCGCGAGGGGCAGCGTGCGCGCGCTTATCTGCGCCTGATGCCGCCCTAGCCGAGGCTGCGGACGGTGGGGTCGGGGAGTACCCTGCCGTCCGCGGAAGCCTACCGCGAAGGTGCGACGCCCAAGTGCGCGAGGCGTCGCTCAAGAGAGGGTGCCCGAAGGGGCTGCCGCCTGCGGATTGCGGTCGTAACGACGCGGTACCCGTGATCCGCCGTAGCAAGGGCGGGTGGAGGCGCACGGTGGGTTTTTAGTGGGTGAGAGCCCCATTCACCCCGTTGTCTCCCCGGGTAGCGGGGTGTGCGGTAGGACATTTTTGCCCACCTAAAATAAAAAAAAAAATAAAAAAGGGGAGTAAGTATGGGATTTATAACTACAAAGTCTCGGCTCGGAATATAATGTTGAAATAAAGATTTTTCCTCTATTTAAACTAATTTGCATGGGGGTAATGCATTAAAAATGCTTGTACCTTCACGTATATAAACGCGAAACCTTAAAAAGTTCTATATACGAAGCTTATTATTCGCGCTTTTTATGTAAAAATCTATACGATTTTATAGTAAGTGTCCTGTAATACAAAATAACATAGTCTGAACATTTTTGATCTATATTTTAGCATTTGACATGCTCCGCCACTTTTTAAACAACAAATTATTTGTGAATAAGGAAAAAGAGATTTTTTGTACTAGCGGGAATCGAACCTGCGCCTTTTCCAATCCGGGGAAGTGCTCTGAACCACTGAGCTATAGTACAGATCTTTCGATCATCCCAATCTACTTATCACATTTTGTCTTTACGACCAACGCCATCCACGCAACGTTGTTTAAAAAGTGGCGGAGCATGTCAAATGCTAAAATATAGATCAAAAATGTTTAGAAAATCGCGCCATCAAATAGTATGAATTTTAATTGCAAAATTAAACTTACTATATTGGTTTAATGCATGTAAATGCTTCCGATAAATGGCGTTGGTCGTAAAGACAAAATGTGATAAGTAGATTGGGATGATCGAAAGATCTGTACTATAGCTCAGTGGTTCAGAGCACTTCCCCGGATTGGAAAAGGCGCAGGTTCGATTCCCGTTAGTACAAAAAATCTCTTTTTCCTTATTCACAAATAATTTGTTGTTTAAAAAGTGGCGGAGCATGTCAAATGCTAAAATATAGATCAAAAATGTTTAGAAAATCGCGCCATCAAATAGTATGAATTTTAATTGCAAAATTAAACTTACTATATTGGTTTAATGCATGTAAATGCTTCCGATAGATGGCGTTGGTCGTAAAGACAAAATGTGATAAGTAGATTGGGATGATCGAAAGATCTGTACTATAGCTCAGTGGTTCAGAGCACTTCCCCGGATTGGAAAAGGCGCAGGTTCGATTCCCGCTAGTACAAAAAATCTCTTTTTCCTTATTCACAAATAATTTATTGCTTAAAAAGTGGCGGAGCATGTCAAATGCTAAAATATAGATCAAAAATGTTTAGAAAATCGCGCCATCAAATAGTATGAATTTTAATTGCAAAATTAAACTTACTATATTGGTTTAATGCATGTAAATGCTTCCGATAGATGGCGTTGATCGTAAAGACAAAAATGTGATAAGTAGATTGGGATGATCGAAAGATCTGTACTATAGCTCAGTAGTTCAGAGCACTTCCCCGGATTGGAAAAGGCGCAGGTTCGATTTCCGCTAGTACAAAAAATCTATTTTTCCTTATTCACAAATAATTTGTTGTTTAAAAAGTGGCGGAGCATGTCAAATGCTAAAATATAGATCAAAAATGTTTAGAAAATCGCGCCTTCAAATAGTATGAATTTTAATTGCAAAATTAAACTTACTATATTGGTTTAATGCATGTAAATGCTTCCGATAGATGGCGTTGGTCGTAAAGACAAAATGTGATAAATAGATTGGGATGATCGAAAGATCTGTACTATAGCTCAGTGGTTCAGAGCACTTCCCCGGATTGGAAAAGGCGTAGGTTCGATTCCCGCTAGTACAAAAAATCTCTTTTTCCTTATTCACAAATAATTTGTTGTTTAACATAGTCTGAGCTAATAATCGTGGCTAGTTGAGCTTGGACTGAGGCCAAATTCAACAGGTAGGTGCGCCTGTTGGGAGGTTTTCTTTAGTTCAATAACCCCCCGAATGGCTTTAATGCGTTGGTGGAATTTGGGTTGTTTACAACAATTGTTGCTTGTGTTTGGAATATAATGATGTGAAAAGGTTTAATGTAAGGTAGCGTGACGTCAATCACTCGCCTTGAATATAGAGTAAGACACGCAGTTGTCGATTGAATTTATAAACTCAAAGATTGCGTTGGTATTCATGTGTGGTACATAGTTGACATACTTTAATTCTTGTATGTTTTATTATGTAATAGGTTATCTCATAAAATAACTTTATATTTTGGTTGCAAATTAATTAGATCCCTAACTCCCGCCCGAGTGTTTCCATTCCCAACTCGTTGTGTGATCCACAAATGTTGTTCTGAGTCTAGGCGTACTTTGTGTCCGTGAAATTGTATGTTTGTAAAGTCCTCCGCGATACCAGGATTATTCCTTAGAGCAGGGTGTTGTATTAAAAAAAAAAAAAAGAACGCTTTTGAAAATCGTGACAAATCTCTAAGCCAATTTAATAACAACCTATGGTGTTACTATAATGTTTTACGGAAAACTAGATATTACCCGTTGTCCTAGGTGAGTGACAAACTCGATAATACTACGCGACGCGACGCTACACGAAAATATAAAATATACGTTGTATGTAGTTTATGTCCTAAGTTGTTGCGCGATGAAACGCGATTAAAGTATAACCCGTTTTCCTAGGTGAGCGACGCGACGCGATGCTACGCGTTGCTACGCGATGCGACATATTGCTGCTAATACATTAACCGCTTTGCGTCGCATTCAAATTAGGCGACAACGTAGGTCATAAGTACATACAAATTATATTTGATATTTTCGTGTAGCGTCGCGTCACGTATTATTGACTCGTTTGTCGCTCACCTAGGACAACGGGTTAGAGTAGCCTTCGTGGGATTTTATAATATAAATACATCACTATGCATCCCGCGGGAACCGTTCATATTTCCAGGATGAAAAATGACCTATGTCCTTTTCTGGGCTCCAGGCTGTATGTATCTAATTCAATGACGATTGGTTCAGTTGTTCCAGCGTAATAAACAACAGGCAACAGGCTTACTTTGTTGTCCGTTAGTCTGTCTGTCAAGAATTCTCCGCGTGGCGTCCAGTTGAAATTAATAACAAATACAAAGATCAGATTTACAATCAAAATCCAACTTCATATACTATTTCTATTTCTGAATATTCTCGATGACAGCTCGATGATGAAACTTGAACGAGCAGATTATGTATGCATTATTTTATAAAAATTTGACGCTTTCGCACGTACAAGGTTATACCAGAGTCAGAGAAACTGATAGGGATGGAGCTATCGATAAATGTAACACGATAACAGACCCGATATTTTTTTACAAAATGTAAGAAACTAAACTACTGGCGGATATTTAAATATTTTTTTATATATATTTTTAGCATTTAACATGCTTAGCACTATACATTAAACACAAAGTGAAAAATGTGAAATCGAAAATAACAGTCAGGAGCAGGATTCGAACCTGCATCTCCTGGATACCGTCCAGATGTCAATTACTCCTGACTGCTAATCTCGATAACACATTCATACTTAACGTCTTTGGGTGACGCCTGCACCATCTGTCGGAAGTATTTTCATACATTATACCGACCAGGTAAACTTAATTTTACAATTAAGATTTTACCTAATAATGACGCAAACCCTATAAATATTTAAATATTTTTTTATATATATTTTTAGCATTTAACATGCTTAGCACTATACATTAAACACAAAGTGAAAAATGTGAAATCGAAAATAACAGTCAGGAGCAGGATTCGAACCTGCATCTCCTGGATACCGTCCAGATGCTTTACCAATTCAGCAATCCTGACAATTAATTGCTGCTTTGTGTTTAATACTGCCGGATACTTTTGTACAAATTTATTAACAAATTAAAAATTAATTTATTAAAAATTTATTTGAATGTTTTTGTTATATTTGTCTTTGTTCCAAATATAATAAATATATGCGATCGATATCATTACTTATTTGGTCACAACACTACAACTATCAAATTAAAACTGTCATCGAGAAATTAAAGAAATGGAAATAGTATAGTCTACTTCAAGGCAATAAAAAAAACCCAGCTGTTTATGCCACTTTGACATTAGCAATGGATTCAAAACCTATAGGGTAGGTACTTGCCGTTGACCTATAATCATGAAATTTGGTATGAAGCAATGTTTTATAAGACTTATAATATGAGACATGTCAAGGGAAAAGTCAGAAAATAGTAAATTTGTAGTTACATTACATAAAACTTACTTTGCAATTATAAATTTATTTGCAATGGGTAAACTGATCACGGCCCTTTAAGGTCACTGTTTTCTTTTTTGGCAAATACAATAATTCACTTCCTAGTGAGTTAGTTCGTTAAGGAACGAACAGGGAAACCTGGAAATAGCTTACATGACAACGCTAGTGTCCGTCTGCACTCAGTATCCAATTAACGAGACAAAAGAAGAAGTAAACAATCATATCTGATATTTTTTCCCATTAAAAGATGAAAGGGTACTTTGTTTGTAGAGGCTCTACAGTACTATCAAATACAGAAAAGGTTATTTGGGTATTAGGTGAGTATATATACGTTGTATTATATTATAATAAAGTTAAAGAGTTTATTTGTGTTTGTCATTTGGTTGGACGCGCTATCTCTGGCAATATCCCGTCTAATATGAGAAAAGTCCTTTTGCTTTTTATTTACCCATTGCTCTTAGAAATGGAGTGATTATGGAGCAAGCCAAAGGTTTACGAGAGCCTAGCTATGCTTGTTCTATATTTTAAATTATGCATGAATAAACGCACTGTAAAGTTAGTGTTATGTATATAAGTTTGGATTATTTGGAAACATCTAATGCGGAGGGAGGGTAAAATCGGCTGTTGGCGTGGCGACGCTTTTATTTTACTTGTCCCGTTCAAATCTTGTAAGTTAAATTTGACACACTTCCCGGTTTCTGATTGAGCTGATATTTTACACGCATATGTATATCGCGAAACAATGCAATGATGACATGGAGCTGATCTGATGATGGAGCTGGAAGGTGGACATAGGAACTCTATAATGAAACGGCGCAACCCCATCGAGTTCGGGCTCTTATGATTCATCTTGACGAGTACTTTGTCTCTAGGTGGTATCCAGGGTCTGATGATGAAGCTGGAAGGTAGCCACAGTAACTCTATAATGAAACGACGCAACCCCATCGAGTTTGGACTCGTTTGATTCATCTTCATGAGTACTTTGTCAAGTTATGATCATTTTATTTCTACAAAATAATTTCGATGTATATAGCCTAATGGTAGCGGGCCCGGTAACGGCGGAGCAGGGGGTGCGAAGAATCTCCGGTCGCGGCAAGGCTACCAAAAACAACGACCTCTGGCCCTGGTAACGCACAACGTTCGAACACTTCGGACCGACGAGAGAATCACCGAGCTGGAAGAGGAATTGAGCAAGATCCACTGGGACATTATAGGGTTGTCAGAAGTCCGAAGAGAGGGTGAGGGCACGACAATCCTCCAGTCCGGGAACTTGTTCTTCCACCGGGAGGGCGACCACCAGTCTCAAGGGAGTGTTGGGTTTATCGTTCGCAGGTCTCTCGCAGGCAACGTGGAGAGGATTGAAAGTGTGTCGAGTAGGGTAGCGTACCTTATATTCAGAATAACCAACCGGTATTCGTTGAAGGTCATACAGGTTTACGCACCGACCTCGACACACTCCGATGACGAGGTGGAGGCCCTATATGAGGATATCTCGAAGGCCATCGACTTTTCTAAAACCTATTTCACGGTGGTTATGGGAGACTTTAACGCGAAACTGGGCAAAAGGACAGACGATGAGCTGCAGGTGGGGCACTATGGATTTGGGCAGAGGAACCACAGGGGCCAGATGCTGACTGATTTTCTTGAGAAAGAAGGCCTCTTTATGATGAATTCCTTCTTCAGGAAGCAGCCCCAGCGAAAATGGACCTAGATTAGCCCTGATAGTTCAGTGAAAATTGAGATTGACTTCATCCTGTCGGACAAACGACACATATTCAATGATGTCTCAGTAATCAGCAGGATTAAAACTGGGAGTGATCACCGACTAGTCAGGGGTATCTTGAATATTAGAACTAAAGTCGAGAGGTCGCGCTTGATGAAGTCTACACTCCGACCAACACCTGCCCAATACCAGAACCCCAAGAGCTTTCAGCTCGAACTACAAAATCGCTTCCAATGTCTAGATGAGTGTGAATCAGCGAGCGATATGAACAGCAGGTTCGTGCAAACTGTCCACGCGGTCGGGTCGACTTACTTCAAGGCCCGTCACGTCAGTGGGACCCGTAAACTCTCGGACCATACTCTCAAACTCATGGAGAAGAGAAAAGAAATGATAGTCCAGTCCTCAGCCGATTGGTCCTGCCTAATGCGGTTAAAGACAAATCTCCAAGGCTGTGCGGCACGATATTCGCCAATTTAATACTACCCGTATTAAAGAGGCGATAGAGCGGAACCAAGGCTCGAAAGTGTTCGCAAGAGATCTGTCTGTTGGCCAAAGTCAGTTGACTAAACTGAGGACCAACAACGGACTGTCATTTCTTCTCGAGATAAGATCTTGGGAGAGGTCCACCAGTTCTATGGACAGTTGTACAGATCCCAGAGCCCTGCTGTTGGCTTGGTCCAAGACCCCAGATCCAAGCTAACTTGGCACTTTACCGATGATATCCCGGACGTCAGCCTGTACGAGATCAGAATAGCTCTAAACAACTAAATAACGGAAAGGCACCGGGAGACGACGGAATCACCATAGAGCTTCTGAGAGCAGGCGGAAAGTCGGTTTTAAAAGCTCTTCAGAGGCTGTTCAATTCCGTCATTCTCGGGGGCGACGTTCCAGAGTCGTGGACCAGAAGCGTGGTGATGCTGTTCTTCAAGAAAGGTGACAGAACCCTCTTGAAGAACTATAGATCCATCTCGCTCTTGAGCCACGTCTATAAGTTGTTTTCGAGGGTCATTACAAATCGACTCATGCGCAGGCTTGACGACTTCCAGCCTCCCGAACAAGCCGGTTTCCGAAAAGTCTATAGTACCATAGACCACATCCACACGTTACGCCAGATTATACAGAAAACTGAGGGATACAATCGGCCTCTGTGTCTGGCGTTTGTGGACTATGAGAAAGCCTTTGATTCGATCGAAACTTGGGCGGTGCTGCAGCCAAATTGACAGTCGGTACATCGTAGTGCTGAAGTGCTTGTATAGAAACGCCACCATGTCAGTCCGTGTTCAGGACAGGAGTACGAAACCGATCCAACTGCAGAGAGGTGTTAGACAGGGAGACGTTATGTCCCCGAAACTCTTCACCGCTGCATTGGAAGATGTCTTCAAGCTCTTGAACTGGACCGGATTCGGCATCAACATCAATGGCGAATACATCACTCACCTTCGATATGCCGACGACATCGTAGTCATGGCAGAATCGCTGGAGGACCTTGGCACGATGCTCGACACCGGTGGCACCGGTCCTAGTCGGGAGTGCGCTTCTCGAAGTTGTCGACCATTATGTCTACCTGGGACAAACAGTCCAGTTACGAGCGAGCTGGAGATAGAGTGCGAGTTTCCGAGCGAGCTGGGCTCGCTCACTCTCCCTAGAGGCAAAATTATTAGTTTTGCTGACGATACAGTTCTATTATTTAGTGTCATGGGAAGAGGTCTCTAAGTACGCGCAGTCTGGTTTTAATCTTGTATTGCAATGGCTAAGAAATAATGTACTAACACTAAATATTCATAAAACAAGTTACATAAATTTTTCCATTAAGAATAATGCGTTGAATGCTTCGTTATCATCCCAGTCTATAAAGGCACACTCTTGCAGTGAGCCACATAATAGCATATGCACTTGTCCTAGTTTAGTTAGCGCTAATAAAACAAAATATCTAGGTGTAATCATTGACTCTTCACTAAAATTTCTAGACCATATAAATACTCTTAGCTCCAGAGTCTTCAAATTAATATTTATATTTAAAAAGTTAAGACACGTGGCCGATGCTAAGTTACTAAGATCGGTATATTTAGTGCTCGTTCAGTCCTTGCTCACCTATTGTATTACCGCTTCGGGCGGAGCCCCTAAAACAACAATGCTTGTACTAGAGAGAACTCAGAGAGTTATATTAAAAGTATCACACTTTCTACCATACCGATATCCCACGGAGCAGTTATATAAGGATACCAGATTGTTAACTGTGCGACAGCTTTTTATACTTAACACATTGCTAAAACAGCATAAACAACTAACTTATAAAACACCTACTACTAATCATAAAAGGCGTTACAACCCCGTTGATCGTCGCAACACGTACTTCAAAACAAAATTTGCTTTTTACTGTTACTTGGGTGGTTTCCTATACATCAAAATAAACAGGAAAGTGAATATATTTAGTCTTACTAAGAATATATGCAAAAATGAACTAACAGCCTGGCTACAAGACTTAAACTACCACGAAACTGAAAGACTACTTACCTGTCCGGTTTAATTCAGTGATAACTCAAATAACATTACCACATAACATACCACACCAACATTCACTCACACCTCTTACTAGTGTAGAATAAACTTCCTTATTCGACGACCCCAAGACTTCATAGTCGTAGGGCTAGGCAGGACACACAACACATACACACACACACAAACACACACACATGCACACTAAACACACACATACTTGCACTACACACTCTAGATACACGCAAGCACTCACCCTTTAAATACTAGTTTCATTTACATAATAATTCCACTAAAGAACATGTGGCCGGAATGAGAGGAGACCTGGTGTCCTGAAATACAGACCTAGAGCCTAGTTTAGGCACCAGTCTCCCACAATATGAACCCTAATTAAGTGTGTTTATGTTACTCTTACAAATCTATGTATTGTGGTGAGAAAAATAAATTATTATTCCTTTATTTACAATTCTTTTTTCACCTTATACATTTTTAAATATAAATATATTATAAAAAATAACATAATATTTAAAAATATAAAAAGTGCGTAGACCCACCGGCAGCGAGTACAAGGACCAAACTGCCTGTGGTAAGGGTTCCAGAGAACTTCCTCACGATGCGTGCCGTGTCCAGAAGTACCGCCTTCTTCATCAGACCCTTAACCCAGCCACCTAACGCGAGTCTCTTGAGATGTTGATCGAGGCTCTTGGCTATCAGTCCGTTAACTGTAACAACTATCGGTACAATGATAGCCGAATCCGCATTCCACATGTCAACAATCTCGTGCGCCAAGTCCAGATACTTCATCTGTTTATCTTGTTCGGCCTTCACGAGATTCTCGTCATGCGGAATGGTGATATCAACAATCACTGCTCGGCGCTCAGATCGATCAATTATCACAATATCAGGTTTGTTGACCACAACAGTCCTGTCTGTGATGATTGATCGATCCCAGTACAGCGTGATACGACCGTTTTCGAGAACTGGCTCAGCTGTATACCTGTAGTAAGGTACCTCGACGTCCACAAGCCCGTATTTCAGAGCAAGTTGTTGGTGGATGATCCTGGCTACTTGGTTATGTCTGTGCAAGTACTCACCATTAGCAAGACGAGAACAACCCGAGCCAATATGCCTAAGGGACTCACCTGGACGGTGGCAGGCACGGCAGATATCGGCAGTACCGTTCCTAAGGATATGTCTCCGGTAGCTGTTCGTCATGATAACTTCGTCAGCAATTGCACAGACAAAACCTTCGGTTTCCCCAAAGAGGTTACCAAAACGTAGCCAGGACACGGAAGCTAAGAAGTCTACATCAGGCCCATGTAGGGCCCGGTAGAATCTTCCGTGGAGCTCCTTGTTCTGCCATACGGCCCTGCGTTCATCAGTACTCACCACTACTGGTCTGCGCCAGTTCTCCTTAGTCAAGGAGAGAGGAGTGAGTCCGGAATCTACAGTGACCACATCACGATGCATATGCCTATCAGTATGCAGGAAATATTCCCTAAGGTTGCACACCTCACGATTGTGCAAGGTCTTGGCATTTAAGAAACCTCGACCACACTCACACTTTCGTGGGATGTACATCCTCATAACTGATGAACGAGGATATTATTATTATTATTAGTTAGGTAGGCACAACTTCGAGAAAGAGGTCAATCGACGAATCCAACTCGGCTGGGCAGCGTTCGGGAAGCTAAGGAAGATCTTCTCGTCCAATATTCCGCAGTGTCTGAAAACGAAGGTCTATGACCAGTGTGTGTTACCAGTGATGACATACGGAACAGAGACGTGGTCTCTGAATATTGGCCTCATATCAAGGCTCAAAGTCGCTCAGCGGGCCATGGAGCGGGCTATGCTTCGTATTTCCCTACGTGATCGAATCCGTAATACGGAGATCCGTAGGAGAACGAGAGTGACCGACATAGCCCGCCGGGTTGCCATGCTGTAGTTGCAATGGGCAGGCCACATCGCTCGACGAACCGATAACCGTTGGGGACGAAAGGTTCTCGAGTGGCGACCACGTATCGGACGGCGCAGCGTAGGACGGCCCCCCACCAAATGGACCGACGATCTGGTCAAAGCTGCGGGGAGCCGTTGGATGCGGTCGGCACAGGACCGCTCGTTGTGGCGTTCTCTTGGGTAGGCCTATGTCCAGCAGTGGACGTTGAAAGGCTGATGGATGAATGATGGATGAATTTCGATGTTTCACATCTGATAAACGACCCGCGACGTCTAGTTTTTTAGCTTATTATATTAAATTTTGCTACTGATTAAGTACGTACTAACTATTACTGACTACACAAATGTGTATGAAATTGTAAACAGGTTCAGTAACTAATAATCCTCAGATTTTATTCACTTCACCAGCTGCAGCTTCGTTTTTAATACAGTAGTAATTTACTCTGCCGCTTCTAATATAACTTGTCAAAAGGGTATTACTTGATTATCATGTTTCTGCATGTAGGTTACACATGACTTTACTATATGGTAATAAAAATCAGTCACGTAGTTCGAGATCTTGGGGTGTTACTTGATAACAAAAAGTGCATCTTGATCAGCATAGAGATACTGTAATAAAGAACACGTATCATATTTTTGGATTTGTAATGAGAACCTCGACTGATTTCAAATCGCCAAGTACTTACATTCGTCTTTATAGATATAAATTTTGGAGTTAGTATCCTCCTCTCCATCCTATTGCTCTAATAGATGCTTGACAAATGCTTTCACTGGTACCTTACATAATACATATTACATAATAACCTACACCCTAATGAGCCTCAAGTCTAGACATTTATTTCTCTAAACAATGTTTCTTTTCAATGTTTGTAATAATAAATACCTAACAAATTGTGCTACGTTGTAACAAGAACTGCCATCAGGCGAGAGGTGGGTGATGTCCTTTTTGCATGAGCAGAAATAATGTATTTTTCTATTAATAACTCCGCTGATTTTTTTTTAATGTTAGGTTAGGTTATATACCTACATTTAATAATATTTTCAAATATTAAGTAAAAATTGTTAGTTCATAATGTATTGTGTGGCTAATGGTGTTAGTACGCATTTGCTCGTAGGTATGTAAAATTGGTTATTTCAATCATTGTTAAACTTATCTATACGGTTTTTTTTATTAAGGCGAGAAAAAATGTTCCTAACCGCACACCTCGTCGTTCAGGGCAACGAACAGGGTAGTGTGGAGCCCTCACCCACTAAAGAAACCCGCCGTGTGCCGTCTCTCCGCCTTTAGTGGCGGGCCACTGGAACTATGTTACATTCCTTCGGTGGAAACTTATCTATACCTACTATTATAAAGCTGTAACAGAGCTATGTCTGTACATTTAAGATATTTTAGAAAAAAATACTGTAATAAGCTATATAGGTGTTTGAGTGCTGGCACCAGTTGTGATGCTGGGGGGCTCAGCTAAATAAACTACAACTTCGATAAAAGTGACTGTATTCCTTAGAGATTAAATTGAACAGTATAATATGTGAGCCGTTGCGTGCGGCGAGCGAACGGTGAGCGAGTGTCGGCCGTCGTGCGTTGAAGTGGGGGCCACCGCCGCCGCGGCGGCGTTGAACGAACCGGTTTGAGGCGGACTCCGGCTCGGCTCGATGAGACGTCAGGAACATATTCCCCGGGTTGAAGAGTGAGCTTCAAGAAGATGATGAAGACACTGGAAGAGGGCATATATTATTGTATGCACGTGTAATGGTGCCCTTTTTGGTAAGGATGTCAGCAACTCTTGTACAGCCATCTGATCCAGGCTTGATAGTAGTCACTCTACCCAGAAGCCATAAAAGAGGAGGAAGATTAGCATCTCTGACCAAAACCATTGTTCCTGTCTTAAGGTCATGCCCAGCTGTTTGCCATTTGGTCTTCTGTTGCAGAAGAGACACATATTCTTTACTGAACCGCTGCCAAAAATGTTGCCGAAGTTTTTCTATGCGGTCAAATCGCTGCAACCGCTGAATGTTGATGTCAGTCATCTCGGTACGAGGAATAGAAGTAAGAGTTCGTCCGATAAGGAAATGTGAAGGGGAAAGATATGCTAGATCAGATGGATCTGTGGATAGAGGTGTTAAAGGTCTAGAATTCAGAATGGCCTCTATCTGAACCAGGCATGTTAATAGTTCCTCATATGTTAAATGAGTGAGGCTCATAACTCTACGTAGTAAATGCTTTGTAGATTTTACTGCTGCCTCCCAAAGACCACCGAAATGGGGAGTATAGGCGGGTATAAACTTGAATTCTATACCTTGGTTTGCAACATCTGACGCTATGTTTTGTGAAAAAACCTGTAAGAAGCGTGAGAGCTCATTGAAAGCTCCCACAAACGTAGAGCCGTTGTCGGAATATACGCGCTGAGGTTTACCCCGACGACTAGTAAATCGATTGAAGGCCGCAAGGAAAGCCTCTTTGGTAAGGTCTGAGACCAGCTCAAGATGGACTGCTCTGACTGCAAAGCATACAAACACACAAATATAAGATTTAGTCAACTTACAACCTCTACCCTTTCGATCGGCTATCAGCACTGGCCCAGCGTAATCGAGACCTGTGTTCAAGAAAGGGAACTCGAGAAACGTTCTGTCAGTCGGTAGATTACCCATTAAAACCTTGATAGGCTGAGCTTTAAGACGAGTGCACCGAACACAGTTACGCACTATTTTATTAGCTAAGTTCTTGCCTGCTAACGGCCAGTAGGTAAGTCTAACATGAGCTAAAAGCGTTTGCGGCCCTGCATGAAAAAGCGCCTTATGCTCTTTTTCAAAAATAATTTTAGTTAAATGATGTTTGCTACATAAAAGAATTGGATGCTTTACATCATAGGTATAAAAGGAGTTATTAAGTCTGCCACCTACGCGTATTAAGTTCTGAGAATCGATAAATGGAGAAAGGGAAATTAGTCGATTCTTTTTATGTAAATTTTGATCGTGTTTAAGGTATGCATATTCCTTAGGGAACATTTCCTGCTGAGAAATCTGTAATATAATGCTCTGTGATGATTGTAATTCTGCTAATGTTAGATATGATAATGTTTTATTATTTGAGTTTCTGCAATTCCATATAAACCTTTTTATATAAGCTACGACTCTGATTAATTTTGTAACTGAAGATAGTTTGTGTATTAAATTTGAAATTAAATTATTTTCTTTAATGTCAACGGTGGTTTGCAAAGAATAATTTGATATGTCTTGTACTAATGTGTTAGGTATTGTAGGAAATTGTATGTTTTTCTGACTGAGAAATTCAGGACCTGACCACCAAAGAGTAGAGTCGCTGATATGATCAGCCTTCACCCCTCGAGAAGCGAGATCGGCGGGATTAAATTTGGAAGATACATAATGCCATGTTTGGCCGGCCGTAGTCTCTTGAATTTCGCTTACTCTATTACGAACAAATGCTTCGAGTCGACTTGGCACTGTAGAGAGCCAACCGAGTACAATTGTCGAGTCACACCAAAAGAAGCAGCGATGAAAGTTTAGCGTGAGTGATTTGTGAACTTTAGTGAATAGTCGAGTACCCAATAGGGCCCCGCATAGCTCTAAACGTGGTATGGTAATGGGTTTTATAGGAGCAATCTTGTTTTTGGAACTCAGTAGATGAACGTTGACTACTCCGTTCACTGTCACTGTCCTCACATAGACACACGCCCCATAGGCACGTTCAGAAGCGTCTGTGAAAGTGTGAAGTTCAATAATAGAAGTTAAACTGTCAGGGCATACACAACGTGGAATGCGAAAATAATTAAGAGCTGAAAGTGATTGTAAAAAATCGAGAAACTGGGATTTTATGTCAGCTGGTACTTCTGCATCCCAACTGTATTTAAGTATCCATAATTTTTGCAACAGAATTTTTGCTTGAACTATACATGGACCAATTAAACCCAAAGGATCGAAAATTTGACTTATCACAGATAATATGTTACGTTTGCTAATGTTAGATGTAGAACAATTTAAATCTACAGAAAAGAATAAATTGTCTGACTTACAGTCCCAATACAGACCGAGTGTTTTGCAAGAAGATAATTCATTTAAATTCAAAGCTTTATCAAAATTTTGTGTATCATTATTAGTGATAGAATTTAATACCTGAGGGCAATTTGACTGCCACTTTCGAAGACAGAATTTAGCAGAGTTTAATACGTTTGTAACGCTATTACATAAAGCGATCGCATCTGATATGCTGTCTGCCCCGCTCAAGAAATCGTCAACGTAAAAGTCATGAGTTATGGCTTGTTTGGTTTTGATATCTGTTGTCTCTTTAGACAGCTGTAGAAGACAGCGCGTACTTAAGAAAGGTGCCGATGCTGTTCCGTACGTCACAGTATTTAATGTGTACTTTTTTAGTGACTGGGAAGGATCAGCTCTCCACAATATTTGCTGCAGAGATCGTTGAGATGTATCTATTTCTATCTGTCGATACATTTTCTCAATATCGGCAGAGACAACTATTTTGTGTTGGCGAAAGCGGAGAATGATAGAAAGTAAATCGTCCTGAACGGTAGGACCTACGGACTGTATTTCATTAAAAGATTTTCCGGAAGTTGTGACGGCGGAGGCATCAAAAACAACCCGGAGCTTAGTAGTTGTGCTTGACTCTCTTACGACTCCGTGATGAGGCAAGAAATAAGATTTGTCATGTGACTCAAGATTGTTAGTTAAGCTCATGTGTCCTAAGTCCTGATAATCCTTCATAAACTCTAAATAGCGTGATTTGAAAATTATATCTTTCTCAAACCGGCGCTCCAAAGAAAGAAACCTGCGTTTTGCCATATCGTACGAGTTTCCTAATACTTCCGGAGACTCCTTAAGAGGTATAGTTACCACAAATCGGCCATCTGTTGTTCGTTTTGTATTGTTTATGAAAGATTGCTCACATAAGTTTTCTTCCAATGAAAGATTATGTTTAGAAGAGATAGAATCCAGTTCCCAAAAGCGAGAAAATTGTTTAGATTCTTCATCAGATAAGAAATGACATAAAGAAGGTTGTGGAAGACGAGATGTAGATATACTGCCTGATATAAGCCAACCAAATTTTGAGGACTGTAGTTTAGGTTTATTTTTGCCTAAATTGATTGATTTGGAACCTAAGACGCTCCAGAATACTTCAGCACCTACAAGCATATCGACTGCTGAAGGAATATTAAATCTAGGATCTGCTAGTTGAAGACCTGGTGGTATTTCTAAGTGGGTTTTATCCACGTAAGTGCCAGGCAGTGAATGTGTAATTTTTGGTAAAACTAGGCAATGTAAGCTTGCTCGGTAACTACCATTGTAAGACTGCACAATAATACTACAGCTTTCAGAGGTACTAGAAACTTGGCTATTAATACCTGTGATAGTTGAGCTAGTACTTTGTGTTATCAGACCAAGCTTTTCACAGAGCTCCTGTGTGATAAAGTTGGATGTACTGCCATTGTCCAATAAAAGTCTGACAGTATTCAGCCCTCCATTGATGTCTCGCACCTTTGCCAATGCTGTGGATAGCAATACAAGAGTCTGATTATTATTTTGTTCTGTACTAGGTAACAATAAGTTAGTAGACAATGCAATGTTGTCCCTAGTAGGCGTGTCTGTTTGTTGTTCCTTATGTAAAAGGGTATTGTGTTTTAATTTGCAATATTTACAATGTGACAATTTGCAACGCTTATCAGTGTGACCAGGACGAAGACAATTGATGCATATATTGCTTTCTGAAGCTTTTTTGATACGTGAATCGACATTTAGGTTTCTAAAGGATTGACAACTAAATAAAAAGTGATTCTCAGAACACATAGGACATGTAACGTTAGTTTTAGAATAATTAGTGGTAAGATAATTAGTTGTTTTATTAGTTTCGTAAGTTTGATTTTTGTTTGTGTATATAGATTTAGAGTTTTTACTTTCAAATAATGTTTCAAGTAAATCTGCTCTGTTAGATAAAAATTTTGTAAGGTCTTTTAATTTTGGAAAAGTGTTTGAATTATTTTTACATTCCTCCCACTCCCGGGCAGTCACAGCATCTAACTTCTTAGACATCATATATATTATCAGGGTGTCCCAGTATTCTGTAGGCTGCCCTAGAGTGTGTAAGGCCCTTAAATTTTTATTAATAATATCGATCATGTGCCGCAATGAACTACAAGATTCTTTGTTTATATGACTAAAGCTAAATAAAGCTTGCACATGGTTATTTATCAGTAGTCTTTCATTGTTAAATCTTTCTAACAATAAATCCCATGCTATTTGGTAATTAGCAGAATTAAAATCAATGCCTTTGATAACAAGCGATGCGCTGCCAGTTAAGGCCGCGCGTAGGTAATGGAATTTACTTATGTCCTGAATACTATTGTTATTATGAATTAAGGAAATATACGTATCTCGGAATTCGAGCCAGCGCTGATAGTCCCCGTCAAAGTGAGGCAAGTCTATCTTGGGTAGCCTGACAAAATCATGCTTGCAGCCAGATGCATGTGCGGGGCCGCTGTCCTCAGAGATGGCAGAAGCGAGCGCGGGTGAGGACGGGCGCGCGGGATCTAGCATAGACCTGGCGCGGCCCACCTGCCCATAGTACAGCACTTCGAACTGTTCTCGTTCGGCATACATGTCTTCCGCATCCCCCGACAACAGCTCCAATTCTGTCTGTAACACGTCGAATTCTTTATATAATATTTGCATTTGTTCTAGACGGCATTGTAATTCGGAAATTTGAAAGGAATCTAACCCGCTACTGGGTAAAAGTTTAAGAAAATTGGTAAAATACGTAAGCTTAGCTTTAAAACTACCACGCCTCCTAACAAGCTCTTTCAGTTTAGCATCCGACATTGTGCAATATTAAGGCAAATGCAAAAAAGGCGAAAGAAACAAGTTAAAATGCAGTAATGTAAATAAATTAATCAAGCAAAGTGCGTAAACGGTAGGCAAAGCTAACGGTAAATCAGCTGATATGACGCGAGCGAGGTGCGAAACCGGTTATTTCAAGTCGTCGCCGGCCCCGTCGTCGCTTTGCAAGTACCTATGTTATAATTAAAATTAATAATGCTAATGATTTAGAATGATGCGATTAGCAAATAAAGAAACTTTAATAGGTAATGATTAAGCTTAATTGATTGTATGAATAAGAAAGGGTAAGATTTTACGTTAATAGGTATATATATATTTTTATATACCTACTTGAGATGTGAAAAAATGTAACTACTTTATGTAAATAATATAAAGTGTTCTTAATATATACACAGCTAGAGGAAAAGGCTAGTCGGTTTATGTATCTATATTAATATGAAGGGATCAACATGCCTGATCCGAACAAGAGTACCTATCCTAAATTCCTGGAAATATGGCAAAAGAAGACAGGAAAACAAGGATAATGGAATGGACTCACTCAGTACAAAAGGCGTTCCTCGGTGTAGACCGTCCTCTAAGTGACCACGTAGTGCTTTTATTCGACGTACGGTAGGTATAAGTCCACATCAAAGTCCGCAGCAATAAGACGGCGATTTTAAAAGGCTTTGAAGGACCAATGTTTGAGTGCTGGCACCAGTTGTGATGCTGGGGGGCTCAGCTAAATAAACTACAACTTCGATAAAAGTGACTGTATTCCTTAGAGATTAAATTGAACAGTATAATATGTGAGCCGTTGCGTGCGGCGAGCGAACGGTGAGCGAGTGTCGGCCGTCGTGCGTTGAAGTGGGGGCCACCGCCGCCGCGGCGGCGTTGAACGAACCGGTTTGAGGCGGACTCCGGCTCGGCTCGATGAGACGTCAGGAACAATAGGCGTGTCTAAAGCTAAACACAAAACTATTTTTTTTAGATTTTTTGTCTGTTTGTCTGTTTGTTTGTTCGCGCATCACGCAAAATCTACTGAACGGATTTTGATGCAACTTTTTTGTTTGATAGCTCTTGATGGTAAGTCTATTATCAACTGGTATACATTTTATCCCGCTACTATATCGGGAACCTGAGATATAACCAAAAAACTAGCTTTTGGCTGCGGCGGAGCCGCGAGCAAAGGCTAGTAAAACTATAAAAGAAAAGCTACTCTATGATCTTAACTGAAATGAGTTAATGCACTACACAGATGACAAATGCGTTTTTTTTTCTTTAATCCAAGATACACAAGGGGATTTTATTTGTAAAGACATTTCATTAAAAATAACCGCGAACCTATGGATGTGAGCATAGATGCAGCAAATGAATTGATGTATCGGATTATCTTTTCAGACATGGTTTTGAAAGTAAATTAGATTGCGATATATTATCATTTTATGAAATTTTACGAGTTGGAAATTCTTTAGTTTAGTTTCCTCTGTGAGTTTTAGACGGGATATCATGATTGAAATGTATAAAATACTAGCTGACTCGGCAAACGTTGTTTGCCATATGAATTATTTCTAGAGTATGAAAATATTATTATATCTTTATAATCTTTACTTTTAAAATATATTTGAAAAATTGCGCTCGACGAAACCTGCTATTATGCTGCTCCCAAGCGGAGGAGTTTGGCAAAACGGAACTCCATTGATCAGCTATCGACCGGGGTTAAAAAATACAAAAAGTTATTAAAAAGCAGGGGTTGATGGTAGGAGGGTAAAAATTTAGGACTAAATGTATTTTTGAATGCCACGCCGTAAATAACAAACCAAAAAAAAATGTGTCCAAAAAAAGTAAAAAACATTTTTGGGGTGATCTACCCTTAACACTTAGGGGTATAAAAATTAGTTATAAACCTATTCTCATACCCACTGAATACATCATATAAAATTTCATTAAAATCAGTCAAGCCGTTTCGGAGTATAAACACTAAAAGTGTGACACAAGAATTTTATATATTAGATAATGAAGCATTCCCTGACGAAGATATTTTTCATGGTAAAGAAAGAAATCTACTCATACAAGCATACTGCTAACCACTGCTCACCCTTTCATTTCGCGGATTAGATTATCTAAATTGACGTTTTGATTAAAAAACAGACGTAGAAATCTTGCAGTTGGACTTTGGGCTATAATAAATTGTCAGGCAATTATTTTTGTGAAATCACGTATGTACCTTAAAATGAGATTATCTTTCATTGTTTCAGAAAACGAACTCGATTTTCAGTGCAACGTCTGGACTTCGCAAAGTCTTTTTGATTTGATGTGCATATTCGTTCACAGATTATACATTAAGATTTGATTATATCTTGAGAAAGCCAACATGCTCGAGAAATTATTTTACGTCTTGTGAAATCTGTCAATCCATATACGGCCAACCGACTTGACCTAAATAAAGCCTACTCCGAAAGGATCCTCGTGCCTATCAATAGGACAATTACGAGTATGTTTGAAAAAAAAAATATACATAATTATATATACATGCAATAAGGAATAATACTTGTATCGATATGCCTTGCATACATACCATACACGGACACAAAGTACACCTTTTTTTTGTTAAGGCGAGAAATAATGAACATAACCGCACACCCCGTCGGGGCAACGAGCAGGGTAGTGTGAGACCCTCACCCACTAAATAAACCATCCGTGTGCCGTCTCTCCGCCTGTATTGGAGGACCACTGGAACGCACATAGTACACCTACACTCAGAACAACCATTTATGGATCACGCAAAGAATTGTCCTGTATGTAAATCGAACCCAAAACATTTGGCACGTTCGGTATCTAAACCATGTAGCTATAATAAAACTATAGTATACGTACTCCATATATAATAAAACTATAGTATACTCCAGAATAAATAGTGCTTACTATGTAAAATCAGTAACTATGTTAGCGGGTATATCCAGTAAAATACTTTCAAGTTAATAGCTTCGAGCGAAACCTTTTAGCTACAAGCGAAACAAATTAAAAAGTTTGCTCTTGGCAATCTAATAATGAAGGAAAATTTGTTTATCTATTTATGACAGGGAGATGTTCCCATCAGTTCTTTAATTTGTTGACCGCGTAAATAACAAGGCTTGCATAGTTATACAAGAAAATGTAAATAAAGTAAGCAATGACGGCTGAAGTAATGAGAACAATATTACAGGTATTCATACTTTAGAAGTATAGTTTCCTTGTCATATCAAATATAGTAAAAAACTTAGCATAACATCAAACCTCTATTCCCCGAACGGATAGGCAGAGGTGTATTACACAACCACGGTTCGCCAACTATGTTTAACTCCCACGTAATAGGGGGCGAGCCTATTGCCGTCTACCGGGCACATTTCCAAACTCCGGTCTGCTACTGAGAATTTTTTCTTTTTACGAAAATGCTCAATCGCACCGCCCGACCCGCGAATCGAACCCGAGACCTCATGATCAGCAGTCGCTCACACTACCGCTGTACTACCGAGACAGTTAATATATATATATAACGCTCTGTAGATGTATTAAATAAATGAAGCCCCTTTTCGTTGCCCCAAACTACGGAGTGTGTGGTTAGGTACATTTTTACTTCTCATATTAAAAGAAAAACAAAACAAGAGTAGCTCTTTGGAGAGCTTTTGGAAAGAGTTTCAGTAAAATCATCCCCACTTGGATTGAAAATGAAACTGAATTCAAGACCCACGTGCAAGCCCACTGTACTCATAAATTAATGAAGTTGTTTATTATTATAGTTTTATATTTAATAACGTATTTATTTGTTATATTTTTATCGATTACAATACCTAATCTGGAAAATTGAATATATTTCATATTGAGAACAACTATATCTAAAAATGATGTAACCATCCTTGTAAGTAATATATTATTGAAAACAATAATAGTGGAAAATTCCTAGCTCTTTTGACAGTAGGTAACCATAAACTAGAGATTAGAAATGATACAGGGCTAGTAAAAGCTACTGTCACCATGTTGCATGTTGGATATTATCTAAGACTCCATATTATCAAAACTGGTAATTGATATTGTTTAGTTAAATATCACGTACTGGAAAAGACGTTCCTCATTTTAAACTTTTACATGAACAACCTGACAGACATGAGTGTCCGAAAGTTCGACAAATTATCAAGGTATTTATCGATTGGAGATTCCCACTAGACAGACCGTTGACTTGTTCAGCCGTTTGATCCATGTGGCTCAAGACCGCTCGTTGGGAAGCTTACTCGTAGGTCCAGCAGTAGACATTGACCACTCCAAGAATGCTTAAACCTGATTGATGAATGAGCAGACGATGTAGCGAGGTCAAAGTTACGCGATGATACCTCTTCTACTGCCTTACGCGTTGTATAACCTCTGAACAGTTATTCAGTGTTTTGTCTTTGTTACTAATATGACAGTTTTACGTTGAAAGAACGGAACAAAATACTGAATAACTATTCGGAGCTTATACAATGTCTATTAGTAAGGGGCTAGCGTATAGATTTTCTAAGGCCTACTTGCGCGTTCCAGAGTTAATGTACCTATGCAACTCCGAGCGTACTGCTAGCACAGGGCTAAATAATATTTTTTTCTTGAACTGCCAAGAGGTAACACTAAATCATTGGTTAAATGATTAAATATTAAACCCGCTAAAGGTTTGTACTTTTTTTCTTTCTATGAGAAGATTCGTATAAATCTAATCCTGCATAGCGAACCATGAAATTTGCCCTCTACGCTCTTTTATATCGCACCTGAGGTATTCTTTTCTTTAAAGCCGTCATTTATTCTTGCTAGCAAAGGTGATTTCTTTATTATAATAGTGAAATTTCACATGGCCAGAATTTTTATTAAAAGGACTAGTGGACTGCCTCGGTGGTGTAGCGGTAGTGTATGCGACTGCTAATCATGAGGTCTCGGGTTCGATCCCCGGGTCGGGCAATGTTATTGAGATTTTTCCTAAAAAAAAAATTCTCAGTACCAGCCCGGAGTTTGGAAATGTGTCTGGTAGACGTCAATAGGCTCGCCCCCTATTACGTGGGACTTAAACATAGCTGGCGAGTCGTGGGTGTGTAATACACATCTGCCTACCCCTTCGGGGAATACAGGCGTGATGCTATGTGTTGTATATGTGTTGTGACTAGTGAATTAATGATAAAAAAATGTAATATTTGGCTCGTATATACTATTATAAAGCTCTAACAGAGCTGTGTCTGTACATTTAAGATATTTGAGAAATAATGACTGTAATAGGCTATATAGGCGTGTCTAAACCCTAAACAATTTTTTTTTTTAATTTTTGTCTGTCTGTTTATCTGTTTGTTTGTTCGCGCATCACGCAAAAACTACTGAACGGATTTTATGCAACTTTTTTGATTTGAAAAGCCTTGATTAGGCTTAAAAACTGGTATACATTTTATCCCGCTACTATATCGGGATCCTGAGATGTAACCGAAAAACTAGCTTTTGGTTGCGGCAAAGGCTAATATTTTATTCTAGATATCATCTAGGAACTATTGAGACGATTACAATATTGCTTGCCCGAACGACGGGGTGTGCAGTTAGGTACATTTTTGCCCGCCTTAACAAAAGAAAGTAATTTTTTAATTAGAGCTGGAATGAATATTATTGTAGAGTATTAGGCTGTTTATGTGAGAGCTTGGAGGTTTTCGTTTATATTATACGGTAAGATTATTATTTTTATTTTTTTATAGCTTATTGTGTCAGACAAGCCACCGTGGGCCGCCACCTGATGGTAAATGGTAACCGTCGCTCATGGACTCAACTATACCAAGAGTATTGTCAAGCTGCTGCTCACCATTTCATTTCATAGATATGAAATGAAAAAATAAACGGCTGTCTCCTGCTACAACCAAAATACACCGATGTGCTTTATAGCCGGCTACAGGAGAGATAGTGGTACCAACCCGGTCGGGCCCGATAACAAGTGAGAACTCCTTGGTACCCAGCCCTACCACCAGTAATGCAAAGGGTTATAAATAAACACAAAGTGGAAAATGTGAAATCGAAAATAACAGTCACGAGCAGGATTTGAACCTCCTGGATACCGTCCAGATGCTTTGCCAATTCAGCCATCGTGACAACTGCTCTAGACTGCTAATTTCGATAACACTTTCATACTTAACGTCGTGGGGGATCATGTTCCACTTTGTGTTTAATGTATACTGCTAAGCATGTCAAATGCTAAAAATATATATAAAAATGTCTAAATATTTATAGGCTGATAATTGCTTACTTCCCTTAATCGCCTCGTACGACACCCGTGGGAGAGAATGGGATGGTGACACTTGTATCCTTAGTCCGTCACCACACGGACCTAATATGATTTATTACATATATTATCATAATAATCTTGCTAATCTTATCCTAGACTTTTGGTTGTAAGTTTAATACCATATTTTTTGATAATACAAATTTAATAGGTACTAATATAAGTTATATATATAAGTCTAAAAACATAATTTTAGTGTGATAATTTTTAAACATTATTTTATGATTTAGCTTTAACATTTCAAAAATACTGACGATTTTAAGTTATACACGGGTATTAATGTTTTATAAACAAATAAAAGTGGAATTAATGCTATGGACAATTTATATCAGTGCAATTAAAATTAATAATATTATAATTGGACTTGAAAATGTCAATTGTTCAGATTTTCTAATTCGTCTCTACACCTCTCATCAATTAAGTTAGAAAAGTACGTTATTATTTTGAACCTTTAGCGCCTTTTAAGATCTCCTCTCTACCTTGATAGTAATCATAGATCATAGTAATAGTTACTTGCAAGTAATACATCTATCCTTTTTGACTTTATATCAATCTCATAAACTTAACAATCGCTCCATGTTTTCCTGATCAAGAAACGCTGTACAGTATAACAATCTATAAATAGCTATAGAAGAAAACAATTAACTGTGTGTGCACTGACGTCGACAGTGTGTAAACATCCTTACTATTGGGTCACTGTAGGGTTGTCACTTTTAATAATTTATTAATAAAATCATATAAAGCCTGTTTTAATTTACTATTGCATATAAGCTTTACGATTATGATAAATATATCTGTAAAATGTAATGATCTTATCTCAAATACACATAGAATATAAAAAGTTTAAAATCCTTAGATTCGTTTTAACTTCATACTAGCTATATACCTATTATTGATAATTTATTATGTGTACTGTGTTAGTTGTTATATTTTTAGAAAGACTGTGCCCAGTGATCCCGAAATATCTAATAGTATTAGGACCTCATGAGGTTCCAATGTTTTCATTGTTGTAAAATTAATGTACCAATCGAATTCCTGAACCTTGATCGCTCTTACTTTATTTAAATACTTTTTGAAAACAAGTGTTCTAAAAAAAATTAAAAAAGTGCAAGAATATTGAAATAAATAACGTTACCATCCCTAGGGCCACACCTGAAATACTTCAGAACTATGAAGCTGACGTGTGGCCTATATTTTAGATTTGCTGTTGCCCATAAAACAAGTAGAAATATTGCTGTGCCCAAATAAACAGTTACTTGGAAATTACATCGTAAAATATTATTTTTGACTAATATCCACAAAATGAAGAAATTTTCAAAAATGAATTGCTACTGTTATTAGAATTTGAGCATTTTATGTTTTATTTTGTATATTTCAAAACTCGGTTAATTTATTAACCGAGTTGCGTAACATTCTGGTATAAATTTGCGCACTTAGTAAGCGTATATACATACATGACTTCAAGGAATAAGTGCTAACTGCAAGCTCAACAATCTGGGACCTTATGTATCGAGCCATGTTATAGTGTTTTATCAGGTCTAACTTTATAAATATCTCTTAATCAGCAATTTTGTATATTTTGATTATTCACTTCATTACGAGTAGGTACTCTTCACAGTTGGGCTAACCCATAATTAATGTATTCAAACGAGAATATAGATTGTAGCAACTCGGCCTTGGTGGCATAGTCGGTAGTGTAACAGACTTTCGTGCACGTGTGGACAAATATTTGTGTGATGAACACAGATATTTGTACTGCGTCTGGGTGTTTTCTATCTATTATATGTATGTATTTACAAAAAAAAAGTAATATATGTATTATATCAGTAATTAAACTGAATCTCGGAAACGGCTCTAACGATTTTCATGAAATTTAGTATGCAGGGGGTTTCGGGGGCAATAAATCGATCTAGTTAGGATTCTTTTTTAGAAAACGTCGTTTTATTCGTTTTTTTAGGCAATGAAAAAATAACCACCAACCATTTTTATTACCTATTATGTCGGTAAGATCGAAAAATATTATTCATATTTCATCAGTACGTAATTCGTATCTAAATATAATTTCCAAAAAAACACGATTTACCAAAAAAAAAGAAATACCGAGCAAAGCTCGGTCATCCAGGTACTACTGTATTAATACGCCATATAGTAGATGACTTCAATGAAGTTTCATGTAGCTGCGTGTGGTGACGGATTAATAATACATGTGTAGGATGGTGCCTATTCGTGAGAGATCCTTAAGGTGCCGTGTGTCCGATCGTAAATTTTTGTTGTAGCGGGAGACAGCTCTCCATTCATTCATTTTTACTTCGCCAAATAAAACAGAGTACAGCGACTTGCCGGTATTTTTAGAGTTGCTGAGCGCATAAGCGGCATCTGCCGTGCGGGGCTGGCTCTAGAATTGTCCCACCCCTCGCCACCCATGGGAGTCGTAAGAGCCGACTGAGGGAATACCGGGGGAGTGGGCAGCAGCACTCCTTCGAGTATTAACAACATCCACTGCGATCGCCAACCCGCCTGCCAAGCGTGGCGATTACAGCACTATCCCCCATTCTTAGGGAGGCCCATCTCCAGCAGTGGACGTTAAAAGGCTGATGGATGGAGCGCATAAACAGCGGTTACCACAAACCATTATCAATTGGGCCGCAGTATACCTGCTACCGTGACCACTGAAGGAATGTAATATGGTTCCGATGGCCCGCCAATAAACGTGGAGAGACGGCACACGGCGGGTTTTTTTAGTGGGTGAAGGTCCCACACTACCCTGTTTGTTGCCCCGAACGTCGGGGTGTGCGGTTAGGAACATTTTTCCCGCCTAAACAAATAAAAAATGTATTCCTGCTACCGTAAGCAATAAAAAAATGCTGGATCAAGTTTAGACTTATTTTACGATCTCCAATAGTTAATTTAATAAAGTAGAAATCATTTATACAAAATAAGAGCGCTGGATGCTTAAACCTACTGGTACTCTTCATCCCTTCCTAATTGTCGTTCCTCTACCACCTATTCCTATTCTTGGAGTGGGCGAGTCCCTAGTGATGTCTCTGGTGTTGCAAGAGTCTATAGTCTATAGGCTACGGTAACCGCTTACCATCAGGTGAGAGAAAATATCTTATTTTTCTGTTAATTTCTCATTTACTAGACCCTACAGTTTGACTATTACGCAGAGATGAAAATAAAGTGACAATTATAGCAAGCCAAAGTGAAATGTTCCGTTGTTTGTGCTATTATTCGAAACCAGGCTATCCGAGTATTTGATTAGGATAGAGGTACGATGATCCGAATTCGTGGGTGTGAATATCGATTAAGCTATGTTGTGCTGGTTCTTGAAACAAATATGTTCGGTTTGAAACTGTTTACTGTAGTTTATAGGGCCTCTCGGTCTCCGGTACTTATGTATAGGTACATAGTAGTTATAATTAATAAGGAATTAATATTTTTAGTTGGTGTATTTACACTTCAAAAATTTAAAAGTATGTATGTTAGTGTTATAAGTAAAATTGAAATAAATACTTAAACTTTACAAAATAACTGAAGAATCTATACTGTATAAAGTTGTTTCGGTACATAAGATATTTATGAGAAAAATACCTACTCATTAGGCTACTTAGAGTCTTTGTTATCTCAAAACATTGTTTTAGAATTTTGTATGTTCGTGCATCACACAAAAACTACTGAACGGATTTTGTTGTCAAAGGACAATGCTCTGCGTCCATACATAGTTTGCCCTGAAAAAACCTCAAACTAAAGCATGTGTTGTATTCCAACATATTACTGAATTCCCACAGAATTACTTTTTAATAGCGGACTAGCTGGAAAATTATTACAAATACTGTCTGATTTTGTGGTCATGAGCTGGGCGTAAACTTATAACAATTAAGCTTGAATGTAAATGGATCAGTTTACGTATGACAGTAGATTGGTGTTTCACCTTTTACCTCGTGTAATAGTAATTCTCTTGGATTATAATTCTAGAGTTGCGTACTTCTGACGCTAGATGGGGCTCTATTAAATTTTTATGTGTTTCAAAAAATATTTTAACTATTCATTTTTTATATACAATAAATATTAGATTACTTTATTATTTTAATTCAGAATTATATTTTTTAAGTTTGTCTTATATTAATAATAAAAATAAGTCTATTAAAAGCAGTGACATCTATTAACAAACTCTAATATTGATAATAAAAATAAGTCTTATAAAAGCAGAGACATCTATTAACAAAACCTATTGACAAAACCAATTGGGAGATCAAAAAGCTTTTAATAAAACAAAACTTCTGATTTTGACTAGATTTATTTTATGTAACTTATAATATTAAAACTGATCTTGATTTTTTCATTGTGACATTTTACACACAATTTCTAAATCAATTCCAAAAGTGTAATTCAGATTTAAAAATAACCGTTAGGTTGCTATAAAAAATAAACTATTGTATTGACTTCAGGTAAACATGGCAGACAAATAGTCCCTTCGAATACTTTTTTTCTTCATTATGACATGGAGCTAGTCCATGTTAAATGGAAATATGAAATTTGTATTATAAAAAATACTAATAATTATCATAGCCCCGATGCTACTATCGTACAGGGCGAAAAATGGCACTGTCCTTTAACGTTTAGTTGTTTATTTAATAATAAAAAAAAATTTTAGGAGAATATGTTAAGTTAGTATTTTTTCCGAAGACACCTTCCGCTCTTCATCATCAAATCCTAAATATCACTGTGAGAGCATGTAATAAGCTCGATGGCAAATCAAATCGGCTGGATGAGTTTGCGTCGTTTAGTCTTTCCTAAGGGTTGTTCAGTTTGGGTGTAGTTACTCCCTACAAGAAAGGGGGGGTTGTTGTTGTTTATGTTGTAAGCATTTTAGCTATTAATAGAAGTAGCTTTTGATAAAAAATACAACGTTAACTTCATTTAATCTTTCAAACCGTTATGCACACCTTTACTAATAATTCATATGAAAATAAATAACTAAAACAAAAATATTTAACTCCATTATAAAATTGACTGTTATTGCTTAAGTTATGTTTTTTTTATACTACGGGGTGGAAAACAAGCATACGGCCCCACCAGATGGTAAGCGGTTACCGTAGCGTAGCCTATAGCCGCTAGGAACACCAGAAGTGTTACCAATTGCAGGAAACTAGGTAAGAAGGATAATA
Source organism: Leucoma salicis (assembly GCA_948253155.1). Lineage (NCBI taxonomy): Eukaryota > Metazoa > Arthropoda > Insecta > Lepidoptera > Erebidae > Leucoma > Leucoma salicis. The sequence goes on along the minus strand of OX411820.1, from coordinate 8,324,480 downwards.
AGGATGGGATGAGAAGATGGTCGGGCCTCCGGCACTCTCACTCATCTAACGTTGCTTCACGCTGATTTTCTGTGAGAAAGTAGATAGTACCTCCACGATCGAGCTGGCCCATTCATCCTAGATAAGCAAGCTTCTACCTCTAGGAAATAAGTTCCACCATCTCCCGTGTGACCGGCCATGAAGCACATCGTTGCGTTTTGGCTGTAACAGGAGATAGCCGTTTATTCTTTCATTTCATATTGGTGAAATGAAATGGTGAGCAGCGGCTTGAATACTCTCTGTAGGTATAGTTGAGTCCATGAGCGACGGTTACCATTTACCATCAGATGGGCCGTGGCTGGTCTGTCTATAATGCAATAAAAAAAACCTGTAGCAGTTAACTTTGGTACTGCAAAAAAAATATCTTTCGTAACATTTTATATTTCATGAAATACACCCGTAGGTTTGCTCGAAATATATAGTTTTTCCGTTTCTTTAAAATACCTATGACATGACATTAGATGTAAGACACTAACTACATTGTATAAAGTAAGTGTAATATTGGTCCGACACAAACACGTATATTAACATTTTTTATTTGAACGACATTACTGTCTATTCAATTCTCATTCCCTTTGTGAAGGGTGACTAAATTATATTCCTTAGGGTACGATGAAAACGCCGAATAGGCTCTCACAAAATTGTGGAAATATTGGCGGCAATTTTTTGACGGGTAAAAGGAATGCGGTTTGAAGGGTGAAAACTTCGAGCTCGATCCTTTTGTAGATCATTGTAGATCATTGTATAATGCTTTATGGCTTGTAGTGACATAATAGCTATAGTACCCTTCTCATAGACTTCCAAAAGGTTGTAAAATTCGTGGAAATAATTCTATTTCTATATTCGGTTAGATTAGGAGTCAGAATATTTGGTATCTCTCTATAGACTATATCAACTATCATGTCTGTTCGTGATACAATAGTACAACGTGCTTTCCAAAGCCAGGTAAGACTCACTAACCACCGAAAGATATAACATAGTTCCAGTGGCCCGCCAATAAAGGCGGAGAGACGGCACAGGGCGGGTCTTTTAGTGGGTGAAGGCCCCACACTACCCTTTTCGTTGCCCCGAACGACGGGGTGTGCGGTTGGTAACATTTTTCCCGCCTTAACAGAAAATAACTATGTTGATAGAAGGTACGTGTACGGAACCTTTCTTTTTGACGTGATAACGTTTTATAAATCGATGAACGCCGGCCGCACGCACGAAAAAGTGTCACGTTCCGAAAAATGTATGGCGATCGATGCATTGTTTGTTAAACTCTCAGAAAACATATATATGACATTATTACGTAAAATTATCGTCCGAAACCGACTACAGACAACCATATAGTTTTTAGGTAAGGTGAGAAAAATGTACATAACCGCACTCCCCGTCGTTCGGGGCAACGAACAGGGTAGTGTGGGGCCTTCACCCAATAAAGAAACCTGCCGTGTGCCGTCTCTCCGCCTGTGTTAGCGGACCACTCTTACTATGATGCATTACTTCAGTGGTCTGCCAGCGGGGTGTCAAAACGGACCCTAGGCCACTATAGTTAAGGATATTATACTAACGAGTATATGCGCAAGCATAAGTGTACTCTGTGTACCCTCAATTTCTCAATCTGATGGGACGGCATTCATACACGATTGGAGCGAAATCGGGCGACGCATTCCAAGGCACGTGGTTAAAACATCTCCAACTTTCTAACTCCGAGCTACTGTTGATAATTGCTTGTCAGGAAAACCCAATTCTTTTATACGATCTGGGAATCTAACCCAAGATCTCATACACTACCGCTACACTACCTACACCAACGAGGTATAGGTTACGTAAGTAAATTTAAAACAAATTGAGGGTACATATTTTTCTACATAGATCTTAATTATTTAAAAAAAACATACACATCTGTGTAACACATTACACACTCACGATTCGCCAGCTATGTTTAAGTCCCCCGTAATAGGGGGCGTGCCTGTTGACGTCTACCGGGCACATTTCCAAACTCCGGGCTGCCACTGAGAATTTTTCTTTTTAGGAAAAAGCTCAATAACATTGCCCGACCCTAGGATCGAACCCGAGACCTCATGATTAGCAGTCGCATACACTACCACCACACCACCGAGTCAGTTTAATTATTTACATTGAAATAAACCAAGTTTATAAAGATTGTGTGATGTGTTCATTCATGAAACTGCCTTATAAAATCTTTAAAATTTATTGCTTTAAACACAAAGTGAAAAATGTGAAATCGAAAATAACAGTCACAAGCAGGATTTGAACCTGCATCTCCTGGATACTGTCCAGATGCTTTGCCAATTCAGCCATCGTGACAATTGCTCCTGACTGCTAATTTCGATAACACATTCATACATAACGTCTTTGGGTGACGCCTGCGCCATCTGTCGGAAGTATTTTCATACATTATACCGACCAGGTAAACTTAATTTTACAATTAAGATTTTTAGCTAACAATGACGCAAACCCTATAAATATTTATATATATATTTTTAGCATTTGACACTATATATTAAACGCAAAGTTTATAGGGTTTGTGTCATTATTAGGTAAAAATCATAATTTTATTGTAAAATTAAGTTTACCTGGTCTGTATAATGTATGAAAATACTTCCGACAGATGGCGCAGGCGTCACCCAAAGACGTTAAGTATGAATGTGTTATCGAAATTAGCAGTCAGGAGCAATTGTCACGATGGCTGAATTGGCAAAGCATCTGGACGGTATCCAGGAGATGCAGGTTCAAATCCTGCTCGTGACTGTTATTTTCGATTTCACATTTTTCACTTTATGTTTAATGTATAGTGCTAAGCATGACAAATGCTAAAAATATATATAAATATTTATTGATTTGCTTTCTCGCTCTTCATTACGGAATAAATCTTCAAATTTCTTTTGCGATCGCCGATTCAGTTCCCCTTTCCCATAATATAAATTTGAACAATAAATTCTAAAATCGATTAACTTGATTGAAATTTAAAGGCACTTCATGTAATGAAATTACTATCAGTAAATTGGAATTAGAGCTAGGGTCTCAAAAGGCAAACTGCCTCGGTGGTGCAGCAGTAGCGTGTGCGAGTGCTGATCATGAGGTCTCGGGTTCGATCCCCGGATCGGGTAATGGTTATTGAGCTTTTTCTTAAAAAAATCTCAGTAGCAGCCCGGAGTTTGGAAATGTGCCCGGTAGACAGCAACAGGCTCGCCCCCAATTACGTGGGACTTAAACATAGCTGGCGAACCGTGGGTGCATAATACACCTCTGCCTAACCCTTCGAGGATACAGGCGTGATGCTATGTATGTTTTATGTTTTCTCAAAAGGCAAATTTTGGAATAGGCTTGGGCCTTGTATTGTTCTATATTTATGTACTTATTAGTCGAGAGATGGAAAAGGAATACTTAATGATAAATAATTAGAAAACCTGGGATAAGGTGTTATAACAGAATTAACACATCGATAATTGTTTTTTTTATTCATTTAACTATTTCAACCTTATTAAACTAATGCCCTAAAATAATATATATATAATTAAATCATAAAAATCTTTCTTTTTACTTTGTATGTCAGACAGAGTTTTAGAAGAAAAAGAAATGTGTTTGTAAATTATTTTACACTAAATACATTCAGTTCTTGTATGCTATGATTAATACTATGTAAATATAGGTACAGATGTAATGATATATTTGATAATATAGCAGTATAGGTATCTAGTTTAACAATTGATCATTCAGGGACTTGTTGTTTGTACCACTGAAGAAATGCAACATATTAAGTACCAGTGGCCCGCCAACACAGGCGGAGAGACGGCACACGGCGAATATCTTTTGTGGGTAAGGGCCCTACACTACCCTACCCAGCCCTCTTAGAATGAGCAACGAAACGTTGGACGTACTATCGTTTCGAGTCAGTATGATTGATCAACAGTCCGACGCGTGATTCCTGATTAGTCGAGATTTCGTCGCGTGATTCAGGCGACCAATTAGAATGAAGCGAAACGAAAGTTCGTCTAACGTTTAGATTTTCATTCTAAGGGGGCTCGTTGCCCCGAACGATACCCCTCGTTACTCCGGGTGTGCGGTTAAGTACAGTTTTTCCCGCCTTAACAAAAAAGGTACATTTTTCCCGCCTTAACAAAAATAAGGCCCTATTGTGTAGTAAGTAACAGTATTGATAAGTAACCTTGACACGGTCAGTCTTTAGGTGAGTGGCCGTTTAGTAGTGGCTGTTGAGCATCTCCATACTTGAAAAGTGCTTTACAACATTTTTCCTTTACATGAGAGCTCTCTAATCTTTTGTTTGGATTTCGTTATTTTGATTGCTATTGAAATCATCACAGTTCAAAAAAACATTATAATAATATGACACATGGTGGTGATATTAAATAAATAAATCAATAAATATTCACGGACATTTCACACAATGTCCTCTAGCGTTAAGCTATAGATAGCACAAGCTATGGGTACTAGATTACGGATATATATACATTAATGTATTACTTTTTTTTGTAAATACATACATATAACAGATAGAAAAAACCCAGACGCAGTACAAATATCTGTGTTCATCACACAAATAATTGTCCTGAGTGGGAATCGAACTCACGACCTCGTGCACGGAAGTCTGTTACACTACCGACTACGCCACGAGGCCCGTCGAGTAGAAAATTTTGTTAGTGTTGTAAACAAGAGCTTAAAGATTTTGATTGAGCTATTTCAGTGTAAACGACGAAACTGTATATGAATATATTTGCATAGCATTGGGGACAGATGAATACATTAAAAGCAAGCTTTTGTTATGCCCTGGGTGACGTCATACAAAGGGTGAATTTAAAAATAAATGAGGCTGACGCGTGCTTGTAAATATTTTGGCTGGATTTAGAGAATCTTTGTAGATTTATATGCTGTGTTATTTTCATGCGAGTGGTTGTAAGGGTATTAGGTACTAGCCTACTCGAGTGTAGAAAGCAAAAACGGCTATCTTCATCCAAAGAACGAAACCTGCGACGACGCTTTACAGTCTGTTTCAACGAATAAGAGGGTATCTACAATTCTTACTCACTAGCAAACCATCCTACCAATTCCGAAATTATCTTACTATAATCATGCAAAGCAATTTTGTCATCAAATAATTGTTATACAACATAATTATATTTAATGGGATACAACACTAGGTTTGTTTTTTAAAAATTGTCTGATTTATGGTCTGATCTGCATTTTTTGGTAAAAGTGGTTACCTGGTTTCACCACCTATATCCTATTATGTTACCAGCGGCATAACAAAATTGCCCTCACTCATGGAGAGGCACACAGGGAATACGTGCGCCGCCGTCTCGGGCCTGCTTCTGCTAGGGTGACAGACTGCCCTAGGCCTATCACCCTCAGCCCTGCGCTCATGGGGGCCGGAGATCGACTAGCGCCCTTGGACGCCCAGTGCGTCTTCCGTGGCCAGGGAGACAATGTAGACCTAGCCTTATACTTTTTATTTTGTTGCCGATGCTTCCTTTTTGTTACTGTTCAAAAAACTTATTGTCTGAGTTTCTGTGATTTCATATAATCAATACTATAAATGTACTTCAGGTCAGGTAACAAACAAAAGAAAACATTTAATTTGAAAATAAACTTTTACTTTTCTTGGCCTTGTTTTGTGATGTATATTGATCCTAGAGTTTAAGAAATACGTATATCATTTTCGCATAGTATTTGATACCATTAGCATTATTATTAGCATTATTTTTGCACTGATAAAAAATAACAAAATAATAAGGTTTAGCCTTTTTGTCATCAAGAAAATACAAAATCGTAAATAAAATATGTCGTAAAATATATCGTAAATAAATGCTCCGATGGTTCGGACATGTGGATAGAATGCCGGACGAGCGACTGGTTAAGAAGATATACAATGCGAAAGTGGAAGGATGTAGGTACAGGGGGAGACCGACACACACCTACCTAGACCAAATCAGTCATGTATTGAAGGAAGGTGGAGTCTCCAAAACCGGCGAGCGTGTATGAAGAGAATTATGAATGTTGAGGAAGCGAGAGATGTATGCAAGAATAGAGCCTCTTGGCACTCTGTTCTCTCTGCCTACCCTGGAAGGGAAATGGCATGATGATATGTATGTATGTATGTAATTAAAATATAACAGTATTTTTTTATTTTTTTTTTAGAAAAATTATGATATTCAAAATTAAAGTTTAAGAAACAATGATTTTATAAGCATTACATGTTAAGTGATCTGAACGCTGACGAAGTCGCGGGTATCAGCTTTTATATATTTTCAGCAAAATTTGTTTTATTTTATTTTCGCTAACTCTGGAGTTAGTAGTCGAGCTACAAAAAATAGGAATTTATAGCTTATATCCGTGACGTGAATACGCGAAGCGCTCAATGGCTACGTCCAGACCTTTAGGAGTGGATCAATTAACGAGTAAGTGCAGACGAGTGGAGAAGGGCCGAACCATAATCACTTATGCTTTTTCTATCAGGCAATATATTATATCGATTAAAATTGAAAATATAAAAATTATAAACGGTTTAAGCCGCATGGCACAGTTAGTTTAAATAAAGTAATTAATACACGTCTGTGTCATCGTTGGCTGTCAACACGAAAAGTCAACACAATATAAAATATTAAAACCACCGCCTACCGGGAGAGACCATTACAAAGCAACAAAAGTAATTAAATCTCATCAGGGTGACCCTTAATAGACCATTTACAAATTACTTTTGTTCAAACCGTTATAAATTATAATGTGTAAAGATGCGAAAGCTCCGATGGTCCGAACATGTGGAAAGAATGTCGGACGAAGAAGATATACAATGCGAAAGTGAAAGGATGTAGGTACAAGGGGAGACCGACACTCACCTACCTTGACCAAATCCAAGAGACAACGTCGCGGCCTAAAATTAGTAGTATTATAACAAAATTTAAAAAAAGGCCAATTTGTATTCGATGAGCATCGATGCCATCGTTAAATATAAACTGCTCTCGCGTGCTTATTAAGTGACGTATTTCACCGCTTCTTCTTCTTAAATGGCCTAATGGATTGGAAATAATGGGCGACTTATCTCTTTATAGTTTAATATAGACCTCCAAGAGTATATACTATGTACAAGGTTTTAATTTCTCCTGAGTCTTCTAAGAGAATTATACATTTAAGTTATTCGGATTGAGGAGGTCTTAGGCTCATTGTGCACTTGTTGCGCGAACGACCGGCAAGATTTAGTAACTTTCGTTCGGCCGGCATCAGATGCTCGCCTATTTGTGGACACACAACCTCCTCCGTGTTTCTGAAGGCAAGTTAAAACATTGGTATCAGCTGTTAAATAACATTCGTGCAGTCGTTAAAATTGTAAGAGGCCTTAATAAGAATTGTGTTATTATTGTATAAATGCTTTAAGAAACAAATCATCTGATTATCTTATTAATTGAGTAAGTAACGCTTTCCAATCGATTAAGAATGCCGCTTTGCACTTGCTTTTTAAATATCAATTGTTTTTTTTCCTCTCAGAGACGAATTTAGTCATTGGTCGACAACGTTGGCCTATTGCATATAGGACTTCAAGAGCCTTTAAATCAAAATTATAATAGTATACAAGCTATAGAGCTTGAGAGATTTAAAACGAATGATATAGCTTGAATTAATCAATATAGGTACATCTTCCATTCACTAACTACATTACTTTCGCCATGTTGTATTTTACATATTAGTACCATTATTGCCCTTCCATCCATCCATCCATCAGCCTTTCAACGTCCACTGCTGGACATAGGCCTCCCCAAGAGAACGCCACAACGAGCGGTCCTGTCATGGGGGATAATGCCGTAATCGCCACGCTTGGCAGGCGGGTTGGCGATCGCAGTGGATGTTGTTAATACTCGAGGTAGTGCTGCTGCCCACTCCCCCGGTATTCCCTCAGTCGGCTCTTACGACTCCCGTGGGTAGAGAGGGGTGGGACAATTCTAAAGCCAGCCCCACACGGACCCTTGCCCTTACATGGTTCCAATCTTTTGTATAATTAAATTTTATGTTTGCTAGCAAGGACTATTTAACGAGTTTTTTAACCTTTATTATTCTTACTAAAATGCGAAAGTTAGTTTGTTTGTTACGTTTTCACGCAATATCGGCTGAACCTATTGTGATGAAATATTGCATACATATAGTCAGGAGCCGCAGGATTTTTCATTTTACTCGTCTAAGAAGTCTTATTAGAGGTTATATCTACAGACCCCGCACAGCAAGGAGTAGTAGTCAACTATGTTTTTAACTGGTGAAAATGACAAGGCATAGAAAAAATGGTGGTACGTGCCTATACAATTAGCGTAATTATTCACTGAGAGAGGCCTTGTTCAAAAACTTGTTATATTTACGGGAAAGTTTGTAAACAATTGTGCTTAGAATATTAATTGAGAGCCCTAAAATATACCAAAATTGTATCGATTGAACCTCTCTTGGTACAAAAACGATGGAAACTGAAATATAAAATTCATCGGTATTTGTTGAATTAGAATTGAGTAATTTATAGAAGAAATCTTCCAATTCCACTATCAATATTTTTTAATTGAGGGGTTTAATTATCGACCGAGTGCCAAGTGTTGTATAGTTACATAGCGTAAAGTACCACGAATAGTTTGTGTCCCTTACTTATTAAAGTTCCCCACGACACTGAAATTACTCCCTTTTTTTTGTTAAGGCGGGAAAAAATATTCCTAACCGCACACCCCATCGTTCAGGGCACCAAACATGGTAGTGTGGGGGCCTCACCCACTAAAGAAACCCGCCGTGTGCCGTCTCTCCGCCTTTATTGACGGGCCCCCGGAACCATATTACATTCCTTCAGTGGTCACTGGAATTACTCCCAAGAGCATCGTTTTGTCATGAAAAAAAAATATTTAAGTGTTTTTATTACATATCTGAAGACAAGAAATGCAAGCAACATTGAAAATGTTCAGAAGTTTTTCGAGACCTCAAATTGGGTCTAAAAACTTGGCAGAGAAATTTAGGTTTGGACGCAAAATAGAAGTAATTATGTTTTATCATGCACATGCTAGCAATAGTATTGATAGCATCGCTTTGCTGCGTCCAGCATCGTTCCGCCCCATTCAGTGCTGTACGTAAACAACAAATTACGATTTGCATAAAAGGTATATCATATTAATAGATTTCATTTAACATTGCTTAATACGCAATCATTCCGCATTGCGTGCGGGTTACTTCTGGCGTGTTGTAAAATAATTTTATTTTAACAAATTGATATTTTTTTATGTTGAATGCTAAAATTATATAAAAGTACTCTACTGCTTTCTTAGCTGCTAGCCTCTATTCGCCACGGTAACCACTTACAATCAGGTGGGTACGGGCCTAATTGTGATCACACAAAGAATTGTCGTCCTGTGTGGAAGTCCAACCCGCAACAGTCGGATCGCCAGTGTTCTCTACAGTCAAATAAATAACAGTCCTTTACTCGCACATATTACTTATATGATCAAGTCAGCAATGTAAAGGAAATCGCCCAATAGTTTTAATACGTCTAGACAGAATCCAGACGTCTAGCACATTCTGCATAAAGTAAAAATTTAAAGTTGATTTGTTTAATATCGTTGAAACTGACTGAAGCAGTTAAAGTTTTAGTACCCAATTGAGACGAACTATCAATAAAGATTAGTAAACAGTAAAAAATAAATACTAATTTCTGCCCACGATTTCCTCTCTATGGACCTCAGAATTAAGACAAATTGTTATAAAGATACCAGTATAAGTCAGTGCTATTTAACTATGCATATGCATTTAAATCAGTGCTTTTTTTTTATAAAATACTAGCCTTTGCCTTTTTTTATGTGATATTTCGGGTTATAAAATGTATACCAGTTTTTAAGTCTACTCAAGAGCTATCAAATAAAATAGTTGCTTAAAAAATACGATATGGTTGTCTGTAAAGTCGGTCTACGGACTATAATTTTACGTGATAACATGATAACAAATAATAAACAGATATAAACTAATAAATAATATTAATATGCATTAATATAATTTAAAAAAATATATCTTATGTAATTAAATTATAATACAATATATAATAAACATGATTAAAATATATAACATGCAATGATACATATATAAATAATATATAATCTTAATAATATTTAAAACGAACAATAAATTTAATATTCGCAAAAAATAATATAATAGCAATAAACAATACAAATAATTACCAAACATACCTTTTACGTCTTCCTCTTTTCTACTTCTCGCTGTGCCCAACAGGGGCCATAATTGTTACTCTTTTAATTTTATGTTACCACCCTATATACGCTGTGGAATGCGAAAATAAATTAATATGAATATATATTTTCTGAGAGTTTCACAAACAATGGTCGCCATCTTAAACGTACAGACACAGCTCTGTTACAGCTTTATTGTTAGGATTAAATAAACTGTCGATGTCAAACAGATACCTAATTAATTTATTATAACAATCCCCAATACTGTACATTTCTGTTAAGTGGTAAAAAGTGTACCTAACCATACACCAACGAGTAAGATAGTGCGGGACCATCACCCACTAAACAAAAATGTTTTGTGCTATCTCTCTGCCTATATTGACTTTGGATGTGGAACTGTGTGACATTACTTCAGCGAACGACAGGGTGTGCGGTTAGGTACATTTCCCCCCGCCTTAACAAAAAAAAATGGAAAGAAAGGGACCTACTGTCAGAAACGTCGAGATAATAGAAAATCAATTAAACTCGATAGATTTGTAAACGTAGTTTTATTTCATAATATTTTCTCCGTGTTCAACTCATTGCCTCTTTCAGAATTCCCCATTAAAATGGTTGATTTTATCTCAATATTTACTTTGCGCACCTTTCCCAAAGGATCTCTAACACCTTAGCCTTAGGGCAGGTCCTTAAAAAACGAGGAATTTGCGTTGCGAAAAAGAATAATGCTTTTTCTATAAATTAAGCTTGAAATTTTCGTTTACGTAGATTTTGGATTTAAAAATCAACTGAAAACGTAATCTATAATATAATCCTGAAGGGTTCTGTTTGTTTTATACGATTAGCATATTTACAAAATAAACTGGTAGAAATGGTAGACTTATTAGAAATAGTGTGATATATAACCTCAGATAATTAATTTCTATGGTCTCCTTACACTCCTGCTTTACATTTTTCTTTTCTTCTTATAATTAAATTTAATGTTCAAAAATTCTTATAATTAAATTAAAAGGCTATGTCCTTTTCTGGGTTCCTTTGAACCCGAGACCTCATGATCAGCAGTCGCTCACACTACCTACCGCTGCGCCACAGTGGCAGTTAATAATATTAAGTTATAATTATGAGTAATATCTTCGATTTCAATTCAGTACATTAATCTCTAAATTGCTTTAGGAAAACTGTTATCAAATTGTTTGTTTTGTTCCTTAAGAATGTTAACAAGACTATAAAGGCATTTGTTCAAAGACTAAAAAGAAACGATTTTCTTGTCTGACCCTCTAGTCGTGCGGAAATTGTTATTTATTTTCTCCTTTGAGATTGAAGGAACAGAATGAAAAAGGAAGCTATATTTTAATAAAACAAATAAAGCAATTATATTAAGGCCAATGCGTCGTAATTCTATCTAATTTATATCTATATAAAGTATTATAAGGCTGTAACAGCGCTGTGTGTGAATGCTATGTGGTGTTGATCTATAAACTATCGGTTCAGTGACACAAAAAATTTTTGTCTCTTTATCTGTTTGTTTGTTCGCACATCCTGTAAAAAATAATTAAAGGACTTTCATGAAATGGTAGGAGTACCTACCATTGATCACTGAAGTGACGTCACACACTTCCAGTGGTCTGACAATACAGGCGGAGAGATGGCACAGGACGGGTTTATTTAGTGGGTGACGGCCCCACATTATCCTGTACGTTACCCTGAACGACGGGGTGTGTGGTTAGGTGCATTTGTTCTCTTCTTAGCATAAACAAAGCTTGTGACATTTTTTCAAAACTAACAATTTAAATCATCTATAGACTCGAATATCCTACTAATCTTCTTTACAGGTGTAACCTTCTAAGTATCAATGAAATACAGGAAAGGCATGGATTAATATCATTAAGAGGAGACATACATTATACTACACGAAGCTATGTTTTTGTATTAGTTTTGTCACAATAGATTTGACGGCACCAATTTAACTAATTTGCTCTGACCCGTACACAAGTGGCATAAATGCTATAATCAAACAGAATAACCAATGTATGGGATGGACAGTCGGTTACGCTTACGCTGTCGTAACCTTATTTCAATCCCATACATTGATTATTCTATTCTATTCTACTAGCATTTATGCCTCTTGCCTAGAGAGGCAGTTATGCTAGCGCCCGCGTGCTTTCCCCACGCTGAGTTGTGTGCGCTTGTCATCTGTTCAACACAGAGCGTTGCCATACCAATGCTGGTTAAAGATCACCATTGCATAGGATGACAAGTACATATAATGCTCGATTTGTTGACACAGACATGTTTAACATAACAGAGTCGTGTTTTAAGAAGGCAGTTCTTGAGCTTTTGCATAATTAGATAAAATTTATTGGTATAGTATTATTTTGTGTCTTTTTTGTTGCATTTTGTATTATTTTGTGTTTATTTTGTGAATGTTTGTCATTGCTAAGTAAATTAAAATATTATAAATGTGAAAGTTTGTACTATTGGATGTTTGAATGTTTGGCTGAACAAATTTGGATGATATTTGGCACACAGATAATTTATTACGTGGTACATAGAATACTTCTTATGCTAGCAAAATCTTAAATTCCTATAGATTTTTTGCATAGGGATAATTAAAGTACCATACAGTGAATGGCCGTGTGGGCTGGCTTTAGAATTGTCCCACCCCTCTACCCACGGGAGTCGTAAGAGCCGACTGAGGGAATGCCGGGGGAGTGGGCAGCAGCACTAACTCGAGTATTAACAACATCCACTGCGATAGCCAACCCGCCTGCCAAGCGTGGCGATTACGGCATTATCCCCCATGACGGGACCGCTCGTTGTGGAGTTCTCTTGGGGAGGCCTATGTCCAGCAGTGGGCGATGAAGGGCTGATGGATGGATGGATGGATGGATGGATGGACAGTGAAATACTTATATGACAGGGACCCACTCTGAGGTCCACGTAGAGTAAGTCTCGAGCAGCAGCCAGAGTACTATTATAAAACTGTAACAGGCACGTTAGAGAAAGACGTGACTCCTTTTATAGAAAATCCTTCACGTTTTTTCATCTGTCTGTGAAAGTAAATATATATTAGGCAATATATAGGTTATTTTTGAATCACAACAAACCAAACCTTGGGGCCTAGCCAAGTTGAATTCTATGATCGCTAACGCTATAGAAAACTAATTAAACGTATGGGAATTTGACATCTCTAACGTTAAGTCACGTAACTTAGCGTTATAGATATCGTTAAGTCACGTGACTTAGTATTATAGATAACGTTTAATATGTCAAATTTCCATACATTTTAATAGTTTTCTATAGCGTTAGCGATCATAGAACGCAACTTCCCGCTCAGGGCAATTATTTGTGTGATGAACACAGATATTTGTACTGCGTCTGGGTGTTTTCTATATGTATGTATTTACAAAAAAAAGTAATATATGTATTATATCCGTAATCTGGTACATGGGTACTACTACTAGCGTTAAGCTTAGTTTGGGACCACAGGACGTTGTGTGAAATGTCCGTGAATATTTATTTATTTATTTTACTTGGCTAGGCCCACTTGTAATAAGATTTGTTTAACATCAATATAACTTATATTATAATATTGTGTTTATGTATATGTCGATAATACAATATTAAGACGCAATCATTTCTTTGTTCCAGATAAAACTATGGTATCGTGGTTCAGTGACCGTGCTAGTGCCAAAGTGTAGTGCCAACATGGGGTGTACCCCAAGCATGCTGCTTGATCACAAGAGTCGTCGCCGCGACAGTACCGGTTCTCAAGAAGCAGCCCTAGCTAAGGTCACTCCAACACCAGTATGCAACAAAGCTGTCCAAGCTGCAAAAGCGCCCCGGGCCTCAGTGGAATCGGATGGTTTCAGTGTAGCTCTATCCAGTAAGAAAGACAGCTATGTTTCGCAGATGGGGAATAATTTTGCTACGCAACTCCATATTAAAAGGATATCTGGTAAGTTTATATTAGTATTCTAATAACTTTCTTTGCTTCAAGCTATCACTCGCGACTTTAACCGCGTTGAATTTAATATTTTCTTTTTTTGTGCGGAACTAATTATTATTCCAAAATAAAAGTATCCTTAGTTACTCCTTAATATAAGCTATTTACTAGTGAAGGTCTCCTCTATATCGGTCCACGTATCGGAAACAAACAGACAAAAACTTAAAATACTTTGGAAAATCCAAAAGTGCATCATCATAATCTTCATTTTTCACAATAAAATTGATTATTTCATAAGTAATTAATAATGTATTGGTCTTACTAAGTAGTTTTCAATAAATTACATAGATAGCGCTAATTTCCAAAAGTACGGTGGTTTTCATGTCTTATACGCCATCTAGCGCTAATTTTAAGAAGTACTTCTATAATGGTCTATAGAAATAGTTCTCACGAAATAGCATTGGTTAGTGTCGCGTCGAGCGGAAATATTTACTATTTTTTTTGTTTATTTAATAATGTTTTATTCATTAGTTCATTTATTCATTATTTTATTTGCCGTATGGGGCCGGCACCAAGAATAGCTCCACCCCGTCTCTTCCTACGGGAGTCGTAAAAGCCGACTAAGGGATTACCGGGGGACCAGGCTGCAGCGTTCCCCTGTGTACTAAAAACATCCACTGCGATCGTCAACCCGCTTGCCAAGCGTAGCGATTATGGTAAAACCCCCATTTTGGGGAAGCCTATGTACAGCAGTGGACGATGATAGGCTGATGGATGGATGGATGGATTTAATAACAATTAAACCACATCGAATCAGACCGTGAAAAGTGATAGGGCTCTATTCGTAGTTATACAGTATCATAAAGGAAAACAAAACTCGATTAGTACAGTATTTCGGTCGTTATCGTGTTAACATACATTACCTACAACAAACGGACGTCCAAGACAGTTTTTTAACTAGTTTAAATAACAACATTCATGCATCAAAAATATCATGAGTGTTAAAATTTGTGTTTTTTCTTGATATGTGTGTGTATATATTATT
Organism: Leucoma salicis; assembly: GCA_948253155.1. Taxonomy (NCBI): domain Eukaryota; kingdom Metazoa; phylum Arthropoda; class Insecta; order Lepidoptera; family Erebidae; genus Leucoma; species Leucoma salicis. Next base: position 8,309,236 of record OX411820.1, on the reverse strand, counting down.
TTACAAGTGCAACATATGATAAATAGAGTCATTTTAAGTTTGAAAAATCAGTTGCTGGCACACGGCGGGTTTCTTTAGTGGGTGAAGGCCCCGCACTACCCTGTTCGTTGCCCCGAACGAAGGGATGTGCGGTTAGGAACATTAAAAAAAGGTATTTTATTAAAGGTAACGTATATGGTTTCAGTATGCATTTAGTAAAATGCTTTAAGTTAGAAATAACAAACAGACATTTCAATGTTATTTATTCGTCTAGATTTAGCCTATCTAGTGTAGGTACATAGAATAAAATGATCATATTGATATGACCGATGTAGCCCCGAAAAATGGCAAACTGAAGTGGAATAGGTAGGCCCATCGCCCCACAAACTGATAACTGTTGGGAAAAAGGTCTTCAAGTGGCGACCACGCATCTGTAAGCTTATTAAATCATTGTTTTGGCTTCGGTTTTTGATAAGTGTGCAAAGTTTCAAATTAATCCAACATTTTGAAGTAGGTGAAAATCACGTTCAAAGATTCCATTAGAAAGATATATAGATTTTACCTAATAATGACGCAAACCCTTTAAATATTTAGATATTTTTATATATATTTTTAGCATTTGACATGCTTAACAACATACATTAAACACAAAGTGAAAAGGTAAAATCTTAATTGTAAAATCTTAAATGTGTTATCGAAATTAGCAGTCAGGAGCAATTGCCAGGATGGCTGAATTGGTAAAGCATCTGGACGGTATCCAGAAGATGCAGGTTCAAATCCTGCTCCTGACTGTTATTTTCGATTTCACATTTTTCACTTTGTGTTTAATGTATAGTGCTAAGCATGTCAAATGCTAAAAATATATATAAAAATATTTTAATATTTATAATCTTTTATGGCTACATTTAATATTATACAATGTATAGATAACGCGTTTACAGTAAAATGCCATCCTACAAATTTCCTAGAGGATTATTTAGATATTTTTATATATATTTTTAGCATTTGACATGCTTAACAACATACATTAAACACAAAGTGAAAAATGTGAAATCGAAAATAACAGTCACGAGCAGGATTCGAACCTGTATCTCCTGGATACCGTCCAGATGCTTTGCCAATTCAGCCATCGTGACCCTTGCTCCCGACTGCTAATTTCGATAACACATTCATACTTAACGTCTTTGGGCGACACCTGCACCATCTGTCGGAAGTATTTTCATCGCTATCGCTATCGCTGTCAGCGATAGCGATGAAAATACTTCCGACTTTTTTTCGCTGTCAGCGATAGCGATGACGGCGACGTGTTTATAAAATAAAATATTACCATAATACATCTATTTGTTTTATTTCTCGTGTTCCTTCATGATCATTTTTTTATTTATTTCTCACAGAAAACTCTCAGATCCTTAATAAAATTAATCGTCATAACTAAATTATACGTTCAGAAATATTTAATTTCCTGATATACTTAGTTTCTATTAAAGTAGTAGTTGTTTAGATATACTACTATAAACGAGAGGAATCGATCCGGAAATATTCCATTTCCGTATCGAATAACTTCGCAACGACAGTACTTGTCATAACGTTGCAACACTGAAATTGTCAAATCTGGAATCGATTTAAAATTCCGACTATAGTAGAAAATAATATTCTGTCCCACAATCAATTTAGTTTCCGTAAAGGAAAGTCGACTGAAGATGCAGTAAAACTACTCACTGAAGAAATTGTTACTCACCTAGATAATGGGCACGCTTGCGTTGGAGTCTTTCTCGACATAGCAAAAGCTTTCGATACTGTGGCTATTCCAATCTTATTGAGAAAACTAGAAAGCATTGGAATACGAGGTATTGCACTAGACTGGTTTCAGAGCTATTTAACAGGAAGAAATCAGCGAGTCAGGGTAGAATCCTGGCTCAGTAATCCTAAAGAAACATTTTTCGGAATACCACAAGGAAGTGTTCTCGGGCCGACGTTATTCCTTTTGTATCTAAATGATTTAGCTTCCATGCAAATATAATCGGTTATGCAGAGTACTGCATTAATTTTTCATGACCAAACATGGGTCGAATGTTTGCTGAGAGCAGAGGAAGGTATGATGTTGGTGGCCGAATGGCTTAATAATAACCTTTTAACTTTAAATACCAACAAACCAAAGTTTCTCTGTTTCCATAAAACTAGGGCATCATCGCCAGCATGTAATTTAAACCTTAGAATTCATACATGTAACTTATACCAAATTAATATAAACATCGGCTGTGGCTGTAATGAAGTTCAGAGAATGAAATCCATAAAATACCTCGGAGTAATCATTGATGAAAATCTAACATTCAATGAACATATAGCTGCCCTCTCGACTAGATGCAGAAAGCTCATCTATGTAATGAAAGAACTCAGAGAGGTTGCTTGTATTGAACTTCTGAAAACCGTGTATATCGCACTTTGCCAATCAATCCTTTCATACTGTTTAATTGTTTGGGGAGGGACAGCAACATCACACTTAATACTACTGGAGAGAATCCAGAGATCAATACTTAAAGTAATGTTTAAAAAACCTATAAGATATCCAACTCTTGAACTTTATAAAGCTGCTGGCCTTTTAAGTATAAGGCAACTGTATGCATAAATTGGTCCTAACTAAAATCAGTTCACAAACAACGAAGAAAATGGTTCTTACTTACTTTACAACATGCCACCTCCCCTTTGAGGCAGCGATCAGAGTGCCAAAAGGCTCTATTCTTGCATACATCTCTCGCTTCCTCAACATTTATAATTCTTGTCATACACGCTCACCGGTTTCGAAGACTCCTGACTCCACCTTCCTTCAATACATGAATGATTTGGTCTAGGTAGGTGAGTCTCGGTCTTCGCCTATACCTACATCCTTGCTCTTTCGCATTGCATATATTCTAAACCAGTCGATCGTCTAGCATTATTTCTACGTGTTCAAACCATCGGAGCATTCATTTTCGCATCTTTACACCAATATTCTCTTTCATACCTACTCGCCCGCGATTATTTTTGAGCATATTTTGTTAAATTTTGCTAGTGGTTACTTACTGGTAGATGAGGTAATCCTACACAAGTGTGTAGGAGGGAGAAAATCAACAGGTTTAGTAACTAATAAATCCTCAGAAAAGGCTCTATACTTGCATAGGCTCTATTCTTCCCGCCTTAACAAAAAAAAAGTATTTTTTTAAACATTTGACATGTTCAACTACTTACAAGAATGTTAAACGGTTAAAGCTTGTGGACTAGCAAGACACAAGTGGGTTCATATTCTGCATGCTTTTTCGATTTTTATAAAATTCGTTAGTAAATTTATATCTTCACTTATATTTATACACATACTTAACAGAAAACTAAACATCCAGTAGATATCACTGTTTATTATGAATCCGATGAGATATTAACATAACACGTATTCTACCCCTTGCCAAAATATAATTGCCTCAGTACCGATTTATGTTTTCTTTCTATTCGAATGACTTATAACATTTTTGACGATTTCTAAAACTGCGGCTGCTGTTTTACTATCTTGGAAACATTCATTTGAGTCTTTGAATGGGCAATACCGTTCTCTATTGTATCTGGCTATCAGTACGAGTATTTTTGCTAGGTCATCCTTATGAACGGGCGTAGGTAAACCATATTTTTGCCAGTTGGTTATATAATACCATACATCATGATTCTTTTTATGGCCATGTCGGGGAGAACATAATTGCAAGCAGCACATTAATAGGAACTGTAACCATATAAAATTCGATAAGGCGCATAATAAAATCAGTAAACAACATACTTATCATTGATCATACATTTTACCCAAAGCCTCTGTTTATTCTTTTTTTTTATTGCTTATGATGGCAGACGGGCCCCGGCCCAGCTGATGGTAAACTATACGAAGAATATAGTCAAGCCACTGCGCATCATTTCATTTCTCAAATATAAAAATGGAAGAATAAACGGCTATCTTCTGCTACAGCCAAAACACATTGACGTGCTTCATGACCGGTCACACAGGAGACGGTGGTACCGACCCTTTCGACCCCGTTAACAAGTGAGTGCTCTGACTTGGTACCCAGCCCTACCACCAGTAATGCAATGTGTGATAACTGCTTAATTCCCTTAGTCGCGTATACGACACCCGCGGGAAAGGATGAGGTGGTGACACTTGTATTCTTAGTCCATCACCACACGGAACTACTTTATTATCCTTCCTCTTCATCTATGCCTTTTCTTAAAGTTGGCGATGCGAGAGTGATGCCTTGTGTGTTACGGTAAGCGCTTACCATTAGGTGAGCCTTTATGCTTGTTTGCCGCACGCAAAACATTAAAAACAATTCTTACTGATGTTATAAACGTAAAAGTGAGTTTGTTTATTTTTTGTTTGTCCTTATCGCCGCGTCTTAGCTACTCAAAATTTGTTATTAATTTTAATATTACTAAATCTTAATCTCTTAAATATTTAAAATTAATTACTACTTAAACTAAATAAAATTATTTTTTTAAATAAAAATAAATAAATACTAAAATTCATATATGAAATATATTAAAAAATAATTCTTTATTTAAAAATTTTTTATTCTTTCATTTCGTGTTGATGAAATGAGATGGTGAGCAGCAACAATACTCTCAGTATAGTTGAGTCCATGAGCGACGGTTACCATTTACCATCAGATGGGCCGTGGCTCGTATGCCACTAAAAGCAACAAAAAAAACAACTTAACGGATCGTCTTGAAATTAAGTGGTAGAAAAGGCATTGTTATTTTTTATTCCGAAATTTGGAGCTACTTCGCTATTTGCATTGGTGGCTATGTAGAGTTACTAAAAGCAACTAGTATATATAATAGGTTAAATATAATAATTGGCCGTGTGGGGCCGGCTTTAGAATTATCCCACCCCTCTTTACCCACGGGAGTCATAAGAGCCGACTGAGGGTATATCGGGGGAGTGGGCAGCAGCACTCCCTCGAGTATTAACGACATCCACTGCGATCGCCAACCCGCCTGCCAAGCGTGACGATTACGGCATTATCCCCCATGACGGGACCGCTCGTTGTGGCGTTCCCTTGGGGAGGCCTATGTCCAGCAGTGGACGAGTTGAAAGGCCGATGGATGGATGGATGGATGGATATAATAGGTGCTTACTCTGAACACGGTCACCATTTTAATTATTCCAAAATAAATTAAAGAAACAAATACTAAAAAAAACTTACGCAAACACGTATAAATTCGTTCATTACTGCAATTGAATTGATGAATAAAGTTTTATTTAATGAACAATTATCTTCAATATCAGTTACACAATTTTCGTATTAGCAGTGATTAGCTTAACATTTGCAATTATTCATTAATTTCAATAACATGTTTAATGTGATTATTTTTGGTGGCATATGAAATTGATTAAATACTTATTGCTTAAGTAATGTGTATGGAACGTTTCTCAGTATGAATTTAAAAGCTTAATAAGTAAGGGAAGTTCTAAAGAAAAATGGTTTTTAATTATTATGAATGCATATGTGGCGCAGTCTGAGTGCAGTGAGTAGAATACCAAGACATTTTGCACTGATTCTGTAGTTTAGCATAATTAAAAGATGAATAGTAGTGCTGCTGAATCCAGTATGATTAGACTGGCTCTACCGGAAAAGTACTCAAAGAATATTGGTGTAAACAACAGCAGAAATTCCTACTATTGCGTGTAATGTAGTGAGTAAGTGTGTAACAAAGCCTCTGCGCATCCTCTTTCAATGAACCGTATTCTTAACTTCCTATTCAATGGAAGGGCCATTGGGATTGCCAGTGGAGTGATATTTATGGTATTGATAGCGTCTGTAGGCTGTGGTGCTCATCCTTTTTAGATATTCTTATGTATATTAATATTTGTAAAAATAACTAACAAAGAAATCTTAGCGCGCGTCCTGAGAGTCGCCTTATCACGTATCTGCCATACACGAAAATTGTTTTCCGATCGTAGTCCGGACAGATTCAATCATGTAGAGTATTTGTTTAGTACGCGGCGGAGTCCGTATGCACGATGTGCCGTCACTCAGCACGCCTCCAAGTAATTGTGATCCGCACACATCTACTGTGTTAAAGGATTTATCCCTTTGAATGACCTATCCAAATGGACGAAAACTACATACAGCCACCATACTCATAATTAATGCATTAATTATCTGTAGTGTTGCCCCGGGGTACGGTGAAAATTACGACATATTACATGCCTAAATACAATTAATTTACATCAGCCACGAATTTGCCGTCCTAGACAAGTACTGCTAGTTTAAATCCAGGACTGCTGACACATCCGGAGGCAAAGTTCGGCGGCAATAGAACGAATTGTAAACTCAAGACTTGTCTTGTATGTTTTAATTTTACTTGTTTTGATCAGTTCGTTGCAGAGATAAGTATTTTAATCACTTTTGTATATGCCTAGCGTTTGCTATCGTAATGCTATAGAGCCACATACGCTTTTAATTGCTAATTGACGATATCAGGCGTTAATCGCGGCTGAAATCATAATTGGATTAGTATCTAAAATACATGAAGTAATTCATGTCATTAGATTAATTAGATGGTATAGTATGGTAAACTTAAATTCGCTAGATCCAATAGTTCATCTAATTTCCAATTCTTATGACAGCTTTTCGTGATCTGAGAGGGAAATTAAGAAAAAAACATACAGTCGAATTGAGAAGCTCCTTTTTGAAGCGGTTGAAAAATTATTATTATCCATTTTTATAATAAATGTACATACAACCGATGAGTTAACTGTTTGTTTAGGTATTTGAACATACTAGTGACCAGAATTATTAATCGTATTGGAAAAATATTATTTACATGAAGAAGGTAGGTATTGTTTTTCAGCACATAATTAATTCGTCACGACTAAAGTTAAGAAAGGGTTTTTTTTTAATTTGTTGCGCAATATGAAAGGCTATTTTCGACTTTATGAATTAAGAGTTATATATAACATAATTAATTAGTTTTAGGTTTGCGGTATAGAAAAAACATAAGGTCCAACTCTAAAACTCTACTCCAAATTCATTGGTAGGTTAATGAAAGGCCTTCTTATATTAAAATTTGAAAATGATAGAAAATTAACATTGTAGAATAATACTACAAAACGATAAACAAAATAAATTTCACAAATAATTTGTTCTTTAAAGTAGCTGAGCATGTCAAGTGCTAAATTACAGATCAAAAACATTGTCAACATTCAAAATTGAGCATTGCCACGTAATACTGAAACGCATTGCCTACTCTCTCTCACTCCCTCTCTCTCTCTTTCTACTTAAAAGTCCATCTAAGGAAATTGTGGTCTGGTGGTCATTTTAATAGTCGAATTAATAAATTCAATAAATCTTGTTTTTAAAGCTAAATAAAATAGAACCTACCTACAGGCAGTCCTCGTATTATGTTGTTCAGCTTAAGTCCTTTCCAGATACGTCAAGCAACGTTATACTCGTAATATAACACTATTGTTCAAAGATACGCATAAGTCCCTCATCTCGATTTACGTCGCAGACAATTTTTACGGTTTCACTGTCCTAGTCATATTTCTGTAATACGTAGTGCTTGGTGGACAATCGAAAACAAAATTCTCGACTTGCGTGATCTTTATATTATACGTAGATGCGTTAACGGTTTCGGGAACATGCCGTTAGTACGAGAACTGCTTGTGTGACAGATAAATAGCTATATAATACAGTATTGGTGTAAAGATGCGAAAGGGAATGCTCTGATGGTTCGGACATGTGGAAAGAATGTCGGACGAGCGACTGGTTAAGAAGTTATACAATGCGAAAGTTGAAGGATGTAGGTACAGGGGGAGACCGAGAATCACCTACCTAGACAAAATCGGTCATGTATTGAAGGAAGGTGGAGACAGGAGTCTCCGATACCGGCGAGCGTGTATGAAGAGAGTTATAAATTTTGAGGAAGCGAGAGATGTATGCAAGAATAGAGCCTCTTGGTACTCTGTTCTCTCTGCCTACCCCGCAAGGGAAATGGCGTGATGATAAGTAAATAAGTAAATAGCTATTGTCGACTTCACATTTAGCGAAGTGCTATATATACCAGCCTCCCGCCCGAGTGTTGTCGGTTCGATTTCCACACTGGACAACTCATTAGATGATCATCCATTGTATCGCACAAGGGATATTCCCTAGTGCAGGGTGTTGTTTTATAAAATAATTATCTGTATTTTAGCACTTGACATGTTCAACTAATATTTATAGGCCGTGTGGGGCCATCTTTAGAATTGTCCCACCCCTCTCTACGCACGGGAGTCGTAAGAGCTGACTGAGGGAATACCGGAGGAGTGGGCAGCAGCACTTCCTCGAGTATTAACAAAATCCACTGCGATCGCCAACCCGCCTGCCAAGCGTGGTGATTACGGCATTATCTCCCATTTCTTGGGGATGCCTATGTCCAACAGTGGACGTTGAAAGGCTGATGGATGGATGGATGGATGGATGTTCAACTACTTTGAAGAACAAATTATTTCTGAAATTCGAAAAAGAGAGCTTTATTGCGACCAGGGTCCAAACCTGTGTCCCATCCAAGTGTTCTAGACCGCTAAGCTATCGCAGTCACCCAGTGGTGACCCCTAATCTCCTCTTCACATATTTGTTTATATGTCTTTATGCCCCAAGCCACCTATCGGATGTATTTATATATATTTTATTCCAATATAGTAAGTTAATTTTGCAATAAAAAAATCATGCTACATATTTGACGGCGCTATTTTTTTAATATTTTGATCTGTATTTTAGCACTTGACATGCTCAGCTACTTTGAAGAACAAATTATTTATCTTACTAGCAGTAAAGGTTTTTTTTTCCACTTTAACAAATAATTTGTTCTTTAAAAATGTTAGATAATAATTGAGATATTTATAAATCTTGACTGCTTCGTTGGCGACAAAACTTTATAACTTGGACCAGTAAATGGTAAATGGCAATAGGGCCCATCTCCCATAAAATCTCGTATAAAGTTTCAGATGCGAGATTTGTATTGCGTTACATATTTGCGGACTACAAAAAATATTTTACTTGGGCGCAATTTCGTTAGGTCTCAAAGGATAATGTTATTATTTACGTTATTTATCCGTCATCCCTCGGGACAGCCGTGCAATACCCTTTCTAGTTTCACTTTATATGGATAGTCGTCCAGAAAAACCCGACATTGTCGTTCAGAGAGGTAAGAAATATTTTAAGTGATAAAATAATGGAATAAAAAATTTAACCAATTTATCTATGACATGTCTTGTGCTAATACTCAATAATCCATCCATCCATCAGCCTTTTTAAAGTCCACTGCTGGACATAGGCCTCCCCAAGAATGGGGGATAGTGCCGTAATCGCCACGCTTGGCAGGCGGGTTGGCGATCGCTGTGGATGTTGTTAATACTCGAAGGAGTGCTGCTGCCCACTCCCTCGGTATTCCCTCAGTCGGCTCTTACGACTCCCATGGGTGGAGAGGGGTGGGACAATTCTAAAGCCGGCCCCACACGGCAAAATAATACTCAATAATACCTGCAGTATAAATTGTACAATATAAATTAGTTGGATTGATTAATTTACTTGCTTGGGGGGCGTCCATTATTTACGTGAGGGGATTTTGAGGATTAAAAATAAAAACATAACCTAAACATAGCTGGCGAATCGTGAGTGGGTAATACACCTCTGCCTACCCCTTCGGGGAATACAGGCGTGATGCTACGCTATGCCTTTTTTAAAGGATTTTTTGACCCCCTTTCCCTACTGGTAAAATTTATCTAAAATTTGTCTTACTCTCCCCTCCCCTAATCTCACGTGAGATATTTCAAAACATATATTTTAAGTATAAATGCGTCGGATTTATTTAATAAATTACTATTGCATTCGTATTTTTATTAAGAATAGTAAAGACTAATATTTCTGATCATTTATATCGTAATCTAAAATCACAGTGATAACCTTAAATAATATGTACCTATTTAAATGGGAACTACTAAAATTAATAGGGAACATTCATTCTAATTCAGTCCATGGAGACGTTTTGCTGCTTTATTGCAGCGTTCGGATAACCACGATGCTACCAATTTAAACGGCGCGCCTTAATTTTTCAACCAATAAACAATCGATGACCATATTTTCGAAATATCAATGCTAAATAACTTTTCATCTACGATTGGATTTTAATATATAGAAGAATTGTGTTATATTTCGACATATTTTAGTCCAGAAACATGTTTTACTTTAAATTTACTGTAGTGTACACTATTTTTTGCCCGAAAAAACTACGTGATATTTACTGAAACCCCGTCCCTCCCCCAAGGGAGATTAGGTTTGACCCCCTCCCCCTTGATCCCCTCACGTAATTAATGGACGCCCCCTTGTCTTCTTCCTGTGTTTAATAGGATAAGAGTATTCGACTATAGGTCATTGACCATCACGTAGTAAATCGTTGATACCAAATATTAAAAGTTATCGTGACATTATAAACAAAGTGAAATCTTATACAAAAAAATAGACGTCGCGGGACCTCTAATAGATGTGAAAACATTGAAATCATGGTAAAGAAATAAAATGATCATAACTTTTTCAATGTGTGTTTGTATAAAATTATGATATGTATAAAATAACGGAAATGGACATAAATCATCATCATCGGGCCCTGGATATCATCTAAGACTATGGTACTATTCAAGATAACTCAAGCTAGCCCTAAATCGATGGCTTGCGACGTTTAATTACTGAGTACCTATGGCCACCTTCCAGCTCCATCATTGGACCCTGATTACTATCTAGAAACAAAGTAAGTACTCGTCAAGACGAATCAAACGAGTATAAACTCGATAGGGTTGCGTTGTTTCATTACAGAGTTACTGTCGCCACCTTCCAGCTCCATCATCAGACCCTGGATACCATCTAGAGACAAAGTACTCGTCAAAACGAATCATACGAGCCCAAACTCGATGTGGTTATGTCATTTTTTAATGGAGTCTTATGGCCACCTTCCGGACCTTGGATATCATCTAGGACTGGAGTATTAATCAAGACAATTCAAACGAGCCCTAACAAGATGGAGTTGTGCCATTTAATTACAGAGTCCTCATGGTCACTTTCCAGATCCTTCGTCAGAACCTGAATACCGTCTAAATACAAAGTACTCATCGGGACGAATCAAACGAGTCCAAACTCGATGGAGTTGCGTCGTTTCATTATAGAGTTACTGTGGCCACCTTCCAGCTTCATCATCAGACCCTGGATACTATCTAGAGACAAAGTGCTCATCAAGACGAATCATACGAGTCCAAACTCGATTGGGTTATGTTGTTTTATATTGGAGTTCCTATGGCCACCTTCTAGCTCCATCATCAGAACCTGGACGCCTTCTAAAAACAAAGTATTTGTCAAGACGAATCAAACGAGTCTGAACTCGATAGGGTGGTGCCGTTTCATTATAGAGTTCCTATGTCCATCTTCCAGCTCCATCATCAGATCAGCTCCATGATATCATAACATTGCATGGTCATGCGATATACATATGCGTGTAAAATTTCAGCTCAATCGGAAACCGGTAAATGTGTCAAATTCAACTTGCAAGATTTGAACGGGACAAGTAAAATAAAAGCGTCGCCACGCTAACAGCCGATTTTACCCTCCCTGCGCGTTAGATATTTCACATCCAAAACATTAGTACCAACTTCGCGATATGTATTTAAATTAATGAATGACGAATTATATAATTGGAAATCTTTTTACACCGCTAACGTCAGCTAGATACGCACGAAAATCAAGTAGGTAAGTGCTCAGCGTGATGCATCGGAAAATACACGGTACGTTATTTTCAGTGACGTATAATTCGCTATAGGTACATAGTCCAGGCGGACCAAAGAAGTAATGTCACACAATTCCCGTGGCCGGCTAGTACAGGCAGGGCGACGGCACACGGTGGGTTTATTTAGTGGGTGAGGGACCCACACTACCCTGTTCTTTGCCCCGATTGACGGTGTGTGAGATTATGTACATTTTGGTCCGTCACTTTCTGCTAAAAGGGCTTACAAATAAATATTTGGACAACTGTGAATTGTGATGGTTCAACTGTAATCTATAGATACTATTATAAAGCTGAACAGAGTTTAAGTTATTAAGAAAAAATAATGTATTATGCTATTACATCCATCAGCCTTTCATCGCCCACTGCTGGACATAGGCCTCCCCAAAATGGGGGTTTTACCATAATCGCCACGCTTGGCACGCGGGTTTACTATCGCAGTGAAAGTTTTTAGTAGACAGAGGAACGCTGCTGCCCGGTCCCCCGATAATCCCTTAGTCGGCTTTTACGACTCCCATAGGAAGAGACGGGGTGGAGCTATTCTTGGTGCCGGCCCCACACAGCATGCTATTACATAATATATACATTTTATCCCGCTATTATATGGGGAAATTGTTATATAACCTAAATACCAGCTTTGGCTGCGGCGGAGCTGCGGGCAAAGGCTATAATATAATATATAATGGAAAAGCGGATTTATAGAAATATAGCTTCACCCCTGTATTACCCGTAGAGGTAGGCAGAGGTGTATTACACACCCTCGATTCTCCAGCTATGTTTAAGTTCCACGTAATAGGGGGCGAGCCTATTGCTGTCTACCGGCCACATTTCCAAACTCCGGGCTGCTACTGAGAATTTTTCTTTTTAGGAAAAAGCTCAGTATCACTGCCCGACCCGTGGATCGAACCCGAGACCTCATGATCAGCAGTCACACTACCGCTGCACCACAGAGGCAGTTAAATGAAACAGTTAAATGTTCTATTGAAACACGACCATTATTAGACGCAACACATACCTAGTCTCTCATCAGATTTATAAAATTATACGCATGCATAATAATATGCATCACATCATTTTAAATTAATAATTTGGCACTAAAGAAAGATATTTATTACACATAAAAGTGTATAGTGATATAGTAACATTACAAATAAAGAATTGATGCCTGTAGGTATTCACCAAATTATATACTTTTGAATAAACTAATTATTTAAAGTTTCTAGCAGGTAACTTTTGGTTTATTTCTCTGAGGACACCTTTATAAAAGTTATTTACTTTCCACGTCTTCAACAAAAACTTCTTGCCTGACGTGACACATAAACAGAAATCGTGTACAAACTTTACACTTATTTGCACAATAATGAGCTTTTATTTGTACCTATAATAATATATCTGTTAGGATTTTTGTTTTTTGATATTCCAAAATATTCACTAAAAGGAAAGTGTAGTTTATTATCTGCTGCTTGAAAACCATGCGCATTTAATGGATTACCTCGAAAGTGTATGAAGGTGTGCAACCACAGCTTTTCTAGCCTCAACAAAAAAGGGCTTGACCCTGCAGGTCTATAAATGGCAAAAATCACTTAACATTAGGCAGATTGATGTCTCTTTCAACATTAAAGATTAAATTCTAAAAAATATATAAAAAGCGGGTGGGAAGCATTTCGAGTGCGACTGTACAGATTTGGCCTCATTATTCTTAATAGTACCTTCTAGTGATTAGGACTTGTTTATTCCGTTGCTCAATGTCGTATGACGTCACTTGACTTTGACGTCACATCCTTGTTTCGTTTTTTACGTACGGCGTGCGTAAACGTCACACATATTGATAGATACTGGCCGTGATAACGATCGAAGTAAACATGTTAAGAATAGAAAAATAATAAGACGAACATTGGGTTGCTATAATACAAATGCTTGTTTAATATAATTAAATAGTCAAACGAACTTACCTGGAAGTGAAGTTCGACTGTAATTATTCGACTTGTTATTCCTTCCGAAGATGAAGATAACTAGGTGCAGCCCGGATCTATGACTCGCTGGCGTCACATATAAGTTTAAAGACAAAAAAACGAAACGCACCCTTTCCGCGCTCCATCTGTCTTTATAATCTATGGTCATTAAGTTCAAAGTCATTAGCATATGAAAACTTTGATTTTACAAAATAGGGTATATGTAATTTTCTTGAAAATTGCTCTGGGTAGGGTGGGACTCTTCATCTTCGGAAGGAATAACAAGTCGAATAATTACAGTCGAACTTCACTTCCAGGTAAGTTCGTTTGACTATTTAATTATTCTCCTTGTTATTCCTTCCTCGATGAAGATAACTAGGTGCAGATGTTTAAAGCCAAGTTGTAAAATCAGAGTTTTATTCAAAAAATAGTTTAAATAACATTTTTTGAATTACAAATTATGGTCTTATAGACATAATAAATTAAACATAGCGTTTTTAAACATATTACAAGAAAAAAGAACAAATATGAGATCAACCTCTAATCTCTAAAGATAGCCTCTTCAAAAAGACTATTATTTATAATTGGTCTATTGTAGAACCGTGCAAAAGTTAAAGACTCACCACTCCAACCAGCCGTTCTCCTCACCTCATCAATACTAACGCCTTTTTAAAAGCCGCGGAAGTTGATGCATGTCGTGTACTGTGTGCAGAGAAGATTGTTATATCTATTCCGCTCTGTTCCATAGTATTTTTAACCCAACGGCTGATTGTGCTGGCAGTCACTTCTTTATGCGGTTTATTTAATGATATAAACAAATATTCTATAGACCTTAAACTACTTGTAATTTCTAAATAATTAATCACAGCCCTTGCTGGACAAACTTTCTCCCTGTCTTTGAAGAAGGGTAAAGTTAAAAGTTGTTGACACCTATTTGGTGCCGACGTTTTGATTAGCTTATCAATTTTAATGTTTATACAATCATCACTAATAGTTATATTATTAATATTAATTAAAGAAATCGTTTGAGCTCTTTGGCCAGTTGCAAGAAGCAATAGAGTAACAGTCTTTTTCGTGACTATATTATCTAAGTTGCATTGATCAGAATAATTATTTTCTATAAAGTTTAAAAGGGTTGACACATCCCACGTCAAATTGTATTTTGGTGTAGTAGGTCTTAATTTGAAAAAACCTTTAAATAAGCGTTTAATTTGAGAATTTTCTCCAATATGAGGACCTATAATCTGTATGAATTTAAACTACCATAAGATAAACCATCATTAAATTTCTTTGTTAAATAAGTAATTATTTGTTGAATTTGTGGATCTCTGATACATATATTTTCTGCATTACAATATTTGCCCAATCAGTAATACTAGGTATGTATTGTTTAAGAGTGTTACTTGAAATTGAGGATATCATTATATTTATTGCGTCCTCACTAATGCCTTCTTCTAAGAATGTTTGCCTGATAATATCCCTGCCATCCCTGATAATGTCTTGTGGAGTGGATGCATTAACCAAGGTTGGGTTGTCCAATAAGGTACCACCACTACAATACCCATGGCTTTATCTGTAACAATTTTTTCTAGTGTCTTAAGGATCATTGAGAATGGAGGAAATGCATAAAAGAAATATTGAGTCCAGCATAACGTGAAAGCATCCACTGCAAAAGCATCTGGGTCTGGGTGCCTTGACACATATAGAGGGCATTTAGCATTAGTTTGAGATGCAAATAAGTCTATATCTGGTGTATTAAATGAATTGACAATAATATTGTAATATGTAGACTCAATTTCCCATTCTGTGTGACCTAACTCTTTTCTAGATTCAAAATGTGCTATTATGTTATCTTTAGTATTTATGTATGATGCAAAGATCCATATATCCTTTGCTTCACACCATTGCCAGATGTTCTTTGCTATATCATGTAAATGAGGGAATTGTACTCCTCCTAACCTATTAATGTAAGAAACAGCTGTTATATTGTCTATCCGAAGCAAAATTTCACAGTTGTTAAAATCTTTGGCAAAACATTTAAACCCAAAAAAGGCTGCTAACAATTCTAGGGAATTAATATGAAGTAATACTTCTTCATCATTCCATGTGCCACGTCTGTGAACCACAGTGGGCTCCCCAGCCTTGTTTTGATGCATCAGTAAATATCTCAACTTTAAAATTATTTTTTCTTATGAAATTCTCTGACCTAACTATATTCTTTGTCCACCATTTTAAATCAATTAGGCAGTTATTATCTAATGGAGTTATTTATTCATAATTATCATTATTGTTTTTCAAGGCCAAATATTTTATTCTTTCAAGGTTCTTAGTATAAAGTAAACCATATTTGATGGCTGGGCAAACAGACACCAATGTTCCTACTACTTTAGCTATTTTAATATTTCTTTTATTAGACAATTCTTAAACTAATTTTAGGCACTTTTCCCTTTTTTCTTTGCTTATGTTTATTGACATATTTGTACTATTAAAAATTAGTCCTAGAAATGGGCAAGTTTGTTTTGGAACAAAATCACTTTTTTCTTTATTTATTATGAAACCTAATGACGGGCCTCGTGGCGTAGTCGGTAGTGTAACCAACTTCCGTGCACGAGGTCGTGGGTTCGATTCCCACTCAGGACAATTATTTGTGTGATGAACACAGATATTTGTACTGCGTCTGGGTGTTTTCTATATATTATATGTATGTATCTACAAAAAAAAAAGTAATATATGTATTATATCCGTAATCTGGTACCCATAGCACAAGCGTTAAGCTTAGTTTGGGACCAGAGGACGTTGTGTGAAAAATGTCCATGAATATTTATTTATTTATAATTGTTCTAATAGTTGTATTGTAACTTGCATATTTGTTAAACAATCACTGTAATTTTTGCCAAAACAAAGCCAATCATCTAGATATACCACTGATGTGAAACCATTTTTCCTTAGGTGGCTTAGTACAGGTTTCATGATTTTTGGTAAAAATAAATGGGGCAGTACACAGGCCAAATGGGAGTACATTAAACTGATAAAATTTACCTTGAAAAAAGAATCTAAGATATTTTTTACTGTTTTTATGTATACTAAAAGTATATTATGCATCTTTTAAGTCTATTGAAACTAGGAAATTGTCTTTTTGTAAAAGTTTACAAACTGTTCTATAATCTTCTAGTTTGAAATGGTTGTTCTCAATAAAGTTATTTAATTTTTTCAAGTTAAGTATAAAACGGAAAGATCCATTTGGTTTTGCCACAAGAAAAATAGGTGAACAGAATTGGTTGCTTTGTGGTTCACACAGCTCAATAACCTTTTTTAGATAACATGTTATCTATTTCTAGTTTAAGGTGATAAATTTCACTAGTAGAAAAAATATTATTTGTTGGAATAGAGCTCTGGTACTGGTACGGCATATTCTTAAAAAATAATTTGATAACCTTTAATCCAATTAAGGATGTTACTGTCCTCGGTGATTTCTTTCCATCTTTCATAAAAGTATGGAAGTCTACCCACCTGAGTCTCTATTTCTGTTGCGGAGGTTTGTTGTAACTGCCGGTGCTTGGCCCCCCTGTGTTGGCCTCACGTACTTGGATCCTGCTGCTCGAGGAGGGCCCCGCCAGTTTAAAGTTTTATTTTTAGAATTTTTTGAGAGTAGCAGCCCGGATCTATGACTCGCTGGCGTCACATATAAGTTTAAAGACAAAAAACTAAACGCACCCTTTCTGCGCTCCATCCGTCTTTATAATCTGTGGTCATTAAGTTCAAAGTCATTAGCATATGAAAAACTTTGATTTTACAAAATAGGGTATATGTAATTTTCTTGAAAATTGCTCTGGGTAGGGTGGGACTCTTCATCTTCGGAAGGAATAACAAGTCGAATAATTACAGTCGAACTTCACTTCCAGGTAAGTTCGTTTGACTATTTAATTATTCTCCTTGTTATTCCTTCCTCGATGAAGATAACTAGGTGCAGATGTTTAAAGCCAAGTTGTAAAATCAGAGTTTTATTCAAAAAATAGTTTATAACATTTTTTGAATTACAAATTATGGTCTTATAGACATAATAAATTAAACATAACATTTTTAAACATATTACAAGAAAAAAAACAAATATGAGATCAACCTCTAATCTCTAAAGATAGCCTCTGCAAAAAGACTATTATTTATAATTGGTCTATTGTAGAACCGTGCAAAAGTTGAAGACTCACCACTCCAACCAGCCGTTCTCCTCACCTCATCAATACTAACGCCTTTTTTAAAAGCCGCGGAAGTTGATGCATGTCGTGTACTGTGTGCAGAGAAGATTGTTATATCTATTCCGCTCTGTTCCATAGTATTTTTAACCCAACGGCTGATTGTGCTGGCAGTCACTTCTTTATGCGGTTTCTTTAATGATATAAACAAATATTCTGTAGACCTTAAACTACTTGTAATTTCTAAATAATTAATCACAGCCCTTGCTGGACAAACTTTCTCCCTGTTTTTGAAGAAGGGTAAAGTTAAAAATGGTTGACACCTATTTGGTGCCGACGTTTTGATTAGCTTATCAATTTTAATATTTATACAATCATCACTAATAGTTATATTATTAATATTAATTAAAGAAATCGTTTGAGCTCTTTGGCCAGTTGCAAGAAGCAACAGAGTAACAGTCTTTTTCGTAACTATATCTAAATTGCATTGATCAGAATAATTATTTTCTATAAAGTTTAAAAGGGTTGACACATCCCAGGTCAAATTGTATTTTGGTGTAGTAGGTCTTAATTTGAAAAAACCTTTAAATAAGCGTTTAATTTGAGCATTCACTCCAATATGAGGACCTATAAGAAAAGATAAAGCAGATCTGTATGAATTTAAACTACCATAAGATAAACCATCATTAAATTTCTTTGTTAAATAAGTAATTATTTGTTGAATTTGTGGATCTCTGATACATATATTTTCTGCATTACAATATTTTGCCCAATCAGTAATACTAGGTATGTATTGTTTAAGAGTGTTATTTGAAATTGAGGATATCATTATATTTATTGCATCCTCACTAATGCCTTCTTCTAAGAATGTTTGCCTGATAATATCCCTGCCATCACTGATAATGTCTTGTGGAGTGGATGCAGTAACCTGGAATGTTTTAAAAATAACAAATCCTCACAGGGTTCAAATATAATGGGCTCACTAATTAATAATTTTGTAAATAATGGGTACCAAGGTTGGGTTGTCCAATAAGGTACCACTACAATACCCATGGCTTTATCTGTAACTATTTTTTCTAGTGTCTTAAGGATCATTGAGAATGGAGGAAATGCATAAAAGAAATATTGAGTCCAGCATAACGTGAAAGCATCCACTGCAAAAGCATCTGGGTCTAGGTGCCATGACACATATAGAGGGCATTTAGCATTAGTTCGAGATGCAAATAAGTCTATATCTGGTGTATTAAATGAATTGACAATAATATTGTAATATGTAGACTCAATTTCCCATTCTGTGTGACCTAACTCTTTTCTAGATTCAAAATCTGCTATTAAGTTATCTTTAGTATTTATGTATGATGCAAAGATCCATATATCCTTTGCTTCACACCATTGCCAGATGTTCTTTGTGATATCATGTAAATGAGGGAATTGTACTCCTCCTAACCTATTAATGTAAGAAACAGCTGTTATATTGTCTATCCGAAGCAAAATTTCACAGTTGTTAAAATCTTTGGCAAAACATTTTAACCCAAAAAAGGCTGCTAACAATTCTAGGGAATTAATATGAAGTAATACTTCTTCATCATTCCATGTGCCACTAGCCGTCTGTGAACCACAGTGGGCCCCCCAGCCTTGTTTTGATGCATCAGTAAATATCTCAACTTTAAAATTATTTTTTCTTATGAAATTCTCTGACCTAACTATATTCTTTGTCCACCATTTTAAATCAATTAGGCAGTTACTATCTAATGAAGTTATTTGTTCATAATTATCATTATTATTTTTCAAGGCCAAGTATTTTATTCTTTCAAGGTTCTTAGTATAAAGTAAACCATATTTGATGGCTGGGCAAACAGACACCAATGTTCCTACTACTTTAGCTAGAAACCGTATTTTAATATTTCTTTTATTAGACAATTCTTGAACTAATTTTAGGCACTTTTCCCTTTTTTCTTTGCTTATGTTTATTGACATATTTGTACTATTAAAAATTAGTCCTAGAAATGGGCAAGTCTGTTTTGGAACAAGATCACTTTTTTCTTTATTTATTATGAAACCTAATTGTTCTAATAGTTGTATTGTAACTTGCATATTTGTTAAACAATCACTGTAATTTTTGCCAAAACAAAGCCAATCATCTAGATAAACCACTGATGTGAAACCATTTTTCCTTAGGTGGCTTAGTAAAGGTTTCATGATTTTGGTAAAAATAAATGGGGCAGTACACAGGCCAAATGGGAGTGCATTAAACTGATAAAATTTACCTTGAAAAAAGAATCTAAGATATTTTTTACTGTTTTTATGTATACTAACAGTATAGTATGCATCTTTTAAGTCTATTGAAACTAGGAAATTGTCTTTTTGCAAAAGTTTACAAACTGTTCTATAATCTTCTAGTTTGAAATGGTCGTTCTCAATAAAGTTATTTAATTTTTTCAAGTTAAGTATAAAACGGAAAGATCCATTTGGTTTTGCCACAAGAAAAATAGGTGAACAGAATTGGTTGCTTTGTGGTTCACACAGCTCAATAACTTTTTTAGATAACATGTTATCTATTTCTAGTTTAAGGTGATAAATTTCACTAGTAGAAAAAATATTATTTGTTGGAATAGAGCTCTGGTACTGGTACGGCATATTCTTAAAAATAATTTGATAACCTTTAATCCAATTAAGGATGGTACTGTCCTCGGTGATTTCTTTCCATCTTTCATAAAAGTATGGAAGTCTACCCACCTGAGTCTCTATTTCCGTTGCGGAGGTCGATTGTCCTTCCTGGTCTGAGTTGTCCTCCTGTTGTTGTTGTAGTTGCTGCTGTTGCTGTTGTTGTTGTAATTGCTGGTGCTTGGCCCCCCTGTGTTGATCCTCACGTACTTGGATCCTGCTGCTCGAGGAGGGCCCCGCCAGTTTAAAGTTTTATTTTTAGAATTTTTTGAGGGTACTGGTGTTCCTTTAGCGGTGGTAGTAGCAGGTTTTTCAGGAATTTTTAGTTCACTTCCCGATTTTTTTACTGATTTCGCAGTCTTAATCTTCTCTGAGAGGTTCTCCCCAAATAAATAAGATTGTGGTTCCGATTCCTCCAGAGACGCTTTCATGTCTTTATTAATGGACATCAATATTAGTGTTCGACGTCCTTTAGTATCAAGAAATAGAGAA
Source organism: Leucoma salicis (assembly GCA_948253155.1). Lineage (NCBI taxonomy): Eukaryota > Metazoa > Arthropoda > Insecta > Lepidoptera > Erebidae > Leucoma > Leucoma salicis. The sequence continues at coordinate 8,288,133 of OX411820.1, read as the reverse complement.
TCACAGATTAGCCTTGAGGCGTCATTAAGTTTTTTAATGATGTCTAATTTGTGGGAGTTAATGTCTCCCTTGATGCAGTACTGCATGGCAGTACCCAGACAAGATAACACTGTGGCCAGCTGTGTCTGTCGCTTTTCTATAAGCTGGTCTCTCCTTTTTCCAGATTCAGATAATGCCGCAGCAACTTCTGGATTTAATTTAGGGGCGACCATTCTTCCACAGTTTTGAAAATGGGGATTTTCCTGGGACAATTTCTCCTTTTCCTCCTTTTTTATACCGTTATTTATGATATGGGTCCAACGTTCTGCTACCTCTTTTTGCAAAAAAATTTGTTCTTCTTGGGGAACAGGGGGTTCACCCAAGATTTCTAAAATATTTTCATCTATTTTATCCTCCTCCTCCAACTCTACTTCTTGTATTTCCATAGGAGTAGGCGGTATATTTTCCGCGTCCTCGTCATTTGAGTGAGTGGGGGATGAGGACTGCTCACAGGGTTCTGGATCCCCCAAAAAGAAACAAAAAAGGAAACATATTAGCGTACATCATCTATGTATGGCATATTGTAACTCGTCTTTACATGCCGCATAACCAACGTGAGTATCAAAAATACTCCCCTTTAAGGTTATGAAAAAATGTCTTTGTAACCAGTGTGCCCCCTCGTGACACCCCACAGGTACAGTAAATCATTTGTAACACGTGTATTCCCACGGAATACCCCACAGTTACAAGTATTTTTGTTTGTTTTTAGAAAACAAAAGATGACGCAATACTTAGAGTGCATACCTTTTTGTGTAAGTTTCAATTTATCGTCTAACTTTCTTAGTTTTTTAAGTAATCGGTCTCTTTTCCTTTTTCTTGAAAATTGCTCTGGGTAGGGTGGGACTCTTCATCTTCGGAAGGAATAACAAGTCGAATAATTACAGTCGAACTTCACTTCCAGGTAAGTTCGTTTGACTATTTAATTATTCTCCTTGTTATTCCTTCCTCGATGAAGATAACTAGGTGCAGATGTTTAAAGCCAAGTTGTAAAATCAGAGTTTTATTCAAAAAATAGTTTAAATAACATTTTTTGAATTACAAATTATGGTCTTATAGACATAATAAATTAAACATAGCGTTTTTAAACATATTACAAGAAAAAAGAACAAATATGAGATCAACCTCTAATCTCTAAAGATAGCCTCTTCAAAAAGACTATTATTTATAATTGGTCTATTGTAGAACCGTGCAAAAGTTAAAGACTCACCACTCCAACCAGCCGTTCTCCTCACCTCATCAATACTAACGCCTTTTTAAAAGCCGCGGAAGTTGATGCATGTCGTGTACTGTGTGCAGAGAAGATTGTTATATCTATTCCGCTCTGTTCCATAGTATTTTTAACCCAACGGCTGATTGTGCTGGCAGTCACTTCTTTATGCGGTTTATTTAATGATATAAACAAATATTCTATAGACCTTAAACTACTTGTAATTTCTAAATAATTAATCACAGCCCTTGCTGGACAAACTTTCTCCCTGTCTTTGAAGAAGGGTAAAGTTAAAAATGGTTGACACCTATTTGGTGCCGACGTTTTGATTAGCTTATCAATTTTAATGTTTATACAATCATCACTAATAGTTATATTATTAATATTAATTAAAGAAATCGTTTGAGCTCTTTGGCCAGTTGCAAGAAGCAATAGAGTAACAGTCTTTTTCGTGACTATATTATCTAAGTTGCATTGATCAGAATAATTATTTTCTATAAAGTTTAAAAGGGTTGACACATCCCACGTCAAATTGTATTTTGGTGTAGTAGGTCTTAATTTGAAAAAACCTTTAAATAAGCGTTTAATTTGAGAATTCTCTCCAATATGAGGACCTATAATCTGTATGAATTTAAACTACCATAAGATAAACCATCATTAAATTTCTTTGTTAAATAAGTAATTATTTGTTGAATTTGTGGATCTCTGATACATATATTTTCTGCATTACAATATTTGCCCAATCAGTAATACTAGGTATGTATTGTTTAAGAGTGTTACTTGAAATTGAGGATATCATTATATTTATTGCGTCCTCACTAATGCCTTCTTCTAAGAATGTTTGCCTGATAATATCCCTGCCATCCCTGATAATGTCTTGTGGAGTGGATGCAGTAACCAAGGTTGGGTTGTCCAATAAGGTACCACCACTACAATACCCATGGCTTTATCTGTAACAATTTTTTCTAGTGTCTTAAGGATCATTGAGAATGGAGGAAATGCATAAAAGAAATATTGAGTCCAGCATAACGTGAAAGCATCCACTGCAAAAGCATCTGGGTCTGGGTGCCTTGACACATATAGAGGGCATTTAGCATTAGTTCGAGATGCAAATAAGTCTATATCTGGTGTATTAAATGAATTGACAATAATATTGTAATATGTAGACTCAATTTCCCATTCTGTGTGACCTAACTCTTTTCTAGATTCAAAATGTGCTATTATGTTATCTTTAGTATTTATGTATGATGCAAAGATCCATATATCCTTTGCTTCACACCATTGCCAGATGTTCTTTGCTATATGATGTAAATGAGGGAATTGTACTCCTCCTAACCTATTAATGTAAGAAACAGCTGTTATATTGTCTATCCGAAGCAAAATTTCACAGTTGTTAAAATCTTTGGCAAAACATTTAAACCCAAAAAAGGCTGCTAACAATTCTAGGGAATTAATATGAAGTAATACTTCTTCATCATTCCATGTGCCACTAGCCGTCTGTGAACCACAGTGGGCTCCCCAGCCTTGTTTTGATGCATCAGTAAATATCTCAACTTTAAAATTATTTTTTCTTATGAAATTCTCTGACCTAACTATATTCTTTGTCCACCATTTTAAATCAATTAGGCAGTTATTATCTAATGGAGTTATTTATTCATAATTATCATTATTGTTTTTCAAGGCCAAGTATTTTATTCTTTCAAGGTTCTTAGTATAAAGTATACCATATTTGATGGCTGGGCAAACAGACACCAATGTTCCTACTACTTTAGCTATTTTAATATTTCTTTTATTAGACAATTCTTGAACAAATTTTAGGCACTTTTCCCTTTTTTCTTTGCTTATGTTTATTGACATATTTGTACTATTAAAAATTAGTCCTAGAAATGGGCAAGTTTGTTTTGGAACAAAATCACTTTTTTCTTTATTTATTATGAAACCTAATGACGGGCCTCGTGGCGTAGTCGGTAGTGTAACCAACTTCCGTGCACGAGGTCGTGGGTTCGATTCCCACTCAGGACAATTATTTGTGTGATGAACACAGATATTTGTACTGCGTCTGGGTGTTTTCTATATATTATATGTATGTATCTACAAAAAAAAAGTAATATATGTATTATATCCGTAATCTGGTACCCATAGCACAAGCGTTAAGCTTAGTTTGGGACCAGATGAATATTTAAAGAAAAATTCTCAGTAACAGCCCGGAGTTTGGAAATGTGCCCGGTAGACGTCAATAGGCTCGCCCCCTATTACGTCGGACGTAACATAACTGGCGAGTCGTGGGTGTGTAATACACCTCTGCCTACCCCTTCGGGGAATACAGGCGTGATACTATGTTTTTTCTATGTTAGTGCATTTGTTTGTTTGTTTTTTAGATTTTCAAGTCTTAAATAATTCATGGCCGTGTGGGGCCGGCTTTAGAATTGTCTCACCCCTCTGTACCCACGAGAGTCGTAAGAGCCGACTGAGGGAATACTGGGGGAGTGGGCAGCAGCACTGACGCGAGTATTAACAACATCCACTGCGATCGCCAACCCGCCTGCCAAGCGTAGCGTTTATGGCATTATCCCCCATGACGGGACCGCTCGTTGTGGCGTTCTCTTGGGGAGGCATATGTCCAGCAGTGGGCGTTGAAAGGCTGATGGATGGATGGATGAAATAATTCATGGATCTTCATGAAATTGTGCATACTGTGCCTAGAACCCAGGAAAGGATATGGCCTACCATTGACAAGTTTTTTTTTTAATTAGTTGTTAAACCAACAACTACTTACTACACTGGAGACATTATTATAATTTGTTACATAGGTATATTAAATTAAGGCTGAAAATTAATATATTTGAAAAAGTATTACAGATACTACTTAACTACTTTAAAAAGTAAAAAATACCAAAAGCACCTATGTACGCAACGTTACGTAGAATTGCAGGGGTAAATCACATTTTTCTATCTCAAAAAGCTCAGATGGATTTTTATGAACCAGATTAGGTGAATTAATTACATACATACTTTGACCCCAATCCTATTTGAGATCACCTTCACCTTTTGGCTAGTTTTTGTCACGTTAATTTAACGATTGTCCTTATATCTTCTACTGGTAGATAGATGCCTTTTTTATTCCAGCATGAATGGGCTGACTCGATCGGGGAAGTACCACCCTCTCACAAAAGATCAGCGTGAACCAACAGTAATGGTACCTGCAGTTGTGTTTCGTGCGGTGAGTGAGAGTGCCGGAGGCCTGAACCCCCTCCCTATCCTCTCCTTGTTATCCTTCCTATCCTTAGTATCCTACACTCACAGCACAGTCACACCCCAGGGTTGGCCCCCGCCGGCAGTGGGCCCCCGACTCTGGGGTGGGGACAGCGGGGTCACAGTATACTCCCCGTCCCCGGAGGTTGGGCTTTTAGGCCGAGTGGCGACGGGTTCACTGCTTGCAGTAGGCCGAATGTCTACCACGGAGGGCCAGCGGGGCCATAGTGGCTCCCCCGGCCTTGGGAGATGGAGACGAGGCTTTTCAGCCTGAGGGGTGATGGGCCCACTGCTTGCTTTGCGAGCGGTGAGCGCGGTCTGATGCAGACCACCGTTCGGCCCGACCCGTAATCCTGAACGGACATGACCGGAGGTCTTCGGACCGCGGGGAAGAAAACCCCTATAAAAAATTACCCCAATCCAAGCTTTGCCGCCCGGCGAGGGATGAATGGCTGGAGAGTATCCAGTCACGAGGGCGGCACCACTATAGTCGAAGGCCTATAAACTCAAAAATGGCGAATGTTAAAACCTCCGGAGGGTACCGGGCGCAACGCGTCTGGAGAATCCCTCACAGGGCCGAGTACCAAGACCAGCCCTGTCAGCCCCGCGTATCGGAGGGGGGCCAACAACGCTAATATCAAGAATGAAGTAGAAGGAGAGAAGAAAAAGAAGAAAGGAAAGACCCGTAGCATGAAATCCACGCCCGCGGGTAGTCCTACAGTGGGTAATGGCTCTACCGCCGATATGGATACTTCCGACTGTGGCAACAGTTCCGCTAAAATGCCGAACACCTGCTTGCCGAAATCGGTGTCTAAGCAGAGCGCGGCCATATCGACGGAGCAGTCAGCCGCATCGTCGGAGCAGCCAGCCGCTTCGAAGGAGCAGCCAACCTTCATCGGCGGAGCAGTCAGCACGTCTACTAAAGTGCCCGATTTCGAGGAGGAAGAGCGCGTCATCGGAGTCGGAGGACAGCTCTACGGAGATGCCCCCGCTGGGAAGGCCAGGAAGGTCGGCAAAGAGGGGCCGAGGTGCCAGCGGGCGTATGGCGACCTGAACCTCAACCCTAGCGGATGAGGCCATACTGCATGGTTTGGGAGTGGGGCTTTCGGTAGAGGAGAGGGTAACCCTCCTCACATTGAAGCTCCGTGAGGAGCCTCTGGAGACGGATGGTCTGCCCACGGTGGACCAGATTGCCCTGAAGGTTTCAGATGCCCTGGCCGTCGTTTTTACGGTGGCTAATGGGTCGCGGAGCCTTCAGGGCACTCTCGCGGAGGCCCTCAATAGTGCTACGAAAGTACCCTATGGAGCGATGGAGTCTCTCCGGCGGTACTCGGTGCCAGGGGAGACTGGGAAGCTGGAGGTGCCCTGCCGCTGCAGGCGCCTCGAGGCGGAGGTGGCAGAGCCCCGTAAGGAGCTCGCTGGCCGGCGTGTCAAGCCAAGCCTCGCCAAGGCCGGGTCGGAAACCTCTGCCTCAACGGCGGGTGTGAGGCCTCCGGCCCCTGGTTTCCTTACAGAGGAGCAGAATCGCCAAGTCATTGATCGCATTAGTGCCATCTATGACCCGTGCATCGACTCCTTGAGCACTAGGGTGCCGCCGGAACCAAGACTCTGTCCAGCTCTGGCCGCGCACAAGAAGGCCGCGCCGCCTTTGACCCCAACACCGCTACCCTGCCAGGGTGGCCGCGTGGGCACTTATTCCGCGGCCGCGGTTGCTACGCCGCCCAAAGGGCAGGGCAAAGCCGCCCACAAGGCAAGTAGGTCAAAGACAGCGCAGAAGGATGGGCAACGCTCCAAGGGCCAGCCCAATGAACGATTCCCTCCCCTTCCGCGTGCTGACCAGCCCTCGCGGGCCCCAGCAAACATACTCCGGGATTCTCAAGTCCCACCACCCGCCACGTCCGACCCTGCACCCTCTGATGAGGGCTGGCAAACTGTGGATGGCGGGAGGAAGAAATCCCGGGGTAAAAAGAAGAGGGGATCTGCGGGTGGGGCTGAAGCCCAAGCCGTGGAGCCTGTAGCGCCGGGGGACAAGCCCGGCTCCAAAAAGAAGCCGCACAAGCGCAAGCTTAAGACGCCGAAAACGGCAGCGGGGGTGATCACCATGCTGCCGGAGGCGGAAGCGGGCCGGAGCTACCAGGCCATTTTGAGGAAGGCCCGGGCGGAAATAGACGTCTCTGACCTCGGAGGCGTCGCCGCCCGAACCCGCCAAGCCCGGACAGGGGCTCAAATCCTCGAGTTCCTGGGGGCGGAAGGTCCCAAAATGGCCGACACGATAGCCACGAGGCTGCGAGGTCTGTTTGGTGAAGGCAGTGGAGTCCGCATCGCCAGACCGGTGAAGTGCGCTGAACTGCGCATTTCCGGTCTGGACGACTCGGTGAAGGCTGGCGACGTACGGCGGCGTCGCGTCGGTATTACCTCGAAAACCGGATGCTCGGATGCTGTTTGAGTGGGCTCCATTAGGACCGGGCCCGGCGGTGTGGGTACCGTCTGGGTGAGTTGCCCTGTCGCGTCGGCTAAAATCTTGGCTGACGCAGGCAGGCTCCTCGTGGGCTGGAGTTCCGGGCGGGTTACCGTGCTGGATCCCCGACCTGCGAGGTGCTATAAGTGCATGGCGGTTGGACACACCCGACTGACGTACACTAACTGTTTTAATTGCGGCGGTCTTTGTTTCCACTGCGGTCAGGCAGGGCATAAGGCGGCAGCTTGCACCGCCCCCCCTCACCGCCCCACGTGTGCTGCAGGCAATAGACCTGCGAAGCACTACATGGGGCGGGAGGGGTGTAGACCTCCAGCCAACACAGGCCCAAAAAAGGGGGGACCAGCCAATCGTCCCAGGCTGCCCCCCCTAGCGCGGCTTCGCCGCCGTCCCGGGTGGAGGAGGATATAGTTACGGCTTAACGTTCAACCGTAACGCTGTCCTCCTACAGGCGAATCTCAACCACTCTGCCAGGGCGCAGGATCTTCTCCTGCAAACCATGGTGGAGCGGTTGATTGGTGTAGCCGTAGCTGCGGAGCCTTATTGCGTTCCTGACCGCCCTAATTAGGTGGGCAGCCGCGATGGCTCCGTGGCAATCATCAGCTCCACGGCGCTTCGTTCCCCGCCCTTGTCGATCAGAGACAGGGGTACGGGATACGTCGCGGCCATCTGGGGGGGAATTACGCTGTATGGCGTATATTTCTCCCCCAGCAGGAGACTAGCTGATTTCGGGGTCTTGCTTAACAGCCTAGATACCTCGATACGGCGACTGGCACCTAGCCACGTCCTGGTCACGGGCGACTTCAACACCAAATCCACGGCGTGGGGGTCCCCTGCGACGGATGCTCTCGGGGAGGCGGTTGTTGAGTGAGCAGCGACGACGGGCCTCTGTTTATTAAATAGAGGCCTGTCACGGGCCGAGTTCAAGCTGGCCATCTGCCACGCCAAAACTGAGAAAAGGCAGGAGATGCTGGACGTTCTCAATAGTGACCCTTGGGGTCGCCCGTACCGTGCGGCGCTGAATAAGCTCCGCACCCAGGCTCCCCCCCTCACAGAGACCCTTCAGCCCGGCCTCCTCCCCGAGGTGCTCAAGGGCCTATTCCCGCGACGGGTGGAGCACACGCCCCCGGTCATGGCACCGCCAGGTAGCGACCGGGAGGCTGACTTCAGTCTACCACCCGTCACTGCGTCGGAATTGGGGGCGGCTGTTGCGCGGATTCGTTCCAAGAACACCGCCCCCGGCCCGGACGGGATACCCGCCCGGGCTCTGGCCCTCGCTCTGGATCACCTGAAGCCCCGCCTCAGGGGACTGTTCGTCGCGTGCCTTGCGTCCGGAAGGTTCCCTGACTGCTGGAAGGAGGGGATGCTGGTACTCCTGCTGAAGCCGGGACGAACGCCCGATTCAGTCGGAGCCTTCAGGCCCATCGTGCTGCTGCATGAGGCGGGTAAGATGCTGGAGAGAATCCTTGCTATCCGCATTGTCCAGCACATGCGCGACGTCGGGCCCGACTTGTCGGACGCCCAGATCGGTTTTCGAGCTGGTCATTTGACAGTCAGCGCGATCATCCATCTGAGGGCCGCGGCCGCGGTGGTCGTCACTGGCGGGGAAATACTGTTGGCGGTGTCGCTTGACATCGCCAACGCATTTAATAGTCTACTATTCAGCTGCATCAGGGAGGCGCTCCGGTATCACAGGGTGCCTGTATGCCTGAGGCGGCTGATGGTGGACTATCTAGAGGGCCGCAGCGTCGTCTATGAAAACCGCATAGGGGACGTTGTGAGGAGACCCATGTCGTGCGGTGTCCCACAGGGTTCGGTCTTGGGGCCGCTCCTGTGGGACATCGGTTACGACTGGGTGCTACGCTATCGGCTCCCACCCGGGCTGGCGGTCATCTGCTATGCGGATGATACGCTGGTCTTGGCCCGGGGTGGAAACTTCGAGGAAGCGGTGTTCTTGACCACCTTAGGGACCTCGGAGGTGGTCAGGAGAATCGGGGCGCTGGGGCTTAGGGTGGCCCTAGACAAGTCAGAGGCCCTACTTTTCCATGGGCCCCGACGTCGGCCACCTGCTGGTGCCTCGATCACAGTGGATGGGGTCCAGCTTCCGACTTCCGACTTTCCGGGCTTCCGACTGGTGCAGGTGCTGTCGGGGCACGGTTGCTTCGGCAGATACCTGCACATAGTTGCAAGGAGGGAAGCGACTCCGGGCTGTCACCACTGCGGCTGTGACGAGGACACGGCGCGGCACACGCTCGAGTCGTGCCCGTCTTGGGCCGAGCAGCGCCGTGAATTCGTCGCGGAAATAGGGGGGACCTCTCGCTGTCGAGCGTTGTCAGAGCGATGCTTGGCAGCGACAGGAACTGGGCCGCGGTCGCTGCCTTATGCGAGGAGGTTATCTCGCGGAAAGAAGCGGCGGAGAGAGCCAGGGAGGAGGATTCTTCCGCTGACCCGAACCACCGCCAGCGACCGGGACGGCGCAGGCGCAGGTACTTGCGCCTCATGCCGCCCTAGCTGAGCCTGCGGGTGGATGGACCGGGGAACGTCCGCCACCCGCAAGTCCTCCCGAGAAGGTGCGACGCTGCGTGCGCGGATGCGTTGCACAGTAGAGGGTACCCGAAAGCGTAAGCCGCCGGCGGACCATCGAAGGAATGTAACATAGTTCCAGTGGCCCGCCAATAAAGGCGGAGAAATGGCACACGGCGGGTTTGTTTAGTGGGTCTAGGCCCCACACTACCCTGTTCGTTGCCCCTAACGACGGGGTGTGCGGTTAGGAACATTTTTTCCCGCCTTAACAAAAAAAAAGTCTTGTGAAGTCTGCCAACCCGCACTAGGCTATGCTAGCCTAATCCCTGTCACCGTGAGAGGAGACCCGTGTCCAATAGTGGGCAAAAGGACTGAAAAAAAAGTAATTATGCAGAATGACATTATAATCCAGGTATTGCGAAAAACCACCTGAATCATATCGGAGACGGAAGAAGCTATCTCAAACTTTAAGCAACTTGTAAGTGCTTAGCACTTGCAACTTATAATTGCTCTGCACTGTTGCACCAAACCATTTATATGCTAAACAACGTATACTGTTATATTTGTGAACACATAACTTTTTTAATTTGTACAATTACTTTGAATATAATACTGAACAAGTTAAGCACAAACATAATTTCATCTAGAAAGTGCTTTATCACTGGTAATACCATTTGTAAAAAAATATTGCTAAAATGTCTATTTCATGCAAAATTCCTTAAAGTTAGCTATTTTTACTAGTTTGTGATTAGCAGCTGACAGTCGGTTGTATTAATTACTGGTATAACAATTAAAACAAACTACGGAATTTTAGTTGTAATATGAACCAGGCAATATAACATTGTCAAATGGACAAAGTAGACATTTTATTGCTCCATATCTTTCAGCGAACCCTCATATTTCAGATTGTATTGTCTGGGAACGAACCCTATCCGTTGCCTGCCCGACATTGTAGGGTTAAATAGAGATTCTCATCTATTGTCATATTTCTTCGACCTGTACGTTAAGTACGACTTATTTTTTATGTATATGTCGCAATCAATTGACGGATTTCTTCTACAACCAAAACACACGGAGATACTTCACCGTCGATCATACGGAAGACGGTGGTATTTACTCGCTTGGGCCCTTTAACAAATGTCTACTTCTACTTGATAACCAACCCTATCACCAGTAATCTAATGAGCGATAACTGTTTACTGCCCTTATACGCCTCGTATGGTATCCACGGGAAAAAATGGGGTGGTGACACTTGCATTCCCCAGTTGAGCAGGCTCATTATTGCTTTAAAATATCGTGACTACCGTATAATTAACGCACACGCGCGCCAAATATGCGCAGCTCGAGAGCGACTGTCAACGTCGATTTATATAAGAATTTACAAACTAGTATTTACAACCTTTTTCAGTAAAAGGATAATTAAAAGTTGATTATTAATGATTTTTTTATTGAAACCGGTAGTTAATAAAACATAACCCAATCACTGAGCAAAGTCATACTTCAATTGATAATATTTTGTATGATTCATAGATAAATCAAAGTTAGATTATAATTACATTCCATATCGTACTAAAATATTGGACCGTGTTGTGCAGAAATGAGCTAACCCATATAAAATGTTATGCTGATTTGACCCACTAGACCCACTTCTCCTTTATTTTTTCAGTGTTATTCGTAGTCTCTCCAACCTCTCTAATCTACTCTCTACCAACCTGTGGTATAACCATATAACCTATCATAAAAAATATGTACTTGGCAGAATAAAACGAGTCTCAGTGACATAAAAATAGAGATTATTTTCGACTGCTTGGCATTCAAATATTAATTTTGTCCAGTTTGTGGGTTGGATCATTTCTGTACAACACGGTCCAATTATAAAGACTGAAAAATTGTATGTTAAAAATAGTAGATTTTATTTCAGAACACGGAATGTTGATTTTACTACTCTACAGACTTCAAAAGCCTTGCCATTGCGGAAATATTTCAGACATACATTTTTCTTTTTTTAATTATAAAAAAATAAAGTACAAATCTACATGAATATTTGAAAGAGTATCTTGACGCAAGGCATAGATTATCAGTTGATGACGTGGCTTTTTAGCCTCAGTCAGATCATCGCGTGATAAAAAATGTAATTTTACACGTACGTCATTACTTAGAACTTACCGTTTTTTCCTTGTTCGTTTAATTTTTTTATAAGTAGCTCACAATAGTAGGCTGATTATATATGAGAGTTAGCGTCATGTATAGTTAATCTTCTTTCAGCTAACGTGTTGACATAAATTAGCATACTTGTGATATTCGTTTGGTATTCTAGATTTCATGTCCCGTAACCTATATGACTAGAAAATATGAAATAATAAATAAATAAAATAATAAATACTGAATTGGCAAAGCATCTGGACGGTATCCAGGAGATGCAGGTTCAAATCCTGCTCGTGACTGTTATTTTCGATTTCACATTTTTCACTTTGTGTTTAATATAGGTACAATATAGTGCTAAGCATGTCAAATGCTAAAAATTAATATAAAAATATCTAAATATTATCTGACATTTCCCACAAAGTCCTCTGGTCCCAAACTAAGCTTGTGCTATGGGTACCAGATTACCGATATAATACATAATTATATTACTCTTTTTTGTAAATACCTACACATAATAGATAGAAATACCAACTACGCCACGAGGCCCGTCAAAAACATCATAATAATTTAATTATGATGGGACAAGTAAATTATTTCCCAAAAGAGCAGGAACATATATAGTATATACATAACATAGTACAAATTGTCGTCTATCGAGCACAGTTTCAAACTCTATGCAACTGAAAAATTCTTAACAGAAAAACATGAATTTAAACTCGTCTCGTTGGTTCGAAATGACATATTTATGGTATTAGACCAACGAGAGGAAAATCTGTTTAATTCTTGCCCTATTTTTGTACAATCCCAGTTGTGTGTGTCAACGTGCAAACATATTGTAAGATTCGTCATAGCAATATCGATGTCACAATAAAACCAAACCAGGTTTACGGTAAATGGGTGCATGTAAATTAGTGCTAGCTGCTGTCACCGTGCGTCATCGGTGCGATAACGATAATAATGGCTGATAAAGCTGTTTGAAGGATGATGTATCCCTAACTTTATAAAATTGAACCTTATTTTCTGAAAAATGTAGTACATAATTAAATGTATTGTGAATTGTTGGCAATGGTTTTAGATGGAAGGTACAAGCACTACATCAGAAGGGACACCTTTTTGGTATTCATTAGAAAATACTTGCACCATTATTTTATTTTCAATCATTATTATTCGTAGTTCCAGTTGTATTCAAGTCAGCTTTTTAGTAATAACTACAGCATATTTAGCAAACTGCCTCTGTGGTGCAGCGGCAGTGTGAGCGACTGCTGATCAAAAGGTCTCGGGTTCGATCTCCAGATAGGACAGAGCTATTGAGATTTTCTTAAAAAAAAGTTCTCAGTAGCAGCCTGGAGTTTCGAAATGTGTACAGGCAGGTGTTCTTAAACATGTGTTTTGGTACCCAACTAAGGTACGACGAGCTGGTGCCATTATCATACCGACATGATATAATATAACAGTGGTTACATAATATGAAACTGACATCAAATGTTTAGATCTTTTTATATATATTTTTAGCATTTGACATGCTTAGCAACATACATTAAACACATTTTTCACTTTGTGTTTAATGTATGTTGCTAAGCATGTCAAATGCTAAAAATATATATAAAAATATCTAAATATTTATAGGGTTTGCGTCATTATTAGGTAAAATCTTAATTGTAAAATTAAGTTTACCTGGTCGGTATAATGTATGAAAATACTTCCGACAGATGGTGCAGGCGTCACCCAAAGACGTTAAGTATGAATGTGTTGTCGAGATTAGCAGTCAGGAGCAAGAGTTACGATGGCTGAATTGGCAAAGCATCTGGACGGTATCCAGGAGATGCAGGTTCGAATCCTGCTCGTGACTGTAGTTTTCGATTTCGCTTTTTTCACTTAGTGTTTAATGACATCAAATGTACATTTTTTTATGGATATAGGTACATAAAGTACATATTTTATTCTATTGATAATAAAAATGTTGAGTTTGATATAAATTCAACATTTTATTATTTAAGCCAAAACGCTCTTCCTATCCTCTCCTTATTATCCTTCCTATACTCTCATCAGTATCCTTCCTATCCACTTCCTATCGCATTCCTTGGGAATGGCGACGCGCGAGTGATGCCTCTGGTGTTGTTAGCGTCATATACTAAGGTAACCATTTACCATCAGATAGGCCATATGCTTGTATGCCACCCAAATAGTATAAAGAAAAAACTACAAAATTATAGCAACTAAACTGATAATGGTACAAGGAATAATATTAAAATTCGTGTCGTGTCAACTTTGAACGGCGTGCAAGCTTTGATGAAAGCCTTCTAAAGTGAACGTTTAACTACCGTAGTTCTTAAGTGCAGGTGCACTTAGTGTGACTTACGTTGCTTGATTTACACGTCGCACTCACTAAAGTCCTTTACAATTACATTAAGTAAATAATATTATCCATAAAACTGAATTTATAATCACGTCCATTCTTTTGTCTGCAGTGACAGGTTAATCAAAAAATCCGTGTGGTCTCTCAAAAAAATAAAAAAGTATGTCCAACCCATAAGTATTTGTTAAGTATCAAATAGATTTTTACTTACTTATTTATCGTCACGCCATCGCCCTTACGGGGTAGGCAGAGCAAACAGAGTGCCAAAAGACTCTATTCTTGCGTACATCTCTCGCTTCCTCAACATTCATAATTCTCTTCATACACGCTCGCCGGTTTCAGAGACTCCTGATTCCACCTTTCTTCAATACATGACCGATTTGTTAGGTGAGTCTCGGTCTCCATAAATGGATTTATTTATTGCTAATAGTGACAGATGAGCCACGTCCTAAGGGAAATAAAATGGTTTGCGGCTGCTTGACAGTACTCTTAGTATGGTTGAGTCCATTATCAGTGTTTACCACTTACCATCAACTGGCTCGGCTGCCACCATGATGCAAGGAATAGACGTTCTCCTGCCAGCACGTTGGTCTACCTGCTAGTAGCGGCTACGGATATTATATACGTAATTTGAATTTGTGGCAAAGGAGGTGTTAGGGATTTGTGGTGTGTTCAATTTATCAACTCCAAAAAAACGAGAGGATAGGAGAGAATAGGAAGGATAGCAAGAAAAAGATAGAGAACGAGTTCGGATCTCCGGCGCTCTCACTCACCATACAAAACACAACGGGAGGGGTACCTATCGTCGTTTCGAGAAACGCACGCTCATAGATAAACAGCGAGCTGTTTATCTATGAGCGTGATACTTCCCGATTGAGCTGGCCCAGTCATGCTGGTATAAGCAAAGCTTTACCACAACTTACTTACTTAATTATCATCACGCCATTTCCCTTGCGGGGTAGGCAGAGAGAACAGAGTGCCAAAAGGCTCTATTCTTGCATACATCGCTCGCTTCCTCAACATTCATAATTATCTTCATACACGTTCGCCGGTTTCGGAGACTCCTTAATCTACCTTCCTTCAATACATGACCGAGTTGGTCTAGGTAGGTGAGTCTCGGTCTCCCCCTATACCTACTGTACCTACATCCTTCCACTTTCGGATTGTATATCTTCCGCACGTCCGGCATTCTTTCCACATGTCCGAACTATCGGAGCATTCCCTTTCACATCTTTACACCAATACTCTCTTTCATACCTACTCACTTTCTTACGTCGTCGTTACGAATGCTCTACCACAAGGCTACTGTAATCTACGTGATAGGCTTTCTTGCAGTATTCTCTGCTTATTTTTACTTTCTTCCTCCTCCTCCCCCTCCCACGACACTTGGAGAATGACAGGAGATAGTGATATTGTATTGACGCTGTATGTATTCTTTCATTATCCTTATTAAACTCCGACGTCAACGTAGAGAGTGTGTTATAAGTTTAACGTGCATATCTTTGTACTTATATACTCTATCTGTGGCATAACTGCCTCTGTGGTGCAGCGGTAGTATAAGCGACTGCTGATCATGAGGTCTCGGGTCGGGGGTCCCGGGGATCGATCCCTGGGTCGGGCAGAGTTATTGAGGCTTTTCGTAAAAATAAAAATTCGGTGTGTAATTCACCTCTGCCTACCCCTTCGGGGAATACAGGCGTGATGCTATCTGTGGCATCATAGCTTCCAAACAGATAAACGGATTACAATTTCGTTCTCATTTGAAAGGTAAATTGATTAAGTGTATTCTTAACTCGTAAGAAAATCTGGTCAGCCGTTTGAAAGCAATAGCATTTTTCACTAACTTACAGTAGTACTTTACGTGTTTGGACTCATTTGAGTGGTCTCAATGAATAGGTTATTGAAAGAGCAAGGTCATGGTTTCATTTAGTTTGATCAGTGAGAACTTGTACTCTCTCTATCATCTTTGCACAGATGTCGTAGTTGTTTAGGTAACGACCGGTCCGATTCCCATACAGGAAAATACTTCCTGTGACCCATAAATGGTCGTTGCGAGTGTACCTACTTTGTGCCTGTAAAATTGTATGTTGTTATACTAACAATATACTTGTGATACCGGGATTATTACCATACATTTTTAAGAAAATGTTCTGCACTAGCAGGGCGTTGTTTTAAAAAAAACTCTTTTGCCAGGGCTGGAAAGCACGAGTGATGTAGACATCACTAGACGATCACAGACGCTAGCAACGTCTTAGAAGATGTTGCTAGAGTCTATAGGCCGTAGCTACCGTAGTAGCTGCTTACTATTCGAAGGATCGTAAGTATAAATATCTTCTGTTACATAAGAAAAATATTGCCTTATTGTTTTTTAATATAAAATTATTATAACGATGTGTAACTCATTAGATTCAGACTCACGTAAATCAAACTTAAGAATCTTCACTTATCGCAATGCTACTAAAATTGTACGCCAGTTATCTTGTGACAATATTTATTCACAAATAATAATTTTCTACATTCAATAAAACTATTTAAATAGTTCTATATACATTTAGATATCGTATTTTATCAACATAATAATTAAAATGAGAAAATCAAAGGAGATAAATGTTAAGCAACGCTTGTTGCGTAGAGTCCGCATTGGATAACCGACAAGAGTGTCACTTAAGGAAAGTAAGCAGTTATCACATATTACATTACTAATGTTGGGGTTGGGTACCAAGGGGAGGGACTAGGAGCACTTACTTGTCATAGCCCGAGTGAGTTTTGGTTGTAGTGAGATAGAGCCGTCCACTCATTCTTTCCCATACACGAATTGTACTGGTGAGCAGTGACACTATTCCTGTATTCTTGAATCCATAGTAATGGTAATCACTTATTATCAGCACGATCGTAGCTCGTCTGCCATCATTAGCATTGAAATAAGCTATTTGCGAAATAACTTTAAAATCTCGATTATGGTTGTATTGTAATCGAATAAGATCTATTTTTAATAAGGGGTCAGGGTCTCTGAGAGACTGGAATCACTACGACTCTTAATATGTTAGTATAATCATTGTGACGTTATGGATTCGGTTCGATCGAACGATGTTCCATCTATTTCTTTCGTCATGTATTTTTGTGCAGTAAGATACGAATCAAAGTTTTGAGCAAATATTGTTTTTGGTGACAATGACGTAACTCGTTTAAAGAAGGACTTTTGGCAGCGCAGGGTAAACAGTATTCCAGTTAGTTGAAAATAACGCTAAAAACAGACTGCCTTTCAAAGCAATTCTGAAATAGTCAAACATCTGGGTGGGTTTTCCAGAAAATGTAGGTTCAAATCCCTGCTCGAGATGATTTCGATTTCACACATTTTCGCATTTTGTGTTCAAAAAGACAATAAATTACTAAAAAGTGTAAAACAATATCTCTTAACAGTACGTAGAGTTGGGCGTTACGCTATCATCATAAATTCATTCTTCCAAAGTTGTATATTTTGCCTCCAATACTTCTTTTGATCTTAATAATAAAACAAAACAAATAAACATATGTTTGCCCGATAATGATTAGTTCTGTAAAATCAACAAATGTTGCGTCATAGACCTGTGTAGGTATGTCAGTAATATTTCAAACAATAAAACAGTTGATTCTTAGAGATGAGATTAGTATTTATCACTCGATAACGTTAATTGATAGTGAAATCGATACCTAGTCAGAGAGGCGACCTTGTTGACCACGTGAATGATGTAAATATGCGAATGTTTTTATCTGTGCGCTAACTCATGTCTAATACGATGCTGTAATAATAAATACGGTATGTAATATAACACATGGATTCTGTGCTAGTTCACAACTGAACGCGCTCGCGGGCTGCGCTTTAACTTATCAGTCGACCTCCGATACCGTACATAGGACACCGTTAGTTTAATGTAGTGGTAATTAAACGAAAATATATTCAACTTGTTGAATATTTGTGAAGATACTTCTTACTTTTAACATTGCTCATTTAAATGGCAATTTGGACATGCAATTTCAATTAAAATAGTTTCATTAGTAATTGCCGCTTAGCATCGGAATTTACTTGCAAATGACAAATGTAATTTGTAAATCTAAATAATCTGGTTAGATTTAGTGCTACCCAATAGTTAATTATTTTATTATAAATCTTTTATGTCTATATTAAAATAAATACAATAAAATTGTGTATAATATTATACGCAGGTATTTGGAAGATAGCTGGTTTGTTTACAGTTAAATATCGTGTTACAGAAGATGATAACGCATAGTCAGTGATATTCGAAACGTGTAACGTCTGACCAACCGTTCAGTGTGACTTCCAGGTTGAATAATTGTGTGAAAAATATATATCGATGTGTTAAGCACGTCACTACTATTGTTGTTTATGATATAATTTGAGGCAGACCTTCGAAGGAAAACGTTGTGTAGTAATTATTAAAGTAGTTAGTTTTTGTGCTAGTTATGTAGTAGGTATATAATAACCGTTAGTGATTGACGTCATGTGTGTGAGTGTTTTTTAAATGATTTGTTACATAATGGAAGTCGACCAGGAAGATGCAGGTATTTTTATTTTGTATTTTCTATATTTTTGGCTGTCTCGGTGGCGCAGCGGTAGTGTAAGCGACTGCTGATCATGAGGTCTCGGGTTCGGACCCGGGTCGGGCAATATTATTCAGCTTTTTCGTAAAAAGGAAAATTCTCAGTAAAGCCCGGAGCTTGGAAATGCGCCCGGTAGACGCCAATAGGCTCGCCCTCTACTACATGAGAGTTAAACGTAGCTGGCGAATCGTGGGTGTGTAATACACCTCTGCCTATCCCTTCGTGGATAACAGGCATGATGCTATGTTTTTTTTTGTAATTTTAATATGAGTTACCTATATTTTACGAGCGAAAGTTAACAAAATTACAACTAAAATATAAGAATCAAAGTCCGTGGCTTGACCTCTAATCTATAATATCTTATATTACTTAATTATATTTAAGATAATTTTATTTCGCAATAGCACGGTAGCAATAGTATTCAATTGATAAGGTACCTACATTGTAAAAAACAACTGATTTAATTTTCAATAAAACGTATTTAAAGTTTCTTATTGCACCAGTGAAAAATATAACAATATGCCTCTAAAAATCTCAGACAATTTAAGCATTGCATAAGTTGTGTGTTTACGACAAATTTAGGCATTTTTAATCGCTACTTGATACATTTAATATTAAATTAAACAATGAAAAGACTAAAAATAAAATAAATTATATACAATACGTAAAATACACTTCCTGTATATCTATATGTTTATACTTTTGTTGTTGTATAAATGATATTATCCCGTAACGGTGGAAATCCCGTAACGTGCTTAACGTATAAATTTTTATACATATTGTAACATGAATTATGTCACATCTTTTTTTCTTTCCTTCTTTACAAAACATTAATATTCCACTACTAAGCACAATATCTTTGACGGTATCCGAATCACTCAAAAAATGTGGCAGCTAACTAAAATAATTTAGTTAGCTCCTAGTTCATTAATCAAAACAGGAATATCTGTACCTATTAATATTTAATCTTTACAGGAAAATATTATTCATTATGCTAAATATTACCTAACACGTATATATAAACTTATAAACATCACCATAATAACACAACTACAAAATTATGTTTTTAATAATATACAATTAATCGTAATTTATCAATTAATCGTAGGTACATATTATTATTGCATTATTTTGCAATTTATTTTTCATAATACTCAAATTTTGGCTACGTTAGAGTATAATTGTATAGGTAATATATTTAATACAAAAGTGTGTGCACAAAACTAATGTATTATTTATTCCCTCGCTCTCATAATCCGATAAAACGGCAATCGGACTATCTCTGAAGAAATCGGCCGCAGGATTGATGTTTTTAATTTATGTCTAAGGCATAGAAGTTTCACACCGCCAACCTTTGTGAATCCACTTCCATTATTTTCAACATTTATTTCGACATTTTTTGAAAATCGATTTATTTTATAATAGTCGATAACACTTGTCAAAAGAAGGAGACATTCTTTACAAATAGTGTTTTTAAACTGAGACAAGGAGATTTTCTACTCAAATAATAATTAACAAATATAGTTTACTAGGTTTTTAACATCCATTGCGGCTCTTTTATCCTTGTAATCATTTGTTTGTGCCACTGAGAGTTAGTTTTCTCTGTATTCTGTAGTCTTGAGTGCTAAGGGAGTAACTGCTGTACACCCCTCTGCATCTTGCAGTCTCTGAGCGTTGTAAATACGTCTTTATAGGACTAACAATATAGCATCTATAGTATTCTATAGTAATGAAACCATCATGCATTCTCGCCTTCGGGGCTAGCAAAAATTACTGAGTATTCCTTCAATAAATTTCTCAATAACCTCAGAAAACACATAAAATCGTGTTGTCTTGCTCTGATCTCTCTCTGGTCGTGTCGAAGTGCCCTCCTATCGGACTAAGAGAGTGAGGTAACAAAGAGTGCACTTGTATTTACGAACACTCTCGTGCACTATAATATCACCTTCGTAGCCGAAATTGATCTGGGAGATTAGACAGAATCTCATATCTCACTATCGACATCGTATCGTCTCGCTTGTGATTGGTAGAGAAACCTACTCGTGATGTCGCAATAATCCATTGGACAATCACGATGATCTCTCAACCAATCACAGTGATCACGATACGATTGACATGTGAGATATGAGATGCCGTCAAACCCCCCTGGAGATCATCATGGCAAATGGAAGATCTCGAGGTGACATAGTGTCTCAATTATTTATTTTTAATCTTCTGCTATACGGAGACGGATATTAGTAACATAAATGACGTTTACTTCCTACGCGATTGTGAAATTTTAACACTGATCGACACAGATGTTGTGATTTAATAATAAATTAACTGCTGCTCTAAATCCGTTAATTATCTATAATTTAGTAAACTGCATCCTGTTGTATTTTAAAAATATTCATGTGATATAGCAGCTAATTAATAGTCATAACAAATATTAATAACAAAACCTTGTTATACCATAGTATTAAGTGAAAAATGTGTCGACAAAAAGTTAAAATGTACGGTACAGTTGAAAATATTAGGTCCTCACATTATGAAATTGATGTTTTGTCAAACTGGCCACTTTGATCTCAAATAGGTGTCTGGAATTTGGTTAGGAATTCCGAATTCAAATTTAGGCTTGTGTATTTGTGTTTCCAATTTAGCGATTCATTTATTTTCGCATTTTTTCTTTGACATCGTTCTGTTCTAATTTAAAAATATCGGGTTATTTATGAATACGAGTTGCACACCACCGTGGCGCCAGCCCCGCAGAACCTGCTCGAAGGATTAACGATGCGTATGGGGAAGCTACCGTAAAAGAAAAAACGGTAGCTACGTTTTTGGTTCCAACGTTTTCGTTCTGAAAACCTTCAGAACAAAGCCCGTGGATGGCCCGAAACCCTAGTTGACGATAAAAGAATTAATAGTGATCGTGGAAGCGGATCCATCACAAACCAGTGGGCCTAGCCAAGTTGCAATCTATGATCGCTAACGCTAATAGAAAACTATTTAAATGTATGGGAATTTGACATCTTTAACCATATTTATCTAAGTCTTTAACAATATCTATAACGGTCAAATTTCCAGACATTTGAATAGTTTTCTATTAGCGTTAGCGATCATAGAATGCAACTTGGCTAGACCTACTGGGCAGAGTTAGCGGCAGGCTTGGTGTTAATTATAATTAAAACAATTTTAATTCACCTGAAACAAGTTTGAAAAGTGAAAAAGCTCGAAAAATCGGTACCACATGAATTGAGTGCAGCAAACTAACAAATTCGAGTCGAGTGCTGCGTTAAATTACTCAACCGTCACAACAAGGGGATTTTGAAACGTATCGTTACTTAATTGTGATGAAAAGGCTGGTCGATTGCTCTACCCCACTGCTGTTTCAGGACAACGCTAGACCGTACACTGTACAACAGACAGTTGCTAAATTAAAGGAGCTGTGATTGGAATGTCTCCGACACCCACTGTACTCCCTGGACCTTGCTCCAATAGATTACCATTTTTCCGGAATATGGACAAATTCTTCCAAGGAAAAAAATTCAATTCCGATGAGGATGCCAAAACCACTTTAGATTATATTGATTCTCGTTCTCACATTTTTTTTTTTACCTAGGCTACTTTAATGCTGGAAAAATGGACCGTTCCTGTGGGATTCTGATATTATCTATATTGAACCTATTATCGTCTACGTGGACGAAGTCATGGGAAAAAACTAGTAAGATAGAGTATAATACTTTCTGATATTTACGCGAATGTTAGACATTATGAAATAAACATACATTTACAGAATCTATCGCGTTTACTTGATTTTCTACTCTCCCGACGATTTGAATATTTTAGGTACAGCATTCTTGGTCACGCCATCCACCCGTGACCATATAGCGCAAATTATTCCATAAACGCAGTTTTATTTTTTAGAACATAAAAGTGCATCACGCATAATATTAAAGAAAGAGCAAAAACGCCTTCATAAAGTATAATGCCTATAGCTTCGATATACGTACGTACGTGAATTCTACGATGCTAATACTTCATATCTATAATGAAAACAAACTGCGTGTATTGTAGTAACAGTTTCGTTTATGAGCAATATAACCAAGCGCATGAAATGAACAAAAATCAATAATAGGTGTTTACCCGAATTCTCAGATAACGTTCCCGGCTGAGTACTGCGTATGTTAGCTACTGGGACAATCTTATCTATATGATGCTGGTAAGAGTACAGTGTAATAACGTTGATATGACACTTATAAAATATCCATAACATCAAAGTATTGGATCACTAAGCAACAAAATTAAGAATAATATAAATTAATCTAATGAAATAATATAGGGTTTTTGTTTCCTTAATAAAAATACAACAATAAATTTAGATGTTATGGTTCAAATTTTTATTGTGTTACAATAAGTAAGGTTTGGCAATTATGAATGACAAATAATATCTGATAAATGTCCACCACGACCACGGTGACAGCCACCGAAACAATGAATTTATTGCAAACAAAATTTGCCAATCGCATAATTTCACGAAATTCAACTGTTAAGTGGTCAGCTCGAACATGTGATTTAACACTGCTGGATTATTTTTTGTGGGGTTATGTTAAAAGTAGAGTATATACGAAGCCAATCGAATCGATTGCAGCCTTAAAACTCAAAATTCGTGAAGTGATTAACGAAATAAACTCACCATTTTGTCAAAAAATGATTAAAAACTGATGGAAGAATCGACATTTGTAACCGTGGTTGTGGTGGACATTTATCAGATATTATTTGTCACTCATAATTGCCAAACCTTAGTTATTGTAATACAATAAAAATTTTAATCATTATCATCTAAATTTATTGTTTTATTTTGATTTAAAAAACAATGTTCTTGTTGAAAAGCTGTATATTAAGGTCTTAGGTGACGTCGCTACGCCGTCTGTCAGATGAATTTGCATACATTATTCCGACTAGGTAAGCAAGAGCAGGACTCGGTGACTATTATTTTCGATTTCATATTTTCGCACTTTATGTTCATTTACATGGCTAAACATGGCATATAAAAATAGTAAAAATCCTATTGAAATAAATTAAATCTCTAAAAATAATTGTATTTCGTCGATCATATATTGAATAATTTAAACTCATACGACGGATAAGTAACTTACACACTTAACTTTAACACTAACCCCCTTATTAATAAATATTGTATATTAGCTCCGAATAGTTATTCAGTGTTTTGTTCCGTTCTTTCAACGTCAAATTGTCATATTAGTGACAAAGACAAAACACTGAATAACTGTTCAGATGTTATACAACGTTTATTAGTAATAGAGATAATAATGATTGTATTTCGATATATAGTTCCTTGTATTTCATCATCTCCCGAGCCTTACATCCCAATCTTTTTGTTGTATAGTATTTATATTTTGATAAGAATGATATTAGACCCTTCTACGTGTTTCATGACTTGCGGAGGAGCTGTGGACAGAAACTGGATCGCTATAAATTCAATATCTGCTCTTATGATGTCCTATTTATTATAGTGACATAATCTTCGATACCTCTTATCTCCTAGATACATATCTAGGAGATAAGTTATACCACAACATAGATACAGCTAAATTATACAGCTCATGTAAATGAGCAACCGAAATTCGACATAACCGTTGATAATTTTTTTAGTTATTAATTTTAAAAAATCACGATGTCCCTATTGACAGATAAAATGCAAAATGCCTATGCGGGCATTACCATTGTCATGGGTACATGCACTAATAACCAAAAACGCGTCAAGATATTTACAGCTGAATATGGTAAGCGATTACTAAGGCATCAACCCACGCAAAGCAGTTTATTTTAGTTAACGTAATTAAAAAAAAAACCGGCCAAGTGCGAAGGGTTCCGTACCATTGACTAGGTAAACAATATTACACTATTTAATTGTAACTCTCTGTAACCATGATGTTTGGCTGTTACCAAATTTTGCAAGTAAAATTTGACTCATTTCGTGGTTTTCAACTTAGACTTAGATGCGCAATGAGTAAAGAAACACGTTTATGTATGGGATATTTGTTTTTTTTTTTAAAGTGAATATGTACTTAACTAAATATTCTGTGAATATTTCAAGCGTTTAACTGTTGTCGTTATCAATATCGAGCAAAAACGAGTAAAAAATCACATTTGTTGTATGGGAGCCCCCCTTAAATATTTTATTTTTAGTATTTGTTGTTAAAGTGGCAACAGAAATACATCATTTGTGAAAATTTCAACTGTCTAGCTATCACCGTTCTTGAGATACAGCCTGTAGACAGACGGACGGACAGACATACGTCGTATGGCAGCCCCTCTTAAATATTATTATTTTTTTGTTTTTAGTATTTGTTGTTATAGCGGCAACAGAAATACATCATTTGTGAAAATTTCCAACTGTCTAGCTATCGCCGTTCTTGCGATACAGCCTGGTGACAGACGGACGGACAGACAGACGTTGTATGGGAGCCCCCCTTAAATATTATTTTTTTGTTATAGCGGCAACAGAAATACATAATTTGTGAAAATTTCAACTGTCTAGCTATCGCCTTTCTTGAGGTACAGCCTGGCGACAGATGGACGGACAGACAGACGTTGTATGGGAGCCCCCCTTAAATATTATTATTTTTTTGTGTTTTTAGTATTTGCTTTTATAGCGGCAACAGAAATACATCATTTGTGAAAATTTCAACTGTCTAGCTATCGCCGTTCTTGAGATACAGCCTGGCGACAGACAGACGGACAGACAGACAGCGAAGTCTTAGTAATAGGGTCCCGTTTTGACCCTTCGGGTACGGAACCCTAAAAATGGATAGCAAGTGGGGAGGAAGTAGTAGCAAAAGTAGTGAGAGATGGGGTTCTGGTTGGGCATCTGACTCTCTCACTCACCTAGCGAAATATAACCTTAGAAATACCTATCGCTTATGGCGATATTCCGTTAGGGTAGGTACCTCCCACGAGCAGGCCAATACAAGCTGCAATCAGCAAAAATATGAAATCCATACATATGCACGACTATTTCTTAGAGGGGTAGGCAGAGACAATGCAATTTCATAAAACGGCCTTCTACTGTCTACTATTCGATCCTGTGGTAACGAGAAATGACGGGTGGCCAACTACGTCAGTGAGGACTGCACCAACCCGTTTAACTCTTACTATTCTGTACCTTGTGCGATAGCCATTTGAGTTTTAAACTTATGAAACTGCACTAATAGGGTAGACAACTGTTAATTACTTTACTTACGCTTAGAGGGCGCCAAATGTTTGTTTATTACAAACGCCAAGCCACTTTTATTAAATCACCAATTTCTTAGTGTTTAAATTTTAGTTTATAATTTGCAGCAAATTTAACAGTATTATTAGTAGTAGTATTAGGTAAAATCTTAATTGTAAAATTAAGTTTACCTGGTCGGTATAATGTATGTAAATGCTTCCGACAGATGGCGCAGGCGTCACCCAAAGACGTTAAGTATGATGTGTTATCGAAATTAGCAGTCAGGAGCAATTGTCAGGATGACTGAATTGGTAAAGCATCTGGACGGTATCCAGAAGATGCAGGTTCAAATCCTGCTCCTGACTGTTATTTTCGATTTCACATTGGATGGATGGATGGATGTTTAATTTATAGTGCTAAGCATGTCAAATGCTAAAAATATATATAAAATATTACTCTGCCTTGTTTTGAGGCTGCTCTTTTTTCAACTCCTCCTTTAATGTCGCGTCTCGCCAGGAATACATTGTTAACAATGAACAAAAGCTTATAATAATTTCCTTCAATACAATGCACAGTTTTCTATTAAGCCTTTTGACAAGTAACAAACGAACAACTTTGTCCAAAAATTTTCCCAATTAATTTTGTTAGCTTCATAGCATAATACTTTACCATAAGATATTAGATATCATATTTATGTCTATAGAGTTTGGCAAAGTTAAGAGAATGGAAGAGACCTATGGAACTATATGATGTACCTAATATGATGAATTCCGTGTGGTGACGGACTAAGAATACATGTGTCACCACTCCATCCTTTCCCACGGGTGTCGTACAAGGCGACTAAAGGAAGTAAGCAATTATCACCCACTGCATTACTGGTGGTAGGGCTAAATACCAAGTGAGAGTACTCACTTGCTATCGGGCCCGAACGGGTCGGTACCACCGTCTCCTGTGTGATCGGTCATGAAGCACGGCAGTGAGTTTTGGCTGTAGCAGAAGATAGCCTTTCATTTCATATCTGAGAAATAAAATAGTGCGCAGCGGCTTAACAATACGTACATTCGAGTCCATGAGCGACGGTTACCACTTACCATTAGGTGGGCCGTGGCTCGTCTGCCAACATAAGTAATAAAAAAAATACTTTGGAAAATCCAAAAGTGCACGTCTCATAATCTTAATTTTTCACAATAAAATTGATTATTTGATAAGTAACTACTAATGTATTGGTTTTACTAAGTAGTTTTCAATAAATCACATAGATAGCGATAATTTCAAAAGTACCTATTAATGTGGTTCTCATATCTTATACGCCATCTAGCGCTAATTTTAAGAAGTATTACTATATTGGTATATAGAAGTAGTTCTCACGAAATAAGGTATTATTTAATAAAAATTAAACCACTACGAATCAGACCGTGAATAGTGATAAGGCTCTATTCGTAATTATACTGAAACGTAAAAGAAAAAAAAAAGACTCGGTTAGTAAAGTATTTCGGTCGTTATCGTGTTAACATTCATTACCTACAACACACGCACGTCCAAGACAGAACTTTTTTAAACAGTTTTTAACTAGTTTAAATAACTATTATATGTGAAATTGTATACGCTAATAACATAATTAAGCCACTCACTAGTGTCAAATAGCAACACAGCTCCCGGGCTGTGACAACTTTGACAAACAAACTTACAAATAATAGCGTCAGTCTTTACCACTTAACTACAACTGACAGCTGTCACGTCCAATGTGCCAGCCAATTGCCGTTTGATTGGCTTGAAGTCACACTTAGAATTGATTTCAGTATAATGATGCTTAGCATTGTTTGATTTGTTAATGTCGAGATATTTTTCAAATTTTGAAAAATTGTAAAGTTATGAGTTTTTGTGTACCGACATACATATTAAAATTATTATAATGGGAAGCATAACTAAAATCTGTATATATTTTACATAAACACATATTATTTTCACTGCTCTTAGTGATTGGTAATTGCCTTTTGTTGCGGAAGTATAAAATTCCAAAATTATTATAACACGAAGTGCGAAAATGTGAAATCGAAAATAATAGCCTTGAGTTTCACCCGTGCCTTATGTATAGTTGTCATTTTGTGTGTCAAGCATGTCAGGTAGGTGCTTTTAAACACTATTTACTTGAGTGCGCAAGTAAATGTTTTTCTTTGATAAAGTGATATAGTAGTAAAAAAAAACAAATACCCTTTATTTATTGTCTTACCAATATTGAATATGACAAACATTTCTTGAAAAGGTCAAATTGTCATAACTAGCCCAGTAGTTTAGGAGTTCATAACATATATAGCTATGTGTAAACTTAGCGAGTAATTATATCTACTGTAAATTTGTATATAGTTGTGATAACGATGTTTGTGTAGACATATTAACATCACATCAACATCTTTTGGGAGGTCCTTTATCTGAACATAAAATAAGCACATACATAATATTATGTTATGTATACAATTTGCCAAAGTGTATACCTACACATTTTATTTAATTGTATCCAAATATCACGTTGCGTTCTGATGTATTTTACGTAGTAAATTAGATTAAATTATACAATTGATGGGCATAGAGTGTATTCTTCAACCCAATTAGAGCCCAACACATTATTTTGACCAGATCGGATGTTCTTAAGAAAGGCTAGGTTAAGAGTACTCGTAACTAACGAGCATGCATTAAAGCTGCGCTGATGAAAGTAGATGAAGCGAAATATGTGTGTCAGGATCGTAACAAGTGGAGAGAAGTGGTCTCTGCCTACCCTTACGGGAAAAAAGCATGACAATATGTATGTATATGGGCGCAGTTCTCTTCTCAGAGTAAGAAGGATTTAGGCCGAGCCCAGTGTGTGTTGGCAGACTTCATAAACCGTAGAGAAAATCTCTCAGCCATGCAGTTTTCCTCACGATATCGTCCTTCAACGAGACAGAAGGTGTATGACGTGGTGAGAACTGGGGACTGAACTCAATACCACTATATCCAGTCCTTGGTTATGCCAAAGGCTGTCACAGCACTATGTATCACGACTAGAGTGTATAATACAGATCAAGAGAATCAGAGAATTGCTGTGGACTTTCAAAGACATTCTCATTTTTTTCTGTGTGGTGACGGACTAAGAATGCAAGTGTCACCACCCCATTCTTTCCCACGGGTGTCGTATGAGGCGACTAAAGGAAGTAAGCAGTAGCAGGAGTAATTATCATCCATTGCATGACTGGTGGTAGGGCTGGGTACCAAATGGGAGTAGTCACTTGGTAGCGGGCCCGAGCGGATTGGTACCACCATCTCCCGTGTGGCCGGCCATGAAGCACGTCATTGCGTTTTGACTGTAGCAGGAGATAGCCGTTTATTCTTTCATTTCATATCGATGAAATGAAATGGTGAGCAGCGGCTTGACAATACTCTCGGTATAGTGGAGTCCATGAGCGACGGTTACCATTTACCATCAGATGGGCTGTGGCTCGTCTGCCACTACATGCAATAAAAAAAAACATGCGAGTAGATGAAGCTTTTGTCAGAACTGATCAACAGTTGGTCAAACATCTAACAACATAGAATACTTCCATGATAATAGATACGATAATCGCTGTGCACTGTTATCTTCCGCGTTCAAATCTTTACAAAAAAAACATCTTACACGGTATCTGGAATTATGCCCAGTAATCAGTAGGAAGTAAAGTCTGCAATAGGTTTGTGCCTTTTTTTATGTGAGGATTATTTTTATGGATACTGTTCCACCGGGCCAGTAGAGACGTTATGCCGGACTCCCAGAGGTACTGGTCTATCTTTAAAACCCCGCAGTGTAGCTTCACACTACCTATGAGGTATATGTAGCGTAGAGTGCGTAGAGCACGCATGAGTTCCTCTATCCCTGGCAGGCCTGGGTCTCTATTTTCTAATGGCCTCGTCAGGTTTGGAGGGCCTAGCCTTCCCTACACGAGAAGCGCTCGCGAAACACGCGCGTCGTAATCCTATATATAGGCTCAATAGGCTCGTATGCTATAATTCTGGATACTTGCTCAGAGACAAATACAGGTCATTATTCATAAAAGTAACATTAATTTAAAACACTGTTTAAGTTGACAGATGGTTTGTCACTTTTTGTCAAACTGTAATTGTAGGTACTTTGTTGAAAAGGGACAAAACATGTTTTAGGTTTGGTTTTATGAATAATATTTATGTCAGATTTTGTCAGGGGTTTTGAGCATTAGCCTCGTCGGAAATCATGTGGCAGGCGTAAGGTATCGGGCAAAATCAACATGGATCGATAAATCACAATTTATTACTATTGAATGTACAAAGTACGGTGATATCAAAAATCAAACAGGGTAGTTGCGACACCAAACGGAGGGACAGTTCCGTGATGTTTTCACACTAAGCTCCGAGATCGGAATCCGCCTCTACGCGCAGACTGTACTCAATGTTATAGCGTCACGACTCTGTCGTAGTCAATTGAAGGACTTCAGTTTCTTGACCGGATCCGACACGGCCATTCTGACATTCACACGTCCTCGTGTGATGCAATATCTGAAAGTAGAGATATACTCCGAGAGTAATAAGTCCACTCGTCTATTCTGACCCCACATAAAACTAGCAAAATAAAACGGGGTTAGGTCAGCCCAGTAGTTACATCAAAAATATAAACCAACCAACCAAAATATTTAAATATTGCAACAATCACAATTTTGCGATGAAATAACAAGATTACTGTGACTGTAATACTCAACACAAAAATAGCACTTAACCAATACTTGCATCACCACTTAACCAGCAATGAGAACCATTCGGTACTACCTTAACCACTATGTTTAACCAGCACAGCAAACTTAAAGCACGTAACCAGCGCTATACAATCTATCACTTCAACAGTGATACAACAATAACGCTTAACCAGTAAAAGTACTCGACCAGTACTTCAACACAATGCTTAAACAACACGGCAAAAATAGCAAATAGTCTGTCTTTATCTGTAGTTTTTTCTTACACATTTAGATAGTCATGGTATAAAATGTCGGTCAAGAAAAGAAACTTAATTTCCCCAAAGCTTGCAACACGAATTATATCCAGTATGCAATACACACACTAGCCTCTATCTGGCTATCACGTGGGCTACCTCCGTCCGGTACCCAACCTTTTCAGCGATCACTCCCACCCCGAACGCCAAACGCATGCCACACACTTTTGTGGCCGCACTGCGACGGGAAGTGAAGCCCGATGTTACGCCTACGCCTACGAATAGCATGGAGGTGGAAGCAATCTGAGCGACTTACATACCAGACTATAATTCATTAGCATGAAGGTCTATCCCCTTCGTCATCATTCGGGTTCGTTATGTCAATGGCACCCAAGTCTTTAGTCATTGTTGTCGGGGCTGTCAATGTCAGGCATTTTTGTAATCGATCATGAGCGTGTTCATACGAACGGTATGAGTGAAAGCTTTAAGAACATATTGATTTCCTTCTAGTACATCTAGAACTTTAAAAGAACTTTCTGTAACCTGATTATAACTCTTAATCAAAATGATACCTGGTTTTCAGAGCAACACTAACTACTTGACTCAAAGTTTCAATCAACAAACAAGATCAAATAACTAAGTTTAAATTAAGCTCTACATGTGACTAATTGTCCAGTAACCTCCAGTTACATAACCATCCATTTGTGCATCCACACGGGATCACCAAGTCACACCCGGACTTCATGGTTTCTCACAACATTCTGACATCAACCAGAGCTGAAATGCCTACCGCGTACTCACGGACTACCGTAAATAGTAGACACTGATTTCTACCGAGCTACGGCCACAAATCAATACCTGGTCCCATCATCATGTAAGCTTAATCTTTATCTGTCTCCTCAGACATTACAATTTCACTTTTGGTTTCCTTAAGATCGTCAATAGTACTCTGATCACCTGGCAATTTCCTTAATTTATCACGAGTGTACTTGTAAGTTCTCAAAAGGAATTTCGGTATCAATGTTGTTAAATTTTACAATATCAGACTCTACTCTATATACGACTCTACATTCGATGTGGTGATACTAGCCACATGGGACAGTATTTTCTTAAAAGATCAAGCTTTGGAAGTCATATTGACAACTTCGTCATTAGTCAAAATGTCTCGTCTAATAACTATGACAAATTCAAATTCAAAAATATCTTTATTTCATAGGCCTATTAAGTAGCACTTAAAATCGTCAATAATACACTAATAAATAAAATAATTAACACAAGCGCCTGAGGCGAGTGCAACCGCAATAACAAAGTGGCGATTGCAATCGCCACAAGCAGCCGGATTCCGTAGTAAAGCCTTTAATGAGAAGACCCCGGCAAGAAACTCATGGGCCACTTTTTTAAATTGCCAATTTATTACAATTTAATATAATCTTTATAACTAAAATAACATTATATCTTATAAAACAATTTTGAAAATTAATGACTGAGGAGCAGCTCAAGCCCATTTAGTTTTATCCTCAAGATAATCCGAAACAGTGTAATAACCTTGATTACAAAGTCTAATTTTTATGGCTTTCTTAAACTTATTTAGTGGCATGTTTCGGACATTTTCAGGAATTTTGTTGTAGAAGCATATACATTGCCCCATGAAAGATCTACTGATTCTGTGGAGACGAGTACTGTGAGCAACAGGATTGCCTTTGTTCCTTGTATTAATGTGATGAATGTCGCTATACTTATCAAAGCTTCTGATGTTTTTCTTGACATACAACAGATTTTCATATATAAATTGAGACACGACAGTTAGAATATTTATTTCTTTAAATTTCTGTCTAAGGGAAACTCTCGGGCCCAGATTATAGATTGCACGAACGGCCCTTTTCTGAAGTACAAATATAGAATTTAAATCGGCGGAGCATCCCCATAGCAGTATGCCATAGGACATAATACTATGAAAGTAACTGAAATAAACTATTCTAGCCGTTTCAACATCAGTCAATAATCTAATTTTTTTTACCGCATATGCTGCTGAGCTAAGCCTACCTGACAATTTTTTAATATGGGGGCCCCATTGGAGTTTGTTATCTATAGTGATACCTAGGAAAACCGTGGACTCCACAAGGTCCAGTTCGACGCCATTCAATTGTACATTGGTATCTACATGCCTTACATTGGGTGTAGTAAATTTTATACATTTAGTTTTATTTTCACTTAAAACTAGGTTATTAGTATTGAACCAATGAACAACTTTAGATAGTGTGTTGTTCACATCATAATTAAGTTGTTGCCTTCTTATTTTAAATAATAAAGATGTATCATCTGCGAACAACACAATATTTCAATTATCTCCTACGTAGTATGGTAGGTCATTAATATAGACTAAGAACATAAATGGCCCCAACATGGACCCCTGCGGCACACCCATTGTCATGACAGACCCATGTGATAACGTGCCATTAACATCGACCCTTTAAATTCTATTGCTCAAATAAGAAGTCAAAAGCTCGAGAGCCCTGTTCCTGATTCCGTAATGGTATAACTTTTTAATGAGGGTTTCATGATGTACACAGTCAAATGCTTTAGACAAATCGCAAAATACGCCTAACGCATCGTGCGAATCTTCCCAAGCTTTAAATATGGTTCTTAACAATTCTAGACCTGCATCAGTAGTAGAGCGATTCTTTGTGAAGCCGAACTGGTTTTTATAAAAAAAATTATGATTGTCAAAATGATCAACCATTTGTTTGAGAATAAGCTTCTCAAATACTTTACTTAGTGTCGGTAGTACAGAAATTGGACGAAAACTATTAAGGTCTGAGGTACTGCCAGATTTAAACAAAGAAATTACTCCACTTAACTTCATAAGGTCGGGGAATACACCATTAACAAAACAACCGTTAAACACAGATGTCAATTGGGGAGCAATAATATGAATATTAAACACAAAGTGAAAAATGTGATAAAAATATATATAAAAAAATATCTAAATAATAATATGAATTGAGTTAACTAACTTAACAGACATACCCCATAGATCCGCAGTTTTTTTAATATTAAAACTTTTAAAAGAATTTATAACACTGTTTACATTGACATCCGAGAATTTAAAGGAAGTATTACATATCGGAACACATTGCCTAAGGAGCGATTCGGCTGCAGTAGGAGACAACGTCAGATGTTTTGTTGTTAAAACAGGTATATTAGTAAAATAATTTTCAAATGCCGTTGCCACTTCTCGATTCTCTCTTACATTTTTGTCATCTATTTTCAAGTTAAAGTCCCTCTTGCGCACTGTTTCTCTACCAGTTTCACTGTTTATCACCTTCCAAGTCATTTTAATAATATCGCCGGATTTTTTGATTTTATTTTTCAGATATAGTGATTTAGCACAGGAACAGGCTCGTTTGAATGTTTTGGAATAGTTTTTTACATATTCCAAAAATATTGGGTTGCGATTATAGGTTTTTTCATTATAAAGTTCATATAACCTTAGTCTACTTTTATAAACACCACAGGTAGCCATTAAAGCTCGCGCGAGCACCAATAGTTACAGTTTTAGGTTTGAAATTCTTGCTGAATTCATTACTGATCAACTGGAATAGAGCAGTATATAAATCGTTAGGGTTGTCATGAAAAGGCAACCGTGGTACTTTTTCAGATAGATTACATTTAAAAAGCTCTAAGCGGCTATAGTTCATTGGAACAAAGGTAACTTTATCTGTATGGACCCTACTAGTTCCAGGAAATACTACAAGTTGTCCACAGTGATCAGATTCCAGTTTATTTATGATAGATCTATTAATTGGTTTTGCATTTGTAAATATATTATCTATACAAGATGCGCTCAAAGAAGTAATCCTAGTAGGTTCCAGAAAAACATTGTACATGTTATAAGATTTCATTATAGTTATAAATTTTTGAGTAATAGTACTATTTTCAAGTAAATTTATATTAAAATCTCCACAGATCACAATTGTTTTATTTGAACAGGAGGTTTTAAATAAAATATCCTCTAAGAGTCTCTCAAAATCATCATATGGTGAACATGGGGGTCTATAAACACAAGCGACAATGAACTGCTCAGACTCAATACAAGCAATTTCAATAACCCGTTCAACAGAGAGGCTCATAATATCATTACGTACTTTATATTTAATTTTATTATCTAAAATAATTAGGGCACCACCCCGTATACTAATGTCTCTGTTAATAGAGCAAGCAACCTGGTGATTGGGAAAATTGAAAATGAATTGATTGTTTTTGAGCCAATTTTCTGTAATACAAAGAATATCTAATTCACAATCATTAATAAATAATTCAATTTCCAATTCTTTAGCAAGCATACCTTGAATATTTTGATGTACCAGGTTGATAGGCTTTAATTTATTATTATTACACAATATACTATTACTAGAGCAAGAGGATATCTCTTTTGTCTTTATTAGATTATAATTGGTTGATAAACTATTTTTAAAGCAAGAGGATATCTCTATTGTCTCATATTGTAATTTAAATTAGTACATGAAATGTCATTATTTTTATTACTATAAATGTCATCATTTAAATTACAAATGTCAACATCGGATTGCTCAATAAAAGCAAAGTTGTTAGCCAAGTTCTTGGCTGATGTATAAAAAAAATATGATAGCGAAGCAGCTACCTGTTGTTTAAAATATTTACAAAGACATGCATTTTGTCACTTATAACATAATTGCATTGAGTTTTTATATTATCCAATGTCATATTCAAACTGTAAGTATATTCATTTTCCAACTTCGTCAATTTTCTTTTATAGGGAAATGTGAACATAACTATTTTCTTTACATTTAGATTAGAAAGTTTCTTACTATATTGCAATAACTGTATCTTGCTCACATTCTCCCTATTTCCTATAAATATTAAAAGTATATTATCAGGGACAAAATACTAAAGTTATTCAGATAGAGAGAGTTGATACTCGGATCGAGATTAGAAATAAAATAAGATTGGTTAGATCTCACCATCGTATCGCGTCCACAATACGATCGATCGCGCTGACGTCGTGGTTCTTAGAGCCACTCACGGAATGGCCGGGTGACGGCATGGCCACCGACTCACGACGCGCTGGCACCGCATCTTGATGCACAGCTACCGGTTCATGAGGTTTGACTGCAGCCTCCTGCGTCTGCGATGGTGTCTTCAGAAACACGCAAACAGTCGCTACGTGCAGTGGTGTAGTAGAGCGTCGTCGCTCTTCCAATGAAGTCAGTCAATCAATATTTTCCAATGTGGGTATTTTTTTTTCACCTTACCTTACTTATACTCACAGCATGCGAAATTTACTTTCCTCGGGGCATGAAACGAGACAGGACGTGCGGACAATGTGGGTAACTTAACCCAACTTCAGATGTCGGATTTTTGAAGGGGTTTTTGAGCTTTCGCCTCGTCGGAAATCATGTGGCAGGCGTAAGGTATCGGGCAAAATCAACATGGATCGATAAATCACAATTTATTACTATTGAATGTACAAAGTACGGTGATATCAAAAAACACGAAACGGAAAGACAGTTCCGTGATAATTTCACACTAAGCTCCGAGATCGGAATCCGCCTCTACGCGCAGTTTGCACTCGATTTTATGGCGTCACGACTCTGTCGTAGTCAATTGAAGGACTTCCGTTGACCGGATCCGATAATTATTATAGTTTCAGATTTTGTCGTATATTGTCATCTCAAAAATACTATGATTATATCGGCTTAGAAATATACTATGGCTGAATGTTTGTTAGAAATAAACCTGCAGATGGAAAAGTGCCAAATGTCACGACAATCCGATAGCTGTAGGGCTGCCATATAAGTACCACAGAAGTAATGTCATATAGTTCCAGTGGTCTGCCTACACAGGCGAAGAGACAGCACACGGCGGGTTTATTTAGTGGGTGAGGGCCCACACTACTCTGTTTGTTGCCCTGAACGACGGAGTGTGCTGTTAGGTACATTTCTTCCCACATTGTTTGTATCTCATAAAATTTGGTTGTAGTATTATGGGTATTGTTTAAATTACATAATTAGACATTCTGTCTTTTATTTAGTATAACCCAGTTAAATATGAGAAGCGTAGTAGTTATTCCTTGTCGAGTTTGTTCATTCGCTTTTACTACGTAACTAATCAACTGATCGTCACAAAATTTGGTGTACATGTCACACAACCTCGAAAAAGACAAACTATTTTTTTTTATTGCACGTTGTGGCAGACTATCCACGGTCCATCTGATGGTAAATGGTAACCGTCGCCTGTGGACCCGACTATACCAAGAGTATTGTCAAGCCGCTGCTCACCAATTCATTTCACAGATATGAAATGAAATATAAACGGCTATCTCCTGCTACAGCCAAAACGCAACGATGTTTTTCATGGCCGGTCACACGGAAGATGGTGGTACCAACCCGCTCGGGCCCGATATTAAGTGAGTAATCCCACTTGGTACCCAACCCTACCACCACTCATGCAATGGAT
Organism: Leucoma salicis; assembly: GCA_948253155.1. NCBI lineage: Eukaryota > Metazoa > Arthropoda > Insecta > Lepidoptera > Erebidae > Leucoma > Leucoma salicis. Next base: position 8,250,862 of record OX411820.1, on the reverse strand, counting down.
GATAATTGCTTACTTCACTTAGTCGCCTCATACTACACCCGTGGGAAAGAATGGGGTGGTGACACTTGTATTCTTAGTCCGTCACCACACGAATACACGGATTTTATCCAGAAAGTGTAGAAGAGGTTTTTTCTTTCATTTAGATAATTAAAGTGTCGTAGAGTGACGTAATTATATTATTTAACCCAATTCTGAAGATCACGCGGACAAAATCGCAGTATCTAGTCATATAAAATAAGGAGACAAACCGTTTTAAGCATGCTCGAGTCAATTTTGTAGAGGTGTCGTTCAATAGATGATAAGGAAGATAATTTCAATAGATATAAGAAGATATATAATTATATAATTTGTAAGTGACATACACAAAGTATGAAAATGTGAAATTGAAAATAACAGTCACGAGCAGGATTTGAACCTGCATCTTCTGGAATACCGTCCCAGATGCTTTGCCAATTCAGCAATCGTGACAATTGCTCGGGACTGCAAATCGATGATTCGATAACACATTCATTCTTAACGTCTTGGATGACGTCTGGGCCATCCATTATTGTATACATTATACCGACGGATGCAATCTATAATCTTGCACACAGTACTCGTCTCCAGAGAATTAGCAGATTTTTCATGATCCAACGTATATGCTTCTACTTCTACAATAAAATTTCTGAAAATGTCCGAAACATGCCACTAAATAAGAAAACCATAAAAATTTGAATTTGTAATGTAAAAACCTTTTTTTACACTGTTTCGGATTACCTTGAGGATAAAACAAAATGTCAAAATCTCATTCATTCATTTTCAAAATTGTTTTATATGATATAATGTAATTTTAGTTATAAGAATTATACCAAATTGTAATAATTTGGCTATTTTATAAAATGGCCCATGAGGTTTTTTTGGGTTCTTCTCATGAAAAACGGAATCCAGCCGCTTGTCTTTTCTTTTTTTTTTGTGAGAGGGTGGTACTTCCCTGATCCAGTCGGTCCATTTATACTGGAACAAGCAAGACTCTGCCACTGAAAAATATAATGAATTGTTTAGCACAGTACAAATCTTTTAAGTATTTCAAAATTTATTAACTTTAGACACAAAAATGTTTGATAAAAAATTTACAACCCTAACTAGTTAATATTTTTTATAGTTTGACGTCAGCCGTCATCATAGGTTTGTTTGTATCGCTAATTGCTTGTCTCATTTCATTAAGAAACCAATCGTTAAATTTTTTGAATATTAACAAAATGTAAAGAGACATCTTTACTTCATTCGCACGGATGGAGTTACGATTGCCGTGCGATGGCCGTGTGGGGCCGGCTTTAGAATTGTCCCACCCCTCTCCACCCATGGGAGTCGTAAGAGCCGACTGAGGAAATCCTGGGGGGAGTGGGCAGCAGCACTTCCTCGAGTAAGGTATTAACAACATCCACTGCGATCGCCAACCCGCCTGCCAAGCGTGGCGATTACGGCACTATACCCCCAATTTGGGGAGGCCTATGTCCAGCAGTGGACGTCGAAAGGCTGATGGATGGATGATGGATGGAGTTACGATTTACTCTTACTTATATTGGAGGTAGGTATAAGCTCTCGACATAATTATATTCATAGCTAACTAAGTACTAACAACAAGTCCTGGAAACCGCAAAACTTAAATATAAATTTTTTATCCTTATAAGTCAGTGATTAAGCTGTTTGTGTACGAAAATGTGAAATTAAAAGTAACAGTCACGAAGAGGATTTGAATCTGCATCTCCTATTAGATACCATCCCAGATACTTTGCCAATTCAGCCATCGTGATAATTGCTCAGGACCGCGAATTTCGATAAAACATTCCTGCTTAATGTTTTGGGTCATCTGTCGTATATACTCGTATTTGCATACACAGTAATAAAATAAGAAGAAAAGTGTGCGGTCTCTCCGCCTGTACTAACAGACCATGGAACTGTGTTATATTGCTTCAGTGGTAAAATGATGACATCACTTGTTTTTGTTAAGGCTGGAAAAAATGTACCTAAGCAATAATTATCGGTTACAGCTTTTTAATGTCTTTTTGGGCAATAAACAGGGTAGTGCAGGGCCCTTTCCCACTAAATAAGCCCGCCGCGTGCCGTCTCTCCGCCTGTATTGGCAGACCACTGGGACTACTTGTTACTGCTGGCAGGGCTGGGTATCAAGTGGGTGTACTCACCTGCTATCAGGCCAGAGCGGATTGGTACCACCATCTCCCGTGTGACCGGCCATGAAGCACATCGGAGTGTTTTGGTTGTAGCAGGAGATAGCCGTTAATTCTTTCATTTCATATATTTCTATCTGTGAAATGAAATGGTGAGCAGTGGCTTGACAATACTCGCGGTATAGTTGAGTTCATGAGCGATGTTTACCATTTATCATCCAATCCGGGGAAGTACAGTAGACTACAATAGCTTAGCGGTATAGAGCACTAATTTCTTCTTTAAATTATCTGAGTGAAGTGCTAAAACACATATAAAAATATCCCTACTAAAAATAAAAATAGAGCAATCTTATTTCAAACTACCATTGAGAGAGAACTGAAACTTGCAACATTCATAGAGCACTGACTGACTTCACCCTGTTACCGGTTCAAAAATTGCATTTCCATATAAACTTCGTTGAACATCACGGTGCTGCTGGTGAAATATTTTTCTTAACACGAATAAACTTTTCACTATACAGAGTGTAATTGGTTTTAAAAAACATCACCGTTGCCTGCACGTCAAAACGTGCAAACAATGTACTAACATTTTCAATTAATGGTGAAAAAAATATTGATTTATTTTCGACGAGACATATATTGTGTCAAGGAGAAAGCGCAAATAAGCTGAAAAAGGGAAATGTTTATATTTCTGTGAGTAATTCGAAATATAACAATACCAATTACTGGTATTTTATTTTTATTAAAAGGCCAGTAATTGGTATAGCTGGAAATACGTTAATTTGATAACAAGAATATCCTAGCTTTGCTTCTCACCCTCTAACATCTTAATAAGGTCGTCACTCCAACTGGCCCGAGGTAAAATGTAATTATGAACACAATAATCTTGTAATTTCGAAGAGAAAGTTTATTATATTTTTCTTATGCTTGTCCAATTTTCAGAAAACTTTTAAAGAAGAAAAATGAGAATGTAACGTTATCATCTTAAACCAATGTTGTTTACTCTCTCGCGGTATCATAATAAAGTAATTAATTATCATGGATAATTAAATTTAGTAGGTACAGTTTCTTAAGAAGAATAACCTCGCCTTGTTTTATTGTGTAATATTGACCGGCCGAATTTTCGTTTCCTTTCTGTTTTTATAAATTAATAGCTGTCGCCCGTGACTTCGTTTGCGTGTAGTATTAAATACTTTGGAAAATCCAAAACTGCACGCCTCATAATCTTATTTTTTCTCAATAAAATTGATTATTTGGTAAGTAACTAATAATGTATTGGTTTTACTAAGTAGTTTTCAATAAATCACACAGATAGCGCTAATTTCAAAAAGTACTAATTAACAAACAACAACAAATTATTTTATTGACACCAAAGAAATATTCTTAACCTAGAAAAACGTAACAAAATATAAAATACGCAAATTCAAGGGTGTCAATAAGGCCCGCATTCAGCAACGATGTTGCAGTGCAGCAATTAAGATGCACTGCAACGCTGATTATCAATGCAGGCCTTAGTGACGACACGGATGTCAATTAACGAGCAATGATATTTGCTTAGAATTAACACCATATATATAATAACTTACATCTTGTACCTACAAAGATTAAATATACAAAATGAAATACTAAAAACAATAATATTTGATAATTAAACCCTTCCAAGCTCTGAACTGTGTACCGATCTGCGAATACGAGACAAACCGAACGAAACGAACTAAAATTACATATATAACTAAGTGCGAGATTAATCAGACTGACATCTGTCTCACTCATTCTGCCTGATGCAGCTAATGCGCGCGGACGCACTGAAAATTTCATGCAATTGGCGTGCGTGCGTAGTCAGTCAAAGTTATTGTTTTTAGTAATATAAATTAGCTACGTATAACAAATGTATGTTTCATGTGTGTAACTAATGTTGGTTTCATGTCTTATACGCCATCTAGCGCTAATTTTAAGAAGTACTTCTATATTGGTCTACCTCTGTCATTTTGCAAGGCGCCATCTGGCAATTAGTAAGAACAACAATCCATGAGTTTACATATATACCTGCATAAGTGCATATAATATAAATAAATTGAATAATTTATTAAACTGTAAACAAAAACAATTTAAGAAAACAAAAAGACATCGCTAGTTTCCTTACAGAAAAAGCAATATTTTGGTTCTATATAGGTATACAAAAGCAACTGAATATATCTAAAATTGCCACTTGCGACATCTAGGGCTGCATTTGTCATTATCTCTTTTACTTTAAAACAGCGACATCTATCAATAGAAAATTGCAATTTTGGACAATATTATACAACTTATTTAAAAATCAATGAGTTCAACAAGAAATCTCTAAACCATCTTCCTAACTTAGTTGCCTTATAATTTTATACTTTCTTCTAAGTGAAAACACCGGCCACACAAAAAAAATTGTGGACTGTAAAAATATGTTTTTTTCGTGTTTCATAACGTTGGTGTGTTATTTACGTGTTTTTAGTGTTTTTAATTATTGTTATGGATAAAATAGTTATTATACTTGATAAATATCATCAGTTTAAAAGGTAGGTAGTTCTCATGAAAGGCGCTGGTTTTAGTGTCGTGTCGAGCGTAAATGCTGTAAATATTCAGTATTTTTTTGTTTATTAAATAACAATTAAACCACATCGAATCAGAACGTGAAAAGTAATAGGGCTCTATTCCTAGTCATAATAATTCGTAAACGAAAAAAAAGACTCGATTAGTAAAGTATTTTGGTCGTTATCCTGTTAAAATACATTACCTACAACTCACGGACGTCCAAGCCAAATTTTTTTCAAACAGTTTTTAACTAGTTTAAATAACAAAAATGGCATCAAAAATATCATGAGTGTTAAAAATAGTGTTTGTTCTTTATATGTGTGTGTAGATATTATTTTATAAGTGCAATATATGATAAATAGAGACATTTTAAGTTTGAAAAATCAGCTGTGCCGTGTCAACCGGGAGTAGATCACACCTCAACGCTTCGCTTATGAGACGTGCAATAAAGACACCTTTTTTCATGACATCCGATTTAAATTATATTTTCTCTTCGTAAGTAATGTATGTAATTTCAAAGATGTGTTGTAAAAAAACATTGTTTTGTTATCGCTCCATTATGGATTACTTTCAATGTACAGATAGGGCTTGTTCTAGGATTTTATATCCTGGAAAAATTGATAGTTCTATTTTGTATGTTATACGACGGACCTCGTTGCGTGGTCGCTAGTGTAACCGACTTTCGTGTTCGAGGTCGTGGGTTCGATTCCCACTGAGGCCAATTATTTGTGTGACACACACACACACACGGACACACACGCACACACACACACACACACACACACACACGGACACACAGATATTTGTACTGCATCTAGGTGTTTTCTATCTATTATATGTATGCATTTACAAAAAATAAAGTAAATATGTATGTATTATATCCGTAATCTGGTACCCATAGCACAAGCGTTAAGCTTAGTTTGGGACCAGAGGACGTTGTGTGAAAATGTCCATGAAAATTTATTATTATTATTTATTTATTTTGCATAGTATGCCATAGAGTTATATGTATATATTTACTAAAGTCCTCGTAGACAGCGTCTCATGTAGTATCTTGTAATTTTATAAATTTAACAATAGCCACGCGTCACAGTATTTTAACAATGCAGTATTCAATAAAAATAGATACCAAGCTGTATATAGTACCAGATAACTCTGTTACCGGCACAAGGTTCGCGAATACATCACAAGTCGCAGTAGAGACGTGAGTCAGTTCAATTTGCCGTGACAAGTGTACTCGTATATCAACTAGGAATGTGGAAAATTCTGAGATAGGCCGCTAAAAGGAATTTAAGGTATGCTGGCTTCTATCTACACGAAAAAAGAACAAATTATTTTGTGAAAGTGGAAAAATAGAGCTTTACTCCGAGCGAGATTCGAATCTGCATCCCTTCCAATCCGGAGAAGTGTTCTAGACCGCTAAGCCATTGCAGTCACCGAGGGCGACTCCCAATCTCCACTTCACAATTGCCTTTAGATGTCTTTACGACTTACGCCACCTATCGGATGCATTTACATATTCCAATATAGTTCCAAATTATAAGTTCATGATGAATTTAGTAGTTATAGCGTGAAGGCGAAACTAACAATCGCACTTTGAAATTTATATAATTAGAAAACATTTAGGAATTTTAAATATGAGGGGTCTTTATAACAAATGAAACTATACCTAGCAAGCAATTTATAATTTTTGTTTGTCTATGTGCTGGTGTGTTTGATCGCGCATAACGCTAAAACGACTAAACGGATTTTGATGAAACTTCTTTGTTTGAGATCTCTTGAATATACTTAAAAACTGGTATATATTTTTCTCGCTACTATATCTAAAAAAGGTCCCAGATTCAGAAGAACCAAACTAGGTCCTTAATGGTAAACGCAGAAACGTTTACATTCAAAGTCGTGTATACGAGGATCTGCAAGACTAAATAAACGTAATAATACATTTAACGGGTCTATACGCGCATTGAACTTCTCAAAATACTATTATTTTTGGTCACGAGTAGACTCTCGACGTTTCGGCTGAGTTGCACCAGCCGTGGTCATGAGTAGACTCTCTCTCTATTCTACTCGTGACCACGACTGGTGCAACTCAGCCGAAGCGTCGAGGTTAGTCAAAATAATAGTATTTTGAGAAGTTAAATTTTTTTTTATTGCTAATTATGGCAGGCGAGCCACGGCCCGTCTGATGGTAAGTGGTAACTGTCACTCGTGGACTCAACTAAACCGAGAGTATTGTCAAGCCGCTGCGCACCATTTCATTTCTCAGATATGAAATTAAAGAATAAACTGCGATCTTCTGCTACAGCCAAAACACACTGACGTCCTTCATGACCGGTCACGCAGAACACGGTGGTACCAACCCCCGGGCCCGATAACAAGTGAGTACTCTCACTTGGTACCCAGCCCTACCACCAATAATACAGGTCCCCTAGTCGCCTTGTACAACACCCGCGGGAAGGGATGGGGTGGTGACACTTGTATTGTTAGTCCGTCACCACACGGACAATGCGCGTATAGACCCGTTAAATGTGTAATAATGAATATAAAACGCGAAAGTTTAAAAAATACTAAATAAACGGTCATTTAGAACAAGTTTTGCCAGAATAGACAAAAAGATATCTGCGTGTAAGGTTTGAATAGGCGGTTTTCCAATGCCGGTGGGAACACTACGGAAATAGGATCTGCGATAGCATAGCGATCTCAAGCGTTCCTATTTAATTTTATTTTTTTTCCATCATGGTTCTTATTTTGTTCCAATATAGTTCCAAATTATAAGTTCATGATGAATTTAGTAGTTATAGCGTGAAGGCGAAACTAACAATCGCACTTTGAAATTTATATAATTAGAAAACATTTAGGAATTTTAAATATGAGGGGTCTTTATAACAAATGAAACTATACCTAGCAAGCAATTTATAATTTTTGTTTGTCTATGTGCTGGTGTGTTTGATCGCGCATAACGCTAAAACGACTAAACGGATTTTGATGAAACTTCTTTGTTTGAGATCTCTTGAATATACTTAAAAACTGGTATATATTTTTCTCGCTACTATATCTAAAAAAGGTCCCAGATTCAGAAGAACCAAACTAGGTCCTTAATGGTAAACGCAGAAACGTTTACATTCAAAGTCGTGTATACGAGGATCTGCAAGACTAAATAAACGTAATAATACATTTAACGGGTCTATACGCGCATTGAACTTCTCAAAATACTATTATTTTTGGTCACGAGTAGACTCTCGACGTTTCGGCTGAGTTGCACCAGCCGTGGTCATGAGTAGACTCTCTCTCTATTCTACTCGTGACCACGACTGGTGCAACTCAGCCGAAGCGTCGAGGTTAGTCAAAATAATAGTATTTTGAGAAGTTAAATTTTTTTTTATTGCTAATTATGGCAGGCGAGCCACGGCCCGTCTGATGGTAAGTGGTAACTGTCACTCGTGGACTCAACTAAACCGAGAGTATTGTCAAGCCGCTGCGCACCATTTCATTTCTCAGATATGAAATTAAAGAATAAACTGCGATCTTCTGCTACAGCCAAAACACACTGACGTCCTTCATGACCGGTCACGCAGAACACGGTGGTACCAACCCCCGGGCCCGATAACAAGTGAGTACTCTCACTTGGTACCCAGCCCTACCACCAATAATACAGGTCCCCTAGTCGCCTTGTACAACACCCGCGGGAAGGGATGGGGTGGTGACACTTGTATTGTTAGTCCGTCACCACACGGACAATGCGCGTATAGACCCGTTAAATGTGTAATAATGAATATAAAACGCGAAAGTTTAAAAAATACTAAATAAACGGTCATTTAGAACAAGTTTTGCCAGAATAGACAAAAAGATATCTGCGTGTAAGGTTTGAATAGGCGGTTTTCCAATGCCGGTGGGAACACTACGGAAATAGGATCTGCGATAGCATAGCGATCTCAAGCGTTCCTATTTAATTTTATTTTTTTTCCATCATGGTTCTTATTTTGTTCCTAGTATAGTCTATAACTGTCTAACAGACAGAATTCCAGACTTGCTCGTAGTTAATACTTTTAGCATGACACAGATTATGAACCCAAAGTTTTATTATCACTTATCCAACTAGACCAATAAGTTAAACACAAAGTGAAAAATGTGAAATCGAAAATAACAGTCACGAGCAGGATTCGAACCTGCATCTCCTGGATACCGTCCAGATGCTTTACGGTATCCAGGAGATGCAGGTTCGAATCCTGCTCGTGACTGTTATTTTCGATTTCACATTTTTCACTTTGTGTTTAATGCATGTTGCTAAGCATGTCAAATGCTAAAAATATATATAAAAATATCTAAATAAACCAATAAGGTAAAAAAAAATGTTTAATTCTCTAGTAGTAGAACCTTGCACGGACGGCCACCTCGATTGAAGAAATACCACGCTCCCACAGAAGATCAGCAATTTCGTGTGGTGACAGACTAAGAATATAAATGTCATCACCCTATTCTTTCCCATGGGTATCGTACGAGGCGACCAAGGGATGTAAGCAATTATCACCCATTACATGACTGTATGTGGTAGGGTTGGGTACCAAGTCGGAGTACTCACTTGCTATCGGGCGGGTTGGTACCACCGTCTCCCGTGCGACCGGCCATGAAGCACATCAGTGTGTTTTGGTTGTAGCAGGAGATAGCTGTTTATATTTCATTTCATATCTGTGAAATGAATTGGTGAAAAACGGCTTGACAATACTTTCGGTATAGTTGAGTCCATGAGCCACGGTTACCCTTTACCATCAGGTGTGCCGTGGCTCATCACCTGCCACTAAAAGCAACGCAATAAAAAGACAATGGTGGGTACTACTACTGTTATGTTTTGTATGGTGAATGAGAGTGCCGGCGGCCTAAACCCCCACCTTACCCTCTCCTTATTATTCTACCTCTCCACCTCAGATTCATTTCATTGGAGTTAACGACGCGCCAGTGATGCCTCTGGTGTTGCTAAAGGCTACGGTAATCATTTGACAAAATTATAAAATAAATAAAAATACGTTTCTCAAACCGAGCTGCTATACCTAGTAGTTGTTCGCGATTTATCAATTGTATTAAAAACACCTATATCTATACTGCCTCGGTGGTATAGCGGTAGTGTATGCGACTGCTAACCATGAGGTCTCGGGTTCGATCCCCGGATCGGGCAAAGCTATTGAGCTTTTTCCTAAAAAGAAGAATTCTCAGTAGCAGCCCGGAGTTTGGAAATGTGCCCGGTAGACGTCAATAGGCCCCTATTACGTGGGACTCAAACATAGCTGGCGAGTCGTGGGTGTGTAATACACCTCTGCCTACCCCTTCGGGGAATACAGGCGTGATGCTATGTTTTTTTTTATATCTATACTATTGTAAAACTGTAACAGAGCTGTGTCTGTACATTTAAGATACTTAAGAAAAAAATACTGTATTAGACTATATATATATGGGCGTATCTAAACACAAAACGATGTTTTTTAGAATTTTTGTCTGTTTTTCTGATTATCTGTTTGTCTGTTTGTTTGTTCGCGCATTACAGAAAACTATCGAATGGATTTTGATGCAACTGTTTTATTTGATAGATCTCGATTACACTTAAAAACTGGTAGCTATACATTTTATCCCGCTACCATATCGGGAACCTGAGATACAACCTAAAACTAGCTTTTGGTTCCGAGCCGCAAGTAAAGGCTATTTTAGTTATAATATATGATTTTACACGTTAGTTTTTAGGGTTCCGTGCCCGAAGGGTCAAAACGGGACCCTATTACTAAGACTTCGCTGTCTGTCTGTCCGTCCGTCTGTCGCCAGGCTGTATCTCAAGAACGGCGATAGCTAGACAGTTGAAATTTTCACAAATGATGTATTTCTGTTGCCGCTATAACAACAAATACTAAAAACAAAAAAATAATAATATTTAAGGGTGGCTCCCATACAACGTCTGTCTGTCCGTCTGTCTGTTCGTCCGTCTGTCTCCAGGCTGTATCTCAAGAACGGTGATAGCTAGACAGTTGAATTTTCACAAATGATGTATTTCTGTTGCCACTATAACAACAAATACTAAAAACAAAAAAAAATATTTAAGGGGGGCTCCCATACAACAAACGTGATTTTTTTTGCCCTTTTTTGCTCGCTATTGATAACGGCAATAGGTAGACGCTTGAAATGTTTTCAGAATATTAAGATATAAATTAACTTTAAAAATAAATAATTAAATGATAATAAAATTTTAATTTAAGGGGGGGCTCCCATACAACAAACGTGATTTATTTTACTTGCAAAATTTGGTAACAGCCAAACACCATGGTTACAGAGAATTACAATTAAATAGTGTAATATTGTTTACCTAGTCAATGGCACGGAACCCATCGTGCGCGAGTCCGACTTGCACTTGGCCGGTTTTTATAATTCTTTCTAACATTTACGCGTATTTGGACGCAAGTGGACGCGATAGATTCCGTAAACATAGTTTTAGTTTTTTATTATAACACACCTTTTTTTTTGTTTAGGCGGGAAAAAATGTACCTAACCGCACACCCGTCATTCGGGGCAACGAATAGGGTAGTGTGGGGCTATTTTAACCCACCTAATATTCGTTTAGAAACACAATCAAAATATTTACTTTTAATTATTTTTTATACTTACTATGTATGAGATTTTAAGATAGTATATTAAACTGAGTATAATACACCTCTTTATATTTTTTTTTTATTTAGTACTCACTCATTTAGTACTCATATTTTATCACAAACTTTTTTAATGATGATGAATGCTTTAAAGTATTCGAAACGGGATAGTAGAAAATCAAGTAAACTCGATAGATTTCGGAAACGTAGTTTTATTTCATAATGTCTAACATTCGCGTAAATATCAGGCAGTATTATAATAGGTAAATTCTTTTTTGTAAACGCATCTTATCCAAATTTTCAAAAAGTACCTATGAAGTATTTTGCTCTTCTTGAACGAAGATAAACATTGAAGGTTTCCTGCAGGCCATTTGAAATGGAAATAAAGCTCATTCAGGTACAAACTGCTGAATTGATTTGAATATTAAATGCAGTAATTTTCTTTGAATCAAGCAACGTAATATGACAGTATTCAAATGTAATTTTAAACCTTGCCGGTAGTAATATTCCAAGATAAATGTGTTCATAAGTGTTATATTATTTTAAAAATTATAGTTTTCTTAAAAACTACAACCACACTAGTCGGTGATTAGTTGAGTACGATTATATAATACAGTCCATCCATCCATCCATCAGCCTTTCAACGTCCACTGCTAGACATAGGCCTCCCCAAGAAATGGAGCATAGTGCCGTAATCGCAACGCTTGGCAGGCGGGTTGGCGATCGCAGTTAATGTTGTTAATACTCGAGGGAGAGCTGCTGCCCACTCCCTCAGTCGGCTCTTGCGACTCCCGTGGGTAGAGAGGGGTGGGACAATTCTAAAGCCGGCCCCACGCAGCGCATATACAGTACATGAGATCAATAAGATATTGAAGTTAATTCAATAATTAATATAAATAAATGTAATAAGTGAAAACATAATATATGAAGATCCTACTTAGAATAACATTAAGCTTCTAGTTATAGAGCCTTGCTTATCCCAACATGAATGGGCCGGCTCAATCGGGGATGTACAAACCTTTTACAAAATATCAGCGTGAAACAACGGTATGGTGAGTGAGAGCGCCGATGGCCCAAACGCTTTCCCAATACTTTTCCTTCTCTTAGTATCCTACATATCCTCGCCTTATTGTCCTTCCTATCCCATGAGTGATGCCTCCGGTGTTGCTAGCGTCTATGACCTACGATAACCGCTTACCATCAGGTGAGCCGTATGCTTTATTACCAAGCCACGTAGTATAAAATAACGTCGTATATTAAAACGAGAATTAGACGAAGAGCGAGTAGGTATGAAAGAGAGTATTGGTGTAAAGATGCGAAAGGGAATGCTCCGATGGTTCGGACATGTGGAAAGAATGTAAGGCGAGCGACTGGTTTAAGAAGATATACAATGCGAAAGTGGAAGGATGTAGGTACAGGGGGAGACCGAGACTCACCTACCTAGACCAAATCGGTCATGTATTAAAGGAAGGTGGAGTCAGGAATCTCCGAAACCGACGAGCGTGTATGAAGAGAGTTATGAATGTTGAGGAAGCGAGAGATGTATGCAAGAATAGAACCTCTTGGCACTCTGTTCTCTCTGACTACCCAGCAAGGGAAATGGCTTGATGATAAGTAGTAGTAGATATTAAAACGACGTATTAGTAGCACTACGTTTTTGAGTATTGTCTTCCTGGCCAACAAGCCGTGTGAGGCCGGCACCAAGAATAGCTCCACCCCGTGTCTTCCTATGGGAGTCGTAAAAGCCAACTAAGGGATTACCGGGGGACCGGGCAGCAGCGTTCCCCTGGGTGCTAAAAACATCCACTGCGATCGCCAACTACTACTACTACATTACTTTTTTTTTGTAAACACATACATATAATACATAGTAAACACCCAGACGCAGTACAAATATCTGTATTAATCACACAAATAATTGTCCTTAGTGTGAATCGAACTTACGACCTCATGCACGGAAGTCGGTTACAGTACCGACTACGCCACGAGGTCCGTCAGTCAAATAATGAAATACGTAAGCAGACCCAACAAAACACTGGGCACCTATTAAAATATTAAAATCTAAATTTTCCAATAACTGAAACACTTGAAAATTTTAATTAATTTAAATATAGCATTAGAGCATTAGATGATCACAAACTAAACGAACAGGTAAAATAAAACAACTCTATTTAAATTACAGGCTATGTGCTGACAGATCTACACATACGTTTATAAAACCTACATTTTTATTAATATTAATGTCGGCGAGAGGGTATTTATTCGTGTTGTGTACACTTTTACTACTCTGATTAACTGACGAATGTTGGCTTATAGCCACATTAATGAACAAAATCATAGATACAAACACTGGAGTAATCCAAATAATATGACTTTCAATATAAAACTATTTGATTTTCATCAGTTTGAATGATTCACTGAATCGGAATACACTCTTACGTTTACCGAAGATTGGAGAAGGTATTTATAGGTTTAGCTGAATCTAAATATATTGGTCTTAAGCATGTTGTAAAATATTTATATTGTTTTTATCGGATATTATTTCCTATATTATTATTGAAATTACAGTTTCAAGGAGTTACGTCGACGCTTCATTCGAGAGAATTATGCCTTCGATTGATAATTAATTGATTAAAATTGAATAATACATTATTACGTTTAGCAGATGATTATCATGAAAGTTGCCAGCCTGGGTGTGCTTCTAATATAGGTAGCTCCATGAGCTGCAGGTATAATTTACCATCAGATGAGTCCTATAGATATAGGCCTCCCAGGCCCTGATGTCAAGTGGCATAAAGGTTAGTACAATAGAATAACATAAAGTTACGACGGCGTAATCCTAACCTTATATCAATCTCATACATTGATTATTCTATTCTATTCTACTGACGTTTATGCGAATTTTCTGGGCCAGCTGTGCCGCCTGCATCCAACGGCTCCCCACAGCTTTAACTAGATCGTTGGCTTACCTGATGAGAACCCGTCCTACATTGCGCCGTCGATATGGTCTGCCTTTTGCCATTCTGATGGTCACTTCCGTTTTCCTAAAAAACTTATACCTACTAACATAATATTATTTTGCTCTAGTTTAGTTTCTAGATTTTGTTCTCGTTTTCCTTAGTGTATTTAACTTAACCACACTTGCACTCTAAAGGATATAGGTATATAAGATACCACTAAAATAATATAACATAGTTCCAGTGGTCCTCCAATAAAGGCGGAAAGATGGCACACGGCGGGTTTATTTAGTGAGTGTGTGGGGGCCCCCCACACTACTCTGTTCGTTGCCCTGAACGACGGGGTGTGCGGTTAGGAACATTTTTTCCCGCCTTAACAAAAAAAAAGGATATAGGTAGGTATATATAAGATGGAATCGGGAGATTGCGTATATGTGTGTCTGTCACCACATAGCTGCTAGGCATAAAGGTACGTCACGACACTGAAATTAATTTAGTAGGTAAAGCATAGAACTGATGACTTTAAAGAAAGATCCTTATCTAACACCTGGGCTTAAAAATTAACCCGCATACACGCGATTGTTTAATGCCAGCGATCATTTACTACAACTGTAGTTACACTCTAACATCTTATCACTTTTACGTCAGATCGTATGATAACACTCCAATTTCAGTTCGTTATTAGTTTCTATACTGGTGGTGACAATCACGGTGTTTTTGTTGTTCTTGAGAAATGAATTGAATATGTACAGACATAATAAGGTTCGGAAGAGTAAGTGGATTTATTTAATTATGTATGTAATGTTGTTTATATTATGTATAGCCGTGTTTTGTGAATGTGTTGATGGTATTATAAAAAGTTAATGCGCAATTTCGATAATAACGTTTATTTTGAGCGGCATATACACCATAAAATCTAATAATATACATGTAATATTGTGCTATTATAGCTGCGCAAAACTGAATGATTTTGTATTAATTCCCGGCACTGACTAAATAAAAGATATTAATGATTTTTTATTGTATTTTCTTCTTTACTAAGTCAATTTTACAGCGAAAGTGGTCTGTTCTAACACATTATTTTATGAAGATTCTTTAGTTATTATTCATTAATAAGTACGAAAAAAAATAAGCGCATAGTATATGATATTAAGTCATTTGCATTGAACAATTAATTTATAATTGGCTACGGAGTAGGAACTTTATTTGCTAGTGATAACAACTCAATCCATATTCATTGTGATGCTATCAATACACTGTTTATTTTTTTCTTTCGTGATTAAAAACTTTTCCGTTCTAACGTACGCGCGCGTACAGCGTGCGTCTTACTGAATTGTTTTTGCGAGGTGCGTGAATAAACAATTCAATAAGTTTTGTTATCAGAAACTCATAAATAGTCTAATAAATACAATTACTCTCAATTAACTTTAATATACAGATACAGCTCTGTATGTAGCTTTGTATACCAATACTAGCAAACCCAGCCACTAGTTGCCGTTGCACACATAATTCGTTCGTTAATTTTTCAATATAAAAGACTACTTTGACTGCCTCGGGGGTGTAGCGGTAGTGTATGCGACTGCTAATCACGAGGTCTCGGGTTCGATCCCCGGGTCGAGCAATGTTATTGAGCTTTTTCCTAAAAAGAAAAATTCTCAGCAACAACAGCCCGGAGTTTGGAAATGTTCCCGGTAGACGTCAATAGGCTCGCCCCCTATTACGTGGGACTTAAACATAGCTGGCGAGTCGTGGGTGTGTAATACACCACCACCGAAGGAATGTAACATAGTTCCAGTGGCCCGCCAATAAAGGCGGAGAGACGGCACACGGCGGGTTTCTTTAGTGGGTCCCCACACTACCCTGTTCGTTGCCCCGAACGACGGAGTGTGCGGTTAGGTAAATTTTTTCCCGCCTCAACAAAAAAAAGTATGTGTAATACACCTCTGCCCACCCCTTCGGGGAATACAGGCTTGATGCTATGTTAAGGAAAAAAGGAAATTAGGCTAATTAAGCGTCTCTGAACGAAAAACATTTTTTTAGAATATTGGTCTGTTTATTTGTTCTTTCTTTTGGCTTCACATAAAAACGGATTAGTTTAGTTTTTTTGTTTGATAGCTCTTGATTAGATTTAAAAATTGGCATTTTATCCAGCCTATCGCTATGTTTAAGTCCCACGTAATAGGTGGCGAGCCTATTGACGTCTACCGGGCACATTTTCAAACTCCGGGCTGCTACTGAGAATTTTTATTTTTTAGGAAAAAGGTCAATAACGTTGCCCGACCCGGGAATCGAACCCGAGACCTCATGATTAGCAGTCACATATACTACCGCTACTTTTTTCCTTAAATACACAGACATAGCTCTGTTACAGCTTTATAATAGTATAGATAGATATGTAAGGTCTATGCAAATCGATCCAATGCACACGAGAAATTAAATTCTTTGGCTACGGTAAACCGCTTACTAGAGGTGGGCCTTGTATGCCACCTTCATAGTTCAAATATATATACCTATTTCTGAATCATAAAACCAAATAACACTACGATAAAAAGAATACCATAACCGTTCGTATCCACTTCAATAAAGATAATACAACGACATAACATTGTTCACCGGATCACACAGATTTATGTCCCTCGGAGTGGTATACTTAGATCGTAATTCCCTTTAACTATTGGTGTTGGCCTACAAATGACGTAAGGCCAGTAAAATATTCATTAAATGCGGTTTGCACGCCTTTTAAGTGTGACACCGTTAGCGAGTAGCGTGTGAGTGGACTTTTATAATAGGGTTGCTAGCTTTTAAAGTAAGAAATTACATATTATGTTAGTGTCTAATTTTAGCCTCACGATGGGCTAAAATTTATAAATCCCACAAAACTTTTCAATCTAACTCTTAAGAAATATAGTCCATATAGAAAATACCTAATAAGGAAACAGATGAATTAATCAAATTAGGTATACTAGCGCCCAAACCACAACATACAGAAATTTCGACAAATTTTATTGAGTACGGATAATAAATGGCCTCAATAATAAAGTAGATATGTACGTACATATATTATGAATGGCATTACATGAGGCATATAGTTATACGAGTAATTAGCTAAAAGCATATCTTTCTAGGTGAGGCGAGTGTGGTTTACCTGGAACATTACCTAATGTAGTGAAAATATTGAAAGTTTTAATTTCTATTCCTGGATGACTGGGGCCATCTCACTTTTGAGATTACGTTCAGATTAACGTTAAAAGGACCTTATTATATAAAAGTTACACCTACCTTTATCTCTTTTTTTTTTGGTAATGCTGGAAAAATGTTCCTAAACGCGCTCCCCGTTGTCCGGGGCAACAAATAGGGTAGTGTGGGGCCCTCACCTACTAAATAAACCCGCCGTGTGCGTCTCACCTCCTGTATTGGCCAACCACTGGGCGGCTTACCCTTTAGGGCACCCTCTACTAAGCGATTCTCCCGTACTGTTTTTAATTACGGGGTAACTTATTGTAAATAACCAAAAAAAAAATTTTTACGACATTAGTGTTGAAATATGGTTTCCATAAAGATTTTTTTTTTACCGCAAGTTCCTAGCCAAAATTGTTTATCAGCCCATGGACTGATACGGCTATTACAATTTCAATAACTTTATTGCTTGGTGGCAGGTGAACCACCGACGGACCCTGATGGTAAACGGTTAGTTTATTAAGCTCTGGACGTTATAGATGTTAGCGAAAGAGTACTTGTAATAATTTGTATAACCACATTTAATTATTGCCAAATAAAAAGCGTATAAATGGGCATACTAGTAGCATTTTACATATCGATATCTTATCACATGAGGCGGATACCGGCAGCACATTGTTTTATCTTCGGAACACTAACCTCAAAAAGCAGAATAAAAATAAATTGTGCAACCATCTTGTTATTTTTAGATATACCTACTAGTAAGATAACGTACTAGTAAGATACTAGTACGATTACTAGTAAGAATACTAGTACTAGTATTAGAGTTAAGAATTTAATTATCTTAATTGGGAAAGTAATTACTACAAATCTGCATTCGTCAGTTAAGTTTTTTATACTACAAAAATGGCAAACAAGCATATATAATGACCCGACTGATAATAAACGGTCATCTATTTGACTTAGATAATCTGAGAAATAGCATACGTACCTTACCTAATTCCTACTAATATTTTAAATGTTAATGTAAGTTTATTTGTTACGCTTTCACGCGAAAACTACTGAGGCGATCATCATAAAACTTTGTATACATATTCTTGGAGGTATTAGAAGTAACATGGGATTTTTATTAAAAAAAAAATATTTTTTACGAAAGATAAAAGAACAAGCTTTACGCTGCGGCGGAGCCGCGGGCAAAGGCTAGTAAATAATAACGAGAGAAAATGAATATAAAAGAGAGGACAGGGGTTTGGGTCTCCGGCGCATTCACTCATCATAAGGAACACAACGGTGGGTTACCGTTGTTTCACGTTGATCTTGTCACGTTGAGAGGGTGGTACTTTCCCAATTGAGCCGGCATATTCAGGCTGGGATACGCAACGCTCTATCACTACAAAATAAAAAATAAGTGACTACGTTTAGGTAAAAAAAGGTTGAAACTGTAAGTTTATTCATTAGCAGTACGTGGTCAGAAACTAATGTTGAAAGCATTGATCTATAAATTAAGAATACACAATTGTGTTTAGAAATCGTGGCAAATGTAGGATAATTATATAAACTTACTTAAATGTATCACATTCATATCGCATTATTTTATAAAACAGTAAAAACTTCAAGTCAATTCAGTCAATGAGTTTTTGAAAAGAGTATTTAGTATTATAAGGTACCTATGTTGATTCTTGATACGTTCCGGCTGCTCGCGCGTCGAGACAACACTAGCGAAATGAGTGCAGGAAAGCGTAATCTGCACAAATTTATAATGAACAAACACTTTTAGAGCCTAATTATGGATCTTCTCTTTTTTATACATCAATAATTGAAAGGGTATTTTGAAAATTACATTTCAGTTTAGTTTTTGAAATACGCGGGCTATTTTTTTTGTTAATTTAATCGATTTATTGATTTAATCGTTTTTTGATAATTATATTAGATATATAATAGAACTTAATAAGATTTATCACATAAGACGTATTTAATATAATGAACTAAAAAATAATGCTACATTAATATCAAACCATAATAATTGTTTAAAACACAAAAAGTTAAAAACAATCGAAACATACAATTTGAAATGAAGTTTCATATTCCAGAAGCTTCTCTGTATCTTTTGGTGCACCTCGGGGTAAATCTCGGAAAGGTCGATTCGATTCTTGCACAGAACTGAAAAGCTCTTCTTATCCAATTGTTTTAAGAAGCTTCTTTTAAATACTATATATTATTTTAATAATTAATTAAACTTATTTGATTGTGATTAGGTTATATATTATATATACTTATAACATTTTGTTTTATTGAATTGCAATTTGTTATTTTTGTTGCCTTTGAATTGAAAACAAAGTTGGCATTGACGATGGCTGGGCTGATATATCCTACTGTATAGAATTGATATTGAAACACAGCGAGAACATAAAATATATTGAAATGCACTCTAAATATTCCCGTGAAATCATATTTACTTACTCTACCTGTACGGAATACTATAGGGACAGGTCACATTACACTAAAATCTGCAAGAACTTATTTGTTTAAAGTATAACGGAATGTTACATAGGTAAATATGAATTTATAAAAATCCGTAAAATGTGAAACTGAGATTTGTTTACCTGTTTATTACTTGTTACTCCTTTTTCTTTTGTTTGCTTCCTATTCGTGACGCCTTAACTATTTAGCTGATCATCAATCAATTTGGCATACTTAATGGATGGATGGATGGATGATCTCAACGTGATGTCTAAGGCTTTTGTATTGAAAGTAAACAGGCAGTTTCTAAACATATTACTATTTAATATTCATGTTTCAATATTTTAGACCTACCCGAAAAGTACTTATGGAATTATGAAGTAATCATTTGAATATTTCCATCCATCCATCAGCCTTTCAACGTCCACTGCTGGACATAGGCCTCCCCAAGAGAACGCCACAACGAGCGGTCCTGTCATGAGGGATAATGCTGTAATCGCTACGCTTGGCAGGCGGGTTGGCGATCGCAGTGGATGTTGTTAATATTCGAGGGAGTGCTGCTGCCCACTCTGCCGGTATTCCCTCAGTCGGCTCTTACGAATCCCGTGGGTAGAGAGGGGTGAGACAATTCTAAAGCAGTCCCCACACGGCACGGTGAATGTTTAACTCTGACAAATCCTTTGACGTATCTATACTACTCTGACAAATCCTTTGACGTATCTATAAAGCTATAAACAGAGCTGTGTCTGTACATTTAAGATATTTGAGAAAAAATGTCTGTATTAGGCTATACGTGTATAGGCGTGTCTGAAAACAAAACAATTTTATTTAGATTTTTGTCCGTTTGTCTGTTAGCTGTTTGTCTATTTTTAGTTCGCGCATCAGCAAAAACTACTGAACGGATTTTGATGCAACTATTTTTATATGATAGCTCTTGATTAGACTTTAAAACTGGTATATATTTTATCCCGCTTCTATATCGGGAACCCGCGATATAACTCAAAAACCAGCTTTTGGCTGGGCAAAGGCTAGTACTTAATAAACTTAAAATTTGAATGCCCCTTGTTCAAAGTAAGTACTTTGAAGAACTTCACCGTCTATCATAGCTACTAAAATATTGTAATATTTGGTCAAATAATATCATAATATTTTATCGGAAATTGGCAGTAAAACGTGTTATACTATACAATATAACCACTTTAGAATATTGTAATGGATACCACGTATGCTCTTTTTATACTATCGTAAATGTAACATGATTAAATGCGCCAAGGAATTTTACACATCGTGATCGTAAATTGATCGTAAATACGGCTTGTGAAGTAGCTCGCAGGTTTAATGGAAAGGACGTTGAAATTACTCAATATTTCGACAGCAACTCATAAACCTAATGTATTTTATCACTTAAGTATATCGATGGACATGTGTAAACAAAATGTTAGTTACTTTCGGAGTCTTCGATCATCAATACTATCAAGATACAGTGTACAAGCCCGAACAAAATCAAGCTAAAAACTGTCCATGTGAATATATATACTTATACAGCTACATCTGTTTACTAACGAACTGAGACAAAGGTTTTTAAACAGTTTTAAGTTCAACCTAATTACAATCATGGCACTTAGTAATAAAGTCACAAACCTTTAAAATATTATCTTACATTTACGGTAATGCGTCACAAAAAACGAGCAAAGGAATAATTTATTACTGCCATTAAAAGTGAAAAGACAAATAACATTTACTGTGAAATCAAGCTTAAATAGCAACAAATGAGGTACTTTTAGAACTACACAAAATAAGAGCTCACTTATCAAGTGCGCTCTTATTTACCGAGACGTAATTTCCGGGTCGACGCGAAATCTATTGTATTTTTGATCGAAGTTGTGAGTCCATCACATAGAAAATGGAACGGACAATTTTCGTCATATTGATCCTACAGGAAATTGTGCAGAACTTCGGGTTTCAATTGCGTATATAGGTATGATTTAAAAATCTTCCTTGATATGTTCTCTAGTTTTGTGCGTTATATTTAAGCTAAATAGTTAATTAGTAATCCTTTCTAGCACAATATATCCAAGAATTTACACATTTAACACTAATGAATAAGGATATTTCCAATAAATACTTAAGACTTTAATAGGCTTCGACTAGTCACGTGTTAGTACACTCAAGTTTGCAATACCTAACGAGTGTAACTAGTATTGACGATGACGAGATCAAGTTTGTTACATATAATCTAAAAGCACGCGCAGCTTACACGCTGTGCCGATATCTCGATATAGACATGAATAGCTCATTAAATAGATAAATACTAGTTGCCCTAAATACTGGTAGGTATCGATTAAAATCAGTGATTAATGTTCTTGGAACGACTTAGAAGAAAATATCTTATTGATAATATAATTCATCATACGGATTGTCACAAGGCTGTAGATATTAAATGATATTGGCAACACTATAACACAGTAAATATATAACAACTAATGTGACTATAACATACCATGCGGTACAATGGTATTTTATATTGTTGCAAATATCATCTAATGCCTATGGGAAGATTCTCGAGTGGCGGCTAGATACGTAGCGAACGGCACAGTCTTGGATAGCCGCCCATATGGTGTACCGATACGACGGTGACCTGGTCAAATCTAGAGGTCACCGTTGAATACAGTCGGAACAAGACTGCTATATATGCAGAGAACGGTAGAAATTAAGTAGCAATAGGATTAAATGACGTATGTAAAAATGCGCACATTACGTATATTTTGGGTTATTTTCAAACATTGCCGTTGAATAACAGATTAGGGTGATCATAGTCCGGAGCGTGCTCATCGCGATCCCTGCCAGCCTGTAATCCACAGGCTGCAATCCGGCTCGAATGCGTACCGCAGTGCGGGTTAGGGCGTACCCCAGAGGCGACGCGTACCGACCCGCCCCCGTCGGTACGAACAATGGCAGATCAGCCGCCACCCATCACGCCTTGCCCAGTTTGGCGAGTCGAGAGGAGCAGAGTGTCGAGTAGGCACGTGGAATGTAAGAGGTGGTGTGGAAGATAAGTTACACGAGCTGGTAACCGTCATGTCGGACAGACAGCTTGATGTGCTCTGTGTAACAGAGACCAAGCGAAAGGGTAGCGACGCCTGTGATCTTCCTAGTGGCGGGTTAGCTCTGTGGTCTGGTGTACCGCAGAGCGATCGGGCCAGCATGGGAGTGGGGGTGTTGCTGTCCGCTCGCTTGGCCTCAGGTGTGAAAGATTACGGAATGTTTGATCCCAGACTTCTATGAGTCCGAATAAAACTAGGTGTCACCAGGGTCTTCATGGTCGCAGCTTATGCTCTACGGGAGGCTCTTCGGTGCCATCGGATCTAGAGAAGTTCTGGGATAATGTTAGGGAAGTTCTGGATTTGGCAGAAGCCAGTGAACGCGTGATCGTATGCGGAGACTTGAATGGATGGGACCAAATGGACCAAGCGTCCAGACTTCGAGGACGTGCTTGGTTCATTTGGTGATAAGAGAGTGAATGATGCAGGTAGGCTCATTGCGGATGTATGTATGGAGAGAAACCTTATTGTGTCAAACACATTTTTTCAACATAAGGACATCCATATGTATACATGGAGAAGGAATGAACAGAGAAGTATGATAGATTTAATTCTGGTAGACAGTCGCCTCCGAAGTAAAATTCTGGATACAAGAGCCTACAGGGGTCCCACTGTCGACACGGACCACTATCGACACGGACCACTATCTCGTTATTGCGAGGTTTAGTGGTCTGTTCAGAAAGTGGAGACACTGGCGAGAGCGTGTCCACTTCGGAGGGCTTGAAAGAATAAAGATTGAAAAGTTGCAAGAAGAGAGTGTAAGAACAAAGTATGTAGAGGGTGTCCGTGAACGGCTGACAATGGCAAGTCAGCCGGGATCTGACATAGAAGAATGCTGGAGAGTATTGAAAGATAGTATGGTAGATACAGCGAAAGATGTATGTGGATGCTCAAAGAAGCATAGGATAGTGAAAGGTTATGCATGGTGGGATACGGAAGTAGCAGTTTCCGTAGACCAAAAGAAGAAAGCGTGGCTGGACTATGTATCTTCTTTGAACCTGAGTGCAAGTATGAAAGAACAGAAGAAAGAAATATACCGGCAACGGAATGACACCAAAGCCTTAGTGAAAGAGAAGCGTGATAGAGCAAATATGATTGCAGAAGAAAGGCTGACCAAAAACTTCGAGAGCAACACCAAACTTTTCTGGAGGGAGGTGAAGAAATCTCGGAGTGGTTGGTCAGCTTTCAGAATGAATAAAATAAGGTCTAAAGGTGGAGACATTCTTACGCAAACACAAGATGTGTTAAGCCGATGGAGTGAATATTTTGGAGATATGTATGCGGATGTTTAGGGTGATGCTGGTGCCACATGTGATCTAACAGATCAGCATTCGGTACTGGCATCCTCTGATGACATTAGTATGGATGAAGTTGAATGGGCGATTAGAAGTTTGAAAAATGCTAAGGCAGCGGGTATTGATATGGTGTCTGCTGAGATGATCAAGCTTGGAGACTCATGTGTCTGGGAATCCTTCCTGATGCTTCTCAATTTATGTTGGAGCTCAGGAATGGTTCCTAAGGACTGGAGAAGCGCAGTCGTGCCCTTGTTTAAAAACAAGGGTTCACGTTATGACTGTGCAAACTACAGAGCCATAAGCTTGACCAGTTTGGCAGCCAAAGTGTATGGTAAGATTGTTGAAAGGAGAATGAGGATGGTGTCTGATGAATTTTTGTGTGAGGCACAAGCAGGTTTCAAGTGTGGACGAGGATGCATGGATCAAGTGTTTTCTCTGCGCAACATTGTGGAGAAGCATCTGGCTGTAGGCCTTTCTGCAGTTTTGTGGATTTGGAGAAAGCATTTGACACTGTTGTACGAAAGGAACTTTGGGACATTTTGCCGGAGTATGGTATTAGCAGTAGACTGCTACAAGCGGTGCAGTCCAACTACATGGTGCGGCTGAATGATGGAATATCACCCTGGTTTGACGTCAATATCGGCGTTAAACAGGGCTGCATTTTATCAGCCAGACTGTTTATCTTATATATGGATAAATGTCTACAAAGGTTGAATGAAATGAACGTGGGAGTTCAGATGGGCGACTCAGTGGTTAACTCGCTGCTATATGCAGACGATGCGGTCCTATTAGCGCAGTCTGCGACTGACCTGCAAACCCTAGTCGACGTAATGGCAGAAGATTGTAAGAAAAGGGGCCTACGTGTGAATGTGAGCAAAACCAAAGTAATGGTTTTTGAAAGAGAAGAAGCCAGAACAGATGTTAGAGTAGCAATAGGAAATGGTGTGCTAGAACAAGTGGATGAATTTGTATATCTTGGATGTGGATTCAGTCGGGATGGAAGGTATACCACTGATGTAGAAAGAAGAGTGAATGCGGGAAATAGAGTGAACGGAGCATTGGGACAACTTCTCGGCAGCCACCACCTCAGCCAGAAGGCACGTGTCGCAATACACAACGCAGTGCTAGTCCCAACGCTATTATATGGAAGCGAGAGTTGGGTATGTAAAAAGGAGCATGAGAACAAAATCAATGCGGTTGAAATGCGATCTCTGCGGAGAATCTGTGGAGTGAGGCTGACTGACCGCATTCGTAACAATGACGTAAGAGAGCGAGTAGGTATGAAAGACAGTATTGGTGTAAAGATGCGAAAGGGAATGCTCCGATGGTTCGGACATGTGGAAAGAATGCCGAACGAACGACTGGCTAAGAAGATATACAATGTGAAAGTGGAAGGCTGTAGGTACAGGGGGAGACCGAGACTTACCTACCTAGACCAAATTGGTCATGTATTGAAGGAAGGTGGAGTCAGGAGTCTTCGAAACCGGCGAGCGTGTATGAAGAGAGTTATGAATGTTGAGGAAGCGAGAGATGTATGCAAGAATAGAGCCTCTTGGCACTCTGTTTTCTCTGCCTACCCCGCAAGGGAAATGGCGTGATGATAAGTTAGTTAAGTTAGCTATGAATAACACTAGTAATATCCTTTTCATTAAATTAATTCCAGCCGTGTGGGGCCGGCTTAAGAATTTTCCCACCCCTCTCCACCCATGGGAGTCGTAAGAGCCGTCTGAGGGAATATCAGGGGAATGGGCAGCAGCACTCCTTCGAGTATTAACAACATCCACTGGGATCGCCAACCCGCGTGCCAAGCGTGGCGATTACGGCACTATGCCCCATTCTTGGGGAGGCCTATGTCCAGCAGTGTGGACGTTAAAAGGCTGTTGGATGGGTGGATGGGAATATCCTTTAATGACTTCTATCGCTGTAATTCGATCATTCTCCTCTTTTACTTTATTTATTTATAAAGAATTTACAAGATTTTGATTTATGATTTCATCTTAATGTTAAAGATATAGCGCTGAAGTTAATTTAAGTTCAACTTTAATCTCGATTGCACGAACTTTAATACCTTTGATATGAATAAAGTTATGAGGATAGAAAACATTAATTGACTTGTTACACTTAAACGTCGTTTTCTCAGTGCTGTCTATTACAGTGTGAATTACATAATGAGACTTAAGAGTTTCGGACCAGAAAGTTTTGATACTTTAAGTGACTTGTGTCTTTCGAACTTCCCCGACTGAAGACGTAGAAGTTTTCTAGGTATATAATAGGTAAGTGTTTAAAACTTTGGCTAAAATATAAGTTTAAGAAAACTTATTTGCATAATAATCCATTCTAGTAAATAAAAACAAATAAAAACACTAAATAGAAAGTTCAGTTTAAATAGAAACACTATGAGCAAATAAGATATATATATATAAATATTGATGTAGAAAATAATAAGTAATAAATATTTTAGGAACAACATTCGGAATGCTTCATCTAATTTTAAGTGGTATCTCGTAAAGGTAATCTGTTACTAGTTGTAACTTTAAATATTTAAGTTTAACTTATTGTTCTTGAATATTGTACATAAATACCTAGTATGTAAATATTTTTTTCATTACTCATACTCTGAAAGTAGGCCTGAAGTTGCCTGAGGAGCGGGTTGAAAGTAATACTTTTCAGCCCTGGGGAGAATGGTTTTCAACTGACAGCTGTCAAATTATTAAAAGAAAAAAACTAGTTCTATTTTCACATTTCTATTGAACCTTATTCTAACTTCCTACAGCCACTCAATCACAGTGCGATATTTAATTGAAATAACAAAGTTAAGTATTAAATAAAGATTTTTTTTACACCTACTATAATTTACTTACTTTCAAATATTTCTTTAAAATAATATAGATTTGGGTAAAATATTTTACCATCTTTTCAATGTTGAAAATGAAAAATAATGACTGTTATGCTGGCCGGCCACAAAAAAAAAACAAACTTTAAATAAATAATTATCTCAGCAGTTGATGTAAATTAAAATTCACTCATTTTTGCATGTTTTTATTTTTACTTTCCTTGTATTCGTAATGAAAAGCACAGTGTTTACCTCGGGTTAAGGACTTATTTAGTCCCGAGACGGGGTTTGGCGCCCAAGCGCAGCGAGGGCGCTTATGGTTCGAGGGACTAAATAAGTCTTTAACCCGAGGTAAACACTGTGCTTTTCACACTTTCACCCCTAGGATAACAATGTACTTATTATCTAATGACTCACATATCTATCTAGCAGATATAAGTGTCTAAGCTTTTCTTCAAATCAACTCTGTCAAGACCATGGAAGACCGTTTATACGATGATACATTAAAACCCTTCACTCAGTTTTGTATCTCCACAAAAGGAAAAAACTGGTCATGAATGCCTTAAAAAACTTCAAAAAGTAGCATAATCTGGGTTACTCTATGCTGCCAATTGACATAAGACAGATAGTATTTGCAACAAATTGTCGTTACCATAAAGCAAGATAATGCCTGTTCAACATGCATAAAAATTCATATTTAATGGTCAGACTGTAGGCCTAACCATAACTTACTTTTAGCAAACAAGGCCACGCGGCTTATCCGGTCTTAACGTCTGAATAATGGCGGAATTAACATGTTCGCTTGTCCACTGTTATATACAAGAACACTTTAAAACTGCTCTATTAAAAGGCCAAGCTTGTCAAATGTTAGAAACAAATCTTTGTGAAAGTGAAAAAGGAGAAATTTGCTACGAGCAGGGTTCGTTCGAACTTGTGTCTTCTTCTAACCGGGAGAATGCTTTAGGCCGCTAAGCTATCGTAGAAGCCTGGTAAAGCTCCCAATTTCAACCTTCACATTGTACACACACACCCACAAAATATTTCGTGAATCGCGCCATCATTTAGTATGATTATTACAACTAAGAAAATTGTAATAATTAAGTAAGCATATAGTAAGCTATAACGGAACAAAAATATAAATGCCAATATAGCCGGTAGATGGCGCTGGTATTTTATACTTACATTATATTATAAAAAAAACAATATAAAAAATAGCATCACGCCTGTATTCCCCGAAGGGGTAGACAGAGGTGTATTACACACCCACAGTTCGCCAGCTATGTTTAAGTCCAACCTAATAGGGGACGAGCCTATTGCCGTCTACGGGGCACTTTTCCAAACTCCGGGTTGCTACTGAGAATTTTTGTTTTTACAAAAAACACTGGCCGACCCGAATTGAACCGGAGACCTCATGATCAGCAGTCGCTCACACTACCGCTGCACCACAGAGGCAGTTATATTATGTAGTAAACATTATATTATATATGTTCATTTTTATGTTTATTTTGTTTAATTCCTTTTTAAATAAAACATGTGTAATAATTAATTACAATTACAGTTGATAAAACTTCTGAACCAGTGCTAATTGTGGGGCTAATGGAGATAAAAGACGATACCATATCTACTGTAGTGCATATTTTTCTTCATACGCAGGCTTTTTCTTTCCTATAAAGGAAATAAAGCTTCAGAATTTATGTTATTGAGTTATTCCGAATAAATTAAGTGCAAAGGCGTCTCTGATTCATAAAGTGGTAATACATAAAATAAATAAAGTCTCTAATCCGTTATAAATATTAAATTGAACTTTAGGAAAGTATGAAAACAACCCGTTTGGATACAGTTTGTGTCGATAAGGTAAACCATGCTTTGATCTCAAAATTTTGTGAAAATATTAAGCTGTTTATTCCAATAATAAAAATAAAAAAGCGAGTGTGTCTTATGAACACCCGTTCGGAACAGAATTCCTTTCGCTATATCTTTTTTATTTTTGTATTAAGTATTGCGCATCACGAAAAACTACTATACAGATTTTGAAACTTTGAACTTTTTTTATTTGATAGATCTCGATTAGAACATAGCATCACGCCTGTATTCCCCGAAGGGGTAGGAAGAGGTGTATTATACACCCACGAGTCGCCAGCCATGTTTGAGTCCCACGTAATAGGGGGCGAGCCTATTGACGTCTACCGGGCACATTTCCATTTCCGGGCTGCTACTGAGAATTTTTCTTTTTAGGAAAAAGATCAATAACATTGCCCGACCCGGGGATCGAACCTGAGACCTCATGATTAGCAGTCGCATACACTACCACACCTTCTACACCACCGAGGCAGTTAATTAGACTTAAAAATATTTTATCCCGCTACTATATCGGGAGCCGTGTGGGGCCGGCTTTAGAATTGCCCCACCCCTCTCCACCCATGGGAGTCGTAAGAGCCGACTGAGGAAATACCGGGGGAGTGGGCAGCAGCACTCCTTCGAGTATTAACAACATCCACTGCGATCGCCAACCCGCCTGCCAAGCGTGGCGATTACGGCCCTATCCCCCATTCTTGGGGAGGCCTACGTCCAGCAGTGGATTTTTTTTTTTTTTTTTTTTTGCCTGTCCGGGCGCTGTGGCCCGGCCTGCGAGCTATACCTCGGACAGAATCCAAGACCTAAGATTTCCTACTCTACGCCTATCCATTATTCTTTTCTGAGGCCCTAGTCCTCCATCGTGGGAGGTAGCACCTACTCGAAATCCCTACTCTTAAGCCTATCCATTAAATGTTTTTTATTTCCCTGGTCCTCCAATCTGGGAGGTAACACCTACTCTCATCTTTATTATTTATTTATTTTAAATATTATTTATTTCAAATTAATATTTCTTACATTTGCTTATTTATAATATCTAATGGGTTATCAAGGACATTTTTATTGATACAATATTAAATTATATTATCTCTATCATATTCTAATTATACAAAACAAATATTATTTCGTGTGGTCACAAACATTTTGTTTACACAAAATATCTGACCGACATACATAACAATTAATGTATATATATATATATATATATATTCTATTATATTAAATTATTTCTCGTCTATGACATTTTTATGACAAAGTGACCGACAATACTCATTTTACAATAACAATATTCGCATAGATTACAATAAATTAATATTTTTTCCACAACACTATTTTACATTAACATTATTATATTACATTAAATTATTATATAAATTATACATTATTAATTATATTGGTTGTTATATATTATTTCTATTATTATAATTACATTCTATTATTATATCACAAACAACAGTTAAAGTTAGCTGTAGAAATTTTTAAAATTCTATTGTCACTCGGTCTCTAGCACTTTAATTTAAAAATGTTAGGACTTTGTGACAATATTGCACAAGTTTTTTCGATCAGCTGCATTTTATTAAAATAAAGTGCATGACCCCCAAGACAAAGAAAATAGGAGGTTTATTAGTACAGGAAAGACTTTTTAGACAGAATAAACAAACAACACAACACATAATTAACAATTAAATGATTAGATACAATTATAGAAAAATTGTTTTAGACAACACAATGACAATACAACCAGCAGTGGATTAAAAGGCTGATGGATGGATGGATATCGGGAACCTGAAAAATAAGCTAAAAAAATTAGCTTTTGGCTGCGGCGGAGGCGCGGGCTAACGCTAGTAAATATATAAAAACTATCGATTTAAAAAGTGTTAGTGTCTTAGGTGATCGTTAAATGCCTCGAAAATCACTGCCAAAAGATATCGGTTTTTGGTGTCTTTTTTCATTGTTACACTTTTTCAGCCTAGCCCCCCACAGTCAGAACGACAACGTGCGATAAGGAACTTCGTTCCAATAACATGTACTTAATTCTACTATGTAATGAGATGACATTAACATAATTACTTAGCTTTTTTCTAGCAGTAGTGTCATTAAACCAATTTATTAAATAGTAAAACTTAATTTTCAAAAATACTTAAAATTATGGAATGATGATAGACTAGTGGTTTTTGGACGTTGCATAGATATTTTTACGAACTTAATTCTATTCCTAGAATTTGTAGGTGTAAGGGGAGAACGGTACCAACATCTTTACCGGCCCAATAGTCAACCTCACCTGCACGCGCCGGATGGCGACGGCGTCCAATTGGCTGCCGTAGTAAAAAAACCCTTGCACAACAAGTGTTCCATCCGGGACTATTTAATAGGCCGCGTTCGGCTTCCCTTAGTGATATAACTATACCGAACGTCAAACCACAATCATCCAACGTCAACGACACTGTAGACTTAACAATCTGTTCATCAGATCTGAAAGCACCACCATCATGGCAACGAGTACCTCGCAAGCGCAAAAGAATCAATGATTCTCCTCCAGACACATGCCTACCGATGTTATCAAACAGGTTTACATCTCTAGATCTAGATCAACCAGAACACCCAAGTGATACTGTCAATTCAAAAACAAATAAGCCTCCTCCTATTGTTCTGTATGGAATAGAAGATGTGAACGAGCTTTCCAAACTAATTGAGTCAGTGTGTAATCCAAAACTATTTAAGATAAGAATAGTAAACAAAAACTTACTGCGTGTTTTAGTAGATTACCCTGACCTACAAGGCCGTAATTTCAATAATAAGGAAAAAAGCCTTAATTGGCCACACATTTACTCAAAAAGATAAGAGGCCATATCGCATAGTTATTAGGAAACTTCACTACACTACCCCTCACAATGAAATAATTGAAGCGATTGAAGCCACTGGAAATCGAGTTTGTGGAGAAATTATTAATGCCCGCTACGGTCCGCAAAAAACTCAATCATTTACATTTTTCGTCAATCTTGAACCAAATGAAAATAATAAAGCAGTTAAAAATATCAAGTTCATATATCACCAACAAGTTAAAATAGAGGACCCTCGCAAATCCACATCCATTTTTCAGTGCCAGCGCTGCCAACAGTATGGCCACTCTAAAAACAATTGCATGAGACCATTTAGATGCGTGAAATGCGGTGAAGCACACAGAACGGCAGACTGTCCAAAAAAGGATCGCAATACTCCCGCTAAGTGCGTTCTGTGCTCCTGTGACCATCCAGCAAATTATAAGGGCTGCCAGGTCTATAAGGAAATCCTGGCCAGGAAAGAAAATCGATCAAAAATGAATCCCCTGAGACCTCATAGAACAAGATCAGTTGAATTACAAACCGATTCTAACATAACCACTACTGCAACGAAAATAACAAAATTACGGGATGATAGAACTTACTCAGATATCACAGCAAACCGATGCTATCCTAACCCCGGCTCTGAGACCAAACTTAACATACAACAAAGCTTCTTCATTGAACAAATTTTAATCAAACAATCTGAAAAGATAGATCAGCTCATACAACAAATAGGCACCCTTCTAAACCTATTGACATCTGTCGTCTCTAAGTTACCTTCTTAGTACAGCTAAGAATTGCAACTTGGAACATTAATGGACTATCGTCGAATATCCTAGAACTTGAAGAAGTAATAAAAAGTAATAAATTGGACATAGTTCTCATTTCTGAATCTCATGCTACTAGGAGGAGCAGTTATCAAATTAATGGGTTTAACATTTATTTCACTCCACATCCAGGTGACGGAAAAGCTCATGCGGGTACGGCAGTAGTGATCAGAGCAAACTTACAGCATGTTGTGCTGAAAAACTACTCTACGGAATACATTCAAGCTACAACAATTAGACTAATGGATCGTGCTGGTCCGATAACACTAACTGCTGTTTACTGCCCACCTAAACATAAAATAACTCCACAGATGTTTAAAAACTACTTCGTCCAACTTGGAAATAAATTTATATAAGGAGGGGACTGGAATGCTAAACACACGCAGTGGGGTTCACGTATCACTCTGCCCAGAGGCCGCTCACTCAAAAACTGCCTAGATACAAACCACCTGATACCAATATCCTCTGGTGAACCAACAAGCTGGCCGTCCGATCACAATAAATTACCTGACGTGTTGGACTTCTTTGTTACCAAGGGCATAAGTCACCTATAATGCTCCATAGAATCAAGTCTCGATGGTTCATCCGACCACACGCCGGTAAACCTCACCCTGAGCTCAACAGTCCTAAGCGTGGAGCGTTCAGAGACCCTAACAAATGGTAAAACTGACTGGAACAGTTTCCAAAGTTACTTGGAAGACAACATTAATTAAAATATTCCATTGAAAACACCAGAAGATATAGACAACGCCTGCGAATATATAACTAACCAAATTCAGGTCTCTGCTTGGAAAAACTCACCCTATTTATCTCGTGTGCCTCTGATATCGCCACAATCTAACGATATTAAAGCGAAACTTAGGGAAAAACGGAGACTAAGAAGAATCTGGCAACAAACCCAGCACCCAGCAGACAAAACTGCATTCAATCTGGCATCAAAACAACTAAAGGCATTACTGCAACAGTCAGCAAACTCCATGCTCAGAAAAACTCTAGAAAGCTTGTTTCCTCAGGGGAAGGGAAGTGTTTACAGACCACCTAGAGAAAGTGTTTGAGCCAAACCGTGGAGATGATAAATCAGATGTTAAGGAAATACTAAATCAAGATTTCCAACTTTGTCTGCCAATCAAACCCACATCGCCTAAAGAAATAGCAGGTGATATCAGATGATTAGACTCAAATAAGGCTCCAGGCTTTGACTTAATTACCCCTACAGTTCTAAAAAATCTGCCTAAGAGGTGCAAAACACTACTTTCTTCACTATTCAATGCAATCCTGAGACTATCATATATACCTAAGATCTGGAAGATATCTCAAATCATAATGATCCACAAACCTGGAAAACCACCTCAAGAGGCTTCATCATACCGTCCAATTAGCCTTACACCAGTTCTCTCTAAGGTGTGGGAAAAGATATTTTCATCACGCTTAAAGGATTATATGGATCGTTGCAATATTATACCCAAGCACCAGTTCGGGTTTCGTAAACTTCATTCCACCATAGAGCAAATGCACCGGGTTCATCATGAAATTAGACATTGCTTTGAGAGTAGATTGTACTGTTCTGCAGTTTTTCTGGACGTTCAGCAGGCATTTGATAGAGTCTGGCATGACGGTCTATTAAGTAAAGTGAAAGAGAAACTTCCACATTCTCTGTATCCTATTATTAAATCACATCTCACAGACAGGCTATTTCAAGTCAAACAGAGAGATGCTAGATCCACACTACGTAAAATCAAAGCTGGTGTACCGCAAGGCTCTGTTCTCGGCCCTATATTGTACAACATTTTTACCTCGGACCTTCCGACTTCTGACGAGGTTTTCGTTGCGACTTACGCTGATGACATAGCCTTCCTTGCAAGCGACGAAGACCCGAGCGAGGCTAGTAGAAAACTTCAACTCTTACTGGATGATACAACTAAATGGCTTAACAAGTGGCAAATTCGGGCTAGTGCTCCAAAATCAAATCATATCATATTTGCCCTAAAAAGAGGCGATTGTCCACCAGTTAAACTAGGTACAGATTTTCTGCCACATACTGATCATATAAAGTACCTGGGCTTCCACCTGGATAGAAGACTCACCTGGAAATATCATATCAAAAAGAAAAGAGATGAGATTAACCTAAAGTTTCGGAATCTACACTGGCTCATGGGCAGAAACTCAGCTCTGTCGGTCGATAACAAACTTTTGATATATAACTCGGTCTTAAAGCCTATTGCACATATGGTATTCCATTATGCACATATGGTATTCCATTATGGGGCTCCGCCAGCAAAAGTAACATTATGTACCTTCAACGAGTACAAAATGGGATCCTGCGTACTATCTCAAATGCACCATGGTACTCTAGAAATGAAGAACTACATGAACACCTCAACATACCTACGGTACAAGACGAAATAGAAAAGGCTAAAAAGAAATATATAGAACGCCTATCTGTTCATCCTAATGCTTTGACAATTCAACTCCTAAATCCTTCACAATTCAAAAGATTGAAAAGGAAGGAAGTTTTGTGAAAAGGCAGTTGAGGCATAGGCCTTTACGCCTTCCAATTCAAAACATTCATAACACATCGGCTTATAGTCTTGCGACTGATTGCCGATAAAAAAAAAACCTAGAATTTAGTTATTTCTTGATGTACTTACAGTATCTATCAGATACTGTAAGTACATCAAGAAACAACGTTGTATGTAAGTAAAAATTATTTCATTACTTAGAAGCCGTTCATAAATTAAATAATCACGCAAACTTCATCATTTTTGTGACCCATATTGTAAACGTAATGTTTTGTCACGATATCTAGATCCCTCCCTCTTGTTACTTTGTACATGATCCATTGCGATAAAAAAATAAATTAACTGCAAACGTCACGTATCATTAGACTCCCCATGCTCTGTTGTCATACTTCGTTAAAACAAGCGCGATGGTTTTAGAACGTATTTTTTAATGGCCCCCAAGTCTCTTTATTTAAAATGAATGTATCTATGTTTATTTACAAGCAAAAGAATTTCAACAGAGACTAGTTTTACGAACGTTTTGCTCTAGCATTTCACATAAGTAATAAATTATAAATCCAACAGCCTAAAGCGAAAAGACAAATTACAATGTTGCAAAATTAATACACTTTTCAAGTGTGATCGATTTAAACCGGCTTATTTGCTCATGTATAGTAATAGTAACTTTAGATAGATATTATATCAAATTAAGGTCTTTCAACCAGTCTATCAATCAGTTTAATACTGGTAGGGTAAACTGTATAATGATTGACACTCTAAGCATATTTAAGATTGATATATATATATATTTTTAAATAGATAGGTGTCTAAAAAGTCAGCAAACATTGAAAAGGGTTCTCTGGTATGTTTTTTTTTTCAAATGAAAATGCATTATTAAACACAAAGTGAAAAATGTGAAATCGAAAATAACATTCACGAGCAGGATTTGAACCTACATCTCCTGGATACCGTCCAGATGCTTTGCCAATTAAGCCATCGTGACAATTGCTCCTGACTGCTAATTTCGATAACACATCATACTTAACGTCTTTGGGTGACGCCTGCGCCATCTGTCGGCAGTATTTTCATACATTATACCGACCAGGTAAACTTAATTTTACAATTAAGATTTTTACCTAATAATGACGCAAACCCTATAAATATTTAGATATTTTTATATATATTTTTAGCATTTGACATGCTTAGCACTATACATTAAACGGACGGTATCCAGGAGATGCAGGTTCAAATCCTGCTCGTGACTGTTATGTTCGATTTCACATTTTTCACTTTGGGTTTAATGTATAGTGATAAGCATGTCAAATGCTAAAAATATATATAAAAATATCTAAATATGAAAATGCATTAGTAGTCAATCTAATTAGAGATTTTTAATTGAAAAACAATAAAAAACAAAAAATATATTTGAAATTACAGTCATTGGCACCATGTACAGTTACTATTATTAAGTCAGTTATTGGCACCTAATAAAGTAAGATTATAACAGAAAATTGGTCTAAAAAAAAGCACTTGTGGCCATTATTTACCTAAAAACTAAGCATAATAATAAATAATCTATGTTACAGTCGTTAATTGATGACCCTTATTAGAAAGTGATGTTTTAACAGTTCTGCATGGCGCCGGTATATATTTATTTTCTTTAGTGCCGCCAGCTATAATATTATAAAACCTACTTTTTTCTGCAAGCAATGTTACTATTGCAGATTATCAAAAAAAGTAGAACAAATGTTTTTTGCTATACCAGTTCTTAATATTTGCATTTAAAATCCAAAGTGCCAATGACTAAGGGGGTGCCAGCAATCCCTACTCTAATTCTGTCATTATTTAATAGGATACTATGTGTATTATTTATACATCACGAAACTGAGACAAACATTAAAACAATCATAAAAACTTAAATCTTTTATATCATTTTTATATTTGCTAAAATATTATCTGAAAATGAGTGGGGAAGTGCTACACTAATAACATTGTAAATGGTACCTATTTAATAGTACTATTCATGCAGAATTATATATTTATTTAAATTGAATTGATAAATGTTGAATGTCAGAATTAAAATTAAAGAAAGTGAATTTATAAATTTGTAAAAAAATACAAATTACATAGTCGACATGCAAATGAACCTAAATAGAACACTATTCATAACTCCCAGCTGATTTGCATTTTAATGCTATTAAATTATAGAGCAGGTAAGCAATGCAATCATACATTGAAAATGTTTCATCTTCGATCGGGTTATATCCGCCATCTTCTATTGATAAAATTGCTAATACGGGAGTGCTGTTTAAAAATATTTCCTTGCTACCAAAGAAGTTTAAAAAAACAATTGTACTAATTGAAAAGTTCCATCCATCCATCCATCAGCCTTTCAACGTCCACTGCTGGACATAGGCCTCCCCAAGAGAACGCCACAACGAGCGGTCCCCCACTGAACATTTACAAATTTAAAATAAGAATAGACATAGCAGATGCAACAATCATGTAAATGCAAAAATCTAGTTCAATAAAACAGTTTAAAATTCAATTATACAATTTGCACATCGATAATTAAACAGTTAGTGACGTATAAGTATTATCTACAATTTATTTTTTAATTTGTCGATGGCTTTGTAGTTTGTACACATCATGGTGTGACGTCATAGTGTCTTATCGGCCATGCATGTCATTATACATATTCGAGGACACTCCGTGACTACATTAGCGCTGAAGCTCTATCTAGTTCAATGTACCTAATACCTATTTTATATCATAGGTTGGTTGTGTAGTCTATCAACAAAAATAAAAACAAAAAGCTATGATTTATTAGTAATATAGGATTTTTTTAAATAGAGAAGTACCTCCGTGAGAAGTACCTAATTACTTTTAAAATAAAAAGTATGTCAGAATTTACCATTTTCAAATAAAGATCAAACAAAATTTTGACAATCTAATTTGTTATGTACTAATTATGACCATGGGATTTGAATCGAATATTGTGGCTAATAAGAGGATAACAGCAATCAGAACATGGCTTGTTTCATATTTTAGATCAGATATTTCAGTTAGATGCTCTTGACATTATGTCTTTTTAACTGTCGTAAAAGGGAATAAATTTAACAAAACCTCAACAATAAATTTTAAGTGCGGTCATTTAAAAGTAGGCATTTTAATGTAAAAATAACTTACTTGGAGTCTGTTAAAACATTATGTATGAAAGTAAGGAGGTTGACTTTCTGAGGTTTAATTTTTAATGAGATTAATGATTATGATGACCAAAATGGCAGATTGTTAATGTTTTATGAAATGTGGAATGAACACCACAATTATGTCCTATTTAGTGACATTTATTCAGTAATAGAGTTAGTCTATCCTACACGCTACTTAACTTACTAACATAATATAATTTCAGTGAAGACAAAGTTTAGTTGCTTGGGTTTAAACTATACGTAAGTCAATCATCTCAATTACATTTTTTATTCCGAAGCTAGTGACCTATCCAAATTCCTTTATTGAATTTCTGGTCAGGTTTCTCCAGGTCTCTCACTCTCAACAGCCTTCCATACTGTGTAGAGTCCTGTTAGATTTTATAAAATTTACACATGGCCTGTGATATATAATCAAAGCTTGTGGCTAAGCTCATAAGCGTTACCTCGTCGCTACATTCCAAATGGTTCCAATACATACACAAATTATATCATAATCAAGGCGTGTTTGCCAAACCTTCTAATACTCATTCCAATTATATATTTATCATGGCCTCTTCAATATCTGAATTTAATTATTAGCTAGATAATTGATCACAGTTATGCCAAAATGTACCAACTACAGCATAACATTAATTTCCAGTTAATATAGTTTAAAGTTTGAGTTTTCTATACATGTTGGATACATGCACCCAAATGTATAATGTGGGTTTGTTCATACTTGCATAGACATAACCGATGTTGGGCATGGCAGAAGAAGCATGAGAGTATGATAAATGCTGTGGAGATGAGAAGTCTGAGAAGCATAGCCGGAGTGACCCTGATGGACAAAGTGAGAAATAGTGTGATATGAGAATGCTGTGGCGTGAAAGAAGATGTAGTGACAAAAATAGGAATGCTTAGATGGTTCGGACACGTAGAGAAGATGGGTAAATGAAGATTAACAAAACAGATATACAAGGCGACTGTGAAAGGGCAAGTTGGTAGAGGTCGACCAAGGCGAACGTATTTTGATCAGATCGGAGACGTTCTTAAGGAAGGCCAGGTTAAGGGTACTCGAAACCAACGAGCATGCATGAAAGTGCTGATGAAAGTATATGAAGTGATAGATGTGTGTCGATCGTAACAAGGGGAGAGAAGTGGTCTCTGCCTACCCCTACGGAATAAAGGCGTGACAATATGTTTGTATGTATGTAAAAATATGTTACTTTATGTGACAGCAACATATTCAAGTTTGGAACCAATAGAAAAGAGTATATATTCAAATTTATGTGTTGGAACCGCATCCATTTTATTGCAATTTCTAAACTTGTTACAAAATAATTCCGACAATATCCATCGCAAATTACATGTTCACAGAACTTTGAAATTAACCAACTGTATTTCTACCTCTGTACGTGGAGAGTCTTAATTAAAGCCCGATGTAAATTTCCCTAATTAGTTCTATTCCACAGAATGTGGTGCACTACGTGAAACAACGGAGTGCAAACATAATATATTAGAAATGCAGATATACTTCCTAATTGCATATTATTATATACTCGACTCTACCCATGATTTTGCGTATGGACTTAGAATAAAAATACTTCACGCTATAGCACAATTATTTATTATCTTTACGTGAAAACAGCAATGGATTCATTATGCACATATATACCTACAAAATTTCATGATGATCGATTAACAGTGGATTTGACCAAACTCGAATACATACAAGAATAACTATACCGAGAATAATCTATTCCACGATTTTATTCTCTTATATAATCAACAATCGTTTTTACACGCCATCTGACGTATCGCTTATACTTGGAATAGCTATTCGCGAATAGCGAAGTGAATGTAATACCCAGCAAAAAGAAATTGTTCTACAAACGGGACAGTGTATAGCTTAACTCATCTCAACTCTTATTTGTCGTATTATAGCGTGAGAAAGTAGCTTTCACGCGCCCGAAACCGATTTTGGTTTCGAAAAATGACAGCACAAAAAAGATGACGCCATTTTGTTTATTCTTGGATTAACTCCTTATTCGATGCTTATCGGTGGTATAGTGACTATTCCCAAATAGGCTCGCTATTCTTCGAATTATTGTTGGTAAAATGTAAAATTGATTTATTCACGAGTAAGTAGCGATTTATTCTAGGAATTAAATGTATTCTTGTTTGGTCGAATCCGCCCTAAGTGACAAAAGTGATAAAGTAAATGATGATGACTTGTCTGGGCGTACTCTTTGTCCATCAATTGAATTGTATGTTTTTTAGGCCCCGCGATACAGAGGCTATTCCGTAGTCCGTAGTGCAAGATGTTTTCTTATAAAAACTATTTTTTTTTAAATATCACGTTACTTATAGGGTTGCGTCATTAGTTGGTAAGAATCTTAATTGTAAAATTAAGTTTACCTGGTCATTATAGTATGTAAATACTTCCGACAGATGGCGTAGGCGTTACCTAAGACGTTATATGTTATCGAAATTCGCAGTCCCGAGCAATTATCACCATCCATCCATCCATCCATCAGCCTTTTAACGTCCACTGCTGGATATAGGCCTCCCCAAGAATGGGGGATAATGCCGTAATCGCCATACTTGGCAGGCAAGTTGGCGATCGCAGTGGATGTTGTTAATACTCGAGGGAGTGCTGCTGCCCACTCCCCCGGTATCCCTCAGTCGGCTCTTACGAGTCCCATGGGTGGAGAGGGGTGGGACAATTCTAAAGCCGGCCCCACACAGCACGAGCAATTATCACGATGGCTAAATTGGCAACGCATCTGGGACTGTATTCCAGGAGATGCAGGTTCAAATCCTGCTCGTGACTGTTATTTTCGATTTCAAATATTGTATTAATTCTCACTTTGTATTAAAACTTGTTAAGACAGAAGTTATATTTCAATCTTAACATACGGGAGGACTAAAGTATATAAATATGGCTTTTTTTTTTATTACATGTAGTGGCAGACGAGCCACGGTCCATCTGATGGTAAATGGTAACCGTCGCCCATGGACTCGACTATACCGAGAGTATTGTCAAGCCGCTGCTCACCAATTCATTTCACAGATGAAATGAAATATAAACGGCTATCTCCTGCTACAGCCAAAACGCAACAATGTGCTTCATGGCCGGTCACACGGGAGATGGTGGTACCAACCCGCTCGGGCCGGATACCAAGTGAGTAGGTACTTCCACTTGGTACCCAGCCCTACCACCAGTCGTGCAATGGATGATAATTGCTTACTTCCCTTAGTCGCCTCATACGACACCCGTGGGAAAGAATGGGGTGGTGACACTTGTATTCTTAATCCGTTACCACACGGATACAATAGCTATTTATACACGGTTGTCCATTAGCACCACTGTTATGATATACGTCATGATCTCATTCGATTCATCTCGATTTAGAGTGCGTATGTATCGCAATTTCTTTGTGTTGAGGTGTATACTACTAATTAAAAAAGAAAGTTAAAGCTTTTGTTATGATCTTATAACAGTTGTCTAGAGTAAAAAAATGCACAGATGACGTAGTGGTCGACACTGACCGTGCCGTGTGATAGGTACGATTTCTATACACGACAATTGTGCGAATAACAAATAGTTTTTTTCAGTCTCAATACGCTTTTCTGACATCCTACATAGCTTTTATAAAAATATTGCAAATATAAATAAAAGATTCAACATTAAAGTTACTAAGATTGCCCTCTTTCTTTTGTAATAATCAAGTTCAGTCATACCGATGACATCAGAGTTGCTAGGCATCTTACTGACCACCGAATTAGTTATCTGATAATAATACAAGACAAAGTATCTCGTACCCGCACAGAAATAGTTTCTATGTCTGTA
The DNA here is from genome assembly GCA_948253155.1 of Leucoma salicis. Taxonomy (NCBI): domain Eukaryota; kingdom Metazoa; phylum Arthropoda; class Insecta; order Lepidoptera; family Erebidae; genus Leucoma; species Leucoma salicis. The sequence goes on along the minus strand of OX411820.1, from coordinate 8,208,641 downwards.
CCTATTATTATAAAAAAAATCAAAATCACACAGTATCAGTAAACTAACGTGAAAACATTATTTTGAAAACTATAAACATTTACAAATTTATCTTAATAAATATTCAAGGACATTTCCCACAACGTCCTCTGGTCCCAAACTAAGCTTAACGCTTGTGCTATGGGTACCAGATTACGTATATTATTATTTTTTTCCTTTTTTTGTATATACCTACACATAATAAATAGAAACCACCCAGACGCAGTAGGTACAAATATCTGTGTTCATCACACAAATAATTGTCCTGAGTGGGAATCGAACCCACGACCTCGTGTACGGAAGTCGGTTACACTACCGACTATGTCACGTGGCCCATCAAGTTATTACACGTGAGGAAAATGGCAGTGGTGTAACTAGCCTCTCAAGGAGGTCCTTATAGGGATAGAAATCGTGGTGATATAGATGACTATACAGTTAACTGCCTCGGTGGTGTAGCGGTAGTGTATGCGACTGCTAATCATGAGGTCTCGGGTTCGATCCCTGGGTCGGGCAATGTTATTGAGCTTTTTCCTAAAAAGAAAAATTCTCAGTAGCAGCCCGGAGTTTGGAAATGTGCCCGGTAGACGTCAATAGGCTCGCCCCCTATTACGTGGGACTTAATATAGCTGGCGAGTCGTGGGTGTGTAATTCACCTCTGCCTATCCCTTCGGGGAAAACAGGCGTGATGCTACTATACAGTGGCGTAACTATACCATCTGGGGCCCGTGGCAAATTCATTGGACGGGGCCCTCCCCATAAATATCGTCACTTTTTAATTTAATTTTAATAAATCACTTAATTACTTACCCAACAGTATTACCTACTAATATTGTATGCATTTTAGTTAAATATCTATTAAATTTTATTTTTAAAAAACAGGTATGACATAATTTTAATGAAATAATAATTTAATATTTAAAGATCGGGCCATAGAATTTTCAATGGACAAAATAGCCAAATTATATTGCCTGTCTTGGCCCATATAGTTTCTAAATACTTTACTTAACATCACGCCAACTCCTCTGCGGGGTAGGCAGAGACTACACAATGCAAAAAGGCTCTATTCTTGCATACATCTCTCGCTTCCTCAGCATTCATAATTCTCTTTATGCTACACGGTTTCGGAGACTCCTGACTCCACCTTCCTTCAATAAATGACTGATTTGGTCTAGGTAGATTAGTCTCGATCTTACCCTGTACCTACATCCTTTCAATTTCGCATTGAAAGCTTCCGCGCACTGCATTGTGTATTGTGACACGTGCCTTCTGGCTGAGGTGGCGGCTGCCAAGAAGTTGTCCCAAGGCGCCGTTCACTCCATTTCCCGCATTTACACTCTATTTATATATCAGAGGTGTACTTTCCATCCCAACTGAATCTATATTGAAGTACCTATATCTTCAATATAGATTCAGTTGGGATGGATAAACGTAATCATCCACTTGTTCTAGCACGCCATTGCCCGACGTAGGTGTGTGTCGGTGGACGGGGTCCAAATTGGGGTGCAGGCCCAAATCAAGTATCTGGGGTTGGACAGGTGATGGCGCTTTCGCGAGCATTTCCGCCAACTGTCCCCGAGTCTAGTCGGCGCGCCCTTTCACGGCTAATGCGGAATATGGGCGGACCCAACAATACGTGCTGATGGCTTTACGCGGGGGTGGTCCAGTCGATGGCGCTGTACGGCGCACTTATGTGGGCGGGGTTCCTGGACGCCCTAAACAGGGCAATCCTGAGGAGACCACAGAGAGTCGTCGCGTCCAGGGTTATACGCGGATACCGCACAGTGTCAACCGAGGCTGCCTACGCGTTGGCTGGAACTCTCCGTGGGATTTGGAGGCGGAGGTGGTCGCCGAGGTATTTTGGCGGGCGTCGTAAGAGGCCGAGAGGTGGTCGTACCCTACCCAGCGAGGTGGCCAGATGGCAGGGCTACGCCCGCTGAGCTGCAATGGTCAGCTGGAGGGCGTGACTTGAGATGCCGCGGGCCGGTTTCTGGGCCGTAGGAGAGCTCCAGCCTGTGCTAGAGGAGAGGACAGGGCCACAGCACGACTCCTTACCTTGGTTGCTTCGGCAGATATCTGCACATAGTCGCAAGGAGGGGAGCAACTACGGGTTGTCACCATTACGGCCGCCCTAGCTGAGGCTGCGGGTGGATGTATCGGGGAACGTCCGCTACCCGAAAGGCCTCCCGCGAAGGTGCGACGCTCCATGAGCGTATGTGTTGCTCGGTAGAGGGTACTCGAAAGGCTAAGCCGCCGGCGGACCACTGAAGTAATGTCACATAGTTCCAGTGGCCCTCCATACAAGCAGAGAGACGGCACACGGCGGGTTCAGTGGGTGAGGGCCCCACATTATCCTGTTCGTTGCCCTGAACGACGGGGTGTACGATAAAGTATATTTTTTCCCAACTTTACAAAAAAAAAGTACCATTTTTCAAACTTTTAATCGCCCATTCAACTTCTTCCGTCAGCAGAGGATGCCGGTACCGAGTGCTAATCTATTTGACCACATGTGACACCGATATCAAAAGAAGAATAAAAATATTCACTCCATCGGCTTAACACATGTTGTGTTTGTGTAAGAATGTCTCCACCTTTAGACCTTATTTTATTTATTGTGACCGCTGACCAACAACTCCGAGATTTGTTCAGGCTAGCTGGCTTCTGGCTGGTTGGAAGGTGGCTCCAGAAGCGTTTGGTATTAAAATTAATTCTAAGTTTGCATCTCGGGTTGGGGGCTCCGTCAGGTCCGGGGCCCGTGGCATTTTGCCAGCCCTGCCACCCTATAGTTACGCCACTGTGACTATAGATTATGTTAAACAATAATCTTTAAAACACATACGCATCTACCTATCTACTCTGTATAAGAAATATAATTATGAAGCTATTATCAATATGGTTAACTAGATGCAGTCACAAATTAGGTCAATGTCTTATAGCGAAGTGTAGCAGCAAACCTAATAAACGTATCTATACTCTCTCAATATTTATACATACATACTGTCACACCTTTTTCCCGTAGGGGTAGGCAGAGACCACTTCTCTCCCCTTGACACATATCTATCGCTTCATCTTCTTTCATCAGCGCTTTCATGCATGCTCGTTGGTTTCGAGTACTCTTAACCTGGCCTTCCTTCAGAACGTCTCCGATCTGGTCAAAATACGTTCGCCTAGGTCGACCTCTACCAACTTGCCCATTCACAATCAATATTTATTTAAACTGTAATACAGGATTTAGTTTTGCATTCATAGTAAATATTTTTATTTTTTTATAAAGTATCATGTCCTATCTTTTACCTAGTAAAGCTAAGTCACGTGACTTAACGTTAGAGATGTCAAATTCCCATAAATTTTAATAGTTTTCTATAGCGTTAGCGATCATAGAATGCAACTTGGCAAGGCCCACAGGATAGCTCTCGATCGACGTGGTTTCTCTCACTACTTTGTTTCTAAATGTGTAAGGGTCGAGTAAGGAAATAAAAATATTAATATTATTGTCAGTGAAAGAAAAGTGTAACTAGCTTCGTTTAATAATCCAATTTCCTTTCCATCATGGGCAGAGGGCGTTCCTATATATAGCTATATAAGTAAATAACAATAGGTTAGTACTCGTGTAACGACACAATCTTAGCTAACGCTATTAGACGTAGGGAAGGATTTTCTCATTTCAAATGGTAATTTCTTGCCATAGTATCTAAATACATGATAAGTCACCTCAACCACTGAATTAACACTCTCACAAAGAGTTAGCGTGAAGCAGCGCCATGTGTATTCTTGCTGCTGTAATCGGATCAGTAAGTGTGTCGGAGGCCCAATACTTCTCCCCTTACTGTCATATTCCTATCTCCTAAGACAGCTTTCAAAAAAGTTTACTAGAACAGGGTACTGTTAACAGTATTAAAAATAAATGGCGATAAAATCGTTACTATCATAGACCTAGTAGCATATTAGAAACACATCAGTAAGTAGCAATTGAATCGATTTCGTAACGAGTGCTCACCAAGGTATCGAGTATAAGCACTAAACAGGTTCGAACAATAGCCGACCAAACGTACTGGTTGTGGCTTGTAATGACAAATGCAATTCTATATAGAGTGTGCTATTTACACACACTTAGGTGCTCGTTGCTAGATGTGACTATTTCTTAGTTTATATTAATCCTCCCTTAGCTTAGTTACACAATTAAAGAACGTCGATTTCACACAGGTAATCACATATATATTATGTGTGACTATAGAGCCCTGGTCTCGTCTCGGAATGGAACTGGTTCCCGCTTTAAGCTATCACGCTCTAAGCTAATATAGAAAACCTTTAAAGAGCAGGTTTCATCGTTTTCCTTGATCAATTTTAAACAAGTTTGAGCAGTGATCGGCAGACAGTACCTACCTAATTGATTCGTAATTTGTAACGAACTCAAATTTCTCTTAACGTAATCTACTCTTAGTATAATTTTAGTAAATGAGAAGTGTCCTTTCAAAAAGGCTTACTATGTTTTTTAACTGGCTTTCTTGTATGTCTGTCCGGGTGGAATTTCGTAATTGATTAACTTCCCGATGAGCTAGATACTTGAAATTCGGATCATAGCTCAAAAGTGGATGAAAATGCATGAAAATGTGAAAAAAAAAAGAAACATAACCCTAAAAAGCAGAAAATAATAATAAAATACTTATATATTTTTTTAATGTACCTACCATGTTTTTATAACGAATTAAAAAGTATAAAATAAGTAAAATACTTGTAAGATTGGAAACGAAAAACATGGGGCGCATGCAGCAGATAATTGATACATTAATAGTGTGCCCCATGTTTTTCGGCCGTTATAAAAACATGGTACTATAAAAAAAAATATATATTTCATGTTGGAAAAGAGAAATTTAGTTCAATTCGGCCCCAACTCTGCGTTCTCTATGATAATACGAGTATGTTGGCTTAAAACACCTTAGAAAATGAAGATTTCATTACTATATTAATACGTTAATAAAAATAATTTCTAATAAAAAATACTTCATAAAAAATATTGCTTAACAACCCCAAAATATTGTTAACAAGTTTATAGGAGTTTATACTTCTGCTGTGAAGTCCTACGACTGACAGTTTATATATTTTTTGTGGCTCTTCTCAGCAAGTTGTGAAGTTAATGTACCTTTCTATTTTGCTAAGTTTGTAAATTTATAGAATTCATTTGGAAACTTTCTAATATATTTATAATGCGAACTAATAAAATCACGGTTTAAAGTCAATATTTAGTGGCTGCTCTCAACACTACCAATTTCACAACCTGGTATTCATGCATAAACTAAATGTTCCAAGCTTATGTATGGTTCGAGAAATTAGTTCGGAAAATGGTGAGCTTACCTGCATACATAGTAATCATGCTGTCAACGAAGCGTAGATCGCTGTGCTATGAAAATGGAAATTATGGACGTGTTCAGGGATATTGCGAATGAATATAAATAAGACTGAACTAAATTAGCACATAATTATTATTTTCTTTATCTATACTATTATAAAACTGTAACAGAGCTGTGTCTGTACATTGAAGATATTTGAGAAAAAATGGCTGTAATAGGCTATATAGGCGTGTGTAAACGCAAAACAATATTTTTTAGAATTTTTGTCTGTTTGTTTGTTCGCGCATCACACAAAAACTACTGAACCGATTTTGATGCAAATTTTTTATTTGAAAGGCCTTGATTAGACTGAAAAACTGGTATACATTTTATCCCGCTACTATATCGGGAACCTGAGATATAACCCAAAAACTAGAAAACTATTTAAACTAGTTTTTTTTTAGAATTTATTTAAAAGTACTATTAGATGGATTTTGATGCAATTTTTATTTGATAGGCCTTGATCTGACTTAAAAACTGGTAGACATTTTATCCCGCTACTATATCGGGAACCTGAGATATAACCGAAAATCTAGCTTTTGGCTGCGGTGAAGCCGCTGGCAAAGGCTAGTTTAAAATAAGCTTAATATCCTTTTTTTTTATTTAGGCTGGAAAAAATGTACCTAATCGCACACCCCGTCGTTTGGGGCATCGAACAGGGTAGTGTGGTAATTATCTCTATGTAAAAACAACCATCCCATGGGAACCATTCATATTTCCAGGTAGCCTATGTGCTTTTCTGGGCTCCAAACATTATGTATGCAAAGTTTCCTGACGATTGGTTCAATAGTTCGGCGCAACAAACAAACTCACTTGTGCATTTATAATATTAGTAAAGCATAATGCCTGCGACATAAATTGATTACACCTTTTTTTTTGTTTTGTTAAGGCGGGAAAAAATGTGTTTTTTTTGTTCGGGGCAACGAACAGTGTGGGGCCCTCACCCACTAAAGAAACCCGCCGTGTGCCGTCTCTCTGCCTTTATTGGCGTGCCACCGGAACTATATTACATTCCTTCAGTGGTGTTATAGTTTACACCTAAAGTACCTTCTTTGTACATCGAATTCAAAAGCTAATGACATGCTATTATAGCCACTATTGTTTAAAGTGTCGTGCTCGGTTTTAATTAATACTTTCAAAGTCAACAATATTTAAAAGCGATCGCTTTATCAACTCAAACGAATAAATATATTAAGTACATGAACTCTGTCCATTCATTGCCTTAAATTTCAATAGAAGTTGGTAATTCTGTGAAAATCAGATCATCTATTCATAAATATTTAATTTTGGCCTTTGATAGCGTCAACAAGAGCTGTTTTATGCCAGTAGCCTAAAAAGATAAAATCACTTATATCACTTGTTAACCTTTCCCGAATTTGCGTCAATAGACCATCAATGGTTTCACGTAATTTCATTTCACTTTAAAGAACAAATTATTTGTGAAATGTGGAAAAAGGGAACTTTAGTGTGAGCGGGAATCGTACCTGCGTCCCTTCCAATCCGAGAAAGGGCTCTGCCCGCCAAGCAAAGATCTGCTTCTCTTTTTCCACATTTCACAAACAATTTGTTCTTTAAAGTAGCTGAGCATGTCAAGTGCTAAAATACAGACCAAAAATGTTAATTTCACTTAATACTAAGAATGGGAAAATACTTTGAAACAGTTTTTTCTGGGGGGTATTATTTTTGTATCCATACCGCGCGTTTCTCCCAGTTATGTATTTAAGAGTTTCAATTGGCTGATAGCAAACCTTTTTTTTTGTAAAGGCGCGAAAAAATGTACCTAAACGCAAACCCTGTCGTTCGGGCAACGAATAGGATAGTACCCTCACCTAATAAATAAACCCACCGTGTGCCTCCTCTCCGCCTGTATTGGCAGACCACTTGAACTGTGATACATTACTTCAGTGGTCGGAATGGCTGATAGCAAGCCTGAGCAATGACATTCCAGCCCTTCTCAATCCTCCAACACTTATCCTCTAATTGCTGCTTTTAATCGTCATAGTATGATATTAGACATTACTGTACCAGTGCTGATTTATCTCTATTACATTAATTACGTCTCTCTCTCACGTCAACACGATGCGGTGCACAGCCCATTGATAGCAATGTCTATCTTAAAACAATTCCTAATGTAACGAAAACAAAAATGAGCTATAAATTGTCCTTTATCGGACTAACAACTCTGAGCTAATCTTCTCTACTTATATTCAATAAGATAAGTCAGTGATTTAGAACGAGCTCACATTGTTGGTGAAAGTTGTTTTAGACACTGATTGCTTATAATTATTTGCGTCAAATAATTCAAGTATGAACCTCGAAATCTATAACTATACGAGGTAAAGGTTGTTACTAAATTTTGTTTCGAATAATTACCTTTCACAAAAATATTGGTTATGTATATACATATACACATTATTATAGACACATAGGTACTTATTTAATTAAATCGACACAGGAAAATTATAAAATGTGTATTATTATTTAATTTACGCACTAGCAATTTGTCAACAATTAACTCGGGTGGAACAATTACTAATACCTACTACTATGAATTATAATAAATTACTAATAAATATTAATACGTGTTCTATCAACGAGCTGTCAGTTACATATCTCTTCTAGTAAATTAATATATTCTCAGAGCACATTCGTCCTACATTCACCCCCCTTCTTCGATCAACTGTCTCGGCTTGACGGCCATTACCTAACAGAACGCTTGTGCGCTCTACGAACTTCACGCTGCAACACCATAACAACCAAAATATTACTCATATTACAGTTACCTCTTATCACAAAGTAGTAGAGTCCAGAGTTTATTTAAAATCTATACACGAATTGTAAATGTAGCCTTATCTACTCTACTCGTTGTTTATACTCGCCCGTCGACGTTCTTCATTCAATTAATTCGATATTTGAACGCGGCAAAGTGCTGTCATTTCTTTCGGCCAGTGTTACAGTCATTACGATTATAGTGCGATGAATTGTGGTTAAATATCATAAATTAGGAATCTTTACTTAATAAAAAACAATTATAAAAATGTTTACGAAAGTGTTAACGTTACTTAGAAAGTGTTTAAAAATGTTGTTAATTATACGGTGATAGAACATGTAAAGAAGATGTTGGCTAGTGAGGAGGCCAGCATTGAGCTGGTGCAGAGGTGGTTGCAGAGACGCAGCAGCGATGACACTGACACAGGTCAAATTAAATATTTACTATACTTACACATATGTTACACATTATTTGACAGGCCTCGTGGCGTAGTCAGTAGTGTAACCGACTTCCGTGCACAAGGTCGTGGATTCGATTCCCACTCAGGACAATTATTTGTGTGATTAACACAGATATTTGTACTGCGTCTATGAGTTTTCTATTATTATGTATGTATTTACAAAAAAAAAGTAATATACATATGTATTATATCCGTAATCTGCTACCCATAGCACAAGCGTTAAGCTTAGTTTGGGACTAGAGGACGTTGTGTGAAAAGTCCGTGAATATTTATTATATTCATTATTACTATTATTCAAAATTAGATAGGCAAAAAAAAAATATAACGACCACAGGATAGGCTATTATTAACTAGATAACTTAGTCAAAATGTACTTTGACCAAAAGGTCTTCATTACCAGGTCATTAAAACTCCAAAAAAAAACATAATGTACTCTGTGTTATTAGTATCTAAAACTTTATTTTGTCAGTAATATATTTATTAATCCCATCCATCCATCCATCAGCCTTTCAACGTCTACTGCTGGACATAGGCCTCCCCAAGAGAACGCCACAACGAGCGTTAAAGACTTATTAAGGTTCTTTATCTATGGTTAAGGATGTCGAATTAGCGTTATAGATATTGTTAAAGACTTATTAAGGTTCTTTATGTATGGTTAAAGATGTCGAATTAGCGTTATAGATATTGTTAAAGACTTATTAAGGTTCTTTATCTATGGTTAAAGATGTCGCATTCCCATACATTTAAATAGTTTTTTATTAGCGTTAGCGATCATAGAATGCAACTTGGCTAGACCCACTGACGTAATTTAACAAACATATTCAAGATAAATCTTTGATAATAGAAGTAGGTTTATTAGGTCAAATAAATATCAAATCCCGATGCATTCTAAAGGTATCAATGATGTGCCCATATTTGATTTGGTAATATTATGCTATTAAAAATTTACTAAGCTGAACAATTATTTCTGGCATCTCTGATATAGAAAAATCTATCTGGTGTAGAAAAATAAGTAATACCTAGATAAATAATACATAAAATTAATTAAAATAATTAAAAATATTATTTGTTTCAGGCAGCTCGAGTGGATCGCCGAGCGCTCGCGCCGGCCGCCGCTCGTCGCTTGCGCTCACGCCGGAAGATGAACCTTTAGTTGATGTCGCTGTAAGTAATCATTGTCATGATTTAGTGTTCCATTGCACAAAATGCAAACAAATGTTTATCTGTACCAAAGAAAATAAACACACGGACAGGACAGGCGTGAAATTGAAACTAAATATATCCCACATCATATCGTTTGGGTCATCGAAAACGTATTTATAGTTTAAGATATCTAATATATATTACAGTCTCGGTATAAGCAGTTTCATTTAAAAGTATGCAGAGCTATATTTTATACTCAGACCAACAAAAAAATAAAGACAGCGCATTGTCAACTAAACAGTGAAGCCACTTTTTTAAAGATGCTGCTTGTAAGTTTTGTCACCGGAAAGAAGAAATCTCTATAATTTGGGTAATTTTTTAGGTTGTATGTTTAAAACATTAAGGAAGTAGAAGAATAAAGTAACTTTACAGCAAACCATGTAGGGAATATTATGGCACCGACGACGTACAGAGTCCAAAATCATCGATTCATTTGGGGTAATTATAAGTCATACTCTGGTTACGTACGGTGGTTTATGACACTTCATTTTGCATGGTTTTGTTTGCATTTGCGTGCGTGAAATACACCCGGTATTTACAAGTTTGGCATGGTTTTATATGGCTTCACTGGCCTGTTCGTAATGGTCCGTCTATATTTTTTTCTTAGTCTGAGATTTTATACCTCATTCTTTCTATTTCGTAAAAGAAAATCGGCCAGTTATGCCAAGCCACAAATTAAGGAAGTCCGATATCAACATTAGATTATACTTACTTACTTATCATCACGCCATTTCCCTTGCGGGGAAGACAGAGAGAACAGAGTGCCAAGAGGCTCTATTCTTGCATACCTCTCTCGCTTCCTCAACAATCATAATTCTCTTCATACACGCTCGCCGGTTTCGGAGACTCCTGACTCCACCTTCCTTCAATACATGACCGATTTGGTCTAGGTAGGTGAGTCTCGGTCTCCCCCTGTACCTAGATCCTTCCACTTTCGCATTGTATATCTTTTTAACCAGTCGCTCGTTTGGCATTCTTTCCACATGTCCGAACCATCGGAGCATTCCCTTTCGCATCTTTACACCAATACTCTCTTTCATACCTACTCGCTCTCTTACGTCGTCATTACGAATGCGGTCAGGCAGCCTCACTCCACAGATTTAGATTATATAATTTGACTATATAACACTGCCTATCTTGTAGTAAGGTGTGGTTAAATGCAAGCCGTATCACATCAATCATTAGGCTTTCTATCACAGGGGCAATCACACGACAAACCCACAAATGTATCGTTTATAGAGAAAGCTATTATTGCAATAGACCTAAGCAAGTCATCATCGAAGTAATCTAAGCTGCCAAGATGATATAGTGGCCTAGCTAGTGACTGCTAATTACTGTACGTTCAATTCCTACAAAAAAAAATTACCCTCCTTTAATTTTAAAATCCCCTGCAATACTGGGTTTAAAGATATAAGCGCTAAACCTTTTTTAATCAACATTTTAACATTTTTAAGTTAACGAGAGATTTTTCTGCAACGTCACGCTACACGCATTTGATTTATATAAAAAAATAAACCGGTTCGTGTTATTATACATATTTCCTATTGCTATTTACGTAATCGTTAGTTTAAAGAAAGTAGGTATATGTTTACTTGCCGAAACTCTTGTACCTATTCTTTCTAGTTTCTGAATATATTATATACCTAGCACTAATACATAATATATATTATAATCTAGTATAAAATGACCGTGTGTGTATGTGTGTTAATTACATATTTCTATAGTCATCTGCAATAGACTCTTTGATACATGCTTTAGTTTCCATCCATCCATCCATCAGCCATTTAACGTCCACTGCTGGACATAGGCATCCCCAAGAATGGGGGATAGTGCCGTAATCGCAACGCTTGGCAGGCGGGTTGGCAATCGCAGTGGATATTGTTAATACGCGAAGGAGTGCTGCTGCCCACTCCCCCGGTATTCCCTCAGTCGGCTCTTACGACTCCCATGGGTGGAGAGGGGTGGGGCAATTCTAAAGCCGGCCCCAAACGGCTTTTGTTTATGGCATTTTAATTAAAATAACTTAAAACAAAAGAGTAGCTACACAGTGCCATATTTAATTTATTTCTATGGAAACAAAACTATAGAACACATTTATTTCGAGCCCAGTAAAATAGGTCTCATAAATTTCACAAAGACCTACCTATAATGTATCTATTCAAGCAAAACTTTTGGGTTACAATATTATACATAGACACAGTAAAAAAAGTTTGAGAACACTAGCAAAAAATGCTGTATTTTTTAAATTTCACCCTATAAAAGTGCTTACGTGAAATCTTTTTTAAAAAGAAAATAACTTTATTGAAACTAAAATATAAACTATTTTTAATTATTTTACAAATAAAAATTTGACTTGAATATTTTAATGCAATTGTGACTAAGAAATAAATGAAAGAAAACGACGAAATATGAAACATTATTAAGAATTTATTACTATTGGAATTGTTTTTATTTAGTACAAGATAACACCTCCCCTAGCTCGAACACAAGCAGCAATCCTCCTGGGCATGCTGAGAATCAAGTTATTCAGGGTTTCTTGCGGTAACCTGTCCCATTCTTCAATAGCAGCTTCCCTGATCTCTGGCAGCTTCCCTGGTCTGCGGAGGTGGCTGACGGTTCCAAACAGCTCGCATCCCAAGCGTGCTCGATCAGGTTCAAGTCAGGCGAACCGTCAGGCCAGTCTAACCTGACAATGTTGTGATCACGGAGAGCAGCATTGACACGTTGAGCTCGATGTGCGGGTGCATTATCATCAACCAATACGAATTGGTGGCCATGATTTATTCTAAATGGTCTGACGATTCCTTCGATAACAACATTTTGGTACAAAGCTGCAGTCATCGAGCCCCGATACGGGATTAACGGCGTTCTAGCTCCAATCATTATCCGCTCCTAAAGGACACCGATTTCCCGCCTTGTTGAACAGTGCCAGTGGCAGTTCTTTGTCTCTGCATGCATGCATTTCCACGTCTTCGCCAGACATGGGTTGGCATGTTGGTTGTCTGGATGAGTGCTTATTCTTGTTTCGTCAACGAAGAAGCAACTTTGCCAAATGTTTTCCTCGTCATCATCTTCATCACTGCAATCTGCGTTGCTATAGTTGCCGTTAGTTCAGAGGTGCTCGCCAGGATCTCCTTGCTCATAATCCAGCCTAGTCCAAGAAATTCCTGATGGTCTAAGTGCTTACTTCTAGTTCAGTGACAGCCCGCTCAGCTCTTATTTTAGTGGCATTGATTGTTGGGTCGCGGGCAGTCAGCAGTCTGATGTAACGTTTCTGGGCAGCAGTAAGCTTGGAATACAGCAACTTGGCGAGCAATTTCTCTCATAGAATATCCTTCTTCCCCCAAAGTAACAATCCTTGCTCGGTTGTCCGTGTGGTGACGGACTAAGAATACAAGTGTCACCACCCCATTCTTTCCCGCGGGTTTCGTATGAGGCGACTTAGGGAAGTAAGCAATTGTCATTTATTGCATGACTAGTGGTAGGGCTGGGTACCAAGTGGGAGTACTCACTTGGTATCGGGCCCGAGCGGGTTGGTACCACCATCTCCCGTGTGACCGGCCATGAATCACATCGTTGCGTTTTGGCTGTAGCAGGAGATAGCCGTTTGTATTTCATTTCATATCTGTGAAATGAATTGGTGAGCAGCGGCTTGACAATACTCTCGGTATAGTCGAGTCCATGGGCGACGGTTACCATTTACCATCAGATGGACCGTGGCTCGTCGGCCACTACAGGCAATAAAAAAAAAGCTTCAGGCAATCCTTTCAGCATCTTTCCAAATCATCTTTTTACACGAAAAATTCAAAAAAATATGCTTGAATCTTGCCAGTCACATTTCTGAATAAGCGTAATCAAAGATTAGATTTCTTTTTATAGGGAAAAACAATTGTTTTTGACATGTTTTTGATATTGTTTTTGATCAAATATCACATTTTTAAATGAAGAATCATAGACATAAAATAAAAGAAGTTTCACCATACTACCAAGAAAAATATTTCGTATTTTCAAAGTGATCTCAAACTTTTTTTAATGTGTGTATATAAAGACTTGATTTCCATTTATATAATCCATACTTTTTTAATAAGAATGCCAGGGCCACCACCCCATTCTTTTCACTACTACTTTTGACTTTTGAAAGTTTTTTTATACTACAGGGGTAGTAAACAAGCATACCGCTATAAGCGGTTACCGTAGCCTATACACGCAAGTAACACCAGAGACATCACTCGCGCGTCGCCAATTTCTCAACACATTTGTCTTAACGACCAACGCCATCTTAATTGCAAAATTAAACTTACTATATTGGGTAATTGCATCTAAATGCATTCCGATAGATGGCGTTGGTCGTTAAGACAAATGTGATGAGGAAATTGGGTACGACCGCAAGGGAGTACAATAGCTCATAGGATTAGAGCACTTCCCCGGAAAGGAAGGTCGCAGGTTCGATTCCCGCTTGTACTAAAGTTCTCTTTTTCCTCATTCACAATTAATAATTTTTACTTTAGTCTTATTATTTTTAAATAAATATTAATGACTAAAATGTTATTAAGAATTATTTGAGAATATGCACCTATAAAATAAATGCTTTTCTTAATAAGAATTATTAAGTCACGATAATAATTTAAAGGAATTTAATGGTGATTGGATTCTGGCGCCAATGCAAAAGTGTCAAGGTTCACGTTCACAGGTGGTTTAGGTTATGAATGTAAAAAAGATAGCTTCTAAAGAGGTTCTCTTAAATATCCTTGCTATTTTTTTATTAGGTATATTTATTTGTATACATGTTAAGTTTTTAGAAAACATAAGCCTTTAGGCCACAGATTTCGAATAATGTATATGTATACATTTTTATAGGTTAATCTACGTTTAGAGGGTATCCTTGATGTTCTCGTAATTAGGTCCCAAATTAACATTTCATAGTAGAATTTGAAAAATACAGTGAATGAAAAAAGCATAAACATAAAACTGAAATGTGTCACGGTTTTTCAAGACCAAATTATTAGTGAAAGCGGGGAAAAAGAAAAAACATGTACTTATAGATTATAATTAAGTACGTAAAGCTCAAAATCAAGGGCTCTTGTCGTGGCATATTTCAAAGAAAAATCTACCTACGTCCTATTGATACATTTAACATGGTGTAGGCACATTATTTATAATAGATATAATTATATATAAAACGCCACATAATGCGCTAAATTAAATAACACGCGCAATTTTTTATAAGATGATAGAGTTCAAAACTTTGTATAATCATTTGTTTTTATTTCGTCACGTTTCTAGTAACACGTGTTCAGAAATGGAATCAATAATAGAAAATCAATAAATTGTTTTGATAAAATTCATCAACAAAAAGCAACATTTGATTCTATATTATTACCGTGTGCCGGGTAGGATGCAGAAAATCAATACTCTACGGCACATCAATAATCTTTACGTAAAAGTGTAAAAATATTTGTTGAGACGAGAAAAAACCGAACACCCGGTCGTTCGGGACAACAAACAGGGTAGTGTGGGGCTCTCACCCGCCACTAAATAAACCCGCCGCGTGCCGTCTCTCCTCCTGTACTGGCAGAACATTATGTGACATTACTTCCGTACCTACCCCATAGGAACCACCAATTTTTCCGAGGTAAATAGTAGCCTTTGTCTTTTTCTGGACTCCAGGCTATTTCATGATGATTAGTTCTGTAGTTAGCGTGAATACCTAATAAACAGACAAACAAACCACAACGCTAGGTCATTCCCCGGCATACTTTACGATATCAGGTAGCAAGTTCGCTGCAGATTCCGTTATGTTTCATCGTCCATACGATGTCTTATATTTTGACAAGTAAATAAAATGTGTAAATAACTTTTTTAATAAATTAATGTGAAAATATACGGAAGTTATAACAGAAAAGCTATTATTTGTCTGTCTGTTCCGGCTAATCTCCGAAACGGCTGGACTGATTTTGACTTTCTCTGGCTGATAACTGATACCAAAAGAGTAACTTAAGTTACTTTTATTTTAGAAAAAAATTAAGGATCTGCACAGAAAATACTAGTAAACTAAAATATCGGAGTCGCGGGTAACAGCTAGTTATACATAACATTAAAGGTTATGTCACGATTGTGTCTAATATGGTAATAGAAACGGGCCAACAATATTCTATCACTATACCATATTACCTAAATCTTTACACAGAAATTCCTATCGTACATAAGCCTTTAATTTTGCTGTGATATTCAATTCCTATGTTCTTTTCTAGTTACCGGACTACATGATGCAAAATTTCATGATGATTGGTTAAATAGTTACGACGCGTAAGCGTAACAAACGAACAAATGCACGTAAAATATACTTTATTCAGTTGACATATGACATTTCATACATAAATAGCTTCATTAATTTATACACCTTTTATTACATTTCACACAACATTTACAAGTATAACTATATTTTAATCAGGGCGAATGCGATTGATAAAGCCTTATCGAGTGTACAATACGAAAATTCTTAATGTATTAGTTTGATTACAAACTTGAGCCGAAGTAGTCACGGGGGTTCGTTGTATCGAAGACAAAACACGTGTGGAACAAAAGTGCAACCTTTATAAATCGTGCAGTGATACTCACTTACCTTCAAGCGCAACACAGTTACAATCTGGATGTGTTTCCAATACAATGATGACATTTTATTAAGTACAAGTTAATGAGAAGATTATAATCGTGCACTCTCTCGGTAAAACATTTTAATGCCAATGGACTGATATGAATATACTGGTTAACCTTATTTCTGTTATTCAAGTGATATGTGACTATTTTGCGTTTTTAAAACAATTTACCGATTATCAACTATACGCATATTATTATCAGTTTAATCGCTCATATCATTGGCATTGATTTCCTTCGTAATAGATTTCCAAGTCACGCGATAGGAGCCGTCAAAATAATGTAGTCTATTTTAAAAGAATCTTCTATCTTCGTGCTTAGTCAATTTGTTGATATTGAAAATGAATAAGGACACAAACTACATAATAGAAAACCAACCCGTAGAAACAAATAAAAATATGAGTTGTTGGGCACGTTTCAAGAGCTTATTCGAAGACAGAGGTTTTGATCTTGAATACGAATACTCAACACGTAATCCGAGACCAATTAATTTGCTTGGAGAAAATCAAGAAACTGAAGGCTATAAGAGGATTGAAGACAAGAAAGTGTCCGCTGTAAACGATAAAATTTCTAATGTTTCCGATAATGTGGACGGTGAATTAAGAGGTGTAATTAACTTTTATGAGCAGTTCGCGGTATTAGGCGATGACACGAAAGAAGAAACGACCGAATTGTGGAGAAAATCCATTCGCCACAGAGTTTCTATGAGACCTAGTGCTCTTTTAACGAACATTATTGAAGAGGGCGATGGCGATGTAGATGAAATAGAAGTGGTAAGTCAAAACGTTCTCTTCCCAAGAGATAAGCTAATTAAATTAAGAGCTTATTATAAATAATTAATTGAAGAAATACATGTTTGTCACAATTAATCTTACCAAGAAATGTAGTTGTTGCAAATAGTATTTTTTTTAGGCGAATAATAAACACGTTATGTAAACCTAATCGAAGGTAGGATTTCGTGGTGGTCACCATAATGCTTTAAATTATCTTAGTGGTAAATCGGGGTATATGTTATTAAGTAAATAACAAATTACTGGTATTCATATGCAAAAAATATAATAAAAACAGTTTTTTTTTTTTAATTTAGAAACCTGATTGATAAACAAAAGCTTTGTAATGTTTTATGGCCCACGTCAAAACATCTTCCTGTGCTCATATCTCATACATAATTCTTCTAAATTATGTATGAGATATGAGCGTGACCTATCTTGCACAACTTTTTTGGTTAGTTTTACTAGCGGTAAATGTCTTTCTCTTTCTATCCCCTATATCGTGGTGAACTTTACAAACATATAACCCATCAATTATGGACGCAAAATACACCCAGACTCAGAGAAAACATTTGTGTATTACACAAAAAATTGTCCTGTTTGGGATTCGAAGCCGCAGCAATGAGGAAGGCTTGTATTAAATCGGAGAAGTGGTTTAGATACCGATCTCCCATGAAATATATTTACAAAAATTGCAAATAAAAACTACACGTAGGTACACTTCTTATAGAAGCATACGAATATATAAGAAATACACTAATGTCGACAGAATCCACAGATTAACTCACCTCTATCGATCTTTCTGTCAAATAAAGTTTCCTTCAAGGTCTTCCAGATGTTTGCATGCTGACTTATAATATACTGTTGCCAACAGGATTTTAATTCAGAACTAATTTGACTTTTTTTTTATGTCAAAAATGATGCACTATATTGACCATTCAGTTTTTGACTATTTGGAATATTATGAAGCATTATTAATGCAAAGTTAATATTAATAATAATTATATGGCTAGTAATAATTATATGGCCCCTCTCCACCCATGGGAGTCGTAAGAGCCGACTTAGGGTATACCAGGGGAGTGGGCAGCAGCACTCCCTCCAGTATTAACAACATCCACTGCGATCGCCAACCCGTCTGCCAAGCGTGGCAATCCCCCATATGAGCGAAACACACGTTGTGGCGTTCTCTTGGGGAGGCCTATGTCCAGCAGTGGACTTCGAAAGGCTGATGGGTGGATGGATGGATATGCCTAATGTTCATTCAAGTGCATCCTGTAAAAGAATTATATGGAAAAACTAAGATATTGAAAATGTAAAAAGTTGTATAGTACAATAATTTCATTAATTATGGTTTAGCTTGTGGTTTTATGTGTAGGTGATATAATTTAATGGTTTTCAAATAAACCTAGATCTTACATGCTAATATTACCTATGTTCATGTTATATAACATGGAAGATTTTATTAAAGATTTTAAGGCACTGGCTAAAAAATTATATATCTAATAACATAATTGATTCGTTTTTTCGTCATTTCGTTTTCAACAGCAGACTAGTCACTATTGGTTCAGCAATACTCCTTTGAGCTTAGTGCTTATACTAAGCTTACACTAATCTAAGCAGAAAGTAATACACTTAGAAATAATAAGGTTGATGTTTACAAACTACATAGGACGTTACAGGATAAGCTTTTAATTTACCGAAACGCGGTTAAATATCTGAACATGCTGTTCAGATATCACAATAAACCAAAATTTTCATCAATAATAAAATTTATATCGGTAATCGTTCATTCAAAAAGGAGGTCTACAATTACCGCTCCAACGACTGGAAAGGTTAAGCAGTTTTCGTTCGGCTGGCGACATGAGGGTGACAAAATAAAAAAAAATTTAAACATTTAATAGTCATAATTTTCAACATAATTGGCTCTCTATCTTTCTGTACACATTACCATAAACGCACATAACTAGACAGTTAAGTATAAGACTATAAATACGCTATACTCACAGTCATACACACACATTCACTCACACATACCTATATACCGTATTTGTCCGTGTGGTGACGCACTAAGAATACAAGTGTCACCACCCCTTTCTTTCCCGAGGGTGTCGTACGAGGCGACTAAGGGAAGTGGGCAATTATCATCTATTGCATAACTGGTGGTAGGGCTGGGTACCAAGTGAGAGTACTCACTTGGTATCAGGCCCGAGCGGGTTGGTACCACCATCTCCCGTGTGACCGGCCATGAAGCACATCGTTGCGTTTTGGCTGTAGCAGGAGATAGCCGTTTATATTTCATTTCATATCTGTGAAATGAATTGGTGAGCAGCGGCTTGACAATACTCTCGGTATAGTCGAGTCCATGGGCGACGGTTATCATTTACCATCAGATGGACCGTGGCTCATCTGCCATTACATGCAATAAAAAAAAAAAAAACCACAATCACTCACATTTATATACGCTCTTTATTCACAAGCATAATGCACGCATACCGTTCAGCAAAAAGGAAGGTTTCCATATTGTTTAAAATGCTTTTTATTATTGTTACATAAATACCATCACGCCGTTATTCACCATACCATATCACGGTTCGCCAGCTATGTTTAAGTCCCACGTAATAGGGGGCGAGCCTATGGCCGTCTACTGGGCTCATTTCCAAACTCCGGGCAGCTATTAAGAATTTTTTTTTACGAAAAAGCTCAATAACACTGCCTGACCCAGAGATCGAACCCGAGACCTCATGATCAGCAGTCGCTCACACTACCGGTACACCGAAGAGGCAGTTTAATTATTATTAGCATAGTAAATAGTAAGGAGGGCAGTTATAGATCTGCAATACAGGTCTTGAACCTAGTACAGCCGTCACCTCTCCATAGCAATAATTAAATTTATAACTTATATTATATATAAAAAACATTAAAAAAACTGCCTCGGTGATGCAGCGGTAGTGTGTGTGACTTCTGATTATAAGGTCTCAGGTTTTTCGTAAGAAGAAAAATTCTCAGTAGCAGCCCGACGTTTGGAAATGTGCCCGGTAGACGGTGGTACGCTCGCCTCCTATTATGTGGGACTTAAACATAGCTGGCGAACCGTGGATGTGTAATATACCTCTGCCTACCCCTTCGGGGAATACAGGCGTGATGCTATGTCTTTTTCTATTATATCATATATGAAGTAATATTTATTATTGTTTTTGTTCCTTAAGAGATCAATAAACTTATATTTTATGATTGAAAAATATGACATTTATTTATGAACATCTCGTCTCCTTCGTGCTTCAGAAGGCACGTTAATTAATATTTCCCGCCTCTCGAATAACATCCTGGTAGTTGTTACGGGTTGTCAGAGTTGCTAGTAAAAGCTTTCCCCTATTATAGTTGGGTCGTTGAGGTCAGATAAACAGACGCTCTGTGTAAATACCGGTGAACAGCGATTTCTCGATAAACTATCGCAGGTTGTACCCGTAATGACTAATTTCTATATCACATTATGTTTATTGTCTTATTGCAAGATCCCACACTATTTATCGGTTGTATTCACATACATTGTTCCGATCAGGAAAGCTTAATTATTATAATTAAGGCTCTTACAAAATAATTAACAATACTTATAACAAAAGAAAACAGTGTTGTTTACTCTAAGCCTTAGCGTGAGTAAACTATGCATAATATTACATATTTTAATGAAGGAATAACATACATAGGAACGGTATCGTATTTTCTCCATGAGTTCTGAATTTAGTAATTTATTTAACTAGTGACGGATTCGAGTAGCGTCTACCTATTCAGTAAGTAAGAGGTTAAATTCGTTATATCCTAACTATTATATAACTGTAACAGAGCTGTGTCTGTATATATTAAGATATTTCAGAAAAAAAAACTGTATTAGGCTATATAGGCATGTCTAAACACAAAACATTTTTTTTTAGATATTTTGTCTGTTTATCTGTGTGTGTTTGTTCTTTCGCGCATCACGCAAAAACTACAGAACGGATTTTGATGAATTTATTTTATTTGTTAGCTCTTAATTAGACTTAAAAACTGGTATACATTTTATGCCGCTACTATATCGGGCTGAGATATAACCTAAAAACTAGCGTTTGGCTGCGGCAGAGCCGCGGGCAAAGGTTGGTGTTATTTAAATATTTAAATAAATTATAGTTAAAATACTAAAATAACACGCTTTAAATAGCTAGTTGAACTAAAAAGTAGTAAATAATATTACAATAAATAATGATTGTAAAAAAGCGTGGGGTGCTTTGTACTATATAGGTGAACTATTTGTAACATTTGATTATGCACCTCACGCTATTTTACAATCATTTTATTGTAATATTATTTACTACTTTTAAGTTCAACTAGCTATTTAAAGCGTGTTATTTTAGTTTTTTAAACTATAATTTATTTTCTTCTTTTTAGTCTCTCTCAAAATAAAATAGTATCAAAACTTCAAAAGTACGAAGCAAAAAGTAAAGTAATACTACATGAAAGAAGAATATAGATAAATAACTATACTAAAAAAAGCGTGTAAAAAACTAAAATAGAAGCAAAAAGATTCTTATGTCGAAAACATTAATATCGCGATTCAGAAACATGGGACAACGCCGGTGCAGATCTTAATATCGCGATTCAGAAACTTACACATTCAATAACTACGGAACCCTAAAAACCAATAAATACCGAATAATTTTATCAAATTAGTGTATTGTCATCGGTCCTCGATATATATACAAAGTTTGAACGAAATCTGGCCGTTTATACTGGGTCAAAATCGCACCCAAAGGAGTCGGTTACAAACATACAAATATACGAACATACAAACATACAGCTGAAGCTAATAAAAAGCGTGTAAAAAGTATTTAGGTGACCGAACTTCGCTCGGCTTTTTATTATCTCTTTTTATACCACGCGGGTGGCAAACTAGCATACGGACTCCAGAGTCATCACTTGCGCGTCACTAACTCCAATGAAAGGGATAGAAGGTGGAGATGAAGGATAATAAAGCAAGGATAAGGAGAGGGTCACCGGCACTTTCACTCACTATATGAAACACGACGGTAGGAGTACCTACCGTTGTTTCGCGCTAATCTTCTGTGATACCGACCTATTCGTGCTTAGAAAAGCTCTACCACTAGCGAGAAGATACAACACATAAACACAACATAATTACACATAACAATATTACAAGCCGAAAAATTTATGACAGGCGTTATAAAGATGTTTATTTATTTGTTTTTTATAAAGAAAATAGAGTTTCTGCAGGATACACGCTTAATTACGTAGATAAACTTAAAAACCAATACTTTATATAAGAACAAAATTTTATTCAAATCGTTAGAACCTTTCCCAAGATACACGAAATAAATTTTTTATTTATTCAATATCTCCTCGTTTAAAGTTATAAGAATGAGATAATAGAATCACGCATTGCCATTATAAAACAATAACTGAAATCTTGAGAAACCGTTAAAACGACGCATAATTTTAACACGTTAAATAAATCGCATACTGATACGTCAAGTCTAAAGATTAACTTTACATAAGCGGTCAGTGACTTCACATATGAGTGAAATCAAATAATTACTTCGTAATATCTAAATGAGGCCTCCATTAGAACTGGTTTAGATAAATTATTCTTGTGATAGTAACAAATTGAAGCTGTCAAATACTGGATCGTATTGCTTGGATTGTAGGTGGTAACACCTTTGACGTAACTGCTGACTACCAACTGAATATGACTTTCTTTATAATTGAATTGTCTAAAATTGATATGAAGGTAATTAGGTAAACCTATTTGCGCTCTTTGAGAATCGGATTATACCAATTATGAAGTATGTTTTCGAAGCAGCTTATTTGTTTATGAATGTTTAGATGGATCGCACGGACAAAAACATTAAAGAAAAATTCTCTTTGAAGCTGAACAGAATGCTTTTTTGAAGATACATTTTTAGACGAAATAATAAGCTGGTATAAACCAACATAATATCATTGAGATTGTGAAGGACCACATAATGCTAAATAAAAAAGTTTTTCCCAAAATGTGCAAATAAGACCTTTTAAAAATATACTCCTCAATTATCTCCTAGCTGCGTGACTCGACTTATAGCGACTTACATTAATAGATCAGTGGCCCGCAGCGGCTGAAGGGCTATTTTTGTGGCAGGCATTCTTAGATACCAGTATCTGCAGTCCTCGGTATTACCACAAGGCTATGAAGTGTATTTCAAAAGATATTAGGTATTTTGATCTGTATTTTAGCACTTGACATGTTCAGCTACTCAGCGAACTTTACTGCAAGCAGGATTCGAATCCTGATTGCAGTAAAGTTACCTTTTTCCACTTTCGCAAATAATTTGTTCTTTATTGTAGCTGAGCATGTCAAGTGCTAAAAATACAGATTAAAGTATTTAAAAAATCGCGTCATCTAATATGAATTTTAATTTCAAAATTAACTTACTATGTATGTTCGAATAATGTATTTAAATGCATCCGATAGGTGGCAAAGATGTAAAGATGCAAAAGGGAATGCTCCGATGGTTCGGACATATGGAAAGAATGCCGGACGAGTGACTGGCTAAGAAGATATACAATGCGAAAGTGGAAGGATGTAGGTACAGGGGGAGACCAAGAGACCTACCTAGACCAAATTGGTCATGTATTGAAGGAAGGTGGAGTCAGGAGTCTCCGAAACCGGCGAGCGTGTATGAAGAGAGTTATGAATATTGAGGAAGCAAGAGATGTATGCAAGAATAGAGCCTCTTGGCACTCTGTTCTCTCTGCCTACCCCGCAAGGGAAATGGCGTGATGATAAGTTAGTTAGTTTTTTCGATAGATGGCTTGGGTCGTAAAGTGGAGATTTGGAATCGTTGTTAGGTGACTGCAATAGCTTGGTGGTCTAGAGCACATCCCCGGATAGGATAGGGCGCAGATCTTTTTCGACTTTCACAAATAATTTGTTATTTAAGATCCATCCATCCATCCATCAGCCTTTCTACGTCCACTGCTGGACACAGGCCTCCCCAAATTAGGAGTAAAGTGCCGTAATCGCCACGCTTGGCAGGCGGGTTGGCGATCGCAGTGGATGTTGTTAATACTCGAGGGAGTGCTGCTGCACATTCCCCCCGATATTCCCTCAGTCGGCTCCTACGACTCCCATGGGTGGAGAGGGGTGGAACAATTCTAAAGCCGGCCCACACGGCCAAATAAGGTTAAGATATAAGGTGTTAAATAGGTTTTAACTATGGAGTAACTTTTTACTTTCATAATTAAATGTCGTTTAATGGAATGTCTGCATGATTATTTATGTTAGTGTCAGTATTACTTCTAAAAAGTTCCAGTCTAGTGAAACAACCAAAGGACCTTTAAAATGTAACCTCATTATTAAAAACCTTATAGCTGAATCATGAGCCCATATCATACTGACGAGGCATTCATTCCATAACAGGATTCCGTATTGATTGGTATGGACAAAAGCCTTGATAGCATTGTTGCACAATAGATAATGGTTGCATATATAGGACTACGTTCAGACTACATGGGACCAATCATATGCCTATATTGTTTCGAGAATACAGTGTAAATTTTATGTATTATATTTTTTGTAAAAATAGTAAAAGCATTTTTGATCTATATTTTTTTAGCATTTGACAATCCTCGTTACTTTTTAAAGTACAATTACTATGTATTTAAAATATTATTACGGGACTTAACGCGTATCAAATAACTTTTTACTCCCGACGTTTCGACTGGGTTTCGCCAGTCGACCCGTGACCACAGCTGATGAAACCCACTAAGTCCCGTAATAATATTTTAAATACATTTTTGATCTATATTTTTTAGCATTTGACATGCTCCACTACTTTTTAAAGTACAAATTATTTGTGAATAAGGAAACCCGCTCGTACTAAAAATCTATTTTCCTTATTCACAAATAATGTGTACTTTAAATATTAAAGCACCAAATTTACGTAGGTATCAAAATACTTATATACTTTTATATACCTACGATACCTCTCTAATGGTAGAGCCATAGGTAGAGCGTTCCATATCCCAGCATAATTCGGCCGGCTCGATCGGCGAAGTACCACCCTCTTACAGAAGATCGGTGTGAAACAACGTTAGCTACTTTTACCATTATGTTTCGTATGATGAGTGAGAGCGCCGGATGCCCAAATCCCCTCCCTATCCTCTCCTTATTATCCCTTCTCTCCAACCACATCTCTTTCCTTGGAAATGGCGACGTGCGAGTGATGCCTCTCACTGGTGTTACTGGCGTCGCTACGGTAACCGCTTAGGTAGGTAGACCGTATGCTTGTTTGCCACGCATGTTAAAAAAAGAACTATTTAATGTTTTTCGAACATACTATTTCGCTGAGGCTTTGATTATTTTAAGATTACCACTAGGCTGTTGGGCTTCCTGGGGCGGGCAGCGCCGTGAACTCGTCGCGGCAATAGGGGGGGACCTCTCGCTGCCGCGCGTCGTTAGAGCGATGCTTGGCAGCGACAGGAATTGGGCCGCGGAATGAAGCAGCGGAGAGGGCCAGGGAGGCTGATCCTTCCGCAGACCCAAACCGCCGCCAGCGACTGGGGCGGCGCAGGCGTGAGTATTTGCGCCTAATGCCGCCCTAGCTGAGGCTGCGGGTGGATGGACCGGGGAACGTCCGCCCCCCGCAAGGCCTCCCGCGAAGGTGCGAATCTCCGTGTGCGGGTGCGTCGCTCAGTAGAGCGTACCCGAAAGGGTAAGCCGCCGGCGGACCACCGAAGGAATGTAACATAGTTCCAGTGGTCCGCCAATAAAGGCGGAGAGACGGCACACGGCGGGTTTATTTAGTGGGTGAGGGCCCCACACTACCCTTTTCGTTGCCCCGAACGACGGGGTGTGCGGTTAGGTACATTTTTCCCGCCTAAACAAAAAAAAAGGATGTTGGGCTTCCTAAAGTGCCTCGTCATGTCGACTCAAAAACATAAAAGTTACCTATTATCATTAAACACAAAGTGAAAAATGTGAAATCGAAAATAACAGTCACGAGCAGGATTCGAACCTGCATCTCCTGGATACCGTCCAGATGCTTTGGTAATTCAGCCATCGTGACCCTTGCTCCTGACTGCTAATTTCGATAACACATTCATACTTAACGTCTTTGGGTGACGCCTGCACCATCTGTCGGAAGTATTTTCATACATTATACCGACCAGGCAAACTTAATTTTACAATTAAGATTTTACCTAATAATGACGCAAATCCTATAAATATTTAGATATTTTTATATATATTTTTAGCATTTGACATGCTTAGCAACATACATTAAACACAAAGTGAGTGAGTTTGCTATGATATGATTGCTAAGCATGTCAAATGCTAAAAATATATATAAAAATATCTAAATATTACCTATTATCGTTAATTTTATTAATGGCAACTAATTACAATTTGTATAACTAATATTAATTTATATCAGCAATCATAATAATATTAGCCAAATAATAATTATTTATATACTTTATAAAGGCATTTGTAGTTTTAATCTTAAAATCCAGATAATTCTAGTATAAAATGTTTTGTTTACTCATTGGTTGCGCTCACCTCTATTAATGTAATCTCGTATTTCAGATTTGCCAAATCTTTGCAAGATAATGTAAATATTTGAATAATAAACATGCCTATTCCATTCCAACGTAATGCATTTGTGTGTCAGCAGTTATTCATTCAATCGTGCCACGTGTGTTTCAAAATCTATACATATCACCAACGTGAAAATATCCAAAATTATTGCAAGTGAGGTACAGGACCCATAGAATGTAACTTACTAAACCGTATCGACATCGCATCGTGTCATTGTCATTGGTCGAGAGATCACCGTGATTGGGTGAGCGATTATTACGAGATCACGCGTCGATGTTTCTATCAATCACAAAAAAGACGATACGATGTCGATACGATTATGAGAATCACATTATAAGGGGGCTGGGTCGGTTTGATTATATATCGTATATTTTTTGTCATGTTCATTGATTTAATTTCGAGATGTGATTATCCCTCTGCGTTGGTCAAAATTGGTTAGTTATTTGCGTATGGGTCGTTTACTTATCGATATTAGATTCTAGCAAGATGTGTTGAAATTTGTTTTTCAATTCCGGCCATTACGTCTAAAGGCTTATGCATAAAATTTCAGCTGCAGATTATATATGGAAATTAAACTATCCTATTGATGCACCCGTAGCTAAGAACATTGTTCTTAGATGTATCTTAGGATAAAACTTAAAATAGTAACTTGAGCTGGTCATCTTGTATATCCTCGTGGCGTAGTCGGTACTGTAACCGACTTCCGTAAATGAGGTCGTGGGTTCAATTCCCATTCAGGACAATTATTTGTGTGAAGAACACAGATATTTGTACTGCGTCTGGCTGTTTTCTATCTATTATATGTCTGTATTTACAAAATAAAAGTTGAGGTGTGTTCTACTCCCGGTTGACACGGCACAGCTGATTTTTCAAACATAAAATGTCTCTATTTATCATAATATTGCACTTGTAAAATAATATCTACACACACATATAAAGAACAAACGCTATGTTTAACACTCATGATATTTTTGATGCCATTTTTGCTATTTAAACTAGTTAAAAAACTGTTAGAAAAAAATCTGGCGTGGATGTCCGTGAGTTGTAGGTAATGTATGTTAACATGATAACGACCAAAATACTTTACTAATCGAGTCTTTTTTTTTCGTCTACGAATTATTATGACTAGGAATAGAGCCCTATTTCTTTTCACGTTCTGAATATTTACGGCATTTACGCTCAATGCGACACTAAAACCAGCGCCTTTCATGAAAACTACCTACCTTTTTACTTTACGAACGCATAGCCACCGCCGCCACCGGTGGTTTTACTATCGTCAACAGAACAGAATGTCGTTCGCCCGGCCGGTACATTGTTTTTGTTAAAAGAAAGTTTTTACCTTTGCTTGACAAACTGCTGATAATTGTCAAGTATAATAACTATTTTATCCATAACAATAATTAAAAACACTAAACACACGTAAATAATAACACACCAACGTTATAAAACACGAAAAAACATAATAATTTACATTCCACAATCTTTTTGCGTGGCCTTGGCGTCACGGTGTTTTCACTTAGAACAAAGTATAAAATTATAAGGCAACCAAGTTAGGAAGATAAATGGTTTAGAGATTTCTTGTTAAACTCATTGATTTTTAAATAAGTCGTATAATATTGTCCAAAGTTGCAATTTTCTATTGATAGATGTCGCTGTTTTAAAGTAAAAGAGATAATGACAAATGCAGCCCTAGATGTCGCAAGTGGCAATTTTAGATGTATTCAGTTGCTTTTGTATACCTATATAGAACCACAATATTGCTTTTTGTGTAAGGAAACTAGCGATGTCTTTTTGTTTTCTTAAATTGTTTTTGTTTACAGTTTAATAAATTATTCAATTTTACATGTTTATATATATAATATGCATTTATGCAGGTATATATGTAAACTCATGGATTGTTGTTCTTACTAATTGCCAGATGGCGTATAAGACATGAAACCCACATTAGTACTTTAAACACAAAGTGAAAAATGTGAAATCGAAAATAACAGAAACTTTTTGAAATTAGCGCTATCTGTGTGATTTATTGAAAACTACTTAGTAAAACCAATACATTATTAGTTACTTATCAAATAATCAATTTTATTGTGAAAAATGAAGATTATGAGGCGTGCAGTTTTGGATTTTCCAAAGTATTTATTTCTATAGCCTGTTTTTCTGTCGGTCCGCGAGATCTTCCTTATTCCTTAATCAAATTCTATTAGTTAACCCTAATTTTAAAACTTATCGTTCCGGGCTAATGAAGAATAAACCCACGGTATAAAAATGCACTGTTTCTCTTACATTTGCGATTTAAAATCATTTAAGAAGAGGTCTTTTAATGGATGCGGAATTCCGCACGGGTCGACTAATCATGTTTAATTCATCTTTGTGGTCACCGCAGCGTATGCTAACATTAGGGGAAAGGGGAAGTGCTCTAGACCACTAATTTCGCCAGAATTGAAAGGGATGCAGGTTCAAATCCCCCTAGCAGTTAAGTTCTCATTTTTCACTTTCATAAATAATTTGTTGTGTAAAGTAGCTGAGTATGTCAAGCGCTAAAATACAGATCAAAATAATAAAAATAGAACATTCTACTATTTTTCTCTGACAATTCAGTAACTTTACACTCACACATCAAGTCATTTTTCACACAATCTTCGATCAGTTATATAAGGAATTATCCAGTGAAGATCTTAGCAAGCTATCGTGTAATTAATTAGGTAATTAAATACTAACAAAGTAATACTTCCTTGTAGATATCGATAATATAATATAAATCAATAAACTTTTTTAAAGCTCCTATGACATAATATATATCTCATAGTTAATACCATTAAATGAATATTATCTCTATTAATAATATGTCTAGATGCACTGTCACACCAAACGTCATAGAAAAAACGGTAGGGAATTATTATGCTAGTGTGTGTGATAGCTATGATTACGCTGATGCATTTTATATTAGTGTGAGCGCGTAATGATACCAGTTACGTGGCAGTTCTATTAAATTATGGGAGAAATTATGAAATAGATTCAATTTATTCTAATTATATTATATTTGAATGAGATTCTGAACCCAACACATTTTTAAAATTTTTGTCTGTTTGTTTAGCACATTACGCAAAAACTAGTGAATAGATATTGGTGCAACTTTTTTGTTTAATAGTTCTTAATTAAACTTAAAAACTGATATAACTACTTACTTAAATTTATCCACTTATTATAAATATTAAGTACAAATAGTAATTTTATAAATAATTCCGAAAATGACAACTGTGCAGTTTTATGAATCCATTAAAAACGAATTACAATAATGTTAGGTACTGTGTACTGTTTCTATCGTTTAAATATCATCAACATTGCATGTTTACTTGGGAAATTTAAGTTCATAAACTGGTATCACACAAAAAAAACGAACTAAAATGTATTTATTTTAGGAATATTTAAATGACTTATTTAGCCAGTAATGGTAGGAATTTATGTTACTAAACGATGATAGGAGACATCTTTAGTGCTGTTTTTATGGTTTTTGTAGTTATTCAGCACACTTTAAAATAACAATAGTTGACATTTTAAATGACACACTTTCTTTCCTGGCTACAACCGTGACAAGTGACGTCACGATTGACACTAACAGGATAGGGATGAAAAGTTCGTCTATTATTTTTGACGCGATCACAACTCTGAGTGTCTATCTAGACATATTATGAATCGAACAATATTATAAATAAGTAATATATATATTATAATAGGTATGTATTTAGCAATAAACAAACTAGCCTTTGCCCGCGGCTCCGTCACAGCCATAAGCTAGTTTTCAGGCTAAAATCTCAAGTTTATATCGTATACAGTTAACGGACTAAAATATATACCACCCTTTTATGTCTAATCTAATTAAAAAAACCCGTTCAATAGCGTTTGAGTGATGCCCAAACAAATAAACATACAACAATTCTAAAGAAAATTGGTTTGTATTGAAAGAAACCTAAATAGCCTAAATAAATTATTTTTTTCACGAATATTTTAAAAACTAGACGTCGTGGGACGTCTACGAGATGTGAAAACATCGAAATTATTTTGTAGAAATAAAATAATCATAACTTGACAAAGTACTCGTCAAGACGAATCAAATGATTCCAAACTCAATGGGGTTGCGTCGTTTCATTACAGAGTTACTGTAGTCTCCTTCCAGCTCCATCATCAGACCCTGGATATCATCTATGACTGAAATTCTAGTCAGAACATTTCAAACGAGCCCTAACTCGACGGGGTTGCGTCATTTCATTATAGAGTTACTGTGGCCACCTTTCAGCTTCATCATCAGCCCCTGGATACCATCTAAAAACAAAGTACGCGTCAAGACGAATCATATGAGCCCAAATCGATGGGGTTGCGTCGTTTCATTATAGAGTTCCTATGTCCATCTTCCAGATCCATCATCAGATCAGCTCCATGTCATCATAATATTGCATTGTCACGTGATATACAGATGGGTGTAAAGTTTCATCTCAATCGGACCCCGGGAAGTGTGTCAAATTTAACTTGCAATATTTGAACGGGACAAGTAAAATAAAAGCGTCACTACGCTAACAGCCGATTTTACTCTCCCTCCGCATTAGATGTTTCACATCAATAAATATACAGGACATACCTAGTCCTATTACAGCATTATAATAGTACTTATAGAAGATAGATAGATTACTATCTAGACTGGTGCATCAACCTTTTTCACAATATGAACGTATTAGACAAGCACGTGACTTGGTTATACCTCTAGTATTGCCAAAGTCCATGTGCTGTGATTACCACTTACCATCAAATGGATAATGCGCTCATATGCCATCGTTGACAATTAACATGGTTATGATTTTTATTTTGTCACGGCATTATTGTTTTTTGTACACTTGCCGCTCGAACGATAAGAGGCGGATTAGGCGATAGGCAAGGTTAAGGAACTTTCGCCCGGCCAGCATCAGATTTATTAGATACTAAATGACACACCTGTTATGGAAGATCTTCTCGTCCAATATTCCGCAGTATCTGAAAACGAAGGTCTACGACCAGTGTGTGATACCAGTGATGACATTTGGAACAGAAACGTGGTCTCTGAATGTTGCCCTTGTATCAAGGCTCAAAATCACTCTAATACGGAAAAACACGAAAAACGGGAGTGACCGACATAGCCCACCGGGTTGGCATGCTGGAGTGGCAATAGGCAGGCCACATCCCTCGACGAACCGACAACCGTAGGAGAAAAATGGGTTTCGAGTCACGACCACGTATCGGACGTCGCAGTGTAAGACGGCCCCCTACCAGATGGACCGACGATGTGGTCCAAGCCGTTGGATGCATTCGGCACAAGAGAGCTCGTTGTGGCGCTCTCTTTGGGAGGCCTATGACCAGCAGTGAACATTGAAAAGCTGATTTATGGAGACCTGATTGTGATTACCTGATCTCCTTCATACTTTCGGTGGTCCCGGCTATCAAATAGCGCCCTGGTAGTCATTATAGGTTGTAAAAATTTTAATAAAATTTGACTTTAATCTTATTCTGTCGCCGTCTGTTGTCTCCCATAGATAATATCATAGAAATAGACTATATCTATGGATAATATTCTGATATAAGAGATTATCCCCCTACTTTGTTCGTGGAGGACAGTTAAACAATCGCACCGCCACGATTGGAATCCGAACCCAATAAAGCTTGAGATAAGAATAGTAACAGTAGGAACATGAAGTGCTATTGACCGTTTGATTGATTTCTTTAGGCGGCTTAGACGACGCTCGTACAACAAAATCGAATATTGATACCGTATCTTTATATTATATATACTGTGTATTAAACATAAACTACTTTCTTTTTGAGCTGAAACATCTAATGCGGAGGGAGGGTAAAATCGGCTGTTAGCGTGGCGACGCTTTTAATGTGCTTGTCCCGTTCAAATCCTGCAAGTTAAATTTGATACACTTGCCGGTTTCCGATTGAGCTGAAATTTTACACGCATGTGTATATCACGTGACAATGCAATATTATGATGACATGGAGCTGATCTGATGATGGAGCTGGAAGGTGGACATAGGAACTCTATAATGAAACGGCGCAACCCCATCAAGTTTGGGCTCGTTTGAAATGTCCTGACTAGAACTTCAGTCATAGATGATATCCAGGGTCTGATGATGGAGCTGGAAGGTTACCACAGTAACTCTGTAATGAAACGACGCAACTCCATCGAGTTTGGAATTATATGATTCGTCTTGACAAGTACTTTGTCTTTAGATAGTATCCAGGGTCTGATGATGGAGCTAGAAGGTGGCCAGGAACTCCGTTATAAAACAACATAACTCCATCGAGTTTGGGCTCGTATGATTTGTCTTGACGAGTACTTTGTCTATAAATGGTATCCAGGGTTTGACGATGGAGCTGGAAGGTGGCCACAGTAACTCTGTAATAAAACTACGCTACCCTATCGAGTTTATACTCGTTTGATTCGTCTTGAGGAGTACTTTGTCAAGTTATGATCATTTTATTTCTACAAAATAATTTCGATGTTTTCACATTTGCTAGACGTCCCGCGACGTCTAGTTTTTTTTTAAATAATGCTTACTCAGTTTGAGTTATGCCAACGACTTATTTAGAGTACATTTCTTCTGTGAGTAAGTTTAATTCATCAAACAAGTCTTAGCCGAAGTCAAAGACATGTAAAATTAGTCATAGTCCAGTCGAAGTCAAAAGTCACCTCAGCAAAGCGGTGGCGACTTTACTGAAGCTTCTATGGAGTTTTGGAGGCAATACGAAAAAACAAGTTATCCCGCACTACATCATTTGCCAACACTTATGCACATAGACAAATAGTTAATAAGCAAAAGGCCATCACTTTTACACATTTATACTTTAAATAACACAAGTTTTACTGTAGTGCGACGACATGAACTTCTTCATGTTCCCGCCAAAACTAAATTACTTTTACCGCTATAAATGACCTTTATGTTTTTTTTCTATTCAATAAAAGTTTGTTGTCAAAAAAGAAAAAAAAATAAGCCCTTCGTGGTAAACAGATTAGTCTTTCATAAATGACTGTGAATGTCCGTGCCCGACCATAGACATAAAATTTGTATTTGTACAACTAGACGAATTTAGGGTTTAATGGATCATTAACACATCATTGTTTCACGGTCGAGACTACCTCATCAATTTAGTGTATGTATGTGTGAATATATATCATAATTAAGCTCATGAGATTAATAGTGATTAAACTAAGCTAAACCAGCCATTTAGGTCAAGCCAGTAACTCTTTATTGGGACAAAAACGGTAGTAACCAACAGATTGACTATGTGTTTTTCATTTTTTTTCTCTATTGTTTGTCTAAGGAGTTCGAATCCTAGTTGTATACTTGCTGCTTGAACGATTTGATGCCTGATGAGTAACAAAAAACGTGACTCTTTAAACGTTACCTTGCACGTTAAAGAGTGAGTCCAGACCAATAGCAATTAATAATATTTAATATCTACTTATTTTGTTAAGGCTCCGGCTGTATGCTTACTAATATTATAAGTGTGAAAGTGAGTTTGTTCGTTACGCTTTCACGCCGTAACTACTAAATCCATCATCATTAATATGTGGGAGAACGACTGAATGAAACACAAACATAGGCTTTTAAATATATTATGTATAGGGGCATAACGTTGTAATAGGAATAACAATCAGCAGTTAAAGTAGATAATAGCTATAGCAACATCATTTGGCTGTAGGTATTTTAGGCACCAAATATTAAAACAAAATATAGCAGCAAGATAACGACCTTACCTTACCTTATTATGATAAGGACACAATAAGCAATAAATAGAATATAAATAGTCACCTGACAGTTCAGAGCTCCGTGTGGTGCCGTGTCCGCGGTTGGACAACTTCTGATCTGTCTGTGGCGCTCAGAGCGTTTATATAGGCGAGCTCACTGATGGCGGGGAGTCGTATGACGTATTAGTCAATTCAAATACCGTAAGTGTTTGAAAAAACCTTATAAATCAAAATAAATTGATCTACAAAACTTATAAATAATTCTATCTCCCACACGGCCATTCTGACGAGCAGCCAATATGGCTCGTGAATAACAAAGCAATTTATTAAATCACATAGTTTAATTATATCATCAGTGGTTCAACCCACTCGACTCGGTGGTTCAAATCACATGAACACACAACTAGAATTGGTTCAATTCACATGACCAAAACATTTCAGTCAATTCACATGACTTAAATTGGTTCAATTCACATGACCATAACATTTCAGTCAATACATATGACTGTATCACAACTAATATCATACATAACACATTTTAAAGTGTTCACTCGTGGCAACGATGTACGTTGGCCAGTCGCTAACATTGACACGAGCATTCACCAAAAATGTAAATAATAAATAAGTATCCAACTTATTCTAAAGTAACTGCTAACTCCTTCCCCATGTCTGGTGCTACAATACGTAAATTATCGTGCGATACGTATAGTTCATGACCAGTTTCATGGACTCTTACAGTATATCTATCGTTATCATTTACTTGGGTAACAACACATGGACCCCGATACTTGCTATCTAATTTATTAATTGAGCGAATATTTTGTTTGACTAAAACTACATCGCCGACTTTAAATGGTACAACTTTAGATTTGGTTTTGTCAAAATTTTCTTTCTGCATCCTTGCTTGTTCATCTAACTTTTGTTTTGCGTCTAGTCGACAAGACTCAAGATCAAAGCATTGTAAGTCATCGGCTAAGGCTGATATAGCAGGAGAAGACCGATCGCATCCCATTAGTAGCCTGAAGGGAGTCTGGCCAGTGCTTTTACAAAAAGTGCTATTAATTGCTAACTGCACTTCGCCTACGGCATCCTTCCAACTTCTTCTGGAAGTGTTCTCAACTATGATGAAACAGTTAGTCAAAACCTTCATTAAACGCTCCACCTGACCATTAGCACGGCTTACACCACTAGCAATAAAATGCATTTCTATAGACCATTGCTCACAAAAAAAATTAAGTTCTTTCCCAGTGTACGAAGCAGCCTGATCACATATAATACGTTTAGGAGTTCCAAAGATATAAATAAATTCTTTAAGACAGTTGACAGTTGCAGTTGCTGTAAGATTGTTTACGGGTTTCATGAAACAATACTTTGTGAAAGCATCTATGAGAACAACAGCATATTGTTTGGTTGACTTATTACCACTTAATTTGCCAGTAGTGTCCATATGTACAGTATGAAAAGGAATAGGTGGCTTATCAATTGGATGGAGAGAAACTTGACGTGAACCGGATTGGCTTTTATTAATTTTACAGATGAAACAATTATCGACATACTTACGAGTACATTTAGACATATTTGGGAACCAAAACTTTTCTCTAATTTTATCTATAGTCTTTTCCCAGCCAAGATGCTTGACGGAATCGTGATAAAGTTGTATAATATGCCAACGATAACTTTTTGGGACAAAAAGACATTTCTTAATCTTATTATCTTTTGTAGAAAATATGCGATAAAGTAGCGAATCTTTTATCTCATAACTGGAAGCTAAATCTTTAGAAATACTGCCATCGTTAATTGATTGAATTAAAGCATTCGATTCGGAATCATTGTTTTGTTCTATCTCTAACCATTCGCTATAATTTTGGACATTATTTATATTTAGAGTAATCGGATTGCGACTTAAATAATCGACATGGGGTATGCGTTCGCCCTTTCGATATTCAATATCAAATTGGAACGATTGTAAATATGCCCACCACCTATGGACGCGAGGAAGTAATTCTTTTTTATTACGCGATGCTTTAAGAGAGTTACAATCGGTCACTACTTTAAATGGTCTGCCTAGCAAATAATGGCGAAAATGCTTTATGGATCTTACGACCGCTAAGGTTTCCAACTCGTAGGAGTGGTAGCGGCTTTCTGTCTCAGTGGTACGCATGCTAAAATACTCTACTACTCTCATTTGTTTATTATGATTTTGGAACAAAATACCCCCCAAACCTGCGGAGCTAGCATCCGTATGCAGCTCTACCGGCTTAGTTGGGTCAAATAATTTTAGGACTGGTTCGGAAGAGAGAAGTTTAAGAATACTATTTCTAGCTTGATCTTGTAATGATGTCCAGTTTCATTTGACATTATTCTTAGTTAAATTATACAGAGGGATCATAATTGTTGAAAAATTTGGAACAAACTTCCTAAAGTAACCCGC
This sequence comes from Leucoma salicis, assembly GCA_948253155.1. NCBI lineage: Eukaryota > Metazoa > Arthropoda > Insecta > Lepidoptera > Erebidae > Leucoma > Leucoma salicis. Next base: position 8,171,552 of record OX411820.1, on the reverse strand, counting down.
AAGTCCACAGAATTGGCGTACTTGTTTAACCGTAGTTGGCATAGGAGAGTTCAAAAGAGCTTGAACCTTACCAGGGCTTGGTCTTACTTGACCATCGGAAACAATTCTGCCTAAATATTCAATTTCGGTGTACAGAAATCTACATTTTTTAAAGTTAAGTGAAAAGCCGGTCTTTTGTAGGGCATCAAGGACTCTACTCAGGTAATCCAGACCTTGCTTTTCTGTTTCAGAAAAAATAACGACGTCATCAATATAAATTAAAACAAATGTGTCTATGAATGGTTTCAATGCTGTATTGATAGCCCTCTGAAAGACTGATGGAGCATTACATAGTCCAAAAGGCCATCGGGAGTAACAAAGGCTGTCTTCTCAATCGAATCTTTGGCGATAGGGATTTGGTGGAAACCTGCCGCCATATCTAATACAGTAAAGTACCTAGCTTTTGTCAGTTTACTAATGTGATCGTCAATTATTGGAAGTGTAAAGTGATCACGAATGGTGTAACTGTTGAGTTCTCTATAATCGACACACATTCGGTCACTTCCGTCTTTCTTTCTGACCAATAAAATAGGACTTGCAAAAGGGGAATTACTGTCTCTTATGATATTGTGGGCTTTTAGGTCTTTTATCAATACCTTACATGTTCGCGTTCGGCTGGAGCTAAGCGGTATGGTCGCCTTTGTACTACTTTATCGTTATTTTTTAATCGTATTGTCAATTGACCTGTTGTTACTTGAGAAACCGCATTACCAGACGTGAATATATCAGAATATGAGCTTAATAAATCGCGTAATAGTTTTTTGCTCTCGCTACTTATTTCAGAATTTAAATTCATGGAATTGAGATCAATTTTACTAACGCAGTTAATGATATAAGAGTTTAGGGAAATTATAGCGGCATGTTTTGAAAAGGTGACTTGAATACCAGGAATTTCAAAAAGATTTTGACCAAGCAAAACATCGTACTGTACAAATCTATCAGGAACTAATATAAAGTCTAATTCAATGTGAAGGCCATCAACACACACCATACATGACTTTTTACGTGATGAACTAAACGAATTATCTCCAATACCTCGCAAATAAATAGTCTCATAAGTGATTTTGCCTTTGACAGAGTCACCTATCGTTTCACGCATAAGGGAACATTCGGCACCACTATCAATAAGACAAGAATAATCTTTACCGTCTATTTGAATGTTATGTAAGTTTCTGTTTGATCAATGAATTTATATTAGTTGTTTTCTCGTCTTTAGCACTATCATTTAGACGACGAAAACAATTGTCGAAACTGTGACCTTTCTTTTTGCAAAAAGTACACATCGGTGGTAATAAGGCCTTAGCCGTCATTGGTTGGAAATTATTAGTACTGAGCGATGATTTAGAAAAATTTTGACTAGTCAATAGGGAAGTATGGCGTTTATTATTTATATCCGAGCGACAATCTCTAAGCAAATGGCCTAATTTGTGGCATTTATGACATCGTTTTACTTTATCCATTGTTGGATTGGGCTTTGAACGCTTTGATGAATTGTTATCAGGCTGTTCACTGGGTCTCTTTCGCTTGTAAGAATTTAGATTTTGGATTAATTGTGGCAAGTTTTTTGGTGTAAGTCGTAATAAATCGGAGCGCATACGAAAGTCGGACATACCTGAAATAACTGCTTCTACCAAACGCTGATCAGTCATCTCTACGCCAATCACCTTTTTTGCCAACTCCCATTTCCGGGTCGCGTAGTCGGCGAGATTCGCAGCCTGGTCACTGGTGTACTCCATAAAAAGCGTTAAATCGTCATGGTAGCGAGCCTCATCTGCAAACGTTTCAACAAGGCCATCCTTGAGTTCGGTCCAATTCGTTATGGTGGAATAATTGCGTCTGGCCCAGTCTGCCGCACGCCCACGCAAGTTTTTCCTAGTCAAATTTAGGATCTCTCTATCCTTTAACTCGTATTCGGTTTTCAAATCTTCAACGATACGACACCATACCTGGATGGTATCGGTTCGGTCATCGGGATCGAAAATAGGGACGTAAATGTGTTCGAGACTCCGCATCCGTGGAGTAAGTTTGGTAGCCGGCTGATTAAACACTTTAGCAGTGGTTTAATTAAATGTGTCATCATTTCTTGCATCATGTTTTGCATAAAATCAATAGGAACGGAGTTTACTTCCCTGAAATCGTGACTGTTGCTGGTTCCAGCTGAAGTACCAGGAATGGGCTGGTTATGTGTAGGTGAAACTCCTCTCGGTGGCGCGTTGTCGCTGGCTGGAGGTGGTTCACTCCTATGCCCTGTATTGTAAGCCTCATAGTGGTTCCCAAGGGACCCGAGGATGGGCGAAGTTGATCTGGTATCCATGCGGACTGTCTGCACTATGTCCGTAATGGTTCGATTATTGTGACACTGCTCCCGATTGTCGCACTCAAGTGCAGGATTGTCAGTCATCTCCTTAAACCTGAAATCACAACATTTTCACGAGTAGGCGCATGATGGATTACGTTATCCCAATTCTGATGTGGGAGAACGACTGAATGAAACACAAACATAGGCTTTTAAATATATTATGTATAGGGGCATAACGTTGTAATAGGAATAACAATCAGCAGTTAAAGTAGATAATAGCTATAGCAACATCATTTGGCTGTAGGTATTTTAGGCACCAAATATTAAAACAAAATATAGCAGCAAGATAACGACCTTACCTTACCTTATTATGATAAGGACACAATAAGCAATAAATAGAATATAAATAGTCACCTGACAGTTCAGAGCTCCGTGTGGTGCCGTGTCCGCGGTTGGACAACTTCTGATCTGTCTGTGGCGCTCAGAGCGTTTATATAGGCGAGCTCACTGATGGCGGGGAGTCGTATGACGTATTAGTCAATTCAAATACCGTAAGTGTTTGAAAAAACCTTATAAATCAAAATAAATTGATCTACAAAACTTATAAATAATTCTATCTCCCACAAATATATACGTAAATTATAGTCTAGAGCCAATAAAAGGACATATACTACTTTCATCCGGAAAATACGAATGTTTTCCGTGGGATAGAAATTTTTACAAAACGATTATATGTGTTTTAGGGATTTATATTCTGAAGTCCATCCGGTCAGAGTCGCCGACAGAATCTGGTCGTAAATAAACATTTTAACGGTTATTTAATGTAGTTTTTATCTCAAGTATTAATTTTATCAAATATAGCAATAACCAACAGGCTCTAATTGTGACTTAAAACCTATATCTATACTCTTACTAGCCTTTGCCCGCGGCTACGCTGGATAAAATGTTTTAATTCTTTAAATCTAAGCAAGAGCTATCAAATAAAAAAGTTGCATCAAAACCGTTCAGTAGTTTTTGTGTGATACGCAAACGAACAAACAGATAAACAAACAAACTTTAGATATTTTTATATATATTTTTAGCATTTGACATGCTTAGCATTATACATTAAACAAAAAAAAAGTTTCGATTTCACATTTTTCACTTTGTGTTTAACAAACAAACTGACCAAAAATCTAAAAAAAAATGTTTTGTGTTTAGACACGCCTATATGTACCTATAGCTGTAACAGAGCTATGTCTACTATATCTATATTCGGGGCATCACTCCAAAAGTACTGAACCGAATTTGATAAATCTTATTTGTTTGATGGCTCTTGACTAAACTTAATAGGTACATACGTCGTTTATATTTTATCCCGCTACCATACCGGGAACCTATATAAACTAAAAACCAGATTTCGGCTGTGGCGAAGCCGCGGCCAAAGGATAGTTTCCTATAATTATACTTAAAATAATTTAATATCCTTCTAGAGTAATTTTAAAAGACATAAAAAATCCTGGTAATATTTACCTGTTCAAATATATTATAAGTACTTCCCTGACGTTATCCTAATAAACTCGCCGCTGTGGTGAGCGGTTTGGAAGCTTAACATGCTGGTTTATTGACTCGATTTAATTGCTGGTCAGAGATACGAGTATGTAGATAGTATGATTAATCCATAATAAAATGTTATGTACACTATTTTATTGTTTGCAAAAACGTTATGACCATTTAATTAATTAGTGTAAGCAAAGGTTTTGTTTCGAAATTGTAAACAGTGACAGCTATTTTTTCGTAATGGCGGGAAAAAATGTACAACGCACACCCCGTCGTTCGGGGCACCGAAGGTAGCGTAGGGTTCTCACCTAAGTATACCCGCCGTGTGCGGTCTCTCCGCGTGTACTGGTGGACCACTGGAACTGGGTGACTAATATTTCAGTATTTCGACCTGTCATTTAGATAAAACTCCTTACAAAAAAGACTGCGTTTTAGTATCATATTCACTATCTACATAAATTAGTTAAATGTACTGACATTTAACTACATTAAAATATGTAAGTATATAATGGATAGGTAGCTCTATGGAAATTAAAACCATCAACCTCTATATTTAAAGGAAACGAATATATTCGTTCGTCGTCCTCCAGAAGTTATTAAATTGAATCGTCCTTGAAGACATACAACTACATATTTTCTAATTCCAGCTAAAGTAAACAATTTTTCACTCGCAAAATTGCTGCTTGTTTACGTGATAACGGATATTTTTAATATCGAATTATAGTGACACAGCCTAGGTACTATAGCTTTATAATTACACTAGTTGAACCGGCAAACGGTGTTTAGTCATATAATTTCTAAGTCAAAAAAATATAGGTTCCGGAACCGGATAAGTAATCTTCAACATGTCATATACTAAAACCTTCTCCGAAACACGCTGCATGTTATGGTATAAGTATTATTCCGATCGGATCAGTAGTTTTCGCAGTATAACCAAACAAAAAAAACAGCTCTCCATTTATTAGTATAGATCTGCCTGAGTCCGTTTGGGTTTAAATTGGGTCCATACTGAAACAAAAAGATGTAACTCACACGTAAAGAACAAATTATTAGTGAATGTGGAAAAAAAGAATTTTACTGCGAGCGGGATTCGAACCTGCGTCCCTTCTACATTTGTCTTTTTGTGATGTGAATTGGAAGGGACGCAGGTTCGAATCCCGCTCGCAGTAAAATTCCCTTTTCTACGTTCACAAATAATTTGTTCTTTAAAGTAGCTGGTTAAGTCAAGTGCCAAAATATAGATCAAAATATACTCGTAGTTAAAAATTTCCTATACGAAGTATCTGTTATTTAATGGATAAAAAGTATCCAGTGCCTCATCTATCTACCTCAATTACTTCCAAATCCATTAAAATTATAGGGTTGGGGTATTGATCTATAAATTCATGGATGGGTTAGGGTTAACGAGATTCACGAATAAACATGCCCACAAATTCAGACTTTCACAATAAATAAAATTAGTAGAATTAAATCTCTAATATTATTTTGCGTAAATAATAGACTCACGTAATATATAGAATAAAACTAGCCTTTGCCCGCGGCTCCGCCGCAGCCAGAAGCTAGTTTTTATATATATCGATATAGTAGCGAGATAAAATGTATACCTACCGGTTTTTAAGTCTAATCAAGAGCTCTGAAATAAAATAAGTTGCATTAAAATCCGTTCAATAGTTTTTGCGTGATGGGTGAACATACAAACAGATAAACAGACAAAAATTCTAAAAAAAAATGATTATTAATTTAATAAATTCTCACATTAGTATAGAAAATCCCCTGACATGTTATCGATTTACAATAAAACATGATGTCAGTCCTCAGCGTATATTAAAGGCAGTTATATAATTTATTGAGCTAGTGATAATTATAATATTACTGATGGTTAAGATTTCGGAATGACAGAGGGACATTCCCAAGACTTTCATTGCTCCAATAAATTAAACACAAAAGCAATGACATAACCACCAAATAGGCTTATTGGTTATTAATCGCAATAAACAACTTTGAAGGTTATCGACTACGATCAAAGTCATAATCCTAGTTAGTACACACATTGCTACAATCTAGTGATAAGTTATCATCTAAACAGATCTTCATAAACAAGTAAGGCATTACCTATTTTCCAAACGCCTCTGCCTTTGCTGAATAAAAAAAAAATGCATGTGTTAAGATTATGACTACATTTTTGTAAGAATTTGAAGAGATACTCGTGATCATCTCGACTGAAAAGTTCAGGCTTTGATAGTACCCAATCGACAAAATTTTGTAAGTTTGTTTGTTATGCTTTCACCCCGTAACTACTTAACCGATCATCGTGAAATTTAACATGCATATAGCCTGGAGTCCAGAATAGAATATAGGCTATTATTTATCACGGAAAAATGGACGGTTCTTGTGGGATAGCTGTTTTTACATGGCAATATTGAAAGTACCATAGAGTGACTTATTTTTATTCTGAAGTCTAAGTGGACGGAGTCGCGCGGGCAGTATCTAGCAATGTCATAAATTCTAATAATTATCGCCTACTTTTCTCTATCCATGTACATACTAGAATGGCATGTCGCCATGTTAGCATATTCACACCAAATATTGTCACTCGCCAATATATTTAAAAGTGGAAAAATGGCCTACTACTATACATGGTAGGTATAATATATTTGCAGCCCAATTTCTTGTCGATTCTTACTATTAGAATGGGGTTGTTGATTCTTACAAGTAGAATGGGGTGATGGCACTACGTACTTTTACAATTAGTCTGCGACTACATAGACATCCACAAATACATATTAGGTTATATTATGCGAGTATCTGGAAATCTTTCAAAACATTACGTGCAAACATAAGAACAAATTGTATAGACACATAAACACGTTAGTTGTAAATAAAATAAAACTTCTATAGCCCAATATTAATTTGTCTATTGAAAGATTTACTTCGATGACATTAATCTTAATACCCGCGCGCACGTGGGCCAAGGGTCCGTTATAGAGCTATCAATTACATAATATGTTGTAGCTAGATCATAGAATTGGCCACTTAATTATGTGGCGGACCATTTGATGAAAACTTACCTTACAAAACCTATTTCGTGAAATTGTTGGCTGTGGCCAACAACGTGACGTGACCAATTCTAAGATGTAGCAACAACATAATTATATATTATGTTGAATAGATATTTTTTCATTCATTAAATCATATTTTCATTTTAGTTACTAAAATTACGTTATTCTTGATAAGATATTAAATAATATGTAGACTTATTTTTGATATTGTATTGATGGACTAAGAGTATAATAAGTGCCATCACCCCATTTTTATCCGCGGGTCTCTTACGAAGTGATTAAGAGAAGATACTGCCGACAGATGGCGCAGGCGTCACCCAAAGACGTTAAGTATGAATGTGTTATCGAAATTAGCAGTCAGGAGCAATTGCCACGATGGCTGAATTGGCAAAGCATCTGGACGGTATCCAGGAGATGCAGGTTCAAATCCTGCTCGTGACTGTTATTTTCGATTTAAAATTTTTCACTTTGTGTTTAACAGAAAATATCTCTAACACTATAAGTGTGTAGTAAACTATGGATTTAGTTCTACTTTTCCGTAATACTTAGAATTACCCAGATTTATTATTATAGAATGGATATTTTAGAAATGCCCACCACTCACCCACGGATTGTCAATCCCGGTTATCTTTGGACACACACAAAATAACTTAAGATTGCCAATCCGCACTCTCACAGATAGAGGAGAATGTGATAATAGCAGAGTAGCATGCACGATAATGACAAAAAATCTCACCAATGCGATTCAACCATGAGATACGGCAGGACTCTCAGAACCACAACATTGCAATGTTTCGCAAAAATCCAAAACACGTTCGTGTTTACTATTGTAACTTATTTTTTATTGTTATATATATAGGTTACGTTTCTTCTAAATGGTAGACAATTAAGTTGATTATCATTGAAAATACTTTTTTTATCTTAAATGTACAGACTCTACTCTGTTACAGCTTTATAATAGTTAAGACCCTGGAGTCTCCATGTGATAATAACTTGTGTATAGCCGCCAACATACTGGTACTACAGATGTAGTAAATTTACTATATTGGATGCTTATTTTATAGTAGAACATCATGCAATGAAAATGTGTTTTCGACCAAATTCTCTAGAGTAAGCTTGCTACGTAATATATTGATCAATTAATTGTATCGGAGATACTACTAAATAAGGCTAATAAAAATCATGCAATATGAGTTCAACGTCATAAAAAGAATATTGAACTTAAAGTGCATTGGAAGTACCACGAGGTTTAATCACCTTATAGGTACGTCGTAAGGCAATAGAGGGTACCTGGAAGAATATTGAACTTAAAGTGCATTGGAAGTACCACGAGGTTTAATCTCCTTATAGGTACGTCGTAAGGCAATAGAGGGAAGGGCAATCCACTAGCGGCCCACTAAAGTAATATCAGACAGTTCCAGTGGTCCGTCAGAACAGGCAGGGAGACGGCACACGGCGGGTTTATTTAGTGGGTGAGGGCCCCACACTAGCCTATTCGTTGCCCTGAACAAGGCACACTTTTCTCACAACTTATTAACAAAAAAAAAAGTACATCATGAGATGACATTGTAGCATTGTCCACATCGTATTCTATCAGTCAATATTTATGAACTGATTTTTCCAAACGAAATATAGATAAACATTATTGTCAACGGATAAATGTACCACTTTCTAACATAAATAGGTACGTAAAGTGATTCATATGTGCAATTGACGTAATACTACTTTGTATGGAAACAGCTATCTATAAGATTTATACGTCATACTTATCAATCCATTGACGATTGTGAAGCTGACGATATGTTGACTTGCGCTTTTATGTTTTGGAAGCATTATGGCTGGCTGACGTAAGGAGAATTCATTAATAGCGTGGAGATACATATGTACCTATATAATAAGCAGATTTACTCGATCGTGATAAATATCTGGTGTTGTCAAGTGACTAATTTTAATACTTAGATGAGTGAGAGAGATGGTGGATGATATGAACTAAACAGTTCGAGATTTAGATAATTGAGAGGCAAGTAGTTCAATAATTCAAGAAAATGGGTAGATTATTGAAAGCTAGATCACATTCACTTCTCTATGAGAGCTTCTAGGATGTGATATTTTTGTTATATATTAATAAGACTTTTCCATAAAAGTAGTAATAGGTCACCGTTCTCCATAGCATCGTGACTTACTAAATATAATTTTAAAACATGACTCTCAGGTTTGCAAAATGGACTTGCCTGCATCAATTATTTACAAATTTGAGACCCTCGGCATGAAGTTATATATAGTGTATTATGAACGTTAGCGAGTCATTTATTAAAAATTTTTTTGTTGCAGGAATATTTAAATATTTTAAATACATCGCACACCCCGTCACCCGAGAAATAACAGGATAGTGTAGGTCTTTCGCTCTTAAAAAAACCAACCGTGCGCCGCTTCTCCACTCTTACGAAATAGTAGGCAGCCGCTAGCACGATATTATTTAGTTTGGCAGTCCGCCTGAGAGGATGCCCTTGCCCTTATGTAGATAGTCTCTTCTGAAAATACAGTACAATCCTGAAACAAAACCTTATGCCAAATAGGCAATCTATCTGGCCTGTGAGAAAAATTCTGAATGGAATAGAGGTTCGTACCCTACATTAAGATGTACATTTTATGAGCTACAATAAAAGCCACATGTCAACATATTTTTAGATTAGGAAATATACCTCACGTAGAACACTTAAAAATATTTTTAGTTTTATGACGTTGTGTATCGTAAAATCGATATCGATCTGAATCACATGCATCATCAAAGATTTGTCTGAAACGGAATCCGTACATAACCTGCAACTATACTATACGCGATAGTGTCACATAAGTAGGTAGGTATAATCTAAAAATCTGAAATCAATATATCAGCTGTCAAACTAGGTAAATATTAGAAAGAAAGAAAGAAAGAAAAAAGAATTGCATAAGCTCATTTTTGTTTTATTTCCATGCATATTTTTTATTCTTCTAGCTAGAATGAATACGATGGTCAATTGATTCTATGGCAAAATGTAAGTTTTTTTGCTGTCTACAATATTCCACATAACCGAAACGCCATTAATCTGTTAGCACTCCATTTTCTGTTCTACGCCAGCCATTAGGTATACACTGACAATATTTCATTTACAGGTTTAAGTAGACATTATTAAACATGGAAGACTATATGTCTAATAATAATGCAATATTTGAAATATTTTCTAGCCCTGCAGTGCCTATAACATGATGATTTTGCCAAAAAGGAGTAAATAAGATGGGCCTTGACAGATAATTAAAACTGTCAAGGGAGCATTAACTACGCTTTTGAGCCCGACAGTACCTAAGCGAGAATTTGTAGTTTTATGCCGAATCACCAAAGGGACGAATGACTTTGTATTTCGAAAGAAAGCCTAGGCATGATAAGGTGTAGTGTAGAGGGAATTATTAATCTGTGGTACCTACTTAGTATTTGACACAATGTATTACATTTTATGTGTACTAAAGTTGCTTAAAACAAAGCTAGTATTTGATAATTTAATACCTGATGATATTTCAGACTTAGGTGGAAGAGCGCTGAAATAATTTAATGTAAAATATAAATTGAGTTTCACATGAAACGTAACAGTGCTCACAGTTATTAAAAACCTAACATAACACAATTAAGCTGTCTATAACCTCGGATAAACTTCTGTAAAAGATACAAAAATATCATGAAAGAATAACATTGTGAAAACGAGCATTTTGTATGTTTTGTAGATAGATAATTGAAGGCAGTGAAAGGAGCAGAAATATTTAATTCGATTCTCAGTGTGAGATCAAAACTACGCAAGCCACATATAGACATTTCAATAGTACATTGTTACCCTAGGGATGAAAGCAACTCCCTCGAACTATTGGAGCCCTCGCTACGCTCGGACGCCAAACCTCGTCTCGGGACTAAATAAGTATTTATCCCGAGGTAAACACTGTGTTTTTCATTACGAATACGACGAAACTAAAAATAAAAATCATGAATTAGCTAAAGAAAAAATGGGAGACTAAAAAAATGAATTTGGAATCGCCGTTTTCCCGCCGATTTTGTTTTTTTTCTATGGCCTGTCAGCTATTCAGCCATTATTTTTCATTTTAATCATTGAAAAAATATAAATCTTCGTTATTTTAAAGATATAGTTGCAACTATATTAAAATAAAGTCATACAAAAACAAATTCTTTAATAAATACTTAACTTTAAGTTATTTCAATTTTACATCGAGCTGTAATTGACTGGCTGTACAGAAAATAGAACTGTGTTTTTATAATTACTCAGCTGTCAGTTGAAAGTAATTTTCCCTAGGGTTGAAAAGTATTACTTTCAACCCGCTCTTCAGGAAACTTCAGGCCTACTTTCAGAGTATGAGTAATGAAAAATAATGTACTAAAGCTCTACAAAATTTTAAAGAGCCCTTTTATTTTTAGCCAACTGATTTACAGTAGTCATGATTGGCAGCTAATTTAAATATTACTCACTTATCATTACGCTATCTCCTTTGCGGGATAGGCAGAGAGATAATAATATTAGCACACGAACTATTAATGCATACTGCTTGTCATACCCAATGTTGTTTTCATCTCGTACCCTTAGTATAAATGACTGCTCTGGCCAATAAAAATATAAGTGCTTAAAGCAATTTGTAGTAACTTGTAACTTAATTTTAAGATTTAATTAAACAGAAATTATACATAAAAATACTGAACTAAGCGAGAAAATTCTGCACACTGTACGCAGAAATAATTATAGTTTAAGCAGCACTTAAATAAAACAACTATTAAACTGCGTTACTAATGAACTTTTAATGTCCATTTGATGCTAATTTTGTTTTGTATCTTTTAATATAACATTTTCAGTATGGGTGTAAAGTTAATAATTTATTTACTGTTAAGTTAATGTAGTTTAAATTGATATATACTTATTATAAAACTGTAACAGAATAACACCAGAGACATCAAGACGTAGAAAAGAATAATAACAATGACTGGATAGGAAGGATAATATAAACAGCAGAGGATAGGAAGAATAATAAGGAGTGGATAGGGAAAGGCTTTGGGCCTCCGGCGGTCGCACACACCATATGAAATACAAAAAAATTGTATGATTTTTTCTTGTTTGTTTGTTTGCGCACCACGCAAAGATACTGGACTATTATATTACGGTTTGGTAGCATTATGGTAAAGTGCATTTTGTTATACACCTATATATGAAAATCTCATAACCATGGCACATGCTCTACCAAAACATATAATACATTGTAACATACCTACGTTACAAAGGAGTGTAGTACCTCCTCTATGGAACAACTACTTCTTAGGTAATTAAGCAGTAAAAGCCGACTGTTCCCACTGAAATTTGATTAAAATATATTATTTCCCTTAGATTAATTATGTTTCTAGATGGACTGTCACTCTTATAAACGTTATAAAAATCGGGCGGGAATTATTATGCTAGTGCGCGTGACAGCTGTCATTACGCTTGTGCAATTTGTGTTTGTGTGCGTGCGTAATGATACCAGTTTCAGTGGTAGTATAAAATTATGGGAAAATTATATTATCATAGATTCAAGACATTCTTATACTACAAAATGTTTCGTAGGTATATAGATAGTCAATTATCTCTTTCTATTTACTCTCATAATCTTAATTATATCCCCCATATGAGTGAAACAGCAGAGGACTGATCGTTGTGGCGTTCTCTTGGGGAAGCCTATATCTAGCAGTGGACGTCGAAAGGCTGATGGATGGATGGAACCTCTTCTTTAATGAGAATACTAATATAACCCACGATAATTATAAATTTAAAAATGTAAACAATCTTCATCAATAAAATAAATAATAATATTTCAAATAGTAATATTGTAATTAATTCCGAAAATGACGACTGTGCAGCTTTAAAGATCCATTAAAAACGCTAATAATTATGTTAGGTAATGTTTCTATTTAAGATATTTTTAGCATTTGACATGCTTAGCCATATACATTAAACACAAAGTGGGAAATGTGAAATCGAAAATAACAGTCACGAGCAGGATTTGAACCTGCATCTCTTGGATACCGTCCAGGTGCTTTTGCCAATTCAGCCATCGTTACATTTGCTCCTGACTGCTAATTTCGATAACACATTCATACTTAACGTCTTGGGTGACGCCTGCGCCATCTGTCGGAAGTATTTTCATACATTATACCAACCAGGCAAACTTAATTTTACAATTAAAGTTTTTACCTAATAAATGACGCAACATCATAAATATTTTAGATAATTTTAGCATTTGACATGCTTAGCCATATACATTAAACACAAAGTGGGAACTGTGAAATCGAAAATAAAAGTCACGAGCAGGATTTGAACCTGCATCTCCTGGATACCGTCCAAATGCTTTTGCCAATTCAAATCCTGCTCTTGACTATTATTTTCGATTTTACATTTCCCACTTTGTATTTAAGGTAATGTTTCTATTACTCTCTATCGTTAAAATATCATCAACTTTGCAAGAACGCGGGAAATTTAAGTTCATAAACTGGTATCACATAAAAAACACGAACTAAAATTAATTTATTTTCGGAATACTTAAATGACTTATGTAGCCAGTTATTGTATGAAATAATGTTACTAACCGATGATAAGAGATTTTTTTAGTGCTCATTTTCCGATTTTTGTAGTTTCGACACATTATAATTACACACGTTGACATTTTAAATGACACACTATTTCTCCTGGATACGACCTTGTCAAGTGACGTCACGATTCACACTAACAGCATTGGGTTGAAAAGTTAACCCCAATTTTTTTTGCCGCGTTTACAACGCCGAGGGTCCATTTAGATATATCATTAATCTAAGTTCTTTCCATAATGATAATGACTGCTTGACTGGCTTCAGTCAACTCATTAAATATGACAAGCTTAATCGTACTTCTCGAGCGATATTATTCTAACCTTAAATAGAGCCTTCGCATGGATTCAATACAAATAATTCACAGCTATTATTACCGATAGTATAATTATTTATTTCAAAGCGTTCCAAGTTTGTGACGTATCCATCAATTGCTGTGTATACTTATACTTCCATCCATCAGTATAGTGCCGTATAGCTGAGCATGTCAAGTGCTAAAATATGGATCAAAATATTTGAAAAATCACGCCATCAAATAGTATGAATTTTAATTGCAAAATCAAACTTACTACATTGGATGAATGCATTTAAATGCATTGCCGATAGAGGGCGTTGGTTGTTAAGACAAATGTGATGAGGAAATTCGGTATTTCTAGAAATGGTGCGATAGCTCAATGGATTAGAGCACTTCCCCGGAAAGGAAAGGACGCAGGTTCGATTCCCGCTCGTACTAAAAATACTCTTTTTCTTTTTTTTATCACAAATTATAATTTGTAGTTTAAGAGTAGCTGAGCATGTCAAGTGCTAAAATATAGATCAAAACTAAAATTCAAGCTTCACTCGTATTATAAGTTTCTGTTACATTAGAACACAGGCATTAGTGGTTGAAATACCAAATTCCCGTGCTAAGTGTTCAGAGTTCCATACTCTGGACAAATATTTCTGAGATTCTCAAATTGATTATTAGAAACTATATGACAACAACTATATAAATGTGCCCGGTAGACGTCAATAGGCTCGCCCCTTATTACGTGGGACTTAAACATAACTGGCGAGTCGTGGGTGTGTAATACACCTCTGCCTACCCCTTCAGGGAATATAGGCGTGATGCTATGCTATATGATAACTGCACAGATGGCGGAGTGGTTTAAACACCGGCCTCCCACCCGAGTGTTGTGGGTTCGATCCCTACACAGAAAAACTCTGCGTGATCCACAAATGGTAGTTCTGAGTCTGGGTGTACCTACTTTGTGTCTGTGAAATTGTATGTTTGTAAAGACCCCGCGATGCAAGGATTATTCCTTAGTGCAGGGTATTGTCTTTAAGAAAAATATATATATAAAAGCTTATAAAATATGATTATAAGTCTTGCTAGTCCCTGCATGAATGGGCCGGCCTGATCAGAGCAGTACCACACTCAGATCATGAAACAGCGGTAGGTGCTTCTACTGTTGTATCACGTATGGCTATGGTGAGTGAGAGCCGGATACCTAAACCCCCTCCTCAGCCTCTCTTTATTTTACTTCCACTCCACTCCTTTACTTAGCGACTCGCAAATTATGCCTCTAGTGTGGCTAGCGTCTATAGGTATACCGTATGCCTCTTTGCCACCCTCGTAATATAAAATACTTTGGAAAATCCAAAATTGCACGCTTCATTTTTCACAATAAAATTGATTATTTGATAAGTAACTAATATTATATTTGTCTTACTAAGTAGTTTTCAATAAATCACATAGATAGCGCTGATTTCAAAAAGTACTAATGTGGTTCTCATGTCTTATACGCCATCTAGCGCTAATTTTAGGAAGTACTACTATATTGGTCTTTAAAAGTAGTTTTCATGAAATAAGGTATAGCGCTGGTTTTAGTGTACCACTACCATCGAATTGACCGTAAATATTCACTTCTTTTTTGTTTATTTAATAACAATTAGACCACATCGAATCAGACCGTGAAAAGTGATAGGGCTTTATTCGTAATTATACTGAAGCGTAAGCGACAAAAAAGACTCGGTTAGTAAATCGGTTATTTCTTTTTGTATTTCGGTTGTTATCGTGCTAACATCATTATCCGATCATACCTACCTACAGACACAGGAACGTCTAAGACAGAACTTTTTTAAACAGTTTTTTTACTAGTTTAAATAACAAAACTGGCATCAAAAATGTCATGAGTGTTAAAAATAGTGTTTTTTTCTTGATATGTGTGTGTATATATTATTTTACAAGTGCAATATATGATAAATAGAGACGTTTTAAATTTGAAAAATCAGTTGTTCTGTGTGAAGCGAGAGTAGTACCCACCTCAACGCTTCGCTTATGAGGCGTGCAAAACTAACTAAACTTTCAGTTGTTATGAGCCTAGGCTCATAGTATCTATTTACTGGGTATTTTATGAAGTCCCGCAATACAAGCATTGTTAAACAGTGCGATGTCCCTAAAAAAATATAGTAAACTAGCCTTTGCCTGCAGCTAAAAGCTAGTTTTTATATCTCAGGTTCCCGATATAGTAACGGGGTATAATGTATCCATCCATCCATCCATCCATCAGCCTTTCGAAGTCCGCTGCTGGACATACGCCTCCCCAAGAGAACGCCACAAAGAGCGATCCCGTCATAGGGGGATAATGCCGTAATCGCCACGCTTGGCAGGCGGGTTGGCGATCGCATTGGATGTTGTTAATACTCGAGGGAGTGCTGCTGCCCACTCCCCCGGTATTCCCTCAGTCGGCTCTTACGGCTCTCATGGGTAGAGAGGGGTGGGACAATTCTAAAGCCGGCCCCACACGGCACACGGGTAAAATATATACCTACCAGTTTTTAAATATAATTAAGAGCTATCAAAAAAAAAAATTGTATCAAAATCCTTTTTGTAGTTTTTGCGTGTTGCGCGAGCAAACAAACAGATAAACATAGAAAAAATCATAAAAATAATGTTTTGTGTTCAGACACGCCTACTATCTAATACAGTTTTTTTTCTCTATGCACAGACACAGCTCTGTTACAGCTTTATAGGATTATTTTAATGTGTTTTACTTTTAATACACATTTTATGTTCCCCTGGTGCACACGAGCCCCTTTTACATGGGTGCCTGCGGTACCATCCTGGCCAGAGGCCATCTGGACTTAATTTTCAGTTTTCTATATATCACATAGTTTTACATCTTTAATTGGCTTTACACTTGATATGAAGTGGGGTAAACGGACAACGTTAATTCTGATAATTATGATGTATTTTATTGTAGATTAGTAGCTGCCTTAACCAATATTAATATCTTATTACTAAAAATCTACGACGTATTACAGACTTTCATTAAATCACGTTTCAACAAACTAGTTTAGTTAGAAACTTTCTAATTAATTAATTTACGCAGCAATTATTGATACGAAAATACAAATAATTTTAAATATTAGACGACTAATTGAAACCGGAAAATAGTAATATCAAAGGTAATTATCGGTTAAAAATAAAAATAATTTGACATCGTACTCGCTTCTGTCCTAATTTGTTGGTTATATCTTAGGTTGCCGATTTAATAGCCTAATTCTAAATTTTGAGTTCTGACATTCCTAAATAGCCTTTTTTTTTTTGTTTAGGCGGGAAAAAATGTACCTAACCGCACACCCCGTTGTTCGGGGCAACAAACAGGGTAGTGTGGGGCCCTCACTCACTAAATAAACCCGCCGTGTGCCGTCTCTCCGCCTTTATTGGCGGACCACTGGAACTATGTTACATTCCTTCGGTGGTATTCCTAAATAGCCTATACAGTATTTTTTTTTTAATAATTTAATTTCTGCACGCTCCGTCTGTGTGGACAGAAATAATACGTCACTCTAAGCCACACTATTCAATTTTGTACACATATCACAAAAGCCATCCCTTTTTACGGGATATAAAGTAATATAAAATCCTTTTCCGAGTTCGGGGGGGTTAGAATGTAATAAGCAAAATCGTATCGATATCGCATCGTTTCATTGTGACTGACTCACCTGACCCTCCTCATATTTAGGCAAAGTACTAGAAGCCGAAAAGCGCCTACGTACCTACAAGACTATGATACCTCTGGTTAGATATTAACTAAAGCGGGGAAGAATGTGGTAGACTTCATAGTCGCCACATTAGAAACTCCTTCCAGTTTCGTAATATTTTTGCTTAAAATATTGTCATTATCTCTAATAATACAATGTCACATTTTAAGTTGAATAAAGCCAATATTTTTGGAAATTAAAGTTATTGTTATTCCATAACAGTGACTGGTTGAAAGATCACCGTGATTGACTGAGGTATTATTGCGATATCACGCTTTGGTTTCTCTACCAATCACAAGTGAGACGATAAGATGTCAATACGATTTTGTGATTCACATTCTAAGGCCCTAGACTATATGTATGTATGCTAAAACTTCATGACCGTTGAGTAGGTAGTTATGGCATGAAAGTGTAACAAGCAAACGCACTTCCTCATTTCTAATATTATTAGTAAGAATGTACAGATACAGCTCTGCAGGCTTACCACGAACTCTTATTGCGATCCAGTTTAGGAGTTAGGACTAGGGCTTGCAAATATTCGAAAATATTGGTATTCGAATATTCGTTTTATTTTTGAATAATATTCAAATTATTCGAATAATTATTCGAATAAGCAAATGCTACTTTAATTGTCCACTCTTTCCTTCCGTCAACCTTCCAACGTCCACTGCTGGACATAGGCCAACCCCAAGCGAGCGCCACAAGGAGTGGTCCTGCGCCAACCGCATCCAACGGCTCCCCACGGCTTTGACAAGATCGTCGGTCCATCGGTGGGGCGCGTTCCTACGGTGCGTCACGTCCGATACGTGGTCGCCACTCGAGAACCTTTTCCCCCAACGGTAGTCAGTTCGTCGAGTTACACATAACTCACACCACCACAGCCTGCCCATTACCACTTAAGCATGCCAACCCGGTAGGCTATGCCGGTGAATCCTGTTCTTCTACGGATCTCCGTATTACGAATTCAATCACGTAGGGAAATACCGAGTATAGCCCGCTCCATGGCACGCTGAGTTCTGAGCGACTTTGAGCCTTGCTACAAAGCCAACGTTCAGAGACCATGTCTCTGTTTCCTTATGTCATCACTGGTAACGTATACTGGTCGTAGAACTTCCTTTTCAGACACTGCTGAATATTATACGAGAAGACATTCCTTGGCTTCCCAAAAGCCACGCTGATTTGGATTCGTTGATTGACCTCTTTCTCGAAGTCGTGCCTACTTAACTGGACTGTTTGTCACAGCTAAACTTACTCGTAGCGGTCGACAACTTCAAGAATCGCACTCCCGACTAGGACCGGTTCTGATATGACATGGATATTTGATGTGACTTTGTCTTGTCCATGCTTATTTTGAGACCCACTAGTCGGAAAACCCTGCTGAGAACATTGAGCATAGTGCCAAGATCCTCCAGCGATTCTGCTATGACTACGATATCGTCGGAATATCGAAGGTGAGTGATGTATTCGCCATTGATGTAGATGCCGAATGCGGTCCAGTCCAAGAGCTTGAAGACATCTTCCAGTGCAGTGATGAAGTTTCGGTGACATAACGTCTCCCTGTCTAACACCTCTCTGCAGTTGGATACGTTTCGTACTCTTGTCCTGAACTTGAACTGACATGGGTTTTGCACTGCATCAGTTATATATATCGTTAATCAATTTGGTACCGCTGAAGGAACTGCAGCACCGCTCAACTTTCGAACGAATCAAAGTAGTCCATAAACGCGAAAAGAAAGCGTTTTCTGCGTAACTTGGCGTAGCGTATGGATGTGGTTTCTAGTACTATAGCCATTTCAGAAACCAACTTGTTCGGGAGGCAGGAAGTCACTAAAGCCTGCGCGTGAGTCAATTTGTAATGAACCTCGAAAACAACTTACAGAAGGGGCCGTTCTTTAGCCCCTGTTGGTCAAAAATTCTTCATTCTTCTTTTTTCTTGAAGACCAGCAACACCACGCTTCTGGTCCACGACTCTGGAACGTCTCCCCGAGGACGACGAAGTTGAAGAGCTTTTACGATCAGCTTTCCGACCGCTCTCAGAAGTTCTGTGGTAATTCCGTTGCCTCCCAGTGCCTTTCCGTTCTTTAGATGTTTGAGATCCATTATGTTCTCGTACAGGCTGATATCCGGGATATCTTCGATAAAGTGCCAAGTAACCTTGGATCTGGGATCTTGGACCAAGCCAACAACAAGACTCTGGGGTCTGTACAACTGTCCATAGAACTGGTGGACCTCTCTCAAGATCTCACCTCGGGATGAAATGACAGTGCCGTCACTTGTCTTTAGCTTAACAGGTTTTGGCTGATAGACAGATCTCTTGCGAACGCTTCGAGTTCGCTTTCGAGTATTAAATTAGCAAATATCATGTCCCGCATCCTTGGAGATCTGTCTGTTTAACCGCCAGAAGGAATTCATCATGTAGAGATTGAGATTGTTGCAAATCTATTCAGTAGATACCCTTTCACACTCTATACTAGTAGAATACCTTCTACTTACTACTTAGCAGAAATTTGTATGCTCGATTTAACGAGACCTGTCTAGGACCTTCTATATAATACAGCGCCATTTCCATGTGAATTTATAACTCCAATTCACACCTTGGTCTGATAAATTAGCTGCAGATTACTTGTTCTTACTTCATACAGAACACAATATTAGTTACAGAGGTAATAAAAAGAAAATATTATTCGAATATAAAATTTTATATTCGAATATCCGAAAAATCTCAATATTCGAATACAAGCCCTAGTTAGGACCCAAACTAAACTGAATCGCAATTTTGTACCATGACGTGTCAAAGACGCAATCTTTTGTTTCTTGCCGAATCAGCACATAATCAGAATCGCAAACATGACATCTTTGTATTGAAATGCGTACTATGAACTTACTTGACAACCTAAACAAGATCGCTCAATTAGACATCATGGTACGAGATACAACACATTCCTATTTTGAATTGCGTCGGAATTGAATCGCTAGCTGAAGAGTTCATAGTAGACCTGCTGTTACACTTTTATAATAATACATTCGTAGTTAGATAATTAACTTGGCAAGGTCCAAGTGTCAAGTCCACTATGGCCTAATCCTTCTCACCGTGAGTGGAGACAAAAAGGGTCGAATAAAAGATAATTAAAGTCGTAGCCTCACCATAAAAGAAATAAGACAAGTAGGTACCCGCATAAAATAAGAAAATAACTCATTTTTCGCGGTTGAAGTTGCGGGTTTAAAATAGTTATGTAAAAAATTAATCGAGTAATTTTTTTTGAATCGAACAACATGTTAATAAATACATTAAGGTCTACATAGTAATTCAATAATCAAAGTAAGTTTAGTAGACGTTGCTTCGTCTCGTACATGCCCTTAATACTCTCCGTCTAATACTGTAATAGATTGTGACACAAACGAACATCGAATGGCATTCATTGATTTGTTTAACGTCGTCGTAAAGAAGAGCCAATCAGTGTTTTTACTGTGTTGTTCCTTTTATCGATTCTGACACAAGTTCAATCGATACCGAGTATTATTTTCGAATTCGATTGAAAGAAGTAAATTGTAGATTATTATCGCATCATTATATCGCAGTCGCTGATGGCGACTTACTATAATATTGGAAGTGTGTAAATGCATCAGTTAGGTGGCGTGAGTCGTAAAGACATCTAAAAGCAATTGTGAAGTGGAGAATGGGAGTCGCCATCAGCGACTGCAATGGCTTAGCGGTCTAGTTCACTTCCCCGGATTGGAAGGGTCACAGGTTCGAATCCCGCTCGCAGTAAAGCTCTTTTTCCACTTTCACAAATAATTTGTTCTTTAAAAAAGTTTTAAATCAATAATAAATATTCACGGACATTTCAGACAACGTCCTCTGGTCCTAAACTAAGCCAGATTACGGCTATAATACATTTATATATTCTTTTTTTTGTAAATACATAAATATAATATATAAAGGATAGAAAACACCCAGACGCAGTACAAATATCTGTGTTTATCACACAAATAAATTGTCCTGAGTGGGAATCGAACCCACGACCTCATGCACCTCGTGTCCGTTACACTACCGACTACGCCACGAGGCCCGTACCTTATAAACATGCAATTTATATTTCCATTATAATTAATAAAACTAAATCAATTTTATACTAACCTATAATTTATTAGCAGATGAATCAATGCTGAAGTTATAAGTAGTTTTCAATTTTAAGTGCTAGGATCCCCTCTACCATTTTTTCTTGAAAGAATAAATTGTGCCTGTTGGTAAGGGATTTGAACCGGCAGTCGCATACATTACCGCTAGACTACCGATACAGTAGGTACATATTATTATAACAAAACACCTTTATACTATTGAATCATACACTTAGAATAGCTTACAAACTTTAGTACCTACAACATTATTCACATAACATTTTGCAGCTGCACATTTTGAACAACTGCATGCTCAGCGAGTATGACATAAGTAATTGGATCACATTGCGCTCGCGTGCCCCCGCTGGCTGTATCTGCTGTGACAGCACATCCCTATCTCTCAATATCGACTTGTAAATGTATCGTGTGTTTAATGCAACTAGTCTAACGTAACCATTTCATTCGGTAAAAGCTCTTACATGCATTATGTAACTGCTTGTAAATTTCATGCAACAACCAAAAAAACACTTTCAATACCAAAAGAAAACTACATACATATGTACATATATTATATCCAAACTATTATAAAGCAGTAACAGAACTGTGACTGTACATTTAATATAATTGAGAAAAAATAACTGTATTAGGCTATATAGGCGTCGTGTCTGAAGCTCTTGATTAGACTTAAAAACTGGCTTTATTCCGCTACTGTATCGGGAACCTGAGATATAACCTAAAAACTAGTATTTACTATAATAAGCTGTATAACTAAGGACGGCGAATATAATGGTATCGAGTTCGATCGCAAGGTGAAATTAATTATATGATCATCTCAGCGCTCAGTGAAAAATAACGAAATGAGAGATTTTCTCTATGACTTGTGAAGTCTGCCAGTCGAAACTGAACGTTGTCGGTCTATGACCTAAATTCCTCTTAACCTGAGTCTAATTAAAATGTCACTTGCAATCTATTCTTTTTTGTTAACCGCAACACCCCGCCGTTCGTGGCAACGAACAGAGTAGTGTGGGGCCCTCACCCACTAAATAAACCCGCCATGTGCCGTCTCTTCGGCTATATTGGCGAACCACTGGAACTGTGTTACATTACTTCAGTGGTATTTCCCTTTAAACCCTAAGAATTCCATAACGTATACAATCATCATATACCTATTTAATTATGAATCACTTTACCCGGAAAAATGGAGAGTTCCTATAAACATAGCATCACGCCCGTATTCCCCGAAGGGGTAGGCAGAGGTTTATTACACACCCACGACTCGCCAGCTATGTTTAAGTCCCACGTAATAAGGGGCGAGCCTATTGACGTCTACCGGGCACATTTCCAAACCTCGGGCTGCTACTGAGAATTTTTCTTTTTAGGAAAAAGCTCTATGACATCGTCCGACCCGGGGATCGAACCCGAGACCTCATGATTAGCAGTTGCATACACTACCGCTACACCACCGAGGCAGTTCTTATAAGATGGCTATTTATGCGTAATTATTTTTTCATTACTCATACTCTGAAGTTGACTGAGAAGCGGGTTGAAAGTAATACTTTTCAGCCCTAGGGAGAATTACTTTCAACTGACAGCTAAGTAATTATAAAAAATAAAATAGTTCTATTTTCTGTACAGCCAGTCAATTACAGCGCGATGTAAAATTGAAATAACATAAAGTTAAGTAACGCCAACCCGCCTGCCAAGCGTGGCGATTACGCCACTATACCCCCAATTTGGGGAGGCCTATGTCCAGCAGTGGACGTCGAAAGGCTGATGGATAGATGAAGTATTTATTAAAGAATTTGTTTTTTATATGACTTTATTTTAATATAGTTGCAACTAAATATCTTTGAAATAACGAAGATTTATATTTTTCAAATAATTAAAATGAAAAATAATGGCTGAATAGCTGACAGGCCACAGAAAAAAAAACAAAATCCGCTGGAAAACGGTGATTCCAAATTAAATTTTTTAGTCTCCCATTTTTTCTTTAACTAATTCATGATTTTTATTTTTAGTTTCCTCGTATTCGTAATGAAAAGCACAGTGTTTACCTCGGGATAAAAACTTATTTAGTCCCTCGAACTATTGGAGCCTCGAACTATTGCTTTCATCCCTAGGTTAACAATGTACTATTGTTCTAGATAGTGACGTATTTTGATCGAAGGTGGATATAAAATACCTCGAAGAAACCCCAGCTGAATACTGATTTCATTTCATAAACACATCTTGACCTCAATAGGCAACTTTAACTTTGCTCAAGAACTAAGGGCGTAAAGGTTCTCTATACCTATTATATATGCGAAGCTTAATAAATTCTTCTCTTCAATAAAAGACTCGTGTAATCATGGAAACTTTTGAATACTGTCTTGTTCTGAGCGGTAAAAACTATATCATAGAACTATATATCTGCGGTACACAAGTATATTCTTGAAGGAAACACACGCCGGTAAATAATCCCTGCGACTTAACATTTTATCTGTGAACAGAACAAAGGTTTCTATCATGTCCAATATGCTAAGCTAATATATATTTTAAGTCCACATTCAACTTTATGTTATACACATTTTATTTGGCATTTAAATCGCGGGTAATGTGTAAATAATATGGCTCTGTTTTGGATATCTTAGCTATTATAAAACTGTAACAGAGCTATGTCTGTACTTATAATATATTTGAGAAAAAATGACTGTATTAGGCTATATAGGCGTGTCTGAAGCTCTTGATTAGACTTAAAACTTGTACATATTATATCCCGATACTATATCGGAAACCTGAGATATAACCTAACAACTAGCTTTTGGCTGCGGTAGAGCCGCAGGAAAAGGCTAGTGAATAATAAAATACAAGGGACTATTTCCAAGTAATCTATAAGATCATTCAACAGTAATCTAAATAGTCTTACAACTACATTAACAAATTGTTTATCATGTATATCATTTTTTATTGTTAGCAACTACGGCGACAGCTATGTAATTATAAGGCTTATACGACCTAATTACAGAATATGAGATATTTAATTGAATGAGGCGACACTTAACGGGAGTCAATTGTATTTTGATTCATATTTCGGTACAGAGCTTTAATCAATAAAATTACGATGGCAGAACAGTATGTCTTTTATATTTTTATGTTTTGTCCATGGATATAGACGATATAGTATGAAGATGTTGTTTGATATCGATCATTTCATTTTGTAATTATGTTTTAATAACTAGATGGCGTTGCATTTAATATTAAATCGCGCTGACAAGATTTCTCGCCCATAATATGTATAGTTAAGACTTTCAAAACTATATTCGTATTCGCACATCTTGGTGGTTTCATTTAATTTGAATCCTAAGACAAGTGCGCTGCATATAGTGCCTTCAGTCAGCGTTGGGTAGTGACCCCAACAGATGTAATATTGTACATGTTCATAATTACAAATAAGTACATTAGACATGTAAGGGTTTCGTTTGTTAATTTTTTTTTTTTTTGTTATTGTGGTAGTTTAGATAGATTATTATTTGTTAACTCAAATGCCGCGTACCGCAGCTGAAAATTTGTGTTGTACATTAAGTATAACAAAAACTGAGTTGGTGACCTTTGTTCAGTATTTAATATTAGGTATTTTTTTTGAATCATTGATTGACTAACGTTTAAATAGAAATTTAGGAGAAGAACCTACCAAACAGGGGTTGTCCATCCCAGCTATAATATCATTATCTAATAAATAATCATTATCTAATCAGGGATTTCTAATCCTGCTCCTCAAAGAAACCATTAAAAAATAAAAGACGAGACAAGACTACGTTCTCTCCCATTCCTATAGTTGTTAGTTTATTTTTAATTACCTCTGAGAAGTCAAGTATAGGAAAAGATGATAAACAGTGTTACCATTTTAGATGGCAATAAATCATTAACGGACCAGAGATAGTATGTACCTTTATAGTAATATTGTCATTTATTTCTTGCTTCAGCTTACTCCAATAATGTATATTACACGCATGTATCTCTTTTTTGCAGAACAGGTCGCCACCGCCTGCACACATCCCCTCTGCCATGTTCTATGCACCGCCGGAGCCGCTAGAGGTAAATAAATATTAAATAACGTCTTATTATTGTAAATATATCGCGCGATAGCAATTTTAAAAGAGTTAATGACGTGGATTTCTTGCTTGAAACAAATTTTATGGTAACTATAGCTACCTACTTGGATCTCGTGGAAATACCACATTATAATTTCCATACTTGTTTAATTGAACTGCCTCGGTGGTGCAGCGGTAGTGTGTGCGACTACTGATCATGAGGTCTTGGGTTCGATCCCCGAATCGGGTAGTGTTATTGAGCATTTTCGTAAAAAGAAAAATTCTCAGTAGCAGCCCGGAGTTTGGAAATGTGCCCCGTAGACGGCAATAGGCTCGCCCCCTATTACGTGGGAGTTAAACATAGCTGGCGAACCGTGGGGGTGTAATACACTTCTGCCTTCCCCTTCGCAGATAGAGGCGTGATGCTATATGTTTATGTTTTTTTTAATTGAATTCCGTGTGGTGACGGACTATGAATACAAGTGTCACCACCCCATTATTTCCCACGGGTGTCTTACAAGGCGACTAAGGGAAGCAAGCAATTATCACCCATTGCATTACTGGTGGTAGGGCTGGGTACCAAGTGGGAGTACTCACTTGGTATCGGGTCCGAGCGTGTTGGTACCACCATCTCCCGTGTGACCGGCCATGAAGCACATCGTTGCGTTTTGGTTGTAGCAGGAGAGCCGTTTATTCTTTCATTTCATATCGGTGAAATGAAATGGTGAGCAGCGGCTTGACAATACTCTCGGTATAGTTACCATTTACCATCAGATGGGCCGTGCATCGTCTGCCACTACATGCAAAAGAAAAAGCTCAAATTGCGTATGACCAGCAATGGATTGCAGCAGGTTGATTGATCGATTTATGTTATATTACCATTATACCTTTTTTCCCTAGCGATCATCGGTCTTCCGACACAAATGACCAGCCCTTTGTCAATCAATTTGTTAATCCTGAGCAATGTCGGTTACTCTAGTTATAAGAAATTGAATTTAACTAATTACAATAACAAACAGCTCCCTCTCTGTTTGCCTTTTAATAACGCAACAACCCATTCCAATATTCGCCGTCCGTATGAAGGACTCTTCAAGAACGCCGTGTCAGATTTAAAATTTCTAATTACCGGCCCTTTGAATTTTATGTCAACTGTCAACGGAGTTTGAACATTATTCTTAATTAAGATTTTTCAGTAATTTGATTGAGACTGGTTATAATCGTATTATACAACACTGACAGTAATTACCCCTTTAAATTAATATAATTATTTCAATAAACTGTCTTTAGTATCTTTTATTCAACAGAACTCACTTCATCATTCATTTAACATAGCATCACGCCTGTATTCCCCGAAGGGGTAGGCAGAGGTGTATTACATACCCACGACTCGCCAGCTATGTATAAGTCCCACGTAATAGGGGGCGAGCCTATTGACGTCTGCCGGGCACATTTCCAAACTCCGGGCTGCTACTGAGAAATTTTCTTTTTTATTTACGAAAAATCTCAATAGCACTGCCCGACCCGGGGATCGAACCCGAGACCTCATGATCAGCAGTTGCTTACACTACCGCTGCACCACAGAGGCAGCATCATTCATTTGTTACACGTATATCTAATTTGATGAACAATGTTATTTTCTTATAAGAATAACCCTTTTAAAAATAAGTGGGGCCTACTTATTTTTAATACCATACTAACATAAATAAAAATACTAATGTCAGTCCTGAATAAAAAATCTGACTCCGGTGTTGTTCTAAGGTCGCCAGTTGATCACTAAGCTGATTGTGCGTCGGTGGTGCAGCAGTAGTGTGTGTGACTGCTGGTCATGAGGTGTCGGGTTCGATCCTCGGGTCGGGCAATGTTATTGAGCTTTTTCGTAAAAAGAAAAATTCTCAGCATCAGCCCGGAGTTTGGAAATGTGGCCAGTAGACGGCAATAGGCGCGCCCTCTATTACGTGGGACTTAAACATAGCTGGCGAACCGCGGGTGTTTAATATACCTCTGCCTATCGCTTATGGGAATGCAGGCGTCATGCTATGTTCTGATTGTGTTTTATACGAGGAGTTTCCTGTCACTCATCTAATCGTCATTATCTGTCATCAGTTGCTATGCGTGTTCCCGGAGCGCACTTCGCGTGTTTGCGCAGCAGCGTGTTCCGCAGCAGCTCGAGCAGGGGGCGAAGCACGATCTGTGCGAAGTGCCCGAGATGCTTTGGACACACTGCGACGTGATGTAGACATCCGACAGCCACATGTCATCGTGATTGATGCCAGACAACCGCAATCACTTGATGCGCTATTGCTTGCAAGGTAAGCAACCGTTGTTATTACATACATATAAGTAAGTAGATATAGTTTATTTAGATTATCAATTGTATTATTCTAATACCCATAAACTATTACATTTTCATACAGATATTAATAGAATTTTATGACCTGCTAATTGAAGTGAAACTTCTAATGCGACTTCCAACAAGGTCGTGTTAAATGTTTAACGCTACCATGGAGGAGGTATGAAAGCACTGTTGCGTTAAACGTACAACGCTCCTGGGGAGGGGGAATAGAAAGAGACAGAGCGAGAGTGAATGCGTGGCACAAAAGATGTGATCAATTTTGAATTGTAAGCAATGTTAATAAAGTTTGTCTTAAAGAAACAATATGATTTCACTAAAAATCAATTTCTACCCCTTCCTATTTTCATTTCCACATTACGAAGTTTCACTTCTTCCGCGCGGAGGCACTCCACGCACAATTATTTTTTTTATACTACGATGGTGGCAAAGAAATATACGGACCTGATGGTATAGACGCTAGCAACACCTAAAGCAAAACTCGCAAGTCGCCAACTTCAAGATAAGGGATAGGAGGTGGATAGGAAGGATAATAAAGAGGGAATTGAAAGGGAGTTTAGGCCTCTAGCGCCCTCACTCGCCTTACCAAATACATCCTCCTATTCCTTAACTTTGAGTTGGCGACAAGCGAGTGATGCTTCTGGTGTTGCTAGCGTCTATAGACCCCAGTAACCGTTTCCGATACTGAACCGATGCGGATGGATCACTCAAGTTTATTTAAAAAAAAATGAGGTTAAATTTTATTCATGTCGAAATTATTTAAGCGATCCATAGAGATTTATTTTTGTTATGGATTTGACTATAGTCGAAATTAAATTTTAAAGCTTATTTACAGTGCGGCCGTACCGCCTTTAATATTTTCCCAAATATATTGTGCATAAAGGCTTTTAATATCCCATTGTTTTGAATATTTTAGAATTCAATTATACACAACGAGGATATATCTAACAACTATCGTATAATGGGATAAGAAAACATTGTTATTTTTAACCTACCCACTTAAGAATTATATAAAAAATTGGTACGCTAAGGAAGTAGAAACATTGTTATCTTTATAAGAATGTGATCATTCGTAAGAATATCTACTGACACTTCAACGTACGCTTTGTCAAGCTTACACTGAAATGACATTCCATTAACTGTAAGAGTCTCTTCAATTTTATTAACTGAGGAAACCGCTGTATTATTATTTTTCTATAAATTTGGCGAAAATAACTCATAAGTAAGTTACTGTTAACTGCCTTGGTGGTGCACTGCTGATCATGAGGTCTCGGGTTTGATCCCCGGGTCGGGCAGTGTTATTGAGCCTTTTCGTAAAAAGAATTAATTCTCAGTAGCAGCCCGGAATTTGAAAATGTGCCCAGTAGACGGCAATAGGGTCGCCCCCTATTACGTGAGACTTAAACATAGCTGGCGAACCGTGGGTGTGTAATACATCTCTGCCTACCCCTTCGGAGAATACAGGCGTGATATAGTATCACGCCTGTATTAAGTTACTGAACGTTATATTTGTTTCTGAGCAAACTAACATACAACTTTTCATTCCTCTGTACTTGACGTTCACAAAAGTGATGCACTTGGAGCCTCATTACTATGAGTGCAACCAGGCCGTATAATATGAAGAAGAGTACTTTACGTACATTCGCCACACGGTACAGCCATATTATATATACATGTTCGCAATTAATAAGTACATAGGTACTTGTATGTAAACATAAATAGATAAAAATCTTTTTGACGGGCCTTGTGGCGTAGTCGGTAGTGTAACCGATTTCCGTGCACGAGATCGTGGGTTCGATTCCCACTCAGGACAATTATTTGTGTGATGAACACAGATATTTTTACTGCGTCTGGGTGTTTTCTATCTATTATATTATGTGTTTACGAAAAAAAGTAGTATATGTATTATATCCGTAATCTGGTACCCATAGCACAAGCATTAAGCTTAGTTTGGGTGGGACCAAAGGTGTAAGTTTGAAAAATGTCCGCAATATTTATTTATTGATGTGAAACATCTAATGCGGAGGGAGGGTAAAATCGGCTGTTAGCGTGGCGACGCTTTTATTTTACTTGTCCCGTTCAAATCTTGCAAGTTATATTTGACACACTTCCCGGTTTCCGATTAAGCTGAAATTTTACACGCATGTGTATATTGCGTGACAATGCAATATTATGATGACATGGAGCTGATTTGATGATGGAGCTGGAAGGTGGACATAGGAACTCTATAATCAACCCCATCGAGTTTGGGGTCTTATGATTCGCCTTGTCAAGTACTTTGTGTCTAGATGGTATTCAGGGTCTGATGATGGAGCTGGGAGGTGACCACAGTAACTCTGTATTGAAACGACGCAACGCCATCGAGTTTGGACTCTCTCTTGACGAGTACTTTGTCTTTAGATGGTATCCAGTGTCTGATAATGGAGCTAGAAGGTGGCCATAGGAACTCCGTTATAAAACGACATATAACCCCATCGAGTTTGGGTCTCGTATGATTTCTCTTAATAAGTTCTTTGTCTCTAGATGGCATCCAGGGTCTGACGATGGAGCTGGAAGGTGGCCATAGTAACTCTGTAATGAAAGCACGCAACCCTATCGAGTTTATACTCGTGCTGGAAGGTGGCCATAGTAACTCTGTAATGAAAGCACGCAACCCTATCGAGTTTATACTCGTTTGATTCGTCTTAAGAAGTACTTTGTCAAGTTATGATAATTTTATTTCTACAAAATAATTTCGATGTTTTCACATCTACTAGAGGTACCGCGAAGTCAAGTTTTTTTTTATACTATGGTGGCAAATAAGCATACGGGCCGTATTGTACCTGATGGTAAGCGATTACCATAGCTTATAAACGCTAGCAACACCAGAGACATCATTAGCGCTCGGACATCTCCAAGGATAGGGATAGGTGGAGAGGAATGATAATAAGAACAGGATAGGACGGATAATAAGGCGATCGTAAGGATAATGTGCGTGATGCGCGAACGAACAAACAGACAAAAATCTAAAAAAAAATGTTTTGTGTTCAGACACGCCTATATAGTCTAATACAGTAATTTTTTCTCAAATATCATAAACACTCACACAGCTCTGTTGCAGCTTTATAATAGTATAGATTAGGGATGGGCCGAAATTCGTTTTACATTCGGTTTAACCGAATTTCGGTGGCTTGAACCGAACTTCGGCATTCGGCCGAAATTCGGTTTTAAATTCCGAACATTCGGTAAAAGAAAAAGGTAAGGTTTCGATTAAAAATTAAAGAGAAATCAAATCTGACATAGCTGTAAAATAAGTCACCTAATGATATACCAATACCTA
The DNA here is from genome assembly GCA_948253155.1 of Leucoma salicis. NCBI lineage: Eukaryota > Metazoa > Arthropoda > Insecta > Lepidoptera > Erebidae > Leucoma > Leucoma salicis. The sequence continues at coordinate 8,140,086 of OX411820.1, read as the reverse complement.
CTCTAGAGTAATTTAATCATGGTCAGTTGTAGTACGTTAAACTATAGTAAAATTATTATAGATAAATTAAAAGGCATAAATGAATTAGTTTTTTCGCAATCCAGGAGTCTATGAATCAATAAACCCAATAATTTAAAATACTTTGACTTTACACTGACTTACACTGACTGTTTTTAATTGTTTTGCAACGTTGTCGGTCATAAAAAAATACACACAGAATACGACATGTTACTCCCGAGAAAGCACATACTGAAGTTCGGCCGAACTTCGGCCGAATTTTGTATATTTACCGAAGTTCGTATTCGGTTAAAATCACATTCGGCCCATCTCTAGTTTAAATAATATAGTATAGATATATAATATTTATAGATAATAATATATTATAACAACGGAGCCGTTTGCTAGAAAGTTAACAATTCACTTATGCGAAGTATCTATTTCGGTCGATCGATTATTGCTTATTGCTGCTTCCAATTGGGATCTAATACAAGTACACAGCAATTACTTCTGATAGGATAATAGTCTTGTTTTCTGAGCATATTAAGCGCGACAAAAAGCGACCTACTTCGGAACACAAATATGTATACATATTTGTATATTGACATATGCTGCGTCTTGTCTCTACTAATTCTCTTTATTTACCCCCGGTTTCTGAAAGGATGATCAAATTCTTATTCAACTAACATCACTGACAATTTAACAGTCCTGTCAAATCAAATTGAGTTACTGTAACATTGATCACAGAAAAATTTACTAATCTATGATCAATTTAATTTAAAATTCATTAGAAGTATAAATACTACTACGCCTATGACTTCCATGTGACATTCAAATAGTTACGTCATATTATTACTTCATTTTTTTTTTTTTTGTTTGTTTGTTTAAGGCATTGGAAGAACCATCAGCCTAACAGTAACTTATAAACATCGTTATTCTCTCATCACACGTAAGTTTAGTTCATAAAACAAGTCATAGTCGAAGTCAGTCATATAAAATAAGTCAGTCAAGTCAAAGTCCCACTCCAGTAAGACGATGGCGATCTTACTGAAGCTCCTATGGAGTTTTGGAGACAACAGGAAAAAACACGTTATGTCGCATTACATCACTTGCCAACACTTATGCACATACACAAATAGTTAATAAGCAAAAGGCCACCACTTTTACACATTAATACTTTAAATAACACAAGTTTAGGAAAATAATGCAGAGCGACGACATGATCTTCTTCGTGTTCCCGCCAAAACCTTATTACTTCATATCAACGTTTCAGAAACTCAAAATGACGTTTGACATACGATTCTGAAATATATCTGTCAACTGATGTGATAATCAAATCAAATAGCTAATAGTGCTTTCAGCAACTCAAATGTAGCTTAATAAGAGATTTGACAGCTTGTCAGTTAATTTATTTATTGATCAGCGTTTCAGAAACCGGGTGTTACTATTTTGAAATGAAAATTGAAGTGGCAGTGTTTTAAAGATAAAAACAGTTGAAGAATAAAATAAAAACAAATTTGGTAATTTTGTATGGGGATTTCTCTGCCTCTGGATTATGGACCTACTGTCTTTTGGGTAATAAACGACAAAATTACAGCAACTGTCATTTATTCTAATTCATTTGAATTACAAGCATGTTTTATTTAATAATAATCTATCCTCATTCCGAACTTGGATGTTGCAGATTCATTAGCATTGATAATCACTGATAAAATAAATTTCAGGTGATACGTAGTTCACCGGGTCTAGTATACACATCATTCTGATTTTTAGAAAATCAGAGGTGAATGCCTTGCGAACAACCAAACACACCGGACGAAGCATCTCGCCGTACCACGACAGATGGCGGCAAACGTTGTAAAATCGCAACGCTACACATTCTTATGTGCATTGTTTTATAAAAAAAATATTTATTGAAGTAGCACAAATACTCCATATACTTCATCCATCCATCCATCAGCCTTTTAACGTCCACTGCTGGACATAGGCCTCCCCAAGAGAACGCCACAACGAGCGGTCCCGTCATGGGGGATAAACCCGTTATCGCCAAGCTTGGCAGGTGGGTTGGCGATCGCAGTGGATGTTGATAATACTCGAGGGAGTGCTGCTGCCCACTCCCACGGTATTCCCTCAGTCGGCTCTTACGACTCCCGTGGGTAGAGGGGTGGGACAATTCTAAAGCCGGCCCCACATACTTAGTTCTTCTACAATATGCTTCAAAACTATTTATTATTTTAGAGTATTCTTTACTATTGATAAAATCGTGCTCTAAGTCAATATTTTCTAAAGGTGGAGAGACGGCACACGGCGGGTTTCTTTAGTGGGTGAGAGCCCCACACTACCCTGTTCGTTGCCCCGAACGACGGGGTGTGCGGTTAGGAACATTTTTTCCCGCCTTAACAAAAAAAGAAGAAAAAAGGCCTTTTTATACATGTCTCCCTACCGTTAGGTTTTCAGTATCACTGTTCTATGCCTATATTTATTTTATTCATAAATTGTGAACTTATATTATACAAAAACCATATTTACCACACACTCTACTCTTCTTACACAAACAAATAATTATAATACCCGCCGTTTCATACTTTACGTAAACTTTGTTACCCTCGAATATACACACATATATTTACCCCAATATCTTTCTAAAGAAGTAAAAGGCTTTTTATGTGTACTCTGTCAATATTGTTCATTCCCCACACTTCACCACAAAGATTCCCATTAAAGCCGGTAGTGTATTATCTCCAAGAAATACAGTCGGTTAATATGAGTGTATTATATTTGTATTAGAGGCACTTTAATTTTATTATTATATGTCTACTATGGACCACTTGAGATAAAATAGGTACATCGATTTGTTTTATAATTGGTGCTCGTATTTTGTCAAAACAAACCCACAATTATTAATGTTTAGGAAATCAATTTCTGAGCAGCAAGCATTATTTGCGGAAATATGTATTCATAGATATAGGTATTTAATACTTTCTAACATTTACGCGAATTTCACACATTTTGAAATAAAACTACGTTTACGGAATCTATCGCGTTTACTTGATTTTTATGCTATCCCTGGACTTAGATGGTATATGTCCAAAGCTGATATGTTGTTTCAACGGTTTCATCTACCCACAGTAATATGATTTTACAAATTTTTGGTTTATTTATTTCAACTCACATAATATTCGTTTAGAAACACAATTAAAAATATCTACTCTAAGTTTATTTTATTTTAAGCTAGTAAAATAAAATTAGTATAATACTCCTTTAAGTTTTAAAATTTTGTTTATATTTAGTGCTTAAAAATTCTACCACAAACTACCAATTAAAATTTTTAAGTAATCAAAAAACTATTTCAAAATATAGGTAGGTATTTGCTTCGAGTAGCGCAGTGATAGCTTTTTTTTTTAGGCGGGAAGATATCTACCTAACCTCCACACACCCCGTCGTTCGGGGCAACGAACAGGGTAATGTAGAGCCCTCACCTACTAAAGACTCCGGTGGCTTTATTGGCGGGCCACCGGAACCATATTTCAACAGTGGTCAGCGCAGTGATAGCCTAGTGGTAAAACTAAGGACTGCAAAGACAGTGGCATCGAGTTCGATCCCCAGTCTAAGCTCCAGACCTCTTACGGCAAACACCTCTGACTTTTCAAAATTTTTCGAAATGATGTGTCTATTTTTTTATAATTATCACTACTACTCGGTGAAGAAAAATATTGTGAGGCAACCTGCATACCGGAGAGATTTTCTCGACGGCTTGTGAAGTCTGCCAACCCGCATTGGGCTAGTGAGCTAAACTATGACCTCTCACCATGACAGGCGACCCGTATCCAATAGTGGGACAGACAAAAAAAAAGATGTACTCGTAGCATACACACTATAGGAATCCAGTATCGGTCGTCCTTAATGCCCTTAGTTATTATAAATGTGAAAGTGCGTTTGTTTATTTATTCGTTACGCTTTCACTAACTAATAAGTCGATAATCATGAAATTTAGCAGCATAGTCTGGAATCCAGAAAATGGCACAGGTACTTTTTGTCCCGGAAAAAGGGACGTTTCCTGTGGGTTAATAATTTTTGTAGTAGTTGTTAATGTCCCGTAGAGTGATTTACTAATATTATTTGATCCATTCCTGAAGTGCACGCACACGTAGTTTCGGGCAGAATCTAATATTTTATGGACTAGCGGCCTATACGGGCTGCGCACGTGGGGACATTATTTTATTTTTTAAACATTTTGGGATAAATGTAGACCATCTATCTTTATGCAGAAGGCGTTTATTTTTCTACATATTCTAATAAACAAAATACTAATATTTTGTTTTGACATTTTTAAATTCGCAATATCTTTTGAATGGAATGTACGATTTCAATAATATAATTCAAAATAGTAGATTGTATCATAAGAGAACAAACTAATATTTTTACGTCGAGGGCGCTTTTCCTCGCTACGTTCAGGATTCTACTCTAGAATCCCTCACTTCGCTCTGGATTCAAAATACGTCGCCCGAGCCAAAAATATATTTTGCGCCCGAGTGATACACTCTACTTTTCATCTCCCACTATGAGAAAATAAAAGGCGCCTCATATTTTATTGTAATATTATTATTTAATAAAACATAGAGTAACAACTTAATAGAAATTAAATAGTATCTAATAATAAAACAACGAAAAACTTATATTTACATTTGAGACATTTTCGTAATTATGAAAATTTATAGTTACAGTTTTATTAGGATTAGATATTGTACTACGGGCCGTCGTACCAGCCAGTTTTTATTCAAACAATATTTGCGTTCGATTTCTTTGGCGCTGAACACTAAGATGTTCCAAATTCAAAAAGTTCGCGGCAAAGTTAATTGCGGCGCACTTATAGAGGATTAAAAACTCATTACTGCCCGCTAAAAGTTTCTTATAGAAAACACCATCTTTGGGTGCACTTAAAGACGAACCAAGTCGTCCTTTTCGAATAGATGGGATGAAAATTAATTTGCAGGTATTGAAACAGTCTTGAATAAGAAACGATTTATTTGGGTAAGTATTACAAGGGTATCCAGGGATAATGCAGAATTCTAAATGGTGTAGATGTCATTCAAAAAGAATTTTTGAAATCGGTTCATTCGTTTTTGAGTTTATTCCTCATAAACATACAAAAATACAAATCTTTCTTCTTTATAACATTAGTATAATATATATGAGCCACAGCTTATAATATATAGAAAATTTACTGAACTACATTATTAGTTCAAGATAATTAATTGAATGAGGCGACACTTGGCGGATGTCCTTTGTTACTATTATAGAATGGATATTTTTAGGAGGAGAGCCCACCACTCACCCACGGATTGTCAATCCCGGTTATCTTTGGAGAGAATAACCTAAGATTGCCAATCCGCACTCTCACAGATAGAGGAGAATGTGATAATAGCAAAGTAGCATGCACGATAATGACAAAAAATTCATCAACGCGATACAACCATGCGATACGGTAGAACTCTCAGAACCACAATATTGCAATATTCCGCAAAAATCCGAACATAAATTCGACACGTGTTTCGCCTCTAAACGAGGCATTCTCAAGAACGCTCGGCAACAAATGAGCGAAGCTTACTCGTGTGCCTTGCTTTTATACCCCTTCCACTACACAACAGTTATGACGTATCGCTCGAACGATATGAAAACAAGTTTAGTAGTGGGGAACTACAGCTGGTTTGTTCATTCAACAACACGTTACTATGGATTTTAATTATTTCTAATTGTTCTAAAACGGACAGTCTAATATTTTTATCACAAATATGCAAGGGCTCGAATGTATGACTATTATCTAATGAATGGTTACAATCTAATAAATGTTTCGCAAAATGTGACTTTTCAGGGTAATTATGCCTATACGCAGCTATATGTTCTTTATAACGAGTTTCAAAATTACGGCCCGTTTGTCCTATTACATATTTGACATTCCAATTTATATACACCAGACTTTTTACATTTATCAATACTATCTTTACCGTTACAAAGATTTTTAAGCGAAAAGTTAGGCCTAAATGCGGAATAGATACCGTGAACCCTCAGTGTCTTTGCTAACCTGTCTGATATGCCATTAAAATAAGACAAAGTCCACGTAAAATTAGTTTGTTCCACTACAACAGGATGCAAAAGTTGTTTTACTATGCTGGACTGTTTTCTTTTATTCAATTTGTCGATCAAGTGCCTATTATATCCGTTTGATTGGGCTATATTATAAATGATATTTAATTCCTTGTTGTAAGCTACCTTATCCAACGGAACATTAAAAAGACGTCCGACCCGGGGATCGAACCCGAGACCTCATGATCAGCAGTCGCTTATACTACCACTGCACCACAGAGGCAGTTAATATTATAAGTTGGTACATTAAAAGCAAAATTTTATTACCAACAAAATTAGATACGGATTGTTAAATGAGTTCAATAGACCCAGGATGTACGTATTAGAAGCATAAATTGGATCTTTCTGCGTCATGTCTAATAATAATACCAGTAATGTTCGTTATTAATGTGATTTAAGAGACAATATCAAAGAGACATATAACACTAATGTAGCCATATACATAGGCATCGAAGTACCAATATGCAACAAAACCACTCAGACCAAGAAAAAATATAGACGGAGCATTACGAACAATCCAGTGAAGTGATATACAACCATGCCAAACTAGTAATTACAGGCGCTTACGCACACAAATACAAACAAAACCATGCCAAACAAAGAGTCATCATTTTTATCTGAAATAAATGTTTATATGGTGCTGTGTGGGGCTGGCTTTACAATTGTCCCACCCCTCTCTACCCACGGGAGTCGTAAGAGCCAACTGAGGGAATACCGGGGGAGTGGGCAGCAGCACTCCCTCGAGTACATCCACTGCAATCGCCAACTCGCCTGCCAAGCGTGGCGATTACGGCATTATCCCCCATGACGGGACCGCTCCTTGTGGCGTTCTCTTGGGGTGGCCTATGTCCAGCAGTGGACGTTGAAAGGCTGATGGATGGATGGAAATGTTTATAATAAAAAAAATCACGAGGGTTACTAGAGTATGATTTAAAATTACCCCACATGACTCGACGATTTTGTACTTAAGTACGTTACGTATATGAATACGCCGTTAGCGCCATATTATTCCTCAGGCTTATATGATTTGCTGTAAACTTCCTTTAAGTTTTTTTTTTTAATTTACCCAATTTATAGAGATTTTTTCTTTCCGGCAACAACACTTTCACGCACACTTCTTTAAAAAAGTGGCTTCACTTTTTTGGTGTCAATTCGGTGTCTTTATTTTTTGTTAGTCTGTGCAATAACAAGCACATATATTATGGTCTATGATATTAGTTTATATTAATAACTATACATATCGATACATATACATATTTAAACCTGATTTTGAATTTATTGCCAACCCACATTGGGCCAGCGTGGTGAACTATAACCTAATCCTCTAACCATGAGAAGAGACCCTTGCTCAATAATGGCGCAGAAAAAGGGTTAAAAAAATATATAGGTATTAAAAATAAATCGTATTACACAAACTACAGCTACATTAGGAACGTTGAAAATTATGGTTCAGATCTCTGTGATGGAGATAAGTACCTACTACTTAAATATATCAAACCCGCTACTTGAAATATGAAAAATATTTAGAAGATTAATTTCACCGCTACACTTCTATTTGGAAATAAATATTAACGTTACAAAAATTTACCAGTATTACCGTTGACAAATACTCTTGAACGCACCGCAAAAGCAGAACTCCAAACAGAATTTTTATTGTTTCGGCAGTTATTTTCAACATTTTATTTTCCTGTACATTACGCAGTAAATAATGGACGTAAATTATGTAGAAGAAGGTTCTTAATAATAACCATGTTTAGCAATTTTAATGAAAACGATACGTCAACATTTCTGACTAACCTTAGAGATAACACGGACCGCTAAGCCATCGCACTGACCGACGGTCATTCCCAAACTCCACATCACATTTGACTTTACGACACTTCCCCGGATTGGAAGAGACGCAGGTTCGAATCCCGCTCGCACTAAAACTTATTTTTTTACCCACATTCACTAATAATTTGTTCTTTAAAATAGCTGAGCATGTTCTTAAGTGCTAAAATACAGATAAAAAAATTATTCTTCATTAAAATAATGATCTCCACAGTGATTTTGATCACAGTGGCAATAGTATAGCGGCATAATGCAGTCTATATATTGCCTACTCTTATGTAGTCCAATGAGATGGCATTCCGGTGGGTGAAGGCCCCACACTACCCTGTTCGTAGCCCCGAACGACGGGGTGTGCGGTTAGGCACATTTTTCCCGCCTAAACAAAAAAAAAACAAAAAACGCTGTAGGTGCTTTTCAAGGCACGGTGTTGTAACATTGCCAACTTTCTCACTCTGAGTTGCTATTGAGAATTTTTGACGAAAAATCTACTATAATTTTGCTGGCTTGACACGGGATTCGAACCCGAGACCTCATCATCCGTAGTCACATACATTACCTGTACACCACTGACCGCCTTCTTCATATTAAAGGTGCCTATTTTTAGAGTTTTACGATACTTAGACAAAATCTTTGGATAATGATGCTTAGATATTGGGATATTTTTTACCAAAACACGCAAGAAAGACAGCATATATATGAATAAAATTTAGCACACATGTAGCTTCTATCTTGAATTAATACACAGAATACTTTTTATTCCACACAGGGGAAATTTTCCGTCTCATTACCTTTGAATCACACATGCATACAATTATCCACTTTGCTCAGAGGAACATTAAAATGTAGGTAAGTCCATTAAATGTCGACTAATGACTACAGCGTCCTGTTTCTATCCTCTTCTGGTGAAGAAGTACATTCTCAAGGAGGAAGACTACAAGTTATAGTTAAGCTAAAACTAAAATAATTAGAATTATTGAGTGATATTAATGTTCGTTTGTTCGAAACTTATGGAAAAGGAATACTACTTTCTATCTCAAAAATCTGGATAGTCCCTGTCTACAAAGAACCACAGTAACTCATGGCCAGGTTTGCCAGTTCGTTATAAAAAATATCTACGGTTTTACCTTATGTGAAATAAGAGAACAGTATACCTTTTAGCTCAGCTGTTGTTATAAAAAATGTATGGCGACAGTTAGTGTCACTTTCAGAATTCATTTTAAATATTAAATAACGTTGCAAATGCTTTGAGTGTCGCATAAGTGGATTCTTTTGTCATTCTTTGTGTTTTATTATTCACTTAGCATATCGTGGAATGAGAAGTTATTTCTGCTATTTTCAGATATACAAAAGATTTCGCTCGAGTATCAAGGAATTAATTAAATAAATCTGCGTGGAATTTATTTATACAATTTTTTTTACTTCTAGCGGTTGATATAATGTTTTTGAGCGATAAGGGTTGATGATGAGACAAAAAGTCAAGAAATTAATGTAAGATTCATACACGCGTAAACGTGCAAAGTGATGTTGATATTTTGCTAAAACAAAGACCAGTACGTCCTACTAAACTTAAACCTAAGCAAAGAATCATTATAAGCTTTTATAACTTAGTGATAACAGTCTATCTATCTATCAGCCTTTCGACGTCCACTGCTGGACATAGGCCTCCCCAAGAGAACGCCACAACGAGCGGCCGTGTGTGTGTCATATGGGGGGATAGTGCCATAATCGGCACGCTTGGCAGACGGGTTGGCGATCGCAGTAGCTGTTGTTAATACTCGAGGGAGTGCTGCTGCTCACTCCCCCGATATTCCCTCAGTCGGCTCTTACGACTCCCATGGGTGGAGAGGGGTGGGACAATTCTAAAGCCGGCCCCACACGGCGAACAGTGATAACAGTAACAGAGTAAAAAAAAAAATAATAGATCACAAGTAAATATTTCGAAAATTTCAAGAACTACCATAATGAGGACAAAATTTTCATCTAGGTTTATAGATGGTTTCGAAATGAACCGAGCAATTTCAAAATATTCGTGACACAGCCACTTACAGCCATGTCCGGGTATTTTTCATTACGATAAGCATATATGACCTACTTACTAATATTTTCATCAAATATCTCTGATGGATAATTGAACATTTGTAATAACAAGCTCCACGCAGACAGAGAAATGAAACTAGAAGTAGGGTTTCGGCAACTTTTTCAATACATTCATAGGCATATTTTTTTGAAAAAGCCTTAGATCTTTTTTCTATGACAGTTATTTACTTTTATTATGGGAATTATCTCTACCTGAATACAAACTTAATAGCTACCTATACTAAATATGTTTAATTTTTTTTTTCACCCAATTAAATAACCTGGGTCCCTGCATTTTTGCAGTATTGACAGAAACTCATATTTTTCTTCGTACTCCAGACACTATTGAATTGTTGAAAAGAATATATCATTAATGTAAGAATACTTAATAAATAATGAAACGTCCATCCATCCATCCATCAGCCTTTCGAAGTCCACTGCTGGACATAGGCCTACCCAAGAGAACGCCACAACAAGTGTTTCGCTCATATGGGGGATAGTGCCGTAATCGCCACGCTTGGCAGGTGGGTTGGGGATCGCAGTGGATGTTGTTAATACTCGAGAGAGTGCTGCTGCCCACTCCCCCGGTATTCCCTCAGTCGGCTCTTACGACTCCCATGGGTGGAGAGGGGTGGGGCAATTCTAAAGCTGGCCCGACACGGCAATAGAAACGTATTTTATACATATTACTAATTGTCTCTGGAACTTCTTACTATCTACTTGCTTTGTTTAAGACATAAACAAGTTCAAAATACTCAAAGGTAAAGTCTCCTTTGTGATAAATTCAACATAATATTATACTAAGAATTTAACACTAAGATTCTTAGACACGACACGTGCATAAATGTCGAACTAAGAAGTTTCTCAACATTAAGCTACACCTTTAGTTTGTATATTTACTGTGGTTACACCGTGTAAGTTAAAGTTTAAGGTTAACAATATTTACTACTAAATAAAGTTACTTGAAAATGCAAACAAAGTGTGCAATGTAATGTGAGATTTAGTTGAACAATTCACTCGATTATGGCTACAAGAATGCTTGGGTCAAATGTCGAGGGTCTTGTTTGGCATTCCGGTATTACAACTCTATACTCCGATTTAGTACATAAACATAATTTATAATAGCTACCATTAAAACCTTAATGACCCACTGTATAATAAGGATTTGAGAATAATAGCGTACTATACGACGGTAAGTGGTACTTAATGACTGCTCTTTAAAACAAAAACACCAAGGCACTAACTAAGTTTCGTCTTACCAAAAATTGCTGTGCTTCAAAAAAAGTATCAGCGCAACCAATTTATTAAAATACGCTAAGTTAAACATTATATTATTGCCTGTTTTTAACTTATCCCATCAAATATGTAAAAAACAGGTTACTTTTCTCTTGTTAACAAAAACTTATGCTGAAACGGAAATTCTTATTACGTAGGTAATTGATAAACTCTTAAGGCAAATTCTGTTTGCAATTATTGGTTATATAATTTATAGCACGTTAGTTGTAATTCCTTTATTTTTTAATTTTATTTTATTTTCTTTTGATTGTACTTTCTGATATTAGTGTCTTAGAATTTCAGCAATTTTATACTAAAAATGGTTGACTATCCTTACACTGGTTATTCTATAACCTACTAAGGAAATCGAAATACTATTAATTTGTTACTAAACTGTGTACTGAACTTTTTCTATAATTGACATTCTACTGTATGATGTAACAAGATTGTTTCACTTAAAAAGGAAATAAATTGATTATTTACTAGTTTTTAGGCTGTATCTCAGGTTCCCGATATAGTAGCAGGATAAAATGTATACGAGTTGTTAAGTCTAATCGAGATCTATTAAACAAAAAAAAGTTGCGTCAAAATCAGTTTCAGTAGTTTTTGCGTGATACGTGAACAAACAAACAGACAAACAGTTAAACAGACAGACAAAAAATCTAAAAAAAATCGTTTGGTGTTCAGACACGCCTATATAGCCTAAATCAGTCATTTTTTTCTCAAATATCTTAAATGTACAGACATAGCTCTGTTACAGCTTTATAATAGTATAGATTAATTTATGTACCTAAAAAAAGAGACTACCTGTAAGATGTTTTTTTCACTATTAAAAAGGATACCTTCATAACAATAATCGATTGCTTTAATTCTCATCTTCTAAGCATAGCTGACGGACTAAGATTACAAGTGGTACCACCGTCTGCAGTACAGCAACTCGTTGTGATTTAGTTGTGGTGGTACTTATATTTGTCCGTGTGGTTGGTAGTTGTCCGGACAAAGTGTCACCACCCCATCCTTTTCCGCGGGTGTCGTACAAGGCGACTAAGGGAAATAAGCAATTATCACCCATTGCATTACTGGTGGTAGGGCTGGGTACCAAGTGAGAGTACTCACTCGCTATCGGGCCCGGACGGGTCGGTACCACCGTCTCCTGTGTGATCGGTCATGTAGCACGTCAGTATGTTTTGGCTGTAGCAGAAGATAGCCATTTTATATCTGAGAAATGAAATGGTGCGCAGCGGCTTGACAATACTCTCGGTATAGTTGAGTCCATAAGCGACGGTTACCATCAGGTGGGCCGTGGCTCGTCTGCCATCATTAGCAATAAAAAAAAATATAGTCCATTCTTAATTTCACATCCTCTTACTAATTTTTTAGTTGAGTCCATAAATAGCGGTTACGACTGACATACTGTAACATGACAACAAAACAGATGGGCCTTGAATATGCGCCTCCTGGTTAACTGTTCCAGACGCCTTCCTAACTAAGCTACCTATATAGCTATATGACATGTTTAGGACTATCAATTTCGATAAAACATTCCTTGTTAATGTCTTGAGTGTCCCGCGCCATCTGTTGGATGTATTCCCATAAATTGCTCCAACCAGGTCAGGATAAGGTTCAGTGTAGGATGGCCTGCCACCAGGCAGTGGTTCGATGCAGGCTACACAGGACCGTTTGTTGTGGCATTCTCTTTGGGAGGCCTATTATAGGAGACATATATTGGGCTTAAACGGCAATGCGTCGGTAATACACTTGAAGTTAACTTTTACAAAACGCTGATGTTTCTTTTTAATCGAAGAGCATAGTTATTAATTAAAATTTATTTAAAGTTCATTAACACTTATGAGTAACTTTGTAAAACAAATGTTTGGACATCGAAACTCAATCAAGTGACAAACTTATTAGAGTGATTGCTTCCAGACAGATCGATCCTACTAATTTAATTAATTTGAAAATTATTCGTTAACGATATAAATATAGCCTTTTTTTTTTAATGTTAAGGCGGGAAAAAATGTTCCTAACCGCACACCCCGTCCTTCGGGGCAACGAACAGGGTAGTGTGGGGCCTTCACCCACTAAAGAAACCCGCTGTGTGCCGTCTCTCCGCCTTTATTGGCGGGCCACTGGAACTATGTTACATTCCTTCGGTAGTATATAAATATAGCCTACTAATTAAAAAAATATTAACTATTGACAAAATAGTCTATCTCGCGTTAAATACGTTTAATATTTCCTTTTCATAACACTCATCATAATTACTAGCGACCCGCTCCGGGTGCAATTTACTAATAAATAAATATTATAGATTTTTTAGGAACAACTTTATAACCCTCTACTAGAATAGCAGACGACCGACGGTAACTTATAAACGTTGCTCATGGACTCAACTCCACCAAGTGCTGTCTTTTTACCATTTTATTTTGCGGATATGAATTTAAAGAAAGTACGAATATTCCTAGCGGAAGCGATACCACTAGAACACATCAAAGTGCCTTCACTTTTGGTCACGTATGACACGGTGGTACCAACCCTTTAAGGCCCGATAACAAGTGAGTATTCCTACTTGGCAACCAGCCCTATCACCAGTAATACAATGGTGATATTTGCTTACTTCCCTTAGTCACCTCGTACGATACCCGCTGGAAAAAATGGGGTGGTGACCCTTGAATTCTGTGTAACTTTGTATTTTAAATGTTTTAACATTTAAATGACAATATTATACTTTATTAGTGTCCTCAGAATATTTTTTATCCATAGACAATAGTGAAAGACTATAATATCCATTAATTATAGAGAAAAATCTATTTTTGTAGTATTTCAAAGTTACCATCCACAAAAGTGTAACTTTGACACAATAAATATGTCACAAAAATTAGGTAATATTTGATTATTAAATCTGGTTTTCTAAATTCAAAAAGGCTGACAAGGCAACCACTTCTACCATCTGTCGCTTACGTTTGAACCATTCTTGTACCCCAGTATTTCTGACCAAACTTAGGATTAGAGATAGATCTATTTGTGAATGTGGACTAGCTCAAGGAAATGTGGACCATATTTTTTTTAGCTGCACCAAACATCTCTACTCATTGTATGATATTTTACCTCATGAAATTCCCCGTCCTACCTCATTTAAATCACTTTTATCACTTGTATTTACTCCATTTGTTTTAATTCTCTGTAAATTTATAAAAGTAAATAAGATTAAATTGTAAATAAATTTCTTTAACACCGTACATTAGAATAATAGATTTTAGAATGATATGTAGTTAGTTGATGTTGTTTGTTTCAGAGTATTTATCCATCATAGTAATTTGTTAAGTTTGACACATAATCACCGGCCTTTCTATTATCACCGAACAATCTCCTTCGTTTGACGGTTTATCTCTGCCACGTGACATTGGCAAAGTTGTGGACATACTCCTGCAACAGCCATAAATCAAGAAGAAGAAGATTATTAAATTACTTTGGGTAACATTGGTTTATATTATTCTCAAATTAGGGATGTGGCTATGGCGATACGAACATAAATTTGTAGTAGTATCATATATATATATTTGTAAAAAAGGTCCATCAATCAAAATTTAGCAATTACAAGTATATATTTTTTTTAATTCACATCAAACCTTGTTTAAATCCTAAAATGAGCAAACCGTTAAGCATATTAAAATGAATATAAACTAAAATAATTAAAACAAACAAAAAAATATGTAAACACTTTGTTTTGAAATATCTATTCGCACTACTACATATATAGTAAATTGTCATCTATTTAGTAAGTGTGTGGAGGGCACTCAATTGTATGGCAATACAATCACAAAATATCAAAAAAGTTATTCACTGTTTAACGAACTCAAATTCACGCGCTAATTTTGGAAAAAGTTTTGACATTAACTTTGTTTGAGAACTTCGCTTCTATTTTAATGTGCGCTTACGGAACTTTTTAAAAAATAAAATCTTAAGCAAGCATTAACAAAACATATTGATTTCATAGGGAAAAAAATTAAAATATTCTCATAGTCACACTCTCAATGTTACCCGAATGAATCAAAGTTACCCAGATTGACTGTAACTTTTTAAATTTTATCGAATCAAATTTCATTTGAGTGTTACCTACTAAGAGTGTTTTTTACAAGGAACACATAATCATAATTAAAAAAGATTTTGTCAATATATTACATTAATTATTGCCTTCCCTTAAACATTATTATATTTGTAAGATATTGTAAAATTGCAATATATCTTATATTATTATTTTTAAGTATTTATTTCACATAAAGTATCAGGATAATTATATAATCGGTACTTATTCCTTCTAAGTAAATTCTTTTATTTTGACCTTTATTTTAGCACTTGACATGCTGAGCTACTTAAGGAAAAAAATATTTGTAAAAGCTCTCTTTTTCCACTTTCACAAACTATTTATTCTTTAAATTGTTTTAGTAACTTCAGTGATAGACATGCTAAAGACTTCAAGTACCTATTGAAACGTAAACGTCTTACAACTAAAACTTTATATAATATAAGGAAATCAGCCGGTTAACATTGTCATACAATTCGGAAATAGAATGGAAATAAGCACAAGCTTTCTCTATGCCCACATGCGTCACAGTTAACTTAAACT
This sequence comes from Leucoma salicis, assembly GCA_948253155.1. Classification (NCBI taxonomy): domain Eukaryota; kingdom Metazoa; phylum Arthropoda; class Insecta; order Lepidoptera; family Erebidae; genus Leucoma; species Leucoma salicis. The sequence goes on along the minus strand of OX411820.1, from coordinate 8,124,137 downwards.
TAGTTTGCAGCGGTAGTCTTGCTTTCCTTGTCTCAGCGTGAATGCCAGCCTGCTCGACCGGAAAAATCACCACCCTGTAACAGAAAATAGTCGCACTCGCAAGCAACGAGTTCTTTTTTTTTTCTTTTTGAAGTAATACTTTTAATGCGACTTCCAGCAAGGTTGCGTTAAACGTTTAACGCTACCATGGAGATGGATGGATGATCAGACACCTAAATTCTTAACATCGACTTATAAGAAATTTGAAATTTTACTAACGCCATCTAGTGACATTAGACAATTACTTTATCGAACAAGGTATTTAAAAACATAACTGTGACAAATTTTGCAGTTACGAATTTAATAATTACTTTATTTATTAATGATGCCAAAGAAGTATAAGTTCTCAGGCGCGCACATAAGTGCACGCATTTTTTTTGTTTTGTTTCGTATGAACGTAACTATCGTAGATTGGGTCTACTGGACTCTTTCGTTATCCAGCAGTTTATCTCCTCACTGTGCACCTCTTCTCTACTATCTTCCCTCTCTACATCGTCCCTTCTCTTGGGGTTGTCGATGCGTGTTGCTAGCGTCTATAGGCTATACTCGTAGTAACCGTTAATCGGCGGCCATATTCTTGTTTGCTAACTTACTAAGTTAGACTAAGTCAAAAAAACGTTTAAAAATGAAAGATGTTGGTTATTTCTACCAATTTTGTTTTTTAATTGTGCAGATATTAACTTCTTACACATTTTGATCTGTATTTTAACACTTGACATGCTCAGCTACTTTAAAGAACAAATTATTTGTGAATGTGGAAAATAGAAGTTTAGCGCGAGCGGGATTCGAACTTGCGTCCCTTCCAATCCGGGGAAGTGCTCTAGACCGCTATCGCACTGACCGACGGCCATTCCCAATCTCCACATCACATTGACATGCATTTATATGCATGAACCCAATATAGTAAGTTTAATTTTGCAATTAAAATTCATACTATTTGATGGCGCGATTTTTTAAACATTTTGATCGGCCATTCGCAATCTCGTCTTCTCTTTTTTAACACTCACCAATAATATGTTCTTAAAAACTACTTACACTTTTGAAGTCGTCTTATCGAGGAATTGATGGAGTAGTGCCCCTTTGTATTTGAAATCGTAGCAAGCAAGTTATTATAACGACCGTATATGTACCAAAATAGCCTAACTTTATTATATTTTTGGGGGATTATTTAGGGGATTAACTACTCTAATGCTCTTTAACCTTTTAATTGCAAAGCATTTAATCCTAAAACAAATAATGGTCCAATAAAGGTTCTTGGAAGGCTCAAGTACTCTTTCAAAAGTGGCCTTCACGTGTGACGTCACGAACCCTTTGACTAGGGACTAATGAAATAGTTGGCTCCTCTGTTCACAATGTAGACAACTCAACTTGAAATGAATTGACTAACTTACGTGTATACTAACTCTTTGATGGGGTTTGCAAACCAAAAATAATACAAATATATGAGAACACCAATAACAAGTTTTAAATTTCAAAATTCTATTTTTTATATATCAACATGATGAAGATATAACATGTCTACCGTATTTGTCTGAATGGATCTTAGGAAGCTGTAGTGGATGAGATCAGCACTAGTACACCAAACAATCACCTAACTTTTTCTAAGACATCATTCGCTTGAAGCAGAATTGGGTGGTTCTCCGGGGTCCGAGCACAGTGCTCGTTGAGCGTTTTCGATTATCGTACAGGATCCATTTTTCATCACGAGTAACCATATAATTCAAAACTCCCTCGTTAATGTTTCGGTTGAGTGATGTAATGCAGTACTTAAAGCGTGTTCATTGGTGTGCTTCAGTCAATTCATGAGGTCCTCATTTTTGGAGCATTTTTACTTTTCCAATTTGTATTATGTAAACTAAATCTGTTTTAAAAAGTTCTGTTGAGAATAAAATAGATAGCAAAGGTTCATACCTTGATTTATTAAATACAAAAAACGCCAATTTCATTGTACCTATTACTTAATTTAACTCGTATGCAAATGAGAAAGTTAGCTTTGGAGCTACAAACATGCTTAGAGATATTCGTACTGAACCTTATTAAATTATGTAGGGATATTTCGAGTAAATATGTTAAAAGTGTGGAAACTCTCCCAACATAATTAATTATGAAATTTTGAGGTTAATATATAATGTATTAAAATTAAGGGTGTGTATGGGCCCGCAGCTTTCTCATGTAACAGAGACAAGTTGTATTAATTAAGTAATAACTAGTTTTTGGGATCGTCCGTGTAGACTTCAAAACTGGATACACAGAGAAATGAGAAAATATCCTACGTGAACTATTCATTTTTGGGATAAAATATATAATACTTGTATCCTATACATACTAATCCGGACATATATATAAATAAATAAAAAATAAATATTCACGAACATTTTTTTTTTGCACACCACGTCCTTTAGTCCCAAACTAAGCTTAACGCTTCTGCAATGGGTACCAGATTACGGATATAATACATATATTACTTTTTTTTTGTAAATACATACATATAATAGATAGAAAACACCCAGACGCAGTACAAATATCTGTGTTTATCACACAAATATTTGACCTGAGTGGGAATCGAACCCACGACCTCGTGCACGGAAGTCGGTTACACTACCGACTACGCTACGAGGCGTTATATATATATATATATATATATATATATATATATATATATATATATATAGTTCGGACATGTGGAAAGAATGATAATAAATAATATAAAGATAAGCGACTGGTTAAGAAGATATATAATGCAAAAGTGGAAGGATAGGTACAGGGGGAGACCGAGACTCACCTACCTAGACCAAATCGGTCATGTATTAAAGGAAGGTGGAGTCAGGAATCTCCGAAACCGGCTAGCGTGTATGAAAAGAATTATAAATGTGATGGAGGTGAGAAATGTATGCAAGAATAGAGTATTTTGGCACTCTGTTCTCTCTGCCTACCCCACAAGGAAGATGGCGTGATGATAAGAAAGTATGTAAGTATATATGACGATGTATAAATGTTAGTGCCAAGCAAGCTTCAGTAGGTATTTGAGGTAATGGTTTCCGAGTACCAAAATTAAACCCTGGAAGTAGTTATAGGTTGTTGGAGTCCTAAATAAAAGTCTGACTCCGATCTCATGGTAAGCCCGCCAGTAACCTGTGCATCGAAGTGCGTCGAAAACCCCCAGTCTTTGTGTAATCACTTCTGTAAATACTCTTAACCAACTATAATCAAATAGATAGTTTACCGACCCGAAAAACATGGAATAAACCTATGAAGATTGACAAACAATTTATAAAAATAAAATATTATAATTATTAAAAAAGTAATATTTGATGAGTTGATTCTATTTAAGTTTTGACCCTGAAAGGTCTCTTTAACTACACATGTAAGCTTTTTTATTGCCTATGGCGACACGTCCCACCTGGTACTAAATGGTAATCGCCAATAACTTACCTAGAAATATCAGGAGAACCATTCCCAACATTAACCTCCCCAACAAATTTCACTATGGAAATGGCGGGAAAATAAGGATGGATAACAAGTCCACGAAGGATGGTCCCTTCTCTGACCCAAATAGCCGCCTGCGATAGAGATGGCGCAAGCGCGAGTACCTGAGCCTGATGCCGCCCTAGCTGAGCCCGTGGGTGGATAGACCGAGGGACGTCCTCCACCCGTAATGCCTCCCGTGAAGGCACAACGCTCCGGTGTACGTTGCTCAGGAAGGAAAGCCAAGCCGCCGCGGCGAACCACTGAAGTTATGTCATAGTTCCAGTAATCCGCCAACATATGCGGAGATGGCACACGGCGGGCTTATTTTAGGCCCTTTAGTGGGGAGCCATCACCCACTAAATAACACCCTGTTCATTGCCTCGAATGGTGTATGGTTAGGTAAATAATACATTTATTCCCGCCTTAAAAACGGATTGATTACAAGTAATCAATTGTGCCTAATTAATTGTGTATTTTGACTTATTTTGAGAAATGAACAAGAATGATTAGTAGGTAATTTAGTAAATTATTTTTCTTCTCGTAGGTACTCGTATTATGCTCGAGTTCATTCGTTTTTGAAATAATATAGATGTAATAATGAGAGTGTATGTTGAACGACAACCTTGATACATGAAAAACTACGAGGATACGTAGTTTCCTCTGTTCAAAATCAGGAAACCAGAGACAGCTTATTGGCTCAAATATTAGCCGATTACGGTAACAATATCATGTTCCATGCTGCCTACAATCTCCTTAGAAGAAAATAGTGAGATATTTTATTTGGAAATAATCCCTTTGAGATATAACATCATGACGTACAAACGAAATATCCGTATTAGAATCTTATCATTTATTGTACGCAACTATATATAGTTATTTTCCTCAGAGATGGGCGTGTGGGTGTGCTATTTGAAAGTGATACCTACGTAATACTAAACACATTGTATGTTATACCGTAGATTACCAATTGATTAGCCTTTACTCTTTGCCTTACTCTATGATTGGAAATTCGTGTAAGTCAGGTCAGCCACATTCCACCAAAGTCAACTAGCAGAGATTAATAGACTACACCAGTCGTCTTCGGCGAATTGACAGGTTTTCTTGGGACAGCTGCTTTACGATTTTATAACTTATTGTTTATGATTAGATACGCCTATTATTTTCAAAAATAAGAGGAATATCACTCGAGCCCTCTGCCCTAATATTGACCGACTTTCATGACTCTATTTTATACGTATTTAATTAATAAACTTTAAGAATCCCTAAACATATTCTAGTAGATGACAACAGCTAGAAGAAATGAGGCTAAAATGTTATATTTCACCCATAAATAGTATTGACATAAAATATATATATCATCCATCCATCCATCAGCCTTTTCGTCCACTGCTGGACATAGGCCTCCCCAAGAATGAGGGATAGTGCCGTAATCGCCACGCTTGGCAGGCGGGTTGGCGATCGCAGTGAATGTTGTTAATACTCGAAGGAGTGCTGCTGCCCACTCCCCCGGCATTCCCCTAGTCGGCTCTTACGACTCCCATGGGTGGAGAGGGGTGGGACAATTCTAAAGCCGGCCCCACACGGCTATATATATATATATATATATATATATATATATATATATATATATATATATATATATATATATATATATATATATATATATATATATATATATATATATATATATATATATCTTAATATATATTATATGTATGTATTTCTATTTGATACATTTTGGTAACCATTCACATAATTTGACATGCACAGCCTTACTGTAATTAAATCGTTTGAAGATAAGCAATTTTTTACCGGTGTTATTCGGGATGATGTAAGAATTCTAACTACACCCAATAACTACAAATGTTGAGGCAATACAAAATTGTAGTGGAATAAAGAGGCTCGTATACTTACATACATGAGTCATAAAAATACTACACTCGTTTTTGCGCAGTCGCAAAATAAAGAGATGGGATGATATTTCTTATTCCAAACAACTTTTTAATTATTCGCCTTCGCTTGACCTATCACATATCGATCCCACCTAAATAACATAGTTTATGTGATAAAGCGCGTTAAATTACTAACAATCTATTCAACATGTCATAGGTATAGGCATCCGCGTTGTACTTGGTAACTTATTCCATTTCATTGGGTATTTAAGAAGGTTAGACGGTGACCGTTCGTTGGGTGTTCAGATGGTAACAGAGCGATGGAGGAACCAATTCATATTGTTCCTATCCATCGACTTGGTTTTTGAAAGAAGCACCACTTACCATTAAGTGAGTCACTGCTGCACTGATACTGTTAGTAATGTTTGGCATTATTAGCAACAAAAAATAGTGCGAAGTACAGGGGGAGACCGAAGTAATATATCTAGACCAAATTATGTATTGAAGGACAGTGGAGTCACGAGTCTCCAAAACTGGCAAGGCTCTTCATACACGAAAATAATTATGAATGTTGAGGAAGCATAAGATATATGCAAGAATAGAGCCACACTCTCGGCACTGCCCTCTCTGTCTTCCCCGCAAGGTGTATTTGTTTCTTGTTAAGCTTACTTAAGTATGATATTAAAAACTCAGTACTATGATAAAACCGTGCTGAGTATAAACGTGCAAAGGAATTGTCATATATTACTATAAACATAGATCAGATACCCTGCACACACGTATAGTGTATTCATAGAACATCTTTATCTCCGCTCAACATTCGGAAGTACAAAGTGAATTATATCCACTAGAATAGGTTTCGAGGGTGTCTTCGAATATCAGGCCGGATGTCTCTTGTCCGATGTGCTTATGTATGTAACATATCTTTTAGTATTTCTGATATAATATGTATGACTCAGGTAATCTATATATATAATATCAATTAGTTCGTTAGTCTCGCTAAAACTCAACACTGGCTTGACCGATTTGAATAATTGTTTTTTTTTTGTTTTGTTTGCTCTGATACAGGGGACCTCCACTGTGTCAGAGTGAATAAGTAAATGTAAAAATTAAGGGGGAAACTCTATAAAAAAATAGAAAAGGGTATTTGGCTAACAGACGACAAAAGGACAGCTACTGTCATTATTTCTAATTCACTTACATTACAAGCAAGTTTCCTTTAATAACCTATCAAAATGCAAACCTTATACGACACAGTTAGATTGGAATTGATAATCGATGAAATAAATTTGTAGTTGATACGAAGTTCACCGGGTCATCTAGTGTTATATATTAATTTGGTGCTTATAAGACATTGTTCCTGCGCGCGCCGAAGGACGAGGGCCTGCTCTTCGGCCCAGTTACAAGATCCCCCCCCCCCGCAGTTGAGTACCCGTAGGTGACGGTCTTGGGAACAATCCCCTGAGTTGCGAACCACCCCCTGCTTTCTCATCGCTCTCTCTCTCTCTTTAAGTTTCTATTATAAATTAATTAAAAGCTCGCCCTCGTATAGCATATCAAAATTCTTGTCTATTTCAAAACCTTTTGAGTAAAAATTTATTTGTTTCTTGTTTTTAAACCGTTATTTAGTTACATTCAAATTCTGCTGCTCAAGCATTTTCAATTTGCTTCTTTCAATTACAAACATATTTTAACTGAACGATAAATATATTTCATGTCATGTCGTTTAGCTGTTTGATCTCTCTCTCTCTTTATTATACCTTAAGTGTGATTCCATAAATATTTAATTAAAATCTGAGGGATCTGTAGGTAACATTAATTACACCTTTTTTCTTTGATAAGGTGGGAACCGCACACCCCGTCGTTCGGGGCAATGAACAGGGTAGTGTGGGGCCCTCACCCACTAAACAAACCCGCCGTGTGCCGTCTTTCCGCCTGGACTGGCGGACCACTGAAACTGGAGCTTCATCAGTGTGGTGAAGGACTAAGAATACAAGTGTCACCATCCCATTTTTTCCCACGGGTGTCGTATAAGGCGACTAAGAGAAGTAAGCAATTATCATCCCTTGCATGACTGGTGGTAGGGCGGGGTAAAAAGTAGGAGTACTCACTTGGCATCGGGACCAAATGGGTTGGTACCATCATCTACCGTGTGACCTGCCATGAAGCACATCGTTGCATTTTGGCCGTAGCAGAATATAGTCGTTTATTCTTTCATTTCATATCTGTGAAATGAAATGGCGAGCAGCGGCTTGACAATACTCTCGGTATAGTTGAGTCCATGAGGGACGGTTACCATTTACCATCAGATGGACCGTGGCTCGTCTGCCACTACATGCAATAAAATAAAATAAAAATTGTATGACATTACTTCAGTGGTCCGTCGGCGGCTTACCCTTAGGGTACCTTCTTTTCTTTGAGAACATTAATTACACCTGCTTGATAAATATAAAACCATATAAACTATTTCATTCTATCGACACAAAGCTCGAAATTGTGAAATCGAAAATAACAGTCCCGATTAGGATTTGAACCTGAATGAATTTGTTGTCGAAATTCGCAGTCCCGAGCAATTGTCATGATTGTTTGTGTGCTTTACCGCATAAGATTTGTTGTCGGTGTAATTAATTGCTAAATGACGTTCTATTGTTGCAAACTGCCATCATCATCTTTTTCTAGTTTCACCATAATATATTCACAGTAGGTAATACGTAATCTGCTTAAAATAACTTGTCACAATATTTTGATTCATACGAAAATGTTGTTGAAATCTCTTTAGCCTTCAATCTCTCATAAACTCTAACAAACCATTCAGAGTTAAATATCTGCGTATTTATATTATTCATAAAGCCCTCCTGTAATGTCAGAAACATCGTATATTTTATTAAAACATCTGAACGTCTCAAATTGTTACTAATATTAAGTAATATTTTGTTACAGAGCAATAAGAGGAACGAAGAACACTCAACACATAATTCTCATTGCTGTCGTAAAGAAAAGGTATGTTTCCTTAAGTTAGTTATGTTTTTCTTCTCATTTTCTTTTGATCTGTGCTTTATTTTATATACATTAGGATAAATTTATTGTATAAAGAAATTTACACCTATAATAACTATTATATATATCATAATGAAATCCTTAAAAATACCTGAAAATATTATGTATTTTTATTTGGTTTCACAAAGCAAGACAAATAGAAGCCTTGCAATTTATGAATGCATAATAATAATAATATTGTAAAGTTTCAAAGCTTTCCAGAACGATTATTAACATGTTATGTTCAATACTATTAACTCGTGGATCTATTAACATTTTACAATATAGTCGTATTGCTTGTATTCTGATAATATACAAAATAAAAATATTCTTTAAAACAAAATTTATGTAAAGTCAACAACCCTGATATTGCTACTTTTTATAAGAAATTGAATAGCCAACCATCTGTGGGTATACCTATATTGAAAATTAATATGAGGAGTATCATAAAGTATAAAAGAAAATCTCGTTCATTATGAAAAAATATTTAACTTCAACATATTAGATTATAAGAATAGGAAACGTCCTTCGATTCACGGTCATCTTTTATAAAACTTAGAACCGCTCGTATTTCCTGACAGCAAAACAGCCTGTTTTTTATTCACCAGAATATCAAACACATTTCTCTTACCTCGTACATCAAGTTTGAAGGCTTCTTAAAAAGTTTCTTCTGAGATACGTTGCAAATTCGCAAAGTAGCAAAGTTTTCTGTTTGACAGAGAATATCGATGGAACACTCCATTTATTGTGTGAACTTCAATATCAACTGTAATTATATAAATTTTAAAACTGGTGTTTTTCAGATAATTTGTTTATTGTTCATAATTTATTAAATATTTAGATAATTTGATATATATTTTTAGCATTTGACATGGACATGGATTTGAACCTGCATCTTCTGGATACCGTCCAGATGCTTTGCCAATTCAGCCATCTATCTTATCTTATCTTCTTGTTTAATGGCTCTTGTTGTGGCAGTGTGAGCACAATTTCGCCAATATCGAGTATTAATTTAAGGTAGACCGTCAAACGAAGGAAATTTGTTCGGTGAAAGAGAAATAAACGGTGAAAAATGAGTCCAACACAACGGATTACCATGAGATACAGTGAAACAAAAAATGCAACTCTAACTACATGACATAAAACTACTTATAGGAATTCAGTTCAGTTTGACGATGGTCGTCAAACCAAAAAAAGCGTTGTTTTACGAAATGAGGTCCTTAACGTACGTTAAATAATAACGATTACGGTAACAGATGTCCCGCCCACTGGTTAACATCACTTTCGGTGCGTCTAGCCATAGATATACTCGTAGTATATACTGTCAGCATATAAGTACTATATGGATGCGTCTAACAAACAGTATGTACCTACAACATTATGGAGACTCTTTTGTATTTGTATTTATTCTACGAGAGTTGTTCATCTGGCGATAATACAAATAATGTAGAAAGGAAGAAAAAAGTCTTTCAAACACCTGTTAACAACCAAAATTTTTGGGATGAGCAGGAATTCATATATGTTCGAATTCATTCATTGCAAGGTATCGTAAGACTATCGTGTACCTAATAAAGGAAGTAGCTCTATTGTTGACACGTCGTATCGAAGACGATACCTATAAAAATTGTTACAGAAAAGTAGAATTTCTCATAAGAATACTTTGATTTAAAATTATTTGTCTACAATATTTCAGAAACTTGGCTGTAAAACCTAGCCTACCTATAGATCAGGTACTTGCTACTCTATAATGTTATGTTTCCGGATCGCTTTATTAGATGTGTTGGGCATGTGTCAGGTTTGCAGAAATCAACAGTGTGTCATATTATTCATCGAGTGATTCGGTTAAATTATGTCCTCATTACATAGACATTCCATCTAACGAAGAAGAAAAATTGGCTGTTGCAACTGACTTCTATAATATAGCTAGATTTCAAATCAAACTTTAACAGACGTGAAGTCCTCGGTTGGTCTCCACCGGCATTGAATTCTGCATGAATAGCTTATTTTTCTTTACATTACCTATAATATTGTCACAATTCACAACTAATAATAAAGGAATAATTCAAAGTTTTGTCATTGGCGTTATAAACAGTAAAATAAATACATAATACGTATATATAGTATATACTTATATACATTACATATTACTTCCATGACAAAAACAAAAATACCATAGACTATAACATCCTGTGTCCATGATAAAAAAAAGATAAACTGACGTATACGGACAAATGTTGGCATACTAGAAAATTCTCCCATTTATTTTTATTACGAAAATACGTTGCTATGTGCTGGCATCCCTAATAACTTTGACGAGTGGTTTTTTAGGCAATGAAACAACGCTTTGTATTTAACGTACGTTAAATATCGTTCGTAATCGTTATTTTTTGACGTACGTATGTTACGATAATCAATCGTTTGAAACAACCGGCCCTAAATTGTAGTCTTAGAAAAAGGTTTGGTCCGTGTGTTACCATATGTGGTTCATAAATAGATGTCAATTTTGGTCACCATGCGATGTCAATCAGGCAAATGATGCTTCACCTAGCCGATCGTACCAGTGTCAAGTGCCGCCCAACTAGACTACGACTTTCTTCAATTTGATCTCTACATTAAGGTTATCCGCTAGGTCACGTCATCCATGAGATGGCGCTAGTTTTGCAAAACTAACAAATTAATTATTTTGTTGTATTTGGTGAGAAATAAATATCTTTTTATTCATTTTTGCGACACTATAAATATATCTGTAAAGCGCCTCGAAGATAATTGAAACGATTTTTATAAATAATTTATCCGTATATTTAAATATGTATTAATGTCAATTGGGCTCTAATCATATCAGTACGAACCAGTGTTACGCACACATGCAAGCTGAGAATCAGTTGCCAAGTGACTAAAATTCGTTTCGTATCTCATCTCTTGTGATCCGCATGTCCGACGTACAGAATCTGTAATAACATGCTCTTTTTAATAACAAATTTCAATATTCACAGACATTTTCACACAACGTCCTCTGGTCCCAAACTAAGCTTAATGCTTGTGCTATGGGTACCAGATTACGGATATAATACATATATTACTTTTTTTTGTAAATACATACACATAATAGATAGAAAACACCCAGACGCAGTACAAATATCTGTGTTCTTCACACAAATTGTTGTCCTAAGTGGCTATCGAACCCACGACCTCGTGCATGGAAGTCGGTTACACTACCGACTACGCTACGAGGCCCGGCTTTTTGTAAATTTGATAATTTTTTTTAGCTCTTAGATCAACTTTTGCATAGTTTATTGATTGCAATGTTATTATGCCGTGTGGGGCCAGCTTTAGAATTGTCCCACCCCTCTCCACCCATAGGAGTCGTAAGAGCCTACTGAGGGAATACCGGGAACGGACTCAACGGATGGACCAGCTGCGACGTAGCAACGGCCAACATTTGATAGACGTAATCTTCAAAAAATAAATGCCAAAGAATGTTCTTTCAAATGATAATAAACATTCTCCATTAAATTTGAATTTTCTGTTTTTTTTTTCTTTAAAAAAGTAGGGTACCTCGAAATGGATCACCTCTTATTTTGCTATTTAGACGTTTTTTTTATGCATTTTTGTCTTTTTCCTGTTATTTGTTCGGGCATCACACAAAAACTAACGAAGCTTGATGTTTTTTTTTTAATGTGAAACATCTAATGCGGAGGGAGGATAAAATCGGCTGTTAGCGTGGCGACCATTGATACTCGTATATAAAAAAGTAAATCAATGGTGGCGACGCTTTTATTTTACTTGTCCCGTTCAAATCATGAACGTTAAATTTGACACACTTCCCGGTTTCCGATTGAGCTGAAATTTTACACGCATAATGTGTATCGCGTGACAATGCAATATTATGATGACATGGAGCTGACCTGATGGAGCCGGTGTGGAGATAGGAACTCTATAATAAAACGGCAACCCCATCGAGTTTGGGCTCATATGATTCATCTTGACAAGTACTATGTCTCTTGGTGGTATTCAGGGTCTGATGATGAAGCCTGATTGGGCTCTTGATTAGCCTACACATATATAAATACAGATTTTATCCCGTTACTATATGATGTATAACCTAAAGTATTAGTATAAATTATAAATTTGTTAAAAATAACTATGACAAAATGTTTGCAACGTATAAAATATAAATCTCCATGTTGCTGTCTGTATCTGCACTCAACTCATCACTAGAGTATAGCTGCTACGTGTTCTCATAAAAACTTTGGTTTTACAGCCACAGTTCCAAACAAGTCTCTGAACACCTTGGCAGCTGGGATAAATAACTAGACGTGCTCTTTGAACTTTTATCTGCTGAACAATATAAAGTTGTTGTAGCTCAGGTAGCGAACTATAACATAACCAACTTAAAGTAGCTACTTTGTTTTTACGTCCAATAATAATTAATCTATTAATAAAAACTACACTCATATTTAAATAAAAAATAAAAATCATAGTTAAATAAATATCCGAATATAACATAATAATCTATCTGTCAGACTCTGTAAACGGAAGTTATATTATAAAAATAGATAATTAAAACAAATACGACCCATGACCATGTCGATGACGACTTAAGTATGAATTACTACCCCATACAAACCTTCCTATAGAAGTTTTCACTTCAAAAACTCACATACATGCATTTATATTATAGTAGATAGAATAGAATAATGCTAATAACAGTTTGATGTTACGACGGCTAACATTAATTTAAACTAAGTTAAAATTACTGCCACATCCAGCTACTAGAGAGCAAGTCTTTATTGATATTAAGGTACCATTCAAGTTCAGTTTCAAAACTTGCCCCTGAAATTTGCTTGATATCTATTCAATTTAGTTTGGACTTGTTGTTTTCGCTGGATCACTTCTGTTGCGTACAGTACTTGTGCTTTGAGACGTTTTGATTGTCCTATTTAAATAAAATGATGGAGGTCTACCGTTAGGCACGCATGACGGAAAAAAACTACTGTCGGCCTAGCCAAGTAGCATTCTATGATCGCTAACGCTAGAAAACTATTAAAATGAATGCGAATTTGACATCTTTAACGGTATCTATAACAGATAGAGATGTCAAATTTTCATACATTTTAAGTTCTCTATAGCGTTAGTGACCGTAGAATGCTACTTGGCTAGGCCCACCGCATAGATTTCGTTAAAAGTTTCATAAGTTTTTCGTAGACACTAGGCCCTTGTCTAAAAAACAGTACTACGATATCTTTATAAGAAACTTATTAAAGTTTTAAGTAACAATTCTTTTTATATGAACCTACGTGTTCAGTGATGTGTGTTTTATGTTAATATATCAGTCAGAGCGTAATTTCGGTCCTGGTTACACTAGCCATGTACGCAGGATATATTATAGTGGGCCAGTGTGGTGTGGGCTGTGGGCCAACGCAAGGGCACTCTCTATGCCCTCATTCCCATAATCGGATGGAAAGGCAGCATTCCAATACAACAAGAGAGGAGAGATCAAGAGCGATTAACATCACGGCAGCACTCTTAGGAGCAAAGTAATAAGAAAAAAGTCAAAAATGAAATTAAAAGATGGGAGGCTCGGGGGATACGGGTCGTAATAGACTGTTTGGCGAGAACCGGGTATTACCGAAAAGAGCCGAAACTGTGCATCCCTACTCGTATTGTAAATTGTCACGCGCGATGTAGACAAGTAGTTCCATGCCCAATTCCATGTGGACGAAGTCGTAAATTCAGCTATAATGAAATTTAACGACAAATCGTATAAATAAAGTAAATAAATTTACGATCACTTTTAATTTTATTTCCAAATACACAACTTTCTTAAAGTACCTAATACAAAAAGTTTTAATACCGAACGAAGCTCCGGCGCAAAAGAAATCACCTTTATAACATATGAAGGTCATCGTTATGAAGGAAAGTTTGATGGGTGACTAGGGTTGGCAAATACTGTTACGTTTTCAACTACGTTCTTTTTACCAATCACCAGCTACCAGCGCACTGTTGGGGCACAGTGCTCTCAGAGTAAGTGTCTATAGTCCACCACGCTAGGGCAGTGCATGTCGGCAATCTTTATAAGCCTACACCGGCCACTGATCAAATTTGGCAACAATTGCGTACACAATATTTCGAAAAGGTGTATGGTGTGTACCTTGTGTAGCCTCGACTTCAGACCAGAGCTCGGTACTCCTATCTTTGCACTCCTTGGTACCACTTGGCTACTGCTGTTTAATTAATCTTATGTATAAAATTCCTGACTTACTTACGTACTTATCATTACACCATTTCTCTTGCGGGGTAGGCAGAGAGAACAGATTGCCAAGAGGCTCTATTCTTGCATACATCTCTCGCTTCCTCAACATTCATAACTCTCTTCATACACGCTCGCCAGTTTCGGAGACTCCAGACTCCACCTTCCTTCAATACATGACTGATTTGGTCTAGGTAGGTGAGTCTCGGTCTCCCCCTGTACCTATATCCTTCCACTTTCGCATTGTATATCTTCTTAACCAGTCGCTCGTTCGGCATTCTTTCCACGTGTCCGAACGATCGGAGCATTCCCTTTCGCATCTTTACACCAATACTCTCTTTCATACCTACTCGCTCTCTTACGTCGTCGTTACGAATGCGATCAGTCAGCCTCACTCCACAGATTCTCCGCAGAGATCGCATTTCGACCGCATTGATTTTGCTCTCATGCTCCTTTTTGCATACCCAACTCTCGCTTCCATATATTTCTCGTTTCACGATGTTGGTCCGCGATGAACTTGGAAACTTCTTATATTGGATATTAACGTTAATTTCTAAGCTTGTAATTTGTTCAAACTTAAAAGATATTATAGTTTTTATTCTGATTATTTTATTTTGATGTTGCAAATTTTCATTTCTGGAGATTCCGGGATTCCGGAGAATACGTAAGTACATATATTACGTTTATTTTCCAGAATCATATAAATATATTCCTTACATACCAGCCCTGACAAAAGATACGCTTGACAAATAAATGGCAACAATTTAAGGCACTAATAAGTATTTGTTGTTCCGTAGCTAACTTAATATTTGCTACGTGCCGTGAGGCAGAAACGAAGTTAAGTCGCCCCGGCGAGGTGTATATTTGTAAAGTAATTCAGGCGCTTTTAGGCGAGTTTGCAAAGTACAAGGATCGTAGTACATTCTACTCCAAAGTCTGTTGATGTTTATGAAGATTTATATTATCTAAATATTATTATAATTTTAGTTTTTCTTGCATGGAATAAATGGAGTGGTTATTGATATCAATCACGTTTGATTGATATAAATCACTACCCCTTTTAGTAATAAGGCTAGTTTTAGGGTATATATCGGGTTTCCGATACAGTAGCAGAATAATTAAATCGTACATCAGCGAAAGTTATAAAAAAAGTTTCATCAAAATCCATTCAGTATTTTGTGCGTGGTGTGCGAACGAACAATCAGATAAAAATTCTAAAACGAAATTTGTTTGTATTCAGAGACGCCAGCCCAATACCACAGAATAAATACTAGTCCTACGGACATAAACATCACTTCCATTAAAACTTGTCCAAAGTCTTTCTATAATAGTCTACAAAATCTTAATAATAATACCAATTGGTCATAGCGAGAAGAAATGTACCTTATGAACACAGAAATACAGTTGAGATTGTTTTGCCCCCCGCGCGATCCTCGGGCAACCACGTCATTCAACAAATGCGCTAGGTTTGCACCTATGATGATTTTACTCACTTACTTATCATCACGCTATCTCCCTTGCGGGGTAGGCAGAGAGAACAGAGTGACAAAAGGCTCTATTCTTGCATACATCTCTCGCTTCCTCAGCGTCCAAAATTCTCTTCATATACTCTCCGGTTTCCGCTCGCCGGTTTCGGAGTCTCCTGACTCCACAGACAGCAACAAAGCTGTCGTTTATAAAACTTAAAAATTTATTTTTCTAGTAGATTCTATTTGATTACTTTTTATATCATTTTAAAATACCCTAAATCGCGTAAATAATTTTATTTTAATCAATACTTCAAACGCGAGCGCTTAGGCGCGCGTGCGACACTCTTCGCTCGGTTGTACCGTGGTCGGTACGCGAAGCGGTAGACATTTAACTCGGGGTCTTGAGCGAGTGATGTACGCCTGCCAATACTGACATTTTTTTCCCAAATATCTTAAATGTACTGACATAGCTCTTTTACAGCTTCAAATTTAACACATCTTTACATAGTATAAAACAAAGTCGCTCTCTCTGTTTGTAAGCTTAGACCTTTTGAACTACGCAACGGATTTTAATGAAGTTTTCAACAATAGATATAGTGATTCAAGGGGAAAGTTTATATGTAGTACACATGCATATTGTAGTAGAGAAAAGCCGAGAAATTCAAAGATTTGTAATGTGATGTAGTAACACATATATTTTTGTGCTATTACATTGCACTCGCTGGCTAAACCTTACGAGATAAACATAGCATCACGCCTGTATTCCACGAAGGGGTAGGTAGAGGTATTATACACCCACGATTCGCCAGCTATGTTTAAGTCCTACGTAGTAGGGGGCGAGCCATTTGACGTCTACCGGGCACGTTTGCAAACTCCGGGCTGCTACTAAGATTTTTTCTATTTTTTTTCAATAACATTTCCCGACCCGGGGATCGAACCCGAGACCTCATGAGCAGTAGTCGCTTACACTACCGCTGCACCACAGAGGCAGTTACTAGATAGATTAAATTAATGTACTACGGAATTGTATATCTTAAAAATACCGATAAAAAAGTCTTGGATGATATATGTTTATCTCCTAAGGATTAACCCACAATAACCATTTTTATCGTTTGCATATTACAAAAAAAATATAGATATTTTAAGCAATACAGTATTATTCCTTATCTAATTAAATACATTAGATACGTTGAGCAGTTCATGTAGATCAAAATTGCCCTGTACAGCATACATTATTAAAATGAATATCTTAGAAGTTATTTAAAAAGCGAGGGCAGAGCGGCTGGCGGCCCTTACGTCCGTCCCGGTTGGCAGGCTGTACGGCTTCATGTTGAGTGAGACGGTAAATTTACCACCCCTTGAGTGGTTGCCGTAGCCTATTAGCAAAACTAAAAGTAACCCTTGCGCGTTATCTACCCCAGGGAAATATATAGGACATGAAGATTCTTCTTCATGTGATAGAGAGGAGATGAGGAAGTGGTTAGTTAGAATAATAAGGACGGAATGAATTGGTTTGGTAGGTTTCTAATTTCTAAATGATCTCTAGAAAGGAACACACATAATTATATAGGCTTTTGAATTAAGTATGTTAACTTTTAAGTTATATTTGACATAGAACACATACATTTCAATAGTTTTATAGAATCGCGGGTAAAAGAGGGGTCGAAATTAGAAAGTAAATCTTTAACACGTTACGGGTATCTGCTAGTTGATTTATAAATTAAGGATACACAATTGTGCTTAGAAATCGATTTGTATAAACGTTACGCATTAAAATAGTAACAACTTTTAACTGCGTGCTTATGTGTAATTACGCTATTCAGAAAGAACGAGACAATAAGAGACAGTCGATTAATTATTCTAAAGAGATTTTAGTATTATTAGGCGTGTTGACACGTTCGGAGGCCCTACTTTTCCATGGGCTCCAACGTCGACTACCTGCTGTCGTCTCGATCACGATGGACGGGGTCCAAATTGGGGTGCAGGCCGAGTTTAATTATCTGGGTCTGGTGCTGAACAGGCGGTGGCGCATTTGCGAGCACTTTCGCAAACTGTTCCCAAGGCTAGTCGGCGCGCCGTCCGCCCTTGCACGGCTCATGCTGAATATGGGCAGACCCAACAATGCGTGCCAACAGCGCTGTCGCGTCTGGGGTCATATGCGGATACCGCACGGTGTCGACCGAAGCGGCCTGCACATCGGCCGGTGTGCGGATGCGTCGTTCAGTAGAGGGTACCCGAAAGGGTAAGCCGGCTACCGGCGGAAGTAATGTAACACAGTTCCAGTGGCCCGCCAATAAGGTGGAGAGAGGCATACGGTGGGTTTATTTACTGGGTGCGGGCCTCCCACTATCACTACCCTATTCGTTACCCCGGGGTGTGCGGTTAGGTACAATTTTCCCGCCTTAACAAAAATTAGCGCAGTCTGCAACTGACCTGCAAACCCTAGTCGACGTAATGACAGAAGATTTTAAGCAAAGTGGCCTACGGGAAAATGTGAGCAAAACCAAAATTATGGTCTTTGAAAGAGGTGAAGCCAGAACAGATGTCAGAGTATCGGTTGGCAATAGTGTGCTAGAACAAGTGGATGAATTTGTATATCTTGGATGTGGATTCAGTCGGGATGGACACACCACTGATATGGAGAGAAAAATAAATGCGGGAAATAGAGTGAACGGAGCATTGGGGCAACTTCTCGGCAGCCATCACCTCAGCCAGAAGGCACTTGTCGCAATACACAACGCAGTGCTTGTCCCAACGTTACTATATGGAAGCGAGAGTTGGGTATGCAATAAGGAGTATGAGAGTAAAATCAATGCGGTCGAAATGCGATCTCTGCGAAGAATCTGTGGAGTGAGGCTGACTGACCGCATTCATAACGACGATATAGGAAAGCGAGTAGGTATGAAACAGAGGGTACTGGTGTAAAGATGCGAAAGGGAATGCTCTGATGGTTCAGACATGTGGAAAGAATGCCTGACGAGTGACTGGTTAAGAAGGTATACAATCCGAAAGTGGAAGGATATAGGTACAGGGGGAGACCGAGACTCACTTACCTAGACCAAATCGGTCATGTATTGAAGGAAGGTGGAGTCAGGAGTCTCCGAAACCGGCGAGCGTGTATGAAGAGAATTATGAATGTTGAGGAAGCGAGAGATGTATGCAAGAATGGAGCCTGTTGGCACTCTGTTCTGTCTGCCTACCCCGCAAGGGAAATGGCGTGATGATAAGTTTAATAAAAACAAAAGGCATGTGGACATGTTGCGGGCGTGCAGGCTGTGCGCGTCGAAACAACCCTAAAGGAAATGAGTGCAGAAAAGCGTAATGTGCACTCATTTATAGTGGACACTTTTAGTGCCTAATTGTGGATCTTCTCTTTTTTATATATCATCAATTCTTAAACAATATAGACTTATTTAAAGAATTTATTTGCTTTACATTTAATTTTTTCCATCACGACACGGACTAAATACAAACAACCTCTATTTTAGATATCTCTTCATCCAACCCTGCTAAAAAAATGTAATCTCTCCGACTATGGAACGGAGTGGAACAATTAATAGCTATAAAAGGACCGTGACTAGAAAATTAATACAAAAAACAGCATCCGAAACTTATTCGTGTCATTTTGAACAGTCGAAGACTTAACTTTGGCACGTAGGTATATTAATACTCTACACATTTGTTTTAACGCTGCTCATGATTCACGCCCTCATCCACTAAATAAACCCGCCGTGTGCCGTCTCTCCGCCCGTGTTGGCGGGCCACTGGTACTATGTTGCATTACTTCAGTGGTATCCACGTAAGGCATGTCTTTTTCTTTACGCGTTACGTTTGTGAGCTTAATAAACACTCAGCCATAGACATGAATAATGCAATGCATTGCCATAAGCGCAAGATAACCAAAATATGTACTGTTAAACTATTTAAAACGCAACTTGCACAACGTAGTTACTGTTACTTAGGCGATCTCCTATATAATAAAATTAATTCAGTGCTAAACATATATCAGCTACCTAAAATGAAATGTAAAAAAATAATCCAAGAGTACTTTGTAAAATTGGACTACGAGAGTACTGAAACATTACTAAAATCTTTAACGTAAAACAAGTAATACACTCACTTACATACACACAAAAAACACACACATGCACGCACACCTACACACACAAACACCACACACACACACTCTCACACACACACACACACTCTCTCTCACACTCTCTCTCTCTCTCTCTCACACACACACACACACACACACACACATGTACGCACACATTTACACACACACAAACACAGTCTCACAGATGCAAGCGCCAATCCTTTATTATTTATCACCTTAGGTTTTAAATATTATAACTGTCGTTAGAGGGGGGCCTGGTAATCTGCGTGACAGGATACGCTAGTGCGGATACCAGTCTCCCACAAAGGCTATATACACTAAAGAAATTCGCCGTGTGCCGTCTCTCCGCCTTTATTGGCGGGCCACTGGAACTATGTTACATTCTTTCTGTGCTTAGGTTATACCAACCTAAGACTACGAATAACACTGAAAAAATAAACCAGGAGTGGTTCAAATCAGCATAACTTTTATTTATGTTTTTGTGTATTAGCTCATATCATATCTGCACAACACGGTCCAATTTTACTATTACATATTTTCATAGTACACATTTGTTATAGGTTACCTACTTTACCTACTTTTTCGTATACTTATAGGTATACCTACTTTTTCGGTCGTTTCAAAAACGTGTTGTATTGATTTGTTACAGCTATTCCTTAACTATTATATTAAGCTCACAAACGTAACGAGCAAAGAAAAAGACATGCCTTACGTGGATACTACTGAAGTAATGCAACATAGTACCAGTGGCCCGCCAACACGGGCGGAGAGACGGCACACGACGGGTTTATTTAGTGGGTGCAGGGCCCACACTACCCTGTTCGTTGCCCCGAACGACGGGGTGTGCGGTTAGAAACATTATTTCCCGCCTAAAAAAAAAAAGGTTGGTATTACTTATCATACAAAATATTTGTAGATGGCAGAATAAAACAAGTCTTTGCATTATAAAAATAGAGATTATTTTCGATTGTTTGGCATTAAAACCTTAATTTTGTCCAGTTTGTGGGTTGGATCATTTCTGTACAACACGGTCCAATTATGATGAGAAACGTGTATGAGACAAATATCGATAACCTCGTAGTTCATCTAACGTCATATCACGTAAGACGTCGCGGGACGTCTAGCAGATGTGAAAACATCGACATTATTTTGTAGAAATAAAATAATCATAACTTGACAAAGTACTGCTCAAGACGAATCTAACGAGTATACACTCGATAGGGCTGCGTCGTTTCATTATAGAGTTACTGTGGCCACCTCCATCATCATACCCTGGATACCATCTAGAGACAAAGTACTCGTCAAGACAAATCATACGAGTCCAAACTCGATGGAATTATGTCGTTTTATAACGTTGTTCCCATGGCCACCTTCTAGCTCCATCATCAGACCCTGGATCCCATCTAAAGACAAAGTACTCATCAAGACGAACAAATGTATCCAAACTCGACGGGATTGCGTCGTTTCATTATAGAGTTACTGTGGCCACCTACCAGCTTCATCATCAGGCCCTGGATACCATCTAGACATAAAGTACTCGGCAAGGCGAATCATACGAGCCCAAACTCGATGAGGTTGCGCCTCATTATAGAGTTCCTATGTCCACCTTCCAGCTCCATCATCAGATCAGCTTCATGCCATCATAATATTGCATTGTCACGCGATATACACATGCGTGAAAAATTTCAGCTTAATCAGAAACCGGGAAGTGTGTCAAATTTAACTTAGCAAGATTTGAACGGGTAAAGTAAAATAAAAGCGTCGCCACGTTAACAGCCCATTTTACCCTCCCTCCGCATTAGATGTTTCACATCAAAAAAAAATTGCATCAAAATTCGTTTCATAGTTTTTGCGTGATGCGTGAACAAACAAACAAATAGACAAAAAAATCTAAAAATTACAGTAATTTTTTCTCAAATATCTAAATACAGACAGCTCTGTTACAGCTTTATATAAGTATAAAAAACCAGACGTATGACAAAGTTCATAGTATGAAAATAAATGGAAAACTTAATCAGAATTTGATAAGGCACAAAGATACAGTAAGTACAGTGAATTTTTTAAACCACACTGTATTAAAATTTGATATAGAAAATTATACGAGAAACGGGCGGAAAACTACGAGCGGAAATTGAACTCACTATAGTTCACCGTTCCAGACGCTCTATTATAATTTTCTATTCCACATTTTCACACTTTAAATGTCCACAGTAAGACCGTTATTTCGGACACCGCGAGCAAATTGAACATACACTAGCCATGTGCAGAGATATTATCACACAAGACATTAAGAAGGAATGTGTTATCGAAACTTACAGTTCCGAACGATTATCACAATGTCTGAATTGGCAAAGCATCTGGGACGGTTTTACAGGAGATGCAGCTTCGAATCCTGCTCGTGACTGTGATTTACTATTTCACATTTTCGCTTGTTTGGTTCAAGTAATGTTCAAGCCCCCCCTGTTTTCACCTTTTATTGGTAGGTATATAAGACAAGTATTACAATCTAATATATAAAATTCTCGTGTCACAGTGTTTGTCGCCATTCTCCTCCGAAACGGCTCGATCGATTCTTATGAAATTTTGTGTGTATATTCAGTAGGTCTGAGAATAGGATGTAAACTATTTTTCATACCCCTAAGGTATAAGGGTGGTCCACCCCAAAACATTTATTTTTATTTTGTAGACAATATTTTTTTTTTTTATGATTCGGCATTAAAATATATATACAACCCTAAATTTTCACTTTTCTACTGCCAACCCCTATTTTTTAATAGTGATATTAGTACTGTAATCATCTTCATTGCAAAATATTCACGGAAAAAATATATATGGCGGTACGAAGTTCGCTGGGTGAGCTAGTCTTCTTATATATTATTTCTCTAGCCTGTTTTTTCTTTAGCCCGTTTTTCTGTCGGTCCGCAAGATCTTCCTTATTCCTTTATCAAATTCCATAATTTACCTCTCATATTAAAGCTTATCGTGCCGGCTAATGACGAAAAATAGACCTACGGTTTAAAAATGTACCGCTTGTCTTAAAGGACATGTACCATTTACGGCCTGTGGCGGCCATAATGTTTTCAATATTTAAAATTAAACTAATAATGTATAAAATCCGTCAGTGGTTTTCTTTTCTTTATAGAACTTCATAAAAAGATTATATTTTCTAAAGCTATTATTTTGAATTTGTACTTTATCGTAATGGTTATTGGTGAATTATTGTTATCTGTTGACAATCAAATAGGATATTGTCGCTACGCTGAATTGACAACATTAAAAACTTTGGTACTATTATATTACAAAACAATATTACGTAGTTATTTCTTAAATAATTTCGCAAGAACAGTATGACTATTTAAGAAAATATTTTTTATAATTATTTGGTGAAAACTGATATTATTTCTAATCAAGAGTAGCAATTATGATTCAAAATATTGGCAAAACATTTTACATCTGTAATGTCATGTCATTCTACTCATCTAATGTTGTTATTGTGTACTTATTCTGTATTGTGATTTTATGAGTGTAAGTTATATATTTAGTGATTTTAAGCCTCATTATTTGTTTATATATGTAGATATTATTTTATTTATTTATAATTATGGTGTTATTTTTGATCATATATTCGATTTTGAGGTATTTCAATTTCTAAATTATATCCATCTTAGATGTCTTTTATCTCATCATCCAAAAGTTTTAGTGTGAAAAGAAATACACGGGGCAATAGGGTAGTCATTTATCTTCAAAACACATATTGTTTTATGTATGTCCTTTCCAAGCCGAGAATGTATGGGCATTTGGTACATCTCCTTTAAAATCATCTAAGAAGAGGTCCTGCACTGCGGAATTCCGCACGGGTCGCCTAGATTTTTTTGTTCTTCAAATAATAGCTTGTTAAGTCTAGGACAAAGACATTTTTTCCTTATTATTTTAACACTTTTACATATTTTTCGTTTTTTAACCTCACTGGACGCCCATTATTGGGCATGGGGCTCCTCAGTCTTTGAGTGTTAAACCCTCGCATATTACTCTTATTACTTTCGGGGGAGTTGTAACGAGAGATAAGTAGTAGGCGACAACCCAAGACGATAATCCCGAGGTTACCCGAGACTAACCGATGCTGGCCAATTAGTGAAAGCTAAAAATATCAGAACAACTCTTAAACCTCGTCAAAATTGCCTCTTACAATACCACATTTTTGTATAAAGAGAGAATAATTAGGTACACAACTATTAGATGTACTGATAATAAACTTAACTTACGAAGTACAGAGTAAATTAATAATTGAACGCGATAAAATCAACAAATTAATATGTTGTATATAAATAATTTTCTCAAATAAAAACGTAAATTACAAAATTTTTAGCTTTAAGACCCTGTGGCCCTCAAGATAGTCCGTCACCCGCCTCAGGTATGCAAGCACCCCATGATACTGGAGCAAGACTCATTGGTGAATTAGTTACTTCAGATTCTTCTTGATTGACTTTTGTAGAAGGTTTAGCTGCCCACTTGCCACTCGAACGATCAGCAAGGTTAAGTGCCTTTCGTCCGACCGTCTTCGAATGTGTGACCAAATGCGACACCGAGATTATGTTACGCTTACAAAGATATGAAAGTGTGCAATTGTGGGCTAATGTCAATCTTGTAGATTGGTTTTCTGTCCTACTTAATATTTTTAATTGCATAAAAGTAGCTGACTCTGGCACTCCTGCGAGTATTAACAACATCCACTGCGATCGCCAACCCGCCTGCCAAGCGTGGCGATTACGGCACTATCCCCCATTCTATTTGGGAGGCCTATGTGCAGCAGTGGACTTTAAAAGGCTGATGGATGGATGGATGGATGGATAAAATGACATGACCTGCCGACAGTTATCAATTTATGTTACCTGCTAACTGCTAAACCCGCGACTTCGTTCGAGTGGAGTTTGGTTATTTTATAGGGAACCCTAATAATTTTCCCAAAATAATAGTAGCGCAAGTTACTCTTTATAACATCAGCTATCTCTGCCAGTGTGAAAGTCCCGTCCAAATCGGTTTATCCATTCCGGAGACTAGCTGGAACAAACAGACAGACAAGCAGACAGATAAAAGCTTTTTTTTAAATAGTATTTTGTTATAGGTAACGTATATCCTTTAATATTCCTTTGGTAAGAAACTGTTATTTTGAAATTACAAACACATTTATTTGTATTGATTTACCTATTTTATACAACCATGTGCACTGCTTTATACTGGTGCCATTATTATAATTGCAGTACAAGCTTTTAATATGAGGGATAGTCTTTCTTGATTTATTTTTAATCTATACACATATTTTTTATTTCTCTCAGGACCCAGTTATAATATACGTAGATAACGTCACGGGCAGAGGCTAGTATAAAAAAAAATCTTTTAATTGGTTTTAATATGGTTTCAAAACGTTGTGAAAATCATCAAACACATGTCATGATGTTTCGCAAAAAAAAACGCGAACAGATACTAAACGACACTTTATAACTTTATCATAAATAAAGAAATCCATTATTTTCTCTTATTAACATTGTACGTAGTCCAATCTATTATCAAAATCACAGCAATATGGCAAACTGGTTTACGAGCATGACTTTTAATGCGACATAAAGCCGATGGCCCAGCGCCCACATCAAAAAGTTATTATTTATCATAAAACTCCTGACGCAAAACAAGTAACGCGTTTCGGGTTTTCACGACGCATAAAAACGAATTTTTGTTCAATAAGATGTATAGTCTCTGTTTTGTATTAGACGGAACGAATTGAGACGTATGCCAAGCTTGATATACAAAGAGCCATCACTTGAATCAACATCATTTAATCAGCGACTGCATATGTCTGAGATGGCGTTTCTGAGTAACGATCTTCTATACTAAGGGCTGTGTGAGATTCCAACACTAGACAAGTTATTCGATCCAAGGATTTGAACTTACATCTCCTGGAATACCGTCTCAGATGCTTTGCCAATTCAGCAATCGTGACAATTGCTCTTGATTGTGTATTTCGATAATACATTCATTCCTAAATCTTGGGTGACGCCTGCTCGTGACTATTATTTTCCATTTCACATTTTCAGCCTTTGTGTTAATTTATAACCATGTCAAATGAAATTCATTAAAATATCAAAACATATTCCTTATTTGTTAAATAGGTGTAAGTACCTAGTATATATATTTGTAAAAGTCCCTGAGATATGGGGATGTACTGTCTATTAGTATGAGTTGTATTGTCTCGAAGTTAGATTTTCATGTAAAACGTTTCACCTCTGATTAACTTGCCGTTTTCCCTGATTACACAGTCAATCATTTGAAGGAAATGTGAAGAATTCTGAAGGAACACCTAAAGACGCTTCTAATAAGTGATGGCAGCGGCTTTTCCCGAAACTTCCTGAATATACACCGGAATTAATTGTAATGTTTGGTAAATTAAATAAGTATGAAAATTTCCTCTTCACTAAAATTCATGGATTTTAACTTGTTATTCTTAATAACGAAAACTTGGAGAGGCAATAGTTACCAAGAAAATCTTTGAAAGTAACACTTTCAAAATTGTTGTCGGAATATTTTTAATAGGGAGGAATATTTTGAATTTTATGTCCATTTAATAGCTTCACACTTTTTGTGACTGTTTTGTTTTCTTAATTAGTATACTTAATATTAGTCTTTGTTTCTATTGTAGTACTTGAATAATTAAGCTTTTTTACAATGACCTCATGAAGCATTAATTATTTTATGTTAGGTATTGTATATTGAACATATAAGAAAGAGACTTCGAGACTATTTCGACGTTTTTGAAATTAAAACATTTTTTTGAATTTTATCTGTTTATGTGTGTGTTCGCTCATTGCGCAAAAACTACTAAACGAATTTAATGAAACCTTTTTTTTTTATTTAATAGGTCTTGATTAGTCATAAAACCTAGTATACACTTACATTTTATTTCACTACTATATCGAGAACTAGAGCTACAAGTTTTCCAAGCAGAACCGCGAGCAAGGACTATGACTTCCCGCCAAGGTGCGACGCTCCACGTGCGGCTGCATCGCTCAGTAGAGGGTACCCGAAAGGGTAAGCCACCGGCGGACCACTGAAGTAATGTAACATAGTTCCAGTGGTCCGCCAGTACAGGCGGAGAGACGGCACATGGCGACTTTATTTAGTGGATGAGGACCCCACACTACCCTGTACATCGTACATCGTTGCCCCGAACGACGGGGTGTGCGGTTAGGTACATTTTTTCCCGCTGTTTAACAAAAAAGAAATTGATAGTAATGACTATAAAAACAAAGCAGTGTAAGGACTGCTGACAGAAGTGAAAACTTAAAACTATAAACAAACAGTTGTTATTTTTAGATATCTAAATTAATTGTTCGATCTTAAATTAAAACTTGTAAATCAAAATTATTCATTCAGGCATTAAAAAAAATGATCATAACTTGACAAAGTACTCCTTAAGACGAATTAAACGAATATATACTTGATGGGTTCGGGTCGTTTCATTACATAGTTACTGAGGCCTCTTTCCAGCTCCATACCATCTTGAGACAAAGTACTCGTCAAGACGAATCAAATGGTTCCAAACTCGATGGGGTTGCGTCATTTCATTACAGAGTTACTGTGGCCACCTTCCTGCTCCATCATCAGACCCTGGATAGGATATAGGACTGGAGTACTAATCAAGACATTTCAAACGAGCCCTAACTCGATGGAGTTGCTCCATTTAATTACAGTTTCGCGTGGCCACCTTCCAGCTCCATCATCAGACCCTGGATACCATCTAGAGACAAAGTACTCTTCAAGACGAATCATACAAGCCCAAACTCGATGGGGTTGCGCCGTTTCATTATAGAGTTCCTAGGTCCACCTTCTAGCTCCATCTTCAGATCAGCTCCATGTCATCATAATATTGCATTATCACGCGATATACATATGGTTGTAAAGTTTCAGCTCAATCGAAAACCGGAAAGTGGGTCAAATTTAATTTCCAATGCACACACTATAGCTGCATCTCGTAACGGTGTCGCGAGTCCAGAGATTTTTGATCGTTAAAAGAAGTTTTCACTTCAATAACATAATAAAATGTACCACGGGGCCGTTGAACCGTCATTAAATAGACTGGAAAATGAATAATAGTGAGAAGAAATAACTCGATGTGATTGGATGAGGCATAATGTGATTTTCTAGTGATAAATTGAGTTTGCGGCAGCGTCGGCTAAATAAATTGTTAAGTGCAAACTGATTCGAGAAAAAGCGAGAACAAGATAAATTTCCTATCAGCTATGATTTATTTACGATAAATCAATTGTAAAAAATTAAGTAAAATATAAAAGAGTTGATCACATAATTACCAGCACCTGTACCAATATTAAAAAGTATTAAAACAGATCTTAAAATCTAATCAGTTTATTTTCTATTGTTCCTTTAGAAATATTGGATAATAGGCATTCATAAAAGTACATTTTCCGGCTTCTAAGTCTTTATACAATACTCTACCAATTTTCTCAATAACGTAATTATTCTAATTTTGGCACTTATTTAATGAAAATTTACAGGTACATTATGATTTTTCTGCTAGTCAATACGTTTGGAGCCAAAAGATCTTTCAATACAATGATGTAAAGAGTCCATCCATCCATCCATCAGCCTTTTAACGTCCACTGCTGGACATAGGCCTCTCCAAGAGAACGCCACAACGAGCGGCCCCGTCATGGGGGGATAATGCCGTAATCGCCACGCTTGGCAGGCGGGTGTGCGATCGCAGTGGATGTTGTTAATAATCGAGGGAGTGCTGCTGCCCACTCCCCCGGTATACCCTCAGTCGGCTCTTACGACTCCCGTGGGTAGAGAGGGGTGGGACAATTCTAAAGCCGGCTCCACACGGCCAAAGACGTAAAGAGACAACATGACGTAAAGAGTATTACCATGCAAAAATATCGCTAACATTATTTTAGCATTTACTTAATAACCAATTTACACTAAATCAAAAAGGTTTATAAAGAAAATCAAACTCTTTATTAAATTTTACTCCACAAAATTATAAGAGTTTAGTTATTTGGGCCTCTCTTTAAGTTTGAGATTTTTCATCAAACTCCATAAAATATCAATTTTAACAATAAAAGTTCGTAAACGTTACATGGCTTTTATGAGAAAACATTTCTACCTTTTTATTTCTAGTGGTTTCGTAATTGGGGCAAAATAAGTACAGCTCAAAGGGAATAATTAACAGGTTCAATTCTTTAGATCATTGTTATATTATATTTATCAAATTAAGGCCTGGAGCAGAGAGGTTTCGTGGACTTACTGAACATTACAGGAAAGGAGTAATTTATTTATTTATTTACTACGGACATCCAACAAAAGATACACACAGATAAATTACAATTAACATTAAAAAATAACGAGGTATTGTTTATGTGCGCTCTCTTAATTATAGGATATCACAACTTGCCTAATCTTTAAAGTAAACACAAATTAAACTAGTTATACAATTATTAAATGAAAACAATCAGTGATGATGGTAAGTAATGAAACAAATTAAATTGAATATGGTTTAGTTAAAAATTTTAAACATTTCTTAAATTTAGTGAGATTATTGCCAAATAAGTCTAACTGTGAATCTAAGGAAGATAATGCGTTATATTGCCTGCAGAGTCTAGAGACCGGGGCGTAGAGACCGAGGTTTGTTTTGTACTGGGGAATTTTGAACAGGGAATTTTTATATTTGCCTTTCCTGGGTAAATGTGTAGGAACGTTAATTATAAATTTATCTAGTAAGTATTTACTTTCTACGGCATTATTAAAAGTTTATGTAAAAAAATTAAATCGTGTAATTTGCGGCGATACAATAGAGATTCTAAATGATAGTTATTAAGACGATTTGAATAGCTCGTCAGTTGGGATGTCATGTTATCACGATAAGATAAGTGGTAGAGAAATCGTATAATGTTTTGCATATGTACGAAAATTGTGTGCATCGTCATCTCGTGCTGAAACTAATCATAAAACAATGACGTTACCGACAGATCTATAAATAAATATAGGACACCTGTAAAAAATGCAGTTGTATCAGATTTTACTTTAATCGAACATGATTTTTGTCGGATATGTTCGTTGTCAAATTTCAAAGTGAGTATATACCTATTGTTCATTTATAAAATGTGCGAAAACAGACAAACAATGATCGCAGTGTCCATCATAATTGTCTCGCTCCAAATAAAAGCACTTAACTTTTACTAGCTCACAATATTGAAAGCAGCTCGTAAAGGATCTCGTTGCTGTTACGCTCTGGATTAAATTACTTTTTAATATCAGAAAATTACTTCCGCGGAGCACGTACCCGACATCAGGGATCGCAAGCGTCCAGTGTAATATGTTGCCAATGAAAAAAATAATTTATTTTTCCTATATATATCCCTTGTGTAATATTTTTCAAAGTTCGCATAAATTGCATATTGTTTTGATTTATCGTGGCATGTGCTACGGCGTAGCGTAGTATAGCATTTATATCATTCTGTACATATCAAAGGCTTTGTAAGCGATATTCCTAGTATGAAGACGCTGCGAGACAACGATATAATATTTTAAGATTAAGCAGTGGCTCCTGGCTATCAAATAACGTCCTGGCAGCCGTTACAGGTTCTCAGAGTCCCGAATAAAATATCCGACTCCAGTCTTGTTCTAAAGTCGCCAGTTGTCATCTTAGTTGAGTAGTGGAGGTCAGATGGGTAGTTGCTCCGTAGATCAGCTAAAACCGAACAAATCGGAAGCCGACCCCAACACAGCTTAGGCTAAGGCTAGCGAGATGATGATGTACTAAGAGTCGTAAATATATTTAAACTAGCATTTGCCTGCGGCTCCGCCGCGGCCAAAAGCTAGTTTTTGGGTTATATCTCAGGTTCCCAGTATAGTAGCGGGATAAAATGTATACCAGTTTTTGAGACTAATTGAGTGCTATCAAATAAAAAAAGTTGCATCATAATCCGTTCAGTATCTTTTGCGTGATGCGCGAACAAACAAACAGATAAACAGACAAAAAATCTAAAAAAGTCGTTTTGTGTTTTAAACATAACATAACCTATATAGCATATTACAGTCATTATTTCTCAAATATCTTAAATGTACAGACATAGCTATGTTAGAGCTTTAGATATACCTACCTACTAACATTATTTTTAAATGAGAAAAAATTCTGTTAGAAGCCTTCACAGCTACATCACTTATTTTAATTCAAAGGCATGTGATATACGATATTCCTAGTGTTATAACGCTGCTAAATACTATGTATAAAATATGTAATACGCTGTCTACATTTTGAAGAGATATGTTATTACATTTCTTTATATATTTTTTTTATTTTTATGTTTACTACGGAGTAACCATGAACCCCAAGAAAATTAATACGTAAAATTTTTTTTAAGCATACTGCCCAGCTTATGGTAAGCGGTTACCGTAGCTTATAGACGCTAGCAACACCAGAGTCATCAGTCGCGCATCGCCATCTCCGGAGAGGGATAACATAGGATCACGCCTGTATTTCTCGAAGGGGTAGGCAGAGGTGTATTACACACCCACGACTCGCCAGCTATGTTCAAGTCCCACGTAATAGGGGGCGAGCCTATTGACGTCTACCGGGCACATCTCTAAACTCAGAGAGGGATAGGAGGTGGATAAGAAGAATAATAAGGAGAGGATAGGGAGGGGGTTCGGGCCTCCGACGCTCTCACTCTCTATATGAGACACAACGGTAGGAGTAGGTAACTACCGTTATTACACGCTGATCTTACGAGTATGTGAGTCGATGGTACTTCCGCGATCGAGCCGGCCCATTCGTGCTGAGATATGCAAGACTACTCTTCTATTGCAATTTGTCGCATTTCTACTATTATATTTATGTACCTATATTTCAGATTTTTAATGAAGGATCAGGAAGAAAAAAATAGCTTGTTATTTTCATGATATTATCATGAAAATAACAAACTCTCATAATATAAGTATTTACTGTACTCATGTGATGCTGTACTTACAAACTCAATAAAGCAACAAATTATATGGCGATACATAAAATAAAATAAATACGATGCAATATTCTATACTCGAACCGTCTGTTTAATGAAGCAATCCTTTTTACTGGTCATAAAGAGCACGTCGACCCGACCTTAAATGTTTCACTTCTGATAATTTCACCACTCTCTAAAATTTATTGGGTAAAATACGGGGAACTAACCTTGTTTCTGCCTGGGCCAATTCGTCCATAGTTTATGTAGTTCACATGAAGAATCTCAAACTCAATGCTCGGCACGAATTAGGTGACTGTTATAATTATTTTATAATATTACATTTAATATCAGCTGTTTTCAGCTTTGTAGGACACGGCTTTGGTGTGGCTGGCCAATACAGGCGGATAGACGGCATACGGCGGGTTTATTTAGTAGGTGAGGGTCCACACTACCCTGTTCGTTGCACCGAACAACGGGGTACGCGGTTAGGAAAATTTTATTATTACAATAAATAATGATTGTAAAAAAGCATGGGGTGCTTTTTGCTATACCTATAGGTGAACTATTTATAACATTTGATTATGCACCTCACGCTTTTTTACAATCATTATTTATTTTAATATTATTTACTACTTTTTAGTTCAACTAGCTATTTAAAGCGTGCTATTTTAGTTTTTTAAACTATAATTTATTTCCTTCTTTTTAGTCTCAAAATAGTATCAAAAGTGCTGTTATTTAAAATTAATAAAACCTACTTATGCCGTGATAATTTGCCTTTAAACTTCATCGGACGTACGGACATGGCTGAACTATAAGGGTTCTTTATTGGCTACGGAACCCTAAAAACCGATAAACTCGATAACTCAAATTATTGCATTGTCATGTCCTTGATAAGTGTGCAAAGTTTCAAATCAATCCGACGCAATGTGCCGCGTAGAACATGCTAGGTGAACAAAATGATTTTATGTTAGGTATATAAATGCTTTTACATAGAGGTAGAGGAGACATATTTAGATATTATTATTATTATTATTTAAAATACTCAAATACATAATACTCAAATACTCATTTATTGATAAAGAAAAATTTCCAAGTCAAGATTTACATGCTTAGTAAAAACACGAGTACATACTACAATTATTAGCGTCCAATAATCATATTAAATTATATACAATACAAACAAAAATATAAAAATAATATACAAACAAATAAAATTATTTAACAACATAACTAAAAATAGTAGCTTAACCTAATAATCATCATCAGAGTCTTCTGATGAGTCGTTTACTGTATAATCGTCATCATTTTGTGGCATTGTGCGACAATATGATGACGATTCCAGTCTTGACTCTTCTATGCTAGGGCTTACAATTAACTTTAATACATCTGTTTAGCAATGTGCTCCTATGCAGGGTAACAGGCCTTTTTGGACTGTTGGAACTAAAATATGACGGAAACACATTATACCCCGCCTTCATGGACCACTTCCTAGATTGTTTGTAAGAATGTCTTGTTGACTTAGAATCTATATAGTTAGCTAAGGTTTCGTCACTACTTAATTGCCTAGGATTAACGTAACTGGTATTTTTAGACTTAATAATATCATCGGAGCTCTCACTAATGTCTCTAAACACATTGGCAATTTTCCTTTGCCCTGCTGAACGCACAGCAATTTCGGCAGCAGTCACCAATTCACTGACACTTCGAGATTCTACGAGATACACGACGCGACGTTTCTTCGCCTTAAACTACGATTCTTCGAAATCTTTGCGAGGTCTTCCTGAAGGAGTCACAGCCTCACTTGATGTTGAAGGTTGTGGCGCAAAATAACTCGCTGTAAACTGTATGTCTGCTTCATCCAACCAAGTCTTATTTTTAATTAAAAAACGCTCCTTCGACTTTCCTGAAGCCAACCATTTGGCACCAATCTTATTAGACAAGTTTGATATCTTCAACTTTATTTCTTTTTGGCTGCTTTCAGTAATGTCACCAAAGTAAAATTTTGAAGAAAGATAGTCATATACATGCGAGCTTTTTTCATTCTTCATGTATTTCAACCACTCCTCAAAAAAGGCTAACCTCGAAATAGAGTAAACGTGTTCTGAAAAAAATAAAAAAATAAACGAATGTTGTACTGAAGTGTGCTAAACAATATGTGTATTTAATACTTTCTAATATTTACGCGAATGTTACACATTTTGAAATAAAACTACGTTTACGGAATCTATCGCGTTTACTTGATTTTTATACTATCCCGACGTTTCGAATACTTTACAGCATTCATGATCACGGGTGGACTTAGATGATAGACGTCCAAGGCTGATAAGATATTTCAACGGTTTCATCTACCCACAGTATATGATTTTACAAAATTTTTGGTTTATTTATTTTAACCCACCTAATATTCGTTTAGAAACACAGTGAAATTATCTACTTCAAATTTTTTATGCTAGGTGCATGGGATAAGTGTTGAATATCTAACTATAATTCAGGTCTGAGACAGTGCAAAAATTAATTTATTGTAAACCGATATTAAATCTGGTAATCAACCTCTTTGCTGCGACCTTCGTGCATTCAGATGATATATAATATTCAACGCTCTGCTTTATCTATACTTTACTTACTTCTTGGTCTCAGGACGGTGAGGCAGGTAAGGCGTGTTTTAGCTTCCAAGCGGTAAGAATTAAATACATATATTTTAATACTATATCCATAGTGTAACGTATTCGTTACACTATGCTATATCCCTGTGTTTTGGTCTATAACCTCCTATAATAAGGGCAGGAGGAACAACACAACTAACTGCCTCGGTAGTGCAGCGGTAGTGTAAGCGGCTGCTGATCATGAGGTCTCGGGTTCGATTCCCGGGTCAGGCAGTTTTATTGAGCTTTTTCGTGAAAAGAAAAATTCTCAGTAGCAGCCCGGAGTTTGGAAATGTGCCCGGTAGACAGCAATAGGCTCGCTCCCTATTACGTGGGACTTAACATAGCTGGCGAATCGTGGGTATGTAATACACCTCTGCCTACCCCTTCAAGGAATACAGGCGTGATGCTATTGTTTTTAGGAACAACACATACATATTCTACCTGGGATACGTATTAACATTTTTTTTAATTAATTCTTTGTAGTTCACTTAAGGATAGTGGGGCCCACAAAGGAAGATTTCTTAGGGCATCAAGTTACCTTAATCCGGCACTGGTTCAAGGCGAAATACTGTGCGACGTTTTGAAGTGGTTGAAAATCACGTTCGAGATTCCGTAGCGTGTTTTTTAAAGTTATATAAATTAACAAATCTTATTTTGCAAATTGAAAAATGGAATCGTTTTATCAAATTAGTGTATTGTCATCGGTCCTTGATAAATCTAGAAAGTTTGAACGAAATCTGGCCGTTTAAAGTGGGTCAAAATCGCGCCCAAAGGAGTCGGTTACAAACATACAGGTGAAGCTAATAAAAAGCGTGTAAAAAAGGACACGGCTTTGGTAGTGGTAGAGCCTTACTAATCCCAGCATGAACTTGCCGGCTCGATCGGGGAAGTACCACTGTCTCTCACAGAAGATCAGCGTAAAACAACGTAGTGTTTCGTATGGTGAGTAAGAGCGCCGCATGCCTAAACCCTCTCCCTATCCTCTCCTTAGTATTCTAATTATCCTTCCTATGTACCTCCTATCCCTTATATCATGTACCAAGGTCCTCCAGCGATTCTGCCATAACCACGATATCATCTGCAAATCGAAGGTGGGTATGTATTCTCCATTGATGTTGATGCCGAATCCGGTCCAGTCTAAAAGCTTGAAAATATCTTCCAATGCAGTGGTGAAGAGTTTTGGAGACACTACGTCTCCCTGTCTAACGCCTTTCTGCAGTTGGTTTTGTACTCTTGTCCTAAAATCGAACAGACAATTGCGTTTCTATACAAGCACTTCAACACTTCGATGTACCGATAGTCAATTTGGCACCGCTGAAGGGACTGCAGCACCGCCCAATTTTCGATCGAATCAAAAGCTTTCTCATAGTTCACAAACGTGAGATAAAGAGACTGAATATACTCCTCGGTGTTCTGTATAATCCGGCGCATATCATTGGAAATAATGATTATGGCTAAGATGGAATGCATAACTGTAATTACGATAATAAATAGTATAGAGCATCAATCTAAAAAGAAATGGTTCCATTTGATATAATTGATATTCTCTTGTGGGCCTAATGTGTATTTACTGGATATTGGCTATCCCACTAGATGATATCAATATTTTTCCCAGATAAAAATATCATCCAAATCTGTTCAGCGGTTTTTGCATGTTTGAGTATCAAACATTGAAACTCACATTTGTAATCCTATTAATAGGATTTTTTGTATTTTAAACCTATTGATTGTCGGGCTGTGTTGACGCATCGAATACAACGTACGCTATTATATCTAGCGCGCAACAGCTGAGAGAAGGGTGAGCAAGCAACAGGAGCGTCACCACTCACAAATGAACGAAACATCGAAGCACTCCTTTAAAAAATTCTCAACGACGCCGACGCGCACGTACATTAACGTAATCCTAAAGACTTTGTAAATGCAAGTAAACATATTTGCCACTAATCGATTTTCATTCCTACCTCAGCCAAGTACTCGTATTTCTTCTGTGCCTCAGCTCACAAATGAAACGATTATGACACTCTCATGAAATTTATCATATTAGAGTTGGGGATATATTATATACCTATATCTCTCTCTACCTCAAAGTAACTGACAGGTTGAGTAAAGGTTTCAACATCAAAACAATGCGATACATGAACTAAAACAGCATCCTTTTAACAACGCGAACACTTTAGAACAAACACAACTATGAGACTGTTTACTATTAAAATAGGTAGTGTGTTTTGACGTGTTCAAGGAACCGCGTAAAATGCAAATGCTTTAACATTGATACTTTTTGTCATACAACATATTCATTTTTTAAATTAAAATTTTATCTTGTTGGTTAAAACTCCTTTGTGCTTTTAAATCAACTCGCACATGTTTCAAACTCGGACTAACCAAAAATATAGACGGAGCATTACGAACAACCCAGTGAAGCTATATAAAACCATGCCTAACTTGTAATTCCACGCGCTCACGTAAACAAATACAAACAAATCCATGCCAAAACGAAGTATCATAAATCACGAGTGCTACCAGAGTATGATTTAAAATTACCCAAAATGGTTCAACGATTTCGTACGTACGTTACGTACATGAATACGTCGTCAGCGCCATAATATGCCCCATATGATTTGCTGTAAACTTACTCTATATTTTTACTTGCGTTATGTTGTAAACATAAAACTTTTAAATTTTACCCAAATTATAGAGATTATTTCTTTCCGGTGACAACACTTTCAGGCATACATCTTTCAAAAAGTGACTTCACTTTTTAGTTGACAATGCGGTGTCTTTATTTTTTTAGATACTCTGAGGTTTAAAAATAAATCAAATACCTACTAATTACTGCGTAAATATGTATTAACTTTATATCTTTTAACCTTAGATTAATAATATATCTAGATGGAGTGTGACTCGTATAAACGCCATAAAAATCGGGCGGGAATTATTATGCTAGTGTACGTGACAGCTCTCATTACGCTTGTGCATTTTGTGTTTGTGCGTGCGTAATGATACCAGTTTCAGTGGTAGTTCCATTAAATTATGGGAAAATTATATTATCATAGATTCAAGACATTCTTATACTTACTACAAAATGTTTCGTAGGTATAATCTTAATATATATATACAGGATAATTTTTAAACTAATGCGCAAACTTTTTTTGGTGGTTCCATATCAGTAATAGAACACATTTCCATTAATTGTTTAATCCGATTTTTTAATTTTTTTGTCCGACTTGAAGTCAGTAAAATATGGACACCAATCTTACGAGCAGCTAAAAGCTTTATTTTCTGCATTTTGATGGTCCTAAGCACATGAAAGTATAAAGGAAAAATTGGAACTACTCTTACAAATAACTTCAGGTCACGACCTAATCTTAAAATGTTTATTTCGAACCTGATAAAATTTGCGGTCAGTAACCTGCATAGATACCTATGCGTCGGCTAAGTTAAATTGAAAACTTTTTTTTCTTTCAATTGCTAAAGATATTTTTTAAATTATTTACTATTCTGACATTTATCCAATTTTCCTATAAAAATATTTAATTTGAATATTATGCATTTTTTTCCCTTTGATTAGTTAATTTATGAATCTCTAAATCATCATCATTATCAATACCTATATTATTTTATAATAAGATTAACTGAAGAAGAATTGTATTATTTTATTATTAAACTATTTACCTGTAAGTCTATAAATGTTAACCATACGTAATAATTACATAATTACACTGTGCATGTGGTGTTAACCTATAATTAATTGGTGTACTTAAGTAAGAATATTTAAAACATACCTATTAATGTAAAGCATAGTACATACAATTGTTGGTTGACCTAAAAATAAATAAATTAAAATTTGCTTAAGTTTATTCTTTCAAAATTTGCGCGCTGGTTATAAAATTACCCAGTATAAAAATATATACTATATATATAATCTCTTCTTTAATGAGAATGCTACTATATATATATATATATATATACTATATATGGGTTATATATATATATATATAACCCACGATATTTATAAATTAAAAAATGTAAACAATCTTCATCATTAAAATAAATAATAATATTTAGATATTTTTATATATATTTTTAGCATTTGACATGCTTAGCACTATACATTAAACACAAAGTGAAAAATGGCGTCACCCAAAGACGTTAAGCATGATGTGTTATCGAAATTAGCAGTCAGGAGCAATTGTCAGGATGGCTGAATTGGTAAAGCATCTGGACGGTATCCAGAAGATGCAGGTTCAAATCCTGCTCCTGACTGTTATTTTCGATTTCACATTTTTCACTTTGTGTTTAATAAATAATAATATTACAAATAGTAATATTGTAATTAATTCCGAAAATGACGACTGTGTAGCTTAATGGATCCATTAAAAACGCTAATAGTTACGTTAGGTAATATTTCTATTACGTTAAAATATCATCAACTTTGCAAGATTACGCGGGAAATTTAAGTTCATAAACTGGTATACAATTAATTTATTTTCAGATAATTAAAATGACTCATTTAGCCAGTTATTGTATGAAATAATGTTACTAAGCGATGATAAGAGATATCTTTACTGCTCATTTTCCGATTTTTGTAGTTTCGGCACACTTAATGTGAGTGAGTGTAATTACACACCTTGATATTTTAAATGACACACTATTGCTCCTTGTCAAGTGACGTCACGATTAATACTAACAGTATTGGGTAGTAAGTTCACCCCAATGTTTTTTGACGCGTTCACAACTCCGAGTGTCCATCTAGACATATCATTAATCTAAGCTTTTAACTCTAGAAAATATCTGTAGGTATGTCTAAAAAGTTGTATGTACATATCAAATAATAATCCAATATTACATGGAACTTTTCTGATATTCCGTTTATGAGTTATTCTCCGAATTCCAATTACATAGCGTTGGGATGATATTCGATATCTAAAGGAAATTACTAAGGCAATTTCATACTGACTTATTCCCGTGTAATATGACGCATTTTACTATTTGCTACCGATTGAACACTGTGATATCTTGTGGAACGTACGTGCCTATACATTATTACACACATACCTATTCATGGAAATATTGAACGAATGTTGTGGTAGAATCTTGCTGAGTCCATTGACGCATGGTACAAATGGCTTTAACGTGAACATATAACAGTAATTTGACCTTATCTGGGATTGGAACCGTTTTAATAGAATCATGAACATTTTATAAGGGTGTCTTTGATACTGTAGGTCTACTAAGAAAGGATTTTACATAAATCCTATTCAAAATCGATTTATCACTATGACGCAAGCGAAGCTGCGGGTAATGCTCTGGTATATTATATTACGCCTATTACATCTTTTTACTAAATGCGTATGAATGTATATATAAATTTTCATAATTTTTTTAAGCTTTTTCATTCTAAATATAACAAATGTTCCACCTAGCCTCTGAAACGACTGCACCCATTTGGACGGCACTTCACTGGCAAATAGCTGATGTTTTAAGAAAGTAACTTGATTAGGTACTTTTATTTTGAAAAAAATATTAGCGTTTATAAGAAAAGAAAATAACAAAATTTCACGCGGACGACGTCGCGTTTAACAGCTAAATAAAAATATATAAAGTGAAATGAACCAAATGTAAACACGACAATTCTTTTACAATTCTTTAATCTCTCAAAAGAATTGTCCTACAACAAAGACTTTCATGAAGTAACGAACTCGAGGCTCAGAAGAACGACTGAAGCATTTAACCACTAAGGAAAATCTTTGACGGGATTTTTGCTGAGCCATGTTTTCCACTCATTGGGCTGGAAAACCCACTAAACTCCATTTAATGCTTTTCTAGATGCTTTTTTAAATATTATGCGATATTACTGAGCATTTTTATTTGAACACTAACTTTTTTCATTATTATAAAACAAATATAAGTATAGGGTGTGCAATAACGGTTGAGGAAGATAGGTTCTTAAGTGGCAACCACGTATTGGATTACAGTAAAGACTCCTAAACCAGGGTGTGAAGACCTGATGAAATCTGGAGGCACAAGACTACTCTAGGGGAGGACGTCCGGCATTGGACGATCAAAAGCGGGATGGATTGTGTGGTCTTTTATTGAAATTCTCACATTTAACTTAATCATTACAGTTAGGTATAAAATTGAGTTTATGTAGTTTACTATATTGATTAAGTACATAGATTTTCTTCTATTAACATAATTATGTACATATTATGAATATGTATATAATTTGTAAATAATAATGTGTAACTCAATAAGAATAAAAAGATGTTTCTCATATTATATTGCCATAGCAACATAATGAACTCGCATGGCGTCGTATTTCCCTTTAATCCCGGCTGAATTAATATATAAGTACACATCGTAATATAATATCTCTTTTCAAGAACATTCTCGGAAAAATTATATGTAAGTAGCTATTTCTTATAACGTTGATTTTTGTAACATTCAAGTATACGCTACACTAACTGATCGTTCAATTAGCAGCCGCATTGAACGTAATATATTTATTGGCGCTGAAAGTAATATAATAATATGTATTTATTGGCGAATTGATTTGATGAATATCTTATAATATCTTGTCGCCGTCCACTGCTGAACATAGGCCTCCCGGAGCGCCACAACGACATATTTTTATCCGGGCTATAATTTGTCTATGTACCAAATTTCGTTCAAATTTGTTTGATTATTAGGTCAATATACGAAAAATAGTTTTTTCTAACTTGAGAATTCTTTATTTTTTCCGAATAAAAAGTATTCTATATCTATTATCCTAATCCGTTCAGTCATTTAGACATGATTGACGGACAAACATCCAAACACAAAAGCACAAATCACAAGCTTTCACATTTATTTCTATTCTGATCAACTTGGTGACTACAAGAGAATGCGAAAACTTTTACAAATGACATTGGTGACATTTTTTGGTTTTGTTTGACTATTCTACTAACGAAAGATTACCAAGGATCTCTGAGGCGGCGTTGCTGATGGTAATGAATTTTCTAGCTTTCCTTTTACACAAGTTCTAAAGAAATATTAGGCTGAAAACTCCACCAGATTAGTCTTTGTTTAATTGCGCGCGTTTTCAACTTCTTCAAAAGTCATAGGAAGTGCTTTCGCCTCCTTCGTGTAGACTGAAAACTTGAAGAGAAAGAAAAATGAGAAGGTGTATAGATAGGAGGATAAAAAAGAGTTGAGGAATGGAGTCTGGGCCCCGGCGCTCTCCCTCACTGGACGTAACACTGCTTTATGAATACGTATATTTTGTTTACAACAATATTCTATTAAAGGGAAAAAATAAAAATTATTACCTATCTTCCGAGCCAGCCAATCTTACTGAAATCAGCAAGACTACAACCACATACACTGTACCGGCGCTATTTTATTGCCGTTCTCTACTCATAAATACCCCCGTACATAAAATTAATATAAAATTTGTTGAATCGGAGTATATTTTGTACCTAGAAGCTAATTGTACCGAAAACTGAGGCGTACCTGTTTAGCCTTATAATTAAAAAATATTAATATTTTTTTTTTCTTAAATTTCATGAGTTTTACATCATCAAGAAAGTCAAGTAATGTACTCATAATAGGAGCTTATAGTAACATTAACAATGGTACCGTCTACCCACGTCAACTATTTTGAATGTTAAACCAAAGGACGCAATTGAGAATATGGTCCAGTATCCCTTGTATTGTCGAAATTTCAACGAACCTGAACAGAGGGCCATCTTACAAGATAATATTGTTGGAAACT
This sequence comes from Leucoma salicis, assembly GCA_948253155.1. Taxonomy (NCBI): domain Eukaryota; kingdom Metazoa; phylum Arthropoda; class Insecta; order Lepidoptera; family Erebidae; genus Leucoma; species Leucoma salicis. The sequence goes on along the minus strand of OX411820.1, from coordinate 8,081,457 downwards.
TCAAGTAGCCGTTGAGGTATTTCTGAAGAATTTTAGAACTAGGCGGGAATAAATTATTTGACACTTCATTTCATCCAAAATTTTAACTCACAAATATTTGTTTTCATAAAATGCCTGGGTTTTTAATATCATCATTTCCCTAGCCTAATATCAAACTTTGTTGGAGTCGGCGTCCAGTCTGTTAGCTGATCCACACGGAGCGGCTGTCTATCTGATCTTCACGACCTAACTAAAGGGAAAATCTGGTGCCTTTAGAACAAGCTTGGAATTAGATTTTTATTCAAAACTGACAACCTATAACGAGTGTCAGGATGTTATTGGACAGCCGGAACCCACTGCTTAACATTCCTTCCAAAGCCCAGAGGAATAGGTTGTTACTAATATTAGGTTGGTTAATATATAACTGAAAATAAAAATAAAACTCATATGTGTGCAATTCACACACGCCAGAAGTGAAACTTCCGAAAAGTAGCCTACGAGAGCTTGAGATGGATATAGAGTATCAGGAGTATTAGGATAAATGTAAGGATTCTTATTATTTACCAAGTTTAAAATTACCTCTCATTAATTAAATTTAATGGAGCATTAAAATTTTGTTTTCTGCAACGATATAATGGATCCCGTAGGAATTCATGAGACAACTTTAAAAAAAAAACCTGGCAAAAGACCTTGTGAACCTCACCATAGCAACATAAATAACAAAAGTATATGATTCACTTCGGGGGTAGGTGAGAAAAATACTTTATAACTGGCATGGGAATACCAAGTGATCATAGCAAAACAGAGATATTAGTTTATTATTGAATGCATATCACTTTTTCAAACTTAATATTATGTACACCGTGGGCATATGGTATTGATCACGCAAGCCGGAGACCGAGGTTTCAAATCAACTACCAAGGAATACTTTTTGTGACAAAAAAATATTTTAAAGTTAAAATAACTTTAATGGCCTTTTCAGCAACTGACTGTTAATCCTGTACATTTATGTGTTAGTTTTTTTATCGTGACGCATTTTCGTTTCATCGAGTTTCAAATCACGATTCTAAAAAAGTATTCATTTGAAAAAGCGCTATTTTTTAAGAATAAATGTACGACATTTTTATAACGCCGTCTCGTGCATCTTCTAGGCTTGCTGTATCCTAACCACAAAAAATCTCAAAAAAACTTGTTTTGTGTTTAGACACGCCTATATAGTAATTTTTTCTCAAATATCTTAAATGTACAGACACAGCTCTGTTACAGCTTTATAATACTTAGGATTAGCATAGGCGTTGGATTTTGTCGTGGTACATTCTACGTCTACGGTTATTAGGTACATACTGGTACCTCAAAGCTCTACGAGGTGGGTTAATCGCTTGTGATAAAATTTTCAAAGGCGGGATGGGGATCTAAGGACGGTAAGGGGATGACGTTTGCGTTTTACTTCATTTTTTAAATCGCAATGAATCATTTGAGAGTTAAGAAAAAAACGGTCTATATTTCGTAATGTAATAATTATTATCAGACATTGGGACAGGGCCAATATCTACTATGTACTTTTACATTACTAGCTTAAAAATAAATAATTTTATATCAACCACAAAAATGAATAATTTTGATTTACAAGTTTTAATTTAAAATCAAACAATTAATTTGGATATCCAAAAATAACAACCGTTTGTTTATAGTTTTATTAAGTTTTCACTTCTGTCGGCAGTCCTCATAACTGCTTTGATTTTTTTTTCCTTTAAAAATGCACCGCATTGTATGCACTTATGTGCCAGGATTATTACAAAAAAGTCACATTTTACTTTTCGAATAGAAAATCAAGCGAAGAACAACACAGAACTCCCAATAATTTCCATATAAGTCTGTATAAAAGCTCGGGCGACAACAGTTAATTAAGTTGGTTTCTTTGTTACAGTGTATACCTCAAAGACGACTTTGCGGTGCTGCCTTATTTAGAAGCGGGCTTCAACCGGGTAAGTTTATTCATTACACCTTTAGTTGTATAGTTTGAAACTGGTTAAAGTATACAATATAAAGGTGCTTTTCTGCCTGAAACAGAAAATTGATTAGGTAGTCTATACATATTATATCACTTAATTTGAAGAGAATATAGACCAAATTAAAAAAAAAAATTAGTACGGCATTCGTATGTAAGTAAATACCAATTATTTATTGCGTTTTAGTTCCTCGGTGTTTTTGAAGGCGGTTTTATTTTTGACGTGATAACGTCTTATAAATCGATTCCAAACGCCGGTTGCACGCACGAAAAAGTGTCATGTTCCGAAAAATGTATGGCGACCAATGCATTGTTTCTGAAATTTTCAGAAAACATATATGACGATATTACGTAAAATTATCGTCCGTAAACCGACTTTATTTAATATTTATTAATTTAATACTTTAATTGCACACAGAAACTTATTATAAACTTAATATTAAAACATATATATACAATAGGGCGAACTTAACTCAAATTTGAGTTCTCTACCAGATAACCCATAAAAATCGGAGCTTTTAAAAATCGAATGAACATAGGAGGATATTATTACCTACTAATAAAATATATATTTAACATTATGATATAATACATACTTATATATCTAATTTAACAAAACAAGAAATATACAATACAATACATACTATACTTATATATTTATTATTGATTAGAGAGAATGTGCTCTTTTATCATTCTTTTGAAGACACGCAATGAACAGCTATTTCTTATTAAATGAGGAAGAGTGTTCCACAGTTTTGCAGCCTTCACTGTGAAAGAACTATCATAGCGTGAAGATGTGTGGTTCGGAATTAAAAGAAGAAGAGAAGAATTAGTACGGCAAGGTTTGTCCCTAGGAAAGAGAAAGTTAAAACGTTCACGAAGATATATAGGCAATTTTTTATTGTTAAGGATAGAAAAAAGTAAAATTAAAATATGAGTATCCCGACGCTGTCGAATGTGTAACCACTTCAATTGAGTCCTGAAATCAGAGACGTGGTCATATTTTCAGAGACCAAAAATGAAGCGAATGCACAAATTCTGCAGACGTTCGAGTTTATTCAAAAGTTCTTCAGAAGCATCAAGGAAACAGACATCGGCATAGTCTAATAGAGGCAGTAAAAGAGTCTGTGCAAGAGTGATTTTAGTATGAATTTGTAGAAAATTATGGAGACGCTTAAGAGATTGAAATGACCAATTTACCTTCCTGCTTACCTCAGAAATATGAGTATTCCATGACAAATTACAATCTATATAAATGCCTAAATTTTTAACCACTTTTGAGGATGGAATAGTAATTGAATCATATATGATATTAGGTAATGTCTGGTCAGATAACTTTACAGACAACCATGGTGTTTTTTTTATAATTTATATCATTAGGCTATCACTACACAATTAAAGAAAAGGTAGCCTTAATTATACTTTTTACACAAAACGTAAAAAATTTAATTCTAATATGATAATTACGAGCAGAGATAGAACCTGCGTATTCTGGGTCACCGCTCCACCACCGAAGGAATGTGACATAGTTCCAGTGGCCCGCCAAGAAAGGCGGAGAGACGGCACACGGCGGGTTTCTTTAGTGGGTGAAGGCCCCACACTACCCTGTTCGTTGCCCCGAACGACGGGGTGTGCGGTTAGGAACATTTTTTCCCGCCTTAACAAAAAAAAAAAAGGGTCACCGCTCCAGACACTGCCAATTGAACTATCGTCTTTCTATAGCACATTATTTCTTGTAGTCTTGTGGCAAGGTAACAACATGCTTTCTACTACTAGTATTGCTAGTTAAATAAGATCTATCTATACTATTATGAAGCTGTAATAGAGCTATGTCTGTACATATAAGATATTTCAGAAAAAAAATTGTATTAGGCTATATTTTATATGTAGGCGTGTCATTTTTTGTCTATTTATTCGTTCGCGCACCACGCAAAAACTACTGAGCGGATTTTGATGCAACTTTTTTGTTTGATAGCTCTTGATTAGACTTAAAAACTGGTATACATTTTATCCCGCTATTATATCGGAAACCTGAGATATAGGTAACCTAAAACCTAGCTTTTGGCTGCGACAGAGCCGCTGGCAAAGGCTATTTAACAATCAAACAGTGTCTGGTTTTAGCAATTATTAACATAAACGAATAAAAAAACATCACAAATAAATACAATAATTTATTTTATAGTTACAAATTCTCCTTTTATAACAATGCGCGCCATATTTAACCATTCTGTCAACTGCGTCTGGCTCGTGATAAATTGTTCCTGAATATTGAATATTCTTTACGCCTTCATAAAAATAACATTTTAAATCTGTTATTGAAATGTATCCTATTATTTATTAAGAGATTTTAATTTCTGAAACATTTTAAAATTATGATCTTTAATGCGAAACCATTAGTCCCTCTTGTTAGAAAATTCGCAATGTAAAATGTAAGGAATGCTTTTTAAGTTCTCGCACAGTGGCGTAACTACAGGGTGGCAGGGCTGGCAAAATGCCACGGGCCCACGACCTGACGGGGCCCCCAACCCGAGATGCAAACTTAGAATTAATCTTAATAACAAACGCTTCTGGAGCCTCCTTCCAGCCTGCCAGAAGCCAGCCAGCCTGAAGAAATCTAGGAGTTGTTGGTCAGCCATCACAATAAATAAAATAAGACATTCTTACACAAATACAAGATGTGTTAAGCCGATGGAGTGAATATTTTGATTCTTATTGATATTGGTGTCACATGTGGTTTAATAGATCAGCACTCGGTACCGGCATCCTCTGATGACATTAGTATGGACGAAGTTGAATGGGCGATTAGAAGTTTGAAAAATGGTACCTTTTTTTTTTAAGACGGAAAAAAATTTACCGTACCCCTTCGTTACACGCGCTTTCGCGAACAGGATAGTGGAGCCCTCACCCACTAAATAAACCCGCCGTGTGCCGCGTCTTACACTCTCGAGTAAACTGAGCAACGCATCCGCTCATGGAGCGTCATTCCTTCGCGGGAGCCCTTGCGGGTGGCGGACGTTCCCTGATCCATCCACCCGCAGCTCCACCGGCAGTCTCAGCTAGGGCGGCCACCGTGGTGACAGCCCGTATTCGCCCAGAGCCCCTACGATCCAGAGACTGGCCCGTGGCGTCTCCAGCCGCGCCCTCCAGCTGACCATGGCAGCTTGGCGGGCGTAGCCCTGCCACCTGGCCACCTTACTGGGAGGGTATGATCGCCCCTCACCCTCTCTTGCGGCGCCCGCCAATACACCTCGGCGAGCCGGGACCAGCGTGTCATCCGCATAGAAGATGACCGCCAGCCCAGGGGGGAGCCGACAGTTGAAAAATGGTACCTATATGATGAAAAATGTGTAATTTGGAGTGCATTGTGGATTTGGAGAAAGCAATTGACATGGTGGTACAAAAGGAACTTTGGGGCATTTTGCCAGAGTACGGTATTAACGGTAGACTGTTGCGAGCGGTGCAGTCTAATTATATGGACTGCAAAACTTGTGTGCGAGTGGATGATGGAATGTCGCCATGGTTTAATCTAAATATCGGCGTTCAATAGGAGTGCGTTCTACCAGCTAGACCGTTTATCATAATTATATCTGGATAAATGTCTCCAAAGGTTGAATGAAACTAAAGTGGGAGTTCAGATGGGTGACTGAATTCATTTCTATATGCAGACGATGTAGTCGATGTGATGCTATTAGCACAATCAGCGACTGATCTGCAAACCTTAATCGACGTAATGACAGAAGATTGTGAGAAAAGGGGCCTATGTGTGAATGTGAGCAAAACCAAGATAATGGTCTTGAAGAGATAAAGCCAGAACAGATGTTAGAGTAACAATAGGCAATTGCGTGCTAGAACAAGTGGATGATTATGTATATCTTCAATGTGGATTCAGTTGGGATGGAAAGGACACCATTGATATATAAACAAGAGAGTAAATGCAGAAATGGTGTGAACGGCGCCTTGGGACAACTTCTTGGCAGCCACCACATCAGCCACAAGGCACGTGTCACAATACACAACGCAGTGCTTGTCCCAATATTATTAATGGAAGCGAGAGTTGGGTATGCAGGAAAGAACATGAGAGCAAAATGAATACGGTCGAAATGCGATCTCTGTGGAGTGAACGAATAGACCTGAAAGAGAATATTAGTGTAAAGATGCGAAGGGGAATGCTCCAAGGGTTCGGACATAATTGGTGAAGAAGATATACAATGCGAAATTGGAAGGATGTAAGTACAGGGTGAGACAGAGACTAACCTAGGTTAGGTCTAGGTAGACCTAATTGGTCATGTATTGAAGGAAGGTGGAGTCGGGAGTCTCCGAAACCAGTGAGCATGTATAAAGAGAGTTATGAATGCTGAGAAAGCGAGAGATGTATGCAGGAATAGAGCCTTTTTTGCATTGTGTTGTCTCTGCTTACCTCGCAGAAGAGATGGCGTGATGATAAGTAAAGTATTTAGAAACTATATGGGCCAAGACAGGCTATGTAACTTGGCTATTTTGCTAAAGATAATAATTATGTTATTAATATTAAATTATCATTTCATTTAAATTATTAGGTACATAATTACTACCTATTTAAAAAAAATATTTGATATTTAACTAAAATGCATATAATATACCGGGGGGTGGGCAGCAGCACTCCTTCGAGTATTAACAACATCCACTACGATCGCCAACCCGCCTGCCAAGCGTGGCGATTACGGCATTATCCCCCATGACGGGACCGCTCGTTGTGGCGTTCTCTTGGGGAGGCCTATGTCCAGGAGTGGACGTTGAAAGGCTGATGGATGGATATAATATTAGTAGGTAATACTGTTGGGTAAGTATTTAGTGATTTTTTAAAATTAAATTACAAAGTGACTATGTTTACGGGGAGGGCCCCATCCACTAAATTTGTCACGAGTCCCAGATGGTATAGTTACGCCACTGTTCTCGCATTAAAAAAAGAGGCAAAAGAGAATATTATTTTACAAACCTGAGTAATATAAGCTTAATTGCTGCCATTTACATGATATTTTTCTAAGGATCTTGCTATATCGTGTATTTAGTGATATTTAATTCCGGCTTAAAAACTAAGTTTTTTTCCGGTTCATAGGTCTGATGGTTGAGGAAAAAGATATTGAGAGTTGTTACAGACCACAACCACAGACTAACTAAAAAATATAGACGGAGCATTACGAGTAATCCAATGAAGCCATATAAAACCATGCCATACTTGAAATTACACGCGCTCACGCACACAAATACAAATAAAACCATGCCAAATACGTCGTGTGAATACGTCGACAACGCCATAATATCCCCTATATTATGATTTACAGTAAACTTACTTTACACTTTTACTTCCTTTAAGTTTTAAACATAAAAAATTTACCCAAATTATAAAAAAAATTACTAAAATTATAGAGATTGTTTCTTTCCGGTAACAACACTTTTACGCACACATCTTTTAAAAAGTGGCTTCACTTTTTAGTTGACAATACGGTGTCTTTATTTTTTAATTAGCCTGAGAACACAACATACATTATTTAATAGTTGCAATACACACACCTAATCGAATTCCTTTAAGAAACGCAATCATATGCAATTTGTCTTTTATTTTACGACTAGTCCAGCGGTAGAGACTTGCTCTCTCAATCAGAGAAGTGCGTGGTACTTGTCTCACAAAATGGTAAGTATTCCCTATTGTTGTGTTTCATTCGGTGAGTAAGAGCGCCGGAGGTCCAAACCAATTTCAATTTAATCATCTTTGCTCTCCCCCTTTTTATCCCCCGTTATAATCTCTCCTCTGTACCTCCTATCTCATTCCGGAGGGTCGCAAAACATGATTGATACATCTGGAACTCCTAGCATCAGCTACGGTAACTGATTAATATAAATTATGAAAGGAGTTTACCAACAGACGCGCTGCGTGCATTACCAACCTTATAATATTAAAAAATAGATTTTTTGTTGGTTTTTTACCTTATCTACTAAAAGGTTATTTAATAAAAACCTTCTGCCTATATTTCTCTTAACTTTCGGCCAGTATTCACACAAACAACAATCCTATCTACCTGACAACAGCTCATGTAGAAACAAAGCTGACGACATTCAAAGTACGCCAGTACGCTTTTATTACAATAATGAACTACGAAGGCACTTTGGTCTTACCCTTTCAATACTACATCTTTTACTTAATTAAAATCACGAATTACATTAGATTAGATTCTGTAATTAAATCTTTATTTGTGTCAAGTTAAGGTTACATTTACTTTGAAACAAATTTCTCTTTGCGTATTGATAAAATAATACTACGTATTATGCTTGGTTAAGAAAATTCACAATATTGTATTATTTCCAATCTTACAATCATGTTGAATATTTTTAAACTAAAGAGTAGATATATCTAATATATAAAATTTCCATGTCACAATGTTAGTTACCATACTCCTCCGAAACGGCTGGACCGATTTGTATGAAATTTTGTGTGCGTATTGGATAGGTCTGAGAATCGGCCAACATCTATTTTTCATACCCCTAAATGATAAGGGTGACCCACCCCTAAATATTTTATTTTATTTTTTGGACAACATTTTCTATTTTTATTTTAGTATGATTCAGCATTAAAAAATACATACAACCCTATATTTTAATTCTTCTACTGCCGATGTAGAAATAATTTATATGGCAAAACAACGTTTGCTAGGTCAGCTAGTTATATATAAGTACCAACTTTATTTTAGTAATACATGATACCGCTTTCTAGAAAGATGTTAAAACTATCTTAGCTTAAATAGTTTTAACAAAAATAATGAAAAGTATTGTTTTATTAGGTTTCTTAATTTTACTTCTTTACTATAGAGGCAACTGTGGAATGGAATAAGAAATCACTATGAGAACACACAATGCTTTTAAGCTCAAAAAATATCTACTAAGTTTTAAACACATTAATACAGGTGATGGTGGAGACGGTGAGTGCCACAGCTTGGTGCGCGGAGGTACTACAATCCCGCGCGACGGGCGCGTCAACTCGGGCTCAGGTCGGAGCTGTAGCAGCCCTAGCTGCCGCAATCGACCGCTGCCGAGATCTCGTCGCTGTCACTGATGATCAACAACGGATACTTGTAAGTAACTATTCCCACTGTTATTAAAATTTGGGAATTATCATTCTTGCGATAATCTTTAACGAATCTTCCGATGTTTATATCTAACAACCTATTACTGCCTGTTAGAGACGGGTCTTCTTTCTAAGAGAGTGGGATTTAGGACGTAGTCAAACACGCTGGCCCAATGCGAGACGACAGGGTTCAAGAGCTTTAAAGAAAATCTCTCATACTTGTAAGTTTCCTCGTGACGTCTTCCATCACCGAGCCATGATAACAATTTGACAATGAATATATACCTATATATAATTTCGAAAACTGCTTCTGTTTTGCAGCAGTAGTGTAAGCGACTGCTGACCATGAAGGCTCGGGTTTGATCCCCGGGTGGGGCAGCGTTATAGAGCTTTTTCGTAAAAAGAAAAATTCGCAGTAGCAGCCCGGAGTTTGGAAATGTGCCCGGTAGACAGCAATAGGCTCGGCCCCCATTACGTGGGACTTAAACATAGCTGGCAAATCGTGGGTCTATAATACACCTCTGCCCTACCCCTTCGGAGAATACAGGCGTGATTCTGTTATTTCGACAACTTTCTAGACATCAAAGGTGTACCCTGGGAGATTTCAACCCCACATTGGAGAACTTGATACCATAAACACAGCGTGACAAGTATCGAGTCCTTGGCTTTACTGTGTGGTTAACTTTAGTATACCACAAAAGCATCCTCCGGATACTGTGATAACCGTCTTTGCAGACTCGGTTAAAGGACAGACATGAAACAACGTTCTATAGATTGAAATAGATCAACGCTTCACATCTATATAAAAGACGCCAGGCAGATCTGCAATATGTCATAACGGTTTGTAGTGACGTAGAAGAACATTATAGCAACAGTTTGACTATGGCTTTGATATTTTTAAGTTTTTAAGTAGCGGCTGTTACCCTCGCTCTGTCACTTCTGGTTGGAAATTCAAAAAAAAGTAATGGTTATACTACATCTGATTAACAGCTAGCCAACAAGTCATGGTGTCGTGTTCTCGGCTGGCGTGTCGACGAGGGCCCTAGGCCATTGGGAGAAGCAGCAGGGGGCGAAGCGTTACGGCTGGCTACCAGCGGCGCTAGAGACTGGGAGGCACCAGTTACTCTGCGTCGTAGAAATGCCCCTAATGATCCTATCTTACTGCCGTGCCGAGGAGCAGCTGTCGGGCTTACTAAGTTTGTATACAGTTATCTCACAATTAGTTGTTTCAAGCCCTCGTTCAAAGTAATCACGATACATTTCTGTTTCGTAGTCTGATGGTTCCCGTTTTTGTAGCTAACGTAGAACTAATATGAAATGATTCATTAATTTTAAGAAAATTTACTGCACAGATGGCGGAGTGGTTTAGATTCTATTCCCGCACAGGACAACTCATTGTGTGATCCACAAATGGTTGTTCTGAGTCTGACCATACTTTGTGTCCGTAAAATTGTATGTTTGTAAGGTTCCCCGCGATACAATGATTACACGTTAATGCAGGGTGTTGTCATTTAATACAAAACTAATTTTAATAATGTTCTATAAATACCTATTACTTTAAACGATATCGTCCTCGCTGTCCATAGATACTCTGCAGTCTAAAATAAGCCATAAAATAAATAAATAAATAAACATCGTTTCAGGAGTACGTCGCACATTATAATGGTATGTGAGCCCACGCAGGCTGTAGACAGCGAGCGTGGTCGTGGCTCCCTTCACTCCATTAGAAGGGGCTCACTCGACGTACGTTCAGTAGCGTCTGATGGCTTACGGCGTACTTCACTTGCTAAACTTCAGGGCCTACCACTTGAAGCGCCCATCACTAAGGTAATATTGATTATTGATGTGAAAACATCTAATGTGGAGAGAGGGTAAAACCAGCTGTAAATTATTTGTTTTTAACGCCATCTGTTGACAAAATCATCTAATTAGGAAGTATAAAGTCAATCAATAAACCAATAACAGTTTTAATTCGTCTATGGATAACGAGAGGGCGCTTACCAAGAATTATATAAAACTCGAACAATATTTGAATAACGAAAGAAAATCGATGTTTTCACATCTGCGAGACGTTCTGTTACGGCTCATTTGTTTGAGTGCCGATCAAGTAAATAAAGTAAAATGTTGATAAGACCAAGTTAATGTACATGATATCTTTTTTTTTTGCAATGCTAAGACGGGTTAGGTGTTATTGTAACTCCTCATCATGGCTTTTGCATCAATTGATCTGCACTAGTATATATTATTACTAGGTGTTGCTCGCGACCTTGTCTCAATTCATGATTCATCAGAATTGGGTCAGTATAATATATATAAGTACTGCACTCTATGGTAAATTAAACCTTAATTATATCCAAAAATAGCTATCTCAGAGGTACCTGACATATATCCGGGTAAAAAAGTATTCTAGGTTTTAAATAAACTATCTGTGTGCCAAATATCATCCAAATCTATTCAGCCGTTTTTGTGAGATGAATAACAAGCATTCAAACATACAAAGTTCCACATTTATAATAATAGTAGGATTAAGGTCGGCCTTCTGGTTTTACCAGGTTCTGCAGAATGTTATTATTTCAAAGAAGCAATAAACTTCTACGAAGCTACGGAGGTCTTCTTCTACGAAAATGACGTTGCTTGTTCGTATCCTTACTAATAGATTGGAAAGTTCGCTTCCTCAACCGATTATTCATTTTCATTTCTAACCAACCGATCATTCATTTTCATTTCTAACCAATCGATCATTCATTTTCGTTGATCATTTATATCCCAGAAAATTGGGAAGTTCCTGTTGCATAGCAATTTTTACATAGAGATCGTTAGTGTACCGGAGAGTAACGTATATATATATATATATATATATGTGTATATATATTATGCTAAAGTCCTCGCGAATGAAGTCATGGACCAAATCTAATTTTATTTAAAACATCTGAATATTATAGAAACAAGTAAATCCTATAAATTGTGTAAAAGTAGTTTTATTTCATTACTAGCTGCAATCCACGATTTGGTCAGCGTGGAATTTATTTATCTAATTATGTTTCCAAAATAAACTTCCAAATCCTGTCCAAATCGGTCCATCCGTTCCGGAGATTAGCCGGACCAAACAAACAGACTTTAAAAAATCGTGTTATACGTATATAGTAGGTATCTACTGATTATAAAAAAGTGCGGGGTACTTGACATTAAATTAATTATTAAAATATAGTTTAAAGCACCCTAGCAGGCTTCTTTATAATTATTATTATTGATAATATAATATTATTTCTATTTGGTAAGCGTGTTTTTTTATTTAGATATTTTTATACATATTTTTAGCATTTGACTATACATTAAACACAAAGTGAAAAATGTGAAATGTGTGTGTGTGCTTTGCCAATTCAGCAATCGTGACAATTGCTCCTGACTGCTAATTGGCAAAGCATCTAGACGGTATCCAGGAGATGCAGGTTAAAATCCTGCTCGTGACTGTTATTTTCGATTTCACATTTTTCACTTTGTGTTTTACGTGGTTTTTTTCACTATAATTTGTTTTCTTTTTTCTTAGTCTCAAAACAGCATTGTAAGTCTTTTTATTTAAAAGACACCACTAGTCCTTTTTTTATCGCATATGTGATGATAGTACTAGTTTGTAATAAATAAAAACGGACAAACATAAATTACTGTATTGTCATCGGTCCCTGATAAGTCTGCAAAGTTTCAATTTAATCTGACGTTTTGAAGTTCGTGAGAATGACGCTAGCGTCCGGTAGATAGATCCCTATAGATATCTACAGGCGAAGCTAATATAACGCGACTTATTAACACCTACGATCAAATAAAATACTTCCTGGGCTATGTGAATATTGAAATAGTAATTTTTTGCCGTGTGGGGCCGGCTTTAGAATTCTCCCACCCCTCTCCACCCATGGGAGTCGTAAGAGCCGACTGAGGGAATACCGAGGGAGTGGACAGCAGCACTCCCTCGAGTATTAACAACAACCACTGCGATCGCCAACCCGCCTGCCAAGCGTGGCGATTACGGCACTATTTCCCATATGTGCGAAACACATGTTGTGGCGTTCTCTTGGGGAGGCCTATGTCCAGCAGTGGACTTCGAAAGGCTAATGGATGGATGGATGATGGATATTTTTTAAAGTGTCTGGTTTTGATGATAGATATTTTAAGATAATATTCTCTCTCAATACATAATATGTGATCTAAGTTTCACCATAAACACCTAATATTTGTTGTTATGATCCACCCATTCTGTTTAATGAGTTAAGATAACATTGCTAAAGTTCGGGAACGATATATTACTAAATATATGTAATAGTAGAAGTATATACGTAAATGTTATAATAAGAATGTAATGTGTTTACTTTAATCAAAACATTGTATTTCTAAAACTTAGTACTGTAAGAAAATATGTAAAAGAACTGTGTGATCTATATTTTAGCACTTAACATGCTCAGTTACTTTAAAGAACAAATTATTTGTGAATGTGGGAAAAAGAGAACTTTAGTGCGAGCGGGATTCGAACCTGCGTCGCTTCCAATCCGGGGATGTGCTCTTGACCGCTAAGCCATCGCACGTGCGATCGAATCCTGCTCGCGCTAAAGTCCACATTCACAAATAATTTGTTCTTCACGTAAAAGCACTCGCAGGCCACAGCCATTCATAGTCCAAGTTACTTACGAGTATGAAAGAGCACGAAACGTATATAGGCCTTGAATGTGACAAATTCATAAGTAGACACGTAAAGAAAAATGTAGGTATACAGCGCAACAACATATATTATGATGGCAACCTTATAGGGGAGGTTATCATAACATGCAGCTGTACATTAAAAAAACTGGTTTTTATTTTGTCCCGCTAATATATCGAGAACTTAAGATATAACCTAAAAACTAACTTTTAACTGCCTCTGTGGTGCAGCGGTAGTAGGGATTGCAATCCGGCGCCATTATAAGTCCGGCCGTATCGGATGCCCAACGATCCGGCCGGATCGGATGACCAAATCAGGATGATTTTCGCTTTTCGGTTCAAAATGAACTGTTAGTAAGTTAATCAAGTATCATTGTACTTAATATAGGTAGTTTATAAAAAATAAAACATATATATAAAATCAACTTTATTAAGATTAGACAACGAGCAAACAATTAAATTCTAGTAGTGTACCTTTTTCTTTTTTTTTTTTAAGGCGTGTAAAGGTGTTCCACCTAGTAAAATTTTAACAATGTAACGAGTAGCTCAGTCTTTCTAGATTTCACTCTCACAGATAGATCAATTATTTTAGTAAGTAACTTTATAAAATGTAATATAAACCTTACGTAATTTACTGAGATGAGATTACAATAGTTATTAAAGTATTTGAGAATGCTAACAAACAAACAAGGCTTATATTTATGACAGACACCATCATGATTTGATGAATCTGTATAATGAATGGCACAATTATCACAATAATGAGTTTGTATTATAATTACGAACCACGCGCAACGTATTTAAAGTACCTACTCATGCAACAGCTCTATTATTTTGCCAAAAATTGCTAGCACCGGATCCGGTCACCGGATTACCGGATCCGCTTTTCCGGATTGCAATCCCTAAGCGGTAGTGTGAGCGACTGCTGGTCATCAGGTCTCGGATTCGATCCCCAGGTCGGGCAGTGTTATTGAGCTTTTTCATAAAAAGAAAAAAAATCAGTAGTAGCCCGGAGTTTGGAATTGTGCCCGGTAGACGGCGAAAAGCTCGCCCCCTATTACGTGGGACTGAAACATAGCTGGCGAACCCTGGGTGTCTAATACACCTCTGCCTACCCCTTCGGCGAATACAGGCGTGTCACTATGTTTAACTAGTATACGGCGGAACCGTGGGCAAAGGCTATTTTAGAAATAAAAATAAACCAAGGCTATCTTGTAAACCAAGGCTAATTGTACTCTAATGACACATAGGTGATATCTCTGCTGTCAGCGGCAACTGAAGGTGCGCCTCCGTCAACTGTGGCTTGCATTGAAAGGGCCGTCGATATGTTAAGGACCTCCGAATTATACTCCCCGCAGATGAGGGATGAAACCAAACTAAGGGTTGAAGACCCGATTGCTACGGACTTGATTGGCGCCCTTCTATCGGTGAGTATCCCCAATATATTAATGTTATAAATATGGAATTTAAATGTGAATTGTTACTGTAACAAAACACGCTAATCTGATCCGACACGGAAAATTCCTTGTGTTAAGCTAATTTGATGTTGTGTGCCACGTACCTATATACTTATTTATGTATACAATCCCATCAACACCTAATTGTCAAACAGATCGCGAGCGTGTCACAGATCCCCTTTATATTGTGTTTAAACCCATTAGTCGAAGGCTACATATATACTACATACTTATATAGTTGTTCTATAAATCTGTAATTTATAACCCGCATATCCGAATTCCTTCCTTTCCTAATAAGAATGAGTGTGAAGACCTAAGTCATTTTAGCAAAGCTTAGACGTCGAGGGCTTGTAGGCTAATCGACTATGAGCGCATATAATATAATAATAAATATGTACTTTGCTTTGTACTCACCGCAGAAGGTAATTTTTTTTTTCATAGTCCTTAAGATTGTGATAGCTTCTAAATGGTCAGATAAGTATAGGTATTTTCATTGAATTTAACGTCAGTTTTTTATATATATTTTTAGCATTTGACATGCTTCACTATACATTAAACACAAAGTGAAAAATGTGAAATCGAAAATAACAGTCAGGAGCAGGATTTGAACCTGAATCTCCTGGATACCGTCCAGATGCTTTACTAATTCAGCCATCCTGACAATTGCTCCTGACTGCTAATTTCGATAACACATCACACCTAACGACTTTGGGTGACGCCTGCGCCATCCGTCGGAAGTATTTTCATACATTATACCGACCAGGTAAACTTAATTTTACATTAAACACAAAGTGAAAAATGTGAAATCGAAAACAACAGTCAGGAGCAGGATTTGAACCTGCATCTTCTGGATACCGTCCAGATGCTTTACCAATTCAGCCATCCTGACAATTGCTCCTGACTGCTAATTTCGATAACACATCATACTTAACGTCTTTGGGTGACGCCTGCGCCATCTGTCGGACGTATTTTCATACATTATACCGACCAGGTAAACTTAATTTTACAATTAAGATATTACCTAATAATGACGCAAACCCTTTAAATATATTAGATATTTTTATATATATTTTTAGCATTTGACATGCTTAGTACTATACATTAAACACAAAGTGAAAACACACTCACATTTTTCACTTTGTGTTTAATGTATAGTGCTAAGCATGTCAAATACTAAAAATATATATAAAAAATATCTAAATATTTATAGGGTTTGCGTCATTATTAGGCAAAAATCTTAATTGTAAAATTAAGTTTACCTGGTCGGTATAATGTATGAAAATACTTCCGACGGATGGCGTAGGCGTCACCCAAAGACGTTAGGTGTGATGTGTTATCGAAATTAGCAGTCAGGAGCAATTGTCAGGATGGCTGAATTAGTAAAGCATCTGGACGGTATCCAGGAGATGCAGGTTCAAATCCTGCTCCTGACTGTTATTTTCGATTTCACATTTTTCACTTTGTGTTTAATTAACGTCAGTTATTAAGTTTCTTTCTGTATCTTTAGTAGGCACTAAAATTATTAGCTATTAGCTACCTATTTTAACTTAAAAGTGGAACTATTTACATAAATATCAGGTACCAACACAAAGTGCGAAAATGCGAAATCGAAAATAACAGTCACGAGCAGGATTTATACCTGCATCTTTTGGAATACCGTCCCAGATGCTTTGCCAATTCAGCCATCGTGATAATTGGTCGGGACTGCGAATTTCGATAACACATTAATTCCTAACGTCTTGGGTGACGCCTGCGCCATTGTTTTTAGCTTTACTATAATGATTGTGGTCTTAGTGCTCTAAGATCTATATATTTATTTGGATGACAAGATAATATACAGTAAATTATTCACACAATGCGTCTATTTATAATTTTGTTCGATTATCTCACCAACAATGTAGATACTTAGTTAAATTTTCAATTTGTGCATGTTATGTTTTACGTACTAACATTGGTATTTATTTGTTTATGATCCTGTTCCACCTGGGGAAGAGGGAGCAAGCGAACACAAATCTTATGTTTATGGTAGGAGGTTTGGTATTACACCGTCTATCTATGCCTATGTCTTCCGACAACAGACTTTTAGTTAGTACTTTGTTAACAATGTGCTTTCATCTAGCGTCACACAGGGCTCATTTTTTGTAAAACTAGAACACCTGGTTTTCTCTGAATAATATATTTGACACTATAATTGTATTTTGTATTACCTAGTTTATAGTATCTACTCTGTAATTAAAACATATAAATATATTTCCTAAATTATAATTTAGTTTTACGGATTGTGATAACAATCAATCATTGAATTTTGAAATAACTTGGCATTTGAACTGAATTACTAAAACTCTTTACACATTTTGGGTTTTACACGATATATTTATCAAATGAGCACTGTGTAGTATAATATTTCTATCTTGAGCTTAACTCTATTTTTAACTCTATATCTACTGTTTCGTATTCTTCACTTTTACCAAAGTCTTCAAATAAATCTATTGGTTCTGAGACAATCAAAGTACATTTATTTCCTGTTTTAATTATTAATATTATTATTTATTTCCTGTTTTAATTATTAATATTATTATTTATTTCCTGTTTTAATTATTAATAAAAAAACATCTGATTGCAACTAACAAGGTAATATTAATTGGAGTTTTAATGTTATGACTCTCCTTGATAAGGCAACATTTTAGCATTATTTACCTATGACCTAAAAGTACATCTGAATACTGTAATCTTAATATTAAATTTTATTGATATCAAGCATGTTTGGCAATAAAATTAATTTGAATCAAAAGTTTAAAATATGTATATTACGAGTAAATGCGCATGTTTTTAAACTTTTACTGATAGTCAGTGATCAATTGCAGTTAACGTATTAACTTACGAATATATTCTCGATCTATTGGTACTTAATAAACCTAACTATACTAAATTTGAATGTTAACACAAAAGAATGAAATGAAAAATGCATACGTTATGATGTTTACAGCAAGGTCCTACTAACGTCCTCTCGTCCCGACGAAGCAGCAACGATTCTACAGTCGTCAGATCACAAACCAACAGAACAAATATTAAGCATAAGGTAGGAATATAAATCATACCAACCAAGGAAACCATAAAACCGCGCTCTATCATGAAAATTTCCTGTGTTCAGATTGAAAACTCTCTTGAAAATTCTCCTGGTTTGTTACGAAACTCATGTTATTAAATGCATGAGGCCTGACATTTATTTATATTTGACTCTGTAAGTTTCAACTTGCTCGCTGCCTATGTAGCGAGAACGCAAACCATTTATTTAGTAATATACCTACCTATAATTGTCGCTTCCATTCCACACAATATTTTCGCACACCTATACTTACTTACCGTTCCGATGCTAATCGTGTACAATGTTCATATTCGAATGATTAGATTTACTCGGAAACAATAGATGTTTCTCTATATAAAACTATATTTTTAAACCGACATCTACTTATTAAAAGTCGAACCCTCGGAAAACATTGTTTGAAAACAATGATATTGTACTCGTATATAAAATAAGAATGTGTGGCATAAGTTGAGTAGCAAACAAAAAAGGTTGGTTACTAATTGATTGAAAAAGATTTTTATTTTGTCTAATTCAAAATTTCAAAATCTATTTCGAAAGGTGCGTGAATCGTTTTGGTTCATAAAGCTGAGCATCGACTGGTCCGCAGCGGTCGCAACGCACGCACGAAACGCAACAATTTGAAATGCCCAACGGAATTGCGGGCGTTACGGATAGTGGACGCAGTACTATACAAATTCATACAAAGCAAACAAAAATCCATTGCATGACGTGCGTGCGGTGCGGCTGGTGCGGACCAGTGGACGCTAAGCTGACTTAAAGGTGTAAAATACAAAATATGAGATACATAAATAGGTAATAATATAAATATATTATTAAATAATAATGCTTACCTATATATTATTAAATATTTAGTAACGCATCTAAACTTGTTTATAGACTTCTGGTCAGCTGCGAGAACTACTAGACACAGCGCTCAGCTGGGATTTCGAGATTTTCCGTCTCGAGGACTTGACGCGTGGTCGCCCTCTCGCCCATCTGGGGCTGGCGCTGATGGGCGGTCGTTTTGACGTTTGCGCGGCTCTAGAGTGCGACGAAAGAACGCTCCTGCACTGGCTCACCATCATCGAGACAAACTATCATGCAGTCAATACTTACCATAACTCTACCCATGCTGCTGATGTTCTTCAGGTAAGGTCAGGTAATCTTAATAATGAGTAATGATGTGAATTTTTTGGCTTAGCAGTCACTGGCAACGTTAGAGACGTGGGTTTAAATCTAGCTGCAGATATAGCAGTGTAATTTTAACCTTTTCTTATTACATACAAATGATACCTACGATCAACTATTTGGGGATCACACAAGTAATTATCTTATGTCTCATATACCTCATGCGTGGGTTTGAGTTGAATTTGTTAAAGAAGATCTATATTTAACACTGCCTGAGCAGTCACAGATGTTATACTACATAAAGAGTAATAATATGAAGTAGTAAAATATTATGCCACATATATAGATAGTGCCATTCACTAAGACGCGCCCCTCAAAAGTTGGCGAGGGGGCCGCGGGGTGTGGGACGATTGAGCCAAGTGTCAGTCAAGGTTGCCAACTTAGCACTTTCAGTGCTAGATCTAGCACTATTTTCGTGAGCCTAGCACTGAATTCTGACATTCCTAGCACTAAATATAGCACTAAATAGAAAAATGCAGATTTTTTTCGATTCCTGCTAAACAAAACGCAATTACACGAGTAATAACCAAACGTTTTAACTTCGTATCGTATCGTCACATAATAGTTAGAGATACTACGTATCGTATCGTAGTCTTCGACACTGCCAGAATTGGGTTTAGTGAATGAATATCCGATACTGACCAATTACAATTATTACAAATGCGCATTTCTATTGGTAATTTTTTTGAATAACACGGAGCAATGAGCCAACATAACCCCGAAGGGAATTCTATTTGTAGTATTTGTATTTGAAACGATGTCTTAGGGATTGCCCATAAAATAAGGCAAAGTAAAAGCTAGGTACTTACTACTTACGGCTCGATTTCATATTCAATCTGTTGATACAATTTGAGTTTAGGGATTTTGATACTTGTAAATACGAGCAATAATTAATAGATACTTCGTTTCGAATTTCTTTCTGTTTTGTTTACTAATATCTGTTCGAAAATTAAAATAATAATTAAGTCCCGCAGTCTGATTCAATTCATTACCTACCTAGTACTAGGTACCTACTTTCGTTTCGATACCCAGTTGGTATTCGGTATCGCAATATTCATTCGATGCAGTTGGTACTTGATATCGAGTCTATTCGTATTTACTAGTATCGAGCAATCCTCAACTCAAATAGAATTTGAAATATTGGTGACTTAACTAGGTCAAGTGATCATGTTGACTAAAAGTCTTAGTTACCGGGACATTAAATTCCAAAAAAAATATTGTTCAGCATGAAAAAAGCATCTGGGGCCGATTTTATAGCGGATAGAGGTTCAAATCTTGCAAAAGCGTGTTATTTTACTTACTTACTTACTTATCATCACGCCATTTCCCTTGCGGGGTAGGCAGAGAGAACAGAGTGCCAAGAGGCTCTATTCTTGCATACATCTCTCGCTTCCTCAACATTCATAACTCTCTTCATACACGCTCGCTGGTTTCGGAGACTCCTGACTCCACCTTCCTTCAATACATGACCAATTTGGTCTAGATAGGTAAGTCTCGGTCTCCCCCTGTACCTACATCCTTCCACTTTCGCATTGTATATCTTCTTAGCCAGTCGCTCGTCCGGCATTCTTTCCACATGTCCGAACCATCGGAGCATTCCCTTTCGCATCTTTGCACCAATACTCTCTTTCATACCTACTCGCTCTCTTACGTCATTGTTACGAATGCGGTCAGTCAGCTTCACTCCACAGATTCTCCGCAGAGATCGCATTTCGACCGCATTGATTTTGCTCTCATGCTCCTTTTTACATACCCAACTCTCGTTTCCATATAATAACGTTGGGACAAGCACTGCGTTGTGCAATCTCTATTTATTGACGGGCTTCGTGGCACAGTCGGTACTGTAACCGACTTCCATGTACGAGGTCGTGGGTTCGATTCCCACTCAGGACAAATATTTTATGTGATGAACACAGTTATTTGTACTGCGTTTGGGTTACGAAAAAAAAGTGTAGGTATACATAATACATATATATTATGTTCGTAATCCGGTATCCATAGCACAAGCTTAGTTTGGGACCAGAGGACGTTGTGTGACAATGTCCGTGAATATTAATTTATTTATATGTTTCCAAGACTCGTTTCATTCTGCCAACAATAAATTTATTTTAATGATAGGGTATACCAACCCAAGACTACGATTAACACTGAAAAAATAAAGTAGAAGTGGCTCAAATCAGCATAAGTTTTATGTGGGTTAGCTCATTTCTGCACAGCACGGTCCAAATGTATTAGGGTTTCTGATCTATGACAAAAAATCGATATTTCGAATCGATTCGAACGGTAGCCTCTTAAAAGATCGATGCTAGTACTTTACTATAATCTTAAATTGAAAAAGTCGGCTGTAAATTCAATTGAACAACCCTCCACTTCAACTGCCGTAACTCAAAAGGAAGGAAATCGGGCATCAGAGACAGATGACACTGAAGATAATAATAATAATAATAAATGTATTTAATCGTTTCTTACAGTATATTCTTACATGTAGGTATATTCTTACACAAAGAAAAACAAGAAAAACACTGGTGCCTGAACTAGGTAATCCTGTCTTTAAGGCTGAAATGTCTGATAGATTGAGGAAACAGCTAAAATTATCAGGCATACTTAGCATAAGTGTTGTAATATCTATTTATATACCTAATTTTAATTATGATAAATGTAAATAAAAATGGTAATGTATCCTAATATATCACTAAAGTGTAATCGTATGTGGACTATTTAATACAGGAGATTAAATCATTATCTATTCATACAATCATTTTAACACACATAGTAACCTCTCTGTCTTCGTAAGGCATATCTTGAAGCATACCACAGACTTTATTTTTACATTTTTGGTAGTTCAAGGGATAAATTGTAGAAAGTGCGTTTATGCTATTGTAGAGGAGAGGGCCCAAGAACACGAAGAATTTTGATGTGAATGCATGTTTTACACCTGTATGTTGCTGGCAAACTATATCTTTACGCCTTTTGTTAGTATAGTCAGTGCTGTAGGGGAGAGCAGCGTGCTGTCTGAGGACTGTGCTCATTATAAACATCTGCCGAACTGTTAGTACTCTACAATCCTTATATAGGACATTAGTAGGAAAAAGAAAACGGCGGAAAGTTGATACTTTAAGGATCGCTCTCTGAGCCCTTTCGAGTGTTAGTAACAATGTTTTACCTACACCACCCCAGGAGCTAATGCAGTAAGCAAGAAGAGATTGGCAGAGAGCAAAATAAACTTGCCGAATTACTTTTAAGTGTGTAATATGACGCAGCTTTTTAAAAACATAAATCAGTTTCCTTATTCTGTTGTTCAAGGCTTGGATGTGATATTTGAAGGATAAAGTTTCATCCAATATCACTCCCAGGTATTTAACTTTATTCGTGATTTGAATGCTGGCACACTTACATATGTAATTATTAGCCTCTTTACATTGGTGTACAAATAGTGATGTGTTATTCTGACTTATGTTCTGCTTGCGCATTGCAAATTTCATGTAGTTTGTTTTTTGTACGTTTAATGTTAGTAAATTGTGCTGTAACCATTTATTAATAATATCAAAGCCGCGTTGCGCAAACTTAAAAACTGCTTGTTCTAATTCAGCAGAAAAAAGGAGGACTGTGTCGTCGGCGTATGATATAATTCTGCCATGGTCTAGATTGAGATGGCATAGATCATTTATGTAGACTAAGAACAAGGAGCTCGCAAGGACACTGCCTTGTGGGACACCATAAGATGTGTTTACCTGTTCGTGGCTAAGAGCACTGCCGATTTTCACGCACTGGGTTCGTTCCTCTAGGAAGCTTGCGACGAGTTTAAGTTGAGTTCCCCTTACACCTATGTTTTCAAGTTTGCGCAACAAGATGGGAATGGATACACTGTCAAAACCCTTGGCAAGGGCCAGGAATATTCCAATTGTGTGCTGACCACGGTCGAGTTCTTTAGCCAAATAGTCAGTCAGATAGTGTACGGCATCCGCAGTTGATAAATTTCGTCTAAAACCGAATTGGTTCTTTGAAATTAAGGATTTAGTCCAAGATATTTAACTAATCTATTATTAATTAGTTTTTCTAGAATTTTTGCTATAGAGCTCAGTAGGGAAATCGGTCTGTAATTTGTCAAAAGGCTTTTATTGCCACTTTTATAGACAGGGACGACTATTGCTTTTTTGAGGCACTTTGGGAACTGTCCTAAGGATATATGGGTTAGTGGAGATATCAAATAGTGTCTGATTTTTTTAATAATTTTATTGGATATGTTGTCCCACCCTACCGCGCAGTCGTCTTTTAAAGTCATAACTATACTTTCTACCTCAGTTTCGTCAAAGTCTAGCATGCCGAAAGATGTTAGTGATGTGTTACACGTTAATGGGTAATGCGTCGGATCTAGGGAGAGACCCTGAATATTTGCTACAAGGTGTCTGCCGACATTCACAAAGTGACTGTTTGCAATGTTGGCAGACACTACAGGGGATGAGTTTAGTTGTAATAAACTTGAAGATGCTTCACGGGAGTCTGTTATGTGAGTTACTTTTTTAATGTGCTCCCATATTTTTTTAGAGCTTGTCCCAGCACTTGTTAAGGCAATATTATCATAGTCGGTCTTTACCTTTCTCAGATATTATTGCAAAAATTTCAGTACCTTTTGTATGTTATTTGCAGATCCAAATTATTAGGGTTAGATTTGGCCTTCATGTGTAGCTTATCTCTGTGTCTCATGCAGCGGATGAGACCTGGTGTGATCCAAGGTTTTATGTTAAAATTTTTGTTAGAAAGAAGATCTACGAACGGTAGTTGTACATTTATTAATTGCCCGCTGTAAGTTATGTATAAGATGTAACGTGGAGAATTGTGGATCAGCAAATCTGTAAACTGGGGCATAGTTAATGTTGATTACGCATTCTTCAAGCTTAATTATAATTTAATTATATTTAGTTTCGGGTATATATGTGAGTTTAGGTATTTTACAATTTCAGGTTAGTAGGCCAGCTTTGTGATCGGTGATAGATGAATCGACAACCAGTGCAAGTGAGGGGAAATTTGATTTTAGCAGTGATCTAGGCATGAACCACTTTGGTGCGTGGGGAACGTGTATGTGGGTAGCAAGCCATGAAAAGAGCATAAATTGAGATAATCAAGAGTAGTCGTGTCATCATTCTCTGCGATAATATTTAAATTAATATCCCCAGTTAAAATAATGTTTTTGTAGGATGCTAGATTCCGCAAGTTATCATTCAATGAGTTAAGGAATGTGGTTAAATTCTTAAAACAAGGTGGTCTATAAATCGCTAAAATTACAAACTCTAATCCGATTTTAATTATCATACTATTACACTCAAGTATATTTAATTCCTCAACCGACACATTAAGATGATTCCTTGCGTAAACCACCAATCCATCATTTTGGTTAAAATTAACTTTAGTGCTGTGTGAAATACATGGTATACCCCTCTAAGTGTGGTATGTTGTATTGTTTTGCCAGCCAGCACTCTGTTAATACGATAATGTCACATGTTACATTTAATCTGTGTTGAAGAACGCAGAAGTTATTAAAATTTTTAAATATACTACGTATATTTTGTGTAAGTATTGTTAATGGATTACTATAGGCGCTAATGTATTGTTTACAATTTTCTACATCACACATTCTGCACTCAGATACAGAGAGATTATCTAAGTCATTAATAAAGTTATTCATACTAACTTAAAGTTAAATATAAAAAGTAATAAATAAAAGTTGAAATTTATAGGGCAGAACAAAACCTTTATTTCGGGCGCTCTTAGGCGCCTTCATAGTCAGTGGAATGAATTTGCCTTTTTTCTGCCACTATCTTAGTTGGGCAATCCAGGGCACCTGTTGGATGGTTATTCAAGTAGCGCATTTAGCCTCTTCTGTTTTTTTCAGGCATTCTTTTATGCCGTGGCCTTGTTCACCACAGTGTCCACAAGCGCTGGTAGTTTCTCGGCATGACTTAGCTGCGTGGCCATACTGCTGGCACTTGTAGCACCGAGTAACCAAAGTGAAGTCTTTGACAGGGCAGGATGACCAGTTAACAAATACTCTGTCCTTGTTTATTAAAGTCTTGCGGATTGCTGCTGGAACTTCAACGATGTAGTTAAAAGTTTCAGCGTCTCTCTTGCCAGACTTATGGCTCAACTTGACGGACGATAGAAAAAAGTCGAGGTTAAGGTCTTGATAGTATTGAGAGAGGTTTTGCAGAAACACACAGGTTAGGACTTCTTTTTCTTGCATTTCCGAGGGCACTCCGATAATGGCTATGCGTGACCTTCTTTTGTGTGGCTCGTCGACTGTGAGACCTGAGCTCTTTAGTTGTTGAGACTGCTTTAATTTGACAATATCATCTTTTCTATCAGTGCTTATGATGATACCACCGTTTTTGGTCTTTCGCAAGCCTCTTACATGCAGTTGCATTTCTTCAGGACGTATGAGTTTCTGTACCAGCGTCTTCGTCTCATCACTGGTCTTTAACTTATCCTCAGGATAGATGGCGATTGAGCTTAAATTTGTGGGCTGAATAAATTGGTAGGGTCCCTTTTTTACCATGTCAGTAAAAGAAGTAACTGCGACTGCTTTAGAAGAAGATACTTTATGCTGATTTTCGTCTCTTTAAGATGCTGGGAGAGGTCCTATTGGTTATTAAGGTCCTGTATGGAGGAGAAGGCTAATAATGTTTTGGATTTCAGGGCCTGGTACTGGACTGCCATTTGTGATGAAGCAAGATCCACCTTGCGGCATAAATTGGTGACACGTACCTTCTGGTCCGAATTTAGTTCAGAAATGAATAAGATGACTGGATATAGTTTTAAAATAATTATCTTAAGCGTTAAGGAATCAATAAACTGTCTAATTATGATTTTATTATTTAATTGATGGTTTTACAAATTTAGCACTATTTTTTTAATTTCTATAGAAATCTAGCACTTTTTCAAATGACATTTAGCACCAAACCGTAGTACCGAGTTGGCAACCCTGGTGTCAGTCGCGAGCTATCAGCGGCTCGATGTACATGGGTAGTGCAGTTCACGTTGCTTGAATCCAGACTAGGCAAGAAAGTTGCTCTACTTAATAAAAAAAAATGTCTAGAAAATTAAAATGTACCATTCAATTTCTATCAGTATTACATTTTGTGAAACTCTCAGAAAACATATATGACATTAAATTATCGCCCTCAAACCAACTTTACAGACAACCATATAGCTTTTTTAGTATACTATTAATATTTATAATTGCTCCCTTAACATGGTAATATTACACTGTATTAACTAATAATGACATACAATACCCACACTGAACGACAACATGAAATATTAATTATTTTTAAATAAAAAAACCGCTTTCAAAAGACACCCAGGAATTAAAACGCAAAAAATAGTTGGTCGACTTCAAACACATCAGTAGGTGTCTAACGCGGATATCGTATGTAATTGATTTTTTTGCTTTTTAGTGTTTTCTATAAAATAGGTAAAGTAGGTGGTGCACGATAGGGAGGAATTCCTTGGGTGCATCTCGTATAAGAAAGCATCGAGTACAGGAGGGCAGTAGAGTAAGAAATAAAGCACAGCAAAAAAAAAAACATACAGTCGAATTGAAAGCCTCCTCCTTTTTGAAGTCGGTTGATAATATTAAGGTAGAGCATCTTCCTAGTTGACCGTATCGCTCTGTCGTGATTTTGTTTATTCATCGATGTGTGCGTGCGTAATAGGCAATTCGGTGAAGCGATACACACTTGCATTGTAAGTAATTAGAAAAAAGAGTGGGGCGCGTCTTCGTGGATGGCACTATCTATATCTATAATTACCTTACGATTTTTCAATGTTTTATATAATAAATATTCCGTAAAGGCAACGCAGCTTTCTGAATGCACCTACACTACACGAATATTTTCCAGGCGGTGGCATACTTCCTAGAGAAGGACCGTTTGAAGACAATCCTGGAGCCGCTGGAGGCGGCAGCGGCGCTGGTGGCGGCGGCGGCGCACGACGTGGACCATCCCGGCACGTCGTCCGCCTTCCTGTGCAACGCGCGCCACCCACTTGCCGTGCTCTACAACGACGTCAGCGTGCTCGAGTCGCACCACGCCGCGCTCACCTTCAAACTCACTCTCAGTCAGTATTTTCATTTTCTTCTACAGCCTATAAGTACTGACACGAGCCTCTTCCACAGTTGTGTGATAATTGGCCTTCGGTAGGCTGAGCTTAGCTAGTATTAAAACAAATACATATAGCTTTCAAGCGCTGTGAGTAAGTCAACTCAATGCAGTATCGAATAGTACCGATTTATTTTCGTGCTGAACGAGTTTACAAAGGCTACAATATTTTGTATTATCTATTAACAAGTGAATACAGTTATGTGAAAAAACTATTACGTTAATTTTACTTAAACTTGTGTGACAATCGACGTATCTTTTTTTTGTTAAGGCGGAAAAAAATTTTCCTTACCACACACCACGTCGTTCGGGGCAAAGAAAACAGGGTAGTGTGGGGCCTTCACCCACTAAAGAAACCCGCCGTGTGCCGTCTCTCCGCTTTTATTGGCGGGCCACTGGAACTATGTTACATTCCTTCGGTGGTACAATCGACGTACCTACTAACTTACTTATCATCACGCCATTTCCCTTGCGGGGTAGGCATAGAGAACAGAGTGCCAAGAGTCTCTATTCTTGCATACGTCTCTCGCTTCCTCAACATTCATAACTCTCTTCATATACGCTCGCCGGTTTCGGAGACTCCTGACTCCACCTTCGTTCAATACATGACTGATTTGAGCTAGGCAGGTGAGTCTCGGTCTCCCCCTGTAGGCTACATCCTTCCACTTTCGCATATATCTTCTTAACCAGTCGCTCGTCCGGCATTCTTTCCACATGTCCGAACCATCAGAGCATTCCCTTTCGCATCTTTACACCAATACTCTCTTTCATACCTACTCGCTCTCTTACATCGTTGTTACGAATGCGGTCAGTCAGCCTCACTCCACAAATTCTCCGCAGAGATCGCATTTCGACCGCTTTGATTTTACTCTCATGCTCCTTTTGGCATACCCAACTCTCGCTTCCATGTAATAATGTTGGGACAAGCACTGCGTTGTGTATTGCCACACGTGCCCTCTGGCTGAGGTGATGACTGCCGAGAAGTTGTCCCAATGCTCCGTTCACTCTATTTCCCGCATTCACTCTTCTCTCTACATTAGTGGTGTACCTTCCATCCCGAATGAATCCACATCCAAGATATACAAATTCATCCTCTTGTTCTAGCACACCATTTCCTATTGTTACTCTAACATCTGTTCTGGCTTCTTCTCTTTCAAAAACCATTATTTTGGTTTTGCTCACATTCACACGTAGGCCCCTTTTCTTACAATCTTCTGCCATTACGTCGACTAGGACGTACCTACGACCAACAAAAACGTAGCAATTTAAGTACTTTTTACATTACGTTTTCGAACATGTATTAATTAAACCCCACACTTGACATAGGTACAGTATTAATGATTTGTTGGTCTTGGGGCATAACATCAAGATCGATTCCGAGTTGCGCCAATTGACTTTTTGAGAAATATTTATTTTGAGAAATATTATCAACATTGAATGCAATGTTTTTTCGACAAAATTGAATATATGAAAGCATAAAAAAATATAATAATATATAACAAATAATGAGAAAGAGAGAAAGAAAATGTGTGCTCGCACCTATCTCTCTTGCCCCAGGTAATATACGAAACGTAACTCTCTCTCTTTCTATCTTCACTATCTTATATCTGCCACTCAACTTCCGTTCGCCTCGCCAGATCAGCACTTTTCGTAATGCATACACCAGCTTAGGTAGGTACTCCCCCAGTCAAGCGTGCGTAAAGAAAGAAGTATTTACTTCTATAAATAAATACGTAGTACCCAGTGACGTGCACTCCATACATGTAAATAAGCACTGCATACCCTGTAATCCCATACATACATGCCCCTCTAATGACAATAATGATAAATAACTAGTTTCAAAAAATATTAAAGTCACGCGCACACCTGGCTTCCCGAGTTTATAACGCGATTTATTTACGCGCCATCTATAATTTTTTTTGGAACAGCGAACACGAATTGAGATGCCGTAAAAGCACCGCTTAAATTACTGATTGCAGAGGGTCGTCTTTTTTAGTTCATAATTGCAAAAAATTTGTTTTTATGCAATATTGTTTATATTGTTATTCTTGCCACAATTGATTGGCTATCGAGTAATGATTTAGTAAGTTTATTGTAATAAAATGGAAAATTCTACCGATGAGACCTGTGCTAGAGTCATTTAAGTGACCTGTATGTTACCATCAATCACTGATTTAGATATTCATAGTGGTCGCAAACAAACATCATGCGAAGTTAAAAGCGCTTGCGGTAACAAGCTGAAACTGGTATTTATTTTTATTTTAGTCTTGCATACCCTTTCTGAAAACTCTGTGCACGCCACTGGTAGTACCTAACTAACTAAGATTATAAATAGGAAGATAATTCAGTAACTTTGTTTTGCTTTCACTGATAACTGAACTAATTTTGATGAAATCAGGCGTGCGAACCCCAAAAAAGGATATGAACATCTTTCTTTAATGCATAAAATAAAAGAGATAATGATGATGTAAGAGATGTTTACGTGCACTTTTCTAATTTTTTTGTTACTAATCCATCCCTCATCGTAAAAAATAGCTGAACAAGTATATTTGTTACGAGCAGATTTCCATCACGTGGACAAATTTGCACGTTTAGTTAGTAAATGTACCTACCTATATGAAAAAAAATATTCCTAATATAATGTTTATATCTTTAGACGATGATCGTGTGAACATATTCAAGAATCTCGACCGCGAAACATACAAACAAGTGCGGCACTACGTAATCGACATGATCCTCGCCACTGAGATGACAAAGCACTTCGAGCACCTCGCCAAATTCGTCAACGTCTTCTACACCAAGACAAACGGCAGCAAAGAGGACGGCATGCAGACACTTGTGGGTATTTCATTTAATTCTAAGAAAACACCATCGTAAATAAACAAAAGGTACCTACAAATCAAACCCGTGCGGAATTCCGCAGTGCGCATCGATATTAATCGAATCCGATTCGATATCTATCGAAAAATCGACGCATCCATTAAAGGACCTCTTCTTAGATGATTTTAAATCTCAAATTTAGGAAAAGCGGTACATTTTTATACCGTATGTCTATTTTTCGTCATTAGCCGGCATGATAAGCTTTAAAATTAGAAAAATATAAATAAATCATGGAATTTAATAAAAGAATAAGGAAGATCTCGCAGACTGACAGAAAAACAGGCTAGATAAATAATATATAAGATCGTTTGTAAGAACACAAAGTGCGAAAATGCGAAGCAGAGAATACACTGGGCGCGCGGGTTTTAAAAACCCAGGTCGTGGGTGCTGACCGTGGTAAAATACCAAGCATGTGAAGTGCGTAAAATATACATAAAAATATAAAAATACATATTTGCTTTAGATTTTACATGACTAAAAGTTTAAAAATAAAATAGTGTATTAATAACTTCTCTATCCTATTTAATTATATTCTAATAATATGTCTTATGCTTTACATATGCAGGAGCCAATGGCACTAGACATGACAGCACTTTCCCAACCAGAGAATGTGATCTTAGTGAAGAGGATGATGATCAAGTGCGCTGATGTCTCCAATGCGTCACGCCCTCAGAAATTCGCTTTTGAGTGGGCTAGAAGGTAAGGCAGTTTATTGCTTTAAAAACAACATAACTATTTAGAGTCCCGCTTGAATAGATATACAATATATAATGAATTTTGTATAATTAAAAAAGATATACTTATCTTCGAGTAAGACTCGAACCTATATATCTCCTGTTTAAAATCAAACTCATAATGTTCTGTGCTCAGGATGATCTAATTGTAATCAAATTCGTGCACAGGTAACATGCAACACTACTTAACATAATAGATCTTTTAAAATACTGTTACCATAATTACTCTTTCCGTGCTTATATCATATACCTACATATATTATATAGAAATTATAAATGCCTGCGTATGTAACCATCAGAGTTAAAAAAGAGGCAATTACATTCTTGTCTGGGTGATGACCTCCGGTAAATACGAATTCTGTAACCGGCAGGATGGATGATGTGTTTAGTATTTAAATATAATTTAAAGTTGACTGCCTCGGTGGTGCAGCGG
Organism: Leucoma salicis; assembly: GCA_948253155.1. Classification (NCBI taxonomy): domain Eukaryota; kingdom Metazoa; phylum Arthropoda; class Insecta; order Lepidoptera; family Erebidae; genus Leucoma; species Leucoma salicis. Next base: position 8,049,755 of record OX411820.1, on the reverse strand, counting down.
TAGCGTGAGCGACTGATGTTCATGAGGTTTCGGATTCGATCCCCGGGTCGGGTAGCAGTGCTATTGAGCTTTTTTCTGAGCTAAAAATTCTCAGTAGCAGCCCGGAGTTTGGAAATGTGCCGGGTAGACGCCAATAGGCTCACTCCCTATTACGTGGGACTTAAACGTAGTTGGCGAACCGTGGGTGTGTAATACAGATCATCCATCCATCCATGCCTTTCGAAGTCCACTGCTGGACATAGGCCTCCGCAAGAGAACGCCACAACGTGTGTTTCGCTCATAGGTATGGGGGATAGTGCCGTAATCGCCACGCTTGGCAGGCGGGTTGGCGATCGCAGTGGATGTTGTTAATACTCGAGGGAGTGCTGCTGCCCACTCCCCCAGTATTCCCTCAGTCGGCTCTTACGACTCCCATGGGCGGAGAGGGGTGGGACCATTCTAAAGCCGGCCCCACACGGCACTAATTCGTAAACGTAATACAGATAGGTACCTTTTATCCCAGAAAAATGTTAGGTTCCTATATGCGTTTTTGATAGAAATTAAAATGTTTCCAGGATTGCTGAAGAATATTTCCTACAGACAGACGAGGAGAAAGCAAAAGATTTACCAGTGGTGATGCCGATGTTTGACCGTGCCACCTGTTCAATACCGCGCTCGCAGATAGGCTTCATTGATTACATCATTCGCGACATGATGGAAGCTTGGGCTGGTACGTCAGATTATTTCTTCAGTCCTAGCTGTTTTTTATACATGTAAACTGGCCATTATTAACATATGGTGAAAGAACATTATTACGTTTTGACTATTTGCAGCATAAAATAACTCAAATCAAAATCTCGTGATTACCCATTTTCCAAACGCAGACATTGTTGTACAATATTAGGAAAGTATAATATCTTTAGGTGAGCAACAGTCCTACATGGAAACAAGCATTACCTAGCAGATTATGGAGAACTAGATGTGTATCCCATATTGTAGATTATAGAGAGGTATAGAAAACGATATGTTCCATAAATTGTCGTTCTATATGTAAAATCATTGCCGAGAATAGTCATAATAACAATAACTTACATTATCCGTGTGATGACGGACTAAGAATACAAGTATCATCACCCCATCCTATCCCGTGGATCTCGTACAAGGCGACTAAGGGAAGTAAGCAGTTGTCACCCATTGCATTACTGGCGGTAGGGCTGGGTACCAAGTGATAGTACTCACTTGCTATCGGGTCCGAACGGGTCGGTACCACTGTCTCCTGTGTGACCGGTCATGAAGCACGTCAGTGTGTTTTGGCTATAGCAGAAGATAGCCGTTTATTCTTTCATTTCATAATTATCTGAGAAATTATATGGTGCGCAGCGGCTTGACAATACTCTCGGTATAGTTGAGTCCATGAGCGACGGTTACCACTTACCATCAGGTGGGCCGGGCTCCTCTACCATCATTAGCAACAAAAAAACTACTAATAATACATCGAATCTTTCAGCATTCATAGATATGCCAGAGCTAGTGAACCATTCAATGAGCAACCTCGCACGTTGGAAAGAATTGGACGAGGCCGGCGTCACCACACTCGCTGACGTGAGGCGAGCACAGCGACACTCCGTCATACAAGCGCCTTCCGCCGCACAACTTAATACAACCACAGCGCAAGAGTAAAGGCCTTTTTGGAGCAACCTGATGCAGGAACCTTCAAATAAAAATGGCTCGAAATAGTCGCTACTTAAGTCATTAAAAGACAAATTTGCTGTTATAGAACCTTTTCATTGGGATGAAATTACCAAAATTAGGGTTCTATACGTTATGACGGAACAAACGGTATTTACGGGTGATGTTAATCTCCATAGAAATGGAGGGCTACAGAGTTGAGATATAGTTTTGGTGAAAATATGTCGAGAGATTAATGTATTCACTTTTAAAAAAAGTTTTATTGAGCGTTTGGAGTTTGTATGTCAACGTTATAAGTCTGAAACGGATCATAGGCACTGGATGCCAGACGGATGTGTCCGATAATACGCTTATTTTATACTTATTATATACGTGTTAGTGTGGATGTCATTAAAATCGTACTTGTTGATATCTACTTTTTAAATAGTTGTATTTATTAGATAATATAAAATATAAAATTGAATCAACATATTTACTCTTTGATGTTGTATCTTATGGATTTTCATTGGTATCAGATATATACACAGACGGCGTGGTTTTCGTATAAGTATATTCCGTGAATTGTTGCCTCTACCAAAAAAATAATTCACGTCGTTCTTTAAATATTTAATATCTATATAAAACCGATTCATTTATTATGTAGGTAAAATGTGTATTTTATTATAAGATTTTACCTGAGGGTGAAGAGTATAAACTCTCATACAATATGTGTGTACTTGCCGTGTCTAGAAATCCTTAGAATAATCGGCATTATCTAATTATATTCAAGTTGCCATATAAACGGGTAGGTACTTTAGTTCACTATATATTATAATGTCCGTGATTCAAGTGCCATACTAACTATTGGCCATGTTTCATTCATTCGCAGTGTTGCCATTGAACACTGCATCCCATGACACTATATACCATAATCAACATTAAGTTACTTAAATATTTTACCGTTCTTAGAGTGCGAGAGCGATATAAGATAAGGTGACGTGTTTCGCCACCCGTCACGTCTCGTTGCCACGGGGCAGAGAGGTCAGCGGAAGAAAATTTTATAATAAGTGGCAATCCGTTGTCTCTGCTTACTCGTGTGTGAAACAGGCGTTCGAACGAATCTATGTGTTTAAATAAAAAATAAATTTCTTATTGTTGAATGCTCGATATAAACCTATGGAAGTAAATGCGGCCATATCTACAATAATCTTATCATATTCATAACTGTTCACGAATATTCAATAATTGAGAATTGGTCCACTTGTATACTTGAGCTTTCAAAAGAATTCCTATTTTTATAATAAAACTTATTGTAGTTCACACATTCAGCCTCAACCATATCAAAATTCCAAATTTTTCGAACACTTTTGAACAAGTCTTTAACATTTTCTTTTTTTGACGCTAAGAAGTATTTTATAAACATTTTATAACAATTATAAACGTTAACGTTATTTATTAATAGGTATATTTAAAAACTTGAATATTTCTTTAAAACATGTAATTTATTGTATGTAATTAAGGTCTAACTTATATTTAATAGCGATTGAATGTATTCGTCTATATGACGCTGGTATTTAGGTAGTTTTTTAATACAAAAAAATAAGATCATAAATTAGGCTTCCTTGTGCTCAATATACATAGCGGTCTAATATAAATGTTAAACATACATCCTTCAATATTTGTCAATGCTATACATTGTATAATCTTTTGCTACTTCAATTGTACTTTTTCTATCGTCTTGGGTGTTCAATCTCATACGACAATTAAATCTTGTACTAACAACAAACGCTAATCAACTTAGTTATATTTTATAGCTCAATTTATTTGGATTTTAATTGTTCAATATCCTAAAAATCGCCTAAATGAAAATTAAATCAATAAGTTGCGTGTTTTTAATGTTGTTAAAATAAAATCTTAGTGTTTGCAAGTTGAGTTTATTTGTTAGTTGGTTATATTTGAATAAATAACTATTAAGGTAACGGGGGCTGGTCCCCTACTTGTATGTGGAATAGAATTACACTGTTGTGAGTTTTATATGCATGTGTGCTATGCATAAATTGTATAAGTACCAATTAATTAATGTTAATGTAACTGAATAAAGTGAATAAACACACTTCACAGAGAAGTGGACAACAATTGTCGTTTCATTTATTCACAACTTATTATAGTCGTTCGGCAATGCCCTTCTCTCAGGCTTGAGGCTTTTCTCACGATGTTTTCCTGGATAAAGCAGTGATAATTTGTAAATAAATATACTATTTGAAAAAGAGGGATGTCTTACGAGGTATCGACCACAAACTGGGGCTCGAACTCGATACCGCTGTCATTGCAGTCCTTGGTTTTAGTTGTATTAATAATTCTATAATAACCTATTACTGTATGAGACCAACCAAACCAGTGGGCCTATCCAAGTTGGATTCTATGATCGCTTACGCTATAGAAAACTAAGTCGATATCTATAACGCTAAGTTACATGACTTAACGTTAGAGATGTCAAATTTCCATACATTTTAATAGTTTTTCTAGGCGCAGAGATATGTTAGAAAAGGCTTATCGTCTCATTAGATGTATTAATGACTGAACAGATGGCAGAGTGGCTTAGATACCGGCCTCCCGTCCGAATGTTGTGGGTTCGATGCCCACACGGGACAAATTTTTTGTGTGATCCACAAATAGTTGTTCCGAGTCCGGGTGTACTTTGTGTCCGTGAAAATTTATGTTTGTAAAGGCCCCCGCAATACAAGGATTATTTCTTAATGCAAGGTTATATTTAAAAAAAAAGTTAAATATATGTCAGCGATCTTTATACAAATACAAATCCTGTACCTACTTACCGTGGATACATTTGCACATTTTAGTAACTTTTAAAGATTCGCAAATTGTACACTTTTTCGCGTATAAAATAACTGCTGTTGTCCCGTGACCATGGCTGCTGCAACGCAGTTGAAACTTCGAGTAAAATGTAGTTAATAATTTCACCTATTTTATATGCGAAAAAAGACCCGTTTATGCTACTTTAAATTTGCACATTTTACCCTCAAACTACGCTACTACAAGTTTTATATAAAACAACACGATGTCCATAAAACAATTTATTATAAACAATAATTAATTATTTAAAAACATATTTCATATAATTTAATAACATTGCGGTAATATAAATGCAACTTGTTTACACTCCGCCCGCGTTACCTTCACAGAAACACTAACAACAAAACGATAATAATATTATAACTATCTGTAAATAATATATTACTTTGAGACAATAAACGATGAAATTATGTACAACGATATATAATTGCAGTTCCATCATACTATATATAAATTCAAAACGTATACAAAATCAGTTATTAAAAAAGCTGGAATGGAAGTCTGTTTTGTACAATTAACGTTAATAAAATATCAGTGAGATGTGAGTTTTTTTAATTCGTTTTTCTGTGCATAATTGTTGTTTTGATCTAACAAACGACCGATGTTTGTTGACACAAATTATAAAAATCATCATATATGTACCTTCAATATCGAATACCGACTTAAATATCATTCGATTTTCAATATTTAATGACTATCACGTTGAATCGCAGGCCGATAAATGGTATGGTTCAGTGTTATATACACTAAGAATGGCCAATATTGTCTTTGTCTCCGATATTCGGTCGTTTATTTGATCTAACATTGCGGTTGCATAATATATAAGAACTAGATTTATTTAGTCCCAACCTGTACATAAAAAGAACTTTGCCGTCTTGCTTACGGCCAACAGATGAAAAACAAACATTCAAGCAATTTTTAACATTTACATTCTCTGCCACCAAAGCTACATTCTAGAAATGCTAAAGTACGTACTGTTTTCTTCCGTGAATATCTGACTTACCACCTTTAGTCTGTAACATATCTTAACTAAGTACCAATTAAAAAATCCTATACATGTGACACGATCTCAAAAAAGTTTTACACAATGTTCAATTATTTACTTCAGGTACAATCACGCGCCGCATGTCAAACTTTACATTGTATATTTATTATGCACATTCTAATGTTTACTGCCATAATTAGAATCATATAATTATATTATTTACACGGGTAATTTGAAAAGACTGTAGTCCTTCAGGCATTGCTTTTTTTATATATAACACTTACTGATATAAAATACAAAAACCAGTTCGGGATTTTACAGATACATTAAATCAGTAGTAGATCCAAATATTAAAGCTCCCCTCGTATTTATAAAAGGTCAGTTCATTTAGAATTTAAACTTACTTTTTTAGTAATGTATTCGAATCACAAGAATTTACCAGCATGCACTACGATCATTTTGAAAAGGTATATAAATTTATTAAACTTTTAATGCTCTAATGTAAGTTATACTAAATCTGAAATTACACGTGCTTCAGTTTCATTTTTATAAATAGATATTTATGGAAAGATTAATTTCTTATTTTTGTTATTATGTCACAGTTCAATATAAAAAGTACTCCTATTTTTTACCCTAACTACTGACTGTAGTCATAACATTATTTTCCCGATTATTTGAGTAATCATTATAATATATGTATTCAATAGGGGTAAAATATTATAGTAATACAACGCATATTTCTTGCGATGGAGTCCAAAACTCTGAGAAAAGAACTGTAATAATCTCAGTTTAACTACGTAATGGTCCCGTCAGCGCAAAAGTGAGAGGTAACATGATCACTATACAATCTGGATAATTTAGTTTTGGTACTGCATTGATTTGCGCCATTTTGGTGTTGAAGACCGATGCTACTTTTTAAGAACTAAAACTAATAAATTGGAAATAATAATAATAACTTTAATAGCAACGTATAATATATCTTTGAATAACAACGATTTACGAAACCCGTATATAAATAAAAAAAAATTGATTATTTGTATTGCAATGAATTTTAAATTGTCCAGAAATAAATTTAACTCCGCTTTCGATATACTATTTCGACTGTAATATTCTAACACCAGAAATCGTCGTACTAAAAAAATGCTTTCATTTGTTTAACCCATTCCCTGTTCGCTTATAGACACAATAGAAATTTTATTTTTGTGAATCATATATGATTCATATTTCATAGGGCAGGGAGGGAACCTGTTAAAATAACATAACAAAAATTTCAGATTTCGTAATCCAGTTTAACTCAAACCTGTAGTTTAGTTTATATAACCTATATATAATATCTGATCTATAACGAACCGGCATGGACCATCGTGAAGTTACAAGAATTCTGCACCCAAATAAAACCCTCAACATTACACTACATAATACCTATAAGATCTACGGAAGGCGCCACACTGCATCCCTTTCTTATTTACAATCAAAAACAAAACAGGTCGAATCGTAATCCTTTACATCTCAAAAAATAAGCTATGTATTTTATGTATACCTCGAGTCTCCCAGCTACAATTTTATCTACTAGACTTTAGTTTTTATCATATAAATATTACATTAGTAAAAACGACTAGGCTTAAGACGACTATACAAAATATACATTAAATACTCTCAAGATTTAGAATTTACTTTGAACGCCAAACAACAGTGTATTAAAACTTCCAAAATCAGTACGGTTTCATTTGTTGTATTATGATTAATAAGCGACGACATGAAATCATAAGCGCAGTGCTCATTACAATCTCATAACTGCGTTTAAAAATACCTACTAATAATTTAACAGTGCCTACAGAAAACAGTACATATTCAACACGTGATTTATATCACGGTGGCGCCATCTAGGCTCGCTCAAAGTGAGTCAGTAACCTCTAGTTTGTGTTGTCATCGCTAGATGGCAATAGGTTTGCCTTTACACTGTTCAACAACGTAGTTTGTAAAACGTTTCAAAAACTTTGGATATTCCCGCTTGTATACTGCTCTTAGCACACCTGCGGGGGCCCATCCGCCAGGATTTACTGTAAAACAATAGAAATACCTATATTAATGAAATGCAAAATGATTCAAATTTTTTACACAAATTATGTAGGTACACGAAAATAGTCATGACCATGTGATGGAAGTCACTCCTAATTTTTTTTGAAAATATTATCACATAGCATCACGCCTGCCTTCCCCGAAGGGGTAGGCAGAGGTGTATTACACACCCACCACTCGCCAGCTATGTTTAAGTCTCACGTAATAGGGGGCGAGCCTATTGACGTCTACCGGGCACATTTCCAAACTCCGGGCTGCTACTGAGAATTTCTCTTTTTAGGAAAAAGCTCAATAACATTGCCCTACCCGGGGATCAAATCCGAGACCTCATGATTAGCAGTCGCATACACTACCGCTACACCACCGAGGCAGTTAAAATATTATCAATTTTTTAATAATATTTCTATTAACTTTTTTTTTTTAAATTATAATTTACTTTAGTTTCAAACATAAGCAATATTCATTGACCTGCCAACAAATGGACCTCGTGTCCGCGCTGAAGTGTCCGAACCAAAAGAGTAACAATCACGCGCCAGTCTCGTTTGGTCTACCGACTTGACTATACGTTCAATATGCCGTACTGTATTGTGAAAATGTGTAAAAACTACTCAAATAAATTGAAAATCTTTCTTCAATTTCAGTAATTAGACTATTGTTATAATGGTACAAGGTTTCAAATTAGAATGTTGAAGTTTGTATGTATTAATATAGACTGTCTATTGACTAGATACTTTTTTCGAGAATTTTGTACTAGACCCGACGTCCATTTTTATTAGGCAAATCGCAGTATTCAAATAATTTACAAACCTGTACTGCAGTAAGCAATGCTGGTAGTGATATTGTCTCTGGTGGGCTGTTCTCCAGCTGGGTATGTGGTGCGACAAGCGAGGCACACCGTTACAAATAGACGGATACAAGCACCGGTATTCGCCTGAAATAATAATAAAATTATATGAAGTCGTGAATATACTTATTTTTTAATTTATACTAGTATATAGATGGGCTTTAAATTAAAGTGTGAATGTAAAAGCTTCGAGTGCATGTTGGTATAAGAAGTATCCAAATATTTTCCAGTCCGCACTTTTGTGTTAAGGCGTGAATATTACTACGGGTTTTGTATTGATGAGAGTCCCCTCGTAACCATGTCGTTCTATGTTCCAACGTTGATGGGATGTTGTGGCTTTTTTATTACTTATGGTGGCAGACGAGCACGCACACAGCCCTACAGCTAAGCTGTTGCTTACCATGTAATTTCGAGGATATAAAGTAAAAGAATAAATAAATCCCCGCGGTGAATCATGCCGCTCAGGCCCTATAACAAGAGACTTCTCCCGCTTATGCTCAGCCCTGACGACTGACCTGTCGTCTGGTGAGAAATATGACGTACTATAATCTTATTGTACTCACCGGATAATCTACATTGGTGGTGGAATGGTTGGTGGTAGCGTATGTGTTATCGCTGCTCTGTCTCACGTGGGACCAGAAAAGCGCGTCCCGCTGCGAGGCCGGCCAGATGCGCTTAAACGTCTGGTGGAACACCAGCGCGTCCGACGAGATCTCCTCCACTATCGTCATCGTTTCCAAAGTTGCTACAAGTTACAATACATGGTGAAGACGATATTGATGGAATTAAAAGCGGGTGCAGTGTATCGGTTTTATTTGAAGAGAGAATTTGAAGATATCTTTGGGACTGAGCGCAGAGAATGAGCCGTTTTTAAACCAAGGGAAAAGAAACTTATTTTTTTCTTTTGACTAATATTATTATTTTATTGCATGTAGTGGCATACGAGCCATGGCCCATGTGATGGTAAATGGTAACCGTCGCTCATGGACTCAACTATACCGAGAGTATTGTCAAGGCACTGCTCACCATTTCATTTCACAGATATGAAATGAAAGAATAATATTAATAGGAAAGTGAATTTGTTTATTTGTTTGTTACACTTTCACGCCGTAACTACTGAATCATCATGAATTTTTGCATAAATGTAGTCTAGCCCATAAAGGGGCTACTATTTATATCGAAAAAATGGATGGTTCCTTTAAGATAGCTATTTTTGCATAGAGATTAATTACTTAATGTGTTTTTAAGTAATGTGTGTCTAGAGTGAAGTATTTATATCGCGAATCCCACGCGGACAAAATCGCACAGATATTGCCACGTACAATAGAGTAGAATCTTGTCAAGTTGCGTCTAGTGTCAGTTTCGTTAACAATAGGAATGTCAATAAGGTTTATCTGTATATTTATATGAACTTTATCCTTCCTTTTTTTCTTGCTTTATGTAACTCAACAGTTTCCAAACTTATCTCTAAATTTATTATTTTACTTCCCTTCACAAAGCTTTCCAATTGATATATTAGAAAATACCTGAGTTCTGACCAACACATAAACTTAAGCAAAATAATCAAGACATTATGAGGATTGCCACAAGTCAAGACGAAAAAAAAAAGGTTTATCCGTCAAAAGTGTTATTTAAAATATATTAAAAGGGGTTACAAACCAATTTAAAGTTCACCTTTTAGATATACAATGCAAAATGATTTGCCTTGTAAGCATATTGCACAAGTGACAAATGACAGGTAAAGGTCATTGACATTGTTGCTATTAGACTCTCATTATCGTAGTATTTAATTAGGTTATTTTGTATAACACTCCATGTACCATTACGCTGTCACATTCTATACAACAAAGACTAGCATAAACCTTGGCGTTGTCGCTTTTGTTTCAAATAGTTCATGTTATAATGCTGACATTAGATTTCCTTCTAAAAGTTACTGGGTGACTGTCCTCGAAACCTTTATCTGTATACGAAATCGAATATTAACCTTTTACAACAGAGGTAAACCAATTAACCTACACTCAGTAAAACATCATAATTATAGTTAGGTATAGTAGTCACAACGGATCTTTGTTTCTGAAGTAAGGCACAGAGCAAGAAGCGCGACGGAATCATACGATTAGTGCTGACCAATTCAAATGTTATTACTCGATTAACAACATAATCGATTGAGATCATAACGTTTTCATATCTAATTGTTTAGGTTCTATTTATGATTTTTATATTCAATAAAAAGTATACGAGCTATTTGAGTGAATAAGCTTAAGAGTGAAGAAGCTATAAATATAGAAGAATCCACATATTTTAGTACGATCGATAAATAATATGATTATCGATTACAATTATTAAATTATAATCGAACATTTTTCTGTTTGTAAACTGTAAAAGACGCATGGTATGCCTTGCGACACATAAATGGCTACTGCGCAGCGTCTTGCAGCTAACTTCAGAGACACAGATCCGTTGTGACTACCTACTGTAGGTAAAATGGAAAAATCTTTTACCCTGAAACAATTCAGGTGGCAGTCGATTGGTAAAAGACGTTTTGGTCCTCTCTGTTGACATATGATTAATAATAACAATATGATGATGGAAATAGCATGTAAATTAAGATTTTTAATATTTCTCACTCATTAACTCCATGCATTTAGTTATTCTAAACTCTAGTATTGAATTCTCTGTGGTACTAGACATTCTGGATGCGATTCAGCTTTATTTCACTATGATAAGTACCCTCAATTCATATCATATAACATCTATTGTACTCACTCTCCCATTCGTATCTGTATCTGGGGTTGAAGAAGTAGTGACACATTTCACGCGCTGTAACGCCGCGCACCTTGTGCATCGCCTTTAATGGATCTGTGACCATGCCGTCAACCTCCATCTCCCTAGTAATAGAAATATTTATGGTAAAACTCATAGCTCTACAATAAAAAAATTTTTTTTACAATTAGGTACAGTAAAGAAAAATAGGGTGCGGGTAGCGGTGGCAAAAAATTAAATGATATGAAAATATGTTTAATACGGTCAGCACTGAATATTTATTCTTTTTACGCCATTGACTAAACAAATAACAGATTATAACATTATGTTCGAAGATAATTTATTTCAACTATTTTTATTTTATTTTAAAAAGACAAAACCCTGCTCTAAGGAATAATCCTTGTATCGCGGGGGACTTTACAAACATACAATTTCACGGACACAAAGTTCGGACCATTTGTGGATCACACAAAGAGTTGCCCTGTGTGGGAATCGAATCCACAACACTCGGGCGGGAAGCCGGTATCTAAACCACTCCGCCATCTGTGCAGTCCATCGCCAATTGTACATTTACTTTAAATGTTTATTATATGAGCTCGAGATGACACATCTATAAGTTGCCTAAAGTACAGCAAGCGTAAAGGTTTGCCCACATACCCAGGTACTGGCAAAGCAGTATATTTCATAAAGTTATGAAAAATACCAAGTACTCGATCCACTCCTATTGAAAGGCTACATTTGATTATTTATTGTAGTTTTGAAAACCATAATTTTTTGAAGCTATGCTGCAATCACTCGTAATTTAGACATGCTTACCGTCGGTACATGCGCATGTCTCCTTCTTCAGCGAACAGTTGCCAGCCTATTTCACCGCCGACTCCTTCAAACGCCGCTTGGATCTGTTCTGTTGATATTCTGTCGATCTGTAAGCGTAAATAATAATAACAACTTAGATAAAAGATATAGGTATCTTTTATAATTTTTATGAAATGTTATATTTTAAACACAAAGTGAAAAATGTGAAATCGAAAATAACAGTCAGGAGCAGGATTTGAACCTGCATCTCCTGGATACCGTCCAGATGCTTTGCCAATTCAGCCATCGTGACAATTGCTCCTGATTGCTAATTTCGATAACACATCATACTTAACGTCTTTGGGTGACGCCTGCGCCATCTGTCGGAAGCATTTTCATACATTATACCGACCAGGTAAACTTAATTTTTCAATTAAGATTTTACCTAATAATGACGCAAACCCTTTAAATATTTAGATATTTTTATATATATTTTTAGCATTTGACATGCTTAGCACTATACATTAAACACAAAGTGAAAAATGTGAAATCGAAAATAACAGTCAGGAGCAGGATTTGAACCTGCATCTTCTGGATACCGTCCAGATGCTTTACCAATTCAGCCATCCTGACTGGTCGATAGAATGTATGAAAATGCTTCCGACAGATGGCGCAGGCGTCACCTAAAGACGTTAAGTATGATGTGTTATCGAAATTAGCAGTCAGGAGCAATTGTCAGGATGGCTGAATTGGTAAAGCATCTGGACGGTATCCAGAAGATGCCGGTTCAAATCCTGCTCCTGACTGTTATTTTCGATTTCACATTTTTCACTTTGTGTTTAATGTATAGTGCTAAGCATGTCAAATGCTAAAAATATATATAAAAATATCTAAATATTTAAAGGGTTTGCGTCATTATTAGGTAAAATCTTAATTGTAAAATTAAGTTTACCTGGTCGGTATAATGTATGAAAATGCTTCCGACAGATGGCGCAGGCGTCACCCAAAGACGTTAAGTATGATGTGTTATCGAAATTAGCAGTCAGGATGGCTGAATTGGTAAAGCATCTGGACGGTATCCAGAAGATGCAGGTTCAAATCCTGCTCCTGACTGTTATTTTCGATTTCACATTTTTCACTTTGTGTTTAATGTATAGTGCTAAGCATGTCAAATGCTAAAAATATATATAAAAATATCTAAATGTTATATTACTAGCAGACCCGGTCACACGTTTAAACACGAAAGATTCCATGGAAGTATTATTTTCATAAACAAGGCGAGGCGTCCTCTCATTATGTGTCTTAAGCGGTATCTACGCCCTTAGCGTGATACGAAATACTAGAAAACCTGCCGTGTCATGCAACATCCTAATTAATATATAGCTGTAACAGAGCATGTATGTAAAAAGATATTTGGCATAAAATTACTGTATTGGGCTCTTTAGGCGTGTCTGAATACAACACATTTTTTTAGAATTTTTGTCTGTATGTTAGCAAATAACGGAAAAACTACTTAACAGATTTTGATGCAACTTTTTTGTTTAATATCTCTTGATTAGACTTAAAGTATGTGGTATAATATATAACGAGTATAAGGTATGGTAACACATCTCATACTCGTTAATATCCGTTATCACACACACACTAATGTTTTACATTTTATGTTTAAAATAAAACATCAATTTTCATTAGACCTACTGATGTCATCATAATAAATCACCATTAGAAGGATATCAAAGACAATTAGTATATTTGTTTATCAGCCCGTGTTGGACTGCGGCATTTTCATTAGTCATACAACTATTATTTATTGAACTTAGTAAAGGTCGTGCACGGGTTGTTTCAAATAACATGACCATTGAATCATGTAAAAACTTATTAAGTTTTATAGAGCACGGCAGCTCTGAATATTTACCAAATCTTGTTTCCACAATCTTGAGATTTAGGGTAAAATGCAGACCGAATTTTGACCATTACTATTAAATGATAAACATCACAAATGTATACTCCGACTTGGGAAACATAAAACACTAAGTCCAACACTTTCACTTCATTATATTTTTCTGTAACCTGTGATATCAGATAGGACAGTCTCTACGTTATATGTGCACGATGACTAATAATATTTTTTAAACTATTATAGTGCACCATGATAAGCAATATAATTATTAGGGATGGGCCGTTTACATTCGGATTAACCGAATTTCGGTGGCTTGAACCGAACTTCGAAGTTTAAATAGTGAACATTCGATACAAGAAAAGTTAAAATTTCTACAAAAATTTAGAGAAATTAAATCTGTCATAGCTGTAATATAAGTCACATATACAAATTAATACTCTAGTCATTTAATCATGGTCAGTTGTTCGTTAAACTTTAATTATTATAGATAAATTAAAATGTATAATAGAGTGAACAAATGAATTAGTTTCTTTGCAATTCAGGAGTCTATGAATCAATAAACACAATAATTTGAAAAACTAGTGACACATTAAACACAAAGTGAAAAAAATATCTAAACTAGTGTCAACCCTCACACTGACTGCTTTTTTATTGTTTTACGACGTTGTCATTTATAAAAATACACACAGAACACTCCCGAGAAAGCATATACTACGAATTTTGTATGTTTACCGAATGTTTGGCCGAACTTTGTATGTTTACCAAATGTTCGGTCGAAGTTCGTATTCGGTTAAAATCACATTCGGCCCATCTCTAATAATTATATAATGATTTAAAGAGGGATGACTCCACAGGGATTTCTGGATTTTTCTTACCTCTGGCCACAGCGGGTGCAGTGTGAGACGATTATCGATGACCGGCGGTGGCAGTTCCACCTGATCACGGGTATGCACTGACGGTGGCACGACCCTCGCGCACCGCTCCTCCTCCATTTTGTCAAAACCTGTCTCCACGGCATCGTAGAACTCATCGTCTGGAAGAGTAGAGTGGGGACCTTCCTGCGGACAATAAAAATTCTAGTGTTAAGAAATTTTTCCTTTAATTCAATAAGTTAACTAAAATTATATTTTAGCTTGATTTATTGAAAGGATCTAATTGTAAGTAGTAAATACTAGCCTATCTAATTATATACGTGGTAAATAAATCCCAGGAGTATGAAAAACTAGCTAAGTAACGTCTGCCGCTAAACACGGTAACCCTATCTAGTGAATAATGTGGTTAAATAAAAATTCAACTATGCTCGAAACTTAGAGACGGATAGGTTCTGGACTGGACACACATTACATCTTCTGGGCAAAAATTAAGCCATGATTTTCATCTAAATTAGATTACCTTTTTAAAAAAAACCTTTTTTAATTTTCTGTTGATATTGTAAAGTATAATTTATATATAATTTTTTTGCCCCTGGATTGTGTAGTTTTATATTTATTTATTTTTTTTCATCTAATCGTTCCCAGATACCTATATAAAAAAATATTTAAAAAAATCCTTTTTTGTTAACGCGGGAAAAAAGTATCTATCGACACACCCCGTCATCCAGGGCAAAGAACAAGAGTGGTATGAGGCCAAAACTCCCTAAATAAACCCGCCGTGTGTAGTCTTTCCGCCTCCGTCTATCCTTTTATTTATTTAGTTTTTGTTAGGCAAAACGTTTAGATAAATGTACCTAACCGCACATTCGGGGCAACGAAAAGAGTAGTGTGGGGCCCTCACCCACTTAATAAACCCATCGTGTGCCGTCTCTCCGCCTGTATTGGCGGACCACTGGAACTGTGTGACTTTACTTCAGTGGTTCATTGATCTATCCTAGACTTCAATATACATTTAGATACATACTTAATATAAAAGTATTATTATTCCGTGTTGTTTCGACCTACATACGTTGGCACATAGTACAGAACAAATAAGCTAAGGACGTATTAGTAAATGAATTGGTGAATTGCAGTAATAGTAGTATGTCGTACATAATTATGAGCTACGATTGTTAACCTGGACTGGCGCGCTCAAGGTCTTGCGTTTTACAATAAAATAAAGTTAATTAGAAATAAATGTCACCAGCATGCTCCGCAACGAAGAGTATGCCCTTCATTGGCTGTATGGGTTGAATTAGGATTTTCCTTATGTAATAACATTTGTCTTTTCACTTCAACAGCTGTCTAGTTACTTTTATTTTCATGGCCGACGCATACAACCGTGAAATGGATTAGGTGGTGTACCATTCTAATAAAACAGCTAACTGCTAATGGTCCTGCCACAATAACTAGTAATAAACCAGTCAATACTAAGTAACTACAAACTCCAGATTGTTGGTATGGAATCTGTCTCCCATATTATCTAGTGAAGTCACCACGAGTAGATAACGAACGTTGCAAAGGTAAATAAAAATAGAACTGGAAATAAAATTGTGGCTGGTATATAGGGTAAACTATAGTATTGCTGGCACCCCCTTAGTATTAGCACTTTGGATTTTAAATGCAAATATTAAGAACAGGTATAGCAAAAAATATCTGTTCTACTTTTTTTCATAATCTGCAATAGTAACATTGCTTGTAGAAAAAAGTAGGTTTTATAATATTATAGCTGGCAGCACTAAAGAAAATAAATATACACCAGCGCCATGTATAACTGTTAAAACATCACTTTCTAATAAGGGTCGTCAATTAACGACTGTAACATAGATTATTTATTATTATACTTGGTTTTTAGGTAAATAATGACAACGAGGGCTTTTTTTGACCAATTTTCTGTAATAATCTTACTTTATTAGATACCAATGACTGGTTTCTATGTGTTAATAACAGTAACTGTACTTATGGTGCTAATTTCAAATATTTTTTTGTTTTTCTATTAAAAATCTCTAATTAGATTGATTGATGATTTTTCAATGTTTGCTGACTTTTTAAACACCTATCAATTTAAAAAATAAATATATCCATCTTAAATATGCTTAGAGTGCCAATCATTATACAGTTTACCCTATGTATTATCACTAGACATCGGATTATATGAATTTGCATATTAGCAAACACATTTAAGGGGAATTTCAACCGTTTTTCATATTTTAGCCCTTTTCTTTGTTAATTTGTTACGTTTTCACGCCGTAAATACTGAACCAACCATGCTGAAATTTTGCACACTTACCTACACGTCATTTCGTAACTGGAAAATGACATAAGCTACATTTTACACAGGAAAAATGAATGGTTCCTATGAGATAGCTATTTTTGCATAGAGAGAATTGATGTGTCGTAGAGTGGGCCTCGTGGCGTAGTCGGTAGTGTAACCGACTTCCGTGCACGAGGTCATTGGTTCGATTCCCACTCAGGACAATTATTTATGTGATGAACACAGATATTTGTACTGCGTCTAGGTGTTCACCATCTAATATATGTATGTATTTGTTTACAAAAAAAAGGAATATATTGTATTATATCTGTAATCTGGTACCCACATAGCACAAGTGTTAAGCTTAGTTTGGGACCAGAGGACGTGTGAAAAATGTCCGTGAATATTTATTTATTTTATTTCAATTCTGAAGTCCACGTGGACGAACTCGTGGGCAGTATCTAGTATATGCATATTTCGATAAGTAGCGAGTAGAAACCAAAAATCTTGCAGTTTAAATCAACAGAAATTCTTAAAGCTCTTCCTAAATCAAATCAAATACTCTTTCATGCACATTACACTAAACAATATAATAAAGGACAAATGTACAAATAGGCTGTCTTATAGACTGCTACAATTCCTTCCAGACAACCATCGTATGGATAGGTAAAAGAAAAATAACAAAGCAAACTTAAGTTAGATGTTTCTTTACACAAAAACTGCATATAGAACACTTATGCTTACGTAGCCGATTAGATCAAACTCTACAGGTATCGTCAGATATCGCACAAAAAAAAATTTGTCTAGTGACGTCAGTAGAGAACTAGTTTTCGGCAATGTCAGAAATTCAAATTATTTAAGAAAATATAAAATACTAGTACATTTCCCGCGGCTTCGCTCGCGTCACATTATTGTCGATGAAAAATCAATTTCTGATAGGATTCCTATTATTAGATATAAGCGTCGCCACGCTAACAGCCGGTTTTACCCACCCTCCAAATTAGATGTTTCACATCAAAAATATAGGTTCCGGATAAGTAATCACCAGCATATCATATACTAAAACCCTCTCCGAAACACACTGCATCGTATGAGTATTATTCCGATCGGTTCAGTAGTTTTCACAGTGTAACCGAACAAAAAACCGGCTCTCCATTTATTAGTATAGATTTGGCATTAAAAATTACCTCGTGAATGTTTCTCTCAATGCAATTCAGTCATCATAATTAATTAGCTAAAAAAAACCTAGACGTCTCGGGACGTCTACCAGATGTGAAAATATCAAAATATTTTTTTAGAAATAAAATGATCATACCTTGACAAAGTACTCCTTAAGACGAATCAAACGAGTATAAACTCGATGGGTTTGGGTCGTTTCATTACAGAGTTACTGTGGCCACCTTCCAGGCCCATCATCAGACCCTGGATACCATCTAGAGACAAAGTACTCGTCAAGACGAATCATACGAGCCCAAACTCGATGGAGCTATGTCGTTTCATAACGGAGTTCCTATAGCCACCTTCTAGCTCCATCATCAGACCCTGGATATCATCTAGGTCTGGAGTACTAGTCAAGACATTTCAAACGAGCTCTAACTCGATGGAGTTGCGCGATTTAATTACAGAGTTTCGGATGGCCACCTTCCAGCTCCATCATCAGACCCTGGATACCATCTAGAGACAAAGTACTCGTCAAGACGAATCATACGAGCCCAAACTCGATGAGGTTGCGCCGTTTCATTATCAAGTTCCTATGCCCACCTTCCAGCTCCATCATCAGATCAGCTCCATGTCATCAAAATATTGCATTGTCACGTGATATACATATGCGTGTAAAATTTCAGCTCGATCGGAAACCGAGAAATGTGTCAAATTTAACTTGCAAGATTTGAATAGGACAAGTAAAATAAAAGCGTCGCCACGCTTACAGCCGATTTTACCCTCCCTCCACATTAGATGTTTCACATCAAAAAGAGAAAGAGACGAAGTTGCAATAATTCTAAGGACAACATACCGAACTATGAAATAAAGCCTATTATTCGTTCTCGCCACAAATACTACACGGGCTCACAAGAATTACAATGATTCAATCAGATTCTTGATAACAAAAACTGAGTTTCTCTATATAACCAAAACCCTTCACAACCGCTACGTAAAACATATAAGTCACGTGGAGGTTTGCTCATAAACCCCCTAGCCCAACACCTATTTTTACAATGTAGGTTAGAATGCGATTATCTTGACCTATATGCGGGACAGCTTCACTGACCTGATTGTCTGATGTTAATTGGAGTTGAATGGTTTATTACTTTACACGGGCTGTTTTTGTCAATTTTGGTTAATGGTGTTCCGACCCAGTTATATTGTTTCTACACAAACATAAAAATAAATTCTAATAGGAAAAATACTGTCCAAAAATATTAACTCGCCATGAGTACATCGCCAACGTTAGAAATTCGAACCCTATTCGCAAGACAAAACAGCCTTTTTCTTTTTTTGTTAAGGCGGGAAAAAATGTTCCTAACCGCTAAAAAAAAAGGTTAAAAGGCCCTACCGTATACCCACCCTATCTCTTGAGTTTACCACAGTAACCATGGAAAGTCGGTTATCACTAAATATAAAACCACCCGCCACGATCGATCACATCAATCATTATATCAGCATTATATAAAAACCGCGGCAGGCGCGGATGAATATTGCTATCACTAATATCTGCTTTATTTATCCGACACAATAAATTCTATACCTGATCTAAGTATACACTTATGTGTGTGTATATGTGGTATTTATATACTAGCAAAAAGCTGCTCTTTGTGAGGGCTCGCAAGTTTTCTACTTAATTTATAAATTTCGACAGATGGCGTTAGGAATACAATAAAATTCTAATTAATAAAAAAAAATATATTTTTTATATGTATAAAATAATATTTTTATGACAGATAACACATCTAGAAATAAATTGAAATTACAGTGTCAAAGCCCAAATCTGAAAGTGTGATAGTTTCTCATTAAAGTGTGCCACAAAAGTGCATAGATTGTGGGATAGTGATAGGTAGTAGTTATTCAAACTCAGGACGTCTGGCAGATGTGAAAACATCGAAATTATTTTGAGGAAATAATGAGTAGAAATAAAAATATCATAACTTTTTCAATGTGTGCTTGTATAAAATTATGAGATGTGTAATAACGGAAATGGCGAAATGACATAAAAGCAATGAATGTATAAGTAAGGTGTGAATATATTCTATGTATAAAATAATAATAAAAACCAATTGCTGTCTCGCTAAAATTCAAAACTAGATTGACCGATTTGAATAATTTTTTTTGGTGGTTTAAAATGGGATATTCGGCTAACAGACAACAAAATGACAGCTAATGTCATTCTTTCAAATTCATTTGATTAACAAGCCAGTTTCACTTAGTAACCTACCAAAGTTCACCGGGTCATCTAGTTATTATAATATACTATAATCTTGGTGAGCACTCTCTCGCCATCCATAGACGAATTAAAACTGTTATGGATTTAATGATTGACGTTATGCTTCCTAGTTACATGCTTTTGTCAAAATATGACGTTAAAAACAATAAATTGGCGAGGCGATACATCACCACGCTAGCAGCCGGTCTTACTCCCCTCCGTATTAGATGTTCACATCCACAAACAAAAAGATAAACAGACATACCGACAATGAGTATAAAAATATTTTGAGTTCAGACACCCGTAAATAGCCAAATACAGTAATTTTTTCCCGAATATATTTAAATGAAGGGTTGTGAGAAGTCGCATTTTCACTTAATCTCATAAATATAACAAAGACCAACAAGTTAGCATCTATTATGCAGAAATAGTAAGATTGCTCACACACATGTAAACACTGCAAAAACAACCTTTAGTTGCACAAATAAAATAAAATACATATTTGTGTAACTTCTAAAATAGACTATTGTTTTGTTTATTCTGCAAGGCGCCTGCTTACCTCGTGAATGACTATGTCGTGAGTTACCTAATTAGTATACGAATGTGCTTAAAATATGTATAGGCATTTATTGTATTAGTGCTATTATTTAATAAAATTATTGATGAAACTAAATTAGGGTATACCTTTAATATTGAAGAGCCCCATAAAATATTTATCATAAGATTTGCTTTAAACTGTTAAACTTGTCACTGGGCAAGAAAAATATCTGGGCCTTTACTAAACGATATCTGAATTCTGCTAAACGCGAAAATGTGTGTGCCTACATTATATTAACTAAAGAACAATTAAAATAGTACAGTAGTATAATTATTTAACTTATTACATGAATACGAATACTTACCAGGCAATGTTAACTATTATAAAAAACTAAAATATAACGATATGGGATTACTGAAATTTTCACTGAAGGGTAAAAATAGTACAGCAGTATAATTATTTAACTTATTACATGAATACGAATACTTACCAGGCAATGTTAAATATTATAAAAAAACAAAATATAATGATATGGGATTACTGAAATTCCCGCTGAAGGGTAGCGCGACCACACCCGCCAACGCATTAGGTTAGTGACTCATTTCGGCACACCCATCAGCATAAACATACGACGGGATGCCCGCTAGTATAAAATACTAGTCGAAAGAATACAATACAATTTGTTAAAATAATTATAATACGACAAAAAACGAATAGCTAGTTTCTAGGTTATATCTCAGGTTCCCTTTAGGCTTATGTAGTAGTGGGATAAAAGATACATCAGTTTTAAAGTCTAATCAAGAGCTTTCAAAGTAAACAAAATTCATCAAATCCGTTGTTGTTTTTTCTAGATGTGCGTACAAAAAACAGATAAACAGACAAAATTTTAAGAATTGTTTTGAGTTCAGAGACGTCCTTAGTCCGTACCAAATAGCCCAAAACAGTCAGTTTTTCTCATATGCAAGGGAAGGTCAAAAAGTTCGCGGAATAGAGGGGTTGGTGGGGGTAGGTTTACTTGTCCAGGTAGTCACTAGTTCAGCATCTCATTACATAGCAACACGCCTGTATTCCCCGAAGGGGTAGGCAGAGGTGTATTACACACCCACGACTCGCCAGCTTTGTTTAAGTCCCACGTAATAGGGGGCGAGCCTATTGACGTCTACCGGGCACATTTCCAAACTCCGGGCTGCTATTGAGAATTTTTCTTTTTAGGAAAAAGCTCAATAACATTGCCCGACCCGGGGATCGAACCCGAGACCTCATAATTAGCAGTCGCATACACTACCGCTACACCACCGAGGCAGTTCAGTTCACCTCATTAACAGTGTATATACCAAATTTGAACCTAATCGGGTCATTAACTTTTGAGTTATCGGCCTGCAAACAACTGAATCGGGAAAAAGCCAGTATGGAGAAAATTTAACACCGCGCCATTATTAAGTTCTTTACCAAGCCAGGAAAATCCGCACAGATAATTTTTCAAGAGCTTTTACGGGGACTCTGCCTCTGGTAAGACCATGGTTTACAAGTGGCATGGTCTATTTAAACAAGGTAGAGTCCATTGAAGACGATCCCCGCTCGGAGGGCCAATTGAGACCACCACACCGAAAATCGTCGAAAAACTTGAAACACTTGTTTCAATTGGAAGATGCGCAACTGAAGAAGAAGCAGCTCGCAGCAATGGTTGGAGTATCCGAAACAAGTATTTTAAATATCCTGCATCATCAACTTGGCATGACTAAAGTCAGTGCAAGATGGGTTCCGAGAATGCTCACGCCACTTTAAAAACGCGAGCGTGTCGCCAGTTTTTGGAGCTCTGTGGAGAGAGAAAGGAAGAAGTTATGACCCGGATTGTTACTGGAGATGAAACCTGGGTTCATCACTATGAACCTGAGTTAAAGAAAGAGTCTATGCAGTGGCATAAAAAAGGCACACCTCCAAAGAAGTTCAAAGTGTCGCAATCGGCTGGAAAGATCATGGCGACTGTCTTATGGGATACGGAAGGTATTATTTTGATTGATAATAAAGAACGTGGTGTTACTGTAACGTGACAATACTACGCTTCTTTACTACAGAGATTAAAAGAAGCCATCAAGGAAAAAAGAAGAGGAAAGCTGTCAAAAGGTGCGCTCCTTATGCACGACAACGCACCCGTTCACACGTGCCATGTTGCGACGGCTGTCATTCATCGGCGAGGCTTCGAACAACTAAACCACCCACCCTACAGCCCAGACTTGGCCCATAGTGACTACGGTTTGTTTCCAAGAATGAAGAAAGAGCTACTTGGAAAAAAATTTGACGACGATGAAGAAGTCAAGTCGGCAATTTCTGCCCATTTTGAGACCAAAGACAAATCATTTTTTTCGTTGGTATAAACAAATTATTTGAGAGATCCGAAAAATGTATTAGGGTCAAGGGAGAGTATATTCAAAAGGAAAAATAGTTTGGTGTTTAGTTTCAACCTCCTTCCCTCTCATTCCGCGAACTTTTTGACCTCCCCTCGTATATCATAAATGTACAGACATATATCTGTTACAGCTTCATAATAAGTTATAATACTTCAAATTACCACAAAAATACTAAGGATTTTTTTTTAATTTTTGCTAGAATTTCTCAAAAATTAATGAAATAAATATATTATAATGAATTACTTCATTCTTTCATCAAAACAGTTTTTGTTTTTTGTTATTGTTATATATTTTTTAATCATAAGCCATTTAAATAAATTAATAAAAAATAAATTAATTAAGTAACACAAAGTACGAAAGTGCGTAATTGAAAATAACAGTTCCCGCCTATTTTCCTGCTCTTGACTGTTATTTTCGATTTCGCATTTTCGCACATTGCCACAAATGTTTTTTTTAGTTTGAGTGTACTACTTTGTAACAGTTAAAAATGTTTAACACAAAGTGAAAAATGTAAAATTGAAAAAAACAGTCACGAGCAGGATTTGAACCTGCATCTCCTGGATACCGTCCAGATGCTTTGCCAATTCAGCCATCGTGACAATTGCTCCTGACTGCTAATTTCGATAACACATTCATACTTAACGTCTTTGGGTGACGCCTGCGCCATCTGTCGTTTTACAAATATATATATAAGATAATAAATATATTATTACTTTATTTTCACTATGACACTATCAATTACTGTCCTAAGTATAGAGAACAACTATAGATATGTAAGGTAAAGTTTAGGAAGGCAGTTCCCTCGTTAGTTAGTGATAATATCTATTTCTGGATTCGTTATGTCACAGTAATGTTATCTTCGTGGTCACGTGTTGAAATGGCTTGACGGCAAACATCAACACAAATAACATACGAAATGGTTACGGTGCAGAACTAATATTTCAATTAGAGTATTTTCAGCCATTTTATAGACTTAATTCCACTTCAGTGTTTGCCAATGTTAGTAGTAAATTTTACTATTGCCTGCTGTTTTTTACATTGAACATCTTTACATTTTTGATCTGTATTTTAGCACTTAACATGCTCAGCTACTTTAAATAATAAATTATTTATGAAATATGGAAAAAGAGAACTTTTAGTGCGAGCGGGAATAGAACCTGCGTCCCTTCCAATCCGGGGAAGTGATTAATACATGTAAATGCATCCGATAGGTAGCGTGGGTCGTAAAGACAAATGTGATGTGGAGATTGGGTATGGCCGTTGCTCAGTTCGATGGCTTAGCGGTTAGTGCACTTCCCCGGATTGGAAGGCATGCAGATTCGATTCCCGCTCGCACAAAAAAGGGTAAATGTTATGATTTTCCACATTTTACAAATAATTTGTTATATTTAGATTTGCTAAGTTAAGAAGCACAAAGTGCTAAAAATCTGAAATCGTAATGGTAGCCACGACCAGAATTTGAACCTGCGTATCCAGGATAACCTTTCCAGACGCTGCGCGCTAAGCTATCATGACATTTGCTCGAGACTATCAATTTCGATAACACATTGCTTTTTATTTACTTAATTATTACAATCAAGAATTTGTGTGAGCAAATGATGAGGCAGCCCATAGTAAATATTTGTGCTTATGTATAAAAATAACAAATTAAGTAGATTTTACATATTTAAAATAACGTTAAATTATTTTATGTTATTCAGCATAAGTTGTCAATAAGGAACACGTTATTAGTATTACATACAATTACACTATTTGATTGAATAATTAAAATAATTTAATTTAAAAAAATCGTTTGCTTTTTCCATACATAACGCCAATTTCATATGATGTAAGGACCTATTATTTCTTTTGGCAAGAATAGTACTTACTTAATAATAAGTTCGTTTTCCTAGGTTTGTATCGAAAATAATCGATACTGATAGACACGAGAGTTGGTAATCAGTGTTATCAATACTGTGTCTTAGATGATGCACCGGCCATCTATCAATGTATTTAAAAAAAAACTGGAAAAAAAGGAATGTGCTATGGAAATTGATTGTCCCGAGCGAATATCACGATAGCTCAGTTGGCAAGCGCCCGAACAATATACAGGAGACAGGTTCAAACCCCGCTCGTGGCTATCATTTTCTATTTCACATTTTCGCAATTTGATTACGAAAATGTGAAATAAACTATAAAAAAGCCAAGTGGTTCGAGAATTCAAAGATTACTACTAGCTCAAATAAAAACAAATCGATCTCTATTGCCACAAGCTCACAAGTAGATTACTGAATTATACTGCATTAATTCTACGTCCATTCGTTACCAAGGTCAGAGCATTACATCAACATCGAAACAGCTGTGGAACTCACAATAGTTCTTTGTTTTGGGATATAGAGTGGGAATTAGCACATCAAAGGAGATTGTGACGTCATGGCCACATAATACTAACATATTACTCTGTAATTATCACGCCAAAGTAATGCTAAATGTTTTCGGGGCGTGTTACAATCTTCGAAGTTGTACTAAACTTGGAATCTACCTAAGGACATGAGGGCTTTGTACGTTTATCGAGCTATTTAATATTCACATTGGATATTTCCTATAAGGTTAAACTATCAAAGGTATAGCGGTAACATAAATTATTATCTGAATGTCTACGAAAGGGTTTAATTTTTAAAAACTGAAAAATATGTTTTATAGCTTTAGTTGAACTAAAAAGTATAAAATAATATTATAATAAATAATTATTGTAAAAAAGTGAGGGGTCATGATCTGTTACAATTATGATTATTTATATTTATTATTTACTAGATGACCCGGTGAACTTCGTACAATTTATTTTATCAGCGATTATCAATATCAGTCCTAATCAATCTGATCTCGTCTAAGGTTTGAATTTAGATAGGTAAATGTAACAAAAAGTTGTTTGTAAATCAAATTGATTAGAAAGACTGACAGTAGGTGTAATTATTTTGTCATCTGTTGTCAGTCCCATAATCCAAAAAGGCGATTCTCATACAAAATTACCAATATAGTTTTAAATTTTTAACTGTTTTATAGGTTTTCCCTATTTTTTTTATCTTTTAAACCACCCCTACATTAAAGCAAACTATAAAAAAAATATTCAACTCGATCAAGCCATTTTTGAGTTTTAGCGAGACTAACGAGCAACAATTTATTTTTATATACATACTAGCTGACCCGGCAAACGTTGTTTT
This sequence comes from Leucoma salicis, assembly GCA_948253155.1. Lineage (NCBI taxonomy): Eukaryota > Metazoa > Arthropoda > Insecta > Lepidoptera > Erebidae > Leucoma > Leucoma salicis. The sequence goes on along the minus strand of OX411820.1, from coordinate 8,023,142 downwards.
GCCATGTATATTATTTCTAAGTGTGCGGGGATTTACTTATAATCGAAAGCGTTGTAGACAATGAAAGTATGCTTTATTTAGGATGTACTTTATACCCAAATACATTTTTATTGAATGTAAAAAAATATTTATTATAATTGTCTTCATATAAATTAAATTATTAATAATTAATAAATCCTTCTATCAGTGTATTGGTGAAAAACAGTGAATTATATATTCGTTTGCTTATTATTTGACTTACTTTTCACAATAATAAAACAGGTATATTTATTAAACACGTACACGTTTTCGTTTTGATTTAAAACTATTTCCAAAAAATGTTAAATACAATATATACAGGTACGGTAATGGCCGTTGTTGGCGGGAGCTCACAACACGTGTTTATTTACATGAGATCAATTAACTAATAGTTAAAACTGTCATTATCAGTTATTAATAAATTGCGAATAAATAATTATTGCAGTGGAAATTAATAATAAATTTACGACGAGAGTAAAATTACATGAGAGTTGCACAGAAAAATTAAAATAATACGTATAGCAGTGACTCTGCTACGATCGATACAAATCGAAATAAAACCAAAAAAAAATGTTCGAAAACTGTATAGTGAGTAAGACAGGAGACCGGCTTCGTTCTCATCCTTACTCCGTGATGTTTGCTGGATGAGAGGTGACAACGGTAGACATCTAGCGGGGATAACTGATCGATTGATAGTTGATCAGTTATCGACCGGTGAAGATGGAAAAATAGGGGTTGATCGTAGAAGGGTGGAAAATCGAGAGTAATATATTTTTTTTTATTCTAAGTCATGACAAAATAAGAATAAAAATATGGCCAAAAAAATTAAAGTTTATAATTAACAAATAAAAAATAGGGGTTGATCATAGAGGGGTGAAAAATTTAGAGTAATACAAAATTTAATATAATATTTTTTATTCCAAGTCATGACAAAATAAAAATAAAAAACTTGCCAAGAAAATTAAAGTTTATAATTAACAAATTAAAAATAGGGGTTGATCGTAGAGGGTTGAAAATTTAGGTTTGTATGTATTTTTTAGTGCAGTATCATAAAAATTCTAAAAATTAAAATAAATAATTTAGGGGTGGACTACCCTTAACATTTAGAGGGATGAAAAATAGATGTTGTCCGATTCTCAGACCTACCCAACATGCACACAAAATTTCATGAGAATCGGTTAAGCCGTTTCGGAGGAGTTTAACCACAAATACCGCGACACGAGAATTTTATATATTACATATCTAGATGATTATTAAGCTATAGAAAAGACAAATCCAACGATACCCCAAGCCATGGGGTAGTCGAGAAAAAAACATCAGCACTTTACAGCTTTACAGCAAGAACCCCAATAAAAATATTTTTTAAGATTTTTTTTATACCTTTATACTTTTTTTGTTGGCGTGGCTATACACAAATTACAGCTTTTTAGAACAGAGTCTTTGAGCTAAGATGCGGAAAGGTGGGGAACTCTAAAAACCGATAAACTTCTTAAATTGTTGTATTGTCATCGGTCCCTTGATAAGTGTGCAGTTTCAATTTAATCCAAGCAACATTTTGAAATGTTTCAAAATCACTTTTAACGATTCCGTTACATAGATAGATAGATGCGAATCTAACAAATGCCTGAAAAGACATGACATTTTTGATGTTGGACTTAGAGCATTTTCGACTTTCAATTGTTTTTACATTCAGCCTTTAACATAAAGATGTATACAAAGAAAATCACAGTAATGTTCGAGGATACGACTTACGAGCGCACCGTACCTTATTGATTTAGTTCGTATTTAGATATTTTTATATATATTTTTAGCATTTGACATGCTTAGCACTATACATTAAACACAAAGTTTTCGATTTCACATTTTTCACTTTGTGTTTAATGATTTAGTTCGTAGTTGAAAACTTATATATTCTTCAGTTACCTATCAAACAAGACGCAATAACAGTTTTTCAGCCGCTGGCACAGAAATATACTATTGCCAGCGGTCAATTGAAAGTGGATCAACAGTATTAGGTTAGCGTTCGATGTATTGCATTGCAACACATGATTAAACAAAGATAAGTTGCCTTTCGATATTGCAAGCATGCAATAAATGTCACTAAGCAAATGCGTGATATACATTCTATAGAAAAGAGTTGTTGAAAAATAATTATGATATTTTTTTCGTATAAAATCTTAAAAAGAGAAAATAATCACTGAAATAGGTTATCATAATAAAGTATTTATCTCCGAAAACTGCATGCATTGCATGCTAAGGCTGGCTCATTCTCTCCTTTACGAAGCTAAGTGGACGAATGCGTCGTGACATTACTTTAAAAATATAAAAACTAAAATTTAAGAATTCCTACACAAATAACTTTAAGTTACCACCAGGAAAATTTAAGAGGCAAACAAGAATCACAATAAAGTTCGTTGAAAATTCAATCATTATTAAATATTGGTATCGATAAATTTTATCGCTTCGACAAAAAACACAATTAAGTATTTAGTCAGCAAAAAGTAAAGTGATGCAAAATATTATATTTAAATTGCCTCTAGTCAACCTATATAAACGTAGCAATGTACATTATATTAATACATACAAACTTCAAAATTCTACTTTGAAAACCTATAATAATTTATTAGCTTATAGCTGCTACCAATAGGCCGCGCCATGATTCACTTTACGTAGCTTACAGCTTATACCCGTTGTCCTAGGTTTGCGACGCAACGCGACGCGGCGCGATGCGACGATTGCAGCTAACCCTTTGTCCTAGGTGAGCGACGCGATGCGATTCGACGTATTGCGGCTATACTTTAACCGCTTTGCGTTGCATTCATAATATGCGACAACATAGGCCATAAGTACATACAACCTCTATTTGATATTTTCGTGTCGCGTCGCATCGTATTAACGCGTTTGTCGTTCACCTAGGACAACGGGTTACGCTAGCGTCTATATGCTACGGTAACCGCTTATCCATCAGGTGGGCCCGTATTCATGATCACCAGCCATGTTGTATAAAACAAAATTGCAGTATCAAAAGTATTATGTTAGGGCCTTCACTTCTTTAGTATTCATCGCTACAATCGTTATCAAAAGCAACGGCTCTGCGAGTCCTCAAATCAAAATTACTTATTATCTTGTCTACCTACCACTCGTATAGGTATTATTACCGTCTATAAATATTTCTCCTTTCAGTAAATAACTGTCTATATACAAAAGTGTAAGTAATATTAATCAAAGAAAAAAAAAGAAACCTGTCAAGGCGTGGTGGACAACAATTATTCTCACTTACATGAATGAAAGTGAAGTCACTTCTCATAATTATTATCAGAGAGACGCGAACTAACTAGGATTGTGACAAATCATTTTGACATGAGTTTTATATACATAATTATAACTGTCTTCTACCAGTTACTTCGTCTATGTGGATTTTTTTGTGCGGACCCGTATTTATTTTTACAAAATAGAAGACGCCTAGCCTAATAACTTAACTTCTTATAACATCAGCTATCTGCCAGTAAAAATCCCGACCAAATCGGTCCAGGCGTTCCAGTGATTAGCCGGGAAAAAAATACAGACAGACAAAAACTTTAAAAATTGGTATCTTGTTATAGGTAACGTATATTCATAATGCTTTTCATTTCTCTAGGATTTATGTAACATGCTATGTAATTTATTTTTTGTAAACTAATAAAATGAGATTACAAACAGATAAACGTACTTAGAATTGTATTTATTAGTAGAGATTTAAAAAACAACATTAAGTAATTAACGGTAATACGGTGCTAATATTTTACGATAACAGTTAGTTTCGTTTGGATATTTTTTATATTTCATATAAAAATAAATAGATATACGAGCCCCGATGCAAAATAGTTCGTCTAATGTGAAATTTTCTCTGTGAGATTTTTTCTAACTTCATTATTTTTGTATGTCTATATAAAATATTAGGCTGTTCTACTATCACAAGTCGCGTTACTTATGCCATTTTTTAATTATGAACCAATAAACTATTTGAGCTTTTTAAATTTATACATATCCTGTTTTAAATTCGAAGAAGTTATAAGCAAAATAGTTCGTCTAATTGTTAATCAATGCAAAATAGTTCGTCTATCTGTGAGTTAAATAAGATTATTCCTGCTTTGTACAATTATGTTGCATAATTTAAATTTGTAAAAGTAATTCTGTATCATTTGTCAAGTGAGACAGTATAAATTCTAATAATTTCAGTTTTTTTCATTAGTTTTCAAATAACAATGGGTCGTGGCAAACCCGTGTATGAAGAGCTTCGAAAGCGAATAGTTTGTGGGGTCGATGCTGGCAAATCAAGTTACCAAATATCTAAAGACTTGATATTTCCCAGGTCTACAGTCCAATCTATCATTCAGCACTATAAAAAGAATAGAACGACTTCTTGTTTGAAGAAAACTGGTCGACCACGCATCACAAGTGCAGTAGAAAACAGAAAGAATGGAAGGACATGATTCACAAAGACGCAGATGATACTTACAAAAGAGTCCTAAAAAGAACGGATACGGATTTTACATTTTGCTCGTGATCATTTAAATTGGACTTCCGATCAGTGTCGTAGTATCATTTGGAGTGACGAGTCCAAATTTGAAATGACAGTCGGCGATGAAAGGAAAAAAGTGATTCGGAACAAAAATGAGGCATTTCATACTGATTGTCTCAAACGCAAAGTGAAGTTTCCGGCGTCTCTTATGATATGGGGCTGCATGTCTGCACAAGGTGTTGGTGGTATGCAGTTTGTGGATGGTTCTATCAATGCTGCAAGGTATCAAAACCTTTCAAAGAGAATTTACTGCCCCTCTATTCCGTCACTTAAGCATCAAGATTCCTTTATTTTTCAACAGGATGGTGCTTCCTGCCATAATGCAAGGACAACAAAGACGTGGCTACTGGCGAAAAGCATCCCTACAATGGAATGGCCATCTAACAGCCCGAGCTTGTCGCCGATCGAAACCCTATGGTGGAAAATGAAAAAAGGTCTCCGTAAAAATCCATCAAGATCGAAGAGCGACTTAAAGGCTAAACTCTTGGCTGTCTGGGAGTCAATTACGCCTGAGGAGTGTGCAGCGTTGGTTGCAACCATGCTTCTTTGCATTAAAGCTGTCATTGAGAGCAAAGGCGACACACCTAAGCGGTAGACGAACTATTTTGCGTGAGTGACAAGGGTAGACGAATATATAACGGTAGCGCGCTTATAATATGGTATAGTATAAAATATATAGATAAATAGGTTGTCTGCTTCAAAACTTGATCTATTCTGGAAAGTCAAGGTACCTACACATGCAGGATAACAGAACCCCTTTAAACTAATTTATATGTATGTACTTATATTATAACCAGACTATGATGGCGTTTACTTGTAATTGAAGTTGTCAAACCATTTTAATTCATTCTGGTGACAGAATGACAATAATCGAACAAAATAGAGCGTAACATCAAAACTTATTTGGCTCAAAACATAAAAGCGCTTATTGATTCATGAAGTCAAAATACACACATACATAGATTCACGCCAGTTTCCCAGAGAGGTAGGCAGAGACAACGGGTTGCCACTTGTTATAAAACGGCCCTGCTGCCCAATTTTCATTCCAAAAGAATGTGTCTTCCCCCGAAAACTTTACACCTACTTTTACTAAAATACTAGCCTTTGCTCGCGGATTCGCCGCAGCCAATAGCTAGTTTTTAGGTTATATCTCATGTTTCCGATGTAGTAGAGGGATAAAATGTATACCAGTTGTTAAGTCTAATCAAGAGCTATCAAACAAAAAAGTTGCATCAAAATCCGTTCAGTAGGTTTTGCGTGATGCGCGAACAAACAAACAGACAAACGGACAAAAAATCTAAAAAAAATCTTTTGTGTTTAGACACGGCTATATAGCCTAATTCAGACATTTTTTCTCAAATATCTAATATGTACAGACATAGCTCTATTACAGCTTTATAATAGTATAGACTATGTTCTAATAATGTATGTTTTATCTTGGATAATTTGATAAAACTTAGGGGTAGCAGGCAGTGTTGCTGCCCTTCGTGCCGTATATGAGTGATTTAGATATTTTTATATATATTTTTAGCATTTGACAAAGTGAAAAATGTGTAATCGAAAATCCTGCTCGTGACTGTTATTTCGACTTCTCATTTTTCACTTTGTGTTTAATGTATATGAGTGACTTTATCTAATAATCATTTTCTTATATCACAAACGTTATTGATATATCAGGTGCAGAACTGACGTTTTTACGTGTGGAATATAAATTATAAGAAAGGAATAAAGTTGGATGAATTTAGCACTTTTACGAGTGCTACACCTATAAAAGACGTCACAGAAAATAAGACAAGACCGATTAAAAGCGTGTATCCACGGACTGTGTTACCAAATATAGAATTGTTATCGCGAACACTTTGTGGGTGCATATTAAAACGAGGAATTTTTGAATGATACTGATACCTAATGTATAAGGAGGTCGTAGCGTTATGCACTTGCAGTTTGAACGATCGGCAACGTTAAGCAACTTCGCTCGGGTGGCATAAAAATGGGTGACCAAAAAGTGACACCTATTTGTGGACACCTGACCTCGTCCGTGCTTTTGAAGGCATTTTAGGCAGTGGATCCCGGCTGTCAAATAACGTCCTGGCAGTTGTTACAGGATCCCAACCAAATAAAATTAGTTTGGGATAAGATTAGGGGGAGACGATGATTGATATTGATACCTAATGTATACAGTAAAAATAGTAGCAAAGAAAATCGAACGCGAAGGCAAGAGTGTGAGACTGTGACTGTACTTAATAACGCATAAATAATTTACATTAAATCTATATTATAGGTTGGTATCCCAAGCAACAACTGTCTGACAATACATCACGACGCATGGATCAATAAAATTGTAAACACGTGTAACATACAAATTAGTTATTCACCACCGTAAAAAGTTCTGATGTTTCTGAACATTAACATTTAATCATTTACAAACGATTTATAGGTTGAACACAACTGACACTGAATAACAAAACGCTGGGAGTAAACCACCGTATCGAACGCAAGGTCATAGATATACAGATGATATGAACTTACGCGGTGTTGTTTTATAATGTTTTAATATGCTTTTAAAATCCTTACTAATATTATAAATGCGAAAGAGCGCTTGCTTTATTTGTTACGCTTTCCCGTTGTAACCGAACATCATAAATTGTTGTATAATAAATAAATATTCACGGACATTTCACACAACGTCCTCTGGTCCTAAACTAAGCTTAACGCTTGTGCTATGGGTACCAGATTACGGATAATAATACATATATTGTTTTTTTGTAAATACATACACATAATAGAAAGAAAACACCCATACGCAGTACAAATATCGGTGTTCATCACACAAATAATTGCCCTGAGTGGGAATCGAACCCACGACCTCGTTCACGGAAGTCGGTTACACTACCGACCACGCCACGAGGCCCGTCAAGTATAAGTACCTACACAGCGCGGACCCGGGCATAGGTTACTTTTTATCTCCTAAAAATTGACAGCTCCTATGGGATAGTTGTTTTTGTTTTATATTAACCCAATTGTAAAGTGGAGACTAAGGTCATTATTAGTTTGAACATCAAGATTTCGAACAGTTATTGGGTGCCCAGTGAGTTTGCAGATTCCGGCAAGTACTCATCACCGTGATGGTCATTACAAACAGTCTATTTACACATTTAGAACAAGAGAACTATCTCTACTCTCTCTCGCTCTCTTTCTCTCTACTCTCTCTCTCTCTCTCGCTACTATCCCTCTACTCTCCATCCCTCTGCTCTCTCTCTTCACTGTCACATGCATTCTTCTAATAAAACTTGAAAACCCATGAACATTTAAATGTTAGTATTCATCCGCAAATGCAGGTAGGGTTAGGTATCAGTAGGAGTACACATTGATTATCGGGCCTCGGCCATTCATTCAATCACATCCGTTAAATGAGATCATTAGCAGTTTTCCTAGTATGAGACATAGACTCAATGAGCGGCGATTAGCCCTTGCCATCAGGCGGGCTGTGACTCGTCTGCTATCATAACAAATAAAAAAAGATCGTTTCCAAGAGAGCGCGTTCTTTAAAAATTCAACATGTTCATTTGCTGTCCTGAAAATAATCTTTAACCATACTAATGTGTGATCTCGGTGCTTAAAATTTTAGTGCATAATGACGTTAGTAAGATCGCCGAGCTATTTCTATATATTGATGCACCACGTCGGAAACTGTCAGATCGGGTACTATTTCAAAGATAATTTTAATGTTTCACTTGTCACAAGAACGTAAACCGTCAGTGGAGTTTTACAATGTATTAGTCATTTTCTATGACCAATTTAAATAGGAATTAATGCATAAGTCATATCTATTATAATGCTGTTTACATTATATCTCTGATGCATTGTTAACAGTCATTATATAGAATGAATGATTGTTGCCTAAATAAAATAAAACAACATGTACTACAGCGAAAGTTAAAAACCGACAACAGAAATCGACCGCTTCTGGCAACACAACAAAAAATTATATCGGCTGGCTACATTCACTAGATTTCATCAAGCGTGTAAAGTAAATAACAAAATAGTACAACACTGATATTAGAACAAAAAAAAACTGCCTCTGGTACAGCGGTAATGTAGCGGCTGCTGATCATGAGGTCTCGGGTTCGATCCCCAGATCGGGCAGTGTTATTACGCTTATTCGTAAAAAGAAAAATTCTCAGTAACAGCCCGGAGTTTGGAAATGTTCCCGGTACACGGCAATAGGCTCGCCCCCTATTACGTGGGATTAAACATAGCTGGCGAACCGTGGGAGTGTAATACATCTGAAAACAACAAAACTCCTTCGAGGAATACAGGCGTGCAATATAGCATTATATTTTTATATATTATGATATTAGAAGATGTAAAATTCTGATCTGCCATCATCATAAAATCAAATCTAATCAAAGTCCAATGGACTTCAGTATATTTTTAAAAGAATGCACGATCAAATCGCTGCTATGTTGAGTAGACCAGAGTTAGAAATCCGAAACACGTATATATAAACAAACTCATAACTTCTCATTAACTCAAAATACCATTTAACGTGCATATGAAAATGTGAGTGAACTTTATCACAAATATTATCTCTATAGCTCATTGACCCGTTGACATGTTGAAAATGAAAACAAGTGCTATAAAATATAACATTATATAATATATTGATTTTAATTGGCATGCTCACCAAATTATGACCTTTACATGTAAATGCCACATTTATTTCAGGTATTCCATTCGTACAGATTTAGTCGTGGAGTAATGAAGCAGTCGTACATACGTTACAGCTCACTGTTACTATTGACAATTTATCCAAAATAAAGTATACGAATGACTGAAAATGCGAAAATGGAAGGATGTAGGTACAGGGGGAGACAGAGACTCACCTACCTAGACCAAATCGGTCATGGAAGGAAGGTGGAGCCAGGAGTCTCCGAAACCGGCGAGCGTGTATGAAGAGAGTTATGAATGTTGAGGAAGCGAGAGATTATGCAAGAATAGAGCCTCTTAGCACTCTGGTCTCTCTGCCTACCCCGCAAGGGAAATGGCGAGATGATAAGTAGTAGTAGTAGTACAAATGACTGACTAAGATCACTAAAATCACCTTATCAGATGATTGCACAGATGGCGAAGTGGTTTCGATACCTATCTCCAATGCCTATGTTCGATTCCCAATCAGGTAACTTTGGATCCGGGAAATTGTATTTTTATAAAGTGCCCCGCGGTACAGTTTTTCTAATACTACTTTGTTGTTGCCCTGAACGACGGGGTGTGCGGTTAAACACATTTCTTCTCACTTTTACAAAAAAAAAGATATTGGTTCTGTCTAATAAAATATTTGCCATTACAAAATGGCAGACGAATCCAGATATACTGAAGGTAATGGAAAACGGGAAACCAGTGAGAACTTTTACTCTGTACAAAGTAATGTTTCGAAATTTCCGTCTTTTTGATTTTCTGTAACATGTAAGGAGGCATGGAGGTAAGTAAACCTTAATGACCCATCTACCGGAATGGATAGGATAGTGACATCTGTCACCGCACAAGCAAAAACTCTGTTTTTATAAATTCTTTATGAAAAAGAAAACAAAAGTGGAATAAAATCCCTCTCCACCCATGGGGTCCGTAAGAGCCGACTGAGGGAATACCGGGGGAGTGGGCAGCAGTACTCCCTCGAGTATTAACAACATCCACTGCGATCGCCAACCCGCCTGCCAAGCGTGGCGATTACGGCACTATCCCCCATATGAGCGAAACACATATTGTGGCGTTGTCTTGGGGAGGCCTATGTCCAGCAGTGGACGTCAAAAGGCTGATGGATGAACAGCCATATGAAGGTTTAATATTACTAATATGGGATACAAACAAAGGTCCTTTATCAATAAAACATTATGATAAGTCGTATACTCGAACTGGGCTACGTCGACCGACTTAGGCATTGTGCCAGGTGCTACGTGCTAGTATGGATGACATTCCTCTGAAACAATGAAATACAGAGAATAAAATGTGAATGCAGCTACACCAACGATAAGTATGCATTCCCTAATCTATACATAAATAATAAAAGTTGCTCCTCATTACAAGAAAAAAAGAAAAAACAACTAAAATTAGGCAAGCTATATGTAGTAAGTAACTTACTTGACATTGAAACAGAACTAATCACATCAATTTAATTAAGGGTAACCTTTAAGGCACAATCCCTCAAGCATTGTATAGTGCTCTAATTGGCTCAGCACCGAAAAGAGATATACACAACGGAAATTCTATAACGGTGACCGTGAACCAATAGTACGTTTGCACGAAATAAATAATCCGATTCGATTATTCGGACATGTTATACGGATTCATGACTATCCGAATTGAAAATATCGAGCTAATATCTCGTTATACGGATTCATGACTATCCGAATTGAAAATACTGAGCTAATATCTCGTAGTTGGGGATATGGCATAAGTTATCCTTAAAAAATGACAATACAGAAATCTCTTTTCATCATGCGTTCCCAGTATTACCACATTTTTGTTATTAGAATGATTTATTACAACAATTATGTAGCTCGATTAATCGAGTCTACTGTAGCAATATTTTCAGCACTAATAAATCAATCAACACTGTTTGGCGGTACGTCATCGACTCATTTAAGATAGCCAAAAACTATGTTCACAAAGATTGTGTTCCATGAGTTGGATTAAAATAGATTGAGATTGATGAATTAAATATTTTATACCTTATTGTAAGGTCGCCAGTTGTTCCCCCTAGTTGGGTCGTGGTTGTCAGATAGGTAGTAACTGGAGGACCAGCTAAAACCTAACAGATCGGAAGCTGAGCTCGACAAAGTTTAGGGTAAAGCCAGAGATGATTTTTTTGTAAAGACAACATGGAATAATTCACCCAGACTAAGTACAACCATTTGTGGAGCACACAGAGTTGTGTGGCAATCTACCCACAACACGCGGGCGTAGGATCAGTATCTATACATCACATATGAGCAGTCAAATATAAAAATCAAAGATAATGGTGATGACAAATTTAATATTGCACGCCTCGCCTTGCCGTGTGGTGACGGATTAAGAATACAAGTGTCACCACCCCACTCTTTCCCACGGGTGTCGTATGAGGCGACTAAGGGAAGTAAGCAATTATCATCCATTGCACGACTGGAGGTAGGGCTGGGTACCAAGTGCAAGTACTCACTTGGTATCCGGCAAGAGCGCGTTGGTACCACCATCTCCCGTGTGACCGGCCATGAAGCACATTGTTGCGTTTTGGCTGTAGCAGGAGATAGCCGTTTATATTTCATTTCATCTGTGAAATGAATTGGTGAGCAGCGGCTTGACAATACTCTCGGTATATATACCTATACCAACGGCGACGGTTACCATTTAACATCAGATGGACCGTGGCTCGTCTGCCACTAAATGCAATAAAAAAAAGAAAAAACAGCGAAGCTTTGAAGTGTGTACTATTCTCGCTTCATGCAGAAAAACTGATATTACTAACTTAAAATGTATCTATTTATCATATGCACTTGTAAATTAATATATACACACACATATCAAGAAAAAACACAATTTTTAGCACTTATGATATTTTTGATGCCATTTTTGTTATTTAAACTAGTTAAAAAACTGTTTGAATAAGTTCCGTCTTGGACGTCCATTTGTTGTAGGTAATATATCTTAACACGATAACGACCAAAATACTTTATTAATCGAGTCTTTTTTTTCTTATACGAATTAGTATGATTACGAATAGAGCCCTATCACTTCTCACGATCTGATTCGATGTGGTTTAATTGTTATTAAATAAACAAAAAAATAGTGATCCAGCACTACGCTATACCTTCTTTCATGAGAACTACTATTAAAGGGGATTTTGGTCTCTAGCGCTCTCACTCACCATACGAAATTCAACGATAGGAGTATCTATCGTTGTTTCACGCTGATCTTCGGTGAGACACCTTATGGAATGTTTGTGTCATAGGGACGAACACAACAATATCGTATTATAAATAATACGAGTAGTTCTATGCACATATTATTATTGAGGCCACAACACAGTATGTGAAAGGAATGGTTACGTTTAAGTTTGCAGTGGTTCTTAGAAATCACCTTTGAAATCACAAGTCGGATGCATATCGGATGTAGTCATGACAACAAAGTCCTAAGTAATACATTATATCTAATACATTATATGTACACAAAAAATATGTCAGAGATGTAATGGGGCATTCATTGTTATCTATCTGAGAAGTCATTAATACAAGACTTCGCTTGTATCGAAGTTCATTGTTGTAGGATTTTACTTGTTAAATAAGCAAGCGTTATGTCATCGCGCTTTGGAAGTGATAGATTCTCTAAGTAGAGTCTAAAAATATGACTGATGCGCAATCCAAGAAGGCCACGTTGCAGTGGCCAGTGGCCACTAGAGGAGAGTTGTCGTCAGACTCCAGTTCCCTAGAAACTGTAATTTCAATTAAACGTTCAAATACTTACCTATTTAGTTTCATAGTGTATATTCATATTATTTTAAAATTGTATCATCAAATACAAAATTATGACCATCGTTATAGAGCAATAGAATGGTGTCAAGTTTCGTAAACATTACATAATAATAGATATTAACCTACTTCAAACAAATTGATGCATTAGCGATACGTTGGACACCACCTATGCACCACAATTTTTTATACGAGATTTTAGATATGGGCCTCCCGCCCGAGTTTTGTGGGTTCGATTCCCACACAGCACAACTCTTTGTGTGATCCACAAATGGTTGTTCTGAGTCTGGGTGTACTTCGTGTCCGTGAAATCGTATGTTTGTAATATATACAACGATTAGTTAGTGCAGGGTGTAAAAAAAATGTTTGCTCTATAGTAAACGAAATATAATTTCAAAATTCAGTACCCAATATACAAAATTATAAAAGAATGATATTAATGCAAGGTTTACTTGTTGTAAGACATTATCGAGATTTTTAGTGGGTCAATGCAGTAAGAAACTAGTATGACACTTCTGAAACCGGTTGCATCCGTCGCATACCTTTGCGTATAGATAACAGTGACTAGGCTGTGTAGTACGTTTACCGACCGTTGTCCCATGTTTATATTGGTATTATTTTTATTGACAGAAAAAAAGTAAAACTATATAAAGCAATAGAACTGTGCAGTGCGACTCAAACAGAATAGACCTATGCCTTCCCAAAAAAATGGTTAAGGATTCAAAAATCCATGAGTTCATTAATTTATGTTACATAATATTATCTTTAAATCAGGTTATATTTTTTATGAAATACATATTATTATTTCATTGTTCTCAGATCGGTATTCCGATATTTTATTATTTTAAAAATCCCTGCGCTATGAAATAATCCCCATGTATTACGGGGGATTTAACAAACATAACTGACGGACACGAAGTACTTTCAGACTTATTTTGTGGATCACACTAAAAATTGTCCAGCATGGGAATCGAACCGAAACACTCGGCCAGGAAAGTCGATATCTAAACCACTCCGCCATATATGCAATGAAATTTATAATTAACTTGTAGTTAACAAGTTAATTATAAATAAATTATTAATATTAATAATAACTTGTAGTTAACAAGTTAATTATAAATTTCCTGCCTAATAATCCTGCCCCGATAAATTTATAAGATTTAGTATTTTTTGTAACAAATTATTATTACATTAAACACAAAGTGAAAAATGTGAAATCGAAAATAACAGTCACGAGCAGGATATGAACCTGCATCTCCTGGATACCGTCCAGATGCTTTTGCCAATTCAGCCATCGTGACAATTGCTCCTGACTGCTAATTTCGATAACACATTCATACTTAACGTCTTTGGGAGACGCCTGCGCCATTTTCGATTTCACATTTTTCACTTTGTGTTTAATGTATAGTGCTAAGCATGTCAAATGCAAAAATATATATAAAAATATCTAAATAAATTATTATTAATTGTGTTGTCCTAATTCTAATACATATTGTATTAGTACATATTTTATTAGTACTTTAGTACAGTTGTGGGATTTGCGTAGCATACTTATTTCTCTCAGGTGTAAAGACAGGGTGTGCGGTTAGGTACATTTTTTCCCGCCTAAACAAAAAATAAGGTGTAAAGACAAAAACATAATTCTCCAAGGACTTACAGTATTACAATTGACTATGTGACGTCGTGTGTGAACCCTGGTTGGTATATCATTTCATTACTTAAAACTAGCTGCTGCCCGCGACTTCGTCCACGTGGACCTCAGAATTGTATCAATACAAGTAGATACCTAGGTCACTCTATGGCACATTAAATATCTCAAATAAAAAATTGCTAGTCCACAGAAACCTAAATTTTTTTCCGGGATAAAAAGGAGGTAAGTATCCTATGTATTTATATATATTCTATTTGCCGTGTGGGGCCGGCTTTAGAATAGTCCCACCCCTCTCTACCCATGGGAGTCGTAAGAGCCGACTGAGGGAATACCGGGGGAGTGGGCAGCAGCACTCCTTCGAGTATTAACAACATCCACTGCGACCGCCAACCCGCCTGCCGCCAAGCGTGGCGATTAGTGGCACTATCCTTCATTCTTGGGGAGGCCTATGTCCAGCAGTGGACGTTAAAAGGCTGATGGATGGATGGATGAAGTATCCTATGTATTCATCTAGATAATATAAACTATGTGTACAAAATTTCATCCAAATCCATTCAGTCGTTTTTACGTGTAACAAACATTCATACTTATACATTATAATATGAGTAGGATATATACAAGGCATTTTCTATGTTCTAAGTTTTGTAATAAAAACACAAGTTATATATATATTTAATATTTCAGGCAACACGCATCTGTGGGGTAAGTACTTGTACCTATCTTAGCAGTCAGAATCATTATCTAATGTACTGCATAACAAATATGTTTGTAGTTTCAAAAAAAAAATCAAAATCTTACAAAACATATTCATGAAACAATTGAATGCCTCACTTACGGGTACATTTTCCTTAATACTTTAATGCATTTCGTCATGTAAACATTCAGCAAAATTCGCTGAACTAACAGCTGAGTCAACACCGCTTACCTGACGTTGAATTTTCTTGAAAATTTTAAACTTCATTATAACGATTTCACTTCACTAACACTAAAACATCACTCAATCCCAACCAACACAATGCTGGAGATAAAATACAGAAAAACAAATAGAAATATAAAACTAATTAAATACGAAAGTAAATAAATAAAAGGTAATAATAGTAGTGCCGTGCGTTGCCGATGGCGCCCGCGTGGGTAATGACGCGCGCGATAGAAAATAATTCTATACAGCGGTACGATACACCGATAAACATTCTATCCACAATCCTACACCTACAGCTCGTTCAGATCGCTAATTTTCACTTCTAAAAAAACTTGGAAAGTAATGTTGGCTGTTAACATAGATATAAACGCATAGACAGCGTAAGTCTATGTTTTATCAAAAACCTGTTCAATGCGAATCATTATAATTAAAAGAAAGTTGATAAATATTTAATTAAACGTTTAGAATAATAAAAGCGCAAGGTTAGCAGGCTATCTGACTGATAACGACAATCGTGATCACACACATAGGTGTGAACATCAGTTCAAGGCATTATTACAAGAATGATGACAGTTTGATAAATCATTTACATATTTACATTAATTTATTTTGATAAATTGTACATAAACATTATGTTTTCTATTTCTATTTTACAAATATTTCTTCTTGTATTTATGAGCCAAAAAGACAACATTATTTATTATTATAATTCTAGACAGATATTTGAACAGTATTACAAAATACTTCGGTGAATAGCAAAACTGAATCATATTTAAATTCAGAGTGAGAAGTAAAGAGTAGCATTATTCTTTACTTTTACATATGGTATCTTCACACTTATTTACCGCAAACCTTTAGTTTTATATAAATAACAACAATATTTGTTTCTTGACATCCCATTTAAATTTAATAGCCCTAAGTAAAACTTTAAGCTAAGCTCTATCTTTCTGTGAAACCCGCATCAAATCTGTTCAGCAATTTCAGAGATATACATTCTATTTTTTCTGGGATAAAAGGTAGCCTATGTTCTTTCTTTTCTGGACAATATATATGTAGTGTTTTTTTTTAACCCTTTTCTGCCCCACTGTAGGGCATGGATCTTCTCTCATATTGAGAGGGATTAGACCATAGACTACCACGCTAGCCCAATCGGTTAAAGTAGTAACAAACAAACTCACTTTCATATTAGCAATTATTATTTAAAGCTATCTTTTGTGGTAAGAAATTCTTAATCTGGTCGCAATAAAATTGCTAAGGGAAGTAAAGTTATGTTTTCCAGGCAAAAGGCTAAAGACTTAGTCCTGTATTTTGCATTTAAATATACTTACAAATTTTTTTTGCAGTGTGGGGTACGGCTTTAGAATTGTCCCACCCCTCTCCACCCATGGGAGTCGTAAGAGCCGACTGAGGGTTACCGGGGGAGTGGGCAGCAGCACTCCCTCGAGTATTAACAACATCCACTGCGATCGCCAACCCGCCTGCCAAGCGTGGCGATTACGGCACTATCCCCCATATGAGCGAAACACATGTTGTGGCGTTGTCTTGGGTAGGCCTATGTCCAGCAGTGGACGTCAAAAGGCTGATGGATGGATGGATGGACAAAAATTTATTGGGAATAAAAAGTCCCGTGTTAATCAATTTGAGTGTTAAATTTCTTCTAAACCTGTGCAGCCGTTCTTGCGTCATTGAGTAAAAGAAAAAATGCTAAATAATATTTCCAAATCTAACGGATATGTACTTCTAGAAAATTCTTCGTATTCTTTAACTTTATATTTATAATCTTAATAATGTACCAATTCCCAGTCACTCACCATCACAAGATCTGCAAAACTATACACCTGACGAACTTAAGACATCCTTCTCTTCTGAATGTACACAGACACTCACTAAGAACGGGTACTGAGCAAATCCTAACCAAAACCTATTTTTCCCTATGATATAATTCAACGGAGACAAATTTGCAGGCAAATGCTAGTTGTAGTATAGATTAGTTACTGCTATAGTGCCAATTTACTGCAGCAAAATCTTTCAAAATTCCTTGGAAGTTATAATTTAAAAAAATAATATAGTATTGATATTTTCTTGGAACTATATGTATAACGAGGCCGCTGCTTTTAATTATAACAGTATCAATATTTTATTTATGAAGAAATATAGTAATTTATATAAAATTATATTAACTTTAAATATGCACATTATATTATTTATAATAGCAGTTCATCAAGAGCATCGATAACATAGTGGTTTATATACCAACCCCCATACTAACGGTTATGGATTCCATTCCACACACATGACCATTATTTGTTTTGTCCATTTTGAAAACCCATAGCCAATTTCCCCGCGAAATAGATTATTCTCTATTCAATTTAAGCAAAAATGTAACATTTTTTCAACAGAATACCTAATTATGATATTAGCATAGATATAATGGTAGTTGAGGGTAAATATAACCCGATGTTTAAAAAAAAGTTTTATTCTTCCTAACCTTATACCAAAATAGGTGGTGGTGACTTTCGATCTGGTTGGTTTTAACCGAAATACTGTATTATACGGTGCCAGTACCTACCTGACCTCCGCAACCCAAAAGGGGGGCAACTGGTGACCTCAGAGTAAGATCGGAGTCAGGTTTTTATTTAAGATTCTGAAAACCTGCTACGACTGCCGCGGTATTATTTGACAGCTGCGACCCACTGCTAAGCGTACTTAGTTCCCCAGTACATTTGGACACTCATCTAATAACCTGCCAGGTGAAAATTACTTAACCTTACCGATCGTGCGAGATTCTACCTCACTACTAGACTTACCAAGGTTTAATATATAATATAGGTACGCCAACTAAACGCACTGCTCCAATGAGACAAAGAGGTTTCGAAGTAAACGAAAAAATATCATCGATGTAATAATTTTTTTGTTTTTTTTAAAACCCTTCGACCGATTTCTATAAACTTTAAATGGGGTGGTCCACCCCTGAAGTATAAACACGAAAAAACACAAACAAAAAAAGAATCATTGAAAATTAATTTAGAATTGGCGGAATAATCGCGAAACAAACATTCAAAAAAATCATACAGTCGAATTGAGAACCTCCTCCTTTTTGAAGTCGGTTAATAACGTTTTCAATTGTGCTTGTATACAATTATGTAAAATAATGGAAATGGACAAGGCAATGAACTTATAAGTAAATTGAAATATATCCTATTATTATATATTATTATGAGAATTTTGTTCGAGTCTTATATAATTTTTGGTAAGCGCCCTCTCGCTAGCCATAGATGAATTAAAACTGTTATTGGTTTATTGATTGATGTTATACTTCCTAGCTACATGCTTTTGTCAACCATTGACGTTAAAAACAATTAAATAAACTGGCGTGGCGACACGTCGCCTAACAGGGGGTCTTACGTTCTTTAGAGGTTTCAAATCAAAAAGCAAAAAATTCTCACAATATTTATTGCCACTGCTCTCGCCTTAACAACTTAACTATAATACTATAACTTATGTTCAAGAGCAATTTTGTTTTCAAGCAAGATCCAAGGAAGCTCCTTAACCATTCCCATTCCAACACACACAACAATACATAGCTTTCATAGCCAACAATGATGATGTCTACAATAAGTACTGTCTGTCCCTCCGAGTTCAATTTATATATTTTTTATATAATTTATTTTTATATAATTCTGTTTTTCTCTCGTTCCTCTTCTCTGTACTATTTTTCCTTATATTTTCATATACTAACAGATATTATGACAAAATAAACTCACCTCATGGTCTGGTCCTGGTTTCGATGCTAACCTTGCTTCTGTCAGCTGGTTTTTCAGGGCCCTAGAACAATACGAAGATATTAAAACACGATAATTAAAACTGATATTGATTAGCCTTTAAGAATAATTGTACACCATCATAATGATTAATATATATGTAGATGGCCATGGCAGTATTCAATCGTTAAGTAGTAGCGCCATCTGAACATGAGAACACACAACAGTATTTTTTCGACCACAGAAGTTATGTCACACATTTTGATATTTTTGTAAATTTTTTTAGCATTTGACATACTTAGCCATATAAATTAACACAAAGTGTGAAAATGTGAAATCGAAAATAACAGTCACGAGTAAGATTTAAGCAATACAGGCGGAGGGACGGCGGGTTTATTTAGGCCTCACACTACCTACCCTGTTCTTTGTCGCCACGAACGAACGGGTGTGCGATTAGGTACATCTTCTCCCGTCTTAACAAAAAAAGGGTAACACTGTATTTTAACTGTACAATACATACATATAAAGCTCTTCTGCCTGTCGTGCCTGTTTCTCGCGACGTCGAAGTAACTCAGCGCAGTGCTGTAGAGTGGACATGGTCGCGCCACATGTAGCCCGAAATGAAGCACTTGTTGCACGCACTTCACCAGCGTGGATATGTAAATCGTTACCTGATAAGCAAAAATATAAAATTAATTCTTCTGACTGCTGAGATAGTTGGTATACCTCCGGAACTTCTTATCGGATTCAAATCAGTTTACTGGTTAGATCTACATCCCAAAAATTTCCAACAGGAATTATTCTTTTTTTAATATTAATCTATTGTCTCGTCGGTTAATATTTCACATTTATAAAAAAACATTGCAACACGCCTATGTTCCCGGAAGGGGTAGGCAGAGGTGTATTACACAACCCCGATTCACCAGCTATGTTTAGGTCCCACTTAATAAGGGGCTAACCTATTGCCGTCTACCACGCATATTTCCAAACTCTAGGCTGCTACTGAGAATTTTTCTTTATACGAAAAAGCTCAATTACACTGCCCGACCCGGGGATCGGACGCGAGACCTCATGATCAGCAGTCGCACACACTACCGCTGCACCACCGAGGCAGTTTATCAACTGTAATAATACTGTACCTTATTACGTAATCATCCTTTTAAAAATAGGTTTCATAAAAAACAAGCCAGAAGCAGGTTCTTAGTTTTGCCCTTAAAAATTGTGACGTGACGGCTTCACCGTTACGCTACACAATCCAGTTAATATTTCACATTTATAATATGTAGGAAACCACAGGAACAGGGCTTCCACATGGTGTTTAGTGGCAAGAGACGCTAATTGAATGGCAATCATAGTAGGTGTTAAGTGGTCACCTACTATCAATATCCATTGTAAGTCAAGATATTTAAACATGTGCACGCCATCCAAATAAATACAATCATTGTAACTGAGACGCCTTAATACGAGCTAATTGTAAACGATAATATTAATTTAAATGCTGCTCTGTAAATTGACAATGTGAGGATATTATGATCAAAGTTTAAATTGAATAATAGGTAAAATGATACCATGTACATCACTCATCTGTTTTAATATTTTTAATACGTTTTAAATTGTGCTTTAGAGTAGTTGGAAATAGCAACACCAGTATTATTTCTTTAGTTATTCTGAACTTTTACTTTACTCGTCACTTAGAATGTCACCCGCCATTACTATTACCCGTATATATAGAAAAAATATTAAAAATAAAATATATTAAACATAAAAATAGCATCACGCCTGTATTCCCCGAAGAGACAGGCAGAAATGTATTACACACCCACGGTTCGCCAGCTATGTTTAAGTCCCACGCAATAGGGGGCGAGCCCATTGCCGTTTCCGGGCACATTTCCAAACTCCGGTCTGCTACTGAGAATTTTTCTTTTTACGCAAATGCTCAATAACATTAACCGACCCAGGGATCGAAACCGAGACCTCATGATCAGCAGTCGCACACACTACCGCTGCACCACCGAATTTAATGTTAACTAAATAGCCTTGTCCAAACAACTTACAATACCCGCGTGCAACAATGCATCTACAAAGTTCTGTAGCAAGGACTTCTCTCTGATTTGCTAAGAACTATTATTTCTTTAAAAAAAATATCTCTATATAATATGTGTAAAATAATAAATACAGTTTACTAGATACTGAATACAGCAGCGTGATCAAAGTTATTTGCCTGTCCGAATATGTATATATTACTAACGGCCCGTCCCGGCTTCGCACGGGTAGACATTTGTTTTAAACATTTTGGGATAAACGTAGAATAAATGTATATTTATGCAAGACATCTATTTACAGTAATAAATATAGCCTATGTCATTTGTATCCATACACAAATACAAATCTTTCCTCATTATAATATTAGTTTGTACCGGCGTTACTATTGCATATGTTTAACATGAAAAAGTAGTTATTGTGACATAACTGTTATTTTGAGACATATGGTCTCCTGGGGGTTAGACGGAAGCTCATATCTCACAATCGACATCGTATTGACTCACTTGTGATTGGTAGAGAAACCGAAGCGTGATCACGATACGATCGACATGTGAGAGAATAATATGAGATTCCGTATAACCTCCCTGGACTTTTTTGTAGATATTGATGTCCTCTATATATACATATAAACTGTAGTACATCACTCTGCTCTACTGTCAATAATTTCCGCAGCATATATACATATCGCGATATAAGGAATTTTTTTTGGGTATTTTTTTCACACATTGGATTTATCAAAATTTTCATACGGATCCCTAACTTTTTGAAAATATTGTATCGCCTATGTTCATCAGGGATAATGTAGGATTCTAATGGTGAAAGATTTTTTTAAATCGGTCTAATAGTTTCGGAGCATATTCAATGCAAACAAACAATTAAATATTACCTCTTAATAATATTAGTTAAGTACAGATTAGCGCATTACCTGCAGCTTCACTCGTCATAGTGATAGATAAAAAGTCAATTTTGGATAGGATTTGCATTAAATCGAAAGTCCGTTATTCATTTATATACTTATAAATAAATAAACGTATATTTATATTATATACTAGCTGATACTACATCAGCGTTGCATATTATATTAACAGAAAACACACATCACTGAATTTTGAAAAAAACATTATAATAAATGAAGGTATCGCAATATTTTTTTAGACAAGGGCCCAATTCTAAGAAATAAAACCCTAAACATTTTTTGATACGCGCCCAACGCGAGTCCACTGTCAATTTATTTATAATATATATAGAAATCGTAAAAAAAATAAAGGATGGCATGAAATATTTTTTTTTAGAAGACAGCACCCATGCACTAAGGACTACTCCTAGTGTCGCGGTGGCCTTTTCAAACATACAATTTCACGGACACAAAAAACACCCAGACTCAGACCAACCATTTGTGGATCGCATAAAGAGTTGTCCTGTGTGGGAATCGAACCCACAACACTCAGGCGGAAGGCCGGTATCTAAACCACTCCACCACCTATACAATACATTAGATAGTATTTCCTCCAAATGGGGTCGACATACTCGCAGCCATAACTTGTTCCTCTAAGCACAAGCACCAAGTATAGGTATTGTAAGGAGCTTATAGTTATGTCACACGTCATCCCCTATGGAAACAATCGTTAACCCGGTAATAGTATAATAACCCCGGTAATAGTATAATAACCCCTGGCGAAAGGAAGTCTGAAGGGACAACGCGTGGTTTAAAAATAAGCACTCTCAACTAACCATCAGCAAGTTTAACAGCGTCGATCGCTTGGTCGGCGTCGTCGTTGAGCTGCACTTCGTTGAGGCACATGTCGAAGTACTGCTGCAACTGCGTCGACTGTTTCGATAACAGTTCGTTGTATGTGTCCAGTTCTGCGATTTTCTCGGCCAGGCGTCTCGAGGTACGTCCTTTGAAATATTACACTGTCGTGAGTTATAAAAGTTTAACCAAAGAAGAAACTGTTTGGACGCATCGCGTAATCTCGTGTTATTTAGTAGTAGTAGTTTGATGATGGAATAATCCACCAAATTACACTTTTATTTCAACCCACTACCTACTATCCCACCTTTGGGTACGTCTTCTCAGTTTTTCAGGATCTAGGCCCTAGACCAACACGCTGGCCCAATGCGGGCTGGCAGACTTCACAAGCCATAGAAAAAAATATCTCAGGCAATCATATAGCATCCTTACGAAGTTTTCCTTCAACAATAGTGATAATTTACAAAAAAAGAATCACACCTAATTTTGAAATATCTCGGAAAATATTAACTCCATAACGGTTTAATTTTGTTGGAATTTAGTACATTTGGTCCAGGAGCCACCGCCTATTTCTTTTAGAGATTAATAACAGGCTGAATATTTGTGAGTAAGTTCCATTCGATGAGACACGCAAATTTTTCTCAGTGAAAAATCTTGTAAGAGGTAGCTATTAAGTGTCCGTGAATTTGACAACTTCCAAGCGTGGGACAGAGAAAACGTACCACTAAATTTGTAGGACTATATGGCCATTTCATTATACAAATATTTACAAAGCTGCATTAAAAAATCAGATGTTAATAATTTGAATGACCTCTTTATTTATATTTGTCTCTCTATATTTGTAGTGGAGCACGCCCCAGTCAAACTACCCATTTTGTAGGACAATTGTTATTCAGAGTTTATTATTCAATTATCTTAACATTTAAACTTACTGTTAGTCAGACAATTTCGACACCCCACCAAATCGAAATGTTTTATACCTGCGCTCTTTATTAGCTACCTCTATCGAGATTTTTCACAGAGAAAATCTTGGGCGTCTCGTCGAACGGAACCTACTCACAAAGATTGAAACTGTTATTAATCACTTAAAAAAATAGGTGGCGGCTCCTGTACTAATTGTTGTATGTGCTCATCAATGATTCAAGTGAAATATGTTTGTGAGACTGGAGGTGAAAAATACACGTTACACGAGAAATTTGATATTATGAAATCACAAATGTTTTTACATTATATGCACCTATACTCTAGCTGGAGCTGCATGTAAGTAACAAGGTTATTTAAAGCAGTTAAAATTACTTTCCAAAATTCCAACTATCGAGTCTAAAATTATTCAAAACACGTTTTAATTAATTAATTTACCAGTCACCACAACTCACCAACAATAATCTGAAGTATCTCATTTTAATTGATACGTTCAATTAAAATTTAATTATTCTCTTTTATAATAAACACAAGACTAAAAATGAATCTTTACTGATTTTTATACAACTTACTTACATCATACCATCTCCCTTGCGGCGTAGGCAGAGAGCACAAAGTGCCAAAAGACTATTCTTGCATACCTACCTCTCTCGCTTCCTCAACATTCATAATTCGCCGGTCTCATCTTCCTTTAGTTCATGACCGATTTGGTCTAGGTAGGTACTTTAGTCTCCGCCTGTACCTACAATGACCTACATCCTTCCACTTTCGCATTGTATATCTTTGTAACCAATCGCTCGTCTGGCTGTTTTTTCCACAAGATCCGAGTATTCCCTGTCTCATCTTTACACCAATAGTCTCTTTCATACCTCCTCACTATCTTACGTCGTCATTATGAATGGGGTCAGCCAGCCTACCTTCACAGATTTTCCGCAGAGTTTGCATTTCGACCGCACTTATTTTACTCTCATGCTCCTTTTTGCACACCCAACCACTCGCTTCCATATAATAATGTTGAGACAAGCACTGCGTTGTGTATTGTGCCTTCTGGCTAATGAGGTGGGTAATTATCCCAAGGCTCCGTTCTCTATTTCCCGCGTTTACTCTCCTCTCTATAACGGTGGTGCACCTTCCATCCCGACTGAATTCTAGCAGATAAAACTTAAGGTTTCAAAATTGGTATACACTTTCTTTTATTTTTTTTAATATGATTACACTCTGCATAAGTAATCCTTATATAGCGGGGGAACTTTACAAACATACAATTTCACGGAGACAAAGTACATCCCGGCTCAGAATACCCATTTGTGGATCACACACGCCATCTGTGCAGTCAAATCTCACTAATACATGCGAAACCAGAAATCCATCCATCCATCAGCCTTTCATCATCCACTGCTGGACATAGGCCTCCCCAAAATGGGGGTTTTACCATAATCGCCACGCTTGGCAGGCGGGTTGGCGATCGTAGTGGATGTTTTTAGTACACAGGGGAACGCTGCTGCCCGGTCCCCCGGTAATCCCTTAGTCGGCTTTTACGACTCCCATAGGAAGAGACGGGATGGAGCTATTCTTGGTGCCAGCCCCACACGGCAGCAGCAGAATCCAGAAATATATAACAAAAAGAGTAAAAAGTGAAGTATTTGCTGAGTCATATTGAATATTATAGGTGTAGGTACTGAATTGCTTATGAACAATGCCGCCTAATTATACAAAACAAACATCTATTTCCGTCTATAGCAAAAGCACGTTTGTTACCTGATAACTAAGTAAAACTACGCCATGCTTTGGTATTTTCACTTACGATTAGTAAAAAAATAATTAAAAAAAAACACACACGGTAGAAGTGAAACTTCTGAAAAGTAGCCTACGAGAGATCGAGATGGATATAGAGTATTATATTGGCCGTGCGGGGCCGGCTTTAGAATTGTCCCACCCCTCTCTACCCACGGGAGTCGTAAGAGCCGACTGAGGGAATACCGGGGGAGTGGGCAGCAGCACTCCCTCGGGTATTAACAACATCCACTGCGATCGCCAACCCGCCTGCCAAGCGTGGCGATTACGGCATTATCCCCCATGACGGGACCGCTCGTTGTGGCGTTCTCCTGGGGAGGACTATGTCCAGCAGTGGACGTTGAAAGGCTGATGGATGGATGGATGGATAGAGTATCAGGAGTATTAGGATAAATGTAAGGTTTATTATTTTTTACCATGCTTAAAATGACCTCTCATTAATTCAATTTAATGAAGCATTAAAATTCATTTAAATTTTGTTTTCTGCAACGATATACATATTAGTAGATTAACGTTTAATGTTATCTTTAAATTTTAATGGACTTTTCTGCAATTGACTATTACTCCTATAAATGTATGTGTTTGTTTCATTATCGTGACGCATTTTCGTTTCATCAAGTTTCAAATCACAACGATTCCAAAGAAGTTTCATTTCAAAATTTATGATCCTTTATTGGAGAGCCCTTCGGATTCCAGCACGCTTCACATGACTGCTCTAATGTGGTAGTAGTATCAACTCACAAAATATGAATTTATAGTAATATCCCTACTGTTACGACACTCTTTTCTCTTTGCCTACCCCGCAAGGGAGTTGGCGTGATGATAAGTAAGTGTGTACGGGGCCCAATATTTTGCGCCCTTTATTAAGCAACAAAAAGGTGCCTATCCGCTCTATCTTGTTGTTCAGGGCAAGGAGCAATGTAGAGTGGGAGTACCGAGTGAGACCTATTATTGTTATCTTCGTGAATTCCTAATCTGAACCACAATTTTCCTGCAATATGTAGCCCATGTCCTATGTACAATTTCATAATGACTAGCTCGATAATTACGGCATGAAAGCGTAACAACCATCAAACCCATATTAGCATTAGATAAGTAAGGCTGCTTATCGGACATAATGTTACATTATCACTACGGGCGCCATGATATCGTACAGTTCGAAGGCACATGTAAAATACTATGAAATGAATAATCAGTGTCTGTGTATTTATACCGCACTAGCCTTTGCCGACTGGCTGGAGCGGCTGTTTCGCGCAGACAAAAGCTAGTTTTTAGGTTCTATATCAGGGAATGGGAACATCGGGGAATGTAGTAGCGGGCGTAAAGCTATAATTGGCTTTGTATCGTCAATTCCATAATGAAAAATATTTATATAGTTGTTGGTTCCCCTAATTTTATTTTTATTGCACGTTGTGGCAGACGAGCTACGGCCCATCTGATGGTAAATGGTAACCGTTGCACATGGACTCAACTATACTAAGAGTATTGTCAAGCCGCTGCTCACCATTTCATTTCACCGATATGAAATGAAAGAATAAACGGCTATCTCCCGCTACAGCCAAAACGCAACGATGTGCTTCATGGCCAGTCACACAGATAATGGTGGTACAAACCCGCTCGGACCCGATACCAATTGAGTACTCCCACTTGGTACCCAGCCCTACCACAATCATGCAATGGATGATAATTACTTACTTCCCTTAGTCGCCTTATACGACACCCATGAGAAAGAATGAGGTGTTCACTTGTATTCTTTGTCCGTTACCACACGGATACAATTCCTCTAAATAAATTAGTTTTAAGCCTAATCAAGAGCTATCAAACAAAAAAAATCATCATAATCCGGTTTTACGTGATACGATGATGATGTTGGTCTAATAAAGACCGACTTTTCGATTTCACATTTTCACATTTTGTGTTGATTTATATGGCTAAGCATGTCAAAAGCTAAATATATCTATATATCTATAGGTACTATTATAAAGCTGTAACAGAGCTGTGTCTGTACATTTAAGATATTTGAGAAAAAATACTGTAATAGGCTATATAGGCATGTCTTAACACAAAACAATTTTATTTTTTTTTAGAATTTTTATCTGTTTGTCTGTTTATCTGTTTGTTTGTTCGCGCATCACACTAAAGCTACTGAACGGCTTTTCATGCAAATTTTTATTTAAAAGGCGTTGAGTAGACTTAAAAACTGGTATACATTTTATCTCGCTACTATATCGGGAACCTGAGATATAACCGAAAAACTAGAAAATTATTTAAACTAGATTTTTTTTAGAATTTATTTAAAAAATTACAAGATGGATTTTGATGCAACTTTTTTTATTTGAAAAGGCCTTGATTTGGCTTAAAAACTGATAGACATTTTATCCCGCTACTATATCGGGAACCTGAGATATAACCGAAAAACTAGCTTTTGGCTGCGGCGAAGCCGCTGGCAAAGGCTAGTATAATATAAATATCTGAATATTTGTAGGGTATGCGTCATTATGGGGTGCTAATTCGTCCGGTTTACCTCCTAGTGATGCACCCCGGGCAACGTCGGCAGTCGCCGGCGGCTAAAATTCCGGACAGGACGGGTCTCCGCGTGTCCCTGTCAGCAGAGGGCACGGCGAATAGACCAGGCGTCGGAGTCGGTGGGGCCAGACTGACTCAACGGGCTCTGGAGAGGGGGGACAGTGGGGCCACAGCGGCCCCCCAGCCAGGGTACCTGCGGACCCCCTGTGTTGGATTACAAATGTACGCTTACCCGGGTACAGGGAGCTCTGCCCGGGTGGACCTCCTTTCTCCCATACTCGTGGGAATCATATGGATTTGAATAATTTAAAAAAAAAAAAAAAAACTGACGGAGTCGGGTAATGCACCTGACGCCTCAGCCGTAAGGGGTCCGGCTGTAAATGCGGCCCCTACTAGTGCAGCTGCGCGTAAAGCGCGCGGCGGCAAAAAGTCCAGCAAGGGCTAAAAGACGACCAAGGGAGCGTCCCAGTCGTCAAGGGACTGCTCAATGACGGGTAGCTCGGCCGGCACTTCAGCCGCCGAGATGTCTGCCGCTGAGGAAGGTGGCCTGACTAAAGCTGCTGAGAGTCAGCCATCGCGGCCGGCAGAGGTGGTGTCAGAGTCGCGTTTCTGGCGCAAGCGCACCCTATCACAGGGGGCGCATAGGGTGCGCTGCCTTGGAGTCTGACCTGAGCTCGACAGAGATGCCTCCCCCAAAAATACCCGCAGCGGTTAGGGGTCGAGGCATCAGCCGATCCGGGACACCGGTACCGCGTGCCGCCTCAGCGAACAAGGCCGAGTCGCGAGATCTAAGACGGGTGGAGGTGGTGCAAAACGCAGAGGAGCGCTTGGCGCTCCTAACTGAAAAGCTCCGCCTCCCAGACGAGGGTCATATAGGGACGGCCCAGGTTGAGGAGAGGGCCCTAAACAGTGTGGCCATAGTCGAGGCGGTCGCTGCTGGTTCGCGGAACCTCAAAAGCAGCTTCGCGCGTGGCCTCAAAGACGCCGCGCACGAGATCACGCTATCGGTCCAACGCTTGGCGGAACAAAATAAGCGCCTCGAGGCTCAGAACGCTCGTCTGGAGGCGCAGAATCAGCGCCTCGGCGAGGCTAACCGCTGCCTCGAGGCGCGGATGGCGGAATTGGAGCAGGGACAGGCCGGGTTGCGGGTTGAGCTTGGGCTCCCTGCAGCTGCCCCGGCTTCGTCCACTGCCCAGTCAGGCGCTGGACCCGAACTGGAGGACGAATCGTTCCGCGTGATCATTGACCGCATTGCTGCGGTCTTTGGTCCGCGGTTCGATGCTCTAGCTGCGAGATTGCCGCCGGAGCCCTGACTTCGGCCGCCACTTGCGGCTGACAAAAGAGGTGCTGCAGCGTCCTCTGCACCGACAGCCCTGCCGTGCCAGGGGGGGCATGTGTCCTTTGCTGCAACAGCGGCCAAAACACCGGCGGCCAAACCACCAGGGGCCAAACCTTCGCAGGCTTCTGTAGGCCAAGGAAAGGGCCAAACTAAAAAGGCCAAGAAAAAGGACAAGGCGGGACAAGCCCCGAGGGGTCAGCCCCGAGAGGAGTTCCCGCCTCTGCCGAGCGCCGATGTGCCTCCGCGTCATGCTGCGCCGCGACAAACGGTCACACCTTCACATGCTGCGGCGGTCGCACCCCGAGCTCCTGCCCCCACCCCTGCCACTGCAACGTCCTCAGACGGGGACTGGCAGGTGGCTGCGCCCCGGCGATCCCGGGCCAAGGGTCGCGGCGCTGCCTCGGAGCACGAGGCGGCGCCAATTAATCAGAGAGGGGAAGCCCCGAAGCCGCGGAGGAAGAAGTCGAAGCGAAAATTGAAGGTCCCGAAGGCAGCTACGGTGGTGATCACCGTGCTGCCCGAGGGAAAAGAAAAGGGCCTGACTTACGAGGCCGTCTTGAAGCGTGCCCGGCGGGAGATAAACGTCTCCGATCTCGGGGACGTCTCCGCTCGCTCCCGCCAAGCCCGGACAGGTGCTCGGATTTTCGAGTACCTGGGGCCAGAGGGCGCCAAGACGGCCGACGCAATAGCCACGAGGCTGCTGGGCCTGTTTCCAGAGGAGAGTGGTGTCCGGGCCGCCAGACCCGTGAAGTGCGCCGAACTGCGCATTTCTGGGCTGGACGATTCCGTGACGGCGGAAGAGATCCAGGAGGCAATCGTCTCGAAAACCGGGTCTCCCAGCAGCGCCGTCCGGGTGGGCACCATTTGCCCAGGTCCAGGTGGTGTGGGTGCCGTCTAGGTCTCGTGCCCTGTCGCGGCAGCCAAGGAGTTGGTCGCCGCCGGTAGACTTCTGGTGGGCTGGAGCGCCGCGCGGGTAATCGCGTTGGAGCCTGCCAGGTGCTACAAGTGCATGGCGGTCGGTAACACCCGGCCGCTGTGCACAAACTGCTTCGACTGCAGCGGGCTTTGTTTAAGCTGCGGTCAGGCAGGGCACCAGGCGGCTGCCTGTTCTGCCACCCCACACTGCCCCGCGTGCGCGGCGGGCAATCGCCCCGCCAACCACTGTATGGGTCGGGTAGGGTGCAGGCCTCCGGCCAAGTCAGGCCCTAAGAGCCCCCCGGCTGCCCAACCCGGCGCGGCTGGACCGCCGCAGCGCATGGAGGAGGATATCGTGGTCCAATAACGGATCACGTCACTATCCTCCTCCAAGGGAATCTCGGCCGTTACGCCAGGGCGCAGGACCTCTTCCTGCAATCCATGGCGGAGCGGTCGATCGGTGTTGCCGTAGCCGCAGAGCCCTACATAGTCCCGGATCGCCCCAATTGGGCGGGTAGCGGGGATGGCTCCGTGGCGGTCGTCGGTTCAGCGGCGTCGCATTCCCCGCCCTTGGCACTCAAAGACCAGGGCACGGGATATGTGGCGGCTGAATGGGGAGGGGTCACGCTGTATGGCGTGTACTTCTCCCCTAGTCGTAGTCTGGCGACTTTCGAGGTCTTCCTGCACAGCCTGGAGACCTCGATACGGCGTATAGCACCGAGCCCTGTGCTCGTGCTGGGGGACTTTAACGCCAAATCAACGGCGTGGGGGTCCCCCAGGACGGACGCCCGAGGTGCGGCGGTTCAAGAGTGGGCGGCAGCGGCGGACCTCGTGTTGCTCAACCGAGGGTCCACCCAAACGTGCGTGCGGCCGTGGGGCGGGTCGATAGTGGACCTTTCGTTCGCTAGCCCCGGTGTTGCCGCACGCGTAAGGAGCTGGCGAGTCCTGGAGGAGGTCGAGACCCTATCTGACCACAGATACATTCAGATAGAGGTCTCCCGGACCCTCCAGGGGGGCAGCAGGGGCCACGCGGCGGACAGAACTCCCGTTTTTCCGCGATGGGCTGTGGGTAGGCTCGACCGGGACCTGCTAGTGGAGGCGGCCATTTTTCAATCTTGGCTGCCTCCCCCCCTGACGGAAGACGTGGACGCCGAGGCTGGCCGCATTCGCGGCATGCTTACGCAGATCTGCGATGCGGCCATGCCCCGCGTGCGGCGCCCGCCTCGACGGAAGGGGGTCTACTGGTCCTACACCCGCAGCCGACGTCACCGAATCCGCGACGAAGAGCGGGAGAGCCGACTGTATGCGGCGTACAGCAGTGCGCGCGCTGCGTTAAAGCTGAAAAATCTGTCGCGCCAAAGATGCGAAAAGGCAGGAGATGCTGGAGGGTCTCGAGCGTGACCCCTGGGGACGGCCGTACCGCGCGGCGCTTAACAAGCCCCGCGCCCAGGGCCCCCAATTACGGAGACCTTCCAGCCGGGCTTCCTCTCTGAGGTGGTCGAGGGACTTTTCCCTTCACGGGCGGTGCACACGCCCCCGGTCATGGCTCCGCCAGATGATGTCCGGGGGGCCGACAACGGGGAGGTACCGCCCGTGACGACGGAAATGGGGGCGGCGGCAGCGCGTATGCGGAGAGGGGTCGCCCCCGGGCCGGACGGGGTTCCCGCCCAAGTGCTGGCCCTGGTCCTCGACCACCTTGAGCCCCGCCTCGGGGGACTGCTCGGCGCTTGCCTGGTGTCCGGACGGTTCCCTGACTGCTGGAAGGAGGGGAAGCTCGTGCTCCTGCCGAAGCCGGGATGGTCTCCGAATACAGTCTCGGCCTTCAGGCCCATCGTGTTGCTGGACGAGGTGGGCAAACTCCTCGACCGGGTAGTCGCTGCCCGCATCGTCCGGCACCTAGGAGCGGTAGGCCCCGACCTGTTCGACGCCCAGTTTGGATTTCGGGCGGGTCGGTCTACGGTCGACGCCATTCTGCGCCTGAAGGCCGCGGCTTCGGAGGCCGTCACCTCGAGGGATGTGCTGTTGGCGGTGTCACTCGACATCGCCAACGCCTTCAATAGTCTGCCATTCGGCTGCATCAAGGAGGCACTCCGGTACCATGGAGTGCCCCTCTACCTAAGGCGGCTGGTGGCAGACTACCTCGACGGCCGCAGCGTCCTCTTCGTGGACCGGGAAGGGGACGTTGTAAGGAGGGCTGTCGTGCGACGTCCCGCAGGGTTCGGTTCTTGGGGCGCTCTTGTGGGACATCGGCTACGACTGGGTCCTCCGTGGCCGGCTCCCCCCCGTGCTGGGCGTAATTTGCTACGCAGACGATACGCTCGTCACAGCCCAGGGCTGGACCCTCGAGGAGGCGGCAACGCTGGCCACCTCAGGTACCGCGGAGGTGGTCGGACGGATCGAGGCGCTGGGGCTTAGGGTGGCCCTTGAAAAGTCGGAGGCCCTACTCTTCCATGAGCGCCGACGGGGCCCGCCCGCCAGCGCCTCGATAACGGTCAACGGTGTGGGCTTCCCAATTCAGGCCCACATTAAATATCTGGGCCTGGTATTGGATGGACGGTGGCACTTGACGAGCACTTCCGCCGTCTTGCGCCAAAACTCGTCGGCATGGTGTCCGCCCTCA
This sequence comes from Leucoma salicis, assembly GCA_948253155.1. Taxonomy (NCBI): domain Eukaryota; kingdom Metazoa; phylum Arthropoda; class Insecta; order Lepidoptera; family Erebidae; genus Leucoma; species Leucoma salicis. Next base: position 7,989,823 of record OX411820.1, on the reverse strand, counting down.
GGCGACTGATGCCGAATTTGGGCGGACCGAGTCTCGCGTGTCGACGACTCTACGCGGGGATAGTACGGTCGATGGCACTGTACGGCGCGCCCGCGTGGGCGGAGTCCCTGGCCGCTCGCAATAGGGCCCTTCTGTGGCGTCCACAGAGGGTCGTAGCGGTCAGGGCAATACGCGGGTACCGCACGGTCTCGACCGATGCAGCCTGCGCGTTGGCCGGAACCCGTCCGTGGGATCTGGAGGCGGAGGTGCTCGCCGACGTCTAACGGCGGGCGTCGACGGCGCGGGCGGGGGGCAGCCGCCCCTCGCCGAGCGCAATGTCATCGTGGCGGGAAGATGCCCGCCGCGCCACCGTCCTAAAGTGGAAATCTCGGCTGGAGACGCCCCGGGCTGGTCTCTGGACCGTGGGGGCGCTCCAGCCGATCTTGGAAGAATGGGCAGGGCGGCAGCACGGGATCCTCACCTTCCGGTTGGTGCAGGTTTTGTCGGGGCATGGTTGCTTCGGCAAATACCTGCACACGATCGCTAGGAGGGAGACGACCCCAGGCTGTCACCACTGCGGCTGCGACGAGGACTCGGCGCAGCACACGCTCGAGTCGTGCCCGGCCTGGGGCACGACTCGACCGGCGCTGCACCGCCGGGAACTCGTTGCCGTCATAGGCGTGGACCTGTCGCTGCCGGCCGTTGCGCGAGCAATGGTTGGCAGTGACAGGGCCTGGACCGCGGTCGCCGCCTTCTGCGAGGCTGTCATCTCGCGGAAGGAGGTGGCGGAGAGGGCCCGGGAGGAATCCTCCTTCGCGGACCAGATTCGCCGCCGGCGCGAGGGGCGGCGTGCGCGCGCTTTCCTGCGCCTGATGCCGCCCTAGCCGAGGCTGCGGACGGTGGGGTCGGAGAGTAACCTGCCGTCCGCGTAGGCCTACCGCGAAGGTGCGACGCCCAAGTGCGCGAGGCGTCGCTCAAGAGAGGGTGCCCGAAGGGGCTGCCACCTGCGGATAGCAAGGGCGGGTGGAGGCGCACGGTGGGTTTTTAGTGGGTGAGAGCCCCATACTACCCCGTTGTCTCCCCGGGCAGCGGGGTGTGCGGTAGGATATTTTTGCCCACCTAAAATAAAATAAAAAATAAAAAAAGGGTATGCCTCATTATTAGGTAAAAATCTTAATTGTACCTGGTCGGTATAATGTATGAAAATACTTCCGACAGACTGATGGCGCAGGCGTCACACATGACGTTAAGTATGAATGTGTTATCGAAATTAGCAGTCATGAGCAATTGTCACGATGGCTGAATTGGCAAAGTATCTGGACTGTATCTAGGAGATGCAAGTTTAAATCCTGCTCATGACTGTTATTCTCGATTTCACATTTTCACACTTTGTGTTGATTAATAAAGACCATTAAAGCTTTTTTTAATAAGTATCTGCAATGTACAGACATCGCCTTGTCACAATTTTATTATAAGACTAGCCTATGCCCGCGGCTCCGCCGCAGCTAAAAGATAGGTTTTAGGTTATATCTCAGGTAAGTCTAATCAAGAGCTATCAAATAAAAAAAAGTTGCATCAAAATCCGTTCAGTAGTTTCTGCATGAAGCGCGAACAAACAAACAGATAGACACCAAAAAAATCTAAAAAAAAATCGTTTTGTGTTTAGAAACGCCTATGTGGCCTAATAAAGTATTTTTTCTCAAATATCTTAAAATTACAGGCATAGGTCTGTTATAGCTTTATAATAGTACCTACCTATAGATGATTATGTACATCAAGATCATTCTGACTGAATATGTGTACACGTGCTTTTTATGTAAGTAATCGCCTAAACGTTCCCATATAATAATACTAGCTGATCCGGCGAACTTCGTACCGCCATATATTTTTTCAGGAATATAATATATATTGCGATTATAAATTGAAATATAAAGTACCCTATCTCTTAAGTTGGGACATAACACACATTTAAAAAAAAGAAAAGTTAAAATCGGTTCAGTAGTTTTAGAGTTCACCTCGGACAAACATTGTGACACTGGAATTATATATAATAGATGAACATCATAATTTGTATAGAATTTGGTGGATACAACTGTTGCCAGGCATAGGAAATTATTTTTGAAATCCAATGAAAGTAGGTATTTTTTTCACTACAAGTAAGTTTTTAATAATAAATACCCGAGAGAAATTAACACATAACAGGGAAGTATGGCTAACAAGGTACATATCAGAAAGTATAATTGGTACATAGTAAGATGATAGTTTACCAGCCTATGAATACTGCATTGTAAAAAAAAACAATACTGAAATTTATACGAGGTTAAAGCAAGTAAACATAATAGATAATAACCATGAGATCCAGTCGACTGCAAAGAAGTCGCTGAACCATGTCTTCGCAAGCCACCGGAACTACTGTCGGAACTTGTTCCATAGCCCGACTCCACCTGCAAATATACAATTTGTCGATAAATCCAAGTAGATTTATTGAAAACTAGCTGCAACAGAACCCTAATTTCCAACATAAAAGCACCCTTTTTTGTTAAAGCGGGAAAAAATTTTCCTAATCGCACACCCCGTCGTTCGGGGCAACGATCAGCGTAGTGTAGGGCCCTCACCACTAAATAAACCCGCCGTGTGCCGTCTCTCCGCCTGTCATGGCAGCCCATTGGAACATTACTTCAGTGGTAAAATAAAAGCACCCTATATTACTCCTTATAACTTCATCTATCTGCCAGCGATAGTCCCGTTAAAATCAGTGAACCCGTTGCGGAGATTAGCCAGAACAAGTAGACAGACAAAAATTTAAGGTATCACAGACAAAGATTGGTATTTTGTTATGGTTAGTAAAAAGCTGTTATTTAGACATTACAGACACTTCGATTTTAATTATTTGTATAGATTAGAAGGCTTCATATACTACATACATACATACTTTCTTATAATACATACCTATAGGTATGTGGTATGTATATGTCTTATAATACATAGTACATACCTATAGGTACGTATTATAAGAAAGTAGCAATTTGTAATTATCTCTTTTAATTGTTAACATAAAACAAAGATCTAAATAATATCAGAAGCACAGTTAACTACAAACAACTGCGTTCTCGAAAATGGCAACATTTATTTGTCTAAATGAGCAACAAACATTATCCTCGAGAAAACAAAACTTGCGTCGTACAATAGGTACTACAAATCCTTGCAATTATTTAAGCTCACACAGTTGAGAACTACCCAATTACAAATAATTTATAATGTTCGTTCGTATAAGTATACTGTGTGTTGAATCATTTAATGTGTGTGTAAATCCCCAGCATCAACTTAATATTGCTCTATACCCACATTAGCGGCTCGCGCTAGATTCGCACGGATAGCTTAATTTGTAGGGAAAATATGACACATACATACATGTTGTCACGCCTTTTTCCCGTAGGGGTAGGCAGAGACCACTTCTCTCCACTTGCTACGATCCTGTCATACATATTTCGCTTTATCTACTTTCATCGGCGCTTTCATGCATGCTCGTTGTTTACGAGTGCTCGTTACCAACTAAATTATGACACAAAATTGGCAAAAACATAAAATAACCGATCGCTTTGATTAACCTTGCACAGGACTCACTCGGCTAATCTGAAAATTGGTTTTAGGAAGATACAAACATCGATCGTTACATTGTTAGGTTAACCTATGGCAACGGTTACCACAGCAATGTTTGGTCTGGCTGAGTTGTTAATGGATGCAAATGATGTTTGCATAGATTGGAGGCTCACAATAATATTTCTCCGGAAAATAGTGAGCACGAGAGAGAGGGTTGTGAGTGAAAATTACAATTGGGGAGGACGAGTTTGTATACATAGTAAATGAGAAATTCATTTTGGATACAGAAAGAAATAGCTATGATAAATTCCAAATCAATCAGGGGCTATAGTCGTGTAGATCTGGTGAGGAGTTAGTAGAAGTCTACTATAAGATACATTACCTACGTATAAAATGTGTAACTTGAAACGCAGGCGATACTAGTAACTAGTCTATTTATAGAGCCATATTGAATTGCAACAGTAGCACCAGCAGGTCACATGATTGTGCATTGTCTTGAAGTAATATAATATTAAAACATGAATAATCATAATACTTTTCCCGTCAAAAAGTTCTCGTCATTGTAAGCCGTCAAGACATATAGTAAGGGTTCTCCTAGAGCTATTTTGTACCTAGGTAACGCCACATAATATACCATATTATATGCATTCGTTCCATCATAAATCGTCCTCAAAAAAACTATACCGGGATTATTCTCAAGCCGCTGGTCACCATTTAATTTCAGATATGAAATTAAAGAATTAACGGCTCCTGCTACAACCAAACCACACCAATGTGCTTCAAGGCCGGTCACACTAGAGATGGTAGTATCAACCCGGCCCGGATAGCAAGTAGCAATCCCACTTGCTACCAAACAGCCCTACCACCAGTAAATAAATATTATATAATAGAGTGAGCAGCGCTAGCTTAAGCGGCGAAACTAGTATAACAATAAACTTTCTAAATAATATTATCTGTAGAACTTTTCAACAAAATAGGTTGGTAAGTACCTACTTCTTCTTCAAGTAATGCCAGCACATTTTTATCGTACTAATCCGCAGCATAAAATGTGTTTAAGTACCTATATCTAAATCTTAGGAACTCGGTTGCGGAATCCACAGATTATATCGGTGATAGCGATTGTGAAGCATCTACAGTACCGCATCGTGGATGATAAACATGTGATCTGACTTGAAAGTCTACGAATTCGTGCCTTGGGGACTTTCTTTCATGATGACTAAAAAGTTAGGGTAACCGGTAGGCCGAGAGTTGAGTTGAGCCGAGCTTGTACCTATTATAACCTTGCATTTTTAAGCGCTACGGGATAAGGAATAGAGAAAGGAATGCTTAGGTGGTTCGGACAAGTAGAGATGAAAGAAGATTAACGAAACAGATAATACAAGGCGACTGTGAATGGCCAAGTTGGTAGAGGTCGACCTAGCCGAACGTATTTTGACCAAATTGGAGACGTTCTTAGAGAGGCCAGGTTAAGAATACTCTTAAGCGACGAGCATGCATGCACTGATGAAAGTAGATGGAGCGAAAGATGTGTGACAGGATCGTAGCAAGTGGAGAAAAGTGATCTCTGCCTACCCATACGGGAAAAAGGCGTGACAATATGTATGTACGGGATAATTTTAACGTGTTATCAGCGTATGGCGTGACAGAGAACGTACCGATACTAATTTTCCTTATATCAGTCGATAACATCTAAAATATTATTAAATACAAAAGACAATAAAGCGGACCTTATCAGTGGCATTAGTCATTGATAACAAACAATACTGGATCAGGATAACGAGCCTAGTGGAGAATATTGAAAAACCACAAGATACTCTACAGAGTAATTGATGGGAGAACTTTTTTTTAAAGATAACACGCTGCACTAAGGAATAATCCTTGTATCGCAGGGGACTTTACAAACATAATTTTACGGACACACAGTACACCAAGACTCAGAATAATAATTCGTTGATCACACAAAGAAGTGTCCTGCTTGCGAATCGACCACAACACTGGGGCAGGAGGGAATTACCCAATGATAGTGGCCTCTTGTGTAGAATTATGACGTGTTTAGATATTTTTATATATATTTTTAGCATTTCACATGCTTAGCACTATACATTAAACACAAAGTGAAAAATGTGAAATCGAAAATAACAGTCAGGAGCAGGATTTGAACCTGCATCTTCTGGATACCGTCCAGATGCTTTTACCAATTCAGCCATCCTGACAATTGCTCCTGACTGCTAATTTCGATAACACATCATACTTAACGTCTTTGGGTGACGCCTGCGCCATCTCATCTCACCCTCACTCTCATCATCACCAGCAGACCGACCGTGACGAAAGCCGTATTGGCGATCATTGATCAGCTAGTGATCCTCTAGGTACTGCAAAAGTCGGCGGTTTATGACTTTCTCAAGAACCTTGGAGAGCAGAGATGTCATCGCGATTGGCCTGTAATTCGACGGGTCCGACCTTTTGGGAATTGGGTGAACATGGGCTACCTTCCACGAAGTAGGAACCCTGCCGGTACTGTATGAGAGACGGTACAGGCGCGTTAGGACGGGGGTCAACTCAGGGGCGCACGTTCGAAGAACCACTGCAGGGATGCCATCCAGCCCGCTCGACTTATGGACGTCCAGCAGCCGCAGCTCCCTCCTGACCGCACGTTGCGTAATGCGGATTTCCGGCAAGGGGCTTTCACACCGCGGGATGGTAGGCGGTGTGGCTGCTCCAGCGTCCAAAGTCGAGTTAGAGGCAAAGAGTTGGCCCAAAAGATCGGCCTTCTCCTTGGCACTGTGGGCTAAATTGCCATCCTGTTTCTGCAGTGGTGGGAGAATAGACTGGCAGAAGTTGCCCTGTGCTGCCTTGGCGAGCGACCAGAAAGCACGACTCCCGGCGGGATAGCTTCCGAGCCGCTCGCCAAGTCTAGCAACGTGTTCTGCCTTGGCTTCGGCAATAGCCTGGACCTGGAAGCAGAATTTACACTTCTCCTCTTTGGCGTTCGGATCCCGACTTTTTCTGGCCCTATTCCAGGCTAGGTATTCGGACTGCTTCCGGCATGCAGCCGTCCTGCAGGCTTTGTTAAACCATGGACGGCTGCGACCGTCGACCGGTACTTTGGTGTTGGGGATGAATAATTTCATTCCCATACTCACAGTTTCCGTGACGCAGTCCGCACAGATGTCAGGATCCCTAGAGGAGAAGCATAGCTGCTTCCAAAGGTAGGACGCGAGAAACTCGCGGAGTCCATCCCAATCTGCTGACTTATACTGCCAGACTCTGCGAGATCCATTCGCGGGAGAACGATTGGTCCTCGCAACAGGGGCTGTGCAGCGGACCAGGCAGTGATCTGATGATCCCAAAGGAGCATCGACCACCACCCGGTATCCACGTGGATTTGTAGTCAGCAGAAGGTCCAACAAGGAAGGCTCATGGCTCTCAATATCTGGGACACGGGTGGGTTGTGTGTCACCAGTTGTGAGAAACCATAGGCCGAAACGATATTGAAGAGGTTCCGACCCGGGAGGTCAGTGGTCCGCGACCCCAGCTACTCTTTGTGATGAGCATTGAAATCACCTAAGACCACCACCTCCGCAGATGGATGGATACTGCTCCAATATTTCGTCCGTCCCCCGTTCAACGTTCTCAAAGAGATGAGTTGACCCCGAATCACTGCTATGGGACCTGTACAGGCACGCGTAGATGCGGGTACTCCCTCCATATTCTACGCGTAGCCACAAAATAGACAGGTCACCATGTTCGAGGCCCCGAAGACGGTGACAGCAGACATCACCCCGAACGAACACGCACACCCCGGCTTTACGACGGAAAGAGTGCTCCAGTTCGTAGCCAGGGTATTTAAGGTGCGATATTTCACCCAGAGCGCTTATCTGCGTTAATGTTGCAAAATTCCATTGTTAATGTGGATGTGGTGTCCGACGTAGAAAGTCTACTCTCTTTATACTTCTTTCTGGCCATGGTTTTCAAGAGTTTTAGGGAGTATGGGAGAGCACGCAATGGGGAGCGACAGTACCCCAGAAAAAAAAAGGAGCAGTAGTACCTGGTACAGTTCTAGGTAGTGGGTTTAATGAGGAGCTGACACGAAGCACGGAAGGGCCCCCGGCGCCCCCCTGCAAGCAACCGTCGGGTCCACTCCGGTCTCCCGCTCCGGCACAACGGCTGCTGTACAGGATTTTCGCCGGTTGGCGGGATAGCCTCCCGAGGTAGGATATCCCCGGGTTCGGGTCCCTTACTGACCGGCAGGTGGCCGGCGGAACCATTTCCACCGGGTCTCCCTGAACCCCGTACCAGCCCCTCACGCCCTCACCAGTCACGATCCAACCACCGTCCATTCTAAGCACTACCGCAACCCACTGCGTACCAAGGAATGGAGAATGGGATAGGGACGGAAATCTACCGCTACGACCAAAACACACCAAAATGCTTCACAGTCGGTCACACGGCAGACGGTGGTACAGAACCGCTCGGGCCCGCCAACAAGCAAGACTCCTCTCACTAGTTACCAAGCCCTACCACCAATAATGCAGTAGATGACAACTGCTTACTTCCCTGAGTCGCCTTATACGACACCCGCGGGACAGAATGGGGTCGTGACACCTGTATTCTTAGTCCGTCACCACAAGGACAAAATTAAAAAGTATGTGAAAATTAATTTTCTTCATAATTTATTTCGTGATTTTTTTATTTTTAATATATTATATTCTGGGCGGAGACAAATCCAACGGATCAAAGATTATGAAAACAGTGTCTCCGTTCTTGAACTATAAATACTAAAATATATATATTCTGTGGGCCATTGCTTTAAAGATACGCTAATCCGTATACGGCTATACATTTTACTAATAGCAACATAATTGCTTAACACATCACAATTATTCAAGGTCAAACTAAAATTACTACTATGGTCACTACTCCAACAAAGCAAAATATAAGCGTATTATCTATGCTTTCAAGATAAGTATAAAAGATGACTATAACATTATATCGTAAATAGTATACACCTGTTTTACTTGAGAACGATTTTACGTGTATTTACGTGTATGTAGGTGGGTAAGGTGGGTTTACATTACCTACTACACTACCTAAAGCGTGAATGTCCAGTTGATGAACATATATAAATAGATATATGTCGTCCATATAGCCATACTACAGTTATTCTATTACTACTTCTATTGAAAGTACATACTTAAATCACTAACGAACTTTTTAATCTATATTTTAGCACTTGACATGCTCAGCTACTCTTAAAGTACAAGTTATAATTTGTGAATAAGGAAAAAGAGTATTTTACTACGAGCGGGAATCGAACCTGCGTCACTTCCTATCCGGGGAAGTGCTCTAATCTACTGAGCTACTGTACTATTTGTTAGAAATACCCAATCTCCTTACCACATTTGTCTTAGCTCAGTGGATCAGAGCACTTCACCGGATAGAAAGGGACGTAGGTTCGATTCCCGCTCGTACTAAAATACTCTTTTTCCTTATTCACAAATTATAATTTGTACTTTAAGAGTAGCTGAGCGTTTCAAGTGCTAAAATAGAGATCAAAATGTTTATAAAAAAAAATCACGCCATCAAATAGTATGAATTTTAATTGCAAAATTAATCTTACTATATTAGATTAATGCATGTAAATGCTTCCGATAGGTGGCGTTGGTCGTTAAGACAAATGTGGTAAGGAGATTGGGTATTTCTAACAAATAATACGGTATCTCAGTGGATTAGAGCACTTCCCCGGATAAGAAGGGACGTAGATTCGATTCCCGGTCGTACTAAAAATACTCTTTTTCCTTATTCACAAATTATAATACATATAATATAATCTTAGATGATCGATAAGTAAACAAGAATTTAACAATGTTTTATAGAGATACACAGAACGATATCTTTTGTGGCTAAACGATTAGTCTTACGTACAGTCCGTATAGGTGGCTACTACGTAAATAGTACCGCGAATATGCGAGAAATAAAATTTGACAACTACCCAAACGAGAATTTCCTGACGAAAAACCCAATAACTTTTTATTGGCCCGACCCAGGAATCGAACGCGAGACCTCGTGACCTCGAGACTAGCGATGCTATTGAGTGCAAAACTAAAAAACTACATTACTAAACTACTTATTTTAACATCAAACAGTAACACAGACTTGGTCACCACACCAGTCTTCCGTACTTGATGACTATTACATAAAGTCATACAAAAGAGTATATAAAATTAAAGCTTTATAAAAAAATACTCTGACGTGGTATATTATTCATGAGCGAGCTCAACTGTCAAGGAACTTTAGCACAAAAAAGTAATAAAATACAAACTAACAATTGTTAATTTTTTGTAAGAATTATTGGCGACAACAAGCCAGTAATTTAGTTACTTTAGTTGGAAACTTTAAATAGAACAAGTAACGCTCAATTCTCAATTAACTTCAAACTATTTTGGTTACATTTTCTACAAAGTAACTACTTCCCATATCGGCGATGAGTCACGTCGGAGTATTTCCATCAAGATTGATATACATAAATGAATAAATGAAATTATATGAGATATCTTACGTCAATATTTCTTATTTTCTGTCTAACTGCAATCGCTCGGATATGTGATTCTGTTCCCTGAATTAACAATAATTAATATATTAAGCAAAATAATGAAATATTGTGATGTAATGAAGGCTGTATTACAACAGGTGAGTAGAAAAATTAATCATAAAAAAGCAAGAGGCAGGGACTATCTACAACAATCAATATTATTTTTATTTCTTTATTGCTAATAATGGCAGACGAGCCACGGCCCACCTGATTGTAACATTGTAAGTGGTAACGTCGCTCATGGACCTAACTATACCGAGAGTATTGTCAAGCTGCTGCGCACCATTTTATTTCTCAGATATGAAATGAAAGAATAAACGGATGCCTTCTACTACATGCAAAACACACTGACGTGCTTCATGACCGGTCACACAGGAGACGGTGGTACCGACCCGTTCGGACCCGATAGCAAGTGAATACTCTGACTTGGTACCCAGCCCTACCACCAGTAATGCAATGGGTGATAATAGCTTACTTCCCTTAGTCGCCTTGTAAGACACCAGCGTGAAAGGATAGGGTGACGACACTTTTATTCTTAGTCCGTCACCACAAGGACAGATAACTAATATGCCTTATTTAAAAAAGTAAAAAGTGTAATCTGTATTCTAATGATAATACTGTCGAAATTAATTCCTCAGGTGTCAGAAAAGCAAATAATACTTCGAAACAAAACCATATGCATTAACAGACGCTTAGTGGTACTGGTAAAGCATGAGTCATGAGAGGTGTCATGAGCGGTAGCTACAGTTTACCACCAAATGAGACGTAGCGTATTGTGTAAATAGTAGCAATAAACAAATTTAAATCCCTATAGTATAGTCATTGATGTATAAAGTATAGTGCATGGAGTTGCCTAACGATAAGCTGTTAAAAATAAAATAGGTTAAGATGATTATTTAAATTTTATAGCATGATAAAAATGCTAACTATAATTTCATCCATCCATCCATCAGCCTTTCGACGTCCACTGCTGGACATGGGCCTCCCCCAGAGAATGCCATGACATGTGTTTCGCTCATATGGGGGATAGTGTCGTAATCGCCACGCTTGGCAGGCGGGTTGGCGATCGCAGTGGATGTTGTTAATACTCGAGGGAGTGCTGCGGCCCACTCCCCTGGTATTTCCTCAGTCGGCTCTTACGACTCCCATGGGTGGAGAGGGGTGGGACAATTCTAAAGCCGGCCCCACACGGCAGAACTATAATAAACTACTAACTATAATCTATTGATGAGGAAGTACCTTATATATGCATATATTATAATACTTTAAGGAAAACAAATAAAGTAATTGTTGTATAGAGCCATAGGAGTAGGAATTTTTTGGTAAGTCGCCTACATAGATTAAATATTTTATATTTTACTAGCCTTTACCCGCGGCTTCGCCGCAGCCAAAAGCTAGTTTATGGGTTATATCTCAGGTCCGATATAATAGCGGGATAAAATGTATACCAGTTTTTAAGTATAATCAAGAGCTATCAAATAAAAGTTGCATCAAAATCCGTCCAGTAGTTTTTGCGTGATGCGCGAACAAACAAACAGATAAACAGACAAAAAATCTAAAAAACAATCGTTTTGTGTTTAGACACGCCCTAATTCAGTCATTTTTTTCTCAAATATCTTAAATGTATAGACATAGCTCTGTTACAGCTTTGTAATAGTATTAATATTACAGATAAGGGTAATTTATTTTATTTATTTATTTATGACTAAGCATGTCAATTATTTATATTAAATACAGTGCTGTTTTTAGTTATATCATATCTAGTGTGTATTGCGAATTTCATAATGGACAAAAACATCGAACAAAGAGTTTGTCTTCAATTTTGCATCGCTAATGGAATTTCGTGTTCGGAGTCACTGAAAATGTTACAGAAGGCTTATGGTGAATAGACTTTATCAAAAACACGTGCTTATGACTGGTACAAAAGCGTTTAAAAGCGGTCGAGATGTGATGGAAGATTTGCCTCGCTCTGGTAGGCCATCAACGTCTGCAACTGAAGTTAACATTGCAAAAGTGAAGGAAATAGTGACTGAAATTCCTCATTCAACTTTGAGAGTGATAGCCGCCGAACATTCTGTTTCGGAGTCGATCCGTACCATTTTAAATAATCACTTGGGTATTAAACATGTTTCCGCTCGGCTACTCCCAAAAGACCTGAATTTTCTACAAAAACTCAATCGCATGAGAGTCGCTGAGGACATGCTAGAACAAGTCAATTCCGACCCAACATTTATGAAACGCATTGTTACTGGTGACGAGACGTGTGTTTACGAGTTTGACATGCAAACTAGTCAACAAGCTTCGGAGTAGCGACTTCCAACTAAACCGAAACCGAAAAAACCACGCCAAAGTCGATCAAAAGTCAAAGTCATGTTAACTGTTTTCTTTGACTATCGCGGTGTTGTGCACTCGGAAGTCTTGCCAGAAGGTCAAACGGTAAATAAAGAATATTATTTGACGAAAAAGGCCAGATTTGTGGAAAGAAAATTCTTGGATTTTGCACCACGATAATGCGCCTTCGCACAAGGCCATCATTGTGAATGAATTTTTGTCCAAACACTCAACAAATACCATCGAGCAACCACCATATTCACCAGATATGGCTCCAGCCGACTTCTTTCTTTTTCCTAAACTCAAATTACCACTTCGTGGCACCCGTTTTCAATCAGTAGAAAACATAAAGGAGAATTCGCGGCGAGAACTGAACTCAATTCCGGAAACAGCGTTTAAAATTGTTTTGATGATTGGATTATTCGTTGGCATATGTCTATCGTTTCTAAAGGAGCATACTATGAATGTGATAAAATAAATTTGGATGAATAACAAAATTTTTGTGTATTATTGATCTTTTCCCGGTACTTTCTTGACAGAGTAGTATAAAAACGTGAAAATAATACGTTTTTTTTTTTCATTTTGGTAGGTATTAGTGATTTGATATAGTATATACATAAATATTATGAAGAAAATCTGAAAATAATGTAATAGATGTGCCCGGCGGTTTCATCAATTTAAAAGAAATCTGAATAATAACATAGCATCACGCCTGTAATATGAATAATTTGATCTGCATTTTAGCACTTGACATGCTCAGCTACTTTGAGAGAACTTTAGTGCGAGCGGGGTTCTCTTTTTCCACATTCACAAATAATTTGTTCTTTAAATCTGAATATTTAGACATACACTAACTAATGCCCTCGACTTCGTCTGCTTGGATTTGATCCAGAGTTTTTTAGGCATATCCCACGGAAACTCCTTATTGGGGTAAATTATATTGTGTTTAGGCAGGCTATAATTTATCTACATAAAAAAGTATCCTATAGATAATCCAGTGAAGTGACTCATCTATCCACCTTCCTTTCATTCAAATCAGCTCAGTTTGTGTGATTGACGGACAAAGACCAAACATCTAAACATCTTCACAAACTTTGACATTTATAATATTAGTAACAATAGAGTTAGGTATACACTTATCTTTGCACCCTAAGAAACTAGTAGAGCGGGTCACGTGTTGCTGCGGCACTAGGGTTGCCAACTATACTTTATAATAACGTATCTTACTACTTACTCTCTCTCATTTCCTTTATTTTTGGAAAATATACTTTATACTTTTGTATAAAAATAAAGTATGTAAAAATACTCTATTTCCAATCTTTACTGTGATGCTTAAAATGAAACACTTATTTAAATAACTGAACTATTATCGATACTTTTAAGCTGAAAAAAACGCGAAGGCATACAAGATTTAAAATATTTACATGATAGATTGTATATTAACGATTTAATTTCCAAGTCAATAAGATTAAAGTGATAGAAAGAAATTCTACTAAGAACGATAAAGAATTTTCAGAAAAAATCTATTGACAAGTGGCAATATAAAATTAAAAGCTGTGTAAACAAAATTATTTCTTTAAACACAAAGTGAAAAATGTGAAATCGAAAATAACAGTCAGGAGCAGGATTTGAACCTGCATCTTCTGGATTCCGTCCAGATGCTTTACCAATTCAGCCATCCTGACACTTGCTCCTGACTGCTAATTTCGATAACACATCATACTTAACGTCTTTGGGTGACGCCTGCGCCGTCTGTCGGACGTATTTTCATACATTATACCGACCATTTAATGTATAGTGCTAAGCATGTCAAATGCAAAAATATATATAAAAATATCTAAAAATTATTTCTTATTTCATTATCATAAATTTAATAAAAAATGTTTGTTCATTTAAATTTAAATTGGGATTGTGAAGATAGCTTCCAAAAATTCATGGACAATAAAAACTGTTAATAAAATTGTAAATAAATAAATAATGAATATATTTTTATACTTTATTTTTCCTGCTTAAAAAATACGATACATTATCTTATCCAAAAAAGTTGGCAACCCTATGTGGCACACTTATAATTCGTTCAATTACTTTACTTATATTAAAATGCCTAACATAGTTATCGTTCATTTTGCAATAAAGGGAAATAAACAGGATAAAAAATTATTCTATCTTTGAAGTTGAAACAATTTCACACATTTTGATAGCGGACCAACATCGTGACACGGGTATTTTATGTATCTTATACAAGATAATATATCCTCATTGAATTTCAGATAGTTGACCTCAATTTAGAAACTTGTCTGTGCTATTATAAAGCTGTAACAGTGTTGTGTCTAAAGATATTTGAGACAAAATAACTGTAGAACACCAAGTGTGAATATGTGAAATCGAAATTATAGTCACAAGCAAGTATTGAAGCTGCGGCTGCTGGAATACCAGTACAGCCGCTTTACCAAAGATTCAGGCATCATGGCATGTGCTCGGGCACATGTGTCTTCTAGTAAATGGCAAATTTTGTCAAGCGCTTAATAAAAAACTACAGAACCTATTTTGAATCAACTTTTTTGTATGATAGATCTTACCTATTTGAAATATAACTTAAGTCTAGTTATAAACAGTCTTGTATATTATTATACTAACAGATTTGTTTTTAAATAAAAATGACATAATGTCACAATACATAATTTAACATGTTTATGAAAACACGCTCTTCTTAATAAGGCCAGGAAAAACTGAGCCGTTGTACCAGTGAAGTAACGTCTACCAGTTCCAGTGGTCCGCCAGTGAAGGAGAGAAGGCACACGGCGGGTTTCTTTAGTAGGTCCCCACACTTCCCAGTTTGTTGGCCCGAACGACACAAAAAAAATGGTAAAGCTGAGCCAGTCATTTCTGGTTCAGCTATAACTCACAAATTAGCCGATTTTTTGTAAAATTATAGGAGAAAGTATTGAATGCAAGTCATTAACAAATAAATAAAAATATTGGCATTCTGTGAGAAACTATATGTTCACTTTTAGGGTGAAAAGACACTATTATCATCACGCCTCCCTTGCGTGGTAGGCAGAGAGAATAGAGTGCCAAAAGGCTCTATTCTTGCATACATCTCTCGCTTCCTCAACATTCATAATTCCCTTCATACACGCTCGCCGGTTTCGGAGACTACTGACTCCACTCCACGATTTGGTCTAGGTAGGTGAGTACAGTCTCCTCCTGTAGAGTGTAGGCCCTTCCACTTTCGCATTGTATATCTTCTTAACCATTCTTCATTCTTCAGTGGGAACGGATCATCGGATGTGTGGTGACACTTAATATAGGTAACCTTAACAGCATTCAATCAAATTATTTGTGAATGTGTAAAGGAAGAACTTTACTGCGAGCGGGATTAGCAGTCTAAAGCACTTCCCCGCATTGGAAGGGACGCAGGCTCAAATCCCACTTGCAGTAAAGCTCTCTTTTCCACATTCACAAATAATGTGTTTTTAGCTGAGCATGTCAATTGCTCAAATACAAATCAAAATACATAGCATTCACAATAAAACTAATTTTGTGATTACAAAATACTCATCCATTTCATTCTTTCTATAGCTTTATCAGAATAACACAATGTAAGAGCCGTCTTAAATTAATTTTAAAATATTACAGGGGAAAGTATTGAATGCAATTCATTAAAAATAATGTGCGAAGAATTTTACATTCACTTTTACAGTGAAATGAAAAATGCAGATAACACATACAGAACAAATATGACTTCCTGCTTGCAAATGATGTTGCAGTATATTTTGATGCATTTCACTAGTCTGAAAAACTGAGGGCACACTTAGAAATTTATGTTTATATGTGAGATCAATTTAAATACAGAATGGACATAGTTATTTTTGTAAATACTTTAAACACTAAGAGCGGGAATTAAAACTACATCTTCTATAATCTAGACCATTTCACACAGAACAGTGGAAATAGTGATTCATTCCATTGCTGCTCCTAGCTATCATTTACTATTTACAGCAATGTATTTAGACTAATTGCGAGCACTCAAATAACATACAAGTTTAGTTAAGACTTTAATGTTTTCGTTAGGTTTTTCCCATTTACATAAACTGTCAAAGGCTTTCTCAGCGGCTAGACTTTAAAGAAATGCATTCAGTAGTAATTTTTGCCCTGTTTTTATTTTTGTATGAGATGTGCCAATTTAAAAAACCATACAAATTACTTTTAACTGTTCTTATAGATCACTAGGATTCATCTAGTATAGTTTTCAAAGAACACAGAAAACATTTTGCCACCAAGTTCACCACTAGCCATCATTTAAGGGATAGAACACCATGCATAAATTTTAATGTGAATACAAAATTTGTTACACTATTTTATATTACTCACTTTAAAAGACTCCAGTACATCTATCCATTGTTGTTTTTCTTCTGGGCTCGTTGCTCTCAAGTACCACACGCAATCGTTAACCGATACATCAAATCTGCAGTCGTCAAACTCATGAGGCTGTAAGTATATACAAACAAGATCAAAACTTTTGTCGCACGAAAATTTCACATGTAATGGCATCTATTTAGTCAAGACAATTTTTAATAGCGACAAAAAAATACAAGGACAAATTATTTTTTAAATACAACAACAAGAACTATACAGTCACCTTGACTTTGGCTTTTTTCAGACATAAGGCACCACGGCAACCAAGATTACTCTCCAGTTCACTTTTATAGTAGGATAACGTTGAATCCTTCAAAACAATAAATCTGTCCTGCCAACCGTGAATGTAGTTAGTCCATTTGCTCAAATATCCGCGAAGTTCGGGATTTCCGCCATCCTCTAAATCAGAGTTATCGCTTACTGTTATATTTTCGTCCGTCATGTTTAGTGTTAGATAGGGAAATTGTATTATTTACATTAAAATACTACTCAAAAGAAACAAAACGAAAAATAATAACTATCAAATTTTCGTTACATGAGAATAAACACAACGAAAACGTTCTGTTTTTGACGGTTGACTCCACAGAATACAAATAAGAGTAAGAGTATTCGCAACGGCTATTTATTAAAAACGTTCAAATCACGATGTGCTATTTTTAAAACACCTATTATTTTTTACGCTTTAATATATTAACGACATCTTTTGACTATCGTCGTATAGCACATCGTGCGCTATTTGAGGTAACGTTATTTAATATAGCTATGTACGCGCGTTGAGCAGTTAACAATCTTAATAATAGATTACTGTCTAATAAGTGAATTGAAATTGTGATCTAAGATTCTGCCCGCGGCTTCGTCTGCGTGGACTTCAGAATTGGGTCAATCCTTACTAATACACTTTATACACTAAAATATGTTTTATGCATTTACGCCATAACTACTTACCCAATGACATTTTTGATTAAATTGAAGTAGACTTTTAAAGATATTATCTAACCGAAAATTATTTACACTATACTACAATAAAATTTTATTGACAGTTTTATAATACACTAAACAAACAGACAATAAACCAACACCATGAATAATTTAAAATCACAAACTATAAGCACCTACATCTAAACAAATAACGCGCAGCAATCGCTCAAAATCTCAGGATAATCATACGTTATTCCAGCATAAGCGAGTTATCCGTATTGATTGATTATATAATCGTTCAAAAATATAACGAAATAGAAATCAAATAACCAAATGATATTTTAGATACTTAGATTATTTTGCTCGTTATTTTTTATAATTGACAGAAATATAGTTCATAAGTGGTAAAGTTAGAGCATAATTTCGCATGTGACAATGATATGAACGGGTCAGGGTCATTTCGTTCTGTCCCTTTCTTTTGCGGTATGACTGACTGAAGTGACTGACTGTTCAAGTGTGCATGTGGGACACACTAATTAGTCTGTGTGTGCATGTGACATTGATGTTTTGTTAGTGTAGTGTGTCGTCGACAAAGAGTACAGTAATAAACCGGAAATCGACGTCGTGGCGTCGTGGTTATGATAGCGCTTATGTAATAAAAATGATCGCTCAACAAAAATAACGCTTGCCTGGTGTAATAAATAACGAGGCTATAGATTATTTATACATAGCAAGTGATTTTATTAGTTATTTAATATATAACGAACACTCCTACCAAAGAGTAAAGTAATACTTAGAGGTTGACTCTGATAACTCACAGACACAGTGTTGCTATGGCACTGTCGCACTATCGCATCACAGTTTGGATTGCCGTAAAATCGCAAAATGGTAATAAAAATACCTTATAAATAAAAAAATTATATTAACCGCTAACTAGTTAAATCTCAACTCATTGATTTTTTTATTCGTTTATAACCAAAATAAAAAAGGCAGTAAGAAAGATGAATATGGAACGTCCTTGACTGTGCTTAAACGGTAACAGATCCATCCATCCATCAGCTTCTCAGAGTCCACTGCTGGACATAGGCCTCCCCAAGAAAACACCACAACGAGTGGTCTTGTACTGACTGCAATGCTGCATCCAATGCAATGGCTACCCGCAGCTTTGACTCGATCACCACAACACATCAACCTACCAAATGTGTGTTTATAGCCGTAACAGATGATTCAGATTTGGCTCAGCCAAGCAAGCGTTTAAGCATACAGCTTGGCAAAAAAGTTTAGAGAATAATAGGGGCGCCACTATCGCTTCTATGGCAACCTAGATAGCGTGCTGTACCAGTTTAGATATTTCGGTTCAAGTCGCTTCTTTTTATTTTGTAAGGGGGCAGCCGAGCCCGTCCCACCTGATTGTAAAATCCGTCGCTCGTGGACACAATTATATCGAGAGTATTGTTAAGCCGCTGTTCACCATTTAATTTCACAGATATGAAATGAAAGAATTAACGGCTATCTCCTGCTACAACCAAAACACACCGGTGTGCTTCACATGGGAGATGGTGGTACCAACCCGCGCGGGCCCGATAGCAAATGAGTATTTTCACTTGGTACCCAGCTTCTACTGCCCTTAGTAGTCTCATATGACACCCGCGGGCAAGAACGGTGTGTATTCTTAGTCCGTTAATACACACACACACACACACAGATTGTGGCTACAGTTTTTATTAAATTTGCTCGCTCTGAATTTGGTTTACAGGAATAAAAGTACTGATAAACGTTGTTATTGTAATGTATTTATTTTTCATTGTTAGTTCAATAGTGAAATAAAAATACTAATTATAATAAAATAAATTATCCGAGCATGTTAATTACATAAAACACAAATCATAAAAAATATAACTAAATGTCAGCTAAATATTCTACTCCTGAAAATTCTGAATCCATTTCTTGGCTGCTAACTGTCTAACTCAGCACTCTAAATCAGCTATTTCCGACTCAGCAGTATCATCAAAAGTAGAATCAGTTTCGTCGTATCATTTTCGCCTTGGAGATTTATGACTAGTCGATCTATGTTAGAGGATGACTTCTTTCATAATACCCTCAATATCTATAATATGTCGACATGATTCTCCCTCTTTTATAATTCTTCTTTAATATTGACAGATTTACCTAAAACAAATTGTTTAGTTAGATACAAACGATCGCAAAAATTGTTTATAGTGAAATATAATTGAAATTATTGTTTGGTAATAAACACACCACACTGCACTCTACAAAACATTACCAAAGTGTCAACATAGTTCAAAGTATGTTAAACAAAGTATCACCTTTTTTATTTTTTGTTTATTTTAGGTGGGCAAAAATGTCCTACCGCACACCCCGCTGCCCGTGGAGACAACGGGGTAGTGTGGGGCTCTCACCCACTAAAAACCCACAGTGCGCCCCCACCCGCCCTTGCTACTTCGGATCACGAGTACCGCGTCGTTAAGACCGCGATCGGCAGGCGGCAGCCCCTTCGGGCACCCTCTCTTGAGCGACGCCTCGCGCACTTGGGCGTCACACCTTCGCGGTAGGCTTCCGCGGACGGCAGGGTACTCCCCGACCCCACCGTCCGCAGCCTCAGCTAGGGCGGCATCAGGCGCAGGTAGGACAAAACAGTTTTAAA
Organism: Leucoma salicis; assembly: GCA_948253155.1. Classification (NCBI taxonomy): domain Eukaryota; kingdom Metazoa; phylum Arthropoda; class Insecta; order Lepidoptera; family Erebidae; genus Leucoma; species Leucoma salicis. Next base: position 7,969,319 of record OX411820.1, on the reverse strand, counting down.
TACATAAAGTAAAAGCTCCGAACTGGAATTTAAACATAGATATTAGTTTGAATTTATGTAAAAAGCTGTTACATACCAGTCATATCAGCGGTTCCCGTGCCTACGAGCCTCGGGCGTTGAGTTGGCGGAAGTGCTCGCGAAAGCGCCACCGCCCTTCCAGCACCAGGCCCAGATACATAATCTGGGCCTGCACCCCAATCTGGATCCCGTCCACTGTGATCAAGGCGCTAGCACGTGGCCGAAGTCGGAGCCCATGGAAAAGTAGGGCCTCCGACTTGTCCAGGGCCACCCTAAGCCCCAGCGCCCCGATCCTGCTGACCACCTCTTTGGTCCCTAAGGTGGCCAGGAACGCCGCTTCCTCGAAGTTTCCACCCCGGGCCACGAGCGTATCATCCGCATAGCAGATGACTGCCAGCCCGGGGGAGGGACGTTGTGAGGAGACCCATTCGTAACCGATGTCCCACAGGAGCGGCCCCAAGACAGAACCCTGTGGAACACAGCACGACATGGGTCTCCTCACAACGTCCCTCTCTCTCTCTCATAGATGACGCTGCGGCCCTCTAGATAGTCCGCCACCAGCCACCTCAGGTATACAGGTACCCCGTGATACCGGAGCGCCTCCCTGATGCAGCTGAATGGCAGACTATTAAATGCGTTGGCGATGTCAAGCGACACCACCAACAGCATTTCCTCGCCGGTGATAACCGTAGCGGCCACGGCCCTCAGACGCATGATCGCACCGACTGTCGAATGACCAGCTCGAAAACAGGTACTGGATAATTGGGCAGCGAGGATTCTCTCCAGCAGCTTACCCGCCTTATCCAGCAGCACGATGGGCCTGAAGGCCCCGACTGAATCCAGCGTTCGTCCCGGCTTCGGCAGGAGTACCAGCCTCTCCTCCTTCCAGCAGTCAGGGAACCGTCCGGATGCCAGGCACGCGTCGAACAGTCCCCTGAGGTGGGGCTCCAGGTGGTCCAGAGCCAGGGCCAGAACCCGGGCGGGTATCCCGTACGGGCCGGAGGCGGTGTTCTTGGAATGGATCCACGAAACAGCCGCCCCCATTTCCGACGCAGTAACAGGTGGTACACTGAAGTCGGCCTCCCGATCGCTACCTGGCGGTGCCATGACCGGGGGCGTGTGCTCTGCTCATCGTGGAAATAGGTCCTCGACCACCTCGGTGAGGAGGCCGGGCTGCAGGGTCTATATGAGGAGGAGGCCTGCGTGCGGAGCTTATTCAGCGCCGCACGGTACGGGCGACCCCAGGTCACGGTTGAGACCGTCTAGCATCTCCCGCCTTTTCTCAGCTTTGGTGCGGCTGATGGCCAGCTTGAACTCTGCCCACGAGATGCGGTATGCCTCGTACAGCCGGCCTTCCCACTCCATAACGCGGTTGCGCCACTGACCCCTGACCATAACTAATTTTGACATAAATGCGAATGTTGCTGACACATAAAAAAATAGTTCAGTTTCTAATCATTTTTGCCAAGCTATATGTCTGACTGCTCATACGTGGGAAATTTTATTATTTTAATGTGGAGGCTTTGTAGGCGCCACAACAATTGCTGACTTTTGTAGTGCTGTACTACAAAATGAGAAGGCTGTGGTAAGACATATTTTCTAAAAAAAACAGTTGAGGATTGCCGTATACAACGGCAATCGCTATATCAGTAGCGACGCTGCGAGGTTTTCATAAATTGTTCTTTTTGAAGTTATACTTCTTTTGGCGCGATAGAGAAAAATGATGAGAGTGAATTTTTACGATGCGCGTGCACACCGACACCTAAATTCTACATCGTGAAGTTAGTTCTAGGTGGCATGCATGAAAATTGATAACTATGTTCAAGTTGTATATTCTAGTATTTTTATATTTAGAACACGTGTTTCGTAAGAGTACAAAACAGTGTGAATAAATAAATATTATTTTGGTGTTTTTATTAAATCAATTTCATATACGACGGTGATACTAATAATTTATTATTTATTAGTATATCTATAAATATTGAATATTAGTGATAAAACTGATTTGAATAAACTGTTTTGAGTGCATTTATAGATTTGAGGTTAATTGTCGGTATGTATAATTTATTTACATCGTTAATTAAAAATTATTACATTATATAAATTTTTTTTTTTTTTTTCGTTTTGTTTTATTTCTGGTATATTAACAAATTGTATGCATAAATAAAAAAAAATAATAAATTTTCTATACTTGTTTATATTAACCTTAAATGCTGAATGTTTATTTTACCTTTGATCTTAACTAATTGTTAAAATTAGATTTATTGATATTTCAATTATTTTTTTAATGACGATTTAAATCTATTAATTAATAATGACTCTTCAGTTGCAACAACACGGCATGGCACTACTATTGATGGTGTATTCACAAGATACTTATCTACAGTTTCAACGAGACCATTTATATCATATTTTAGCTACCACAAACCTCTTGTTACTCACGTGCCTATTCAGTCACTACGAGAAGAATCTACGAATGTAAAATAGTTTATTTGAAATATTTATTAATATATTTGATTCATTGCCTTAATGATAAATGATTACTGTGTATATTTTTACTGTGTTGTCATATTTTTACGTTAATAAAACCTTTTTTATTTAAATAAAATCTTTTTGATTAATTTTAATATTTATCGTTAATCACTACTGCATTTTAGTTATTTTTTTTCCATACGCCAAAGAAGTATAACTTTTGACGCGTGTACATAAGTACACACATTTTTTTTTTTTCTATGACTTCATTCTGTGGATATCAATTTCCGAAACTTAGACTTTAGTCGAATAATCCATACGCTAAAATCTGATAGGTTTCAATCACGGAGTACGGAAAAATACCGGAGATGCCGCAAGCCGACTAGGTCATGTCGCTTTCAAGTAGGTCAATGACGTCACAGTGGGCAGGGCCTCAAACCGCAGTTTCGAGCATTCGAGTGAACCGTCATTGCGTTCGGACCGGATCTTACGTTTAAATAAGTATTAAATTCTTTTAACCATGAAGTGCGCTCTTGATGGGTGTAGAAATGGCTCAGGATCACAATTAAAACAAAATGGCATAACATTTTATGTGTCAGTAGTTTAAATTTGTAAATATATGCATTTTAAAACACATTTTCTTGTTTCATTATAAAGAGACATCTGTCGTCGGAAAGTTGCGTTCTGACCACAACTCACCGATATCGTCATTTTAATATTATAAAAGCATATTATAAGAATTCGGCACAAATAAGTAAATTTAGTTTAATTTCTTTATTAAAATATTAATTATTTCAAAGATTTATTGCTAAGTTACTAGAAATTTGAAAAAATAAAAATGGGGAAATGATGTGTCATCTGTCGGTGAGTATTCGAAAATAATTGATAACAAAAGAGTTTACGTCGTACCAGCTAACCCATCATCGAATATATTAAAGTCATGTTAGTTGTTAAATTTCTTTATTTTTTTCTTGTTATTTGTTATCATTTTATTTCCCGGTTTATACAGAAATTAGAAACGCATGAATACGTTAGGACTGCATGACGGAAATTGTGCTAATAGGGATGGATTAATTTATCCCAAGATGCCCGTCAGCGGTGGTAGTCGTCCCTTTTTTTTTAATTTTAGCTGTGGATATCCATTAACGCATCCCCCCCGGTGAGAACGTGGGGGTATGTAGAGCTCGCCAAGCGCTCGGATCTTATTTGCGCCCGGAATACCCACTAAAACCACAGCGGCCCTTACCACGCCTATTAGCGGGGCGCCGGAGGGTCATCCTTCGACATTCTACTCCGACGCCCCAGGCGGATGGCCTACTGGTCACGCCCTGGTGTCATCAAGGCGGTGGGAGGAGGCGAGCGTAGCGACGCGCGCTGTCTCCTCCGGCAGGCCAGCTGAGGTCTGTTCAACGACCGGGGCAGCCACAGTGGACCATGCAGCCACCTTAATACGGGCTGGTTCAGTTGGTCCAATCCCCGTCAGCAGCATAGCCACCTCAAGCCACGTGAGCTTCTTTTGCTAGTGGTGTCCCAGTGACGTTGCCATTCTGACTGTAGGGATACTCGAGCCAGGCTGGGTAAATCGTAATCCTGGTGAAAGAAGTACCTGAGATCAGAGGATTGGGAAGAAATTACGGTTTTGGCAAGCAAATCGACGTGGCTCGTTATCCAGACCAGTTGAACAGTTTTTCCTCTTGTAGCACAAGTGAGGATTGCCTTTTTAATCTGCAGGATTATATTGGAGTGTAAACGGCTCTTGAATGGGTTCTGGAGTAGGGATTTTAGGCAACTCAGAGAGTCTGTGAATATCACAGCATTGTTGTTCTTGTGAGCTTCTATAATGGGGCATGCCTCCAGTATGGCAACACATTCTCCCGTAAACACTGAAGACTCCTTAGGACATTTGAATTGCAGGGCTATTTTCGAGTTTTGGTAGTAAACGGCTGCACCAGTATAGCTATTTTTGGATAATTTTGAGGCGTCTGTATAAAACTTTTCGAAATCGGGCCAGAGTTCCTCGGCTAGCCTCCTAAAGGTTGTGTCTGGTGAGGTGGATGATTTTGGTATACCTATGTCAAGCCATATTTCTCGCTGGTAACATAGAACTTCGTATTTGAAGTTGAATTGGTGCAAGTTTGTCATGCTTTAGAATATGTCCCTCTAAGTTTTGGAGTTCCCGGAGGGCCTGGATCAATAGGGGTAGTTCTTTGTGCTTCCAGTAGTCAGATGAGCTACAGATTAGGTTCAAAAGTGGTAGCCTAAGCATCAAGGGGTGAGTTTTCCTACCCACTATCTTAGCCAGCAAACGGGGTGCTAAGTATTGTCTCCTTAGACCCAAGGGTGGTTCTCCACACTCAATCTGTAGCGCGTTAAGAGGAGATGATTTCATACAGCCACAGATTATTCGTAGGCATGTTGCTTGTAGTTTATCTAATCTTGCTAGAGCACCTTTGCTGCAAGGACTTCATAGGAATGAACCATAGTCCATTTTGCTTCGCACCAAGGCGTTGAATATGAGTTTCATTGTAAGTGGGTGTGCTCCCCACCAAACACCGTGTGGTGATTATGCGAACTGCATATTATAATGTCGCAATTACATATGTATATAAGCTGGCTAGTATGTAAGGTCAGTCGGACAGAACGCAATGTAGTTAATATACGAATATAACCAGTGCTTACCGACGTTTCATTATCATCCCCACAAGGAGCACTACACTGGTGAACCCGACGTGATCGTGAATGTCACTCTGGTGCTGGGGATTTTAAATTTGTTTGTCCGGTGTCAGTGAGCTGATTGTGGTTTCGCGTAGTTTTTACAAGAACGAGCGACTCACCGTACACAATGTACGGCGTACCACCAGCATCCATGGCTGCAGCAAAGTCCGCGAACGCGACTCTCGCTGCCATCAGCGTCTCGACGAGGTTGCCCGAGTTCTGGGTTGATATGCCACGGCTGTGGTTCGCCCAGTTCGAAGCCGTGATGGCGCCGCAGAACCAGGGAGACGAGGCGCAATTTAACATGGTCATCTCGAAATTAGAAAGGGAGTCTATCCAACAGGTGAGCGACCTGTTGACGTCACCAGAGGAGAAAAGGTACGCAATGCTGAAGAACAGACTGCTGCAGGTGCACCAGGAGAGCGCCGACCACCAGTTCCAGAAGCTAGTGTCAGAGCTGGAACTGGGCGCCCAGAAGCCTACACGTCTACTGCGGTGGATGAAAGAGTTACGGCGTAAGGCACAGGTCTCGGACCAGACGTTAAAGAGCCTGTGGCTGTCGAGGATGCCCTCATGTGTACGAGCGGTCATCACCGTGTGCCAGGACCAACCGCTGGACAGCATAGCGGCGATAGCACACAAGATCGTGGAGAGCACAGGGTCCAGCGACGTAGAGGCTATAGCCGACGGGTCAGCGCAGGTCACGCGAGGACCGGTAACCGAGCTGCTCGAGCAGATGAGCAAGCTGGCTTGGGAAGTAGCATCGCTGCGCAACAATGTAAGAGATCGAGGACGCGCGCGTAGCGGGAGTCAGCAGGAGTACGGGAGTCGTTCGGCGTCGAGGAAGAGAAGGTCATCTGGCAACGCAGACTGGCTATGCAGGTTCCACTTCCGATTTAAGAAGAGCGCGAAGCGGTGCGAGCAGCCATGCGCCTGGTCTAACAAGGCTGCGGGAAACTAGGCGCGGTACATTCGGCAGTGGTGGACGGGTGTACCCAAGGACAGGTAGCGGAAAACCATCGTATTAGTTAAGGATAGTGTAAGTAGGTATACTTTTTTAATAGATACTGGCGCAAACATCTCTGTCATTCCTAAAAGTTGCCTTAGGAGACACAGTATGGAGAGGTGTGAATTTAAGTTGTACGCCGCTAATAATAGTGTAAAATAGGACGTCACACGGTGTCTAGGCTTAGCCATTTTGAGATAGGCGACCGTTTCGAGCACTTACATGTAGGTTAAGAAATAATATAGATTGGTTCACGGAATTGTCCACAGTAATGTTAGGATTGAGAGCTGCGTGTCAAGCGGATAGCGATTTTATAAGCGCCGCGGAATTTACGTTGGGGCATTGTTTAAAGTTACCTGGTGAGTTTTGCAGCGAGAATAGCACTACAATAGATAATCCACAAGCGTACATACTTAGGCTTAAGGATACGTTAGATAGGATTAGACCTAAAAGTAGGGACGCCAGTCGCAGTAATAATAATATGTTTGTACATGCTGATTTAAATTCCTGTTCACATGTGTTCCTGAGAATAGACGCTGTGAGAAAACCCTTGACGCCGCCATATAGTGGACCTTACAAAGTTGTACAAAGAGACAAAAAGGTGTTTACCATTTTGGTAAATGGTAAGGAGTGTAAGGTCTCTATCGACAGGGTTAAGCCAGCATACATTCTGGAGGATTCCGAGAGCGCGTGTAATAGCGATTTGAATCAGCATAATAATGTTAATGTGAACACGCCCTTAATAAAAAAAACGCAAAGTGGCAGAATTGTTAAAAGGGCCGTAAGGTTTATTGATTTGCAATAAGTTAATAAGTAGGCAAAGTTAGCAAATAATATTATTGTGTATAAATTGTGTTAGTAGTAATAAGGTCATGGCATTTTATTGTTTTTTTTTTGGTCTTGTTGTATTTTGTGATGGTTAAGGGCAAACATTTTTTTTTTTTAGAAGGGGGTGTATGTGGTGTATATGCGAACTGCATATTATAATGTCGCAATCACATATGTATATAAGCTGGCTAGTATGTACGGAGGTCAGTCGGACAGAACGCAATGTAGTTAATATACGAATATAACCAGCGCTCACCGACGTTCCATCATAAGATGTTCACAGTCTGTTTACATTACTGGACTAGGTGGTTAACGTGCGGAGTGCCAGTCAATTTGGAGTCCAGGTAAATGCCAAGGAACTTAACTTTGGTTGTAATGGGTATCCTATGGCCTAAAATGTGTATATCTATTTGAGGGACAATCTTTTTCCGGGTAAATATGACAGCTGAACTTTTTGGTGCAGAGAGGCTCAGACCGTGGTCTGCCAGCCATTGGTTTAAAGAGACCAGAGAGATTTCTATGGATGTCGCTGCATCGTTAATTGAGGGGTTCTTAACATACAAGACCAGGTCGTCCGCTTATTGTAAAATCTTACAATTGTAATTGAGGCATGAGCCTATGTCAGCAGTGTACAAGTTAAACAATAAGGTGCTCAGGGCAGAGCCTTGTGGTAATCCTCTCCATGTGTATCTCTCTTGTGCAGGGAAACCCTGAGCTCTCAATACCAGGTGACGGGATGTTAGGATTGCACAGATGCATTGGACCATCTTTGCCGGGATTCTCAGCTGTTTCAATTTGTGCCTGAGAAGGGGAAGAAGGACGCAGTCGTATGCAGAGCAGATGTCAAGGAAGGCAGCCACAACAGATTCCTTTCTTGAGAGAGCGATTTGTATATCCGTGATAAGGGTCCCTACACTATCTATGGTGCCAAGTCCCCTTCCAAAGCCGTTCTGGTGGCAAGGCAGTAGCCTTCTAGATTCCGCAATCCATTCAAGGCGGTTTTTAATTAAATGTTCTAGGAGCTTAAGTAAGACGGAGAACAAGGCAATCTAAAGTTATTTGCGTCTTCTGCATGTTTACCTGGTTTTAGGATGGGTATTATAATTTGGGTTTTCCAATCATCGGGAACCCAGCCATTACGATAACAGTAGTTGGTAATATCTAAAAAGTATTTTTTGCCATTCGGGCTGGCCCTGGGGCAGAGTCCCTCACATGCATAAGAACCATTTCTAACTCAGTGATTGAAAATGGGGAGTCAAGTGGGTCTTCAGGTTCATCATCATGATGGACTTCCACGAGAGAGGGGACATATGGGGGTACTAGTTTGTCTACAAGCAGTCAGCAGTGTATTGTGGGATAGCGGAGGAGGTTGACGGGGCACAACCTGACCTAAATCAATTGATGTTTTTCCAGACCACTAATGGTGGGGTGGAGGGGGATAATTGTGAGCAAAAGTGGATCCAGCTTGCACGTTTTTTTTCCGGAATAGTTTCCTTGATTTTGCATGCAGTTGTTTATATAGGAGAAGGTTAGAAACACTCATATCGCTATTATATGCTTTCTCAGCCGCCTTCCTCTGCTTGATAGCTGCAGTGCACTCATGGTCCCACCACGGTGGGGAAGGAATTCTGCCTCATGCACTAGGAAGCATAGTTCAGCACACTGACATAAGGCCTCGGTAAACTTTTTACAGCAGAACTCGGCATGGAGATGATTGGGAGGCTGACAATGTAGGCTATTTACACTGGGGAGGGATACAATTTTATTTTTTAGAATCAGGGAGAATTTCGACCAGTCTGGGTTAGATAGATTGTATTTCAGGAGGGGAGGGGCTGATCTATTTAGGTGTGGTTCACCAGAGAGAGTTGTAACAATCGGGTAGTGGTCACTCCCATGGGACAGTTGGGTGCAGTGCAAGTGTGCTGAGACGGCAATACTGGGTGAACAGAATGTCAGATCTATACAGCTTTTTTGCTGTCCAGGTAGAGTTCTGCGAGTGGGGCCCATTATTGAGTATACAAAGGCATAGGTCGTCCAGAATTTCAACAAGTCCTACTCCAAAAGGATCACAGTGAGTTGAGCCCCATCTGAAGTGGTGGCAATTAAAGTCACCCATAACTAGCACAGGACCACTTATGCTTACTAATAAGTTCCTTAGTATTGGAAGGAGGTTGAGCTGGGGATGTGAAACATAAATAGAAAGCAGAGTAATGCCATCTACTTTTGCACCAACCATATTCATTTTATCATTAGTAGGTGAAATAGTATCTATAGGTAAAAAGGGAGACTGGGAGAACCACCATACATCCACCCTGTCACACCGAGTAATATTACAGCGCGGTATATTAAAGCTAAAACCTGGGGTAAGCCAAGTCTCAGCTAAGGCACATACTATAGGATTGTATTTGTTTAGGAGGAATGTAAGGTCATGCTTATTACTAAGCACACTCCTCACATTCCACTGGAGAAATGTCATATTTGGAGCCGTTTTTGTAGCTTTGGAGGTATTTAATAAGTGTTTCTGCATCGTTGGAAATTGTGAGGAATATAATGGAGAAGCTGAATTTTGAGGAGAGTTGCTCATATAAGTAGTCAGTAATTGGACAAGTAGTTTGATGATTGTAGACATACTGTCAGAGGATTGTGGGGTGGGGCTACTGAGGGCACAGCCATTGGACTGTGAAGATTTAGGAGTAGAAACCATATTATTATGTGTGGACTTGTCATATGAGGGGGAAAGGGGTTTGAGATGCTTGGGTTTCAAGAAGATAGTTTTTTTGTAAGACTGAGTTGCCGGGGGAGATTTTTTTGTGACGCTTGCATAGCTGCAAGTAATAGGAGGGAGTGCTTTGCTTGCTTCGGCATAAGGAATTGTTTTCTCTGCCATCATTGTTTTTATGGCCTTTTGTCTGCCATATTCTGGGCATGTTCTATTATTGGCATAATGGTTTCCAGAGCACACTATACACAGATCTTCTGTCTCTGGCACTTCACAGCCGTTACCTAGGTTGTCCGCGCCGCATCTATAGCAGCGGGGCTTGGACCTACAGATAGACTCAACATGGCCATATCGACAGCATTTTCTACATTGAATGGTTGGGTATACATATTTTTCTACAGCTATAGATGTGTAGCAGCAAAACACTATCTTTGGCAAAACTTGTCCGTCAAAAGTTTCTGTGGGTTTCCACTCGGTAGTCCCATCCCTAAGTATCTTTTTGTTTATTCGTCTCACTTTCAAGATTTTTCCACAGCCTACGGGGACTGTGATATAGCTTGCAGCCTAATCTTCTGTGATATCGGTTGGGATACCGGAAACGACCCCCATGCGGGTTATATAAAAGGTTGGTATAGAAGCAATATATCTATGATTGCTCAACACGGTGTTGTTGAGAAATGAGTTGGCATCTTGATAGGTAATAAATTCCACAGATACGCGGTTTCTACCTACCTTCTTCACGCCGTTGCAGGTTATGTTGGTTATTTCGTTTTTTTGTAGGAAAATGCCAAAAGAGACCGGATGGAGGGTCGAGCCAGCCTGAGGGGTGGACTCATTACGACATACGTGGACAATAAACGGTGTTTTGTCATAAGGATTGTACTTTTCTCGGACTGGGGTGCTTTTAGGTTGTTTTGGGGGCTTAGTTGGATTGTTTGACTCGTCGACCGGGCGTTTGCGTGAAGAAGTCGGGGTCATGCTCACATCTGCAATGCTACATGCTACCTCTGCAAATTGAGTAAGTGGATTTGATCGGGATGTATCGGAAAAAAACGGCGGAGTTGAAAAGATAGGAGTTGACGGCCGGGAGATATCCGGGGGATGAGGGGGCTTTTTACTATTCATATTTAGAATACAGTGTAAATAATAAATACAGACCTTAATCGCCGAACTAAAATAGTACACAGACAAACACAACAAAATAAATCACAACAGCAGGCTAAATTAGCGAAAAAAAGCGAAAATTTCTATACACACGTGCTAACCACAACCACTGCGTGACAGAAAAAAAAACGATATCTGATTTTTGAACGTGTGTTATTTGACAAGCATTTGACACGTAATTAAAAAAACTATTTCCGGATGTTCATTTGGTACATAATCGTGACATATTATTGATTTTGTAATATACTGATTTTTCATTGGTCCTTATACATTAGCCGCCAAAACACTCTACCATCAGCCAATAGAAAATCGTCAATCTACAAATAACGCGCCATATCCGTTCAAGATGGCTGACAAATCTATGCCTATTTTCGTTCCATCAGAAAAACCCTTGAAAGTAGTTAAATGGAAAGCTAAAGAAGGTGTTTTTGTTTCGCAAGGTCAAATATTATTTTTATATAACGACTCATCAGGCAATGGAACCGAATTAAAGAAATATAAAGCACTTCGAGCTGGTACTATCTCATCGATCAAGGTGAAGGAAGGAGACATTGCAGAGCCTGGGTAAGTGACGTCACTTAAAATGCGTCTCAAAATAATATTTTATTTACTGATCTATATTATTTAACTTAATGATGAAGGAATAATTGTAAAATTTTCACATGATTAATATTGTTTTTGTTTTCTTGTAAGTGTAGTAATTGCGCGCCAAATACAAGTGCAGCGCATTGTTCCCGCGTAAAAATAACCTATACTTTAATGTGTGTAGGTAAACAATGACTAATTTCACTCATATATTACAAAGAAAATTTTCATTAAATTCGCTTTAGTATCATGAAAATAATAAAAACTTGCATATAAAAAATTACAAATTATTTACCTATTATTTTCACTGTTTTCAGAGTGCCTATAGCTGAGTTAGAAGAATGTCGACATCCAACTGTAATGAAGGAAATGTGTGCAGAATGTGGGGCAGATTTACGGACAGACGAGGTCGCAATTCGAGGAGACGTCGCCGTAGTGCCAATGGTACATTCTGTACCTGAACTCAAAGTAAGTCTGATTATTATTATTAGGATTATAAAAAATAATGTACTTAGATTATATTTTAATTACTTAAACTTCTTTAATTTTCTTCCCAGTTAAAGCTCTATGCATTCTTTACTATATCATAATTTTTTTTTATCTCATTGTTTTCTTTTATTAGCTCTGAAGTCGCAAAAAGTAATGCTTAACATGATATTGGATTTGATACAGGTTTTAATGTACTGTGCATTATAACTTCACTAAAAGTCCATAGAGCAATAATGCCCTTCTGAAGACTTTCTTTTGTAAAGTTTTTAAAGATGGACAGATACGAGGGCTACATTTGCTACTTTACAAAAGTCGCAAAATGCATATGTTTATTGATTTAATGTTAAAATTATTTATTTTGATGTACTTATCATTACAGGTCTCGGAGGAGTTAGCACAGAAATTGGGAAGAGAGGATGCTGAGCGTCTTCTTAAGGACAGAAAACTAGTCTTACTTGTGGACTTAGATCAAACATTGGTTCATACTACTAACGACAATATACCACCTAATTTGAAGGTAACAATTGTATGGTTATTAGTTTATATCCAACAAAATAGTTGAATGGGATTGTGAGCCATCAGGGATTCTATTATTAGTTTGGCCTAATTTACACCACATAAACATATTGCACATTCAATATGAGGATGGACACAGTTTTTATCGGTTACATATCTCATTTTTATTGCTTATAAATCTAGACAAGCCACAGCTCACCTGATGATAAGTGGTAACCATCGCTTAAGAATACAGTAATACTAAGAGTAATGTCAAGATGCTGCTAACCATTTTATTTCATGAATGCAAAATAAATTTAAGAATGGCTATCTCCTGCTAAAACCAAAACACCAAGGGTGGATTGCTTCATCTGACACCACCAGAAAAGAATAGGGTGGTGACACTTGTATTCTTAGTATGTCATCAGTAGTAAATTAAGTATTAACAGCACAATTACTATCATTATGTATTATTTACCATTTCATGATTTATATATTATGTATTATTATTTCATAATGTATAAACATAATATTCTTAAGGGAGTACTGCACTTCTTCCTGCGAGGCCCGGGTTGCCCTGGACGCTGGTGTCACACAAGATTAAGACCCAGGACAAAAGAATTCCTCGAATCAGCTTCTAAAAACTATGAGCTCCATGTATGCACTTTTGGGGCTAGACAATATGCACATGCAATAGCTGACTTACTTGACCCAGAAAAGAAGTACTTTTCACACAGAATACTCTCCAGAGATGAATGTTTTGATGCTAGAACAAAAGCTGCTAATTTAAAGTAAGTTCTTATTGTATTTAATATTTGACAAAGTATAATAAACATGGTAGTCCTATTACCCCTAATTTGAGGTGGAGTTTTATGATAATAAAGTAATTCTACTAATATTATAATTGCAAAAGTTTGCAAAGACGTTTGAATCACACCTAGACTATTGAATGGATTTGGATTTAATTTGGTATGTAAATAAATGAGGCACTATTAACATATAAGATACTTTTTAGTTGAAGTCCCCATGGGATTTTGTTGCAAATAGTTACTAACTAGCCGTTGCCCGCGGCTTCGCCGTAAACAAAAGCTAGTTTTTGGGTTATATCTCAGGTTCCCGATACAGTAGCGGGATAAAATGTATACCAGTTTTTAAGTCTTAATCGAGAGCTATCAAATAAAAAAAGCAGACAAAAAATCTATAAGAAAATTTTTTTGTGTTCAGACACGCCTATAAAGCCTATTACAGTATTTTATTATGTTGTTGATGACAATAATACGAAACTAGACCAGAAAAGGTTTATAAGTGCTCATTTCTAATTAAGAAATAATTTGTTATTTAAGGCATGTCAAGTGCTAAAAATTAGAATAGATCATTAAAGAGCAACAAATTTATGCCAATAATTTAATTAGGTCAATCAATCAATATAATTATAATATCAGAAAATAAGTTCATGCTATTTTCACTCGTAATATCTGAGTTTAAAATGCCGTATTTACATAGCATAGCATCACGCCTGTATTCCCCGAAGGCGTAGACAGAGGTGTATTACACACCCACGACTCGCCAGCTATGTTTGAGTCCCACGTAATAAGGGGCGAGCCTATTGACGTCTACCGGGCACATTTCCAAACTCCAGGCTGCTACTGAGAATTTTTCTTTTTAGGAAAAAGCTCAATAACATTGCCAGACCCGGGGATCGAACCCGAGACCTCATGATTAGCAGTCGCATACACTACCGCTACACCACCGAGGCAGTTAAAAATGCCGTATTTCTGCAATAATTAAGTATAAAATATTTTCAGAGCATTATTTCCGTGTGGCGATAACATGGTGTGCATAATTGATGACCGTGAAGATGTATGGCGACATGCAACCAATTTGATTCACGTCCGGCCATATTCTTTCTTCGAATCTACTGGTGATATTAATGCACCACCTCTGCCAGGTATTGTATATATATACTTATATTTATTATAGATATCTTTGCCGCAGGTATTCATTATACATCCACATTCTGCATATATTTAGATCTGATGTTAAAAAAGTACTTTTTACAGCCCTAAGTGGTATAAGACCCCTTCATATTAGGGCTAGTTAACATAGGTAACAGTCATATCACACTGATTAGACAGAATAGCATAAATTATGTTTCTTTCTCTTGATTAATAATTTGTTATCAGAAAATATAGACCAAGAAATAGTAGGTATAAAATAAAAATAACATTAGTAACTTAGTATTTGCAATTTATAGAAACGGAAAAACCGAAAATCGCCAGTGGGAAAAATGGTGCCGCACAGAATCAAATGCCAACATTAGATGCTGAGCCTGAGCAAAAAGAAATTGAAGCTTTTAAGAACAAAGAAAATGAAGAAGGTACTAATGGAAAAATAATTTCTAATGATGTCAAAAGCTTAAGTACAGACTTGAAAGAAACTGAAGAAGACAAAGTAAATGTCGAAAGGTTAGCTCAAGACTCGGCGGAGCCAAAGTGGACAGAGACATCCGATGGACAAATTGAGGTGGAGGATCCAGATGACTATCTAATTTACTTGGAAGATATACTTAAAAGAATACATAAGTATGTATATTTTATATGATTCCTCTTAGTAAACACTCTCTAACACAATAACAAAGATACACCAGATAGCTCATTGTTGGCATGTACAATACTCACAATAAACTGAGATGCTGACTTTGTATTTCTTTAGTTCATTACCACAAGGACATCAGCAGAAGCATAAATCAATTTAGATCTTGTTCTTACTTCATCTATCAATAGTATTAACAATCCCATTCTTAATATAAAATTGTACAACATTAGTAGAACCAATATTGTTTGAATAGTAGTATATAGCAAAAAATTAAACCCTACTGCACCCTCACACTGGCAACAAACATATTGCTTAAACACAAAGTGAAAAATGTGAAATCGAAAATAACAGTCAGGAGCAGGATTTGAACCTGCATCTTCTGGATACCGTCCAGATGCTTTACCAATTCAGCCATCCTGACAACTTTGTGTTTAATGTATAGTGCTAAGCATGTCAAATGCTACAAATATATATAAATATAAACATATTGCTATTCGTAATTTTAATAAATTGTTGTTTCGTTTCAGACACTTCTATGATCTTTACGACAAAATGGGCAAGAATCAAATTCCTGACTTGAAATGTGTAATACCTGAAGTAAAAAGCGAAGTATTGGCTGGGACAAGCTTGGTATTCAGTGGTTTAGTCCCGACACATCAAAGATTAGAGACATCTAGAGCATACCAAGTGGCCAAGAGCTTAGGCGCAGAAGTTACACAGGACTACACCAACACAACTACACATTTAGTGGCAGTCAGAGCAGGCAAGTGGTTTGAGATTGTTGTATATCAGTTAAAGGACTACCATATTTTTTTAAACCCATCATATTTTCACGAATGAATTTCGTGTGATTGAGCTCTGAGGTGAGAGAATAGGTAATAAAATTATTGTGAAAGTGGAAAAAGAGCATTATTACTTACATCTTAAAAGCAACTGTGAAGTGGTTTGAGTGTCGCCATCGGCTACTGCGATGGCTTAGGTCCAGAGCATTTCCCCAGATTGGAAGGGGCGTAAGTTCGAATCCCGCTCGCAGTAAAGTTCTCTTTTTCCACTTTCACAATAATTTGTTCTTTAAAATTTATTAAATTAGCATGTCAAGTGCTAAAACACAGATCAAAACTTATATAATTAACTTAATACATAGGTACATGTGCACCACAAGCAGTCACAGTTAACACACAGTTAATATGTTTACAGGAACAGCTAAAGTAAATGCAAGCAAGAAAATAGGTGAAGGCAAACCAAACAAATTACATGTTGTGACACCAGATTGGTTGTGGACTTGCGCTGAAAGATGGGAACGAGTTGATGAGAGATTGTATCCATTACAAAGAGTTGGACAGGTACAGTAACAAGATAATGAGTTCTAGCAATGTTACATTTAAAGTATATTTTCTATAGATTCCTTTTTATATTTGAAATGTGCTAGTTAAGCCCTTTCTCATTTTGGAAGAAACCTTTTTTGTTGTGCGATTCAGTCACACATTCTTAATGACTATTAAAAATATTATGTTGGTTTAATATATGATTTTTTTATTGCTTATCATGGCAGACAAGCCATGGCTGCCAACCTGATGGCGAGTGATGACCTAAATAAAGCTTGGTTAGTGGTAGAGCCTTCTCCCAGCATGAGTGGGTTCAATTGGGGAAGTATCAGCCCCTCACAGAAGATGAGCGTGAAGCAACTGTAGTTACCTACTCCTAGCTGTTGTGTTTTGGATAGTGAGAGAGCTCTGGAGGCCCTAACCATTAACCATCATTAACCTCCATACGCTCCTTTCTTTGGAGTTGACGACGTGCGAGTAATACTCCGTGTGTTGTGCCGTGTGGGGCCGGCTTTAGAATTGTCCCACCCCTCTCCACCCATGGGAGTCGTAAGAGCCGACTGAGGGAATACCGGGGGAGTGGGCAGCAGCACTTCCTCGAGTATTAATAACATCCACTGCGATCGCCAACCCGCCTGCCAAGCGTGGCGATTACGGCAATATCCCCCAAAAAAAATGAACACCCAACAAAAAACGGCCCTCAGTCACGGCAGCTCCGCTATTCCGTGGCCTAACGGTAGCGGGCCCGGTAACGGCGGAGCAGGGGGTGCGAAGAATCTCCGGTCGCGGATAGGCTACCATAAACAACGACCTCTGGCCCTGGTAACGCACAACGTTCGGACACTTCGGACCGACGAGAGAATCACCGAGCTGGAAGAGGAATTGAGCAAGATCCACTGGGACATTATAGGGTTGTCAGAAGTCCGAAGAGAGGGTGAGGGTACGACAATCCTCCAGTCCGGGAACTTGCTCTTCCACCGGGAGGGCGACCACCAGTCCCAAGGGGGTGTCGGGTTTATCGTTCGCAGGTCTCTCGTAGGCAACGTGGAGAGGATTGAAAGTGTGTCGAGTAGGGTAGCGTACCTTATACTCAGAGTAACCAAACGGTATTCGTTGAAGGTCATACAGGTTTACGCACCGACCTCTACACACTCCGATGACGAGGTGGAGGCCCTATATGAGGACATCTCGAAGGCCATCCACTTGTCTAAAACCTATTTCACGGTGGTTATGGGAGACTTTAACGCGAAACTAGGCAAAAGGACAGACGATGAGCTGAAGGTGGGGCACTATGGATTTGGGCAGAGGAACCACAGGGGCCAGATGCTGGCTGATTTTCTGGAGAAGGAATGCCTCTTCATGATGAATTCCTTCTTCAGGAAGCAGCCCCAGCGAAAATGGACCTGGATTAGCCCTGATGGTTCAGTGAAAAACGAGATTGACTTCATCCTGTCGGACAAACGACACATATTCAATGATGTCTCAGTGATCAGCAGGATTAAAACTGGGAGTGATCACCGACTAGTCAGGGGCATCTTGAATATTAGAACAAAAGTCGAGAGGTCGCGTTTGATGAAGTCTACGCTCCGACCAACACCTGCCCAATACCAGAACCCCGAGAGCTTTCAGCTCGAACTACAAAATCGCTTCCAATGTCTAGATGAGTGTGAATCAGCGAGCGATACGAACAGCAGGTTCGTGCAAACTGTCCACGCCGTCGGGTCGACTTACTTCAAGGCCCGTCGCGTCAGTAGGAACCGTAAACTCTCGGACCATACTCTCAAACTCATGGAGAGGAGAAAAGAAATGATAGTCCAGTCCTCAGCCGATTGGTCCTGCCTAAGGCGGTTAAACAGACAGATCTCCAAAGCTGTGCGACACGATATTCGCCAATTTAATACTACCCGTATTAAAGAGGCGATAGAGCGGAACCAAGGCTCGAAAGTGTTCGCAAGAGATCTGTCTGTTGGCCAAAGTCAGTTGACTAAACTGAGGACCAACAACGGCACTATCATTTCTTCTCGAGATGAGATCTTGGGAGAGGTCCAGCAGTTCTATGGACAGTTGTACAGATCCCAGAGCCCTGCTGTTGGCTTGGTCCAAGACCCCAGATCCAAGCTAACTCGGCACTTTACCGAAGATATCCCGGACGTCAGCCTGTACGAGATCAGAATGGCTCTCAAACAACTAAAGAACGGAAAGGCACCGGGAGACGACGGAATCACTACAGAGCTTCTGAGAGCAGGCGGAAAGCCGGTCTTAAAAGCTCTTCAGAGGCTGTTCAATTCCGTCGTTCTCGGGGGCGACGTTCCAGAGTCGTGGACCAGAAGCGTGGTGGTGCTGTTCTTCAAGAAAGGTGACAGAACCCTCTTGAAGAACTATAGACCCATCTCGCTCTTGAGCCACGTCTATAAGTTGTTTTCGAGGGTCATTACAAATCGACTCACGCGCAGGCTTGACGACTTCCAGCCTCCCGAACAAGCCGGGTTCCGAAAAGGCTATAGTACCGTAGACCACATTCACACGCTACGCCAGATTATACAGAAAACCGAAGAATACAATCGGCCTCTGTGTCTGGCGTTTGTGGACTACGAGAAAGCCTTCGATTCGATCGAAACTTGGGCGGTGCTGCAGTCCCTTCAGCGGTGCCAAATTGACAATCGGTACATCGAAGTGCTGAAGTGCTTGTATAGAAACGCCACCATGTCAGTCCGTGTTCAGGACAAGAGTACGGGACCGATCCAACTGCAGAGAGGTGTTAGACAGGGAGACGTTATGTCCCCGAAACTCTTCACCGCTGCATTGGAAGATGTCTTCAAGCTCTTGGACTGGACCGGATTCGGCATCAACATCAATGGCGAATACATCACTCACCTTCGATATGCCGACGACATCGTAGTCATGGCAGAATCTCTGGAGGACCTTGGCACCGTGCTCAATGATCTCAGCAGGGTTTCCCGACTAGTGGGTCTCAAAATGAACATGGACAAGACGAAAGTCATGTCTAATGTCCATGTCATTTCAGCACCGGTCCTAGTCGGGAGTGCGCTTCTCGAAGTTGTCGACCATTATGTCTACCTGGGACAAACAGTCCAGTTAGGTAGGCACAACTTCGAGAAAGAGGTCAATCGACGAATCCAACTCGGCTGGGCAGCGTTCGGGAAGCTAAGGAAGATCTTCTCGTCCAATATTCCGCAGTGTCTGAAAACGAAGGTCTACGACCAGTGTGTGTTACCAGTGATGACATACGGAACAGAGACGTGGTCTCTGAATGTTGGCCTCATATCAAGGCTCAAAGTCGCTCAGCGGGCCATGGAGCGGGCTATGCTTGGTATTTCCCTACGTGATCGAATCCGTAATACGGAGATCCGTAGGAGAACGAGAGTGACCGACATAGCCCGCCGGGTTGCCATGCTGAAGTGGCAATGGGCAGGCCACATCGCTCGACGAACCGATAACCGTTGGGGACGAAAGGTTCTCGAGTGGCGACCACGTATCGGACGGCGCAGCGTAGGACGGCCCCCCACCAGATGGACCGATGATCTGGTCAAAGCTGCGGGGAGCCGTTGGATGCGGTCGGCACAGGACCGCTCGTTGTGGCGTTCTCTTGGGGAGGCCTATGTCCAGCAGTGGACGTTAAAAGGCTGATGGATGGATGGATGGATGGAGTAATACTTCCGGTGTTACTAGTGTCTATAGGTTGCTTACCTGATGGTGGTCCATTTGCTAGTGTACCACCAGCAACAAGTAAAAAGAATACTACTAAGCCGCTTTTTACAATTTTATTTCGCGAATGGGGCATGAATAAATGGACGACTGTCTCCCGGAACAACAAAAGCAGTGAGGTGCTTTACGGTCGGTCACTATCCGTAGTTTGCAGTAAATTTTTTATTTCCTATACAAATGATACTTAGAAAAGCACGGTTTTCGAGGAATCTTCTAGATCTCGACATAATTGTGAATCTAATCTTAAAACCGCGATTAACATCTATTTATAAAATCGATATTTTAGAAGAATCAACGTCCCTAAATAATTGTGACGGTTACCATTTATTAGCAAACGTTTATAGGGAGCATAATGCATGAACCATAATGTAACGTGGAGTGTTGTCCCCACAGAGCAGTTCCCGTCGGCCGCCGCCACATTGCAGCAGCCCGCCCCCCGCCGTGCCTCTCGCCGCCGTACGCAAACGAACGCCTTCGGGACGGTTCATGGACACCATAAACCCGCTACTGTCCTTCTCGAGCGATGATATCGCCGATATGGATAGAGAGGTTGTTCAACACAAACATTATTTTTACTTTAAGTAATTTTTATTGATTTTTCGATTAAGGTTTTAAAAAAAAAATAAGCAATCCACCAACACAGAACAATCTTGTTTTGAGGAAATTATGCGCTAGTGCGTGTCAGCTCAGCATGTGGTCATTTATGAGGAGGGATCAAAAAGTAGTGAGAATGAGATAGAATATAATGACTATTGATAACTTAATAATTTATTTTTCTACATAGTCTCCGAGTCTCTCTACACACCGAGTCCAGCGCTTTTCCAAGTCTACAATCCCTTTCAAAAAAAAAGTTTTGTCTTGGTCCTGCAAAAAGCTCTCCACGGCATCCATCACCTCGTTGTCGTCTTCGTACCTGTTTCCCCTTAAGTATTCTTTCAATTTGGGGAACAGATAAAAATCGCTAGGCGCCAGATCTGGTGAATAACGGGGGTGTCAACCAATTGGAAGCCAACTTGCTGAATGGCAGCCATCGCAACTACCGACACGTGCGCGGGTGCGTTGTTGTGATGAAACAGCACGCCCTTTCGAAGTTTCCCTCTCCTTTTCTCTTTGATGGCATTCCTCAACTTGGGAACTAAAGCTGCATAATATTGGCCTGTAATAGTGGTTCCACGCTCCACGTAATCAATCAACAATATCCCTTCTGAGTCCCAAAATATTGAGGCCAAACCTTGCCAGCCGAAGCCATGGCACGAAACTTCTTCGAGGTCGGTGATGATGGCCGTTTCCATTGCGAAAATTGCTGTTTTGTTTCGGGATCAAAATGATGGACTCATGTTTCGTCCATTGTTACGAAACGAGACAAAAAGTTTTCAAAATCTTCTTGAAACTTGTCCAACAATATCTTCGAAATGTCAAATCGATTTTGTTTCTGACTGTCGGTTAAAATTCTCGGCACCCATCTTGCGGAGACTTATCTCATATTCAAAGATTGTTTCAATATGGATTAAATACTTCCATATGAAATGTCCGTTTCTTGAATTAAGTATCGGATGGTCTCTTCGATCGCTCCATACAATTTTCTCGACTTTCGCAACATTTTCTTGGGTGACTGACGTTGATGGACGGCCGCAACGATGTTCGTCTTCCGTGCTCGTTCTCCCTACTCGAAATTGAGAAGCCCACCTTGCAACAGTGGAATACGGCGGAGCAGACTCTCCTAATGTTGCCTCCAAATCGTAATGAATCTCTTGCGCCGTTAACTTTTTTAAACAGAGGTATTTAATAACAGCTCGCACTTCGTTTTTCCCCATTTTCGAGAACACGTTCCGACACGAAGCAAACAAATGACTACATTCAGAAAAAAACAAAATAGAATCGAATATTTTTTTCGTTATTAATATTACAAATATGTATCTGAGCTATGCCTGCCAGTACTTATTTTTTTCTTGCCAAGGAGTATGTAGTTCTCACTACTTTTTGATCCCTCCTCGTATGCACACAGGTTTTCAATTTTTAGGGTTTTCTTTGGTTGAAGCCAAAGATGAATTTTGATAATAATATTTAAAGGTTTTTTTTTTCTTAAGGTGGAGGATATATTCAATGAATCAGATGAAAGTTCTTCAGAAGATGAAAAGCAAAGAAATGATGATCTAGATGATGAAGAAAACCCTTCTAAAGATAGACTTATATCAGTTAGCGCTGAAAATAGCTTGCAAGAAAGGTAATATTACACCTGTTTTTATTTTTAATGGTAACAGTAGCAGCCTATCACCGCCCACCTTATGTAGACCTGATAATACCAGGAGTACAGCCACGTTACTATCTACCCTAAAATATACAGTGTTTTATTATACAAATGGCTATAAGAGGATTCGCTACGGCGCCTACGCCCACGTGCTTTTTAAAATGCTATTTTTATAGATAACTACCTTTGCTCTGCCGCAGCCAAAAGCTAGTTTTTAGGTTATATCTCAGGTTCCCGATATAGTAGCGGGATAAAATGTATACCAGTTTTTAGGTCTAACAAGAGCTATCAAATAATAAAAGTTGCATCAAAATCCGTTAAGTAGTTTTTGCGTAATGCGCGAACGACCAACAGACAAAAACTAAAAAAATGTTTTGTGTTTTAGCCTAATACAGTATTTTTTTCTTAAATATTGTAAATGTACAGACACAGCTCTGTTACAGCTTTATAATAGATTATTGTTAAGGCATATGTTTCTGCCGGGGTGCCAGTCGGAGTATGGCCGCAAGTTCGTTTAATAGATACAATTATTTTTTTGTTGAGAATTTCCTTGACTTGTTTAGAAAAGTAGAGATCCTAAAAAGCTTGGGGTGCCATTTCTCAATAGGCCGCAACGCTTCAGAAACCGGATGTAAACAGAGATTGGCCGCAAATAGGATTAGGTGGCAGTCAAAGATATGTAAGAGCCAGTGACAATTAGCTTTACAGCTCAGTGCAATTAGCGCATAATACCGATTGTCAGACAATGACGCTGTTTTTCAAATGTTCGTCATTTCATAACTATTCGGGTACGGCCAGAGTGCCCGCTCAAATCGAGCGTACAGCGCGGCAAGGCGTGCGGCGTTTGTGTTATATAGAGGCATAATGCCTCTGTTTAGGTGTAGCGTAGGTGTCCTGAGGGCCGGCCAGCGTTTTTTTATAAACTAGTTTTTCCCTGACTTCTGGGCGATTTGCGTAATTTTCTTTTTGTTTAATTACAGAGAATTTTTTTTAAGAGAAATTGATGATGACCTGAATTTTTAGTCTTATTTTTTATGTTAAATTATTTTCTATTCCAGAATACAGGCTTCTCTAGAAACAGAAGGAACAAATGATTCAGAAGCTGGTGAGTGGTATATTCAATATCAGACTAGAAACAAAATTATTGTTTATAAAAAATTTTAGCTGTAGTCCATACTTTAATTTTTTTTTTGCACCGGTTCATTCCCAGGTTAAACTCAACAAAACACCTAGATTACCCCCTAATAGATACCGCATCAATAAATAATTGTTAGATTTTGACATTACCAAATTTAGTGGCATGCGCAGCTTGTGGGGTATGAAAGAGACGCTGTGCTGTGATTGACTAATTCGAAGACAAGCTTGAATGCACCCGGCACTTAGCGATGCGACATATATAATTATGATAAGTCTTACGATTTATGACCTGGATATTCAATCAAATTTAATTACCCAATCAAATTTCTTTGAACATGCAATAAGCAAATAGGGTAAATAAACGTATCTCCTAGAATATTGAAAGGATGTAGATGGTTAATGTCTGATGACACTGGCCGCCGTGGCGAATATGATTGACTTACCTGTGAAATGTTTACCATCTTTGTGATAACTTGATGTTTTAGCTTGATGTCTTTTATGATTTATATTTTGGGCACCAAATAACTTAATATTGTTTCAATATCGCACGCGTGTTCGGTTCACAGACATGGTCGATATTGATGTTGTGAATGGCAATACAATACACAAAAAATTTTTTGTTATTCATCCAAATTTATATTATCACCTTCAAAGTATGCTCCTTCAGAAACGATAGACTTACGCCAACGAATAATCCAATCATCAAAACATTTTTAAACGCTGTTTCCGGAATTAAGTTCATTTCTGGTGCGAATTCTCCTTTGTGTCTTCTACCGATTGAAAACAAGTGGTCATTTGAGTTTAGGAAAAAGAAAGAAGTCGGCTGGAGCCATATCTGGTGAATATGGTGGTTGCTCGATGGTATCTGTTGAGTGTTTGGACAAAAATTCATTCACAATGATGGGTCTTGTGCGAAGGCGCATTATCGTGGTGCAAAATCCAAGAATTTTCTTTCCACAAATCTGGCCTTTTTCGTCAAATTTGCTCTCTTAAACGCCGCATAACGCTCAAATAATATTCTTTATTTACCGTTTGACCTTCTGGCAAGAATTCCGAGTGCACAACACCGCGATAGTCAAAGAAAACGGTCAACTTTGACTTTTGATCGACTTTAGCGTGGTTTTTTCGGTTTCCGTTCAGTTGGAAGTCTCCGCTCCGAAGCTTGTTGACTAGTTTGCATGTCAAACTCGTAAACCCACGTCTCGTCACTAGTAACAATGCGTTTCATGAATGTTGGGTCGGAATTGACTCGTTCTAGCATGTCCTCAGCGACTCTCATGCGATTGTTTTTGGAGAAAATTCAGGTCTTTTGGGACTAGCCGAGCGGAAACATGTTTCATACCCAAGTGATTATTTAAAATGGTATGGATCGACTCGTGAGACACAGAAAGTTCAGCGGCTATCTCTCAAAGTTGAATGAGGATTTTCAGTCATTATTTCCTTCACTTTTGCAATGTTAACTTCAGTTGCAGACGTTGATGGCCTACCAGAGCGAGGCAAATCTTCCATCACATCTCGACCGCTTTTAAACGCTTTGTACCACTCATAAGCATGTGTTTTTGATAAAGATTCACCGTAAGCCTTCTGTAACATTTTCAGTGACTCCGAACACGAAATTCCATTGGCGATGCAATATTTAAGACAAACTCTTTGTTCGATGTTATTGTTCATTATGAAATTCGCAATACACACTAGATATGATATAACTAAAAACAGCACTGTATTTAATATAAATAACAGATGCAGCTCAAACTCCGCGCCAAAATGGATAACAATTGTGCCAGAGACGGCTATGGTTGTGCCAATCTAACAACAACAAAAAAAAACAAATTTGAATTTGGAACCATAAACAAATCATCCATTCCCAATACTTTCTTGACTATGCTAAAACATATATGTGTTATTTATGTAAGTGGAAAAAGAGATTTGCAAGCACTCTCTTTTTCGACTTTAATAGCTGATCTATTAGGAGGTAATTATGGTGCATAAAAAATACGAACATGTTGAAAGGGGATGTTTAATGCCATTATTTCACGGCAGATGACGTATTATTGACATGGACATTGAAAACTTGTCATTTCTATACAATTTATAACGTGTAATTTAGTTGCTCATAATATGGCTCTGGGTGCTGTACTAAAAAATGTAAATAACCTCGGTGTACAATTTATTTCCCAAAGATGCAACATATAAAAAAGTGGGAAGTCGCAAAGGAACAAAGTCGCGTTCTGTTTTGCCCGTGGATTGTGATTGGTTGAAGGATCATTGCAATTTTTTGAGTGGTTGTTGTGTCATCTCTCGTCACGTGGTCTCAACCAATCACAGTGAAACTATATACCTTTAAATAGTATCGTTTTCCCCTGTAATTCTCGTAGATTGATTAGCTGAAGGCATATTCACAAAACTAAATAGCTGTGTATTTGTAATAAACCAACATTACACTTTATTCATAGATGAAGAACCTAAACCTCGAAAACGACCGCGAAGGTCTTCACCTCCGTCAGAAGAGGAACCGCCTGATGACGACGACAGTTCTTGGAACCTAATGGGGGCGGCGCTGGAGAAAGAACTGTTGGCGCAGGACTGATTCCATTGATGGGAGATATCTTAATAAATTATGAGCCCGAGGCAAAATTAAATGCTCTTTTCTCTAAAATAGTGTTTTATTTTGAAATAAAACTACGTTTACGGAATCTATCGCGTCTACTTGACTTTACTACTATCCCGACGTTTCGAACACTTTACAGTATTCATGATCACGGGTGGACTTAGATGATAGACGTCCAAGGCTGATATATATACGTCCATTATACATTCGCGTAAATATCAGAAAGTATTATAGTGTTTTATTATTAAAATATCTTAGCCTGTAGCTGGAAAATCTTCCCGTTGGCCGTGTGGGGCCGGCTTTAGAATTGTCCCACCTCTCTCTACCTACGGGAGTCGTAAGAGCCGACTGAGGGAATACTGGGGGAGTGGGCAGCAGCACTCCCTCGAGTATTAACAACATCCCCTGCGATCGCCAACCCGCCTGCCAAGCGTGCCGATTACGGCACTATCCCTCATATGAGCGAAACACATGTGGCGTTCTCTTGGAGAGGCCTATGTCCAGCAGTGGACGTCGAAAGGCTGATGGATGGATGGATGGATTTTAACTACCTTTAGCCCGACAACACACAGGTAGTTAAAAACTTGGCCTTATTTATACGCGAAAAAAAACCATTTGTTACTTTAAATGTGTCATGGAGCGGGCTATGCTTGGTATTTCCCTACGTGATCGAATCCGTAATACGAAGATCCGTAGGAGAACGAGTGACCGACATAGCCCCCCGGGTTGCCATGCTGAAGTGGCAAGATGCGGTCGGCACAGGACTGCTCGTTGTGGCGTTCTCTTGGGGAGGCCTATGTCCAGCAGTGGTTGTTGAAAGGCTGGCTGTACAATTCGCGAATCTTTTAAAGTTACTAGTGTAGGTATTGGTCTGAAGCAGCCATTCTCAATGTGCTCTGTGAAACCTGAGGGCTCCCCAAAAATATTGACCATAATTTAAAAATAATACTCAAGAGAATTAATCAAATGCAAAAAAAATGTATAGGTACTAAAAACATAGCATCACGGCTGTATTCCCGAAGGGATAGGCAGAGATGTGTTACACACTCACTATATTAGCGAGAGCGTTGACCCTGGTCGCCGAGTTTACAAAACATTTAGGTAGGTACCTACGGGCGTAAAACAGTAGGTTGGAACCTGTCCGTGCCGCGTGCGCCACTAGCACTGCCACGTTCGTCGAGTCTATTGGTCTCCCGCCAATGAATTATTTAATCAATTATTCAATAAGTATTTTTCTTAATGACTTACCCATCGGTGGTAAAAACCGAAACCTTATGATTACATAATCATCACTCTCGTCGCCTTTAATTTAACTATAAATCCTATTGGTGATCAGTGATAACCAGAGCTGATGATGCTGATGTGACGAGAGAAGTCTTGTACTCTTCGTCAATTCTTTACCAAATTTGTTTTCCTGTGTGAGATTCGAACGCGAACTCACTAACACTCGCACAAACTGTAGGTACAGTTTTGATCTGTATTTTAGCACTCGACATGCTCAGCTACTTTAGAGTACAAATTATTTGTGAATGTGGAAAACGAGAACTTTAGTGCGAGCGGGAATCGAACCTGCATCCGATAGGTGGCGTGGGTTGTAAAGACAAATGTGATATAGAAATGTGGTATGGGCGAAGGTCAGTGCGATAGCTCAGCGGCTTAGAGCACTTCCCCGGATTGGAAGGGACGCAGGTACGAATCCCGCTCGCACTAAACTCGTGTTTTTCCACATTCACAAATAATTTGTACTTTGTAGGTACAGTTGTTGTATTCTACAGTGACTGACTGAAATTAAATACCGATAGTGGCGAAGGCGGCATGTACCAAAGGACCTAGAAACACGTGTATCACGGTAGCGATGGTATACGAAAACATACTTTATATATTGTCGTTTTACTATTTTAATTTGAAAGACTACTTTTCTTTGACAAATGCCGACATTCAAACGTCGCGACGAGTCCTAAAGTACCTACTGCTAAAGTTTAGTTCACACTTAGGATTTCGTGAACAATAAAATAAAGAGAATTTAAATGAAAAGATTTGCCTTGGAATAGTCGTATCAGAATTTAATTCTAATCTTTTCGGAATATTTATTTTATTAATAGAGCATTACCAGTATCGACATTATTTAATAGCACAAACAGAATTTGAATTTCTATAATAATGTAACAAATTCATTATAAGCTGAAATTTAATAGCAGTTAATTAGAATTGTAACTCATGATTAATGAATGAAAAATTACAGCAAACCTTATCAGTTCATACTACAAAAAAAAAAATGTTAACAATAATAAAATAATGTCTTTATCGTGTAAACATAGCCTTTATTATTGAGTATAATACTAGGTAACAAAAAAAAATAATTGGTTACTTACCTACCTAGTTTTATTTAAATAAAATTAGTTTAGTCATACGGGTATTTCAGATCAGTTCGGTTGTGATTTCTAGTGTTCGTAGCGAAATTTTTCGAACATGTACTCTAATGAGGAATATTTCGAAATACTTGTGTCTAGGCAGATCTGACTGTAACTACAATGAAGCTCGAAGGGATTACGAGGAAAATTTCGCTCGGGTTTAAGTCTCACGTTAGTCCGGGACACGTAGTTCCAGCACGACGGGGCTCCTCCACACTTTTCTCTCGCCGTGAGGGAATACCTTCATGCAGAGTATGGTGCACGTTGTATTGGACGTGGAGTACCAGTTCCTTGGCCACCCGCTCACCTGACCTTACGCCTCTGGCTTTTTTTTGTTGGGTCACATAAAAGAGCGCGTATTGCGAACACTGCAAATCGGAGGATGAGATGCAGGCCAGGATCCTTGCAGCCTTTAATTCCTTAAAAAATGATAGTGCAATCCTAGGAGTTACAGTAATTTTTTTGAAACGGTGTCGATAATGTCTATGGTGTCACATCGAACAAGATTTAAAGACGATCGATGAACGTATAGACGTAATAATAGCATAGTTACCTACCCGCGGCCGTCTTTTATGTTAGTGGTGCGGGTGTTTCGCGTAAATTTGATCAATGAAATCGACGTAGGTAGGAGGGCGTGGCGAATATACTTTCAGTGGTAAGTAACATTTTAGTTAACTTAAACAATAATTTTTTTTTGTCATTATTTTTCTTCATGCTCTCAGAAAAATGAAAAAAATAGATTTTCGTAATCCCTATTCGATACTAGTTACGATTTACTTCTGGTGTTATAGGGTTGTGAAACATCCTGTATATACTATAGGAACATGCTATATGTCACAAAGGGCGGTAGTTACATCACAACAAATGAAAAATGACAAAATATATGAATTAACTGGCATTGAGCATAAATATGACAAATCTATTTAATAAAATTAGATAATACTACCACCTGCAACAGTCCACATAGACATGAAATTATGGTTTTAAATATATATCAGGAGGAAAAGAATAGGCATAAATGTTTATGAATTATTGATAGACAAAATTATAATCAGATCATCAAAAAGAGAAAGAACAAATTAGAGGACATAATTCATTTTATTGACAAATTATCACACTACTTTAAAGCTAAATTAAAACTTCATCTAAATAGCATAAGGATCATTTTCATCAAACACATGGAACTTTGTATAAGTAGGTTTTGATGTGAAATCTTTTTTCCCATCTTGCCAGCCTCTTGGTGGTGCCTTGCCATATTCAAATGTTGACTTAAGTTTACCATATATTTCAACCTCTTTGTCAATGTCTTCCCTATACCTTTCTTTGGCTACTTTCTTGCCTGTAACTGGGTCAGTTACATCTCCAAACTTGTAAATGATTTCTTTGACTTCATGTGTTATTAATTTTGTAAGTTTCTTTGGTAATGCCTGTATCAATACGACATCACCGGTTTTGCAAATCTTTTGTGGATCATGGCAATAGAAAAATAAGTCTTTTCTGAAATACTAATAACAAGTTAAATAGGATGCATCCTTTTTAATATAAGAACAATAATAACCTAAAATAAGTGTACATTGATTGCTATTTGAGGATAATATAATAAAAAGAACAAACCATTAGCAAATTTTCATCCAATTCTAACCTCTTCACTCTGATTTTAGTAGCATTTTGTTTAACAGTAGGCACACATTGACCTAACATCAAGAAATTTTTGGCGGTTTTGCCGAAATTTTGAGCCATTTCTCTATATTTTTTTGTGATTAGTTATAATTCTTATTTACCTAATGAAACCAATAAATCAAAAACATTACGCGAACAAAGTAGATTTTTTTTTTGTTTAAGGCATTGGAAGAACCATCAGCCTAACAGTAACTTATAAACATCGTTATTCTCTCATCACACGTAAGTTTAGTTCATAAAACAAGTCATAGTCGAAGTCAGTCATATAAAATTAGTCAGTCAAGTCAAAGTCCTACTCCAGTAAGACGATGGCGATCTTACTGAAGCTTCTATGGAGTTTTGGAGACAACAGGAAAAAACACGTTATTTCGCATTACATCACTTGCCAACACTTATACACATACACAAATAGTTAATAAGCAAAAGGCCACCACTTTTACACATTAATACTTGAAATAACACTAGTTTAGGAAAATAATGCAGAGCGACGACATGATCTTCTTCGTGTTCCCGCCAAAACTCCGAATAAAGTAGGCACCTAATCACAGACTAATTAATGCAGAGTAAAGTAATACTACATAGAAGTGGGCAATACAAATCGTATATAGATACGAAATCTGATATTGGTACAATATCTAAAAATCGCTTACTGGCTCTTTCGAAATCTTTTTTTTTTTTATTGCCTACGTTGGCGGGCGAGCAAACGGCCTACCTGATGGTAAGTAGTAACCGCCGCCCATGGACTATGGCAACACCAGGGGCACAGCCAAGTCGCCGCCTACCGTGAGCAAAGTACTCTTCTCAAACCTCGATTAAAGAGGGACAAGTCGTAACGCTGGGGAAACACCGCAGCAGGAAGTTCATTCCAGATCTTACACGTACGTGGTAGAAAATAACGCTGTAAACGAACCGTCTTGGACGAGATCGTTTCCAGGTGGTATGGATGAACCCTAGTACGGTGTCTCGTGGTCCGCTGGTAAAACGGCGATGTTGATAACACCTCAAACAATTCCTCAGAGCACTCCCCGTTGAAGAGTCGATAGAGCACACAGAGAGCCCCAAAGTCCCTCCGCCGCCCCAACGACTCCAGCTCATCCGTGAGATTGGGATCATCGACAATTCGAATAGCGCGTCTTTGCAGGGAGTCAAGTGGGTTGAGCTGGTATTTTGGTGCGCCTGCCCAGAGATGTGAACAGTACTCCACGTGAGGGTGGACTTGTACTT
The DNA here is from genome assembly GCA_948253155.1 of Leucoma salicis. NCBI lineage: Eukaryota > Metazoa > Arthropoda > Insecta > Lepidoptera > Erebidae > Leucoma > Leucoma salicis. The sequence goes on along the minus strand of OX411820.1, from coordinate 7,937,874 downwards.
TATACAGCACAAGTCGCTGCCTCGGTGTAAAGTACCGCTTGGCTCTGTTCAGGAGGCCCAGTTTCTTGCTCGCCAACTTGGCTTTGTCCTCCAAATGACTCCCGAACTGGACTTTACTAGATATTTCGATGCCAAGGATCCCAATTCTCTCGGAGACCGGGAGAGTTACCCCTTGGAACTGGGGTGTCACGACAAATGCGTCCTTCTTTGCAGTGAACGCGCAAACCTGTGTCTTCGTAGGGTTGAATTGAACCAAGTTCTTTTCTCCCCATTCCGAGGCCCGCCCTAGAGAGCGCTCGACTTCAGACACAAGTTGGATCCGTCTCTCCTCCAGCATGTTCCGAGGGACTTTCTGATGGCCAGTATCACAGTGCTCGCATTGTATATCGGAACAAAGCCTTTATCTGTTGTATGTCAGCTGTCAATTAGGGATACAGGAAGAACCAACAATTATCGATATATCGATGTTTTAAAAAATATTGATATATTAAATATCCTTTATTTTAAAAATATTTAATTTGCGCTATTTAGGATCCAACCTAGCATCCACCACTAACCGGTCGCCGCCCAGGAACGTTACACCATTACGCCACCGCGGCGTCAGGCGCCACCGCGGCATATTTGCACGGCGTCTGTACTCCCATTTGAACCTCATTTACCAACTCAAATACTAAAAACGCAGTGTTTTGTTATTGTTACTTTGATCTAGTTGAACATGCGCTTCGAATGGTGCCTACCACATACATATTCGTATGTCTATTTATGGATTAATAAGGGTCGAATTTACAATTTCGAAAAAAAAAAAGACTTAAGGTTAGAAATATATTTTTATTTCAAAAATAGAGCGATTATATATAATTATTTTGTTTCAGATCACTTGACGGATACAATTTACAATAATAAAAAAAATACCATGTACCATAGTATAAAAATATACATATTATACATCCTTTCTTAGAAACCAATGATATTTGTTAGTCGCGCAGTTTTCGCCGCTGATGTTTAACAATTTATTTCTGTACAATAACAAGATGCGAAATAAAAATATTTATTATACCTAAAAGCTTGTTTCATCCATAAAATTATGTAACAATTACAATTATAATTAAATAAACCACTACTGTAAAATATGAGTACAAACACATCAGAGTACCTCATCCATAGCAATTAACTTTAAGTTTCACAAGGTTTTATGGTTAACAAACTTAATTAGATTCAAATTAAATTAGCCTTAAATAAACTACATGATAATAGCTTTCAAATGGTACCAAACCCATGTATTTTTGGTAAAGAGGAACGAAGATATTAGCATTTCAAGTAGATCACTCGTAAAAAGTCAAGAAATATAAGGGTCTATCCACAATAGCTTGTCTGGCCCAACAATTAACTAAATATTATTTAAATTCTGTTGAAAACTCAATTTCTGTTTTGATTAATATGGAGCAGATTAGACAGCCAAGAAAACGCTACAAATCCCCAATAAACCATGACCCAGATCTGGCTCCACCGCAATGCTGCTTTCTCCGGCTGATGCCTCCCAGGCGTCACATCACCTGATGAAGTCCCAGGCGTGTCACTAGATACAGAAAATATAAATATGTATAAACATTATATTGTCTAATTTATTACTGTCCTACCATTGAGCACCGGTCTTCTGTCAGTAAGAAAGGGATGTGGGCCGATGACCATGCTGGCCCAGTCGTGAGGAGCTGGCCCCACCATGACTGCGACCACGAGCACGAGCACGACCACAGCCGCGTCCTCTTATACTTTTATCCATGATCTAAAATAAAATCATCCCTGTGCTATAAATTTTATGATGACTGGTAGAGTAGTTATGGTGATCTATCCCACATTAGCCGTAAACATATTTTTACGAGATATTAAGTAGCCCATGTGATATTCCAGATTATTATCTCTATGCCAAATTTCAACCAAATCTGTTCAGCCGTTCTGGCGTGATTAATTGGTGCAGGTGAGATGGCCAATTTTGAATGTAGCCCATGTGCTACTCCACACTTTAATCTATCTATGTGTGAAATTTCATTAAAATCCGTTCAGCCGTTTCATTGAGATGCAAATATCCACACCAACTCGGAAGAAGAATGATTTCAACAAAATTAAACACAAAGTGAAAAATGTGAAATCGAAAATAACAGTCAGGAGCAAGCAAAGAATTCTTTGCTGAATTGGTAAAGCATCTGGACGGTATCCAGGAGATGCAGGTTCAAATCCTGCTCGCATCTGGACGGTATCCAGGAGATGCAGGTTCAAATCCTGCTCCTGACTGTTATTTTCGATTTCACATTGTGTTTAATGCATAGTGCTAAGCATGTCAAGTGCTAAAAATATATATAAAAATATCTAAATATTTATAGGGTTTGCGTCATTATTAGGTAAAATCTTAATTGTAAAATTAAGTTTACCCGGTCGGTATAATGTATGAAAATACTCCGACAGATGGTGCAGGCGTCACCCAAAGACGTTAAGTATGAATGTGTTATCGAAATTAGCAGTCAGGAGCAATTGTCAGGATTGCTGAATTGGTAAAGCATCTGGACGGTATCCAGGAGATGCAGGTTCAAATCTTGCTCCTGACTGTTATTTTCGATTTCACATTTTTCGCTTTGTGTTTAATGCATAGTGCTAAGCATGTCAAGTGCTAAAAATATATATAAAAATATCTAAATATTCAAAAAAATTGAAATTAATATTTACAGCTCCACCCACACAATTATGAGCGACCATCCAACATGAGTTAGAAGTAAAGTAAGATTTCGATTAAAGTCCATATAAAAATATATTTCTAACATTTATACCTATATCAATGGTCACAATTTTCAGATGGGACCTTGCCCTTAGTTCACGAACGCCACATAACTTTCACAAGATGGCCGTTCGTTTGAGTCGTAAATTGTAAGAAAATGATGAATCTTGTAGTATAGTATTTAAAGGGATTTTATTGTACACACTATAGTAGATAATCATTGTATACCATTATTTAAATGTAATTACACCATTCAATTGTATAATTAATATGTAACTAAATTAGGGTTGCCAACCGTCCTGTTTTCCCAGGACATGTACTGGTATTTTGAGTGTCCTGGAGAGTCCTGGATAGCTTTTAAGCAGCGTCCTGGGTTTTTAAAATGTTCTGATAAGGTGATGTATAATTGGTGGGGTTGAAAAATATAATAAAAATAATTAAGTTTGTAATATTAGAATGTACCTAAGTTTAAAGAATGTGTTAAAAACTATAGTGTTACTTTTTTATATTTTTGTAACTTTTAAACATTTTTATATATTTTTCGTAGTTTCAGATATTTTTATTAAAAAACTTACTTAAATTTAATTTAACGTGTTTTCTGTTTTTTTTTTTAATACGCTGTTTCTGTCCCACTATTAGGCATGGGTCTGCTCTCGTGGCGAGAGGATTTCAGAACATATTATTTAACTAGCTGATACCCGCGAGTACGTCCGCGTGGAATTTCTTTATTTTCTTTTTTAGTGCAGAATCCTATTTATTTTTCCAAAATAAAAATAGCGATCTCCGTCCTGTGAGTCGCGTCCAAATCAATGCAGCCGTTCAGGAGATTAGCCGTAGATGTACACGGGACCGGAAAGAATAAGGGTCGGTTAGAAAATGCTCAATATCTTCAAAAGTATTTGACCTAGATTTATGAAATAAAGACTAAATTAAAGAATATTTTAATGTGCTACAATAAAAAAAAAGGAATTCAAGCTTTTTATTTTTAATAAATTTAAAATAAATAAAAATGCATAGTTTCTCCAGAATTTTCGTATATAGTGTGTGTATATTACAAATGTGCCGTTTTCACGCATTTTAGTACTTTAGTTGCCTCCACGAGCTCGTAATACTGCTGTTATCTGATTTTGCTTACTTTCTACTAGGTTTTTGAGGCGATGCTGCGGAATATTCTGCCATTCCTGTGTGAAGAAATCCCAACACACACGAGAACAGAGCCTCCGCTGTATGGTACTTTTTCTTCTATACAGGCCAAGCCTGTATAGAATATTATAACGCTCTCCCAGTCTTCTGTACACTCTTTTCCTCCCGTCGAGCTTGTATAAACAGAATCTAGACTCATCTGAAAACATAACTCTTGACCAGTCATTCAGAGTCCAATTCTCGTGTTCTCTACCATAACTCGACCTTGAGTTTCTGTGGTGTCTTTCTAGTTTTGGGCCATTTGCAGGTCTTAATGGCTTTAAATTTGCTTCAACCAAACGTGGCCTTACTGTATCCGTACTCAGATTGTTTCCACCAGCTCGTAATGGTGATTCTTTACTTTAACAGCCGTAAGAAAGCGATTTCTCGAAATTGTTGACACCATATAGCGATCCTTGACCCGTTCCTAGTCTTCGAAGATTGGATCCAGTTTCATGAAAACGAGTACTCCACTCGCTGAACTGTATAAAGAGTCACACCAACAGTTTTCGCTGTATTTCGCTGACTGTGCTCATCTTCAAGCATTGTCAGGATCCTGGTACATTCTTCAGGGGTTAACGACATAGTGACTTCAGAATAATAAAATTTATAAGGCAGAGACACCATATTTATATCTTTTTTATTGCAAAACTAAAACAAACACGAAACAATTGTTTTGAATTTTTGGTACTAAATTAAAAAACGACTATGATTTTACATTTTCAGTTTTTATACAATTATCAAAAATTAATAAAGAGGTTTTATATATTACTAGTACATTCCCGAGATTTCGCTCGCGTCATAGTATTGTCGATGAAAAATCAATTTCGGATAGGATTCCTATTATTAAGTATAAACGTCGCCATACTAACAGCCGGTTTTACCCTCCCTACGCATTAGATGTTTCACATCAATAATATAAGTTCCGGATAAGTAATCACAAACATATCATACACTAAAACCTTCTCCGAAACACGCTGCATCTTATGGTATAAGTATTATTCCGATCGGTTCAGTAGTTTTTACAGTATAACCGAACAAAAAACAGCTCTCCATTTATTAGTATAGATTTTATGTGACATTAAATATTCTTTAATTTAGTCTTTATTTCATAAAGCTAGATCAGGTACTTTTGAAGATAAGTATTGAAGATTTTTTTACTGACCCTTTTAATTTGCGGTCCAGCGTATATTCGATGTACATCTGTTTTAATCGGTATTCATTCATAATTTCTAGGGTTTTATTTTTTCGCTCAGTACTCTCATTATTGTTTTTCGAAAATTAAAATAGGCTAAGTTACTCCTTTTAACAACAACTATCTGCTAGTAAAAGTCCCGTCCAAATCGGTCCAGGCATTCCGTAGTGGTATTCATTCGCGATTTCATGGGTTTTATTTTTTATGCGGGATCCTAATTATTTTTCCAAAATAATAGTATCCTAAGTTACTCCTTGTAACAACAGCTATCTGCTAGTGACAGTCCCGTCATCAAATTGGTTCAGACAGACTGACTGTGAGATAAAATCTTAAAAAATGGTAATTTGTTATAGGTAGCGTAATATACTCTCGTATATATTTAGTAAAAAGTTGTTTGCAAACAGACACTTAAATTTTATTTATTTGTATAGATTATTGCTATCTGTTATTATTAATTATATAATTATATTATTCGTATTGTTGTCCGTGCGGTGACTAAGAATACAAGTGTCACCACCCTATTCCTTCCCATGGGTGTCGTATGAGACGACTAAGAGAATTAAGCATTTATCATCCATTGCATGACTGGTGTTAGGGCTGGGTACCAAGTGAGAGTACTCACTTTGTATCGGGCCCGAGCGGGTTGGTACTTGGTACCACCATCTCCCGTGTGACCGGCCATGAAGTACAATGTTGTGTTTTGCCTGTAGCAGGAGATAGCCGTTTATTCTTGCATTTCATATCGGTGAAATGAAATGGTGAGCAGCGGCTTTGACAATACTGTCGGTATAGTCGAGTCCATGAGTGACGGTTACCATTTACCATCAGATGGGCCGTGGCTCGTCTGCCACTACATGCAATAAAAAAATAAAATCAAAGCAGTCTAAGGACTGCCGACAGAAATGAAAACTATAAACAAACAGTTGTTATTTCTAGATATCCAAATTAATTGTTCGATCTTAAATTAAAACTTGTAAATCAAAATTATTCATTCAGGCATTAAAAAAAATAAAATGGTCATAACTTGACAAAGTACTCCTTAAGACGAATATAAACTTGATGGGTTCGGGTCATTTCATTACTTACATAGTTACTGTGGCCTCCTTCCAGCTCCCTACCAGACCCTGGATACCATCTAGAAACAAAGTACTCGTCAAGACGAATCATACGAGCCCAAACTCGATGGTGTTATGTCGTTTTATAACGGAGTTCCTATGGCCGCCTTCTAGTTCCATCATCAGACCCTGCATACCATCTAAAGACAAAGCACTTGTCAAGACGATTCAAACGATTCCAAACTCGATGGGGTTCCGTCGTTTCATTATAAGAGTTACTGTGGCCACTTTCCAGCTTCATCCTCAGACCCTGGATACTATCTAGAGACAAAGTACTCGTCAAGACGAATCATACAAGCCCAAACTGGATGGGGTTGCGCCGTTTCATTATAGAGTTCCTAGGTCCACCTTCCAGCTCCATCGTCAGATCAGCTCCATGTCATCATAATATTGTATTGTCACGCAATATACATATGGATGTAAAATTTGAGCTCAATCGGAAACCGGCAAGTGTGTCAAAAATAATTTCCAATGCACACACTATAGCTGCGTCTCGTAACGGTGTCGCGAGTCCAGAGATTTTATCTCATCTAAAAATATGTGTACCGCGCTAAAAGAAGTTTTCACTTCAAAAATATTACTGGGTCCTGGTTTTAAGTGAATTGTCCTGGTTTTTCCACCTTAAAATCCTTGTTTGTGAAATTAGCGGTTGGCAACCCTAAACTAAATGCAATCTGCCGCCATTCGGAAAAAAAATTGTTGGTAGTAAACTTAAAAAACACATTTCCATGAAATTAATTGACTCTCACCATAAGATTAACTGCTCGCACTTTAAATAATATGTTCAAATAACTAAACAAAAAATATGATAATAGTACATTTTACTAACTCAACCCTCAACCCGTGACCACGGCCGATGCAATACGGTCGAAACGTCGGGAAATTAAGGTATTCAACCTCAACATTATATACGCGATAAAGACCCGATATATTAATATTTGTGTATAATGTGTACAAATCGCGAAAGTTTAAAATGATGCATAGTAACTTTTGTTGCCATTAGCCAGTCTATGGGTACAGATGGCGTGGTAACTTTTGTTACCAATGCCTCACCAGCGGCTAATAATTTGTGATTTTTATTCGTCACATATTTTCATATAGTGGGAAGAAGCCGTCCATCTATTGATTTTGTGTGCTCGGAATGAAGTGGTGAGCAGTGGCTTAGCAGCATACCATTAAATAAATTTATCGAATTAAATAATCATTTGTATTGTATTATTATTAGCATTCAAAGCGTTTACTTTAAATAAAAGAAATTGTGAGTAGAAATAAAATGATTATAACATTTTTAATGCGTGCTTGTATAATTATGACATGTGTGCAATAACGGAAATGGACATAAATCATCATCATCAGGCCCTAGACATCATCAAGGACCGAAATACTGGTCAAAACGAATTAAACGATTCCAAAGTTGATGGGATTGTGGCTCCATTACCAGATCATGAATATCATCTAGGGCTATCATGGTACTATATGACTATCGAGCCTGTATGAAATCAAGCCCGACACTCCCCTTGGATCCTGTTGGTACCCCAGTGACGTACGCACGCCAAAACTTGCGTTTTGGACCGTGTTAACAAAAAAAAGGCCCGCTTATTGTGGCGTTCTCTTAGGGAGACCTATTATGTACAGCAGTAGACGTCGAATGACTGATGGATGGAATAAAATATTATAATATACTTGTTTTTAGTTATTGTAATACCTCACTTTCAAATTTCTCTAAATCTAAATTATTATTTATTTCTTTATGCTTTTTACAACCCAAATATATTCAATAGAGTGTTACGCGTGTTATACTGTGTCTTGCCGTGTGGGGCCGGCTTTAGAATTTTCCCACCCCTCTCCACCCATGGGAGTCGTAAGAGCCGACTGTGGAATACCGGGGGAGTGGGCAGCAGCACACCTTCGAGTATTAACAACATCCACTGCGATCGCCAACCCGCCTGCCAAGCGTGGCGATTACGGCACTATCCCCCATTCTTGGGGAGGCCTATGTCCAGCAGTGGACTTTAAAAGGCTGATGGATGGATGGATGAGTGTTAAGCCCTTAATTTTCTGTTTGTTTAAAAAGAAGGCATGCCTGATTGATCTATCAACCACTAGCTCATATGACTGAATGGATTGGGTTGCAATTTGACACACATAGATATAATTATAGGTACAGGTAGATAAAGATTTACGCAATTAAAAAAACCGTTGTCCACCGCGCTTGTAGCGAATGTATCTATATCTATTATATAGCTATATACTTTACATTGAAATTACATAGACTTCATATAATTTTAATTTCATTATTTCATATTTATCCAAAAAGCCTCAAAATCGATTCAATCGATATCGCTAGCTAGTTTCACCTAGGAGGAAAATATAATCGCGGTAATGTTGTGGCTGTATCTTATAAACAGCAACTGTGAATAATATAGCCGAAAAGGCCTGAATTTCTGTACGTAGTACCTCTTTTTTGGTTCTCAGACTGAAATCTTAGTAATGATTACTTTATCTATAGTCTGAAAGCAGCGAGCACGAGTCATTGAGCTCTAAACAGGGGGAGAAGAAATAACTACAAATTTACCGAGCCAAGTCTTTGAACTCCAAAAATGGTGGAAATTGCTAGGGAAAAATATCGATATCGATACTCAGTCCTTCAAGCGATCTATAAATTTTTGGGTGGATAAATGTTTTTTTAATTGCGTAGGTAAATCTTTATCTACCTGTACCTATAATTATATCTATGTGTGTCAAATTGCAACCCAATCCATTCAGTCATATGAGCTAGTGGTTGATAGATCAATCAGACACGCTTTATTTTTAAACAAACAGAAAATGAAGGGCATAACACTCTATTGAATAGATTTGGGTTGTAAAAAGCATAAAGAAACAAATAATAATTTAATCCAGGGTATAGACGTTCATTCTAAGTCCGAACATACCTATATAAGTTTGTTATGTGATGACATCAGGAGAAAAAGATTCGAAAGTGAGTTATTACGATAAGTAAAAACAAGTACTTATATAATAATATTTTATTCCATTCATCAGTCATTCGAGGTCCACTGCTGTACATAATAGGTCTCCCTAAGAGAACGCCACAACAAGCGGTCCTTTTTTTTTGTTAACACGGTCCAAAATGCAAGTTTACGCATGTGACTGGGGTACCAAAAGGATCCAGGGGGAGTTGTGTGTGTGTGTCTCTTGTGTCGAGTTCATGAGCCACAATACCGACTAAAACATGACCGCGACGGCTTCTTACGTCATAATGGAGTGTCATAGGATCGTTTAAAGGCATTCCACACCGATGCTCTAGTGACTACATCCAAGGGCGCCTTGCGGTTATGACCAGGTCGTCAGTCCTTCTGGCGGGAAGCCGTCCTATGCAGCGACTTCCTGTGAAACATCTAATGCGGAGGGAGAGTAAAATCGGGTGTAAGCATGGCGACGCTTTTATTTTACTTGTCCCGTTCAAATCAATTGTTTGTTTACTAATTCTTGACACCGTAACTCCTTAACCAATAATCATATATAAAATTCTGGAGTACAGATTAGGAGAAAGGCTACTAACTATTGTTTAAGTGGAGAAGGTGGAGGTCTCCTGTGGGATGGCTATTTTTGTGTAGGTTATTTTTATGCCAGAGCGTGACGTATTTAGATTGAAAAAATACACAGGAGTATGCTCGCTGTAAAATTGTCGGAAAGAAGGATCCTTTCAGATAATTTTATTTTATAATGAAGTTTGACTATAGTCTAATATAGTTATAGAATTATATAGTTATAACTAATAAGTTATGTTGAAAGTTTATTGTAGGGCTAGCTGAAAATCAGTGTTTTGCAATTAGCACAACAAATACTAAGCTGGCTATCTTTGTTACACTTGATATTTTATATTTGTTTGTTTTTTCTATAGACGTCAATAGGCTCGCCCCCTATTACGTGGGACTTAAACATAGCTGGCGAATCGTGGGTGTGTAATACACCTCTGCCTACCCCTTCGGGGAATACAGGCGTGATGCTATGTTTTTTATATTTGTTCGTTTTTTTGTTCTTTCTAATCTTGTGTAACAAAAGAAAATGCTTTGAATGCTAATAATAATACAATTCAAATGATTAATCGATTCGATAAATTAATGCCTCGGTGGTGTAGCGGTAGTGTATGCGACTGCTAATCATGAGGTCTCGGGTTCGATCCCCGGATCGGGCAATGTTATTGAGCTTTTTCCTAAAAAGAAAAATTCTCAGTAGCAGCCTGGAGTTTGGAAATGTGCCCGGTAGACGTTAATAGGCTCGCGATATTACGTGGGACTCAAACATAGCTGGCGAGTCGTGGGTGTGTAATACACCTCTGCCTACCCCTTCGGGGAATACAGGCGTGATGCTATGTTTTATGTTTATTAATTAATAAAAATGAATATTTAATACTATGCTGCTAAGCCACTGCTCACCACTTCAAACCGAGCATACAAAATTCATAAATGGAAGGCTTCTTCCCACTATATGAAAATTTGTGACGAATAAAAATCACAAATTATTAGTGGTGGATGCTAGGTTGGAACCTAAATAGCGAAAATTAAATATTTTTAAAATAAAGGATATTTAATATACCAATATTTTTTAAAACATCGATATATCGTGGCGTAGTTGGTAGTGTAACCGACTTCTGTGCACGAGGTCGTGGGTTCGATTCCCACTCAGGACAATTATTTGTGTGATGAACACAGATATTTGTACTGCGCCCAGACACTGTTTCCTATCTATTATATGTATGTATTTACAAAAAAAAAGTAATATACTTATTTGTTATATCCGTAATCTGGTACCCATAGCACAAGCGTTAAGCTTAGTTTGGGACCAGAGGACGTTGTGTAAAAATGTCCGTGAATATTTATTAATTATTTATCGATAGTTGTTGGTTGAGTTCTTCCTGGATCACTAATTAACAGCTGACATACAACAGATAAAGGCTTTGTTCCGATACACACTGCGAGCACTGCGGTATCACGTGATCAACAGCTTCCATAAATATAACAACTTGCACTATGGAATATTATTATTGTTATTGATTATTGTAAATAAAAGATACCCAAACATGGAAAATGTAAAGAAATTGTGTTTATTGCAGTGTAAAACCAATACTTTGTATAAAATTAAAGTAATAACAGATTAGTATACTGGATTACATTCCGTTATAAGCAGTAACCAGTATAGCTAACTATAAAGGAACGACTTCGCAGTATACTAAATTGACATCACACCTTACAGTGCTCGCAGTGTATATCGGAACACAACCAAATTACGGTGTGAACGTAACTATTAAGATGGCAGAGGACAGCTGAAGTAAGTGACTTTTACTAAGTATATAAACTCAGACTAACTTTAGTCTGAGTATATAAAGCTTAGATAGGGCGCCTCCTCATGTTTAGAGCTCAATGGCATGAGCACGCAGTGACACTGACAAGTATGACTGTAACACAGACTAATAAGAGGTTGACAGTGACAGTCAGTTTTTTTTCAATATGATAGCTTTGGCTCGAAGTCGAAACTCAGTCGAAAGAATCGCAGTCATTATTTTTATACTTCATTTTTTTTACAATTATTGCTACTCGGTTTGTGTTTGCCAATGACTTTTTGAGTAGAGTAAGTACTTTTAAATTTCTTCTTCACAGGTATAAGTATAGTTACGGTGGAAGTCAGTCACATAAAATTAGTCAGTCAAGTCAGTCCCCACTCCCGACCACTTTACTAACTAACTATTCAACTTAGAATAATAACGCTTAGAACCCGAGTAGGTCCAAATGGAGTAAAGCACTTTCAAGTTAGCCTTAAAAGTCTAACTGCGTTGCTCAAGGAACATAATTTCTTCCCGATAAGAATGGCAACATCGAACAAAAAAAATGCGGCGGATTCTGACAGATACAGCACCCATTGAACGCCCCCTTTAATTAATATAGAGAGGGAATTCAAATACGACCACTTATTTTTGTCGTTTTATTAGGATTCTTATTTTAAATGATTGAAAATAAAAATAGATTAAAATAAACTTTTATTTAACAAAAAATATAAAATTTTACAATCACAGAACTCTATAATCGCAACTAACTTTGATCACTTTAATTAGCTATTGTGAAAAGTATCCTGAACTGTATATTTTCTTTACACTAAAACATTTTTTCTGATTTTCCTTCATTCCACCTCGAAACAATTACTTATTAACACTACAAAACAGCAATAAGCAAGTTCGTAAACTACGTTTGCAAGTGACAGACAGCCATTTTTTTTACATGTCAAATGACAAATAATGTATTAGGTTGTGTTCCGATATATACACTGCTAGCACTGTCCAGTGCTCTTACCGGAGAAAAATCATTCCGTTATAGACTGAGTATTCTACTGCCGCAGTATTCTAGGGAAATATATGACGTCATAAATCGCCGCCGTTTTTGTACTGTGAGCAGTGTGAGCACTGGCGTTTTCGAGGTAAGGTGCTCTCAGTGGTTTGATCACGTGATCAACAGCGTCCACAAATTTAACTACTGCATCATTAAAAAGTATTATTGTTATTGAATATTGTTATTCAAAGATACCGAACCGAGGAAAATTTAAAGAAATTGTGTTTATTGCAGTGTGAAACCAATACTTTGTATGAAATGAAAGTAAGGACAGATTAGTATACTGGACTGCGTTCCGTTATAAACAGTAACCAGTAATTACTAACTATAACGGAACGACTTTACAGAATACTAAATTGACGTCACACCTTACAGTGCTTGCAGTGTATGTCGGAACACATCCTTAGTCTGTGAGTGTGACGTTTTATCAGTATTGCCACCAATGACAAATAAATAATATATTAAATTCTTTTTTCTATACAGTATCATTATTAGGAACCTCCTAGGTATGCCGCATATTCGTAAAAGAAAGTTGACCGGGCCTGGCGTTGCTCCTTCTGTCAGTGTCCAAGATAAAGTGTCATTGTAAACATCTCGCATAATTTTATTTAAAAATGACTTACTGCACCGTGAAAGGATGTAACAACGCGTCTCATAACCACAATTGACCACAATAATCATAGGAAGAATACATTTCACTCGTAAGTACTCTTTGATAATTAATAATTTTCAGTAAAACATTCATTTATACAGAAAACTAAATTGTAATCAAAATATTGCCAGCTTTAGAAAAAATATTTACCCCGAATCAAAAAATATCTATTTCATTGTATTCGTTTTTAGATTTCCATCAAATCCGATTATTGCTGCGCAATGGATACAAGAAATCCGACTTAATTGAAGCGAAGAATTTTGGAAACCAACTAGATACACAAAAATATGTTCCGAGCATTTCGGTGACAAAGAAAAGTTGACTAGCTTATGATGGTACTATTTGGTATTACTGGGTATGGTATGGTATAACTATGGTATATACTTGCTATGGTATTACTTGCTTATGATGGCAGATGAGCAACGACCCACCTAATGGTAAGTGGTAACCGTCGCTCATAGACTCAACTATACCGAGGATATTGTCAAGCCGCTGCGCGCCATTTCATTTCTCAGATATGAAATGAAAGAATAAACGGCTATCTTCTGTTACAGCCAAAACACACTGACTTGCTTCATTCTTCTCTTCATTCACAGTAGTCGGTGGCACCGACCCGTTCGGGTTTGATAGCAAGTAAGTACTTTCACTTGGTACCCAGCCCTAACACCAGTAATGCAATGGGTGATAATTGCTTACTTTCCTTAGTCGCCTTGTACGATACCCGCGGGAAAGGATGGGGTGGTGACACTTGTATTCTTAGTCCATCACTACACGGAAAAATGGTAATATAAGTTCCATTATCTACAGTTGCATTATTAATAAATTACAAATTTTGTCTAAGTTCCGTGTTTCTACTTATATATCCCGTCCTTTTTCCATACAAATCTACTATTTATTACAATTTTCTATCAGAAAACTATATACGAGTATCGTAGTTTGGCAAAACTGGAATAGTGTGACATTTTCCTCACGTTTTGGGGAAAATGTTTTTACTTGTATCATTGTTTGATCGTATGTGTGGGTGCCGTTGAATATAATTACATGGCGTTTACGCACACATTAACCGTTAAGTTGCTTCAAATTTGAGTGGAATTATAAATGAAACTATAATTCTGAGCGTTATTATTCTAAGGCTATAACTATGTATACCAAACTCCAAATATGGCACCTGTTTATTAAATCTGGCAAGCATGGCACCAATTGTCCCAGTCGGTTTTTTTGGCATCAGTCAAATTGTGTGGGTTGTTGTGAGTAATATTGTTCTGTGGCTCCACCGAACACACTTTTTCACACCCAAATGTTTGTGTAAGATGGATATATTTGACTCACGCATACCTATACCTAAAGATGCCTAAAACTGAAGGTAGGTAATATGACAAAACTCGAATCTTTCAGAAGAATTAACAAAAAGTCCGGCACACAATTTTTGAAAGTTCACCTTATCTGTCATAATAGGCAGAATTTAAACTATAGATATTTTGTAACATATTGAATTAAAAATTGTATAAGTTTAGTGATTTAGTGATAATTTTTGGAGAAAGTAAAATAGAGAAGAGATAGGAACATAAACATGGGTCGCTGTTGCATATTAGGTAGCAAAAATCGACCAGAACAAAATATTAGGAACATCACATTTCATCGGTAAGTAAGCTTGTTTTTGCATTAGTGTTTCAAAAAACGTTCATTAATCACGTTATAGATCTATTTTAACACGTTCTAATACATTTTAAGCAAAATCTAAACATTATTTTGTAGTGTCTTTTGTAGTATCCGGCTAAAATAGGTAGTGCATTTATAGTGTACAAAGTCTTAATGATGTTGTCTTCTGAAATAATTCCGGTTATGATCTGTTAAGAATGCCAGTCTGTAGCTGACAGATTTTCCATAAAACTCTCGTAACACTACAACACACTTAATTTTTACATTTACATATTTTATTGCAGTATTCCCAAGAAAAAAAAAACATTAGAGATCAGCTACTTGGTATCTGAAGTTGGCCTTGCACCAAGGCTCAAAGTTACTCAACGTGCTATGAAGCGGATAATTCACCCCCACTCGATATTTCTCCACGTAACGTAAATTCGTAATACGGATATCCGGATACGGAGTAAAAGAACGGGAGTGACTGACATAGCCCGACGGGTTGGCTTGCTATAATGGCAATATGCAGGCCAATCGTTGCATGGAAAAAACGTTCTCGAGTGGTGGACCACGTATCGGACAGCGCAGCATAGGGCGGATTAGAGCAGATCGACTGACGATCTGGTCAAAGCCGCAGGGAGCCGTTGGAGGCAGTCAGTACAGAACCGCTAGTTGTGGCGCGCTCTTGTGAAGGCCTATGTCCAGCAGTGGACGTCAAAAGGCTGATGGATGGCTAGATGAACGATGAGTTTTATATGATGAACGATATAAATTTTGCAGAAATTGACTTTGTTTTTATTTTCTCGTATGGTGTAAGTAATTGCTACAAACTAAAACTAAGGAAAATTAAAATACGCAATAGTAAAATTTACCCGTTAAAGGGGGTACAAGTTAAAGTATGGTATATTATTGCCTCATAGCTATGGTACATCTAGTTATGTCAAACTATCGCTATCTCGACACCCCATACGCTGATGACGAGTCTATAATATTCCTCCTTCTAACGGCGGCTGTACACACTCGTCTATTTGTGTCGCGAACCTCTCGTCCACTCTCGTCTCGTAGAAGCTTGACACGAGAGCGCACCATGTACCTACATGCTCGTTGTATCAATTGAACTTCGGATGCCCGTCGCGATGGACGTGGAAAAAACAATTGCGGCGTTTATTTTTTTTTATTAGTTATTGTAATTTTTTAATCGTTTACCATAAAAAAAATATATATTAAACCATGGCGAAAAAGAGCTTTTTAACTATTCAACAGGAATATATATATTTTTTTAATCTTCCACGGGGATATCAAAATCGTTGCTTATCCGCAACCAAGCGTCGTGTAATAGTTGCTTAATCCTTGTGCCTGACATTCTTAGGATTCCATAATAGTGATTGCCTTTAGTAGGCTTCTAAAAAGCGTTAGAACCACAGAACATTTTTACTCAAGAGGTTAGAACACATCGTTATCGCGCACAGAAAGCACGTCTTTACGCGAACGCAGTTGGCGGCTCTTTGGTTGGTTGGCGGGCAACTAAGCAAACGAGTGTGTACAGCCTTTGGTATAAACTGTTCTGTGTTGTACAGGCACGGTCTCGTTTTATCGCGAGACTCACCGAGACCCTTTTACTCGAGCACAATAAACCGACACTCTTCCGAGACATAGCGAGAGCCCCGAGATGAGACTACCATGTACACACTCGCCCTCGGCCTTATTTATAATTTTTTAACGCCAAATAAAAATTCCACCATTTTTCTAATACCAAGTCGTGTTCATAACTCGCGACTCATCTTCTAAATTTTTAATCTACCCTTACTATTAATGTAAATGTGAAAGTATTCTTTAGTTTTTTTTTGTTACGCTTTCACGGTCTGACTACTGAACCCCAGAGTACTGCAGCTCAGAAAAAGACACAGGCTACATTTCATCCCGGAAAAATGAATGATTTCTTCGGGTTAACTATATTTGCATAAAGGTAATTAAAGTGCAGTATGGTGACATATTTATATTCTGAAACGGACGGAGTTGTGGGTAGAGCCTAGTTTAGTATATTTTAGCTTTTATAGACAGTAATGCTTTTTTATTTTGGACATCTAACCTATCCTTACTTTAAGGAGTTTGTGGGGAAATAAAATTTGAGAGCCAACGCTACCTTGTTGATGACGTATGCATGGCAAAATTTTCTATGTCATTTCGCGATTTGAGCAGGCCTGTATTATTGGGCCATGGATGCCCTTATGTTGAAACAATGAGTTTGACATAATAAGGTTCCTCTCTTACCATACGTAATATAACCTAATTTTAAATGGTTGCATAATATAATAGGGCGTTAAAGATCTTGCTGATTATTTATTTACTTTTTTAGGTTAAGTAGGTATAGTCAAAGAAGAGTACGTAATGGTTCCCGTAGCAGTTGGATGAAACATATACCAGCTTTTAAGTCTTAATCAAGAGCTATCGAACATCAAAATTTTCATCAAAATCAGTTCAGTAGTTTTTGCGTTAATGTGCAAACAGAAATTCTAAAAAAAAATGATTTGTGTTCAGACACGAGGAGAGTATTTTGATCTGTATTTTAGCACTAACATGCTCAGCTACTTTTAAAGAACAAATTATTTGTGAATGTGGAAAAAGAGAAGTTTAGTGCGAGCGTAGTCCGTAAAGACAAATGTGATGTGGAGATTGGAAATGACTGTCGGTCAGTGCGATGGCTTAGCAGTCTAGAACACTTCCCTAGATCGGAAGGGACGCAGGTTCGCACCCCGCTCGCACTAAGCTTCTCTTTTTCCACATTCACAAATAATTTGTTCTTTACATATCATAAATGTACAGACACAACTGTTACTTTTTATAATAGCATAGCACATTTGAGGCTCTGGGTGACTATCAAAAACATTAATATTTTCCTTTTGTGCGCTCTTTCATATTGAAGAAACATAGCATCACGCCTGTATTCCCTGAAGGGGTAGGCAGAAATGTATTACACACCCACGGTTCGCCAGCTATGTTTAAGTCCCACGTAATAGGGGTCGACCCTATTGCCGTCTACCGGGCACAGTTCCGAACTCTGGGCGGCTACTGAGAATTTTTCGCTTTACGAAAAAGCTCAATAACACTGCCCGACCCGGGAATCGAGCCCGGGACTTCATGATCAGCAGTGGTTTACACTACCGCGGCACCACAGAGGCTAAAGTTAAGAAACAATGAGTCTTAATTAGCTAAATCGCAATGTTAGCGAGTATCCGGGCCATTAAGTTTGACTATATAGGTAAATGTAGGGAAGGGCTGTGTTATTGAGTGAAGGTGGATCTACAAGTAATAAACATTTTGGTAACTGTATAGGCACCTAATTGACATGACAAAACCAGTTAGATGCTTTTAAAATTAACAGACTACATATAAACATTTTTAATAGTATGGTAATATATCCCTATCAATTAACAAACAAAAGTTGCTTATAAACATAAAGTTAAGTACGAAATTATGTCACTTAATAAAACTTATGCATAAACACTTAATTTTCCAACAATAAAAATATAATATTCAGACCCCAGCTGTACACACACGTCTAATTGTCTCGCGAACCTCTCGTCCACTCTCGTCTCGTAGAGGTTCGACACGAGAGCACACCATGTACACACTCGTATCAATTGAACTTCGGATGCCCGTCGCGATGGACGTAGAAAAACAATTGCGGCATTTTTTTTTTATTAGTTATTGTAATTTTTTAATCATTTACCATAAAAAATATATTAAACCATGGCGAAAAAGAACTTTTTAACTATTCAGCGGGAATATATATTTTTTTTTAACTCTTCAACGGGAATGTCAAATTCGTTGCTTATCCGCAACCAAGCGTCGTGTAATAGTTGCTTATCCTTGTGCCTGACATTCTTAGGACTTCATAATAGTGCTTGCCTTTGGTAGGCTTCTAAAAAGCGTTAGACGACATCGTTGTCGCACGCAGAAAGCACGTCTTTACGCGAACGCAGTTGGCGGGCAACTCGGGGCAACTAAGCAAACGAGTGTGTACAGGCGCGCTCACGTTTTCATCACGAGACTTACCGAGACCCTTTGACTCGTGCACAAAAAACCGACACGCTTCCGAGACATAGCGAGAGCCACGAGGCGAGACGAGGGTACCATGTATACACTCGTCCTCAGCCTGTCTCGTTGTGTCTCGACGAGTGTGTACAGCCGGCTAGAATCATGGACCTAGCCCGAATTACATATGTTCGATAATTCCAATCTATAATTAGATATTTTAAAACTTACTTCCATTAAGTTATTGAACCCGTAATAAGGGTTATTTAACATTTCATGTACATACAATTTGCAAGTATATAATACAAATGCCCAGCACCATTTCAAAGAACTAATTAAAAAAACAATTCAAGCAGGCACTAATTTAGTAATAGGTTTAACAACGGTCATTAAAGCCGCTAATGATGACATTGCTCCTAAAGCCCCTACGGTACTGGGGCTTAGTTTAGTAAGTCCTAGAGCAGTGAGTGGAATAAATATGTCACAAGAATTTTTCAATGTATCTATAAAAACATCATTATGACAAGAAATAAACATGTATAAGTATTTTATTCGACCACACCAGTCATAAGTCCTTATTGAACTGTTCAACAATTCTGATGGTTTCAAGAAAGTAGATTTATGTAAATTTAAGAGGTGGACAATTTCATGGAAGTCTCTTGCTAGATTTGCAATTATTGATAGAAGCCAGTATTTGTTGGCAGCTCGATTCCATTTCTCCGAGTCCGTTTTGAGAAAACCGCTTTTGGTTAACCATACAACATGATCAGCATACAGAAATAATGCATGTGCCAATTTACTGATTGTCAGTGTCAAGCGTAGAATAGGGTCTTCGATTTGCATACTATTTAATGCTGCGTAACAAATGTCTACACATCTCCCAAGTCTAAGGACTGCAAAGAATTGTTAATGTTAATGATGAAATATATTATACTCGACTCTGCATGGACTTTCAGTACATAAAAATGTCACTCTAAGGCACTTGATCTCAATGAAAAATAGTCATCCCACAGGAACTATAAATACTTTGGAAAATCCAAAAGTGCACGCCTCATAATCTTCATTTTTTATAAAAAAATTGATTATTTGATAAGTAACTAATAATATATTGGTTTTACTAAGTAGTTTTCAATAAATCAAGTACTTCTATATCGGTCTACCTCTGTCATTTTGCAAGGCGCCATCTGGCAATTAGTAAGAACAACAATCCATGAGTTCACATATATACCTGCATAAGTGCATATAATATATATAAACATGTAAAATTAAATAATTTATTGAACTGTAAACAAAAACAATTTAAGAAAACAAAAAGACATCGTTAGTTTCCTTACAAATAAAAGCAATATTGTGGTTCTATATATATTATACAACAGCAACTGAATAGGTACATCTAAAATTTCCACTTGCGACATCTAGGGCTGCATTTGTTAATATCTCTTTTACTTTAAAACAGCGACATCTATCAATAGAAAATTGCAACTTTGGACAATATTATACGACTTATTTAAAAATCAATGAGTTCAACAAGAAATCTCTAAACCATTTATCTTCCTAACTTGGTTGCCTTATAATTTTATACTTTGTTCTAAGTGAAAACACCGTGATGCCAAGGCCACGCAAAAAAAATTGTGGAATGTAAAATATGTTTTTTTCGTATTTTATAACGTTGGTGTGTTATTATTTACGTGTGTTTAGTGTTTTTAATTATTGTTATGGATAAAATAGTTATTATACTTGACAAATATCATCAGTTCGTCAAGCAAAGGTAAAAACTTTCTTTTAACAAAAAACAATGTACCGGCCGGGCGCACGGCGTTCTGTTCTGTTAACGATAGTAAATCCACCGGTGGCGGCGATGGCTATGCGTACGTAAAGTAAAAAGGTAGGTAGTTCTCATGAAAGGTGCTGGTTTTAGTGTCACGTCGAGCGTAAATGCCGTAAATATTCAGTATTTTTTTGTTTATTTACTAACAATTAAACCACATCGAATCAGAACGTGAAAAGTAATAGTGCTCTATTCCTAGTCATAATAATTCGTAAACGAAAAAAAAAGACTTGATTAATTAAGTATTTTGGTCGTTATCGTGTTAACATACATTACCTACACCTCACGGACGTCCAAGCCAGATTTTTTTCAAACAGTTTTTTAACTAGTTTAAATAACAAAAATGGCATCAAAAATATCATGAGTGTAAAAATAGGGTTTGTTCTTTATGTGTAGACATTATTTTACAAGTGCAATATATGATAAATAGAGACATTTTAAGCTTGAAAAATCAGCTGTGCCGTGTCAACCGGGAGTAGAACACGCCTCAACGCTTCGCTTATGAGGCGTGCAATTGTTCTGGGATAAAAAGTAGTTTATCCTATTCTGTGCTCCAGACTAAAGTATGTGCACTAAATAAGTGTAGTAAACTAACAAACAGTGGCGTAACTATACCATCTGGGGCCCGTGGAAAATTCATTGGGCGGGACCCTAAGGAGGACCAGTAAATATCGTCACTTTATAAAATGTACTTACTTTTAATAAATCATTTAATATTAGTAATACCAGGCGTACATCACTCGCTCAAGGCCCCGAGTTAAATGCTTACCGTTTCGCGTACCGACCACGGTACAACCGACACGAGACTGTCACACGCGCGCCTCAGCGCTCGCGCTTGTAGTATTGATTAAAATAAAATTATTTACACGATTTAGGGTATTTCGACGATAAAATTTAATAACCGAAAATTCAGAGCTAAAACTCTAAACGTATAATTATTATTATGATCAACAAAAAAAAACAATTTATAAAAAAATAATAGGCCGGAGCGTGCTCGTCGCGATCCTTGCCAGCCTGCAGTCCACAGGCTGCAATCCGGCTCGAATGCGTACCACAGTGCGGGTTAGGGCGTGCCCCAGAGGCTTCGCGTACCGACCCGCCCCCGTCGGTACGAACAATGACAGATGCGGCGATGGGGGCCGCCACCCATCACGGCTTGCCCAGTTTGGCGAGTCTAGGGGAGCAGAGTGTCGAGTAGGCACGTGGAATGTAAGAGGTGGTGTGAAAGATAAGTTACACGAGCTGGTAACCGTCATGTCGGACAGACAGCTTGATGTGCTCTGTGTAACAGAGACCAAGCGAAAGGGCAGTGACACCTGTGATCTTCCTGGTGGAGGGATAGCTCTGTGGTCTGGTGTACCGCAGAGCGATCGGGCCAGTATGGGAGTGGGGGTGCGCTTGGCCTCAGGTGTGAAAGATTACGGAATGTTTGGTCCCAGACTTTTATGGGTCCGAATAAAACTAGGTGTCACCAGGGTCTTCATGGTCGCAGCTTATGCTCTCGTAGGCTCTTCGGTGGCGTCGGATATAGAGAAGTTCTGGGATAATGTTAGGGAAGTTCTGGATTTGGCAGAAGCTAGTGAACGAACGAGCTAGTGAAGTGAACCAAGCGTCCAGACTTCAAGGACGTGCTTGGTTCATTTGGTGATTAGAGAGTGAACGATGTAGGTAGGCTTATTGCGGATGTATGTATGGAGAGAAACCTTATTGTGTCAAACACATTTTTTCAACATAAGGACATCCATATGTATACATGGAGAAGGAATGAACAGAGAAGTATGATAGATCTAATTCTGGTAGACAGTCGCCTCCGAAGTAAATTTCTGGATACAAGAGCCTACAGGGGTCCCACTGTCGACACGGACCACTATCTCGTTATTGCGAGATTTAGTGGTCTGTTCAGAAAGTGGAGACACTGGCGAGAGCGTGTCCACTTCGGAGGGCTTGAAAGAATAAAGATTGAAAAGTTGCAAGAAAAGAGTGTAAGAGCAAAGTATGCAGAGGGTGTCCGTGAACGGCTGACAATGGCAAGTCAGCCGGAATCTGACATGGAAGAATGCTGGAGAGTATTGAAAGAAAGTATGGTAGATACAGCGAAAGAAGTATATGGATGCTCAAAGAAGCAAGGAAAGTGAAAGGTGATGCATGGTGGGATACGGAAGTAGCAGCTTCCGTAGACCAAAAGAAGAAAGCGTGGCTGGACTATGTATCTTCTTTGAACCTGAGTGCAAGTATGAAAGAACAGACGAAAGAAATATACCGGCAACGTAAGAATGACACCAAAGCCTTAATGAAAGAGAAGCGTGATAGAGCAAATATGATTGCAGGAGAAAGGCTGACCAAAAACTTCGAGAGCAACACCAAACTTTTCTGGAGGGAGGTGAAGAAATCTCGGAGTGGTTGGTCAGCTTTCAGAATGAATAAAATAAGGTCTAAAGGTGGAGACATTCTTACACAAACACAAGATGTGTTAAGCCGATGGAGTGAATATTTTGAAGATATGTATGCGGATGTTCAGGGTGATGCCGGTGCCATATATGGTCTAACAGATCAGCATTCGGTACCGGCATCCTCTGATGACGTTAGTATGGATGAAGTTGAATGGGCGATTAGAAGTTTGAAAAATGGTAAGGCAGCGGGTATTGATATGGTGACTATGGTGTCTGCTGAGATGATCAAGCTTGGAGGCTCATGTGTCTGGGAATTCTTCCTGATGCTTCTCAATTTATGTTGGAGCTCAGGAATGGTTCCCAAGGACTGGAGAAGCGCGGTCATCGTGCCCTTGTTTAAAAACAAGGGTTCACGTTATGACTGTGCAAACTACAGAGCCATAAGCTTGACCAGTTTGGCAGCCAAAGTGTATGGTAAGATTATTGAAAGGAGAATGAGGATGGTGTCTGATGAATTTTTGTGTGAGGCACAAGGAGGTTTCAGGTGTGGAAGGGGATGCATGGATTAAGTGTTTTCTCTGCGCAACATTGTGGAGAAGCATCTGGCTGTAGGCTAGAGGGTTTTCTGCAGTTTTGTGGATTTGGAGAAAGCATTTGACACGGTTGTACGAAAGGAACTTCGGTACATTTTGCCGGAATATGGTATTAACGATAGACTCCTACAAGCGGTGCAGTCTAACTACATGGACTGCAGAGCTTGTGTGCGGCTGGATGATGGAATGTCACCCTGGTTTGATGTCAATATCGGCGTTAAACAGGGCTGCGTTCTATCAGCCAGATTGTTTATCATATATCTGGATAAATGTCTACAAAGGTTGAATGAAATGAATGTGGGAGTTCAGATGGGCGACTCAGTGGTTAGGTCTCTACTATGTGCAGACGATGCGGTTTTATTAGCGCAGTTCGCGGCTGACCTGCAAACCCTAGTCGACTTAATGGCAGAAGATTGTAAGAAAAGGGGTCTACGTCTGAATGTGAGCAAAACCAAAGTAATGGTTTTTGAAAGAGAAGAAGCCTGAACAGATGTTAGAGTAGCAATAGGAAATGGTGTGCTAGAACAAGTGGATGAATTTGTATATCTTGGATGTGGATTCAGTCGAGATGGATGGTACACCACTGATGTAGAGAGAAGAGTGAATACGGGAAATAGAGTGAACGGAGCATTGGGACAACTTCTCGGCAGTCATCACCTCAGCCAGAAGGCACGCGTCGCAATACGCAACGCAGTGCTTGTCCCAACGTTATTGTATGGAAGCGAGAGTTGGGTATGCAAAAAAGAACATGAGAGTAAAATCAATGCGGTCGAAATGCGATCTCTGCGGAGAATCTGTGGAGTGAGGCTGACTGACCGCATTCGTAACGATGACGTAAGAGAGCGAGTAGGTATGAAAGAGAGTATTGGTGTAAAGATGCGAGACCAAATCGGTAATTTATTGACATGCTTAGCACTATACATTAAACACAAAGTGAAAAATGTGAAATCGAAAATAACAGTCACGAGCAGGATTTGAACCTGCATCTCCTGGATACCGTCCAGATGCTTTGCCAATTCAGCCATCATGACAATTGCTCCTGACTGCTAATTTCGATAACACATTCATATTTAACGTCTTTGGGTGACGCCTGCGCCATCTGTCGGCAGTATTTACATACATTATACCGACCAGGTAAACTTAATTTAACAATTAAGATTTTTAACTAATAATGACGCAAACCCTTTAAATATTTATATGTATTTTTAGCATTTGACATGCTTAGCACTATACATTAAACACAAAGTGAAAAATGTGAAATCGAAAATAACAGTCACGAGCAGGATTTGAACCTGCATCTCCTGGATACATTAGCAGTCAGGAGCAACTGTCACGATGGCTGAATTGGCAAAGCATCTGGACGGTATCCAGGAGATGCAGGTTCAAATCCTGCTCGTGACTGTTATTTTCAATTTCACATTTTTCACTTTGTGTTTAACATTATTAGTTTCATACAATCTTCTGTCATTACGTCGACTAGGGTTTGCAGGCCAGAGGCTGAATGTGCTAATAGGACCGCATCGTTGGCATACAGCAATGAATTAACCACTAAGTCGCCAATCTAAACTCCCACATTCATTTCATTCAACCTCTGGAGACATTTTCCAGAATTTAAGAGAAACAGTCTAGGTGGTAGAATGCACCCCTATTTAAACTAGGGCGACATTCCATTCACCAGCACACAAGTTTTGCAGTCTATGTAATTGGACTGCACCACTCGCAGCAGTCTACCTCTGGAAAAATACCCCAAAGTACTTTTTGCACCACTGTGTCAATTACTTTCTCCAAATCCACAATTATAATTATAGATACATTATTCATCATATACCATTTTTCAAACTTCTAATCGCCCATTCAGCTTCGTCCATACTGATGTCAATAGAGGATGCCAGTATCGAGTACTGATCTTTTAGACCGCACGTGACACCGACATCACCCCCCCCGCACACACCCACATACCTATTTCCAAAATATTCACTCCATCGGCTTAACACATCTTGTGTTTGCGTAAGAATGTCTCAATCTATAGACCTTATTTTAAACATTTTGATCTATATTTTAGCATTTGACATGCTCAGCTAGTCTTAAAGTACAAATTATAATTTGTGAATAAGGAAAAAGAGTATTTTAGTACGAGCGGGAATCGAACCTGCGTCCCTTCCTTTCCGGGGAAGTGCTCTAATCTATTGAGCTATCGTACCATTTCTAGAAATACCGAATTTCCTCATCACATTTGTCTTAACGACCAACGCCCTCTATCGGCAATGCATTTACATGCATTCATCCAATGTAGTAAGTTTAATTTTGCAATTAAAATTCATACTATTTGATGGCGTGATTTTTCAAACATTTTGATCTATATTTTAGCATTTGACATGCTCAGCTACTCTTAAAGTACAAATTATAATTTGTGAATAAGGAAAAAGAGTATTTTAGTACGAGCGGAAATCGAACCTGCGCCCCTTCCTTTCCGGGGAAGTGCTCTAATCCATTGAGCTTATTTTATTTTGACCTTATTTTATTTATTCTGATAGCTGAACAAAAACTCCGAAATATCTTCAGGCTGAAGCGGCGTAGAGAGCCAGGTAGGCTGATCCTTCCGCTGACCTGAACCGCTGCCAGTGACTGGGGCGGCGCAGGCGTGAATACTTGCGCCTGATGCCGCCCTAGCTGAGGCTGTGGGTGGATGAACCGGGGAACGTCAGCCACCTGTAAAGGCTCCCGCGAAGGTGCGACGCTCCGTGTGTGGATGCGTCACTCAGTAGAGCGTACCCCAAAAGGTCCGCCGGCGGACCACTGAAGTATTGTAACATAGTCCCAGTGGTCCTCCGATGTCCGTCCGAGACGGCACATGACGGGTTTATTTAGTGGGTGAGGGCGCCACACTACACCGAACGACGGGGTGTGCGCTTAGGTAAATTTTTTCTCGCCTTTACAAAGAAAAGTTTGACTGACTTTTGGCTGACTGGCTTCTGGAGGGAGGCTCCAGAACAGTTTGGTGTTAAAATTAAACACATCTCGTGTTTGCGTAAGAATGTCTCTATTTATAGGCCTTATTTTATTTATTTTGACGGCTGACCTACAACACTGGGATTTTTTCAGGCTGGCTGGCTTCTGGGGGTCTCTAGAAGAGTTAGGTGTTAAAATTTATTCTGAGCTTGTCTCTCGGGTTGGGGGCCCCGTCAGGTCGTGGGCCCGTGGCATTTTGCCAGCCCTGCCACCCTATAGTTACGCGACTGCTAACAAACTCACTTTCACTATTATAATATTAAGTTAATATTAAAATTAGCCAACTATTGGCGTGACCAGAAGGCTTCTTTACTTTGTACATAGAATAAGCATTGCCATACAACGTAGCAATGCTGCCAGCCTCCTGGGCATGTTACCCAATGACAGACCCAAAGACACGGAGAAATTCTTTGATGCCTAGAATTAGTTAGTTATTTGTAGATATAAAATTTGACCTTGTTTATCTATAATTATGTTAATATTGTTATTAATGGTTGAGAGATTATCATAAAAATCTATTTAGTAAGGAAATAGACCTATATTTATCATTTTCACTGCTACCAGTTGGTAATCCTATTAGACCAGATCTTTAATAATTCCACTTCCACCTGCTTACATAGCCAATTACTCAAGAACATTAGGCAAGCAGCTGGTTGTGAATATTAGCCAAAACATCACTCAAATATACTTACTTTTTCTAAAAGAACTTAATGTAAGTTCTAAATTTTTTATTCTGTCAACAGAATATTTGTTAGCATTTCTTATTTCCAACTGATGCCACACCAAACGACTTGTGTATTGAATAAATCTGCAATAACAAATATTGTTATTAAAGTAACATCTTCATTTATACCCATCCATACAATTGATATGCAGCCATATTAAATTTCTAAGATTTTAAATTCAACTAAAGGTTGATACAAGCAATATAAGAAAAATTATTATATATTCTTGAAAATGGTGTCAAAGGAATCAGAACTAACTACCATTCTAAATTGAGTACCTAAACTGTAGTACAGAACAACCAGGATTTAAATAACATGGCTGAAAGAAATTTAAATCTGAATGTGGCAGACTAATATCATTTTACAACAATTTCAACCTTACTTACTAGGCTTAGCTAAATGTACCTACGTAAACTTACTCAAGTAGGTACAGTAGATTGTAAACATTAGCGTATCTATTAATTTTAAGTAAGGAGATTATAAAATTACCAACCTGGCTAATTTATCCCTGCCATTAGATTGGTTGTTAACTTTTATAACAACATCCATGATTAAAAATACAACAATTTAGTTAATCCAATTTGTTTATCATCCCAATTATGTGTGTCTATTTCTTTCTGGAAAAGATGGACGGATAAATACAATTTGTTGTTATAGCTAGGTATCGTATCAGTCGTTTTGTTAAACTAAATTTAATAAAAATTATGATTCTATTATCAAATAAAAGATATCAAATTCAAATAAAGCAAATGAACTTTGAACACTGAACGAGAAACAAAACAAAGTAAACAAACCAAATCGTCCAAACCTTTCAAAATCAAATGTATTGACAACTTTGACAATTGATTGACAGAGGACAGGCCAGGCAGGGTTGTTAGATTGAGTTTCTGAAATTTCCTCATATCCGAGTATTGTTTTCTCCAAAATGATGAGTTTAGTAATTTTTTTCCTACTTTTTTTAAGCAGAAAAATTTATGAAAACACTAAACAGATGTTGGGGAAAGTTCATCGAGTGACGGTGATGATTCATCAGATTTTGATTAAAATAAATAAATAAAGATTATCTGTCGTGATAATTATTTCGTTTCATTGTCGAGTACCTACCTATACCTACTTATTCTATAACAGCTTCAAAAAATTTAAAGAAGTTGTCATTATCAATCAAGAATTAATACGTGTAACATCTTGTAATGAAATATAATATTAGTTAATAAATTTGTACAAAAGTTTCCGGCAGTAGTTTAGTTTCTTACATTTTGTAAAAAAAATATCGGGTCTGTTATCGTGTTACGTTTATCGATAGATCCATCCCTATCAGTTTCTCCGACTCTGGTATAACTTTATACGTGCGTAAGCGTCATATTTTTATAAAATAATGCATACATAATGTAAAAAAGACGCTTGTTCAAGTTTCATCGTCGAGCTGTCATCGATAAAATAAAGAAATGGAAATAGTATAAGTTTATTAATGTGAACAGTTTTTTTTAAGATGAAATAAGTTTTTAACTTAAACAAAAACATGTAATAAAGTGTTTGTTTATTCCAGGAATAATTATTATTAAATACCGCGTCGGCGCGGAGAGGTTAAATCAAAAGTTTGTGCATACTAGGTATCCTATATTTTCACCTGTTATATATATATATATAATATACTTTAATACTTTATTTATTACTATCATATATCTATTAATAATTATCTCTATTTTGTTTATTATGTAAAGTTTTGTCGTTTGTTAGTAATTACGTAAGTAGGTCGTTATTATTATTCCATCCATCAGCCTTTTAAAGTCCACTGCTGGACATAGGCCTCCCCATGAATGGGGGATAGTGCCGTAATCGCCACGCTTGGCAGGCGGGTTGGCGATCGCAGTGGATGTTGTTAATACTCGAAGGAGTGCTGCTGCCCACTCCCCCCGTATTCTCTCAGTCGGCTCTTACGACTCCCATGGGTAGAGAGGGGTGGGGCAATTCTAAAGCCGGCCCCACACTATTATTATTGTTTTCTAATTATTAATTTCCCCATGTTATGCGTCCGTGCCTCGCTTTGAGGCTTGCACTGAAAACCAGCGCTGTGATGTGTCACCACAGCACGGCAATACGCTGAGTGTAGGCCTCGTTGGCACAGTCGCGACATGCAATGGCCTTATTGGTGTAATTGTTAAAATTTGCTATGTAATATTTGTTCTGAAGTTGTATGTCTCGACTGTGTTAATAAAAAGGCTGTCTTTCTTTCTTTTTCTTTCTTTAATAAGTTTCCGAAACATAAAGGTCTGATAAACATTTTTGGAGTAGAATATAGGCTAGTTTTATAATAAAGCTGAATGCAACCTCCCTAGCAGCGTTTTTATATTTTGAAACCTCCCCCCAAAATTCCTCAGAATTTTTTATTTTTTGCCATGGTTATATATGGCGGTATTCTTTCATATAAAGCATCCTCAATATGTTTTGTTGGTCGCAAGTGGGTACAAGAGTGAAGGAATGTTACACTTTCCCGCACCTTGCTTGCCCTTCACAATTTGTGATAACTTTTTATTTTGAGTCTGCCGAACATTATAATAGGTTCTTTATCTAAGTAACAGTCCAATGGTACCTAGAATAATATAGCAAACAGAGCACACGATGAAATGATAATTTTTTGTCTGTCGGAAAAATAAATAAACCCAAAATTCCCTTTATTTATTTTTAACCACAGACTACTGTTTTTAACTGAATTTTCCCCAATCACTTAGCCCAAGGATTTCGTTTTCCCAAATCTTCCCCAAGCATCACTTTTTCCCCAAAATTACGAAAAAGCCACAATCTACCAACGCTGGCTGAAGCACAGCTCAGATTCTCAGATCAGATTTCTGCGATAGCAACACCCGAGCGCCCGGCCTGAGCCGAGCTGCCATTTTGTTGAATTTCGTGACTTCGTGAGACGCGGAGAAGTTGACGCGAGTGACTCAGCTATCTAAATTTCTAAAACTCACGATTTTAATCGCTTAATGTTGTAATTCAATCCCTAAATATTATTAAATTGTGTTCAGTGATCAAGTGACTTTAGTCGCTAAGTTTGTTGTGGTAAGACTAAAACATTGTGCGTTGTGGTGGTTCATCTTCTGCCCGAACTGCGACATTTTGAAGTGACGTGTAATGTTGTGCATTTCAGATAGTGGATCGTCGTACTGAGCTTTCATGATTGGATTACCGCGTAGCGATAGAGATAGAGATCGAATAACGGTGAAAATTCGTAACATGAAGAGAAGTTCGTCAAGGGACAGTATGCCGCGATCGAAAAGGACACGCAGTAGTATAGGCAGGTATGACGATAGCTCAGATGAGCGCGTCACCCCCGAGCGTGTCAGGAGACGAGTGCGTTCGCCGAGCCCTCGCGGCCGGTACGTGTCTCCGCACCGCGACGACTACGTTCGTTCTCGAGATGTTCGAGAAGATTCGGTGCGATCTTATTATAAAGTGCTATGTGTAAGCGCTTTACACCCAAAGGCATCTGATGACATTGTCAAAGACACTCTGTATAGGGAGTACAAAAAATTCGGTGACTTTAGTATTAAAATTTCTCATGAGTTAGATGAGAGGGTTGCTTATGTCTGCTTCAGAAGTGCTGAAGATGCTAGAGACGCCAAACATGCCAAACCTCGCATTATTTTGTATGACAAGGTTGCTATTGTAGATCCAGTTTATGAGCCTGTGCGAGCTGAATATAGAAGCCGACCCAGAAGTATTACACCACCAGACTATGATCGTCCTTATTCCTATGCCTGGTCTCCTGTGCCTGAAAGACGTAGACCACCCCCAGATGACAGAGCTTATGGTATTCCTCCTACTGTACCACCTCACCACAGAGACTTTCGCCCGCCTATGCATGAGTATCCAATGGCTGGACCTCATGGGCCTCCGATGCATCATAGGCCACCTATGCATCACCCACCTCATCCTCATTATATGCCAAGACCATATATGCCTCGTCCACATCATCCACCTTTTGAGAAAATGGAGAATAAAAAAGATAAGTTTCCTAATTACTTGCATCATGTTCAACCAGAAGATGACCCTCTGGCTACCAGAACACTTTTTGCTGGTAATTTAGAGATAAACATATCTGATGAAGAGCTTCGACGTATCTTTGGTCGTTATGGCATTGTAGAGGATATTGATATTAAACGCCCTCCCCCAGGTACTGGAAATGCATTTGCTTTTGTCCGCTATCAAACTTTAGATATGGCTCACAGAGCTAAAGTAGAGCTGTCTGGACAATACATTGGCAAGTTCCAGTGTAAGATAGGTTATGGTAAAGCCACACCTACTACCCGTGTCTGGGTTGGTGGTTTGGGTCCTTGGACATCTGTGGCTCAATTAGAAAGGGAATTTGATAGATTTGGGGCTATAAAAAAAATTGAGTATGCTAAGGGAGAACCTCATGCATATATTTTGTATGATTCTATAGATGCAGCCCAGGCTGCTGTTAAAGAAATGCGTGGTTTTCCCCTTGGTGGTCCGGAAAGACGACTTCGTATTGATTTTGCTGATGTTGGTACTGGAGGCTCCTACAGGCCTAAACCATATGCAGCACCTGTTGGTGAAGATGGAAGGCCTGTAGAAGGTTATGAAGGGTATGAAAATTGGGAGGATGGTTATGGTTATGGAACACCAGGATATAGGGGTAGAGGTGGACATCGTGGTAGAGGCAGAGGGATGTATAGGGGTGTATACCATGGCTCAGGAGATTATCGTGACGACGAGTGGCGACGCGCCCCTGCAGATACAGAATATGAAGGTAGAGCCCGTCGCTCTGGATCACGTGAACCTGGTGTCGATCGTTCTCGTTCGCGATCACCACGCCGTCGCTCGCCAGATAGTGATTCTGATGGATCACCACGCCGTAGTGGTGGCATGCTAGCATCAGCTAGAACACTCCCTGAAGTTGTACGAAAGGCAACTACTACATGGAATGGGGCACTGATCTTGAAGAACTCTCTATTTCCTACAAAGTTCCATTTGACAGATGGAGACTCTGAAATAATTGATAGTTTAATGAAAGACGAAGATGGCAAAAGTCAACTTAGAATTACACAAAGATTGCGTCTCGATCAACCAAAACTGGATGATGTACAAAAGAGAATTGCTACATCAACCTCCCATGCCATATTTCTAGGAGTAGCAGGATCAACAGCATCAATTACAAATGAAGACGCCAGTATTCAGACAAGACCAATGAGGAATTTGGTTTCCTATCTAAAACAGAAAGAAGCAGCTGGTGTAATTTCACTTTTGAACAAAGAGACGGAAGCTACTGGGGTGCTATACTCCTTTCCTCCTTGTGAATTCTCTACTGATCTTCTAAAGAGAACATGTCACAATCTTACTGAAGAAAGTTTGAAAGAGGATCATTTAGTCATAGTGGTGGTGCGAGGTGGATCAGCATAATTTCTAATTATTTTCACTATACAAATGAGTTGTTAGAGTAAGCACTTTATAAAAATGCCTTATTTTGAAAAAAAATGTTATGTATTCTTGTGGGATGTAGTGATGTGAGGTGGTTGTAAAACTTAATGTGAAATGACTAATTTAAACTTGTGCAAGTGCTGTGTTATTTCACACTTGTAGTGACAGCAATAATCAATGTTATTGCTAATATTTAGAGAGTTAGTTCTTGCTAGTTATAAAATATTTTTACATTTTGAAGTGTATTATATTATATCAAAAAGTTTTTAGTGTAAACATATTCAGTGTATGTAGGTGATGTGTAGTGTGTGTGTACTTGCAAATAGATTATTTCATCAATGATGTAGTTTTTGTTAAACCTTGTGAGTTGTGATGTATCATGAATCATGTAGTGAATACATTGGTGTTTAAGTTGTGATGTTTCTGTGCCTCAGTGGTATGCTATCACTTGAAAGTTTTAATGTGCATAGAGTCACACAAATAATAGTGGAAATTAGCTTCAAGCCAAAATTATTTGGTGAAGCTTGGTGATAGTGTTTGTGGTCATAAATGACAATAAAACTGGCATTAAATTAAAAATATCTTTACAAGTGTAGGGTAAATGTAGTGATGAGTTTTTAGATAGTTTCGAAACTTAAATCTGTGATATTAAAAAATGTGAGATAAAAGCCTAAAAGGTTAGTGCATTCTCAACATTTATTTGGTGAGTAAATGGAAAGTGTGTGGTGAGACTAGTGATAATCTTCTGAAGATTATATCTTTGTTTAGTAGGTACTAGGTTTTAAATCTTTTCTAAAATATCCTGATATGTTCCCCCTGCTCCATTGTTCATCAAACTGGTAAGTTTTTTGTGCATCTGGCAAGGTTTATGCGTTTGTATAACAATCATAATAAAAGTTGCTGCTAGCTTTAAAACCATGGACTGCAAAACAGTTGTGTCAAGTTTGACGCCCAGTCCCAGATTTCATATGGCACACACCTACAACTTATTGAGATTTTTCGAGTGTATTTGTTTACAATTTAGCACTGCTTGATGAAGGAAAACATCAAACGAAACCTGCTTGCCTGAGAGACTTTCCCAATGGCCTGTGAAGTCTGCCAACCCACTTTGGGCCAGTGTGGTAGACTATGGCCTAATTTTATTCCTCTTACATCCATCCATTAGAGGAGACCCGTGCCCAATAGTGGGATAGAAAAACGGTTGAAAAAAAAACTAGCTACTGCTGAAGTATTCTGGTATACCAATAACATATACGATCATTGTACTCCATCCAGGTAGGTATGTATGTTGCAAATGTAAATACTAATCACCATATTTTAACACAAGTCCTGATCCAGACTTCACAGCTTAATCTAGCTATACCCTAGCCTGGTTTACTTATGAAAATTCTACATGAATGAGCATGTTCTTGTCCACAGTCTTACACTTTGAATTCAGTTGTAAGAACAAGCTTGCACGAAACTTTTCTGACCTCGGGGGTTAGAATGTATCTAACTAAATCGCATCGACATCGCATCGTGACATTGTGATTGGTTCAGAGATCACCGTGATTGGACGAGGGATTACGGGAGGCGGGATTTCGACAAAATCACGAAATATCACAAGGAGAGGTGTAGTGAGATATCATGTGTATGTAATTTGTCGTTGCGATGCGGTTTATAAACAACCGAAAATCGGCGTGTGAGCTTGAATTAGATTATACTTGCTTACCTCTATTTATATTCTGAAAGGAGAATGCCCATACATGGTTTCGTTTTTTAGCATTGTTCCTATTTGAGCACTTGACATGCTTAGCTACTAAAGAACAAATTTTTTGTGAAAGTGGAAAAAGACGGCACTTCCCCGGATTGGAAGGGTCGCAGGTTCGAATCCGGCTCGCAGTAAACCTTTGAACTTTTTTCTGACGATTGATGTACGACTAATATTACCGCTTTGTAAACAGCGATATAGTCTTAGTTGTAAAGCTGATAAGCTTAGTGTGAAGCCTTATTAATCTTTGTTCCTAGTTGAAAAATCTTAATAAAAATCATTAGTCTATTAAGTAGGTTTTGTCCGTGTGGTGACGGACGAAGAATACAAGTGTCACCACCCCATTCTTTCCCACGGGTGTCGTATAAAGCGACTAAGGGAAGAAAGCAATTGTCATCCATTGCATGACTGGTGGTAGGGCTGGGTACCAAGTGGGAGTGCTCACTTGGTATCGGGCCCGAACGGGTTGGTACCACCATCTTCCGTGTGACCGGCCACGAAGCACGTCGTTGCGTTTTGGCTGTAGCAGGAGATAGCCGTTTATATTTCATTTCATATCTGTGAAATGAATTGGTGAGCAGCGGCTTGACAATACTCTGGGTATAGTCGAGTCCATAGGCGACAGTTACCATTTACCATCAGATAGACCGTGGCTCGTCTGCTACTACATGCAATAAAAACAAAAAAAAAAAGGTATTAAGATCTACAGGTTTTGTAGGAGGTGGCGAAATTCTGCTTATTTATTAAGCAGGCTGTCACTGTAAAAAGAAGAAATACTAACCTGTCTCAACATAAACTCCTAAGTTAGGTTTATTTCAAAAGCTTTAGCTTATGTCAATCTTGCTTCTGCTATATGGGTTGGCAAACTTCCCAAGCCGTCGCCTTCATTTCTCGGGTGGGACTTCTTCATCTTTTAGACAGTACTAATACGGGTTGGCCGACTTAATAAGTCATCGCGAACATTTTAGTTAAAGGTACCTACACACACCGTGTTTTCTTTCACATATTAAACAGTAGAAATAGGAGTTTTCACAAGCACTGCGAACATTTTAGCTGGAGGTACACTTGCGGTTTGCTGTTTCTGGTCCTGTTTTGATACTAGTCTCGTATGAATCGTTTTACCACCCTGGGCAATATAACCATTTACCATCACCTGGGATCTAGTGTCGGTTTGTAATAAGTAAAAATGGAAATGTCATATTTAATCGTCTAATTTAATCGAGGGTATTCACTGCAAGTGAAGGCAAACTAACCTGCAGTGGGACATTATTAATAAGCTAATATAGGAAGGTCCAGCAATAAATTTATAACCTGGTTTCCATTTATGTACCTACCTACCCACATTTTTTGTTGCAAACGGTAATAGACGAGCAAGCGGCCCAAGTCACAGAAGCAACGCCAGGGTAATAATACTACACCACCGAAGGAATGTAACACAGTTCCAGTGGCCCGCCAATAAAGGCGGAGAGACGGCACACGGCGGGTTTCTTTAGTGGGTGCAGGCCCCACACTACCCTGTTCGTTGCCCCGAACGACGGGGTGTGCGGTTAGGAACATTTTTTCCCGCCTTAACAAAAAAAAAAAGGGTAATAATACTACGCGACCACTGAAGTAATGTTATACAGCTCTAGTGGTCCGCCAATATAGGCTATAATAATTTTTTTTAATTAGCAATAAGACTGCACACGGCGGATTATTTGCTGAGTGAGGGCTCCATAATACAATTAATTGTATAGTATATTAATTGCCCCAAACGATGGGGTTAGTTAGGTTTTCTGCCTTAAAAAAGCAAGCCTTTTTTTTGTTAAGGCGTGAAAAAATGTACCTTACCGCACACCCCGTCGTTCGGGGCAACGAACAGGGTAGTGTGCGGCCCTCAACCACTCAATAAACCCGCCGTGTGCCGTCGCTCCGCCTCTATTGGCGGGCCACTGGAATTGTGTAACATTACTTTTGTGGTCCGCCGGCGGCTTACCCTTTCGGATACCCTTTACTGAGCGAC
Organism: Leucoma salicis; assembly: GCA_948253155.1. Lineage (NCBI taxonomy): Eukaryota > Metazoa > Arthropoda > Insecta > Lepidoptera > Erebidae > Leucoma > Leucoma salicis. Next base: position 7,901,165 of record OX411820.1, on the reverse strand, counting down.
ACATCCGCACACGGAACGTCACACCGTCGGCGTCGCGGGAGAAACTACGCTATGCCCACTGAAAGAAAGTTTACGTTTACCATGTTTGTTTTACAATTTTTTTACTGCGTGCTTGTACGCCACTATTTCAGTTAACAGTTTTATTAAATTACTTCTAGTTTAAAATTTATATGGTATCTGTGTTTTGTGTTTTTAATTTTTAATTCTAGGCTTTAAAGCACGTGTCATTCGAAGACCACTGATTCTAAGCGACCACGGCGGTGGTGGCGGCGGCGTCTACGTTGATTTATCATGAATAAAAATCTGTTAACTAGTAATAAATGAAAAATATATTTACCAATAAATTGTATTTTATTTTGAGCTTTACATCTTATACAGTCTAATTTAGATAGAAGAGTAATTTAGCGCTTTTAGTTATGAGTATAACTAAAATAAAAAAGGTCGCCTCTCCACAGATGCCGTAAGAGGCTGCTAAGGGGCCTACATCATTTACTGGAAAGTGGGTAAATTCAGATGTTTGTTAACGTACCTACATGGATAGATAGGTAATTCATCAAGTCTTTTCTGTAAATGATGTTATTCGGATATTTTAGATTCATCACTAGTATTTGAAGCAGCAGGGTTCGTACCTCTGTTCCAAGGAGTAATTCGTCGAATCTTCGGCATCGAAATTTCCAGCGAAGTCCACTTCAGAGATCATTTGGAGGATAAAGCCAAATTGGCGGGCATGAAACGGCGTCCTGAATGCAGCCAAGCGGTAAGGTTCTTCACACCGAGGAAGCGACTTACGCTGTACAAATCCGCCCTTACGTGGAGTACCTAATACATCTTTGGTAAGGCGCACCAAAATACCAGCTCTACCCACTTGAGTCCCTGCAAAGGCGTGCCGTTACTGTTGTCGATGATCCCCATCTTATGGACTAGAGTTGTTGGGGCGGGGGAAAGACTGCGTCTCTCGACTATTATGAGGAGTGCTCTGAGGAACTGTTTGAGGTGGTACCAACATTCCTTACCACCGGACCACGAGACGTCGTAGTAAGGTTCATCCATACCACCTGGTCTCGTCCAGAACGGATCGTTTCCAAATCTCTTTTCTACTATGTAAGTCTAGGCTCTAGAATGAACTTGGTGTTCGGCATTTCCCCAGCGTTATGTTCATAAAACAAAGTTTGAGAAGAGCACTTTAATCACGGTAGGCGACGGCTTGACTGTGCCCCTGGTACTGGCCAAAGCCGTTTTCTCGTCCGCCACATTTGGAATTAATAAATATATGCCGCAGTAAGATGGTTAAAGCCGTGATATAGTAACGCAGGGAAATAACAAACACGTCATACTAAACTGCCTCGGTGGTGTAGCGGTAGTGTATGCGACTGCTAATCATGAGGTCTTGGGTTCGATCCCCGGGTCGGGCAATGGTATTGAGCTTTTTCCTAAAAAGAAAAATTCTCAGTAACGGCCCGGAGTTTGGAAATGTGCCCGGTAGACGTCAATAGGCTCGCCCCCTATTACGAGGGACTTAAACATAGCTGGCGAGTCGTGAGTGTGTAATACACCTCTGCCTACCCCTTCGGGGAATACAGGCGTGATACTATGTTCATACTAAGCGGACGTCATACAACGCATGTTGTAGAAAATAAACAATCTCCTATTTTGTTAGTACCTATGTATTTATTTTAATAGAGTGAAACAAAATTAATTAGCCATCGAGACTGTATATCCCTAGGGATATGGCTGTATATCGTAATAGGTATAGTTATATGAAAGCGGTTCTTAACTACCTTACTAGTGATATAACTATGATACGAGCACGATCTAGTAATATAACTGTCTAGTGAAATTAGTGTCTGAATAGCAACGGCGGCCTCGGTATTGACCTTGCGCGTGCGGGCGCACGTCGCAGGTCAGGTAATAACGCCCGGAAGCGTCGCTTAAAGAGGGTACCTGAAAGGGTAAGCCACCGGAGGACCACTGAAGTAATGTCTCCCAGATCCAGTGGTCCGCCAGTACAGGCGAAGAGGCGGCACACGGCGGGTTTATTTTGTGGGTGAGGGCCCCACACTTCCCTGTTACTTTCCCCGAACGACGGGGTGTACGGTTACAGTTAGGTACAATTTTTCTGCCTTAACAAAAAAAAGGTCAGCTCGGCGTAAACGAACGAAGCGTTTTCGGGTGGGGTCTCACAGATTTTTGCTTGATTTTAATGAAAATTGGTTATAATATTGATTTCATAAATACCTACTTACGGGTATTTCATTCGGGATATAGAGAGAGGAGTAAATACGGGAAATAGAGTGAACGGAGTGTTAGGACAACTTCTCGGCAGCCACCATCTCAGCCAGAAGGCATGTGTCACAATACCTACACAACGCAGTGCTTGTCCCAACATTATTATAAGGAAGCGAGAGCTGGGTATGCAAAAAGGAGCATGAGTGTAAAATCAATGCGATCACTGCTGAAAATCTGTGGAGTCGCAAACGAGGACGTAAGAAAACGAGTAGGTATGAAAGGGAGTATTTGTGTAAAGACGCGAAAGGGAATGCTCCGATGTTTCGGACATGTAGAAAGAATGCCGGACGAGTGAGAAGATATACAATGCGAAAGTGGAAGGATGAAGATACAGGGGGAGACCGAGATTAATCTAACTGGACCAAATCGGTCATGTATTGAAGGAAGGTGGAGTCAGGAGTCTCCGAAACAGGCGAGCGTGTATGAAGAGAATTATGAATGTTGAGGATGCGAAAGATGTATGCAAGAATAAAGCTTTTTGGCACTGTTCTCTTTGCCTACCCTGCAAGAGATGGCGTGATGATAAGTAAGTAGGTACTACTTTGATGATGATAATAACTCAAGACTTTTTGAAGACGAAATTCGCTTACAATGAATGGGAGGAGCAAACAATTAAAGTGGAGTTATAAGTTACATAGAAGAGTATAATGCCATCAAATAGTATGAATTTTAATTACAAAATTAAACTTACTATATTGGATTGGTGCATGTTAATGCATTCCGATAGATGGCGTTGGTCGTAAAGACAAATGTGATGAGGAAATTGGGATGACCAAATAGGTCTGTACGATAGCTCAGTGGCTTAGAGCACTTCCCTGGGTTGGAAAAGACGCGGGTTCGATTCCCGCTCGTACAAAAAATCTCTTTCCTTATTCACAAATAATTTGTACTTTAAAAAGTTTAGGAAGAGTAGTCTTAACCACCACTTGTATGCCAACGACTACGACATGACATGATTTTAGTTAAAATAAGTAACCAGTTGTGCAAATGAAACAAATTTTTACGTAAGTAGGTATATTATTTACTAGATAGTTATATTGCTAGATCGTGCTCGTATCATAGTTATGAACCGCTTTCTCTATACAAATGGTTATTCTCGTTACCCACTTACATTGTATCCGTTACCATTACTCTGTATGTTTGTAAATTCCCCGCATCATTTAAGCTTCTTGGTCCCCGCTAAAGTTAGACGAGAGCATTACCATATCTATGGACGAGAGAGTGCGATGGTACCACAAAAAGCTTGAAAGCCTTTTATTTGTTAAGTCGCAATAAAATGTTCCTAACCGCACACACCGTCGTTCGGGGCAACGAACAGGGTAGTGTGAGGCGTTCACCCGCTAAAGAAACCCGCCGTGTGCCGTCTCTCCGCCTTTATTGGCGGGCCACTGGAACTATGTTACATTCCTTCGGTCGTCTCTTGGATGGTACCTACCATGGCCCAATATTACCTACTGCCTAGTAGGTAACGTCACTGTTCTTCGTCTGAGGCTCAGTGAGGCATAGATAAATAACTATACTTGGAAGTCTGAGGTCACTGTACTACCTACCAATCTACCATAGATTGTGACAAAATGACATAAAAATTTGACAATTTATATCTCTGTCAAAGAAGGTCAAAGAGCATATAATACTACTCTGTGTCTTCTAGATCAAAGAGTAATGAATTAAATGAATGAATTAAAAATTGAGTTGTAAAATAGCTTAAAATAGGAATAGATAGTGCAAAAGGTTATTTCTCTGAATGTCTAGTGCACAAACATAGTACATAGGTACATCTAAGTATTAGAATACAAAATAAAAGTTAATTAAGCTTCGAATTTGAAATACTTATACAAGTTTAGCGTTACAAAGAAGGTGTCTACACCTATAAGAAAATCGCATACATACCTAATGGGTAAGTAAATATAAATACTATATTCTGATGCATGATAATACTTTAGGGTACCTGCTTAGTTGAGCTGTGGACGGGAGGTATGGCTTGTGTCGGCTCTCATGCTGAATATACGCAGGGGTGGTCCGGTCCAAACTGCCTCTGTGTTGCAGCGGTAGTGTAAGCGACTGACCAGGTCGGGCAATTTTATTGACCTTTTTCGTAAATAGAAAAATTCTCAGTAACAGCCCGGAGTTCGGAAATGTACCCGGTAGACGGCAATAGGTTCGCCCCCTATTACGTGGGTGTTAAACATAGCTAGCGATCCGTGGGTGTGTAATACATCTCTGCCTATCCCTTCGGGGAATACAGGCGTGATGGTCCGGTCGATGGCGCTGTACGGTGCACTCGTATGGGCCTGAGTCCCTGGACACACGCTCGAGTCGTGCCCGGCTTGGAACGAACAGTGCCGCGAGCTCGTGGCTGGGGTCATCTGAGGAAGATCTCTCCCATGAACCGAACCGCTGTCAGTAGGCATTACTTCCATCGATTGGAGAAGCTCGTGCCCATCAACGAGTGGACAGATTATAGACTGGATTCTGATTGTGATGTGGTTGTTTGTGTGCGACTAGATATACTAGTAGATATATTTAATTATGTCTACAGACAATCCGACCTCTCCTTTACGCCAAAGAATCGCACTAAGCGGCCGTAAGACTCTGCCGAATAGACAGAGTGAGGCTGAATATGATGAATATTTGAGGGCTATGAAGCGAGTTCAACATCGACATTCCACTTTCTCAGTCTCATCAACAGATGGACTGTCACCGAGATCAAGATATAGGAAGCGGGAGACACAGAAACGTGCATCGTAGGTAGCTTCTATCAAGACGAGCAATTTTTATGGGGATACTGGTAATGGTGTGGCGGAAGTTCATGAGAAAATTTCACATGTGACAAAAAGTTAACTTACTTATTGTATGTATTTTAGCACTTGACATGCCCAGATTATTTGTGAAAGTGGAAAAATTTAATTGAAATAATATATCGTCGGTCTAGATGTGGCAACTCGTATATGCAAAAACATAAACTTTCCGGGAGAGACAAAAAACTGTTTAAAACTAAGTGTAATATATTTTATATAACCTATTAAGTCTATTTTTACTGATTTTTAGCTATAATACTATAGGTTATATTAATAATAAACAGGTAAATGCATCCGATAGGTGGCGTAGGTTGTAAAGACATCTAAAACAAATGTGACGTGGAGATTGGGTGACACTGTTGGTGACTGTGATAGCTTAGCGGCCCAGAGCACTTCCCCTGATAGAATGGGACGCAGGTTTCAATCCTGCTCGCAGTAAAACTTTTCTTTTTCTACTTTCACAAACAAGTAATTCGTTTAGTTAACTTACAGTTTTAATTTTTGAATTGTTTTTGGATTGCGTAAATATTGGTGCTGTATATGCATCGAATCTAGAACACAGGCGGGGCAAAGGGAGCGACATCTAAATCACTATCACCACCCTGAAAGTTTGCACAGGCAACCTAATGCAGCAATTGCGGCGTTCTGAGTATTGTGTACTTAATATCCTCAGCACAATACTCGAACATTTGGATTTGATTTTTTTGGGATAAATTGCAACTGTCATCGCAACTGTTTATGCACCTTATATGGCAAAGGTACCTACATATATACCTATATAGGTACCTATATATTTTTACACATTGCACTAAGGAATAATCCTTGTATAGCGGGGGAATTTACAAACATACAATTTCATGAACACAAAGTCAGAACAACCATTATTTTGGATAACACGAAGAGTTGTCCTGTGTGGGGATCGAACACACAACACTCGGGCGGGAGGCCGGTATCTAAACCACTCATCTGTGCAGTCTAGAGCCTACTCTGACTGCCGTTAACAAAATTAGGTTTTAAGCAAGTATATTTTTATACTACGTGGGTGGCAAAGAAGCATAATGATGGTAAGCGGTTACCGCAGCCTATAGACGCAAGCTACGCCAGAGGCATCACTAGCTCGTCGCCATCTCCAAGGAAAAGGATAGGAGGTGGATAGCAAGGATATTAAGGTGAGGACAGGTAGGATAATAAGCCGATGATAGGGAGGGGGTTTTGGCCTCCAGTGCTCTCACTCATCATAAAAAACGGTAACGGTAGGACCACCGAAGGAATGTAACATAGTTCCAGTGGCCCGCCAACAAAGGCGGAGAGATGACTCACGGCGGGTTTTTTTAGTGGATGAAGGCCTCACACTATCCTGTTCGTTGCCCCGAACGACGGGGTGTGCGGTTAGGAACATTTTTTCCCGCCTTAACAAAAAAAAAAGAGTAGTACCTACCTGCCGTTGTCGCTGATCTTCTGTGGCTTCTGTTCTGTACGGTGGTACTTCCCCGATCGAGCCGGCCCATCATTAATGCTGGGATAAGCATGGCTCACAAAATGTAGGCTGCGATGTAGGTTTTTCATTTATTCGATAGCTGACCACTATCTAATCGCTCACTGCATTTATAGGCAATTAGGTTATAGGTGTAATGGATTTACACAATATTTGAGTTCTTGTCACTTCAATTACTGGAGGTAGGGCTGGGTACCAAGTGAGAGTACTCGCTTTCTATCGGGCCCGAACGGATCGGTGCCACCGCGGTCTCCTGTGTGACCACGAGAAGCACGTCAGTGTGTTTTGGCTGTAGCAGAAGATAGCCGTCTATTCTTTAATTTCATATCTGAGAAATGACAATACTTTCAGTATAGTTGAATCCATGAGCGACGGTTATAATTACCATCAGGTGGGCCATGCATCGTCTGCCAAAATTAAGAATAAAAAAAAGGGGTATCCTGATTTATCAAAGACTCATATTGCTGTGCAGCTAGCATAATGGGATTGACATTTTTTCTTCAGGGTCGAAGTGAATGACACTCAGAGCTCAGTGCAGGTCAAACATATCGGCATAATAGCATCGATGGTTCCTGATGAAATTATCTACAAGCATCATGAATATTCGATAAGGAGTTACGAAGCTGCATTAATGTTTATCGATGTGTCCGGTAGGTTTGCAAAAATTATTGTTTGTGCCTGCTGTAGATATCTTTTACAAATTGTGATAAGTTGGTAGGTACTTTAATCGTACATATAGGTACTTACAGTAACTAAAAATATTACTATAACTAGCCTTTTCCCGCGGCTCCGCCATAGCCAAAAGCTTGTTTTTAGGTTATAATGTCAGATTCCCAATGTAGTAGCGGGATAAAATGTAGGTTTTTAAGTCTAATCAAAAGCTGTCAAATAGTTCAGTAGTTTTTGTGTTATAGGTACCCGAACAAACAGACAATATTTTGAAAAAAACAATTGTTTTGTGTTCAGAGACGCCAAAATAGCATACAGTACTGTAGGCTTTAATTTTAATTTCTTTTTTTTTTTCGCAAGACTTATTATAATAGTATAGGCAAGTCAACATATGATTTCTAGGGTTTACGAATTTATGCGAAACATACACTAGTTCTGGCCGCGGTGGACCCTCAAAACTCACTCAAGTGCTTAACTCGTATATTGGAGCCATGGTGCAGGAAATAATGACACACAATGGAGATGTGTTAAAATTTTCTGGCGACGCTTTCCTTTCAATGTGGAAGAAAACTGCTAAGATGTCTATGCAAGAAGTTGTTCACAATGCAATTGACTGTGGTATTATTATACAAAAGAATTATGGAACATACATAACCGATGTTGGCGTTAAACTTAAAGGTAAAGGACACATTTTTATAACCACTTCCTGCAAACCATTATAGCCTTACTCTATATCTATATCTCATAGGGCAAATTAGGGCTCTTTCAAACATACATGGATATAAGTACCTACGCCAAAAACCAGAATAAACTTTATGGATTACACAAAGAGTTGTTATGTACGGGACTCGAACCTACAACACTCGGCCAGAAGACCGGTATCTATTTAAAGCATTCGGCCATCTGTGTAATCCATCAATATTCATCAGTAACTAATAAGCGAGTTGCTAACACTAATTTAAATAAAACAGTTAAAGTGGCAATATCCGCGGGACGCTCGCACTTCTCAATCATTGGTGGTGAAAATAACACTCAATCAAGTTATGTGATCGTCGGCCAGCCGGTGTGGGATGTTAAAATGGCACAATACATGACCGTTGCTGGTGATGTGCTGACAGCAGCCAGTGCATGGATGTACGTCAACGAGGCCGAGTATTGTACTCAACCATGTGGCGATGGTAGACACACCAAGGTGAGGTTATTGGGAGTGAGTTACTACACGGTTGAGGGGGTCTGAGAAGCCCTGCTAGCATGATGATTTTTTAAAGCCGAAACTAGTTCTGGGATAATATTTGTCGAGCGGCCTTTAGGCTCGGCAAGGTGAAGCTCAAATTGGGGCTGAGGGTGATTAAGATTACACAGCACGTCGGGGCCCTTATAGCCCATTGGTGCGATATGACTACTTACGGCTGGTACAGTGGTAGATACGCTCATCCGGCTAATTCATAAATTATAATAGCTCAGTACCCTAATTTCTGTTGATTGGAAATAGTAAAATCAGCTGATCTGGCCAGCCTAGCTGTTCTTTCTTTTTCGTTCTTCTGTATACTTATATTGGGGCTCGTTGCCAACAGTGGGATAAAAGGAGCTAAATAAATAAATAAATATTCACGGACATTTCACACAACGTCCTCTGGTCCCAGACTAAGCTTAACGCTTGTGCTTTGTACCAGATTACGGATATAATACATATATTACTGTTTTTTTTTGTAAACTCATATATATTATAGAGAACACCCAGATGCAGTACAAATATCTGTGTTCGTCACACAAATAATTGTCCTGAGTGGAAATCGAACCCACGACCTCGTGCACACGGTTACACTACCGACTAAGTACGCCACGAGGCCCGTCAAGCTGCGATGAACAGTGCTACATATATTCTCGAATTAATTGAATTTAAATTTAGAGGATTTCGGCACAGGTCCTTGGAGTTGGCGCATCTTGGAAGAGAGTTGAGAAACTGGAGGGATCTTTAGGTGACATTGGAGGTAAGTAAGTATATAGAATCAGGTCAAGATACAAATAGAGCATACGAAGCAAGGCTGCTTATCCCAGCATGAATGGGACAGCTCGATCGGGGAAGTACCACCCTCTCACAGAAAATCTGCGTAAAACAACGGTGTGTAGTACTACCGTTGTGTTTTGTATGGTGAGTGAAAGCGCCGAAGGTTCAAACCCCCTCCCTATCATCTCCCTAACGTCCTTCCTATTATCTCCTTATTATCCTTCCTATCCACCTGCTATCACTTTCCTTGGAGATAGCGACGCGCGAGTCATGCCTTTGATGTTGCTAGCGTCTATACATCTAATAGGGTACGGTAACCGCTTACCATAACCATAGTATAAGGAAACTGTCCTTCTACTATGCCATAAGGTCCATAAGTCACCCATGTAGTATAAAAAAAAGAAGATAGGTACCTACAATGTTATTTTCAGTATGATAGTCAGTCTTTATTGCTTTGTGACTGACACAACAAAATTATAAATTATTTTTGCTAAGAGAGAGTGAGTAAGTCGTTACTCAAAATGGTGTAGACATTTCAGCTGCTTTAGAATGAAAAATGTAACGCTAGACGAACTTTCGTTTCGAGTCATTGTAATTGATCAACAGTACGACGCGTGATTTCTGATTAGTCGAGATTTCGACGCGTGATTCAGGCGACCAATAACAAATAATCACAATGAAGTGAAACAAAAGTTCGTCTAACGTTTCGTTTTTTATTCTAAGGGGGCCTGCCTGTTTACTGCACACCCCGTCGTTTGGGACATCGAACAGGGTAGTGTTGGGCCCTCACCCACTAAATAAACCCGCCGCGTGCTGTCTCTCCGCCTTTACTGGCGGCCCACTAAAACGGTGTGACATTACTTCTGTGGTAGGATATTTCAGTAGCCATAGTTTCATTCCATTATTTGCAGATGCCAATTTGACTCGATCTAGCAAGAGCTCAGTAACAAATTCGCAGAGCCCCCAATATAAAGAGTTTTCACGTAAGGACACTTTAAATTATCTCCGTACTAATAGGTAGGTACATATTATAAGTAGGTAATGCAATATTTTACTCCTTAATAGGTCTCTCTATACCGAGACTCACCTACCTAGACCAAATAGGTCATGTATTGAAGGAAGGTGGAGTCAGGAGTCTCCGAAACCGACTAGCGTGTATGAAGAGAATTATGAATGTTGAAGAAGCGAGAGATATATGCAAGAATAGAGCCCTTTGGCACTCTGTTGTCTCTGCCTACCCCGCAAGGGAGATGGCGTGATGATAAGTAAGTAAGTACTCCTTAATATATATAATATGTAATATGTATTTTACTCCTTGCCACCTTTTAATTGAGTTTTTTTTAAAGACAACATTCAGCACTAAGTTATAATCTTTCTATCGCGGGGGACTTACAAACATACAATGACACGGACACAAAGCACACCCAGACTCAGGACAACCATTTGTGTATCACACAAATAGTTGTCCTGTGTGGGAATCGAACACTCAAGCGGTATCTAAACCACTCCGCCATCAGTGCAGTCGTTATAGATTAAGTAATTAAAGCTAGCCACTTCTAACCTAAATAATCGCAAATATACAAATCCAACAGGAACTATCTATTTTACTGGGATAAACAGTAGTGATCCGTGTGATGACGGACTAAGAATACAAAAATGTTACCCGTGTCACCACTCCATTCATTTCCATGAACCACCTCGGTTTGTTTTCGTTGTAACAGGAGGCAGACGTTCATTCTGCTGGTGCAGGTGACGTCGCGATAGAGTTTCAGGATTTTTTATTCAATTTATTCTATGAAACACAAAGTGAAAAATGTGAAATCAAAAATAACAGTCACGAGCAGGATTTCACATTTTTCACTTTGTGTTTCATGTGAGTATAGTGCTAAGCATGTCAAATGCTAAAAATATGTATAAAAATATCTAAACAATTTATTCTAATGTAAAAATATGGCTCACAACAAACGCCAGTGTTCGGACAGTACAACGTCTTTCAGGTCCGCTACACTTATGCCATCTATACTATTATAAAGCTGTAACAGCTGTATCTGCACATTTAAGATATTGAGAAAACATTACTGTATTAAGCTATATAGGCGTGTCTGAACACAAAACAATATTTTTTAGATTTTTTTTCTGTTTATCTGTTTGTTCCTTCGCGCATCACGCTAAAACTACTGAACGGATTTTGATGCAACTATTTTTATTTGATTGCTTTTGATTAGACTTAAAAACTGGTATATACATTTTATCCCGCTACTATATCGTGAACCTGAGATATGACCTAAAAACCAGCTTTTGGCTGTGGCGGAGCCGCGGGCAAAGGCTAGTTATTAATATAATATTTTATGACGTATATGTATAGTTCGCCCAGCTGTAATAGCAGCGGTGCGAAGTTCCTGCTTGCCAGCCCTTAGACGGTTTATGGCGACTCCAGTTCTCCGTGCAGTAGACAACGATGAACCAATGGACTTCCTCACTGAAGTCCGTCACGTTGTAGTAGTATTCCTAAATATTATCACGAAGACCGTGACATCAGATCTGCTAATAAAACTGGTTGATACTGCTTACAAGTGCGTTTCAAGGTTCGTTGGCAGTAATTTCTGTTTTTATTTGCTTGCTTGATGAATACTTTATCCTTACTCTGCACGAAGAGAAGGTTATGCACAAGGGTTTCATTATTTAGAGAAAACATCAAAATTATACCTAATTACCTAATATATTGTATAAATCTAGATTTACAAATTTGGTACATATTAAAATACATAAATATTATGACGCAGTCAAATGATTCTTTTTATTTCATAGCCTATAATCTACTTGAATACTTTATTATGATCCATAAAATACTAAAGTCTCATACATATTAAAATAAATTTCATAAAGGCTACTGGACATACGAGTTAACGAAATTTATATTTTCAATGTACGGAAATCATTGAGTTTATGTTACTACTATACATCAATAACGGAAATACTTCCGCTGTGATAACGACTTGCTATTGGTAGATTTTTACAATTGAACATACAATCTGTGATGGCCATCAAAAAATAAGAAGGGCCTTTTGCGCTTGCATCTGTTTGTCTTGGAGTAGGTACCTATAAGTTTTAACGCGTTAGTTTCCTATAGCGTTAGAAAGTGCCTGCGAAACACATTACACCTCCATCTTGGATATTTACATTTTGTATATTTCAGTGTGACGTCAGACTCCGGTGGCTACGTTAACAAAGTATCCATGTTCGACAAAGACATGATGTTTCTAGTGGTGTTCGGTTTAAGAGGTCTAAAACATGAAAATGAAGCTCAAAATGCTGTGCTTTGTGCTTATCACTTGCTGGAGAAACTCGTCGATCCTAATATCATCTCTGTATCAATTGGCGTCACTTCTGGTTGGCTTTTATTTTCATTTATCATGGATTGACGTGGCTTGCCTACGTGGTAATATTTATTTTGAGGTTTAATCACCCGATGTATGGTGTATGAGCGTTGATGAATTGATTCGTTAACCGCACGGAGTACGGAATACTCCATGGTTAACCGTGACTGCAATTTGAATCCCTTATACCGAACACGGATTTTGAAAAGAACCTTGAGAGTGCCGTAGGCCCATGCCCCTTCCCCATACTCTCCTTATTATCCTTCCTATCCTTTCCTTAATATCCTACCTATGCTCTCCTTAATATCCTTCCTATCCCCTTCTATCGTCACCATCTCCAAGGAAAGGATTCCTTGGAGATGGTGACGCGTGAGTAATACCATGGTTTTGCTAGCGTCTATAGGCTACGGTAACCGCTTACCATCAGTGGGCCGAATGCTCGTTTGCTACCCACGTAATTTAAAAAAAATCCTTAAATGATTTTAGGTTTTTAATGAGATTTTTATAAGCTGTGTCATGATATTTAAGATATTTGAGGAAAACACCGAAAACTTACTAAATAGGTTTATGATGGAACTTTTTATATTTATATGAGTAGGTATAGGAGATATCTCGCACTTCTATTTAGGAAAACTGCGACGTAACCTAAAACAGTACCGTGTGGGGCCGGCTTTAGAATTGTCCCACCCCTCTCCACCCATGGGAGTCGTAAGAGCCGAATGAGGGAATATAGGGGAAGTCGGCAGCAGCACTCCCTCGAGCATTCACATCTACTGCGATCGCCAACCCGCCTGCCAAGCGTGGCGATTACGGCACTAGCCCTCATACGAGCGAAACACATGTTGTGGCGTTCTCTTGGGGAGGCCTATGTCCAGCAGTGGACTTCGAAAGGCTGATGGATGGATGGAACCTAAAACAATCTAAATTTGCCCCTCACTCTGCCTCAGATAAAAACTAGTTTTAAATATTTTGCTTGAATTCTTTTACAGGAATTACGTACTGTGGCGTTGTTGGTCATATTCTCCGCAGAGAATATACTGTAATCGGTCCTGCTGTTAACAAGGTTCTTATTAAAATACTTTATTGGATAATTTATTCATTAATATATGTATAATAAGTCATAGAGTGAATTTTGATATACATAATTATATATTTTATAATGCAACAGAAAGATTTTTGTTAAGATGGGGAAAAAATATCGAACCGCAAGCCTCTTTGTTCGGCAACGAACAGCGTAGCAAGGGGACCTCTTCCACTTATTGGGTGAGTGCTCTACATTACCCCATTCGTTGCCCCGATGGGAGTGGGGGTTTGGGGTTAGATATAAGTATTTTTTGTGTTTAAAAAACAAAAAAGGGGCTAATTATATTTAATGACATCTGGCCAATGATTCATTCCATTTTCACAGGCCTCGTGGCGTAGTCGGTAGTGTAGTTAACCGACTTCCATGCACCAGGTCGTGGGTTCGATTCCCACTCAGGACAATTATTTGTGTGATGAACACATATATTTTTACTGCGTATGAGTGTTTTCTATCTATTATATGTATGTATTTACAAAACAAAGTAATATATGTATTATATCCATAATCTGGTACCCATAGCACAAGCGTTAAGATTAGTTTGGGACTAGAGGACGTGTGAAATGTTGTGAATATTTATTATTATTAATTCCCTATCTAAGAGGATTAACGTCAGTCGTTTGAGCGGATGACAGCGCACGGTAGGTTGTTTAGTGAGACCCCACACTGCCCCTTTGTTTCCTTTTTCCCGCTACACTAAAAAAAGGTAGTCGTCATAGCGGTAAATCGAACCACTAGTTACTACCAGCAATACGGATGACACCCTACACTCGCGGTAACGATATACTCGTAAATATGGCTATATTTAAACTTAAATTCACGCTACACCCATTAAGATGACGGTTGAAGTAACTGTGTGTGCATACACAAAGTTCGTTGTAGCATTTGACATGCTTAGCTACTTTATTAGAACAAATTATATGTGAAAGTAGATAAAAGGTATATAATTACTGCGAGCAGGATTGGAACTCTGGAGCTATCGCAGATAGCTTTGCATCAGGTTCGTATCTTGCTCGCAGTAAATCTTTCTTTTTCCACTGCCACAAATAATAGGTATATCCTAGCATAGTGATCGATGATTAAGTAGATATACAGAGTTTATATAACAGGCTGCAAGACTAATGATGACATATCATGACATGGTGACGTGTGATAAGGAGACTTTTTTGAGAAGCAAACTGGATCAGGAATACTTCAGGCAGATGGAAGCTAAACCACTCAAAGGAATTGCTAAACCTGGACCAGTGTATCAGTTCAGTAAATCAGGGTAAGTATATCCTGCTTAATGCCTATATTGGCTTTTAATAAAGTCTTATCAGTATATTAATATAAATGAAATAGAAGACTACATTTGAAGAAATTAGTGGTTTGAATCATTGGCTGCAAGGATGGCGGAGTGGTTTAGATACCAGCCTGAGTGTTGTAGGTTTGAGGTTCGATTCACATACAGAACTCTTTGTTGCTCGGGCCACACTAATGGACAACGTCAATGCCAATAATTGCGATAATTATTGCGTTAAAGCGATAAATTGGGTAGCCACACTTGAACCTAACGTCAAACACAATGTGAACGCTGTTGTCGAATTCTCGCGATAAGTCGTGACTACATCAACGTTAAACGTCCATCATCGCGATAATTAACGGCGTTTCCCATTAGTGTTGCCCGAGCACGTGTGATCCACAAATGGTTGTCGTTCTGAGTCTGGGTGTACTTTGTGTCCGTAAAATTATCTAGTGTCTTTAAAAAACCTTGAAGAATATATATAACCTATCTATTCTATTATGTAATATATATAACCTCAGTCTTGAAGAGTACTGCATGCTAGTATTTTAGATTTTAACTAACTTCACGCTACCGCTATTTAGGGGTATTTCGTTCGTTCTGTCCGACTTCAAGTCATCTTAGAGATATGATAACTTAAAGTCGGATTTGTATGAAATTTGAGTTAATATGGGGTAACTAAATATATACGGTCTGATACCTATAGATGGCCAAAAAATGTTCCCTGTTGGCGACACCCAATATTGGGCCGAGTCGAAGAGCTTAAGAAATTTAAGGCAACTCTTGAAAATGCCCTAGAACAACACGGTCGTAACTTTACGAGATACCGCGACCACAAGTACGCAGTCGCTTATTCCGTAAGTAACTAATTTGCATTTCTGCATTTATATTAAAATTATAAAACCATAATCATCGCTGGTGATCGTTATAACTAAGTAGATACTAAAGTTTATCGAGTAATTATAGGGTATATTGATATATTTACTGTGGTATAGGGTAGGTATAAGTACGTATTATATTTGTAATTATTGTATAAACTACCTCTGTGGTACAGCGGTAGTGTGAGCAACTGCTGATCATGAGGTCTCGGGTTCGATCCCCGGGTCGGGCAGTGTTATTGAGCTTTATCGTAAAAAGAAAAATTCTCAGTATCAGCCCGGAGTTTGGAAATGCGCCCGGTATATGGCAATAGGCTCGCCCCCTATAACGTGGGACTTAAACATATCAATAAATGGTGTAATACACCTCTGTCTACCCCTTCAATAATTGTGATGTTACTATATTTATTTATGAATTCCATGTGTTATAGGGCCGTAAATCAGTGGGTACGACACGGTTGCTCGAGGAAAGTTTGAAATTAGTCCCTGAAGTAATACTCAAAGAAAAAATTGTCTTAAATGAGAATAATCTGGTAAGAACGACCCTGAGCATCCTAAAATTATAGTAATGAAAAGGTAAGGTCTAGAAATGCGATCTTTAGATTGACGTTTCGACTTCATACCCAAGATAATCTCTGTTTCTTTTCAAAATATGAGCTCATTTTTTAACACAGTGAAGTAAAATTAAGCAACCCGCATAATACCTGCTGTGATCACGACAGACAGAGTCACTGTCTCAACATTCCACGTTCCGTTTTTCATAAATCTTCAGATTAGGCTACATGAGTTTGCACGGGATACTGTTCCGCTTTTCCCATCTCTGCCTAATGTTGTAATCGTCACTTGTAAAAAACCTGTACTAACCTACGTATTTAGCACCCAATTGTGTTATCCTGCTTCAGGTGCCGTTTTCTGTAATTAGAAGCATAATCTCAAAACGTTGCCAGAAAGGGAATTGTCGTACCATTAGAGAACACACTGAGAAAATGATTCGATTTAGGTACCTACTCCGTTTTTACATTATAAGGCTGGCAAACAAATAAATAAATTTCCCCTAGTTGTAAACGGTCACAAACTTCACTTATTACTCATACTAAAGGCATAGGAGAAGGGAAGTACGAATAACAGAGCGAGAGAATGAGAAGATACATAAGCCTTATACCCTTCTCTCCTACTATCTGTAATAGGTTTATCGACGTAGATATTAGTTTTTTTTATTGCATGTAGTAGCAGACGAGCTACGGCCCACCTGATGGTAAATAGTAACCATCGCTCATGGGCTCAACTATACCGAGAGTATTGTCAAGCCGCTGCTTACCATTTCATTTCACCAATATGAAATAAAAGAATAAACGGTTATCTCCTGTTACAGCCAAAACGCAACGATGTGCTTCATGGCCTGTCACACGGGAGATGGTGGTACCACCCCGCTCGGGCCCGATACCAAGTGAGTACTCCCCCTTGGTACCCAACCCTACGACCAATCATGCAATGTATGATAATTGCTTACTTCCCTTAGTCGCTTCATACGACACCCATGGGAAAGAATGGAGTTGTGACACTTGTATTCTTAGTCCGTCGCCACACGGACAAAATATAGTTTCAAATAATTTGTTATAATAAGTACTATGACTCTTCCTTTTTAGCATAGATATAATGTCAACGACTCCTTTACTCTTATTTGCAC
Source organism: Leucoma salicis (assembly GCA_948253155.1). Lineage (NCBI taxonomy): Eukaryota > Metazoa > Arthropoda > Insecta > Lepidoptera > Erebidae > Leucoma > Leucoma salicis. The sequence continues at coordinate 7,883,604 of OX411820.1, read as the reverse complement.
TGAACACTATATTCGGCTGTCGCTTTCCTCTTCCGGAGAAATTTCAATACTCTGGTGATTTATTATCGGATATCTCAGTGAAGAATATTATACAAGAAATCTGTATGAAGGTTTGTTATTAGAGAATATTTTTTTTATTTACCAATCACATACATAGTTCAATGCATAATAGCGGTAGCGATACGGCAGAAAAATAAAATATTATATCCTTTATCTTGTATCTAGATAGTGTTGGTATATCGCTAGGCTGTTCTACACCAACCACTGAAGGAATGTAACATGGTTCCGGTGACCCGCCAATATAGGCGGATAGACGGGACACAGCAGGTTTCTTTAGTGGGTGAGAGCCCCACACTACCCTGATCGTTGCCCCAAACGACGGGGTGTGCGGTTAGGTACATTTTTTCCCGCATAAAAACAAAAATTGAAAACTTTTGAGTCACTCATGGACGTATAAAGTTTATTAAGTCCATGGAGTCACTTGATAAAATCTGTGTGCCGTACGAGGTCTGGAACTGGGATTGGGAATCGAACTCGATAGTCTCGATACCCCTGTCTTTGCAGTCGTCTTTCAACGGTACACAGATAATGTTTATGCAAAAATATTTATACTACAGGAACCATCTATTTTTCTGGGATAAAAAGTAGCCTACGTCCTTTTCTGGGCTCTAAACTATAATATGCACGTTATATTTAATGATGAGGGGTTCAATAGTTACGGCGTGAAAGCGTAACAAACAAATAAAATCACTTTATACGCATTTTTAATCCATCCATCCATCCATCAGCCTTTCAACGTCCACTGCTGGACATAGGCCTCCCCAAGAGAACGACACAACGAGCGGTCCCGTCATGGGGGATAATGCCGTAATCGCCACGCTTGGCAGGCGGGTTGGCGATCGCAGTGGATGTTGTTAATACTCAAGGGAGTGCTGCTGCCCGCTCCCGCAGTATTCTCTCAGTCGGCTCCAACGAATCCCGTGGGTAGAGTTGGGTGGGACAATTCTAAAGCAGGCCCCACACGGCCATTTATAATATTAGTAAGGATTCGTTATTATGAAATGAAATACACCACTGGATTTATTATAAAAACAGCTGGATATACTATTATAAAGTTACAGTTAAATACATTTATTATTTTTTGTCTAGAACTTCGTGACGTTATGGGTGCTTGGTATAGACAATGGACAGTATGTAGACGACGCATCTTGGCGCATATTGCTTATGCTTCTAGAATGTAAGATCATTTTCGTCATCGTGGCTATCAGCAATGTGGACAGCTTGTCACGTAAGATATTATTTATAGTGTAAAATTATAGTATAGGTATAACCATAGATATAGTATTTTAACGTATAGATCACCTAAGCGTGTGAGCGAGAAGAAAATCTTATACGGCAACATAGCAAGATGGAAGAGGAAAGCAAATCTAATGTCATTGCAACCCATTTGAATGACAGTTAGTCTACAGTCTTCTAGCTTGAAATTAGCGTCGCGGTTTTTTGATTTATTTGTGTTATAAATCTTGTTTATTATATGATTATAACTATTAAATACAATGGTTGTTTGTTCCGTGAGTGTCTGTGATGTCAATCATGCAAATAATCTTGATAATTGCATGTTTCACAGGTAAGTTCTCAGGATGTTATCACAACTTAAATGCTTTTATTTTAGGTCATAATTACTGATTTTCGGTTTCAGTTACGGATTAATTTCAATTTCATTGTTACTGTTTATATTTTACATAGAAATATGTCGCATTGTTACATATTTGCAAGATTTTAGTAGAAAAGTTTTTAGGTACCTACATATACACTAGGGCTGACTTTATCGACAAGGTATATTGTCGATATTTACCCTAAATGTTTGGAACATTTTCTCCTAACACATTAATGGAAAAAATGCAATAAAAGTTCTACAGGAGATATAGTCAGTCAAGTCGATTTAGTTAATTTCAAAATTATAAGCAGGTTTATGTTGCTAAAAGCTGAGTGTATAATTCCCTTTCAGCTATCCATTAGCATTTCAACGTCCACTGCTGGACATAGGCCTCCCCAAGAGAACGCCACAATGAGCGGTCCCGTCATGGGGGATAATGCCGTAATCGCCACGCTTGGCAGGCGGGTTGGCGATCGCAGTGGATGTTGTTAATACTCGAGGGAGTGCTGCTGCCCACTCCTCCAGTATTCCCTCAGTCGGCTCTTACGACTGCCGTGGGTAGAGTGGGGTGGGACAATTCTAAAGCCGGCCCCACACGGCCCTTATAAAATGCTTAATATATAATTCCCTTATAAAATGCATAATATCGTTGACTGACGTTGCTGGTGAAATAAATAAAAACGAATTAATTATATTTGTTTTAATTTATTATGTCTGTTTTGTTTCATTAGTTGAAGATGATTATTTGAATGAGCGAGTTCGTTAAAGAAACTGATTTGTTTTATCATTTTATCAATAGTCAGTCTAACTCTTAAAACTTACATCACTATCCAACGCACACATTGACAAATCAAAATTGGTTACGCGCTATCGTGCTGTCAGGTGATCTATACGTTACTATATCTATGGAAATAACATTACATATTATTTAAAAAAAGTCTAACACAAATTAATGATATCTACTAGTCGGTTTACGGTCACGGAAGCTACTCGTAATAGTAAAGAAGCCCAATGCGTAGGATATATATTATTATAGGGCATACTTGTGTGGAGTAAATACACTTGCATTCCCTGTTGCGTCACTCATAATCCAATCGAACAGTAAACAGAATAAGCACCAGTCGGACTTTTACGTTCTGACCTCACACGGGCGATTACATAGATAACTTTGAAAATTTAGACCGTTCGTTGTTATGAAGAGAAAACCTAAACTTACTTATCATCACGCAATCTCCCTTGCGGGGTAGGCAGAGATAACATAGTCCCAAAAGGCTTTACTCTTACATAAATCTCTCGCTTCCTCAACATTTCAATACATGACCGATTTGGTGTTAAAAATCTAAAAACATTTATTTAAAGAACAAATTTTTGAAATGTGGAAAAAGTTAACTTTAGTGCGAGCGGGAATCTAACCCTTCCAATCCGGGGAATTGCTCTAACCGCTAAGCTATCGCACTGACATTTTTCTTTACGACCGCCACACTTCCCCTGCTGCTCAGCTAGAGCATGTCAAGTGCTAAAATACAGATCAAAACACTTATTTAGCTTAAACTACGTCATCATATTGCCATTGTTTTGACGCCTACCCGTGTTTTTATTTCAATGTGTTCTATGATTCATTTCATAGACAAGCGCTAACGTTGTCACTTGAGAATTATTTGAACTGGAGCGTTCTCCAGTAATAATTCTATAGAATAGTTTGGATGGAATTAAAATTGGAATTCTGGAGAAGCCAGAATCATTAAGGCCCTACGGCATCACGCTGCTTTATTTGACTTATATAAACATAGTTACTTTATAATATAGTTTGTTTTCTATTTATGGGACATTTATGCAATAAGTGTACATGTCAGTCTCTCGAGTCGTAGGGAAAAAATAAAGGTTTACATAAGGCTAACTAGTGGCGACTTATACTTAAACTGTAACAAATATTTCGCTGCATCTGATGTTGTTGAGGTTAACAGGTAGGTTTAAATGAAAAGTCCTCATAGAATCACTCTGTCTGTCCGATACCGGACACGTTCCACTATAATATGTTGCCCATCTTCAACAGTGCCACATAAATCACAGTTTGGAGAGATTTTCAGCCTCATCATGTGTGCAAAATGTTAAGTGGCATATGTCCGGTTCTTAGCTTGAAAGCTAAGAACCGGACATATGCCACTAACACTACTAAAATTGAAGTTACAGTTAGAATTCTATACAGAAATTAATTCTGTGTAACAAACGAAGTCTTATATCAAATGAATTTTCTAATGACATTTTATTAAAGTATTGCTTCAATCATTATTTTCTTGTTATAATATAGTAAATAAAGTACGTTGCCTTTTACAGCGGTGGCTCAAAATTGTTTAGCCAATCACATGATAGTGAACATACCTTTAAGTGGAGTTGACAGATTTTTCCATGCAGCTTTAGCCTGTCAACTTTTGGACGTCGAAGCCATACCTGCTGATCTAGAGAAGTAATTTTATTATGATCATTAAAGAATGGATTTGTATATCCGCATTTAACGTGATTGCAATCCCCCGATACCTGCGCTTTTAAGCCGATTTCGTAACATTAATAACCAAATTTAAATAACACGAAGCTGTGATACATAAGTTAAACTATTAAAAGGGTATTTTTATGTGTCACTTAGATAATTGAAAATATTAGATGAAAATAAATATGGGATTAATACATTAACTATTATTTTATTGTGTTTGGTGGCAGACGAGTCATGCACGGCCCACCTGATGGTAAATGGTAACCGTCACTCATGGACTCAACTATACCGGGAGTAAGTATTGTCAAGCCGCTGCACACTATTTCATTTCATAGATATGAAATGAAAGAATAAACACACAGATGTGCTTCATGGCCGGTCACGGGAGATGGTGGTACCAACCCGCTCGAGCCCGATAGCAAGTGAGCACTCCCACTTGGCTTGGTATCCAGTACTACCACCAGTAATGCAATGGGTGATAATTGCTTACTTTCCTTAGTTCGCCTCGTAAGACATCCGTGGGATACAATAAGGTGGTGACACTTGTATTCTTAGTCCGTCACACACGGGCTAATAACGCTGAAAATGTTATTCAATGGTACTATTCATTACTAACTACGTATTTTTACAAATTTGCGTTTGCATTTTCAAGTGGAAATGCATTTTAATACAGATTGTTGAGTAAACACAACAAACATTAAGCGTTTCATCTTCGATCGGGTTATACCCGCCATATTTACTATAATAAACTTATACTGACTAATGACTCATCGTCCAGTTGGAACGACTTATGTTCTGGTGTCCCTCAAGGCAGTATACTTTCTCCTATTCTTTTCTCTCTTTTTATCAATCTTATAAGCCATGACTTTCAATGTTCGTATAATTTATATGCCAATGACTTGCAAATATACACACAAGCCAAGTCAGGAGATCTCCATCTGGCAATTGCTGCAATTATCCGTGACCTTGCAGCGATTAAGGATTGGGACGTAAGGTTTTGCTTGAATATAAATCCGCACAATGCCAGTCTATATTAATTGGTAACTCTCGCATACTGAGCAGATCTAATGTTACCAGTCTGCCATCAATTTTCTACAATGGATCTATCATTCCATAGAGTAAAGTCGTCATGAACCTTGGCCTATTTGTGGACAATACGCTAGAGTGGAGGACTCAAATTACAAATATCAGTCAGAGAGTTACGGGAATTCTTCGCTCTCTTTATCGACTTAGAATTTTCTTCCCATTGAGACCAAGGCAATGCTGATTCAGACCTTGGTTTTCCCTATCATCGACTATGCTGATATGTGCTACCTCGACCTGAATGCAGATTTGCTCAATAAACTTGATCGACTTCTCAACAATTGCAATTCGATTAGTTTTTAATCTTCGTAAATTCGACCATATTTCCAAATTTCGCTCTCAACTAAATTGGTTGCCCATCCGGCAAAGGCGTAGTTATCGGGCGCTCTCACTTTTATATTCCCTCTTATACCTACTCCCCTAACGCTCCTAATTACTTAAAGCATCATTTTGAATTTCTATCTACCACCCATGACCGACATTTCGCTCCTCTAAACCTCTAATAACCTTCTTCTACACTGTCCATCTCATTCTTCTAGTCTTGTGCATTCTATTTTTAATGTACAGGCTATCCTTCTTTGGAATGCGTTGCCTCTGGAGATCAGGATGGCTACAAGTCGTGACATATTTAAAGCCCGTGTACGTGAACTGTATCTCCGTCGTTTGGCAGAGTCCCCTTAATGATACTTCTTATCAACTCGATACTTATTATATATTTATGTAAGTATATTTATGCTGCCTCGGTAGTATAGCGGTAGTGTATGCGACTGCTAATCATGAGGTCTCGCGTTCGATCCCCGGGTCGGGCAATGTTATTGAGGTAGGTACCTATATAGTTGCTATTTAGTGTTTATACTCTTTCTTTTATATTACCCACATCAAGGCTTTCTGATACTATTCGAACTGGTGAATGGTAACTTAGTTATTAATTACTAGTTTTGAATAAGTTAAAGTATCAGTAAAAGTAATATTAGGTAGGTAATCAGTCACACTATCAAGAGAAGAGAGAGAGTTTCTAAGAGTTTCCCATTCGTTTGCAGGTCCATTCGAATCTATAGGGCTAGCATATTCTTCTTCCATTAGTAATCGTTGACCAAGTCATAGCTGAATTAGGTCAGTGCAGATATAGGTTTATACAACACACACTAGCGTAAAGCAACGTTAAGATGTATAGTACCTATGCACATTCGTGATTACCACGGGAATTAAAATTAGCCTTTGCGTAATTATTATTTAACTGGTGCAAACTGAAGCTAAAACATTAAATTTTCAGAATAATTGAGAGCGCCAGTGAAGGCATGCCGGGATGGATTCAAAATTTTGTCATATCTTTAGTGCAACGTGGGGCTTTGACGATTGTCACTGTAAATCGAGATATAGCTCATAAGTCAGGTGCCGTGATGCCGTCGCTGGGATTGCTACTTAAGTCCAATACTACACCAAGCGATGAACAGTTAACAAATCAGAGTAGTAATATGGTGAGATCACAGTAATTTAAAACAATCACACCGATTTTATAAAGATACAGAAAAAGAAGAATCTTAAGGTGGCTTCTCATTGTGTAAGATACCCCTTTTTTATTAGTTTTTTTTGTTAAGGCAGGAATAAATACCGCACACTCCGTCGTTCGGGGTAACGAACAGGGTAGTGTGGATGAGCCACAATATTAAACCCGCCATGTGCCATCTCTCCGCCTGTGTTTGTGGCGGGCCGGGTGGTACTATGTTATATTACTTCAGTGGTTGTGCAAGATACAGACCTACCATGTGTGCACTTGATCAAGTCTAAACCATAAGAAGAAATCCGTGATGGCTGATACCGTAGGAAACCAGTTTTAGGTATAGCTAGGTATTTGATAAATGCCCAAAGTTCCTACTTTGTTATTCTTTTAGAACATCACAGGTGGACGTGACAGCTTGATCAAGGATCTGGACCACATTCAAATGGCTGTCCTACCAGAGTCCTATACTTTTGAAAATGTTAACTTCGATATGAGTATAGATGGTAAGTGGTATGATCAATTTGATTTCTCTAACGATGATCTAGTGAAATGTGTGTGTATTCTGCGTTTGTGATGTTTAAAAGAGCTATTGTTTATTGTCAAATTGTCACTCACAGAAAAGTGGATAAACTTTTCGTCTCTTTCCACAGATTACAGAAGCAAGGCTTGCTTCTGTGATCTCTGCTTATTTAATTTTGCACCCCCAGATTGTATATCCCAACTATGTGATGGATGTAATCTATCTTTTCTTTTACAATGCCCATCAATGTTCAAATGTACGCTTGTACCGTACAGTCTCCTTAATTCTATTTATTGAATAGGGTAATTTCCACCGCCCATTGCTGGTAGTGTCACGTTTTGCGGCTGAATTTAGATTTAAAAAGTGTACCTACACGCTCATCGCAGTCAACCCTTCTCCTTTCTACGGCAGAGTTGTAATAATTCATTAAAAATTAATGTTGCAGCTACAATCCTCAAAACATTCGACTCCCTGAATCCTTTTGAGGAGATGTTGTTAAAGTGTGGTTCTGTACTGGGGGACGTGTTCTCGAGAAGAATGTTGCTTCATCTACTGCAAAGTAAATCACAGAGAAAATTCTCTGAAGGTAATTTTTTGTTATAACAATGTAGCCACAATAATGATACAGTCTCACGCTTTTATCCGTGAAGGGATAAACACAAACGTACCACATTGTCACATAGATCTAAGTATATCATCATAATATTACACACATAAAATCATACTCGTATGTGTTCTTGGTGATAGGATGAACGGTATGGCATAAGATACGAACTTTTTATGTGCCTCATACATTTAAGAGGCGAGCTAACTGCGGGTATACCGGACCTGGTACCGGGCTCCGCACTATTACTCGTTTGAATTGTCTAAAACTAATTGACAGCATATCTTATTTGGGCCACGATTGATCAGCTATTTGGTGGTTATATCTTTATGCTTATAATCCAAATGGATAGCTTAGTTTATTCGACAGGGTCTATTTTGGTTTCTTTTATTTGGTGGATATTTTTAATATACAAATTAATGACGATTGTATAAAAGTTGACTCCACAGTCACAGCTTGAAGCGGTTGTTCATACCTGCTACAACCTACCCGTGTATCAGTGTATGTGTGTATAAAGAGGCGTCCTATTTAATTAACTATATATTACCTATAATTTTCTAAATTTCTCGACATGAAGCCGTAGCGAAGCTGTTTTCTATAAGAGTGCTGGAGTGTGAAGGCGGTGACTTCACGCGGGACACCTCATTAGTGTTGGTACACCCTGCCCCTGCTGTGGCGGATCCGAAACCACCGTATTGTGCGTGTTTAGGAACCAGGAAAACACGTGAGTTTATTCGAATCCTCTCATAGTAGATTAGAGCATCTGTATTAACAAAAAGTACTTCTTTACTGGTAGGTAAGCTCAATTAAAATACGAATGAGCATCAAGATCATATTTGTATTTGTCGATTTCTTCACTTCATATTTAATGCATTTTTCTAAAATAAGTTTTTATATATTCTGACGCCTTAGCAGCTGCTAGACGGCAGTTTCTGTTTACCTTACATAGTGAGACAGAGACTTAGCCATTGATGGTTGCGCACTGGCCACCAGACCATCGAGGTAGAGTATTTTTAAATGAGAAATAAATAAAAATTTATGATTTATTTTAACTGGTCTGGTCAGGTTTCATTAAAATGTATTTTTCAATTTATAAGAATAATAAATTTGAATTTATAAATTATTTAAATTGTTTAGTATCCAGTGACCTAATTTAAACTTATTTAAAACATATTGTTAATTTTTAACTTTAAAGATATCTTTAATTTTAAAGCTATAATTTTCACAACAAAAGCACAAACAAGACTACTAGTTAATTATATGATATGTATATTTTTTTGAAAGTACTAAAGTGAATAATTTATAATGTTTTTATTTTAGCAAGTTGTAGAGACCTTCCAATGTATGCGTTTTGTGGCTACATGAAGTTCCGTCATTCCGTGTTCAGAACTACCACTTACGAACTGCTCACTGTAAATCAAAAAGTAAGTTGGGGAACAAATTATTTGTGAATGTGAAAAAAGAGAAGTTTAGTGCGAGCGAGATACGAACCTGCGTCCCTTCCAATCCAGGGAAGTGCTCTAGAGCGCTAAACTTCTCTTTCTCCACATTCACAAATAATTTGTTCTGTAAAGTAGCTGAGCATGTCATGTACTAAAAACAGATCAAAAAAGTAAGTTGGTTTGGGAGTATCGATTGTTAAATCAATCAAAAAATAGTTATCTATTAGCGGTGGGATACAAATTAACGACTTCTGCAAATGCATTCCAAAATTTGAAATCTATTGAATCCATCCATCCATCAGCCTTTTATCGTCCACTGCTGGACATAGGCCTCCCCAAAATGGGGGTTTTACCATAATCGCCACGCTTGGCAGGCGGGTTCGCGATCGCAGTGGATGTTTTTAGTACACAGGGGAACGCTGCTGCCCGGTCCCCCGGTAATCCCTTAGTCGGCTTTTACGACTCCCATAGGAAGAGACGGGGTGGAGCTATTCCTGGTGGCCCCACACGGCAAATCTATTGAATAAATATAGTAAAAATATTTTAAATTCTATAGCCGCTTTTTATACAATATCATCCTGGCCCTCATTATTCACAATGGTGCCTATAGCGGGCCTTCCAGTCTACCGATTTGGCAGAATATCAATTTCTAAAAAGAGTCACTAGCATCTGACCTCCGCAACCCCAACTTGGGATAAGCCGGATAACGTGCTCTTCAAGACAAGGCTTCTAGCACAATATTTGACGTAGCTAGTATATCTTAGGCATGGAATAAAATACTTGCGTTCAATGAAATTATTGTTTTATTACATCAATTCCTCTGATCACCTCTATTAGCTATATCACCGAAATCGAAGGTATTATTGAAACATTTAGCGTTGCAGACCTCTAATGAATATTGTTTTCATGAGAACTTGTTATTCACCCATGTGAACATCGAAGTGTCAGCGGGGCTGACTTAGTAGGTAGACGATTATTTCGTAACTAAACGATTATTTTGTTTACCTTCCAGCACGATTTACATGCACGGGCTTTACTATACTTAGAGCGGTACACGAGGCGATGTTCCAGCTGTGGAGCTGGCTGCTTCACAAAATTACTTGGATTGCGATGTAATAGCGTAAGCGTCAAAGATTATAATGCACGAATGTCATCTTCTGCTGATTGAACGAGTATGTACAGTTTTGGTTGCGATGTGAATACTTTAGATTTTACTTTGTCACATGAAATAATATCTCTCTTTACCACTGCGATTCTCAAATAGGTAACCATTTTGTCATTTTATATGTAGGTACCAAAATTCCCTAGTGATACTTTGATACAGGAAATTATTTATGGCAATAACGTTGAAAACTCCCCGATAGGTACTTTTTGACTTCGTAGACTGTGCGACGGTATCACACAATATCACGTAGTCTACGAAACGGATTTTTATTATTGTAAATTTTACCAGGGATTGAAAGATGAGAGTGAAGCCCTAAAGCGAACGCGTCGGCAAATATGTGCATTGAGCGCCGAAACTAAATTAAACGGAGAGGATAACGATAATACTTCGGAGTTTTCGGTGAGGATTTTTGAATCTATATTATTAAGGAAGAAAATAAAATTCATTGATGATGATGGCTTTAAGTAGTTATTCATTTAAGATTAATAAAAGCTAAATTCTCAGCTAAAAAATAAAAACGTGAATTACTCGCACCTTTGGAATAAATAATCAAATTATTTTAGCTGCCTGGAGATTGGAGTTACCAGCTGCTGGATACGGAAGGCACATTGATAAACCGTATTTTGGGCACAGAAGGTATGTTTTTCTACTGTACTTACTCTTAATAAATCAAGAATCCCTAAAAGTTAAAAGATTTGAAAATTTTCTTTTGACCTTGCCAAGGACTCCATATCCATAATAATAACTGCCTCTGTGGTGCAGCGGTAGTGTGAGCGACTGCTGATCAAGAGGTCTCGGGTTCGATCCCAGGGTCGGGCGGAGCTTTTTGATCTTTTTTGTAAAAATAAAAATTCTCAGTAGCAGCCCGGAGATTGCAAATGTGCGCGGTAGACGGTAATAGGCTCGCCTCCTATTACTTGGGACTTAAACATAGCTGGCGAACCGTGGGTGTATACACCTCTGCCTACCCCTTCGGGGAATACAGGCGTGATGCTTTGTTATAACATAGCGCTTCTTGAGTTATTAGGATATGTACCTATTTGTAAATATTCCACAGATAGCCATTCCTTCAAGCAGTATCCAGAACACAAACGTATCCGATCGTTCTCCTCGTTAGATTTGGAGAACTGCGAGTGTCAGTCTATATTGCAGTCTGTGTACTCTCAAGTTATTGACCACTGTCAGGGAGCAGGTAACTTTATAAACAATTAAACAGCTCATTCCACCATGAAAGGGCCAGCGCGATCGAGGGAGTACCACCCTCTCACAAAAGATCAGCGTGTAACAACGGTAGTTGCTCCTACTGTTGTGTTCGTCGATGAGTGAGATCATACCAACCTTTTTTTTTTATTTAGGCGGGAAAAAATGTTCCTATCCGCACACCCCGTCGTTCGGGGCAACGAACAGGGTAGTGTGGACTAAAGAAACCCGCCGTGTGCCATCTCTCCGCCTTTATTGGCGGGCCACTGGAACCATGTTACATTCCTTCTGTAGTGAGATCATACCACCCTACCCCCCTTCCTATCGTCTTCTTATTAGCCATCCTATCTTATCCCTTACCTTGGAGATGGCGACGTGCGAGTGATGCCTCTGGTGTTGGTGTAGCGTCTATAGCTAACGGTAACCGCTTACCATCAGGTAATGAACCGTATGTTTGTTTATTGCCCATGTAGTATAAAAAAAATCGAAAACCGGCTACGTCGCAAAATGTTTAATCCATCACCTTAAAATATTAAAATTATAACGGTTCAATTACATAATAATAATAATCAATTATTATTATATTAGTAATAATAGCTAATTATTTAATAATAATTGCTAACTGTGTATTTTAAAGAATTAATAATTGCTAAATATGTAATTGAACCGTTATAATTTATTAAATGTTTCATTAAATAATCATAATCAGTTTACAGTATTTAAAAGCTGGCTTTCCATCAACGAAAAATGGCCAACTTTTCTGTTGTCAACACCTCGTGTTGGTGACAAATGTTTTTTGTAATTACCTTGAGTTAGCAACAAATATTGTCAACAAATGTTGGGAATCGCAGTGTTTTCTTATGTTTAGGTGAACATCAGAAACTATTTGAGGCGTATATGGAGTACGCAGATTTATGTATCAATATAATCGTAAACATACCCCAAGGTGTTCGTCTACTGGCCGAACTTGAAGACTTTATCAAGGTGTTTATTAAACTGTTATTTTTTTTTTGATAAATTAGTCCGTGTCCACCCCATTCTTTCTCACGGGTGTCGTACGAGGCGACTAAGGGAAGTAAGCAGTTATTACCCATTGCATTACTGGTGGTAGGGCTGGGTAACAAAGGGGAGTGCTCACTTGCTATCGCGCCCGAGCGCGTTGAACAACGGTAAGCATTCTTACTATTGTGTTTTTCATATTGTGAGTGCCAAACCCCCACATAGTGTGGGGCATCTCCCTATTATCCTTTCTATCCTCCCCTTTTTATTCTTCCTCTACACCTCCTATCCCTTTCCTTGGAGATGGCGATGAGTAAGTGATGCCTCTGGTGTTGCTAGCACTTATAGGCTACGGTAACCGCTGATTACCATGAGGTAGGCCGTATGCTTGTTTGCCCCACGTAGTATAAAAAAATTAGTAAGGAAGCAATGGTAGGTACTATATTATTGTCAACAAATTATTTGTGAAAGTGGAAAAAGGCGAGCTTTTCTGCAAGCAGGATTTGAACCTGCGTCCCTTAAAATCCATGTAAATGCATCCGATAGGTGGCATGGGTCGTAAAGACATCCAGTGTCGGACTGGGACTGGGCCGGAAGGGCTCGGGTGGCTCCAGTTAGGGCCCGAGACTGGATAATGGTAGATGGGATACCATCGGCAAATAAAGAAATATACAAATTATTAATTATCAACGATATATATCGGTAGGTACTTAACGTACAGTTCCAATTATCTATGTTCCAATAATACAACAATCTAGCATTTGCCCGTGGCTCCGTCATCGTCTCCGTCTGTTCTCGTCATCCTCGATTAAATCTGATTCTGTGTCCTAGCCTGCGCGGTCCCCCTATCGTATCTATCGCCTGCCTTGCGGAAAGCCCCTCAAAGTATGCCCGTGGGGGACCGCGCAAGCTTGCCCCGGCTGGCAAACGCCACCTCGACTATATGGCCAGTCCAACGCTGCAGACATCAAAAACAAATGTGACGTGGAGATTGGGTGTCACCGTTAGGTGTCTGTAATAGCCTCTTCCCCAGATTGGAAGGGAAGCAGGTTCGAATTTATGAGCATGTCAAGTGCTCAGATCAAAATATATTATTGTTGTTATATTATCGACTCCTATTCAGGGAGTGTCTACTTTTAAAAATAACGTAACTTTGTAGAGTGGGAAGCTTTACCCCGCGAAGAAATCTCACAGCACTAGCAATTGGGTCCAAGACTTCCACTTGGCATCAGTGTTCACTCTGCAAGGGGTGTGTATGCTCGAGACAGGAGATTTAATCGAAGCGAGGAAACTGCTGTTCCAAGCTATGGAGCTGTATTGCTTGCCTTACCCTACTTCTAAGTAATTTATCTACTTCTGTTTATGAAGCAATTGTAGTAAATAAGCAATTAGTAATAGAATTGTACTACCTCTGTGGTGCAGCGGTAGTGTGAGCGACTGCTGATCATGAGGTCTCGGGTGCGATCCCCGGGTCATACAGCGTTATTGAGCTTTATCATAAAAGAATAATTCTTAGTAGCAGCCCGGGGTTTGGAAATGTGTCCGGTAGACAGCAATAGGCTCGCCCCCTATTACGTGGGACTTAAACATAGCTGGCGAACCGTGGGTGTAATACACACCACCGAAGGAATGTAACCCAGTTCCAGTGGCCCGCCAATAAAGGCGGAGAGACGGCACACGGCGGGTTTCTTTAGTGGGTGCAGGCCCCACACTACCCTATTCGTTGCCCCGAATGACGGTGTGTGCGGTTAGGAGCATTTTTTCCCGCCTTAACAAAAAAAAAATGTGTATGTGTGTAATACACCTCTCCCCTTCGGGAAATACACGCGTGATCCTATGTTAGTTATAGAAGATTTTCCAGGAAAACACCCGAGGCTCTTCAATTATTCCAAAGGTCTAAGTAGGTATATTTTATTTTCTGTAATAGAAACTGTACTGTTAATTCTTTATAGGTAATATATAATTCTGAAGTTCCTTATGTTCATCTTATATGTATTTAAAATACTGCTTGTAAAATACTATGTAGGTACCTATATTGTTCTTTTTCTTGTTGTGGCTTCTTGTGAGGCTGCTTAAGTGCCTTGCATGAGCAAGGGATTGCTTACTATCTATTTAGTTTGATCGATTTATCGCATGGATAATTGTAGATATTCCGCGGTCCGGTACCTACTCTGCTCTACTCGGTCTTACATGACAAGACGCACGATGGAGTCGCTACTTTGCCTTAAAACGTGATGCCTATCTATATGTTACCTCTGCTAATGCTCTTCTTTTTTCTTCTCTAGCTGTTATAAAGGAAATAGTAGGATAAACAAATATTAAAAAATTACATAACGCAATATTGAACTGTTTTCTAAACAATGACTCCAAGAGATGGCCGCGCTACAAGGCCTTTGAAGAGGCGTCATATGGTTGCTGAGATTCTTTTGTTCATTATTTTTAATTATATGTTGTTCTTGTTTGTTAAAATGAATGTTTTTTTTTATATTTTAGACATCAAAGAAACTTATTGAACATGATGGAATCAATTAAGCAACTTCTGGGTCTGTTCGTTGTGCCCAATTTATTTATTGCGCGTGACAGCGGGATCATTGGATATTTCTATGAAGAAATAGCGAAGACCCTGAATGTATTGTATATGCTGTTCACAGTGAGTATAGAACATAATCTTCAGCCAATTACATAATATAAGAATTTAAGCAACTGTTGCGGTTTAATATACCAGTGTACCACTGGATTAATGTCACACAGTTCCAAGTGGTCCGCCAGTAAAGGCGGAGAGACGGCACACGGCGGGTTTATTTAGTGGGTGGGGGCCACACTACCCTATTCGTTGCCCCGAACGATGGCATGTGCGATTAGGGTACATTTTTTTCTCGCCTTAATAGAAAAAGGCATACACGCGGTGGCGTCAAGTACTCTCCAAAAACAAGTTGATAAAGGCGTTTGCATTTAAGATCTGCGATAAAATTTTACTTAGATATTTACAGTAATATTTTTTAAAATTTGAATATTTTTTTATAGCTTACGGTGACAGTCGAGCCTCGGCCCACCTGATGGTAAGTGGTAATCGACGCTCATGGACTCGGCAATAGCAAAAATAATGCCAAATCGCTACTCACCATTTCATTGCGCGGATAAAGGAAGGAATTGACTTGGCTTAGCTACCTCCCGTATCGGACGGCGTAGCGTAGGACGGCCCCCATCAGATGGACCGATGATCTGGTCAAATCCGCGGGGAGCCCGTTGGATGCGGTCTACGCAGGACCGCTCGTTGTGTCGATCTCTTGGGGAGGCCTATGTCCAGCAGTGGACGTTGACTGATGGAAGTATGGCTATCTCCCGGTATTACCAAAAAAATACATAGAGCTGTTTCACTGTCGGTGATACGGAAGATGGTGGTACCGCCGACAACCGACCCGCTCGGGCCTTATAATAAATAAGTGAGTACTCTCACTTAATTCCTTGTCATGTCAATAGGTATAAGGTTTGTAAAATAAAGAAAGGCGTATTTTGATATAGCACAATATATTATTTATGACAACACAGATGGCGGAGTGGTTCAGGACAAGTCTTTGTGTGATCCACAAATGGTTGTTCTGAGTCTGGCTGTACTTTGTGTCCGTGAAATTGCATGTTTGTAAAATCCCCCGCGATACAAGGATTATTCCTTAGAGCAGGGTGATGTTTTTTTAAAACTCAAAATAATGCTGATAGAATACTATACAGCTCATTATCTACCTTTTTTTTTTTCGCTGTGGAAATGCATTTACGCATCCCCCCGGTGAGAAACAGGGGGTATGTAGGGCTCGCCGAGCGCTCGGATCTTAGTTGCGCCCGGAATAACCACTAAAACCACAGCGGCCCCTTCCATGTCATGCAGGGCGCCGGAGGGTCATCTTTCGACATTCTACTCCGACGCCCCAGGCGGATGGCCTACTAACCGCGCCCTGTCGTCATCAAGGCGGTGTGAGGAGGTGAGCGAAGCGACGCGTTCCCGCTCCATGGCCTCCTTCCGTGCAATTACAGCCACACAGAAGGAGGCAACGGCCGACCAGAACCCGTCACCGCCGAGCATTTTGCTTATTACGGCCGGCAGCGACAGGTTTCTTCCGATTGCCGTCGTCAGGGCGCGGCGCTGGGGCCCCCAGGCGGGGCATTCCTCCAGAGTGTGGCGCACGTCGTCGACTTGCGCGCCACACTCGTGATATCCGGGGGCCCCTTCTCTGCCAATTTGATGCAGGTACTTGCTGAAGCATCCATGTCCAGTAAGTACCTGCGTCAACCTGAAGCTGAGGTTGCCGTGCTTTCGATTTAACCAGCGGTGGATGTGCGGCCCAACCGCTTCTGCTGTCCCCCATCCTGCTCCAGGGGACTCCAGCTCTTCGCTCCACCGCCGGATCATCGTCCCTCGGGCCGCCTCACGTGCTCTGCCCAGACTCCTTGTGGAGAATTCCTCTCCCCTGGCCCGCACCGCGGCATAGAGCCAGTAAACCTCTGCCGCTGCCTCTGCTTGGAGAGCCCAAGGCGGGTCGCCTGCCAGCAGCGTCGCTGCGGCCAAGACACCGTACGGTACCCCCTAATGGCCCTTACCGCTATGACCCTCTGCGGTCGTCGCAGAAGGGCCTTATTAGAAGTGGTAAGGGCGTCCGTCCAGATCGGGACACCATACAGTGCCATAGACCGCAGAATACCACTATAAAGCCGGCGGCAGGATGACGATGGACCTCCAATATTTAGCAAAAGCCTACCTAACGTCGCGGCTGAATTAACGAGCCTAGGAGCGAGCTGGGCAAAGTGCGGCCCGAAATTCCATTTACTATCGAGGTGCAGACCCAGATATTTCATCTGAGTCTGCACCGGCACGGCAACCCCCTGTACATTCAGGCGTGCTCCTCGGAGAGGACCTCGGCAAGCGCCATGGAACAGGAGTGCCTCAGTTTTAGACAACGAGACCCTCAGGTCCAACATACCGATCCGGTCAACGACGAGCGCTACTCCCATTTCCGCCAATCCGGCAGCTTCCTCGAAGCCGGCCCACGGTCACGGTGACGAGGGTGTCATCTGCATAGCAAATGACTCACATCCCGGGAAGTAGCCGGCCCCGCAGGACCCAGTCGAACCCGACGTTCCACAGGATCGGACCGAGGACGGATCCCTGTGGAACGCCGCGCTCCACCCGATGGTGATATAGGCGCCCATCGCCCCCCTCCCAGAGCACGTGTCTCCCCACGAGGTACGCCTCCAATAGCCTCCGGAGATACGGAGGCACTCCATGGAACCGAAGCTCCTCCTACAACGTCTCATGAGGGAGACTGTTGAAGGCGTTTTCGATGTCGAGCGAAACCGTCAATACGACCTCCCTTCTGGCCACTGCCTCGGTGGCCAAGGTTTTCAGGGCGGCCAGCGCATCTATTGTAGAGCGGCCCGACCTGAACCCGAACTGCGATTCTGACAGTCCCGGCCCGACATCCTCGAGGTGCTAGACGAGACGGTCCGCGAGCACCTTCTCGAACAGTTTGGCCGTCTCGTCCAGCAGCACCAACGGCTTTATGCTGAAGGAGAGTCAGGTGGGCGACCCTCCTTCCGCAGCAGACAAAGTCGTTCCGCACTTCCACTGCTCCGGAAACCACTCGGACCTCAAACATAAGTTGAGCAGTTCCCGAAGCCTATCCTGAATGTACTCTGCAGAGATGCCGAGCACCAGCTCCGGAATGCCGTCCGGACCGGGCGCCTTCCTCCGCCCACGAAGGCGGGAGAGGGCCACCTCTAGTTCTGTGTCGGCGACGGGAGCCTGACGGCGCCTAGAGCGCGGAGCTTGTTCCGCGCCCGTTAGGTTGGGCGCCCCAATGGATCCCTGTCGAGGCCCACCAGTAACTCCTCATGGGCCCTCTCCTTTACCCGGCTGATGGCCAGCTGCAATTCCTTTTTTCTTCTTCGGTATTCTGCCCGCAGCTGGCCCTCAAGGACGGCGTCCCCGACATGCCTTCCTCGGCACCGGGCGTAAGCAGGCCACGCACGGTTACAAGCCGCCCGAAGATTTGCAATCTCGGGCGACCACAAGTAGACCTGTCAGCGCGGCGGCCTCCGCCGGGACCTCGCCATCGCCGCGTCACACACTGCCGTCAGAGCCTCTTTGATCATTATCTACCTAGCCTTACCCCAAACATTGTTGGATTTGACACTAGAATTTATACGGAGTGATTCCCTCTCTGACCTCCACGATTCATCTAAGGGGACAACTGGCGACCTAAGAAAAAGACCGGTGTCAACATTTTTATTCAGGTCTTACAACCGCGTCTCTCCACTCACCGTGTCTGACAATCTGTAACGAATGCCAGAATGTTATTTCAAAGCCGGGATGCAGTGTAACATGCCTTCCAGAGTACGGGGATTTTAAGCGTCTTTTTGGTAACCTATCTGATTGCCAGGCGAGCGAAATTTGCTTAACCTTGCCCATCGTTTGAACTACATTTTCTGGATTAATCCATAGCGTATTTATCGTATGTGTACAGGAATGTAAAGAAGAAGCAAATGCAACATTAGCAGCTAAATGGTCCCTGAACTATGCATTGCGTACAGATTCCAACCTCCGAGTACTGTGCACGAGCTACGCGAACACAATAGCTGTTTATGGGATCAAACAAAAAGTACTACTTAAATTATTTATCGACATTTCTTACAAAGTTTGATTACTCACATTAATAGATTCATTTATCCTGGTGCTTGGGTGTCCCACTACCACTGAAGGAATGTAATATAGTTCCGGTGGCCCGCCAATAAAGGCGGAGAGACGGCACACGGCGGGTTTCTTTAGTCACTAAAGAACTTAGTGGGTGAGGGCCCCACACTACCCTGTTCGTTGCCTCGAACGACGGGGTGTGCGGTTACGAACATTTTTTCCCACCTTAACAAAAAAAGAAAAAATATTGATCAGCTCCAACAAGTTTCTAGCATGGTATTTGTTTGTTTATAACGACGCCATGGTATACAATCCATGTAGTGTCGCTAATTGCGAACACATCGGCTTTAGTTCACGGATAAATTCAAAGCGTTCTATATAGAACTTTCTCTCTTAACTAAGAGTTGTAAAATTTTGAGAATTTCACGATTTTAACAGAATCTGATATAAATAATTCTGATGTGACTTTAAATAGGTATACTAATTAAGATAGTAGGTAAAGCAAAGGGTTTTATAATTTTGGTATGCATTATAAATTCATTGATTTGATCGACAATTGCTGTCCTTAAAGATTTTTATATCTAACATATTGAAATTTTATTAGCTACGTCCGTCTCCAAAGTATTAGCTACTAACTCTACCAATAAAGCTAATAACTAGGTAATTGTAAATGAAGACTTAACACAACAAATTATTTGTGAATGTGGAAAAAGAGAACTTTAGTGCGAGTGGGAATCCAATCTGTGTCCCTTCCAATAAAAAAAAGGGATATGCTCTAAGCCGCTGAGCTATCGCACTGACCATCGGCCATACCCAATATTCACATCTCATTTGTCTTTACGATCCACGTCATCTATCGGATGCATTTACATGCATGAATCCAATATAGTAAGTTTAACTGTATGGCCGATGGTCAGTGCGATAGCTCAGCGGCTTAGAGCCCTTCCTCGGATTGGAAGGGACGCAGGTTCGGTTCCCGCTCACACTAATTTTCTCTTTCTCCACATTCACAAATAATTTGTACTTAAGTAGTTGAGTTGAGCATGTCAAGTGCTAAAATACAGATCAAAAAGAAGACTTACCTAACAGTTTCCTCAAATGTTTTTGTTTAGTTTTCCATATGTAGAAAACTGGAGAAGCGAGCTTTAGAGAGCTGTCGTCGCAAACGAGGTCAGCTGGATGTCACTGAAGTGGAAGCCGTCTTCTACTTATACACCAATATTTTTCTGTTCTAGTTAGTATTTAGCTTTCTTGTTACATATCACCCTAAGAGGTGGCACACTTAGAGGAGATATTTATTTACCGCTAAAGTAATGTGACACAGTTCCAGTAGTCTGCCAATATAGGCGGTATGACGGCACATCCATCCATCCATCCATCCATCAGCCTTTCAACGTCCACTGCTGGACATAGGCCTCCCAAAGAGAACGCCGCAACGAGCGGTCTCGTCATGGGGGATAATGCCGTAATCGCCACGCTTGGCAGGCGGGTTGGCAATCGCAGTCGATGTTGTTAATACTCGAGGGAGTGCTGCTGCCCACTCCCTCGGTATTCCCTCAGTCGGCTCTTACGACTCCCATGGGTAGAGAGGGGGTGGGACAATTCTAAAGCACACGGCTGTGACGGCATACGGCGGGTTTATTTAGTGGGTGAGAGCCCCACACTACCCTGTGCGTTGCCCCGAACGACGGGGTGTGCGGTTAAGTACATGTTTTCCAACCTTAACAAAAAAAAGGATAACGGTTTGTTTGGATATTTCTTGTCCTTGTAAAGGTATATTATTGAATACTTCCAGTAAAGGTATATTATTATTTTAGTCGAATTTTACGATTCTATTCAAATGATATTATACCTAGTAAAGTAGTTCCATTATATTACGTATTCTTTGTATTCCCTTACAGAAGGGACCTTCAGATAGACAATTCTTATAATTTTGCTACTTCATTAATTTCGGATAACCACAGCTAAAGTTCGTAAACACAGATAGTCACATTTATTATGCATTATATCACAGCACGAAGAATTATAGTGTCCCTGCCTATATCTACTATTGCACGCCTCATAAGCGAAGCGTTGTGTACTATTCTCGTATCGCGCAGAAAAACTGATTTTTCTAACTTAAAATGTCTCTATTTATCATATATTGCACTTGTAAAATAATATATACACACACATATCAAGAAAAGACACTATTTTTAACACTCATGATATTTTTGATGCCATTTTTGTTATTTAAACTAGTTAAAAAACTGAAAAAGTTCCGTCATGGACGTCCATTTCTTGTAGGTAATGTATGTTAACACGATAACGACCAAAATATTTTACTAATCGAGTCTTTTTTATTCTTATACGAATTAGTATGATTACGAATAGAGCCCTATCACTTCCCACGGTCTGATTCTACGTGGTTTAATTGTTATTAAATAAACAAAAAATAGTGAATATTTACTTTCGATTGAACATTAAAACCAGCGCCTCCTTATTTCGTGAGAACTATTTCTATAGACCAATATAGAAGTACTTCTTAAAATTAGCGCTAGATGGCGTATAAGACATGAGATGTACTTTTTGAAATTAGCGCTATCTAATGTGATTTATTGAAAACTACTTAGTAAGACCAATACATTATTAGTTACTTATCAAATAATCAATTTTATTGTGAAAAATGAAGATTATACGGCGTGCACTTTTGGATTTTCCAAAATATTTTTATTTTATTTTAGTCTGCAATGGGGCAAAAAATTGGAGAGTCTGGAATTCGGCCTAAGTGTGATGCATATGTTGCCGAGTGTTCACCGTTCTGAGACCCGACATCTACTTACACTTTGGATGTTGAGGTTGTTGCTCTGTGATCTGAAGATACACGACATGGTTACGATCATGAGGGAGTTTCTCTATATGACGGACTCTTATGATTTATGCTGTATGATATTTTTATCCATTTATACTAATATTATAGCTATACCGACTTTAATCACCTATTTTATGCGAGACATAAGTATCTACTTAGGTTAGTAGATGTAAGCTAAGTAAGTAAGATCAACTGCCCCGGTGTTCGATTCCCGGCTTGGGCAGTGTTATTGAGCTTTTTCATAAAAAGAACAATTCTCAGTAGCAGCCCAGAGTTTGGAAATGTGCCCGGTAGAAGGCAATAGGCTCGCACCCTATTACGTGGGACTTAAACATAGCTGGCAAACCGTGGGTGTGCATATACACCTCTGCCTACACTTTCGGGGATACAGGCGTGATGTTATGTTGAACATTAATTTAAATTTCTTCATGGAGATCGTTGGTAAAAAATTGCACTTTTCTTTAGTAACACCCATTACAGTTTTATAACCAAGACAACCCATTCCAGTGATAGATAATTAAATACTGATTACCTTACCTGATAATGCCTTCTTTAAACCTATAAATTCTTGAAATGATGAGCTTCCATTAGGACTTATCAATGTTCTGTAAAAGAAAATATCGTAAGGAAACTTAAGTACCTACTTACCTGAGTGATTATCTCGATAGTCTTGCTATGCCACTCTGGGCTAGTGTGAAATTCTAAATTCCTTATCATTTTATGAGCAGACCTGGGGGGTTAGGCAGAATGTCATATCTCACATGTCGATCGTATCGTGATCACTGTGATTGGTTGAGAGATCACTGTGATTGGCCAACGCCTTATTGTGACATCACGCGTCGGTTTCTCAACCAATCAGTGATCTCGATACGGTCAACACGTGAAATATGACATTCTGTCTAACCCCCCTGCGTCGTCTTATAAAGATTTTATGTTTAAAAGCATATTTTTTTGTAATTTGTCCGTGTGGTGACGGACTAAGAATACAAGTGTCACCAACCCATTCTTTCCCACGGGTGTCGTATGAGGCGACTAAGGGAAGTAAGCAATTATCATCCATTGCATGACTGGTGGTAGGGCTAGGTACCAAGTGGGAGTACTCACTTAGTATCGGGCCCAAGCGGGTTGGTACCACTATCTCCCGTGTGACCGGCCATGAAGTACATCGTTGCGTTTTGGCTGTAGCAGGAGATAGCCGTTTATTCTTTCATTTCATATCCGTGAAATGAAATGGTAAGCAGCGGCTTGACAATACTCTCGGTATAGTTGAATCCATGAGCGACGGTTACCATTTACCATCAGATGGGCCGTGGCTCGTCTGCTAATACATGCAATAAAAAAAATACCTTAACTTTATAAATTTCAGCCGAGACCTGGTACTATTACTATGCGATCATTATTCTGCTCGATACTGGTTATTGTGTAGAGTCGATGAGTGATTGTGAGAAGTTCTACATCAGGAAGGGCGACGCTTTATTAAGGACAAAGACGCCTGAAGCAGTTTGGAACTTTTTCGTATCTATGTGGCTTGTGTGAGCTTTCTTACTTCTATGGAACCATGATTAATTTAATCGTACTTTATTCCTTGACATGTATACTATTACAAAGTAACAGGGCTATGTTTGTACCACTTAACATAATAGTTGGCCGTGTGGGGCCGGCTTTAGAATTGTCCCACCCCTCTCTACCCACGGGAGTCGTAAGAGCCGACTGAGGGAATACCGAGGGAGTGGGCAGCAGCACTCCCTCGAGTATTAACAACATCCACTGCGATCGCCAACCCGCCTGCCAAGCGTGGCGATTACGGCATTATCCCCCACGACGGGACGGCTCGCTGTGTTGTTCTCTTGGGGAGGCCTAAGTCCAGCAGTGGACGTCGTTGAAAGGCTGATGGATGGATGGAACATAATAGTTCCATTACAGGCGGAGAGACGCCACACGGTGGGTTTATTTAGTAGGTGAGGACCCCACACTACCCTGTTAGTTGCCCCGAACGACAGGGTGTGCAGTTAGGTACATTATTTCCCACCTAAACAAAAAAAAGGGCTATGTTTGTACGTTTGAGATATTTAAAAGCGTCTCTCAACACAAAACTATTTTCTAGAATTTTTGTCTGATTACGCGTAGTGTTGTAGGTTCGATTCACACATGACAATTCTTTGTACGTGATACTCTATTGCAGGTTGTTAAAAAAATTCATTTAATTTCTTTTTAATCATAAGGTAACTGTAACGGTACGGTAAGTTTCACTATAATTCATTTAAATTTATGGCCATCTTTACTAATAATATAAATTAAAAAAGTTAGTTTGTTTGTCTATTACGCTTTCATGCGGTAACTATTGAATCAATCATTATGAAATTTTGCGTGCATATAGTTTGGAGTAAAAAAAGGCTTATTATCTCGAAAAAATGGTTCCCGTGGGACAGCTATTTTTGCATGGAGATATTAAATTAATGTGCTGTAAGTCATTCTGACTTATTTAAATTCCGAAGTCCACGCGAACGGATTCACGGGTTTAACCTAATTTTTTTATAAACGAATTTTGTTAATCTTCAGAACTATCAGAATAGGGGCATGGGAGAAATCTATAATATGGGAAGAGAAAATAAAACAATTGCTCACGAAGAAGCTTGAGAAAAGTGAATTTAGCGCATTAATATTGAGTCGGCTCATTGAGGGGCTACTTATAACGCTAGTAAAAGAGGTAAAGGACTACTCATAGTCACATAAGATCTATTTTATCAACTATGGCTTTTAAAGTAGGAGATTGTCTAACACTCTTTTTAGTCTTTATAGTTTTTTTAATACTACGAGAGTGGCAAAGGCGGCTTAATGCCCGGTAAGCGGCTACCATAGCTTATAGAGAGGCATCACTCGCGCATCGTCAACTAAGTACAACAAAAGGCATTGTTCCGTGTGGTGATGGACTAAGAATACAAGTGTCACCACCCCATTCTTTCCCACGTGTCGTATGAGGCGACTATGGGAAGTTCGCAATTATAATCCATTGCATGGCTGGTGGTAGTGCTGGGTACCAAGTGGGAGTAATCACTTGGTATCGGGCCCGAGTGGGTTTGTACCACCATCTCAGCAGCGGCTTGACAATACTCTCGGTATAGTTGAGTCCATGAGCGACGGTTACCATTTACCATTAGATGGGCCGTGGCTCGTCTGCCACTAATTGCAATAAAAAAAAAGGAAGAGAGGAGGGATAATAAAAAGGCACTCACCTTACGAAACTTAACAGTAATTACGAGACTTAGCCTACTCTCTTCACGTGGAGCTTCTATGAGAAGTTGCTATTTTCCCAGTCAAGCCATTCATGCCAAATGAAAAAGATAATGAGTTATTTTATCACGTCATTAGGTTTGGTAGGCTACTTATAAGTATCTGGTAGGTAAATATATTCATGTGTGAAGACATTTTGAAAAAAACAGCTGTTATAGGCTATGTGGATGTATGTTAACCGAAAATATTTATTTTTATTTTTGACCGTTGAACGGATGTTTTTTTGTTTTTTTGATATTTTTGGTTGCTCTTGATTAGACTGAACTATACTTCAGTTTTTATATGTACATAGTTTTTATATGTACACCAAGAATAGCTCCACCCCATCTCTTCCTATGGGAGTCGTAAAAGCCGACTAAGGGATTACCGGGGGACCGGGCAGCAGCTTTCCCCTGTGTACTAAAACATCCACTGCGATCGCCAACCCGCCTACCAAGCGTGGCGATTATGGTAAAACCCCCATTTGGGGGAGGCCTATGTCCAGCAGTGGACGATAAAAGGCTGATGGATTATCCCGCTACTATACCGGGAACTTGAGATATAACTTAAAAGCTAGCTTTTGTTTGTGGCAGTTGTTGAATACTAAAATTATGTCATTCGTTTATGCAATCAAGCGTACAGATTACCTATATTTCTTCGATGTACAGACGAGACGTATTATGTAGATTGGAAATAAAAACTAAATAAACTTAAAATATTTTGCAGATGGATAATAGAAATATAAAGAAAGTAATACTAATACAGAAAGCTCTTAAGCAAATGTTCCAAGAAATGAACAAAGAATGTGAACGCATACCACTACACCGGCCTAGGTACTACTTACGTACTAATCTTTACATTTATAAAATCAGTATAGACAAAGTGCAGAAATGTAAAATAGAACATAATAGCTACGAGTGGAGATTGAACCAGCAGTCTTTCAGATAACTGGTCCAGACGCTCTGCCACTGATCTCTCGTAGCAGAACCTACTCAGAGGCATTAATTTTCATATCACTATTCTTTCTTACTGTTTTAAAGTCTCTGCCATCTGTTGGATCTATGTGTATGCACTGTTTCGACACGGTATGCTTTATTATTACAAATAATCATTAAATACTTAATGACCGCTCGGCCCCCTTAGAATGAAAACCGAAACGTTAGACGAACTTTCGTTTCACTTCATTGTGATTATTATTGATTGGTCGCCTAAATCACGCGTCGAATTCTTGACAAATCAGAAATCATGCGTCGGACTGTTGATCAATTACAATGACTCGAAACGAAAGTTCGTCTAACGTTTCTTTTTTCATTCTAAGCGGGCCTTAGAAACCTTTTGTATTCCACACATTGGAAACAGATAGATAACGATAATTGTGTTACTTTTCAGACACTGCCTTATGCAAGCATATTACAACTATATAAGGGGAAAGAAACATCAAGCCTACAATTATTTGAATAAGTCACGGGATTATTCCAAACAGTATGCGCATAACACTCTTATAATTTGGGTGGAACATACGTACAACGTTAGTAAAGGCCTTTTTTTGTTTTATTTGATGGACTACAGTACAACATATCCCTATTCACGTATAGAAAATACTTAGTCGTAAAATAGCAGAGGGCAAGTCTATCGGCGTAGGCTCTGCTTCAGGCTCCGTCGATCCAAATTTACCAATAATAAGAATATTGTAATGAAAAATTCAGTAACTCTTAGCACAACTCGTAATTCGAATTCGAGAGCTCGCTTTGAAGCGGCACGTCTATGCCACTAGCTTTAGACGTTTGACTACAGTATCTCAGTATTGAATAATTAAATACTTGAAAGCGGAGTGGTTTAGATATCGGCCTCCCGCCCGAGTGTTGTAGGTTCGATTCCCACACGGGACAATAGCCTCTGGGTGATCCACAAATGGTTTTTCTGAGTCTGGATGTACCTACTTTGTGTCCGCGAAATTGTATGTTTGTAAAAGGGGGGCTTTTACATGCAAGGATTATTGCTAAGTGCAGGAGTTGTCTTTAAAAAAATCTGTAGAATACTGTCCAAAATCAATG
Source organism: Leucoma salicis (assembly GCA_948253155.1). NCBI lineage: Eukaryota > Metazoa > Arthropoda > Insecta > Lepidoptera > Erebidae > Leucoma > Leucoma salicis. The sequence goes on along the minus strand of OX411820.1, from coordinate 7,856,088 downwards.
CACGATTTCTGCCACAAGTTTTTGCTAAACTTAAAAGGAGTGCTCCATTAAAACTGTGATTAGACCTAAGCAGATAATGAAGTACCGCGTGGGGCCGGAATTTAGAATTGTCCCACCCCTTTCCACCCATGGGAGTCGTAAGAGCCGACTGAGGGGGAATGCCGGGGGAGTGGGCAGCAGCACTCCCTCGAGTATTAACAACATCCACTGCGATCGCCAACCCGCCTGCCAAGCGTGGCGATTACGGCACTATTCCCCCATATGAGCGCACAGGACCGCTTGTTGTGGCGTTCTCTTGGGGAGGCCTATGTCCAGCAGTGGACGTCAAAAGGCTGATGGATGGAGAGAATGAAATAAACTATTATTATTATTATAGATTAGTCATAATTATCCTCCTAACTGACGGAAGAAATGTCAAACAGTCGCAGTAATTCACCAAAACAGGTGGAGAGACTGCACACGAAAGGTTATTTCAGTGGATGACGGCCCTACCCAAGAGTCAATGCCCCGAACGACGGGGTGTGCGGTTCGGATAATTTTTTCTCACCTCCACAAAAAACAAGGATAGCTAATGCGACTGCTGTGTTATTTCCTTTCAAACTAGGGTAATAATAATAGTGTAACGTACGAATGAAGTACCTATTGCGTGATTTTCGAGTGGTAGACCCTTGCTTATCCCAGCATGAATGGGCCGGCTCGATCGGGGAAGTACCACCCTCTCACAAGAGACCAGCCTGTAACAACGGTAGTTAATCTTACCGTTGCGTTTCGTATGGTGAGTGAGAGCGCCGGAGGCCCAAACCCCTTCCCTATCCTCTACTCATTATCCTTTCTGTCCTCTCATTAATATTCTGCCTATCCCTTCCTTAATATCCTACCTATCCTCTCTTTATTATCCACCCTATCCACCTCGTTCTATTCCTTTCTTTGGAGATGGAGACGCACGAGCGATGCCTCTGATGTTGTTAGCGTTTATATGCTACGGTAAATGCTTACCATTTGGTAGGCTGTATGCTTGTTCGTCACTCACAGTAGATATGATGATGATAAATAATAAGCGGAATTCGTATATTCTTGTATGCTGACATGATAGACAAATATAAATCTGTTATACGGCATAAAAACAAATCCTTAAATCAGAACGTAAATAGATAATGTAAAGTTGGACGATGAACACTATGAACAGGTCGTGAACGCAAATTCGACCAAATTAGATTAACCTAATTTGACTCAATATGGTAGATATATTATGTAGGTGTGAGGTCAATGGTCATACAGAGAGTATTTATCTTTAAACAACGTACTAGGCATCCATATATTTGTAAGGAATCTACTGAGGAACTAGTATTTATTATAGGATAACTCCAATATAGTGTCCTGAATTGGTCCTTCTCAATAAATCATTTTTTGATCTATATTTTATAGCATTTGACATGCTCAGCTACTTTTAAAGTACAAATTTATTTGTGAATGAGGAAAAATAGATTTTTGGGGAACCCCCGCTCCTTCCCGCTCGTACTAAAATATTTTTCCTTATTCACATATAAATTTGTACTTTATTAAATAATTGTTATCTCTCATAGTTACTTACGGAGGTATACATACCTACTCGTGCGAACCACTTAATGGTAAGCATCAGCCTCCATAACCAATAAACGCCAGTGACTGTGACGCGTCATTCACGCATTGCCATCCTCGATAAAATCACAGAAATAGTGTCACACACTAGTGGTCTGTCAATACAAACGGAGATACAGTACACGGCGGGTTTATTTAGTGGGTGAGGGCTCCACACTACGCTGTTCGTTGCCCCGAACGACGGGGTATGCGGGACATGATAGAAGGTAAAGTGGAAGGATGCTATACAAGGGACGCGGAGTTTTGAGCCTGATATTAACCTTGTATTAGAAAGTTAGGAGGCGGTGGCTGTGTATGCCGTGTGGGGCCGGCTTTAGAATTGTCCCACCCCTTCTCCACCCATGGGAGTCGTAAGAGCCCACTGAGGGAATACCAGGGGAGTGGGCAGCAGCACTCTCTCGAGTATTAACAACATCCACTGCGATTGCCAATTCGCCTGCCAAGCGTGGCGATTACGGCACTATCCCCCATATGAGCGAAACAGCACGGGACCGCTCGTTGTGGCGTTCTTTTGGGGAGGCCTATTTGCAGCAATGGACGTCGAAAGGCTGATGGATCGATGGATGGTGACAGTTTACTAGGACATCTAAACACTGATTTACTATATATTTCAGCATTGGAAAGGGACTTTAAAACCAAAGTTTTTAGACTACTGGAGTGAACACCTCGAACCAGACAACTTATTGGACTATAGAGATTTTGATCAAGAGAAAGGAAGGATAATACCGTTCACTTTACCTCTACCTAAAGACTTGGAAAAATAATTATTTAATCTTCATAAAATATGGCGTAGTGGTTTAGGTATATGCCAAAGATTACAATACCCAAAGTATATGCCGATCATGACGGTGTTATGGATACGTATAGGTACTACGCATAATAATTATTTGTTTGATCATATAAACTTGAAAAATAATATCTCTCTTTATAGAAGAACTATTGCACGCCTCATAAGCGAAGCGTTGAGGTGTGTTCTACTCCCGGTTGACACGGAACAGCTGATTTTTCAAACTAAAATATTTTTAAATGATATTTTTTTTTTTACTTTGTCGTCGTTTTATGTAAGTAGGTATATAGTTAGTGTTTCTTAGGCTTATAGTTAGTGTTTCTTTGTTGAATATTTAAGTGTCTAATAAATACTTATGTTTAATCGCATTTGACTAATAATTAAAACAAAAACATACTGGCAAAATATTTATTAAACAGGTCGATACTTACAAAGCTAGAATAAACGATACGAGGTACCTAATTGGTTTTTTGAAATGTATTCTAAAATAAATAGATTTTTCGTGTAAAATTATAATCGATTTTGTTGACCAATCATGTGTGCGTCAAAGCGTACACCCAGTCTCCTAGGTAATAACGCAAAACATTTGAGTCCTGATCCTAACTGCGAAGCCAATCACTAGAATCAGCGGAATATTAAAAAAAAAAACAATATGCGGCTATTTACAGTTAAAAATAGTTAAACTTAACAATTAAATTTCGATTTTTTCGAAATTCGATTTCGTTTCGTGTAACCCAGCTCATACAGTAATCCAGATTGTAAAAATAAAGGTACAACATTATTTACAGTAGGTACCTACCTTATAATATATATTACGAGTAAGTCAATGTAGGTATAGGTACTGCGACACGCACAATTTTCTTACACATTTACAATGGAATGAAAAGAAAAACATACACAAGTATATCACAAAATATACAATTTATTTGTGGTTTTTATTCCTCCAAGCACATACCGATACTATCTCCATGGGTGAACGCCAAGAAAAGCTCACAACTTTCAGAATTTTCAGATTTTCCAACCTAGGTTTAGCAACTCTAGGTTTCAAGCGCTTACCACTGAAGTAATGTAACGTAGTTCCAGTGGCCCGCCAATACAGGCAGAGAGAGGTGGGTTTATTTAGTGGGTGAGGGCCCCACACTACCCTGTTCGTTGCCCCAAACGTTGGGGTTTGCGGTTAGGAGCAATTTTTCCCGCCTTAACAAAAAAAAGGTTTCAAGCGCTTATTTTGTGTCGATGTGACGCAATCTGTAGATATTAATTTGCATTAAATCTATACAAATAAATAGAATTGAAATATATGTTTGTAATATCTAAATAACAGTTTTTTTTAAACTAAATGCATTTGAAAATATATACCTACTTCTTAAATGAATTGGAAAATATACCTATACGTTACTTACATAATTTTTAAAGTTACTTCGTTTTGTCTATTCTGGGTAACATCTAGAGATGCCACGAATAGGGATTTGCCCGAATACCGAGTATTCGGTGAGGCTATTAGCCGGAGCGCCGAATATTCGGCAACACTTAGTACCTTTCGCGGGTGACAAATTTTAACCTGCATCACTTAAAATACGTGTGATGACGACGCCCCACAGATTAACAGTTCGCCCGCAGTCTCTGATCCCATCAGATAATCTGACGTCCAAGGTCTGCATAGCCTCATTAACCCCCCAGAGCCCTTGGAATGTACTAAATCGTATCGACATCGTATCGTCTCGCTTTTGATTGGTAGAGAAACCGACGCGTGACGTCGCAATAATCCCACCCCACGGCCAATCACGTTGATCTCTCAATCAATCACAATGACAAGTCATGTCGATATGATCGAGTGAGATTAATTTTAATCCCCAAGTCAGAGCTCGCCATCAGTGTTTCTAGGTACCTAAACCATAACTTGGAAAAAAAGTTACCGAGGCAAAATATGATTGTGTAACATCTCTGCTCGCTTTCTCCTTTTAGTCATAGTATGTGACTTGTAGTACACACTGGTATGTACTTTTTTAGAATATCAACACAAGTTCATAATTTATTTATCGTTATGTAAATTTTATTTGCATGAAACAAAAATAATACACATTTAATCTATGCTTTCACATTTTTTTATAACATAAATATAACATAAAGAAATGGAAAATAAATTATTAAATCTATTTAAGCATAGATATTCGAAACATCATCCTAATTACTTATATATTATATCAACACAGTTTTCAAAGAAATTCAACATTTTACACAAGATTGGGTTTGAAAATAACATTACGATAAACAACACCCAAAACTTTCTCCATCCTAATTAGATAGTTGTTATTCTTACTTACTCCCACAACAATCTTCATGAAATTTTGCAATTCCATATTCAAATTTCGCTTTCTATCTAATCCTTTATGGACCCTTTCTTTTTTATATTTAAATTATGGTCTATGTGGCGTATAAAAACAACTTGTACAATTTCACCCAAACATTGTTTGAAAAAAGAATTGTAACAGTTGCTGTATAGCATTATTGTCATCTCAGATCTAAAATTCTTCGCTTTTAGCCACTTTATGAGAGTAAAAAGTCTTTTATGCGCCTTGGAAGAGGTAATGACTTTATCGAGCCATTTTTCACATTCTGCAGAATTGAATCCCGGCATATACTTTGAAGTGTTTCCACTGAAAAATGTAGATTTTTCTAAAATTTATGTAAATTTTTAAAATATACTAAGTAATTTATATATTACCAAACAAGATATACTTAAGAATGTCTATTCGCTGGTAGACTGATAAAATTCATCGGGGACACATATTGTATTTTACAATTCATCATTCATTCATCATATTCCATGCAAAAGCCTTTTTTCAACTATCCCATGGTTATGCATTTGTTTCCTCTCAGAGTGAATGGATGTAGGCCACAACTCTGGCCTAGTGGGATTGCCAGACTTCATAAGGCACTAATAAAATTGTCAGGTAAACTGCATTTACCAGGCAGTGGTAATTTGTAGGACAACAAAACAACAACACATACCAAGGACACACATAGTTAACAGTGAGGTGTGTCTTATGGGGACTTTATATCTGACTGGGGATTTAAGTTTATACCATTGGACTGCAGAGTTCTTGATCTTACCAATAGGATATAGCTGTAAGATGAAAGCCCCTGCATAAAAATAATGAGACATGCAGGTGTACAAGAGTTCCAAAAAAAAAAATGCATGCAATGGTTTAGATGCTCTCATTCAAGCAGATTAAAACTTATTTCAGGATTTTATTTTTGGAATAATGTAATTGTGGATACATTCACCTCATATTACTAGAGCCTAGTTCAACAAACAATCTTTATGATTCTGCCTATCAAAAGCATAGCTATACAATAAAAAAAAAACTTTATATCTATGTGTATAAACAAAATTAAGTGATGTTATTAAATTAACACAAAGTTAAATTCATGCTGAATTGGCAAAGCATCTGGGACGATATTCCAGGAGATGCAGGTTCAAATCCTGCTTGTTAATGTTATTTTCAATTTCACATTTTCGCTTAATTCTTATGGCTAAGCATGTCAAATGCTTAAAATATATATATAAATATCAAGATGTTCTTAAATTTATAAAAAGAAAGTAGGTAGGCATAATTACCTCCATACAGCTGCACAATTTTCACTTGTTTTGTTGTACCATACACATCCACAACTGCATGCAAAGGCCCTCTCATGTATGGAATTGCTTTAGTACATGGCCCTTGATCTTCACCATTAATTATGAAATGCATCTCCGCTAAGTCTTCATCATCTTTATTTATTTTGGCACAAGGCACAAACATTACTCCTATGCGACTTCCAGCATCCATAGGTAATATGCCTTGTGGAGTGCCATTTTGTGACAAAGTTTGAGGTCTTAAGAGCATTTTAGATACATAACCTCGAGGGGTTTTCACTATGTGACTGTCTCCTAACACAGACACCCGCGGTTCACTTTCACGACGTCCGCTCGCCACTTGATTAACAAGTTCTACTAACACATTGTTCTGTGACTTTGAAATAGGAAATATCCATGACATACCTGTATTAGCAAGGTCTGGAAGTGCATACTGTGGCAAGCCCTTGTCACCCAGAGCTGCGGTTTGAGGATCGAGCAGGGTCAATCCTAATCGCATATGACCACTCCAACCACGCTCAGTTTTTTCTATTTCCACTAGAAATATTTCACCAGGCAATAGCGGCTTCTCGCTAAATGTCAATCCATGAGCGAAACTCGCCTTCCTATATGCTACGGTGTTATCCTCGAATAAAATAATATTGGATCCGTGGTAATGGTGAAAGCGAGACAACATTTTCACAGAGACATTTGCACTTCACAATAAAAACTTCTATCACTATCTTGTACCGTTGGAAAAATCTAACAATGCGTAGGTAGTGTAATTTCTTATAATTACATTTATTTTATAATAAACAAAGAAACTGACAACATTCTAATAGAGTATTTCACTTTATTTTATTAGGCCCTGTTTAGATACGGCAGTCAGTACCTATTATATATGTTGAATTTTGTTGAATTTCTTGAATTTTGTTGACTTGACAATTATAGCATGGCATCGCTTTGACATTTGACAATGACATGACATAACTTTGACAATTGACAAGATGATGGATTGGATACAGATCACATCACATGATTTCAACGTTTGAAAGTTTAGTACTTTTTGATCTATATTTTAGCACTTGACATGCTCAGCTACTCATAAAGTACAAATTATAATTTGTGAATAAGGAAAAAGAGTATTTTAGTACGAGCGGGAATCGAACCTGCGTCCCTTCCTTTCCGGGGAAGTGCTCTAATCCATTGAGCTATCGTACCGGATTTCGGATACAAAGTAAAGTTTAGTACTTTACTTTGTATCCGAAAACTATGTCTGGTAAAAATACGTTCATTTATTCTTCTGTGAAGATAACTGAATAAATTTAACTATATATTGATTAATGATAATTCAAACGCTATGAAAACTTTATTTAAGCCTTTTGCTATAATAATATGTCAAATCTATTTATGTATACGGCCTTGCAATAAAACGCAACCGCAAGAGAAAAACAATTACCATGACAATTACAACAATATGAACAATATAAAATGTCACTTTCTGGGTATGTCATCTCACGAGGTTTTCGTTTAAGTTTACGAAATAATTTAATAAAGTACAGACAAAAGTCTTGTTCTTGTCTTGTGAGGCAACCCATATGTTTATTGGAAGCCCTTAGTAAACCAAAATACTTATTTGTGAAAAAGTATTTTTCTACAAAAACAGTTTTCAGGTAAGACGCATTGATTTTTTGCATGATTCCTAAAAACTAATTTATGTAAAAACAACAAGTGTTTTTTTTAAATAGTACTATTCACTTGTGAATCTTGTGATGACACTAAACGTAAACAAAATTGTGCCGCGTCAAACTTTCTTGGATTTAATTTATATTCATGTCCCATAGACAGTTTAAATAATTGAACACAGTTATTATATTTACGTAAGGGCTATTTTACTGTATCCAAGAACGGTAAGTCCATTGCAAAAGTAATTGTTGCCTGTTAATACTGCTTAAATCTTGAGGAATGAAAAGAAGCCCCTTTTTGTTATACTAAGCTTTGTACTATAATAATGAACATTCAGAATAGATACATGATTCATTTATCCATCAACTGTGCCATAATTGTATTTATACTGCTTTAAGCTCCTAGCTTATGCATTACAAAAGTGCCAGATATCTGGGGGTGTAGAAACTAATAGGAACTAATATCCTGCCCTTTGAACTACTATGTGAACATCTAAAACATTGAATGTAATGGTAAAACCATTACCAAATCCATTGTAACTTAGCATCATAAAAAATTATGGTCAGTTTACAAGAAATCTTAATAATTTTAATATTACCTATATTTAATATTACTTATATTTTTAATTGAATGTGAGACACGGTAGACTAAGGAGAAGGTAGAGGATTGTATGAGAAATTATATGAAAAAGAAGGGAGTGAGTGATGAGATGACAGCTGATAGAGATGTACGGAAGACACAGAAAACACATACTGTATGCCTATGCCATATAAATGGTAGAAGGACAAGCTAATGATGAATATAGTCCATTGAATTGACTGTCATCCATAATGTCTGTAAGAAAATGTTATGTTTGAACACACAAATATTACCATAAACGTAATCAGTAATTACTTAAAAAGAAGGAAAATTCAAAAGACCGAGACTCTCCTACCTAAACAAAATTGGTCATGACCAATTTACACATGTGGTGAAGGAAGGTGAAGTCAGGAGTATCTATCCGACACTGGTGAGCGTGTATGAAGAGAATTATAAATGTTGAGTAAGCTAGAGACATTTGCAAGAATAGAGCCTCTTGGCACTGTTCTCTCTACCTACCTCGCATGACAGATGGTGTGATGATAAGTAAGTAAGAAAATTCAGTATATAAAATTAATTTGCTGATCCACATCATACACATGAGCTTAACGTATAGTGAGACATAATATAGTATGAAAGAACATATTGTAGTTTTTTTAAATGAGATGTCAACTGCAAGGCTTTTTTAAATTTGCATAAGATTACTTCAGTTGTAAGTCACTTAGGGACACTTTTAACTTGTTATTCTAACTTGAATGTGTAGGGCGGCTTATAAACCTTTCAGGTTTTTTTTTTAATTGATTTAGGCTACCATTATTTCCAATAACAACTATTCAGGTACTCTTATCAGTCATAAAACATACATTAAACACTGCTATCTCTTTACAAACAGAATTATTGTGTAACCTGTGGGGTTAGGCAGAATCTCATATCTCACATGTCGATCGTATCAAGATCACTGTAATTGGTTGACAGATTACTGTGATTGGTCAACAGATTATTGTGACATCATGTGTCGGTTTCTCGACCAATCACAGTGATCTCAATACGGTCGACACGTGACATATGACATTCTGCCTAACCCCTCTGTTATACTTTAAATTTATCAGAGTTGGATAGTCACAATGTGGCAGGTGTTTTAGGACTTTAAATATTTTTTTAACTCCTAATATTTTTTGCTTTAGTTTTATGCATTGAAGTGCACTTTTGTTGTTCAAAGGCCTTGCGCCTTATTATTTGTGACAGCAAAATGTTTTTGTGTATCTGTGCATCATTAATCCCTTAGGCTATAAATACATTCAGTGGACCACTGAAGTAATGTCACACAGTTCCAGTGGCCCCCCAATGCAGGCGGAAAGACCGCATACGACGGGTTTATTTTGTGGCCCCACACTACCGTTTGTTGCCCCTACAAACGGTACATTTTTCTCGTCTTAACAAAAAAAAAGGCTATAAATATTATGTGCTGAGATTACATTTATACAAATCAACTGTTTAGCTAACATCTGACTGTGAGCTGTATGAGGTCATTGAATGTGGTTACCTCAATGACAGATATGTCTTTTAAGTTTATTATCAAGTAGGTACTTAAATTAACACATGTTCACACACATGGTCGGTATAATGTATGCAAATACTTCCGACAGATGGCGCGGACTTCACCCAAGACGTTAAGAATGAATTTGGTATCGAAATTAGCGGTCCCGAGCAATTGTCACGATGGCTGAAAGCAGTGAGCAGGTTCAAATCCTGCTCGAGACTGTTGTTTTCGATTTCACATTTTCACACTTTGTGTTCATTTATATGGCTCAGCATGTCAAATGCTAAAAATATATATATAAAAATATCAAAATATTTATAGGTATTTAAAGTACTAAAAGAGATTTATTTACAATACATCTAACTATAATGAGAACCGGTATATAATTAACTTTATTGATGCCTTAAAACTAAGTATATCAATAGATCGACTGAAATAAATAACTAACTAAATTATCATCACGCCATTTCCCTTGCGGGGTAGGTAGAGAGAACAGAGTGCCAAGAGGCTTTATTCTTGCATACATCTCTCGCTTCCTCAACATTCATAACTCTCTTCATACACGCTCGCCGGTTTCGGAGACTGACTCCACCCAACTTCAATACATGACCGATTTGGTCTAGGTAGGTGAGTCTCGGTCCCCCCCTGTACCTACATTCTTCCACTTTCGCATTGTATATCTGCTTAACCAGTCGCTCGTCCGGCATTCTTTCCACATGTCCGAACCATCGGAGCATTCCCTTTCGCATCTTTACACCAATACTCTCTTTCATACCTACTCGCTCTCTTACGTCGCTGTTACGAATGCGGTCAGTCAGCCTCACTCCACAGATTCTCCGCAGAGATCGCATTTCGACCGCATTGACTTTACTCTCATGCTCCTTTTTGCATACCCAACTCTCGCTTCCATATAATAACGTTGGGACAAGCACTGTGTTGTGTATTGCGACACGTGCCTTCTGGCTCAGGTGGTGGCTGCCGAGAAGTGGTCCCAATGCTCCGTTCACTCTATTTCCTGCATTCACTCTTCTCTCTACATCAGTGGTGTACCTTCCATCCCGACTGAATCCACATCCAAGATATACAAATTCACCCACTTGTTCTAGCACACCATTTCCTATTGCTCTCTCTACTTTGTGGGTTCAATTCCCACTCAGGACAAATTATTTGTGCGATGAACACAGATATTTGTGCTGCGTCTGGGTGTTTTCTATCTATTGTATGTATGTATTTAGAAAAAAAAGTAGTATATGTATTATATCCGTAATCTGGTACCCATAGCACAAGCGTTAAGCTTAGTTTGGGACCAGAGGACGTTGTGTTGTGTGAAAAATCTGTTCTGCCTTCTTCTCTTTTAAAAACCATTATTTTGGTTTTGCTCACATTCACACGTAGGCCCCTTTTCTTACAATCTTCTGCTATTACGTCGACTAGGGTTTGCAGGTCAGTCGCAGTCTGCACTAATAGGACCGCATCGTCTGCATATAGCAGAGAGTTAACCACTGAGTCGCCCATCTGAACTCCCACATTCATTTCATTCAACCTTTGTAGACATTTATCCAAATATATGATAAACAGTCTGGCTGATAGAACGCAGCCCTGTTTAACGCCGATATTGTCATCAAACCAGGGTGACATTCCATCATCCAGCCGCACACAAGCTCTGCAGTCCATGTAGTTGGACTGCACCGCTTGTATCAGTCTACCGTTAATACCATACTTCGGCAAAATGTCCCAAAGTTCCTTTCGTACAACATTGTCAAATGCTTTCTCCAAATCTACAAAACTGCAGAAAACCCTCTGGCCTACAGCCAGATACTTCTCCACAATGTTGCGCAGAGAAAACACTTGATCCATGCATCCTCTTCCACACCTGAAACCTCCTTGTGCCTCACATAAAAATTCATCAGACTTTGGCTGCCAAACTGGTCAAGCTTATGGCTCTGTAGTTTGCACAGTCATAACGTGAACCCTTGTTTTTAAACAAGGGCACGATGAACCATTCCTGAGCTCCAACATATATTGAGAAGCATCAGGAAGGATTCCCAGACCCATGAGCCTCCAAGCTTGATCATCTCAGCAGACACCATATCAATACCAACGGGCCTTACCATTTTTCAAACTTCTAATCGCCCATTCAACTTCGTCCAAACTAATGTCATCAAGGGATGCCGGTACCGAATGCTGATCTGTTGGACCACATGTGGTACCAGCATCACCCTGAACATCCGCATACATATCTCCAAAATATTCACTCCATCGGCTTAACACATCTTGTGTTTGTGTAAGAATGTCTCCACCTTTAGACCTTATTTTTCATTCTGAAAGCTGACCAACCACTGCGAGATTTCTTCACCTCCCTCCAGAAAAGTTTGGTGTTGCTCTCGAAGTTTTTGGTCACCCTTTCTTTTGTAATCATATTTGCTCTATCTCGCTTCTCTTTCACTAAGGCTTTGGTGTCATTCTTACGTTGCCTGTATATTTCTTTCTTCTATTCTTTCATACTTGCACTCAGGTTCAAAGAAGATACATAGTCCAGCCACGCTTTTTTCTTTTGGTCTACAAAAGCTGATACTTCCGTATCCCACCATACATCACCTTTCACTTTCCTATGCTTCTTTGAGCATCCACATACTTCTTTCGCTGTATCTACCATACTATCTTTCAATACTCACCAGCATTCTTCTATGTCAGATCCCGGCTGACTTGCCATTGTCAGCCGTTCACGAACACCCTCTGCGTACTTTGCTCTTACACTCTCTTCTTGCAACTTTTAAATCTTTATTCTTTCAAGCCCTCCGAAGTGGACACGCTCTCGCCAGTGTCTCCACTTTCTGAACAGACCACTAAATCTCGCAATAACGAGATAGTGGTCCGTGTTGACAGTGGGACCCCTGTAGGCTCTTGTATCCAGAATTTTACTTCGGAGTCTGAAATAAATTATTAGCTTTATTCATTTTTGATCTGTATTTTAGCACTTGACATGCTCAGCTACATACAGTACATATAGTGCGATGGCTTAGTAGTTAGAGCCCTTCCCCGAATTGGAAGGGACGCAGGTTTGAATCCCGCATGTACTAAAGTTATCTTTTTCCACATTTCATAAATAAGTTGCTCTTTAGTTTAGCTTTAGTGTTTATTTTGCTCCAATGCACACTTACAATGATGGTTATATGGTACCAAATATATTATTGTGAGGCATTGTTAATATAGGGTTCCATGGTTTTATTTGTCTATCCATCCATTAGGCTTTATTCGCTTACTGCTGGATAATGCCCCAAAGTTCCTTCTACACACTGCTTCTCTAAGTAATTGTTTCTACACATTCTACATACTGCTTCTCTAAGTAATTGTTTCTACACCAACACTGTACCTACCGATTATGGAAACCAGCATGCTTGCGTGTGGATTCATGAAAGTGGTCAAGCCTACATGAAAGAGGGTTTTTTATGTTTTTGAAAAACAACTTAATAGACGTGAATCAAGAGAGCAATGGGTTTTGACTTGGTCCCCAAAATAAACGTGATTGAATATCTTCTACTTGGAGAACAGGCTTTCCACCCACCTTATCTCCGGTTTCCTTTGTCTCTCGGTGCCTTTTGTTCTTTAGTTATTTAAGAGTCATTCTGATTTCGTACAGGCGACATTACTTCAGTGGTCACTGAACGTATTTATAGCCTAAGGGATTAATTATGCATAGATACACAAAAACATTTTTTTGTCACAAATAACAAGGCGCATTCCTTTGAACAATAAAAGTGCACTTCAAATAATTAAAACAACAAATATTGGAGTTAAAAAAATCGCTTCCCAAAAGGCTCTATTCTTATAGAGCCTTTTGGTACTTTGTTCTCTTTGCCTACCCGCAAGGGAGATGGCGTGATCATAAGTAAATATTACTACGACGTAGCGTAACCTGTCAATCCCATACATCGATTATTCTATTCTATACTTACTAGCGTTTATGCCACTTGTCTAGGGGAGCTCATCTCGACTCGAGCGTAGGCACTTACCATCCAGGTGTGTACTGTAGCTCATCTGCCATAGTAATAATATTTGTAGTCCAAAGTTTAAGTTTACTATATACTGGCTACATAACATAATATAATAAAGAGAGAGTTTATTTTTTGTTTAACACGCTAATCTCTGAAAATATCAATCGGATTTAAGATGTTTTGGCATGGGATTTGATAATTAAATTCCTGAGGAAGACAACACAAACTTCACGATCATTAGGGACCGAGCATATATAGGATATAGCAAAAAAGATAGAAATAACACTAAGCGGAAACGAAGTATATACGCGCAGGTGGTTGATAAATATAAATTGTCATGTCGAATTACTCTAGGTTATAGAAATGTGGAACCTTCAGCCGTTTAGTCCAGTCTCAAACGGACAAATATCTAAATCTGTGCGACACATTTGGCACTCCTATTATAAAACCCATAGAGCTGAATCTCCTACTAAAGTAGCCAGTCTGGTGTTGACAAAGTGAAGATCAACAACGGCATGTGTTTCAAGATCCCCGAGCCAAGCCAAATGTTTGCATACATCTCTCGCTTCAACATTCATAATTTTTTTTATACACGGTCGTCGGAGACTCCTGACTCCACCTTCCTTTAATATATAGTCGTAGTAATCTTATGTCAAGCAATGTATGGTTATTCTATTTTACTAGCGTTTATGCCACTTGTATACAGGGTCTGATAAGATAAGATTGAGATGCTTATTTGGCATTTGCCCTCGGACAGTTTGATATTTGCCCTCGTTAAATGTGATATTGCGCAATTATCACTTTTTCTGTAATTGGGGTTGAGCCCTTACAGCATAAGTGATTACCTAAAATTATTGGTACTCACCACGGGTAGCCAAGGTGTTCGATTTAATATGATGGATTCCTGTTGGTATTAATAAGGTTGACGAAAACGGTATCAATGATATGATGAAAGAAACTTTGCAGTTTGATAGTTTTATATTAAATTAGTGGTTAGGTTAGGCCCAATTTACCACCCAAGGAATGTAACATAGTTCCAGTGGCCCGCCAATAAAGGCGGGGAGACGGCACACGGCGGGTTTCTTCAGTGGGTGAAGGCCCCACACTACCCTGTTCGTTGCCCCGAACGACGGGGTGTGCGGTTAGAATCATTTTTTCCCGCCTTAACAAAAAAAAGGCCCAATTTAACACAGCTAGGAATTATGTTATGCTAGTAGTATATTAGCTTACTTTATAATGCAACAAGCGTTACAACGCTACAACGGCCAGGTATAAAAAAACTAATGACCACGTGTAGGTAATGTGTAGGTATATTTCTCACCCCGAAGGTGTTCATATTTTGACAGAACCTTCACGGACGCGTGCACAATAATTTACCAACATTTAAAAGCAGTCACATGAATGACTAAGCCTGAAGCAGAAAACGTTGCCGACTTCGCGTACTTATTTTAAATATTTATATTTTTTTGTATTTTTTTTTTGTATAACAAATTATTCACTTATCATACTTCATACTTTACTTTTACTTTTAATATTATAAATGTGAATGTAAGTTTGTTTGTTACGCTTTCACGTGAAAACTACTTAACCGATCATCATGAAACTTTGTACACATATTCTCGGAGGTATTAGAAGTAACATAGGATACTTTTTATTAAAAAAAATACGAAAAATAAAAGATATTGTTTGTCACAAAATCTCAAAATCTAGCAACTTCAACGCCATCTAGCATTTCAGTAATGAAGTTCCAACCCCGAGTACTGTAATACCGTTGCACTGTATTACCGACAATTTCAAGGGTTGCTTTATTTATTTTTATGAAATTACTCACGGACGAAGTCGTGGGTAACAGCTAGTAATAAATATAATAAGTCGTCTCTTATTCAGATAATGTTCTAAGTAGAGCACAAACGAACAGGGCACATACACATTTATTCATCTTTGATCTATAAATAAATAAATATTCACGGACATTTCACACAACGTCCTCTGGTCCCAAACTAAGCTTAACGCTTGTGCTATGGGTACCAGATTACGGATATATTACTTTTTTTGTAAATACATACATACAACATGGAAATGTGCCCGGTAGACGTCAATAGGCTTGCCCCCTATTACGTGGGGCTTAAACATAGCTGGCGAGTCGTGGGTGTGTAATACACCTCTGCCTACCCCTTCGGGGAATATAGGCGTGATGTTATGTTTTTTTATCCCGCTACTATACCGGGAACCTGAGATATAACCCATCCATCCAGTGAACCTTGCCCTTTATAAATGGGTACGAAGCTTTGCACTTCTTGGTACTTAGCCAGTTTTATAGATCAAGTTAATAAGGCGGCACAACTGGCTCGCTTAGATGCTGTCAGCATTTCAGCAGTTATCCTGTCATATCCTGCTGGCTTTGCTAATTTTATACATTTCATAGCTCTCAATTTCATCCGTACCTAAACTTTCAACACATTTTTTTTAAAGACAACATCCTGCACTAAGGAATAATCCTTTTATCGCGTCGGGGAGGATACATACAATTTCACGGACACAAAGTACACCCAGACTCAGGTCAACCATTTGTGGATCATGCAAAGAGTTGTTTTGTGGGAATCGAACCCACAACTTTCGGGTGGGAGGCTGGTATCTAAACCTCCGTCATTTCCGCCATCTGTGCAGTATTCTCATCCATATCTACTATTAAACCTGGGGGGTTAGGCAGAATCTCATATCTCACATGTCGATTGTATCGTGATGACTGTGATTGGTTGAGAAACCGACGCGCGAAGTCACAATAATCCGTTGGCAAATCACCTGATCACAATACGATCGACATGTGAGATATGAAATTCTGCCTAACGCCCCAAGTTCATTCAACAAGGTGTCATTTCAAAATATTCGTTCCATCGCTTTAACACGAATTGCTCTCCTTTCACCATATTTCTATTCTGGACCCTAATCACATTCAAATTTGGGTAGGGTGTTTTCCCTCTGTGAGGGCTCCAAACTACCCTGTTCGTTGTTCCAAACGACGGGGTGTGTGGCTAGGAACATTTTTTCCTGCCTTAACAAGTGTTTTCCCTCTAATTGAAAGGATGGCTTTGCAGAAAAACATAATTATGTTAGTCCGAAAATCCTCGAAAGAACCTCCATTCAAAATCATCTTTCTACTTATTCTTCACATTTCATTCACAATTGCTTTCACTTTGTTATAGGTTACTCTGTTCATGATTTAGATAAATGAAGATTCATTAGATGGCTTTTGCATTCGTGTGCCTATCCAGTCTAACTAAGCTTTTTTTCTCACATCCCATTTTCTGCACATCCTTATTCCACCAAACATTATTTACCCTTCTTTCTTTCCTCCTTTTGCTTACTCCACATACTTCTCATATTTCTTACTTATATTATTACTTTATTTGGCCTAGTGTAGCTGTTCAAGCCTCTACTACCATAAATCTCTAATTAATAGTTGCCGTACGATAACTAGGTAAGGTCGTAGACATTACAAAATGCCGACAACCCTATTTTCGCGCGTCTTTGGTGGCATTAAGCAGATTTTTTACTTAACACATTACTTCCCACTATTGGGCACGGGTCTCCTCTAATAGTGAGAGCTACCGCGTTGGCCCATACTGGACCTTTTTTTTTATTTATTTTTTTATTTTAGGTGGGCAAAAATGTCCTACACCCCTCTGCCTGGGGAGACAACGGGGTAGTGTGGGGCTCTCACCCACTAAAAACCCACCGTGCGCCTCCACCCGCCCTTGCTACGGCGGATCACGGTTACCGCGTCGTTACGACCGCGATCCGCAGGCGGCAGCCCATTCGGGCACCCTCTCTTGAGCGACGCCTCGCACACTTGGGCGTCGCACCTTCGTGGTAGGCTTCCGCGGACGGCAGGGTACTCCCCGACCCCACCGTCCGCAGCCTCGGCTAGGGCGGCATCAGGCGCAGATAAGCGCGCGCACGCCGCCCCTCGCGCCGGTGGCGAATCGGGTCCGCAAAGAAGGATTCCTCACGGGCCCTCTCCGCCACCTCCTTCCGCGAGATGACAGCCTCTCAGAAGGCGGCGACCGCGGTCCAGGCCCTGTCACTGCCAACCATCGCTCGCGCAACGGCTAGCAGCGACAGGTCCACGCCTATGACTGCAACGAGTTCCCGGCGCTGTACATCCCAGGCCGGGCACGACTCGAGCGTGTGCTGCGCCGTCGTCGCAGCCGCAGTGGTGACAGCCTGGGGTCGTCTCCCTCCTTGCGATCATGTGCAGGTATTTGCCGAAGCAACCATGCCCCGACAAAACCTGCACCAACCGGAAGGTGAGGACCCCGTGCTGCCGCCCTGCCCATTCTTCCAAGATCGGCTGGAGCGCCCCCACGGTCCAGAGACCGGCCAGGGGCGTCTCCAGCCGAGACTTCCACTTTAGGACGGTGGCGCGGCGGGCATCTTCCCGCCACGATGACATTGCGCTCGGCGAGGGGCGGCTGCCCCCCGCCCTCGCCGTCGACGCCCGCCGATAGACGTCGGCGAGCACCTCCGCCTTCAGATCCCACGGGGGGGTTCCGGCCAACGTGCAGGCTGCATCGGTCGAGACCGTGCGGTACCCGCGTATTGCCCTGACCGCTACGACCCTCTGTGGACGCCACAGAAGGGCCCTATTGCGAGCGGCCAGGGACTCCGCCCACACGGGCGCGCCGTACAGTGCCATCGACCGTACTACCCCCGCGTAGAGTCGTCGACACGCAATACTCGGTCCGCCCAAATTCGGCATCAGTCGCCCGAGGGCGGACGCCGTGTTGACGAGCCTTGGCGCAAGACGGCGGAAGTGCTCGTCAAAGTGCCACCGTCCATCCAATACCAGGCCCAGATATTTGATGTGGGCCTGGATTGGGAAGCCCACACCGTTGACCGTTATCGAGGCGCTGGCGGGCGGGCCCCGTCGCCGTCAGCAGCCAAGATTGAAAAATGGCCGCCTCCACTAGCAGGTCCCGGTCGAGCCTACCCACAGCCCATCGCGGAAAAGCGGGAGTTCTATCCGCGGCCCATACTGGACCTGGGTTGACTTCACAAATCACCGAGAAAATCTTTTTGGTATACAGATTTCACTACGATGATTTCCTTCACCGAGCACTGATATTTTGTAAATGCTTATATTTATAACTGCCTCGGTGGTGTAGCGGTAGCGTATGCGACTGCTAATTATGAGGTCTCGGATTTGATCCCCGGGTTGCGCAATGTTATTCAGCTTTTTCCTAAAAAGAAAATTCTTAGTAGCAGCCCGGAGTTTGGAAATGTGTCCGGTAGAGGCAATAGACTCGCTCCCTATTACGTGGGACTTAAACATAGCTGGTGAATCGTGGGTGTGTAATACACCTCTGCCTTCCCCTTCGGGGAATACAGGCGTGATGCTATGTTTTTTTTTTACTTATATTCATATAATTTCGAAAGAGTGCAAAAATCATTGCTGTGTGCTGTGTCAAGTCTTGACCTCGGATTGAGCATCGAACTCGACAATGTATTTGCAGTTAGTTGCCTCATTTTTACCGCTAGGCTTTCACTGTTGCATGTACCTATATAATATCATTTCTAAAAGAAGGAAAGTTATTTTAATTACCCAAGGTTGGCTATAAAAAACAAGAACTGGTTGGAGTTACCAGTGGTTCTTGCGGATTTGCTAATCCAAATATTTGAGGGATATCTACGCATTCTTTAAAGCATTTCGGTGTGTTTATTTTATAGGAAACGTATTCGGTTTTACCACCAGTCCTATCGTGCAAATAGTGGTTAATCTTCATAATAGGCAGTGGTTTCACGTCCTTGATATCACCACGGCGGTATGCATAGGTTACCGCCTATTATTATAGGTGAGCCGTGTTTTGATTGACATCATTAACAACAAAAGTAATTAGATCTTTGATGAGAATAAGCTTTAGTACTAGAGTGCCACCCAGTTGTCGTACTTCGGGCACAGATCCAGGCTCCATGCTAATGAGAATTATATGAATTATATTAACAATTTTTTTTATGCTCAACAGCCTAAAAGTTGGGACTTCAAGAAGATAAATTAAAAGAGTAATTAAAGAGTAGACGCCTCATCTTTACCTATATATAACGCTAAGTTTTCACTGCTAATACATATTTTAGTTATATACACATCGATCTATCTCGTATTTCTATGTAGAGTACGGCGTCGGACTGACGTGCGTTGCAATGTACCGATCAATATATATTTTAGCATCATATTTTTTTGTATTGTGTTCTAGTCAAAACAAAACTATGGGTGCCTTGAGTCCTCTCGACCCTTCTTCTTATTCACGTCCTGGTAAGTTTAATTCGTCATCTTATACTTTTTTTAAATATCATGCATCATTTAGTGCGGGTTTAATGCCTACACGGAACAAATATTTGTGCTATCTGCAAATGTTCCGAGTATGGCGTACCTAGAGTCTGTTTGTTGCTTGTAAAAATTATCGCGACACAGGTTATAGATATAGGTGGATACTCGTAGTACTACTGTCCTGTTTGCATAATATGTCTAAGTATAAAAATTTTATGATTTTAAAGGTCAGTTCAAAGATATTACATAGTTTTAATTAATATTAACGTGTATTGTGCTTTCTTTTTATAATAACTAAATATCAATTTAAAATGATTGTATATTATGGACTAGCTGCAAGCTGTGACTTCGTCCGCGTGGAGCTTAAATAGTTATTATTTTAAAAATCTTAATTTTCCCATAATAAGCCTGAGTTACTCTTAAAGTCTCGTCCAAATCGGTCCAGCCGTTCTGGAGATTAGCAGGAACAAACGGACAGTTAGATAGACAAACAGACAAAAACTTTGAAAATTGGTGTTTTGTTATAGGAAATGTAGGTATAATAAATATACAATGTGTCGTCGAATATCGAAATTCGTGGTCTGGAGCAGTTGTCACGATGGCTGAATTGGCAAAGCATCTAGGATTGCTTTCCTGGAGATGCAAGTTCAAATCTTGCTCGTGACTATTACTTTCGATTTCTCATTTTCGCACTTTGTGAACAAAAACCAACTTTAAATAAGTCGATTGTTTGTTTTAGCTAATCTCCCTAACGGTTTGACTGATTTGGACGGGACTTTCATTGGCACATAGCTGATGTTTTAAGTAGGCGCGGGCGAGCAGCTAGTTCAAGATATAAAGTAAAAATACTACTTTTAATATGTATTGAAACTGCTGTATAATTTCGTATAATTTACAATTCAGTAAATATTTCGTTATGGGTCAGCGTCTCTATAATAAGCTACAATGGAATGTATGATAAGTAATTTTATGGTTATAAACGCGATTAGGACAGCTGTTTAGAATGCTGCCAAGATAGAAGTAACGATGAGAAACGGGTCAAAGCATTTTTTATTCATACAAACATTGAATCAATTGCTGTTCGTTAGTCTCGTTATAACTCAAAACTGGCTTGACCGATATGAATAATTGTTTTTTTTTTTGTTTTATTCGCTCTAATAAAGGGGTGGTTTAAAAGTAAAAAAAACCTGTGAACCCAAATGAAAACGAAGAAAAATTTAAAAATTCAATATTGCTATTTTTGTATGGGTATTTGGCTAGCAGACGACAAAATGACAGCTACTATCATAATTTCTAATTCATTTGAACTACAAGCAAGTTTCATTAATAAATATTCATGGACATTTTATTGCGTTAGCGATCATAGCCGTGTGGGGCCGGCACCAAGAATAGCTCCACCCCGTCTCTTCTTATGGGAGTCGTAAAAGCCGACTAAAGGATTACCGGGGGACCGGGCAGCAGCGTTCCTCTGTGTACTAAAAACATCCACTGTGATCGCCAACCCGCCTGCCAAGCGTGGCGATTATGGCAATACCCCCCCATATGAGTGCACACACACACACATCGGCCCCCAGTCACGGCAGCTCCGCTATTCCGTGGCCTAACGGTAGCGGGCCCGGTAACGGCGGAGTAGGGGGTGCTAAGAATCTCCGGTCGCGATCCGGCTACCAGAAACGACTTCTGGCCCTGGTAACACACAACGTCAGGACACTGAGGACTGACGAGAGGATCACCGCGCTGGAAGAGGAACTGAGCAAGATCCGATGGGACGTTGTAGGATTATCAGAAGTGCGAAGACAGGGTGAGGGCACGATAATCCTCCAGTCCGGAAACTTGCTCTTCCACCGGGAGGGCGACCAACAGTCCCAGGGTGGTGTCGGGTTTATCGTTCGCAAGTCTCTCATAGGTAACGTGGAGAAGATTGAGAGTGTGTCGAGTAGGGTAGCGTACCTTATACTCAGAATAACCAAAAGGTATTCGCTGAAGGTCATACAGGTTTACGCACCGACCTCGACACATTCCGACGACGAAGTGGAGGCCCTTTACGAGGACATCTCGAAAGCCATTCACGCGTCTAAAAGTCACTTCACGGTGGTTATGTGAGATTTCAACGCAAAACTAGGCATAAGGAGAGACGATGAGCTGAAGGTGGGATAATATGGATTTGGGCAGAGGAACCACAGGGGCCAGATGCTGTCTGATTTTCTGGAGAAGGAAGGCCTCTTTATGATGAATTCCTTCTTCAGGAAATAGCCCCAGCGAAATCGACTTCATCTTAACGGACAAACGACATATTCAATGATGTCTCAGTGATCAGCAGGATTAAAACTGGGAGTGATCACCGCTTAGTTAGAGGCATATTGAATCTAAATATGCAAGTCGAGAGGTCACGCTTGATGAGGTCTACGCTCCGACCAACACGTGCTCAATACCAGAACGCCGAAAACTTTCAGCTCGAACTACAAAATCGCTTTCAATGCCTAGACGAGTGCGATTCAGTGAACGATATGAACAACAGGTTCGTGGAAACTGTCCAAGAGGTCGGGTCGACCCTTTTTAAGACCAGTCGCGTCAATAGGACTCAAAAGCTTTCGGAGCAAAATCTTAAGCTCATAGCGACACGGACAGAAATGACGGTGCAGTCTTCGGCTGATTGGTCCAATCAGAGGCGACTAAACAGACAGATCTCCAAGTCTATGCGACGAGACATTCGCCGATTGAATACCTTGCGTATTAAAGAGGCGATAGAGCGGAACCAAGGTTCCAAAGTGTTCGCAAGAGATCTGTCTGTTGGGAAAAGCCAGTTGACCAAGATGAAGACCACTGATGGTACTGTTGTTTCTTCCAAAGATGAGATATTAAGAGAGGTCCACGAGTTCTATGGACAGTTATACAGATCCCAGAACCCTGTTGTCAGCTTGGTCCATGAGCCCAGATCCAAGCTAACTCGCCACTATACCGAAGATATCCCGGACGTCAGCCTGTACGAGATCAGAATGGCTCTCGAACAACTAAAGGACGGAAAGGCACCGGGAGACGACGGAATTACTATAGAGCTTCTGAGGGCAGGCGGAAAGCCGGTCCTCAAAGCCCTTCAGAGGCTATTCAATTCCGTCGTTCTCGGGGGCGACGTTCCAGAATCGTGGACCAGGAGCTTGGTGGTGCTGTTCTTCAAGAAAGGTGACAGAACCCTCTTGAAGAATTACAGACCCATCTCGCTCTTGAGCCAGGTCTATAAGTTGTTCTCGAGGGTCATTACAAATCGACTCACGCGCAGGCTCGACGACTTCCAGCCTCCCGAACAAGCCGGTTTCCGAAAAGGCTATAGTACCGTAGACCACATACATACGCTGCACCAGATTTTACAGAAGACCGAGGAGTATAATCGGCCTCTGTGTCTAGCGATTGTGGACTACGAGAAAGCCTTCGATTCGATCGAAACTTGGGCGGTGCTGCAATCCCTTCAGCGGTGCCAAATTGACTATCGATACATCGAAGTGTTGAAGTGTTTGTATAGAAACGCCACTATGTCTGTCCGAGTTCAGGACAAGAGCACGAAACCGATCCAACTGCAGAAAGGTGTTAGACAGGGAGACGTCATGTCCCCGAAACTCTTCACCACTGCATTGGAAGATGTTTTCAAGCTTTTGTACTGGACCGGATAAGGCATCAACATAAATGGCGAATACATAACTCACCTTCGATTTGCAGATGATATCGTGGTCATGGCAGAATCGCTGGAGGACCTTGGTACCATGCTCAACGACCTCAGCCGTGTCTCCCGACTAGTGGGTCTAAAAATGAACATGGACAATACGAAAGTCATGTCTAATATTCATGTCATTTCAGCACCGGTTCTGGTCGGGAGCTCGCTTCTCGAAGTTGTCGACCACTTGTGCACAATGTATACCTGGGACAAACTGTCCAGTTAGGTAGACACAACTTCGAGAAAGAGGTCGATCGACGAATCCAGCTCGGCTGGGCAGCGTTCGGGAAGCTGAGGGAGATCTTCTTGTCCAATATTCCACAGTGTCTGAAGACGAAGGTCTACGACCAGTGTGTGTTACCAGTGATGACTTACGGCACAGAGGCGTGGTCTCTGAATGTTGGCCTTATGTCAAGGCTTAAAGTCGCTCAACGTGCTATGGAGCGGGCTATGCTTGGGATCTCTCTACGTGATAAGATCCGTAATACGGAAATCCGTAGGAGAACGGGAGTGACCGACATAGCCCGCCAGGTCAGCATGCTGAAGTGGCAATGGGCAGGCCACATCGCTCGACGAACCGACAACCGTTGGGGAAGAAAGGTTCTCGAGTGGCGACTGCGTAACGGACGGCGCAGTGTAGGACGGCCTCCCACCAGGTGGACCGATGACCTGGTCAAAGTCGCGGGCAGCCGTTGGATGCAGGCGGCACAGGACCGTTCGCTGTGGTGTTCTCTTGGGGAGGCCTATGTCCAGCAGTGGACGATGAAGGGCTGATGGATGGATAGCGATCATAGAAAGTAACTTGGCTAGGGGCTGGCCATCTAGTTTACTTATATACCTATATGTATTGCTTACAGAACTAGCTATAATAAATCACATATCGTTAGCATTGGATGTTGACTTTGAGAGGAAAGTGCTCAGCGGAGAAGCGACGTTGAATTTTGAAGTTTTGGCTGACATTGATGATCTGGTAAGACCCTTTGCCTAGTATATAATGTCTTTCGGGTAGGTTTAAATCGCTGACGAGACTGGACGTAGGTAATTTGAACATTCTTTGTGTAGCGCATGAAGATTTAACAGTGGCAGACGAGTTACGACGCACCGGCGTAAGTGACTGCCTCCGCTTAATGACATCGCACGTAACGCATAAAATTAACTAAAAAACTTAACTAAAAACTGTAATTTTCGTTAGCTTTGCTAATAATGACTATCTTCTATAGGCGGTCGTATACCGTATCACTCGATAATGTGGTAGGGTTACCACTGAAGTAATGTTACACGGTTCCATTAGATACAGGTGGAGAGACGGCACACGGCAGGTTTATTTAGTCGGTAACCCAACCTCAAGAGACCCTCCCCAGTCTTTCGGGGCAACCAGGCTACCTTTTTTTGTTTAGGCGGGAAAAAATGTACCTAACGGCTCACCCGTCGTTCAGGTCAACGAACAGGGTAGTGTGGGGCTCGCACCCACTAAAGAAACCCGCCGTGTGCCGTCTCTCCGACTGTGTTGACGGACCACTGGTACTGTGTAGGATTACTTCAGTGGCCCACCAACTAGGCTACCCTGAAAGATGGGGTATGCGGTTAGGACATTCCCCGCCTAACAAAAAAAGGTTTGTCATTTTTGTATGAAACCAATACCGTTCAAGACGCCATTTGTACAGGACCCATCTTTAAATGAGGTTTAAGAAGAGCTTTTTTATCCGTATTTTTTCAGAATGCTATAGTCTGAGGCGACACTTATTGTTAGGTGGGCTGTCTTCTCGTCTGACACTTTAGGCAATAATGTTCATAACGCACAATACAGTGCAGTATACTTTCAATACAAAAGATCAGCGTGTAACAGCGGTAGTTATAGTTACGTTGTATTTTGTATGGTGAGTGAGAGCGCCGGAGGTCCAAACCCCGCTTCCTATCCTCTCCTTATTATCCTTCATATCCTTTCCTTAGTATCCTACCTAATCCTCTCCTTATTATCCTTCCTATATCCACCTCCTATCTCTTTCCTCGGAGATGGCGACGCGCGAGTGATACCTCTGGTGTTGCTAACGTCTATAGGCTACGGTAACTGCTTACCATCAGGTGGCCGTATGCTTGTTCGTCGCCCGAGTAGTATAAAAAAACCTTACAGTCGGTAGGTACGTACTAAATGCACAAATGCTTTAGAAGCATTAAAGGTAGGCTAGTAAAGGTCACCACTGAAGGAATGTAATAGGTAGGTATAGTTCCGGTGGCCCGCCAATAAAGGCGGAGAGACGGCACACGGCGGGTTTCTTTAGTGGGTGAGGGCCCCACACTACCCTGTTCGTTGCCCCGAACGACGGGGTGTGCGGTTAGGAACATTTTTTTGCGCCTTAACAAATAAAAGGCTAGTGAAGGTCACGTTTTATCAGCCTCAAGTATGTCGATATTTGAATGTGTATAGGCTGATATCAGGCTGTCTATCGATGTTGATCTTAAGTGAAAAGAACAATGAAGGTTATTTTTGTATTATCTTTATCCCAGTGTGAAGACAATTCAATCATTTGATAAAATATAGCCATACGATAGATTAATAGCTATACTTCGAATAAAACTTTTCATTTATACATTTTACTCTGTAAGATTACAATTTAAATTATTTTTCTCGTCCGTTCAAATGACCCGTACAGTCGTGTTATGAATAAATAGGTACTTACGACGTCTAAACACAGAGATTGCGAGACCATCTAATGATAAAGTTCACTACTAAAACTGTTATTTTAACATAAACTAGCCTGCGCCAGCAGCTCCGCCGCAGCCAAATGCTGGTTTTTAGGTTATATTATCTCAGGTTCCCGGTTTGGTAGCGGGATAAATATAACACCAGTTATATGCGGAAATATACCACCAGTATATATGCGAATGTAAATTTGACAATATTTTATATTAATATGAGTAATGACTAATCTAATATAATAATACAAGTATCCAGGAGCCAGATACAAAAAAAGTACTTACTTACCTACATAAAAATAATTTACTTTGTTGTAATGGTGACCGAATGAGTAAGCAAAGAAGTAAAATTAAAACAAAAATTGCAAATATGTTTACCATTTTCACACCATTGGCAACCCTAAAATAAAACGTCGATTTTCTTTCTTGCAGCTTGAAATCAGGGCTACCTCTATTATATGGCTATCCTATTAACGGGTTATGCATTATTTAACGACAGATCCTGTATATCTCCTGCATTCATGGCTAGTGCTCGTTGACACTGGCTGCCGTGACCGATATTTACGGTTTTAAGATCATTATTATTAAAGCGACTGCTGATCATGAGGTCTCGGGTTCGATCCCTGGGTCGGGCAGTGTTATTGAGATTTTTCGTAAAGAAAAAAGAAATATTCTCAGGAGCAGCCCCCCTATTACGTGGGACTTAAACATAGCTGGCGAGTCGTGGGTGTGTAATACACCTTTGCCAACCCCTTCGGGGAATACAGGCGTGATGCTATGTTTTATGTTATTATTAAAGAACAAATTATTTGTGAAATGTGGAAAAAGAGAACTTTAGTGCGAGCGGGAATCGAACCTGCGTCCCTTACAATCCGGGAAGTATTTTAACCGCTAAGCAATCGCACTGACCAACGGGCATGTAATCTCCACATCACATTTGTCTTTACGACCCACGGCTTAGCGGTTAGAGCACTTATCCGGATTGGACGTCCCTTACGCAGGTTCGATTCCCGCTCGCACAAAAGTTCTATTTTTCCACATTCACAAATAATTTCTTCCTTTAAAGTAGCTGAGTAGGTATGTCAATTGCTAAAATACAGATCAAAAATCATGATTATTATTACTTTTTCAGATACTAGACAGCAGTAATCTTAAGATTGAGTCCATTCATATGAATGACGGCCCCCAACTACAGTTTAAATTAAGTGAACATCTTCCTAATTTTGGATCTAAATTGACTGTATTATTGCCGACGCAAGCCAACAAAGGTGCAAAGTAAGTGCTCATATTTTAATATTACTACACATTTTTATAACCCTCTGTCTAAGTTTATGCGCTTACGAGACTCCCACATAAACTTTCAACCCCTCATTTACCATGTTCGGCGTTTTTTTTTTAATATCCCACTACATGTACATTTATTTCTAACCAAAAACAGATTGAAATTTGAAAAGGGAATGCCGAAAACCAGGCTATTTTGTGCCCGTCGTGCGTCTTAACTATCTAAACATAAAAAATCGTATTTTGAATAATGATGTTATTTGTATTTATTTTAGTCATAAGCGAAGTGGGGTTTCATAGTTATATATATAAAAAGTTATACATATTATTAAATTCGATATAAGCGGAACTGCCATATTTATTGGAAGGCTTAGATAGTCAATGTCGCCAGTTTATTACTATACAAATTTTTAAAGGCAAATAGTAAGAATATTGATATGAAATAAATAAAAGAAAACCCACATGAGCTCCTATTATAATACTTAGTATTAGTCGAAGATTATTTTTTGAAATCATAATTATGAAGTTTTGTTTTTAAATTAAAAATATAATAGCATTTATTATCTATTTCTAAAAATATTTTAGGATATATATTGTTATAACATCCACTGCGATTGCCAACCCGCCTGACAAGCGTGGCGATTACGGCACTATCCACCATTATTACTTAACCAATTATCATTAAATTTAGCATACATACATTCCAGAACCTGGTAAAGAAAATATAATATAATATTTACTTATTACCTCAGAAAAATCTATTGTTCCTGTGGTATGATAATTTTTGTATATTATTATAGTGATTATTAGCGCGCCATAGAGTGGCGTAATTATATTATAAAGGCGCGTGCAGAATCTGTCATCTCTAAATTGACCCGGTCAAGGTAGTAGGTAGCCAAATAGTTGGCCATGAGATCTTTAGCTATAACTAGTTATAGTGTTATTAAATTACCTTACTTTTCAAATTGGTTTCTCTTAAAATTGAGTTACCGATTACGTCATATTCTATTATAAAGTTAAAAAGAACTAATATTTAATGTAGGCCGATCGTGATTCGTTATAAATGATACCACAACAATGGATCATTTTGTCTATTTTATGTTGCACGTTAAAGTTCCAGCAGATGCTAATGACTCATGTAACGAGGACCTGTCAATTTAGTACTTACACTCTTTGTTTTGTAACTCTAGAACAAAATATAAATTACTAATACATTCCCTGCGCCTTCGTTCGCGTCATAGTATTGTCGATGAAAAATTAATTTCGGATAGGATTCCTATTATTAGGTATAAGCCTCGCCACGCTAACAGCCGGTTTTACCCTCCCTCCGCATTAGATGTTTCACATCAAAAATATAGGTTCCCGATAAGTGATCACTAACATTTCAAATATACTAAAACCTTCTCCGAAACACGCTGCATCTTATGATATAAGTATTATTCCGATCGGTTCAGTAGTTTTTGCAGTATAACCCAACAAAAAAAACCGGCTCTCCATTTATTAGCATCATCATCATCTCATTTAAGAGCTTTGCTCTTGTCGGTGGAGCATCCTCCAGCTCTCTCTACATAGTGCCTTTTCCTTAATTTCCTGATACGACACGACATCCAGACTTTCCTTCACTTGCTGTATAAATGTCCTTCTTGGCCTTCCTCGCTTCCTCTTTCCCTAAATCTTTCCCTCTAGGATGGTTTTGACTAGATCATCGTGTCGTATCAAATGCCCCAGCATTTGGCCTCTTCTGTTGTCGATGGTATTAAGGATACACCTTTTCTCTTCTACCATATTTAGCACCTCTTCGTTTGTCCTTCTCTCTGTCCAGCTTACTCTCTCCATTCTTCGCCAACACCACATTTCAAAAGATTCTAGCCGCTGTCTGTCTCTATGCATCATAGTCCATGTTTCGCAACCATACAATACAATACTCCAGATGTACACCTTTATCAATTTTTTACGTACACGCTTTGATATTCTCGCGCTCAGCAGATGTTTTTTTGTTGTTGAAGGCTTTTTTAGCCATTGCTATTCTTGCGATGATATCTGGTGAACATCTGGAGTCACTAGTAATTAAGCTTCCCTGGTATTTAAATGAATTTACTTGTTCTATTGCAATATTGTTAAGAATGATTGGGTTGTAGGTATCTCTCTTGGCAACTATTAAAGTTTTGCTTTTATTTGTATTTATTTTAAGACCAAACTGTGTCAAAACAATGTTCATCTCTGTTAATATCTCATGTAGATCAGAGTTTGATTCCGCTAATACTGCTATGTCGTCAGCAAAACGTATAAATTTTACTATTTCTCCATGAATTTTGACCCCTCCTATCACTGACCCTGTTAATTTCCTTATTGCGCATTCTATGAATATGTTGAATATTATTGGCGACAGCGGGCATCCCTGGCGTACTCCTTGTCTGATCCGTGCTGAACCTTTTGCTTCTCCTATTTCTATTATTGTTTCCTGTTCCCTGTATGAATTATGGAAAATTGCCCCAAATTACAAGGGATTCAGTACAATAAGATGTATGCCCGTGTACTGGAAATAATACGGACGATTTTTTTATGGCGCACCCAAAAAAGACGACGTTAAAAATGTCAAAAAAAAATCAATATCCCACTTCTGAAGATTCGCCTTTATATGAACCGCTGTGTTGTGAAAAGGTGCGTGAGTGCTCCATTTCTGGTACCTCGTTTCCAAAATCTGGGTCAGCAGCTCATAATTGCAATTAAAATTCCTGAACTTTGATCATCGGAGCGCAATTTGATATATAGAATATTAAACCGTCCAAAGACTTAAATCTCGCGACTTCGCTCTCTTCATATGATTGATTCATTTTGGATAGGATTTGCGTAAAATCGCACGGATGGACTGCAGTCTTAGGGGCGGTGGAGAACTGTTTGAGGTGGTACCAACATCCCTTTTATACTACCGGACCACGAGACGTAACAGGGTTCATCCACACCACCTGGACCCCGATTCTCGTTTTGTAGAGATAATGTCTAATTAGAGATAATCTCTAATTTTAAAATCTCTACGGAAAATGTCGCCAAAATGTCTACAGTATCATAAAATTGTATTCTCGGTCACAATAGAGATTCTTGTCTTCGACTTTTCTATAGACATATAAAAATGACGTTCCGTTTTCTCGATTATTTTATAAAAGTATCGATTGTGTTGGGAAAAATATTGATTAAGCGATAAAAATGTTTTAAAATATGTTTTAGGTGTTTATATATACATATAGCACCGAAGGAATGTAACATAGTTCCAGTGGCCCGCCAATAAAGGCGGAGAGACGGCACACAGCGGGTTTCTTTAGTGGGTGCAGGCCCTACACTATCCTGTTCGTTGCCCCGAACGACGGGGTGTGCGGTTAGGATCATTTTTTCCCGCCTTAAAAAAAAGGTGTTTATATATATGTAGCGTCAATTTAATATTATAATTCTATTCATTGCTGCACAGTTAGAAGATCTCCTAGTGCAATATTAATATATGTATTATAGTATAACAAAAAATTGTAGAAAGACTACTTGCATTATACGAAATGTTTTACCAAAACGATAAAAAGTAAAAATCCTACAATATAGTATTATATTTATCAGTGTCGTTTGTTTGTTAATTTGTGTTTCTAAGTATAGAATAATTAAAAAATGCAGGGTCGTGTCCTATACCACCGAAGGAATGTAACATAGTTCCAGTGGCCCACCAATAAAGGCGGAGAGACGGCACACAGCGGGTTTCTTTAGTGGGTGCAGGCCCTACACTACCCCTGGTCGTTGCCCCGAACGGCGGGGCCTGCGGTTAGGAAATTTTTTTCCCGCCTTAACAAAATAAATTAAAAAAAAAGTTTCGTGTCCTATGACATAAGGCTGGTTCCACTATGTCTATTAGTTCATCCGTCACTTAACTCCATAGCGTTATAACGCCACAGACCTTGCCGACGTGGAATACCCAGTGCCGCATCTTCTGTAGCCTCCACCAGATTATTAATAAATGCAACAATTAGCTCATCACCCATTTTCTTGACTTCCACTTGATATCAAGGATTGGGTTGGAACAAAATTTAAGTTTACAAGACGTTTCACAACCACAAGTCCACAACTATTCACAACAAAAACAAAGTGACGTTCGAATTATCATTCGACTTTGCATTCGACACATGATGTCGATTGCTATAGACTACTCGTTGCATGTCGTACGCTGAGTGGTAGACTTATCTCTAACGTGACATTCCGAGAATACGAAAATTGGTTTTTATTCGACATTCGCAATTTTTTTCGACATATGTCGAGTTCGAGATAAAAGTCTAATGCACGAGAATCGGGGTCCTGGAAACGATCCCGTCCAAGACTACACAGTTCTAGCCCTTTTTTCTACCACGCACATGTAGGCTCTGGAATGAACTTCCTACTGCGGTGTTTCCTCAGCGCTCCGACATATATCCTTTTTAACGAGGTTTTTTTAACGAGGTTTGTGAAGAGCACATTACTCACGATATGCCGTGGCTTGGCTGTACCCCTGGTGTTGCCAACGTCCATGAGCGGCGGTTACAATTTACTATCAGGTAGGCGGTTAACCAGTCTGCCACTGTTGCCAATAAAAAAAATCACTGGGTCCCAGGAGTTTGTGCGTTGAGTCGGTCAGTGCCACAAAGTCGTGGCCACATCTTAGAATTGGACACTTCGTGTTGTGGTCGACCGTTTCATGACATGGTCGGCCACATCATGAAGTGACTAATTCTATGATCTGGCTATCTGCCGTGTCTTCGCCTTTACTGGCGGTCCACTGGAATTGTGTGACATTACCTCAGTGGTCCGCTGGCGAGCACAGTGGCCGCTCTATCAGAATTAAGTGGCGCTCCTCGAAATACAAAACTTAAGTGTTCCTATACTATGCAGTTACTTTGAGGAGGTCGTAGCCTAGAAGCAATCGGCAAGGTTAAGTAGCTTTCGCTCGGCTGACAATCAGATGGGTGATCACAGAGTGACACCTGATTCCCGTGCTTCGGAATGCACGTTAAGCAGTCGGTCGCGGCTGTCAAATAACATCCTGACAATCGTTACAGGTTGTCAGAATCCTGAATAAAAATCTGACTTCGGTCTTGTTCTAAAATCGCCAGTTATCCCTTAGGTGGTGGAGGTCGTCCAAAATAGTTTTAAATTCTCTTGAGTTCAATAAAATTACTTAACAAATATTAGAGTTTTTATATTTATTTATTTAGTTTTTACATATTTAGAATTTTGGGCTGCGCCATTTTTGATATACCTACTTAGATGTGTCTCGTCTTGTTGTTTGGTCTAGTACTACTAGTCACTAAGCCATCTGTGGCTCAACCATGGGTTTTGCTCACGTAAACTCTAGCGAATATTAACAACATCCACTGCGATTGCCAACCCGCCTGCCAAGCGTGGCGATTACGGCATTATCCCCCATGACGGGACCGCTGGTTGTGGCGTTCTCTTGGGGAGGCCTATGTCCAGCAGTGGACGTTGAAAGGCTGATGGATGGATGAATGGAAACTCTAGCGACTACGTAAAATATTTTAATGACAAACCTTACAGCGCCTCTGGCGGTTACGTTGGGAATTAAATTCGGTAGTATGAGTAACTTAATATTTCAATGCGTAAAATACCTATCGAAAGGAATTCGATAGCGACTTAGCATTTGTATAGTTTTTATACAAATTTGGTACCATGAGTTATGAATATATATGACTTACGCTATCGAACAAAACCGGGTCGATAGTAGTTACGTAACTCACTGACTGCATTATTGTGCGGTAAGAGTTTATCTATAATACTTACTAAAGTTAAAAACAAATAAAAACTCAAGCTAATATGAGAATTCTAGTTGGATATCCATAAAAAAATATTATTAAGAATACGTTTGTAAAACTTTACAGGCTTATAAAAAGATATATTTTTAACATTTGTGCAGTTTTACGTTAATTTACAGAATTAAAGTCTTCACAAAGGGTTACATTAGAATCAAAAGTAAGTTATGATGTCACGATAAAATATTGTTGGGTTAGGTATATTACACCCGCCGCCGCCGGCGACCACCATCACACATTCCACTGACACACACGAGTGCTATCGAAACCTATCCTATACACGTATGAACGCTAGCGACTTTAGTTACGTGTCGTATCTTTATAACATAAACTCATGGTTGAGGCACTGTGATATTGTTTGGGATATGCTATATAAACATTACACCGTTTATTATCGATGCATTTTAACATGTTGACTGTTCGTAAACTAAAAAATATAGTAATATTACTTGTATACGTGTCATTGTCATTAAACGGTACCGTCAACGAACAAACAATAACTGTAGGTGTCCCCAATTATACCACCTAAGGAATGTAACAGAGTTCCAGTGGCCCGCCAATAAAGGCGGAGAGTCAGCACACGGTGGGTTTCTTTGGTGGGTGAAAGCCCCACACTACCCTGTCCGTTGGCCCGAACGAGCTTAAGGACATTTTTTCCCGCCTTAACAAAAAAAAAAGGTGTCCCTAATTATATACTACCTCAGCTGACTTACAATGCTCGATGAGTATTCTTGTTGTTGGTAATAATATCCATCCATGCATCAGCCTTTTAAAGTCCACTGCTGGACATAGGCCTCCCCAAGAATGGGGGATAGTGCCGTAATCGCCACGCTTGGCAGGTGGGTTGGCGATCGCAGTGGATGTAGTTAATACTTGAAGGAGTGCTGCTCCCCCGGTATTCCCTCAGTCGGCTCTTACGACTCCCATGGGTGGAGAGGGGTGGAACAATTCTAAAGCCGGCCCCACACGGCAAATGGAAAATATGGTAATACTATACTTACTGTTTATTTCAGCGTTTCAATAGCTATAAAGTACACGACGGATCCGTCAGCGTCAGCGTTGCAATGGCTCTCAGCAGCTCAGACTTCTGGCAAGAAGCTCCCTTATATGTTCAGTCAGTGTCAAGTAAGTGTTTTCAGTACTAAAGTTCCACTCAATCCAGATTTCTTAAGGTTCGAAGAATCCTTCTAATATAAATTCGAAATTGCGATCTGAAGACCGTATTAATAATGTTTAAAATTGAATTTCTTTGCAGCCAATTCACGCCCGTTCTATCCTACCGTGTCAAGACACTCCCGCTGTAAAATTCACATACGATGCAGTGGTGACAGCACCCAAGGAGTTTACAGTACTCATGAGCGCTCTGAGAGGCGAAGTAACCAACAATAAGACCACCTTCAGGCAACCAATGCCGTTGCCGTCGTATTTAGTAGCTATTGCTGTAGGTGCATTAGAGTCTAGGCAGCTTGGACCAAGGTAAGTAGAATCTTATGCGAGCCCCCTACGATGGCTACAACATTTTTACTATTATTATAAATGCCAAAGTGCGTTTGTTTATTTGCGTGTTATGCTTTAACGTCGTAACGTTTTAACATAAACGATCATCATGCAATTTAATAAGCACTAGCTTCTGCCCGTGACTTCGTCCGCGTGGAATAGTTACTTTGGGCTAACGCTAACTTCAGTACTTGATCATTATTTTGCTACGATGTTGTTTTAAAACATATTCGATTTCAATGAATATCTCCTAAGATTTCAATGAATATCTCCTAAGATATTCATTGAAATCGAATGATGTAAAGGGCAATTTTGGTTTAAATTAAATACTTGTGATGAATAACGTATTTATTTGGATAAGGATTAATATCATGTTTATAAAAACACCTTCGCAAATAATGCATTATTTTAGAACATTAGCTTATATTATGTTTGGTTAGCATAAAAAAGGTTATAGTGAAGTGGAAGGTATCTTTAAAGGTTGGCCCTTTAAAGATAGACGTATGCTGTCGCGGACTTTTTTTTAGAACTTTTAAAAGGGAACAATTCTGTCATACATGATTTTTGCGAAACTAGCCGTTTATGCAGCGCACGCAGCGGAAGCTCTCAAAAAGGAAAAAAAACCCGATTTTGAAACATTCTTCCTTGGTTTGCTCCGCTCCTATTGGTCTTAGCGTGATGATATAGAACCTATAATTTTCCTCCATAAATGGGCTATCTAACACTGAAAGAATTTTTCAAATCGGACCAGTAGTTACTGAGATTAGCGCGTTCAAGCAAACAAGCAAACTCTTCAGCTTTATATATTAGTATAGGTATAGAAATAGTTTGAAACACAGTAAAGGAAATGAATTACATTTATTCCGGAAATGAGTTACATTTATTCCGGAAAATTGGGTTTTTGCGGATAGTATTTTTGCATAGATGTATTATTAATGTGTCGTAGAGTGACGTTTTTAATGTATTTGTATTCTACTCGATGCTGCCCCCGACTTCGCCCGCATTTACCTCGGAATATTAATACGTTTAACTACTACTATTATGATCAATATCATTACTTCAATGTAAAAACCTATTGCACGGAAACCATTCATTTTTCTTGGAGAAAAGTAGCCTATGTTTTTTTCTGGGGTTCTAACTATATGCACGGATAAATTCATGACGATTGATTCAGTAGTGACGACATGAAAGTCTAACAAAAAAATAAACAAACTCACTTTCGCTTTTATAATGCTGAATGTGAAGCGCTCAGCTATTAACTAGAACGGTGATTCAGACGCGGGTTCAGTCCCCGCTCGTAGTTATCATTTTCAAACTTTGTATTCTAACAAACGTTTTAGATCAAAAGTATGGTCAGAAAAAGAGGAGATAGATAAAAGTGCTTGGGAGTTTGCGGAGACAGAGAAATACTTACAAGCTGCAGAGAAGTTGTGTGGTCCATACGAGTGGTCGGAGTACGATCTGTTGGTTCTGCCACCTTCCTTCCCCTATGGAGGCATGGAAAACCCTTGCCTCACCTTTGTGACCCCTACGCTACTGGTAAGTGTTAGTTGTGGTCTCCCATTTACCTGATTTATTAAACAACAATTATATCACTATTAATCCTAATACATAATTCATAAAATGTGCTACAGAATGCATTCGGGTTGTACGCTAGTAATAGTAAATCCCACCGCTGGACAGAGACAATCTATCCTACTATATTAATATTATAAATGTTAAAGTTTGTTTGTTTGGATGTTTGTTATTCAATCACGAAAAAATATCAGAATAGATTTGTGCATGCTTATACTAGCCCCCGATTAGCTATTGTCCGCGGCTCTGATGCAAGAAAAATTTTGTTTTATAGTTATATTGTAGATTCCCGTTATAGTAGTGGGATTAATTGTAGAAGTGTGATTAAAAAAATACGTGTTAAACAAATATATTTTTAGATATTTTTATATATATTTTTAGCATTTGACATGCTTAGCATTATACATTAAACACAAAGTGAAAAATGTGAAATTGAAAATAACAGTCAGGAGAAGGATTTGAACCTGCATCTTCTGGATACCGTCCAGATGCTTTACCAATTCAGCAGTAGCAGTGCAGTCGGTATAATGTATGCAAATACTTCCGACAGATGGCGCAGGCGTCACCCAAAGACGTTAAGTATGATGTGTTATCGAAATTAGCAGTCAGGAGCAATTGTCAGGATGGCTGAATTGGTAAAGCATCTGGACGGTATCCAGAAGATGCAGGTTCAAATCCTGCTCCTGACTGTTATTTTCGATTTCACATTTTTCACTTTGTGTTTAAATATATTTTTTTCTCAGGTACCTTAAATATACAGACATGACTCTGTTACAGCTTTGTGATAGTATAGATTGACCTAATTCTGAGGTCTACGCAAACAGAAGTCGCGGGCTAGTAACATAGCATCACGCCAGTATTCCCCGAAGGGGTAGGCAGAGGTGTATTACACACCCACGATTCGCCAGCTATGTTTAGGTCCCACGTAATAGGGGGCGAGCCTATTGACGTCTACCGGGCACATTTCCAAACTCCGGGCTGCTACTGACAATTTTTCTTTTTACGAAAAAGCTCAATAACATTGCCCCACCCAGGTATCGAACCCGAGACCTCATGATCAGCAGTCGCACATACTACCGTTGCACCACAGAGGCTGGCTGGTAGTTTTTATAATTATGACGTAAGCGTGGTGACGGACTAAGAATACAACTGTCACCACCCCATTTTTTCCCACGGGTGTCGTATGAGGCGACTAAGGGAAGTAAGCAATTATCATCCATTGCATGACTGGTGGTAGGGCTGGGTACCAAGTGGGAGTACTCACTTGATATCGGGCCCGAGCGGGTTGGTACCACCGTCTCCCGTGGGACGGCCATGAAGCACATCGTTGCGTTTTGGCTGTAGCAGGAGATAGCCGGTTATCATTTCAGTTCATATCTGTGAAATGAAATGGTGAGCAGCGGCTTGACAATACTCTCGGTATAGTTGAGTCCATGAGCGACGGTTACCATTTACCATCAGATGGGCCGTGGCTTGTCCGCCACTACATTCAATAAAAAAAAAGCGAAAATAATCCCTCAAAACTTTTTCATGAATACAGGCAGGAGACAGGAGTCAGGCTTCAGTCATAATCCATGAAATAATGCACAGTTGGTCTGGCAATCTGGTGACAAACAGGAATTTTGAGCACTTCTGGCTAAATGAGGGTTTTACAGTGTTTCTGGAGAGAAAGGTCGCTTGCTCTCTTATCAATGACACGGTTGAGTCCAAGAGGGACAGGGATTTTCAGAGCTTGTTGGGGTTACAAGAGCTGAGTGAAGCGGTAAGACCTTTTATGTAACCAATTTTGCTATTTAAGAGAAACTAAAAAAATACCTCAAGAAGTCTGCAAAAACTATCGATAAAACTCTATGTTATAGATTCTCGGTGTCTATTTTTAATTTGAATATATAGTGCCATAGAAGTACCGATTTTATAACGTGTATAATTATAAATGTAGTATGGTGCTATATTAAACTTTATGGTATAGGAGTTTGAGGTGTAGCCCATAAATAGAATATATCGTACCTAAAAGATCGCATCATGTGTCGAAACCGGTGTTTGCGGGACCGATGATAATAACTAGAGATGTCACGAATAGTGATTTGGCCGAGTACCGAATATTCGGGAAGGCTCTTGGCCGAAGCGCCGAATATTCGGCAACATTTAGTACCATTCGCGGGTATCAGGTTTTAACCTGCATCACTAATACGTGTGATGACGTCGCGCCGTGGGCGCTTTTGTTTCATTCGTGATTGAGTCGTGTCACAACACGCTTTATTTGTTGATCGTTGGTATGTTTGCTATCAGCGTTGCAGTGTAATATAAGGGCCCCACAGATTAACAGTTCGCCCGCAGTCTCTAATCCCATCAGATGGCCTGTCGTCCAAGGTCTGCATAGCCCACTCATTAAAACGATTATATCGATTATTAGATTATTTCTATGTGACTGTTATATTATGCATTTTTTTTATGAATTACTATTTGGTATTCGGTCGAATAATTTGCAATATTCGACCGAATAGTGAAAAAGCCGAATAGCCGAATACCGAATAGTTGCCGAATATTCGTGACATCTCTAATAATAACGTTATATCGAAAAAAGTCAAAGTATATGTATATATCTATGCACGTACACTACGTACGTTGATGCCAGTTGTTTGGAATTTACATTAACGACTTACCTAAAATAATGAATGCCGATAGCATCCTGTTTGACGACGATATATCAGTAACATTTCCTAGTAAAAATGAGCAAAACCTCTCGTTTTCTCAAATTAAATAAAAAGAAAATATGCAATTCGATCTCTACCAGAAACGCCCACTGAAAATTACCTATAACTTCAATATAGATTTGGAATGCGTTGAAATATTAAAACTACTAGGATAAAGAAATATCGTCATTTGAATCGGAAGTCTAATACACAAATGATAAGTGCTAAACTATCTTGTTTTACATAAGCCTTAAATGAGTTAAAAAGACAACAGATATAAAGTCAGCTACTATTATAACGTGTATATTGCCTATGCACACTCTTGGCATATTTCTATTTAAAAATAATTTAACGAGATCAGACTAACAAAAAAATAAAGACACCGTATTGTCAACTAAAAACGAAGCCACTTTTTAAAGATGTGTGCGTGAAAGTGTTGTCACTGGAAAGAAGAAAAATGTAAATGCATTCTGATAGATGGCGTTGGTCGTAAAGACAAATGTGATGAGGAAATTGGGACGACTGAATAGGTCAGTACGATAGTTCAGTGGCTCACTTCCCGGATTGGAAAAGACGCGGGTTCGATTCCCGCTCATACTAAAAATCTCTTTTAACCTATTCACAAATAATTTGTACTTCAAAAAGTAGCGGAGCGTGTCAAATGATACAAAAATGAACAATCTCATCGTTGTTATTTACTTCACTCAATCTTGATAAAAGGGGTGGTATCGTTAATTTAGCGTCTAGGACAGCTGCTTTCGTTGAGCGCCTGAGCTGGCACTAATAATAGCATTATAAAAGAGACAAGTATCGTGTATCACCCATTACAGATCAAAGACTTCGGTGCATCTAACCCACTCACCAATCTTGTCGTGGACTTAAACGGCGTCCACCCCGACGACGCATTCTCAAGAGTACCATACGAAAAAGGCTCATTATTTCTGAGGTATCTAGAAGATTTAATTGGAGGACCGGGTAAGTGAATACTGATCATATATAATTTATTGTAGGTCAATGATGAGTTGGGTGCCAGCAATCCTTTGACGAGTTTGGTGGTGGACCTCAAAGGTGTACATCCAGATGATGCGTTCTCCACCGTTCCTTATGAGAAGGGATCACTGTTTTTGAGGTATTTGGAGGACAATTTGGGCGGGCCTGGTTAGTGACTTTAGATCTATTTTGTATTGTTCTGGTATTATTAGCACACTTTAGGTTTTAGTAATTTACTAGCCATTGCCCGCGGCTCCATCGCAGCCAAAAGCTAGTTTTTAGGTTATATCTCAGGTTCCCGATATAGTAGCGGGATAAAATGTATACCAGTTTTTAAGTCTAATCGAGAGCTATCAAAGTTGCATCAAAATCTGTTCAGTAGTTTTTGCGTAACACGCGAATGAACAAACCGACAAACATACAAACAGATAAACAGACAAAAAATCTAAAAAAAAAACGTTTTGTGTTTAGACACGCCTTTAAAGCCTAATACAGTATTTTCTTCTCAAATTTTGTTTATTGCATGTAGTGGCAGACGAGCCACGGTCTATCTGATGGTAAATGGTAACCGTCGCCCATGGACTCGACTATACCGAGAGTATTGTCAAGCCGCTGCTCACCAATTCATTTCACAGATGAAATTAAATATAAACGGCTATCTCCTGCTACAGCCAAAACGCAACGATGTGCCTCATGGCCGGTCACACGGGAGATGGTGGTACCAACCCGCTCGGGCCGGATACCAAGTGAGTACTCCCACTTGGTACCCAGCCCTACCACTAGTCATGCAATGGATGATAATTGCTTACTTCCCTTAGTCGCCTCATACGACATCCGTGGGAAAGAATGGAGTGGTGACACTTGTATTCTTAATCCGTCACCACACGGATATCTTAAATGTACAAACATAGCTCTGTTACAGCTTTATATAGTTAGCGTAGCTCTGTTTATTTCCAATTGTATTGTAGTTGAGTTTATAATAAAGCAGATGTCTAAATATCGATTTTTTTTAATAAAGAGACTGCCATGTAACTTTTTTTATAGTACTTGCTACCTTAATCTGTGGGACCAACTTAGTCGCCCTCCAGACTATCATAGAGGTACATAGCAATCGGGAGTGATTTAAAATTTTAGACCTATTAGAAGTAGTAGTAGATCGTTCAGTTTTAGATTGCTTTAGGGGGCTCTAAATTATCATGGCGTTTAAACCATTCCATACTCTCTAAAACTGACCATAAATCCAGTGGATTAAGATCGGGACTACTTAAATTATCGTATAAAGGATGACCAGTGTCGATGACCATAACGACCCTCTTATCAGCTGTAAGTCCTAAGTCATCTTTAAATATACGCGACATGGTATGGGTTCGGCGGGCCGTTCTTCGCAACTCCACGACTGGGCGCGTGTTTTGAGTTTGGGTGGGTGTGAATCCTTCACTCGATCCACCCCAGCTCCCGGAAGAACGCCAACAGTCCCTTGGTGTTGCTGGTGATATCCTGGAGAGAACTTGAGCTACCGAAGTATTTGGTCCTATATGTGGCGGCCTCCGAGCAGTGCTGCAATACATGGGCCAGCGTCTCCTCCTCTACAATGTGGGCTGTCTGTGATTCCTAAGACAAATAAATGTTTGTTAAAAGATCTGCGACCAGTGATAGCTGTCGTGACTATCTGCAGTTGCTGCTTAGTTAGCCGAAGTAACTGCTTGGTGATTCGGCTGTCCAACAGCGGTAATGCTTCCTTGGCCGGTCTGCACTCACCATGACTTGACCAAAGGAGTTGATGATGGTCCCTAATTCTGTTCCTTACCAGGGACCGAAGTTTGGCAAACGGCCAGATCTTTTTCTATCACAAACAGAGGGCGTTTTGATTGTACCTGTCAATAATCCTGTACACAAACATTCAACTAAATACAAAGCGGGTGGAGTTTCAGAAATTGGATTCGGCTCCGTACCTACTTTGTGTAAAGCTATAATAAACAGTAATTCGGTTCCCTTTATATACTCTGTACTCGTTGGGTGGGTCGAGGGAGTAGTGGCATAACGTGCTTTCTGCAAGCAAGGAAGTGGCTAACTAGGCTGCAGCCTCCTTTAACCTGAA
This sequence comes from Leucoma salicis, assembly GCA_948253155.1. Classification (NCBI taxonomy): domain Eukaryota; kingdom Metazoa; phylum Arthropoda; class Insecta; order Lepidoptera; family Erebidae; genus Leucoma; species Leucoma salicis. Next base: position 7,813,551 of record OX411820.1, on the reverse strand, counting down.
CGTCCACTGGTCCGCACCGGCCGCAATGCACGCACTACACGAAACGCATTGAACGGATTTGCCGGAACGTCTGGTCCGTGACGTGCGGTGCGGCCTGTGCGGACCTGTGGACGCTCAACTTTAATGTCAATCTCTATAACCTACATAACTTTCAAAATAGTAAGATAGAGAATTACCATAATGGATGTAAAGTACTATATTACTTTTTATCACTTTCCAGAAGTTTTCGATGACTTTCTTCGTTCGTATCTGACTAAATTTAGGAAAAAATCGTTGGACACGGATCAATTCAAGTCGTATCTACTAGAGTATTTCAAAGACAATAATGAATTAAAGAAATTGGACTGGAATCAATGGTTTTACACCCCTGGCATGCCTCCGGTCATGCCTAAGTAAGTTTATTATTACAATTGTATTTTTCTATCAAACCTGCTATTATTCTATTTTCTTTTTTTATGCTAAGCGTGGATGGCAAACAAGCATACGGCCCACCTGATGGTAAGTGGTTACCTTAGCCTATAGACGCTAGCAACACCATAGGCATCACTTGCGCGTCGCCATCTCCAGGAAAGGGATAAGAAGAATAATAAGGAGAGGATAGGGAAGGGGTTTGGGCCTCCGGCGCTCCCACTCGCCATACGAAAAAAATATGGAGGGTGGTACTTACCCGATCGAGCCGGCTCATTCATGCTGGGATAATGCATGGCTCTACCATTAGAAAATTTAATCATCAACATAAGACTAGGTTTCACCTGTGACTTCGTCCCCGTCGAAATAATTTGTCTTCCCAGGGGAAAAACAGATTTTGAATAAGATTTACCCGACTTGAACCAAAAGTCGATCGGGTATATAGTTTTGGAGAACTCGTGATGGATACGTTGAAAAACCGTATGTTTTCCGTGCGAGTATTTAAGTAACACTATTGGGTAACTGTTCAATTAGCAGTACTAAATTGTACGTAAAAACAATTACTTATATATTTTTTTAGTTACGATACAACAATGACGAAGGCGATCACGTTATTAGTCAACAAATTGGACTCTCGGGACTTCACATTCTCGGCCGAGGACGTGGCAACATTCACTCCGCATCAGATCATACACTACCTGCAGCAGCTCATTGAGAGACCTCCGCTCACTATCGAACAACTGCACAGCATGGGCAGCGCGTACAACGTCGATCGTAATAAGAACACTGAGATCTTATTCAGGTAAATCGATTAATTGATATTTTACCACGTTCTAGAACGATGAAACTATTTTTTAACTATATTTTTTAGCATTTGACATGCTCAGCTACTTTTAAAGTACAAATTATTTGTGAATGAGGAAAAAGAGATTTTTAGTACGAGCAGGAATCGAACCCGCGTCCCTTCCAATCCGAGGAAGTGCTCTAAGCCACTGAGCTACCGTACCGACCTTTCGGTCATCCCAATCTCCTCATCACATTTGTCTTTACGACCAACGCCATCTATTGGAACGCATTTACATGCATTAATCCAATATTAATTTTGCAATTAAAATTCATACTATGTGATGGCGCGGTTTTTTAAACGTTTTTGATCAATTTTTTTTAGCATTTGACATGCTCAGCTACTTTTAAAGTACAAATAATTTGTTTGATTGAAACTTTTCTTTTCTTACTTCAAACATCTATCTTATTTAAATTTTTCAGGTGGCTAAGATTGTGCGTCAAAAGCAAAGACCTTAGCAAGCTGGGTGAAGTGTTCGCTTTTCTCAACAGTAACGGTCGTATGAAGTACGTGCGACCATTATACAGAGACCTGTATGCCTGGGAGGAGGTTCGACAGAAGACTATAGCGAACTTTCTAGAAAATGAAAAGAATATGATGCACGTCTCCGCTTATACATTAAGGAAAGACTTACATCTCAGTGATTAAACACAGTGTATTTTTTATATGGTTGTAATGCAAAATAGTGTAACTATAATTATTACGCCATAATGGATTGATTAAAAATGTAATTATATTTTTTAAAGTTAATCTTTGCGTCTAATTTATCTGTTAATTTCTGGTAATCCTAATTCCTTCCCACTAAAAAGCAAAGCTAGCCGTGCCTGCGGCTTCGCTCGCTTAGGAATTAATAATTGTTTTGGTAGAATGGTTACGACACCGACTTTTCGTGCAGTTTGTGGTTCAAATTTCGTCGTATTTGTTGCAAAGTTGTCGCTACGAAAAGCCTTTTTATTTTCCAATCCAATTAAAATCGGGATATTATATAACTACACCCCTCAAGGTCGGTTCTAAATATTGGTGGCAGAATGTTTGAAAGCATATTAATATTTTCTCCCGACATCCAAATATTTAAAAATTTTTAAGTTTATGATGATGAACGACTAAATTTACGCGATCTCTTTCTAAGAATAGACGATGAATAGCGCAGGTGATATCTTGGGAGAGGTCCACAAGTTATATAAATATGGACAATTATACAGATCCCAGAATCCTATTGTCAGCTTGGCCTCGGATCTTGGTCCCAGAACCAAGCTAACTCTGTATTATACCGAAGATATGCCGGACGTCAGCTTGTACAAGATCAGAATAGCTCTTAAACAACTTATAGGCACCGGGGGACGACGAAATTGTAGTAATTCTGAGCTGAGGGCAGGCAGAAAGCTGGTCCTGAAAGCCCTCCAGAGGCCTACTCAATTCTGTCGTTCTTGAGAGCAACGTTCCAAATTCCTGAACCATGAGCGTGGTATTGCTGGTTTTCAAGTGACAAAGCCTTTTGTGGAATTATAGGCCCACCTCGATCCTTAAAAACTACGATTTTAACAGGTCGGTTTCGGAAGGTTGTTGAGAGACCACGTAGTAAAAAATACATCGCTACGCAAGACATACAGAACAAAGAGTAGAATAATCTGTACAGAAGACTGAAGAGTTCAATTGGCATCTGTTTCTAGCGCTTGCGAACTATTCGTCAGGGTCAGGGACGTATTAATTTTTTCTTTATTATGGCAGCAAAATATTTACCTAACCCCTCTCCCTGGTTTCTGGTTATACGCATTACTCTTTGCTTCTTGTCTTGAGGCAACGAAAACGGTAGTTGGGGGCCTCACCCACGACACCCACTAAATAAACCCGCCGTGTGCTGTCTCCACCTGTATTGGCAGACCACTGGAACTCTATGACATTACTTCAATGTTGGACGTACTATGTAAGTACCTAATTAAAAAAATATTTGACAACTGTTCATTCCAAACTTAGATAAGAACCTAATGCTAATTCCAAAATATCATTGTTATATTGATCTTTGGACTGGACTCTCATTATTGCTGAAAGAGTAAAGTTATATTAAATTATAATTATTACTTTTGAATTTAATTGAAGACTTATACACTGACCATCCAGTGATATAATTTAGCTTTTCTTTATTTTTATTCTAGTGTTTAGGTACTTAGTAGGTACATGTTCGTATCGAATTGTTGTGAAATACAAAAATTAATATTGGTCAAAATACGTGGGGCTGTATACACAAGAGGCGTACTGGCAACCATAGATAAATAACCTGGCAACTATTCAGTCGTTGAGCACGTTAGTTCTTCACCGATATAAACAATTTTCTGGTTATACGCATTACTCTGAATAAATTTAGCAATTTTCACATATACCTACCTACTTGCATAATATTACAGCTGCTGTTTAAAGTACAGATCAGTAGGTACCTTTGAGTTATCTTGTTCTTACTCGGCTACAAAACAAAAATCTTTAGTACCTAATAACGGAAATATTCTCTACTTCTTTCTACTCCTTATTTTATTGATTATACATATTATTAAGTATAAATTTTAACATTAAATATTATCCCAGAAACCCGGTTTAGCGGATTGACTGTGGGTAAGTCTCATTAGGTATTAACACTGCTAAGCACAACAGGTTCTCCTATTCATGCGTAAACAGTGCTAGATGTGAGACAGTAAGCTGTGAGTACCTATGGTGAGTATTGGTGAGTGAATGATTAAGTTTAGTTTTTTTCCGAATTTAGAGCTATTCCATTATCGTGCGACCATTTAACGGATGTATCTATGTCTTGCTAGCCAGCTGGATAGTTTCATATTTATGTTAGTGCCAGAGCGCAGCATGCAAAAGGTCGCCTGTGTGCATGTACGCCGAGCAATATCACAATGTGCTGCATAGGCTTTTCACATGCATGGGGTAGCAGATAGGACCACATGGCGATCCCTGAGGAACAACGCGGCATAATAGCATCCTATCACTGAGAATGTCACCTTAACACGATAGGAGCGATCCCTGAGATATAATTACTGAATTATTAGTTCAGTGGCTCTTCAAGCGCGCACTCTTCCATTGTATTAAAAAGGGTAGTTTTTTTGCAGAGTATCAAATGCTTTCTTGTAGTCAAAATGATAGATATTACATTTTTGATGTGAAACATCTAATGCGGAGGGAGGCTAAAATCGGCTGTTAGCGTGACGACGCTTTTATTGTACTTGTCCCGTTCAAATTTTGTTAGTTAAATTTGACACACTTCTCGGTTTCCGATTGAGCTGAAATTTTACATGCATGTGTATATCGCGTGACAATGCAATATTATGATTACATGGAGCTGATCTGATGATGGAGCTGGAAGGTGGACATAGGAACTCTATAATAAAACGGCGCAACGCCATCGAGTTTGGGCCGTATGATTTGTCTTGTCGAGTACTTTGTGTCTAGATGGTATCCAGGGTCTCATGATGGAGCTGGAAGGTGACCACAGTAACTCTGTAATGAAACAGCGCAAACCCATCGAGTTTGGAATCATTTGATTCGTCTTGACGACTACTTTTTCTTTAGATGGTATTCAGGGTCTGATGATGGAGCTAGAAGGTGACCATAGGAACTCCGTTATAAAAAGACATACCTAACTCCATCGAGTTTGGGCTCGTATGATTTGTCTTGACGAGTACTTTATCTCTAGATGGTATCCAGAGTCTGACGATGGAGCTGGAAGGTGGCCACAGTAACTCTGTAATGAAACGACGCCACCCTATCGAGTTTATACTCGTTTAATTTGTCTTGAGGAGTACCTTGTCAAGTTATGATCATTTTATTTCTACAAAATAATTCCGATGTTTTCACATCTGCTAGACATCCCGCGACGTCTAGTTTTTTGTTTTCTAAGTAATTGTTAATTTAATCAGTAAATTCTGATTATATTTTTTCCGTTATATCTATTATTACAAATATCTTCTGTGCTACGAGTTGATATGATTTTACTCAAATAAATGATGTAAACATACACTGACGGACCTCGTGGCGTAGTCGGTGGTGTAACCGACTTTCGTGCACGAGGTCGTGGGTTCGATTCCCACTCAGGACAATTATTAGTGTGATGAACACAGATATTTGTACTGCGTCTGGGTGTTTTCTATCTACTATATGTATGTATTTACAAAAAAGTAATATAAATTATATCCGTAATCTGGTACCCATAGCACAAGCGTTAAGCTTAGTTTGCGACCAGAGGACGTTGTGTGAAATGTCCGTGAATATTTAATATATTTATTATTTTGTCCGTGTGGTGATGGACTAAGAATACAAGTGTCACCCCCCATCCTTTCCCGCGGGTGTCGTACAAAGCGAAATTGATAATTCTATGGGCTGATCTTGAAACTTTGATAATTGATACTTTTGCGGAACAGAAGCACTGAGATAAGATTATATTAATTAATTTATAAATAATATTACTTATGTTGTTTATATTAAATTATTATTTTATTAAAATTATGTAACACCTATGTTTTTAAAACTAAAATTTATTAGATATTTAACTAAAATTCACACAATATTAGTAATACCGTTAGGTAAGTAGGGTCATTGAGCCGGTAGCGCGCACAGGTCTGGTAGCCGGACATTTGCTCGACTACATACTTTAAAATCTTGACAATAGTATTCATAGCTGAAATAATACCTAGATATATGTCTTATACGGTTTTAAGATAGTTGAGTGGTAATACTGCACTGAATTTAAAGCAAAAGACTAAATCTATAACTGGGGATTAGCTGCTCAATATATTCTGTTACTCAGGGTCGAGTGGAAGTGCGAAAAATGACAAAAAAAATTACGAGGGCGCTCGAGATGAATCTTAATTTTTTTTTTTGTTATGTTATATTAACATTTAATATTTAGTTAGATTTAATATTAAATGTTAAAAGGTATTTTATAGAGTTTTTGTATTAGATTAACTTATTTGTAATAAAAATCGGGTGTACGCCAACCGGCATGCAAATTTGTCAATTACACCAATTGGCGAACAAGTGCTCGCCAACCAGCATGCAGTTGGGAATTTTGCTTTTTCATTTTGTTTCAGAGTACATAAAGTAGACCTTCAATAGTCAAAAATATGATGTGATAAAGGGTTCAACAATGTATTATTCAGTTTACGAACACATGCTTTCTTTAAAAACCTTGTAAATTTTAACTTCAAAATTGTGTTCGCTTATGGGGTAATGCTGTGAAAACTGTGTTTCAGTAAGCAAACATGTGATTATTATGAAACAAAACTTAAGATAATTTAAAACATACTTTTATAATTAAGAATTAAATATAAGTTACTTTACTTATCATCACACTATCTCCCTTGCTTCTCTTCTCTGGCTACCCCAGCCAGAGAAAACAGAGTGCCAAAAGGCTCTATTCTTGCATACAACTCTCGCTTCCTCAATTCTCTTCATAAACGTTCGCCGGTTTCGGAGACCAGCTTCCTTCAATACATGATCAATTTGGACTAAGTGGGTTAGTCTCGGTCTCCCCCAGTACCTACAACTTTCCACTTTCTCATTGCATATCTTCTTAACCAATCGCTCGTCTGGCATTCTTTCATCATGTCCGAACCATCGGAGCATTCTCTTTCGCATATTCACACCAATACTCTCTTTCAGACCTACTCGCCCACTTACGTCGTCATTACGAATGCAATCAGTCAGCCTAACTCCACAGATTTCCTGCAGTGATCAAGCGCATTTCAAACGCACTGATATTACTCCCATGCTCCTTTTTGCATATCCAACTCTCGCTTCCCTATATTAATGTCGGGACAAGCACTGCATTATGTATTGTGACACGTGCCTTCTAGCTGAGGTAGTGGCTGCCGAAAAGTTGTCCAAAAGCGCCATTTCATTCTGTTGTGTGTTGTCTATCTATTTCAGTGGTGTACCTTCCATCCCGACTGAATCCACATCCAAGATTAGAAACCCTCGGCAAGCAGCTTGCATAAGTAAGAATAACGAATGTAGAAGGCTGATAGATAGAATACATATTCTGAAGGGGCTTGATGTAGGCACTTCAGCTAAGTGTTCGCCAATGGGTACTCCAGTGTTCGCAAACAAAAAAAAGTGTTCGCAAACTGGCATTTTCAGTACTTTTTACTTTTTTTCTCATTTTATTCAAATCTACGTGCAGAATAACAAAATAGCATTACGTTTTCATAAAAAGAGTATATTCTTAAAGTATTAATATAATAATACACTAGGTATATCATTCTTAGATAGTATACATTTTGAAGGGTTCAAAGAAGGCAACTCCGCTAATTGTTCGCCAACCGGCACAATGACCCTAATTAGGTGATTTATTAAAATTAAATTACAGGGATGATTTTACCGGGAAGGCCTCATCCAATGAATATGCCACGGGCCACAGATGTTATTGTTACCTACGCCACTGCTGGGACGCTTACATATACCTATAGTTTAGTATCCAACGTTAACTGCTGTAATATAGCATTAGATACTCAATAAAGTACCACTGAAGGAATGTAATATGGTTCCGGTGGCCCGCCAATAAAGGCGGAGAGACGGCACACGGCGGGTTTCTTTAGTGGGTGAGGGCACACTACCCTGTTCGTTGCCCCGAACGACGGGGTGTGCGGTTAGGAACATTTATTCCCGCATTAAAAAAAGATACCCAATAAAGTACTTAAATGAATACTAAATGTGAGAGAGAATTAAAAAAGAATCGATTTCTAATATAAACCGGTTATCAACGCGCCTGCACAAAGCTGGCCAAACCCACAATGTACTTACTTCATAGGTAGGTAATAATGCCAAGAATCTGTACCTACTTTTTTACTTGTTCGAGTAAGCATCTACCACGAAAGCGTTAGCATAGCAATAACATTAATAGCTTAGATAGGGCGTCGAACTGACGTGCTCTACGATGTTGAAGCAACAAACATTGTTATTATGTTTTGTATTCATGTGTTATACTCAAAGAGCCATGGGTAGATTAAGTCCTCTCGATCCATCTTCCTGTTCACGTCCAGGTAAGTTTTTATAAATTCATATACCTACTTGTTTAACGTTATAAGCGCGTTCACCTTGCACTCTGCCTTGTCCCTACACTTGAATAAAAACTAGTCTAACTAGGATCCAGATCCTAAGTTTAAGAACGAGTTAATAATTTTTGATGATATGAATAAAAGTGTGTGATTAAAAAGATTTTAGAAAGATGTTTTACTATTATAATTCCATTCAATCACACGGATGCACTAAGTGTTGATAAGAAGTAAAAATAAGCAGATAATATCAGTGCGGGAGAAAATAAGATAGGATATTATCGACCTCTCAGAAAATGTGTACCTACACACGTACAATTATGAAGTTAGTTTTTAGGTTATATCTCAGGTTGCACTAAATAGTAGCGGGTTAAAATATAAACCAGTTTTTAAATCTAATTAACAAAAAAAGTTCCATCAAAATCAGTCCAGTAGTCTGCGTCATGTGCGATCAAACAAACAGACAAAAATTCTTAAAAAAATGTTTTGAGAGACGTTTCTATAGGTACAGTATTTTTTTCTCAAATATCTTAAACATACGGACATGCTCTGTTACAGGTTTATAATAGTATTATAATATATGCTCTCCACGTATGGGCTACAGTTTAATTCACATTTTTCATAATGAACGCGGCGATTGGTATAGGTACCTAGTTCTATGAGACAATTTATACGGTTCTAGACGTTTTTACGGGATTTATACCATGTAAATTTTTACTTACGAGTTTCCGATATTTCGGCACTGTTGCAAGCGCCATGATCACGGAGCTCACTGATAAGTGACCATGAAAGTTTGAAATCCTATAAATTTATACGGTTTTTTGGAGTACGGTGGTAGAATGCGAAGAAGTGAGCAGTAAATTATCACGTTTCATAACTGTATTAAAATGGTAAGTCCCATTTTACTACCTTTCAGTTATCTATTGATAGGAACACCTTTTTACTCATGACGTATCGGCTGAGTTTACTTACACCAGCCGAGGACACAGGCAGTGACGCCCTGTGCGTCTTCTCGGGGCAGGAGAGAGCTTGCCATCTGTCGTTTGCGCTCTGCCGCCGCCTTTGCGTGTATCACCTCCTCGTAAAAACAGACGTCGAGTCTCACCCATCCCGCTGGGGATCATGGCGGTGAACCGCAACCGGAAGCGAGAGGACATCTATCCCATCTCCGCGGCGAGGACGCGACACTGCTGGGCAAGTGTTAGTGTCATATCCTCAGGGCAGTCTCCGCAGTGTCGGTACCAGGCTTCACGTCCTGGCACCGGAACTATTAATAATCCGTTGGCTAATCACGATAATCTTTTAACCAATCAAAGTGATCACGATACGATGTCGATTGTGAGATATGAGATTCCGTCTAACCCCCCAGACCAGATATTTGATACTAAACGAACAATGCTGGAGCCTGCTGGTGGCCTCTCACGAGGCCCGTGACAACAAAGGTTTAGTTTTGTGCAAGGTGACCTCTAAACCCAGCAGGTATAATTTAGAGGTCTTATTTTATTTAGTGCCAACAGCACTTTAGATCATATTATTTTTTGTGTTAAAAGTCATTTTATCGAATAATATCTCTGACCCGCTAACTAGGTACGTATCTATAGAAGCTAAACCGTTTAACCACATGGCTAAGTAAGTATTTTATGCAATTGCTAAATTATTATTATTCGACAATAAATTTCAGGATAATATCTGGTTTAAACGCTTTCGTGATGGAAATTTTGATTTGAAGAACGAACCACGTGGAAGACATGCAAACATGTGAATAACAATGAATTGAAAGAGATGGTGGAAGCCGATCCGAGCCAAACTACCCAGGAATTAGCGGCATGGTTTAACGTTACCTTACCAACAATATTGACTCATTTGCGTCAAATCAATAAAATAGAAAAAAATGAAAAATGGGTGCCTCATAATTTAACTGATCTGTAGAAAGAAACGCGTGTTGAAACTTGTGTTGCCTTGTTGAATCGATACAGAAATGAAGGAATATTGGATCGAATTGTGACATGTGATGAAAAGTGGATTCTTTACGATAACCGTAAGCGAAAAATGCAATGGCTGACCCAAGGTCAAGCGCCGCAACAGTGTCCTAAAGCAAAGCTTACCAATAAAAAGCTAATGGTAACTGTTTGGTGGTCTCAGCATGGTGTTATTTACTATAGCTTTCTCCGATCTGGTCAAGCAATAACGGCAGATGTCTACTGTGCCGAACTCCGAACAATGATAGCAAATCTTACAGTGAAACAGCCCCGACTCATGAATCGATCTTCACCATTATTGCTCCATGATAACGCGAGACCTCATACAGCACGAGAAACCGTTTTAACCCTACAGGAACTGCAATTAGAAACCATTCGTCACCCTCCGTATTTGCCAGACCTTGCTCCAACGGACTACCATTTTTTTCGTGATTTGGACAATTGTCTACGTGATAAAAAGTTTTCTTCCCAGGAGGCAGTACAAAATGCTTTCACAGAGTTTGTAGAATCTAGATCACCAGAGTTCTATCGCAAAGGCATAAATGACCTTCCTATTAGATGGCAGCAATGTATAGATAATAATGGTAGATATTTTGATTAAATAATTATGTTAAACGAAAAAAAAATGAATTTAATTTTTTTAGTTCAAATCGGCAATTTCATACTTTAACCCCTAATAATAACATAACAGGTTGTCAATGATATACTGTAGTAAATAAATATCTGATGTTTCTAACCAATTTTTTGTACTAAACCGATTTTTTCGTACCTAAAAACGCACTTTAGTAGTGTTGTAATGAACAAGGATTTTTGTACTAAAACGATTTTTTCGTACCTAAAAACGCACTTTAGTAGTGTTGTGTGTGAACAAGGATTTTTGTGCTAAACCGATTTTTTCGTACCTAAAAACGCACTTTAGTAGTGTTGTAATGAACAAGGATTTTTGTAATAAACCGATTTTTTCGCACCTAAAAACGCACTTTAGTAGTGTTGTAGTGAACAAGGATTTTTGTAATAAACCGATTTTTTCGTACCTAAAAACGCACTTTAGTAGTGTTGTGTGGACAAGGATTTTTGTAATAAACCGATTTTTTCGTACCTAAAAACGCATTTCAGTAGTGTTGTAGTGATCAAGGATTTTTGTAATAAATCGATTTTTTCGTAACTAAAAACGCATTTTAATAGTGCTGTAGTGAACAAGGATTTTTGTAATAAACCGATTTTTTCGTACCTAAAAGCGCACGTTAGTAGTGTTGTAGTGAACAAGGATTTTTGTAATAAATCGTTTTTTTCGTACCTATAAACGCACTTTCGTAGTGTTGTAGTGAACAAGGATTTTTGTACTAAACCGCGTTTTTCGTACCTAAAACGCACTTTAGTAGTGTTGTAGTGAACAAGGATTTTTGTAATAAACCGATTTTTTCGTACCTAAAAACGCACTTTAGTAGTGTTGTGTGTGGACAAGGATTTTTGTACTAAACCGACTTTTTCGTACCTAAAAACGCACTTCAGTAGTGTTGTAGTGAACAAGGATATCTGTAATAAACCGATTTTTTCGTACCTAAAAACGCACGTTATTAATGTTGTAGTGAACAAGGATTTTTGTAATAAATCGTTTTTTTCGTACCTAAAAACGCACTTTAGTAGTATTGTAGTGAACAAGGATTTTTGTACTAAACCGATTTTTTCGTACCTAAAAACGCACTTTAGTAGTGTTGTAGTGAACAAGGATTTTTGTAATAAACCAATTTTTTCGTACCTAAAAATGCACTTTAGTAGTGTTGTAGTGAACAAGGATTTTTGTAATAAACCGATTTTTTCGTACCTAAAAACGCACTTTAGTAGTGTTGTAGTGAACAAGGATTTTTGTAATAAACCGATTTTACCGTACCTTTAAATGCACTTTAGTAGTGTTGTAGTGAACAATGATATATGTAATAAACCGAATATCTCGTGGGCAAAGTCACTGGTTCTACTACTGTACGTAGGTATACATTTTTTGTAGTGTAACAAATGTATTTATGTACTTACCTACCGTACACGCTCTCCACCAACTAAAAAACCACCGTGCACCTGAGCTTGTAGTTTCCAAAATAGGTAGGTAATAATATTTGTTTGGTTTCAGAGCTGGCAATAATAAAGCACATAACACTAAATCTTAATGTAGATTTCGAGAAAGAGGTGATACGTGGCAAAGCGACACTTCATTTTAATTTATTGGCGGACATTAACGATTTGGTGAGATTTGATTGTCAAATATTAAATGATTGTTTCTTCTTGCGAAAAAAATCCATAATGCGGATTGGATTTAAACCTTAAATTCTATCGTTCAGGGTAAATTATATAGCCCAGGCCTAGATTTTTAATAATTTCATCATCTTAATAGCCTTATGAAACATTGCTGGGATCGGCTTTCGATCTGCCCCCTTAGAATGAAAAACGAAACGTTAGACGAACTTTCGTTTTGAGTCATTGTGATTGATCAACAGTCCGACGCGTGATTCAGGCAACCAATCACAATGAAGCGAAACGAAAGTTCGTGTAACGTTTCGTTTTTCATTCTAAGAGGGCTGATCGGTTTTAGCCAATCCACTAGTATTTACAAGGAAAGACTACCCATCTGACCTCCACGACCCAACTAAGAAGACAACTGGTGGTGACGGACTAAGAATACAAGTGTCACCACCCCATTCTTTCCCACGGGTGTCGTACAAGGCGACTAAGGGAAGTAAGCAATCATCACCCATTGCATTACTGGTGGCATGACTAATGGTAGGGCTAGGTACCAAGTGGGTGTACTCACTTGATATCAGGCCTGAGCGGGTTAGTACCGCCATCTCCTATGTGACCGGCCATGAAACACAACGCTGTGTTTTGGTTGTAGCAGGAGATAGCCGTTAGTTCGTTCATTTCATATGTGTAAAATGTAATGGTGAGCAGCGGTATGACAGTGCTCTCGGTATAGTTGAGTCCATGAGCGACGGTTACCGGTACCGTGGCTAGTCTGCCACCATAAGCAATAAAAAAAAAGCTGGCCATCTTAGAACAAATCCGGTGTCATTTTTTATTTAATTCAGGGCTATGACAACCTGTAAAAACAGCCAGGATGTTACATGAGAGCTAGGACCTACCGCTTCTTGTTGTGTTTGTGTCTTCCGAAGCATGGAGGTCAGGTGTCCACAAATAGTTGTCTCTTTATGGTCACCTATATGATGCCAGATGAGCAAAAGTTGCTTAACCTCGCCGGTTATTGAAACTACAAGTGCACAACTAGGCGACGACCTCCTCTAGTACTAGTCTAAGCTTGTTTATAACTTAATATTCCCTTTTAGCCTTTAGACGTTAATGGTCTTATGATAGACTCTGTATGCACAGATGAAGGCTCAAAACTGCAGTACAATTTGAGTGATAATATTCCTAATTACGGGTCTAAATTAACTATATTGTTGCCGAATCAAGCCAAGAGAGGCGAAAGGTACCTTTTATTATTTTAATTATCATCAGTTTCTGACTACGTTTGCACAAGACATATATATTCTGAATTGACCTACCTATGTATGTATGTAGGAATCAGAATGAAAGCTATTGTACTAGTAGAACAAATGGTTTGTGAAAGTGGTAAGACATATTTACTGCGAATGGGATTCGAACCTTGTAGTCCTTCCCTATCTGATGGAGTACTCTAGCTACAACAAATACCTACACCTACGGGTGAGTCTCAATCTCCACTTCACGTTTATTTTTATTAGCTGAGCGTGTCAAGGCTTAAAATACAAGTCACAAAGCTAAAATTATTGCTTTACAAAGATCTAATATATTTGTCTGATCTTAGCATTTTTCACTACCTATTTATAGTTAATAATAGCTTAAATAAATGCATGTAGTTTCATTATTATTTAATTAATGGCGTAAATTGAGCAGCAGAAGGCCATTTTATGACAAGTACCTATCAAATCCCTTGTGGTTGCCTACCCCTCTGGGGAACAAGCGTGTTAATCTATGTAGGTATGTTTGTATGTTAGTATGTATGTATATTAATTTATCCTGTTATTTATTATATTATATCAACAGGCTTAAAATAATAATAGAGTATTCGACTGCTTCGTCAGCGCTCGGCTTGACATGGCTAAAAGCGCCGTTGACATCAGGAAAACAACATCCATACCTGTTCAGTCAGTCTTCGGTATGAATTAATCGTTTTATAATATTAATATTTTGTTCGGCTACTTATTACATTGCTTTCGTGTATTCACATATTTCACTCGCTCGCCGTTTAATTAGGCTCAGCTACGCCTTAGCCTTTAATTATTTTTTCTTTTGTAGCCAATTCACGCTCGCTCTATACTGCCGTGCCAAGATACTCCCACTGTCAAGTTCACTTATGATGCAGAGGTCACAGCTCCTCAAGAATTGACAGTACTCATGGGTGCTGTAAAAGGCACCATAGAGAATAATACCAGCACCTTTAATCAGTCTGTACCTATTCCATCCAGTCTATTTGCCATTGCTGTAGGACATATAGAATCAAGATCGCTCGGACCTCGGTAAGATGCACAAATTTAATGTGTTACCTATTAAATTCATTGGTAGTAAAATTATGCTTCGAGCGCGTTTTGAGAAATAATGAGAGCAAATCGTGATGTGTGCGCACAATGAATGAAATGAAAAATGTCACCGCCCCATTCTTTCTCGCCGATGATCTACGAGGTGACTAAGGGAATTAATCATTGTATTACTGGTGTTAGAGCTGGGTAGGTAGGTACCAAGCTTGTTATCAGACCCGAGCGAGTTTTTGGCCTAGCACCTCGGTGTATTTTGGTCGTAGCGAGAGATTCATTCTTTCGTTTTATTAGCGATGTGAAATGGTGAGCAGCAGCTTGACAGCAGGTACTCTTAGTATAGTCGAGTCTATGAGCGACGAGCAGGTACCACTTAACAACAGGTGGGCGCGGGCTTAGAAATAAAAAAAAACTATTACTGCAAATCTATTCCCGTGTAAGATGCATCATAAAATAACACAGCCAGCACTGTGCTGGCTAGACCATTAAGCTTGCTTGTTTTTAAAAACCAGGTGTCTAATATTATTTTTAGTTTAATTGGTCTATTATAATATCACTGACTGGCGCTGTGGTACAGCGGTAGTGTGAGCGACTGCTGATCATGAGTTCGATCCCCGTGTCGGGCAGTGTTATTGCGATTTTTCGTAAAAAGAATAATGACGACAATAGGCTCGCCCCCTATTACGTGGGACTTAAATATAGCTGGCGAACCGTGGGCTTTGACACCTCTGCCTACCCGCTTCGGGGTACACAGGCGTGATGCTGATTATACATATAATACATTTGTAATTACACGCAACGCATTTGTCTTTTCCTAAGATTAATAAATTAACATCTTTCCATACCAGGAATAGCTAGATATTTTGAGAAGTTAATACTTATAGGTAGGGCAGGAAATTTCGAAAATATCTAAAAATTACCATAAAATCAGAAAAAAATGTAAAAACAAAAACAATTTTGGTAACCTTTACAAAATAACCGTCGCCGTGTGGCCGGCTTTAGAATTGTCCCACCCCTCTCTACCCACGGGAGTCGTAAGAGCCAACTGAAGGAATATCGGGGGAGTGGGCAGCAGCACTCCCTCGAGTATTAACAACGTCCACTGCGATCGCCAACCCGCCTGCCAAGCGTGGCGATTACGGCCCCATGACGGGACCGCTCGTTGTGGCGTTCTCTTGGGGAGGCCTATGTCCAGCAGTGGACGTTGAAAGGCTGATGGATGGATGGATGGATTACAAAATATAATCTATCATTCCTGAACAGTTACCGCGCAACCTCATACGAGATTCTCACAACAAGTTGAGACTTTAACAGTTTCATCGCTATTATTATATAGCTTAACAGTCCACCTCTAAAAATCTTCGACGTTTTGAAGTAATTACAAAAAACTATGGACTTACTTTCGAGAATTAACGTGCCCTCAAAAAAAGAAGTAAAAAAGGCCTGCTTATGAGTAAGAATTTCCAGGACAAAAGTGTGGGCAGAAAAAGAAGATATTGAACGTTATGAATATGAGTTTGCCGATGCTAGTAAATATCTTGAAGCAGCTGAAAAAATGTGTGGTCCGTACGAGTGGACGCAGTACGACGTACTCGTTTTGCCAGCCTCGTTCCCGCACGGCGCTATGGAGAATCCTTGTCTGACTTTCGTCAGCCCAACTATTGTGGTGAATATATTATGCTTGAATTCAAACTATTAATAAACTCATTATTATTACCTCGACCCGTCGAGTCCTATTAAAGGACTAAACGGCTATTTGATTAGGCCGGCTAGACTAGAGTACCACCTCCACACAGAATATCGACTGAAAGCGTCGGCAGGTATTCGCCAGTGAACCAAAATATCCAACATTCTTCCAACGCATTAAAAGTGGCAGTGCAAGCTAAAATGGCAGTGGGCTAGTTATAAATGCCGCAGAACTGACAATCGTTGGTGGAAGTGAGTTCTGGAGTGTGAAATTAATTGAACTGAATACATGAATATAACTAATACACACTTGTTAAATTGTAAAAATCTTAATCTTAATCTTCTGTGAGCAGAGATAGCCTACCCGGTCCATTTTCGTAATTTTACACATGTCATAATTTTATATAAGCATCCATTGAAAAAGTTATGATTATTTTGTTTCTAATCATTATTTCTATAAAAAGATTTACTCAAATGTTTTCGCATCTGGCAGACGTCCAGCGACGTCTATTTTTTTTATAATTAAATATATTTTTATTGTTTTATTGATTATCACGCTTACAGGCAGGAGACAGAAGTCTGACTTATGTAATAATACATGAGATGATGCACAGTTGGACTGGTAATTTAGTTTCTATCAAGAACTATGAACATTTCTGGCTCAAAGAGGGGTTTACAGTATTCCTAGAAAGAAAGGTTTCCGCATATCTCATTAATGACACCGCTGATGGAAAGAGAAAACGTGATTTTCACAGTTTATTGGGACTTCAACGATTGGTAGAAGGGGTAAGTGAGGTGTTCTACTCTACAACACCACATTAACTACATACTTTTTCACAAACTATCAAAAAGTTGGGCACGGGATCTCCTCTCAGTGTAGAGAGGGGTTAGGCCATAGTCCACCACTTCACAAACTGTCGAGAAAATCTCTTAGGATTGCAGGTTTCCTCACGACGTTTACCTTCACCGAACAGTGATAATTTGTCAACAAATACGCATAATTTTGTAAATATTTTAAAATTCAGATGTGTGCCTTGTGCGGTCTCAGCCTCGGAACTAGGGATCGAACTCCATACTGTCTTTGCAGTCCTTGGTTTTACCACTGAACTATCACTTCACAACCAACGAACCACATATCGTTATGCATTTATGTACCTACTTCTACCTAATAGAAAAGGTTACGGCAATTTGACAATTTAAACAGCTGTTATTAAAAATTATTACCTTCCTTTATGCTCGTGCTATCTGCCTCACTCCACTCCGTATCGGTCAGGCAGAACACAAATATTAGGATGGCAGTTAACATAACGCTGGATGCACACTGTGCGCGCACAGAAATACACTTCATAGCACGTACTTGATATGCTGCTCCACTTATCCCTCATGCTTCTTGTGTATTTGTTTTTTATTGCTTATGGTGACTGACGAACCACGGCCTACGAATGATGAGTGGTGGTCATTGCTAATGGACTCAGCAATACCTACTAAAAATACTGCCAAGCCGTTGTTCAACACTTCATTTCGCGTATGGAAAAAGAACGGCTGTCTCACGCTACAACCAAAACGTCACGTCGCACTCGCCCGCTCAATAATAAGTATTCATCAGCTGAACATGAGCACAGATGGATTCTTGAGCGTTTAAAACGCATGCATGTGCTGCGTCCCGTATTTTGTTTTCCAAATGTGTGTAAATAAAACATTTTGTGTCAATTGTAATACAGGTCGAGCTTCTAGGTTCTACCAATCCTTTGACAAGATTAATTTTGAATCTGGATACTGTGCATCCCGATGATTCATTCTCAATCATTCCGTATGAGAAGGGATCATTATTTTTGAGGTACTTGGAGGATTTGCTCGGAGGGCCCGGTGAGTTATAACATAAACTATTATACAATTAACAAACCATAGTAAGGTTTGCGAGTTGTTCGCACTGCAGGTCTTTGGAAGGTTATATGGCATAATCAAAGCGATACAACCTTCCAAAAAGAGAGAGAAGTAGCAAAATGAGTTGTACCTAATTGTTCTTTTTTTATTGCTAATCATGGCAGAGGAGCCACGGCCCACCTGTTGGTAACTGGTAACCGTCGCTGGACTCAACTATACTGAGAGTATTGTCAAGCCGCTATGCACTATTTCATTTCTCAGATATATATGAAAGAATAAACGGCTTCTTCTGCTTCAGCCAAAACATACTGACGTGCTTCATGACCGGTCACACAGGAGACGGTGGTACCGACCCGTTCGGGCCCGATAGTAAGTGAGTACTCTAACTTGGTACCCAGCCCTACCACCAGTAATGCAATGGGTGATAATTGCTTCTTACCTTT
This sequence comes from Leucoma salicis, assembly GCA_948253155.1. Classification (NCBI taxonomy): domain Eukaryota; kingdom Metazoa; phylum Arthropoda; class Insecta; order Lepidoptera; family Erebidae; genus Leucoma; species Leucoma salicis. Next base: position 7,794,705 of record OX411820.1, on the reverse strand, counting down.
GTCGTCTCGTAACACACCCGCGGGAAAGGATACATGGTGACACTAAGACTTGTATTCTTAGTCCGTCACCACACGGAACGTTTATAAAAAAAGATTGTTTAAATTTTATGGATAATATATTGTATGAATCCCACCATCCACCACTCATCCATGATTTTCATATTGTCATCTCAAAGCAACTAACAGTCGAAACAGACTGTAAAAGTAGTTCTACGCTTGGATTGCTATATAAGTATATAAGGTTAGATCTATCGTTGACATTAATATTTTAGATATCAAATTCGGTCATCTAATTTAATCTTTTGCAGAAGTATTCGATGATTATATCCGTTCTTACGTAAGAGAATTTAGAATGCAATCGATCAACACTCAGCAGTTCAAGGCTCATTTTGTTGAATATTTCAAAAACAGTGATAAATTAGTGTCTATTGACTGGGACGCCTGGCTGACAGGATCTGGAATGCCACCTATAATACCCAAGTGAGTTTTTATATATTCTTCCATGTATGTATTTTCAGCTCTTAAAAATAAGTGCGTGCCCAAGAGAGCGCCACAATAAGTTTACCAACTTTTATCATTTTGACAGCATAATTGGTTTAGTAGCATATATATTTTGTTATCAATAGGCATCGGGTTAGATTTCCGGGTCAGAAAATTTGACGGTGTAATAATCTCTACGTCATCTGCGCCTGAAAGTCCTTTTCTGGGCTGCAGACTATATTAATGCATGACTAATCATGCATTCGGTTTCGTAGTTACAATGTGAAAGCGTAACAAACAGACAAACGCATTTTTACTTAATATAATATTAAGTAATATCTTCAAATTGCAGTTACGACACGACATTGAAAGACCAGGTTACGAACCTCATCTCTAAAATGGAAAAGCCGAACTTCACAGCCTCCTATGATGACGTCAAAAATTTCGACGTTCACCAAATTATACATTTACTGCAGCTGCTCATTGAACGTCAACCATTGTCATTAGAAGAACTTGCATCTATTGGGACGAAGTATACGATCGAAGATAGCAGGAATAACGAAGTATTGTATAGGTAAGTTTTAGTGTGAAGTGAAGAAGTGGTCTCTGACTACCCCTACGGGAAAAAGGCGTGACAATATGAATGTATATATTTATGTAAGTTTTATCTGTCTGTTGCAATAATATCTGACGATATTATGTATGTACTCTTTGTGACGAAACAATATTGAGTGGTTTCAACATACAAACATATAAATAGATTCCGTGTGATCTATCTAACTTGCTGGTTTGTTATTTTTCGATAAGTATAGTGGCGAAATAGATTGTGTCGCCACTCAATTTTATTCTATTATATATGTATTTCTAGAGTCAGTCAATCATGCAAGCACCTATCCATCAGCCAATCAATTCAATTCTTCTTTATGGCGATCCCGTTGATCCCGCCATTAACCAGTTTTTTAAGGTTTGTGTTGTTGTTGCGTTTGTCGACGGTTGAGCTTTGCTCCTGATGTCCTGATGGCTGATGCTATCAATATTCTATGACAGTCCTCACAAAATTTTCCCACATTTGTCAATTAGATATTTCTTTGGTTTGCCAAGGTTATAATATCAGTTGCTACGTAAAAAAACAATATGCAGGGCAGTCTTTGGGGACTGCCGATAGAAGTGAAAACTAAGTTACTTGACCAATTAATTGGTCATTAACACTTCTTACTTACAGTCCAAAAATAATAATCTAATAGGTCGACGATACAATTCACAAGTTACTTAGTTTTCAATTCTATCGGAGCGTTCAGTGACGATGACGCGAGTTCCAATGTTTTTTTTTATAATGAATACTATACTGTAGGTAATTTTTATAAATATGGTCATCCATCCATCCATCAGCCTTTTAAAGTCCACTGCTGGACATAGGCCTCCCCAAGAATGGGGGATAGTGCCGTAATCGCCACGCTTGGCAGGCGGGTTGGCAATCGCAGTGGATGTTGTTAATACTCGAAGGAGTGCTGCTGCCCACTCCCCCGGAATTCCCTCAGTCGGCTCTTACGACTCCCATGGGTGGAGAGGGGTGGGACAATTCAAAAGCCGGCCCCACACGGCAATATGGTCATAGCAATCATCTAAGGTACTTTACTAATAATTTGATTAATTTTTCAGGTGGTTAAGATTGAACATAAAAAGCAGAAACAATAACAAACTGGATGACGTGTTTAAGTTCCTCAACAGCTCCGGCCGTCTAAGCTACGTCCGTCCTCTGTACAGGGATCTCTACGCCTGGGAGGACGTTAGACAATCCACCATTGACAATTTCTTGAAAAATGAACAATATATGAGTCATCTTACAGCTTATAACCTGAAGAGAGATCTACATATCATTCAATAACAACCTACCTGTATCTATATAAAAAGGTCGTCGCACACTTTTAATAAAAAAAGTAGTAGGTAACACATTGTCGGTACATACCTCGGACCGTAATATACTTAGTCTATGGTACATACCTATTAGCGTTTTATTATATCTTCTCATGAAAAGGTTTTGCTACGGAATCCAGCCGCTTGTGGCGATTGCAATCGCCACTTTGTTATTGCATCGCATCCGCACTCGCCTCAGGCGCTCGTGTTAATTATTAGTCTATTCTTGACGATTTTAAGTGCTATATAATATACTTACCTACAAAATAAAGATGTTTTTGGATTTGAATTTGAAAAATTATGCGATCTTGAATTGGAAATACATACAACTTATTTGCTATTAGGTAGAGAACACTGAAAAGGTAAAATCTTATCAATGGTTTCGGTGTCACCTATAATCAATCAATTCAGAGACAGTGTTTCTATCACGACAGTGCCTTTTTTTCGTTAAGTCAGGAAAAAAATTACCTACCTAACCACACACTCCGTCGTTCGGCGCAAGGAATAGGGTAGTGTGGGGGTCTCACCCACTAAATAAACCCGCCGTGTGCAGTCTCTTCGCCTGCACTGGCAGACCACTGGTACTATGTGACATTTCTTCCGTGGTCCCGTTTAAAATATAGGTACCCTAGCGTAGATACTCAGAAACGTGTGTTCATCTATTCATCCCGGACAGGGTAGATAATCGGAATACCTACCTTTATTATTATTTTTCTTTCGATTTTCCTTTATGTCGGTATTTTATAGAAATATGGTATCCTCCTGTTCAAGCTAAAGAAGCATTTCCCGCATTGTCTATTCCGAATACTTAAACCCTACTTAGATAAAATATGCTACCAAGTGAAGTACAGCGATGATCTCTCAGAGGTACTCTAAATAAAATCAGGTGTCCCTCAGTGCAGTATCTTGGGCCCCATACTATACCTACCTCATTTTTACAGCAAATATCCCAACAACAGACTACACCACGACTGTGACATACGCAGATGATACAGCGCTACTGTCGGCTCATAGCAACCCAGAAACGGCATCATCACAGTTACGTCTTGTAACTGTGATGATGCCGTTTCACCTGACATAAGTCGAGATGTGGCTGAAGCGTTGGAGAATAAAAGCAAATGAGAGCAAATCGGTACATGTAACATTTACACTTAGGAGAGAAACATGTCCACTGGTAACGCTAAACTGCAAAGTTATCCCTCAAGATAATAACGCAAAATACTTGGGCGTGCACCTAGACAGGAAACTTACATGGCAAAAACATATTTAGACAAAGCGCAAACAACTAGATGGAAAACTGAGGTCACTGAACTGGTTATTGGGACGCCAATCACAACTAAATCCTAACAGCAAGATGATAGTGTACAAAACTACCATAAAACCAATCTGGACCTACGGAATACAACTGTGGGGTACGGCAAGCAACAGTAATATAGATATCCTGGACAGATTCCAGACCAAAGCTCTGAGAACAATGTTTTGGCATCCCTCATTGTATAAGTAGGTAACAGAAACATATACCTCAACCTCGGCCTAAAAACAGTTCGGCAGGTAATAGCTCAAAACAGCCTGAAACACCAGGAGAAACTGACCGTCCATGTAAACAAACTGGCACACGCTCTGAGTGGAGAAGGCGCTCTTCAGCATACCCGGCTAAAAAGAAGTGATATACCGAGCTTACATAAATGATTTACCACTTGACATCAAGAGAGTCGTGTGAAATGATTTTTCATACAAGTGTGGCTCTTGAGGAAAACACATAAACTGAGAAATCGAAACAAAGAAGTGGCTTATTGTTGGAAAACAGATTGTCATGAAGCAGAAACTTAAAAAAAAAAATATAATATATAGGTTCCTAAGTTGGTATGGTATAGTATGGTTCGACGGGCTGTTCTCAGCAACTCCACGTCTGAGCGCGTGTTTTGCGTGTTTGCGTGGGTGGGTGTGAGTCCCTATGTTTATGCAATAATAGCCTATAGTGGCAAGGACTGCAAAGACAGTAGTTCCGGTTTCGATTCCCAGTCCCAAGACCTCCTCACTTCACATAACACACTTGACTTTTCTTAAAATATTGCCGACAGATGGCGCAGGCGTCACCCAAAGACGTTAAGTATGAATGTGTTATCGAAATTAGCAGTCAGGAGCAATTGTCACGATGGCTGAATTGGAAAAGCATTTGGACGGTATCCAGGAGATGCAGGTTCAAACGCTCGTGACTGTTAATTTCGATTTCACATTTTTCACTTTGTGTTTAATGTATGGTGCTAAGCATGTCAAATACTAAAAATATATATAAAAATATCTAAATAAGTATATATATATTTTATGTTTTAAGTAGCGAGTCTTTTACATCCTATACTTTGTCTGAAAGGCTGAAGCATAAAAATAATCAAATTAATAAAATGTCTTCCAGGCCCGTATACAGAGGATACATTGTAAATGTAATAATCATTCTCGTAAATGTAGGTCAGTCTTGCATAAATGGCTCAGTTCCTTAAACTATGTAGAAATGGTAATTTTTTTCAAAACATAATCTCGGGCACCCCCTTTCAGACCTTCCACACGCGCCACGCATACGCATACACACACACACACACACACACACACACCACACACATAACATATTTCATTATTTATTATCTTACTAGTATTTAAATAATAAATTTCTCATTAGAAATATATCACCGTATTGCCGGTGACTAAATCGATCCTCACGTTGAGGATCGATTTAGTCGACCCGGGTTTCGAGAATATACGTCTACGATCACACAATCCCACACCGCCAAAGATATATGGCCTCCCTAAAATCCACAAGACTGATTGGCCCCTACGTCCCATAGTAAGCCAAATAGACTCGCCTACCTACAAACTATCCAAATTTCTGGCCTCAGTTTTATTACGGTTCACGGGCCAAACAGATAGTTTTGTACGGGACTCAACACATTTCGTCCAACTGTTGAGAGATGTACGAATCGAACCCACTGAGATTATGGTAAGTTTCGACGTGTCGTCTCTGTTCACCAATGTACCAGTAAGGAGAACATTAGAACGTATTAGTGCCTTGATACACGACTCTGACTTACCAGCTGAATACATTGAGTGAATAGAACTTTGTCTGCCAAGCGGATACTTCATGTGGCGAGGAGAGTAATACCTGCAACTGGACGGCGTGGCAATGGGATCCCCGGTAGCACCTGTAGTGGCCAATATATTCATGGAGTGGTACGAAAATCAGGCGTTAAGTACAACTAAGTATAAACCGCGTTATTGGTGGCGTTATATCGATGGTATATTTTCAATAGTGGATAGAGACCACCTGAGAGAATTTACAGAACACCTAAACAATGTACATCCTAAGATTAATATTACCGTAGAGGAGGAGAAGGAAGGGACATTGCCATTCTTGGATGTACGTGTTATCCGTGGTTCTAATGGAATTTTGACCCACACTATACATCGAAAACCTACGCACACGGACCGATACCTTCATGCGAGTTCACACCATCACCCTGCGCACTTGTCCTCAGTACCGAGATCATTAATTGACCGGGCCCTCCGACTATGCGATCCCCAATTTATACAGCAAGAGCTCGAGCACGTTAGGGGTGTACTAGAGGACAACGGGTACAAGTGGCGTCAATGCTGCCGGACAACAGAACGGAGGGAGCGTACGCGACCGCTAAAAGTAGAACGTTCCCCTACATATCTACCTTTCATTAGAGGAATAACGGATCGAATCAGCCATCTGTTAAGACGAAGGTATGATATTAGAACGTTCTTTCGTGCCCCTGGTCAAATAAGACAGATGCTACGCTCACCAAAAGACAAAGACCACCTCAGCGTACCAGGCGTGTACCGCATACCATGTGACTGTGGCAAGAGTTATGTGGGAGAAACTCGACGCAATATCGCCACCAGACTATCCGAGCACATTAGGAGTATTAAGGATATGGACACAACCAAATCGGTTCTACCAGAACACGCACTTCTCTCGGACACCAACCATTACATTCGGTTCGATAAAGCTTCCGTATTGTCACAAGAAAAGTTCTTTGTCCCTCGCAAGATACGGGAAGCAATAGAGATCAACCGACATGCAACTTTCAACAGAGATGGTGGATGGAAGCTCTCGTCAGCCTGGATACCAGTCCTTAATACTACCTCGAGTATTCACACATCCGTGGGTATGGAAGGCGACACGGTCAGTGTGGTGTGCGAACCTACGCCTGCCGATCAAAGAACCGACGAAGTGACAACACCACCATCCACTCCTGATCGAAATCGGGACTCATCGGCTGACATCGGCAGCGACGAGCATGCACCATCTCCATGCAACGCCCCGCCGCCGCCCGCACATGTGTCAAGCCGAGCTGCGCGCTACGCTAGCCGCAGTGCCCGCCGGGAACTCGTTGACACCGCTGCGCGCTCGCCCTGCTGATGAGCATCGAATATGCTCGAAACCCGGGTCGACTAAATCGATGCTCAACGTGAGTTATTGCCGGTGATATATTTCTAATATGTATCAATCTCACGATAGTTTCAATACGAGAATAAATTTCTCATTTAGGTTTAAAGATTTTTTCATTTAATTTGGTTAGCGTTAATAGCTACGACACAGTTTTTTTTTTCTTAACTAATGTAGCTGTTGTACACAAAGTTTGTAATCTTTTTATTGTGTTTCTAATAAAGTTATCTTATCAGAAGGGCCCTGATATTGTTTGTTTTTGTTTTGATACTTGTCTATGCCCAGGCGCTGACAACTTTGACAAGTGACAATGATAACTGACAAATAGGTTAGTATTTATTTATTTACGTCAATTTACGTCTGTTTATATAAGGTACTCTGTGATTTACGTACGCTACTCTTTACTTTACATAACCTATAAATGAGTGAAATTAATCTCATTTAAATTACATTATAAGCCATTCTATTAAAAGGGAACTGTTAGCGTTAATATAAAATATGAGTGCCGCTAAGAGAGTGCAGGTAAAAGCCATTTTAGCATTATTTAGTTTTATTTGTAAAAAGTCGACAATCAGTTCCTAAAAATGTAATTTTTTCAGCAATGGGCCACTTTTGCTCGCACTTGGCACGTATTTGACTGTAAATGGCAAGATCCTTATGAATCTGCAAATGTTATTAAGAAATACTTGATGGGTGTACATAAACCTATTTATCATCCATTAAACGATTGTGGAGACGTCGTGGTGTGTATCAATAGCCGTGATATTGCGTTAAGAGGAGACGAGTGGCGTAAAAGAGCTTATTTCCATCATACTGGTTATCCGGGTGGCGCTTCATGGACACTAGCATGGGAGCTTCATAATAAGGACCCAACAATGGTGAGATTCATGAAATTTTACAAATTCATAATCGTCGCCGCCGAAGTTTAAGGACAACATTCATTCACACTTACATTATTTTATGCTTTACTCATACATTCATCACTCACTTTTACACTTGCCACTAACACCCTTTTTTTTTTGTTTAGGCGGGAAAAACTAACACCAACTCTACCATACCAAAATTGTCGGGCCTATTTTGTACTATCTAATATCAACATATTACATCCAGTTTCTAAGATTAGCCTATTTTATTTGTATTGTTCCTATCATGAACAAAGTGATGACCATGACAGGACCTGCAATCTTCGGATTTATTTTATCTTGTTCCCATCGTGAACAATAATAATTAATACAATAATAATTGTCTGGATGTGCTACCATACAATCAAAATACTGTTTCTGGCTCCTACAGGATGTAATACTCTAGTTCCATAATATCCACCAAAAAAAATAACAATGCATCCATCACCCGTTAATATATTACCATCTTTAATTACATCCAAATTTTTATAAAAGGAACGTTCTGCACTAAGTAATAATCCTTGTGTTGCAGGGGACTATACAAACATACAATATCATAGACACAAAGTACACCCAGACTCAGAACAACCATTTGTGGATCACACAAAGAGTTGCCCTGTGTGGGAATCAAACCCACAACACAGGGGCGGGAGGTCGGTATCCAACCGCTCCGCCATCTGTCATCATGTAACATTTGAGATTTTTTTTTCCCTATTATTTTAGATTATCAAAAAAGCAGTTTATAGAGCTATGCAAGGGAACCTTCAAAGACGTCATACAATGCAAAGGCTTTTTATATATCCTGGTGAAAATGTACCTGAGGATGTCATGCAAAATGTCACCAACCAGATTCGACAATCACGACAGGTACCAACCAGACTGGATCATATACCGGAAGAGGAAGTCAAGAAGTATCCCAAAGTTATGGACTACCCAACTGATTATGTCTTAAAATAGAGATTGACATTGTTTTCATGTAAATATTTTAAGTAGATAAGTTGTAGCTTGTTAATAAATTGAATGAGAATAAAGAATACTATATTGTTATATCATTAAACACACAGTCTGTCTAGACAGTTTTGGTTAAAACAGCTGGTACATCAAAAGAGATTTTTGTGAAGATTCTCATTGATTAGATTCTCGTTGAAGTTACAAAGGGCTAGAAAAGTTACTTAAAAAATCTATCTCAATTTTGGTTGTTCTATACTCATACATCTCTTGAGCATAAAAAAGTCCAGCTCTCAAGTTCAGCTCAGAAAAAAAATATTTTGTTATGTGATTAAGATGTATGCATGGAAATGCATTATACCTATTGCACACAGTGTTGATAGTTTAGGTCCCAAAGTCATGACTTTGTAAGGCACAGACCTTTTTGAAATTACATTTTATTAATCACCCATGTCAGGGTGATTTATAAAGAAATAAGGCCCTTTAGGAAAACATTGTGAGGAAGCCTGCGTACCTGAGAGATTTTCTCTAGGGCTTGAGAAGTCTGCCAACCCACAAGGGGGAAGGGGGGATGATCCTGGTCCAATAAACTAATATGAGAAAAAAGCTTTGTTTTGTTTGAACACTGAAAGGCAATAAAATAGACAAGTAACCGTTATTTATATTAGCGACTTACCGAGTGGAATTTAGTTTTTTTTTTTATGCAGAATCCTATCTTTCGCAAAATAAAAGTAGCCTAAGTTGCTATCTTCCAGTGAAAGTCCCGTCTAAATCGGTCCAGCCGTTTCGGAGATTCGCCGAAATAAACAGACTGACAAAAACTTTAATAATTGTTATGTATTTTGTTATAGGTAACATATATATGTACTTTCATGTGAATTTAGTAAAAAGCTGTTATTTAGGAAGTACAAACAGACACTTCAATTTTATTTATATGTAGATATAGTTAAAATACACAAAATGAGGAATACACTTTAGATAATTATTTTAATTTTGTTACATAATTACGATAATTAGTTCTTGCGCAACAAGGGGTTGTCGAACACTTTGCCAAGTACTGGAGCATTGACAAACTTAACTGTTGGTTGGTCATCAATACCCGATTCCGCAGCTACTGGGCTATCAACAATGCGAACGGGCTCGGGAACAATGTCATCCACATCAGCAGATACTTCAACTGATTCTTCAGATTGCACAACAGGCGCATCAATATTTTCAGCTACTTCAACAACCCTGACAGGGTCAACGTTGTCACTGGCTATATCTTCGGGCACTTCGAAATGATCGACAACAATAACAGAGTCACCGTTTACGGGAGAGTCTTCTACAGGCGTCAGGTCGAGAGGAGCTTGAGCGTTAGTTTCGGCATCTTCAACAAACTTGATGGGATCAGTATTTTCGGCGTGGTCAACAACGATTACAGCCTGAACAAGAGTATCAGAGTCTACGGGAGCTGCTGCCAAGAGGGCTTCCATAACCTCCTGTGGGATCATTAGAGGTCTGATGTCGGGGATCTCGAAGGCAGGCAACTCTGCTTTTGGTAATTCATTACTCGTTTGGAAGGCGGGTGCGGGAGGCTCTGGCAATATGACTGGCTGAATCGGCGTGGCAAAAGCCACAGATAGGAGCGCAAGACCAATTAATAGCTTCATATTGCTGTAACAGGTAATGTAAAATTGAAGTGATTACACTTGTCGTTTCATGTGCTATAATGGAGTTGTTATCTACTTGGAAAAGGGGACATATGTTTATAGACAAGATATTGATCGGCCTAAAAGCGAGATAGCGTATCATAAATGTGCAAACAATTTATGATGCAATTATCGTCCATATTTATCTTCGATCATATTGTTAATCGAAGATATTTATAATGGTACCAGAAATTATTACTAACATTTTTTAGTTGTTATCCAACTAAATTAGCTTTTATGAGCTATCCAACCCAATGAAACTCATTGCATTAAGTTAACATTATTTGATGATTCTAGGAGTAGGTAAATGTACAAAATTTGTGTGAACATACATTGTCATTATCAATTAATCGAGGGCCTTTGTTCATTCTAGAGTAAGTACATAATGGTAATTTCAAGTTAAGAATATACTTGTAGGTACAAGAATATAAACAAAATCTAATCACAACAATAAGTACTCACCTGCTAATTTACTTGTTCGACAAATTAACAATAACGTGATATAATTAAGTTTCCTTTTATATGTGATAATGTGGGTTGACTCACAATCTCCAGATAAGCTTATCAACAATATTTGATTTGTCCACGTCTCAGATTTTTAGGTTTAGTGACTAAAGCTATTTATTATAAGAGTCAGTGATTGATGTAGTAGTCATATAGATTTTGATAACACGATATAGGTATAGTTATATACTATATCCCATACATTTGGGAAGCCGCAATTAAGCTTAAATTTTAATTTAATCTGTCTATATGTTGTGGTAGTCTTGTTTATCCCATGAATAGATCAGCTTGATCGAGGTACTAACCCTCTCGAGAGAAAAACGGTGAGTACTACTGCCGTTGAGTTTCATTTGGTGATTGAGAGTGCCGGAGGCCTAAAACCCTTGCTATTCTCACCTTACTATCTTTTCTATCATGTCCTTAGTAATCTGCCTACACTTTCCTTATTTTCCTTTATCTACATCTCCCACCTCCCTTCCTTTGAAGATAGCGACGCGCGAGTTGTTAGCATCTATAGGCTAGTAACCGCTTACCATCAGGTGGGCTGAATGTTTGTTGCCACACACAGTATAAAAAATGGGAGCCTGCGTTTGTCTGTTTGTCCGCTTACTTCTAAACCGAGCAAACCATTTTCATTGTCGAGTAAATTTTTCAAGGCAGGACTATTCATCATCCTGTTCAGGACATGGACTGGGGATCAAACTCTATACCACTTTCTTTGCAGCAGTTTTACCGTTAGGCTACCCCTGTAGAGGCTGAGGACCCCACACTACCCTGTTTGTTGCCCGGAACGATGGGGTGAGCGGTTAGGTACATTTTTTCCCGCCTTAAAAAAAGGCTACCCCTGCTACTACGGTTATCCATAAATGCGTGGGAGACAGATGTTTGTTATGTAGGTAACCTATGATCTTGCGTATTCACCTGGTGCATCTTACTATGGGCAATTCGTTTAAAAAAAAACGTTTTAAAATTGAAACCAACATTATATACTTTATTCATAATTATTATCTTCTCCATTACACCGAATTACCACTAAAATATATTTGGCAATATAAAAAATAAGGAATACACTAGACTCGAATTTTCTTTTCATTCTACCTAATATAAATATAATGTTACGGTCAGAGTAATCAATTTTTAACTTTCCTATCGCCTTCAATAAAGAAATTTTTATAATAAAAACAATCGTGAGAAAAACTAGTTGTACTAGTAACTTTTAAAAATCTTGCAATTAATACTTTGACTGTAACATACACATAATCATTTTAATCATTAATAGTCGCCTTTGTGGTAAACAGAGCTGAATCACATTAAGGTTCCGATATAACTGCTATATAACAAATAGTTACCGTGCAAACTGGAAGTGGCCACGACCAGGCTCCGTCGCTCGAAAACTGACAAACAACTCGACGATTGTCTGAGTGTTGTCAGAGTGGCAATCATGTATGCATAGCCTAGTGTAGGACAGACCACCGTCGTGGCGGTCCGACTGTCGACCGACGATCTGATCACAGCGAAAAGGAGCCGTTCGATGCTGCCTTAGGAAGGTTTACATCCAGGGCGACAATGTGCCGGTATATAATAGCAAATAAGGCGAGAATAGTGTATTATAAAAACTCATATTTGTAATAGAATTAACACATTATCGCTACTAGAATCCTCTAGTTTCCGTCATTATTTTCTTTAAGCAAAAGTGTGACAGCTCTCTTTACTAGAAATATAGCGATTTATTTAGAATATAATAACGTGGAAACTATAATAATCAACTTACGCAGTATTCAGTAATCTTAAATTTAAAGTGAAAAAAAAAAAAACAAATGACTATAAAAATATACAAAGACAATAACGAATTCTTAAGAATTATCATGCAAATATTATTACGACAAAATATGTACGAAGGTTTATTTTGTTTCAATAAACAGGTAAATCGGTTATAATTGAAATAACCGGTACATTACCCAAAATATACTTATTGTTGCGTTAATTATCCGGTATATTAATTTGGCTTTGAGTGCAATGAGCTTATTAGTGTGAGCGAAATACCGGTCAAAGTTGGCGTTGGCGATTGCCATCACAGCCCCTTCCTTCTTCCCCTTCGTATTATTTTAATTTTAGCATTGAAACCGCATTAGGGAAACTCAATCAATGAAAGTTGTTCATTGATTGACTGATATGGATGCTAAATAAAAATATAATAATTAAATGTGACTGGCAAATTCACATTCAAATTCTCGTAATTAGTTGTTCTGATAATTAGTTGTTAGAGATACTTATGTAAACACGAACAAAATATTTTAAATGTTCAAATTTTTCTTCCACTGGGACCCAAATTACTACCGGCCTGTTAAGTAAAAATTTATCAGAGTCTCAACTCTACGAGATATCCATCTAAAGGCATTTTTCTAAACTATTTCCGTATAATCTTTAGCATTTACAATATTAGTGTAATATACATACAGTTGGTGCGTTGGTGTGATCCGCCGTGTGGGGCCGGCTTTAGAATTGTTCCACCCCTCTCTACCCAAGGGAGTCGTAAGAGCCGACTGAGGAATACCGGGGGAGTGGGCAGCAGTACTCCCTCGAGTATTAACAACATCCACTGCGATCGCCAACCCGCTTGCCAAGCGTGGTGATTACGGCATTATCCTCCATAATGGGCACAAAGTTCTCTTGGGAAGGCCTATGTCCGGCAGTGGACATCGACAGGCTGATGAAAGGATGGATGGATGGTACAAACAGTTTAGCAGATAAATATGCGATTTTTACGTCCATCCATCCATCCATCAGCCTTTCGACATCCACTGCTGGAACATAGGCCTCCCCAAGAGAACGCCACAACGAGCGGCCGTGTGCGCTCATATGGGGGGATAGTGCCATAATCGCCACGCTTGGCAGGCGGGTTGGCGATCGCAGTAGCTGTTGTTAATACTCGAGGGAGTGCTGCTGCCCACTCCCCCGATATTCCCTCAGTCGGCTCTTACGACTCCCATGGGTGGAGAGGGGTGGGACTATTCTAAAGCCCCACACGGCGTTACGATTTTTACGTAATTTTCATAAAATTTTAACAATGGTACATTCCAATATAAATAGATTTATGTTATGAAACTTACTAAAATAATGACTAATAAAATTCGATTATAGACGAACACATACATACATCTATCTAGTTTCATAAAAGACCTGGCTTACAATATGGTAAAGACATAATTTGAGAGAGACTTCGAAATAGACGATCAGGTCAATTTATTTTATAAAAAAAATTAAATAAAAAACGTAAACCTTTTTTAAAAAAAGAACAAAATTTTATTAATACCCATACCCTGCATTAAGGAATAAATCCTTTTATGGCGGGTGACATACCTGTCACGGACACAGAATTCTGAAGAGTCATTACGCACTGTCGACTAGTCGCCGACGACTCAGTTGGTGGCGACTGTGACTTACTATAGTTTAAATAGATGTTTACGCACTTGGTTGTTGATCGCCCGGGCGACTCGACGACTCGCCGCGTAGTGGCAACGCACGAGCGGCTGCCAGTCGCCGGCAACCAATAGGAGTACGGCCTCAAATGGAAGCATTCCTACTGTAAGCAACTGTCGTAAAGACCGTGTCACCAAAGTACTGATACATACAGCAATATACGCCGATCGCTCGACTTGATCTCCTGGCCCTAGTTGCCTGTTTTGGTCGCCGAGAGACCGTGTCGCCGGCGACTAGTCGACAGTGCGTAATGGCTCTTTGTGGCTCCCATGAGTTTTCCAGTGTGGGAATCGAACCCATAACACACGGGCGGGCGTTCGACATCTAAACCATTCCACCATAAACAAATATAAAACCACAGAGGGGATTAGAATGTATCCTACTAAATCGTATCGATATCGCATCGTGTCATTGTGATTGGTTGAGAGATCACCGTGATTGGTCGAGGGATTATTGCGACATCACGCGTCGGTTTCTCCACCAATCACAATCGAGACAATACGATTTGGTGAGTTGCATTCTACGGGCCCAGATCTTTCATTTATGAAGAAGTATATATTTTTTTTAAAAACTTTTTTATTTTGACTAAACTGAGTTACCCGCTGTGATTATTGTAAGCCAGGTATCAATTTCTACTATACAAATAAATGTACACTTAACATTTATTAATCTATTTCTTCATATAGACATATCAATTTACTCAAGAATATAACATTGGACCTTTAGGAAATCATTATATAATATTAGCAAAGACTGTCACGCGCCATCGAAATTTTTCCAACTTTAAGAAATCAGGATAAGTCTCACATTGTGTTTATATTCATTATTACAAGTAGGATTTCGACAGTTTATTTAAAACATATATATTTTCCTATGCTCAGTTACATATCAAATTTATTTTCTTAGTAACAGAACATTTGTAATTTAATAACGTTAGTAAATGAATTATAAACACTGAAGAATAAATTGTATGAAATAATTATACGTTATTACATTACTTCGCACATGCATTTTATAGTAGTTTAATAAAATAAGGGATTTTAAAGTTGATTAATTCTTTTCAAAGAACCATCTGTTATTATTACTTAGTATAACGGTGGTAATGAAATATTATTTCTTGTTGGTATCGATTTAACGACAGAAATATAATTTGGAATGTATTTTATTTGGCATTTGAATTCCAGAGATGAAAACATTTACCTATCTACCAGTGGATATATTTACATATTTTTTCCTATAATTTACATAATACCTATAAAGCCGTATATCACACAAGAGGTTTAGTATACAAATCATAGTAGGAGATATTAATAGGACTTTAAGCGCTTAAGTCACCAACTAATAAAAAGTTTATTTCAAACTGGAATTATTTAAAGAATATTCACTGGTTTTATTACATTTCTGTCTTTTTTCTATGTTTTCATTTGTTTCAATGAACAAAAACTGTCTGGCCTTCTAGAATATAAAGGATACATAAACAATCGCACCACCGACCGCCGACCGTGATTGGTCGACCAACCGTCACTTGATTACGTGTCGGTATCTCGCCCAATCACAACATGGCGAGATCCCCTGAATTCCTAATTTATATTTGAGGTGTCTGTTTATTTTCAAAGGGCTTATTTGTCATCATGTTGGTAAAACCTTTTTTCTTTAGTGCGATTCAATCCTAACTCCACATCCTCAATGAAGGTAATAAGCTGTTATACGAATACAGATTACTAGTCGACCCGTGCGGAATTCTGCATCCATTAAAGGACCTCTTCTTAGATGATTTATAATCTCAAATTTAAGATTAGCGGTACAATTTTTGACGGTGTAAATATTTTTCGTCATTAGCCGACAGGATAACCTTTAAAATGAGATATAAATAATGGAATTTGATAAAGGAATAAGGCAAATCTTCGACGACAGAAAAACAGGCTAGAGAAATAATATTCTAGATTTCCTTAAACACAAAGTGAAAAATGTGAAATCGAAAATAACAGTCACGAGCAGGATTTTAACCTGCATCTCCTGGATACCGTCCAGATGCTTTGCCAATTCAGCCACCTGACTGCTAATTTCGATAACACATTCATACTTAACGTCTTTGGGTGACGCCTGCGCCATCTGTCGGAAGTATTTTCATACATTATACCGACCAGGTAAACTTAATTTTACAATTAAGATTTTTACCTAATAATGACGCATGGCTGAATTGGCAAAGCATCTGGACGGTATCTGGACGGATATGCAGGTGTAAATCCTGCTCGTGACTGTTATTGTCGATACCACATTTTTCACTTTGTGAAAAAAAAAATGTATAGTGCTAAGCATCTCAAATGCTAAAAATATATATAAAAATATCTAAATATTCTAGATTTCCTTTAGAAAATGATCTACAAAAAATACAATCTATACAGTGTTTTTGCCCATTGAATTCCTCTAAACATTCATGATGTAATAAGCCATTTACAAAAGTCTGTTTATTCTCAACTTGAATACCATATACGGCTTTATAAATTGAATACAATATATAAATACAATTCCTTAGAATAAATTACACGAAATTAGAATTTTATGATGCTTAAAAAATATAATTATTACATTTATTTAGCTACACACAAAGGTTATATGAATATTATTTACACAAAGAAAAAGTAATTTGGAGGTATTTTGTGTGTGTTTATATTCGATTATGTTGTATCTATTTATAACACTGTATTTTGTAAAATACTGTATAACATTACCATCAATTACAGGAATCTAATTTTTTGTTTATATATGTTCAATGTATTTTTCCAGCTAGATAAACAATCACTTTAAATTATGCAATATAAAAGTAGTATCAGTGTTCCACATCCCATCGACCACATACCCAATAGGGAAGAACTGTCATTAACTTTGATAACAATTCCGTCAAGACACTGCGGTCGCTGCGCACTGATTAGCTGAAGCAAGACGCATAGATACGCGTTACTCAACGCCATTTCTATGACCAGTATAACTTGAGCCGTGATAAAATTTATGTAAATTGACAAATTGTTTATTTATTTTTACTAAAAAGTGATTGAATCTGTTATATTGTTAGATTTTTTGCTATTTTTTCCACACCAGTGAATAGAAACAGCACGCCATTATAAAAGTTTTTGTAAAAATCTTCAGATTATATGGAGATGTACACACGGGACATTGGTGCAGTACTGTTTAAGTGCGAACGAGAATTGATATTTATTAGTGACAAATCACTGATCAGTTTCGGCGTTGCTAGCTCTATTGGGAATGTGCTCGATGGTGTTGCCTTATTTAGGCATCACTAATGAAGAGTACTTTCACAGGGATTTCATTGTTTATTTAAAAAACTCGACCAAATTTGATGGATATTACTATCTAGACCGCAGTAGTATAGTTAGTGTTGTGTATGTAATCCATTTACAAACGTTACTTGGACTGTGATAGGCTGCGCGTTACGAAGAGTCTGCGCGATGCCGTGAAGCCCCCACTCATTTAATAGCACGCGCCTCTGGCAGGAATGCGTCCCAGTAGCGGATAGACTGAAGAAAAATTACAATATGTATCCATAGATAATAAATACTATGTTAATGTCATAAGATCCATCCACCCATTAGACTTGTCGGCCACTGCTGGACATAAGTCTCCCAAGAGAACGCCACCACAAGCGACCTTGTGCAGGCTGAAAGCAAGTTTTTATTGCTTATAGCCATGACCCATGGTGGTAAGTGGGAGAACATGAACTCACTAATACTACTAATACTGTCAAGCAAGTAAAAATTAATAAATGGACGTCATCTTCCCCTACAACCAATACACAATGAAGCGTTTCGCGGTCGGTCACACAGAAGACGGTAGAACCAACCTACTCAGGCCTACCATCAGTAATGCAATGGAACATAGCATACATAGCATCACACCTGTATACCCCGAAGGGAGAGGCCGAGGTGTACTACACACCCTCGGATGGTTAGCTATGTTTAAATCCCACGTAATAGGGGGCGAGCCTATTGCCGTCTACCGTGCAAATTTCCAAACGACGGGCTGCTACTGAGAATTTTTTATTACGAAAATGCTCAATAACACTGCCCGACCCGGTGATCGAACTCGAGACCTCATGATCAGCAGTCGCTCACACTATGCAATAGATGATAACTGTATACTTTCCTTAGGCCTTGTAACACCCGCGGAAAAGAATGGTGGTAACACTGTTATTATTAGGAAGGAATTATTTCATAAAATAACACAACCTATTCTGTTTTCCAGTCCAACTATATTAGGATTTTTTTTTTTCCCGGAGAGCAATCTATGCAGTCCATTCTTTGCAACATAAAAAATCAATAAAATCTTATCATAAATCGTACAGAGTTTACTAATAATTAACACGCTTGAGGTAAATACAGCACTAATGTCGCGATTGAAATCACCAAAAGCGACCGGATTTCATCGTAAGGCTTTTAAAGAGAATAACCCGGCAAGAAACTCATGGGCCACTCGCTAATTTGTTAGATATACATAAGGTTTAGAAAGATGATGTGATAGAATACCTGAGCTTGATGCTTCATGTGTTCGTCTAGGTAACGCAGGAGGGCCGAGCGCAGTTCCGTCAAGCGCAGTTCGTCCCACCGCTCCAGTTCCTTCTTGATGACGCGTGATATCGTGTCAAACTCTTGATGTCCTCGCTCCACTTTAGATTCCCACTACAAAACAGATAAATGCTTTAAATGTCTGTATCGTTATAACTTTAACATGCACTGTATTAAGAAACAGACCCATTTTTTTGTTACATTTTATTTTATTAATCTAGAAAACTTATAGCTAAAATACAGTATATATAAGGTAATTAGATGAAAGAAGGCCAATTACAAGTGTTCACACTTAAGTATTTTAGTTTAGGAAGAGTTAAAAAGTTGGTAGAAAGCTTAATTGTAGTTCTATATTAACTATCCGAGAAAAAGCGGTTGTTCAGTATTTTCTAAGTTTAGTTACACAAGTTGTGAAAAGATCAATATCTGGGTCTAAGGCTATCTCGTTAAAGGCTTTACTTGTTCGGATGATGAAAGAATTTTTACGATAAACTGAGTTGGCTGATGGCACATTAAGCAAGGCAGGTTTTCTTAAGAAAACCGATGGAGTGCGTAATCCTATTTTACTCAGCAACTCAGGACAGTCGACTGAACCATTGGTTATCTTGAGGAGATAGCTTAAATCTGCTATTTGCCTAAGCTTGTATAGAGAGGGAAAGTGAAATTTCTTGCAGCGGTTTATATAGCTATTTAGGTAAGTCTGTGAATATATATACATAACGGAACTTTTGTGTCTCTGAAGTTAGCTGCAAGACGCTGCGCAGTAGCTATTTTTGTGTCGCAAGGCATGTGCGTCTTCTACAGTTTACATTAATCGAAAAATGTTCGATTATAATTTAACAATTGTAATCGATAATTATATAATTTATCGATCGTATCTAAAAGATGTGGACTCTTATAAATCTAGATTAAAGATTATTCACTCAAATCGCTCGTATACTTTTTATTGAACATAAAAAAAGCAATAAGTACCTATTTCTTTGTTCAGAATTGTGTGTAGCTCAAGAAATTATATAAAAATTGGTTGTCTGTAAAGTCTGTTTACGGACGATAATTTTACGTGATAACGTCAAATATGTCAATAGACGCGTCGCAAGCCGAACGCTTAGGCCGATCGTGCCTCTCTATCGCTTGTTCCACGCTCTCGCTTGCACACTCGGGTCAGGCGGAACGTGACACGTTTTCGTGCATGCAGCCGGTGTTCATCGATTTATAAGACGTTATAACGTCAAAAAAATAGAACCTAAATACTGAGATACAACATTATGATCTCATTCGATTGTTTTGTTAATCGAGTAATAAATAACATTTGAATTGGTCAGCACTTGTCGTATGATTCTGTCAAAATCCCCTCTTCTTGCTCTGTGCCTAACTTCAGAGACACAAAGATCCGTTGTGGCTTTTATATACATTTTATATACATTGTTACACTCCTTAGGGGTAGGCAGAGACCACTTCTCTCCTCTTGTTACTATCCTGACACACATCTTTCGCTTCATTTACTTTCATCAGCGCTTTCATGCATGCTCGTTGGTTACGAGTACTCACTCTTCTCTCTTTTTTTGTTAAGGCGGGAAAATTGACCTAACCGCACACCCCGTCGTTCGGGGCAACGAACAGGGTAGTGTGGGTAATCAACCACAAAATAAACCTGCCGTGTGCTCTCCGCCTGTATTAACAGACCACTGGAACTGTGTTGCATTACTTCAGTGGTGAGTAAATGGCCCTATCATTTTTTATTGTTTATGACACACAGAAAAAAAAAACAAAAATTCTATGCGAATTGAGTCACGAGTAGAAGCGAGTTTATAGTAAAAAAGTACTAACCTCAATAATTTCGTTAGTAGCTTGTTCTACCTTTTCTGGTCTGTTCGCGAGTTCTGCTTTTGCTTTATTCTCTCTCCGTTTGTTCAACTGCATCTCGGCGTGTTGCCAATTCTGGAATACCTAATAACATAACGATTATTTAAGCTTGTTACTATACGAGTCCTCTAAAAATATTAGCTTCACCTACCTACTACTACTAGTCTACTACTAACAAGTCGCTGCTCGTCATATCATTTCGTGGAAAGTTCGGTTTTAAGCACAAGTGAGTACTTCTACTTTGTATCCAACCCTTTTTTTTAAGGCGGGAAAAAATGTTCCTAACCGCACACCCCGTTATTCGGGGCAACAAACAGGATAGTGTGGGGCCCTCACGCACTAAAGAAACCCGCCGTGTGCTGTCTCTCCGCCTTTACTGGCAGGCCATCGGAACCATATTACATTCCTTCAGTGGTTTTGTATCCAACCCTAGCACCAATAATGCAATCATAATTGCATACTTCCCTTAATCGCCTCATACGACACCCGCGGAAAAGAATGGGATGGTGACACTTGCATTCTTAGTCAGTCACATAATGAAGCAAACATATAAGGCATACCTTAACTCTTTCATGGAAAACGTCTTTTATTGCGCCGATAAGCCCGAGATAATCTTTTACATGTTCAGCCAGTATATAGAAATCTGTATTGGACTGCTCCAATCGTAATTGCTCTATCTGTAAAATAAGAAATGATCCATGATTTACTAAAGATATACGAGTTATATGCATTATTTTGATATTTTTATACAGGGTAACTTCTTAACCAGTGCGCAAATTTTGAGAAAATAAACTTAAGCAAATTTTAATAAACACGTATTTTTTTATTTTAATATGTCTTAGTACTAAAAAATAAAGTTATCGCTAACGAAAGATGTTCACTTTTGAAACAAATTTTATGGTCACACGACGGACGCACTTTTGTAGATACATATACGTCAGCGTTCGTTCAATACGCCGACGTGTAGGTATCTATGCGGGTTACTGGCCGCTAATTTTATCAGGTTCAAACTAAACTTTTTAAGTTTGGGCTTAGGATCATCAAAACGCGCGGAGAGATCGCGGCGCGGACTGTCGCCGTCAGCAACGAACAGTGGCGGTACCTTCTCGTGCAGGTCGGCCGCGTGCGACAGCGCGCGCGACAGCGGCGCGTGCGGGTCGGCGCCGGAGAGCGCGGCGGCGGCGCGGGCGGCGTCGTGCGTGCGCGCGGAGAGCTCGCGGCGCGGACTGTCGCCGTCAGCAACGAACAGTGGCGGTACCTTCTCGTGCAGGTCGGCCGCGTGCGACAGCGCGCGCGACAGCGGCGCGTGCGGGTCGGCGCCGGAGAGCGCGGCGGCGGCGCGGGCGGCGTCGTGCGTGCGCGCGGAGAGCTCGCGGCGCGGACTGTCGCCGTCAGCAACGAACAGTGGCGGTACCTTCTCGTGCAGGTCGGCCGCGTGCGACAGCGCGCGCGACAGCGGCGCGTGCGGGTCGGCGCCGGAGAGCGCGGCGGCGGCGCGGGCGGCGTCGTGCGTGCGCGCGGAGAGCTCGCGGCGCGGACTGTCGCCGTCAGCAACGAACAGTGGCGGTACCTTCTCGTGCAGGTCGGCCGCGTGCGACAGCGCGCGCGACAGCGGCGCGTGCGGGTCGGCGCCGGAGAGCGCGGCGGCGGCGCGGGCGGCGTCGTGCGTGCGCGCGGAGAGCTCGCGGCGCGGACTGTCGCCGTCAGCAACGAACAGTGGCGGTACCTTCTCGTGCAGGTCGGCCGCGTGCGACAGCGCGCGCGACAGCGGCGCGTGCGGGTCGGCGCCGGAGAGCGCGGCGGCGGCGCGGGCGGCGTCGTGCGTGCGCGCGGAGAGCTCGCGGCGCGGACTGTCGCCGTCAGCAACGAACAGTGGCGGTACCTTCTCGTGCAGGTCGGCCGCGTGCGACAGCGCGCGCGACAGCGGCGCGTGCGGGTCGGCGCCGGAGAGCGCGGCGGCGGCGCGGGCGGCGTCGTGCGTGCGCGCGGAGAGCTCGCGGCGCGGACTGTCGCCGTCAGCAACGAACAGTGGCGGTACCTTCTCGTGCAGGTCGGCCGCGTGCGACAGCGCGCGCGACAGCGGCGCGTGCGGGTCGGCGCCGGAGAGCGCGGCGGCGGCGCGGGCGGCGTCGTGCGTGCGCGCGGAGAGCTCGCGGCGCGGACTGTCGCCGTCAGCAACGAACAGTGGCGGTACCTTCTCGTGCAGGTCGGCCGCGTGCGACAGCGCGCGCGACAGCGGCGCGTGCGGGTCGGCGCCGGAGAGCGCGGCGGCGGCGCGGGCGGCGTCGTGCGTGCGCGCGGAGAGCTCGCGGCGCGGACTGTCGCCGTCAGCAACGAACAGTGGCGGTACCTTCTCGTGCAAGTCGGCCGCGTGCGACAGCGCGCGCGACAGCGGCGCGTGCGGGTCGGCGCCGGAGAGCGCGGCGGCGGCGCGGGCGGCGTCGTGCGTGCGCGCGGAGAGCTCGCGGCGCGGACTGTCGCCGTCAGCAACGAACAGTGGCGGTACCTTCTCGTGCAAGTCGGCCGCGTGCGACAGCGCGCGCGACAGCGGCGCGTGCGGGTCGGCGCCGGAGAGCGCGGCGGCGGCGCGGGCGGCGTCGTGCGTGCGCGCGGAGAGCTCGCGGCGCGGACTGTCGCCGTCAGCAACGAACAGTGGCGGTACCTTCTCGTGCAGGTCGGCCGCGTGCGACAGCGCGCGCGACAGCGGCGCGTGCGGGTCGGCGCCGGAGAGCGCGGCGGCGGCGCGGGCGGCGTCGTGCGTGCGCGCGGAGAGCTCGCGGCGCGGACTGTCGCCGTCAGCAACGAACAGTGGCGGTACCTTCTCGTGCAAGTCGGCCGCGTGCGACAGCGCGCGCGACAGCGGCGCGTGCGGGTCGGCGCCGGAGAGCGCGGCGGCGGCGCGGGCGGCGTCGTGCGTGCGCGCGGAGAGCTCGCGGCGCGGACTGTCGCCGTCAGCAACGAACAGTGGCGGTACCTTCTCGTGCAAGTCGGCCGCGTGCGACAGCGCGCGCGACAGCGGCGCGTGCGGGTCGGCGCCGGAGAGCGCGGCGGCGGCGCGGGCGGCGTCGTGCGTGCGCGCGGAGAGCTCGCGGCGCGGACTGTCGCCGTCAGCAACGAACAGTGGCGGTACCTTCTCGTGCAAGTCGGCCGCGTGCGACAGCGCGCGCGACAGCGGCGCGTGCGGGTCGGCGCCGGAGAGCGCGGCGGCGGCGCGGGCGGCGTCGTGCGTGCGCGCGGAGAGCTCGCGGCGCGGACTGTCGCCGTCAGCAACGAACAGTGGCGGTACCTTCTCGTGCAGGTCGGCCGCGTGCGACAGCGCGCGCGACAGCGGCGCGTGCGGGTCGGCGCCGGAGAGCGCGGCGGCGGCGCGGGCGGCGTCGTGCGTGCGCGCGGAGAGCTCGCGGCGCGGACTGTCGCCGTCAGCAACGAACAGTGGCGGTACCTTCTCGTGCAAGTCGGCCGCGTGCGACAGCGCGCGCGACAGCGGCGCGTGCGGGTCGGCGCCGGAGAGCGCGGCGGCGGCGCGGGCGGCGTCGTGCGTGCGCGCGGAGAGCTCGCGGCGCGGACTGTCGCCGTCAGCAACGAACAGTGGCGGTACCTTCTCGTGCAAGTCGGCCGCGTGCGACAGCGCGCGCGACAGCGGCGCGTGCGGGTCGGCGCCGGAGAGCGCGGCGGCGGCGCGGGCGGCGTCGTGCGTGCGCGCGGAGAGCTCGCGGCGCGGACTGTCGCCGTCAGCAACGAACAGTGGCGGTACCTTCTCGTGCAGGTCGGCCGCGTGCGACAGCGCGCGCGACAGCGGCGCGTGCGGGTCGGCGCCGGAGAGCGCGGCGGCGGCGCGGGCGGCGTCGTGCGTGCGCGCGGAGAGCTCGCGGCGCGGACTGTCGCCGTCAGCAACGAACAGTGGCGGTACCTTCTCGTGCAGGTCGGCCGCGTGCGACAGCGCGCGCGACAGCGGCGCGTGCGGGTCGGCGCCGGAGAGCGCGGCGGCGGCGCGGGCGGCGTCGTGCGTGCGCGCGGAGAGCTCGCGGCGCGGACTGTCGCCGTCAGCAACGAACAGTGGCGGTACCTTCTCGTGCAAGTCGGCCGCGTGCGACAGCGCGCGCGACAGCGGCGCGTGCGGGTCGGCGCCGGAGAGCGCGGCGGCGGCGCGGGCGGCGTCGTGCGTGCGCGCGGAGAGCTCGCGGCGCGGACTGTCGCCGTCAGCAACGAACAGTGGCGGTACCTTCTCGTGCAAGTCGGCCGCGTGCGACAGCGCGCGCGACAGCGGCGCGTGCGGGTCGGCGCCGGAGAGCGCGGCGGCGGCGCGGGCGGCGTCGTGCGTGCGCGCGGAGAGCTCGCGGCGCTCGCCCGCCAGCGCCTCGCACGCGCCCGAAAGCCGCCGCAGGCACACTTCCAGCGCCTCGATGCGCGACGAGCGCTCCTCGAACCACTGACGATTTATAATATTACTACCTGAACTGCAGCTCTTTACGGTAATGCTTGGTTCTCACTGCCCACTACGCGGAACGGGCGACGGAATTCTATCAGTGTACCGCGTCGCTTAACTTTATTTCTGCCTTTTATCTGTTTGCACGGTTCAAGATTTCAATTTTATAATATTAGATCATACTACGCCAGTCACATATTTACAGTCCGCTGTCGCAAGACATAATCGATATAATTACAGAATCACAGTTCCAATTACGGTTTTGGGCTGACAACTAATCCGAACTAAGAGTTGACCGCTTGACGGATCAAGCCCGCAGCAATCGTTTGACAGTCCGTGATTTCATAGCCAAATGAGCACCCACTAGCAGCATAAGGTTAGAATACCAGTGAACAAGAAAATATCACTAAAAATATTATCTACGATAAGATACTTTAAAACCCAGATGCAAAAGTGCATTTATTTTTTTGTTTAATCATGAAATTTTGGTTCGGTACCCAGAAAAGGACATAAGACTTAATGCCGGAAAAATGGACGCTTCCTGTGGGATAGAAATTTGTGTACAACTACATTTAATGTACCATAGAGTAACATATTTAAATAATATTGACGTAATTCTGAACAATGTCGCGAGCAGTATCCAGTAAACTATAAAGTACTTACTGGATCAGATTCATCCATCCTGTATGTGATTTTGTTGACAGTTTCACCGACTTTATTGAACAGACGTAGGACGCCTGCGCCGCTCAGAGCAGAGGTACTCGTCGCTTTGGGTAACTCTGTGTCTGATGGATAATACATTTTGTCAAATAACAAGTGAAAATCTTGTACACCGGGAAGCCTATTGCTTATCGAGTTTTACTTCTTTTGCGATGATATTGTTTACCTGAATTCCGTTAGCGATAAAAGAATGTTTAGCACAGGCCCTGTCAGCTTTGTTCTACAAACTGTTTATAGGTGGGTATCGTTATTAGTAAGAGACAATGCTATTAAAAAGGGACAATGATATCAAAGTAAAAGATATATCCACTGTCGGCACCGGAACTCGGCAACATTCATTAACATATGCAGCCCTGGATGTCGCTAGTGGCAATTTTAAATGTCGCTATCATTGTACGCAGTTAGCTGTTTATAAGATACAGCCACATTATTGCAATTTTACACTTGGAAACTAGCGACGTCGATCGATTCGAGTTACGCCATCTTTTTTGGATAAATATGAAATATTTAAACAAAGTATATTATTATACTAATTATTATTAACTATACAATCTTGGTAGTGTGTATTTAGGTATTTACCACCCTCGCGTTTCTGGTTAGTTCTGAGGTTACGACCCAGATGGGATGGCGCACGCAGGTCGGTAAGAAAAAATGTCCTCAAAAAAATGTATGAAGCAGTCATTCTTCTCGTAGGACGTAGAGTAAAAATGTTCTGTGGTTTGGCATCCATAAACAATAGTGATGACATTTTATAGTTATAATTTTCTTACTTCGAATGCGAACGAAGTATAATCAAGATTATTTTGTCGTCTTTGGATCCTCATCCGTTAAACAACCCGCGCCAACAGCAAGCGCTATTTGTTTATACCATTGACCTACCAACAAATGGACCTCGTGTCCGCGCTCAAAAATATTCGAACCAAAAGAGAAACAATCGCGCGCCAGTCTTGGCAAAGAAAACTCAACACTATTATAATGGTGCAAGGTTTCAAATAGAAATACAATCACGCACCAGACTTTGCAAAAAAAAAAACAATAGTGCAAGGTTTAACATTAGAATATTGAAGTTTGTATGTATTAATATAATATACCTACTTTTATTTAGGTTGACTAGACATTTTTTTCGTGAATTTTGTACTAGAACCGACGTCCATTTTTATTAGGTCAATGGCCTAAGCTAACGTACTACTTTTAATGCTATGGCGTACACTAGCATACCAATATATATTTAAAAGCATAATAGAATTAACCTGACTCGAGGAACTCTCTGAAGTCAGGGTCGATACACAGCACTGGGTGTTGGCCAACTCTGTTCAGGAACCTTTCTAGAGCCGCGCGCCTTCTCTCTACAAACTGTGACTGTACGCTGCTGGCAGCTGCGTTGCCGTTAGCGCTCTCAGTAGATGGCGTTGAGGTCATCTTCAGTTTGGTTGTACCTGTCAAAATTACCTAGCTTTTTAAAATAACCGAAGCAAGCGCTTGATTATATAGTGATCTTGGATGAATCGCTTAAAGAAATTTTATTAACAAGGCGTCAAACGTACTATAATACTACCTTTTCTCACCTTATTCTTAAATAATAAATAGTTCAGTAGTATTTTTTTACGCTCTCACAAGACCCAAAATCACCTACCCATTTATTAGTACAGGTGACGTAGTTAAGTACAGCTTTAAAAAAATCATATCTGCAAAATCTTTTGCCCAATGAACTTAACACTTACCAACTATGCTTTTTTCAGGGGCAGGCGGTATTATTCTTCCTGACCGCAAATACTTTTCCGTGAGCTTTTCATGTAGTCCGAGGAAGTCACTGAACCGCCTCATGACGGCAAATTCGTGTTTACTGAATATTGGCATATTGGTTTTGGTCAATACTCTGTAAGCCACATACGAACTCATTCGTTCACCAATTTTTTGTGGTTCAGTGACAGTGATTATTATGTTGTTTGAACGTTCTGTTGCTATCTGCAAAGATAAATAAATCTTATTGAACTATAACCATAACACATCCCAATACTTTACGGCTGTTTAAGACGAAAAAGGCCGTAGTACCAACCATACCATAGTTACTTTGGGCTAACGCTAACTCCAGTACTTGATCATTATTTTGATGCGAACTGTGATATCTCCTAAGATATTAATTGAAATCGAATGATGTAAAGGGCAATTTTGTTTTAAACTAAATACTTGTGACGAATAACGTATTTATTTCGATAAGGATTAATATCATGTTTATAAAAACACCTTCGCAAATAATGCATTATTTTAGAACAAATTTGGTTAGCATAAAAAAGGCTCTAGTGAGCCAACCTTAAAAGATAGAGATAAATATGCTGTCGCGGACATTTTTTTAGAACTTTTAAAGGGGAATAATTCTGTCATACATGATTTTTGCGAAACTTTAACCGTTTACGCAGCGCACGCAGCGGAAGCTTTCAAAAGGAACAAAAATCCTCCGATTTAGAAACATTCTTCACCGGTGCTCCACTCCCATTGGTCTTAGCGTGATGATATATATATATATATAGCCTATAGCCTTCCTCGATAAATGGGCATCTAACACTAAAATAATTTTTCAAATCGGATCAGTAGTTCCTAAGATTTGCGCGTTCAAGCAAACAAACAAACTCTTCAGCTTTATATGTATATTAGTATTAGATGATTGTGGTTTAATAAAAAGCTGATTTTATTTTTTGTTTGTTTATTTATTTTATGCTCCTGTGCCAACCCTATCAGAATAGGTAAACATTTTGTCCGCTCCTTAGAAGCCTTGTCTCTGTTCAGTTACTTTACTCATGTGGTATGGTACCACTGCAACTGGCTACTCAAAATTTGTAAGCTGTATGGTTGTATGATGGCTTTTACGTATTCTATTAAAATTTACACCAAATTTTGAAACGAACGTAAATGCGGCAACTGGATAAACAAAACAATTGCCGGTTGGAAAACTGTACTAATTGTTATAATCGAATTAAACATGTAGGAACTTATGTGCGATGTTTTCGTGGTTTCGATAAAAATACGTCACGTTTGCTGCTAACAAGTTCGGCATTAGTGTAGCTACACCAAATCGATTTAGTCTGCTTTTCTGTTATTTGCAAATTTCATCCACTTTTTTTGTTAAGGCGGGAACACACCCCGTCGTTCGGGGCAACGAACAGGGTAGTGTGGCCCTCACCCACTAAATAAACCTTCCATGTGCCTTCTCTCCGCCTGTACCAGTGGACCACTGGAACTGTCTGACATTACTTGAGTGCTATGCGAATTTTACGCTTTTTTTGTTTAGGCGGGAAAAAATGTACCTAACCGCACACCCCGTTGTTAGGGGCAACGAACAGGGTAGTGTGGCCCACACCCACTAAATAAACCTGCCATGTGCCTTCTCTCCGCCTGTACCGGTGGACCACTGGAACTGTCTGACATTACTTACCTAACCGCACACCCCGTCGTTCGGGGCGACGAACAGGGTGGTGCGGGGTCTTCACCCACTAAAGAAACCCGCCGTGTGCCGTCTCTCCGCCTGTGTTGACGGACCATTGATACTGTGTTGGATTACTTCAGTGGTCCGCCGGCGGTTGTGAATTTCACCCTGTATTTACATATATTATGCCATTGTTTTTCACAGCTCGTCTGTAACATGTTGGGCATAGGTATTCTGTGGAGTGAGAAGAATTTAGACCACGTCCACGTTGGCCTAATGCGGGTTGGCAAACTTCACAAGCCGTCGAGAAAATCTCTTAGTGTGTGCCTTACGCGGTCTCTACTTCAGACTGGGGTTCTCGATCCCTCTATCTATGTAGTCCTTGGTATCATGCCATTTACAACGAAAACACCATGGTTTGGTCTAAATGTCGTGTCAAATATTTTGTATTTCATTAAATTTAACCATTTCACGAAATGGTCGGTCATATCATAAAGTGACTAATTCCATGATATGGCTACGATATAAATTGATGGACCACGAGTGAGGGCAGTCATTCCGGACTAAATGACGCGATGGACTAAACTAAATCCGAAACGAGACTCAGAACTACATATTCGAGTTGATTAAACATAAGTCTCATGTAGGTAATATTAATATGCTACGATATATTAGTTGTGATAGAGTATAATTTTATTTGTCTCATATATATTAATATGATAGAATTGTTCGCCATTACAACTATTTTCGGTTAAGCGATAACAAAACCTATCATATTTTCCTGTTGTTCAAACACATTTTATTGAACTGTTATATATAGAAATTGGTTATTTTACGATATTGAGCATTTTTGATCTATATTTTTTAGCATTTGACATGCTTCGCCACTTTTTAAAGTACAAATTATTTGAGAATAAGGAAAAAGAGTCTTTTTGTACTAGCGGGAATTGATCCCGCAGTTTTTCCAATCCGGGGAAGTGCTCTAAGCCACTGAGCTATAGTACAGATTTTTCGATCATCCTCATCCCAGGATTCCTTGTATTGTATCCCCACCATACATTATCAAATAGATTTTAGTTGATACTTGCCGTATTCTAGTTACCAGCATAACAATTTATAATTTATTAGATTCAGAATTAGATCAATAAGTCTATATAATTACGTTTGTCAAATGAGGATGTTGACTGCCATAATTTCACGGCAGTATCGACATGGCCATTGAAAATTATCATTTCCATACAATTTGTAACCTATAATTTTGTAAATTTAAAATTTTCTCTTTATATGCCTGTCTGTGCTGTACCAAAATGTAGTAATCCCTATATACATTTATTTCCCAAAGATCCAACATTAAAAAAAGTGGGAAAATAGGAAATATTTTGTGGCTACACAGCATAGCCTTTTACAATTAGGTATTTAATCTTCCAGGTACTATACCATTTTAACAGTATCACTGATCAACCGGATTAAAGACAAAAAATAGCAAAGAATTCTCAGGCAAACAAAGCAACTATAATTTGACAGTAGCCATCTCGCCGATAACGCCATCTGCGCCCAGCTTTGCGAGTGGATCCCCATTGGGTTAATATCTAAATGTCAAATTTCATGATAATCGGTTAGTAGATACGGCGTGAAAACCTAATAAAACAAACAAACGCAGTTTCGCATTTATAAGATTAGTAAGGAAGAAAACTCAACCAACCTAAAAAATTTCACCACCCAATTTACTCAACGGTCAGCGACTCCATAATAGAAGTAATATTACGCTGAAATTAACAATGCATGCTCACAATGTTTTCCTTCACCGAGCAGTGATAATTAACAAACAAAATACACACATATTCTCTAAAACTCAGAGGCGTGTGGCCATGACTTTGGACTGGATCTAACTTGATACCATTGTATTTGCAGTCCTAGGTTTTACCACTCGGCTATCACTGCTTCTCATGACGATAAACTCCCAAACAGTAGAACGTATTTAGGCCGTACAAACAGAAGACGTACTTAAAAACTAAGGGATGTTAGATGTATAAGTTTACCTACCATACATTCCATTATACTTTTATGCAAACAGTACCTAAATAACATGTGGAAATATAATAAAATTTTATTGAGCGCGTACATACATATTTATTCATCGATTTGTTATTTTTAATCAATTAAGTACAATAACTTCGGAATAATCGATTGAAAGAGACAAAACCTTAGAGTATATAAACTAAACACAATTGATTAATACACTATCCGACGAACAGACTTTTCTGTGTGCAATTAATGATATATTTATTTTATCACCACAGAATCCAAGAATTAGATGCGACAAGAGCACTAACGCTACTGACCGTTAAATATATATATCGGGTATATTAAATAGTTCCTCTAGTGTGAATAGTATCGCAACGTGTTACGTAGGTTTATCAGGCACAATAATGAAATGAGCGGGTATTTAAAATTTATTATCGCTTGGTATACCGATAAAAAATTATGCGTATGATATCTGGTCAATGTGGAAATAAGGCAGTAAATAGACTGAAGTAGGGTAACAGGGACAAGTGATTTGATTATTTATTATCGAGTAATACCCGTTAAGTGAACGTTATTCAAAGCCTCCGTGGGAATAGCCGTGCACTGAATATAGTGATGACACAGGTGCACTCTTTAATAACGGCACTCACAAATCAATAGGATAACGGTATTGAGGGTAAGAAGTGATCCGTTGCAGGACGGCTTTACGTGTCTCTCAGGTCTATTGCACCGTCAATTCCTGTGACTGAAGCTCTTATTGAGAACAGAGAAAACTAACATCACAATTTAATCCGCACCGCGCCTCTAAAACATGGCCTTTTTTCTTAATCTTTTATTCTCGAAGGGTATAATTTAATTTTCAAAAATAGCATTCGAAGATACTTGTTATACAGGTTACTAGCCAGATTTTAGCTTATATCTCAGGTTCTCAACATAGTAACGATATAAAACACATACCAGTTTTTAAGTCTAATCACGAGCTAAAAAACAAAAATGTTTCATCCGAATCCGTTCAATAGTTTTTGCGTAATGTGCAAACAAACAAACAAACAAACAAAAGTTCTAAAATGCCTAGATAGCCTAATACAGTAATTATTTTGACCTGATGGTGTGGTATCCACTACTCATAGACTGAACAATATTAATAATACTGCCAAGAAATAATGGGGTGGTGACATTTGTATTCTTAGCCTTTTAACCATACGGATAAATTTGTCAAAATAATTAACGCGTGTGTTGCAATAAGTCTAAAAGGTTCCTGATTAAAGGTTATGCGCGGAAATAGTAGAAAAATTAGGTTCGTCGGCATCGTCAATAAATTCACCTAGCTAACCAGCATACGGCCATAGCCTAAGGACTCTAGCGACACTAGAGGTATCATCACCAAAAGGGATAGGAGGTGGAGAAAGGACAATGCGCTCTGAATCACCACACGAAACACAACAGTATAAAACCTACCGTTTGTTCACGCTAATCTTCTGCGAGAGGGTGGTATTTCCATCCATCCATCCATCAGCCTTTCGAAGTCCACTGCTGGACATAGGCCTCCCCAAGAGAACGCCACAACATGTGTTTCGCTCATATGGGGGATAGTGCCGTAATCGCCACGCTTGGCAAGCGGGTTGGCGATCCCAGTTGATGCTGTTAATACTCGAGGGAGTGCTGCTGCCCACTTCCCCGGCATTCCCTCAGTCGGCTCTTATGACTCCCATGGGTGAAACAATTCTAAAGCCGGCCCCACACGGCAAAGTGGTATTTAACTGAGGCATTTATGCTAGCACAAGCAAGGCTATATCACTACAAAAAATGCTTTCTTATTTGTTTTTTGACTTGTAGTACTTACCGTTGCGTTCCGTATGGTGATTGAGAGTGCCGTAGGTCCCCCTCCCTATCCTTTCCTTTTTATCCTACCTATCCTCTCATTAATATACTTCCTATCCACCTCGTATCCCTTTCCTTGGAGATGACGACGCGCGAGTGATGTCTCTGGTGTTGCTAGCGTCTATAAGGTACGGTACCACTTACTTTATTCAAGTGGAGCATATGCTTGCTTGGTACCCACATAGTATAAATAAAATATATTAAAGAGAGATTAAAAAAAGGTTTCTGCACACATTGACATGTGTCAATAGGAGCAATGTATCTGATCGGCCTTTAATGATCATGATCAGATATATCTACATAATCGTTTAGATATGCAGCATACTACTTTAGATCTGATAGAAAAAAGGGTGCTATAGTAAATAATTAAAGTATATAGCATATAAATATTTAGACAGAATATTTATATGAATTCAAATTACATTACCTCCTCCATTATAGGGCTGCTCAGTGAAGAAGCAATGGATGGTGTAGCATCACTGATTGTTATCTTATCAAGACCTTCACGAGCACCGTTCACTTCCGAATCCAAGCTTACTTCCTGTAATTATCAATGTGTGTTTAATGAAACAATAAACAAAAATTGTATATGATTTATTAGATACATATATTAATTATTGGATAGATTTTTTATGCGAAACCATAGTCCAACAGGGAAATAAAAGCATTTATATTCTTTTCCATATAAAAGATAATTCATAAATATGAAGGGAGCCCCAATAGACACAAAATATTACTGTTTTTTTATTATCTTTAGTTAATCTTAACATAAATTGAAAATAGTTGACTTAAGTCAATAATACTTAAGGTTTAACATTGGATGTCACAAAACAAAAGTTTACTATTAATAACTGGCTTTTATTAGTTGTGCCAGTATCAGTCTATTCAATGGAATCTTTGAAGCAAACATTATTCTCACCCACTTCATACTTTTTTTATTATAGACCGGTACTATCATCACACCAAAATAAAAAAGTTATTAAGACTAAAAGTAATTTTGATGCTGTTTTAGGACCAAGAAGAAAATAAATTACGTATAGTAGCTTGAAAAACTAAAAACACGCTTTAATAGCTAGTTTAAAAAGTAGAAAATAATATTATAGTAGATAATGAGGATTGTAAAATAGTTTGGAGTGCTTTGTACTATATCTTAATAGTACTGCATGTAATTAATTTGAATAATCTATCTAAATTCAAATCTTAGATGATGCAGATTGATATTGATAATCGCTGATAAAATAATCTTGTAGGTGATACGAAAAGTTCACCAGGTCATCTAGTAATACATCAAAACTATCGTGATTGTACTTGCTAAATTATTTCTTAAGCTTCTATAGGGTCCAATAATAGTAGCACACTCATATCCTCTATCCCTCCAATATACTAATTTAAAAGATATGTAAAAATAAATAAACATGTAAGTATATGGAATAATAACAATTTTATATCTTAAGTTCTGCACAACAATATCATTATAAAACAACACAAAGAAAGCTATCAGCAAGGTGACATAAAAGATAAAATGTACATATACAACTAATTCAGTAGGTAATTAAATAACGGAGGTTTTCTACAAAAATCTCATTTTATTATGAATTACAAAAACATGGTAAAAAATAAAATTGTCGATGATGGAATTTACGCTAATTCTGATAATTGGGACGATTTTGGACTAATTGACTATAATAAAAACGTATTTAGCTTTAATATAACTACTCTTTAACAATGCTAGGGGCGTAGACGATGCAGCCGAGTCCCTAGAGGGGCGGAAACAGAAACAAGCTTACAAAAAAAACAAGATTCCAATAAGATACCTGGACCGCAGACGCGAAAAGATCTTCGTCATCCCTGTTTTCAGTGTTAATATCCACCGAGCTAAACGGAGGCGTATCTGGTCCTTCTGACATTGTAAATAGCACTAAAATCAAATACGACGGCGACGGCTAACAACTGGCCGGGCAATTACAAACGTTGAAGTTATTACCGAAAACCGCAAATTCTCAACTGAGTTACGAAGGTTTGCTAAGCTTGACTTGACAGATATTGATGAACGTCCCCGGCCCGGTATACACTGTTTGCCTATCTGTAAGATTTGAGCATGATGATTGTATCGTGTGAGCCATATTGCAATAAGAGTGAGGAAGACAACATAACTTTTATGTTTACGAATAATGTATCGGAATTAGAAACTAAACTGGAACTGGAACACAACTATACAAGTAATGTCAAATTTGTAGTGACGTATTCACTTGTGTCAGTTGTGTCATTAAATTGGTATTTACAAAGTATGTATTGATTAATAATTCTCTAATGTTTGGGTTGAATAAACAGACATTATTTTATATTAGGGAAAATAACAATTCGTGTAATTATAATTCAGTAAAAGAAATCAAACTTATTAAAGTAAAATAGAGAGTGATTCAGTATATGTTGTGGTGAAATATTTACTTTACTTTATCATGAATATAATTTTTTTTGCCCTTTGTTATTATTATTATAGGTACCTAGTCTAATCTCCGAAAACAGTTTACAACACAGCATCTGTCAAATTTTGTAAACCAAAAATATTGTTTTTACTAAGGTAAAAACGTAGGTTTCGGTGCTTTTATATTTATTTTGTACTCGATTTTCAAGGAATACCTACGTGTAAATAAAGAAATAAACAAAAAGCATAACTAGGAATGGTGACATATGGTTTAGCATAGTTTGTTATTTTTTCAAGGTAATAGAAGATGAGCGGTTCCGAGAGAAAGACTAAGATTCCTTCGCCACCTACGCCGGTAGGCACAGGGAATTTATTATCCAGTGTGGCACCTCCCTCTCAATTGCCCAATTTTGTGACAGCCAGCCACATGATTCCTGTTATGCCCATAGTCAGTGAAGTACGCACTTTTATCTTTTAATTGTTTACATACTATACCTACTCTAGGTAATTTGTAATAGCGCACTGTACATTTGTTTAAGCCTTTTATATTTGTATGCCTGTGTCTACAGACTTAGTTTAGCAGTTGTTTTGATATGAAATTAGTCATTAATTCCACATAATAGCGTGCATTCCTATTCCCAAATACCAGGCATAATATTATATTATTTAAAGCTAAACGTAACATCAGGTTATAATTTGTAGGAGAGATTAATTGCTGAATAAGCTCAGGTGGGCAGAGTAACGTTGCCATGTGAATGCTCTTGTGTTTGATCTGAAATTATATTATTCTAAAAAAATATAGGGGGTTGAAACCATGCAGATACCACATTGCAGATAGTTGAAAACAATGGGTGAATATTTAAATTCTAGGCACCACCATCAGTAGCACAGCCTGTGGTGAACCCAGTGCCTGTCCAGCCAAAAGATCAGCCTATGGTACAACAGACAGATTACTCTGAAAATTTTAGGTAATACATCTGATTTATACATTGTGTAATGTTTTGTTAACACATAGGATACTTTTATCCTCAGAAAAATGTTAGTTTCACATGTGATAGCTATTACTGCCTAGAAATAACTAATTTACCATAGAGTGAAGTAATTATATTTTAGTGACCCAATTCCAAGGTACACACAGACAAAGTTGTAAGCAGCCGCTGGTAATCCATAATATTATGGCGTGTCTTTTTAAAAGTATTTCTTCATGTATGTATGTTTAGTTTGATTGACGGGGCATAAAATTTAAAAAATAAGTCCGAGCATGAAAAAATGCTAGTAAATAAATTTCTAGAGGAAATAATCTGTTATAAATAGTATAAATGAAAATAGTTTTTCCAAAATGAGAAATCAGCTCTTTTGAAAAGATCCCCTTTTCTTTTTTTTGTAAAGGAGGATAAAATGGACGTGACCACACTACCTTGTTGTTCAGGGCAACAAACAGAGTAGTGTCGGGCCCTCACCCACAAAATAATCCCGCCGTGTGCCTTCTCTCCGCCTGTGTTGCATTACTTCAGTTGAAAAGACACCCTTCAATTCCAATATAAAATTGGAAAAATAAAGCTGTGTTTGTACATTATTACTAGATATATTATTTTTTAAATGGCCATTTTGGTGTCTTTTTGAAATCTAAAACATTTTTTTTAAAGTTTGTCTCTTTTTCTGTTTGTTTGTTTGCACATTATGCCAAGAAATTAATTAGATGTAATTTTTGTTGCTTGATAACTCATGCAATTGTTGTCTTTTATCTATTAATAAGACTTGTACTGGTATATATTTTATGTAGCTACTAAATTGGGAATGAGATATAATCATAAAAATTGGCCTTACCTGCGGCAATACATCACAAATACTTATCATGTTTGTTTCACTTAGTGCTCTAACTTGCTCTCCTAATACAACTTTTATATATTACTTTTAGCCCAGCTAT
Organism: Leucoma salicis; assembly: GCA_948253155.1. NCBI lineage: Eukaryota > Metazoa > Arthropoda > Insecta > Lepidoptera > Erebidae > Leucoma > Leucoma salicis. Next base: position 7,757,053 of record OX411820.1, on the reverse strand, counting down.
CCCTCTGAACAAGGGAGAGCAAATAGTATCTATCAGATCACCAGATGATTCACAAACAACGCAGTCTCCTGACTCTTTACCTGATTCTATACCAGAAATGGAGAAAATTGGTGAGTTTTTTTCAAATTACCATAATATATATAGAAAAGAAAAAGAATATAGAATATATATGAAATAGCTCCTTTCAAATTTACATAAAATTTTAATGCAATATTGTAAAACATTTAAATGACACTAAATGTTTATTAAATTGTTTTATAAATTCACTGGTTGCTCTATGTACCTATAGTATTTTTTACCAAATAGTAAAAATCTATTGATAATAATTGAGTTCTGTTGTAAAGAAATCAATGTGAAACATCTTCCTTTTTAACACAAAGTGCAAAAATATAAATTCGAAAATAACAGTCATGAGGAAGATTTGAACCTGCATCTCGTGGAATACCATCCCAGATGCTTTTGAAATGGCAAAGCATCTGGGATGGTATTCTATTTCTATTCTCTTCATTTGCATACTTTGTGTTAATTTATATGACTAAGCATGTCAAATGCTCAAAAAATACATAAAAATACCAAAATCTTTTTATCATATTATGTTATGATTCTTAGGTGATGTAATACCTGGGAGTGGACTGTTCACATGGATGAAAGGTGCAGTGGCTTCTGGAGGTATACTGCATAGAGTAGCAGAAAAAGCCAAGAGTTCAGTTGATTCTGTAATCACTACACTGGATCCACAAATGAAGGAATACCTTAGTGGGTTGTTTTATCAATTTTCATGGACTTTCACATTAAAATCAATTCAAGTATTCATCATTCATTACACAAGTTACAATATTTGTAACAATAATTTGGAAACTTTATATGACGTGGCTTCTATGCAACTAGAACAATAATGTATTGCTGTAAAATGTTGCTACATTGAAAATAAAAGTAATTATTTTTGTAATTGTGTTTGTTATAGATATATATCATGTTACTTTTTCAGAAACTGGTGGTGATGTTTTAATAGTGGTGGCTTCTGACAAAGAAGTCAAAATCTCCCCGATCAGACAAGCGTTTCAGACTGTTTTTGGCAAAGCTAATGTTGTGTAAGTAGTTTATGTTTAAATTAAGTTCTCCATCAATTGGGCTCAGTTATGACAAAATGTATCAACGCACGAATTGTCAAAAAAATTGTTATTAACCGCCAAATTGATCAGGGGCGTTAGAATGTGTCGCACTAAATCGTATCAACATCGCATCTTGTAATTGAGATTGGTTGAGAGATCACCGTGATTGGCCGAGGGATTATAACGAAATCACGCGTCGGTTTCTTTACCAATTAAAGTTTAATTTTAATTCCAAAATTAAACTTACTATATTAGATTAATGCATGTAAATGCATTCCGATAGATGGCGTTGGTCGTAAATACAAATGTGATGAGGAGATTGGGATGATCGAAAGATCGGTACTATAGCTCAGTGGCTTAGAGCACTTCCCCCGATAGGAAAAGACGCGGGTTCGATTCCCGCTCGTACTAAATATCTCTTTTTCCTTATTCACAAATAATTTGTACTTAAAAAGTAGTGGAGCATGTCAAAGGCTAAGATCAAAAATGTTTAAAAAATCGCACCATCAAGTAGTATTAATGTTAATTGCAAAATTAATTAAACTTTACTATATTGGATTAATGCATGTAAATGCATTCCGATAGATGGCGTTGGTCGTAAAGACAAATGTGATGAGGAGATTGGGATGATGATCGGTACGATAGACTGGCTTAGAGCACTTCCCCGGATCGGAAAAGACGCGGGTTCGATTCCCGCTCGTACTAAAAATCTCTTTTTCCTTATTTACAAATAATTTGTACTTAAATGGATAATGGAGCATGTCAAAGGCTAAAAAATATACATCCAAAATGTTAAAAAAACCATATTATGTATGAACGAGTCTGGGGTATGTATATAAACCTCAAACTTTGAACATCATTTTCCCAAAAAAAATTTTATGCAGTTGGTACATTTTGGCAAAACCATGATCAATTCTAATGATTTTTTTATTTAACATACTATTTGATTTGTATTTTCGCATCTGACATGCTTAGCTAATTTAAAGAACAAATTACTTGTGAAAGTGGAAAGATAGAGTTTTACTGCGAGCAGGATTCGAACCTACGTCCTATCCAATCTGGGGAAGTGATCTAGACCGCTAAGCTATCGCAAACACCTAACGGTGTCAGCAAATTTCCACTTCACATTTGTTTTGGATGTCGACAACCCGCGCCACCTATCTGATCGTAATTGGTAACATCCGTTAATGCACTAATGGGTTACAGCCACATCACTATTTAGTAAAAAGTGTATGAGACTGCCAGATCACAAGGGCTCAGATTCGATTCTTCGGTGGGATCAATAAAAAGTATTGGGTTTTTCAGTCAAGAAATTTTCAATATAGCAGCTCGGAGATAAGAAGTTTGTGACGTCTATTATAAAAATGAAGGAACAGAGAGTGCACATTAATACTCTCGCAAACATGGCTAATGTCTGTTGATATGTGACGGAAATTATGGTTTGGAGATCATTATTACTAATCTCGGGTTCGATCCCCGGGTCGGGCAGTGATATTAAAATTTTTCATAAAAAAAAAATTCCCAGTAGCAGCCCAGAGTTTAGAAATGTGCCCGGTAGACGGCAATAGGCTCGCCCCCTATTACGTGGGTCTTAAACATAGCTGGCGAACCGTGGGTGTGTAATACATGTCTCGTTAAAACAAGCTGGTATCTAAGAACAGAGCAGGTAAAACCACGTTCAAATATACACCTTACGTGAACAGGTTTAATTTTCAATTTGCAGTGGTTACGCGGCTCAGAGTGACGTCACAGCGGCACAGCCGGTTGGTTACGCGGCCGCATACGCAGCGGCTAAACAACGCATCGCGCACGTACGCTCCGTGCACGGTGAACTGAGTAACAACGTACCTATTGTGGCAGTCGAGGGGTTCTTACACGAATCTATTACTGATAGGTAATTTAAGTGTTTTTTTTTTTAAATTCATTTTCATCCACTATGGGATGAATGTTATCCGGTTTTGTCACACGTACTAGATCATTTTAGTTCCCTGGTATTATCTTGACGTATACATTGTCTATCTGTATTATAATAATAGGTAGAAGAGTTTTTTTTATATATGATTAACTCTGTAGCATTTGCCAAACAATTGTTGCTTTTCTTAACCTATTAATGCCCACTGTAGAGCACGAGTGTCCTCTCAGAGTGAGATGGAATAAGGCCGTAGTAGTGAGCTTTCCGTGTGGGGCCGGCTTTAGAAATGTAAGGGGTCGTACCGACTGAGGGAATACCGGGGTAGTGGGCAGCAGCACTCCTTTGAGTATTAACAACATCCACTGCGAGCGCCAATCCGCCTGCCAAGCGTGGCGATTACGGCACTAGCCCCCATTCTTGGGGAGGCCTATGTCCAGCAGTGGACTTTAAAAGGCTGATGGATGGATGGATGGGAGTCAGCTGTCCGCCACACTCTTGATGGTCAGCGGTCCATTAGCATATAGAGACGTGGTTCCAGCTTAGAAAGATAAATATGATAAGAGAGAGAGAGAGAGAGAGAGAGGAAAAAGAAAGAGAAGAGTGAGGAGGAGAACTGAGTTTAAGGAATACCTACCGTTACGTCGCGGATATTCAATGAGAAGGTGGTATTTCTCCTGTCAAGCCGATTCATTCATGTCAATCAGCAAACCATTAAATGCTGTTCACTCCCTATAAATATAAAGCTACGAAATCCAGCCCACCTTTTTACCTTGTTAAGTAAACTGAATGTCACGTTTCCTTAGACACCTTGTCGCCTCTTGTCACACAAAGCGATACCCCGCTTCCCTTGATTACGAATCGCCGCATCCCAAAATAATTTAACATAGAAAATCACCTAAAATCAATTTCAAATGATCTCCAGAACCCATTATCGGATTATCACCATATTTCTACGGATCAACGTCTACGGGTTGTATGTATTTTTTGTACTAGCGGGAATCGAACTCGCGTCTTTTCCAATCCGGGGAAGTGCTCTAAGCCACTGAGCTATAGCACAGATCTTTCGATCATCCCAATCTACTTATCACATTTGTCTTTACGACCATCAAATAGTATGTATTTTATTTGCAAAATTAAACTTACTATATTGGTTTAATTCATGTAAATGCTTCCGATAGATGGCGTAGCACAAAAAAACTCTTTTTCCTTATTCAAAAATAATTTGTACTTTAACAAGTGGCGGAGCATGTCAATTGCTGAGATCCAAAATTGGTAGTAATCTTTCAAACAAAAAAGGAATTACGCAAATTGTCCCACGAATCAGGAAGAAATCGGTGTAAAACAAAATACAATACTAACATAATTCACCTCCTCCTTATTGTAGTCGTTTAAAAAATACGAGGTTGGTATGCTTGTGGGCTATAAATATGTGTGTTAGATATAGTTGTTAAATTGTTTGCTACATATTTTCAGTTGTAACAAATTTGTCAGGGGTATTTATCTATCTCTTACAGATGGTACGACATGTCTCTGATCATCCTATGTCACCCGTCTTTGGGTATTGAGCTTCAACTGCAGACCCAAGGCACGCCAGTACCATCCGTCGCTGTGGAAGTGGCAAGGACGGCTACGCCCGAAGACTACGAACATTCTCAGACGGGCTTCAGTGTCACAATCGGCTCTATTATGGGTGATAGTTTACAGGTAAGTAATGCAAATGAGAGAGTAGTTTTCGTCATCATCCTGTGTTGTCTAAGATTGGGTACTAAGCCTTAATTTCACAGCCAAGGTAAGTCTTAAAAGCCGGGTCCGCAGCGAAATCAAACGAACATAACATTGTTTTGCTAACATGTTAGTAAAACATGTATAGCAAACAGGCCGTTCACTGTGATTTTTGAGTATGGCATATTTTTGTGTATAGAATATTTTTGTTAGTAAATTATCTATTTAAAATGAGTACTGACGAGGAAGAGGCTAATCCATTTCGCATTTACTTCTTTCACTAGAAATCCTATAATACATATTAAATGATTTAAAAAATATATTTTTGCTTGATGTACTTACTTACATATTATCATCACGCCATGTCTCTTGCGGGGTAGGCAGAGAGTACAGATTATCAAGAGGCTCTATTCTTACATACATCTCTCGCTTCCTCAACATTCATAATTCTCTTCATACACGCTCGCCGGTATCGGAGACTCCTTACTCCACCTTCCTTGAATACATGACCAATCTGGTCTAGGTAGGTTAGTCTTGGTCTCCCCTTGCAGCTACATCCTTTCACTTTCGCATTGTATATCTTCTTAACCAATCGCTCATCCGACTTTCTTTCCATATATCGAACCATTGGAGCGTTCCCTTTCACATCTTTACACGAATACTCTCTGACCTACTCACTCTCTTACGTCTTCGTTACGAATGCAAATGTCAACTCCACAGATTTTCCGCAGAGATCGCATTTCGACCGTATTCATTTTACTTTCATGCTCCTTTCTGCATACCCAACTCTCGCTTCCGTATAATAATGTTTGGATAAGCACTGCGTTGTGTATTGCAATACGTATCTTCTGGCTACCTTGGTGGCTGCCGAGCAGTTGTCCCAATGCTCCGTTCACTCTATTTCCCGCATTCACTCTTCTCTCTATATCAATGGTGTACCTTCCATCCCAACTGAATCCACATCCAAAATATACAAATTCATCCACTTGTCCTAGCACACCATTTTCTATTGTTACTCTAACATCTGTTCTGGCTTCTTCTCTTTCAAAAACCATTATATTGGTTTTGCTCACATTCACACGTAGGCCCCTTTTCTTACAATCTTTTGCCATTACGTTGACTAGGGTTTGTAGGTCAGTCGCAGACTACGCTAATAAGACCGCATCGTCTGCATATAGCAGAGAGTTAACCACTAAGTCGCCCATCTGAACTCCCACATTCATTTCATTCAACCTTTGTAGACATTTATCCAGATATATGATAAGCAGTTTGGCTGTTATAGCAGCCCTGTTTAACGCCGATATTTACAAATCCAGGACGACATTCCATCATCCAGCCGCACACAAGCTCTGCAGTCCATATAGTTGGACTGCACTGCTTGCAGCGGTCTACCGTTAATACCATACTCCGGCAAAATGTCCCAAAGTTCCTTTCGTACAACCGTGTCAAATGCTTTCTCCAAATTTTTTTTTTAGTTGCATGTAGTGGCAGACGATTCACGACCCATCTGATGGTAAATAGTAACCGTGGCTCATGGACTCAACTATACCGAGAGTATTGTCAAGCCGCTGCCCACCATTTCATTTCACCTATTTGAAATGAAAGAATAAACGGCTATCTCCCGCTACAGCCAAAACGCAATGATGTGTTTCATGGCCGATCACACGGGAGATGGTGGTACCAACCCGCTCGGAAAACCCGTGGGAAAGCATGGGATGGTGACACTTGTATTCTTAGTCCGTCACCACACGGACAAGCCAAATCCACAAAACTGCAGAAATTCCTCTGGCCTACAGCCAGATGCTTCTCCACAATGTTGCGCAGAGAAGACACTTAATCCATACATTCACTTCCACACCTGAATCTTTGTGCCTCACACATAAATTCATCAGACACCATCCTCATCCTCCTTTCAATAATCTTACCATACACTTTGGCTGCCAAACTGATCAAACTTATGGCCCTATAGTTTGCACAGTTATAACGTGACCCCTTGTTTTTATACAAGGGCACGATGACTGCGCTTCTTCAGTCCTTGGGAACCATTCCTGAGCTCCAATATAAATTGAGAAGCACCAAGGATTCCCAGATACATGAGCCTCGAAGCTTGATCATCTTAGCAGACACCATATCAATTCCCGCTGCCTTACCATCTTTCAAACTTCTAATCGCCCGTTCAACTTCTTCCATACTGATGTCAACTGATGATGCCGGTACCAAATGCTGATCTGTTAGACCACATGACTGTGACACAGGCATCACTTCACACACACATCCTCGTACCTATCCAAAATATTCACTCCATCGGCTTAACACATCTTGTGTTCGAGTAAGAATGTCTCCACCTTTAGACCTTATTTTATTCATTCTGGAGCCTGACCAACCACACCGAGATTTCTTCACCTCCCTCCAGAAGAGTTTGGTGTTGCTCTCGAAGTTTTTGGTCAGCCTATCTTTTGCAATCAAAAATATTTGTTCTGTTACGCTTCTCTTTCACAAAGGTTTTGGTGGCATTCTTACATTGCCGATATATTTCTTTCTTCTGTTCGGTCATACTGTCACTCAGATTCAAAGAAGAAACATAGTCCAACCATGCTTTCTTCTTTTGGTCTACGGAAGCTGCTACTTCCGCATCCCACCATGCATCACCTTTCACTTTACTATGTTTCTTTGAGCTTCCACATACTTCTTTCGCTGTATCTATCATACTATTTTTCAAAACCCTCCAGCATTGTTCTATGTCCGATTCCGGCTGACTTGCCACCGACAGCCGTTCACGGACACCCTCTGCATACTTTGCTTTTACACTCTCTTTTTGTAAATTTTCAATCTTTATTCTTTCAAGGCCTTCGAAGTGGACACGCTCTTGCGAAGGTCTCCACTTTCTGAACAGACCACTAAATATCGCAATAACGAGATAGTGGTCCGTATCAACAGTGGGGCCCCTTTGCGCTCTTGTGTCCAGTATTTTGCTTCGGAGGTCATACTTCTCTATTCATTCCTACTCTATGCATACATATAGGATGTCTTTATGTTGAAAAAATGTGTTTGACACAACAAGTATTCTCTCCAAACATACATCTGCAATGATTCTACCTGTATCGTTCATTCTCTTATCCCCAAATGAACCAAGCACATCCTCGAAGTCTGGACGCTTGGTTCCTACCCATCCATTCAAGTCTCCACATACGATCACGCGTTCACTGGCTTCTGCCAAATCCAGAACTTCCCTAACATTATCCCAGAACTTCTCCAGATCCGAGGCCACCGAAGCTCCTGCGGGAGCATAAGCTACTACCATAAAAACCCTGGTGACACCTTGTTTTATTCAGATCCATAGAATTTTGGGATCGAACATTCCGTAGTCTTTCACAACTGAGGCCAAGCGAGCGGACAGCGACACCCCCACCTCCATGCTGGCCCGATCTCTCTGCGGTACGCCGGACTACAGAGCTATCCCTCCATCAGGAAGATCACAGGAGTCGCTGCCCTTGCGCTTGGTCTCTGTTACACAGAGCACGTCAAGCTGTCTATTCGACATGATGGTTAACAGCTCGTATAACTTACCTTCCACACAACCTATTATATTGCACGTGCCTATTCGACACTCTGTTCCCCTCGACTCGCCAGACTGGTCAAGGCGTGAAGGGTGGCGGCCCCCATTGCCGCATCTGCTGTTGTTCGTACCGACGGGAGATGGTCGGCATGTAGCGTCCCAAATAACGGGTATTGTCCGTATCAATTGTATAAAATACAAATTATTTTCTTTATTCCACCTCATTAACGAGAAAATCGTTTAACTACGTTGTTACTACTAAATAAACATTGTTTAATCCCCCGGGCACCCTGCAGGAAATCGCGGGGGATGTTACCTATTTGAATCAGCAAACTTGTTAGCGAATTTTTGGTAACATAACAGTTAGACCACGCCCCAAATAACATGACCTTGGTTATATTATCATGTTATTGTGTTTGCAAACACGATAACATGGCGTTGCGGACCCGGCTTAATAGTTATTTTTTTCCCAAATAGTATCTTAAATTTACAGACACGGCTCTATTACAGCTTTATAATATTTAGGTTATTAATTTAAATATTATATTTTGTTAGGTTCCTCACACACAATGGCAAGAGGTTTCTACGGGGGTATCAAGGCGGGAGCTTTTATTGCTGGCAGCATTGTCTATAGCTGGTTCCTATAGGCGACTGCTTGCTATTTCGGCTGCTGAAACCTAGGCTAAGAATATGAACACTAGATGCAATGTGCTTAAACAATACAGTAAGTATTAAAAGATTTACAGTGGTTAATATGGCACTAAAACTAGCATCTCAAATATTAAGCTTTGTGCAGAATTTGGCTGGTCGATTTAATGTTGGTGAACTAAAAAATATATGATAATTTGTTTCAGGGTCAACGCGACGAGAGTGACAACATTAAACTATAGTGGAGACTCGATTATCCGATCAAATTGTTATCGTGAGTGATCCGGATGATGATTGAAAGTTCGGATGATTGTATGTACGAGAGTTGAGATTTTTATGTTATAGTAGAATTTTAGATGTTTAAAATCAAATCAAAATATATATGATGTAGTACAAGAAATTACGAATCGTGGGTGTGTAATACACCTTTGGGGAATACAGGCGTGATGAAATGTTTTTTTTTACAAGTATTTGTATATCCAGCGCGATATTATGCCCGTGCACGCACAAATTATATTACAAATATATTTGGCCGCGGTTGGCTATTCGGATAATCACAAATGTATATAAATAATGTCTGAATAATCGAGTCTACACTGCATTCAATATAAAATTTATAGTAAGAGTTATTATTATATTAAATTTATTTGGGGCCAATATGTATGTGTTTTTGTTTATTTATTTGCAACCAATTACATGCATCAAAAATATCTATTATATGTATTTATTTACAAAAAAAGTAATATATTATGCATTGTATCCGTAATCTGGTACCCATAGCACAAGCGTTAAGCTTATTTTGGGACCAGAGGACGTTGTGTGAAAATGTCCATAAATATTTATTTATCTAAGTTATGTACCTACATTATTTTTGTTATAAATAACATCATGTGTGAAATATGGTCTGCATTTTTTTTAAAGTATACTCTAATTGTCAATGTGTTCATATTTTGCTTCGAAATAGTAGTAGGCAGTTTGGAGATGACAGAAGTTAAATATTACTATACTGTATTCAGGAAATCGTGAGAAAATATTAAATTAAAATAAAACGGGGAAGGAATAATATTATAATACCACTGTAAATGGTATTTAAAGGTACTATGCAGAACTACGTATTTTTATCAAATTTATTTGATAAAAATACGGTTTGATCCCCGGGTCGGGCAATATTGAGCTCTTTCGTAAAAAGAAAAATTCTCAGTAGCAGCCCGGAGTTTGGAAATGTGGCTTATATAAAGGCAATAGGCTCGCCCTCTATTACGTGGGACTTAAACATAGTTGGCGAACCGTGGGTGTGTAATACAATTTGTCTACCCTTTCGGGGATACAGGCGTTGCTGTTTTTTTTTATAAATTGCATAGTTGACAATTCTCAAAGTTAGATTGCATTTTAATACTACCAAATTGTACGTGAAAGTGTGAGGGGATATTGCTGGTCATTGGCCCTCACAAGAGAATGCCAGAGCGACTGGTTCTGCGTCGCCTTCATCCAGTAGCTTCGGGTGTTTTTTTTAACTATACACTACGCCAGTGTTTCTTAACCTTTTTGTCGACGGACCCCTAAGGAAATCAAGTGCAATGTCAAGGACCTCCTTAATGAAAAAAACCAGCAAAGAATTTTGGTCTATTTTTTTAGTACTACAAATAGGTACAAAAAAAATAAAAAAAGGAAATATATTAATGTGATCATCATAAATCTTCAAAAAAAGAACATTCTGATCTCATCTCACAGCTCAAAAACACGCGACACAACTTTGCCACGAGACAACCAACGTACTTCAACATGCAATAACAACTGCTTGTGATTGCTTCACATTTCTCCACAAATCATACCGAAAATAGGGGAATTTAAAGGCCTTTTTTTTTGTTAAGGCGGGAATAAATGTTCCTAACCGCACACCCCGTTGTTCGGGGTAACGAACTGGGTAGTGTGGGGCCCTCACCCACTTAAGAAACCCGCCGTGTGCCATCTCTCCACCTTTATTGGCGGGCCACCGGAACTATATTACATTCCCTCAGCGGTAAAAAAATGCGGTTAATTAGTGCCTTAACCGTTTTGTGTGTTCCATCCTTGTCAAGGGGAGTGCTAACCGTCTCTCCTTTCAATAGACACGGGAATTTAGAGGCCTAGCTTTAAACTGCATTATTTCGTCTAACACTGTTTTTAATTATTCTGGAATATTCTTAGCAGCTAATGCTTCTTTATGAATGCAGCAATGATGCCAGAAATAGATGGATTCTTCTTTACACGCGCCTGAAGTCCTATTCGTGTACCAGTCATAGCCCCAGTGCTGACTGCCACACATTTAGCCCACAGTATTTCATGAATTAGTATAAAAATTGTCCAATACTTCAAATATTGCTTCACCTGTAGTATGCGAAGGCAGAGGCATACATAATAAAAAATCCTCAGTTATATAGTATTTGTGTTCGTAACGAACATATGCAAGCGAGTCTGCATCATTACTAATATCTGTGCTCTCATCTAATTGCAAAGCATAAAAACTGCTGGCTTTAACATTCAAAATTAACTGCTCTAACATTTCCTGACATTTCATCAATTCTATTCTTAACTGTACTGTTGGATAACAAGATAATATCCAATTCTTTTGAAGCTTTGTCTGCCTACATAGTAGAAACCGGGATGGGAGTGATTTGTTATGCGGACGACACTCCCGTCACCGTGAAAAGGGCCGGCTTCCGGGAAGCCGCACGATCGGCGGAGATTGGAGTCGCGCTCGTTGTCGACCGGATCGGTATGTTGGGCTTGAGGGTCTCGTTGCCTAAAACCGAGGCCCTCCTTTTTCACGGCCCTTGCCGAGGTCCCCCCCCGAGGAGCGTGCCTCGTTGTACAGGGGGTTGCCGTGCCAGTGCAGGCCCCCATATGAAGTATCTGGGCCTGCACATCAATAGTAAGTGGGGATTCTGGCCGCACTTTGCCCAGCTCGCCCCTAGGCTCATCAACTCTGCCGCGGCATTGGGTAGGCTTCTGCCAAATATTGGAGGTCCGGGATCGTCCTGCCGCCGCCTGTATAGCGGTATACTGCGGTCTATGGCACTGTATGGTGCCCCAATCTGGGTGGATGCCCTCACCGCGTCCAACAGGACCCTTTTGCGACGTCCGCAGAGGGTCATAGCGGTGAGGCTCATAAGGGGGTACCGTACGGTGTCATGGGCCGCGGCGACGCTGCTAGCAGGCGACCCGCCTTGGCATCTCCAAGCCGAGGCGCTGGCAGAGGCTTACTGGTTCCATGCTGCGGTGTGGGCCAGGGGCGAGGATGTCTCCGTAAGGAATCTGGGCAGAGCACACGAAGCGGCCCGAAGGGCGATGATCCGGCGGTGGAGGGAAGAGTTGCGAGTCCCCCGGAGCAGGACGGGGTACTGTAGAGGCGGTTGCGCCGCACCTCCATCGTTGGCTAAATCGAAGGCACGGCAGCTTCAGCTTTAGACTGACGCAGGTACTTACCGGACATGAGTGCTTCGGTAAGTACCTGCACCGAAGTATTGGCAGAGAAGGGGCCCCCGGATGTCATGAGTGTGGCGCGCTAGTCGATGACGAGCGTCACGCTCTGGCGGAATGCCCTGCCTGGGGGCCCCAGCGCCGCGTCCTGTCGGTGGTAATTGGAAGAGACTTGTCGCTGCCAGCCGTAATCTCCCAGATGCTTGGCAGTGACAGGTGCTGGTCGTCCATGGCCTCCTTCTGTGAGGCTATAATTTCATGGAAGAAGGCCGCGGAGCGGGAACGCGAGGCGTCAGCTCACGCTGACTCACTCCGCCGGCGGCGGCCAGGGGGGAGGAGGCGTCGCTACGCCCACCTCCTCCCACCACCTTGATGACGACAGGGCGTGGCCAGCTGACCATCCGCCTGGGGTGTCGGAGTAGAATGTCATAAGACGACCCTCCGGCGCCCCGCTAATAGGCGTGGAAGGGGCCGCTGTGGTTTTAGTGGGTATTCCGGGTGCAACTAAGATCTGCGCGCCTGGTGAGTCCTACATACCCCTCCATCTGTCACTGATGGAGGGGATGCGTAAATGCATTTCCACAGCGTTAACAAAAAAAAAAAAAAGGTACCTACTTGTAGTGTGAGCGGGAATCGGGATTCTCTAAAGTTCTCTTTTTCCTCATTCACAAATAATTAGTATTTTAAAAGTAGCTGAGCATGTCAAATGCTAAAAAATATAGATCAAAAATATTTTATTTGTGTTAGAGCCTTGCTTATCCTAGCTTGAAGAGGCCGGCTTGATCGTGGAAGTAGGTACCCCTCTCTTACACGAGGAAGTCATCTCCAAGAAGGAAGCGGTGGAGAGGGCCAGGGAGGGACACAGGAGATGACCCGAACCGCCGCCAGCGACTATAGGGCGGCGCAGGCGCGAGTACCTACGCCTCATGCCGCCCCTAGCTGAGGCCGCGGGTGGATGGACAGAGGGCCGTCCGCCACCCGCAATGCCTTCCGTGAAGGTGCCATGCTCCGGTGCCCGGCAGCTTCGCTCTAAAGAGGGTACCCAAAAGGGTAAACCGCCGGTAGACCATTGAAGTAATGTCTACCAGTTCCAGTGGTTCGCCAGCGCAGGCGCAGAGACGGCACATGGCGGGTTTATTGAGTGGATGGGGACACTACCCTGTTCGTTGCTCCGAACGACGCAGGGTGTGCAGTTAGGTACTTTTGGGCCTTAACAAAAAAAGGGTTGTGTTTACAAAAACTTATTTCGCAAGTCAGCATTGCTGTCTAAGAAGACGTTAACTTTACGTTTAAATACACTAATAGTTACTTAAACTCAAAAGTAACTTTACGTTATAATACTTAAAATCGTGGAAGTGTCTTATTTTAATCAGAACTAACGGGTTTGTTTGTTTAAATCAGTATTGAACACGAAGTGTGAAAATGTGAAATAGTAATTAATAAACGCGAGTCTACTGTATTCAACATAAAATATAAATATAGTAAGTGTTATTATATAACATAAAATTTATATAAAAATAACAACAAATCGGTATGGAAATAAAATATTACATCCATAATATCGGTATAAACCAGATCCAATTTTAGTACCTGCCGGTTCTTCATGCCGCATTTGCATACCTTAATGTCAATGTCCTGTAGTATTAAAAATGACTTTAGATTATTTCGTCTTTAAATCCAATATAGATTTAGAAACAAGATAATTGGTGCTTGAAAAGGTTAAAAATCTTCAACGAATAATAACAAGTCATTTTGAGCAAAATTACTTAACGGGATTAAATCGCGCGGGTCATTGTGCTAGGCCAGTAGATCGAAGTATTTAGCCATTAAATAATGTCCTCGACTGTATTGAGCTGATGTACGGTTACCTTGAAAGTTATTTGACTTTATACCTTAAAGGCAAATATTATGGGTTTATATTTAAAGGTCGTTCGCGCATTTTATGTTTCGAGATATTAAAAATCATATGTGAAGCACTTCTTCAAAAGATTTTAGTATCTGACTGATCGTGGTCGGTGCAGCAACGAGCAATCTGAAGAATAACGTGAATATATTTGAAGTAGGTCTCTATATTAAGGTAAGATTTTTTGGTATTTTTAAAATTTTAATGTTAAAAGTTCGCATAATATATCAACAACACATTATCTTTTGGTGTGATGTACCTAATTGTTTTTAAGTATTGTGTATTTTTAAATTTTATAAAACATTGTTGCAAACTTGTACGGTAAATATCCTTTTGCACGCCTTATAAGCGAAGTGTTGAGATGGGTATTACTCTCGTTTCACGCAGAACAACTGTTTTTTCAAACTTAAAATGTCTCTATTTATCATATATTGCACATGTAAAATAATATATACACAAACATATCAAGAAAAACCACTATTTTTAACATCATGATATTTTTGGTGCCATTTTTGTTATTTAAACTAGTTATTTAACTGTTTAAAAAAGTTCTGTCTTGGACGTCTGTTTGTTAGGTAATGTATGTTAACACGATAACGACCGAAATACTTTACTAATCGAGTATTTTTTTTCTTTTATGATATACTCGTAGTATGACTACGAATAGAGCCCTATTACATGTCACGGTCTGATTTTAATTGTTATTAATAAAACAAAAATATACTGAATATTTACGCTCGACGCGACACTAAAACCAGCGCTATCCTTATTTTGTGAGAGCTATTTCTATAGACCAATATAGAAGTACTTCTTAAAATTAGCGCTAGATGGCGTATAAGACATGAAAACTACTATATTGTTGAAATTAGCGCTATCTATGTGATTTATTGAAAACTACTTAGTAAGACCAATACATTATTAGTTACTTATCTAATAATAAATTTATTATGAAAAATGAAGAGAGGCGTGCACTTTTGGATTTTCCAAAGTATTTTTATACTACGTGGGTGGCAAACAAGTATATTGAACTACTAGCTTGTGAAAACAAGCACTTTACCGCAAGCAACACCAGAGGTATCACTAGCACATCTATCTCCAAAGAAAGGAATAGGAAGTGGAGAGGGAGGATAATAAGGAGAGGATAGGAAGGATAATAAAGATAGGATGAGAGGAAGAATAATGAGGGGATGCCCTCACTCACTATAGGAAATACAACGGTAAAAATACCTACTGTTGGTTCACGCTGATCTCTGTGAGAGGGTGGTACTTACTCGATCGAGCTGGCCCATCCATACTGGGATAGCAAGGCTCTATCTACCACTAGAAATCCTATATATATATTTTAGCTAAATATCTTGAATTGATGAAAAGGGAAAGCTATAGCTTTCGGTAAACGAGTTGTCGCCCGCGACTTAGCCTGCGTGTATTTTAGTTTTATGTTAGTATCTCCAATAACTTCTTTTATTTAAATAAAACCGCGTTGCATTCATAATATTTTTTTTGTATATGAATATCTGTTAACTAGCGATAAACAAAACAATTATACCTACTTACTAAACAATCTAATTCATAGAAACGATGAAGATACTATTTCTCTTTACTGGACTCATGGCTGTGGCAGCCAGCTACCCTCTGGTGAAAACATGGACTCTATCACAGCTGTCAGATGCTCTACAGAATAAGAAAGAACCCTCTCTGACGCCGTACCTTGAAGACGCACTCAATCAGATCATGCTAGCTTTGTTCACGAGTACAAATATGGTATGTACCTATGTATGCATTATCTATGTCATGTTAATATAAGCCAGTTCTAGACCGTTCGCTCGTCGTAGATTTGGGTGCCTCATTTTGTTTTTTCTGCCTTGGGCGTTCTTCTTTACGACTAGTGGACGGTCAGATATGATAATCCTGCTCGTGACTTATTTTCGATTTCACATTTTTCACTTAGTGTTTAATGTATAGTGGTTTGACGAGCCTCGTGGCGCAGTCGGTAGTGTAACCGACTTCCGGGCACGAGGTCGTGGGTTCGATTCCCACTCAGGACAATTATTTGTGTGATGAACACAGATATTTGTACTGCGTCTGGGTGTTTTCTATCTATTATATGTATGTATTTACAAAAAAAAGTAATATATGTATTATATCCGTAATCTGGTACCCATAGCACAAGGAGTAGCTTAGTTTGGGACCAGAGGACGTTGTGTGAAAAATGTTCGTGAATATTGCTAAGCATGTCAAATGCTAAAAATATATAGGTATAAAAGTATCTAAATATCAGATATGATAAGTGAAAATATAATATGTAAGAATTAATAAGCATGCTTCGTCACGTGCTTATGAAGTCTATTATATTCTAATCCTTAGAAATTAATCCAAGCCGTGATCCCGTCACCTTCAGGCGCAGCCAAATGGACTGTGCCAGAATTGATGAATGCTGTCGAAGATCATAGTTTAAGTAGAGATCATAGTTATGCTGTTTCGGAAGCCTTGAGCATTCTCCAAGAGAGGAACTCTACTGGAGAACTATTGGTACGTGTGTACATTATGATAACCTATGATTTATATAATTTTACTAGCTGACCCGGCAAACGTTGTTTTGCCATATGAATTATTTCTAGAGTATGAAAATATTATTATATCTTTTTAATATTTATTTTTAAAATGTATTTGAAAACTTGCTATTATGCTGCTCCCAAGCGGAGGAGTTTAGAAAACGTAACCCCATTGATCAGCTATCGACCGGGGTTAAAAAATACAAAATGTTATTAAAAACTAGGGGTTTGGTGGTAGGAGGGTAAACATTTAGGACTAAATGTATTTTTTAATGCCACACTTCAAAAAAATAACTAAAAAAATATGTCCTAAAAATTTTAATTTTTTTTTTGGGTTGAGCTACCCTTAACACTTAGGGGTATAAAAATTAGTTATGAACCTATTCTCATACCTACTGAATATACATATAAAATTTCATCAAAATCGGTCAAGCCGTTTCGGAGGAGTATAAACACTAAAACTGTGACACAAGAATTTTATATATTAGATGATAAGTAGTTAGGTACATTATCAAATTAGCTTTAAAATTTATTGATCAATCTTGTGAAATGGACATTCCAGCCACGAATAATAATAATTGTACAACTGTGCGCT
The DNA here is from genome assembly GCA_948253155.1 of Leucoma salicis. NCBI lineage: Eukaryota > Metazoa > Arthropoda > Insecta > Lepidoptera > Erebidae > Leucoma > Leucoma salicis. Next base: position 7,739,594 of record OX411820.1, on the reverse strand, counting down.
TAATTCTACGTATATTCTAAAATGCTTAAAGAACATGCTTTAATAGGAGTGTAGGTTGTGTTTTTATTTAGGGTTCATGTATGTAGGTATTTAGACACTTATGTGTGTGCCCCTACTCCATCACGACTTAAATGTCTAAACAGATTTGGATGTATTGTTGGAATCCTTACATCAACCCGAGTGGCACTGCCCAATGAAAATACATCAATAGAGCGACTGTAATTAAAATTCTAAAAAAATATTTTCTTCGATTATTACAATACCCATCTTAGATTAATGATATATCTAGATGGACCCTCGGCATTGTAAACGCGTCAAACACCCTAATGTTGTTAGTGTCAATCGTGACGTCACTTGACAAGGTCGTATCCAAGAGCAATAGTGTGTCATTTAAAATGTCAACTTGTGTAATTAAAGTGTGCCGAAACTACAAAAATCGGAAAATGAGCACTAAAGTTATCTCTTATCATCGGTCGGTAGTAACATTATTTCATTTTAGATATATATTTTTTAGCATTTGACATGCTCCGCCACTTTTTAAAGTATAAATTATTTGTGAATATTGAAAAAGAATTTTTTAGTAGGAGCGGGAAACGAACCCGCGTCTTTTCCAATCCGGGGAAGTGCTCTAAGCCACTGAGCTATCCTACTGATCTTTCGATCATCCCAATTTCCTTATCACATTCGTTAGTCGTGAGACAACATATATATATATATATATATACATATTTATTAAAATTATGAGAGTAAATAGAAAGAGATAATTGACTATACTCGTATACCTGCGAAACATTTTGTAGTATAAGAATGTCTTGAATCTACGATAATATAATTTTCCCATAATTTAATACTACCACTGAAACTGGTATCATTACGCACGCATACAAACACAAATTGCACGAGCGTAATGACAGCTGTCACGCACACTAGCATAATAATTCCCGCCCGATTTTTCCTCCTCATACAATCAACGTGCCCTACCATTTCATAAGACTTAACCTAACCTATAAAAGAAGGTCTACGACCAGTGTGTGTTACCAGTGATGACGTGGTCTCTGAATATTGGCCTTATATCAAGGCTCAAAGTCGCTCAGCCGGCCATGGAGCGAGCTATGCTTGGTATTTCCCTACGTGATCAAATCCGTAATACGGAGATCCGTAGGAGAACGAGAGTGACCGACATAACCCGCCGGGTTGCCATGCTGAAGTGGCAATGGGCAGGCCACATCGCTCGACGAACCGACAACCGTTGGGGAAGAAAGCTTCTCGAGTGGCGACCACGTATCGGACGGCGTAGCGTAGGACGGCTCCCCACCAGATGGACCGATGATCTGGTCAAAGCAGTGGGGAGCCGTTGGATGCGGTCGGCACATGACATCTCGTTGTGGCGTTCTCTTGGGGAGGCCTATGTCCAGCAGTGGACGTCGAAAGGCTGATGGATGGATGGAATCTAACCTTTCATAAAATGGTCGGCCACAAATCTAATATTTGGTCACCTGGCCATGACATAAACATAAGTTTTACATTAGGTTATTAGGCAAATACAAAATAAACATCTACTTTGGCTGCAAACAATTTACCTAATCACAGTTCAGTAAGGCTTCGAATAAATCACTAGAATATATAAATTAAACAATATACAATTAAAAAAAAATAACCACACGACTACCCTTATTTTTTGTTAAGGCGGGAAATAATGTTCCTAACCGCACACCCTATCGTTCGGGGCAACGACCAGGGTAAACCATGTTACATTCCTTCGGTGGTCCGCCGGCGGCTTACCCTTTCGGGTACTCTCTACTGAGCGACGCATCCACACACGGAGCGTCGCACTTTCGCGGGAAGCCTTGCGAGTGGCGGACGTTCTCCGGTCCATCCACCCGCAGCCTCAGCTAGGGCGGCATGAGGCGCAAGTATCTGCGCCTGCGCTGCCCCGGTCGCTGGCGGCGGTTTGGGTCAGCGGAAGAATACTCCTCCCTGGCCCTCTCCGCCGCTTCCTTCCGCGAGATGACCTCCTCGCAGAAGGCAGCGACCGCGGCCCAATTCCTGTCGCTGCCAAGCATCGCTCTGACAACGCTCGGCAGCGAGAAATCCCCCCTATTGCCGCGACGAGTTCACGGCGCTGCTCGGCCCAAGCCGGGCACGACTCGAGCGTGTGCTGCGCCGTGTCTTCGCCGCAGCCGCAATGATGACAGCCCGGAGTCGCTTCCCTCCTTGCGACAATGTGCAGATATCTGCCGAAGCAACCGTGCCCCGACAGCACCTGCACCAGTCGGAAGGTAAGGGCTCCGTGCCGTCGCCCTGCCCCTGCTGGGTGGGGGACGACCACCCCCGTCCAGCGTGCGTCCCGCTCTTGCGACGCCCGCCGATACACCTCGGCGAGCACCTCCGCCTCTAATTCCCACGGAGGGGTTCCGGCCAACAGGCCGCCTCCGTCGACACCGTACGGTATCCGCGTATGACCCTGGACGCGACGTCTCTCCGTGGCCTCCACAGAAGAGCCCTGTTTAGTGCGTCCAGGGCCTCCGCCCACACAGGGGCGCCGTACAGCACCATCGACCGGACCACCCCCGCGTAAAGCCGTCGGCAACCACACGACTACCCTAAAAGTAAAAAATCAAGTGGTATTGCAGTCGCGGGACATCTTAGATTAAAAAGTGTTCAACAGAGCGGTTACTCGGCTGCAATACAAGATAAAATTTTTACAGGGCTATCACGTTTTTAAGTTTTGTAATTATTTATTAGGAAAGTCTGTATAAAGTAAAAGTCTACTAATATTACTAACTCTCAGACCAAGAGAAAATATAGACGGAGCATTACGAACAATCCAGTGAAGCCATATAAAACCATGCCAAACTTGTAATTACAGGCGCTCACTCACACAAATTTATACATACAAAGCCATGCCAAAAAGAAGTGTCATAAACCACGAGTGTTACCAGAGTATGATTTAAAATTACCCCAAATTTTGTAAAGATTTTGTACGTACGTTACGTACATGAATAAGTCGTCAGCGCTATAATATTCCCTAAATGATTTGCTGTAAACTTACTTTATACCTTTAATTCCTTTATTTATTAAACATAAAACTAAAAAAATTACCCAATTTATACCGATTTTTTTAACGCAAACACGCAACATCCTTAAAAAAGTGGCTTCACTTTTTAGTTGACAATTCGGTGTCTTTATTTTTTTGTTAGTCTGAGTAATCACTAAACCGTTAGCAGCTATTTATTTTTATTACACTATTCCCACCCACTCGAGTTGGCAAATATTTTAATATAGAGTTTTATTTATCTCACTGTGATATTGTCTGCTTAACTTTACATGTTCAGATGGCTCTTACGACACCCATGGTATATAATGAGGAGCTATTACGTACTTTTAGTCCGTCATCACACGGAGATAACAAATTTTATATGTGTTATAGGACACAATTGAAGTTGTGATCCCAGCTATGGATGTGTCGTTATGGTCTTTTACTGACTTGATGGAGGCTTTGAAGAGTCCCAGCACTAAGCCAGAACTCATTCCTTACTTGGAGAAAGCGCGCACCGAGCTCAAGGAGTCTCTTAATGCAGGAAATGCAAAGGTTTGTTGGCAACATTTATCACTAGAAAGGTATTATAATAGGTATACATGAAGGAAATGCCACAAAACTGTAGATATATGTGCAACATTTTGTTTATCTATTTGAATTCAGGATCAATAATTTTAGAATAGTTTGACGGGCCTCGTGGCGTTGTCGGTAGTGTAACCGACTTCCGTGCACGAGGTCATGGTTGGATTCCCACTCAGGACAATTATTTGTGTGATGAACACAGACATTTGTACTGCGTCTGGGTGTTTTCTATCTATTATACCTATGTATGTATTTACAAAAAAGCAATATAGGTATGTATTATATCCGTAATCTGGTACCCATAGCACTAGCGTTAAGCTTAGTTTGGGACCAGAGGACGTTGTGTGAAATGTCCGTGAATATTTATTTATACTTGTGGTAAAAGTTATCGTTTGACGCCAGTTGTACGAACGCGAGTTTATAATCAATCCTTTCAGATCAAACTCACACGAGCAACTATTTTGAAGAATTTGTGGGCAATTTTGAACATACTTTTTTAGATTTGTCATAAACATTTAATTTCATAATGTGTACTTTGTGACTAGACGCAGTAGGTACGTAGGTGTATTATATTGATAACTGCGCCAACATGTGTTCTTAATTGCAGTAATTAAGCCTAAATAATTAAATCTAATAAAAATAGACGTCGGGGTCTATTACAAAATTCTCGAAAAAAGTGTCACCAGTCAAAAGACTACAGTTAATAGAGAGTCTATATTGATACATACAAACTTCAATATTCTAATTTGACACCTTGTACCATTATAATAGTGTTGAGTTTAGGCCGCACCATGATCATTATCTTCTAGTGCTCAGCTTCTAGTGAATATTATGTGTTGGTGATTTATTTTTACAAATATTCAAAATTTAAAACAAGTTCTTTGTTTTTAAGTAAAATATTATTTGCAAATGATAAAACAATAGCCTACTTACTGAAAATATTAATTTTTCACTTTATTTGAGTAGTTTTTAGAAGTTTTCATATTACCGTACGGCATATTGAACGTATAGTGAAATCGATCGGAAAAAAAAAGACTGGCGCGCGATTGTTTTTTCTTTTGGCGTTTTCTTTCTTTTTTGGTTCGAACACTTTTGAACGCGGGCACGAGGTCCATTTATTTATGCGTCAATGACTTAAGCGCCTTGTAAATGATCAAATTTGTTTGACCAATGTGTTTGACCAATGTGTTTGTCAAACTTCACGTTTTCAACAAATAATGAGTGTATTTTGTTTAACAAACACGTCAAGCAAAGCCTCAGATTATCAAATAAATTTGACCAACACGTAAAATTTGACAAATAATTTGTTGGTCTCCAGGCGGTTTTAGATGCCATATCAGAACAAATGTAATTTTTGAGTTTGGAATTATTGATCTCTGAGGAGACTAGGTAGCTGAAACGTTTCCTTCGGATTAGGAAAAGAACGCAAGTTTAATTCTGCTTACAGGTATTTTTTCCACAAAAAATAGAACAACACAAGAAATTTTGGGTAATTTAAAAAACAATATTTTACAGGAGACTGTGGGGATGGTGACTCCTGTCGGCCTGATCCCACACAAGGGGGACTTTGAGTATTTACCGAAACCTTCGAAACGTCTGCTAAAGAAGACTAAGAAAGGCTTATAGGCTCGTGGTTTTTCTACCACCATTACAAATAACATACCTGCTCAATACAGGATAGGTATATTACTATAATACTTACCTATAAAGTTATCTTAATGTGCTTTCAGAAACCATAATAATAAGTGCGCCATGAACTTTGATTATTCGTTCTAGTGTAGTGCGTAATTTTTTGATAACCTGGAAATTGTAATTTGACTGATGGTAATTTAGGAATTGATTAAATATAACTGATAAAAATGTAATATAGTTTAATTTATGCGCTGCACCCCTGTATATACATCAAATTAATAATTAATTATTCGAATTTTTTTTAATTGAATCTGTCACCGAACTCCTCATAAATCTCTGACCGATTTTAATGAAATTTTTGATAGGTACGAGTTTGCGTGGGTCGTCAGTGTAGGTATGGGTTTATATTCACAATTTTAAAGTGTGTTAAAAGCGCAGAATGTTTGAATTTATTGAACTGAAAAACCATAAGAAAATACCATCTCTTCGATGCGGAACAGAATATTGTTTTTAAATGAATTTGTAATTTGTAGATAGTTTTTTAGAGGATATAGGCTGTTCGAAATATTATTGAAAACCATTGAGAGGACCTTGGGACATAATTGCACCAAAAAAAGGGTTTAACTTACTGGGCTTGCAGAATACCGTTTACGTTTCTTTACTTCCCCATCCCTCCTCATCACATATCGCCATCACTTAATTCAGTTATAGTTTATAGTATAAATAATGAGAAATAAATCATTATGACTTTATCTCGTATAAATCCTTCATCGAAAACATAAAAAGATAATTGCAATCTTAATAAAACAATCTAAATAGTAATTACTGCATTTATTAATTTTTAAAAAATTGTGTGCTTTAATTATATTGTGAGCAATATCATTAGCACTTCAGCTTGGGTAGTAACGCCGACGGGTGTTGAATCAGAATTCCTCTAGAAACCTGACGCCTTAGGCGGCCTGGGGAAAAGAAAAAAATATTATATTGAAATAATGTTTTTTTATAATCTTTTCTGTTATGTTATATATCTTTAAGTAATTGACTTGTGAACGTTTAAATATTCTGAAATATATGTCAAACAATTCATTGAAAAATATGTCTCATACCTACTTACATACTTTGTACAAGTTTGTAGTGTATGTTGTAGATACATGAGATTTCTTAAATTTTAAAACAAAATGATTATACCGACATACTACACATTAAATAAAGATGACATCAACTATTACTAAATTTATTATGAATATTACAAAAAAATACTACCAAGAAAAAAATATATATATTTTTAGTAGGGTCTCACCTGTCGGTTGACGTTTACAACGATCTGGACAAGTGGGCTGGCGGATGTAGTAGGTGCAGCTGGGCTAGATTCAACAGGGCTGGGAGCAACAATTGCGCTGTCAACAGGGGCGGGGATGATTTCAGCTGGGATTTCCACGGGGGTAAGGCCAGCAGGAACGACGATCACGGTGAAACTCTTGAATAAAAACGTTTATTAGATACTTATAACAAAAAATCATTCGTTGCCGAGCGGTCCTGAGGATGACTCGTGGAGAGGCGAAACACCTGTCGAATTTACACAGTACACTTAAGTACACTACAAAATTAGTATTTTTTCAACAGAAAAAACCTAAACTAGGAAATAATCCTTGTGGCGAGGGACTTTATAAACACAGTTGACGGACAAAGGACACTTGGACTTAGAACAACTATCTGCGGATCGCATAATGAATTGCCGTGTGTATCAAACACACCACACTGGGCATGGGAGGTCGTTATCTAAACCACTCCGCCATTGGTACAGTAAGTAAATTATATTCATACCACTTGTTGACCAGCGAACAAAGCAGCCATCATATCGTTCAAAGCGTGCTCGAGGTAAGGGATGAGGGCTGGGTTAGTGGTAGGGTCCTGAAGAGCCTCAGAAACCTCATTAAGGCTGTAGTAGTGAAGCTCCATGGCGGGGACAGACACAGCAGCGGCCGCCTGTAATACAAAATTGAGTTAGAATAATGGAATTATTCACCGGAATATTTTTTTTACTGGTAGTGGTACTGTGCTGTTTTTGAGGCTATTAAACGAAACATTACAGCAAGACTTCAAGTACGCATCCATGCTGCTGTCGCCAACTAATTGGTATTGCAACCAATTGACTGTTAGATGTAGGTACTTTTTAGACAGTAGCTTATTTCTGGATGATAGTATATAAAACTTAGCTGATCGACGACGTGCAGCCGTTGGACGTCAAAGGTTCAAATAGTAGCTGATACTAGATATTAAGCTTCTGAACTAACCACAGGAGTGCCAGTGAAGATAGCTTCCATCATGTTGTTGAGAGCAGTTTCCAAGTGAGGCAGGAGAGCGGGGTCAGTTTCAGGATTCTGAATAGCAGCAGCCAGCTCATTCACAGTCCAGGTGGAGAAGTCCATAGCGGGGATAGAAACAGTCACGGTCTCCTGTTAAAATTCGACGACATTTTTAAAGAATAAACAAACAAAAATCCTTCAATATTATTACATCCCTGAGAGATAAAGTACTCTGGTGATGAAGCAATTGTAGGTCTCTCCCACTCAATATTCCTTAGGCAGTTATTTATATGAGTCTTGTTAAGGTTTACTCACAATCTGCTGCCCGGCCCAGAGCGATGCCATCATGTTATCCAGGGCAGCCTCTAGGTACGGTTTCAAGGCGGGGTCGGTGTGAGGGCTTTGGATAGCCTCACCCAGCTGGGTCACAGTCCAGGTGTTGCCGGCACACGCCACCGCGAGTAGAGCGGAGAATACAGCGAAGAATTTCATCTTTGAGGATTTTTTTTCTTGGCTGCTGTAGAAAGAACTTATGTTAAGCACAATTTTAAAATATTTTCAGATTCTTGATTTGAAAGTCCTGTAGATAAATGTATAACAATTGTCAAAATTGTATATCAATATTTTTTGTTTATTGATAAAATTACGGCTAAAAGTAGCTAGAGATGCTAAATGTGCACTTACCGACCGTTCAGAAATTTGATACAGTTTTCCAAAGCGCCATTACCTTTATATACCTAGTCCTTATAATCGTAACTGCAATAAATACCTTATATCTTTACCACTTGATTGCTTTTATTGACTTTTATCTTAGACTGACTATAAATATTTATTATTTATTTATACATAGTTACAAGAATATCTTAGCGAATTTTAATAAGACTAAAGAAAGATAAGTTAGGTACCATAATTGTGATCATTATCAACTCGTTGCTGTTAAATGAATCAAAATGTTGACATCCTTGGCAAAGTCTTCAATGCATCTTATCGTCGTTTACTGCAAAGTGCAGAAGGTAAAAGCATGGCACAGAATAATGGAAGAATATAGTGTGGGGGTAAACGAATGATGACAAGCGTAGAACGACCTCCCGCCAAGTAAAATGACGACTTGCTTTCTTGAGAAAGCCTATGTCCGGCTTTGGACGGTTAGCGGTTGCTGGATAGCTGTTGAATGCGCGTGAAAATTTGTACTATGTTCATTTCAAGCTTTGAGTATGAACTACGAAGTTAGCAGCTTAAGTTCGTGGATTATAACATAGTACCTAGATGACCGAGCTTCGCTCGGTATATTTTTTAGTAAATCGTATTTTTTGGAAATTATATTTAGATACGAATTACATACTGATAAAATATAGAAAAAAGAAATAAAAAAACCCTAAAAAAAACCCTAGCTAGATTGATTTATCGCCCCCGAAACCCCCTGCATACTAAATTTAATGAAAATCGTTGGAGCCGTATCCGAGATTAACATTATAGATATATGTATATACATAAATGAATTGCTCGTTTACAGGTAGGTAGGTATTAGATATTGTTCAATTGGTATTTGGAGTTTCAGCATAATTTTTTGTTAACAAGAACAAAGTAGGTAACCGGTTTTTTTTACATATTTGATGGGATAATTTGAAAACAGGATATAATTGGTAAATCAATGGTCCTAGAAAAAAGAAAAACCTCTAGTAAATTAAAATTAGGATAGGTATGTGTAATTTTGCAAATGTTATGTTTGCGTCTTTGAATCTGTGTCTGCAGTGTGAATGGAGTCTTTTGATGCTGTATTAAGTTAAGCAAAAAGCAAAAATGTCTGATTGTGAGTATTATAAATTTGATCTATTTAACTAACAATAAGTTTATACTAGTAGTGGAAAGGGGTAAGATAAAAATCTTCGTGATATATATACCTACTGTATATAAGTGGTGCACATAATTATCATAACATCTACTTCTGAGTGTTCGTGCATTTTTTTTTTTACACCCCATAGTTCGGGGCAACGAACAGGGCAGTGTCGCCCTCACCCACTTAATAAACCCGCCGTGTGTCGTCTCTCCGCTGTATCGGCAGACCACTGGAACTATGTGACATTACTTCAATGGCTGAGTAACCGGGCCTTCCAAAAAAAATTACGGATAATTTGTTTAGCAATCGTGTTTGTTTATTGTCATACTCATTTACATCGTCCAATATATTTACCCAAGTGTTTAAGTACAACAGATGTGAAACAGGGTGATAACATTATATCATTTCGGTCTCAAGAATACTTCGTTGCAGTAGCTGTTTACTTTCGAGAGCATACCTCAGATAACGATAATCCACAGGTGGTAAGTATCTTAATACTATTATATCTTATCACTGACGAGTACGTAGTCTATCATATTCGTAGTTTTAACGATACTTATTGCATATTGGATGTACCTACCTAATATTAATTTTTATTTGTACAATAGAAATTAAAAAAAATAACCGTTAAATTCCAGGACACCTATTATCCATTTTTGGTGCCACTGGAAATGTATAAAATTTATATATCTATACTATTACTAGCCTTTGCCCGCGGCTTCGCCGCAGCCAAAAGCTAGTTTTAAGGTTATATCTCAGGTTCCCGATATAGTAGCGGGATAAAACGTATACCAGTCTTTAAGTCTAATCAAGAGCTACCAAATAAAAAAGTTGCATCAAAATCCATTCAGTGTTTTTTGCGTAATGCGCGAATAAACAAACAGACAAAAAATCTAAAAAAAATAGTTTTGTGTTTAAACACGCCTATACAGCCTAATAAACTATTTTTTTCTCAAATATCTTAAATGTTCACACAGCTCTGTTACAGCTGTATAATAGTATAGAGTAGATAAAGCTGTAACAGAGCTGAACCATTCATGCTGGGATGAACAAAGCTCTACCACTAGATATTAAAAAATATTTTGGTACATTGCAAACAAATTACAGTAGTCTTAAGTCGTAACACGATTTTAAGACGTGTCAACGAATATTATTTATGCAGATAATCAGGTTAATATAACCTGATAATCATACTAACTGACCCGGCAAACGTCGTTTTGGCATATAAATTATAAAAACTCATTATTTATAAGTCAAAAAAATATAGGTTCCGGATAAGTAATCAGCAACATATAATATACTAAAACCTTCTCCGAAACACGCTGCGTCTTAAGGTATAGGTAAGTATTATTCCGATCGGTTCAGTAGTTTTCGCATTATAACTAACCGAACAAAAAAACCGGCTCTCCATTTATTAGTACCAAATTCAAATTCAAATCTATCTTTATTTCATAGGCCTATTAATTAGCAATTAAAATCATCAATAATACACTAATAATTAAAATAATTAACAAGAGCGCCTGAGGCGAGTGCATCCGCAATAACAAAGTGGCGATTGCAATCGACACAAGCGGCCGGATTCCGTAGTAAAGCCTTTCATGAGAAGAACCCGGCAAGAAACTCATGGGCCACTTTTTTAAATTGCGAATTTATTACAATTTAATATAATCTTTATAACTAAAATTACATTATATCTTATAAAACAATTTTGAAAATTAATGAATGAGGAGCAGCTCAAGCCCATTTAGTTTTATCCTCACGATAATCCGAAACAGTGTAATAACCTTGATTACAAAGTCTAATTTTTATGGCTTTCTTAAACTTATTTAGTGGCATGTTTCGGACATTTTCAGGAATTTATTGTAGAAGCATATACATTGCCCCATGAAAGATCTACTAATTCTGTGGAGACGAGTACTGTGAGCAACAAGATTGCCTTTGTTCCTTCTATTAATGTGATGAACGTCGCTATACTTATCAAAGCTTCTGATGTTTTTTTTTGACATACAACAGATTTACATATATAAATTGAGACACAACAGAATATTTATTTCTTTAAATTTCTGTCTAAGGGAAACTCTCGGGCCCAGATTATAGATTGCCCGAACGGCCCTTTTTTGAAGTACAAATATAGAATTTATATCGGTGGAGCATCCCCATAGCAGTATGCCATAGGACATAATACTATGAAAGTAACTGAAATAAACTATTCCAGCCGTTTCAACATCAGTCAATAATCTAATTTTTTTTATCGCATATGCCGCTGAGCTAAGCCTACTTGACAATTTTTTAATATGGGGGCCGCATTGGAGTTTGTTATCTATAGTGATACCTAGGAAAACCGTGGACTCCAAAAGGGCCAGTTCGACGCCATTCAATTGTATATTGGTTTGTACATGCCTTACATTGGGTGTAGTAAATTTTATACATTTCGTTTTATTTTTACTTAAAACTAGGTTATTAGTATCGAACCAATGAACAACTTTACATAGTGCGTTGTTTACGTTGTCATAATTAAGTAGTTGCCTTATAATTTTAAATAATAAAGATGTATCATCTGCGAACAACACAATATTTCGATTATCTCCTACGTAGTATGGTAGGTCATTAATATAGTCTAGGAACAGAAATGGCCCTAAAATGGACCCCTGTGGCATACCCATTGTCATGACCCAAGTGATAACGTGCCATTAACATAGACCCTTTGAATCCCATTGCTTAAATAAGAAGTCAAAAGCTCGAGAGCCCTGTTCCTGATTCCGTAATGGTATAACTTTTTAATAAGGGTTTCATGATGTACACAGTCAAATGCTTTAGACAAATCGCAAAATACGCCTAACGCATCGTGCGAATCTTCCCAAGCTTTAAATATGGTTTTTAACAATTCTAGGCCTGCATCAGTAGTAGAGCGATTCTTTGTAAAGCCGAACTGGTTTTTATTAAAAATTTTATGATTGTCAAAATGATCAACCATTTGTTTGAGAATAAGCTTCTCAAATACTATACTTAGTGTCCATTCATTTTTTTTCCATTCATCAGCCTTTTAACGTCCACTGCTGGACATAGGCCTCCCAAGAATGGGGGATAGTGCCGTAATCGCCACGCTTGGCAGGCGGGTTGGCGATCGCAGTGGATATTGTTAATACTCGAAGGAGTGCTGCTGCCCACTCCCTCGGGTCAATTCTAAAGCCGGCCCCACACGGCTAACTACTACTTAGTGTCAGTAGTACAGAAATTGGACGAAAATTATTAAGGTCTAAGGTACTACCAGATTTAAACAAAGGAATTACTCTACTAAACATCATAATGTCGGGGAATACACCATTAACAAAACAACCGTTAAACACAGATGTCAATTGGGGAGCAATAATATGAATAATTGAGTTAACTAACTTAACAGACATACATCATAAATCTGCAGTTTTTTTAATATTAAGACTTTTAAAAGAATTTATAACACTGTTTACATTGACATCCGAGAATTTAAAGGAAGTATTACAAATCGGAACACATTGCCTAAGGAGCGATTCGGCTGCAGTAGGAGACAACGTCAGATATTTTGTTGTTATAACTGGAATATTAATAAAATAATTTTCAAATGCCGTTGCCACTTCTCGATTCTCTCTTACATTTTTGTCATCTATTTTCAAGTTAAAATCCCTCTTGCGCACTGTTTCTCTACCAGTTTCACTGTTTATCACTTTCCAAGTCATTTTAATAATATCGCCGGATTTTTTGATTTTATTTTTCAGATATAGTGATTTAGCACAGGAACAGGCTCGTTTGAATATTTTGGAATAGTTTTTTACATATTCCAAAAATATTGGGTTATAATTATAGGTTTTTTCATTATAAAGTTCATATAACCTTAGTCTACTTTTATAAATACCACAGGTAGCCCATTCACTAAAGACCGCGCGAGCGCCAATAGTTACAGTTAAAATTTTTGCTGAATTCACTACTGATCAACTAGAATACAGCAGTATATAAATAGTTAGGGTTGTCATGGAAAGGCAACCGTGATACTTTTTCAGATAGATTGCATTTAAAAAGCTCTAAGCGGCTAGAGTTCATTGGAACAAAGGTAACTTTGGTCCATAAAGGGACCCTACTAGTTCCAGGAAATACCTACCACAAGTTGTCCACAGTGATCAGATTCCAGTTTATTTATGACAGATTTATTGATTGGTTTTGCATTTGTAAATATATTATCTATACAAGTTGCGCTCAAAGAAGTAATCCTAGTAGGTTCCAGAAAATCATTGTGCATGTTATAAGATTTCATTATAGTTATAAATTTTTGAGTACTATTTTCAAGTAAATTTATATTAAAATCTCCACAGATCACAATTGTTTTATTTGTGTAAATATCCTCCTTTGTCTCTCAAAATCATCATATGGTGAACATGGGGGTATATAAACACAAGCGACAATGAAATGCTCAGACTTAATACAAGCAATTTCAATAACCCGTTCAACAGAGAGGCTCACAATATCATTACGTACTTTATATTTAATTTTATTATAATAATTAGGGCACCACCCCGTATACTAATGTCTCTGTTGAATGAGCAAGCAACCTGGTGATTGGGAAAATTGAAAATGAATTGATTGTTTTTGAGCTATCACAATCATTAATAAATAATTCAATTTCCAATTCTTTACCAAACATACCTTGAATATTTTGATGTACCAGGTTGATTGGCTATAATTTATTATTATTATACAATATACTATTACTAGAGCAAGAGGATGTCTCTTTTGTCTTTATTAGATTATAATTGGTTAATAAACAATTTTTAAAGCAAGAGGATATCTGTATTGTCTCATATTGTAATTTAAATTAGTACATGAAATGTCATTATTTTTATTACTATAAATTTCATCATTTAAATTAAAAATGTCAACATCAGATTGCTCAAAAAAAGCAAAGTTATTAGCCAAGTTCTTGGCTGATGTATAAAAAAAATATGATAGCGAGGCAGCTACCTGTTGTTTAAAATATTTAAAAAGATAATATCTTTCTGTCAAATAATAATAACGCTTATGAACATAATTTTTAACGTCAATGACATGCATTTTATCACTTACTTAAAACATAATTGCATTGAGTTTTTATATTATCCAATGTCATATTCAAACTGTAGGTAAGTATATTAATTTTCCAACTTCGTCAATTTTCTTTTATAGGGAATTGTGAACATAACTATTTTCTTTACATGTAGATTAGATAGTTTCTTACTATATTGTAATAACTGTCTCTTGCTCACATTCTCCCTATTTCCTATAAATATTAAAAGTATATTATCAGGGACAAAATTATAATCGAATATTTTTATTGTGATATGATTGTCCTGGCATACAGTAATTGATAACCGAGTGTCCCTTATCTGATAAAAGAGCACCCAAATGTTTGCCAATGTCATCACTAAATATCACAATATCATTGTCTTGGGTTTTACATGGAGAACTAGGGAAATCAGCAGAAGGCACTAGGGAACTGTTAGTGGAACTAGGTGTGCTTACTATACTTAAATGTGGTTGCTCAGACTCTAAAGTACACACTGGCACTGAACGACCCCCTTATACTAATTAGACAATCTTTGTCATATTGACTGTCTTTATCCATTACTATTTCATTAATTGCCAATATATACTCCTTTATAAGTTTTTCTGAACTAGAATATTTATTTGTCATAACTTCTAACTTTTATTGAAGAGAATTCATTTTTGTCTGGAATTCATGAATGTCTTCATTGTACTGTAAAGTCTAATTTTTTAATTTGGA
This sequence comes from Leucoma salicis, assembly GCA_948253155.1. Taxonomy (NCBI): domain Eukaryota; kingdom Metazoa; phylum Arthropoda; class Insecta; order Lepidoptera; family Erebidae; genus Leucoma; species Leucoma salicis. The sequence continues at coordinate 7,724,409 of OX411820.1, read as the reverse complement.
CACATAAAAATCAAGCTTGTCAATTAAATGCAATCTTTCTCTGTTCAATTTGACATTTTTGATAAAAAAATCTTTTTTACAAGGTTTTGGGTTTTTTTATGTAGTTATTAATTATTTAGATATTTTTATGTATATTTTTAGCATTTGACATGCTTAGCACTATACATTAAAAACAAAGTGAAAAATGTGAAATCGAAAATAACAGTCACGAGCAGGAGTTGAACCTGCATCTCCTGGATACCGTCCAGATGCTTTGCCAATTCAGCATCTGGACGGTATCCAGGAGATGCAGGTTCAAATCCTGCTCGTGAATGTTATTTTCGATTTCACATTTTTCACTTTGTGTTTAATGTATAGTTATTAATTTTTATGTATCTTTTGAATCTATGAACTTTATTCTTTTTACAGCAAATTGCCTCCTCATAACAAGATTGAATTAATTTGTCAAGAGGAATAGATGAGGCATTTGGAACAACTGATACCATGCTCGGGACAATGCCAACCAATTCATCGAATAAGCTCTGGTTCATTGAAGCAGTTGCGTTACATGTATTCGTTTCCATTTGTGATATGTGAGAGTGTGCTTCCTGTAATTCATGTTCCAATGTACCTACTTATTCGACAAAGAGCACTTTCATACTCAATGCTACATTCTTGAAATCCGTCTACAACCAGTTGGAGTCTGTCCCGAGCATGAATAGCTTCATTGCAGTCTGCATGAAGTTTTGCCATTTCAGATTTTAATTTTTTATTTATATTCAATAATTCTAACAGCTCCCTTTCGCTGCTATCATGTTATTTATTGAGTTCACTACATCCTTTGCTGCCTTTAATTCGCTCAAAGCCAATTGGAGTTCAGCCTCCTCTTGGCGAGCCAAAGCTCTACGGGTCATCATTTTACAATATTAACAGCAAAAGAGTGATAAAATTACAAAATATCAAACTGCGGCTACTTATATTAAATTTATTTATGTGTTTTTAATATGTTTACACTAAGCAAGGTTAAGGTTAGGTTTGTTATAAGTTTTTAGTACCTATATAATATGGATTACCCTACTAATCTATTACATTAACTACAAACAATGTGGGTGTAAAAATTAGTTACCTTGTGATGAGACAACAACGGGAACAGCAGTGAATTTTCAAAAAGCACAAATGCACAAACAACGGTGAAAACTTCTGCCACTTATTTTCGGTATAAAACTAAATCGAAGTTTCGTAAAAGTGGTGTTAAAAATAGAATTCTGATTATAAGAGCTAAGTAATGGCATAATATAATTCTTCAATATTTTTAATAGTTTTGTCCTTCTTCTTCAACATTTTTCCTGCGTTATCTCGTAAAGGTTAATGTTTTTGCCTATTTGCCTCTTGCTTACATCTCTTAACTAAGTAAAGTACACAATTTTGTCTCATTGCTAGGCAGGAACCTGCCCCGCGACGAACAATTTGGCCTTATAATTACCTATACTAGGTACTTCCCTCCTTACGCGTTTTTGCGGATCGGTGGACTCATATTTTGTTGAGTAATTTTACTTACTTATCATCACGCCATTTCCCTTGCGGGGTAGGCAGAGAGAACAGAGTGCCAAGAGGCTCTATTCTTGCATACATCTTTCGCTTCCTCAACATTCATAACTCTCTTCATACACGCTCGCCGGTTTCGGAGACTCCTGACTCCACCTTCCTTCAATACATGACCAATTTGGTCTAGGTAGGTAAGTCTCGGTCTCCCCCTGTACCTACATCCTTCCACTTTCGCATTGTATATCTTCTTAGCCAGTCGCTCGTCCGGCATTCTTTCCACATGTCCGAACCATCGGAGCATTCCCTTTCGCATCTTTACACCAATACTCTCTTTCATACCTACTCGCTCTTTTACGTCATTGTTACGAATGCGGTCAGTCAGCCTCAATCCACAGATTGTCCGCAGAGATCGTATTTCGACCGCATTGATTTTACTCTCATGCTCCTTTTTACATACCCAACTCTCGCTTCCGTATAATAACTTTGGGACAAGCACTGCGTTGTGTATTGCCACACGTGCCTTCTGGCTGAGGTGGTGGCTGCCGAGAAGTTGTCCCAATGCTCCGTTCACTCTATTTCCCGCATTCACTCTTCTCTCTACATCAGTGGTGTACCTTCTATCCCGACTGAATCCACATCCAAGATACACAAATTCATCCACTTGTTCCAGCACTCCATTTCCAATTGCTACTCTAACATCTGTTCTGGCTTCTTCTCTTTCAAAAACCATTACTTTGGTTTTGCTCACATTCACACGTAGGCCCCTTTTCTTACAATCTTCTGCCATTACGTCGACTAGGGTTTGCAGGTCAGTCGTAGATGCGTTGTGTATTGCAATACGTATCTTCTGGCTACCTTGGTGGATGCCTAGCAGTTGTCCCAATGCTCCGTTCACTCTTTATTCACTCTTCTCTCTATATCAATGGTGTACCTTCCATCTCAACTGAATCCACATCCAAAATATACAAATTCATCCACTTGTTCTAGCACACCATTTTCTATTGTTACTATAACATCTGTTCTGGCTTCTTCTCTTTTAAAAACCATTATATTGGTTTTGCTTACATTCACACGTAGGCCCCTTTTCTTACAATCTTTTGCCGTTACGTATGCTAATAAGACCGCATCGTCTGCATATAGCAGAGAGTTAACCACTGAGTCGCCCATCTGAACTCCCACATTCATTTCATTCAAAACACTTGATCCATGCATCCTCGTCCAAACCTGAAACCTCCTTGTGCCTCACACAAAAATTCATCAGACACCATCCTCATTCTCCTTTCAATAATCTTACCATACACTTTGGCTGCCAAACTGGTCAAGCTTATGGCTCTGTACTTTGCAGTCATAACGTGAACCCTTGTTTTTAAACAAGGGCACGATGAGTGCGCTTCTCCAGTCCTTGGGAACCATTCCTGAGCTCCAACATAAATTGAGAAGCATCAGGAAGGATTCCCAGTTAAATGAGCCTCCAAGCTTGATCATCTCAGCAGACACCATATCAATACCCGCTGCCTTACCATTTTTCAAACCTCTAATCGCCCATTCAACTTCATCCATACTAATGTCATCAGAGGATGCCGGTACCGAATGCTGATCTGTTAGACCACACGTGACACCAGCATCACCCTGAACATCCGCATACATATCTCGAAAATATTCACTCCATCGGCTTAACACATCTTGTGTTTGCGTAAGAATGTCTCCACCTTTAGACCTTATTTTATTCATTCCGAAAGCTGACCAACCACTCCGAGATTTCTTCACCTCCCTCCAGAAAAGTTTGGTATTGCTCTCGAAGTTTTTGGTCAGCCTTACTTCTGCAATCATATTTGCTCTATCACGCTTCTCAGCACTAAGGCTGTGGTATCATTCTTACGTTGCCGGTATATTTCTTTCTTCTGTTCTTTCATACTTGCACTCAGGTTCAAAGAAGATACATAGTCCAGCCACGCTTTCTTCTTTTGGTCTACGGAAGCTGCTACTTCCGTATCCCACCATGCATCACCTTTCACTTTTCTATGCTTCTTTGAGCATCCACATACTTCTTGCGCTGTATCTACCATACTATCTTTCAATACTCTCCAGCATTCTTCTATGTCAGATCCCGGCTGACTTGCCATAGTCAGCCGTTCACGGACACCCTCTACATACTTTGCTCTTACACTCTCTTCTTCTTATTCTTCTTTATTTTGACTTTATTTCTGAAAAATAAAGTTATGTCGTGTACTTGCAATAATGAATCACTATTCTTGGTGAACCATCAATATAATTTAAAAAATAATAACTAATTTGTATTAATATCTGTAGGGGTTGTCCATTAATTACGTGAGGTCAAATTCACGAAATATCACAAGGGTAAAAAAGAGAAGCCAGAATAGATGTCAGAGTATCAATAGGCAATGATGTGCTAGAACAAGTGGATGAATTTATGTATCTTGGATGTGGATTCAGTCGGGATGTAAAGCTCCAGACTATTATATGCAAATTTCATGATGATTGGTTCCGTGGTTACAGCGTGGAACCGTAATAAACAAATAAACATATTTTTTCGTTTGTCCGTGTGGTGACGGACTAAGTATAAAAGTGTCACCACCCCATTCTTTACCACGGGTTTCGTATGAGGCGACTAAGGGAAGTAAACAATTATCATCCATTGCATGACTGGTGGTAGGGCTGGGTACCAAGTGGGAGTACTCACTTTGTATCGAGCCCAAGCGGGTTGGTACCACCATCTCCCGTGTGACCGGCCATGAAGCACATCGTTGCGTTTTGGCTGTAGCAGGAGATAGCCGTTTATTCTTTCATTTCATATCGGTGAAATGAAATGGTGAGCAGGCAGCGGCTTGACAATACTCTTGGTATAGTTGAGTCCATGAGCGACGGTTACCATTTACCATCAGGTGGGCCATCGCTCGTCTGCCACTACATGCAATAAAAAAAAAACTTCCGCATTTAACGGTTCCCATTACATACTCTTAATAATCTTATATATTATTTCTCTAGCCTGTTTTTCTGTCGGTCCGCGAGATCTTTCTTATTCCTTTATTAAATTACCCCTCATTTTGAAGCTTATTGTCGCTAATGACGAAAAATAGAGCTACGGTATAAAAATGTACCGCTTCTCTTAAATTTGAGATTTAAAGTCATCTAAGACGAGGTCATTTAATGAGAGTTAGAAGTAAAACAAAAAAACATTTCTTTCATTATAATTTGTTATTGCAGTTTTGAATTGGTACTCCAACAAATCAAAGAAAAATATAAACAAATCAATTTTTGTATACATCTATTTCCTACTATTCAATGGATTAGTAAGTTTAAACTAGAATACCTATAACTGCAGCCATTTTGTCTCTTTAGATAGGTATATGCTAAGTTACAGATATATTTGAAACTCACATGTGGATTCGCCTGATTTGCATGGGTTTTATTTGGCATTGAAACAAAATTTTCACACGTTTTGCCGATCGATGCGTGCTAAGGGAATATGGTGAGGAATTGACGGCAGATATCCTTCTTTACTCTACCACACTCAAAATATTTGTTGGAGCCTATTAATCTATCGTCTCTGTATACATTCCCTATGTTAATTGTCTCATTTTAATTATACTGCTTACTTACTTATTATCCCGTTATCGCCTCTGCGGGGTAGGTAGATAATACAGTGCCAAAAGGCTCTATTCTTGCATACACCTCTTGCTTCCTGAATATTCACAATTCTCTTCTTACATGCTCGCAGGTTTTGGAGACTCCTGACTTCACCTTCTTTCAATGCTTGACCAATTTGGTCTAGGTAGGTGAGTCTCGGTCTCCCTCTGATACGTCCTTTCACTTTCGCATTGCATCGGAACATTGCATTTTACATCTTTACACCAATACTCTCTTTCATACCTACTCGCTCTCTTCTCATTTCAATTATATTTCTATTAAACATATCTTTATAAATGTTTCATTTATAAAAGATTTCTTTCCTAACAATACGAGTGTTGTAATTTTTCTAAAATATCAAAATGTAAGAATTACCTATAGCTAGACCTTTGCTTAGACCTTTTACATACTGACTTCTGACTTCGTTAGGTTAATTAAATACTCCTACAGCCATATAAATAAAATAAAAAATGTGGTATTCTTTGTAGTAAGATCATATTCACACGCGATCAGTGAATTATAGGCGCAACCATAGTAAAACTATGCATGTTTCATGTTTTGTGGATTACTTTTTTATTATTAATAGTGGCCGAAGAACAAGGCTCATCTGACGGTTGAATTGCATACGTTTTTCTTCCGATATTAGGCCAGTGCCGAAGCCTTTGAAAATGGTAAAAAGTGAAAAAAAGTAATAGTAGGATGAAACCCATTAGAAAAGTAAGAAAATATTACAAAAATAAAAGGAAAAATAATTTACAGGTGATTATTTGGGGGTGAGCTTTTAAGGGTAAAAATCGGTTTATCACGATTACCGGCAAAACTAAGAGTCCTATCGAAAAAAGTTTAATGGAAAAATTGTAGGCAATAAAAAGATCTACAACTTTTGTATTAACACTTTTTTCACATAACCTCAAAATGTATGTGACAAATCTAAAAAACCGACTTTTTGGTATTTTACTTTTAACTTCCACAAAAAATAATATTTCTACGCAAAATTGGGTGAAAACTTATCTTTTTATATCTTAAACACATTTGTTATTTTTTTTGATGCAAATATTTATTTTTTCCTCTTATTTTGATTAAATATCGAAAAATCACCCTAATTTTCAATCAAAAATTCTCACTTAAAATATCTGCTTATTAAAAAAAATTGCTAACTATACGTCGAAATCTCTACTTTTTGATGGTATAAAAAAAATATACATTACTATGGAAAATTTTCTCAGAAAATACAAAAAAGCGAAATAACTTTTTGTAATCCTTGTGTAAAATATTGAGCTATTTATTAAAATTTGCACTTTAATTACTCAAAAAATGTAAGTTTCCATGTTACATTGATAAATTTATAAAAATCAAATCCATGAACTAAATTGCAAAAAACATGTGAAAATAGTTAATTTTCTAAGTATTAAATTGTGCCCGGTAGACGTCGATAGGCTCGCCCCCTATTACGTGGGACTCAAACATAGCTGGCAAGTCGTGGGTGTGTAATACACCTCTGCCTACCCCTTCGAGGAATACAGGCGTGATGCTGTTTTTTTTTGTTTTTCTTACTTTTCCAATGGGTTTCATCCTACTATTATTTTTTTTAGTTTCGTAAATTATCGACACTGGTCAGAATATGTTAATGTTTCCAACTGTCCGTATATCTCTACACTCCAATACGACGTAATTTGTATCAAAATATAAAACAAAATTCCAAACTCGATTAACAATGAGGTCAGCGACACGGTTTATAGGTAAACTGAAGAAAATGCTCATCGATAGGGCTTACTACACGAATAATGATTATTTGATTGATAAACACATGATTTAATAAATAGATAGATACCATATGCAATTCGAAATATTCTAATATAATTAAGTAGTACATTTATTTTCAATCACGGTTTTATATATTAAATTAATTTGTTTGTAAATAACAATAATAAACACATATAAACTAATAAATAATTTAAATACTTAATACAATATATAATAAACATGATTAAAATTATATAACATGTAATGATACTTACATAAATAATATATAATGCTATTTATTTAAAATGAACAATAAATTTAATATTCGCAAAAAATAATATAATAGCAATAAACAATACAAATAATTACCAAACATACCTTTTACGTCTTCCTCTTTTCTACTTCTCGCTGTGCCCAACAGGGGCCATAATTGTTACTCTTTTAATTTTATGTCACCACCTACTATATACATTGTGGAATGCGAAAATAAATGAATATGAATAATTTATACGGCTAAGCATATCAAATGCTCAAAAATACATAAAAATATCAAAATATTTATAAGGCTGCGTCATTATTGGTAGGCACTGGTGGTAGGACTGGGTACCAAGTACCATTTTCACACTTTCTGGATACTTTACTAGAACTATATCTTCGTTTAAGAAGGATATATTGTAGCGCTGGCTAAATATTGCCACAGAACCTTAATTCCAGAGGATACCTACACATATATATGATAAAAAATATAATAATGAAAACACTTCAAACGTTTTCTTAGAGTACCTACTCTCTCCCTGACAAAGTCATTAGATCACTCAAAGAGACCCAAAGTGTCACAGCTCCAACTATTCTAGTCTAAGCATGCGATTTGGATCTTTGACAATTCCAATAGCACGGCTTTGCAGGGAGTCAAGTAGGTCACGCTTGTCCATGGGGGCCTGCCAAGAGAAATGAGCGGTTCACGTGAGGACAAACTTTTGTTTTACCTATATAGCACAAGTTATTGTCTCAATGTGACAAGCAGATGGCTCTATTCAGGAAGCTTAGATTTTTTTTGCTTTCGTAGCCAATTAATAAATTACTCGAGTTCACACTGTGTAGACTTTTAAATTTGGCCTTTATGGGCAATATCAATTAGTATCGAATTCACTATAAGCATTAAGCAGGAGAAAGGGGAGTTCCACCCTTGAAAACTCTATCCAAAGCTCACTAAGGTTTGATCTAAGGACGGGCCTTGTGGCGTAGTCGGTAGTGTAACCGACTTCCGTGCACGAGGTTGTGGGTTCGATTCCCACTCAGGACAATTATTTGTGTGATGAACACAGATATTTGTACTGCGTCTGGGTGTTTTCTATCTATTATATGTATGTATTTACAAAAAAAAAGTAGTGTATGTATTATATCCGTAATCTGGTACCCATAGCACAAGCGTTAAGCTTAGTTTGGGACCAGAGGACGTTGTGTGAAAAATGTCCGTGAATATTATTATTATATTGTCTACAATAATTAGGATGGAACTTTAATTGCATATTATCAGTAATTATTGTATTGTAATCTCATCCCTTTCCCGCGGGTGTCATACAAGGCGACTAAGGGAAGTAAGCAATTATCACACATTGCATTACTAGTGGTAGGGCTGGGTGGGATAAGTCAGAGTACTTACTTGATATCGGGCTCGAACGGGTCGGTACCACCGTCGCCTGTGTGACCGATCATGACATGAAGCACGTCAGTGTCTTTCAGCTGTAGCAGAAGATAGCCGTTTATTCTTTCATTTCATATCTGAGAAATGAAATGGTGAGCAGCGGCTTGACAATACTCTCGGTATAGTTGAGTGCATGAACGACGGTTACCACTTACGATCAGGCGGGCGTACGTCGGCCATCATTGAAAAAAAAAGTAATTATGACTCGACCTTGACTATTGACCTTTATGTTTTCTCAATTTCAATTCTAAATTCAAATATTTGTGAACTTAGAATTGAAATGCAATATTATGAGTACTGTGTGCCAGTTGTTTATATGTGAAGTTTCATTCCAAGAAAATTGAGATAATTTCCTAATATATCGTGTTTAATATAAAAAAAGTGATGGTGACCCAAAATGGAAATTAATATATTGAGTACATAAAAGAAAAGGAGAGGGCCAATAGAAGAGAAGACCTCTGTACCAGCTTAAATATACACAAACTTGCTTTCATTATTAATAAACGCTCACAAAAAACAAGCTATTCACTTGCCGAGTGCTCTCAAGCGCAATTGCTAACCGTTGCTTGAATTCTTTTTGTTTTATTCTTACTTTTTCTCTCTGAAAATTAACAGTTACTCCGACGTTTTAACCTCAGCGAATGAAACATAATACACATTTTGCTGGTCGACGCGGGGTGAAAATATTAGTTAGTAGAACTATTCTTTACTCCAAAAATGGTTGTATTAAGACTTTATCTATGTTCTTCTCACCATATTCTGTATATAAAGGTCACACACAGTCTTTAAGAACTTAACAGTGAAAAGGAGCTGAAGGCGGGAAAATATGAAAAGATATGAAGCACCATAGATTTATGTAACGTACAGCGCATGAAGTCGCTTTTATTTTAGTTATCTACTACTAAGGGCACCTTCGTATTGTAGCACTAATAACTCTACGATGGCTTCTTTTATAAAAAAATAATCACAATAATTATCCTGTAAATATAATAAATAATTTGCATGTCTGTCCGTCAATCGAGCCTATACGACTGCGCGGATTTGGATGAAATTTGGTAGGTAGATAGGCGAGACATTGATTAACCCATAGGATACTTTTTATTCCAAATATATATTTTTCGCAAATTACCTAACAACTAAATGGATTTGCACGAAATTTGGTATTCTACTTATAAACACATACTTATAATATTGTTTGCGACATAAACAACCTAAACAACTGGTGGACCAAAATAATATCGAATGTTCATCCATGCATCCCATCCATCAGCCTTTCAACGTCCACTGCTGGACATAGGGCTTCCCAAGAAATGGGGCATAGTGCCATAATCGCCACGCATGGCAGGCGGGTTGGCGATCGCAGTGGATGTTGTTAATACTCGAGGGAGTGCTGCTGCCCTATTCCCTCAGTCGGCTCTTATGACTCCCGTGGGTAGAGGGGTGGGACAATTCTAAAGAATCAACACGAATGTCACGAAAACGAAATCGCGGCAAAAAGATATATAAAGGAACTCTGATGCTCTCCTTGCGAACCTTGTAAGTTTCTTATCAAATGATAAACATAGGTCATCAAAATTTCGCTAAAATATTTGTTATCACTGTTTGTCATACACTCGTGCGAATTTCTCATCGTGGTTTTTGCGGAATGTTTATCTTTGAATTATCAGTGAGGATATTTTGGGATATGCAAGGGTAAATAAAAAACACAAAACTTTGAACACACAAGAACGATTTTCAGTTTTAATGTAAATTTAAAAAAAATAATAATTTTATTGTGTTTTCTATTATGTATGTATTTACAAAAAAAAAGTAAAATATATGTATTATATCCGTAATCTAGTACCCGTAGTAGATAAGCAGCACAAGCGTTAAGCCAGTTTTCGAGTTTGTTAAACATTAAGTTGTGCTGACCCTTTTTTTATTATTATTTTTTGTTTAGACGGGGAAAAATGTACCTAACCGCACACCCCGTCGTTCGGGGCAACGAACAGGGTAGTGTGAAGCCTTCACGCCCTTCACCCACTAAAGAAACCGGTGCCGCAAAGAGTAAAGTAAATTACTTTAAGTAATACTACAGGAAAAGAGAGCCCTCTTACGGAGTTACGGACCTAATTTGAAGCCCATTTTGAAGCGCCATCTGGATTTCCGCTCCGCAATTCGCGCTTGTAGTGAAAGTATCTATCTATACAGCTATATACATTGCAATTACATAGACTTCATATAATTTTAATTATTTCATATTTATCCAAAAAGCCGGCAAAAAGGCAAAATCGACGCAATCGACATCGCTAGTTTCACATAGGAGGAAAATATAATCGCCGTAATGTTGTGGCTGTATCTTATAAACCGCAACTGCGAATAATGAAAGCTGCTTTTAAAATTGCCACTAGCGACATCTAGGGCCGTATATGTAAATATCTCTTACTTTGATATCATTGTAATGTAATAAATTTTGGAGCGGTGAAAAAAGGAGGCGCTTTTGTTAGGAACTTGCCTGTAATAAAGGGAACTGTCCCCCCCGTGGGGTGCCGTCTCTCCACCTTTATTGGCGGGCCACTGGAACTATGTTACATTCCTTCGGTAGTAAGTTGTGCTGCCCCCTTAGAATGAAAAACGAAACGTTAGACGAACTTTCGTTTCACTTCATTGTGAATGGTCGCCTGAATCACGCGTCGAAATCTCGACTAATCAGGAATCACGCGTCGGACTGTTGATCAATCACAATAACTTGAAACGAAAGTTTGTCTATCGTTTCGTTTTTCATTCTAAGGGGGCAAATAATTTTTGATGGGCCTCGAGGCGTAGTCGCTGTAACCGACTTCCGTGCACGAAGTCGTGGGTTCGATTTCTACTTATGATGAACACAGATATTTGTACTGCGTCTGGGTGTTTTCTATCTATGATATGTATGTATTTACAAAAAAAAGTAATATATATGTATAATAAAGTGGTATATGTATTATATATGTAATCTGGTACCCGTAGCACAAGCGTTAAGTTTAGTTTGGGACCAGAGGACGTTGTGTGAAATGTCCGTGAATATTTATTATTTATTATTATAATGCGTAGTTTAGATACCGACCTTATTTGAAGCATTTAAGCGTATTTTTAACGCTTATGTTTTAAATGCAATAAAGTATTTTTAGAAAAACGTCATTGAAATCTTGAGCCATATTTAGCATTTGAATTGAAACAAAATGTTGGTACTTGCATTGGTTAGATATAATCTTGGTTTAATCATACTTCAATCTGATATGATGAATGGTTTTATTAGATAAAAACAAGAGTCCGTAGACAGAGTTAGGACAGAATTGGCGAGTTTTGAGCTCTCGACTTTTTAATTACTTATGTTCTTACTTAATCACAAAAGGTTTATTACTAAATTAGCTTGTCAAGAAAAAGCTAGCCGCCACCAATTTAAAAATGTCAAGCACTGGCAAGCTCTGGCAGCAGCAAAAATAATCTCTACATAAAAATAGCCATGCCACGAATACGAACCCTCTATTTTTTCGATAAAATAACCTCCTTCTCTATGCTCTGGACTATATGTATACACAATTTCACGATGATCGGTTAAGTAGTTACGGAGTAAGGTGGTAACACATAAACAAACTCACTTTCACATTTATAATATGATAGTAAAGATTATGAGGTGAGAATAATAATGTGAGAAACAGAATATTTAAAGAACAAATTATTTGTGAAAACTGCGTCACTTCCAATCCGGGGAAGTGCTCTACAGCCCGGATTGGAAGTGATGCAGGTTCGATTCCCGCTCGCACTAAAGTTCTCTTTTTGCACATTTTCACAAATAATTTGTTCTTTAAAAGTAGCTGAGAAAAAAACAGAATATTTCTTGAGGGATTGATTAATTTGTCAACCTGCATTGAGTCATCCCATTTGGCCTGCACTTTGCAGCCAAAGACAAGCCGAGTACCTACATAGATAGTGATAATCATAGTTTTTGTAGTATTCCAGCAAGTTTCCGTACGGAACTACGTAATCGTGTGTGTGATTCACGCTTGACAATACCATGACATGTAACCACTCCCCGCACGTTATCAGACCAGCACTGATTGTATGATTTATATATTGGGTTTGAATATTGACATATCAGTATTACGTCAAGGTTCAAGGGACTGAGTTGCTGTGCTTTCCTATGTGAGTATACCTTTCATAAAACTAATTTTGTTCTTCAGCTTTTGGTTATGAAATTTTATACGATAAGATTTTAATTTCCCCTTATGTTGTATCTGGATATATATTTTAATCCGAGCTAAAAAATAATAAAATATAATAAGAGAGTTTTAAAAAAGTAAGGTAAATTCAGATTTTAAAGCGATTAGAATATTTTTTTGGACACAGAGTAAGTAAGCCAAGGTTTCGCACAAAATAAAATAATCTAACTAAAGATAACAATTTGCTAATTTCACTAACATTAATTGTTCTTTATGGCATCAAACTTCATAGTCATCTTTTTTTAAATATATATTTTAGTATATGACATGCTTAGCCATTATTATTATTATAGAATGGATATTTTAGTTGGAGAGCCTACCACTCACCCACGGATTGTCAATCCCAGTTATCTTTGGACACACAAAAAATAATCAATGATAGTCAATCCGCACTCTCACAGATAGGGGAGAATGTGATAATAGCAGAGTAGCATGACAAAAAATCTCACCAATCCGATGCAACCATGCGATGCAAATGAGATTTATTGCTGAGCGGTTCTGAGGATGCCACGTGTAGAGGCGAAACACGTGTCGAATTTGTGTTCGGATTTTTGCGGAATATTGCAATGTTGTCGTTATGAGAGTCCGGTTGTAACGCACACTTTGTGTTAACTCATAGTCATCTGTTAAGAAGTAACTAATATATTAAACACAAAGTGAAAAATGTGAAATCGAAAATAACAGTCACGAGCAGGATTTGAACCTGCATCTCTTGGATACCGTCCAGATGCTTTGCTAATTCAGCAATCGTGACAATTGCTCCTGACTGCTAATTTCGATATCACATTCATACTTAACTATAATATGTGTAGGTACTAAAAATATCTAAAAAAAAAATCTAAATAAGTAAAAAAATTTGTATTTACATAATAAATAAATTGTTTTGTAGTTTTCTGCTAACGGTTTGTTAATTCAAACAGTATGTAATCTATATCTTAATAATTGAAACAGTATGTAATGAAACAGTCCTTATTAATATGATAAACGTTTCCACGATATATCTAATCAATCGGTCGTCATGAAATTTAGCATATAGTTCAGCTCGAAAAACAGCTATCTTTTACCCTGGAAAAATTCGCACGGGGATCATTAATGTGCCGTAAAGTGACGTATTAAAGTTCTGAAGTTCACGTGGATGAAGTCACAGTCAGATTCTAGTTTATTGTACTTACTTACTTAGTTATCATCACGACATCTCCCTTGCAATGTGTGCAATGTAGGCAGACAGACCAGAGTGCCAAACGGCTCTATTATTGCATACATCTCGCTTCCTCGACATTAACATTTCTCTTCATGCACGCTCGCCGGTTTTTGAGACTCCTGACTCCACCTTCCTTTAATACATGACCGATTTGGTCCAGGTAAGTTAGTCTCGGTATTCCCCTGTACAATGTAGGTACCTCCTTCCTCCTAATCACTCGCTTGTCCGGCATTTTTTATACATCTATGCTGTTAAATCCAAATAAAAAAAAAATCATAGCCTGTAGGTATTTATTATACAGCAGCAATAAGTATATCGATAATTGACGATATTATAGACACGGTAGCTGCACTAGTTATGTAACTATACTATACTATTTATTTATTTATTTAACTACGTGATTTCATAACATCGTATTCGCCAATAACAATGCATTTGTGACGGGCCTCGTGGTGTAGTCGGTAGTGTAACCGACTTCCGTACACAGGCCGTGGGTTCGATTCCCACTCAGGACAATTATTTGGGTGATGAACACAGATATTTATACTGCGTCTGGGGATTTTATATCTATTATATGTATGTATTTACAAAAAAAGTAATATATGTATTATATCCGTAATCTGGTACCCATAGCACAAGCGTTAAGCTTAGTTTGGGACCGGAGGATGTTGTGTGAAATGTACGTGAATATTAATTTATTTTCTTCTAACACACCCCGCCATTTTTCTCGTATTGCGTCTGAAGCTAATGATTGCCAATGCGATATCTAGAGGTTGGTTGATCTGTGCTCTGAGCACTGCTATGATAGTTCAGTGACAAAACTCCTCGACTGGTGTTTCTGGTTCAAACCCTTCGTAGCTATTAATTTCTAGTGGTAGACCCTTGCTTATCCCAGCACTAACGGGCCGGCTCGATCGGGGAATTACCATCCTCTCATAAAAGATCAGCGTGTTACTACGGTAGTTATTCCTACCATTGTGTTTCGTATGGTGAGTGAGAGCGCCGGAGGCCCAAACACTCTCCCTATCCTCTCCTTATTTTTCTTCCTATCCTTTCCTTAGCATCCTACCTATCCTATCCTTATTTATTTTTGTCCGTGTGGTGACGGACTAAGAATACAAGTGTCACCACCCCATTCTTTCACACGGGTGTCGTATGAGGCGACTAAGGGAGGTAAGCAATTATCATTTATTGCATGACTGGTGGTAGGGCTGGATACCAAGTGGGAGTACTCACTTGGTATCGGGCCCGAGCGGGTTGGTACCACCATCTCCCGTGTGACCGGCCATGAAGCACATCGTTGCGTTTTGGCTGTAGCACTGATAGCCTTTTATATTTATTTCATATCTGTGAAATGAATTGGTGAGCAGCGGCTTGACAATACTCTCGGTATAGCCGAGTCCATGGGCGACGGTTACCATTTACCATCAGATGGACCGTGGTTCGTCTGCCACTATATGCAATAAAAAAAATATCCTCTGTATATCCACCTTCTATCCCTTTCCTTGGAGATGGCGACGCGCAAGTGATGCCTCTGGTGTTGCTAGCGTCTATAGGCTACGGTAATCGCTTACCTTCAAGTAGGTATTTACTCATGTGCTTGTTTCCCACTCATGTAGTATAAAAAAATCTTCACTTTCTCTTAACAAAGTTATTTTACTTTTTTACTAATTTAGACTTACCCCTGTAATTACAAGTATCCTTGGGATAAGATATATATATGACAGCGGTCACATGAAGGTTCAGTTATTATCTCTGAGAAAATATAACAGTTTTCCAGAACTTTATCTCTAAAATCTGAAGTATACTCGTATGTGATAAAAATACTTGTTTGACTTTAAGTAACATACTACTTCTTTTGTCTCAGTACTACGTTGATATTATGATAACAATGATAATATAATTCTTGCTGTTCTTAAATTTATTACCTTCTTTGTATATATATATCTACTAAGTGATTTATTATGCAATTTACCTTTATTGATTTCTTATCGGGGTATAACGATAATTATTTCAAGATATGCTGTTTTTGTTTTAATGTATAAGTGTTGTTTTACTGGTCATGTGATTCATTTCTTTGAAGTAATGTTCTATGTAGTTTAAAAAATTGTTATTAATCGATGTCATTAGATTATGATAATTCACTTATTAAAAAGAAATGTATGTTCATTAATTTACTAGGTAAGGTTTAGTAAAACTTTTAGAAATCATAGAAAGTCATTTTTAGGCTGATTTTCTGACTTTTTGAGATTGTTTGTTTGTTGCGCTTTCATGTAGTTTTACATAGATATATACAGAGACTAGAAAGGGACATAATAATAAATAAATAATCACGGACACTTCGCACAACGTCCTCGGGTGTCAAACTAAGCTTAACGCTTGTGCTATGGGTACCAGATTATGTATATAAAAAACATAGCATCACGCCTGTATTCCCCGAAGGGGTAGGCAGAGGTGTATTACACACCCACGACTCGCCAGCTATGTTTAAGTCCCACGTAATAGGGGGCGAGCCTATTGACGTCTACCGGGCACATTTCCAAACTCCGGGCTGCTACTGAGAATTTTTATTTTTAGGAAAAAGCTCAATAACATTGCCCGACCCGGGGATCGAACCCGAGACCTCATGATTAGCAGTTGCATACACTACCGCTACTCCACCGAGGCAGTTATAATACATATATAACTTTTTTTTTGTAAATACATACATATAATAGATAGAAAACACCCAGACGCAGTACAAATATCTGTGTTCATCACACAATAATTGTCCTAATTGGGAATCGAACCCACGACCTCGTGCACGGAAGTCGGTTACACTACCAAATACGCCACGAAGCCCGTCAAATATCCGACAAATATAATAAGCAGGGCTGGGAAAAATGAATGATTCCCGTGGGATAGCTATCTTATAAGGTGTTGAATTGATATTCTGAAGTCCATGCCGATGGAGTTGCGGGCAGAATGTAGTTTGTTTGTAAATTATCACTGCCCGGTGAAAGAAAACATCATGAGGAAATTTGCATGCCTAAGATTTTGCTTGACGGCCTGTGAACACGCACTGGGTCAGCGTGCCTGAGTTCCTCTCACTCTGGGAGTAGGTTCGTGCCCAAGAGTGCACATATGTTGCTAATATCAATTGTATTACTATAACAATTACTAATAAGAGGTGATCCATTTCGAGGTTTCCTACTTTTTTAAAGAAAAAAACAGAAAGTTCTAATTTAATGGAAAATGTTTATTATCATTTGAAAGAACATTCTTTGGCATTTACTTTTTGAAGATTATGTCTATCAAATGTTGGCCGTTGCTACGTCGCAGATGGTCCATCCGTTGAGTCCAATTTTCGATGACTCGTTCGTCATCACATATATACTCAGCGCAATAAAACAACAAAATGTATTCTAAACTGTAATATTTATTTTTACAGAAAAACAAAATGGCTCTGCCAACCGTTACTGTTCGAGAGCTCTCTGATGCGTCGCAGGACAAGACGCTGGGACCCAGCACACACAAAGTCTTAGAGGGTATTCTTAACGACTATATGGATTTACAGTACGGCAAAGAAACACCTTACACAACAGGAAAACAAGTCGTGCCTACCGGCTCGAACCTTGATGATGTTGACAAAGCGGCCGCAGATGAAAGCGCTGAGAAAAAGTTCCGTGACGTTTTTGAATGTATTTCAAAGACCGCCAAGAGTGGAGACTTGACTCCTCTCTCGAAAAATGATGGCACTTGGGACCCTAAGCTGACCCCTGTCCTAGTTTTAGTGACACCTAACCCTTAACACTATGAATTAAGAATCTATTAATATACTAACTAATAGTGTTATTTATTTATCTTATGACATTGTATGTAATTAAATAAAATTTGGCTTATGACTTGGCTCTAATCTATTTGATTAAAACCTTCTGTACAATAAGTAAACTATCAGTTTATAAGCTTCTTGCTGGGTTACCATAAAGGATAAATTTTCTTAAAAAAAATAAAGTTGCCGCAGAATATTTTTAATTACACTTTTTAATTTCTCTATGGACTCAACATAAAATTCACGCGGTTGAAGTCATGGTTAAATGCTACTTTATTATAAGTTGGCGCGTTAATTAAAGCCATATTATTAATATTCAGTGATTTCGTAATATGTTTATCACTAGGCTGATTTCTATTTGATTGAAATCTTCTTTTCAGTAACAATATTTTGCTTCATGCTAATATTATAAATGCAAAACTAGTGCAGATTTTGGATGTTTAGATGTTTTTGTTTTTTAAGATTCAAGCCTAAACGGTTCAACAGATTTGTATGATATATGGTACATATACAGATAAGACAATGGACGAAAATATAGGACACTTTTTATGCCTACTTTTAAAATGAATGGTTTCGACGGGTTTCGTGGCGTAGCCGACTTCCGTGCTCGAGGTCGTGGGTTCGATTCCCACTCAGGACAATTATTTGTGTGATGAACACAGATATTTGTACTGCGTTTGGGTATTTTCTACCTATTATATGTATGTATTTACAAAAAAGTAATATATGTATTATATCCGTAATCTGGTACCCAAAGCGCAAGCTTTTAGCTTAGTTTGGGACCAGAGGATGTTGTGTGAAATGTCTGTGAATATTTATTTATTATAGTTATTTTTGGCATTTAGACTTAACGACACAAATAGTTATAATTACATGTTTATTCATTGTTTTTTGGTTATTGTCAGATTTACGACGCAGTGCTTGTCCCAACGTTATTATATGGAAGCGAGAGTTGGGTATGCAAAAAGTAGCATGAGAGTAAATTCAATGCGGTCGAAATGCGATCTCTGCGGAGAATTCTATCCGTGTGGTGACGGATTAAGAATACAGGTGTCGCTACCCCATTCTTTCCCGCGGGTGTCGTAAAAGGCGACTAAGGGAAGTAAGCAATTATCATCTTTCTGCATTACTGGTGGTAGTGTGTGATGCCAAGTGGGGTTACTTATTTGGCATCGGGACCGAGCGGGTCAGTACCACCGTCTCTCGTGTGACCGGCCATGAAGCACTTAGGTGTGTTTTGGTTGTAGCGGGAGATTGCCACCTCTGACCATTTTCCCTTCTTGAGCGCGTGGTGGGTTTCGGTGATGCTTGGGTCTTGGATAGTGCGTTGGGCGTGAGGGGCTGACGCGTTCTACCCGGTGGGAATGGTTTGCCGGTGTAGGAGACCGGTGTGGACCCGACGGTTACACATTGGGGACCGGGGGCCCTTCCGTGTTTCGTGTCGGCTGCTCACAAAACCCATTGTCTAGCCATGCGCCAAGTGTAACCACCCATTTTTTCCGAGTGTCACCGGTACCCATTGTGCGCATGCCCATATCCTCCAAACTCTTCACAAATCATGGCCAAAAAGAAAAATAAAAACATTAAGTGTTTTACGGCGGACTCCCTATCCACATCATCAATGAAGTTTTGCAACATCAGGGGTCTTCACAGTAATCTCGACGCCGTCCATCACCATCTCGAGACGGCGCGGCCTGCCTTTTTTTTTTGACGGAGACGTAGATAGGCGCTCCGGACGACATTTCGTACTTAGATATATTTTTAGCATTTTACATGCTTAGCACTATACATTAAACACAAAGCGAAAAATGTGAAATCGTAAATAACAGTCACGAGCAGGATTTGAACCTGCATCTCCTGGATACCGTCCAGATGCTTTGCCGATTCAGCCATCGTGACAATTGCTCCTGACTGCTAATTTCGATAACACATTCATACTTAACGTCTTTGGGTGACGGCTGCGCCACCTGTTGGAAGTATTTTCATACGTTATACCGACCAGGTAAACTTAATTTTACAATTAAGATTTTACCTAATAGTGACGCAAACCATATAAATATTTAGATATATTTTTTAACATTTTACATGTTTAGCACTATACATTAAACACAAAGCGAAAAATGTGAAAACGAAAATAACAGTCACGAGCAGGATTTGAACCTGCATCTCCTGGATACCGTCCAGATGCTTTGCCAATTCAGCCATCGTGATAATTGCTCCTGAGTGCTGATTTCGATAACACATTCATACTTAACGTCTTTGGGTGACGCCTGCGCCATCTGTCGGAAGTATTTTCATACGTTATACCGACCAGGTAAACTTAATTTTACAATTAAGATTTTACCTAATAGTGACGCAAACCATATAAATATTTAGATATATTTTTTAACATTTTACATGTTTAGCACTATACATTAAACACAAAGCGAAAAATGTGAAAACGAAAATAACAGTCACGAGCAGGATTTGAACCTGCATCTCCTGGATACCGTCCAGATGCTTTGCCAATTCAGCCATCGTGATAATTGCTCCTGAGTGCTGATTTCGATAACACATTCATACTTAACGTCTTTGGGTGACGCCTGCGCCATCTGTCGGAAGTATTTTCATACGTTATACCGACCAGGTAAACTTAATTTTACAATTAAGATTTTACCTAATAATTTTTCGCTTTGACATTTCGTACCTTAAATACCCCGGCTACGAACTGGAGCATTCCTTCCATCGTAAAGCCGGGGTGTGCGTATTCGTTCGGCGTGATGTCTGCTGTAACCGCCTTCGGGGCCTCGAACATGGCGAATTGTCTATTTTATGGCTACGTGTAGAATATGGCGGAACAGACCGCATCTACGCGTGCCTTTACAGGTCTCATGGCAGTGATTTGGGGTCAACTCATCTTTTCGAGAACGTCGAACGGGAGATAGACAAAATATTGGAGTAGTTTCCATCTGCGGAGGTGGTGGTCCTTGGTGAATTCAATGCTCACCACATAATTTTATTAATGCTGCTTCCAGGTCCGACAAGAGGGCTATTGCCGAAGCCAAGGCAGAACACATTACCAGAATTGGCGAGCGACTTGCAAGCTATCTCAATGGGAGCCGAGCTTTCTGGTCGCTCGCCAAGGCAGTACAGGGCAACTTCTGCCAGTCTAGTCTCCCACCACTGCGGAAACTGGACGGCAATTTGGCTCATAGTGCCAAAGAGAAAGCCGATCTTTTGGGCCAACTCTTTGCCTCAAACTCGACTTTGGACGCCGGAGCGTCCACACCACCCACCATCCCTCCGTGTGAAAGCTCCATGCCTGAAATCCGCATTATGCAACGTGCGGTCAGGCGGGAGCTGCTGCTACTGGAGGTCCATAAGTCGAGTGGGCCGGATGGCATCCCTGCGGTGGTTCTTCGAACGTGCGCCCCTGAGTTGACCCCCGTCCTTAGGCGCCTGTTCCACCTTTCATACAGTACCGGCAGGATTCCTACTTCGTGGAAGGTAGCCCATATTCACCCTATTCCCAAAAGGGGTGATCGGTGGGACCCGTCGAATTACAGGCCAATCGCGATAACATCCCTGCTCTCCAGGGTACTGAAGAGAGTTATCAACCGCCGACTTCTGCAGTACCTTGAGGATCACCAGCTGATCAGTAATCACCAATATGGCTTTCGTCAAGGTCGATCTGCTAGTGATCTTCTCGTGTACCTCACTCATCGAGGGAGCAAGGGTCACGATGGCTGAATTGGCAAAGCATCTGGACGGTATCCAGGAGATGCAGGTTCGAATCCTGCTCGTGACTTTTATTTTCGATTTCACATTTTTCACTTTGTGTTTAATGTATGTTGCTAAGCATGTCAAATGCCAAAAATATATATAAAAATATCTAAATATAATATTTTTTATTCTAAGTTATGACAAAATAAAAATAAAAATCTTGCCAATAAAATTAAAGTTTATAATTAACAAATAAAAAATAGGGGTTGATCGTAGAGGGTTGAAAATTTAGGGTTGTATGTATTTTTTAATGCATAAAAAAATTATCTAAAAATTTAAAAAAGAAATTATGGGTGGACTACCCTTAACATTTAGAGGGATGAAAAATAGATGTTGTCCGATTCTCAGACCTACCCGATATGCACAAAAAATTTAATGAGAATCGGTTAAGCCGTTTCGGAGGAGTTTAACTACAAACACCGCGACATGAGAATATTATATATTAGATTATTCACATTTCCTTGCACAGTATATGATATAATATCTACAGCACTACCTATCTATAATACACACACACACAAACACGTGCGCGTATGCACGTGTATGGTGTTGATAGGTACTAACGTGATGTTAGAAATGATAAAATTGTCTAGTGTGTCATGGAAATAACCAAGTATAAAAGTTTACATATTGCCCAGCGGCTTGAAGGTTATTTCTTAGAAGTACCTAAGTGAAATTTTTATTTATACTTACTAGACTGACTGCTAGCTCCTTATACTTCTCACTTACCTACTTATGTTCCTTAAAAATGTACCTACCTGTACAAAGACTTGGAGCCTTGTGAATATCATACAATCTGTATTATTGTATTATTTGACAGAACAAAATATCACCGAATTCCTTTAGCCTCACGACGTCACATAAAAATCAGTTAGCAGTCTGATGGTAGGTAATTTGTGCAATAGAATAGGCGATTGATATTTCGAAGATTTTTATTACACATAAAACCAGTTTATGTTCAGCTACTGGGAATATTAAAGCTATGTATTATTTCTACGCTGTCTCAATTTTACTTGTTTAATGTATGTACCTATGTGGTTTTAAAAATTACTATTTTTAACTCTGCATAATAGTTTTTAACTTATTTTATTTGTAATTAGCTCCTGCAACTGCGTAGATTTAAAATGTTTACTCATTTAGGCACATCGCATAGAAACTCCTTATCCGGGTAAAATATTTTATGTGTTTATCCAGGCTTGATCTGTATACCATATCTCGTACAAATCCGTTTAATGTATCGTGGGGGACTTTACAAACCTACAGTTTTATGAACACAAAGTGCACCCAGACTGAATAACCATTTGTTGATCACACAAAGAGTTGTCCTGTGTGGGAAACGAACCCACACCACATAACACGTGGGCGGGAGGCCGGTATCTAAACCACTCCACCATCTGGTCTATATGTCACAAATGCAAGTAAATATCGTTCGGGAACTATTAACTTTGCGGCATGATGTCAATCTAGTGTCTGATCTACCTACCAAATTCCATACAAATCTGCTCAGACGGTGGTCGATGGACAAAATCCAAATTTATCTTCATAAACTTTGACATTTATAATATTAGTAGGATTCTACGCATGCAGCAAATGTAAGAGCCGTAAGTATAAAGATGCGTCATCGCATCTTCCGCGGTATGTGCCGGTGCTGCTGCTGCTTCAGCGGAGACGCTCCTACGGCGCAAATATCATAATCTTGTTGAAGATTATGTTTTTGAGCCGTTTGAGGTTGAGACGCTTGGGTCATGGGGTCCTAGCGCACTTTCGCTATATAACGAAATAGCGTGAAAGTTAATTGAATGTCCGCATGACCAGAGGGCTGGCCTATACTTTGCACAAAGAATAAGCATAGCCATACAACGTGGCAATGCTGCCAGCCTTCTGGGCACGTTACCCAATGACGATGATGCGGAGGAATACTTCAGTGCCTAGAGTAAGTAGCAATATTATTTTATATATATTAGGTTAAAACGATTATTTATTGTAAAATCTCTATTAAATAAAATAAAACATTTTTTTTTTCAACTCATTAGGGTAGGTTCACTATTGGACATGGGTCTCGACTTTTTCAGGCCGTATTCCACCATGCTGGCCTAGTGCTGGTTGGCTTCACATACTTCACAAGCAGCTGAGAAATGCAGGTTTCCTCACACAAAAAAATACATACATATGACACTGTAGTCTTCTGTAATAATATAGTACTTGTCGACCCGCGCGGAATTCTGCATCCATTAAAGCATTCAATCTTAGATTATTGCACGCCTCATAAGCGAAGCGTTGAGGTGGGTACTGCTCTCGTTTTACGCAGAACAACTATTTTTTCAAACTTAAAATGTCTCTATTTATCATATATTGCACTTGTAAAATAATATATACACATACATATCAAGAAAATACACTATTTTTAACACTCATGACATTTTTTGTGCCATTTTTGTTATTTAAACTAGTTAAAAAACTGCTAAAAAAGTTATGTCTTGGACGTCTGTGCGTTGTAGGTAATGTATGTTAACACGATAACGACCGAAATACTTTACTAATCGAGTCTTTTTTCTTTTTAACTTCAGTATTATTACTAATAAAGCCCTATTACTTTCACGGTCTGATTCGATGTGGTTTAATTGTTATTGAATAAACAAAAAAATAGTGAATATTTACGCTTGACTCGATGGCACAATGGTACACTAAGACCACCGCTAAACCTTATTTCGTGAGAACTATTTGAACTACTTCTATAGACCAATATATAAGTACTTCTTAAAATTAGCGCTAGATGGCGTATAAGACACGAGAACAACATTAGTATTTTTTGAAGTTAGCGCTATGTGATTTATTGAAAACTACTTAGTAAGAATACATTATTAGTTACTTACCAAATAATCAATTATATTGTGAAAAATGAAGAATAAGAGGCGTGCGGTTTTTGATTTTCCAAAGTATTTTAAATCTCAAATTAAAGATAAGTAGTATATTTTTAGATTATTAATCTATTTTTTGTCATTAGCCAGCACGACAAGCTTTAAAATGAGGAATGGAGAGGAGATCTCGCGGACCGCCAGAAAATCAGGCTAGAAAAATGATATATACAAGATCAAAAATAACCTTAAGAATTAGTAAGAATAATGGGTGTTCGTTATCCTATAGTGTCTAAGGAATTTTAGTACGAAAAACTCGATAAGCCTGGTTTGAGGATATAGAGAACATGACATTGCAGGCCGTGCTGATGTTAAAGATGACGATGAAGAGGTGAGACGGGAAACATAGTCTCACGCCTGTATCCTCAAAGGGGTAGGCAAATGGGTATGACACAGCTACGGTTCGCCAACAATGTCTTTATAACTACGGGCTGTCTACTGATAATTTTTCTTTTAACGAAAAAGCTAAATCATACTGCCCGACCCGTGGATCGAACCCGAGACTTCATATCAGATAAGATAAGAACTGGACGAGTAAATTAACACAAAATGTGAAATCGAAAATAACAGTCACGAGCATTATTTGAACCTGCAACTCCTGGAATACCATCTTAGATGCTTTGCGAATTCAGCAATCGTGACAATTGTTCGGGACTGCGAATTTCGATAACACATTCATTCTTAACGTCTTGGGTGACGCCTGCTTTATCTGTCGAAAGTATTTGCATACATTATATCGACTAGGTAAATTTAATTTTACAATTAAGATTTTTACCAAATAATGACGCTGCCCTATAAATATTTTAATATTTTTATATATATTTTTTTAGGATTTCACATGCATAGCCATATAGGTTACTAACACAAAGTGTGAAAATGTGAAATCGAAAAGCTGAATGGCCAAGCATCTGGGACGGTATTCCAGGAGATGCAGGTTCAAATCCTGCTCGTGACTGTTATTTTGATTTCACATTTTTACCCTTTGTGTTAATTTATATGGCTAAACATGTCAAATGCTGAAAAAATACATAAAAATATCGAAATATAGACGGGTAACTTTTGCGTGACATGCAGAACTGTCCACCGTGACTTTGAAGAAAGGATAATAAACTACGATGATTACACAAACATCGTAGTACGTTATAGATTATCATATCACGTTATATATCAATAAATAAAACTAGCTCAAAGTAGCTGAAGGTTTTATTGCCAATGAAAAAGATATCCAATATTTGGGGATAAGACAAATGCCGTACACTTCGTAATGTTATCTTTACAACTGACTCAATATTTAAAAGTTTTGCGAATAATTTACACTGGCAAAAACCATTTGTGTTTCGTGGAGTACGCAGCTTACAGGTACGTAGGTTTATGATATATATGTTTTGTCGCTAATATTTGATAACCACAATCACATATAGGATTGTGATGTAATCAATAGTTTTATAGTAACAGATGTCCCGTCATATAGTAGCAGTGTACTAGCGCTCACTAAGGTTAGTAATTCGCTATTGTCTTATTTTACAAATGAAGGTGGAAGAATGTAGGTACAGGGGGAGACCGTGACTCCCTACCTATATCAAATTGGTCATGTATTCAAGGAAGTTGGAGTCAGGAGCCTCCAAAACCGGCGAGCGTGAGAGCCTTTTGGTACTCTGTTCTCTCTGCCTACCCCGCAAGGGAGATGCCGTGATGATAAGTAAGTAAGTAAGTACAAATGCAACTTAAGTTTTGCAAAAATCAAACTTTGATTTTAATAACTAGTTAACTCGGCGAATTTCGTACCACCTCCGAGACAATAAATTTTGTTTTAACTTATTAGCTGACTTAAATTAAGTTTTTATTAATATAAGAGGTGATCCATTTCGAGGTACCCTACTTTTTTAAAGAAAAAAAACAGAAAATTCAAATTTAACGGAGAATGTTTATTATCATTTGAAAGAACATTCTTTGGCATTTATTTTTTGGAGATTATGTCTATCAAATGTTGGCCGTTGCTACGTCGCAGATGGTCCATCCGTTGAGTCCAATTTTCGATGACTCGTCCGAGCATTTCGACTGGTAACTGGCGAATGACACGCGTGATGTTTTCCTCCAAGGCCTGAATCGAAGCGGGTTTGTCCGCATAAACTTTAGACTTTACATATCCCCGCAGGAAAAAGTCTAACGGTGTGATATCACACGATCTTGGTGGCCAATTGACCAGCCCAAAACGTGAAATTATGTGCTCACCGAAATGTTCTCTCAATAAATTCATTGATTGATGCGATGTGTGAGAAGTGGCGCCGTCTTGCTGAAACCAAATGTCGCCGAGATCACGAGTTTCAATTTCAGGCATCAAATAGTCGGTTATCATGGCACGATAACGGTCGCCATTGACGGTTACGATCGCGCCGGCATCATTTTTAAAGAAATATGGACCGATGATTCCACCAGCCCACAAAACACACCAAACCGTTGATTTTTCTGAATGAAGTGGCAGTTCTTGAATCTCTTCAGGTTGTTCTTTGTCGCAAATGCGGCAATTTTGTTTGTTTACATACTCATTGAGCCAGAAATGGGCCTCATTACTTTGTTGTTACCAGTCGAAATGCTCGAACGAGTCATCGAAAATTGGACTCAACGGATGGACCATCTGCGACGTAGCAACGGCCAACATTTGATAGACATAATATTCAAAAAATAAATGCCAAAGAATGTTCTTTCAAATGATAATAAACATTCTCCATTAAATTTGAATTTTCTGTTTTTTTTTCTTTAAAGAAGTAGGGAACCTCGAAATGGATGGACCTATTACAATTAATCCACAAAAAATCTTCTCTAAAATATATTATCGAAATTAGTCAATTTGTTCTCGAAATACAAAATCATAAATCATACAAAAAGTGTATGAGAAAATAAATTTTCTTCATAACCTTTTTTTTTAATTTATTTTATAGTTACATTGCTATTTCGGGCTGACACATATCTTACATATTAAAGATTATAAAAATCGGACGAGCTGGTTTGTCGCAGTGTTTATTATATATCGATAAATGTGACAGTATTAACTATTATTTAACTAAAACCAAAGTATGTAAATTATTTTTGGAAAAGAGGAAAATGCCGTATCAAACGTTAATTTTGAATCCATTAATATTAATGGAGATATTTAAAAAAACACAAAAAAAAACACCTTTGTTTTACAGAAATTCTTTTTTGTTTTAACTCAGCGGTCGATAAACAAGCATACAGCCACCTGATGGTAAACTGTTTTCATAGCCTATTAACGTTAGGAACACCAGAAGCTGCGCTTACGTGTTGTCAACACAAAGGAAAGGTATAGAGCTGGAGAGCAAGAATAATAAGGAGAGGATAAGAATGGGGCTTAGGCCTCTGGTACCCACAATAGTAGGAATAACTAACGTTGCTTCACGCTGATCGAGAGGGTGGAACTTCACTAATCCAGTCGGCCCATTCATGCTTGGTATTATTTAATTTACGTACTTATATATTTATGAAGTCGGTTTTATTTTACATTAAACAAAATTTGATATATACTTCGATAGATTTTAGAATTGGTGAAGGCACCTTTTACCATCACATATACGGAAATTCATTCATACTAAATGTTTGTTCCTTAGAAATAAAGCCGATGCTTTGTTAAAAAATAATGTCGGAGTGAACGGGTTTTAAGATTTATAATTTGTTATATTTTGTTCTAGGTGATTAAAAATGAAAGTATTTCTGTTGGCCCTGGTCGTTGTGGCGGTCTCCGCTTCGCCCATCCCTGATGAAAATGTCGGGCCTGTTGAGATGATAGTAAATGGTGTGGCGTCAGGCCAGCCCATAGAAATCGGAGACATCGTTGATATCAAGCTCCGTGAACACGCTGATGGTGAAGTGGTCGCCACAAATCTGATGCACCCTTACACCGCTGTTGGCATTGCCGAGGCTGCCGCTATTGCCGCTGCTGAAGAATCCATTGTCCCGGAACCAGTACATCTACCCCAACCTATAGCTCCAGAGGTTGTCTTGCCTGAACCCGTTGTTCTTCCTCAACCACTACTTCCTGAAGTGTTCCTTCCAGAACCCGTGGTACTTCCTGAAGCTGTTCAGCCTGAAGTGATCCTTCCAGAACCTGTGGTACTTCCCGAAGCTGTTCAGCCTGAAGTGATCATTTCTGAACCTGTAGTACTTCCTGAAGCTGTTCAGCCTGAAGTAGTTCTACCTGAACCTGTAGTTCTTCCCCACCCCGTTGCTCCTGAAGTAAATCTACCTGTGATCATCGCCTCCCCAGAGCTAGTTTCTCCTATTGAAGCAGTCGCAGCTCAGGAATCTGACAACGAGGTCTACAACGATGGATTAGTGTCAGTGACCGTTAACAGTCCACAAGAAGTAGGCGTATTCTCAACCTTACAGTCCTGGATCAGTGTAGTACTGAACTACTTCAGCGGAGGTGTTCAGACTACCCAACAAATTGTTTAAGTTCAAAAATATTTCTACATTCTTATGAGGTATATAGATATATAAATGCCTTATAGAATTTAACAGCTGTTTTATTTTTACACCTTTATGTATCATTGTCAATCAATTTTTCCTAGTTATTTTGTATATTTATGAATTTAACAATTATTCTTCATTAATAAAATGTTTCTGGATACAAATTGCACTGCGTATGTTTAGGGTTAACATTGTAATTTCTAATTGTTGTTCGGGTGTACGTGTATTCATCAGTTTCATGGAGTAACTGTCTCAATCTCAGATAGTATTGGCATCAAAATTTCCAGCAAAGTCCAGCTTGGGAGTAATTTGGAGGATAAAGCCAATTTGCCAAGCAAAAAACTTGCGAAGTGGGGCAGCGACTTGTACTATAATTATAAAGCATAAGTCCGTCGCAAGAAGCATGCTCATATCTATAGGCCGGCGCACTTAAATACCAGCTCAACCAACTTGACTAACTGCAAAGGCGTGCTATTCGAATTGTCAATGATCCCAATCTCATGGGTGGACTTGAATTGTTCGTGCGGTAGAGAGATTTTAGGTATCTCTGTGTGGTCTATCGACTCTTCAATCAGGAGTCCTTTGAGGAACTGTTTGAGTTATCTATATATGTTTGGTATATCTGTTAGTGTTTGGTTTATCTATATACCACCAGATAAAGATGTCATATCAAAGACGGTACATCTTAAGGCACTGGGATAAATTTCCTGTTGCGGCATTTCCCTAGCGCCACAATATGTCGTTCTTTAAATGAAGTTGGAGAAGAGCACTTTACTCACGGCATGAGGTGACTTAGCTTTGCCCCTGGTGTTGCCAAAGTACATAAGCGGTGGCTACCACTTACCATCAGGTGGGTGTTTTCTCTCCTGCCACCGTTGGCGAAAAAAATAAATCTTGTACATAAACATATACACACATGTACATTATATACAACTATGATTTAGTTTGCCAACTGCCTCGGTGGTGTAGCGGTAGTGTATGCGACTGCTAATCATGAGGTCTCGGGTTCGATCCCCGGGTCGGGCAATGTTATTGAGCTTTTTCTAACGTAAATGGAAAGGTGGTGATAATTAACATGTATATAACCAAAAATTAACAACTCCCGTAGGACAACAAATTAAGGCATATAAACCTAACGACAAAACGGATTTCAATGAAATTTATTATACACGTAATGGACTTGACATATTTGAGTATTGAGGTTTAAACAGACGAAGTCTAATCATCTTCGTATTAGCAGAAGGAGAGGGCTCAGTTGATTTCGGGTGCTGAAATTGCACAGGATCGCACACTTTTCTTCATAGACTAAGTATATAAATATATACCCGCTACAATTTTAATACTAAGGATGAAGAAAATGATGCACATATTAGGTTATGTTAAGATTGAGTGAGACACATTTATAAGTTTATTATCCTTTCCACGTATGCGTTATTCTTGTTGGGAGCCAATTCAACTGGCTCCAAACACTAAGGTGGCAAACCATCCCCATCGGTATGTAAGTTTGTTTTTTATTGGCGTAAAAATAACGTTCATAAATCACGTTATATTTGCTTTCACGTTCTATTACATTTGAAGCCATATATAAGCATAACTGAAATTTCTTTTGTAGATATCCGGCTAAAACAGGTAGTGCATTTTTAGTGTACAAAGTTATATAACCTTCTTAAATTATTCGGGTTATCATATGTCAAACTATCGCGATCTCGATATTGCATACTCTGAGAACGTCTGTCTACGCCTTTCTTAGTTATCTTTTTCTCTCTCACACGTCGTAATTGTTTACTTCATCATAAACAATAACAGTTTAGTATTTAACACGCTTGGTCAATGAAAATCCAAGTTACCCAACGGCATGTGTTATAATAAACTATTCAAATATTTACTGAAATGGTTCAGACCTTCAGTTTGGCACGTTCTCAACTTGCTCGCGTTGTCCAACTTCAGTTATTTAGCTCGTTAAAATGAACTTTCCTAACGAAATGATCGGCCATTGTTATTATAGTTTAGTATGCAACGTCTAGACCTGTGAACTTTATCGCTAGAATACTAATACTTACTAGTAGTTTTTAAATGGAGTTTATAAAACTAGTCGAGAAAATCTTTAATTAAAAATTGGAATAAAAAGTGTCGCTCATGTTAGCAGTTTTAGGAGAGCGCAGAATTAAAATGATTGCTTGATTTTTTTCCACAGCTCAATAATGCAAGACAAGGGCTTTTTAATTTGACATAGGACTTAGCCATAGTTTAGGTACACGTTAGCCCAATGCGGTTTGGAACTTCTCAAGTAGTCAGGCTAATATTACGTTTAGACTTTAGACTAAGAATCACATTAGAAACTTTTAGATCTTTTTTTTCAACCCATGTTCTATCCCCCTGTTAGACACGGGTCTTCTCTCACAGTGAGAAGGATTAGGCCATAGTTCACTAAGCTGGTCCAGTGAGTGTTGGCAGATTTCATAAGCCGTCGAGAAAATCTCCCAGGCATACAAGTTTCCCCACGATATTTTCCTTCAGCGAGCAGTGATAAATTGTAAACAAATAAATACATAATATCGAAAAATCTCGAAAAGACAGGGGTGTGTGGCGTACGAAGTCTGAACCTTGGATTGGGGATCGGTAGGTAGTCTTTGCAGTCCTTAATTTTCCCACTAGGCTATCACGCTTACCACTGAAGGAATGTAATATGGTTCCGGTAGCCCGCCAATAAAGGCGGAGAGATGGCACACGGCGGGTTTCTTTAGTAGGTGAGGGCCCCACACTACCCTGTTCGTTGTCCCGAACGACAGGGTGTGCGGTTAGGAACATTTTTTCCCACCTTAACAAAAAAAAAGGCTATCACTGTTTTAGTAAAGAAAATACCAACGAACTCAAAACAGAACAGTCAATTGAACAAAATATTTCTGTTTCAAGAACATTTATCACATCATTTTAACTCGTAGTTAGGTATTTTGAAAATCAATATATCAATATTCTATTCATTTATCTTAATCCTACTAATTTTCATATTTCATCCATGAAACGAACGGTAAACAGTGGCTTATTGTTGTCACCACTATAAGAAATAAAAAAAATAATAATATTACAAATGAGAAAGTTCGTATCTATCCATCCATCAGCCTTTCATCGTCCACTGCTGGACATAGGCCTCTCCAAGAGAACGGTGCAACGAGCGGTCCCGCCATGGGAGATAATGCCGTAATCGCCACGCTTGGCAGGCGGGTTGGCGATCGCAGTGGATGTTGTTAATACTCGAGGGAGTGCTGCTGCCCACTCCCCCGGTATTCCCTCAGTCGGCTCTTACGACTCCCATGGGTAGAGAGGGGTGGAACAATTCTAAAGCCGGCCCCACACGGCCACCTATACGTTATATCAACGTATACCTATATGTTATATCAACTATCCATCCATCAGCCTTCTATGATCCACAGCTGGAAATAGGCCTCCCCATGACACCACCTAACCAGCGGTATTATGCCGACTGCATCCAACAGTTCCCTGCGTCTTTGTCTAGGTTATTGATTCACTCGATATGAGGCTTTCCTGTATTGCGTAGTCCGAAACGTGCTTGCAACTCGAGAACCTTTCTTCTCCATCGGTTGTTGTCGGTTCGTCGTGCGATGTGGCCTGCCCATTGCAACTTGTTGTACAATACGTCATTATCTTGAGTAACACATAGGATACTTTATATCCCGGTAAATGACATGACCACAGAACACTGAATAATAGGGATATGACTTACTAGGTGTTACTTGATTCATTGATTGCGCTTCTTTATATTGCAACTTTTTTTCATGTATTACAGAGCAAAACATGATGGGTAACAAGTATAATCCCATTGATATTTTAGAGGTTCATATTTTAGTTCAAATCCAAGTATTTTTTTCCCTCTGAAAGCAATTCTTAAGTTTACGTTTAATCGAAGTCACGGGTGGTAATTAGTATACCGTTAAAATACCTTATCAAGTTCAGACTTATTTGATGCATAATCATCATCTAACCCTCAAGCTCATACTAACTAAAAATATAAAGGGAGCATTACGAGCAATCCAGTAAAGCCATATAAAACCATGCCAAACTTCTGATTACACGCGCTCACGCACACAAATATAAACAAAACCATGTTAAAACGAAGTGTCATAAACCACGAGTGTTACCAGAGTATGATTTGAAATTACCCAAAAGGACTCGACGATTTCTTAGGCACGTTACGTAGGTACATACGACTACGTCAACGAATAAAATACTATAAATATATATAAATTGTCGGCGCCATAATATTCTCGATTTGCTGTAAATTTACTTTTTACTTCCTTTACGTCATAGTATAAGGAAACAAGTAGGTTATCTCAGACCCCGTGCGAGCGATAATTACCTACGCACTCAGGGCTGGTCACTTTTAGTTTATTCAATCGTCTTAAATACAGAGCTAGTTTTTATATATACAAAATTTAAATAAATTGCCTTGAAACTTAGGCGGAACATCAGGGATCCTTAATACAAAGTTTCTCAATTATATGTTTTTATGCATAGAACGGGAGCTGTATATTTGTTTGCAATGATATAATTTATTTAGTGTTGTGATTTAAGAAGATCCCGTCTATATGTCATCCAAATCCAGTATTTTTTTTTCCGATATGTAGCCATCTATGAGCTTGAATTAATAAATAACGAGCGGTAGCGGCGATCAACGAAGCTTGGGCGCACGGCAATACGAGTACGTATGAAACGCCGGCGCAACCGTGACGGGCGCACCTTTAGCAATTTTAAATTTTGTTATTGTTTGCGTGCGGCGACTCGTAGTTACTGGCATGCACACATACAAACCACGCTCGGTTCGTTTGTATGAAGATAACCTACTTCTTTCCTTATACTATGTTTATGTTTTAAACATAAAACTTTTAAAAAGTTAAAGAGATTATTTCTTTCCGATGACGACACTTTCACGCACACATCTTAGTCGCCTCATACGACACCCGTGAGAAATAATCGGGTGGTGACACTTGTATTCTTAGTCCGTCACCACACGGATTTACTAATATTATTTACCACTTCAGGGATAAAGACAAGTTTTAAAAAGTGTGGTATTATAACCGGTATGTATTTTAGCAGTATAATTACCTATATTATAAAATACTTATACAAGGGTTTAAGTAAGGTGAAACAACCAATTATAAATGTATACCAAGTTCAATAAATTATGTTTCTGTAAGTAGGCCATTTTGTGATAGTTGAGCCAGCTTAAGGCTTATTTCTTTTACTGTAATACGTTATGATACTAATATTATAAATAGGAAATTTTATGCTAGTATGCGGGTTAGTTCTTAACACTATATAGACTCCATGTATTTCTTGAAACTGATCATAGAAGTGATAGTGGTAAAAGCAAGGACTACAAAGACAATGGTATCGAGTTCAATCTTCAATAGGTGCTTTGTCGAGAGCTCTGATTTTTTGATGTTTTCGGATTAGGTCTTTGTTTACCAATATCACTCCTCGGTGAAGGAAAACTACGTGAAGAAACCTGCAGGCCTGAGGGATTTACTCAACAGCTTGTGAAGTATGCTAATCTGCGTTCGTATTGAGACCCAGGGTCCATATATCGCAGCGTATATAAAAGAAAATATTATTTTCGCGAAAAAATAAAGGAGAAAGGAAGTATAGTAAAGTATACGGAGGGGGGCTAAGCTCGTATAATAACGTCGTAACTGAATAAGTTTGTTGTTGTATTGTTAGTAGAATAAATTGGTTTTAAACTACGAAGATACACTGGGAAATGTAGTCAATATCTATTTAGTTGTTAATTGACTAAACAAACTGTCGTTAACTCAGTAATAGTGCGGTAACTAAGCACCTCAAACCTTAATTTGTATTGAGTGTATTTCTTGGTTGAATTAATTGACTCTAAGAATAAATTGTCTTGAAGCCACTGCAGTTTATAAATGTTTTTATTAAGATTTCATTTTACTTTAGTCAGTTAGACAAATAGTTTTTGATCTGTATTTTAGCACTCAACATGCTCAGCTACTTTAAAGAACAAATTATTTATGAATGTGGAAAAAGAGAACAGTCTAGAGCACTTCCCGGGATTTGAATGGACGTAGGTTCGAATCCCGCTCGCACTGAAGTTCTCTTTTTCCACCTTCACAAATAATTAGTTTTTTAAAGAAAATTATTCATGCTACACTGTACACGTGATAGAAAGGAAATATAAATCATTTTTATATAATGTTATATAATTGTTTTATTTTTAATTTATATATTTTTATAATGTCAATCAAACAATCACAGGACACAAACGTATATCATTAAAAAATACTAATTACATAGCGCCTGACGCATAGAATACAATACCTAACGTGTGTGTGATACTTATATGGTGTTATATATGTATATTATCATCTGATATATAGGTACGTCGCTTTCTTCTGAACATATGAAAATATAGCTTTCTTTTTCAATCTCTCTGTATTATATATTCCTTGTATCTCGTGTAACGAAATGTGCTTCAACGTAAACTTCTAGTTCAATTGTTAATATAAAATTATACTGCATAAGACGTTCGTCTTAAAAAATGAGTTGTTGATCGACTAATGTCAAATTCTGCAATTCGGTACAGATGACGCAGAAGTTGAAGAGAAAGCCCTCTATGAAATGGGAATTAGGTACTCCATAGAGTAGAGTATGGTGTTTTGAAATAGTATTAAACAAAATCCGTTCATTAGATTTTGCGTAATGCGCGAACGAACAAACAGACAAAAAATCTAAAAAAAAAATTTTGTTTTTAGACATGCCTATATTACAGTATTTATTTCTCAAACATCTTAAATTTACAGACATAGCTCTGTTACAGCTTTATAATAGTACCTATAGATTATGTCTCGGCATAAAATTTAGATTTAGCCAACATTGTGCTGTGACCATTGATGTATAAACAAGAGAAGATACACAATTAGGCAGTAAAAGTGTCCACTATAAATTAGTGCAGATTACGCTTTCCTGCACTCTTTTTGTTTCTTCAACGAGCGAGCAGCCGCAACACCCACAACGTATCACTATGCCTAATAATACTAAAATCTCTTTTGAAAAACTCATTCACTCTCTTTTGCTCTCGTAATTCTTTATAAATGAATAGTGTCATTACACTCAAGCACGCAATTATAAGCTGTTACTATTTAAAAAAAAAAATGCGAAATTAATGAAAATTTTGCCACGATTTCTAAACACAATTGTGTATCCTTAATTTATAGATGCTGTGACTTGTTTTTTGTGAGTGATGACGTAATTTTACATCTAAAACTGCCAATCACAAGAAACTCCTATTTGCTGAAGATTTGGTAATGTACTCGCGCAAAATTTGCACGTGGCTATTAAAAGGCTCGTTTAGGCATAATGTATTTGGTTCGCGTATAATCATAATGCTTGCGGACTGTAGTGCAGTTGCTCTCTTATAGTGTGTGGCCGTTGATGAAATTGTCGACTGATTTATGATGCCCAGCTTGTGGTGCGAGATTTAAGTGAATAACAGCTTTTATGACCTTAGAATGGAAATGATGGCTATACAATATATTCTTCGTCTCTCACTATAAGGATGTGACAACTATTTCTTACAATAAGAGTCTTTAACACGTGAATTTAAAAAAACATAGCATCACGCCTGTATTCCCCGAAGGGTTAGGCAGAAGTGTATTACACACTATATTGGTGGAGTCTCTCCGCCTATATTGGCGGACCACTGGAACTGTGTTGCATTACTTCAGTGCTCCGCCGGTGCATTGCCAACCCTAGAGAAAGGGATAGCAGATGGAAAGCACCTGGCGCATGATGATGATACATTGCTAGCAACAACGTCAAATTAATAAATCAATACAGTCTGAAGACAGAAACAATTAAAATACAAATGTTTCTTTTCCAAGTCAGTAACAATACATCCCACGCCCGCAGGTCAGCATGTATTAAAAGTGCCACCTCTTTTAGTACACTTTTTTAAGAATCACAAACAAAGTACTTAAATACATGTCACGCACATTTCGCACGCGAGTACAACACGCTACTTGTGGTCGATTACATCGCTGTGCTCGGCCAACGGTCAAATCCTGATTCTATACCGAAATTTAATCCCTGAAGTTTATTTATAACCATAATATATTAATCATAGGCATATTAATATAACCTAAATAGCAAGACCAAAGTCTGCAAAGACTCACTGTCTCTGCTCTTGGTCTTCCCATTAGCCTAAAGAGTACCATCTATAGTTTTAAGTCAAGGGCTCACAGGGCACACCTATGATTTTTCGAATTCAGTGTAATGTTAGTATTAGTATATCTACAATAATGCCAAGAAAGATATGATGCAATTTCTCTTAATAATATTT
This sequence comes from Leucoma salicis, assembly GCA_948253155.1. Lineage (NCBI taxonomy): Eukaryota > Metazoa > Arthropoda > Insecta > Lepidoptera > Erebidae > Leucoma > Leucoma salicis. Next base: position 7,687,006 of record OX411820.1, on the reverse strand, counting down.
CATTTTCTTTTATAGAATACACAAAAATTATTATCATTTATTAAACATAATAGAAGTATTCAACTTAATGCCCAAAATTTCACTTCATTTGATATTGAATAAATTAAACACCCTTTCGTGAGTGAAAAAAAACCACTTAAGTTTTCTCAGCCATTAGCGTTTGATTAGTTTAAAAATTTAAATCTTCTCATCTCGATAAATATACCTTTTTAAAGCATCATTTATTTTTGTATGAGTGAAAAATTGCAACTATGCATTGAAGTATTATAAACATGAATCCTTCGTAGCATATCGTAGCTATCACCGTAGACTCGTAGAGCATTGTAGCACGTGGCGACGATCATGCATCATAAAAGGAGAAAACCCTGTTCATACAGGGTAGAATTTAGACAGCTGAATCGATCAGTATAGTAATAATTTAATCTAAATTATTATAAATAATTAATTATAATCTAATTTATTAGCAATATTATATACATTCTGATTGTGCCTAATAGAGTAAAGTAAAAGAAAAGGATCAATATTAACTTTTAAATCAACTTTGTGACCTAGAAAACATGTGGATCGCGTTTTCGACAGAAAACCGTTGACCGCATCGTATTCGATCGAGTTAACTTTTTACTTTCACGAAACGTACGCGCCTTTGAGTGAATCGATAGGGCTGTAGCGGCCACCGCGGCTGCAGGCAGCGGCACGACAATTATTGTGCCGCCGGTGACGCGAATTTAGGGCAGCGAACCGCGGCGGCGCGGGAACGCGGGGAGCCAGGCCAAGCTGGCGGGGCCAGGAACTATGACATTATAGAGCTTTCCGCGCTGAATTTAGCTTCTCATTTAAATCGATTCTTTATTCAGTCACGATAACAACAAGACATACTTTGACGCCAACTATCGTCAATTATGTGCTAGCTTTATTCTTGTGTATCTGTAATAGTTTTTTTGTATTAGCCAGATAATGATGTAATAGACAGATTATTTTTCTACACGATCTATAGCTTGTAATAAAATACTTCACATCTGCCAAGCCTCCTGCAATGGCTTAATGTCTGGTAGTAATCTATAAACTAATCTAATGTTTTCCGTTTGTTAATCAATAATTGCTTTCTGTTTTCTCCGAATTATAATATTAATCGAATAAATTTAAAAAAATCAGCAAGTGGTCATGTCTTTTTTTTCCCTGAATATATAATTGGTTCATCAGGCTGTAATGGGTCTAGAAAATTAATAGAGAAAGACATAATCTTCTATGCCTCTAGCAAATTATTGTATTTAGCAGTAATATATTTATTCTTTACTATCGATTCTTAAATAATTATTTACTATCCAGTTCTCAATAAAGCGCTGATGTCAGCGCTGTTCAGTGCTGACTAGGAATTTAAATACGGTAGCCGTGGGGCCAGTCCGCGACGCGCCCCGCGCCGGCCGCTTGTGCCGCGAGAGCCGAGCCGCTCCCCGCCATGCGCACGACTCGACCGCGTCGGCACCTAGCGTGCTAGCCCGCCTAACTCGCTCAACTTATGAACATGTTGCGACTAAAACGCGATCACAGGTGAGCATTTTTCGGGTGAAACTTTTAAAGTGAAATCCATTGAACTTTAGTTGTGAGCTGATCGATATGTTACGGTGAGTTACTAATATATTATTTATTACCAGTATTCGGACCTTTTTTATTTAGTTAGTTAAATCATCAATATATCCCGTATTTTTTTTTAAGTTTTTGAGCTATAAAGCGTTAGGTTGTTTAAATGAAGTTTTGTCGTCAGTATCCTGACCTAGTTCAATAGTGCAGATCGATGACGACGATGCTTTCCGTAACGATACGTTGGCATAACAGAGCTTTATTAACACAATAAATGCCGAGTGGCTGCCCGGTCCGCGGCGGCTAAAGGTAAAAGGTCAGGAAGTTAAAACTTACTTCGTCACGTCTTCCCATGCGGACGTCGCCATACTGAATTTTTTATTAACTTTGTACAGAGAATTATAATAAATTGACATCATTATATTCACGGACTAAGAATCCGATACAATTCCATAAAACCGTACGTCCATGTGGAAAACTAAGAATACAAGTGTTACCACCCATATTTGCCCGCGGGTCTGATTTATTCGGTGATTAGGAGAAGTAATCAATTTAATACCTCCTGATATTTACACAAATGTTACATATTATGTAATTAAACTACGTTTACGGAATCTATTACATTTTATTTGTTTATTCTACTATCAAAAGGTTTAGAAAACTATACAGTATTCATGATCACGGGTCCACATCTTTGTCCAGCTGTGGACTAAGATCTTAGACGTCCAGTGGCTGGCGATAATCAGCCATTAAATGTATGGATACCAGAGAATCAAGGAAAAGCGATAGATTCTGTAAACGTAGTTTTCTATACTATTATAAAGCTGTAACAGAGCTGTGTCTGTACATTTAAGATATTTGAAAAAAACTACTGTATTAGGCATGTGTGAACACAAAATATTTTTTCTTTAAGATTTTTTGTCTGTTTATCTCTTTGTTCATTAACGCATCACACAAAAATTACAGAACGGATTTAGATGCAACTTTTTTATTTAATAGCTCTTGATTAGACTTAAAAATTGGTACCTATACATTTTATCCAGCTATTATATCGGGAACCTGAGATATAACCTAAAAATCAGCTTTTGGCTGTGGCGGAGCCGCTAGCATGGGCTAGTATTTCATAAAGTAAGCATTGCATTACTGGTCGTAGAGCTGGGTTTCAAGTGGGAATTCTTACTTGTTAAAGGGCCCGAGCGGGTCGGTACCATCGTCTTCCGTGTGAGTGGTCATGAAACACCTTGGTGTGTTTTGATTGTATTCGGATATAGAATTCATTCATTTCTCATCCACGAAATGAAATGGTGACAAGGAGTTTGACTTAGTATAGTATAGTCCTTAGTATAGTCCATGAGCGACGGTTGCCATCTACCAATAAGTAAGCTGTGAAAAATATACATAGCCTTCAAATTGTACAAAAATCTTGTAACAATTGGGAGAAAAATTAAGGCTTGAAATTGCCATTGCACGAGGAGGACTTGAAATAAAATCCATTCATCCATCCTACAAAAAGCACTAATATAATAACCTAGCGGCAAAAGTAAAGACTACAAAAACAGAGTATCGACTTCTATTTCCAGTCCTAGACCTCGCTACAAAGGAAGTATGTTATGTACAAACCTATGCACTCACGCTTATTTTTCAGAGGAGTAGGCATAGCTAATTGATTGCCATTTGGGGTAAAACAAGCTTGAATATTTTTTTTGTTTTTGACACTAACATACTTTTGTACTATTATAAAGCCGTAACAGAGTTGAGTATGTACATGGAAGATATTTTTTTATTGCTTATGATGGCAGATGAGCCAAGGCCCACCTGATGGTAAGTGGTAACCGTCGCTCATGGACTCAATTATACCGAGAGTATAGTCAAGCCGCTGCGCGCCATTTCATTTCTCAGATGTGAAATAAAAGAATAAACGGCTATCTTCTGCTACAGCCAAAACACACTGACGTGCTTCATGACCGGTCACACAGGAGACGGTCGTACAGTACAGACCCGTTCGGGCCCAATAGCAAGTGAGTACTCTCACTTAGTACCCAGCCCTACCACCAGTAATGCAATGGGTGATAATTGCTTACTTCCCTTAGTTGCCTTAATACGAAACCCATGGGAAAGGATGGGGTGGTGACACTTGTATTCTTAATCCGTCACCACACAGACAAATTTTGAGAAAAAAATACTGTATCAGGGTATCTCTGGACAAAAACATTTTTTTAGAAATTTTGTCTGTTTCTGTTCATCTGTTTGTCTGTTTGTTGACTCGCAGATAATGAAAAAAACTACCTAATGGATTTTAATGAAATTATTAGATTGCTCTCGATTAGATTTAATGATTGGTATTCTGAAATATAACCCAAAAAACTAACGGCGAAGCCAGGAGCAAAGGCTAGTATAAAAAAAGGTAGCTGATATTGATAACCTTAACATGTCCAAGAAAGTTGTCAAGTCCACAAAACAGTCGACATTAAATTGATTATTTCCCAATTTACTGTTCAAATATTTGCATTCACAGCATCTTAGACAATATACTAGAACGAAATTTATCTAATATGAGTATTCAGTTATGATACGCTGCGAATTGAAAGCTATTTCGTAAAATGTTATCGTTCTCTCTATACACTTTAGACGTAGCATGAGAACACGGCTTCAGTTAAGTTTCATGGTAGGGTAAAAAAATGAATGCCGTCTCAGTCATTCTGGTTACGTGTTTTCTGCACAATGGGGCTAAAATTAACCATAAATATCGTAATACTAGGCTAGATGAGTCGTCAAGGGATTTGGTTTCGCAATTTTCTTCCTTCGAAGTAATATACTCTTTTATTTTACTTCTTTAATCGATTGAGTCTTTAAATGGGGTAACATTTTTAAAATGTCCAATTCATTTGTTTCTGCGTATGTAGTAATGTGTACGTTATATTATTATTACTACAATAATTATTTCATTTCATATCCGTGAAATGTAATAATGAGTAGGGGCTTGAAAATAATCTTAATGTACGTATAAGTAATCGAGTCCATGACTGTGTGGTGCTTCTATAAGCAATAAAAAAAAAGACTGGATGTGAGATACTTAGCTGCAGACATTTGTGAATTAATCATTGTTTTTTTGTCTATATTCAAAATACTTAGGAGATATTACGCATTATTATATATCATATATACATTATTTAGATCTCTGGTGATATATTGCGGATTTTGTTTTATATCCTCTACAATTCCTCAAGCTACACTGAGGAATTAACAGTAGGAATCAAAGATAATACCGAATACAGCACTCGAGGATTATCAGAGAATACAATGTCTTGAAACCCGCTAAGAATTAAAACAATAAAGCTTCGAATAGAGTATACTCGATACCTTTCAAAATACTACTCTGTCAAGAAAGTACCGGGAAAAGACCAATAATACACAAAATTTTTGTTATTCATCCAAATTTATTTTACCACCTTCAAAGTATGCTCCTTCAGAAACGATAGACTTACGCCAACGAATAATCCAATCATCAAAACATTTTTTAAACGCTGTTTCCGGAATTGAGTTCCGTTCTCGCCGCGAATTCTCCTTTAGGTCTTCTACCGATTAAAAACGGGTGCCACGAAGTGGTAATTTGAGTTTAGGAAAAAGAAAGAAGTCGGCTGGACCCATATCTGGTGAATTTAGTGGTTGCTCGATGGTATTTGTTAAGTGTTTGGACAAAAATTCATTCACAATGATGGCCTTGTGCGAAGGAGCATTATTGTGGAGCAAAATCCAAGAATTTTCTTTCCACAAATCTGGCCTTTATCGTCGAATCTGCTCTCTTAAACGGCGCATAACGCTCAAATAATATTCTTTATTTACCGCTTGACCTTTTGGCAAGAATTCCGAGTGCACAACACCGCGATAGTCAAAGAAAACAGTCAACATGACTTTGACTTTTGATCGACTTTGGCGTGGTTTTTCGGTTTCGGTTCGAATTGACTCGTTCTAGCATGTCCTCAGCGACTCTCATGCGATTGAGTTTTTGGAGAAAATTAAGGTCTTTTGGCACTAGCCGACATGTTTCATCCCCAAGAGATTATTTTCAATGGTACGGATCGACTCGTGAGACACAGAAAGTTCGGCGGCTATCACTCTCAAAGTTGAATGAGGATTTTCAGTCTCTATTTCCTTCGCTTTTGCAATGTTAACTTCAGTTGCAGACGTTGATGGCCTACCAGAGCAAGGCAAGTCTTCCATCACATCTCGACCGCTTTTTAACTCATAAGCACGTGTTTTTGATAAAGTCGATTCACCGTAAGCCTTCTGTAACATTTTCAGTGACTCCGAACACGAAATTCCATTGGCGATGCAAAATTTAAGACAAACTTTTTGTTCGATGTTTTTGTCCATTATGAAATTCGAAATACACACTAGATATGATATAACTAAAAACAGCACTGTATTTAATATAAATAACAGATGCAACTCAAACTCCGTGCCAAAATGGATAACAGTTGTGCCAATCTAACAACAACAAAAAAAAAACAAAATTTGAATTTGGAACCATAAACAAATCATCCATTCCCAATACTTTCTTGACTGAATGTATTCGAATACTATTATCCCTCTCTCTCTAGAGGATTCTCTCTTTCACTATTATATATACTGTGCATTACCAGTGGCTTCACTAGTAATAATTATAGTAATAAATCAATTATGGATAAGATTAACCAATTAAGTATCAAAGTAACCCCTATGTACATTTCACGGTCCTAGTCACCGCAGTTTGGGATGTGCGTTGATATCCTAGGTTTGTAGTTCTAGTAATTTACTAGTATGTATTAAAAAAACTAGACGTCTCGGGACGTCTAGCAGATGTGAAAACATCGAAATTATTTTGTAGAAATAAAATGATCATAACTTGACAAAGTACTCCTCAAGACCAATCAAGCGAGTATAAACTCGATAGGGTTACGTTGTTTCATTACAGAGTTACTGTAGCCACCTTCCAGCTCCATCGTCAGACTGTGATACCATCCACCATATACCATCTAGAGACAAAGTGCTCGTCAAGATGAATGATACGAGCCCAAACTCAATGGGGTTACACCGTTTCATTATAGACTTCCTATGTCCACCTTCAGCTCCATCATCAGATCAGCTCAATGTTATCATAATATTATATTTTCAAGTGATATACACATTCGTGTAAAATTTCAGCTCAATCGGAATCCGGGAAGTGTGTCAAATTTAACTTACAAGATTTTAACGGGACAAGTAAAATAATAAAATAAGAGCATCGCCACGCTAACAGCCGATTTTACCCTCCCTCCGCATTAGATGTTTCACATCAAAAAATACGAAGTCTGCATAAGTTGAGACTTTATGTGTCGTAATTTTTACATTACAATATCAGTGTGTGTTACTTTTTTAGAGTGATTTCAAACTAATTAATGTTAAACGAACACATTGTTGGACAATCTTAATTACAGCTCTAAACAATTTTATTGCTATACGCTAGTTTTCCCATTTAACTTAGTTGTGAAAGCTTTTTTAAAGTTCCACAAAGATGAATACTCAAATACAAATTAAATATAATAATAGATATGCACTTACAAAACTTCAATGATAAAATCTAAAACATTATTAAAATTTTATAAACATTTTGATAAATCTACGTTATAAAAATGATTCAGTAGATTTGACTATTAATTAAATTTCAATAATTTCTTGTAACAATTTTGAATATGCAATTTTGTTTAAGTTCCCCCTGATATTACACATCATTTATCAGCGATAACCTAAAGCTACATTAGCAAACTACATTCAGCAAACTTAATATGCCTTAAATACGTCATATATGTAATTTTGCTTTTTATTGACATATTATCAGTCTTAAATTATAGCGAGTGTGAAAGTACCTTAAATATTCTAAACAGAAAGTTTTACTAAAATAATTCATTTTTATTGATCAAATTGATAACCAAATAAAAAAAATAACGACGGGAAAGCTACTTTTCAAAAATAAATCGTATTTAGAGGCCATAACGCGAAAGATATTTTCGCGACCAGTTTTCTTTAACCAGCCATAACGCCTGTGAAATTCTATCTATCCAGAGACTGACAGTTTAAAAGCCATTTTCAATAACTGCCTTCGGAAATATTATTGGCAGTTATAAGAAAGAAAGGGAAGATTTTGAAGGACAAGTTGATTGGTCGTGCTGATTATATATTTAGTCTAGACGTGTAGTGAAAATACATTGTTACGGCACAATGATTATTACACACATCGCACTATAAAATATTATAGACCTGATAATGCTGCAAACGATTATATCTTATATGTGTACAGTATATTATTATATGCGGCCATGTGGGGCCGGCTTTAGAATTGTCCCACCCCTCTCTACCCACGGGAGTCGTAAGAGCCGACTGAGGGAATACCGGGGGAGTGGGCAGCAGCACTCTCTCGAGTATTAACAAAATCAACTGCGATCGACAACCCGCCTGCCAAGCGAGGCGATTGCGGCATTATCCCCCATGACGGGACCGCTCGTTGTGGCGTTCCCTTGGGGAGGCCTATGTCCAGCAGTGGACGTTGAAAGGCTGATGGATGGATGGATGGATATTATAATATTTATACTAATAATATTCAAATATATCCTATTGTCAAAAAATCCGCTGTGTCTGAAAACGAAGGTCTACGACCAGTGTGTGTTACCAGTTATGACATATTATGATTTATGGAATAGTGACGTGGTCTCTAAATATAGGCCTTGTATCAAGGTACTAAATCGCTTAGTGTGCCATGAAGTGGGCTGTGCTCGGTATTTCTCTACGTAATCGAATCTGTAATACAAAGATCCGTATTGAGTAAATTGTTGCGAAAACAGAAAAAGATAATTACGTGTATGATTCGAAGCCACGTTTTTCTAGAAACCCTTAGCAAGCATGTTAACCACAACACTAATGAATATTATGCTCATAAGATAGTGATGAATTCATACTTATTTGTAAATTTACAGGCTATAGGGATTTTTGAATGTAGATATACATTTATTTTATGTTTATTCCTTTTAAACCAGACAGGTTTATAAGAGTTATGTAAAATGATAGTGATAATACAAATATAATTTATATAAAACAAAGCAAACATAGAATCACGCCTGTATTCCCTGAAGGGGTAGTCAGAGGTGTATTAGACACCCACGCCAGCTATGTTTAAGTCCCACGTAATAGGGGGCGAGCCTATTGACGTCTACCGGGCACATTTCCAAACTCCGGGCTGCTACTGAGAATATTTCTATTTTTTTTTTACGATAAATCTCAATAAGATTTCCGACCCTGGGATCGTACCCGAGAATAATTTATATACATGTTGTAAAAAAAACCATTATATTCACAAAAACAATTTATTTGTGAAAGTGGATAAGCCTACCACTATCGTCTCTGCTTTGCCCTAGGTTGGCTGGTAGAGAATGCCCATAGCATTAAGTCCGCCTTATGCCACCTTTTGTGCAAAAGTTATAAATAAATAAAAACGAGATATAAAGTATAGATTATATTTGCACTTTCTGTGCTGAGGGTAATGTCAACTTATTATTGACAAAAACAGTAGTAGTCAGTAGTTTTTTTTGTATCTTCGGTGCTCGATATAGTAGCGATATAAAACGTCAACCAATTTTTAAGTCTAATCAAGAACTATGAAACGAAAAAGTTCCGTAGTTTTTGCGTGATGCCCTTACAAACATGTGGACAATTTTTTTAAATAAAATAGTTTTAAGTATCTTAAATGTACAGACTTAGCACTGCTACAGTTTTATAATAGCGCCTATAGATGGGTTGATTGAGAAGTTACGGAATGTAAACTATATTATGTTACTTAGGCCACTTGACTAATTTTTCTGTTATCATATAAGTCCAAGATCGCAAATAACATAACAAAGACTAAGCTTGTATATAAAATACGAGTGTATAATAAAATCCTATAAGAAAATGGCGATCGCAGAGGGACAATTATCTGTGATCAAGCTGACGCTGTGGGTTTACCGGTGATTCTGCAGTCTATATAGTATGTACACAGGACGACCCCTGTCTATTCTACTTATCGTACAAAACCGATCCACAACGTGAGCTATTTCCGGTTATATATTTGTAAAAACAGACCTTCTTATACAAAATTTAACCATAGTTTCATTGTGAATATCCAAAAACGTGTCAAGACATAGTAGCTGTAATTTTTCATGTCTATAGCATGTAACTTTTCATGTCTATAGCCTCAAAAAAATATTTATTTCTGTATGGAAATCCTCCCTCGCATTGCCTTCTTCCCTTGGAACTTCTAAAAAGCCTTTCTTAGCTGAGGCTTCCATATATACACAATACAAAGTAAAGTCGCTGTTCCCAGCTGTCTATTTTCTGTTTACTTCTTCTAAACGCAAAAGGGATTTTGGAACGGGTCACTGTCATTTAAATAATTTTCCCAGGAAGGTTTATATGTATAATACATCTCAATATTTATTCGGATTAAATATTTATAATCATATCGCGGAAAATTCTATTTGTGGCGTACGATGGTTAAACCTCAAGATATATACTGGTGGTAGGACTGGGTACCAAGTGGGAGTACTCACTTGCTATCAGCAGGTTGGTACCACAGTTGGTTGTAGCCGTTAATTTGTTTATTTCATTTATATATCTGTGAAATGAAATGGTGAGCCGCGGCTTCATAATACTCTCGATATAGTTGAATCCATGAGCGACGGTTACCATTTTCCATCAGGTCAGGGTCAGGATCAGGGTGGGGTCTCGCCTGCCACCATATGCAATAAAAATACTTTATAGATGATACTGTAATAGAGAGTTTTAGCTCTTTAAAAATTCTTAAGATATTGTTATTGGTCAATTGCACCGTATGCGATAGCGTAGCGGTCTAAGTACACTTTCCCGGATTGAAAGGGATGCAGAATCGAATCATGCAAAATCTTTCTTTTACAAATAATTCTATATTCCAATGTTCAGCTTTCGATAATTTTCTTGATAGCCAGTCAGGCCACAAACGATTTTATATACTAATAAGGGAGATTACCCACAGCAAGATTATACGGTGATATCACTTCTCGAGTCTATATTTTCCAAACTAAATAATAATGTAACGTGCCTTATTATCATTGTTAAATCACGTAGAAATCCTGAAGATACGTATAGTTTACATATTTTAATTTTGAAGTACTATAAGTCCAACGACACGTAACGGGTATATTCAATAGCGTTTTAAAATAAATCTTGCAGTCAGCCTGCAGGATTAATTCAATACTTGGCTTACAAACGTTAACAAAGTAAAGTTTGTTGTTTTCGATGTATGTGGATACATGCATATATAAACGTGATGTTCGAAAAACCTTTTCTTGATACGTACTTCGCGAGGTTATTTCATGGTGCTTAAATATTTACAAACGGCAACCCGAAGGTAGAGGGTGGTTCGTCCAATCTAAGTTTGCACAGTCCTGGCTACTGATCGTCGAGGGATTTCATTGACTATAGCTATTGAGATTATATTCACTTTTTATGGCATTATCCCATCTTAACGGATATCGCACTTAGGAGCGACGTTAGAATCACCGAGCTAGAAGAGGAATCGAGCAAGATCTAATGGGACATTGTAGGGTAGAGATGAGGCACGACAATCTTTGACGGGAACTTGCTCTTCCACTACCAGTTGAGAGGGATTGTTGGGCAACATGGATAGGATTGAAAGTATGTTGAGTCGATGGTAGCGTTCTTTGCTTAAATAACCAAACGGTATTCGCTGCAGGACATACTTAGCCGAAATTCCTCACCACTGCATTTGTAGATATCTTTTTTCAAGCTCTCGCACTGGACCGTATTGTGCATCAAAATCAATGGCGATTACATTACTCACCTTCGATATGCAAACGATATCGTAGCCACGGGAGAATTCAGCAAAATTTCCTGACTTTTGGGTCTAAGAAACATATTTAATCTAATTCCAGCTAAGCATCTCCAAGCTTCGGAGGGTAATTACGTGTTTCGAAGGGTACTTATGTGTTGTGGAGAGTACGTAAAGGTTCTAAATATTAGTAATGCCATGTTGCTATACCATCGAACGATGAGAGTGATATAATTTTCTATTTGCGTATGTAAGCTATGTCTCAGAGATGACTCTAGCTGATTTTCTTAGTTAACATACGAGTGGGGGGATAAGTTTGGCTGTCTTTTTACAGACTTAATTAAAATAAAATCCTTAATTCTTTAGACGTAAGCAAAGATGTTATCTACTCAGACAGCTGGTTGGATTTAAATTTTTATTCTTGTGTTGGTGTTATCTGATTTCCTAGTAGTTTCTTTAAAGACACCCGTAGGCAAGAACAGGGCAATGACATTCAGAAGATCTCGTCCATATTAGTTCATAGCCTAATGGTAAAACCAAGGACTGCAAGACTGGTATCGAGTTCAATATCCAGTCTGAGATATATACCTCGCAAATTACATACCTATCTTTAACTTTTCAAAATTTTCAATGTGAGGTGATGTTTGTCACATCGTGAGGGGGAACCTGAAAGCTTTAAAAGTTTTGTTAAAAAGGTCATCGTGGTGGACTAAGGTTAAAGTCCGTCTCACTTAGAGAGGAGATCCATGCCCAATAAGGACAGTAATAGTTATTAGTTCATATTATGTATTTCACATAGGATGATTCGTTAATGTAATGTAAAGTGTTTATCCTTGTTATGTGTGTGAGAAAGAAAATTAAAACAATAATATCTACAAAGAAGAACAAAATGCTATTAACAATATAACATTCCTCGGCACGTTCACGCTCAGCTTGTGGTGGAATGAGGGAGGGTCTAACAGGCGGGGGTCGTCCATGACGTATTGTCTTACAAAGACTGGTCCATTTGTTATTCCGTAATCCCCTTAAGCTTGTTTCGGGGTAAAATGGCAAAAAGAACAGATACTTTCAGAGATTCCGAAATATCATGTTTATTAACTTGCAATCCTTTGCCGATTCATCGTTTATTACTATTTTATGCAGGTAAAAGATTTGCTATCGGAAAATTGTTACGGTAACCGGGATATTTTAGTATAGAGTTCATAATGTTGCAATGTTTAGACATGGTATTATCTAAGGTTTGTACTCGTATTAAAAGCGGAACTTAATTTAGTCAGGCGTACATCACTCACCGACCGAAAATCCAGAGCTAAAACTCTAAACGTATATGATCAACAAAAAAAAAACCGACTTGAAAATAAAATTAAAAAAGTATTTATAAAAAGTAGTCAAATAGAATCTACTAGAAAAATACATTTTTAAGTTTTATAAACGACAGCTTTGTTGCTGTAGGTGGAGTCAGGAGTCTCCGAAACCGGCGAGCGGAAACCGGAGAATGTATGAAGGGAATTATGAACGTTGAGAAAGCGAGAGATGTATGCAAGAATAGAGCCTTTTGTCACTCTGTTCTCTATGCCTGCCCGCAAGGGAGATAGCGTGATGATAAGTAAGTAAAATCATCATAGGTGCAACCCTAGTGCATTCGTTGAATGACGCGGTTGCCCGAGGATTATGCGGCGGGCAAAACAATCTCAACTGTATCTCTGTGTGCATAAGGTATATTTCTTCTCACTACGAACAATTGGTATTATTATTAACATTTTGTAGGCTATTATAGAGAGATTTTGGACAATTTTTAATGGAAGTGATGTTTCTGTCCGTAGGACTAGTACTTATTCTGTGATTTAGTGTTAATTTTTTGTTGTATTTTAAACCTCTAATAAGGGCCACTTGCGCGGAAATTTTAAGATAACTAAATACCTTTGCGTTTAATGACTTAAATTACATGAATAATTCAAAATTTATCTTGAAAAATGAAAATTATTTTCGGTTTTACTAACCTCATTCCGCTTACATCCAGCCAAATACAAAAGAATGAATGATGAACGACACAGGTATTCTTTTCTCTCTTACACAACAGTTACTTGCATAAGTCTTTGTTTAATGTCAGATTTGAATCGACGCCAGGTGTTTTATGTAGTATAAGTTGAATGGCGATATGTCATTATGTCTAATTGTTGTTTGTTTACTATCTCGAGTGTATTTTGTGACAATATATCTGTATTATTTCGTGAAATGTGAAGGTTATCTTATATACGTGGCCCTATTTTCACCAGTGGTAGCAGTTTACTTCTTTGTAATATAATAACCAAATATAGGTAAACATGTTATTGAAAATAAATAAGATACTGCCGGTGCTATCCTGAACTGACCGGGCCCTGTAGATAAGTGGCATCATAGATGATGTACTACATATATAGAGAAGTGGCATAAATGCTAGTAGAACAGAATAAAACAGAAGAATAGAAGAATTATTCTAATAATCAATAAAAAAAAAATGTATGGGATTGACATAAGATTACGACGACATAATAAGCATATCCCGTTATGCAGGGGGGCTGAACACACGTGAACACATTATCAGAAACCAAAAAGTCACTCATCAGGACAATAAAATAAATAAACGATGCAATATTATTCTATTGCTATTTTTTAAAAACAAAACACAAACCGCATACTAGTACTATTACAACGTATGTAGTACTATTTATAGATTATTTTTGCAAACGATTAGTTTAAAGTTTATATAAAAGCATCAATTTATATTTTATAGACATTAAAAAACCATAAATTCGATACAATAGAAGACGCTATTTTACAAGTATTTATGGCATCATATTGAAGGTATCTTACATTACGAGTATAGTAAATTAAAAATACCTAATTGATTTTTTACGCTTGCCTAGTTGATACCTATGTGTAGCTAACCTATTCAAACCCCAATGATTATTAAAATAAACGAAATGATTCATTACGTTATTAATTTTCTAAATTGGTTAGCAACTAAACCTTTTTGATTATTTACAGTCTTTTGTAATTTAAAGCAAGAAAAATAGGTGTCGATAATGCTTCGCCTCTTTGTAGTAGGATTACTTGATATATTATTTGAAATACATAGCATCACACCTATATTCCCCGAAGGGGTAGGCAGAGGTGTATTACACACCCACGATTCGCCAGCTATGTTTAGGTCCCACGTAATAGGGGGCGAGCTTATTGCCGTCTACCGGGCACATTTCCGAACTCCGGGCTGCTACTGAGAATTTTTATTTTTTACGAAATAAGTTGTCTACAATACATTTAGATCATATGTATTGTAGACAACTTATTTCTTTATTTTTTATACTACTACATGGGTGGCGAACAACCATACGGCATTACCGTAGCCTATAGACAATAGCAACACCAGAGGTATCACTCCCGCATCGCCATCTCCAAGGAAAGGGATAAGAGGTAGATAGGAAGGATAACAAGGAGAGGATAGGGAGGGGGTCTGGACCTCCAGCGCTCTCACTCACCATACTAAATACAACGGTGGCGTAACTACCGTTGTTACACGCTGATCTTTTGTGAGAGAGATGGTACTTCCCCGATCGTGCCGGCCCATTCGTGCTAGGATAAGCAAGGCCTTACCACTATAAACTAATATAATTATTTTTAGTGGCAAACATTACACACGTCCAATGAGTATTAAGAATTTTGGAAGTCATAGTGAAGCAATCGTTGCTACGTGGTCAGATGATGTAAGATGTAAGGCTTTGAGGGGTGAGCATGCGCGAAAAAAATACTATAAATATTATTTTGTAATGAGCCAGTACATGTTCACGTTTACGATCAATTACGGCCCAGATTGCGACCATGGCTGATGTTTCAGGATGATAGCACAGTGGCGTGTACTGGCGTGTACTATCTAATGTTCGATAATAATATTATAGTCAAACTCTACTATAATCCCTTTTTTAAAAAGAAAACGTGCAATTTTTTAATTGAGGAGGTACACCAACTGCCGAATATGCATTGCGACCCAATTAAAAGTGTTCCCCTCGTAAGTTTTAAAAACAAGGAAAATTAATATTCTATATTAGAAAATATGGCCGATAATAATGCATTAATGCATCCTTTACAATAACTTTGAGAATAGTAAATAAAGTAGCATAACTTTGTAAAATTGTGCTCCAACATAGCTCCACTACATTGACGAGAGTCTTTTAGAAGCAATTTCTCATTTTGGAAAAAAAACTATGTTTAGAGTGCATTTCGGTCCACATTTTCAAAAATTTCTAATCATACTATGTTGATTTGTAACAGGTTAATATATTTTAAAATTATCTACAAAAACAACATTCTGTTCCGCGTCAAAGAGACTTATAATATAGGTAGGTTTTGTTGTATGTTTTTTTTGTTCACTATATTTAAACAATCTTAACAAAAGAAGCCCTTTTGAACATCATAATTTTGCTCTAATCATTTCTCTGTAACTGTTTACCGTTGTCGTTTAACTAGGCGTATAATTCATTATTTAAGTTGTCATGAGTAGTAAAACTAATTCCTTATGGAAAGATAAATTCTTCGCACGCGTTATACCTATGTGTATCTGAAATATTCACATTCCCTCAGTTTCACAAAATCTAATAAACTATAGTTTACTGAAAATCAGCAAAAGATACTCGTAGCTACATAATTAAATAGAACAAACTTTTTGTAATAGTATAGAACCCATATGGACGATTTAAAAAAAACCCAGATGTGTGCAATTCGCACACGGCAGAAGTGAAACTTCTGAGAAGTGACATATGATAATAATCATGCAATAGCAGACGTAAACTTTTAGATAAAGGATAGTAATAGATATGACATACGCGTACACCCGTAAGGGACAGATATAAAGCACATGCAAAAACAGTGATACCAGGTTATGATACATTTTCCCCATTAACAATTATTAACTACTAAATACGCAGTTATATATTGACTAATGTGTCGTTACAGATATACACACATAGAGCAGATACTCGTGGCCATCACGCATATATTTATCATGGGTTAGAATCAAACCCACGATCTCCAGTTTCGCAGTCAGGGTCACTAAGCACTAGACCGCCAGGCCTGTTAAGGAATGAGTAAACTATATACAAATAAACACATCTCATTCGCGTTACAATAACTGCGACCATAACTTGACCACTGCTTGCTGCCAAGCGTGGTCTAGTGCCATGCTCGACGGCGAAATTGTAAGTGGAAACGCTATGCGGATATATGGCGGATATGGAGGAAGGAGGTATTTTGCCCTCCTCTGTCCTCCCCCATAGGTGAGATCGTCGAATAGTGGCGGATTCTTTTAATATTAAAACATATAATGTGGCAGGACTAGGGTAATATAGTAACGACCACTGAAGGAATGTAATATGGTTCCGGTGGCCCGCCAATAAAGGCGAAGAGACGGCGCATGGTGGGTTTCTTTAGTGGGTGAGGGCCCCACACTACCCTGTTCGTTGCCCCGAACGACGGGGTGTACGGTTAAGAAAATTTTTTCCCGCCTTAACAAAAACAAAAGGGTAATATAGTAAGGTAAATCAATTTATAAGTTGTTTATTATCCTTTATTAACCATCTATTTTTCATCCTATTAATTTTGCCATAGCACAATTTTGAGGTGTTTCAAAACTTCAAGTCCATATTCACTGGCCATATTTATTTACACCTTTACTAGGGATAGTGTTTGTTTGACCCTTCAGGAAATTTCCAGCTTCTGTTTAAACAAGTGAGCATGAATACTAAAATGTAGTTCTAAAATACATATAACATAATTGAATTAAAAATATAATGTGATATAGTTGATCATTACTAATATTATAAATGCGAAAGTGACTTTACTTATTTGTTTGTTAAAAACTTGCCTACTGCTGGCT
The DNA here is from genome assembly GCA_948253155.1 of Leucoma salicis. Lineage (NCBI taxonomy): Eukaryota > Metazoa > Arthropoda > Insecta > Lepidoptera > Erebidae > Leucoma > Leucoma salicis. The sequence goes on along the minus strand of OX411820.1, from coordinate 7,669,646 downwards.
GGAAGGCTTCACAAGCCATCAAGAAAGTCTCTTAGGTTTACAGGCTCACAAATAATCACTCCACCACCTATACCGGGAGTATTGGCAAGCCGCTGCTCACCATTTCTTTTCAGATATGGTCGACACGTGAGATGGTGGTACAAACCCGCTCGGGCGCTATAGCAATCACTCTCAATTCTTACCCAGCCCTACCACCAGTAATGCAATGGGTTACAACTGCTTACTTCCCTTAGTCGTTTGGTACGATACCCGTGGGAAAGAGTGGGGTGGTGAAACTTGTATTCTTAGTCCGTCACCACACGAAAACCAGCTAATAACGTGATAATAACCAAAATGAGGCGTTATTCCTGATCCCGTGCCAATAACGGGATAAAAAGTATCCTACGTATGTGTGCCAAATACTACCCAAATCCATTTGGTCATATTTGCGTGATTCAGTAAAAAGCACTTATGGATTAGTAGTATTTAGTTTAACAACATACATTTAAATTTAAACTATCTTTTTAAATATCAATTTCATAAAACTTACATGTTTCAATAATTTTGGAAGTGCCGACTTAGCCAAAACCACCTTGCGCTAAGTTTTGCAAAACAAGTGACTCTCAAAGTGCTTTGAAGAAGTGTGTGTGTGGATTTCTACTGCGTATACCCACGCAGTAGAAATCCTACTTAGCCGCCCAGTAGCCAGCTCATCTTTATCCATAGGTCGGGCACTTTCTTTTCTATATGGAATCTAAAAAATACACAACGAACTATTGTAAAATCTCTAGAAACGAAGTCTTCACACTGGTGGTGTAAGGCTGGGTACCTAGTGGGAGTACTCACTTGGTATCGGGGCCCGAGCGGGTTAGTACCACTATCTTCCATGTGACCGGCCATGGAGCACATCGTTGCGTTTTAGCTGTAGCCGTTTATGCTTTCATTTCATATCTATGTAATAAAATGGTGGGCAGCGGCTTGACAATACTCTCGGTATAGTTGAGTCCATGAGCGACGGTTAGCATTTACCTTCAGATGGGCCTTGGCACGTCTGCCTCTAAACATAAACATAGCAACACGCCTGTATTCCCAGAAGGGGTAGGCAGAGGTGTATTACACACCCAAGACTCGCCAGCTATGTTTAAGGCCTACGTATAGGGGGCGAGCCTATTGACGTCTAACGGGCACATTTCCAAACTCCAGGCTGCTACTGAGAATTTTTATTTTTTTAGGAAAAAGTTCAATAGCTTTTCCCGACCCGGGGATCGAACCCGAGACCTCATGATTAGCAGTCGCATACACTACCGCTACACCACCGAGGCAGTTATCGAGCGATCGCAGTGGATGTTAATATTGATCTGCGACATAAAGAAAACCGTAATGCAGCCACCTGGCTGGGTTATCATTTCAAACATTATAACCTTCAATAAAAGTCAATAGGGAGTACTACAGTTTTACAGCTGCAGTCAATAAGAATTAGCAGTTTATTACTTACAGGCCATGACCCGCAGTTTTAACGGTGTATATATTAATATATTTTTATATTTTCAATTACAGACTTAAAACGTAAGAGTTGTCATTTCGGCTTTTACTTTCACATCTGTGAGCCTAGACAAGTTGATTTCTATAATAGCTAACGCTATAAAAAACTATTAAAATGAATGAAAATTTGACATCTCTATAACGTTAAGTAATTAGCGCTAGAGATATCGTTAAAGAAATCAAATTCCCATACGTTTTCTATAGCGTTCATAGAATTTCAACTTGGCTAGGCCCTCAGATCTCTGATCCTAAGGTTGTTTAATGTAGATTAGATTATAAATACTTTTAAAAGACAAACCTTTCTTTTCTTTTTTTGGCTTGGTGTGGTAAAGTGGTCGTATCGTTGGCTGTGTTGCCGTCTTGACATTAGATATGAAGTGTGATAACAAACTGCGGAAGTAAAAAGGCGCGTTGAAGTAGTCAAAATTTCAACTAAACGTTTGATATTATTCATCAAAAAAAACTTGCTTTCCTTGTGCGGCATATTAAGTGTTTATTTTTTACAGTCTTAGTACGAACTCATTGCATTTTAATATATGATTCTTGAAGGATGAATGAGCTTTATGCCTTTGCCTTAATTTAAATTTAAACAGGCTAACTGTGTAACCATACCATACCAGTTTTCTATAGCGTTAGCGTTCATAGAATTCCAACTCAGCTTATTAAGCGCTATCATGAAACGACCGTAATTGCCTTATCAAATGATTAACGGGATTTGTTGAGATATCGGAAAAGTCGTAATTCTTCCTTACAGGCGTTTTTAGCTACCTATTTTTAACTCTTAAGCTGTAGGGTGAATGTCTTTTATCGGTCTTGTAAGCCGTAAGGGTCGAGGGAAACTGTTTTAAAGATAAAACGGTAATCTGTGTGGCCTAAGTAACATGATTATGATGCTTTGTACTGCCAACTTAATCGCTATAATAGGTACATTATTGAAGTACCTGTGAGTTGGATGTAGAGGAAGCACATATCTTCACAAGTGCATAATATTAACACATTCCTTCTTGGGTGATGCCCGCGCCGTCTGTATGTATTTGCATAAATTGTTCTGATCAGATAAGCTTAATTATTACAATTAAGAATCCTACTAAATGACGACACGACCCTATAAATACATTCAGTCAAGAAAGTACCTATTGGGAATGGATGATTTGTTTATGGTTCCAAATTCAAATTTTTTTTTTTTGTTGTTGTTAGATTGGCACAACTGTTATCCATTTTGGCGCGGAGTTTGAGTTGCATCTGTTATTTATATTAAATACAGTGCTGTTTTTAGTTATATCATATCTAGTGTGTATTGCGAATTTCATAATGGACAAAAACGTCGAAAAAAGAGTTTGTCTTAAATTTTGCATCGGCAATGGAATTTTGTGTTCGGAGTCACTGCAAATGTTACAACAGAAGGCTTACGGTGAATCGACTTTATCAAAAACACGTGCTTATGAGTGGTACAAAGCGTTTAAAAGCGGTTGAGATGTGATGGAAGATCTGCCTCACTCTAGTAGGCCATCAACGTCTGCAACTGAAGTTAACATTGCAAAAGTGAAGGAAATAGGGACTGAAAATACATGTGATATAATATGAAAAAAGACTTGAATTTTCTCCAAAAACTCAATCGCATGAGAGTCGCTGAGGACATGCTAGAACGAGTCAATTCCGACCCAACATTCATGAAACGCATTGTTACTGGTGACGAAACGTGGGTTTATGAGTTTGACATGCAAACTAGTCAACAAGCTTCAGAGTGGCGACTTCCAACTGAACCGAAACCGAAAAAACCACGCCAAAGTCGATCAAAAGTCAAAGTCATGTTGACTGTTTTCTTTGACTATCGCGGTGTTGTGCAGTCGGAATTTTTGCCAGAAGGTCAAACGGTAAATAAAGAATATTATTTGAGCGTTATGCGGCGTTTAACAGAGAAATTCGACGAAAAAGGCCAGATTTGTGGAAAGAAAATTCTTGGATTTTGCACCACGATAATGCGCCTTCGCACAAGGCCATCATTGTGAATGAATTTTTGTCCAAAGACTAAACAAATACCATCGAGCAACCACCGTATTCACCAGATATGGCTCCAGCCGACTTCTTTCTTTTTCCTAAACTCAAATAACCACTTCGTGGCACCCGTTTTCAATAGGTAGAAGACATAAAGGAGAATTCGCGGCGAGAACTGAACTCAATTCCGGAAACAACGTTTAAAAAATGTCTATCGTTTCTTAAGGAGCAAACTTTGAAGGTGATAAAATGAATTTGGATGAATAACAAAATTTTTGTGTATTATTGATCTTTTCCCGGTACTTTCTTGACAGAGTAGTATGTTATAATTTTTATTTATAATTTAAGCACTTAACTTGCTTGGCTTTTTTTGTTACAATGTCATTGGTATTAAGAAGGCGCGCGTTCAAACCCCGTGTGTGACTATCGTTTTCTATTTCACATTTTCGCACATGAACGTTCACAAACAATGTCGCAACAGATATAAATAATATTTACTCATGTCCACCGGCCATGTCCGGAAATATCAAGACCGCCGTAGGCAAAGCATTTTCCTGTTGTAGTTAAATTTGCACATGGTATTATTTTACTAACTTACAAAATGTGAATGCCGTTTTCTTTATAAAATAATAACGTTTTTAACATCTGCCTTGGTAAAATTATATGGTTACTTAAATTACAAATTATTTTTACTGAGAAAAAATGATATTTTTTAAGTCGGATTTATTACTAAACCTATTTATAGATTGTAGTGACTAACATTACTATCGATTCCTAATGCAATTGATGCAGCAATAAGATTATTATTGACGGATGCCAGTAGTCAATTTCACAAAGAACACAGCTAAATTGAATTTTCAATATATCATGTTTTCGTACGATCAGATAATAAATAAAGTGTTGTTTTAAGCTCTGCGCATTTGAACGTATCAATATGAATATCAATTTATAGGTATCTCAATTCATCTGCCGTATAACTTTTGCCATTTAAACATACATATATATTTTTGAGTGGATTCATAATTAATTGCTCATATAAATCAACACAAATATATATAAAAATATCTAAATAATTGCTCATTTCTTAAATCTAAAGTTAATATAAGTATTTAGTATAATATACGAATACCAATATTATAAATGTAAAAGCGAGTTTGTTTATTCTTAACGTCTGATGTAACGACATAACGGAATATAACGAAATTTGGCATAAATATTAAAATTTATGTAATTTAAAGTTAATATAATTAGTAGTATTTAGTATATATCTATATACTACTAATTATACCTATAGTTAATATAATTAGTTGTATATAGTACTAGCCTTTGCCCGCGGCTCCGCCGCAGCTAAGAGAAGTAGTTTTTGCGTGGTGATGCGCGAACAAACAAACAGACAAACAGACAAAAAATCTAAAAATATCGTTTTGTGTTCAAACATGCCTACATAGCCTAATTCAGTATTTTTTTCTCAAATATCTTAAATGTACAGACACAGCTGTTACAGCTTTATTATAGTATAGATTATTATGACTTCGTTTGTTTGTTTCCTCTTGACCCCGTAATTACATAACGGAACATAACGAAATTTGGCACAAAAATGGTTCAGAGCACAGAGAAAGATATAAGCTATTTATCCCGGAAAGATGGAGGGTTCATATGGGATGGCTATTTTTGTGCCAGAGGATGACATATATTTAGATTAGAGATGGCCTGTTTTTGCCCACGGCAGTGTCGCGAGCATAAAAGTGTATTAAATAATTTAAAACAGAATTATAAATGTATAGATATGAACACTTGAACGAACTTTAGAACAAGTGCACTAAAGTTCGTTTAAGCGACATTGCACTGCTGGCAACGTGCTTATTCAATTATGTTTTGAAAGAAATTATGAAATATGTAGGTACTTATCGTGAAAATTACATCTTTTGGCATGAAATATTGAAGACTAACCAAAACCATTACACTAAATTAGGGCACATGGGTAGGCACCCACCACGGTCTTAGCTTAGGAGGATGCCAGTCTGTTTCTACGCTGATCCATTGTACCAGCATGGCCCTTGCTGGTGAAAAAGCTAGGGCTTGTCATCTTTGCCCTCTCCATGAAAGACGTGTCAGGGCCACCAGAGCCGTAGAACCCACGTTTCAGGTGTTCTTTACAAGGCGCCGTGAGGTAAGTCGTATTGTTTTTATTTGCCATCGCGGGGGTATATTTTCTAGTTAGGTATTCGTAAAACTTCTTGTCACTGGCGTGTATGACGGAAAAAATATAATAATTTATCCGTGTGGTGACGGACTAAGAATACAAGTGTCACCACCCCATTCTTTCCCACGGGTGTCGTATGAGGCGACGAAGGGAAGTAAGAAATTATCATCCATTGCATTACTGATGGTAGGGTTGGGTACCAAGTGGGAGTACTCACTTGGTATCGGTCCCGAGCGGGTTGGTAACACCATCTCCCGTGTAACGCCAAAGACTATGATATGAACTTAGGATAGGTACTATAACCTTTTCGGAAACCGGCTTGTTCAGGAGGCTGGAAGTCGTCAAGCCTGCGCGTGAGTCGATTTGTAATGACCCTCGAGAACAACTTATAGACGTGGCTCAAGAGCAAGATGGGTCTATAATTCTTCAAGAGGGTTCTGTCACCTTTCTTGAAGAACAGCACCACCACGCTCCTGGTCCACGACTCTGGAACGTCGCCCCCAAGAACGACGGAATTGATTAGCCTCTGAAGGGCTTTGAGGACCGGCTTTCCGCCTGCCTCCAGAAGCTCTATAGTAATTCCGTCGTCACCCCGTGCCTTTCCGTCCTTTAGCTGTTTGAGAGCCATTCTGATCTCGTACAGGCTGACGTCCGGGATATCTTCGGTAAAGTGCCGAGATAGCTTGGATCTGGGGTCTTGGACCAAGCCAACAGCAGGGCTCTGGGATCTGTTCAACTGTCCATAAAACTGCTGGACCTCTCTCAGATCTTAAATCAGAGAGAGTCAAATAATGTATAGATTTTTCTTCTTCGCAATATTTAATCAATAAGCCAAATATTCCTTAATAAATATAATGACATAATTTTGAAATAAAACTACGTTTACGGAATCTATCGCGTTTACTTGATTTTTATACTATCCCGACGTTTCAAATACTTTACAGCATTCATGATCACGGGTGGACTTAGATGCTTTGGACGCCTACACATCCAAAGCTGATATGTTGTTGTTGATTCCGTAAACGTAGTTTTATTTCAAAATGTGTAAAATTCGCGTAAATGTATTATATAATGACATAATATTTAGATAAGTTGAATATCTTTCGCGTTTATCTACAAATCGTTGTAAATGGTTTAATTCGTCAAAAAGACGTCTATTTAAACTTTCTTCTTTCAAACATAGATTTATATACATTATGAAAGATACATTTTAAAAGCGGAAATTAAACACTTCAGATCATTTATCTAATAAACATGGACGTCGGGTCTAGTACCAAATTCTCTAAAAAAGTGTCTTTAGTCAATAGATAGTCTATATTAATACATACAAACTTCAACATTCTAATTTGAAACCTTGTACCATTATAAGTGTTAAGTTTTCTTTGCTACAATCTATTAGCTTATGTAGTTTCTTTCAATAGGCCGCACCATGATCACCTTAAGCAGCGTCTGAATATGATGTGTTGATGATTTATTTTTACAAATATTCAAAATTTAAAGACAAATGTAATAATAATAATTATTATTACAACAATAGTCTAATTACTGAAAATATTTTTTTTCCTCTTTATTTGAGTAGTTTTTACACGTTTTCACAATACAGTATGGTATATTGAACGTAAAGTCAAGTCGGCCGTCCAAACGACACTGGCGCGCGATAATTTATCTTTTGGCATTTTCTTTCTCTTTTGGTTCGGAAACTTGAGCGCGGTCACGAGGCCAGTTGGATTTCTAAATTTCATGAACAATTAAGTAAAATAAAATAACCTAATACTCACCATGATCTTACAATATTAATAACAACGCCATGAAGTATTTGAAAACAACAATTACAGACAACCATGTCTCCAATCAGAGCTTGCCATTAGGGGCGTGGGTGCTCGGTGACAAATGATACGTACCATTAGTACATATTATGTATAGGAAGCCGATCCTTTGTATCGTGTCCTTCTGAAGATGTCTTCAACAATAATCAATTACGCCCTTAATGTAGAAGTTTGGGAACAAAATGTGTAATAGCAGTTACGAAACTTAGATCCTTACGATATTTAGACCACCATATTTTATCGCGATACTTGCCATATTTTGGTGCCTCTACAGCGTGTAACAATAATAGTTACGTCTACCATTGTGTTTCGTATAGTGAGTGAGAGCGCCAGACTCCCAAACCCCTTCCCTATATCCTTTCCTTATTATCCTTTCTGTTCTCTTATTATTATCCCTCCTATCCCAATACCTCTGAGAGGGCGATGCACGAGTGATACCTTGGTGTTGCTAGCGTCTATAGGCTACGGTAACCGGTTACCATCAGGTAGGCCGTGTGCTTGTTCGCCACCTATGTAGTATAAAAAAGAAAATTATATGTGACGTTATTTCTTACTATTATAAAACTGTAACAGAGTTGTGTTTGTACATATAAGATCCATCCATCCATCCATCAGCCTTTTATCGTCCACTGCTGTACATACGCCTCCCCAAAATAGGGGGTTTTACCATAATCGCCACGCTTGGCAGGCGGGTTGGCGATCGCAGTGGATGTTTTTAGTAATCCCTTAGTCCCCCGGTAATCCCTTAGTCGGCTTTTATGACTCCCATAGGAAGAGACGGGGTGGAGCTATTCTTGGTGCCGGCCCCACACGGCGAACATTTAAGATATTTAAGAAAAAAAAATGTATTAGGCTATACGGGCGTGGAAGGGGACGTTGTAAGGAAAAAAAAAAGGGTTCGGTTCTTGGGCCGCTCCTGTGGGACATCGGCTACGACTGGGTCCTCCGTGGCCGGCTGCCCCCCGGGCTGGGCGTAATTTGCTACGCAGACGATACGCTCGTCACAGCCCGGGGCTGGACCCTCGAGGAGGCGGCAACGCTGGCCACCTCAGGTACCACGGAGGTGGTCAGGCGGATCGAGGCGCTGGGGTTAGGGTGGCCCTTGAAAAGTCGGAGGCCCTACTCTTCCATGGGCGCCAACGGGGCCCGCCCTCCAGCGCCTCGATAACGGTCAATGGGGTGGGCTTGCCAATCCAAGCCCACATCAAATATCTGGGCCTGGTATTGGACGGACGGTGGCACTTTGACGAGCACTTCCGCCGTCTTGCGCCAAAGCTCGTCGGCACGGCGTCCGCCCTTGGGTGACTGATGCCGAATTTGGGCGGACCGAGTCTCGCGTGTCGACGACTCTACGCGGGGGTAGTACGGTCGATGGCACTGTACGGCGCGCCCGTGTGGGCGGAGTCCCTGGCCGCTCGCAATAGGGCCCTTCTGTGGCGTCCACATAGGGTCGTAGCGGTCAGGGCAATACGCGGGTACCGCACGGTCTCGACCGATGCAGCCTGCGCGTTGGCCGGAACCCCCCCGTGGGATCTGGAGGCGGAGGTGCTCGCCGACGTCTATCGACGGGCGTCGACGGCGCGGGCGGAGGGCAGCCGCCCCTCGCCGAGCGCAATGACATCGTGGCGGGAAGATGCCCGCCGCGCCACCGTCCTAAAGTGGAAGTCTCGGCTGGAGACGCCCCGGGCCGGTCTCTGGACCGTGGGGGCGCTCCAGCCGATCTTGGAAGAATGGGCAGGGCGACAGCACGGGATCCTCACCTTCCGGTTGGTGCAGGTTTTGTCGGGGCATGGTTGCTTCGGCAAATACCTGCACATGATCGCTAGGAGGGAGACGACCCCAGGCTATCACCACTGCGGCTGCGACGAGGACTCGGCGCAGCACACGCTCGAGTCGTGCCCGGCCTGGGATGTGCAGCGCCGGGAACTCGTTGCAGTCATAGGCGTGGACCTGTCGCTGCCGGCCGTTGCGCGAGCGATGGTTGGCAGTGACAGGGCCTGGACCGCGGTCGCCGCCTTCTGCGAGGCTGTCATCTCGCGGAAGGAGGTGGCGGAGAGGGCCCGGGAGGAATCCTCCTTCGCGGACCCGATTCACCGGGCAGCATGCGCGCGCTTACCTGCGCCTGATGCCGCCCTAGCCGAGGCCACGGACGGTGGGGTCGGGGAGTACCCTGCCGTCCGCGGAAGCATACCGCGAAGGTGCGACGCCCAAGTGCGCGAGGCGTCGCTCAAGAGAGGGTGCCCGAAGGGGCTGCCGCCTGCGGATCGCGGTCGTAACGACGCGGTACCCGTGATCCGCCGTAGCAAGGGCGGGTGGAGGCGCACGGTGGGTTTTTAGTGGGTGAGAGCCCCACACTACCCCGTTTTCTCCCCGGGCAGCGGGGTGTGCGGTAGGACATTTTTGCCCACCTAAAATAAAATAAAAAGGCTATACAGGCGTGCCGGAACGCAAAACAATTTTTATTAGATTTTTGACTGCTTGTCTGTTTTTCTGTCTGTTTGCGCATCACGCTAAAACTACTGAACGGATTTTGATACAAGTTTTTAACTTGATACCTCTTGATTAGTTTTATAAACTGGTATACATTTTTGCTGGCACTATATTGGGAACCTGAGATATAACCTATTAACAAGCTTTTGGCTGCGGCGGAGCCGCAGGCATAGATAAGTTTATTTATATTTATAGCACTTGACTTGGTCTCCCAATTTTATATAATTACTGATTACTTACTATATAATTAAAGATATTGTTAGATTTGGTATAATTAAAAATTACAACAAAATTATGTCGTGAATTACGCAATGATTTAGTATGAATCTTAATATTAAACACAAAGTAAAAAATGTGAAATCGAAAATAACAGTCAGGAGCAGGATTTGAACCTGCATCTTCTGGATACCGTCCAGATGCTTTACAGCAGCAGTTTAGCAGTCAGGAGCAATTGTCAGGATTGCTGTATTGGTAAAGCATCTGGACGGTATCCAGAAGATGCAGGTTCAAATCTGTTATTTTCGATTTCACATTTTTCACTTTGTGTTTAATGTATAGTGCTAAGTATGTCAAATGCTAAAAATATATATAAAAAATATCTAAATATTTAAAGGGTTTGCGTCATTATTAGGTAAAATCTTAATTGTAAAATTAAGTTTACCTGGTCGGTATAATGTATGAAAATACTTCCGACAGATGGCGCAGGCGTCACCCAAAGACGTTAGGTATGATGTGTTATCGAAATTAGCAGTCAGGAGCAATTGTCAGGATGGCTGAATTGGTAAAGCATCTGGACGGTATCCAGAAGATGCAGGTTCAAATCCTGCTCCTGACTGTTATTTTCGATTTCACATTTTTCACTTTGTGTTTAATGTATAGTGCTAAGCATGTCAAATGCTAAAATATGAATCTTAATAATTGTAAATTAACGGCAGTAATTATGCTACTAGGTATATCGGAAGAAAAATGTATACAAATACATCAGGTAGTCGGTGGGAGTCCTTTAAAACTAACTGTTAGGTAGAGATTGGGACTGGGTTTCTACGATAGCTTGGCGGTCTAAAGCATTTCCTCAAACTGGAAGACGCAAGTTAGAATTCTGCTCATAGAAAATTTCTGTTTTGACACTTTTAATTTTAACATGTCCTCTATACCTATTAGTTTAGTATAAAAATATATAGCTTGCAGGATTCGAACCTGCGTCCCAACAGTTCGAATCCTGCTGGCAGTAAAGCTCCCTTTTTCCCACTTTTACGAATAATTTTCTTTAAAATAGCTGAGCATGTCAAGTGCTAAAATGCAGATCAAAATATTCTGAGGTCAGATTAAAACACAACCTCAGCATATCGTTGTTTCTAATTACGATAGTACACTTTATATAATTTTAATAAAGGAAACAGCATAGTACCTTTGTTACTTTAGCCAAAACCATAAAATCGAGTGAACTATAAAATATACAAAAGAATTGTGCTCAATATTATTCTGTGGAACAATATGATCGTATTTTCCGCTTTAGGATTGGTTGAATATTATTTTACATGAAACAACGAGCCAATTCCTGTTATCGCTACCACGCAGGCTAGTCGTAGTAAAATATTCGTTGGAAGTGGATCCTAAGGAGACCGATTGAATGGAACTTTAACCCTATATTTTGACCGCATTTTGAACTCAGAAGTTCAAACTCTATGTCAGCTTTTAGTTGTCAGGTTGTTAGCGACAAGACAATTGCCGTGTCTGTAAGATTAATGGATTTCAAGGTTTAGCAGAATTGAGTGTATTAATGTTGATGGCCTTTTGTTTAACAGTAAAACTTTATTTGTTGTTTGCAAGAAAGTTAATCAATGTTAATGGAAATTCTATAATAATCACCTAACTGCTAACAATGTAATATAATCTTGAGAGTCAACTTTATCATTGGTAGTTCTGATCATCGTATCGAAATGCAACTTTGTATCTATTTATGTAATATTGGGTAGTTTCTATGATAATACTGTAATTGGGTATCTTAGAGCTAATCTAATAATTAAGCTAGGAAGTAGTGTGTAGTTTTCATTAATTTAAACAAAGCTATACATACTTTATAGTTGTATATACTTTTAATTCACTTATTTTGTAATTAATTCTTTTGTTTTATATTACGTCATAGCGTGTAATTATATAAACGAACTTAAATGAGTTTAGTGTTTTTTCTACGCTAATCAGTGAACCGTTTCCTTCGTTTTTTCAGTACTATTATTGAAATTTGTAATAAAAAAAAATCATTGGGTAATTATAAAAAATTAATGTTGCCCAGCCAAACAACGTACAAGTTCTAAGTTGTCTTATTTAATGTTGATCATTGGACAAACACTAGTTACAGAAATATCTAAAATATTGATAGTGTTTTTTTCAATTAATTCATTAAAGACACACTACTAACAGCGAGGTCGAATGCTAGGCAGTCCAATATGAAGAGTCATTCGGTTCTTCTGTTGTGAATTTTGATACAGAATACAGGCAGTATTTGAAACTGTAGCGTGTAGGTGGATTATATGGAGTATGGGGGTAGGATCACTATCAAGTAGAAATTACGTTACGTAGGTGAAATATGCCTTATATTTTTGCTTACTTCGGAAGTATGGGAATTAGGAGCTTCTCGCTAAAGTTTATCACAACATAAATACCGCATTCCATTTATTTATGTTTTTGTAACTTCATTTCTACCTTCCGTCCTTAACTCATACGGAGTGAGGATAATATTCTAAGTCCGACCGAGCCATATCATAATGTAAGTTAAAATTAAAAAAATTTTTGGGCAAGTTTTAAGTCCCTTTTTTGTAGGGTGGATACTCATAAACCTTGCCATATACAAGGTCGAAATAACAGGAAGCGTGATATATTATAACTAAAAAGATTTTCTTTGAAAAGTATGTAGTAAGTTTAAGTTTGTATTAACATAAAAATGCGGTTCAATTATATATCATATTAAAATGAAGGTTTACGACTTGTCCTGTTGTGAAATGACCCTAAAACAATCCTGTCGATTTAACTTTGTGTTTGCACAAGTACATAAAATTTGAGCTCATGTTTTTATGGTAACAAATAGTCTAATATATAAACAATCCACCGCCCGAGTTAAAATTTGTAAAATTTATTTGTTGTTACAATGGGTGTTTTCGTTATTGTCACGAATTCAGTAATCTATACTATTATAAAGCTGTAACAGAGCTGTGTCTGTAAATTTAAGATATTTGAGAAAAAATGACTGAATTATGCTATATAAGCGTGTTTAAACATAAAACGTTTTTTTTAGATTTTTTGTCAGTTTATCTGTTTATTTGTTCGCGCAAAAACTACTGAACGGATTTTGATGCAAGTTTTTTTGTTTGATAGCTCTTGATTAGACTTAACAACTGGTGTATATTTTATCCCGCTACTATATCCGGGAACCTGAGATATTAAATAAAAACTAGCTTTTGGCTGCGCTGAAGCCGCAACCAAAGGCTAGTGAAATAAAATAGCAACATGGCATGATTTTAGTAATGAAAATTAAATGTCAACATTATTGACGTTTGTCTCCTCCATCCTGTCTGCAGGTGGTAGGGAATTTTTAAAGAAACAGTATCAGAAGACGGGGCCGTTAGCTTGACGGCCCTTGGAGTTTAGTCTTATGGTGATCTAGTTGCTATGATGAATAGCGGGTAGACCGTAGCGATAGTATATGAAGATAAATATTGGTAATTTAGCAAGTTATTAACGTCAGGCAAATACCTATACTAGCGTTATTTGTAGGTGTGATTTATTATATTATCAACTGAGGTAGGTTCACAAATTAGTCCTTCATATATACCATCCATCCATCAGCCTTTCAACGTCCACTGCTGGACATAGGCCTCCCCAAGAGAATGCCACAACGAGCGGTCCTGTGCCGACCGCATCCAATGGCTCCCCGCAGCTTTGACCAGACCGTCGGTCGGGCTACCCTACGCTGCGCCGTCCAATACGTGGTCGCCACTCGAGAACCTTTCTTCCCCAACGCATGTCGGTTCGTCGAGCGATGTGGCCTGCCCATTGCCACTTTAGCATGGCAACCCGGCGGGCTATGTCGGTCACTCTCGTTCTCCTACGGATACGATCACGTAGGGAAATACCAAGCATAGCCCGCTCCATGGCCCGCTGAGCGACTTTGAGCCTTGATACGAGGCCAACATTCAGAGACTACGTCTCTGTTCCATATGTCATCACTGGTAACACACACTGGTCGTAGACCTTCGTTTTCAGACACTGCGGAATATTGGACGAGAAGATCTTCCTTAGCTTCCCGAACGCTGCCCAGTCGAGTTGGATACGTCGATTAACCTCTTTCTCGAAGTAGTGCCTACTTAACTGGACTGTTTGTCCGAGGTAGACATAGTGGTTGACAACTTCGATAAGCGCACTCCCGACTAGGACCGGTGCTGAAATGACATGGACATTAGACATGACTTTCGTCTTATCCATGTTAATTTTGAGATCCACTAGTCGGAAAACCCTGCTGAGATCATTGAGCATGGAGCCAAGGTCCTCCAGCGATTTTGCCATGACTACGATGTAGTCGGCATATCGAACGTGAGAGTATTCGCCATTGATATTGATGCCGAATCCGGTCAAGTTCAAGAGCTCGAAGACATCTTCCAATGCAGCGGTGAAGAGTTTCGGGAACATAACGTCTCCTTGTCTAACACCTCTCTGCAGTTGGATCGGTTTCGTACTCCTGTCCCGAACACGGACTGACATGGTGGCGTTTCTATACGAGCACTTCAGCACTTTGGCACCGCTGAAGGGACTGCAGCACCGCCTAAGTTTTGATAGAAACGAAGGCTTGGGTTAGGCTCTCAGAAACTCTGTGGTGATTCCGTCGTCTCCCGGTGCCTTGCCGTTCTTTAGTTGTTTGAGAGCCATTCTGATCTAGTACAGGCTGACGTCCGGGATTTCTTCGGTAAAGTGCCGAGTTAGCTTGGATCTGGGATCTTGAACCAAGCCGACATCAGGACTCTGGGATTTGCACAACTGTCCATAGAACTGGTGGAACTCTCTCAAGATCTCATCTGGGGATGAAATGACAGTACCGTCGTTGGTCCTCAGCTTAGTCAACTGACTTTGGCCGACAGACAGATCTTTTGCGAACAATTTCAAGCCTTGATTCCGCTCTACCGCCTCTTTAATGCGGATAGCATTAAATTGGCGAATATAGTGTCGCACACCCTTAGAGATCTGTCTGTTTAACCGCCTCAGGCAGGACCAATCGGCTGAAGACTGGATTGTCATTTTTTTTCTCGTTTCCATGAGCTTGAGAGTATGGTCCGAGAGTTCACGAGTCCTACTAACGCGACGGGCCTTGAAGTAGGTCGACCCGACCGCGTGGACAGTTTGCACGAACCTGCCGTTCAAATCGCTCGCTAATTCGCACTCATCTAGACATTGGAAGCGATTTTGTAGTTCGAGCTGAAAGCTCTCAGGGTTCTGGTATTGGGCAGGTGTTGGTTGGAGCGTATACTTCATTAAGCGTGACCTCTCGACTTTCAAGATGCCCCTGACTAGTCAGTGATCACTCCCAGTTTTAATCCTGTTAATCACTGAGACATCATTGAATATGTATCGTTTGTCCGACAAGATGTAGTCAACCTCATTTTTAACTGAACCATCAGGGCTTATCCAGGTCCACAACGAATACCGTTTGGTTACTTTGAATATAAGGTACACTACCCTACTCGACACACTCTCAATTCTCTCCACGTTGCCTACGAGAGACCTGCGAACGATAAACCCGACACCTCCTTGGGACTGGTGGTCGCCCTCCCGGTGGAAGAGCAAGTTCACGGACTGGAGGATTGTCGTGCCCTCACCCCCTCCCTTGGACTTCTGACAACCCTATAATGTCCCAGTGGATCTTGCTCAATTCCTCTTCCAGCTCGGTGATTCTCTCGTCGGTCCGAAGTGTCCGAACGTTGTGCGTTACCAGGGCCATAGGTCGTTGTTTATGGTAGCCTTTCCTTTTCTTTTTTTTTTCCTGCTCCGCCGTTACCGAGCCTGCTGCCGTTAGGCCACAGAATAGCGGAGCTGCCGTGACTGGGGGCCATTTAAAATTATGTGCTCGTCATGGGGGATAATGCCGTAATCGCCACGCTTGGCAGGCGGGTTGGCGATCGCAGTGGATGTTGTTAATACTCGAGGGAGTGCTGCTGCCCACTCCTCCGGTATTCCCTCAGTCGGCTCTTACGACTCCCGTGGGTAGAGAGGGGTGGGACAATTCTAAAGCTGGCCCCACACGGCAGGCAGCATATAGTATACAGCATTTTTAAAGGAACACAAACATCTTCAACGTTGATCCTGGCTATAATAGACTTGCATTGAGCTGATTGGTGTACTGTAAGTCTCACAGTACCTTTCGTTATGACGGTTTCGGTGACAGACCTAAATTAAATATAAAAGTGACTGATGGTTACGATGGGCGCGAAAGGTCCTATCGTAACTATTTTGGAAGCATGCACAATGTAGTATCCGATGGATAACTAAAACATAATAAATTATTCATCAAGCAAATATTAAGCCACATATTTAGAGCTGACTCTTTAGTTAGGTTAACCCCACTTGAAAGATGCAAATCACATATTACAAAGTAAAATTATATACCTAATACCACCTTCCCGTATAATGCAACAATTCTCATTTAAGCTGTGATAAGATTAACGAAGCGCAAGAATTTCAAGCTAGATTAATATTATCTAGAGGATACCTCAAGCGAGCTATTTTACACATCACCGTACATGACAGGACGCTTATTACCAATATCGTTGCATATTCGGACCAATGTACGAATAGGGGATTGATATTTAAATTAGGAACGTGCCGAGAGCATGTAGTTGAGTATCGTGTGGCTATCAGTTATGCTGTGAAGTATTAGAAATCGTTTCATTTTTATATTGCAGTCTTTAATTGCCGCATTTTAGATTGTTATAATCTTATAGTTATTTTGTTTATACAGATACATTTTTTAGGGTTCCGTAGCCAAATAGCATAAAACGGAACCCTTATGTATTCGTCATGTCTGTCTGTCTGTCCGTCCGTACGTTACAGCAACTTTTTCCCGAAACTATAAGAACTATGCTGTTAAAACTTGGTAAGTAGATGTATTCTGTGAACCGCATTAAGATTTTCACACAAAAATAGAATAAAAAAAAGCAATACATTTTGGGGGTTCCCCATACTTCGAACTGAAACTCAAAAATTTTTTTTTCATTAAGCCTCTTCAAAAATGATATTGAGGTTTCTCATATATTTTTTCTAAACTGAATAGTTTGCGCGAGAGACACTTCCAAAGTGGTAAAATGTAACCCCCCCCCCCCCCTGTAACTTCAAAATTATGCCGTAGATATGCTTGTTTGCCGCCAAACTTGTATAAAAAAAGATATGAAATGATAGAATAAACGGCTATCTTCTGCTACAATCAAACCACGCCGACCTGCTTAATGGCCGGATGTGATGTGACGATGGTGTACAGACCCGCTTGGGCCCGATAACAAGTAAGTTCTCTCACTTAGTACCCAGCCCTACAAACAGTAATGTAATGGGTGATAATTCCTTACTACCCTTAGTCACCTCATACGACATCCACGGGAAAGACTGGTGTGGTGACACTTGTATTCTTAGTCCGTAAGCACATGGATTTCGAATTGTCGAAAATTCTTTGCGTTAACAAAAAAAACGTACTTAACGTACTTAAAGTACGTTTTTTTTGTTATAAAATATTGTGGTTGTATGCGGTAACTGCAGTGCATGCATGATTGCATAATGTCTAAGTAATATCATGGATATAATCAGCAAATCCTGTTTAGTTTTTTGAATCGGTCATCCAACACAAAATCCCAATATTATGATATGAGCTTTTATACAGAATTCATAAACCTGTAGTGTATAAAATGTCACGAAGTTTACCATTACGTATTACGTGAAACGAATTTTTTTCCCTATTACGTGGGACTTAACATAGCTGGCAAATCGTGGGTGTGTAATACACCTCTGCCTACCCCTTCTGGGAATACAGGCGTGATGCTATGTATCTATGTATGTAAGTTTACTGTTGAATAAACCCAATTTCAATAAGTCAATCCATGTGTCATCAAAATCCGGTTAGTTTCGAAAGCCGCTTGGCGTTTTCAATGAATTTGTAAAGAGATTTTTAGTACTTTAACGTTTCAAATAAAAAGAGGAATAGTAAATGAATATTTAACTATATTTCTTATTTTATGATTTAATCCAAGTCCAAATAAGACTCAAAATTTGTAGAAGCTCAAGGTTGGTATTTCAAAATAGCTCGGCTTTTGTTTTGTTTACTTTCAATTGCAGTAAAGTATAATAATTATGTCAATAAATATATTTTACATAGCATTCTTTATTGGACGTAACAAATTTTATTTAATTATATATGAAAGCAATTTTGCTGCGTGATATGCTTGTGGTCCAAACTTCTTTGAGACTCGCTACAGGTTTCATAACACATCTAGACTTAGTTTAACTTAGTTCAAAATATAATAAATGCATAGATCATTTAGTATATTATGTAGCTGCCTTTTAACTGATAAAAAACGAAAGGATTCTTATCTTTATCTAATAGCTAAATTGCTGATTAGCAAAACTAAAATACCTAAGTATATTTTGTCTTAAGTATTTATTAAATTAAATTTTTAAAGTGAAGTAACATGTTTTTATTACTGTAGCTGATTTATAAATCATACCTACTAACTTATCATCACGCCATCTCTGTTGGAAAGTAGGTAGAGAGAACATACTGACAAAAGGCTCTATTCTTACATACATCTCTCGCTTCCTCAACATTCATAACTCTCCAATTAATTCATAATTCTCTAATTAATACTAACCTGTTCGTTGCTCTGAACCACAGGGTGTGCGGTAACGTACATTTTTCCAGTTTCAAAATGTACTTGCTTATGTATTACATAGTTCTTTCTTATCTGTAGTCGATATGCCCAATATATTTATAACTAGGTAGTTATACTAATTTTGGAATAGCACGAAATAAATTGTTACATTTACAAGACAGTGACAGCCCTGTATAAAATTCGTTTTGCGTTTCACGGAATAACTTGAACACTCGTTGACTAAAGTGCTAACAAAACGGAGTATTCATCTGTCTCTCTTGTGTCTCTGCAACATTTTCCATAGCACCCGAATTCAATTGTCCATTCAGCAGCCATTCGTAGGCATTTCCTTGCCTTTGTACTAAGCTCCTTGCAATATCTCAATGAGTATACATAAGTACGGTATATCCGCTACCTTTTATGAAAAAGGGTGCCTCGAGATAAGCAATGATTTTGACATAGCTCTTGTTTCATTTAGTGTTAAAGGCCAATTTACATGCCGTAAATCAAGTTTTGATAAATGACTTGATAATATAAGGCTGGTTTTTCATAATATAAAAGAAAGAAATGAGAAAATTGGATAGGATACAGTAGCAGTGCTATTTGTGCAGTAACGTTATTCTTGTACTTACTTAGTACCTACGTTTTGCGCGCATAAGGTCACATTGTTCTAAATGTAGTTGCGTTTTACATGCGTAAGGTCACATTGTTCTAAAGTACTTACGTGTTACACGGGTAACGTCATATTGTTGTAATGCACTTACTTTTTACACGCGTAAAGTCATATTGTTCTAATGTACTTACGTTTTACATGCGTAAGGTCACACTGTTATAATGCACTTACTTTTTATATGCGTAAGGTCCATTGTTCTAATATACTTACGTTTTACATGCGTAAGGTCACACTGTTATAATGCACTTACTTTTTATATGCGTAAGGTCCATTGTTCTAATCTAATTACGTTTTACACGCGGAAAATTATAGATGTCGATAAAATACTTAATGGGATTTTACCATTCCTATACTTCTCCGAGTGCAGTGATTTCCGAAAAAATAGCTACTGAGTGCCTGAAAAAATACTATATAAGTAGCAATCTAGTCTTAGATAATAAAAGAGTCATAGAAGCATTTTCAGTCCACTTTAAGAAACAAACTAATATTGTGTTGGGAACCAGGTTAACATATTATTAGATTCTTTAGGTGAGCGTCTAAGAAAGTATGAAGCAAAGTGACTATTTCAGAAAAGTGCAATGTCCATAATATATACGAGTAGATATGCTTGCTATTATATTCACCTGGCGGTGCAGTGCCAGAAATGTGATAGAGGGATCGAGTTATGCAATTTGTATGCATGCTCTACAACATGTTTCTTATTGACCTATTTATTTTATCACTAGGATTACAAACAAAAGATACACAATATTTTGATTTACTTGTAAATTTTTTTGCGAATTTGACATGCTTAGCTTTATAAATTGACACAAAATGTAAAACTGTGAACTGGAACTGGGCGTCACCAAAGACGTTGAATGTGTTACACGATGGCTGAATTGGCAAAGCATCTGGGACGGTGTTCCAGGAGATGTAGGTTCAAATCCTGCTCGTGATTTTCAAAAAATATACAAATTTATTTATTTATAAAAAACATAACATCTTAACAGCTAATGCCAAAGCGATGATATGTCGATGATTATTAAATACTAAGCAATATTAGTTTTGATCGTAGTTTTTTCACAGAGCCTGTGAGCCTGTGAGCTCTTGTAAAATCTGCCATGCTGCTGTAAATATATTTAAATTATTAGATTTAAATTTTTTTAGTCAGTACCATGACCTCCTGTAGCGACAGCCAGGATGTTATTTGATAGCCAGGATCTACTGCTTAACGTGCCTTCCGAAGCAGGGAGAACGTCAGATATCCAATAAATAGGTGTTACTTTTTGGTCACCTACGTGATTGCCAGTCGAGTGACAGTTGCTTCAGTTGTTTAGGATACTTTCCTTCTTTGTAAACCATTCTATATGGTGATATGATCACTAAATTACAAGCGGTCACACCTAATATGGTTGTAGAATATCCTAGCAACACTGTTTGTTAGCAGTCCTTATTACCTACCAAGAGGTTTTTGAGAGTAACTGTACACATAGCATACTGGTCTAAAGATTCCCACATAGACTTACAAACTGTATGTTTATAAAGTCTTTTGCGATATGTTGATCATTTTCTGTAGTGATCTTTTAAAAAAACAACATAACATTATGTTAGTTTGAATGCTACTAGGCTCAATAACAATATGACCAAAATGCAATTAAGAATAAATCCAGCATTTGTAATCTGTTGACAAAACAATAAAACAACGTTTTTAATCTAATGAAAACAAGATAGGGACGTCATGCAAAAGACGAAAGACGGTTATACTTGTAATACAGTTTGTGGTGGGCTCAGCGGAAGACGCAATGGAGTCGCTAATTATGCAAATCTCTTTTGTCGTGAGCTTATTCTATTACGCCAAAAATTGTAACAAATAAGTGTCTTGCCTTTACAAAATTTCGTTGCTGTTCAAACGTAATCTCATGGTATTAAGAGCTAATTTTGTTCACTTATATTATAATTTTGCTTGTAATATAATTACGAGTATATGCATCCTTAGGTCACGTTCAGGTCACCACTGAAGTAATGCAACATAGTACCAGTGGCCCGCCAACACAGGCGGAGAGACGGCACACAGCAGGTTTCTTTAGCGGGTGAGGGCCACACATTACCCTGTTCTTTGCCCCGAATGACGGGGTGTGCGGTTAAGGAAATATTTTCCCACCTTAAAAAAAGAAAAAAGTCACGTTCAGGTCATGGTTAATATTGTTCTATTTAGGTAATTTGGTTAAATAACAAGTTTGGTATTCCAGTTGACTGCACAAACAGGTACCTACAATGGTTTGTCGAATATTTTAGAAAGAATTCTTAGGAAGAGTCATTGTTTATTAAAAATACCTACGTACTTATTTTGATTTTGAGTAGTATTTAATATTTCGTTTATATGTGTTCGATTAATTTATTTGTAACAACGATCGAACACCTCATTTATGTACCAAATAAATTTCATACCAATCCCTTTAGTCGGTAAAGCGTAATTGACGAACAAACATACATAATATTAAAAAAATTGCCGTGTGGGGCCGGCTTTAGAATTGAGCCACCCCCCTCCACCCATGGGAGTCGTAAGAGCCGACTGAGGGATCCCGCGGGAGTGGGCAGCAGCACTTCCTCGAGTATTAAAAACATCCACTGCGATCGCCAATCCGCCTGCCAAGCGTGGTGATTATGACATTATCCCCCATGACGAGACCGCTCGTTGTGGCGTTCTCTTGGGGAGGCCTATGTCCAGCAGTGGACGTTGAAAGGCTGATGGATGGATGGAATATTTAAAAAAAATCACAGTATAATATTACAACGATTATATTATTTTTATAGAGTCATATTTTATTACTAACTTATGCCTTCATTTTTTTTTTTAGATATTTTATATATATTTTTAGCATTAGACATGCTTAGCAACATACAAACGTAAGCTCTATAAATTTTTAGATATTTTTATATATATATTTTTTTTATAGCAGTCAGGGGCAAGGGTCACGATGGCTGAATTGGCAAAGCATCTGGACGGTATCCAGGAGATGCAGGTTCGAATCCTGCTCGTGACTGTTATTTTCGATTTCACATTTTTCACTTTGTGTTTAATTTATGCGTTCATTATAAGAAGAAATGTTGAACATAGATAGAATTCGTAAATGGTTTTAGACTTGGGCGTAACGTACATTTTTAATGTGATATTATATAACTTATCATATTGAAACTATCGAGAGATTGATACATATTAGAAATATATAAGCGGAAATAACTAACGCTGTGGATCGATTTTGTCGACCCGCTGGGAACTCGTTGACACCGCTGCGCGCTCGCCTTGATGATGAGCATCGAATATGCTCTAAGCCCGGGCTAACAAAATCGATCCACAAGGTGAGTTATTTCCGGTTAATATATTTCTAATAACAGGAACATAAAATACAATTTCGCAATTTTTACTAGTTTTTGGTAAGTAATTCAAGTTAGGAAATAATAAGGGCTGCTTTAAATTTTCTGAAGCTTTACAACCGCTTTACAATTTAGAGGCACGAACATCCGCGCATTTTTTGATTATATGCACATTAATCTTATATTAAATCGAAAGTTTTAAGGTTGTGTAAAAGTTGTTCATAGTATACATTATACTACTATCATGTACTTACCTATCTATTATTATTAACGGCTTGGGGGGGGGGGGGGGCTAGTTTTTAGTGTTATATCAAAAACAATAAAACTTTGTGTTATTATTTATATCAAAGTGGAATATTTGAAATTATGTTTGTCATCGTATATCGTAATTTCAGCATTGCCTTTGGAAAAAAAAATACTCAATTTTTCCTTTTTATTTATTTAGTACGAGTAGAGATTTATAAGTCTTACACTGTAATATTTTGTAATAAAATATACAAAAGTATTATTCACTTGACTTATGATATTACTGTGCGATGTGCAAGAATCCAATTCGTAATTTTATGTATTAATCCATCCATCCATCAGCCTTTCAACGTCCACTGCTGGACATAGGCCTCCCCAAGAGAACGCCACAACGAGCGGTCCCGTCATCGGGGATA
Source organism: Leucoma salicis (assembly GCA_948253155.1). Taxonomy (NCBI): domain Eukaryota; kingdom Metazoa; phylum Arthropoda; class Insecta; order Lepidoptera; family Erebidae; genus Leucoma; species Leucoma salicis. The sequence continues at coordinate 7,646,025 of OX411820.1, read as the reverse complement.
ATGCCGTAATCGCCACGCTTGGCAGGTGGGTTGGCGATCGCAGTGGATGTTGTTAATACCCGAGGGAGTGCTTCTGCCCACTCCCCCGGTATTCCCTCAGTCGGCTCTTACGACTCCCGTGGGTAGAGAGGGGTGGGACAATTCTAAAGCCGGCCCCACACGGCCAAAATAAATATTCCATCCGTCTATCCATCAGCCTTTTAACGTTCACTGCTGGACATAGGCTTCTCTAATGAAGCGCCAAATTGAGCTGTCCTATGCTAACTGCATCCAAGTGCTTCCTACGGCTTATATTAACATAATTATTCTTATAAAATATTTTTATGTTTCAATTACAACACCCTGTTTTAATACATTGATCTCTTTTCATCTAGACGGCATTTATGAGGCTACGCCCGGAGAAAGTGAGGAAGTCATTTTAATATTGCAAAATTTTAAGACACTAATAAAATTTACAGCTTAATTTAATATAAAACGTTGTACATATAGATATAGTATACATAACGCACACAAGTAAAGGTGCATTTATTTTAATGAACCACTTTTCTTAATGTGCGTACGGCTAGTAATATTTTGAATATACGCAATACTCAAATGAAACAATGCTTTTATTTGTCATCTTGATAACATTATCGAAGTATTTTTTACGTCCCACTAACTCTGAGAGAAGATATTTAGATATTTTTATATATTTTTTTTTTGCATTTGACATGCTTAGCACATGTGTTATCGAAATTAGCAGTCAGGAGCAATTGTCAGGATGGCTGAATTGGTAAAGCATCTGGACGGTATCCAGAAGATGCAGGTTCAAATCCTGCTCCTGACTGTTATTTTCGATTTCACATTTTTTCACTTTGTGTTTACTCTGAGAGAAGAGCCCAATATTGGGATAGTAAAGGGCTGTGAAGAAAAGTAAGTAAAATAAATGAGGCTTTATCGTTACTTTTATTAATAGTATTATTCTGGTAAATGACTTAAAAACTGGTATAAAATATATATCAGTTTTTAAGTCTAATCAAGAGCTATCAAACAAAAGGGTTTCATCAAAATCCATTCAGTAGTTTTTGCGTTAAGCCGGAACGAACAAACTACAAAAATTATAAAAAAAATGTTTTACATTCAGACGCCTTTTTTTTGTTAAAGTGGGAAAAATGTTCCTAACCGCACACCCCGTCGTTCGGGGCATCGAACAGAGCAGTGTGGGGCCCTCACCCACTAAATAAACCCGCCGTGTGCCGTCTCTCCGCCTGTATTAGCGGGCCACTGGAACTATGTTACATTACTTCAGTGGTATATTCAGAGACGCCTATATTCACTTTTTCTCAAATGTCTTAAATTTTGTTATCTACAGCAAATGTTCTTGTTTTTCACCACAGCTCGTTACAAGTCCTGCAACCCTTTGGTACAAGCCTCATGGGACGTTGGCTAGACGAGTTGGCAAAGAAATTATTTAAAAACATTCCATCCCTCACCGCGATTTTATCTGCTTAATTTGACGTCCCTAGTCGAGCCTTAGAATATCATTTGCATAGAATGAGGTGACACTATGTTTTGTAAATCTGTCACACGTTACGATGTAACATATGTAATAGTAATTATCTCCGTAGTAATATAGGCCACGTAGTTATATAGGCTACGATAATATAGGCCACGACCTGGATAGGCAATGTTGCGGTAAGTGACGTGCCTTCCCTTGCCACGATACTATTGTCTTGCCACTTCATACACTGCCCCACTTTGACTGTTTTGAGGTATATTTTAATGCTAATATATCCATTATAGCACTGATACCTTAGTGGTAACTCCACGGACTGCGATGACAAAGGTATCGAATTCAATCCCCAGTCCAGTTCACGCCACACCTCTGCTTATTCACGATTTTTCGAGAATAGGTGTGTATTTATTTTGATCTGTATTTTAGCACTTGGCATGCTCAGCTACTCGTACTTTAGAGAACAAATTATTTCTTCGCCTTCTTCTTATCATCACGCCATTTCCCTTGCAGGGTAGGCAGAGAGAACAGAGTGCCCAGAGGCTCTATTCTTGCAAACATCTCTCGCTTCCTCAACATTCATAATTCTCCTCATACACGCTCGCCGGTTTCGTAGACTCCTGACTCCACCTTCCTTCAATACATGACCGATTTGGTCTAGGTAGGTGAGTCTTCCACCGAAGGAATGTGACATAGTTCCAATGGCCCGCCAATAAAGGCGGAGAGACGGCACACGGCGGGTTTCTTTAGTGGGTGAAGGCCCCACACTACCCTGTTCGTTGCCCTGAACGACGGGGTGTGCGGTTAGGAACATTTTTTCCCGCCCTAACAACAAAAAAGGTAGTCTTGGTCTCCCCCTTTACTTACATCCTTCCACTTTCGCATTGTGTATCTTCTTAACCAGCATTCTTTCCACATGTCCGAACTATCGGAGCATTCCCTTTCGTATACCAATACTTTCTTTCATACCTACTTAGAGAGCAAGTAGGTCGTGATTACGAATGCGGTCAGTCAGCCTCAAATCAGTTACAAATTACTTTACTAGTAGGAAAAGTTCGAATCCTGCTTGCAGTAAAGTTCCCAACAAGAATTTTTTCCCAAGATTAAAAATCAACAATCATATTGAGATGCTTTACTGTAGTTACAAAAAAAAAAAATGGCGGTACCCACCCGTTCTCGTCTAAGAATAAGTGCTAGCTTTCACTTGTTACCATACCGCACATCTCATCGTTCGGGGCAACTAACAGAGTAATCTAAGGGCCTCACCCGCTCAATAACCCCGCCGTGTACCAAGCCCCTCCATCAGTGTATTTAATATATCTCGAAAAGATTCAAATCTGACTTAAACAGCTTAGATTGATTACCAGAGATTCGTAGCAAGTAAATTTCTCTACCTTTGCTAATATTGGCAGCTTATCGGCTTAGTCCTAGTATACGAGTATATGGGTGTTTAATGTTAGATTTAGCTTATTTCTAGATTAAAATGTAATGAACTTTAACATTTTATCCGTGTGGTGACGGACTAAGAATACAAGTGCCACCACCCCATTCTTTCCCACGGGCGTCGTTACGAGGCGACTACGGGAAGTAAGCAATTATAATACCATTTTGTATTACACATGGTAGGGCTGGGTACCAAGTGGGAGTGATCACTTGTTATCGGGCCCGAGCGGGTTGGTACCACTATTTCCCGTGTGACCAGCCATGAAGAACATCGTTGCGTTTTGGTTGTAGCAGGAGATAGCTGTTTATTCTTTCATTTCATATATGTGAAATGAAATGGTGAGCAGCGGCTTGACAATACTCTTGGTATAGTTCATGGAGCCATGAAACAAAAAAGTTTCATCAAAATCCGTTTGGTTGTTTTTTCATGCTGCTCGAACAAACAAACAGATAACTGACAAACATTCGGAAAAAAATGTTTTGTGCTCAGAGACGCCAAATTTGATATAGCCCGTTTTTTTTTTGTAATACTTTCTACAAGCTGGGTTGTGATTGTGGTCTCTCCTACATTGGGCAAACAAAGAGATCCATAAGAACTCGGATCAAAGAACACATAGCTGATGTGAAGCACCGTCGCTATACAAAGTCTGCAATTTGTGAACACAAACAGGACCACACCCGCCATTACATCAGGTTTGACAAACCTCAAGTCCTCGCAAAAGAACATCGATATCGTCCTAGAATGATACGTGAGGCTATTGAAAGCGCTTATTGTGTAGATAAAACCCACAGTAGTGATTAGTTAGTATTTCCGCATAAATTTAATAATCCATAACAAGTTGTTGCCTACTGAGTTTTCTGGCCGGATCTTTCTCTGTTAGGCCGCGTTCCGATCTGGTGGTTGCTTTTTAGTGTTAGATTCTATTAAAATCAATATATTTAATAATAGAAACTAATAATCAATATTGTCTTCTTAATAGTAGTTTTTTGATTACTTAAAAATTTTAATTGGTAGTTTGTGGTAGAATTTTTAAGCACTAAATATAAACAAAAATTTTAAAACTTAAAGGAGTATTATACTAATTTTATTACACTAGCTTAAAATCTCATACATTGTAACCATAAATCTTATGAGTAGATATTTTTAATTGTGTTTCTAAACGAATATTATGTGGGTTGAAATAAATAAACCAAAAAATTTGTAAAATCATATTACTGTGGTTAGATGAAACCGTTGAAACAACATATCAGCTTTGGACATCTACCATCTAAGTCCATCCGTGATCATGAATGCTGTAAAGTATTCGAAACGTCGGGATAGTATAAAAATCAAGAAAACGCGATAGGACGTTCCCCGGTCCATCCACCCGCAGCCTCAGCTAGGGCGGCATGAGGCGCAAGTACCTGCGCCTGCGCCGCCCCGGTCACTGGCGGCGGTTCGGGTCAGCGGGAGAATCCTCTTCCCTGGCTCTCTCCACCGCTACGCCAATATAGCTTTATACATTTCTTTTCTCAAATAGCTCTGTTACAGCTTTATCTAATATATAAAATTATCATGTCACAGTGTTTGTTGCCGTTCTCCTCCGAAACGGCTTGACCCATTCTTATGAAATTTTGTGTGTATATTTAGTAGGTTTTAGAATAGGATGTAAACTATTTTTCAAACCCCTAAGTGATAAGGGTGGTCCACCACAAATTTTTTTTTTTTAATTTTTGGTAATTTTTTTTTATAGTTATAGTATAACATATATACAACCGTAAATTTTCACCTTTCTACAGCCTACCCCTATTTTTTAATTGCGATATTAGTACTTTAATAATTTTCATTGCGACATATTCACGAAAAAGAAGATATAGTGGTACGAAGTTCGCCGGGTGAGCTAGTAATAGTATAAGAATTTATAATATAAGTAAAGATGTGAAAATGGGTTTGTTGGTTTATTTGTTAAGTCTTAACTGTTCAACTGATCATTATAAGATTAGGCACACATATATAGACTAAAATAAAGAGAAGGACAAAGGTTTATTAATCTTTATATCTCGGCAAAATGGAGGGGTCTCATGAGATAGCTATTTTTGTACAGGGTTTTTAATATTGTGCCAAATGGTGACGTATAGAGAAAGAGAGATATATTTAGAGAGAGAGTCTGTCTAAACTTGTATAAAATTCAATAGTCTTATTCAAAAGGAGTCTCTTAATAAATAAAACTATTCACTAATGTGCCGGCTCGATCTGGGAAGTACCATCGTCTCACAAAAGATTAGCGTGAACAATAATAGGAGGACCTACCGTTGGTTACATCATAACAGTGTTTCGTATGGTGAGTGAGAGTGCTGAAGGCCCAACCCCTTCTCTATCCTCTCCTTATTATCCTTTTTATCCTGGGCCTGATATCCTTCCTCACCTTATCTTTTGTCTATAGGCTACGGTAACTGCTTACCATCAGGTCTGTATGCTTGTATAAAAAATATATATATTCAGAGTGTGGACACACTAACCGCTAATAAATATCTTTTCAAAAAGTGCACGCGGTGTTGCCATGCGGTCGATATTTCCCACGGTATCCATTCACAATCACTAAGTGCTACAACGTCATTATTGTATTGAAACTTTTCATACCTATGTTTAAAACTTCACATATTTCTTAACTGAACTTGGTACTATATTTTGAAATAAAACTACGTTTACGGAATCTATCGCGTTTACTTGATTTTACTACTATCCCGACGTTTCGAATACTTTACAGCATTCATGATCACGGGTGGACTTAGATGATAGACGTCCAATGCTGATATGTTATTTCAACGGTTTCATCTACCCACAGTATATGATTTTAAAAAATTCAAAAACGGCGGGATGGTAGTAAAATCAAGTAAACGCGATAGATTCCGTAAACGTAGTTTTATTTCAAAATGTGTAACATTCGCGTAAATATCAGAAAGTATTGGTACTATATGATTACTAGATTCTGACCATGACTCTGCTCGCTTGGAATCAGGATATAAATATACATCACTCTACACGGCACCTCTATATATATATATAGGCAGAAGTGTATTACACACCCACGGTTCACCAGCTATGTTTAAGTCCCACGTAATAGGGGGCGAGCCTATTGCCGTCTACCGGGTACATTTCCAAACTCCGAGCTGCTACTGAGAGTTTTTCTTTTTACGAAAAAGTTCAATAACTGCACCACCGAGGCAGCTTTATTAAGCTCAAACAAAAAAAAAAACACTAAAAAGTCCTTATGTTTAGACATATAACCGATATAGTAGTTAATTTGGTTTGTACAAAAATGTAAATATCTTCAATATGCGGTTGGAGCATTACTATCGACCACGCGGTCCACAGGTGTTCCGTATACGCCTGGCTACTTACCAAGTCTTTTTGATGTTCTTTGCGCCAGAAACATCTCAATTTAAGTATATTTTTGCAGAATTTCAATGTTTTATCTTTCAAAACGTGAACAAAGAACTCTAGGGTATAGATAAATGTAATGCTGCCTCTGTATATAACTATAAAACGGTACAAAAAATAATCTAGTTTAGTGTGCAGACTTTATGAATATGCACTCATATAGAGTCACGTATATAAATACGATCATTGTATGAAAACAGTCACAAGTTGATAACGTAATGATCACATGATCAGATGATTTTATTCGTGTTATTCATTAACATAATATTTTTCTTGTACACATTCAAAAATGTATACATATCTTTCTTTAAATTATACAATAATATATATCTAGAGACAATATCATAAGCATTAAACATAGTACTCTAAACTAAAGTGATAGTTGTTAAAAATAGTAAATCTTTCACGAATGGAAACGATAGCAATAGTAGTTAAATAGGAATTTTATTTATTTTAAATAAAATTAAAATCTGAAATATAACTAGCCTTTGCCCGTGGCTCCAGTGCAACCAAAACGTTATTATATCTCAGATTTCTGTTACAGTAGCAGGATAAAATTTTGAGCTATCAAACAAAAACTTTCATCAAAATCCGATCAATAATTTTTGCGTGAAGCAAAAAATCCAAACAAACAGTCAAACAGATGCAAGTTTAAAATATATTGTTTTGTGTTCAGAGACGCCTAAATAACGCCTAATACATTCATTTTTTCTCAAATATCTTTAATGTACAGACACAGCTCTTTTACAGATTTATGGTAAAGAAGATAGATATAGATACACAGGAGAACAGACGCGTATCAAACTGATTTCTTAGAAGCTTTTATGTCTGAAAATTGCAGTATACATTTAAGAAAATCCTTTTAGTATTCACTGAACTAAAGAATAAAGGTGGATTTGAACTGGGCAAATCTCTTAGATACATCTAATTTAAATGAAACATCGGAATATTCAGTGAGTTTTTGTGAAATTATGTATCAGGGTGAGGAGGCAAAATAGTTATGTTCATTATCGAGTATTAATCAGTAATAAATGTACAAAATTATAAAACGAATGTTTTGATATGAGTTGTACTTTCCGATTTTTTAATGCTAAGCAATGATTTTTTACTTTTCTAGTAGAGCTTTGCTTAACCCAGCATGAAGGGCCCAGCTGGATCAGGCCATTCGTGGAGGATAAGTACCACCCTCTCACAAAAGACCAGCACGTAACAACAGTAGTTAATCTTACCATTGTGTCTCGTGTGGTGAGTGATATCACCGGAGGCCTAAATCCTCTCCCTATCATCTACTTATTATCCTTCCTATCCTCTTCTTAGTATCCTATCTATCCTCTCCCTATTATCCACCCTATCCACTTCCTATTCCTTTCCTTAGATAGGCAACGCGCGAGTGATACCTCTGGTGTTCCTAGCGTCCAGAGGCTACGGTAACCGATTACCATCCGTATGCTTGTTCGCCACTCACGTACTAAAAAATAATCAACAATATCTAAAAAACCTTTAATGCGTGGTGGACTATGACTTCGGAAATAGATGCGGGTTGTAATCCTGTTCTAAGACATTAATACTCAGTACAAAAATAATCCATATTAAGGAGTTTACAAACACACACTTTCATTGACTTGGTGCTTGTAAACTCACTCACACAGTACTTAATATTTTTTTGTACTGGGTGAAACTAATTTAGATTGAATATCTAGAAATGGAAAACAAAGTCTTTCTAAAGTTAGTTAAATAACAGAACGCCCTTATGTAATATAGTTTAACATAATTCACGTCTGCTTATTAACGCACTTAAATAAACAAATTTTGAGGAATTAATTAGCTAAATATACAACGGATTAGGTAGCTGTAGGTGCGTAAATTAATTATTTCGAATATATGTATAAACCGCAAACAATAGATAGTGCGATTAATCATTATCCAAAGTTAGGATATAATTTTGTGGTTTACCAAATTAAATCCTCCTGTTGAATATAAATGAAGGTTAATGTGTTACCTGTACCCCAAAAGACTCTCCTGGCAGTTAAACGTTTTATCTAATATGTAATCTACAGGATTCCCTACGGTCTGGGCATTCAGGCGTACATTCTTCTTCCCAACTCAAGGGAGGGTTTTCAACAAATTTGTAAATCAAAATTTGTTGCTTGCACAAATATTCATTTTTGACGCATGAGTTCTAGGGTTAAATAATCTTGAATCGTGTAAAGTGATAGGTATTGGGTTTCGTGTCTGGTAGAGGACAATAGGTACACTAAAAAATTGGGCAAAAAATTACTTTTTTTTTTGGTAAGTCGGCATAAATGTACTTAACCATGTACGTAACTCCACGTCGTTCGGGGCAACGAACAGGATAGTGTGAGGCCCTCAGCCACTAAATAAACCCACCGTGTGCCGTCTCTCCGCGTGTACTGGCGGACCATTGGAACTGTGTGACATTACTTCAGTGGTCCGCCGGCGAGGCAGAAATTATCTACATATACGAAATTGCCACATTTATTGTACTACCACTCGACTACTTACCACTCGAGGCGAAAGAGGTTCCCATATGATGAAGGAGACTCTTGTCTGATATTTTTTTATTTGTCTCTGGATACAATTCTAAAGTCATTGAAGGTGAAGACTCAGGCGGAAGTGAGTCAATCAATATAAAATATAAAATTCTCGTGTCATAGTGTTTGTCGCCATTCTGCTCCGAAACACAGATTCTTATGAAATGTTGTGTGTATATTTAGTAGGTCTGAGAATAGGATATATACAATATAGGTGGTCTACCTCAAAAATCTATTTTTTATTTTTTGGTCAAAATTTTTTATTTTAATTCTTTTTTATGAGTCGGTATTAAAAAATACATACAACCCAAAATTTTCACTCTTCTACTGCCAACCCCTATTTTTTAATAGCGATATTAGAAATTAAACAATATATGGCAAAACAACGTTTGTCGGGTCAGCTAGTTAAGTATAGTAGTATATCTATAGATTAATGTTCGATCTCACTAGCATAATAGAAAAATTATGTAAGTAGTAACATTTTACATAAAGCCATGACGTAAGATAACATCTCCCCTATCATTTGCCATTACTGGGTCATGACCTCACATCCGTCTATAAATGACTCGAGATATGAAAGTGAAAACAGCATCAATAACATTAATTTCCTTAAACCATATTCGTACTTTCAGCAGATTTTTTGTATATATATATATACAATAAAAATTGCTTATATATATATATATATATATATATATATATATATATATATATATATATGTCTGGTATTATAACAAAGTGACAACAAGGCCTCCTTTCAGCAATGATGCTGCAGTGTAACATTATATTACACTACAGCGCTGATTTTCTATCACTTTTATGTACCTACATCAAATCAATAAGATGAAGCGGCAACCCTAGGTATCCTAATAAGTAGGCATAAACTGCTGTGAATATAATTAATATACATTTATAGGTCTAGAATCCTATAGACTTTAGATCAAACAGGCTGTAGATACAACAGAGAAATTTAAAACAATACCATAGGGGTCAAAAGGTTTGACCACTTAAGCTGATGTAAGATGTAACATAGTTCCAGTAGCCCGCTGATAAAGGCGGAGAGACAGCACACGGCGGGTTTATTTAGTGGGTGCTGTTCGTTGCCCCTGACGACGGGGTGTACGGTTAGGTCAATTTTTTCACGCCTAGCCAAAAAAAAAAACAGGGTCAAAAGGTTTATCTGATATCTATATTGTAATGTTGACTAATAACTGTTATCAGTATTATATCAATTTATCAGACGGATATACCGAAACCGTAATGCTTCAATTAATTAATAACTAAGAGGTACAAATTATTTGTGAATAAGGAAAAAGAGATTGTTTGTACTAGCGGGAAACGAACTCGCGTCTTTTCCAATCCGGGGAAGTGCTCTAAGCCACTGAGCTATAGTACAGATCCTTCGATCATCCCAATTTCCTTATCACATTTGTCTTAACGACCAACGCCATCTATAGGAAACGCATTTACATGCAATTATCCACTATAGTAAGTTTAATTTTGCAATTAAAATTCATATTGTTTAATAAAAAAAAATCTCTTTCTCCTTATTCACAAATAATTTGTACTTTAAAAAGTGGCGGAGCATGTCAAATGCTAAAAAAAGTATAAATCAAAAACTAAGAGGTATTCAATAATTTGTTTATCTCGATCATCACAGGTGAGTTTTCTGTGTCAAAAAATGTTACCATATTTGACTTTAGGCATGTAAAGTGAACGGGTCTAGTCAAGTTGCGAATGTACCACCGTCATAAAAAATGGGGAGAAAAGTAGCTAGTACTACTGCTAAGTATTCATACGATTGCGTTTCCTTTGGCGAGGGAGAGCGCCGGAAACCCCCCTAATCACCTTTATTTCCTTTCCACGATCTATCCTTTTCTGTTCGGTTGGCAATTCTTCTGGTGTTGCTAGCGTCTATAGGCTGAAGGCGGCCTCTTATTATTAAGTACGCTTGTTTGCCACGTTTGTTGTCTAGAAAAAGCTTAATTAATTAAAAACTAGTTAAAGATTATCTTTCATTAAGATAATAACCCTGTGCTCTTGACCCTAAGTGATTAAGCAATTTTTGTTTTAATATGGAACTCTTCTTCAAATTTTTAGACATGAAACTCCATTAAAACTGGTGTTATTAAGTGATTCATTAGGAACACAGTATTTTTCAACGCCAAGCTGAGTTGGGTACGAGGGTAAACAAACTTTTGGATTGATAATCGACCTCTTTTTAGCGGCCTCAATTTGTTCTTAATGTGTTTTTGAATATCGATTATTAACAAATAGATAATATACTTAGATATTTTTATATATATTTTAGCATTTGACATGCTTAGCACTATACATTAAGCACAAAGTGAAAAATGTGAAATCGAAAATAACAGTCACGAGCAAGATTTGAACCTGCATCTCCTGGATACCGTCCAGATGCTTTGCCAATTCAGCCATCGTGACAATTGCTCCTGACTGCTAATTTCGATAACACATTCATACTTAACGTCTTTGGATGACGCCTGCAAAATTAGCAGTCAGGAGCAATTGTCACGATGGCTGAATTGGCAAAGCATCTGGACGGTATCCAGGAGATGCAGGTTCAAATCCTGCTCGTGACTGTTATTTTCGATTTCACATTTTTCACTTTGTGTTAAATAGATAAAATTACTTTGCTCGTTATTTTAATATACGAAAAACCATGACGCATTTGCAATTTCTTTCAAAATTAAATACTGACGTAAAGGAGGGATAATTGCAGCCAAGTATTTTTCTAGTAGTGGGGTTAAGTACCTATTAAAAGCTATTTCTTATTCTAAGACCCGAACATGTAAGTTGGCCGAGTGGGGCCGGTACCGAGAATACCTCCACACGTCTCATCCTATGGGAGTCGTAAAAGCCGACTAAGGGATTAACGGGGGACCGGGCAGCAGCGTTCCCCTGTGTACTAAAAACATCTTAGACAGATTATGATAAAACCCCCATTTTGGGGAGGCCTATGTTCAGCAGTGGACGATGAGGGACTGGTGGGTGGATGGATGAACATGTAAGTAAGTACCACTATGCTCTTTATAACAGCAGTGAGGTCTTTTGGTTGCACAACACGATAGACATTCTTTATGTCCCCGACTATCAAGCGTTGTAATTGATCTTCATGGTTGGCAGTGGCTTGGCTGTACTTTTAGTGTTTCTGAGTCCATGAGAAGAGCTTATCACATACTAACAATGACCTGTGGCTTACCTACAGCCTTATGCTATAAAATATATCTAAATCAATTCCTTAGAACTTATGATAGGTTTGTTCTCAAAGGCGTACCAAAAATGATTTAATTTTGAGGTATAAAGTACGTTACAATAACCTAATAATAATCTTTTGATTAGTTAGGCCATTCCTAATTTCAGCCTTATACTGCATAAACATGACAACATTTAATATTCTGGTAAGTACAAAATATGCTTTAATGCTCTATATTTTAAGTCCAAATTTATATGTGGATAAATGGTAATAAAATCACTTTTGAAGAATGGTTAGGGTCACGCACGTATATAAATTTGATAAATACCTATGTGGGAACGATGGTTAGTTGATAGGATTTTCTGATGTACTAGTTCTTTTTTATAACCACACCTTTATTCATGAAAGGGTAAGCAGACTTTAATTCAGTTGAAACTGTTGTAACACACAAAATTGTTCATGACATAAAATCATAATAACACATAATCTGAACAGAGTTCGAACACAGGACCTCGCAGCTAGGTGGTGCAAATTTATGCCACTGCATATATTTATATAATAAAACAAATGTATTTTATTACAACTAGTCGACCCGTACGGAATACCACAGTTCAATATTTATCGAATCCGTGGGCCTAGCCAAATTGCATTCTATGATCGCTAACGCTAATAGAAAACTATTAAAATGTATGGGAATTTGACAACTTTAACCATAGATAAAGAACCTATATTTATCTAAGACTTTAACAATATCTATAACGCTAAGTCACGTGACAACATTAGAGATGACAAATTTCCATACATTTTAATAGTTTTCTATTAGCGTTAGCGATCATAGAATGCAACTTGGCTAGACCCACCGATTCGACACACAACACATAGCATCACGCCTGTATTCCCCGAAGGGGTAGGCAGAGGTGTATTACACACCCACGACTCGCCAGCTATGTTCAAGTCCCACGTAATAGGGGGCAAGCCTATTGACGTCTACCGGGCATATTTCCAAACTCCGGACTGTTACTGAGAATTTTTCTTTTTAGGAAAAAGCTCTATAACATTGCCCGACCCGGGGATCGAAGCCGAGACCTCATGAATAGCAGTCGCATACACTACCGCTACACCACCGAGGCAGTTACCGATTCGATATATGTCGAAAAATCGACGCATACATTAAATTACCTCTTCTTAGATGATTTTAAATCTGAAATTTAAGGGAAACGATACATTTTCAGATTGGACCGACAGAAAAACGGGTAGAGAAATAATATATATATTAAAATTAATCGTATTACGTTACAACGTTGGTGATCACATAACAGATGAGCTATCATCAGGAAACAATTCACATTTTAGAAATATTAGATTTAAAAAAAATACGGGAAATAATTTTGGTATTTTTAATCTCATGATCATTGACTTAATATTACTAAGAATATTTCCAAGTGCTTGCCATTTCATTTCGTTGGTCGAAAATTAAATGAATGTCCACTAAAATAAAACGCAACAAGGTGCTTCATGATCGGTTATATGGCAGTGGGTGGTATCGCCCCGCTCAGGCCCGATAAAAATTAATACCTTCTTGATACCCACCTCTATCATCAAACCCGTCAGTTGTCAAAATAACAATGACTGCCGTTTGACATCCGCAACCAAAATAGATTTATATTATTTCGCTAAACTATATAGCAGATTTTTTACCAATTTCAAATTTTACAATATTGTATGCTCCAGTTTATCTTTATTATAATATCATCTAAATCTTCTGTCCGTGTCTATGTAATTAAACTCTTAAACGGTTGGACCGATTTCGATGAATTTTGTGTGTAGGTTCAAGTGTATTCAAGGATGTTTTAGGTTCTCAATTTTAGAACTAGAATAGAAATATATTAGATAGAACGCCGCCATAGGGTTTCAGGATTTTTTATTTAATTCATTCTGTACCTAATAACAAAATTTCATACACCAATAACCCCAGTTTATTTAATGACATAATATCGTTAATAGCTCAAATAAATTACTCCATCCAAACGAAACGCCAATGTTCAGACAGTACAACGTCTGTCAGGTCTGCTAGTACCTAGTAGTAGTATATAATAAAGAAACTTAAAACCACTTGTAACAACGTAAATTTATATTCGTAGAACTGTTACTAGTGCGTGAATATTACGAAGTCTCGCATACAATTTCATGCTAACTTGTTTCTTGACGTACAAAGTTTAAAATGCAAACATGTTTCACGTGGAAATGCAACCGGCAAAGGAAGGAAGAACCCATTTTGGAACACTGAATATGATATTTATTTTGCTTTACTATGCACATGTAGTTTCTTTAGATGTTTGATTTTATATAGATATATTTTATTTACTAAGTATTTTTTATAAATATATTCTTCAACAAAGTTATTTGACGATATTGATTTTGTGGTAAGATACTATCCACAATTCGATAGACCACTTTGATCTCGAGAGCACTCAACACTGACTCAATTAAAGGATCTATCAATACCTTGACATTCTAGTGAAGAGGTCTGAAGTAATTTACGAGATTTATTGGTAGCCCCAGCAATGATTGCTTGCAATTAACAAAATTTGAAAGCTAATAGTGAAGAAGCCCTTGTGGTTGAGGCTGCTAAGATAAATTTCACACTTTACTCGCGGCTAAACCTTCTATTGTGCCAGCTCGCTAATTGTAATTTAAAATTACCAAAGCTTGAAAGAGAATTTAAATTAAAATTGATGGATTTGTCACATAAAAACAAGCTCTACGTTTTATTGATTAACATTGTTTAGTTATGTTTACGGAATCTAAAGCGTTTACTTGATTTTCTACTATCCCGACGTTTCGAATACTTTAGAGCATTCATGATCACGGGTGGACTTAGATGATAGATGTCCAAGGCTGATATTTAGTTGTGATGATATAAAAAATATATAATATTAATTTTATTATTAATCATAATTATTGAATCATCAATAAATATTGGATACGTATTGTATCACATATCATAATTATTTGATTATTACATATTTTCCTTTTCAAACGTTCGCATTACCTTAGTTTTCGTTTAGTTCATAAGATGTTTACTTTCTTTTTCTTTTTTTTTCTTCGTGGATAATTTAATAATTTTAGTTTTGTAATTCTTATAATGTTTTGTTAACCTTTAATTGACATATATATTTATAAGACCGTTGTATTTAGTCCATCCATCGGCCTTTCGAAGTCCACTACTGGACATAGGCCTCCCCAAGAGAACGCCACAACATGTGTTTCGCTCATATGGGGGATAGTGCCGTAATCGCCACGCTTGGCAGGCGGGTTGGCGATCGCAGTTGATGTTGTTAATACTCGAGGGAGTGCTGCTGCCCACTTTCCCCGGTATTCCCTCAGTCGGCTCTTACGACTCCCGTGGGTAGAGAGGGGTGGGACAATTCTAAAGCCGGCCCCACACGGTGTAAATAAATAAATGTGCCCGGTAAACGTCAATACGCTCGCCCCTATTACGTGGGACTGAAACATAGCCGGCGAGTCGTGGGTGTGTAATATACCTCTGCCTACCCCGGTAATATACTCTGTTTCTGATAAAACTACCTAAGAGCACATTACTGTGTTAATAGGTATGTACTTAGCGGTATGCAAACCTCTGCTAATATAATATTGAAAGCTTTCAAAGACACCAAACAGTTCAAGGTATGTAGATCATAACTAAAAAAACTGATATATTATTAGATTTATACATATATATGTATAATTCTTAATTTTCATACAATTCACACAACGAAATAGATAGTCTATTTCATCACCATATTTAACTCCAATTAAAATGTCCAAGCTATTAAACAGATAATATTCAATTTACATAATCAACCATTACATGAAATTTTAATTCTTAACCAAAAGATTCAACTCCAAATAATTAGAGATAATCAAAGATTAAAAAACAATTAAATAGTTAACGATCTATTATTAAGCAAGTAGTAACGTTAATCATGTTAAAAGTAAATTAAATAAACTATCAAAAATCATAACAGAACCAATTGTTAGAAGACACACATTATGTTATAAATATACTGAACAAAAATCTTTAAATAAAAGAGCTAAAAGATTTCTTTTACTAGAAAACATATTATAAATTTGAATACAAGATTTTTCAATCTTAACAATAGTTCAAAAAAAAAAACATTGCATCACGCCTGTATTCCCCGAAGGGATAGGCAGAGGTGTATTACACACCCACGATTCGCCAGCTATGTTTAAGTCCCACGTAATAGGGGGCGAGCCTATTGACGTCTACTGGCCATATTTCAAAAACTCCGGGCTGCTTCTGAGAATTTTTTTTTATGAAAAAGCTCAATAACACTTCCCGACCCGGGGATCGAAACCAAGACCTCATGATCAGCAGTCGCTTACACTACCGCTGCACCACAGAGGCAGTCAATAATAATTTTTGTATCAGTCGGTAAATTTAAACTACTGGAAAATAGCATCGATTATTACATTTGGTGTATTAATTACCTAAAACATTAGTGGTGGATTTATTTTTATTCTTTCACAATGATGTGTAGGTAGTAATGTATTTCTCAAATCAAATTATAAATTAGAAAAATATTTGAATATAAATTATATCAAAAATAAATAGGTACCTAAATCTTGTTGTGACATGATACGAGTACTATGTGCAACACGAGGCTAGTGCGCGTCATGAGGTGGAAGGGTACCTAGTGCTAATTAGTTTATTTACATATTTATGAATGTAGTCACGGACTCAACATAAAATATCACCAACTGCGTGTGGCAGCTGTAATATTTTCTACGGATAATCGTTATATTAAATTATATTAAATTTGAGGCGGTGGATGCCTAGTTGTAGGTTGTAGTAGGTAGGCTATGTACCTAGGTATGTATGTACTTTTTTAGTCGCTCTCAAGAATATTTCCTAGTAGAGGATGTTGGCTTTAACAAAAAAAAATAGACGTATCGGTACGTCTGCCAGATCTGAAAACAACGAAACTCATCAAACGAGTCTAAACTCGATGGGGTTGCGTCGTTTCATTACCGAGTTACTGTGGCCACCTTCCAGCTCTATCATTAGACCCTGATACCATCTAGAGACAATGTACTCGCCAAGACGAATAATATGATCCCAAACACGATGGGGCTATGTCGTTTTATATTGGAGTTCCTACGGCCACCTTCTAGTTCCATCATCAGACCCTGTATACCATTTAATGAAAAAGTACTCGTCAAGACGAATCAAACGAGTCCAAACTTGATGAGGTTGCGCCGTTTTATTATACGAGTAGAGTTCCTATGGCCACCTTCCAGCTCTATCTTCAGATCAGCTGCATGTCATCATCATATTGCATTGTCAGTGCTTGAAAAATTTCAGCTTAATCGGAAACCGGTAAGTGTGTCAAATTTAACTTGCATGATTTGAACGGGACAAGTTAAATAAAAGCTTGAAAATTTATATAGCGACACGTCGCCACGCTAACAGCCGGTATTACGCTCTCTCTGCATTAGATGTTTTCATATCAAAAATTCATGTTATGTTGAACTAAGTTGCGTAATCTAACCTGTATCAAAACTGAAAAATCTGCTCAACACTTACCGAATGAAGGCGTGATATTATTAAACTCTCATAGTTCGATGAGACGGTATTCCAACACGACTGGAGAGAGAACGGGCGTAGGATTACGGCTTTACTTACTTTCCGAGGTAAGGCGGCGAAACACCGCCAGCTTCCTTTCCTAATTCCGAGCTGTTACTGAGAATTCTTGTGGGCCCGACCTGGGAATCGTCTAAGTGAAATTTTCAAGAATAGGTCAAACTTGATATTACTATCATGAGATATAGGTATTAGTATCATATTGTGATGAGACAAGGTTATAAGTACTACATTAGGCTATGTACGCACTAAAATAATTTATATTGTTTTTTTTTTAAATATTGCGGCCACTATTGTACAACGGTAGTGTAAGCGACTGCTGATCATGAGGTCTCGGGTTGGACAGTGTAATTGAGCTTTTTCGTAAAAAGAATAATTTTCAGTAGTAGCCCGGAGTTTGGATTTGTGCCCGGTAGACGGCTATAGGCTCACCTCCTATTACGTGGGACTCAAACATAGCTGGCGAACCGTGGGTGTGTAATACACCTCAGGATGAATGTGTAGCATGTGAGCCCACGGACTATGAATGAGCTCAAAGAGGCTTACGTTGAACTTAACGGTGGAATATTCTTTGAATTCCAGTTCATCGCGACAGCATCTCTGCTATACTATGAGCTTTTTATGATAAATAATATCTGCAAATTATTTGTGAATAAGGAAAAAGAGATTTTTGGTACTAGCGGGAAACGAACCCGCGTCTTTTCCAATCCGGGGAAGTGCTCTAAGCCATTGAGCTATAGTACAGATCTTTCGATCATGCGAATCTCCTTATCACATTTGTCTTAACGACCAACGCCATCTATCGGAAATGCATTTACATGCAATTATCCAATATAGTAAGTTTAATTTTGCAATTCAAATTCATACTATTTGATAGCGCGATTTTTTAAACATTTTTGATCTATATTTCTTAGCATTTGATATGCTCCGCCACTTTTTAAAGTGCAAATTATTTGTGAATAAGGAAAAAGAGATTTTTTGTACTAGCGGGAAACGAACCCGCGTCTTTTCTAATCCGGAGTGCTCTAAGCCATTGAGCTATAGTACAGATCTTTGTAATTGCGTTTCCGATAGATGGCGTTGGTCGTTAAGACAAATGTGATAAGGAGATTCGGATGATCGAAAGATCTGTACTAAGGCTTAGAGCACTTCCCCGTATTGGAAAAGACGCGGGTTCGTTTCGCGCTAGTACAAAAAATCTCTTTTTCCTTATTCACAAATAATTTGCACTTTAAAAAGTGGCGGAGCATGTCAAATGCAAAGAAATATAGATCAAAAATAATATCTGTTTTTTTTTTAAATATTAACACAATGAAAGTGAAGTAGGTTTGTGTCAGCTCTTATGAAAAAAGTCCCTTGGACGACATATAATATATTATGTAGATGACAGACTTGTAGTAATATTAATCTAGTTTTTTTTTTAGTTCTCAGGTTTCAGATATAGTAGCTAAATGTAGTGTATACAAGTTTTTAAGTGTAATCAAAAGCTGTCGATTAGTTTCATCAAAATCTGTGCAGTATTTTTAGTGTGAGACGAAACAAACGAAAAGACAAAATTTCTAAAATGTTTTTGGATTCTGGGACACTCAAACAACCTAATTTAAATATCGTTAATGTACAGATACATCTTTATTACAGATTTTAAATATATCCATCCATCCATCCATCAGCCTTTTAACGTCCACTGCTGGACATAGGTCTCCCCAAGAATGGGGGATAGTGCCGTAATCGCCACGCTTGACAGGCGGGTTGGCGATCGCAGTGGATATTGTAAATACTCGAAGGAGTGTTGCTGCCCACTCCCCCGATATTCCCTTAGTCGGCTATAATATAAAGACATAACTAGGTTATATTTTAGGTTATATATCAGGTTCCCGATATAGTAGCGGGATAAAATGTATACCAGTTTTTAAGTCTAACCAGGAGCTATCAAATAAAAAAAGTTGCATCAAAATCCGTTCAGTAGGTTTTTTAAACGAGCAAACTGATAAACAGACAAAAAATTAAATAAAATGTTTTGTGTTCGGACGCATATGTATAGTAATACAGTCATTTTTTTCTCAAGTATCTTAAATGTACAGACACAGCTCTATTACATCTTTATAATAGTATAGCTTCATCGCCTGGCCAAGTGGTAGCTTAAAGTAAATTTCATGTAGTTCGCATAAACAAATAGTAGAACCAAATAATAGCATCCACGTCAGATATATATATATACATGACAGAAGCAAAAGCTATTGTATTAGACATACAAAGGCTGTGCTGTTAGCTTTGTGGCTTTATAATCGTGGTCGCGGTTACGCAAGCTCAGGAATAAACGGAATCAAAATTTATGCAGCTATCAACTGTACGTGATGTGTCATGGCACCCGATCAAAAGTTTGCAACATTTGTATATTCCTATGTTTATAGGCCTTTGTCGAATAGCGGCTAATATATTCTTTCTATACAGCTATTTTTATATACTTCTGCTGTTATTATAGAATGGATATTTAGGAGGAGAGCCCACCACTCACCCACGGATTGTCAATCCTGGTTATCTTTGGACACACACAAAATAACTTAAGATTGCCAATCCACAGTCTCATAGATAGAGGAGAGTGTGACAATAGTAGAGTAGCATACATGATACTTAATGACAAAAAAAATCTCACCAACCTGACATAACCATGCGATACGGCAGGACTCTCAGACGTTGCAATATTCCGCAAAAATCCGAACACAATTTCGACACGCGTATCGCCTATACACGAGCCATCCTCAGGACCGCTCGGCAACAAATGAGCAATGAGCATAGCAATGGACTTCCGCCAAGTGTCGCCTCATTCAATCAATTTTACTTCTGCTAGTCAAGTTACCTTCTTAATAATGTTTCTTCCTGCGTGCTGATGAGGGAATTTCTATTGAGAATTTTCTCAGGCAATATTATCTGTTTCATTTTATACCTTTTTAGTAGCCAGCTAGTAAGAAGTTGGATTAAAAAAGATTAAGTTAAATGAACTGACAAAAGTCCGTCTTCAGTGAAAACGTTATGAATTATATTAATCTGTATAACTTATAGCGCTTTCGTGATTATTATTTATCAAGGTACCTATAAAACAAAATCCTTAATTTTTTTCACATTCTCTTAAATAGGTTCTCTACTAGAATAATAGTTTCAGTTATTATTAGTATTAATCACAGAGTGAAAAAATGTGAAATCTAAAATAACAGTCACTAGCAGGATTTGAACCTGCATCTCCTGGATACCGTCCAGATGCTTTGCCAATTCAGCCATCGTGACGGTTGCTCCTGACTGCTAATTTCGACAACACATTCATACTTAACGTCTTTGGGTGACGCCAGCGCCATCTGTCGGCAGTATTTTCATACATTGTACTGACGAAATTAGCAGTCAGGAGCAATCGTCACGATGGCTGAATTGGCAAAGCATCTGGACGGTATCCAGGAGATGCAGGTTCAAATCCTGCTCGTGACTGTTATTTTAGATTCCACATTTTTCACTTTGTGTATAATGTATAGTGCTAAGCATGTCAAATGCTAAAAATATATATAAAAATATCTATATATTAATTACAGATTTAAATTTACAGCTAATTTGTTTATTCATTATTTGATAGGGACTTCACAGGCTGCATTTTATCATAATTGATATTTTATTGCCGCGGTATTTTCAATGGTTTTTAAAGTTATGTTTTATTTTATAAATTTTTAGATATTAATATCATAATTCCATCAATATTATAAACGTTTATATTATGCAGTCCCCCTGATGATAAGCTACTTATAGACGCTAGCACGGAGTACAGAATTTTTCTGTACTCCGTGGACGCTAGCAACACCAGAGGCATTTTATGCTTACTTACTTACTTATCATCACGCCATTTCTCTTGCGGGGTAGGCAGAGAGAACAGAGTGCCAAGAGGCTCTATTCTTGCATACATCTCTCGCTTCCTCAACATTCATAACTCTCTTCATACACGCTCGCCGGTTACGGAGACTCCTGACTCCACCTTCCTTCAATACATGACCAACTTGGTCTAGGTAGGTAAGTCTCGGTCTCCCCCTGTACCTACACCCTTCCACTTTCGCATTGTATATCTTCTTAGCCAGTCGCTCGTCCGGCATTCTTTCCACATGTCCGAACCATCGGAGCATTCCCTTTCGCATCTTTACACCAATACTCTCTTTCATACCTACTCGCCCTCTTACGTCATTGTTACGAATGCGAACAGTCAGCCTCACTTCACAGATTCTCCTCAGAGATCGCATTTCGACCGCATTGATTTTGCTCTCATGCTCCTTTTTACATACCCAACTCTCGCTTCCATATAATAACGTTGGGACAAGCACTGCGTTGTGTATTGCGACACGTGCCTTCTGGCTGAGGTGATGGCTGCCGAGAAGTTGTCCCAATGCCCCGTTCACTCTATTTCCCGCATTCAATCTTCTTTCTACATCAGTGGTGTACCTTCCATCCCGACTGAATCCACATCCAAGATATACAAATTCAACCACTTGTTCTAGCACACTATTTCCTATTGCTACTCTAACATCTGTTCTGGCTTCTTCTCTTTCAAAAACCATTACTTTGGTTTTCCTAACATTCACACGTAAGCCCCTTTTCTTACAATCTTCTGCCATTACGTCGACTAGGGTTTGCAGGTCAGTCGCAGACTGCATT
The DNA here is from genome assembly GCA_948253155.1 of Leucoma salicis. NCBI lineage: Eukaryota > Metazoa > Arthropoda > Insecta > Lepidoptera > Erebidae > Leucoma > Leucoma salicis. The sequence goes on along the minus strand of OX411820.1, from coordinate 7,623,552 downwards.
GTCTGCATATAGCAGCGAGTTAACCACTGAGTCACCCATCTGAACTCCCATATTCATTTCATTCAACCTTTGTAGACATTTATCCAGATATATGATAAACAGTCTAGCTGATAGAACGCAGCCCTGTTTAACGCCGATATTGACGTCAAACCAAGGTGACATTCCATAATCCAGCCGCACACAAGCTCTGCAGTCCATGTAGTTCGACTGTACCGCTTATAGCAGTCTGCCGCTAATACCATACTCCGGCAAAATGTCCCAAAGTTCCTTTCGTACAACAGTGTCAAATGCTTTCTCCAAATCCACAAAACTGCAGAAAACCCTCTGGCCTACAGCCAAATGCTTCTCCACAATGTTGCGCAGAGAAAACACTTGATCCATTTATGTTCGTCCACACCTGAAACCTCCTTGTTCCTCACACAAAAATTCATCAGACACCATCCTCATTCTCCTTTCAACAATCTTACCATAACACTTTGGCTGCCAAACTTGTCAAGCTTATGGCTCTGTAGTTCGCACAGTCATAACGTGAACCCTTGTTTTTAAACAAGGGCACGATGACTGCGCTTCTCCAGTCCTTGGAAACCATTCCTGAGCTCCAACATAAATTGAGAAGCATCGGGAAGGATTCCCAGACACATGAGCCTCCAAGCTTGATCATCTCAGCAGACACCATATCAATACCCGCTACCTTACCATTTTTAAAACTTCTAATCGCCCATTCAACTTCATCCATACTAATGTCATCAGAGGATGCCGGTACCGAATGCTGATGTGTCACTTTTCGCTTCTTTGAGCATCCACATACTTTTTGCGCTGTATCTACTATACTATCTTTCAATACTCTCCAGCATTCTTCTATGTCAGATGCCGGCTGACTTGCCATTGTCAGCCGTTCACAGACATCCTCTGCATACTTTGCTCTTACACTCTCTTCTTGCAACTTTCAATCTTTATTCTTTCAAGCCCTCCGAAGTGGACACGCTCTCACCAGTGTCTCCACTTTCTGAATAGACCACTAAATCTCGCAATAACGAGATAGTGGTCCGTGTCGACAGTGGAACCCTTGTAGGCTCTTGTATCCAGAATTTTACTTCGGAGGCGACTGTCTACCAGAATTAAATCTATTATACTTCTCTGTTCATTCCATCTCCATGTATACATATGGATGTCCTTATGTTGAAAAAAATGTGTTTGACACAATAAGGTTTCTCTCCATACATACATCCGCAATGAGCCTACCTGCATCATTCACTCTCTTATCACCAAATGAACCAAGCACGTCCTCGAAGTCTGGACGCTTGGTCCCAACCCATCCATTCAAGTCTCCGCATACGATCACGCGTTCACTAGCTTCTGCCAAATCCAGAACTTCCCTAACATTATCTCAGAACTTCTCTAGATCCGATGCCACCGAAGAGCCTACGGGAGCATAAGCTGCGACCATGAAGACACTGGTGACACCTAGTTTTATTCGGACCCATAGAAGTCTGGGATCAAACATTCCGTAGTCTTTCACACCTGAGGCCAAGCACCAGACCACAGAGCTAACCCGCCACCGGGAAGATCACAGGCGTCGCTACCCTTTCACTTGGTCTCTGTTACACAGAGCTGTCTGTCCGACATGACGGTTACCAGATCGTGTAACTTATCTTCCACACCACCACTTACATTCCACGTGCCTACTCGACACTCTGCTCCCCTCGACTCGCCAAACTGGGCAAGGCGTGATGGGTGGCGGCCCCCATCACCGCATCTGCCGTTGTTCGTACCGACGGGGGCGGGTCTGTACGCGTCTCTGGGGCATGCCCTATCCCGCACTGCAGTACGCATTCGAGCCGGATTGCAGCCTGTGGATTACAGGCTGGCAGGGATCGCGACGAGCACGCTCCGGACTATGAACACCCTAATGCACTATAGCGTCCAAGAAAAGGTTTAGGAGGTGGAAGGATAATAAGGAGCGGTTTTTATACCGTGAGTATTGTCAAGCCGCTGCTCACCATTTCATATCTGCGATATGAAATGAAAGAATAAACGGCTATCTCCTGTTACAGCCAAAACGCAACGATGTGCTTCATGGCCGGTCACACGGGAGATGGTGGTACCAACCCGCTCAGGCCCGATACCAAGCGAGTGCTCCCACTTGGTACCCAGCCCTACCACCAGTCATGCAATGGACGATAATTGCTTACTTCCCTTAGTCGCCTCATACGACACCCGTGTGAAAGAATGGGGTGGTGACAATTGTATTCTTAGTCTGTCACCACACGGATTAAGAACTTTAGTGCGAGCGGGAAGTTATCTTTTTCCACATTTCACAAAATAATTTGTTGTTTAAACTAGCTGAGCATATCAAGTGCTAAAATACAGATCAATAATGAATCTACGATCAAACATTATAATTGTATCCATCTACTAAATTGCTTCAAACGCCGTTAAACGAAGTTCACCAATACGCAATAAGTTCTGTCAAGTTTCAAACAGAGATGAACAGTTTATAAACAAAGAGACAAAGGGATATTCAAACTTTATATTAATCTGGTAACCCACTGTAATGACCCACTGTAATATCCATTATGCAAAGGCAATGTGAAAGCTTCACAAAATAGGGTACTCCGTTACCTCCCGTTATATTATGATCACAGTCTTATATTAAAATACGAAGTCAGATTATTTTAATTTCACGAGAGCCAAAAAAGGAGTGTAGTGTATGTATGTCTCCCCCTGTACCTACATCCTTCCACTTTCGCATAAAACCTTTATAGATATATTTATTAAATCTATCTAATACAATTATAAAGCTGTAAGAGTGCTATGTCTATACATTGAAGATATTTAAGTAAATATTACCGTATCCGTGTCGTGACGGACTAAGAATACAAGTGTCACCATCCCATCCTTTCCCACGGGTGTCGTACAAGGCGACTAAGGGAAGTAAGCAATTATCACTCATTGCATTACTGGTGGTAGGGCTGGGTACCAAGTGAGAGTACTTACTTGCTATCGGGCCCGAACGGGTCGTTACCACCGTCTTCTGTGTGACCGGTCATGAAGCACGTCGGTGTGTTTTGGCTGTAGCAGAAGATAGCCGTTTATTCTTTCATTTCATATCTGAGAAATGAAATTGTTCGCAGCGGATTGACAATACTCTTGGTATATTCGTAGTTGAGTCCATGAGCGATAGTTACCACTTACCAACTAGCGGGCCGTGGCTCATCTGCCATTATTAGCAATAAAATAAGAGAGATCAATAATACTTGGGCGGCTAAACAAAAATCATTTTTAGATATTCTTTTGTTTGTAGGCAAAGGCACTTAAATCTTTAAATCAGAAACGCATAGAGTAGTAAGTGCAACATTTTCGATATACCCGAGAATAAAAGAAACACGTTGTGCTACAATATTATACACAATTGAAAAAACTCGAATACATTTCACTATTCCGTTAATATTCTATGGAAAAAACTATAAACTAGTGACCGCTAACACACCCTGATCGATACAACGTACTTGCATGTTTAACTAGCCAGCAATAGTAACAAGGCCGGTTCTAGACTCTCAAACTTTAGTCTAAAAAAACTAAAGACTAAAATATAATTTATGGCTTACATTAAATCTAATCTCCTTATTTAATATTACTTCGCAAATTTATTTTACCCCTTAAGATTATTACAGAAATCCTGTAGACAAAGTGAAAATTACACTGCATCTGTTATATTAATAGATTACTATAGTCTGGCTGAGTAAGTCGTTGTGATCCGCCTGTCTTCTTTCAAGAGCTTTGCAAACAGATCTCGACATATATCTACCTCCGTGTACTTGATAGGATTTTTACCTGTTCACATTAAATCGATCTGTATACTCTATAAGTGAATTTATACTAGCAATATTTTATTCGTCTGTCTAACTTTCCAATAGATTTAAATGCAATTCAAAAATATATTTATTTCATATTTTTGAATTGAATTGAATTGCTTACTATAAAGCACTTAAAATTGTCAAAGTTACTAATAACTAACACAAGCACGTGAGACAAGTGCATCCGCAATGTCACGATTGCAATCGCCATACTTTCGCCAATAATTAAATTACTTTTAAAAGATTGTGGAAATACAAATACAAGTATTGAATATATATATATTATATCAGTTGTCCCGTGACCACGGCTGCTGCAACGCAGTTGAAACGTCGGGTAAAAGGTAGTTAATAATTTCACGTATTCGACCAAACTCGAATATATACAAGAATAACTATACCGAGAATAATCTATTCCACGATTTTATTCTCTTAGATAATCAACAGTCGTTTTTCCACGCCATCTGACGTATCGCTTATACTTGGAATAGCTATTCGCGAATAGCGAAGTGAATGTTATACCCAGCAAAAAGAAAATGTTCTACAAACGGGACAGTGTATAACTTAACTCATCTCAACTCATTTGTAGTATTATAGTGTGAGAAAGTAGCTGTCACACGCCGAAACCGATATTGGTTTCGAAAAATGACAGCACAAAAAAGATGACGCGGTGGTATAGTGACTATTCCAAAATAGGCTCGCTATTCTTCGAATTGTTGTTGGTAAAATGTAAAATTGATTTATTCTCGAGTAAGTAGCGATTTATTCTAAGAATAAAATGTATTCTTGTTTGGTCGAATCCGCCCTTAGTCGCTTAAGCGTATTCCATAGGAACATCTAAACGGGATAAAATGTTTTTAATATGTTTATCCAAGCCATAATTTGTTTTTATACCAAATATTATTATATGCTTAGGTTATATGCTAAAATAGGTATCCTACAGGGCAATTTTTCGGGATAAAAAGTATCTCCTGTACGTTAATCGAATGTCTCTTCTGACCTGCAAAAAGTCATTAAAATCTGTTCTGTCATTTGGATGTGATTCATGGATAAACATCCTTACATAAAATTTAAACATCATAATATCTTTACAAATTTTAGTATAGTCTTGATACTAGTTTTTCCATTCCATCCATCTATCAGCCTTTCGACGTCCACTGCTGGACATAGGCCTCTCCAAGAGAACTGTGTGCTCCTTATGGGGGATAATGCCGTAATCGCCACGCTTGGCAAGCGGGTTGGCGATCGCTGTGGATGTTGTTAATACTCGAGGGAGTGCTGCTGCCCACTCCCCTGGCATTCCCTCAGTCGGCTCTTACGACTCCCGTGGGTAGAGAGGGGTGGGACAATTCTAAAGCCGGCCCCACACGGCGTACTACTAGTGCCACACGGCCCCACACGGCGTAATAGTTTTTCCTACATAAAAATAGCTGTGTGTATAACAGTGAATGTTGCTGCTTAAATAACATTATGTACTCAGAAAATATAGAGTTTAATAAACATTTTGAGGTTATCTAAGCAATGACAATTAAACTCAATAACTGTTGATATCAATATAAAATATATCAAATAACATCAGATAATACGCAAAACGTTTATTATTCAACAGATATTCTAACGTAGAACGGATCTTTGTTAGTGTTGACGAAGGTTGTGGATTCTGTCACCTATTGAACTCGTTGAATGGAGATGATGTGAGTTGTTTCGTAATGAAGTTGGTGCGTCTACTATAAACAAGTAAGTCCCTTCGAAACTGGTGCAGTAATTTGGTTCTTATAATTAGAAAGTGTTTTGGTAAACACTAGAAGAAGTTTAGTAATTGGTGATTTCAATAATGTATTTTCTACGACAATAAAAAAAATACATTTTCTATGAAAAAAAATGTAGTTTTATAACTCTTATTTCTGTGAATATGTTTGTTAATAATGTATTAAATTGTTCAGTTTCGTTATCGGTATACTCGTATATTTAGTTTACTTATTTTCTTTCTGTTTATTTCCTAAGACAAATAAAGTTGAATAATTAAATACTAACTTCTCCCCGTAACTTTGTCTTTGCGGGCTTCATGATTGGGGTGTAAAGTAAGTGTAATATAAATACGTAATACCTACATTACATTAATAATCTATGTACAAAAAAAATATTTTGAATATGGAATATAGATATGGAAAGAGTTTAGAATTAATTTAGCTTTTATACCACATTGTATGCATTATTTTGTAGTTCACTATAGTAAAATTGAGGTCAGCAGATATAATTCCATGCATGATCTCGGGGAGGCACGTAGCACTTCTTGACACTACAGTGGAGAACCCTCAAACAACTGTAGGGTCAACACAGTCCCTCAAACAGCGTCAGAAAATTCTTTTGTTTTATGTAGTGGTTGGGAAAAAGGTTTTATTGAATTCATTAAAAAGAAAAAATAATTATGTAGATGAAGAAAAAGGTTTTTATGATATTTGTAGCGTAACTAAGGACTTTTCAGTTACATACACTTGAAATTATTTTGTTAAGTTGGCATTGATATTGGCCTAACATATCAAAAGATATAGAGGATTGGAGTTTTATGTAATATTCCATATATAAGATTCCAAATAAGTGACAAAAACTATATATAATTAAAGTAGTTCACTTATAGTACACATTATTTGTGATATGCGGAAAAAGAGAACTTTAATGCGAGCGGGAATCGAACCTGCGTCCCTTCCAATCCGGGGAAGTCCTTAGGGGGTTAGAACACTTATATTATTTTATGATCTGTATTTTAGCATATACCGCAGCACCACCGAGGCATCTTGTAACTTACATCTATTTTAATATGTAAGTAAATAAATGTTTTGTTTTACATTTTTATGAACTACAGTAAAAGTTATGAACAGAACACTCAAAGTGTGTATATATAACATATGGTTTTAATTTGGAACATTCAAATGCACGCGGTGTCATGCGGTACTTGGTAATGAAACCGCATTCACATTGCAGCATTCAGACACACGTTATACAAGTTATAATAAACACAGATGCCGCAGATTTTTAAGAGGATTATTATGTGATAACTTCTAGAATGTTCTCGTTTTATACGCATGTTTTAACCGCTATTTACTATGCACAGTAAGTGCAATATCATTTCGTTAAATATACTTATAGTTGCTGTTATATTGTTACTTATAAAATCAACTAGCCTTTGCCCGCGACTACGCCGCAGCCGATAACAAGTTTTAGGATATAATATCTCAGGGTCTCGATATAGTAGCGGGATAAAATGAATGCCGGTTTTAAGTCTAATCAAGAGCTATCAAATAAAAATAGTTGCATCAAAATCCATTCAGTATGTGTAATGCGCGAACAAATAAACAGACAAAACATCTAAAAAAATTGATTTGTGTTTAGACACGCCTATATAGCGAATATGGCCTATTACTTACAGTATTTTTTCTCAAGAATCTTAAATGTACAGACACAGATCTGTTACAGCTTTATAATAGTATAGATAGTTAAATTAAGTATAGACATATACTCGTGATAAAATAAATAGATTTTTATTAATAATTGTTAGAATGGAAATAACTGGACAGGTAATGTGTCAAAACATTTAATGGGTTCCACGATACGTACAAAATACAAATAGCGAGCAACAGTAACAATCGTATGCGTTCGGTATATGTGAGCGACGGTTGAGGGGCGGTAGCAGTGGCGCGGGGGAACAGGGCCTCGTGTCGGCATGCCACGGATTTGCCGCGTACTTACCTACTTTATTACACGTGACATACGTTCATCTTACATCCTCCCCCACTAGTCCGAACTAAGCGCCCTCGCGTTCGGAGTAGTAACCTTCCTGGGTCTCCCTCTCTTGCGCTTTGGCTGGAGCGGTGGTTGAACACATCCAACGAATGGAGTAAGCTGTGAGACGTGGTATTTCCCTACGGTCTCGCCATTCTCAACACGACAGAGTACATAGGTAGTTGGACTGGCAGCCAACGCGATACGATACGGACCGTCGCGGCAGGGTATAAATTTAGGAGTTTGGTTCCTACCAGCATCGTTGGCGCCTTGCGTTGTGGTCGTTAACCTCAAATTCAGGCGCGGGTCTTCTGTGCTGATCTGCGTATCTATTTTGATAGGATTGCCTTCTCTCATGCTCATCGCGCGCATCCTTGAGTGCGACGGATGGACCCTTTAGGTAATTATTCAACGAAGTGACGATGCTATCGCTTTGAGCAATAGACTTCATATCGTCTACCACATCAGCTGGCGCACGGAGCTCGCGGCCGAAGGTCAAGAAAGCAGGTGAGTAACCTGTGGTGTACGTCACTGCAGAGTTCATCGCGAACTAGATGGCAGGTAAGTGTGTATCCCATGAGTTATGCTCTTTTCCCACTAGAATTGAGAGCTGCGGTTTCAGATCACGATTTATGCGCTCCACCGGGTTGGCCTCGGGATGATATAGTGGGGTAAATGACTGGCTTATGCCAAATACATGGCAGGTCTGCTGCATTACTTCAGAGATGAACTGGACACCGTTGTCGCTGATGACTACGGTACTCTATAGCGTAAGTAGACTTCTGCGATGAGTGTCTTCGTGCAGTCTGCACTAGTGGCCACCTTCAACGGGAACAGCTCTGTCCATCTGCTACATACATCCTCTACGATCAAAATCCATTTGTTACCGGTGGGAGTTTCAGGCAGAGGGCCAAAGAGATCTATGGCAACCATTTCAAAGCGTCAAGCTGTTGCGGGTGTCTGCAACAAATCGGGTGCTCTCCTCGTGTCGACTTTGTAACGCTGACATGCTACGCAACCTCGCACGTATTTGGATACATATTTGCACATGTTTGGCCAAAAGTACCTATTTATTGTATATACGCTGTAACGTCCTTTCAACGCCAAAATGGCCAGCGGTCAGTGCGTCATGGTATTCAGCCATGATGTTGGCACGTTCATGCGATGGCACAACCAAACATGCTGATTCGTCGTTCGATTCCGGGTTATACCGATATAGGATGCCATCCGAAATGGTATAGCCTTTGTCGGCCCAGGTCCTCCCCCTAAACAGATCGTCGTCCTTAAGATCTTCGATGATTTTCTTTACTTCGGGGTCTTTCATCTGGTTTTTTCGGACGTCCGTTGGATTTCGATTTGGCAAGTCCACTTGGGCGTAGCAAAGGTCACAATTCGTTTCGTCGTCACAGGGTGGGCGAGATAGCGTGTCAGCGATCGCATTGCATCGCCCTGGTCTATACTCGACGTGCATGTTGAATTCTTGCAAAGTGAGTGCCCACCTGGCTAGACGGCCGCTCGGGGACTTCAGATTCATCAACCATCGAAGCGGTTCGTGATCGGTTTTGACTATCACTTCGGACCCCTCAATGTATCCCTGGAACTTATTGACCGCCCAAACAACTGCAAGGGCCTCTCCCTCTGTTGTCGTGTGATTTTTCTCAGCAGGGTTTAGCAGCCAGCTGGCGTACTCTACTGGTCTCTCGTCGTGTCCCTCCCCCTGCATTAGGACAGCTCAGAGGCAATAGCTGGTGCTATCTGTCCTAAGGGAGAACGGCAAGCTTTCGTCAGCTTGACGGAGGATAGGTGCTGAGGTGAGTTTACTGAGGTCCAAATCCATTGGCTATCTTTCTTCAATATGTTGGTGAGTGGCTTAGCGACTTCAGCGTAGTTTGGTATAAAGCGCCTAAACCAGCTGGAAGTTTGTAGAAACGTCTTCAGATGCTTAGCGTTTTTAGGTGCTGGGATCTTCGAGATAGCCTTCGTTTTATGGGGGTCGACCTGTATACCACCTGAGACTATTATGTGGCTGAGAAATTTTATAGAGTTCCTGGCGAAGGCGCTCTTCTCTCGGTTGATGCGCAAGTTAAACATGGCTAACCTATCAAACACAGCTTCCAGATCTTGCAGGTGGCTGTGAAAAGACCCTGATAGCACCGCAAGATCATCCAAATATGCCAGTATTGTTACTCCTGGGAGGTTCGACTTGACTCTATCGATGAGTCTTTGGAACGTAGCACTGGAATTACGTAGGCCCATTGGCATTCTTTTGAACCTGTATGTACCCAGTGGTGTCACAAAGGCTGTTTTGTCCTGGTCTTCCTTTCTCATAGCTACCTGGAAGTACCCTGACCTCAAATCGCAGGTGCTCATGAAGTTGGTAGTCTTTGCAACGTGAAGGACGTCTTCCATCCTAGGCAGCAGGTACCGGTTCGGTTCTGTCACAACATTGAGCTTGCGGTAGTCTACGCATAGCCGCCATGTCCCGTCTTTCTTCGGCACCAGGACTGCGTTCGCTGCCCAAGGTGACTCGCATTCTTCAATAACATCCGCTTCAAGTAGCTTTTGCAACTCCTCTTCTAAGGCCTCTTTCCTGTTGGTGGATAAGCGATACTGTGGCGAAGCTATAGGCTCCTGTCAGTCAATTACACTAATGTGGTGAACCGCAAAGTCAGTCGGCGGGCCCTCGATCGCAAATCTATCAACCTTCTTGGTTAGCAATGTGTTCAGCTGGAACTTCTGCTCGGTGGTCAGATTTGTGCCCTCATCGACGCGCAGAGTTATGTTGGCTGCGTACGCGCTCAATAATTCTGATTTTGCGGCGGCTGTAAGCTGGTAAGTACTGGTGAAGTGGTGCACCTGTTCGGGTGTATCAGCAAAGGTAAATGTCCCTTGAGATAAATTCAGCACGAGGCCGGCGTTTACGATTACATCCCGCCCCAGCAGCGTCCGGATGTCTGAACCGGAAAACACAATGAAAGATACCGCGAAAGACCTACCTTCAATGGTCACGTGGGTGGTGCCTACTAGCGTCTTCTTTGTCTGCTTTGATCCGTCAGCAAGGCCCACAGAGTGCAGGGATTCTTCAAATTGTAAGCCATTTCTGCATAAAATGTCATACAGCATGCCACTAGCTATGCTGTGTGTAGCACCTGTGTCCACTATGGCTACGCCCTGAGTCCCAAAAATATTAATCTTTACGAGCGGGCGCAGGTCAGAGTTACACGTCAATTCCGCGGTGTGAAAATCACAGTCGGCTCTCTGTCTATGATCGCGGTCTTCTAGACTATAATTAGCGTCTAAACTGCGTAAGTCAAAGGTGCCCGTCAATTTCGCGGTGTGAAAATCACAGTCGGCTCTCTGTCTATGATCGCTGTCTCCTAGTCTATGATTAGCGTCTAAACTATCTACACTACGTAAATCGGCTATTTGACTACTCGCACGAGATGTCTGCTTACATGTCTCACACCTCGATCGGACTACACCTTGTTGTCCGCACCCATAACAACGCAAGGGAGGGTTTCCAGAGGGCGTTTCGGACGTTTCACGTTCTTTCGTTCGACATTCCTCAATACTGTGACCGAATTTCCTACAATGCGCGCATCGTGGCCTTACTCTAGCCCCCTTCGAATTAGAGGAGGAGTTTGCGAACGAAACACTAGCATTAGGTACTTTTGATAAAGGCTGGTCTGTAAACGTCGGTATGTCCGATGATGGATTGGTTTTATTTTTGCCTGTAGCGGGGTTAGTGAAGATTTTTTGCATAGTCGATGCCTGGTTAACGTATTGGGTTACGGCTTGGAGGTTAAGATTATTACGGCTATCGTTAGTAGAGTTAACTTTGGAAAGGTAGTTCACCTCATGTAACGCCTCCTCAACAGCCCTTCACTTCGTAATTAATTCGTCTAAGCTCGACATAGGTACAATCACGTGGTATGCGTTTTCTTATTTTTCTACTTAAAAGTCCATATACTATGTCCAGTTTCATGGGCTCACTTTACTCGTAAGGTAACTTTGATAATAACGCACGCACTCGCGAAATAAACACATCGGAACGTACCTCGTTTTGTTCACAGCTAAATACCTATCGAAATATCTTGTGCGCCGGCAGCGGTATCCCGTACATGCTCCGTATTCGCTCGATCGCCGCCGGTGCTCTTGACTCCTTGCCACCACACGGCGGCATCGCCGGTTAACAACATTGGTAGTCCCCGTCGCGCGTGGTCGTCGGAGACGTTCGCGCACTCCTTGAAGACTGCTGAAGTACTGCTTCAATGAAGGCTTCTAGGTGATCAGTGCTTCCGCTCGCACCGTCATATCTCGCCATGCATTTGGCGAGGGTTCCTGGCGGTCGCATCATGAATTCTGATGGCGTCGCTCGCGCAGGAGTACTGGTAGCACCGGGTGCCTCCATGCCCGGGGGCAACACGGTTGAGTGTCCGCTCGTCATCCTCTCCATGAGGACGCGGTTTGTCTTCGCAGCCTTAGCAATGGTGTCCAGCAGCACGGAAAGCTGGCCTGCTGTCACGTTGGCAGGTGCCGTCACCGCGGTCTCTCCACCAGTGTGGCTGTATTGGCTGTCTTCCTCGTTGTCGTCGTCGTTCTTACGCCTTGCTCGTCCTTTCTTCGGAGCCATTGTGAATGCAACGAAACTCCGGTGACGGTAAAGAGTAGGTAGATATGTTGGGGTGGTAGTTACTCGTACCTTCACCCAACTTTAACAATGACAAGTCGGGAATAGAACGTTGGGGTGGTCTGGCCGGGTAGGTAGTACCTACTTATCACTTCGCGCGAAATTAGTGGTAGAAAGTCACTGGTAGGTACAATGTTCACTTCGTCACTACGCACGACGCGTGTTTACAGTTTCTCACTAAACGTATCGCCACTAGTTGGGCGTCACTGTTAGAATGGAAATAACTGGATAGGTAATGTGTCAAAACATTTAATGGGTTCCACGATACGTACAAAATACAAATAGCGAGCAACAGTAACAATCGCATGCGTTCGGTATATTCGCCAGGGCCCGACTGGCGCGATGCAAGATGCAACGCGCCACGGGCGGCGCGCTCTGCGTGAGCGACGGTTGAGGGGCGGTACCTGTGGCGCGGGGGAATAGGGCCTCGTGTCGGCATGCCACGGATTTGCCGCGTACCTACCTACTTTATTACTACGCGTGACATACGTTCATCTTACATAACTTTAATAAAATATTCTTACCCTCTTATTCATAGAAAATAACACAGCTCAATAGCTGTCTGTCTTATGATAATCTGATACCAGATAGAGTTTTAGCAACCAAAAATGTATGGGTGTATTGGTAAAAAGGTTACAGTTTTTGTTGTCCTTTGTGATTAACCAACATTGTATATTCACTACTCGAAATAGGTAAATCCACATTCAATGTATGTGAATAAAATATGAAAATTTTCCGTGTAACACGCAGATTTTGTATAAGAATTTTTATAATACTTTCTAACATTTACGCGAATTTCACACATTTTGAAATAAAACTACGTTTACGGAATCTATCGCGTTTACTTGATTTTTATGCTATCCCGACGATTCGAATACTTTACAGCATTCATGATCACGGGTGGACTTAGATAAAATCAAGTAAACGCGATAGATTCCGTAAACGTAGTTTTATTTCAAAATGTAAGAATTTTTAGCTCAAATTTATGGACAAAGAAGATTATGACCAGTCATTGTGTGAAATGACCACACTTGAAACACTGCTCTTTGTGATGTTTTAGTATATTTTTTATTTATTTATATTATTTTTGGAAAACAAACAGTGTTTTATTACAGATATTAAAACTAATTAAACTCTTAACACCAGTTATATGTTTTCGCACATATGATTCTATAAAATAGCTAGTTCGTTAGAAAATACCTAATTAGATATTAAGACAAACTTAAATTAATATTATTGTTTAGGTGCAAAGAACAAAAACTAGGGCAAGTCACGCCATTACAAATGAAAAAAAAAACTAACTAACAATAAGTTTGAGAACCATTAAACCATGTATTCGCCGTGGTATTTTTAAAGCGTTACGTTGTAAACAAATCACACTGCGGCAAGACCACTACATTATTTATTATTTTTGCAGCGCGAATGAAGAAAGAATTCTGTCTGTAATTAGATGGACACTGTGGGATGTCCAAACATATAGGCTGTCTTAAGGTTCTATGAGGTATCCACAAATTAATATTAGAAAGTAAGTGCGGGAGTCCACAATGTTTTGAGCAATTTTAACTAGGAAAACAACGTCGGCAATTTTTCTTCTTTTCTGCAAAGGTGGAATATGGTGTCTACGACATCTTGCCTCATAGTTGTAATCATTGGTTCTTGATTTATACTGTAGAAATTTCACGAATCTTCGCTGTTTAGACTCAATCCTGTCAATATACACATTGTAACGCGGATTCCATACTTGTGAGCAATACTCGAGAATACTATGTACCAAAGAACAATAGAGGATCTTAATTACTTTAACATTGTTAAATTGTGAACTTAAACGAAGCACAAAGCCCGTAGTTTTATTAGCCTGTTTAGCAGTCTGTCTCTACTTGTACAAAACGACAGCTTTTTTTAAAGAATTTTCATTTTTATAACCTATATAGTTGTTCAATACCATGGATTGAAATGGAGTGATGGCACTATGTATTCTCATGGTACCGAGTCTATTATATAACAGAAAAGTATTTGTATTTAACTGCCTCGGTGGTGCAGCGATAGTGTGAGCGTCTGTCGATAATGAGGTCTCGGGTTCTATCCCCGGGTCGGGCCGGGCCGCGGTCGCTGCCTTCTGCGAGGAGGTCATCTCGCGGAAGGAAGCGGCGGAGAGGGCCAGGGAGGAGGATTCTTTCGCTGACCCTAACCGCCGCCAGCGACCGGGGCGGCGCAGGCGCAGGTACTTGCGCCTCATGCCGCCCTAGCTGAGGCTGCGGGTGGATGGACCGGGGAACGTCCGCCACCCGCAAGGCCTCCCGCGAAGGTGCGACGCTTCGTGTGCGGATGCGTCGCTCAGTAGAGGGTACCCGAAAGGGTAAGCCGCCGGCGGACCACCGAAGGAATGTAACATAGTTCCAGTGGCCCGCCAATAAAGGCGGAGAGGCGGCACATGGCGGGTTTCTTTAGTGGGTGCAGGCCCCACACTACCCTGGTCGTTGCCCCGGACGATAGGGTGTGCGGTTAGGAACATTTTTTCCCGCCTTAACAAAAAAAAAGGGTTTGGCGGTGCTATTGAGCTATTTCGCAAAAAAATTCTCAGTAGCAGCCCGTAGTTTGGAAATGTGCCTGGAGTAGACGGCAATAGGCTCGCCCCCTAATACATGAGATTAAACATAGTTAGCGAACCGTGACTGTGTAATACAACTCTGCCTACCCCTTCGGGGATACAGGCGTGAAATATGTTTTTAATGTTTATATATTCGTATTTATTAAGTAAAATTTTCTATTTTACTATCTAAAATAATAATTACTTACAGTCTCGTTCTTGGTAAAAGTATCTTTAATAATAGCCTATTCCAAAATATATTTCCCAGTTATTTTGTTAATAAACAATAATTATTAACCATTACTAATCGAGCCATTTAAGTTTTATCACTGAATAAATTACACATTCTTTATTAAGAAAATCGCCAAGAAATTGCTCGTCATTATTCTTTACTAAAATCAAAGATGGTCGGGGAGAGGTTCATTAATCAAAAACTCGCTATTAAGGATTAAATAGGGCATCTAAACATATATAAATATATAAAGGAGAACAAATAAGTCGAGCTGAAGATCAAAAAAACAAACAGCGAGGTTGTAAGTTTCAAGCCGACTTGGGATTTGTTTTGCTTGAGTTAGTCAGTTAATAACTTTTGATCCAATGAAAGTTGATAATTCCTAGACTTGATGAAACGATAATATTGTAAGATATCCAGGACTTCGTTCACGCGCAGTATTCGTTTATCTTCATCTAGAACTGTCCTCCTACTGCGATACGAACCAAACGAAAAACAAATTTATCTAATTTATAACCAACGTTGAATTCACTGCTTATGAATGGGTTATTTTTACATAAAAATGCGAATCATATTTGCAGGTTCACCTTAATTTGGGGTTGATAATAAGGGTTGACATCATATAAAAGTACATTTAACAGCTGTGAGGTGTACTGAATGGCTCTAATGACGCAGCTAATATGAGAATACGCGTTGTGCTTTAGCTAACGAGCGCACAAGACATGAATAGTGTGTATTCCCATACAGACTATTCACATCTTGTAATAAAAAGGAGGCTATTGAAAAAAGAGCTTATTAGTTACTCTATTTTGTCCTTTGCTTTTTTATAGGTCAGTTTTTCGTTATATCGCTGTAGATCTGCTAGGCTGTAAATTAATAAACGCTGAAGGAATGTAATATGGTTCCGGTGCCCCACCAATAAAGGCGGAGAGACAACACACGGTGGGTTTCTTTAGTGGGTGAGGGCCCCACACTACCTTGTTCGTTGTCCTGAACGATGGGGTTGCGGTTAGGTTTTTCCCGCCTTAAAAGGCTGTCATTAATAAAATTAAATTAAAATATCCTTATCTATTTTTCTTTATAAATGTTGTTGTTGAATATATAATGAACAAGTGCCGTTTGTTTTTCTTCGTAGCCTTATCTCAAACAGGCTCAAGGGGTCGGCTTCCGATCAATCACGGGCGGTGCACACCCCCCCGGTCATGGCTCCGCCAGATGGTGACCGGGAGGCCGAAGACGGGGAGGTACCGCCCGTGACGACGACGGAAATGGGGGCGGCGGCTGCGCGTATGCGGAGAGGCGCCGCCCCCGGGCCGGACGGGGTTCCCGCCCGAGTGGTGGCCCTGGTCCTCGACCACCTTGAGCTCCGCCTCGGGGAGCTGTTCGGCGCTTGCCTGGTGTCCGGACGGTTCCCTGACTGCTGGAAGGAGGGGAAGCTCGTGCTCCTGCCGAAGCCGGGACGGCCTCCGAATACGGTCTCGGCCTTCAGGCCCATCGTGTTGCTGGACGAGGCGGGCAAACTCCTCGAGCGGGTAGTCGCTGCCCGCATCGTCCGGCACCTAGGAGCGGTCGGCCCCGACCTGTCCAACGCCCAGTTTGGATATCGGGCGGGTCGGTCTACGGTCGACGCCATTCTGCGCCTGAAGGCCGCGGCTGCGGAGGCCGTCACCTCGAGGGAAGTGCTGTTGGCGGTGTCGCTCGACGTCGCCAACGCCTTCAATAGTCTGCCATTCGGCTGCATCAAGCTATGTCGTGCGGCGTCCCGCAGGGTTCGGTTCTTGGGCCGCTCCTGTGGGACATCGGCTACGACTGGGTCCTCCGTGGCCGGCTCCCCCCCGGGCTGGGCGTAATTTGCTACGCAGACGATACGCTCGTCACAGCCCGGGGCAGGACCCTCGAGGAGGCGGCAACGCTGGCCACCTCAGGTACCGCGGAGGTGGTCAGGCGGATCGAGGCGCTGGGGCTTAGGGTGGCCCTTGAAAACTCTTCCATGGGCGCCGACGGGGCCCGCCCGCCAGCGCCTCGATAACGGTCAACGGTGTGGGCTTCCCAATCCAGGCCCACATCAAATATCTGGGCCTGGTATTGGATGGACGGTGGCACTTTGACGAGCACTTCCGCCGTCTTGCGCCAAGGCTCGTCAACACGGCGTCCGCCTTCGGGCGACTTATGCCGAATTTGGGCGGACCGAGTCTTGCGTGTCGACGACTCTACGCGGGGGTAGTACGGTCGATGGCACTGTACGGCGCGCCCGTGTGGGCGGAGTCCCTGGCCGCTCGCAATAGGGCCCTTCTGTGGCGTCCACAGAGGGTCGTAGCGGTCAGGGCAATACGCGGGTACCGCACGGTCTCGACCGATGCAGCCTGCGCGTTGGCCGGATCCCCCCCGTGGGATCTGGAGGCGGAGGTGCTCGCCGACGTCTATCGGCGGGCGTCGACGGCGCGGGCGGGGGGCAGCCGCCCCTCGCCGAGCGCAATGTCATCGTGGCAGGAAGATGCCCGCCGCGCCACCGTCCTAAAGTGGAAGTCTCGGCTGGAGACGCCCCGGGCCGGTCTCTGGACCGTGGGGGCGCTCCAGCCGATCTTGGAAGAATGGGCAGGGCGGCAGCACGGGGTCCTCACCTTCCGGTTGGTGCAGGTTTTGTCATGGTTGCTTCGACAAATACCTGCACACGATCGCAAGGAGGGAGACGACCCCAGGCTGTCACCACTGCGACTGCGACGAGGAATCGGCGCAGCACACGCTCGAGTCGTGCCCGGCCTTGGATGTGCAGCGCCGGGAACTCGTTGCAGTCATAGGCGTGGACCTGTCGCTGCCGGCCGTTGCGCGAGCGATGGTTGGCAGTGACAGGGCCTGGACCGCGGTCGCCGCCTTCTGCGAGGCTGTCATCTCGCGGAAGGAGGTGGCGGTGGGTTTTTAGTGGGTGAGAGCCCCATTCACCCCGTTGTCTCCCCGGGCAGCGGGGTGTGCGGTAGGACATTTTTGCCCACCTAAAATAAAAAAAAAAAGAGGGTCGGCTTGCGATCTGTTTGGTTTCAGTTAATAATAAAACAGCAATACCCCTGTATTCCCCGAAGAGGTAGGCAGAGGTGTATTACACACCCACGGGTTCGCCAGCTATGTTTAAGTCCCACGTAATAGGGGGCGAGCCTTTTGCCGTCTACCGGGCACAATTCCGAACTCCGGGCTGCTATTGAGAGTTTTTCTTTTTACGAAAAAGCTCAATAACACTACCCGACCCGGGGATCGAAACCGAGACCTCATGATCAGCATTCGCTTCCACTATACCACTGCACCACTGAGGCAGTTAGGTTTTAGTTGAGCAAAAGTATTTACACGGCTTGACTGCCTATCTGGTCTCCACGACTCAACTAAGAGGATAACTGATGACAGAACGAGATCTGAGTTTGATTTTTATTTATGACTCTGACAAGCTATAACAGCTGCCAGGATGTTATATGACAACAATGATCCGCTGCTTAGCATGAATTCTGAAGCATGGACGAGGTTTTCACAATTTAGGACGGACTAAGAATACAAGTGTCACCACCCCATCCTTTTCCGCGAGTGTCGTACAAGGCGACTAAGGAAAGTAAGCAATTATTACTGGTAGTACGTACTGACTTGCTATCGGGCCCGAAAGGATTGGTACCACCGACTCTTGTGTGACCGATCATGAAGCACGTCAGTGTGTTTTGGCTGTAGCAGAAGATAGTTTATTCTTTCATTTCATATCTGAGAAATGAAATGCACCATTTCGGCAGCAGCGGCTTGGCAATACTCTCGGTATAGTTGAGTCCATGAGCGACGGTTACTACTTACCATCAGGTGGGCCGTGGCTCGTCTGCCATCATTAGCAATAAAAAAAAAACGTTTTGGTTAATTTGTATTTCTACAAAGCCCGTGGGATGGAATGGGTTGGTAACACAAGCTTAAATTGAATTAGCACTGCAGCTATGTATTAAAACATTAACATGATAATATATACTCGTAGGTTAAGCCATATTTCTCCAGTGGATATGAAAATTAAGTGTAAATGTATTCATTGCTAATTGTTTTTTCATCAACATATATTTTTTATATGGTAATCCCAGCTAGGAAATTGTGGGGGCTTTTAAAGCTTAAATTGTATAAATTTACTTAGAAGTAGGGCTATAGATTTTGGTTTTGTATAAGTTAAACAATCGAGCGACCGCAGTTTACTGGTTTACAGGTTAAGACAAAGGCTTATTTGTGGTTCAATAAATAAACGGTTGTAATATTTGATCTGATTTATTGATATTTAAAGACATTACGTTGTTACCAAGAGAAACCAGTTCTGTAGGAAACTAGCTGATACCCGTGACTTCATTTGCGTTGTTTTTAACGTGCTTATAAAAATACATTGCTTCTAAAACTTTAATCTAAAATATAAAATTCTCGTGTCACAGTGTTTGTTGCCAATCTCCTCCGAATCGGCTAAACCGATTCTTATAAAATTTTGTGTGTATATTCAGTAGATTTGAGAATAGGATGTAAATTATTTTTCATACCCCTAAGTGATCAACCCCAAGAATGTTTTTATTTTTATTTTTTAGACAATGTTTTTATATATTTTTTTTATTGATTCTGTATCAAAAAAAAATATACAACCCTAAATATTCACCCTTCTACTGCCTACCCCTATTTTTTAATAGCGATATTAGTACTTTAATAATTTTCATTGCAACATATTTATAATTTATAATTTATAATTTTTTTCTTTTTTTTTTTGCACACTACGTCCTCTCGTCCCAAACTAAGCTTAATGCTTGTGCTATGGGTACCAGATTACGGATATAATACATATATTACTTTTTTTTTTGTAAATACATACATATAATAGATAGAAATTCACGAAAATAATTCACGAAAAAAAGAACAAAGCGCTACAAAGTTCGCCGGGTGGGTTATTAAATATACATTCTCTATGCGTTGTAGTAAAACATAACTCCTTTATGCACGTTAGGTTAGACTGGGCCAGATTAGAAGAAAATTGCAGTATTACCCCTCTTAGTTTTAAACTGACAATTGAAAATAAGAGTTAACGAATCTTAGACAAATGTTATTCTTTGTCTAAGTAATGAATGGTTTCTATTGTAGCTTAGACGAAGAATAATATAGACTCTACTATTTTAACATTAAGGATGAAGAAAAGGATGCACATACTAGGTTTTACCAAGAGTGAAAGAGACACAGGTATAAGTATATTTGTCCTTTTCGCGTATGCGTCAGATGTATTTGGACCCAATGAACTGGGTCCAAACAATAAGGTGGCCAACCGTCCCCATCATCAGTATGTAAGCTTGTTTTTGTATTGACATAAAAAAAACCTTTATTAATCACGTTATATACGCTAATATTACATGTTCTAATACATTTTAAGCAAAATATAAGCATAACTGCAATTTCTTTTGTCCTGTCATTCTTTTATCCGGCTAAAACAGGTAGTACATTTTTAGTCAACAAAGTTATCTTAAAATTATTCCGGTTATCTATTGCTATCTCGACACTGCATACGCTGATAGCTTGTCTATAATATCCTTCGTCTAAGTATTGTAGATATAGAAGTCACAAAGGATCTTTGTGTGTTTGAAGTTAGGCACAGAGCAAGAAGTGTGGGTTGTGACAGAATCATACAAGTAATGCTGACCAATTGAAATGTTATCACTCGATAAACAAAACAATCGAACGAGATCATAATGTTTTTATATCTAATTGTTTAAATATAACCTATTTATTATTTTTTATATTTAATTAAAAGTATACGAGCGATTTAAGTGAATAAGCTTTTATCTAAATATTGATATATATCTTAAATTATAATTGAACATTTATCGATTAATGTAAAGTTTAGAAGACGCACATGCCTTATGACACAAAAATAGGTACTGCGCAGCGTCTTGCAGCCAACTTCAGAGACACAAACATCCGTTGTGACAACTGTACCTACATAATAAATCAGTAGAACTCGGTGTCGGTACATTGAAGCTAGGTCACGGAGTACGGAAAAATAGCGCAGGTGTTTCAAGGCAAAATCTCTTTAGAACGAAGCGTCGCTAAATGCGGGTGTTCGGGGGACGAGGTACAACTATAGCTCCACCCCTAGATCAAAATCCATCTAGCGGTAAAAAGTATTTTACAGCGTAATAGAGCAAATTTTTCTTTAATTTAGTTTGTCTTTTTACCACTACGGCGTTACAAGCAAAACAGTTTGTTCCAGAACATTCTATATGCGTTAGGATGGCTGGACCACATCTATACTAATATTATAAACAGGAAAGATTTGATTGTTGGTTTGTATTGAATAGCCTCCGAAACTGTGGACCGAATTAAAAAAAAACTAGTCTAAAAAAAACTACAATTCTATATATAAAACCGACGCCGCAGGCGCGCACTGTCCGCAGAGGGCAAGGTATAACGTGGCCTCTTACACCGGGGCCAATTGTGTCGGAGGCTGCCGCTCGTAGAGCGAAGCGTGCCGAAGGTGAGCTGCAAGCTGAAGAGGAACAAGCAGCTCTCTCTGAAGATCCGCGAGTCCAAGGAGGACGTTAAGTCCCTGTGAGTTCCAGATCTGAAAAAGAGAGCCTAGGACCACGCGATCATCCCTAACAGGGTGGCCACAAAGTCTACAAACATCAAGGGAACCTTCGTGCGCACCGCAAAGGAGTTGGTCGCCGACAACAAGAAGGTGGGGCGCTGGCCAGGTGCTCCACGAATGAAGAGACACAGTGTCTACAGGCGGCTAACGACCACCTCGCGTCAGAAGTGGCAGAAATGCGGGCAAAAAATTTCTGCCTCAATTCTCAGGTGACGGAGCTGGAGGCCAAGCTCACGCGATTTGAGGTGGCTATGCTGCTGGCGGGGATCGGACCAACTGAACCAGCCCGTATGAAGGCGGCTGCACGGTCCACTGTGGCTGCCCCGGTCGTTGAACAGACCTCTGCTGGCCTGCCGGAGGAGACAGCGCGCGTCGCTACGCTCACTTCCTCCCACCGCCTTGATGACACCAGGGCGTGGCCAGTAGGACATCCGCCTGGGGTGTCAGAGTAGAATGCCTAAAGATGACCCTCCGGCGCCCCGCTAATAGGCGTGGAAAGGGCCGCTGTGGTTTTAGTGGGTATTCCGGACGCAACTAAGATCCGAGCGCTCGGCGAGCTCTACATACCCCCACGTTCTCACCGGGGGGGATGCGTAAATGCATATCCACAGCGACTACCACCGCTGATGGGCATCTTGGGATAAATTAATCCATCCCTATTAGCACAATTTTCGTCATGCAGTCCTAACGTATTCATGCGTTTCTAATTTCTGTATAAACCGGAAATCTAAAATGATAACAAATAACAAGAAAAAAAAAGAAATTTAATAAATGACATGACTTTAATATATTCGATGATGGGTTCGCTGGTACGACGTAAACTCTTTTGTTATCAATTCTTTTCGAATACTCACCGACACATGACACATCATTTTCCAGTTATTATTTTTTCGTGTTTCTAGTAACTAAGCAATAAATCTTTGAAATAATTAATATTTTAATAAAGAAATTAAACTAAATTTACTTATTTGTGCCAAATTCTTATAATATGCTTTTATAATATTAAAATGACGATATCGGTGAGTTGTGGTCAGAACGCAACTTTCCGACAACACATGTCTCTTTGTAATGAAACAAGAAAATGTGTTTTAAAATGCATATATTTAAAAATTTAAACTACTGACACATAAAATGTTATGCCATTTTGTTTTAAGTTTGATCCTGAGCCATTTCTACACCCATCAAGAGCGCACTTCATGGTTAAAAGAATTTAAACGTAAGATGCGTCCGAACCGAACGCAATGACGGATCACTCGAAACTGCCGTTTGAGGCCCCGCCCACTGTGACGTCACTGACCTACTTGAAGGCGACATGACCTAGTCAGCTTGCGGCATCTCCGCTATTTTCCCGTACTCCGTGAACTAAGTTCAAAACTAGAGATGTAACGGTAAAAGGAAGGTAATAGAAATAAAATAACGATTATAATTATTATATTATGTGTTGTTCACGCACATCTCTGACATTACTAAGCGGAAATTAATATAGTTCTCACATAACTTGAATAAATATATATACGATTTATTTAATTTAAATTACTGATAAGGAAATAGGTTATCTCCTTAAGACATAAACAAACAAACATCCACCTGGACAAAATGGTGGGCATCTTTAGTATCACATAATATTACACTATTATGCCGTGTGGGGCCGGCTTTAGAATTGTCCCACCCCTCTCCACCCATGGGAGTCTTAAGAGCTGACTGAGGGAATACCGGGGGAGTGGGCAGCAGCACTCCCTCGAGTATTAACAACATCCACTGCGATCGCCAACCCGCTTGCCAAGCGTAGCGATTACGGCACTATCCCTCATTTTGGGGAGGCCTATGTCCAGCAGCGGACGTCGAAAGGCTGATGGATGGATGGATGAATATTACACGCACACTACGAATATAATGTGCATAACCGCGAGATTTTTACTTAACATGGTGGCAGCAAATGATGCTACAATAACCAGGGTTTACAAATATATTTTATTAATTTCTTATATTAACGTTAATACCGCATATCCATATATCTAGGTACACTATTATAAAGCAGTAACAGAGCTGCGTCTGTACACTTAAGATATTTGAGAAAAAATTACTATATTAGGCTATACATATAAGTGTGTCTAAACACAACACATTTTTTTTAGATTTTTGTCTGTTTGTCTGTTTGTTCGTTTGCGCATCACGCAAAAACTACTGAACGAATTTTGATGCAACTTTTTTAATTTTATAACTCTTGATTAGACTACAAAACTGGTCAGTAGGGTAAAACCGTGTAATACGCCTCAATTGACAAAACGCCCCGCTACTCTCATACCCACATAAACACAGTTAAGTGATGCTGCTAACGCGCATTGCATACACGACAGTTGTTCGAAATCATGGTGGAAGTTCGCGCGCGATCTCTGTATCAGTGACAAAATATCTACATTTTATCCCGCTACTATATCGGGAACTTGCGATATAACCTAAAAAATTGTTTTTGGCTGCAGCAAAGCCACGGGCAATGGCTAGTAACCTTATCGCAATATTTCTTTAGATAAGGGGAAAGGGTATTAAACTTAGAAAATTTAATTGAAATCTATCCTGTAGTATTTATTGGGTCATTTTACCCAACAGTGGTCGGGTAAAAAACCCCACTCCAGCATCTAGAAAAAACTATAAAATGTCTTATTTTAGATATTTTTATATATATTTTTAGCATTTGACATGCTTAGCACTATACATTAAACACAAAGTGAAAAATGTGAAATCGAAAATAACAGTCACGAGCAAGATTTGAACCTGCATCTTCTGGATACCGTCCAGATGCTTTACCAATTCAGCCATCCTGACAATTGCTCCCGACTGCTAATCTCGATAACACATCATACTTAACGTCTTTGGGTGACGCCTGCGCCATCTGTCGGACGTATTTTTTCATACATTATACCGATTGTCAGGATGGCTGAATTGGTAAAGCATCTGGACGGTATCCAGAAGATGCAGGTTCAAATCCTGCTCCTGACTGTTATTTTCGATTTCACATTTTTCACTTTGTGTTTAATGTATAGTGCTAAGCATGTCAAATGCTAAAAATATATATAAAAATATCTAAAATATTTAAAGGGTTTGCGTCATTATTAGGTAAAATCTTAATTGTAAAATTAAGTTTACCTGGTCGGTATAATGTATGAAAATACGTCCGACAGATGGCGCAGGCGTCACCCAAAGACGTTAAGTATGATGTGTTATCGAGATTAGCAGTCGGGAGCAATTGTCAGGATGGCTGAATTGGTAAAGCATCTGGACGGTATCCAGAAGATGCAGGTTCAAATCCTGCTCCTGACTGTTATTTTCGATTTCACATTTTTCACTTTGTGTTTAATATAAAATGTCTTGTTCTTGTTATTTTTACAAAACTTTGTTTATGCCAGTTTGGTCCTAAAATATCGAATATTATTTTAAATAAATACATTTTTTGGTCTTGAAGAAAAAAACAGTTTTAATCGTGATTAAAAAAAAGTGGGGCAATACGTAATAGTGGGGTATTACCCAGTTTTCCCCTATGAATAAGTAATCTTAGGGCCATGAACATATTGGCCTTCCCGTAGCATACAAACAATCATGGAAGGCCTTATAGTCAATCAGCGCACTGCACCTGTCCAAAGAATTTTCATACCATTACACGATATGGTCCCTTAACACAGGATCTCATTACATTTTATTACACCGAGGTACCTCAATAGCCTTTCCCACGCTTCTAGTAATTATACCTGACATCGGCAGAACTCCAAAACCTTTACTGGTTAGTTACTAACCGGAATTTTTTAATAATACCCTGATGTTAAGGTTAGATTCACCGGGTAAGTAATGCCATCTTCTCTGTTTTAATCAACATTGAAACATTCATGTTTTGGGTCTTTTTGAGGAAAACAGTTGACAGATTGGAATGGTGTTTTCATATTGAAGGTTATGAGTTTAATCTATACAGGGCCCGTAGAATGTTACTCACTAAATCGTGTCGACATCGTATCGTCTCGCTTGTGATTGATAGAGAAACCGACACGTGATGTCGCAATAATCCCTTGGCCGATTACGGTGATCTCTCAACCAATCACAATGACAAGATGCGATGTCGATACGATTTAGTTAGATACATTCTAACTCCCCCCCCCCCTTTTTGTTTAGGCTGGAAAAAATCTTCCGAACCGCACACCCCGTCGTTCGGGGCAACGAACAGGGTAGTGTGGGGCCCTCACCCACTAAAGAAAGCTGCCGTGTGCCGTCTCTCCGCCTTTATTGGCGGGCCACCGGAACTATATTACATTCCTTCATTGGTCACATTCTAACCCCCCTATGAATTAAACTACTATTTTTTTATGTACTAAGCGGCTTTTTTATGTACTAAGCGGGCGGCACAGATGTATACGGTCAACCTGATGGTAAGCGGTCACCGTAGCCTATAAATGTTAGCAATATCAGAGGCATCACTCGCGCGTCGCTAACTCCAAGGAAAGGGATAGGAAGCGGAAAGGAAGAATAAAAAGGCGAAGATAAGGAGGGTGTTAGGGCCTCCTCTACCACCGTACATACAGTTGTTTCACGCTGAACTGCTGTGAGAGGGTGGTACTTCCACGATCAGGTCGGTCCATTTATACTCTCACTGCACAAGCAAGGCTCTACTATTATGTATTAGTCTACTTTGAGTGTTAGTAGTTGTTGTAAACTTATTGTGTTTATAATTTCTCTCGTTATACGACGATTATTCCACAAGATACGTTAAAAATGTTCAAGAATCATTTAGCAATTTTAATTTGAGTAACTTTACCTTCTAGTGTAAAAATTATTAGTTTATAGATGTTTTGGATGGTCGGCACCAACGTCTGAATGCTTGTTTGTTACCTAGTAATCTAGGTAACAAACAAGCATTACACCAGGACTAGGCTAAAATATTATTTTGTATTGCCTATCGCTAGTAATATTACTGCTGCATATTTTTTGTTTTTTTCGCTTTTTGGGGCCGGCTTTAGAATTGTCCCACCACTCTCCACCCCATGGGAGTCGTAAAGAGCCGACTGAGGGAATACCGGGGGAGAGGGCAGCAGCACTCCCTCGAGTGTTAACAACATCCACTGCGATCGCCAACCCGCCTGCCAAGCGTGGCGATTACGGCACTATTCCCCCATATGAGCGCTCAGGACCGCTGGTTGTGGCGTTATCTTGGGGAGGCCTATGTCCTGCAGTGGATGTCAAAAGGCTGATGGATGGATTGGACTATTTGTTTTGTAGATGGGAAAAAATGTACCTAACCGCACATTGTGTTCGGGGCAATGAACAGGGTAGTGTGGGGCCCTCACCCACTATATAAACCCGCCGTGTGCCGTCTCTCCGCCTTTATTGGCGGGCCACTGGAACTATGTTACATTGCTTCAGAGGTCCGCTGGCGACGCATCCGCGAGCACCTTCGCATATTACTGCATACCTGGCTTTAAAACCGTTATCTGTTCCTGGATGTGAGTCAAGTTAAAATACGTAGGCCCTCGCCAAACGGATGATCTACATTATTACTTGGTATAAATCTTAATTGTAATAATTAAGCTTACCTAGTCGCAATAATGCAAATACATTCAAAAGATGGCGCAGGCATCATCCAAGACATTAAGAAGGAATGTGTTATCGAAATTCGTAGTCCCGGGCAATTATTATCAAGATGACTGAATTGGCAAAGTATCTGGGACGGTATTCCAGGAGATGCAGGTTCCAATCCTGCTCGTGACAGTTATTTTCGATTTCACATTTTCGCACTTTGTGTTAATTTATATGGCTAAGCATGTCATGTCTTTAATAATATAAAAAAATATCAAAATACGACGCTCTTATAATTAAAATAAAGGCTCACGACGTCTGGAAGCAATTACTTTAAATAAACATTTAGCCAACCTAAAAAATATAGAAACTGCAATTTCCTTAATAATTTGGCCACCGACTGTAAAGTCGCTATTAATACTCAGAAATTCGTTTTCTATTTTCGCTCTATTGTGAATAACTCTAGCAAAATATTCTCCCTTGAGCCTGTATTTTTAGAGCTTGCTACGAGTATATAGAACCAAATTAGTTCAATGAGTAATAAAACTGTAATTGATTACACGATTCGCTGTACTAAAGCAGCATCTGGTTAGTAATCAACTCACCATTATAGAAACTCGATAACACTTTTAATATATCTCATGAAGCTCTGCAGATAATGCATGCGATAAAATACAACAAAAACTTCACCTTGATGAACACACCTTACTAATGCTCCATTTAATATTCTACACATTTTAAAAAGAGCAATTATGAAGCATACATCCACTCAACCGTAATGAAGGTTTGGATGAGCTCAGAGAGCTGGGACAAACTGCTCTAAAAGACTATAACGGTTAATGCGAAACAAAGTGAGTTTATATCCTACGCCATAGCAAATGGGTATCAGGGAATTTGTGATGAAATAGCAATAGCCACTTTTGTTTTTCATATTGAATTTATTTTGTTTAATTTATTTACATTGAAATAATCTTATTTTCAAAAATTATTTTGCATGTTGT
The DNA here is from genome assembly GCA_948253155.1 of Leucoma salicis. NCBI lineage: Eukaryota > Metazoa > Arthropoda > Insecta > Lepidoptera > Erebidae > Leucoma > Leucoma salicis. The sequence continues at coordinate 7,595,233 of OX411820.1, read as the reverse complement.
GCAAAGTTGTATAAATCTTTGTTTTATGTATTTACTACAGATACATCACGCCTGTATTCCCCGGAGGGGTTGTATTTACTACAACTAACATATTGTCGTTGTTTAATAAATTTATTAAAGATTAATTAAAACACCAGCACGATTTTTCTCTAGCTATTATTTTTCTTACAATAATAAGCAAATTTTTCAGCACAGCATGCAAATGCGAACAAAAATGTTTGGATTAAAAGGTCTACATAATGTGTTCTATCAATATTTTACTATATAGATTGTGCACGCGACTTCGTTCGTGGGGACATCAAAGTTGGGTTAAATTATTTAAATAGGTACGTCACTCTACGACTCATTATTTATATCTCTACGCAAATCCCATAAGAATTGTCCATTTTTCCGAGATGAAAAGTAACGTGTGACCTTTTCTGGATTTCGATCTGCATATTTATTTCCAATGATCGATTGAGTGGTTAGGGCGTATCTACCTATATATAAACTAATATATAAAGCTGAAGAGTTTGTTTGCTTGGACGTACTAATCTCAGGAACTACTGATCCGATTTGAAAAAATATTTCAGTGTTAGATAGCCCGTATATCAAGGAAGGCTATAGGTAATATATCATCACGCTAAGACCAATAGGAGTGGAGCACCAATGAAGAATGATTTGAAATCGTTTTTTTTTTCCTTTTGAGAGCTTCCGCTGCGTGCGCTGCGTAAACGATTAAAGTTTCGCAAAACTCATGCATGACAGAATTATTCTCATTTTTACAGTTCTAAAAAAAAGTCCGCAGCAGTATAATGTCTATGTTTTAAGGTTGGCTCACTATAACCTTTTTTATGCTAACCAAATTTGTTCTAAAATAATGCAAAAAACACCTTCGCAAATTATTTGCGAAGGTGTTTTTATAAACATGATATTAATCCTTATCCAAATAAATACGTTATTCATCACAAGTATTTATTTTAAAACAAAATTGCCCTGTACATTTTTTATAGTATTTCAATGAATATCTTAGGAGATATAGCAGTTTTAAAATAACATCGCAGCAAAATAATGATCAAGTACTGAAGTTAGCGTTAGCCCAAAGTAACTATTACACGCGGACGAAGTCGCAGGCAGAAGCTAGTAAACAAATAAAAGAACGTTCGTTTATAAAGCTAAGAGCTCTTTTTGTTTGATAGCTCTTGATCAGACTTAAACACTGGTATACGTTCAGGGTCGGACTGGGCTGGAAGGGCCCGTGTGTCTCCCGTCAGGGCCCGAGAATGAATAAGATGGATACCATCGGAAACTAATGAAATATACAAATTATTAATTATCAACGATATACTACTCTGTCAAGAAAATATCGGGAAAAGATCAATAATATACAAAAATTTTGTTATTCATTCAAATTTATTTTATCACCTTCAAAGTATGCTCCTTCAGAAACGATATACTTACGCCAACGAATAATTCAATCATCAAAACATTTTTTAAACGCTGTTTCCGGAATTAAGTTCAGTTCTCGCCGCAAATTCTCCTTTATGTCTTCTACCGATTGAAAACGGGTGACACGAAGTGGTAATTTGAGTTTAGGAAAAGAAAGAAGTCGGCTGGAGCCATATCTGGTGAATATGGTGGTTGCTCGATGGTATTTGTTGAGTGTTTGGACAAAAATTCATTCACAATGATGACCTTATGCGAAAGAGCATTATCGTGGTGCAAAATCCAAGAATTTTCTTTCCACAAATCTGCCTTTTTCGTCGAATTTGCTCTCTTAAACGCCGCATAACGCTCAAATAATATTCTTTAGTTACCGTTTGACCTTCTGGCAAGAATTCCGAGTGCACAACACCGCGATAGTCAAAGAAAACAGTCAACATGACTGACTTTTGATCGACTTTGGAGTGGTTTTTTCGGTTCAGTTGGAAGTCGCCACTCCGACGCTTGTTGACTAGTTTGCATGTCAAACTCGTAAACCCACGTCTCTTCACCAGTAACAATGCGTTTCATGAATGTTGGGTCGGAATTGACTCGTCCTAGCATGTCCTCAGCGACTCTCATACGATTGAGTTTTTGGAGAAAATTCAGATCTTTTGGGACTAGCCGAGCGGAAACATGTTTCATACCCAAGTGATTATTTAAAATGGTACGGATCGACTCGTGAGACACAGAAAGTTCGGCGGCTATCTCTCTCTCAAAGTTGAATGAGGAGTATCAGTCACTATTTCCTTCACTTTTGCAATGTTAACTTCAGTTGCAGACGTTGATGGCCTACCAGAGCAAGGCAAATCTTCCATCACATCTCGACCAATTTTAAACGCTTTGTACCACTCATAAGCACGTGTTTTTGACAAAGTCGATTCACCATAAGCTTTCTGTAACATTTTCTGTGACTCCGAACACGAAATTCCATAGGCGATGCAAAATTTAAGAAAAACTCTTTGTTCGATATTTTTGGCCATTATGAAATTGGCAATACACACTAGATATGATATAACTAAAAACAGCACTGTATTTAATATAAATAACAGATGCAACTCAAACTCCGCGCCAAAACAGTTCTGCCAATCTAACAACAACAAAAAAAACAAAAATTTGAATTTGGAACCATAAACAAATCATCCATTCCCAATACTTTATTGACTGAATATATACTATTAGGTACCTAAAGTACAGTTTCAGCTAAGCTATTAATAACTCGATTGTAGAAGGGGCTGTTCTCTTCATCCTTAATTAGATCCGATTCTGTGTTCTAGGCAAGCCCCTCAAAGTAGACCCGTGGGGGGCCCGCGCAAGCTGGGGCCTGGCTGGCAAACGCCACCTCGACTATATGGCCAGTCCGACGCTGTATACGTTTATACGTTTCATCCCACTATAACTGGAACCTGAGATCTGACCTCTTTTTCCGTACTCCGTGGATCTGACCAAATCTGACTAAAATCAGATTTATACCTGCGGCGGGGCCGCGAGCAAAGATTAGTTAATATTAGTTTTTATTTGTATTGCTTGTGGTGCCAGACGAGCCACGCCCACCTGATGGTAAATGGTAACCATCGCTCATGGACTAACTATACTGGGAGTATTGTCAAGTGACTGCTCACCATTTTATTTCACAGATATGAAATGAAAGAATAAACGGCTATCTCCTGCTACGACCAAAATACACCGATATGCTTTACGGCCGGTCGCACAGGAGATGGTGGTACCAACTCGCTCAAGCTCGATGACAAGTGAGTACTCCAACTTGGTACGCAGCCCTACCAGTCCAGTAATGCAATGGGTGATAAATTGCTTACTTCCCTTAGTCGCCTTGTACGACCCACGGGAAAGAATGGGGTGGTGACACTTGTATTTTGTCCGTCACCACACGGATAAAATTAAGTAGTAGTAAGTAACTTGAATTTACTGATAAATATTATTTGGATGCGTCATTCTTCGTTAGTTCGTCGGATCTTGTGAGCTCTAGAAGCACGTTAGCTTCTATACACGTAGTCATACTATTTCTCGCTTATCCTACCTAAGACCTCATTTACAGTGACCCGTTTTCCTGAATGTAAGCCTCAAAGGCACGAAATCTTTCTATACTAAAACATCATTTCCATAAAGCTTGCAGCTGAAAGGCGAACTTTTTCCGCATAAAATACTTCCGAATGACGCTACTGGGAACAGACAATGCGACACAATGTAGCTCTCTCGATAACTACGCCTTTATCTAGGACACTAGTTTCACAGATTGTACATGCGTATAATCTTGCGTATGTGGGTTTTCAATTAGTACATTTTAACGTAAATATACATGCTTTTAGTACTAATGGTAGTAAAATAATAAATAAATAATAATAAATAAATATTCACGGACAGCTTCACACAACGTCCTCTGGTCCCAAACTAAGCTTAACGCTTGTGCTATGGGTACCAGATTACGGATATAATACATATATTACTTTTTTTTTGTAAATACATACGAGTACATATAATAGATAGAAAATAGCCAGACGCAGTACTAATATCTGTGTTCAATAATTGTCCTGAGTGCTACCGACTACGTCACGAGAACCGTCGCCGTTATATCGGAAGAGCCATTTTTTTTTTGTTAAGGCGGGAAAAAATGTTCCTAACCGCACACCCCATCGTTCGGGACAACGACCAGGGTAGTGTGGGGCCTGCACCCACTAAAGAAACCCGCCGCATGACGCGTAAGTTCCTGCGCCTGCGCCGTCCCGGTCGCTGGCGGCGGTTTGGTTCAGCGGAAGTATCCACCTCCCTGGCCCTCTCCGCCGCTTCCTTCCGCGAGATGACCTTCTCGCAGAAGGCAGCGACTGCGGCCCAATTCCTGTCACTGCCAAGCATCGCTCTGACAACACTCGGCAGCGAGAGGTCCCCCCCTATTGCCGCGACAAGTTCACGGCGCTGCTCGGCCCAAGCCGGGCACGACTCGAGCGTGTGCTGTGCCGTGTCCTCGTCGCAGCCGCAATGGTGACAGCCCGGAGTTGCTTCCCTCTTTGCGACTGTGTGCAGATATCTGCCGAAGCAACCGTGCCCCGACAGCACTTGCACCAGTCGGAAGGTAAGGACTCCGTGCCGTCGCCCTGCCCACTCTTCCAGCACTGGCTGGAGCGCCTCTACGGTCCGAAGACCGGCCCGGAGCGCCTCCAGCCGCGCCCTCTAGCTGGCCATGGTCGCTCGGCGGGCGACGCCCTGCCATCTCGCCACCACGCTGGGTGGTGGACGTCCAACCCCCTCCCGCCCATGTGACGCCCGCCGATACACCTCGGCGAGCACCTCCGCCTCCAAGTCCCACGGAGGGGTTCCGGCCAACGTGCAGGCCGCCTCCGTCGACACCGTGCGGTATCCACGTATGACCCTGGATGCGACGACTCTCTGTGGCCTCCACAGAAGAGCCTTGTTCAGTGCGTCCAGGGACTCCGCCCACACGGGTGCGCCATACAGCGCCATCGACCGGACCACCCCCGTGTAAAGCCGTTGGCACGCATTGTTGGGTCCGCCCATATTCGGTATGAGCCGTGCAAGGGCGGACGCCGCACCGACGAGCCTCGGAGACAGTTGGCGGAAGTGCTCGCGAAAGCTCCACCAGTCCAGCACCAGGCCCAGATACTTAATCTGGGCCTGCACCCCAATTTGGACCCCGTCCACAGTGATCGAGGCGCCAGCAGGTGGCCGACGTCGGGGTCCATGGAAAAGCAGGGCCTCCGACTTGTCCAGGGCCACCCTAAGCCCCAGCGCCCCGATCCTCCTAACCACCTCCGAGGTCCCTAAGGTGGCCAGGAACGCCGCTTCCTCGAAGTTTCCACCCTGGGCCACGACCAGCGTGTCATCCGCATAGCAGATGACCGCAAGCCCGGGGGTGAGCCGACAACGTAGCACCCAGTCGTAAACGATGTCCCACAGGAGCGGCCCTAGAACCGAACCCTGTGGGACACCGCACGACATGGGTCTCCTCACAACGTCCCCTATGCGGCTCTCGTAGAGAACGCTGCGGCCCTCAAGATAGTCTGGCACTAGCCGCCTCAGGTATGCAGGCACCCCGTGACACCGGAGCGCCTCCCTGATGCAGCTGAATGACAGACTGTTGAATGCATTGGCGATGTTAAGCGACATCGCCAACAGCACTCCACCGGCGGCGACGACCGCCGCGGCTGCGGCCCTCAGGCGCATGATCGTGCCGACTGTCGAATGACCAGCTCGAAAACCAAACTGGGCATCCGACAAGTCGGGTCCGACTCCGCGCAGGTGCTGGACGATACGGGCAGCGAGGATTCTCTCCAGCAGCTTACCCGCCTCGTCCAGCAGCACGATGGGCCTGAAGACCCCGGCCGAATGCCGGCTTCGGCAGGAGTACCAGCCTCCCCTCCTTCCAGCAATCAGGGAACCGTCCGGACGCCAGGCACGCGTCGAACGTCCCCTGAGTCCCCTGAGGCGGGGCTCCAGGTGGTCCAGAGCCAGGGCCAGCATTGGGCGGGTATCCCGTCCGGGCCGGGGGCGGTGCTCTTGGAACGAATCCGCGTAACAGCCGCCCCCATTTCCAACGCGGTGATGGGCGGTACACTGAGGTAAGCCTCCCGGTCACTACCTGGCTGTGCCATGACCGGAGGCGTGTGCTCCGCCCGTCGTGGGAATAGGCCCTCGACCACCTCGGTGAGGAGGCTAGGCTGAAGGGTCTCTGTGAGGGGGAGGCCCTGAGTGCGGAGCTTGTTCAGCGCCGCACGATACGGGCGGCCCCAGGGGTCACGATTGAGACCATCCAGCATCTCCTGCCTTTTTTCCGTTTTGGCATGGCAGATGGCCAGCTTGAACTCGGCCCGCGAAGTGCGGTATGCCTCGTTGCGCCACCGACTGCGGGTATAGGATCTCCGGGCACGAATGCAGGCCGCACGGAGGTCCACCAGCTCCTGGAACCACCAGTAGAGCCCCTTCCTTGGAGGAGGACGTCGCACACGGGGCATGGCTGAGTCGCACACCTGCGTAATCGCAGCGCGAAATCGGCCAGCCTCAACATCCACCCCGTCGGTCAGGGCCGGTGAGGACAGCCACGATTGGACGATGGCTGCCTCCGCCAGTAGGTCCCTATCTAGCCTGCCCACAGCCCACCGCGGGAACGCGGGAGCTCTGCGCGCCGCGTGACCCCTACTGGGGCCCTGAAGGGACCGGGAGACCTCAATCCGGATGTACCGATGATCGGACAAGGTGTCAACCTCCTCCAGGACATGCCAGTTCCTCACTCGCGCTGCGACGTCGGGCTAGCGAACGAAAGGTCCACTGTCGACCCACCCCGTCACCGCACGCACGTGTTGACGGAGCCTCTGTTAAGCACACACAGCCCACTCTACCACCGCCGCTCCACGGGCGTTCGTCGCAGGGGACTCCCTCGCCGTGGATTTGGCGTTGAAGTCCCCCACAACCAGGACGTGGCTAGGTGCCAGTCGCCGTATCGAGGTCTCTAGGCTGTTAAGCCAGATCCCGAAATCAGCCAGCCTCCGGTTGGGGGAGAAGTATACGCCATACAGCGTAACTCCCCCCCAGTTGGCCGCGACGTATCCCATGTCCCTGTCTCTGATCGACAAGGGCGGGGAACGAAGCGCCGCAGAGCTGACGATTGCCACGGAGCCATCGCGGCTGCCCGCCCGATCAGGGCGGTCAGGAACGCAATAAGGCTCCGCAGCTACGGCTACACCAATCAACCGCTCCACCATGGTTTGCAGGAATAAATTCTGCGCCCTGGCGGAGTGGTTGAGATTCGCCTGGAGGAGGATAGTGTCACGGTTGAATTTTAAGCCGTAACCATATCCTCCTCAACCCGAGACGGTGGCGAAGCCGCGCTAGGGGGGGTAGTCTGGGCTGATTGGTTGGTCCCCCCCTTTTTTGGGCCTGTCGTCGGGGGTCTGCATCCCTCCCGCCCCATGCAGTGCTTGGCAGGCCTGCTGCCTGCCGCGCACGCGGGGTAGTGAGGGGCGGCGGTGCAAGTTGCCGCCCGGTGCCCTGCCTGACCGCAGCGGAAACAAAGATCGCTGCAATCAAAACAGTTAGTGCACGACGGCCGGGTGTGTCCGACCGCCATGCACATAAAGCACCTCGCGGGCCGGGGCTCCAGCACGGCGACCCGTGTGGAACTCCAGCCTACGAGGAGCCTGCCTGCGTCGGCCAAGGTTTTGGCCGCCGCGACAGGGCAACTTGCCCAGACGGCACCTACACCGCCGGGACCGGTCCGAATGGAGCCCACTCTGACGGCATTTGAGCATCAGGTTTTCGAGGCAATAGCCTCCCGGACGTCGTCCGCCGTCACTGTGTCATCCAGACCGGAAATGCGCAGTTCAGCGCACTTTACCGGTCTGGTGACATGGACTCCACTCCCCTCGCCAAACAGACCCATCAGCCTTTCGGCCACCGTGTCGGCAATCCTGAGGCCCTCCACCCCAGGGAACTCGAGAATTCGAGCACCTGTGCGGGCTAGGCGGGCCCGGGCGGCGACAACTCCGATGTCGGAAATGTCGATTTCTTCCCGGGCCTTCCTCAAGATGGCCTGATACAGGCCCGCTTCCGCCTCCGGCAGCAAGGTGACCGCTGCCGTTTTTGGCGCTTGAAGCTTGCGTGGCTTCTTAGGGCCGGACTTGCTCCCTGGCGCAGCGGGATTCGCAACCTGGGCAGCAGCCCCAGTCGCGGGCCCCTTTTTCCTTTTGCCCCGGGATTTCTTCCTCCCCCCGCTCACCACCTGCCAGCCCTCATCAGAGGGTGCAGGGCCGGCTGGCGCAGGAGGTGGGATACGTGGATCCCGGGAATTGGTCGCTGGGGCCCGCGAGGGCTGGCCAGCACATGGAAGAGCAGGGAACTCCTCTCTGGGCTGGCCCTTGGGGCGCTGCCCAGCCTTCTGCGCCGCCTTCGATTTTGGGGCTTTGCCCTGCCCCTTGGGCGACGCGGCCGCAGTCGCGGAGTAAGTGGCCACGCAGCCGCCCTGATAGGGCAGCGGCGTTAGGCCTGAAGACGGCGCGGCCTTCTTCTTATCCGCGGCCAGCGGTGGCCGGAGTCGCGGCTCCGGCGGCACCCTGGCACTTAGGGAGTCGATGCGTGGGTCATAGATCGCACCAATGCGATCGATGACCTGGCGCATCTGCTCCTCGCTGAGGAGTTCAGGGGCCAGAGACCCCGCGCCCGCCGCTGAGACTGAGGCTTTCGGCACGGCCTTGGCGAGCCCTGGTTTAGCTCGCGGGCCGCTGCGCTCCTTTCGGAGCTCTGCCACCTCATCCTCGAGGTGCCTGCAGCGCGCCTCCAGCCTCCTCTTCTCCTCAGACGCCGAGTGGCGCCGGAGGGACTCCAAACCTTCGAAGGCCACTTTGGTGGCCTTCTTGAGGGCCTCGAAAAAAGGTTCCCCGAAGGTCCTGTGACCCATCCGCCACCGTGAAAACGATGGACAGGGCATCGGAGACCCTCTTGGTGATCCGTTCTGCTGACCACAGATCGTCCTTCTCCAGAGGCTCCTCTTGGAGCCTCGATGTGAGGAATGTTAGCCGCTCCTCCACCGAGAGCCCTCTCCCAGGTCGACAATGACTGCCTTGTCCGCCATGGACATGGCGCGCGGCACTGTGCGCCTGTTGGCGCCTCGACCTCTTTTAGCTGGCCTTCCCGGCCTCCCCGGCGGAGGCATTTCAGTGGAGCTACCCTCCGACTCCGATGCATGCCCTTCTAGCGCAATTGAGCGCTTCAGGAGTCGTGAGGGCCGCTCCAACGAGCCAGCCATCCCCGGCTGAGACCCTGATGGGTTCGGGGCGAGCGCGCTTGTGGCCGTTATACCGCCGCCACCGTCGTCCTTCTCCATCCCCGACGTGCCTTCCTGCGGTAGGACTTCCCGCGGGTGTGGGTTTCCTCCCACGGGTTCTCCTTTTTTTTCCTTTCTCTGTCTTTTTTTTTATATCGGAAGAGCCAAACCTCTGCCCGATGTTTTCTCAATTCCATAATATTCTTATTTGGAAAGTAACCGAAGATATATCATGTTTATTGTAGGTTTGTAAAGCCCTTCCAACAGTGTGAGGTTATTTGCAAAAACAAAAATATGGAGACCTGCCAAAAGAATTTCTCGACGGCTTATGAGTTCTGGCAACTCATATCGGAATAGTATAGTGGACTTAGCCCTCTATCCTTCCCATATAAACAAAAAACCAACAGAGCAGTGGGCTATACAATTATATAACCAATCCAAATACGTGTTTGATTCATAAAAAAAGAAATATTGAGTGAAAAATAAGCACTTAGGGAAACCAATTATCTGGAAATTGATAAATACAAAAATCTTTTTATCCCAAATTGGGTTGATAAATGATACGGTTGAAAAACTGTTAGTCATGTCTCTACGAATTATTGTTTTGTATAAATAATGACACTACCCAATTTTGAATTTTTTGAGAGCACTGAGTAATGTCTATTAGTCTATATTTACCTTCGATCATCAATACCAACAAGATACGGTGTCATGAACAAAATCAAGCTAAAAACTGTCTGTGTGAATACCTATATACTTATACAGCTATATCTGTTTACTAACGAACTGAGACAAAGGTTTTAAAACAGTTTTAAGTTCTACCTAATTACAATCATGGCACTTAGTAATAACGGCACAAATAAAATATCTTACATTTATGATCATTCGTCACAAAAAATGAGCAAAGCAATAATTTATTACTGCCACTTATAAGTGAAAAGACAAATAACATTTACTGTGAAATCAAGCTTAAGTAGCAACAAATAAAGTACTTTTTGAACTAAACAAAATAAGAGCTCATTTTTGAAGTGCGGTGTTATTTACCGAGACGGTTTTTTTGGGCCGACGCGATATCTATTGCATTGTTGATCGAAGATATTTACCGTCAAAGAATAAAAGGTATTAGGGCACTAAATTAGCATATTTTGAAAAGTAGTGTTAATCACAGTAGACACATAAATAAAATACGCCTTGTAAAATGCAAAAACATTTTAATCAATTTGGTGATTGAAGTTATTTATACCTTTCTCTCAACTCAGAGTCTTGACGTTAGAACAGCCATTGATTGAAATTTAAATTAAACTGTAATAAGGGAATCTAAAGATACGTTCAAACCACAGAGCATTCAATAATTATTCAGATTCCGATTTAAATAAGTGGCGCGTAATTTACATGGAAGGTTTTGGAATGTACCTAATGTCAATTACTTGCTTGTACAATGTATGTATATTACGGGAGCCCAACTTTAGTTAGAGAATACAACCCATATATAATTTCTATATATATGTGTGTGCTTCAAGAGCACATCTTTAGTACCTTTTGCAGCAATATTTGTATAAAATTGTAACGATTCTGAATGATACGTTTTTTGACTACACATGTAGAAATGATAATTAAAAAAAAATATGTGTCCATTTTGCTTTTTGTATTGTAGTCCCGATACAATCGATAATTATCTTGAGTTTGACACATATCAGATATATTATAGTAATTCTAGCAAGCAACTCACGTATAGGATCGATTACGTCCGACAGATGGCGCAGGCGTCACCCAAAGACGTTAAGTATGATGTGTTATCGAAATTAGCAGTCAGGAGCAATTGTCAGGATGGCTGAATTGGTAAAGCATCTGGACGGTATCCAGAAGATGCAGGTTCAAATCCTGCTCCTGACTGTTATTTTCGATTTCACATTTTTCACTTTGTGTTTAATGTATAGTGCTGAGCATGTCAAATGCTACAAATATATATAAATATTTATAGGGTTTGCGTCATTATTAGGTAAAAATCTTAATTGTAAAATTAAATTTACCTGGTCGGTATAATGTATGAAAATACGTCCGACAGATGGCGCAGGCGTCACCCAAAGACGTTAAGTATGATGTGTTATCGAAATTAGCAGTCAGGAGCAATTGTCAGGATGGCTGAATTGGTAAAGCATCTGGACGGTATCCAGAAGATGCAGGTTCAAATCCTGCTCCTGACTGTTATTTTCGATTTCACATTTTTCACTTTGTGTTTAATGTATAGTGCTAAGCATGTCAAATGCTACAAATATATATAAATATTTATAGGGTTTGCGTCATTATTAGGTAAAAATCTTAATTGTCAAATTAAGTTTACCTGGTCGGTATAATGTATGAAAATACGTCCGACAGATGGCGCAGGCGTCACCCAAAGAGGTTAAGTATGATGTGTTATCGAAATTAGCAGTCAGGAGCAATTGTCAGGATGGCTGAATTGGTAAAGCATCTGGACGGTATCCAGAAGATGCAGGTTCAAATCCTGCTCCTGACTGTTATTTTCGATTTCACATTTTTCACAGTACGGCAATATTGCGTCCTTCCAATTTTTCTTTAAAGTTACTCCTATTATCGCCGTGTGGGGCCGGCTTTAGAATTGTCCCACCCCTCTCCACCCATGGGAGTCGTAAGAACCGACTGAGGGAATACCGGGGAGAGTTGGCAGCAGCACTCCCTCGAGTATTAACAACATCCACTGCGATCGCCAACCCGCTTGCCTATCTTTTTCGCTTTTCTATCACATCAGATCAGTGATAGATAATATTTAACAAACGTAGTAAGCCTACATATTATACTTACCTATAAATTTACCATGCTCTAAAAATGTATAATCTAATACCTTTAAACGAGCAATTCTTATATATTATATATATAAAATATATATTATATAATAAAAACAGTCACGAGTAGGATTTGAACCTGCATCTCCTGGATACGTCCAGATGCTTTGCCAAATCAGCAATCGTGACAACTGCTCTCGACTGCTAATCTCGATAACACATTCATAGTTAACGTCCTGAGTGACGCCTGCGCTATCTGTCGGAATTATTTACATACATTATACCGACTAGGTAAACTTAATTTTACAATTAAGATTTTTACCTAATAATGACGCAGCCCTATAAATATTTTTTTTTTTATATAATATATATTTTTAGCATTTGACATGCTTAGGCATATACATTAAACACAAAGTGGAAAATGTGAAATCGAAAATAACAGTCACGAGCAGGATTTGAACCTGCATCTCCTGGATACCGTCCAGATGCTTTGCCAATTCAGCAGAATCGCCTCTCCAGTTGTCCCGTGACCACGGCTGCTGTAACGCAGTTGAAATGTCGGGTGAAAGGTAGTTAATAATTTCATCTAATTTATACAGGAAAAAAGACCCGTTTATGTTACTCCATCCACCCATTCATCAGCCTTTCAACGTCCACTGCTGGACATAGGCCTCCCCAAGAGAACGCAACAACGAGCGGTCGTTGTGTGTTGGACGTTGAAAGGATGATGGATAGATGGTTGGATGGATATATATAAATAATCTGAATCTCGGAAACGGCTCCAACGATTTTCATTAAATTTAAATGCAGGAAGTTTCGGGGTCGATAAATCGATCTAGCTAGGTTTCATTTTTAGAAAACGTCATTTCATTCGTGGGCAATGAAAAAATAACCAGTTCATATTTTGTTATTATTATGTCGGTACGATCGAAAAATATTATTCATATTTCATCAGTATGTAATTCATATATAAATATAATTTTCAAAAAACACGATTTACCAAAAAAAAAAATACCGAGCAAAGAGGTCATCCAGGTACTTGTTCATTAAACACGATGCTCATCTCATTAATCGATCGAAAATTATGCATACTTGAGACTAGTTATTGTAAACACAAACGGTCTATTCAGGGAACAATTTTTATTAACGCACGCGTGAAGTAGCATTATTAATTGCAGCAAAAGATTAATATGTATGTACTAACAAGTGGTATTTTTTTTTCAGGTGGCAGTGACATTACAGGATGGCGTGTTGTGTACTAAAATAGTGTGTTTGTGTGTGTGCCTGTGGGGGACGCAGCAATGTGGCGGTAGTCTGCCGCCCATAGCGCCATGGAGGAGGACGAGAGGCGGCTTTCGTTCCCGCCGCCGGCGCCGCTTAACTCCCCTGGCGAGGAGATCGATGGTTCGCGGTTGCTTGGTGAGATTGTGCGCACGCTCGAGGCCACTAATCCGGAGGCGGCGGCACCGCTAGTCGCATCGCAATCGCGCGATGAGCTTAACGCGGAAAGTGAAAGGCCACGTCGCGAGGAGCTGCGCATTCCACTAGAAGGTGTCACATTCGCCACCGAGCCACCGGGGGTTGGTGGTACGGGGCGTGAAGAGCCACGAGCTGCTGTCACGCCGTTCACCCGCGATTCAGCGAGACGCGCAGGCTCGCGGGGTGCTCAGCTTGTGCGAGAGTTTGGGTTCATGCCCCGCCGCCGCCTTAGCGTTGAAGACGGTGCACGACTACCTCGAAAGTACGAGCCCTTCCCTCCCAAGCTGTACGGACGACCGCTAGAGGAGATTGATAATTTTATTTACGATGAGGTGAGATACGTTTTCATTTTAACTTCTTATTTTTTGACCGTACATTAAATTTGATTTAGGTATAACTAATTTAAACTGAAACAAATATAAGTTCAGTTTGGTAGTTCGGATTCTTCATTTTTTAACATTTAAATTGAACATAAGTATTGATTCCACACTTTATTTGTTTAAACCAAATCTACAAAACAATCAACCAGTAAATTGAAAAGTAAACCTCACTATTTTCACGGTTCGATATTAATTTCATTTCTTGGTGACTGTGAATTGAGTTGTAGGTATGGTTTAGTATTTATAAAGAAATGCTGTTATGACAGGAAACTGCCAGGAATTAGTGCACTTTGATGTTCATCATCATCATCATCATCATTACAACGCATCTAACGGGTTTACTCGTATCATTCTTATCAAAATACTATTATTTTGACTAATCTTTACGTTTCAGCTGAGTGATCATGAGTGTGTGATGCACATATGGGCGATTCGATGTGTTTTTATGAGTATAAAAATATTAGCGGAGTACAATTAACTCAATCTACGAGATAATCTTTCTTCCTTGACCTTTTTCTTTCAGAGTTCTTCACGGATTGACAGATTTCAGAGCATTTTAAAATACATACAATGTTAAATCAGTGTTTTCAGTCCGTTTGATGGGTACGTTTCAACTGAAATGTCAGATCGTAAAGAATAATGTAACGCCGGATGTGTCAATTACCGATGTTACCCCACGGCTGCCTTTTAAATGTCTGTAACACTGTAAACGAATAACTCGATTGAATAAAATAGCACTATATAATTTTTATCTGTATTTTAGCACTTGACATGCTCAGCTACTTTAAAGTATAAACTATTTGTGAATGAGAAAAAAGAGAACTTTAGTGCGAGCGGGAATCGAACCTGCGTCCCTTCCAATCTGGGGAAGTGCTCTAAGCCACTGAGCTATCGCACTGACCTTAGGCCATACCCAATCTCCTCATCACATTTGTCTATATCTGTTTAGAATTACAGATAACGAAATACTTTTTTGGCGCTATATTTTGCAATATACCATCAAGAACACCTCTCTGACATGGCTTCCCCATAATGTGTTTAAAACAAGTGCAGAGTTAAATACTTTGGAAAATCCAAAACTGCACGCCTCATAATCTTCATTTTTCACAATAAAATTGATTACTTGATAAGTAACTAATAATGTATTGGTCTTACTAAGTAGTTTTCAATAAATCACATATATAGCGCTAATTTCAAAACGTACTAATACGAGTTTCATGTCTTATACGCCAACTAGCGCTAATTTTAAGAAGTACTTCTATATTGGTCTATAAAAATAGTTCTCATGAAAGATATAGCGCTGTAAGCGCTGGTTTTAGTGTCGAGAGAGTAAATATTCAGTATATTTTTGTTTATTTAATAACAATTAAACCACATCGAATCAGACCTTGAAAAGTAATAGGGCTCTATTCGTAGTTATACTCTAGTTAAAAAGAAGAAAAAAAGACTCGATTAGTAAAGTATTTCGGTCGTTATCGTGTTAACATACATTACCTACAACAAACGGACGTCCAAAACAGAACTTTTTTAAACAGTTTTTTAACTAGTTTAAATAACAAAAATGGCATAAAAAATATCATGAGTGTAAAAATTAGTGTTTTTCTTGATATGTGTGTGTATATATTGTTTTACAAGTGCAATATATGACAAATAGAGACATTTTAAGTTTGAAAAATCAGTTGTTCTGTGTAAAACGAGACTAGTACCCACCTCAACGCTTCGCTTATGAAGCGTGCAATATGCAACTCTCTCTCTTCTTTCGTTATGGCATATCTATATGTATTTGTAAGGTTTTGGATTCGAATATCTAGAATTAATAATTCAGTAGATAACTTGATTAAAGAATTAAAAAAACGCGTGAAGCTTACTCTTCGAAAATTAAAGGTTAATAAAGAATATATTTTTGTTTTGACAATTTTAATTTGTGCAAACGATTTAAGGTTCTAAACGAGTGGTCGTATTAAGTAGCATTTTACAGGTAGTTTACTATCGACTTATCGCTACGCTGTCCGATCGAGCTCATCAGATAAGCTCGCTTGCCCACTTGTTGCTGTGAAGTATCTATTCAGTTAGTCTCTCGATATAACCGATAAAAATGTAAAATTCTCTGAAACGTTATGACTATAAAAACAGAAGTGAAAGCCGTGATGAGTCTTTTGTTTAGTCTGCTAGATTTAATTCTGTTATATCCATCCCACGAATTCATTAACATGTTTATTAGGAGAAATATTTCACAGACAAAGTTAAGTATGAAAGAGTGCTATACCTACGCACATACCTACATAGACCCACGCATATTTCTAAAAAGGTTAGAAGATAACGAATTGCCACTCGTTACAAAACGGGTTTTCGCTTACCACCATTCGTCTCGTTGGAATGACGCATGACCAGTGGCGAACCACGTTATCGGCATTCGGCGAATCTACATTGCATTCCCACGAGTTATTCATGGCTTCCTAATGTTATAGATTATAACACTGGGTAAAAATAAATTAACTTGTAATAAATGAATACCTAATTAAAGTTAAACAACATTCAAATTTGTGTTCATGGGTAGTGAAGTAGTGTTTATCTATAGAGTCTATTCGCATCTACAGAATGACTTGGTTAATATTATCAATAAGACAGAAGTTCTTTACGGGTCGTAGGGCTGGGTACTAAGTGGGTAACCATCATAGTTTCGACAACATATTCCTCTAGTATTCACAACAATTGTTCATACATATATACATAAAAGGAACTGAAATTCTTATCTACACTCAATTTTGACACACGATGACTTGTATTGCTTTGAGTTTTTTAAATTGCAAGTGAAATTTTAATATTACGCGAGCGAGTGGCACATGAATTTTATGAATTAAAAAAGTACCTTTAATAGAACACCTGTAATAAATAATGTTTTTATACACACAATACCTTCCACTTTACGGATACAAAATGTTCCTTTTTAAGGAAAACGGAAAATCTAAAACCTTCTGTCGCAGTTCTGGTAATTCACTCGCCAGGTGGAAAGAGCAAACGCCAGGTTGTGTTGTAGATAATGCCTCACTTTTTCCTATTTTTCTTAAGGAAAAAAAAAACATCAAATAGAACTGTTTTCATTTAGATTGTCTTAATACTTTTTCGTACAAGTATCGACCACGTGCCGTGTGAGGCCGGCTTAAGAATTGTCCCACCCCTCTCTACCCACGGGAGTCGTAAGAGCCGACTGAGGGAATACCGGCGGAGTGGGCAACAGAACTCCCTCGAGTATTAACAACATCCACTGCGATCGCCCACCCGCCTGCCAAGCGTGGCCATTACGGCATTATCCCCCATGACGGGACCGCTCGTTGTGGCGTTCTCTTGGGGAGGCCTATTTCCAGCAGTGGACGTTGAAAGGCTGATGGATGGATCGACAACGCATTACTGTAGCGGGCATACAGTAAAAATATTAGGCAATTTCTTTAATTAAAACTTTATGCATAAATCGTGAAAGTCCCGTCGAGGCCTCCTAGCCGTAAGAAAGAGACAGATAGACAGACATAAATTATTAAAAGTAAATTTTTCGTACCATACCGTATCATATATACATGAAAAACTATTATTTTAACGTAACAAACAGACATTTCAGTTTTATTAATCATTAGTATAGACGTTGATGATACCATTAACTTATTTTTCTGTAAAATTATGCTTTTGAAGATAAAACGTAATACTAAGGAGGTGTCAATGTATATTTCTCTGTTGGCAACTTGTCGTACAAAATGCGAGGGAAAATTTCCTTTTATTGTTCAGACGGAAACAGAGAATATAAATAAATTTAATTGTCAATGCGAGAGATGAAATTTTAGATCAAACACTAATGCAGCGTGGTGGATTACGGCGAGACCTCTTCCGTATTGAAGGTAGAGCCTGGAATAAACTACTATTCTACTAATTATAAGTGAAGTGTAGATGTTTGGATTTGTTCGTCTAAACGACTGAGTGAATTTCGATAAAATTCCGTAGGTAGTTAGATGTAACAATGGATTAACTAATGACTGGATTATCCCGAAAATAATAATAATTCCCGTAGGGTACCCTTAGCGAATGACGTCAAAATGAAATGGATTTGTAGATTTTGTAGTAAACAACATAAAAAATATATTAAATACTAGTATCTGGCCGTGCGTTGCTGTGGCACACATAATCCTTCCAATAATTTGGCAATAAAAAAGAAAATAGATAAAAAAGATCCTATTTTCTAAATTGAAATAATACACTAATTTGAAAAAAGAATGTGCGTGAATGCGTATGGTGGCAGACTAGCCACGGCCCACCGGATGGTAAATGGTAACCGTCGCTCATGGACTCAACTATACCGAGAGTATTGTCATGCCGCTGCTCACCATTTCATCTCACATATATGAAATGAAAGAATTAATGGCTATCTTCTACTACAACCAAAACACACCGATGTGCTTCATGGCCGGTCACACAGGAGATGGTGGTACAAACCCGCTCGGACCCGATAGCAAGTGAGTAAGTACTCCCACTTGGTACCCAGCGCTACCACCAGTAATGCAATGGGTGCTAATTGCTTACTGCCCTCAGTCACCTCGTACGACACCCGTGGGAAAGAAAGGGGTGGTGACACTTGCATTCATAGTCCATCACCACACGAACAAAATATAAAACAGTACACAGAAATAAATTATCAAGTTTCTTTACCGGACAAAGAAAACAAATATTGAATGACACGGAGAAAATCTAGCAGCTTTTTACAGACCCCTTTGATTTGGGTCGAAATATATTTTTTAGCCGCACTACTGATCGGCCAACTTCAATTCCCCCTTGTCTGAAACGCCGGGTGTTAATCGATGATCGTTATCGCCTTTCAGCTACTTCCGTTCCTAGACATTCACCAGATTCCCGGCTTCCATATTAAATAATGAAAAACATGTTTGCCTAATAAAACTTTAATGATCTCCATTTTAAAATTACGCAGACACTACTATTTAGTTTTGAATCACATTTTTAATGCCTTTTTTATGTTCCATGTTTGCACAACTATGTCTAACTTAACAATGGACATCTGCCACATAGCACAGTTAACTGATTTTTTTTGCCAGCTTTTTCAGCCGTTGTGATAATTGATTACGAATTTCAATAATACATTCCTTCCTATTGTCTTGGGCGCCGGCGTCACCCCTGTTATTTTCGATTACACATTTTCGCACTTTGTGTTAATTTAAATGACAAATATATGACAGTTGTACCCGTCCTCACGTACGCATTGAATTAAAAGTATCTATTACCAACTTTATCTTGGCCTAGCTTAAAATTCAGTCAGCCTGTGCCTCAAATAGGTTTTTCTGCAACATCCAACATGTGCTAAGTTCGAGCTATATTTCATGATTTCCCTTAATTTTATGGAGTTTGCGTCTTGCTTAGTAGACGGTACGTTGTTTCATGAGCGAATTTGGATCTAGTAGATCAGTAAACCATCAAACAGCACCCGTACGTTGTGTGGTTCCAACAAATTGGTGCTACGTTCTGCATGGCGCATGAAACAATTTGTCTTATGCACGACAAATTCAACGGCATCGTTATCTTGTGGCTTAATGACGTGATTGGGATTTTTAGATTAAACGCCCTTTGATTGATTTCGTGAGGCTATGTTAAATCCTAGTTTTAGTTGCTTTTCATGTTAATCAGAAAGAAAGGAGGAACAACCTTTATTTGGCGGAAATAAACTATTATTAAGGTCGAAAAAAAAGCAAGACACGGCCCACCTGATGTTAAGTGGTAACCATCTATGTTTGTCCATCAATCAAGCTGATTTGGAAGAAATTCGGTAGGTAGATATATGAGACTCTAAATTAACGTTCCCGTATAACAGCTGTGACCGCAAATTACCTAACAACTAAACAAGTTCGTACGGCTTGGTATACAGATAAATTATGGCCTTAATAAAGACAGAATAATTTTACTCTTATAAAGAGTTACTGTGCAATATTTCTGAAGACTCTATGTACTAAATTTTGAAATCCACGCAGACAAAGTAGCAAGAAGAAGCTAGTTTATATATAAACTAAATAAAGCTAGTTTATATATAAACTAGCTGACCCGTGCCCACATCCTTGGGCGGTATACATTTAAAAAAAACCGTCTAATTCTAATAGAAATTCCTATCACTCAATAGATTACGACACGGTCGCGGTTTCATACCTATGTCGTATTATCTCTTTAACTATTCGTCCAAATAATATGCAGTAAAGGGAAAAGTCTTTTGTTTTAAACACTTGAGACGATAAATTTACTTATTTTGATAAGAATTCATATTTTTTGATAATATGACCAATAAACATAACCATAAAACCAAGAATTTATATTTTTTGATTATATGACCAATAAACATTTGATAGTATGACCAATAAACATAAACGATTTAAATTATTTTTTAATATAAAATACTACTTTTTGTGACTTAAACATAAAAGTGGCATATGCTGTCGTTTACTTTTTTGTAGGCTTATCAAGCTCTACAATTTTTCTCTAGAACTCAATCATATATCTCTCATCGTTAAGGCAGCGTTCGTAAGAAAAGTTTTCATTCGACCGTTTTTTCTCCGACTTACTTTGCAAATCTGACTACCACGAAGAAGTATTTTTATTATTCAGGTTGATATAGCCTATGACACTCACAAATAACGTCACTTTTATTGGTAAAAAAAAATCAAAATTGGTTTAGTAGATCCACATATTACCCTCTACAACCTCACATCTTTACCTCTTTATAATATTAGTATAGAATAGAAGTATAGATAAACAAAGACAAAACAAAAATGTCGAAATTTTGGAAAAGGTAGAAATAGAAATGTTGGAAACGTACAATTTTATATAATCTCTTACGTACTCTATTTTTAGCCGTAGATCACCAGACGAAATCTAGTTACCTATAATAAAATGATTTTGAAACTACTTATAAAACATTGTTCAATCCATTAAAGAATAATTTTTTGTGTAGTAGTGAGACCGATGTTAACATTTAAAAAAAAGCTACTTAATAGTATGTATGTTTACAGCACAATTGAATTAGGTATGCTGTTTGTATTCTATTTTTAAATTAACGTGAACCGTAAGTTAACGTAACCATCTATTTATTTACATGTACCTAATTCAATACAAGCATTCTACGGCTGAGTAATAGCGAATATTTGTAATATATTGTTGATACTTAATCTACTCATAGCAATTAAGGGTTCACATTGTGTAAAGCACTCGAGCTACCAAAGGTTTTTAAAGAGTTCTCGAGTCAACAACAGCTTTTTCACAGTCGTTTTTTACTAAAACGAAAGAAAGGCCAGAGAATTGCGCATTCAATATTAATAGTACTTTATAAAATTGAAGTTTTTGAATTTCTTCATAATTATATTTATTACAAACAGACGAATAAATCTATACTATTATAAAGCTGTAACAAATCTATGTCTGTACATTTAAGATATTTGAGAAAAAATGTCTGAATTAGGCTATATAGGCGTGTCTAAACACAAACCGTTTTTTTGAAACTTTGTATAGAGGCTGGTGGAGAGTTCTTCGAAAAGATTTAGTTAAAATATTTTATCCATAGTTAGTTTTTTAGTTTCTCAAAACTTTCTGTGTGTCCCACGTATAGACAACCTTTAACTCCAAACGCATATATCGCCTGCGTTATGTTCCATCCATTTTATAAATTTAATTTTATTTAACAAACACTATATAAATTAAATAAAGTCAATCGGTATATAGTTATTCTTTAACGGTTCCGGTACAAGATTAATTATCAAGTTTAACTATCACTAAGTGCAGATACATTCCAAAATGCAACAAAACATAATTACAAATTAATACGATAATGTATAATGGGAATCCTTTCAAAGAGAGAATAATTAAAGTTTGTAAATACGTTTTCGGTAACCTTTGGAACGCTTCCAAAATTCCAATTTTGAAATAAACAATAGTTGGAGGAGTATCTGAATCGTATTATTACGTTATTTGTTATTGTCAAATTTAACAGTGTTATCGTTGAGGAACTTCCGCCAAGGTTCGCTCACACTAAATCAACAGAAGCTTAATTGAATTTCATCTCTCCCGATGTAGGTACCTATCCTAGCATCTGTGAAATCGCAACAGCTCCGATAAACGTTTTAATAACTTAGACAAGCGTTGATCTAAAGCTATATGTAATCAATTATTACTGTAAGCTAGTGAACTAGACTGTTTAAAGTTACATAATTAAAATTTAGTATGCTTAGCAAACAAAGCTCAATACTTTTAAAGGTATGTTTCAATATAGTATTATCAGTTATTTTGTATATTTACAATGGAGAGAGAAGGCCGTACTTGGAGGTGTAATATATATCGGGATACGATAAAACAGTCATTTAGTAACCTATTTGAAGTAAATATGATTCAGTAGCTGTTTATCATGGTTTGTTGATGTCTACAATAAATTGGAATTCAGATTTACATATATAAGAACCCTGAGTTGAAAATATTATAAACATAAATAATATTTGTTTATGTATTAAGCGTGGGAATGGTGGTAAATTGTCACCGTAGCCTGTAGAGGCTTGCCACACCGGGGCATCATTGGTGCGTTATCAACCAGGGAAGACG
This sequence comes from Leucoma salicis, assembly GCA_948253155.1. Taxonomy (NCBI): domain Eukaryota; kingdom Metazoa; phylum Arthropoda; class Insecta; order Lepidoptera; family Erebidae; genus Leucoma; species Leucoma salicis. The sequence goes on along the minus strand of OX411820.1, from coordinate 7,572,698 downwards.
AGAGCCCGCGGCGCTCTCACTTACCAACCGAAAAATAAAAGTAATAATAGCTACCGCCAGTTTATAGAATTAATGTTTTGCGACAGTATAGTATCTACCTGGGCAAACCACTCCAAATGGTAGGATTAGAAAAGCTTTACCGCCATTAGGCTTAATACATATTATAAGAATATTTTGGTTTCTGCACTTTTCCATATAAATCTTAAGAATTCCAAACTCTTAACTTAACATTAATGTAGGTACATATTAATGAGCACAATGATATCTCTTCACGTATTAATATATAGATACCCAACGTATTTAGAGAAAAGAAAAATATTACTAAGCTTTCAAATTTAAATACAGAAAAAAAACAACTTTAAAAATATTGCATTATTAATCTATAGCACAAAAACCTCTTTTATACCTCGCAAACAAACCAAAAAACTTTTAACATTCTCAACAAGTGTTTTATTAATAAAGTTACTTAACATTTCCAGAAGAAAAAGGATTACCGTATAATGCAATGTTCAAGAATGTCATTTGTATATTTTAGTAATATTTTAATTAGCACGTCTAATTATAATTAAATAGAAGTTGAAGTCACTTTCGATCATTCTTGAAAAAAATATATATGTATATTCAAACACAAAAAAAATCATAAATGTAGGTCAAACCGTTTCGGAGGAGAATGACGACAAACACTTGTGATACGAGAATTTTATATATTAGATTTATACATGTCAATGTGCATCCATCCATCAGCCTTTTAACGTCCACTGCTGGACATAGGCCTCCCCAAGAATGAGGGATAGTGCCGTAATCGCCACGCTTGGCAGGCGGGTTGGCGATCGCAGTGAATGTTGTTTGCTGCTGCCCACTCCCCCGGCATTCCCTCAGTCGGCTCTTACGACTCCCATGGGTGGAGAGGGGTGGGACAATTCTAAAGCCGGCCCCACACGGCTAATGTCAATGTATAAGTATGATATTTATTTAACATAAGCTTTTCATCTTAAATAAAAATTAAATAATCCATACATTGAAAAAACCTCACCTCACAGTTAAACAATTTACTGTGTATGTAGTAAATAAAAAAATAAAAAAACATAGCATCACGCCTGTATTCCCCGAAGGGGTAGGTAGAGGTGCATTACACACCCACGACTCGCCAGCTATGCTTAAGTCTCACGTAATAGGGGGCGAGCCTATTGGCGTCTACCGGACACATAAAATAAAAAAATACTCTAGCAAAAAAAAAAGTTAAATGAAAAATCTAATAAATGTAGTAAATAAATACTCTAACAACCACCGTAGAAATAAAACGACTAGAACCTCGTAAAGCGGTAACTCTTTAATGTTTATCTGCGTTTAAAAAAAAAAGTTATAAATGTTATTATACTTATTGTTTTTAAAGAGAGTGATGGTTTCCTATTATATCAGCTACTACGAACGTATCTAGCGGATATAAGCCTGCAATGAGGAAGACTCGCACTAGAATAAGGAAATTTGTGCTCTTTAATTGGAACATTAGACCCTTTAAAGGCCTGTGACGTAACACAATACTGTGCTTCAATAAATTGATTCGCCGATGGAAAAAATAGCTTTAAAATATTTTCTTTGTTTCTAGTACCTACGCGTAAATAACTAACACATTTAGAATTGAAGTCACGAACGGTATAATGTGAATTATTAAACTCGACCGCGTTGAGTGATAAAGTAAAATATATTTGTGTAACTTTGTAAAGTAACACAAATATATTAGTTTTGTAGACTAGTGAAGAGTTTAGTATTTAAAGTACAAATTATTTGTGAATAAGGACTTTACGACCCATGCCATCTATCGGAATGCATTTACATGCATTAATCCAAAATAAAATTAAAGTAGTAAGTTTAAGAACAAATGCAAAAAATTAAGACAAATGCAAAAAATTAAAATGTGATGAGGAGATTGGGATGACCGAATAGGTCAGTACGATAGCTCGGTAGCTTAGAGCACTTCCCCGGATTGGAAAAGACACGGGTTCGATTCCCGCTCGTACTAAAAAAAATCTCTTCAATAAGGAATGTGAATAATCACATATAATTTGTACTTTAAAAAGTAGCGGAGCATGTCAAATGCTAAAAAATATAAAACAAAAAAGTTTAGTATTTTTTTTATAATCTTATATATTGTTACTTTGTGCTTTGAATTTTTATTATAACTAGCGCATTACCCCCGGCTTCGCTTGCGTTATAGTTATGTCCTATTGTATGTTTTTATGCACCATTTCTTTTTTGGATAGGATTTGCGTAAAATCCTTCCTTAGTACCTACAGAATCAAATAAACTTATACCTAATTATGTATATAAATTTTCAACGTTCTACCATACGTCAATTTTCACGGCGTTCAGGAGTTAGGGCTGTTCCGGCTCCCTACGGCTTTTACCAGATCATCGGTGCACCTGGTGGGAGCTCGTCTCATGCTGCGCCTCCAAATATATAGTCAACCTTTCCCCTCCAGTGGTTATAGGTCTACCGAGCGATGTGGCATGCCCAAACCCGGTGGGTTATATCGGTTGCTCTCGTTCTCCTACAGAGGATTCTTAATTTTTCTCAAATTTAATAAAAAATATATTTTAGATAAGTCATCACTAACAAAACGGTATATTATGATATTTTCGAGAATACTACAATTTAAGTAAAAAACTACTTTTACGGCATATATCGGGTTTACTTTCTATATATCCTGATGTTTCGTATAATACTTTATAGCATTCATGGTTACGGGTTCATAATGGTAGCAGTTGATAAAAAAATATCACCATAAAATGTCTTTGGTGGGTTATACCTTTAATTTTATTAGGATATATAGTACCAAATTAAGCTTCAGATCCTACTCACTGTGTACATTTTCAGAATATGACACAAGCTGTATTTCTATACAATTTTAAAGAAAAGTGCGTCAATATCCGCCATCATTCTGTTGCTATTTCCAAAGCACAAATCAACAAAAATTTTCTTATATTACTAGCACTATATAGGTACAGCTCATAAAACAGTAAAATCGTTTCTCTAAAACACATTCACCCATTCGATATTTACTTGTAATTAAACAACAGTAATTTGTGGAATCTCGGATTTTATTGCTCTGACTGGTACAAACTTTGAAAACAGAATAGATTTCAGCTGATTTTATGAGCGGGGATTAACGTAGGTAAGGCATCTCGCAAGACTAACATGTAAGCCACTTAACTACACAACAGCCATAGTTTATTTCTACTAAACTGACAGTTTAGCGTACAATTTGTTTCAAAGTACATCGGTTCGAAGGTGCATAAAGCCAAATAGTAGAACGATTTTACTGACGCACTATATTATACTCTATTTTAACGGTAAAATTGATTTAAAAAAAAAGTTTTTATTGCTGATTTTTATACATTATCAGGCACGAGTCTCTATTCAAAGTGAGAAGGATTATAATCTACTATGATGGCATTATGTGGGTTGAAAAATGATCGAAACTTTAACTGATACAGGTTTTCACAAGCTATTTTCTTTTATTGGGCTTTGCTAATAATTTGTTAACAAATATGCACGTAATTATAAAAAATGTCTGTGCCTTATAAAGTCTGACAATCAAACTATAAGTTTTGTTTAAATACAAGACCCTGTACAAAGGAATAATCATTGTATCGTGGGGGACCTTACAAACACATTGTCGGACACAAAGTACTCAGAACAACTAATTGTGGATCACACAAAGAGTTGTTCTGTGTGGGGATCGAACCCACAAGACTCGGGTGGGAGGCCGATATCTAAACCATTCCGCCATCTGTGCAGCCAACTTTATCTTTATAGTTTTCGGTCTTATCACTTGCCTATCTGAAAAACATTTACCTTTAATAAATTCAATGTTATATGAAGCTCGTTCCTTTTACTCGGGAATCGACTAAAAGTATTAGGTACTTTTCTCGGCACTCTCAGTAGATTTATTATCAAAATGTGTTGGAGTTACCTCCTATAGAGGATGTTTTTGCCGTATCGTGTTGTGGCTTTCAATGGGTTGATTTAAATCGAATAAGCCAAATCAATAAAGGCATTAAATGTAATGTGATGATACCACACGTGTAAAAACAAAAACAAAAAACATAGCACCACGCTTGTATTCCCCGAAGGGGTAGGCAGAGGTGTATTACACAATCACGATTCACCAGCTATATTTAAGTCCCACGTAATAGGGGGCGAGCCTATTGACGTCTACCGGGCACATTTCCAAACTCCGGGCGCTACTGAGAATTTTTCTTTTTAGGAAAAAGCTCAATAACATTGCCCGACCCGGGGATCGAACCCGAGACCTCATGATCAGCAGTCACATACACTACCGCTACACCACCGAGGCAGTTATTACCACACGTGTAACTCTGTAATAAGCAGTTTTTAAGTTTAAATCGACAGTAACATAATGATTTTTTAAATAACGTATTATTTAATGCGCATAAATATTTATTTTGGATAATTTAATTTCTTACTATGTCATTTAAGTGATAATGTTCCATCGTATTATAATTGCTGAATAACTACATTTGCAGTAATAGTTTATTCCCAACAATATTCAACTTCCATTTATATAATTTTTTGAAATATTTCTCAATATATTTTTAAGCATTAGTGTAAAAATGTAAAATTGAATATAACAGCCACGTCCAGGATTTGATTCTGTATCTCCTGGAATACCGTCCCAGATGCTTTGCCAATTCAGCCATCGTGACAATAAAAATATTTATAGAGCTACGGCATTATTTTGTATGAATCTTAATTGTAATAATTAAGCTTACCTGGTTGGAATAACGTATTCAAATACATCCGGCAGATGGCACAGGCATCACCCAAGATTTTAAGACGGAATATGTTATTGAAATTCACTCTTTCGAGCAATTGTCACGATAGCTGAATTGGCAAAGCTGATCGCTGTGACCGCTGTTATTTTATTTATTATTAATATATGTATCAGCTTGTAAGGAAAGTAAATTGTTTCTAAAGGAACACTGTATACATATTTGTTTAATACAAAAATGTCAGCAAAATAACAGTAAGATATTCTTCCATTTATTTGGTTAGTTTTATTTTCAGGAACATTTGTTTGTGACACGGTTTTCAGGAGCTCAGTTTAGGATACCAATTCGCACAAGGCGGGCCAGTTTTTATGATATTTCATTATTATAGACCCGAGCTCGAAGTATATGATAGAAATGTAACTAAAGTTTTTTGTGTTGTATTATTGCAGAAAAAGACTTTATTTGTAATATATTGACTCTTTTTGTTCCTAAGTATATAAAAATAATATTCTATGCAGAAACTTTTGTAGAAATATTTATTTTCTGCGCTATCCTTTGCATTTGTAAGATAACATTTTTAGTAAATACCTATATTTTTAGCTCACCCAACAAACTTCGTACTAACATGTTTTTTTCGCGAATATTTTGCAATGAAAATTATTAAAGTACTAATATCGCTATTAAAAAATAGGGGTTGGCAGTAGAAGGGTGAATTTTTTTAATGCCAATTTGGGTTGTATGTATTTTTAATGCCATATCATAAAAAAAATTTTTTTGTCTTCCAAAAAAAAACAAAACGAGCCCGAGCCTAGCGAGGAAAAAATTGGAGACTTTAAAAAATTTAATTTGGAATCGCCGTTTTCCCGCCGATTTTGTTTTTTTTCTGTGAACTGTCAGCTATTCAGCCATTATTTTTCATTTTAATCATTGAAAAAATATAAATCTTCGATATTTTAAAGATAATTAGTTGCAACTATATTAAAATTAAGTCATATAAAAAACAAATTCTTTAATAAATACTTAACTTTATGTTATTTCAATTTTACATCGCACTGTAATTAACTGGCTGTACAGAAAATAGAACTGTTTTATTTTTTATAATTACTCAGCTGTCAGTTGAAAGTAATTCTCCCTAGAGCTGAAAAGTATTACTTTCAACCCGCTCCTCAGGCAACTTCAGGCCTACTTTCAGAGTATGAGTAATGAAAAATAGTTTACATCCTATTCTCAGACCTACTGAATATAGGTACACACAAAATTTTATAAGAATAGGCCAAGCCGTTTCGAAGGAGAATGGCGACAAACACTGTTACACTAGAATTTTATAAATTAGATTTATATGTTACCATATTATGTTTACCATGACATGTTTTTATTTAATTTAGGTTTGAGAAAAGTCCTTGAGGTATTGATGGTAGGCGGCTGCGTGGCTATGCCTCTGGTGTTGCTAACATTCATAATACGGCTGTTACTACTTACCATCAAGCAGACCATTGATTCTACTATTTACAATATAAAAACATCCAAAATATTAAAATTAAAGGTGGTATTAGTAACCTTATACATAGCATCAAGCCTATATTCCGCGAAGGGGTAGGCAGAGGTACACACCCACGATTCACCAGCTATGTTTAGGTCCCACGTAATAGGGGGCGAGCCTATTGCCGACTACCGGGCACGTTTCCAAACGCCGGGCTGCTACTGAGAATTATTCCTTTTACGAAAAAGCTCAATAATATTGCCCGACCCGGAGATCAAACCTGAGACCAGACAGTCGCACACACTACCGCTGCACCACCTTGTACATTGTATTGTATATGTTGTTTTTCAGGTCATATAACTTCAATTCAAAATAATAGACAGCTATCCCATTTCTAGAGTATGAAAAGTAGAGGCGCTTAGACATCGACCTCCCGCCCAAGTGTTGTGGATTCAATTCCCAAACAGGACAACTCATTATTTGATTCACAGATGGTTGTTCTTAGTTAAAGACACCACGTCTAGTCTACGTAAAACAAACTAAACGTATTTTGAACATAAAATTTGTTTTACTAAATAAACGTAAATTTATAAAATGTCTAGTTTCAACACAATACCGTAGCACCAATAAAACGCGATACACTCGAGTGGAAATAATAAATTAATCTGACTTTCTTTCGTAGTTAACAAATTGTCTCGACTGAAAGCCGCCTGTGTCTTAGATTTATTTACTGTACGAATTTATCTGACGTTGTGAGAGCTAAATTTTTCTAATGTGGTTAAAACTCAGATTTAATGCTTTATTTAAAATGTAAATAAATACTGATAAATATATATAAATATTCACGGACATTTCATACGCACAACGTCCTCTGGTCCCAAACTGAGCTTAGCGCTTGTGCTATGGATACCAAATTAATTATAATTATAATACATACCTATATTACTTTTTTTGTAAATACATACATATAATAGATAGAAAACACCCAGACGCAGTACAAATATCTGTGTTCATCACACAAAAAATTGTCCCGAGTGGGAATCGAACCCACGACGTCGTGAACTGAAGTCGGTTACACTACCGACTACGCCACGAGGCCCGTCAAAATCCTAATTCTCACATTCTACTACGTAAATGCGAAAGTGAGTTCGTTTGTTTATTTGTTTGTTTACGCTTTTACGCTGTCATTACTGAACCAAACATTATGGCATACATATAATCTGAAACTCAAAAAAGATTATACTCTTTTGATCCCCAAAAAAAGAATGGTTCCCGTAGGATAAACTATTATCCCACCGATACATAGAGATAATTTGTGTTCCGTAGAGTGATGTATTTATTTTCAGAAGCAAACGCGGACGGTGTCTGGACCTATCAGAAACAGACATCGCGTTTGTTTGAGGTTGATTGTGAGAGAATAAATTTCAAAATGCATTACTGTGAGACAACCATTGTAGATTCTCGGATATAGAGGAGTAGCCTTTAATTATTGCTGCAAGGTCAACTGCAGTTTGCAGCATACTATATCTATATTATTATAAAGCTGTAACAGAGCTGTGTCTGTACATTCAAGATACTTGAGAAAAAATGGCTGTAGGTAATAAGGCTATATAGGCGTATCTAAACCCAAAACTTACCCCGTCCGTCCGTTTATTTGTTTATCTGTTTGTTTATTCGCACATCACGCAAAAACTACTGTACGGATTTTGGATCAACTTTTTCTATTTGAAAGGCCTTGATTATATTTAAAAAAGTGGTATACATTCTATCCCGCTACTATATCGGGAACCTGAGATATAACCGAAAAACTAGAAAATTATTTAAACCAGTTTTTTTTTGGATTTATTTATAAAAAAAACTAGATGGATTTTGATGCTACATTTTTTATTTGAAAGGCCTTGATTAGACTTAAAAGTGGTATTAATTGCATCCCGCTACTATATCGGGAACCTGAGATATAACCGAAAAACTAACTTTTGGCTGCGGCGAAGCCGCGGGCAACGGCTAGTATATGTATATATATATATAAATTAAGGCATTTGTCTCACCAAGCTATCGAAGATTTATCATACAATGGCGCATATGTACAGTCGCAATCATAACCGATTTATGTCTTGGTAGGTTCGCCTGGGTACACGAAATGGGAAGGATGTAGACATCCTTCCCATTTCGCATATGCATTCTTAATCAGTCGCTCGTCCGTTTACTACGAAGTAAAAATATATGATACAATAACAAAAATAAATGCCATTTTGAGATTTTTACATACTTTTATTACCTATGTTAAGAGTAATTAATTTAAATTAAAAATCTCAAAATAGCATTGATTTATCACTATTGGTTGATTGGTTGGTTATTTAACCTACTTAAATGTCTCTACTAATTTCTAGAGTCGCTCTAAACCATTCTCTATCAAAAGTAGAATAGTTTTATGTGGGTATGAAAAGACATAATTATACTCGTACATCATTACAACTGAAGATTTTGAACGGAAAAACTAATATAAACTATCTGAATGTTTACACACTTACAAACTCACCAAAAAAAATATATATATCGAATATGTATAATAAGCTACGGGAAATTGACTTACATTACCACGCTGCTAGCAAGACAGAAGATCTCTGACATCTATCCCTTTCAAGTGTATTGGTTAATCTATTGATAGGCAGCAGCTTCGTTGTGTTTTTGGCATTACTGGTTACCATTTACCATCAGGATAGTTGCCGCCATAAGTAGAAAGCCGTTCTCGTGTAACTTATTCTGATAAGATACGTCCATTACACGTGTTATAGTGATATTATAATTTAAATATATTAATAAGTTAATACAATACAAACATGTTTTAAATTTAAAGCTATAAATATTATTATTATTGGTACTAGAGAAAAAAATAATCAAAAACACAGAAACCGCTACGCCGGAAGTTTGCAGCATCAACGTAGTTCCCAGCTTTAGTTCATTCCGTGGCAAAGGGAACACTGTGGAATATTAAACAGGCTCCATTCATTTTCGTTCCGTGACCTAGATACCTTGGCTCTTAACCATGCTAGAAAATATTCTGCAAGTAGATAAAATATCACATTTAAAAAAATGCCATACCGTCATAAAAGTTTGTCGCCATTTTAAGATTGCGAATTTATATAAAACTAGTCTTTGCTCGTGGCTCCACCGCAGTCAAAAGATAGTTTTTAGGTTGAATCGCAGGCTCCCGATATAATAAACATAGAGTTTTTAATTCTAAATCAAGAGCTACAATATAAAAAGTTTCATAAAGATCAGTTCAGTAGTTTTTGTGTGATATACTATCAAACAAACAGATAGACAGAGAGAAATGTTAAAAAAATGTTTTCGTTTCAGCGATACCCACATAGTCTAATACAGTCACCTTTTCTCAAATATCTTCAATGTACAGACACATCTCTGTTACAGTTTTAAAATAGTAAAGATCATGCGAGCAATAAAATAATATAAAATAGGCTAGTGGAAAGACCAATACCTGCAAAGACAGTGGGGATATTGAGATCTCCACCCCTTCTAAGGTCATGGGGCCGCGTAAGGCATACTCTGACTTAATAACCAATTCGCCGTCTATGTGCAGACACTATTGAAATGGTGAAGTTCCGGGACAGGCATCCTGTTTTAAAAAAGTATTTTCAGAGTAAATAAATAGCTAATACTAGAAATACTAAAAAATATTAATCTAAGAGTTCAGGTATAAATAGATTTTTAGATACATAGTTCTTTGTTGATCGCAAGCAAATATTTTTAGTTATGTGTCGGTCAAAATGTGGCTTTAAACGCAAGTTAGATAGAGACCAAGAGATTATTTTATATAGTGAAGTGGACATCCGCGTAGTTCTTCGGAAATGCTTTTAATATAAAATACGATGTTATATAAGAAATTATATATGTTCTTATCATCACGCCATCTCCCTTCCAGGGTAGGCAGAGCGAACAGAGTGCCCAAGGGCTCTATTCTTGCATACATCGCTCGCTTCTTAAACATTCATAATTCTCTTCATACACGCTCGTCAGTTTCGGAGACTCCACTTTCCTTCAATACATGACTGATTTGGACTAGGTAGGTGAGTCTTGGTCTCCCCCTGTACCTACATCTTTCCACTTTAATTCATTTTTCATTCTTTCCACATGCTCGCACCATCGGAGCATTCCCTTTCGCATCTTTACACCAATACTCTCTTTACACATATAACATACCACCATTACTATTTTGTAAATATATTTATATTATTCATTAAATATAAAAAAATTTAAGAACTAAATTCATGACCGACTTGCAAACCATCTGTGCTACACCTAAAGCGCATGAAAGCTACATAAATATTTGCGTTTCAGTAAATTACAAAAACATCAAGGCTCATAAAATCCTGTTTTGTATTTTATCCGTCGTACAACGCACACAGAATTTGTAAGCGAGGGACACATTTTTCTCGCAATTATGAAGGACCCACAACACAGTCTAAATTGAATTAATATTTAAAGGTATTTTATTTTTATTTCGAACATTTCCAGTTTCATTAACTTTTGGTTTGACCCATGCGCATTCGTAACATGTTATATCCATTTTGACCAATCGTAATATATCTTCATTCTCTATATAGAGAAAATTACCAATCAAACATCTCCTTAGTGTGCAGTGAAGGTAATTTTTTATTACTTTAGACTTTCCTTCGGGCTGCAAATGAGCCACCGCCCACCTTATGGTAAAGGGTAATCGCTCATAGGCTCATCTACACTATGAGCAAGCGGTAGCTTACCATTTTATATTGTGGATATGAAACAAAATAAGCAATGGCTATCTCCCGCTAAAATTAAAACACAATGAGTTGCTTCATGGCTGGTCACATGGTAGATGAGCCGCTCGAGCATAATAACAAGTGAGTAAGTACTTCCATTTCATGCCCAGCCCTACCACCAGTAATGCAATGGGTGATAATTGCTTATTTCCTCTAAAGGCCGGCGCTCACTTGACGGGATGGCGCGGGATGGCCTGATATAGTAGCTGGATAAAATGTATACCAGTTTTTGTGTCTTACCAAGAGCTATCAAATAAAAAAAGTTGCATCAAAATCCGTTGAGTAGTTTTTGCATGATACGCTAACGAACAAACAGATAAATAGACAAACAAACAAAAAATCTAAAAAAAAATGTTTTGTGTTCCGACACGCCTATATAGCCTAATACAGTATTTTATTCTCAAATATCTTAAATGTACAGACAGCTCTGTTACAGCTTTATAATAGTATAGATGTAGGTGTACCTATATCTGTACGAACAAAGCAGCTACATGAGCAATGCCGTGAAGATAGTAGCTAAATAGAACTATCAAATCGTCCCTACCATAATCTGTCACAGGCTGGTAACCCCAATTACAAACGGATTTCGGCTGAAATGAGCCGGGATTTCTCGCCAATTCAGCGGATGTCAATCGTATCCGAATATGTGCTACGTTCTCTCTGTCCGTCTCCGTATTATATGGACAGAGTAAGAATCTGACCATAAGTTTTTAGTAACTTATTAGTATGTTGTTTTAATTGTTTACCAGCAAACATCTCATGTGATCGTCGTGTTGTATAAATAAATTTTGATATTGAATGCATAAGCTGGTCATCGTCTACGTTAGCTGTTTATCATTATACTTGGAAAAATGTGAATAAAACTCAATTGTCAATGTGCGTTACTTCGTGTCACCTGAAAGTTATTTTATGAGCGGTTATCAATCCTATTCGATCTGCGTCGTCTAAGGTTTGAATAACTTGCTTGTCATCCATCCATCAACCTTTCAACGTCCACTGCTGGACATAGGCCTCCCCAAGAAATGGGGGATAGTGCCGTAATCGCCACGCTTGGCAGGTGGGTTAGCGATCGCAGTGGGTGTTGTTAATACTCAAGGGAGTTCTGCTACCCACTCTCCCAGTATTTAGTCAGTCGGCTCTTACGACTCTCATGGGTAGTGAGCAACTTGCTTGTAATTCAAATGAATTAGTAAGGGTGACAAGTAAATAAATAAATACTCACGGACATTTCACTTATCGTCCTCTGGTCCCAAACTAAGCTTAACACTTGTGCTATGTGTACCAGATTACGGATATAATACATTATTACTTTTTTTGTAAATACATATCTACATATAATAGATATAAAACACCCAGACGCAGTACAAATATCTGTGTTCATCACACAAATAATTGTCCTGAGTGGGAATCGAACCCACGACCTCGTGCACGGAAGTCGGTTACACACTACCGACTACGCCACAAGGCCCGAGGCTGTCTCAGCGGTGTGTCTTATCGTCTGTTAGCGAAATAGCCATACAAAGTTACCAATACAGATATTTTCAAATTTTATCCTTTTTTTATAGGGTTCGCCTTTTTTTCTTAACGTTTAAACCGCCCTTGTATTAGAGCGAACAAAACATAAAAACAATTATTCAAATCGGTGAAGCCAATTTTGAGTTTTAGCGCGACTAACGAACAGCAATTTATTTTTATTATATATAAGTCGGTTTCGGACAATTTATTTTTTTGCCTTTATTTCGTAGATAAATAAACAAAATAGAAAAGTTATAAAATTAAGATAGAAAAGAACAGCAAAAAAAGTGTGTGTGTACTTATGTACACGCGTTAGAAGTTATACTTCTTTGGCAAAACAAGATAAAAATCTTTCCAAAAATTTTATCTTTCGCCTTATTCTACGTTTGTAGAAAAAACGACATTAACAATAGAAAAAAGGTATTTAATACATTGAAAGTTTTATTATAACGCATTATATAGTTAAATAAAGTTTATTTAAATATCACAAAAACTAAAATGTTGACTATGGCTAACTTTAGGGTGTTGGTTTTTCGTGACGGTGTGCGCGTGCATCGTAAAAATTTACTATCATCATTTTTCCCTAACGCGCCAAAAGAAGTATAACTTCAAAAAATAATTATATTAAAAAAAGCTCAATTACGTCTCGAACTTCTGTTCGATAGTCGTGTGTACGTGGTCAGCCACACTATACTCCTCGAACCTCACGCTGCTCGTCGCGCTGCCGCTATATATATCTATAGGTGCCTAACGTACGTAATTTATGCTGCTTATAATTCAACAAATTTTAATTTATCGTTCAACTTTTTTTAATTAAACTGAGGAGGTCAAAGCTACCACCAGCGATTTGAATTAAAGACTTTGTTTTTCTCTAAAGGCGTTATCTATATCTATACAAATAAATAAAATTGACACAACTACACAGACAGTGCCTATTGTCAAGCCACTGCTCACCATTTCATTTCATGAGTATGAAATGAAAGAATAAACTGCTATCTCCTGCTACAACCGAAACAGACCGATGTGCTTACGGCCAATCACACTGGATATGGTGGTACTAACCTTCTCGGGTCTGATAGCAAGTTAGTACTGCCACTTGGTATCTAGCCCTATCACCAGTAATACAATAGGTGATAATTGCTTACTTTCCTTAGTCGCCTCGTACGACTCCCGTGGGAAGGAATGGGGTGGTGACACTTGTATTCTTAGTCCGTAACCACACCGTCCGCATAGTATAGCTGCTTTGTTTACCTAGAGATAGGTTTAAAAATATATGATAATCATATACTTCTATTTCTTCGCCACAATAAAATAATTTCTATACAGTTTACCCAAACAACGGAAAAGCCTGACATAACGAGAGTCACGTCATTGACAAAATAAGAGGCAAGACGATCTTATCTCCTTTTAATAGGTTTATTGGGGGAAGAAAGGACATGGCTGAATGATCCTAAGTAGGTATGTAAAGAAATTTCTCACTACGTTTTCCAAAAATAATTCTTGATTTCTTTTATCGGATTTATAGAAATTATTGGCGAAATCTGGAAAGAAACTGCACTTAAATAGTGCCGCAATTATACATATAATAATATATTACCTATAATATCTATTTATCACTTTTGCGACATAATAAATTAATGTACTTTGTAAATGAATAAATGTCACTGTTGTTATTTTATTTCAATTACTAGCTGTGCCCCGTGATTTCATCCACGTATAATTTAATAATAATACTATAATATTTTGAAATAAAACTACGTTTACGGAATCTATCGCGTTTGTAGATGTAGATCTATCGCGGGTGTAGTAAACGCGATAGATTCCGTAAACGTAGTTTTATTTCAAAATGTGTAACATTCGCGTAAATATCAGAAAGTATAATACTATAATATACTAATAATAATGCTTTTTTTACAAGTTTGTGTATGTATTGACGTAGGAGTTTCTACGATTTTATTGTCAGGATTGTAATAACATAAAAAGTTCCTGAAAGCTTTTTCATATAAATACCTACTAATATTCAGCATTACATATTACTAGGTAATGTGTATTCCAATTCTTTATTTAAACCATGTCCTTGCCCACGTTAACTTTTAAATTAAGTTTCAAAGGTATTAGATTCGATTTCGTTTATTCACGAACAAGAAGCTTGACATAGTTGGTACACGTATTTTGAACTGATTAGAACACAACGCGGTAGTGTTGATATGGGTCTGGCAAGCATCACATGCTCCGTCGCGCACAAAATTGGTTACCTAAATGAATTTGCATAGAATTCAATGTTTCCCTTCTTAGTACTTAGGCAAGTAATGAACAATCATTACAATCAACGTTGTTCATAAATGTAAAAATGAATACGGATATTACGTTATTCGTGATTGCTGTTTTTCTAAAATAGAACACCCTGCCAAATCACGGGTCTACTAATAAATCGAGCAAGTTATTTGGTTAAAAAATTGCGTCATTATAAATATAGGTACATTTAGAAAATCTATTCGATAATCGCAGCGCTTTCAATAAATTCCTTTGTTCAATATCCGGACGCCAACATGACCACAGCGGGCAAACTAAACGATGTGAGGTTTGCGGTTTTAAACTAGCCTCAAACGTTGAATGAGGCATGAGGTTTTTTAATAAAACTCGACCAGATTTGGTACACATACGTAAAAATGTGCGAGGTGATTCAAGATTTTTGTATTTTCACACACTAGTCGACCCGTGCGGAATTCCGCATCTATAAAAGGACCTTTTCTAAATGATTTTAAATCTCAAATTTAAGAGAAGCGGTAACTTTTTAGACCGTGGGTCCATTTTTCGTCCTTAGCCGGAACTATAAGCTTTAAAATTAGGGGTAAATCATTAATTTGATAAAGGAATAAGGAAGATCTCGCGGACCGACGAAAAAACAGCTAGAGAAATAATACATAAGATAAGTAATCAAATAAAAAACGGTGACGGATAAGAAAGATAAAAATGTCACCACGCCATTCTTTCCCGCGGGTATGGTACGAGACTAGGTATTTTAACAGTTATCATCCATTATATTACCTGGTGGTAGGGTTGGATACCAAGATCCCACCGAAGGAATGTAACATAGTCCCAGCGGCCCGCCAATAAAGGTGGAGAAGGCACACGGCGGGTTTCTTTAGTGGGTGAAGACCCCACACTACCCTGTTCGTTGCCCGGAACGACGGGGTGTGCGGTTAGGAACACTTTTTCCCGCCTTAACAAAAAAAAGGGTTGGATACCAAGTAAGCATATAAGCAGGCCCGAACGGTTCGGTACAACTGTGAACTCGATGTATTTTGGTTGTAGTAGAAAATAGCCGTCAATTTATTTATTTCCCGTCCATGAAATGAAATGGTGAGCGGTGACTTGGCAGTATTCTTAATATTGTTAAGTCTATGAGCGGCAGTCACCACTTACCATCAGGTAGGCAGAGACTCATCTGCCTAAAAAACGATATAAAAATAGTCATAAAACAAGTTGTTAGTTAAACTACTTATGAGAAGGACTTAATAACAATAACTCCGTGTGGTAACGGACTAAGAATACACGTGTCACCACCCCATACATTCCCACGGGTGTCGTACAAGGCGACTAAGGGAAGTAAGCAATTATCACCCATTGCATTACTGGTGGTAGGGCTGGATATCAAGTAAGAGTACTCACTTGTTATCGGGCCCGAACGGGTCGGTACTACCGTCTTCTGCGTGTCCGGTCATGAAGCACGTCAGTGTGTTTTGGCTGTAGCAGAAGATTATTCTTTCATTTCATATCTGAGAAATGAAATGGTGCGCAGCGAGTTGATAATACTCTCGGTATAGTCGAGTCCATGAGCGGCGGTTACCACTTACCATCAGGTTGGCCGTGGCTCGTCTGCCATCATAAGCAATAAAAAAAATACAAATTGTTATTATAGACATTTCACTATAAGCCGTATAAGGAAGATTCAGCAGTATCATTGATTGATCGCTGTCATAATGACTGTTCTACTGTTTGAAAAGGAAAATACAGCCCACACCATTGAACAATAAGTTGCCAGAACAAAAACATTTATTCATTTCTTTGTTTGTTATTGTCATTGTAGCCACGGTCGTTCAAGTTTTTGTGTATTTGTAATAATATCGTATTATGGGTCAAAGTTTCCGGGTGAAATAATTTTGTTAATGAATTCGAAATAATGCTTTGTCAGATCACAACAAAATTATGTTAGAAAATAACTTGGGTAAGCAAATCCAGAAATGTAGTTGGCCCAATTCTGTATATATTATTTAAATAAATACGAAGCAAAATCAAATGTAGTGTAAAAACGTTAGTAATATGTAGTCTGGAATTGTGCCCAGTAGACTATCAAAGGTCTCGCTCCCCTATAACTGCTTCTGTGGTGCAGCAGTAGTGTGAACGTCTGTTCATTATGAAGTCTCGGGTTCAATCCCCGGGTCGGGCAGCATTTGAGATTTATCGTAAAAAGAAAAATTCTCAGTAGCAGCCCGGAGTTCAGAAATGTGCCCGATAGACGGCAATAGGCTCGCCCCTTATTAAATGGGACTTAAACATAGCTACCGAACCATGGGTGTGTAATACACTTCTGCATACCCCTTCGGGAAATACAGGCGTGACAGCGATGCTGTGTATAACTAAGATACTAATGAAATGTTGCCTGTGGAAACGGATTTTATAATACTTGTACGTTGCGTTACCATCTTAGTCTATTCCACTTGTGTCGTAAGGGACGAATAAATAATAATTTCAGGCAATAACCAGTACTATGTAATGATTCCAATTTTAAAGGTACTTGACAAACTTAAGCCATGCTCATAAAACCATGATTATACAAAGAAATGTCCTGTTGGAGAACCACAGAACTCAGAGTTTTGTGGGGGCAATCCACAACTATCGGTACGGGAGCTAGCATAGTATCACTGCAAAATAAAGAACATTCTCAAAGCCTTATCACACACACCCATGATTGATAAATAAATGGTAGGTACTGATCAAGATACCACTGAAGGAATGTAATATGTGTTGTGGCCCGCCAATATAGGCGGAGAGACGCGGAGGCCCGCACTACCCTGTTCGTTACCCCCAACAACGGGGTGTGCGGTAAAATTTTTCCCGCCATAACAAAAAAAAAATATTGGTACTGATCAAGATACAAATAGCAGTTACTCTTATATAATTAACAGAACAGTGAAATCTAAAAAAAAATAGACGTTCGGGACGCCTACAAGATGCGAAAACATCAGAATTATTTTGTAGAAATAATGAGAAGAAATAAAATGATCATAAATTTTACAATGTGTGCTTGTATAAAATTGTGACATGTGTAAAATAACGGAAATGGACATAAATCTTCATCATCAGGCTCTGGACTATGATACTATTCAAGATAACTCAAACTAAGTAGTCCTAAATCGATGGATTGCGACGTTTAATTACCGAGTACCCAAGAATACCTTCCAGCTCCATCATCAGACTCTGGATACTATCTAGAGATAAAGTACTCGTCAAGACGAATCAAACGAGTATAAACTAGATGGAAACCGGGAAGTGTGTAAAATTTAACTTGCAAGATTTGAACGGGACAAGTAAAATAAAAGCGTCGCTACGCTAACAGCCGATTTTACCCTCCCTCCGCATTAGATGTTTCACATCAAAAAGTTATAAGTTTATTTATCTTATACCGGAACAACTTGTTCTTGAAGTATTAATAAGGTTATTATTTGAAAATAGAATCCTCGATGAAATTTCTTAAGACGTTAACAATGTCTATTAAAGTTAATTATGTGTGGAGAAATTTTAATATGACAGAGAGTTTGCACGTAATTAATTAAATTCACAAAATAATACGATACGGGATAGCAGTAAAACTTCTCAAACATACGTCACTCTTTTTCAAATGTAGGTATAGTTTTTTCTTTCTTGCCTCGTTATTATGTCTTTCTTCTCTCTCGTGTAACGAAATGTAACTAAAAGTGATGCATCCTTAAAATTTCGCGCTCAAATTTGGCCCATTTTTTTTTATAAAGGTAGTCTGCACTATGGAATAATCATTATATCGCAGGGACACTTTACAAACATACAGTTTAATGTATCCAAAGTACACGCAGACTTATAACCCTTTCTCGGAGGGTTCTCTTATGTGACAATCAAACCCTGAACAACGGGCGGGAGGTCAAACTCTAAACTACTCTGCCATCTTTGCAGTAATAATCTAGAGTATGTAAAAGCGCGATTTCACATTCTTTATTCCGTTACTATAATTAAAATCTAAAGCATCAAACAACCTCATTGATTCTCACAAAGCAGATTATTTTTCTACGTCCCAAGCTGTGAAATGTACGAACAATTTAATAAAGATGGTGTTACGAATGTCAATTCCAGTGTCAGGGAGTGCGGTGAATAGGCGTAGCCTCCAGGGGCCCAAACGAATTCATGTTTTCAATTTATTTATACAATTTTATCGGTTAAACATTATTTATTTCGCCACTTTCTGGAATAAATTTTACATTTTCCTGATGTTTAACAAACAAAATGTTGCTGTTATATTATTTATTATCTTGTAATAATAAAATAAAACGTAAAAATATAATCAATCAAGCTCCTTCTCCACCTCTGATCTTCCCTTGGGTTTAGAAACACACGAGTGATGGCTCTGGCATCTTTTAAATAATTAATACTAATAATGATAAACAAGTAGGCAATCTGTTTCGTTGTAAGCAGTAAGATTGTGACACATTATCACAAATTAGTTACAAGCTTATTGTAGTAAGTATATGCGATTGTGGATCAAGTTGTTTTCCACCAAAAAGTCTTTAATAGTACACCGAACTCCGAGCCAGTTAGCAGTGTTTTACCCTTTTTTTTTTGTTAAGGCGGGAAAAAATGTTTCTAACCGCACACCCCGTCGTTCGGGGCAACGAACAGGGTAGTGTGGGAGCAGTGTTTTACCCTAGGGCCTCCGAAAATACGTAGAGCCGTTCATCCTGTGCCTGATCTTTCTCCGGTTATGTCCGAATACCGTCTCATTGGAATATGGGAGTGAGGGACAGACAGAGCACTTGTGTTCGTGCACACAATTGTGCACTTTAATTAAATTACCTAAATACATGGCTTGTGTCTGTTGGTACTGGCCGCGTGACCTAAATCGGTCGGATTTTTTTTCTGTCCCTCTATAGGGCACGAGCCTCCTCTCGGAGGTGAGAGGGATTAAGCCAAAGTACACCACGCGGGTTGGCAAACTTCACAAGCCGTCAAGAAAATCTCTCAGGCATGCATGTTTCCTCACGATGTTTTCCTTCACCGAGCAGTGACAAATAGTAAACAAATACATATAATTTCGAAACATGTTTGAAAAGTCAGATGTGTCATACAAGGTCGCAACCTTGGAGTAGGGATCGGATTCGATACCACTGTGTTCGCAGTCCATGGTTTTACCACTGCTTAAAGAAGAATATCATAAAATTGTTTGTCCTGACTTACAATAAATAAAAATAAATAAAATAAATATTCACGGACATTTTCACACAACATCCTCTGGTCCCAAACTAAGCTTAATGCTTGTGCTATGGGTACCAGATTACGGATATAATACATATACTACTTTCTTTTTGTAAATACATACATATAATAGATAGAAAACACCCAGACGCAGTACAAATATCTGTGTTCATCACACAGATAATTGTCCTGAGTGGGAATCGAACCCACGATCTCGTGCACGGAAGTCAGTTACACTACCGACTACGCCACGAGGCCTGTCACAACATCAACAACAATACAATCAACGCAAATCAATAATTACTTAGACTAAAGAGCTGAAATTTATAGCGTAGGTTTATTTTATAACTTAAGCATGTTTTAACAAAGGATTTTCGGAAATTCGAACTTTAAGAGGGTGAAATGGGAACTCTGTGGATTTGTCTGAAAGTCTTTGTCCTTTGTAGATAGAAACATATTTTGATGTACAGTTTCTGAGTGTAAAATTGATGACGCGCTTCGACTTTTGTGCATAATTAACATAAATTATAATGTGGGAAAAATGGAGGCAAAAATTTCGGTTCTGTGATAGGTAGGGATTTGAAAATTGGAATTGTAATTTTATCGCACATAAATAATGACCCGTTTCAGGATTTTCGGTTTTAAATACGAGTGAATCTTTTATACGAGGATTTAGATCGAGAGAGAACAGTTTCTTAACAATAAAATTTTAAATATACCAGTATTATTTAGTTAAGTATTTGTTATAATTATTAACTGCCTCGGTGGTGTAGCGGTAGTGTATGCGACTGCTAATCATGAGGTCTCGGGTTCGATCCCCGGGTCAGGCGAAGCTATTGAGCTTTTTCCTAAAAAGAAAAATTCTCAGTAGCAGCCCGGAGTTTGGAAATGTGCCCGGTAGACGTCGATAGACTCGCCCCCTATTACGTGGGACTCAAACATAGCTGGCGAGTCGTGGGTATGTAATACACCTCTGCCTACCCCTTCGGGGAATATAGGCGTGATGCTATGTTTATTAAACAATTTTTTTTTTCACCTGAATCAAACGTGCGAAGCTGCTGGCACCAGCTAATTAAATAAACATATGTCATAGCCATAGTATAGAATTGGTCACGTATATGGCCGACGATTTCATGAAACAAAAACTATCAAAACCATTTCATGAAATTGTCGGCTATAACATGAAGTGACCAATTCTATAACGTAGCCACGACATATACATTTCAAATTTTTGGCGTCAATAACGCAATTTAACTTTGAAAACAAAACTGGAATAGAAATATTTCTAAAAGTTCTTATATTTGAGAGGCATAACATTTACAATGTGTGTATTTAGTAGATGAGATACTGAGTAGTCCGAATAAGATCATAATACTAAACAAACTGCCTCAAAGTCCATAAAACCAATCTTTAAACACGAAAACTCAATTTTGATCTTCTACAGATACTCCGATCGCTATATCATAAGAACATCGATAAATACACACGATATATAAAAATAAAGAAATAAAGAGAGAAGGTAGATACCTTCGTATAGTAATAAATAATAAAACAGCAGAAAGCGAGATTTGATTTGGGGTTGTGTTCGAATGTTTTCAATCGAGCCGCACAGTTTAAGTTAGTTAGTTTTCTTTAGTGCGCTGAGGCTTAAAGTATCGAATAGATTTAGCAAAAGGTAATTTTATCTTTAGATATCGTTTTTTATATTCTATATTTACTATACTTATATACTAGTAATATATTACAATTTATTAATAAATGCAATTCTAATACCTGTCCCCGTCGTTCGGGGCAACGAACAGAGTAGTGTGTGCCGTCTCTCCGCCTGTATTGACGGATCACTGCAACTGTGTGACATTAGTTTAGTGGTAAAAAAACTATATCTACAAATAACAAGTTGAGTATTTTTTATAAATAACAGATTCAGTATTACCTTCTACAAAGTCATAATCAAAAATCCAGTTACCGAACATCAAACATTTCTAATATATAAAACGAGTTACGTATAGCTTATTTTGAAGAATGAAAT
Source organism: Leucoma salicis (assembly GCA_948253155.1). Taxonomy (NCBI): domain Eukaryota; kingdom Metazoa; phylum Arthropoda; class Insecta; order Lepidoptera; family Erebidae; genus Leucoma; species Leucoma salicis. The sequence goes on along the minus strand of OX411820.1, from coordinate 7,550,557 downwards.
ATTTTTGATCGTAATACGAGTATATTGAATTCTTCCTGAAAAAATATTAACGGAGCATTATGCTTTTCCTTAAAATAAATCTATTTTCATGCGAGACATAAACATGATCAATTTATCTAACTGTACTCCTGGGGACAATACAGTAAATATTATTTATTTAGTCGATTGTACGTCAACTTTAGTATTAAGTTGTCGTAGTTATTTACTCATAATTGATTTATCGTTAGAACTCCGTCGCTTGTCATTTTTCTGTAATATATGGAGGCTTTTCTATTTTAAAACTAAACAACGATAGAATTTGATAAGAAATAACTTAATATGCATTGTAAAAATTATTTATACCTAATTTAAAGTGATTACAAATCGTTTTAAGGAGAATTGCGTTTCATAATTTGAACTTTTCCCATAGTTGGTACATGCTGCCTAGTATCGAAAAAGTAATTATGGTAAAAAAGATATAAGCATTAAACAGCCTAGTAATAAAACCAAGGACTGCAGTTCGAGATTGTGCCATCTTTAATATTTTTTCAGTCTAACTTTTACTATTTATGTATGTAAATTAACAATGCTTGATGAAGAAAAACGTCAAAAGGAAACTTGAGAGATTTTCTAAGAAAAGAAGAGAGAAGAGATTTTCTCGACAGCTTGTGAACTCTGTCAACTGGCACTGGATTAGCGTGGTGGACTGTGGTATAAATCCCCCTCACTCTGAGAGACCTGTGCCTTATAGTAGAAGAGTAAAGGGTTGTGACAAAAAAATTATCTTACTATTCAACTGATTCAAAAAACTGATTTAAAAAATAAATATACATTACTTAGGTGGCATATTATATATTTTATGTATATACTCTATACATATTTAGAGTCACGAGGATAGCTATGCGGTCGCTTGTAAACATTTATTTTGTACGTAGCAATACCACGTATGTAATAAAACTATTGCAACACGTGCCTACTTAAAACTACTTAGTAGGTTAAAGGAGAACTTATACCATGTAGCTGAACTTATCAGTTAAACTTTCAACAGCTATTGATTTTATAGTTATGCATAAGATAAACGTTTCTGAATGACCGTCGAGGCTGATAAAACTAGGCAGCAGCTTAGGCCACCGCGTCGGAAATTGGGGCGGCTGTTTTGCGGCTTCGTTCCAAGAACACCGCCCGCGCCCTGGACATGATACTCGCCCGGGTGCTGGCCCTTACATAGGTTCCCTGACTGCTGGAAAAGGGGGAGGCTGGTACTCCTGAAAAAAAATACTACTACTAGTGAAAAAGTAGCCTATGTCCTTTTCTAGGCTCCCGACTATACATAGATACTTACTTTGGAAAATCCAAAACTGCACGCCTCATAATCTTCATTATTCACAATAAAATTGATTATTTGATAAGTAACTAATAATGTATTGGTCTTACTAAGTAGTTTTCAATAAATCACATAGATAGCACTAATTTCAAAAAGTACTAATGTGGGTTTCATGTTTTATACGCCATCTAGCGCTAATTTTAAGAGCTACTTGTTTAATGTATAGTGCTAAGCATGTCAAATGCTAAAAATGTATATAAAAATATCTAAATAATCGTCATTATTGGGTAAAAATCTTAATTGTAAAATTAAGTTTACTTAGTCGGTATAATGTATGAAAATACTGCCGACAGATGGCGCAGCCGTCACCCAAAGACGTTAAGTATGAATGTGTTATCGAAATTAGCAGTCAGGAGCAATTGTCACGATGGCTGAATTGGCAAAACATCTGGACGGTATCCAGGAGATGAAGGTTCAAATCCTGCTCGTGACTTTTATTTTCGATTTCACATTTTTCACTTTGTGTTTAATGAATTAGCTAAAGAAAAAATGAGAGACTTTAAAAAATTTAATTTGGAATCGCCGTTTTCCCGCTGATTTTGTTTTTTTTTCTGTAGCCGTCAGCTAATCAGCCATTATTTTTCATTTTAATCAATGAAAAAATATAAATCTTCGTTATTTTAAAGATATTTAGTTGCAACTATATTTTCTTTTATTAAAGAATACTATATATATATATATATATATATATATATATAGTAACTTTATGTTATTTCAATTTTACATCGCGCTTTAATTGACTGGCTGTACAGAAAATAGAACTGTTTTATTTTTTATAATTACTCAGCTGTCAGTTGAAAGTAATTCTCCCTAGGGCTGAAAAGTATTACTTTCAACCCGCTCCTCAGGCAACTTCAGGCCTACTTTCAGAGTATGAGTAATGAAAAATATGTTTTTTTCGTGTTTTATAACATTAGTGTGTTATTATTTACGTGTGTTTAGTGTTTTTAATTATTGTTATGGATAAAATAGTTATTATACTTGACAAATATCATGAGTTCGTCAAGCAAAGGTAAGAACTTTCTTTTAACAAAAAACAATGTACCGGCCGGGCGAACGGCGTTCTGTTGACAATAGTAAAACAACCGGTGGCTATGCGTACGTAAAAAGGTAGTTCTCATGAATGGCGCTGGTTTTAGTGTCGCGTCGAGCGTAAATGCCGTAAATATTCAGTATTTTTTTGTTTATTTAATAACAATTAAACCACATCGAATCAGAACGTGAAAAGTAATTGGAGTCTATTCCTAGTCATAATAATTCGTAAACAAAAAAAAAAGACTCGATTAGTAAAGTATTTTGGTCGTTATCGTGTTAACATACATTACATACAACTCACGGACGTCCAAGCCAGATGTTTTTCAAACATGCCAGATTTTTTTAACTAGTTTAAATAACAAAAATGGCATCAAAAATATCATAAGTGTTAAAAATAGTGTTTGTTCTTTATGTGTGTGTAGATATTATTTTACAAGTGCAATATATGATAAATAGAGACATTTTAAGTTTAAAGAATCAGTTGTGCCATGTAAACCGGGAGTAAAACCCACCTCAACGCTTCGCTTATGAGGCGTGCAATATAATTATGTAAAATTTAATGATGATTGGTTTAATAGTTACAATATGAAAGCATAACAATCAAATAAACATACAAACTCACTTTCGCATTTATATTATTAGTACCTAAGGAAAGGAATAATAAAGTAAGTAATGTATAGACGGATGATATTTTATGGGTAAGTATAAAAAAAGTGTTCTCATATTATCACTTAAAAATATAATAATTCCATGTCCATTACAGTAACAGTATCCACCCCGTCATTGACAAAATGTCAAGTCAATTTAGTATTTAGAATTTTTTATTTATTTGTCGTTAGAAAATGGCAGCTCTTAGTGTTATGCAAAATATATTTTTTTATTACTCATACTCAGAAAGTAGGTTTGAAGTTGCCTGAGGAGCGGGTTGAAAGTAATACTTTTCAGCCCTAGGGAGAATCGTTTTCAACTGACAGCTGTAAAATAATTAAAAGAAAAAAACTAGTTCTATTTTCACATTTCTATTGAACCTTATTCTAACTTACTACAGCCACTCAATCACAGCGCGATGTTTAATCGAAATAACAAAGTTAAGTATGAAATAAAGATTTTTTTTTAACGACCACCTATTATAATTTACTTACTTTCAAATATTTCTTTAAAATAATATAGATTTGGGTCAAATATTTTACCATCTTTTCAATGTTGAAAATGAAAAATAATGGCTGTTATGCTGGCCGGCTACAAAAAAAAACAAACTTTAAATAAATAATTATCTCAACAGTTGATGTAAATTAAAATTCACTCATTTTTGAATTTGTTTTTATTTTTACTTTCCTTGTATTCGTAATGAAAAGCACAGTGTTTACCTCGGGATAAAGACTACTACATAACAATGTACTTCCCGCGAAGGTGCGACGCTCCGTATGCGGATGCGTCGCTCAGTAGAGGGTACCCGAAAGGGTAAGCCGCCGGCGGGCCACTGAAGTAATCCAAGACAGTACCAGTGGTCCGTCAACTCAGGCGGAGAGACGGCATACGGCGGGTTTCTTTAGTGGGTGCGGGCCCCACACTACCCTGTTCGTTTTTCACTAATTTGTAACCCTTGCATAAAAAAAGTGCGAGCTATTTTGATATTGGATACAAAGTTTGTATACATAAATTTATCAAAGTAATAATCCAGTATGTGCACGTATAACACTTTTAATAAAATGACACTATATTTTAAAAATAGAATCCGTATAAATAATTCCATAAGTCTAATGATTTTTCAGATCGCTATAATTTCCCCGCCAGAAGCACAATAGGGTTGTGAGCTTAAACTAACGAGTTATTTGTGTTGAACGCAAAGCGAAGTGGATTGGCGCGCAGCTAAACACTGAACATTTTGCGGCTTTTACAAAGTTTGCCTAACAAACTGACACGACATTATCAGCTCGAGTTGTATGAGGTGCTGCAAACTGTATTAACACACACTTAGTATAATGAAGCTTTGTTTAATATAATACATATATACATAGATTGCTATCTCATTAAGGACTAAGATGACATTTTATTGTTCAGTTTTGAGCTAGTTTGATTGTGCTATCGTTGCTGTAACTGTTCTGAATATTATACTATGACAAATTTTAGTCAAACTTACAAACCAAAAGCGCTATTCGATAAACTTTGTTGTGTTTTTTGTTTGAAACGGACAATAATATTGATGTATATTTTACAGATATTTATTGTGGAGAAATAGTACATTGTTATCCTTTTTTTTGTTTATTTTTTGTTTAGACGGGAAAAAATGTACCTAACCGCACACCCCGTCGTTCAGGACAACAAACAGGGTAGTGTGGGGCATCACCCGCTAAAGAAATCCGCCGAGAGCCGTCCCTGCGACTTTATTGACGGGCCACTGGAAGCTTTAACACCTTTTTTTTTTTTCTTTTTTGTGAAAGTATGTTGGCTTATTTATGAAATTTTCACGCCGTAATTACTGAACCTATATATAACGTACATATAGTTCATAACTCTGAAAAGGACCAAGGTTACTTTTTATCACGGAAAATTAAATAGCTCCAGTGATATACCAATTTTCGCATGTACGTATTTATATTTTGAGGTTCTATTGGAAGCGGTCAAGAGCAAAATTTAGTTAGTAAAAAAAATATCGGGTGCAATGATGAAAAACCGGCCAAGTGCGAGTCGGACTCGCGCACGAAGGGTTCCGTATCATTGATCTAGAAAGCCTCGTAAAGTACGTTAAGCCATTAGTCCTAGTTGCCATGAACACTTCGATAGTTGTATAGAAGCTCAGTGATTTTTAATTGACCTCTGGTTTAAACTTGATTTTTATTGCCCTTGCCTCAAAGATCCAGATGTCAGTAACTGGGTAGAAAATACTTATAAATTTAATAAAATTGTAGCAATGTTAAAAAGCTATGGACGAATAAAACAACAAAAAGGGCAAAAAATCACGTTTGTTGTATGGGACCCCCTAAATATTTGTTTTATTTAGTTTTTATTTAGTATTTGTTGTTATAGGGGCAACAGAAATACATCATTTGTGAAAATTTCAACTATCTAGCTATCGCCGTTCTTGAGATACAGTCTGGAGACAGACACAGACAGAGCAAAAACGAGTAAAGAAACACGTTTGTGTATAGGAGCCCCCCTTAAATATTTGTTTTATTTTAATTTAATTATTTATTTTTGAAGTGAATATGTAACTAAATATTCTGTGAATATTTCAAGCGTTTAACTGTTGCCGTGATCAATATCGAGCAAAAACGAGTAAAGAAACACGTTTATGTATGGGCGCCCCCCTTAAATATTATTATTTTTTTGTTTTTAGTATTTGTTGTTATAGTGGCAACAGAAATACATCATTTGTGAAAATTTCAACTGTCTAGCTTTCGCCGTTCTTGAGATACAGCCTGGTGACAGACGGATGGACAGATAGACGTTGTATGGGAGTCCCCCTTAAATATTATTATTTTTATATTTTTAGTATTTCTTGTTATAGCGGCAACAGAAATACATCATTTGTGAAAATTTCAACTGTCTAGCTATCGCCGTTCTTGAAATACAGCCTGGTGACAGACGGACGGACAGACAGACAGACAGCGAAGTCTTAGTAATAGGGTCCCGTTTTGACCCTATGGGTACGGAACCCTAAAAAAGGTTTAATTCTTTTACTCAAAAACATTCGCAGCAATATACAGAGAGCGATTTTTATATACATACAAATATACCTCTGTATATGATAAGCACATATCAAGTTAGTTTATCGATATAAAGATGATATTTGGGTGACATGTTATTTCTTTATATTAAAGTTAATTATACATATAGAAGGTACCTACTTAAAAAAATGGAGGCGCCATTGTTCTAAATAAATTCTTGCCAAAATCATCCATTGTCCTGATTATATTTATGCAAATATTTCTCATAAGCGTCAAGGGTGTTGCCATCTGGAAATGACAACAGACATCGGCAAGCCAAGCTTGACGAACTTTACCAATTTGACAACATTTCAAAAGAATAAACGCCTATATACAAATACCATTTCTTCATTTTCTTATTCTGAATTTCAATTATTATTTGTACTTTGTTATGGTTAATTTTAGAGAAAAGTAATTAAAATCGAAAAATGCCTGATAACGTCAGAAGTAGTTGATTGAGATAATGCCTTTGCCTCTTTAAAATTAGGTAGCATTATGACGTATTGATAATATGTCAAAATTACATCAGTGATTGAACAACAAAGACGCAATTGTTAATTCGTTTTATTATTGTATTATTTTAGAATTTATTATTATACCTATTAGAACAAAGCTAAGGCAACAATGCTGTTTTACCAGCTAGTGACGTCATTTGACGCATATTACTTTAAAATGGAACAAAGTTTAAAGTAACAATGTTGAATAAAAGCTATTCAATTTCAGGAAAATTCAACATATGGATCCCTTAATTCTCTTCGTTTGAAGCAATATATGCAAAAAATATGAAATGTTCTTAATTCCATGAGCTCTATGTTACAACGTTCTATAATTTTACAACTATAATGAACGAATAATTATGTAATAGCGGTTGTAATGATTTGCTTATCCCAGCATGAATGGGCCTGCTTGGTCATGTCAGTACCACCCTCTCACAGTAGATTAGCATGAAACAATGGTTAGTATCCCTACAGCTGTGTTTCGTATGGTGAGTGAAAGCGCTGGAGGCCCAAATCCCCTCCCTAACCTCGCCTTATTATCCTTCCTATACTCTCTTTATTAACCTTCCTATCCTTTCCATAGTATTCCTTCTATCCTTGTTATTATTCCTTTTCACCTCCTACTCCTTTCTGTGGATATGGCTAAGCTCGAGTGATGCCTCTGGTGTGGCTGTCTGTGGAGTCCTTTCCTGTACATCTAACTAGTTGAGTGAAACTAGCTTCACACATCCATCACAACAAGATGTCATCTAGATCTATCTATACTATTGTTAAACTGTAACAGAGCTGTGTCTGTACATTTAAAATATTTGAGAAAAAATGACTGTAATAGGCTATATAGGCATGTCTAAACCCAAAACATTCTTTTAGAATTTTTATCTGTTTGTACGTTCGCGCATCACGCAAATACTATTGAACGGATTTTGATACAATTTTTTTATTTGGTAGGTCTTGATTAGACTTGAAAACTGGTATACATTATTTTTTTTTATTGCATGTAGTGGCAGACGAGTCACAGCCCATCTGATGGTAAATGGTAACCGTCGCTCATAGACTCAATTATACCAAAAGTATTTACAAGCCGCTGCTCACCATTTTATTTCACAGATATGAAATGAAAGAATAAACGGCTATCTACTGCTACAGCCAAAGCGCGACGATGTGCTTCATGGCCGGTCACACGGGAGATGGTGGTACCAACCCGCTCGGACCCGATAGCAAGTGAGTACTCCCACTGAGTACCCAGCCCTACGGCCAGTCATACAATGAATGATAATTGCTTACTTCCCTTAGTCGCCTCATACGACAACCGTGGGAAAGAATGGGGTGGTTACACTTGTATTCTTTGTCCGTCACCACACGGAAAATCATATCCCGCTACTATATCGGAAACCTGAGATGCAACCTAAAATCTAGCTTTTGGCCGCGGTGGAGCGAGGGCAAAGGCCTGTATTTTATGTGTCTCTGAACACAAAACAATTATTTTTGGCCGGGTTGTTGTTTTTCCTGTATCTCGTAAAAACTTCTGAACGGATTTTGATGAAACATTTTGTTTGATAGCTTTTAATTCCTCTATTATATCAGAAACCTGAGATATAACCTAAAAACTAGCTTGCGATATAGTTGCGGGCAAAGGCTAGTAATAACATATTAAGTATAGATTTTTTATTTATTTATGCTTTTTTATTGTTTAAAGTGGTGAACGAGCCACGTTCCAATGGTAAGTAGTTCCCGCTACCTATTGACTACAATAGCAAAAGTACTGCCTAGCTGGTGCAAATCGTAGATGGACAATGAATAAAGGGACCGCTAAGTACTGCTAGAACCAACACACATGGAGGTAATACACAGTAACTACTTTAGACTCTGCATGTCAAAACTTTCAAATCAATATTCAAATCTATTGTCTCATGATAAGCAGGCCAATTATACTACTAAATCAATAAGGCAAACTAAGTGTAAACTAATAAAAATAGCACTCTTGCGTTAACTGCGAACCCCAAACTCGACACTAATCTAATTGTTTCTCTTAGAACAAAAGGTAAATTACGTTAGCCTTGTTTGTTACTGTAGAGATGCTTAATGTATCTAGGTACTTACAGTAACTTAATGAACTTCGGTGCAAAATATTGGATGTTGGAATGGTTCCAGAACTATTTGGCACGATTTTATCACAATCTAGATACTGCCCGCGACTTCGTACGTGTAAATAACCTTATGTAAATATGTTATTACTCTACGTCACGTGAACCGTCTATGTAAAAATTGCTATCCTACAGGAACCATCCATTTATACAGGGTAATTAGTTACTTTTATAGGCTTCAGACTATATACATGCAAAGTTTCATGATGTTGCAGTCGTTACAGCTTGAAAGCGTAAGAAACAAACTCACTTACATCTGTCCGTGTGGTGATGGACTAAGAATACAAGTGTCACCACCCCATTCTTTCCCATCGGTGTCGTACGTAGCGACTAAGGGAAGTAAGCAATTATTACCTATCGCATTACTGGTGGTAGGGCTGGGAACCACGTGGGAGAACTCACTTGCTAGCGGGCCCGGGTTGATACCACCGCCTCCTATGTGACCGGCCATAAGGCACATCGGTTTGTTTTGGTTGTAGCAGGAGATAGCCGTACGCAAGGAGGAAAGCGACTCCGGGCTGTCACCATTGCGGGTGCGACGAGGACTCGGCGCGGCACACGCTCGAGACGTGCCCGGCTTGGGACGGGCAGCGCCGTGAACTCGTCGCGGCAATAGGGGGGGACCTCTCGCTGCCGAGCGTCGTCAGAGCGATGCTCGGCGGCGACAGGAATGGGCCGCGGTCGCTGTCTTCTGCGAGGAGGTTATCTCGCGGAAGGAAGCGGCGGAGAGGGCCTGAGAGGAGGATTCTTCCGCTGGCTCAAACCGCCGCCCGCGACTGGGGCGGCGCAGGCGTGAGTATTTGCGCCTCATGCCGCCCTAGCTGAGGCTGTGGGTGGATGGACCGGGGAACGTCCGCCACCCGCAAGGCCTCCCGCGAAGGTGAACACTGAAGTAACCCAAAACAGTACCAGTGGTCCGTCAACACAGGCGGAGAGACGGCACACGGCGGGTTTCTTTAGTGGGTGCGGGCCCCACACTACCCTGTTCGTTGCCCCGAACGACGGGGTGTGTGGTTAGGTACATTTTTTCTAACCTAAACAAACAAAAAAAGCGGCTTGGCAATACTCTCGGTGTAATTGAGTCCAACACAAAAGTGAATTTATGTAGGTACAGGGGGAGACCGAGACTTACCTACCTAGACCAAACCGGTCATGTATTGAAGGAAGGTGGAGCCAGGAGTCTCCTTAAGTATTGACGCAAACGTAAAGGTTATAAAATAACATACAGTTGCCAGACTGCATCTTTGTCTGATACATGATAATATGCAACTTTATCTTACTCTTACATAATTATATTTGACTGCTACCTTCCCCTATTTGAGTCCACTTTAAGATACTTAACTCTATGTTGTTATGTGCAGAAAAAAATGCCTATCATATGATACATAATTTATTAAAATACGTATAAATTCTACAAAGTAATCTCTGTTTACCCCCGACTTCTGAGGGGCTGCGGCCAATTTAGGGCACTCCAAGCTGTTTAAAGTCTTTACATATTTCTCTTTGAAAGAAATTATAATTCATCTGAAAAACAAGTCAAGAAAATTCTTTATACAAAAATAACCATGAAATAATCAATAAAAGTACTGACGGCCATATTTAGACTTGCAACCCGTCAAAAACCTATATTATATTTATAATTATTTACGTTTTTGCCATTTGCAAGCGGCTTATATTTAACCACCAGATATAGTAACATATAACAGACAAAAATAGTAAATGATCACCAAAATTAAAACAGCATTTTAATGTAAAATTATAACCAAAGTTTTTACATCTTGCTAATCTATTAAAACAAACTGATTCAAAAAAAAAACATTGTTAACCCAAAAATAGTTAATGAACACCAAATTATTAGCCATATTTTAATTTAAAAAGACATGCAATAACATAACATCTCGTTATCCGTTTAAAGTAAATTACCCTCGGCTCGTACTTTTTCCACGGTGGAAAAACTGCACCCTACTCGAAACTAACTGCGCTATCATTAGAATTTCATAAAATGCAATAGTCAATTGCCGAAGGCGCGTGGTACGTTGGCGCATGCGCAGGCCAACATCTAGGGTTTTTATTTCGAAGGTTCGAAGCTAGTTCCCACCCTTAACCTTATCTGTGGTTTAATTTTTTTTCTTTTCAAGATGTTAAAATTTTTATTGCTGAGGATTTTTTTTTTCGTTTTACAGATTAAAATTAATAATAAGTGTAAGAAATAAAGGGGGACTTGACCCTTGGAGGGGAAGAGAAAAATAAAAAATAAAACACGAATGCTAAAACGGGTGCGTAGCGTAGCGGAGCCGTATTCCCTCAGTCGGCTCTTACGACTCTCATGGGTGGAGAAGGGGACCATAGTGGTTTATTTAGGTAGATATAGCGCAATAATTTGCTCGCTAAGATTTAGTGATCATTTACTACATTTGGTGTTCGAATACGATTTGAAGTGCAGACGTGACTAAAATAGCAAGAACCTTTTTTTTTTGTTTAGGCGGGAAAAAATGTTCCTAACCGCACACCCCGTCGTTCGGGGCAACGAACAGGGTAGTGTGGGGCCTGCACCCACTAAAGAAACCCGCCGTGTGCCATCTCTCCGCCTTTATTGGCGGGCCACTGGAACTATGTTACATTCCTTCTGTGGTCCGCCGGCGGCTTACCCTTTCGGGTACCCTCTACTGAGCGACGCATCCACGTACGAAGCGTCGCACCTTCTCGGGAGGCCTTGCGGGTGACGGACGTTCCCCGGTCCATCCACCCGCAGCCACAGCTAGGGCGGCATGAGGCGCAAGTACCTGCGCCTGCGCCGCCCCGGTCGCTGGCGGCGGTTCGGGACAGCGGAAGAATTCTCCTCCCTGGCTCTCTCCGCCGCTTCCTTCCGCGAGATAACCTCCTCGCAGAAGGCAGCGACCGCGGCCCAGTTCCTGTCGCTGCCAAGCATCGCTCTAACGACGCTCGGCAGCGAGAGGTCCCGCCTTATTTCCGCGACGAGTTCACGGCGCTGCTCGGCCCAAGCCGGGCATGACTCGAGCGTGTGCCACGCTGTGTCCTCGTCACAGCCGCAGTGGTGGCAGCCCGGAGTCACTTCCCTCCTTGCGACTATGTGAAGGTATCTGCCGAAGCAACCGTGCCCCGACAGCACCTGCACCAGTCGGAAGGTAAGGACTCCATGCCGTCGCCCCGCCCACTCTTCCAGCACCGGCTGGAGCGCCCCTACGGTCCAAAGACTAGCCCGGGCGCCTCCAACCGTGCCCTCCACCTGGCCATGGCAGCTCGGCGGGCTTTGCCCTGCCACCTGGCCATCTCCCTGGGTAGGGGGCGTCCGCCCCCCTCCCGCTCTTGCGATGCCCGCCGATACACCTCGGCGAGCACGTCCGCCTCCAAGTCCCACGGGGGATTCCAGCCAACACGCAGGCCGCCTCCGTCGACACCGTGCGGTGTCCGCGTATGACCCCGGACGCAACGACTCTCTGTGGTCTCCACAGAAGAGCCCTGTTCAGTGCGTCCAGGGACCCCGCCCACACGGGTGCGCCATACAGCGCCATCGACCGGACCACCCCCGCGTAAAGCCGTCGGCAAGCATTGTTGGGTCCGCCCATATTCGGCATGAGCCATGCAAGGGCGGACGCTGTGCCAACTAGCCTCGGGGACAGTTGGCGGAAAAATAGCTAGTACCTACTATTGTAATTTTAGAACTTTATTTTTCTGGTGTTAGGTATATATTTTTAGTAAAATAACTAAGGGTATCAAAGCATTTTATGGTGGTCATTATATTTAACCCCTTTGCAAGCTTCCTATATGAATAGCATCTCAATGACAAAAGGCAGATTTCGGAATGGTAGATGAGCACGTTAAATGCAATAAAATAACATGTCACAGAAAATAGGTTAACATAAGTCGATCAGTAATGAGGATTTGAAGGAGATCTAGAAAGTAAATGAAATAGTGTCGGAAGACCATTCTTTATTTTTGTTGTTAGACATAAAATAATTTTCCTTGATCTAAAGAAACGTGGAAACTAATACACAACACAAACACAACGGCGGTAATACCTACTGTTGTATCAAGTCGATATTCTGTGAGAGGGTGGTAATGCATAGTATTATAGTGTAACTAAATATAAAGTGGAAAGAATGCCGGACGAGCGACTGGTTAAGAAGATATACAATGCGAAAGTGGAAGGATTTAGGTACAGCGGGAGAGTCTACCTAGACCAAATCAGTCATGTATTGTAGGAAGGTGGAAAGAGGAGTCTCCGAAATAGGCAAGCGTGTATGAAGAGAATTATGAATGTTGAGGAAGCGAGAGATGTCTGCCTCTTGGCACTCTGTTCTCTCTGTCTTGCGGGGGCAAGGGAAATGGCGTGATGATAAGTTAGTTTAAGTTAAATATAATCGCAGCTCTATCTGATTGCGATACGTGTTCATGAATAAACGGGAAAATAATTATTTCTTGCGAACATGTTGAGTTAATTTTGTTGTTTTTTCACTTTATTCGTCAAAATTTTGCATTTTATAACAAAATATACTTATTTTTATTAACTGTTGAATAATCAGTTCAACTCTGATACCAATCTGCATATCTACTAAACACACTTCATATAATACAACATACCTTCCTACTTACATTACTTAAAATAAAATATGTTTTTCTTTCTACTGTACGTACGTATAACTTTTCTATTTATATTTTCCAAGCATTATTTGTAGTTCGGAATCTTTCAAAGTGAACGACACTCCGGTCATAGCGGCCTGTCTAGACAACCCACTAGGCAATATGACCTCATTCTTTAAAAAATATAATGGTTTTTGAATAAGTCTTCCGATAATTCTTTAATGAAATGACTTTGTCGTTGTTTTTGACTTTTTTTTTTTTTATATTATGTTTTGTCGGTGTGATAAAGGCTATGTTATCACCCCATTCTCTGTGGATGAAGATACTAAGGAGATTAGAGATTTCTAACCTGCGCAGTTCCTGGCTTCGGGTTGGAAGTTAATGAAACCAAAAACATTATAAATTATTCTAAAGCGTTTCTTTTTGGATTATTTTAGGCTATAATTGATGATCTGATAAAAAAATTACCCAACTCCCCATAAATAGCAATTTAATTTACTTTAATTGGTGTTATTCCACGATACTGTCATCAATTCAATCAATACCACAGCTGTGTTGATACATGTAATACGCAAACGTCTTCCATACGTGAGGAAAAAACGCAAGTTCGTGTATCTCTTTCTTTTACGAAATAAAGAGAATATTATTTTCACTGTAGAGAGAGCACTTCCGCCAACTGTCACCAAGGCTCGTCGTGCCGATGGTTTTACGCGGGGATGGTCCAGTCGATAAGCGCTATACGGATCACGTCATCCAGCCAGGGCCAGGGAGGGAGATTCTTGCGATGACCCGAACTGCCAGCACCATCTGGGGCGGCACAGGCGCGAGTACATGCACCTGATGTAGACCTAGCTGAGGTCACGGATGGATGGACCGGAGAACGTCCGGTATCCATTATGCCTCTCGTAAAGGTGCAACGCTCCGGTGTGTGAAAGCATTGCCCATAGAGGATACCCGAAAGGGCAAGCCACTGGCGGACTACTGAAGTAACATTACTTAACACAGTTGCAGTTGTACGCTCCTACTCTGTTCGTTGCCATGAACGACTGGGTGTGATATTTTTTTCCAGCCTTATAATAAATAAGGCAGAGGGTAGATTTTCCTCTGGTGTTGCTAAAGTCAGTGGGTCGTGGTTACTACTTAACGTCATTAGCTCATTAGGTAAGTGTGCAAAAAAAAATGTTACAGAAATCCATAGAAACAACGTTTTAAATTTCTATTTTTACCTGCCCATAAATTCATAAAAATATAGGTCGTTTACATCGTGTGTCTTTTAAGAGACCGAATGAATATTTATTACGAAAATATTGGAATGCAAATACGTAGACCCTCATTCAATTTACGTTCAACTCGAACACCATTTTGTTTTCCATTGTTGGCCCAGTTTCTGTAAAGAGTAAAGTGTTTTGGGCTCCCTTTAATAATAGTACGCTTAAAACGCCGTTTAGGTATGTCATAAATTATGTACAAAAATAAGTGAAGGTTTGGTGTAGCCATATGAAAGTTAGTTCAGTTTGTCATGTTAGTAGTTATTTTGGGGCTTATTTTATAAAGAGAGTGTTTTATAAGTGTAAGTTTCTACCATTAATGCTTAGGTATATTCAGATGTGTAGGCAGATTATCCAATTTAATTTTTATTTACTAAAGATATTATATAGTTTGGAAATGTGCCCGGTAGACGGAAATGGGCTGGACTTGCGGATCGTGGGTGTGTAATACCTACCCCTTCGGAGAATACAGGCGTGATGCTATGTTTGTTTTTTATATTCGTTTTTCATTATTATTATTATATACTTTATTGCACACCTTTGTAACAGTAGAGAGGTAAAAACAAATTTCTTTCATAATGTAGTACAAGAGGCGGCCTCTTTGCTAAGAATAAGTTACCGTCTTCAAACACATCTGTGTTTATATTTTATCTAGAATATAGTACTGGACTATATCGTAAAATTACAAGAGTAAATTCTACCCTTTCTTTGCTTGTGATTATTTTTATTTATATAAATAAAATTATATAGGTCTGTCGTTGAGTGTGTATAATCACTACGTGTTCAGGGATGTTTGGTTTCATGCTGCGAGAAGAGGTAGGGGGGAGGGGAAATAGGAAGAGAAATATAATAAGAACAAACGCAGACAAACGCATAACGCAGACAAAGTTGCGGGTATCAGCTAGTCTATCTACGAGTATATGTCATTTTAGAAAATTGTCTATTTATAAAGCTATTTTGCTATACATATAAATAAGCTATCTTGCTTAAATATATAGGTTTTAATAATTAGTTTGTCATTATTCTAGAGAAAAAAAAATTGCGTATGATTCGCTCAAAATCCATTCTTAGCAAACCACCTTTTTTTTGTTAAGGCGGGAAAAAATGTTCCTAACCGCACACCCCGTCGTTCGGGGCAACGTACAGGGTAGTGTGGGGCCTGCACCCACTAAAGAATCCCGCCGTGTGCCGTCTCTCCGCCTTTATTGGAAGGCCACTGGAACTGTGTTGCATTCCTTCGGTGGTCCGCCGGCGGCTTACCCTTTCGGGTACCCTCTACTGAGCGACGCATCCACACACGGAGCGTCGAACCTTCGCGGGAGGCCTTGCGGGTGGCGGACGTTCCCCGGTCCATCCACCCACAGCCTCAGCTAGGGCGGCATGAGACGCAAGTACCTGCGTCTGCGCCGCCCCGGTCGCTGGCGGCGGCTTGGGTCAGCGGAAGAATCCTCCTCCCTAGCCCTCTCCGCCGTTTCCTTCCGCGAGATAACCTCCTCGCAGAAGGCAGCAACCGCGGCCCAATTCCTGTCGCTGCCAAGCATCGCTCTGACGACGCTCGGCAGCGAGAGGTCCCCCCCTATTTCCGCGACGAGTTCACGGCGCTGCTCGGCCCAAGGCGGGCACGACTCGAGCGTATAGCGCGCCGTGTCCTCGTCACAGCCGCAGTGGTGACAGCCCGGAGTCGCTTCCCTCCTTGCGACTATGTGCAGATATCTGCCGAAGCAACCGTGCCGCGACAGCACCTGCACCAGTCGGAAGGTAAGGACTCCGTGCCATCATCCCGCCCACTCCTCCAGCACCGGCTGGAGCGCCCCTACAGTCCAAAGATCGGCATGGAGTGCCTCCAACCGTGCCCTCCATCTGGCCATGGCAGCTCGGCGGGCGTCGCCCTGCCACCTGGCCACCTCCCTGTGTAGGGGGCGTCCGCCCCTCCCGCTCTCGCGACACCCGCCGATACACCTCGGCGAGCACCTCCGCCTCCAAGTCCCACTGGGGGATTCCGGCCAACGCGCAGGCTGCCTCCGTCGACACCGTGCGGTATCCTCGTATGACCCTGGACACGACGACTCTCTGTGGCCTCCACAGAAGAGCCCTGTTCAGTGCGTCCAGGGACTCCGCCCACACGGGTGCGCCGTACAGCGCCATCGACCGTTTCTCAGCAAACCACCTTGACTTTTTTAGAATTTAATAACGAAAGATTCGCGAATTGAACACGTATTTAACTAATACAACGAATCTGTTTCGCCTGTAATGTATATTAATAAGTATGGCAAATTTCAAGTCACCCAAAAGTCGTAAGTTTTTTATATTGGAAACCTGGCATGTTGTTTTAGAGATCTTGTGATGAGTGATTTTAAGAAGATAATGAAATAATCTGATAATAAACTTCCTTACATTAGAGAATATTTTTTAAAATCTATAAGAGTTTATTTAAAATCTCGTACCTAAATACCATTACGTTTTCGTACCAAATATGTGCTGGGAAATTTTCAGCAAAATGTTATTTAAATGGGCTGCCAGGTTTAAATCTGTCACATACACTGATACTTGTAGCGTACCGTTAGATCGAAGCGGAATATGTAGCAACATATTTCAAAAGAGGTGATAACTCACCTCGAACATATTTTTAACATTTTTTTATATCGCATATGTGATTTACCTGTACTCATAATTTACGAAGTAGGTATATAAAATGTTTATCGAAATAATCCGTAAGGTATTTGGTGTGGAATTTTGAATTTGTCATGTATGTCGTCTATTCAAAATCTGTAAGATTTTCAATTTTTTTTGTTTGTTACGTAGGTGGCAATCATACGACCTACCTGATGGTAAGCGGTTACCGACGTAGACGTTAGCAACACAAGAGACATCACTCGCGTGTCACCATCCAAGGAAAGGGATGGGAGGTGGAGAGTTAGGATAATAAGGAGGGGATAGGAAGGGGGTTCCGGCGCTCTCAGTCACCATACGAAACACTACGGCAAGCATAGCTTTGTTTCACGTCGATCTTCTGTGAGAGCGTGGTACTTCGCCGATCGAGCCAGCTCATTCATGCTGAGATAAGCATGAATGAGCTGGCTCGACCACTAAAACTTCTTGTTAGTAATAAGTAAATAGGTACACCAACGTCATAAACATATTATTTATCTTTAACGCTAAGGGTTAATAGTCGAGGTACGAACCAAATTATGGTAGTCAGTAAGTACCGTGGTATCTATTATTTATGGACTTGGCAATATCTAACTGTGAAAATTTATCACAATTCTTGGAAGGACGATAAAACCATAATTATACACGGACGTTTCATTTAAGTCGATTATTTTAACATGATCCGTTAGAATCTGTGGTAAATTAATATCGAGTAGAAGTATTTCTGTCAAGTATCGATTATACTTACTTACTTATCATCACATCATCTCCCTTGTGAGGTAGGCAGAGAAAACAGAGTGCCAAAAGGCTCTATTCTTGAATACATTTCTCACTTCTCCAACATTCATAATCCTCCTCGTACACGCCCGCCGGTTTCGGTGATTCCTAACGCCACCTTCGTTCAAAACATGACCGATTTGGTCTAGGTAGGTGAGGTGGGTCTCGGTCTCTCCCTGTGCCTACATGCTTCCACTAGTATCGATTATACCCGAATTTGCTTTTAGAGTGGGTAACTCCGAATGGGTTCGTAAGTGTCATGACAACGGTAGTTGACACACTCGTTGATAAAATGCCGAGTTAGTGAGACACGTGCAAATCCATTGGCTCTTTAAATCCTTGTTTTACGTTTTTTATTGTTCAAAATTATTATTCAATTAAATGGAGATTTGTGCTATAAACTGACAATATTATTTTTTAATTAGGCCCACGACGTGTGACCCTAATCAAGAGGGAATTGAATAGCCAACATCCGGGGAATCTAATCCAGTAGATCTCAACCGCTCCTCTATCCGAGATATATCCGATATAGAGTCTATATATAGAATTTATTATACCATAAATAGTATAGGCATCGACCGTAAGGACCGTAACCTGAAATATTTTTGGTGCAAATTATTTGTGAATGTGGAAAAAGAGAACTTTAGTGCGAGCAGGAATCGAACCTGCGGCACTAGCTAGTGCGATAGCTCAGCAGCTTAGAGCACTTCCCCAGAATGGAAGGGACGCAGGTTCGATCCCCGCTCGCACTAAAGTTCTCTTTTTCCACATTCACAAATAATTTGTAGTTTAAAGTAGCTGAGCATGTCAAGTGCACAGACACAAAATATTTTTGGTGGTTATACCAAAAAGACTTTTAGAACAGATTATAAGCCATTGCTGCCTAACTAAATCTCCTCTTAGAATGAGAAGGCCATCTCAGCTATACCTCACCGTACTTGCTAAGCCGTAAGTTGGCACACTTCAAACCAGCAAGAAATCTTTCGAACCTATTTCTCAAGCGTAACTTTTTTGCCCGTGTGGTATTGGATAGTGTCACCACCTCATTTTTTCCGCGGGTGTCATATGAGGTGACTAAGGGAAGTAAGAAGTTATCACCTGGTATTAAGTGGGAGTACTCAATCGTTATTGGCTTCGTTCTACCGTATTCCGTGGATCAACAATGACACACTGTGTAATGGTGTGTAATGGTTGTAGCGGAAGATTCATTTATTTCCCAACTAAAATGGTGTTGAGTGATTTGGCAGCGTAGACAGAGGATATAATAGACTCGCTACTATTTCAATACTAAATATGAAGAAAAGGATGCTCATATTAGGTTACAGCATGAGTGACCGAGATACATCTATAAGTTTTTTATCCTATGCGTTATTTTTGTTGGTACCCAATTCAACTGAGTCCCAACAATAAGGTGGCCAACAAAGTTATAATCATAATTATCTTCTAAAATTATTCCGGTTATCATATGTCAAACTATCGCTATCTCAACACTGCATACTCCGCTGAGAACGTCTCTATTATATCTCTCTCTGTCTACGCTTGGCAGTATTCCACCTGTTATATATTATAATAGATAACAATATAATTTTTTTGAGTCATTCAGGCATAAACATATAGCATCACTCCTGTATTCCCCGAAGGGGTAGGCAGAGGTGTATTACACACCCACGACTCGCCAGCTATGTTTGAGTCCCACGTAATAGGAGGCGAGCCTATTGACGTCTACCGGGCACATTTCCAAACTCCGGGCTGCTACTGAGAATTTTTCTTTTTAGGAAAAAGCTCAATAACATTGCCCGACCCGGGGATCGAACCCGAGACCTCATGATTAGCAGTCGCATACACTACCGCTACACCACCAAGGCAGCATTTAGGCATAGATTATAATATATTTAAGTGTGTATATGTAATTCATTAGAAACTCATTGGCGACAATTATACGTGTTCCCTTAACGGTTTTAAACAAATATATCTGCAGTATTCATGTCCCATCAAACATGTTAACAGGCTCTCGTCTATCCAACAAGCATCAATTTATAGATGTACAAGGCAATTTGTTTCGTGATGTATTTACCTATTTCAATATAAGTTCGTTGCAGCGGACGATGCAGTATGCTACGTGCCGATATAAAATACTCACGAGGGGATTCCTGGTTATTTCACACAACACCTGGATGGTACTGTAAATTATCATTGCTCTATATAGTAAATAAGGAATGTTATCTTGTTGATACGTTACTCTATGAGGCGTATTGATAATAAATTACATAGATATATAATATAATATCTAATATATCAAATTCTTCGGGCAATGTTATTGAGCTTTTTCCTAAAAAAAAATTCTCAGTAGCA
Source organism: Leucoma salicis (assembly GCA_948253155.1). Lineage (NCBI taxonomy): Eukaryota > Metazoa > Arthropoda > Insecta > Lepidoptera > Erebidae > Leucoma > Leucoma salicis. Next base: position 7,530,163 of record OX411820.1, on the reverse strand, counting down.
GCCCGGAGTGTGGAAATGTGGCCGTTAGACGTCAATAGGCCGCCCCCAATTACGTGGGACTTAAACATAGCTGGCGAATCGTGGGTGTGTAATACACCTCTGCCTACCCCTTCGAGGAATACAGGCGTGATGCTATGTTTTGTTTTTTAAATTCTCGTGTTCCATTCTCCTCCGAAACGGCTTGACCGATTCTTATGAAATTTTGTGTGTATATTCAGTAGGTCTGAGAATAGGATGTATACTATTTTTCAAAGGGTGGGCCACTCCAAAAAAAATATTTTATTTTTTATTCAACATTTTTTTTTATGATTCAGCATTAAAAAATACATACAATCTAAATTTCCCCCCTTCTACTGCCAACCCCTATTTTTTTTTTAATAGCGAATATCAAATATTCCTAATATAAAAAAATAATGTGAGTGAATGAGATAGAAGACTGGGAGAGATCTTCAATATATTGACAAATCATTGACATATTGACGTTCAGTTGTTCAGCCAGCCAAAGCCAAAATACGTCTTTCAGGATTTTAGAAGATAAGTATTCATGAAAAAAAATTTGGCGATACGAAATTCGCCGCGTCAGCTAGTAGTTCATAAGATATGATGGGGCTGGCTTAACATTTAATGTTTTAAGCCCCAAAACAAATAAAGATAAAAAAAAGATATTATAAACTATTAATGTGATATCAACATATAAGTACTACCTGATGGCAAGAGATTAGTGAATAGCCTATAGACGCAATAAGGATGACAGAGCGGGGTGTGAAGAGAAGAGGTATTGACAGAAAATGAGAAGGCTTGAAACTCCGGCGCTCTCACTCACCAAAGAAAAAGAACATTAGAAAAAACTACCATTGATTTTAACCGATATACAAGGTGGAATATTTTTTTATTTTTTATTTCGTACGGCGAAATTTTTGCCGTGACCTTGGTCTGGGAATTTAACTCTATAACATTCTTTGGGGTCCTTGGTTTTTACCACTAGCCTATCATTGCTTAGCAGCTAGAATTAGTTACTTAAAAGCCTTCACTCTCATACAAAAGTTTAGCATGGAGATATTGCAACCAAAAGCTTTTCTGTATCAGCTGCCATCGCTTTATTTGAAAAGAGGTTTAATTTTAACTTTTTAACTTCTGCTTACGAGCCATAAATCAGGAGTTACGGGTGAAGAACACTTAACTTTTTAATTCACCGTTAAGTAGAGACTCATTAAGAATCTTAGACGAAGAATAATATAGACTCGCTACTATTTTGACATTAAGGATGAAACAAAGGATGCACATACTAGGTTTTACCAAGAGTGAGAGAGACACAGGTATAAGTATATTTATCCTTTTCGCGTATGCGTCAGTTGTATTTGGACCCAATGAACTGGGTCCAAACAATAAGGAGGCCAACCGTCCCCATCATCAGTATGTAAGCTTGTTTTTGTATTGACGTAAAAAAACCTTTATTAATCACGTTATATAGGCTAATATTATATGTTCTAATACATTTTAAGCAAAATATAAGCATAACTGCAATTTCTTTTGTCAAAACAGGTAGTACGTTTTTAGTCAACAAAGTTATAATCACAGTTATCTTTTAAAATTATTCCGGTTATCTATTGGTATTTTGACACTGCATACGCTGATAGCTTGTCTATAATATCCTTCGTCTAAGTTAAGAATGAACTTTTGAGTGAACATGATGCAGTGAGCTAAATAATATCGCAGTAGAATTATGGCAATATGGCAACATTCAAAAAAAATGTTTCAAAGCTTAGAAAATGATTTTAAATTACGATTTAAATTATTTACTCTCACTATGAGAGGAGACCCCATACCCGATATTCGGACAATAAAACGGTTGAAAAAAACTTACTAAATATATAAATTATCCGTGTGGTGACTAAGAATACAAGTGTCACCACCCTATTCTTTCCCATGGGTGTCGTACGAGGCGACTAAAGGAAGTACTTAATCATCACCCAGTGCATTACTGGTGGTAGGGCTGGGAGCCAAGTAGGACTCACTTATTATCGAGCCCGTGTGACCGACCATGAAGCAAATCGGTGTGTTTTGATTGTAGCAGGAGAGCCGTTTATTCTTTCATTTCATATCTGTGAAATGAAATGGTGAATAGAGGCTTGACAATACTCCCGGTATAGCTGAGTCCATGAGTGACGGTTACCATTTACCATCAGATGGGACACGGCTCGTCTGCCACCATAACCAATAAACAAACTTAGAACTTATTTCGTAGAGTGGCTTAACAAATAATTTGTTCTGGGTGAGTGTAACAAGCTCAATTCCTACACAATATACCTTGTTTCAAACTATTCAAATGTAGTCTGGTATATGAATACATTTGACAACCCTATCTTATAGCGCCCACACTGTCTCGCATAAATCACTGCAAATCGTTCTGCAATGGATTTACAGACGCTTATTGAATGTATGAGTTAGTTCACAGTAATACTTTTGTGTTATTAATGTGCAATCTAATATAATTAAGCTCATTTTTTTCAATAGAAAATGTATTGAAATACAGGAACCAACTACGTTTCCTATAGATTAAGTTTGAAATAATTCATTGTTGTACTAACCTAATATACCTGCGTGTAAAAGCTATTCCTTTATGATATTGCGATCACGTACCTACTTGCTTCAGGCAACTAAAACGACAATATTAAAAAAAAAATAGTGAACCTATATTATTTAATACTATTGATAACTAGGTTATGAAACCATGATAACCAGCTTGATGTGTTCAAATATATTTGTGATTATTTTTCACAAGGCCCATCTGCTTCCCCGTCCCGTCAGTGGTCTTTTTTTAGGCCGGAAAAATTGTGCTTGAAAGTACCCGTATTATATAATATGAATGCAGAGTTTGGCTCGAAAATTTCTGTAATGTATACATCAGCGGCTTTTGACGGCCTCTCTAAAACGGCGGTCCAAGAGGCTGCGGAATATAATCACCTCAAATAGGATTAGGTGCCTATTATTACACAATTGTATTAGAAATTATATGAGATTCTCAATTTCAGTTGCATTATTCTTCATTGAAAATTTTATCGGTTGCTCTGAATAAATGTAATAATCTTGTGATGATCTCACATGAATTCGTTTAGATAAAGAAGACATACTTTATATAGCTGCTGTAATAAATTTATACTAACAATGCATAACTGCCTAATTTTTTCAATATTATGCTGCTCTCCACACTGGACCCTCACTAAATAGTCCGTCGTACGCCGTCTCTCCGCTCATAATTAAAAGAAAGATTATAATTATATTATCGTTGAAGTTGGTTTTAGCGCCAAAATGTACACACCAAAAGCTATTTCTAGAATGTTATTTAAGTGATATAAACCTTCTGAACTGTATTTTGCAACTTTAATATAAGCACGTTGGTGCATGTATCTTGCACTGAATGAGTCCCCATACTGCAGTTGGAAAGACTTTTAATTCTATTGTATAAGTTCTAGAGTAGTATTGAATCCCGAGACTCGGGGAATAGTCTTGTGACTCGGTTTTATTATTTGTATCGAATGATAATTATATTTTTTCTAAACATTTTGATCTGTATTTTGCACTTGACATGCTCAGCTACGAAAGCTAAGAGAACTTTAATGCGAGCGCTCGCACTAACGTTCTCTTTTTCCTCATTCACAAATAATTTATATTTTTTCTCTATGAGGCTTAATACATTTTAGGGTTAAACGCCTTACGCACCATCCATCTTGCTGTACGTCCCGCCAAGGACATGCACGATGCACGACGAAAAATGACAGTGAATAGTCTCGACGTACGTGAATAATTATTATTAATTGCTTGCTGGACGTGCACGACCCATTTTGCATCCAGTAAGCACCCCCACCTCTTCGAACGTCGAAATCAATAAGTGAATTATGTTAATTCTTCATGAGAAATAAAGTTCTTAAACCACAAATCGTATATAAATATCGATATATTTTTTAAGTGGACAGCCCTCACGCTGGATGCTCGCACCCGCACGACGGTGCGTATGCTACGTCCAGCGCGGCCTTGAGCGGACGTACAGCGGGGATGGAAGGTGCGTAAGGCGCTTTATGCCGTCACACTTGTCCACATTAAATTGATCGTTAGCTGGGCAGAGCTGTTAAATTGATCACAAGGGCACGGAAATTAACATACTTTTCAATTTTGTCTTTTGTTTTTTTATTTCTACTAAGTATGTACAATATCTTAAATTCTTAACATAATCAAACAAAAATAAATTGTCTCTTGTACTAGTATATCAAATGCGTTATTTTTTTTGTAATATTTCCTTTAATACTACCTATATCAAAAGTTTTATACACCATTTTGGAGATATTTTTCGCCTAAGGGCGGATTCGACCAAACTCGAATATATACAAGAATTACTATACCGAGAATAATCTATTCCACGATTTTATTCTCTAGATAATTAACAGTGGTTTTTCCACGCAATCTGACGTATAAGATTTGGGCAGATTTTGCAATTCTATAAAAAGTAAAAACACAACTACTTACTCCTTATTTTACTTTTTAAGCATATTTTCTTTCCCACAATGGATTTATTAGATAAAAATATCAAAAGATTTTCTACAGTTGCAATAGTAAGTACTGGATTTAAACAAAATAGTTTCGCAGTCAACAAGAAAATTCATTTTTGGTAGTTTGCATTCGAGCACTGTAATCCTCTTAGTGAGCGGAAGATACACATCCGCTTCGTAGAAATCATATCTAACCGTTTCGTTTTATGCAATACACCACGACTTGCTATCTATTCGTTAACTACTATAAAAATATATCTAATTATCAAAAAATAACAGCATTCTCGTTTTGCTCAGATGGCGGAGAGGCATAGATACCGACCTCTCTGACTATTGGGGATTCGATTCCTATATAGGACAAAACTATGTGAATCCACAAATGGTTGTTCTGAGTCTGGATGTACTTTGTATTCTTAAATTGTAAGTTCGAAAAGTTCCCCGCGATACAAGGTGTTAAAAAAATATCGCGATCGGAGTCAGTAAATTATTTATGAAAAATCCTATTATTTTTAGATAATGTGCCTAGGAGCTTGATTGCAAACTAGATACCAGAAATTCAAATAAAATGATGCTAAATTTAAGACTTTATCCATTAACTGCCTTACTAATAAACGTTGTATAACCTCTGAATAGTTATTCAGTGTTTTATCTTTGTCATTAATAAATGACAGTTTGACGTTGAAAGAACGGAACAAAACACTGAAAATCTATTCGGAGTTTATACAACGTTTATTAATAAGGGGCTAAACGTATGCGCCATCGCGACAGTTGCTCATTGGTCAGTAGAGCTAATATTACCTACTTTTAGTTGTTTAATTGGTTCACTATGATGAAATAACTATCATAAAAATCGCTTTTATCAATACGACTGTGCGTATGATGACTGAGATAAGATACCTACGTATGCACGCAACATCGAAGTGGCAGGCTTTAAGCTTTTTGTAGCTTAAAGAATTAAACACTAGATTACATGTTATTACGTGGGACCTAAACATAACTGGCGAATCGTGGGTGTGTAATACGCCTCTGCCTACCTCTTCGAGAAATACAGGCGTGATGCTATGTTTATTACATGTTCAAATAGTTGTGTTTTTATAGCTATATTTAATCAAGTAGAATAAGTTTTTCTTACTAACCACATACAGTGTATTATGACATATAAAATATATAAATAATGGCGCTTTAAAACTATTATGTTAAAACGGTCCTCTGGGTTCTATAAACTTACACCAAATTGTTTTGTAGAATTTTCAAAAGCTTTTTTTTATGATTAGTTCATAGTTTATAATCGGTTATATTTTATTGGATAATCATAAAAGAAAGTATGTTAAATATCTACAACATAAAAACAATGAGTCGTTTCAAACAACTTAATAATTAGTACATACTTTTTTCTAATTAATAAAGTCAGTCCAGTTTGACATAAAGTACCTACAGCATTAAAAACCAAGAAAATTTCTATAGCATTATATTTTTTTAAATAAACTATGTGAATCAAAATGAACCTACGTTTACCTATATTTATCACATTTTTTGAGACTACCTCTAGGCATTCTAAAAAAAACAAATTTCTTATTGAAACCTATGCAAGTAGATTAGGTTTGCTGGCGACAAGGCCCAACACAGAGTACAATGCCACAGCAATGCGACACGGCGAGTGACGTCACACACCCTGCATACCCCCTTCGTCGCGGTAATGAGCCTCCCAGCCACCTGCATGCTCGCTTTGACCACACTTTGAAATTATATTTCCTTCGTTTTATTCCATATAAAGTTAATTTGTATGTATTTGAATTTTGTGTCAACGTCCTACAAATATGGCTATTTTTGTTTGAGTTGCGATTATCTATTAGATTAGTATTATAGATTAGTAAATCATTATCCCCATAGCCTCTACTTAGGTACTTATTTTATCACAACTATTTAACTTTACTATATGGGCATGTAAATAATAATAAAAAGGGTTAAATAAAATTTACGAACACAGATAAAATAAATATGCTTGGATTATAAGAGGTGATCCATTTCGAGGTTCCCTACTTTTTTAAAGAAAAAAAAACAGAAAATTCCAATTTAATGGAGAATGTTTATTATCATTTGAAAGAACATTCTTTGGAATTTATTTTTTGAACATTATGTCTATCAAATGTTGGCCGTTGCTACGTCGCAGATGGTCCATCCGTTGAGTCCAATTTTCGATGACTCGTTCGAGCATTTCGACTGGTAACTGGCGAATGACACGCGTGTTGTTTTCCTCCAAGTCCTGAATCGAAGCGGGTTTGTCCGCATAAACTTTAGACTTTACATATCCCCACAGGAAAAAGTCTAACGGTGTGATATCACACGATCTTGGTGGCCAATCGACCGGCCCAAAACGTGCAATTATGTGCTCACCGAAATGTTCTCTCAATAAATCCATTGAATGATGCGGTGTGTTGGAAGTGGCGCCGTCTTGCTGAAACTAAATGTCGTTGAGATCACGAGCTTCAATTTCAGGCATCAATTAGTCGGTTATCATGGCACGAGAACGATCGCCATTGACGGTTACGTTCGCACCGGCATCATTTTTAAAGAAATATGGACCGATGTTTCCACTGGCCCACAAACCACACCAAACCGTTGTTTGTTCTGGATGAAGTGGCAGTTCTTGAATCTCTTCAGATTGCTCTTCGCCCCAAATGCGGCAATTTTGTTTGTTTACATACCCATTGAGCCAGAAATGGGCCTCATTACATTGTTGTTACCAGTCGAAATGCTCGGACGAGTCATCGAAAATTGGACTCAACGGATGGACCATCTGCGACGTAGTAACGGCCAACAATTGATAGACATAATCTTCAAAAAATAAATGCCAAAGAATGTTCTTTCAAATGATAATAAACATTCTCCATTAAATTTGAATTTTCTGTTTTTTCTTTAAAAAAGTAGGGAACCTCGAAATGTATCACCTCTTATAAACAGGCGCTTAATAATAATAAAATAAATTCTAAATAATAAAATTATTCAATTGTTTAATTTAACTACAGCAATTACAAAGAGTCTATTTACTTGTACACTTTATAATTCACACATAGAAATGATAGTTTGTTCGAAACAGTTACAAATCATCAACACATATGTATTAGAGACAAAGAACTACTTCTAGTTTCAATTCAGTCACAGTTTTCAATTTCTATCGTGGGAAGCACACCACCCTCAATGTGTAGGCAGTTGAAATACGGGCACTTAAATCTCTATACTAACTACCTAGAGAGCCTGCGGCAATTAACTACAGTTGAGGGCAAAATTAAATTATTTTGTTCTCATTAGCTTAATTATGAGCACAAAACTATTATATGTGTAGCGGCAACTATGATTAGATGTTTAAACTACTGAAAAGTTTGTACCTACAAAACTACAATACAAACGAATTACGTTTGCTGCCGCCGGAGGATCGAAAAAAAACCAAATTTACTTAAAATTACTTTAATTAATAGAAATTACAATATGTTTATTAACTACCGAATCCTATCGATATTAGAATAGAATTAATACAATGTTACACAAAACTGCATAAAGTAAATGTTGCGAAATATGCTTCGTCGGCGGCTCGTGGCTAACCGGACGTTGACGACCTCAATTTACGTGTATTGGGGTTCATGCGGCGTCGGCGATATACCTTGTGGTTCCGTACGTAACACCTCCCCCCTCGGTTCAGCAACTATTTGGCCATGTTGATGGAAAATGTTGCTGGTGGACTGTTCCTTTTCTTGATTGTCACGTCTTCATAGATCTGGGTCTTGGTTGGTTGAGGTTTTACATCCTTATCTTTCTTCAGTTGCCAGCAATTGTATCTTCGGCCTATCAGTATAAAGATTGCGATTGTAATACCAGTAATCAGGATGTAGAGAGGTACCGTTGTGTGATATAGCGTAGTTGATCCAGGATTGTCGATGGCTATTGGTTTTTCTAGCAGGACTTTGTGGTGGATACTATGAAGTTCTTGTAGGTTTATAGTGTTGAGAGTAATCTGAGTAGGTGCGATTGTTTGATTCTTCTCGTTGTATGGTACCTTGGATATCTTCAAGGGTTGGCCTTTGATTTCATTGTCATCATTTATGATGGTAAATTGTGACGTCCGCAGGTAGCAATTAAGGGGTATCGTGACAAGATAACTTCCTTGTAGTGTGCTGAAGTCTTTTCCACTGCATGATAATTGAACTTTGGTTTGTAGAGGTAGAGATAGTACGTAGTGTTGACTGTCCAGTTTTTCCACTGCTTCTATCGAAAGAGAAACTTCAGTAAATTGGCAGGTGTTGTCTAGTCGTTGATTGGTTATTAATTCTTGAACGCAGTCAGGTTTTGTTCGGAGCTGATGATTCGCCATACTTTCACAGAGGTAGATGCTGCTGTACTTCGGGCATTCAGCCTCTATGTACACGAATGCTTTCTCGTTTGTTGCTATGAAGGGAGTGGGAGGAATAAGGGCTAGTTGTTTTTTGTTAGGTACTATTGATAATTTATATAAATCATAACTGCTTTTAGAGACTATCGGAAAACTATATATTATAACTATTCTATTTTCACTGTAATAAGATCCTGGTTTTATTAAATCATAATATTCTCGTAATTCTAAATTAAGGGTTTGATCTTGCTTATATATAGATACTAATTTATCAATCATAAATTTTAATATATTCATATCTATCATAGAATGATGAGTGCTAGAGGCACGAATAAAAGCTAATATATTTTCTAATCTAGTTATTTCTAATGTTAGATCCTCTACATTATTAGTTATTATACCTAATATTTGGCCAAATTTGGCATACTTTAATAAACTGTAGTCTATGTATACGTCTTTAGTTAAAATTAATTCTAACGTAGCGTTGATTTTTGCTTGATTTTCTACTAGCTGCTTTAATATACTAGTATGTTGAGACATCCATTCTTTATTAAGACTGATATGGTTATTGAACTCAGAAACTAATTTATTTTCATTATTTTGCAAGGTTTTTATGGCTTCATCATACTTTAACGCATCTAGATAGTCTAAATTGCCAGTAACACTTTTGATTACCGACCCAAGGCTATCTACAAGACCTCTTTTAACTCTAACAGGTTGTAGTGATTTAAGTTGATTAAGAATGTTTGTAAGTTTACTAGAAAGATGATCAAATTGGTATTCATAAAGGGTGTATGTCTCATTATCAAGTCTATTCCTGAAATCGTTAATTTGCGTCTGTACTGAGTGGATTTTGTCTTCAATGTCAGTTAGTTCTATAAATTGAATAAAAGAATGGTAATGTGAAGTTAGTCTGGTCGGTCCCAGTTTATAAGGTAGTAGTCCAGGTCCATCGGCTAAGGTCTCAAGTTTTATCTCTTGCGGATGCGTCGTCGTTATTGTCAGTAGCAGCAGGATCCTGTAACAAGCGGCTGCTTTGAGGAACTCTTTTCAGCCGTGATTTAGCTATAGGGCCGCGTTTTTTAGATGTATATATATGGATGGGCAAATCAGCTAATACTGTGTCTTGTGTGTAGCGTGGTGCGGCTTTTTAACGACTAGCTAAAGGATTTTTAATAAAAACTTGTTGCTGAGGTGCATATTCTATTTCGGGATCGCGAGTTCTATTTCGGTTTTTGATTAAAGATGTACGGGTCGCAAGGGATGTTTCATTAATTATATCATAGACTTGCTTCATCCGTTGCTTATGATTCTGTGCGTATTGTTGTAGGATTTGCTCAGTAAAGTCTACGTTTATTGGGTCCCTGGGGTCAAAATGTCCATTTAATAAATCAAAAGGTCTACATTTAGTGAAACTATGAATGGAACTGTTATAAGCTATGATGGCGTATGGTATGAGGTTAACAATTGGTTCGTCTTTATGTTTTAGTTTAAGGATTCTAATATGTTCCAAAAGGGTCGAATGAAAACGTTCTATATTGCCGTTGTCGTTTGGACTATGTGGTAAGGTTTTATGGTGATTTATTTTATGTAAACGTGTAAATTCAGAAAATAGTTGGTTGGTGAACTCGGTGCCGTTATCGGTAATGATAGTCATGGGTAATCCATGATGAGTACAGAAATGAAGTAGAGCCTGTAAAATACTAATTGCAGTACCGTCACGCAGGTGATATGCTTGGCCGTATTTTGTGAAAACGTCGATGAAAGTTACATATTTTTCGTTCTGAACAGTAAATAAATCTATGTGAACAATTTCGAGTGGTTTGGTAGCTGGTGGAACCAAATTGAATCGAGGTCTTATTGGATTTCTGTCATACTTGGCTTGACCGCAAATAGTACATTCATTGATGAATTTAGCTATCTGATCTTTCATCTTAGGCCAATAGAATTTTTGGGAGAGGGCTAGGTAACATTCTGTAGTTCCGCGATGGTTTGTCTTACCGTCATGGTAATGACGTATAAATTCTTGTTGTTGAAGATATTCTTTAACGTTTTCAAGTTCAGTTTTGGTGAGTACTAAGTTAAGGGAGGAACTTTTGAATTTATCCTGTATAATTGGAATGATGGAATACATAGCTAAAGGTGGGTTTATTAACATAGCTGTCTTTACTTTTGGGTTAACGTATTCCTTAATGGCATTAATAACGTCGCTTTCTAAATTTGACTCTGAAAGTTGAATTGCAATCCGCGTATGATTTTCAAAAGGTTTAGTGACTACCGGTCTGCGTTTTACGTCATTAACTATGGTAAAGTGTATTTGTCGATGAAATTTGTTAAGGGGTTCGTCTGTTATGGGGATTTCTAATATAGGATGTTCGTTGCTTGTATGAATGGTTTGAGTTGAAGAGTTGGGCTGTTGAAGTGGGGTTTCTGATGGATTATTAGCCATGGAACCGAGCTCCATGATGCTTTGGATAACTGAATTAATTTCATCTATTTCCTCATTATGAATTTCTACACGTGAAAGAGCATCGGCGTTTGTATTACATTTACCTTTTTTATACATTACAGTAAAGTCATATTCGCTCAGTTTAAGTCTCCATCGTGTCAGTCGTGAGTTGGGTTCCTTTAAATTCATCATCCACTGTAAGGGTTTGTGGTCAGTTAGTATTTTAAATTTTCTTCCGAACAAGTAGGGTCTAAAATATTTTGTGGCCCAGACTATGGCAAGCAATTCCTTTTCGATAGTGCTGTAATTTAATTCGCTGTCGTTAAGTGTACGTGAGGCGTAACATACTGGTTTGTCAGATCCTATTGGTCCTTGAGATAAAACGGCACCAATAGCAACGTTAGATGCGTCTGTGGTGAGGTTGAAATCTTTAGTGAAGTCAGGGTATTGTAGTATGGGGTCGTTAGTCAGAAGAGTCTTGCATTTTTCAAATGCTTGTAAGTATTCAGGGCTATGGGTAACTTTGCTGCCTTTCTTTAGACAAAGTGTAAGAGGTTTAGTGATACGAGCGAAGTCGGGGATGAATTTTCGATAATAGCCTAGAAGGCCTAGAAATTGTTTGATCTCTTTAGGGGTGTTAGGAATGGGGTACTTCTGTACTGCTGAAATTTTATCGGGGTTAGGCTTAATACCTTCTCTACTAATGATGTGCCCGAGGTATGCTGTTTCGAGCTTTAAAAATTCGGATTTATCCATTTGGATTTTGAAGTTAGACTCTCGAAGTCTTTGAAATACCTTCTCGAGATTATTCATGTGCTCCTGAAGGGAGGTGCTGTAGACAATAATGTCATCTAGATAAACTAAGCAGATGTTATTTTGCAGACCTCTAAGAACATTGTCCATTACCCTCTGAAAAGTGGAAGGTGAGTTCTTAAGACCCATGGGCATTCTTAAAAATTCAAAATGGCCATGTTCCACATTGAAGGCTGTTTTGGGTATATCCTGGGGGTCCATCTCGACCTGATAGAAGCCGCTCGCTAAATCTAGGGTTGTGAAGTATTGGCATTTTCCTAATTTGTCAAGTACGTCGCTGATATTGGGTATTGGGTATTTGTCGTCAATTGTCTTGTCATTTAGTTTTCTAAAGTCAACTACAAGGCGCCATTTCTGCTTGCCAGAGGCATCGATCTTTTTGGGCACGACCCAGATGGGTGAGCTCCATGCAGAATCGGAAGGTCTGATGATACCTTGTTGAAGCATTTTTGAAATTTGGTCCCTAACTTCTTGTCGGTGTACGAAGGGGTATCTATAGCTTTTAGTGTGGACAGGGATTTCGTCAGTCGTTCTTATGCGGTGTTTGATTTTGTTTGTGAATGTTAAAGGTTCTCCGTCTATATAAAATACGTCTGTGTAGTTAGAACAAAGTCTCAGTAAGTTGGCTTTTTCCTCTTCGTTAAGATGGTCTGTACGTAGGCGGGAGAGTACATCGTTAACACGATTGTGTTGTGCAGGCTGCGTGCATTTAAGATTGAATATTTCAGCACTGGCCGGTTGGTTCAAATAAAATATGATGTCGTTAGATGTTGGATTTTCTAATTCTACATATCCACGGCCGTTAACTACGGTAGTCAAGCATTCGCTAATTATGCAATTGCAAAAGACTTGTTGGTTTATTAAGACTTCGCCATCCGGGGCGTCAATAGGTAATCTAACTAATTTTGAACTGTTAGCTGGTATAATGTCCTCATATAAATTAACATTACGGGAGTTATATACTTTAATCTGGTTAGTAGCTGCACGCGTTATTAATTTAAAATCTTTTAAGTCAATTTTAGCTTCTAATCTAGATAATAAATCCAATCCGATTAATCCATCAAAATAATCATGAAAATGGTATATGAATAATTTAATATTAAGGTTTTCATTAAATTCGTTGAAACATGGTAATGTTATAGAATAGTCGTTTCTTACGATACCGGTTACATTAGTTATCTCAAAGGGGTCGTAGTTAAGGTTATGGTTAGAGAAGTATTTTTCTATTATTTTAGGACTAACAAATGATTGGTTGGCCCCTGTATCTATTAGGAATTTTAACGGAGGGTTTGCAAACTCAATGTACCGTAATTGTCTTTGTGTCTGTAAGTTAATATCTATCTTTGCCCTTTTGACGTCCTGTTTAACTGAAAATCCTGGTCCTGAATGTTACGGCTAGATTCTGGTTGTGATTCTGTCTCGCTCGGTATCGGATTGTCGTAAGTTAATTCGTTGTAAGTTGTATACGTGTCGTAGTCATAGTCATAAGAGTTATAGTAGTCTTTATAGTCAGTATAGTCATAATCAGGTTCACAATAGTCAACGGGATAGTATGAGTCGTAGTCTGGTGAAACAAATTCGTTAAAGTTCATTTCGCGCGATTTTAAATAGTTACTCGGCGGAGGGTTACCGGATTTACGCCAGTCGTGTCCAGACATAGTGGGTAACTGTTTAGGTGTAAAATGCTGAACTCCACTCATAGGTTTAGGTCCCATACCTTGTGGTGGAATATTCCTAGGTGGCAATCTAAATACATTGCTTAGTGGGTGGTAGTTCGGTGGCGGTGCACGGAACATCTGTTGAGTTCTATTCGGCATGCGGTTTTGATTTTGGTTATGCATATTAAATCTGAAAGGTTGAGGTTGAGGCTGATAGCCACGTTGTCCTAACGGTGTAGGCCAGTTCGGCACTGGTGGTCGCGGGATAGCTAAATTACTGTGAGACATAGGCTGCATGGTAGGAGGCATGAACATCTTAGGGACGCTCTGGGGTTTTAAGTGATCATTACGCTGTTGCAGGTACATTATATTAAGTTCTTCCTGCACGTACTCGAGAGCCTTTTCAATTGATTCCGGTCTCATACACCGTATACGAGAACCTAAAGGTTCCTTCAGTCCGCGTACATAAGCCTGCATGGTAACTTTTTTATAAAGAGTCCGTTTAGCGTCAATAGTTGTCTGTAAAGTTTCATGTAACGTCACATAAGTCATGATGGTACTAAATAACGTTTGGCAATGGTCATAAAATTCCTGCGGTGTCTTATTACCCTGTGTAGCTAATGAGAGGTCATTGTACAGAGCCGTTTCGTCTCGCTGGTCTGAAAAATTATTTATGAGAGCCGATCTAATTCCTGCCCAAGTTTCAGGAATCCCATTAGAATTAATAGTGGATGCTGCGGGTCCCGTGATCTTATTTAAAATACCATTTAATAGACATAAATTGCCTAGCTCGCTACCTGGCTCGGCGCTCGCATATTGGGATACCACGTGGTCACAAATATTAATAAACCTAGTTAATATATTAGGATTTCCGTCAAAGTCTGGCACAAGGCGTAAGGCCTTAAAAATAACGTCGGGTTGTTGAGCCATATTAATTGAAAATAAATTGGATAAATTAAAATCTAATAAATCACTATCTAAGTCTCTATTAATATCTACTGTGTGCCGGCGAGCCTGACGTGATGCAGGTTCCCGGGAATAAAATTTTTGCGACGAAAAATGATTGGAACTTAGGAGGTACAGAAAGGAAGCAACACGAGAATGATTCAAGTGTACTTACATAAAATATTTCATCATCTGGTTCTTCTCCGTGAATCGAAGTTCGGATTCTCCACCTGCGCAGCTCTCGTAGATTCTGGATACTCTTGACGGGACTTGATAGCCACCCGGGCGACTCGCGAACGCGAATATCGATATGAGATGATTCTAAGTCTCGCGAACCGACCCGCGAGTATCCTACCGACTGCGCCAATTACGTTTGCTGCCGCCGGAGGATCGAAAAAAAACCAAATTTACTTAAAATTACTTTAATTAATAGAAATTACAATATGTTTATTAACTACCGAATCCTATCGATATTAGAATAGAATTAATACAATGTTACACAAAACTGCATAAAGTAAATGTTGCGAAATATGCTTCGTCGGCGGCTCGTGGCTAACCGGACGTTGACGACCTCAATTTACGTGTATTGGGGTTCATGCGGCGTCGGCGATATACCTTGTGGTTCCGTACGTAACAAACGTTGGTGTTACTTGTTACAAACAAAAACATAATTTGATCTCAAAATGGAAAGTACGTAAAATATTTCAAAAGTTTCGTGATGTAAATAACATCTTGTTGAGTGTCATTGAAAGTTGAAGTTGTTCGTGTTCGTGACTAATTGAGAGATAAAATTAAATACCAAAATCTCGTTAGTTGAGAGACTGAGTATATAATTTAGTATCAAGTTTTGCATCTTTTGCAAGACCAATAATAATTATAAATATATTTTTGAAAAAAAAAAGTGAATGGGGAAGATCCTAAAAAATTAACTATTATAAAGCAATTAACAGCGATGTGTCTGTACATTGTAGATATAAATACTGTATTAGGATATGTAGGTATTTTTGGACCGAAGACATGTATTTTTTGATTTTTGTGATTGTCTTTTTATCATGCAAAAACTACTAGACGAATATTCATAATACTATTTTTGATTGATAGCTCTTGATAAGGTTTTAGAACTGGTATACGTTTAATGCCGCTACTGTATCGGGAATCCGAGACCTATATCTCTATGGTCTAGGTTATAACCTAAAACTAGCTTTGGCTAAATTAAAACCGGTTTTTAAGTCTCTATCAAACAAAAAAGTTTCATCGAAATCTATTCAGTAGTTTTTGCGTGATGCACGAATAAACCAGCAGTAATAAAATCCTAAATTAACACCTAATTGCCAAATACAGTGTTTTTTCAAATATTTTAAATGTTATAATTATATTTCTAGCGCAGGATATATCCTCTACAGACAATAACAAAATTGTTAGCGCTTTTCATCCGTAAAGAACCACAGCATGCGCACTGTACTCATGAATGAATCAACAGTTTCAGACGTAAATGCGGGACTGTATGACGGGACATGCCATGCGACACATGAAATCGATCTATATTCACTTAGCTTATTAGTAAGCTTGATTGATATTGTTACAAATCCTGTGTCAAAACAGAGATTTGGCAGAGAAATAGATGTGAAATAAATGTATTATCCATCCATCAGATTTTCAACGCTGGTTTTCCACTGCTGGACATAGGCCTCCCCAAGAGAACCCCACAACGTGCGGTCCTGTCATGGGGGATAATGCCGTAATCGCCACGCTTGGCAGGCGGGTTGGCGATCGCAGTGGATGTTGTATACTCGAGAGAGTTTTGCTGCCCACTCCCCCGGTATTCCCTCAGTCGGCTCTTACGACTCCCATGGGTAGAGAGGAGTGGGACAATTCTAAAGCCGGCCCCACACGACCCAAATGTGAAAAAATATATTATACCTATGTAGTAATAATTATTAATGAAACACAGAAGAGATTTATATAAAGACATAATTATTGACTACTGTGGCAGACAAGCCACTTTAGGGACCCACTTTAGGGTAATTAATAACCGCCACTCACGGACTCAGCCACACCAGGAGGAGCACAGCCAAGCAGTTCTTGTGGGGTAGCTATTTTATGTAGAGGCTAACCTTTGCCCGCGGCTCCGCCGCAGCCAGAAGCTAGTTTTTAGGTTATATCTCAGGTTCCCGATGTATTAGCGGGATAAAATGTATACCAGTTTTTAAGTCTAATTAAGAGCTAGTTGCATCAAAATTCGTTCACTAGTTTTTGCGTGATGCGCAAAGAACAAACAGACAAAAAATCTAAAAAAAAAAAACGTTTTGTGTTTAGACACGCCCATATAGCCTAATATCGTTATTTTTTCTCAAATATTTCAAATGTACAGACATAGCTCTGTTACAGTTTTATAATATTATAGATAGATAATTAATGTACTGCAGAATGACGTATACCTATACATTCTGAAGTCCAACCAGACGAAATCGCGGTTAGAATATAGTTATCAATATAAGAGCAACATAATTATACATTTCAACATAGAACATTTATTACTAGTAAAATATCACTCTTGAATTTATATTCCTACTAGTTTCAAACTGCAATGAAAATCTCACAAAATTAACTGTAGCAGAAAGACTCAATTACATGACTGGTAATGACTGTAATAAAGTTTGTTTTAAACGCTATGTTTGTGAAATCAAACATTTCATAAAAGCAGACTACATGTCTATTATATGTATGTATTTACAAAAAAAAGTAATATATGTATTATATCCGTAATCTGGTACCCATAGCACAAGCGTTAAGCTAAGTTTGGGACCAGAGGACGTTGTGTGAAAATATCCATGAATATTTATTATTATTATGTATCTCTTGAATATTACTTGTTTCAATGTTAAAATAAAATTTTGATAGAGACAACCTAACGATTATAGAAAGGAATCTTTAGCAACCACTATTTATTAATATTAGGAACTGCCCTTGTCAAGATTGGTCACACGACCTGGTGACTGGAAAGGTAACTACAAGGTTTTCGGTTAGGTCATTTGACGTCTGCCAACCAATACAGGCGGAGAGACGGCACACGTTAGTTTTATTTAGTGAGTGAGGGCACTACCCTCGTTGCCCCGAACGACGAACTGTGTGTGGTTAGGTACATTTTTCCTGCCTAAAGAAGACTAACCAGAACTGGTAGGTACCTAGGTACATACTATACCATTTTTCTCTAAACAGCCGTGAACCATGATTTATATTATGACTCGAAATGTTTCGATCTTTGATGAACTTAGCCTATATTTTTGGAGCTAAGAGATCCTTGTGAATATATTTTCGACATGTCGGATTGCAACCCTTCCTGAAAAATAAAGTTCCAAATAAAGTTCTAAAAAGTAATTATGCGTCTAAATTCCATAGCGCAGCTAACAAATAGAACGGATGACCTTGAAATCCTTGAACAGGTCGTCATAAATTTTAGCTAAGAACCATCTGATTACGTCAGCTTTCAAACAAAAAAACCGCATTAAAATCCATGCATTCCTTTAGGAGCTACGATGCCTTGCCACCGAAGGAATGTCACATAGTTCCAGTGGCCCGCCAAAAAAGACGGAGAGACGGCCCCACACTACCCTGTTCATTGCCCCGAATGACGGGGTGTGCGGTTAGGAACATTATTTTCCGCCTAAACAAAAAAAAGGAAGCTACGATGCCATAGACAGACACAAAGACACGTCAAAATTATAACACCCCGCTCTTTACGTCTGAGGTTTAAAACAACGGCCACAAAGACAATAAGTATTAAGTTCAATCCCCAATCCGAGGCAATATACACATCTCTTACTTTTGTACTAAATTCTGCTAACAAACAACAACAAACTCAATACGCATTTATATTATTAATTAGGGTTATTAGACAATAATAGTGCACAGTCACCTTGCAGGATACACGCCCACAGGAAAGAATGATATGAATCATCGTGGATTAAGTAGGTTTACGAAATTATTTTATTTATATATTCCTTCAGGAGACGAATGTAATTTGTTTTCGTTGAAAATAAATTAATATGTTTTCGTATCGCTGCCCCAAATACGGACCAGGAATAAAAGATCAACTTTAAAAGTAAGTTATTAAAATCATTAGCTTATAAACTGTTCTGTCACCGATTTTGATGTGGAGCCATCTAGATGTTTGTTACTAAAAATGTCCACTGTGTGTTCAGGTTTATTCAAAAATACGTAGGAAAAACATGTTAATGAAGTCAGATTAACGATCAATAGCGTTGTAGTTCATTAGTATTCTATCTGAGAACACGTCATTTTGGTACATGTGAACATAATTTGATTTAGTGCCGTGGGGGCTTTAGAATTGTCCCACCCCTCTCCACTCATGGGAGTCGTAAGAGCCGACTGAGGAAATACCGGGGGAGTAGGCAGCAGCACTCCCTCGAGTATTAACAACATCCACTGCGATCGCCAATCCGCCTGCCAAGCGTGGCGATTACGGCACTATCCCCCATTCCTTGGGGAAGCCTATGTCCAGCTGTGGACGTCGAAAGGCTGATGGATGGATGGATGGAACATAATTTAAATATACGTATGTTTAATTAAAATGCGACTCACCTAAACACAGTTACCTTAAAATATATTCGTATGGGTGTTTTTTGTAATAATCACGTTGATTACGCAAGGGGTGTTCTGCTCGTAAAAATGAACAAAAATTATGTTTCAGGAACGCAATCCGGACTTTTATAGCACAAATTAGTAATATTATTCTCTGGTATGTTTGAAAATCCTTTTTACGAGGTAAGGAGTTGCAGAAAAATAATTATAAGATTTTTCATATTACATTGTTTACTGAGGAGAAAAAGTGACACATTACCGCTCGAGAATACTGCTTTAAAAGCACCAGAGATCAGGAATCGCACTTATCAAGAATTGAATTGACATTCTATTTAAAACAGAGTATAGTTTTACAAATTTCAAACACCAAAAACAAAAGAAGACGGGTCGTTGGTGATTTTCACTTTTTATTTAAACTTGCACAATAAAATGCTAGCGACCAGTATCATTTTGCTAATTTAGATATAATATAAACATTTTCCTACGTACGCGTATTTAAATAACCCGTTGTCTTAGGTGAACGACAAACGCGGTAATACAACGCGACACGACGCGACACGAAAATATCAAATAGACGTCATAGTTAGACGTTGTATGTAGTACATACATACTATGTACATAAGTACATAGTATAGGTATAACGTAGGCCATAAGGCCTACGTTGTCGCCTAATGTGAATGCGACGAAACGCGAATAAAGTATTACTCGTAATACGTCGCGTCGCGTCGCTCACTTAGGACCACGGCTTAGACAGCAGATATACGACCGGCCTGATCAACCAGTTGTGTCGGCGCACCTTCCACGAGCGGCGGCTGGACGAGGATCGGGAGGGGGTAACGACCCGCGCGCGAGCAGCGCGCATATGTTACTAAGATTCGCTACACATAACTGTCGCGTAGATATAGATACGGGCATTTATTTCATTTAAATTGTAAAGTAATATTGATTTGGTATTAAACCTATATTATACAGTCCACTATATTATTATTAAACCCGTTACGGCCTAAACATTGGTCCTTCAGCGCGGTAAAATACGATACTAGTTTTGCCGTATTCAATATCGCTTCGTCATCGGTCACCATTGTGGGCTTCGACCGAGACTACGCAGTTTGAGGAGAAGAAATCGTTCCCGCAGCAACTTTCATTGCCAACGAGGAAGCTGAAGTCATTGCTTGGGAGTATAAATACAGTATTTGAGTGAGTCGTTCCAATTGGTATTTTCCTGCTTCGCATATTGCCGAAAAAATCATTTCCTCATCTTCTAAATCTTTTCATAGCATCCTTTTATTAACTTATTTATACTTAATAGTGCATACGTGCATCACCGTTGCATATTAATAACTTTTCTTGCTGTTTTATCGGACGCGTGTTCGAGCGTTGACCTTGACGTGACACTGACCTTTTTCTGCTTGCACCAATACTTTTATTCTTGCATAACTCAGCTGTTTCGCTGTATCTATAGTAATCCTGCATAGTTTGATTTAGATATTACTTTAAAATGGCAGATAATTATAAAATATTGCTTAAAAAACGTAGTTCATTAAAATCAAAGATGACTATTTACAATAATTATTTAAATTTAGTTAAAAGTAGTAGTGAGATATCTCAGTTGCAACGCTTAGACTTAGAGGAGCGCTTTAACAAGTTCCAGAATATATATAGCGAGTTCGATGAGGTACAAACACAAATTGATGTCCTTACAGATGATGCCGACCCGACCATCACTGAGCGTGAGGACTTCGACCGTCAGTTCTTTAACCTGGTGGCTCTCACGCGCAGCATACTCATTGTTTCATCAGACGGTGTCACATCGGAGGCGGGCTTCAAAGATGCAGACTCAGGTGCACATAATTCCAATAAAAATGATTTTGTTCGTTTGCCTAAAATAGATTTGCCACACTTTGATGGGAACTACCAATACTGGCTAGAGTTTAGAGATACATTTACGTCATTAATTCACGATAATTCTAGTATTAATGACATTAATAAATTCCACTACCTGCGAGCCTCACTGCAGGGAAGTGCGGCCTTAATTATAAAAAATATTAATTTTAAAGGTGATCATTACAAGATCGCGTGGGACTTGTTATGTGAGCGGTACAACAACAACCGCCTTCTGGTGAATAACCATATACAAATGTTATTTGAGGTCAGTCCAGTGTCCAAGGAGTCTAGTGTCGCCATTCGTAACCTTGTTGATACAATTAATAAAAATGTTAGGGCACTAACAATGTTAAAGCAGCCCGCTGAACATTGGGACATCTTGCTTATTTATATACTAACTAAAAAATTAGACTCGGTAACTAGTCGCGATTGGGAAGAACATAGAAACACCTTTTTAACTGCTGATCCCACGTTATCACAATTTTGTACTTTTTTAAGCAAGAGAGCGGAGTGGTTAGAATCCGTTGAATTAAATAACAGTCCTTGTAATGATACTATTATTGCCTTAAATAATTCAAAAATTACTCAAATAAACAAGAAATATAATGGTAACAGCATTAATAAACTAAATAAATGTCCTCTTTGTTCCCAAGCTCACACGTTATGTAAGTGTGAATCATTCAGAAAGTTATCTATAGAAAATCGCTTACAAAAGGCAGGCGATTATAACGTGTGCTTGAACTGCCTGCGCTTTGGACATACCGCTAAGCAATGCAAGTTATCTCATTGTAAATATTGTAAGTCAAAGCACAACACGCTTTTACATTTAGAAAGTATTGAGCCTAAAACGATTTTCAATCCATTGCCTTCTGCGATGCCCTCTACATCAAACGTTATGCCCGCAGCCAATTCTTTACAGCTTACTACTTCTTCGCATGTCTTACTGTCCACAGCTATGGTGAACGTAATCTCCGCGACAGGTGCGAAGTATACTGCGCGTATGCTGCTGGACAACGGTAGCACGGCGAACTTTGTAACGCAGAATTTAATGGATAAGCTTGGTTTGTCTCTACGCGGTACGAACATCAAGGTAACGGGTATAAATAATCACATATCCACTAGTACACGGTCTTGTCATCTCACAATAGAGTCTTTATGCTGTGCTTACAATGTAGATATCGAGTGTTACATTTTGCCTGAAATCACACAAGTTCTACCGTCTTCATTCGTGCATATCAATCACGTCCCTATTCCTTCAGGACTTATGCTAGCAGACCCGAACTTTAACGTTCCGTCGGTCGTAGACATCCTGGTGGGGGCTGAATTGTTCTGGAATGTCTTAGGCACTAACACAATAGATTTAGGGAAAAATCTACCTAAGCTTTGCGAAACTAAATTTGGGTGGCTAGTTTCAGGTAGTGTCTCGCATCGGTCGAGTTTTTCTTCTACATATAGTTGCCATCATTCTAGTGTCACTCCCGACCTTACTCAATTCTGGGAGCTTGACAATGTTTCATTAAAACATGCACTTTCTCTTGAAGAAAGAATGTGTGAACAACATTTTCTTCAAACTACTATTAGAAATGACGATGGTAGATTTGTTGTAAAAATGCCTTTAAAAGAAAATCCTAGTGCTTTAGGTGAGTCATACATTAATGCCAAAAAGCGTTTTTTATCCCTAGAGCGGCGATTTATACGTGATCCACAATATAAACATAAATATGTTATGTTTATGCGAGAGTATGAACGTCTAGGTCACATGACATTGGACATTTCCTCTGACCATACTTGTTTGCCTAAAAGCTCCATAGTGAAACATTATATTCCACATCATGGAGTTATTAGTTCTAGCACCACTACTCGACTACGCGTAGTATTCGACTCATCAGCTCCTACTAGTACGGGAGTGTCTCTTAACGACATTCAGATGGTCGGTCCCGTTGTACAAGACGATCTATTGAGTATCTTAATACGTTTTCGTCAGCATAAGTATGTGGTATCGAGTGATGTAGAAAAAATGTACAGAGCTATAGAGGTAAGTCCAGTTCAACGATCTCTGCAGAAAATTATCTTTCGATATGATTCCTCAGAACCTCTTAAAACATATACATTAAACACATTGACCTTTGGTATGAGTTGCGCGCCATATTTGGCTACCAAGTGCTTAGTAAGTCTGGCTGATAACACAGAGGATAGTCGTGTAGAAACCGCCATAAAGCGTGATTTTTATATAGATGATTACCTTAGTGGGGCAAGCACCGTGGCGGAGGCTATAGACATATCAAAGGGTGTACAATCGGTTCTAGGCTCAGCTAAATTTAATTTGCGTAAATGGCGATCAAACAATCCAGAAATACTTAAGCAAATTACAGATAGTAGCGAGTCAAATAATGTGTTACAATTTTCTGAGTATCGTCTTAATGTTTCTCAGTCTAAAACTTTAGGTCTCAACTGGGTTTGTGACTCTGATTCGCTTACATATACTATCAATATCTCGTCCTCAGTCAAAGTAACTAAACGCCGTATCCTGTCTGTAATTAGTCAAATCTTTGACCCACTAGGCCTCGTAGGTCCGTGCGTTGTCGAAGCAAAAATTATCATGCAGTCTATGGCTAGATAAATATGACTGGGATGACGAAGTATCACTCGAAATAAAAAATATTTGGTCTACATTCGAAAGCACAATAACATCTTTAAATTATTAAAATATTCCACGTTGGATTTTGTGTGATGGTTCTATTACATATGAGATACACGTCTTTACTGACGCATCTGATAGAGCGTATGGCGCTTGTGTGTATATTCGCTCGTATAGTAGCGATGGACCCACAGCTGTTCAACTTCTAGTATCTAGAAATCGTATAGCGCCTATTAAACCTACGACAACACCTAGGCTTGAGCTTTGTGGAGCTTTGTTAGGTGCAAGACTGTGTGCTAAGGTTCATGAATCGCTTACCATACCCATTCATAGATGTAGATTTTGGTGTGACTCTACCATAGTGTTAGGTTGGCTCTCTACACCTTCTAACCAATTAAAATCTTTTGTTAGAAACAGGGTGAACGAGATTCAAGAAAGCACATATGGACATACCTGGAGTTACGTACCGTCGAAAGACAACCCGGCAGATCTTGTTTCCCGTGGTCTTAGGGCAGATCTTATTAGAGATACAACCTTGTGGTGGAACGGACCCACATTTTTATTAAAAAATGAACATGAGTGGCCCAAAATGCCTAACACGGAGAGCCATGATTTGCCGGAAGTAGTAAATCATTACATTAGTAACTGTAGTAGTGATAATATTCATTCATATAGTAGTCACCATTCAGACGTCATCATTCATTCATCAATCATACATAATTTATTGGAGAAATATTCTAGTTTAATAAAAATACAAAAAATATTTACATATATACAAAGGTTTATCTACAACTTAAAAAATAAAAACAAATTATGTGGTAATCTTTCTGCAACAGAACTGCAAAATGCTTTAAACATAATTATTCATTATTCACAACTTGAGATGTTCCCAGATATATATAATAATTTAAAAGCTGGTCAAAAATTGCCACATAAAAGTAGATTGCTTCCTTTAACTCCGTTTCTTGATAGTGATAATCTCATTCGCGTGGGCGGGAGGCTTGGTAATTCCCCCTACGATTTTAGGATAAAACATCCCATTGTAATATGCAGTAAGCATAGACTTACTAAACTTATGTTTGAAACGCAGCATTTAAAATTATTACATGCTGGTCCTCAATTACTTTTGTCACATATTCGGCAGACATATTGGCCATTGGGTGGTAGAAACTTATCTAGATTTGTCGTGAATAAGTGTCTTAAATGTTTTAGATACAAGGCTCAAAATGTACAGCCTATGATGGGACAATTACCATCTTCAAGAACTAATCTTGAGTTTCCATTTTTAAATTGTTATGTTGACTATGCTGGACCAGTGTTGGTGGCCGATCGCAAGGGTCGCGGCTGCAAACTAACAAAGTCATATATGTGCATCTTTGTTTGCTCAGCAGTGAAAGCCGTACATTTGGAGCTCGTCACCGACCTCACCACTGAAGCTTACATGGCTGCTCTGAATCGTTTCGTGGCGCGTCGAGGTAAACCTCGAAGCATCACGTCCGATAACGGGACAAATTTTGTAGGTGCCTCAAACGACGTATGTCGGTTTGTGAGGTCGTCAGGCGTTGCTTCTGAAATAGCTCAGGAGGGTATAGAGTTTATTTTTACGCCTGCTTACAGCCCTCATTTTAATTCACTTGCTGAAGCTGCCGTAAAATCATGCAAGCATCACATAAAACGACTGTTAAATTTAACTCATTTTACATTTGAAGAGATGGTCACATGCCTCACTCACATTGAAGCGATTCTCAATTCGCGCCCTCTAACACCTCTCTCATCAGACCCCAACGATTTTTCGGCACTCACTCCTTCTCACTTCCTAATTGGACGACCACTTTTAACTGTACCTTATTCTCGTGTGACTGACGCCAATATCACATGGCTGGATCGATGGAGGAGAATAGAATATATCAGGCAGCACTTTTGGAGGCGGTTTCATAATGAATATACTTCTCTGCTACAGGCCAAGTCTAAATGGTTTCGTTCCAGAGGCGAAGTAAAGCCAGGATCTCTAGTCCTGGTGAAGGATAAAACAGCGCCGCCTTTACTCTGGTGCTTGGGTCGGGTCGTGAAGACCTATCCAGGCATCGACGGCGTGACGAGAGTGGCAGAAGTTAAGACGAAGAGGGGCACCATTCGTCGTGCTTTCAACTGCATTTGCCCTCTTCCAGTTGATTCTTGAAGACGTCCCTTCAACCCGGGGAATATGTCGGCGCACCTTCCACGAGCGGCGGCTGGACGAGGATCGGGAGGGGGTAACGACCCGCGCGCGAGCAGCGCGCATATGTTACTAAGATTCGCTACACATAACTGTCGCGTAGATATAGATACGGGCATTTCTTTCATTTAAATTGTAAAGTAATATTGATTTGGTATTAAACCTATATTATACAGTCCACTATATTATTATTAAACCCGTTACGGCCCTAAAGTGAAATCGAACAAAGATAGAGAAAAGATTAAACCAACGGTACTTAAAATCTGATTCCAAAGTATTTTAATTGGTTTACAAATAATCAAATTTCTTTTAAACTAAACTTTTCTTCGTTTGGTGACACGGCAGTTAATAGCTAGTTTTTTATAGTATTGACAAAACTTTACATAATATTTAGAAATATATATTTTTTTAAATAAATACCTACCTATATCAAATCATATTAAACATGGCTACCCCATTAGTACTCCAATTCATAACTCATAAAGTCATCACGATATCACAACAACCTTAAGTAAACTTCAAACATTCATTTATGCGGAAATTACAAGAAAACTTGAGCATAATTTTAGACGTGAAATTAATTAGGCACACGGTTTGATGTATGACTTAAGAATACGTCATTGATTATGGGGTTTGTAGAATATTGTTATAAGTATTCAAGAACAAATTGTAAGCTACTAGCTCCCGCCTGTGACTTCGTTTGCGTAGATCATAAAGTTCAAATCCATCGTTTGGGCGTATCCTACAGAAAGTCTTTGTCGGTATAAAAACCATTCTACTTATATATCCAGTCCATAATATATGTGTAAACAAAATTAATTTAAAATCCGTTTACCCATTAGGTATAATATGCTACGAAATCGCCACTTCCTTCCTTAATATGATAGGAATTTAGGTCATATTTTAGCACGCTGTGTTTGTGCAATGCGCGTTGTTTATCTTCGCAACCCATTGAGAAAAAACCTCAATTATCTATTTACCTAGTAAGTTTAATATAATTTTCAAAAAAATAAGCACGTAAGTACCTACTATCAAACAGTCAAACGTGCTTTGCAGAGTTACGATCTTAGACGGCGAATTGATCTCAATAATTGTATATTTGCAGTCTTTGGCCTAAAAGCTGTTTAAAAGTCTATCAAGTATTTAAAAATGATAAATTAACAATTTATATACACTTTTTAAACAAAATTAATTTAGATGACAGGAATAATAATTATGATAATAATGACAATTATGTTTACCATAATGTTTCTTTGAAACATAACTCGCAAAGTTTGGACAATTTACAGAAAACGTGGGGTCTTCAACTTCAGTTTATATTTTTTCCATTGCCATGTTACAAACAATTTATTTGCATTTATGTTAAATTTAGTCTTGTGCTAATATGCTGGTATTATTACTGTTTGTTATAAACCGTGATATCAATATCACAATATATGATCATGGAGTACAACATATTCTAGACTTAGTCATACATATGTAGACTCATCCATACCACCTGGAAGCGGTAGCTTCCAGGACACTTCGTCTTTAGCACTCTTTTCTGCCACGTAGGCTATGGGCTGAACTGTCTACTGCAGTTTTCCCAGCGCTTCGATGTGACCTTCTTTAAACACAGTTTGAGAAGAGCACTTTAATCACTATAGGACGTGCCTTGGCTGTACCCCTGGTATTGCCAAAGTCAATGAGCGGCGCAGACCCTTTGCCATCGTTAGAAATTTAAAAAAAACACTCCATCATCTTCCTAGCCTTATCACACTTCACATCTCCGAGAATTCGAGTTGTTTTCTAATTAAGTGTGAATTGTATTTAAAAAAGAGATTTTCTCGATGGCTTGTAAAATCTGCCAACCCACAGAGCCAGCGTGGTAGATTGTGGCCTGAAACCCTCTCACCCTGACAGGAGATCCAGCAGTGGAACAATATTAAGTTGACAAAAAAAATATAACTGGTTTCTGTTCGCGGCTCTCCCGCAGGCTGGTGTAGATACAGCAACGAGATAAAATATTTAAAAGCCTTATCAGGGGTGGTATTCTTTTTTAAGTTTCATAAATATTTGTTCATTAGTTATAGCGTAATGCATGTGCATTCAGAAAAAAAATAAAAATAAACAGTTGGGATTCAGAGGCTCCTAAATACCTAGCTAGCTTTTATGGTACTCTCAAATGTGCAGACACTCTGTTACAGTTTTATAATAGGTCTATTAAGATGTAAGTCAGTAGTAAAATAAATATTTAATGTCATCCAAGGCTTTATATAGCTCATATTAACAACATAAAGCTGGTTATACAGACTTCATCATGTGCTACCTCGAGAGGTAGTTTTTTACGTGATGTCTTATAACTTTACGGTTACAAAGTTAATCTCCACCTGCGGCTGAATTAAGATAGAACATGAATATTTGTTCCCTAAACTTTTTGCTTTACTTACAAAAGTTTGGAAACGAGAGTACAAAATTTATGTTAATCATTAATAAACGTTAAAATTCCAAGACAAGAGAAAGGCTCTCTAAGCTTTTTACGGTATAATATTCAAAGAATGCTGCCTTTGCATTCCGAAACTTCTAAAAAGTTACGTTTATCCTTTCATGTCAATTTTATGCTGACCAATTGCTATTTGTTTAACTTAATTGAGGAAAATGTGCTGCAAATAAGGCCACTGTTGCCTAATGCACTATGAGCAACGTACAAACATGTTGAACAATGAAATTCAGCGTGATGAAATGCCAGCCAGTGAAATTCAACATTATGGGATAAACGGAATATATTTACTACCCGTGTGGCGAAAAATATAATAATAATATATACAGTCATGGACATATAAAAATATTCGGACATAGTCTCGCTAACACAATTTTGTGTCGCTCAGAGTCGGCCAGTTCGCTGTACGTACATGCCTACATACACACATTCACACGTTAGTCAGCCATTGCCCGAGTAAACGTTATCACAGTCGGTAGGTCTACGCTGCAAAAAAATATTAAAATACAGCATGTCTTGTATGGTGAAATGGTGTAAAAACCGTAAAGACCGAAAGAAAAACAATCCAGGTGTCACATTTCATAGGTAAACGAATAATTTAATCACTTAGTTCCCTATTTTATACATTAAAATTAATATTAATTCACTAGAACAAAATAATTCAGTATTGCTAATATTCACTAGTTCAAATTACCCGAAATATGGGAGTTTTATAGTTCTATATTTATTACTTTTTTATACTCTGATTTTTTATTTTGTAGAGTAAAATTTTTGTAAAGTCAAGTTAATAGTGTTGTTGTAGTCTGCGTTATCTAAAACACATTATTCATATTTTTTTATTATAATAAATTTTCTGATGGTTTATTAATTTGAATTTGCGTTGGTCAGTTGTATAAGTACCATGAACTTATTATTGTAGTGGCATTTACAAAATCTAAATTAAAGTAATTATACCTATTGTAATATGTTTTAACGTAATAAAATTGCATTTGCGAGTGTTATTTATGTTCATAAGAAAATCGCATTTAACGAAAGCGACATAAAATAAGGTGATAGATGCCCACCGTATATGTCTATTTGTCTGCTTATTAACATTTTAGTCAAAATGGAAAAAATAAAAGAGAACTTTCTTAATCACTATTTATTTCTTAATTATTATTTAAGAATCTGAGTCTGTTACATTTACTAAGAATCTTTTTGTTACAATCAATAAAGTGAACCAGTAGCAGCATTTTATTTCGATAGTTTATAACATACTCGATATATCTCAACTACCATTGCAGTGTCAACAACTTTAGCCCGTCAGTAAATAATTATTTAATTTCGGCCATTTTAAAACTTTTGTTATTTCTTGCGATATGCCCCTTTACCTGTGTACATACACATTCGCCGGAACATAACATAAAATAAGCCTAATTAAAAATAGTGGAAAAATATGTAACAATTCGATTTCACCACATTTTAAAATTAAAGGGAATTACAAAAACCTCTCAAAGTAAAAGACAACATTATAAAAAAACTACTCAGCTTATGGGATGTTAGACATAAGGTACTTGTAATAAAAAAGTAAACAAACATCTTTTTCTTTTACCATATAGCTTTTTATTTTTGTGTCGCAAGGCATGTGCGTCTTCTATAGTTTGCATTAATCGAAAAATGTTCGATTATAATTTAACAATTGTAATCGATAATTATATAATTCATCGATCGTAAGATGTGGACTCTTCTAAATCTAGATTAAAGCTTATTCGTATACCTATTTTATATTGAATATTAAAAAAAAAATAGTACCTAAATACTTAGATATGAAAACATTATGATCTCATTCGATTGTTTTGTCAAGTAATCACATTTGAATTGGTCAGCACTTATCGTATGATTCTGTCAAAATTCCCACTTCGCGCTCCGTGCCTAACTTCAGAGATGCAAAGATTTGTTGTGACTACTTGTGACTACTACGAGTATACTCTTTCTTCATACAGATTTGTGCAGTAAGTTTTAAATAAATCAATACAGTAAAACAGTGTTTTTTTGGCTACTATTAACCTATGTATTCGTTAAAGGGTAAATTTGGCTAACATGGTATCCCTAAATTCACTCACACATAGATAGCCGCCGCCATTACCTTGCCTCAATTCTGTCTTAGCGAGACGCTGTCGGTTTCTTATACGTCCATGTATACAGTCATTACAAAGAATATTACTAAAAGAGCCCACGATAAGAACATAACGGATTGATTTATAAACGTCGTTCCTCAGAGACTTACTGTCGTTATTTTATTATTTTATGATCAGTTAAACGGTGTTACGTTTGAAACCAGCTTTTAAATATAACGATACCCTCTCTTTTAAATGCCAATTAAACAGCTTTCGCGTCACGTGATTCTACGCTGTACATTCATTTATAAATGCGTAGATAGCATAGATGGCAAATACTGGAAGGAGTTTTAATATAAGATGCATTAAATCATATCATAAAAGAAAACGAGTATCATTTTTTTTGTATAATAATAGAGATAGATTTCTTTACGTATTCGTTCTTTTTATTTCAACGTTATTACTATAAGAGATAGAGAGGTCTGAAAACTGATAACGCATGTTATAAACTAAGACGTGTAATTTTTTCATGGAAACTTTTGCTTTTAAGAGAAAGAAACGATATAATAGTATTCTATAATTCATTAAAATATAATGGGTAAGTAGGCGAACAAGTATAATAACACTTAACCACGATTTCCAGGATTCCAAAGATCCTAGGCTGCTAAAAGCTTTGCGGTGTCGTCATCATGAAACTCTTAATATGAAGTGTGCTTGACTTACTTACTTACTTATCATCACGCCATTTCCCTTGCGGGGTAGGCAGAAAGAACAAAGTGCCAAGAGGCTCTATTCTTGCATACATCTCTCGCTTCCTCAAAATTCATAACTCTCTTCATAAACGCTCGCCGGTTTCGGAGACTCCTGACTCCACCTTCCTTCAATACATAACCAATTTGGTCTAGATAGGTAAGTCTCGGTCTCCCCCTGTACCTACATCTTTCCACTTTTGCATTGTATATATTCTTCAATTTGCTCGTTCAACATTCTTTCCGGATGTCCGAATCATTGGAGCTTTCCTTTTTTTTTTCACCAATAGAAAGAAAGTTTCAGACCTACTCGCTCTCGTACGTCGGCGTTACAAATAGAGTCAGTCAGCCTAACTCTACAAATTTTTCGTAGAGACCGCATTTCGACCGCATTAATTTAACTCTCCTGCTCCTTTTTACACACCCAATATTCGCAATAATAATGTTGGGGCAAGCACGGCGTTGTGTATTGTGACACGTGCCTTGGGTACGGCACAAGTATACATGTTTATCCGCTTGCTCTAGTACACCATTGCCTATTGTGAGTCTAATATCTATCTTGGCTTCTCATATTTCAAAGAACGTTATTTTGGTAGAAGTTATATACGAAATGATCACCATAACACCAAGTGTATGCCTTTTTTTTTTGTTTAGGCGGGAAAAAATGTACCTAACCGCACACCCCGTCGTTCGGGGCAACGAACAAGTTAGTGTGGGGCCCTCACCCACTAAAGAAACCCGCCGTGTGCCTTCTCTCCGCCTTTATTAGCGGGCCACTGGAACTATGTTACATTCCTTCGGTGGTACCAAGTGTATGCCTGTATCAGCTATTTTGAGCAATTTTTCTTCAATCGATTGCTTATCCTTACTTCCTTACTATAATACTAGTTTGTTTGTTTGTTACGCTTTTATACCGCAACTATCGAATAGGACATTTTTATCCCGAAAAATGAATGGATCCTATAAAATATATATCTATCTATCTGTTTTGTGTATAATATCACTGTTAATTACAAGTAAACAGTAAACTGCCTCGGTGGTGTAGCGGTAGTGTATGCGACTGCTAATCATGAGGTCTGTGGTTCGATCCCCGGGTCGGGCAATGTTATTGAGCTTGTTCCTAAACAGAAAAATTCTCAGTTATGAAATGTGCCCGGTTGACGTCCAATAGGCTCGCCCCCTATTACGTGGAACTTAAACATAGCTGGCGAGTCGTGGGTGTGTAAAACACCTCTGCCTTCCCTTTCGGGGAATACAGGCGTGATGCTATGTTAATTACAAGCCGGTGAACATATGGTTTATTTTGTTCTCTCAGCCACAAGCCATGGCAGAATAAATGTATGATACATGCGAAAAAGTGACAGACGTATTATATAGCGAGTTTGTGTGATATGATTTATGTTGCCGCAACCGTTCACATTACATTACAGTCTGATTAAGATAAAATATATTATTAATATATGTCTGACTTATGATTGACTCCTTTCAAAATTTAATGCACTACGCAAACCTATTAATCTACTAAAAATTCCCGTGTCACAGCGTTCGTCGCCATTCTCCCCCGAAACGGCTTGATCGATTCTTATGAAATTTTGTGTGTATAATATTTGTAGGTCTGAGAATATGATGTAAACTATTTTTCATACTAAGTGATAAGGATGATACAACCCATTTTTTTTTTTTGACAAATTTTTTAATTTTATTTTTTATGAGACGGCATTAAAAATACATACTACCCTAAATTTTCACCCTTCTACTGCCAACCCCTATTTTGATGTGAAACATCTAATGCGGAGGGAGGGGTAAAACCGTCTGTTAGCGTGGCGACGCTTTTGCTCTCGTTTCATGCAGAACAACTGATTTTTAGAACTTAAAATGTCTCTATTTATCATATATTGTACTTGTAAAATAATATATACACACACATATCAAGAAAAAACACTATTTTTAACACTCATGATATTTTTGATGCCATTTTTGTTATTTAAACTAGTTAAAAACTGTTTAAAATAGTTCTGTCTTGTTTTTTTTCAACATATTTCTATTCAACTATTGGGCACGGATATCCTGTCAGAGTGAGTGATTTAGGACGTGGTCTACCACGCTGGCCCAGTGTGGGTTGACAGACTTCACGAGCTAATCTCTCCGACATACAGGTTTCCAAAAGACGCTTTCCTCCACTGAGCGGTGATAACTCTTGTAAAAAATTATCTCAAACTTTCTAGGAGCCAGCTTCTGACTTTTCGAGATTTTTCAAGAATCTGTGTATATTTGTTCGTCGGCATAGTTGTGCACTTACAGTTTGATCGATCGGTAAGGTTTAGAAATTTTCAATTGGCTGACTTTAGCAGATGGGTGGCCAAAAAGTTACACTTGACATACCCTGTGCTTCGGAAAGTACTTTAAGTTAAGCAGTGAGTTCCGGCTGTCTGTCAAATAACATCTTGAGCATCGTTACAAGTTGTCAGAGGCCTGAATAAAGAAAAGTGAGTGCGAAAATCTTTGAATTTTATGGTAAATACTCGTATTACTAAAAAGATGAATCATAAATTCAATTAAATTTTGCACTGTGAACTCTTGTACTAACAGTAGGATCATATTACTTAATTAAAATTTAATGAGTGCGTGTAACCTTTACGCGAATGCCACCACACATTCCTATCATGGCGATGAGCTCAATGTGATTAACATCAAATACCATCCATTATCCCACTGTCATTCCTGTGGCGTTGATTGCTTCTTAAAAAAAAAAAAGGACATTATGGTCCAACATTTAGTTCAAATAAATTTAATTAATTCAATCATTATAAAACTTAGGTAAGTATACCGAACGTCACTTCCGTTCTGTTACTTCCGACCCAAAAAAGATCTGAGTTACTTTTAAGTTGCGACTAGAGAAGTATTTACTTCAAAAATTTACTCCGTAGTTGTTTTAAGTTGTCCTCTTAGTTATGTCATAGAACTTAGATAGGCAATCGCTCCATTTAGAAAACTGGTGCATCAAAGAAAACCTAATACATTGAAGTCGACGCCAACAGGTTTAGGATAATAGGCTTGGAATATGAATTTGACTTAAACTTAAAGCATAGTGCATTATAGTGTTAATAAGACTGATAAATGCGAACTCATTACAGTTACTAACGAAGGAAAGTAACTTAACTAAGTTCAGTTTGTACAACAGGTAAATTTATAACGGTCCAAAGTTTAGAACACCTGTTCTAATTGTTAACAAAGGCCACAGTTATCTAGAGTAATTAGCCGGTACTATCCATAGGGATCGTGAAATAAAGTTGGTACAGTGACATGAGCAATTACTTGTACCTTTGACAATTGTATCTAATTCTTGTGGGAACTAACTTTGCAGGTAACTCGACTTCCCAGTAATTCACAAAGAATCACATAATAAATACACAGATGCGTATTTCACATAACTACGATTATAACAAATTATGAAGTTGATCTGATGTTAGTAAATGCTTCAAAAGTATAGAATACTAGCCTTTGCTCGCGGCTTCGCCGCAGCCAAAAGCTAGTTTTTGGGTTATATCTAAGGTTCCCGATATAATAGCGAGATAAAATGTATACCAGTTTCTAAGTCTAATCAAGAGCTACCAAATAAAAAAAGTTGCATTAAAATCCTTTTAGGAGTTTTTGTGTGATGCGAGAACGAACAAACAGATAAACAGATAGACAAAAATTCTAAAAAAAACACGCACATTAATTATCTCTATCCCGCGGAAAAATCCAGTTTCCGGCATAAAAATTAACCATGTAGCTTTCTGGACTCTATGTTTGCAAAATTTCATAATTATATTAATAACTTTCTTACATCTTTCTATGCTCTGATGGTTCGGACATGTGGAAAGAATGCCGGACGAGTGACTGGTTAAGAAGATAATATATACAATGTGAGAGTGGAAGGATCTAGGTACCTACCTACCTAGATCAAATCGGTCATGTATTGAAGGAGGGTGGAGTCAGGAGTTTCCGAAACCGGCGATCGTGTATGAAGAGAATTATGAATGTTGAGGAAGCGAGAGATGTATTCAAAAATAGTACCTCTTGGCCCTCTGTTCTCTGTGCCTACCCGCAAGGGAAATGGCGTAATGATATGTAAGTAAGTAAGTATCTTTCTTACAATATCAGGCTTGGTTGACAGCAAGGTCCTTAGTATTATCAACTGACATAAGTGGCTGTTTAATTACGAGTATAACTCTGACAACTTAGCGATGAATGGGAGGCTCATGGACTCTTATAACAATTACAGAAGTAATTGTAAACCAGAGAAATCGTAAATTTACATTCAGGAGGTCCGCCGCTTGTTTGTCGATGCTAGATGCTATAAATAAAACCAAATTGTACCACTTCTGGAATTAATGAACCACTTACCGGTATCAAGTACGATCCTCAGCCTAAGGACGAGACCTTACTAGGTATATTTTCGATATATCTTTCTTTCTTTCTATTATTAACTATGTTGATACGCTGCGGCTGCTCGTGCGTCGAAACACTCAACAAAATGAGTGCAAGAAAGCGTAAGCTGCACTCACAGTGGACACTTTTAAATCCTAATTGTGTATCTTCTCTTTTTTATACATCAATGGAGCAAACCTACCAGCTTGAGATTTTCTCAATACCTCGTGGAGTCTGGTAACGTGCACTTGGTCGGCGCAGTGGACTACAATCTCAGGCGGCTAGCTCAACAGTGTGACATCAATGAGTTGTGAAAAATTCCATTATAATAAAAAAATATACCAGTTACATAATAACTAATTAGTTACATAATAATTACTAAAAAATAATGAATCGATCATAAAATCGATTGTATTGAAATCCTCCAATTTATGGTTGATTCCTAAACGTTAAACCAAAGCCGATTCCTAATAAACAAAACGAAACAATTATTCCGATCGCAGTATTAATTTTCACTGCTAATTAAAATTGTTGCCTGGTTCCGTTGACTCGCTACTCGTTAACGATTCGGCACCATTTGCTTGTTTTAGTTGTACTACTTGGTATTTAACGTCATTAATTAGTAAGCAAATAACTGTTGGCATATAATGTAAACACAGTAATAGGGATGTTATTGTATCTATAATTAATTGAGCTCTGCAAACACGTCTGTTTTAATTCTACGCATCGATTCCTTTGGTAAGGGGACTGGTATACGCCGTTCTATAGACTAATAGCCAACTCGCCAAAAAAGGACCCGTCGTACAGATGAGGGATCTCTTGTACATAAATATTGTCATGCCTTTTTCCCGTAAGGGCAGGTAAATCTCTTGTAGGGAACAAAAATCCAGAGCTAGATGGCAGAATGGTACTGAAAATAGATTAACGATGGTTTTCAGGCGATACGGATAAACCTGTCAAGCTTTAAAGTAATTGAGTGGTGGGGATAATAATTATCAGATGGAACTATAAAGCACTTATGGTGTGCAACTCACAAAAGAACTAAACAGAAGATGAGATAGTTACTGGTGGTAGAATTAGGTAACAAGGGGGCACCTCGGTGTATTTCGGTTATTGTGGGAGATCTGCTACGAGCGACTCTCACAAGTGAATCTGACGATATTGGGATCATTAAAAATTCACGTATCAATTTTAGCATTTCTTCCCTTAGCTTTGTAGCTGCAAATACCCTTTAGAAGTGGGACGAGCTGTTTGGAATGAATGCTGAATTGGATGCGAGTTGTACTTCACATGCGGAGATAAATACGGTTTATATGTAGAGCAAATTCATTATTTGATCTTAAGTCACTAATGTTATAGATTAGAGCAATGAAATAAATATTTTATCCTTAACTATAACTTGCCCGCGACTTCGTCCGCGTGGACTTCAGGATATAATATCTAACTTTATGGGATATCAATTACCTTTATGCAATAATAACTATCCCATAGTAACCCTTCCTTTATCCGGGATAAAATGCTTATGTCCTTTTCCAGACTATATGTATGTAACATTTCATGATGATTGGTTCGGTAAAAAAATAAACAAACTAACTATCTTTCACATTTATGATATTAGTAACGATCTATGTATTCACATGGTATATCTTTTAATTAATATCTATTATTGTATAGTTATTATTTGTTATCTCAAATATGAGTTTGTGGCCATGAAATACCCTTAACCTATACTATTATAAAGATGTAATAGAGCTGTGTCTGTACATTTATCTAAGGTATTTGAGAAAAAAATACTGAAATAGGCTATATAGGCGTGTCTAAATATAAAACTTTTTTTTTAGATTTTTTGTCTGTTTATCTGTTTGTTTGTTCGCGCATCACGCGAAAACTACTGAACGAATTTTTAATGCAATTTAGCTCTTGATTAGACTTAACAACTGGTATACCCTTTATCCCGCTGCTATAATATCGGGAACGTGATCCTGAACCTATTAGCTAAAAACTAGCTTTTGGCTGCGGCGGAGCCGCAGGCACAGGCTAGTACTGTATTAAAATTAATGTTTCATGCACCATTTTCCAGATCTTTTTTCATCTAAGTCAGGAAACATACATTTTATGTTTATAAAATTTTATGGAAATATTTAAATTTTAGTTTTTAAGTTGCGTTTAATAAGTTTAAATAAGAAAGTACTTTAAAAAAATATATCATTGAACTAACGCGGTAAACTACCTATAGTTTACCGCATAAGAAACGTTTCATTTTCTCAAAGCACATGTCGTATATTTATTTGCAACCATAACTATGAGTACGACGACTTGTAATAGTTATTACGTAAATATAATATATCCTTGAATAAAAACTGTTACGTTTGACCTGACAAGCATTAATTAAGGGCAGATAACTTTTTATCTTTGAGATCAATTATCGGTTAGCCTCCATTTTCGGTCATTTAGTTTTCCCTTTTTTGTAACAGAAGTTATCAGAACTGTTTATCGCCTTAGCTACCTGTAATTATTATTGCAATATCCTAATGTAAATAGTTACATAATTATGGCGGTAATCCTATTGATATTTGTAATGCTGGTGATAATTTAGTTCTTCATTTCGAATGAACAAATACCCAAGACAACTTCATGTCGGACTATGGTCTTATAATCTATCCTATTTTAAAGCTGTAACAGAGCTGTGTCCTTACATTTAAGATATTTGAGAAAGAATTACTGTATTAGGCTATATAGGCGTAACATTTTTTTTGATATTTTTGTCTGTCTGTTTGGTCGTTCGCGCATCACGCAATAGCTACTGAACAAATTTTAATGCAACTTTTTTTTATTCGATAGCTCTTGAGTAGACTTAAAAACTGGTATACGTTTTATCCCGCTACTATATCGTAAACCTGAGATATCACCTAATAACTAAGATTTGGTTGCGGCGGAGCCGTAAAGGCTAATTCATTTTATTCAGCTTTTCAATATTTCCATCCATCCATCCATCAGCCTTTCACCGTCCACTGCTGGACACAGGCCTCCCCAAGATGGGGGTTATACCATAATCGCCACGCTTAGCAGGCGGGTTGGCGATCGCAGTGGATGTTTTTAGTACACAGGGGAACGCTGCTGCCCGGTCCCCCGGTAATCTTAGTCGACTTTTACGACTCTCATAGGAAGAGACAGGGTGGAGCTATTTTTGGTGCCGGCCCCACACGGCAATCAGAATTTCAATATTTGCAGACATATAAATACGTGTATGTATGATAAAAAAAACACAGTTTGCATAGTTTATCTAAAAACAAAAATTTTCAGACAAAAGTGTTAAGTGAAAGATTTATGTATTAGGTACCAGATTCTGCGCGTAACTCCGTCCGCTTCATAATATGAATATATCACTATACGGCAAATTAATTATCTCTACATAAACATAGTCATCCCACGGGCACCATTAATTTTTCCGGGATGAAAAGTAACCTATGTTTTCTGGGCTTCCGGCCATATATGTGTCTATGCAAAATAATTATGATTACTGGCTCACTAGTAGTGTCGGCGAGAAAGCGTAAGAAACAAGCAAACTTACTTTCGAATACACAATATTAACAAGAACATATTAGGTATATTATTTGTTTTAAGCACTTCTTATTTTGATACGTTATTACAACATACTTCATAACTATATCACAGTTCTTTTAACAATTATTCGACTTCCGTAATAAGTTGATAATAATCTATAAGGTTTTACTAGATAAAGTGTTCGGAGGCGCCATTACATAAATCGGTAAGAAAAAATAATACTTACTTACTTGATTACTTATCGACACGCCATCTCCCTTGCGAGGTAGGCAGAGAGGTCAAAGAAAAATAATATTTTTGGTAATGATTTTCGAACCATATCAAAAACGTTCTACCAAGTTTTATCCTATAGGTACTAATGTAATAAACCAAAAAGTATTTTTTAACGGACTTATCTCAGGCACCGCCTGTGCAATTTCAAAAAATATTTATATTTCTCAATTCTTGAAAAAGTCTATAGACTATAAACCACGACACTTGAGAATTAACGGTAAATGAAACCGCGGGGTACAAGTAGTAAATCTACATTTATAAGCATTGATGTATAAAAAGAGAAAATCCACAATTAGGCACTAAAAGTGTCCACTATATAAATGAGTGCAGTTTACGCTTTCCTGCTTTCATTTCGTTGTGTTGTTTCGACGCGCGAGCAGCCGCAACTTACGTAGTATATCTAACTAATCTGTGGCCGCAACGCCGGCAATGTAACAACGTGCCTAATAATACGAAAATCTCTTTAAAAAAACTCATTGACTATCTCTTTTCCTCTCGATCTTTCTGAAAAGTGTCATTACACTAACGCACGCTCTTAAAAGTTATTATTAAAGTAAGTAAAATCAAAATATATACAACTATTGCCTCGATTTCTAAAGACAAATTGTGTATCCTTAATTTATAGATTAATGTGAAGCCAAAAATATCCAGCTGAGTATTCTGCCGGATACTCTTACGAGAGAGACAGTGTACTCACCCGGTGATGGATTGAACACGATAATGTGTGAATGTAGGCACTTAAAGTGCATTTACTTAATTTATAAATCATTTAGATTTAGTTTTGTCCTTAATGTATTAATAATATTAAGATATCATTGACATTTTGTAAACAGAATAAGAAGTTAAAAACGCTTAAGATTTTTATTAATAATAATAAATCATTTATTTCAAGTTGTTTAGTTCACAACTCATAAAAATACTCTTCATAAAGTAATAATAATAAATAATAAGAATAATAACAATACACACAATTAAATCAAAATCATTCAAATGTCAATATTTTTACTAATAATATAATAAGAATAAAACGACCGAACTACTACTTAACTAGGGAACATTCGTGACTGGGGCAAACATTGGGTTGAATGTAGGCTTATCCAGTGCCCCAAAAGCGGAGAGTCCCACCTATCCATCAATGTGTTCAGAATGGTGTTGGGACTGCCACGCAGGCGCTTCAAGAGAGACGCACAACGCTTTCTTATGATGGCGTGAAAGCCATCAGTGTGCGCCTCACTGAACATTCCTGACGCACTGCAGAAACGTAGCAACCCCATCACCACCCTAAACTCATTGTTGTACAGAACGCGCAGCGCGTTATACGCCCTCTGCGTATAATTAACCCACAGGCTGCCGGTGTAAAGTGACTGGCAGTAGGCTTTAAAAAGTGCCACTTTTACCTCATTTGAACTGCGAGCAAACCTGCGAGCCATCATGTTACATCGGACGGCTAAGGCCCTACGCTCTCTCTCAATATCTTCATTGTCCTCAAGGTTTTCGGTGACCCAATGGCCCAGATATTTAAATTTTGAGATGCGCTTAAGAGGAGTACCATCTAGGGTTATAGGTGGTACATTGTGATAGGTCTTAGAACCGGCCCTAAACACCATAAACTCACTCTTCTTAACGTTATATCTGAGCCCATGGGCCTCCGCGTAGGACTCACATGCCTCCAGTAGCTTGCGCAGGGCTCTAATCGAAGGGCTCAGCAGCATCATATCATCAGCGTAGCTGATATTATTGAAACACACCCCATCTATGTGACAGCCAAGTTTGGTGCTACTGAGCTCATCAATCAACCGGTTCATGTACAGATTGAAAAGACTCGGTGAAGAAACCCCCCCCTGTCTCACCCCGCATTCCAACCTGTACATGTTCGAGTATGAGTCTTCACAACGTTTGTTTGATGACTATACCAATATCTAAATAGTGACGCTAACTCCCCTGGGAAGGCCGACTCAAGCGCCAGCTTCTCCCGCAGTAAGTCATACTTCACTAGGTTGAATGCTCTAGATAGGTCCAAATAACATGCATATACAGGAGTTTTTCTAGCTGTGTAGCTGACTGGACAGCTTGCTTGAGAGTCAAGATAGCACTTTCTGTCGATAAACCTGACCGAAACCCAAATTGAGCATCGTTTAGTCTGATGTGCATGCGTAGGTGTCGGTCAAGCAAACTGTCCAGCACCTTAGCCAGAATAGTCGCCAGTGAGATAGGCCTGTAGTTGGACAGGTCCGAAACATCCCCCGTCTTATTCTTTACAATGGGCACCACCGTTGTGTGCATCAGGTTATCGGGCAGGTACAAATGACTCAGACACAGATTATTGTTTTTTAAAATATTTTCAATTTATTTAATAAACAAAATCTGTAAAAAAAAAATATAGTACTTATCTATAAACTGCGCATACATAAAAAGTGTCTCATAGAAATTATTAGGATAATAATAGTCTGCTTTCTGTAATAATGTTTTTTTTACATTCTTTATTTTTTTAAATCAAGAGTCACTAAGGAATTATCCTTGTATCGCGGTAGACTTTACAAACATACAATGTCACAGACACAAAGTACACCCCTACTCAGCACAACCACGTGTTGATCACACAAAGTGATGTCCTGTGTGGGAATTGAACCAACGACACTGGGGCGGGAAGGCTTTATCCAACTAAACCACTCCGCCATCTGTGCTTCCATCATCTGTCAGTAAGATTAATGAACATTGTTTTTGTTACAGACATTCTGCGTGGTATCAAAACGTTTCCGCAAGAACTACATTCACCGGTTCACAGCGACAAGGTCACTATTCTGGTGGTCACCTTGGTCACCTGTGAGACGTGCATGCGTGTACCTCTCCACAAACCAGTACTTCGACTACTTCGTTATGGCAACCATACTGTTTAACTGTGTCTTCCTCGCCATGTCGGAGACGATTGAAGAAGCTGAGTAAGTTATACAAAATAATGTTGATTGTTTTGTTTCTGTGTGGTGACGGACTAATAATACAAGTTTCACCACCCCATTCTTTCCCACGGGAGTAGTATGAAGTGACTAGGGGAAGTACCAAGTGGGAGTACTCACTTGGTATCGGGCCCGAGTGGGTTGGTACCAACATCTCCCCGTTAGACCGGCCATGAAGCACATAGTTGCGTTTTGGCTGTAGCAGGAGGTAGCCGTTTATTCTTTCATTTCATATCTGTGAAATGAAATGGTGAGCATCGGCTTGACAATACTCTCGGTATAGTTGAGTCCATGAGCGATGGTTACCATGTACTATCAGATGGGCCGTGGCTCGTCTGTCACTACATGCAATAAAAAAATTCTTGATAATTATCATCATGGACATGCTTTTAACCATAACAAATGAAATTAGTAATGGCCTAGTGTTGTTACATTGATTACACTGATGTCCTAAAATGGACACTCACTTTTAAATGCTACACTAAACGAATTCATACACAATTTGATAAAATAATAGTGGTTAAATAAAGTCATAAATAGCTGACATTCACTATCACGTTATATTAATAATATTTTTATAGAGAAACATTTAAAAAGAAATCATAATGTGTAATTAGGCTTATTTTTAAATATTTCACCATTCAATGCCAAAGATAGAAATACTATCTAGTGTTTAATTTAAAAGATCTTATATCTATTCTCATAGATTACCTCTAAACCTTATCTAAGATAAATGTAAGTTTATAATTTGTTATTATTAGTATTAGACGTATTTTAGCTATTTCACAGTGCAGGCAGCACCTTAAAATACCTATATCAGAAACGTTTAATCTGCAAAAAACCTAATGCGTTTACTTATTAGTAAATTGCAATGTTACAATACGAGGGAATTAATTTCTATTAAAAAAACGACCGCGAACAAATTTTTGTATAGTCCACCAGCTGTTAGTTTTATTTAAAAGCATATGCATTTATACAATAACTCTAGATATAGTCCCCTTTTATATCTAGATGACATGTTAAAGTAAAATTTAGAACCTGAAATTATGTTCAGTAAAATTAATAAAATTCTTTTGGTGATTTAATTTTCCAAAACAAATCTATACATGTAGCGTTAACTAAAGTTACGTTACTACCTAGTAAAGTTACTACCCCCGCTTTGTCTATGTGCGAAGTATTTCTACTTTTTTCCCTCGAGGCAACC
Source organism: Leucoma salicis (assembly GCA_948253155.1). NCBI lineage: Eukaryota > Metazoa > Arthropoda > Insecta > Lepidoptera > Erebidae > Leucoma > Leucoma salicis. Next base: position 7,486,299 of record OX411820.1, on the reverse strand, counting down.
CTGTGTTATGTTAGGGAGCCATGAGGTCGTATTTTCAACTAAGTTATTGTCAGTTGTAAATTATTTTACGATGTTATTCTCAGACAAAGAGAAATATGTATTACGATGTATATTAGAACCAATATATCTATTATAAGAAGAGAATACGACTGTCTATACTCGTGTATAAAGTACAGTAAATTATATAGACATAATAAGATTGATGACATTTTTCAGATAGATAACCTATAAAGAAATAATTAATTACTCGACTGTACAGATGGCGGAGTGATTTAGATACCGGCCTCCCGCTCGTGTGTTGTGGGTTCGAGTCCCACGCAGGATAACTCTTAGCGTGATCCACAAATGGTTGTTCTTAGTCTGGGTGGGTGTGGTGGTTGTGTCCGTGAAATTGTATGTTTGTAAGGTCCCTTGTGATCGACAAGGATTATTCCTAAAAGAAGTCGACTTTAATAAAAAAAAGTGTGTGTCAAGAAGCTTAGAGTATATGACATATACTTACGACCAATCCAAATTATTATTTTTAAATACCGGAAACTACACAGACTGTAGTAAGCGTTACTTCCGTCAGAAAAAACATCTGAGTTACTCCCTAGTCGCGCCTAAAGAAGTATTACTTCAAAATACAAAATTTAAAGCAAGGCTGTCCTGTGAAAGTTGGATTGTAATTCTGTGGAACACTTTAACCATAGATATCATATAGATACATCTTGCTTTATTCTTTATACAGGGCATTTGTGTTATTTTTTAATTATTTATTTTTATTAGGTACATACATTTTAGTGATCCCTCAATCACTTAGACATTCACAGCTTTACTAAAGTTTAATTAAATCAATCGCCGCCAAAGTTGAAATGTCTGTTTTGCATGCACCCTTTTTTTGTTAAGGCGGGAAAAATATACATTACCACACACCCCATCGTTCGCGGCAACGAACAGGGTAAAGTAGGAACCCTTACCCACTAAATAAACCCGTTGTGTGCTGTCTTATCCAGTCTATTTTGTAATGTGCTCATTAAAATATTGAATTTGATATTGTAATAATCGAAGAAAATAATTTTTTACATGAAAATAAAAGAATAATGACGCCGATATGATTTTTTTTTTCAAAATATTATACATTTTTTACTAAGAATTATGGTAAAATAAAGAACCTCACATATCTACGTACACACATGAACCCTGAAAACTTTACACCATTTTTTTGGGCATTCGTGTAATATCTTGATATTTTTATATATTTTTTCAGCATTTGACATGCTTAGCCATATAATTTAACACAAATTGTGAAAATGTGAAATTAAAAATAACATTCACGAGGCGTCACCCAAGACGTTAAGTATGAATATGTTATCGAAATTCGCAGTCCCGAGCAATTGTCACGATGGCTTAATTGGCAAAGCATCTGGGACGGTATCCCAGCAGATGCAGGTTCCTGCTCGTGACTGTTATTTTCACATTTTTTGATAATTTATATTACTCGTGTAATTATTTTCATTAAAAGGAAATGCATACTCTACCTAAATCGCATAGTGTTTTAATAACCTTATCATTTGTTTACATAATCACCCAGTGTCAGGAGGAATAGAGAATATGTGTGAACATATGAAATTCTAAATAGCTATTAGCATTCACAGCGAGCTCTACAGAATAGATAAGTTGTTAATTTAGGAAATGGATTAATCTACTACACTTCGTCAAACGCTATTAGTGAACCTCGAGGCTGGGGATTGTGAAATTTACACTCCTCTGAAGTAGAGAGTAATAATTATTTCAGAAACAAATAGTAAAATAATTATCAGTGAGACGTCTAATGAAGTTGACGGTATAGTGTAAAATGTAGTAAGTCTAGATGAATTGATTTTGTTAAGACTTTGTTATGAAATAATAGGTTTAAGGCCTAAAGATTGGAAGTCTTTACTTACTAGTAGGTAAAGATGATAGATAGGCCTTAATATATACTTATTTATATATTAAGTACTTATAATATATACTTATCTGCACCACTTATTTAATACTATAATAAGTACTTTAATTTTCTACTATGAAAATATGTAAACATACCTTTTTTTTGTTAAGGTGGGTAAAATGGTAGCTAACCGCAGACCCCGTCCTTTGGGGCAAAGAACAGGGTAGTGTGGGGCCAAACTAACCATGTGCCGTCACTCCGATTAGACTCAAACCTGGTATACAATTTATCCCGCTACTATTTCGGGAACCTGAAATATACAATAAAACTAGCTTCAGACTGCGGCAGAGCCGCGAGCAAAGGTATATTTATTTATTTTTACTAGCGTAGTTTTTAATGGACTTAGTTGACGAGTAAATTGGGAAATAAAGTTCCCATCCTTCGCCTTTCTCCTTTGATTAAATTCGTTGCGGGTTTCAAGACAATGTGGCGTTCTCTGAGACAAGCCAAGCATTGTCACACAGTCTTGCTTCTTTAAATTGCTTCGTGAAATTTTGTGCTTGTATTTTGTCGAGAGTACCTGAGTAAAAAAATCCTTTTATTTACCTGTGTACTAAGAGTAATTATGTAATATGGGAATTTTATGCATTACATCAAAATATAATCTATGTAGACAATTTTATTGCGGAATGAAAGCAGAAAGTGATATAAAAATTATTTAATAATATTTTAAGCTGTCTTACGACGACTTGTTAATTAAAACATTAGTATTTTAAGATGTTTGATACGCGTAAGACCGTGTTATATATGTGTAATGTATAGAAATAAAAAAATTAATAGAAAAAAATATAAATTATCCAAATGCCTTTCAACGTTCACTGCTGGACATAAACCTTCCTTAGAGAACGCCAAAGCGAACGGTCCTGTGCCGCCTGCATTCAACGACTGTTCACTGGGACAGGCTATGACGGTCACTCCTGTTCTGCTACGGATTTCGTCACGTAGATATCTCAAGCATAGTCCGGTCCATGGCGCGCTGAGCGACTTTAAGCCTTAATATAAGGCCAACATTCAGAGACCACGACTCTGTTACGTAAGTTATCACCGGTAACACACACTGGTTGTAGACCTTCGTCTTCAGATACTAGAATAATGGACAAGAACGTTGTGATCGTGTACTAGGATATTCATTATCTTTTTTTTATTGCTTATGGTGGCCGACGAGCATTGGCCCAACTGATGATAAGTGGTAATCGTAGCTCATGGACTCAACTATACTAAGAGTACTGTCAGGAGCTGCATACCATTTCATTTCGCGGATGTAAAAAGAAAGAATAAAGGGCTGTCTTCTATTACAACCAAAATAACTTCTGGTCATGGGTCATGCTTCATGGGCGGTCCGACGGGAGACTGTGATACCGACCCACTCGGTCCCGATAACAAGTGAGTACTCCCACTTTGTACGCAACCAGTAATGCATTGGGTGATAATTGCTTACTTTGATCAGTCATCTCGTACGACACTATTGGGAAAGAATGGGGTCAAGACACTTGTAGGTTTTGTCCGTTACCACTAGGCTTTACTTATAATATTTTTGCAGATTAGAACATAATATCCTCAAAATTTCACCCCCAACCGAAACCAATGCCCTTAATAAATTGAAATAATAGGCCCGGAACGAAGAGGCTGACATACTGCTAACTAATTAACTAACTTATCATCACGCCATTTCCCTTGCGGGGTAGGCAGAGAGAGGAGAGTGAGGCCAAGAGGCTCTAGTCTTGCATACATCTCTCGCTTCCTCAACATTCATAATTCTCCTCAAACACGCTTGCCGGCTTTGGAAACTCCTGACTCCACCTTCATTCAGTACATGACTGATTTGGTCTAGGTAGGTGAGTCTCGGTCTCCCCCTGTACCTACATGCTTCCACTTTCGCATTGTATAAATCTTCTTAACCAACGCTCGTCCAGCATTCTTTCCACATGTTTAACCATCGGAGCATTCCCTTTCGCATTTATACTTCTAACATATTTTAAAACCTTAATAGGATTTAACTCTTAAGTCTCTTTAAAGAGCTAAATCTTCAAGTATGCAAACCGGCGTCTTTGACGACAAATGTTACCACGTGAGCGGCATTTATTAAAAGAAATTCCGTACTTAATTCCCACATTATGATAATATTTAACCTTTAAATATGATGACATAAATTTTGTAGAATTTGACGAGTCAAGGAAAATCTATTAAATTGCTTCTAAAGAATGCAACTAGTGCTTATGGGACTCTAAAACATTTCATTTAATTGTTAATTGTATAGTAATTTATATAAAAACTAGCAACCGCCCACGACTTACGTCTATATAGTCGTTTAGGCATATCCAATAAAAACACCTTGACAGAGTAGAAACATGCAATGTGTTTATTCAGGCCATATTTAATCTGTGTATTAAATTCGCACAAATCTAATTAATATTTAAGTCTATATTTTATAAAAAATAGCAATTCTTTGAGAACTATGGGGTATGGCCGAAGGTCAGTGCGATAACTCAGTGGCTTAGAGCACTTCTCTTTTTCCACATTCACAAATAATTTGTACTTTAAAGTAGCTGAGCATGTCAAGTGCTAAAAGATTAAAAAATCTTTAGGAACTATTAATTAAAGTTCAGTGTCTCTTCTACCTAACTACCAAATTTAATCCAAATCCGCTCAATCGTTTAATCGTGACTGACGGACACACATACAAACATCTTCACTAACTCTAGCATTTATAATATTAGTAGGATTAGTGGAATTCCAAGAGCTTCTTCCGAAGTTTATTCTATCTCTTTAACAAAGTTTTATCAAATGATTTAATCGTGAGGTTATATTACTGTTACATTTTCAATATTACCATACGACTATAGTGTCGACGCTACAACATTTAGTAGTAAAATAAGAGAATTTTCTCGTTTTTCGCTTAATAAATTACTGCCCAATCTTTTATAGAGCTAATAAAGTTATCACGCTGTCTAGTGTTAGGAGGCAAACACAGCTCGTGGACACAGCAATGCCAGGCACAGATATAAGCCGCTGCTGCCAATATATCCGTCTCAACGAACAAATAATTATGTAATAAGCAATTTAGTATATATAGATATAAATAATATATAGATATAAGTAATATTACGTCCGCTCCGCCGCAGTCAAAATCTAGTTTTTTTGCTTTTATCTAAGTTTTACGATATTGTAGCGGGATAAAATATATACCAGCTGTTAAGTCTAATCGAGAGCTATCACACAGAAAAAGTTGCATCAAAATCCGATCAGTAGTTTTTGCATGATGCGCGAACAAACAAACAGATAAACAGACAAACAGACAAAAATTCTAAAAAAAAATGTTTTGTGTTTAGACACGCCTATATAGCCTATTAAAGTCATTTTTTCTCAAATATCTTGAATGTACAGCAAGAATGACACAGCTCTGTTACAGTTTTATAATAGTATAGATTAATAACCTACGTACCTACTCTTCGAACAACTTCTTTATTTCTACCCATACAAAAATATTTATAATATAATTATACCTATTATTTAGGAAACAGTCCCATAAGATACTGTAAGTGAAAGGACCATTTATCATCCGTATACCGTTGTTTTATTCCACTCGTATGAGGTCCTCGAGGGTTTACTCCGGAACAATGTACAAACTTGCTCACGTATTAAGTAAAGTAGCTTGACCTTTGTAAGGACCCGTGTAAAATATACTACATGAATTGTTTGGCTTTATTTGGGTGGTGTACATCTTAAAAATTCAAAAACATGTATGAAAAAAAACGTGTAAAATGAAAAAAAATTAAAAAATACCTGGGAACCAAATCCGGCTGTCATAGAACGATTTCATATCATTGTGTCGCTTCATAAGCCATAGTATTTTGAGAGGTAAAGTTAATTTGTTTATGCATACTGTTGAATGTTTTTGAATTTAGTGGATTACGAAGGTTATCTTTACGTTAGTTAGAAGAGGCTTATGAATCCACAGAGCTGTAAAAAAATTGCAATATTACAGCATAGAACAAGTATCAATTACTCGTAGACAATGTATCTCGGAGCCAGCCTTTGTTCGCCTATCCACTGGAAAATTAATAACTACGAGTTGCTGAACAGATTAAATTATGCATTCAAGGAAGGTATTGCTTTGGTGGATAAACTGTTCTATTATTATAAATTAATATTTGGACAAATATTATGAAGACACATTATGATTACCACGTATTATTTCTATATACATACCTACATAAACTAAAATGATAATCTTTAAATCTTTATTTGAGGTATTCTCTAGTGGTATTCTCTAGAACTTCTGAAACGTAGCAATTTCTTTTTCCAAATAACCATAGACATTATGTTTATGTTATTATGTAACTACAATAAACATAAAATTTCAATAAATAAGTTGTGAAAAACCGTCGGAAGAAAGGTTCTCGAGTGGCGACCACGTATCGGACGACGCAGTGTAGGATGGCCTCCCACCATATGGACCGACGATCTGGTGAAAGCTGCAGGGAGCCGTTGGATGCGGTTGGCACAGGACCGCTCGTTGTGGCGTTCTCTTGGGGAGGCCTATGTCCAGCAGTGGACGTTGAAAGACTAATAAATGAATGGATATTACTTGTGTGGCAAATTAGCATACCCGCCCACCTTATGGTAAGCGGTTACCGTAAGCCTATAGACGCTGACAACACCAGAGGCATCACTCGCGCGTCGGCATGTCAAATGAAATATATAGGAGGCGGAAAAAAGGATAAAAGGAGAGGATAGAAAGATGGTTTGGGTCTACGGCACTGTTGCTCACCATATACAACAACGGTAGTAGTATCTACTGTTGTTTTTACGCTGATCTTCTGTGAGAGGATAGTTTTTCCCCAATCCAGCCCTTCCATTCCTACTGGGACAAGCATGGTTCTACCGCTAGAAGTCCATAATTAAAATTCTAGAACATTACTTAAAAAAACAAGGATTTTATGTTTAAGCACTGCGGTCAAATTGAATACGAAGCATAATATCAGTTGCAGCTATATTCACGAGTACATTTATTCATCAACAGGTTTATTGATTATCCGGCCGCTTTACTCACTATATTTATGGTTAATCTTTTGTTTGCTATTCAAACATTATTATCCAGTTTATCTGCGTACTCCGCTGTCAGACTTTTGATAAATTAGCTTTAGTATTCGTGTTAATTAACTTACGTGTTCTTGTAATTCGTTGTTGTGATTTTATAACTTTGTATGATGAATAATTACTTTCGGGATACGTAACTCTTTTATGTATATAATATTGTATTAAATATCTACCTATTTACTTTGTATCAGCGTTATTAATTAGAAATAATGACATATATAATATTGATTTAAGCATGATTCATAGAGGGGTCATAAAACGATCTTCCACTGCTCAGTTTTCGCCCCCACGTGAAAGGGATCTAAACGGGTTGCGTCACGTCGCCGCCATCCGGCTGATTGCTGCTAGGATGCATAAATATAAATTACATATATTTTTTGTCACCCATCCATCAGCCTTTCAAGGTCCACTGCTGGACATAGGCCTCCCCAAGAGAACGCCACAACGAGCGGTCCCGTCATGGGGATAATGCCGTAATCGCCACGCTTGGCAAGAAAAATTGTAAAGCCAGCCCCACGCGGCCAACTGAAGGCCTTTGTCACCCAACTGAAGTTTATTGTTAAACTAGATTCTGCCCGCGACTCTACTATATTAATTATCTCTATGTATAAAAAAATCATGAAAGTTAATAATAATTATAATCTTTATTGCCAGTTTTACAATTGACGGGCCTCGTGGAGTGGTCGGTAATGTAACCGACTTCCATGCACGAGGTCGTGGGTTCGATTCCCACTCAGGACAATTATTTGTGTGATGAACACAAATATTTGTACTGTGTCTGGGTGTTTTCTATCTATTATATGTAAGTATTTACAAAAAAAAAGTAATATATGTATTATATCCGTAATCAGGTACCCATAGCACAAGCGTTAAGCTTAGTTTGGGACCAGAGGACGTTGTGTGAAATGTCCATGAATATTTATTATTATTATTCATTATTTTCTAGTGGTAGTACCCTTGCTTATACCAACTAGAATGGGCAGGCTCGATCGGGGAAGTACCACCCTCTTACAAAAGACCAGCGTGTAACAACGGTAAGTAGTTAATCTTACCGTTGTGTTTCGTATGGTGGGTGAGAGCGCTGGAGGCCCAAACCCGCTCCTTATCCTCTCCTTAGTATCGCACCTATACTTTTTTTACTATCCACCCTATCCACCTCCTATCCCTTTCCTAGGAGATGGCGATGCGCGAGTGATGCCTCTGGTGTTGTCAGCGTCTATAGGCTTACGGTAACCGCTTACCATAAGGTGGGCGCGTATGCTAATTTGCCACACAAGTAATATCCATTCATTTATTAGTCTTTCAACGTCCACTGCTGGACATAGGCCTCCCCAAGAGAACGCCACAACGAGCGGTCCTGTGCCAACCGCATCCAACGGCTCCCTGCAGCTTTCACCGGATCGTCGGTCCATATGGTGGGAGGCCATCCTACACTGCGTCGTCCGATACGTGGTCGCCACTCGAGAACCTTTCTTCCGACGGTTTTCCACAACTTATTTATTGAAATTTTATGTTTATTGTAGTTACATAATAACATAAACATAATGTCTATGGCTATTTGGAAAAAGAAATTGCTACGTTTCAGAAGTTCTAGAGAATACCACTTACAATCAAATAAAGATTTAAAGATTATCATTTTAGTTTATGTAGGTATGTATATAGAAATAATACGTGGTAATCATAATGTGTCTTCATAATATTTGTCCAAATATTAATTTATAATAATAGAACAGTTTATCCACCAAAGCAATACCTTCCTTGAATGCATAATTTAATCTGTTCAGCAACTCGTAGTTATTAATTTTCCAGTGGATAGGCGAACAAAGGCTGGCTCCGAGATACATTGTCTACGAGTAATTGATACTTGTTCTATGCTGTAATATTGCAATTTTTTTACAGCTCTGTGGATTCATAAGCCTCTTCTAACTAACGTAAAGATAACCTTCGTAATCCACTAAATTCAAAAACATTCAACAGTATGCATAAACAAATTAACTTTACCTCTCAAAATACTATGGCTTATGAAGCGACACAATGATATGAAATCGTTCTATGACAGCCGGATTTGGTTCCCAGGTATTTTTTAATTTTTTTTCATTTTACACGTTTTTTTTCATACATGTTTTTGAATTTTTAAGATGTACCACCCAAATAAAGCCAAACAATTCATGTAGTATATTTTACACGGGTCCTTACAAAGGTCAAGCTACTTTACTTAATACGTGAGCAAGTTTGTACATTGTTCCGGAGTAAACCCTCGAGGACCTCATACGAGTAGAATAAAACAACGGTATACGGATGATAAATGGTCCTTTCACTTACAGTATCTTATGGGACTGTTTCCTAAATAATAGGTATAATTATATTATAAATATTTTTGTATGGGTAGAAATAAAGAAGTTGTTCGAAGAGTAGGTACATAGGTTATTAATCTATACTATTATAAAACTGTAACAGAGCTGTGTCATTCTTGCTGTACATTCAAGATATTTGAGAAAAAATGACTTTAATAGGCTATATAGGCGTGTCTAAACACAAAACATTTTTTTTTAGAATTTTTGTCTGTTTGTCTGTTTATCTGTTTGTTTGTTCGCGCATCATGCAAAAACTACTGATCGGATTTTGATGCAACTTTTTCTGTGTGATAGCTCTCGATTAGACTTAACAGGTGGTATATATTTTATCCCGCTACAATATCGGAAAATTGAGATAAAAGCAAGTTGTTGCGGAGTAGGCAGAGAGAACAGAGTGCTAAAAGGCTCTATTCTTACATACATCGTCACATTCATAATTCTCTTCATACACGCTCGCAGGTTTCGGAAACTCCTGACTCCACCTTCCTTTAATACATGACCGATTTGGTCTAGGTAGATGAGTCTCAATCTACCCCTGTACCTACATCATTCCCCTTTCGTATTGTTTATCTTCTTAACCAGTCGCACGTCCGGCATTCCTTATACATGTCCAAACCAAGATCCTTATTCTCTCCATATTATCCTATCTCTTACCTTGGAGTTGGCAACGCATGACGTCTCTGGTGTTGGTAGTGTCATAGACCCTATAGGCTACGATAACCATTTAACGTAACCGTTTATGTGGCCCGTAACTATGATTAATTGCCACCCACACAATATAGAAAAAAAAATTTAATAAATGAGGCTAGAAAGACGAAAAGAATATTTGCTCAGAATGTACTGAGACAATTCAGCTCCAATCCCCAAAAAACGGCAAATAATAAATTTATAATTTACTGACCGAAACAAACTTCCCGAAAGAATTAAATATGAATCTGCCGAACAGTTGGCTAGCGGAATACATGAATTTCTTCCGACTTGAGGGTGTTTTACGCATTGCGCTGACCTATTCCGGTAATGTGGGAAACGCAATTCCGTATTATAAAGTATAAAAGCAACAAACCCGCCATAATGTGGATTCACTGCCCCAACCCACATATTAAGGTACTTTACGTAAAAACGATCCATAATTCAGTTTTTAGGATGCTTATACTAAATACAAATCTCTTTAGTAGGTACCTACCAGTCACACAACTTTATCGAGAGTGGTGTATTTTTTGTTAAACCTCACACCGCACACCCCGTTGTTCGGGGCAACGAACAGGGTAGTGTGAGGCCCTCACCTACCAAATAAGCCAGCCGTGTGCCGTCTCTCCACTTATATTGGCGGGCCACTGGAATTATGTTACATTACTTAAGTGGTCGTGTTCTCTGGCCTGGACTAGGCTATATTTACTGTAGTACTTTTTAAACTTTCGCGTTTTATATTCATTATAACACTTTTAACGGGTCTATACGCGCATAAAACTTATCAAAATACTATTATTTTGACTAACCTCGACGTTTCGGCTGAGTTGCACCAGCCGTGGTCACGAGTAGACTGTCGAGGTTAGTCAAAATAATAGTATTTTGATAAGTTTTATGCGCGTATAGACCCGTTAAACGTGTTATAATGTATATTTACTGTATCGTATTTGTAGATCACATAAATAAATTATCCTACATGGTAATTAAACGCACAAAGCTTTGCATGGAAGGATGTTACCTAAACCAGTATCCATTTGTGTAAATATATAAATAGGATAATAATACATATTTTTCAGACTACAAGGTAAAACTAGGTTCTGCCATGCCGTTAAAAGTAGGTCGATAGGTAGTTTGAAATCATGTAGCAGAATATATTATTCAACAAGAGGTACCTACAAGCATACAAGGAGTTTTAGCAAAATAAGAATCGCATTCACTTAAATTAAAGATTAATGTTGTTTTTTAAACCTATTTTATGTCACTGCTGTAAAAAGGTCTTACTGCCTGCCTTCCAAAAAATTGGTCATAAAAGCCGATAGGTAGGTTAGTTTTAAATCATTGTATCAGGCCTCCGGTGATCTCACTCATCATACGAAAGACAACAATAGAAGTACTTTCGTTGTTTCACGCTTATCTTCTGTGAAAGGGTGGTACTTCTCAGGTCAAGCCAGCCCATTCATGCTAGAACAAGCAAGAGTCTTCTTCACTTTTGATTATAAACTTGTCTGTGCATAGAATAAATTTTCAAAATAACATTCGGAACAAAACTAAATAAGCTTACATATAAGAAATATGTGTGATTGAACATATAATTTTATTTAAGTTGCCCTTTATCTAAGTCTTTTTACAATGTGAAATGACATGACTTTGAGTGATGTCACAATATGTCGACAGCACGTTATCCCGGGGCTCGGATAGATGTCACTCCAAATAAAGCGTTATCAACGGTCACTCCATTCCTCATTTTTGTTGATTTTAAATGTAGTATACTGTACGGACTTTATTGTATTCAATTTCACATAAATAACCAACAGAGCATCATTATCTTTTGAGTACATTAACAGACCTTTTTTTTATATAAAACGTGGGTGGCAAAACTAGCATACCTGATGGTAAGCGGTTACCGTCAAGTAAGTACCATAATTTTTCGTTTAGTTTTTTAGAAGTTAATTTTCTTTTTTTTTCTTCTCGTTCATTTCAAATTATATTTCATGTGCTTATGTTTATTAATTCGTTAATGTTGTGTTTACCTATAATAAAATTGGGATATAGGGTATATAAGACGATTGTATTTGTTAGTTTTTATTATTTGTAATGCTTTATATATATGCTGTTAGTTTACCTACTAAAATAAATAATTAAATTCCATCGAAAGTCAGTACATGAACAACGACATCTGTGAATTTGAAGTTTTGACATGTTTTTATTATTTTTAGACAACACAGTCATGAAAGGGACCGTAAACACGCTATTTATACTATATAAGTATAAGGCTCACAATACTCACTCCTTTAAATGAACCGTTCCAAGGTCTATTTAAGTATTTGCCGTAACTTACTATATATAAACCTCCACCTTATTTCACAATAATGAGAGACAGATATAATATACCTAGCTTATCGTCTATGAAACAATGAATTTTTTTATCTTTCATGGTCCCTTGCTTTAATTCCGAAGGGTATCCCTTCAGATGAGAGGAAATATCTCCCTCTTATTCTGTATTAATTTCTATTTCAAAAAATAAAAACATCTGTATTCCTGAAGGGGTAGGCAGAGGTATTATTAGACACCCGCGGTGCGCCAGCTATGTTTAAATCCCTCGTAATAGGGGGCGAGCCAATTGCCTTCTACCAGGCACATTTCCAAACTCCGGGCTGCTACTGAGAATTTATCTTTTTACGAAAATGCTCAATAAGATTGCTGACCCGGAGACCCGGAGAGAAATAGAACCCGAGACCACATGATCAGCTGTCGCGCACACTACCGCTGCACCACCGAGGCAATTACCCATTTTTAGCAATTTATATTTCATTAAACACAAGGTTAAAAATGTGAAATCGAAAATAACAGTCACGAGCAGGATTTGACCTGCATCTCCTGGATACCGTCCAGATGCTTTGTCAATTCAGCCATCGTGACCCTTGCTTTCCTGACTGCTAATTTCGATAACACATTCATACTTCACGTCTTCGATTTCACATTTTTCACTTTGTGTTTAATGTATGTTGCGAAGCATGTCAAATGCTAAAAATATATATAAAAATATCTAAATTTATATTTCATTACGATTTATTAGTTAAAGGTTATATTTGGCCTGATCCTCCGAGCTCTTATCAATAAAGCAACTTGTTTCTTTACAATACAACTCCTATGTGTCGTATTGTGTATACATGGGAAATCAAAGAAGCCGAATCATTTTGCCTTACAAGTTTAGTCATGTCTGCAATGCGTACGCTAGCGAACTAAAAGATGAAGTTTCTCTGAATCCAAACTAGGTAATACAATACTAAGTTTACCTGGCATAATAAAGCTTAATAGAATAATTTATATTCAGACGAAATATAGTCAAGAGTTATACAGAATAGTTAGATAACACACGTAACATAGAATAAATTAACATTAATACAGTACCTACAAATGTTTTCAACAATTCCGTAGTTGAAATTAATCTACTAATTTTATGTAAGAGCTAGACTAAGGCGCGCGGATTTTAAGCTGATTATTTTGGCTCTCGAAAACATAAACACACATATCACACCACACCAGCAGGCCCTTCCCACGTACCACCGAAGGAATGTAACACAGTTCCAGTGGCCCGCCAACAAAGGCGGAGAGACGGCACACGGCGGGTTTCTTTAGTGGGTGCAGGCCCCACACTACCCTGTTCGTTGCCCCGAACGACGAGGTGTGCGGTTAGGAACATTTTTTCCCGCCTTAACAAAAAAAAAAAACGTCGTATTTTAAATGTAATAACGTCTTATTTTAAATGTAATATATGTATGCATGTTGAACACTAAACATCAATGCAAAAACATAATAAATAAAATAAAATAAAGTAAATAGTAAATATTCACGGACATTTCACACAACGTCCTCTGGTCCCAAACTAAGCTTAATGCTTGTACTATGGGTACCAGATTACGGATATAATACATTATTACTTTGTTGTCTGTAAATACACATAATAGATAGAAAACACCCAGACGCAGTACAAATATCTGTGTTCATCACACAAATAATTGTCCTGAGTGGGAAACAAACCCACGACCTCGTGCATGGAAGTCGGTTACACTACCGACTACGCCACGAGGCCCGTCAAAAGAGGCTGCATAGCAAAAATCACGAGGAAATATATTCCAAATCGACTAACCAACAATTAATATACTAAAATCGAATAACAAATCCAATCTATAGTGGTCTTTAGCTTTGCTTGCCCCAGCATGAATGGGCTAGCTCGACGTGGAATAACGATAGGCACTCCTGCTGTTCTATATGATATATGAGAGCACTGGATCCCCCTCTCCTCGTCCTCTCCTTATTAGTGACGCGCAGTTGATGCCTTTGTTGCTTACTTTCTTTTCTTTGTTACGGTAACCGCTTCCTATCAGTAGGACCATATGTTTCTTTGCCACCCTTGTAGTATAAAAATGCGATAAAATGTTGTTAGCGAGGTATAAAAAATGGGTGAGTAAACAATCAAATTTAAGATCAAACCGTACTTTGGCGACAACAGCGCATACTTACTACTACTCGTGCAGATAAAGAATGGGATTATAAATGGCGTCGCCACTATTTACTTCTCGCTCACACACTATCGCCGTCTATACTCACACCTAACGGTATAGATAAAGACAGCAAAAAAATAACGGTATTCATGATGCGTGAACTATTGTTTATAGTTACGCCGTAGTATGCTGACAGTACAGGCTCAATGTGCCGCCATTTATAATCCCATTCTTTATCTGCACGAGTAGTACAGTGGAGTGGTACAACATAAAAACAATCTTTTGATAACGACAGCAGAGCGGACCGAAAGAATTACGACAAAAGCATATTTGAAAATATATCATTGGTAGAATTTTCATATATAATTATATTTATTATTAGGTAATCCATCCATCCATCCATCAGCCTTTTAATGTCCACTGCTGGACATAGGCCTCCTCAAGAGAACGCCACAACGAGCGGTCCCGTCATGGGGGACAATGCCGTAATTGCCACGCTTGGCAAGCGGGTTGGCGATCGCAGTAGATGTTGTTAATGCTCGAGAGAGTGCTGCTGCCCACTCCACTAGTATTCCCTCAGTCGGCTCTTACGACTCCCGTGAGTAGAGAAAGGTGGGACAATTCTAAAGCGGGGCCCACACGGCCATATTGGGTAATGTATCAATGATATTAGTATAGCTTGATAGGTAATGCCGAGGACTGTCCAGACTATCTAGTTCAAAGTCAAAATTTCGCAATATATTGCAAAATAATGATCGTTTTTGAAAACAAATTATCACTGCCTGGTGAACGGAAACCTCGGTGTAGCACAAAAAAAAATCAGGATATTTATGAAGTCGTCCCTTATAAATAAATTCTATTCACGAAGCTGTGAATTAAAAGGTAAACGAACTATAAAAAGGATACTTTTATAATCGTATGCCACTTATGTTTTTGTAAAAATTAAATGAAAATAAATGTAATAGAAATACACTACTACGATATTATTCATGCAGAACTACGTATTTTTTAAATTAAATTACATACTTTGGTTGTCACAATGACTATTAATCAATTTCTGCATTTGTCTTTTCTTCCAATTACATTGTAGGCATGCAAGTAAACCTATAAGACACAAGTTGGAATGCATGCACCTAATTATAGAATACAATTAATACAAACATTTTACATCGAAATATAACTGCCTCGGTGGTGCAGCGGTAGTGTGTGCGATGCTGATCATGAGGCATCCGATTCGATCCCCGGGTCGGGCAGTGTTATTGAGCTTTTTCGTAAATAGAAAAATTCTCAGTAGCAGCCCCGAGTTTGGAAATGTGCCCGGTAGATGGCAATAGGCTCGCCCCCTATTACGTGGGACTTAAATATTGCTGGCCAATCGTGGGTGTGTAATACACCCCAACCTACCCCTTCGGGGAATATAAGCGTGATGCTATGTTTTTACATCGAAAAGTGACGTTTTATCTTTGATCGGGCTATGTCCGCCATATTTACGAGTATACAATTGATAAACTTGCTACCAGAGTGCTTTTTCTTAACATTGTCAGTGATTTTATGTAATATCTTTGTTACTTTTTTAAATTTCTTATTTTGTTATGTGTTTAGTTTGTTGTTAATTAATGTTTTGCTATTATTATATTTACGTTTTCGGGGTTCAAAATAACTAAACCTAATCTCTTTAAAAAACACTGTTTGTTTTGTTGACATTTTGTCTCAAACTAAAGCGAACTAATTTTCATATGCAATATGCTTTAAAACTTTGCCTTTTCAGAGATAAAGGCGATTAAGGAAAATAATAAAACAAAAAAGTATATTATTCTAATAAATCGCGTACTAACGAAATGTAAACAGACTCAATAGGCCGGAGTTCTAAACTTCCTCCTCATATTCTTACTTCCCACCAATTTTATAGCCCTTTTACTAAACAACAACATTTCAGTGATGCCCCGGTCATAGATAATATATGGCCTCGGTGCTGGCAATGTGTATACCTAATAATACCAAAAAGACGGCTTATCTATACGAATAATTACAATTGAAGTGTCGGTTTGTAATTTCTAAATAACAACTTTTTACTAGAACAAATTATTTGTGAATGTGGAAAAAGAGAAGTTTAGTGCGAGCGGAATTCTCTTTTCCCACATATAATTTGTTCAAGTAGCTGAGCATGTCAAGTGCTAAAATACAAATCAAAACTTTTTACTAAATGTACACGAGAGTATATTCGCTACCTATAACAAATTACCAATTTTAAAGTTTTTGTCTGTCTGTTTATTCCAGCTAATCTCAGGAACAGCTGGACCGATTTGGATGGGACTTTCACTAGCAGATAGCTGTTGTTACAAGGCATAACTTAAGCTACTTTATTTTCGAAAAAGAATTAGGATTCTATTAAAAAAGAAAATAACTAAATTCCACGCGGGCGAAGTTGCGGGCAGCAGCTAGTGGTGTAATAAAAATAATAATTGATTTGCAAATGGTAATCAAAACTTCGACAGACTGAGCATGTCTCAAACGTGAAATTATATTCAATCTAGGTATATTCAACACATGTGAAATAAAACCGTTACTAGAAACTAAAGTATCTATCACAAAAGCGTAATCCTATATCAATAAGGAATTTACACCGGTTCTTACTTAGGGAGCTTTAAGTGTCTCTTACCCTTGCGGGTGGCTAAACAAACAGAACAAATACGAGTAGATTGTCCTAATTAAACATGAATATAAACTCTTCACACGTGTTAAAAGTAAAACTATAATTGAGTGTCTTCTCTTTTCCAATTTCTCAATTTGCTTGAGGGTATGTTACTTTTTGAGAGGCAATGCTAGCCTAGTGGTAAAACCAAGGATTGCAGACACAATGTTATCCATTTTGATATTTTAAAATTATGTGTTTATGTGTTTACAAATTATCACTATACTGAGAAAGAAAAAATCTGCATACCAGAGAGATTTTCGCCATGGCTTGTGAAGTCTGCCGCATGAGGTCAGCGTTGTGGACCACGGCCTGTATCTCTCTCTCTGAGAGAAATCCCGTGCTCGGAGCCAGTAAAAGGTTGAAAAAAATGTTACTTTGTTACTCCTAGCTGCCTCCTTAGCCTGGCGGAATAAGTTTGCAATTTCTAACTAAGGAGGTCTATAATCTTGAATTTTTTAAAAAGTATTAAATATTCGGAATTTGAATTTGCCATCAAAACTACGAGTATATGTATTATGTACCTACGCTAAATTTCATGAGGCTCAATTGAGTAGTTATAACATTATTATATTGACAGCGTAACAAACTAACGCACTTTAGTAATTCATACTAGAAACTATTACGGGACGGGAAAATGAGTGACTGGCCAGATGGCATCAAATAAGTTTCTAATTTAAACAATTAGAAACTTATGTCATTCCATACGGCCAGTCGTTCAATTTTAAATGAATAGTTTCAAAGAGAATTTAACTATTACGTTTAAATAGTTCCTGCGTAGAGATCAACAATGTGCCTAGCCTGATGTATTTAACCCCCGACGCAAAAAGAGGGGTGTTATAAGTTTGGCGTCGATGTCTCTCTCTTTCTCTGTGTGTGTGTGTGTGTGTGTGTGTGTGTGTGTGTGTGTGTGTGTGTGTGTGTGTGTGTGTGTGTGGCATCGTAGCTCTCAAACGGATGGACCGATTTCGATGCGAGTTTTTTCATTTGAAAGCCAGTTTTCTTGCGGTGGTCCTTAGCTATGTTTGGTTAGTATTGGTCCAGCAGTGTAAGAGTATCAGCTCTTTACCAAAATGATGTAATTGCGTAGGGGGTTTTTTAAATTTTGTAATTTATAGTTATAATATATAATATATAGCCAATAGAACGTCTGGTTCCTTTTTTAAGTCGCCACTCTGTATCTTATGCCATAAATTAAATAATTATCATGACTAATAATTAACTAAAATACGTTGAGTAATCAATATTATTTATATTTTAATATCCACACGCGCGAAGTTGCAGTTTGAATATAATGTGAACATTTTTTTATCATCACTCAACTCAAAATAGACTAGATAATTCAAAGTACAATTTTATATCTGTATAAGAAAAATGTAAGAACTCTTTAAATGAACGCCCCACGATACATAAGTCAGCCATCTCGAGAGTAAAATCTGTTACTTACTGGTTTATTTTTTCATTGCCCACCGTTGTCTTCGCCTCGAAAACGTTCCAAGATCTGGCAATGTGCCCGAAGTAGGAAAGGTTTTTATTTTATGTACAATTACTAGTGAACAAGATATCGTGTAAGCGGAGCTTCCCTAAAAACATTTCTAATATAAGTATATGTGCTACTAAGTCCGGGTAACATGTATACACGTTTGTATACTTATATGCTCTGTAATATTGATGCTTATGCAATAAATATTATTCTGACCGATTATTAAGTGTCGCGAGTGGTTAATTAATCAGTAAACAAAGGGGAATAATAAGAGATTATTTTATTGACAGTAGTGAGTGGGTCACCACTCATTTTATCATTCGTCGTATAGAAAACAAATAGATAATGATAGCCATAAGTGGGGTTGGAAATTGCTAACTCTGCCATCTACACTACCACATTATGATTTGATATTATAGGATTACTAGCTGACCCGGCGAACTTCTGCCGGCATATTTTTTTTATCGTGAATATTTTGCAATTAATTAATAAAACATACGTGATAAAAACTATCATATCAAGTCACCCAAGACATTAAGAATTAATGTGTTATCAAAATTCGCAGTCCCGAGCAATAGTCACGATGACTGAATTGGCAAAGCATCTGGGACTGTATTCCAGGAGATGCAGGTCCAAATCCTGCTCCTGACTGTTGTTTTCGATTTCACATTTTCACACTTTGTGTTAAGGTATAATAATTTCATTCAGTGACATAAACAATAATAATTAATATCTAACATATAATTATATTATTACATTTAGTTTCGGTTTCAATAATTAACAGCTAGGTACGAGTCTCCTGACCTAATGTAACATAGTTCCAGTGGCCCGCCAATAAAGGCGGAGAGACGGCAAACGGCGGTTTTATTTAGTGACTGAGGGCCCCACACTACTCTGTTCGTTGCCCTGAACGATGAGGTGCGCGGTAAGGAATCTTTTTCCCAAAAAAAAGTAACGAGTCTCTTTCGCTATGAATGTGATTTTTTTACGGGAAATTGAGTTCTTATTTGAAATGAGTTGGGGACAAATTCAATCAACAGATTTGATCGTTAGTGTACATTGCCCACCCGTTATCTGTAACAACCACGCAACGAAATCCCGGTTGACAGATAGCTATGAAGTTTTGAGATTCTAAACAAGTAAACACGAAATAAACTGGACCTTATTACAACGACAACAAGTCTAAAGTAGTACGGGAACAATTAGGGAGTTAACATAATCTTAGAACTTAGTGTTGGACTGAATTTGTTGTGATTTACTTGGCAATTTATGTATACATTAATTCAGGTTTGTCCGCCACAGATACGAGAAAGCGGTTGTTGTAAAATATAACTTATTGTATTTGACTATGCTCATTATTATAAAACTATGAGCGATAAAAATATAAGTCATAGGTAGACTATGACAAAAGTGGCTCATGAGTTTCTTGCCGGGTTCTTCCTTATAAAAGACTTACCACGGAATCCGGCTGCTTGTGGTGATTGCAATCGCGACATTGCAGATGCACTTGCCTCAAGCGCTCGTGTTAGGTATTAGTAAGTAACTTTAACGATTTTAAGTGCTACATAATAAGCCTATGAAATGAAGTTATTATTGAATATGACTTATTTTTATACTTTCATATTTCCCGCCATGGTTCACACACTGGCCATACTACTTATCTTTTTTAAAAGGAAATCTGATATACTTGACCGTGTCAAAACGCTTTATCTATATGCTATTATAAAGCTGTAACAGAGCTGTGTCTGATGTACATTTAAGATATTTGAGAAAAAAATGAGTGTAATAGGCTATACAGGCGTGTCTAAACACAACACAATAATTTTTTAGAATTTTTGTCTGTTTGTCTGTTTATCTGTTTTTTGTTCACGCATCACGCAAAAACTACTGAACGGATTTTGATGCATTTTTTTTTATTTGAGAGATCTTGATTATACTTATAAACTGGTACATTTTATCTCGCTACCATATCGGGAACCTGAGATGTAAGCCATAAACTAGCTTTTGGCTGCGGTGAAGCCGCGGGCAAAGGCTAGTTTATTCTACTTTGGAAAACGCGCTCACGCCGGTATGACGTTATCCGTTAGCGGTTTCGCTAGAGCCATTTTTGACACCAAAAATTTAATGCATACTAGTATTTCTTTTTGAAAACGCCAAATATAAGAAATAAAAATTGAATGATGAACTACATTTGAAAATCAGCATTACTGTTAGATCACAATATATATGTACTGACCTTATATATAGAAACTACTAATTTTTGCATGCCGCCTAAAGCTGGTTTTTAGTTTACATTTCAGGTTCCCACATTATAACATTTTTGATTAGATTTTTTGTCAATTTGTTTACTTACACGTAAAACCTTTTGAGTTGATTTTAATTAAGCATTTTTGTGCTTCACCCCTTGAACAGATTTTAACACGAATACATATTTTATCTCGTCACTATACCTACCTATCGGAAATCAGATCCTTCCCAAAAACTAGGCCGTGTGGGGCGGCTTTAGAATTGTCCCACCCCTCTCCGCCCATGGGAGTCGTAAGAGCCGACTGAGGAATACCGGGGGAGTGGGCAGCAGCACTCCTTCGAGTATTAACAACATCCACTGCGATCGACAACCCGCCTGCCAAGCGTGGCGATTACGGCACTATCCCCCATTCTTGGGCAGGTCTATGTCCAGCAGCGGACATTAAAAGGCTGATGGATGGATGATAGACCCAAAACCTAGCTTCAAAAGGTAGTTCTTTGATAAAACTGTATTGTTAACATACCTGTGTTATGTGAACTATTCAGTAAATACATAGTATTTATTAAGGGCATCTGGTGATTACAAAATCTTGCAAGCTTATCTCTAGAGTACTTACGTATGTAAGCTCTGAAAGGAATTTTAAGCTTGAGAGAACATTCCGAAGGGCCAGGTAAAATTTAGATTTGTCCTTTCTTATACAAGACGTGAAACATCGTACATTTTCCTCGTAAGCAAGTAGCTTGGCTTTGAGTATTTCTATGTTCAATAAAAGATTATCATTTACAAAGGGTCACTGGTTCAGTGATCTCCTACAGTAAATAATCAACTAATCGGCCAGGAAATCATACCTACACAAATTATTTATTCTAGGTCTGTCGAAGTTCCTACCACCGAAGGAATGTAACATAGTTCCAGTGGCCCGCTAATAAAGGCGGAGAGACGGCACACGGCGGGTTTCTTTAGTGGGTGAGGGCCCCACACTACCCTGTTCGTGGCCCCGAACGACGGGGTGTGCGGTTAGGAACATATTTTCCCGCCTTAAAAAAAAAAGAAAAAAAAAGGTCTGACGAAGTTCCCACAGGGTAGTCCTGTTCGTTGCCCCGCCCCACACACTACCCTGTGTGTTGTCCCGAACGAAGGGGTGTGCGGCTAGGTACATTTTCTTGCATTATAAAAAAGGCTATATGTGTGCAAAATTTCAGCAGTTACAGCGTGAAAGCGTAGCGTAGGACAAACAAATTCACTTGCGTATTTATAATATTAGATTACTTTGGTTAGGTATATTTTATCCCGCCTTCAAAAAAGGTACTTAATCTACTAGATACTTAATCTAGTTATTAGCCTGATTATATTTGATTTCAATATTATTTTTTTCAGCGTAACAAACACCGTACCGTAGATGACATCAAACAAAAAATCCAAACAATATTGTTCATCTTCGTTCGTTCACGAAAATTGTCTATGGATCCGATCTTCGTGTGTGTGTCCAAAAATAAAATAGAGTATGGTCTGTAACGAAATTTCGTTTAAATTTCGTTCGTTTGTGAATTTTCGTTTTGTAGAAAGAGAGTAGACCTCCAGATCAGTAAACAAACTCACTTTCGCAATTATAATAAGCAATGGCTTACAATATTTCACTAATAAGAGCCAGATTTAGTACGGCAAAGCCATTATTCAGAGTTAGCCAAATGTCGTCTATTCAGCTCGGATTATAAATTACACGAACCACATAATAATCAGACAGTCATGTATATTATACGTCCTAAGTGACGTAGGCGTTGTACTCGCGCTGACAAACAGATTCGCCTATACTTATAAACACAAAGTGCGAAACTGTGGCTAGGCATGTCAAATGTTTAAAAAATAAGTAATCTATCGAAACACCTATACTTAGTTTTATGTATAATGGCAATATTGCATGCAGCCTATATGGTAATACATTGCTAATGGCCGGGGCCGAGCTATGATGACCTTGGCTTATGACTATGAGTCGTAACTAGCTCATGGAATAAATCTTCTCATACGAGACAGCAATGGGAACAAAATCGGCTGTCCTTTTCTACAGCTGATAGTTCACCTGTAGTAGAAACTACTTTTACGGCATATTTGGCTTTTATTTAATTTTCTACTATACAGACGTTCCAAATATTTTACAGCATACATGGTCATCGGTAACGACAAATGGTTAATCAATCAATTGTAGAAAATAAATAATAATCAACAAATAAATATTCATGGACATTTTACACAACGTCCTCTGGTCCCAAACTAAGCTTAACGCTTGTGCTATGGGTACCAGATTACGGATATAATACATATTCTACTTTTGTTAATACATAAATATACTAGATAGAAAACACCCAGACGCAGAACAAATATCTGTGTTCATCACACAAATAATTGTCCTGAATGGGAATCGAACCCACGACCTCGTGCACGGAAGTCGGTTACACTACCGACTACGCCACGAGGCCCGTCAATAGCAAGTAAACGCAATATATTCCGTAAAATTTATTTTTAGTTCCTAGTGTCTAATAATCGCGTGAATATAAGAAATAGCTTCAGAGCCGGTGGTTCCTGTGTTCGGATCCAAAAATAACTGAGAACTTACTACGTTTAGAGTTTTCCAACGCTTCTATAGACGTCTATATCATATCAATACACATCGATTTATTTAGCTCATCACAACATTGTGGATATAAAGTATCAAATACTGAATGATTGCATTAAAAATAAACCAAAGGTTATTGTGGAATACTGATTTTTTAGAAATCAGTCTACGTGGACTCACAAAATTTAAAGAATGGAAGAAAAATGAACTGAAGAAAAAAGTAATCGGATTTCTTGTTGGACAATTAATCAGCCTGTCCCTTGCAGTTATTAAATTTCCTCTGAATGAAAAATGGCGCCCTTCTTGCGAATGTTGAATGTTGACCCTCGGGTAATGAACCGGTTTTGCGCTTTAAATTAGCTTCCGTAGTATCTCAACTGATTAAATCCTTTACTAATTTGATAAATCTTTTTATAATGGCAATTTAAGATGACCCTTTTTATAAGATTTTTTCTCGCAATAATGAATAAACTCTTTCTAATACAGGAAAGAACTATACAGGAACACAAAATACAACAGCCCTTTTTTTTTGTTAAGGCGGGAACAAATGTTCCTAACCGCACACCCCGTCGTTCGGGTCAACAAACAGGGTAGTGTAGGGCCTTCACCTACTAAAGAACCCCGTCATGTGCCATTTCTCCGCCTTTATTGGCGGGCCACTGGAACTATGTTACATTCCTTCGATAGTAAAATACAACAGCCCTGAAGTATATAACTACTAATTGTGTCAAATAACATTGCATCACTCCTGTATCCCCGAAGGGGTAGGCAGAGGTGTATCACACATCCACGAATCGCCAACAATGTTTAAGTCCCACGTAATAGGGGGCAAGCCTTTTGCCGTCTACTCAAACTCCGGGCTCCTACTGGGAATTTTTATTTTTACGAAAAAGCTCAATAGCATTACCCGACCCGGGGATCGAACCCGAGACCTCATGAGCAGCAGTCAAATAAAAATATAATTACGTCAGTTGATGGCTTTAATTATCTCTATGCAAAAACTGCTACTCTACAGGAAATGTTAATTTCTCCGGAATATATCTTTTTTGGATTCCGGACTTTCTGTATGCTAAATTTTATTAAGATCTGTTCCTTATCACTTGAACTTTCACATTATGTAATACCTGTTAATAAGGATATCCGTGTGTTGTCATACAAAGCCGTTTAGCTGTTTGCACGATTAACTAATTCCTAAACATATAAAACAAGAAAAAACTTATAACAACATCCCCTTTTTACCACCGCACCACGAGACCTCTAGTAGGGTTCATCTTCACCACCTGTAGACGATCCCGTCCAAGACTATTCGTTTGCAGCGCTCTTTTCTACCACGCACGTGTACGCTCTGGAATAAACTTCCTGCTGCGGTGTTTCCCCAGCGCTACGATATACGTGACATGTCCTTCTTTAAACGAGGTTTAAGAAGAGCACTTTACTCTTCTCAAACCTCGGTAGGTTGCAGCTTGGCAGTTCCCCTGGTGTTGCCAAAGTCCATGAGCGGTGCTTACCACTTACCATCAGGTGGTCGTTTCCTCGTCTGCCACCGTTGGCAATAAAGAAAAACATGATACTTATTAGTAGTTTACTGACCGTATTTTGTAACGATGACGTAAGAGAGCGAGTAGATCTGAAAAAGTATTGGTGTAAAGATGCGAAAGGGAATGCTCCGATGTTTCGGACATGTGGAACAAATGCCGGACGAGTGATTGGTTAAAAAGATATATAATGCAAAAGTGAAAGGATAATACAGAGGGAGCCTGAGACTGGTATCTAGACCAAATCGAATTGAGGTGGAGTTGGTACTCTCCGAAACTGGCGAGCATGTATGCAGAGAATTATGAATGTTGAGGAAGCGAGAAATGTATGCAGAAATAAAGCCTTTTGTCACACTGTTCTCTCTACCTGCCCTGCAAGGGAGATAGCGTGACGATAAGTAAGTAAATATATTATTAGGATTAGATACTATTAAAACCATACCAATTATTAATGTATCCAAATTAAAATAAAATGCTAATGAATATGGAGTTTTCGGCCAAAGTTAACTATTATTACGTTAAGTCTTTGTGTAAATTAAATTAGTTTAGTAGCCGGTATGCCGCTGATTTATTAACGACTAGCCATTGCCCGCGGCTCCGCCGCAACCAAAAGCTAGTTTTTAGGGTTTATCTCAGGTTCTCGATATAGTAGCGGGATAAAATGTATACCTACCAGTTTTTAAGTCCAATCGAGATATATGAAATAAAAAAGATGCATTAAAAAATCAGGTCAGTAGTTTTTGCGTGATGCGCGAACAAACAAACAGATAAACAAACAAAGGGACATAAATGTTTTGTGTTCAGACACGTCTATATAGCCTACTACAGTCATTTTTCTCAAATATCTTAAATGTACAGACACAGCTCTGTTACAACTTTATAATAGTATAGATTAGGTCAATTATTTCATGTTTATACTAGCCTTTGCCCGCGGCTCCGTCGCAGCCAAAAGCTAGGTTTTGGGTTATATCTCAGGTTCCCGGTATAGTAGCGAGATAAAATGTATACCAGTTTATAAATTTAATTGGGAGCTATCAAATAAAAAAAGTTGTATCAAAATCTGTTCAGTAGTTTTTGCATGATGCGCGAACAAGCAAACAGACAAACATTCTAAAATTTTTTTTATTGTGTTTGGACATGCCTATATAGCCTATTACTGTCATTTTTTCTCAAATATCTTAAATGTACAGACATAGCTATGTTACAGCTTTATAATAGTATAGATATAGATTTAGTACTAGCCTTTGAACGAGGCTCCGCCGTAGCCAAAAGCTGATTTTTGGGTTATATCTCAGGTTCCCGATATAGTAGCGGGATAAAATGTATACCAGTTTTTAAGTCTACTTAAGAGTTATCAAATAAAAAGTTTCATCAAAATCCGTTCAGTAGTTTTTGCGTGATGCGCGAACAAAAAAGCGGACAAAAATCTAAAAAAATATGTTTTGTAGTTAGACACGCCTATATAGCCTATTACAGTATTTTTTCCCAAATATCTTGAATGTACAGACACAGCTCTGTTACAGCTTTATAATATTATAGATAGATAGATATCTAAAAACTTATATAAGTTGAGATAAAATCACTACAATATAACATTTTAACAGGTACTTATTTACAATATTACGAGTACCTATGTAATGACTTTGTATTCACAAAAGAGTTACGTAGGTATTTTGTTCTGGGATTCCGTTAGTTTTTTTTACCTTGCTAATGCAGGGTGTTGTCTTTAAAGCAGCATTCCTTAATAGTAATAATCTTTATATCGCGGGGGACTTTACAAACATACAATTTCACGAACACAAAGTACACTCAGACACAGAACAACCATTTGTGATCAGACTATTAGAATTTTTACCTGTTTATCTGTTTGTTTCTTCGCACATTACGCCAAAACTATTAAACAGATTTGAAACTTTCTTTTTAGTAGCTCATGATTAGACTTAAAAACTTTTTATCCTGCTACTATATCTGGAACCTAAAAATGAAGCTAGTAAATTATATAGATTGTTTGGGAGCCCTTAGAAGACTGAATATCACCAAATGTCCCCGAGACTCCACAATACCTTTTAATCTCTTAAAACTTCGTAATAAGACACTAGCCAGAGCAGTCACTATTCTTGTATCTTTAAAGATACCGACAGTTTATCAGTAGAAAATAAAACTAAATTTACGAGTATTGTATAATAAACATTTAAATATAAAAATGTCACCGTTAACCTTTGAAACTAAAATTTGCGGAAAAACCTCCCAACAAGACTTTTGTGTGAGGTATCGTGGATACTACTTGCCGTAATCAATTTCCATTTCTTTGTGGTCTGGAAACATAGAACTTTTAAAATAAAACCTTAAAAAGCAACGCCTTCTAAACAGTTCAAAAAAGCTCTCAGATATTTAAGACCCACTTTTAAAAATAAATAATCCTGTTAAAAAAGGCAAAATGGTACATTGGTTAAAATATAAGTCAAGTAAATAAATAATAATTACTTGTTCAAGAAAATTCTGAAACGTCCATTCCAGCGTTAGAAATAAACCTCTTTCTGTGTTTAACAGCACTCATTCCGTTTACACAGATATTTTTTGTTCCTTAAAAGAAAACAAAGGTCCTTATTTTGCCGTTGATTAAATTTGAATGAATTTTTAAGCTGTACTGCACATAACTCGAGAGTACCATTAATAAGCAAACGGTGTACCGAGACTGATGGTTTAATAATATGTAAACTTACCGTTGGACGTAGACGTCAAAAAATCGCTAGTTGTGGCGTTCCCTTGAAGTAACCTGTTCCCACTGATTACCTCCTCATAGATACCACATAACTATTTGTTAGGTCTATGTCCAGCAGTGGACGCTGAAAAGCTGATGGATGATGATGAATGAAATATTTGTTAGAATTTAGTGGCATACGGGGCTTGCAGGTACGAAACAGACACGCTGTGACTGGCTAATTTGAGGTCACGCTTGAATTAATTATTAATTGAATTATTCAAAGATATAAAAAATGCGTTAGTTCTTTTTTAATGCTAATGATGGCAGACGAGCCACGTCCCACCTGATGGTAAGTGGTAACCGTCACTAATGGACTCAACTATACCAAAAGTATTCTCAAGCCGCTGCGCAACATTTCATTTCTCAGATGGGAAATGAAAGAATAAACGGCTATCTTCTGCTACAGCCAAAACACACTGACGTGGTTCATGGCCGGTCACACAGAAGACGGCGGTACCGACCCGCTCGGGCCTGATAGCTACTTACAATTGGTACCCAGCCCTAACACTAGTAATAAAATGGGTCATAATCTCTTAGTTCCTTTAGTCGCCTTGTACACCTGCCGGAAAGGAATGGAGTGGTGCTACTCGTATTCTTAACCCGTCACCACAAGGGTTCGTTTAGAATTTTATACTTTTTTGCGCGATACCCTTTTTAAAAGTGTTAGTAATCTTTTTTCAAAATAAATGTAGCCTAAGTTACTACTTAAAACATCAGTCCAGCCATTTCGGATATTAGCCGAAACAAACAGGCAGATAAAAATGTAATAAAACGTTTTTTTCGTTATACGTACCGTATTTACTTTCATATGCATTTATAAAACGACTATTATTTAGACATACAGACACTTCAATTTTATTTTTTGATTATGAACAACCTTGTTTTCTTTTCCAGGTACATCTTTCTGGCGATATACACCGCGGAGATGATAATAAAATGTATAGCTAAGGGTTTTATATTAAACAAGTATACGTACCTACGCAACCCGTGGAATTGGTTGGACTTTGTCGTCATTACCTCAGGATACGCTACTATTGGCATGGAGGTCGGTAACCTGGCTGGCCTGCGGACTTTTAGAGTATTAAGGGCGCTGAAGACTGTTTCTATTATGCCGGGTAAAATATTTTATTTATATTTCTTTTATAAGTATTTTTTAAAGATTTTTATGTAGTTTGGATTGATCCAATTTATGTGTATAACATAGTGTAATATATATGCTAATATAATACAGTGTTTGTTTAAACTAATGAGAGCTCTAGAACTACCAAATACACACAAAAATATACAAATTTATCTTTTTCAAATGTGTTTGAAAGTACAATTTTTGAGGAATAAGCTATTGTTAACATTACACTACGACCAACACTGTATAAAATCAGAAACAAATGAAAACGAATCGTTGCAGAGACAAACAATAATTATAAATAACACGAAAAATATTGTCTATGCTGAAGTAGTCCAAATTAACGTGAGCTGCGCCCAAGATGGTAAGAAATAATGTGATATAATTATGGCTATGCGCAATTACTACAATAGCTTAAAAATATGCTAATATAACCAAAGATTCCGGTATAAAAATAAATAAATATACCTATCTATTCCAAAAGTAATTTATTAAACGTAACAAAACACAATAAATAGCGATGAACGTTTGATAGGTCGGCCATTGTGTCTTATATTCCTTACTAAGTGCTACAAGTTCTCGAAAGTTTCAAAATTGTAAAATTAAAAGAGGCCTATTATAAAGCCTGCTCTTAACAAGAAAAATTGAAGAATAATACTGTCTATAAATTAAATTCAACAGCGTGATTCGTAATTGGTATCCCGAGGGTTAATTAAAGAATACCGTTACTGGCACTGTTGACATTGTGCCCATCTGGGCATATATAAATCTTTATAAACTAGATTTTGTCCACGACTCGTCCGCGTGGAATTTAGTTGTTTTTCTGAGCAGAACGCTGTTTTTTTTTTAAACCTGCTGTTAGCGTTTTACCTAATTATTTAATTGTTTTTAACGCCATCTGTTGACAAAACCATCTAACTAGGAAGTATAACGTCAATCAATAAACTAATAACCGTTTTAATTCGTCTATGGATAACAAGAAGTCGCTTACCAAGCTATTTATAAAATACTCAAACATATTTGAAAAAAGAAAGAAAATCGTTTTTCACACCTGCGAGACGTCCCTTGACGGCTCATTTAACTAAAAGTAGGCTAAGTTACTCCTTATAACATCAGTTATCTACCAGTGCCGTCCAAGTCACACTAGCGTTACGAAGATTAGCCGGAACAAACAGCCAAACAGACGGACAGACAGTCAACCAAATAATTAAATATTTCTCTTTTGTTGCAAGTACCGTATACACTTTCATATAATATTTCGTAAAAAGTTGTTATTTAAACTTTGGACATTAGAAAAATACACTTCAATTAATGACATATATTCTGGACCACAGAAAAGGACATACGCTTTTTATCCTAGATAAATGGATGGTTCCTATGGGATATTTTTTTTACATAGAGATAATTAACTAGCCCTAGTATTTATATTCTAAGGTCCACGCGGACAAACTAATGAACAAACGAACATTTTAAACAGTAGGTATATTGTTGCTTAAAAACACTTGCGCTTAAGTAAATCACTACTCGTGACCACGGCTGGTGCAACTCTCAGTCGAAACGTCGAGATTAGTCAAAATAATACTCGTAGTATTTTCAGAAGTTTACTGCGCATATAGACCCGTTAATTAAATTAATATAAAACGCGAAAGTTTAAAAAGTAGGTACTATAAAAAGCACTGCTTATGAAATTCGAGACGATCTCCAACGCATCAAACATGTGGCTGACGTAGTGCCCAATAAATTATATTTAAAACTAATATAAATTACGAGTATTTAATTTATTAACTCAGTAAACAGGTTTAATTAACAGAAGCAACTGAACGGTAACCTAATTCTAAATATAAATAGGAAGTCCTGTACAAGCCCTCCTTTTATGTTACGCTCCAATTTCTGGGATTTTATGCTCATTTTTAGATTATATCTCCCGATTATATTATTATAGGTTCCCGATATAGTAGCGGGATAAAATGTATACCAGTTTTTAAAAGTAATTAAGAGCTATCAAATAAAAAAAGTTGCATCAAAATCCGTTCTGTAGTTTTTGCGTGATGCGCGAACGAAGAAACAGACAAATAGATAAGCAGACAAACAGACAAAAAAAAAATTGTGTTCAGACACGCCTATATAGCTCAATACAGTGATTTTTTTCTTATATATCTTAAATGTACACAGCTCTGTTACAACTTTATTATAGTATAGATAGATAGATGTGTGTATTGTGGTCAAACGAGTCATGGTTCATCAAAATTGACGACTATTTGTCACTAAAACTAAAACACAAAGGTGCTTCACTGTGGTTCACAATGGTGCTTCCGACACGCTAAAGCCCAATAACTAGTGAGTACTCACACTTAGTACTTGACTCTACCACCAGTAAGATTTTTTTTATATCAAGTTGGTGGCAACCACACATACGGCCCACCTGATAGTAGGCGGGTACCATAACCTATAGACTCTAGCAACACCAGAGGCATCACTCGCGCGTCGCCATCTACAAGAAAAGTGATAGGAGGTGGATAGGAAGTATATAAAGAGGATAGACAGGATAATACGGCATAGGGAGGGATCAGCTCATTCATGCTGAGATGCTGCTCCAGGAAGAAGTAAACCAGCCCACACAGTAGTTTGATAATAAGGAGATTTAAAAGATTCCGAGTACTTGTGGTAGGTATTAAAATAGTATGTAATTAACCCTATTGAGCTTTTTCGTAAAAGAAAAAGGATACATTCTCAGTAGCATCCTGGAGTTTGAAATTGGCTCGCCCGCTATAACGTGGGACTTAAACAGCTGGTGATCCGTGGGTGTGTAAACCACCTCCGCCAACTCCTTCGGGGAATACAGGTGTAATGCTATGTTGTTGTTGTTGTAATAAATCCCTAATCAATGTCTACAGGTCTGAAAACCATCATCAATGCATTGCTACATTCGTTCAAGCAGCTAGCGGAAGTAATGACATTGACAATCTTCTGTTTGATGGTGTTCGCTTTGTTCGCTCTACAAGTGTACATGGGTGAGCTCAGAAATAAATGTGTCAAGAACCTCGTCGTGCCTCCAGGGCAAAACTTCACAGATGAAATTTGGTCGGCGTAAGTATTCAAATTTTCTCGTTGAAAGTAAGTGCTATCAAGTCGTGTTCATTTAAGTCAGATATTTAACTGCGCAGATGGTGGAGTGGTTTAGATACCGGCCTTTCGCCGAAGTGTTGTGGGTTCGATTCCCGCTCAGGACAACTCTTTGTGTGATCCAAAAATAGTTGTTCTGAGTCTTGATGTACTTTGTGTCCGTGAAATTTGATTTTTGTAAAGTCCCCCGCGATACAAGGATTGTTCCTTAGTGATGTGTGTTGTCTTTTTAAAAAAAAACTTTAGATATCTGATATAATAGTAATGGTAATAACAATAAATAATAATAATAAATACTTTTTACCCAGACAGGGCCCATATTTTACATTATATACATAAATATCTACAATTAAAAAAGTAAATAAAAACAATTAAACCACATCGAATCAGACCGTGAAAAGTGATAGGGCTCTATTCCTAATCATAATAATTCGAAAAAAAAAAAAGACTCGATTAGTAAAGTATTTTGGTCGTTATCGTGTTAACATACATTACCTACAACTCACGGACGTCCAAGCCAGATTTTTTTCAAACAGTTTTTTAACTAGTTTAAATAACAAAAATGGCATCAAAAATATCATGAGTGTTAAAAATAGTGTTTGTTCTTTATGTGTGTAGATATTATTTTACAAGTGCAATATATGGTAAATAGAGACATTTTATGTTTGAAAAATCAGTTGTTCTGTGCAAAACGGGAGTAGAACCCACCTCAACGCTTCGCTTATGAGGCGTGTAATAACTTTTCTGAACTGCGTCTTAGAAAGTAGTTTTTGTTCGAAGGTGTAGTAGCATTCAATATGTTAGTGTAGGTATACTGTTCTATTCTTGCTTAAATATTTTATTCAATTTTTTGATGCAAAAATTACACTTTCGAAGATAGCATTTAAAATTAGAAAAAGTCCTTGTATGGCATGAGACCATACAAACATACCATAGATGAGAAATGGAATCCGTAGAAATAGAAAGCTCTCGATACGAGGGAAAAAATTATAAGAACATGAACAAAATATAAGATTTATAAGAACGTTACAATATTCTATCTAAAATTTACCGTTGCGAGGAAAAATAACATGATTAATGTTGTGATTTACGCGGCCAAAAATATTATGTAAATAAGGCTTTTCCGTAGTCATGCTATGAATTACAATATGAACTAAAAGAAGCACAGTCTCAACATAATGAAGCCTTCCGCCATTTTGCTGTTCAGATGGACGTGTTCAAGTTGAAACATTATTTCTTTTTTAACTAACTTATCATCACGCCATTTCCCTTGATGGGTAGGCTGAGAGAAGAGAGTGCCAAGAGGCTCTATTCTTGCATACATCTCTCGCTTCTTCAACATTCATAACTCTCTTCATACACGCTCGCTGGTTTCGGAGACTTCTGACTCCACCTTCCTTCAATACATGACCAATTTGGTCTAGGTAGGTCTCGGTCTCCCCCTGTACCTACATCCTTCCACTTTCGCATTGTATATCTTCTTAGCCAGTCGCTCGTCCGGCATTCTTTCCACATGTCCGAACCATCGGAGTATCCCTTTCGCATCTTTACACCAATACTCTCTTTCATACCTACTAGCTCTCTTACGTCATTGTTACGAATGCGGTCAGTCAGCCTCACTCCACAGATTCTCCGCAGAGATCGCATTTCGACTGCATTGATTTTGCTCTTATGCTCCTTTTTACATACCGAACTCTCACTTCCATATAATAACGTTGGGACAAGCACTGCGTTGTGTATTGCGACACGTGCCTTCTGGCTGAGGTGGTGGCTGCCGAGAAGTTGTCCCAATGCTCCGTTCACTCTATTTCCCGCATTCACTCTTCTTTCTACATCAGTGGTGTACCTTCCATCCCGACTGAATCCACATCCAAGATATAAAAATTCATCCACTTGTTCTAGCACACCATTTCCTATTGCTACTCTGACATCTGTTCTGGCTTCTTCTCTTTCAAAAACCATTACTTTGGTTTTGCTCACATTCACACGTAGGCCCCTTTTCTTACAATCTTCTGCCATTACGTAAACTAGGGTTTGCAGGTCAGTCGCAGACTGCGCTAATAGGACCGCATCGTCTGCATATAGCAGCGAGTTAACAACTGAGTCACCCATCTGAACTCCCACATTCATTTC
Source organism: Leucoma salicis (assembly GCA_948253155.1). Lineage (NCBI taxonomy): Eukaryota > Metazoa > Arthropoda > Insecta > Lepidoptera > Erebidae > Leucoma > Leucoma salicis. The sequence goes on along the minus strand of OX411820.1, from coordinate 7,451,972 downwards.
ATTCAACCTTTGTAGACATTTATCTATATATGATAAACAGTCTGGCTGATAGAACGCAGCCCTGTTTAACGCCGATATTGACATCAAACCAGGGTGACATTCCATCAAAAGCCATTTTTCAAACTTCTAATCACCCATTCAACTTCATCCATACTAATGTCATCAGAGGATGCCGGTACCAAATGCTGATCTGTTAGATCACATGTGGCACCAGCATCACCCTGAACATCCGCATACATATCTCCAAAATATTCACTCCATCGGCTTAACACATCTTGTGTTTGCGTAAGAATGTCTCCACCTTTAGACCTTATTTTATTCATTCCGAAAGCTGACCAACCACTCCGAGATTTCTTCACCTCCCTCCAGAAAAGTTTGGTGTTGCTCTCGAAGTTTTTGGTCAGCCTTTCTTCTGCAATCATATTTGCTCTATCACGCTTCTCTTTCACTAAGGCTTTGGTGTCATTCTTACGTTATCGGTATATTTCTTTGTTCTGTTCTTTCATGCTTGCACTCAGGTTCAAAGAAGATACATAGTCCAGCCACGCTTTCTTCTTTTGGTCTACGGAAGCTGCTACTTCCGTATCCCACCATGCATCACCTTTCGCTTTCCTATGCTTCTTTGAGCATCCACATTCTTCTTTCGCTGTATCTACTATACTATCTTTCAATGCTCTCCAGCATTCTTCTATGTCAGATCCCGGCTAACTTGCCATTGTCAGCCGTTCACGGACACCCTCTACATACTTTGCTCTTACACTCTCTTTTTGCAACTTTTCAATCTTTATTCTTTCAAGCCCTCCGAAGTGGACACGCTCTCGCCAGTGTCTCCACTTTCTGAACAGACCACTAAATCTCGCACGAATAACGAGATAGTGGTCCGTGTCGACAGTGGGACCCCTGTAGGCTCTTGTATCCAGAATTTTACTTCGGAGGCGACTGTCTACCAGAATTAAATCTATCATACTTCTCTGTTCATTCCTTCTCTATGTATACATATGGATGTCCTTATGTTGAAAAAATGTGTTTGACACAATAAGGTTTCTCTCCATACATACATCCGCAATGAGCCTACCTGCATCATTCACTCTCTTATCACCAAATGAACCAAGCACGTCCTCGAAGTCTGGACGCTTGGTCCCAACCCATCCATTCAAGTCTCCGCATACGATCACGCGTTCACTAGCTTTTGCCAAATCCAGAATTACCCTAACATTATCCCAGAACTTCTCTAGATCCGATGCCCCGAAGAGCCTACGGGAGCATAAGCTGCGACCATGAAGACCCTGGTGACACCTAATTTAATCGGACCCATATAAGTCTGAGATCAAACATTCCGTAGTCTTTAACACCTGAGGCCAAGCGAGCGGACAGCAAAACCCCCACTCCCATGCTGGCCCGATCGCTCTGCGGTACACCAGACCACAGAGCTAACCCGCCACCAGGAAGATCACAGGCGTCGCTACCCTTTCGCTTGGTCTTTGTTACACAGAGCACATCAAGCTGTCTGTCCGACATGACGGTTACCAGCTCGTGTAACTTATCTTCCACACCACCTCTTACATTCCACGTGCCTACTCGACACTCTACTCCCTTCGACTCACCAAACTGGGCAAGGCGTGATGGGTGGCGGCCCCCATCGCCGCAAACTTTTTTTTATAATCTGGTCTGGTGGAAGGAAAAATAGGTAGTAAATAGGTAGTGGTATTTTCCATCACTGTTACATTACCATATTAACAGAATTATACGCTTATAAAGTAAGCAGCTTAAAAATCCACTACTTGCCACTGAAATTCCAATTAAAATCGACCCACCAGTTTGAAACAAAAGAACAGGCAAATCATAATTTAAAATCTTTCGTATGGCAATGGCTAATAGCAAGCCTTTTGGATTGGCATAAAATTTAGTAAGTATACAGATGAGACACTGAATTTACTTATAGGATACTTTTTATCCCTCAAAAAATAATACATACCAAAATTTTGATATAACATGAAATTCCTGTGGGATACTCCCAAATAGCTTCATGGATTTGAACTATGAAGTCCATGCAGCCGAAGTTGCGGTTTGAAGCTAGTATATATAGTAGTGTATATATACAAATTCAACCTATTCACATTTATGAAATATATAAGTATCTATACCTATTTTATCCAGGTGGATCCAGCAGCCATCGAACTGGATAATGACTGAAAATGAAGTGCCTATTATCTGCGGGAATCTAACTGGGGCGCGTCATTGTCCCCCAGATTATACGTGTCTGTGTGTGGGACCTAACCCCAACCATGGTTACACTAACTTCGACAACTTCTTATGGTCGATGCTCACCACTTTCCAGCTCATTACCTTGGATTATTGGGAAAATGTTTACAATATGGTAAGTTATTTTGTATTTTGTATATTTTTGTGCATCAGTAAAAGCTAAAAGGTTAATGAACAGATGTTGGATTATATTTTTTAGCACCGCACGTGGTTAATATTCATTAAATGAGAGAAAAGAAAAATATCTTAAAATAGTTCATGAATTTGGGAAATACGAGTACTTGTGACTAAATATTTACTTTTATTATTACACAAAAAAAACATATAAGCCACAAGAACAAAAATTTAGGTGGATGGTTACTACCGAAGTAAGTACAGTTCCAGTGGTCCATCAAATCAGACCATGTCCCACCATAACAAAAAAATGTGGGTGGTCTGTGTTTATATAAAAAAATATATAAATTAAATTAACAAATTGCTTTTATAATTTTACTCTTCCAAGAAATAAAAGGTAGATAAATAAAATGAACATAAATATAATATTCAAATCTAAAATGTTTTACGGAATGCAAATTTAAAAGCAGCATAATTAATATTTAAAATATATAGAGGTCAAGTTTTACAAACTAACATCTAACACACATCCAACTCACACAATTACAAACAACCCTTTCCGCGAAATCTAACAATTGTAAATTTATAAACGTCAAACACGACATGATATAATCTTGACCACTAGCATAAATTCTCTCTAAAATATTTTAAGGGAAACAAAATGAACACATGAAATATCTTTTACGCATTCTCTGCTACCACGATGTTTTGGAGTTTTTGAATGTTTTTTTAGTTATATAATTCCATAAAGTTGTCGTAAGTATAAAAAAGATAAAATAATTTTAAAATCTACTTCGATTTTTTTATTTTGACTCGTGATAATGCCCGTCGGAAAAGGCACCCTTCCTTATAATTAGCCTCCGGTGTGAAGAAATGGCTAACTAGCCTTTCAATCAAAGAGCACGAAAGCGTACCACAAGGAAATGAATGCATATTAATTTAACGAGTGATATTTAACTTAGAATAGGAGGATCGAAAGAGTATCTCGTAATTCAAATATACCCATTTTGATTCTAGAACTAGAGTTGATAGGGTAAACAGAAAAGGCAAACTAAACAACACAACGGGGAAGAGCTGGCATCACTCATATCATACACATGAATTTCATATTATACTCATGTATCTAATACTAGCTGTTACTCGCGGCTTCGTTCGCGCAAATAAATGAATATTGAAATAGGAACGATTTTGTTAAAAAATACTGTCTCCAAATGAAATTCTATAAGTATTCATAAAAATTTTAGGTTTAATTACTATAGTAAGTACCTCGTTGTAAATGACGTTTGCAGTGTTTCCTTTTGCGTCTAAAACTCACTCTGGAGCATGCAACATAAATCTCTCCATGTGAAAAGCAGTCCTAACTTAAATCGATGCTAGTCATTTTTAGTAACTTACTGTTTGTTTCGGCTAATATCCATAACGGCTGGACCAATTTGGACGGGACTTTCGCTGGCGTATAGTACGTGTTACAAGGAGTAACTTTGGATACTATCATTTTAAAAAAATTACTAGGTTACCGCAAAAAATTTAAAACTAAATTCCACGTGAACGAAGTCGCGGGTTGCACTTAGTTTAAAAAAGTTGTTCACTTAAACTTTATATAATAAGATTCTTCAATATTGAATTTCATGCTTTTTCTTTTAAACATAACAAACATTTTATGCAAATTTTCGACTCCTAATTCCCCCTCTTAGGGGTAAATATTATAAAATCGCTGATATATGTACGTGTTCATTTATTTTTAACCAGAAACAGGTACTTATATGAAATTTGGTGCTTCTTACTTTAAAAATGACGAACATCCCATACAAACTTTCAACCCCTAAATAACCATGTTGGTAGTTTTTTTTTTAAATTCCATTATAAATGTAATTTTATTGCTGATCAAAAACAGATATATAAAACTTCGTGCTTTTACTTTCAAGCTGACAGAGTTCCATACAAGCGTTTATACCTTATTTTACCCTCTAAGGGGTGAAATTTTCAAAAATAGTTTCTTAGTGGATCTCTACAACAAAAAAGGCATCAACTACCAAAATTTCAAGTTTGCAGCCCCAGCGGTTTAGGCTCTGCGTTGATCGTCAGTCAGTCGGTACAAGCAATTATGTGTTATAGATAATATTATTATAGATAATAATATGTATTATATTATTATAATTATTTTCATTTATTAACATAACATCACTAGATACATTTTTAAATAGTATATTATAAAAAATAACACAACATTTAAAAATATAAAAAGTGTGTAGACCCACTGGCAACGGGTACAGGGACCAAACTGCCAATGGCTAGGGCCCCAGAGATAGGAACTTCCGAACAATGCGTGCCGTATCCAGAAGTACCGCCTTCTGCATCAGACCCTTGACCCAGCCATCCAACGCGAGCCTCTTAAGATGTTGGTCGAGGCTCTTGGCTATCAGTCCATTAACTGAAACCACTATCGGTACAATGATCGCTGAGTCCACATCCCACATGTCAACGATCTCGTGGGCCAAGTTCAGATATTTCATCTGTTTCTCCTTCTCAGCCTTCACGAGATTCTCGTCATGTGGTATGGTGACATCAACAATCATTGCCCGGCGCTCAGTTCGATCAACCACCACAATATCAGGCTTGTTGGCTACAACAGTTCTGTCCGTGATGATTGATCGATCCCAGTACAGTGTGATAGGGCCATTCTCGAGAACTGGCTCAGGTACATACCTATAGTACGGGACCTCGACTTCCACAAGCCCGTATTTCAGAGCAAGCTGCTGATGAATGATCCTGGCTACTTGATTATGTCTGTGCAAATACTCGCCGTTAGCAAGACGAGAACAACCCGAGACTATATGCCTAAGGGACTCACCTGGGCGGTGACAGGCACGACAGATGTCTACTGTTCCGTCCTTTAGGATATGTCTCCGGTAGTTGTTCGTCATGATAACTTCGTCAGTAATTGCACAGACAAAACCTTCGGTTTCTCCAAAGAGGTTGCCGAAACGTAGCCAAGCCACGGAAGCTAAAAAGTCTACGTCGGGCCCATGTAAAGCCCGATAGAACCTTCCGTGGAGCTCCTTGCTCTGCCATACACTCTTGCGGTCATCAGTACTGAGTACTACAGGTCTGCGCCAGTTCTTCTTAGCCAAGGAGAGCGGGGTGAGTCCGGAATCTACAGCGACCACATCGCGATGCATAACCCTGTCAGCACAGAGAAAATATTCCCTAAGGTTGTACACCTCACGATTGTGCAAGGTCTTGGCATTTAGGAATCCTCGACCTCCATACTTTCGCGGAATGTACAACCTCATTACTGACGAACGAGGGTGATGCATACGATGTGCGGTCAAAAGACTACGGACCCTTCTATCCAAGGCGTCAAGTTCATTCTGAGTCCACCTGAGTATGCCGAAAGAGTACATAAGAAGTGGCATGACCCAACCGTTGCAGGCTCGCACCTTGTTGCCACCTGATAAAAGACTACTTAGTACTTTTTTCAGGCGGCCAAAGAAACGTTCCCGCAGCAATTGTTTCATATCCACCTCATTTATGCCTAAGGCTTGCGACATACCCAGGTATTTATAGGTGTCAGTTACGAGAAGTGGTCGTAAATTAGTAGAATCCGTGAGCTGAATTCCCTCAGATTCCACTACCCTTCCCCGTTTTACATGCATGACCGCACATTTGTCTACACCAAACTTCATACCGATAGAATTACTAAAAGATTCAGTTAATTTCAGTAACTCTATCAGTTGCAATCTGGTGGAAGCAAATAGCTTAAGATCATCCATATAATACAGGTGGGATATTTCCCGACCACCTCTTCGTAACCTGTAGCCATGCCCTGAACCCTCTAACAGTGTACTGAGAGGGTTCATGGCTAAACAAAACCATAGAGGACTCAGGCTGTCACCCTGAAATATACCTCGCTCAATCCTTATGAGCTCACCGCAATTACCCGGGGTCTGCCGACATACTGGATAGCTAAGAGCTGTTCTCCAGTGCCCCATGCATGACTGCAAGAAGGCGCATAAAGTAGCATTGACTTTATACAACTCTAGCACCCTCAAGAGCCACGCATGTGGCACAGAATCAAAAGCTTTTTTATAGTCTATCCAACATGCCATCAGATCCCTCTTGTTACGGCGAGCATGTTGGCTGATGGCCGTATCAATAAGGAGGAGCTCCTTTGTACCACGGCTCCCGCTCCTACATCCATTCTGAGATATAGATATGATCGAATTTGTTTCAATATGTTTGACAATTTTGCTTCTCAGAATAGATGTAAGTAGCTTATAGATCGTGGGTAAACACGTAATTGGTCTATAATTACTTGGTTCCGTGGTACTTCCTGATTTATGGAGCAAATGAGTGATGCCAGTCGTCATAAAATCCGGCAACGACCCCGATTCTAAGGCCGATTGGAACTGAGAAGCCAATATTATTATTATTATTACTTTATTTCAGGCAACTACGGCCCATAAAAAATATACACTAATAAATATACTATATAAAATAAAACTTAAAACTACTGCACACGAAGTGTCGGCGTCATGTTGCGCTGCGTGGTGTCGCGTAACCTTCCACGAAATCTTCGATACACGACACCCTTCGGCCAAAACTCTTCCTTGAGGAAGGTCGCAATGTGCTGAGTTGGAACTCGCACCACGAACGACTTGAAGTTTGTGTTGTGGCGCGATTCGAGCTTCTCAGCCCTCAAAGTCCAGCTGGTCTTCACCCACTCTTATACTCAACAATCTCCTCAACCTATGTGGAGTGATGCAGTCGGGACACGTACAACTGCGTCGTAGGTATAGCTGGACGCAGAAGCATATTGGGTCCTGCCAGCGCGGTACCGCACTGGTTCCGACAAGGAGGTGTTCTCTTCTTCTTCTTCTCCACCTTTACGAAGCCATCCTTGTCAATCTTGTGCTGTTGCAAAACTTTGGTGGATTCACAACAGCCCTTGTCCCCTTTTCTATTTCCTGCTTGCCGTTTAGATACAGCAGGTTTATGTGCGGCGACGATAGTAGCGTATGCACGTTTCGGGGTCAATGTACCTGCATGTGTCACGTCTTCAACCTGTGTAGACGCAGCGACGGCGGCGGGGCACGATGCAGCGCAAGCAATATCAGCGGCGGGTGACGTAGTGGAGCTCGCTGACTCAAAACTGCCGATGGATACGTTTTGCGCCCCGCGTCGTGTGTTCACATTAGAGGCGTCAGGCGCCCTACTTACCGAAACAGCGTTACGCAATAACTCTACTTCGGTACGTAGTTCCCCTATGGTGTTATTTGACACCTCCAGCTTGGACTTTACCTCGGCCAGGTTCACTTTTAAAGATGTACTCGTAATATTCTTCAGCAACCTGGTGACATCGACGTGGTCGAACGTGACGGGAGGTAGCTTATGTAGCTCCTTCGCTACGAAAGCAGGCACGTCATCCGGATCGGTGGTTTTGAGCATCGTGATGATGTCTTGCACACTCTTCTCGCCTCCATCCCTCCGGCGGGACGGCATTTGGTCGACTTTTCCGAGCGATTGGAACAGCAACAGCTTGGCACTGCTTATCTCCTCCTGCTTGAAGGTAGATCCACAGATCTGCAAGATGCTGACCTCGTCCATAAAATCGATGGCATGGTTGATAAATGCCAAAAGCTCATTTACTACGAGTGTTTGCGAACTCATAGCGACGAAAACGGGCAGTGGCTATAGCCACGCCGAACGCGAAATAACATATTCGTACCGGGCAGCGTAAACACGTCCGTACACGGCCGTGCCGCGCCGCAGTCTTTTTATAAAAATACCACTTGGAAATAACTTAAACTGGGCATACTTTTCGTAACCAATTTTATTATTGTCCTACTCTGTGCACAGATTTCCAATTAGAATAATTAAAGCTTTATTTAGGCTGATGGTCATTCTGAAGCCTTCAATAAATAAAAAAATAGAATAATTGATCCCTCTTCTTTTAATTATTATGGCAAATATAGCAATCTGATATTGCTTCCAGCAATGTTTGCAATTACTGCTAGTGTAATGAATTGACTACTCATGAGTAGTAGGGATTTAGCAGGCAAATTTAAAACGATAGACCTGAATTGCGCTATTAGTAAAAAGGACTGGAATAAATCAAAGAGATTTAAGCACCATTCACCACGCTGGCCCAATGCGGGTTGACAGACATTGAGAAAAATACCTCTTAGGCTTCAAAAGTCGATGAATAATTGGGGTGTGAGCTTAAGGACTGAGCTCTATATATCGTCTTATTTTTGATCTTATCACTGCTTATCACAAACTATCCAAAATATAGCGCTGCAAAGATCGATGTTGAACAACTTTTACAACAACAGTGACATACAATATGCTGACAAATCTATTTTTAGTCCGTCACTGAGTTCTGAGAATTTCAATTATAGAAGACCGGGCTGAAGTTTACTTGAGTTTTAGGTGTGTGCATAATGTCAAGTCGCTCAACGGCCGTGCCTTAATTAATTTTCAGGACCGCTGTCAAGATGCTTGTGTGGTAATGCCAGCGGTGAAATGGACATTGAGGTCGAGTCATTACGCGTTTAAGTTAATATTAAAATGTATCTTGGAGATTCTTAGATTAGTTGAAAGTATAAAGAAATACTTCAGATACATATACTCATACACATCGTAATAAACGATTGAATAATGGAATATCTTCATAATGTTTGATTGAATTGGCTAAAATAATGGTCATAATATAATTAAAAAAAATACAGGACACTTTTCATACAACCGTTTTATTTTTGCAAGTTTTGGTGAAATCCAGAGTATAATAAGATACTTTCTAGCCTTATTGCCCTTTAAAAAAGCTACTGTTTAGGTTATCTCAGGTTCATGATACAGTAGAGGTATAAAACTTAAATCAGTTTTTAATTCTAATCAAAAGCTATCAAACAAAAAAGTTTCTTCATAATCTGTTCAGTAGTTTTTGCGTGATGTCCTAACAACCACACAAAAATAAAAAATAAATGTTCTGTGTTCAGAGACGCTTAAATAGTGATTAGTGATTTTTTCTCAAGGCATAACCCAGTAACATAGCATAGCATCACGCCTATATTCCCCGAGGGGGTAGGCAGAGGTGTATTACACACCCACGATTCGCACGCTATGTTTAGGTCCCACGTAATAGGGGGCGAGCCTATTGGCGTCTACCGGGCACATTTCCAAACTCCGGGCTGCTACTGAGAATTTTTCTTTTTACGAAAAAGCTCAATAACATTGCCCGACCCGGGGATCGAACCCTCAGGTTTCTCATGATCAGCAGTTGCACACACTACCGCTGCACCACCCATTCACCCCATTGGATTAATGCATGTAAATGCTTCCGATAGGTGGCGTTGGTCGTTAAGACAAATGTGGTAAGGAGATTGGGTATTTCTAACAAATAGTACGGTAGCTCAGTGGATTAGAGCACTTCCCCGGATAGGAAGGGACGCAGGTTCGATTCCCGCTCGTACTAAAATACTCTTTTTCCTTATCCACAAATTATAATTTGTACTTTAAGAGTAGCTGAGCATGTCAAGTGCTAAAATATAGATCAAAATACTAAAAACATTTTTTAATTCCGCTCAATACCTACGTCACAAACCGCTGTTCAATGATCGTACATGCGTGGTCCCTAGTATTTTGTAAACACGGCATGACGTCATACTGCTTTTGTGGTCACGTGACAATGTGTATTATTTACAATAATTTAAAATGATTTCATTTAAATAGTTATTAAAAAGTACGTTTAAACGAAAATATTTTCGATATTCAGTGTCTATTATATAATAGTTTAAACATAAATTACCTACTCGTATATCAAATTATAACTAGTGTCAATATCCGTAATCACACAAAATACTTCTGGTAATGTTTACCTACATAAATGTATTAATTCACTTGCTATAATTTATCTTATTACGATAAACGTGGGGAAAAAGAGAGTTCTACGCATGGTATTATCTCAACACACAACCATTAAGACGCAAAAAGATTACAGGAAAATTGCATTTTCTATCTACTTTTACAGCCATTTGATTGTCTATTTTATAGTGAAGAATATTTATTACATTACATACCTCTTTTATGGGCGTGTTGCCAATATAGAAAATAAATAATGCTTGACGGCGTTAGCATAAATTTTACAGCGACAATTTAGTTTTACATTTGATATAAAACGAATGTTATGTATTTCGTTCTGTTTGATTTAGTTTATACTATCTTGGATTTAGTTTATACTAGATACTTTTGTATTGCATACTAGATGACCTGGTGAACTTCGTATCACTACAATTTATTTTATCAGCGATTATCAATTATTAAGTGAAAATTGCTTGTAATGCAAGGGATTTAGTCTTTATCTAAGTGATTTAGAAAGAATGACAGTAGCTGACATTTTGTCGTTTATTAGGCAAATTCCAATTTGTATTGGAAGTTACCAATACTGAATTTTTAAATTTTTCTCCTTTTTTTATAGGGTTCCCCCTTTTTTCTTTATTTTAAACCACCCCTGTATTAGAGCGAACAAAATAAAAGAAAACTCAAATCGGTCAAGCCAGTTTTAAGTTTTAGCTAGACTAACGAACGGCAATTGATTTTTATAACAACATCCACTGCGATCGCCAACCCGCCTGCCAAGCGTGGCGATTACGGCACTATCCCTCATTCTTTGGGAGGCCTATGTCCAGCAGTGGACATTAAAAGGCTGATGGATGGATGGAATAAGTAATTTAGTTTCACTAAACGTTCAACAGTTACCTGAAGACTTAACTAAATCATAAACTGACCAAAATATTTGCGTAAATAATATTAATTGCATAACCGCCCATTAAATTTAATCGTAGATCCACAATTTAAGTCCACGAAATCTGCGAGCGTATTACAACACCTATATTAAAATCTATCGCCTATATACAAAACAACCTGCACCAAGCACTGGGCCAGCATCCTATGTACAATGGCCTAAACCACTGTCACTCTAAGAGGAGCTCCGTGCCCAACAGTGGTAGGTACAGTAGTTTTGCGTGAATGAGTAACAAACATCTAAAGCAGGGAAGTTATGGAGCTCCGTAACCGAAACTACCGGATATCCAGCATAAAAAAATATCCGTAACCGAAACTACCGGATATCCAGAATAAAAAAATATCCGTAACCGATACTACCGGATATCCAGATTAAAAAAATATCCGTAACCGAAACTACCGGATATCCAGAATAAAAAATTATCCGTTACCGAAACTACCGGATATCCAGAATAAAAAAATATCCGTAACCGATACTACCGGATATCCAGATTAAAAAAATATCCGTAACCGAAACTACCGGATATCCAGAATAAAAAATTATCCGTAACCGAAACTAATATAAATCTATCGTATTCTCTCGGATAGGGGCGGAGCCTAAATGATACATATTATGACAGGTTTTTATTTTTGCCTGGTAGAGGCGACACACAAGCTGCGCGCGTCCCTTGCATCGTTTTTTTACTTCTATTGCTTAACGATAACTATTTAGTGATTGTGGGATTGCAATACAATTTAACATTTACGAGATTTTGTATCTATCTACACTATTATAAAGCTGTAACAGAGCTGTGTCTGTACATTCAAGATATTTGAGAAAAAATAGCTGTAATAAGCTATATAGGCGTGTCTAAACCCAAAACTATTTTGCGTAGAAATTTTGCCTGTTTGTCTGTTTATCTGTTTGTTTGTTCGTTCGCGCATCACGCAAAAATTACTGAACGGATTTTGATGCAACTTTTTTATTTGAGAGCTCTTATAAGACTTAAAAACTGGTATACATTTTATCCCGCTACTATTTCGATATAACCGAAAAACTAGCTTTTGGCTGCTTCAAATAAATAATATAATAGTATAGATATACGTACAGTTTTGCCTTTTTCCCAGAGGGGTAAACTGATTGCCACTTGTCATAAAACGTCCTTCTACTACTTACTTTCTCCTCCCGTGAAAACAATACGTAAAGGTTCTTCTACTCCCCACCCACTTTCTCCCCCCCCCCATTGAAATGATATATATGACGAAGGGCAAACGCATGATTGTAGCTAAACATCTCCATTATGATTCCACATACTATGCAATCCTCATGAAGTAGAGCAAAAAACTTAGTTAAAGTAATATACCGGATGAGCCCATTATAATTTGCCAAAGCTCATTTAGGAGGCCGACATAATTCGCTTTGATTTTATTGTCAATTGGAGGGGGAGCAGGGAAACTTTAGCGTTACAAATATAGGTTAATCTCCTCAGAGACTTTGAAGCGTTTCATAACGATTGTTTACTGCCTATGATATTGCATATTTCCTAACAAATTTAGATTTCAATCGGTGTTTTATTGATAACATAAAATGTCGTAAACAAAATAAACTTGAGTCGTAGGTAATTAGGTACTAAGAAATTCCATTCAATTCAAATTAATTTCATTTGAAAATTGGGTATAAAAGTTGTTATTTTTTAATAAATTTTACAATTGATTTATTACACTATATATTTTACATTTAAATTAGAATAAGTAACATCATTCATACACACATCATCTGAATCATACCAATATAATTTCAAATGTAAATAATTAATATTACACCAAGATAATAGGTTGAGCTAAATGAATTTATATGTCAAATATTCCTTTACTGAGTAAAATGCTTTCTGAAATAACAACTGCCTCAGACTAATCGTAAATTTATTGATACCAGACATTTGAAGTACTTATAGGAATCAGTAATTTATTATAAATGCTATAACAAAAACTTTATCAAGGGGGTCACAGTCTAAAAGAACTTAACCCAACTATGCCAGAATGTATGTTAAAAAAAAATATAATGATAATTAAGTAATCCTACATAAACTGATATTCTATTTGATAGGGGAGGATATTAACTCGCAGTAGAGAATGATAATTATATTTGAATAACACAAATCAATTTATACTTTCACAGTATTAAATTATTATAGCTCGGCTTACTCTGGCGTACAACTAGTTTTCTATTAGCGTTAGCGATCATAGAATGCAACTTGGATAGACCTACAGATACGAAATAAACTAATTTAGTACCCAATTAACTATGAAATTTGGTGGTAGAATTTTGTAATTTCTTAATTCGTTTATAGCATTTATGTTAAAATCACAGAATCGCATCTCTTAAGGTCCCATTAAAATTACGATCGGTATAATCAGGTTTAACGGACGAAATTATGTGCTACGCAAGCTGGGTTTAGAACCTGGGTGACATCACTGTGAGACGACTTTATGTTGCCAGGATTCGCTCTGCATAACCACGAACATATAGAAGTAAATTTAGAAGTACAAAAAGAAAAACCAAAAATAAATAACTATATTATTTAAACCTGCCTAAATTAATTACTTAAAGATAGTAAAAAATGACAGTAATATAATACGATATGTAGAATTCGTAATAAGTTATATAAAAAAAATATACTATATCTTGAGAGATAAAGTCCTTTAAAGAACAAATAATTAGTTAAATGTGGAAAAAGAGATCGAACCTGCATTCCTTCCGTGTGTGGTTCTGTGTGGAAACTAATATGTAGGTATTTATCATACTTCTAAGCTATATACTAGCTGACCCGGCGAACTTCGTACCGCCATATATTTTTTCATGAATAAATATTGCAATTATAAATTGAGATATAAAGTATCCTTTATTTTAAGTTGGAACAAAACACACATTTAAAAAGAAAAAAAGTTAAAATCGGTTCAGTAGTTCATCCCGTACAAACATCGTGACACTGGAATTATATATAATAGATATGTATACATATTATGCCCTTCCAAAAATAATATTTGGTGGAATTGTAAGCAGATTCAAAAAAATGTGGTCTACAACGATCAAGTGTGTTTAACTTACAGTATTTTTTCTTTTTAGACTCGCTTGGAACGTTATAAGTATATAAGACTTTAGAGTGTCGTCTCTGTACACTAAAGAGATTTGTGAAAAAATACTGAATACCATTTAGACGTCTCTGAACCCATACTGTATTTTATAATTTCTATCTTTGTTTATTCGCGCATCACGCAAAAACTATTATATAGATTTTCATGAAACTTGTTTGCCTTAATATGTCTTATTTAGACTTACAAAATGGTATAATATTTTATGATATATTGATATTAGATATAGCAATAATATCGGAAACTAATAAAGATCGTTTACATTTTGTGACGCTTCGCTCTAATATTAACGACATTTTGTAGATACCATAATTTATGTGTTGCCCAGGTGCTGTCATCATGCGGCCCCATGTCAGTGTCGTTTTTTACTGTGGTGGTGTTCTTTGGATCGTTCTACCTTATCAACCTGATGCTCGCTGTCGTCGCGCTTAGCTATGAAGAAGAATCACAAATTACGCAAGAAGTAAGTAAATTTTTTTGTAGTTTTAATTTTTTTAAATGTGCTATAAATAAAGTGTTTTTTTTTATGGTGTGTATTATGATTTCAATTGCCCACCAAAACAGTGATTTAATCTAGTTGTTCGGATTAGATTTTTTCATCAATTAGAAATCAATTTAAAGTACTTTTGTAAGTAAATGCTTCCCTCCCTCGATATAGATTCCATACTGAAGGATATTGTTTATAAACTTTATACCATTTTAAACGAAAGTCAAATAAGGACTAGGCCGCCACCAATTCAGAGGAGTACTGATATATGAAGGTTTATAATGGCGTTTTTTTAAATAAACTTGACATGTGGGCTAAGTTCCATTAGCTGCGATCTTAACAGGACTCAAACTTTGGGTTCCTTATCTATTTTTGGTGGTAAATATTTTAATTATTATCAACTAGCTGCTATAAGTGACTCTGACTGTTTATTTTTCTTAAATAAAAGTAGCCTAAGTTATTCCTTATAAAATCAGCTATCTGCCAGTGAGAGTCCCGTTCAAATCGGTTTATCCGTTTCGGAGATTAGCTGGAACAAACAGCCAGACAAAAGCAATTAACATTGGTATTTCATTATGGGTAACGTATATACTTTCATACATAGATATAGTAAATATCTATGCTTTCATATGCTTTATTAAAAAGCTGTCATTTTGACATTATAAACAAACACTTCAATTTTATATTTATATATATGATGGCACAAACGGTATAATGATTCAAGAACCAACCTTTCACACGGAGTGTTTGGCTTGGATTCCCACTTAAGACAAATATTTGTGTAAACAAATATCTATAAAGTCCCCCGCGACACTGGAATTGTTGAGAGCTATTCATCTTAAAATAAGGTCGTTTATGATTTGATTCATTCTGATATAACTACATATAATATCTTTCACATATTCAGCCATTTACCTAAACATAATGTGCAAAAATGTAAAAAAGAATACGATAGGCTCGAGCAGAGTTTGAACCCATGCCTTCTAGATTAACATTCCAGACGCTCTGCCAACTGAGTGACCGTGACATATCGCCATTAACATCCAAATCAAACGCTTCACCCAAGATGGTAATCCTGCTCGCGGCTACAATTTTTTATTTAACATTTTCGCACTCTGTGTTTTATATTGTCCTTATTTTCCAAATTTCTCACAGGAAAGAAAAAAAGACCTCAATGAGCATCGGGACGACTCCACTTTCAGCTTCGACCCATCGTCGTTATCCGTAAGGACACTCGCAAAAGATTCGCGCAAGCGAATAGATGCACGCAAAGGTTTACTACTTGCATCATACTCAAGGAAACGGACGAGAAGACGTAAACGGGGCAAAAGTGCGATACATCACGCATCTGCAGTAACAGCGGTGGCTGAGTAAGTTGTTTTTAATATTACCCCATTGTTTAACATGTTCCTAAAGGTGAGAACAAATTATCAAATCGATTGTCAGTCGCTGCTATCTACAGAGGCCTTAGGACTGCCAGACCTTGGTGTAGTGACGTAAGTAATTACTTCAATGATAAAGATTCGTATTTTAAAAGCGTAGGCTGCTCAAAAAGACGCCATAACAAAAAAATATACATACAAAAAAGGCGTGATTCTATAAAAATAGTGATATAAAATCTGCTATGGCACATCGTATGTTCAAAAATACAAGTTAAAAAAAACACTCCAGTAAACGTTAGTATAATCCAAAACATCTGTAGCAGTAAATTTCGTTGCAAAACAGAGCGATATTAGGATGTTTATGTGACCGGATGTCACAGACACAACCCAATATTTGCAAGCATACAGCCCTGAACGAGACACGGTTCAGAACGTATTATTACAATCACACGCTATTTCGTACCTGTTTTGGATATGCGAAATCGTGAATATAAACATAAAATAAAGTACCTATTTATTATTTTCACATTTAATGCCTTTATGGTAGGTAATATTAGCCTTTGCCTGTGGCTCCGCCATAGCTAGCTTTTGGGTTATATATCAGGTTCCAAATATAGCAGCGGTATAAAACTTATACCATTTTAATTCTAATCAAGAGTTAAATAGTAACAAAAGAAGTTTCATGAACATCTGTTCAGTAGTTTGTGAAATGTGGAAAAAGAGAACATTAGTGCGAGCGGGAAACGAACCCGCGTCCCTTCCAATCCGGGGAATAGCTCCAACCACCAAGCAAAGTTCTCTTTTTCCACATTTTCAAAATAATTTGTCACTAAAGTGGCTGAGCATGTCAGGTGCTGAAATACAGATCAAAAGTGTTCAGTAGTTTTTACGTGATGTGCGAACAAACAAACAAACAAAAAATTTTTTAAATGGTTTCTGCTTAGGGAGTTTCTTTCTCATAGCCTAAGACAGTTATTTTGTCTCAAATATATTCAATGTGCAGACACAACTCTGTTACTGCAAACATCATTGATTCTACCATAAACAGGCTGGATTGACCGGGCTCGAATTAACACAGTTGTCATATTACCACTGTAATTACAACAAGCATACATTATGTCTGATGGCGAGCAGCTACCGTATCGGAGCTTGACTCGCACGTTGCCATCCCCAAAGAAAGGAATATCAGGTTTAGGGGCAGAATAATAGAGAGAGAATGCGGATGTGGAAAGAAATCCTGATAAAGAGTGAATAAGAAGGTTTAGCGGAAGTATGATAAAGAAGGGTGGAAAGAAAGGAAGTTGGGGCTTCCGGCGCTTTCAATAATTGAACAACACTAAGTGTAGGAACAGTATTTGTGTTGCTTCACGTTGGTTTTCTCTCAAAGGTACTTTCACGGCCGACTCTGCTGGGATTTGCAAGACTCTACCACTGTGAAAATATTAGTCAGCCAGGAATTGTTCATATGAAAGCATGAACTCTAAAGTTTGGAAATGTGCCCG
The DNA here is from genome assembly GCA_948253155.1 of Leucoma salicis. Taxonomy (NCBI): domain Eukaryota; kingdom Metazoa; phylum Arthropoda; class Insecta; order Lepidoptera; family Erebidae; genus Leucoma; species Leucoma salicis. Next base: position 7,434,291 of record OX411820.1, on the reverse strand, counting down.
GTAGACGTCAATAGGCTCGCCCCCTATTACGTGGAACTCAAACATAGCTGGCGAGTCGTGAGTGTGTAATACACCTCTGCCTACCCCTTCGGGGAATACAGGCGTGATGCTATGTAACTTTAGAACGCCTCTAAACATGGTATATAACAATAAACTCACCCTATGTTGTATAGAATTCGTTACATAGGTAGGTGAAATAAAATTAATGTGTCCTTTTCAGGGTCTAGACTATATATGTATGCTAAATTTCATGATGATCAGTTAAAACGAACAAACAAACGGACACATTTTCGCATTTGTAATATTAGTAAAGATTATTTCATCCTAATTCTTGCCTAATTAATCTGCAATAATATAGATATACCTATCGTATAACAAAGTGTAAAACAAAAGGTTAGTTAAATAAAGGGTTAGTTACACCATTTAGAACTCAAGAATGGCTAGACCGGTTTTTATGATCTTTGATTTGTTGACACTGTCTTCTCCAACAGGATATAAAAACATGGAATGGTCAAATTTTATTTTCTTGTATATATCTTACTAGCTTCTGCCCGCGACTTCGTCCGCGTGGAATAATTACTTTGGGCTAACGCTAACTTCAGTCTGTACTTTATCATTATTTTGCTGCGATGTTATTTTAAAACTGCGATATCTCCTATGATATTTATTGAAATCAGATGATGTAAATGGCAATTTTGTTTTAAATTAAATGCTTGTGATGAATAACATAATTATTTGGATAATGATTAATATCATGTTTATAAAAACTAGTATAGATATAGAAGAAGATATGGAACGGCCTTTTTGATGACATCTTGAGAATGTAATTAAAATGCCTTTTTGATATTTGTTCATTACGAGTATTTATTTTAACTAAATAAAAAACTGTTTTTAATTTAGATACAAGTTAATACAAAATTTATAATTTCCGAGTCGCTACGAAGTTCGCTGGATCAGGTAGTACCTATATATACTCTTATAATCATTATAGTACTAATAAAATACTATAACTGGTCCTGTAGTGAATTGCCTTTTTTTTAGGTGGGCAAAAATGTCCTACCGCACACCCCGCTGCCCGGGGAGTCAACGGGGTAGTGTGGGGCTCTCACCCACTAAAAACCCACCGTGCGCCCACACCCGCCGAATGCCCTAAAACGACTACGCTCTATGGCTACGATTGCTATTTTTCATTCTACTTTGATAATAATAAAATTGTTTATTCGACTAATATATGTAAAATATGTAAATGCATCGAATAGGTGGCGTGGGTCGTAAAGACAAATATGAAGTGGTGACTTGAAATCGTCGTTGGACGACTGCTATAGCTTAGCGGTTTAGAGCAGTTTCCCGGATTGGATGGGACGCAGGTTCAAATCCTGCTTGCATTAAAGTTCCCTTTTTCCACTTTCATAAATAATTTGTTCTTTAAAGTAACTAGCATGTCAACTGCTAAAATACATAGATATTTTTATATATATTTTTAGCATTTGACATGCTTAGCACTATACATTAAACACAAAGTGAAAAATGTGAAATCGAAAATAACGGCGTCACCCAAAGACGTTAAGTACGATGTGTTATCGAAATTAGCAGTCAGGAGCAATTGTCAGGATGGCTGAATTGGTAAAGCATCTGGACGGTATCCAGAAGATGCAGGTTCAAATCCTGCTCCTGACTGTTATTTTCGATTTCACATTTTTCCCTTTGTGTTTAATGCTAAAATACAGATTTTTTTATTGCATATTGTGGCAGATGGGCCACGGCCCATCTAATGGTAAATGGTATCCGTCGCTCATGGACTACTATACCGAGACAACTATACCGAGAGTATTGACAAGTCGCTGCTCACCATTTTATTTCACAGATATGAAATAAAAGAATAAACGGCAATCTCCTGCTACAGCCAAAACGCAACGATGTGCTTCATGGCCGGTCACACGGGAGATGGTGGTACCGACCCGCTCGGGCCCGATACCAAGTGAGTACTCCCACTTGGTATCCACATACCACCTACCACCAGTCATGCAATGTATGATATGATAATTGCTTACTTCCCTTAGTCGCTTCATACGACACCCTTGGGAAATAATGGGGTGGTGACACTTGTATTCTTAGTCGGTCACCACACAGACACAAAAAATAATAATAAAATTGCTCAAGAAAATATCAGTAATTCGTGACCGAAATAAAAAATACCAGGTATAATAACTAGTTACACAAATAGATTAGTAGACAATAGTGTGCCTAGTAATTAATGACTACAGCCTGCCTCTAAAGTGATTTAAATTACAAACACAACTGAACAATAGAGTCTAAAAGTAGTTCTTATTTAAACAAAGCCTTTCAAGAACTACTTTGTCTTATAAAATTGCTATTCTCTAGGAGTAATATCTGGAGCAACAATGAGAAATACTGCAGCAATTTAAACTATATTTACAATAAAATCTTTAATAATACATATGTACATAATCTCTCGCTTGTTTCCCAGATGGGTAAACAACCGTTTCCAAGTACGTTGCGTAGTTTAGAAAAAGCGGCAGGTTAAAACAGACAGACGCGAGCAGCAACTTTGATAAAAAATATTATAAATCATAAAAGGTAAAATAAATATATTTAAACTACATTCTGCCTGCTATTCCATTCAGAATTACATATATGACTCTAATTAATTATTTATGTCTAAAATATAGCTATCCAAAGGGAACCATTCATATTTTCAGGTTGAAATTACTGTTGCTGTTTTTTTCCCGCCATAACAAAAAAAAAATGCAGAGGTGTATTACACACACACGATTCGCCAGCTATGATTAAGTTCGACGTAATAGGGCACGAGCCTATTGACGTCTACCGGGTACATTTCCAAACTCCGGGCTGCTACAGAGAATTTTTAATTTTTACGAAAAATCTCATTAACACAATATGTGCCATCTCTCCGCCTTTATTGGCGGGCCACCGGAACCATATTTCATTCCTTCAGTGGATGACAACTTATACCTGACATAGAGTATTTACCTGCAAAGCCGGAGTGACAATATAAACGAATTTCTTAAAGATTTAATCGGTTCATTCCACTTCGTTTTTCATTTCACATATTTCAAGCAGATAATATGACAAATCATATCTGTTGAAAATAGTAGCTATTTTTATTTTGTTTGAATTCAATATCGTATTTCTGTTTATTATTGACCAGCTGATACCGCAACTTCGCCCGCGTGGAATTTATTTATTTTGTTTTTTAGTGCAGAATCCTAATATTTTTTATCTGCTAATGAAAGTCCCGTTCAAATCGGTCCGGCCGTTCCGGAGATTAGCCAGATTTCATTCATCAGATTTATTTTAATAAATAATATTTTGTTATAGGTAGCGTATATAATCTCGTATACATTTAGTAAGAAACTGTTATTTGGACATTACAAACAGACACTTTATTTTTATTATATGTATAGATTCTTATGTACTCGTAATACATATATTAGTTATTTATACAAAGACTTCTAGTACGATTCCACAAAAATCTTGATGAGGCTATTATTCGTAGCACTGTAACTAAACGCAGGGATTATAATTTATTTGTGATACCTAGGTTCAAAACGTTTTATACACACAAATTTTCATGCTTTCTCGGTGGTTATCTTTATAACAAAATAAATAAGAGAATTAAATTATACCATCTTAATACTTATAACTACAAACTCTCACTCACGAAATGGTTACACAACTTAAACTATATTGAAACAGAAAGCCTTCTAAGTATACTTAAATAGTACGAGTATAACTTCAGTAGAATTAATTATATCTAATAAACTTTAACATTGATATAGGTAAACAAACACACATACGCACACGCACACTCTCACACACACACACACTCTCTCACACACACACACACTCTCTCACACACACACACACACACACACCACTTTCAGTAAGTCACGTAAGCCAGCAACGAGACCTAATGCGATGATCATTCATCCAAAACAGAAAGATAGCTATGCCGAAATTCTCTGCCGGATCAAGAAGAACGTTCCTGACGACCAGGTTAGCTCCTCTGTGGACAAAATTCGCAAGACAGCTAATAGAGACCTGTTGATCATACTCTCTAAAGAAAACGCGGATAAGGGCCAAGGACTGCAAAAAACTATTGCTGACCTCTTAAAAGATGACGCTAAAGTCATCAGTAAGGGACCCCAGCAAGACATCGAAATTCGTAATCTCGATGACATTACAACGAAGGATGATATCCCGGCAGCCTTACAAAAGGTGGCTGGAGAAGGGTGCCAGATCCCATCGGACGCACAGCGAGCACACGCGAATCAGATCACTACGCAAGGCCTACAGAGGTACCCAGACTGCCTTAGTAAGACTGGCAACATCAAAAAATAAGGATTGGCTGGGTCAATTGCCGAATAAGAGCAGTGGTAAGACCAATTCAATGCTACAAATGCTGGCACTATGGTCATATTGCTATACAATGTAAAAGTGGAGTAGACCGGTCACAACTCTGAACTAAGTGTGGAAAAGGCAGCCACAAAGTCGCTGAATGTAAAAACACAGCCCGATGTGCTCTATGTCTTGAGCAGAACAAAACAGAGGATCTTGTCCACTATGGTGGCTCTAGCAAATGCCCAGTTTTCAAAGAGGCACTCTTGAAGCTAAAAAACAAACGAATATGAAGATACTGCAGCTCAACCTCAACCATTGTGAGGCTGCGCATGAATACCCAACCGTGGGAAACAGACAGCACCACCAAAGCCGTAATTTGGTCCTGCGGCAAGTTTCCTTTCCAAGGTGTAATTAATAATAAAGAGGCCGGTTTTGTAGCGGCAAGGGTAAATGGTATTCGATTCTACAGCTGCTATGCGCCTCCTAGTCTTCCTATTGATGAATTTACTGTTTTCCTGGACCGGCTGACTGAAGATGCGAAGCAGCATTATCCAGTGGCAGTAGCCGGCGACTTTAACTCCTGGGCAGTGGATTGGGGCAGCAAGGAGACTAACGCACGGGGATTAGCACTTCTGGAGGCTATGGTTACACTGGATGTGGCCCTGCTCAACAACGGTGATACACCAACGTACAACAGAGGCAAAGCAAGTTCTGTCATAGATCTTACATTCGTAAGTAGTAGCTTAGTAAAAGGAAACTACTCTTGGAAGGTAATGGATGCCTACACAGCCAGCGACCATAACGCGATACTCTGGGAACTATCAATTGGCTAGAATTCCAGAAGAGTAAATAGGCAGACCAACGCGATTGGGTGGAAAGTAAAATCATTTGACCCAGCTGCTTTTGCAGTAGCCTTAGACAGTGGCTCTACTATAGCTGGAAGTGCTGAGGAAAAGACCAAAAACCTAATGATGAGTGTTGCCCAGGCTTGCGACGCTAGCATGCCTCGAAAACGTGGCACGAGTAAGCGTCCGTCGGTGCACTGGTGGAACGATCATATCAGTGTTCTTCGTACAGAGTGCCTCAGAAAAAGAAGAATATCTCAGCGTGGCTATCGACAACCAAATTCTGCGGAACTGGTAACTGAATATAAAAGCGCACGTCGAGCACTAAACAAAGCTATGAAAGATAGCAAAAGAAAATGTTGGGAAGACCTCATAGACGAAGTAGAGAGGGACCCATGGGGCAGGCCTTATAAAGTAGCTATGAACTACCTGAAGCCTGTAATAGAGTGGGGAATAATAAAGCTCCGTGTTTGGATGGAATACCAAACATTGCTTTGAAAATAGCTATCAAAACAACACCGGCATTGTTCCTAGATGCCTATGATTCATGCTTCAAAGAAGGTTCTTTTCCTCGGAAGTGGAAGCAGCAGAGACTGGTATTACTCCTTAAGGGTAAAAAGCCACCAGACGAACCGTCATCATATCGTCCACTTTGCATGCTTGATACAGCTGGCAAGGAACTGGAACGAATAATTCATCAGAGGATCGAAGTAGCCGTTGAGCCGCTGCTGACCAACAACCAGTACGGCTTCCGGAAAGGGAGATCAACCCTAGACGCGGTCAATCTTATCGTGACAACAGCCAAGGATGCAATTGCAGGGACCAGATGGAAGGGAGGTAAGAAAAAGTACTGCTTGGTGGTTACATTGGACATTAAGAACGCCTTCAATTCCGTCAACTGGGAATGCATTATGTGGGCCCTTGAACAGAAGCGCGTACCAGGATACCTTCGTAGAATGGTTGCGAGCTACTTTTCAAACAAGCTCCTGAAGTATGACACGAATGACGGGCCAAGGGAATACAGAATAACTGGAGGAGTACCCCAAGGTTCGGTACTAGGCCCTCTCTTGTGGAATATCATGTATGATGGTCTACTGAGGCAAATATTGCCAGGAAATGTTCAACTCGTCGCATATGCGGATGACGTGGCCGTAGTGATCGTTGGAAAGCGTCTCGATGAAATAAATCTTGCGTTTGACATCACTTTCGAACGGGTCAATCGGTGGATGAATAAGGTGAATCTGCAATTAGCACAACATAAGACCGAGGCAGTGCTCATCACTAGCAGAAAACAGGTAGAGACCATCAGGCTGAAAGTTGAAGAGCATTATATTACTTCACAGCCGTTCATTCGTTATCTGGGAGTAATGATTGATGCCCGACTCAATTTCAAATAGCAGATAGAGCATGTAAGTACCAAGGCGTCGGTAGTCAGGGCAAGCTTATCACGGTTGATGCCTAATGTCGGAGGACCAAAACAGGGCAGGAGATCACTGCTGTTGTCGGTGGGGACGTCGGTGTTAACCTATGGAATTCCCATTTGGGCTGACGCCCTCGGAACGCATGAATCACGGAGAAAAGTCTCATCAATATATAGACTGAGCGCCCTGAGAGTGGCCAGTGCCTTCCGTACGGTTTCAGAAGAAGCTGTGTGTGTTATTACCGGAATGCTACCTTTTAAAGTGCTTGCTGAGGAAAGACAAGCCCTCTTTGAGCGACGAAGTTTATGTATGTCGAGTTCTGATGAACCCATGGGAAAGGAACGGCAATACAGCATACGTAGATTGCAAAGGCAGTGGGATACCGCAACAACTGGTAGATGGACGCACCGTCTCATATCTCAAGTAGATGCCTGGCTGAACCGAAACCACGTTGAGGTCAACTATTATCTGACCCAGATGCTCACAGGACATGGCTGCTTTCGAGCATATCTCCATCGTTTCAAACACGATGTTTCTCCAGAGTACCCTTCCTGCCCCGGAGTCACTGAAAACGCGGAGCATGTGTTCTTTACGTGTCCTCGTTTCAACTCGCTGCGGAATGACCTGGAGCTTGTCCTTAAACAAAAAATGTACCCAGAAACACTAGTCAATGCGATGCTCTCCTCGAAGGAAGCCTGGAATGCGACCAGTACGTTTGCCACGAAAGGCCTCCAGGATCTTCGTTCTATAGAAAGGATGCGAGCGAAAAACAGGGAGAGAAATACTTAGAAGGAAAGAAGTAGTGACTTCAACCACCCGAAGGAAGAGTGACAGCTAGATCCTCCCCCCATGAAGTAATGCCTAACGGCGGTTTCCGCGGGGGAAACAGAGGCTGGAGAAAGAGGAGGTTTTTAGTCGGTATTAGAGATTCTGAGTCTGACATACCAGGCTAATTCTGACGATACGTAAAAGTATTTTCCTACCTCTATAAAAAAAAAACACCAGTCAGTTAAATATGCCTATATGTACTTATCTTCACTAATAACAACTTTGCACACGCCCGCGCTCCCTAAAAAGCGTCCGCTTATGTAATTCTATTATTAGGTATGTCTTTCACGCAATTCTTGAGGATGAAAGAGTTGTCTCTTTGGTGCTTATATTACAGGCTACGGCCTAGTTTAAGTGACTGTGAGATAATTTTTAATACCGACACAGTAATTTACATGCTACTAGAAAACACGCGATTTAAAGAAGCTCTGTTATTATGTAAAACTCATAGTATTAAGCTGCTCATATGTAATAGTTAAGTACTGTATTTTGCTATTAAGTTTTTGAAACAAATAAATATTATTATTATTATATGATTTATATAGAGTGAAACAAAAGCTAAGATTAACATTATCTTAATTAACATGTTACAAAAAACTATAATAAGAGTTATCTTATTACAATTCTAAAAAACTATCTATAAAATAAGGTTCGATCATTCATGATTAAACTTCCGAAAAAATTACAAACTTTTGTAATAGAGTCCTACAAAGCGCTATATTTTACAGATAGTGTCTCTTAAATCTATTTGTTATTATTATTATTACAATAGATAAGGTAAAACAAACTAAACTTATCCTAATATCATAAAAGTAAATGTAAATAAAAAATCACTTGAATGAACCTTAGACCAAGAGGACTAAAGGTCATTCAAGTGACATTCTACTATCGGTAACGTGCCCAAAATACTAACGGCATTACCTCGCCGGATAGCGAGGCTAATCCTTTGGCCAAGGTAAAAACCAGCATTTTGGTCACGTGTATCCTCTACAAGCTTCCCCGCTAAATCTTTATAGATTTCGAAAGCACCAGGTCGCTAAGGGCCCATGGTCTCTACTCCGAACGGCATATGTCTCGTTATAATTAAACTACCTGACCCGGCGAACATCATACTGCCTGATAATCGATACATTTTCAAAATCAGTCATTCCGTTCTCGAGATGTCATCAAAAAAGGCGTTCCATACACCATCCATCCATCCATCCATCAGCCTTTTAACGTCCACTGCTGGACATAGGCCTCCCCAAGAATGGGGGATAGTGCCGTAATCGCCACGCTTGGCAGGCGGGTTGGCGATCGCAGTGAATGTTGTTAATACTCGAAGGAGTGCTGCTGCCCACTCCCCCGGTATTCCCTCAGTCGGCTCTTACGACTCCCATGGGTGGAGAGGGGTGGGACAATTCTAAAGCCGGCCCCACACGGCCGCCCATACACAATGTATGAGAAATATAATTTTCTTCATATTTTATTTTATCGCAAATTTTTCATTTAATAGCATAATGCTATTCCGGACGAAGACAAATCCAACAAATCAAAGAACAGAATAATTGGTCCAACCTTTCTTGTGTTATAAATGGTGAAACTAGCCCGAATTTTTTATATATAGATGTTTTTTGATAGGTTGCATTTTCTGCCGGTATTAAGTTGCAGAAAGTAGTATATCCATTCTTAAGGTGTGATATGAAAATTTATACTTAAATTTTTGATAAGAAAACAAAGAATCGTATTAACACAGTGTGAAAATCTGAAATCGAAAATAACACTCGGGAGCAAGGATTTAAACCTGCTCCTCCTGGAACACCGACCAAGATGCTTTGCCGATTCAGCCATCGTGACAATTGCTCGGGATTGCGATTTTCGGTAACTCTTAATGTCTTGGGTAACACCTGCTTCATCTGTCGAAACCAACCAACTGGAATTCGCAGTCCCGAGCAATTGTCACAATGGCTGAAATAGCAAAGCACCTGGGACGGTATTCCAGGAGATGCAGGTTGAAATCCTGCTCGTGACTGCTATTTCCGATTTCACACCTTTGTGTTAATTTATATGGCTAAGCATATCAAATGCTCAAAAGATATTAGAATATCAAAAGAATCGTATGTTATCAAATTAGAAAGTAGCAGACCAAGTCGTCGATAACAACTAGTAAGTAGTAGTGTGCATCCAAGAAGCCTTTGTTTGAGATGAAGCTGAGCTGAAGGTACACTAAGAAAATTGAATAAACAGGCTTTCAGCGGCTTACCGGTGAAACTAGTTTATTCACTTCCTTAGTTGCAGCTCAGACATTCAGATAGGATACCGTCTTTCTGTGGTTTATAGATGCTGACTTAGTTGGTGACTAGGAAATACATTAAAAATAAAATAACATACTTAATAGTATTGCTACGACTTTCTTAGGAAGATAAATATATATATAGATATTATGATATTTACAAATATTTAGACAAATAGGACTAGGGGCCTTAGAAGGTGAATTACAAAATCGTATCGACATCGTATCGTCTAGCTTGTGATTGGTAGAGAAACTGACGCGTGATGTCGCAATAATTCTTCAGCCAATCCACGGCGATCTCTCAACCAATGACAATGAAACGATGCGATGCCGATACGATTTAGTTAGATACACTAAACCCAGACTAAAAAAAAAACAGCGTCACGCCTGTATTCCCCGAAAGGGTAGGCAGAGGTGTATTAAACACCCACGACTCGCCAGCTATGGTTAAGTCCCGCGTAATAGCGACGAGCGGGCGAGCCTATTGACGTCTACCGGGCACATTTCCAAACTCCGGCTTGCTACTGAGATTTTTTCTTTTTAGGAAAAAGCTCAATAATATTGCCCGACTTGCCGCTTATGATTAGCAGTCGCATACACTACCGCTACACCACCGAGGCAGTTACAGTTTTGGCATTACCCCAAAGACTAGACTTTGTGAAACGAAATCGTTTATAGAGGCTTTGTGTACAGATGCACAGATGGTGGAGTGGTTTAGATACCGACCTCCCGCTCGAGCGTTGTGGGTTCCATTCCCACACAGGAGAAATCTTTGTGTGATCCACAAATGGTTGTTCTTAGTCTGGGTGTACTTTGTGTCCATGACTTATTTATGTTTGTAAAGTCCTCATAAAATATTGCAGGCAGTCTTTAAAAAAAAAACATGTTTATTAGTTTTTCTACTATTCCGACCTTTCAAAAAATTTACAGCATCTGGTGAGGATGGTGGCTGAGGGTGATCCTCAGTAATCAAAATTATGAATTTAAAGAACTGTAATATAATATGCCTACCTACATATATAGGTAGATATAAAAACCACATCTGTTTTTTTTTAAAGTACAAATTATTTGTCAATAAGGAAAAAGAGATTTTTTGTACGAGCGGGAATCGAACCCGCGTCTTTTCCAATCCGGGGAAGTGCTCTAAGCCACTGAGCTATCGTACAGACCTATTTGGTCATCCCAATTTGTTCACCACATCTGTTATTATTTCTCAGAAAATTCGTTAAAAAACCATAAATATTAAATCTTATTGATATTAGAATATCGTATATCGATATAATATTATAAACGAGCTTCTACCCACGACTTCATCTCATCAATCAATCTCCACTGAGTCGTTTAGGCGTGATTGACAGACAAGCATCCAAACAATATTAGTAGGAAATGAATTTTTTTTACTGATTAAGTCAGTATGTTACGTTGTAGTTCCTGAATTACCTATTAAAAGTCCGTGTGGTGAAGGACTAAGAATACAAGTGTCGCCACCCCATTCTTTCCCACAGGTGTCGTACGAGGCGACTAAGGGAAGTAAGCAATTATCACCCATTGCATTACTGGTGGAAGGGTTGGGTACAAAGTAGGAGTACACATCGGTGTTTTTTGGTTGTAGCAGGAGATAGCCGTTAATTCTTATATTTTATATCTGTGAAATGAAATGGTGATTTTTAATAAAATCTTAAGACTTCTCTTTGTTAAGGCGGGAAAATATGTTACTTACTTACTTATCATCACGCCATTTCCCTTGCGAGGTAGGCAGAGAAAACAGAGTGCCAAGAGGTTCTATTCTTGCATACATCTCTCGCTGCCTCAACATTCATAAATCTCTTCATATACGCTCGCCGGTTTCGGAGACTCCTGACTCCACCTTACCAATACATGACCGATTTGGTCTAGGTAAATGAGTCTCGGTCTCCCCCTGTACCTACATCCTTCCACTTTCACATTGTATATCTTCTTAACCAGTCGCTCGTCCGGCATTCTTTCCACATGTCCGAACCATCGGAGCATTCCCTTTCGCATCTTTACACCAATACTCTCTTTCATTTCTACTCGCTCTCTTACGTCGTCGTTACGAATGCGGTCAGTCAGCCTCACTCCACAGATTCTCCGCAGAGATCGCATTTCGGCCGCATTGATTTACTCTCATGCTCCTTTTTGCATACCCAACTCTCGCTTCCATATAATAACGTTGCGACAAGCACTGCGTTGTGTATTGCGACACGTGCCCTCTGACTGAGGTGATGACTGCCGAAAAGTTGTCCCAATGCTAATAAAAATATGTTCCTAACAGTATACCCCGTCGTTCGGGGCAAGAAGGGTAGTGTAGGGCCATCACCCACAAAATAAATCCGCCGTGTGCCGTCTCGCCGCCTTTACTGGCGGACCACTGGAACTATGTTACATGCTTCATTGGGATATAAAGGAGACCTGCCTTTTATTAATGAAACATTTAATCTATGCCATTCTTCATTACATAATGCATAGGTATATCTATATATTAGTTATAAGATCAGGCTATTGATTTGAGAGTCAATGACTTGTGCACAGATGCGATCTCGAACGCTTGAAGATTTTTCAAGATTTATGTACTAACTTAATAAGACTTTGAAGAATATATTTCAAAGCGAAATTTATACAATGGAACAAGCTATCTGCATCATATGATTATATCTGCATCATATGATTATATCTGCATACTTCCAGTTCTAGACTATTAAAATAACTAATGTCGTGGCGGGCTAAACATACATTATCAAACTAATTATTCATCCCGGGGGACTTTAATAACATTCAATTTAATGGAACAAATTACACCGAGACAATCATTAATGAATCGCACAAAAAAAATAGTGGTCAAACGCACCACACTCGACACGAAAAAGTATTGAAACCACTACGCCATCTGTGTTACCTAGAGTGTGAAATTTCGCAATACGCGCGTCATATTATGTACACCTAGGCTATTTAGCTTAGTAAACCTATGCCTAACATTCCGTCTGCTCTTTTTAATTATTATCAGGCTTCCTACAGTGAAATAAAATTGTGATTTCGTTCCTAAAAGATTCAATGTAAAATACCGTAACATAATGTATTCATCCCGTACTAGGCAGATTCTAGACAACCCAACACTGATTTCGCTATATAAGATTCAAATCAGTGGGTGTAGCCAAGTTGCATTCTATGATCGCTAACGCTAATAGAAAACTATTAAAATGTTTGGAAATTTGACATCTCTAACGTTAAGTCACGTAAATTAGCGTTACAGATATTGTTAAAGACTTAGATTAAATATAGGTTGTTTATCTATGGTTGTATTCATCCAAATTTATTTTATCACCTTCAAAGTATGCTCCTTCAGAAACGATAGACTTACGCCAACGAATAATCCAATCATCAAAACATTTTTTAAACGCTGTTTCCGGAATTGTGTTCAGTTCTCGCCGCGAATTCTCCTTTATGTCTTCTACCGATTGAAAACAGGTGCCACGAAGTGGTAATTTGAGTTTAGGAAAAATAAAGAAGTCGGCTGGAGCCGACTATCGCGGTGTTCCGAGTGCACAACACGGTGATAGTCAAAGAAAACAGTCAACATGACTTTGACTTTTGATCGACTTTGGCGTGGTTTTTTCGGTTTCGGTTCGGTTGAAAGTCGCCACTCCGAAGCTTGTTGACTAGTTTGCATGTCAAACTCGTAAACCCACGTCTCGTCACCAGTAACAATGCATTTCATGAATGTTGAGTCGGAATTGACTCGTTCTAGCGTGTCCTCAGCGACTCTCATGCGATTGAGTTTTTGGGAGAAAATTCAGGTCTTTTGGGACTAGCGGAGCGGAAACATGTTTCATACCCAAGTGATTATTTAAAATGGATCGACTCGTGAGGTACAGAAAGTTCGGCGGCTATCTCTATCAAAGTTGAATGAGGATTTTCAGTCACTATTTCCTTCACTTTTGCAATGTTAACTTCAGTTGCAGACGTTGATGGCCTACCATATCGAGGCAAATCTTCTATCACATCTCGACCGCTTTTAAACGCTTTATACTACTCATAAGCACGTGTTTTCGATAAAGTCGATTCACCGCCTTGTGTAACATTTTCAGTGACTCCGAACACGAAATTCCATTGGCGATGCAAAATTTAAGACAAACTCTTTGTTCGATATTTTTGTCCATTATGAAATTGGCAATACACACTAGATATGATATAACTAACAGTTGTGCCAATCTAATAACAACAATAAAAACAAAAAATTTAATTTGGGACCATAAACAAATCATCCATTCCCGGTACTTTCTTGACAGAGTAGTATACATTTTAATATAAAGAGCGATAAAAGTATGAAGCTGAAATTGAGAATATTAGGTATGGCAATTAATCTTTATCATGGAACATTATTGGTGTGAAGGCATAAAAAACTCACTTTTAAATATTTTTTTTAGTTATAGTTAGGACTTGCAGAATCCAACAGACATTGCCATCTGGTGGTGAGATACCAAGCGATATCATGATTTTTTATTGTTTATGATAGCAGTCAATCCACGGCCCATCTGATGGTATGTAGGTAACAACCGCCACTCATGGACTCAACTAAGAATTCACCTAAAGCACTGCTCACCATTTCGTTGGGAAATGAATGAATCGATCAATCTCACGCTACAACCATAACACGCCGAGGTGGATCACGGTCAACCGACCACACAGAAGATTGTTCTGCAGTAAGAACCAACCAGCTCGAGTACATCCTCCCACTTCGTGCCAAACCCTACCACCAGTAATGCAACAGGTGATAATAGCTTACTTCTCTTAGTCACCTCTTACGACACCTTCAGAAGAATGGGATGGTGCCCTTTTATTCTTAGTAGTTATTTTCAAATATATATTCTTACGAATTTTCGAGCAAATACGTTGGAAGGTATAAAAATTAAAACAGTGGGCCTAGACAAGTTGCAGTTGACGGGCCTCGTGGCGTAGTCGGTAGTGTAACCGACTTCCGTGCACGAGGTCGTGGGTTCGATTCAGGACAGATATTTTTACTGCGTCTGGGTGTTTTCTATCTATTATATGTAAGTATTTAAAAAAAAAAGTAATATATGTATTAATCTAGTACACATAGCACAAGCGTTAAGCTTAGTTTGGGACCAGAGGGCGTTGTGTGAAATGTGAGTGAGTATTATGATCGCTAACGCAAAAAAAACTATTAAAATGTATGGAAATTATACACCTCAAACGTTAAGTTAGACTTAGCGTTATAAATATCGTTATGTCGTTTATCGTCGTCAGGCCCACTGAACAGAAAGGTCAGTTCAGACTACCTTAATAACTTAAACATAAATAATAACTAATAGTAAAGCGTTTGTGTGCAAAGTGTACTAATACAACAAGATGCTCTATACTAATATGTTGTTTATCCAACAGCGACGCTAGCCGGCAGTCTCGGTCGCAGTCCGTGACCCCAACGTCACCACAGGCAGCCTCCGTTGTCCCCCCGTCTGCTCCCCACACCCTGCACCCAGACAATGCATTAGGTGAGGCTACGCTTTAATACTCCACATGTGCCGTAATTTTGTACTGGGTTGAAGGTTTACAGCTACGTTAATGCATTTCAGTAGATACTAAAATAAGTTTCAAGAATGAAGACCTTTTTCTTTAACTTTTTTTATGGCATGTAGTGGCAGACGAGTCACGGCCCATCTGATGGTAAATGGTAACCGTCGCTCATAGACTGAATTATACCGAGAGTATTGTCAAGCTGCTCACCATTTCATTTCACCGATATGAAATGAAATAATAAAAGGCTATCTCCTGGTACAGCCAAAACGCAACAATGTGCTTCATGGCCGGTCACACGGGAGATGGTGGTACCAACCCACTCGGGCCTGATACCAAGTGAATAGGTACTCCCACTTGCTACCCAGCCCTACCATCAGTCATGCAATGGATGATAATTGCTTACTTCCCTTAGTCGCCTCAAACGAAACCCTTGGGAAAGAATGGGGTGGTGACACTTGTATTTTTAGTCCGTCACCACACGGACAAAAACTAACGTAGGTATAACGGAAAACATAAGTTTGTACTGCAAAAACTATAAGTAGGTAGGTATAGATCTTTTGACGGATCTTCATGAAGCGATTGGCGGTTCGAACGTAGATTATAGATATAGCAACGTAATGTTCAACTTCAAAAATTGATATTTAAAAATTCTTAATAATATATTATGGACATACTAATCTCACTACTTCTGTGGTGCAGCGGTAATGTGAGTGACTGCTGATCATGAGTTCTCGGGTTCGAACCCAGGGTTGGGTAGAGTTATTGAGCTTTTTCGTAAAAAAATTTCAGTAGGGCCCGGAGTTTGGAATTTTGAATTGCCCGGTAGACGGCAATAGGCTCACCCCCTATTACGTGGGACTTAAACATAGCTGGCGAACCGTGGGTGTGTAATATACCTCTGCCCACTCCTTCGGGAATACAGGCATGATGCTATGTTTATGTATGTTTTACTAATCTCACTGAATTAATAGGGTATTTAATTATTATGGTATTTATTTTATGATTCAGGTCGAGGAGTGCTCAGTGCCGCTGGTCGGCAACTCAGCGACCACAGCAATAATCGTGAGTCCTCGTTGGATGACTCAGGAGTAGTAGACGATCATGATGATGGGGAACACACGTCGGATGATCAGGCACCTCATCCACATCCGCATCTCCGGCGCCATGTAGTATTACATCCACCACATCCTCCGCCAAATCCTCCAACACTGCCTCAGATACAACAGGTAAAACTGGATTTTACACTATCGCGTTTTATGACTAGGTATGTATTTTAAATGCTATAAAGAGACTTAAAACGTATCTATTTACTGGTAAATACCTTTTTATTCCCGATATTTCGACAGGGTTTCACCAGCCGTCGTCACGGGTCGACTGGCGCCGCGTATCGAAATGTCAGGAATAAAAAGGAATCTTCCCAATAAATAGATACGGGTTAAGTTCCATTATAGTATTTAAAATACATAGTTAAAACTGGAATATGATAATTATTTATTAAAGAAATATATTTATTATATATAAAGGAAAAAGAGAAGTTTAGTGCGAGCGGGATCCCGCTTATTTATCAATAAAACTATAGCAAAGATAAATTTTATAGGAATGGTGTCATGTATAAACCCAAAATATCGTTTAAATGTTACAAACAAGGACCAACGAAACTCTTAATCCGTTTGTTCTTAACCAAACAATTAAACTAGTCAAGAATACGAGTACGTCTACCTGTTGCAGATTGTTCAAGAAAGTCAAACGATCCCAGCACCAAAACTTAAAAAGCGGCCAAAGCCTGAAAAACCCGTGGAAAAACCAGTAAACCCTGTGAAAACTATTCATGAGAGATATCCGTTAAACCCAGATTACCTTAACCAGATCGTAGTTCTAGGTAAGCTCGCATTTGTTAACATCCATATTATTCCACTTCCTTAAATCTCTCGGGTTGTATATTGTCATCAGTAGAATAGTTTAAAGTGCAAAGACAGGCTTTAGAAAATAAATTTATACTAAATGAAGGCACTACACAACCCTATCCAATTTATTGGCACGGCTTCGACACTGACTAGCACAGACAAATAGCCAACACTGGAATTAAACGATGCCACTATGTATCAGAATGAACGCTTTGCAAACACAAGGAACTATGATACTATGACAACAACAAAATCTAATTGGGCTCAGAAATATGAAGAATTAGTAGTTTAGATACGAAAATATTATTTATTGGCTATAATTATTATGCATGATAATCTTTTAATAATTGGCACACTTAGGACTAAGATACTACCTAAAACATCTACTTAACTTTCGATGCTTACGTTCTTTGCAATTTTCTACCTTTCTAAATTTCACAATGTACAAGTTATTTTTAATTACAACATTGACATAATTTGGTAGATTTACGATAAGTAACTCTTCTTCTTACAATCTAACTATACACTCTGTTTCAACTTACATTTGCAACAAGACGATATTTTATTTGGATTTCAGAAGCATTGCGTGAGGTTCCTTTTTTGTTTTTGAATATTCCTCAAAATATGTGAATCATTTGATTTTGCAATACATTAAATATTATTCATCACTATATATTATGAAGAAATCAAACAGATTCACATAGACAGTTCTTGGTAGCTTTGATTAAAACCAAACCATGAAATAACAGAACCTGAAATATTGACAAGCTACCAAGAATACTAAAATTACAAAATACTATTAAAGCAATTCTCAGTAAGCTATTAATTTGTTATGGGAATAGCTATTTGGTTTCAATGTAATTATTCAGACGGATTATATAAGTTAAATAGCTGTTTCCGTAGCTATTAACATACACCATTAGCTTCATCTCAATGAGGCTACACTTCATTGAGCATTTTAATATGACACGGTTGCAATCGCTTCTACCTCATTAATATCGTCAGGGGCGGACTGGCCATACAAGCGCGCACCCGACCTCCCGCAAGCGGAGACGACGAAAATTAATGAGCTCAGTTTATTGGCAGCTACGCACAAAACTCATATGGGCAATTACGAGCAAAATTGCACTTACTTCACAGGTTAGTAAAACACAGACACAAACGCTTCTACCCCCCAGTCCACCCCTGTTCCCCACAGGAAGACTGCAGGGTGACTGCGATTGGTTTATTAGCTGTCGTGTGGTTGTTAATTTTTCATTCAAATCGTGTCACATATTACGTGTGTAAATATTTAACAAGATTCCAATTTGGGAACGTCATATTTCAATCAGTGGTCAGACTAATTTTAATATCAAACGCATCATGTCACACAATTGGCATAACAAAATGTTTTTTATGTTACTTACCTTGCTGGTTTTCCTTGCGTAATATGTCAGTGCAATTTCCCTGCATACTTTTTTCTTTCTTCTTATCTCTGCTTAATGCATGATGACTTGTACTTTTAAATCTAACAAGCTATGGACGTTAGCAAATGAAAGCTTTGCATCTAAGAACTTTTGAATGGCTCACTACGCTTTTGCTTATTAACTGGCCTTTGTGTTTTCTTTTTTTCTTGTTGTCGTGTATCTTCTTGATGTGTATTTTATTGTTAGAAGGATTTCCTAATTGCATATCACTTTCATCGCAGATGAGCTGTTGGACAGGAACTGTGAATGCTGCGTGACGTGCTGTGTAGACTATGAAGGGTGGCTTCAGTTCCAGAACTGCTTATACGGAATCGTAAAAGATCCGTTATTCGAGTTGTTTATAACTACTTGTATTATTCTTAATACCCTTTTCCTCGCTCTGGAGCACCATGGAATGAGCGAGAACGTTAGACAGGCTTTAGATATAGGAAATAAGGTAATAATGAGTAGATAGGTACTAGACCTAACAAGATCAACAGTTCTTTTACCTGGTATAATGACTTGTACACATACTTAAATAAAATGAAAACTATTTTAAATTAACAAGGAGTACAGCAGAGATTAATGTATTTGTTATTCAAATAGGTTTTAAGGGTTTAGTTTAGTTTTAGGTATTAAAATCCTTTTTTTTTATAGTAACATTCTATGCCATCCCTTCTCTTGCTCTTATAAAGAGGAGATCCTCTGCCTACGTCTAGAATACAAGTTCCTAACATTATGATGTGTAGATGCATTACATCTATATAAGTATAAAATTTTAATTAAAATCAACTATTTTCTAATACAACGCAACTTTACAGAAAACAAACCTATAGCTATAGATTACAATCATTATATGTGATGATAATAATGTATAGTAATATATGAATAAATAAATATCAATGATATATAGATATTATTATATATATTTTTTTGCATTTGACATGCTTAGCACTATACATTAATAGTCACGAGCAGGACTGTTCGTTCAGAATGTATAAAAATAAATCTATATAAAATATAAATAAATTTTGTAGGGAAATTTCTAGTTTTAGTTAGGTACTTCAATATCATCTTTTCTAACCAATGGAATATTTCAGGTGTTCACATCAATATTTACGTTAGAATGTATAATGAAAGTGATGGCCATGAGTAAAGATTTCTTCGCGTGCGGTTGGAATATTTTTGACTTGATAATAGTGTCGGCAAGTCTGTTGGACCTTATATTTGAACTCGTCGATGGTCTATCTGTATTGCGGGGACTTCGGCTGGTGAGTCACCTTTGCTGGACCATTGAGTTGCATAATCAACTTCCCTATCTTTACTTACGATTTCCTTATTGATGTCAGTTAAAAAGGAAAAGAGAAGGTTCAATACTTAACCAATAATATACATACTATACTAGATATAGTAGGTAGCGGTTCCTTCACAAATTTCAACTTGTATGGTCCTTGGGTATGTGAGTATATATTACCGCTTGTCTAGAAATAAAATAAAACAAAATTAAAACTCAGTAGTGTACTCTACTATTGTCTTACAATAATAATAACAAATGCAATAAAAACAGAGTCCAAATGAAATCTGATACCGCAATTGTAATAAGCAACGCAAAGAATCTTGCTGTATTCTTTTCCACACTCACAAAACAATCTTTTTACGAATTGTACTGCATTGTTCTCAAGGGTTCCGTCTATCACGATTTAATGTGGAATTAACAAAAACATACCGTCCACACATTAAGATCCACAATTAACTACTAATAGTGTCCACTATAAATGAGTGCAGATTTCGCTTTCCTGCACTCATTTCGTCTAGTGTTGTTTCGAGGCGCGCGCAGCCGCAACGTATCAAACACGCCCTTCTTCTTCTTCTGCTTCTTTTCTAAACACAATTGTGTATCCTTAATTTATAGATCAATGCATCCACAGCAAGTTGTTACTCATCCAGAAATGTTGTAGTCCTCGAACTTCAATATTCTTAATGATTTTTTCTTCATAATATTAGATGTCTACTGTTGCTATACAAATGCAAAAATTATGTCTGTATTTAAATGACTAACGTTTGTTCCAGTTGCGAGTGTTAAAATTAGCTCAATCATGGACTACAATGAAAGTGTTATTGAGTATTATAATATCGACTATCGGTGCTCTTGGTAATTTGACGTTCGTGTTAGTGATAGTTATATACATATTTGCCGTGATTGGCATGCAACTGTTTTCTAAATCGTACACGCCAGATAAGTTTGACCCGGATCCTGTGCCCAGGTAATATCATGTTTTATTTGACTTGACAATAGAAGCGATTTAAAAACAGTTTATAATATATAGTGTTCTAAACCAAAGGATAGATTTCTGCTCAAAGATGTGGGGATATTATTAAACCTTGTGGTATAATATTCCTGGATCTACTTACTACTACTTATCATCACGCCATCTCCCTTGCGGGGTAAGCAGAGAGAACAGAGTGCCAAAAGGCTGTATTCATGCATACATCTCTCGCTTCCTCAACATTCATAATTCTCTTCATACACACTCGCCGGTTTCGGAAACTCCTGACTCCACACCCCTTCAATACATGACCGATTTGGTCTAGGTAGGTGAGTCTTTGGTCTCCCCCTGTAACTACATCCTTCCACTTTCGAATTGTACATCTTCTTAACCAGTCGCTCGTCCAGCATTCTTCCCACATGTCCGAACCATCGGAGCATTCCCTTTTGCATCTTTACACCAATACAATGTTTCATACCTACTTTATTATTACACTTATATAATTGATTTCGTCGTTGTTATAAATTAGTCATTAAGCCAGCGCGATGGACCACGACCCAAATCTTTTATCTCTGAGAATAATACCCAAAAGAACGTACTCGATTGAGAAAAAAAATGCGTTCATGTTGATATGAACATTTTATCTACAATGACATTTTTCTGTACAATATCGGTGGTCAGTTGGGTTACAACCTCTGAGCCGAGTTTTGTGGGTTCTTTCGACATAAATTTCAATTTTTTTTTCAACCCCTTTTCTGTCCCACTATTGAGCACAGGCCTCCTTTCAGAACGAGATGGATTATTATATTATTTTCAATTATTTATGCAATCTACAAATAGTTTTACTAAGTCAAGGTTTAACTTTGTGTCCGTTTTTATGTGTGTGTGACTAAGAACTAATTTTTTCTAACAAGTTTATCGTCTTTCAATATTTATTACAGTAGCTAGAATCATTTGTGTGTTTTGTATTTGTTACCTACTAAATTTTATTTTATTATTGATGTATGAATTTTTTGCTGACTTCGGACCTGCATGGAATTTGATGGTCAAAAATAATGTGTTGATCTTATTAATCTGTAAAGGTGGAACTTCAACGACTTTTTCCACTCATTCATGATGATATTCCGGATTCTGTGCGGAGAGTGGATAGAGCCATTGTGGGACTGCATGCGAGCTGAACAAGAAACAGGAGCGGAGAGCTGCTTTTTTATATTCTTGCCGGCCCTCGTCATGGGAAATTTCATGGTGCTCAACCTCTTTCTTGCCTTGCTGCTCAATAGCTTTAACAGTGAGGAACTTAAAAATAAAAAAGAGGTAATTTAAAATGCAGATAAATCAGAAAAGATAATTCCATTTTTAATAATATTGATAAATTTCAGGAAGTTGGTGAGGATTCAAAATTAGCTAAAAGTTTCGATAGGATACGTTCTATAGTAAGAAAAAAAGGTTTTCTTATATCGAGAAGTAAAGAGACTGAAAAAAAATCTAAGTTAGAAGAGCTAGTTAACGAATTTATGTTACAACAACGTGCTATGAAAGATAAAAAAGCGTCAATACCAAGCGAACTAAGATGCTCTGCATCTATAGAAGAAACCATAATTATTCCGCATAATATGCATAACCATAGTTATCAGGAAGCATTAAATAGGTCCGTGTGATAAATGAATAAAGAAATTGAGTAATATACATATAAAAGTATTCATTTTTCTAATAAATTCAATATTTCAGGCCAATATCGGTAGGATCAGATTTTGCTTACCCTGAATACTATACAACGGGAAATAATTTTAACCATGGCAGTCAAGAAACCTTGAAAGACGTGCGCGATTTGGCGACAGAACACAAAATAACTAGCATAAGAGAAGATTCCAAAGAAAATCTTGAAGAGGCGTCACCTTCCGAACAAATTGTAGCTCAAAAGTTATTAAATCAAATGTCTTCTGGTTATCATACACAACCTTCAGAATCTAGAGGTAAAGTTCCTTACATTGCATTTTCTATAACAATATATTCTTACCAAAAATATTCACGTGCATAAGGCATAATTACACAGATTAAGAAGACACCATCTGGCGAGAGGGATATACTCCACATAGGATAACTATTTGCTTACTCCCCAAAATTAAACTAAATATCTGGGCTTATTTGTTTACTCTTAAACTCGCATATCTAGTACCCTAACACGAGATTAAGGCTTGAATTAAACGTTGAAAAAGGAAACGTTACTAAAAAATATACTTTTTTTAGATGATGATGAACATTATGAAATGGCAGAACTATCGAGTAAAACAACGCCAGAAAAAATGAGGCGACCGGGGAGGGAACCACCAAATATTTTATGTAAGGATTCGGTGACACGACCGGATGACGAGGACATAAAACATCCATGGCAAACTTTAGTCTCATATGTAGATGAATTAACCGTAGGTGGGAGAAAAAATTCCAAGGGTCAATATATTGATGCTATGGGAAAATTTCCTGGATTTGGGAAACAAAAAGAGCCGAAAGTACCCCAGGACTGTTTCCCTAGTCAATGCTACGATGCGTATGTATTTATTCAACAAGAATTGTTCCTAGTATGATATGTTAAGTGCTGAAAACCATATTTGCTTCCATTTCTATATTGATGTAGTTTGTGCAAGAATCTGGTATTGAACGACTAACAAAATAAATTCCTCTTCTTTTGGTAATGTTATCTATTTATTATTTACGTCCTTGTAAACTGGTGTATGTTTTACCTTTTGCACTTCTTGACAATCTAATACTCATGCATACAGTTATGTAACTCATCCAGTTTAATTGCTATAACCATTGCTAACCAGTATTAATAGTTTTAACACACTTCGGAACCTAGGTAATAAAATAAAAGGTTCCAGTGATGAGAAATCATTTCAAGTCAACCTACGTGAGCGAACACCTAGGCAGGTAACTAAGTGATAGAAAGATTTTTGGAAATACCATATACTTTTAGGAGTTCTTGTTGGGACACATGTATTGAGACCAAATTGGGTCAGCGATGGATGTTAGTCAGAACCTTCATACTGCGGTACGTAGATACTCCAGCATTCGAGTGGTTCGTGTTGGTGCTAATCTTCGCGTCAAGCATTACGCTCTGCTTCGAAGACATACATCTCGAGAAGAACAAACCGTTGAAAAAGATACTGTATTGGACTAATCTGGGATTTTGCATGATCTTTGTCATAGAAATGTTTCTCAAGTGGATAGCATTGGGTTTCTTCAGATACTTCACCAGTTTCTGGACCCTATTAGATTTTACAATCGTCTTTGTAAGTTAAATTTCTATAGATGATCTTTACTAACGCTTTTGCATTTTCTTTATATTTTAATATTTTAAAATTCGCTTTCAGGTTTCAGTTTTCAGTTTGTTAATAGAAGAAAATGAAAATCTAAAGGTACTAAGATCTTTAAGAACTTTACGTGCTTTAAGACCATTGCGTGCCATTTCGCGATGGCAGGGCATGCGCATTGTAGTAAACGCTCTCATGTACGCAATTCCTAGTATCTTCAACGTATTATTAGTTTGTTTAGTGTTTTGGTTAATATTTTCTATAATGGGAGTACAGTTTTTTGGCGGAAAATTCTTCAAATGCGTCAATAACGAAGGGGACCTATTACCATTAGAGGTAAGTTGTGGACAACATTTGGTATAATACATTCTCCCAAATATTTTAATTATTTTACTCGTTTTCAGATAGTAAATGATAAAGCTGATTGTTATGTTAACAATTTCACTTGGATTAACTCGAAGATATCTTTTGATCACGTGGGGATAGCTTATTTAGCTTTGTTTCAAGTAGCTACATTTGAAGGATGGATGGAAGTCATGGCTGACGCAGTAGATGCACGAGGAGTAGATCTACAGCCAGCAAGAGAAGCTAACCTCTACGCGTATATTTATTTTGTTATTTTTATTGTTTGCGGTTCGTTCTTCACCCTGAATCTATTTATAGGAGTAATTATAGATAACTTTAATATGCTCAAAAAGAAGGTAATTAAATTTTTCTAAAACGAAATAGACATATTCTACAAATAGAAGTAGACTATATCATGCGAAAATATTATTTCAGTACGAAGGAGGAGTATTAGAAATGTTTCTTACGGAAAGCCAGAAACATTACTACACAGCGATGAAGAAGCTTGGTAGAAAAAAGCCTCAAAAAGTAATAAAAAGGCCTCGGAACCAATTCTTAGCTATGTTCTATGATCTATCGAATTCTCGGCGCTTCGAAATCGCCATTTTTGTTCTCATTTTTTTAAATATGCTCACGATGGGAATAGAGCATTATGATCAACCACATTCGGTTTTCTTTATATTAGAAGTTAGTAATGCATTTTTTACAACAGTTTTTGGTTTAGGTAAGATCCATTCCAACAGTCTAAACATTTTTTAAACAATAAATCGCCTATTCTTGTATAATTTATAAATCTATCTTTGTAAATATTTTCAGAGGCAATAGTCAAAATTATAGGTCTTCGATACCATTACTTCACGGTACCCTGGAATGTATTTGACTTTCTGCTAGTATTGGCTTCAATCCTGGGCATATTGATGGAAGACATCATGATTGACTTGCCAATATCGCCTACATTGCTACGTGTCGTCAGAGTATTCCGAATAGGGAGAATTTTAAGACTGATTAAAGTAAGAAATCCTTAATTTAATACGTATTTCTTCCTTCCCGTTAATTACTTCGTTTGTTGACATGGAAGCAATTTCTTATTATATTATTAATTATTTTACTCTAATCTCACTAATCAGTGTAACTGTACATTGTCCAATAAAGTGGTTTTCAAACTCAAACTTTGCTTTTATTGCAGGCCGCTAAAGGCATTAGGAAACTGCTGTTTGCTTTAGTAGTATCTCTCCCGGCGCTCTTCAACATCGGCGCTTTACTGGCGCTCATAACATTCATATATGCGATCATCGGTATGTCAGTATTTGGACACGTCAAGGAGCAAGGCGCACTCAACGATATTGTTAACTTCCAAACCTTCGGCAGGAGCATGCAGTTGCTTTTCAGGTAAATACACTTGACTAATGTTATAATCTCCTCCTCCATTTCATAAAAAAATCTTCATCTGATTGTGGTCATGGAAAGATCAATTTTAGATTATTACTAGCCTTTGCCCCCGGCTTCGTCGCAGCCAAAAGCTAGTTTTTGGGTTATATCTCAGGTTCCCGGTATAGTAGCGGAATAATTATATACCAGTTTTTAAGTCTACTCGAGAGCTATCAAATAAAAAATGTTACATCAAAATCCGTCCAGTAGTTTTTGCGTGATGCACAAACAAACAAACAGATAAACAGACAAACAAATCTAAAAGAAATCGTTTTGTGTTTAGACACGCTGATATAGCCTAATTCAGTCATTTTTTCTAAATGTACAGATATAGCTCTGTTACAGCTTTATAATAGTATAGATAAGCTCTTGCGCTTAAATAACCTTTACCTACTAAACGCTTACAGTCATGAAAATCACATCATTACTAATGCCGCTAATATCGCAACACTAATCGCCAATAGTGACCCTTTTTTTTTTTTTTTTTTTTATTTTAGGTGGGCAAAAATGTCCTACCGCACACCCCGCTGCCCGGGGAGACAACGGGGTAGTGTGGGGCTCTCACCCACTAAAAACCCACCGTGCGCCCTCACCCGCCCTTGCTACGGCGGATCACGGGAACCGCGTCGTTTCTCCGCGATCCGCAGGCGGCAGCCCCTTCGGGCACCCTCTCTTGTGCGACGCCCCGCGCACTTGGGCGTCACACCTTCGCGGTAGGCTTCCGCGGACGGCAGGGTACTCCCCGACCCCACCGTCCGCAGCCTCGGCTAGGGCGGCATCAGGCGCAGGTAAGCGCGCGCACGCCGCCCCGCGCGCCGGCGGCGAATCGGGTCCGCGAAGGAGGATTCCTCCCGGGCCCTCTCCGCCGCCTCCTTCCGCGAGATGACAGCCTCGCAGAAGGCGGCGACCGCGGTCCAGGCCCTGTCACTGCCAACCATCGCTCGCGCAACGGCCGGCAGCGACAGGTCCACGCCTATGACTGCAGCGAGTTCCCGGCGCTGCACATCCCAGGCCGGGCACGACTCGAGCGTGTGCTGCGCCGAGTCCTCGCCGCAGTCGCAGTGGTGACAGCCTGGGGTCGTCTCCCTCCTAGCGATCGTGTGCAGGTATTTGCCGAAGCAACCGTGCCCCGACAAAACCTGCACCAACCGGAAGGTGAGGACCCCGTGCTGCCGCCCTGCCTATTCTTCCAAGATCGGCTGGAGCGCCCCCACGGTCCAGAGACCAGCCCGGGGCGTCTCCAGCCGAGACCTCCACTTTAGGACGGTGGCGCGGCGGGCATCTTCCCGCCACGCTGAGATTGCGCTTGGCGAGGGGCGGCTGCCCCCCGCCCGCGCCGTCGACGCCCGCCGATAAACGTCGGCGAGCACTTCCGCCTCCAGATCCCACGGGGGGGTTCCGGCCAACGCGCAGGCTGCATCGCACGAGACCGTGCGGTACCCGCGTATTGCCCTGACCGCTACGACCCTCTGTGGACGCCACAGAAGGGCCCTATTGCGAGCGGCCAGGGACTCCGCCCACACGGGCGCGCCGTACAGTGCCATTGACCGTACTACCCCCGCGTAGAGTCGTCGACACGCGAGACTCGGTCCGCCCAAATTCGGCATCAGTCGCCCGAGGGCGGACGCCGTGCCGACGAGCTTTGGCGCAAGACGGCGGAAGTGCTCGTCAAAGTGCCACCGTCCATCCAATACCAGGCCCAGGTATTTGATGTGGGCCTGGATTGGAAAGCCCACAC
Organism: Leucoma salicis; assembly: GCA_948253155.1. Lineage (NCBI taxonomy): Eukaryota > Metazoa > Arthropoda > Insecta > Lepidoptera > Erebidae > Leucoma > Leucoma salicis. The sequence goes on along the minus strand of OX411820.1, from coordinate 7,406,554 downwards.
CGTTGACCGTTATCGAGGCGCCGGCGGGTGGGCCACGTCGGGGCCCATGGCAGAGTAGGGCCTCCGACTTTTCAAGGGCCACCCTAAGCCCCAGCGCCTCGATCCGCCTGACCACCTCCGCGGTTCCTGAGGTGGCCAGCGTTGCCGCCTCCTCGAGGGTCCCGCCCCGGGCTGTGACTAGCGTATCGTCTGCGTAGCAAATTACGCCCAGCCCGGGGGGGAGCCGGCCACGGAGGACCCAGTCGTAGCCGATGTCCCACAGGAGCGGCCCTAGAACCGAACCCTGCGGGACGCCGCACGACATAGCCCTCCTTACAACGTCCCCTTCCCGGTCCACGAAGAGGACGCTGCGGCCGTCGAGGTAGTCCGCCACCAGCCGCCTTAGGTAGAGGGGCACTCCATGGTACCGGAGTGCCTCCTTGATGCAGCCGAATGGCAGACTATTGAAGGCGTTGGGCGTCCCCAGGGGTCACGCTCGAGACCCTCCAGCATCTCCTGCCTTTTCGCTTCTTTGGCGCGACAGATGGCCAGCTTAAACGCGGCGCGCGCACTGTTGTACGCCGCATACAGCCGGCCCTCCCGCTCTTCGTCGCGGATTCGGCGACGTCGGCTGCGGGTGTAGGACCTCCGGGCACGAATACAGGCCGCACGGAGGTCCGCCAGCTCCGGGGACCACCAGTAGACCCCCTTCCGTCGGGGCGCCAATAGTGACCCTATGCCGAGTGTGCAGGTATAAGAACGAAGCAAAAAAGTAATGGTTTAATAGGTATTCTTTTCAATACCCATAATTAAGGGAAGTTACATCTTCAGAGATGGCCAGGCAGAAAGTTCCTTCCGCTGACTATTGACACTGACTACTAGTATGGCGCAGCCGCATTTACTTGCGCTTGATCCCGCCCTAGCTGAGGTCGCGGGTGGATGGATCGGGGAACTCTACCACCCATATTGCCTCCCGTGAAGAGAGAGGCTCTGCTGTGCGAAAACATACATGTACTACTCTAGTGCATGTACTTTCTTGTCCTGTATTTTTTTCTTGCAGAGTAGACTCTACAATTAAAGAGAATTGCGATGAATTAGTATTTGGTGTTAGTTTAATATTATCAACATTTTTAATTATTTACACTCTTAAAAATACTATTACAAAGTTTATAAAAAAGGAACAAAATAAAAAACCAAAAGAAAGAAGTTAAAATTATGCATCATAAAATTCATCCGCATCACTGACTACTGGCAAAGTGCCCAGAAGGCTGGCAGCATTGTCGCGTTGAATGGCAATGCTAATCCTTTGTGCTAGGTAAAGGCCAGCCCTCTGACCACGTGAGGCGTCGATCAGACTAGTCGCAATTACTTTATAAAATTTGCGAGCGTTTGAGCCCCATGACCCTAGCGTTATCAGAAGTTGTGTTTACAAAGAGATCTATTACTTTGCAGATTAATGACATCAGCCGGCTGGAACGACGTTTTAGAATCCCTAATGATTTCACCTCCCGAGTGTGAACTAGGGGATCATGGTCACAACGGCAACTGCGGCAGTCCTCTACTTGCCATCACCTATTTTACGTCATTCATCATCATTAGCTACATGATAGTCATCAATATGTACATAGCCATTATCCTTGAGAACTTCAATCAGGCACATCAAGAGGAAGAGATTGGCATCGTGGAGGATGATCTAGAGATGTTCTATATTAGATGGTCGAAGTGAGTTAAGACGTTCTATATTAGATAGTTGAAATAAGATCAGTGAGAAATCGGTGCGAGTTTGTAATATAATATAGGTGCCTAAATCGGGATAGGCTAATTTGTATGAACGCTATTGTAAATGAAAACTTAGACAAACCTACGAGGGGGATAATGTGCTTCAAATAGGTGGTGCAAAACTTTTACAAGAATAATAGACAGACTTTAAAAAGAAAAAGTAAAAACTCATGGAAACTCAAGTTTTCAAATGTTATGTGTTCGAACCCTTCGAGCATCGTACGTGCCTCGTTATGCTCGTAACGAGTTACAAAATCGGATCCAGTACGCTCTAACGTTTAAACAATCAAGAGTTTGTTGAAAACTGCATAGATATCGGAGTGGTTTAGATACCGCCTTCCGGCCCGAGTGTTGTGGGCTTGATTCCCACACAGGATAGCTCTTTGTGTGATCCACAAATGGTTGTTCTGAATCTGGATGTAATGTTTGTAAAGTCCCCCGCCCGCGTTACAAGGATGATCATGTAGTGAAGGGTGCTGTTTTCATTTTAATGTATAAAAATGTAATTTGGTCAATACCGCGTATTCCTCCTTATCACGTAAGTTTCACTTTGTGAACTGAAAACTGACAGTAAACGGATCTTCTAGAAAAACCCACATATAAGCAACCATGTTTTATTAGAACACAATGTATGAACATATGCAATAGAAAAGGATAGCCATGAGCAGGCTATCTTACATTTTTATACTTTGTGTTCTGGTCGAGCATGTCAAGTGTTCAAAATATATAAAAACAACAAAAACCATGTTTTCAGGTACGACCCCCACGCTACACAATTCATAAGTTTTGCTCAACTGTCAGACTTCATAGCGTCCTTGGACCCACCACTAGGCATTTCGAAACCCAATACTGTGGCTTTAGTCAGTTTCAATTTACCGATTGCCAGAGGCAACAAGATTCATTGTTTAGACATACTTCATTCTTTAGTCAAGCACGTTTTGGGACATGTTGAAGAAACTGACACGTTCCGACAACTTCAAGAACAGATGGATATTAAGTTTAAGAAACAATTCCCCACGAGGAAAGAACTGGAAATAGTTTCTTCAACTAGAATATGGAAGAGGGAAGATAAAGCTGCCAGGACCGTGCAGCGAGCGTGGAGGGAGTATGTAAAGTAAGTTGAAAATGTAGACTGTAGAAGTAACTTCCTGTTGCCCTGTTTCCGCAACGCTAATAGGCCTTCCTTAACAGAAAATTGAGAACAGCATATTTTTTGTTCAAAAGCGGCGGCTTACCATCAGATGAGCTGGTGGGGAATAAAAAAATGTGGTGGGGAATAAAAAAATGTGGTGAATACTTGTAACGGAAAATGAGTGTTAGGTATATACGGAATAATATTATTTTCTGTTACGCAGCTGATTAAAAATGCTCCTGGTAGTGTTGATGGACTCAGTGGCGGTTACACTTACCATGGCTCGTTTGCTGCTATCTTATCTTTATATATAAAAATCAATTGCTGTTCGTTAGTCTCGGTAAAACTCAAAACTGGCTTAACCGATTTGAATAATTGTTTTTTATTTGTTTTGTTCGCACTAATACAGGGGTAGTTTAAAAGTAAAAAAGGGGGGCCTTTTTTATAGGACCTAACCCCCATAGGCCCCATAAAAAGCAGAAAAATTTAAAAAAATATTGCTAACTTTGTATGGGTATTAGGCTACGGCAGACCATAAAATGTCAGCTACCGGCATTTTTTATTCTAATTTATTTACTTACATTACAAGTAAGTTTCATTTACTAACCTATCAAAAACCAAATCTTAGACGATGCAGATTGAGTAGGATTGATAATCGTTAATAAAATAAACTGTTGGTGATACGAAGTTCACTGGGTCATCTAGTAATTAATAAAAAATATATTTTTATGAAGAACAACACAGAGAGCTATATACATAAACTAAGCCGCGATAGGCCTTTATTTACACTAAGGACGGCTTAGAAAGTAGTATTGAGTTTATTCTATAGTCTGAGAAGTCTGTCAAATGAAGTCACGTCAAAATTCAGTAAGCCTTTCGAAACCATATGTATACTGAATCACGTCAACCTGCTTTTCAGGAGAAAGAACCGTAGTCCGTCAAACGAAGAAGAGAGTACAAAATGGTCTCCAGGTGGAGGTTGGGGTGGTCGTCTCAGCGCTTTACTCCATGTTCGTAGAGGGTCTCATGCATCTAGTCGCAAATCTTCACGAGCTTCGGAAGCATCTGACATGAGCGATTTAGGAGGAGCCTGGCTCAACCTACCACTATTATTGCTGCCAGGAGCATCACCTGGTGAACAGGTAGCTGCTCTATTTAAACATCTGAAATTATTGTCATAGCCCTTCTGGGTATCAACAACATCACGTAGATCACAATACATATAAGTATATAAAAACCTAGTAATACATTTAAGCAGCAATTTAAATACTTTGGATCTGCTAACGTAGGTATGCCTTACTTTTTAGTAAATCAGTAGTACTTAGCAAAAATTAAACGTAAAGTTTTAGTATTTTATTTGTTTAGAAGTAAAGATTGCATTTGTTTCATAAGCAGGTTATTTACGGGTATAATAGTGTTATATGAAGTAGGTGGGTAATTATATACGTTCAGTCAAGAAAGTATTGGGAATAGATGATTTGTTTATGGTTACAAATTCAAATTTTTGTTTTTTTTTTTGTTGTTGTTATATTGGCACAACTGTTATCCGTTTTGGCACGGAGTTTGAGTTGCATCTGTTATTTATATTAAATACAGTGCTGTTTTTAGTTATATCATGTCTAGTGTGTATTGCGAATTTCATAATGGACAAAAACATCGAACAAAGGGTTTGTCTTAAATTTTGCATTGCCAATGGAATTTCGTGTTCGAAGTCACTGAAAATGTTACAGAAGGCTTACGGTGAATCGACTTTATCAAAAACACGTTCTTATGAGTGGTACAAAGTGATGGAAGATTTGCCCCGCTCTGGTAGGCCATCAACGTCTGCAACTGAAGTTAACATTGCAAAAGTAATAAATAAAAATTAGAAATAGTGACTGAAAATCCTCATTCAACTTTGAGAGAGATAGCCGCCGAACTTTCTGTGTCTCACGAGTCGATCCGTACCATTTTAAATAATCGCTTGTGTATGAAACATGTTTCCGCTCGGCTAGTCCCAAAAGACCTGAATTTTCTCCAAAAACTCAATCGCATGAGAGTCGCTGAGGACATGCTAGAACGAGTCAATTCCGACCCAACATTCATGAAACGCATTGTTACTGGTGACGAAACGTGGGTTTACGAGTTTGACATGCAAACTAGTCAACAAGCTGCGGAGTGGCGACTTTCAACTGACCCGAAACCGAAAAAACCACGCCAAAGTCGATCAAAAGTCAAAGTCATGATGACTGTTTTCTTTGACACGGTAAATTAAGAAAATTATTTGAGCGTTATCCGGCGTTTAAGAGAGCAAATTCGACGAAAAAGGCCAGATTTGTGGAAAGAAAATTCTTGGATTTTGCACCACGATAATGCGCCTTCGCACAAGGCCATCATTGTGAATGAATTTTTGTCCAAACACTCAACAAATACCATCGAGCAACCACCATATTCACCAGATATGACTCCAGCCGACTTCTTTCTTTTTCCTATACTCAAAAATGTTTTGATGATTGGATTATTCGTTGACGTAAATCTATCGTTTCTGAAGCATACTTTGAAGGTGATAAAATAAATTTGGATGAATAACAAAATGTTTGTGTGTTATTGATCTTTTCCCGGTACTTTCTTGACAGAGTGATATATATATATATATATATATATATTATATATCTAAAGTAATAAGATATTTGAGCAATTCTATCTATTCTATACTTACTTTCCTCTCCGACCGTCTCTAATAAAACAGGCGAGCGGTTCCGAATCAGCACCTCCTCGAAGGCGTTCGGCATATGGGTTGCCGCTTTTCCTAAGGCATCAAGACGCCATGGATGAGGAAACAGGACCGAAACGAGCAGGTTCATATGTAATGTTTTGCTTTCCGTGTCTATTCCTCAATACCAATTAATTACTTAGCATTGAGCGGTTATGTAAGTACTGTCGAGAATCATTTTGACGTTCCATTAATTACTCGTTGGGAAAATATCCCCAAAATATGTTTGGAGCCCGTAAACCGTTGTTATAATTCCTTGTGTTAGCTAATAAAATTATATAAACAACCCGCTTGATTCATAACTCCCGCATGAAACTTGATATAATTTTTTGTTTCATTAGACATATATTTTCGATACTAACCACTCAATGCTAAAACGAGTGGGTACCTAAATTCATTTGATTTCAAATTCGACAGTTTTAATTCAAAATTTTATTTAAAATTAATATTTCTGATATTTAGGACCCCAAAATTGGTATTAGTTGTTCAAATGAGTTTAATTTTTAATGTACCTATTATTCTCCGTTTTAGATGGCGTACATGACAATTGGCATATTATATCCTAGGCCAGATTTTAACTCTGCAGATTAGTGCGTGATGCTTGTGCATGCCCTGTTGTGCTTCTGTAGCTAAGTAGCATGACCTTGCAATGTGTATATCTAGATTAGATTTGCTCATCGTTATAGGTATTCCTTTTCTTTTAATGCGTCACAGGAGTCCGTGAGTATAGTTTTCTTTTTTATTTATAGTACAATAAAGCAAATTTATTCTGGGAGCAACCAAAAGAGCATATCTCAAGAGCACGACACGTTACAAAATTACTTATGGAATTATTGAAGGCTCAAGTTATCCACCAGATAATAATCAGCATAGTCAAAAATATAGATTGCTTAACCACCTCAAACAAAGCACTGCGAAACAATATTCTGAAACAAAACCTAAATGAAAAGAATATAAGTTGTATTTGAAATACCTCACATTCTTTTCATTACCCAGGTTCCCTTCGTCTGAGTTCAAGACGCAGTTCAGCGCGTCGCATAACTCCGCCCTCACGAGCACGCACTCCATCTCCGCAACAACAAGTTACAATAATAACAACAACATCAACAGAAAATGCACCAGTTCACGCCAAGAATAGTTCAGTGAGCATTCTCGTAACAGAAGCTTCACCAGATGCTGCACCCCTTCCTGCAGCTCCCGCAACCGTCGTTAAAGCTCTTGTACACCGGGAGTCCGATGAACAACCTGATTCACGCCCTAGCTGATCTACAACTCCCGAGCTCCCGCAGGGAACTCCTGGTTAGCCTCGGATGCCGCCAAACACTGAATGTCGAGCGTGTTTTCGGCGGTAAAGCATTATCTTGTGATTTTTAACTTTAATAAATAAGCCTATTAATTGTAGGTATATGTCGAGATAGATGTGACCTCTCGCTGTGAAACTGGAGTATTAAAGTTCCGGTATGTAGGTACTTCAAACTTAACTATTTTTGTTAAAACCAGTTAAAAACGCTCATTTGTCTCGTATCTATAAAATATGTAGATAATACCATAAAAAGGAACTTCCAAAGGTGTTGCAACAAATTTTCTTTAGTATCCCATGAAATTTAAATAGCTTCACTGCAAGAGAGTGATATGAACCGCTCAACAAACGATTTGTAGTACCTATACGCAGTTAGTTAAATTAATTTGTAGACGCTTCATTAGATTAATGTAGCTGAATCTGATACTTTGGATCATTCGGTTAAATAAAAAATTACACGTCGTTTTTACGAGTTTATGCTGCCTCTCCACCACATTAAAAGTCTCAAAAAAACATTTTTTGATTGGTTTATATGTAAGCAATCATTTTATCCGCACTTAGATACTCGGACTCCCTAATTGCCTGGATAAATAGGCTTTAAAACAAAAACTCAACTGCTTGCATTTTATACAGTCGAAAGATCCAAAGTTCGGGTGGGCAGCACTTTCTAAGAAATTTAAATATATATTATATTATGTTTAAGTAGATACGCTGTTCGAGTCTCAGTTTAAAAGTCTCAAGTTGTAAATCGATTTATTGTTGTAAATAGTATTTGTAAAGAGAATGACTGATCACGTCAATGTATGTCGATAAAATTGTTATGTAAAGTAGGATCATTGATTCGGCCATTAAAATGACAATCATTGTTTGATGCGTAATTTATCGTTGCAGTTGAATTAAGGTTTCTTAATACCAGTTTAAGGTTTAAATAGGGCGTTTACAAAATACTGGATATGATGTCAGGCTCTCTGGACAATAATAAGCAGTCGATTCTTGTTCTGTAGCGTTCTTCTTAGTACCAAAGCTAACAACGTAAGTCTTTAGATATATAAAAAATAGAATAACGTAATATTATAGTATTATTATTACGCAAAGAAATATTTATCATGATGGTATTAGATACAACCCGTATTCTGTTTTATAGTCCCGGAAGTTTATTTTTGTTTGCTCCCTACAGATTATTTAATAACTGGATAGGTACACGTGGGACAATGTAAGGAATGTAAATTTATTTTTGAATAAAATTCTCTACAGGGTATGTTCCTAGTAAGAATCACGCTTACTTTAATATTATAATTGCGAAAGTGAGTTTCTTTGTTAATTATACTTTCACGCCATAACACATGAAATATTGCACACATATGTATAGTCTGGAGTCCAGAAATAGGTAGGTACTTTTCATTCCGAAAAAATAAATTGCTTTCTTGAAATAGTCATTTTTACATTGAGATGCCTCATGTGCCGTAATGTGATCTATTTATAATCTGAATTCAACAGAATCGCTAGCAGAATCTAATTTATATTAAAATTTGAAAGGCTAGCTTAACTCTACTGTTTTTATAATTCCAGTCTTAAATAATATAGCTACTGATTATTAAAGGCAACATATAGGTACTGTGAAACTAGAATTAGCGACTTTAGACTTGATGAATGAAATTATATCATGTCTTAAATGTCTTATATTATTTCTCTAGCCTACTTTCTAGCGATCCGCGAGATCTGCTTCCTTATTCCTTTATCAAATTCCATGAGTTACCTACCCTTCGTATTAAAGCAGCGACGAAAAATAGACCAACGGTCTAAAAATGTACCGCTTCTCTTAAATTTGAGATTTAAAATCATCTAAGAGGTCTTTTAATGAATGTATCGATTTTTCGATAGATATCTAATCGGATTCGATAAATAACGAACTGCAGAATTCCGCATGGGTCGACTAGGTATTCTAAAAGTTTCTACAAATAGTCTATTGTCGCCAAAATTTTATAAATAAAGCAACTACGCGTACCTTGCGGATTGCACTACTTCACACGAAATAATACCTACAAATAGCCCATAGAGCGAACTTTCGATAAATCAATTTATAAATACCTATTAAATTGCTTTGTAATCTCGCTACAAAATAGCGTCTTGTGATCATTTATATCGTTCTACCTCCATGCGTACCTACACACTAACTGTGGAGTAAACATGGACGTAATTAAGCTATATAAACTGCCTCGTCAGAGAGTAGGTATACCACTTGTGACAAGTGTGTTCAATTCATCATCTAAAAATAATTTTATAGCATACATATCTCTTATCATATAGATAAATACAACGTGCCATAATTTGAAACAATCATGGCATGTATCTCGCACACAGAGCCCATACCTACCAATGTGCGCCCTTGAGAATCAGCATCCTTCCCAAGTGCTCGTGGTATACAGATTATCTCGTAGCTAACTAAATAAGAATGCAGAATCTTCGATTTGTATAGTTACACATAACTTTATTTTTTGTTGAAGCGTGTAAAATGTACCTAACCGCACACCCCGTGGTCCGGGGAAAGCAATGAAAAGGGTAGGTGGGGGCGCTCAGCCACTAAATAAGCCCGCTGTGTACTGTCTCCGTCTGTGTTGGCAGGCCACTGGAACTGTGTTGCATTACTTCAGTGGTCCGCCGGCGGCATACACTTACCTACCTACCTACAATCCGAGAATTTCACAATTTATATATCCATTTATTAAGAAATATAATTTAATTGTAGAACTTATCCCCCTATATTCTTATACTATATTTTCTTATATTATCGCTAATCACCGGTAGATATATTGATGTCTACCAGGGAATTGTCCCCCCAGTACCGTAAAATCTCTTTAGTCCCTAATCACTACCTACACGGAGACCATAGACCCATCTCTATATCAAGTCCCTTATCCATACAACTCGTAATGCTATCAAATTTCTCACATTCTTATGCCCAAATATCCCTGATCATGATTCTCTTATCTCTATTCCTTTATCAGTATTGTTTGGCTGTGCGTCGTATGCTAGTTAATTTTTTATATCGTCACTATCCCAATTAATAATTTTGATAGTTTTGGATGCTCAATTTGCGCCATTGGCAAAATTCAATCAAATTCGAACTTAAATACCTAATCACGATCAAGGCGAGTAGGTATCTACCTAGGTATAGCTATCGGCAAACATCTTGGAAATTGTTGTCAGATGCACTCGTTTTTTGAGGGCGCGAGGTACAATTTGTTATTGTCGCTTCGAGCGCGCGATTTAAGTGGCAATAAGCCTTTCCCCGTGCTGCGCTGATATTCAGTTAGCTCCCAATGACTGTGGCGGCCATTTTGTATTTTCCACTTTAAAACAAATTAAACTTTCCCCACTGCGCCACAATCTTGCCAAAGTATAACATCTACTCGCATAGGGACTTTTACAAAAGTCATTACTTTTTGAAGTCGACTCAAATACCAATTTCGAATTATACTTACCAAATATTTTTATTCTAAGATAACAACAAATACATACGTACGACTACACATAGGTAGGTACTGCACACGACACGCATAGAGGTTTTCATTATTTTATTTTGTTTACATTGTACTTTAAATATATTTAATATATCATAATTTGTTAATATATTTAGCCCGTCCATTCGTTCATTTACTTGTTTTATAGTTGTAACGCTAGTTACTAGTTAAACTTGTTGCTTATATAAATGCACAAAGTGCTTTGGATTATAGTTTAGCTACATTGGCGAAAACCAATTCAAAAAATGATCACTCATTTTATCATGAGCATTGTAATACATTATACCTACTTTAAGAGCCGATAATACTTAGCAAAGACGACAAGAATTTACTAAAACTTGTAAAACGCAAATGCGTTAATTTTAATAGTTCATAATATAAATAGAATTAGCTTTGTTTCTAATAAAAATAATAACTAAAAAGAAAATTTTAAAAATCTTTAGGAAGTAGGTATATACCTACCCAAATACTTTCCAATTAGCCAGGACCAAATCTTAATCCTGTTTTACCATTTTTATCTATATATTACTAAAATATATATTCTTGACCAAAACATTTTTTAAATCAAATCAAGTTTTAGAAATTTCGAAGCATGTAGTATATTTATTGTATGCTAATAATAATTTAGAGGCTGACCTTATAACGTTAAATGTATCCATTTCTCCTTATAACAAATTTTACACCCTTGCTATAACCCTTTAATATTTCAATAACAAACATTTCACTAATAAATATTTAAAAGTAAAAAGGAAAACCATAATAATATTGTTCTAATAGAATATACTTCTGAATATCGTTAATTATTATGTAAATAAAAAAAGAATGCAATAATTTTTCATAATTATATCTAGTTTATTAGGTATGAAGAGGTTAGTGGTTACATTAGGAGATGGAATAATCGACTAAATACCTAAACGTTATTTGTAGTTTATACAATATAAGAATTTGAACGTAACAACGCCTCAATGTGATCAAATATTATACCTTTCAAACTGTTTAGTCGATGTTTTAAGGCCATGGTGTCCGAACCTCCACGTGTATAATTTACAATATGTACGATGTACATGTAAAACGATTGTAGTTAGTGAAATTGCAATATTTAAAGCCTGTAACGGGTATTGTTCGATTTGTGTAACATAATTATGTTTAATTGTATAATATGTAAATAAAAACTTTAAGTGAGACCTGCGAAATATGATTTTCTTCCGAGGTACAAAATATTAAATTAACCATGTTAAAAACTATAATTAAATGAAAATATAGAAAATGTTGGATTTTTATTCAATCCCTTGTGTAGGTAAATGACCGCGATAATGGTTATTTTGATATATTTTTTATGATTAAGCACTTGCCATGCCCGGCTATAAGCCCTCGCCTTCCTAGCAGCTGCCATTATTTGGTGGGAATCTTAATAATAATAATTAACATTGGTCGGAAAAATTAATGGAAATACATCTGATAGATGGCGCAGTTATCACCCTGGGTTGATGATGATTGGGTGATCCAAGAAATTAAGGCAGAATGTAATATCAAAATTAATAGGCCCGAGCGGATGTCTCGATGACTGAATTGAGAAAGCATCTGGAACGGTTTTCCAGGAGATGCAGGTTCAAATCCTGCTCAGGCAATTTTTTTCGATTTCACATTTTGTGTTTTAGTAAATGGCCAAGCATGTCAAGTGCACATAAAAAATATCAAAATATTTATATGGCTGCGTCCATATTATTAATCTACTGCTGCGCATGGACGTATATGTCCATGGTGCTGCGTCATCTATAGGTACTATTATAAAGCTGTAACATAGCTATGTCTGTATATTTAAGATATTTGAGAAAAAAAATACTGTAATAGGCTATATAAGCGTGTCTAAACACAAAACGATTATTTTTAGATTTTTATCTGAATCTGTTTGTTCGCGCATCACGCAAAAACTACTGAACGGATTTTGATGCAACTTTTTTTATTTGATAGCTCTTGATTAGACTTAAAAATTAATTTTATCCCGCTACTATATCGGGAACCTGAGATATATCCTAAAAACTAGCTTTTGGCTGCGGCGAAGATGCGGGCAAAGGCTAGTTTAGTATAATCTTCATTTTAATATTAAGATTAGATATCTACCTAGGCGGAAAAAAAATTGCAAATACATCCAACAGATGGAGCAGGCGTCTCCCAAGACATTAAAAGGAATGTGTTATCAAAGTAGTAGTCTAGAGATGCATGTGTGCTATACCAACATGTAATAAAAAAAAAAATAAAAAAAAAGTCAAATCATTCTGTGGCTACACAGCATAGTGTCTTTCAATTCTTTAATCTTCCAGGTACATTATTGTAAAAAATTGGCTGATCAACCGGATTAAACACAAAAAATAGCAACAAACAAAATAGGTAACTACAATTTGACAGTGGCCATCTCGCCGATAGCGCCTTCTGCGCTCAGCTTTGTCCGTGGATACCTATAGCAATGACTATCGTTACAATTTGCTTTTTGTGCATTAGAATTCAGAATTCAAGGAACTTCTGAACTTTCTACGTAATCGCACAGGAGTAGCGCAAATTATAAAAATATCATTAGAAAATTCTCACATACAGAGAAATCTCTATGACTTGTTAGGCAGACATCCATCCATCCATCCATCAGCCTTTCAACGTCCACTGCTGGACATAGGCCTCCCCAAGAGAACGCCACAACGAGCAGTCCTGCGCCGACCGCATCCAACGGCTCCCCGCAGCTTTGACCAGATCGTCGGTCCATCTGGTGGAGGGCCGTCCTACACTGTGCTGTCCGATACGTGGTCGCCACTCGAGAACATTTTTTCTCCAACGGTTGTCGGTTCGTCGAGCGGTGTGGCCTGCCCATTGCCACTTCTGCATGCCAACCCGGCGGGCTATGTCGGTCGCTCCCGTTCTCCTACGGATATCTGTATTACGGATTCGATCACGTAGGGAAACCAAGCATAGCCCGCTCCATGGCCCGCTGAGCGACTTCGAGCCTTGATACGAGGCCAACATTTAGAGTCTCTGTTCCATATGTCATCACTGGTAACACACACTGATCGTAGACCTTCGTTTTCAGACACCGCGGAATATTGGACGAGAAAATCTTCCTTAGCTTCCCGAACACTGCCCAGCCAAGTTGGATTCGTCGATTGACCTCTTTCTGGAAGTTGTGCCTACCTAACTGGACTGTTTGTCCGAGGTAGACATAGTGGTTGACAACTTCGAGACGCGCACTCCCGACTAGGACCGGTGCTGAAATGACATGGACATTAGACATGACTTTTGTCTTGTCCATGTTCATTTTGAGACCCACTAGTCGGGAAACCCTGCTGAGATCATTGAGCATGGTGCCAAGGTCCTCCAGCGATTCTGCCATGACTACGATGTCGTCGGCATATCGAAGGTGAGTGATGTATTCACCATTGATGTTGATGCCGAATCCGGTCCAGTCCAAGAGCTTGAAAACATCTTTCAATGCAGTGGTGAAGAGTTTCGGGGACATAACATCTCCCTGTCTAACACCTCTCTGCAGTTGGATCGGTTTCGTGCTCCTGTCCTGAACACGGACTGACATGGTGGCGTTTCTATACAAGCGCTTCAGCACTTCGATGTACCGATAGTCAATTTGGCGCCGCTGAAGGGCCTGCAGCACCGCCCGAGTTTCGATCGAATCGAAGGCTTTCTCATAGTCCACAAACGCCAGACACAGGGGCCGATTGTATTCCTCGGTTTTCTATATAAGCTGGAGTAGCGTATGGATGTGGTCTATGGTACTATAGCCTTTTCGGAAACCGGCTTGTTCGGGAGTCTGGAAGTCGTCAAGCCTACGCGTGAGTCAATTTGTAATGACCCTCGAAAACAACTTATAGACGTGTCTCAAGAGCGAGATGGGTCTATAATTCTTCAAGACGGTTCTGTCACCTTTCTTGAAGAACAGCACCACCACGCTTCTGGTCCACGACTCTGGAACGTCGCCCCCGAGAAGGACGGAATTGAACAGACTCTGAAGAGCTTTTAGGACCGGCATTCCGCCTGCTCTCAGAAGTTCTGTGGTGATTCCGTCGTCTCCAGGTGCCTTTCCGTTCTTTAGTTGTTTGAGAGCCATTCTGATCTCGTACAGGCTGATGTCCGGGATATCTTCGGTAAAGTGCCGAGTTAGCTTGGATCTGGGGTCTTGGACCAAGCCAATAGCAGGACTTTGGGATCTGTACAACTGTCCATAAAACTGCTGGACCTCTCTCAAGATCTCATCTCGGAATGAAATGACAGTGCTGTAGTTGGTCCTCAGTTTAGTCAACTGGCTTTGGCCGATAAACAGATCTCTTGCAAATACATTCGAGCCTTGGTTCCGCTCTATCGCCTCTTTAATACGGGTAGTATTAAATTGGCGAATATCGTATCGCACAGCCTTGGAGATCTGTCTGTTTAACCGCCTTAAGCAGGACCAATCGGCTGAGGATTGGACTGTCATTTCTTTTCTCCTTTGAGAGTATGGTCCGAGAGTTTACGAGCCCTACTGACGCCACGAGCCTTGAAGTAGGTCGACCCGACCGCATGGACCGTTTGCACGAACCTGCTGTTCATATCGCTCGCTGATTCACACTCGTCTAGACATTGGAAGCGATTTTATAGTTCGAGATGAAAGCTCTTGGGGTTCTGGTATTGGGCAGGTGTTGGTCGGAGCGGACTTCATCAAACGCGACCTCTCGACTTTCGTGCTAATATTTAAGATGTCCCTGACTAGTCGGTGATCACTGCCAGTTTTAATCCTGCTGTTCAATGAGAACTTAACTGCCTCGGTGGTGTAGCGGTAGTGTATGCGACTGCTAATCATGAGGTCTCGTGTTCGATCCCCCGGGTCGGGCAAAGTTATTGAGCTTTTTCCTAAAAAGAAAAATTCTCAGTAGCAGCCCGGAGTTTTGAAATGTGCCCGGTAGACGTCAATAGGCTCGCCCCCTATTACGTGGGACTTAAACATAGCTGGCGAGTCGTGGGTGTATAATACACCTCTGCCTACCCCTTCGGGGAATACAGGCGTGATGCTATGTTCTATGTTTGATCAATGAGAAATCATTGATTTGTGTTGTTTGTCTGACAAGATGAAGTCAATCTTGTTTTTTACTGAACCATCAGGGCTAAGCCAGGTCAGGCAGACATACTACTAATATAAGTCTAGTCTAATTTTCATGCTCAAAATAGCAATCATTTGGGTTGACGTTAAATTTCTAATATGGTATTAAACTAGATTAGAAGCTTAAAAATTATAAAAAACAAAATAGTATCATGACAAAGGTTTAATTTAACATTTATAAGCTGGCTATTATTTAAATATAATAAAACCATTTATGTTGCCAAAATTTTATATTACAGTATCTACATTTAAAAGATTTTTCCGACAGATTTTAGGATTTGGTGGTTTTAATGAAGTAACAGGAAAAATATACTATACTAACATGTTTACTTAGTGGAAACTCTGGTGCGGCGATTCCATGAGAAATTAACACCATAGCTCTTAGGCTTCATTGGTTTTTCTAACTTTGGAGTATCAATATACCAGCACCATCCATTCTTTTCACAATGTTCAATAGCTTCTTCAGGGTTCCTGAATTGAACTTTCATATTTGATAGGGGATCACCAGTTGAAGTCCATCCCATAAGAGGATTTTCCCAGCGCTGGCGTGTGTCAAACTCCATCTCCCAATGGTGGATGTTGCTAGTTCCACTCTGCATAGCATTTTTGGGAGGTTGATAGATTCTCACACGGCGAGTCTTGATATGTTCTTCGGGTACTCCATTGATTGGGGTTAGATCAATCTGAAATCGTAATTTGTACTGGTAAGTGTTAATATTTACTACTGAATAGATTTTAATTTAGTTTTATAAGTTTTATTTCTTAGATACTTGGCCCTTATCTAAAAAATACTTATTGCAATATCTTTATCTATAGTATTATAAAGTTTTAGCCGAGCTGGATCTGTACATTTAAGATATATGAGTAAAAATTACTGTATTAGGCTATATAGGCGTGTCTGAATACACAAAACAATTTTTAATAGAATTTTTTCTGTTTGCTATGGCTGGTTGCAAGCACAAATTCATTTTCAGTCCTGGGAGCCTCTTTACGTCCATAAGGATTCTCAGCAAAATGTAAATATATGAAACCCAAATCTTTGAAAACCATGAGGATCTTATATAAAATTGTTAACTACAATCTAACAACAAATCACAATATTTAATCATAAAATAATTAGAAAATTAGGGCATTCCGTTCCAAGGAAAAAATGTTGTTGTTCATGATTTTAGTAATATTTAATTACATAATTATATATTAGTGAAATGATGTCTATACCTAATCAAGATTCAAAATACTCTATGATATCTTTAGGTATCAAGTTTGAGTATGTAGGCTGCACAGATGGCAGAGTGGTTTAGAAACCGGCCTTCAGCCCGTGTTGTGGGTTTAATTCACACACAGGACAACTCTTTGTGTGATCCACAAAATGGTTGTATGTAGTCTGGATGTACTTACTTTGTGTCTATGAAATTGTATGTTTGTAAAGTCCCCTGTGATACAGGATTATTCCTTAGTGCATGATGTTGTCTATATAGAGAAAAAAGAAAAAAATTATGCATATTTTTCATAAATTTGTGTGGAAAAACGTAAGTAATGATGAACCCAACATACATGAAAGATCTTCTCAACATTAGGCCAAGGAATATAAATACAATATTATTTACCTGAGCGGGAACCATAATAGTGGATTCCAGAGCAGCATTTTGACGTGCCTCTTCAGGTAAAGCAAGTACAGATTCATTTTCAATCTTGGGAGCCTCTTTACGTCCATAAGGATCCTCAGCAAAACGCACAGAACATGTTGAAAAGGCAGGGAGCGACCTACGAATCGATAAATTTCATGAATTCATAACATAACTACTAAAATACATAATAAAATAAATTTTATATTTTAAATACCAATTTTTAGTATGTTTATAAGCTCACCTTGACAGCTGAGTTTTAGATAAACTCACTGCACGGCTAATCACTTGATACATATTATTTTTACGTAACAATTATCCACGAAATAAAACGCTCTGAAAATGAAATAAAATTGAAATTGTCAAATACAAATGTCTAATTTGACATACATAAGTAGACCTAATTATTCTACTCTTTGATAGACTTGGGGAAAAGCGTTATTTTTCGATCGTCGTGACTGTCGTTCCTGTGACAATAAAGTCACAGTGACAAATCAACGTGATTTTATCACGTCGATTACTCGATCACTTTCTAGTTATAAGTACTACTCCTGGCACTAAAGATGTGTAACTCAGGAGTGATTGATACAAAAGATGTATAATCCTTTCAAAATGCGTAATCAATCTTTAAATCTTTGGTTTCGAAAATACATCTTTAACTCACTAGCTCACTACGTTAGGATTGAATAGATGGAATGATGGACGTAGATTTAGAATGAGACAATAGATAAAGGATATTGTGAATTGAAAAGAGATAACATAAGTTGTAGGCACGCACAAACGCACTCTTGAAATACAATGACGATAGGTACACAGAAACTTAGACTCTCTGTCTTTTAAGTAAAAAGCTCAAAACCAGTTGCGACTTGAGGGAATGAGAGAAAAAGTACATGAATCAATAGATATTTGCATCACTTATGATCAACTGAATGAATAACGTCATTCGTAACCAAAGATTTAAAAGTGATTTAAATCTTTCGAAGAAAAAGATTTATAAATCCCTGATCTCATTGGTGATTTAGTTTGCGCATCTCTACCTGGCACCGATACTTTTGCATTGGCCCTTTGGGCAGTTTCGTTTATGTTCATTACAAGGTCGTTCCATGTTACGTATTGTCGTGATGTGAGTGACAAAGACAACTATTTGTATTTATACTACTGAAGTTCTTGGGGAACGTAGGAACAATATACTCGTACGTTATTTTGGAACGTTGTTACTTCGCGCTAAGTAGCAGCGACATGTTTTAACGACTGATCGCAGTGACTTTTTCGTCGTGACGTTATTTATCACCCACCTTTTACTCTTTGACGTAGAGTAAAAATGTTCTGGATTCTGGCGGGAATTTCGAGAAAGTGAACATCGAAAATTATTAAAATTCTCAATTTCTTTTGAATTTAATTTTTGTGGCTTAACATACTACAACGTTGACTTGGACAGCAAATAACAGAAATGGAAGGAAATGAGGGGGGCGGGGATAACCCGCCCACCTCACTTAAGCGTCCTCGCCGTGAGGATGGTGGAGATCCAGGAGGAATGGACTGCAGAGTTGGTGGCGGCGGTGAGCCTAGTGACTCATACTTACCTTATTATAAACCAAATTATAAAAGACTATCCTGAGAATTCCATTAATACAGAATTCAAGGTTTTCGTGGAGTCAAACAATAGGGATAGATTAGGGAATAAAAGCCCCATATACTTGAATCACATTTTTTCATCCGAAATTAAAGGTGTGACGGCAATTCAACGAGTGAATGCCAGTAAAATTGCAGTAATATTCAAACAATATAATACCGCTAATAATTTTATCAATACAGTATTCCTTAAAAAATATGAAATGCAAGCATTCATCCCAGCTGCACAAATTGAAAAAACTGGTATCATTCGATATGTACCACCTAACATATCCAATAAAGAACTATATACTAAACTTACATCAATGTATGAAATAATAGCAGAAAGATTCACAAAAAAAATTGGCCAAGAGCGTGTACCACTTTAGACAGTTAGCATCACCTTCTTATCAATTTACTACCAGACAATGTACAGTATGATCTATTCTCATATAGAGCATTTGAATACGTACCACCACTACAACATGTTTTAAATTTAATCACTCTGCAAAGATCTGTAATAGTAAGCAAAAATGCTCCATTTGTGGAGGTGAACACTTGTATAAGGAATGTGACAAACCAACAGAGATTTACTGCATAAATTGTAGTGGACGTCATCTAGCAATTTCTAGATTATGTCCGATTAAAAAGAAGAAGATTATAGAAAAGAAAAATAATATTACTTATACAACCAAACAATACAAAAATACTGTGGATTTTCCTCCACTCACCCCTCCAAAAACACAATTTGTAAATAAGCCTGTAAATAAACCTGTACATATTTCTAGTAATAAGCCTATTGTATATAATGTAAATAAAAGTGTAAATAATCCTATAGATGTCTCTCCTAACAAAGACATAAAAGCCCAAATAGTCACCAACAATGATGTACTTATGGCCCTGGTACAGACATTGGTGGAGCTGGGTAACAACACACAGGGCACACCTGTAACTATTAACTCAATTAAAGATGTGTTAATTAAAAATCTTAAATAATGGGAAGTCCCACTAATAACAAGCCACGTATTGCTCAATATAACATCCAAGTGCTAACAATAAAAAACCCTTATTGATACAATTTTTAAAATTACAACATTTTGACATCTGTTTACTTAATGAAACTTGGTTCAAAGACAATAGTTTTAAAATACCTGGTTACAACATTCACAATAGAAATGCAATTAACACACATAATGGAGTAGCAATATTGATTAAACCACATATAAAATACAATATTTTAAACACCACATTCTATGAAGACATTCAGACAATTGCTATATCTATATCCACTGAACATGGAAGCATAAGTGTGCTCTGTGTATATTGCCCACCTGGTGGGCGCATACAAATTAATAGACTACATGCTTTAGTTAAAAGCCTTCCACAACCCATATTTGTAAGTGGTGATTTCAATGCTCACCACATTGCATTTGGTTGCGTAAACACCAATGGACGCGGTCATGCTTTGTTTAATCTTATAGATAAGTTCGAATTGTGTATTTTAAATGATGGTAAATTCACTACAGTTAATCATCCAAGTCGCAACCCCTCTGCTATTGATGTTAGCTTTGTCAGCTCAAATCTTGCATCATTGTGTGAATGGTCTGTCTATGATGACACCATGGGAAGTTATCATTACCCAACAATAACAGAGATCACATTGTGCATAGATAGATATCAAATTAACTCTTACTCTTCTCTTATTCTTGTCTTAACGATCAACGCCCTCTATCGGAACGTATTTACATGCATTAATCCAATATAGTAAGTTTAATTTTTGTAATTAAAATTCATACTATTTGATGGTGTGATTTTTTTTAACATTTTGATCTATATTTTAGCACTTGACATGCTCAGCTACTCTTAAAGTACAAATTATAAAGGCATAAAGGCTGGCAACAAATCTTATAAAGATGTGCATATCTATCCATTACTCAATAAATTATCCAATAATAATAATTTAATCAATACTGATGACTTACATAAATTATTTGAAAACAATAATAATAACCAAAATTCAAAATTTCTGTTAGAACACTTTTCATGGTCCGAATTTAAAAAAAGTTTACAATCACAACGTAATACAACTCCTGGATTAGATGATTTTCCTTATATTATCATTAAAAATTTAGATGACTGCACAAAAAATATTTCTTAAAATTCTTAATTTACTTTGGCACAATAAAACTATTCCAGTCATGGAAATCACAGTGTATTATACCAATACTTAAACCAGATAAAGCGCCTGAGCTTGCCAGTTCATATAGACCAATCTCACTTTCATCACGTCTCGGAAAAATATTTGAAAATATGATTAAAGTTTGTCTGGATTGGTAAGTTGAATCCAATGCTATTATTCCACATATACAGCACGGCTTCCGTAGAGGGCGTTGTTGTGCAGATAGTTTTACTTCTTTAATCTCTGATCTGAAACATGCCAAAACTATTTGTGTTTTCCTAGATGTTCAGGGAGCTTTTAATAGTCTAGATCCAGGTATAATTGTCAAAGTTATGGCTAAGGTACACATACCCGGACAGTTATGTAAATGGATATATAACTTTCTGAGTAACAGGACACTATATAAAACACAACAATACATTATATGGACCAAAAACAGCCTCTAGAGGTATTATGCAAGGTTCAGCTATCTCTCCTTTACTGTATAATATATATACATGTGAAACTTGTAAATATGTAAATACTTCTGATGTAAATATATTACAATTTGCTGATGACATAGTAATATACACCAATAACTATAGCCTACAAACTGCAATGAATAATATAAATACAGCTTTACATACACACAGAACATTACATTTCAGAACAAAGCTTTGAGGATAATATCCAATGCAATGTGCTCAACTCCCATAATTGAGACAAAAATATTGCCCCTTAGCTTGAGAAGATTGTTACTCGCAAAAATATATTGTTTAAAATTAATTTCCTCTAACAATACACAAATAATAAACAAAATTGTACCTCAAAGAAATAGAACTCCCAATCCATTAGCTACAGGAGAGAGCCTCTTACAGGATCTCCATGTCTCTCACATATATTGCTAGAAACAGACAAAATGTTTGCTAAAGTCAGAAAACAGAGTCCATGGCCTTGCTACTCCTTCTCCTATAAATGCATCTCACATCCAATTACTATAATAAAAACCATAGTGTCTAATAATTCAGATATGCTGCAATTTTTGCAAGAAAATAAACATTATTATAGTATGTACACTGATGGTAGTAAAGGAAGCGATTATGTGCGTGCTGGGCTATACAATCCACAAACTAAGTTTTCTCAAAGCTTTGTTCTGCATGAGTCCTGTACCATATTTACAGCAGAGGCATATGCGGTGTATCAGGCATTAAAACGTATTCAAAAAATTTATAATGTTAAGTATGTTTTAATAATCTCGGAATTCGATTGTTTGACTTTGAGTTTGATAGAAGCTTTAACCAGACTAACAGTTCATTATAAATCAAACTATATACTGTATTTTATAAAAGAAATGATTGCTCAATATTATCAAAACAATATCGAAATTTCTTTCTTGTGGGTGCCTTCTCACAGAGGTATCTCCGGCAATGAAATGGACGATAAAAATGGATATGAAGGCATTAATGCCATCGATGTCAAACACGGAATGGAAGTCCCTATGACTGATTTTATGCAATACATAGACATAAGTTGTATTAGTAAACTGTGGCTTAAAATGTGGAAGAAAGATCAGGAAATAAAAGGAAAGTGGTATGGTGAAATTCAAGATAACTTACCGATTAAACCGTGGTACTACCAAATAGAAGAGGCCAATCGTGATTTTATTACCACGATAAACAGATTACGCTTTGGCCATAATACTTCTCCGTCACACCTCACAAGACTCGGCATTGTTGAAAACAGCATTTGTCCACATTGCTGATTGCGGAACAGAAGAAGGAACCGTTACACACATGATTTTTGAATGTCAAAAATTTTTGATTGACTGACACATTAATCTTAGCCAGTGAACTAAGGACTTAACCTCAAAGTAAAGTGAAGTGAACAAGTGTTCCAAAATAAAACCTTAGATTATTTAAAATGGTTTTTTTTTCATGGATGGTTGTCACACGTGTCAGAGAGATTTTGTTCAAATTTTAATAATTTCTGTTTAATTCTGTTCTAAATTATCGAAATTTTTCATTGCATTATCACTTGTGGATAGATATTCATTTGTAGTGTAATCATTTGTGCTCAAATGTAGATATTGTACCTACTGGTAAGTTATTTGTTTCATTGTTCTTTCATTCATTTGTTTTGCGTTTTTCTTTGGTGTAAATTTAGCTTTTATATGATGGAGAAGGAAATTTGGTCGGATACTCAGGAGCCTGAACCTCCTGATCCTCCGGACCCTCCAGATCCCTGTCCTGGTACTTCATCACCTGAGCAAGTTCTAGTTCCCGGACTTAAACGCCGATTAATTGATAGTCAGGCGAGTCAACAATGTGAGTCGCTTAAAAAAAAAACTATTATTGACAAAGACCTAGCAGTAGCTTCAATCCAAAATATTTATACCCATCCCAGACTAGTTGTGGGGGTTAAATGTTACACAAATTTCGATAGTGGTCCTTATATTGTTCATATTACCCGGGCTGAACCAGACCCAATCGCTGGAACAGCTATTCGCCCAATCAAGTTTGGCCAATTTCTGTCACGTAATAAAATAAATAATATCTGCACAGATGGTATTAAAAAAGTTGGTAGAGGTAAAATCTCAGTTGAATTTAAAACAGCAGATGATGCAAATAAATTTTTAGATAATAAAATTTTAGAAATTTCTAAATTTGTTCCCGTAATCCCCACATACAATATCACCAAGATGGGTGTAGTACGTCAGGTCCCTGTTGATATGTCCATGGATGAATTTGTGGAATCTATCATTTTGCCGAATGGATGTGGTCCTGTTCTCAAGGCCCGCAGATTCAACAGAAAGATTAACGCAGATGGTAAGGTAACTTGGTCCCCTACACAAACAGTTGTCCTAACTTTCCAAGGTCAAGTTCTCCCCAGCAAAATTTATTGTTTTCACACCAGCCTTCCTGTTGATTTATATCAATTCCCGACAATCCAATGCTATAACTGCTGTAGATTTGGTCATGTTAAAGGCCTTTGCCGATCCCAGCCTCGTTGCTACCGTTGTGCTCAGCCGCATGCAGGAGATTCTTGCAGTGTTATTGAGGCGGAAGCTTCTTGTCTGCATTGTTCGGGACTTCACTATGCTAATAGCAGGGACTGTCCCGAGCAAAGTAGGCAGAAGTCCATTAAATTATTAATGGCAAAAGAAAAAATATCATACCAAGAGGCATCCCGATCAATACCTAAATCCAGTAAATCATATGCAGAAGTTGCACAAACTTCTACTATCATTAATAGCCCTCATCATCCATCAGTACTTAGACAACCATCCACTCACGCTCCCATTTCATCATACAAGAAAACTGTGTTCTCTACTCCCCGCCCCCATACGCCTCTGGGAAAAACATACGATAGAGCATCCCATCAGGCTCTTGTTGCTAACCCTCCTTCAGCTATGCCAAATGGTTGTGCTATATCTCCTGTTCCCTCTTCCAATTCTCCACCGGTTCTCCAGGATGTCAATCTCCTGGAAATTCTGATTAATATGATATTTGACTTGTTAGGAAAATCAAATTCAAACATACCGTCCCACGTTGCCCAAAAACTTTCCCAAATCATTTCCCTAACTTCCAATAATGGATCAAGTTCCCATCCTGCAATGGAACATAAAAAGCATCAGACATAAGAAGCATGAGCTTCTTTTTTTAATTAGTAAATTTCAACCATCTGTCATTGCCATCTCGGAGACATGGTTAGTTCCTAATTCCCATTTTGGGGTTTCAGGTTACTCCTGTCTTCGGGATGATAGGGCAGATGGCTATGCCGGTAGCGCCTTACTTGTAAGGCGTTACCTTCCCTTCTCACAAATTCATCTTCCTTCTGTTTCTCCTGACATTAATGTTGTCGCTGTAAATATTTTTAACATCTCATTTATATCATTATACATCCCTCACCCTCATTCATCCTTAATTTCAGACATTTTGTACATAATATCATCTGTTCCTCCTCCTGTTATTTTGATGGGTGATTTTAACGCTCATCACACCTCATGGGGTTCTAGCCATGACGATTCTTTTGCACGTCTGTTACTAGAAATTTTTGATGAAGCTGATTTATGTATTATTAATAATGGGTCTCCTACTCGGAGGGTATTTCCATCTCAAAACCCTCAAAGTGTAGTGGATCTTACCGCATGTAGCCCTTCTCTTGCTTCCACTCTGTCTTGGAACGTCTTGGATCACACTTATGGTAGTGACCACTTTCCTATCCTTATCAACATCTGTAATAGATCTACTCCAATTTTTGATTTTAATCCTTCTTTTAAATACCGTTTAAAAAATGCAGACTGGTCATCTTATGCATCTTCACTTGCCAGTAAAGTAGTATCCCTTCCTCCAGTATCTTCCAGTAATATTGTTGATATTTATTCTAAATTTGTTTATTCAATTACTTCAAGTGCTGATCAGACTTTTCAATCGAAAAAAAAATCTAAATTCAAAATTTCCCCTCCATGGTGGGATCCTGAATGTTCGCAAGTTGTTAAGAATAGGAAAGCAGCTGAAAGACGTTACAATTTGAATATGACAACAGAAAATTTTTTGGAATATAAAAAAATTGCTGCACAAACTTCTAGACTTCTAAAAAAGAAAAAGAAACAAGGTTGGATACATTTTTGTGAACAATTGTCTCCGAAAACTCCATCATCTTTAGTATGGGATCATATTAAAAAATTTAGAGGATCCTTTAAAAATAACAATATCTCTTCCAATGATCCCTCCGTATGGCTCGAGGCATTTGCAGATAAGTTGGCGCCTCCTTTTGTTCCAAATTTAAATGTATTTCCCTCTTTTCCATGTTCCCTTCCCTCTTTTAATTATTTTGAATCACCTTTTTCTTTTTCCGAGCTCAGTCTCGCTTTAGAGGGTTTAATAGACTCCTCACCCGGGATGGATGGAATTCCCTATTCTTTTTTAAAAAATGCTTCCCCAAATACAAAGAAATATTATCTAGACCTCATTAACATCTGTTTTGAAAATGGTATAATTCCTCGGGACATGAAAAATCAAATTGTTATCCCCCTGCTCAAACCTGGATGCAATGCATCAGATTTTAATAGTTACAGACCCATAGCCCTTTCTTCTGTATTATCCAAAATCTCTGAACATATGGTCAAGCATCGTTTAGAATGGTTGGTAGAAAACAAAAAATTATTAGCAAAATCACAATTTGGATTTAGGAAAGGTATGAGTACAGTAGATAGTCTTAGTATACTATCTACTGATATTCATATATCATTTTTAAAAAAACAGTATTTAGTTGGAGTTTTTATTGACATTGCATCAGCATATGATAATGTATTATTGCCTGTGCTTAAAAATAAACTCCTACATTTGGATATTCCCACAAAGTTGACACGTTTTATATGTAATCTTTTTATGGAAAGATCCATTTCAATCAAACATCAAAATTCTTTCCTTCCACCTAGATATGTTTGGAAAGGTTTACCGCAAGGTTCTGTATTAAGTCCTTTATTATATAGTATTTACACCAGTGATTTAGAGTCTACAGTACTATCTTTTTGTCAAATTTTGCAATATGCGGACGATATAGCTCTTTATACTTCAGTTAAATCTATAGAAGAAGCAGAAATCCAATTAAACTCTGCTCTAAGGTACTTATCTGACTGGCTCCTAGAGCATGGTCTCTCTATATCAGCTTCTAAAAGTAAAGTAGTGATATTTACTAAAAAACGGATTATTCCTAATATCACAGTTAGAGTTAATGAGAATGTGATACCTCAAGAGACCAAAGTAAAATTTTTAGGATTATGGCTTGATTCAAAATTATCTGGTATTTCTCATTTTGATTATGTTATACAGAAATGTGAAAAGAACATTAATATCCTCCGTTCTCTTTCTGGGGTATGGTGGGGTGCTCATCCTTTTACTCAGAAATTATTATATAATGCCATAATCCGTAGCCATATGGATTATGCCTCTTTTATCTTAGACCCTTGTAATAAATCCGTTCTTAAGAGACTTGACAAAATTCAAGCTAAATGTTTACGTATAATATTAGGGGCTATGAAGTCTTCACCTATTAATGCGATGCAAGTAGAGTGTGTTGAACCTCCTCTTTCACTACGTAGGCAATACCTTGCCAACAGATTTTTTTTTAAATTAACTCAATGGTCTGATCATCCCCTTATCCCTAAATTGAGACAGTTGTCTGAACTTTATAACTCTCATAACACACAATCATCTCACCTTTTCCCTTGTATTCTCCGCAGTTATTGTTTATCTAACAATCTTGCCAATCCAGTTTATCAAAATCCCAGTCTACCATTATATTCTCTTGATTATGATACATTGATTTTCCAGCCCAACATTATTTTGAATTTTGGTATTGATAAAGATACAATTGAGGCCAATAAGGTTTTCCAACAAAAAATTCAAAGTGAATTTGAGAACTGGTACACTTTGTACACTGATGCATCTAAATCTTCAGATAATGCAGTAGGTGTAGCAGTTTGGATACCTTTCACAAGAATCATGCTAAAGTACAAATGTCCATCTGCTTCATCAGTATTTACTGGAGAGTCAATAGCAATTTTAGAAGCAATTAAATTTGTGAAATCACATAATTTAAATAATTCATTAATATTTTCAGATTCTAAAAGTTGTCTACAAGCAATATTATCTAATCCTTTCAGGTCTAAATCAAAATTTCCAATTATTTTTCAAATAAAAGATGAATTGTTCCAATGTCATAAACTTGGTATTAATATTATTTTGGCTTGGATTCCTGGTCATATGGGTATCCTAGGTAATGAGTCAGCTGATTGGTGTGCCAAGTCTGCAGCAGTTGTAGGTTCCCTTGATCATTTTCATGTATATTCATATGACATCTGTGCCTCCCTGAAATCAGTCCTATTTCAGGATTGGACTGAACAATGGCATATTTCTAAAAACGTTAAAGGGAAATTTTATGGTGATATTCAACCTGAGATTCCCCACAAACCTTGGTTTTCAAAATTCAAAAAGGCTGATAAGGCTACCACCTCTACCATCTGTCGGTTACGTTTAAACCATTCTTGCACTCCGGTATTCCTTGCTAAACTTAGGATTAGAGATAATTCCATTTGCGAATGTGGTCTGGCTCAAGGAAATATAAACCATATATTCTTTTGTTGCCCTAAATTAAACTGTTCTTTATATAATATTTTACCAACTGAAATCTCTCGTCCTACATCTTTTAAACTTCTTTTGTCTCTTGCATTTACTCCATTTATTAAAACACTTTGTAAATTCATAAAAGTTAATAAGATTAAATTGTAAATGTATGTACATATTATAGAGGTAAAGGGTATTTAGTTATAAAAAAAAAAAATAGTTTTGGTTTTGTTTATATTGTATTCCTATAAGTAGTTTTATGTCATGTAGTTAGAGTTGTATTTTTTGTTTCAGTGTATATCTCATGGTAATCCGTCGTGTTGGACTCATTTTTCACCGTTTATTTCTCTTTCACCGAACAAATTTCCTTCGTTTGACGGTCTACCTTAAATTAATACTCGATATTGGCGAAATTGTGCTCACACTGCCACAACAAGAGCCATTAAACAAGAAGATAAGATAAGACAGTGAACTAAGTGATGTGAAAATATTAAGTGATTCCTCATCCCGCCCGCCGCCACTTAATCAGTTACTAAAGAACAAAAAATCTTTTAAACCCCTATATAAATATATAAAAAATACGATTAAATCAATAAAAAACAATAAATAGATTGAAGGAAACTGAAGAAATGACCTAAAGGTCTTAGTAGCCAGGTCATAAAATTACACAAAAAAAAAAAAATATTCTGTGATGCAGTCGCAGTGCATTGTTTGTAATAAAAGAAAATATATTATTTAATCCTATTTTCATTGTAATTCATGTGTATGTAATCTTTCATTCCTTACAATATTGTATCATATGTGCTCAACTCTATCTTATTTATCGTGAAAAATGTTGTGCAACATTTCGATCGAATTCGATCATTTTCAAACAGCTGTTTTCATGTAAAGGTAATTTTTAGGAATTTTTAAGATAATATAAAAGTAACAAATAAATAGCTTAGAATTTGCATTGTGTAAAATATCGATATTGTATACAGATTTTAGGGAATATAACCGGTGTCACCTAAAATTTGACCTTGAGAATGTTGAATTATTTTGATAGTACTAAGAATTTCCCGGTCAAAGCCGTAAGTAGTTGGTTATGAGAATGGTTGCAGTCGGCGCAAAACCGTCCTTGTGAACCTCTTAGGAAGAAGTAGATTCAGCAATGGATGTGATAGAAGGCAGATGGATGTATAGATATACCATGTATTTAATTGTTTTCAATAAAACAATATATTTCTTCTCAAAAGATTAAGTTAGCCAAATCCATATAATATGGCTAAAATATTTATAGCTTAAACATCAAAACTTTTTTTTTCTTTAGCTTCTGCCATTCCTGGCCCACCCGGTGGGGCCGGTGGTGAGCCATTAGGACTCTACATTACTTAGAATGCTCTCTACCAAGCCATTGCTCACCATTTTATTTTACAGACGAGATTCCTAGTAATGTCCAAAATAATTAATAACTACTAATTACTTTTAGATTTATAACTTCAAGTCTACAGTAGTTTAATATTGGTTATTTAGTATAAATTAATATTGGTTATTACTGGGAATATTGTGAGACTCCAAAAGTCTCTTTCATAAATAATTCAACATACTAAATTTTATAACCTCAAGAGTTTTATAGTGGTTTATGTGATGCTAAGAGTAGTTGGGTAAACTGTATAATGATTGGCACGCTAAGCATATTTAAGATTGATATATATATTTTTTGAATTGATAGGTATTTAAAAAGTCAGCAAATATTGATAAAGGGTTCTCTGGTATGGTATTTTCAAAAAATATAAAAAAATATAAATATAATAATAATTTTGAAAATGCACTAATCAATTTAAATAGAGATTTTTAATAGAAAAACAAAAAAGAAGAAAATAATATTTGAAATTACAGTCATTGGCACCATAAGTAATTAACACATAGAAATCAGTCATTGGCACCTAATAAAGTAAGATTATAACAGAAAATTGGTCAGAAAAAGCACTATTTGCCATTATTTACCTAAAAACTAAGCATAATAATAAATAGTCTATGTTACAGTCGTTTATTGATGACCCCTTATTAGTCAGTGATGTTTTAACAGTTCTGCATGGCGCCGGTATTATATTTATTTTCGTTAGTGCTGCCAGCTATAATATTATAAAACCTACTTTTTTCTGCATACAATGTTACTATTGCAGATTATGAAAAAGAATAGAACAGATGTCTTTTGCTAAACCAGTTCTTAATATTTGTATTTAAAATCCAAAGTGCCAATGACTAAGGGGGTGCCAGCAATACTACAGCTTACCTACTTTTTTAACTTTCACATTTAATATTCTTCTGCTACTATGCACCCACCTCTGCTGGTTGACTGGAAGAGAATGCCCATGGCATTAAGTCCGCCTTGTGCCACTTTTTGTGCTGAAGTAATAAATAAATTCGCCGTGTGGGGCCGGCTTTAGAATTGTCCCACCCCTCTCTACCCACGGGAGTCGTAAGAGCCGACTGAGGGAATATAAAGGCTGATGGATGGAATAAATAAATATTCCTTATAACACATTTTAATGGGTCTATATTTAACTTCTCAAAATACTATTATTTTAACTAACCTTGATATTTCGGCTGTGCTTGTGTTACCAGTGATGACATATTGAACACGACGTGGTCTCTGAATATTGGCCTCGTATCAAGGCTCAAAGTCACTCAGCGGGCCATGGAGCGGGCTATGCTTGGTATTTCCCTACGTGATCGTATCTGTAATACGGAGATCCGTAGGAGAATGAGAGTGACCGACATAGCCTGCCGGGTTGCCATGCTGAAGTGGCAATGGGCAGGCCACATCGCTCGACGAACCGACAACCGTTGGGGCAGAAAGGTTCTCGAGTGGCGACCACGTATCGGATGGTGCAGCATAGGACGGCCCCCCACCAGATGGACCGACGATCTGATGGATGGATGGATGGATGACTTTTCGCCAGAGTTGAACCAGCCATGGTCACGAGTAGACTATATATATGATAAAATTATAGACCCATTAAATGCATTATAATGCTAACTGTAAAAAGGGTTAATTTCAAGGATGTTATGGATATGAAATATCGTATATGGATATAGAAATGATATTGGTTTCAGATACAGTTACCAGATATAAAGTTATTTCGAATCATCAATAGTTTTGGATAATTTTGGATATTAGAATTTAATTAAGTAGTTTCAGTTAAAGATAATTTTTTATTTTGGATATCTGATATGTTTTGGTTAAGGTTACTGAGCTCTATAGCATCCCCGGTTAATTTCTATACAGCACAACAGTAGGGCAGCAATCAATTAAGAAAAAATTTAAAACCTGTTGAAATTTTACTAACATTAATGGTATGTTCCACAGATTGCCATCACTACAATTATGTCCTGTTAGAAGAGACAGTGTAGCTCCTACGGGAGCTACTGGAGGCGCTTTCCTGTACCTGCTAATTGTTTATCATTAATGAGTTTATATATACATATCTCCATTTTATCCGTAAAAGCAATCTAGTCTAATAGATATTATTATTATACTACAAGTATTTAAACTGTTCTAAATCATGAGCAAGCACAAACCCGAAGTGGACTGCACTTCTAAGTGTAGATCACGGACACATGGTCAGGCCTTAACAAGTGCCATTACCAAGAGGTCAATAAGCGATGAAGCTCTGGCCAGCTTTATAAAAGGGACTTGTGCTAATTTTATCAAGGCGTTTGATCATGAGGTGTGTATGAGTAAATATTTATGAGAGTTAAATGTCTATCTGAACTTTACCTCTTTTTTGAGGCTGTGCGCCTGGTACTGCTAGGTATACAAACATCAATTACCACTTATCATCTGGTGTCCGCTGCTCTTTGCAATATAATAATCATCTCAAGACTGTAATTTTGTTCAAGGAAGTGACTGTCAAGAGACAGTGCTTTCGTTTTTTTCTTTACACGGGGATTAAACACCTAAATCTGAGCTGCTATTGAGATTTTATCGAGGGAAATATTCAATAACTTTTTTGTTAGCCTGATCCGGGAATGCGAACCTGAACTGACCTGACTGAATCGCGAGGTCTCGCGTTAAACCTCGCGATTCAGTCTCATATAATATAGGTGATGGAATTTAGTAACATGGTAGAGAACAGTCTTGTCTTAACTAGTTGTGAAACATAGCAGGGTAGTTTAATCTGTAATGCCGATCCTAAGTCCACTACTCTGCAGATTGCGTCTGATCCCCAGTCGGTTGGTAAATATAAAAGGACTGTTACCCTAATATACCGTGAGTATTTACACGAGGGATTAAATTTTGAAGAACGCCTGGCTGGACTAGAGCTTAGACCTAGGACATATTACACATAACTCGTAGCCGCCGCGACTTATAACCATGAAATTCGGGACATGGATATCAATAGATTTAAAAAAACACTAAAAATGAAGAATGACTCAAAGTGTATCATACTAAATTAGAATGATTATTTTTCTAGGGGCGCACAGCACTCCATATTGCTGCCTCTCGCGGTAGAATCCGGTTGATGGACTGGTTAATTCGTCATTCCTCTGAAGCATTTAAAAATGCTCGTGACCGTGAATCTGGTTACACGCCCCTACACAGGAGCATTTTTTATGGCCAAATACATGCAGCTGTGGAACTTATAAAAATTGGTATGTTTTGAAGCCGAAGTCTTGTCTCTCATTCTGCTACTTTGTACATTAAATCAATTTGAGAAAAACTACTGTATTATACCATTTATCTAGGTGTCTCCATCCATCCATCAGCCTTTTAAGGTCCACTGCTGGACAAAGGCCTCCACAAGAGAACGCCACAACGAGCGGTCCTGCCATGGGGGATAATGCCGTAATCGCCACGCTTGGCAGGCGGGTTGGCGATCGCAGTGGATGTTGTTAATACTCGAGGGAGTGCTGCTGCCCACTCCCCCGGTATTCCCTCAGTCGGCTCTTACGACTGCCTTGGGTAGAGAGGGGTGGGACAATTCTAATGCCGGCCCCACACGGCAGCGTATCTCTCAACCCTAAACAATTTTTGTCTGTATGTTCGCGCATCCCAGCAAAACTATAATATATATCTATACCTTAGAGGAGCGTCCTGCATCTGATTTTGTGCCGGGCTGCACGAGCAAATCTGCCCACTTATGACGCTCGAGAATACTAAAAAAAATACTAGATTTAAAAATTCATATTATATTTATCTCGCTATCTAATTAGATTTGATGCCATGTGGGGCTGGCTTTAGAAATATGGAAATGGACAAGAAAATGGACCTGGATGAGTCCCATACAAAAAACACGATAGACTTCATCTTGTCGGACAAACAACATATTCAATGGTAAAAATTGCTCGTGCGAATGGCGAGCGGTCGCGCATGGTCTACGCCCTGACCAACACCTGCCCAATATGAATAAATGAGCTTTCAGCTCGAACTACAAAATCGCTTCATGCCTAGACGATTGCGAATCAGTAAACGATATAAACAACAGGTTTGTGGAAGCTGTCTACGCAACCGGGGTGACCTTTAAGACCCGTCGCGTTAATGGAACTCAAAAACTTATGGACCAGACTCTTAAGGTCATGGCGAGACGGTGACGGTGCAGTCTTGGGCTGATTAGTCCAACCAAAGGCGATGAAACAGATATATCTGCAAATCTATACGACGCGACATTCGCTGATTTAGTACTCTTCATATTAAAGAGGCAATCGAGCAGAACCGAAGCTCAAAAGTATTCGCAAGAATTTTTTCTATTGGGCAAAGTCTGTGTCTAAGCTGAAGACCAATGATGGCACTGCCATTTTATCCAAAAATCTTGGGAGAGGTCAACAAGTGCTACCGAACAAGCCGGTTTCCGAAAAGGCTATTGTACTATAGACCACATACATACTGTTGCTGCGCTACATTATACAGAAGACCGAGGAGTATTATCGGCCTCTGTGTGTAGCGCTTTTGGACTATAAGAAAGCCTTCGATTCGATCGAAACTTAGGCGGCGTTGCAGTCCCTTCAGCTGTGTCAAATCGACTATCGGCATATCGAAGTGTTGTAGTGTTTGTATAGATACTCCACGGTGTTAGTGCGAGTTCAGAACAAGAGTACGAAACCGATCCAAATGCAGACAGGTGTTAGACAAGGTTATGTTCCTGAAACTGTGGTGAACCACTGCACTGAAAGATGTTTTCAAGGACGTTTTTTTTACTGGACCGGATTTAGCATCAACATCAATGGCGAATACATCACTCATCTTCGATTTGCTGACAATTGCTGACGATATCATAGACTGGCAGAATCGCTGGAGGACCTCAGCAGAGATTTCTAATGGGTCTTAAATTCAACAAGACGAAAGTTATGTAGGTATAATGCGCATATCATTTCAGCACCGGTCCTAGTCAGGAATGCGCTTTTTGAAATTGTCGATCACTACATCCACCTGGGACAAACGGTCCAGTTAGGTAGACACGACTTATAGTCATAGCCTGTCGGATTGGCACGCTGAAATGGCATCGGGGAGCCCACATCGCTCGACGAATCGACAACCGTTGGAGAAGAAAGGTTCTCGACTGGCAATCACGTATCGCGCGGCGCAGTGTAGGACTGTCTCCCCTCTGACAGGTGGACATGGTCAAAGATGCAGACAACCGTTGGACCTTTCGTTGTTGCGTTTTTTTGGGGAGGCCTATGTCCAGCAGTGGACTATAAAAGACTGATAGATAGATCTGATTCGACTTAAAAACTAGTATACATTTTACGCAGGGTACATGAGACTCCACTAGCTATTGTATTATATATTGACTTATATTTTACAGGTGTAAACACAGATATATTAGATAAAGATGACTATAAGGCCATAGATCATGCAATGCTAGACCGCCAGTACATGGACAAGTTTAAAAGCAATGAACCGAGTGAGGTGTACGTCTGGGGCAACAATTCTAACTACACTCTCGGTACTGGCACTCAACAGGAACGTACCACGCCTGAGTTGTTGACATGTTTCAATCGAGCCAATACTTTCGTTAAACAGGTAATATTACTATTTTGATCTGTAGTTTAGCACTACATGTTCAGCTACTTGAAAAACAAATTATTTTGTGAAAGTGGAAAGAGAGCTTTACTGCGAGCGAGTTTCAAACCTGCGTCCCTTCCAATCCAGGGAAGTGCCGGGGAAGAACTCGGGAAGTGTATCGGATGATAATAGATGGCGTGAGTCGTAAAGACATCCAAAAGCAATTGGGTGGAGTGGAGTGGAGATAGGGCGTCGGTGATAGCCATGGCTTAGTGGTCTAGAGCACTTCCCCGGATTGAAAGGAACGCAGGTTCGAGTCCTGCTCGCAGTAAAGCACTCTCTTTTTCCACTTTCACGAATAATTTGTCCTTTATGGTAATATTACTTTTATAAGGTTACAAGCAAACTGCCCTTGCTTAGCAAGGGTGAATTTTACTGATAAAGAAAACCTTTAGGAAAGGTTTATAAAATCTGTACGACAGTGAATTAAATAATCTAAAGCCGTCCTGTGGAGTGGAGTAGACGCGGACAGTGATTTTCACTATTCATATACCTAGGCAGATATAGTATTGAAGGTAATCACAAATCGACATACTGATCATTAAATCAGACATTCATGGATTTATAGATAAGATAATTTTTATTGATATTTTACTCGATTTTGCCCACGACTTCAGAATATAAATAAGTCACTCGGCGCACGTAATGCTCTCTGCAAAAATTACTAGGTATCCCACAGAAACCGTATTCGGCCTAAAAGTAGCCTATGACCTTTACTGGGCACCAGATTATAAGTATGCAAAATTGAATGATGATCGGTTCAGTAGTTACAGAGTGAAAGCGTAACAAACGATGAAACGCACTTTCTCATATATAACTAATCCGGTTACGCATTGCTGAGACTCAGTTATTGCAGGCTATCCCAACAGAACCTCAAAATTTTCCAGGATAAAAATAGTCTATGCCCTTTTCTATGGATCGGATTTCGGAGGTATATGTTTGTAAAATATCATAATGAGAGGATGAAAAATTACGTTACGAGCAAATATTTGCAACATGCGATCAATAGGTTATCCTTGTAAGCTAGTTAGGAATCAGATGCGTACTTTGATACAGGACTGAAAATATATTTTAAATTATGGTCCTTATGTTGATAGTTTTATGTGTATTTTAAGCAATTGACATGATCGCCCACTTTTTAGAACACAAAGTATTAAAATGTGAAATAGAATCACATCCTGGAAGATCCACGAGTTGCCGGTTCGATCCTCATTTGTAGTTATTTCACATTTACTTATAATTTGTTCTTGCACAGAGTAACTGCCTCTGTTGTGCAGTGGTAGTGTGAGTGACTGCTGATCTGATCATGAGGCCTCGGGTTCGATAACCGGGTCGGGCAGTGTTATTGAGCTTTTTAGTAAAAAGAAAAATTCTCAGTAGCAACCCGGACTTTGGAAATGTGCCCGGTAGACGGCAATAGGCTCGCCTCCTATTACGTGCAACTTAAACATAGCTGGCGAACCGTGGGTGTGTAATACACCTCTGCCTACCCCTTCGGGGAATACAGGCGTGATGCTATGTTTTTTTTTATGTATAACAAATAAAAAAGCGATCCAGAAACTAGAATTATAAACTTCACAGATATAATCTTCTTTGTGTCAGAATATTTTTATTATTATGGCTAATGATAAAAATATTCTGACAGCAATGTCAGCTGCAATATCAAACGTCGTTCAGTTTAGGAAAATAATCGGCTTATATACAAATTTTATTAATATTAGTATTAATTAAATTGTTTTAACAATGCACACAGTTAGTCTACCGCGGACATGTTTGGGGTTTACAAATTTTCTGTTTTTTATGCTGGGCCTTATAGGATTCACCATTTGCGCGTGGTGCTCTGTGAACACACAATTCTTTCGTGACGTCAATTATACTATAACGCAGAGTGCTTTAGTGGATACGATAGCAAAGATCATGAACTTGAAGCTATGGCTTACTCCTTTAACAACAATATTGATTCCTATAGCCCTTCTAGCAATATTGACGTCATGTTGCGGGGTACTAGGAGCTGGTTGTCAAGTTAAATGCGCTGTAAAATCTTACATTTTCCTAGTCACCGTGTTATCTTTTGTATCTTTTTGGTTGTTTTTCGTCACTGGTATATACAATATATACACTAACAATGACAATACCCGCATAACTTTACAGCGCTCCTTAAACGGCTATTATGGAAAGGAGAATGATTTCTTCACTTATGTATGGGACTATGTAATGATAAACCACGAATGCTGTGGAGTGGTCAGCTTCATGGATTTTAAAAACTCTTACTGGCAAAACGCAAATCCGAAAAGAATATACCCTGTGCAGTGTTGTAAACTGGCTAACGCGACAGCCCTAGTGCCGGTGTCGAAACAATGCACATTTAGTCTTGATCCAGACGTTTTGTCAAACAAAGATATTGGCTGTATCTTCGCATTGCAGTCTGCGATTACTAGGAACAAAGGAAAGATAATATTTTATATTGTACTAATAGCATTCCTGTATTCAATTGTGGCGTTATTCTCATACTGTATTATTAGGGGTGAACCTTTACTCGGTGCTATGGCTGGACGTTTCACCGAGCTGTTACCTTCGAAAGCTAATGAGGATTTGAACAAGAATATAGTGGTTCCTTCAAACATAGCTTTGAACAATGCTATGTATGTGGAAGATCCGCCCAAAAGAATCGTTAAGGTGGTTTCTGCTGTGAACCCTTTTCAGTCGTATCAGCTGACTCCTAACGCGTACAGTGCTGTGTCAGTTCGGTCCAATGCTCCAACTCATAGACAATGATATTATAAACTATTTGTAATGAATTTATATATTTCAATCTGTTCTCTGATAACCTAATTCTTCTTATCAAATATTAATTGCACATTTCGTCGTGTTTTTGTACGACTTTGTAACTAACGCATTGAGTTTGTTAATAAAATAAAAGGTTTATTAATATAGTCTTTTTTTTATTTCTGAGTTGTTGAATCTGCAAAGAAAGCAGGTTTATGTTCAGCTTTGGATTGTATAGGATTGTTGGTTGATTCCATATAATCGACAGAAAAAAAATCTTCAAATTTAGATGCGAGAAATGTTTTCGAGGTTTGGAGGACTATAACTAACTAACTTATCATCACGCCGTTTCCCTTGCGGGGTAGGCAGAGAGAACAGAGTGCCAAGAGGCTCTATTCTTGTATACATCACTCGCTTCCTCAACATTCATAACTCTCTTCATACACGCTCGCCGGTTTCGGAGACTCCTGACTCCACCTTCCTTCAATACATGACCAATTTGGTCTAGGTAAGTCTCGGTCTCCCCCTGTACCTACATCCTTCCATTTTCGCATTGTATATCTTCTTAGCCAGTCGCTCGTCTGGCATTCTTTCCACATGTCCGAACCATCGGAGCATTCCCTTTCGCATCTTTACACCAATACTCTCTTTCATACCTACTCGCTCTCTTACGTCATTGTTACGAATGCGGTCAGTCAGCCTCACTCCACTGATTCTTCGCAGAGATCGCATTTCGACCGCATTTATTTTACTCTCATGCTCCTTTTTACATACCCTACTCTCGCTTCCAAATAATAACGTTGGAATAAGCACTGCTTTGTGTATTGCGACACGTGCCTTCTGGCTGAGGTGGCGGCTGCCGAGAAGTTGTCCCAATGCTCCATTCACTCTATTTCCCGCATTCACTCTTCTTTCTACATCAGTGGTGTACCTTCCATCCCGAAACGGAGGCCTATAGAATATTAATATATTTCTCAGCGCATTATTGTCCTACTGTTGGCCAAGGAACAGTTTCCAAGTCAGAGGTGTGTGTACAAACTGGCGATCGACCTTGATACCTCTGTCTTTGAAATTCTCACACTTCTAACTAGGCTATTATTCTTATCATAGAATTTGTTTTTTTATATATTTAATGTTTTTTTTAAATATATTTTTCATTTTCACTTTTCAAACTTGGAGTATTAATTTTATTATTCCAGGTATGTCTAGGCAAGTTCCACAGTGTGTGGCTCTGCGGCGCCGGCGACGCGTGGTGCTGTGGGCAGCTGGCCCGGGCCGGCGGGCCCCATGCGACGGCCCTGCGCCCCACGCCTCTTAAACTGTCGGAGCCGTGTTCCGCTATTGCCATCACTCTCAATTCTACTATATTTGTCATGGAAAGTGGAATGGTACGTTATTTATCTTTCAACTCTGTCAAAGAATACTATTTCAGTAGGTAATACGGGCTAGTCGTTCTAGTGATAAAGTAAATTAAACCTTTTCTAAAAGATGTTCGACCACCACTCCTGTAAGAATATTTTAAGTAGAGTGTATAGAAGGCAAATACAATAGAAACGAGGGACTATTTCTTTCACACAAGTATTTCCAAAAAATCTATTTTTTTTTAAACTAAGTGAGTGGCGAACAAGCATACGGCCCACCTGATGGTAAGCGGTTACCGTCGCCCATAGACGCTAGCAACACCAGAGGCATCACTCGCGCGTCACCATCTCCACCTACCGATAGGGTGGATAATAAGGAGAGGATAGATAGGATACTAAGGAGAGGATAGGAAGGATAATAAGGAGAAGATAGGGAAGGGGTTTGGGTCTCCGGCGCTCTCACCATACGGAACAACGGTAAGATTAACTACCGTTGTTACACGTTGATCTTATGCTGAGTACCACCCTGGCACCTTCCCGATCGAGCCGGCCCATTCGTGCTAGGATAAACAAGGCTCTACCACTGAAATTGTGGTACCATTAGAACTGGTTTTCATGACTCCGTCGATATTTGAACATTGCTTTATTGCAGGTTCTGCAGTATAGCCTAAATAATACGGACAGTATCAGCCAATCTAGCATAAAAGCCCCGCCGTCATGCAAATTACCTTCTGTGAAGCCTTTGATCAAGTTGTCAGAGCCTCTAGGCTTACGAGCAGCGAGGTCACACGCGGTCGTGTGGAATGCCCGCAATGTCTTCACTTGGGGCAATAACGTTGGGCAGCTTGGTCATTCCAACGATGATAAAATGGTTGCTTCACCTAAACGGGTAAGTTTGATTTTACTTTTTTACTATGAGTATGCTGAACAAGCATATGACCAATGAATTATTGCAATAATTTCGGAATAAGTCGTATATATTTAGTTTATTTTAATAGGAAGATACGGATTGGGTACCAAGTGGTACCCAATCCGTGTACACACTTAATATTGGGGCTGAGATGCCGCCGAACATGAAGCACTTTAATGTGTCTTGGTTGTAGCTTGAGAAAGTAAATATAAATCAATATTCACACGGACATTTCACACAACGTCCTCTGGTACGAAACTAAGCTTAACGCTTGTGCTATGGGTACCAGATTAAGGATATAATACAAAACACCCAGACTCAGCACAAATAATTGTGGGAATCGAACCCACGACTTCGTGCACAGAGGTCGGTTACATTACCGACTACGCCACGAGGCCCGTCAAAGAAGTCAAGATAGTCGTGTATTTCTTTAATTTCACAATTATGAAATGAAATGGTGAGGCTTGACATTCTTAATATAGTTGACCACCAATAATTACCACTTACCATCAGGTGGCTTGTCTACTACCATAAGCAATAAGAAACTCTTCACTGTAGTTAAAAATGCAGCTTATTTCTAAAATGTAATAACATAGGAACATAGGAACTATAATAAAACGGCGCAACCCCATCGAGTTTGGGCTTGTATGATTCCTCTTGCCGAGTACTTTGTGTCTAGATGGTATCCAGGGACTGATGACGAAGCTGGAAGGTGGCCATAGTAACTATACAATGAAATGACGCCACCCCGTCGAGTTTGACACGTTTGATTCGTCTTGATGAGTACTTTGTCTTTAGATGATATCCAGGGTCGGATGATGGAGCTGGAAGGTGGCCATGCGAAACGCTGTAATTAAATGGCGCAACTCCATCGAATTAGGGCTCGTTTGAAATGTCCTGACTAGAACTTCAGTCATAGATGATATCCAGGGTCTGATGATGGATCTGGAAGGTGACCACAGTAACTCTGTAATGAAATGACGCAACACCATCGAGTTTGAAATTATTTGATTCGTCTGTGTCTTTAGATGGTATCCAGGGTCTGGTGATGGAGCTAGAAGGTGGCCATAGGAACTCCGTTATAAAACGACATAACTCCATCGAGTTTGGGCTCGTATGATATATCTTGACGAGTACTTTGTCTCTAGATAGTATCTAGGATCTGACGATGGAGCTGGAAGGTGGCCACAGTAACTCTGTAATGAAAATACGCAACCCTATCGAGTTTATACTCGTTTGATTCGTCTTGAGGAGTACTTTGTCAAGTTATTATCATTTTATTTCTACAAAATAATTTTGATGTTTCACATCTGCTAGACGTCCCGCGACGTCTATATTTTTTTTTCGTTTAGGCGGGAATTAATGTACCTAACCGCACACTCCGTCGTTCGGGGCAACGGACAGGGTAGTGTGAGGCCCTCACGCATTTAAAGAAACCCGCCGTGTGCCGTCTCTCCGCCTTTATTGGTGGGCCACCGGAACCATATTGCATTCCTTCAGTGGTCAGGTTATACCAACCTAACAATACGAATAACACTGAAAAAATAAAGTAGAAGTGGTTCAAATCAGCATAACATTTATGTGGGTTAGGTCATTTCTGCACAACACGGTCCAATTATTATTTGAAATTGAGCCATCGAGCTTAGTGGATTACATAATTTTGGGACGTTGTGCCTTAAAGGTGGCGATATCGATGAATAACAAAGAGGAAGCTGGTATCCGACTGGTAGATGCTGCCGACGCGGCCACAGTGATCACCACCAGCCGTGGGGATGTGTACCTCCTACACAAGTACATCTGCAAGAAAATCGCTATCAAGTAAGATTATCGACTTTCTGCAATAAGGGTAATAAATTTGGTTTTAAATATCACATGTACCTAAGTTTAAGATTTGTATTGTAACTGTTTCTAGAGTGAATAATAAATGATTTATGATTATGATGATTTCTACGAGCCCCGATGCAAAATAGTTCGTCTAGTATGGAAAGTAGTGCAAAGCGTAAAATATAGAAAGTAAATATTGGTAAAATAATTAATTAAGAAAGTAAACCACAATTTGAGGAACATTTTAAAGTTTATTTTAACATAACTGAAATTCTTTCATGACTTTACATATAACACAAAAAATTTAAAAAATGATTCTAAAAAACATAACGCAAAAGTATTCGTCTACCCTCGTCACTCACGCAAAATAGTTCGTCTACCACTTAGTTGTGTCGCCTTTACTCTCAATGACAGCTTTAATGCGAAGAAGCATGGTTGCAACCAACGCTGCACACTCACAAAATTCCGACTATAGGCTCTTTTATTATGTTTTGTTTTTAATATAAAAAACAAAAATATTAACTTTTTATAAAATGAAGCAGCGGTTACTAATTAATAAATAATTATTATGAATAATTATGTATTTATTTAAATAAAAATCAATAATTTAGTATTTAATTGGCACACCAATATTATGATTACATAAACATAAATCGCGATTGTTTATCGATTTTTGTGTTCATCACTACATTATTAATATGTGGTATCATTATTTTACAAAATGACAATAGCTAATGTCAAATGTGGAATCGAATTATAATTCCGACTATAGACGAACTATTTTGCATCGGGGCTCGTATATAGGATATATATTTTTGCTATAGAATATATATATGAAAATATGTAATATTGCTATAAAACTCATCTTGATACTTAGGAACATGGTAACTATTCTGTGCGGTCTTGTATTGGCAAGTTCATGCTAAAGTTATCAAGAGCTGTCGATTTCTAGATGAAGAATACTTTTTTCTTTCACAGGCAAATTAATCTTCGCCAAGTATGCGTGGAAGCGAAAGTGAGTGAAGCCGGAGTGTACTCTCGTGTCACTGTGCTGCTTTTAACCAACGTCGGGCAGCTGTTCATCTGGCAAGACACCACCAACAAACTTACCAGGTATGAACATGATAAGCGCGGACTATAGATGGCGTAGTGATCAAGATAACGATGTATTATACGGAGTGTTGCGAGTTTGATTCGCACAATGCAATCTATTAATAGTTAAACACAAAGTGAAAAATGTGAAATCGAAAATAACAGTCAGGAGCAGGATTTGAACCTGCATCTTCTGGATACCGTCCAGATGCTTTACCAATTCAGCCATCCTGACAATTGCTCCTGACTGCTAATTTCGATAACACATCATACTTAACGTCTTTGGGTGAGGCCTGCGCCATCTGTCGGACGTATTTTCATACATTATACCGACCAGGTAAACTTAATTTTACAATTAAGATTTTACCTAATAATGACGCAAACCCTTTAAATATTTTAGATATTTTTATATATATTTTTAGCATTTGACATGCTTAGCACTATACATTAAACACAAAGTGAAAAATGTGAAATCGAAAATAACAGTCAGGAGCAGGATTTGAACCTGCATCTTCTGGATACCGTCCAGATGCTTTACCAATTCAGCCATCCTGACAATTGCTCCTGACTGCTAATTTCGATAACACATCATACTTAACGTCTTTGGGTGACGCCTGCGCCATCTGTCGGACGTATTTTCATACATTATACCGACCAGGTAAACTTAATTTTACAATTAAGATTTTACCTAATAATGACGCAAACCCTTTAAATATTTTAGATATTTTTATATATATTTTTAGCATTTGACATGCTTAGCACTATACATTAAACACAAAGTGAAAAATGTGAAATCGAAAATAACAGTCAGGAGCAGGATTTGAACCTGCATCTTCTGGATACCGTCCAGATGCTTTACCAATTCAGCCATCCAGACAATTGCTCCTGACTGCTAATTTCGATAACACATCATACTTAACGTCTTTGGGTGACGCCTGCGCCATCTGTCGGACGTATTTTCATACATTATACCGACCAGGTAAACTTAATTTTACAATTAAGATTTTACCTAATAATGACGCAAACCCTTTAAATATTTTAGATATTTTTATATATATTTTTAGCATTTGACATGCTTAGCACTATACATTATATATATATGTATCCAGAAGATGCAGGTTCAAATCCTGCTCCTGACTGTTATTTTCGATTTCACATTT
This sequence comes from Leucoma salicis, assembly GCA_948253155.1. Taxonomy (NCBI): domain Eukaryota; kingdom Metazoa; phylum Arthropoda; class Insecta; order Lepidoptera; family Erebidae; genus Leucoma; species Leucoma salicis. The sequence goes on along the minus strand of OX411820.1, from coordinate 7,362,278 downwards.
TTCACTTTGTGTTTAATGTATAGTTTAGCACTATACATTAAACACAAAGTGTCAAATGCTAAAAATATATATAAAAATATCTAAAAACTATTAATAGTTGTTCCGAGTCTGGGTGAAGTTTATATGCGTTAATCTTATGATTGTTAAACTCGTCGTGACGAAGGCTGGACAAAAAAAAATTATGTATTTTTTCATAGATTCGGATGCTGTGGCTAATTTTATTTTTTTATCAACCCTTTTTCTGCCCACTTTTGGGCACAGGTTTCCTCTCATGGTGAAAGGTATTGGGCCATAATACACCACGCTGACCCAGTGCAGGTTGGCAGACTTAATTCCCTCAGTCGGCTCTTACGACTCCCATAGGTGGAGAAGGGGTCGGACAATTCTAAAGCCGGACCCACACGGCCTAGGCCTAAAGGCTTATACCTAACGGAAAACTGCGATATATTGACTAGCTGATGAACTATGGTATTACGTTTGTACTTTTCTAAACCGCGCGTGATCTTCTCTATCATAGAATTTTGTCTTTTTGCTCGGCTCCTAAGAGACTTAGCGTTACGTTAGATAGAGATTTCTCAAGAATTGGACTAGCCGATGTAAAAAGAATTATTCTACTACGACAGATAGTTAACAAAAAAACCTTTAGCTTTATTATATTAGCAAGTATTAAAAAAATCTCGTTTATTTTCAGATGCGTGTTCGGCCTCGCCCATCAAACGATAATATCCCATATAGCTCTGTCTCACGACGCTCTGTATTTCACGACAAAACACGGCGAAGCGTTCATAGGTTCGATCTCCCGGAAGACTCCGCCCCCTGCTCAGCCACAGCCAATCAGGAAAGAGAAGGAAAGAGACACTAACTCTCCCCTCGTAAAGTTTTTAGGGAAGGACGACTGCACTTCTGTGAAGATTTCCAAGATTTATAACATATATAGGGCTGTGTCTATTGCCGTCGATAGTGAAGGAAATAATTTTGCTTGTCTACAGGTATGGATACATTATAGTGAAAATTAATAAAACTAAATATATTATCTTTTATAATGTGATTTTTAGCATTTGACATGCTACTAGAACAAAGTTTTCTGAAAGAGGAAAAAGAGCGAGCAGAATACGAAATTGCGTCTATCTCTATCCGGGGGACTGCTCTACACCGCTAAGCTCTCGTAGAAACCTGTTGACATTCACAATCTCCACCTCACATTTTAGTCTTATAGACCCTCGCCATCTAGCGAAAGTATTGGCATACATTTTGTTTCCATATAGTAATTAAGAATTATACTGGACAATGGCGCGGATTCAAACTGTGCACGTGACTTTTACTATTTCATCTAGCACTTTGTGTCTGGTAAATATAAAACATAATAACATATCAATACAATATAAACACTAAATATATAACAAATAAAATGCTAAATAGAACAAATAAAACGCTAAAATTAATAAAATGCTAAAATTAAATATAATAAATAAAAACTAAATATAGCAAATAAAACACTAATTATAATAAAGAAAACGCTAAATATAGCAAATAAAATGCTAAGTATAACAAAAATAACGCTAAATGTAACAAATAAAACTCAAAATATAACAAATAAACACCATATAAACGATAACTATAACAAATGGTTAATATAAACTCAAAAGCAGTGATCTCAGTGATCTCACTGCTTTTGAGTTGCTGTTTTGAGCGTACTGGTATCGAATTCGAATCCCAGTCCGAAATCCACGCACGGCACAACCTTTAACGTTTCGTAGAGAGAGAGAGAGAGAGAGAGAGAGAGACAATGTGTGTATTAGTAAATCTACAACTCAAAGCCGACGACCTAAATGCCTCTCTAAGAGGAGTGCCAGATAGTCGGACGAGTTATGAAAAAAATATAAAATTAGAAAAATACTTTCAGATAAAACCAACGTGCGGTCTCAGATCATTGCCAGAGTTGTCACCGTCGAGTTTCTCTAAACATATGGAATCTCTTCGTGAAAGTGCGACAGAGGATGATATATTACATGATGTTATATTTAAGGTATGTTTTTGTTTTAGTTTTCGCTCAACAGAACCATTGATAACAGTTTGTTTATAGTTTAAAAACTTAATTTGGTTCTAAACACTACCGTGACATAGCACAGTTGTTAAAGTGAATTAGATACTGTCATTTTTTGACGTGATAACGTCTTATAAACCGATGAAGGCCGGCTGCACGCACGAAAAAGTGCCACGTTCCGAAAAATGTATGGCCACCGATGCATTGTTTGTGAAAAAAAAAAGTCTCAGAATACATAATATATGACGTTATCACGTAAAATTATCGTACGTAAACCGACTTTACAGACAACCATATTTTAATTTTTTTATTGCTTATGATGACAGGCGAACCATGGATGGTAAATGGTAACCGTCGCTTAAGGACTCAACTATACCGAGAGTATTGTCGTCAAGCCGCTGTGCACTATTTCATTTCTCAGATATGAAATGAAAGCAAATACGACTGTCTTCTGCTACAGTCAAAATACAATGACGTGCTTCATGACCGGTCATACAGGAGACGGTGGTACCGACCCGTTCGGGCCCGATAGCAAGTGAGTACTTTCACTTGCTACCCAGCCCTACCACCAGTAATGCAATGGGTGATAATTGCTTACTTCTCTTAGTCGCCTTGTACAACAACCGCGGTAAAGGATGGGGTGACACTTGTATTCTTAGTCCGTCACCACACGGATAAAATCCCGTGATCAAGTGTCGTGTATTAAACTGACGCAGGGCAATCTTTTGTGCACCACTGAAGGAATGTAATATGGTTCCGGTGGCCCGCCAATAAAGGCGGAGAGACGGCACACGGTGGGTTTCTTTAGTGGGTGAAGGCCCCACACTGCCCTGTGTGTTGCCCCGAACGACGGGGTGCGCGGTTAGGTACATTTTTCCCGCCCAAATAAAAAAGGGCAATCTTTTGTGGTGGTGATGGGAGTGAAGATGTACTCTGTGTAAAATCCCCGCGATAGAGGAATTCTTTTATTTTAGTGCAAGATATTGTCTTACAAAAATTGTTTTGCAATATATTTCTTCAAGGTTGGCTCCAAGCTGTACCCTGCGCACATATTCATAGTGGCTTCAAACAGCGAGTACTTATACAAACTGTACCAAGATTTACGTGCCACTCTAGGCGATAAACCTGAGATCGCACTAGACAACGTCCACCCAGAAGCATTCGATAGGATCATGAAGTATATGTACACTGGGACTTGTGACGTAACAGAATTGGGTCCCTGTGGTTTGAAGATCAGGAAAGAGGATCTCGTTGGAAAGAAAGAGAAAGAAAACGATGATGTGGATGTAGAATTGATAGGTAAGTATTTAAATCTCCAGAGTTGCAGGTTAATTCATGATATTTTGATCTGTATTTTTAGCACTTGACATGCTCAGCTACTTTAAATAACAAATTATTCGTGAAAGTGGAAAAAGGAAACTTTACTGCGACCAGGATTCGAACCTGCATCCCATCCAATCCGGAGATATGCTCTAGACCGCTAAGTTATTGCAGTCGCCCAACGACAATTCCAAATCTCTACTTCACATTTGTCTTTACGACCCACGCCACCTATCGGATGCACCTATTCAACACTTAATTCGAATATTAAAAAAGTAGTATCAGATTTGTGTTTCGATCATTAGTAATATTGTAACGGTGAAAGTGAATTTGCTTATTACCTCTTCGTCGCGGTAACTTCATGCATATAGGCCGGTGTACAGACAAAAACATAGGCTATTGCTTAGCCCGGGAAAATGGCTTCCTGTGGGAGGGCTTATTGTGTAGAAATTATTTTTCTGACGGAGGATGACGTATTTAGACTGGAGAGATTAGAGCTTATATATATTTTTATAATACAATTAGGTTCAATGAGGTCGTAGTCTGATATTGTGCACTTAGAAGTAAATCAACTCTCGTCCGGCTGACCTCAGATGGGTGTTGTACTGCGCAAATACCGATATTTTTTTTGTAATTACATATAATATATAGAAAACATCCAGATGCAGTACAAATATCTGTGTTCATCACAGAAATAATTGTCCTGAGTGGGAATCGAACCCACGACCGCGTGCACGGAAGTCGATTGCACTAACGACTACGCCACGAGGCCAGTCAACAACAAAGTTTGGTATTAGTCTACGAAAGTCGATGAAAATTAGAGTTCGTCGCATGATTCGCGCGACCAATTACAATGAAGAGAAGCGAACGTTTCGTTTTACCTTCTAACCCGTTGTCCTAGGTGAAAGACAAACGCAGTAATATGATGCGACGCGACACGTAAATATTATGGCTTATAGCTTACGTTGTCGCCTAATATGATGCGATGAAACGCGACGCAGTGTGAAGTAACAACTTGAAGACGTGCATTTACTTGTCATGACCATGGTTAAAACAATAATGAACTGAGATTGCCGCGTTTGTCGCTCACGAATAACTACAAAATAAGACACACGTCGCGCAAAGTATTAGTCGCATTAGGTCGCGTCGCTACGTGTTGCGTACCGTCGCTCACCTAGGTCAACGGGTAACAAGGCTGTTTTCAAAACCAACAACTATTATGAACAGATAACCCCTCTGAAATATCAGCATTTGAAGTGTACAAGCAAAGCGATAAGGTCAAACGTCGCAACCGAAGAAGTACTGATACTCCGCTGCGCACCCATCTGTATTGTGACCCTGTAAAATTGGTGCAGGCCACGGCCAAGCGATTGCAGGTTATGGCGTTACACAAATTGCTTGATAAATTTTAGTAAGTTTCTTAACATAATTACTGATCTAGCAAAAGAATAGCGTTATTAATTTGGCTTGCAGAGATCAAATGGCAGTCGTTTTGAGTAAAAGTTGACATTCTGCCAAATCTGAAGAGCCAAGAAAGCCAGTACAATAGGAATATTCCATATTAAGATATCATCATTACTAAGTAATTGAAGAATTGAATTGTCCGTGTGGTGACGGACTAAGGATACAGGTGTCGCCACCCCATTCTTTCCCACGGGTGTCGTACGACGCGACTAAGGGAAGTAAGCAATTACCACCCACTGCATTACTGGTGATAGGGTTGGGTACCAAGTGGGAGTACTCACTTGTTATCGGGCCCGAGCGGGTTGGTACCACCATCTCCTGTGTGACCGATCATGAAGCACATCAATGTCTTTTGGTTGTAGCAGGAGATAGCCGTTTATTCTTTCATTTCATATCTGTGAAATGAAATGGTGAGCAGCGGCTTGACAATACTCTCGGTATAGTTGAGTCCATGAGCGACGGTTACCATTTACCATCAGATGGGTCCGTGTGGTGACGGACTAAGAATATACGTGTCACCACCCCATCCTTTCCCATGGGTGTCGTACAAGGCGATTAAGGGATGTAAGCAATTACCACCCATTGCATTACTGGTGGTAGGGCTGGATACCAAGGGAGAGTACTCACTTGTTATCGGGCCCGAACGGGTCGGTACCACCGTCTTCTGTGTGACCGGTCATGAAGCACGCCAGTGTGTTTTGGCTGTAGCAAAAGATAGCCGTTTATTCTTTTATTTTATATCTCAGAAATGAAATTGTGCGCAGCGGCTTGACAGTACTCTCGGTATAGTTGAGTCCATGAGCGACGGTTACCACTTACCATCAGGCTCGTCTGCCACCATAACTAGTAAAAAAAAAACATTGTGTTAAAGGTCATTTACACATAATACTTAATTTAGTTTTAATTTCAAAAACTGAACTTAAAAGTTTCATACTGTAGAAGTCTAAAGCATGATTAAGAATAATATTCTTTGATCTGGATCTGTCATATTTGATAGTTGGGGCTAATTTGCGAACTGTTAAAGCTATAATTCTATAGGTAATTTACAAATTATAAATAAACTACCACTATTAGTGTCAATAAAAGTACATTTTCCACCGAGGAGAGAAAGTGATAGATTATACCGACGAGGGTGTTGTTTTAAGCCCGAGCCGTAGACTTTAACATCATCCGAGATCGAGAATCGCACTTTCGCTCGAGTGATTCATAGCAACTATTTTATACTACTTTCTGGGAGAAAAATTAAAGACATTTTATTTAACAAGTTTTACAAATTACAAACGCAAAAATAAAAAAAGAAGGCAAGTTACTTGTGATTTTCACTTTTTTTAATAATGCACATAAAATGCAAGTTCAAGTCAGTATCAATCTGCGAATTTAGACATGTAAACTTTCTCTCTTTAACATGATATTTTAATGCCTAACTAAAAGTATTTTCTTTCTAGTTCAAGCAACTGAGTTGTGCAATTGTCTGTGTAACTAATGTAATTTCACTAATCAATTTAATTTATCATTTAATTTATAAAGGCTTCCGAAAAAAAAAATTTTTGACCGAATAAAAATGAACGATACGATTTCCATCCTCTATTTTAAAATGTCTATGGAAAGCACACTTTCGATAAATAGTGATAAGACAATCACTCAACACTATTATCACAGTTACAGAGACGGCAGTATCTGCATGAAAGAAAGCGCGACGTATACTCGCAACGTAACATCGCCATGGCAACGGGATACTCTTTCCGAACTCGTGGATACCAACGTCGTGTCTAAAGACAACATACCCATTCCTGCCCATAAATGCGTCTTAGCTGCCCGACTTGAATACTTCCAGGGGATGTTCATGCATTCTTGGACTGAGGTGAGAAATAAGATAATAACGAGTCAGGTACTAGAAAACTGTACCGCGTCTACCGTAGGGCGAAAAGGTTATCGAGTGGCAACCTCGTAACGGCGGTGCATTGTAAGACGGCCTCCCACCAGATGGACCGACGGTCTGGTCAAAGCCGCAGATAGACTGACTAGACTGCAGGAGCCGTTGGATGCAATAAGTACAAGACCGCTCATTGTGGCGCTCTCTTGGGGTGGCCTATGCCCAACAGTAGATGGTGAAAGACTGATGGATGGATGATATACTACAAAAGTTTTAATTGCTAATTCATCAATTCATTAGCTTTATCCTAGTATAGCCGAGTCATATCCCACTTCTGAACCTAGTGGTAATGCTCATTCCTGATATTGCATCAATATAAGCAGTGACGCGTTAAAGTTATAAATTAAAAACTTCCATTCCTTCACTTAGTCGTTTTTTTGTATTGCTAATGATGGCAAACGAGCCACGGCCCACATGATGGTAAGTGGTAACCGTCGCTCATGGACTCAACTATATCAAGAGTATTGTCAAGCCGCTGCACACCATTTCATTTCTCAGATATGAAATTAAAGAATGTTTGCTTTTGATGTGAAACATCTAATACGGAGGGTAAACTCGGCTGTTAGCGTGGCGACGCTTTTATTGTACTTGTCCCGTTCAATTCTTGTAAGTTAAATTTGACACACTTCCCGGGTTCCGATTGAGCTGAAATTTTACACGCATGTGTATATCACGTGACAATGCAATATTATGATTACATAGAGCTGATCTGATGATGGAGATGGAAGGTGGACATAGGAACTCTATAATGAACGGCGCAACACCATCGAGTTTGGGCTCGTATGATTCGTCTTGCCGAGTACTTTGTCTCTAGATCTAGTACTTTGTCTGGTATCCAGGGTCTGACGATGGAGCTGGAAGGTCGCCACAGTAACTCTGTAATGAAACTATGCAACCCTATCGAGTTTATACTCGTTTGATTCGTCTTGAGGAGTATCTTGTCAAGTTATGATCATTTTATTTGTGGTGACGGACTAAGAATACAAGTGTCACCACCCCATTCTTTCCCACGGGTGTCGTATGAGGCGACTAAGGGAAGTAAGCAATTGTCATCCATTGCATGACTGGTGGTAGGGCTGGGTACCAAGTGGAAGACCACTTGGTATCGGGCCCAAGCAGGTTGGTACCACCATCTCCCGTGTGACCGGCCATGAAGCACATCGTTGCGTTTTGGCTGTAGCAGGATATCTCCTGCCGTTTATATTTCATTTCATATCTGTGAAATGAATTGGTGAGCAGAGGCTTGACAATACTCTCGGTATAGTCGAGTCCATGGGCGACGGTTACCATTTACCATCAGATGGACCGTGGCTCGTCTGCCACTAAATGCAATAAAAAAAATACAAAGTAATTTTGATGTTTTCACATCTGCTAGACGTCCCGCGACGTTTAGTATTTTTTTTAATGAATTGTAAAATGACGTCTCTGTTGTTCATATAAACTTCTTATTATATGATTATTTTATGTATAAATATAGTTTTCAATGAAATGTATATAAAAATAAAAATGTCATAGCCTTAATTACACTATAGCCATCCCGCCCATTTCTTTTTTATTGCTTTAGGTAATAGAGGAGCCACGGCCCACCTGATGGTAAGTGGCAATCGCCGTTTGTGGACTCGGCAATACTTAGAATACTGCCAAGCCGTTGCTCACCACTTCATTTCCCGAATGGGAAACATTTCATATCGATAATAGGAAATGTTAAGATGACTACTTCCCGCTAAAACCAAAATACAACGAGGTGCTTTATGGTTGGTCACACGGCTGCCGATGGTATCAATTATGAGGCTGATACTCGAATCAATGGCATATGCTTACTACCATGATTCGCCTCGTACGACTCAATGACATACAGGAAACAATGCGGTGGTGATCGATAAATTTACATTTTTAAAATGGATCAAATCTAATAGCGTGAACATAAAACTTCACATAGTGTAGATTTATATTACGGGCCTCGTGGCGTAGTCGGTAGTGTAACTGACTTCCGTGCATGAGGTCGTGGGTTCGATTCCCACTCAGGACAATTATTTGTGTGATGAACACAGATAATTGTATCTATTATATGTTGTGTATCTATTATATGTATGTATTTACAAAAAAAGTAGTATATGTATTATATCCCTAATCTGGTACCCATAGCACAAATGTTATGCTTAGTTTGGGACCAGAGGACGTGTGAAAAATGTCTGTGAATATTTATTTATTTATTTATTGAAATTTATGGCTACTCTCTAAAGTTTGATATATTGTCAAGGTAATTTTCAGCGACACAGTTACGTAATAACTCGACTTCTGTTAGGACCTTTGTCTTTGTGGTGATGGACTAAGAATGCAAGTGCCACCACTTCATTCTTTCCCACGGGTGTTGTATGAGGCGACTAAGGGTAGTAAGCAATTATCATTCATTGCATGACTGGGGGTAGGGCTGGGTACCAAGTGGGAGTACTCACTTGGAACCGGGCCCGAGCGGGTTGGTATCACCATCTCCCGTGTGACCGGCCATGAAGCACATCGTTCCGTTTTGGCTGTAGCAGGAGATAGCCGTTTATAATTTCATTTCATATCTGAATGAAATGAAATGGTGAGCAGCGGTTTGACAATACTCTTAGTATAGTTGAGTCCATGAGCGACGGTTACCCTTTACTATCAGATGGGCCGTGGCTCGTCTGCCACTACACGTAATAAAAAGAAACATTTATGATTTCATTATCAGAAATAATAATTAAATGAATATCTCTTTTTCAGAGCAAACTGCTATCAAAAGTCGCTCTGCCAATCAACTACGGTATTTTACTACCTGTCGTCAATTTCCTATACACGGACTTATGCCCAGAAGTAGAAAATTGCGACAGTATTGACTTCGTATGTAACTTAATGATTGTCGCCGATCAGCTGTTTATTATTCGCCTGAGAGAGATGTGCGAAATCGCATTAGCCAACATGATCACTTTGAAAAACTGCACGGAACTGTGTCAATTTGCACATACATACAATGCATCCCAGCTAAAACAATGCTGCATGGAATTCATATCACTCAATCTGTGCAGTGTGTTAGAAAATAGATGCTTAGATTTATTAGAAGCAGAATTACTCGATGATATTACTAATTATTATTGTAGATTCAACCCTATAATGTCTTCAAGAGTGATCACTCCATTTTATAATGCCCCAACAGACGAGGTTATAGAGGAATTCGTCAAAAATTATTCCGTTAATTTAGACATAACTGATGAAGAATATAAAAAAGATGACAGTGTTATTGAAGTTCCAAAAAAGAAAAATAAACAGAAGAAAATAGAGTACACGGAGAGTGAAAAAGAACGAATGAGGTATGAATCTGTTAGTTCAGTAACATCTTTAGATTTGTCTAATGAAATTACTGGTGATATTACTTTATCTTTAATTAAGATGTCTAAAGATTCTGAGAAAGGATCACGAGACAAGCAGAAATGGATTGAGGTTCCCTCATCCCAACAGAAGCAACAAAAGGTTGTCCAAGCAAGGCTGAAAGCTATAAGCAGTGCGAAAGATATACTAAATGAAACTCCTACGGAATCTTTTACGAAGCTTACCAAAAGCAGCTCAAGTGCCATGACAATACCCGAAAATATACCTAGTTCATCCCGTATGTCAGTATCGCCGAAAGATTCTCTAATATCTGAAATGGCGAGGAGTCCTCAAGGGAATGTAGTTATTAACCACGTGGGGCCGAAACTTTCTCAAAAGCAGAGGAAAAAATTGGCTCTGCAGGGCCTTGATTCAGTATCGCAAAACGTCGAAGATTATTTCAATAAAATAAATATTGGCAGTCCTCCCGACAAACCAAAAAACCCGTGGAAGATCTGCGAAGCACCTGTCGCTAGCAGTAGTCCTAAATCTAAGGCTATTGAATTTAATAAAATTTTGACTGATCAGAAAAAACAAAAAGAAGACCACTCTAGAATTATGACAAAGCCGCTTGTTTTGACCCAGGTATTGGTTAAATATCTTATGTATTATTATTATAATAATAAATAAATAAATAAATATTCACGGACATTTCACACGTCCTCTAGTCCCAAACTAAGCTTAACGCTTGTGTTATGGGTATGGTGCTACTGAGAATTTTTCTTTTTACGAAAACCTCGATAACATTGCACGACCCGCGGATCGAACCTGAAACCTCATGATCAGCACACACACACACCGCCGCACCACCGACGTAGTTATTTTTTATTGTTCTCTGATCTTCAAATAATAACTGTACTTACAGCTTATCATTAAAATATGTTGTGATTGCAAAGTATAAAGTGAATTAAATAATTATAGTCACGCTCGTATCTCAGAGGGGTAGGCAGAGACAACGAATTGTCACTTGCCGCTGTTCACTTTAGGCAGATATGTGATGGAGGGTTAACCACGTCGCCCTATTCGGGTAATTGTAACTAAAAATAATCCTTGTTTTCAGCTCGAAGACAAAGCCATAGAACAGTTAGAAAGATTCTACAATGTACATGAGATAGACGATGAGTTAATCACAGTAAAACGCATAGAGCTTCAGGTGTCGTCACCTCAATGGATACACACTGCCCCTAAATGACTTATGCTATTTTATACAGTTTATAATTATTGCTCTTATTGTAAGTTGTAATTGAAATGTTTTTATTAATATATGAACTGAATTAAAATTAAATATCTGCTGTCTTTGATTAATCTTCCTTTGTTCTTTGGAAAGGTGTGAGGCATCCTAAGGAACAGAAGTTTAAACACATGACTAAGAATAGATATATTTGAATAACTCTTTTTCTACAGGTAACATGAGTTGACTAATAGAGATGAGAAATTCTAACTCCCAAGGGGGAAAAACTGAAAGAAAGCCACATTATGATCATTGTGGTGCAATCAGGTGCTCCACAAAAACAACCTTCAGTCATAGATTTTTCGTTTTTCTTGACCCCTATCTTTACAATAAATTATTGTCATTATATGCACTAAATACATATAAATGTAAACTCTTATTGCAAGATTGGCTAGTCTAGCAAAGCTATGAGTACACAGAAAGCTTGCTAGAAATTATGACCTAATAAAAAATTGCTCATTTAGGCACCCAAGGTATTTTTACCTACAACGGGCACCAGCGATCCATAACGCTTTGTACATTGTCTTAGGATTAAGTGTTATTGTATTTAATTGTGGTGGGAATAAATAAAAATTATTATTATTTTCTTTTGTACTTAGAAGTCAAAAAATAAGTTAGACACCAAATCAATCAAGATTTAATACACCATTTAGCACAAACGGGCCAAGATTAGAGACAAATAAAAGAAAATATATGGTTGTCTGGAAAGTCGGTTTACGGGCATATACGTGATAACGTCATATGTTTTCAGGGAGTTTCACAACCAATGCGTCGATCGCCATACATTTTTCGGAACGTGAGACTTTCTCGTGCGTGTAGCCGGCGTTAATCAATTTATAAGACGTTGTCACGTCAAAACTAAGTGTGAACCAACCCACATAATATTTATGGACTGTATACCTAAACCCAAACCTCAATTTTCTTTAACTAACTTATTATCACGCCATTTCCCTTGCGGGGTAGGCAGAGAGAACAGAATGCCAAGAGGTTCTATTCTTGCATACATCTCTCGCTTCCTCGACATTCATAACTCTCTTCATACACGCTCGCCGGTTTCGGAGACTAATGACTCCACCTTCCTTCAATACATGACCGATTTGGTCTAGGTAGGTGAGTCTCGGTCTCCCTACATCCTTCCACTTTCGCATTGTATATCTTCTTAACCAGTCGCTCGTCCGGCATTCTTTCCATATGTCCTAACCATCGGAGCATTCCCTTTCGCATCTTTACACCAATACTCTCTTTCATACCTGCTCGCTCTCCTACGTTGTCGTTCAATTTTCTCAAGTGATTTTAATGCAGTTGGTGCATCTATACTTTTATAAAGCAGTAACAGAGCTGTGTCTGTATATTTAAGAAAAAAATGACTAGTAAGCTATATCGTATCTAAACACAAAACAATTTTTTTAGACATCTTGTCGTTTATCTGTTTGTTCGTTCGCGCATCACGCAAAAACTACTGAACGGATTTTGATGCAACTTTTTTTATTTGATAGCTCTCGATTAGACTTAAAAACTGGTATATATTTTATCCCGCTACTTCAGGAACCTGAGATATAATCTAAAAACTAGATTTTGGCTGCAGCAGAGCCGCGTATAAAGGATTGTTTTGGCATAATAATGATCAATTGTATACATCAGAACGTGGATGGTTAGATGATAATGAAATATAAAAATAAATAATAATAACAACGTTTTTGAATGAAATGAAGCAATCTTTAGGTTGTTTGTCTTGTCACTTGTACTTCTGTGCAGAGATGCGCAAACTAAATCACCAATGAGATCAGGGATTTATAAATCTTTTTCTTCGAAAGATTTAAATCACTCTTTTAAATCTTTAACTCTTTTAAATCTTTGGTTACGAATGACGTTATTCATTCAGTTGATCATTAAATGATGCAAATATCTATTGATTCATGTAGTTATTGTCTCATTCCCTCAAGTCGCAACTGGTTTTGAGCTTTTTACTAAACGACAGAGTCTAAGTTTCTGTGTACCTATCGTCATTGTATTTCAAGAGTGCGTTTGTGCGTGCCTACAACTTACGTTATCTCTTTTCAATTCACAATATCCTTTATCTATTGTCTCATTCTAAATCTACGTCCATCATTCTATCCATTCCATCTATTCAATCCTAACGTAGTGAGCTAGTGAGTTAAAGATGTATTTTTGAAACCAAAGATTTAAAGATTGATTACGCATTTTGGAAGATTATACATCTTTTGTATCAATCACTCCTGATTTACACATCTCTACTTCTGTGTAACGTTGACAAAACATAAGACTAAGTGGGTATATGTCTATAAGACAAAAACTATTTGCATTGGTTATTACTGTCACAATATTAACAAATTACAGGACCTGGAATCCAGCAGTTAGCACCACAATCTTCTGAGACAGAACAACATTATTTCAAAACTAGAAACAGCTATTACCTAACAAAAAACGCTAAACATCATTTCTAATGCCATGTTTAAAATTATACTTCAATAAATCCAGATAAATACCAGATATTAAGACGCACTGTAATTTAAACATTTGTCAACTATTGCTTACACACACTTATTAAGTTGTCCATTCAATAAAGAGTTAACCAAATTAAGAAAAAAAAAAAAAAGTTAAGTCCCAATGTTGGATATGGCCCTTTTTCAGTTGGGATTCAGGCCGTCATGCAATTCTCTAGGCCAGTGGGGTTGCCAGACTTCAGAAGCCATCAAGAATATTTCTCTGGCATGCATTTTATGACAAAATCTTTCTCCTTACCAAGCATTGATATATTGTAAAATAATACATAGGTATATATTGTGGACAGTCAGAAGTGTGTGCCATGCTAGGTATAGACTGAATGTGGAGGGATTACCTTTAAAGCTTTATTTTTATTATGAGGGAGGCCAACAGCAGGGTTTGTGTTGTCTTGTGAGGAGATGGTGCTATGTAATGCAAAGAATAACAACACTAGTAAGTTTTATGAGCATCAATCTGCATAGATGTGTTAATGGTTTAGATACTGGCCTCCCACCCGTGTTGTGGGTTCAATTCTGACACAGGACAACTCTTTGTGTGATCCATAAATGGTTGTTCTGAGTCTATTCAGTTGACGGGCCTTGTGGCGTAGTCGGTAGTGTCACCGACTTCCGTGCATGAGGTTGTGGGTTTGATTTCCACTCAAGACAATTATTTGTGTGATGAACATAGATATTTGTACTGGGTGTTTTCTATCTATAATATGTATGTATTTACAAAAAAAAAGTAATATACGTATTATATCCGTAATCTGGTGCCTATAGCACAAGCGTTAAGCTTAGTTTGGCACCAGAGGACGTTGTGTGAAAATGTCCATGAATATTTGAATATTTATTTATTCTGAGAAAGTCCTCTGCGATACAAGGGTTATTCCTTAGTGCAGGGTATTGTCTTTTTAATTATAAGTTCAATCACTGTCCTGAAAGGGTGAAACTTATTTGCTATAAAAATTTACTATGCAAAAGGCAATAACAAATATATAATGTGTAACTAATTTATTGCTATAAGTTAATATGATACAATCTATTAAATCTATAGGCTATTACTTTTTTGGTGGAAAGCTTTTCAGCAGTTGATTTAGTTGTCTATGTGTTAATTTCTTCTCTCCTGGTACAAGAATACCTTTTCTTCCTTGCTCTTTCTGTGTCATTATTCTTTTACTGAATTCACTATAACATCCTTGGAACTCAGTAATTTCCTTCAAACACTCCTGTTGGTCAAACTCGAATTTCTTAAAACACGCAAACATGACTGCCATTTCTTGCATACAAGCTGCTTCTCTGATTTTATCTCCTTTTCCAGAAACAGTTTTTTTTAACGCCAATGGTAATAACATTTGAAAAGGTATAGGCTCTACTTGTGGTCTTTTTGGACTTTTTTGGGTGTGACTAGCTAATAAATTTGCGTAGATCCGCATTCTGACTATGAAAAAGTATTTAAAAAAAATATAAATCCTTTTAAAATAGAACTATTCTGTTCTTACTTCCTTGGGCATTTACTTCTGTTTACTTTTGAGGTTATAATAGTATTCCGGAGTTGTTCAGTGTTACTAAGCGTTATATTACTTAATACAACGACAGCAACGCAAGATTACTTTTACAATATGTAAAAAAGAGACAAATAAGAATTAATGTTTCTAAAATGACAAAATGAAACAAGGAACGCTTATGTCGATCAAATCGAAGATCAAATTGTCAATTTGACATTTGTGTGTTCCGATATGCACTGCGAGCACTGTAAGGTGTGATGTGGTAGTGGGCGTTACAAATCGTAAATAGTTTCAATAAACATTTATTGGTGCAATACCATAAATACGGTATTAGGTGACTCAATAACATCATTATTGAGAATAACTATTTATTGTAGGATACCGTGTGACGAGTAGTAATGCTGTATTGTTTATATCAGCATCAGCACAATACCCGAAACCTATATTGGTATTGGTATATCACATGACGCGAAACTTATGTATCTACCGACTGGTATGGTACAACAGACTATTAACTAATACTCAAGTGTCTTTAATATTTATTTACGTAGGTACTAAGAACTACGTTCTGCAAATCCAACCAATGTGCATGAGTGAAATAGCAATATTGATACATATTTAATTTTGAATATTGTTAAATAGAATGGTTTGATTTCAAAATAAATTATCGGGGCATCGAGTAATAAAAGTGTTAATACAGATCTTAATTGTTCAAGATAACGTGAATTTTTAAATGAATTGACAAGGTTAAGCAATTTTTGCATGGCCGGCAAAGCACGTTAAGCAGTGGTCCTAGCTGTGAAATACCCCGAAAATTGTTATATATGTCAAAACCGATGTTAACAGTTTGAAGGCATCGCTTGAAATGGCACATGAGTCATTAAGCAAATTCTCGAGCACCATCAAGTCTCTGGAGTCTAGGGTGGCTAAGGCCGAAGAGATGGTTAATGAAGTGAAATTACGGGCTGAAATTGTCAAGCTAAATCGGGAACTGGATGACAGGGATCAATGGGCAAGAGCTAATAACATTGAAATTAGGGGAATCCCCCAAAAGATAAATGAGGACCTTTATGAATTGACAACAAAAATTGGCATCAATTGTAATTATTCGATAAAAAAACTCAACGAAACAAGGGATTAATTACTAAGCAAAGCTAAATCTTTGGCTAAGGACAATAATTTTAAATACATATGGTTCAAGCACTCGAAAATTATGGCCAGGAAATCGGACACTTCACCAATATTTTTTATAAAGTGCGATGGAGATCTCGCAAAAATAGCATAACCTTTATTTTAACACTTTATTTACTTTACTTAAAACATGTTTTGTTGTTATATTTCTTATTTGTAGTCCTAAGTTTGAGAACCATCATCATTAGCTTTTTGTTGTTGTATGGAGATAATTAGCAGTGTCATATTGCGGTCATGCAAATCTCGCACGTAAGTATGCATCCCTTATTGCAACTGCAGGCGCGTAGCGCTCGTTGGCGCATTATTTAGTATAGGTAAGTCTATTTTTGCTCGACTATTCTCAGGCCCTTAAAAACTTCTTTAAGTTTACCCTACGTTTAATTAATAGTAAGATTATGATTTATTATTTAATTGTAAAAATAGTTCTAATTGAGATAAACATCCATCAAAAAAATTTAATCTATCCTCGTAACTTATTATCTTATATATTTTCTAAACTTATTCCCTTGTTAATTAACTGGAGTCCAATACCCATTTACACTCAATTATTTATATATTTTTTAAACTTTATTAGTGTGTAATTACCCGTTTACTAGTTTTTTTTAATCATCTCCTCCTGGGGCTCCTAGGTTCGTTCCTAGGGCCGGGCAGTCTCTGTGTATCGTTTCTCGGACTAAAAAATGTAAATTTGCCCGGGTTCGGAATATGTGGTCGACGTGGCGTTGGGCTCATTTACTATCGCGTCATGGAACGAAGGTACCAATTAATGCGCACGGTTAGTACGGTGTTTGTTGCACTCCTGCTTCACGCATCACGTATGTCATCGTGACGATATATTATTATTATTTAGATATATCTAATATATTATTATGTTTCGTGGATGTGCACTTTTCGTTGTTATGCAATATGGGCATGAATTGCAATATAATTATTATGCGGTTTGTTTTATGGATATCTCAATTTACCTTTTGTATTCTTTCTGATTATATATTACTTCCAGTTTTACATAAGCAATATAAACCTTATGATTACTGATGGCTTCCTACGATCTCAAATTTTATTACCAAAATACTTGAGGGCTACGCACCAAAACACATGCGTTTAAACGATGTCTGCCATTGTCCTGTTACGATATTATCTCATTAACAGAGACCTGGCTTTTGGAAGGTCTGAGTGAAAGGGAATTATTTGATGATAGGTATCTTGTCTGGCGACGGGATAGGGATTATCAATTAACACAGGAAAGGTACAGAGGGGTGTACTTCTAGCTGTACATCATCAGTTTGCTGCAGTGGAACGTCCTTAATTGCGTTCCTCCGCCGAAGATATCTGGGTTACTCTTACACTAAAAAAAAGAACTCAAGAATCATACACAAAACTTCACATTTGTACCTTATACCTTCGTAAAGAAAACTTAGGTAATTCTTTTTAAGCAATTACAAAACTTTTCGGAGAAGCTATCTATCATTTTTAGCTCTTGTCCGAGCGATTTATTTTTAGTAATGGGTGATTTTAATTTAAGTAACATTGACTGGAATATTGAGACTAGCTGCTTACAGCCTAACGGGATCGTGGGCGAATCACAGGTATTATTCTTCGATACTTTGGCACAGTGTAACCTCAACCAATTTAATTTTAATACAAATATCAATCATAGAATATTAGATTACGTTTTGTGTAATATTGAACTACGCATATCGGCATGCAACGACCCTTTGGTACCGGAGGACCTTTACCATAAGTCATTAGAATTTAATATAAACTGTATTCGAGACGATTCACTCGGTGTTAACCGCAGACTTACATATTTTTACGACAAAGCGGATTACATAGCTATTTCTTCTTCATTAAATAAAATAGACTGGGATCGTGACTTAAATAATAAGTCTCTGGACCATGCCGTTGACTTGTTTTATGGCCACTTATATAATATCAGAGACAATCATACTCCTCATAAAATAATCACTTCTTCTTCGTTCCCAACTTGGTATAGCTGCTCACTAAAAAAAAATGTTAAAAGAAAAATATAAATACAAAATGAAATATGAAATTTATGGTAATGCGATGACACGTTTTATCTTCTTCGAACTAGGGCCAAACGATTAGAACAGGAATGCTACATCAATTATATACGACGTTCGGAAGACGCAATTATTAAGGACCCCAAAATGTTTTGGTCGTTTGTCAAATCAAACAATAAGAGTTCGAACTCACTCCCATCTACGTTACACTATGATGGGCAGTCGGCAAATACTGGCGAAGGAGTTTGTAATCTTTTTGCTTCGTATTTTCAATCCACTTTTCTATCTCCATCGTCACATAGCAATACCCTAAATTATGCACATTTAAATTCCCTTGCGGTACAGAACATCTCCGCTAGTATTTTCAAAGTACAAATTAGTGAAGAGTCAGTTTTAAAACTACTTGAGTCGTTAGATTTAAATAAAGGTGCAGGACCAGACAGACCTAATTGTACCTATATTTGCTATTAGATGTGCTAAATCTCTGTCAGTGCCACTAACTATTATATACAAGCGATCCGTCACAGAGGGAATTGTACCTAGAATTTGGAAATCTGCATTTATTACCCCAATACACAAAAATGGTAGGAAGAATGATGTTAGGAACTACCGACCTATATCCAAATTATGCCATTTCGCCAAAATACTTAAACGCATTGTGTATTCTCAATTGTATCAATCGCTATCGACATATTTTATTCCTGAACAGCATGGATTCTTAAAGATGCGTTCAACTTCGTCTAACCTATTATCTTTTATAGATTTTGTTACAGCCAGTATGGATTTCGGTGGATAAGTCGACGCTATTTTTACTGATTATAGTAAAGTATTTGATCGTATTGATCATCAAATATTACTGCAAAAGCTCCTTTTCGCTGGAATCCATGGTAATCTATACAGATGGTTTACCTCCTACATCGAGAATCGATCCCAAGCAGTGGCAGTGAATGGTTTCACCTCACTCTGGAATAAAGTCCCTTCTGGAGTGCCCCAGGGATCGTTACTGGGACCACTACTTTTTAATATTTTTATAAATGATGTAGCATATTGTTTTCAACGCTCTAATTTCCTTCTATACGCCAATGATATGAAAATATTTAAAAAAATTGATGTGCTTGATGATTCCAGGCTTCTCCAAGAAAACTTGGAACGCTTTGAACAATACTGCTGTGCCAATAAACTAGACCTGAATATTGAGAAATGTCACTCCATAACTTTCACTCGTAAACTTAATCTCGTAATAACGCCATATAAATTGAAAGATCAGGTACTGCAGCAGGTAGATGAAATTCGTGATCTTGGTGTCTTGCATGATTCTAAGCTGACCTATGAAAGTCATCTGAAGGCGTCACCCGAAGACGCTAAGTATGAATGTGTTATCGAAATTAGCAGTCAGAAGCAATTGTCACGATGGCTGAATTGGCAAAGCATCTGGACGGTATCCAGAAGATGCAGGTTCAAATCCTGCTCGTGACTGTTATTTTCGATTTCACATATTTCACTTTGTGTTTAATGTGTAGTGCTAAGCATGTCAAATGCTAAAAATATATATAAAAATATCTAAATATTGACATAGCTATACCATAGTAAAAATAATATAGTAAAGAAACAGTGCAAAGAATAAGATTAATAGGTATCGTAATAATAAAACTGCAGGAATGGGTAGCCAACTCAGCATAAGCTAGATGAAATCATCCAGCGCTGGTTTTCAGTTGACGGGGTGATTCATCGTGAGACGTGGGCAAAAGTGGTGGTAGGAAAAAAAAATAAAGAAAAAGAATACAAACTATGTAGAAATATATAGTAATAATATATTTGTAAATATATAGGCAATAATAAATTATTGCAAATTGTAAAATATGATAGTAAAATACTTAGATTAATTATATTTCTAGATGGACCCTCGGCGTTGTAAACGCGTCAAAATAAATTGGGGTGAACTTTAATAATATTACAAATAGTAATATTGTAATTAATTAGACGGCTGTGCAGCTTTATGGATCCATTAAAAACGCTAATAATTATGTTAGGTAATGTTTATATTACTCTTTAGCGTTAAAATAACATCAACTTTGCAAGATTACGCGGGAAATTTAAGTTCATAAACTAGTATCACATAAAAAAATACGAAATAAAATTAATTTATTTTCTGAATATTTAAATGACTTATTTAGCCAGTTATTGTATGAAATAATGTTACTAACCTATGATAAAAGATATCTTTAGTTTTAGTATTTTCCGATTTATGTAGTTTCGGCACACTAATTACACACGTTGACATTAATGACACACTAATGCTCCTGGATACGACCTTGTCAAGTGACGTCACGATTGACACTAATAGCCATAGAACAGCATTGGGATGAAAAGTTCATCCCAATTTTTTTTGACTGGTTTACAACGCCGAGGCTCCATCTGGATATATCAATAATCTAAGGTACCTAGGTATGATTTCCACACAGACTAGACTTCTATACTACTTGATTTCCATTATATATTATTGCTAAGGTAGGTTATTAATATTTGTGTGCGGCATGAATATATTAGCGTAGCGAAATTCTCAAATTATTAAGGTACAATATTCCAGCTATTATTAAATCGTAAGTTAAATAATAGTTATATAATGGATAAATTTATATTAGATACAGATTCCTGTTTAATTTGATGCGCAAGGCGATACACTTTAAGTTTATTTTTAAAATTATTAATATTCCTTAAATCTCTAATAGGAGGAGGAATGGTATTCCACATCTTTGATGCTGCATACTTGAAAGTGCCGCGGAAAGCTGTTGACTTGTGGGGTAAGATAGACAGTTGCAAAGCACAACGTCGATTTAGGAGCTGGCGATCTCTTTTAACTGGAGCTAATTTTGCATGTAGGTATAATGGACGCTTATGGTTTAATGCTCCGAAGAGAAGACATGCCAAATGTAGTTTTCTACTTAGTTTAGTTTTTAGCATTGAGTGCTTATTTTAAAATGGTGTTACATGTGTTCTGGGCGGTATATGGAAACAAAATCTAGCACAGTTTCATTAGAGAGTTACTGTGGCCACCTTCCAGCTCCATCATTATACCCTGGATACCATCTAAAGACAAAGTACTCGGCAAGACGAATCATACGAGCCCAAACACGATAGGGTTGCGCCATTTCATTATAGAGTTCCTATGTCCACCTTTTTGTTCCATCATCAGATCAGCTCCATGTCATCATAATATTGCATTGTCACGCGATATACACATACCGTGTAAAAATTTCAGCTTAATCGGAAACCGGGAAGTGTGTCAAATTTAAGTTGCAAGATTTGAACAGGACAATTAAGTAAAATAAAAGCGTCGCCACGCTAACAGCCGATTTTCCCCTATTAGATGTTAGGTACATCAAAAAGTTTACCATCAAAATCCATTATAAAGTACGTGATGCCTGAAAAACAAACGGACAAACAATACATTATCCTAAATATCCTGTTATAGTATATAGAAAGAAAGAAGAAAGAAAAAACTTTATTGATCCTTCACAGAAGGGCACAAATTAATATCCTACTTACCTACACACTACGAATTACAAGTAAAACAAAAAAGAAAAAATATTAGAAATAATAATTAAGTAAGTAGTACAATATACAATAAAACATTTACTGAGGTGACCCCTAGTGAAAGGTGATCAAAGGGTTCACTGCTCAGCTCCTCGTGATGCATACCTACCTACCACTATCATGTGGCATGCCATCACGACACTGATATTCTCCAGTGACCCGTTCATACAACGCTCGGCGCCTAACCCTACCTGCTATACATTTAACATACCAACATGTATCTAATTGTAAAAGAAATCTCAATATATAATAAAATAATAATTTATAACGCCATAATTATAACTTAATTATGTAATTAAGTATAATGTGTCTTTTTTCGGTGTGCAACGTTTTACGCTTATTGTGTCATTAATGTCTGCTTTCGTTCCGTCGTGCTCTACGCCGGCTGTGTCCTGTCTTAGGTGTCTTGTGTATTAAACTTCCCGTTAATATGTTATGTCATGCACTCTAGTTTCTTTCTGATTTAGAGACCATCGGTTATTTGGCAGATACGACTAATTTATTACCACCCCAGTTTGCAAGCTATATCTGCAATATGAATTCTATATCAGATACTCTTCTTGCAAACCCTATTCTTTAGAAAAACTCCAAGCATAGCTTGCTGAGTGTTAAAGAAGCTACAACCCCGGTAGGTACCTATACATATAATTATATACATATACATTAATTGTAGGTATACAAAAACATTATTTAAATTAGGTAGGTACCTATAAAAAAGTATTTGATGGTTCATAGTTGTACAGCAGTCACCATACTGTACCACTACACCATACTGTGTGTAATATCTTTATATGTATAATATTTTTCGAGGATGTTTTATGTAGCTGTGACATAATATCATCTATATTAAGATACAAAATGAATGCTTCCTTCTAATCTGGTAAAGTAGTGTAAGTAAATGACTGACTGAATAACGATACGACAACGCACAATTCTCTTGGCGCTAGGAACGTGAAGGTTTATGTAGTATTATTATATGGGTTTCTTTGACATTGTAGATGAGACTTAAGAAAGGATATTACGCAAATGCTATCCAAAATATTGATTTTACATCTTTCAGTATTATGCGAGCAAAGCGGTTGATGCGCTAGTATCATAGAGGTACTGGCTCGATGGTGTAGCGGTAGTGTATGCGACTGCAGATCATGAGATCTCGGGTTGGATTCCCGGGTCAGCCAGTGTTATTGAGATATTTCGTAAAAAAAAAAATAAGAAATATTCTCAGTAGCAGCCCGGAGTTTGGAAATGTGCCCGGTAGACGTTGATAGGCTCGCCCCCTATTACGCGGGACTTAAGTAGCTGGCGAGTCATGGGTGTGTAATACACGTCTGCCTACCTCTTCGGGGAATACAGGCGTGATGCTATGATGCTATGTAAATATTCACGGAGATTTTCACACAACGTCCTGTGGTTCCAAACTAAGCTTAACGCTTGTGATATGGGATAAGTACCAGATTACGGATATAATACATATACTTTTTTTTTGTAAATACATACATATAATAGATAGAAAACACCTAGACGTAGTACAAATATCTGTGTTCATCACACAAATAATTGTAGTGAGCGGGAATCGAACGACCTCGTGCACGGAAGTCGGTTGCACTACCGACTACGAGAGTGAGTCAATATTTTCCTTACTTAAAAAAACAATATTATTAGGGTGCGTTTCCACTGAGGCGGAGCGGGGCCGTGAATTGGCTAAATACAGTGCTCGAAATCGCCACTCCGCATCAGTGGAAACAGTGTAAGCGGAGCAGAGCGGAGCTGAGCGGACTTTCAAATAAACGCGGGCCCGAGCCATACAGAACGAAGTCGAGCGGAGTGCACAAAATGGAGGGTAGCGGGAGGCGCATTTTAAGCATTTGACTCGTGCGCTGCATTTTAGTTTATTGCAGCTTTGGTCCGCCCAGCTCTAATCCGCCCCGCTCCGCTTCAATAGTAACACTTGCCACTTGTCACTGCTTTCTCCGCTGCAATCGACTCAGCTCCGCGCCAGTGGAAACGCATCCTTAGTTTAGTGCAGCTTTGGTTCGCCCAGCCAGTTCATCTCGCTCCGCTTCAATAGTAACACTTGCGACTTTTCACTGCTCTTCTTCGCTCCACTCTGCCCAGCTACGCGTCAGTGGAATCGCACCCTTATATAAATAATTATTAGGTAGTGTCTAAAGTCATTACTTATAACGCTTGACATTATAAGTATTTTTTTTCAAAGTCACGTGCTCGCTGCCACCGTTTGATAAGAACTACGCAGATAGGTATATCACAAATACATAAGTAAACCTAATATTTTTTAATTTAATCTTAACAATTTCATTAGGTACCAATAATGCCACAATAAAAATAAAACAACTGAGTCGGGGAACGATAATTGTTATCAATGTTGGTAGAATTAACGTTCAATTTTTATCTACAATAAAATGTCATAAATAAGAATTCGGTGGTTAATCATGACAGCACTAATAAAACTTGGAACATTTAACAAAGATCTTATCGTATATCACATCTGTACTATTATAAAGCTATAACAGAGCTATTTCTGTACATTAATATAATTTTTAGAGAAAAAATATTACTGTATTAGGAATAGGAGACTAGGCGTCTCTAAACACATTTTTTTTTTATTTTTGTGTTTACCTGTTAGTTTGATTGCTCATCAAGCAAAAAAATACTGAGCGGCTTTTGATGAAACGTTTTTTTTTAATAGCTCTTGATTACACTTTACTTATACATTGCTATCCTACTCATATATTAGGAACCTGTGGATGTCGGTGGAGTCCGTGTGGTGACGGACTAAGAATACAAGTGTCACCACCCCATTCTTTCCCAAGGTTGTCGTATGAGGCTACTAAAGGGAAGTAAGCAATTATTATCCATTGCATGACTGGTGGTAGGGCTGGGTACCTAGTGAGAGAACTCACTTGGTATCGGGCCCGAGCGGATTGGTACCACCATCTCCTGTGTGATCGGCCATGAAGCATATCGTTGCGTTTTGGCTATAGCAGGAGATAGCCGTTTATTCTTTCATTTCATATCTGTGAAATAAAATGTTGAGCAGCGGCTTGACTCTCTGTACCATTTACCATCAGATGGACGTGGTTAGTCTGCCTAACTAGCTTTTACATTCGGCGGAGTCTCGGGCAGAGGTTAGTTCGCTAATAAAGACGTTATTTTGAATAATGTGCCATCATTATTTTTTTATTATTTAGGTACTAAACAGTTGCAACTCCTCCTGTACCTGCAGCTCCCGAAGTAACAACACATCTTTCGAGGAAGTTTCATAGGTTTTATACATTAAGGGATTGCACAGTGAAAGCGCCCCAGGCGCGAGCTATGCCATATAAGTCGTGCCTAGGGCGCTTTCCCTTTTTCAACCGACTTCCAAAAAGCATTTTTGGCAATGGCTTCAAACAAATCAGTAGGTGTCTAGCACGGAAATCGTATCTAAATACCAATTATTTATTGCTTTTTAGTTCCACCCAGGAACATGAAGGCGGTTTCCTTTTTTTAAAAAAAATCTTTTATTTTGTGCTTTTTAGTGATTTTTTATAAAATAGCTTAGAGTAGGTCGTACAAGACGGCGAGGCCTCCCTAAACGAAAAAAATCAGACAACGAAAAATATCATCGATGTATACAATTTTTTTAGATATTTGTTGATTTTTTAAAAACTACTGCACCGATTTCGATAAAATTTAAATGGGACCATTTCGAAATAAACGCCTTTCAAACAAAAAAAGAATTACACAACATATGACGGAGTTATGCCCGAACATACATAAAAAAAAATATAAACATCCGAATTGATAACCTCCTCCTTTTTTGAAGTCGGTTAAAAATGAAGATTATGAGGCTCGTTGCCTGAATGATGGGGTGTGCGGTTAAGTATCTTTTTTCCCGCCTTAACAAAAAAGACGACGCGCGCGGCTTGTGTGTTGACTCAGCCAGGCAAAAACAAAAACCTGTCATAACAATGATCGTATCATTAGACTCCGCCCCACAGATATAAATTTTAACCATATTTGTTATATCTAGGTATATCTATTATTATAAAGCTGTAGAGCTATGTCTGTACATTTAAGTTATTTGAGAAAAAAATACTGTATTAGGCTGTATAGGTGTGTAAGCACAAAACGGTTTTTTTTTAGATTTTTTGTCTGTCTATTTATCTGTTTGTTCGTTCGCGCATCACGCAAAAAGTACTGAACGGATTTCAATGCAACTTTTTTTGTTCTATAGGTCTCGATTAGACTTAAAAACTGGTATACATTTTATCCCGCTACTAGCAAAGGCTAGTGATCGGTATATATTTTCGGTTATACACTTTGATCTTAGCCAAAAGGCCGAGAAGCGATCGAAGGAATGTAACAATAGTTCCAGTGGCCCGCCAATTAAGGCGGAAAGACCGGCACACAGCGGGTTTTTTTAGTGGGTGAAGGCCCCACACTACTCTGTTCGTTGCCCCGAACAACGGGGTGTGCGTTTAGGAACATTTTTTCCCGCCTTAACAAAAAAAAAGGTATATAAAATAACAGTTACAGTTACGGATAAATATTTATTTCCGATATCCGAAAGTTTCAGAGCTCCATAACATCCTTGATACGAACCGAAAGGTGCGCGAACTCTGTTAAAGTAAATAATAGTTTTTAGATTTTTTTTTTGTTTTATTTTTATTATATATAACCTTCATATAAATGAGGGGAATGTACTGGGCCCACGACACATCAGTATTTAATTGTATGGAACATTATAATAAACAGGAGTGACATGATTCAATATCTAATATGTATAAGCGTTAGACAACGCATACAAGCACCACAGTACAAATCCGAATAAACACGATATATTCTGTAACAACAGTTAGTATATGAGAAAGTACTGTAACACTACCTCAGAATAGAACTCTTTTACCACTGAAGGAATGTACCTAATATGGTTCCAGTGGCCCGCCAATAAAGGCGAACTCTTTTGAGTAAAAATGTTAGTCTAAAGAACGATTGTTGGAGTGACAACGATCATGTCCCTTTTTCTCGTTGGATTGGTCTTTTGCTTCGGAGGTTCAAGTATTTCAAAGGCAACTTTAAACTACAAATTAATGTCTTTACTGCGAGCAGGACGAGCGAGCGGGGGGAGCGGGCGCAGAAAAACTCTCTTTTTCTCTTTTTTTTTTACAATAATTTGTTCTTTAAAGTAGAAAGCTGAGCATGTTAAGTGCTAAAATACACATAAAAATATTTCAGAGGCAGTTTTGATTTATTCTCATACTTAGTGGTTGAGATCTAGCGTGCCGATTATGATTTCCAATTACTCAGTACTAGGCCGTGTGGGGCCGGCTTTAGAATAGTCCCACCCCTCTCTACCCACGGGAGTCGTAAGAGCCACTCCCCCGGTATTCCCACCGGGGGAGTGGGCAACAGCACTCTCTCGAGTATTACCAACATCCACTGCGATCGCCAACCCACCTGCCAAGCGTGATGGCGATTACGGCATTATCCCCTATGACGAGACCGCTCGTTGTGGCGTTCTCTTGGGGAGGCCTATGTCCAACAGTGGACGTTGAAAGGCTGATGGATGGATGGATGCTTCTACTGGTTAAAAAGCTCCAGCGGGAGCATTTAAATTCTTATTGCAAAGCTGCGTAGACCTGTGAAAATTCTCTATCTTATCAGGCAAACAATTAGTGCGTCTATGACGGCGTTACTGATTACTATCGGTCACTGTACCTACTCTGTGTAGGTACAAATTATAAATCTATATACTTACATAAAAAGCTAGCTGAACCCGTTGTGATGTCCAACCTTTAGCTTACCTTCTATCAGACCTGCTATTCGATTTGACCTTTCGATGAGAAGGATGGTGAGAATTTGAGGTAAAATTTTGTGGTTATATATTTTGATATGCCTAAAATCTTCAAAGAATATTTTATACAACAATTTTTTCTAAAATATATTCAAATAAATACAATTGAAGGGTCTGTTTGTAATCTCTAAATAATAGCTGTTTACTAAATGCCTACAAAAATATACATGGTTAATTTATTTAAGTTAAAAAAGAAATCATTTTTGATGGTTTGTGGATCTATCTGTCTATTTGTTCCGGCTAAACTCAGAAACGGCTGGACAGATTTGAACGGGCAGATAGCTAAGTAATACTTTCTAACATTTACGCGAATTTCACAAATTTGAAATAAAACTACGTTTACGGAATCTATCGCGTTTACTTGATTTTTATGATATCCCGACGTTTCGAATACTTTACAGCATTCATGATCACGCGTGGACTTAGATGGTAGATATCCAAAGCTGATATGTTGTTTCAACGGTTTCATCTACCCACAGTAATATGATTTTTACGAATTTTTGGTTTATTTATTTCAACCCACATAATATTCGTTTAGAAACACAATTAAAAATATTTATATATAATTTGCGAGGACTTGAGGTTTGTCAAACCTGATGTAATGGTGGGTGTGGTCCTGTGTGTGCTCACAAATTGCAGACTTTGTATAGCGACGGTGCTTCACATCAGCTATGTGTTCTTTGATCCGAGTTGTTATGGATCTCTTTGTTTGCCCAATGTAGGAGAGACCACAATCACAATCCAGCTTGTGTTGTGTAGCTTGTTTTGTTAACAAACATTTTAAAACTTAAAGGAGTATTATACTTATTTTATTATACTAGCTTAAAATCTCATACATTGTAAGCATAAAATTTAGAGTAGATATTTTTAATTGTGTTTCTAAACGAATATTATGTGGGTTGAAATAAATAAACCAAAAATTTGTAAAATCATATTACTGTGGGTAGATGAAACCGTTGAAACAACATATCAGCTTTGGACATCTACCATCTAAGTCCACCCGTGATCATGAATGCTGTAAAGTATTCGAAACGTCGGGATAGCATAAAAATCAAGTAAACGCGATAGATTCCGTAAACGTAGTTTTATTTCAAAAAGATAGCTAAGTAACTTAGGCTATTTTGATTTTGATAAAAAAGGTAAGTACCGCGCGGAAAAGCTTATAAGTTCCATGCAAACAGAGTGGCGGGTAGCAATTAGTATAAACAAAATACCAAAAGCTAAAAATGCAGTACACTCGCAGCGTTACCTATTGATCTAATTATAAATCTAAGTTATCCAGGGATCCAATCAAACACAAAATAGGTCTTGCCAATTAGGAGCAGGTTAGTGACAAATACGTGTTTAGAAGAATTATAATATACCTAATAAAGACACTTTCAACAACAACACTATATTCAGATTCTGTCTCAACGATGAAATTTAAATTTCTATTTCACGATTACATTACCTTCACTTACTTCCTGGGGGATTTGTCTTAAAACTTTTTCAAAGACAAAAAATGTGCTGGAGAAGCTTTAGCTTGCTTGTTTATATGTTTTTGCACATGGCATAAACTGTCATAGGCGCTTGAAGACCTGCATTAAACTGTTGAACTTTATAATATATTTATATTATAACAATAAGGAAAAAATATTGGTCGTAAAAATGGATTGTAAAACCGAAAACGAAGTTTAGGTTGCATTTTTGTAAATATTATCTATAATTGCAGTGTGTAAAACATGATAATGTCCACTATAAAATGTCACAAAATGAGGATCATGGTACAGTCGAGCTAACTGTTGACAATCACGTAAGTAGTCTTAACTAAAACCATAACAAACTTGGTGACATAAAAAAAATATCTTTTTACATACTCACACTTACCAATTTTATAGCTTAGTAGAACATGTGTTATCATAATAATATAAACTTGCGATTTTATGTAATTACTAGCCTTTGCCCGCGGCTCCGCCGCAGCCAAAAGCTGGTTTTTAGGTTATATCTTAGGTTCCCAATATAGTAGCGGGATAAAATGTATACTAGTTGTTAACCTGGGTCCGTAGAACGTACTCCCTAAAACGTACCGACATCGTATTGTCTCGCTTGTGATTAGTAGAGAAAACGACGCGTGATATCACAATAATGCCTTGGCCAATCACGGCGATCTCTCAACCAATCGCAATGACACAATGCGATGTCGATACGATTTAGTGATAAATTCTAACCTATTCTAACTAAACAAATGAGACGCTTTGTCTGTAAATCCAAACTCTGTTTGTGTTATAGATAATTCAAGATGAAGTTCTTCATTGCTTTCGCCCTCATTGTCGCCGTAGCTTCGGCCGACTTCACCAAGCCCACTGTTGTCAGCGGTGAAGTCGCAGAGATTCAGGAGATCCTCGCAGCCATCAACAGCCCCAGCACCAACCCTGCCACCGCCGCTGCTCTGGAAGATATGCTCCTTGATTTGCTTGGTTTGAACCCTGAACCCGTCAACGTCGTCGAGACCGCGCCTGAGCCTATCTCTGTCGGTCCCGCAATTGTTGGAGGCGCCGAGCCTATCTCCGTTGGCCCCGCTATCATCGACTTCCCTCTCCCTGACGGTGGTGCAGTGACCGCTGTAGAGCCCAGCCCTGTGGCTGTCCCCTCACCCGCTGTTGTACCTGACGCTTCTGCCACCAGCGCCCCCCTGGTCCAAATCATCCTGAATATCAACCAAGCTCAGTCTGCTGCTGTTGTCCCTACTCCCGTCACCATCGACCAGCCCGCCCCAGTGCAGGTTATTGAGACCGCACCTGTCTCCCCAGTCCAGGTTGTTGAGACCGCACCTGTCTCCCCAGTCCAGATTGTTGAGACTGCCCCAATAGATATTGTTGACGTTATGCCCGTAGTGGAGACTGCTCCCGTAGCTGTTGAGCCGGTCATCATCGGCACACCTATCATTCCATCGCCCGCCGTCATCCTTCCCGAACAACTGAACTAAACGTTTTGAAATAGAATGTGGGATTAAAAAATAAACCAATTACTATAAATTTTATTTTAATTTCATTGTGCACTGTATTTAATACAAATACTATTGTCATTTTGTTTGTATTTTAGCACCTGACATGCTTAACTACTTTAACACAGCTTTATTTTATTAGAACAAATTTTTTGTGAATGTGGAAAAAGAGAAGTTATCCCGCACGCACTAAACTTCTCTTTTTCCACATTTATAAATAATTTGTTCTTTAAAATATTGTTGTCGTTAACCAAATCATGGTAATTACATATCCTCAGCTAAGGCGGCATCAGGTGCAGATAGTCGCGCCTGATGCTAAATGATGGCGGGGGTTCGGGTCAGCGGAAGAATTGTCCTCCGCGTTAACATTCTCGCAGAAGGTAGCGACCGCGACCCAATTCCTGTCGCTATCGAGCATTGCTCCGACGACGCTCAGCATCGAGAGATCCTCCCGTATTGCCGCGACGAGTTCACGGTGCTGCGTGGCCCAAGACTGTCATGACTCGAGCCTATGTTCAAATGATTTTCATTTTAGATACGCCTAAACAAACTACTATTTTTTCTTATTTTCCCATATAGGTATTTGATGTACAGACACAGCTCTATTACAGTTTTATAACTATAAATATAGATTAAATAAATCGATATAGATTGTTAAGTCGCGTGCTGGTAGATAAGATTTAGTTACTGAGTTACTTGGACGATAACGTTTAATATAAAATACTCGCAAAAATTATCCAAGGTATAGTCGTATTTTCGACACAGGCTTTTAAGTAAGTATTTTTTTCATAGTGATTATTTATATGCATTTACCTCTATCATATTTTTTTCATACTCTCCCGCAAATGGTCACGGGTCTCTTATAGTAAGAGGAATTTAGGCCACGCTACTAGCCTAGTACTGGTTGACAGGCTTCACAAGCCGTCAATAAAATCTCTTAAGCATGTAGGCTTCCTCACGATGTTTCCATTCACTGAGCAGTGATATGTCATTTTAAAAAATCTCGAAAGTCAGAGCTGTGGGCCTTGAGAGGTATGGGCCTCGAACTTAGCGTCATAATCGGTAACACTGTCTTCACAACCATTGATTTTATCGCTATGCTTTCACTGCACTTAATATATTTTTTTATATAATCTATGGCCCTTTTTTTGGCGGGAAAAAAGTAGCTAATTGTACACCCATGTATGCCAATCTCTCTTTCTCTGTATTGGCGGACCCCTGCATAACATTACTCCAGTGATATAATATCCCTGGGAAATTTTAATGTAAAAGAAAAGAGGCATAGTAAATGTGTTATAGATATTTTCCATTGGGAATTTCTGTATAGAAGCAACTGTGTCAGTTCTCAGTACCAGCAGACTGGAGCTGTACATGATAATAGACTAACACTATTTCGGAGACTTATTTACCCGGAAGAGATAGGGCCCACCTCATCCTCTGGCACAGTTAAGATTAAGGACTCGAATTCACTGCCGTAAATAAATTATTTAAAAAAATCCCTCTGGTAAAGAAGTTTTCTTAAAAAGTTTATCTTTAAAACATAATATTTAATTAAGTTCTTCTCAATTCGTAGATCCATCACGATGAAATTCTTCCTGGCAATCGCACTTATCGCCTCCGTGGCTTCGGCCGCATACATCAAGCCCGCCATTGTCAGCGGTGAGGTCGCCGAGATCCAGGAGATCATCGCAGCCATCAACAACCCCAGCACCAACCCCGCCACCGCCGCCGCTCTGGAAGATATGCTCCTCGACTTGCTCGGTCTGAGCCCCGAACCCATCGCTGTAGGTCCCGCTGTCGTGGAAGCTGGCGAGCCCATCTCAGTCGGTCCCGCTATCGTGGACGCCGCCGAGTCCATCTCCGTTGGCCCCGCTATGATTGACTTCCCCCTCCCCGATGGTGGTGCAGTGACCGCTGTTGAGCCCAGCCCTGTTGCCATTCCCACGCCTGTCGTCAATCCCGATGCCACCACCAGCGCTCCTCTGGTCCAAATCATCCTGAACATTAAGGCCTCCGCTGATGCTAGCCCCGTCGTCATCTCCCCTATCGCCGTCGCTGAAGCCTCTCCCCAACCCGAGCCCGTCAATGTGGTTGAGTCCGCTGTCGAGCCCGTTCAGGTTGTTGAGGTTGCTCCCGTATCCCCTGTCCAAGTCGTGGAGACTGCCCCCGTATCTCCCATCCAGGTCGTCGACACTGCTCCCGTATCTCCCGTCCAGGTTGTTGAAACTGCTCCCGTCGCTGTTGAACCCGTCGTCATTGGCACACCCGTGCTCCCCTCCCCTGCTGTTGTCCTCCCCGAGGAGCTCAACTGAGAAGCAACTTAAGAAGATTTATTGCGTTTATTTAATGTTCTATAACATGTAATACAATAAAATCTGTGTTGTTATAAAAACTATTTTTATTTATCAGCTTAACTATTTCATTTAGTAACTGTTGGTACCTTTTGGTGTGTAATACACCTCTGTCTACCCCTTCGGGGAATACAAGGTGATGCTATGCTATGTTATTTAGTAACTAGCCCTTGCCCGCAGCTAAAAGAGAGTTTTAGGTTCAATCTCAAAGGATAAAAAGTATACCAGTTTATAGGTCCGATCAAGAGCTATCAAACAAAAAAAAGGTCAGTAGTTTATGCGAAAAAATATAGACGTCACGGAACGTCTACCAGATGTGAAAACATCGAAATTATTTTGTGGAAATAATGAGAAGAAATAAAATGATTCCAATTTCGATGGGTTTGCGTCGTTTCATTACAGAGTTACTGTCACCTTCCAGCTCCATCACCAGACCTTGGATACTATCTAGCGAGGCGCGCCCATTTTTGAGCCCAAACACACTCCATTATAAAACGTTACAACAGAGTCCTATGGCCATCTTCCAGCTCCATCATCAGACCCTGGATATCATCTAGGACTGGATTACTAGTCAAGACAGTTCAAATAAGTCTCAAATAACTCGATGGAACTTCAGCACCATCACCATTTATTTACAAAGTTCTCATGACTAGGTACCTTCCAGCTCTACCACCATATCCTGGATACCATCTAAAGACATAGTACTTATCAAGACGAATCAAACGAGTCCAAACTGGATGGGGTTGCGTCGTTTCATTATAGAGTTATTGTGGCCACCTTATGGCTCCATCATTGGACCCCGAATACTACTTAAAGACAGAGTACTCGTCAAGACGAATCAAATGAGTCCAAACTCGAAAAAGTTGGCCGTTTCATTATAGACTTCCTATGGCCGCCTTCTAGCTCCATCATCAGATCAGCTCACATATCATAATAATATTGCATTTTCACGCGATATGCATATATGCGTGTGAAATTTCAGCTCAATCGGAAACCAGGGAGTGTGTCAAATTTAAGTTGCAAGATTTGCACGGTACAAGTAAAATAAAAGCTTTACCACGCTAACAGCCGGTTTTACCCTCCCTTCGCATTAGATGTTTTCACAAAATCATCA
This sequence comes from Leucoma salicis, assembly GCA_948253155.1. Taxonomy (NCBI): domain Eukaryota; kingdom Metazoa; phylum Arthropoda; class Insecta; order Lepidoptera; family Erebidae; genus Leucoma; species Leucoma salicis. The sequence continues at coordinate 7,327,770 of OX411820.1, read as the reverse complement.
AAAACATAGTTTTTTTTTTCAAAAACCTTAAATATATTAAATGTACAGGTATAGCTATGTTACAGCTTCATAATATAGTAATAATTATGTAGTAATTCGTCGTTCAAAGACATTATCAACAAAGTGTAAATTGAAATTTTTAAATCGTGTATAATTTAAAAATCTTTCATGCATCAGTTTTATTCTAATAATCTTTAGCACGAACGTGACGTAGAGCTTAATATAATTTAAGACAAAGTGCGAAAATGTGAAATCGAAAATAATAGTCACGTGCAGAACTTGAAGCAGCGTCTCCTGGAATACCGTCCCAGATACTTTGCCAATTCAGCCATTGCGTACGTAAAGAGGACGGTGATTTCTCAGATTTCTGTTAGGTACATTTCAGGAAATCTTGGAAAGTAACTATTTATGAGCTAACAAGTGCTTGTTGCAGAATTTTTCATAGTCAGACGAGGTGAATTCGTCGCCGAGTCGGAAACAGAGGAGTACTTATCTTAAAAATTTCTTCTGAACATTTTCTATTCTGTCAATATATTTACTATACAAGGGGTTCCATATCGGTGAGGCATGTTCAAGATTACTTCTAACGTACTCGTATATACAATAGATAATTTTCATTGTCTTCTCCCACTTAAAAAAGGTTTTGATTTTCTAATCACAAAGCCTAAAGATTTGACACTTTATTAACAATAGCATCAATATGTTCATCAAAAATTAACTTCGCATCATGAATGACTTCTAGATCTCAAACACAATAGAGTCTGTTAAGTTTTGTGATCGTTTAGAAAATAATCTGATAGTAAGACATTAGCTTTTCAAGTTACGTTAAAACGGCACATCTTAAAGTACAAATCATAATTTGTGAATAGAGTAGCGGAGCATGTCAAGTGCTAAAAGTTAGTTTAATTCCAGTTCATTAAGAGAGCAATAGTGAGCAAGCCTATTATTAGGATCAGCCTGTAATGCATCAGAATCATCTGAGTTAATGGAAGCAAATATTTTCATATCATCAAAACTAAGTAAACATGCGTTAAGGCATTTGCACCACGGATCCAGGGATTTTTCTAGATTCTGGAAGAGCACAAACAGGTTGCAGCCTAAACCGAGTATTCCAGTGAGTGTAACAGGTCAGCATGAACCTTGTGCTATAGCTAATTTGTTTAAGAAACAGTTTGAAGTTCTATCTCCTCGAGGTATATTGTCGCAAGTGTTCGATTCTGAGATGTTCACGGAGTTAAATGTAAGATTCACAGCCGAAGATGTTGCTAATGTCATTAGCAATATGGTACGAGGCAAATCTCCAGGACACGATCACCTCAGCATAGAACATCTCCAAAATGCTGGCATTCATCTGCCGAGGGTACTGGCAATGTTTTATACGTTGTGTCTGAGTCACTCTTACCTAACAGATGATTTAATAAAATCACATGTCCCACTGTTAAAAATAAGACGGGGGCCACATCAGATCTTAGAAATTATAGGCACATATCGCTTGCGACTGTATTGACTTTGGTGCTGGACGGTTTGATTGACAGACATTTGGCAACCTGAATCAAGCTGAATGATGCAAAGTTTGGGTTTCGACCGGGTATGTCCACAGAAACTGCAATATTATCTCTCAAGCACACCGTCCATTTGTTGTGCTGTGTTTCTTGATGTGTAGTACACACATCAAGAAACACAGTTGTAAACGCCTGCTTCTTATTCATGGTATATGACTTACTTTGGGACAAACTATTAAAGAAATCGACGGTGGATTATGGTGGTGGTTATTTCGATACTGATATATTGGTACAATAATCAAAAAAATTGTGTGAGAGGCTCATTGGCGCTGTACGGTGCACCCGTGTGGGCGGAGTCCCGGGACTCACTGAACAGGGCTCTTCTGTGGAGGCTACAGAGAGTCGTCGCGTCCAGGGTCATATGTGGATACCGCACGATGTCGACGGAGGCAGCCTGCGCGTTGGCCGGAATCCCCCCGTGGGACTTGGAGGTGGAGGTGCTCGCCGAGGTGTATCGGCGGGCGACGCGAGAGCGGAAGGGGGACGGATGCTCCCTACCCAGGGAGGTGGCCAGGTGGCAGGGTGACGCCCACCGAGCTGCCATGGCCAGATGGAGGGCACGGTTGGAGCTGGAGGAGTGGGCGGGGCGACGGCACGGAGTCCTTACCTTCCGACTGGTGCAGGTGCTGTCGGGGCACGGTTGCTTCGGAGGATATCTGCACATAGTTGCAAGGAGGGAGCGATTCCGGGCTTGGCAGCGACAGGCAGCGACAGGTATTGGGCCGCGATCGCTGCCTTCTGCGAGGAGGTTATTTTGTGGAAGGAAGTGGCGGAGAGACCCAAACTGCCGCCAGCGACCGGGGCCTAATAACCTCTCCTAGACTTTTTAGTCTGTACATTAACCAGTTGATATCTGGGTTGTCATGTGGATGGAGTTTGCGTGAACAACATTAGTTATGCTGACGATATGGTGTTGCTAAGCCCATCAGTTAGCGCTATGATGAGCCTTCTTAGTATATGTGAAAGGTATGCGCGGGCCCGTGGACTCAGATACACAACGTCACAAAAAGGGAATTTCTAGTGTTTAAGGCCGGCACTAAATATTATAAAGACATTCCGCCGCTAAAACTTTATGGAAGTCCACTGAAAAAAGTCACACGTTTCAAGTATCTGAGTCACTGGGTCTGCGAAGACCTTAGAGACGACTCAGACATCGAGCGTGAGCGTAGGGCGTTGGTTGTCCGATGTAATATAGATATAATGTTGGCTCATAGATTTGCACGCACATAGATTTTTTACTAAACAAGTCAAGCCTACACTTTTCACAGCGTTCTCCCAGTCCTTTTACACGTGCAGTCTGTGGGTTAACTATACGCAGAGGGCACATGCCCTGCGCGTACAATACAATAATGCGTTTAGGTTGTTGATGGGGTTGCCACGATACTGTAGCGCCTCAGGCATGTTCACCGAAGCTGCAATAGATGGTTTTCAAGCCATTATTAGAAAAAGATGCGCCTCCATTATATACAGGGTGCGAGGCATTCCCAACAGCATCCTCAGCACAATAGTGGATAGGTGGGATAGCCCCATACTTGGGCATTGGATGCGCTTACACAGACCCGTGGCGTAGTACTTAGGTTTTAATTTAATTGCAATTTTGTTTATTCCTACTAACACTAGCATTGTAAGGTTAATGTACAAGTACTAACGAAAAATGGGCAAGAAGCCCGAAATAAATTATTATTATTATTTGTCAATATCATTAATGAATATAATAAAGAGCAAGGGTCCAAGTAAGGATCCCTGAGGAACACCACTGGATATATGTACCCAACCTGAGACATAGTTATTAATGGCAGCTTTAGACCTATTAACAATATAAGATGTGAACCACCTGAGAAGACCTCTTCTGATTCCGATATAATATAGTTTGTTTAGAAGCATACTATGATTAATAACGATCAAAGGCTATATACTATAGTCGGTGTAAGCTATGTTTTCCTATATGGCTTTATCCATGCAATCTGTTAAAAAATAATTAAAAAGACCAAATTCGAAATGTTTGAACGGCCGAAAATTAAATGAATGAAAATTCGAAATGTTTTAAGGAAACCGTGTTGAGATTAATTAAGAGAACCCTTTATTGCTGTATATGTTTGGTTATATATAAAACTGCCTCTGTGGTGAAGCGTTTATGTAAGCGACTGCTGATCATGAGATTTCGGGTTCGATTCCCGGGTCATGCAGTATTATTGAGCTTTTTCGTAAAAAGAAAAAATCTCAGTAGCAGCCCGGAGTTTGGAACTGTGCCCAGCAGACGGCAATAGGCTCGCTGCGACCTCTGTTCATCACTGGCTTGGATCTCTTCCACTGCACAATTTGGCTAGCGAGGGACGGTATGGGACACTGTTAATTAGAAATCTTTAAAAATTGAAATTCATGTTAATGAGATTGGTATTGCACATTGGTTCGGCGGGGTGTTCTCCGCAACTCCACGTCTGAGCGCGTGTTTTACGTGTTAATGTGATTATTAGTAAATGTGTGAATTTCTCGGAAAAGAAAGATTTTAATTATTGCCACAGCCAAACCTGTAATCGACAACGTTTAATTTTTTGTAATAAATGGTGATTTAACACGTTATTATACAAATAAATGCGCGCCAATTCGAAAACGTACGCTCGGTACAGAATATTTACCTGCCTCGAACAGGTCTGACAAACGTGAAAGCGCTGTCACTGCCCTCTTTATCAGTAATCATCCACCTGAATCTCCTCAGACCTAGTCATATCATCAGTGCCATAAACTAAATCTAAGAGAGACGCCGTCGAAGACAAGACAAGATCCCAACCCGAGGTGGATTTGTTGTATCAGTCCACTTAACGCGCTGCTTGAGAATATGCAAAATTTCAAACTCCATCGTTTCTAAGAAATCTCAGTAAGCAGCTGCACCAAATTAAATGTCGCGTTTTTGATAAGAACGTTGTTACAAGTATCATTATTTTATTGAATATTTATAATGTTTATTCTATATATCTTTTCGTTTGTTTGATCGCGTGCAAACGTGCTAGTACCAGAAAGTACGACATAAAATACGAGTAACACTATGCTTAGAACACCAACACGTGAGCGATATAACTTACTTAGCTTATACTACAATAATTGTAAAAGGGGCTGTAAATTTATAGATCATAATACAATCTAATAGATAATTTTTGATTGTTGTAGTGGCTCCTCCGATAGTAGATAGTCTGATAAAAGATTCGTGACAATTTCAAAAATTATAGTCGTATATTCGACACGGGCTTCAAAGTAAGTGTTGAAATTATTGTGATAATAACTCCTGATATTTATGTTTATTTTTTATAGAAAATTCACTGTAAGTCCTTCACGGCGAGCTCTTTACAATGGTTACTATTGTATATATTTAATATATAATATAATAATATTTCATATCACACAAATATTTGGTCATTATTTGTACTTTACTACTTGAACAAGTAGTGATAAATGGTTTCTATTACCATTTATGTTCTATAACGCAATTTTTGCATTAATATTATCATGAGATTGACTCATATTAGATTAGGCGTTTAGGATCGATTTCGTCGACCCAGGTTCCGAGCATGGATATGGGGTGTCGGATGATACCCGGATCGGATGATATCCCGGGGTATCGGATGATACCCCATAATAAGGAGCTCTTTCGCCCGGGTCGATGTAATGATCTTAAGCGTGAGCTACTTTTCCGATATAATAGATCTAATTAGTGAAACGCAAAATAACTAAACTTGCAACTGGCACCTCTGTGAGCTTCTCATTTATTTAAAGCGGTGTACCGTGTTGTGTTACTCATTCATTTTAGATAAAATCAATTACCTATAATAATTTAATGTTTGTTAATATTCAGATCCATCACGATGAAATTCTTCCTGGCAATCGCACTTATCGCTTCCGTGGCTTCGGCCGCATCCATCAAGCCCACCGTTGTCACCGGTGAGGTCGCCGAGATACAGGAGATCATCGCAGCCATCAACAACCCCAGCACTAACCCCGCCACCGCCGCCGCTCTGGAAGATATGCTCCTCGACTTGCTTGGCCTGAGCCCCGAACCCATCGCTGTAGGACCCGCTATCGTGGAAGCTGGCCAGCCCATCTCTGTCGGTCCCGCTATCGTGGACGCCGCCGAATCCATCTCCGTTGGCCCCGCTATGATTGACTTCCCCCTCCCCGATGGTGGTGCAGTGACCGCTGTTGAGCCCAGCCCTGTGGCCATTCCTGCGCCTGTCGTCATTGCCGATGCCACCACCGGCGCTCCTCTGGTTCAGATCATCCTGAACATTAAGGCCTCCGCTGATGCTAGCCCCGTCGCCATCTCCCCTATCACCGTCGCTGAAGCCTCTCCTCAACCTGAGCCCGTTAATGTGGTTGAGACCGCTGTCGACCCCGTGCAGGTTGTTGGGGCCGCTCCCATATCCCCTGTCCAAGTTGTGGAGACTGCCCCCGTATCTCCCATCCAGGTCGTCGACACTGCTCCCGTATCTCCCGTCCAGGTTGTTGAAACTGCTCCCGTCGCTGTTGAACCCGTCGTCATTGGCACACCCGTGCTCCCCTCCCCCGCTGTTGTCCTCCCCGAGGAGCTCAACTGAGTAGCAACATTAGAAGTTTTATTGTGTTTATTTAATGTTCTATAACATGTAATACAATAAATATCTGTGTTGTTAAATAAACGATTTTTATTCAGCAGCTAACTATTATGTATAGTAACTAGCCTTTCCTGCAGCTCCGCCACAGCTAAAAGCTTTGTGTTTATATGTATCTCAGGTGATAAAATTTATACCGGTTTAGTCTGATCAAGAGCTATCAACAAAAAAGTTTTAATAAAAATACGATCAGTAGTTTTTACGTAATAGGCGAACAAATAAACAGAAAAAAATCCTAAAAAAAAATTCTCAAAATATATTACGAGTATATGCACTGACAGCTCTGTTACAGCTTTATAATATAGTAATAAAGTAATGTAGTAAAATGTATTTTTTTCGTGTACGAGTGTGCGTGCGCAAAGACGGACTTGAGAGGGTAATTCGTCGTTCACAGACGTTACCAACAAACTGTACGGAAGTTTTTTAATCGTGTATAATTTAAAAATCTTTCATAGACGAAGAGCTTTCAGTGAATAAGCATGAAATGTAAAAAGTGATGAGGAAGTATGTAATCAGTCTGGTATTTGCACAGAGTAGCTTGAACAAAACGAAATACAAAAACAATTGAACAAAACAACCTTTTCAATCATAATGTCGAATTTAACATTTTTGCAGGGACGTAGTGTGTAATATACTTCTGACTACCCCTTCGGGGAATACAGGCGTGATTCTATGCTATGCAGGGAAGTATATCCTTCTCCGTCTATATATGTCTAGAGTTGCCAATAAATGTGAAGAAATATTTATTTAGGATAGCTTATCTAAGCTTAGTGTACCTTGTTAAGGCGGGAAACCTTTCGGGGCAACGAACCGGCGCACCACTGGGACTGTGTGAGATTACTTCAGTGGTAGGCTTAGTGCAGGTACCGACATATTAAAAGTTCCAGTTTACTATATTGTATGTGAGTTTATGGGAAATGCTTATTTATGGAGTAAAAATATGATAATAATATATCATGTAATATGCGGCCGGAGTAAACTGGATGCGGACGTCACTAGACTAGTGACGCAAATTTGGTATAACCTACGTCAGTGGAATGCAGCAGGTCAATAGTATATTATGGTTATCAAGTGCAAGGTTTTAAAATTTAAACAGTATAACATTATAATTTCACCACTTTGTGACCTGTTTCGAGGAGAGCTTATTCCAAATGCCTTTGTTATTAAATATTTTATTAATAATCAAGATTGTGATAAGCAACATGATCGTGTATAAACATCTTGCAAGGTTAAGACCAGGAGAAGATTCATACCAGTAAGACCAAGATTCAACCTTAATCTGGTTTGCTCGTCAATTAAAAAACTAAATACTAATAATAATTTAAACGACACATAATTATCTTATTAAAATAAAAGACGTATGTAATAAATATAAATCAATTCGACGACGGGTTTGTTTAGATTAGGTACACATGCTATGCGCAATGGTGCAATGCGCGACCCTGTATGGACGTGTTTGCGCTGCCCGGTACGAATATTTTTGTTCGCGTTCTGCGTGGCTGTAGCCACTGCCCGTTTTTGTCGCTATGAGTTCGCAAACATTCGTAGTCAACGAGCTTTTGGCATTTATCAACCATGCCATAGATTTTATTGACGAGGTCAGTATCTTGCAGATCTGTAGATCTACCTTCACGCAGAAGGAGGTAAGCAGTTCCAAGCTGTTGCTGTTCCAATCGCTCGGAAAAGTCGACCAGACGCCGTCCCGCCGGAGGGATGGAGGCGAGAAGAGTGTGCAAGACATCATCACGATGCTTAAGACCATTGATCCGGATGACGTACCTGCTTTCGTGGCGAAAGAGCTACACATGCTACCCCCCGTCACGTTTGATCTCATCAATGTCACCAGGTTTTGCTGAAGGATATTAACATCTTTAAAAGTGAACCTCGGCCAGACTGGAGGTGTAAAATAGCAGCATATAGGGGAATACGTACCGAAGTAGAGTTGTTGCGTAATGCTGTTTCGGTAAGTAGGTCACCTGACGCCTCTAATGCGAACACACAACGCGGGGCGCAAAACGCATCCATCGGCAGTTTTGAGTCGGCGAGCTCCACTATGTCACCCGCCGCTGATATTGCTTGCGCTGCATCGTGCCTCGCCACCGTCGCTGAGTCAACACTGGTTGAAAGATTAACACATGAAGGTACATCGATCCCGAAACGTGCCTACGCTACTGTCGTCGCCGCCCATAAACCTGCTGTAACTAAACGGCAAGCAGGAAATAGAAAAGGGCACAAAAGCTGCTGTAAATCCACCAAAGTTTTGCAACAGCAGGGTGTCGAGATTGACAAGAATAGAATAGAATAGAATAAAACTCTTTATTGGAATACTAAAAAACTGTCACAACAAACAAAAAAAAGAAATGTAAAGCTAAGGCTTAACTTAACTAAGTGTTCCGATTGGCGGCCTTATCGCTCAGAGCGATCTCTTCCAGGCAACCATGCATGGAGAGGAATTGAAGAGAAACTTGCCTTTCGAGTTATAGGTATAAGTAATAATTTGTTATAACTTATAGTAACATAAATTTATGTATTGAACATGTTATACAAAGAGAAATATATAAATGTATATAAAACTGTACACGTATAAAAGTATAATTTTATATATAAAAAATATTGTATCTACTTAAATTAACATTGGTGCGACACAGTAGTTGTTTCCGACATGTAATGTGTTTTGACCCGCTGTTTGAACTTTTTCTGATGATGATTGATTGACAAGCTTGGATGGAACATAAAGGTGGAGAAGAAAAAGAAGAAGAAAATGCCTCCTTGTAGGAACAAGTGCGGTACCGCGCTAGCAGGACCTAATATGCTTCTGCGTCCAGCGATACCTACGACGGTGTTGTACGTGTCCCGGCTGCATCACTCCACAAAGATTGAGAAGATTGTTGAGTATATGCGGGTGAAAACCAGCTGGACTTTCAAGGCTGAGAAGCTCGAGTCGCGCCATAACACGATTTTCAAGTTGTTCGTGGTGCGAGTTCCGACTCAGCATATTGCAACCTTCCTCAAGGAAGAGTTTTGGCTGAATGGTTGCTTGAATTAAAGCAATAATAATATATTATAATCTACTATGTATTAATACAAACGCTTTGCCAATTTCGACATCGTAACAAATTGCTTGGGACTGCGAGTTTCGAAAACACATTTCATTCTTATTATCTTGGTTAACGCCTGCGCAATCTGTCGGATGTATTTGCATATCCCATCAAAAACATAAATGTGAAATGAGAGCCAAGTTCAATATTATGATTATATATTTATCTTGGTTGTTGACTTCAACGACAAAAGAAGTGAGATCTAAATGGGTGCCAAGTTCAATGGTCAGTCCAGAAATTTATTTATAACAATATAAAACATTTTATAACAATGTTTAGATATTTTTAGCATTAGACCGATATTTTATAGACAGATTATTAGATAGACACGCTTAGCCATATTAAATCAACACAAAGGTGAAAATGTGAAATCGATAATAACAGTCACGAGCAGGGATTTGAACCTGCATCTCCTGGATACCGTCCAGATGCTGTGGAAAATGGATGAACTGGCAAAGCATCTAGACGCCCTTGGATGTCATCTACCCATCGCTCAGGTGGGTGACCGCGTGGTCTGGTGTTCGTCCACGGTCTCCACTCTAGAACTCTCCGTGCCCATCTATCTGTCCTCATTCGAGCAATATGACCTTCCTATGTCCACTTTTGCCACGCGATGGTTTCCACAACATCAGAAAAGAGAAAAAGATGCCACCACCCTCTTTATCAGTATTGTTGTTTGAAAATTGTTTATTAATAACAGAATACATAATAAGTCTCACCCAGCGCTTACAAACTAGGGGAAACAATCATGATATCAATTTTAGAATGTTAGGCTAATACACCTTTTCAAACTGTTTACATGTTTGTAGGAAATGCTACACAGAACACACAATTAAGTATAAACTAACAAATTATTTGTGAATAAGGAAGAACAGATTTTTTGTACGAGCGGGAAAAAAACATCTCTTTTTCCTTATTCACAAATAATTTGTACTTTAAAAAGTTGCAGAGCATGTCAAAAGCTAAAAATATAGAGCAAACTAAAAAGTTTGTTTAAGCATTTTGATATATATTTTAGCACTTAAAATGCTCAGCTACCTCTTAAAGTACAAATTATAATTTGTGAATAAGGAAAATGTCTTTACGAGTATTTTATTTGGTTTGGGACGCCACCTGCGTCGACACCCTTGCTCCATCACATCTATCAAGCACCGCTAGTTGTCCTGGTGCTGCTGCTGCATCAGCGGAGACCCTCAAACGGCGGAAATATAATAACCTTGAGGGTAATTATATTTTCGAACCGTTTGGGGTCGAAACGCTAGGGTCATGGGGCCCGAACGCTCGCAAATTCTATAAAGAAGTTGCGAGGCGTCTGGTCGACGCCTCACGTGATCAGAGGGCTGGCCTTTACCTAGCACAAAGGATTAGCATTGCCATTCAACGTGGCAATGCTGCCAGCCTTCTGGGCACTTTGCCAGTTGTCAGTGATTTGGATGAATTTTATGATGCATAATTTTAAGTTCTTTCTTTTCTTTAATTATTTTGTTCCATTTTTTTATAAGCTTTGTAATAGTATTTAAGAGTGTACATATTATAAATTAATAAAAACATTAATATATATTAATATAATTCATAATTTATAATTTGAACTTTAAATTTGTTTAAGGTTGTAAAAATTACGAGAACTTTAGAGAAGATCATGTTTGAAAACTAGAATTAGAAATATTTGCAATACGAAATACTATTTTGTATTATTTTAAACGTAAATTTACTAATACTAATGTAAGTAACCGTAAAGAACATGTTATCTTTATCAGTAAACATCCACCTAGATCTAAACCTCTCATCAAAGCCATATATTAAACTAGCCTTTGCCCGCGGCGGTTATATCTCAGGTTCCCGATATAGTAGCATGATAAAATGTATACCAGTTGTTAAGTCTAATCAAGAGCTATCAAACAAAAAAGTTGCATCAAAATAAGTTCAGTAGTTTTTGTGTGATGCGCGAACAAACAAATGGCAAACACAAAAATTCTAAAAATATTTTTATAATGTATTTAAAAATGTAAGAAATATGTAAGAAAATAAAAATAGAGAAAAAGTGGTGTGTGTGTATTAGTGTACACACGTAAGAAGTGAAACTTCTTTATGACTTAATTTTTAGAAAAATTATATACCTACTACTATTTACAACTTTACAGAAATTGATTAAATAAAGCTAAACTAGATAACATAGCATCACGCCTGTATTCCCCAAGGGGGTAGGCGGAGGTGTATTACACACCCACGATTCGCCAGCTATGTTTAAGTCCCACGTAATTGGGGGCGGGCCTATTGACGTCTACCGGGCACATTTCCAAACTCCAGGCTGCTACTGAGAATTTTTCTTTTTAGGAAAAAGCTCAATGATATTGCCCGACCCGGGGATCGAACCCGAGACCTCATGATTAGCAGTCGCATACACTACCGCTACACCACTGTGGCAGAAATTAGATAAAGTTTAAGCAAAAGGCTTTTATTATCATAGACATGGATACAAATAATACAATTATTTCACCTTATTGCTACTAAGATTATTATAGAATTTCATTAATTATGATAGAATCATTACGGCATTTGCATATATGGATACTATTTAGAGACAAAGTACTCGTCAAGACGAATCAAAAAAAAGAAATCAAAACGAGTATAAACTCGATGGGGTTACGTCGTTTCATTACAGAGTTACTGTGGCCATCTTCCAACTCCATCATCAGTCCCGGATACCATTTAGATACAAAGTAATCGTCAAGACGAATCATACGAGCCCAAACTCCACGGGGTTATGACATTTTATATTGGAGTTCCTATGACCTTCTAGCTCCGTCATCAGACCTTGGATACCATCTAAAGGCAAAGTACTCATCAAGACGAATCAAACGAGTCCAAACGGCGCAAGCTCATAGCGCTGTTTCATTATAGAGTTCCTATGGCCACCTTCTAGCTCCACCATCAGATCAGCTTTATGTCATCATAATATTACATTGTCACGAAATATAGGTACATATATATGTCTTATATTATTTATAGTCTTGTAACCCACATTTTAAAAAATCATATAAAATAAATATGGCGCGTAACGAAAAAATGTGACTTAAAAATTACCGTAGGTATTACATACTCTACCACTGAAGGAATGTAACATAGTTCCAGTGGCCCGCCATTAAAGGCGGAGAGACGGCACACGGCGGGTTTCTTTAGTGGGTGCAGGCCCCATATTACCCTGGTCGTTGCCCCGAACGATAGGGTGTTAGGATATTTTTTTCCCGCCTTAAAAAAAAAGGTATTAAAAATAAAGATGGCGCGTAACAGAAAAACGTTACATTGAAAATTTCTGCCATACGTCGATAAAGAAGTTTCACTTCAAAAAATGATTTATTTTTAGACACGCCTATAGGTATAGGTAGCCTATTACAGTAATTTTTTCTAAAATAATCTTAATGTACAGACACAGATCTGTTACAGCTTTATAATATTAGGTATATACTTAAGAGACGCCAAAGACGTCAAAGCCAAGACAAAGGCTCCAACCCGAGGTAGGTTTATTGTATCAACCCACTTAACGCACTGCTTGAGAATATACAAATATTTCAAACTCCAGCGTTTCTATAAACTCTTGTAAGAAGCTGCACCAAAATCACGAAAGATAGGTCTCACATAGACGAACGGGTATTCAGTCAAGGCGCTAAGTGGCTGTCCAAACAATTAATGACCGCGGCGTCTGGCCTCCAATTTATTCAGGTCTAAAAAGATCGGGCACAATGGACTTGTATTCAATACGGCATCGTTTTCATAAAACAGATTTGCGAGTTCCTCAAATGTCAACAGATAGACTCGCCAATAACGTGTCGCAAGTGCAATATTTATAATTTTTATTCTTTAAATATTTTCTTTTGTCTGAACGCGTGCAAGCCTGCTAGAACCAGACGGTACGACATACCGAACGAGTAACACTAAGCTTAGAAGACCAACACGTGAGCGATATAACTCGCATAGTTTAATACTACAATAATTATATATGGGACTGTAAATTAATAGATCATACTAATAGATAATTTTTGATTGTTGGATTGTCTCCTCCGATAGCATTTGATATAAAAGATGCGTGACAATTTCAATAATTATAGTCGTATATTCGACACGGGCTTCAAAGTAAGTGTTGAAATTATTGTGATAATAACTCCTGATATTTATGTTTATTTATTAGCATCTCATTGTAAGTCCCTCACGGCGGGCTCTTTACAATAAAACGTTCCAATACACAAATACTTGTTAATTTTTTGTATTTGTAGGTTCTTATTGATCCTACTTGACCAATTGGTGATCTATGGTGATACGTGTGATTTATATAAGCCATATTAAATTGATCTATTACCATTGATTACGTGAAACGCAAAAGTACTCTGTGGCTTAACCTCTGTGAGCTTCTCTTTAATTTAAACCTGTGTATACTACCGTGTTGTTTTACGTATTCCATTTGGTTCAGATAAAATTAATTACCTATAATAATTTAATGTTCGTTAATATTCAGATCCATCACGATGAAATTCTTCCTGGCAATCGCACTTATCGCCTCCGTGGCTTCGGCCGCATACATCAAGCCTGCCGTTGTCAGCGGTGAGGTCGCCGAGATCCAGGAGATCATCGCAGCCATCAACAACCCCAGCACCAACCCCGCCACCGCCGCCGCTCTGGAAGATATGCTCCTCGACTTACTCGGTCTGAGCCCCGAACCCATCGCTGTAGGACCCGCTGTCGTGGAAGCTGGCGAGCCCATTTCTGTCGGTCCCGCTATCGTGGACGCCGGCGAATCCATCTCCGTTGGCCCCGCTATGATTGACTTCCCCCTCCCCGATGGTGGTGCAGTGACCGCTGTTGAGCCCAGCCCTGTGGCCGTTCCCGCGCCTGTCGTCATTGCCGATGCCACCACCGGCGCTCCTCTGGTCCAGATCATCCTGAACATTAAGGCCTCCGCTGACGCTTGCCCCGTCACCATCTCCCCTATCGCCGTCGCTGAAGCTTCTCCCCAACCCGAGCCCGTCAATGTGGTTGAGACCGCCGTCGACCCCGTGCAGGTTGTTGAGGCCGCTCCCGTATCCCCTGTCCAAGTCGTGGAGACTGCCCCCGTATCTCCCATCCAGGTCGTCGACACTGCTCCCGTATCTCCCGTCCAGGTTGTTGAAACTGCTCCCGTCGCTGTTGAACCCGTCGTCATTGGCACACCCGTGCTCCCCTCCCCCGCTGTTGTCCTCCCCGAGGAGCTCAACTGAGAAGCAACATACGAAGATTTATTGTGTTTATTTAATGTTCTATAACATGTAATACAATAAATATCTGTGTTGTTATAAAAACTATTTTTATTTATCAGCTTAAGTATTTAAGTAGTATCAAGCCCTTGTCCGCAGCTCCGCCGCAGCTAAAAGTTAATTTGTAGTTTTTATATCAGGGGATAAAATGTATACCAGTTTAGTCTGATCAAGAGTTATCAAACAAAAATGGTAGATTAAAATATGTTTAGTAGTTATTGCGTAATGGGCGAACAACCAGACAGACAAAAATCCTAATAATAAACCTCAAAGTATATGCATCGACAGCTCCGTTTGCCGTGTGGGGCCGGCTTTAGAATTGTCCCACTCCTCTCCACCCATGGGAGTCGTAAAAGCCAACTGAGGGAATACCGAGGGAGTGGGCAGCAGCACTCCTTCGCGTATTAACAAAATCAATGTTACCTGCAGCAGTGCACAAACTGTTCAACGTATTGAAGAAGAGCTCCTCGGCACAATTCAGTGCAACGTTCGCTCATCACCGACCCACGTTGGCTTTTTCGTGGGCTGCTGATAATATGGCTGAAGATGAATCTACAAAAGATAACGAACCAAATCATTTTGCCAAAGCATTCAACTAGAAAAACTTATCAGACTGCGGTATAAGTGAAAGCTTGTTGCAGCACTTCTGTTCTCCCGACCCCAACCTTGGGAAGCCTATAGACAGTGTCACATATAACACAGAAGACGACACATAGGTATACCTTTTTTTATTTAGGCGGGAAAAAATATACCTTTCGTTCGGGGCAACCAACAGGGTAGTATGGGGCCCTCACCCACAAAAAAAACCCGCCGTGTGCCGTGTCTCCACCTGTGTTGACGGACCACTGGTACTATGTCACATTGCTTCAGTGGTACGACAAATATATACCTGGTGATATTTATGTGAAAGTCATTATTTGTTGGCCCAGAACCAAAGTGTTTACCATAATATATTGTGATCATGCATTAAACCGTGGTGGTGGCCGTGTGGGGCCGGCTTTAGAATTGTCCCACCCCTCTCTCTTATACCCATGGGAGTCGTAAGAGCCGACTGAGGGAATACCCGGGAGAGTGGACAGCAGCACTCCCTCGAGTATTAAGAACTTCCACTGCGATCGCCAATCCGCCTGCCAAGCGTGGCGATTACGGCACTATACCCCCAATTTGGGGAGGCCTATGTCCAGCAGTGGACGTCGAAAGGCTGATGGATGGATGCATCAAACACTTTACACTAAAGATACCATATGTCGTCTCGACGCATGTGTGAATGGGCATAGTTAAGATTAGGTATTTATCTACTAGGTTTATGAATGTAGTAGTATGTCGTAATGTGTGTTATTGTGTTGTGAGTAAATTAAAAACATAAGGGTTTATTTATAATTTTATTCAAAAAATAAACAAAAACAAAACAGTCGTTTATACTCCAAAATACTTTAACAGTTAGGAATCTTTTCGTCAGTATTATAGTTTACTAAGAAAACATTTTTGATCCATATTTTTTAGCATTTGACATGTTCTGCTACTTTTTAAAGTACAATTTTTTTGTGAATAAGGAAAAAGAGATTTTTAGTACGAGCGGAAATCGAACCCGAGTCTTTGCCAATCCGGGGAAGTGCTCTAAGCCTCTGAGCTATTGTACTGACCTATTCGGTGGTCATCCCAATTTCCTCATCACATTTGTCTTTACGACCAACGCCATCTATCGGAATGCATTTACATGCATTAATCCAATATAGTAGTTTTAATTTTGCAATTAAAATTCATACTATTTGAGTGCGCGATTTTTTAATCATTTTTGATCTATAATACTAAGAAACCTTTTTAAAAACAACCTTTTGTATCTCCTTAATATATGTACAGGCTTTAACGTAAGCCCGTTGGAAAATTTAGGGATAGATAAAAATTCGCCGTGTGGGGCCGGCTTTAGAATTGTCCCACCCCTCTCCACCCATGGGAGTCGTAGGAGCCGACTGAGGGAATACCGGGGGAGTGGGCAGCAGCACTCCCTCGAGTATTAACAACATCCACTGCGATCGCCAACCTGCCTGCCAAGCGTGGCGATTACGGCACTATCCCCCATATGAGCGAAACACTTGTTGTGGCGTTCTCTTTGGGAGGCCTATGTCCAACAGTGGACTTCGAAAGGCTGATGGATGGATGGATGATGTAATCCTATAGGTGTTTTATATATGTAATTATAATTGAAATAAAATAAAATGGTAGCCAGTTACAGTTGACAATCAAAATTATTTATAAAACCCGACCCGTCGATCCATTAATAGATATAATTTATGCCGGCAGTCTTTGAAAAATTAAAAATAAGAAATCGGGAAAATATCAAACGATGCCGCCCGCCTTTCGCACGCGCCGCTAATGTACCTATTCCTTTTATAAGCCGCCCCTTGCCCCTTAGTCTCCCGCGCAGATTTCTTTCGAACGGACGTCTGTATTTTCACGTAATATCTACCGTGAGTGACTTGTGTTTTATGAGATGTCGTATTCAATGTTGATGTGTCTTGGAAAATGTGACTGCAATTATGCAGAAGCGCGCAAAATTTACGAGGAACTCTTCAGTGTTCCACGGAACATTGCATTGCCATCAGCGATAGCATTTCAGCGTTTACATGTACACATGTACAATACTGGCAGTGTGCACGGTCATGAACAACAGCGTATTGACGCAGGAAGGCCAAGACTGCATGACAATGTCGAAGAACAAATCTTGGATATGTTTGGGGAAGATCCCACGCGAAGCACGCGTTCAGTAGGACGCCAGCTCGGTGTAAACCATATGCACGTTTGGCGAGCACTCAGACGATGGCCAGCACCCATATCCATATCTTCGAGTTCAGTCTCGAGTGAGAATGAGTGGTAGCAACTACCTTCGTTTCTTGCGAGAAGAACTCAGTGAAGGACTTGATGAGTTAAATCTCGATCTTGTGCGTCGTATGTGGTATCAACACGACGGCGCGCCACCGCACTTTTCCCGGACTGTGAGAGATTATTTAAATACAGAATATGGGGGAAGGTGGATTGGCCGTGGTGGACCAGTTAATTGGCCAGCACGGTCACCTGATCTCACTCCATTGGATTTTTTCTCTGGGGAACCATCAAGCAGTCTGTATTTAGAAAAGCATGCGATACCGAGGACGAAATGCGTTTGCGGATAGTCTCGGCGTTTGACCAAATTAAATCCGATACATCAGTGCTACAACGTGTTTGTGAAAACATTCGTAAACGATGCGAAAAATGCGTAGATTTACAAGGCGGACATATTGAACAACATCTCCGTAACCGTCAAGTTGATGTGATAATAAATTAGTATTATTGTGTGTGGTATTATCGGACAAACCAAATTAAAAGTTACAAACAATCGTCTAGTAATGTGATGAAATTTAAAAAATCTAGTTACACGTGACAAGGTCATGACTTGGTGTAGGCATAGTTGGTTCGCTGAAATACTAGCGGCCATTCCAGAGCGGTATGTAAGGTTAAACGGGACATACGTACACTGAATGGTTTAACATCGGAAAGGGTGTTAGACAGGGATGTGTAGCGTCATCGTGGCTGTTTAATATATTTATGGATAGTTGTTTGCAAGAGTTGAAAGAAAGTGGTTATGGGTTAGAGATGAATGGGTTACTCATCAAATGTCTTCTTTACGCTGATGTCCAAGTTATACTTGCGTCATCGGCGGCATCGGCAAAGAAAGGAATGAAAGTGAATGTTGAGAAGACGAAAGTAATGGTTCTAGAAAGAGATGAATGCATGACCCCATGTGACACAGTGATTGAAGGATTGAAGGTTCAACAAGTAAAAGAGTTTGTGGATCTGGGAATATTGTTTTACGAGAGATGGGAAGAATGAAAAGGAGAGTGAATACAGGTAATCCTTTACAAGTAGTCGGAAAGTGTCTGAAAAGGCATGACTCGCCGTGCACAATGGAGTGTTAGTACCAACTCTAATGTACGGAAGTGAAAGTTGGGTATGGCAGAAGAAGAACGATAGTAAAATAAATGCAGTGGAGATAAGAGCTCTAAGAACTATGTGTGGTATAACTTTGAAAGATAGAGTAAGGAACAGTGTAGTGAGAGCACGATGTGGTGTAAAAGAAGATATAGTGACAAAGATTGAGAAAGGAGGTTTTTGTCCGTGTGGTGACGGACTAAGAATACAAGTGTTACCACCCCATTCTTTCTCACGGGTGTCGTATGAGGCGACTAAGGGAAGTAAGCAATTATCATCCATTGCATGACTGGTGGTAGGACTGGGTACCAAGTGGGAGTACTCACTTGGTATCGGGCCCGAGCGGGTTGGTACCACCATCTCCCGTGTGACCGGCCATGAAGCACATCGTTGCGTTTTGGCTGTAGCAGGAGATAGCCGTTTATTCTTTCATTTCATAGCGGTGAAATGAAATGGTGAGCAGCGGCTTGACAATACTCTCGGTAGAGTTAAGTCCATGAGTGACGGTTACCATTTACCATCAGGTGGCCCGTGGCACGTCTGCCAACAAAAGCAATAAAAAAAAGGAATGTTAAGATGGTTTGGACACGTAGAGAGGATGGATGAAAGCAGGATAACAAAAATATACATATGGCGAGTGTGAATGGTGCAGTTAGGAAGAGTAAAGTAGTTCTCGAGAAAGAACCGGTCAGAAGTACCCTTAACCGACGTGCATGTATGAGGAATATAATGACAGTGAATATAGATATAGATAGTTTCATTTAAATAATGGCTCTGATAACAATTGTCGCAAATGCCAATAACGTGTCAAAAGTGCGTTTTAATTACTTTAACTACGGCTTTAAGGGGCGATTTAAATCAGTAGTGAAAATTTGTATGGTTTTTTTTATAAGAACGTTAAATATTAAACACAAAGTGAAAAATGTGAAATCGAAAATAACAGTCACGAGCAGGACATGAACCTCCATCTCCTGGATACCGTCCGCTTTGCCAATTCAGCAATCGTGACAATTGCTAACTGCTAATTTTTATATCACATTCATACTTAACGTGTTTGGGTGACGCCGGCGCCATCCGTCGGAAATATTTTCAATGTACCGACCAGGTAAACTTAATTTTACAATTAAGATTTTACCTAATAATGACGCAAACCCTATAATTATTTAGATATCACTATAGGACGGAGGAGGTCCTGCTCGTGACTGTTATTTTCGATTTCATATTTTTCACTTTGTGTTTAATGTATAGTGCTAAGCATGTCAAATGCTAAAAATATATATATAAATATCTAAATAACGTTAAATATAGCATTATTTAATTTAAATTTGAAAAATTAATTTTCTATTATCTGGAGAAACGTGCAAACCTGCTAGCACCAGATAGTACGACATAAAGCACGAGTAACAGGAACCTTAGAACACCAATACACCACGGTTAGTTTATACTACAATAATTGTAAATGGGGCTGTAAATTAATAGATCATACCTAATCTAATAGATAATTTTTGATTGTTGGATTGACTCCTTCGATAGTGTCTGATATAAAAGATTTGTGACAATTTCAATTATTATAGTCGTATATTCGACACGGGCTTCAAAGTAAGTGTTGAAATCATTGTGATCATAACTCCTGATATTTTCGATCGAATAGTGTGGTTTATATAAGCCTTATTGAATTGGTCTATTACCATTTATGTTATAAAACGCAATTTTTGCATTGATATTATCATGAGATTTAGTCATATTAGATCTATTATAGAGGCGTTTAGGATCGATTACGTTGAATCAGGTTTCGAACATATCCGATGCCCTTCATAAGGAGTTCTCTCGCCCGGGTCCACTTAATGGTCCTAAGCATGAGCTGCTATGCTGGTGTAATAGATCTAATCAGCGAAACGCAAAAAAAACTTAACAGCTACACCTCTGTGAGCGTCTCATTAATTTAAAACGGTGTACCGTGTTGTGTTACTCATTCATTTTAGATAAAATTAATTACCTATAATAATTTAATGTTTGTTAATATTCAGATCCATCACGATGAAATTCTTCCTGGCAATCGCACTTATCGCCTCCGTGGCTTCGGCCGCATACATCAAGCCCGCCGTTGTCAGCGGTGAGGTCGCCGAGATCCAGGAGATCATCGCAGCCATCAACAACCCCAGCACCAACCCCGCCACCGCCGCCGCTCTGGAAGATATGCTCCTCGACTTACTCGGCCTGAGCCCCGAACCCATTGCGGTAGGACCCGCTGTCGTGGAAGCCGGCGAGCCCATCTCTGTCGGCCCCGCTATCGTGGACGCCGCCGAATCCATCTCCGTTGGCCCCGCTATGATTGACTTCCCCCTCCCCGATGGTGGTACAGCGACCGCTGTTGAGCCCAGCCCTGTGGCGGTTCCCGCGCCTGTCGTCATTGCCGATGCCACCACCGGCGCTCCTCTGGTCCAGATCATCCTGAACATTAAGGCCTCCGCTGATGCTAGCCCCGTCGCCGTCTCCCCTATCGCCGTCGCTGAAGCCTCTCCCCAACCCGAGCCCGTCAATGTGGTTGAGTCCGCTGTCGACCCTGTGCAAGTTGTTGAGGCCGCTCCCGTATCCCCTGTCCAAGTTGTGGAGATTGCCCCCGTATCTCCCGTCCAGGTCGTCGACACTGCTCCCGTATCTCCCGTCCAGGTTGTTGAAACTGCTCCCATCGCTGTTGAACCCGTCGTCATTGGCACACCCGTGCTCCCCTCCCCCGCTGTTGTCCTCCCCGAGGAGCTCAACTGAGAAGTAACATATTGATTGTTCATATCTAGAAAATGTATATTTACATGTGATGCAATAAAAGATATGTGTTAAAACCATGTTCATGATTTTAAAAATGCCTACCCTTTACTTTTTTTTTAGTTTTGCAGATGAGATCCGTACCACATTTATGGAATTCCTTGTTTTATAGTCTATTGGACACCTTGAAGACTATACATGTATAAAACTATATTTTGATATTTATAGGTGAACTCATTTATCGTTAATTCCGACCTTTGCAGTCAAAGAGAATTTAACCAATACGTTTAATTGCAGTGATAGATTTCATAAGTAGGTATGTAGTAGCGAGCGCGGTTAAAAATTACTGCTAATATAAAAGTCTGATAAAGTTAGGTACTATTCACTTATTCAGTGTTTACGAACGCATGCTATGATACATAGGTATGCATTCTGAAACTGCATCACATTGTGTTGTTGTAGTATTGTGATTTGACCTAAATTTTATAATCCTTTAGGAGGTTTCTTTTATGCATACGTATGGGTAGTTCCGAAGTTTATAAGTTACAAAAATTACATATCCATTCCATATAAGATCTATTTAAATAAGTACACATAAAACTATGATGACTTAGGAATGTTCATTTTCCTTTTAAGGTTCTACCTCCGTAGTGCACAGAGTAGTCTTTATATAGACTTTTTATATTATTTAAAATTGGAATAGGTAGGTAGGTATTTGTTTATTTTGTGTTATGGTTTCTCATACAACAATGGACAATTCAGTATACGATCTATTTCCTGGTAAGCAGTTACCGTTGTCCATAGACACTAGCTACACTAGGGGCATTACTCGCGCATTACTAACCCCAGGGAAAGAGATAGGTAGCTCCAATCCTACGACGAAGAATAGGAACCGCCCCAGGTTTTGTACACCGGTACCACTGAAGGAATGTAATATAGTTCCGGTGGCCGTTTCTTTAGTGGGTGAGGGCCCCACACTACCTTGTTCGTTGCCCAGAACTGTTATATGGATTCGGCCGAAGGCCTTTTTTAAAAAACAGAATTAAAAAATGAAATTATTTATTAGATGAATTACAATAAAACTGGGCTTGATTTGGGGCAAGTGTCACGCGCGCGGATGATGGATACGAACTGAACTGCTCTATATGGATAATTATAAAGAAAGCTCAAAAGTGCTGACTAGGTGAACTAGAATAGGGTTCCTTAGTACTTTTATATACGAGGACCATTTATAACAGCCCCGGGGCCAAGAGTAAACTTACCCCAAAAGGGTTAAGTTTATGAGAAAGATGTACGGAGTTTTGGTAATGGTATACTAGGTGAATCGGCGGTGACTTCTGAATTTTCTTCGATTTTATTTATTTTTAATTTAGTTTTAAATTTTAAAACACGGTGACACGTGCCCGACTTTACAATTTTATAAAATACAACTAAAATGAAGATTATAATTACAATAGAAATGATAATGGTTGTATAGGAATAATATTCACCGTATAGAACAATGTGCGGCTTTTCATTAATTGTATCTAGACTTTTTATAATGTTACTTATCTCTGTATGTTGTTGTGAAGTGAAAGAGTCAAGGTTAATATTAGACAAATTCAAGAAAGGCAATTTGGTCTTATGTAAAGTTATAGAATTACAGCAAGAGTCGTTTATAAGATTGAAATTAATTTGAATTGGGTGAAATTTAATTATTTTTGAATATTTTGGTATTAACCTCGAGTCTTTGTAAAATGCTATACAATGTATAGGGAGGTTTAAGATGCCTGTACCTGCTATTGTTATTTCTGTACTAGTTGAATCTTGACAATCTATGGAGAGCTTATAAGGGTCGGTAATCACAAATATCCACCTATTGTTGGACAGTGGTTGCCAAATGTCTAGATGACCTCCGAGAAATTTAGTTTTACAAATATCGGGTACAGAATTTAAAGCTCTTGAAATGATTTCCGATTCGCAGATCGGGGTTGTAGAACTTGAATAGGCATCTAAATTTTCACAAATGTAATTTAAATTATATATTACCTTACAAGTAATTAGACTATTCAACTTACAATAATGGTTTCTATTTCTAGTGATGGCGATGTATTTAGTAGATGGAATAATTGTACTATATGTATTGTTAGTAATGGGTAAGGGATGCTATGATACAAGTGATATTTTTTTGAATCGACAAGTGGTATTTTTAGAACAAATACAATTTTATTGTTATCATAATAGGTAGCGATTTCAGACACATTCATTAGCGTATAAATACTATCTAGTGATAAACTTATGGGGAATTGGTGATAATCAGCCAAAAATCGGTAATTGTCGACAAGTTCGGTAAACAATTGTTTCGGTGTTATTATAGACGGATATAAAATATTTGATTTGCTGAACATAATTGCATTAATAATATCTTCTAACTTAAATGATAGTGTTAGCAAACTGCTCTCTAAGACATTTAATATTTCATTTAGTTTTGACCTTTGTAATAGACTGTCTGAAAGTAATGTCGAATTTTGTTGTGCAATCATTAGAGTATCAATTGCACTATTTAGCTGTTGTTCATTGATACTAATTTTATTTAGGGTGTCCCTAAAAGACGAAATGGTTGAAGTAGTGACAAGAATATTTTGTTTGAGTAATTTAGATAATTTAGTTTGGTCGTTTTCTATAACTTGAATGGCATTACTGTAGCGAATAGCGTCATCTTCATCCATTGTACCAAACAGATGCTTAGACAAGGTACCAACACCGCTAAACCAGGCCGACCTTTTAGATCTAATTTCAATTAAGTGTGATATTGATTCAAAGTCGCGAATTATGTCATTATATCTTATTGATAACGGTTGATGTAAGTTTAAACATTCAACATCAGTGTAGAGAGCATTTTGCCTACATAGAAATTTCGAGCTGCCTATCACACCGTTCAGGTTTATAATGTGTGGTTGTATGTACGAAATATCTACGGGGATTATTACGCTAAGATGTCCGTCTACTATTTTGAGTGACCCGGTGGGGTCAAAATGTATACCAGATGTATTCATTGAGGGTTCAATGAATGTTTCGTGTGCAGAAGACAAGGAACTGCAAAGGAATAATATCTAATAACTAATTTTTATATAATTATCTTAAACTAATTATAAAACATGTATATGCTAACTAACAGTAGTTATCTATAAATATTTATTTAATGTATGTGCTTGTTTCCTTTTTAATTTTATTTAATATAATAGTGTAAATATATGATTAAAATTTAATTGTATATATCTTTAAAATTAGTTTGTATATATGATTAAAATTAGATTGTATATATGATTAAAATTTGATTGTATATATGATTAAAATTAAATTGTATATTATGATTAAAATTTAATTGTATATATCTTTAAAATTAGATTGTATATATGATTAAAATTAAATTGTAATAAACTAGGCGTTGTAACGACGAGCTAATTTTATTTCGTCAAAATGATGAATTACGTGGCGTCTATTTATCAGTAAGGTTAGACTATTCCTACCATTTAATTTGATTACTTTATAAGGGCCTTTCCAGATGGGTGAAAGAGCCTTACGCATTCTGAGATGGTTTTTTAAGTAGACATAGTCGCCAGCATGATAACTTATTGGGCGAGTATGGAGGTCGTAGTGAGCCTTGGAAGACTCTTTAGATTTTTGTATGCGTTTAATAGCATGGTCTCTAGTGACTTTTAGGCGATGTTGTAACATTCTAATGTAGTCAGGGTAAGTTGCATTTGAAGCTGGTTCATAAATAGAATTTGGCAGGATAGGTTTGTGACCGAAAATCAACTCATATGGGGTATAGTTAGTTGTAGAATGGATTGCTGTGTTATATGCCAACATAGCCGTATACACGTATCGTGGCCAGTTGTCTTGGTTTTCGGATACGTATGATTTTAAATACTCTTTTAGAGTGGAGTGGCTCCTTTCTAATGCACCTTGTGTTTGTGGGTGATAAGGAGAGGACCACAGCTGCTTGATTTTTAAAAACTTACATGTTTCTTTAAACATTTCTGAAGTAAAATTCGCACCCTGATCAGTAAGGATTGTTTTAGGAATGCCAAACAAGGAAATGAAATGGATAAGGCAGTCGCTGGTTTCTTCAGCGGTAGTACTGCGAATGGGATATGCTACTGAGTATTTAGTGAGATCGTCTTGGAGAGTGAGGATGTATTTAACTTTGGCTGTACCGGATTCGGGCAGAGGACCAACTATATCAAGGGACAATCTTTCAAAGGGAGCTGTCGAGGTTGTTGTTATTTGCATTGGAGCACGATTAATCTTCCTAAGTGCTTTATTTGTTTGGCATTGATTACAGTTTTTAACATAGTTTTCTATTTCGTTACGCATGTTTTTCCAATAGTACTGCTCGCGGATTTTATTGTACATTCTACTAGAACCGAGATGTCCAGCGACAGGTATGTCGTGATTTTCGCGCAGAATTTTTTGGACCTCGGTAGGACTAGGGTAGTATATTTTATTACGATAAATATTTATTTGGATATTGGTATTATGGAATAGATGTGCAAGCATGTTGTAAATTTTTATGTATGTATGTTTATCGAATGGGTTCTTAAAATCGGTGATACTTATTTGATCAATATTATTAGTTTCAACAATGAGATGATTACGAAGATTTTTTAACGATTCAAAGATTTCGTTATAAGTACAGGTATCGAAATGGTGTACTTTAGTAAATAAAAAGTAATAGCTTTTATCGTTAAGTGGAAGAGTTTTATACGAGAGTAAAGTTTTTTCTGAGTTTATGAATGATTCGGAGTCTGACGAGTTTGATAGAACTTCTAGAACGTAAGGGATTGATTCGTCGAGATCGAGAGATGTAGGTATAACTATGATTTTACTTTGACTTTTTAACAAACTATCATTGTGTTCAATTATAGCAGTATTGTAACGCGTAGTCAAGGGGATTTTTAAGAATTTCGTGTAAGTATCATCAAAGTCGGGTAAGACATGGCTTGGGGAATTTATTTCAGGGTTTGGATAGCGCAAAACTGGAGTTTCTTTACTTGTTGAAGGTTCAGGTTCAATTTGATTTTCAGGGTTAACCCTTCCAATCCCTTGCGTACCGAGCTCGGCACGCTCAAGATGGCCGCCGCTATTTCACGCCATTCTCCTCGCTCCCAGCGTGCCGAGCTCGGCACGCAAAACCCATATTTTATTTTATTTTTCATATTTTTTTGGTGAAACTTACATGGTCAAGGTTTTTTCCTAAAAAAGTAAAACAATTGTTTATGGTATTGCAACTCTTACATTTCTATGGTTCCGATGTAAACACAGATAAAAAAATTGAACAAAGTGAGCTCTGCCTTTTAGTTTTGACGTCATTTTTTTGCGCATGCGTGAAGGTCAAGTGACTCAAGTGCCGTAAAAAGGTTTGTTTATCTTTCTAAAAGTTTTGTGATTGTATTGTAATAGTGTTTTGTTTAATATAAACGATACGATAAAGGTGTTTACATAAGTGGATTTGTGATTATAGTTTTAGTTGTTGTGTAGTGAAGTGTAATGGATTTGTCAAGGATTGGCGCCATTTTCGTCCAATGTACCAAACAATTCAACATTTCGGTAAGTAATGTATAATTATATTCTAATTAGAATCTGTTATAGTTATACCCACATAATGTATTACAAATATGATATATGGCTGTATGTGGGTATTTCTATACATTATATTAGTAATTTGACACTAAACATATACCCGCTTTCGTAAATAAAAAAAAATATGCCAAATTCAAGTCATTATTTTATTTTTTCATTGTAATATACAAGATTAATATTGAAATATGGACACTAGACTCTGCTTATGCATTTGAACCAATTTTTGATGTAATATCTATATAACATTTATAGAATATTGCTTTGACAATTCTTGTGGTCAAGGTCATTGCACGAGTATTTACGTCGTACGTTCGTACTTCGTATTGTTTATTTTTTTATAGGCGTAAAGTGCAGACACTTTACTTCTGTACATAAAGGAACAATTCATAAAGCCGATACCTTATACAGAACTAAGATAAGTGGTCTAGTTATTTTTTTATACCAGTTTACCTAGAAATAAAAAAAATCCGGCCCGCTTTTCCGGGCCCCTGGATTAAAAAAAAAAAGGATTTTTGAACAAATTTTTTTATATATGCATTCGTAGGTATAAGACTCCCGGGAGTCTAGGGGTTAAGATTAACATTTTCAGGTACAAGTTCCGGATCAGGTGTAGCATCAGGTAAGTTTACTGGACTCGGAGGATTCAAGGGACTGAAGTCAGTAGCTTCGGCATCGAATGGACTTATATCTAATGGGCCTAAGTCTATTAGTTCAGAGTCAGGTAAGATTTCAGGATACACGGGATTAACAGGATAGCGAGAAAGAGCGTCAGCAGCTGAGTTAAGTTTCCCTTTTCTATATATTATTTCGTATTCAAACTCCTGGAGTTGAAGGCGCCAACGTTGTAGTTTACTGCTTGGATCAGTATGGTTAAATAGCCACTTTAAAGGACGATGATCTGTTACAATAGTAAATTTGCGGCCAAACAGATATGGTCTAAAGGTTTTACAACCCCAAACTATAGCTAACAACTCTTTTTCAGTTGTGCTATAATTAGTTTCGCATTTGTTTAGCGTTCTGGAAGCATAGGAAACGGGATGATCTTTGCCTATTGGACCTTGAGAAAGAATAGCGGATACTGCGTAGTTTGAGGCATCGCAGGTAAGGTTAAAAGGTTTTGTAAAATCTGGGTAGATAAGGACTGGAGCAGTGATTAGTTTGCTTTTTAGGTTTTCAAACGCGAGTTGCTGCTCGTTAGACCAATTGAAGGGGATATCTTTTTTCAGTAAGTTTGTGAGTGGTTTAGATAGTTTAGAAAATTCGGAAATGAAACGTCTGTAGTAGGATATCAGGCCTAAAAATGACTTAATATCTTTAGGGCATTTTGGTACAGGAAATTCTTGGACGGATTTAATTTTGTTTGGATCAGGTTTAAGACCGTTTTCGGTAATGATGTGCCCTAAGTAACCAACCTCCTTTCTTAGAAACTCACATTTGTCTGGTTGTAGTTTTAGATTGAAACAGCGGAGTTTTTGGAATACAGCCGTTAGATTTTGGATATGAGACGCCAAATCGAAGGAGTAGATAACGATATCGTCTAGATATACGAAGCATCTTTTCCCTTGAAGACCAGTGAGAACATTGTTCATAAGACGTTGAAAAGTGGAAGGTGCGTTTTTTAAACCGAATGGCATTCGGGTAAATTCAAAGTGACCCTGGGGTACACTAAAGGCTGTTTTGCAAGCATCGTTGGGGGCCATTTTTATCTGATGGAACCCGGAAGCGAGATCGAGAGTTGAGAAATACTTAGAGTTACCTAGCTGATCCAGAATTTCGACTATGTTAGGAATAGGGTAAGTTTCACCGATGGTATTGTCATTCAATTTTCTGTAATCTATTACGATGCGCCATTTCTTTTGGCCAGAGGCATCGATTTTCTTCGGAACTATCCATATTGGAGAAGACCAGGGAGATAAGGAAGGCTGGATAATCTTTTGATCGAGCATTTTTTTAATTTGTGTATTTACTTCTTGCTTATGTATCTCAGGGAATCTGTAGGATTTGACATTAATGGGTTGATCAGAAGACGTTCGGATTTCATGTTGGATAGCATCGGTTGAGGTAAGTAAGTCTTCAGGTAGGTGAAATATATCAGAGTATTTAGAACATATGTCATAAAGGGATTCTGTTTCTTCGGAATTCAAATGTGAAACGCGGAGTAGTTTAAGAACTTCATTAGTTCTTTCTAAACATGACTTATTAGTGCCACATGGCTGGCAAGATTCGTAATCGACTGGATACAAGGTAAGTCGAAGGTTGGAATTTATGATAGCGGGTTTTTCAGAAGTATTTAAGACAGTAAGATTCACGCGATTATTATTTTTTACTTTTACTAAGCAATTAGCGATGTATAGTGTATCACTAACGTGCTGATCAAGAATGAGACCTTCTCTTAGCTCAGGATTTGTGACTGAGCATTCTACGGTTACTTCGGATCGAGGAGGAATTTGGTAAGTAGGATCAGTGAAATTAAGTTTAATTTTATTTTTTTCTAGGTAAAGAATTTGGCGATTGTAGTCGATAGAGCACTGGAAGCGGGTAAGTAAATCTGTGCCTATTATTCCATCATAAGGTAAGTCTATCTTGTCTACTATGTGAAAGGTGAAAGGAATTGCTTCTTTACCAAATATAAGTTTAATGTCGAAATTACCAAGAGTGGGTACAGGGTCTTCAGTACTATCTATACCCTTTAATTTAATTATATTGTTCCTGAGTGGTATGTGCGAAAATGATTGGATGGATGTTTTCTTTATAAGGCATACGGAGGCTCCAGTGTCAACAAGAAGAGTAAGTGGTTTAGAGGATACGGATGTTGAAATGAGAACATGAGGTAAGGATACTTTACTAGAAATACAAGATAGTTCATATATTTTACTCTCGTTTTCTCTTGGAATTGGCTTTTCAAGGGCTTTGTGTTTTTGTTTGGATTCGGAATAAGCTTGGACACTTGCTTGGGGCTGGTTACCCGTGTGGTCCTTGGGAATTGAACAATGGACACTTGTTTGGGGCTGGCTACCCATGTGGTCCTTGGAAATTGAATTTTGGACACTTGCTTGGGGCTGGTTACCCATGTGATCCTTGGGAATTGAACTATGGACACTTGTTTGGGGCTGGCTACCCGTGTGGTCCTTGGATATCGAAGAGGTGCCATTATCATTTAGGGGTTTTGCCTGAAATCGTTGTTTGGGTCTCACGAGACACCTCCGTGAGCCCACTAGTCGTTTAAATTTTGGCTAAGGTCGTTCTGTGGGTAATCAGTGCTAGTAGATGGTTGTGGTTCAGTTTCATCATAGTTGTAACCGTCGTCGACTAGACAGTTTACGCGACTGGAATTAGGTTTATTATTGTCTTGATTTGGGCGATGCTGGGAATACGAAGGCTGAGGTATTTTGAACCGATTGTTATTGTATTCGCGTTTCCTGCAGGTCTCGATTGTATGCCCTTGGGTTTTGCAGTAACGACAGTATTGACCTTGGTTGTTTTGGTTGTAAGGTCTCGGAATTTGGGGCCTAGCACTTCCGTTGAAGTTGATAGGTTTGGATGCTTGGTAGGGTCTTGGAGGTGGACGTTGTGGTATGGAAGAGTGGAAGTTAGTACGTTTGTTAAATAAGTTTAATATTTTTTCTTCGGAAATTGCTAAATTGATAGCGTCGTTAAGGTTTGATGGGTTCTTACCCCGGACTAAATTAGAGAGTTCAGGCTTAAGGCCAAGTAAAAACGTATGGAGTGCCAAGTCTTCCATGGCTGCTATGCGACCACTAAGCTCCGACTTCTTTTTATTGGATAGGGTTACTTCAGTTAATAATTTTGAAAGGCAAGTTTCTAAGCGTAATGCAAATTGGCTAACGGGTTCATTAATATTCTGTCGGCATTCTTGCAAATCAGTTAATAAGTGCGCGTAATGCTTTCTCTCTCCGAATTGAGTCTTTAAAAAGTCGCATAACTGGTCCCAATTATCGAATTCTTTTATTGAACAGGCTATCTCGGCTTTTCCCTCTAGTTGTGACAATATATATTTGAATAGAATTGATTGTTGTGGCCCTGACGCCAATTCAATAGCGTTGCTGCAGTTAGAAACAAACGAATTTAGTTTTTCCCGTGTTCCGTCAAACGGTTTAATAAATTTAAATAATGTGGCAATGGGTACGCCATCCACCTTCTCGGATTTAAGTTGAGATTCCTTAAGAGACATGGCTAAAAGAAATTAAGACACACAAAAATAAAATAAAATTTAAATTAAATGAACAGTGAAGCTATACGGTGTAATAGGCAGCCACCCAAGTAACTTAATACTCGGATAGCGTCGAGTAGTTTGTGCAGTAATTTCTAAGAATTGACCCGTGAGATTATAATGTTGGAACAATAATGGTTACTTATAGATAATATTATAATTAAAACGATTGTTTAAAAGTCTTAAATTCGTCAAACATAGATTTTCGGACCACGAATGATTCACTTCAATTACGCACTTGAATGTTTCGGCTTATATAGAACTGCACTTTCACTGTTAATTGGAAAATAAATTAACTTACAGGATCGCGCAGCAACAGAGGTGCAGGAACATGACCAGTTCACCTTATTTTCTTTACAGGAAGCACCACACGCCTCGGGGATCCGCAGAACCACAGGAATCTTCAGAATAGCAGGTAAGTTTTAACGATTCTTCCTTTCTTTTCAGGAACGTGACAACAACTTTCTTTGGTTTAGTAGGTAATTATTTTTTCAGGATGCAGATTTATTTCGGGGTAGAGACACAATATTCACCAGGATAACACGAAAGCTTTCAGCACGAAATAGTTCTTCAAAATTGGAATAGAGATGGATATGAGTTCGATGCACTTTTTGACACTCGCGGAAAGGTCACTTTTCAGCATTCACAAATTAATGAGCCCGAACGGAGACGTCCCAAGGATACCTTCACCATCGGTATCCCACCGCTGCCACCAAATTGTTATATGGATTCGGCCGAAGGCCTTTTTTAAAAAACAGAATTAAAAAATGAAATTATTTATTAGATGAATTACAATAAAACTGGGCTTGATTTGGGGCAAGTGTCACGCGCGCGGATGATGGATACGAACTGAACTGCTCTATATGGATAATTATAAAGAAAGCTCAAAAGTGCTGACTAGGTGAACTAGAATAGGGTTCCTTAGTACTTTTATATACGAGGACCATTTATAACAGAACGACGGGGTGTGCGGTTAGGTACATTTTTTCCCGCCTTAACAAAAAAAACAAAAAAAAGGTCTCGTACACCGGTAGAAGACTAATGCAATATCACTACGTAGAAAAACTACTTTTGAAAGACGAAAATGATGAGCAAGAACAAGTATAAGCAATTTTTTAGATATTTTTATATATATTTTTAGCATTTGACATGCTTAGCACTATACATTAAACTCACTTTGTGTTTAAAGTATAAGCAAACTTAGACACGAAGAGGGTTTTCAGGTGAAGACGATTTTTTGTCTAAATTTCAAAGTTATAAAGCAAAATCAGGCTTAGCATATGTACAGATGGCGAGGTGGTTTATATACCAGCCTCCCGTACGAATGTTTTGGGTTCGATTCCCACACAGGACAACACAAATGGGTGTACTTTGTGTCCTTGAAATTGTATGTTTGTAAAGTCCGCCGCAATACAAGGATTATTCCTTAATGCAGGATGATGTAATTTAAAAAAATCTTTGATATGATTAATGTACGAGCGTACATAAGTGTTAAATCGAAACTAGTACACTAGTAATTACGTAAAACATACAAGGTTAGGCACGATTTATGATGTACAAAAATTTAGTAAAAGGGACACGCGTGTTCAGTCCGACGGCGCGGGCTCGTAGAGTAAAAATGTTCTGTGGGCGCGGAGCCAATAGAATGAGGAATGAGGAGTGGCAGCGGCGCTCGCGACTCGAGGCAGCATACCCCACCCCGCGCTGGTGCCAGCGCGTACAATTACCATAGGAGGAATAAATAGCATCATATTTGACAATTACCAAAGTGTTTTTCGACACCACAATTTATGGCAACTAAAGGCAAATATTGCCTTTAGTTGCCATAGAACACACAAGAATTTCAGTGTGTGTCACCGCCCCATCCTTTCCCACGGGTGTCGTACAAGGCGACTAGGGGAAATAAGCAATTATCACCCAGTGTATTACTGCTCACTTGCTATCGGGCCCGAACGGGTCGGTACCACCGCCTCAGCGTCAGTGTGTTTTGGTTGTAGCAGCAGATAGCCGTTTATTCTCTCCTTTCATATTTGAGAAATTTAATGTTGCGCAGCGGCTTGAAAATACTCTCGGTATAGCTGAGTTCATGAGCGACGGTTACCATTTACAATCAGGTGGGCCGTGACTCGTTCGCCATAATTAGCAATTAAGAAGGTTTTCTCTCAAAAATCATATTAAGGTCCACAAGGGGATGAAGCACGCTATTTTAGGTAATGAAATCGTTGTGACACCTCAAAAAAACGACATAGGTACTGGGCAAATGAACCCTGACGGCTATATATCACGACTGTGGGAGTCTGTCCGTGTGGTAACGGACTAAGAATACAAGTGTACGGGAGACGTACAAGGCGACTAAGGGAAGTAAGCAATTATCATCCATTGCATGACTGGTGGTAGGGCTGGGTACCAAGTGGGACTAGTCACTTGGTATCGGGCCTGAGCGGGTTTATACCACCATCTCCCATGTGACCGGCCATGAAGTACATCGTTGCGTTTTGGCTGTAGCAGCCGTTTATTCTTTCATTTTATATCGGTGAAATGAGCAGTGGCTTGACAATACTCTCGGTATAGTTGAGTCTATGAGCGACGGTTGCCATTTACCATCAAAGATATACTAGAACAGCATGTCATGAAATATGGTAAGCCTGTTTATAATGAGAGTATGAAAAATCTCGCTACGTCCCCTAATGTTGCCTAAAAGTTCAAAGTTTAAGCCGACTGAGGAATACCGGGGGAGTGGACAGCAGCGCTCCCTCGAGTATTAACAACATCCACTGCGATCGCCAACCCGCTTGCCAAGCGTGGCGATTACGGCATTATCCCCCATGACGGGACCGCTCGTTGTGGCGTTCTCTTGGGGCGGCCTATGTCCAGCAGTGGACGATGAAAGGCTGATGGATGGATGGATGGATTTTTATATTTCAATACCAATTACTGAAAATCATTTTATATATTAACTAGCCTTTGCCAGCGGAGCTAAATGGGGATTTACTCGAGCGTTGTGGGGACCTAATCGATTGTGAAGGTTAGATGCTAAAAAGAAAAAAGTTTATATGAGTATACCCTTTCACTGGTGGGGGGAGCCTGTACAGGTTTTCAAAACTGTAAAAAAAAACAGTCACCATGAAATATTCGAGCGCTTCAAATATTAATAGTATATGCGCACGTTTCTCTGATAAAGAAAAAAAACTAGACGTCGCGGGAAGACGTCCTGACCAGATGTGGGAACATCGAAATTATTTTATAGAAATAAGATGATCATAACTTGGCAAAGTACTCCTCAAGACGAATCAAACGAGTATAAACGCGATAGGGTTGCGTCGTTTCACTACAGAGTTCCTGTGGCCCCCTTCCAGTTTCGTCATCAGCCCCTGGATACCATCTAGAGGCAAAGTACTCGTCAAGACGAATCATACGAGCCCAAACTCGATGGGGTTGTGCCGTTTCATTTTAGAGTTCCTATGTCCACCTTCCAGCTCCACCATGAGATCAGCTCCATGTCATCATAATATTGCATTGTCACGCAATATACAAGTTCACGTAAAATTTCAGCTCAATCGAAAACCGGTAAGTGTGTCAAATTTAACTTGCAAGATTTGAACGGGACAAGTAAAATAAAAGCGTCGCCACGCCAACAGCCGATTTTACCCTCCCGCTGCATTAGATGTTTCACATCAAAAATATTAATTTGCTGGATTGCATGCATGGTGGGGGTGGCCGTACGAAGGGGTTGAAAACAGGAAAAAAACATTATTCGAGCGCTTCAGACATTGACAAGGGATGTTAAGTGAACCCTCTAGTAGCTCCTATTCAAAAGACTGACGATTTGGATGCGACCAAAAGTCATGGGCGATTTTTGAAAATGCAAAAAAAAATCGCGACCTTGAAATACTCGAGCGCGTCAGATTATTATACAGATGCTTCATCGTTATGTCCTTGTTGTACTGACCCATAATCTAACAATTATGTGGAAGAACTTCCTTAATCTGACAGTTTGAAAAAAGACATACTTTTTTTTATTTTAATTACCTATTCAATGTAATAAATGCGATAACGGTGGACGGTGTGAGAGAGTGAGGGATAGAGAACGAGTGAGAAGGGCAGACTGGCACGAAGTGGGAAATACATAGTTCTCAGCGACTGCATGCACCACACTTTATTAATGATTTTAGCTACTTCGGCTTGTGCAAATCGGCAGATTATATTTTTTTTGTTATTCCTTCAAAATAAAAAAAAATCAACCGCGCTCGAGAATGTCAAGGTACCGTTTTTTCTTTGCAGCTTTGTAACCCTCCCACTCCCTTTCGTCACGCTCAAATCGTCAGATTTTCAAAATATACTTTTATTAGCTCGTAATCAACCCACATTACTTAACCTGACGCGCTTTAGTATTTCCGACCATCGATTTTTTTTTACTATATAGAGGGCTTATACTCGTATATGGTACAGGTACTCAGCAGGATGCAAGGTATCCTCCCCTATGTTAATCTGCCGCGCTTGAGTAAATTCCAAAATCCCTTCCTGGGGCTCCCCTACTATTTTACAATAATCATTATAAGTCATAAAAAATCGTCCATTATCTCATACGAAGCACCCGATTTGGAAAATCTATAGACCTGTCAACGTCATTATTTTAAGTTTTTTAAACAGAGGCTTACATGAGGTTAGTGCGCCCGAACTACAAATCGCTTTTATGTATTTCTTTTGGACTATGAATACCTTATTAATGTCAGTGGAGTTGCTCCAAAGAAGTAGTCCATATCTCAGTACAGAACATAGCATAGCCGTAATAAGCCGTCATTGCTGTCTTCTGGTGTGAGGTACACCTTAATTTTTTTTTTGTTTTATTTTTTTATATACGATATGGGCCTTCCAATTACAATAAATATCTAGTGTAAAACCTAGAAAAAGTGTATCTACAGATTTTATTGATTAATTGTGAAACATTAAATTAAATTGGTGGTTGTTATTGTATTTAGTAAAATTAATACATTTTGTTTTTGATATATATTTACATTAAGGTTGTTTCATTTTAGCCAATTTAAGATCGACTCTAATTGTATACATAAACATAATGGAATAATATTGTATATATAATGAAATGTTTGTTAACAATGTTTTTGAATGTATAGATTAATTATTGCTAGCTTTAGATGTACCCGATAGATGGCAATAGGCTCGCTCCTTGTACTACGATGTAATCATCCTGGTATTATAAAGATCAAAGTAGGTAAATTTTAATTACCAGATTTTTATCCGTCGAAATTTTTACTTGATATTTGACAATACCTTATTTTAGATATTAAAATTTTAATTTTTGAGACCAATTTGAGTAGGATACAAAACGAAATCATGTATGGGTATTCTCCTTTAAAATCACACATATATATGCACAGTTCAAATCCTGCTTGTGACTTTTATTTCCAATTTAAAATTTTCGCACTTTGTGTTAATTTATATGGCTAGCATCTCAAATGCTTAAAATACATAAAATATCAAATATTTATCAGTACATAATGAGAGAGTGCAATTTCTTTATTTTTAATAGATCGTGCTGGTATTTGTATGTGTGGCATAACATAAAACTATGCGTAGAACACGTGACTGTTATACCTTGTTTAGTTTATAATACAATAAATATAATATGGTGCTATAAATTAATAGATCATACGCCAATCTCACTGATAATTTAAGATTGTTAGATTGATCGTTACGATAGCATTAGATATAAAAACTTCGTGAAAATTCCAAAAAAATATAGTCTTATATTCGACACGAGCTTAAAAGTAAGTTTTATACATTTTGTCGAATTCCCGATTATTCTGCTTATTTTTTATTAACTCATCGTAAATCGCTCAAGGTGGGCTTTTTACTATAGACAACAGTCTACAATATCACACAAGTAGTTGTTAATCTTTGAGTTTGTAAGTGCTTGATTACATCCTTCTTGAATAATTTGTGTAGTAATTTTAACTCTTTGTCTTCGAAGGCAGATTATTACTATTTACGATTTAAAACACAAAAAAACTCTCGGTACATGGACCTCTGCGAGCTTCTCATCATTAAAACAATGAAAAACTGTGTTAGACTGTTTTGTGTTACTAATTCAATTTGGTTCAAATAAAATAAATTACCAATTTTTAATGTTTGTTAATATTCAGATCCATCACGATGAAATTCTTCCTGGCAATCGCACTTATCGCCTCCGTGGCCTCGGCTGCATACATCAAGCCCGCCGTTGTCAGCGGTGAGGTCGCCGAGATCCAGGAGATCATCGCAGCCATCAACAACCCCAGCACTAACCCCGCCACCGCCGCCGCTCTGGAAGATATGCTCCTCGACTTGCTCGGTCTGAGCCCCGAACCCATCGCTGTAGGTCCCGCTGTCGTGGAAGCTGGCGAGCCCATCTCTGTCGGTCCCGCTATCGTGGATGCCGCTGAGTCCATCTCCGTTGGCCCCGCTATGATTGACTTCCCCCTCCCCGATGGTGGTGCAGTAACCGCTGTTGAGCCCAGCCCTGTGGCCGTACCCGCGCCCGCCGTGATCGCCGATGCCACCACCGGTACTCCTCTGGTCCAGATCATCCTGAACATTAACCAGGCCTCCGCTGATGCTAGCCCCGTCACCATCTCCCCTATCGCCGTCGCTGAAGCCTCTCCCCAACCCGAGCCCGTCAATGTGGTTGAGACCGCTGTCAACCCCGTACAGGTTGTTGAGACCGCTCCCGTATCTCCCATCCAGGTCGTCGACACTGCTCCCGTATCTCCCGTCCAGGTTGTTGAAACTGCTCCCGTCGCTGTTGAACCCGTCGTCATTGGCACACCCGTGCTCCCCTCCCCCGCTGTTGTCCTCCCCGAGGAACTCAACTAAGAAATAACATATTATTTTATCGTCTCTAAAACGTGTACCTAATGTGTATATTTTATATGTGATACAATAAAAGAGATGTCTGTGTTAAAACTATTTTTTTAATTTGATGACATACCTACCAGGGGTGTTAAAATGGATCTCACTTAATCGTATCGACATCGCATTATGTCATTGTGATTGGTTAGGAGATCACCGTGATTGGTCGAGGGATTATTGCGACTTCGCGCGTCAGTTTCTCTACCCACAAGCGAGATGATACGATGTCGATACGATTTAGTGAGTTATATTCTACGGGCCCTGTTCTGTTTTCACAAATGATACCTACCTGATATAAAATACACTTAATATTTACCTCATTAATGTTTTTCAATATAATTAAGATGATTGCAGGCGAAATTGATACCCACAATTTAGAAAATTCTCATCTGAAAAATTACTGGGCATTTTTGCACTTTATAATGCATGCATGGCTACAGTAGTCTCATATTGCGGTCCTACCCCGGCGGTAAAACCAAGGACTGCAAAGACCAAGACCACGCACAGCACATACTGTTTACGGTTGAATATTTTAGAATCACTATCTACTGCTCGGTGAAGTAAAATATCGTGACGAAACCTGCATACCTGAGAGATTTTCTCAGTGACTTGTGAAGACTGCCGGCATGCACCAGGTCGGCCTGGTGGAAGGACCTACCCTTCACACATTGAACTGAAATGGTACCTGTGCCCATCAATATGATTGTAATGGGATGAAAAAAAAACTCATTCTTTTGTCTACGGACTTATGAGATTTATGAGGTTTTATGGCGAGTATGGCAATGGTAACGGCTTAGTGTAAAGTGGCGAGAAAAATCAACGCATTGTCTTTGGATATTTTTATATATATTTTTAGCACTTGACATGCTTAGCACTATACAATAAACACAAAGTGAAAAATGTGAAATCGAAAATAACAGTCACGAGCAGGATTTGAACCTGCATCTCCTGGATACCATCCAGATGCTTTGCCAATTCAGCCATCGTGACAATTGTATAGTGCTAAGCATGTCAAGTGCTAAAAATATATATAAAAATATCTAAATATTTATAGGGTTTGCGTCAATGATGTTTTGTAATAGATTGTACCTATTCTAGTACTCTCATTGTAAACTTGCATAACTTGCAAATATTAATAACTAGCTGATTCCTGTGACTTCATCAGCGTTAAAGATTTACTTACTAGATTCGCCCCTATTTCTCATGATTTTACCAAAACCATTGAAATGTATGTGTATCCTATCTCAAATCTATACTATTATAAAACTGTAACATAGCTATGTCTGTACATTCAAGATATTTGAGAAAACATGAATGTAATAGGCTATATAGGCGTGTCTAAACACAAAACATTCTTTTTTAGAATTTTTGTCTGTTTATCTGTTTGTTTGTTCGCGCATCACGCAGAAACTACTGGACGGATTTTGATGCAACTTTTTTATTTGAAAGGCCTTAATTAGACTTAAAAACTGGTATACATTTTATCTCGCTATATCGGGAACCTGAGATATAACCGAAAAACTAGCTGTCGGCTGCGGCGAAGACGCTGGCAAAGGCTAGTATTAAATAAATGTAATATTCTTAATTCAAACGCCTAAATATGTGTGTTAAGTCCTATCTCTAAATTAGAAACCTATCAAACCACCTCATTATTTTTCCCTCTTTATTATTTTAAATGACCACTTGCTTCCTTATCTTCTCTCTATCAGCATTCCTCTAAGTAAGCATTACAACCATTGACGTATAAATATTGGAACGATATGTTGTAATTGTTTATATGCCTTACAGAACAAATTATTTGTGAATGTGGAAAAGGAGAAGTTTAGTGTGAGCGGGATTCGAACCTGCGTCCCTTCCAATCCGGGGAAGTGCTCTAGACCGTTAAAACATCGCACTGACCGATGGCCGTTCCCAATCTCCACTTCACATTTGTCTTTACGACCCACGCCACCTATTGGATCCATTTACATGCATTAATCCAATATAATTAATGACGCTATTTTTAAACATTTTGATCTGTAGTTTAGCACTTGACTTGCTCAGCTCGTACATTTAAGATATTTGAGAAAAAACGACTGTATTAGTCTATTATAGGCGTGTCCAAACACAAAATTATGTTTTTTAGATATTTTGTCCTATTTGTTTGTTTGTTTACCTGATTGTTCGCGCGCGCATCATGCAGAAACTACTGAACGGATTTTGATGCAATATTTTTATTTGATAGCTCTCGATTATTCTTAAAAACTGGTATACATTTTATCCCGCCACTATATTGGAAACCTGAGATATAACCTAAAAACTAGCCTATGGCTGCGGCCGCGGGCAAAGGTCTAGCATTACGCCTACTACAAATAAAAATAGGAACGTTTCAATTTCAAAATGTTCCTCCACATTTTTTTAGCCTTCAACGTGCATATGTCAACGTACCTATAGATGAAGGCCCTTCTAAGACAATCGTGTACCGTTGGTATAACGAATTTAAGCGCGGTGTCTAACTTGAGGGATGAAGAAAGATGTGGTCGCCCTTTGATGGTTATTACGGAAAACAATGTGCTAGAAAGTAGTGCATAGCTGAAAATTTAATCCTAGCTAAGAAAACAGGTGATCTATAGATTCAGTAAACAAACTACTGCAAATTTGATCAGAAAACGTTCACGAGAGCATCTCTGCATGAAGAGGATAGTTTCACGCCGGTTGCCACACAGCCTCACAAGCTCAGAAGCAGGTCCTTGTCGAAAGGTGCCATGAGATGATTGATAAATTTGAAGCAGGCCCGTCTCGGCGTGATACCACATTGGTGGTGATGTATTTTGGATTTATCAAAACGAATCAGTAGCTACCAAAGTAAAACGATCTAGAAACGTGGAGAAGATTTTTTATTTCGTAGGTATAATAAATAAATATTCACGGACATGTTTCACTCAACGTCCTCTGGTCCCAAACTAAGCTTAACGCTTGTGCTATGGGTACCAGATTACGGATATAATGCATGTACTACAATTTTTGTAAATACATATATATAATAGATAGAATCCGTGTGGTGACGGACTAAGAATACAAGTGTCACCACCCCATTCTTTCCCACGGGTGTCGTACTAGGCGACTAAGAGAATTAAGCAATTATCATCCATTGCATGACTGGTGGTAGGGCTGGATACCAAGTGGGAGTACTCACTTGGTATCGGGCCCGAGCGGGTTGGTACCACCATCTCCCCTGTGACCGGCCATGAAGCACATCGTTGCGTTTTGGCTGTAGCAGGAGATAGCCGTTTATATTTCATTTCATATCTGTGAAATGAATTGGTAAGCAGCAGCTTGACAATACTCTCGGTATAGTCGAGTCCATGGGCGACGGTTACCATTTACCATCAGATGGACCGTGGCTCGACTGAAACTACACGCAATAAAAAAAAAAGAAAAAACACCCAGACGCACTACAAATATCTGTGTTCATCACACAAATAATTGTCTTGAGTGGGAATCGAACCCACGACCTTGTGCAAGGAAGTCGGTCACACTACCGACTACGCCACGAGGCACGTCATATTAATATTGTGAAAATCAAATAGCAGTCGCTCTCTAGCAAAATTAGTATTTTAGGTATTTTGGACCCTATTTGACCCCAGTTCAATCGGAAATAGGAAAGGGCCTTACGATTATATAGTACTTACCTATTATATATACTCGTACTTACAAAATAACAACAAACCATAATGCGCAGTCCAATCTGATATTCTAAAGTAACATCGACATAAGTACTACGCGTATTGATAAAACGATATTGCATTGTAAATATCTTAACCCTGCAATAAATTTGAGTTAGGGCTTCACATGTTGTAAACGGATCGTTAAACAATAAATTTTGATAAATATTGTCTACTGTGACGTCATTGGTAATACTTCTTTGGAGTACACTACTTAATGTACCTAAATGAAACAATTTTACAGTCCCGAATCACACCTTTTTTTTTTTGTTAAGGCGGGAAAAAATGCACACCCCAACGAACAGGGTAATGTAGAGCCCTCACCCACTAGATACTTAAACCCGCCGTGTGCCGTCTCTCCGTCTGTGTTAGTGTTGGCGGGTCACTGGAACTATGTTGCATCACTTCAGTGGTCGGCCAGCTACTCCCGAATCCCATCTAGATATTAAACAATGTAATGTATTCCAATAATATGACATGACGATATTTTTTATGAATATTTGGTTTGTATAGGTCTCATATAAATTTCTCTAAGGTTTTACTATGAAATTTACCAGAAAATTGTGTTTTCTTAAATTTACTCTTCATCTCAAATACCAAGGTATTATCTTTAACATTAATTGGTCAGTAAACAATAAATTTAGAATTGTCCCACCCCTCTCTACCCATGGGAGTCGTAAGAGCCGACTGAGGGAATACCGAGGGAGTGGGCAGCAGCACTCTTCGAGTATTAACAACATCCACTGCGATCGCCAACCCGCCTGCTAAGCGTGGCGATTACGGCACTATCCCCCATTCATGGGGAGGCCTATGTCCAGCAGTGGACTTTAAAAGGCTGATGGATGGATGGATGGAAACAATAAATACTATCTTTAAAAAAAAAAACAAATGTTTAAGTATATTTATCTGCGGTTCTATATATCGGTATACCTAGTAGCGAGAGTTTTGAAGTCCAATCAACAGCTATCAAATGAAAAAAATATTAAAATTAGTCCAGCAGTATCTGTACAATGTGCGAACAAATAGACAGGCACTAAAGAAATGTAAAAAAGAAAATTTGCTTTTATTCAGACGCCTAAATAGCTGAATGCAGTAATTTTTCCCCAAATGTATTTGTACAGATACTATATATCATGTTACAGTTGTAATAAAAAAACTAGACGTCGCGGGACCTCTACCAGATGTGAAAACTCAAAATTATTTTGTAGAAATAAAATGATCATAACTTGACAAAGTACTCTTTAAGACGAATCAAACGAGTATAACTCTAACTCGATGGGTTTGGGTCGTTTCATTACAGAGTTACTGTGGCCACCTTCCAGCTCCATCATCAGACCCTGGATACCATCTAGAGACAAAATACTAGTCAAGACGAATCATACGAGCCCAAACTCGATGGAGCTATGTCGTTTTATAACGGAGTTCCTACGGCCACCTTCTAGCTCCATCATCAGACCCTGGATATCATCTAGGTATGGAGTACTAATGAAGACATTTCAAACGAGCCCAAACTCGATGGGGTTGCGCCGTTTCATTATAGAGTTCCTATGTCCACCTTCCAGCACCATCATCAGATCAGCTCCATGTTACCATAATATTGCATTGTCACGTGATATACATACGCGTGTAAAATTTCAGCTCAATCGGAAATCGGGAAGTGTGTCAAATTTAACTTGCAAGATTTGAACAGGACAAGTAAAATAAAAGCGTCGCCACGCTAACAGCCGATTTTACCCTCCCTCCGCATTAGATGTTTCACATCAAAAAAAAAAAAGAATCATGCCTGTATCACCGAAGAGGTAGACAGAGGTGTATTACACTCCCACGGTTCGCCATCAATGTTTAAGTTCCAGGTAATAGGGGGCGAGCCTATTGCCGTCTACCGGGCAAACTTAAACTTTCCAAACTCCGGGCTGCTACTGAGCAGTTTTCTTTTTACGAAAAATCTCAATAACATTGCCCAACCCGGGGATTGAACCCGAGACCTCATGATCAGCAGTGGCCCATACTACCTCTGCACCACCGAGGCAGTTTTGTAATATACCTACAGAGATATACTATAATCTGTATGATAAAGCCGTAACTGAGCTGTGTCTGTACATTTAAGATATTTGCGAAAAAAGTACTCTATTAGGCTATTTAGGTATCTCTGGATCCAACACATATTTTTAGATATATTGTCTGTCTGTAGGTTTGTTTGTTTGTTCGCACATCACTCTGAAACTACATGACGAATTTTGATAAAACATTTTATTTGATATCTCTTGATAAGATTAAAAACTGGTGTACTTACATTTTATCCCGCTACTATACCGGGAGCCTGAGAATAGCCTAAAAACTAGACTAGTAACCTATAGAGCTGAAAAAAAATCCAGTTAAAAAATTTAAGAACAAGAATGTTCTTAAGATAATGTATTTCCTAATATCCACTCATAATTGCATGTTATATAAGCATAATGCAATAAAATTAATGTTATTGCAATTATAAAATAATAAACAATCACAGCCACCTGATATGTGCGTTGTGTTCAGCGTTCTATAATAAAGGTGAATATAGTTTTTCTTAATTTAAGTAGGTACTTACTAATTAAATAATTAGAGGGCGTTACATTGTTCAGCGTTCTATAATAAAGGTGAATATAGCTTTTCTTAATTTAAGTAGGTACTTACTAATTAAATAATTAGAGGGCGTTACATTGTTCAGCGTTCTAATAAAGGTGAATATAGCTTTTCTTAATTTAAGTAGGTACTTACTAATTAAATAATTAGAGTGCGTTGCATTGTTCAGCGTTCTATAA
Source organism: Leucoma salicis (assembly GCA_948253155.1). Lineage (NCBI taxonomy): Eukaryota > Metazoa > Arthropoda > Insecta > Lepidoptera > Erebidae > Leucoma > Leucoma salicis. Next base: position 7,283,192 of record OX411820.1, on the reverse strand, counting down.
TAAAGGTGAATATAGCTTTTCTTAATTTAAGTAGGTACTTACTAATTAAATAATTAGAGTGCGTTGCATTGTTCAGCGTTCTATAATAAAGGTGAATATAGCCTTTCTTAATTTAAGTAGGTACTTACTAATTAAATAATTAGAGTGCGTTGCATTGTTCAGCGTTCTATAATAAAGGTGAATATAGCCTTTCTTAATTTAAGTAGGTACTTACTAATTAAATAATTAGAGTGCGTTGCATTGTTCAGCGTTCTATAATAAAGGTGAATATAGCCTTTCTTAATTTAAGTAGGTACTTACTAATTAAATAATTAGAGTGCGTTGCATTGTTCAGCGTTCTATAATAAAGGTGAATATAGCCTTTCTTAATTTAAGTAGGTACTTACTAATTAAATAATTAGAGTGCGTTGCATTGTTCAGCGTTCTATAATAAAGGTGAATATAGCCTTTCTTAATTTAAGTAGGTACTTACTAATTAAATAATTAGCGTGCGTTGCATTGTTCAGCGTTCTATAATAAAGGTGAATATAGCTTTTCTTAATTTAAGTAGGTACTTACTAATTAAATAATTAGCGTGCGTTGCATTGTTCAGCGTTCTATAATAAAGGTGAATATAGCTTTTCTTAATTTAAGTAGGTACTTACTAATTAAATAATTAGCGTGCGTTGCATTGTTCAGCGTTCTATAATAAAGGTGAATATAGCTTTTCTTAATTTAAGTAGGTACTTACTAATTAAATAATTAGAGTGCGTTACCAGTACCAGTGGTCCGTCAACACAGGCGGTGAGACGGCACACGGCGGGTTTCTTTAGTGGGTGAGGGCCTTACACTACCCTGGTCGTTGCCTCGAGCGACGGGGTGTGCGGTTAGGTAAATTTTTTCCCGTCTTAACAAAAAAAAGGCAGAGGTGTATTACACACACACGGTTCGTCAGCTATGTTTAAGTCCCACGTAACAGGGGGTGAGCCTATTGCCGTCTACCGGACACATTTTGAAACTTCGAGCTGCTACTGAGAATTTTTCTTTTTACGAAAAAGCTCAATAACACTGTCTGGCCTGGGTATCGAACCCGAGACCTCATTATCAGCAGTCGCTCACACTACCGCTGCGCCACAGAGGCAGATAAATTAAGTAGGTAGCAACTACGTGCAAAATCAGTCCCGTGGCACTGGAAGAGTAGTAGTTCCTATGCGGCTTCGATTGAAGGGAGACAGACTTTTTTTTTTGTTAAGGCGGGAAAAAATGTTCCTAACCACACACCCCGTCGTTCGCGGCAACAAACAGGGTAGTGTGGGGCCTTCGCTCACTAAATAAACCCGCCGTGTGCCGTCTCTCCGCCTTTCTTGGCGGGCCACTGGAACTATGTTACATTACTTCGGTGGTGAAGGGAGACAGACCTACTTCTTTGTTTTTTATAAGAGAGCTGGATGGAAACAGGAGCTGGGAATGACAAAATTATGTTGTGGAATTCGAGATTCACCCCCTTCACGTCTTTTCTCTTCGCCGTTGGTCACAACATATCTACTTGTCTATATGCATACAAACTGCATCTCAAGTTTACTCAAAAATATCTACTAACGAGGGCAGGATTAGACTTCGTTCCATTATTAGTATATGTTGATGAACAATTTTTCTTACGATCAGCAACTTTCTGCTAACATCACGAATTCACGATATTCTTAAGATTACCATGCTTACAATTCTTTATGAGTGTATTGTATTGCCGTTGAAGTAACGACAGAAGATAAGAAGAAGAAAATACAACAAATTTCCCTATGACTATGGAATATAAAGTCTATTTTTAAAATATCCCTGTTTTTGATCTATATTTTTTAGCGTTTGACATGCTCCGCCACGTTTTAAAGTACAAATTATTTGTGAATAAGGAAAAAGAGTTCTTTGTAATAGCGGGAATCGAACCCGCATCTTTTCCAATCCCAGCAACATATCTCTGTTGTATGAAGGGGTATTTTGAATCCGTGTGGAAAATGCATACACATCGGTTTTTTTATACTACGTAGATAGCAAAAAAGCACACGGCCCACCTGATGGCAAGCGGTTACCGTAGCCTATAGACGCTAGCAACACCAGAGGCATCACTAGCAAATCGCCAACTCCAAGGAAAGGGATAGGAGGCAATAAGGAAGGATATTAAAGAGAGGATAAAAAGGGGGTTTGGGCCTTAGGCACTCTCACTCCCTATACGAAACACAAGAGAGGAAGTACCTACCATTGTTTCACGCTAATCTTCCGTGAGAAGATGGTACTTCACCGATCGAGCTGGCCCATTCATCCTAAGACAAGCAAGGCTCTTGAACACATGAATTATTTAGACGTTTCTTTCTCTCATTGTGGCTACATAAAGACAGTTAAAGCATGAAAATCTTTTACATCCTAATCGAAAAATAAAAGTCATACTAATATTCATGGATTACTCGTTAGATTAGCATTCTCTGATAATAAAATCGTATATAACCGCGCGAGTTTGTATTGTACGATATATTTGTATCGCAAGTTCAATACAAAACAAGTAAGTATTCAATAATTTTTAATTGCTTTATGCTTTTGGTTTTTTAAAGTCATTACTTTATCACTATTGGGCACGAGATTCCTCTCAAAGTGGGAGGAATTCTAGGCCGTCGTCCACCACTCTCACTTTTCAAGTCGTGGAGCTAATTTTTAAAGCGTATCGGATTCCTCTCGATGCGAATGGTGAAGAAAATCACCGAATAGTGATAATTTGTAATTATATTTTATTATTAAGTGATAATTATTAAGGCTGCTTAAAAGCCTTAGCTTACTGTCGGACAAATCACTCAGGCATGTAGGTATCCTAAAAATAAGTACCTATTGGCCATTACAACAACCTCCATTGGAAGCAAATCTCACTGAAGATGGAAACTAAGCCTTCCTTCCTCTGCCGTCATTCATATTTCATAAAATAACTATTAAATATTTTTAATATAAATTAATAAATAAGTACTTAAACTACCATCATTATTTTCAGAAATGAAATTCCTATTGACTGTTGCTGCCGTCATCGCCGTGGCCGTCGCTGTGCCCACACAGCGCGGTCTTGTAACACCTGGGATCGCTGGCCCCGCTCCCGTCCTCGTCGACACTGAGCCAATCTCTGTTGGACCAGCCATCGTCGACTCATTTCAGCCCATTGCTATTGGACCCGCTATCATCGACTCCTTCGAGCCTATCTCTGTTGGACCCGCTATCATCGACTCCTTCGAGCCCATCGCTGTTGGACCCGCCATTGTTGACTCTTTCGAGCCTATCTCTGTTGGACCCGCAATCGTCGACTCCTTCGAACCCATCTCCGTTGGACCCGCCATCGTTGACTTCCCCGTTGAAGCTGCCCCCGCTGTTGTACCTGAAGCTACCCCCAGCGCTAGCGCTCCTCTCGTCCAGATCATCCTGAACATCAACCAGGCCGCCGTTGAGACTAGCCCCGTTGAGGTTTCTCCAGTCATCATCCCTGAAGCCATCGTACAGCCAGAGCCTGTTCAGGTTGTTGAAACTGCCCCTGTCTCTCCCGTCCAGGTTGTTGACACTGCCCCCGTCTCACCCGTCCAGGTTGTTGACACTGCCCCCGTCTCACCCGTCCAGGTTGTAGAGACCGCTCCCATTGCCGTTGAGCCCGTCATCATCGGCACCCCTGTGCTCCCCTCCCCCGCTGTTGTTCTTCCCGAAGAACTTAACTAAACCACTGCCAAATATGACCTTGCTACATTCTAATGTTATTTGATCGGTTCCTAAATTTTTTCCGTAATGTTTTTACAAATGTAATTAATTAGCCTTGCTAAGTTAAAACGGAATTAATATTTCAATACCATTTTTTTTAAGTTATGTGATCTTTCTGTAAATAAAATATTGCCATTAATAAATACATTCAGAACAGAATAACGTTTTTTCTCTTAAGCTATATTGAAGTAGAATGGTAGACACCCTTAATAATTTTGGGTTTCTGTCATGGCGTAAAAGAACCTATGCTACAATTTAGGTACATCAGTGGGCCTAGCCATGTTGCATTCTATGATTGCTAACGCTATAGCGTTAACGTTATAGTTTTCTATAGAAAACTATTAAAGTGTATGGAAATTAGACGTTCCTAACGTTAAGTCACAGGACTTAGCGTTAGAGATATTGTTAAAGATATCAAATTCCGTAGACAGAGGATATATAATAGATACGTTCTCAAAGTATGCATTGTTGCTAAAATTGTGATTATAACTTTGTAGACTAAAAATGCACTACCTGTTTTAGCCCGATAACTATAAAATAAATTTGAGTTATGCATATGTTTTGCTTAAAATGTCTAATATTAGCGTATTATTATAACGTGATTAATGAACGTTTTTTTTACGCAATTACAAAAACAAGCTGACTTACCGATGAAGGGGATGGTTGACCTTATTGTTGGAAAGTAGTTGAATAGGGTCCCAACAAAAATAACGCATACGCAAAAAGGATAAAAAACTTATACAAGTGTCTCGCTCACTCTTGCTATAACCTAATATGTGTAATCCTTTTCTTCATCCTTAGTATTAAAATAGTAGCGAGTCTATTATATCCTCTGTCTACGTTAAATTCCCATTCATTTTCACACAACGTTCTCTGGTCCCAAACTAAGCTCAACGATACTATGGGTTACCAGATTACGGATATAATACATATTGTATTACTTTTTTTTTGTAAATACATACATAATTATAATAGATAGAAAACATTTTGATCTATATTTTAGCACTTGACATGCTCAGCTACTCCTAAATTATAAATTATAATTTGTGAATTTCCCGCCTGTACTAAAATACTCTTTTTCCTTATTCACAAATTATAATTTGTACTTTAATAGAAAACACCCAGACGCAGTACAAATATCTGTGTTCATCACACAAATAATTGTCCTGAATCGAACCCACGACCTCGAGCACGGAAATTGGTTACACTACCGACTACGCCACGAGGCGATATAATATATAAAGTATGGTTTAACTTTAAAGCATTAAGATACTGCAATGATACAGCTTTGTTAGAGAGAACACAAATGAAGACCTTATGGTTTCCAGCAGGGTTTAAATGTGCCTAAACTAAACCCTGCCAGATTGCGGGGTGGTTTAGATACCGGCCTCCGCCCAAATATTGTGGGTTTCTACGCAGGACAACTCTTTGTGTGATCTACAAATGGTTGTTCTTAGTCTGGGTGTAACTTTGTACCCGTGAAATTATATGTTTGTAAGCCCTCTCGATACAAGTATTATTCCTTTTAAAAAACCTATAGGTATGGTTGTCTGTAAAGTCGGTTTACAATCGATAATTTTTACGTCATATATGTTTATAGATGCGTCACAAGCCGAACGCTTAGGCCGATCGTGCCTGTACTAAGGAGAGGATAGGAAGGATAACAAGGAGAGGATAGGGAGGGAGTTCGGGCCTCCGCCACTCTCACTCACCATACGAAACAAACGGTAGGTACTACTACTGTTGGTTCACGCTGACCTTTTGTGAGAGGGTGGTACTTCCCCGATCGAGCTGACCCATTCATGCTGGGATTAACAAGGCTCTACCACTGGGGGGCTTCTGAACCGGAGAGCCACTACCACACCAAATTGTGTCTGTGGTTTACAGTATTCCTCGTATTGTTGAGTCCTTGAACGACAGTTACCACTTACCATCAGGCGGGCCGAAGCTCTTCTGCGATCATAAACAATAAAAAAACATTTCTAATTAGTATTGATAAAGCTCTGATATAATTTCTTAACGCCCAATATGTTAATAAAGAACGTGAAATAGAAATTGAAAACTCCCAATAACTGCTACGATAGCCCAGTTGGCAGTGTAGGGAACGGTGATCCAGAATTCGCAGGAAATCCTCAGTCGTAACCGTTATTTTATATACTCGTATATCACTGAGCAGTGATAGTTAGTTAGAAATTTTATCAGGGTGAAAAGTAAGTCAACTAAAAAACCAACACGAAGACTATTGATACCTAATATAGCATCACGCCTTTATCCCCGAAGGGGTAGGCAGAGGTGTATTACACACCCACGGTTCGCCAGCTACGTTTAAGTCCCACGTAATAGGGGGCGAGCCTATTGCCGTCTACCGGGCACATTTCCAAACTCCGGGCTGCTATTGAGAATTTTTCTATACTAGACTAGACTATAACTTTTGATTTTACATTTTCACACTATTGGAGGTTTAGCTGGCCATCAATTTATATTTTTGATGTGAAACATCTAATGCGGAGGGAGGGTAAAATCGACTGTTAGCGTGGCGACGCCTTTATTTTACTTGTCCCGTTAAAATTATGCAAGTTAAATTTGTCACACTTCCCGGTTTCCGATTGAGCTGAAATTTTACACGCATCTATATATCGCGTGACAATGCAATATTATGATGACATGGAGTTGATCTGATGATGGAGCTGGAAGGTGGACATAGGAACTCTATAATGAAACGGCGCAACCCCAACGAGTTTGGGCTCGTATGATTCGTCTTGCCGAGTACTTTGTGTCTAGATGATATTCAGGGTCTGATGATGGAGCTAGAAGGTGGCCAAAGGAACTGCGTTATAAAACGACATAACTCCATCTAGTTTGGGCTCGTATGATTTGTCTTGACGAGTACTTTGTCTATAGGTGGTATCCAGAGCCTGACGATGGAACTGGAAGGTGACCTCAGTAACTCTGTAATGAAACGACGTAACCCTATTGAATTTATACTCGTTTGATACGTCTTGAGGACTACTTTGTCAAGTTATGGTCATTTTATTTCTACAAAATAATTCCGATGTTTTCACGTCTGCTAGACGTCCCGCGACGTCTAGTTTTTTTTTATCTTTTACCAAAAGCTAGTTTTTTGGTTATATCTCAGGTTCGCAATGTAGTAGCGGGATAAAATGTATAGCAGTTGTTAAGTCTAATTAAGACCTATCAAAAAAAAAATTCATCAAAATCCGTTCAGTAGTTTTTGCGTGATGCGCGAACAAACAAACAGACAAACATAAACAGACAAAAAATCTAAAAAATATCGTTTTGTGTTTAGACACGCCTATATAGCCTAATTCAGACATTTTTTCCCAAATATCTTAAATGTACAGACATAGGTAGCTCTGTTACAGCTTTATAATAGTATAGATTATAAAGCTGTAACAGAACTATGTCATGTATTTTTGTATGTATTTAAGATATTTGAGAAAAAAGTAATGTGGCTATTTAGGCGTCTCTGAACACAAAACAATTTTTTTTAGAATTTCTGACTGTATCTTTGTTTGGAATTGGCGCAAAAACTATTGAAATGATTTTGATGAAACTTCTTTTTGTTAATACCTCTTGATTAGACTTAAAAACTGGTGTACATTTTAACCTGCTGCTACAACGACAACCTGCGATATAACCTAAATACTAGCTTTTGGCTGCGGCGGAACCACTGGCAAAGGCTATTCATTGATAATACTGTATTTAAGAATTATGAAATAGCTAGTCTGACGCCGAACTTTTTTTAGCTTTGATACTTTTTAGAATGAATTACTATTCATCCTAAAAAGTATCAAAACCTAAAATAACAAAACGTTTATCCAAACAGCATTCAACTAGGGGGCCATGTTTGCATAGGTATAGGTATTAATATTTCGTTTTCTTTGCCTACGGCTATTTGGACTTTTGGACTTATCGTCATGCCATAAGCGATCAATTCATCGCCTTAAGACCTTTTTTAGTGAAACATCAATAGATATCTATTGAATTATCTACCAAATAAGCCTTGAAGATACCGTTGTTAAAATCAAACGTGAAAACACAACGGAACTTTAATTAATTCGCACGTTTTATTCGTGTTTTATCTTTTATCGCCTTAAGACTTTCGATTAGTTAAGGACGCACTATGTATTAAATTATGAGCCATAAATTATAAATATTATATGACGGTAGGTAACTAGTGCTTCCGCACTGTGATGTTGTATATCTTTTGTGTTCCATTGTTGGGCACGAAAATCTTTTCCGAACGAAGAACAAAGACCATAACGCCAGGGGGGTTAGGCAGAATCTCATATCTCACATGTCGATTGTATCGTGATCACTGTGATTGGTTGAGAAACCGACGCGTGATGTCGCAATACTCCGTTGGCTAATCACGGTGATCTCTCAACCAATCACAGTGATCACGATACGATCGAGATGTGAGATATGAGATTCTACCTAACCCCCCTGGGTGGTTAGACGGAATCTCATAACTCACAAGAGAGAGATCACTGTGATTGGCCAACGGATTATTGCGACATCACGCAGCGATTTCTCTACCAATCACAAGCGAGACGATACAATGTCGATTGTGAGATATGAGATTCCATCTAACCCCCCTGATCTGTTTTTATAATACGAGGGTGGCATACAAGCATATGGCCCACCTAAGGGTAAGCGGTTACCGTAGCCTATAGATGATAGCAACACCATAGGTATCATTCGCACGTCGCCATCTCCAAATAAAGGAAGGTGGTGGGGAGTAAGGATAATAAGGAGAGTATAGGGAAGGGGCTCTGGCTAGTCCAGTGTCAACGCAGCAACTACGCAAGAAACTGTATATTATACAGTATGCGAGGGTGTGCGCTAACACCCGTGCACTCTATCGCGAATAGGTGACGGCCTTCAGCTCTGATGACGTCAGAAACGTTCGTTTTCAACCATGAAGTGAGCTTTATGATCCGCAGCTGAGTCTTGATCAAAGTACCATTCTAGGTTTTGGACTATAGCGTTGTTAAGAAGGTTAACAGCGTTTTCAAGAATCGTATCTTGATACACCTATGCCGATGATTGACACATTTCTCACATAAATATGACTGAGTTACTCCATGATAGCTTACACCTTACTTGAGTGATGACTCAGCCGTCGTATATTAATGCCCACATTTTACTCTCCTGACTAATTGAGAAGTCTCTATAGAGCTATGAGCATAAACACGTTCATACTGCTTGTTATAATGTTGCTTGATAATAAAAAAATCTTGTCAGTATTTTTTTTTCCATGGCTTCATTCCTAACATAGCGTCACGCCTGTATCCCCGAAGCGGTAGGCAGACGTGTATTATACACCCACGGTTCGCCAGCTATGTTTAAGTCCCACGTAATAAGGAGCGAGCCTATTGCCGTCTACCGGGGACATTTACAAACTCCAGACTGCTATTAAAAATTTATCTTTTTACAAAAAAGCTCAAGCCGGGGGATCGAACCCGAGACCTCATAATCAGCAGTCGCACAAACTACCGCTGCACCACCGAGGCAGTTCAATCCTACTTTATGTAAAACCAACAGCAATTAGGTTCTCTTTATCACTCCGCTACATTTTAATATTATAAGAATATTTAACACAGATTAGCGCGAAAATTAGAAAACAATTAATACATAATGAATAAGAATGATAGGTTCCTAATTCAAATGTAAAATACACATATTTTTAATGTAATAACAACGATGGACTGACGTAGTTGGGTTAATTCTTTGTTGGGTATGCAAGACCTCTCTGAAACTTCATCCACCAACGCAAATCTTAATGACGACGGTCGGGTTGATGTTTAGTATAATGTTGACTAATGGTTCTCAGATTTTGACATGGTAAATTTATATGAATTACGAAGAGTTGCCTTTTCTAGCTTCTCAATGAAAAGCACACTGTAAGGTAATCTACTTCGTACGTTATCTTACTTAGTAAAGATTATTAATATCAATGATATAAAGTGTAGTAAATGTTATTCACGATAATTCAAGATAAGATCATATATAAAGCTGCCAATTTTTCCCTAAAATCATAGGTACTTTGTATCTTGCAGCTATAAACAAGTCGCAAGTAAGTATAAAACCTCTCTGAACCTATTTACGAGTAGGTACTGTAACCCCATTATATTACGTAGTAGTGTGCTGATAAGAATTATATCGTATTTCTTCTCTTTCCTTAGAAATGAAATTCCTGTTGACTGTTGCTGCCGTCATCGCCGTGGCCGTCGCTGTGCCCACACAGCGCGGTCTTGTAACACCTGGCATCGCTGGCCCAGCCCCCGTCCTCATCGAGACTGAGCCAATCTCTGTTGGACCAGCAATCGTCGACTCCTTCGAGCCTATCTCTGTTGGACCCGCCATCGTCGACTCCTTCGAGCCTATCGCTGTTGGACCCGCCATTGTTGACTCTTTCGAGCCTATCTCTGTTGGACCCGCAATCGTCGACTCCTTCGAGCCCATCTCTGTTGGACCCGCCATCGTTGACTTCCCCGTTGAAGCCGCCCCTGCTGCTGTAGCTGAAGCCGCTCCTAGCGCTAGCGCTCCTCTCGTCCAGATCATCCTGAACATCAACCAGGCCGCCGTTGAGACTAGCCCCGTTGAGGTTTCTCCAGTCATCATCCCTGAAGCCATCGTACAGCCAGAGCCTGTCCAGGTTGTTGAAGCTGCCCCTGTCTTCCCCGTCCAGGTTGTTGACACTGCCCCCGTCTCACCCGTTCAGGTTGTTGACACTGCCCCTGTCTCACCCATCCAGGTTGTTGACACTGCCCCTGTCTCACCCGTCCAAGTTGTAGAGACTGCTCCCGTTGCTGTTGAGCCTGTTGTCATCGGTACCCCAGTGCTCCCTTCTCCCGCAGTCGTCCTCCCTGAGGAGCTCAACTAAGCGCATATTACCAGACAGAATTCACCATCGCGATTGACTATAGATTATTAAGATCTTATTAATCAATATTACCATCTACCTATGTGAAAAAAAATATCGGTAATTAATCACAATTACTAGAAATAACATTAGAAGGACTTTCTGCTAACACCGTGAAACGCTTGTATGTCCTGATTCAGAAATATAAAGATCTGAACAATATTTCGTTTTTTTTTAACATTCCTATAATAACTTTTAGTGTAATTAGAAGTACCGTAACTTAAAATGTCTCTAATTATCATATATTGCACTTGTAAAATAATATATACACACACATATTAAGGAAAAACACTATTTTTAACACTCATGATATTTTTGATGCCATTTTTATTATTTAAACTAGTTAAAAAACTGTTTAAAAACTTTTGTCTTGGACGTCCGTTTGTTGTAGGTAATGTATGTTAACACGATAACGACCAAAATACTTTATTAATCGAGTCTTTTTTTTCTTTTACTAATTAGTATGATCACGAATATAGCCCTATTACTTTTCACGGTCTGATTCGATGAGGTTTAATTGTTATTAAATAAACAAAAAAAATAGTAAATATTTACGATCGACTCTAAAACCAGCGCTACGCAACCTTATTTCGTGAGAATTACTTGAACTATTTCTATAGACCAATATATAAGTACTTCTTATTTATTAGCGCTAGATGGCGTATAAGACATGAAAACTTCATTAGTAGTTTTTGAAATTAGCGCTATCTATGTGATTTATTGAAAACTACTTAGTAAGACCAATACATTATTAGTTACTTATCAAATAATCAATTTTATTGTGAAAAATGAAGATTATGAGGCGTGCAGTTTTGAATTGTCCATAGTATTTTATTATATGTGGGTGGCAAACGAGCATACGATCCACCTGATGGTAGGCGGTTACCGCAGCCTACAGACGCTAGCAAGCTAGCTCTAAGGAAAGAGATAGGAGTTGGATAGGATGAATATTGAGGAGAGGATAGGTAGGATAATAAGTAGAGGATAGGGAAGGGGGGAATGGGCCTCCGGCGCTCTCACCATACTAATCACAACGGTTGGAGTACCAGTCCATTCATGCTGGGCTAAGAAAGGCTCTTCTAGCAGTGGTAGGTACGCCAATACAGGTGGAGAGACGGTACACAGTGGTTTATTTAGTTGGTGAGGGCCCCACAATACCCTGTTCGTTGCGTCAATGACAGGGTGTGCCGTTATGTACATTTTTACCATCTTAACAAAAAAAAAGTAGGTACCAATATCTTCTACGTAACTACTACTAATAGATACTAAAGAGTTAACTCCAAAGATTTTAGGTGACAAACACATATAATTAGTTTGTTTATATTTTTATACAATGGGGTTTCTGCGAAATGGTACGCATAGGTGAATTTGAAAGGGTAGGTATGCTTCTGAGATGAACCCGTTATCACCAAGTCAGGGTCTGATGAGATCTTATGAAAATAGAGTGAAATCCTCACATTCTGAGGTAAAGGCAGAGTATCACGCTGAGTTGATATTCAGTATAATGTGGACGAATGGCACGCAGATTTTGACATAGTAAATATGAATCACATTGCGGCAAGTGCCGTTTGGCATTTTAATGACATTAGCAGGAGGGCGCTTTTGCCTTTTTACTTTAGGGTACCCAGTTAAAAAGCTTTTCTATATTTCTAGAAAACATTGTATTTTTGTCCGTGTGGTGACGGAATAAGAATACAAGTGTCACCACCCCATCCTTTCCCACGGGTGTCGTATGAGGCAAAAGCAATTATCATCCATTGCATGACTGGTGGTAGGGCTGGGCACCAAATGGGAGTACTCACTAGGTATCGGGCCAGGTTTGTACCACCATCTCCCGTGTCCGGCCATGAACCACGTCGTTGCGTTTTGTCTGTAGCAGGAGATATCTGTGAAATGAATTGGTGAGCAGCGGCTCGATTTTAATATGTGTCAAAGTTACACTTTTGTGGGTGGTAACTTTGACATGCTACAAAAATAGATTTTTCTCTATAATTAATGGTTATTATAGTCTTTCACTGTTGTCTATGGATAAAATATATTCTGAGAACACTAACAAAGTATAATATTGTCATTTAAATGTTAAAACATTTAAAATACTGTGAAAAATATCGCTGTAATCTGTCAAAGTTACCCAGAATGACTGTAACTAAATCGAAATCCGATCTTTAAGAATTTTTTGACAGCCTTTAAATTCAATATCTTCTTTAAGAATTTTATACAACTTTTTCACCGTTAGGATTTCTTTTGTGCTAGCACAAAATTCGTGAACTTTTCGCTGTTAAACACTTATATCAAAATCATCCAATAATATTTTGTCTTTCCTTGTTTTCCTATTTTTCCCTGGTGTAACTATTTTAATGGACAACGCGTTGGCTGATTTTCCTTCGTTTGCGATTTTTCCGATACTACGCAGTGAAACACATGAAAAAGCAAATTAGTAAAACAAAAAAAAAAACCGCGTCTCGTCTGTATTCCCCGAACGGGAACACACCCACGACGTAATAGAGGGCGAGCCTATTGAAAAAAATATATAATCCATCATCATCCATCCATCAGCCTTTTAACGTCCACTGCTGGACATAGGCCTCCCCAAGAGAACGCCACAACGAGTGGTCCTGTGCTGACCGCATCCAACGGCTCCCCGCAGCTTTGACCAGATCATCGGTCCATCTGGTGGGGGGGCGTCCTACGCTGCGCCGTCCGATACGTGGTCGCCACTCGAGAACCTTTCGTCCCCAACGGTTATCGGTTCGTCGAGCGATGTGGCCTGCCCATTGCCACTTCAGCATGGCAACCCGGCGGGCTATGTCGGTCACTCTCGTTGTCTCGTAAAAAATATATAAGTAATGCAAATTAGTAAATTGTCTTAATTTATTTATAATTAATTTAATATATTTTTGTATTTATGGAATAGAAAATTGCGCAGAAAAATTATAAATTTCAGAATACTGACTATTTTAACTTCGCGCGTTTGACAGTTCGTAATATTCATAGCTAGACTTTAGATTATTTTAACATCTACCTATGTGTAAAATAAAATAAATATCGGTAATTAATAACAGTTACTAAAAATAACGTTAGAGGACTTTCTGCCAACATCGTGAAACGCTTGTATGTCCTGATTCAGAAATATAAAGATTGTTCAGGACAATATTTTGTTTTGTTTTTTTAATTTTAACCATTATTACATAATTGATTTTTACATCTTAGTTACTTTTAATCTAATAAGAAGTAACTAAGACTTATAATTTGAACTTTAAGAGTAGCTGAGCATGTCAAGTGCTAAAATATAGATCAAAATGTTTGAAAAAATCACGCCATCAAATAGTATGCATTTTAATTGCAAAATCAAACTTACTACATTGGATGAATGCATGTAAATGCATTGCCGATAGATGGCGTTGGTCTGTAAGATAAATGTGGTGAGGAAATTCGGTATTTCTAGAAATGGTACGATAGCTCAATGGATTAGAGCACTTCCCCGGAAAGGAAGGGACGCAGGTTCGATTCCCGCTCGTACTAAAATACACTTTTTCCTTATTCACAAATTATAATTTGTACTTTAAAAGTAGCTGAGCATGTCAAGTGCTAAAATATAGATCAAAATAGTAACTAAGATGTTAAAATTTTAATCTAAAAAAAGTAGGTACTTTTGCTTACTTCCAGATTTGGGACAAAATTTCTATATTTTCAAAATATATCAGAATTTCCTAACTTTTGGTCAATAGGTTAACAACAGCTACTTTAATTTGTTAAGCCACAAATAGATCGGTTGGTGTATCAATTATTTATAATAATATCAATTTATTGTGAGTATGTTATAAATAGGTGCTATGTAGCTTTACAAAAAGTAATGATATTCCAGAAAATCGTTTCCTGAAAAGGTATAGGCTTTCTCCCTAGAAAAATATGCTTATAAATATTGCTACATTATGTTGTAAAAATATGTAAAAAAAAAGTCGGCCAAGCCATGACTTTAATTCTCGTACCACTTCCACATTACTTTACTCTATGCACTTCCATTTAGGTACTTGTGCCCACACAGAGTGTCTACCTTTCTCACAAATATTTGAAGGCAAGATTCTTCCTGCGACTTCGTCTGCGTGTGATGACATATTCTGAAATATACTAAATACATCATTCTATAGTACATTAATGTATCATGCAAAACTAGCTATTCCCAGGAAGCACTATTTTTTCGGTATAAAGACCTATATCCGTTTCTGGTCTCTAGACATATATATATATGCAATAGAGTTCAATAGACTATATGTACCCATGCAAAATTTCAGAATAATTGATTCAGTAGTTACGACGGGAAAGTGTAAGAAACAAATAAACAAACGCACTTTTGAATTTAGAATATTAGTAAGGATTTTGAGGCTTGCAAAATTCGGTTTTTTAAACCGAAGTTATGGCAGGTAGGTAAACAATTCAAATTTCATATTTTTCTAACTAGGTATCTATTACCTTACCTACCTATGGGAAAAAATGTACTACCTGCCCACCTCGTCGTTAGGAGGGACGAACAGGGCAGTGTGGAGTGCTTACCCACTAACTAAACCCGCCATGTGCCATCTCTCCGCCTGAAACTTCAATCATCATCATTTCAGCTCAAGAAGTTTTAGAGATATTATGCTTGTGATGATCAATGATGAATGGATATGTCACTCTATCACTGCTAAAGTTAAGTAATTTTTTTTCTTATTAGACCGGGATAACCTAATTACCTTATTACCTTATAACAACCTAATTAACTTACTCTCTTTGGATCCCAACGTTTTCAGTCAAATTCAAATTCAAAAATATCTTTATAGACGTTAGCAACACCAGAGGTATCGCTCACGCGTCGTCATTTCCAAGAAAAGGGACAGGAGGTGAATAGGAAGGATATCAAGGAGAGGATAAGAAGGGGGTTTGGGCTGCCGACGCTCTTACTCACCATACGAAACACAACGGTAGGCGTAACTACCGTTGTTACACGCTGATCTTTTAGGAAGAAAGAATATTTATTTTTAATGGAAATTGATGAAGATGGCGTGGTAAGACATAGGACTGCCCGCAGATATAGGTTATACCATAGATATAGTATAACGATATCTATGGGTTATACAGATAGGATAGATAACGAGTTTAATCTCAAGTCCGAAGTCGTAATGTCTCATTCGAAATCGTGTGTATTTTTTTATAAATAATGTATAACTCTGAAGGAAAGCTTAGGATAAGATTTTTTTTCGATGATTGGTAAAGACTGCCAACCCGCACTTTTTTTATTTTTTTTTTTATTTTAGGTGGGCAAAAATGTCCTACCGCACACCCCGCTGCCCGGGGAGACAACGGGGTGAATGGGGCTCTCACCCACTAAAAACCCACCGTGCGCCTCCACGCGCCCTTGCTACGGCGGATCACGGGTAACGCGTCGTTACGACCGCGATCCGCAGGCGGCAGCCCCTACGGGCACCCTCTCTTGAGCGACGCCTCGCGCACTTGGGCGTCGCACCTTCGCGGTAGGCTTCCGCGGACGGCAGGGTACTCCCCGACCCCACCGTCCGCAGCCTCGGCTAGGGCGGCATCAGGCGCAAGTAAGCGCGCGCACGCCGCCCCTCGCGCCGGCGGCGAATCGGGTCCGCGAAGGATGATTCCTCACGGGCCCTCTCCGCCACCTCCTTCCGCGAGATGACAGCCTCGCAGAAGGCGGCGACCGCGGTCCAGGCCCTGTCACTGCCAACCATCGCTCGCGCAACGGCCGGCAGCGACAGGTCCACGCCTTTGACTGCAACGAGTTCCCGGCGCTGCACATCCCAGGCCGGGCACGACTCGAGCGTGTGCTGCGCCGAGTCCTCGTCGCAGTCGCAGTGGTGACAGCCCGCACTGGTCCAGCTTAATGCTTAATAGTTGAAACTCCACTCAGTATGAAATGAGACCTTTTTTGTCAAGGCGGAAAAAAGTATCTAACCGCACAGGTTTCAGGTCAAATAATTTTTATCCACAACAAAATTACCTAACTAGCATTTGTTTATTCCTTTATTTCAGGCAACCACCGCCCATAAAAACAAAAATATACATAAATATTAACTAATTATAATAATCTAATAAATATGCTATTTATAAAATAAAACTTAAAATCTACTGCACACGAAGTGTCGGCGTCATTTTGCGCTGCATGGTGTCACGTATCATCCATCCATCCATGCCTTCATCGTCCACTGCTGGACATAAGCCTTATTGCCATAATCACCACGCTTGGCAGGCGAGTTGGCGATCGCAGTGGGTGTCTTTAGTACACAGGGGAACGCTGCTGCCCGGTCCCCCGATGATCCCTTAGTCGGCTTTTACGACTCCTATAGGAAGAGACGGGGTGGAGCTGCTCTTGATGCCGGCCCCACACGGCGTAACCTTCCGCGAAATCTTCGATACACGACACCCTTCGGCCAAAACTCTTCCTTGAGGAAGGTCGCATTATGCTGAGTTAGCGACGGCCATGTTCATTGGTTACACATATTTCTTGTCAAATAAAATATTTGTTGTACGGTACTGCCACACACCAACATTGACCATCACAACAAGTATCTAATCAGAGTACTGGATTAGTTATTAGATATTAAAAAGACTGGTATGTGAATGTTGTAAAATTGTTCACGTTTTGCTCACATAGATCGGTGTATCTCTAGGTTTTAATCCTATAAGACAAAAATTGATCCATATATAATCTGCTTGACTTTATTTTCGATAAAGGTTTTGTATATAACACTGTGCAATTTCAACCAAAAGCATAGATACTTTGTATCTTGCAGCTATAAACAAGTCGCAAGTAAGTAATTTGCTGTTTTTTATTAATGTTTTTTGATACCTACGCCGTATATTTAAATAGGCAGACATGGAATTCGGGCCACTTTACAAACATACTATTTTATATGTTACTGGCTACTACTAGGTGCTACATTCCAAATTTCAGCTCTCTAGTCTCTAGTTTTTGGCTGTGCGTTGATAGTCAGTCAGTCAGGACAAGCAATTTTTTAAATATATATAGAAGATTTATTTTTATAGTTTTCTGAAGGTTTAATAACCTAATGTTAAAAACATTAAATCTACTAAACCTGCTCATATTATTTTATACGCACGTTTTTTATTAGATGGTTGCATATTTTGTCCGTGAATAACGCTTAAATCACTGAACGGGTTTGGACGAAATTAGATTAAAGATAGATGCTATACTAATTAACATATAAGATGTTAAAAAGTACCCGAAAAACATTGATGTATGAATAATTCCCGTTGGATTTGCGTACAGACCTAATTTGGACTGTTTAGTCCAAATATTTGAACGTAATCTGGTATAAAAATAGATTGTGGCTGGGATAAACATATAAGAATATTTCTATACTTATAACAAGTTCCTGTGTAATACAGAAGCTAATTTTTATTTAAATGAAAAAATAAACAGTCACTAGGAATTATCGCCAATTTTACACTATCCAAATTTTTATGTATACCAGTATACATACATAACCTGTCTGACTATTAATATTCATCTCTATAGAATTCATATTTTGGTATATTAAAAGCTATTATTTTCTCTTTTATAGAAATGAAATTCCTGTTGACTGTTGCTGCCGTCATCGCCGTGGCCGTCGCTGTGCCCACACAGCGTGGTCTTGTAACACCTGGCATCGCTGGCCCAGCCCCCGTCCTCGTTGATACTGAGCCAATCTCTGTTGGACCAGCCATCGTCGACTCCTTCCAGCCCATCGCTATTGGACCCGCTATCATCGACTCCTTCCAGCCCATCTCTGTTGGACCCGCCATGATCGACTCCTTCGAGCCAATCTCTGTTGGACCTGCCATCGTCGACGCCTTCCAGCCCATCGCCGTTGGACCCGCCATCGTTGATTCCTTCGAACCAATCTCTGTTGGACCCGCCATCGTCGACGCCTTCCAGCCCATCTCTGTTGGACCCGCCATGATCGACTCCTTCGAGCCCATCTCTGTCGGACCCGCACTTATCGATGTCTCCCAGCCCATCATTGTTGGTCCCGCCCTAGTCGACTTGCCCGTTACCATTGAAACTGTTCCCGCTGCTGTAGCTGAAGCTGTTGACAGTGATAGTGTTCCTCTGATCCAAATCATCCTGAACATCTACCAGGTTGCTGCTGAAGCTAGCCCTGTCGATGTTTCCCCTGTCGCCGTCGCTGAGGCATCCCCTCAACCTGAGCCCATCAACGTAGTCGAGACCGTTGTCGATCCCGTACAGGTTGTCGAGGCTGCCCCTGTTTCCCCCATCCAGGTCGTTGACACTGCCCCTGTCTCTCCCATCCAGGTTGTTGACTCTGCCCCTGTCTCTCCCATTCAAGTTGTGGAGACTGCTCCTGTTGCCGTTGAGCCCGTCGTCATCGGTACTCCAGTGCTCCCCTCCCCCGCTGTTGTCCTCCCTGAACAGCTCAACTGAACGCATATTACCAGCCAGACGTCACCACTGCGAATGACTATAGATTATTAACACCTTATTAATCAATTTTAACATCTACCTATGTGCTAAAATAAAAAAATATCGGTAATTAATAACAATTACTAGAAATAACATTAGAGGACTTTCTGCCAACATCGTGAAACGCTTGTATGTCCTGATTCAGAAATATAATGATCTGAACAATGTTTTGTTTTATATTTTAACCTTTACTATAATAATCATCATCAATTCATTATCTTATAAGTGTACAATGTGTGTGCCACTAAAACTCAGAAATCAGTCCCGGTAGGATCAATGGAGTTATATGGTGAAGTAGCCCTCTATCATCCATGAAGTAGTTTCCCCATCTACCCGAAGGGCGTGTGTTTAAAGAAATAACAGCTGGAAGTTTTATCCTCTAAAAAAAATCTAGAACAGCCTAGAAGATTCGAGAGTATTCGAGAGCATTCCACACCATTCAAAAATGTTCCAGGGTGTTGTGGAATTTTCCCTAAAGGAAGCCGGGTACGCTAGTAATATTATAAAATAATTGGAAACTTTGAAAAATTGTTATTACAATTGATTTCTGGCTCGACATAAGCAGATAATAATAGTTCAGTTATAGACCTTTCTTTCTCTTTATTTCCTTTCCTTTTATATTCTTCAGTCTCCTTTTTGATGTCTATGAACAAGTTTCATTCAGTAGACGGCTTTTAAATATATTCCTGCGATCTCTAACCAGCCCCCTGAGGCAGAATGTCATATTTCACGTGTCGACCGTATCGAGATCACTGTGATTGGTTGAGAAACCGACGCGTGATGTCACAATAATCCGTTAGCCAATCACGGTGATCGTACAAGCCAGACGATACGGTCGACACGTGAAATATGACATTCTGCCTAACCCCCCAGCCCCCTGAGGCAGAATGTCATATTTCACTGTGATTGGTTGAGAGATCAGCGTGATTGGCCAACGGATTATTGTGACATCACGCGTCGGTTTCTCAACCAATCACAGTGATCTCGATACGGTCGACACGTGAAATATGACATTCTGCCTCAGGGGGCAGTGGCGTTAGGCAGAATCTCATATCTCACATGTCGATCGTATCGTCATCACTGTGATTGGTTGAGAGATCAACGTGATTGGCCAACGGATTATTGTGACATCACGCGTCGGTTTCTCAACCAATCACAGTGATCACGATACGATTGACATGTGAGATATGAGAGAGACGAGTGTGACACTTTTATAAAGAACTTATTCGCTTTATGCTCAATACCTTTAATTTTTAGCACCATACATATCTTAGTGCAAAATTTTATTGAAAGTCAAAGAGAAGAAAGAAAATTGATTGTAAGTAAAAGAAATAGGCTACTACTATACATAAGTTGTGGGTTCGAATCCTGTTTGTAGATTCTTCTTTAATTTTAGGCGAGTAGTAGAACTTAAAAAATAAGAAGAAGAGCTACAAAAGTTCAGAAAAATACAATTGTCGTTGTGAAGTGGTGGGAATTGAGGTTGTGAAGTTTTGAAAACCCCTGCGACTTACACACACAATTCAAAGAGGTAAATATAACAAATAAACTTTAAAAAAATCAAAAAACCCAACTGACTGCTTTGAGATGCAAATAAGATGACATTTTTCTGTCGTCCCACATAATTTATGGTTAAATTTAATAAAATGAAGCATTGAGACGGACATATGTATATACAGATCAAAGACAGAACCCTCCTACTTTAGCTTTACATAAAATGTTAGAGGGTACCCGAAAGGGTAAGCCGCATTGAAGTAATGTGACACAGTTCCAGTGGTCGGCCTGTATAGGCGTAGCACACGGCGCGTTTATTTAGTGGGTGAAGAACCCACGCCCCACATAGGCATGTTCGTTGCCCCGAACGACGGGGGGTGTGGTTAGGTGCATTTTTTTCCCGTAGACATCGTATAGAAACTCCATCTGTGATGGCTTCTTTTGCTAAGCGGTCTACTTCTTCGTTCCCTCGTATGCCTATATGAGATAGTACCCACTGTAGTACAATATTTTTATTGGTTAGTTTACTGACGGATTCCAATATACTATACGCTATCAGTGTTATTTACGCTATGCCTCGAAAATTCGAGGTGCAACGAACGATGTGCTGCAAGGCACTCTTGGAGTCCGTCAGTAAATTTTATGAATACAGATAAGAATTCAATATAAATAATGTAAATATACCTATACTAACCAATAATTTATTAGGATTTGTAGGTGTATCTGTAATTATACCTATTTATAACTAACATAATATAATTATAATGTTTGTTTCTGAGAAAAATATATCAATTCATATTTGCGCAGAGGGCCATGGGGAGAGCCATGTCCGGGGTCTCCTTGCGCGACCGAAATAGAAATGTGTGGATTAGGCGGAAAACACACGTGAGAGATGTGGTGGAAACCATCGCGCGGCAAAAGTGGACATGGGCAGGTTATGTTGCTCGAATGAGCACAGATAGATGGGCATGGAAATTCCTAGTGTGGAGGCCGTAAACGAACACCAGACAACGTGGTTGCCTACCTAAGCGATGGGTACACGACATCCGATGACATGCATGCCGTGACTGGGTAAATCAAGCAGCAGACAGAGTGGCCTGGAAGAAATTGGGAGAGGCCTACGTGCATATATGCACCAGGAGAGGCTGATGACGATGATAAATTAATTGAGTAGCTGTTACCCGCGACTCTTTCCGCGTGGCATTTAGAATTTTCGCGGAATTCTAATTTATTTTCCAAAATAAAAGTAGTCTATGTTACTTTTATAACATCAGCTATCTGCCGGATCTCCTCTCATGGTGAGAAGGAATCCACCACGCTTGCTCAATATGGGTTGGATGACTTCACAAGCCACCGAGAAAATCTCTCAGGCATGCAGGTTTCCTCACGATGTTTTCCTACACCGAGCTGTGATAATTTGTAAACAAACATATCAGAAAATCTCAAAAAGTTAGAGGTGTGTGTGGTGAGGTCTCAACCTTGGACTCGGGATTGAACTCGATACTCTTTGCAGTCCTTGGTTTTACCGCTAGGCTATCACTGCTATTATATTTTTATATACGTGTACTAAAAAGTTGTAATTTAAACATTATAAACAGACACTTAATTTTTATTTATTTGCTTAAATTAATTATTTAACGTAGGTAACTAAAGTAGTCCCGGTCCCTCCAGGGCCCCAGTAGGGGTCACGCGGCGCGCAGAACTTCCGCGTTCCCGCGGTGGGCTGTGGGTAGGCTGGATAGGGACCTACTGGCGGAGGCAGCCATCGTTCAATCGTGGCTGTCCTCACCGGCCCGGACTGAGGAGGTAGACGTTGAGGCTTACCGATTTCGCGCTGCGGTCACGCAGGTGTGCGACTCGGCCATGCCCCGTGTGCGACGTCCTCCTCCGAGGAAAGGGCTCTACTGGTGGTCCCAGGAGCTGGCGGACCTCCGTGCAGCGTGCATTCGTGCCCGGAGGTCCTACACCCGCAGTCGGCGGCGCAACCGCGATGGGGAGCGGGAGGACCGGCTGTACGAGGCATACCGCACTTCGCGGGCCGAGTTCAAGCTGGCCATCTGTCGCGCCAAAACAGAGAAAAGGCAGGAGATGCTGGACGGTCTCAATCGTGACCCCTGGGGTCGCCCGTACCGTGCGGCGCTGAACAAGCTCCGCACCCAGGGCCCTCCCCTCACAGAGACCCTTCAGCCCGGCCTCCTCACCGAGGTGGTCGAGGGCTTATTCCCACGACGGGTGGAGCACGCGCCCCCGGTCATGGCACCGCCAGATAGCGACCGGGAGGCTGACTTAAGTGTACCACCCGTCACTGCGTCGGAAATGGGGGCGGCTGTTGCGCGAATTCGTTCCAAGAACACCGCCCCCGGCCCGGACGGGATACCTGCCCGGGCTCTGGCCCTGGCTCTGGACCACCTGGAGCCTCGCCTCAGGGGACTGTTCGACGCGTGCCTGGTGTCCGGACGGTTCCCTGACTGCTGGAAGAAGGGGAGGCTGGTACTCCTGCCGAAGCCGGGACGAACGCCGGATTCGGTCGGGGCCTTCAGGCCCATCGTGCTGCTGGATGAGGCGGGTAAGATGCTGGAGAGAATCCTCGCTGCTCGCATTGTCCAGCACCTGCGCGACGTCGGGCCCGACTTGTCGGACGCCCAGTTCGGTTTTCGAGCTGGTCGTTCGACAGTCAGCGCGATCATGCGTCTGAGGTCCGTGGCCGCGGCGGTCGTCAACGGCGGAAATGCTGTTGGCGGTGTCGCTTGACATCGCCAACGCATTTAATAGTCTGCCATTCAGCTGCATCAGGGAGGCGCTCCGGTATCACGGGGTGCCTGTATACCTGAGGCGGCTGGTGGCGGACTATCTAGAGGGCCGCAGCGTCGTCTATGAGAGCCGCATAGGGGACGTTGTGAGGATACCCATGTCGTGCGGTGTCCCACAGGGTTCGGTCCTGGGGCCGCTCCTGTGGGACATCGGTTACGACTGGGTGTTGCGCTGTCGGCTCCCCCCCGGGCTGGCGGTCATCTGCTATGCGGATGACACGCTGGTCGTGGCCCGGGGTGGAAACTTCGAGGAAGCGGCGTTCCTAGCCACCTTAGGGACCTCGGAGGTGGTCAGGAGGATCGGGGCGCTGGGGCTTAGGGTGGCCCTGGACAAGTCGGAGGCCCTACTTTTCCATGGGCCCCGACGTCGGCCACCTGCTGGCGCCTCAATCACAGTGGACGGGGTCCAGATTGGGGTGCAGGCCCAGATTAAGTATCTGGGCCTGGTGCTGGACGGGCGGTGGCGCTTTCGCGAGCACTTCCGCCAACTGTCCCCGAGGCTAATCGGCGCAGCGTCCGCCCTTGCACGGCTCATGCCGAATATGGGCGGACCCAACAATGCGTGCCGACGGCTTTACGCGGGGGTGGTCCGGTCTATGGCGCTGTACGGCGCACCCGTGTGGGCGGGGTCCCTGGACGCACTGAACAGGGCTCTTCTGTGGAGACCACAGAGAGTCGTTGCGTCCAGGGTCATACGTGGATACCGCACGGTGTCGACGGAGGCGGCCTGCGCGTTGGCCGGAATCCCCCCGTGGGACTTGGAGGCGGAGGTGCTCGCTGAAGTGTATCGGCGGGCGTCACAAGAGCGGGAGGGGGGCGGACGCCCCCTACCCAGAGAGGTGGCCAGGTGGCAGGGCGACGCCCGCCGAGCTGCCATGGCGAGATGGAGGGCACGGTTGGAGGCGCCCCGGGCCGGTCTTTGGACTGTAGGGGCGCTCCAGCCAGTGCTGGAGGAGTGGGCGGGGCGACGGCATGGAGTCCTTACCTTCCGACTCGTGCAGATGCTGTCGGGGCATGGTTGCTTCGGCAGATATCTGCACATAGTCGCAAGGAGGGAAGCGACTCCGGGCTGTCACCACTGCGGCTGTGACGAGGACACGGCGCGGCACACGCTCGAGTCGTGCCCGGCTTGGGCCGAGCAGCGCCGTGAACTCGTCGCGGAAATAGGGAGGGACCTCTCGCTGCCGAGCGTCGTCAGAGCGATGCTTGGCAGTGACAGGAATTGGGCCGCGGTCGCTGCCTTCTGCGAGGAGGTTATCTCGCGGAAGGAAGCGGCGGAGAGGGCTAGGGAAGAGGATTCTTCCGCTGACCCAAACCGCCGCCAGCGACCGGGGCGGCGCAGGCACAGATACTTGCGCCTCATGCCGCCCTAGCTGAGGCTGCGGGTGGATGGACCGGGGAACGTCCGCCACCCGCAAGGCCTCCCGCGAAGGTGCGACGCTCCATGTGCGGATGCGTCGCTCAGTAGAGGGTACCCGAAAGGGTAAGCCGCCGGCGGACCACCGAAGGAATGTAACATAGTTCCAGTGGCCCGCCAACAAAGGCGGA
This sequence comes from Leucoma salicis, assembly GCA_948253155.1. NCBI lineage: Eukaryota > Metazoa > Arthropoda > Insecta > Lepidoptera > Erebidae > Leucoma > Leucoma salicis. The sequence continues at coordinate 7,258,153 of OX411820.1, read as the reverse complement.
GAGACGGCACACGGCGGGTTTCTTTAGTGGGTGAGGGCCCCACACTACCCTGTTCGTTGCCCCGAACGACGGGGTGTGCGGTTAGGAACATTTTTTCCCGCCATAACAAAAAAAAAAAAAAAAAGGTAACTAAAGTAGTCTTAGAATAATTACACCTAGAAACCGAGTCCGCCTCGGTAAAGTGAGGCAACTCAAACCTAGCCATATTGGCTAAGTTCATTACTCAGCCCGTCAGTGCTCAAGGTCGTGTCGTATCGACAACTACACCCGAAATTTTTATTAAAAATGACGGTTAGTGCAGTCAACGGATGTCACAGTACATCGGAAAAGCACAAGAAAGATAGTAACATTACATTTCACGGGTAATTAATGCGTCTAAACTTATATTTTTACGTAAAACATTCATCAAAATGAAAAATAAATTTCAATAATTTGTCATGGCACAGTTTATGAAAATGTTGCCGACACGGGGAAATATTCTCCCACATTTTGTTGTTTAATTAAAAGTGAAACACGTCTCAATTAGGCAATTAAAGGCGTTTTTAGGGTTCCGTACCCGAAGGGTCAAAACGGGACCCTATTACTAAGACTTCACTATCTGTCCGTCCGTCTGTCACCAGGTTGTATCTCAAGAACGGCGATAACTAGACAGTTGAAATTTTCACAAATGATGTATTTCTGTTGCCGCTATAACAACAAATACTAAAAACAAAAAATAATAATATTTAAGGGGGGCTCCCATACAACGTCTGTCTGTCCGTCCGTCTGTCACCAGGTTGTATCTCAAGAATGGCGATAGCTAGACAGTTGAAATTTTCACAAATGATGTATTTCTGTTGCTGTTATAACAACAAATACTATAAACAAAAAAATATAATATTTAAGGGGGGCTCCCTTACAACAAACGTGATTTTTTTTTTGCCTCTTTATGCTCGCTGTTGATAACGGCAACAGGTAGACGCTTGAAATATTCACAGAATATTTAGTTATATGTATATTCACTTTAAAAATAAATAATTAAATTAAAATAAAACAAATATTTAAGGGGGCCTCCCATACACAAACGTGTTTCTTTACTCGTTTTGGCTCTGTCTGTCCGTCTGTCTGTCACCAGGCTGTACCTATCTAAAGAACGGAGATAGTATACCTAGTCAATGGTACGGAAACATTCGTGCGCGAGTCCGACTAGCACTTGGCCGGTTTCTTCTTTTTGATTAAATTAAATTGATTAATAAGGAAACTGAGACAAAAAACAACAAGTTCGCGTACTTCCGCGTCACTTACTTATAATAATAATATGTAATTTTATGTGTTGATTTGGTTTTAGGTTTCCTTCTGATTATTTTTATTTCACTCTTTTTAGTGCATCATGCCGGCAATATTCGTGTATTCTGGTAAATAGGTACGTTACACTGTTTAGGATGTAAACAAAACGGGTAACGACCAAGTAGTTTCGGTAAACGAATTGCACTTATATTTCTGTATGGGATCTATGGCCTTTGTCATCAATTCAGCAGTAAGAATTGATGAGTTCCAAATAAATAAAAGGTGTAATCTAATTTGTAATGTGATCACAACTATAAGTGTGAAATAGTTTCAACTTCCCTATTTTTAGGGAAAATTTAATGTATTATCAACATTATTTTTTCACTGTGTGCGTTTCGTCAAGCGTAAATGCAAGTACCTTATGCACACATAGATTATATTATTGCCTCACTTTTAACGGGCCACTTTGAAGGGAACTATCGTTCTAGGTGTAATTATTCTAAGAAAGTAGTGTATAAACTTCCTCGTGAATCACAAACAATATCTCACAATTCAGTTTGCAATCTGGATGGAGCTGTTAATTATCCAAAAGAAGTTTTAAACACTATAAATGCACCTGATCTACCCCCTCACAAACTAGAACTTAAGATTGGCGTACCCATCATACTACTCCATAATTTAAGCCCGCCGAAACTTTGTAATGGTACTAGATTGCGAGTAGTATCATTACAAAGAAACGTTCTAAAAGGAATTTTAATATCCGGATGTGGAAAGGTGAGACGGTATTTATACCACGAATTCCCATAATACCGTCGAATTTTCTCTTTAAATTCAAAAGACTACAATTTCAAGGGTTGTTTTATTTTATTTAATGAAATTCCTCGTAGTTCGACGTAGTCGCTGGGAACAGCTAGTAGCACCTATATGTAGATAGATATCGCGCTTTTGTCTACGAAAACGTACGCATAGGTAAATTTGAAAGTCTAAAAGTTAACTGCGGTGGTGTAGCGGTAGTGTATGCGACTGCTATTCATGAGGTCTCGGGTTCGATCCCCGGGTCGGGCAATGTTATTGAGCTTTTTCCTAAAAAGAAAAATTCTCAGTAACAGTCCGGAGTTTGGAAATGTGCCCGGTAGACGTCAATAGGCTCGCCCCCTATTACGTGGGACTTAAACATAGCTGGCGAGTCGTGGGTGTGTAATACACCTCTGCCTACCCCTTCGGGGAATACAGGCGTGATGCTATGCTATGTTAAAAGTCAGGATCCGATGAAATCTTATGAAAATAGAGTGCAATCCTCACATTTTTGGGCAAAGGCAGAGTATCCCATTCGATCGGTTTTATTGTATTCTGATTATTGTAATGTATTTGTAATGTCTCAAACGAAAAAAAGAAGACGTGAGTGAGTTAGCCGTACGCCCATTCACCCTACTTATCCCCTCTTTGCTATCTTTCTTCTCCGCCTTCTATCCTTGGAGAGGATTTCCTTGGAGTTGGCGAAGGCTATATCATGTTCTTTGGTTACACATATGGATTTCTTGTCATATTAGAAATTATTTGTTGTACGGTACTGCCACATACCAACATTGACCATCACAACAAGTATCTAATCAGAGTACTGGATTAGTTATTAGATATTATCAAAAGACTGGTATGTGAATGTTGTAAAACTGTTCACGGTTTGCTCACATAGATCAGTGTATCTCTAGGTTTTAATCCCATAAGACAAAAATTGATCCATATATAATCTGCTTGAGTAAAATTTTCGATAAAGGTTTTGTATATAACACTGTGCAATTTCAACCAAAAGCATAGATACTTTGTATCTTGCAGCTATAAACAAGTCACAAGTAAGTAATTAGCTGTTTTTTTTTTTTTGATATGCCGTATATTTATATAGGCAGACATGGAATTCGGTTAACTTTACAAACGTGCTATTTTAAGTGTTACTAGTTGGTGCTACATTACAAATTTCAGCTCTCTAGTCTCTAGTTTTTGGCTGTGCGTTGATAGTCAGTCAGTCAGGACAAGCAATTTTTTAAGTATAGATAGAACATTACTTATAAGTTATAATGTATGTGTTTACAGTTTTCTGAAGTTTTAATAACATTATAATGTTAAAAAAATTAAATCTACTAAACCTACTCATATATTATATTATACGCACGTTTGTTAAGATGTTCAGATGATTAGATATTTGGATATTTTGTCCGTAAATTACGCTTAAATCACTGAACGGATTTGGACAACAATAGACGTCGCGGGACGTCTACCAGATGTGAAACATCGAAATTATTTTGTAGGAATAATGAGTAGAAATAAAATGTTATGACTTTTTCAATGTGTGCTTGTAAAATTATGGCATGTGTAAAATAGCGGAAATGGACATAAATCATCATCATCAGGCCCTGGAAATCATCTAGGACCATAGTACTCGTCAAGACGAAACAAACAATACCAAACTTGATAAGGTCGAGTCGTTTCATTACAGAGTTCAGTAACTCTAGGCCACCTTCCAGCTCCATCGTCAGACCCTGGATACTATATAGAGACAAAGTACTCGTCAAGACGAATCATACGATCCCAAACTCGATAGAGTTATGTCATTTTATGACGGAGTTCCTATGGCCACCTTCTAGCTCCATCATCATACCCTGGATACCATCTAAAGACAAAGTACTCGTCAAGATGAATCAAACGATTCCAAACTCAATGGGGTTGCGCCGTTTCATTATGAAGTTCCTATATCCACCTTCCAGCTCCATCATCAGATCAGCTCCATATCATCATAATATTGCATTATTACGCAATATACATATGCTTGTAAAATTTGAGCTCAATAGGAAATCGGGAAGTGTGTCTAAGCTTGCAGGATTAGAATGGAACAAGTAAAAAAGCGTCGCCACGCTAACAGCCGATTTTACCCTCCCTCCGCATTAGATGTTTCACATCAAAAAATATCAATAAAATGAACGATTCCCTCTCGCTCGAACTAAAAATCTCTTTTTTCTTATTCCCAAATAACTTGTACTTTAAAAAGTAGCGGAGCATGTCAAATGCTAAAAAATATAGATCAAAAATGAACAATTCCCGTTGAATTTGCGTACAGACCTAATTTAGACTAAACAAATTTGAACAAGGTCTGGTATACAAATATATTGTAACTGGGACTGACCTGCAAACCCTAGTCGACGTAATGGCAGAAGATTGTAAGAAAAGGGGCCTACGTGTGAATGTGAGCAAAACCAAAATAATGGTTTTTGAAAGAGAAGAAGCCAGAACAGATGTAAGAGTAGCAATAGGAAATGGTGTGCTAGAACGAACAAGTGGATGAATTTGTATATCTTGGATGTGGATTCAGTCGGGATGGAAGGTACACCACTGATGTAGAGAGAAGAGTGAATGCAGGATATAGAGTGAACGGAGTATTGGGACAACTTCTCGGCAGCCACCACCTCAGCCAGAAGGCACGTGTCGCAATTCACAACGCAGTGCTTGTCCCAACGTTATTATATGGAAGCGAGAGTTGGGTATGCAGAAATGAGCATGAGAGTGAAATCAATGCGGTCGAAATGCGATATCTGCGGAGAATCTGTGAAGTGAGGCTGACTGACTGCATTCGTAACAACGACGTAAGAGAGCCAGTGCAAAAAGGAGCATGAGAGTGAAATCAATGCGATCGAAATGCGATATCTGCGGAGAATCTTTGAAGTGAGGCTGACTGACTGCATTCGTAACAACGACGTAAGAGAGCGAGTAGGTATGAAAGAGAGTATTGGTGTAAAGATGCGAAAGGGAATGCTCCGATGGTTCGGACATGTGAAAAGAATGCCGGACGAGCGACTGGTTAAGAAGATATACAATGCGAAAGTGGAACGATGTAGGTACAGGGGGAGACCGAGACTCACCTACCTAGATCAAATTGGTCGGCGAGCGTGTATGAAGAGAGTTATGAATGTTGAGGAAGCGAGAGATGTATGCAAGAATAGAGCCTCTTGGCACTCTGTTCTCTCTGCCTACTCCGCAAGGGAAATGGCGTGATGATAAGTTATCCATCCATCCATCAGCCTTTCATCGTCCACTGCTGGACATAGACCTCCCCAAAATGGGGGTTTTACCATAATCGCCACGCTTGGCAGGCGGGTTGGCGATCGCAGAGGATGTTTTTAGTACACAGGGGAACGCTGCTGCCCGGTCCCCCGGTAATCCCTTAGTCGGCTTATACGTCTCCCATAGGAAGAGACGGAGTGGAGCTATTCTTGGTGCCGGCCCCACACGGCAACAGATGATAAGTTAGATAGTTTTGAAATCATCAGCCTTGGACGTCTATCATCTAAGTCCACCCGTGATCATGAATGCTGTAAAGTATTCGAAACGTCGGGATAGTAGTAAAATCAAGTAAACGAGATAGATTCCGTAAACGTAGTTTTATTTCAAAATGTGTAACATTCGCATAAATATCAGAAAGTATTATAGTTAGATAGTTAGTTGTAGCTGGGATAAACACATAAGAATATTTCTATACTTATAACAAATTCCTGTATAATACTGAAGCAAATTTTTATTTAAATGAAAAAAGAAACAATCACTAGGAATTATCGCCAATTTTAGCCTGTCGTAGTTTTTATGCATAGGTACCAGTATACATACATAGCCTGTGTGACTATTAATATTTATCTCTATAGAATTACTATTTTATTTTATTATTAAAAGCTGTTAGCAATATCCCCCTTTCTTGGGGATTCCTATGTTCAGCAGTGGGCTTTAAAAGGCTGATGATGATGATGATGAAAAGCTGTTATTTTCTCTTTTATAGAAATGAAATTCCTGTTGACTGTTGCTGCCGTCATCGCCGTGGCCGTCGCTGTGCCCACACAGCGTGGTCTTGTAACACCTGGCATCGCTGGCCCTGCCCCCGTCCTCGTCGACTCCTTCGAGCCAATCTCTGTTGGACCCGCCATCGTTGACTCCTTCCAGCCCATCGCTGTTGGACCTGCCTTCGTCGACTCCTTCGAGCCCATCTCTGTTGGACCCGCCATCGTTGACTCCTTCCAGCCCATCGCTGTTGGACCCGCTATCATCGACTCCTTCGAGCCCATCTCTGTTGGACCCGCCATGATTGACTCCTTCGAGCCCATCTCCGTTGGACCCGCCATGATCGACTCCTTCGAGCCCATTTCTGTCGGACCCGCACTTATCGATGTCTCCCAGCCCATCATTGTTGGTCCCGCCCTAGTCGACTTGCCCGTTACCATTGAAACTATTCCCGCAGCTGTAGCTGAAGTTGTTGCCAGTGATAGTGTTCCTCTGATCCAAATCATCCTGAACATCTACCAGGTTGCTGCCGAAGCTAGGCCTGACACTGTTTCCCCTGTCACCGTCGCTGAGGCATCCCCTCAACCTGAGCCCATCAATGTAGTTGAGACCGTTGTCGACCCCGTACAGGTTGTCGAGGCTGCCCCTGTTTTCCCCATCCAGGTCGTTGACACTGCCCCTGTCTCTCCTATCCAGGTTGTTGACACTGCACCTGCCTCTCCCATCCAAGTTGTGGAGTTAGCTCCTGTTGCCGTTGAGCCCGTCGTCATCGGTACTCCAGTGCTCCCCTCCCCCGCTATTGTCCTCCCTGAACAGCTCAACTGAACGCATATTACCAGCCAGACGTCACCACTGCGAATGGCTATAAATTATTAACATCTTATTAATCAGTTTTAACATCTACCTACGTATGAAAATAAAAAATTATTGGTAATTAATGACAATTACTAGAAATAACATTAGAGGACTTTCTGCCAACATCGTGAAACGCTTGTATGTCCTGATTCAAAAATATAATGATCTGAACAATATTGTGTTTTATATTTTAACCTTTCCTATAATAATCATCATCAATTCATTATCTTATAAAGGTAAGTGTACTATGTGTGTGCCACTAAAACTCAGAAATCAGTCTCGGTAGGATCAATGGAGTTATATGGTGAAGTAGCCCTCTATTGCCCATCTATGAAGTAGTTTCCCCATCTAACCGAAGAACGTGCGTTTAAAGACACAAGCGCTGGAAGCTTTATCCTCTAAAAAAATCTAGAACAGCCTAGAACATTCGAGAGTACTCGAGAGCATTCCGCAACATTCCAAAATGTTTCGGAATGTTGTGGAATGTTCTTTGAATGAAGCTAGGTAGGCTAGTAGTTAATAATTGGAAACTTTGTTAATTTGTTATTATAAAGGGTCTTTCAATAAGGACGGGTCGATATTGAAATTAATAATAAACAAGCTGTATGTGAAATATTAAAGAAATTGTTTTTTTTATTTGAAAGGCCCATTTATGCCATTATTTATGAAATACTAGCTGACCCGGCGAACTTTGTTCCGCCTTAAGGGCAATAAATGAGCAGATTTTGGATTTTATTTTTATTAAGATAATAGATATAAATAAAAAAAAAACAAGTATTTTAAAGATTCTTTATTGGCCATGTATTTTGATGCATTCAGAAGCACCTTGTGATAGATGACATTTTTCGTTTTATTATCAGGCGCAAGAACAAATAACGCAGATGGTCTTCCGACCCGTGAACATGCCACATATAATTGACCATGGGAAAAACATGGATTTTCTAGATTCAAACCAGAAATTTTCAAGGATTGGCCTTGTGATTTGTTAATGGTCATGGCAAATGCAAGACGGATCGGAAATTGAAGTCGTTTAAACTAAAACGGCATATCGGTTGGGATCATCGGGATCCTCGGAATGCTTCCTCACCTTTGAAATTTCTTTTGAGTATCGTGGCGTAATTCACACTGTTCATCAATTTACTTACCACCAAACGCGTTCCTTTGCACAGTTTTGGTTGGTTTATGTTTCGAAGCACGATATCTACGGGGCCAACTTTAGTCGTAAATTGTGCGGTGGTAAGCCAGGCCATCCAAGGAGTTTAATTCAATTGGATAGTTCGTGGCTTCATCTTTATTTGTTACACAGTCAATAGATTTGAATGAATGCAGTGTACCAATGATTTCATTCTGAATTATGTAGTTTAAGTCATCTACATCTTTATATTTAGTCGCCGAAATTGCTCGCTCACTCAACCATTCATTATTTTGTTTGGGAACAATTTGTTAATGAGTTCTTCTTTTGATGAGACAAAGTTACAGAAATTCGGAGGAAATAAAATCAATCCGCTCGATGCGTCGACAGGTACTCGACCATTACCGATAGTCAGCTATTGCTCTCGGTGCTCTTCTTGTCAGCTGAAGCTTTTTAACATAGCGCCATAGATTCGATGATTTAAGGCAAGCGTTTATTTCGTCGGCAGCAGTTGATCTTGGAATTACTGACAGTGTTTGACGAAAATCGCCAGACAGTAAAATCATTGCACCTCCAAAACATTTCGTGTCATTGCGTAGATCTTTCAATATTCGGTTAAGTGCTTCCAATGCACGTTCATGCGCCATTGTGCATTCGTCCTAGATGATGATTTTCGATGCTGATAAAACTTTGGCCATTGCGGAGTGTTTTGCAATATTACATGTTGGTTCTTCAATATTATTCAAAATTCAAAATTTACGGTAACAAGTCTGATCAAACAAGCTATTTTGTACTTCGAGACACGGCAAAGTTGTTAGAAAAGCAATGTCATACTAACTATATTAACAATATCGAAAATTCTATTGAAATGAACCCTAAATATTTCTGGTCATTCATTAAATCAAAGTCTAAATCAAATGGCATTCCCAATGTTCTTAAATATAATAACCGCACAGTATTAACTGGCGTAGATATCTGTAATACGTTCTCAGAATACTTTCAATCAACATTTATTTCGCCAAAGCACTCAGTTACTTCTAATTCACCTACCACAAACTACGATCAAACCTTTTCGGCTTCACATATCGCAGACATAGTTGCTAATCTTTTGGCAAACATAAACATCTCGAAATCAGCAGGGCCTGATCATATTAGTCCTATATTTCTAACTAATTGCGCCAAAACTATTTCTGTACCTATTGCTTTACTTTTCCGGCAGTCTTTAAAACAGTGTACCTTTCCCTCACTCTGGAAGTCTGCATATATTACACCTATCCACAAAAAAGGCACGAAATCAGATATAGCTAATTATAGGCCTATTTCTAAACTCTGTATTATAGCAAAAATTTTCGAAAAGGTTATTTATGATCAGGTATATGGAGTTCTTAAAAATAATTTACTTAATTCACAGCATGGTTTTATGGCGTTACACTGTCTCCAATTTAGTTCTGTTAAACGACTTTATCACTGCTGCCATGGATGCAGGCAATCAGGTGGATGTAGTGTACACTGACTACACGAAAGCTTTTGAGCGAATAGATCATGAAATTCTTTTAATAAAGTTATCTCGCATGGGCATTCGAGGACTTGACTTGACTTATATAGGTGGTTTTGTTCTTATATAGATAGAAGAATTCAAGCTGTTGTGGTTAACAATTATATTTCCAGTTGGGTTACCATCCCCAGCGGTGTCTCCCAAGGATCCATTTTGGGTCCTTTATTATTTATTATATTTATTAATGATGTATCTACTTGCATTAAATATTCTCAGCTACTCTGCTTCGCAGATGACATGAAAATACATAGATAAATAAAGTAACCTGATGATGTCATCAAACTTCAAGGGGATTTAACTAGACTGGAAATGTATTATTTAATCAACAAACTAGATTTAAATCCAATCAAATGCTCAGTAGTAAGCTTTTCGCGAAAAAAACATAACTTTCCATCAACTTACAAACTGAAAAATGAAGTTCTCTCTAACAACAGTGCCATACGCGACCGCGGAGTAGTTTTTGATTCAAAGCTTATACTTGACCAGCATATAGATAGCATTGTCACAAAGGCATCTAAAGCGCTGGGATTTTTAATGAGGATCAGCACTTCATTCAGTAGAATCAAAACCTTGAAAATTGTCTATTGCTCATTTGTCCGTAGTATTCTAGAATATACATCTCAAATATGGAACCCACGTTATGATAAGTACATATCACGGATTGAGAATATTCAAAAGAAATTTATTAAATTTCAATGTTACAAATTAAAAATTCCTTTCAGATCAGGCGACTACCTAGATCTTTGTAAGCGATTCCACTTACTCCCTCTATCTTATAGACGTGAAATAGCAGACGTCACTTACCTACTTAATATAATAAATAACGCTATCGACTGCCCTGAATTATTAAGCAAATTGCAATTTAATATTCCTAACAGGTCTAAAAGATATAATCCTCCTATCCACCTACCATGAGCCTACTCCAATTATAGGCAAAATTCGTTTATATGGAGAGCGAGTGCTACCTTTAATCGTCTCTGCAAGGACAAATCTTTGGACATCGATATATTCTGTATAAGTGTCGCATCGGCTAGACAGCAATTGAGCAAACAGGTTTTCGTGTGTAATTAATTATACGTTAATTTTTAAGTACCTAATGTTGTGCGCAAGTTATTTTTTTTTTTAAGTAATGTTGTGTGGTTTACAATATCCACGTTTATTACATTAGATTACTACTAACCGTGAGAACCTATAATTGGCTGTCTGATAACTAATGTTGTACCTTATTAATGTGTATAGAGCTGTTGGTTTTCCATAATAAAATAAATAAATAAATCAAAATACTCCAAAAATATTTATATATTTATCAGCAACAATGACATAAGTGTTTCCTTGCTGCAAAAAAAATAGCACAGTATATCATGTGTGCTTTATACGTAAGATTTAATATTTTAACAGAAAACTATAATAACCTCACTACATTTTTGTCTAAATAAGTATCCCAAAAAAATCAACGATTATGGTATAATTTTCACTTGAAACTTTAAAATTGCTCTCCTGTAAAATGATAGTTTTTGAGAAATGTCATCTTTGTAGCAAATGAGCGATATGTATGTATGATTTTTTTTTTATTGCCTGTAGTGGCAGACGAGCCACGGTCCATCACGGTCCATCACATCAACAAATTATTTATGAAAATTCAAAACATTATAGTAACAGTACTCTGAATTAAATTTCCATTTAATCATTATACCAAGTAATGTTCTTTTTATTCCCAACGGTGACAGACAAGTAGGCGTTCCGCCTGATAGGAATTGGTAACTTTAGCTCCTAGATTGTAGCAACACTAGGGGCACAGCCAAGCAGCCGCCAATCACAGTAGATGCTCTTCTCAAACCCAATTTAAAAAAGGGCACGTTGTGGCGCTGAGGAAACACTGAAGCAGAGAGTTCATCTAGACGAGATCACTACTAGGTGGCATGGACGAACCCTACAGTGACGGGTCGTAGTTCACAGCACTCTCCGTTAAAAAGTATATTCAGAGATATATTTATCTACAGAGAGATCCAAAGTCCAGCCCAACCCTCTACCCCAAAGATTCCGGACCGTCCGTGATATCGGGTTCATCGACTATTCGAAATAGTTCATAGAGATGAATCCAAATACCTTTGTGCATGTATGTAACGCGTAGCGCCTAATAAATTATTGACGATAACATTACGAGTGTTACGCTGTTTTCTGTTTATTTACATGTAGGCATTTTATAGTTACGAGTATATGTTATATGTTGAAACTGAGTTCTGGAGAAAAACTCTAGAATTTGAGGCAACTAATTCTTTATATCTTTTAATATTAAATTAATCCATTGTTAACTATGAAAATATACATTACGCGAGTTATTCTCAAAATACCTAGTAAATTGTAGGCGTCACGCGAGTGGTTTATGTGGTGTTGCTAGCATCTTTAGGCTACGCCAGATGGACTACGGAATATCTATACTTATAATAAAACTGTAGAGAGGTCAATTCTGTACATTGAATACATATTCAAAATTAATATTGGAGGATGAATGGTGATCGATACTGAGGCCAAAAATGTAATCAGTAAATTTTTTGTCTGTCTGTCTGTCTGTCTGTATATGCACGCATGGGTCAAAAACTACTGAAGGGAATTTAACCAAACTTGGTACGATTGTAGTACATACTTCTGGGCAGGTTATAGGCTATATAACATAACGCTAAGACACATAGGAGCTGAGCAGTGACCATAAATTTAAAGCAAGTCGGATGAAAATGCGCTTTCGAGCTCTTATCCTCGCATACGTTGATCATACATCAAAAGTATGTATTACAAAGATGATGGTCTTCAAAAGATCTACTTAAAAGTCCTTAATAGTATATATCTATCTTTTATAAATTAGCCACAATAACGTGTTTAATCGTTAGGCATTTCTTCAAAGTGTATTATTAAATACATAAATATATTGTATTCACATAGATATCTCTTTATCAAACTCTCATATTCAAAAAGTACACTTAAATATCTATGTTATAAAAAAAATTATAGAAATCGGTTTATAAAAATATAAATATATAAACTTCCAAATCTCGCCGCGCCAGTATGGGTACGGCTATACGGTTGATTTCTTAGAGTATAAATCTTAGGTTGATTTTTGTTTAACGCACGAAACGGCCATCCGTTGCATCTATAAAAAGGCGAGGGCGCTCACGCGCCGACTTCAAATCATAAACGTGGGAAATCCCACTTTGCCAGCTACAGCCCGAGCCGAGGTCCTCACCCCACAGGGGGTGCCCTCGGGTAGCGTTGCCTAAATGTTGGTTTGAGAGCCCTCTGCGCTCACCAATTATCCGGGTAAATAATCGTATCTAAATACCAATTATTTATTGCTTTTTAGTTCCTGGGTGCACTTGAAGGCAGTTTTCTTTTTTTATCAAAAAATGTTTTATTCTTTTTGTGTATTTATTTTATTAGGTTCTTTTTATTCCACCTACGATGCCACCTACAAAATAGTCTTCCTTATCTCGAAATTCGAGAAATGCCAATAGAATGAGAGATGCGCCTTCTCAGGAATCGTCAGAGGAAAGAGCGCATCGTTTAACCTCTATGAGAGTTAATAATGCAACTGCACGAGCACATGAAAGCAGTTCTGAGAGATAGATGCGATTAACTTCTGATAGGGAAAGAAGAGCTAGACAGTCAATGAGTTTTTAAGAAGAGATTTTGGTATTATTAGGCATATTGATACGTTGCAGAAAACAATACTAAATTAAATGAGTGCAGGAAAGCGTAATCTGCACTAATTTATAGTGTACACTTTTAGTGCCTCATTGTGGATTTTCTCTGTTTTATACTTCAACTGCCTCTGTAGTGCAGAGGTAGTGTTAGTGACTGCTGATCATGAGGTCTCGGGTTCGATTCCCGGGTCAGGCAGTGTTATTGAGCTTTATCGTAAATAGAAAAATTCTCAGTAGCCGCCCGGAGTTTGTAAATGTGCCTGGTAGACGCCAATAGGCTCGTCCCCTATTACGTGGGACTTAAACATAACTGGTGAACCGTGGGTGTGTAATACACCTCTGCCTACCCGTTTGGGGAATACAGGCGTGTTGCTATGTTTTTGTTTATACATCAATGTTTATAACATAGAATTATGCTAGGCTGTACGGCTTGATGGTGAGTAAGACGGTAAGTTTGCCACCCCATGAGTGGTTGGCGTGGTAGCCTATAGACCAAAAGCAACCTTCGCGAGTAATCCACCCCAAGAAAAGCTATAGGACATGAAGAGGAATGATGATATAGAGCAGATGAGGAAGTGGTCAGGTAAAATAATAAGAAGGAAATGTGGGGGTGGTTTGGTAGGTTTCTAATTGGGAGATAGAAACACACATATTTAACCTTTTTTGAATTAAGAATGTTAAATTTCATTTTATATTTGATACTAGCTGACCCGGCGAACTTCGTACCACCATAAGTATCCTATCTCTTAAGTTGGAACAAAACACACATTTTAAAAAAAGAAAAGTTAAAATCGGTTCAGTAGTTTCGAAGTTCATCCCGGACAAACATAATGACACTGGAATTATATATAATAGATAGGATACACATACATTTCTATGGTTTTATAAAATCGCGGGTAAAATAGGGGTCGAATTTAGAACGTAAAACTTTAACGCTGACGAAGTCGCGGGTATCAGCTAGTTTTAAAATAAAACTACGTTTACGGAATCTATCGCGTTGACTTGATTTTCTACTATACCGACGTTTCGAATACTTTACAGCAATGCTGTAAAGTAACATTCGCGTAAATATCAGAAAGTATTAAATCGAATATTTTTCTATCGAAAGTGTGGAGTTAGTGGGCCGGGCTTTTTTTTCTCACCCACTAAGTAAACCCACCGTGTGCCGTCTCTCCGCCTATATTGGCGGGCCACCGGAACCATGTTACATTCCTTCAGTGGTATACAGTCCAGGTCTGGCAACTTGTGACTTTTATTTATTTCCAAAAATAAAAGATAAACTTAGAGGAATTCGTTTTATGAACTCTGAAGATGCTCTGATGAAGGGCTGCGTTTGAAAAAGGAATAGCTCACTCTTCTATAGGCATTTCTCATGCCTAAAGAAGAGTGAGCCCACTGCTTCAATCAATGATTGCATTGCGACGGTGCTTAGAAGGAACGGAGACTACTTCGAAAAGCAATAATATATTAACAAGCTTTTGCATCAATCTGTTTTTTATTTTCTAAGAACTTTCAGTGTGACGCCCGTAATGTCGACATTTCAGGAGGTCCGTCTGCACCTATGACTTCTCATAATAACTATATGTGCGTATTTTTTCAGATCTCAAAGAATGTGGCTGTTTCATGTCTGAGGGGTTTTCTCAATGGCCTCTGAAGTCAACCAATTTAGCATTGAGCCAGCGTTGTTGACTATCTTCTTCTTAATACCCATCATTCTGAAGGTCCATGCCCACAGTGGAACAATAATAAATGTTGTGAGAAAATAGACTATAGCCATCAGCTGATCTCAAGCCCTTTTTTTTGTTGAGGCGGGAATAAGTTTTCCTAACCGCACACCCCGTCGTTCAGGGCAACGAACAGGGTAGTGTGGGGCCTTCACCCACTAAAGAAACCCGCTGTGTGCTGTCTCTTCGCCTTTATTGGCGGGCCACTGGAACTAATTACATTCTTACGGTGGTAGCTGATCTCAAGCCCTACCCACGTAATATAATATCGAATGGTCTACGCAATCCAGCCATTCTCAAAGTGTGCTCTGAACGTTTACTAAAAAAAGGAATATTTGTGTAAATATCATAAACAAAGTTGAAACTAAAACAAAGTAAAATTAAGACGACATTATTTATTCAATCATTTAAATTGCTAATTGTGGTACAATCACAGAACTCTGAATTCAGAGTCCTAAGGATACAATCATTGGTAACCGTAATATTGATAAGACGTCTTGCATGTATGTCTAGTTAAGCTCTTCAGGAAGAATGACGGTAGCCTCTGGGATAATAGGTGTGCCGATAATAACGGGCTCCACAGCCACAGGAGCAGCATCGACAACTTGAACTGGGAAGACTGGGGCAGTCTCAACAACCTGGACCGGGGAGACTGGGGCAGTCTCAACAACCTGCACGGGGTCGATAGCGCTTTCGACTACATTCACAGGCTCAGGCAGATCAGTAATGGCAACAGGAGCAGGTACAACAATAGTGGACTGAGCTTGATTAATGTTTATGATGATTTGAACGAGAGGAGCGCTGGCTTCAGCAACAACAGCAGGACTGGGGACAGCCACAGGGCTGGGCTCTACAGTAGTCACTGCACCACCATCAGGGAGCGGGAAGTCGATAATAGCCGGTCCAATAGAAATAGGTTCAGGTGCGGTTTCAATAACGCTGACAGGATCAACAATGGTAGCGGGGGTGACAACTCCAGCGGGGACTGAATCAACGCTAGCAGACTCCGGTTCGATGATGGTTTCAGGCATCAAAACGGGGGCGGCACCGGCAAGCACTGGAGTGACCAGGTCACGTTGTGTGGGTGCAGCAACGGCCACAGCAATCACAGCAGCAACAGTCAACAGTACTTTCATTTCTGGAAATAAATTGATTTCAATGTTCTTTTTCTTTAGCAAAATTAAATAACTTAAATCCCTCTAAGAATGAAGCATGGGTC
This sequence comes from Leucoma salicis, assembly GCA_948253155.1. Taxonomy (NCBI): domain Eukaryota; kingdom Metazoa; phylum Arthropoda; class Insecta; order Lepidoptera; family Erebidae; genus Leucoma; species Leucoma salicis. The sequence goes on along the minus strand of OX411820.1, from coordinate 7,241,892 downwards.
ACAACTAATAGTTGGATGGGTTCCAAAAACGTCGGTAATTTTAATTGTAGCCTCAATTTGAAATCATAGATCTGTATTTTAGAACTTGACATGCTTAGCCACTTCAAAGATCAAATTATTTGTGAATATAGAAAAAGAGAACTTTAGTGCGAGAGGGAATCGAAACTGCGTCCCTTCCAATCCGGGGAAGTCCCTGGATTGGAAGGGACGCAGATTCGATTCCCACCCACCCTAAAGTTCTCTTTTTCCACATTCACAAATAATTGCTCGTATAGTATTATAAAAAAGTACTTAAGCACTTACTTATTGCGTGTTTTGATCCTTAAGACACAAAGTACCTATGATTTCGCACTGCAACACAGAGAGTTTTATACGGAATTTTATCGAACAATAATTATGATAAACGAGTGCAATTTCACTAACTTTATTACTATAATAGAAATATATACGGTGTTATGACACGAATTTCCGGCGACATATTTATTTACTACGAGTAGGAGTATGTTGTGGAAAGTAGCGGATGAGCCAGCGACCTACGTAAGTGTAAGTTGTAGCCTAGGCTCATGGCTTTTGGAATGTGAGAGCAAGCTATACATCAGCTAGCTTTTATATTATATATTGATTTGAGACAATATGCATAGAGGAAGCGATACAATCGGAGTTATTGAATATCCGGTTCAGTTAATTTCTTTTAGCGAGTTTAATAGTTATACATCACAAAACACATGTAGTACATAAGCCTTTTTGATGTGAAAGATCTAGGAGGAGGGTAGAATCGGCTGCTAGCGTGGCGACGCTTTTTTACTTGTTCCGTTCAAATCTTGCAAGTTAAATTAGACACACTTCCCGATTTCCTATTGAGCTGAACTTTTACGAGCATATGTATATTGCGTAATAATACAATATTATGATGACTCCATGTTGCATGGTGATCTGATGAAGGAGCTGGAAGGTGGATATAGGAACTTCATAATGAAACAGTGTAACAATATCGAGTTTGGACTCGTTTGATTCGTCTTGATGAGTACTTTGTCTTTTGATAGTATCCAGGATCTGATGATGGAGCTAGAAGGTGGCCATAGGAACTCCAATATAAAACGACATAACCCCATCGAGTTTGGGCTCATATGATTCGTCTTGACAAGTACTTTGTTTGGATACCATCCAGGGTCTGATGATGAAGCTGGAAGGTGGCCACAGTAATTCCATAATGAAACGACGCAACCCCATTAAGTTTGGACTGGTTTGATTCGTCTTGTTGAGTATATCTTTTGATGGTATCCAGGGTCTGATGATGGATCTGGAAGATGGCCATGAGAACTCTGTACCTAACTAAATAGCGCAACTCCATCGAGGTAGGGCTCGTTTGAATTATCTTGACTAGTACTCCAGTTCTAGATGATATCCAGGGTCTGGTGATGGAGTTGGAAGGTGGCCACAGTAACTCTGTGATGTAACGACGCAACCCCATCGAGTTTGGAATCGTTTGATTCGTCTTAACGAGTACTTTGGTCCTAGATGGTTTTCAGGGCCTGATGATGATGATTTATGTCCATTTCTGCTATTTTACACGTGTCATAATTTTATGCAAGCATACATTGAAAAAGTTTTTACATGTTTACATTAGAAACTTACGTATTATTTATCACTATTTACAGGTTAAATGTTCGCCAATCCTATATCCGCTAATTTGTATAATACTTGTGCTTCAGCGGATATAGGACTCGCTAAAATGGAATTACAAAGGCCAACATTCAGATTTACTAAGCCCCCAGATTGTGAATCCCTGTAGTATTTCTTTTACACTCTAATAACAAATGCTGTACATCTTCTAATATACCACAGTCTAAGCAGTTTATTACTATAATAGAAATATATACGGTGTTATGACACGAATTTCCGGCGACATATTTATTTACTACGAGTAGGAGTATGTTGTGGAAAGTAGCGGATGAGCCAGCGACCTACGTAAGTGTAAGTTGTAGCCTAGGCTCATGGCTTTTGGAATGTGAGAGCAAGCTATACATCAGCTAGCTTTTATATTATATATTGATTTGAGACAATATGCATAGAGGAAGCGATACAATCGGAGTTATTGAATATCCGGTTCAGTTAATTTCTTTTAGCGAGTTTAATAGTTATACATCACAAAACACATGTAGTACATAAGCCTTTTTGATGTGAAAGATCTAGGAGGAGGGTAGAATCGGCTGCTAGCGTGGCGACGCTTTTTTACTTGTTCCGTTCAAATCTTGCAAGTTAAATTAGACACACTTCCCGATTTCCTATTGAGCTGAACTTTTACGAGCATATGTATATTGCGTAATAATACAATATTATGATGACTCCATGTTGCATGGTGATCTGATGAAGGAGCTGGAAGGTGGATATAGGAACTTCATAATGAAACAGTGTAACAATATCGAGTTTGGACTCGTTTGATTCGTCTTGATGAGTACTTTGTCTTTTGATAGTATCCAGGATCTGATGATGGAGCTAGAAGGTGGCCATAGGAACTCCAATATAAAACGACATAACCCCATCGAGTTTGGGCTCATATGATTCGTCTTGACAAGTACTTTGTTTGGATACCATCCAGGGTCTGATGATGAAGCTGGAAGGTGGCCACAGTAATTCCATAATGAAACGACGCAACCCCATTAAGTTTGGACTGGTTTGATTCGTCTTGTTGAGTATATCTTTTGATGGTATCCAGGGTCTGATGATGGATCTGGAAGATGGCCATGAGAACTCTGTACCTAACTAAATAGCGCAACTCCATCGAGGTAGGGCTCGTTTGAATTATCTTGACTAGTACTCCAGTTCTAGATGATATCCAGGGTCTGGTGATGGAGTTGGAAGGTGGCCACAGTAACTCTGTGATGTAACGACGCAACCCCATCGAGTTTGGAATCGTTTGATTCGTCTTAACGAGTACTTTGGTCCTAGATGGTTTTCAGGGCCTGATGATGATGATTTATGTCCATTTCTGCTATTTTACACGTGTCATAATTTTATGCAAGCATACATTGAAAAAGTTTTTACATGTTTACATTAGAAACTTACGTATTATTTATCACTATTTACAGGTTAAATGTTCGCCAATCCTATATCCGCTAATTTGTATAATACTTGTGCTTCAGCGGATATAGGACTCGCTAAAATGGAATTACAAAGGCCAACATTCAGATTTACTAAGCCCCCAGATTGTGAATCCCTGTAGTATTTCTTTTACACTCTAATAACAAATGCTGTACATCTTCTAATATACCACAGTCTAAGCAGTTTGGAGATGAGACCTTCTTCATTAGATACGCGAATTTCTTTGACGGTATATGACCAGAGCGTAACCTACAAGCCGTTACTAAGGTCTTTCTACATAACGCAATCTTATCCATCCACTGCGTTATTATTTACTTTAAGTTTTTCATTAAAAGGTACACATATACAATATTTAACCCAAATAAATTGCTAACTGTGTACCTACCTACCTACTGCTATGCGAAGTAGATATTCTTCTCAACTCCGTGTGGTGATGGACTAAGAATACAAGTGTCAACACCCAATTTTTTCCCACGGGTGTCGTACGACGCGACTAAGGGAAGTACCTAAGCAATTATCACCCATTGCATGACTGGTGGTAGGGCTGGGTACCAAGTGGGAGTACTCACTTGCTATCAGGACCAGGTGGGTTGGCATCACCATCTCCTGTGTGACCGGCCAAGAAGCACATCGGTGTGTTTGGGCTATAGCAGGAAACAGCCGTTTGAGTCCATGAGCGACGGTTACCATTTAGGTACCATCAGGTGGGCCGTGGCTCGTCTGCCACCATAGACAATAAAAATAAACTCAGTATTGAATTTTAGATATTTTAGATTACATAAACATTACAATCAGGAGATTCAAATTGCTGTTCTATGTATTAAAAGAAAGTTATAAAGATTTAATAAGTTGGAAACGGTAAAGCTATATACCATCGGAATCAATTGACCCGGTTTCCTGTCGGCGAAATTATATGATAACTAATCATTATACAAACTTAAAACAATGAATAAGGATTATCTAGAGCATTTCTATTGGCCGTAAATTGAGGAATAAGACACGCCGACGATTATCCTAATCCGACGACGATTAGATACTTTACAAAGATATAATTTTAAATACTGATAGGAACCTACTATTTTGAAATTATTGTTGATAAAGAACAAATTGTTTGTGAAAGTGGAAATAGAGAGCTTTATTGCGAGCAGGATTCGAACCTGATCCAATCCGGGGAAGTGCTCTGGCCCGCTAAGCTATCCCAATCACCTATTGGTGATACCCAATCTGCACTTCACATTTTTCTTTAGATGTCTTAGAATAAAGAATAATTTATTTGCAAAGAATATAGGTACAACCAGATAACATTTAGCAGTATTACATTGTTTCTTGCCATATTCTGTCTAAAAAAGACATGCAAATATATATATACAAAAAATAAATAAAAAATATATGAACATTAATTAGTATTTTCAATTAAAGTCATAAATATACGGACAATAACCCAATTGAATTCTTATTAATGTATATGATATATTAAAAATCAAATGTCATTTATGGAATATTATAGATCTCTTATTAATTAATTTAAATATTAAAAATTTAGTGTCATATTATAGAATATTCCTTGCAACTAAATCTATTATATTTCTTATAACTATATCTATTTTATGATTCACACATAATCTATTATTATATTTGGTGTCATCAATAAATTCTCTTAAGCTATAAAACGCCTTTTCCAGCAACCAGTATTTTAAAGCTTGTACGAATCTGTTATACGGTAAGGCCTTTATATCCTCCGACAAGCTATTATAAATATAACCACACATTACTGTGCTACTCTTTTTGTATAATGTGGTCCTTGGGATAGTAGCTAGGACAATTCTGTTTGGATTACGTGTATTTCTAGGATATATATGTTTCATCCATCCATCCATCCATCGGCCTTTTAACGTCCACTGCTGGACATAGGCCTCCCCAAGTATGGGGGATAGTGCCGTAATCGCCACGCTTGGCAGGCGGGTTGGCGATCGCAGTGGATGTTGTTAATACTCGAAGGAGTGCTGCTGCCCACTCCCTCGATATTCCCTTAGTCGGCTCTTACGACTCCCATGGGTGGAGAGGGGTGGGTCAATTCTAAAGCCGGCCCCACACGGCTATATATGTTTAGCGCATGTAAATTAACTATTATTTAATTTAACAAATTTTGCGCATTCCAATATGTATAAACACAGAAATGTAAGTAGGCGTAACTTTATAAATAAGGATTTGCAAGATATCCAGGGTGCGACACCGCACCCAGGGAGGTGGCCAGGTGGCAGGGCAACGCCCACCGAGCTGCCATGGCCAGGTGGAGGGTACGGTTGGAGGCGCCCCGGGCCGGTCTTTGGACCGTAGGGGCGTTCCAGCCGATGCTGGAGGAGTGGGCGGGGTGACGGCATGGAGTCCCTACCTTCCGACTGGTGCAGGTGCTGTCAGGGCACGGTTGCTTCGGCAGATACCTGCACATAGTGGCAAGGAGGGAAGCGACTCCGGGCTGCTACCACTGCGGCTGTGACGAGGACACAGCGCGGCACACGCTCGAGCCGTGCCTGGCTTGGGACGAGCAGCGCCGTGAACTCGTCGTGGAAATAGGGGGGGACCTCTCGCTGCCGTGCGTCGTTAGAGTGATGCTTGGCAGCGACAGGAACTGGGCCGCGGTCGCTGCCTTCTGCGAGGAGGTTATCTCGCGGAAGGAAGCGGCGGAGAGAGCCAGGAAGGAGGATTCTTCCGCTAACCCGAACCGCCGCCAGCGACCGGGGCGGCGCAGGTAATTGCGCGTCATGCCGCCCTAGCTGAGGCTGCGGGTGGATGGACCGGGGAACGTCCGCCACCCACAAGGCCTCCCGAGAAGGTGCGACGCTCAAAGCAATTTGCTACAAATTATGTCTTTACGAATTTTTTGTAGGACGCATAGTTTCCGAGATATCGCGAAAAAGGTGTTTTCCAAGATGGCGGCCAGCGGGGTGGCGGGAAATAAAATTGCATCCTCTAAAAAATGTAAAGCTCGTGTAACATTTCAATGGACTAATTAAAAAAAAACAGATTTAATTTTATATAGCTTAAGCAGGCAAGTAACAGTATTCATAAAAACTTTAGCGTGCTCCACCTCCTTAGATCATAGCGTAATGTTGCCCAATGTCACTTCTGCATAATGTAGCTTTATGGATCACAAATCTTTAAAATCAATTTAACTGCGGAGTTCTACGATGACAAACAAATGTTTATTTTTTATGATATTTGTATAGAAAACCAAAAACAAGTAAACACTGACTGCCTTAATAAAACTTGTACTCGTATGACCTCTGAATAGTTAATCAGTATTTTGTCTCTGTCACTAATATGACAGCTTGACGTTGAAGGAACGGAACAAAACACTGACTAACTATTCGGAGCTTATACAATGTTTATTAGTAAGGGGGTAAGGCTATTATTTTAAATTTCAATTATATATTTATGGTTAATCTATCACCTAACCATTTGATGTTTAAAAGGGAAATTAAATAATTTAATGTGCGTATTTCACTTTGTTTCAATATCCACACAAGAAATGTTGTCTACAAATTAACGTGATTATCACTTCTCAAAATCCTTTTAATAGATAACGTTACTGAATGAATACAATAATAATGCATTTTTTATAAAATACATAAGATTACAGCAGATGATACCTACCACCCTATTCTTTATCGCGGGTATCATACGATACGATCAGGTGGATCTCTGAAGTAATATCATACAGCTCCAGTGGTCCGCTAATACAGGCGGAGAGACGGCACACAATGGGTTTAAGGTTTAGAGTGGCGACCGCGGTGGGAGGCGCAGCGTAGGAGGGCCTCCTATCAGATGAACTGACGATCTGGTCAAAGCCGCAGGGAGCCGTTGTATGCAGTCAGCATAAGACCGACCATTGTGAGGCTAATTTGGGGCGGCCTATGTCCAGCAGTGGACATTAAAAGGCTGATGGATGGATAACCACTTTGGAAGAAAAACTCAAAATAAATTGCCCAAATAACAGAGTTTAATACCTGATGAGAGTATGAAACTCGAGCGGGTATATAGGTTATAGCATTACAATACTATAAACTCTAGCCGTTATTTTATTACATACTACCTATACTCGTATATCTTCATCCGTCATGAGAGGAGACCCGTGACAAATAGAAGAATCAAAAACAAAAAACCAAAAATCCTACATGCACACTTATTATATATCCCTACTTTCAAGAAAATTAGTAGATCTTTTACGAGTAAATGCCTATTCATATTAAAAAAAAACTAATTTTGAAGAACAGGGGTCTCAACTTCACCACTGAAGTAATGCAACATAGTTCCAGTGGCCCGCCAATACAGGCGGAGAGGCGGCACACGGCGGCTTTATTTAGTGGGTGAGGGCCCCACTCTACTCTGTTCATTGCCTCGAACGACGAGGTGTGCGGTTAGGTAGATTTTTTCCCGCCTTAACAAAAAGGGGTCTCAACTCCAACGTAGTCTACCAAAGCCTTGATACGGCGCCAACTTACTAGTTTTATGAATGAATTTTAAAATAATACAGATAAGCTGACGATACGATTTTTCTCTGTATCGTTTATGGATATTGCATGATATGGAGGGAGAATCCGCATTTGTGCATACCATTACAGATCCGATTAGAAGAGCTAGTATAGTTTGTGACATGTTAACTGTATCATGACAATTACATACGTATTTTTGTGTTACTGAAAGGAAATACTGACAACATGCCTCTAGACTCCGGAGGATACTCAAATTCTTCAGCCATATAGCAAGAAAGAAAGGTGCAGCAGTTTATGGTCACAGGAAAATTTGAAGGACTAACTAGAGGCCTAAGTCGGTGACCAAATCTACACTCGACGGTAGTACTAGTGCATGAAGCTCTAAAAATCAGCAGCAATAGATTAAGATGGCGTTCCATAATAAAGGATTGCATCCTGAAAAGCCACATCCACCAGTAACGGAGATTACTATAAATAGAGGATTGGTGCTACCATGATATTTCAGAACAAATTATCCAATTTGAACGCTCGCGGTATTTGAAAAAGATTTTCAAAGATTTTGGTCTGTATTTTAGCACTTGACATGCTCAGCTACTTTATAGAACAAATTATTTGTGCATTAGGAATAAGAGAATGTGTAAGAAGGGAATTATCAATGTTGAGGAATTGAGAGTTGTATGCTATGATTGTGTTCTCTCTGCCTACCCCGCAAGGGAAAAGCCGTGATGATAAGTAAGTAAGTAGAAAGACAATGGTCTCAGGTTCGATCCCCAGTTCTAGGTCCTGACCTCACATTTTTCAGATTTTTAGAAACTATATGTGTAGGTATTTGCTTACAGAGTAAAACTTCTCGGTGAAGGAAACCTGAAAAACATCATAAGAAAATCTGCATGCGTTTAAGAGATTTTCTCGACGGCTTGTAAAGTCTGCCAACTTCCACGCGCTAAATCCTTCCTTTTTTTTAATTACTATTTTTTGTTAAGGCGCGAAAAATGTTCCTAACCACACACCCATATGTCCAGGAGTGGACCATGAAAGGCTGATGGATGGATAGATGGATGAAAGGAGACCCGTGCTCCATAGTGGGACCAAAAAAAGGGTTGGAAAAAATACCAAATAATCACATGGCTTTACAATCCACGTTATCCATATCCAGATTCTTATTGACGATGTTTCACTTGCACTTTTTCTTTAATAATAAAAGCATATTATCTTTATGGCTATTACGCAGTGATACTTTAGCGGTAAAACCAAGGACTCCAACAAGGGTATCAGGTTCGATCCCCAGTCCAAAGTCCAGACCTCGTACAGCAAACAGAGATTTTTCAAATCGTGTATTTCTTTACAATTTATCACTGCTCAGTAAAGGATAACATTGTGAGAAAATCTGCATGCTTGATAGTATTTCTCATTGGCATGTGAACCCTCACTGGGATAGCGTGGTGGACTATGGCCTAATTCCTCTCACCATTAGAAGAGACCCACGCCTAAAAGCGGGACAGACAAAAAAGTTGGCAAAAATTACATGTCTCGCTACTAGAAAGGCTTTCGCAGCTAATTGAGACACAATCTATAAAAAAGTATCTGAGACATTCTATATTCGACAATAAAAGTAATTAATATAGTAATAACGAAACAAATACCATATACCTGTACCATTAAAAATATAAACATAAAACGTACCAATATAACGATAAAAGTTTATTTTCGATATGATATGATAACAGCTTAGTATAAAACATCACTGCGCAGACATTCGGTACGATTGCAGTAGCATCATTTTGATCGTAGCAGTCAATAAAAGGTAAGAGATAGTCAACTAATTAGTATTTCCATTATTATATTATTTTTATTGCTTTAGGTGGCAGACGAGCCACGGACTACCTAATTGTAAGTGGTATCCACTGATCATAGACTCGACAATACTACGAATACTGCCAAGCAGCTACTTACAACCTGGTAACCGTCTCCACACGCATTTAAAATATAATTACTTGTAATGTGGCAATACCTGGATGAACGATGGCAATAACACTAAATTAAATTATAATTGTAAAAAAACATGTTATTGATAAAGCAAACTCTCTCTGTTTTCCAAATCGTGGGTTTGAGTCAATCTTTTTTAATTTCACATATTAGCGATTGTTGCTGTAATCGTCACCTCTTATAAACTACCACCATTTTGATAATATGATTAGCTCTATAATATGAGGATTATTTTCAGTTGTTTTATTTTTGAGTGAAACCAAATTGGTTTTTAGTTCCAGAAAGAAAAATGAAGTTCTTCGTTGTTTTCGCTGCCCTCGTGGCTGTGGCTGTTGCCAGTCCCCTGTTCAAACCCGTGACCACGGAAATGGCTGAGTTAGAAGCTATCATTGAAGCTATCCATAGCCCGAACACCGACCCCGCCACCGCTGCACTGCTCGAGCAAATGTTGGAGAACATAATCACTGCTGCTAACCCAGAGCCCATTGCCGTCGGACCTGCTATTATTCAGCCTGAACCCATCTCTGTTGGACCTGCAATCATTGAGTCTCACCCCATCTCTGTTGGACCCGCAATCATAGACTTCCCCCTTCCTGACGGTGGCGCTGTCTCTGCTCCAGTTGAGACTGTTGTCACTCCCGTCCAGCCTTCCCCAGTAGTTATTGGGCCTATCGCTGAAGGTTCTCCCTCTCCTCTGGTTCAGATCATCGTGAACGTGAACCAGGCTGCCGACAGTGCTGTAGTTCCAGTCGCCCCTGTTGTTGTCCCCGAAGTTCCTGCTGTTCACCCCGTCATCGTAGTGGAAGATGCTGATGTCGTTGAGCCAATTACTGTTGTTGACACCCCTGAACCCATCGTCGTGTCGCCTGTTCAGGTCGTCGAAACTGCGCCAATTGCTGTAGAGCCCGTCATCATCGGCACTCCCATCATTCCCGAAGCCGCCGTCATCCTTCCCGAAGATCTTAACTAAATTTTTTCAATAGAAGAAACTGAGAACTCCAATAACTTATAATAGTAACATGTGATTTTCAAAGAATAAAACTCCGTTTTTAAGCTTAGCGTTTTGTTTGTAATTATATCTAATAATATAAGCAATGGAGGACATGAAAGCCTGATAATAAAATGTTGCTAACATGCAATTTTAGAAAAAAATCATTCTCTAAACAAACACATCACGTATTGGGTTGGAAGTAAGCAGCAGGCTACACTACATAAGCAAGATAGTGGGACTTCTAATGATTCAATACATACGAAGGGCGAATATTTATGTAATCAATAGAGCAAGCACGGACTTTATATTAAATTAAATAAAGCTGCATGTGGTATGAACTACACACTCACTGTTTGTTAATAGCAGACTATCTCATGAAAACAGTAATCTCGTAGTAGATAGTGTGCGAAGATCCACTCCCGAGCTTAGAATACAAGTGGGTATAGAACAACAAAAAAATGATCATAAAAATAAATAATAAAATAATTATATTTCTAACACATATGTAGTGTAGCACATTGTTGTATAGTTACAGTAGTATTTTGATCTGTATTTTAGCACTTGACATGCTCAGCTACTTTAAAGTACAAATTATTTGTGAATGAGGAAAAAGATAACTTTATTGCGAGTGGGAGTCGAACCTACGTCCCTTCCAATCCGGGGGAGTGTTTTAAGCCGCTGAGATATCGCACTGACCTTTCGGCCATACCCAATCTCCTCATCACATTTATCTTTACGACTAACGCCACCTATTGGATGCATTTACATGCATTAATCCAATATAGTAAGTATGGCTTAGTGGTCTAGAGCACTTCCTTGGATTGGAATGGACGCAGGTTCGAATCCCGCTCGCCGTAAACTTCTCTTTTACCACATTCACAAATAATTTGCATGTCAAGTGCTAAAATACAGATCAAAGTACCCTATATATTTTTTTATTTTTTTTTATTGCCAACCGTGGCAGATTGGCAGACGGCCCACCTGATGGTAAGTAGTAACCGCCGCCCATGGACTATGGCAACACCAGGAGCACAGCCCAGTCACCGCCTACCGTGAGTAAAGTGCTCTTCTCAAACCTCGTTTAAAGAGGGACAAGTCGTAACGCTGGGGAAACACCGCAGCAAGAAGTTCATTCCAGAGCTTACACGTACGTGGAAAAAATAACGCTGAAAACGAACCGTCTTGGACGAGATCGTCTCCAGGTGATATGGATGAACCCTAGCACGGCGTCTCGTGGTCCGGTGGTAAAATGGCGATGTTGGTACCACCTCAAACAGTTCCTCAGAGCACTCCCCGTTGAAGAGTCGCTAGAGCACACAGAGAGACCCAATATCTCTCCGCCGCCCCAACGGCTTTAGCTCATCCGTGAGATTGGGATCATCGACAATACGAACAGCTCGTCTTTGCAGGGAGTCAAGTGGGTCGAGCTGGTATTTTGGTGCGCCTGCCCAGAGATGTGAGCAGTACTCCACGTGAGGGCGGACTTGTGCTTTATACAGCACAAGTCGCTGCCTCGGTGTGAAGTACCGCTTAACTCTGTTCAGAACGCCCAGTTTCTTGCTCACCATTTTGGCTTTGTCCTCCAAATGACTCCCGAACTGGACTTTACAAGATATGTCGATGCCGAGGATCCCAATACTCTCGGAGACCGGGAGAGTTACCCCTTGGAACTGGGGCGTCACGACAAATGCGTCCTTCTTTGCAGTGAACGCGCAAACCTGTGTCTTCGTAGGGTTGAATTGAACCAAGTTCTTTTCTCCCCATTCCCAGGCCCGGCCTAGAGAGCGCTCGACTTCAGACGCAAGTTGGGTCTCCTCCAGTCGCCTCTCCTCCAGAATGTTCCGAAGGACTTTCTGATGGCCAGTATATCGCGCATCACCCGTACTATCATCTGCATAGCAATGTATACTCTCTGTTGAGAGCAAGTCATTGATATGCAGGATGAACAGCGTTGGGGAGAGCACCGAGCCTTGAGTAACGCCAGCATTAATCTCCATGGTATCAGAGCAGCATCCGTCTACAACGACTTTGATGCTACGACCATGGAGGAAGCCGGCGATCCACTTGCAGAGCCCTTCGGGGATTCCATACGATGGAAGCTTCGATAGAAGGCCCCTATGCCAGACCCTGTCGAACGCCTTCGCGATGTCCAGGCTGAAAGCCAAAGCTTCACCCCCACCCTCCAAGGCCTCTGCCCAGCGATGCGTGAGGTACACGAGAAGATCACCAGCAGATCGACCTTGACGAAAGCAGTATTGGCGATCACTGATCAGCTGGTGATCCTCAAAGTACTGCAGAAGTCGGCGGTTAATAACCCACTCTAGTACCCTGGAGAGCAGGGATATTATCGCGATTGGCCTGTAATTCGACGGGTCCGACCGATCACCCCTTTTAGGAATCGGGTGAATATGGGCTACCTTCCACGAGGTAGGAATCCTGCCGGTACTGTATGAAAGGCGGAACAGGCGCGTAAGGACGGGGGTCAACTCAGGGGTGCACGTTCGAAGAACCACCGCAGGGATGCCATCCGGCCCACTCAACTTATGGACATCCAGCAGCAGCAGCTCCCGCCTGACCGCACGTTGCATAATGTGTATTTCAGGCATGGAGCTTTCACACCGAGGGATGGTGGGTGGTGTGGCCGCTCCGGCGTCCAATATCGAGTTTGAGGCAAAGAGTTGGTTGGTTGTTTAGTCCATCCAAGCGAAATGCCACTGTTCGGACAGGAAGCAGCGGTTTATAGCCATTTGCTCTCAATTATCTTAAATGTACATCAGCTTTATAATCATTAGTAGGTCTGGTGGCCCGCCAATACAGGCGGAGAGATGGCACACGGTGGGTTTATTTTGTGAATGACGGCCCCACAGTACGCTGTTCGTTGCCCTGAACGACGGGGTGTGCGGTTAGGTACATTTCTTCCCACCTCAAAAGAAAAAGGTCTGTACTGATACAGTTTATTTTACGAATACATGTATTTCATATTTAAAGCTCTCTAGATTATATAAATATTTGTTCTTCATAGAAATCGAAAATACTGTTATGTAGTTGAGCGCCTTCACTGTACTATGCTTACGTCTTTAGGTTACCTAAGGCTTACGTAGTACCTACTGCTGTCACTTCCACCCAAAGAGATGATACGCTCTTTTAGAAAATGATTGTTGTTTCAAAAATTGCATATTTTTGACATATTATTATCAGGCGTTCGTGTCATCCATTGCCTATATTATTGAATAAACTTAATAAATAAATATAAAGAATATATTAAGCTTACTAATAGAATTCATTTATTGTTTAAATCACACTTTATTTGTTACTGGAGTTTTCAACATTTGCTATTGAAAGTTTAGTTAAGTTCTTCGGGAAGGATGACGGCGGCTTCGGGAATGATGGGAGTTCCGATGATGACGGGCTCCACGGCAATTGGCGCAGTTTCGACGACCTGAACAGGCGACACGACGACGGGTTCGGGAGTGTCAACAACAGTAATTGGCTCAACGACATCAGCATCTTCCACTACGATGACAGGGTGAACAGCAGGAACTTCGGGGACAACAACAGGGGCGACTGGAACTACAGCACTGTCGGCAGCCTGGTTCACGTTCACGATGATCTGAACCAGAGGAGAGGGAGAACCTTCAGCGATAGGCCCAATAACTACTGGGGAAGGCTGGACGGGAGTCACAACAGTCTCAACTGGAGCAGAGACAGCGCCACCGTCAGGGAGGGGGAAGTCCACGATTGCGGGTCCAACAGAGATGGGGTGAGACTCAATGATTGCGGGTCCAACGGAGATGGGTTCAGGCTGAATAATAGCAGGTCCGACGGCAATGGGCTCTGGGTTAGCAGCAGTGATTATGTTCTCCAACATTTGCTCGAGCAGTGCAGCGGTGGCGGGGTCGGTGTTCGGGCTATGGATAGCTTCAATGATAGCTTCTAACTCAGCCATTTCCGTGGTCACGGGTTTGAACAGGGGACTGGCAACGGCCACAGCCACGAGGGCAGCGAAAGCAACAAAGAACTTCATTTTTCTTTCTGAAACTAAAACACATCAATGTAATAATAATAATGATATAGTAATTTCCGTCACGATGGTCAGTGTAAAAAGACACTAGCCATGTAAGGAGGTATCATATTGCCCCAGTATTCGAGCATAGACAAGTGCCCTCTTTGTTCCCTCACTCTCGTACAAAGAGATACTATGCTCTCGTGGTAGTCTGAAAACCGGTGCGATCTGGTGGCGTCTAAAAAAGTTATATGAACATTATAACCTTCTCATAATTTTTATAAATATACATAATATATAATACATAAAAATTCATTTATATACAAATTATAATTTGTGAATAAGGAAAAAGAGTATTTTAGTACAGGCGGGAATCGAACCGAAACGAAGATAGATCTTAGATAGTACTGTAGCTCAGTGGATTAGAGCACTTCCCCGGATAGGAAGGGACGCAGGTTCGATTCCCGCCAATACTAAAATACTCTTTTTCCTTATTCACAAATAATAATTTGTACTTTAAGAGTAGCTGAGCATGTAAGTGCTAAAATATAGATCAAAAATTCATTGACATTTCACACAACGTCACCTGGTCCCAAACTAATATTAAGGTAGTATAGTTGACGTATATTTGTTTGTAAATGCGTACATATAATAGAATATACATACATATATCTAATAGAAAAGAAAACACCCAGACGCAGTTCAAATATCTGTGTTCATCACACAAATGATTGTCCTGAATGGGAATCGTAAGACCTCGTGCACGGAAGTCGGTTACACTACCAACTACGCCACGATGCCCGTCAAATTGCCACCGTTCATCAAAGTATTTAAATAATACAAGTAAGCCGGTAAATAATATAAAATAGTGTTCCCTAATTAGTAATTTGGTATTTTATCTCTTACCTTTTATTGACTGCTACGATCAAAATGATGCTACTGCAATCGTACCGAATGTCTGCGCAGTGATGTTTTATACTAAGCTGTTATCATATCATGTGAAAATTAACTTTTATCTTTATAATAATTATTATTAGTACTATTTATGTTTATACTCTTTAATGGCTACCTTATTCGAATACTAGCTTTTGCCTGCAACTTCGTCCTTGAAGTAGCTTGTCACTATCCCAGATGAGAAATACAACCATCCGATCTTCGGTGTTTACAATCAGAAAAGGATTTTATTAAGTAAAATTTCAAGTTAATCGGGTGTATCACTTTGAGTTAGTGTAGGGATTTCCTAAAAAGAAAATGAGATGGTGGTATTTTTATTTTCTTCTACTGTCTTATCATAAAGGGTCATTAATTTTCGTTGCCTTTTGATTGTAGCAGGAGATAGCCGTTTATTCTTTAATTTCATATCTGTGAAATGAAATGGTGAGCAGCGGCTTGACAATACTATCGGTATAGTTGAGTCCATGAGCGACGGTTACCATTTACCATCAGATAGGCCGTGACTCGTTGGGTAACACTGGGTAACACACACCCAAAATCCTAAAAATTCACATTTATATTAGGTATTATCAATGGTTTTATCAGTCAGGATTCTAACCCGCAAAGATAATATTTGTGTATATCAGAAATTGTAAAATATGTATTTATCTATTGATTAATGTTATGTTTCTAAAAATGCAGATGACTTGGATCATACAGAGGTCCTAAGTAAATTTTTTGTCTTAAATTATGATTATCTTATTAAGCTTAAGTTTGTCAAACCTTTTTTTTCTTTTGTTAAGGCGAGAAAAAATGTTCCTAACCGCACACCCCGTCGTTCGGGATAACAAACAGGGTAGTATGGGGCCTTCATCCACTAAAGAAACCCGCCGTGTGCCGTCTCTCCCTTTATTGGCGGGCCACTGGAACTATGTTACATTCCTTCGGTGGTACATACGGCCAACCTGATGGCAAGCGGTTATCGTTAGCCTATAGATGCTAGCAATACCAGAGGTATCACTCATGCGCCACCATCTCCAAGGAAAGGGATAGGAGATGGATAGGAAGGATATTAATTAGAGGATAGATAGGATACTAAGGAGAGCATAGAAAGGATAATAGTGAGAGGATAAAGGAAGGGGTTAGGGCGTCCGGCGCACTCACTCACCATACGAAACACAACGGTAGACGTAACTACCGTCATATTACCGATATATTTATAGTATATAACTCGGGTAACTAACCTACAAATTCATCTGCGTGGAATTTAGTTATACTTTCTGTTTTCAAATTAATTTAAAATAGCAGTAGTCTAAATCCAATGTCCAAATCGGTACGGCCGTTTCGAAGATAAGCTGGAACGAGCAGACAAACAAACAAACAAAAATAGTTATCCTACGGAGACCATTAGTTTATTCGGGATTATCTTATATGCTAATCCAGTGTCTCATCTATCTAAATACGTCATCCAAATCTGCTATATAACATTGAAGGACGGACAAACGACATTTAAACATCAAAATTTTTGCACAAACTTTCTTATTTATAGTATTTACTAACACGTGATATTATTATATGCCTAAGGTCGTAGAAAAAATAGTCGTAAAATTTACATGCATTATTTATTTAATTCATTATTTTATAGTAGTTATCTGTATGACACTGCGTCTTGTTACAAAATTTTCAGACGTTAAAATACGGAGTATAGGTATAATTTAGACAGGAGTATCTCTAGACGACTTCATTTATTAAACAAAATATTGTTCACAAAAAGATTTGTCTGTTTTACATTCAGTTGAGTGGGTCAGGAAGGACAACAACAGGGGACGGTAGCACGGGGGTCCCCACAGCAACCGGAGCGATATCAACCACCTGAACCGGAGTGATCGGAACTTCGATAACCTGAACAGGTTCTGCTACAACAGCTTCATCAACTACGACAGGAGCAGGGAGTGCGGGACTCACCGGGGTGCCTTCAAAAGCAGGCTGATTTATGTTTAGAATAATCTGGACAATAGGAACGTTAGGGATAGTTTCAGGAACGGTAGCAGGCTCAGCAGAGTCAATAATGACAGGACCAATAGCAATAGGCTCTCTGGAGTCCACAGGAGCAGGGCCGAAGTCCGGAGTTGCGATAGGAACAGGGACAGGACCGAACTCTGGCTCGATACCAGGAATAGGGGCCGGCCCGGCGGAGCCAGGGTCCACAAGACCGTGCTGCGTGGGCACAGCGACGGCCACCGTGATGACAGCAGCCACAACTAACAGGAATTTCATTTCTGGTGAAACAAAATATTGTAAATATTAATAACCGTTGTCATGTTGTTTTAATACTACCTACTATTCTAGATTTAGTCATTATTTTACCATTATGCTGTAAATATACTATTTAGATATTTTTATATATATTTTTAGCATTTATATGCATATATAAATCAACACAAAGTGTGAAAATGTGAAATCGAAAATAACAGTCACGAGCCGGCGTCACTCAAGACGTTAAGTGTTATCGAGATTAGCAGTCATGAGCAATTGTCACGATGGCTGAATTGGCATGGTCATGCAGGTTCATATCCTGCTCGTGACTGTTATTTTCGATTTCATATTTTCTCACTTTGTATTGATGTAAATATACTATATTCTACTGGCGACTTCGTCCGCCTGGACTTCAGCATGTTAATAAGTCACTCTAACGCTTTCAAATGATCTGTATGCAAAAAACGCTATGCACATGAACTATCTATTTTGCCGGGACATAGGTAATAATAATGCTCGGTTCAGTAGTTATATCGTGAAAGCATAACAAACACACTACAAATTCATCTTCGCATTTGTAAGGATTCTAAAGTTTGAGTTTAAATACCTAATTGAATTGGTAAAGCGGGGATTGAACCCGCGCCTTCTGAATACCGTTACATTATGCGCTCTACCAACTGCCCCGAGTAGGTACTAACATATTTTAACATATTAATTATGATATTTTGATAATAAAGACATCCTAACATAAAAGAATACATTTAAGATATTTGAGAAAGAATAACTAAATTGGAATATTTATAGGCGTATTTAGATATTTTTATATATATTTTTAGCATTTGACATGCTTAGCAACATACATTAAACACAAAGTGAAAAATGTGAAATCGAAAATAATCCAGGAGATGCAGGTTCGTATCCTGCTCGTGACTGTTATTTTCGATTTCACATTTTTCACTTTGTGTTTAATTTATAGGCGTGTCTAAACAAAAAATTTTTTTATAGATTTTTATCTGTCTGTCGGTTTGTCTGTTTGTTCGTTCACGCATCACGCAAAAACGGATTTAGATGCATTTTTTTAAATTTTCTATTACAATGCTTTTTTTACTATGTGGGTGGCAAATAAACATACGGCCCACCTGATGGTAAGCGCCTACAGTAGCCTATAGACGCTAGCAACACCAGAGGCATCACACGCGCATCCCCATCTCCGAGGAAAAGGATAGAAGATGGATAGAAAGGATGTTAAGAAGAGGATAGGAATACGATAGGAGAAGATAGGGAGGTGGTTCAGGCCTCCGACGCTCTCACCCACCATACGAAACACAACGGTAGGAGTACCTATGGTAGGAGAGTGTGCTGCTCCCCCGATCAAACCCCCAAATCAAAGCCCATTTATGCTGGGATAAGCAAGTTTCGTTGTTTAAATAACAAGTAGATATCCATATATAATTTCAAAAATAGGTACTTACTTGATCGTTTTTCTTGTTACGCACAATAATAGATATGAGTTGCAATATACATACACTGCAGTTTTATATGAATATGTTATCGATTAACATTGCTGAATAGAATTAATCTCAGATAATTAATACATTTTTAATAATTGTAATCACTAAGGATTAATAATTTACGGATTAAAATATGAATGGATAATTAACACGAATCTTACACCATATTGTGAATCATATCATTAATAAGTAAGTTGAATCAATAACTAAATAGGTATATTAAAATAATCACAGACGGATGCACCAGGCGGACCGATAACTCGGTCAGCGCCCAAAATTGGAGGCCGGCGGCACAAGATTGCTCGTTGTGGCGCTGTTTTGGGGAGGCATATGTACTATGTTCAACAGTGCACGATAAATACATTTCTTTTGCTGATGATGCATGGATGGAAAATAATAATAATGCTCATTTAAATGCATCTTAGATAGTGAGAGTCAAGTAATAAAATCAAGCAAATAATATCACTTAGCCCACGCCAGCGCCATCTGTATAATCGAAACTCGCAGAGCAATTATCACAATAGCTGATTTGCATCAAAAAAAAAGCAGCAAAGCATCTGAGACGGTATTCCAGGAGATGCAGTTTTAAATCCTGCTCCTGGCTGTTATTTTCAATTTACATACTCGCACTTTGTGTAAATATTAGAGCTCGATAAAAAATGTTACTCTATTAATTCTATTGTACAAATCTATTTATAAAACAAAAGTGGGCAGCGAATATCTGTTTTGTGACAACTGCCCAACTCTGTGAAACAGTCGTGAGTCTTATAATTTAATAATTGATCTTGTTGATGTACATAAGTAGGTATCAAAAATGGAGAGGAGATAAGGCTCTTAAGCACTAAAGCAATCCTACGGGCGCCTCACAGTTTATGATATTATGAGAAGACCACAAATATCGCATTCCTAACGATCCCTTCGATATATAAAATCGATTACGCTTCGTCTTTCGTTCTTTGTTCGTGAGGAAACCTGCATGCCCAAAAGAGACTTTTTCGAAGGCTTCTGAAATCTGCCAACCGCGTATTTGGCGAACTTAGCGGCTGTATCCTAAATCCCTCTAATTCTGAGAGGAGGTCAGGTACCCAGCCTTGGGGGGTTGAAGTAAAATAGAACTACTACTGCGTGGTGTTCGAAATTCAAATCAATTAAAGAACAAATTATTGACAATGGCAAGTCAGCCAGGATCTGACATAGAAGAATGCTGGAGAGTATTGAAAGATAGTATGTTAGATACAGCGAAAGAAATATGTGGATGCTCAAAGAAGCATAGTAAAGTGAAAGGTGATGCATGGTGGGATACGGAAGTAGCAGCTTCCGTAGACCAAAAGAAGAAAGCGTGGCTGGACTATGTATCTTCTTTGAACTTGAGTGGAAGTATGAAAGAACAGAAGAAAGAAATGTACCGGCAACGTAAGAATTACACCAAAGCCTTAGTGAAAGAGAAGCGTGATAGAGCAAATATGATTGCAGAAGAAAGACTGACCAAAAACTTCGAGAGCAACACATAACTTTTCTGGAGGGAGGTGAAGAAATCTCGGAGTGGTTGGTCAGCTTTCAGAATGAATAAAATAAGGTCTAAAGGTGGAGACATTCTTACGCAAACACAAGATGTGTTAAGCCGATGGAGTGAATATTTTGGAGATATGTATGCGGATGTTCAGGGTGATGCTGGTGCCACATGTGATCTAACAGATCAGCATTCGGTACCGGCATCCTCTGATGACATTAGTATGGATGAAGTTGAATGGGCGATTAGAAGTTTGAAAAATGGTAAGGCAGCGGGTATTGATATGGTGTCTGCTGAGATGATCAAGCTTGGAGGCTCATGTGTCTGGGAATCCTTCCTGATGCTTCTCAATTTATGTTGGAGTTCAGGAATGGTTCCCAAGGAATGGAGAAGCGCAGTCATCGTGCCCTTGTTTAAAAACAAGGGTTCACGTTATGTCTGTGCAAACTATAGAGCCATAAGCTTGACCAGTTTGGCAGCCAAAGTGTATGGTAAGATTGTTGAAAGGAGAATGAGGATGGTGTTGTGGACGAGGATGCATGGATCAAGTGTTTTCTCTGCGCAACATTGTAGAGAAGCATCTGGCTGTAGGCCAGAGGGTTTTCTGCAGTTTTGTGGATTTTGAGAAAGTATTTGACACTGTTGTACACCCTGGTTTGACGTCAATAACGGCGTTAAACAGGGCTGCGTTCTATCAGCCAGACTGTTTATCATATATCTGGATAAATGTCTACAAAGGTTGAATGAAATGAATGTGGGAGTTCAGATGGGCGACTCAGTGGTTAACTCACTGCTATATGCAAACGACGCGGACCTATTAGCGCAGTCTGCGACTGACCTGCAAACCCTAGTCGACGTAATGGTAGAAGATTGTAAGAAAAGGGGCCTACGTGTGAATGTGAGCAAAACCAAAGTAATGGTTTTTGAAAAAGAAGAAGCCAGAACAGATGTTAGAGTAGCAATAGGAAATGGTGTGCTAGAACAAGTGGATAAATTTGTATATCTTGGATGTAGATTCAGTCGGGATGGAAGGTACACCACTGATGTACAAAGAAGAGTGAATGCGGGAAATAGAGTGAACGGAGCATTGGGACAACTTCTCGGCAGCCACCACCTCAGCCAGAAGGCACGTGTCGCAATACATAACGCAGTGCTTGTCCCAACGTTATTTTATGGAAGCGAGAGTTGGGTATGTAAAAAGGAGCATGAGAGCAAAATCAATGCGGTCGAAATGCGATCTCTGCGGAGAATCTGTGGAGTGAGGCTGACTGACCACATTCGTCACAATGACGTAAGAGAGCGAGTAGGTATGAAAGAGAGTATTGGTGTAAAGATGCGAAAGGGAATGCTCCAATGGTTCGGACATGTGGAAAGAATGCCGGACGAGCGACTGGCTAAGAAGATATACAATACGAAAGTGAAAGGATGTAGGTACAGGGGGAGACCAAGACTTACCTACCTAGACTAATTGGTCATGTATTGAAGGAAGGTGGAGTCAGGAGTCTCCGAATCTGGCGAGCGTATATGAAGAGAGTTATGAATGTTGAGGAAGCGAGAGATGTATGCAAGAATAGAGCCTCTTGGCACTCTGTTCTCACTGCCTACCCCGCAAGGGAAATGGCGTAATGATTAGTAAGTAAGTAACAAATTATTTTTGAAAGTGGAAGAAGAGAGCCATAGCGGTCACCGACGGTGCCTCCTAATCTTCACTTCACAATTGCTTTCAGATGTCTTTACGACGGCTTTCTTTTTCCACTTTCACAAATAACTTGTTCTTTAAAGTAGCTGAAAATGTAAAGTGCTAAAACACAGATCAAAATATTCAAATCCATTAAACTATTTAGGCGAACCACAGAAAAACTTCTTAAAAGTATTCGTATGCGTTTATGAAGGCCATAATTTGTATATATGTTTTTATTTTATGTTTTTGCATTTAATGGCAGACGAGCCATGGCCCATCTGATGGTTAATGGTAAACGTCGCTCATGGACTCAACTATACTTCTCCATAATATTGTCAAGCCGCTGCTCACTATTTCATTTCACAGATATGAAATGACAGAATAAACGGCTATCTCCTGCTATAGCCAAAACTCAATGATGTGCTTCATGGCCGGTCACACGGGAGATGGTGGTACCAACCCGCTCGGGCCCGATAACAAGTGAGTACTCCCACTTGGTACACAGTCCTACCACCAATCATGCAATGGATGATAATTGCTTACTTCCCTTAGTCGCCTCATACGACACCCGTGGGAAAGAATGGAGTGGTGACACTTGTGTTCTAATCCTACCACCTACCAATACGTAACAGTGTTCCTTAATCAGTTATTACTTAAAAATTTCCAAAAATTACAATCACGTTATGTAGTTTCGAAAAGTCAGGCGGCACTCACAAGGTTAAATCTCTAAAAGATCATTATTGAACTCCATTACAATGAAAAGCTGTATTTTAAAAAAAACATTTTAATCATTAGATTTTTCTAGACTTAGTTAAGTATTTCGGGAAGAACAACAGCTGGTATGGGAAGGATAGGGGTGCCAATGATGACGGGCTCAACAACAACGGGTGCCGTCTCAATGACTTCAACAGGTTCAGGGGTGTCAACAACGATAATGGGGTCGACAACTTCAGCGTCCTCTACGACGATGACGGGATCAACTGGTGCTTCGGGCACTGCAACAGGAGCGACCGGAAAATCATTCGAGTTGATGTTGATGAGGATGTGAACTAGAGGGACTGGTGAGCCAGGGGCTATTGGACCTATAACAACAGGAGAAGGCTGTACGGGAGATGTTGGCTGTTGAACAGGGGTTTCAACTACAGCGGGTCCGACTTCAATTGGCACAGGTGAAGCAGCAATGATGTGTTCCAGGATATGCTGTAATAGATGTGTGGTGATGGAGTCAGTGCTGGGGTTCTGGATAGCAGCAACAATGGCCTGCATGTGAGAGGCCAGGAACTTTGGCTCAGGAGTCGCAGCAGCCACGGCCGCGAGGATAGTGAATGCAACGTAGAATTTCATTGTTCCTGCAAACACAATATAATATTTTTAAAGGTTCTAACAATTCCTTGAGACTAATATGACAGAAGTGGTAATAAGTCTAACAGTATTTTTTTAACTGATTTTGTATTGTACTTTTACAGCCGTTTTAATTAGCGAAAGTCGTCAATCAGTTTTAGAACTTGTCTCTATCGTTTATCTCGCTATTCTGCTCCCCAAAAGAGCGCCTCAACGAACGGTTCCTGATCCGTCTGCATCCAATGTCTGCGACTTTCACCTGGTTATCAATCCACCTAGTGGGAGGCCATCCTACACTGCGCTGTCCGATAAATGGTAAGTATTATTGACTTGAAAAGTATATTGTATGAGTAATCAGCTCCTTGAGTAAAAGATTGGTAAAAATTTGCCAAATATTTCAAGTATAAAAAAATAACTACATACGAGTATAACGATATAACGAAATGGTGAGCAGCGGCTTGACAATACCCGCGGTACAATTGAGTCCATGAGCGACGGTTATTAATTACCATCAGGTGGGCCGTGGACGTATGCCATATGGTGGCAGACGGCAATAAAATAAAACTTACAGCCACAATAGACAGTAGAAATAATATAATATCAATGAAGGTTCAGGGATTTAAGTAAAAACTGTTGTGTTAAAATATAATTTGAAATATCCTTACCGCTTCTGATTAGCTTGCATGAAACCGACACTTATGCACTCTGGCTTCGTCTTTATATAGCATGGAATATTTATTTCATTGTTATCATATCAACCATTCATAAATTTTATGTTTTTATAGCGTATACATATAATTATGCGAGTAGCAACTACTTAAAATATTAATGTCGTGAATTTCAAAGGACTACATACTTAAATACTTATGATTAAAAATGCAATGTAGCCCGCTGAATAATACAGTCCCTGTAGTTGTTTTTATAAAACACGGGTGGCAAAGAAATATACGATCAACTTGATGGTAAGCGTTTACCGTAATCCATAAACTGTAGCAACACCAGAGGCATCACTCCTACGTCACCATCTCCATGGAAAGGATAGGAGGCAGAAATGATAAGGAGAGGATAGCAAGAAAATTAAGAAGAGGACAGGAAGGATAGTTTAAAAAAGGGATTTAGGCCGTAGTCCACCACGCTGGCCCAGTGCGGGTTGGCAGTCTTCACAAGCCGTAGAAAATATCTCTCAGTCATGCAAGTTTCCTCACAATGTTTTCCTTCACAAAGCAGTGATAATTTGTAAACAAATACATCTTTTAAAAGATTCTTGAAGACAGAGGTGTGTGCCGTGTAAGGTCTGGACCTTGGACGGGAAATTAAACTTGACACCACTGTCTTAACATTCTATATATACAAAACCGCTATTTGCATATTACAAACAATTATATTTCGTGTGATGTTTGAACTATCACTTATCATGGACCTTGTCGATGCCGTAAGCCGACTAACCATTACATTATCTGTGGAAATAGTAGGTATATAGGCTCCCTAATTCAGGCGTCGTTTCGTGTCCACTACTGAGATATTTGTCATAATTATATAGCTTATTTCCATTAGGGTTGTTGCGAATATCAGTATCAGTATCTGCTGATACAGTAAAAACCTGCATCAACAACAACCTTATAAACCTTACACATTTGCACTATCATATATTATGTTCTTACTACACTATATATTATACATAATACCAGTGTCACGATGTTTGTCCGGGATTCATCCCGGACTACTCCGAAACTATTGAACTTAACTAACTTATCATCACGCCATTTCCCTTGCGGGGTAGGCAGAGAGAACAGAGAGCCAAGAGGCTCTATTCTTGCATACATCTCTCGCTTCCTCAACATTCATAACACTCTTATAATTCTCTTGATACACGCTCGCCGGTTTCGGAGACTCCTGACTCCACCCTCCTTCAATACACGACCGATTTGGTCTAGATAGGCGAGTCTCGGTCTCCCCCTGTACCTACATCCTTCCACTTTCGCATTGTATATCTTCTTAACCAGTCGCTCATCCGGCATTCTTTCCACATGTCCGAACCATCGGAGCGTTCCCTTTCGCGACTTTACACCAATACTCTCTTTCATACCTACTCGCTCTCTTATGTCGTTGTTACGAATGCGGTCAGTCAGCCTCATATCAATACCCGCTGCCTTACCATTTTTCAAACTTCTAATCGCCCATTCAACTTCATCCATACTAATGTAATCAGAGGATGCCGGTACCGAATGCTGATCTGTTAGACCACACGTGGCACCAGCATCACCCTGAACACCCGCATACATATCTCCAAAATATTCACTCCATCGGCTTAATACATTTTGTGTTTGCGTAAGAATGTCTCCACCTTTAGACCTTATTTTATTCATTCTGAAAGCTGGCCAAACACTCCACTGAACCGATTTTAACTTTTTTTTAATGTGTGTTTTGTTCCATCTTAAGAGATAGGATAGTTCATATTAAATTAATAAAAATTAAACATTTTCTATCCGTTGAAACTTAATTTGAACTGTTCATCATTCTTTATCAATCACTTCCTTAATAATACCTAATAAATTAACGAAATACAAGAAAACCACAGCAACGAGTGGCCGGGTCTGCTAGTTTTTCATAAAATTCGATTAATCCTATCCTATAAGAAATTTAAAATCAGTTCAAACATTTAAATATAAATTTAAAAAGTATTTATTGGATAACCAGATAAATGTCACGTACTTAAATAGCAGGTGACCATATTGTTGTTGAGGTCTTATGCTCTCCTGGTGGGGTAACTATGTTGTGCTGAATTTAAGGCTTTATACGGGGAAAGGTTAGATGAAGGAGTCGTGGAAGTGCATATACAAGTGTTTGTGTGTGCATATGTCTATAGGTATGTACATATATTTACATTACAACATATTATTGTTATTACAATTTATTACTTATTTATGTACTGTATTTATTGATCTCTTGTTGTTATATTTTAATTATCATTGGGTATTGCCGAAAATCAGTGCTGTTATGCTCATTGTGTAACAGCAATAAGCTGAGCATTACCCATTTTTGGATGGGCTTTGTGACACCCACTGGGTAGACCTAAGCGTTTTTTTCCCTTTTGTAATACCATCAATGTATGTTTATTTTCTACACATTTTTTTTTTCATATATGTTTATGCTTGTCCAAAATAAAGGTTTTTTCTTTCTTTTTCTTTCCTTCTTTCTTAATCTTGAGTTATAAAACTTGTTATCCGCGTGGCTCCTTCTCCGCTTTACTTCTAAGGCATGGAGCAGATTGGAAACAGCTCCCACTATCGTTCAGACAATTTTTCAAGGAAGGTTTTTATAATATAAGTACATATGTATATTACATCCAAATGATTATATTTTAATAGATATTATAATGTTTTGTAAAGAAGTTGCAGTAAAATTTATTTGAGGGACACGCTGGCTATGTAGGGAGATAAGGCAAATAATGTACTAGAGTAGAGAGAGATAGTTCTTTAAAATTCCTAGAGATGTTAGTAAATTATAACCTTGCAAAGCGAGGATAGCTCACTATACATTAAACACAGTGAAAAATGTGAAATCGATTTCACATTTTTCACATTGTGTTTAATGTATAGTGCTAAGCATGTCAAATGCTAAAAAATATATATAAAAAGATCTAAATAGATAGCTCACTAGTTAGATATAAAGAAGTTGTACTTATCATCATCATCATCCATCAGCCTTTCGACGTCCACTGCTGGACATAGGCCTCCCCAAGAGAACGCCACAACCAGCGGTCCTGTGCGCTCATATGGGGGAATAGTGCCGTAATCGCTACGCTTGGCAGGCGGGTTGGCGATCGCAGTGGATGTTGTTAATACTCGAGAGAGTGCTGCTGCCCACTCTCCCGGTATTCCCTCAGTCGGCTCTTACGACTCCCATGGGTGAAGAGGGGTGGGGCAATTCTAAAGCCGGCCCCACACGGCCAGACTTACTGTGTATTTATCACCATTACCATAAATAAAATAAATGCTTTGATGACCTTTATCTATTATTTTGTTTACATGACAAGTATTTTAGGTACTACTTACATCTGGGTCTATGGCGCTCTATGTACACGCTATACATCTAAGGCCTCGTTTACGGAAACGTGGGGCGCGTCTGGCGTCGCGTCGCGTAGTCTAATCAAGCATGTTTGAGAGCATTCATGTACAAGCGTCGTCATCATGCGCGTTTTGTTTTCTTCGCTTGTGCATACACGGAGAAAACTCCACAGACGCGCCGCGAAACGCCCCACATTTCCCAACAAGGCATTAGTATAATTTTATAAACATGAGTGGGACAATGTTATGACAGGTGAGGTGGTGTGAGGTGAGGTGGACTAGCGTGTAGTCCTTTTATTTAATTTTATCATTAATATTAACGGAAGAATCTGCATGCCTATTTTACACGCTTTTTAATAGCTTCACCAGGATGTATATTTGTATGTTTGTAACCGACTCCTTTGGACGCGATTTTGACCCACTTTAAACGGCCAGATTTCGTTCAAACTTTGTAGATTTATCGAGGACCGATGAAAATACACTAATTTGATAAAATTATTCGGTATTTATCGGTTTTTAGGGTTCCGTAGTTGTTAAATGTGTAAGTTTCTGAATCGCGATATTAAGATGTGCACCGGCGGCATATATATACTCCCGAGTGTTTTCGAAATAAGAATCTTTTTGCTTCTATTTTAGTTTTTAGTATAGTTATTTTGCCGTGTGGGGCCGGCTTTAGAATTGTCCCACCCCTCTCCACCCATGGGAGTCGTAAGAGCCGACTGAGGGAATACCGGGGGAGTGGGCAGCAGCACTCCTTCGAGTATTAACAACATCCACTGCGATCGCCAACCCGCCTGCCAAGCGTGGCGATTACGGCACTATCCCCCATTCTTGGGGAGGCCTATGTTCAGCAGTGGACGTTAAAAGGCTGATGGATGGATAGATGGATAGTTATTTATCTATATTCTACTTTCATGTAGTATTAGTATTACTTTACTCTTTGTTTCGTACTTTTGAAGTTTTGATACTATTTTATTTTGATAGAGACTAAAAAGTAAAAGTAGTAAATAATATTACAATAAATAAATAATTATTGTAAAAAAGCGTGAGGTGCATAATCAAATCACAAATGTTAATGTTACAAATAGTTCAACTATATAGTAAAAAGCACCCCACGCTTTTTTATAATTATGTATTGTAATATTATTTACTACTGAACTAAATGTTCAACTAGCTATTTAAAGCGTGTTATTTTAGTTTTTTAAACTATAATTTATTTGCACATAATCTTTTTAGAGTATTGTATATATGATATCTAAGGTGATAACTAAAGGATTACTAGACGGAAATTGGGATTTATTATCAGTAATATGTGTAATTGTTATGCAATCATTGAGCCAAACCTCGGCTGACTATAATGTACTTGTTAAGAACTATATTTGGAAAATTTTTACCCATTAGGCACAATAGTGGGTTGACATTGAGAGAGACAAATAAAGGGTAACATTGGGCCTATCTCTCTGCGCACTTCAATTCAAAGTAGATTTATTGGTATCGCTTGATAATCAGACAATGTTAAGAAAATTGAAATAAATCAGGTGGAATACGTCGTCGCATCATTGTGAACGACCATCCCATGTCCAATGGTTTGTGGCACAAACCATTGGACCATTTTTCAAACGCGGTACGCCGGTATTAAATCATGAGCAGCGGGTTGGTAATATTCAAAATATTCATGGACGTATAAAAATATGTACGTCCAGGAAAATATTATTAAGTCCTGAGCAGCGCTTAACTACGGTTCCTTCTTACGCTTAACTTTATTAATATTACTTATTTTACAGGTGGCTCTTATAATTAGATATATATATTTTTTTTGTCAACAGCCGAAAGAAATACTTCTTTTTCTTAAACTCAAATTACCACTTCGTGGCACCCGTTTTCAATCGGTAGAAGACATAAAGGAGAATTCGCGGCGAGAACTGAACTCAATTCCGGAAACAGCGTTTAAAAAATGTTTTGATGATTGGATTATTCGTTGGCGTAAGTCTGTCGTTTCTAAAGGAGTATACTTTGAAGGTGATAAAATAAATTTGGATAAATAACAAAAATGTTGTGTATTATTGATTTTTTCCGGGTACTTTCTTGACAGAGTAGTATGATCCATAAATTAATGGTTGTTCTGAGTCTGGGCTGGGTGTACTTTGAAATTGTATGTTTATAAAGGCCCCCGAAATACAGGAATAACTGCCTTATGAAGAAGACGAGTAGGACGAATAGAAAGAAAGATATAAAAACGTTTATAGTGACGAAACAGAGCAGAAAAAAATAATTATATGATACATAGGTACACAACAACAATAAATACAACTAAATTACGAGAATAATGAAACTTAATTTTTTTTTTAGTTTTTTTTCTGTTTGTCTTGGTTGTTTGTTCGCGCATCACGAAAAAATTTCTGAACGAATTTTAATGCAACTTTTTCTGTGATAGCTCTCGATTAGACATATTTGCTTTTTAGTGGTTATTTATAAAACACACAGGAGTCTGAAAATGATAAATATGAGCGCCTAAAGCGCAGTAAAGAAAGAAATAGAAAACAGCGAGAGTCTTCCGAAGACCGTGAAGAAAGATTGGCGTACCCATATACATATATGGTATGGGTACGCCAACTAAACTGCCTCGGAGGTGCAGCGGTAGTGTGTGCGACTGCTGACCAAGAGGTCTCTGCTTCGATCCCCGGGTCGGGCAGTGATATTGAGCTTTTTCGTAAAAAAATCTAGGCAATGTACGGCAATAGGCTCACCCCCTATTACGTGGGACTTAAACATAGCTGGCGAACCGTTGGTGTGTAATACATCTCTGCCTACCCCCCCTACCCCTTCGGGCCTGTATAGGCGTGATGCTATGCCAATTAAACGCACTGCTCCAATGGGCCAGGGAGTCGGTTGAAAATATAAACGATGTATGTCCAGATGCAATTTTTGAAGTGAAAACTTCTTTTAGGGCGGTACGCATATTTTTAGATGAGATAAAATCTCTGGACTCGCAACACCGTTACGAGACGCAGCTATAGTGTGTGCATTGGAAATTAAATTTGACACACTTCCCGGTTTCCGATTGAGCTGAAATTTTACACCCATATGTACGTGACAATGCAATATAATGATGACATGGAGCTGATCTGATGAAGGAGCTGGAAGGTGGACCTAGGAACTTTTTCTAATGAAACGCCGCAACCCCATCGAGTTTGGGCTTCTATGATTCGTCTTCACGAGTACTTTGTCTCTAGATGGTATCCAGGGTCTGAAAATGAAGCTGGAAGCTGTCCACAGTAACTCTTATAATGAAACGACGCAACCCCATCGAGTTTGGACTCGTTTGATTTGTCTTGATGAGTACTTTGTCTTTAGATGGTATCAAGGGTCTGATGATGGAGCTGGAAGGTGGCCATGCGAAACTGTAATTAAATGGCGCAACTCCATCGACTT
Organism: Leucoma salicis; assembly: GCA_948253155.1. Taxonomy (NCBI): domain Eukaryota; kingdom Metazoa; phylum Arthropoda; class Insecta; order Lepidoptera; family Erebidae; genus Leucoma; species Leucoma salicis. The sequence continues at coordinate 7,210,586 of OX411820.1, read as the reverse complement.
AAGGCTCGTTTGAAATGTCTTGACTGGTACTCCAGTCCTAGATGATATCCAGGGTCTGATGATGGAGCAAGAAGGTGGCCACAGTAACTCTGTAATGAAATGACGCAACCCCATCGAGTTTAAAATTGTTTGATTCGTCTTGACGAGTACTTTGTCTTTAGATGATATCCAGGGTCTAATGATGGAGCTAGAAGGTGGCCATAGGAACTCCGTTATAAAACGACATAGCACCATCGAGTTTGGGCTCGTATGATTCGTCTTGACGAGTACTTTGTCTCTAGATGGTATCCAGGGTCTGATATGGAGCTGGAAAGAGGCCACAGTAACTATGTAATGAAACTTTGGACGGGCTTCGTGGCGTAGTCAGTACTGTAACTGACTTCCGTGACGAGGTCGTGGGTTCGATTCCCACTCAGGACAATTATTTGTGTGATGAACACAGATATTTGTACTGTGTCTGGGTGTTTTCTATCTATTATATGTATGTATTTACAAAAAAAAAAGTAATATTTGTATTATATCCATAATCTGGTACCCATAGCACAAGCGTTAAGCTTAGTTTGGGACCAGAGGACGTTATGTGAAATGTCTGTGAATATTTATTTATTTAAACGACCCGAACCCATCAAGTTTATATTCGTTTAATTCGTCTTAAGGAGTACTTTGTCGAGTTATGATTATTTTATTTCTACAAAATCATTTCCATGTTTTCACATCTGGTAGGCGTCCCGCGACGTCTAGTTTTTTTAGATTTTTGTTGTTTTGTTAAATACCCCTGGACTGATTTTGATAAAATTTAAATGGGACCACCTATGATGTAGAACCTACAAAACAAAAAAGAATCATTGAAATCGATTCATAATTGGCGGAATAAGCGGTAACAAACACAGACAAAAAAAAACCTAAGTACAGCCGAATTGAGTAAGCCCTCCTTTTCGGAAGTCGGTTGAAAAATGATTGCATTATAAAGCTGTAACATAGCTATGTCTGCACATTTAAGATATTTGAGAAAAAATTAATGTATAGTATATAGTACCACAAAACGATTTTTTTTAGATTTTTGTCTGTCTGTTTATCTGTTTGTTTGTTCGCGCGTCACGCAAAAACTACTGAACGGATTTTGATGCAACTTTTTATGTTTGATAGCTCTCGATTAAACTTAAAAACTGGTGTAAATTTTATACCGGCGGAGCCGCAGGCAAAGGCTAGTATAGCAATAAAAGCAGGAATTTTATAACTTCAAAGCAACATAAATTACTAAATTGATTTTGATATAAGCGATATCTTAGATAAGCACATAACAACGTGCAACGCTACTAGTTGTTATTTTTAAAGGGATTATCCTCGTATTTTATTAACCATTCATAAAATTATATTTAGCTTACAAAAGGAATATGCTTAGCCGTTGTTATCTGAGTGATATCGTTACTCAAACAATATTCAACCATAGGTTATACATAGACTAGTTCGTGTAATCTCTCCCGGTCATCAGTGTAGCTATTTATGAAGAATGAGAAAATATTATCATGATCATAGTTGTTTCCTTTTATAGAACAAAGAATTGACATCAATGGGATTTCCAGGAAATAATATTTACATAGAGTACCTACAAATAGAAATGCTCTCATCGTCGATTGGAACAATTAGGTATCTATACAATCTCGTAAGAGAACTAGTAGGTATGTAAGAGAGTATTGGTGTAAAGATGCGAATGGTAATGCTCTGATAGTTCGCACATGTGGAAAGAATGCCGGACGAGCGACTGGTTAAGAAGATATATGCGAAAGTGGAAGGATGTAGCCTACAGGGGGAGACCGAGACTACCTACCTAGACCAAATCGGTCATGTATTGAAGGAAGGTGGAGTTGGGATAATTGGATTATTCCGACTAGGAAGCGTAAATTTACAATTAAGACTCTAAATAATGATGCAGTCCTATAAATATTTTGATATTTTTAAGCATATTTTGACATGCTTAATTCCAGGGAGCACTCAATAGGTGACGCATAAGTCACTGTTTTGCCGCATTTTTTGTATGAAGATGTCCTTCTTCTCGCCGTAGGTGAAGGTGCCGTAGGTGAAGCCTCGAACAGACGTCATTGGTGCAGCGGTAGTGTGAGCGACTGCTGATCATGAGGTCTCGAGTTTTATCCCTGGGTCGGGCAGTGTTATAGAGGTTTTTCGAAGAAAGAGAAATTGTCCTTATGAATACAAAGGCAATGCAAATGTTTTTAGTTCGTGGCTGCTTGTTCAAAATGAGCCTTGTGATTTATAGGTATGATCTAAATAATCTACTTGAGCTGTATGTATATGCAGTGATAAAACCAAGGACTGCAAACGATATTGGTATCGAATTCAATTCAAAGTCTACGGTTGAGACCTCACAACCCCCAGATACCAATGCGATTTTTTTGAAATTATACGTACATTTATGTATTTGTTAACAAATTGCACAGATGGCTGAATGATTTAGATATCGGCCTGCCGCCCGCATTGTGGGTTCGATTTCCACACAGGACAACTCTTTGTGTGATACATAAATGGTTGTTCTGAGTCTGAGTGTACTATGTGTCCGTGAAATTATATGCTTGTAAAGTCCCCCGCGATACAAGGATTATTCCTAAGAGTAAAAAAAAATATCGTTCTGCTGTGAAGGTAAATATCGTGATCGAATCTGCCAAGCCCCTTTTTTGTTTTTTTAGTTAAGGTGTGAATAATACCTAACCGCACACCCCTTCGTTTAGGGCAACGAATAGGGTAGTGTGAGAAGTGAGGCCAGGTGCCATCTCTCCACGTATCCGAATAAGACCTGGACGACTCTTTGTGGTCTTCACAAGAAAGCTTTAGGGCGACAAGGGACTTAGCCCGTGCATGCAGGGGTGGACGCTGGGCCGACGAGCCTTACCCGTTATCCTAGGTGAGCAACGAGATGCTACGCGATGCTACGTATTGCTGCTAATACATTAACCGCTTTGCGTCGCATTCAAATTAGGTGGCAACGTAAGCCATAAGTACATACCTCTATTTGATATTTTTGTGCCGCGTCGCGTCGCGTAGTATTGACGCGTTTCTCGATCTAGTTTCCTGATTTATTAAATTACTTTTTATAAATAACCATTACAATTGTTCTACTACTTTAGCGCGAGTAACGGAGTGTTAACACTTATTATAAAATAATATGAAATGAATGTGTTTATTTGTTACGCTCACACACCGTAACTAATAAAATTGCCTAGAAAACGACAATTTTGCTGTGGAGTAATTTGTTTCTGCATAGAAATAAAGAATGTGTCGTAGAGTGACGTATTTATAATTGACCTGATTCTGAAGAACAAACACCCAAACATCTTCACAAAATTTCGTATTTATATTCTATTATACATATTATTATTAGGTATTATATTTTTGGCCGTGTGCGGCCGGCTTTTGAATTGTCCTACCCCTCTCTACCCACGGGAGTCGTAAGAGCTGACTGAAGGAATAACGGGGGAATGGGCAGCAGCACTCCCTCGAGTATTAACAACATCCACTGCGATCGGCAACCCGCCTGCCAAGCGTGGCGCTTACGGCACTATCCCTCATGACGGGACCGCTCGTTATGGCGTTCTCTTGGGGAGGCCTATGTCCAGCAGTGGACGTTGAAAGACTGATGGATGGATGAGATATAATTCTCGTTTCACGTTGTTGCTCACGATGAACTCCGAAACTATCTAAGCGATGACGAGCTAATGGCGTGTTTTGCTGGTGTGCCTAAGATAGGATAGTTTTTATCACGTATTTTTTTGAAATTAATTGCAAAATATTCACTAAAATAAATATATGGTGGTACGAAGTTCGCTGAATCATCTAGTATTAAATATAGGTACCTAATAATTATTTTAGAGAGGGAAGGGATAAGAGAAGGTTTCTGTTTTCCGCCATTTTATAGGATTGAATTTGAATAACAGGATGACAGTCATTGTCGGACTGCTCATACAATGAGGCCGACTTTGACCGGGCTCCGGCTATCTCAAGCGCCTTAGGTAACAAAATGGTTTTTAAACCTTGGGCCAAGGCATAGAATACTTATATTATACGGGCAAGTAACTCACGTTTAGACTGACTTTTGTAAACATGACTTGCTGGTATAATATTTATTTATCTTTTTATTTATTTATTTATAATATTGTGTGAACCTCACGGTAATTTCAATTTTCAACAAAACAAAAACCAGCATTTGTACAGTTACAAATTGCATTATGTCGACTTTACTAGTAGCCTTGCTTGTCCTTTTTATTTTTTTTTTAATGCGGGAAAAAATGTTTCTAACCGCACACCCTGTGATTCGGGGCAACGAACAGGTTAGTATGGGCTCTCACCCACTAAATAAACCTGCCATGTGCCGTCTCTCCGCCTTACTTGGCTCTGCCCCCTATGGCTTTCCTTGGATTGGCGATGAGCAATTGATAACTCTGGTGTTGCTAGCGTCTATAGGCTACGATAACCGCTTACCATCAGGTGGGCCGTATGCTTGTTTGCCACCCATGTAGCATAAAAAAAACAAATGTCAGTACCCACTGCCTATAAATAGGGGAATCGATCTGAATTGATACACAGAGAAATCGTGGAATTGGTGGGAACCGTGGTGACGGGAGTCAGATAGATTATTACCTGTACTATGGACAATAAGTCGTTAAACAATAGGTAAAATCAAGATTGATAAGATAACAAAAAACAAAATAGAAATTGAATAAATTTGTGTGTATACTAGGCAAGCTGGTGGGTGTGTGTGCTTGTGTAGCGTACCTATATCTGTATTAATTTAAAGCTGTACTATGTCTGTACATCCTTACTAATATTATAAAGTAGCCTTTGCCCGCGCGGCTCCGCAGCCAAGGGTAGTCTTTAGGTTACATCTCAGGTTCCTAATAAAGTAGCGGTATAAAATGGATTATGCCATAATCGCCACGCTTGGCAGGCGGGTTTGCAATCGCAGTGGATGTTTTTAATACTCGAGGGAGAGCTGCTGCCCACTCCCACGGTATTCCCTCAGTCGGCTCTTAAGACTCCCGTGGGTAGAGAGGGGTGGGACAATTCTAAAGTCGGCCCCACACGGTATATTTTGTGTGATATGCAACCAAAAATACACACAAAAATTCTATGCATATATATATGAAGTATTTCTGTCTCAAATATCTTAAATTAGTTTCCTCCCGCAACGCCGCGCCATCCGCATGGACTAAAGTCCTAGACAAAAGCTAGTTTTAGTAGTGTTATTCCAAAGAAACGTGCACATGTAATACTAGCATTTAGCAGACATGCTAGTTTTTAGTACGTAGTGTTATTCCAAAGAATAACACTACTAAAAACTAGCTTTTGTCTGCTAAATGCTAGTATTACATGTGCACGTTTCTTATAGTAAGTCTGTGCACCTACGTACCTACATAAATAAGCTTCTGATTGTGAGTGCCAGCGTGTGCATAGTATATTGAGATAGGTACCTAAGTACCTTTATTAGTAAATAATTCTATTAAGAATTTTATTATTTAATCCGTGTATTGACGGGCTAAGAATACAAATGTCACCACCGCAATCCTTCCCGAGGATGTCTATGGCACGTAAGCAAATAATGTAATCCAATGGGTGCATAGCATTAGGTACTAGTGGTAGGGTTGAGTACCAAGTGGAAGTACTTGAGCTAGTTGGTACCATCGCCTGCCATATGATCGGCATCCAATCGGAATTACTTATTTATTCATTACCCATCCGCGAAATATCAGAGTGAAAGTATACAGTATAAATATGTAAAATATGAAAGTATGTTGGTTTGGCAGGTATGCGTATAGTAGGTACTAAAAGAACCGACACAGATAAAAAAAAACACTTAATATTGTTATCACAGATGCGAGTAGTGGCACCATAGCAGTATAATTATATCTTGTCTATATCTAAGTATCTATGTAATCTATATATAAGAGGTGATCCATTTCGAGCAGAGTGGCAGTTCTTGAATCTCTTCAGGTTGCTCTTCGTCCCAAATGCGGCAATTTTGTTTGTTTACATACCCATTGAGCCAGAAATGGGCCTCATTACTTTGTTGTTACCAGTCGAAATGCTCGAACGAGTCATCGAAAATTGGACTCAACGGATGGACCATCTGCGACGTAGCAACGGCCAACATTTGATAGACATAATGTAATGGATAGATACTTACTCCTACCGTTGTTTCGTATGGTAAGTGAGAGCGCCAGAAGCCACACCTCCCCATCCTGTCCTTATTAACCTTTCTATCCTCTCTTTATTATCCTTCCTCTACACCTTCTATCCCTTTCCTTGGAGATGGCGAAGCGCGAGTGTCGCCTCTTGTGTTGCTAGCGTCTATGGGCTACGGTAACCGCTTACCATCAGGTGGGCCGATGTTTGTTTACCAACCACATAGCATAAAAAAAAATATAAGCCCGAGACGGCGGCACATGTCATGTGTTTAGCGATCTGAATGAGGAAGGCATGAAGAAGGTCTAGGCCCTCCAAATCAGACGGGGCTACTGAAATGGCGCTCCAGACCTGCTAGGGATTGAGGAACTCAGCAGAGCGAATACCTCGCCTCTGGCTACAGGTAATCTAGAACACCGCGGGGTTACTGCAGGTAGTATACCAGTACCTACATACCACATAAGAGTCCACCATAACCTAAGCTACATGTAAAATAAATAAAGTAAAAAATAATTCATATTGATTTATTGACAATAATGTGATTAACTTAATATAAATAAAAATATAAACTAGAAACTCATGGAATTGCATTAAATTATTCACAAATGCATTGCTGAAATTGCACTAAATATAATTCATAGATGTCTATAATTATATTAAATAAATAGAACAACAGAAAGTTGATATTATTATACTTATATTATAAAATAGCTTTGGTGCATTGTTAAAATATGTGTACCTATATTACCTGCCGTGCCGTGTGGGGCCGGCTTTAGAATTGTCCCATCCCTCTCCACCCATGGGAGTCGTAAGAGCCGACTGAGGGAACACCGGAGGAGTGGGCAGCAGCACTCCCTCTAGTATTAACAACATCCACTGCGATCGCCAACCCGCCTGCCAAGCGTGGCGATTACGGCACTATCCCCCATGAGCGAAACACATGTTGTGGCGTTACGACAACGACAACGTATGTTGTCTTGGGGAGGCCGATGTCCAGCAGTGGACGTCGAAAGGCTGATGGATGGATGGATGGACCTATATTACCTATTCAGTTTAAATTAGAGCTCACTGTATTTTATAATACAATATATTTGCAACTTTGCAATATGAAATTGGAACTTTACATTTTTTTATTAAGAAAAAAAAATTTTAAATAGGGTTTTAAAAGGATGTTGTTACTGTCATAATCATCTTTACCAAACATTTGACTTGTAATTAATAGAATATAAGGTAAACAATATAAGAATTGAAATCAATTAATTTGTTATCCAATACATTTTAAAATTTAGTGTGACACTCATATGCTCAAGCTGACTTGATTACATAATTAAATAGCTATAAAGTTATTTATACAGTGATTCCAAATCCATTGTATGTAAATACAGTATCAAAATGTATATTTTATAAATACTCATTACACTTACTATTAGATGCACATAAATACAAGGTTTAAGTCTGTTTTCCCAAAAAATCTGAATGTAATATATTCTTTTGTATTAAGAGATATACAAACCAACAATTCTTCAAACAAATCAAAGCTGTTTATTTTTGTGCATGAAAGTTCAAAGTTCAATTTGCTTCTAAAGTATTTACTTTGAAGATGAATAAATTACAATCAGCTTTAATATTCATATTTTCCAAATCATATTATGCCAGCATAGACTAAAGTATTATACTTCTCACTCTCAAAGAAGATATGCCCAAGACTGATAAGGTATTGGGTTATTAAAAAAGCTGTTACAACAAAATAATCGCACAGATATATGACCAATGACACCAAATATGTAAGTCAGATATGACTTCCAAAATACAAAGACCTCCTACACCAAAACACAAATAAATTCTAACATAAAATAATACTTCATACTCTTCTGTCATAGTAACGTCTTCTTTGATCGTCAATTTGGGTAAGGTAATATGTACCAGGGAATAATACTTCAATTGATCCAGATGGCTCATAAGGTGCTGTATGATAATTCTTAGTTCTTACATCCATTGTGTCTGAAAACACACTGGGTTCCACACTCTGTCTCTTGTCCAACATCGATACACATTCATGCATAGAGCTTATCATTTTTTCTAATTTAGATCCAACACTCATATCATTACAGATGTTTATAGAGTACATTGTAGATGCCAAACCGGAGCCATAAGAAAATAATGCAAATTTCTTACCAATTAACTGTTCTGGAGATTTACTAATTAGATAAGATGCAAGTCCACCATATAAGGAAGCTGTATACATATTTCCTATATTTTTTGCGATATATAAAGAAGGTTGGGTCTTTTCTTCAAACAACTCTTGGCTGTATGTCATGAATGCCTTCTCAACATCTTTATCAAAGTATGTTTCTTCTAACTTATGTGAAATGTAGCTTGATAATCCCGGAAACTGTTGGTCTCTTTGCACAGGTGTTGCATTTAAAAAATCATTAAAACAAACTCTAGCCAGTGATTTCTGTACTAGTTTACTATACGGCGTGTGAAATAGCATACCATCTAAACTCAGTAACCCTTTAAAATCTTCATCAATCTTTCTCATTTTCTTACAATATAAATTATAACAATTGTCCAATGCACTGAGATAGCATTTAATGGACAGCTTGCCATCAACAAAAGGAAATTCTGATGCTAAGTCTGGTTTATAAAAGTCATATGCATGTGTCATATATGAAGCACGGATACCACAGTCCAAGACAAGAGGAGCATTTGGACCGATCAGCATAGCCACTGCTCCTGCACCGCCAGTAGGTCGTGCAGCACCTTTGCTGTAAACAGCAATATCTCCTGCAACTACTATAGCCTTCCTGCCATCCCATGATGAAGATTCCACCCAGTTCACTGCATTTAAGAGAGCCGCAGTGCCACCATAGCAGGCATTTGTTGTGTCTATACCCTCAATATCTGTTGCACCTTCCTTAGCAAATAAAGTCATCAAATAGGTCTTCACACTTTTACTTTTATCAATAATAGTCTCTGTACCAACCTCCAGCCTCCCAATATCATGGAGGCTAATATTATTTTTCTCTATTAGCCTGTGTAGGGCTGTCATACAAATTGAGTTGATGTCTTCCCTGTCAGAGCAGAAACCCATCTTGTTCTGCCCGAGGCCGATTGTATATTTGCCAGCCGACACTTCATCAAATTTCTCCAGTTCCGTCTGATCCACATATTGTGAAGGGAAGTATAATTCCATTGCAAGTATGCCAACATGTTCTACTCTTCCACCCATCTTTATGTCACTTGTAATATTTGGAGGAAACTGTATCTGTTACTGACGGAACGTCTTAACTGAACAAGATAACCGGCGCAAACTAACTAAATGATCGCCCGTACGCGACCGGCGCGTCTCGTGCGATGCCGACGTCAGCAGCCAGCCTCACGTTACCGGCATAAATACTCCATTGACCTAATAGCAATAACCAACTTTCTTTCCTTCTTACGCTTGTACGATAACAGTATTTACGTTGAGCAGTGCGTTGAACATCATTAAAGCAATGTCACGATCAACTTGTTTAATGTGTTTTATGTCTAATATTATGAAATAAAGCTTAAAATGCCGCTATACTTTCATATTTTTTATAGCAGATTCGAGATTTTATTCATTAAAACCCGTATAACTCCTCCTACTGTAATCTGATATATAATTTTTGACGTAATTTTGACAGCAATCATGTGGTCAGGAACTCGAGGTCACGTCAAATAGGAATTTGACATATAAAATTATATTCGGAACGTTCGGGATTTGTAAAAATGGACTTGGACCAGATTTCGGTTGCAGATATTAACATATCTACACTAAATATTTTTTCCTGATAATTAGTTTCTGTGTTACCTATAACTTCGGTTATACACAATAACAATAACTAACACATTTTTTATTTTTCTTTTGTTTCAAACTCTGAAATGCATGTTGATTTCGGGAAGAAACTAGTACCTACTTAATAGGTATTTATATTAAACTCTAGCTGTATCCCCGAGAATAGTTTCAGAGCTGTGTTCTACTTGAATACATATACTTTAAAACAATGTGCGTGAACACCCCTTTATAGATGCTTAGAGACTCAAGTCACAACCATGTATAAATTACGAACTTTCACTGACATAACGGTATTCCTAGCTAAAAAATAGCTCTAATACTTGAAGAACCAGACAAACTTGATATCATACTTAGATACCTACCTTTTGTGTTCAAGTTAGGTGACAAAATGTTGTCTATCATTGAATAATTAACCTAATTTAAGATCACGGTTATTCGTAACCATTTAAAGGCGAATTATATGGTTCTTACTTACGTATAGGTACGTCCATTGTAAGAGCTCAGGTTTATTGAAGTTACCTTGTAAGCTTAATATGAGTTACATATTTCGAAATTGCGGAACTTTCTGTGATAACATACCTAGGCGTCATGGATATCATCACAGCAAAAAGGCAGAACCTAGGTACTGTTCCTAAGATTTCTTTTTATCATAAAAAAAAACTAGAAATCGCGGGACGTCTACCAGATGTGAAAACATCGAAATTATCAAATAAAATGATCATAACGACAAAGTACTTCTCAAGACGAATCAAACGAGTATAAACTCGATAGGGTTGCGTCGTTTCATTACAGAGTTACTGTGACCACCTTCCAGCTCCATCGTTAGACCCTGGATACCATCTAGAGAGAAAGTACTCGTCAAGACAAATCATACGAGCCCGAACTCGATGGAGTTATGTCGCTTTATAACGGAGTTCCTATGGCCACATTCTAGCTCCATCATCAAACCCTATATACCATCTAAAGACAAAGTACTCGTCAAGACGAATCATATGAGCCCAAATTCGATGGGGTTGCGTCGTTTCATTATAGAGTTCCTATGTCCACCTTCCAGCTCCATCATCAGATCAGCTCCATGTCATCATAATATTGCATTGTCACGCGATATACAGATGCGTGTAAAATTTTATCTCAATCGGAAACCGGGAAGTGTGTCAAATTTAACTTGCAATATTTGAACGGGACAAGTAAAATAAAAGCGTCGTCACGCTAACAGCCGATTTTACTCTCCCTCCGCATTAGATGTTTCACATCAAAAGATTTAGCTATTGGAGGCATTGTACTTGTTGGTAAATGGCGATGAAGCCTTAGATGGAGTCCAGTAGCTTCTTAGAAGCCTTACTTAGATATGTCGTTTTACCTTACAGATACCCACATCGTAGTGATCGTAGTAGGTAATACAGGTTTCTGGTTATTAATTCCTTCGTCATTGTGTAAAGCAATGCAAAACACTCAATCTGGTCAAATGGGTTTCACAAAGATGAAAAATTGTATTGTAAAAGGGCATGATAATAGAGTCTCGAGGAACGATTAAAAAGCGAGTTGTCTTTAGCATATGGACCTTGACATTAACAGAGTTATATAATAGAATGTGTACTTTTGGGCTTCGCCAGGAAATGAAAAGGGCTCCTCAACAAATTATAACACTAGCTTATTTTTTTTTAAAGTAGCTATACCTAAAACAATTGTTTATTTCTCATCAATTTATTCCGTTTAATCTGTATTTTAGCACTTGACATGCTCAGCTAATATAACAGATTATTTGTAAATGTGGAAAAAGAGAAGTTTAGTGCGAGCGGGACGCGGGTAGTAACGACAAATGTGATGTGGAGATTTGGAATGGCCGTCGGTCAGTGCGATGATTTAGCGGTCTAGAGCACTTCGCCGGATTAGAAGGGATGCAGTTCGTATTCCGCTCGCACCAAACTTCTCTTTCTTCACATTCACAAATTATTTGTTCATTCATTTATTATTTTAGAACTTAATACATTACCTATGCTTCAGAGACCAATGTCATGTTCAGAAAGAGCACATTGTGGGAATTGGGGAAATTATTCCTTATTGAAGTTGGATTTTAAATAAACTTCAAACGTACATTTCCTTATACCTTCTGAGTACTGCTATGTCTGAGTATTCTGAGTAACTATTACTTACCCGTCACCTTCTCTCTAATCTATAGGTATCTACGTCTGTACCCACTCCAATTCAAAAATATCTTTATTTTATATAGCACCTAGTCCTATTAAATAGCACTTAAAATCGTCAAGAATACACTAATAATTAACACGAGCGCCTATCTGAATTACGGTTAAATACTATTATGAATGAAAATTGACTTCAGATAGCAGCATCGTGTTCGATAACCCCGTCCGAAGTCCAGTCTCCAAACCTCGCGCGCACACTTTAGGCTTTTCTTTGCACATGAATGTGGCTCGATCGGGGAACTACCTAGCTACAATTTTATTTATATTGCGTATGATGCAATGCCACGGCGCACCTGATGGTGAATGGTAACCGTCGCTCATGGACTCAACTATACCGGGACTATAGTCAAGCCGCTGCTCACTATTATAATTCACAAATATAAAATGAAAGAATAAACGGCTATCTCCTGCTACAACCAAAACATTCCAATGTGCTTTATGGCCGGTCCCACAGGAAATGGTGGTATCAACCCGCTCGGGCCCGATAGCAAGTGAGTACTCCTACTTGGATCCCTACCACTAGTATGCAATGAGTGATAATTGCTTACTTCCCTTAGTCGCCTCATACGACATCCGTGGGAAAGGATGCACACGGACCAACACTTCTGACAGAAGATTAGCGTGAAATAACGATAGGTACTCCTACCATTGTGTTTCGTATAGTGAGTGAGAGCGCTGGAGTCCTCCCTACCCTTTTTATACTTCCTATCCTCTCTATTATCCATCCTATCCTGACCATATTATCCTTCCTATCCTCTCTTTTTTATCGTTGCTATCCTCTTCTTATACTCTCCCACCTCCTATCTCTATCCTTGCAGATGGCGAAGCGCGAGTGATGCCTCTGGTGTTGCTAGCGTCTATAGGATACGGTAACCGTAGTATAAAATATAAAAAGGAAGTACGTGTATTTGTATCACTGCGCAGTGAAGAAAAACATAGTGAGCAATCGATGCCCGAAAGATTTTTTTTCGACCACTGTTGAATACCTACTGTCATCTTGGTGTGCGGAACACCACTATTGCACAGTGATTGAAAAAAAAAGGCGGTTGGAAAAAAAATAAAAAGCAAATAATAATTGATATGTATCAAAATTAATTGATCAATTTTATTTATTTATTTATACTTATATTAGATGTAACTTAGGTATAATAATCATTACTTATACATAACTATACGTATTTATTTATGCTTATATTAGTTGTAACTTATTATAAAGCTTAAATTTTTAGCAGTTATACAATCTTTACAACAAGATCTTTAGTCTTCTTAGCTGTCATATCATTAGAAGATTTCGGTATGAACTTATAAAATTTCACACCTGAAAAAAACAAAATAATTATTACCAAATAATATTCTATGTTTTTATCAGCTATTATTATATTATTTATGTACCTATACCATATTTCATACTTATCCATCTATTAATTATATAGGTAATTTGCGAATAATATATAGGTACCTACCTACCTACTATCATCCGGAAAATAATATTTTTTCCGAATAAAAAAATGATTTTAAATTAATCCAGTTTCTCATAGAATTTAACTACCTACCTACATATTAAACTTCGTCCAAACTCGATCAGTGGTTTAGGCGTGATTGATCATCAAACAATCACATCATCACAAAATAAAAACATCTTCACAAAATAATATTAATAGGGTTAATGTGAATAAAGGTTTCGTATCCGGTCCTCGACTTTTTATTGGCAAATGATCATAATCGTCTGCCAAACGGTGGACCCGACCGATATTACCTACAAGACTTACAAGGTCGCCTCGGCTAACTAACCGCTTTTATTCTATTTCAATTGAAACATTAGACGATGCAGGTTGATTAGGATTGAAAATCGCTGATAAAATCAATTGTAGGTGATATGAAGTTCACCGGGTCATCTAGTTATTAAGCTTCGGCTAACTAACCGCCTTTATTTAAGTGCTAGTTTTAGCCGTTAAACGTCTACGTATCTAAAAAAATAATTACGATAAAAAGTAAAAGATACCAACCTGAAGGATTTATTCGAACTTGGAAATTATCATTCGAGTTCAAATAACGAACATCTTCATCTTTATACAAATCCTGTAAAAAAAAAAAAAATATCTATAAAATTCAGTTGAGGTTTAAGCGAGATTACAAAACAAAAAATAGCATCACGACTGTATTCCCCGAAGGGGTAGGCAGAGCTGTATTACACACCCACGATTAGCCAGCTATTTAAGTCCCACGTAATAGGGGGCGAGCCTATTGACGTCTACCAGGCACATTTCCAAACTCCGGGCTGCTACTGAGAATTTTGCTTTTTAGGAAAAAGCTCAATAACATTTCCCAACCCTGGGATCGAACCCGAAACCCCATGATTAGCAGTCGCATACACTACCGCTACACCACCGAGGCAGTTAATTAGATTATAACATTATATAAAACTAGAGTTGTCCCATTTTAGTATACTTATAGCGCCTTTATGGTAATAATAATATACTCGTTGTATAGCCAAGAATAAAAATATTACAGTAGGCGCTTTTGGCCTACATAAATATATTTACGTACGTGAGTAGTAATATACTCTGTGGACACACCCTAAAATATATTACTAATATTATTAAGACCCGTTAATAGTTATTAGGTTAGTAAGTTTGGATATCGTGGGTAGGTAATCTCCGAAACTACGACTTTGAAGAGCTATTATAACTAATATAACAATATACATATATGACCTCCGAAACAACGTAGCTGTTTTTAAATACCACAGATCTTAAGGGTGGGGATCATGAGCTCGATGGGTAGCGGATAAACATGAAACACTAATCTGGGGGAGGTGGGGGTGGTACCGTGACTGACGAATACCAGTGCCATTTATGAAGTAAGCTGTAGTAAAAACAACCCACCCCGTCGTTCGGGGTAACGAACAGGGTAGTGTGGGGCCCTCACCCACTAAATATACCCGTGGTGTGCCGTCTCTCCGCCTTTATTGGCGGGCCACTGGAAGTATGTTACATTGCTTCAGTGGTAGAGACATAGGTACACAACACGCACAGGACTCTGCGCTAATGCGGCTAATACGAAAATTTTGCGGTTCGTAATAGTGGCGAGGCAAAAGCCGTCTACCATATTTAATTCCAGATAACGTATTGGAACCTGGAACTCACAATTAGTACTTAATTGTAAACCTAAGACCACTAGTCCAATAGTAAACTTACATGAATCTCATAATCGGCAAGTGGCAGCTGCATTTCATCGAAAGTGAAATTAGCTGCGTATGGCGCCCCATCGACGCGCTGCGAGACGAACGCGAGTGCTCGGGTACCATCATGCAATTCGCGGTTCCAGATCTCCAGACGGGATCTCTATATAATATATTATTAAGTGCTATAAATGCTATAATCCACACAAAAAAAATAAGAACATTTGTTTGTTTTACCTAACTGTCATAACTCATAGATGTTTATGTTAAGACACATACATGGTTTCTCTTTAAAAAATGCGTACTAAGAAATATAAATGTGGAACATTGGAAGTGCAGAATTCGGTCCTTAGTCTTCAAGGCTTTTAATGAATTGCTTCCAAATATTGGGTATACCCGGGGGATTAACGTGATGCTTGTACACATTTTTGTGACCTATAATATCTCACTGCTGCCTGGTGAAAGATCTCTCTCGTCCACTTCCAAAGTATAGTTGTTACTTTCAACTGATTGGATTTTTGTTTGTTCGCGCATCACGCAGAATCTACTGGACGGATTTTGATGCAATTTTTTTTATTTGAAAGGCCTTGACTAGGTTTAAAAACTGGTATACATTTTATATGGTGACCTGTAACAATAGGTATTTTCTGTACCTACCACAGGCACCAGAGAGCCACAGCTTGTTTTTCTGTTTTTTTGTTTTTGTAAAGCTTGTAATTGAATAAGTTGTGGTGAGAAATAAAACATTTTATTATTGGTTGGCATAAATAAAAAGTAAATAAAAAAATGTCACCCCGTCTCTTTCTATGGGAGTCGTAAAAGCCGACTGAGGGATTACCAGGGGACCGGACAGCAGCGTTCCCCTGTGTACTAAAAACATCCAATGCGATCGCTAACCCGCCTGCCAAGCGTAGCGATTATGGCAATACCCCCCTAGGGGAGGCCTATGTCCAACAGTGGGCGATGAAAGGCTGATGGATGGATACATTTTATCCCGCTCCTATAACGGTAAATTGAGATATAGCCGAAAAACTAGCTTTTGCCTGCGCCGGAGCCGCGGGCAAAGACTAGTAATATTATATATGTGAAAGTGCGTTTGTTGCTTGTTACGCCTTCACGCCAAAAATTATCATCATGACATGTAGCATATAGTCCAAAACCCAGAAAAGTTGGTAGGCTACTTTTTATTGTGGTAAGATAGTTGCGGGTAGCAACTTTTGCATAGAGGTCGTTAGTGTGCTTTAGAGTGACGTATTTGTATTCCGATGTCCATGTGGACGAATTCGCGCGCAGAATCTAGTAAGTATGAGTTCTCTAGAAATATAAAATACCAAAGTGAAAAACTTTGAAACATATCCTTTCTGATCACGTTCGGATATCTTAAAGAAGTTCCCAACAAGTTGACTTAAAAAAGGCTAGAAAAAAGAAGCTAAAAGAAGTTGGAATCTGCAAGCAGCTGTTCAACAAAAAATAAAGACACCTACCGGCACTTTTCCCGTTATTTGTAACACTCTCAAGCCCTGTTTGCCTAGCGGGTCCTGGTTCACGGCAATAATGTCTTTATTCAGCAGAATTTCCTTAAACTCCGGTCTCATAGTTGCCAGGTCGGCACTCATGAGGAGTGGAGCAGCTAACACAGCCCACACTGCCATTTGTACCCGAGCCTGGTCTATTGTGAGCCCGAAGTTTCCTATTATCAGCTGTAAAAGAATTTTGTTCTAAATTATTATTTATTTTTTGGCACTTGACAGCTACGGATACGAATTTTTATAACGGCTGAAAACAAAGTTCGGCGTAAAACAAAGATACGTCCGTCATCCTACCGTGGTGTTTCGTATGGAGAAATAAGAGCACTGGAGGCCCGAACCCCCTCTCTATCCTTTCCTTACCATCCTTCCCTTATTATCCTGACTATACTCTCCTTCTATCCTCTCCCTTTTATCCAGCCTCCTCACCTTCTATCCCTTTCATTATCGATAATTTTATTATAACTAGCGTCTAGGCTTAAGTAATAGCTTACCATCAGCTAATAGGGCCGTTTGCTTCGGGAATTCCTATTCCTTAAGTATTAAGTATATAGTTTGGATCACTATAGTTAGTAAATATCGTTATGATTATATCCAAATAAAATCGCTCACTCGTCAGAGTTTAGTACGCATTAAGACTTCTAGATGTTGTCGAACCGGGAATATAAATTGTAATATAACCAGTCTCGTATTTTAATATTTCCCAAAAGAAGCCAATTTTATCGTTTCTCCTATAATCGCTACGTCCATAATAGCAGGTGTTGCCATATCTGTCATAATTCTCGTTAAAAAACTTACCATGTCAGGATCATTCCAATGTCCGGGGCCCGCATACTTAGCCAACCTGTCTTGATTGTCTCCGAACCAGTTCATAATCGTTGTAAGAGATGACCAGGAGTCATCGATGTCATCCCAATTACGCCACATATTGCAATGCTTAGATATAGAATCATAATCAGGCTGAAATAAAAGTGTTTGTTTTATTTTTTATTTTTCACCTGGTTAATTATTGAATGGGACAACAAGGCCTTAACATTTTCTTAACTGGCAATTAAAAAACAAAATCCCCCATTTTTTTCCCTCCTAATTTTTAAGTTAAAATGATTAAACACAAAGTGAAAAATGTGAAATCAGGATCCTGCTCCTGACTGTTATTTTCGATTTCACATTTTTCAGGAGCAGGATCCTGCTCCTGACTGTTATTTTCGATTTCACATTTTTCACTTTGTGTTTAATGTATAGTGCTAAGCATGTCAAATGCTAAAAATATATATAAAAATATCTAAATAGTTAAAATGATGTTCCATTTTGCCAATAAAAAAAGTACAAAATATTAGGTACTTAGTAAAGAGAATAAGATGTGTTTTAAAAGATTTTCCTTTGACCTGAGCATATAAAAAACTACTTTTAAATTTATGGTTCAGCCTCTTTTATTACTTTAATTTAAGACATTATATACAATTTAGAGGAAACTCACATATATTTTTTCAGGTTCCTGATACGCTGGCCAACTGCACGAATATAATATTGAACGACCCGTTTCATTTAATATTTTACCAAATGCAGGATACCCTGAAATGAAAACGAATAGAATAAATCTTGATATTTTGATTATGACGTCATCATTAACTTCTAAATCGGCTTTTAGTTTGGTCATGAGGCTTTAGACTTGAAATTTGGTAATTGTAATCTTCACGTCTTACCAGTACGCAGTTTTTTTTTTCTTGCTAAGACAACGCATTTTTGCATCCTCCCGGCTAGTGAAAACCCTTTGTTGTATATTTTCTTTGAAGCCAGTAATAGTTGCACTTTTGAATAAAAACCTTTTTTTATATTTATGCCACGCGGGTGGCAAACAAGCATGCACTAACCCGCCGTGCGCCCTCATCCAACCCATACTCGGCGTGTATTCAGCATGGACTAACCAATCCAACCTGATGGTAAACAATTACCGTAGCCTATAGACACAGAGCAAGACCAGAGGCATTACTCACGTGTCTTCAACTGTAAAGAAAGAGGCGGTGGAGAAGAGGTTAAATAAAGAGTGGATAATAAGGGGCCTCCGGCGCTCTCACTCACCATACAATACACAACAGTACTCTCCGCCCAGCTCCGCGTCAGTGGAAATGCACCCCGCTGTTTCCACTGACACGGAGTGGAGATTTCGAGCACTATGATGGGTCAATTCACGGTCCCCTCCTCTCTATTCCACCCAGCTCCACGACAGTAAAAATGCGCCCTTATGCACCCGTTTTAAAGAAGTTCTTTTTTTTTATTGCATGTAGTGGCAGACGAGCCACGGCCCATCTGTGGTAAATGGTAACCGTCGCTCATGGACTGAGAGTATTGTCAAGTCGCTGCATGCTCAACATTTCATTTCACTGACATGAAATGAAAGAATAATAATAAGTAATAATAATAATAAATATTCGCAGATATTTTCACACAACGTCCTCTGGTCCCAAACTAAACTTAACGCTTGTGCTATGGGTACCAGATTATGGATATATTATAATAAATATATTACTTTTTTTTTGTAAATACATACATATCATAGATAGAAAACACCCAGACGCAGTACAAATACCTGTGTTCATCACACAAATAATTGTCCTGAGTGGGAATCGAACCCACGACCTCGTACACGGAAATCGGTTACACTAACGACTACGCCACGAGGCCCGTCAAAAAAAATAAACGGCTATCTCCTGCTACAGCCAAAACGCAACTATGTGCTTCACGGCCGGTCACACGGGAGGTGGTACCAACCCGCTCGGGCCCGATAACAAGTGAGTACTCCCAATTGATACCCAGCCAGTCATGCAATGGAGGATAATTGCTTACTTCCCTTAGTCGCCTCATGCGACACCTTCCTTCCTGACAAGATCCTACCTTCGTCCATATCCTTGGCATTAATATAACATCCATCAAGTTTGAGGTAATCGATCTCCCACTCGACGAAGGTCTTTATGTCGAGATACTCATTGCCAATTACGCCAGGATACCCAGCACAAGTATAATTGCCATAGTCCTCGTACATTCCGAATTTAAGACCTTTACTATGTATCTGAAAATATAGAAAATTCTTAAATACACCTGCTTTTTTTTTTTTTTTTTTTTTTTCTAAATTTTGTTATTGCAACGGCCTCTGTACTACTGTACTGTGGTACAGCGGTAGTGTGAACGACTGCTGGTCATGAGGTCTCGGGTTCGATCCCCGGGTCGGGCAGTATTATTAAGCTATTTCGTAAAAAAAAAGGAAAATTTCTCAGTAGCAGTCCGGAGTTTGGAAATGTGCGCTATTACGTGGGACTCAAACATAATTGGCGAACCGTGGGTGTGTAATACAACTTTACCTACCCCTTCGGGGAATACAGGCGTGATGCTATGTTTATGTTCTATGTTTGTTTATTCCTAAAAGCGCAGTGGCAAACAGGTTTGGTATTTTAGTCTATAAGCATTAGAGAGCTGAACTAAGCTGATATTTGCCGTGAACACCCACCAGGCGCTACACTCCGGGAAAAGTAAACCTGGCAAACACAGCTATATGTTACTGTTTGCCGCGCCTATGTCTGTGTGGAATTTAGTTTCATATTTATTAGATTTCAATAAAATAAAGCCTTTTTTATCAACACGTGAAAATCACATTAAAATCTGTTCTGTACTCTTATAAATTTACAATAACAAACGAAACAAAAACACAAAAATAAAGTTTAACTAATTGACTTAAAATTAAATCTATCTAGACATACTGGTATAGTAAGCCACCTCTGGCCTTTGGGGAACATGGCCAACATTGAGACAATGAGCAGTAAAGCAAGAAGATGGAGAATCTACTCACATAATCAGCAACAGCTTTCATTCCATTGGGAAAGCGTTCTTTATCTGGCACCAAGCGACCGTCAGGCCCTCTTGTCTTCTCAAGCCAACAATCATCTATTCCAAGGTACTCGTAGCCGGCGTCTAAGTAACCTTCACTCACCATTAGATCTGCAGTTCGCTTGATTAAGTTCTCACTAGAAAAACATATCTTAATCTGTATTTTTTCACTTGATATGCTCAGCTACTGTAAAGAACAATTTATTGCGAAACTGGAGCAAGAGAGCAATTTATTCTTAGAAAAACATAATTTCCAGGTGAAATTACATTCATGCGTTATTTCTTAAATTACAGATATATCTTTTTTTTACACTACGTGGGTGGCAAAAGCCATACGGACCACCTGATAGCCGTTAGACGCTAGCAACACCAGCGATATCACTTGAGCGTCACCATCTCCAAGGAAAAGCATAGGCGCTGGATAGATAGAACGAGAGGTTAGGAAGTATAATATAAAGGATTGAGCCTCCGGCGCTCTCACTCACCATATGAAACACAACAGTAGGAGCACCTACCATTGTTTCTCGCTGATCTTCATTGAGAGGGTGGTACTACTAGATGTAGTGTACCTATGTTTGGCATTTGCACATTTTATAACGAAATACTTACAATCCGGAGTTGCTAACCTGACAGTAAGCGGCGGTTACCGTTTATAGACTAACTAAATACTAGAGAAGCAATGCTAATGTAAACAATCCCGCACAAATGTACATTCATAAAAAACTATCCTATTTAATCCAAATTTTAAGCATTTTTAATATTAGTACTTGTTTTATATTCAAGGCGAGTAGTTACTGTATAGAGGAAGGAAAGCTATTATTGAACAAAGTTATATAATAACGAGTAATTTATATATCAATGACAACCTTCGGTGGGTAATCGCAAGTAATGGCTATTATATCTCAGGTTTCTTACTGAGTAGCGAAATAAAATGTATGTCCGTCTTTACGACTAATAAAAAAAAGAAGCTAAGAGCTATTAAATAAAACAGTTTCATCAAAATCGGCACACTTCCCCGAACGAGCAGGCCCAATCATGCTGGGATTACTTTGATAAGTAAGGCTCTAGCTACCACTAGTACCAAGCAAGTTTTTCTAAAAAAACTGGCCTATGGTTTCTTTATTGTTTGTGGTGGCAGACAGGCCATGGCCTACCTGATGGTAAGTGGTAAATGGCGCCACTGCTATAAATGGTGATTTATTTCGTGTATATGAATTGAAAGGATGAACGGCCTTCTCCCCTCCAAACTTTTATATACCTGAACAGATTTAGATGTATAGGGTATCATTAGAATCCTTAGAAATCTGTATGAAACCATTTTCAAAAAATGTAAAAAATAAATTCTTTAATTATTACAATATCGGTAGAACGACGGGGTGTGTGGTTAGGTAAATTTTTCCTACCTTAACAAAATAAAAGTCCTTGATGAGCTAATTTCAAAAAAACTATATTTTTTACGTAGACAGGGTATAAATAAATGCAAATCAACTGCCAGTTGTCTTTTTTAAATTTTATACAAAAAACATAGCATCACCCCTGTATTCCCCGAAGGGGTAGGCATAGGAGAATTACACACCCACGATTCGCCAGCTATGTTTAGGTCCCACGTAATAGGGGAGAGATGTTATAGTGCTATTTCCTAAAAAGAAAAATTCTCAGTAGCAGCCCGGAGTTTGGAAATGTGCCCGATAGACGTCAATAGGCTCGCCCCCTATTAAGTGGGACTTAAACATAGCTGGCGAATCGTGGGTGTGTAATACACCTCTGCCTACCCCTTCGGGGAATACAGGCGTGATGCTATGATGCTATGTAATAGGGGGCGAGCCTATTGCCGTCTATCGGGCACATTTCCAAACTCCGGGCTGCTACTGAGAGCTTTTCTTTTCACGAAAAATCGCAATAACATTGCCCGACCGGGGATCGAGTCCATGAGGTCTCATGATCAGCGGTCGCACACACTATCGCTGCACCACCGAGGCAGTATAAGCTATAGGTATATTTTGTATTACCTATTTACTTACGTGTATAGATATTTATATATATATATATATATATATATATATTTAGCATTTGACATGCTTAGCCATTTACATTAAACACAAAGTGTGAAAAAAAATAACAGTCAAGAGCAGGATCCTGTTCGTGACTTATTTGCGATTTCACATTTTACTTTGTGTTTAATGTATATGTGTATAGATATTTTGCTTGCCAGGAAGTCAATTTTTGTTTCGTAATAATGCACTTTTAAACTACTAACTATTACTACACAATGAATTTCATAGAAAAAGTTTTGCCACCTGAACAAAAAGTAGTGTCCGTGTGGTGACGGACTAAAAATACAAGTGTCACCACCCCATTCTTTCCCACGGGTGTCGTATGAGCCGACTAAGGGAAGTAAGCAATTATCATCTATTGCATGACTGGTGGTAGGGCTGGGTACCAAGTGGGAGTACACTTGGTATCAGGCGAGCGGGTCGGTACCACCATCTCCCGTGTGACCGGCCATGAAGCACATCGTTGCGTTTTGGCTGTAGCAGGAGATAGCCGTTTATATTTCATTTCATATCTGTGAAATGAATTGGTGAGCAGCGGCTTGACAATACTCTCGGTATAGTCGAGTCCATGGGCGACGGTTTCCATTTACCATCAGATGGATCGTGGCTCGTCTGCCACTACACGCAATAAAAAGAAAGTAGACTATTTCAGTATCTAAAGCAAGCGTTTGAAGCCTCGTGAACAATATTTGTGTAATATACAAACTGTTTTAAGAAGGCACATTATTTCTCAAATTAAGACATACACATCGAAACATATATTCCACTACTTATTATGTTAATGTAATTACCATGCATATTCTTAGTGTGATAAATTCATTCGTGAAGATAGAGCTGGCACGTACATTGGTAGAAGTACGCGTGGAGAATATTAATGTTGTTAAATTAGGTATACGTGGCGTGACCTATTTGAAATTAAAGCATGCAAAAGGAATCGAAAATTCCTAAATTTTGCGTATAAATTGAAGGTAACTTGAGATACTACATTCATGTCTATTCTATTTTTGTGTGGTAAGCTAGTGTCTTTATCATTTTAAAAGAGACTGCCCAAGACTAGGACGTATATTGGTTGCAAAGTGAAATAAAAGAAAATAATGTATGTACAATTATATATGTAGAATTTTTGTAGTGATACATCAAATTATTGATAGAATGAAACTATGGTATATTTTTATTGTTTATCGAGCCACGGTACATCTGGTCAGAGGTCAGACAGCCCACTCTCTGATTCATGACAAAGTACTTACATTCTTTTGACTACAAAAAATCTTTACTTGAAAAATTTGCCCTAACCTTCAATATAAAATGACCTTTGGAGATAAATTGATATAGTTTCTTAACCCATTATTTCATCACCTTATTATCAACTGATAGTTTTTCGGCTTTCAATCAAAATCAAAGTGAGTGCGGTAACAGACTAAAAAAATTATGTAAACACCACATTTAAGTCCAATCTTCCTCATTATCCTTCCTTTCCACCTCCTATCCCTTTCCTTAGAGTTGGTGATGTCTATGGTGTTGCGAACTTCTATAGGCTACGGTAACCGCTTACCATCAGGTGGGTCATATAGGTACTTGTTTCCCATAGAATATAAATTAGAAAGAAAGGCACACTATAGACTTATAGAGGCTAGCAACACCAGATATATCACTGACGTGTTGCCAACCCCAAGGGAAGAGATGAAGGACGGGACTTTCACTAGCAGATAGCGGTTGTTACCAGGCGTAATTTAGGCTAAATTTTATTTTGGAAAAAAAACCCATGAAATTGTGAATGAATAGATTCAAATAGATTAAGTATTATACGTGGAATACACATCCACGACTACACTCCTGAACGGCTGGACCGAATTGGACGGAAGTTGACGGGACGCCTCACGGGACGGGGATCACTACTTTTATTTTGGACAAATAATAAGGATTCTGCACTAAAAAATACAATAACTAAATTCCACGCAGACGAAGTTGCGAGCAGCAGCTAGTTAAACAATAAATTATGGACAAATTTTCGGCTAACTGGTAATCTGTAGTCGTATACATTATTTTAATATGTCTTATTACCTTAAACACAAAGTGAAAAATGTGAAATCGAAAATAACAGTCAGGAGCAGGATTTCGATTTCACATTTTTCACTTTGTGTTTAATGTATAGTGCTAAGCATGTCAAATGCTAAAAATATATATAAAAATATCTAAATGTCTTATTACCTGATGCACTCATTGGGATATTGATTACAGTCGGTGATACATCTGAACCTCTCCCAAGTAAGCCAGCCCATGGGTGGTGTGAGGGCCAGTCCATTGTCCAGCGCCTGGCTTAACGTCACTGCGCCTAGTACCAGATACGCGATCAGTATCTGAAGAGAGATAAATAAACATTTTTTAATATTCTGTTTTTTTTTTACCCTTTTTCTGTACCACTATTGGGCACGTGTCCCCTCTCATGTCGAAAGGGGGACACTAATTATGTCCACCACGCTAACCCAATGCGGGTTAGTAATACACACAACATCGAAACATCCCGAATACTCAGAGGTGTGTGCCGAACGATGTCTGGGCCTTGGACTGCGGGATCGAACTCGATACTAATATCCATTTTATTTTCTTTAAACTTTTCTAAATATATTTGTTGATAGCTCTGCGACACTCTCTACATGGTCGAATTCGTAATGTGGAAATCTATTGCACCGGTTCACCACGCTGAAGTGACAATGGGCAAGCCACATCACTCGGCTTATCGATAACCGTTGGGGAAGACGAAGAAGGGTTCTTAAATGGCCACCAAGTATTTGATGGCGCCGCCTAGGCTGAATCAGCCGTGGGATGCGACCATTCTATTATATTAAAGTTGAGAAGAACCAAATAGGCTTCTTTCAAACTTTTTTTTTTTTGCTAAATCTATTATCTATAGAGTTTGGGGCAGTGAGAAAAATATATACTAATCTATTATCTATAGAGTTTGGGGCAGTGAGAAAAAAATATACTAATCTTGGACATATTTCGAAGAACGCTGTTCCATGAAGAATGAAGTCAAACAGCATTTATTTTTATATGTATCTTTCTTTAAACTATTCAAAACTAACGTTTTTAGACTAATATAAAAATGGCTTTTTATTTTTTTAGTTCTACCAATAAAGGGTCATCGACCATATTGTATTTAATTAATTGAATAGCTTAATCAAAACGATTAATAAATAAAACCAGTATCGAAAGATTTACATATTTAATGTGGAAATATATTCACATTTATTGATAATAATCTTAAGTGCCTCGGTGGTCTAGCGGTAGTAGTTCAACAGCGGATCATGTCTTGGGTTTGATTCTGAGTTGGGACAAAAAAAAAGTTATTGGGTTTGTTCGCGCCAAAGGCAGGACGAATGAATGAGTGTGTGAGTAATGTACAGCGCCGCCATTCATACAAAGATGATTTAACATAACTAATAAATCGGAACACGAACTCGCAGGAGATACGGTGGGAATATATACAAGAATAACTATACCGAGAATAATATATTCCACGATTTTATTCTCTAGATAATCAACAGTCGTTTTTCCACGCAATCTGATGTATCGCTTATACTTGGAATAGCTATTCGCGAATAGCGAATACCCGGCAAAAATAAGTTTTTCTACAAAGGGGACGGTGTATAGCTTAACTCATCTCAACTCTTATTTGTCGTAATATAGCGTGGGAACGTAGCTGTCACAGTATAGTTTAAAAGTTTCGAATTAAAATGACAGCACAAAAAAGATGACGTGATTTTTTTAACTTTTTATTCGATGCTTATCGGTGGTATAGTGACTATTCCCGAATAGGCTCGCTATTCTTCGAATTGTTGTTGGTAAAACGTAAAAGTGATTTATTCTCGAGTAAGTAGCGATTTACTCCAGGAATAAAATTTATTCTTGTTTTGTCGAATCAGCCCTTAGTAAGTACCTATTACCCTAGTTGTATGTCCATCAAGCGTGAATCTGCTCATAAGACATCTGTGTAAGGCAATACCGAACATTGAACTCCGCCTATGGCCAAGGTTTCGCGTGTGTCTGTGTGTCTTACACGTCCCATTCAGCTCAAGGGAATTGGTTGTAAAAGTTGTTGATGGTTAATCAACTCAGCGCAGTCAGTGTTGTAGGCAACTTCTGGTGAACCGCAGGGAAGTCAGGTGAATTCTCCATCCTATCCTTCTTGCCACCCCAGAGCGCCACAAAAGAGTTTTTCCGTCAAAAAAAAGTGTTTGCACTCACACTCGCGCAGTATAATATCTTCAGGGCCCGTAGAATGTAACTCACCAAATCGTATCGACATCGTATCGTCTCGCTTGTGATTGGTAGAGAAACCGACGCGTGACGTCGCAATAATCCATTGGCCAATCACGGTGATCTCTCAACCAATCACAGTGATCTCGATACGATGTCGATTGTGAGATATGAGATTCCGTCTAACTCCTATTCCCATTCTATTATAAAGCTGTAATAGAAGTATGTCTGTACATTTAAAACATTTGGGAAAAAAAGAATGTTTTGTGTGGCTATTTAGACCTGTTTGTTTGTGCACCACGCAAAAATTACTGCATGGATTTTGATAAAACTTTTTTGTTTGATAGCTCTTGATTAGATTAAAAAATGAAATAAATTTCATCTCGCTACTATAGCGGCAACCTGAGATATAGCATAAAACTAGGTTTCGGCTACGGCGACGCCGCGGGCAAATGCTAGATAAGTATTATTTTTTTGATATTTATCGTGTAAGTTATTTATTTGCTGTAGCTATTTATATAAAATAAACATTAAAATTTTAATTTCTTTTTATCATTAAAAATTACAATATGAATTACGGTTTGTACGACAGAAATAAGTCTTAATAAAATGAGTCTTAAAGACATCTAAAAAGCAATTGTGAAGTGGAGATTGGGTGTTGCCGTCGGCTACTGCGATGGCTTAGCGGCCTAGAGCACTTCCCCGGATTGTAAGGGACAGGGGCAGGCATTAAAGCTCTTTTTCCACTTTCAAAATAATTTTCTCTTTTAAATATCGATAAATTTCATGTGTCGTGTTATGGGCATTTGTATGAAATGAAGACGAAATCTCAATCACGATTCCAATTGTGGACATGCCAACAAAGTTTGGGATAGACTAGAAGATTACGAATAAGAGTACCCTTTTTTTTTTGTTTAGGTGGGAAAATATGTTCCTGACCGCACACCCCGTCGTTCGGGGCAACAAACAAGGTATTCTGGGGCCCTCACCCACTAAAGAAACCCGCTGTGTGCCATCTCTGCGACGAATAAGAATACCTAGGTACTAAGTATAGCGTGAAAGGGTGGAATAGACGAGATAGGCCAAGGAAAGTTCGGTAAGTGGACTATGTATAAGGCAATACCTATAAAAAGGAAAGATGTGAGTGAGTGACAGAATGACAGCCGACAAACTATAAATATTCCCTCGCGATACACATATTATTCCCTAGTGCAAAAATTTATATTTACGCAAAAAATATTTAGGTTCCTATTACCTACTTAAAATAATGTCTTAAAAAATTACGATTTTCATTTTATTCCGTTTGTACGCGTTTGGTTCAATTGTTAAAGTTACCTACTTATAACAAAAAAATATGTATTGAGTTATTGTACACAATACATATTTTAATGCTATTCAGCTGCGTATACGAGACCAATCAATATTTAACAATAGTCAGCACTTAAACTCAAATGTATGCCAATGTCCTTATGTTAATAAATAATCAAGTTGCGATTTATAAAGACAATAATTAGGTTAAGGTTACAAATTAACTTTCAATAAGAACCCAACGAAATATGAATTTGTCAATTTTATAACTAATAATAATAATAAATATTCACGGACATTTTTCACACAACATCCTCTGGTCCCAAACTAAGCTTAACGCTTGTGCTACGGGTACCTGATTGTACCTCTAACCTACTTCAATAATTAGTGTTATATGTACGTCCAATACAATTAAATAATTTTTGACATCATAAGCCCTTTCGAAAACACATCCAAAATTGTAGATTTTATAAATATTATCTGCGAATACTTTAATTATTATAATATATGTAGGTAACATAAAACTATTTCATAAAATTTAAATTTGATATAAAATCATCTAAAACGCCATTTGATTTTGTATGAAAAATTCGTTTGTAATTCTATTCTAATATCAAACGATCAAAACAAAATTACCCAATAATAGGTATATATTTTAATTTTACATATATTTGTTTTGTGTTCGTATTTTCATTTTATCCTGCTTAACTGATTTTACAAGGAAACTGATTAGGAATTACTATTAACAATAACTCGACCTCTATTAGTACTTCAATAGCCTCGGGAGGCAATCGTGCATTCGTTTTATTATTTAAAGTCAAGAAATCTCTTGTATAACAGAAACAGTCACAATTTATAAAGTATAATACAAAATTATACCTAATTAAAGTTACAAAAATACAAACAACTAAATTAAAGTACAAAAAACCTTTAAGAATGAAAAGAAATATTTTTTGATTATGAACTGTTGTGATTATATACTTACCATTTTAATATTTAAACAACACTTGATCTCGTTCAATAAAGCTTATTTAACTTAACGATTGTGTTGCGCTAATTGTCGTGCAACCTAGATAGATTCCAAATGAAGACTGAATGGTTTCTTCGTGGCACAGGTAAAGCTATCGAAAGGATTCCTATTTGCATGCCGTTCAAAGCAAACACAAGCAACATATTAAGTATTGTTCAAAGTTACGTTAGTTTATATAAGAATAAAAAGGTGGGTTATCAATTTGATAATAAAAAAAATCTGAGCCGCTAAGAAATTTTTGCATATTTACTGTTGGCTTACTATTTTAACCTCTTTAAAAGATTGTACGTGACAAGGTAAGGCTTTTCTTCTCCCAGCATGAATGGACTATCACGACCGGGGAAGTACTACGACGAAAGTATACGTAGATATTATATTCCTATTATTGTGTTTTGTACGGTGAGTCAGAGCACCGGAAGTGCATAACCTTTCATCCACTCCCTATCGTCTTTCCTGTCTCTCCGCGAGTGTTGCCTTTGGTGCTGCTAGCTGTAGGCTATAGTGACCGTTTACCATCAGGCGGGCTATGTATTGTTTACCACACTTATATTGAAAAAGCCAGTAGGTATTTAACAAATCGGTAATCTTTAGAAATATATCACCGGAAATAACATAGGTATTCGTGCCCGCCGGCCGGGAACTCGTCGACACCGCTGCGCGCTCGCCCTGATGATGAGCATCGAATATGCTCGAAACCCAGGCTAACAAAATCGATTCACAACGTGAGTTATTTCCGGTTATATATTTCTAATATGTATCAATATCACGATAGTTTCAATACGAATATCATTAATCTACTGCTAATTTATTTTAACACTCATAAATCGATGGATCAAAATTCATTTCGCGATATTTTATTCTTGTGATTGATTAGTTAGTATGTTACGTTAATAAAAAACCATAGTCATGAAACACTATATCTTAAAGTCAAGAACGTGTGACTCTATTTAATAGTAGATTTCAGAACTATCGATTATTATTAAATTATATCTGTTAATTAATAAATATTACTTATAGCCAATCTCTCAGTCTCTGAACACAAAACCTGTTTGTGTGTTCGCACAATACGCAAAAACTACTGGACGGATTTCGTTGAAAATATTTATGTTTTATAGTTCTTGGCTGGACTTAAGAACTGGTATATGAAAATACACTCGGAAACTTAAGATAATAGAGTAATGAGACATAAATTGTTTTAACATTAACTAACGACATAATTATCCTGCATACAATTACTATGCATTTGAGCTTAAAAAAATAACCAAAAGTATAAACTATTAGTACTTTCGACTTAAGCTGTGAGATATTATTAGTATAATTTTGGAATCAATTGTTGATTATACTCGCAGTAACAATTTCTACGCCATACATAATTGTATGTATACTTAATTCTGTTGGGAGGGTAATATTTTGAATAATTATCATTTATTTTCTTGTAAAACTTCTATATGCTCTAGTAAATGAAGTACCTATTTATTCAATTTCCATTGCGTCTTATTTAGGGCCAGTAACTTAGTTTAAAATAGTGTAAATACTCGTAGTATAAAACTACATGTTAAAGAAGATAAAAATATTTCAACATAAACATAGTCTCACGTCTGTACCCCCGAAGTACTAGGCAGAGCAGAGGTGTATTACATGCCCACGGTTCGCCATCTATGTTTAAACATAGTATCACGCCTGTATTCCCTGAAAGGGTAGGCAGAGGTGTATTACACACCCACGACTCGCTAGCTATGTTCAAGTCCCACGTAATAGGGGGCGAGCCTATTGAGGTCTACCGGGCACATTTCCAAACTCCGGGCTGCTACTGAGAATTTTTCTTTTAACGAAAAAGCTCAATAACACTGCCCGATCCTGGGATCAAACCCGAGACCTCATGATTAGCAGTCGCATACACTACCGCTACACCACCGAGGCAGTCAAAATCTAGTAAAAATATTTCTAGAGTTGGAAATGTGCTCTACATTTTTTTTTTATTGGAAATGAACGCTTATGAAAATATTTAATCAGCTAGACATCATTAAAATATCAATTGATTTTACTATCTAATTAGAATATCTACTTACCTAATCATCGCAATTTCGAGCCCTAAATAATTTATCAGTTAAACGATATAGTTACCTACTTTCAATATCAATATTGTCATATCGGCTATTTAGCTTCGAACACCCATACAAATGATGTATTTATCTTATCTTCACAAATGAAAAGACAATATAACAAACTATTAACCCGATTAACTTTTAACAATTTCATGTACCTAACTCTGAAATCCTCATGTTTTTTTTGCACGCTTTTTATTTAAATATTATGGCTACTCGGTTTGAGTATTTGTCAATACTTATTTAGGGTATATTCCTTCTTGACAGGTAAATTTAATTCATCACAAGTCACAGTCGATGGCAAATAAAATTAGTTATAATCAAATCAAAGTCATGCCTCAGTAAATTGGTGGCGACTTTACTGGAAACTTCTGTAGAGACTTTCAGGCAACACGAAAGAACACTTATTCACAGACACAAATAAGAAAATAATACCAAAACCTTAGATAATAGGTTATTTATCTAAGATTTTTACACATTAACATAGAGCAATAACATGATTCCTTCATGTTCCCGCCAAAACTGCCATATGCCTAATAAATAAATGCTATAACAAACTTTTTTAAAAACCAAACTTAAAATAAAAAGGAGCAGAAAATATAAAAAAAAACTATTTTAAACACGCTTGTGTTATCTACATTCTCTTTTTTCTCTTCTGTTTCAATACGTAATTTCTTGTGTTTTAATAACTCTGTCTCTCACTCTTTTCTTAGGCTTAGATATAGGATTATAGGTACTTTATTCTTATAATATTTACTGTCAGTAGTAGAAAAACTACAAATACTCGGTTTGGTACTAACAACCCTCCCATTGTGGAGAGTGCTAGTGCTATCAATCATCAATCAAAAGGTCTAGTACATTGAGTAGTTTAGATACCGACCTCTACCCGAGTGTGGGTTCGATTCCCACACAGGACAACTCTCTGTGATCTACAAATGATTGTTCCGAGTTTGGATGTACTTTGTGTCCGTGACATTGGATGTTTCTAAAGTCGTCGCGATAAAAGTATAATTTCATAGAGCCGTGTATATACTTTTCAAAAAAAATTTGCAATAATGCGAAAAGGAAAATGAGTCTTCTGAATTACCGTATATCGCTAGCTAATTTCCGTAACACATTCTTACCACATTTGGGTGACCCCGAGTGAATGTCACGATAGCACGATAGCAGTTGGCAGACCATCCAGAACGGTAATCCAGAAGACGAGGGTTCAAACCGCGCTTGTAGCTTTCATTCTACGTACTCCTATTTTACAATTCCGCACTTTTTAATCAGGTGGCTGAGCTTGTCAAGTTCTTAAAATGTATATAACAATAGTCTCCAAACCTTTATACATAGACCTGTTCTATGTATAAAGGTTAGGAGAAAACAAAATGTTACATTTAAAAATGTCATTTAAAAATAATCCATATTTACGGAATTATGTTATTGAAGTTCCTTAAGTAAAAAACAATTAATTTGCATGTCAATAATTCTTATAATATACGCTACACAATGTTTTAAATGTTCACGATTGTCAAGGAATTACAATTTCAATTTACGAGCTATGAAAGTGTGGTAACATATATTTTCGGTATGCTCCTTGCACATTTTACAATAATCAGAAATGGGAGATATTTAAAGCTTT
Organism: Leucoma salicis; assembly: GCA_948253155.1. Lineage (NCBI taxonomy): Eukaryota > Metazoa > Arthropoda > Insecta > Lepidoptera > Erebidae > Leucoma > Leucoma salicis. The sequence continues at coordinate 7,177,403 of OX411820.1, read as the reverse complement.
TATTTTATTCACATCGGCATTGAATAAATACTTATTTATCACCACGCCATCTCCCTTGTGGGGTAGGCAGGGAGAACAGAGTGCCAAATGCACGAACACTACTCTTGCATACATCGCTCAATTCCTCAACATTCATAATTCTCTTCATACACGCTCATCGGTTTTGGAGACTCCTGACTCCACCTTCCTTCAATACATGACTGATTTGGTTTAGGTAGGTGAGTCTCGGTCTCCCCCTGTACCTACATCCTTCCACTTTGTCATTGCATATCTTCTTAACCAGTCGCACGTCCGGCACTCTTTCCACATGTCCGAATTATCGGAGCATTCCCTTTCGCATCTTTACATTGAATAAATTTTATAACCAAATCGACCTAAACACTGAATCGGTTTGTCTTGTATTTCTACAGTTACAAGTTGTATTATTATCATTATTTCTTGAATTTCCGAGCTTCAGAAGGCACGTTAAGTGGTGGGTCTCGGTCTGTCATATAACATCCTGGTAGTCGTTACACGTTGTCAGTCCTGAATAAAAAGTGGACTCCAGTCTTGTTCTAAGGTCGTGCTTCGTAGATTCTAACCCTTTAATGTATTGGAATTCTTTTTATCGTGATTGTGATATGATTAGCTATTTTACTAGAAACATCGTCTAGTATAATTCTTTTATTGTAAAAACGAATTATTTTTGAAAATGTGGAAAAAGATAATTTTACTGCGAGCGAGATTCGAACCTGCGCTCCTTCCAATACGGGGAAGTGCTCTAGCGGCTAAGCCATCGCAGTGACCGACGGCCACAACCAATCTCCACATCACATTCGTCTTTACGACTCACGCCACATATCGTATGCATTTACATGAATTAATTCAATATAGTAAGTTTAATTTTGTAATTAAAATTCATACTATTTGATGGCGTGATTGATTGATAATAAATAACCGTCAGTCACTGCGATGGCTGGGATGGGATTTTCACAAATAATTTGTTCTTTAGAGTAGCTGAGCATGTCACTTGCTAAAATACAGATCAAAATATGTGTGTAATAAGCATACTATATCGGAACAAAAGTATATGCAAATACATCCAGTAGATGGCGCGTGTTTTATCTCGCGTGTCTACAATGTGAAGGTGGGAATTGGAAATTTTAGCAGGCTTCTAGTATACAAATAGCTTATTCGTATATTAAGCTTAGTGGTTTGAAGCATCCTCCCCGATAGAGGGAGACGTAAGTTTGAATTCTGCTTGTAGACAATTTCGCTTTTTCCACTTTCACAAAATCTTGTCTAGTTTATTGGAATTCCTTTGACAATGACGATCTAAACCCCATAATAAAAAAAAATAGATTCGATTTTGAGTTAGACTTGAACTGATGAGCTCTAAATATTTATTACAACTAGGTATGTATATTATTATCAAATTGGTCTCCAAGTCGTCTGTCGCCATATTTAATGTATTCTGAGATCGAGATATGTTATGGATTGTTGTGAGGGCATTGACATCGAATATTAGATAACGTTAGGTAGTTTAATTGATAAATTAGTATATTGGCTGGGCATTACTGAGGGTCAACGGTCAAAAGTATCAAAACTGCATGCGTCTCGTCACTAATATTATTATCTATATTTATATAGATATATTTTACACATTTTTAAAGAACATATTTTACACATTTTTAAAGATATTATAAAAATAAACAAACGCTCACACAAACAAAAATATAATCAGCTAAATATAATAAATTTAAAAATGTATAAAATAGTAGGCCACCGACATCGGATGCAGGGACCAAGCTGCCGGTGGTTAGGGCTCCAGAGACAGGAACCTCTTCACAATGCGTGCCGTGTCGAGGAGTACTGCCTTCTGCATCAAGCCCTTGATCCAACTATCTAACGAGAGATCTTTAGATGTTGGTCGAGACTCTTGGCGATCAGCCCATTGACGGATAAGACTATCGGGACAATAATAATTGTCAAGTCAACATCACACATGTCGGTAATCTTGTGAGCCAAATCCAAATATTTAATTTGTTTTTCTTTTCCAGCTTTCACGAGATTCTCGTCATGTGGAATAATTACATCGACAATTAGTGCACGGCGCTCTGATCGGTCTATCACCATTATATCAGGCTTATTAGAAGCAATAGTCCTGTCAGTAATGATAGACCAATCCCAGTACAACGTGGCACGGTCATTTTCGAGAACTGGGTCGGTCATCTATAGTACGGCACTTCTACCTCCACCAAATTGTATTTAAGAGCAGGCTGCTGATGGACAATGTGGCTACTTGGTTGCGCCTATGCAAATAATCGCCGTTTGCAAGACGAGTGCAGCCGGAAACAATATGCCTGAGAGATTCTCCGGGACGGTGGCATGCCCGACAGATGTCAACCATACCATCTTTCAGGATATATTTTCGGTAGTTATACGTCATTACAACTTCATCCATTATTGCAAACACAACCTTCAGTTTCTCCAATGAGATCACTGAATTGTAGCCAGGAAACAGATGCTGCAAAGTTAATATCGGGCCCGTGTAAGGCCCGATAAAAACGTCCATGCGGCTCCTTGCTCCTCCATCCCTCCCGGCGGTCCTCAATGCTAAGTATTATAGGTTTGTGCCAGTTTTTTCCAGTTTTTAATATTATTATTATATGTCTATTTAAAGATATGCTGTTTGAACTTTTTCTATAGCATTCAGCATTATTTACTACCATGTTAAAATGATAAATATGCCGCATGCCCGCATGTAAGGCTGATTGTAACGAGAATAACCACACGCAGCTGAGGACCTAATATTTACCCGTATATTAAACAAGAGCACAGGTATAGTTTTATGGATTGTAATAAGATAAAACCTTGACAGGAATTAGTTAAATAATCTAAAATATTGACGTGATAACGTCTTATAAATCGATGAACGCCGGCTGCACGCACCTAAAAGTGTCACGTTCTGAAAAATGTATGGCGACCGATGCATTGTTTGTGAAACTCTCAGAAAACATATATGACCGACTTTACAGACAAACATACCTATCTTTTTATTTTTAAAAAAGCTGTCCTTAGGTAAATATTTAAGTAGTAAGTTTCTAGGATCTCTATCTACTCATGCTTTATAATAGTATTATTATTATGATTAAATAATGACAGCCTTACTGTCTCCTCTCAGGGAGTTTCTGGCCATAGTCTATAATAGCAATCCAATGAGGAGAATACCGTCTAAGACAAGAGACAAAATTTAATATTTTATCATTATGGTCCCTTTGAAGCGTGTGGCCGATTCAGTTCCACTTGCGGCTTTTAATCTGCTGGTCGATTGAGGTCTAATCGCAGCGTTCCCACAGTCCTATATTGGAGATTTTTTCGGGCCAGTAAACACCAAGAATACGGCGAAGACAGCGGTTGATGGAGACCTGAAGCCGGTGCGAGTTTAGTTGTATAAACTACTAGTTTTTAGGTTGTATCTCAGGTTCCCGATATAGTAGCGGGATAAAATGTATACCAGTTGTTAAGTCTAATCAAGATTCTATCAAACAAAAGAAGTTGCATCAAAATCCGTTTAGTAGTTTTTGCATGATGCGCGAACAAACAAACAGACAAACAGACAAAAAATCTAAAAAATCGTTTTGTGTTTAGACACGCCTATACATATAACCTAATTCAGTATTTTGTTTCTCAAATATCTTAAATGTACAGACATAGCTCTGTTACAGCTTTATAATAGTATAGATAATTTATTAGGTTATATCTCAGGTTTCCAGTATAGTAACGTTAATAAAACGTTAAGTCTAATCAAAAGCTATCAAACAAAAAAAGTTTTATCAAAACGCTCAAAAGTTTTTGTGTAATGTGCGAACAAAAAACAGACAAGTTGTTTTGTTTTCAGAGACGCCTAAATCTTATTATTTTAGATTAAATGCACAGACCCAGCTCTGTTACAGCTTATAGATATATACGCTACGATAAATCGCAGTGTGCTGTATAAATATCCATTTTAGGTTATCACATAAGTACCTATACAATGATTACAATGAATAGTTATTAGTTATATGTAACCTATATCACTTATATTTCTTATAACATGAGCAACATTCCACCGGTGAGGTGCATTGTACATCATTTATAACAAATGTAAGTTAAAACGGCATAAAATATTGTTAGTAACACACGCTTATGGCTACTTGCATTATGCTCCAGAGGAATTTGAATGCGTTCGTAGAAAAATGTATTGGTGTATGTGATAATATGTAGTTTAGAAATAGACGTACTCTACTTAAAATGCGTTTTACGAATGTCGTAAATGTATTTATGTTAATTTAAAAAAATAGTTATTTACTAGTACCTACCTATATTATGTATTGTCACTGAATAACTTTGCAGCATAGATTTAATATATAGGTACTATTTAATATTAAATCTATGCTTTGCAGTAACATTGACAGCAGAAGGTTTTAATTTTTTTGTAGTTATTTATTGAATTGTTATAAATTATAAACACAAACCACAGTGAAATATGGAGTATCCTTAGATAAAGAACCTATAAATGTAGCCATCGCGTAACCACTCATGAGACAGCAGTATTACATTTCCGTGTGGCTATTACGTACAATTTGCCCTAAATGTGGCAATAATTAAAGGAAGACCATCCAAACGAGTGTTAGATTACATGAAAGAAAGCTCAAAATACGATTTGACATAAGAAGTAGAAGAAATAAGTAATAGTGATATGAGACTGTTATATTATGATGATGATGATGATTTCAACGAATTTAGTGAAGTTCGAATAAAGTTTGGTTCTCTGACATATTTTTATAGATTTTGTACGGAACCCTTCCTTTTAATCACTGTAACTACAGGAACAATATGTAATTAGTTACGAAAGTGTACTTTTTGAGTCGGGTAACTTACTTGACGCCTCAGCTGAAAGGGGTCCGGCTGTAAATACGGCCCCTACCAATACAGCCGTGCGGAAAACGCGCGGCGGTTGAAAGCCCCGCAAGGGCAAGAAGACGGAGTCCCAATCATCTAGGGACGGCTCGACAGCAGGCAGCTCGGTCGGCACCTCAGCTGCTGAGATGTCTGCCCCTGAAGAGGGTGGTCCTAGCAAGGGTGCCACTATTTCGACACCGCAGCTAGCAGAAGCTGTGGCTGCAGGTGAGCCGCTACCGTCGCGGTTCTGGCGCAAGCGCACCCTGTCTCAGGGGGGCGCTGTGTCGGTGTCCGATGGTAGCTCGACGGAAATGCCTCCCCCGAAGGTAACAACATCATTCCGGGGTCGAGGCATCAACAGGCCGGTGACACCGGTCCCGCGTGCCGTCTCGGCAAAGAGAGCCGAGACACTTAATCTTAAACGGACGGAGGCGGAGCAAACTGCAGAGGAACGCTTAGCGGTCCTCTCTGAGAAGCTCTGCTTCCCAATCGTCCAGAACGGGCCACCGTCAGCAGCCCGAATCGCCGAGAGAGCTTCTGACAGCGTGGCCATCATAACCACGGTGGCCACAGGCTCCAGAAATTTAAAAGGCACCTTTATAAGGTGCCTCAAGAATGCCGCCACGGAGCTGTCTGACGTGGTGGGGCGGCTGGTGGCGCATAATGAGCGCCTGGAAGCGGAGGTGGCTGAACTCGAGGCACGGAACCAGCGCCTCGGGGCAACCGTGGAGGAGATGCGCCTAGGGATGGCCAGCATGAGAGCGGAGCTTGGGCTCCCTAAGGCTGTCCCGATGGCCTCGCCTGCCGCTACGGGCGCTTCTTTACCGCCAGCCGAACTGTCAGAGGAGTTGATCCGCCAGGTGACAGACCGTGAGCAGTGGTTTTCAACCCGCGGACCAGCGCCCTCGATGCTCCCACCAGAGCCGCGTGTGCGTCCGCCACTAGCCGCGTACAATAGGAGGACTTCGCCACCCTCAACTATAGCACTACTTCCCTGCCAGGGTGGCCACGTGGCTGCTTACTCCGCGGCTGTTGCAACGACGCCACAGAAAAGCACCCCTAAAGGGAAAAGAGGGGCCAAACCTGGGCAGCCTGTTAACGCCCAGACAACGAGAGCCAAGCCCCAGAGTTCACAAGTCCGGGAGCAGTTCCCGACTCTGCCCAGCACTGTCAGGCCCTCGGCTGTACATGCAGCCGCGAACCCGGGACACACCTGCTGCCTCCCGAACCGCTGCGCCTTCTGACGAGGGCTGGCAGACGGTGGGCGGTGGAGGAAAGTCCCGGGGTAGGAAGCAGAAAAACGCCGTCACCCAAAACGCAGCCCCTGCGGCGTCAGGGATTGAGCCCGGCGCCAAACAGAGGAAGAAGAAGCCGCGCAGGGGCCTCCGGTCACCCAAATCAGCCGCGGTAGTCATTACCGTGCTACCTGAGGCGGCCAAGGAGGGCCTTACTTACGAGGCCGTCTTGCGAAAGGCCCGGCGGGAGATCGACGTCTCCGATATTGGAGGCGTCGCTGCGAGAACCCGCCAAGCTCGCACGGGAGCCCGAATTCTGGAGTTTCCAGGGGCTGAGGGCACCAAGACGGCCGACAGTGTGGCCTAGAGATTGCAGGGTCTTTTCGCTGGGGTAGAAGGCATCAAAGTCACCAGGCCCGTGAAGTGCGCGGAGCTTTGCATTGCGGGCCTCGATGACTCCGTGACGGTGGGCGACATCCAGGACGCGATTGCAGTGAAAACCAGGTGCGCCCCAGATAGCGTCAGAGTGGGTGCCATCCGCCCTGGCCCTGGTGGCGTTGGTGCCGCCTGGGTGCAGTGCCCTGTCGTGGCGGCTAAATCTTTGGCCGACACAGACAGGCTACTCGTGGGCTGGAGCTCCGCACGGGTGATAGTATTGGAGCCTAGGCCCACGAGATGCTATAAGTGCAAGTTAGTGGGACACACCCGGCCGACATGCACAAATTGCTTTGACATTGGTGCAGCCGTAGCCGCGGAGCCCTATTGCATCCCTGAGCGTCCCAATTGGGCAGGCAGCTGCGATGGCTCCGTGGCGGTAGTCGGATCTTCGGCGCTTCATTCCCCGTCCTTGTCGGTCAGGGGCAAGGGCACGGGATATGTCGCGGCCGATTGGGGGAGCGTCACGCTTTACGGCGTCTACTTCTTCCCCAATCGGAGTCTGGCTGCATACGAGGTCTTCCTTCACAGCCTGGAGACCTCAATACGGTGACTAGCACCTAGCCACGTCCTGGTGCTGGGGGATTTAACGCCAAATCCACGGTGTGGGGGTCCCCCAGGACGGACGCCCGTGGAACGGCGGTCGAGGAACGGGCGGCAGCGGCGGACTTCTGTTTGCTGAACAGGTGGACCGCCAATACGTGCGTGCGGCGGTGGGGCGGGTCGATAGTGGACCTTTCGTTCGCTAGCCCCGCCGTCACGGCACGGGTAAGGGACTGGTGTGTCCTGGAGGAGGTTGAGACCCTGTCCGATCACCGTTATATCAGGATAGGGTTCTCTCGGTCCCTCCGGGGCCCCAGTAGGGATCAAGTGGCGGACAGAGCTCCCGCTTTCCCGCGGTGGGCTGTGGGTAGGCTGGACCGGGACCAACTGGTGGAGGCGGCCATCGTGTCATCCTGGCTGTCCTCACCCCCCCTGACCGAGGACGTGGACAATGAGGCTGGTCGCTGGCGCGAGGTGCTGTAAATCTGCGACGCAGCCATGCCCCGTGTACGGCATCCACCCCAAAGGAAGGGGGTCTACTGGTGGTCCCGCGAGCTAGCGGACCTCCGTGCGGCTTGTATCCGTGCCCGGAGGTCCTACACCCGCAGCCGGCGGCACAACCGCGATCCAGAGCGGGAGGGCCGACTTCACGTGGCGTATCGTAATGCGCGTGCCGAGTTTAAGCTGGCCATCTGTCGTGCCAAAGAAACAAAGCGGCAGGAGATGCTAGAGGGTCTCGATCGTGACCCCTGGGGACGCCCGTACCGTGCGGCGCTGAATAAGCTCCGCACTCAGGGCCCCCCCCCCTTACGGAGACGCTCCAGCCGGGCTTCCTCGTCGAGGTGGTCGAGGGTCTTTTCCCACAGCGGGCGGTGCACACGCCGCCGGTCATGGCTCCGCCAGAGGATGACCGGGAGGCCATCGAAGAGAGTGTGCCACCCGTCTCCGAGACTGAAATCTGTCCCACAGGGATCTGTCCTGGGGCCGCTCCTGTGGGACATCGGGTATGACTGGGTCCTGCGCGGCCGGCTCCCTCCCCGGGCTGGGCGTAATTTGTTACGCCGACGACACCCTCGTTACAGCCCGGGGCGGGAACCTCGATGAGGTGACGTTACTGGCCACCTTGTACCTGGTACCGCGGAGGTGGTCAGACGTATCGAGGCGCTGGGGCTTAGGGTGGCCCTCAATAAATCGGAGGCCCTGCTTTTTCCCGGCCCCGACGCGGACCACCCACCGGCACTTCGATACTGGTGAACGGGGTAGGGGTCCAAATCCAGGCCCAGATCAAATATCTGGGCCTGGTTCTTGACGGGCGGTGGCATTTTGACGAGCACTTCCGCCAGCTTGCACCGAGACTTGTCGGCACAGCGTCCGTCCTAGGGCGTCTGATGCCAAACCTGGGCCAGCATCGCGCGCCGACAGTTGTACGCAGGGGTGGTTCGGTCGATGGCGCTTTACGGCGCACCCGTGTGGGCGGTGTCTCTAACCGCCCGGAATAGGGCCCTTCTGTGGAGACCGCAGATAGTTGTGGCGGTCAGAGCAATCCGCGGCCACCGCACGGTGTCGTGCGAGGCCGCGTGCGCATTGGCCGGAAGGTCCCTGGAGGCGGAGGTGCTCGCCAAAGTTTATCAGCGGGCGTCAACAGCACGTGCGGGAGGCGTTCGCCTCCTGCCTCGTCAAATGAGCGCATGGCGGAGCGACGCTCGCTGCGAGGGTTCGGCTGGAGACGCCTATTTTGGAGGAATGGATAGGGCGTCGGCACGGAGTCCTCTCCTTCCGACTGGTGCAGGTGCTGTCGGGGCACGGCTGCTTCGGCAAGTACCTGTACACGGTCGCTAGGAGGGAGCGGGCGGTTGGATCGGGGACTATCCGCCGCCCGCATGGAGCCTACCGCGAAGGTGTGACGTCCCAGTTGCGCGGGGACTCAGAGAGGGAGCTCGACGGGGCTAGCCACCGCGCGGACCACTGAAGAATACAAGCGGTACCAGTGGTCCGCCGAGTACGGGTGGTGGAGGGCGCACAGCGGGTTTTAGTGGGTGAGAGCCCCACACTACCCCGATGTCTCCCCGGACAGCGGGGTGTGCGGTAGGTAATTTTATCGCGCCTAAAAAAAATGGTTTGGTAGATTTCTAATTTAGAGATAGAAACACACATATTTAGACATTTTTGAATTAAGAATGTTAAATTTCATTTTATATTTGATATAGGATATACATACATTTCAATGGTTTTATAAAATCGCGCGTAAAATAGGGATCGAATTCAGAAATAAATCTTTAACGCTGACGAAGTCGCGGGTATCAGCTAGTCTATATATATATATATATAAGCGATTTACCACTCACTGACTCATCACGATATCTCCGAAACCGTACGTCCGATTAACTTGAAATTTTGCATAGATGATCCTTTTACGACGTAGACGCTCACTAACTAATTTTACCAAAGGAGTTTGGATAGGAGTATCCAAAATATATATTTTTATCTGCTATCATATTTAGACTTCTAGACTCATTATCACAACAACACAAACTACACATAATATGTCAACCGTTGCTATGGTAACCATTGATGTGGTTAAGTACAATAACATCATGCTAAAAGTTTGTTTTTAACAAAATAATTTTAGTTATGTTTATGAGTTAAAGAGTATTTGGCATTAGTTCAATAGTTTTTTAAAGACTTATTTTAGATATTCCAATTTCTATAATATTTCAATTGGCATTAGTTTAATAGTTTTTTTAAAGACTTATTACAGATTACAAATTATTTGTGAATTTGGAAAAAGAAAACTTTAGTGCGAGTGAGATTTGAACTGCATCCTTTCCAATCCGGGGAAGTGCTCTAAGTCGCTAAGCTATCGCACTGACCAACGGCCATACTCAGTCTCCACATCACAATTTGTCTTTACGACCCACTCCACCTATCGGATGCAACGTATTTTGACCAGATCGGGACGTTATTAAGGAAGGCCAGGTTAAGAGTACTCGAAACCAACGAGCATGCATGAAAGCGCTGATGAAAGTAGATGAAGCGAAAGATGTGTGTCAGGATCGTAGCAAGTGGAGAGAAGTGCTCTCTACCTACCCCTACGGGACAAAGGCGTGACAATATGACATACATACACATGATTTTATAAAATAATAACAACTTTTAACTGCGTGCGTGAGCTTAATGACACGATTCAGAAAGAACGAGAGAAAAAGAGACAGTCAATGAGTTTTTCAAAAGAGATTTTGGTATTATTAGGCATATTGATACGTTGCGGGAAACAATACTATACGTAATGAGTGCAGGAAAGCGTAATCTGCACTCATTTATAGTCGACACTTAGTGCCTAATTGTGGATCTTCTCTGTTTTATACATCAACTGCCTCTATGGTGCAGCGGTAGTGTAAGCGACTGCTGATCATGAGGTCTCGGGTTCGATTTCCGAGTCGGGCAGTGTTATTGAGCTTTATCGTAAAACGAAAAATTCTCAGTAGCCGCCCGGAGTTTGGAAATGTGCCCGGTAGATGACAATAGGCTTGCCCTCTATTAGTGGGACTTAAACATAGCTGGTCAATCGTGGGTGTGTAATACACCTCTGCCTACCCCTTCGGGGAATACAGACGTGATGCTATATTTTTGTTTATACATCAATGTTTATAACACATAATTATACTAGGCTGTACGGTTTGATGATGAGTAAGACGGTAAGTTTGCCACCCCCTGAGTGATTGGCGTGGTAGATATAGACCAAAGGTAACCTTCGCGAATAATCCACCCCAAGAAAAGCTATAGGACATGAAGAACGATAATATAGAGGAGATGAGGAAGTGGTCAGTTAAAATAATAGGAAGGGAAAGTGGTTTGATAGGTTTCTAATTTTGAGAGAGAAGCACACATATTTAGACTTTTGAATTAAGAATGTTAGGTAAATTTTATTTTATATTTGATATAGGATACACATACATTTCAATAGTTTTATAAAACGCGTGTAAAATAGGTATGTTTAACCTCCTTAGAGGCTCGAGCAAATCTGCGGGTAATCATAGTATTACTTTATCCTTTGATCATGTCTGCTCTAACACACAGCGCCCTCCGCTCCCTGTCAATGTCGTCGTTACCCTTTTTTTTTTTTTTTTTTTTTTAGGCGGGAAAAAATGTACCTAACCGCACACCCCGTTGTTCGGGGCAACAAACAGGGTAGTGTGGGGCCCTCACCCACTAAACTAAATAATATATAAACCCGCCGTGTGCCGTCTCTCCGCCTTTATTGGCGGACCACTGGAACTATGTTACATTCCTTCGGTGGTCCGCCGGCGGCTTACCCTTTCGGGTACCCGCTACTGAGCGACGCACGCGCACACAGTGCGTCGCACCTTCGCGGGAGGCCTTGCGGGTGGCGGACGTTCCCCGGTCCATCCACCCGCAGCCTCAGCTAGGGCGGCATTAGGCGCAAATACTCACGCCTGCGCCGCCCCAGTCGCTGGCGGCGGTTCGGGTCTGCGGAAGGATCAGCCTCCCTGGCCCTCTCCGCCGCTTCCTTCCGCGAGATGACATCCTCGCAGAAGGCAGCGACCGCGGCCCAATTCCTGTCGCTGCCAAGCATCGCTCTAACGACGCTCGGCAGCGAGAGGTCCCCCCCTATTGCCGCAACGAGTTCACGACGCTGCCCGCCCCAAGCCGGGCATGACTCGAGCGTGTGCTGCGCCGTGTGCTCGTCGCAGCCGCAATGGTGACAGCCCGGAGTCGCTTCCCTCCTTGCGACTATGTGCAAATATCTGCCGAAGCAACCGTGCCCCGACAGCACCTGCACCAGTCGGAAGGTAAGGACTCCGTGCCGTCGCCCCGCCCACTCCTCCAGCACAGGCTGGAGCGCCCCTACGGTCCAGAGACCGGCCCGGGGCGCTTCCAGCCGTGTCCTCCATCTGGCCATGGCAGCTCGGCGGGCATCGCCCTGCCACCTGGCCACCTCCCTGGGTGAAGGACGACCTCCCACCTCTCGCTCTTGCGATGCCCGCCGATACACTTCGGCGAGCACCTCCGCCTCCAAGTCCCACAGGGGGGTTCCGGCCAGCACGCAGGCCGCTTCCGTCGACACCGTGCGGTATCCGCGTATGAGCCTGGACGATGTCGTCGTTACCCTGAGGTCGGCGGTTAGTACGTGTCCCAGATATGTGAACTGGTGCACTATAGTTAGTATACACCATTCAAACAATAAAAATCTAAAAATGTTTTAATCAGGAATACAAATCCCTTCTGTAGATGTGGAGGTCAGTAATCTGCGTATTCGTGTGTGGTATTCTATCGAGTGTAGCCTTAGAGAACGGTCTGGCGCTGACTCCTCCCATGGGATGGCTCACTTGGCTAAGATTTGGATGCACTATTAACTGTGATTCTAAGCCTATGGAATGTATTAGGTAAGATATTTCTACACCAATCTATACTCCATTTGTTAAAGCATCAGACAGATGTCCGAGAAGGCTCACTTTGTAACGAAGGCAAGCCATATAGGTACTTAAGATTGATGCTAAATTAATTTTAAAGTCATCTATATAACGACTGCTACACAAAATTATAATCATGTTAACAATTTAATGAAATGAAGTTACTTTTATACTTTATTTAATTGCAAATTTAAAAACTTTTAAACTTTACAATCGACTTAAAATTTATAAATAATTCTAAAAATATTAAATTGAGTTTCTTCATAAATGAAAAAGGTTGTTATATTAGATATTAAATTATTTATCTATGAAAATGTATAAAAAGAAATTACGATTCTGTCTCATAATTTTAGTGAAAACCTAATCAAAAGAACGGCAGATCTAATGGTAAGCGAGGGGTATTTAGAAGCGGGGTACCAATACATAACGATAGACGATTGCTGGTTGGAGAAGAACAGAGGGCCTGATGGCCGCCTGGTTCCTGATCGCAAACGCTTTCCAAACGGAATGAAGGCATTGGCTGATTACGTGAGCTTTAATCACTTTATTTATTTTGTTTCTGTAATTTAAAACCGACCTTCCAAGCAACACAATACAGTTGAGTTCTGAATATTCTGGGTGCACTCTTACCTTATGCCCATTTAAATTAGATTATTTTAAAGGTCCCACATTCCCCATTGCAACCAATTTTTTTTGCAAAAGTTTTTTTATGACAATAAATCGAGGGTCCTTCGTTTAAGTTGTATATATAATTTTCCCCCCAATTATAACATTCTTTATAGTTTCGTTGTGAGATGTACTTAATCGTATCAATAAAAAATATAGCATCACGCCTGTATCCCCGAAGTTGTAGGCAAAGGTTACGTGGGACCCACGTAATAGGAGGCTAGCCTATTGCCATCTACCGCACATTTCATAAACATATTTCTTATTTCAGGTCCACAGTAAAGGGTTAAAATTTGGTATGTACCAGGATTACGGCTACGCTACTTGCGAAGGCTACCCTGGTGTGGAAGGCCACGAGAAAATAGACGCAGATACTTTAGCTTCGTGGGAAATCGATTATCTTAAACTTGATGGCTGTTACACCGATGTAAACAAAATGAGTGAAGGTATTTTTTTTGGCAAGGGCGGCAGACGAGCCAGCGACCCCTAAATTGATAGGTGGCTCCAACTTAGCTCCAGCCTCAGTATCCATTCTATCCTCTCCTTACCTATTATTCATTTTTTCCACCTCCTATCCCTATCCTTGGAGATGGCAACGTGCAAGTTATATGCCTCTAAGGTGTACAAGTGATAACCGCTTACCATCAGATAGGCCGTATGCTTGTTTGCCACCTACGTTCTATTAAAAAATCCTGATAATACCTGACTTTAGCAACACAAGGTTACAGCCAAGCCTCTGCCTGCCAGTAGTAAAAGTTCTCCACAAACCTCGCTTAAAGAAGGAAACGTCTTAGTGCTGCGGATTCACCGCATAACTTGTACTTGTGGGCTTACATGTACGTAGCAGAAACACTTAAAAGGTACTGTTTTAATGATATAGTTTCCCTATGCGAGGATAAACCATATCGCAACTTTTCGAGGTTTTAATGGTAGAGTGGTAATGTTGGTCCCTAAACCAGCTCAGATACTCTGAGCCCATTGAAGATCCAATATCCCTTTATTTCTGTACCGGCTCAATAAGCTAAGGCAAGCTTCAACGTGTACTGCTCTCTGCATATCAAACAAATTATGAGGCACACATTTTTCAGTTTATTTCAATTTACCGCAAATAACGCTCAATATTATGGGTTTGTTAACGTCAAACCATGGAGCTAATTCTTAGGTAGTTTGACACGGATTGGCTTCCACCGTCGTCTCCAATTCATTATTAATTAAATTAATGACTGGTCTTGATGTCATAATTCATTCTTCAATTTCAAGTCATGCAGTGCATTTCTAAGTTGTAGCCTCTTCAAACATAGCATTGACATTACTATCAGCATCTGCTGCATTAGTCCCACGTCGGAACTCGTATTCGAAATTCGAATATGACTTTGATTCGTCTGCACTTTTTTTTTTCGTTTCTCTTGTCTAACGCGGTTTGCGTATTAGCCACGTCTGCGCGTTTATAGCTGGATTTAAGAAACAATTGAAAATTAAACATAAATTAGGTCTCGTATCTTTTTTAAATTTAGAATGTCAAAATTTTCATGTGAAAAAGTTTCACTCTAAAATTTGGGACTATTAGGTTTAATTTTTATTCAAAGTAGTCAATGTCAATAAGGACAAGTTTCTATTGAAGCTTCTATTACTTAGTATCTATATTGTGTAGTTATCGCAAATATTCGTTTCTGTTACAGCATATCCCGCTTTCGGTCAGCTGCTTAACAAAACCGGTCGTCCAATTCTGTATGCATGCAGCTGGCCATTTTTCCAAGAAGTAAATAACATTAAGGTTAGTAGATATAGGGTGCTGATAACCTAATTAAATGTAAACATTAACACACACATTTATCATAAAGGTCCTTTAATAAAATTCTCTTGATTTAAGACTTCAAAAAAGTTCATAATGTTTATTTATTATCTGTGAGCAGCCAAATTACAGCGCAGTGGCTCAAAACTGTAATATCTGGAGAAATAATTATGACATCCAGAACTCTTGGCATTCTGTAGTCTACACCATGACCTGGCAAGGAAGTAATCAAGATCGACTAGCACTGTTTGCTGGACGTGGTCACTGGAATGATCCAGATATGGTAAGATTAATTAGTAATTATCTCGTATATCCAACAATCAAACAGTTTGATGACCTCAACATATAAGGTTTTAGGCCAGAGTCCATCAATCTGGCCAAATACAAATACGCGTATCTACTCACAATAGACAAAATCTCTACCTTACTACTTTTTCTGTGTTGATCGTAGTCATGTGTAATAAATAAAAGTACAATGTTGATGGCAGTGACTGGTTATAGAATCAAGGTGGTGATTGCCAGCTGGGCTCAGGTGGTCCTCAGCCCTCCTTACCCCCAAGCTTAGACGTACATGCTTAATAATATTGCATGCTTATTATAAATGCGGAAATAAGGTTTTTGTATATTTTTTTGTTGTCCAGAAACAGACTAGTACAGGAGCCGCCGCCTATTTTTTTAAGTGATTTAATAACAGGTTCAATCTTTGTGAGTAGGTTCCGTTCGACGAGACGCAAATAGCCATATAGTCCTACAAATTTATTGGTAAGTTTTCTATGTCCCACGCTTGGAAACTGTCGAATTCACGGACACTTAATAGCTACCTCTTACAAGATTTCTCACTGACAAAAATTTGCGTGTCTCATCGAACGGAACCTACTCATAAATATTCAGCCTGTTATTAATCACTAAAAAAACAGATGGCGGCTCCTAGACCAGATAGAGGCTACTTTCATCCCGGAAAAAGGAATGGCCCCTGTGGGATAGCTATTTTTATATAACTACTACTAGCCTTTGCCCGCGGCTCTAGTTTTTTTGGTTATATCTCAGGTTCCCGATATAGTAGCGGGATGTAATGTATACCAGTTGTTAAGTCTAATCAAGAGCTATCAAACAAAAAAATTGTCATCAAAATCCGTTTAGTAGTTTTTGCGTGATACGCGAACAAACAAACGGAAAAAAAACTAAAAAAAAAAAACATGTTGTGTTTAGACACACCTATAATAAGCCTAATTCACTATTTTTTTCTCAAATATCTTAAATGTACAGCTCTGTAACAGCTTTATAATAGTATATAGGATATTATTGTCGTAATTTCTTTATATTCTGTAGTGCAGCCCGATGGAGGCGCGGGTATATAATTAGGGCAAGCGAAGCGAGCCCTAGTACTAATCCAGAATATGTACATATTGTGGTACACTTTACTGAGAAACTATCACACTTTCGGATTTGGCCTTTTGACATAGTAATTTCAATTTATTTCTAGATGTGTTATCTATCATAAAACATAGTATTTTATACACATAAAAATATAACCATTTTTATTAATTAGAATTGTATTGCATTCTTAACGCCATCTGTCCAAAATTCTAAATTAAGTAGAAAACTTCGCGAGCCCTCACAAAGCTCAGCGTTTTGCTAGTATAACTGTATTATTGTCGTAATTTGTTTATATTCTGATGTCCAGCCGGATGGAGGCGCGGGTATATACATAATTCATTCATACTTATAGAGAAATGAAACATAATAAAAAACCGGCCAAGTGCAAGTCGGACTCGCGCACGAAGGGTTCTGTACCATTGACTAGGTAAACAACATATATATAACTAAATATACTGTGAATATTTCAAGCGTCTACCTGTTGCCGTTATCAATAGCGAACAAAAAGGGCAAAAAAATCACGTTTGTTGTATGGGAGCCCCCCTTAAATATTGTTTTTTTTTGTTTTTAGTATTTGTTGTTATAGCGGCAACAGAAATACATCATTTGTGAAAATTTTAACTGTCTAGCTATCGCCGTTCTTGAGATACAGCCTGGTGACAGACGGACGGACAGACAGACGTTGTATGGGAGCCCCCTTTAAATATTATTAGTTTTTGTTTTTAGTATTTGTTGTTATAGCGGCAACAGAAATACATAATTTGTGAAAATTACAACTGTCTAGCTATCGCCGTTCTTGAGATATAGCCTGGTGACAGACGGACGGACAGACAGACAGCGAAGTCTTAGTAATAGGGTCCCGTTTTGACCCTTCGGGTACGGGACCCTAAAAATTAGGGATGGGCCGAAGTTCGTTTTACATTCGGTTTAACCGAATTTCGGTGGCTTGAACCGAACTTTGGCATTCGGCCGAAGTTTGGTTTTAAATGCCGAACATTCGGTATAAGAAAAAGGTAAGGTTTATACTAAAAATTAGAGTAATCACATCTGTCATAGCTGCAAAATAAGTCACATATACCACTACTCGAAAGTCGTTTAACCATGGTCAGTTGTTTGTTAAACTATAATTATTAAAGATAAATTAAAATGTATAAATGAATTAGTTTTTTTCACAATCCAGGAAGAGTCTATGAATCAATACACCCAATAATTTGAAATAAGATGTCACTCTTACAATTACTGTTTTTTATTGCTTTACGACGTTGTCTTTCATAAAAAATACACACAGAATATGAGTTGTTACTCCCGAGAAAGCACACACCGAAGTTCGGACGAGCTTCGGCCGAATTTTATATATTTACCGAATGTTCGGCCGAAGTTCGTATTCGGTAAAAAAAAACACATTCGGCCCATCTCTACTAAAAATGTATAATGTGAGATGTGAGTGGAATTCAAATTCAAAAATATCTTTATTTCATAGGCTTATAGCACTTAAAATCGTCAAAGTCAAGTTAAGTAACACGAGCGCTTGAGGCAAGTGCATTTCCACAAGAATGACTAATTAACATGGTTCCTGTCCGCAAATTCATAGATGGTTACCCCGAGCTCTAGTAATTTATCAATTAGTGATGTGCATAGGTAATTCTTCGCTGCAATTATGTATCGAAGATATTGGGTCCCCGGGCTATTAGAGGCCTCGATGTATACGAAGAAGAATGTCTTCAAAGCTACTCAAAAGTGAAATTAATAATATTACCTACGATTTCGATATTTGATTTCAGTTAGTAATCGGCAATACAGGACTGACGGTAGACCAGGCAAAGGTACAAATGGCAGTTTGGTCAATATTAGCGGCTCCTCTTATGATGAGCGTAGATCTTGCCGCTATAGAACCAGAGTTTAAAGAAATCTTACTGAATCGAGACGTTATTGCAGTGAACCAGGACACACTTGGTCGACAAGGCTTAAGGGTTTGGACTAGTCAATGGCCTAATCAGGTATAAACCTTTTTCTACTGATAGGTATGTAATTATTTCAAGCTGCAATACTGGCCAACAACATTTTCTTTTTTTTATTCTACAACCTACTTAATAGCTTCTACTTTGATTAGAAATAGCTGCAAATAAATCTGCAGTACTGCCCCCTTAGAATGTGATTCGTATCGCGATCGTTTCGTCTTATCTAGACGCGTGATGTCGCAGTAATTGCTCAACCAATCACGATAATTTTTCAAGATCTCTCAACCAATGACAACGGCAGCGGCACGATGCGATGTCGATACGATTTAGTGAGTTACATTCTACGGCCCCTGGTTTATAAGCCGAGAGCCACTGGACCTACCTAATTTTAGCAAAGCTGAAATTTTCAGTACCTACATATCAAGAATTTAATTTTCAAAAATAAATGGCGCTTCCAAAGATCTATATATCATGAAAATATCGATATATCATGGATTCGAATTTTGATTTTTTTGTTATTATCAAATAATTAGTAGGTACAATATTGTAATACCCACAGGATATTTTTTTTTTATTGCCAACGGTGGCAGACGAGCAAACGGCCTCCGTCGGGGGCGCCGTCTTGGACGAGATCGTTTCCAGGTGGTATGGATGAACCCTAGTACGGCGTCTCGTGGTCCGGTGGTAAAACGGCGATGTTGGTACCACCTCAAACAGTTCCTCAGAGCACTCCCCGTTGAAGAGTCGATAGAGCACACAGAGAGCCCCAAAGTCTCTCCGACGCCCCAACGACTCTAGCTCATCCGTGAGATTGGGATCATCAACAATTCGAACAGCGCGTCTTTGCAGGGAGTCAAGTAGGTCGAGCTGGTATTTTGGTGCGCCTGCCCAGAGATGAGAACAGTACTCCACGTGAGGGCGGACTCGTGCTTTATACAGCACAAGTCGCTGCCTCGGTGTGATGTACCGCTTGGCTCTGTTCAGGACGCCTAGTTTCTTGCTCGCCTATTTGGCTTTGTCCTCCAAATGACTCCCAAACTGGACTTAGATTTACCCCTTGGAACTGGCGCATCACGACAAATGCGTCCTTCTTTGCAGTGAACGCGCAAACCCTTCGAAATTCCTGGATAATTCCTTCTCCCATTACCTGGCAATATTAAATACATAATTTTAGCAATAAGCTATAATAAATTAAACGTAAATTTTTCGTTATACTAAACATTTTACATACCTTTAGTACCACTTCCAAACAACCCAGCACGTTTTAAGTTACGATTGGAGTATGCATATACTTTAGCTTTGCTAAAATGGCGTAGGTCTGACGGCTCTCAGCTCTCATTTCCGTTTATTTCCCGGATTGGGAAAGACTAGCTGTAATCTCTCTTTTGTCACTTCCGCAAAAGTATTCTAGTAAAGACAAAATCTATTGCAAGTCAAACTGATCGTAAATTTGTTTTAAGACCGGACTGTTTGCCATCATAGTCGGATTCTTCTTACATAGTAAATCCACATTACGGCGTGTTTTAAATAATCACTAAACTCTCTGAGCGTGATAGTAAGAGATTAACACCGGCTTGGACCAGTTTCAATCAGTGCCAACGTTTCCGAGGATGGTAAATTTCAAGCAAACTGACGATTGTACCTATAACTTCGTTGACTTCGTTGTCAATGGTCAAGGCAGCCATCTGATCTGCTGCATATTCTAGATATCATGCATATAGAAACAACGTGCACCAACCTCATCAATTTGATAAATAATATTTACCTAAGTATATAATATTTCTGTTTATAGCCATACAGGTTGGATATATGGAAACGTGAGTTATCGGAGGGATGCTATGCTGTAGCATTTGTCAACTACATGAATGAAGCTGTTAACGTCTCATTCACACATGAAGAAATGAAGGTGCCATTGCAAAAGTACATCCTCAAGGATTTATATAAAGCTGAAAATGAGAAAACTCTAAAAGCAAACGACATTTTATCAGTTCTAATACATGGTTCAGGTGTAAAATTTTATAAATTCATCCCAGATACTAACTAAACAACTGTACATTTAAATAAAGTTTTACATTTATTATATTCTCGTACCTACCAATATTTAAGTAAATAACCTGCCCGTCCTTTAAAAATGAATTTGATGGTTTTCTAATGAATCCCTTCCAAAAACCAATGCCAAATATAGGTAGGGTAAACTGTATAATGATTGGCACTCTAAGCATATTTAAGATTGATATATATATATATATATATATTTTTTAAATTGATAGGTGTTGAAAATGCATTAATCAGTTTAATTAGAGATGTTTAATAGAAAAACAAGTAAAGAACAAAATAATATTTGAAATTACAGTAATTGGCACCATAAGTAATTAACACATAGAAATCAGTCATTGGCACCTAATAAAGTAAGATTATAACAGAAAATTGGTCAGAAAAAGCACTCATTGCCATTATTTACCTAAAAACTAAGCATAATAATAAATAACCTATGTTACAGTCGTTAATTGATGACCCCTTATTAGAAAGTGATGTTTTAACAGTTCTGCATGGTGCCGGTATATATTTATTTTCTTTAGTGCTGCCAGCTATAATATTATAAAACCTACTTTTTTCTGCAAACAATGTTACTATTGCAGATTATGAAAAAAAGTAGAACAGATGTTTTTTGCTATACCAGTTCTTAATATTTGCATTTAAAATCCAAAGTGCCAATGACTAAGGGGGTGCCAGCAATACTACAGTTTACCTATTTGATTCAATTATAAAATGGGTCCACTTACAGTACCTTACATTAAAATAGGGCGCACTATATGATTTTGGAACTGGCCACTTATATAAATAAAAAGTAATTACTGTATTTAAAAATGTAACTCTGGCTGTAGAACATCCCGAGGCCACACACGAAGACTGCACGACTGCACGAAAGAACAGGGGGGTTAAGCAGAATCTCATATCTCACATGTCGATCGTATCGTGATCACTGTGATTGGTTAAGAAACCGACGCGTGATGTCACAATAATCCGTTGGCCAATCACGGTGAGCTCTCAACCAATCACAGTGATGACGATACGATCGACACATGAGATATGAGATTCTGCCTAACCCCCCTGGACAGAGATCTCCGCGTCGTGTGGTTGGGTTACTCATCGTGCCTCTCGTCATGCCGCTTGTCCTGCCCGGCGATCCATCTTTTATCCGTTTGTTACCGCGAGTCAAAAGGCCGCTGTACACATTGAGCCAAGGAGCTGGGCCAGTGTGTAGGCACTAAATATCGATTTTTGTTTACACATTGGGGATCATTCTGCGTTCGCACTTCTATAAAGATTGATGTGGAACCTCTTGCAGTCGCGGCAATTTATTTATAGAGTGCGTTTAACCATTATCTAAAAACCGTGCGCGGATCCATCCTCCTAGCAAAATTCATATCAATCTCGATTGTATCCTCTGTGTATCAATATCTAACATAAGTAATTCTTCTGTTTTATTCTCTGGAAATTTTCTTAATTAGCTGATAAATAACAATGAACTGAAGAGGCTACCTGCATCTGTGACGCAACGGTAGTGTGAGCGACTGCTGATCATGAGGTCACCACCTCATTCTTTCCCACGGGTGTCGTACGAGGCGACTAAGGGAAGTAAGCAATTAACGCCCATTGCATTACTGGCCGTGTGGGGCCGGCTTTAGAATTGTCCCACCCCTCTCTACCCACGGGAGTCGTAAGAGCCGACTGAGTGAATCCCGGGGTAGTGGACAGCAGCACTCCCTCGAGTATTAACAACATCCACTGCGATTGCCAACCCGCCTGCCAAGCGTGGCGATTACGGCATTATGCCCCATGACGGGACCGCTCGTTGTGGCGTTCTCTTGGGGAGGCCTATGTCCAGCAGTGGACGTTGAAAGGCTGATGGGGTGGGTGGCATTACTGGTGGTAGGGCTGGGTACCAACGAGTACTGCCGCCAACTGTCCCCGAGGCTTGAAGGCGCGGCGTCCGCCTTGCACGGCTCATGCTGAATTTGGGCGGACCCAACAATGCGTGCCAACAGCTTTACGCGGGGGTGGTCCGATCGATGGCGCTGCACGGCGCACCCGTGTGGGCGGGATCCCTGGACGCACCGAACAGGGCTCTTCTGTGGAGACCACAGAGAATTGTGGCGTCCAGTGTCAGACGTGGATACCGCACTGTGTCAACCGAGGCGGCCTGCGCGTTGCCTGGAAAGTGGGAGTTGGAGGCGGAGGTGCGGTAGGTTGGCGGGCGACGCAAAAGCGGGAAGAGGGTAATCGTCCCCCACCTAGCGTGGTGGCCAGATGGCAGGGCGCCGACCGGCGAGCAGCCATGGCCAGCTGGAGGGTGCGGCTGGAGGCGCCCCGAGCCAGTCATTGGACCGTAGGAGCGCTCCAGCCGGTGCTGGAAGAGTAGGCAGGGCGACGGTACGGAGTCCTACCTTCCAACTGGTGCAGGTGCTGTCGGGGACGGTTGCTTCTGCAGATCAGATATCTGCATACATAGCCGCAAGGAAGCGGCGGAGAGGCCCAGTGAGGCTGATAGCTGAGGCTGCTGTTGGTTGGGCCGGGATTATCCTCCGCCCGCGTAAAACCTACCGCGAAGGTGTGACGTCCCAGGTGCGCGGGGACTTCGCTCAAAGAGGGAGTCCAACGGGGCTAGCCGCCGCGCGGACCACTGAAGTGAATAAAGCCACGTGGGACCAGTGGTCCGTCGATTACGAGCGGGTGAGGGCGCACGGTATATTCTTAGTGGGTGAGAGCCCCACACTACCCTGCTGTCTCCCTGAGCAGCCAGGTGTGCGGTAGGTACATTTTTGCCCACCTAAAAAAGAAAGTGTCGGAGTATATTTAACATTGTAACATTGTTACTATATTGCCAACAAAAATTGGACACTTTTTATGTGTTTGCAAAATGATCATTGTCAATATGTAACTGGTGTATTAAAGTACCTATCACCTTATTTATCGTTTGTAAACATCTAAGATTATATACAAGTAAATATTTACAAAAGAAAAAAGAAATAAAAGTGTATTAAAGTAGGTACAATGTTGACGGTTGGTACCGAATGAGAAACTATATCTAGGCGACTGATTTTTACATTGAAAGAGTTAACATTAAACATTAAACACAAAGTGAAAAAGAGTTAACCTCATAAAACTTGAACTTATTTAGATACCGACCTCCAACGCCGATTTTGTGAGTTCGATTTCCATATAGGACAATTTTTTATCTAACTCACAAATTGCTGCTCTGAGTCTGGGTGTACTTTACTTCATCGATGTATATATTATGTACTATGTATAACTCAATGTTTTACTTTGTGTCCGTGAAATTGTATGTTTATAAAGTCCCGCGCAATACAACGATTATTCGCTGTCCTAAATAAAGTAAGAATTAGTATAAGAGTTAAAATAAAATAAAAGATATAATATATCTGGAATTAATAATTTTGCTATAACACTAGCCTTTGCCCGCAGCTCCACCGCAGGTAGATAATAATTAGTTTGTAGCTACTCGTAATCTTATAGCATCATGCCTGTATTCCTCGAAGGGGTAGGCAGAGGTGTATTATACACACCCACGACTCGCCAGCTATGTTTGAGTCCCACGTAATAGGGGGCGAGCCTATTGACGTCTACCGGGCACATTTCCAAACTCCGGGCTGCTACTGAGAAATTTTCTTTTTAGGAAAAAGCTCAATAACTTTGCCCGACCCGGGGATCGAACCCGAGACCTCATGATTAGCAGTCGCATACACTACCGCTACACCACCGAGGCAGTTATCTTGACTATAAAATATATGAAGCTGTGCCGTGTCTGTACATTTAAGATATTTGAGAAAAAAATATTTTTCTAGGCCTAGGCTATATAGGCGTGTCTAAACACAAAACATTTTTTCTTAGATTTTTTGTGTCTGTTTATCTGTTTGTTCGTTCGCGCATCATGCAAAATCTACTGACCGGATTTTTATGTAACTTTTTTATTTGGCAGCTCTTGATTAGACTTAAAAACTGGTATACATTTTATCCCGCTACTATATCGGGAACCTGAGATATAACCCAAAAACTAGCCTTTGGCTGTGGCGGAGTAAAAAATTTAATTAAGTATACTTAGTAACTTTTCGAATTTAATTTTCGCTGCCGGACATGGGTGTTTTAAGCTCCCGAATTGTTTATTGTTTTTCCAAACTGCAGAAGTTAAAAGCCCTGCAGAATTAGATGGTTTGAACTCTGCAAAAAAAAAGTAAGGTTATCTACTTAACCATTGGAAGTCACTAAGTATGTTTCTACGACAGCTTACCTATCTAAACCATTCACCGTATTAGGAAAGACTAAGTTAACCAAACCCACAAAATTGTTCCAGAAAAGACAAAAAATTGCATCACTAACTATATTATATAATGTGTTGCACGTCATGAATTTTGTTTTCATTATCTCGTGTACCTAGTAGTGGTCACGATTTGTAACTAGCAACTCAAACGCTGATCGTAAATCTGTTCTGTTCTGTAGAGAGGACTACATATTTGCTATACACGGATTCTTCTTATTTGTATTTTTTGCACGCCTCATAAGCGAAGCGTTGAGGTGGTGCTATTCTCGTTTTACGTAGAACAACTGATTTTTCAAACTTAAAATATCTCTATTTTTATCATATATTGCACTTGTAAAACAATATATACACACACATATCAAGAAAAGACACTATTTTTGACACTCATGATATTTTTTATGCTATTTTTGTTACCTATTTAATCTAGTTAAAAAACTGTTTAAAATGGTTCTGTCTTGGACGTCTGTTTGTTGTAGGTAATGTATGTTAACACGATAACAACCGAAATACTTTACTAATCGAGTCTTTTTTTTCTTATTAACTTCAGTACAATTACGAATAGAGCCCTATTACTTTTCACGCTCTGATTCGATGTGGTTTAATTGTTATTAAATAAACAAAAAAAAAAAGTGAATATTTACGCTTGACTCGATGGCACAGTGATAGACTAAAAGCAGCGCTATAGCCTATACCTTATTTCGTAGAACTACTTCTATAGACCAATATATTAGTAATTCTTAAAATTAGCGCTAGATGGCGTAGGACATGAGAAACACATTAGCATTTTTTGAAATTAGCGCTACTACTTAGTAAGTACCAATACTATACATACATTATTAGTTACTTATCAAGTAATTAATTTTATTGTGAAAAATGAAGATTATGAGGCGTGCACTTTTGGATTTACCAAAGTATTTTTATACTACGTAGGTGGCAAACAAGCATACGGCTCACCTGATGCTAGCAACACCAGAGACATCACTCGCGCGTCGCCGTCTCCAACGAAAGGGATAGGAGGTGGATAGCAAGTATATTAAAGATAGGTAGGATACTAGGGAGAGGACAGCAAGGATAACAAGGAGAGGATAGGAAGGGGGTTCGGGCTTCCGGCACTCTCACTCACCATACGAAACACAACGGTAGGTACCTACTACTACTGTTGGCTCACGTTGATCTTTAGTGAGAGGGTGGTACTTCCCCGATCGAGCCGGCCCATTCATGCTGGGATAAGCATGGCTCTACCATTTCTAAATTGTGTTTTATATAACGCAGTACCTAGGTATCCTATCTGGCAATGATAGTAAGAGGTTTACACCCTGAAGCAGTTTAACACAGTGCCAACAATCCCGAAGATAGATGACGCCAAACACGCTGACGGCAAGGATTGTATAACTTTCGATTCTCCTTTGCTGCATATTCTAGATGCCTACTCTTTTGCCATTTGTGCATAGAAAAAAGAAATAACGTGCACCGACCTGAACGAGTTATATGATAAAAGTAACAGAAAAGATGATAAATAGGTACCTATATGAAGTACATGATTTTCTGTTTACAGCGTACCTAAATATGTTGGCTATATGGAAACGTGAGTTATCCGAGGGATGCTATGCTGTAGCATTTCTCAACCCATTCACATAAGAAGAAATGATCGTGCCATTGTAGAAGTACTTATCTACTTACATACTCCAGAATTTATGCTGAAAATAAAAGACCTCTAAAGCAAACTACAATTTATCAGTTCAAATAAATGGCTCGTGTAAAACTTTAGAAATTCATTCCTGATGCAAATTTAAACAACTATGGATACATTTTAATAAAGTTTTATATACTTAATTAATTATATCCTCGTACCTGACAATATTTCAATAACCTTCTGTCCTTAAAAAGAATTTGAATTTTTCATGAATCCCATCCATACAAAATATAGGCTTGTAATAAATAATAAATAAAAATTAAAAATAGAAATAAAGCGGCTCAAATCAATTCTTGAATGGGTCTCTTCCTCTTATATTAGTAGAGTAGATAGTGTAGATACCTATATTATCTATGAATGGGACCAACCAAATCAATGTAAGTACCTACTTTATGAATGGGACTTTCTTCGTTCTTAAATTATGTACTTGTAGAGATAAATTTAGGTAATAGGTAGGTAGGTACCTAGATATAATAGTGCGCCTTGGACCTTTAAAATGTTTGTTATTAAGGGCAAGAATGATATTAATCACTAAAATACACTAAACATACTCCGACAATTCATAATTAATTTCATCGCCAAGTTCGCCAGTTTCCAAGTATAAAATCACATTATATGTTTATTATTAACTTAAGGCTGTATCTTATAAACACCTAAGTGCGAACAACGATAGCGGCTTTTAAAATTGCCACTAGCGACATCTAGGGCTACATATGTTAATGATTGTTGCCGCGTTCCGGTGCCGACAGCGGATGATCTTTTACATTGATATTATTGTCCCTTTTTAATAGCATTGTCTCTTACTAAAACGAAACCCACCTATAAACAGTTTGTAAAACGAAGCTGAGAGGGCCTGCCTTTGGGTTTGGAAGTCGGTTTTATTGGTTTTATAGGTGTACTTTTAATCTGTTTACAAACGTTAAAATATTTTTGTACTTTGGAATTTTGTTAACCTTGCATTATAGTGCCATCTAGTGACACTTCATATAACTATTAAGATCGCAATCATATTCCACCGTTAGCAGCGTCATCTATCGAATATGAAATGCATATATTTATTATAAAGATTTAATTTTGTTCTAGTTTAATGATAACTTAATAAAATATTAAATGCTTCATGTGTATACCTATAAAACATACCAAGTTTGGTTGGTTGGAAGGATACTAAAAACGTCCCTACTATATACAGAATTCGTGAACAAGTTCTTTACTCATGATGAGTCTTGAGTAGAGAACGGAACGTTAAGCTTAAGTTCACCAATATCAACCCAAACGTAAACAAAGCAGGTAGTTCGAGTGAAGTTGACGTTAATTTTGAAATGTTTTGAATAGGCAAACAAAAATTGAATATGATTAAAATACACTATTGAACTACTTGTTTAACTAAATTTAATGGTTTTATTGTGAAAAGGAGGTTTTAACTGATGTTTAGATGTATAAAAAACTTTTGATACCGGTGTATTTATAACTTGTGTGAAAGGCAGGAAACACCTCAGGAAATGATTACAAACTTAGCAGTGATGACTAATTCTTATTAGTTTCGTAAAACCATGGGTACCACGTACAAAGATCTGTTTAAATTATACGATGTGATCCAGAATGGTAACGTAAGGTACGTAATTATGTGATTTTATAACTTTATCCTATGGCTTCCTACAATCAAGTTTGCGAACACCTGCCGTTCGCAAAAAAAGCTAGAATCCGGATTATTTTTAAATAATCTTGGTTAGCACCTGTTGCTCATATAATTAAAATAAATACATTTTTTTAAATGCTTATGTAAGTTTCATAAATGTCTTTAGTTTTCGCAAAATATTTGATTGACAACTGCGCAACCCCCCTGCAGAGAAATAAGTTGCGTAACATTTTTCTTGTAGTTGAAATTGGAAATCCCTAATGATATGCAAAAATAGTGTTGTAGTAATTAGCTTCAAACTTTAATAAATTATTAGATTCCTTATTTAAAAATAAATGTACCCACTAAATTTTTTGGAAAGTAGGATACACCTTAATAAATAACTAATATTAAGTATATCATAATGGATTATGTCATAAATAAATAATCATATTAATATATTCTTTTAATTTTTTAATTTGTATATGTATGTAGCCGACAACCTTCCCCTTACTATTCAGTATTCTAGTGATCACCCTGATTTCTTTCTCAAAATATGAATTACTGAACACCTACATTATAATGGAGTCCATCATAGAAACAGACGAAACAGTGTAATGTACATCTTTATTACTTCTATATAATTTAATATATTAATGCTTAAATTCTTTTATAATAAATATTATAAATTCATTGTGCCTAATCAAACCACCTTTTATTCAGTCCTCTTCCAAAATATTAATTATTAAACTATGCAGGTGGCAAACTAGCATAATAATGGTATGCTAGCAACACCAGAGGCATCACTTGCTCATCACCTATTCCAAGAAAAGGATTTGGAGGTGGAATGGGAGGGAATAAGGCCCCATTTGAGCCTCCAACACTCTCCCTCACCATGCGAAACAACTATAGGTCTACCTTCTGTTGTTTTACGCTGATCTTCGGAGAGGTGTTAATTCTCTGATTGAGCCAGCCCATTCATACCTGGACAAACAAGGCTCCTATTGACTAATATTTAAACTTTCTTATCTCAGTTAAACAAGAAACTGACAACATAGATTAGCATTTCTAATTTATTTGAAATAAACAATATAAGTTTTTTTAAGAATACAATTTTTACAGGACTCTGGAGAATCTCTTAAAAGATTCATCAGTACAAATAAATCGAATATTACCTTGTAAAGGTATTGGAGTTCTACATTTAGCTGTTGGTATTGAACCAGAAGAAAAGTCTAACAAGTGCACTGAAATACTCTTGAAGCATGCGGCAGATCCTAATTTATGGTAAGTTTTATTCATAAAGTACAAATTGTCTCTAGATAGTATGGGTTGGCATGGCATGGTACTGGCCTTCAGGCTCTATCACTCACTGAAATAAACTCTTTGACAGGAATTATATACCCTTAATAAACAGCGATAATTTGTGAAATGTAGGGTGTAGCCTGCTAATGGTAGCTTCATATGGATAAATCATAAACTGCCTCATTAGAAGTTATTTATTTATTTTTTTATTGCGTGAAGTGGCAGACGAGCTACGGTCCATCTGATGGTAAATGGTAACCGTCGCCCATGGACTCGACTATACCGAGAGTATTGTCAAGCCGCTGCTCACCAATTCATTTCACAAATATGAAATGAAATATAAACGGCTAACTCCTGCTACAGCCAAAACGCAACGATGTGCTTTATGGCCGGTCACACGGGAGATGGTGGTACCAACCCGCTCGGGCCCGATACCAAGTGAGTACTCCCACTTGGTACCCAGCCCTACCACCAGTCATGCAATGGATGATAATTGCTTACTTCCCTTAGTCGCCTCATACGACACCCATGGGAAAGAATGGGGTGGTGACATTTGTATTCCTAGTCCGTCACCACACGGACAATTGAAAATATTTTATCGAAATATTATTAAGTGAAAATTATGCAATGTAAACCTTTTACAAAGATGCTCCATTTAGGCTCAGCCGTAGTTGGGTAGAAGCGCCCTTTAACAAATGTGTACACAACGTCTGTCCAGGTCATGCTATGAGACTGGTGTGAAGGTTATCTTGGTCTAGCCGGCTTATTCATGCTGCCTCAGCTAGGATCTACCGCCAATAAAAAATATAACAGTGCTGAGTTTTGATTTTTCCTAATTTTCTAAAAAAAATACATCTATAAACGATAAGTTAATTTTTTCTTTTTAGTCTCAATGTCTGTAAGAGCATAAAAATCAATTTAAAAGAAATAAAGCCTACCTAGCTGTGATAATTTTTCTTTTAACTATATCATTATATACCTTGAATATTTTCACATACCCAAAAACAACCATTTAGCTGGCTCACTTGACTCTTAACAACAAAAATTCGCGCTAAGGGATTTGTGAAATATTAAGTTTTAGGCTATGGAAAATATTGTCTTCCCAAACCCGCAAAAAAAAGTCCGCACTTTACGTGTAGAGGACGCCTTTTTTTTTGTTTACGTGGGAATTAATGTACCTAACCGCACACCCCGTCGTTAGGCAACAAACAGGGTAGTGTGA
Source organism: Leucoma salicis (assembly GCA_948253155.1). Lineage (NCBI taxonomy): Eukaryota > Metazoa > Arthropoda > Insecta > Lepidoptera > Erebidae > Leucoma > Leucoma salicis. The sequence goes on along the minus strand of OX411820.1, from coordinate 7,146,870 downwards.
AGCCTTCACGCACAAAAGAAACCCGCCGTGTACTGTCTCTCTGCCTGTGTTGACGAACCACTGGTACTGTGTTGGATTACTTCAGTGTTACGTGTAGAGGATACCCTAATGTTTTTTTCAACATTTTATTTTATCCTTTTGTCGATGTGACTTTCTGGCAACTTTCTATTACTAAGTCTCTGAGCTAAGCTGCAAAAAGCCGACGGGCGGACATGTCGAAACTATAAGGGTCGCTTTTTGCCTACGGAACCCTAAAAACTGATAAACTCGTCAAATTATTATATTGTCATCGGTCCTTGATAAGTGTGCAAAGCAGATTTAATCCGACATTTCGAAGTGGGTCAAAAACACGTTCAAAATAGATACAGGCGAACCTAATAAAATCGTGTTATACACAGTGTAAAGATAGTGTAAAATATTAATTTATAGGGGAAATTTGCAGTATGTTTCACTATTCTTATCTTTTATGTGCGCACTTGATAAAATTAATTTATACCTACGTCATTCGCAAAATACTAATAATAAACTATAATAAGCATAACACATAGTTATGCACACATTTCCTGTTATCCAGCTCCTATGGTTTACCTTAATTGGCAGTTATTGCGATACGTTTTGACCTACAAAGAATTAAAAAGGAACTTGCACATCCTTTTTAACGTCATAAATTGTATAGCAACTGGTTTCCTAATTTGTCCAACTCAGTGACACAGTGTACGTGTGAAGTTTGCACACATATGAATACTTCCTGTAGAGCGAAATTTTATTAACTAAGAATAGATTTATGGGGACATTATATTAACTACTTTCGGTATACGGACATTTAATTTTAAAAGGAAATTGTAAAATATATCTTTGCATACCTGAAGCTTGGTTCACACGCCATTGTACTACACGTACTAGTATGATATTGTACTGTTACTTACTTTCTTATCATCACGCCATCTCCCTTGCCGGGTAGGCAGAAAGAACAGAGTGTCAAAAGGCTCTATTCTTGCATACATCCCTCGCTTCCTCAACATTCGTAATTCCCTTCATTCACGCTCGCCGGTTTTAGAGACTCCTGACTCCTTCAATACATGACCGATTTTGTCGAGGTAGATGGGTCTCGGTATCCCCCTGTACATCCTTCCACTTTCGCATTGTATATCTTCTTAACCAGTCGCTCGTTCGGCATTCTTTCCACATTTCGACACATCGAAGAATACTTCGACTGCGAAAGGGAATATCCCTTTCGCATCTTTACACCAATACTCTCTTTCATACCTACTCGCTCTCTTACGTCGTCGTTACGAATGCGGTCAGTCAACCTTACTCCACAGATTCTCCACAGAGATCGGTTTTCGACCGCATTGATTTTAATCATGCTCTTTTTTGCATACCCAACCCTCGCTTCCATTTATAATAATGTTGAGACAAGCACATTTTACTGTTTATTGCAATATATGTTTTAAGGAATAAAATGGTGGCACACATTACATAATATATATCTTATACAAGTACTAACCTATGTCCGCGGCTCGACTAAATCTAGTTTTCAGGTTATATCTTAGGTTCCCGATATAATAACTGGATAAAACGTATACCTACCAGTATACACAAACAAGTTTAATTGAGAGCTATCTAACAAAAAAAAATCATTAAAACCGTTCAGTAGCTTTAGTATGATGAAGCAGACACAATTTAAAAAAAAAAAGTTTTGTGTTCAGAGTTGCCTAAATAGCGTAATCTTAAATATCGTAAATGTACATACACAGCTCTGTTACAGCTTTATGTATCGGATTAAGCTCATAACAGAGCTATAATTTATAATGAAAAATTTAGAGATATTTTATATATAGTGCTAGCATTTATGATGTTGGTAAAAAGGACTGGCTATCTAGGCGCTATTGAACTCAAAATAATTTATTCTAGAACTATCGTTAGTTTGTTCACGCATTACGCAAAAACTACTGAACAAATAATATTATGAAACCTTTTAGATTTTTAGATATTTTTATATATATTTTTAGCATTTGACATGCTTAGCACTATACATTAAACACACACCTTTTAGATTGATATTTTTTTTAGGCTCAACAACTAATGTACATTTTTGATCTCGCTATGATTTCGAGAACTAGAGATATAACGACAAAAATAGCTTTTGCATTGTTAGAGAAAAAACGTATTTAGTTATGTAGGTACCATTTTTCGCAGTACAAAGCATATCTCTTATAAATATTTGTAAAGAAATTTCTCTGTCATATATATATATATATATATATTTCTTTGTCATGAATATATATATATATATATATATATATATATTCATGACAAAGAAAATTTGCCACCACAATAACTTAGACCCACATTGTAAAGTTGAAATGATTCCACCTGCCAGTTCCTGACTTAAGTACATTGCTCTCACTAAGGTTAACGTTATTAATACTGTTCCTAAGGTTAAATTATTTAACCCGAGATTACGGCAGCTGCTACTTACAAATTGGTTTATGAATCACTTAAGTATTCGCCTTAAAATCTTACAAATGCCGTAACAGCGTAATGGTACCTAAGACAAGTAATGTTTGTAAATCTGGGGGTGATTTATAAATGTTTTTATCTATAGCCCTATTACAAAGCTGTAACAGAGCTATGTCTGTACATTAACATATTTGAGAAAAAAATACTGAACTTATTTTTAGATTTATGGTTGGTTTGTTTGTACTAGCATCACTCAAAAACTACTAAACGGATTTTAATGCAACTCTTTAGTTTGATAGCTCTTGATTAGACTTGAAAAACTAGTATATATTTCGTCCCGTTTCTTTTTTTTTATTTTTATTCCTAGTAGTGGCAGACGAGCCACGGCCCATCTGATGGTAAATGGTAACCGTCGCTCATGGACTTAACTATACCGAGAGTATTGACAAGCCGCTGCTCACCATTTCATTTCACAGATATGAAATGAAAGAATAAACGGCTATCTCCCGCTACAGCCAAAACGCAACGATGTGCTTCATGGCCGGTCACACGGGAGATGGTGGTACCAATCCGCTCGGGCCCGATACCAAGTGAGTACTCCCACTTGGTACCCAGCCCTACCACCAGTCATGCAATGGATGATAATTGCTTACTTCCCTTAGTCGCCTCATACGACACCCATGGGAAAGAATGGGGTGGTGACATTTGTATTCCTAGTCCGTCACCACACGGACAACACTGATACTATATCAGGAACCTGAGATATAACCTAAAAATATAGGCTAGTTATAAAAGTGTAAAAGAGCACGTTTTCAAATTTTTTACGAGGTGTTTATTCGCGCATCACGTGAAAACTACTGACCTGATTTTTTTATATGATAACTCTTGATTAGATTTAAAAACTGATAGGTATACGTTTTATCTCTCTGCTGTGCCGGGATTCCGGGCAGGACGAGAAACCAAAAAGGTTTAGGGACTAAGGTAGAATATTATATACCTACTTATATGTTACGGCACTGTTGGCATAACAAAACTTAAGAACATGTGAAGTACCTTTTTTTTTGCTAAGGCGGGAAAAAACCTAACCGCACACCCCGTCGTTCGGGGCAACGAACAGGGTAGTGTGGAGCCCTCACCCTCTAAAGAAACCCGCCGTGTGCCGTCACTCCGCCTTCATTGGCTGGCCATTGGAACTATATTACATTCATTCAGTGGGGTACAGGCGAGGTACCTTTTTTTTTTTTTTTTTTTTTTTATTGTCAGGAAACCTTTTATAGGTATCCCCCCGCCGGGGCGACGGGGAGATTATGTCGGAATCCGGACGCGGCGATTGGCAAATGGAGATGCCTAGTGCAATGCCACGCCGTATACCGACTAAAACCTGACAGTGTTCCTTCAGACTACCTGTAGCTCAGGGAGGAGGGCCACACTCATCGTATTCCTCATTCCCCCCCGGGCAGGTCTTGGCCGCCTTGCTCCATTCCTAGGCGGCCCCGCCTGTTTTGGAGGGACTAGCCCTCCCTACTTTGAGAGGCGCACGCGGAACACGGGCGCGCCACCTTCTCGGGCCTGCTTCTGCTAGGGCAACGGACGGCCCTACGTCCTTTGCCCTCAGGCCAGCGTTCATGGGGGCCGGAGATCGTTCAGCGCCCTCCGGCGCCCGGTGCGTCTTCTGCGGGTCGGGAGGTTGGTGGAAGCCTCCCGTTCCCTTTCCGCCGCCTCTTTGGCGTACATCACCTCCTCGCAAAATGAGGCGGCGGACTCCCATGCACTCTCGCTCCGGACCATGGACAGGAGCAAGGTCGGTAGCGAGAGCACTCCCACGTCTGTTGCCACGATCAGATCACGGCGCTGCACTGCCCACGCTGGGCACTCCACCAACGTATGCAGCGCCGTGTCCTCCGGGCAACCTCCGCAGTGATGGCCTAGGCGAAGTACCTAATAGATGGATAATCAAGCACAATTAAGGTAGATATCACAAGCCATCGAGAAAATTTCTCAGGCTTGTAGGTTTTCTCACAATGTTTTCCATCACCGAGCATCAGGCCTCGTGGTGTAGTCAGTAGTGTAACCGACTTCCGTGCATGAGGTCGTGGGTTCGATTCCCACTCATGACAATTATTTGTGTGATGAACACAGATATTTATACTGCGTCTGGGTGTTTTCTATCTATTACATGTATCTACATATTTACAAAAAAAAAGTAATATATATGTATTATATCCATAATCTGGTACCCATAGCACAAGCGTTAAGCTTAGTTTGGGACCAGACCCAGACCAGGGACGTTGTGTGAGAATGTCCGTTTATTTATTTATTTATATATTGATAATTTATAAACAAATAAACGCATAATTTCCATAAATATTGAAAATTCAGAGGTGTGTGCCGTGGGAGGACCTTGGCCTTGGAATCGAACTCGATACCACTGTGTCTGCAGTCCTTGGTTTTACCGCTAGGCTATCACTGTATGTTTCGTGTTTAGCATAAGAACACCAGAAAAAGCCCCAACGCAACAAAGATCTCGATGATAATCTTAAAAATAATCTGTAAACAAATAAATGATATCCAGTCACGTGTCTTGACCCCGTTGCACGTGTATATTTTGAAGTCTCCGCTATACGAAATCTTTTAGTCACAGCCCCTTCACGATAATAACGATCTATACAAAATTGTAACAAATTACTTGTTCAAAAACTGGTTTATGAGTTTCTTGCCGCGTTACGGCATCTGGGCACTTACACGATAACAATCGTGGCTTTTATCCTATAGGGCTGCCGGTATAATTGCCTCAAATGCTCTCGGTACTACTCGTAAATAGAGGAAAAATACGACAATGTTAATCTATATATATAAAAGGGGACTGACTGACGTATCAGTGCACAGCCAAAACGAAAAAAACAAAAGTTAAAGCGGAAAAAATTTACCTAACCGCTCACCCCGTCGTTCGGGGCAACGAACATAGTAGCCTGGCCCTCTCTCACTAAATAAATCCACCGTGTGCAGGGTCTCCGTATTAAAAGACCACTGGAATTGCGTAACATTAATACAATGGTACATCAGCAGAAACCCCTGGGGCTGGGCCTTTGAAAATTGATATACATATATGGGTTTCTAAGATACTGTAAGTGAAGCATTAGGAAAGGATTTTACCTATCCAAGATGGATTTATAACTACCTATGACGCGAGTGATGCTGCAGGCAATGTGGTAAAATGAAATAAAGCTTATTTTTGATCTTGGTAAAACAATTTTTAAATGTTCCTTTTTTACTACATTGGTAGCAAACAAGCATACAGCCCACTTGATGGTAAGTAGTTACCGTAGCATATAGACGCTAGCAACATCAGAGACATCACTCGCGCGTCGCCATCTCTAAGGAAAGGGATAGGAGGTGGATAGGAAGGAGAGGATCGGTAGGATACTAAGAAGAGGATAGGGAGTTTGGGCCTCCGGCGCTCTCACTCACCATACGAAACAGCGATAGGTAAACGCTGATCTTATGTAAGAGGGTGGTTCTTCCCCGATCGAGCCGGCCCATTCGTGCTGGGATACGCATGGCTCTACCACTGTCTCTAACAAAGGAGTTTGAAATAGACTTGTTCCTCTAAATTTATTGATAAATGAAATACAAATCGAGATACCTAAAAATAACCCATTATATTTAATGCAGTAATGAAGATGGTGTGACACCGGTTCATATAGCAGCAATATGGGGGAGATTGGACAACTTGAAGTTGCTCATAGGATGTGGAGGCGACCCGGCTCGCAGAGACATCGACGGCCACTCTGCCTTTGACTACGCGACGAGGGAAGAACAGTGGGAGGTTTTTGACTACCTACACAACGTGGTGGATGAAACAGACGACTCGTTCAGACCGAACCGTGCTTATACTTTAGAATTAGGTGAGTTATTTTTAATTTAATATCATAAATAGCTTCACAAAAAATAAACTGTCTGCCGCCATTTTATGTTTTAAATCTATGGTCGTGTGGTGGGCTAAGGATGCAATATGCGACCTCCTTATTTACTGCAATGGATTCTGTACTAGTACCTATTTCCTTAAGCGTCTAGCGCTTAAGGAAAAAGGACCTTGACGTGGCTCGTATATGTAGATGACTCAATGACTGATCAACATCTTCGGCCTCAGCCATAGACTAACTAAAAAATAAAGACACCGGATTGTCAACTAAAAAGTGAAGCCACTTTTTGAAAGATGTGTGCGCAAAAGCCATGTCAAAAAAAAAAATTCTATAATGTCGGTAAATTTTTAAAAGTTTTAAGTTTAAAACATAAATGAAGTAAAAGTATAAGGTAAGTTTACAGCAAATTATAATAGGCAATATTATGGCGCTGACGACGTATTCATAGTACGTAACGTACGTACGAAATCGTCGAATCATTTGGGGTAATTTTAAATCATACTCTGGTAGCACTCGTTGTTTAAGACACTTCTTTTTGGCATGGTTTTGTTTGTATTTTTTGTGCGTTAGCGCGTGTAATTACAAGTTTGGCATGGTTTTATATGGCTTCACTGCATTGTTCGTAATGTTCCGTGTATATATTTAAGTTAGTCTGATGCCTCAGCTTAGTTACTACTTACTAGTCTAAACATAATGATGGAAATCATGATCCGAGATAATGCTACATCTAACCCAGACATTAAGACGTGTTTCAACTTATTATGAGCTATATTCTGCCCGCGACTTCGTCCGCGGTGACTTCAGAATATAAATACGTCGCTCTACGATACACTAATGATCTCTATCCATTTTTCTAAGGTAAAAGTATGGGCTTGTCTGGGTTCTGGACTATCCGTAAAAACCCTTAATTTTATGATGATGATGATTGATTCAATAGTTATGACGTAAATACGTAAAAAACAAACTACTAATAATACACTTTCGTATATATACCTAATATTAATAGAATAGGAAGGATTTTGCTGGGATTGCTTTACTTTAACTTAAACATTTAACTGCCTCTGTGTTGCAGCGGTAGTGAAATTGACTGCTGATCAGCTGTCTCGGGTTCGATGCCCGGGTCGAGCAGTGTTATTGCGCTTTTTCGTAAAAATGAAAAATCTCAGTTGCAGCCTGAAGTTTGGAAATGTGCCCGGTAGACGACAATAGGCTCGCCCCCTAATACGTGGGACTTAAACATAACTGGCGAACCGTTGGTGTGTAATACACCTCTGACTACCCCTTGGGGGAATACAGGCGTGATGCTATGTAAACATTACCACTATTATATATATCAGAAAATGTTTACGAGTATGTATCCAAGATCTTGCTAAAGATTAAGTAGTAAAGATGCTTCTCCACCTGCACGATCGAGAAAGGTCGTTTGCCCCCAGCAGTTGTGTAGATAGAAATGTGCACGATACGAATTACGATTACGCTTCATGTTACATCAAAATACAATTGCCTCGGTCTACCTCGAATGTAATTCTCCGCCTACACGATCGGCTTCAATCCATTCTAGCGATGCTCTATTCACTATTCTTTGACAGGGTTAGAGTGATGTTGAAAAAGGAATGGTGCGACAGTCGGCCAACATGACAAAGCGTATTGTCCCTTACAAGGTCGGCTTGTGAGCAACATCGCATTTCTCATTACATCACCCAAACTTAATCCCCTATCTTGTCCCAGATTAATTTCTGGTATTTTTTCTCTATTCGATAAGATTAAATTGCTAGATAATATAAAATAATTTTGCTACAAACAATCTCCGGCCATTGACTTAGCCAATCGATTTATTGTATCGATACAATTTGAAACGCTCACAGCTAACTGATCCGAATACCATAGTGAGGATAAACAAAAGATTACTTCGTTTATATGATTTAACATAACATAGGCCTCAACATAAATTATTTTCGATTGTGTAGGATTGTCCGTCCCATGGGACTATGAAAGAATAAAGAGATCACTATATGTATTAACGCACGTACGTACGCCCTTTCTTCTTATCTTACGCAGATGCCGAATCCTATTTTAAATTATGACAGGCTGTCGTGACAGCAGTATGTTCAGGTATTATTATAATTATCTCGATACAAAATATTATAAAAAAACATTGCATCGATTGGAAGTGCTGAACGAGTGTGTTCGAAAGCACTTAAATGCACCTGGTGCAACCATTTGCAATCGCAGTTAGATGCTTCGGATATACGAGTACATGACTCAAAGGCGTGCTCCAGTAAATACAGTACCTTATTCACTTTTTGATTGTTAGTTCGTGTATCCCCGCTGGGCATCTCGGTTATTAAGGTAACTCGTGAATAGGGCTGTCGGGTGAAGATAGAAACAATAAAAAAAATTTAAAAAAATGCCGCGGACTTGAAAGTTTTCTAGCGATGTTTTCCAAATCATTTGTATACAAAGAGGCACATAAATTCAAAATGTTAAAGATGTCAGCCTCGAAATTCCATAAATAAATAAATATTCATGGACATTTTCACACAACGTCCTCTGATCCCAAACTAAGCTTAACGCTTAACGCACCATAGGGGTACTAGATTACGGATATAATACATATACTACATTTTCTTTGTAAATATATATAATAGATAGAAAACACCCAGACGCAGTACAAATATCTGTGTTCATCACACAAATAATCCTGAGTGGGAATCGAACCGTCGTGCACGGAAGTCGGTTACACTACCGACTACGCCACGAGGCCCGTCCATCATTGTCATCTTATTTTATGATTCAGAATACTCGCTCGATATTAGTTGCCTAGCACCCACAATAAAGTAAAACTCGCCGGTCGGAAGTCTATCCGCAGCAATTGAAGCATGGGTCATAAACGATCAAATTTTCAGTAGCACGAAATTTGGCGGGAAATTGACAGGACAATGGAGGATGTGACGACAATTTGACAGCCCTGCTCGTAAATAACAGCAGGAGGCGCTCGGATTTGTACTGCAATGATTACGCTTCAAACTATTAGATAAAACTTTCTCGTGAACATTGTACTGGACATAGGCCACCTGCCTACACATCTTATGATACCGTTCGTTTTTATTGATTACACCCACCCATTGTTGCCGGCACTCGCGTTCTTGAGTTGATTATATCATACTCAGTGAACGGATTTATCAGACATCTACGAAACAGCCAAAAACTACTTGCACCGTCGCTCGTCATTACTGTCTCCCTTTGACTATAATTGTATGGGATAGATATTCTCGTGATAATACAAAGATACAAATACAGAGATCAATGGTCGAGGAACTGACCATTGTTTTCTATTTTTTGCAGTACTTGTTCTGCCTGATACTATTGTGGCCGTCTATTATGTATTAGTAAATTCCGTCGTGCGTAATTCTCAAGTACGGAGTGTTACTCTTACAAAAAAAGGGATACTAGTGAAATCGGAATGTTGTCATTTACAAAAAAGGGATCCTTACGTATGTTCGCAGTACCACCGATGGAATGTAACATAGTTCCAGTGGCCCGCCAATAAAGGCGGAGAGACGGCACACGGCAGGTTTCTTTAGTGGGTGAAGCCCCACACTACCCTGTTCGTTGCCCCGAACGATAGGTTGTGTGGTTAGAAACATTTTTTCCCGCCTTAAAAAAAAGGTACGTTCGCAGTAAGCACTGAAGTAATGCAACATAGTACCAGTGGCCCACCAACACAGGCGGAGAGACGGCACACGGCGGGTTTATTTAGTGGGTGAGGACCCCACACTACCCTGTTCGTTACCCCAAACGACGGGGTGTGCAGTTAATGGACACTGGAAAAATTAAGGAGCGTTTCAATACTCGGCCGTCAATTTACTGATGCTAGGATACCGAGTGCATTTTCTCGGTACCAAATACTTTCTAATTGCCAGATCTAAAAACGTACGATTCAACGTTATGCCCTGTGAGCTACGGGTACCACTTACCATTAGTAGACCACTGGCCACCTTTAGTTATAAAAACAGTAATTTACAATTTTCCACCAGATTGTAACAGGCACACCCAGGTCAAGCGTATATTATAACAGTTCCTGTGTGGGTTTCAATCGATATGATGTAGAAATTCGATTGCATAATCTGATATGCCTTTAGGATGTGGGCGGTAAGTGCCCGAAGCCAGGTACTGTTCAAGGGGACGAGGTCAAGAATCCGTTCCCTTCTCATCATTGGACAACACCCACGGAAGTGTGGGTGGTGAATTATTGCGCACTTAGTCTATAAAACACCAACTTACACCATGATGGTTTCTCTGCCTCTATAAAACTTTTTAATCAGCAACTGAAGACCAATTTAGGTATTCCCAAAAACATACAATTTTGTACGTGTGTTGTCTTAATAACAAAAAGCCTGAAGGTAATCGGTACCATGTTCTTTCACGGTCCAACACCGTTCTGAACATAGTGAATGAGATACACGAGTTACCTATATGGTATGAAATAACATAGAATCACGTCTGTATCTCCGAAGGGGTAGGCAGAGGTGTATTACACACCCACGATTCACCATCTATGTTTAAGACCCACGTAATAGGGGGCGAGCCTATTGGCGTCTACTGAGCACATTTCCAAACTCCGGGATGCTACTGAGAATTTTTCTAATTAGATATTTTAATACTGTTCATTAAAAAGTAAAAGACATGATATTAAAATATATCAGATAGCTGAAAGTCGCGCACCGTAGTTACCGTTGAGTCACAGAATTCTGAATAGTATCTAAGTTCTGTGCATGTAGTAGTAATCTATAGGAGAACCAGAGTAACCATATAAACTGACAGGGTTAGCACGCTATAGTAGCAATGGGCTGGCCACATCACTCTGCCGCCGGCGGACCATTGAAGTAATGTCTACTAGTTCCAGTGGTCCGTCAGTACAGCCAGAGACGGCACATGGCGGATTTCTTTAGTGGGTGTGGGCCCAACACTACTCTGTTCATTGCCCCTAACGACGGTTAGATACATTTGATCCCGCCTTGACAAAAAAAGGGCCACATCGCTCGACCAACTATCAACTGTTGAGGAAAAAAGTTCTCGAGTGGTCATTTTTGAACAAATTTTCCAAAAATTGTGGTCTAGTCTTGCTATTGTTGCTTTTAATTACACCAATAAGGAGGATTAGGGATTAATGTAATGATACTTCCAAATACTCGAGCTACTCAAAATGTTTGCTTTATAATGTTTTATATCCGTAATCTCTTCCAGAGCGAGTAATATTGACAACAGACCAAATAGTCGCCGAATATGGACCGATTGACGAAAACGCGCAAGCCCCCGCTGTCCGAAAATCAGAACTAATCAATGACTGGTGCGACAAGAATGGATTGATTATAAACAAACTATACCCGACTATACTGGGAGACACATATCTCATTGACGATGAATCCGCACCTTTTAAAAGCACCTCTATTGAATTCGCAGACAACATAACGCTAGATCTCACTAAAGATAAACATTCAGATGCAAACACCAGTTTCAAGTCTTGCACGTCGAAAAGACTAACTGACGTAGAAATAAGTGGTGTGCAGCCTTTAGAAATCACATTAGACGAAACAAAACCCTCAGAGAAATCAAATGTTTTGAATAAGAACATAAGTGTTTACGAAAATTTTTCGTTGCCGGGTTCTCCAAAAACGATCTCACATATCAATTATAATTCTAAAAGTAGTGTGAAGAAACAGCAGTGTAGTAATTTGATCTCAGGTGATCGCAGTGGAGAATTAGATAAGGTGCTGGCGATTGCACAGAATAAGACAAATGAGTATTTAAGTTGTAGTAAAAGTGAGGCCAACAATACTAGAAGGTCTTCTGCGAGTAGTGGAGTTAGCAGTAACTTTTCGAGTGGAAGTATTGTGATAGCGAATGTTCTAGAAGAATATAAGTATGAGGATAAAGAAGAGAATGTGGTGCTTATTGAGAAGAGACTTCTAATATCGCCTGTTGTGTGAGTATATTTTTATTAAGTTTTATATTTATGTGTGAAAAAGAATTTTGAATATTTTATATTCAAATTGCCTCAACCTAGACCGTCAACTCCAAATTACTATGTTTTATAAAAATAGTACATTGGAATTATAAATCTTATTTAACTCTATTTGATTAGGTCTGCTACTTTTGCTTATTATTTTTATTAAAGTCATAATGCAATATTTAATCCCTTCACTTAGCAGTAGATGTAAGAATTTTATTTAGAAATTAACACATTCAACGTGCGAAAATGTGACGTCACTTAAAATAGTGAGAAGTAAATTAGAAGTCCTGAGCGCATGTAACGGTGGCTGAATTGACAAAGAATCTGGAACGGTTTCACATGAGTTGAAGGTTCAGATCCTGCTCGTAATTATTATTTTAAGCATGTCAAATGCTTAAAAAATGTATAATAGTACCAATATATTGTTTTTAGAATGTTATTAAATTTACCTAGTTTGTTACTGTCAAACTAAAGTAAAAGGGTCTTTCCGAATAAGAGTTGACGCGTAATATATTATGCCGCTCTGATAGTAAGCGGTTACCATAGCCTATAGACACTAGCAACACTACAGCCATCACTGGCGCGTCTCTATGTCCAAGGAAAGGGATAAGCAGTAAGGATTAGAGACAGGATAGGAAGAATACCAAGGAGAGGACAGAAAGGGGATTTGGGCCTCCTGAAATAATAGGGAAAATCGACTGCAACTTTCGACTGGGGAAGTAGGTATCACCGAAGTAGAATATCGGCGTATAGTAACGGTAGTTATTCCTACTTATGCCTTTTATTCGGTGAGTGAGGCTTGTGCCACCTCACAACCTGTCTTTTAGCCTTAGTTTCCATATCTTATCCCTTTCCTTGGATTTGGCAACATGTTAGTTTGTTTATCGCCATTGTAGTTTAAAAAAACTTTTTCTTTAATTATATATATTTAAAAATCACTTAACATGCTTTGCCATCTACTAGAAAAATGCCAATTGTAACATAAATTGGTAGTCCCGAGCAACTGCTACGATAGCTCAGTGACAGACTGTACTTGTCTTGTTTAAGGGATTGATCTTATTAATTTTACAGCTATGGAATGAAATTGGTAAATTCTTAGTCCTTAGATTCACACGCAAATTGTGTACTGTCTAATAAAACATTTTGTAAACTATAAGTGACAATCATACACGATTCCGCTATCATGCAATTCTGATAAAATAAGGCTTCCTGCAGGCTTCCATTAGAAGATGCGGCGGGATCAAGTGCTGCAGATCAGACGGCAGTTTCAGTGGCCTCGTCGCTCCCTGCTTCGGTTCAGTATGATGACAACACCCTGAGAGCTGAACTAGTTCGGCTAGGGTACAACCCTGGACCAATACAAGATACAACTAGGAGTTTGTATTTGAAGAAACTGCAGGAGTTAAAGAAAGAAATTCAGAATGTGGATCAATTGAATGAGCGTTTCAAGAATTTGAATGTGAACAATAAGCATGCGAAGAAAAGTAAGTTTTTTTTATTATTATTATTTTAAAGATAACAAACACCCTGCATTACGGAATATTCCTTGTACCGCGGGGGACTTTACAAAGATACAATTTTACGGACACAAAATACACCCAGACCCAGAACAACCATTTATAGATCACACAAAAGGTTGTCCTGTGTGTATTGAACCCACATCACTCGGACGTGGTATTTAACGAATGAACAAGTAAAATCACTGCTATTAGAAAATAATTTAAGAAAATCTCAAAATTATTAACAAACTCTTTGGCCACAATATAAACTTCAGTACTTCACAATAAAAATATTGACATTTGACAATGTAAATAAGTCATTCTGTAGTTTTGTATTAATTTTTAGTTATTTATATTTTAGTAATATTTAAAAATGGTTATAAAACTAAAATTCCCAAGTATTAAAAAAGTTTTACTCAGAAAAGGTATATTTATTTGTTATATATATTTCTGAAGCGTATGGTGTGTTTGCATTATTCAGTACTGAGAACAAGATTGAATATTAATTGGGGATTATTATTCATTACTGTCAGTAAACCGTAAAGCAATAGAATAGCCCATCTGAAAGTGAGGGAATGATTATCCTCCCCATTCCAGAATGGAATGTCGTAACAGTCGATAAGGGCTTTTGGATTACAGATAGTAGATTAGATGTTTACTTAGTAACCACCTGGGTAATTTACCTACCTCTCTAAAGAGAAGTAGATTCCATCACAAATAAAAATTACTAAAAAAAAATCAAGCACGTAACGGTGGGACACGAACCGCGACGTATCGACTACAAATGAAGCCAACCGTGTTATAAATATTCCACGTAGATAATTAATAAATATTCGTTCTCTTGGTAGAGTAGCGATAGTAGTATGCGACTGCAATCTCACTTTTGAATTCTGAGTCGGGCCTGCAACAAGTTACATGGACTTTTCTCGGAGTTAGGAAGTTGGTGGTGTTCCACCCCTGTGCCATAGAAAGTACGTAAAGCCCTTAGTCTGGTCTCCTTCCATTCTTGCCGGAATATCGTCGTATCTTTGAGGAAAGGCACAAAACGTAGCATAGCATCACGCCTGTATTCCCCGAAGGGATAGGCAGAGGTGGGTCTGTAACCCACGCTTCGCCAGCTATGTTTAAGTCCCACGTAATAGGGGACTATTGCCGTCCACCGGGCACGTTTCCAAACTCCTAAGAATTTTCCTTTTTACGTAAAAGCTCAATAACACTGCTCGACCCGGGGATCGAGCCCGAGACTTCATGATCAGTCGATTACACTACCGCTGCACCACAGACGCACAAAACGTTTATAATGTTAATTTATATTACTTTTGTTCTCTCTGCCTACCCCGCAAGTTAAATGGCGTGATGATAGGTTTTTAAGTTTTTTATATTACTTTTTAGCTAACAGTATTGAAATCGAGAAATCTCTCCGTAATGGCGACTGGATGTGTGACCTAAAGAGTTACGTCGATTTAGAAAATAAAGCGCGAGAAGATTTCGGCGATACAAGGAAGAAATGGCGCGAAGGAACTACTAAAAACTCATTTACGTACTTACTGTTGGACCCTAGAGTCACTAAGAATCTGCCAGCTACGGCAACCAAGCAAAATAAGCATTGTACGTGGATCACCTTTATTGAATCCATATTTTATGTCGGGAAAGGTCAGTCAATTTACTTATTTCTTAATCTTACATAACTTTCAAAATCTACCCGAATTATGTACCTGTATCGCCAGATTTGCCGTGTGGGGCCGGCTTTAGAATTGTCCCACCCCTCCACCCATTGGAGTCGTAAGAGCCGACTGAGGGCATACCGGGGGAGTGGGCAGCAGCACTCCTTCGAGTATTAACAATACCTACTGCGATCGCCAACCCGCCTGCCAAGCGTGGCGATTACGGCACTATCCCCCATTCTTGGGGAGGCCTATGTCCAGCAGTGGACTTTAAAAGGCTGATGGATGGATGGATGGATGATCGCCGTTTACTTTGCAGAGATAGACAATTTAGAGACTTACTGGTTACAATAATACTTTTAATATAAACGCGAATGTTATACATTATTAAGTAAAACTGTTTTTACGAAATCTATCGCGTTTTGAATACTTTACGGTGTCTACCGGTGATCACGAATGCTGTGAAGTATTCGAAACGTAGTAGAAAATCAAGTAAACGCGATAGATACCGAAAAAGTTGTTTTATTTCATAAATTAAAAGACTCTCCCAATGTCAGGCAACTATTCATCTGCCACAAATACTTTTTTGTATAAGAATCCAACCAAAATATTTGGTGAGTGTTTTATCATCAGAAGCAGTGATAACTGATACTTTGACTGAGAATTATCAATACAAAGGTATCAAGTTTGATTCTCAAGCAAATCTAAAAGCTCTTGCTTAGAGTAACAAGGTTTATTCGACGCCACGGTTGTGATAAAACCGCATCTGGTGCAGGAGTATTTTTTATACGCCAAACAAGCATACGGCCAACCTGATGGTAAGCGGTTATAGTAGCCTATATAGACACCAGTAACATCATAGGCATCACTCGCCTACTTCAAGGAAAACGATAGCAGGTGGAAAGGATGGATAAAATAAGGGCTTGGATATCCGTAATAATCCTAATATTTCTAATTTGTAAAAATATTGTTTTCAGGGAAATGCTCCAGACCATATCACCACTTATACCAAGCCGAGACGTTATGGAAAAGAGATTTCAAAACATCAGAAGACAAGAAGATCCAACACATATTGGACATCTGGTCTGGCAACCTGGGGGTCGTTTGTCTCCAAATATTTCATAGTTTAATACCCGCAGAAGCGTATACGTATGAAGCAGCCATGATAGACGCTCTCGGCTTGACAAGTTTAAAGAATTTGAAGGTAGGTACTTACTATGGTGTGGTCGCCTCGTGGCCATTGAAAGAGCGACGAATGTTAGGAGTTTACCTCCTGTACAAAGCGATGTTAATTTTCCTCAGTGAAGGAGAAAGACAATTGGGACCTGAACACGTAAAGTCTTAAATAAACATTTTATATCTTACTAAGTTATTTTTATAATGTTGGATATATACAAATTATTTTATTGTGTCTCTTTTAGCTTTAAATGCATTTGTATTGCCTTCGAGTGTACCTATTTGTAAATAGAGCCAAAGATTTTAAACTATTGTAAACAGTTATTGCTGTCTTTTACGCAACCTCTTAAAGAAAGCTTCATTTTTGATTTAATTGCAATTATACATACATTCAACCTTTAGAATTTTAATATTTGAATGTTATTCAACATGTGTAACTGTGGTACTCTTACATTATTAAACGAGATCAGCGAGAATGTATAAAGCTATAAAAATTGCATTAAAGTTTGCTTTACAGGTTTTGTAGCTCTGTGATCATACATCATAGAGAAAAACACACCTTATCAACACTACAAGTTTTATATTAATTTTCATTTTTTACTTTATTTGATAATTTATTTATTTTGTAATGTTTTACGGGATCTAACATAGCTGTCGTTGGATCCCAACCACATACTAGTATTTTGAAATTTAAAGTCAGAAACGAACAGCAAATTGGACGAAATTTTGCAAATGAATTGTTTGCTAACAATTATAAGGGAAACTGATATTTTTTCTTATTGTAGCTAACCTGCGGCAGATGAGCTACACCTAATGATAAGTAATGAATTCCACTCATGGAACTAGAAATGGATTTTATGTTTTTTCCATCCCTCACGGGAATAACTAATAAAAATGCATTATCCTTAGAAAGGAATGGGGTGGCGCGATAGTACATTCTTACTGTCATCACATGGATAATAAATGAATGTTCTCTAGAAAAATCTAACTGTTATAACTAAGAATTTGATCTTCTAATATGCATACTGGGATCCATCAAATCATGCTCCTAATAATAGAGATGCATAAAAGCAATGTAGGCAATTTAACGCTACAGCTTGATCAGCGATCAGATACAGCTCGATCCACAATCTAATATAATTATCCAATATTTTGTAGGGTTACCTACTTATAATATAAATATGTATATTTATTATAAATAAAAAGTATAACTGGTTTTTAATATATTTTTAATAATGTTCAGTAGAAAGTCTCTCTCAGTAACCCTACAGTCACTCTTCTGAATCTGATTTTAATGTTATTGCAAAGTTGCGTCCAATTTGCTACTATATACTAATGTTCGACTGATATTTATACAACCATGTCATGTTGCATAATTTTAGATTTACATCAGTATTGTGTATAATTTATTCATAGATTTAAGTGTATCATTTTTTTTTTATTTAAGTTACCACAAACGCACTTGTACAAATTTTATTGCACTTTTGCACTTGCTTTACAATATACGTTTTTATTTCCTGTAAAAAAATATTTATAAATAATATTAGCATTGTACTATGTTCCTAGTCATTAATGCGGTATTTGTACATCATGATAACTGTAAAACTTATTACTACTGAAAAACGGGAAATAAAACACATTTTTAAGAAATAATTTATCTTTATTATTCCTTTTTTTCAACGTCTCGAATTCTTCTCTAAGTAAATCAAAACTTGGCTTTAATTACATTAAAAAAAATACACAAAGTTTCATATACATAATTGATATAATATAAATACAATCATGCTTCATACCAAGTTGCCACTGGTACAAAATAAACCTTATTTTTCTGTGCTTCGAACGTAAAACGATCAGTCTATGCGTCCCTCGACAATGAACCGATCGCATCGCATCTGAGATCATGTTAGCTCTTTGCGATTTGCCGCTTAAATTAATAATCACTATTCAAAATGCTTTTAATAAGTTGAAAATATTTTAAGGGTATACTCGAGTGGTGAAGACAGCTATGTCCACGCTAGACAGAAAATCCTCGCGCGATGACCCTGAAATTAAGCATTTAAAATGCTGCTAAGTGATTGGTCGACGCGTGAGCGTAAAAAACGAAAGGAACATTATTTTCGAGCGATTTGTTCTTTTAAAAATCGCTTTTGTTTTTTTTTTGCCAAATACATTATATGGTTTAGCTCTTTTCACCGCTTGAACGTTATACCATCTGAGCGAACTAAAACCGATCGCAGCATGCGTGCACGCATGCTGCATTCGCTTGAGTTCGCTTATCTAACCCGTTGTCCTAGGTGAGCGACGGTACGCGACACGTAGCGACGCGACGCGACGTAATGCGACTCATACTTTACGCGGCGCGTATCCTATTTGGTAGTAATTCGTGAGCAGCAATCTCAGTTCATTATTGTTTTAACCATGGGCACGTAATGTAAACGCACGTCTTCAAGTTGTCACTTCACACAGTGTCTTGTCGCGCAAAAAACAAGTTCGCACCTCGTCGCATTCATATTAGGCGACAACGTAGACCATAAGTACATAACGTCCATTTGATATTTTCGTGTCGCGTCGCGTCGTATTACCGCGTTTGTCGTTCACCTAGGACAACGGGTGAGAGGCGTCGTTAATTTTGAACGTTTTTAAAATATTGAATACAACTGCTGAAATACTGCAGCAACAGTGCCGCTTGATGTCATAGCTAATTATTAACTAATTGTCAAATTAAACATTACTTAATAAAATTCTTTACAAGCCCAAGACATAATTTCACAGATAAATTGAAGACTGCAGTTTTGTTTTAATAATTACCTAGCATCGGTTTCCTTTTTGTTGTGTGGTATTTAGCAATATATAATAATTACAATACTATAATTCACATTCTCGAAAATTACAAAAAATACGCAGCTTAAATATTCTGCTCCACTTGACAGTAAATCAATCAATCGTCTGTTACTAACTTGAAACAGGACCTGTGATTAAAGTTAACTACTGATTAACCGATTAACACTTCTCAGTTAAAGGTTACAAATAATTTAGTAACAGAGTATGGTAAAATGATGGCTGTACTATAAAATAATATTAAAGCACTTGTCATGCTCGACCATTTATGATAGTTATGAGCAGGATTTGAACCTGCATCTCCTGGAGAACCGTGCCAGATTTTCTATTTTACATTTTCGCACTTTATCTTCTGAAAATATTATACTGTTAAATACTATAGTATCAACGATTGGTTCATTCGACTTCATTTGAACCTTATGTTTATTGGCGAGCATCTAGCGCTCTCTAGCTCACATTCAACGTCAGACCATGTACGACGTACGACACGCACGCCAGCACGCGTGGTGATATTAATTTCGTTATCTAAATTATACAAACAGCATCACACCTGTATTCCCCGAAGGGGTAGGCAGAAGTGTATTATACACCCACGACTCGCCAGCTATGTTTAAGTCCCACGTAATAGGGGGCGAGCCTATTGACGTCTACCGGGCACATTTCCAAACTCCGGGCTGCTACTGAGAATTTTTCTTATTGTTTTTTTACGAAAAACCTCTATAGCACTGGCCGACCCGGGGATCGAACCCGAGACCTCATGATCAGCAGTCGCTTACACTACCGCTGCACCACGGAAAATTATATGGTGATTGATATTCCGTTTTAATTAATCTGAGGCTCAACCACGCTTTATCAAGACTAATAGTCTTCTTGATATAACCACCGTAATGTATAAAACATAAATTTTCAGCGCCATCTAACGAACGAGGACGCTCGCGATAAATGCTCGTCAAATCTGCTACATTTAAATAACAGGATATTTTGTTACAGATTATACAGAAAATTAATGTTTCTATTGATCAGAAAATTAACAATAAAATTCATATGCCATTTAGTTGACAATTTTAATAAACATTAATAATACGACATCAAACAATCACTGGTCACCCAGCATTCTTATCTTACGGCAGACTTGATTCGCTTAATTCAATAAACTTAGGTACTTAGGCCCTGCATTTTCTACAAATCATTATTGTGAACAGGTACGTGTGTACATTGACTAATATGTCATGAAAATAATACCACTACAAACATGTTTAACGTGATTCTCTAAAATGTTATAAACGTTTCCTACTTAAGTTGAAATGCAATCGACATCGCAATCACTTGCCGCACTCGATTACGCACAGTTACAAATTAAATAACAATCACATCAGTTTACTACATATAGTATCAACACAAGATATCCCCAAATTAACCAATTGGAAGACTACTTTTGTATGAAACAATCTATTTCCATTACGTTTCTCTTTCTAATTTATTGCAATGCAGTATAAATGCGTAGAGATGGATGTAGAACAAATAATAACACTCGTTACCTATCGTGCAATACTGAAACTCTAATTTGTATCTGAGAATATCGAGCTATGAGATTTTTTTTATATTTATAATTAAAAGCCAGACATACATACACGCACAGCGATGTCAAACACTCGACGAATCTATGGGATGCTCTCTACGTAATATTAATAAGTCATTTTCACTATATTATCGAGACTGAGTACGATTTGTGCACGCTACGACTCAATTATAACGATCACATTGACGCCTTTTAACTTACACCTATATTACTTAAATATTTAATCGAAATTAAACTTTAAATCTAAACAATCTCGCTTTCATTTGTGGAATGCAGATATTATAAAGATCTTACTAGGTTGTATTCAATGATATAAATTGAAGACAGGGGCTGCAAACATCAGTACAATGCCCATTGAGAATCGGAAAAATTCGATGTTTATATTACATAACCCTTATGAAACACTAACAATCGTAGGGTACTTTACACATACACTAATATTTACAGAACTAGTTTGTGCTTCCACTATTGAAACAGATTTAGTCCACTCACTGAACGCTAACACCGTAAACATCCAAAGTCTTACAACACTCAACTATAAGGTAACTTCTGTCCGGACACATTCTAGAACATTCAAAGCGCACGTCACATACACATCGCGGTATCGAGATCACAGTGTTTAAATTATGGCTACTGGCATTGGATAAGTCATTAAGTCTCTTGTCTGTACGCACTTGGGTCACTTAGGTCACATAAAATCACGTCACTGTTCGCTCCTTAAAGATGCGCTCTCACTTCGGTGGCGTGGGGAAGGAGTTGACTACGGCCTGTGTACTGGCTAGTACAGCCGCCGCTGTAAACACAATCTCGTGGTTACTGTCGAGTACGTCCCCTCGGCGGTACGTCTCCCATAGGGTACGTCCCCTACGGCGGATAGCTACACGGGACGGGCGGGTCTTTCCCGCGCCTCCGTGTGCTATCGCGCGCCTGCAACCAACGTACACATTAAAGCTTCAACTCGACAAACTAATTCGAGGGGACGTACTCAATGTCATAACCATAGAAATCATAATAATAGGAATTATTATAATTTCTATGCATATAGCATTATACAACGAAACAGCATTAGAAAATATATCAGGGAGATTCATACAGGCAGAAGCAGTATTGTAATATTTATATAAATGTATTAAATAAAATCATCATCATCATAAAATTGTGTTTGACTAAAAAGTATCTAACTTTTATAAAGTAGCTTTGATAACATCAATTTGTATATCTACGAGTCCAAGGTGCAGTAGTAGTGATATTTTTTAATACGGAATCACTTTGGATCTATATTGACCCCAGCACAAAATGAAAAACCTATTTATAAACAGAAAATGTGTGCCCCAACAAACTATAACAATATGAATTAAGAATCTTCTTTTTGAAGGAGTTGTAATATTATTTAGTCATCGGCAAGCATCTTTGCTAGATTTGTGGGATGCGGATAATTTTTTTAGGTTTATTTGGTTTTCAAGCCAATCCCCACACTGTATTGACGTTCAATTAGATAACAATGACAGTGAACATTTTATTTCTCCTACTAATGTATAAAGAGTACATGAATTTACCCCACAATCACAATCTTGCCAAGATACTTGCCGATATCTAGATGTATCCTCAATTAATTAAAGATTAATGAATGTATTACAGTACAGTAATGTTAATGTAACTGATATTTACCGGGATAAGGCGGTGGGTACAACGGATATCCTAGTCCCACATGCGTATGATGATGCGTGTGTACATGCCGCTGTGGGGGAGGGGACCGAGGCTCGCGGGAGGGGGGGCCCGACTCTTTCGGCGCGTCTGCCCTCGGCTTGCCTTGTGGAGACTTCGCATGTTCTTGCAACTCATGAATCTTGTGCGGAGGCCCTCCGTAAGCGAATTGGGAATGAGCTGCCGTCGGCACACCAGACCCAGGTAATAGTTCTAGTTTCCCAGCCGGAGGTCTAGATAAATCCTCGGGTGCGTGGTATCTTGGAACCGTCCATCCGCCTCCAAAACCTCCCACTAGCATGGGACTAAGGGGGGCGCGGTAGACAGGGTCGAAAGGTAATGCCCCGTAGTGAGGCGGCTGCATGTAAGGAGGGAGGTAGTACTGTGAGGTAGGAGGAGGCGGTGGTCCTTGGGTTTCCGTCGTAGGTTTCTGGCCCTCTTGTTTCACCTGCAACAAAATAAACACAATGGCGTATAGATATATTTCTGAGCAGTCATTGATGAAACATACAATTCTTAATAATGTTATAATTTATAAGAGGTTGTTTGCTAGTTTGTTAGGCTTTCGCGCCGTACCACTGAAGGAATGTAATATAGTTCCGGTGGCCCGCCATCCATAAGCCTCGTAACCATCGAACTACATACATTGTAACACTTTGTTGTATGATGCATAACATCTGCGGTGAATCTTCGAAATAATTGATAATAAGTTTTAAACAAGGTACTATTTTTTTAGATACCGGCCTCTTTCACGAGTTTTAATATCAAGCGACTAAAGTCCCTGGACCTAGCTTAAAATCGGTGGTTCTAAGTACCAACCTTGACCTCCTCTTTAGGTTTGTCGTCCTTTTCTTTGGGGGGCTGTTTGTGTGGTGGTTGCGGCGGCGGCCGCCCCCCCTGACCAGCGCTCGCCCCCGCCGCGATCCCGGGGGGCTTCGACTCGTTCGCCCCCTCTTTCCTTCTCTGGTCCAAACTCATATAATATCTGGAATATTATTAATAAATAAACTAAACAACACGATTAATTAACAAAAAACTTTTACTCAATAAATACCTACTCTCTTTTATCATATTTCTTGTTGTTACATAACTATGTTAAACATAGATTTATACATACGTATAATAAATCTTTGTTTAACATAGCCTTACAAAAACTCATCATTAAATTTGCAAATTTCAAACACCCTGCAAGTGAAATTCATGTTGTCTTAATATTTGAACCACCCACCTTCTGAGTTCCTCCTCCCTGGCGTGTGGTGGTCTCTGGAAGGCGTAGGGTCCCATCTGCGCCTTCATCTCAATGCTCTCTTTCAAAATTTGATGATTATCGTTAGGCCTCGCAGGATTTTCCTTCCCATCTGGAGGCCTTTGTTTACTCTTGTCGAGAGGGCTAGGTGTAGTTTTAGATCGGTCGTTTTCTTTAGTTTTGTCTTCCAGTGGTGCACCTTGGGGAGGTCCCCCCGTGTCCACGTTGTAAGGGAAGTTCGGTACGAAATTGTACGGGTAGAAGTGTGGAGGTAAAACCTTTTGTGCCGCGTTGTCGGGCTTGCCGTCCTGTGGAAATAAATCATTATTTATTTACAAGTAAATACCCACGACTTTTTCTGCGCAAAAATTTTTACTTTCTCATTTCCTCGCCCTCCTGTTCCACCCCTTTGTGGCACAATTTTGCACAAGTAAAACACATAGTCACTCTAGTTCAAAAAATATTAGATTCGAATTTTTCATTCAATAGGCTAAATGTGAGTGTTATAGGAACACACAATTTCATGTTGCTGTTTTAATTATTATGAACTTCCTCATAAATCTACGTTGAAAAAATTTGTCGAGATCTGTTTACGTTATAAGGTAAGTTTGTCTACACGTACCTAATCTTAGTAACAAAATGTATAGGATTTAGTTAGTTGTTAGTATATACTTTCACAACTTTTACCGTATGGGGCCGGCTATATAATATTAGCACCTAATACCACCATCTCTCAGTAGATCAGCGTAAGGGAAGTGTAAGTTTGGTAGTACTGATGCGTTTTGTGAGTAAGAGAGCTAAAGACCTAATCTGCCTCTTCATCCCCTCTACTTTGTCTCAATCCCCTATCAATTTCTCTAGGGTTGAAACGCCCACCACCGAAGGAATGTAACATGGTTGCAGTGGACCGCCAATAAAGGCGGAGAGACGACACACGGCGGGTTTCTTTAGTGGGTGAGGGCTCCACACTACCCCGTTCGTTGCCCCGAACGACGGGGTGTGCGGTTAGGAACATTTTTTCCCGCCTTAACAAAAAAAAAGGTTGAAACGCCCATGTGACGCCTCTGGTGTTGCGTCCGAACGTCTACAAGTTACAGAAACAGTTTACCGTCAGGTGGGCCGTAAACTTGTTTGCCACATTTTTATGAGCTATTGGTTGTGGAATTGTAGCCAAACTATCTTTACACTGTTTATACATATACAGAGTACACTGGAAGTTTCTACCGAGACACGGTAACTATACGTATATATAAAATAAAATGTATGCACATATAAAAATAACTCACTTTAAGATCTGTTTTAGGATCTTTGGTGTGGTCCTCTTTACTTTTGTCTGTTGCAGGTGGAGGCACGGGCGGAGGGTGTGACGGAGGCATATATGACGGTTGACCGTAGTACTGGAACAGACATGATTGCTTTTTAGACTGGTACTTGTAAATCTGGTTTTAGTGTTCTTTTGGGGTGACTTCTAATTTGATTGGATTCTTATAGAAAGGTCTTTTCCGTGTAACCAAAAAACATTTGTGTGTTTCAAGTGATTAGCGGGAGATAGCCGAATCCTCTTCCCTTGAACATAATAATGGATCATCACGTTAAGAAGCGGCACTCGTGCACTCCTGGTAATGTTGAGTTCGTGACCTGCTGTGGGGGACTTACTAACAAATAAGCCACTAGCTAGTTGACTACAGTTAGTAATAAAAAATATGGAAGGAAACCATCGAATGTTTATATTATCAAATTTGTGGATAAAACTAACCTGGTGATACACAGGGAAGGGTCTGTGCGCTGGGTCGGTGTCAGGTGGGGCGTCAGGAGGTGCCGCGTCGTCTGATATGTCGGAGTAGGCCGGGGACCGCACGCCCGGGGTCGGAGACCGTCTCGCCCGCCGCTTCCCTGGAGACTCTTCTGCCGGGGACTCTGTCGATTTACGCTCTTCGGCCATAAGTGCTGAACGTGGCTTCACCTGTAATAGTTTGAAGAATCGTCGTTTAATTTAACTAGAGATTGCATCATTGACCGCAACTACAGTCATTTCTGTTCTAGGAGAAAATAGATAAAATACTACGAATTATTCGAAATTCGGTTGGTGTTAGCGATAAGAAAATTGTCTTCCCAGTGGGCCTAGACCAGTTGTATTCTATAATCGCTAACGCTATAGAAAACTATTAAAATGGATGGGGATTTGATATCTTAGGTGTGTGTAACTGCCTCTATGGTGCAGCGTTAGTGTAAGCGACTGCTGATCATGAGGTCTCGAGTTCGATCCCCGGGTCGGCCAGTGTAATTGCGATTTTTCGTAAAAAAAAAACTACGAAAAATTCTCAGTAGCAGCTCGGAGTTTGGAAATGTGCCCGGTAGACGTCAATAGGCTCGCCCCCTATTACGTGGGACTTAAACATAGCTGGCGAGTCGTGGGTGTTGTAATACACCTCTACCTACCCCTTCGGGGAATACAGGCGTGATGCTATGTTTAGGTGTCAAATTTCCATACATTTTATCAGTTTTCTATAGCGTTAGCGATCATAGAATGCAATTTGCCTAGGTCCACATGTCGTTTAGAGAAATCCTAATTTTTAACATAATTTACCTTAAATTGTGTTGATTGTAACGTTGGTAGTGCGTCTGGTGGCGTAGCCGGAGGTTGCGGCGGAGTCTGAGGACGCTCCACTGGAGTCACAGGTTCCGCAGTAGCACTGAAGTCCTCAGCAAAGCGCGGTTGCTGCGGAGATTCAGCCTCAGCCTCCGGTTTCTCCGGCGACTTCTCTGGAGACTTATCAGTCTTTGATTCTGGAGATTTCACAGGTGTGGGGGATTTGACAGGTGTTGCCGGTGTAGCAGGTTCGGAAGGCGGTCGCGCGGGCGACGCAGGCTCCACCGTTGGCTCTTCCTGCTCCGAACTTGAGCCATCTTTGTCTTCCTCATCCGGCGCACCGTGAGCGTGTGAACGGTGATACTTCAGTCCGTTTGCATGCTTGTACTTCTTAGAGCAATTAGGCTCTGGACATTCTAAAAGGACTGGGTCGGGAGGAGGCGACGACGGCGTCGGCGGTGGCCGCTTAGCCTTTGGCGTAGGTGGACGCTCCTCCGCTTCAGAGGTTCGTTTTCTTTTCGAGTCTGGTCTCGGTGGAGTAAAAGGTGTGGGAGAAGGAAGTGCTCTACGGCCTTTAGCGCCACCATTTCTCAGTTTACTGTGCACCGACGATCGCGTCTCTGTAAAGTTCGTCATATCCGTCGGTGCAGCATTGCGTCCACGTTTCGCTCCTCGACCTTTTGGCGTCCGTGCATCTAGCTCTTCAGTAGGCGAATCGCAAAATCTAGAAATATAGAACAAATATATTAGTGATATTAAAATATTAACCTCACAGAGACACATGAATACAAATACAATCATTACTTATGGAAACATATTCCAGTTCCCAGGAATTTCTGTTCACGTTTTGTCTGACTCATTTAAGAGAGACGTGACCGAGCCTCGGTTACACCGTGTTGTAACAGATTGGGCCACTTCTTACGAGGTCGTATCGTATCGAGTGGACATTAGTATGCTGTGGCTGCGTACACTAGATTTAGACCTGTCGCATAAATTTGTACTGACCGTGGTGGCGCCCAATCGTGCCGCGTACAATCCAGTAAGGTTCCTACGTAGGTCTTCCCTCGCCAAGTGACATTCACTACTAATACACCTGTAACAATACGAAACGATGAATTTATGGCTTCTGTTGTACGTGTTCTTTCGATCGTGTAATAGGATTAGTTTTAAACTGTATAAGAAGATAGGATTTTAAAAGCGTGAAGTAATCGCTGGGGGCGGGTGACTCGGATCCAATTTGTCACGCGGGAGCACTCATTTACATATTAGGGATGCAGTAGACACGAGCAAAGCTGAGACGTGACTTTAGCAGCATATTTACTAACGCCGAGTACTTCGTGTCACTTCGCCCGCTAAAGCGTTGCATTGTGCTATCTTATGAGGGTTTTATTAATTAAATTCATCCCTCTATTCGCAATATTTTTTTCAGTACCATTAAAACCTTTGTAGCGTACAACTTAATAAAAATATAGATATAGGTACTTAACAATATATTATGACTATGCAATTCTGAGCTACAATTTGTTTAGATATTTTATATTTTACTTAGGCTGTAAGCTGTTAAACTACTGAAGCACACGATACATTTATAGATTAGATAGATATGTAATTATAATTAGTCATACTATACATAAATATAACAGCTAACGTTCCAAACTTATTGTAATTCAAAGCGATTTAACTCGCCTTTGTCCTCAAAACGTTTTTCGTAAACAACAATAACAAATTGAGATAAAAACGAGATCCTCAGACAATCCCTTTTTAATCCCTCGTGAAGCTTTGTGTTCGCTCCTTTTCATGTGACCTTTTCATTGAATTATAAATACCTAGGTATAATGTATTAGAACTAGTAAATAGACAAAATTAGTAAAAGATACAAAACATCATCAAGAAGAATGGTTAAACTTTAACCTATTAGGTAATTAAAGCTATGGTATTATCTTGCCACTCACTAAATACCACGCAGACGTTCAGATTAATTTGTTACATATAGATTCACTAAGAGTATATTAATGAATAATGTAATCCTACAATTTGAAGTGAGGCAGTGAGATTTTTATTTTGTGAGTGCGATTTATGAATACTCAATTATTAATATCTATTAAAATTATATGACAAAGCACAAACTTTAGCCTTACTTATTAAACAAATTAGGGAATTAAATCGAGGATATGTGATCACGGTTAGCGTGACACAGAACTCTGAATAATAAGACAATCTGTGTTCTGTTATGTGAACACATAAAATACTGTGCTGTAGTTTGATATGAGTAAGTTTTATTACCTAATGAAACATGACACTAGCAATCGAGCCGGAATAATTATCATATATATGTTATAATAATATATTATGATTGTGATATGGCCACAAACTATATTCCGTAGGATGTGTCAATAATTAACATAGCTTACATAGAATCAGTTTTAAAAAAATGTCTATGTATCATAGAGGCAGTAAACAAGCGCTATTAATGTTTTGTAGAGATAAGATATTCAATAATAGACATAAAAATCAGAATAGTAGAGAAAGAAATATCTACTGAGAAGTTGTGTGAGCTAAATTTAATTGTAGTTTATATAACATTTGGATAGTAAGTTTGTGCGTATTGTTACACTTTTAATGAAGCCATGAGCTACCAGTACTAACCTTATTTGCGACGTGCAGTGGTACTCAAAATTAAATTAGCTAGTTGATCATACCGTATAATCTATGTATGATAAGTAGTGGTAAGACATATTTGACGGGCCTCGTGGCGTAGTCGGTACTGTAACCGACTTCCGTGCACGAGGCCGTGGGTTCGATTCCCACTCAGGACAATTATTTGTGTGATAAACACAGATATTTGTACTGCGTCTGGGTGTTTCCTATCTATTATATGTATGTATTTACAAAAAAAAAGTAATACATATATGTATTATATCCGTAATCTGGTACCCATAGCACAAGCGTTAAGCTTAGTTTGTGACCAGAGGACGTATGAAAAATGTCCTTGAATATTTATTTTATTTATTTATATCTAACCAATTTTAACCCAAACAATGACTTAGTTTGCAATGAAATACACGCTAACATATCATATAAACTTGGGCACGGTTTAATCGCTGGAATTGATCTTCCACCATATACTAAGGGGAGTAATGAAGTTAAGATCGGCTTGAAAAGTTACAGAGATATATCTAGCTCTAGGTTGTACCTATCTAACCATTCAGGTCCGGAAAAAGAGATTGAGATATCTATCAGTACGAGAAGGGATCAAAAAGTAGTGAGAATGAGATAGAACATAATGACTACTGATAACTTAATAATTTATTTTTCTACATAGTCTCCGAGTCTCGCTACACACCGAGTCCAGCGCTTTTCCAAGGCTACAAACCCTTTCAAAAAAAAAGTTTTGTCTTAGTCCTGCAAAAAGCTCTCCACGGCATCCATCACCTCGCTATCGTCTTCGTACCTGTTTCCCCTTAAGTATTCTTTCAATTTGGGGAACAGGTAAAAAACGCTAGGCGCCAGATCTGGTAAATAATGGTGGTCAACCAATTCGAAGCCAGCTTGCTGAATGGCAACCATCGCAACTGCCGACCTGTGAACGGGTGCGTGTCGCGATGAAACAGCACGCCCCTTCGAAGTTTCCTTCTCCTTTTCACTTTGATGGCATTCCTCAACTTGGGAACTAAAGCTGCATAATATTGGCCTGTAATAGTGGTTCCACGCTCCAGGTAATCAATCCACAATATCCCTTCTGAGTCCCAAAATATTGAGGCCATTACCTTGCCAGGCGATGCACGAAACTTCTTCGGGGTCGGTGATGATGGTCGTTTCCATTGCGAAGATTGCTGTTTTGTCTCGGAATCAAAATGATGGACCCATGTTTCGTCCATTGTTACGAAACGAGACAAAAAGTTTTCAAAATCTTCTTGAAAATTGTCCAACAATATCTTCGAAATGTCAAGACGATTTTGTTTCTGAACGTCGGTTAACATTCTCGGCACCCATCTTGCGGAGACTTTTTTCACATTCAAAGATTGTTTCAATATGGATTGAAAACTTCCATATGAAATGCCCATTTCTTGAATTAAATATCG
This sequence comes from Leucoma salicis, assembly GCA_948253155.1. Classification (NCBI taxonomy): domain Eukaryota; kingdom Metazoa; phylum Arthropoda; class Insecta; order Lepidoptera; family Erebidae; genus Leucoma; species Leucoma salicis. The sequence goes on along the minus strand of OX411820.1, from coordinate 7,116,093 downwards.
GATGGTAACTCTTCGATCGCTCAATACAATTTTCTCGACTTTCGCAACATTTTCTTGGGTGACTGACGTCGATGGACGGCCGCAATGATGTTCGTGTTCTGTGCTCGTTCTCCCTACTCGAAATTGAGAAGCCCAGCTTGCAACAGTGGAATACGGTGGAGCAGACTCTCCTAAACTCCTAATGTTGCCTCCAAATCGCAATGAATCTCTTGCGTCGTTAACTTTTTTAAACAGAGGTATTTAATAACGGCTCGCGCTTCGTTTTTCTCCATTTTCGAGAACACGTTCCGACACGAAGCAAACAAATGACTACATTTGAAAAAACAAAAGTAACTCGAAGATTTTTTTCTTTATTAATATTACAAATATGTATCTGAGCTATGCCTGCCAGTATTTATTTTTTTTCTTACCAAGGAGTATGTCGTTCTCACTACTTTTTGATCCCTCCTCGTACAAAATTTTAGAATCTATACCTATGTGTGAATATATTTCAATTACTCACACGTTTTAAATAACATACATCTACACAAATAAATAATAAATACTTTGGAAAATTCAAAAGTGCACGCCTTATAATCTTCATTTTTCACAAATAAAATTGATTATTTGATAAGTAACTAATAATGTATTGGCCTGACTAAGTAGTTTTCAATAAATCACATAGATAGCGCTAATTTCAAAAAGTACTAATGTGGGTTTCATGTCTTATACGCAATCTAGCGCTAATTTTAAGAAGTACTTCTATATTGGTCTATAGAAATAGTTCTCATGAAAGGTATAGCGCTGGTTTTAGTGTCGAGTCGAGCGTAAATATTCAGTATTTTTTTGTTTATTTAATAACAATTAAACCACATTGAATCAGACCGTGAAAAGTGATAGGGCTCTATTCGTAATAATACTGAATCGTAAAAGAAAAAAAAGTAATAAATAATACACAAAAATTTTGTTATTCATCCAAATTTATTTTATCACCTTCAAAGTATGCTCCTTCAGAAACGATAGACTTACGCCAACGAATAATCCAATCATCAAAACATTTTTTAAACGCTGTTTCCGGAATTGAGTTCAGTTCTCGCCGCGAATTCTCCTTTATGTCTTCTACCGATTGAAAACGGGTGCCACGAAGTGGTAATTTGAGTTTAGGAAAAAGAAAGAAGTCGGCTTTAGCCATATCTGGTGAATATGGTGGTTGGCTCGATGTTATTTGTTGAGTGTTTGGACAAAAAATCATTCACAATGATGGCCTTGTGAGAAGGCGCATTATCGTGGTGCAAAATCCAAGAATTTTCTTTCCACAAATCTGGCTTTTCGTCGAATTTGCTCTCTTAAAAGCCGCATAACGCTCAAATAATATTTTTTATTTACCCTTTGAATTCCGAGTGCACAACACCGCGATAGTCAAAGAAAACAGTCAACATGACTTTTGACTTTTGATCGACTTTGGCGTGGTTTTTTCAGTTTCGGTTCAGTTGGAAGTCGACACTCCGAAGCTTGTTGACTAGTTTGCATGTCAAACTTGTAAACCCACGTCTCGTCACCAGTAACAATGCGTTTCATGAATGTTGGGTCGGAATTGACTCGTTCTAGCATGCTCTCGGCGACTCGACGTGATTGAGTTTTTGGAGAAAATTCAGGTATTTTGGGACTAGCCGAGCGGAAACATGTTTCATACCCAAGTGATTATTTAAAATGGTACGGATCGATTCGTCGTCGGTCGGGTCGTTCGGCGGCTATCTCTCTCAAAGTTGAATGAGGATTATCAGTCACTATTTCCTTCACTTTTGCAATGTTAACTTCAGTTACAGATGTTGATGGCCTACCAGAGCGAGGCAAATCTTCCATCACATCTCGACCACTTTTAAACGCTTTGTACCACTCATAAGCACGTGTTTTTGATAAAGTCGATTCACCGTAAGCCTTCTGTAACATTTTCAGTGACTCCGAACACGAAATTCCATTGGCGATGCAACATTTAAGACAAACTCTTTGTTCGTTGTTTTTTTCCATTATGAAATTCGCAATACACACTAGATATAACTAAAAACAGGACTGTATTTAATATAAATAACAGATGCAACTCACTGCTTTGAATTTGGAAGCATAAACAAATCATCCATTCCCAATACTTTCTTGACTGAATGTATATTATTTTACAAGTGCAATATATGATAAAAAGAGACATTTTAAGTTTGAAAAATCAGTTGTTCTGCGTGAAACGAGAGTAATACCGACCTCAACGCTTCGCTTATGAGGCGTGCAAAAGTGTCTGTTGGTAATGTCTAAATAACAGCCTTTTTACTAAATGCTTATGAAAGTATATACCTTTATACATTACCAAAAATATACATAAACAAAATACCATTTTTTTTTAGTTTTTATCTGTGTGTCTGTTCCGGCTAATCTCCCAAACCGCTGAACAAATTTAGACGGGACTTCCAGCGGGGCGGATGCTGATGTTATAAGGAGTAACAGCCTACTTCAAAAATAATTAGGGTACCGCGCCAAAAATAAAATAACTTAATTCTCGCGGGTAGCAACTAGTAAATAAATAAAATACCTCACATTCCTAAGATCCGTTAAAAAAACCGTTCCCAAATAAGGGAAAGGGGGTCACTTAATGTGATAATAGGTATGTGACGAAGACTAGTGGTAGAGCGTTGCTTATCCCAGCATGAATGGGCCGACTTGATCGGGGAAGTACCACCCTATCACAAAAGATCAGCGTGTAACAACGGTAGTTACTCCTACCGTTGTGTTTTCATATGATGAGTGAGAGCGCCGGAGGTTTAAACCCCCTATCTTCTCCTTATTATCCTTTCCTTAGTATCCCACCTATCCTCACCTTACTATCCATCCTATCCACCTCCATGACAGTTGTGGAGTGAGGGTACAAAAAATAGAATTTAGAATTTAACAAATATAATAATAATTATTATTATTATTACATATTTTTTTAAATGGCCTCTTGTTAATAATATAAAGAATTTTAATTTTCCTCTAAATTGTTTTGAGGGCTAATTAAAAGCAATGTAATAATGGTATAAAGATTTAAGCTTGAGAATCGTTGTGTTTGTATATTTGTATTCAATGTTGGCTGCTCGCCCGGCGCAGTTTATGATATACACAGAGCATAACAAGTTTACACAAAGTCACATGACATCAATACACGACTACTGAACGATGAAGTAATCTTCAACAACTGAGCTCGTGTACAATTTATTTAGATAATAATTTTACATACAAACGCTTTATTTGCGAAACTAACACAAAGCTTTATCTTCTTTAATAAAAGTATAGTTAGATAGGTATTTTAATTTAGAAATATACATAATCTATGTCGTTAATAGTTTATAGAATTTGGAATAATGATATACTCTAATAGGTATTTCATGTTCAGAAAGCCACAGATATCAAAAAGACCATTTAAAATGTGTTTCAATAAAAAGACTTCTCGAAGTTTGTACAATGACTTATAACGCTACTTGTGGATTAGAGCCACAAAGAATCCAATAAATAAGTCGTTTATCGTCATATACGTTGCCCTCATAAATTGAATGGTATCTTTATGATAATATCAAACAATTATGGAAATTTAACTACGCCATGGCAAGTTTGTTTTAATCGCTTTTATATACTTAATCTAAATAAGAATTTAGGTCAATCAAGTATCCTCGGGATCCCATAACAGTATGTGCTTCTGTATAGACAATTATATACCTACTGATAAAATATATAGCACATATGTATAAGCGTAACATCTATCTGTGAATACAATAATATAGTAGGTGCATAATCAATAAGGTTATCATCTACAATCAAATACATCAAATGTTTATATAAAAATTAATAAGTAATAACTCACGAAGTAACTACGAACAAAAACATATAACTGTGTTCCGTGGAAAAATAAATGTTATATGCCCATAAAAAGTTTGACAAGTGAGCCGTGACATGTGTGTATTCTCTGTTCCAAATGAAACTACGTAAAGTATAATATACAATTTTGTCTAACTGTAACTCCTAAATATAATTCTGTGATATGTTTTTAAGAGAAAGTTCACAAGACTGTTATGTTAGCATATTTGTGTGAGTGATTATTGTGCAATTGGAGGAAAATATTAATATTTTCTGATGAGTTTTGTTTATAAAGTGGTCAGTTTTATTTGGAACAGAGTGTGCTCGTCATCCTCAATAACTCTAGCTTATTATTTATTGTTCCACAGTACAATGGACACATAAAGCATTTCAAATAAGCGATTAGCATGAAATGTTGGGAGCTATCGTGGTTGTGACAAATGAGACAATGCGGGCGATGATTATTTTATTATTTTACCGAATGCTTCTTTCAACAAATTATTATTGTTATACCAGTTTTTGTGTTCAATGATTCAGAGATAGGCCGGTGGTTTACCATGTGGTGCTCTCAATTACATATTTTTTACACAAATGGCATACGAACTGGTTTAAATTAGGTGGGTACTAGTGATGTGATTATGTTATCGTGCCTGTTCTGTTGTCGGCTTAATTAATACAGAATGATTCCTATACACTATTTAATTGATGTACGCATAATTGTTCAGACTGGATGTACTGTATGCCCGATAATTGTGTTTTATGTCGGCACATTGGTAGTTCACAGGTACAGAGCTATCTTTTAAATAAAAAATACTTACGTTTAATTGTAAATCAATAATAGTTAACCAGTGCTAATCTTAATTCTACTAATGTCGTAAATGGAGGATGCATAATTATTAATTATGTGGCGATGCCACTATCAGTTTTGTGTGGCGTGATCTTTCTTTTTTTTTACCTCTCGTCAGGCGGGCGAAACGGTTATGCCAGCACAGCACCTCAAATATAATCGATGTATGAACGTTAGTGAGCACGCACGAATTTCTATTCCTACATTCCCGATAGGTTTCGGTCGTTATTTAGGTCGGTCAGTTAAGAAGAAATCTGTTCAAATAGGGTCAGACTAAATCTTTTTTTTAAATTATATAAGCTATATTACAAGTAGATCCCGCAACGACCTTTTAGAGCAGGATAATTAGCGAATAAGTGTGAGCCAGTAAGTTAAACTCAATGTTAAATTTATGTTTAAATATTATAATGCCAGACTTTGACCGTAATAATTTAAAAATATAATTACATATATCCCATATATCTCCAGAGGGCTCCAATAGTTTTTAGTAACTCAGACAAGATAGTTTTTAGTAGTTTAGTTCTAGTTTTTAAGATTGAGATTTTACAAGATCGTCAAATTAGAAAATCACAAAGATCCGTTCGGTATTTTTGTGTGGTAAACCAACAAACAAACAGTAGTACAGTAGTATTTTGATATTTTTATGTATATTTTAAGATTTTTAAGTATTTGAAGCGTCTCCTGGCAAATAATCCGGACGCTTTGTCAATTAAGCAATCGTGACATTTGCTCGGAACTATCCATTTTTATAACAGTCCTTTTCCTGCTTATTTTTATAACTACATATGTATTTGGTTCAAAATTTTACGTATTTTTTCATTAACCTAAGTATTATTTCGTGCTAATAATGCTAATATGCACGTTGTGGATTAATTTACATACTTGATTGTAAATAATATCATGGGGCCAATGTATGCATCAGTATTTTATCAACATCGACGCCATCTATCGAAAACGTATTTGCATACATTTTTAAACGTTTTTGATCTATATTTCTTAGCATAATAGCAAAGTGGCGGAGCATGTCAAATACATGCTCCGCCACTTTTTTAAAGTACAAATTATTTGTGAATAAGGAGAGATTTTTTGTACTAGCGGGAAATGAACCCGCGTCTTTTCCAATCCGGGGAAGTGCTCTAAACCACTGAGCTATAGTACAGATCTTTCTATCATCCGAATCTCCTTATCACATTTGTCTTAACGACTAACGCCATCTATCGGAAACGCATATCCAATATAGTAAGTTTAATTTTGCAATTAAAATTCATAACTACCTACTATTTGATGGCGCGATTTTTTAAACATTTTTGATCTATATTTCTTAGCATTTGACATGCTCCGCCACTTTTTTAAAATACAGATTATTTGTCAATAAGAAAAAAGAGATTTTTTGTACTAGCGGGAAATCTCATGAACCCAATATAGCATCAGTATTTTATCAACATCGACGCCATCTATCGAAAACGTATTTGCATACATTTTTGTTCCGTGCATGAGGAGCAGAACATAAAAAGATATAACAAGAAAGAACCATCTGATTAATAAAAGGGATCCGATGTTGCCAGAAATATTTTAAAAGTAGGCACAGGCAGATGGTGCATACAGCCACATCTAACTTCCTATAGGAAATCGTTGGGCGCGCCTCGCTTTTATTATTTAGGGGTAAAATCCCCCTGTAAATTGTTAATACGGCTGGCCGGTCACGGAAAAGTTAAATTAGAGATCGGCCGCCTCTGTTTGGCTGCGTGAAATCGCTTCGATTTGTTCGTATGTTACTAATGGGCTGCGTGCTACTCAGACATACGTTGTTGTACATGCACCTACGTTGTTAACGACCTAAGCCTACCCCCACCATTGTTTACAAATAATCCTATAGTTACTGATTAGGAATACTTAGAAACCTTATTCGTTTATTTTTGTTATATAAGAAGATACCTACTTTCTACAATATTTTTGTTTTGCAATACAAAAATACATATTGAGAAAATAATGTTGCTTAAAATAAATATCAATATGTTATTTCATGTAATGTATTCCTTGTGATGTTTTTCCAGTCTATATTTCACCAACATTTTTTGAATCGCAGCATATTAACGAAAACTACAATTTTTTATTTGAGCAGTCAGTGTGTAAACACTTTAAGAAGTCAGTGTGTTTTGGGAACTAGGCGAATCTACCATGAACATAACAATAGGTATAGCCACAGATATAGTATATACGCTATATCTATGGGTATAACTTAGAAAATCTAAAACCAAGGGTTAATTCACGACGTACTTATCAAATTCTAAACTCTCACCACTTATCAAATTCTTATTACTATATCATTTCTATAGGTAATTTTAGGTCTTTTAGCAAGCTACGAAAGATGGCAATAATTTAAAATATTAATATGCCTTTTCGGTTATGTAGTATTAAAGTGAAAAGAAATGCTTTCATCAATGGTAGCCATTATCTTGATCTGTCTCTGAAGTCTGTTTTGTTGTTCTATCTCTCAACTACCTATATGTTCTCTCAAGGTGAAACCTCGCAAAATATGATGGCTTCTCACATACGAGTAAGTATAATTCCATATTAAAATCATATCTTTAAAAATATACGCATAAAAAATTCACAACAGCAAAAAAAGTGCTACCTACTACATATATTTTAATCTACTGTGGTTTTTTTTTAATTTAATCGGTGAATCGTATTACCCGCAAGGCAGCGGAGTGAAACAAGTTCATTCAGACGGTGCTAATAACGGCCCGGCCGCGGTAATCAACGGCCTAATAGTTGTCGTGCCCTCTTTGCCACCCGCTTTGTTTCAAACACCCCACGCCTACTTCCGAGCTCCAATCTCTACATCAATATTTACGAGCAAATCTATTGAAATTTGTGCAAATATTACCTTTAATTCGTTGTGTTAAATGAAAAATATCTGAATACGAATACATATCTGGTTATTATGAATAACTGTATTACTTGTGTTAAGCAAAATCCGTATATTATTGTTCGGCGAGCACATTATACAAAAACAGCTTTGTCGTGTAAGTGTCTTTAAACCAAGCCTAAACGGAGCGCAAATAAATTCCTGCGTTGAGACGTAATGAACATAGAAATAATCTACCAAACCAATAGCATAAAGTTATTTTTCAGTAAAATTGAAACCTGCTTCCTCAAAATTTGGGGATTTCCATGTGTCCCGTTTTTGGATTCTGATTTGCTGACATTGGGATCCTTTCCAATAAAAGAAGAACAATTCCTTTCCAATCAGTCTACAATTGTCGAAGAATTCAATAAATATACAGAAAACCTCCTTCATGTTCGATAATAAAAGTTCAAGCATATTAAAAAACTCAATTTACCAGATTGCGTCGCATTCTATTGATAGAGAACAAATTTTTTTAAACATAATTTTTTTTTTTTCTATTGTTCTTTGATTCTTTATCTATTTAAGTTTTGGTTGAGTGGAACTTTAATAAGATATAAATTTCTTAACGTGTTTTATGGTACTGTTACTACGATCGACTCAAAGTCAACGAAAAAAGAAATAAGTGCTAATTTATTATCAGACAAAGTATTAACGTTAAATGCCACTTCAAAGGTTACAATCTGTCACGGCAAAATATTGTTTTCAATACAATATTCATCTTGATTTATAATTCACCTGACAATAACATATTGATATGTGACATCGGATGGCTTTCGGAAGGCCCACGCAAAGCGGCCAAGGAACACAAAACATAATTGTTTTATTTTATCACCTTCCACTTTTGTTCACAAACTCGATTGGATTAATAACACAAAATAGGTGAGTGGGCGTGGGTAGAGGCACATTGCCGTCCTTACTCCGAAAGGTACTAATCAGACCTGACCATTGTTTCCCACACCGAGACAAAACAAAGTTCCGACGAATTCATTAACATCCAATCAATGCTGCCCGCCTGGTACCTGCTCAACTCTGCTCTCTTAAAAGGTAACATAACATTTTCAATTCGTTTACCAAGTTTCTTCATGAACAAAGATAAATAAACGGCTGAGAGACAAATAACATATTAATATGTGCATGTTGGCTGAATACCAAATATTTGATTTGTTTCATAAAAGAGACATAAGGATACTCGACGTAAATATTAAAACACGTTCGCTAATAAGTGTAATGGAATGCAGTTTTTAGAGACAGTTCGTTGTACAGGGTCCATTTAATTATTTAACACATATTGGAGGTGTAAGCTTCGTAAACCTGTTTCTCAAGAGATTACCCACCAGATTACCTACCAACCAGGTAAACTTAATTTTATAAGTAGGACTGTCGGAAGTATTTTCATACATTATAAACTTATATTTACTATAAACTTATATTTATAATGTATGAAAATACTTCCGACAGATGGCGCAGGCGTCACCCAAAGACGTTAAATATGAATGTTTTATCGAAATTAGCAGTCAGGAGCAATTGTCACGATGGCTGAATTGGCAAAGCATCTGGACGGTATCCAGGAGATGCAGGTTCAAATCCTGCTCGTGATTGTTATTTTCGATTTAACATTTTTCACTTTGTGTTTAATGTATAGTGCTAAGCATGTCAAATGCTAAAAATATATATATAAAAATATCTAAATATTTATAGGGTTTGCGTCATTATTAGGAAAAACTTAATTGTAAAATTAAGTTTACCTGGTCGGTATAATGTATGAAAATACTTCCGATATATGGAGCAGGCGTCACCCAAAGACGTTAAGTATGAATGTATTATCGAAATTAGCAGTCAGGAGCAATTGTCACGATGGCTAAATTGGCAAAGCATCTGGACGGTATCCAGGAGATGCAGGTTGAAATCCTGCTCGTGATTGTTAATTTCGATTTCACACTTTTCACTTTGTGTTTAAGATTTTAGAATGGCAATTTATGAAATAAAGTTTCTCAATACTAATTGGAGGACACCTAATCACCTATGTCATCCTGCAATATGTAAAACACATCTACTGTAAAAGCACGCAGGATTACTCTCCGTCCAGAATCGGAATAATCTTACCAAAATTAAATATTGTGCAAAATTAATAAATCAAAAATGAAAATCTTGAAAAATACCTTTAAGTGAAAAGGTTTTAAAATGAACTAAATAAATAAATAAAGGATTGAAATTAAGTCTCTGGAAATAACAAAAAACGTTATTTTGATTCGAATAGACTTTATAGAATTATCTACGGAACGGATCGAATACGGCGTAGGCAGTGTTCAGGTAATCATTAAACAGCTATGGGTGGCATAGCTGTGTCTCCATATTTAATAACAAGTACCCAGCTGTACTTATAAATAGTTTTATCTTATCATAATCCTTGTATAAAATTGTAACGTGGTCGGAGACGCCCCGTAAACAGTATTTAATTTCCGTAAGCTCCCCGGCGCCATTAGCCCAAAATAAATAAGCTTCAAGAGGGCGTGAATTGCCTTCCCCGCGACCCGTTCGCTTCCCCCTCTATGCTGCCATCGGATAAATTTGGAAAGTGGCAACAGAAGCGAGCAGATGGTGATTTATTTTCGTGTTTTATAATAATTACAAGCGGCTACAGGGGAACGGCATTGTGTTTCGCGCTCCCTGACCCTCTAATGGCATCCAGGACGTGAGCTCTATTCTAACATTATTGCGTTTTATTTTTCTCTTAATGATTGACGACCACATCTTATGGATAAGCATTAAACAGCTCCGTTCGATAATGAACTTAAAAATAAAATAAACAACCGATATATTTAAACGGACGTTCTTTCTTCCTGGGATTTAAATATTTAATTTTGATTAAATTTAATTAATAAGTCTGTAAATTAAGTAAGAGATAAAATACTTGCAACGAGAATTGATTTCATCGCGAACATAATTGTTATTTTAATAATTTATCTAAATGAGATCATGGATTAATTTTGGAATTTATGTACTCACCGTTAAGGTAAAGACTTGGTATTTTATTACTCGAACAGCATAAAAGGTGTAGAGGTTCTCGTATCGGAGGGATTATTAAATATTCCGCGATGGTATCTCCAGATAATAAGCGCCCAGTAATTACGTAGGGACTCATTGACTCCTCGGTTTTATGTGCACCGTGAATATTTTAATATTAATAGCTCGTTTTGGTTTGTGAGTTATACATATGTACATGGATAAAAATAAAAACTCTGAGAAAGTATGGGATGGTTAGGGCCGTCATGAAAACGGATGACGAACTATAAAAAACCAATGTACATTTTGTTACCACTAAAGACATTTGTGTGTGTATATGCTACTTTATATAGCTCCAAATAAACTTTAACCTTTTAAAAGAACTTTAAATATTGTATATAATTTATTTTCAAATAACGCATTTATTTTTTGATACGATATTTCGTTATTATTTATGCTATTCTCTTATGACAATGAAAGTGTATAATATAACTCTATTATTATTGTGATAATAGTTAATTTATACCGTAGTTTTAATTATTTCCTAATATTAGCAAAGTAAATAATATAATATTTATATTAAAAAACGAATAGATATAGAAAACTAATTGTTATCTTAATTTATAAATAAAGGAAAGCAAAACTGTATTTAATTACTTTCTAATTTTAGGCACGTAATTAGGTACTATTAATTTGTTATCGCTTTTGGGGATTCAATGACGCGCTTAATTGGTTTTGGTAAAGGAAAAGTGACAATGTTAGTATTATATAATATATAATTAATTATGCATGTGCTCCCTTTTTTTAAATATGGATTTGATAATATACAACGCAAGCGTGAACTTATACTAGGCGTGCATAAGCGTGCAGATGTGAGCGAGCGCTACGGTGCGTGGCGTTCGTGCGCTAGTAACAACTCACCACCTTCCGTCTCGTGCCACACGATGCCCTCCAGCGTGACCGATGTACCAGGCTCGCAGGGGCCGAGGCAGTCGGGCTCAGTAATCGTGCCAACCGATGTTCCAACGCACACTTCTGCGGTTTCCTATAAATAAAACACACCTCTTTAGAATTGCTGCTCTCCTGTTTACACATTTATCTCAAGCATGTGTCTCCTTTACATAAAGATGAGGAGGCATCAAGAATTGAGTGGGATGTACTATGGAATTACTATGTTGGTTTTTTTCATAAGGTAAGGCATTAGGCATTTAACTAAACGTAAGTACACTTTTTAATGTTTAATTAGACGAAAGGCGCAGTGGGTTGATGGTTATATGCATTTTTAATAGCATTTGTCTGCGATTTAATCTAGGTAAACTTTAGAATGACCTTTATGCGAATATTTTTAGAACTATTCATAATTTAAGACTTTTTTATTTCTTTTATTTTTATAAACTAAAATTATTATAATTAGACGTGGTGTTGTACAAATTATGTAAAACATATTAATTGAAATTTGTAATATAATTTAAACAGAACACACGTCCACGAACATACACTAAACATTTATTTCGTACGACCATCGAAACGCCCCATAAATTATATTGCAACCGCAAACATGTTAAAAACTTATATTAATTTTATACTGACCGCACACGTGGTGATCAGCATAACAGCTGACTGGGTTTTCATTTTATATATGACCATACGCGATTTTTTCTACAAAATGTTTAATTTAATTGCCGACATAAATGTAGATAGTGATCTGTGCCCTGATATTCTATCAAGTATTACGATTTCAGTATTTTTTTTTTTAATAGAGCCCCATCTAGCGTCGGAAATACGCAACTCTAGGATTATAATCCAACTGAATTGAAAACTATTACAAGAGTTAGTGATACTAGTGAAACACCAATCTACTGTCATACGTAAACTGATCCATTTACATTCAAGCTTCATTGTTATAAGTTTAAAACGCACAGCTCATGACCTCAAAATCAGACAGTACCTATTTGTAATAGTATGATTTCCCAGCTAGTCCGCTATTAAATGATAATTCTATGAGAATTCAGTAATATGTTTTAATACAACACATGATTTAGTTTTGAGGTTTTTTCAGGTCAAAATATATGTATGGACGCAGAGCATTGTCCTTCAGCATAAGTACATATATTTCTGAACCTAGAAAAAGAATAGCTTATTTCTTTATTTTCTTTATTTGATTCTGGAAAAATGAAAACTTTCTATGGAAAAGTAATTCTTGTATCATTAGTGTGAAGTAGAGTGACGTATTTATATTTTAAAGTAAGGCAGAATCGAATTTATTATATTAAAATATTGTAAGTTATGGAAATATACCGCTTATTTTAAAAGATAAAGGTTGATTGACGTGATAACGTAACATTGGTTCATGTGATGACCTTATTATATTCACCGACTCCGTGTATCCATCTTCAAATCTAACATACCTTTATGTGTATAGTCTACAACAAGTATACATATTGCATAGTAAGCACAGATCTTTTAATTAATTTACATCTTGTCCGTGTGGTGACGGACTAAGAATACAAGTGTCACCACCCCATTCTTTCCCACGGGTGTCGTATGAGGCGACTGGGGGAAGTAAGCAATTATCATCCATTGCATGACTGGTGGTAGGGCTGGGTACCAAGTGCGGGTACTCACTTGGTATCGGGCCCGAGCGCGTTGGTACCACCATCTCCCGTGTGACCGGCCATGAAGCACATCGTTGCGTTTTGGCTGTAGCAGGAGATAACCGTTTATTCTTTCATTTCATATCGGTGAAATGAAATGGTGAGCAGCGGCTTGACAATACTCTCGGTATAGTTGAGTCCATGAGCGACGGTTACCATTTACCATCAGATGGACCGTGGCACGTCTGCCACTACATGCAATAAAAAAAATAGTACTCGTAGGTTAAAAAAAGTTTAATAAACATTAGACTAGTTATTTCGTCAATGATGTGCATTATCATTATACATAAAGATCCACTGGTACTGTGTGACAGTACATTACACAGTTCCAGTGGTCCGCCAGTATAGTTTATTTAGTGGGTGAGCGCCCCACATTACTCGCTCGTTGCCCCAAACAACGGCATTTTATCACGCCTTAACAATAAAAAAAAAATATGGTTGTCTGTAAAATCGGTTTACGGACTATAATTTTACGTGATAACATCATATTTATGTTTTCTGAGAGTTTCACAAACAATGCATCGGTCGCCATACATTTTTCGGATCGTGAGTCTTTTTCGTGCATCCAGCCGGGCGTTCATCTATATATCTACTATTATAAAGCTGTAACAGAGCTACGAGGGGTGATCCAAAAGTAATGATAATTGGTTACTTCAGGTCCACATAAAAATCCAAAAAAAAATTTTTTCGCTAGCTTATACACTCACTACGTCAGCCTAAAAAAATCATATAAATAGGTCAGGATTTCCGGGAGATACATTCATTTGAATACGAACTGTCGAAGAGATAACATCAACATGGAGAAAAACGAAATTAGAGCAGTGATCAAGTACCTCTGTTTGAAAAAAATGTCTACAAAAGACATACACTGTGACTTGGTGGAAACATTGGGGGACTCTGCTCCTCCATATTCTACAGTTGCACGCTGGGCCAAGGAGTTTAAGCTGGGCAGAACATCCACTGAAGATGAACATCGCGAAGGACGCCCATCCACGTCCCTCACAGAAGACAACGTGAAAAAAGTCGAAGATGTTGTGTTGGCAGATCGAAGAGTGACCATCAGGCATGTAGCTGAGGTCACAGGGATCTCATATGGAAGCGTTCAAAGAATCATTTCGAACGAGTTGCATATGAAAAAGGTCTCTGCGCGTTGGGTTCCCAGAATGTTAACCGACGAGCAAAAGAAAAAACGAGTTGACATTTCGAGGGTCAATCTCGAAAAGTTCCAAGCAGATAAAGAAAATTTTTTGTTGCGTTTTGTGACTATGGACGAGATCCACCATTTTGATCCTGAAACAAAAAAACAATCGATGACTTGGAAGCGAGCCTCCTCACCGACGCCAAAGAAATTCAAAGTCTCAAGTTCGGCGGGAAAGGTTATGGCGTCTGTTTTTTGGGACGCTAAAGGAATAATTTTGGTGGAATATTTGGAAAAGGGAGCCACTATTATGGGCTCTTACTACGCAGACCAAATAAGAAGATTACGGGAGGCCATTAAGGAAAAAAGACGCGGCAAATTGCGAGCTGGAGTGCTGTTTCACCAAGACAACGCACCGGCTCACAAAGCCGCAGTAGCGATGACTGCCATTCAAGAAACGGGATTCGAACTGGTCGAACACCCTCCCTATTCGCCAGATCTGGCTCCTAGTGACTTTTACCTCTTTCCTCGGCTCAAGGAACACCTCCGAGGCAAGAAATTTGAAGACAATAGCGAATTAATGGCCGCTGTTGAGGCGTTTTGGGAGGGTCAAGAAAAGGAATTTTTTTCAAAGGGAGTCCTGGGTTTAGAAAAAAGATGGACTAAATGTATTGATTTGTTAGGAGACTATGTAGAAAAATAAAATATTATTTTAACTTTAATTACCGTGTTTTATTTTCATTATCATTACTTTTGGATCACCCCTCGTAAATCTGTACATTTAAGATATTTGAGAAAAAAAATCTGAATTAGGCTATATAAGCGTGTCTAAACACAAAACGACTGTATTTAGATTTTTGTCTGTTTATTTGTTTGTCTGTTTGTTTGTTCAAGCATCACGCAAAAACTACGGAATGGATTTTGATGCAACTTTTTTTGTTTGATAGCTCTTGATTAGATTTAACAACTGGTACCTGAGATATAACCAGAAAACTAGCTTTAGGCAAAGGCTAGACGATTTATGAGACGTTATCACGTCAAAAAGTTAGCTTCTGACATTTTCCAATAACACGGTTTTTGATTATGTTTCACAAAACCTTTATTAACTGTGGAAGTTATTTTTAAATAACACAAATATTTAGGATTTTTATACACAAACCTTGTGATTTGTGTTATTCGACTTCCTTTAGTTGGTAAAGCTCTAAATCTCCCATTCAAAGACGTCAACGAGTTTTCTTGAAGCAGTTGGCTCAGATTTTGATGCTAATTATTCTATGTGCATTCTGTATTACTCAAGCTTTGGTTCGATTGTAGATTCTAGTTAAAATACCTATCTAAATGAATAATGCTCTTTTAGAGTTCATTGCAGAGTTGTCTGTACATTACAGATATTTGAGAAAATATGACTGTACAGATTCAAGCGTCTCTGAATATAAAACCTTTTTTTAGAACTTTTGGCTATTAGTTAGCGCATCACGCCAAAACTACTCAAGCGATTTTGATGGAGCTTATTTGTTTGATAGCTCATGATTAGACTTATGTTTTGTATGTTTGATCCAACTGTACCTATAGGATACCATAACAGTAGCATTTGGCTGGGGTGGGGACTAAAACTACACTCGGTAAAGGTACCAACATTAAAAAGATATCGCTTAATTGAACAGTATTTTTGTAATAACATGATGATTTGCCATGACTATCCCTTTTCCGTGCCATTTTACTAACAGCAACAAGCACTGTTTATCTTCTTTTCTTTTTCTTTTCTTTCTTCTTTGATTTTGTCCTTTAAATTTTAAACTTAAAGGTTTCGTTTTCATAAACATTAAAAATGCCATTTGGAGCATAGTTTGCTTTTAATTATGGCGACACTTTTTTATCCGGTCTTATAAACGTTTGTGTATCAACGTCTCGTGTTTCACCATTAATGTTACAGTAGCTGATACGATGACGTTGTTTAAAGTTTCAAGACATGCTTCTGACGCTAAATCAGAGCTATAAGCAATAAGCATTCGGTTGCGAAACTGGCATATTATTATGTATTGATGTTTACAAAAAAATTACCACATTGCCTAATCCAAATCTCAATATCTGGTTATTTTAGGTACTTTTTCGAAAATTTTCCATCCATCCCTACTCGTAGAAAATTGTTTTTGTAATTTTATATGCTGGACAGATTATACGAAATTGAATCCAAAGCATCTCGAAATATTCCATATTTAGCGAAGTAATGAAACTTTTTTGCGACAGTTCAAAGTTCAGTCAAGTATCACTAACATTATTCAAAGTATAATTCACACAAAGTATCATCTAAGAATACTAGGTGAAAACCCGGCTTCGCTCGGGTGAAATGTGACTCATAATACACAATCTTTTACAAAACTGATACGTGTGAATCGGCCTTAACGAACTCAAGATGGCATCCCAGTGGCCACAAATGGCGACTGCCATTTGCACCATTAAAATTTAACAAAATACTCGACAATCCGGATTTAAAAATCATTATTTTTTTATGTTATATTATTCAGGTAAGATTTCAATCGAGTCTACCGAACCCCTTGACCGAATTATTAATATAGATGTAAAGAGAAACCACAGCAATAAGACTATGTATCCCCAATCGTACGAAATATTAACTCTGTGTCTATCGCTGTTTGAATGTCATTGAAAGCAATGTTTGCTGGGGTCTAAATAATGATCTATTGTTTCGTTATTAAGAATGGTTTTTACGCTATATTTATAGTGTGTTGTAAATTTCTAAGCCTTTGGTAAATAGAAATCTACACGTTTATACTGTATATAAGAAAAACCACACATTCAAAATGTAGTTATAAATATTTGACCAATTTACAAGTTTAATTCTTACTAACTGTTGCCTGCGATTCCGCCACATGCAAAGGCTGATTTTAATCTTATATCTCAGGTTCCCTATAGTAGCGGGATAAAACTTTTAACTAACTGTTTTAATGTAATCAAGAGCTAGGTATCGACTAAAAAGAACATTCAGTAGTTTTTGCGTGAATTGCGAAATATTTTGATGTATTTTTGGGCCTTATTTTTCTTAAATATTCTCTACTAGTAGTCTAGATTACGTTACAACTATATAATGTGAAGTATACATAGATATATGCACGTTCACCGAATACAGGTATATTATTGAATTTATATTAGTTAAATAAACTATATTATCCTCTATAATTGCTTCAATATTCAAAAGGTTGTTTCGGTCGGTTGGATGCATTTGGTCTTCGAACACTCTTCAACATAATAATCATCGTTTTTGGCAAAGACAGCTTGACATAACTGAGTCCAGAACAACGGTACTAGTCTCCTATTAAAAGCAATAAAACCCGCTAGAGGTCATCATATTTCGTGAATATAAATTGTACTAAGTACACTATATAATCCAAAAACCAATGTTAATTAATTTGTAATGCGTAATCCGCTTTAATAATTATCCGTTTGATGATGTCATAATGCCTTCAACAAAGAGCTCAGAGTACCGCACAATATTCAAATCGACGTTATTACATAATTTAAAGTTATTGTTCTCGCAAATAATTGAATACTCAAAACAAATTAATACAAATTTAGCGTGTTGAACCTTTATGTCGCTTTGTATAGCTCATTGATAAAATTAATATTTAATACTGATTTTGGTAACAATGCGAAGTGAAAATTTTAACAACAATAATTATTATGTACTTCTTTGACCATATTCAATTACATATAATATCTATTGTATAAATGGGATCAAGGGGGATCTCTTTTTTAACTATTCACTATTTTATTATCAACGATCGCAGACGTGTCAACGGCCCATCTACTGATCCGCTCATGGGCTTCAGCAGTACTAATTTAAATGAGCACAGCCAAGTAGCCACCGGTATTGTGAAAAACTTGAATATCTCTGAAAGATTATATTGATAATTCGGCACTTGTCCTAAGTCACGGTAATCGAACTTAGTAGCGTAAAAGATTATCTAAAACCTTTTTAATAATTGACTTATAAAATATTCTAATATCAAGTGTGCATCAGCGAAATATTAATTTTCTCAATGATTTACTTCAAAATTCGTTGCGTTTTCCATTTGAATCGCAGCACCGAGTAGTAGGATTGCAAAATTCAAACAGCGTTTACGGCATAGAACATAATCAAATGAAGCCATTTACATTCAGCGCCCGATATGAGAACGTTGCGGCAGCATCACCTCTCTCACTCACGCACCCGGTTAATGGCATCACAAATTGCGAACTAAAGCACTCTGCCAGCGAATCCGAAATGCCATTTAGAGGAAAGCTTTTGGAAAAATAACAAATTTTTATGTGAATCGACTGATATTACGTTAGGACAATAATCTCTTGACGTTACCATTTATAACTATAACGAAGTGGATTATATCCATAGGGTAGAAGTTATACATAGGGTAGTATATGAGCAATACGCTCCGACGATGTCCCAATTTAAAGTTCACTGTGTTTATAATTAAAATGAATGTAGCATTCAAGCCACGGAACAACCTGGTTGGTCCGTGATTCAAATGAACGTTTAACAAAATATGAAGGTAATTAGTCGAATACTTTAAAAATGACAAACATGGATGTCACCTCCATGGTATTCATATTTAAGTTATCTATAGCTCAGAGTACTCGTACGTCAATGGAAATAATAAAATTAAAATATATCCACGCGGGTGACTATAAATTAAAACTAAACACTTTATTGTTAGTAGAACTACAAAATAAATGTGCAGTGTCTACGCCCACTAAGAACAATCAACCGCAGAACCGCTTAAATATGCCATAGACAATACTCGCGTAGAACTATAAAGCGAACATACAAACATATTAAAATTTCGACACGTATCGCTATTAAATCTTTTATGGGTGACGGTGTGAACGTTACAAGTTGAACCGGTTGCCAAGGAGGCATTGCGCCCAACTCCGAGGGGTCGTGTCGGTCGAAGTTATGAACGCCAGCTCAATGTTATATTCTCCCGCTAGTACTATATAAACAAGAGCGTATAGCTCCAACCAGCTGCCGTTTTATCTTTGAAAACGAAATCGTTTATCAAAGGATCTTCTCAAAGTAATGCTTGTGGGATTTACATATTTTAATACACCTAGACAATATTACTGCACATGCACAACTAGTGTCTGGAGGTGTGCTGCATTGTCGATAGAATCACGTTTACAATACAATAGCGAGCAAATCAATTCACAAGAAACAGGAACAAAAGAGCATGCCGCGTGAGAGTATAATGAGCGCGTTCGCTTTAAGGTACCATTCAGACACCGAAGGAAGTCGTTTGAACCTCTTCCACCGCGGTATCGCAGGAACTAATTTGTAGCTGTACCGCCGACACACGCTTCAAAAGGAAAGTGTCTCTATGAACTCCATCATGCTACATAGCTAATGACTTGTAACTATATCTCAGCCCGCATACATAACAGTATAATTTTCAACAGTCGTACCATTTACGTTACGCGCAGTGGACGATGACAAATTGCGGCTAAATTTCATGTACTAGTGAATAATTTGGCAAGGGATAACTCCACTGGAGCACGGGAAACGATTCGCAGCAGCGATTCCAAATTACAATCTACTAAACCGAGGAAACATACGTCATTAAAATAATTTAGGGAAATGGCACGTTTTAGTACTGGCGTTTATGGCAGTTTGGTGGATGGACCGAGCTCGCGGCGTGCCAGAAGCAATAAATAGCGGGGCGGAGCCACCCACCATCTTGTTTATACACCACCTACCCGAGACGGAACATTAATTTTGTACTATGCGGAATAAATGACAACAAAGAGTGTTCGCGCCAGCTAATGGGATAGAACACAGTAAGTGTTCCGACTTATAAGAACTTTGTCAAGAAAGAGAAAAACGAAATTACGAATAAGTCTAATTATACTGAGAACTGAGGAGAAATCTGCTGTGTGTCTAAGCTTCATAGCGAAGTAAATTATCATTTAAATGAACTTTCAAATGCAAAAAAGCGGCCACGACGTTGAAGACTGGGAATAATTATCATTCAGTTTTGTCGCGCTTTTCTTCAATGATATGACGTGTTTTAAATAAATTATGTAAATAAATATTTCAGATAGATAGCCTATTTTGTAACGTATTTATTTTAATGATGAATAAAATTTAATTGAAGTCAATATTTAATTGAATGAGGTTATTTTGTGTAGGTATGTCCAAAGATAACCGGGATTGACCGTGGGTGTGGTGGGCTCTCCTCCTAAAATATCCATTCTACTTATAATAATAATACTTTTTCTCCCGATCCCACTTAATAAGAGCAACTTTAAAGTGGTGGCTATAATAATAATACGAGTAATAACACAGTTTAAACAATATGTCTAAGTACACGATAGTATCAAAATTTTAGTAAGTTTTAATAGGAGCGTTGACGAGTTATAAATAATAATTAAGGAGCACAATCGGGCACACGGGGGTACGTAGCGAAGGGTCGTTGTAACCCTACTCAGGGCTGACACGAACTAATTAACTTTGTACCTACAATTCGATTTGATACCGCTACTGTTTCAATGTTAAAATTTTGAACGTAAGGTTCCCAGATTGAAAACATTTTTAATTTATTCATTACTTTTAAACTGTCATAACTGAACGTTGCTTAGTAACAATATTTTTATCTTATGATATGAGTAAATAAAATATAAAATTCTCGTTGAATAAATTCATAGTGAAGGCAAAATATATTTTGAGATAAAAACTGATAGAATTTAAAACTAAATCATTTTAAGGGAGAATGCTTTACATTTTTCCAAAATATAACTCTGTTAAGTAAATAAGATAAGCTAAAGAAGATATAAGTGTTATTATGGTGTTAGAGAACTCACCTGCTATGGAGCTACAACTCACAAAAAATAAACTAACTCATTGTATAGTAAGATTTGAATTTAAGGGTTCGTATGTTTACGACATAATGGCGCAATGGCGGATGATCATTTTCATACTAAATAATTGGGTAAGTGTTAATATAGAAAATCACATTTCCTATTAAATTCTGTTACTTAATTCGGAAGTTGAGCGGTCTGTGAATCACAAAATGTTCCTGAGGGTTCTTAATGCCGGCGGTATTCCATTCATGAACTAGGTATTAAAATAATTAGAACGCTTCGTGTAACTCTTGTGCCAGATAACATTAATCTTGCGATCTAGATATTATCAAAGGTTTTATATCGTTGTTTACGTATCTAAAATAATTCAAGATACAAAAAACCTCGTTAAAATACTGGTTCAAACTGCTGATATTTTTATGGTTCAATTTTAATTTGATTTGATAGTTTAGGTTTTAAATTAGATAATAGTAATATAAGGTTTTATTAAAATATATTCAATCAAAATAGTCTTAAAACAATTATTACAAGAGGCATAGGAAAACAATCAAACAGCCTTTTATACCGGGGCGCTCTCATTCGAAAATTCAATCGAGATTAATTAAAAATAAAATCGGGACGTCACCGGGGCCAGTGGTAATTAAAACATGAATAAATGAAAATGGAATTTAAAGTTTCAATTACAATTACGGATTAAAGATGGGTACGAATGTTGTTTATCATCTGTATTTTAGTTTTACAACTTCATTAGCGGCTGCTGTCGTAATCCCTTGATAAGGCCTTGTAATTAGTTTTCCAATATGGCGCTGTATACAATGAACAAATGGCGTTTAAATTAGATATTGACATAAGTCAGGAGTGACTTAAATGCTTAGATAAATAAACTACGCAAAGTGTAAGTCGTCTACTTTGTCTCTCATATCACGATGTAGGTGTAGCTGATAGCGTAATGGTTCAAAATCCAGTGCCATGTTGTGGTTTGAATACCCACACAGAAAAATACTTTGTGTGATCCACAAATGGTTATTCTAAGTCTAGATATAATTTGTAACCATTAATTGCTTATTAAAAAAAGTTCGTAATGCAAGGAATTGACTTTTAATTATAAAAAACGACGCCAAAACTAAGTGTTAGTATTTTTTTAAGGTATCTTCCAGCGATATTCTCTGTTTGACTATAACCTGTATTAATCTTTAAGATGCCCTTGGACGATTAGAGGTGACGTTCTGGATTTTTATTCCATATAAAGCAACACATTAATATACAATCGTAAACAGTTTTGTTTGTTTCATGTTATCAGTTTGTAAATTGAACTTTTAATCTTTATACACATAAATAGCAACGATATTATTAAATAATAAACTTTAAGATTTCACATTTATTTACATTAGACCATGGACTTAATAAAACGAACGGACTGATTGTGTCACTCAGAGTCGGCCAGTTCGCTGTACGTACATGCCGACACGCACACATTCACACCTTAGTCGGACATTGCGCGAGTAAACGTTATCACAGTCGGTACGTCTACGCTGCAAAAAAATATCAAAATACAGCATATCTTGTGTGGTGAAAAACCGTAGTGACAGAAAGAAAAAAATCCAGGAGTCACGTTTCATAGGTAAATGAATAATTTAATCACTTAGTTCCCGATTTTATACATTAAAATTTATATTAATTCACCAGAACAAAATAATTCATCACAATGCCAGTATTGCGCATATTCGCTAGTGGAAATTACCCGAAATATGGGAATTTTATAGTTTATATTTAAGGTGCTATTTGTTTAGGTTAAATTACTATACTTTGATTTTTTATTTTGTAGACTAAAATGATATTTGATTGCCAAGTATCATTAATAGTGTTGCTGTAGTCTGAGTTATCGAAAAAATATTTTTTTTTGTTTTTTATTATAATAAATTTCTGATGGTTTATTAATTTGAATTTGCGTTGATCAGTAGTATAAATAGCATGAGTTTATTATTGTAACATTTACAAAATCTAAATTAAAGTAATCATACCTATTTTAATGTTTTCTATACTATTATAAAGCTGTAACAGCTGTGTCTGTACATTAAAGATATTTTAGAAAAAATGACTGTAACAGACTATATAAGCGTATCTAAACACAAAACTTTTTTTTTTTAATTTTTTGTCTGTTTATCTGTTTGTTTGTTCGCGCATCACGCAAAAACTGCTGAACGGATTTTGATGCAACTTTTTATTTGATAGCTCTTGATTACACTTAACAACTGGTATACATTTTATACGCTACTTTATCGGGAAGCTGAGATATAACCCAAAAACTAACTTTTGGCTGCGGCGGAGCTGCGAGGAAAGGCTAGTAACGTAATAAAATTGCATTTGCGAGTGTTATTTATGTTCATAATAAAATCGCATTTAACGAAAGCGACTTAAAATAAGGTGATAGATGCCCACCGTAGATGCCTATTTGTCTGCTTATTATCATTTTAGTTAAAATGGAAAAAATAAAAGCCGAACTTTCTTAATCACAATTTATTTCTGAAATATTACTTTCAGAATCTACATTTACTAAGAATCTTTCTGTTACATTATCAATAAGGTGAACGAGTAGCATCATTTTGTTTCGTTACTTTAAGTATAATAACATACTCGACATATCTCAACTACCATTGCAGTGTCAACAACTTTAGCCCTCAGTAAATAATTCTTTAATTTCAGCCATTTTGAAACATTTGTTATGTCTTGCGACACGCCCCTTTACCTTTGCCCATACTAGTTATATGGGATTTGATTTACAGTGCTAAGGAAGTCTTTTGAGATGTTGACACCATACTCAACAGTGAACTCCTCAACTACATTTTTTGATAATAAGTCTTTTCTTTTGTAATGATTTACAGTAATTCTGCTTTAATCAGTGTATTCATTTATTAATTGTTTACATTCTTTGAGTTTAGCCACTTTTGAACTGGGCCTTACGCCACCCTGTAGTGGCAGTTTTATTCTACCACATGGGAGTGGTAAAAAGCGTTATCTAATACCAAAACGAAATCATCAAAATTACTTCTAGCCACTCTTCAAAATATTCTATTTTAATAATAATATATCTGCTTACAATTAGAAACTGTAGCGGCCCATATAGATAACATAAAACTGTTTAAAACAGTAAGCTTTGTGTATTCCGCTCACCTCAAAAAAGAGCAATAGTTTCCTAGAATTATGTGAACCCCATCTGCGCTAGAACAATAACTCTACCGATTACAACTGCATCGGATTCCTCGGAA
Organism: Leucoma salicis; assembly: GCA_948253155.1. Lineage (NCBI taxonomy): Eukaryota > Metazoa > Arthropoda > Insecta > Lepidoptera > Erebidae > Leucoma > Leucoma salicis. Next base: position 7,091,549 of record OX411820.1, on the reverse strand, counting down.
ACACATTAACTGTCAAAGCAGTAAAGACACCTTGGCTACTGTAGTCCCGACAAACATGCAAGTTAATCCCGTTTTATTGACATAATTATGTTATCCTTTATTACCCATTATCTGCCGATTATTTATTTTAAGTTTTAAATAAATACAGTAAAATTGTGGTTTTTTTTTGCACTATTGACCTTTTCAAATAGTACGGTATATTTCATATACATTTCCAATAAATTTATCTGCCAACCTGTTTTTTTTTAATATGTATAATAAAAAGGGTAAATTTGCCTAACATGGCAACTCTAAATTCATTCACACATAGATAGCCGCCGCCATTACGTATCTTCTAGGGGAAGTAAGCAATTATCACCCATTGCATTTCTGGTGGTAGGACTGAGTACCAAGTGATAGTACTCACTTGTTATCAGGCCCGAGCGGGTCGGTGCCACCGTCTTCTGTGTGACCAGTCATGAAGCACGTCAGTGTATTTTGGCTGTAGCAGAAAATAGCCGTTTATACTTTCATTTCATTATCTCAGAAATGAAATGGTGCGCAGCAGCTTGACAATGCTCTTGGTACATTTGAGTCCATAAGCGGCGGTTGCCACTTACCGTCGGGTGGGCCTTGGCTCGTCTGCCATCATAAGCAATCAAAAAAAATATGTACAACAACAACAACATAGCATCACGCCTGTATTCCCCGAAGGGGTAGGTAGAGGTGTATTACACACCCACGACTCGCCAGCTATGTTTAAGCCCCACGTAATAGAGGGCGAGCCTATTGTCGTCTACCGGGCACATTTCCAAACTCCGGACTGTTACTGAGAATTTTTCTTTTTAGGAAAAAGCTCAATAGCATTGCCCGACCCGGGGATCGAACCCGAGACCTCATGATTAGCAGTCGCATACACTACAGCTACACCACCGAGGTCGTTAAAAACAAAAAAAATTGATATTAATTAATTCATATTTAGGCATCCTCCTGCAATATTGTACTTAAATAATATGCAAATACATAAATGTTTATTACTTCAGCAAATCGAAATAGGAATAAGCTTTACACGACATAAACAAGGTAAATGCGGTCAAAATTACATGCCCACCATCAAAACATCACGCAAACTATTGGCTACAAATCTAAACAATTACCTACTCAAAATCGATATCAGTCAAACAAGCCATCTAACGTAAGTTAGAATGAACATAAGTAACATTACAAAACTAGGTATCGATACTATCACATACATAAAAAAAAGGATTGGATGTTTCAAAACGATTTCTTATGTTTTAAATTCGAGTGCACAGTAAAATATTACTTAAATCACATCACTAAGAAAAATTACAGCACAAACGCGACCCCGTACTGCTCGTAAATAAAACTTTGAGTAAAGAAATATGCAAGGAAAATATTTTTTAATAAACCAGGCGGGGCTTTGAAACGCTCTTTTATTTAAGGGGGAAGTTCCTACCTCTAAATAGAAATATAAAAGAAGCTATAGGTTTTATGAAATTGGAAGCCGCTCCGGCCGTAAATAGAAGATATACAGAACCGGTTCCGAAACGTGGTGCGATGAATATATTGACGGTAAATTAACATTATTAAAGTGTTATCTACGTAGTTTATGTCGACATAATGTGCATGATAAAAATCTTTGCCTCATTATTGAGAATAACATATGTATCGGTACGCTAACGATCAACATTTTTAGTATATTTAGATATTTTTATATATATTTTTAGCATTTCACATGCTTAGCACTATACATTAAACACAAAGTGAAAAATGTGAAATCGAAAATAACAGTCAGGAGCAGGATTTGAACCTGCATCTTCTGGATACCGTCCAGATGCTTTACCAATTCAGCCATCCTGACAATTGCTCCTGACTGCTATTTTCGATTTCACATTTTTCACTTTGTGTTTAATGTATAGTGCTAAGCATGTGAAATGCTAAAAATATATATAAAAATATCTAAATATTTAAAGGGTTTGCGTCATTATTAGGTAAAATCTTAATTGTAAAATTAAGTTTACCTGGTCGGTATAATGTATGAAAATACTTCCGACAGATGGCGCAGACGTCACCCAAAGACGTTAAGTATGATGTGTTATCGAAATTAGCAGTCAGGAGCAATTGTCAGGATGGCTGAATTGGTAAAGCATCTGGACGGTATCCAGAAGATGCAGGTTCAAATCCTGCTCCTGACTGTTATTTTCGATTTCACATTTTTCACTTTGTGTTTAAAACATTTTTAGTGTTTTGGTAGGGTGTAGTAGTCTTGTCATGCTGACCGGTGACCTTCGCTCATGGGTATTTCTTACTCTAGTTATATATATGGCTTTAGTTTCTATCATAAATTAACTATACTCAGGGTTTTTTTCGATTTCTATTTCCCCCGCAGTAGCATTGCTTGCTATTAGTAATACTGTATCGTATCACTACTCGGCAGCGAGGTTAAACAATGCGGTTGGTCTCACATAAAACTACTATCCGTAGCATGTGGTTTAAATTGCAAACATGACCACTCAGCTTATGTTTTTTGTCAGTATGTAGGAGTTGGAATGTTGTCTGCTTGAAAATACTCGCTAATTCCTTCGTTTGCGCTTCTAAAGTTCGTAGAGTTGCAGACATGAGCATTAATTACCATAGTTGAATGAATTAAGATCTGATAATGGTCCCACTATTATATGAAGAAGAAAAAAAGGGCCGAATAAAACTACCAGCAGTAATTCAAAGATTATATTATGCAAGCTAACTTTAAGTGCAACGCTAATCGAGGAAGCCGACCTCATTATTCTTCTTAAAACAAAGAGTTCATTCATTAAGGAGGAGCCAGTAAAAACTAAGTAGGGTTGTGTAGCGATTCGCGTCGGAAACTTCCACGATAAAAGAATGCAACTGAAGTGATCTTTGTAAATGAGAAACGAAAAGAATAGCTAATGCGATCCCCGCCTCGTCTTAGCCGAAAATGGCGGACTTGTTACACGGAATAGCGACGCCGACATAAGACTAAATTGCATTGAATCTGGAACGCTTTTATCGTTGTCAAAGGGAATTCATACTCCGCGTACGCTCGAGTATGTTATTATGTGTTATAAGGATTTTTAATGCGAAATCTCGAGGGATATGAATTTCTATAATAACTTTATAACCGGTTAACGTACTCAATTTCTGTTGCATTTACTTATTTGTAAATGATAGTAAAAATTTAATGATGAATATAAATTATTATGTAACCATTTCTCGCAACTGATTTTTTGGGCAGTTTTTATTTCTATCAATATTTTTTCATGTATTTTATAGGCAACATGCTAAACAAAAAAAACTCAGTAGAAAATATTTGGATGGGACACCCAATGAGTAAAATAAAGAATAATTTTAACGTAAAATGTGATGGACTTAAGTGTAAAAGAATGATTGTGTTCAGCTTGTACTTACTTGGATGGATATTATTCGTGTAAATAAATCACTCGCAACACATTTAAAGTAATACAAAATATGTATAGGTATATATAACAAAATACATAACCGCTATGTCGTCAAATGAAAAGGTAGCGTTCGGTACATATATCCAATATGCATTAACTATTCTGACTCTACTGTAAAAGTCTCATATGTAAACGTTTACGTTATTTCGAGACAACTTTTCACTATCCTGTTACTATTTAGATATTTTTATATATATTTTTAGCATTTGACATGCTTAGCACTATACATTAAACACAATATCCTGTTACTCATTGTAAGTTTTGAATATAAAAGATTATATATCACAATTTACTCTTACGCATCACAATTTATTCTTACTCATTATATTTTGATGTCTAAATATAGATTAGATATACCCAATTACTCCGAGCATTAATTATGTATAAACTTAGACTAGTAGTCAGAGCTGTTGAAAACATTCAAGGTAAAGAGGAGTAACCGTTTTTTTTTTCGTATTATCTAGCAATCTAGCAATTAAAGAATTCCTATGTAACCTATAGTTAAGAATTTTAGTTTGTGCAGCAAGTTGTGTTATTTATAATGAGCGGGGCATAACTACACTCTACCACAGAGATAATTAATAATTACGACGGAAATTGTTTCGTGAATCTAATTCTCACTGTGTAGATATAAATTTAAACATATTTTAACCGAGGCGAACTATTAAATAATTTCACTACCTGCTATTATTTTTAAAATAATATGTACCAAACATATTTATTCAAATGGAATATTTTAAAAGGAATACATGTAACGGACGCGTTTATTGAGCACATAAAACACATATCAATATCAAAGAACATGTCTAATCGTATAAAGATGGCTATTAACATTTAAACATAGACATACATCAAATATTTAATTCAGTATTAAATTAACGCTCAGTGAATAACGCGACCGGTTCTCAAAAGGCAATCAAATAAAATATCACGAGAAATAAAGCAATAAAAAGGAAGGGATCGAGATTCAGCCACTGATTCAATTTAGAGGTTAATGGTTTATAAAATAATAATTATATAATTGCGAATGATTCGCAGAACGTCGTTTTTAAACAATTATTGTTATGCTATGTGTATAGCAATAAACAGGTACAAACATCTAGTCTCATAACGACTACCTACTCGAAAATCGCGCATAATATTATATATTTTTCCAGTTTAAATATCGAACCCACAACATGAGTTCCTATTTCAGTAATGCTGCTGTTTTGTGTTTTACACTTTTTTACTACTACATAAATAGCAACGAACAGACCTTCTCTACTCTGAAATGAATACAGGTCATATACTGCGATACTGGCTTCGCATTTCGCATATGCTCGAGAAACAGATATGATTTGCTCCAAAATTTGAAGTTATTCGGGTTATTAACCGTTGTTTAATAGCTTCCGTTAATTAATCCCCATTCACAAGCAATTATCTAAATATTAACTTCCAGAAGGTTCAGTCATAAACGCTTGTATAATTGACGAGTTAGTCGACTCATCCCCAGTATTATCATAACGGCCATTTCGTTATACACAACGCGTTATTTATTTACACTTCAAGCTTATTTATAAATCATCTTCAAGTCGGGAATAACAAAACTCAACATGCCGTCTGGTATTAAAAGATTATGGAGTGAAGTAAAAATATAGAGTTTCATGAATACATCTCGGAGCTGCAGCACTTTAATAATCTTGAAAGATAAAGTCTTTTACATAAATAATATGTGTCATACAAACAGTGAACAAATAGCTCTCATTTTTTTTTTGTATTATAAAACGTTAGTTCAAATAAAATATCGGCCCACTATTCTACACAAATTTTCATGTGAATCGCCACAATACAGACGAATGAACAACAAAATAAAACAGTTTGGAAAACATCGTAATTTTTGTTCAAAGCCATTTAATTTAAGCACAGTGGCCTGCGAGAGAATAATCTGATTTATATCTGTGGGTCGTATGTCTTCTTTATTCGCTCTTCACACTACTCGCCGTAATTTGTTGAAAAACACGCATATTCAGTTAAGTGCTTCTTTTTATGTTACGACTCCGTGTTGTGTGTACTATTTTTATATACTTGGAATTGCTGTGTTCATTATATACAATTTACATTCTGTATTCAATAACATCATTTTCATCAAGATAAACTACTTAGTTATACATATTACGATTTTAGCGACGATTTATTTAATTTTATAAGTTCATTTAAAACGTAGGTTTGCTCAGCTTTTTCGCCTCAGGGAATGTATAATGTTAGACGTTTCCGATGACAAAGCATTCAGTCTCAAAACGGCTTCTCAAAAGTCAAATCAACCAACTTACTCTCTTTAGAGATTTGTGTAACAAAAACAAAAGTAAATTAAAATAGTTCTTTATGAAAGAACCGACAAAGTAATTACAGTATACAGGTGCAATGTACTGTGTACGGAGCGGAGTGAGTGCACGAACCGACGATCTGTTTATTTATCCCCGTCCAAACGCCCTTTACGAGCACAATATCGGTGCTCGATTTTTATCCCGCCTCGGGGAAAGATAAAAGAAGCTTAACGCCGCTGGTCTTTTGTATATTTAGCTCGACGGATTCAAATAAAACTATTAAATTAAATAAAGCTACACAGCCCCTTGTTTAAATAAATAATCATTATATTTTATTAACGAAGTCTCAGCCATTTGTTCTTTATAAAGCCAACGTTAATATTCATGAGTCGCTCATACGAATATTACTAGAGACAGCGAACATGTTAATGAAACAAGATACTAACGCCGAGGAGTGCGCCTCGAGCTTAAATTATTCCAGCTGCGTCTCATTCTTGTCTTTGTGCCGTTGCTATTATTTCAAATTATTTTTAATTGAGTAAAAGCAAGCAAGAACACAATAACAACCCTCCGAGTTAATTGCCTCCCGACAAAGCGTCCTAAAAGCTTTTCGAGACGCTCCAGTGTAATACAAACGTTAAACTGCATGAAAAAGTGTTTGTGCTTTAGCAATTCTTAAAAATAAAATGTAACGTGAAAATCATGACGCAACAATGGACCGTAATGAAATCTCTTTTTTACGGCTCACGGCTACGTCGGGGCCGAGCAATTTTAACCTCGTTTTCATTGAAATTCACATTTCATCCGAGCAACAAAGGGTTGGGTTCTTTACGAAATGTCAATTGTGAGAAGGGTAGCGAGAGGGCCCATAGCTGTTATCCTGCTGGTAGTAGCGGACATATGTATGCGGCGTGACAAACACACAACATCATAGGGATACGTGTGTCGGTGTGTACTCACCGGCTGTTCTGAATAATACATGAGAAGCCAACAAATGCTTTAAAAAGTTAACAAGGTTTTCCGGGCTTTCCTTTATTCTAATACTCGCTCACAAACAAATTGCTTCCACTGGCATACAGTGAAATATTTGATTTGACTTATATTCAAAGTCGTCAACTAACCATTATATTTAAGTTACTTTCGCCAAAAATAACGTGCGAAATGTACTGACTTCATTAACCAAGACACTTCTTACAACAAAGAATAATCAGACTTAAGGGATAAAGTGTAACTTGACTGGAGATGAGAAGGTGTACCTAACTGGTAAAAGTTGTAGGTCCGCCCTCATACTGTCCGAGATACAGATACCCACCCGATAACAGCATTAACGCGCCCTCTTGTGTAGTTACCTATTAATTCGCACGCAAACTTCTCACACGCCGTACTTTCGACACGATAATACTCTCCTAGTACTTTACTTTATATTCAGTTGATTTATTTTTTTCTGCTACATATTATATTATGTAAGTAATAGTAACGTACGCGTTTATAAACATACAACTGAAACATGTCTACTAAGATATGCTTTTATTAGATTTTCTTTAGCAATAATAGGCAATAATATTTTGACTTAATAATCCTTACAATTATTATAGATGGGAACGTGAGTTTGTTTATTTATAACGCCGTAATTACTGAACCAATCGTCCTGAAGTTTTGCATCCATTTATAGTGTAGTCCAGAAAAGGACCTAGGGCAATTTTTATCCCGGAAAATGAATAATTCCGGTGGGGTAGTTATAGTGCCGTAGTGTGATGTTTTTATATTCTGAAATCCACGCGCGGGCAGAATCTATTATTATTACAAATAGGTATATATTGTTATAGATATATATCGTAATTTGAAGTCAATTGAGAATTTTAATTTTATAATTATAGCAAATAAACTTTGAACAGTTGACGGGAGTCGTGAAATGTTTATGGTGTTATAAAATGATAATGGATTAAGTTGATAGCCACAGTCGATGTTTAACGACCAACCCCGGGTAACTTCCTCAATAAAATGATTTCTATCATCTCCTTTATACTGATGTTACAAACTAAGCTTTATGGAACTCCACCTATACATTGTTACATCCATTTTATCTTTTAACGTTTTGAATTTTTAAATCGCTTGTATATTAACTAGTAATCTTTATCTCCCTTAATAATAAACGTTATTCAGCATAGACATAATGCCAATTGTCACTAATATAATATGATAGTTTGACGTTGAAAGAACGGAACAAAACACTGAATTACTATTCGAAGTTTACACAATGTTTATTAGTAAAGGCGTTGATGTATAATCCTATGTGTATGTCATGTCACTGATTTTCACGACTTTTTGTGTTTGAGTGGACCCCTGGATGGTTTAGACTCACATTTGGACCTGATAGGTGGCAACGTGTGTCTGACGTTTCTTATATAACATATACATTATCGTCACATAATATAGGTATTGTTATATGTCATTCAGGCACGGTAAGGCCTGCCGGGTCCACTAGTACCACGGCTGGTCCGTAGTTATTATATTATTATGAAATGAGATACTAAGGAAACGGTATTATAAATACATCTCATCGTGAGACCCGTGCTCAATAGTGGGACAATAAAAAGGGTAGAAAAAAAAGATAGTAGAAAGAGGTAGTTGACTAGATAAAATAAGATGTTAATTCAATAATAAAAAGTCAATGTAGACACAAAAAATATCTGATCCACATGAAAAAATTGTATATCATAAAACCAAATTAGTCACATTTTAATGGCAACACCATTCTGAATTCTGCATTCCATTTGCATACATTAATAAACATTGTTTTTGTAGCATAATACTCATATAATGTAGCTACAACTTTACACAAGTGAAGTAGTTCTTGATTATAGAAGTAGTACTTTATTAAATACACAACAAAAATTATATGAACAGAAACATGAATAATTGCCTCGTCATGGCAATTATTATTAACGCAATAACATTTGTAACGTTATATAAAAGGAAATTTATTAATTATTACAAATAAAACTGGGCCCGCTCGTAATTAAGAGTCCATTTTGTGACAGCCTCTTAAAATTCACTCCACGCTCTACAAGGGAGGCTCAAAGGCGAAATAATTAAAGCGGAGGGCATAAGAAAATGTAGGCGAGATCAAAGCGCGGAATTTACCCCCGGGGTAAATAATATAGCAGTCTCCGGATTTGGGTATTTGCTAAGGTTACAATATACCTGTAGGGTAACCGTATTGACACGGTTTTACCTAAATACAAATTAATTATTTAATGAACGGAACTAGTGGTGCAATCAGATGGCATTAGAGACAATTATAGAGAGCTAATTGTGTAAAAGTTGAGGTTTAGTGTATTGTGTACGTACCTATACAGTAGTATTACCGCTTATCATAATCATGCTTACTTATTTGTTCATGTTTTTCACCTCATTTAGAAATTTTAATGTTTTTAAAACCTGTTAGGAAATATTCATAGTTCTGTCCATTGCCCGATCGTAATTACTAGCTACTTGCTTCACGCCAAGCACAATATTAGCTTATTTCCCCGCATAAACAAAAAAAATCAGAAGGGATAGTATTAGATAGCCTTCCTGGAGAAATAAGCTACAGAATGCAAATATTTTTTTTATTATTATTATTATTCATTCAACCCTTTTTTTTGTTAAGGCGGGAAAAAATGTTCCTAACCACACACCCCGTCGTTCGGGGCAACGAACAGGGTAGTGTGGGGCCCTCACCCACTAAAGAAACCCGTATGTGCCGTCTCTCCGCCTTTATTAGCGGGCCACTGGAACCATAATTACATTCCTTCAGTGGAGTTCATTCAACCTAACAAAAAACAAAAATAAAACAACAGATTTATTCAATTGGTATAACAAATTATGTAGATAATATTATCAATATTATTTTTAGTATATGTAACTTGAGTAAAGTGTTTTTACGTTAAGCTATAATATATTAGATTACTTATTATATTCTGACGATATAACTAGCTATTGAAATTAGTATCTCATTGTTAATTTATTTGAAATATGTAAGTAGGTAGGGTAAACTGTAGTATTGCTGGCACCCCCTTAGTCATTGGCACTTTGGATTTTAAATGCAAACATAAAGAACTGGTATAGCAAAAAACATTAGTTCTACTTTTTTTCATAATCTGCAATCGTAACATTGTTTGCAGAAAAAAGTAGGTTTTATAATATTATAGCTGGCAGCACTAAAGAAAATAAATATATACCGGCGCCATGCAGAACTGTTAAAACATCACTTTCTAATAAGGGTCATCAATTAACGACATTAACGTTTTCTATGTTAGATTATTTATTCTTATGCTTAGTTTTTAAGTAAATAATGGCTACGAGTGCTTTTTTTTTTTGACCAATTTTTTGTTATAATTTACTTTATTATGTGCCATATAGTATAGTTAACAGTAACTATACTTATGGTGACAATGACTGTAATTTCAAATATGCATTTTGTTTTTTTTTTGTTTTTTCTATTAAAAATTCTAATTAGATTCATTCATGCATTTTTATTTGAAAATATACATACCAGAGAACCCTTTATCAATGTTTTCTGACTTTTTTAACACCTATAAATTTAAAAAATACATATATCAATCTTTAATATGCTTAAAGTGCCAATCATTATACAGTTTACCCTACTTCTAATTTTTTCCCATACCACTTATACAACTCGTCCCATGTCAGGACCTTGGATTAATTAATTTCAATTGTGCCTCTAATGCTATAATATTATTTTTAGTTTAAAATATTTATTTTAGATTAATATCTTATATTCTCGTTAATTAAATCTTAGATTTAAAACAATGTTTTCCCGCAACAATGAAAATGTTAAATAAAAATATGTACCTATTATAATTCAAACCGTAAGTCGATTCCGCTAACGACCTACCAGGTATAAATAAACAAGTAGATTAAAACGCAACTCATGCTCGATAATTAATTGATCAAGACTTTTGGATTTACAAATTGATAGCCGAATTTGCATTTTATGAGGTGCCAAGAATTTTTGAACATGACACATTCACACAATCATGACAACGATGGGAATAATAAATAGCCTTGGTTTAATTCAATGTACTCTAGTGTACAATAATTGTATAACATTTGTACCTATCAATCGTAACTCAATGCTACCATTCGAAGACAGGCCCAATGATATGCGCATTCCAACAATAAATCTGAAATGACAAACTGATATAACGTATTCACTAGACGCGTCCCAAACTCATAACAAAGTCACTAAATAGTCTTAAATTGTTAAAAATTAACATTCAAATTGGGGTAGCGCCTGTTAGTGGAATTAGTACGACTTTCACTCATAAATCGTCTGGAGAGGGTGGCGAGAGTACGCCGCTTTATTGGCTTGACGTCGACATTCGCCTGCTAATAAATGAAGCAGAAAACTTCTACTTATGTAGTGCACTGTTTGTCGAGGGCGGAAGACATCGTCCACGGACTTATTGAACCAAAAACTGTGTCTACGGAGGGCGTCGTAGAGCTCAAACTTCGACGAAGAACAGTTTTAAAACTTTGTCTATCCCGCTTCCACGCACGGTGAACGAATGAGACCAAATGGTCGTATTATGGGTTATGAAATGAGCTCCGCTACTTCACTTTACCCGAACGAAGAAAATGAAATTATGACCGTAACCACGCAAAGAAAGCGAGCACGACATCTCTAATTTTTTCTCGTAAAGCATTTATTACCGAATGAGATTCAAAGAAGATTCTAAAACAAAACTGGAAAATACTTTTCTTATTATTTGTGTAAGAAAAATATTTACCAATTTTGTCTAAAACTAGCGCTGTCTTTTATTACTTTATCTAGTACTTATCTTATATACTAAAATTTCTACTAATGTTCACATAAAGAATTATTTTATTACCCTATTTGCAAGCGAGTGTCAAGTTATCATAAGTATACATAATAAAATAATATAATGAACTATAATAATATATTAATTAGTGTTTAATGTTTGTAAGCTAGCTTGCAAAATTAGTTTAAAGTACGATTGAGTTATATAAATTATACGTCTAAGACATCAGACAAGATACTCGTAATTAGGTTCGAACCCACAAGGATCATTAAACATCGATTACAATCTAATTAAATTGAGATTAAATTATGTGAATCCATTTCGGTGCGATGAGATCACGGAAGCGTTAACAATATGTACATTGACGCATACTATGGTCGTTTACCCGAGGCAATAAATTTTAATGAAACGTTTTATGTATTATAGTTAAATCATACTACATAACATTGTGAAAAGGAAACGCTTGTTTGTTCAGGATTCACACAAAAACGGCTTATCCGGCTGATTTTGGAGCCCATATTTAACAGAGCAACTGCCAAACAGATGATGTTCGCAAACTAAAGTACCAGGAGATTATGTTGTATGAGAAGTTCAACAAGCTATAATAATCCAGCCATTGCGTGTTTTTGGTAACATAAACATTATTGGGTGGTGTTTAGGTTGTTATTAAGTTTTTGTAAGCTAAGCAGGAAATAAAACATTTTGGACCTTTTAACAAAATATGTTTGATGATGATATTCCAAGGGATTGCTAGGATTTTGGATTTAGATGATTGGAAGAGGCTATAAATTTTAATTAATTTTGCTATTAAATTAAAATCGATCAGAAACTGGTTTTTGCTAAGTACAACTTAACCTTAGAATAATCTCGGTAGAGGTTGTATAACAAATTAACAACATGTTATCGCGTTGAAGGAATAAAGACAGCATTGTGAACATAGATTGTTGTTTTAGCATAACGGACATGTTAAGTATAAATCCCATTAGTTTCTTGCTCAAAGGGCTTCGTAATAAATAATAGTATTAACTTATAGCTAATAAGTTAATACTATTATTTTGTATACAAAAGTGAAAGGAATACTGATGGCATACATTCCTAACAATTTTTAAGCGGTTCACATATAATTTTGTTTCTTAAACTTGAATATCTAACACGATACAAGTTATGAAATCTCAAAAAATTGATATTACATATGATCGGAACACATAACTTCTTAGAAGTTTAATAAAATCTCTCGCCGATAATAGACTTGATAGTATAATTTATTTGTTTACTGTGAACAAAACAAACTGTCAGTAAAGATTCACATCGCATCAATTATCACACATTATGTCACTATGCAGTATTATCAGTTTAATGTATCTACCCTTTATTTTAAAACACGCGATGTGCCTAATGTTGATTGTGGGAAAGAGTCAGGGTCTGAAAATCGTGTGTTAAAGCGAGAGGGCGACCAGTGTTCCTCAACATGTCGCCTTTAATAGTGTTAAGGTTAATAGCGCTATTTGTATAGCAGTGGAGATGTTATCGCCAAGAGACTGCGGTAAGTAAGACCGACGCGAGCATTTATTGTGTACATCGACGGCGGATAATTTCTTAAATGATTTGAATACGCTTTAGGAACTAAACTGAAATGTTTTTGTTTTGTATTACATTGGAGTGTAGTATGTATTATATTGAATAAATAATTGAAATGTCACTACGGTCAGCGGTCAAATAAAGAACTAAAACACTTCAGTTAATTTTGCCTTCTATTTCACTGCAGTCCATATGTGGCCTTTCATATACATAGTTTTATTCGGTTATTCCTTCTCTGATATGATATTGTCTGTGTATTTTTACTTATTTAATGACACTAGGTATTCTAGTTCTTGATCCTACATACACTATTCAAAGAGTTACATCTGGTATTAGTTCTTAAAGTGGATTGAGTTTAGGCTAGCAGTCGGCCATAAAACATAGCCTAACCTTATCATTACATTGTAGTTTTCTTTGTTCGGAGATAGGAAATCCTTCTATGTCGACCTCACTTAATTTGACTGGAAAAATGATGAAATATTTAACTGAAATGTATAATACATGACCTCGGTGAATAATTATAACTCTAAAAATGTATTTTTACGGTATCATTCATTACAAAATGAAAAAATATTTCGTTGAACTTTATCAAAATATGCAGATGTAAATTTTAAAGCCTTTTAAGCCCAAGATATAAGCTTCTAAATTAAGATAACATTTCAAAAATTGATAAAGTCAATAACATTCGTGTTTCAGGTGTCTCATTAAAGTTAATGTTTTTGATATATATTTTAGCACTTGACATGCTCAGCTACTCTTAAAGTACAAATAATAATTTGTGAATAAGGAAAAAGAGTATTTTAGTACAGGCGGGAATCGAACCTGCGTCCCTTCCTATCCGGGGAAGTGCTCTAATCCACAGAGCTACAGTACTATCTTTTAGACATACCCAATCTCCTTATCACATTTGTCTTAACGACCGACGCCCTCTATCATAACGCATTTACATGCATTAATCCAATTTTTAATTGCAAAATTAAACTTACTATATTTCCAGGTGTTTTCCTCCCCGACCGGTGATAATTCCTAAACAAATACACACCTATTCTCGAAATGTCAGAGATGTGTGCCACGACATATAATTATCACGCTCATTTATGAATATGTAAGTCATATTTAAATAGTTCTCAGGTAGAATTACTTAGTCATTTTGATACTTTATGGATCTTATAAGACGATGTTAACAAGATTAGACAAACTTGTCTTGTTACACAGTCGTGCAAAAATAATTAAGTGGCTATTAGGCTGATATTAATTATATTACACGTATTTCATTTTATAACCTTCGATAATAATGGTCGTATAAATTCTTTTTACTAGCACATTGTATCTGAACTAAAACACAGCTACCAATTTAGTAAACACGTATTTAATTTAATGTATCCGTAGAAAAAAAGTTTATACATTTACATAGTTCTTACGGATTATGTTACTAAATGATAATGAGGCAGCAATTCTTTACGAGCTAACCCCCCTATATAGCTTCTATTAGCATAGATTAGATAATATATATGTATTTAATTTTCACTCGACTCAAACTAGGTATCAGATCGTTATGGAAACATTGAATTATTTTAACAAAGTTTAATTAAAATATATCGTGCATTCAAACCTTGCTAGAAAAATATGTAAACGTCAATGAAAATACTTTCACAATCCGTTGCATTATGGAAAAAGCTTTTTTCTTTAATGCAATTCGGTACCAATTCCACATTCTTTATGATATTATGTTGGTATATAAGAGCTTATTTCCCCTAGAAATTTATCTACAGAAAGCATTATGTTCAGCATCAAAGAGAGTTACTTATTAATGCTGTTTGTTCAACCTATCTAAACATTCATGACGAAATAAGTCCTTTTTGTAAAGCCAAACCATAATTGTAAGATGTGGCCACGACATAATAATAAGCCTGGTGGCAAAACACCAGGGCATCTCTAGGATGTTGGCAGCCCCAGGTAAAAGTATAGGAATGTAAAAGAAGGATTATAGAGGGCATGAATGATGGATAGAAATAATAGTAAAAAGATGAAAAGTGGTGGTGAAAAAGATGAGAGAAGAGTGAATGAGGAAGGATTTGGTTCTTCAGCACTCTACAGTGGTACCAAAGTCCTATATTGTTCGTATAGTAAAGCACTAATGTATGAATATTACAAAATCTTATATCCTTTGTTTTAATAAAACAGTAATATTCATTAGCGTTTAGCGGTTTATTATCAACTCATAAGCGTTTAATTATAAGTAACTTCATACGAATTTAACTAATTCAGGTCAATAAAATAACACATGATTATACGAACACGAGATGAGTTAATGTTAATACAAGCTGCTTAAAAGATAATAACGCTACAATTAGGTACTTAAGGAGTGTTATTATCGTCGTTGAACCGAGATGAGCGTGAGGTAAAAAATACATCTCGAACTCGATTCAATAGTTTGATTGACATTTCTGTAGTCCCCAGGCGCAAACCTGTTCACTTCAAAAGAATTTGAGTATATACCTACACTACACACATGCGAACGTGTGTGTATAATTATAATATATCGTGAGTTTGAAGTTTCATCCGTGCCATTTTTTTTTAAATTTTACTTATTTACTGTGTGGTGACAATAATGTCACCTGGTCATTTAAGCCCGATAGGTAGGTATTTTTTTTTATAACTAGCCTTAGCCTTGGCTCCGGCGCCGCCATAAGGTAGTTTTTGGGTTATATCTCAGGTTTCCAATATAGTAGCGGAATAAAATATACCAGTTTTTAAGTCTAATCAAAAGCAAAAACTTTCGTCAAAATCCGTTCGCATTTGCGTGATACCCAAACAAAAAATCTAAAAAAAATATTTTGTGTTCAGAGATACCTAAGTAAATAACCTAATAAGTACATTATTTTTTCTGAAATATCTTAAATATACATAATTAGCTCTGTTACAGCTATATAATAGTATAGATTAAACCAAACTTGTCTAAAAATTTTCTGAGTATTGCAGATGATGATTAGTTAAATGTAAACTATGTTCAGTACCAAATGCAAATCTCTAATGAATTTGATAAATAGCGCTAGCAAAATCGTTAGGTACTTTAGCTTGCTTAAGATCTGTGGGTCTTTATAAGTACCACTAAGTCGTCTGTAATACAACAACTAAGTATTTGCATGGAAACGACAAGATATTTGCATATGCAAATGACGTTCAGTTTTATTTGGGCCGCGGACGTTAACTCCACGTTCTTATGTTAATGAGTGGGCCCAGCTTTCCCGATACGTGCGTCTTAAATCTTCTATTGTTTGCAAAAGCCCTTGAAATCAGATACGGTCTAAATTTTTTTAACAAGCCACTTGGCAAAACAATTATCAATAAAAAGTGGACATGAATAGAGCGTTAACAAGGCAAAAACCGTAGCCTATTACATCGCTTAATAATGCCATCATAATGCAACGGAACCGGCTTAAAGAAATCGTTCGCAGTACAAGACAAGAGCCAAGTATAACGACAGCACCGCTCATTTTTGTAAACCAAAGGAAAACAATAAAACAATGAGAGCGCAAAAACGACACCCTGCACGCAAGCGGGGCTCTCGAAAAATAGCAGCGGCACACACGCGACGCGCCGCGGTGCCATCCGCGCTCCACAACGAGTATAAACCTGGCACACATGCGAGAATAAAAAACAATTCACCGCACACTGACATAACAATATGTAGCTAGCCCGCCGCTCAGCTTACCCTCGCACTCGGAGGCATTCGTGCGTGAACTCAACCGACTCGCCGTGTACATGTACATACATGGCTTGGTACTTATTACCGGTACGTGCGCTGTGCGATGTGGTGTCCATTACGCGAAGGAAAAAGCGCGCGAACCAACGGTGTGTGTAATTGATTAACAGTTTGAGAACCTGTTGACGAGAAGTGATGGCCGCGCTTCTAACAACCCCTCTGCGGGAAAGGCTCATTGAACATTTTAAAATCTTAATAAATGCATGTCATTTCGATCCACTTACATGATGCCAAGCGAGGTTTAAAATTAATTGTAACTGTTGATTATAATGGGGCCTTTTACTTTATAATTGCATGTTGTGTTAGTGTAGGTACTTTCGGGTACTCTGAAGATATCTTCAACATTGCTTTATTCTTTGGTGAACTTATTCCACGTATAAAGAATGCAATAAAAATATTAGAAATTACCATCATCAGGCAACTTACCCAAATAAATATTGTCAGATGACAAGGGCCAACAAAGTCAGCGAATTGTGTGATATAGTAATAAAGTGGTCCCAAAGAAAAATAATAATTTATAACAATAAAATGGCGCGCAGAGATGTCGCGTCTGGCTGCCTCACTGCCTCTGCCACCCTACATCAATAATTCATGCGACATCGCGCCATTGAGAAAGTGCTCTGTGATCGCCATACTAATACAACCGTTGAATCACTAAAATATTTCTTTGTGATACTCAATTCAATGTACATAATGACATAGGTACAGTACAGAGTATTCAGTGTTTGGAATTTCACAAAGCGATAGATTTACTCCATGCCATGAAATCACAATAAAGTACGGTCACATTACCCACAAATACTATAGTTTGTGAAACATTAATGCTTCAGAAATAGTAAACATGAAATTGGTGTTTATAACAACAATGGAAACAATTTCATTGTTTAGAAAATAGTACCTATATCGCAGTTTCAGAGTATTTTATTTATGGATTGTTTATTTCTGTGTGCTGGATAACACATGAGGATGAGGAATAGCCTCACTACATTAATTCGTGAAATTAAGCTGCAATATCAAGACAATATGTTGTAAGTGTTGTTTGCGGTGCGCTAACTTTTAGCAAAAGCTTATTACTTACAAATTAAAAAAGGAAATGTAGCATTAGTTTTATATTAATAACATTATAACGGAGTCAAAATCAAAAACGTATAACATATAACCATTTAGTTTGTTTGACTATTCCAATCAAATCTGTGTGCGAGATGTGAATTTTCAAGTGGCAAGATGACACTGCGTTTATGAGGCTAGTGTTGTAAGGGGATGCCGAGGGGGACGCAGCGCTCGCCGCTCCTGGGGGAGTGAGGGAGAAGTGGATATTACATCGAGTCCAACTACAAGATGGCAGACGTTTGCGGTTGATAGTTTATAGTTATTGCGAGCGAGTGCGACGTGTCCGGAGTCACTTTATCACATTGTTAGCGTTGTTATCCGCGTACACCGGATTAAGTGAAGATCACACTCAAGCCCTGACTCACCACTCGGACAATGGCTTCCGGTAATGGCTTTTAACATTTACACCGTTTTTTTATGTTTTCGCCCTACTGATTTATTACCACCTGTCTGTTACATGCATTTTGGATTCAACTTCATTATATATTTTTGATACTTTATAAGGCTTTAAACTTTATAGCGTTTTAATTAAAAACAAGGCCGAAGAGCGCGGTAAGAATTTATTTCCCCCATCTAACAACTTCAAAGGGCGCAGAGGTGTCGCACGTGAATATAAATCTTCCGGCGGGATAAAAGTGGGAAAGCTCGGGACGGATCTATATTATAAATGTTGCAATTCGTGCGAGTTCCTGTGATCGATTACTCTCACTATCGTCGCACTATTTCACATACAAGACATCTCATTTATTAGTGTCATATTCATAGCATTTTTATTTCGCTCGAGAAATTCGAACGATAAAAATATACGTCTGTATGTTTTTATAAGCGGACATGAAGTATTATAAATATCGGCGCTGTTTATTTTATCCCACGAGGGGAAGGTGAGTTTATTGAAATAAAATGCAAGGTAAAGAACCGCATTGAGCGGGCTGCGCAATAGTTCGCAGATGTTCGCTTTACCAGGGAAGCATAAAGCGACGGGAGATACACGAGCTAGGTGTCAAGCTTTCCGCCATAAATCCGATGAAGCAAAGAAAGCGTTAACTCTGATTTACCGACGTTTGCGTCAGTCGTGATGGGATTGAACGCGTTGTTGACTTGTTTTATTACCTGCACGAACGTTAACAAATAATGATATTTAAAGCTAGACTGCATAACTACAGAAGAAATCGTTAAGAATATGCTGTAACTAAGTTTCAAGAAATATATTTTAGTGTTTCCGGGAAAATGTCAGCAACGCCAGCGATTTAGCGAGAAATCCTCGACGGGTTTATAAGCTGAGATACTATGGTAACAGATCGTAAAGCTCAGAAATTCTCAACAAAGGAATGTGTTGACATACGATAAGGGAGCTGCACACTCTATTGTGACATCTTTTTTAATCACCCCTTCGCTCAGTTTGTATAGAAGATGCGTCAGAGTTGACATTAACCGAATATTGCTTTTCAACAGAATTCAATTAAAACTTTATTAATTTCGCAAAGAATCTTCAAAGAAACTTCAATTTGTAGAAACGGTTACGATGCTAAACTTAAGAAAATTTTACTAATACAATTTATACAAAGATAAAAGTTGAAAGCCGGTCTGCCCGAAAGTTAATTCACTGTGTTTTGAATGATGGAAATATGTAAGTACTCAAAAATACAAAATATTATTGTTTTAACCTCCGCCGCGTATAGTAATTTGTGTTTGTGTTATAAAATTTATTCAACGGCGGTAAAATAAATACCGCCTGGGTGTAACGTAATGTGGTAACCAAAATAGAACAAGCGATTTGTACTGACTAGAGAGTTATTAGTTAAAAGTAGGGCTTGGGTAATTAGAAGCACATTTGGCCGGGCCCGCGGCGAGCCAGCCATGTGTCCGCCTCGACACGCCTCCGTGCCAGGTTCATTAAATAATTAAACCGCACTGCTCATGTGCACTCACGCTAATAGCCGTTTTATCGTGGAAAAGTCATAGAAAACAAACACCTGGCAACTGCGGTAAAGTGAATTACATCACTCTACAACAAAGCGTTCGTTACGATACTAGGACGGCATAAACGATTCACAATACGCAAATTACAGCATTAAAATATGTATTTAAACCCACTCATATATACTTTATAGTGTGTGTTGTTTGTTACATTGTTGTTTTAATACTGAACCGGAGGACATTAAACATAATAACATTTTAACAGATCGTAAAAAATACTAGGAATATATAATGTACAAAAGATATATTACGTATTATGTTATATACGTTTTATGATAGTGATGACCTTGCTAATAAATCAAGCATGCAGAAACCTAATTAACAATCTAGTAAACGCAATTAAGTATACAGGCGAATTCATACTTAACGTCTTTGGGTGACGCCTGCGCCATCTATCGGAAGTATTTTCATACATTATACCGACCAGGTAAATTTAATTTTACAATTAAGATTTTTACCTAATAATGACGCAAACCCTATAAATATTTAGATATATTTTTAGCATTTGACATGCATAGCACTATACATTAAACACAAAGTGTGTTATGTGTTATCGAAATTAGCAGTCAGGAGCAATTGTCACGATGGCTGAATTGGCAAAGCATCTGGACGGTATCCAGGAGATGCAGGTTCAAATCCTGCTCGTGACTGTTATTTTCGATTTCACATTTTTCACTTTGTGTTTAACGTATAGTGCTAAGCATGTCAAATGCTAAAAACATATCTAAATATATACAGGCGAATTTGTGATATAAATAATGAGACAGCCACTGGATAAAATAAAATACATTTCGACAAAATTATTTTACCACACAATATGTATATAAATATAGTGTAATAAAATTATAACAAAGGCCGTGTAATGTTGTTCGGTGACAAAATGCTTCATGTGAATTCAAGCGAAAATTTACACAATGACGGATCAATTCATACTTTAAATGACTTTTATTCTGGGAATCAAAAGGTATGAATGGTATTTAATTTTGTTTAATGCATGTATTCTCGCAGTTAATTAATATTTTGTGAATACGTAGGTATATATATTTCACATAAATAGAATTGTAATATATTTATACTGAATCACAATCAATAAATCGCATCGTTACGTAAAAGAAATAGACATGTATTTTCAAAAGAAATAGTGCGCCTTGTTATCGTATCCAAATGTAAAAAATACATTAAAACAGTAAAACAACAGGAAATATTGCAAAAAAGATATGGGGCTGATCACACGCACTCTGCGCTGACTTGCATCACCAACAATTACATTACCAAGACACTTTCATTTAAATAAATTTTGAAAGTGATAATGCTCGTGGTAAGTGTAATAATAAATGATGAATGATTGTGATAAAAAGCACCAGCTTCGTGTTAGGACAACAACTATCGTCACGCTTACTAAACGGTTCATGGCATGGCTGCCTGCCCGTTGCCACTCGGAATATTAGGACAAAATAAATATCGAAGATGAATATTATTTTCCATTCAAGAAGATCAAGTACTTTCATAAGATTAAAAAACGTAATAGATTAGATGGAATTTCTTCTTGGATGTAACTAATTGCGTTTTGCAAGTAATCGCGTTTTTATTCAAACTGTTATCTCGCCATCGTAATTACTTTGCACTTGCTGTTGTACATGTTGACAGTTTGACGTTATCTAATGTTTGCACATTTTTATTACTATTTGCACAATTCTGTTTCGATACTCGACTCAAAATCAAAGACAGCAATTGGTGTACAAATATATTTTAAGGTCTCTTTTAACTACTCAAAAATGTGATTACAGAGTAAGTTATGGATGTTCAATTCGTATTATTATTTCTAATCGGTATTTCAATCCCTGGTTCGGTGACGGGTACGACAAAATAAGGAGGTGAATTGAATGGTTTAATAATTGATTCTCGACAAATATTGATTGAAGCGACTTCTTTAATATTTAAGTTATAAAATTGCTTACAACCTTTCAAGGCAAACTTCACTTGCTATAGATCTCCCTTAACAATGCCAAACTGTCTAAAGTCAATTAACATTTTTGATGTGAAACATCTAATGCGGAAGGAGGGTAAAATCGGCTGTTAGCGTGGCGACGCTTTTATTGTAGGTACTTGTCCCGTTCAAATCTTGTAAGTTAAATTTGACACACTTCCCGGTTTTCGATTGAGCTGAAATTTTACACACATATGTATATCGCGTGACATTGCAATATTATGATGACATGGAGCTTATCTTATGATGGAGCTGGAAGGTGGACATAGGAACTCTGTAATGAAACGACGCAACTACCAACGACGACTAACGACTACTAACGACGTAACTGTCAAAATCAAAGTATCGATTTGACGGATAGCTGTTCTTGTGATTCTGGATAGATAAAGAAATATAAACTTAATATATCAGAAAATAGTTTAAGTACTTTTGTTTATTTATTTATTTGTAAAAAAAAGCACAAATGGCTGTCTTTTTTGTCGAAAGTATTTGGGAAATATTTACTTGATAACTTGTTGTAGGTTTGAATCTAAAATCTTTGTGGGAAAATTGTTGCCATTTTAAATGAGTATAATTTTAAAAACAATTCTTAGGTACTATTTTATGGATCAGCAACCTCTACAAGTTTCAGATATTGAAGCTGAACTTTCTGCTTCTGGCAATGTTATTGAGGTTTTTCCTAACAAGAAAAATTCTCAGTAGCAGCCCGGAGTTTGGAAATGTGCCCGGTAGACGTCAATAGGCTCGCCCCCTATTACGTGGGACTTAAACATAGCTGGCGAGTCGTGGGTGTGTAATACACCTCTGCCTACCCCTTCGGGGAATACAGGCGTGATGCTATGATTTGTAGAAAAAAATAACAGCGTCATCGACACGGTATAATCATATTACCTACACCATGACCATGATTATTTAACTTGAATAGGTTAGCATAGCAATTTTCTGGACAAGTTGAAGAATGCAAATAACCGACTTTACCGGTTTATTCCTCATATTTTCAAAATTATTGTATGAATGTTCCGGTCACACCTCTGAGTTCTAATTCTCTGGAATCGAACACAACGTAGAACTTTTTGAATACATTCCAAAACAGAAAAAAACATGAAAGAACTCAACTGTAATAAAGAAGATGGGATATAAATTTGACTTTATTATTAACAGATAACGCAATACATTTATCACGAAAATATTTTGTTTTAAATTAGAGCAATAAATACTGCAAAAGCCATTATGGCGGTCGTACGTCGACACTCGGCGCGCACCGACCGACCTCTTTATACTCTCGAGACAATAAAATCTCTGACTATAAAGACCGTCTCGCAACGTGAGTTTATCTGCACTAAATCAATCAACCGCCTCTATGCGCGTACGTGTATTATTCAAAATAATGAATATATCATCAACTCGTTATTGTCTCACCGTAGGACTTTGCACCTGGTGTACTTACACTTAATCCAGCATTGTTTGACGAGATCATATCTAAGTCCTCATTTCCTTCACATTTTTATTTTTTATTAACAAGAATATTATGTACATTGATCTGTATTTTA
This sequence comes from Leucoma salicis, assembly GCA_948253155.1. NCBI lineage: Eukaryota > Metazoa > Arthropoda > Insecta > Lepidoptera > Erebidae > Leucoma > Leucoma salicis. The sequence continues at coordinate 7,067,974 of OX411820.1, read as the reverse complement.
GCACTTAACATGCTCAACTACTTTAAAGAACAAATTATTTGTGAAAATGTGGAAAAAGAGAATTTTACTGCGAGCGGGATTTGAACCTGTGTCCCTTCCAATCCGGGGAAGTATTCTAGATCGCTAAGCCAGCGCAGTGACCGACCGTCATACCCAATCTCCACATCATACTTGTCTTTAAGACCCACAAATAATTTTGATTCTTTAAAGAATAGGTACTCTACACTAGGTCAGTTTATTACTCTGTTCTATATATAGCGAATCGTACATATATTTTCCTGTATGAACCGCAAATTTAAGCAAAGATCGGCACGAAAGATCATTGTTTCAACCACTTAAAGTTTTCGGTACGGTATTGACTAATACTCAATTCGAAAGTTGGTCTTGCATCTATTCAAATGTTTGCCCTTTGACCACATAATACATCAGTGGGTGCTTAGAAAAACTGAACACTATCTACAATAATATCACGCATCAACTTCGCTTCTATTATATTAATTTCACTTACAAACAATTCGTATCAGCTAATGGCCATCTCGATAATAGTTCAAATGCGACTATTAATAGTCGTATATCTAAAATGTAAATTTTTGATGCCCGAACAACGCGGACGGAAACCACTACTCATTTTAATGCGTATTACTTCGCATAAATGACAATGAGAGGTGCATCGGTGAAACCCATATCGAACCAAAATAAAAATTCTGTAGGCCAAATTGAGTACTTAAAGTCGTAAAAATAAATATACATACTTGTAATCAAATAGTAAGTAAAGAATTACGCAAGAGCTTAGTGCAAGAAAACGCGGCACAAATGCCACGATTATAATCGCCATATAGGTAGGCCCAGATTCAGATTCCATAGACGTTTGATGTTTGATTTCATGGGTTTAATATAATAATTAATAGGTCAGCGCAACAATAAACAGGCCTATAAATATGTATCACACGTCTCCTTGTACCAGTTATAATTTAATGTCGTTTCAAAATAGCAGCAATAAATAGTAATTCGCCTCCATCGACCGTTATTGTTATGAGTGCTAATGCGCTAAGTCAGCTTTAATGGCAGCCTAATGCGCGTCTCTGTAAGGCTGAATGGCCGCTGATGTAAGTCGTTTAACGAACCGACAATGCTGTTCACGTTTAAGTTCACACGCACTAACAATGAAATGATGTAATTACTTTATATCATTACTGTGCCGCTGTAAAAGAGATTTGTGTGTTGAATAGACTAAACAGTATGTAACTACATACTCTATTAAGAGTGTGTTATACTCGTACAAAGCGACTATGGCAATGACAATCATCTGGACAGTACCTGATTGGAAATGTCAGCTGTGGGTGACTAGCTTACATTAGATAGTTCCATTCCATAATTGAAAGTACGAAAGACTTTGATGTTATTTAAAACTAAATTATTCCACGCACAAGCTAGTTTCTTTTTTCTGAAGATTGTAAGCAATCTACCACGAGTTGAAAAGACTTGGTGATGTGTACTAGTATGTGGCAGTTGACGCAACTGATATACAACTATTAAACACACATTAAATAATTGCGTCGAGCCTTGGGTTTGAATTGAGGGTCTTACCACTAGAAGACGCTTTATTTACATTACAATATGTAATTTACAACAACTTTACTGCTGCAAAACCGTTGCCCAAATGTGTAAATTTGCTTTGCGATAAGTGTAGAACGATTGTAAATAATTCTCACATGTTATTTACATAATACCTATATATTTTTGTATATGTGTATGGTAACTACGTTATAATTAAAAGCGGGTCGCGTTCATAGCTTCACTAACTTGGTGTGTAGGTACTCTTGGATTGCAGACATTCTTCTACCCGTAATCCAATTTGTATGGGGTCAGCCTTCATTATTATTCTGTACCCTATTAGGCCAAAGAACTGTTTGGGCCCGCTTTCTACTCTAATTTAATTCAATTGTATTTTTTTTCATGTAGAAACCGCCATCTGATCTTACGTATGTTATTTTTAAGTTGGATTGGATATCAAAATATTTGTGCGCACTGACTCCCCATACACATAATATAATGTACTTAGTTTCTAAATATTCAGGGCCTATTCTCTTTTAAATGATGTAAAAGAGGCTGCTTTTAAGGCCCCTGTATCTACCATAGGTATATGCTACGCTTGGATAGTGATACAAGCCTTTATCATAATGACCAAGAAGTTGGCCTACTATTTGAAATTTAAAAATAACAACGCATTGGAAACTCACGTATTTCTTATACCACGGTGGGTTGAAATGGTTTGCTTAGTATTTATTCTTAGTCCACTATGCTGTTTTAAAAACATACTTAAAACACACAACTAACCACTTGGGTGGCAATGCGTCGACTACTTCAATTCCTGGTTTTACAAGCGATACACGCAGACAGCCGTGCCTATTTCATTCTGAAGCCATTTTAGTCAAGTATTCTAAGGCAGGATAGCGGAATGTGGTCGCCGAGGCGCGGTGCGCTCACGGCTCACGATAAAAGCGGCCATAATAAAGTTCACACATGTCGCCTGGACCGCAAACAAAATAAAACACACCTACCCGACCAGTTCTGCCTTACCTGCAAAAGATAAAAATATACAGTTAGTAGATGTTGTGTGGCAAGCGTGAAGAACCACTTGGATTAACGTTGTTTCTGGTCTATGAGTTTATGCGATATGATCATACTTGACGCAAAGTTCTAATTAATTAATTACTATCACACCTATTTCATCATGATTGCCTAATTATTTTTATGAATATAACGCGTTTTTTAGAAGAGGAAAATTTGTAGCATAATAATTAAACTTAATTATGGTATATTGCCTTAAATATTATATTTTGATGCTTTATATAGAGTAGGCATTACATACGATTTAAATGTGTATTTTGATATATTTTTTATGCATTTGACATGCTTAGCAATGTTAATACAAATTGCGAAAATGGGAAATCGAAAATAACAGTCACAAGCAGGATATGAACCTGCATCATTCTTAGAATACCGTCGTAGATGCTTTGCCAATTCAGCTATCGTGACAATTGCTTGGAGCTGCAAATTTCGATGATATTCATTCCTTCTTAATGTCTGTGGATGACGCCTGCATCTATAGAATGCTTTCGACCAGATAAGCTTAATTATTACAATTATGTAAACAGAATATGTTGCAGCACTGTTTCATCTTCATATATCTTATCTATGTATAAGCTTAGGCCGAATGGGAAATAAAATAAACCTTTAAAAAGAATACCTACCAGTCTGTACCAGGCGAACATAAAAACGAGCGGTACGTGATACTAAGGCCGCCATTTGCATGGCATCCAGGATATTACATTCGGGCACAAGCACAGGCCTGCTTAGAGCAACAAAAATACGGAGGCCGTTGTTCGCTTACAAATAGACCGCCCGCCTGGGGCCATTATTATAAATGTTTTTCAAAATTACTACGAGCGTATGAACATTTGGCGACGAAAATGCGCTATTAGATAATTATTCTCTTTATTGGTTTCCATGGTATATTTTTTTTAATAACTCAGGGTTTAATTCATATAGATTTAGTTGAGATCTTATAGTCAGATCTGCACATATAAGAAAATCGTTAACTCCACCGAGCAATCTGTCAACCAAGTGATAAAAGTAATAAATGTACTATAATCACTATTGCCAGTCGTAATCTAAATTTAAAAATAAATATAGCATTGAAAATACTGAATCTATGAAATAATAAACATATAAACGTCATTAGATAAATTTGGAGTCGACGGAGGCGGAGGTTGGAGTAATTCCAACCGAATAAAATATAGTATAGCTTTTTTAGGAGTTGTTATTTGTGTTTTGTATCGTCTGTCATTCTGGCGTAAACAAATTTAATGTTATCACAAAATACGCTATGCTTATCTCGATTTATTGTAATAGCTTTTGTCGTAATCATAAACTATGTACCTAATACGGAATAAATGTGAATGTATTACAGAGGGGTCTTCATAAACTTCGTGAATACAAACAGAAGAGTAAAGTTAGCAGCTGTCACTTGGAAAATGGTTGATTTATAGATACTTGTGGCAGGCGTATATGAGTTTAACGTTGAGGTATATACATTAGTCGCCGTGTGTTTTATGAGGGAAACGTGACATAAATGAAACCTCGGTTCAAAATAAATAACAAAGCTAACAGGATTTAAAGCGTAAACATTTTCTTTGTATTAACTTCCAAGTTAGATTTTAGCGTATCTATTATATAAAAGTATATTGTTTTACATTGTTATCATTTATTATTGGTGTTAAACCATTATTATGTTTATAATATTTTTTATATTATTATTATAAACATCATAATGTTGTTGCCCTCAGTAGGATTTATAATGTAATATTGTGCATATGTTAACTGTTTTTTTCTCTATTAGCATAATAATGTTAAATTGTTATACCTACAATAGAAAACCTTTTAACTATAGAAAATAAAAGTACCTAAATATTTTAACAATACGTCAATTAGGTAATTTAAATATGTATGTTAACAAATTGTTTCATTTAAAAAGAGCTACGCGTTCCAAGAATGTAAAATTTAATTATTCTTAGTTCCATTGCGTTTACGAGCGACGTCGTGACACTAGTCGTTTAAACATTGGAGTGTAAAAGTAATAAATGAAATAAAAACAGTTGACATGTATTTTAATATATTAAAGGCATTGTTCTTACAAAGTAGTTTTAACTTTTAACGATCCATAGAACTCCATCAGTTATTACGGAGTATTTTATATTTTAACGCATTACATATCTTCTGAATTTCATCCTGGGTGCGTGTTCAAAAAATAAACGAATAGGTAAACGAAAAACTTAATTGACACTATCACCTTTTTTGGGGAAAATAAATTAGGAACATATAAAAATATATTGATATTATTGTCTGGCAACCCTAAGTAAAATACTCCACGCCGTAATTATCGTATGAATTACTACACAACGTCCATTCCGTTTACAAATCTATTGTTAAAGAATTTCCGTTATTCTGTTTTCTCAACAGACAATTCGTAACGTCATTTAAAAGTCATATTTTGTGTTAACATACAATTTCCACAAATTTAACAGTGCGTAAAATCTTTTTATCTTTATTTGGTTCTCAATATATTTACCATCTATTATAGAATTGTGTACTTGCACAAATACGCAGACACACTACTGTACAGTAACAGCCAAGTAGGAGCAACATTTTATGTCAGTAGTTAGATGCCCACATACATGTCGCACATTTCACTGACGCTTGGTTGTGAGCCTGCGAATTTTCGCTATTGTACATAAAAATAACTTCCAATCCTACTAATTAACATTGTTTAGATGTTTGTTACTTAATCACGCAGAAATAGCTGAACGGATTGGTGTGTTCACTCAGATAGATTATAACCTGGATTAACAAGTATATCTTGTAGAACCAATATAGTTTTTAACAAAAAATATTGACTTATTTAGCAATTAGATGGCGCTGCTTTGCTTGCCAAGATGTTTTAAGCCGATGGAGTGAATATTTTGGAGATATGTATGCGGATGTTCAGGGTGATGCTGGTGCCACATGTAGTCTAACAGATCAGCATTCGGTACCGGCATCCTCTGATGACATTAATATGGATGAAGTTGAATGGGCGATTAGAAGTTTGAAAAATGGTAAGGCAGTGGGTATTGATATGGTGTCTGCTGAGATGATCAAGCTTGGAGGCTCATGTGTCTGGGAATCCTTCCTGAAGCTTCTCAATTTATGTTGGAGCTCAGGAATGGTTCCCAAGGACAGGAAAAGCGCAGTCATCGTGCCCTTGTTTAAAAACAAGGGTTCACGTTAAGACTGTGCAAACTACAGAGCCATAAGCTTGACCAGTTTGGCAGTCAAAGTGTATGGTAAGATTATTAAAGGAGAATGAGGATGGTGTCTGATGAATTTTTGTGTGAGGCACAAGGAAGTTTCAGGTGTGGAAGAGGATGCATGGATCAAGAGTTTTCTCTGCGCAACATTGTGGAGAAGCATCTGGCTGTAGGCCAGAGGGTTTTCTGCAGTTTTGTGAATTTGGAGAAAGCATTTGACACTGTTGTACGAAAGGAACTTTGGGACATTTTGCCGAAGTATGGTATTAACGGTAGACTGCTACAAGCGGTGCAGTCCAACTACATGGACTGCAGAGCTTGTGTGCGGCTGGATGATGGAATGTCACCCTAGTTTTATGTCAATATCGGTGTTAAACAGGGCTGCTTTCTATCAGCCAGACTGTTTATCATATATCTGGATAAATGTTAACAAAGGTTGAATGAAATGAATGTGGGAGTTCAGATGGGCGACTCAGTGGTTAACTCTCTGCTCTATGCAGACGATGCGGTCCTATAAGCGCAGTCCGCGACTGACCTGCAAACCCTTGGCAGAAGATTGTAAGAAAAGGGGCCTACGTGTGAATGTGAGTAAAACCAAAATAATGGTTTTTGAAAGAGAAGAAGCCAGAACAGATGTTAGAGTAGCAATAGGAAATGGTTTGCTAGAACAAGTGGATGATTTTGTATATCTGGGATGGGGATTCAGTCGGGATGGAAGGTACACCACTGATGTAGAGAGAAGAGTGAATGTGGGAAATAGAGTGAACGGAGCATTGGGACAACTTCTCGGCAGCCACCACCTCAGCCAGAAGGCACGTGTCGCAATACACAACGCAGTGCTTGTCCCAACCTTATTATATGGAAGCGTGAGTTGGGTATGCAAAAAGGAGCATAAGAGTAAAATCAATGCGGTCGAAATGCGATCTCTGCGGAGAATCTGTGGAGTGAGGCTGACTGACTGCATTCGTAACGACGACGTAAGAGAGCGAGTAGGTATAAAAGAGAGTATTGGTGTAAAGATGCGAAAGGGAATGCTCCGATGTTTCGGACATGTGGAAAGAATGCCAATGGAAAGAACAATGAATGAAAGTGGAAGGTTGTAGGTACAGAGGGAGACCGAGACTTGCCTACCTAGACAAATCGGTCATGTATTGAAGGAGGGTGGAGTCAGGAGTCTCCGAAACCAGCGAGCGTGTATGAAGAGAGTTATGAATGTTGAGGAAGCGAGAGATGTATGCAAGAATAGAGCCTCTTGGCACTCTGTTCTCTCTGCCTACCCCGCAAGGGAAATAGCGTGATGATAAGTTAGTTAGTTAGTGCTTTACACTGCAGCTATTCCTTAATATACAGTAGTTAATATTCTATTGCTATTATATCTTTGTGCTTCTGTTCTTGTGAAGTCACGTTAAGCAATTGTTGCAGGCTGTCAAATAAGTACTGAACTACTGAATCTGACTCCAATCTCTTTCGAAGGTCAATAGTTGCCCTATTACTTGGTTCACCGAGGACAGATAGGCAGTCAGTCGCTTCCTATAAAAACTGGTGGAGCGAACAGATCAAATTCAACCTCAACAAAACTTGGGATAAGGTTAGATGAACCCAATTCTAAAACCCACTCAGAAGTCGCGGCCCGAAACTATTATTAAATAAAGCTATGATATAATCAATCAACCATTTAAAGCCGAGTAGCAGAGCAGCATAGTCATTAGTGTCGAAACATTGGTATACCAAGGGTCTATCAAGTGGAGAGACAATCTACTTGGACGTTGCGGCGGGCCGCGGTCACCGAGCCAATTACTGCGGCGCGTCAACAGTGATTTACGATATAATGGTCAATCGGGGACGAGACGCCTACATTGTTTAAATTCTCCGGAACTTCAATCATGCTATTAAATAAGTATTATTATTAAGCGCAAGGACGTGAGTATTAATAAATAAGACTATATTACTAGCAAATCACAATATCTTTTTTTAATATGCGTAAGTACAACATATGGGCCAAACGTTACTTAAACTATCACAGAGAGTACACATTGTTCAATTTCTATACATAATATATGCTTTTTATTGTCTTTGCAGATCTCAGGCCATCTATTGGATATTATCATTGTTTTGCTCTTTTTCACACATCATGATCGCGTCGTCTCGGCATTCGCTCCTCTTTCTCATCTATTGGAAATATTATTTACATAGTTACGATGTGGCAAACCCAATTACATTTGTTCTATATTGAAGGAAATTTATAATCATTCGGCAGAGATCGAACGCAATAGTCTATCTATTATAAAGTTGTGTAGCAGAGCTGTTGTTGTCTGTACATTTATATTACCTATTTCAGAAAAAATACTGTATCAGGCAATTTAGACATGTCTATACACAAAAATGTTTATCTGTAAAGTCGGTTTACGGACGATAATAAAATTTTACGTGACAACGTCATATAATGTTTTCTGAGAGTTTCACAAACAATGCATCGGTCGCCATACATTTTTCGGAACGTGAGACTTTTTCGTGCGTACAGCCGGCGTTCATCGATTTATAAGACGTTATCACATCAATTTTTTTTAGAATGTGGGTTTGTAATCCTTTTGTTCGCACATGACGCAAAAACTACTAAACGGATTATGATCTACTGATTATACTTTTTATCCCAAGGTAACAAGGTGAAAGACATGGAGCAGAACCGATAAATGAAGGCCGTTCATTGCATGCTTACCTGGGAAAGCCTACGAGTATGTCCAGCTGTTGATAATAAACTAAGATAGATGGATGGATTATCCAACAGCGGATATAATATTCTGACTGATTCGGATCCACCAGTTTGAGTAGTAAAAGGTCAGATAAATAAATATAATTATGCACTTAATTGCATTTACAACACAAGAACTACTTTGCAAACGAGTAGTTAACTATCTAATAAGGCAGAGGCAATAATATCACAAAAGCAATAACACTTTATAAAGCTTATTCACTGTGAATAATTACTTAATAACATAATGCTGTTTTAATACCATTATGATATTTACAGACACGAACCAACATTTCATCCGTTCAAAATCGATTTTGCAATCGGAATCGCTTTGTCAATAAAAAATGCCAAGTCATGAAAACCTAGGTAAAAAGATACCTATCTTTTTACCTTTTAGACCGATTATTACCTAAAGATTTTTATTTGAAAATGTAATATTACATTTTGTCTACCGCAAATGTAATATTAGACGGAAACTATTTCGTAATACGCTTATTGAATAGATAGTTAGGTATCATAGATCGTGAGAGCCGTGGGATAAAAACATGGCCGAATTCCAGAAGCGGCTTTAAACAGTAATTTAAAATAATTAACTATAATTATAGAACTCGTATCTGCTATTAGTTAATAGGGTCGCCTGTTTTATAGCAAATAGATTAAAGTTATTTTTTAATAATATAAGCTATGAAAATGTTGTTTCTTAGGAGCCTTATTTTTAAAAGATTAATGATTGTACGTATACTATTTGGTCTATCGTATCTCATCATTATAAATTGGTAAATTTAAACATTAATTATATTCCTTAAAAAAAGGGAAGAAAAGGGGCCTACGTGTGAATGTGAGCAAAACCAAAGTAAAGGTTTTTGAAAGAGAAGAAGCCAGAACAGATGTTAGAGTAGCAATAGGAAATGGTGTGCTAGGACAAGTGGATGAATTTGTATATCTTGGATGTGGATTCAGTCGGGATGGAAGGTACAACACTGATGTAGAGAGAAAAGTGAATGCGGGAAATAGAGTGAACGGAGCATTGGGACAACTCTCGGCAGCCACCACCTCAGCCAGAAGGCACGTATCGCAATACACAACGCGGTGCTTGTCGCAACGTTATTGTATGGAAGCGAGAGTTGGGTATGTAAAAAGGAGCATGAGAGTAAAATCAATGCGGTCGAAATGCGATCTCTGCGGAGGATTTGTGAAGTGAGGCTGACTGACCGCATTCGTAACAATGACGTAAGAGAGCGATTAGGTATGAAAGAGAGTATTGGTGTAAAGATGTGAAAGGGAATGCTCCGATAGTTCGGACATGTGGAAAGAATGCCGGACGAGCGACTGGCTAAGAAGATATACAATGCGAAAGTGGAAGGATGTAGGTACAGGGGGAGACCGAGACTTACCTACCTAGACCAAATTGGTCATGTATTGAAGGAAGGTGGAGTCAGGAGTCTCGGAAACCGTCGAGCGTGTATGAAGAGAGTTATGAATGTTGAGGAAGCGAGAGATGTATGCAAGAATAGAGCCTCTTGGCACTCTGTTCTCTCTGCCTACCCCGCAAGGGAAATGACGTGATGATAAGTAAGTAAGTAATTATATTCCTTTATTTATTGCTTTCGGCAGCCAAACTAAAACGATCCACCTGATATTAGTTAGTAAAGCCAAGCCACGGCCTATTGAAGATAGCAAGTAATTAGAGCTCTAGATTTTGATGAACCTTTTTTTGTTTGATAGCTCTTAATTCAACTTTAAAACTCTACTTAAAATAAAAGCTAAAAGCTAGCGGCGGCTGAGCTTCAGGCAAAGGCCAGTATACTGTATGACCTAATTGACAACCTCAAGTCATAGACCTTAGCTTATTGCTGATTATTTTGTTTAATGGAAAACCCCAACAAGCAAATCAACTGTAAGAAAAAGAAAATTAAGCTAAACTACAAAATATCTGCATACAAAATACCAGGGGTTGTCACATCTTGATTGGTGTCTAGCGCAATTTTGTAATAACTTACGATTGTTACTGTGTATACGCCAATAAAATAATAATCTATAATCTATGAACGGCGCAAGATTCTTAGTTTGTGTTGTAGTATATAGGGCAACAGTACATAGGGTCAACAACACATTCTTTTAATAATTTTGAAATAAAACTACGTTTACGGAATCTATCGCGTTTACTTGATTTTACTACTATCCCGACGTTTCGAATACTTTACAGCATTCATGATCACGGGTGGACTTAGATGATAGACGTCCAAGGCTGATATGTTATTTCAACGGTTTCATCTACCCACAGTATATGATTTTACAAAATTTTTGGTTTATTTATTTTAACCCACCTAATATTCGTTTAGAAACACAGTGAAAATATCTACTTCAAATGTTTATGCTTACAATGTATGAAACTTTAAGTTAGTATATTAAAATGAGTATAATACTCCTCTTTAAATTGTAAAATTTTTGTTTTTATTTAGTGCTCAAATATTCTACCACAAACTACCAATTACTACCAGTAAGAAAACAATCTTGGTTATTAGTTTATATTATTAAATATATTGATTTTGCTAAAAGCTAAGACTAAGAAGCTACCACCGGATCGGAACGCGGCCTGACTGAGAAAGATCCGGCCAGAAAACTCAGTAGGCAACAACTGTTATGGATTATTAAATTTTGTACGGAATTACGGAGAGCTAATAAAGTTTAAATTTTTATTTTTATTACAAAAGGCAAAGACTAATCACTACCCACAGTAGTGTAGTAGTTTTATCTACACAATAAGCGCTAACTGTGTCTTGCAATCTTGTGGTGTGCCTTCTTGTATTCTGTTTGGTGAGGCCTATCACAGGATTCCAGCTTGATAGTAAGACCCAGCCGTCTTCTCTATTGAAATTGGGATGTTTCTTAATTTCAATAGCCTCACGTATCATTCTAGGGCGATACTTTTGCGAGGATTTGAGGTTTGTCAAACACATGGCGATACAAATGTAATGGCGGGTGTGGTTCTGTGTGTGCTCACAAATTGCAGACTTTGTATAGCGACTGTGCTTCACATCAGCCATGTGTTCTTTGATCCGAGTTGTTATGGATAATTGGGCAAACAAAGAATCCCGCTCGCACTAAAACTTCTCTTTTTCCACATTCACAAATAATTTGTTCTTTGTTAGAAAGACTTATCAACATCGCTGATACAATTTTAGTCATTTATAATTCGCAAGCACGTACATTATAATGTAATAAAATTTAGTACTTCACGACGATTTAAATGCAAATGTGTGAAAATCGTTTGCATTCTCATTAATAGAAATTATCTTGAATAATAACATTATAAAAACAACATGAGGTATTAACAAATTTTTTGTTCTATAAAAAACCGGTTATTAAAACATCTCGGAACAAAACTTCACTTAATTTTGTAATTTCCTTTTGCGAAGAGAGGATTTAATACTAATTAGTGAAACATACAAGCTCTTTCTTGTTTTGCTCAACGGAATACAATGTTAAAAAAAAGGTTTTTGCATACCAATAAAACTATTTGATGTTTCTTTTATCGATTAACTTTTTGTAGCTATATAAAAACGACGATAAACATTCATCTTAATCTGTTTTCGATTCAATTAATTTTTTGTTGGTTAAATAGAATTTTTTATATGTTCATTTCAATTTCACAACGGCAATTGGGCAATCAGGCCAATGTTGAACGTATCTCCAAATACATTAGTAGTACATAACATGTACATTAAGCTGAAGTGATTTTATGAAATTGATCTATTAACTTAGCAAATGCAATCGTGAACACAAGCTGTAAAAAATATGTAATTTTTAACAAAAAAATAATGTTTTAATTCATTATGAATTAAATTCTGCGAGCGATATCGAGACAATTTTGGGGTCGTCAGTTTATTCGGTCTATTTAATGAACCTTTCTGTTGCTCTATGGAAACTTTATAATTAGCAACATTACACCCAGATTCAAACAACTAGGCATTGAGATTTTTTTTATTGCTTATGATGGCAGACGAGCCACGGCTCACCTGATGGTAAGTGGTAACCGTCGCTCATGGACTCAACTATACCGAGAATATTGTCAAGCAGCTGCGCACCATTTCATTTTTCAGATATGAAATGAAAGAATAAACGGCTACCTTCTGCTACATTCAAAACACACTGACGTGCTTCATGACCGGTCACACAGGAGACGGTGCTTCCGAATCGTACGGGCCCGATAGCAAGTGAGTACTCTTACTTGGTACCCAACCCTACCCTCAGTAATTGTACATCCATCCATTCATCCATCCATCAGCCTTTCAACGTCCACTGCTGGACATAGGCCTCCCCAAGAGAACGCTACAACGAGCGGTCCTGTGCCGACCGCATCCAAGGGCTTCCCGCAGCTTTGACCAGATCGTCCGTCCATCTGGTGGGGGGCCGTCCTACGCTGCGCCGTCCGATACGTGGTCGCCACTCGACAACCTTTCGTCCTCAACGGTTATCGGTTCGACGAGCGATGTGGCCTGCCCATTGCCACTTCAGCATGGCAACCCAGCGGGCTATGTCGGTCACTCTCGTTCTCCTACGGATCTCCGTATTACGGATTCGATCACGTAGGGAAATACCAAGCATAGCCCGCTCCATGGCCCACTGAGCGACTTTGAGCCTTGATATGAGGCCAACATTCAGAGACCACGTCTCTGTTCCGTATGTCATCACTGGTAACACACACTGGTCGTAGACCTTCGTTTTCAGACACTGCGGAATATTGGACGAGAAGATCTTCCTTAGCTTCCCGAACGCTGCCCAGCCGAGTTGGATTCGTCGATTGACCTCTTTCTCGAAGTTGTGCCTACCTAACTGGACTGTTTGTCTCAGGTAGACATAATGATCGACCACTTCGAGAAGCGCACTCCCGACTAGGACTGGTAATTGTACAAATATGATTATTTCGAACGAACCCACAATATGGCAGAAAAATTACCACAACAACTAAAACGGCACCTGTGCCATCAAATTAGTTTTAAGAAGTTTGTTTTAAAATTCAAGGTGCACGTACTTGTTACACACAGGGTTACTACACTCGTAATCGTTATAATCATCGAGATATAAATAAAAGAAATAAGATACCTTGTTTAATCATGACATTTTCACGTAAAACATGTTAACCGATGTATGCCGAGTAGCACAGATGTCATGTTTCAATAACTTATTTATTTTTTGTTGCGAGATTGTTCGCACGCGATGTGACGTGTCCGAGGGCAGTCGCCGCATCTTAGCCGATTATTCACGCGATTTCAATTACGTTTATACCAATCCGTATATAATTATAGCAGTCGTGTAATATAAACTATTAAACAACTTTTTATGTATACGACGTGTCATGAGAGAGAACCGGTCGAGACGATGCGATATATTATCACGTATTAGCTTAGCTATTATGGGAGGTACTCTTTGTCATACTTTAATGATGATTATATGATAATGCGATTATTAAATAAATATTAGTTATACTTTAGTAGAATGATTATATTTATTATGACTTATTTATGTTACGAGTTTATTTTTTCAATTTTTTTAGGTCTCACACTAGGATACATAAGTATTTATTTCTCTCACTGGTTAAACGACCAATAAAATATATGATAAGCTTTGCACGATTAATACTAATATTGTGTTTAATGTCTGCTTAAAAGATGGTGGCAGGTTCCTTACATAATGGGTTTACGAATTAACAGAATAAAATGAATACTACATCTACATAGCTTAGCAATTGTCAGGGTTGGCATAATTAACTCAATTTTGTGAAATCCCATTATTTCTAAATGTGTTTCAAAAAATGTACCCACCCATGTACTAAGAATAGTCACTTTTTTGCTATTTTCTAAATCTTACCCCTTTAAAGAGACATTTTTGAACACAAGTGCACTTCCAATCATCGAAACAACGAATCAATAATAAATGATTAAACAAAATAGTACCTTATGTCACATATACATTATGTCATTTATTTTATTACCAACACTCCGGTTTACGCATTATGCTTATAAGGTTAAAATATACTATTAATTATTTACTAAGAAACCATTTAGACTCTTCCTATCTTCTCAGTAAGATTGGTTTTGTTTGTCCACGTACTAATACGCGCAAGAGAGCTCTTTTCCATATTAGTTTTTCACGAACAAATCATGGCAAAAATGTATTTATTAAAAGAGCATGTTGTTTGTACAATAATATCATCACTTCTGACTCTAATAACTGCATTGATATGTTTCACCTTTCTCTACTTAAATTCAAAAGTTATATTAGACCAATTTTTTTCTCTTCTAAACGTTATTAACTTGTTTTTATTTCTCCTGTTATTGTTGGCTTAAAAAAAAAATAAATGGTGTTATTACAATGTCGGCTTTAAAAAATTTTTGTGTTGGTATAATGTTGGTTTTGATTTCGTTTTTTTTTTTTGTTTTTATAATGTTACCTGTAAGATTTTGCAAATTGTGGAAACTGCTTCTGGATTGTGTGTTTTTATATTTAGTATTATTATTTTTTTGTATTGGATCCGTTTGTTTCCCAAATAAAATAAAATAAAATAAAATAAAAATACTTCCAAGTTTCTAACCTTTAGTAGGTACTTGCGTTGTTTAAAAACAAGTATGGCTAATTCACAAATTTCATTGTTCACCCAAAAACCTGGTAAATATTTCAGAGTTCAGAGCCAACAGCACGCAGGTGGGAAGTGAGGTGCGAGCGGGACTCTCGTTTAGTTTTTGGAAACAACGCAGGGCTTACAGTTGCAACTAGATGCGGTTTACGATAAAAATTATAATGTATCCGTATTAATACTCTCGGCATTTAGAGTTAGAAATAATAATGTCGGGCATTGAGGGCTAGTATATTTTCTGATAGATATAGTATCAGACTTACTAAAAAATATAAACGGAGCATTACGAACAATTCAGTGAAGCCATATAAAACACTGCCAAACTTGTAATTATATGCGCTCACGCATACAAAAACAAACAAAAACCATGCCGAAACGAAGTGACATACACCACGAGTGTTACCAGAGTACGATTTAAAATTACCCCAAATGACGATTTCGTACGTACGTTACGTACGTGAATACGTAGTCAGCGCCATAATATTCCCTATATGATTTGCTGTAAACTTACTTTATACTTCCTTTATGTTTTAAACATAAAACTTAAAAAATTACCCAAATTATAAATATTAATTCTTTCCGGGGACAACACTTTCACGCACATATCTTTCTAGAAGTGGCTTCTCTTTTTAGTTGACAATTAGTTAGTCTGGGGGTATAGTTCATTTTTTTTTTTGACACATAGACGACAATATAGTAATATAGGTGCTGATTTCTGGTTATACGTATTACTCTTTGGGTGCTGACACGGCGGGCATCCCATGCCGAGTTGTTGTTCCCACACAAAACAAATATTAGTGCGATTTATCCATATTTTATTATTATATACCACACAAAGCATTCTGATCGTTTATTACACGTTTATTATGAAATAAAACTACGTTTACAGCATCTATTACGTGGTCAGGGGTTTTGACATAAGGTGGACAATACGTAAGGTAATTGTACCGATACTAATTGAGTTTAGGAAGATATATTTAAAAAAAAATGCAAAAGAGTAATTTTCTAAATAAATGAGCAACTACTATTACAGCTGAAATGTCATAAAATGATGTTCAAAGCAGAGTTATGCAATACTAGATTTCGCCCTCGACTCCAACTGCGTGGACTTTAGAAGAATATAAATACATGTAAAAATATCCCACGGGAACTTTCAATTAGAAAGAAGGAAAGGATAAAAAGTACCTAGCGAAGTCCTCTCCCCTCCAGACTATGTGTGCAAAATTTCATGATAATTGGTTCAGTAGTTACAGCGTGAAAGCGTAACAAAGAAACAAACTCATATTCGCATTATTTTCTAATTTAAGCAAGGATAATGCTTAATGAATTTGAGTTATTCCAATTTGCATCTTCACAAGGCTAGATTTCTATAAATGCCAGGACTGACAACCTTGTGCACTTGGTATTTTCATTAAAGAAGCCGTCTCATTACTGACGTACCGTTCGCTATGAGCCCCTGGTGGCAATTAACCCGGTGCAAAACTTTATTCAGTGTCGCTCCGCCGCGAGCCATGATGGCTGAGGAAATTATTCTCAGTCGTTGACTAACATTTTGCCGTGTGTAAGTACTCCTGGTACTTTTTAGTCTTTTTACAGCTATCATATAAATATTATAAATCATTGACTGTACAGATGGCGCAGTGGTTTAGATACCGACATTCCGTGCCGAGTAATTCGATTCCCACACAGGACGATCATTTATGTGATCCACAAATGGTTGTTTGTGTCTAGTTGTACTTTATGTCCGTTATTATCTATACTAATATTATAAGGAGGATAGATTTGATTGTTTGTTTGCATTGAATAGAAACCGACCGAGGAACCGATTTGAAAAATTCTTTCACCATTCCTACATTAAATGAACCTGATGAACAAGGACGATAGAATATTTTTTTAAATTAGGAATCCGTATGAAAACTTCGATAATGTAATCCAGCGTGTGAAAGAAATACCAAAAAAATCCTTATATCGCGTACGCTACGGAAATTATTGACAGTAGAGCAAAGTGATGTAGGTACTACAGTTTTATAGAGGACATCAATATCTACAAAAAAAGTCCGGGATACCATTTGCCTAACTATAATAGTTATGGAACTATATAACTACTTTTTTATGTTAAAATATGCAATTTACTATGGCATATTTTAGCAAACTAATATTATAAAGAGGAAAGATTTGTATGTGTGTATTACTGTGTATGTATACAAATGACAGGATATATTTATTACTATAAATAGATGTCTTGCATAAAGATACTCTACGTTTATCCCAAAATGTTTAAAAATGAATGTCTACCCGTGCGAAGCCGGGACGGGCCGCTAGTATGTTTATAAAGTCCTTCGCCATACAGAGATAACTCGCTAGGATTGTTGACCTAAGGTGTCGAACAAATTATTTGTGAAAGTGCAAAGAGAGCTTTACTGCGAGCAGTATTCGAACCTGCGTCCCAAAAATCCGGGGAAGTGATCTCGACCGCTAAGCTATCGCAGTCATCTCCATGTTCCATCCATCCATCAGCCTTTCAACGTCCACTGCTGGACATAGGCCTCCCCAAGGAATGGGGGATAATGCCAGATAGGTGTTATTGCAATTGAATAAGTAACTTAGGCTACTTTTATTTTGAAATATAAATGAGCTTTCGCACAAAAAAGAAAAAAACTCAATTCCATGCGGATGAAGCCTCCTCATAGCTAGTCTTTAATAAAAATATTATAATTCTAATGTTAAAGCAGAAGTAAAGTCAACAAATAAAATGTTTAATTTGGTATACTAAATTATTCTATATACTTATATGTAATCATTCATTAGTATTCATTTAATTTAAATACCTATAAGATAACATTGTAAATGTATGATAAAGTAAAAAAAATAGTAAAATAATTATACTGTGCATTTAAATTAGTAAGATAAGAACATTATAATTACCATATTTATCCAATTAAATTAAAATTTCTAGAGGTATTCGTATGTTACGGATATTACCTATATACCTACATAAGTTTTAGACATACATACTATGTTCAAAGGTAGGGAGAGTTTTGATCGCTAAGTCACTGTGAAGATTACACCTCTTCTTTGGCAAAGTTAATTTAATCAACAAACAGTTTTCACTTGCTTCTGCATAAAAAAAGATACTTTGAGGGAAATCTAGACGGCGTATATAAATATATGTACGGTCTTATAATGTTAAAATTTAGACTGTTAGTACTAAATCAAACATTCATTCCTTTTTTTTTGTAAATGATCGTTTGATAATAACGATTCAATTTTCCACTACGTCAGCCCAAAAGCAAAAACCAATATTGTATTTCTAAAGACAAAATGTACAAAGATAAAACTGACTTCTCCATTGAATTCAGTGCTTCGTGGTTGAAGTAGATTAATTCACAATAGGCTATTGTTAGCTCAATGTATTTATTACTCGATCTGTTTAAATACATAAATTAGTCAGTCTATTTACACGTAATATTATTTATATATACAATCGATGTAAGTCACTGTATACTGTGATGTAATAGGCGAAGAAAATCAGTCAAATAATAAGGGTAATTAATTTTAGTAATTATGTTATACACTAAAAAGACTATTGCATATTATTTTTACTAACAATAAATTTATATAAAATACCTACCAAAGGTACTTACTTACTTATTTATCATCACGCCATTTCCCTTGCGGGGTAGGCAGAGAGAACAAAGGTATGTTGTATAAATTGTCGAAAATTAGTGAATTATTTCTCTGTGAAACTCCGTTGTTTCGCAACTATACCCACTGCAAAAATAATCTTTTGTAGAAGTATTTGCAACATTTTACAAAAAACTAATTCCAAAAAATGTAAATACGTCTAGGTATTTATAACAAGCGATAACTAATCATGAAATAAACAACAAACAGTTATTTTTAAATTACCTTCACAAGTAACCTCTGAAGATGAAGCCTCTCATTATATTTCTTATCCTGTTAGATTTCATGTCAATAAGCCATAGGGTAAAGATATAATATAAAGCGATAGAAGGCGCAGATTAGAATGTCAGGTCGCAAACCTTACTCTGTTGTTATCATAATAAGTCGTGATAAGGTTAGCCACAATAAGTTATTTACAAAGTTGTCATAGTTACTTCATTATTAAGTAAGGCAAAAATATCCCAACTCTCACAAAATAATGAGCAATTATGTCAATTTATTCAAATTTGTCGCTAAAACGCTATTACGTTTGGCTAATTATCGGATTGGCAGTCGTATTTCACATTACAAACGTGATAAAAATAAAATGCCGGGTTATTTTTGTCCATAGACTCACTCTGAATAGCATGTTTGTGGCAACTTTATTTTTCGTTGCCACGCGTGCCTTATTTTATTCTCTTCGTTTTTTTTAATCTTAATATATTGAGCGTGTCCACTTCGGAGGGATTGAAAGAATAAAGATTGAAAAGTTGCAAGAAGAGAGTGTAAGAGCAAAGTATGCAGAGGGTGTCCGTGAACGGCTGACAATGGCAAGTCAGCCGGAATCTGACATGGAAGAATGCTGGAGAGTATTGAAAAAAAGTATGGTAGATACAGCGAAAGAAGTATGTGGATGCTCAAAGAAGCATAGGAAAGTGAAAGGTGATGCATGGTGGGATACGGAAGTAGCACCTTCCGTAGGCCAAAAGAAGAAAGCGTGGCTGGACTATGTATCTTCTTTGAACCCGAGTGCAAGTATGAAAGAAAAGAAGAAAGAAATATACCGGCAAAGTAAGAATGACACCAACGCCTTAGTGAAAGAGAAGCGTGATAGAGCAAATATGATTGTAGAAGAAAGGCTGACCAAAAACTTCGAGAGCAACACCAAACTTTTCTGGAGGGAGGTGAAGAAATCTCGGAGTGGTTGGTCAGCTTTCAGAATTAATAAAATAATGTCTAAAGGTGGAGATATTCTTACGCAATCACAAGATGTGTTAAGCCGATGGAGTGAATATTTTGGAGATATGTATGCGGATGTTCAGGGTGATGCCGGTGCCACATGTGGTCTAACAGATCAGCATTCGGTACCGGCATCCTCTGATGACATTAGTATGGATGAAGTTGAATGGGCGATTAGAAGTTTGAAAAATGGTAAGGCAGCGGGTATTGATATGGTGTCTGCTGAGATGATCAAGCTTGGAGGCTCATGTGTCTGGGAATTCTTCCTGATGCTTCTCAATTTGTGTTAGAGCTCAGACATGTTTGAGTAGGACGTATATTCTGAAAGAAGATGGATAGCCGTGTCGAGCAATTGGATACACACTTTCTCTAGTACAATATTGATAGAAGCGTATTCGTGTGAAAGGTTGTTAATCGATTAGCACAAAGAATCTTAGTTTCCTGCGTATACGTTACAGGATTTTATAAATATAAAAGCGATACTACCCCGAGTTAACGTGGTTAAGAATACCAATCCCTTACCATTTTTTAATCATTAATTTATTTATTAAATACAACTATCTCTTTCTATAAATACAGGAAACCCTATTAAAATTTATTTCACGAATAAAATATTTAGCATCATGCCACTTCTAATTGAAAATAAGTGATGTTGGCAATGTCTATTGTTTGTCAGAGCGCGGTGATGCGAACATTCGGATGCCATAGCTGTATACCAAGCTCATTTTACTTTGTACACATCCATGTTATTAAAACATTTAATAACTATATGTAGTTATGACACTCGTGTACGTTGAAACAGATATTCAATTTGAATTATTAGGTAATTTGCTAAGTAGCTCTGCAACTTTAAACAAATACTCTATGATTGTTTGGCAAATTCTTATTTTACAGATCTATACCAACAGTTGACACATTAAAGACTATACAAACTGAGTCTTATATACGTTTACCATGGATCAATTATACACATTGATTCACGAGGATTACCCATTAGTATGCGTTATAATATAACTGTGTTAGTAGGTATTAAATGTAGTGCTGTGAAACAAACGCAAAAATTAATAGCTAGCATCATAAATTAATTTTTATATAATAGATAAACATTTCTTTCTTTATTGATGTCTCTAAAATAGTAGATATAACTGCAGCAGTTTTAGACGCGTCGTACTATCACTAGCGATCGCTAAAAAATTTAAATGGATCATATATTTCCAACAGCCTACAGTTTCCTACACAACAAATTACTACAAAGTAAACAGTAAGGCAACAAATTGATACTTATGACTCCGTCAATAGGATTCACAGTTGATTCATAGCCATGTTGACGAAAACATGTCTTTTAGAAATAGACGGTCCCGGCTGTGCGCCGTTACGTGGGCGATATAACGACATTACATCTAAATATTATGGATAGAAACATTCCAAATTAGCCGCGGGGATTAAGTGGAATGTATTCTCTAATATGTATTTAATACCGTAGCTGTCAACGTGTCGCTCTGTTTACGATAATTATCTAAACACATCTTTCCAATTCTCAGAAATAATAAGTAAAATTCTACTTACAAATATTGTTTGTTTGTTTAGATTGATATTATATTGTAGATCTACGAAAAATATTATTTATATGGGTTATTATTTGTTATTCTAATAAAATAAATCGCTTTCAAAATTTGAGCCCGTTTGCCGCATGGCTGCAGCGAGTGGTACAATTTGAAGACGCCCATATAATGAATGCTACAAACCGGTGTTAGAATTCAATTATTAAAATTAACATCTCAAGTAATAAGTGTTCATGAATAATTCAAAACATTAAAAAGTTTTAATTTTTATTGAGATGTATCGTATGTAAAAAAGGGGTCACTACTCTCAATGTGTGAATCTACAACTTCCCTCCGTGTAAAAAGCAGTACTAAATGAGCGCCAGATTACTTTTGGTAACCCTACTTCGTGTCAACTGATAGCGGCCCGGCTTTGTGGCACACCAACCGACTCGAGAATCTCTGCTCGTATTACTAGGGGAACACAGCCGAAAGCGTAGAATGCACGTTACAAATACGAACGCACACACACAAAGAAATGAATCGATACGGCAGGCGGCCACCCCGCGTTTCATCGAGGGGATGAATTTAAATTATTCACAGCGGGTATAACTGCGTGCCGTCTTTAACAAACAAATTACGTATGCGCACCTAATAACGCGATACACGAGCCGCTCGACTTCTGGGCCACCGAGCTTTCAATTATAACTTGGTAGGATAAGCGACGCGGGTTGGATTTGTAATTACCTCCGACCAATAGCTACGAGCCGCGCTTGGTATTCACTAATTAGTTTGGCTATGTCGTAATTACCAGCTTTGTGAAATCATAAGCAGTAATATAAGCTTTTAGTACACTCGCTCAACACCCGACATTATATTGTTTAATATTTTGAAGTGGCCACGAATTCGCTTCTATAATCGTTGGTAATATTGAAGTACCTACACGGAAGAGTTATTTAATTTTATTATGCAATTTATTACTTAGCCTGTTGGATTTGATATTCATTATTCATTAAGTAAGTAGATTAGAGTAAATACATATAATTAAATAAGTAAATACCTTAATGATTATCATACTGCACATATCCAATAATAAAAGAACAATATAAAAAACAGAAGTACTTACGAGTCATCGTTTAAAGAAAAGGGAAATATTCGCTTCAATCTCAATCGTCTGTCCTAAACGCCGACACAAAGTAAGAAAGTAGGGAGCGTATAAAACGTCAAAAGAGATTGAATATCGATTGTTGAGTCGACGGCAATCTGAAGCTCTCGTTGAGAGAACAAACGCCCTGAGAGATGCGACGAACACAGGGGTTCAAAGTGAGGAGATGGTATGCGGGGGGAGAGAGGGGCCACTTCCTATCACCCATGACAATTTATGTTATTGGCGCAGCACTGCCGGCCGGTGATATGGGACACCCTCACATGTAATTGTTAGTTGGATACCGCACGATATTGGGAAATTAAACGAGAGCGGTGATTGATTAACCGGCAATAACGATTACGGGTATTGCGATCCGCTCGATGAAAAATGAAAGGAGGGAGGCGTCCACACCGCCTCGCTTTTTAACTAAATAAACCACAATTTTATAAAACAAACATTGTTGAACTGAAAGTGAATCGCATTATCGCGCTGTGGACAAAAAAAAAACAACACGCCGCGCATACACACGGCCATTTACAGATTAAGCTGAACGATCAACATATATTATTTTAATCCGAACCAACGATATTCTCGCATTTCCGGCGGCAAAAAACTTGCTCACGACGACACATGGGCGAGAAAAAACCCGAGTTATTATCTTAAGTCGAACCCAACAGAAACCATTAGTAAACAACGCGGGCACAAAAGAGGGCAAAATAGCGTGTTATAATAAAAAAAGCAACAAAAAATCGGCTTTTGATCCCCAGTTCCCCCATATTTTGTTTGTGAAGGTTTTATTAGTCAACGAACTAGTCGGGCGATCCTATTTGTAGTCGGCTCCATCTGATACTACGTGGCTTTATTAAATCCAATCTTTTTTTCATTCAAAGTTACATTATGCGATAGAACGGATGGTATTACACATTTTAGTCCAGGAATTTACGGTTTGTAGTTTCTTTTTCTGTGGAGTTCAAAGTAAAATATAGAATTCTATAATGCAATCTATAAATGAATTAAAAAGTAAGATTATATCGAATATACTTAATCTGCTGGTAGCCAACATGTAGCGGCGAGCGAAACTTGCCACAGAACAAAGAGACTCAGGTAAACGCCAGCTGCAGATTACTGCCTTGGTCGACCAAACAAACGACTCGATCCAGGATCCGGTCGACTAATATTATCACACGATTTAACTCACAATCCAACAAGCTTGTACCACAAGGATGTTTTAATAACTAACTTATGTGGCTTTATAACAACTAAGACGAGTGAATATATCAGTGAACGAATACACTATCTGCTATTTTAGTAGACGAGTATAGTATTAAAATTGATCTAATACTGAAGCTTCATTTTTTTTATTTGTAAACATGACAGCTGTCTATTGGCCAGCAAATAATTCGGTCGAGTGGAATAATATTCAGTTACTTGGCCAAATTGCACAACCGTTAAATAAATAACTGTAAATACAAACTGTGCACGCCATCTCGACTATTGAAGTGCTTAAAGTACCGAATGGAAGCCGCCGGAACGTGTATCGTGATAACTTACACACTGCAAATAATGTAGAATCAATTTGCTGTGAATATTTATTATCATTTCAATTGTTCATGACATAATAAACGAGTACGTAACAAACCGCAGCCGAGTATAATGCGAAACGGAAATAATAATGGCATTTGTTAGAGCGGAGCGGGCTGTCGGCGCCGCGGGCTTTGCCCGGCCTCACATCCTAATTACGCCAATAATAATTACAAAGTAGCCGCCGGCAGCTGACTGACTGCAAACTACCTCCTCGCGCCTTCTGCTGTCTTGATCAATAGCTTAATGAACTTTATATTATATTAACAGAAATTCTTTTAATTTTACTTAGTGCCGATTTCACCAACTCCGGTTAGCCTATTCATCAATAAAATTTTCAGTTTTTTGACAATTGTTGTATGAGTTTGACAGTTCTTATTTGACAAAATAGGCTATTCGGGTGTTTAATAACAGGTGGTGAAGCCGGCCCTTAGTGGACTAGCTTCAGATTTCTGTGGTAATAACATTTTCCGCTAAAAATATTTACTTTTTCATGCTAAGTCACTCCCTGTCTAGAAAATAGATACCTATAATTGTAATGGTGAATTCATTTATGGCAATTATTGTGATTTGTTACAGAGTACGATAGAATTATTACAGGGTCTATAGCCCATTTATTTTATAGCGTCAATCAATTACACCGTACGAACCTCAGTAATAAAATTTTAATTCATGACATGAAGCCACGGAGTTCGGATGTTGTAGAGAAATAATGATTTTTAAATGAATGATGATTATGCCTGAGGCTGGTAACGTGATATTCGTCCCAATGACGTATAAATAAAGACGTTGAATCGAAAAAAAAAAACGTAAGTTTTATCACTAGTATTGGAGCTGTATAGTTTTTGCTGATTTTTTTATAATCTCCTATCATCGGTCAATGTTCTCTAGAGCATTTTAATGACTCATACCTCTAAAACATTATGCTGATATAATTAAAGGTAAAAAAATTGATTAAATTATACAATGAATTTGCAGAATAAAACGTGGTAATCTTCCAATTAAAAGGTTGTGCTTTTTCAGCAGATTCTAATACAGTATCTACTAAATATACATATACTATTGTTAAACAAAGTTTTAAATAATACTAATGAATATCTTGTGGACAGTCACCTAAAACAATATCAGATGTTTTATCAAAGTTTGTACTCCATAAAAGTTGTAATGAATAGCAATGCCAAAATTAGCTTTAAAATTGCTATGACTCATGGCATGTCACAAGCCTAAACATATTTATATGGCAGTGAGCTTGCCAGCCAGTTAGCAGTAATAGCAGTTAGTGAGAACACTGATCAAGGCGCAATCAACATGTAAATATATTCAGAGCGATCGGTATAATCGTGCGCTGCGGTGCTATTATCCTCATTTGTAAAGATACATGCTAAATATCATGTTGCCCTGGTCACTTGCGATGGAAATTATATTAATGAATAATTTTGTAGCAAACTCAGTATTTTGTTATTTTTTGTCGATGATCTATTTATATTCTAAGTTTTTATTTTAATAATGTCTCCGGATTTGATATAGGTACTGTTTTATATAACTTTAAACATTCAAGATGGATGTGTAAGTTAAACAGAACATAAGCTAAGGGCCATATTAATATAATAAAATGCAATTTACACAACATTAAGGCCCTCCTACTGCGTAGAAAGAGGCCGCTCGAATTTTAAACTGTTTGTGATAAAACTTAAATGCACTTATGTAATTAACATATATTTTAATTGTGCGGGTTTAGAAATGTCTTTGTTCTGAATTGAATTCTTGTTGAAATATTATTTTTTTGTACTTTGTTAATTTGCAGAATAATTTTTATTTTATTTCTTAAATGTTGATAAGTTTATTGTCTATAAAGTTACAAATATCAAGCCGCTTCCCGTCGTGATTTATGTAAGTTAAATTATGCTATGATAAACGATAATATCTACACGATAAAATATTTTGTGTAGTTGGGTATCTGTTACTCATAATCTATCTGTAACCTAAAAGTATTATTTTTTATCTTCTTTAGGTGTCACTGATATATCTTTAAATCAAGATTTAACGTAAAAAAGGATAAATGTTCTGCGTCTTCTCAATATAAACAAGTCTGGCATGAACGAAGCGATAACCGAGGGGTGACGAGACACTCCTATTTGAAACTTGCTCATAATAATAGTATATTATGAGACAGTTAAAGTACCAGGAGAACAGACAATAGCCATGAGTGTATAGATATTGTGTCTACACGCAAATATAGGGGATGGAATACACCCGGCCTTGTACCGTTAATAACATTTCACGTCATTTAACACGATATCGGTATTATAAATGTTAAATTCACTAAGAAAGAAAAGTTTTCTTTGAATACGTAAATGTCTCAAGTAGTAAATACGAAAATACTTTTCAGTCTGTTACACTTGATCTCATTTCACGCTATCGTATTTTAATAACATTAAGAAGATTAAATCTTTGAACATTGTAGAGCGAGAGTGAAGACTTCAAAATTGATATCTCGTCTTTAATTATCACTCCGAAACTTTCCCAGTTAGGGAGCGAACGTTAAATTGATTCCACGGGCACTTTAGACATTTTTAGAGCCCTCGACAGTCGACAGTGATTAATGAATGAAATTTGGGAGATTGCGATGTTCTCACAACCCTCAAGAAGAAAAGCAATAGGGAGTATCCCTTCTCAGATTCACCCTATACATTTATGAGTTGAAGTAATTTTGTTATTTGTATGAAACGGCCATACTTAGTATTGCTCAAGCAGCTGTCTAGTCTTGTCAAAGAATCAAATAATCAAACTACGTATAATTTGATAGTTGTTCGTGATGAGTTGATACGATACGTTGTGGTTTGCATAAACCTTTGGCAATAGCTCAGAGTCACGTATACTTGATTAATGATGCATGTCTTGCATTCGCTTCGGTATTGTGAAAGAGTCTCATTGTATGCGACATCACAGGTATTCTTTACGAGTTTTATTCATGGAGTACCTAAGTCGGTTGTTACATTATGGCAGACGAAGAAAGCTCTTCGTAATTACTGGTAATTAGTTGCTTGGGTTCTATTTATTTAATACTGTCTTTTATGCTGAACTCAAGGCGATTTTACTGCATTAATTCCTCTGTTTAAGACCAGTTTTGTAACGTCAATCTAATGAGATTAAAATATACTTTATATGTTACAAACACAACTTTAATATTGTTGAGGAACTAATAGTTAATAAAGTGGGACTAATGAAGTATTAGTATTGTTATTTATTAACGAATACTTTAAACAGTAAACCTTGAATACAAAACTAATTGGCCTCCTTTAATTGTAATCGTTGCACCTGACTATAACTTAACTGTAATTTATGATTGTCTGTGTAAATCTATTATATCACGGAACTATATTGTTGTACTATTTACAACTTTTTAATTAATTAAGGAACTATTTAACAGAATATGTATAAAATAACTGTGATTGTGCAATTATGCATCAAGGATAGTCTTATTTACAACAGAACTGCGGAGACCACAATCGCATTAATTTGTGGAGTGCAGCGAGTATTGTGACGACATGGTCGGAGGGAGATGGGGAGAGGACTGGGGTGATTTAATGAACCGATGCGGCAGGCGACAGCCGAGGATTACACCCCACGACCGTTTGCACTCAATCAAGCTCGCAAACAGCCCTAAGCCCAAACAATTAAATACACTGTTCAGAAACAAACGGGTACATATGCGATAACACCAATCGAGCGATTAGTGAGCGATTACCGTTATCAGCGGCGATTGGGTAATCGATAGATTACGAATTGGTCAACGTGCGCACACCTGTCCAGTGCTGCTTTTTAACGTGGAAATAATTAATTAGGTACTTGCCGTTATTTCAAGTAATTGTAAGAAGATGCCACGTAGTCTTTGGTTATACTTACTAGCTTCTGAAAATCCTATTCCCCTTGCCTCAATAACACCTCAAACTGAATGGACGAATGTGTGGTATCCAGCTTCGCTGGACACTTAAACCACTACTTTCGTCGACGTACCATAAAAGATTATCCAAAAAGCTGTTGCAAAAAACGTTCTGATATTGAGTCTAATATTATGAGTAGTATGTAGACCTACTGTTTATAAGAACATCGGTGTAGGTAGGTACCATTAGCGGTAATATAATATGTTAACTGTGAGATGGATGATTCGTCGCGGTAGCTCGTATTTATGTTTCAATATGCAATCGATGTTATGCATTATGAATGTAGTGTTAGTAACATATTCATGCAATGTTTTAAAACCAAAGTTTGGTTGTATTGGCTAAAGTGGACGAGGCTTGAACCTTTAAGTCTAAATCTTAGACTATAATCTAATCTATCTCCTTGGTGTACGAAAACTGCCTTCAAGCTAGAGAAAAAATCTTTTGTTAATATGAGGAGTAGCTTACTGAGCGGTTGGGCAATAACAGGTTAATGACAATGATAAAAAATATTCATTTACCTTGACATCTGTTTTAGGTTTCTTGGCGGGAGGCTGCGACGAATGCGTTTCTTGCCGCGAGTCATCGGGCTCAGGCTTAGAGGCAGTCGTGTTCGAGGGTGTATGCTGCGTGTGGTGCTGAGGTAAGGGAGCGGGAGGAGGAGCAGGGGCCACAGGGGTGGCGGGCGCACTCTGCGCGGGGGATTTCGGTTCAAGGCGCGGCGCAGGCACCGGCCGTGGGTCAGGTTTAGGAGGTGCCGCCGGGGCTACCAGAGGAGCCGACATGGGCGTAGGAGTCAAGGGCGCGGGCGGGCCCGGCGCATTCGGCGGCGGAGGTACTCTCGCCACACCATTTACATCATGCGGGGGGTGCGGGTGGTGATGCTTATCCCGCGCCTTGTCACGCCGGTGCCCCCCCGAAGGCCTCTTCGGTGCGGCGGGCGGCGCGGCCGCCGGCTTGGGCTCTCCATTCATCTCGTTGGACTTGACGATCTCGTGCTTAGCTTCAGAGCTCTTGGTGCCGGGCTTAGTGCGCTTGATCTTCATCTTGAGCGCGGTGCGCTGCGCGTCAGGTTCAGCTCGCGCCGCCATGCCGCCCGCCTCGGCCTTCTCTATGTCGGCATCGAGGTCTATAATGAGGTCGCCGATGCCGATGTCCCACTCGTTGTCATCGTACTCGAAGTTGGGCGCGGGGCGAGCTCCGCCGGCCGGCGCGCCCTCCCTCATTGGCGCCGCCATGCGCGCCGCCGTGCCGCGCCCGCGCCCGCGCCCGAGCCAGCGCCCAAGCACCCCGCCGCGGCACACAACATTGTAGACCTGCAACAACGACACACATCGTGCTCAACTTACACTCACCACATACCATACACAAACAGCGGCACTTGCCGTACCTACTTTTTTGCCTCTGTACTGTACTTAACGATTGCGTGAATGATCACAAAAAATATCACGTCATCAGAAAATAACCCATAATCGAATGCCAATTTAACGAATTTTGCCTCATCGCTTAAATTTATCCGATTGGAATTCGACAAGAGAAAAACGCGTGTTATTTTTTCCTAAGCAAGTTGCATGCACTAATAATAACTATATTGTACTGAAAAACACGTATAAAGTTAAGTCATAAACTAAAATAAATTTATATTATGTGATTTAACTACAAAATAATACCCCAAGACCATTAAGTTTTAAGACATAATGTCATATTCTAACAACTAACCCACGCAGTAATCAAAAAGAGACATCTTCCATTGATTCGATTATAATAGCAAGGGAAAATAATGTATTTTTATATTATAAAAGAATAGAGTTTAAACTGAATTTAATATCCTTTGGTAATATAATAGGAATAGCATCCGTCAATATATCTTTAATCAATTTTCCTTTAGTCCCGGCCTTAATTACTATGAGGGCCGGGACGGATGCCAACGCAAAAAATATAACGAATTCATAGTATGTTTGACACAAAAATCCTTATTCTCTGTAAATTTTATATTCTACAAAAATATTTACAATATCTATCAGGATCGTAAAGTATTTTAATTCAATTCCGGAATTAAATTATTGCGTGTCGATAACAATAGAAAGTGAGCGTGTGTCCTAGAAAGTTTAGCCTAAATTGTGATAGAACTATTATTGTAAGCGTTTTAAAAATAATTGCTAGTAAAATAAACTACTTAAGTATTTATATATGGGTTAGAAAAATAAGGGTATAGTCCACAAAAACTAAAAATCTGTTTTCTAAATATGGAGCCATATCAAAGTTTCCTGATAAAGGCCCAGCATGTCATTGCTAAATATCAACTGATTACAACCACGATCATCATCAATCTTACTATCTTATTTCGTCTGAAATTTACATCAAATAAAACAACAAAAATCTTTGATTGAATTTTATCGCCACGTTGTGAGATAACGATAGAGGTTGCCTTTAAATAACATCGCAGCATCGGTTCTCAAGCAATAAAAATTAATAATAGCACCTATAAAAACCACTTAAACGAACATGTCCATTTAAAATTATTCCAATATAGAAATTTCATATCGTACGAAGTTATAACCAATTCAGGAGAGTAATAATCGTAAAATGGTCATAAAACCGCTCAGATAAGGAGAGTTGGTCTCACAAAGCGTAACATAAACCCGACCTAGGCGTGCACTTAGTGCCAAAGCTGTGAGTATTTATTGCAATTTACAAGGGGAAACATTTGATTAACACGAGATGCAAACTGGTACGAAGTTAATGAGTCTTCAACTTAGAGTAGCCTGTTACAATGTACGCGTATTTCACAACTTTATCATCATTAAACGCAAACTGTACCATTACTGGATACAAGTTAGCTCTGATGCTCCGAGAATTGGTCATGTTAGCCCAAAGCGGGGTGG
Organism: Leucoma salicis; assembly: GCA_948253155.1. NCBI lineage: Eukaryota > Metazoa > Arthropoda > Insecta > Lepidoptera > Erebidae > Leucoma > Leucoma salicis. The sequence goes on along the minus strand of OX411820.1, from coordinate 7,036,742 downwards.
CCTTTAAAAATCTTCAAGAGAATTGCTTGCCTATGCAGGTTACCTGTTATCTTATAATATTAATATTTTTTTTTAAATATCACCCTGCTCTTGGGAATAATTTCTGTATCGTGGGGGACTTCACAAACACAAAAAATTGTATTGCGTAGGAATTGAACCTACAACACTCTACATAGGATTCGGTGTCTAAGCCACTTCGCCATCCGTGCACTCTGTCATCGTATGGATATGTGTTAAAATACGCACATAATTTATAAAGTCAGAACCGCTTCGTAACATTACATTTAAAATATATAGTTTTATAGATTTCTCATTAGCTCATATACTCGTAAGTCATCTGTATGACACGGTTTGTCATTAAGAATAAATAAATAAACCATTTATTTATATAATGACCTATAAAAAGACCCACGTAAATATCTATTTCAGATTCGAATATAAACCAAACATGACGTAAATTACGATGAGTATTCAGTACTGTGTAACGTGTGATAGTAAAAAAAACTTTAAGATCGAACTATCGTTGCGTATAAAATTGACAATCTACTTTACGATGCGTGATATTATTGGCTGACCTATGAAGCAAAATTACCTACTACAAAAAGGATCCTCGCAATAGTGTTACTGAACTAAATTAAGTATTTAGTTCAGTAACACTATTGTGAGTACTACTGAAAAGAAAAATTGTAAATTGCAAATTTAAGCACATCCTTAATTGGTCATGTTAAATGATTGGAGTTGAGCTGAAAACAGAAATAATGTAATACAAAAATACGTTTCTGACAGTTTTACGAGGATTTCTAATCGTGAAAACACACAAACCATAAATTATGGATCGCCTTTAGGTCGCCATATTATACAAAAAAGTGTGTTTTACTGTACACGCGTTAGAAGTTATATTTCTTTGGCGTAACAAGGTAAAAATCTTTTCAAAATTTTTATCTTTTGCCTTATTCTACGTTTGTAGAAAAAACGACACTAACAATAGAAAAAAAGTATTTAATACATTGAAAGATTTATTATAACGCATTATCTAGTTAAATAAAGTTTATTTAAATATCACAAAAAAAAACTAAAATGTTGATTATAGCTAACTTCAGGGTGTCGGTTTTTCGTGACGGTGTGCGCGCGCATCGTAAAAATTTACTCTCATAATTTTTCCCTAACACGCCAAAAGATAACTTCAAAAACAAAAATGGAAATTCTTGTAGAAATTTTAAAATTCTATAGTATACTCTATTTTGAAATTGCTATAGTAGATTTAATCCTCGTCGCTATTATAAATGCAATAGCTGTAACATGACCAGAATATTCGTAGCAAGATATTATAACAAACAAAATACGAAAAAACCTATCCACTATATTTTTAAAAAACGTCAATTTATCAACGCGAGGGCGGAATGCAAAGTATGACTCAACGTAACCGTTCGGCCTTTAATTTTATTATAATCACCATTACTTTATAATACATATAATAACAGAATTGTATACACATAATACCATTTTTAAATATTGGAATAATATCTACGGCTTAAACCTGTTACACGCAATACGCTACTATAAAAAAATTAAAGTAAAAACTATGAATATAGACATTTCATGTCTATGCGTCATTTAAAAATCCATTATTGCGTTATCTACGGAACTGGACCTGTTTTATTTGATTACAAATTCTTATAACTCCTTGTAAAGTTTGTAATGTTTTAAGGAAAACAAAATAAAAATCATATTATTTCGTTAGTCGGTACATGAATTTCAGATAAAATATGATTATTGAGGTACAAGTTAAGCTTTAAAGGTAAATTATAGTGTCAATAAATTATACCTAGACTAATATTAACTATAATTCACATTCTAAATACCTACGTATTGAGTTTCATTAGCACCTATTGTGATTAAAGACATAAATGTTTTAAACACGGAACTATAGGTTCAATGAAACTGTTTCTAATTTAATAGAAAAACAGCGTAATAGGATGGCTTTGTCAGGGTTGACAAGGACCCACTGAAGGAATGTAATATGGTTCCAGTGGCCCGTCAATATAGGCGGAGAGACGGCACACGGCGGGTTTATTTAGTAGGATAGGAGTGTTCGCAACGGCTATTTATTAAAAACGTTAAATAACGATGTGCTATTTTTGAAACACCTATTATTTTTTACGCTTTAATATATTAACGATATCTTTTGATTATCGTCGTATAGCACATCGTGCGCTATTTGAGGTTACGTTATTTAATGTAGCTATGTACGCGCGTTGAGCAGTTAACAATCTTAACAATAGATTACTGTCTACTAAGTGAATTGAAGTTGTGATCTAAGATACATAAATAAATAAATATTCACGGACATTTTCACACAACGTCCTCTGGTCCCAAACTAAGCTTAATGCTTGTGCTATGGGTACCGGATTACGGATATAATACATATACTACTTTTTTTTTTGTAAATACATACATATCATAGATAGAAAACACCCAGACGCAGAACAAATACCTGTGTTCATCACACAAATAATTGTCCCGAGTGGGAATCGAACCCACGACCTCGTATATGGAAGTCGGTTACACTACCGACTACGCCACGAGGCCCGTTAATATGTATTTAGATTCTGCCCGCGGCTTCGTCTGCGTGGACTTCCGAATCGGGTCAATCCTTACTAATAGGTACACTTTATACACTAAAATGTGTGTTATGCATTTACGCCATAACTACTGACCCAATGACATTTTTGATTAAATTTAAGTAGACTTTTAAAGATATTATCTAACCGAACATTATTTACACTATACTACAACAAAATTTTATTTACAGTTTTATAATACACTAAACAAACAGACACAACAAACCAACACCACGAATAATTTAAAATCATAAACTATAAGTACATCTAAACAAATAACGCGTGCAAAAACTCAGGATAATCATACGTTATTCCAGCTTAAGCGAGTTATCCGTACTGATTGATTATATAATCGTTCAAAAATATAACAAAATAGAAATCAAATAACCAAACGATGTTTTAGATACTTAGATTATTTTGCATGTTATTTTTATAATTGACAGAAATATAGTTCATAAGTGGTAAAGTTAGTTAGAGCATAATTTCGCATGTGACAACGATATGAACGGGTCAGGGTCATTCCGTTCTGTCCCTTTCTTCCGCGGTATGACTGACTGTTCAAGTGTGCATGTGACTTTGATGTTTTGTTAGTGTAGTGTGTCGTCGACGTCGTGGCATAGCGGTTGTGGTAGCGCTTATGTAATAAAAATAATCGCTCAACAAAAATAACGCTTGTCTGGTGTAATAAATAACGGGGCTATAGATTATTTATAAATAGCAAATGATTTTATTAGTTATTTAATATAACGAACACTCCTAGTAGGTGAGGGCCCCACACTACCCCGTTCGTTGCCCCGAACGACGGGGTGTGCGGTTAGGTAATTTTTTTCCCTACTTAACAAAATAAAAGGGTTGACAAGGACGAAAGTTATGTTTGTGTGTGTGCTCAAAGTATAAAATTGAAATTAGTATTATATATTAAGAAATAAAACTACTTATTTATGGAGTTTATTGCGTTTACATGATTTCTTACTACCCCGAAGTTTTTTTTTATTGCTTGTAGTGGCAGACGAGCCACGGTCCATCTGATGGTAAATGGTAACCGTCGCCCATGGACTCGACTATACCGAGAGTATTGTCAAGCCGCTGCTCACCAATTCATGTCACAGATGAAATGAAATATAAACGGCTATCTCCTGCTACAGCCAAAACGCAACGATGTGCTTCATGGCCGGTCACACGGGAGATGGTGGTACCAACCCGCTCGGGCCGGATACCAAGTGAGTACTCCCACTTGGTACCCAGCCCTACCACCAGTCATGCAATGGATGATAATTGCCAAACGTTTAGAACATTTCATTAAAATCCACCAGGGTTCAGCATTTTCCACGTGGAGAGCTGACAAACTTTGACAGTCATATCTCTGAAATTCATTGGAACGAATCGAAACTAAAAGCAAGGTTTATACAATTTTGCAAACGTCTGGAAATACACACACGGAGTACACAAGTCATCCTTTAAATTTTTCCTTGGGGCGATATTGCCGTGTCCCCAAGCACTTTTTGAAACTTCTAAGTAGTGTGGAAAACTTCGTATATGGAGGCAGCCCTACATGGAGCGGGCAGTTTATAGCGTCGCCGACGACGCCAGCTTTACAACGCCTTTTTGATAACTCCTCGTAACTTTTTTATGACGCGCGTGCTTATGCTGGCATGGTACAAGGCTCCGGCATTTATACGAAAATTGTGAAAAACATGCTACGAAAATATCATTATAACCATGTAGTACATATTTTGTTGGCACTTGTTTTGTAAACATGAGTTTAACGTTTATTATATTGTAATATTAAAGTTAATTAATATTATGTTCAAGTTAATCAAAATAGGTATTTAATGTTAAAGTTAATGGAAGCGATGTGTGAGTATATTATAGTGTAATATGTCTGCACATTTAAGACATTTGTAAAAAAAATAATGTGTTAGTACTTAGGTTATTTAGGCGACTCTGAACAGAACACATTTGAAAATTTTTTAGTGTTTGCTCACATCAATCAATAATACTGAACGCATTTTGATAAAACTTTTGTTGTTTGATACTTATTGGTTTGATTTAAACTTAAAAACTGATACACGTTTTATCTCGCTGCTTGAGATAATAACTTAATCTTCGAGAAACTTTCTGGTAAAATTTTAGTCTTTTTGTGAAGTCGTTATTGCGCATGCTACTCGACAACAAAAAATATTGACCTTTTAAACATTTTAGATCTATATTTTTTAGCATTTAACATGCTCCGCTACTTTTTAAAATAATAAATTATTTGTGAATAAGGAAATAGAGATTTTTAGTAGGAGGAGGTAAGGAAATAAAGATTTTTAGGGGATCGAACCCGCGTCTTTTCCAATCAGGGAAAGTGCTCTAAGCCACTGAGCTATCCTACCGATCTTTCGATCATCCCAATCTCCTCATCACATTTCTCTTACGACCAACGCCATCTATCGGTAAGCATTTACGTGCATTAATCCAATATAGTAAGTTTAATTTTGCAATTAAAATTTATACTTTAATAATGACCTTTTGCTTATTCTAGATAGAATTGACGATAGAGTCAATAATATTCATATATAATCAAATCATACCAAAAAAATGTCGTTGGCCTATATGCAGCCATGCCCAGCATGAATGCCGGCTCGATCGGGGAAGTACCATTCTCACAAAGATCAGAGAGAAACAACGGTACGTACTCCTACTGTCGTGTTTCGTATGCGGAGTGAGAGCACCTAAAGCTCAAACCCCTTCCTTATTCTCCAGCTCCTATGCCATTCCTTGGAGTTGGCTGTGTTGTTAGCGTCTACAGGATACGGTAACCGCTTACTATCAGGTGGGCCGTATGCTTGTTTATCCGCGTAGTATGAAAAAATCTAAGTACTTAAGTATATAATAAGTGTTGAGCAAATAATCACTTTGGAAATCTCTCACGCAACGATTACATTACATCTTCTGATGTTAAATATAAGTACAGTAAGAGATATTATCGCATGCTATCCAAAATTATTAATAATATAAAGATTGGAGTTCATATGTCACGTATGTATATTTATTGAGAATAATGTTTATGATAACGAATTTATAACGACACATAAAGGTTAAACGTTTCATCTTTTAGATAATACGTAAATAATACTGCGTATAATTTTATATTACTGCCGTAATTATCTCTTACAGCCATTTTCATGTGACTTCAACCGAGAATACATCATAAACCCGTTAGGTAATTTCACACGACACACACATAAATCTCCGCAGAATACCGGGCCAGCTTAGCCTAGAGTCTAGGCCCCCTAGACACAAGGCCAACATCTAGATTAATGACTTAACTAAAAGAGCAAATATAATTCTAAATTAATCTCTTATGTAAATATCAATATTTCAAAACGTCTCATATTAATTCTGTAAAATTATTCAACCAATCCTCCATTTAAAATCAATTTCTGTAACACTGAGCATAGCGCTCGCTGCGTCGGTGTAAAATTATATTCGATTTACAAATATATTATTATGCTAGATAGCGCGGTTCGAGTCTGTTAGTTAGGGTTTTACCATTGTAAAATTAATTTTCCATTTATTCTCTGAATTTATCCAATTTGTTTGCATTGTTATTGAAAAGTAAAAAAAAAAGAAAATAAGAACAAAGAAGTTTAAAATAAAATTATACTTAAGTAAGTACATCATAAAATTCTAAATTAAATACTAATTATTATTCTTATTTCAAAATATAATACAACATCTGAATATGGTACAAACATAATATGTACTTAATTTAGTGCACAAAGAAGCCCTCTTTCTCTCTGACGATGTATTAACAAATGTTTAAAGTTAAACTTTCCCAGAACACTTCATTGTAGTGAAAACATTGACAACCCTATCTAAACAGAATCAATATAATTAATAAATGAGCGCATTATCCTAGGTAATCGGATTGTTAATCAAAATCCAATAATATCTAAATCCATTATATATGAAGAGATCGATAACAGCGTGTTCGGCAAGCAGAAGTCGATGTAATAAAACTATTTACGATCGCAATTGATACTCAATCCTTAATCAACGATCTACAGGTTATAACAGATATAAATCCTTAATCATAACAAAAAGAAATGGTTTAATTGACATAAAAACTTATTGCATCACAAACATGACATCTTCGGTTAGGTTAATTTCAGAGTTAATAATAAGCAGAGTTCTTTGGTTAGCATTCTAGCATTGCAAAATTATAGCGTAAGCCGTGTGATCAAGATGGCATAGTCTCTAAAACTTCTTTAAATTGTGGAGGGCCCCTGTGCCTCCAGTGAATTACACAATACGTCTTAGCGAAAGAAGAAGAAATACATTATCGAACTTTAAAAACTTTTAATACTCAAGAAAGTTAAATAAAAAAGGCAAGAATCGGCTGTCTACATAAAAGACGTAAAATAAAAGTAGCAATTGCCGACGCTTACCAGAATATTATCAGCATAGCTTAATGGAGGTTAAGTGATCCTAAATAATATATAGTTCCGTGTTTAGTAGGGTTAATAGCAGCCAGATGCGTATCGCATTACAGCTATCGACCGCTTATAATTATTTGTAGAATTACGTGCTTACTCCTTACAACCGAGTTATTACAATTTGCTAACCCCAAAAATAGAATTTGTGAGCCCGTTTACGATCAAGTGAATGTTTACTTGATTCATCGTTCTACTTTTTACTTTTGTTTGAAACATTATGTAAACCAACACGTACAACGTTGTTTGTCTACATACCACACATACCATATACTTATACAAAACTTTTTATAAACAACACAAAAGATTAAACGAATCCGACGATAACAAGAACTGTGAAAAAGCAATACAAAATTAGTATCTGTGTCTGATTACAAAATAATGATTTAAAAGCTATTTCGATCTAATTATAGCCGTCAACTTAAATACGAGAATGTTTTCAAACGAAAGAGATGAATTGCCCCTCGGTAGATAAATCGCGACGGATTCCATTATACTCCAGCCGTATGTTTGTCAATAGGGCGGCTGATTGGGAGCTCCTCGACGAGCTGCGAGCTTGGTACGCGCGCGTGATTTACCGACCCATCGCGCTACTTGGCGCGTTGCCCGAACATCGAACCCGAGCCAGAGGTGCACTTTACCCGGAGAAAAATCGCTTGCTGGGCGGATATTCTCTTGCATTATACACCACATTAGTTTATTTTGGTTGATATTCAAAATATTCCACTCAAAGCTATATCATTTATACATTTTACTTTATTTATAAGCGAAACTCCTGACATTCAACATTATTGGCAAATAAATCAAAATATTTAGTCCTTAATTTGTATTACAACCTAATCTGATAGTGTTTCATATACTGTTGTTAGTCATAAAATCTGGAATAGGGTAACGATTATCAGTTTGGAAATCAATATTAATGGTAGTTAATTCAGTTATTAATTTTTATATATTGATGTATTAAAAAAACCTTATGAAAGAGAGAAAATATGTTTTTGTTGTTATTGTACTACATTCTGCCACGACTTCTGTGTGGAAATAAAACTAAAATAAATAAATAAATCAACGCGGACGAAGGCACTGGTGCAGCTAGTAATAAATATGTACATGTCACTATCACGCACATTAGTAATCTGTATGCAAAAAATGCTATACTACAGGATCCTTTCATTTTTTCAGCATAAAAATAAGCCTATATCCTTTTCTAGGTTCCATGCTTAGAATAATAACGCTTAGAACCCGAGTAGGTCCAAAAGGAGTGAAGCACTTTCAAGTTAGCCTTAAAAGGCTAACTGCGTTGCTCTTTCTGTCAGTGTCCATGATAATGTGTAATTGTAAACATCTCGCATAATTTTATTTAAAAATGACTTATTGCACCGTGAAAGGATGTCACAACGCGTCTCATAACCACAATAATGATAGGAAGAATACATTTCACTCGTAAGTACTCTTTGATAATTAATAATTTTCAGTAAAAAATTCATTTACACAGAAAACTAAATTGTAATCAAAATATTGCCAGCTTTAGAAAAAAATTTACCCTGAATCAAAAAATATCTAAGTATTTAATTGTAATCGTTTTTAGATTTCCATCAAATCCGATTATTGATGCGCGATGGATACAACAAATCCGACTTAATTGAAGCGAAGAAAAAAGAGAAGAATGTTGGAAACCAACTAGATACACAAAAATATGTTCCGAGCATTTCGGTGACAAAGAAAAGTTAACTACCTTATGATGGTACTACTTGGTATTGGTATGGTATTACTATGGTATACACTTACTATGGTATACACTTACTATGGTATTACTTGCTTATGATGGCAGATGAGCAACGGCTCACCTAATGGTAAGTGGTAACCGTCGCTCATAGACTCAACTATACCGAGCGTTATTATTCTAAGGCTTGCTATAATAATATTATACTACGTGGGTAGCAAACGAGCATACGATGGCCCATCTGATGGTAAGTGGTTACGGAAGCCAATAGACGTTCGCAACACCAGAGGCATCGTCAACGCGTCGCCATCTCGATGAAAAGCGGTAGGAGGTCTCCCGAGGTAGGAGGCTCTGGCGCTCTCACTCACCATACGATATACAACTGTAGGATTACCTACCATTGTTTCACGCTGATCTGTGAGACGTTGCTACTTCCCGGATCAAGCCATTCATGATGGGATAAGCAAGGCTCCTGCACTAGAACCTAACTACCTATCAAACGCGAAGTAGGTCTATTTACTAATTTATTTAAGCTATCTTAACTATCATCTCTATAGTATTATACATCCAGCGAGTTTATAAATAACGTGTTTCTGGGCTTTTAAATGTAATGATAATACATAGTGGGTGTACTTTGATACTTAACCTCACTTTTATATAATCTTTCATATCTCGGCTCCTAGAATGCCAAATATCGCTAAATTTTATATTATGAAATGTTTAGATGTAAGCTTTCAAATGGTGCATCTTTCATCTTGTTAACACCCGAGCCCAAAAATGTATGGAAGCGTTTCTATCTCCTTTAAAGTGTAACAAACAAACACACTTTCATTTTATTAAGAAAGGATGTTTCATACATAATTATTATAATAATACTAGCCTTTGCCCGCGGCGATATTTTTGATTATATTATTGATTATGTTCTCAGGTTCCCGATATAGTAGCGGGATAAAATATATCATATCATACCAGTTTTTAAGTCTCAAGTGCTCTCTAATAAAAAAAGTTGCCTCGAAATCTGTTCCCGATATAGTAGCGGGATACAATGTATAAGTACCTACCAGTTTTTAAGTCTAATCGACATCTATCAAAAAAAGTTGTATCAAAATGCGTTTACTAGTAGTTTTTGCGTGAAGCGCACAAACAGACAAAAAATCTAAAAAAAAAATTGTGTTCAGACACGTCTCTATACATATAGCCTAATACAGTATTTTTTTCTCAAATATCATAAATGTACAGACACAGCTCTGTTACAACTTTATAATAGTATAGATAATATACAAGCATACTTTATTTAATAGGTAGGTACGGAGAATTTATAAGCAAGAAATATATTATGCCTCAGCTGTAAAAGCCCACATACTAAAGAATCGTCAGAAGCAATAATATGTCACTGTCAAAATGTCAAGTACGCGTTTACTCGTTATTTCTATTTATCCCCAAAGACATTGAAATCGCTCAAACAATTTGCAAATGCTTTTATCATAAATATGTTTCCACATGACTGCGGGTATTTCTTAAGTAAATATTTTGGCTTCAGTTCTGTGAATTCTCCTTAAAATTATATTAAAATGAAGCTCAAGTGTTTCATGATTATAAAAATAATTGCTTCTTCAAATTGGTATATTATAAATTATTCCTTGTAACAAAAAAATCGAAACATCATACATATTTTATGGAGAGATGTTATTCGGCTCTATAAACAAACATTTATGAAAAGACAGCATAAATGTTAAACATTGTCAGTGAATCTACAAGCAAGACGAGCAATATCTAAAAATTGCTAAACTCAAATAAATTGCTCCTAAACGAAATACAGTATAATGCACTAAGTAAGTACCTACTGTCCCTGGAGCAACACTTAACACTTTTATTACTAAAGTCGATTACGATACATAGCTGCTATTCTGTCTGACTCATTAGAAACTTTTCTTAAATAATGAGATCTATTATTAATTACAGAAACGGACGAGTAGATACCTACTTACTCACAACATTAATATGCAAATAACTAATTTGTAGTTTGAATCTAATCTGAATTCATGAATAATAACAAACCTGTTTGGTCATAATTACCTTTTAGCTTCTAGATTAGAGATGTTAATTTCAAATCAATAGAGCTAATGCACAAATTAATAATAACTGTTATCAATGGTAAATGTGGGGCATTATGGACTATTTCACTGTTTAGGATACACTGCCTGTTTGAACCATCACAGAGACAATTATCGGGTTTATATTTACGTAGGGAATTTTACAGTATCACAAAGATTAAATTTATTTTATATAAGTACATATAATTATATTATATTATCCAAATGATTTATTTTTTTGATAAACATGAATGAGTGACATCAATTTAGAGATTACTTTCAACACTATCAAGGAAATGTTCAAATTTAAGAAAATTAGGCTCTAATAAAATAAGTATGTAATTAGAAAGCGATTAAATGATTTGAGTGACAGAGATTGTTTTTCGACGCGAAAATTTTTATAAATTATTCCTCCTTGTGGTCTCTGAATGTAGGCCTTGTATCAAGGCTCAATGTAGCTAAGCGTGCCATGGTGCGGTAACCGGGTCTGTAATACAGAGATCCGTAGGACTACGGGATTGACCGATATAACGCATGCCATAGCCATAGTTGCCATGCTTATTGGGGAAAATAGATTCTAAAATAGCGACCATGTATTGCGCATTGGAAGGAAAGAATCGCTCGTTGTGGCGCTTTCTTGAGGAGGCCTATGGCCAGTAGTGGACGTCAAAGGGCTGATGGGTGGATGGATGGATGTGACACCCACATTAAGGATGAGGGAATACACATTTTAATCAAATTCATTAATTGATACCGTATTCCAAGCGGTCTTTCATAAATTAGGTCATGCGATATCCTGCTCTTTTGGGCCCCGTCCGCTATCCTCACACTGCGTCACAATTTTTGCGATCACCTATAATTACTAAGTCGCGAAACCTAGACCCCCATTCCTTTACCTTCTATTTAATCCATTGCGATTAAAACAATGAAGTAAACTGCGAACGTCACGTTTCCTTAGACCCCTTGTCCCGTTTGTCATATTTCGTCACACCAAACTATACTTCTCTCCCCTTACGAACGTATTTTTGAACGGCCTCTTTTTTAATTTGTATCTATCTATCTAGGTGTAGGTTGATAAATAGGTATGTAGATACTCACTACTCGCATATTTTTATGTAAATTCAAATGTGTCAAACTGGTTTATTAAACATTTTATTATAATTAGTGAATGTATAAATATACAAAATTATTTTTCACTTTCATTAATTTGATAACACGACGGCAACTTGAAATCCTTGCATACTTATCAATGTCCGTGAATTGCAACACTGACACTTGAAACTAATATAATCTACATGAATCACGATGTGTAACGAGTGTACTAACGATGATATCCAACGTAGGGTTACCAGCTAATAAATTAAATATAATCCCCTGCCTGCCCCAAACCTGTAGGATATCTATCTAAATTCGAATTCTTACAATAAAAACTACTTATTAACCACTATCAATAGATCGTCGTAGTGTAATATTTTGTTAAAAAAATCTAGATTGTGTTGTCACTAAATTGAGTAAGCAATGCAATATTTTATGTATTATGAGCAGATTGTTGGTATCCGAATACATAGTAATATGTACGTAACTAACAAACTCATTTCACGGATTTCAAACGATTTATCGTCTTTATATTTATTATAAAATTCTAAGAACTAAATAATGACTAAGCTTCTGGCGGATTTTCTAAAATTAAAATAATCCGCGAAGGAATGCGTGAAATTAGTTTCATTTACACAAAAGCGTGTCTGGGAGATTCGTGTAAAAACAACATGAAGTCTGAGAACGAGGAGGGTTGTAGAAATTCAAGACGGTTTTAAGAAACGTTGTTTTTTTTGTGCCTTATTGTTGTACTAGCAACTAATATTTGGTATGTCTAACGATCGCCTTAAATTTCTTTTAAAAATCTAACGAAGAACAATCTACAATCACAGATAAAGCAGTTTAATTTAATGATGTGTATGTTGTTATTTTTAAGCAATTGACATTATCGGCCATTTAGTAGAACAAATTTTGTAAAATGAAAAAGATAATGCGAGTGGGTTTTAAACTCATATGTCTTCTTTTGGAATACCCGTTCAAACGCTCTACAACTGAACTGTCGGGACTCGCAGTGGTCATTCGAAGCTGCCAATTTCTATAATATAAAGATGCGAAATAATAAGCCAAAACAATTTCTTTTATAAACAATATAATATAATATACCTACGTGAATTAAACAATTCCTCAGAAATGTACAAATTGTTTTAGGTACATATTGAACTTACAATTAAATTTCCGAATGCTTGCAGCCCTATCTGTCGAGATAATCTCACGACCCGCTTAATGATATAACTATTCGTAGTTTCATACACAAGTAAAATAATTGCACGTCTAAATTGCTGTGCTTTATACCAAGTTATAATGGGTATACGCAATGGCGGCCGTGTATCATAACGTTAAATATTTGCCGCGGTAACGATATCATTAAACTGATTTATGTACCGTTGCTATTCTATGAACTAAAAAACTGGAGGATGTTATCTGCATATAGTTTCATGACTAGTTTTATAGATAGCAAGCGATAAACACGAAAATAAGACATCTGATTATTTTATTATCTGTCGGGAGATACGGGGCATGACAAGGAATATAAGTGGGTGGCGAGTCCCGTACTAGCCCGTCGTTTCCCCAGGCATGTGCAGTTAGGTACATTTTCATCGCCTAATAAAAGGTATATTCTAACATCATCACGGCCATAGACAATAGCCATGAACGCATGAGATAATATGGTGCATGATTGTGTGCGCACACACGTAGGTACATTCTACGTTCCATCACTCTCATTTTCGGATGGGACCAATAGATTTACCTAAGAGCTGTTTTAATATAACTCGTTTGTAATACGCTACTAATAATTCTCCAAGTTTATTTAAAATACATGAGAATAACAAAAAAAAGTTATTTGCCACATATAATATTCATCCATCCATCCATCCATCCATCAGCCTTTTAACGTCCATTGCTGGACATAGGCCTCCCCAAGAGAACGCCACAGTGAGCGGTCCTGTGCCGACCGCATCCAACGGCTCCCCGCAGCTTTGACCAGATCATCGGTCCATCTGGTGGGGGGCCGTCCTACGCTGCGCCGTCCGATACGTGGTCGCCACTCGAGAACCTTTCGTCCCCAACGGTTATCGGTTCGTCGAGCGATGTGGCCTGCCTATTGCCACTTCAGCATGGCAACCCAGCGGGCTATGTCGGTCACTCTCGTTCTCCTACGGATCTCCGTATTACGGATTCGATCACGTAGGGAAATACCAAGCATAGCCCGCTCCATGGCCCGCTGAGCGACTTTGAGCCTTGATATGAGGCCAACATTCAGAGACCACGTCTCTGTTCCGTATGTCATCACTGGTAACACACACTGGTCGTAGACCTTCGTTTTCAGACACTGCGGAATATTGGACGAGAAGATCTTCCTTAGCTTCCCGAACGCTGCCCAGCCGAGTTGGATTCATCGATTGACCTCTTTCTTTTAGACATAATGGTCGACAACTTCGAGAAGCGCACTCCCGACTAGGACCGGTGCTGAAATGACATGGACATTAGACATGACTTTCGTCTTGTCCATGTTCATTTTGAGACCCACTAGTCGGGAAACCCTGCTGAGATCATTGAGCATGGTGCCAAGGTCCTCCAGCGATTCTGCCATGACTACGATGTCGTCGGCATATCGAAGGTGAGTGATGTATTCGCCATTGATGTTGATGCCGAATCCGGTCCAGTCCAAGAGCTTGAAGACATCTTCCAATGCAGCGGTGAAGAGTTTCGGGGACATAACGTCTCCCTGTCTAACACCTCTCTGCATTTGGATCGGTCCCGTACTCTTGTCCTCAACACGGACTGACATGGTGGCGTTTCTATACAAGCACTTCAGCACTTCGATGTACCGATTGTCAATTTGGCACCGCTGAAGGGACTGCAGCACCACCCAAGTTTCGATCGAATCGAAGGCTTTCTCATAGTCCACAAACACCAGACACAGAGGCCGATTGTATTTCTCGGTTTTCTGTATAATCTGGCGTAGCGTGTGAATGTGGTCTATGGTTATGGTACTATAGCCTTTTCGGAAACCGGCTTGTTCGGGAGGCTGGAAGTCGTCAAGCCTGCGCGTGAGTCGATTTGTAATGACCCTCGAAAACAACCTATAGACGTGGCTCAAGAGCGAGATGGGTCTATAGTTCTTCAAGAGGGTTCTGTCACCTTTCTTAAAGAACAGCACCACCACGCTTCTGGTCCACGACTTTGGAACGTCGCCTCCGAGAACGACGGAATTGAACAGCCTCTGAAGAACTTTTAAGACCGGCTTTCCGCCTGCTCTCAGAAGCTCTGTGGTGATTCCGTCGTCTCCCGGTGCCTTTCCGTTCTTTAGTTGTTTGAGAGCCATTCTGATCTCGTACAGGCTGACGTCCGGGATATCTTGGGTAAAGTGCCGAGTTAGCTTGGATCTGGGGTCTTGGACCAAGCCAACAGCAGGGCTCTGGGATCTGTACAACTGTCCATAGAACTGCTGGATCTCTCCCAAGATCTCATCTCGAGAAGAAATGATAGAGCCGTTGTTAGTCCTCAGTTTAGTCAATTGACTTTGGCCAACAGACAGATCTCTTGCGAACACTTTCGGGCCTTGGTTCCGCTCTATCGCCTCTTTAATACGGGTAGTATTAAATTGGCGAATATCGTGCCGCACAGCCTTGGAGATCTGTCTGTTTAACCGCCTTAGGCAGGACCAATCGGCTGAGGACTGGACTATCATTTCTTTTCTCCTCTCCATGAGTTTGAGAGTATGGTCCGAGAGTTTACGATTCCTACTGACGCGACGGGCCTTGAAGTAAGTCGACCCGACCGCGTGGACAGTTTGCACTAACCCGCTGTTCATATCGCTCGCTGATTCACACTCATCTAGACATTGGAAGCGATTTTGTAGTTCGAGCTGAAAGCTCTCGGGGTTCTGGTATTGGGCCGGAGCGTAGACTTCGTCAAACGCGACCTCTCGACTTTTGTTCTAATATTCAAGATGCCCCTGACTAGTCGGTGATCACTCCCAGTTTTAATCCTGCTGATCACTGAGACATCATTGAATATGTGCCGTTTGTCCGACAGGATGAAGTCAATCTCGTTTTTCACTGAACCATCAGGACTAATCCAGGTCCATTTTCGCTGGGGCTGCTTCCTTAAGAAGGAATTCATCATGAAGAGGCCTTCCTTCTCCAGAAAATCAGCCAGCATCTGGCCCCTGTGGTTCCTCTGCCCAAATCCCTCCGTAGTGCCCCACCTTCAGCTCATCGTCTGTCCTTTTGCCTAGTTCCGCGTTAAAGTCTCCCATAACCACCGTGAAATAGGTTTTAGACAAGTGGATGGCCTTCGAGATGTCCTCATATAGGGCCTCCACCTCGTCATCGGAGTGTGGCGAGGTCGGTGCGTAAACCTGTATGACCTTTAACGAATGCCGTTTGGTTATTCTGAGTATAAGGTACGCTACCCTACTCGACACACTTTCAATCCTCTCCACGTTGCGTACGAGAGACCTGCGAACGATAAACCCGACACCCCCTTGGGACTGGTGGTCGCCCTCCCGGTGGAAGAGCAAGTTCCCGGACTGGAGGATTGTCGTGCCCTCACCCTCTCTTCGGACTTCTGACAACCCTATAATGTCCCAGTGGATCTTGCTCAATTCCTCTTCCAGCTCGGTGATTCTCTCGTCGGTCCGAAGTGTCCGAACGTTGTGCGTTACCTGGGCCAGAGGTCGTTGTTTATAGTAGCCTATCTGCGACCGGAGATTCTTCGCACCCCCTGCTCCGCCGTTACCGGGCCCGCTACCGTTAGGCCACGGAATAGCGGAGCTGCCGTGACTGAGGGCCGTTTTTTGTTGGGTGCTCATTTTTTTGGGGGATATTGCCGTAATCGCCACGCTTGGCAGGCGGGTTGGCGATCGCAGTGGATGTTATTAATACTCGAGGAAGTGCTGCTGCCCACTCCCCCGGTATTCCCTCAGTCGGCTCTTACGACTCCCATGGGTGGAGAGGGGTGGGACAATTCTAAAGCCGGTCCCACACGGCATATAATATTAGCGTTCAAAAATCCCTAAAGATGTGGTTGAGTCATACTTATCTAATATTAGAATTATTTTAACAACTTTGCATACTAAATGTAGAGGTAAATTCACGTATTCAAATTTAACTAGCTTTAGACGTGAATTTCTAATTAATTAATTGAGTTGTTATTATGAAGAAAGGAAAATTACGTTATCGATTGATCTAGATATATTTATGTAAAATATGTAAATGATGTCATGTATTAAGCTTCGATAGGGTCATTAATGTCATGTTTAGTGGTTTTCATAGGAGATCTCTTCACTTCGAAGGTAACGTAAAAAATCCTGTGCCAGCAGAAAATATCTAATTGAGTCGTTTTAGGTTGCCAAATTAGCCGTGAACTGTTATAATAAAATAAGCCATCAATTATATTGTAGGCTTTATAGACTCTACATTAAATAATTTCAGCTTGGTTCAATCAGGTATTAAAACCAGGGTGAAGCCGTGGAAGCGCCTCCGTTGGTTTTATTGGACTTAAAATATTATAGAATTTAATTTAAAGCAAGTTTTTCAATTTAGCTGTTAAGCTGGTTTATTAAGTTGTTAACTGATATTAGAATGCATAAGTGCGGGGTCGGACTCCTAATAAATGTACGAATGCCATTATATTAGTAATGTTCATTGGCAACTACTGTTAAACTGTCTTGTTCCACTTCTCAATTTAGCCAAGTGAAAGTAAATTTATTTTGACACTTGTTAGTCTACAGTGGGCCTAGCCAAGTTGCATTCTATGATCGCTAACGCTAATAGAATACTATTTAAATGTATGGGAATTTGACATCTGTAACCATAGATAAAGAACCTATATTTATCTAAGTCTTTAACATTAAGTATCTATAACGGTAAGTCACGTGACTTAACGTTAGAGATGTCAAATTTCCATACGTTTTAATAGTTTTCTATTAGCGTTAGCGATCATAGAATGCAACTTGGCTAGACCCATAGGTTACACCACTATCACTTATAGATCTAATTAAATAGTTCGTAGATTTGTCAGAAGAATAATGTGTATTTATACTGTACTTAATTATTACTAGGCATGACTATAGTTGTAGATAAAATATATTAGGTAGATATGTTAAGCATTACTGTGTTGCCGCGATAATACGTTACTAGTATTACTTAGTATTTATTATGTTTAAATTTATTTGAACTAATATATTGTTTACATTTTTACATTTCCTCACAAAAAACGAGGCATTAGTGATAAATTGGTAATTATACTGGTAATAATTATTTTTCATAAGGACTGTAGTTTAGTCCTGAAAAACTATAACAATTATTACTGTCCACACTGACATAGAAGTTAAATTAGGTTTTTTTACGCGTACAATATTAAAAACGCGATTAATATCTAAGTCCAAGGTCTACCTACAATAGAAAGACGTACTAAAATGTGAATTTATCATTTTTAAGACCGCTATTGATTTAATTTCAAATTTGTATGGTATTTTCTTATAACTTATAATAACTTAGGTATTTCGACACGGCCAATTTGATAGCTTTAATAATTGGCTCAACAAATCGCTGTTGGCTTTTGACCATGGTAAAGTTTGTTGCTCAAGATTGAATAAAACATACCTTACTCGGTTTATGTTCAGTCCTTTTAGCTTCAATATCATTACGCCTGTATTCCCCGAAGGGGTAGGCAGAGGTGTATTACACACCCACGATTCGCCAGCTATGTTAAGCCACGCAGCCACGTAATAGGGGGCGAGCCTATTGCCGTCTACCGGGCACATTTTCAAACTCCGGACTGCTACTGAGAATTTTCTTTTTACGAAAAAGCTCTATTACCATAATAATAATATTATAATTATAATAACCAAACCAATTTACATGAATGTACAATTTAATTGGATTTTACAATTCCGAGGTTCCGCATACTTTACAGTACATACATGGGAACATGATCATTTATAATAATAATAAATGCATTAAATAGTAATTAAATTATGATTAGTTTTATGTGACCATTTCACAAATTACAATATCATATTATTATATCGTTTTATATTTATATTCGTTATTAGAAATTGTCCGCATTTATTGATTTTACACGAAATATTATTGAACAAATAGATTAACATTAAAATATTCATGACTTTACATTTTTTTTTGTTTACGACATACATCATAAATACCGAGTTTTAATGAAAACTGGATAATATATACAAAACGAACCTAAAACATGTTGTGTTTCAAAGCATTTAATGATATCTAAATAAATAAAAATGAAATGTCCGTTTGTGAAGTCTAAATAACAGCGTTATAATAAATGCATATGAAGGTATAGGTTACACGTTACTTTTCCAAATATTTTTTTTAAGTTTTTGTTTGTCTGTTTGTTACGACTAACATCCGAAACGGCTGGACCGATTTAGTCAGGACATTCACAGTCAGATATCTGATGTTATAAGTCTACTAGACTACTTTATTTTGGAAAAATAATTAGTGTTTTAACCAAAAAACTATACATATAAAATTCCACACGGACCAAGTTGCCGATATTAGAGATATCCTACTATTGATAAAGCTGTAACAGAGCTGTCTGTACATTTTTAAGATATTTGAGAAAAAATGTCTGTAATAGCCTATATTATTATAAGCGTGCCTGAACACAAAACAATTTTTTTTTAAATTTTTTGTCTGTTTATCTGTTTGTTTGTTCGCGCATTACGCAGACTACTGAACTGGATTTAAATGCAACGTTTTTTTATTTGATAGCTCTTGATTAGACTTAAAAACTTGTATACATTTTATCCCGCTACTATATCGGGAACCTGAGATATTACCTAAAAACAGCTTTTGGCTGCGGCAGAGCGGCGGGCAAATGCTAGTTATTTATAAATATAAGTTAACCTATTCGGGTCTTAATGCGTAAGATTTTACTATAAAAAATCATTACAGTAAGTTCACTTAAGATAACTATCAAAATTATTCAACGATGACAGTATGGACGTATTTTATACACACACAAAAGTCGCAATAGGTATTTTATACTTATAGCGCTGTCACGTTATCGTGAAATTATTTACTTAATCTAACTAACAACAAACATGACAAGGTGAAGATTAATAAAAAAATAATGATGAAGTCATAATACGAACATAACACTAAAGGATTAAATTCAGAAATATTGAAATCATTATGCACGTATCGTAGACTATATAATCTTAATTTATACCTAGGTATTATCTATACTATTATAAAGCTGTAACAGAGCTGTGTCTGTACATTGAAGATATTTGAGAAAGAATGACTGAATTAGGCTATACCTACATATATGCGTGTCTAAACATAAAACGATTTTTTTAGATGTTTTGTCTGTTTGTCTGTGTATCTGTTTGTTTGTTCGCGCATCACGCAAAAACTACAGAACAGATTTTGATGCAACTTTTTCTATTTGATAGCTCTTGATTAGACTTAATAACTGGTATACATTTTATCCCGCTACTATATCAGGAACCTGAGATATAACCAAAAAAACTAGCTTTTGGCTGCGGTGGAGCCGCGGGCAAAGGCTAGTATATATGAATAAAACAAAGTCGTTTTAGTTAAACCATTTATCAAGAAGGGCTGGACCAATTTTTATGATTTTAGATTTGCTGGATTTCTCTTCGCCCTGAATAGCAGAATAACTAAAACAAGAAAAAATTACGAGAAAAAAAGAATTTTGAAGATTATCTTTATATAAGTATTTATATTCTATATTTTATGTGGAAACGGATTGATTATACTTAATTTCGATGTTTTTTTAAGGAATTTAGCTAATAAGTCAAAATATAATTTCATGATTCGGAGGCGGTTTCCAAAGTTCGCCGGGCCAACTTGTGCTGTATAAAAAAAATAATGCTAGTCTCAGAAATAAACCACGTGTTGTTCAAGTACCTACTTTTAATTTGATCTATTTTCTTTATTTTATTCTGAGTAAAGTAAATAACCTTATGATATGTTTTTAGTTATTTTAAAATACGTGAACATGTGGTGCATTGTCATAGAATGAACTTGGCTATAGACTAGGTCCAATGAATAGACTTCTCTGGTTCGCTATAGATGTCGATGCTTGGGATCCCAACATTCTCAGAGACTTAGTCCTTAGAACTGAGATCCACGAAGCTCTACTTTTCATGGCGTTAAATTTAACTACGTTTAAGATAGAGGATATGAACAATAAGACATAAGGTTAAAAACCTTACATAGTTTGAATAAAAATATTGGCATAGGCATTTAGCTATTAAGGGACAATAATCTTACACAGATTACACAACTAGAAGTTAAACATTTTAATTTTTTTAACAATTGAATAGAACCTTAGATCATTGCTGGAGCTGTTGTCTTCCCACATGATGGGCGAATAATCCATCCATCCATCCATCAGCCTTTCATCGTCCACTGCTGGACATAGGCCTTCCCAAAATGGGGGTTTTACCATAATCGCCACGCTTGGCAGGCGGGTTGGCGATCGCAGTGGATGTTTTTAGTACACAGGGGAACGCTGCTGCCCGGTCCCCCGGTAATACCTTAGTCAGCTTTTACGACTCCCATAGGAAGAGACGGAGTGGAGCTATTCTTGGTGCCGGCCCCACACGGCGAATAATAGTGCTCGTATTTATCTTCAAAACGCAGAGACTATTGTGATTTCAAAGATATTTATATTCGATAAAAGGATATAGATACAGCTGTTGTCGTAAGCGTAGCTTCTGTTTTTGAATAGTTTCATGCCTTGTTAGTTTTGATTTCAAAGTTCTTTTTACAAAACCTATTTATATGGGTCATTGTCTTCACTATCGTAAAATGATTTAAGGGGATAATAAAGATAGAGACCCTCGTGTATTTTATTATTATTATTACTCTAGCTAGACTAGCTGCCAGTATGTAAAGGACAAATTGGGATCCCTGCTCGTTTAAAACGCCTCGGAACTTGCAAGGATTTCAGCATCTCCAATTAACCCATGTACACAGACTATAAATAAAATTAATCGGCATGCGATGATTGAAATCAATTTCAATAAACATAATTTAACAATATTTTGATCTGCAATTGACATGCTCAGCGGCTATTGAATGACGGCCATTCCCAATCTCTCGACTGGCCGTCGGTCACTGCGATGGCTTAGCGGTCTACTTAAATCACTTCCCTGGATTGGAACGGACGCAGTTTCGAATCCCGCTCTCAGTAAAGTTCTCTTTTTCCACATTCATAAATAATATTTTAACTTATAAACCCATCAAGAATCTCTCAGGCAGCCCACTAACTACATATAATATATCCATCCATCCATCAGCCTTTGAAAGTACACTGCTGGACATAGGCCTCCCCAAGAATGGGGGATAGTGCCGTAATCGCCATGCTTGGCAGGCAGGTTGGCGATCGCAGTGGATGTTGTTAATACTCGAAAGAGTGCTGCTGTCCACTCCCTTAGTATTCCCTCAGTCGGCTCTTACGACTCCCATGGGTGGAGAGGGGTGGGACAATTCTAAAGCCGGCCCCACACGGCATATAATATATATATTATGTACAAACTTACATATTTTCCCTAAATTTTAACGTCATGTGATAATTTATAAATTGAATCACAAACATTTCAATATTACTTATATATTACTTTATAATTAATTGAAAAAACTTTGATATGTACCTATTAATTGTATAGTCAGATATATCGTTATCGTAGACACTGTTATAGAATATTATACGCGGTAGTTAAGTCTAGCTATAATAAATAATAGTGAATTTATAATAGTTAGATAACGAACCTTGCACTGTTTTTAATGACTTAACGAGTCCAAGGGTTTTAAAGCGTTGTAATTGTGTCAATACTATAAATTAAATGCTTATTTAAGTTATTTATCTTCTAACTAGATGTGTCCTTCCGTTTCAACCGTTGTTTAATTTCCAGATGTCGTAGCGTTATGTTAAATAGCCTTCTAAAGAATTAAGCTTTAAAATGCCAATAATAATTAAAAAGTCGTATCAGAGATTAGCACGATTAAACAATCAAAAGCTTTATTTATAATTAGTATAGCTAAAGATTATCACCGTATCCGCAGTGGACAATGAAGCGCTGGGCCCATAAAATGTAACTCACTAAATCGTATCGACATCGCATCGTGTCATTGTCATTGGTTGAGAGATCATCGTGATTGGATGAGCGATTAATGTGACATCACGCGTCTTTGTCTCTACCAATCAGAAATAAGACGATACGGTGTCGATACGATTTTGTAAATCACATTCTAAGGGGGCAATACGTAATCTTGAAACTGTCAACTTTTTCAATAAACTGTCAGTTTTGTGTGGAGTGTGGGTGGTGATCACTGTAGGTCAACTGATCAAGTTTTGAGTGCCTACAAAATGACTTTTTATGCTGAATTCTAGTAAACACACAATAATATAGGTATCATTAATATAGGAATTTACTAATATGACACGTTTATTTGTCACGTAGATATGACAAGATGGGTTTGAGTACTTTGAGTTTAAATTAAATTGACATCATTTTGTGAATAACATAGCATCACGCCTGTATTCCCCGAAGGGGTAGGCAGAGGTGTATTACACACCCACGACTCGCCAGCTATGTTTAAGTCCCACGTAATAGGGGACGAGCCTATTGACGTCTACCGGGCATATTTCCAAACTCGGGGCTGCTAATGAGAATTTTTCTTTTTAGGAAAAAGCTCAATAACATTGCCCGACCCGAGGATCGAACCCGAGACCTCATGATTAGCAGTCGCATACACTACCGCTACACCACCGAGGCAGTTATGAGCAGTGAATAAAATTCTACAGATTCACGTAGCTACCTCAAACTCCGGCAGCAAGCTCAATTTTCATAAAAATCGCGGGCAGAACCAATCATTTTTGATTTTAGTAAACTTTTTTTATATTACTAAACGCTAGCAAACAGATATTTAATAGAATAAAACGGAACCAAAAAAAGATGTCCGACCCAACGTACCCGTGAATATCTTGTTTAAGATCAATTTAGCTGTTTGAATTCCGTGGTACTTTTTCCTTTTCAATAAGCCACCCTGGCTTTTCACGAGGCCATACACTAAACCGTAATGGGTTCCGACCCTCCTTGATGTCTCAAAATAAACAAAAGGGTCGGACGTTGTTGACGTTCCAGCGACAAAAAGTTTTTATGAGTAAGCTTTTTTAGTTTTATTAGTTCCCGGATTTAAAACATCTATCGGAGCTAATGTAAAATATTTGACCACCTACGTGTATTAAAGAATCGCATACCTAGTGTGAGTCACGATAATGGGACAATAGCTAAGGTATGATAACAATGTTGATCGTTACGACTCATATTTTATTGTTATTACCATATTACGTTGCCTATCATAATATCATCGATAAAACGAAAGTTATTGTACCTATCTGTTCCATAAACAATAATTATGTAAAGTACATTTATAGCTATGTCCATTATATCTATACTCCCTTACTGCGGTTGTACACATTCGTCGAGACACAACGAGACAGGCCGAGGGCGAGTGTGTACATAGTAGCCTCGTCTCGTCTCGGGGCTCTCGCTATGTCTCGTTTTTTGTGCTCGAGTCAAAGGGTCTCGGTGAGTCTCGCGATAAAACGAGACCGCGCCTGTACACACACTCGTTTGCTTAGTTGCCCGCCAACTGCGTTCGCGTAAAGACGCGTTTTCTGCGTGCGACAACGATGTGCTCTAACGCTTTTTAGAAGCCTACTAAAGGCAATCACTATTAAATGGAATCCTAAGAATGTCAGGCACAAGGATAAGCAACGATTTTGATATCCCCGTAGAAGATTTAAAAAAATATATATTCCTGTTGAATAGTTAAAAAGTTCTTTTTCGCCATGGTTTAATATATGTTTTTTTATGGTAAGTAAATGATTAAAAAATTACAATAACTAATAAAAAAAATAAACGCCGCAATTGTTTTTTCACGTCCATCGCGACGAGCATCCGAAGTTCAATTGATACAACGAGCGTGTTCATGTACATGGTGTGCTCTCGTGTCGAGCTTCGGATGTTTGAGTGGACGAGAGGTTCGCGATACAAATAGACGAGTGTGTACAGCCGCCGTAAGAAAAATGACTGTATTGGAGTTCTGTTCTCTCTGCCTACCCCGCAAGGGAGATGGCATGATGATAAGTAAGTAAGCTGATTAAAGTAACAAGAAATGTTTGCATGTTTTGTTGATCACGCTTCATGCAAACTGAGCTGATTTATAACCAAACACCTACAGAAATGCTATCAGAAAAATACCTTTTGGTATAAGTTCCTTACAGGTAGGTAGGTACTTACAATATAAATGTTTTTCAAGCCCTTAGTAGAATTTATTTCTTTGGTTGTTCTGAGTTCTGAGAACGTCAAATCTCCTTTGACTATGAAAATAGGTACCTACATTGTTTTATTGTCAATACAAATCTCCAACATGAACAATGTATTGTAGATTATCGTAATTAAATACTAATGGTAGGTACAAGACGATTGCCACTATCGTTAATCCTCTTAATACCTACTAATCCTCAGACAGCTTTTGTAGTTTTGGTCACGGAGAGGTGAACTCATCGTTTCCCGTAATCGTTTAAGAAAACAGGACGATAGTCTTCGTGTTTCATCATTTCGGTTTACCCGATTATGTTATGGCTGTTTGCCGATAGCGATATATTATGTATTGTTATTTATTATGTATCAACAAGGAAACTATTGAAACTAATGCTCAATCTATTTGAGTGAGATATATATGGCTGTAGTAAGTAGGTAGTAGGTATCACACAGAAAATGGATCAATTCTCACTAAAGTTATTATTTTAGCTTAATACAAATATAGATAAATGTAAAAACTGTGAGATTATTATGATAGATAATAATCGCGAAGTGGAGTATCTACTCCACTGCCATCTGGCCCATTACCTACTTAAATACTTATAACTGTAGCATTATATTATAACTGGTTATAAGATTAAGAGCTCTTTAAGCAAAAAAATCATAAAGCAAAAATTAATTGTGTTTTTTAAAAGCGCAACGAAAGACAGAGTATAAATAAACTTTATAATCTAAGCTATCTACTTAGTATTGTTGTGTTACACTTGCAATCAAACATATTAAGCGTAAAAACAAATAAACGAAACATACGATTTTATCGCCGCAAATAATTGAATCAATAGTTGTTATCTCACCGTTCCCAAGTAGGTCTATTGATGACTCGGTGACAATCCAATAGACACACAATCCATTCAACACTTCGATGCACTATAGTTATCACTAACACTATGCTAGGTAACGGCACGATCTCAATGCACCATCACTAGACACACAGACATCCCGGTAGCGATCCTCTCACGGTATGTGTTGTCCAAGTACTCCACACCTATGGATAAACAAAGGAGACTATAAGTATATCCGCTATACGAATATTGTGCTTATAAAGCGGTGTAACGTAACGTTCCGTACACAAGTACAAACAGACGCGCAACACAACCGCTCGCTACACGAATACTGACTCTGTGTCTGTTGAACTGGGTGCGAGCACCGCGAGCGTCGCCAGCGAGCCGAATTGGTATGAAACTGGGAATTCGCTGAGTCGGCCACGCTGAGTCGGCCAACACTATGGGGCGATCAACTAACTATGAGTGCAGAATACTCAATGTTTTTTAATAATTCGATAGTTATATTATATTAAGTTCCGCTTTAAATAAATACAGAAGTAGAAATATTATATTATTAAGATTCTACTTTTTTATTAAAAAAAACAAGTAGACAACATACAGATGATTACTACAAGCTGAACTTATTTTAACCACTACTACGAAGATGTGACATAACATTTCAATTTTCATATAACTTCAGCTACCGAATAAAACAATGAAAATACGACAGGAACACGCTTGTAAAGTTGCTTTTAAACAATAATGATGAGCCAGATGTCGTTCGCGACGTGCCATATTCACGAAACTAACTTTAGAAAGCGAAATATGGTACATAAATGAAACGAGCAAATGCATAGTGGTACGGGAAGTAAGGGGAGGTGGGTGCACGTTAGAATAACGCTCCCAAAAATATTATAAAAACATTTATGCATGAAGTGATAACAAAATATTGCTGTGTTTTATAAGTACCATCCATCCATCCATCCATCAGCCTTTTAAAGTCCACTGCTGGACATAGGCCTCCCCATAAATGGGGGATAATGCCGTAATCGCCACGCTTGGCAGGCGGGTTGGCGATCGCAGTGGATGTTGTTAATACTCGAAGGAGTGCTGCTGCCCACTCCCCCGGTATTCCCTCAGTCGGCTCTTACGACTCCCATGGGTAGAGAGGGGTGGGACAACTCTAAAGCCGGCCCCACACGACCTATTATAATATATTATTTATAAGTACATACATACACAATCTGTAGAAATGATTGATCAAAATGATCGTAATGGACAAATTATTGAACAGCTTGTAATGACAAAGCATGTGCGCGGTAGGTGGTGGATATATTAAAATTTCCTGAAGAAAACATGTGAGATAATAAAAAAATATGTTCAAACGTTGGAATCGTAAAGTTTATTTGTGTAATGCATTCTTTAAACAAACGGATAATAATTACAACGTTTTATGGCAAGTTTCTGTACTCGTATGGAACAAATAATTTATTTGTTTGAAACTTTTAAATAATTAAATTTTGAATGGTCGGTTTTTACGGTTTTCGTCGAAATACATAATATACACAAATTAGAATGAAGTGAAGATATTGAACTTTTGTAAGATTCAGGATAATTTTATTCGCGTCATGCTTCCGCGCTAACTTTACAACAATATTCAACGATTAACGAACGACTGCACAGATGGGTTCGATTCCCACACAGGACAACTCTTTGTGTAACCCACAAATGGTTGTTCTGAGTCTGGATGTACTTTGTGTCCGTGGAATTGTATAATTGTAAAGTCCCCCGCAATACAAGGGTTATTCATTAGACCAGGGTTGCCTTTTCAAAAAAAAATATATTAAAAGAAGGCAAATAAATAATACAAAATTTCGAAAATTACAATTAGTATATTCATTTAGCGACTATTTCGCTTAATGAGAATACAAAGGAAACTGGCTACAAAATTTACATCATCAGCGCATTAATAAAAGATAATATTCAAATAACATAAAGGCACGATTTGCAGAACATAATATTATATGAGCTTACATTAGCTACATAATATATTATGAAGTGACTTTTCAAAAAGTCTTATTTCTACCAGAGTATTTAAATGAAAAGGTTGCCTTTTAATTTTACAAACAATCAGAGACACGGAACATAATGCTGTTTTTTAATAATTTTCTAAAGGAAATATCTGTTAAAAGCAGCGTCATTTATCATTGAGAATTTGAAGTTAGGACAGATAGCCACAAAAAAAACAAAGATTTTTCTAAAAGGAAGTAAGCCTTTTTGAAAAGAAACTCCGTTTATTTATTTATAAGTCTTTATTATTTTGATTAGAATGTATAAACATTTGCCGTTTAATAGAACTAAAAGCTTTAATAACTTCAAACAAAACCAATTAATAAAATATATAACGAAGCATATTTCATGACAAAAACAATATTTAAAGTACAATTCGGGGTAATAAGTCTAAAAGTCTCTGTAAGACAGAGAACTCTCATAATAAATTGTCCTGTCGTAGACGAGTGCTTTGTGTCGCAATAGAAGTTACTGACAACAAAAGGATTTCTGGAGCGGAAGAAATTTAATCAGAGTATCTGAGATTCAAATTATGAATGAGCACAATCTATCTTCAAACTAAACACACGACAAACTACAGATTAGATAAAACATATCATACGTCCCGTGAGACATAATAATGGTGTTATTTGAACGAGTTTCTTTTCTCAATATATTTGTTAGATAAAATACAGATTAAACTACGTATACCTATAATACACATGAAAGCAAGAAATATTTTTCCAATATAACGGAAGTAGCGATGCGGTTCGGATTGTACAAGCGCAGATATTTCCTATTATTCTTTTGTTAACATCACTTCAGTCAGTTCTTTGTTGTTAAGAGTTATAGGAATACTTATTGAATATAAAAATCGGCATTTGAGGGTTCCTTAATTACATAAATTTAGGCAATTGAATTAAAGCAATTTATGTATTACTATAGGTACTTAATAATAACCAATAAACCAATCTAAAATATAGATAATTATGACGGTTCTTTACAGATAAATTACAAGATTCCTTTACATTAATATCTACGAGTCAATGAACCTTTAAAACATTTTGATAAATCACAGACAAATACTAAACTATTTGGTAAACATTTGCCATCTGATATCTCGATTTGTTAAGGACACTGAATCTAAAGAATATTTTCGAGACAAGATCTCGACAACAAGAGCAATTCAATAGCCAAAACGTCTATTGACATTGTAATCCTAACCCGCCGAGACATAACGTTGGGAACTACACGCCAGCTGGCTTTCCGAGAACCAACCTTACAAACGCCTGAGGGAGCAGAGCTTTCACAGACCCGATGGAGTACAATATACACAAAGGAACGTAAGAGACACCGGCAGCTATAATCGATATAGGTTTACTTTTAAACGTATCCTTTACTTTGCTTACTTAAACCTATCTACAGGGTGCTAAACCGATCATAATCATCGACTTCTACGAGTATTCTCGTGCTGATTAGTTACGGGCGGAGCCTGCCAATCTTGATTACATTTCACGATTCCATTTTTCATC
Source organism: Leucoma salicis (assembly GCA_948253155.1). Lineage (NCBI taxonomy): Eukaryota > Metazoa > Arthropoda > Insecta > Lepidoptera > Erebidae > Leucoma > Leucoma salicis. Next base: position 7,006,973 of record OX411820.1, on the reverse strand, counting down.
GAGTATTAAGTTAACACAACCATTATGCATGCGGTGTGATAGATATACGTATACGAGTGGTACATTGTTAATCAGTGGAGCGACAGCCATTTGTAGCCGATAACCAACATTGCAATTTGACACCCATATACGCGCCTGCCCTCTGCCGAGTGATTGATAGTGCGGTGTCAATTTCATGTTATCTTATCACATTCACTAACACCTCGGACCCGCAGTGTCGCGACCACTTCGTAAGGTTATTACATAAATTTACATCGCAGTGACGGATTTAAGACCATAAATTAAATAAATATTGCTGCTACGACGCGACGCGGCTTGGAATATTCTTTCCAATTTTACTGGTCGAAAAACTTGATACGAATTCCGCCGTTGTAATTACAACCACGATATTAATACGTATAATTTATTTAGCTAACCGTTGTTTTTATCATAAACATCTTTCTGTAAACCATTAGCATCGATATTCATATTCGATAAGATTGCTATGAAGATAAGTGGTACAAGAAATAATGTGAGCGCGTGGGATAATCGATTCAATGAACAAAAGCAACAACTCCGATTACGATCGTATTTGTTTTATTTCAAAGGCCACGTTTATTACGCACGTCTCGATTAATAGTGCTATGAATTCGTAACTTTTATATGCCTTATTTCCAGTATAATATATGGTTAATATCCTCCACAAAATTACAGTAGTAATAAAATTATTTGGTCATATATTCGTATCGTGGAAAAATCTTCTTTAGAATGCACAAATCTCTTTAGTCTACCCACACACACTTAACAAAATATAATTATGCAAATAAAAGATTTTTATCCTGTTTTGTCTATAACAGGTTCTTTATTATTACTGGTAACCTTTATTTAATAATATTGGATATTTAACGCAGAAACTTCAAATAAGTATACGTGTGATGTATCTCTCTAGTCCAGCGCCAGACAAATACTAAATAATAAGTATTAATCTTCGCGGTCTTTGTATCTTACTAAATCACTACAAAGTAATAACACTTATTATTTACATCAATGACCATCTCGTCGTTAAGTGTTGTTCATCTTTAGAAAATATTCTTCTTTGTAGATTCATACTAAGGAGTGACTAATCATTAAACGACTCTACGCGCGATTAGATAATTGTCATTAACTGCACATTTTACTACCTATTCAAATATGTTGGGTATCCAACTTTCAATATTAAAAGAGGCGATTGTTGAAGACTTTTGGAAAAAAGATTTGATTATATGGAAGTTCGTAAAACGAGTGTTTTTCTCTCGAGAGCGCTGTAGCCATAAAACAACCGATAACAAAACCCTGGTGTAAAATATTAAGAGCCGATGGAAACCCTTCTGACTAGAGTCAAGAGCTATAAAAACAAAACACCATACGTGGCTATGTAGGCACATACGTAACATGAAAAACAAAATTATAAAATACAAAATGTCACCTGTAACTACATTAATGCCGTCCTGGCTGGTACTGTTAAAATGGTAGCGAGTGCTCGGTTATACATTGCATGTAAGTTGCTCGTTATTTCATTTATTACGGCGTAAAAAATAACGATGTTTTCTACACACATAAACATTCCCTTTTGATTATTTGGAATGACTGCGTACCACGGCTCTAATTCGCTTTTATAATCATTTACGCTGCCACAAAACCATTTATAATGAAATTATTTAAGGAGAATAATTCTTTTGGATCTGTAAGTTTTATGGTATCGAATGATTTTAAAACACACGATATAAAATATATTGTATTTAAAGATAGTCGATATTTAAACTTTTTTTTTTGTCAAGGCTGGAATAAAATGTTCCTAATCGTTCACCCCGGTCCCCGTCTTTCGGGGCAACGAACAGGGTAGTGTGGGGCCCTCGCCCACTAAAGGAACCCAGCGTGTGCCGTCTCTCCGCTTTTATTGGCGGGCCTCCGGAACTATATTACATGGTAGTCAATATTTAAACCTGAGCTATTTTCTCGCCTTTTATACATCACCATCTTAATGCATATTTCACCTCATTAGAATGTGTCTTACTGATACAATATTAATGGGAACAGCTTTCGCATTTAATAAATTTGTTGGAAAATAACAAAATAGTAGATTGTATGAATATATAATAAGGTCGGAGACGTGAAAGCTACAACGCCATTGAGCCGAGATCCCTCATGAAACGTATTACCTATATCTGAATTCTGTATTCATGTTAGATTACAATATTTCCGCCGCGCTATATCATATAAGTCAACTCATAACAGCAATGCGGGGCCTCGATAAAAATCCCACACCGGTCCTTATTCCCCTAACTCGCTCCTCAGACTTGCTCGCGGTTGTGTTTTCTTATTCGCGAGTCTTTTGATCTTTCTTTCGATATATAAATATTTTTACCGCTGTGACTAAATCTGTTTTGACTGAATTGAAATACGAGAGCAAGTTTAGAAGTCTTTTTAACCGAGTTAGTCGGTGGTCCACGCTCCACAACCGAACTTGAATGACTACGAATTCGTCTCAATTTACTTGACTTTAATTATGGAAATAGTAGCTCTTTACTCTTAGTTTTTACGGCGTATATTATGTTGCTTATATTCGGAATAATTCCAATTCAAATACTTCATTGTGGATCATAAGTTGGTAAATTAGTTAACAGATGTGGTCAGCTACGTCCCGCCTCGAACGCATACAATAATATTGTTAATTTGTTACAAATAATAATCATACGACAAAATTGGTTTATACTATACTCATCTTTATATTAATGGTGGACTTTTTTTATTTGAATATAGAATTTTACTCAAGGAAAAATATTTTAAATTCCCTGATTCCCAGTCTAAATATTGTGAAAGAAGACGATCAGCCGACAGCTATGTCTCTATGAGGCACCCACGCGTCATTCGAACCACGAACGACATTATAAGCCAAATCGTTCTCTTTACATTTATGCTCGCCTTGTACCGAACTAATAGATGCGACAGCGGCGGACAGATAACACACATAAATATTGTCTATCTCGACACAGATAAAATAAAATAAGAAACGAGCTCGCCTTTGGTATTAACCTTGATCATTTTTCAAATCCAATACCGACCCTTGTAGGTAAAATTTGTACCTGACATTGCATTTTTTATTCAATGTATGAAATATATGTTTATGCGAGTGTGGCTTGGACGAAGGCCACCTCGAACATATTTTCTTTAGCTGCTCTAACAACAAACCAAATTTTGACCTCTACAGAGCTGTTATTATTGGTCTAAGAATCCCGGTTCCGATTAACTTCCCTTCCCTCCTTTCATTTTCTTCGCCAATACTTTTTAGAGTCCTCATACATTTTATTTAATATAATAACATTCGTTTGTGACGCGTCATGTATTTCCACTAATTTATAATAATAATAATAACATTAATAAAAAAAAAACGACTAATACCCTATCTATAATAGGTATACATTTATTTTGTCTTTTTGTTTCAGCTCATGTACCTGCTAAACTAAACGAGGTCCACATCAAGTCTTAGTGCGACAAAATTGCTAGTCAAAATTTGCTATTATTAAATACACACGTGTTTCCACTATTTGTTTTTGGCAGAATTGTCGTGCTTTGCGGCACTATTTGCCAAAAAAGAAGAATAGAATATATGTTATAGAAATATTTGTATAGTTATTATAATGTGCCGCCGCCATAAGTAGAGAATAATTAGGTCGATATGGCAATTTGATCGTCCTGTATTGGTTTGTAATATTAAGTAGGTAATATAAAGCTGTAACAAAGCTGCCTGCACATTAAAAATACTTGTGAAAAAATGAGTATTAGGCTTTGTGTGTGTTATAATCATGTTTCTTAAAGACGGTTATGCAAAAGGATACACGGATATCTAATTTCAATTCTTCGTATTTGATTCGTTACAACAATGAATGTTGTTTACGCAGGCTAATTAAACATAGCATTTGGTACTAAGTTTACACAAAAGCTTTCTTAGTGTAACGGTAAATCACCTTTGCACCATCTAAACAGCGTTAGAAAAGATAAAATGTAATTAACCGAGAGAAGTTGTTCATTTTAAGTCCATCAGCAGTCAGCCGCAATAAGAGGGCTATAATTCCGGTTGGGTCTATCACTGCACGTTTCACGCCGAACAAAAGCAATTTGTGTCCGCCCGAAGTGGCTCTGTACGTGCGTAGCGTCCTAGGTGTTTATTAGCGCCCTCTAGCTATGTTAATAACGTACGTAGTATACACGTATAGTCGGCTATCGTGTAGCAAGCCGTTGCTGCTGTACTCCACGACCCTCTGAGACTAAGGTCATTTAGATACCGTTTCACTGATCACGAATTCCCGCAGCCGACACTTGTAACCACGATTTATCATAATTACCCATACTACAATTGTTTACAATCTAATACAATAATGATAATGTTCTAAAGTGTAGATAAGAAAGTTTCACTAAGATTGCACACTTTATTACTAAATTTAATATTAAGTTTCAGTATAATATTTTTATGTTAGTTTAAGAAAGGAGACAGAAACGATATTTCGATTAAGGCAGTTATGAATACTTGGATAGTTGGAAACAAAGTAGCATTGGCGGAAATCCAACGTCATTTACAATTCTGATTTAGTGTACTGCATGAACAATTTAAAAGGGCATTTAAAGTTTTGCTGTAAGGTAAGCCATTCGTATTTTATAAGAACTAAATGATAAGGTGTTTTGTTTGAATGGTACAATGTAATAAGCGAAGCAAAATTGAATCACCTCGTGTCGTGTAAAAATGTTTTCTTTGGGATGTTCGAGGTAGTATCTATAACTGGCAACGATCCAAAAACACGCTCGTCACAATCACGCAACACGCCGACATCATTTAAATACAAATTTACTGTGACACAGAAACTACTCATCACAGTATTTAGCTATTTATATATTTTGTTTACTATTTAACATTAGCCTGCATTATACCTTAAAATATCAACGCAACATTCGCAGCCTATAGAAATTCTTACTGCCCTCGTAATTCGACAACGTTATATTGTTGACAGTTGATAGTATCGCAAATAAAAATATTTCCGAGAGCGCTTTTGATAAAGTACCCGTTCAATTCAACGCTTTTGCATTATTCGGAAGGAGACAAACGTCCCGTTCGGTTAACTCGACTCTGCATCACGAATTCCCTCATTAAAATGACCCCAAAGCGGTAACGGGCCCCTCCGTTACGAATGATTCTATACGATAATTGATTTTATTGCTGATCGCAATAACATTCATCATCGTGTTTGTTTTACTCGTAGTTGTGTCACACATTGTACGTCACGAATCAATCACTGTACCATTTAAACAGGGAGTTATTCATTAAAGCGCGGTAGAGTGAATTACGGCTCTAATTTGTTAGCAGTACGAGCGAGAACTTCTAGAATCAATATCCAATTGTTGTGAAAAGCGGCTATAATCGACGTCGGCCGTAGTGCTGCTATCCGATAGAAATAGAATTTTGTTTATGCTCAAAAGGTTGTTGATCTTTTTTTATTGTTCACTTTTTTACAAACCTTATTTTTTCTTATTGTCTCAGTACAGCACTTAATAGGTATGTATAGCCATTAAATGGTGATTTAACATGATACCTGATACCTTATGGAATTCATTGCCTATCTATTCATATTTACCATTAAAAAGGGATGCGATATGGCAAAAAAGTAATTGTGATAAAAAGAACCTAAAAACTAATCGTGCTAAATTGGCTGAATCATCGTTACACGTCTGTAATGTCAGTACCAATTCGCAAACAAGCTACTATGGGGCCACAAAAGCGCGCCAATAGAATTAAAATACTATCACGCCAATACAAAGTTGATTTAGTGGAGGCGAGCGTGGAGCGAGAGCGAAGAAGGCTCGGTCGTCCGCGCTCCGCACATGGCGCGGCAGCGCTCTCTCGCTCGTTGCTCGTGCTTCTGTAATTTGATTTGGAGTGTTGCGGCGGAGAGGGGCGACGGGATCGATACTACGCGGAGACTGAGGGGAAGGGCGTTACGGCACGACAGGGGGGCAACCACCAGCCGCGTGTTGTTATGGAAACCGTAGCTACCCTCAAGCCTCCAGATTTTGTCGTCGGTTGTACCGCTAAATTAAACAAAGGAGATCATAGATATTATTTTCAGGTACTTCCGTATCAGATATAATAATATTATGATAATATACCTACTAGTTGTCAATAAATCATCACAAATTGGAATTTAATAAGCCCTAACTTTATTACTATGATCCCGTTGGCTCGTTTTTAATAAAAATGGTAATGGATGCGTAAAAAAGATTAAATTATTGTGTAGCTCACCATAAACTCAAACGGTATTAAGTAATATACGAATGCACGAACGCATGGTGTTTTCGTTGTTTATCTACAAATGAAGTACCTAGGTACCTATATATGTACTCTACAATAAACTGCACCAATGATGACACGGACCTAATTAGGTAGCTGTTATTTTTACTGGAACACAAGTGTGAAGACGCGGGTTAAATCTCTTTTTGTATCATTTTGTATTTCACATTTTGTGTTCTAACAGTACTTACAGAGAGAACAGAGTGCCAAGAGGTTCTATTCTTGCATACATCTCATCAGTCAGTCATCCTCAACATTCATAACTCTCTCCATACACGCTCGCCGGTTTCGGAGACTCCTGACTCCACCTTCCTTCAATACATGACCGATTTGGTCTAGGTAGGTGAGTCTCGGTCTCCCCCTGTACCTACATCCTTCCACTTTCGCATTGTATATCTTCTTAACCAGTCGCTCGTCCGGCATTCTTTCCACATGTCCGAACCATCGGAGCATTCCCTTTCGCATCTTTACACCAATACTCTCTTTCATACCTACTCGCTCTCTTACGTCGTCGTTACGAATGCGGTCAGTCAGCTTCACTCCACAGATTCTCCGCAGAGATCGCATTTCGACCGCATTGATTTTACTCTCGTGCTCCTTTTTGCATACCCAACTCTCGCTTCCATACAATAACGTTGGGACAAGCACTGCGTTGTGTATTGCGACACATGCCTTCTGGTTGAGGTGATGACTGCCGAGAAGTTGTCCCAATGCTCCGTTCACTCTATTTCCCGCATTCACTCTTCTCTCTACATCAGTAGTGTACCTTCCATCCCGACTGAATCCATATCCAAGATATACAAATTCATCCACTTGTTCTGGTACATGCGCTCAAAATCTAATATATTTAAACGAGCAATTCTTGTATAAATATATATAATCTGAATCTCGGAAACAGCTCCAACGATTTTCATGAAATTTAGTATACAGGAGGTTTCGGGGGCGATAAATCGATCTAGCTAGGTTTCATTTTTAGAAAACGTTGTTTTATCCGGGTTTTCGGGCAATGAAAAACTGCTACAATATTATTAGAATACGAAGGTAAATTTCGCAACCATCTACAAGGTTATAATAGCTCAGGTGGGAAATCGGGCGGTCCCAAAACCAGAAAACCCCGGTTTGAGTCTAGATGTCTCCAGTGCGACGTTTTCCCCCCTTTTTTTTCAATTCTTTCTTTTGTGAGAAAAACTCTCAATTTACCAGAACAAAAATACCGAGTAAAGCTCGGTAATCCAGGTACTGTATAATAATAAGAACAACATTCAATAATATATTGTTTTGTTAAAATAATAAAATATAAGTACAATGAATTAGCCAGCCTATCATCAATTAGCTGATTAAGATATTGTTATGCTGTCCTATTACTTCACTCTTTTAACATTGAATTTAAGCTTCACGACATTAAACCCTGTCGATGTTTTTACCAACTTTCCTTAAGCGACATAATAAAATAGCTTTTGTTATATTTTCAGCTCTGAATTGATTTCAATGTTATGTTACTTTTGTCGAAGTTACGAGTAGACCCTCATATAATCATAATAAAAATATTGATAGGTATTACAGAAACTTGGTTAACCCTCAGTCACTCGCGCGGGGTGCTATCAGCACCCCAGAGATTTTGGAATGCAAAAATAAAGAACAAATTGTTTGTTTCTGATCGTATGCGTCTGTGTAGCTTCAAGTGACTATTGAACGCAACAAAAATAGGTGGGTGGAGTAGCAGTAGCAATTTTAATTTGAAGATGCGTTAATGTTTGCATGGGGTGCCCTTGCCACCCCGCGAGGGCTCGCGCTATACTTTTATAGAGATCAATTTATTAATAAGGTACGTATTTAAGTTGTTTTCATTAGAAAATGATATGGTTAATTTGGTAATTACCTAATAAGTTCCGTAGATATATGTAAAATTGATTTTAAAAATAAATTTTACGTTTTAACAATAACAATGCATTGGTATATCTAGTACTTATTTATATTTTACTTGTTTCTTATCAGATGAGTTGGTAGTCCCAGCAGCAATGGTTGGCAGCTGTTAGAGGAGGTGGATATCTACATTACATGATAATAATAACAATATTATCAGAACTACCACAAATAATCAGAAATTGTTTTATTTTAGAATGAGACTAAAGATAGTGTGGATAAGGCTGACCAAATGAGTGGCAACTATAGTATTTCAAAAATATGTCCACGATGGGCACTGAGATTTTTTGTCATATTCTAGATACCTGCCTACATCATTTATAATCATGACAACCCACAATCACAAGCTAAGACGAAAAGCTCGGATCGGATTCAATAGGCGGGACTGAGTCTGGTTTAAGGTTAGATGGAAAAAATATCTACTCAACCATCATTACGTAGAACATTGAAAAAGATGCCTAATGTATCAGAGCTAAGTTCTGAAGGAGTGTTATCTATAAAAAAGCAACAATGCAATGTTTTTCCTAGCGCTAAAGACATATAAACAATGATTAATTTATGCAATTTTTGCAGACGAACTTTTTGCTAGAAACCTGTAGTTAATTTGTACTTGTTGTGAGAAATGACATTTATGTCTAAATTTTCAAAGAATTTATTAGTATTTTGTTTTCCAAAGAGACAATTTATGTTTTTAGTATCTTTCTTTTATAATTAATGATTTTTGATGCATGATCTCATTATCTTAACTGAAAAAGTTGATTTTTATAATGTTTAATTTAACACAGTTAAAACTATGCTCTCAGACTTATGTTTTTAATTTATTTAGATAACAAGACCGTAGTTAATATGCAATTATCACTATAGCACTCGTTTAACCATATATCACTAAAATCAGTTCAAATATATGGGGTATTCTCAGCACCCCGCGAGTGCTTACGGGGCTAAAACACCACGCTAGTGATCGAGGGTTAAGGTAATAATAATACATTTTTGTAAGCAGCTTAACGGAATAATACACCTACTTGGAAAGAACGTTTAAATGAAAGGGTCTTTCTTCTAGAGTTTGTATAATAATATGGGTTGTTATAACGAAATAATATTTCAAATTTTAAGTAAATATGAATCTTGAATAAAATATAGGCAATTTGGAGATCTAAATCTGTTAATGGCGAAAGAGGTCACTGATTAAAACATGCTTTATTATATTTAAAATAAAAAAAGTACATATCACAAATATTTTTCAGGTATGTTAATGATGATGATGTTAAACATTTTTCTAAAAAAACCATTGGGGTGTAATTTTGCCTCTATAATATTTCCATTCGTATAGGCTTAGACTAGGAGATAAGCAACAATGAAAGATCGAACGATGATACTAGCTAATACACTTAGATAGCTTGCCCGCGGCACCTTGCGGCATTCAACAAAACTGGTTCCAACGTCGGCCTTCATGACGCGCTCTGCGCTTTTATGATGCCCTGGTAGCTCCGATCGTTATGTTCGATTGATTTCGATCCGATTTTAAATAGGTACAATTTCTATCGAATACCTTAATAATATCCGGTCGGGCATCGTTGTAATTCAGTTTAGATTTTAGATAAATTGATATTATAAGAATAATTTATGTTAATGTAAAAATGTGTGATGAAATTATCTTATCAACTGTGGATAAAACGGTACAACATAGCATTCAGAATAAATAAATAAAATAACCGGTACCGATATATACCGGTATATTATACGAATTAATAAATTACTTTAGGCGAATATGAGGTATGCACCGACAGCTATAATAATTTATTTGATCCCTCGAGGGGTCTGCACTATCAATTATGAGTAATTAATTCCACAATTCACAAACGTTGTTGGTCCAAAAATAATACTTGCCGTGCCATTTTTAAATTTAGATGCGTGTCTACAAAATCCCTGTAGCCTTTTTACCTACAATAATAACTTAGCATGAGAGGAAACTAGTAGTAGTTTCCTTTGGTAAGACCATTTATTATTGAACAACGACATGGATTTCTTAGCAAACAATCTACTGAGAGGAAACTGAGTTCATGGGTTTGATGTGAAACATCTAATGCGGAGGGAGGGTAAAATCGGCTGTTAGCGTGGCGACGCTTTTATTTTACTTGTCCCGTTCAAATCTTGCAAGTTAAATTTTACACACTTCCCGGTTTCCGATTGAGCTGAAATTTTACACGCATACATATATATCGCGTGACAGCGCAATATTATGATGACATGGAGTTGATCTGATGATGGAACTGGAAGGTGGACATAGCAACTCTATAATGAAACGACGCAACCCCCTCAAATTTGGGCTCGTTTGATTGGTCTAGATGAGTACTTTGTCTTTAGGTGGTATCCAGGGTCTGATGATGGCGCTGGAAAGTGGACATGAAAAATCTTTAATTAAATAGCGCAACTCCATCGAGTTAGGGCTCGTTTGAATTGTCTTGACTAGTACTCCAGTCCTAAATGATATCAAGGGTCTGATGATGGAGCTAGAAGGTGGCCATAGGACTCCGTTAACAAAAGACATAACCCCATCGAGTTTGGGCTCGTATGATTCATCTTGACGAGTACTTTCTGTCTAGATGGTATCCAAGGTCTGATGATGGAGCTGGAAGGTGACCACAGTAACTCTGTAATGAAACGACGAAACCCCATCGAGTTTGGAATCGTTTGATTCGTTTTGACGAGTACTTTGTCTTTAGATGGTATCCAGAGTCTAATGATGGAGCTAGAACGTGGCCATAGAAACTCCGTTATAAAACGACATAACCCCATCGAGTTTGGGCTCGTATGATTCGTCTTGACGAGTACTTTGTCTCTAGATGGTATTCGGGGTCTGATGATAGAGGTGGAAGGTGGCCATGGGTACTCGGTAATTAAACGTCGCAACCTATCGATTTAGGGCTAGTTTGAGTTATCTTGAATACCATAGTTCTAGATGATATTCAGGGTCTGATAATGGAGCCGGATGGCCATGAGCACTATGATATAAAGCGCCGCAATCCTATCAACTTTGAAATCGTTTGATTCGTTTTGACAAGTACTTCGGCCCTAGATGATATCCAGAGCCTGGTGATGATGATTTATGTCCATTTCCGTTATTTTACACATGTCATAGTTTTATACAAGCACATTGAAAAAGTTATGATCATGATTTATAAAAAATAATTTCGATGATTTTACATCTGGTTGACGTCCCGTGACGTCTAATTTTTTATTATAATCGTTATGGAAGATGGTTCCAGGTAAATATGGTGTATACCGACTATTCTAAAGCTGTTTTTTTGATTAGTAGATGTAATTATAGAAATCTATCGCAACCAACACAAAATTAGAGCGCACTCGGCGTTGCGTTCGGCGCGCGTTGCTAGCGTACATACAGCGCGCTTAGTACGGCGTTTAACGAGCGTTACCAAGGTGTCCATACTCAGCTCAGTTCGGAAATGGACGTCGAAGTGATTGCTTGTGTGTGGCTCCTATACCGTCGCTACAGAAGACGACGGCAGAGACAAAGAGAATTTTGGGTGCACCCAATACTACGAGATAGACTGACGCATGGAATGTTTGTAACATTGTATCCCAAATTAAGACAGTATGAACCTAAGTTTTTTAATTATTTTAGAATGTCCATAAAATCATTTGATGACTTACTCTATCTCATAAAAGCGATATTACTGGTGATTCAACAATTTTAAGAGAATCAATTTCTATAATCTTCAATAATGCGGACTTTCCATGTCCCAAAAAGCTGGACGCTTTTGGATTTCGTTGATAAATAAGTCTGTATCGAAGTGCTCGGTCTCCATTTTAGTGAATATGCGTCCACTCTACACGAAAGCGCGCGTTCAAATGTACAACAACATGACGGCTCATGTTTATCGAAGCGCCTCCCAACGCACGTTTGAACGAATATCTGAAAGCGCGCGTTCGACGCGCGCTTGATCAGAAACGCGCGCTTGCATGTGTACACCTCAATAAGAACTACTGGTTCTCAAAACACGCGTTACCAAGGCGCGCGCTTCAAAACGCCTAATGTGTACTCGCTGTTAATGTCTCTCGCCGACCGTAGATCGATGAGGGATCAAATTGTTCTCTATAAAATAATTAATAAACATGTTTGACCTTTTGGAAAAGCTCACTTTTAAATGCTCCTGTAAACAAATAACATTTCTGCCTCCTACACCCCGAACTAATTATAGAACTACCACTTTGTCCATAGATCTTGCCATAATTATAACCCAAAGTTCTCTGACATTGACATATTCCATTTATTCCTTAATCATTTCAGAAAAAAACTTGTAAAATCTATACCCCACCTAGATTTATCTCTTGATGAATATGATTTTAGCCTCAGACCAAGAAAAAAATATAAGTAGATGAATCATTACGAGCCAAAACCATGCCAAAACGAAGTGACTTAAACCACGAGTGTTACCAGAGTATGATTTAAAATTACCCCAAATGACTCTACGATTTTGTACGTATGTTACGTACGTGAATACTTTGTCAGCGCCTTAGAATAATAACGCTGTCAGCGCCATAATATTACCTATATGATTTGCTGTAAACTTACTTTATACTTTTAATATTCCTTTATGTATTAAACAACTCCCCAAGCGAGCGCCAGAATTAGCGGGCCTGCGGCGACCGCATCCAACGGCTTCCCACGGCTTTGACCAGATTGTCGGTCCACCTGGTGAGCCGCCGTCCTACGGTGCGTCCGTCAGTCCTGTTCTCCTACGGATCTCCGTATTACGAATTCGATCAGGTAGGGCGCTCCATGGCACCACCGAAGGAATGTAACATAGTTCCAGTGGCCCGCCAATAAAGGCGGAGAGACGGCACACGGCGGGTTACTTTAGTGGGTGAAGGCCCCACACTACCCTGTTCGTTGCCTCGAACGACGGGGTGTGCGGTTAGGAACATTTTTAACAAAAAAAAAAAAAAGGGGCGCTCCATGGCACGCTGAGCTCTTTGAGCCTTGCTACAGGCCACCATTCAGAGACCACGTCTCTGTTTCCTTATGTCATTACTGGTAACACACTGGTCGCTGGGGCCTTCCTTTTTCCGACACTGCTGAATATTGTACGAGAAGACCTTCCTTAGCTTCCCGAACGCTGCCATGCCTGTAATGCATGCTGCATGTAATTTTGGAAACATTGGTGATTTTACATATTTTAGTAAGTTTGTATAGCAGTGTTACCCAAACAAAGTAAAAAATAAAATAATTATAATCAATATTGTTTCAGTTAAAAAAGAATAGTTTACAGAGATTTAAATCTCACTGGAATGCCTGCGCGATAAGCGAGCAGGTTATGCAAAAACTACTAAACGGATTTTGATGCAACTTTTTTTATTTGATAGATCTTGATTAGATTTAAAAATTATACATTTTATCCCGCCGCTACTATATCGGGAACCTGAGATATAACATAATAAGTAGCTTTTGGCTGCGGCGGAGCAAATATCAGAAAGTCTGACTAAATACATACAGAAAGTACTAGTCTATTATCTGCTCTGGGCGCATTCTTGATTTTCCATGTATACGTCATGGATTTCAATTGAGCGAGATCCATGACGTACCTGGTGACGCAGGGCGCCGTTGGATGCAGCAGGTCGAGCATCATAACTCATCCCCCAAGCTTAGTGAACAATGAAAACTGGAGGGAAGAATAGCAAACGTACTAACACTGCAATGATTTCTCTTTTGGATCATTTTCAAGACGCCATTATGTACAAAAAAAATATTGGCTTGTTTGCATCATAAATCGTCTCGTTGTCAATTTGTACCTATGCGTCGTATGAAACTTGCCATAATGTTAGCGAGTCTCTTTTATATTTTTTACAGATATACATTCGTGACATTTTCAAGAAGATCGTTCATATGTAATTTACCCTTAGTACTCTTTATTCGGCGGCACGATTATAGTCCCCGCTTATTAAGTTTTCGAACATGGAAATGGCACTACAATTCACGGTGTCGTAATGAAAGAGGTGTCTCTCTCTAAAAGGCCAAGTTATCCGTAAATCGCGAGAGTATAATCGCGTGAACACCATAATTGGCTTTAATCAAGCGCGATGGCGTGCACCGTCGCACAAATGTTAGATCTATTTTCATCTAATTGTCTCACTAATTACATGTTTATTTTTACACGATACCTTAACTTTGCTTTAATGTTATATTCTCAGAAATTCCCAGTCTCTAGATTCAGATTTATATTACGTATAAGAATTAAAAAAAAAATATCGATAGACATATTACCTATATTATATTAAATACTTTTTTTTTGTTTGTTATAGGCGGGAACAAATGTTCCTAACCGCACACGCCGTCGTTCGGGGCAACGAACAGGGCAGTGTGGGACTCACCCACCGTGTGCCATCTCTCCGCCTTTATTGGTGGGCCACTGGAAATATTATATTACATCCCAGGCATTGTTCAAAAGATATTCTATTAGTTCCAATGTACCTAATCAGATTTAGAAAATGTTTTTGGAAATAAACATAAAACTATTATAAATATTACGATGATAATTATTAATTATACTAATATTTATTCAAACTTATACTATTCTTTATAAACACGACAGAAATTTTAGAGAAAACATGATAAATCTCTTCGCTTCGTGTGTTTTTGTATTAAAGCACAAATTGTAATGGTTGTGGAAGTTTATGAATATCTTAGAATTCGAGCACGGTACCGAGGTATATTTGCGCGTTGCGTCATACACCACGCGGTAATGTCGCTAAGAAATCTCTCCGGGGAAATAGGAAAACAAATGAGAGAGCTCTTATCTACGCATTACCGCGCGTACAGTGATTTACGAGCAGGCTACCTACTCCACACATGCGAGCCTCGCAACGACTTACATTATTATACCGGTTTTGCCGAGCGAAAAGACATAACCTGCTTAAGAAACAGACGTGAATTGAGTGCTAAACATGCCAGTTGAGACGTTTCATAAATGCTGTATAAACAAGACCTTGTCGGTATATCAGCTGTCATACAAAATTATGTTCCAAGCAAATTGTAATATCCCATCGGTCTCGAAATGCATTTAAATTGAGTAGCTGACATAGCAGAATATAGATTTTATAAACGTTTTTGAAATTCTTGATATTTATGAGTAATGTGACATGATGACTGAATGAAAATTAGGTACTTACAATAAATTGGCAAACGGGCGGAACCAAAGTAGATAATGATTTTTTATTATGTCTTATTTTGTTTTATTTTTTATTACGTTTTATATGAAGTAAGTAAGTAGGTATGTTTTATTTTAATGGCAAATCGATTAATCTTAAAAATATGAATAATATATTATAGGTAAGTACTTAATTGTGATTTTCGGAATGAGGTTCAAACTTTTCAACAATTTTTCTTATTGACTTCATATTTATATCACTCTCCACTCCACCCCCGGGGATTCATACAGACCACTGCGTATTTGGTTTGGTTTAAAAGTCTAATATAACCGAAAGCTAAACAAAACACACGAGTCGTATCATGAATAAATCAACGAAATTACTAGAATAAAATCTGTAACCAAAATTTGAAAAAAATGGAACACATATATGGAAAACACAGTTAACAAAATACAAATTTAATAACAAACATGATAAGCTTGATTTTCCTATATATATATTAATAAAATAACAATAGTGTTACTGTAGATATCTAATAAAGATACTACTACCATAGACGTTTCATTGAAAATTAGATATTAGCCGTGGGTTGTGATTAAATGAAGCCCCATTACATTAGTTAGCATAGCATTTAGTTTGAGAATAATAATATCTGACGGCTGATAGTGAGTACGGGACGCGCTGCGGGGCAGACGGCAAATTGCGAGTGGGCGGCGCACACCGTGATCCCGCGACCCCAACGATAAATAACCTATCCACTGTAAGATCGTGTTCATGTAACTAACTAAAAAGTATAAGTATTTATTACAACGTAACTTTATGAAAAAGTTCAAAATAATAAAACCATCACTGGCAAGCTTTTGAATTCAAATTAAAATTAATCCATCTGGAAAACAGAAGGATATGAAAAGTTCAACAAAAGGAACAAAGGAAAAAATACGAAAACGATTCGGACGAGAGATGAAAGAACACCACAAAAAAGAAATAAGAAAGATCTCGCTCAGCTGCGGCCGCCGCGCAGTGTGTGTTACGAACTTACGAGTGAGTACCAGGCGCGCATACCACGAACGGAGTGTTCAATTAAACAGCGTTCAGATCTAATCAAGTGTGATATTAATAGAGTACCTACGGGTGGACCAACACCGGCTTACCAATGTGGGATGATTGAGGAAGGATTGACAACAGAATATATATAATGATTTAGTTAACAACATTGACTGAATGTATTACCTATTGTAAGCTCTTTGGTATTAATTAAGAACGCATCAGAATTTACCATTCGAATATTAATTACCTATCGATAGTAGGTACCTATATTGAATTATTTTAACGCAGTTGACTGTGATAGGCCATCTTTATAATAAATCGGCAGTCATAATTGCATGTCGCTATATCGCCTAACAACAGTGTGTAAGAGAGAGGATATTGTAATCACCTAATGTAGATATTTGTCGCGTGATACATTTTATTTACCTACTTTAACTAACTACAAGTACGTGTTTGTTAAACACTTGCGAGAATAGTTTGTAAGTAAGCAATTCGTTAAATAACATGCGGTGTATATAATAAAAGCTTGTTAGAATTGCCACCAGGCTATCGCAATTCTATTCCTGATTCCTGAATACCATTCGTGACACAAAGAGCAAGGCAATAAGTACGGTGTACAATAACCGATGCCATGAAAGGGAATAGCGTAGTTCGTGCACAAAGCGAACAGTGTTTTGCGGACCGCCCGCAGCGCCTCCCGCAGAGCTGCGAGCGACGAAAAAACTTACAAATTGGACTCGAAGATCATGGCTATGAGCGTGGATTGTACCACTAACAAGCAGCTATGATTTAAAAGTTCTCTCAACTTGATATGAGTATTGGAATAATTTGATACTATACAATCGTCCTGCTAAAGTAATGTCTCCATTCATAGAGCTGTAACAGTGTATATAGATACATTATAGATTTTTGGGGCTATTTAGGTATTAATAATAACCCGAAAACATTTTACTTTTAATTTTGTCTTGTAGACTGACTTGATCACAAAACTACTGATTAGGTTTTTTTTTTATTTGACAAATCTTGATTAGACTTCTAAACTGATAGGTGTTTTATCTCGCTACTATATTTGGATTCCGAGACCAGAGGGGAGAGGAACCTAAAAACCAGATTTTTTTCCCGATATAGTAGCGGGATAAAATGTATACCAGATTTTAAGTCTAATCAAGAGCTGTTAAATTAAATAAAGTTGCATCAAAATCCGTTCAGTAGTTTTTGCGTGATGCGCCAACGAACAAACAGACAAAAAATCTAAAAAAACAATCGTTTAGCCTAATACATTTATTATTCTCAAATATCTTAAATTTACAGACAAAACACACATGTTACAGCTTTATAATATAGATAGATAGACAATCATACCAGTGATATTACTAGGGTACATATTTTATGGATTGAAACAGATACCGTATGTATAAAACAGAAACTATTCGAACAATTAATTAATATCACTCTTTGCCACGACTAAACTATACTTACAGAGAAACTATTTGTTATATATAATAGGTTACGTAGCTGTACGTGTTTATTATTCAACACTACGCCCGTATCAATCGTACACAAGTCATTACTTATTCTTAGTAATTTCTGTGACGTTTTATGCATTGAACGCAAAATGTAACATTGCATTTATTTTTTAATATTATGTTTTTAGTATTATACTTTTTATTTTACTTAATACTAACCTAATAATAACTTAGTAAAAAATAGAACATTATGTTTCTGTTAAATTTTATTACCATAAGAAGTAATACTGCGACTGCAAGGCGAATACTAAACGTTTTGACCAAATAAATAATTCTACCTAGTACTAAATTAAGACGTGTTTTAGGCTTAGGTAGTCCATATTGGCAGAATAATTTTAACTTATTATGATACTAAATTTGAAAACTATTTCGAAAGCATTACTCAAGTAACTGAAATGATGACTATTACTTATCGTAAGAATTCTTTAACTGTTGTCAGTGTATCTAAAACCTTTCCTTTAGCATAATATATCTTGATTAGTAAATTCTAAACTGTAGAACTAAATTCGACATTTTAGTATGTAATGACTTTTACTCAAGTAACCGCTATTACTTGTCTATAGATACGAGCTAAGTAGATATCTAATTACTTTGCCAGTAGCAAAGTCAGCAAACTTAGACAGTTATATTATAGCCGTAATAAATCCGGTTTTCTATTAGTATAGCCAACACGCGCGCTAGTACGTAAAACAAGCGTTTGAGTAGCAATTTGTCATTAGAGTTTTGTTTTAATTAATGATACCTAATAAAATATTTAGCTGGTTTTACTGCAAATGTAAACTGCTTATTCAACTTTGCGCTAAATGACGTTGTTTCTATACTACATTATAAAGCTGTAACAGAGCTGTCTGTACAATTAAGATATTCGAGAAAAAAAATACTGTATGTATTAGGCTATATAGGCGTGTTTGAACACAAAACAATGTCTTTTTTAGATTATTTGTGTTCGTCTGTTTGTTCGTTCTCGCATCACGCAAAAGCTACCTACTGAACGGATTTATATGCTTTTTTTATTTAGATAGCTCTTGATTAGACTTAAAAACTGGTATACATTTTATCCCGTTACTATATCAGGAACTAGAGATATAACCTAAAAACCAGCTTTTGCTGCGGCTCCGCCGCAAAGGCTAGTATTTTATATAGGATTTAATACCATTATACTTGATATCATAAGCAGTTGTTAATTTGGTCTTACATGTTTTAAAAATTTATTGACCCTAACTAAAAGTTTGGGATAACGCTAGGAAGATCATTAATTGGATGTGACTCTTTTATATTTAAAAATAAAGAAACTTAGTCTATACATTTATGCATGTAAACTATATTTAAATCTTGTGACGAAGTCCAGGATATGATTATTTTAACTGCGTTGAGGAAGGGCTATGAATATTTGTAGACTGTTTTTGATGTCTTTAAGATGGTGCGGTGTTTACTTATCATTCTTAAGTGCTATTGAGTTCGACAACGTAGTTTAGGGCCCTCGAGCCACTTCAGTGTCCCTTTGTGTCTTGTATCGCTTTAATGTTTTAAGGATTTATGTGTGTCGTATACGCATGTAGGGTTATTGCGACTGTTCGCGTCGTTAGTGGAGTTGGCAAGTTTGAGAAAGATATTTTTTTAATAGTTTAGTACAAAAAATGGACGTAATGCATCCCGGAAGCTTTTTTATGTACAAGACTCACTTTTGGACAACATATAACTTAATTTGTTTTATACGTGACTAATTGCTGAAACAGGCGATTCGCCCAGTTCACGTAAGGAAAATCGAGTTAGCATCCATCTGTAGACTAGTAGTCAGCGTAGTAACGTTCTCCAACTAAAATCATACAGTGGAGTAATTAATTATTTTGTAAAGGAAGATTTGTATTTTTAATATTTTTTTTAAGTATTTCATCTAATTAACTTTTAATTGGTTATCAAATTACTAGATTTCAATATTTTTGTTATGTGGGTACTTATATTTACTTATTTATTTTATATCTCTAAAGTTAAAACTATGTAACTTTAAATATTAATTGCTTTTCACATTTTATAGTAACAATTAAATGGGATATAGTTTAACCAGTTGTGAGGCCATATTGCATCCGCAGCGGATGCAATGTGACTGACTATTTCATTGTCATTATTCGCGTCCAGAATATTTTGATTGTAATGAAAGTTTAAGCATCAACATCATATTCTTTATTAGTCATAAAGAAAGTATACAGACAATACAACACTTCAAATAAATAAATAAGAACTAGCAGCTCAGTTTTTTTTAACTAATCTTTGGACATGTCTGCTCTCTTTTTTGTTGCACATTCAAGACCACTTTTTCTATCAAATAGCACACTAAGAACAAATATATTATTGCAAGCAAGAAGATATTGTTTATGCGTATCTACGTAACTATTTTTTTTTATTGCGAATGATAGCAGACGAGCCACGGCCCACCTGATGGTAAAATGGTAACCGTCGCTCATGGACTCTACTATACCGGGAGTACTGACAAGCCGCTTCTCACAATTTAATTTCACAGATATGAAATTTTTAAGATAGATTTTTAAGCAAACTTAAATTTTGTGCGCGATATTTATTATTGAATCGTGTAAAGTTAAAATAGGTCAATGGTTGTTCACAGTTGTAGAGGTCGTAATGTTGTTTGTAAGAAAATAATTACTCTAATAGCAATTTTATTAAGTGGGACGTTAATTGTTTTTGCACAACCGAAATATTTTTTAATTCTATTGATCGGGAGTCCACAGGCCGGATTACTTAGTTTTCTTCTGAATCATTTATATTAAAACTTTTGTTTAATACAATTTGCTTACTAGGTATGTACTTAACTTTTTTCTTGCTGTCCTCGGGAAGGTAGCTAAGCTCAAAACAACATCCTAAACCACAAATAGCTTGTAATAATTTGCAGTTTACACAATAATAACGACCGCCGATGCATAACTGACTTCATATTCATGTACGAAAACCTATAGGTATTGTACTTGGGTAGCTATTTAATAAGAATTTTCTTACGTACTGACTCTGGCTGACGGTGTTATCGAAAAGCATTAAAAGCAAACAGACTCGACAGTTGTTGAGTGTTGACAAATCGCTATTCGGTCGTTTTATAAATATTTCGTTCAGGCGAGCGCCGGCCCGCCATTATCCCATTAGGGTAGGGCATTACTCAGAATGTGAAGCTATTAGCCGGTGTTCATATCATCGGATATTGTCGATAAGTACTATCTACACGACAATCCGTTGGTTGCTTTGTTATGATGATACATACCCATTGATTACAAACCTCATTACTCTTATTATACCGCATTATAAATTGTAGCAGCGACTGGTATTAAATGTATTGAGATCATACTTAGGTATACTTTGAATACACGGAGCCTGAATAATAATAATAAGATAATTAGTTTCATAAATTTTATGGCTCCTCTACAGCCAGCGCTGGCCCAGCGAGATGGCCATGCGATGGTTGAAACGCAACTACACGATGGCGATATTCAGTTGTGATCTTTACGTTTTTCGAGACGGATGTGGAAGCATTAGCCGCTGCGGCAATATATCTATAGGTAAACCGTATCATTATTTTCTTAATGTGCACAAAAATAAAGCTATTAAAATTAAGTGGCGTAAAAGAAGTTTCATTATCCAATTCTTTGAAACGCATAATACCAAGTTATACATATAGAACAAAATTTAGTTGTTTTTTTTTACCTTTGTGTTGTTTATGTTTTGCACCACGTTTGGCCACGTGTAGATGCGTACCGCCATCGCTGGCCCACTACCTTTGATGTGCGGCAGAAAAACCGACACCGACGCCATTCCACGACCATCGCACGTACCATAAGCCATCCGACACCATTATGCCCTCCACACGCTGGCCCATCATAGTGAACCATCGCGATGGCCCATCATGTAGAGGACCCATTAGACGCTGTATGGTCCCATACATACCTACACTATATCTTTAAAATTATGGGACGGGATATGTTTTGTATGCGTACCTACTGACTTCGCGTGGTTTGGATCATCAAGGTACAATCGAGGTTGGGCCGCGGTCGCTGCCTTCTGCGAGGAGGTTATCTCGCGGAAGGAAGCGGCGGGGAGAGCTAGGGAGGAGGATTCTTCCGCTGACCCGAACCGCCGCCAGCGACCGGGGCGGCGCAGGCGCAGGTTTTTGCGCCTCATGCCGCCCTAGCTGAGGCTGCGGGTGGATGGACCGGGGAACGTCCGCCACCCGCAAGGCCTCCCGAGAAGGTGCGACGCTCCGTGCGCGGATGCGTCGCTCAATAAGGTACACCCGAAAGGGTAAGCCGCCGGCGGACTATCGAAGGAATGTAACATAGTTCCAGTGGCCCGCCAATAATGGCGGAGAGACGGCACACGGCGGGTTTCTTTAGTGGACCGGGTGCAGGCCTCACACTACCCTGTTCGTTGCCCCGAACGACGGGGTGTGCGGTTAGGGACATTTTTTCCCGCCTTAACAAAAAAAAAACGTACGTAACGTAGGTTATGTACTTACCTACCTATGTAAGTAGTACCTCTACCTAGTGAGCGTGAAGGCATAAAAGTACTTAATTGTAAGTACGGTTTATGGCGTGCCTGACGCATTTTTAGTGCCTACTTACACAAAAGATATTAATGAAATAGTTTGGACACATAAGATATCATACATCTGCCGAGTTAAATGAATAGAAATCTATAAGTAGGTACTTGCTTACTTAACTTTTATTATCTTACTAACACGTGTTTAACCACTGGACACTTAATTTGGCTAGTGTTTCGATAATAGGATTACTAATTTGTTAGATGAACCTGAGGAATTAATCCGTAAATGTATGCATCGAGATACTTACCTATTGATCTATGTATAGGTATTTAGTAAACATGTGGGAAGTTAGTATACCGGTCATTCAGAGTTAAACTGTGACGCGGCCGCGATGAGCCGTCGAATTCTCGCGCGCCGGTCGTTTACTTCCATGGCCCAACGAGTCGTGTCATGGTACTACAAAATCGAACACTCACCTCAAGCAACGGCGGCCTCCTTTACGCCACAACAATCCACTGCTTTGTCTTTCAATATACGATCGATATCCACAGAGCCTCAGCACCGTAAACGCAAAGTAAATTACTTTTAATCACCATTCAGCACATAAAACGAACACGGCCGACCCGTTTCACAATAGTATTCGCCTCGACTCTCACACAAACACGTACAGTACACAACAATGCTGACACTAAATCCAGGGTGCGATGAAATCCATATCCATGAGTTATAAAATATAAACAAATAACACTAAGATTTCACAGTAGAAACAGAAAATTAACGTAGTGTAACCCTCGACAGCGCCGCATCGAACCGGCGGCCGACCGTGGTACTGCAAAAGCTAGTAACGCTACGTGTCCCCCCTGGTATTGAGGTGTGCGTGCGAGTGAGAGGCATGATACTGTCAGATTCGTGAGCAAGAGGGAGCTCACAAGCGTCACAAGATTGCGAGAAGGGCGCGTATCACGTAGGTACACACAGAAAAGTATTCCCATTTTCAGATGTTTCAGTTGTAAAAAGGTCTTGTAAATGCAGAAACAATTTATCAAATTAAATGTTTCTCAAATCATTTTAAAATTTACTGGGGCGTTTGTTAAACCAAAGCTAGTTTTTTGGTATATTCAATGGGGTTTAGGGTATAGTAGCGATATAATACACTAGCCTTTGCCCGCGGCTCCGCCGCAGCCAAAAGCTAGTTTTTAGGTTACATCTTAGGTTCCCGATATAGTAGCGGGATAAAATGTATACCAGTTGTTAAGTTTAATCAAGAGCAAAAAAAAAAACAAAAAAAGTTGCATCAAAATCCGTGCCGTAGTTTTTGCGTGATGCGCGAACAAACAAACAGATAAGCAACCAAAAAATCTAAAAAAAATTGTCGTGTTTAGACGCCTATATAGCCTAAAGCAAGGACCGGACGGCTGTAAGCAAGCGTTCCAGCAGGGTTGACATTGTTTGTTGCCAGCCGCGTGGTCAGCAGATGTAATCAAAATTTTGTTTGACCTTCAACGTCCTTGCGTGCTTACATCCGAGCTTACAGCGGATTCATGTTTACAACCGTCTGGCCAGCGCAAACAAAAACGCACACATCGAGCGTCACACCTTCGAGGGAATATGTATACAGTGGCGTAATTATAGGGTGACAGGGCTGGGTGGCCTCATCGGGTTGGGGGCCCCTTACCCGAGATGTAAGCTCAGAATTAATTTTAACACCAAACCCTCCAGAGAGCCTCCCTCCAGAAGCCAGCCAGCCTGAAGAAACCTCGGAGAATCTCAGAATAAATAAAAACTAAAGGTGAAGAGATTATTACACAAACACAGGATGTGTTAAGCGGATGGAGTGAATATTTTGGAGATATAGAGACTTTTTTTATTGCTAATGGTGGCAGATGAGCCACGGGCCACCTGATTGTAAAATGGGAAGTAATTTCTGCAAAGGTTGAATGAAATGAATGTGGCAGTTCAGATTGGCGGCTTAGTGGTTAATTCATTGCCATATGCAGACGATGCGGTCCTATTAGCACAATTAGCGACTGACCTGCAAACCCTAGTCGACCTAATGACAGAAGATTGTAAGAAAAGGGGCCTACATGTGAATGATTTTTCTTTTTTATCCTTTTTAGTGTAGTCTGCTATCAGCCATTTTAGACTATGATCAGGCAGGTTTTATGAAGATGAGGTTTGGCGATATAGGGCCATTGTCCTAGCTCCCCCTATTCAGTTCAGCACGTTGGCTCTCTTGAGTCAGGTGAACGAGTGGGATAGTGGGTTCGGGTGAGTCGCCAATCGGTTTTTATAGATGGTTGAATAGCACTTTGCCTCTTCCAGTACAGTTGGGATTTCCAGGTAGTCGTGGGTTTACGAATTACGACTAAGCCATGGTGCAGAAAACAACCCTAAGGATGCTGTTTTGAGATCTTTGGAGGCACATAATATTGAACTTGCTAGCTGAAGCCCATAGCTGAATCCCGTATGTCCATATCGGTTTTATTACGTATCAATATACTCTGAGATTTTTACTTAATGATAGAGTTAACTGTCTACCCAAGAGCCAGAGTAGGTTTATACAACGAAAGTTTATTTCTTGACACTTTATCTTTATGCGGTCCTTCCATGTCATCCTACGATCCAGATGTACTGGACTTTTACATGTGAATTTGAGCAAAATTAAAATAATGATCTATGAAAGAGGAGAAGCCAGAACAGATGTTAGAGTAACAGCGTGCTAGTACAATTGGATGAATATGTATATCTTGAATGTGGATACAGTTGGGATCGAAGGTACACCTCTGATATATAGAGAAGAGCAAATGCGGGAAATAGAGTGAACGGAGCCTTGGGACAACTTCTTGGCAGCCACACCACAGAAGGCACGTATGCACAACGCAGCGTTTGACCCAACACTATTAATGGTAGCGAGATATGGGTATGCAGAAGCATGAGAGCAAAATTAATGCGGTTGCAGCGGTTGAAATGAGATCTCTGCGAAAAATATATGGAGTTAGGCTGACTGACTGTATTCGTAGCGACGACGTAAGAGAGAATAGATCTGAAAGAGAATATTGGTGTAAAGATGCGAAAGGGAATGCTCCGATGGTTCGAAAATGTACAAAGAATGCCGGACGAGCAATGATCGGACGAGCGATTGATGAAGATATACAATGCGAAAGTGGATGTAGGTACAGGGGAAGATCGAGATTATCCTACCTAGACCAAATCATTAATGTTCAAAAGAAAGGTAGAGTCAGGAGTCGCCGAAACTGGCGAGCATGTATGAAGAGATTTATGAATGGTGAGGAGAAGAGAGATGTATAAAAGAATAAAGCCTTTTTTTTGGAACTGCGTTATCTCTGCCTACTCAAAGATGGCGTGATGATAAGTAAAGTATTTAGAAAATATATGAGCCAAGACAGGTTATGTAGTCCAGTGTCGATAATTTTCGAAACCAAAAAAAATTAGAACAGGATGAAAACCATTGGAAAAGTAAGAAAATAAAAGGAAAAAAAATACGGCCGATTTGAGGTCGGGAAGGGGGTGGGGGTGAGCTTTTAAGGGTAAAATCGGTTTATCACGATTTCCAGCAAAACTAAGTCCTATCAAAAAAAGTTAAATGGCAAAATTGTAGGTACCTAATAAAAATATCTACAACTCTTTTATTAACACTTTTTTCACATAACCTCAAAATTTATGCGAAAAATGTTTTTTACTTTTAGCTGAATCGTGTTTTTTACTTTTAACTACCACAAAAAACAATATTTTTTCACAAAATTTGGTGAAAACTTACCTTTTTATATCTCAAACATATTGTAATTTTTTTTTGATGCAAAATATTTATTTTCAAATATTAGGTATATTTCAGCATTGCATTTTCTGAGAAAATTAATGAATATTTTTTGCATGCCATCAGAAAGTAGAGATTTCAACAAAAAAAAGCACACCGATATTTTTCAAAAAGACGTGAGAATTTTCGATTGAAAATTAGGGTGACTTTTCGATATTTAATCAAAATAAGAGGAAAAACCCCACCAACTTCCCGACCTCAAATCACCCGTATTTTTTTTTCCTTTTATTTTTGTTATATTTCCTTACTTTTCCAAGGGGTTTCATCCTGTTTTATTTTTTTTTCCACTTTTTACCATTTTCAAAGGCTTTGTCACTGGTCTAATGTAACTTGGCTATTTTATTTATTGAAAATTCTATGGCTCGATCTTTAAACTTTGATAATTGATACTTTTGCGGAACAGAAGCTCGGAGAAAAGATGATGAAATATGATGTTAATATTAAAATACAATTTCATTAAAATTATCTAATACCTACCTATGTTTTTAAAACTAAAACTTATTAGATATTTAACTAAAATGCACACAATATTAGTAATACTGTTGGGTAAGTAATTAAAAGTTTTATTAAAATTAAATTACAAAGCGACGCAATTTACTGGGAGGGCCCCGTCCAATGAATTTGCCACGAGCCTCAGATGGTATAGTTACCTACGCCACTGTATGTATAAGTACAATAGTTACCTTTGTTCATACTTTATGACATTGTTCTTTACACTGTACTCCTAGCGATACAATGTTAGTAGTGGTAGAACCTTGCTTGTACCGGCATGAAAGAGCCGGCTCGTCCAGGGAATTACCACATTCTTACAGAAGACCAGCGTGAAACAACAAAGGCGCTCCTTTTTTTTGTTTAAGCGGGAAAAGCAAATGCTCTCCTTTCATATATTATAATAAGTGAGAGTATCGTAGGCCTGAACAACACCTCATCCTTTACTTATTTACCAGTCCTTCCTCTCTCCGAGTCTTCCTCTTAGAGTTGACGACGCGCGAGGGAGCCCTCGGTTGTGTTACGAGTTACCTTAATAGGCTACATGCGGTAATCGCTTACTTAGGTGTTATACAACAATAAGAAGCAGACACAAATACAAAAACGTGTAATAAAAAAAATATGGTCTGATTATTGGCGGAGTATGTTAAGTGCTTAATAGGTATATAAGTAACTAGCCTTTGCCTGCGGCTCCGCCGGTTTTAGGGAATTTCCCAGGTTCTCGATATAGTCCACCGAAGGAATGTAACATAGTTCCAGTGGTCGGTCCGCCAAGAAAGGTGGAGAGACGGCACACGGCGGGTTTATTTAGTGGGTGAGGGCCCCACACTACCCTGTTTGTTGCCCCGAACAACGGGGTGTGCGGTTAGGGACATTTTTTCCCGCCTAAAAAAAAAAAAAAGAAAAAAAAAAGTGCTCGTTATAGTAGCGAGATAAAATGTATACCAGTTGTTAAGTCTAATCAATAGCTATCAAAAAAAAAAGTTGCATCAAAATCCGTTCAATAGTTTTTGCGCGAACAAACAAACAGACAAAAAATCTGTTTGTGTTTAGACACGCCTATATAGCCTAATTCAGTAATTTTTTCTCAAATATCTTAAATGTACAGACATAGCTCTGTTACAGCTTTATAATAGGTAGTACATTTTATACCGCTACTATATCGGGAACCTGAGATATAACCTAAAAACTAGCTTTTGGCTGCGGCGAAGCCGCGGGCAGGCTCGCTTCTACTATTATAAAGCTATAACAGAGCTTTGTATGTACATTTAAGATATTTTAGAAAAAATACTGTATTAGGCTATATAGATAGGCGTGTCTAAACACAAGTTTTTTAACATTTTTTTCGTCTGTTTGTCTATTTATCTGTTTGTTCGTTCGCGCATCATGCAAAAACAATGAACGGATTTAGATGAAACTTTTTATTTGATAGGTCTCGATTAGACTTAAAAACTGGTATACATTTTTTCCTGCTACTATATCGGGAACCTGATATGTGACCTAAAAACTAGCTTTTGGTTGCGGTGGCTCCACCGCAACCAAACGTTTGCGGCTCGTTGGCTCGCTTCTACTATTATAAAGCTATAACAGAGCTTTGTATGTACATTTAAGATATTTTAGAAAAAATACTGTATTAGGCTATATAGATAGGCGTGTCTAAACACAAGTTTTTTAACATTTTTTTCGTCTGTTTGTCTATTTATCTGTTTGTTCGTTCGCGCATCATGCAAAAACAATGAACGGATTTAGATGAAACTTTTTATTTGATAGCTATTGATTAGACTTAACAACTGGTATACATTTTATCTCGCTACTATAACGAGCACTTTTTTTTTTCTTTTTTTTTTTTTTAGGCGGGAAAAAATGTCCCTAACCGCACACCCCGTTGTTCGGGGCAACAAACAGGGTAGTGTGGGGCCCTCACCCACTAAATAAACCCGCCGTGTGCCGTCTCTCCACCTTTCTTGGCGGACCGACCACTGGAACTATGTTACATTCCTTCGGTGGACTATATCGAGAACCTGGGAAATTCCCTAAAACCGGCGGAGCCGCAGGCAAAGGCTAGTTACTTATATACCTATTAAGCACTTAACATACTCCGCCAATAATCAGACCATATTTTTTTTATTACACGTTTTTGTATTTGTGTCTGCTTCTTATTGTTGTATAACACCTAAGTAAGCGATTACCGCATGTAGCCTATTAAGGTAACTCGTAACACAACCGAGGGCTCCCTCGCGCGTCGTCAACTCTAAGAGGAAGACTCGGAGAGAGGAAGGACTGGTAAATAAGTAAAGGATGAGGTGTTGTTCAGGCCTACGATACTCTCACTTATTATAATATATGAAAGGAGAGCATTTGCTTTTCCCGCTTAAACAAAAAAAAGGAGCGCCTTTGTTGTTTCACGCTGGTCTTCTGTAAGAATGTGGTAATTCCCTGGACGAGCCGGCTCTTTCATGCCGGTACAAGCAAGGTTCTACCACTACTAACATTGTATCGCTAGGAGTACAGTGTAAAGAACAATGTCATAAAGTATGAACAAAGGTAACTATTGTACTTATACATACAGTGGCGTAGGTAACTATACCATCTGAGGCTCGTGGCAAATTCATTGGACGGGGCCCTCCCAGTAAATTGCGTCGCTTTGTAATTTAATTTTAATAAAACTTTTAATTACTTACCCAACAGTATTACTAATATTGTGTGCATTTTAGTTAAATATCTAATAAGTTTTAGTTTTAAAAACATAGGTAGGTATTAGATAATTTTAATGAAATTGTATTTTAATATTAACATCATATTTCATCATCTTTTCTCCGAGCTTCTGTTCCGCAAAAGTATCAATTATCAAAGTTTAAAGATCGAGCCATAGAATTTTCAATAAATAAAATAGCCAAGTTACATTAGACCAGTGACAAAGCCTTTGAAAATGGTAAAAAGTGGAAAAAAAAATAAAACAGGATGAAACCCCTTGGAAAAGTAAGGAAATATAACAAAAATAAAAGGAAAAAAAAATACGGGTGATTTGAGGTCGGGAAGTTGGTGGGGTTTTTCCTCTTATTTTGATTAAATATCGAAAAGTCACCCTAATTTTCAATCGAAAATTCTCACGTCTTTTTGAAAAATATCGGTGTGCTTTTTTTTGTTGAAATCTCTACTTTCTGATGGCATGCAAAAAATATTCATTAATTTTCTCAGAAAATGCAATGCTGAAATATACCTAATATTTGATCTATATTTTTTAGCATTTGACATGCTCCGCCACTTTTTAAAGTACAAATTATTTGTGAATTAGGAAAAAGAGATATTTTTGGTCGTGAAGACAAAATGTGATAAGTAAATTGGGATGATCGAAAGATCTGTACTATAGCTCAGTGGTTCAGAGCACTTCCCCGGATTGGAAAAGGCGCGGGTTCGATTCCCGCTAGTACAAAAAATCTCTTTCCTTATTCACAAATAATTTGTTATTTTCGATTTCAGGCTGTGTTTAATGTGTCGATTTAAATGAATAAATAAAATAAATATCATTATTTCTGGTACAATTTAACTATATGAAGACAACAAATACGGAAAAAGACAAAAAAGACGAAAAATAGAGAAATATAAAATAATATGTTCGCATGTCAAGTGCTAAATAAAATACGATCGAAATGTCTATAAAGACAGGTTTGCACATTCAATTCCAAAAAGGATACATTGGATGTGGCACTTTAGTAAGAAGATATAAGAAGTAACTCTTCAATTCGCCGAGAGTATTGACATTTGTATTTAAACTATTATTACGGGACTTAACGCGTACCAAATACCTTTTTACTCCCGACGTTTCGACTGGGTTTCACCAGCCGTGGTCACGGGTCAACTGGCGATGTGCAGCGCCGCCTGCTACGTTCGGGGCACAGAACAATTTATACCAAAGGGTTCGGGGGCACTGGATGTAACGGGTAAAAAGCGAGTCTAAGGTGTCCAGTTCACCACAGCCAACGTACGAAATATCCTGAGGTCAGTCGCCAACCTGCGTTCATGCCCTACAATAAAGGAATAACGGACAAAATTGGTACAGTCCTAAGGAAGTATTCCATAAAAACTGTTTACGTTCCGTCCTCTAAAATTTCAAGGCAAGTTCGTACACCGAAGGATGTAATCCTGTACCAGACTCCCGGTGTCTACAAGATTGATTGCAGTTGCGGTAGTTCCTACATTGGTCAGACTAAACGGACCATCGCTGAGAGAGTTAAGGAACACATCGCGGCTGTGAAAAATCGGACGACGGCTAAATCAGCGATAGCAGAACATCTGCTCGACTCTGACTCAACTCACTGGATTGAGCTCCACCGACCAAAAGTATTATCCACAGATCGCAAATTGATCCGCGAAGCGATTGAGATTAGAAAACACAAAAATTTTAATCGGGATGAGGGATACAAATTGTCGTCGGCATGGAATCCAGTGCTGGGAAAATATAAAAATCGTAGTTTACCGTCTAAGGCGCCGGTGGACACTATTAGTGTTGTGTGTAGGGACTTTAACAAATATCAGAAATGTGACGATGAAGTGAGGGTAGTTACATCCAGTGCCCCCGAACCCTTTAGCGCTATCCACACATATCTGGGTCAGGGCTATCCGTGTTCCGAGTTGTGTGTTTCAGTGTTCCCGTCAGGGACGTGCCATCCGTCACCCGTGTTCACACATATCAGGGAAATCGGGTATCAGTATAATCTGTTTCTTTAGCTGATACGCACACAGCACGATGTCCTTATTTAACAATGTAGAATTAGCAATGATTGCAATAGCGCTAGATGAAGAAGAAGAAGCAGATCACCAAGAAGACTGTCAGCAGGCAAAACGTATTAGGGTATGTCGTCAACGTACCTAGAAAAAAAATCGGATAGCACTGCCAGAGCGTCCGTGCGTCCGAGCGTGCTCCGGGACACTAACGATTCGGACGCGCCTGACACGGAAATATGTGAACAAGTTCGTACAATTTGTACGTAACCGATTTTTTCCCCGTCCCTGACGGAACACGGCAGGGCCGGGTACCCGGAAATGTGTGGATAGCGCTTTTGGTATAAATTGTTCTGTGCCCCGAACGTAGCAGGCGGCGCTGCACATCGCCAGTTGACCCGTGACCACGGCTGGTGAAACCCAGTCGAAACGTCGGGAGTAAAAAGGAGTTTGATACGCGTTAAGTCCCGTAATAATAGTTTAAATACATAGTAATGAAACGCGATAGTTTAAAATCTTATAGTATTGACATTGATATTTCCAGAAAAGTTAAATTCGGGAGTCGTTTGAAGGACACAGCAAAGTTAGCAAGCAAGAAACAGTATACGACTGACTTGTGCTATGTAATGCACAGGTCCGTCCTCAAGTGGAACACTGCTCACAAATAAAGGCAGGCGCGACTAAGTACCAGCTCGACCCACTTGACGTTGCGTACTATTCGAATTGCTTATGATACCAATTAAGCGGCTTCTAATCAAAGATTGCTCTCAGGAACTGTTTGAGGTGGCACCAAAAACGCCTTTTTACCAGCAAGAAAGTTTTGCATGACAAAATCTAAGCTAAAAAAGCTACTTTTAAGGGGACCTTGTACTCACTTATATCTCACTTCTTTTATTAGCAAAGCCATTATGCAAATTGTTTTGTTCTAAACTTGGCGTTTATTCACATTTATATGTATATTTCATTTAATGTTAATAATTTTTTGTCTAGTGTATTTTTTTTAGGTAATTAATAAATTAAATTACTGAAGTTGTTAAACACAAAAAACACTTTAATCTCTTTTTTTCAACATTTATGTAAATAATGTTTTCTTTTCGCTGTAGTTTTGTTAATTTTGAAAATGGTTTTATATATTCGCATTGCACATTCACTATATTATCAGGTATATATATTTCTGACACATTATATAGGTACTTATGAATAATTTAGAAAATTCGAGGCGATATAACGTTCTCGGGTGGTTATATTCTTTTAGAGAACGTGCCTTTTTTTTTGTTTAAGCTGAAAATATGTACCTAATCGCACACCCCGTCGTTCGAGGCAACAGGGTAGTGTGGGGCCCACACCCACTAATGACTAAATGAACCCGTCGTGTGCCGTCTCTCCGCCAGTATTGGTGGGCCACTGGAACACTGGAACTGTGTTACTTCAGTGGTATTACATAACTTGCCTGGGATCTATAAATTATACACTCTCCATAATCTTGACTCGGGTAAGATACGATATGATGACTATACATAGATAACATAGGTCATACCATAGACTTAGAATATACTAGCATATCTAAGTTTATATGTCATACATAAATATTCTAACGTAGATATATCTAAACGTACGTACATAGTGTTATGTATTTACTTAGTAGACGAAACGGAGAGAATATTTTAGATGTACACTTGCAAGTTCACAAACACATTATTGATTATTTAGAATAAAATCATTATTATAATATCAAATACTTATTAATAATGCTTTTTTTTTTGGTTAAATTCTCTCTGATGGCCATATCAACTAGACTTTCCAATTACGCAGGAGATGTACGTGTGCACTGTACACGAGTGTGTTAAGTACATTCACCATCTCTGTTCCCGCACTCTCTTAGCCCGATGGGACGGCATTATAAAATAAGATAGAAGGGAAGAACAATAGCTTTATAAGTGTTACGTTTTAAATGTCCGATATTATATAGAACCTTGATTAAATGACGAGCCGCAAGATCCACCTACGATTATCTATCAGGAAAGCTGTAAATACTCTAAGATCTACAAATTATTAGTGAATAAAGAAAAAGAGATTTTTAGTAGGGGCGTGAATCGAACCACGCATCTTTTCCAATCCGGGGAAGTGCTCTAAGCCACTGAGCTACCCTACTGACCTTTCGATCATCCCAAATTCTTAATCACATTTGTCTTACGACTAACGCCATCTTGCCCGCAAAGGCTTTATCGGCAAATTCACACTTTCTACATCTATTTTATTTTCAATATTAAATAAAGAAAAAAAAATATCATCCTCTGTGTTACTGCATTGCTCTATAAAAGATCTTAAAGTTTTAGATCTATTTCTTTTAGCAATTGACATGCTCCGCTACTTTTTATAGTACAAATTATTTGTGAATAAAGAAAAAGAGATTTTTAGTAGGTACGGGAATCGAACCACGCATCTTTTCCAATCCGGGGAAGTGCTCTAAGCCACTGAGCTACCCTATTGACCTTTCGATCATCCAAAATTCTTAATCACATTTGTCTTAGGACTAACACCATCTACCGCCACCACCTAATTGCTATAATTTTTTTATTTATTTTAAAAAGTAGCGGAGCATGTCAATTGCTAAAAGAAATAGATCTAAAATGTTTGAAAAAAATCGCGCCATCAAATAGTATGAATTTTAATTGCAAAATTAAACTTACTATATTGGATGCATGTAATGCTTGCCGGTAGATGGCGTTAGTCGTAAGACAAATGTGATTAAGAATTTGGGATGATCGAAAGGTCAGTAGGGTAGCTCAGTGGCTTAGAGCACTTCCCCGGATTGGAAAAGATGCGTGGTTCGATTCACGCCCCTACTAAAAATCTCTTTTTCTTTATTCACTAATAATTTGTAGATCTTAGAGTATTTACAGCTTTCCTGATAGATAATCGTAGGTGGATCTTGCGGCTCGTCATTTAATCAAGGTTCTATATAATATCGGACATTTAAAACGTAACACTTATAAAGCTATTGTTCTTCCCTTCTATCTTATTTTATAATGCCGTCCCATCGGGCTAAGAGAGTGCGGGAACAGAGATGGTGAATGTACTTAACACACTCGTGTACAGTGCACACGTACATCTCCTGCGTAATTGGAAAGTCTAGTTGATATGGCCATCAGAGAGAATTTAACCAAAAAAAAAAGCATTATTAATAAGTATTTGATATTATAATAATGATTTTATTCTAAATAATCAATAATGTGTTTGTGAACTTGCAAGTGTACATCTAAAATATTCTCTCCGTTTCGTCTACTAAGTAAATACATAACACTATGTACGTACGTTTAGATATATCTACGTTAGAATATTTATGTATGACATATAAACTTAGATATGCTAGTATATTCTAAGTCTATGGTATGACCTATGTTATCTATGTATAGTCATCATATCGTATCTTACCCGAGTCAAGATTATGGAGAGTGTATAATTTATAGATCCCAGGCAAGTTATGTAATACCACTGAAGTAACACAGTTCCAGTGTTCCAGTGGCCCACCAATACTGGCGGAGAGACGGCACACGACGGGTTCATTTAGTCATTAGTGGGTGTGGGCCCCACACTACCCTGTTGCCTCGAACGACGGGGTGTGCGATTAGGTACATATTTTCAGCTTAAACAAAAAAAAAGGCACGTTCTCTAAAAGAATATAACCACCCGAGAACGTTATATCGCCTCGAATTTTCTAAATTATTCATAAGTACCTATATAATGTGTCAGAAATATATATACCTGATAATATAGTGAATGTGCAATGCGAATATATAAAACCATTTTCAAAATTAACAAAACTACAGCGAAAAGAAAACATTATTTACATAAATGTTGAAAAAAAGAGATTAAAGTGTTTTTTGTGTTTAACAACTTCAGTAATTTAATTTATTAATTACCTAAAAAAAATACACTAGACAAAAAATTATTAACATTAAATGAAATATACATATAAATGTGAATAAACGCCAAGTTTAGAACAAAACAATTTGCATAATGGCTTTGCTAATAAAAGAAGTGAGATATAAGTGAGTACAAGGTCCCCTTAAAAGTAGCTTTTTTAGCTTAGATTTTGTCATGCAAAACTTTCTTGCTGGTAAAAAGGCGTTTTTGGTGCCACCTCAAACAGTTCC
The DNA here is from genome assembly GCA_948253155.1 of Leucoma salicis. Classification (NCBI taxonomy): domain Eukaryota; kingdom Metazoa; phylum Arthropoda; class Insecta; order Lepidoptera; family Erebidae; genus Leucoma; species Leucoma salicis. The sequence goes on along the minus strand of OX411820.1, from coordinate 6,971,212 downwards.
TGAGAGCAATCTTTGATTAGAAGCCGCTTAATTGGTATCATAAGCAATTCGAATAGTACGCAACGTCAAGTGGGTCGAGCTGGTACTTAGTCGCGCCTGCCTTTATTTGTGAGCAGTGTTCCACTTGAGGACGGACCTGTGCATTACATAGCACAAGTCAGTCGTATACTGTTTCTTGCTTGCTAACTTTGCTGTGTCCTTCAAACGACTCCCGAATTTAACTTTTCTGGAAATATCAATGTCAATACTATAAGATTTTAAACTATCGCGTTTCATTACTATGTATTTAAACTATTATTACGGGACTTAACGCGTATCAAACTCCTTTTTACTCCCGACGTTTCGACTGGGTTTCACCAGCCGTGGTCACGGGTCAACTGGCGATGTGCAGCGCCGCCTGCTACGTTCGGGGCACAGAACAATTTATACCAAAAGCGCTATCCACACATTTCCGGGTACCCGGCCCTGCCGTGTTCCGTCAGGGACGGGGAAAAAATCGGTTACGTACAAATTGTACGAACTTGTTCACATATTTCCGTGTCAGGCGCGTCCGAATCGTTAGTGTCCCGGAGCACGCTCGGACGCACGGACGCTCTGGCAGTGCTATCCGATTTTTTTTCTAGGTACGTTGACGACATACCCTAATACGTTTTGCCTGCTGACAGTCTTCTTGGTGATCTGCTTCTTCTTCTTCATCTAGCGCTATTGCAATCATTGCTAATTCTACATTGTTAAATAAGGACATCGTGCTGTGTGCGTATCAGCTAAAGAAACAGATTATACTGATACCCGATTTCCCTGATATGTGTGAACACGGGTGACGGATGGCACGTCCCTGACGGGAACACTGAAACACACAACTCGGAACACGGATAGCCCTGACCCAGATATGTGTGGATAGCGCTAAAGGGTTCGGGGGCACTGGATGTAACTACCCTCACTTCATCGTCACATTTCTGATATTTGTTAAAGTCCCTACACACAACACTAATAGTGTCCACCGGCGCCTTAGACGGTAAACTACGATTTTTATATTTTCCCAGCACTGGATTCCATGCCGACGACAATTTGTATCCCTCATCCCGATTAAAATTTTTGTGTTTTCTAATCTCAATCGCTTCGCGGATCAATTTGCGATCTGTGGATAATACTTTTGGTCGGTGGAGCTCAATCCAGTGAGTTGAGTCAGAGTCGAGCAGATGTTCTGCTATCGCTGATTTAGCCGTCGTCCGATTTTTCACAGCCGCGATGTGTTCCTTAACTCTCTCAGCGATGGTCCGTTTAGTCTGACCAATGTAGGAACTACCGCAACTGCAATCAATCTTGTAGACACCGGGAGTCTGGTACAGGATTACATCCTTCGGTGTAACTTGCCTTGAAATTTTAGAGGACGGAACGTAAACAGTTTTTATGGAATACTTCCTTAGGACTGTACCAATTTTGTCCGTTATTCCTTTATTGTAGGGCATGAACGCAGGTTGGCGACTGACCTCAGGATATTTCGTACGTTGGCTGTGGTGAACTGGACACCTTAGACTCGCTTTTTACCCGTTACATCCAGTGCCCCCGAACCCTTTGGTATAAATTGTTCTGTGCCCCGAACGTAGCAGGCGGCGCTGCACATCGCCAGTTGACCCGTGACCACGGCTGGTGAAACCCAGTCGAAACGTCGGGAGTAAAAAGGTATTTGGTACGCGTTAAGTCCCGTAATAATAGTTTAAATACAAATGTCAATACTCTCGGCGAATTGAAGAGTTACTTCTTATATCTTCTTACTAAAGTGCCACATCCAATGTATCCTTTTTGGAATTGAATGTGCAAACCTGTCTTTATAGACATTTCGATCGTATTTTATTTAGCACTTGACATGCGAACATATTATTTTATATTTCTCTATTTTTCGTCTTTTTTGTCTTTTTCCGTATTTGTTGTCTTCATATAGTTAAATTGTACCAGAAATAATGATATTTATTTTATTTATTCATTTAAATCGACACATTAAACACAGCCTGAAATCGAAAATAACAAATTATTTGTGAATAAGGAAAGAGATTTTTTGTACTAGCGGGAATCGAACCCGCGCCTTTTCCAATCCGGGGAAGTGCTCTGAACCACTGAGCTATAGTACAGATCTTTCGATCATCCCAATTTACTTATCACATTTTGTCTTCACGACCAAAAATATCTCTTTTTCCTAATTCACAAATAATTTGTACTTTAAAAAGTGGCGGAGCATGTCAAATGCTAAAAAATATAGATCAAAAATGTTTCGAAAATAACAGTCACGAGCAGGATTTGAACCTGCATCTCCTGGATACCGTCCAGATGCTTTGCCAATTCAGCCACCGCGACAATTGCTCCTGACTGCTAATTTTGATAACACATTCATACTTAACGTCTTGCGTGACGCCTGCGCCATCTATCAAATATTTATAAAAAAAATATATGACACATTTCAATTAAATTACAGAAATAAAGTATAAATAAATATGTACCTATATAAATATGCAGTTGGTGTGTTGAATAAACGAATGTGTACAAATTGTCATTTTAATATGTTTACTCAGTAATTAAAGAATTATTTAGATATTTTTATATATATTTTTTTAGCATTTGACATGCTAAGCACTATACATTAAACACAAAGTGAAAAATGTGAAATCGAAAATAACATCCTGCTCCTGACTGTTATTTTCGATTTCACATTTTTCACTTTGTGTTTAATTAAAGAATTAGTTGCGTTTTTCCACTACGCTCGCAATAGCATTTAATATATAGCTCCCACAGACGCAAGTATTTCTACAACGTAAACATCCTTCTGTCTTTTTCTTACATCTGTGATTGAACAGTCCTTTTGACCCAATTTCTTAGACCGTTCTAGGGAGGTCAATATCTTCTAACACAAATAGGTCCTTTAGCATATTCCAAGGTAGTTTCTGATGGCTGGTATACCGCGCATCACCCATAATGAATATTATCTATGGAGAGCATGTCATTGATATGCAGGATGAACAGCATTGGACACCGAGCCTTGTAGTACCTACACCGGTATTGACCGTCATGGTTTCCGAGCAGCAGCCTTCAACGACGACAGTTGGCGATTCATTTGCATATATGCATTTATAACACTTGGTTACTCTATTGGTAATACTTTGTGCATTCTTTTAATAATCTATATAGACATTTAAATGGCAGGAACTTACTTATGTAATTTATTTACAACTCGACCGCTATTATTGTCAAGTCCTGCCTCCCATATTCAATATTAGTCGATTGTTACACTTGCAAAGTTCATGTAAGTGTAACTACTTGGATCAAATAACATAAAACATACGTACATAGCATCACACCTGTATCCCCGAAGGGATAGACAGAGGTGTATTACACATCCACGGTTCGCTTGCTATGTTTAAGTCCCATGTAATAGGGGGCTTGGCTATTGCCGTCTACCGGACACATTTCCACACTCCAGGCTGCTACTGAAAATTTTTCTTTTTACGTAACCCGGGGATTGCACCCGAGACCTCATGATAGGCAGTCGCACACACTACCGCTGCACCACCGAGGCAGTTGGATCAAATATGGAAATAAAAATGCAGTACATAAGACAATATTTACATTTATTGTTAAGAAAGTAGCTTATTCTATATAGTATTTTCTTTGTATTATCGTATCTATGTCAACAACGAAGACATTCAATACTCTAATTTTACACTTTTAACATTAAACTACATCTTAAAATAAATTAATATTCTCTTCACATAAATCAATAACATTCGGTAATAGTATCCGCCTGCGCAAGGTTAAAGCTGGTTTAACATTAAACTATAACCTTCGATTGCAATAATTATAAGGAGATTGGTCCTTTTATACGAATGGAGGACAATTCGTACATTTTTATATAGGTATTATTATAAAACTGGAACAGTGTGTCTGCAATTAGAGATGTTTGAGAAAAAATGCTATGTTAAACTATTTTAACCCGAAATCAATGTTTGTAAAAAAAATATTTGGTTGTTAGCACAGAACAGACTCCTTTTGTTACAATTAATTAAATTAACATAGGAATTTAAAATGCCTAGGTTTCAAAACCTTACTGAGCAATGAAGTGTGCCACTTAACACCTTGTTTTCATTAGTAATCTATATCTGCACATAGTATAAAGTTGCTAGGGGCTTCGGTCTGTTTCTCATTGTTTTCCAAGATTTTTTCAATTTATATTTCCTAATTATTTTTTTTATTAAGAAATGTTTTGTAATCAAGTCGCGGGAAAATATATTTGAGGTCCAAATAATGTATCAGGCTTGTTATGTAGTTCCTCAAAAATCATAGAGAAATTAGTAAAGTGCATCTGTATGAAGCGGGGTCGCTAATACAATTAAACTGTGACGTATGTATGTATATGTGCAATTACAAGTAAAATTGGATGTATGTTACATTATATACAAGAAGTTTTCAGTAAATCACAATTTGTACTGAACATCAACAGCCAACATTACATTTAAACATTTTATTTTATGTTATTATTACTATTACCATGTTCTAAAATTCAAGCTTAACTAAAAAGTTGAATGATTAGTTCACAAGCTGTTACGGTATCCCTTCTGCTACTTAGTAAAAAGTGCTAAAGAGAAGTGACTATAACCTGACTTTTAATTCGAAAATATTTCTGTTAACGGTTTGAACAATGCAAAAATCTTCATGTAATTGATATATAATATATACTTCTGACAGAAAACTATATAATTTATTTAAGCCTTTCAATTAAATGTTTTATAGAAGACAACATTTTGAATGATTAACTTCAAATAAATGTTTATTCATAAAATGATTACTACTCGATTTCATAGAAATTTATATTCTAAGGCACTTACTTGCTACACTGCCAGGCATACTATGTTATTCAAAAAAATAAAAGGTGAATGTAATCATTTTTCAACGTTTAAACATTTTTTCCGTATGTTAATCACGGTTGATGCTGCACTCACTAGCACAAAGATGTTTGTTTTTACTTTTTCAATTATTTTTAATGTGAATTTTATTTAAACGATAAGGAGCTTTCAGGTATATAGGTACATCGTTTATGGTGATACCGGTATATAATAAAAAATCTCTTACGGCAAATATTTAAAACATATCTGCAAAGTGAATTTGATATTGACCTTTTGTTTACAAAAATATTTTCGAATTTTATAATACCACACTAATTTACAACGTCAATGCCCATCATCGCGATAATTATTGCGTTAACGCGATAAATTGGGTGACCACACTTGGACGTTCAATTTCTTTGACGTACCGCCACTGGAGTTATCGCCTAATGACAAACGGAAATGTGAATGCCGTTATCGAATTCTCGCGATAAGTCGTGGCTAACCAACGCTAAACGTCCATCATCGCAATAATTAACCGGTGTGGCCCGAGCATAATATTTTCTCAGTATTAAAATGGAGACGGGATGCCTCTTGTGACCGTCATTGTAGCTCTTTGTAATTTATGTTTTTGAACACATGTCAAACAACTTAAATTTTTTATGCCCTCGTCATGCTTTACTATGTGGAAAGATAAAAAATATCTTAATCTTCAAAAAAATAATAATTGTTAAATAATTTGATTATGATTACCCACTTGTAAGAGCCATTTTTTGTTGCTTTTTCACTAAACCTGTTTCCAATGCATCAAAATATCAATGTACTATTTAATTATTTTCGATAGATATTACCCCAAAATTTATGAGTGTAACATTTAAAACAATTGTTCTTTACAAATTTCAGTATTTAAGGTGAACAGTTAACGATAAGACGAACATTTTCCGAATGTAAATTAACAGTATTGGCTCATTACTTTAGTGTTACTATTTATATGGTTCAGTTAAGCGATCAAGGGGGTTAGACGGATATCTCACAATCGACTTCTTATCGTGATTATTGTGATTGGTTGAGAGATCAGGATTATTGCGACATCACTTGTCGGCCCAATCACAAGTTATCCATCAAGCAACCTTATTTTAAACTACCCAAAATGTCATAATGCGATGCATCTCTTTATAAAAGTACGAAATAATTGCGCATCTAATTCGAGCGAAATTTCGCAGTCAGTTGACGACTGATTGAATTATTTCACACTAATATTTTATTATAAACTAACATACTTCATCTTAAAATCGAACATACCCTACAAGCACACAGCCCGCATCGAAACCATTCTATATTACAGTAACGTTCATTCGGGCATAAAAATTGTTTTAGCTTCATACAGACTACAACTTTCAAAATTTATTAATAGAGTTTCCCAAACTGTGTTTCGCGGCACACTAATGTTCCGTGGGACGTGTACGTTCCGCATTAAGGCCAACGTCTCTAATAGGAATTGTGTAGCATGTTTTTTAACTGGGATATAATATCGAGTAACGAAATAATAAAACAAAAATAGCGGATGAGATTTTTAGAACTAAAGTGTACGTTAAACAGTTGTGTATATGTATCATACGCCAGTCTGAAACCGCGACGTTTGCTTCAGAATCCCATCTTAGGCGAAAATTAAAATGTAGTCCGAGTCTTACAACTATACGCATTAACATCTCTAAATCATCATATATTTACACAGAACAATCCACAACTGCTAAAGAGTTGTGTATAATTTCAATTGTTTATAGGATGTGCCAAATACACATTAAAGCAACTGCAGTTTACAGCACAAAACATACATTAAGAATATCAATCACAAAAAAAAAATTACAGTAGTCACAATGGATCTTTGTGTTCCTGAAGTTGGCTGCAAGACGCTGCGCAGTAGCCATTTTTGTGTTGCAAGGCATGTGCGTCTTCTACAGTTTACATTAATCGAATAATGTTCGATTATAATTCAACAATTGTAATGGATAATCATATTGTTTATCGATCGTGCTAAAAGATGTGGACTGTTCTAAATCTAGATTAAAGCTTATTCTCTCAAATCGCTTGTATACTTTTTATTTAATATAAAAATAATAAATAGAACGTAATCAATTAGATATGAAAACATTATGATGTCATTCGATTGTTTTGTTAATCAAGTAATAACATTTGAATTGGTCAGCACCGTATATCGTATGGTTCCGTCACAATCCCCACTTCTTGCTCTGTGTCTAACTTCAGAGACACAAAGATCCGTTGTGACTACTATAGTGTTTTTTTTAACAGGGCAGTGATTAATTGTCAATTGAAATCAGAAGTGTGTGCCTTGCGCGATCTTTACCTCGGACTGAGGATTAATTCATATGCGACTGTCTTTGCTTGCTTTAGTTTTACCGCTAGGCTATCACTTCTCAGTTTTAGGAATCTTTAAATAATATATACACCTAAAACAAAACCTAAAATAATTTACTGTTTAAGGATAAAAGTTATTTTGGTATTTGGCACGAACTATACTCATTTTATTTTAAAAGGAATATTGTTCATGTTACAAAAAACGGGGTTTATGTGTTTGAGCATAAAATAAGTCCAAAAGCCATAATAATTTATCAGTTTTACACACATTTGGATTTTCCATATGCTCGCATTTGAGAAATTTCTCATTCAAACGCAGATACCTTTTGATTCAAGAACAACAAACGTACCAGGCAATTTTTTTAATCACAAAAACACGATGTACTATTGCAGTTACTATTTAAACTAGTAGTGTTCTGATTTTAAGGCCACACAGACGAAACCTTGGACATGAACTAGTAACTTATAAATGATGTTGGGATAGTTTGCTCTAGTGAGGAAAACATCTTCAATCTAATCTAATGCTAATATTACATGATTTAACCAAATTGATACAGCTTATGTTGCAAATTTCTACAGCTAGCGAAAGGAGTAGCCTTGATTACACAAGACTATAACTTTTATGGCATTCAATTCGCTCTTATTTTTAGCTTAATTAATTTGTTTTTGCCAATTACAAAACAATGAACCATGTACTATCTGTGTTTGAATGACTATTAAATTCCGTTAGTCACCTTGTACGTTTGTAATTTTACAAAGAGACATAAGGACATCAGTTAGTGCCCACTCGACTAAGGCGGTAACAACGGCACCTCGGGGTACGAAGGTTCTTGTTCTGGCTCCTCTTCTGAAGAATGGCCGCTGGCATAGGAAGTGCAGCCACTCTTCTCTCTTAGTCAGTATCTAAAACCATACATTTTATCTGATATATGTGACTAATAAATTTTAGAAAATATGGCTTTTTTGTACAAGTTTTATAGTAACTTTAAAGTATTTTATTTTATGGGCATTTTTTTATTTATATAAGTTGGGGTGGCAAACAAGCATACATCCCAACTGATGGTAAGCGGTTACACTAGCCTATAAACGCCAGCAACACCAGAGACATCTTGAACATCGCAATCTCCAAGGAAAGGGATGGGAGATGGGGAGGATAGGGTGGATACTAAGGAGAGGATAGGGAGATGATTTGGGCCTCCGGCGCTCTCATTCACCATACGCAACACAACATAAAAGAGCTTAGTACATTTCTGATATTAACATAATCTTTAATGATTTTTAACTTGACAATGTTGAAGCTAGTTTTAAGTAGCTACAGTATTCTGTATAAAATCCGCAATTATTTCTCCGCTTACACAACTGTGGGAAACTTCACTATATACAAGAAATATCAGGATAAAGCATTCAGTCAAATGTACATTACATGTATATGCACAACAAATTTGCTCAATGGAAATATTCTTTGATGGTATTTCATTTCTCAAGAGCTTACAGTACTATCAAGTATACTCAATATACTAATAGGGGTTAAAGTATGAAATTGCCGTTTTATTGTTATAACATACATGATGACCATTTAGTGTTCCAAGTAGATTGTGCTTGAACTTCAATTTGATCTGAAGAAGTACTTGGTTGTACAGTAGTTTCTGCTGGTTCTGTTGCTAAAGTTTGACGTTGTTGGTCGGTAAATTGTCGTTGAGTATCAATATGGACGGTGTTTAACCTTTGCCCTGAACGAGATGAGGATGTAGTTGTCGCTTCTAGAGAACCACTGGCAATAACCAAGTTAGCAGCTTGGCGTAATCTGTTGTTTCGATCTCTTACATTACGTGCTTCTCTTGCAGCTGCTGCCTGTGCAGGAGTTTTGGATGCAGCAATCCGCTGTCTGTACTCACGTTGTATTTGTGCCCTTGTTTTTGGAGCAGCAGTTGTTGGTTCTGCAAATAGCGTCGCAGAGATAGATGCAACAGCTTCTTGAACCTCCATGGGAACAGGAATTGCAGGGAAGAGTGGCTCATTTGTGAGATTGACACGCTCATCAGGTTGATCTGCAGTGGTGGTAGATTGTTGTTGCGCGTGTTGTCGTTGACTTCTAGTTTGGACATTGTTCGACTCTTCCCCTGAACGAGATGGAGATGTAGTTGTCGTTTCAAGAGAATTACTGGCAATAGCCAAGTTAGCAGCTTGGCGTAATCTGTTGTTGCGTTGTCTTTCGTTTTTCGATTTTTTCGCAGCAGCCGCCTGAGCAGGAGTTCTAGATGCTGTGATACGCTGTCTGTACTCACGTTGTTTTTGGGCTTTCGATTTTGAAGCAGTGATTATTGGCTGCGCGAATGGCGTTGCTAAAGTAGATGTTACAGCATCTTGAACCTCCGTGGGTTCACTCATCGAAGGTAGTGGCTTATTCGTGACATCCTCTGGTTCGTCAGGCTTTTTTTCCATGGTGGGATTGTAAGCGGTTCTGCAAAATAAATCGTCGTTCGAAACAATTTAAAAAATATTTTCATAAAATTCTTCATTCAGAAAATCATTTTAAATTTAAAAAATAAAAATACAACAAAATACTTGAATAAAATTTATTGTTTAAATTTCTACTCAATTGTTAAAATTTAAATTTTGATTTTATTATTTTAATATTATAATTAAATTTTTTCAATTAGTTACTTAATTATTTTTGCAAATTTAATTGTAATTTGTTATAAAAAAGTAATAATTTTAAATAATTCATTATAAGAATAAACAATGATTAAATTATTGTTTATAAATCTTACATTTAAAATTTAAAATTTGGAAACATTAAAATTTTCGTAAATCTAGTTTTTAAGAAGCCCGCCTCAATGTGTTTGATATAGGAGAAAATGTTCCCTTTGACGGATGGCTGGTCCAACCTGTCATTTCAGACACGTTGTTGTGATATGTGGAAGATTTAATATTTATGTTTTAATTTTTTTAAATCATAGCTACGCTCGATAATTATTTCGATTGAATAGTAAAGCCATCGATTTTTTACTCATCGTGAAATAGTTCTGTTAACTTATTGTTTTAATTTTGTCAATTATAGCATAACCTACAATCGCTGCACTAGCGGACCGATGCTATTCATTTTAATGATGAAAGCACGAATATTCGACAATATATCACTGAATATATAATTAATATCGAAAGAATCATTACCTTTATCGCTGTAATTATCGTTGCTATAAACAATTGACACCACATTCACTTTTCACTGCACTTGATACTCGGTCAAAACATGTAAATGTACTATATAGTATAGCAGCTGTCCACGCAGACGCATCGCTCACTCAAGTAGGAGAGAGACGGATGTCGAACGCTGCCGAACGCAAAGGCCGATTGTGCTTCTTTGTCGCTCGTTCCGCGCTCTCGCTTGCACTTCAAGCCTTACATGGAACGCCTCAGAGCGAGGTAACGCCGCATGAGTCATGTTTTTTCGTGCGTGCAGCCGGCTCTATCGAATTATAAGACGTTGTCACGTCAAAAAACATAGCATCACGCCTGTATTCCCCGAAGGGGTAGGCAGAGGTGTATTACACACCCACGACTCGCCAGCTATGTTTAAGTTCCAAGTAATAGGGGGCGAGCCTATGGACGTCTGCCGGGCACATTTCCAAACTCCGGACTGTTACTGAGAATTTTTCTTTTTAGGAAAAAGCTCAATAACATTGCCCGACCCGGGGATCGAACCCGAGACCTCATGAATAGCAGTCGCATACACTACCGCTACACCACCGAGGCAGTTTATTGTAATAGGTAATTCGAATTGACGTAGAACCTTCATGATTTGAGATTTTTGAGTGAAACTTGTTTCAAATGGTACCTATGAGGTTCTTCTTTTAAAAAATGTGCAACATTCGATTATCGACTTTCAGTTGTTTTTTTTTTATTCAGCTTAGACAAGAAAGATGGATACTTCGAAAATTCGAGTGATTTTTGAATACGAGTTCCGACGCGGAACTAACGCTGCAAAAACAGCTCGCAATATCAATGTTGCGTTTTGAGAGGGGACTGCTAATGAACGCACCTTGCGATTTTGGTTTAAACGCTTTCGTGATGGATGATTTGACGAACGAACCACGTGGAAGGCCGCCCACACATGTGAATAACAATGAATTGAAAGAGATGGTGGAAGCTGATCCGAGCCAAACTACCCAGGAATTAGCGGCATGATTTAACGTTACCTTACTAACAATATTAACTCATTTGCGTCAAATCAATAAAATAAAATAAAAAAACCGGCCAAGTGCGAGTCGGAGTCGCGCACGAAGGGTTCCGTACCATTGACTGGGTAAAACATTACACTATTGTAACTCTCTGTAACCATGGTGTTAGGCTGTTACCAAATTTTGCAAGTAAAATTTGACTCATTTCGTGGTTTTCAACTTAGACTTAGATGCGCAACGAGTAAAGAAACACGTTTGTGTATGGGAGCCCCCCTTAAATATTTGTTTTATTTTAATTTATTTTTTTATTTTTAAAGTGAATATAGAACTAAATATTCTGTGAATATTTCAAGCGTCTACCTGTTGCCGTTATAAATAGCGAGCAAAAAAATCACGTTTGTTGTATGGGAGCCCCCCTTAAATATTGTTTTTTATTTTATTTTTAGTATTTGTTGTTATAGTGGCAGCAGAAATACATCATTTGTGAAAATTTCAACTGTCTAGCTATCACCATTCTTGAGATACAGCCTGGAGACAGACGGACGGACAGACAGACGTATGGGAGCCCCCCTTAAATATTATTATTTTTTTGTTTTAGTCTTAATAATAGGGTCCCGTTTTGACCCTTCGGGTACGAAACCCTAAGAATATGAAAAATGGGTGCCTCATGATTTGACTGATCTGCAGAAAGAAACGCGTGTTGGAACTTGTGTTGCCTTGTTGAATCGATAGAGAAATTAAGGAATATTGGATCGAATTGTGACATGTGATGAAAAGGGGATTCTTTACGATAACCGTAAGCGAAAAAAGCAATGGCTGACCCCAAGTCAAACGCCGCAACAATGTCCTAAAGCCAAGCTTACAAATAAAAAGGTAATGGTAATCGTTTGGTGGTCTCAGCATGGTGCTATTCACTATAGCTTTCTCCGAGCTGGTCAAGCAATAACGGCAGATGTCTACTGTGCCGAACTCCGAACAATGATAGCAAAACTTGCAGTGTAACAGCCCCAACTCATGAATCGATCTTCACCATTATAGCTCCATGATAACGCGAGACCGCATACAGCACGAGAAACCGTTTTAACTCTACAGGAACTGCAACTAGAAACCATTCGTCATCCTCCGTATTCAGCAGACCTTGCTCCAACGAACTACCATTTTTTTCGTGATTTGGACAATTTTCTATGTGATAAAAAGTTTTCTTCCCAGGAGGCAGTACAAAATGCTTTCACACAGTTTGTAGAATATAGATCACCAGAGTTCTATAGCAAAGGCATAAATGACCTTCCTATTAGATGGCAGCAATGTATAGATAATAATGGTAAATATTTTGATTAAATAAAAATGTTGAATGAAAAAAAAAAACGAATTTCAATTTTTCAGTACAAATCAGCAATTTCATACTTCAATATTAATCAAGTTGTTATACATGAAGATTTTAGTGATATCTCTAGCACCAAGTTACGCTAGGTTATGACTGCAATTGACGCCCAAGTGCGCGGGGCGTCGCACAAGAGAGGGTGCCCGAAGGGGCTGCCGCCTGCGGATCGCGGCGAAACGACGCGGTTCCCGTGATCCGCCGTAGCAAGGGCGGGTGAGGGCGCGGGTGTAATGCGACTTACTTTCTATAATTATCATCTCTATCAGAGTCGGCGTACGGCGCCCAGTGAGCAGGTGCGGCTTCTGTGGTCTCCTCACGATCTATGTTGTTGCTTGAACCTAAAAAAACAATTTTTTACTAGACATTTATGATTTAGTTCATAGGCATCCATATTGCACTCAGGTCGAACCAATAGTATATCTTGGAAATCAAAAATTTCATTAGACATATCATTGTTATACAGTTAACTTTACGACTTGACTATGACGATCTTTCGCGTTTTTACGATTCTGATCAAGTCTGAGTTAGGTGGCCAGTGTAACTAAAACTCAAAAGGAGCTGAATATATATTTACTTCCTTGATGAACTGCACAGATGACGGAGTTTAGATACCGACCTTTTTTTCCATCCGAACTCTTTGTGTGACCTACAAGTCTTTCTTTTGTGTGTGGACTTAATGTGTCCGTGAAATAGTAGGTTTGTAAGGTCCCCCGCGATACAGGGATTAATCGTTGATAAAGGTTTTTAAGAATAAAATTAAAAAGTAAAGTTTTCAGACAAGAACATGGTCGGTGACTACTTATGGAAAAAAGGATAATTATGTTAAATTGTAAGTATTCAGACGTACCAACGTGATGCGGGGGCCCAACAGGCGTGATAGACAAGTGCGGGCGGTCGGGCAGCGTGTCGGACGACGAGTGCGGCGCCGGCAGCGGGGGGGAGGCGGCGGGCGGCGAGGGGCTGTCGAGCGAGATCACGCAGGCGGAGCCGCCGCCGCCGTTGCTGGGGGAGCGGTAACCGCTCGACGATACTGCCTCCGCTGCTGTATATGCCATAACAAGTTTATTTCATACGCCTTTAAAAACACCACTTGTTGATTTACTGGTCCGATATAATTATTATGAAAGTTAACATAAACATAACATCACGCCTGTATTACCCGAAGGGGTAGGCGGAGGTGTATTACACACCCCCGGTTCGCCAGCTATGTTTAAGTCCCACTTAATAGGGGGCGAGCCTATTGCCGTCTACCGGGCACATATCTAAACTCCGGGCTGCTACTGAGAAATTTTCTTTTTACAAAAATACTCAATGACACTGCCCGACTTGAGTTCAAACCCGAGACCTCATAATCAGCATTCGCTCACACTACCGCTGCACCACAGAGGCAGTCATGAAAGTTATATAGCTAAAATAAATCCACATTAATGCAAGCCAACCAACAAGAGACCTTTTATTTGATGTTTTATTAGCTAACAGCTAAAGCATTATTCTAATACAGACAGTAACAATAACCAAGATAAATGTCTGGATTCTAATGTCAGTCAGACCTAAAACATTAATTCCCCGGTTACACATGATAGAAGGCTTGCAGCCAACAATAGCAAAGTCAGAGTTGACAAATTGCCATAATTGATTCTCTGCGACTATACTCTGCACTCACACGTATTTTGGTAAAAAGTTCACGACGATAGGTTCAGTAGTTACAGCATGAAAAGCAAACAGACCAACAAAATCACTTTGGCGTTAATAACATTAGTAGCGATACAATTTAAAAAGAAATGAGTGCAGATAAACCCATCTCTTTAACATACTTGTAGTTTTTTTACAAAATTTCTCACCACTAGAAGAGGAATAGTTATCATCGCTTTTGATGCTGGACTCTGAGATAGGTGGGGTGACTTTCGGCTGAGGCACTTTTCGCTTGAGAGGCTGCTCATCATCCGAGTCTGAAGTCAGGTCCACTAGCACTTCGGCCGCCTTCGGGGTGCGAGTTTCCCCCACAGCCGCGCGCTTCGCAGTCCCGCCTTCCACTGGTATTACCTCTGTATAACACGTGGCACTTATTAGTCATCATGACCAACGGATAGGGACTTTCTTTTATATCTTTGGATAGGGAATGAATTCAATAATGTAATATTTAGATATTTTTTTATATATATTTTTAAGCATTTGACATGCTTAGCAACATACATTAAACACAAAGTGAAAACACAAATGACAGAGAATTACTTTTACAAATTTAAATTATGCAACATAATTGTACAAAGAAGGAATAATCTTATTTAACTCACCGATAGACAAAATCTTTTGCATCGATTAAAAATTAGACAAACTATTTTGCTTATAACTTCTTCGAATTTAAAACAGAATATGTATAAATTTAAAAAGCTAAAATAGTTTATTGGTTCATAAGTAAAAATGCCATAAGAAACGCGACTTGTGATAGTAGAACAGCTTAATATTTTATATAGATATACAAAAATAATGAAGTTAGAAAAAATCTCAGAGAAAATTTCACACTAGACGAACTACTTTGCATCGGGGCTCGTATATAAAAAAAAATATCTAAATATTTATAGGGTTATGGGGCTCGTATATAAAAAAAAAATATCTAAATATTTATGCGTCATTATTAGGTAAAATCGTAGTCGTCACCCAAAGACGTTAAGTATGAATGTGTTATCGAAATTAGCAGCCAGGAGCTAGGGTCACGATGGCTGAATTGGCAAAGCATCTGGACGGTATCCGGGAGATGCAGGTTCAAATCCTGCTCGTGACTTTTATTTTCGATTTCACATTTTTCACTTTGTGTTTAATCAATAATGTGATTTGTTACGTAAAATAATGACATATTTAATACTGTTACTACTTATTATGTATCTTATATTTAATTATTATTTAATACTCATTTACTTTTTATTATTTCTAAAGGATATAGGTATATGTGTAGGTACTTGGCATTTGTTACCCTATATATATTGGGCCCATCAGAATATCAGTGCTGGAGCAACACAAGCTGAAATGGATACCTTATTTTTGACCTCACGCATCTAAAAACCGATTGGCTATGCTTACATAGTTTTACATAACTAATAACTAGTCGTGTGAAGATCGAAAATACTTTTTTTCTTCCTCTTACTTTCTTAAAACATGACATATTTTTGCAAACACTTCTGTTTTGTGAATTTAGAAATGTATTTTTATTTCTGCTCTACCTGTTATCGCCGCTGCCCTACTATAAATTCAATCTATTTATGGCTACATTTACTACACTTGAATTTTTCCAGAAAATAACCCTGCACCCTACTTTGTATTTTGAGAAATGATTTGCTTTTACCACCATAAACAAAGGACAACTTATAAAATAGTTGCTACTAACAACTTTGTTGGTCAATACATTTAGAGGTTAAGCCAGAGAAACAGATTTTAATGTAATTTTTTTTAAAAACTACAATATGTATTTAGGAATGTATAAACGTCCTAAAGTGAATACCGTATTTCAACATTTAAACTCTATATTGAAGTATTAAGTCCTTGGTCTAATATACATAATACTAAAGCAAAAATATATACATACCAAGATCATCGGAGATGAGTGTGACAGGTTCCGTGGTTGGTTGTTGTTGTTGTGGAGCCCTGGCGGGGGGCACGTGCGCCGACCAGTTGCCGTCCGCGTGTAACTGGATCTCATTACAGTCACTCGACAAACGACTAGATGTGAGCACTTCTTGAAAATATCTGGTGGACAATCGATCCTTTTATTTAAAAAATAGCTACTAGGCGGCGACTGGAATACATTTTTTTATTGGTCGTTTATATGGTGACATGCTGTCTGTACATTAAATTTAAGTCAGTTGTTATCTTGTTTTTTTTATACTACATGGTTGGCAGGCACGTATATGGCTCACCTGATGGTAATCAGTTACCGTAGCCTATAGACGCTAGTAACACCAGAGGCATCACTCGCGCATCGCCATCTCCAAGGAAAGGAGGTAGATAGGAAGGATAATAAGGAGAGGACAGGGAGGGGGGTTTGGGTCTCCGGCGCTCTTACTCAGCATATAAAACACAACGGTAGGAGTAGCTACCGTTGTTTCATGTTGATCTTCTGTGAGAGAGTGGTACTTCCTCGATCGCGCCATCATACATGCTGGGATAAAACGCTCTACCACTAAAGTTATCTCCAGTAGTTTAGTCACAGAATCATTTTTCGTGGTTAACTTTTTCTACATGATGTATCTCTATACTCAATAGACTCAACTGACACTTTAATAACCCGGCTCTGTATAAACAGATAATGTTGAGATCTCGCCACTTCAAAAGCCACCACCACAAACCTAAGCAAAAATTATAGTAAATTATAGTTCTACTGTGAGTACTGTGCCGCCAAGAATAGCTCCACGCCGTCTCTTCCTATGGGAGTCGTAAAAGCCGACTAAGGGATTTCCGGGGGATCGGGCAGCAGCGTTTCCCTTTCTACTAAAAACATCTACTGCGATCGCCAACCACCCTGCCAAGCGTGGCGATTATAGTAAAACCTCCATTTTGGGGAGGCCTACGTCCAACAGTGGACGATGAAAGGCTGATGGATGGATGGATAGTTCTAATACTCTAAACACAAAAATTACCTACATGCGAAAGGGATAAATAAATAGTTTGATTTTTTTAAATTTAATATTCTAATAATTTTGTGATTCATTTATTGCTAAGCCGCCGGTAGATCACTGAACTAATGTAACACAGTTTTAGTGGTGCCCCAATACAGGCGGAGAGACAGCACATGGCCGGTTTATTTAGTGGGTGAGAGCCCCACACTAACTTGTTTGTTGCCCCGAACAACGTGGTGTAAACGGCGGTTGCGTACTTTTTTTCCCGCCTTAACAAAATAGAAGGCCGTAAAGAATATCACAAACACATAGTAGCTTGAATACTTAAGCTATACAATTCGTTACCCACATTTAGACTCTATCTAGATAGTAAGATGCAACAAATTCTGGCTGTGTGCCATATTATGAAATAAAATTTTCTAACCCATCAACGACGAGCGAATCATAAGGCGCAGGTCGGTCGCACACAGGACACAGCCAGGTAGGTTTCCTCTCGTTCATCTGCAGGAACAGCGATGCGTCGAAACACTGCAGATGAGGGCAGTTGGCCGGCCGACACGGACACGACATACGCATCTTGCCCAGCGGACACATCAGCGACACTCTCAGAGATGTCGTTGCTATCTCGCTGTCGTAGTCCTCTGATAGTTTCTCTTTGACTGTAAACAATTTATAGTTAAAAATTCGAAGTCCCAAGTTCAAGCACAGAAATACCAGTATCACTGAAAGACATCCATGGCCAGTTTTCATAACTATATTATGCCGTTTAATTAAAACTTGAAATATAATTCAATATAAAATGTATTACTGCAACTATCAAAAAATTAAATTCAAATTAAAAAAAAAACCCCGACAGAATAACCTGAGGTCCCTTTAAAAAGTAAAAAATAATGAAAGAAACTCAATCTTAAAGTACCTAAGTATGTACGAGTATTAATAATTCTAAAAAAAATACATCGCGTTGGGGACCGCTCCTACTTATTTCACGCCTCATAAGCGAAGCGTTGAGGTGGGTTCTACTCCCGCTTTACACGGAACAACTGATTTTTCAAACTTAAAATGTCTCTATTTATCATATATTGCACTTGTAAAATAATATCTACATACACATATAAAGAACAAACACTATTTTTAACACTCATTATATTTTTGATGCCGTTTTTGTTATTTAAACTAGTTAAAAAACTGTTTGAAAAAAATCTGGCTTGTACGTCCGTGAGTTGTAGGTAATGTATGTTAATACGATAACGACCAAAATACTTTACTAATAGTCTTTTTTTTTTTCGTTTACGAATTATTATGATTAGGAATAGAGCCCTATTACTTTTCACGGTCTGATTCGATGTGGTTTAATTGTTATTAAATAAACAAAAAAATACTGAATATTTACGCTAGACGCGACACTAAAACCAGCGCCTTTCATGAGAACTACCTTTTTACGTACGCATAGCCACCGGTGGTTTTACTATCGTCAACAGAACGCCGTTCGCCCGGCCGGTACATTGTTTTTTGTTAAAAGAAAGTTCTTACCTTTGCTTGACGAACTGATGACATTTGTCAGTATAATAACTATTTTATCCATAACAATAATTAAAAACACTAAACACACATATTTTTAGCGGCGCGGGGGCCCTTTTTTTTTTGCGTGCCCTTGACGTGCGCGCGGCCCGGAACTGAGAGGTAGACCAATGACCAATATAGAAGTACTTCTTAAAATTAGCGCCAGATGGCGTATAAGACATGAAACCCACATTAGTCCTTTTTGAAATTAGCGCTATCTATGTGATTTATTGAAAACTACTTAGTAAGACCAATACATTATTAGTTACTTATCAAATAATCCATTTTATTGTGAAAAATGAAGATTATGAGGCGTGCAGTTTTGGATTTTCCAAAGTATTTATTACCTACTATATGTTGCTTAGTTAAGTTAGCTTAGTTTAGACTATTTGTAATTGAATTGTTAGGTTTGGAGCGGTCCCCCAACGCGATGTATTTTTTTTAGAATTATTAATACTCGTACATACTTAGGTACTTTAAGATTGAGTTTCTTTCATTATTTTTTACTTTTTAAAGGGAACTCAGGTTATTGTCGGTGGTTTTTTTAAATTTTGAATTTGATTTTTATTTTATACTTTTTATAGTACACACACACTTATTATAATGTAGATTTTGTTAAGTTGTTAATACATCGATACTTGGGTAAATTTGCTCACATTCGGATTTCCATCCTCATTTTCTCCCCACCACATATATTTGCAGATATTGGGTATTTTCCCCATTTTTACCCCTAGAGTTTTTTCAGGGCTCAACCGATTTTCATTGAACATTTTATTTTGTAATGTGCACGTGATGCGCTTTCATTTGAGACCCCACTCGATTATATTTGCAGACATTCGGCTATTCTTCCCCACTTTCACCCCCCACAACTTTTAAACGGCTCTACCGATTTTCATCCAACATGTCTAAAAACACTCGCCCGTAACTCACCTTTCATACAAAAAAAACTAAATTGAAATCGCTTCATCACAGACAGACACGTCAAACTTATAACACCTCTCTTTTTGCGTCGGGGGTTAAAAAGTACTAAACGGTGAATTTAACGGACCTCGTGGCATGGTCGGTAGTGTAACCGACTTCCGTGCACGAAGTCGTGGGTTCGATTCCCACTCAGGAAAATTATTTGTGTGATGAACACAGATACTTGTACTGCGTCTGGGTGTTTTCTATCTATTATATGTATGTATTTACAAAAAAAAAGTAATATATGTATTATATCCGTAATCTGGAACCCATAGCACAAGCGTTAAGCTTAGTTTGGGACCAGAGGACGTTGTGTGAAAATGTCCGTAGATATTTATTTATTTATTAAAAAAATTATCAACGTCACTAAACGGATGTTGTATTTCTAAATTGGCATGCTTGCCTTGTAATATAAATAACTGCAGAATTGTTCTTAATTATTGTATTACTTACTAAGAGATCTTGTATAATCCGGATTTTTTGTGCCCTTATTCTTCAACCGTTGCAAAAGTTCAGCTGATGTCAATTTCCGCACCATGAAAACACTGAGTACATAAGCTCGAGTGAAGTCCGCAGCCCATGTCACGTATATTGTGTTAGCCACTGTTGGGGACAACTTGACTAACGAAGAAATGTTGACAGGACGAGGTGGTCGCTTCGGATCTGGTGTTGGTTTGTTTGTGGGAATTGGATTCTGTGTTAACAAACAATACTGGTTATTTTTTATAGTCCTACATCTCCAAAGGGGTAACATAGTCTGTAGTTGTGTATTACTTTATTATAGTACATAAGATAAATATTATTTTAACTATGTAAATCCCAGGTAATAGAGTGACAAGACTAGGTATTGCTGATTTTAAATAACATAAGTAGGGTAAACTATAGTATTACTGGCACCCCCTTAGTCATTGGCACTTTAGATTTTAAATACAAATATTATGAACTGGTATAGCAAAAAACATCTGTTCTACTTTTTTCATAATCTGCAATAGTAACATTGCTTGCAGAAAAAAGTAGGTTTTATAATATTTTAGCTGGCAACACTAAAGAAAATAAATAAATACCGGCGCCATATAGAACTGTTAAAACAATACTTTCTAATAAGAGTCATCAATTTGCAAGTTAAGTTTAAAAGTTTCTTATTTAATATTTCGAATGGCTGTAACACATAGATTATTTATTATGATGATTAATTTTTAGGTAAATAATGGCTACGAGCCCTTTTTTTGACCATTTTTCTGTTATAATCTTTGACACCTAATGTCAATGACAATGTGTAATAACTGTACTTGTGGTGCCAATGACTGTAGTTATTAATATATTTTTCGTTTTTTTTTGTTTTTCTATTAAAAATCTCTAATAAGATTGATTAATGCATTTTTATTTGAAAATATACATACCAGAGAACCCTTTGTCAATATTTGCTGACTTTTTAAACACCTACTAATTAAAAAAACAAAATATCCATAGTAAATATGCCTAAAGTGCCAATCATTATACAGTTTTATTTATTTATTTAGGACAACCAATAATTGTTACATTAAACACAAAGTGAAAAATGTGAAATCGAAAATAACAGTCAGGAGCAGGATTTGAACCTGCATCTCCTGGATACCGTCCAGATGCTTTAGAGGTATCCAGGAGATGCAGGTTCAAATCCTGCTCCTGACTGTTATTTTCGATTTCACATTTTTCACTTTGTGTTTAATGTATAGTGCTAAGCATGTCAAATGCTAAAAATATATATAAAAATATCTAAATAAACAATAATTGTTACATCAAAACTAAATTAAAAAAAAACATAATTGGGAAAATAATACTAGATGCACAATTTTTGAAGGTGCCACATCATGCGTCATAAAAATCGGATTGACATTGAATGACAAAACAAAACAGAATTATATTAATGAAGAAAAAGAAAATCTTATATAAAACATAATGCAACGTGATTTATTTAAAAAAAAAATAACAATAATAAATTAAATTAAAAGGTGAATTATATAAACTATAAATTTATCGTAATAATAAAATTTGAGGAGCACCAAACATTCTTTTTAGATTTTTTGTCTGTTTGTTCGTTCGCGCATCACGCAAAAAGTACTGTAGGTACAGATTTGATGCAAATTTTTTCATTTGATAACTCTTCGATTAAACTAAAAACTGGTATATATTTTATCCCGCTACTATATCGGAAAATTAGCTTTTGGCTGCGGCGGAGTCACGTACAAAGACTAGTTAAATAATAAAATCGTATATAATTTGTTAACAAATAAAAAATATAATCATCAACTCACAGGTAATGGACACATTTTGTTGTTAACCTTGACATTAACACTAGGTGGGAAGTGGTCCTCTTGTTCACACGAAGTCTCTAAAAGGCAGAACCTCAGTTGTGCCTGTAAACAATACAACATAAAATAATGAATAATACTTACTAATATTATAATAAACGCGAAAATAACTGTTTATTACGCTTTCACATCATAACTACCAAAATATGTACAAAATTTCATGATCATATGAAATTTTGTACATATTATGTAGGCTGGATGGAACCCAGAATTTTTCCTGCCTTAACAAAAAAAAAAATGGCTGGAACCCAGAAAAGGACACAGACTAACTTCATCTCGGGAAAATGAATAGTAGTTTGTATAGGATAGCTATTTTTACATAGAGATAATTTATGTGTGGTAGAGCAATGTATTTATATTCTGAAGTCTTTGCAGACGGAGCCACGTGTAGAATACATTTGAATAATGCCCATGGGCTTTCTCATTTGTATAAAAGTAAAACCACCCTTGGGCTTTCGACCGAATTCAATAAAAAAATCATCCATCCTTCTGCCACACTCATCCACTATTGGTCATAGGTTTCCTCGAAAGAACAGCCGTATAAATATATCATAGTGAATGTAGGTATTTTATAAATTTTAGTAATTACGTGAAAGTATATAGTAGTTCTCATTGTCGCCGTCTTGTAACAAACATGCAGACGGAAAAATATAATTTGAGCAAAAATTAAAAATACAAAACCCTTTTTCCAGACAACAGAGAAATGAAACAAAAAAAAAACGTGTTAGCACATAGTATGTTTTATGAAGAATACTAGATAATATTACCTGTATAA
The DNA here is from genome assembly GCA_948253155.1 of Leucoma salicis. Taxonomy (NCBI): domain Eukaryota; kingdom Metazoa; phylum Arthropoda; class Insecta; order Lepidoptera; family Erebidae; genus Leucoma; species Leucoma salicis. The sequence continues at coordinate 6,948,144 of OX411820.1, read as the reverse complement.
CATAATCTAGCTTATTATTGGCGCCTACGATATCTTTCCCGGACGCAATCTCGGTGGCTTGTTGAGGTGTCAGGTGGAAGATATATGTTCCTTCTTGCATGCGTCCCGCTTGCATAGGCATCATTGTCGACGGTTTCATAAGTTCCGCCAGTACGTCATAAAACGGCAGCCTAGAAAATACCAACTTTTTATAATAATAGATTTATATGTTATAGGAAGTAAAAATAAGACCAATTCGTAATTGTATGCAAGTACATAAGCCAAATATAGTAGATCATTTTCCTAGAAGCCATAGCCAGTATTGGGAAGCAAATGTGCTGAAATGCAACTTTTTGCTATTATATTATCATAGTATTACTACACGTCGGGAGACAAAACACCCCGCAAATATCGAATATACTTTTGCCAACTAGTTAAAACCATTTCCACAAGCATACGTGGTTAGTCACGAATGAAGGAAAATTAATATTACAGGAATCGTTATTTTTGTTATGTCCACGATAATTACATACATATTTTGCTTACTAAAAAAATTACAATGGTCTTTTTATAGATTTCCCGACATATCGAGATAATGCTTTCCATTTTTTCATATTATACATATACCTATATAATTTCTGATCTACACATCCTACATAGCCAGATAGCATTGAGAGCAATAATATTAATACTAACTTCTTAAACTTAACATCGGGGTGTACAGGAAAGGGCGACAGCGAGGCCGTGGGCGACGGCGACGGCATGGGCGCCAGCCGCGCCGTGCCTGCGTCAGGGCCGTACCCGTGGTACATGCTGTTCGCGTACATCTGGTTCTGGCGTGCCTGCAACTGATTCTATATCTCTATTCTTGTCTACAGACAACTAGTGCGAAGTTATTCTTAGGTGGTATTAACACAAAGCAAACCCACAAGCTGATATTATTAAGATTGATTCATCCATCCATCCATCAGCCTTTCAACGTCCACTGCTGGGCATAGGCCTCTCCAAGGGAACGACACAACGAGCGGTCCCGTCATGGGGGATAATGCCATAATCGCCACGCTTGGCAGTCGGGTTGGCGATCGCAGTGGATGTTGTTAATACTCAAGGGAGTGCTGCTGCCCACTCCCCCGGTATCCTCAGTCGGCTCTTACGACTCCCGTGGGTAGAGATGGGTGGGACAATTCTAAAGCCAGCCCCACACGGCAAGATTATTAAGATTAGCTTGGTCATACTCTATGTTGTATTTCTATTGCCCGATACTGTAGTACTTTTTAAACTTACGCGTTTCATTATAACACATTTAAAGGGTCTATATGCACATTAAACTTCTCAAAATACTATTATTTTGACTAACCTCGACGTTTCGGCTGTATAGCAATTGACGTAAGAGATAGGTATATTAAATTTATATACATTATGTTATTTTTACTCTGTTCGATCGAAAGATGTGTTATTAAGTATCATTATCCTGTCATGATAATAATGTAAACCGCAATGAAATTAAAAAATAATCTAGTGGTAGAGCCTTGCTTATCGATCGGGGAAGTACCACCCTCTCACAAAAGATCAGCGTGTAACAACGGTAGTCAATCTTACCGTTGTGTTTCGTATGGTAAGTGAGAGCGCCGGAGGCCCAAACCCCCTCCCTATCCTCTCCTTTTTATCCTTCCTTTCCTCTCCTCAGTATCCTTCCTACCTATCCTTTCCTTATTATCCACCCCATCCACCTCCTTTCCTTAGAGATGACGACGCGCAACGCAAGTGACGGCTCTGGTGTTGCTAGCGTCTATAGGATACGGTAACCGTTTACCATCAGGTGGGCCATATATGCTTGTTCGCCACTCACATAGTATAAAAAAAAATATGGTATGGTGGAACAGCGTTACCATTTACCATTATCTTGTTGTTAAAAATGTAACCTGAGTACCTACAACATAATCAGGAATAGTCCTTTTGAGGTCCACTTGGATTGTGCGAGCAACTATTGCTTAGTTATTACAAAATACGGGTAGCTACTCGCTACTACGTGTTTAATATTATTTAGCTATTGCAATATTAATTCTGAAAGGGCCTCTACAAGTGGCGGCGGCGTACTGGCGGCAAAGAATGTCGGCATTATCAAAGGCCCCGACGACACGATAGATAAACCCCTGCCTAGGACACGATCATAGTAGAAAGAGTGGGAAGTAGGTTATCTTCATACAAACGCACCGCGCGCGGCTTGTATGTGTGCGCCATAGTATCGTACGCACACTCTTAACAAAATCTCGACCCAGCCCCCTGAGGCAGAATGTCATATTTCACGTGTCGACCGTATCGAGATCACTGTGATTGGTTGACAGATTACCGTGATTGGCCAACGGATTATTGTGACATCACGCGTCGGTTTCTCAACCAATCACAGTGATCACGATACGATCGACATATGAGATATGAGATTCTGCCTAACCCCCCGTTTCTCAGTACGCCAGTCGGGGCTACGCCGCACAAGGTTCGCGCGTCACGGCTTTTCGGCACCGCTAAATAAATGAAAAATGTGTGATAATCGCAGGAGAACTTATTGCTGTGTGTTTGGCTGTCTAAATGTCATGTCATGTCGATTTATTGTAGGTATAGTGACTAAGTAATATAAAATAATCGTAATAATCGTAAGTAAACATCATTAGTTAAAATAATCTGTGTTGTGACGTCTGGGTTCAGGGTTAGTGAGGTCGGTTTTACCTAAACGATTACAAGTAAAAAACACAACTTCCGGCCCTTGCCAATTTCCAGGCACTGAATTAAAATTTAGCTAAAAGTGACAACCCTGAGACAGACAAGTATGGTAGGTAATTATATCGCGGAATGGGCCAGAGATAGCCTACTTCCCCACTCTGTCTACTATGACACGATGTTATCATATTAAAAAAAAATTGCATTGTTTAGGAAAATTTAAGCGATTTGGGTATGACTTTTTTATCTTAATCAGTGTGTTTTATTTTCTTGTGGACTGTCATTGGGATATCTATATAACAGTTGATTGGACAGGGAACATTTTAAGCATATGAAAATTACCGAGACTGGCATTGCCTGAGATCTTGAGTCTTGTGTATTATAACCAGGGTGCTGGTACATCGCCCGTGATCCTGGAAGCGCGGGCGCCAGGGGGTCTTTCCCCTGTGACCCGCCACCTGGGCCCACACCACTCGATTGCATGGCCTGATTGTTCCTATAAAAATGTCTATAATAAGCATTTTACCAAGACCTTTCTACACTATAATATCATGCAATTGTAGATAATACACTTGTATAGAACCCTTATAATAAATCATGACAAATATTATTTTTCAACTTGTCTACTCTCAACCACAGCTAGTGCAGTTACACATGTATAGCCCTGTTAAAATAAGTTTATCATGACATTGATATGCAGGATTTAAATATACACCGTTTTTTACAGTATAATAAGAACCAACACCCAAAGCCGACAATCATGCTTCCTCTGTCATGCAACAAGTAACATCTAGGCTAGCCAAACAGAATCAGAAGTTTGCTCTCTGAAAACCAGAAAGTCATGCTGGCAGCTAGTTATGAGACAAAACGCGACATGAACTGACACTTGCCTAGAATTACTGGCCTTTTGTGAGCGGTGACCATTTTCTGTGGCTTTGAGTCGCGTTCTAAGATCGGAAGGAGTTCCATTTTCAGGGGGTGCACTGGTAGCTGCACTTCCTACCCTCGCTGAGGACCTTGTTTTAACCATTGTTGACGAACAACCATCTCATGTCAACTGAAATTCATGAGTCCAAAAATAGACAAACTATCATAAATTATCTACAAAGCTGAAGAGATTCTGGAAAATTTCTTCTTGCAAAATGTGGTATTACCTGGACTCCTTATTTCTCATTACTGACTGAAAGCATTAGGGAAAGGGGAACTAATAAACATCTGCAATTGAATAATTATCCATCTTTAGTCTTCAATGGTTAAAACATGTCTTACAGCTTAAGATTAGCATCTAGGTAAACCATAAAAATACTTAAGCTAAGATATTGTTTGATAACAAATATTTTTCACCCGTATTAAAATTCAGAAATTATTCCACTGCAGCTGTGAAGGAGCATCGCTAGGGAGAGAAATCTATATTAACAATTTTATAAAAGTGATGAGGACCATAATAGAGAAATAAGGGGTCCTTACATGTGAAATTTTCCAGAATTTTGGCATTATGAAACAATAGAAGATGGAGGACACAGGACCACACAAATTTATAATGATTTAATTTCAAATATACATCTATGCAAATTATTAAAAACCAAAGCTATCAATTATGATGCTTATTAAGGTACTTATATTTGTATCTAAAGGTATCATTTTACTGGTACCTTTACTGTTCATTTACTGATACCTTTACTAGACCATCATGTGCTTCAAAACTTTTGCTATAAAGTTTGAGTGTAATCAATAAGGTAAACATTGCAAGCTTAGGCTTGATGAAAAGACAGGAAGTATGGAAAGTGCCCACTTATTAGGCGGCACGCTCCGAGACCAAAAAACCCGGTATTTATCTACGAAAACTCAATATTACCGAAGCATTACACAGAAGTACTATATAAATGGGCTACAAAAGTTACCCAATAAATTAATATAGATGCTTTTTAATACGGTACTGATAAATATTTTCAGTAACAACTAAATACTACTGGAAAAACCACGTTAGAATATAATGTTATTATTCCTGAAGCCGACTAATAATATAAATAACAAATAAGCTATTCACTAACATAGCACATAATTAAAGGTAATTAGTGAAGAGATACAATATTATAAAATTATAATATAGCAATTTTGAGAAACGTACACAACATTTCAAACAATATGGTTGTCAATATTATCAATCAAAGTATACTCACCATGATATCGCGTTACCGAAATCGTAATATCTACTCATATTAATTTTAATTTACAAAAGTTGTGTTGACACAAAAATAGAGTTTAATTTTACGCGTTCCGCATAAATCGCCATAACTTAACGCTTCTACACAGCCGCCACGTTGGCCATAGACTAAAGCAATTTATAGGAATTTTTATTAGCTTGTGTACAGGACTTTACCATAATTAAGAAACTCACTATCACTATCGCGGTGTACTGATACAGATTTTGTAAACTCTTTTTTATTTATTTATATTAAAAACTTCTTAATATCACATAAATAACGCAACTTAATATTCTCTGTAGTATTAATGCTAATATTAATTTCTGAAAGTTTATCTAAAGGTGAGGATACACTTAATATAAACCATAAGCAAGTTGTCCAATAAATTAAATTTCCTTTTCCTAACTTGATATGTTGTGCGATTCTATCCATTTAACTCATAAATCTATGATTAGTTATAATTATGTAAATAATATTTTATATCGTATTATCACACGAAACTGCACAAATATAAAAAACGATTACCGGGATGTATATGTATACCCTTAAAAGTGTAAACATATTAGAGGTAGGTATTAGAGGTGTAACAAATATTAATTTTCGCTAATATTGTAATCTTTTTGATTATTGCAAAAGTTTCTGTAAATGTTTGTTTCTGTAGTAGTCATAATTTTTTTTTATCTATGCAGCTGTGATTCACTTATATAATTTTATTTTAGTTACTACTTACATAAAAATATTACTTTTTGTCTAAACCACTCCAACATATTATGTGCGCCAGCCCATATCCCTCCCTATAAACTATTTTAAACTTTATGGTCAAAAGAAACAAAAAGAGTAACTTTTTTAAAGCGCACTCCAATCCACATGACGGTAGAGTTTTGCAGTATCAGGGGTCTACATAGTAAGGTAAACTATAGTATTGCTGGCACCCCTTAGCAGTGGCGTAACTATAGGGTGGCAGGGCTGGCAAAATGCCACGGCCCCCGACCTGACAAGGCCCCTAACCCGAGATGCTAACTTAGAATTAATTTTAATACCAAACGCTTTTAGAGCTCTCGACGTTGTTGATCAGCCGTTACAATAATTGAAATAAGGTCTAAAGGTAGAGACATTCTTACAGAGGCACAAACGAAGATGTGTTAAGTCGATGGAGTGAATATTTTGATTCATTTGATATTGGTGTCACATGTGGTTTTATAGATCAGCACTCAGTACCGGCATCCTCTGTTGACATCAATATGTACGAAGTTGAATGGGCGATTAAAAGTTTGAAAAATGGTACCTTTCGTTTTGTCAAGGCGGGAAAAAATGTACCTTATCGCACACCCCGTCGTTCAGGGCAACGAACAGGATAGTGTGGGGCTCTCACCCACTAAATTAACCCGCCGTGTGCCGTCTCTCTGCTTATATGGCGGGCCACTGGAACTATGTGACATTACTTCAGCGGTCCGCCGGTGGCTTACCCTTTCGAGTACCCTCTACCGAGCAACGCATGCGCAATTAATTAGCATTGCGCGCTCATGGAGCGTCGCAACTTCGTGGGAGGCCTTGCGGGTGGCGGACGTTCTCCGATCCATCCACCCGCAGCCTTAGCTAGGGCGGCCGTAGTGGTGACAGCCCGTAGTCGCTCCCCTCCTTGGGACTATGTGCAGATATCTCCCAAAGCAACCAAGGTAAGGACTCCATGCTGTGGCCCTGTCCTCTCCTTCGCACAGGCTGGAGCGCCCCTACGGTCCAGAGACTGGCCTGGGGCGTCTCCAGCCACGTCTTCCAGCTGACCATGGCAGCTCGGCGGGCGTAACGGCCCTCACCGTCTCTTGCGACGCCCGCCAATACACCTCGGCGAGCACCTCCACCTCCAACTCCTACGGGGGGTAGCGGCCAATGCGCAGGCCGCCTCGATTAATATTGTGCGGTATCCGCGTATGACCCTGAATGCGACGACTCTCTGTGGTCTCCACAAAAGAGCCGTTCAGGGTGTCCAGGGACCCCGCCCACACAAGTGCGCCGTACAGTGCCATCGACTGGACCACCCCCACGTAAAGCCATCAGCACGCCATGCCGTGAAAGGGCAGGCCAACTAGCCTTGGGGACAGTTGGGGGAAGTGCTCGCAAAAGCGTCACCACCCGTCCAGATCAAGTACATGGGCCTAGTACCCCAATTTAGACCCCGTCCACCGACACACACCGACCTCGGGACTCATGGAAAAGTAGGGCCTCTGACTTATCCAGGGCCAGCATAAGTCTCAGCGCCCCGATCCTTCTGACCACCTCCGAGGTCCCTAAGGTGGCCAAGAACGCCGCTTCTTCGAAGTTTACCAGCGTGTCATCCGCATAAAAGATGACCGCCAGCACAGGGGGGAGCCGACAGCTGAAAAATTGTACTTATATGATGAAAAATGTATATGATTGTGGATTTGGAGAAAGCAATTGACACGGTGGTACAAAAGGAACTTTAGGGCATGTTGCCACAATATGGTGTTAACGGTAGACTGCAATCTAATACATAATCTCCAATTACATGGACTGCAAAACTTGTGTGCGGGTGAATGATAGAATGACGCCCTGGTTTAATGTAAATATCGACGTTCAATAGGAATGCGTTCTACCAGCTAGACTGTTTATCATAACTATATCTGGATAAATGTCTCCAAAGGTTGAATGAAATTAATGTGGTAGATCAGATTGGCGACTGAATTAATTGCTATATGCAGACGATGCGGTCGATGTGATGCTATTAGCACAATCAGCGACTGATCTGCAAACCTTAGTCGGCGTAAGACAGAAGATTGTAAGAAAAGTGGCCTATGTGTGAATGTGAGCAAAACCAAAATAATGGTCTTTGAAAGAGGAGAAGCCAGAACTGATGTTAGAGTAACAATAGGCAATGGCATGCTAGAACAAGTGGATGATTATGTATATCTTCAATGTGGATTCAGTTGGTACACCACTGATATATAAAAAGAGAGTAAATGCGGAAATGGAGTGAACGGTGCCTTGGGACAATTTCTTGGCAGCCACCACCTCAGCCACAAGGCAACTACAAACTAAAATACACAACGCAGTGCTTGTCCCAACACTATTAAAGAAAGCAAGGGTTGGGTATGCAGGAAGGAGCATGAAGCAAAATTAATACGGTCGAAATGCGATCTTTGTGGAGTGACGCTCACAGACCGCATTCGTTACGACGACGTAAGAGAGCGAATAAATCTGAACGAATAGATCTGAAAGAGAATATTGGTATAAAGATGCAAAAGGGAATGCTCCAAGGGTTCGGACATGATTGGTGAAGAAGATATACAATGCGAAATTGGAAGGATGTAAGCACAGGGTGAGACCGAGACTAACCTACCTAGACTAAATCGGTCATGTATTGAAGGAAGGTGGAGTTAGGAGTCTCTGAAACCGCTGAGCATGTATAAAGAGAGTTATGAATGCTGAGGAAGCGAGAGATGTTTGCAAGAATAGAGTCTTTTTGCATTGTGTTGTCTCTGCTTACCCCGCAGAGGAGATGGCGTGATGATAAGTAAAGTATTTAGAAACTATATAGGTCAAGACAGGCTATGTAACTTGTCTATTTTTTCCATTGAAAATTCTATGGCCCAATCTTTAAATTTGGATAATTTTTGCGGAACAGAAGCTCGGAGAAAATAATTATAATCATTATGTTGTTAATATTAAATTATTATTTCATTTAAGTTATATGATACTTATGTTTTTTTTTTAAATAAAGTTTATTAGATATTTAACTAAAACGCATATAATATTAGTAGGTAATACTGTTGGGTAAGTAATTAAGTGATTTATTAAAATTAAATTACAGTGACGATGTTTACGGGGAGGGCCCCATCCAATGAATTTGCTACGGGCCCCAGATGGTATAGCTATGCCACTGCCCCTTAGTCATTGCCACTTTGCATTTTAAATACAAATATTATGAACTGGTATAGCAAAAAAACATCTGTTCTAGTTTCTTCCATAATCCGCAATAGTAACATTGCTGGTAGAAAAATGTAGGTTTTATAATATTTTAGCTGGCAGCAAAGAAAAAGCCAATGACTGTAATTTTAAATATTTCTTTGTTTTTGTTTTTCTATTAAAAATCTCTAATTAAATCGATTAATGCATTTTTATTTGAAAATATGCATACAAGAGAACCCTTTATCAATGTTTTCTGACTTTTTAAACACTTATCAATTTAAAAAAAATTAATATCCATCTTAAATATGCCTAGTAGGCCGTCAGCAAAGGCAGAGAGACGGCACACGGCGAGTTTTTTTAGTGGGTGAGAGCCCCACACTACATTTTTTCCCGCCATACATATTTTCCCGCCTAAACAAAAAAATAAAAATTTAAAAAATGGGGTCTATGTAGTAATCTTGATGCCGTCCACCTCGAGACAGCGCGGCCTGCCTTGCTTTTTAACTTCCCGCTAAGAAAATTTTAAACATTTCATAAGCTGGGAACTAACCCCGCTTTTCGAAAATCGAGTTTTCAACGGATGTTGACGTTTTGAGGTCCTAGGAAGCTTCCCCGAATGTTTCCGCGATGATGTCTGGATGTCTGCATGAGTGTGTGTGTGTGTGTGTGTGTGTGTGTGTGTGTGTGTGTGTGTGTGTGTGTGTGTGTGTGTGTGTGTGTGTGTGTGTGTGTGTGTGTGTGTGTGTGTGTGTGTGTGTGTTCGTATGTAAACCTCTCATAACTTTTGAACGGCTTGACCGATTTCATCGCGGTTGGCGTCATTCGAAAGGGCTTGACCAAACTTAGATTTTGAAACAATTAGGACCGATTCGAACAATAACATGAAAAAACCACGTCAATCGCTGCCAGTCCGGTCAAAATCGGATGATTCGTTCGTAAGATATCGTTGTCAAAAAAAATTGAAAAAACTTTTTTTTTTCAGAATTTCTATGTAATGTTCAGTCTAACCAGTTCAAGCTTTAAGATTCTTCAAAGAGCTCAAAAAGCTGCGGTGAGTGCCGTAAACTATGAGAAATTCCATTCATTCATTAAAAAGTTATTTCAATTTAAATATTCAAAAAATGCTGTTTTAATAAATTTTTATCAAACATTCTGAAAATTAACCCAAGGTAGTCGAGCTCGTCGACTACCTTGGGTTAATTTTCAGAAACTCAGATATTGCATTCTGAAATCGGTTCATTCATTCAAAAGTTATTGCAATTTGAAAATTCAACGAATAGTGTTTTATTAAATCTCTATCAGACTTTTGAGCTCGAGGAGAGATAACTTTTAAGCTCTTCGAGCTTTATAACTGTTCTATACTTTTGAGCTCTTCGAGCTCAAAAACGTAATAAGTGCAATTTTGAGCGCTTAAGTATCAAATTAGCGGGAAGTTGCTGGGATGGTCTTTAGGGTAAACCATTTTTCAGTTTTTTTTTACAGAAACGCAGATAGGCGCTCCGGATGACATCGCTTATTCGACTAGATCATAGCAAAAATAAAAAGACACGTCGTTCTTAACTTTTGAGTTGGTAAATAAGGTACAAATGGGTGCCCGTGCACCGCGCGAAAATGCTATGTGACTGGCACCACCGAGGGTACTATGGGTTAAACCATTGCCGCGTTTCAGTGTAGATACAAGTTATGGCTTCCGCCTACGATCTCTATTACTGGTAACACAACCTACCCGTATCCCAGATATCGAGGGCCTTGAGCTCTCCTTGTTGGACCTTCTGCTGACTACAAATCCACAGGGATACCGCGTAGTGGTTAGTGCTTCTTTGAGATTATCGAATCAATGTCTGGTCCTCTGCCAAACTTCAGATGCGAGGACCAATCTTTTTATAGCGAATTGGTCGCACAGAATCTGGCAGTACGAGTCAGGTGGTGAGTTACTCTCATCCTATCCTTGGACGCAGCTATACTTTTCCTCTAGGGACCCTGACTTCTTACTGGGCTGAGTCACGGAAATGGTGATATACCCGTAATGGTGACCAAAATATCCGTTTGCGATCGCAGCCGATTGTATGCCGTGTGGGGCCAGCTTTAGAATTGTCCCACCCCTCTCCACCCATGGGAGTCGGAAGAGCCAACTGAGGGAATACCGGGGGAGTGGGCAGCAGCACTCCTTCGAGTATTAACAACATCCACTGCGATCGCCAACCAGCCTGCCAAGCGTGGCGATTACGACACTATCCCCCATTCTTGGGGAGGCCTATGTCCAGCAGTGGACTTTAAAAAGGCTGATGGATGGGTGGATGGATGGATCGCAGCCATCTCTGGTTCATCAAAAATACAGTTTATGGACGCTTGAAGCAGTCTGTATACGCGGCCTGGAATAGGACTAAGACAAGTCAGGATCCGAACGCAAAAAAGGAGAAGCGCCAACCTAAAGTTGCTTCCAGGTCCAACAAGAGGTAATTGCCGAAGCCAAGGAAGAACATGTCGCCAGAGTTGGCGAGTGACTTGGAAGCTATTGCACTAGGAGCCGTGCTTTCTGGTCGCTCGCCAAGTCAGTACAGGGCAACTTCTTCCAGTCTAATCTATCATCAATGCAGAATCTGGACGGCAATTTAGCCCACTCAGCGGCATAGAGAATGCCGATCTTTTGGGCTAATCGAATCGAGTGCCTCTGCTTGACTCAATTAGATTATTGAAGGGTGAGGGTGAGGCTTTGGCATCGCGATCGCGACCCTGTACAACTCGAAGGCATTCGACAGGATCTGTCATAGGGACCTTCTATCGAAATTACAATCATATGGAAATGGATCGCTAACTTACCACATGGATAGAGTATCAAAGTCGTAGTAGGCAGCTGCGGCTCAGATACCAAAGAGGTTAATGCTAGCGTACCACAATGCTTGGCGCTCTCTCTAACGTTGTTCATCCTGCATATCAATGACTTGCTATGCGGACGACAGTACGCATAGATGTAGTATTAAATAGATCGGTGATGCAACAGAGTAAGAACATAATATACGCGTATGTTAAAGCAAGATAGATAGACGAGACCACTATCATACACGCTATGGACCTGTATGGACCTAACATCAATCGTCAACGATCCAAATTTCGCATATTTTAGGAAAATTGGAGAAGTTATCGTTTAATTCTGTATTAATTGACGTGTCTAATCATAGTTACGTGTGCAGTGCCCGGATGTAACTCATATAAGAAAGAAAACACACAGAATTTTTATCCGTGTGGTGACGGATTAAGAATACAAGTGTCACCACCCCATTCTTTCCCACGGGTGTCGTATGAGGCGACTAAGGGAAGTAAGCAATTATCATCCATTGCACGACTAGTGGTAGGGCTGGGTACCAAGTGGAAGTACTCACTTGATATCCGGCCCGAGCGGGTTGGTACCACCATCTCCCGGTTGACCGGCCATGAAGCACATTGTTGCGTTTTCGCTGAAGCAGGAGATAGCCGTTTATATTTCATTTCATCTGTGAAATGAATTGGTGAGCAGCGGCTTGACAATACTCTCGGTATAGTCGAGTCCATGGGCGACGGTTACCATTTACCATCAGCTGGACCGCGGCTCGTCTCTGCAACTACACGCAATAAAAAAAAAAAAGAATTTAACATTTCGCATGTAGGTAAGTAATTTGTTGTTGATATGCAAACACACACACTAATTAGTCTGTGTATGCAAAGCTTATGAATATTTATATATATTTTTAGCATTTGACATGCTTAGCACTATACATTAATCACAAAGTGAAAAATGTGAAATCGAAAATAACAGTCACGAGCAGGATTTGAACCTGCATCTCCTGGATACCGTCCCGTCCAGATGCTTTGCCAATTCAGCCATCGTGACAATTGCTCCTGACTGCTAATTTCGATAACACATTCATACTTAACGTCTTTGGGTGACGTCTGCGCCATCTGTCGGAAGTATTTTCATACATTATACCGACCAGGTAAACTTAATTTTACAATTAAGATTTTTACCTAATGATGACGCAAACCCTATAAATATTTATATATATTTTTAGCATTTGACATGCTTAGCACTTTACATTAATCACAAAGATTTATTAATAAAAACTATACGGTTAAGTTATAATTTTTTGAGAAAATGTATTTTTATCTTTGGATAGTCAAAGTTTATATTTTAATTTAACGTTTTAGATTTCCTCAGAATATTGGTGTTCGACAAAAATGGCTTAAAATGATTTCTCGCTTCCTCAACATTCATAACTCTCTTCATACATGCTCGCCGGTTTCGGAGACTCCTAACTCCACCTTCCTTCAATACATGACCGATTTGATCTAGGTAAGTGAGTCTTAGTCTCCTCCTGTACCTATATCCTTCCACTTTCGCATTGTATATCTTCTTAAATATTATCGTCGCCCGTCCGGCATTCTTTCCACATGTCCGAACCATCAGAGCATGTCCTTTCGCATCTTTACACCAATACTCTCTCATCTTCATACTGGATTCCCAAAAATTATTCAAAATTTTGCAGCAAGCACTTTGAACAAAAATATTGTTCTCATAGAGGCACACAGAGAGTAAAGCTACGTTCCGGTTATATACCCTTGTTATTCATGCCGGTACGTCATTTTAGAATTTCAATATCAATTGTGTACCACACTTGGCCAATACTGCTGTTTGTTTATGTTTCTGTTAATTTATTGTATTTCACTAACGTACCTTGTGTACCTTCCGGACATTGTGACAGGTGACATATCCTGGATTTATCAATACGATCCTGAAACAAAGCGTCAGTCGACAGTTTAGCTGTTTCAAAACGAACCAACGCTACGAAACGACTACGAAAGTGAGGCGATCGCAGGGAAAATTTTGATCGCTAGTTTCTTCACTTTGACGGGATATCTGGTTTCAATTCCATACCAAAGCAGCATCAACTTCGAATGGTACACCACAAAATGCCTGCCAGAAGTTTTGTCTGTAATGAGCAACAAACGACCGAACACCGGGCTCCACAGTGTACTGCTTCACCATGACAACGTGTCCGCACACTCAGCTCTCAAAACGAGCGTCTTCCTGGACACCACACCGGTCAGTCTTGGGTCACCCTCCTTATCTGATCTGACACCGTGTGAGTTCTTTTTATTCCCTAAAATAAAATATCAGCTGATTTAAAAAGTGTTATCAAATCAGAATTATCTATATTTGCCGATGCTTATTATCCTAAATGCAGAAAACTGTACAGTCTTACATATGGGCCGTAACAATCCGAGGATGCTGTACAAAATTGGTTCAGTGCCAATAAAGCCTGTATATACCCAAAGAGATCTGGGGGTAACAATATCACATAATCTCAAGTGGGACGTCCATATTACAACTATTGTAAAAAAGCCAATAGTATGTTGTATGTGATAAGAAAAGCATTTAACATAATCACAAACGAGTTATTCCTAAATATTTATACGACATTATGTTCGTCCACTTCTAGAATATGGGTTCCAAATATGGAATCCGTACTTCAAAAAAGACATTGAAATACTTGAGAAAGTACAACGTAGAGCAACAAAAATGGCTATCTCACTAAGAAATAATAAATATGAGGAACGTCTTATCGAACTTAATATGTCTGCCTTGGACTGCAAAAATGTTTCGAAAATTGGTTCAGACGCATGAAACTTTGTATAGAGTTCTTTGAAAAAAATTAATTAAAATATTTTATCCATAGAAGTTATTTTTGTAGTTTCTCAAAACTTTATGAATGTCTCACGTATTAATAAAACATGTTTTATTTCAGTTTTATTTCTATTCCCTCGAATATAAAATTTATTTGAATTCACTTTGCACCTCGTGACACTAAAACAACACAATGTGTCGATAGTCCGCGTTTAGTGAACGTCCCAGTCCCAGCACTATTTGAAGTGCAGACATGCACATGTCACGCACGCTGGTACGTGCCAATTTTGGTCTCGTCATAATTACTCTATAGCCGATCTATCTATATACTACATCTATGACAGTACGGATGATGCGCGATACACGAACCATCAGAAAGTCCATCGGAACATGCTGGAGGAGAGATGAACTCAACTTGTGTTTGAAATCAAGCGCACTAAGCACTTTCTAAAGCGTACCTCGGAATGGGTAGAAAATAATTTAGCTCAATTCAACCCTACAAAGACACACGTTTGCGCGTTCACAGCAAAGAAGGCCACAATTATCGAAGCGCCTCAGATCCAAGGGGTAACTCTCCCGGTCTCTAGGAGCATTTAGTATCCTCGGCATTGACATGCCTAGCTGACATGACGCTCGTTACAACGTTCAGTTTGGGAGTCCTTTGGAGGACAAAGCCAAATTGGCGAGTAAAAAACTGGGCATCCTGAACAGATCCAAGTGGTACTTTCCGCTGAGGCAATAGATTTATTATGAAATAACTATACTTTGTGTTATATCACCAGCAGCAGCATAAGTCTTTCCTCATATGGGGTTCTGTTCTCTCCGGGTAGGCACACCAAAATACCATCCCTCCTGCAAAGGCGTACTTTTCGAATTGTCGATTATTCCAATCTCACGGATGGACCGAATTCGTTGGGGCAGTGGAGATACTTTAGGTCTCTGTATTCTCTATCGAATATTAAATTTTGTTTGAGATGGTAGCAACATGGCCGTGTTACCACCGAACCACGAGAGTAGTAAGTTTCAGTCATACCCCCTGTAGATAATCCCATCTAAGACGCTTTGTTTTCAGCGATCCTTTCTATCACATAAGTGTAAGCTCTGAAATTAACTTCCTGAAGCGTTATGACTGGAACTTTTCTAAGTTCTCTAAAGGAGGTTTGAGCAATTTACTCACGTTAGGCTGCAGCTTTGTTGGCTATGAGCGGGGTTACCTTTTACCATCAGCAGGAGGGCCGTTTGATAATCTGCCACTATTGAAATAAAAAAAGGTTATAGTAAGAAAAAAGAAAGAAAGAAAAAAAAAATATTTCCACATCAAATTTATATACATGTATATGTATTATCTGTACACCATTGCGACCACAATGGTGCAGATTGAATTCCCCGTGCGACAAGTCTTGATCTGTGAACATCAAGACGTGCATGTACGGGTTGAGTAGCACCTTCTGCACGATCTGTCCACAGTCGCTCTGCTAGTGCTGCGGCCCGTGGCCAGATACGCGATATTAAGTTCCCTTCGCTTAAAACATCAGACCAAACCGTTGCCTCTCCACCTTCCACAATGCCACCTGAAAACTTAACCCATGGACGATGCTCGTATATTCGTTGCCATGAATTATAAGGTGCACCATTGCTTACTTCATGCCAAGCCCCGTGGCCTGTGTTTAAATCCCATGCGTCTTCATGAGACATTATAGTACGAATACCCCTTAGATAAGTTTGTTCCCATGCAACATTGCGGACTTGTATTCCAATATGGTCTAAATATTTTTGTAAATCTGTTTTATATCGTTCGCTTATTCGAGAAGCCCAAAAAATTGTAAGATTAGGTAGTCTACCTCCTAAAGTATCTGTTTCGAGACCTTGTAGAACTGAGATAGAGAATTTAAGCCACAAATTTAGTGGATCTTTGCCAGGTAAATTCTTTTTCCAACATTTTTCCGAAATCATGCTGCCTCCTAAATGAAATATGTCGTCGACTCCTGTTAGCTGCTTAATTTCTGTATAGAGGCGTACAAGTATTTGGTAAACATTGGAATTTTGAGGATTTAACTGACCGCAAGGAGATTCGCTACAATATGATTCCCAATCCTCAACTTCGAGACAATGGATTAAATCACCTAGCCCTGACATAGGCCCGAAACTCCAAGCATGGCCAACATGTGCTGGTGTATCTATTTCTATTAAAACTCTTATTCCTCGTAGCCTTGCTCTACGCACTAATTCTCTCACTTCGTCCGGAGTATAAACATCTTCTGGAGAATGTGCTCCATACTGAGCTAATTGTGGCACACTGTTTGTGTGCAAAGGAAAAGCTTGTGAGTCACTCATATGCCAATGGAAAGTATTGAGTTTAGAAGCACCCATTGCTTCAATATTATGCATTAATTCCTCAATAGGGAAGTAGTTTCTAGCGGTGTCTATTAATATTCCACGATATTGGAATCGAGGAGCATCATCTATTCTCGCTGCTTCAAGCATCAGTAGTGATCCCATATAGGAATCTAACCATATTAACTGTATAAGTGTTTCTAAAGCATGTCGAGCACCACAAAAAGAACGAGCGGCAATGTCAGCAATGAGCGCTACACCAGTTTTTGGCACAGGCCGAACAGACAAACTATAACTTTCATCGGTGTCGAGCCGCATACGTGGATCACCGCTAGAGTTGACCACGATACGAAGAGCGACGCTACGCCATTCCTCGAAACCACGGACTTTGCGTTCTAAAGTACCTAAGTCTTCACGAAATATCTGAAAAGCTTCTTGTATATGTTCATGTACTATTCTCGAGGGAGCCGATACCATCTCTAAAGAGAATAAATCTGCGCGAACTGGTACTGCTGTAGTGGAAAGACTAACTATTCCGGTTGGTTGGGGCCATATCTGCATTGATGCGCATAGCATGTTGCAAGTTTCCAAAGATTGTAATTTTGATACGTGTTGTGCTCTTTGTGGCAAACATTTCCCATCAATACATTCCCAGTTCCAAAGTGGTAACGTACCTCTAAACAAAATAAAAATTATTTGCATCTACATTTTAATTCAATTAACAATAAAATATTATGGTAGGTAAGTAATATATAAATAGCTTACATATTATGGCCATATGCACATTTGCAAATGTTGGTTGTTCTGAAAATTAGAAAACATATAAATGTTATTACAGTTTTCGATGTAATTTGGACTGTGAAGAACATTACTTTTTAATTTAATATATATTATTTCTAATATTACATAAAACGTTCCCCAAAAAACAAGACCTTTTACGACTATACAGTGTTATAACTACATTTGACAATTTGAATGACATTTGAAGTGGCTAGCCAGGGGCTGATCTACCTAAGGCTCAGACCTAAGGGCTTTGTGGGCTGCAGTCTAAGGCCCCGTACATATAAAGGGCCCCTAGCCCCCATTAAAAGCAATAGACAATACCTGATTTGAAGAAAAGAAAAATATCTAAAATTAAACAAAGTCCAATCATAAGATCCAGGCAACCCAGAGATCGATTAACCTGTGTGCGCTATCAAACGAAACAGGGATATCATTCTCTGGCACTTGTTTGTCGGTGTATTTTTTAGCGTGCGTGTTTTTCCAAATATACTGTTTTTCTTACGGGGCGGGGGACTGACTGTTAATGTTTTCCCAAATCGCTAGACCATCTTAAAGATTTTTAGACATTGCCAATCACTAGCTGTAAAGCAGAGTGCTCATTCTCCAGGATGTCGGATATAGAAAGAAGAAAGCAATCCTTTTATTTTGGTCTCTACAATATTGTTATACAAAAATAACTAACTAAGCCCTTAATAATAAATTATGGTGATGAAGCCAGAAAAGCTTAATATGCTGCTGCGCTAAACGCCGCAGCGCTGGTTTTCAGCTGGTTTTATTGTAGTGGAAATACGATCCGCCATAGCAATATAAATCAACTAATAGTACCTATTTTTTGATGTGAAACATCTAATGCGGAGAGAGGGTAAAGTCGGCTTTTAGCGTGGCGACGCTTTTATTGTACTTGTCCTGTACAAATCTTGCAAGTTAAATTTGACCCACTTCCCGGTTTCCGATTGAGCTGAAATTTTACAAGCATGTGTATATCACGTGACAATGCAATATTATGATGACATGGAGCTGATCTGATGATGGAACTGGAAGGTGGACATAGGAACTCTATAATGAAACGGCGCAGCCTCATCGAGTTTGGGCTCGTATGATTCGTCTTGTCGAGTACTTTGTGTCTAGATGGGATCCAGCGTCTGATAATGGAGCTGGAAGGTGGCCATGCGAAACTCTGTAATTAAATGGCGCAACTCCATCGTGTTAGGGCTCGTTTGAAATGTATTGACTAGAACTTCAGTCATAGATGATATCGAGGGTCTTATAATGGAGCTGGAAGGTGACGACAGTAACTCTGTAATGAAATGACGCAACCCCATCGAGTTTGGAATCATTTGATTTGACTTGACGAGTACTTTGTCTTTAGATGGTATCTAGGGTCTGATGATGGAGCTAGAAGGTGGCCATAGGAACTCCGTTATAAAACGACAGAACTCCATCGAGTTTGGGCTCGTATGATTTGTCTTGACGAGTACTTTGTCTCTAGATGGTATCCAGGGTCTGATCATGGAGCTGGAAGGTGGCCACAGTAACTCTGTAATGAAACTACGCAACCCTATCGAGTTTATACGCGTTTGATTCGTCTTTGTCAAGTTATTATCATTTTATTTCTACAAAATAATTTTGATGTTTTCACATCTGCTAGACGTCCCGGGACGCCTAGTTTCTTTTTTTTGTTAAGTCGGGAAAAAATGTTCCTAACCACACACCCCATCATTCGGGGCAAGAAACAGGGTAGTGTGAGGTCTTTACCCAATAAAGAAACTTGTCGTGTGCCGTCTCTCCACCTTTATTCGCTGGCCGCTGGAACTATGTTACATTCCTTCGGTGGAACGGAACTAATAGTACCTAAAAAAATACCTACACAAATACAAGGGGAAAAGATATAAAAGATGTTATACGGTTTTACACATACATGTCTAGTTAGATTAAGTACATCACTCTTTATTGCCCTAAAAAAAGATAAAAGTAAAAGCACAGGGTGAAACCACAAGTTAATACTTATCTCTAATCCTTATTTCATACTTATATGCCTACCTACATGCGTATTTATTGATCCATGTAAAATATTTTTTTATGAAAAATGTACTTTTGAAAAATTAAAGGAAAGTAGATACCTACTTAAATGAAACAAAATGTATGTTTGAAAAAAATAATTTACAAATTAATACCACGTATTTCCTTTTCCTGCTCTACCTAAGTTTCCAATCACCTAGGCATGCTGAAAATGATGTTATCGAGTGTCTCTTGAGGCTCTGCGATTCTTCAACTACGACGATTCTTAGTTCAAGCTCATTGACTGGAGCTGCGATTCTTTTTTTTTGTATTTATAGGTTAAGGCGGGAAAAAATGTATCTAACCACACACCCTATCGTTCGGGGCAACGAACAGGGTAGTGTGGGGCCCTCGCCCACTAAAGAAACCCGCCGTGTGCCGTCTCTCCACCTGTGTTGGAGGGCCACTGTTGCTATGTTGCATTACTGCAGTGGTCCGCCAGTAGCTTACCCTTTCGGGTACCCTCTACTGAGCGATGCATCCACTCACGGAGCGTCACACCTTCACAGGAGGCCTTGCGGGTGGCGGACATTCCCCGGTCTTTCCACCCGCAGCCTCAGCTAGGGTGGCATAAGGCGCAAGTACTCACATCTGCGCCACCTCAGTCGTTGGCGGCAGTTTGGGTCAGCGGAAGAATCCTGCTCCCTGTCCCTCTCCATCGCTTCCTTCCGTGAGATAACCTCCTTGCAGAAGGCAGCGACCGCGGCCCCATTCCTGTCGCTGCCGAGCATCGCTCTGACCACGCTCGGCAGCGAAAGGTCTCCCCCTATTGCTGCGACGAGTTCACGGCGCTGCTCGGCCCAAGCCGGGCATGACTTGAGCGTGTGCCGCGCCGTACCCTCCTCGCAGCTGCAATGGTGATAGCCCGGAGATGCTTCCCTCCTTGCGACTATGTACAGATATCTGCCAAAGCAACCGTGCCTCGATAGCACCTGCACCAGTCGGAAGGTATGGACTCCATGCTGTCGCCCTGCCCACTCCTCCAGCACAGGCTGAAGCGCTCCTACGGTCCAGAGACCCTCCAACTGGCCGTGGCTGGTCGGCGGGCGTCGCCCTGCCACCTGACCGCCTTGGTGGGCAGGGGATGACCGTCGATTACCCGCTCTTGTGACGCCCGCCAATACGGTTCTGCGAGCACCTCTGCCTCCAAGTCCCACGGAGGGATTCCGGCCAACGCGCAGGCTACCTCGGTTGACACCGTGCAGTATCCGCGTATGAGCCTGGACGCGACGAATCTTTGTGGTATCTACAGAAGAGCCCTACTCGGTGCGTCCAGGGACTCCGCCCACATGGGTGCGCCGTACAGCGCCACCGACCGGACCACCCTTGCGTAAAGCCGTCGGCACGCATCGTAGGGTCCACCCATATTCGGCATGAGCTGTGAAAGGGGGGGACGCTGCGCTGACTAGCCTCGCTGGTCTCGGGCGAAAGCTAACCTTTTTCTGTGATAATATACCTCAAGGTTTGGAGCTTTGGCGGGCACAAATGAATTCAAACTTATTTTTTTATTTATTACTGATTACTAAAATCATTGAGCGTAGTGTAATGTCGTCGGCATATCGAGGGTGAGTGATGTATTCGTCATTGAGGTTGATGCCGGTCCAGTCCAAGAGCTTGAAGACATCTTCCAATGCAGTGGTGAAGAGTTTCGGAGACATAACGTCTCCCTGTCTACGTCCTGTCCTGAACACGGACTGACATGGTGGCGTTTCTATACAAGCACTTCAGCACTTCGATATACAATTGCAAGACACAGTTAGCGCTTATTGTGTGGATAAAACCCACAGTAGTAATTAGTTGGTATTTTCGCATAAATTTAATAATCCATAACTTTTGTGGCCTACTGAGTTTTCTGGCCAGATCTTTCTCAGTCAGGCCGCGTTCCGATCCGGTGGTAGCTTTTTAGTCTTAGCTTCTATTAAAATCAATATATTTAATAATACAAACTAATATAATCAATATTGTCTTTTACTGGTAGTTTTTTGATTACTTAAAAATTTTAATTGGTAGTTTGTGGTAGAATTTTTAAGCACTAAATATAAACAACAATTTTAAAACCTAAAGAGGAGTAATATACTAAATTAATTTTATTTTATTATACTAGCTTAAAATCTCATAAATTGTAAGCATAAAACTTAAAGTAAATATTTAAAATAAATAAACCACAAAATTCAGCTTACAGCAATAGCAGAACAACATATCAGCTTTGGACGCCTACCATGTAAGTCCACCCGTGATCATGAATGCTGTAAAGTATTCGAAACGACGGGATAGTAGAAAAATCAAGTAAACGTGATAGATTCCGTAAATGTAGTTTTATTTCAAAATATTACAGTCATTTTTTCTCAAATATCTTAAATGCATACAATTTTTTAGAAAACGTATGACCTAGTACCTGCATGTATGACTTCGTTGTATACATGTTACTTCCATGGATTTCAGAAATTATGATTGCTGCACTATGGTCGGTTACTTTTCTTTTATTTAGTTGACATGACATAATATGATTCTATCTTGTCTACTATTACAAAATAATCAAAGAAAATGACAGCTAGCAGTAAAGTGGAAATTGAAAGGCGGAATTATTTTATCTAATTTATTTATTTTCACGGATTCTGTCTTTCTTGTTACTTTCTTTTACAAGTACTTAAGTCTTTAGTATGATGTCAACAACAGAAGGCGAGCTAGACTTGGAAGTACCTAATGAACGAGAAGACGGGGAGGTTAGTAAGCTGCTTTGTGCATTCTTCCCATATATCTTCAAAATTATTGCTAAAGCTGTATTTGTTTATATTGTAGTTTAATTGTTTGTAGTTTATTTTAGCGGAAAAATATCTTTCAAAAAGCTGATTTATGTATGATGTTCATGATTTAAAGACGTAATTGTAGTGTGACGTCTCAGGGCGTTTTATTTTACGGTATACTTCATATGTTTTGTAAGTTGCAGTTGGAAGATTCGGATGTCGAAGATGGAACATACATTCCATTAGAACGTCCTGAAGCTTTTAATCCACCATCACTAGTGCACATGCAGATTCAAGACGAGCAAAGCGATGATGCATCGCCGCCAGAGTCTTCTGGTTCAGAGTCAGACGAGGAACCACGCCGGCGCGCCAAGCGTACTAAGTTGCGTCCTAAACGACCTCAAAGCCAGCCGCAACCATGTAAAAAAGAAAAATATAACATTTGGTGTAAGGCTTTACAGGTAACAATGCCTATATCATAATAATAGTTATATTTTATGATTTTAGTTAGTAGGGCTTTGCTTTCATTAAGAGTATCCAGAAATTTAATAGCCATGAACATTTTCAAACTTGTAAATGACCTTCATTTTTATTAACTAGATATTAAGGTGCTTTCCGGACTCCACTTTGTGCTTTTATTTGTGGCAACTGGCACTTATAACTAGCTGATAGCTAGCTAGCTATTTTCATAATTGGAGGGGCATTCATTGCCAGGTAGCTGGAAGCTCTAAGAATCCACCTGATGTAGTACAGCATGAAGTTCAATGGCAATAATAAAATTAAAAGACTTAATGCTATCTAAACTTAGAATGAGTCAGTGTCTGTTGCACCAGATCTGAATTACAACTGCTGTGTGCAGTATACTTACAACTATCACAACATCAACCCGAATGGGTGCCACAACCCTTTACTCTAAAGAAAACTATTTATATCTGAAAAACTGCCTCTGTGATGCAGCAGTAGTGTGAGCGACTGCTGATCATGGAGTCTCGGGTTCGATCCCCAGGTTGGGCAGTGTTATTGAGAGTGAGTGATTCTCAGTAGCAGCCCGGAGTTTGGGAATGTGCTTGGTAGAAGGCAATAGGCCCCTATTACGTGGGGCTTAAACATAACTGGCGAACTGTGGGTGTGTAATATACCTCAGGCCACCTCGTCAGGGAATACAGGTGTGATCCTATGTTTAAAACTGTGACTTTTTACTCAAAATTAAGAATGCAACTATATGCAACTGACTCACTTGTGTGCCGCTGTGGTAATTAATTACCTACAATTAAAAATAGTATGTGTCAAGTAACTAAATTCGGGTTCGATCCCCAGGTGGGGCAGTGTAATTAAGATTTTTCATAAAAAAAAAATAAACATTTTCAGTAGCAGCCCGGAGTTTAGAAATGTGCCCGGTAGACGTCAATAGGCTCGGCCCCTATTACGTGGAACTTAAATATAGTTGGCGAGTCGTGGGTGTGTAACACACCTCTGCCTACCGCTTCGGGGAAAAAAGGCGTGATGCTATTTTTTTTTTTTTTTTTTTAATGACAAATGCATGCCCTTTCCAAAATGTATACTTCATACCAATCAAAATGTTTTGGTGATTGCATATGAATAGTTTTGCAATCTCAACTAGAGTATGACTAGTTGTTGGTTCCCAGAAACTGGCACTTGCAAACCATAACCATCCAAGTTTTTTATTATATTTGGATTATCGCTGATATTAATAGATTGAAATTTTTATTTTTCTTGTTTAGTTTAGCTAATAGCTATTAGCTTGACACAATAATTTTTGAGGAATACGTGTAGCAAGATCTTGGCCACAGACTGCAAAATTATTACAATTTTTAAAATAGGTATAAAAATTCTTTTTTTTTTTTTCCAGGAAGATTTATTGACAGAGGACATGGTGAGCTGTGATGTATCAAAGAAAAGTAGATATGGAGTTGAATCTTATGATTATACTATTAAATATAGATTAGATGATAATTATACCTCTAAAAAGGTTTTTAGTAATAATGATCATTATAAAGAGAGTGAACACACATCAAACAAAAGAAGGCATGCTGATAGGTCTAATAAAAAATTCAAATTGGGTAAAAGAGTCAATAGTTATCACCATAATTCTAAACAACAACCAAGGATAT
This sequence comes from Leucoma salicis, assembly GCA_948253155.1. Taxonomy (NCBI): domain Eukaryota; kingdom Metazoa; phylum Arthropoda; class Insecta; order Lepidoptera; family Erebidae; genus Leucoma; species Leucoma salicis. The sequence continues at coordinate 6,923,612 of OX411820.1, read as the reverse complement.
TGGCTGACCTTACAGTCACTGCTGAAGATAGTATAGACAACATAGCTACAGATATAGCTGAGAAACTTGAAGAGGAGAAGAAGGCATTAGTAGGTAAGTAACAGACCACATTTAACAGTGTCTTGCCCTTAACAAATAAAGAACTGCCAATGGATATTTTCTCAAATATAGATGTGATCTAAATTCAAAAGATCTTTATCATTTAGGCCATATTATATAGCAGTTAAAATTTCCAAGAATCCCTGCACTTGAGGCGTGGATCTGCAACACAAATGCTTCAATTGCAATCGCCAAAAGCAGCCGGATTCCGTAGTTAGTCTTTCATAGTTTAGTATGCAGGTTAAGTTCAATATTATTTACTTACTAGCTTATAGAGGCTAGATTGTAATATTTAAGTGCCTATATGTGTAGTAGAGTTTTTGGAAAAAGAATAGGTACAAGAATTTAATTTTCAATTTCGTTAGCTTTTCCTCTGGCATGCCCACTTTTGTTAGAGTAATAGTAATGTTTATTGAGAAAACAACAAGTTAATATTCGCCTCTTTAATTAGGTGACCCTGTGTCTCAGGAGAAAATACAGACAGCAAAAAAATATCCACTTCTTTAGAATATAACTTGCCAAGCAGATTAGTTTAGTTACCAAAGTATCAATGTATTAATTTTAGTAAAATTTTCAGGCCGGATTGTCGAGGTCTTAGGTGTGCATAAAGCTATAGAATTATACAAAGAAACACAAGAGATTGAAGCTGATGGTGGGATGTTGGTCATGGTAAGTAAGCTAGTATGGTCAGCAGGGAATAAGCTTTATTTTGATCGCAGTTAATCTTGTGTTCCAGGTAATTTAGAAAAATATAAAACTTATAGCATCACGACTGTATTCCTGATGGGGTAGGAGAGAGGCAGAGGTGTATTACACACCCACGATTCGCCAGCTATGTTTAAGTCCCACGTAATAAGGGGCGAGCCTATTGCCGTCTGCCGGGCACATTTCCAAACTCCGGGCTGCTACTGAGAATTTTTCTTTGTACGAAAAAGATCAATAACATTGCCCAACCCGGGAATCGAACCTGAGACCTCATGATCAGCAGTCGCATACACTGTCGCTGCACCACTGAGGCAATTAATTTAGGTGCCTTGCATATCCTAAGATACTTAATCGCTTGTTGTGTCATGGGAAATTACACTAAGGTGCGGCGCAGACGACGTACTATCCGTGGCGCACTCTTTAGTCTGTAAAAATAGAAGCTATGTAATTATATGCCGTAACGCATACGACGCACAAAAAGTCCGGCGGATAAAAAATCCGCGTAATTCTTGCAGACCGCGCCGCGCCGCTCCGCACAATAAGTGCGCGAAAAAAATAGAACGTTTGCTTCAACGAGCGATAACGCAGACGGCGCACACTTTAATCTGCAATCTGCACTCGTTAAGTGGTGGATGTAAAGTATGGCGCCAGAGAATATCATGATAGACATTTAAAGAGAAAAATGTGGGAAGAAGTGGAAAAATGTGGGAAGAAGTGTGCTGTAATATTTATTCCGCACCTGTTTGGACTTATACTATACTTTATGGGAATACCATCAGGATGTTAATCTTGTCGTCAAGTTCCCATGACTCGAATGCGTGCCCTAGAGGAATGATATACGATACCTTGCTCAATGATTACAATGTTTTGTGCGCCGCAGATTCGATCGCACAAAAAGTGTGTCGTCTGCCCTGCACCTAAAGCAGCGGTCGGCAACACGCGGCCCGTTACCCTCTTGCGGCCCGGGATTGATTTTTTAGTATATTAATTTATATACCTAAATAAATAATAACAAAAGTAACTGTAACGTAAATATTATTATATCTAATTTTCGTCATTTCTCTTAAAATAAAAATAAAATGTCTTTCCATTTTAAATAATATGACATATGCGGCCCGCTTTACTTTATACAGCTCTCCCTGTGGCCCCTGACCGCCGATAGGTTGCCGACCCATGTACTAAAGTTATAATTTGAATATTATTATCAGGCAGATAGAAAACTAATTTTTATATAATTATCTATAGGCTACTAATATATTATAAAGCTGAAGAGTTTGTTTGTTTGCTTGAACGCGCTAATCTCAGGTACTACTGGTCCGATTTGAAAAATTCTTTCAGTGTTAAGATAGCCTATTTATAAATCGGGGAAGGCTATAGGCTATATATCATCACGCTAAGACCAATAGGAGCGGAGCACCAATGAAGAATGTTTCTAAATCGGGGTTTAGTTTTCCTTTTGAGAGCCTCCGCTGCGTGCGCTGCCTAAACGGTTGAAGTTTCACAAAAATCATGTATGACAGAATTATTCCCCTTTAAAATTTCTTTAAAAAAGTTCGTGACGCATATCTCTATCTTTTAAGGTTGGCTCACTATAACCTATTTTATGCTAACCAAATTTGTTCTAAAATAATGCATTATTTGCGAAGGTGTTTTTATAAACATGATATTAATCCTTATCCAAATAAATACGTTATTCATCACAAGTATTTAATTTAAAACAAAATTGCCCTTTACATCATTCTATTTCAAAGAATTAGGAGATATCGCAGTTTTAAAATAACATCGCAGCAAAATATTGATCAAGTACTGAAGTTAGCGTTAGCCCAAACTAACTATTCCACACGGACGAAGTCGCGGGCAGAAGCTAGTTTTTGATACAATCTTTTAAACAATTTTTTTTTTCGGTCCCAATATTGGGCACGGGTCTCCTCTCAGGGTGAGAGGCACTAGGTATAATCCACCACGCTTGCTCAATACGGGTTGGCAGACTTCACAAGCCGTCGAGATAATCTCTCAGGCATGCAGGTTTCCTCACGATGTTTTCCTTCACCGAGCTGTGATAAATTGTAAACGAATACACACATCATTTCGAAAAATCTTGAAAGTAAAGGTGTGTTCTGCACAAGGTCTGACTCTTGGATTTGGATCGGACTCGATACTAATGCCTTTGCAGTCCTCGGTTTTACCACATTCATCCATCAGCCTTTCATTGTCCACTGCTGGACATAGGCCTCCCCAAAATGGGGGGTTTTACCATAACCGCCTCGCTTGGCAGGCGGGTTGGCGATCGCAGTGGTTGTTTTAGTACACAGGGGAAAGCTGCTGCCCGGTCCCCCGGTAATCCCTCAGGCTTATACGACTCCCATACCACCGAAGGAATGTAACATGGTTCCAGTGGCCCGCCAATAAAGGCGGAGAGACGGCACACGGCGGGTTTCTTTAGTGGGTGCAGGCCCCACACTACCCTGGTCGTTGCCCCGAACGATAGGGTGTGCGGTTAGGAACATTTCTTCCCGCCATAACAAAAAAAAAAAAAGGCTTATACGACTCCCATAGGAAGAGACGGGGTGGAGCTATTCTTGGTGCCGGCCCCACACGGCACTGTTTATAGATTAGATTTATATGAAACTTTTAAATTTTCCTAATGACGATAATATTATTTAATCTTTACTAATATTAAAAATTCAAAAGTGAGTTAATTTGTTTGTCATGCTTTCATAATAGTCTGGAGCCCAGAAAAATGCATATGCATACCATAGGCTTGTTTTCATCTCGGAAGGACGAATGGTTCCGCATAGCTTTTGCATAGAGATAATCTAACTCATGTTAGGTGAAGTGCAGAGGGGTCCAGTATTTAATTAATAAATATAATACATATTAATTTTCTATGCACTAGAACGGTACTCGTCGTCGCACGCCCGGCGGTATCTTCTTCTTTCTGCTGAAGCGGGACGGTGACGTGTCTCAGGAAATGATCTCCAAGATATTCAATGAGGACAAGAAGGATACGACACGCAAAGTGAAGCGGGCGCGAGCTAAGAGTCGTCAGGTGGTCATGGAGCAGCTAAAACAAAGTCTCACTGGTTTGTATTATCATATTATGTTTATCGTAAATCCACCAACTTGATAGAAGATTTTTCACTTACGTACGTTGCATACAAATCATTTGTGAAGCGCGCAGCTATTACACTTTACAACTATTATATTTAGCAGGCATTTAAAAATATTTAAAATTTGTGGAAATTTATTTTATTTTACATATTTTCTTAAGGAAGATTTACAGACAAATAACATAACTATTAAATATAACAAATGACTTAATCCAATGCTAATAAAAAATCTTCACATATATGTAAGTGTAAATAGTTTATGTGGACTTTGTGGGAAATTTTCACATAATAGTACATCAGAATCTTTTATCTTATTAGTAGGTAGACATTCCACGTTACCAAATCGTTAAAATTAAATTAGTTCTTAACGAGGGATGCAATTAAATGGCGGCGAGTGCTCACCTCCTCTGCTGCAGCCAAAACTAGTTTTTAGGTAATATCTCAGATTCCTGATATATAGTAGCGTGATAAAATATATTTATACCAATTTTTTAATCTAATCAAGTGCTATCAATCCAAATAAGTTTCATTAATTCTGTTCTGTAGTTTCTGTGTGATGTCTGAACAAACAGACAAAAAAAAAATATTTTGTGTTCAGAGACGCCTGAATAACATACATTCACTTTTTGTCAAATATCTTATGCGCAGACCATAGCTCTGTTTCAGCTTTATAATAGTATAGATTACACGCTTCCCTACACGACATAGCACTAGTGAAAATATAGATACGTAGATAACTTCGGTTTCAAGCACCGCGTAGCTAGTTATTGTGCGTGGCCAGTATAGTATTGCGTAATTTCCTTGATAATTTATCTACTAAATAAGAGAAGAGCATAGATCCCAATCTCCGCCCGCCAATCGCCCTTTTGACCTATATTTTGGTTAGCAAACTGTCATTATTAAGGTACCTACGCAAGAACAAAACAAGTATTTCAGCCAAGACTCAATCTTGGTCTTGTTTTGCTTATTACTGGACGTTGGTGATATTTCTAAGCCCGAGTCCGTATAGTCACGGACTAAGAATACAAGCGTCACCACCCAATTTTTTCTACGAGTGTCGGACGTGGCGACTAAGGGAAGTAAGTAATTTTCACCCATTGCATTACTAGTCGTACCATTGCATTAAGGTACCAAGTGGGAGTTGTCACTTGCTATCGGGCCCGAGCGGGTTGGTCCATCTCCTGTGTGACCGGCCATGAAGCACATTGGTGTGTTGTGTTTGTAGCAGGAGATAGCCGTTAATTCTTTCATTTCATATCTATATCCGGTGGGCCGTGGCTAGTCTGCCACCATAGGCAATAAAAAAAAAATTTCGCCGTTTGCATTACTGGTGGTAGGTTGGTTACCAAGTGGGAGTTTCACTTGTTATCGGGCCTGCCGTCGGTACCACCGTCGCCCGTGTGATCTACCATGAAGCACTTCAGTGTTTTTTGGTTGTAGTGGTTCATTATTTAAGTTTACATCTGCAAAATGAAATAGTGTGCAGCAGCTGGTCAGTTTTCTTAGTATAGTCGAGTCCATGAGCGGTGGTTACCACCTACTGGTGGGCCGTGGCTCGTTTACCACCATGAGCAAAACAAAATAAGTCGCTTTTTGAGCTATTGTGCTTCTTTTTTAATGTACCATGCAGGTTCTCCCTATAGAGATAATGATAAACCCAGAAAAACGATTATCATCGTCATTCTATGATTAAAGAATGTCATCTTTACAGATTCTGAACTACCATCGTTACTGTCTCGCGGTGAAGCTACTACACAATCAGAGCACGGTTCAAACCCGCCGCCGTCCCCCGCGACCGATGCGCGGGACTGCTCCAGCGACACAGAAGCGGCCTCCCCCGCGCGTCCTCAGTCCCCTGTACCTCCCCTCCCAGACCGGACTGAGACCCGTCCACTGCAGGACTATGAAGATGACGACTATCTAGAGGTTATGTGTAATAATTACGATATAGACATGTTTTAAATATGTAATTACTAACATGTTTATTAAGATGTACAATTCAGACATGTTTCAATACTTTGCATGTCGGTCATACAGATGAATGAGAACGTTTTGGCGCGGGAAGGTTTACATGTGTAACAATGACTATATAGACATGTTTGAAACTAAACAATATACCCACGGGAAGATTGTTTTTTTGTTAACATCAACCGGTATTAAATGTTGAAGTTTATAATCATAATAGCATGGCAACTTTAATTTTTCGTACAAGTTTTCTCTTTTTCTCATTTGGATCAGCAAGTTGGACCCTGAAAGTGCTATATAGCAAAAATACAAAGCGTGGTGTAACTGGAATATAAGTATAAAATTTGAAATGCGAATATTAGAAGAGGTCTAAAAATAGCGGCACTGAAGAAGTTGTAAGGTTGTGGTGTACAAATTTTTTTACATAATATTACTTAGTATACTTGTCTATAAAGTTACTGCGTGATAAATAAACATCTGATTGATGAGGTTGTATTGTATTTACTTTCAATTCAAATAATCGGAACCATGATTCTTTTTTTCCTTTTACTAATAATATTGTTATTTATAAAGAACTTTATGGACAATGTGATTAAGCCTGTTTGCAACCCTTTGAACATTTGGAATATGTTTTAAATTTCTACTGTTGCTATGCATACCTTGCCCAGTCGGTTTCATATTTAACTTGTCTACATAATTATGTACTTTTTGTTTTGTGTTTTTAAGATTTCACATGCTTAGCTAATTTACTAGAACAAATTAAATTATTTGTGAGTATAAAATTAGCGATTTATTCCAACCTGCATCTTTTTCAATCTACCGCGACGTATCAGATGTATTCACTTACATTTTATAAAGTAAATCTTGCAGTAAATCTCTTTTTCAGTAAAATAATATTTTTTCTAGTAAAGAACCTGTATACCGAGTAAAAGACCCCGCCTTTAGGTACAACAAGACTACTAGTAAGTTACCTAGTGATGTATAAGGTTAATGCGCCCGTGCAAATAATATGTTATGTTGGGCAGTTTTTATAAAGTTTTGTATTATATCATGTATAAAACTGCCAATTTTAAAATATGTAATTGATATTAATTATAGGTAGCTCATAGGAGAGCTAGATTTGAAACATTTGGTGCAGAAGATATTTAAAGTTAAGTGTTGTGTGTTCCTTATTGGTTGTATTTTTATAAGCATTGTTAGGTGTTACTGAGTCGGGGTGGTGTCGTCAACTCTATCGTTACGATATATGTAATACGAAAGGATAATACGACATCCCTAGGCGTTAATAGAATGACCATTACAGATATTTTTTTCTAAATTAAACTACAGGGGGGTTAGACGGAATCTCATATCTCACAATCGACATTGTATTGTCTCGCTTGAGATTGGTAGAGAAACCGACGCGTGAATAATCCGTTGACCTATCACGGTGATCTCTGAACCAATGACAGTGATCACGATACGATGTCGATTGTGAGATATGTGATCCCGTCTAACCCCCCAGTAGTCACAACGGATGTTTGTGTCTCTGAAATTAGCTACAAGACGCTGCGTAGTAGCCATTTTTGTGTCCCAAGGCAAGTGCGTCTTCTACAGTTAACAATTGTAATCGATAATTATATTATTTATCGATTATACTTAAAAATGTGGACTCTTCTATATCCAGATTAAAGCATATTCACTCAAATCGCGTATACTTTTTATTGAATATAAAAACAATAACTAGAACCTAAACAATTACATATGAAAACATTATGATCTCATTCGATTGTTTTGTTAATCGAGTAATAACATTTGAATTAGCACTAATCGTATGATTAGGCCCGTGTGGGGCCGGCTTTAGAATTGTCCCACCCCTCTCCACCCATGGGAGTCGTAAGAGCCGACTGAGGGAATATCGGGGAGAGTGGGCAGCAGCACTCCGAGTATTAACAACATCCACTGCGATCGCCAACCCGCCTGCCAAGCGTGGCGATTACGGCACTATACCCCCTATTTGGGGAGGCCTATGTCCAGCAGTGGACGTCGAAAGGCTGATGGATGGACGGATGGATGAATCGTATGATTCCGTCACAACCCCCACTTGCTCTGTGCCCAAATTCAGACACAAAGATCCGCTGTGACTACTATACATGCTTAGTTAATTCGAAATTAGATTTCCTGTCACATGCAGGACGTGCTGACCGCAACCTTTATTATGCCAAACATTACTCAAGCAGTATCAATGTTGAAGAAATTATATTCGAGTTTAAAAGTTGGTGCCAATTATGTTCAATTTGAAGATTGTAATTTGCTGTCAATTGTAATTATCAGTGGATGTTCTTGTTCATTTATGTATCTATGTATTTGCAATAGTTTGACCTCAGGTAGATTGCGTTTGCTTGTAAGAGTCCGTAGCGTTCATTACATCCTGTAGAATATAATTTGCTTTTAGTTTTACGAATAGTTCAGATGTGTGGTGTTCAATGTTGGGTAAATTATTCTTAAAATAGAATCACTTTGTCTGAGCTTTTATATGTGAATGATTAACATGCTCGAAGTTCAAGGCATCTTTGATCTGATGTCACCGAAGGATAAATGCCATCACCGGTTATCGATAACACCATTGAGCAAATTGCAATAGTCTTAAAAGAAATTTTATTTGGAAACGCACATAGTTTATTTTTGCAATTTTACCTACAAAATTGACGTGGCAAGTGGATTTTGAAAGCGTTTCGACTAATTTAAAAGCATGTAAAGGCGGCTGTGTTAACTATGCTGTGCTGTAACAAACTAACTGGCGTTTCCTTTTAATCAAAGCACAGCCCCCTTAAAATGAAAAACGAAACGTTAGACGAAGTTTCGTTTCGCTTCATTGTGATTGCTGATAGATAGTGTGTGATTGTAAATTAAACGCGTATTGGTTAGACAACCATTGTGATGATTAATTTTCCATATTCTGCAGCACGGACCAGCACAGTACATTACCTATATTTTGCTCTTTTTGTAGGTTTTTATCGGGAACTTAATAAGAGACATGTCTAATATGCTATCAAAATTTTATGTATAGAGATACATCACACGTGTTTAACGATATCAATCAACCCAAAAGGTCCAAAAAACAATCCAAAAGGTTATGGAGATTAAAAGGTATGCTCCATTAGATAGTCTTCAAGCCACGATGCTTTATCGGAATTAAAGGAAATTAATTAATAATGAAACTCTTTTGTAAAATTCAATGAAGAGGTCATTTGGGCTTTGCTCGGGTAGAAGGAAAACCTTCGACAAAAGTTTGGAGATGGCCCAAGCGAAGACGCTCTTGCCCAAATGACAAATCTGAACGAGATAAACGTAACGGACTCTAGATTCACGTGTCGTGTTTCTGTCAAGTACACAGTACGCCACTGAAGATTACGATGGTACTAATAATAGGTACATACTGGCACAAACGCAATATCGTGGTAGTCGTAGAAATTAAAAAAAAAATCATGCGGAATGTTACTGATAGACAAAGACCACTCGAACATATCCGTTTGGCTAGCGTCGTACAGTTGGCGAATTTCTCTCCCACAGAAGAGAAAACAGCCTCTAAATTTGCCCTAAAAATGAGAGGCCCGATAGACTCACTTACAGGAAAGTAATAGACCCAGTCCATTTACGCATTCGAAGTAGCACGATTACGGTTACTTGGGGACATAATGGTGTCTAATTTATAGCAAAAAATTAGTTGTACGTTTACAACTTCTTTTGCCAAAATTAATATGTAACTCAACAATTTGGGTAGTCTGTGGGATTATTTATTTTAATATATAATTATTAAATTAATCGATATTATTGACTGTAAGTTTTAACGGTTATAGGTATATATTGGTTAAATGTTTATTTTTAAAAGGAACAACATGTTAATTCCATTTAAAATAATAAAGTTTGTCGCCGTTAGCGAATATAGGTTTGAGACATCAGTCTCGACTGACAGACTGATTGATATTCGTGAAATTTGGACCACATAAACAAAATCATGGAGGTGAAATTGCAATAAAGATATCGCTTTGGATTTGATTCTAAGATCCTGTAGGGATTACAATTTTAGTAAAGGGGAGTTCAAGTACTACGTAATTATTGATGTCATGATTATAACTTGTAAAGGTTCGCGAATTATTACAAATATTTTAAAGTAACTTAAACGGGTCTTTTTCCGCGTATAAATTAGGTCACATTTTAACGATTTCAACTGCGTTGCAGCATCCGTGGTCACAGGGCAACTGATATTTAAACCGGCGAGCGTGTATGAAGAGAATTATGAATGTTGAGGTAGCGAGCGATGTATGCAAGAATAGAGCCTATTGGCACTCTGTTCTCTCTGCCTACTCCGCAAGGGAAATGGTGTGATGAAACAGACCCGTTTATGTTACTTTAAAGGAATGATTAGGTATAATCTCTCGGCCCTCGTCAGCAAAATTAATAGGCGAACTATATCTCTCATACGCATATCGTCAAAAATAAGCAAAGCAAAAAACTCCTTCGTTGCTTACATAATACTTGAACAACCCCAAATGTTAAGTCTTGATTGACGTAATCAACACAACCTTTTTATATAAGCTAGCTACAAGAGCCTCGCGCCTTACAAATTAGTGTGTAATATATTATTACTATATTAATTACTAGTTTAAAGACAAATCCTTCCTACGATCCAACACCTAACAAACCCTTGTGAGATCCTCAAATACGTGGAATCTCGAAAGTTACCTACCGCTGAACCCCTAGATACGCGGTAGCCCGAATTATTTAGTCTATAACTTGAACAAAATGTTATTTCCCTGCGAGTTATTGATAGTACATATTTATACTATGTAACTGCAATTAAATTATAATATAAATATAACTCGAATTTAATGGCGCCTTATTTGGAATTCGTCTAACTCAGCAATAAAATCCAAAATGAATGTTCGGTGTTTCTAATTTATATATACTATTATAAAGTTGTAACCATTGATGTATAAAAAAGAGAAGAGCCACAATAAGACTTCCTGTAAGTACTCATTTCGTTTAGTGTTGTTTCGACGCGTGAGCAGCCGCAACCCCGCAACCTAATAATACTAAGATCTCTTTTGAAAAACTCATTGACTGTCTCTTTTCTCTCTGAATAGTGTCATTCCACTCACGCACGCAGTTAAAACGTTGTTACTGTTTTATAACATTAATGCGAAATGAATCTTACATTTAAGTAAGATTATATATATATATATATATATAAATATATATATATATATATATATATAAATATATATATATGTACAACTTTTGCCACGATTTCTAAACACAATAGTGAATCCTTAGTATGAAGATCAATGGTTGTAACAGACTACGTATGAACATTTAAGATATTTCAAATAAAATGAATGCATTAGCGTTCCTTACCACATTTTTTTTTAAATCTAATTTGCTTGTTTTGTTCGGGCATCACGCAAAAACTACTGAACGATTTTGTAGCTCTTGATTAGAATTAAAAAAACTGGTACTTAGATATTTTGTTGCTCTACTTACTATTTCAGACACCAACTAAATAATCATCATATAAATTAAAAAGCTACTAGGTTTTGGCCACGGGCAAAGACTGGTCTATTGTATATGTTTGGGCTTATTGCTTAAAAAGAAATATTAAACAATATCGATCAATACCTACTTATTGGGCTGTCAAAAGCGAAACGTTACATCGGGGTTATTACATTTTGGTACACAGAGGCATATTACGAGAAAATTTAAATTTATTAAATGACAGGTTACAAATTGTATGGAAATGACAGTTTTCAGTGGCCATGTCGATAATAGGCCATCTGCTGTGAAATGATGGCAGTAAACATTCCCATTTGTCTTGCAAATGACGACGACTAGCCGAGGGTAGTCCTGATTTATGCTAACTGACCTGGTTTATACAGTATATCATTAACTCGAAATTTTAAGTACTTACCTATTTCTCTTGAAATTCGATTTATTGATATTCCTCTGTACTTATTCTGAAAGTATTTATTGTATGTTTGTCAAGTTCTGACCAAATTCAGAGAAAAGCCTTAGAGCGGTTTGTAAAAAAATTAAGGTAAAAAAAAGTTAAGCCCTTTCAAAATCTCTTTATTTAGACTATATTCCAACAATACTGATTTGAGATTTTATTCAATGTATAGGTTTGTTATAATTAAACTTTTGCATTTTGTATAAATACAATGTATAATACCGGCTGCTTTCAAACTAACGACAGGATAATCTTATGCCATTCAAATCACATTGTAAGCGACGTTTCACACCCGACAATAGCAGTAAACAACATTGTAATTGCTGTCCAATTTTCTTGGACTTTATTTTGTTAAACCTACATTTATTTATGGATAATATAATTATAGTTTATAGGTAAGTCTTAAAGATGAAGAAAGACGTGTTTTGTAAAGCGTAATAAAAAATGTTTGCAATGGACTTGTTTTAGTTCCTTGAATATCCGCATATCGGCCAACGTTTGTATAAAGTCATTCATATATCGTCATAGTGGACCACAGCAATTAGAAATACTGGTTCTTTTGATGTTTTTAAGTATTTTTTGGGCATTTGACATGCTCAGCCATATAAATTAACACGTGTAAAAATCTGAAATCGAAAATAACAATCACGGGCAAGATTTGAATCTGCATCTCCTGGAATACCGTCCCAGATGCTGGCCAATTCAGCCATCGTGACAATTGCTTGGGACTCTCTGTGTATCTGTGAATTTCAATAACACATTAATTCTTAATGTCACGGGTGACGCCTGCGCCATCTGTCGGAAGGTATTTGCATACATTATTCCGACAAATGGATGATCCTGGCTCGTGACTTTTCGATTTCATATTTTCACACTGTTGACACTGGTTTTTAATGTTACCTATTCAACTCGGGCACTTTTATCATCATTGGTTGATTTTATGATCTCAAAAAACGAGAAATTTGTGGTTACAATAAAATTTATATATAAATTGTAAAATGAAAATGTTTCAAAATAATCAAACTTAAAGCGACATGAGCACATCCGCCTATAAAATTATTTTGGTACTTCTAGTATAATTTTGATACTACAGAAGTTACATAACCTATTGTCTATTCTAATTGGTTTGATAATTACGATACTTATGAATCTATGTAGACATAATTATTAATTTCTCTTTGGTATTTTCGAGGTAGAGGATATGGCAACACCTATTTATTTTAGTGCTTTTCGCAACACCCATATTCATATGTTGTGTGCTTTAAGATGGGTGTATGTATAGTCAAAATCGGGAACTATAAATCAAGAAAACTGCATATACCTATGTACATAAATTATTATAGTTGAAATCAGTATTCACACGATAGATATACCATAAAAGCATCAAAATCATTTGATTATGTTACCTGATCAATTAGATTGTTTTAATACATTAGCTTTGAAGTCAGCTGTAATGACTAATTTGCGTAAAGATATGTACTCAATTATGCAAAATGTGAGATAGTAATACATAACTAAAAAAACTAAATTTTCTTGAAACTTGGACATTTGAGTTGGAACGTTTTTCAGAAACTATGTCCAATTATGCCTTAATGTAATTTTTCGGCATTGACCTCATAGCTTCTCTTCTCTCGGTCGTTCAAATGTTCATCTAATTATGAGAGCATGATATAGCTTCACGGCTCCCAAAAAGGGGTTGTTCACACAATCACTAGTGATTAGTGTTAGCCTCATCACAACGATTGCAGTTGTATGCCCACATGTGCAGTAACTCTCTCTCTCTCTCTCTCTAGATGTATGGAACATTAATATTCAGTGGCTACTATGGATGGTGGCGAGTGACCCATTTGTAAAAACCCTTAAAGTTCAGTTTGGCTGATACTACTTGTATCATATGCATGATAACAATTATGCTGATCTTAGCATGTCTTAAAAATTATGTTATACTCTATACATATATTGAGCAGGCAGGTTTGGTGCTTACTATGTACTTTGTCTAATGAAAAGTTTAGGGTTGTTGTCAATCTGATTGTACAGTTATCCAGATACAGACCCAAAAATAATCTTTACAATAAATTTTTTAAAAACAAAATTCATTATTCTTTACTGGATACCCATCATAGTAAATCTTTCTATCTATTTTGTCAAAATAAAAGTAGACATATATATAGAGTTATTTTAATGTTATGGCTCTTATAATGACTTAACAATTTAATAAAGCAAAAATTGCACTAAGCACAAAATATCTCTTTTTAATTATTAATCTTGACTTTGGAAGGTTAAACCTCTAAAAAGTCATGCAAGGACTATAACAACATTTAACAAACACAAATAAACACATTTTGAACAAATATTTGTGTACTGTCCAAATATTGATGTGGCTCATAGCCATTACATAAACCACATGTTATATGTGCACTATTAGGAACACTGAGTGGGAATGTGTAAAGCTGCTCAGCAAGCAAATCTTAAATTATTTCTTGTCATATAATAGTTTACATCTTCCTAAATAAAATAAAGGAGTCCATGTCCTCAAGGAAAATCCAGCATCTGAAAATAGTAATAATAATCCTTACTTATATTTATATTACAAATGTGAAAGTTAGTTTGTAACCTCACAGTGCCATAGCTAGTTTACCAATCATCACAAAATATGGCACACTTAGATACTAATTAACTAGTGGGTAGAAAATGTTTCTAGTATAAAGCAACCTGGTTAAATGAAAGAGACTTAGATCCTATAAGTACCTATGTATTTTTCTTACATACACCAACCATATAGTTGCAAATGGCTTACTTACTTACTTACTTATCATTACGCCATCTCCCTTGTGGGGTAGGCAGAGAGAACAGATGCAAATGGCTATCATCTTAAAAAGAGAAAGACCATAGCCCACCACTATGTCACACAAGATGCTAGATGCTAGTGACATATGCCAGATATACAGGAAATCACACAATGTTTTGCTCCACCATTAGTTAGTGAAGGCAATAGATTATGAAACATCAATATCTTATTCCTTGAGAGGTTGAAATGACAGTCAATGGACTTGTTACCAAATATCAGACCTGAATTACCTCTAAACTATCACCATAGCATGCAATCATAGAAGTTGGAGAGATCAAGTTAGATTTTTTTTTTAAAGAATGCCCTGCTCTATGTAATAATCCTTATATTGCAGGGAACTTTACAAACATACAATTTCATGACAGATATTACAATCACAACTATTTATGGGTCACAAAGAGTTATCCTGTGTAAGGGTAATGAACCCAGAACACTCGGACGGGAGGCTGATATCTAAACCACTCCACCATTTGTGTAGTCATTTAAAGGGGGTACTTAAATAGATTAACCTATATCAGACCGCATGACCGATATCGGTTACGAGGGCCTGTTATCGAACTGAATAGGACTGATATAGGTTAATTTGTTATTATAATGTAATAAGTAGGTATATTTACCAATTGTGGCAGGCACTTCTCTATATGTTCAATATCAATTCTATCACATTTTTCATGTAATGCATGTTTAGAGGCCCTTATACAGGTCTCAGTCACCAGACACTTTGCTACTTCCACAACCAAAGACAATGCATCATTGCCCAACTTTGTTTTGTTATCTTGAAAAGAACCATTCAGAAGTTCTTTTATTATATCCTACAATATTAATTTTGTTTAAACTAATTGCTTTTTTTTGTAAGTTTATGGATAGGTTATAGATATAGGCTATGTAATTTTTAAATTACATTTAGAGCGTGAGATCATTTGACATGTTTGGCTAATATATTTTACTAATGTACAAACAGATGCTAAGTAACATACAATAATGCATATAATAATAATAATGTGAAATTGGCAGAAGAACAATCATATTGCCTAAATCATTAGTAAGTACAAAATAATAAAAAAAGTGATAATAATGTAACTGTATGTGTGGGTTTCTTATATTGCATTATTAAGCGCAAAGAATATAATACTCTCCACCGAGAGATTAGGCGTTTGTTGGTTCTGACTTATGACTTTCTGAGTGTTGTATAAAAGTTACTCTATGTCAACAACTGAACCGCTAAAATACTCACGCGTTTGATGGTGCTTTTTAAATTCATAGTCACTGAGGCAGGATCTATGTTCCCCTCTTCATTTTCATTGCTATTACGGGCCATTATTCTCAACTATCTCCAAGTGTCAGTCAAACACATAAAAACTCAAATTTGTAATCAATGCAACGGCAAAATTATTCTTTAGTTCAATTCAATAAAATGATTGAATTTTGCTCCTTCCTTGTACCTATTCTGTCAAAACTTAAAATTGCTAATGTCATGTCAAATAATAGAATGTCAACTTGACAATCAGGTTTTTAATAATAGCTACTCAGTTTGAGTATTTACCTTTTACCAATTACTTATTCGGGGAATATTTCTTCACAGGTATGTTTAATTTATCATAAGTCGAAAACATATAAAATTAATCATATTCAAGTCAACAGCATGCCTCAATAAAGTGTTGGCGAATTTACCGAGAAGCTTCATATGGAGTTTTGGAGGCAACACAAAAAAACAAGTTACGCTGCAGTAAATCACTTGCCAACACTTATGCACATACTCGTATATACGAAGAGTTAATTAGCAAAATACCACTACTTTTACACAAGTTTTTGGTCGTGTGGGGCCGGCTTTAGAATTGTCCCACCCCTCCACCCATGGGCGTCGTAAGAGCCGACTGAGGGAATACGGGGGAGTGGGCAGCAGCACTCCTTCGAGTATTAACAACATCCACTGCGATCGCCAACCCGCCTGCCAAGCGTGGTGATTACAGCACAATCCTCCATTCTTGGGGAGGCCTATGTCCAGCAGTAGCCGTTAAAAGGCTGATGGATTTACACAAGTTTTGGAAAATAATATAGAGTGACGACATGATTCTTTCATAAACAAATTATTTGTGAATGTGAAAAAAAGGAACTTTACTGCAAGCAGGATTCGAACCTGCGTTCCATCCCATCCGGGGAAGTGCTCTGGACCACTAAGCTATTGCAGTCGCTTAACAGCTATTCTCACATTTTTTTTGATGTCTTTACGACCCATGCCACCTACCGTACGCATTTACATACATTATTCTCATATAGTAAGTGTAATTTTGCAATTAAAATTCATGCGATTGTGATAACGCGATTTTTTAAATATTTTGAGCTGTATTTTAGCACTTGACATGCGGGATTCGAACCTGCGTCCCTTCCTATCCGGGGAAGTGCTCTAATCCACTGAGCTATCGTACTACCTGGTGGTCACACCCAATTTCCTCATCACATTTGTCTTCAACGACCAACACCATCTATCGGAACGCATTTACATGCATTAATCCAATATATACCTAGTAAGTTTAATTTTGCAATTAAAATTCATACTATTTGAAGGCGTGATTTTTTAAACATTTTGATGATGATGACTGAATTGGCAAAGCATCTGGACGGTATCCAGGAGATATAGGTTCAAATCCTGCTCGTGACTGTTATTTTCGATTTCACATTTTCACACTTTGTGTCAAATGCTAAAATTATTTATAAAAAAATCTAAATTATTTTATAGTATTTCATTTACCTACCTTTTTACCTACGTCCCAAATAGCCGGCTGTGTTCACTGGTCTCAAAAACTCATAATCGATCGAATCGAAAACGACAATTGAACTAGTATTACCAGTATTACTCTAGTACAATTGACGATTAAATAGATAAGAGCTATCTCCTTCACTTATATGGTTATCCTATCTTTTGTACTGTTCATTAGTGCAACTTGTCAACAATGTGCACAATATTGGTAATCTTATCTTATCTTCTTGTTTAATGGCTTTTGTTGTGGCAGTGTGAGCACAATTTCGGTAATAGTACCTAATGAGGGAACAGATTTTAAATATCAGTTACTATGAACGTAACATATCTTGTGTAAAATATCATTGGATTCTTCACTGACCACGGCTGTTGAAAACTATTGCTTAAAATAACACCATTAACATTACACACAGTAGTGATGTGCTTTCTTTCTCTTCTTATCTAATACCTTAAGCCTATGGGTAGGGTTAAGTGTAAATATAAAAAAGTATATAACAAGTTTTTCTTAGGACAATAACTATTATTTCTCAGTGACCACTAAAATTCGTAATAAATACAATACTCTGTTAGTAACATCAATTTTTGTTTTATGAGTCAGGTTATCTGCAATAATATCAATTATGTTGTTTTCTTCCATCAGTTCCATGAATGTTTTATCTTTTCTTTTATCGGGAGTGAGATGTTCTTTCAGAATTTCAAGAATGAGTTTATCTTCTTCTCTTTTCCATTCAGCGCTTTCAGATTTGATGGACTCTTCGTCAATGGTCTTGAAGGCGTCAGAATTCTGTATATTGCATCTATCGTCATTATTTTTTGTGTCCACTTCATTGTCCGATATAGTAATCTCCTAATCAGACAAAAAGCAAGTTATTAATATCTTGGTATTAAAGTATATTCATAGAAAACTCGTAACTTGAATAAAAAAAAGTTCCGAGTATTTGTGTTTTCAGTTGCCACACAGGAAAATATTTTACGTGATCCACAAATAGTTGCAAATATACGAGTATATACTAAATCTATGGTTGCAAATGAGTCTGGAAGTACTATGTGTCCGTTTTGTATTTTTCTAAAATCCCCCGCAAGCAAGGATTATTCCTTGGTGCAGGGTGTTAACTTAAAAAAAGGGTATTTTTTTAAACAGTTGGCACAAAGACGTTAACCATTAATTTGTTTAAACAGCAGTTTACCTGTAAAGCAACTCCTACTGTTTCCGAATTTGCCATTGTACGATTCTTGCCCCTAGTGTCTATAGACTGGTGGGCTTACCACTAAGCAGGCTTGTTTGCCAGGATTGTAGTATAAACAAAAATTACTTACACTTTTTACAGTTGCAGGATTTTCATTATTATATTCGTCACCAGAAGAGCTGGTCTCAGCGTCGTATTCTTCTTCATCACTGTAAAAGGTTCATCATTAAATACAAATTTGAAATTTTGTGATGCTTATTTTCTTCACCGAAAAAAAAGCAGTAGGTATTATATTAATACATTACAGCTGAGCTGGATGTCATGATGGTCACCATTATATTAGCAGTGATTATTACGGTTGGTTATTTCGTAAAATCACACGTAACGTTAGTAAAGAAATGCGGTAGCCTAGCTGTAGTATATTTAAGGAAGTGGTTCTTAAACCTTCGTGAGTTATATAATATATGTTCGTACCGCGGTAACGGATACATTAATTCTAAGGTATTTATGATTTTTAAAACCTTAATTTTCTTATGCTAACGCTACATTATCGGAATTCGGCAAAGGTTCGCGCTATCAAGACGTCTGGCCTAACACTTTGTTATAGCGCGAAGTATGCGCGCGAACACGAATCGAACGTTCTATATAAGTTCTTGACTGACAGACATACCTTGACGAATGATCAGCTTCATAATCCATCGTAACTTGAGATTTCTTACCCACTTCTTCTGGTTCCGTGGGTTGTGTCATGTGTGATTTCTCATTAGGGACTTTATCTGGTGTGTCACAGTTTGATTCAGATGTGGACCTATAAGTACAGTCATTAATTTTAAAACAAACTATAATAAAACAGCGCGTAAAAGGCATTTTAAATATTTATATAAAACTAGACTAAAATCCTGAAAGTCGTATTTTACTATCTATGCCCACTTTACACGGGTGGTGTACAGTCGCAGACTAAGGAAATGTAACACTTCCGATAAATTAAACACATAGTGAAAAATGTGAAATCGAAAATAACAGTCACGAGCAGGATTTGAACCTGCATCTCCTGGATACCATCCAGATGCTTTGACAATTCAGCAATCGTGACACTTGCTCCTGACTGCTAATCTAGATAACACATTTATCCTGCTTGTGACTGTTATTTTCGATTTCACATTTTTCACTTTGTGTTTAATGTATGTTGCTAAGCATGTCAAATGCTAAAAATATATATAAAAATATCTAAATAACAAGGTATGTTGTCGATATTTATCCTTAATGTTTGGAACATTTTCTCCACACATTAATGGAAAAAATGCAATAAAAGTTCTACAGCAGATATTGTCAATCAAGTCGATTTAGTTAGATAGATAATTTAAAAATTATAAGTAGGTTTATGTTGCTAAAAGCTGAGTGTATAATTCCCTTATAAAATGCATAATATCGTTGACTGACGTTGTTGGTGAAATAAATAAAAACTAATTAATTATGTTTGTTTTAATTTATTATGCCTGTTTTGTTTCATTAGTTGAAGATGATTATTTGAATGAGCGAGTTCGTTAAAGAAACTGATTTCTTTTATAATTTTATCGATAGTCAGTCTAACTCTTAAAACTTACATCACTATCCAACGCACACATTGACAAATAAAAATTGGTTATGCGTTATCGAGTTGTCAGGTGATCTATACGTTACTATATCTATAGTTCTGACAATAACGAACACAAAAAAAAAAGAATTATACAGTTTGGTGCAGTCGTTCGGAAGTTATGCGCGTACATACATTTCGGGCATTCATTTTTATTTATATAGATGGCGGTGCTATAGATACCGACCTCCGGTCTGCGTGTTGTGGGATCAATTCCCACACAGGACAGCTCTATGTGTGATCCTTAAAATATGATTGTTCTTGTGAGTCTTGTGAGTTGAGCTTGGATGTACTTGTGTCCGTGACATTATATGTTAGTAAAATCCCCCGCAATACAATGATTATTCCTTAGTACAGGATGTTGTCTTAAAACAAAAACTTCCAATTATTTTTTTTCATAAAACCACCTGTCCTGCCTAGACTCCAAAAAACCATTCGTGGGTCTCGACATCTGTGCATTTCTTATATTAGTAATAGAACAAGAATATCAAGTCCCACCTCGTCTGTTTTATATGTGGGAACAGCGTGAAGACGTATTCTGCTAACTTGGGATACTCTCTCATGCTCGACAATATATCTGTACAGATTTCGCAAGCTGTCAACAGATTGTTGTAAAATATACCACGCAACTTTCGTAGTATCTTGATTCTGTTTTCTTCTTTGGAAACTTGCATCTGGAATATTCAAATAAATGGGTATGATGTTTTTAAATGTTTATTATAAGTGCACGCCGGGAGCTAGCAGACGCCGTTGTGCACTCTTCCTGATGATGAACATCGGATATGCTCGAAACCCGGGTCGGCGTAATCGATCCTAAACGTGCGTTACTTGTCGGTATAATAAATCTAATAATATAACACCTATGCATCTAATTATAATTATTATAATGCTAAAGAGCTTATTTATTTAAACGAAAAAAACTCTGAAACTACCAAGCGAATAAGGATCGAGCAAAAATAACAAATGAAACATTAAACTATCGTCATCTCACGTCATATAAGTAACAGTAGATTGTGATATGAAAAATATAGATTTTCAATATATGTATTGAGATTCCTTTCAAATTAAAAATACAGTTAAACATAACGGTACAGCTACGTATATATAATATATTTAATGCTACATTTAATAACACTTATTTATTTTCACCCCATCTCCCTTGCGGGGTAGGCAGAGAGAACAGAGTTCCACTGAAGGAATGTATTATGGTTCCGGTGGTCCGCCAATAAAGGCGGAGAGACGGCACACGGCGGGTTTCTTTAGTGAGTGAGGGCCCCACACTGCCCTGTTCGTTGCCCCGAACAACGGGGTGTGCGGCTAGGAAGATTTTTTCCGCCTTAACAAAAAAAAAAGGCAGAGGAAACAGAGTGCCAAAAGGCTAATATTCTTGCATGCATCTCTCCCTTGCTCAACATTCATAATTCTCTTCATACACGCTCGCCGATTTCGGAGACTTTTGACTCCGTATTTTGGCCCATGAGTTAATTGGCGGGTTCTTCTCATGAGAGGCTTTACTACGGAATCCAGCGGCTTGTGGCGATTGCAATCGCCACTATTACTGCAGATGCACTTGCCTCAGGCGCTCGTGTTAATTATTAGTGTATTCTTGACGATTTTAAGTGCTATATGATAAGCCTATATATAAAATAAAGATATTTTTGAATTTGAATTCCTTCAATACATGCCCGTTTTAGTCTAGGTAGGTGAGTCTCGGTCTCCCCCTGTACCTACATCCTTCCGCTTTCGCATTTACATTCAATAGCAATCAAACAAACTCACATTCATTGTACAAATATATTACTTACCTGCACTTTTCTAACTAGATCTTGAACACAGTTTCTCACGAAATAATCTCTAAAGGCGTCACATTGATCAGCTTGCTCCGGAGTTAGGAAGCATAGGAATTCCTTATATATATCCACAAGTTCTACTCCGAACGCTTCGTACAATTTCTTTGTCAGCTGTATTGGGTCGTGGCTGTCTGGGTTGAACTTTGATAGTATCGTGTACACTCGTCTTTTGATCAGGGAATCTCGGGCCACAGTTGTGCGCGTCAGCAGTTTTAAATGAAACGATGTAACGAATGCTGTAATTATATTTGCTGTATATATTTAACTGTTTTTAACCTGTTAAAATACAATACATTAATTGAATTGCTGTGCTGTACTTCATTGCAACGAAGTTACAGTATTTAAAAGTAATAGATAGATAGATAACTCTTTATTGAAACCAATAGTGTTACAAACAAAGTTTAAGGGCTTCTATACAAGTGTTTCAATTGGCGGCCTTATCGCTCAGAGCGATCTCTTCCAGGCAACCATGCATGGACAGGAATTAAGACATAACATGCCTTATAGTTATTTGTGTACAATACTAACAGTAACATATCTATCTAATAAACATAATATGTAAGTTTGTTTTAATCTACTCACCTAGGACTAATTAATACTTATACAATTACATACAATACATAAACAATTGAAACACCCCAAGTAATGGTACTAGTAAACACATATGGTGTGTTTTACCGCATTCGAATAGAACGAATTACCGTAATTCCTGGTCCGTACATAAGAGGTGATCCATTTCGAGGTTCCCTACTTTTTTAAAGAAAAAAACAGAAAATTCAAATTTGATGGAGAATGTTTATTATCATTTGAAAGAACATTCTTTGGCATTTATTTTTTGAAGATTATGTTTATCAAATGTTGGCCGTTGCTACGTCGCAGATGGTCCATCCGTTGAGTCCAATTTTCGATGACTCGTTCGAGCATTTCGACTGGTAACTGGCGAATGACACGCGTGATGTTTTCCTCCAAGGCCTGAATCGAAGCG
Source organism: Leucoma salicis (assembly GCA_948253155.1). NCBI lineage: Eukaryota > Metazoa > Arthropoda > Insecta > Lepidoptera > Erebidae > Leucoma > Leucoma salicis. The sequence goes on along the minus strand of OX411820.1, from coordinate 6,900,486 downwards.
GGTTTGTCCGCATAAACTTTAGACTTTACATATCCCCACAGGAAAAAGTCTAACGGTGTGATATCACACGATCTTGGTGGCCAATCGACCGGCCCTAAACGTGAAATTATGTGCTCACCGAAATGTTCTCTCAATAAATCCATTGATTGATGCGATGTGTGGGAAGTGGCGCCGTCTTGCTGAAACCAAATGTCACCGAAATCACGAGCTTCAATTTCAGGCATCAAATAGTTGATTATCATGGCACGATAACGGTCGCCATTGACGGTTACGTTCGTACCGGCATCATTTTTAAAGAAATATGGACCGATGATTCCACCGACCCACAAACCACACCAAACCGTTGTTTTTTCTGGATCAAGTGGCAGTTCTTGAATCTCTTCAGGTAGCTCTTCGTCCCAAATGCGGCAATTTTGTTTGTTTAAATACCCATTGAGCCAGAAATGGGCCTCATTACTATGTTGTTACTAGTCGAAATGCTCGAACGAGTCATCGAAAATTGGACTCAACGGATGGAACATCTGCGACGTAGCAACGGCCAACATTTGATAGACATAATCTTCAAAAAATAAATGCCAAAGAATGTTCTTTCAAATGATTTTCATTCTCCATCAAATTTGAATTTTCTGTATTTTTCTTTAAAAAAGTAGGAACCCTCGAAATGGATCACCTCTTACAATCAATCCTATAAAATGCTTTTTTATTGAATTAATTTATTTCCAATGCATGTTATACAAAAATATTATTTCTAATGCATATTATATAAAAATATGTTTCTGCACTCTTTCTCCATTTAAACTTTAATTGTGCCAAATCTCGCTCTTCCCGGTGCGCGCATATGTGCTAAAAAAAGTGGTACTAAGTTTTTTCATCACATATATATAAAAATGAATTGCTGTTCATTAGTCTCGCTAAAACTCAACACTGGCTTGACCGATTTAAATAATTGTTTTTTGTTTTGTTTGCTCTTATACAGTGAGGGTTTAAATGTAAAAAAAAAGAGGGAACACTATAAAAATGTTGAAAAAATAACTTTGTATGGGTATGTGGCCAACATGACAGCTACTATCATTCTTTCTAATTCCAAGCAAGTTTCGTTTAGGAACCTATCATAATCTAAATATTAGACGATGCAAATTGATTAGGATTGATAATCGTTGATAAAATAAATAAAGTTGTAGGTGATACGAAGTTCACAGAGTCATCTAGTTTATTCTATTGTATATTATATTTCTTGTGTCCGTGTGTTAGTCATTGAAATCCTCCTAAACGCCTGGACCGATTTCTATAATTTTTTTTTGTGTATGTTTGAGTAAGTACCGTGTTGGTTTAGATTCACATTTGGACCCGGTAGGTGGCGCCAGGATAGAATTTCAGGATTTTTTCTTCAATTTATTTGTGTATGTTTGAGTAAGTACCGGGATGGTTTAGATTCACATTTGGACTCTGTAGGTGTCGCCACGATAGGATTTCAGGATCTTTTCCTTCAATTTATTCTAATGTAAGTATAGTAGTAGTAATATACCAACTTAACGAATCCAAACGAAACGCCAATGTTTGGACAGGACAACGTCTCCCAGGTCCGCTAATTAATATATAGATTTTATTTCGAACGTAGGTTACTCTATATCTCTGAGCGCATAACAACTTTCATTTCTAATGTGCTGTCTACACGCCACGCTTGCACAGATAAAATCACTCAGCCTAACTAAAAACTATACAGCTCCATCACTACGTTTTTAGATATGATGGCATATGACGACGACACGAATGCACTAAATAAATAATTTGTTTAAATATTCATAGTCTATTTTAGAAGAACGTAAATGAATCGCATGCGTATGCCCGATGGCTTAGTGATCTAGCAAGTTCCTACCGGGAAAGGGAGAGGTGCGGGTTCGAATCCTGTTAGCAGATATATCTATTTCTACATTAATAAATATATTTCTTGTAAAATAGTTCAATCATATCAAGCTAAATAATACTTAATTACAAAATTACATTCACAGTCTACTGAATACAAATAGTTGCTGTATTTAAATAAAATGGTATAATATGACATAGTATGACCTATCATATACTCTTGCAGCAACACACACTACAGAAGCTAATAAATAAAAATAACTAGATAGAGAGAAGAAGAGATTCATGAATTACAAAATTTCATTTTTCCCACAGCCCATTACGATCCACTGATGGGCATGGGTCTCTGTCGTATACTCCAGACCTCGCAAGGTCTCGAACAGACTCAAGACTGGCGATGATCTTTGATATTCCTGTCTATGGGCTCTTAACATCAATTCTTTAAACGCATTATATTGTAATTTTTAACACTTACAACATAAAAATGGAGATGGAGTGGAGATTACATACATATCATCACGCCTGTTTTCCCCGAGGGGTTAGGCAGAGGTGTTATATACCCACTATTCAACAGCTATATTTATGTCCCACGTAATAGGGGGCGAGCCTATTGCCGTCTACCGGGCACATTTCCAAACTCCGGGCTGCTACTGAGAATTTTTCTTTTTACGAAATAGCTCAATAACATTGCCCGAACCGGGGATCGAACCCGAGACCTCATGATCAGCAGTCACTTACACTTCTAATCAAATATCCAATCAACTGGTGACATCTCTTCAAAGCCATTTTAGTTTCATTAAAATCTATTATAAAAATTTTATTATTAAAATCTGTTCCCTAATTTCGAACAAACAAACATACAAATATTGTACAAAAAATATTTTAAGTCCTAAGTCGTTTAAAACGTATACCGAAATATACAAGACAACAGATTTTATTCTCAATTTTAAGCGGTAAGAAGGTACCTACCTATTTTTGTTTCACAAATTCTTCGCGCTCAGACGCCGATACAGTAATTTTTAATACACAGACACGGTTCTTTTAAAGTTCTATAATAGTATAGATATTTGCAAAAGTACTCACCGAAATCATCCAAAACAAATGCATTATCGTCATTCTCATTCTCTATAGTAATTTTATTGTCTTTGGTTTGTCTCAAACTCTTCAATTTAGCTTCGAGCAGATCCAATGCGTTCATATTATTATTTTTATAATTACTCACTAATATTCTTAGTCTATTAGTCACGGTGGGAAATTTAATATCCCTACAATAACACGATTTACTAGATTTATTCGTGAAATAGTCTGTAATGGCAGCTTGTCTTTGTTTACATATCTTTCTGAGCAGCACACAGCATGAACAATGTTCATCGTTTCCTAAACCGGAAGATGTTTCAACAGATTTAGAACTTTCTGGAAGATTATTCTCGATTATTCTTGTAGTTCTTGTAGGAACTTCGGCGGGAGTACTGATTGGTGATGTATTGCTGTTGACTGTTGTAACATTAGACATAGGCATCAAGAAAGCGCCGGTAGTTGTTTCAACCAGTTTATATAACGACAGTGTTGTGGTAGTTACAGGCGCTATCTGTATATCGAATTTGTCTGACAGGATTGGCTGCGGTGTTTTAGGAAGGATATTGATTCGGTTGCTAACGATTTCTTTCGTGAAATCGATGGGCAGTGGAGCTTTAATGGGTTCAGTGACTTCTTGCCCTATTTGTACTTCCAGCCCTTGCGGTACAATTCCAGTGGTTGTGGAGCGGCGAAGTAGAAAATTCTGGGTAAATATGACAGGAGAATAAACAAAAACGAATGAATTCATGGACGTTATTTTTTTTAATATTTTAAAAAGCCAGAAAAATCATTGGAATTTTTCCCCGGAATCTGCGGTATGACTTACACTCGTATAGTATGGCCTGCCCCCTGAGGCAGAATGTCATATTTCACGTGTCGACCGTATCGAGATCACTGTGATTGGTTGAGAAACCGACGCGTGATGTCACAATAATCCGTTGGCCAATCACGGTGATCGTACAAGCGAGACGATATGGTCGACACGTGAAATATGACATTCTGCCTAACCCCCCAGAGATGATAAGCCTTATATCTACAAAGCACTCTAGGGTTACTGAGTTTTGAGTTCCAGCAATCAACTATCATTAGGGATATAAGTAATGCTCATTGGCAGACTACTCACTCTAAATCTCTTGCTAGTTTTGGCGAGATAGCGCACCCATATCTTGGGTACTTCATGCTCGGGTTGCTCATACAATGTCATTTTAGGGTTAAAACGTAATAGTTTGTGTTTCACAGGCGTTATCGTGCGATTTTCGAAGAATTTCTGTAAGACATGATGAAATTTTAGCTATACACAGATAATAATACTAATTATTTATTTACCTTTCAATATTATAACGATGGTATTTAATAGCCAGAAAACCTTCTTAATCAATTAAAAGTCAAATGTTATAATTATCAGATTTTTTATTGACAGCATATGCCCCTCTATCATCAGTATTCAGTTTCAAGAAAAAGTACCAAACGCACCAACCCCCATCATCCTTCCTGTCCTCTACCTATCCCCTGTCTTATCCCTTTCCCTGCGGCAAGCGAGAGATACCTCTGATGTTGCTAGTGTCTACGGTAACCGCTTACCATCATGTCAGTTTGCCATACCCGTGGTATAAAAAAGATGCCCTCTTTGAGTTTTGTAAAAAGTAATAACCCATAAAAATATTGTTCGACAAAAAAGAGCTTCCAAGATATAAATATTTAGGGGGTGGCCAAATTGATTAGACTCAAGATCTACTTTTTACTTAAGAAACCCTATGCGCCTATCTGCCAATTACATACTTATTGTAATTTTAAATAAAATAGTATAGTTACAGTTTAAAATGTTAAGAGTAAAATAGTATACATTGTACTATAGGTATTTAGTATTTTAACTAAGTTGCGCAGTCAGTTCTTTGTATTTTTTACCCTTTTTATAAGGCGGGAAAAATGTGCCTAACCGTACACCCCGAACGAACAGGGTAGTGTAGGGCCCTCACCCACTAAATAAACCCGCCGTGTGCCGTCTCTCCGCCTATATAGGCAGGCCACCGGAACCATATTACATTCCTTCAGTGGTTTTTTACCCTAACGCGATCGAATGGACATCAGCGTTGCAGTGCATCTTAATTGCTGCACTGCAACCTCGTTGCTGAATGCGGGCCTTATTGACACCCTTGAATTTGCGTATTTTATATTTTGTTGCGTTTTTCTAGGTTAAGAATATTTCTTTGGTATCATTAAAATAATTTGTTTGTTTGTAATAGCCGCGATCGACCAGTTGGCCATCCCTGAAACACATGATACCACTATTAGAGAAGGAAAATTCGAAATTACCCCAGTGGTAGGTTTTAGTACTAGAATAGTTCGGATATTGGTACTAGAATAGTTCGGACACAAGCAGATAATAAAATTGCAATACGTAATTTTGATTATCCATTGTCCACGACAATACACTGTCAGTGCTGTCAACTGTGCCCGTAAATTGCTATTGTATTGGGAGTTTTTGGTTGAAATCCTATCACATACGAACAAAGTATTCCACTAACGTACAAAGTTTACATGGTGATGAAAAAATCCGCTCCAGATAGAACAAGAACAGCTATTGTGTTGCGGTATCGGGTGTGTGCGCCGGGTGTTACAGGTATAGTGCCACATTTTAGCTACTAAGGTTCCTTATTTCAAAGCGATTAATTTTACTTGTTTGGATAACACACATAACTCGTGATTGAAATGGCTTTGAAAAATTATTACACTACTTACTTACATATATAGGATTGTGTTCATCGTTGTTGATCTTACGTACGAACTGTATATGTCCCAACAGTACTTTGTAAGACATCCACGGGAACATATGCTTGACGACCAATTGCACTGTGACGCCGAGACCCCAGCGGTGTCGCGGGTGCGGTGCCTGACGTTGCTTGTATATAGACGGATTGTTTTCCACGTAATCCCAAAACTGGTCCAGCCCAAGGGCTATTAATCTGTTAAACAAAATTCATCTGTTTATTATAGGCCTATCCGCCACCTGAGCTCCACACCTATTAACACTTGTTCAACTATTAGTAATTTTTTTTAAGTTTCGTCTCCTTTAATATTTTTTTATACTACGTAAGTGGCAAACGAGCATACGGCCCAGATGGTGTTAGGTAGGATACTAAGGAGGGATAGGAATGATAATAAGGAGAGGATAGGGAGAGGTTTGGGCCTCAGGCACTCTTACTCACCATACGAAACACAACGGTAGGTGTACCTTTCGTTGTTTCACGCAGATATTTTGTGTGAGGGTGGTACTGCCCCAATCGGGCCGGCCTACACACACACCCTGCACTGAGGAATAATCCTTGTAATGCGGGGGTACTTTACAAACATACCATTTCACAGACACAAAGTACACCCAGACTCGGAACAACCATTTGTGGATCACATAAGCGACTCGGCAGTACTCTTAGTATTGAGTCCCTGAGAGGCAGTTACCACTTAGGTATCATCAGGTGGGCTATAGCTCGTCTAATCCCATTAGCAATAAAAAAGTGAATACGCTTTTAAAACTCTCACTCACGCATCCTCGGATCTGGTGTAGGCATATCGCTTGGTGTGATACGAGCGGTATGGCATTGGTGGCAGTAAGTACGGGTACAGGAAAACAGAGCTGTTCGCAATCGTCTTCTTTAGTATTTCGTGGAAATCGCCCACGTACAGGCTCTTGCTCAAGAAACGACGATGACTGTGTTGAGAATAATAAATACTTTAACATGGTTACTGTAACTATGTGTTAACACAAAGTGTGAAAATGAGAAATCGAAAATAACAGTCACGAGCAGGATTTGAACCTGCATCTCCTGGATACCGTTTAGATTCTTTGCCAATTCAGCCATCGTGACAATTGCTTAGGACTGCTAATTTCGATAACACATTCATATTTAAGGTCTTGAGTTACTCGATCTTGATTTTCAATTTAACACTTTGTGTTAATTTATATGGCTAAGCATGTCAAATGCTAAAAATATCTAAATGTCGTCAATTTGTTACAGATTGAAAGATAAGGCCACTGAAGGAATGTAATTTGGTTCCGGTGGCCCGCCAATAAAGGCGCAGAGACGGCACACGGCAGGTTTCTTTAGTGGGTGAGGGCCCCACACACCCTGTTACTTGCCCCGAGCGACGGGGTGTGCGGTTAGGCACATTTTTTACCACCTAAACAAAAAAAAGGTTGTAAGATAAGGATTTTAGGCTAAATAATATTAAAATTCTAGCCTTATTAGCCTTTGCCTCCAGCTCCACAGAAAAAAGCATTGTCTTTTTTTTTTCAATACCTTCAATGTACAGCCACAGCTCTGTTACAGCTTTGTAATAGTACAGATTTTTGAATTTACTATGTTATACGTACGAGCCCCAATGCAAAATAGTTCATCTAGTGTGAAATTTTATCTGTGAGATTTTTTCTAACTTCGTTATTTTTGTATATCTATATAAAATATTAGGCTGTTCTACTATCAAATTTCGCGTTACTTATGCCATTTTTTAATTATGAACCAATAAACTATTTTAGCTTTTTAAATTTATACATATCCTGTTTTAAATTCGAAGAAGTTATGAGCAAAATACTTACTTACTTACTTATCATCACGCCATTTCCTTTGCGGGGTAGGCAGAGGGAACAGAGTGCCAAGATGCTCTATTCTTGCATACACCTCTCGCTTCCTCAACATTAATATAATAATAACTAATATAATAACATAACTCTCATCATACACGCTCGCCGATTTCGGAGACTCCTGACTCCACCTTCCTTCAACACATGACCAATTTGGTCTAAGTAGGTAAGTCTCGGTCTCCCCCTGTACCTACAGCTTTCCACTTTCGCATTGTATATCTTCTTAGCCAGTCGCTCGTCCGGCATTCTTTCCACATGTCCGAACCATCGGAGCATTCCCTTTCGCATCTTTACACCAATACTCTCTTTCATACCTACTCGCTCTCTTACGTCATTGTTACGAATGTGGTCAGTCAGCCTCACTCCACAGATTCTCCGCAGAGATCGCATTTCGACCGCATTGATTTTGCTCTCATGCTCCTTTTTACATACCCAACTCTCGCTTCCATATAATAACGTTGGGACAAGCACTGCGTTGTGTATTGCGACACGTGCCTTCTGGCCGAGGTGAAGGCTGCCGAGAAGTTGTCCCAATGCTCCGTTCACTCTATTTCCCGCATTCACTCTTCTTTCTACATCAGTGGTGTACCTTCCATCCCGACTGAATCCACATCCAAGATATACAAATTCATCCACTTGTTCTAGCACACCATTTCCTATTGCTACTCTAACATCTGTTCTGGCTTCTTCTCTTTCAAAAACCATTACTTTGGTTTTGCTCACATACACACGTAGGCCCCTTTTCTTACAATCTTCTGCCATTACGTCGACTAGGGTTTGCAGGTCAGTCGCAGACTGCGCTAATAGGACCGCATCGTCTGCATATAGCAGCGAGTTAACCACTGAGTCGCCCATCTGAACTCCCACATTCATTTCATTCAACCTTTGTAGACATTTATCCAGATATATGATAAACAATCTGGCTGATAGAAGGCAGCCCTGTTTAACGCCGATATTGACGTCAAACCAGGGTGATATTCCATCATCCAGCCGCACACAAGCTCTGCAGTCCATGTAGTTGGACTGCACCGCTTGTAGCAGTCTACCGCTAATACCATACTCCGGCAAAATGTCCCAAAGTTCCTTTCGGACAACAGTGTACAGATGCACAACAGTACAAATGCTTTCTCCAAATCCACAAAACTGCAGAAAACCCTCTGGCCTACAGTCAGATGCTTCTCCACAATGTTGCGCAGAGAAAACACTTGATCCATGCATCCTCGTCCACACCTGAAACCTCCTTGTGCCTCACACAAAAAAAATAGTTCGTCTAATTGTTAATCGATGCAAAAGAGTTCGCCTATCGGTGAGTTAAATAAGATTATTCCTTCTTTGTACAATTATGTTGCATAATTTAAATTTGTAAAAGTAATTCTGTGTCATTTGTCAAGTGAGACAGTATAAATTCTGAAAATTTCAGTTCTTTTCATTAGTTTTCAAATAACAATGGGTCGTGGCAAACCCGTGTGTGAAGAGCTTCGAAAGCGAATAGCTTGTGGGGTCGATGCTGGCAAATCAAGTTACCAAATATCTAAAGACTTGATACTTCCCAGGTCTACAGTCCAATCTATCATTCAACACTATAGAAATAATAGAATGACTTCTTGTTTGAAGAAATCTGGTCGACCACGCATCACAAGTGCAGTAGACAAGAGAATCCTGAAGAAAATTATCAAAAATAATCATCGTGGTCGAGCTGGAGAACTCACGGTGCAATGGAAGGACATGATTCACAAAGACGTCTCAAATTCAAATTCAAAAATAACTTTATGTCATAGGTTTTATATAACAGCACTTAAAATCGTCAAAGTTATTTACTAATAACTAACACGAGCGCTTGAGGCAAGTGCATCCGCAATGGAGCGATTGCAATCGTCACAAGCGGCCGGATTCCGTAGTAAGGCCTTTCATGAGAAGAACCCGGCAAGATACTCATGAGCCACTTTTTTAAATCTTAAAGGAGAAAGCCAATTTTGTTAGGCCATTAGGCCCAATACAAAAATCCACGAGCCTTCTTGATTTCTCATCTTTCTAATAGGAAAAATTGTCTAGTTTCATAATCTATAAACAGTTTTCATTTCGGTACCCGAGTTTAAGAGAAACTCATGTTTTTTATTTTATAAAAGTGAGGTTATAATATGCCTTAAATTGAATTTATTTAAAAATTTAACATTGATGATTTATTTGTTCAGAACAATAATTTCAATCAGGAAATTCTCAGTCATCAGTAATAGCTCGGAATCTGACTGAAACCACGACGCGTATTTGTACCTAAGTCGTTTCCCTCTTTCCTATGTTTTGTAGGGAGTTGCTATCCTGATAACTAGTCTATACTTAGTTAGAATGGCTAGAATATTTATCAATGTGGGTAGGAGTAGTCCTGCAGTGTGGACCATAGGGGCGCTTCAGCCGATGCTGAAGGAGTGGGCAAGGTGACAGCACGGAGTCCTTACCTTCCAACTGGTACAGGTGCAGTCGAGTCACGGATGCTAAGGCAGATATCTGCACATAGTCGCAAGTAGGGAAGCGACTACGTGCCAACACCATTGCCGCGGCGGCGAGGAAACGGCGCAGCACACGATTGAACGTCGCGGTAGTAGGTGGGAACCTCTCGCTGCCTAGGCAGCGAGAGGTTCGTCATTAGAGTGATGACATACCTACTTAGGTGTGCAGATTCGTTACTAAGAGAGGGTACCTGAGAGTAAGCCGCCGGACTGAAGTAATGGCATACAGTTCCAGTGGTCCGCCAATACAGGCTGTCAAATAACAAGTTTATTTAGTGGGTGGGAGCCTACACTACCTCCTTGTTCTTTACCCCAAACAACAGGATGTGCGGTTAGGAATATTATTTCGCGCCTTTAAAAAAATGGGGGTAATCCTGTAGTAGCCTTGTGCTGAATAATGTTAGATACCTGTACCTAGTCATCACAGGCCGTTCGATGCATTTTAAGCAGAATACGCGCGCCGATAACCGCGTGCATGTTTGCAGTTTGTGCCCTATCTTATAGGTAGTACTATTTAAGGCTGAAGAGTTTGTATGTTTAGACGCAGTTGTCTCAAAAACTACCCGTCCGATTTCAACAAACCCTTGTGCGTTAGATAGCCTATTTATCTATTTATTCACAGACACACACCTCTTGACATTTTGAGATTATTCGAAATTATATGTATATTTTTTTACCATTTATCACTGCTCGGTGAAAGAAAATATTGTGAGGAAACCTGGATGCCTGACAGTTTTTTCAATAGCTTGTTAAGTCTGCCAACCCGCACTAGACCAGCTTGGTGGACTATGGCCTAATCTCTCTCACCATGAGAGGAGAAGCGTGCCCAATAGTAGGAGATCAAAAGAGTTGAAAAAAAAAAGATCCTATTGATTATATGAGCCTATTTATTGAGGAAAGTTACATAGGCTGAATTGATAAGTAAACCAAGTTAACGCGGATTAAGCCGCGTGAGTTAGTTAGCAAAATATAGAACACAGTAGTTATCCATAAATAAACAAACAACCATGTTATGAACACACTAATGACCAGACAACAAGAAAATAATATCTCAAGTTTAGGATATGATAATAAATAATGAACAAAAACTTATTTACATAAGTTTTATTATTATTATTTTTTTATTGCATGTAGTGGCAGACGAGCCACGGTCCATCTGATGGTAAATGGTAATCGTCGCCCATGGACTCGACTATACCAAGAGTATTGTCAAGCCGCTGCTAACCAATTCATTTCACAGATATGAAATTAAATATAAACGGCTCTCAATTCAATCTCCTGCTACAGCCAAAACGCAACGATGTGCATCGTGGCCGGACACACGGGAGATGGTAGTATCAATCCGCTCGGGCCCGATACCAAGTGAGTACTTCCACTTGGTACCCAGCCCTACCACCAGTCATGCAATGGATGACAATTGCTTACTTCCCTTAGTCACCTCATACGAAACCCATGCGAAAGAATGGGGTGGTGACACTTGTATTCTTAGTCCGTCACCACACGGACAAAATTACAATAAGAAGGAATGAGTTAACGAAATTCACAGTCCCGAGCATTATCACGATAGCTGAATTGGCAAAGCACCTGGGACGGTATTTCAGGAGATGCAGGTTCCTGTTATTTTAGATTTCACATTTTTTTTATAGCTTATAGTGGCAGACGAGCCACGGCCCACCTGATGGTGAATGCTATCCGTCGCTCATTGGCTCAACTATATCGAGAGTATAGTCAAGCCGCTGCTCACCATTTCATTTCACATAGGCACATATGAAATTAAATAATTAATGGCTATCTCCTGCTACAATAAAAACACACCGATGTGCTTCATGGCCGGTCTCACAGGAGATGGTGGTACCAACCCGCTCGGGCCCGACAGCGAGTGAGTATTCCCACTTGGTACCCAGCCCTACAACCAGTAATGCAATCGGTGATAATTGCTCCCTTAGTTGCCTCGTACGACACCTGTGGGAAAGAATGGGCTGGTGACACTTGTATTCTTAGTCCGTCACCACACAGATAAACATTCTCACATTTTCACTTTGTGTTAACTTTGTGAATCACTTATATTTAAACTGGATTAAGTATCCAGATGAGGAGCATTGCTATTTTGAAATAATACGTTGCCTATTAATATTTTTCCGTCGAATGTAGTCTGTCAAATATTTGAGAGTACTTAACCTAGCTAGAGTAATATTCAGATACACTATCGCATCAGGCCTGTCTTCAAATAGGTGGGCGGATTTTAAGTAAAGAAAGCCACCGATGTTGGCATGGTGAATGATTTGTACGATAACGGGCGTAACAGACATATTGTGTCAAAGTGAATGGTACCAACGTAAAAACAGTAGGATATTTCCTCAGACTAAGAACTACTAGACGGAGCCACGGCGTGGCCGCACGTGAAACAGCAATATTTTTTTTTAAATGTTGCCAGGTTGACAAATATTTAACCATATTTGGGCAAATTAAACGATAGTTAGAATGAGGTCTGTAACTAGGTCGTAAATAAGAAACTCTTCGTAACAAATATTTTATTGAAAATCGCAACGTTTATCAAAATGATTATGTAAAAGTAAATCTGCCAAACCTCTATTCTATTCATCCAACCATCAGTCTTTAAACGTCCACTGCTGGACATTGGCCTCCCCAAAGAGAATACCAGAACTAGCGGGCTTGTGCTGACTGCACCCAACGGCTCCCTGCCGCTTTGACCATATATTTGGTCCATCTGGTGGGATGTTACGCTGCTGTGTCCGATACGTGGTCGCCACTCGAGAACCTTTTTCCCCAACGGTTGTCAGTTCGTCGAGCGATATGGCCTACCCATTGCCACTTCAGCATGCAAACTCGGCATGTCGGATATTCACGTTCTACCTCCGTAATAAGAATTCGATCACGTAGAGAAATACCAAGACTTTGAGCCTTGATGCAAGATAAGTATTGCTTCTCCATAAATTGCCGTTCTGTTCGATATCTCATCTGGTAAATAATAATAAGTTATATTTAATAAAATAATAGTACACAAAAACACAATTAAACTATTTTTACTTTCTTTCTGGGTAAAATAAGTAAAGAATTATCATCCTTCCAGCGCTGATGTAATTAATTGAATAAGATCTTTTTTTTATTGCATTTAGTGGCAGACGAGCCACGGTCCATCTGATGGTAAATGTCAACCGTCGCTCATGGACTCAACTATACTGAGAGTATTGTCAAGCCGCTGCTCACCATTTCATTTCACCGATATATAATTAAAGAATAAACGGCTATCTCCTGCTACGACCAAAACGCAACGATGTGCTTCATGGCCGGTCCCACGGGAGAGAGAGTACTATAAGTGTTGAAGTTAGTTTGTTTTACTCCTGGGTTTTATTTTGAAACCCTTAAATCCCAGGCAGGTGTCACAAGAGAGCAAATCAGTTTCTCTGAATTCTAGATTATGACTACAGCGGTAGTCATAATCTAGAATTGAGATTTACTTACAAAGTTGAAGTACAAAGACTTTAAAAGCTATACTTACATGAACATATTCACTGGCAATGATTTTGCTCCCAACGTTACTATTTTCTTATTATGTATAATGAAACATTAACAAAATATCGTGAAACATATTTTGGGTATTTCCTGGTTGCCTCGTTTTCCCGTAGCATCCACCCATTTCGATCTCGCATCTGGATTAGAGGAAAACCTAAAATGGTAATTTTTTATCATCATCTCATTGTGTGAAAACTGGGCAAATTAAATTCGCAATAAGGCAACACCGAAACAATTCTCAGTAATAGAAATTTAGCTAGAAAACGTGTTTTGCGAGTGTATCTTAGTAGCAATTATTAATTACGAGTAAAAAAGTCCATTTTATATCACTTTATAGCATTCAATCATTAAATTATTTCATTTTCGACTACATATGAATGAAATGTTATACCTGTATTTTTTCGCTCGCTGTAGCTTTTGTAGCATAGTACACTATTTTACAAGCATTATTATCACGTAGTCTTTTTCTCAAAATACTGATTTAATACGTAAATATAATGTAAAACCCGAATTTTTATATAAATGTTCGATTATGTCAGTTGAATCGTGACAGACAAAGCATTTTGACATCGTGACAATACCAAAAACTGGCCACGGTGACAAAGACAAAAATCTATGACTTAATCTGTTTTTTGCACCAGTAAATTGTATCTTGTGTTCTCGCTCATACATGTCAAAGAATTTTCTTCACTCTGTCTAGTTCTTAGTCTGAGGATATTTCACAAAGTAGCCGCTACTGGTTCAAGGTACAAGCAAAACTAGCGTATAATATCGTAACAAAAGTATCTAACACAGATAAATTACTATACTGGGAAGTATCTAAGGAGGAATATAAATTCAACTCAATTGTTGTAATGGATCAGATGACATGTGTGAGATAACATGACATGACAGCTCTGTGAAGTATTAAATTATTGTTGCCACATTAATGACTATGGAATCGATTATCGATATCCAATAAATAATAAAAATAAATAAAAAGCGCCATTATTAAAACAACTAATAAAAAATATTACAATTACGTCACTTATTACAACTATAGTTGTATTATATATGATAGTTATTTATTTGTTAGTTAATAATTATGAGAGTTCTAGACTCTCCTAAAATAAATACGTATCTTTGCGTGTTGTATCGTAACCGAAATATACGATATCAAACATTCAACAAATACGTTACCACACAGTTATATGTTATAAGCTTTGCTGCTTGTTAATTATTTCCTTTTAATTAGAATCGAATGGAAATCGATTTGATATTTTCTAATAATAACAAATTAATAATTCCTAGCAACATTTTATATGAAATTAAGATAGGATATCATACATAAGCAATTTCGTGCATATTTTTTTTTTGTCCGGTACGATCAGTTTCAATATTAATTGCCTGATAATAAAAAGAAATGGTATGAATTTAGGTAAGTAATTTATTTAGGCTCACTGTTGATTTTCTTGGGCCCAAAAATGGTCATCATCCTTTCTTACAATATTTAATTGAATACTTAACTGAAGTAGGTGCTCATCAGAACACACAATATTGTGGAAAAAAAAACAATATACATAATAAAGTAAAAAGGGGTATGTGCTTATTTTAAAATGAGGAGCAGTTCAAAACCATTTTGTTTTATTTTCTAGATAATCCGAAAATGTATAATAACCTTTACTAATTAGTTTAACTTTCACTGTTTTCTTAAACTTATTTAAAGGTATGTTTCGGATATTTTCGAGAATTTTATTAAATAAGCGTATACAGCCCCATGAAGGATCTACTAATTCTGAAATGCGTCTCAGTTGATACTTGCAAAAGAGTCCTAAAAAGAATGGGTTACGGATTTTACACCGCTAAGGAGAAACCACTGTTGACTGCTGTACACAAGAAAAAGAGGTTGAAGTTTGCTCGTGATCATTTAAATTGGACTTCCGATCAGTGGCGTAATATCATTTGGAGTGACGAGTCCAAATTTGAAGTGACAGTCGGCGATGAAAGGAAAAAAGTGATTCGGAACAAAAATGAGGCATTTCATACTGATTGTCTCAAACGCAAAGTGAAGTTTCCGGCGTCTCTCATGATATGGCGCTGCATGTCTGCACAAGGTGTTGGTGGTATGCAGTTTGTGGATGGTTCTAACAATGCTGCAAGGTATCAAAACCTTTTGGAAGAGAATTTACTGCCCTCTATTCCGTCACTTAAGCATCAAGATTCCTTCATTTTTCAACAGGATGGTGCTTCCTGCCATACTGCAAGGAAAACAAAGACGTGGCTACTGGCGAAAAGCATCCCTACAATCGACTGGCCATCTAACAGCCCGGACTTGTCGCCGATCGAAACCCTATGGTGGAAAATGAAAAAAGTTCTCCGTAAAAATCCATCAAGATCGAAGAGCGACTTAAAGGCTAAACTCTTGGCTGTCTGGGAGTCAATTACGCCTGACACTCCATGCAGCATTGGTTGCAACCATGCCTCTTCGCATTAAAGGTGTCATTGAGAGCAAAGGCGACACAACTAAGTGATAGACGAACTATTTTGCGTGAGTGACAAGGGTAGACGAATACTTCTGCGTTATGTTTCTTAGAATATATTTTAATTTTTTTTATTTGTAATTCGTTTTCTTTGCTAGCTTTCTGGGAAAAAGGCGCGTGACTGTATGAAAATCCCAGCTAGTTGTTTCTAAGTCCACTTGCGTACGATCAAAATGTAATTTTCTAAAAAAAATACATCAAAAAAAAATATCTAAATACCGTCATCGGTTATAATTACAATTCTAATTATCAAGTAAAATATACTGTGGACTCACCATCTCTCTGATTGGTTATGTATAAATCTGCAAAAAAAATATAAAAAATCAACATCAACGATGACACATAATCCATAACAACAGATACGGTTTTTTAGATAAAATATGTAGAAGTACTACTACCTATTTTACAGATTATAACATAGCATCACACCTGTATTCCCCGAAGGGGTAGGCAGAGGTATATTAGACACCCACGTTTCGCCAGCTATGTTTAAGTACCACGTAATAGGGGGCGAGCCTATTGTCGTCTACCGGGCACATTTCCAAACTCCGGGCTGCTACTGACAATTTTTCTTTTTACGAAAAAGCTCAATAACACTGGCCGACCCGGGGATCGAACCCGAGACATCATGATTACCAGTCGCTCACACCACCGCTGCACCACAGACGCAGTCATAGGACAGTGTAATATTCGATCCGGCCCTGATAAATTAGTTATTTAAATACCTATGTAGATGTTTATCATGTGCATGAATGTTGGAGTCACTATTTCACATAACAATAGCATATGTCCTGTCTAACGGAAGCCAAATCATTCAACCGTTTGTCCGTGTGGTGATACACTAAGAATACAAATGTCACGACCCCATTCTTTCCCGCGGGTATCGAACGACGACTAAGGGAAGTAAGCAATTATCACCTATTGCATAACTGGTGGTTGCTAAGTGTAAATATTGCATAACTGGTGGTTGCTAAGTGTAAATATTGCATAACTGGTGGTTGCTAAGTGTGTTATAGGAATTTAGACATTTTTATATATTTTTAGCATTTGACAATATGCTTAGCCATATACATTAACTACCACGGTGGTGCAGCGGTAGTGTGAGCGACTGCTGATCATGAGGTCTCAGGTTCGATCCCTGGGTCGGGCAGTATTATTGAGCTTTTTCCTAAAAAGGAAAATTCTCAGTAGCAGCCCGGAGTTTGGAATGTGCCCGGTAGACGGCAATAGGCTCGCCCCCTATTACGTGGGACTCAAACATAGCTAGCGAATCGTGGGTGTGTAATACACCTCTGCCTACTCTTTCGGGGAATACAGGCGTGATGCTATGTGTGTTGTGTGTGCGTATACATTAAACACAAAGTGGAAAATGTGAAATCGAAAATAACAAGTCGGTATCCAGGAGATGCAGGTTTAAATCCTGCTCGTGACTGTTCTTTCGATTTCACATTTTCCACTTTGTTTTTAATGTGTATAGGACTCAAGCAGGTTGGTTCCACTCTCACGTTCGACCAAACATGAAGCACCTCGGCGTTTTTGTTGTACCGGAAGATAGCCGTACATTCTTTCATTTCACATCCGCGAAATCAAATAATGAGCAGCGGCTTGATAGTACTCTTAGTATAGTTGAGACCACGAGCGGTGATTACCACTTACCATCAGATGAGCTGTAGCTAGTCTGCCACCATAATTTTAGTATTGCTTGTTCTTATTTACTTTTATTCTCTGAATAAAATAAGCGTATACGTGTTTGCAAAACGTACACGTGTACTCACTCGACCATCTCCGTGTTCTCTGGCGTGGTTTCAGACACTGACTGCTCCCAGGTATTCAGTAGCTCCAGAGCAGGTTTCAGGTTGCACACATTTACCACAGATTTAGGATTTTCACTGCCCAGTTTTGTCAAAGTTTCCTATTACAGTTATAACTTATTAGAACTTAAAACAACCATTGGATTTGTTGATACATTTTCTTTTTATATTCCCGGACATTTCACACAACGTCCTCTGGTCAAGCTTAACGCTTGTGCTATATGTACCAGATTACGGATATAATACATATATTACTTTTTTTTGTAAATACATACATATAAACACCCAGACGCAGTACAAATATCTGTGTTCATCACACAAATAATTGTCCTGAGTGGGAATCGAACCCACGACCTGGTGCACGGAAGTCGGTTACACTACCGAGTACGCCACGAGGCCTTGAACGCATGTATTTCGATTTCTATAATAAATATTAAATTATATTACAAGGTCACACAAGAACTGCAATTTTTTTAATTTTTATATATCTGGTTTCAACGTATAAAAAGTAATTTAATTTGCTGAGCAAATCATACAATATAATTTGACTTCAATGTCACATAAAAAGTCTAGAATTCGAAAATAAATTTCATTATTCAAGCCATGGGGGGTGTGATTGGTACCCAAATTGATACAGCATTCTTAGTCCCAGTGATTGCCACTTATACAAGCTATCGTTATATTTATACACATTATCACTAGTAAAAATGTGTCAAGGAGCCTTAAGCAATATATAGAGGTGTTGGCACCAGAAATTGGTATAGAAGCCAGTAGATGGTAGGTAATAATCTTGCCAGATATTAAATCATTGAAATTACTTGTAATTGCCTACGTCATTAAAGAAATAAATCGAACGAATAAACGGCTGCGCTAATCATTGCTTCTCACTCACTCCTTATACCTGTCTTAACAGAAACCGGGATGGCATGAAAAAAAAAATTCAACCAATAACGGTCTATAATAAAAAATATCACTCAACTTGCAAACCTGTTTTGTAGACAGTCCAACCTGTTAACATAAGTACAAGCCGCCATTCTTGATTCGTTTCTTTATTGGCGTGGGTAATAAACAAATCAAGAATGGCGGCTTGTACTTATGAAGTTATAAAATGTCAACTCTATACCCCTTAGGGGATAAAAGCGAAAGGATTAAATGTAGACAAAAAATATAGTATAAGTAAAATCAGGCTAGAATATCTTACCAAGTATTCTTTAAAAGTAGGCGCCATACCCCAATGCACGGGATGTACATAGAGCTGCAAATAACTAGACGTGGCCACCTGAATATGCTGTCGTAATTGTTGCTGCAGAATCAGCACTTGCTCCGGTAAAATCTGGATGAATAGGTAATATTCAAACAATAAATCGGAACGTCAGAACCAAATGGTATAAGTACTATGTGATGTATTAATCAGCTCAGAAAAATATAAGGTCATAATAATAAGTGCAGATTCCCTCCATTCATCGCCTTTCATCGGCCACTGCTGGACATAGGCCTCCCCAAGAGAACGCCACAACGAGCGGTCCTGCACCGACCGCATCCAACGGCTCCCCGCGGCTTTGACTAGATCGTCGGTCGATCTGGTGGGGGGCTGTCCTACGCTGCGCCGTCCGATAAGTGGTCGCCGTCCGAGAACCCCAACGGTTGTCGGTTCGTCGAGTGATGTGGCCTGCCAATTGCCACTTCAGCATGCCAACCCGGCGAGCTATGTCGGTAATGCCGATTGACTGTTCTAAACTAACCATACTCAACCTTCTTTTTAAGTGGACAAAAATTTACCTACCGCGCACCCAGTTCACCGGGAAGACAATGGGGTAGTGTGGGGCTCTCACTCACTTAAATCCCATCGTGTACCCTCACTCGCTCTTGATCTCGGGTACCGCGTTGTATCAACCGCGATCCGCAGACGGTCGCCCCTTCGGGCACCCTCTTGTGCGTCCCTCCGCGCACTAAC
The DNA here is from genome assembly GCA_948253155.1 of Leucoma salicis. Classification (NCBI taxonomy): domain Eukaryota; kingdom Metazoa; phylum Arthropoda; class Insecta; order Lepidoptera; family Erebidae; genus Leucoma; species Leucoma salicis. The sequence continues at coordinate 6,880,588 of OX411820.1, read as the reverse complement.
CATACTCAACCTGCCTCTAGTTTTTGTAAGTGGCCCAGAATGGTAGCATATGTTAATAAAAATGCGTTGTTGCAGCTCGCGGGACCATAACTAACACTTATTTACGGCTCCTATAAAAAAGGTTGAGTATGCCTGTTCTAAGCCATGTGAAAATATATATTAAATGCCTTAGATTTAATACCGCACCTTTTCATAAGCACTTGTTTTCTATTAAAAGCTTTAATTTGAACAATTCAAATTCAAATTCAAAAATATCTTTATTTCATAGGCCTATTAAATAGCACTTAAAATCGTCAAGAATACACTAATAATCAACACGAGCGCCTGAGGCGAGTGCATCCGCAATAACAAAGTGGCGATTGCAATCGCCACAAGCGGCCGGATTCCGAAGTAAAGCCTTTCATGAGAAGAACCCGGCAAGAAACTCATGGGAAACTTTTTTAAATTGCCAATTTATTACAATTTAATATAATCTTTATAACTAAAATGACATTATATCATACAAAACAATTTTGAAAATTAATGAATGAGGAGCAGCTCAAGCCCATTTTGTTTTGTCCTCAAGATAATCCGAAACAGTGTAATAACCTTGATTACAAAGTCTAATTTTTATGGCTTTCTTAAACTTATTTAGTGGCATGTTTCGGACATTTTCAGGAATCTTATTGTAAAAGCATATACATTGCCCCATAAAAGATCTACTAATTCTGTGGAGACGATTACTGTGTGCAATATACATAGCTGTATCGATATTGCAAGACATTAAATATCGACACCTACAACAACATCGATTTGACTATAATTAATATTATTATATTATTTAGTCTTAACTGATTATACTCATGATGTTTACAGGTCGTTTATTATTTTATCAGAGGGTCCTCACCCTGCGATATGTTTGGAATGAGAGCACATCAAAGTCCTACGTAAACTTTGATAACACAATCTACATTATATATCATCATACCTATGTCCTGCCTACTTTAAGTACTACATTGTACACAATTTAGTTAAACAAAACAATTTAATTTTAAGTAGCCTCTCTCTTGATATGATGAGTGGTCCAACAATTTTTCTGCGCTACGTTCTTCTGCCGATAATTAGGCCGGCCCCAGCAGCGTTGGCTGTGGCGTTTAAGCTGCCACAGCCAACACCGGTGGGGCCCAACCATGCCAATGGTCTCACCGATGCTCACGTTGGCGGCTATTACTGCGTACAAGGCTGCCACGCGAATAAGGATGGGTGCCTAGTCTGCGTTGATGTTCGCTTATATTTAAGCCAGTATACTACTTAATATAAGATTTGCAGCTCTACTGCGAAGAGGTCTCGTGCGAGAAACCCTTTTTCCAGGTTCTTCCATCTCCTCTAACGTGATTTAGAGCTTTTCAGCTTATCTCTGCTAGTACCTACTAGTGCCAAAATTTTACCCCTGGTTAAGGAGTCTTTCCAAAAGGGCGTATTTCTAATTTTGGAAAATACTATTTTTTTAGTGCAATTCCGTCCCAACTATAAGTTCTCAATTACTTTCAATGATATATTGATTTATAACAGCTATTTATTATTGAAAATTATCTACATCTACAAAAATAGCATTATATGCCGCGACATTTCTTATAGTTTTTGACATTCTTCATGAAATCCCTTTTGAATAGATACTCCATAATTATTATTCTATATCTAAGTTTCGAATCGACTAGAAAGAAAATGTTGATAAGGGGAAGAAAAAAATATTTACTACAAATTTTAGTAAAATATTTGAGCTTATTCATCCCACTTCTGATTAAACAGCAATTTTGCAAAATCACAATTTTACATATAAACGCTTAGATCCTCTTACAAACAATATTTTATAACCATTCCCTAAAAGGCTTACATGAGCCTAAAATAATGTCTCTATTTATTCAGCTCATTAGAATCAACGTTGTTGAGTTTATATCGAAAGTCAATATTTCAAACATATTTTAGAAATAGTTATTTTTTTGCTCATCTGGTAATTTGGAGTCTTATATTCAATAAGACTATGTACGTATTTATTTGTCGATACATTATCGAGTTGAGTAAATTATCATTTGATTGGCGGTTTCGTGTTTTAATACTAAAATATGTTTATAGTAGTTTGTAATTTTTTTAGTACTATACTAAATAAAATCGAATAATAATTCAATTGGGTTAGGCAACATTTGGCAAACTACGCCACATCTTCTCTTCGCCTTTACCGCAATACCTGAAGACTAAAGTCAATGCGTTCTATCTGTCATGACTTACGGGGCCGAGACGTGGACACTCACAATGGGATTAGTCCACAAATTGAAAGTCGCGCAGCGGGCTATGGAGCGGGCTATGCTCGGCGTCTCTTTGAAGAATAGAATTCGTAATGAGGTAATCCGACAAAAAACCAAAGTTACCGACATAGCTCGCAGACTCAGTAAGCTAATGTGGCAACGGGCTGGTCACATCTGCAGAAGAACCGACGCGGAGCAAGCGTGTCCTAGAGTGGAGACGGCGACTTGGTAAACGTAAGATAGGACGGCCCCCAGCTAGGTGGACCGTGTGCAATGGCGCGTGTTAGGAGAGGCCTATTTCCAGCAGTGGATTGCAATAGGCTGATTGATTGATTGATATACTAAATACATGTCTATATGCCACCTGATCGACCATTATCAAGGAGTAACTAACCATACTCCATTTTCTAGGTTTCATATACTATCGGGAGAAAATTGGCCATTGGTCTAAAATTCTAAATCTTAGAGTATATTAAACTATAGAGCGCGCGTATCGCTTCGGTTCAGTTGTGCCAATCGTAAGCAAATATGTTATAGGTACTTAACTATGGTATAGCGTTTTTATAGTGACGTTCCATGCGTGACGTAATTTCTGCAAATATATCGATTGTTTGCCGGGAATATACTAAGTTAGGAATTAATTAATTATATGTTCAATATTCTAATAAATAGCGAAGTGGTAAAACCAAGGACTGCAGACAATTTTATCGAGTTCAATCCAGCCCGAGGTTTTGTAAGGCATACTCCTCTGACTTTCCAAAGTTATGTGTGTATTTGTTTACAAGTTATTACTGCTCGGTGAGGGAAAACATCGTGAGGACCTGCACGCCTAAGATTTACTCCACGGCTACGTGCTTGTGAAGTCTGCTAACCCGCACTGGGCCAGCATGGTAAACTACGGCCTAAATTGCTCTCAATCTGAATAAATAGGGTTGGAAGAATAAATTTGTCAGTTTGATATGATAAGTATAATTAATACTTACAAATAATTTAAAAAAGGTATGTATCATTTATTAAAATTTAAAATTATAAACCTTGACTTTTTTCTGAATTAACAAACTCAGATCATAGGTAGACCATTATTGCCCATTAAACAGCGGCGTTAATTATTATATTATACTTACATAAGTATTTTGTTGTTACGTCTATATATTTTTCCACTACCACACGTATCAAATTAATAATAAAATAGCATACATGTAGGTAGGTACATATTTATATTATTTAATCACCAGATTATTTATTAGACAGAAATAATATTTTTATATAAAATTAATCTATTAAAAAAATATCGTATAAAAATAAATGCGGTACAACACTATCTCATCGTGAAGAAAAAATTACGGTTGATAGCGAGCCGGAACTACCCGTCCCGCATGTACCGCGTACCCCTCTAAGACCCTTCAGAATTTTGCTAAAACAAGTGATTTGGTAACTAAATTCTACTTATTGATGAAAAGAAATGTTACTATTCCTTTTATTTTTCTGCCGGGAATCGTTTTTCAACCTGGCACAGTACATTTCACCATTTTTATCAAAAAATAAATAAAATATTGCTCTCTGACTTAATATGGACCGTATTGTTTTGCTACTGACTGAGCGTTTCAACGACGTGCGATACTGTTCATACTTGTGCTTACGGTTCATACTCAGTAAGGCGCGCTCTATAGTATTTATACTCTAAGTTCTAAATCATCACAAGTACACAACTTAAAAGTACAAGAATGATATACATTTATTTTATTTTTCTAAAAATAATTATATAAAGCAGCAGATACATAATATGTTAAAAGTATATACTAATCATGAAATAAAACTACGTTTATAGAATCTATCGTCTGTTACTTATTCGAAACGTCGGGATAGTAGAAAATCAAATAAACGGGATAGACTCCGTAAATGTATTTTATTTCATAATATGTAAAATTCGCGTCAATATCACAAAGTAGTACATACTAACATTAGATTGACATACACATCTTTAGACAATAACTATGGTCTCGCATCCCTTGAATCGTAGTATATAGTAAGTGGCTATATAGGCCTGGCTTGATAAAGCGCTGCTAATGCTAGCTCATCACAAAATTATTATTAACTTTCATAGTAGACCCGATCCATAAAACACCAGCGCGAAAAAATAGGCCGATGACACTATACATAACAGCCCACATCATATTATTAGCATTATTTTAGTTTCACGTCACGACAGAAAAAACTACACGCTATTAAAAAAATATTTAAAGACTCACCCGTAGTCCATTATCAACTTTTATAGTGACACACTGAGTCTTAGATTGTTTTAAATGTCGACGCAACAAAGGAGGCGCCTTTTCCAAGTCCATATTCATACTTGTGCAATCATCTCGCTCCACAATACAAATGTCTAGCGCTCGGCGTATATTGCTGTAAAAAAAGTTCAATTAGCCTCATGGGATTTCTTATAGTGCAAAAAAGTAATGTTAATGAGTATGTTAAGTAAATGTTATGGTCAAAGATTAAATGTATTTGTCAAAATACGAGTAAGAATGCCTTTTTAATATAGATCGCAAGTTACGGTATGCACATACTATCAAAAAAATACCAAAAAAAAAAAAACGAAAAATATGGACTGAAGTGAAGAAAGTATGAGAAAAGAATGTTTTTTATCGTAGGTAGACAAAATATTGGTGTCAAAAGTAGGTCGCTAAACATTATTAGGGCGTTTTGATCTATATTTTAGCACTTGACATGCTCAGCTACTTTAAAGTACAAATTATTATTTGCGAAAGAGGAAAAAGAGAACTTTAGTGCCAGCGGGAATCGAACCTGCGTCCCTTCCAATCCGGAGAAGTACTCTAATCCACTGAGCTACATCAGCCTTGGACGTCTATCATCTAAGTCCACCCGTGATCATGAATGCTGTAAAGTATTCGAAACGTCGGTATAGTAGTAAAATCAAGTAAACGCGATAGATTCCGTAAACGTAGTTTTATTTCAAAATGTGTAACATTCGCGTAAATATCAGAAAGTATTAATTACCTATGTTGGGATACCGTGTTTTCTTCCATTCCTTCAACAGTACTCTGTTCGTCTTGTTCCTGCTGGTCTTGTGGCTCACTCTTGCCGATTGAGAGCCTTGTGTAGCCCCTCTTCTCAAACTGTATTCTATCTGAGAGCCCTTCTCTTCTTTCTTCGTCCGAAACTGGCTCCTGTTTCCCTTCCCAGCGGGTCGATATCTGATTAATGAAAAAAAATATTGAAACAAACCAAAAACTAGATGTTTCAATTTCATCAACAATGTTATCTCGAGCGTCAATTGGTTGCGGGACGCTATAAGGTTTAAGTCACATTTTACAATACAATTATACATTGTATAATTCTTACAGCACTGAACTTTATAGTGCGTGTGCGACATTATGTGTGTGTGGCACCGATTCTGCTGACAGTAAAGTAACAGTGTAAAACACACACGGCATGCAGATTTTTTAAATAAATACCATTGTAACTGAAAAAAATTAAGACAGTATAATGCAGTAATGGAGCAGGCAGATGTCTCAGTACTACATCTCTTATTTTCTCCCGACGGTTAAGATGTCCTGAACGCCCACATTTATACTGATCAAAATGTACAGCCAGAGCTACAATTCCCAGCAAACATACAGTCCAATAATCGTGTCTCGTTGAACTACTATCATTAATTACCTCAGCTTGGCTATGATCAGTGAGCACGCTGTTGGCCAAGTTATCTGCCATCAACTCATTCTCCACCGCCGTTTCAGGCATTATGTTAAACAGTTCCGTCACCAGATCGTTAAGCTCTTTCTTCGATATTTTTATTATACTTTTACCAAGTGCTTCTTCGTCTTCGTCATCTAAAAAAAAACCAAATAATATACAATTAATAATTTGCTTTAGATAGAAAAAATAATCATTAAAGTGAATAAAAAGTGCGAAAACGTGCAATCGAAAGTAATAGTCATGAGTAGAATTTGGAGCTGTATCTCCTGGAAAATCGTCCCAGATGCTTTGCCAATTCGGCAATCGTGACAATTGATCAGGACTGCGAATTTTTATAGCACATTCCTTCTTATTGTCTTGGGTGACGCCTGCGCGTACTATACCAAACCAAAAATGTATAAAAATAAAATTCAAAACAGTCATGAGGATTGCCGAAAGAAGTGAAAATTTAAAACTATTAAAAAAATTATTCAAAATTATTCATTTCTTCAGTCACAGCTGGCCCAGCGCTTATACTAATAGGAACAGATATAGTGTTATCGTTAACACGTCACGTGACCATGTCAATGACGACTTATATGAATTTATTCCCTATCCAAACCTTCCTATAGAAGTTTTCACTTCCAAAGAATACATCTGGTAGATGGCGTAGGTCTTATAACACAAAATGTGAAGGGGAAATTGGGTTGCAAGTAGCTTTCTAAAATATTTTAGCAGTCTAAATAATGGTTTGGGAAATAGTCTAAAAATGGTTAGGGGAATGCCCCTAGGTTGGCAAGAAAAATCTCTTTATTGGCAATTTCACAAAAAAATGTTGTAATAAATCTTAATGAAAATTCAATTATATTACCTGCTCAAAAAATGTGTTTAAATTTTCTACTAACAACAAAGAATTCACAGTAATCATTGGATAACATGATACTACAACTTTATTAAATCAAAAACTCACTTGCATCTGGATCAGCAGCAACATTATATTCAGGGTCAGCCTCATCATCGTCTTCATGTTTTGAAGTTGAAGCTGGGTTGAGGCACTCGTTCAAAAACTCATTCCATAGGTCATCCACTGCTGGCATTGGGAGGTCATCAGGAGGGACAAATGTGCTCTCTATGTGTTCTATAGACGTAGACGAAAGACTTAGTTTCGAACGTGTTCGCAGAGCAATCGTAGCCTCTTCTTCTAAATTGAGTTTACGATGAGTTGGTGTTGTTACCTGCTGTTTTATAAACAAATGATTCAAAATGTTACTGTTAGTCCTATGTAATAGTTGGCATGACTATTGCTATCGATCTAGGACAGTTTGAGAGTGGGCTGCTGAGAAAATATTATTGAGTCATTCCTAGATTCATCATTATAGAGCCTTGCAAGCAAGGTCCCAGCATGAATGGGCACTCTCACAGAAGATTAGCGTAAAACAACGGTAGGTACTCATTGATTCGTATGTGATGAGATCGCAGGAGGCCTAAACTTTAGGTTTAGGTCCTTTTCACCTATTTACTATCCATCCTCTCTCCCCCTCCCATCCCTTTCCGGTGGGTTGTATTTGGCCGTGTGGGGCCGGCTTTAGAATTGTCCCACCCCTCTCTACCCACGGGAGTCGTAAGAGCCGACTGAGGGAATACCGTGGGAGTGGGCAGCAGCACTCCCCTCGAGTATTAACAACATCCACTGCGATCGCCAACCCGCCTGCCAAGCGTGGCGATTACGGCATTATCCCCCATGACGGGGCCGCTTGTTGTGGTATTCTCTTGGGGAGGCCTATGTCCAGCAGTGGACGTTGAAAGGCTGATGGATGGATGGGCTGTATTCTTGTTTGCCAACCGCGTAGGATAAAAAAATGAGGTTCGGAAGAATAATATGATAATAACAAACCTGTGGGACTTTGAATGGTCCATCTTTTACAACTTTTTGAGGGCTTGTAGCATGGTTACTTTTAGGCGTGGCCGGAGTACGAGGTTGTGATTCCAAATCACTGCACGATTCAAGCCCTTGATCATCATCACTCTAATAACAAAAAAAAACATGTACAATTCCTGTTTTAACAAGTTGTGCACAGAGATTTTGCTTCTAGGCGAAGGGCTCTACTCCTATAGTACACCTTCCCTCCTCAGTCCTCGTGCAGCTGCTTGGATATATTTTAGAGTCTATAAATAGCAGTAAACGCTTATATTCATAGTCACAGCTCATGTACAACACTTTTTTTTTAAGGCGGCAAATAATTTACCTAACCGCACACCCTATCGTTTGGGGCAACGAACAGGGTAGTGTGAAGCCCTCACCCACTAAATGAATCCGCCTTGTGCCGTCTCTCCGCCTGTGTTCGCGCGCCACTGGAACCATGTTACAATACTTTGGTATGTACAAGTCAAAACCTAAACTAAATTTAATTCACAACACAATTAAATTTTATTCATAAAATGATGCATATAGAGACTTATGTCCTGTTGTACTTCCCCTTCACCTAGTTATCCCCGCAATGATTCTTTTGCTATACCACCTACATATTTCTTTCATTGCAGATGGCGACAAGTGATGTCCCTGGTGTTGCTAGCGTCATTAATCTCTACCAACTATTTAATATCAGACAGGCACTGTTTGTTTATGAGATGGGTGTCTAGGCAATTCTTGACCTCTAGCTTATCACTATAGACTATCATTACGTAGATCAGTAATCACAGAGACATAAAATTTGTGTAGGCCTACCGGAACGTCATCATGTGTTGGTTCATATTCATCATCATCTTCATCTTCTGGAAGCTCCTGAGCGATCAATGCTTTTACTTCAGGCCTAGTCTTTACGGGAATGTGCTTTATTGGAGTTAGCTCTAAATTTTCTAAGTTCCAAGCAGCAACTTTAGGTGATGCTTTCATTAACTCCCTGTAATACTTATTAGGTTTAGAAAAGCTTTTACAATATTACTAGAGAAATTTTCACGCAAATAAACATTTTTTTTTTGAAGGACAACATACTGCGCTAAGGAATAATCCTTGTGTCGTGGGGGACTTTACAAACATACGAGGGGAGGTCCAAAAGTTTGTGGAATGAAGGGGATGGAGTGAGGATAGGGGCGTTCACTTAGTGTAATTCTAATTGGGGACTGATCATTAGTACATAAATTGAGTTTCAGCCCTATTGCGTCATTCGTTTACGAACACTCGCCTGCTAAACAAGTCAATCCGGAAGAAATATATCCGGCTGTGATAAAATTCCTTACTAAGCAGGGAAAGAACACTCAAACCATTTTTAATGAAATGGAAACCGTTTATGGGGAACAGTGCCCTAGTAAATCAATGATTTATAACTGGCATGGTCTTTTTAAACTTGGTCGGGAGTCGATTGAAGACAAACCCGCTCAGGACGGCCAGTTGAGGCCACCACATCAGGCATCGTTGAAACAATTGTACTGGAGGACACCCGTTTGAAGAAAAAACAGTTATCTGCATTAGTTGGAGTATCAGATACCGGTATTTTGCGAATCCTACATGACCACCTGGGTATGACAAAAGTCAGTGCAAAATGGGTACCGAGAATGCTCACGCCGCTTCAGAAACAGCAGCGCGTCGATGCATCAAAACAATTTTTGGAGTTGTGTGGAGACGAACCTGCACAGATTCTGGAGCGGATTGTTACCGGAGGTGAAACATGGGTTCATCACTTTGAGCCTGAGTCCAAATAGGAGTCTATGCAATGGCATAAAAAGGGGACACCACCGCCAAGAAAATTCAAATTTTCAGAGTCGGCTGTAAAGTTGATGGCTACTGTATTTTGGGATTGTGAGGGGATAATACTGATTGATTATAAAGAAAAGGGAAGGGCCATAACCGGAGAATACTACGCAATGATACTAGAAAAATTAAAGGAGGCCATCGCCCACCCTACAGTCCAGATTTGGCCCCTAGTGATTTTTGTTTGTTCCCCAATTTAAAGACAGACAGGTTAAGGGTAAGGAAATTTTCCGACGAAAATGAGGTAAACGAGGCAATTTTGCCTCATTTTGAGGCGAAAGATAAATAATATTTTTACGACGGTTTAGAAAAATTAATTCATAAACCTAATAAATCTATTCAGCTTAAGGATGATTATATTGAAAAGGAAAAATTGATTTCTTGTTTCATTTTATTCAAAACCCTTTCATTCCACGAACATTCGGACCTCCCGTCGTACTATATAATTTCACATACACAACACCCAGACTAAGATCAACTATTTGTGGATTACTCAAAGAGTTGTCCTGTGTGGGAAATGTGGGGATCGAACCCATAACACTCGAGCGGGAGGCCGGTATCTAAACCACTCTACCTATGCGTCAAACAATAAAAACATTTATGTTGCGATAAATTAATGTTTTGTTGTATAAATAGGTATATATTTTTCTTACATGGAAACATTACACAGAATAATAAATCACATAACTTACTTCACTTTTGCTCTGGTTAGTTTAGGCCGTAAACTGTTGTCCTCAGGACCAGATCCCTCTTCCTCCTCACGTAATTTTACAAGGGCTAAGACATGGTCATTAGTCACCACTTTCTGCAAAATTAAAATATCAACATGAGACCAAAATTCTTCATTCGGTCTAACGCCAACAAGGCGTAACCACGCCTAAGAATTGGGCCAGTATAAATACGTCACTCACTTTGGCTATAACCCAGACTCCCGACATACTAGCGAGATAAAATGTATGTTTTTAAATCTAGTCAAAGCTAACAAATAAGTTTTTTAGCACTTTGTGTTTAATGTATAGTGCTAAGCATGTCAAATGCTAAAAATATATATAAAAATATCTAAATATTTATAGGGTTTCCTTCATTATTAGGTAAAAATCTTAATTGGAAAATTAAGTTTACCTGGTCGGTATAATGTATGAAAATACTTCGAACAGATGGCACAGGCGTCACCCAAAGACGTTAAGTATGAATGTGTTATCGAGATTAGCAGTCAGGAGCAATTGTCACGATGGCTGAATTGGCAAAGCATCTGGACGGTATCCAGGAGATGCAGGTTCAAATCCTGTTCGTGACTGTTATTTCGATTTCACATTTTTCACTTTGTGTTTAAAATAAGTTACTGTTTGTACCCAGTAGTATTAGCATGAACAAACAGATTTTTTTATGAGGTCAAAGATACTCAAATAGACTAATACTTACAGTATTTTTTTTTCAAATGTCTCTAATATACAGACCCAGTTACAGTTTTTTAATAGAGTAGGTATAACAAATGTTAGGCAAGTATTTGTGCCTGTGTAGGTGGCACAATCTAGGTATATGACCTATATGGTTTGTAAGTTTTTTTGTTCTAACTTTGAAATGGAAACATTCTGTAAGTCCAGAGCTTAAATCTTCCTCACAGCTATTTGGTATTGTCACAAAATTACATATTTTTTTTTACATACAATTTAAATCAAATGACGTCCATATAATATATATACTCCAACCCAACCTGTATCTATCAGTTAAAACTGCATTAAAATTCGTTCTGTAATTTCAAAATAGTGTTCTTAACTAACAGACAGAAATTAAATGTAAATATTTTAAAATATTTTGTGTTATACCTTTCTTGTTCTTTCTCCATTTTTTATGAACACAGTCGATGTACAAACACACAAACGTCTACTACTTTATTAAGCATAAATGATATGCAGTAGAATCATAACTAAGGTGAATGAACCCACATCATTACATTGCACTATCAGGACGACATTATAAGATAACCTATAGGTTATTTAATTATATGCACATGTATTTATTTACCTACATATACATATTTTAATAATATCATATAATTGCCACACAATTAAAAACATTATAGAAAATAAATTTCTATACAAATAAAATTTTGTAATTATACTTATCTATGCTTGTAATAAAGGACATGGCTAAATAATGTAAGGGTGACAGCCTTAACAATGCATAAACATTGTACCTAATAATATGTAATGCTGAATAGCTGAACATTAGTATTTCGTATGAAAAAGGTTTCAGGAACTTTTCATATTGTTTATAATCTTGAAATATATATAATATCGTAAAAACTCATAAATTAATACATATACAAACTTGTAAAAAATCCTTATTATTAGTAAATTGTAGTATTATTATTATTAAATGATATGCGAATGAAACCATGGGGCACAGCTAGTATAGAAATAAAATCACAACAATGACATTTATTCTTTTATTAAGTAAGTTCATTTATTATCGAGCAAGTGATAAATAGATATTATATAATTGCAGCACTATTTAAGTGCTGTTGATACCGCCAATCATTTCTAGAATTCCAATAAAAGAAATCAATGTTTTGAGACATATTTCAATACAATAATTAAATATTTCAAATAAATAATTAATACTAATAATTCAGCTTACATAAATATATTTAAGGCTAGGTATTCCAGCAGAGGCCGCGCTTTAGAGATTTTTAAAACAATCTGAGGCATAGGAAACTGTGTTTTAAATTCTGAAAAAATATATGTATTAGTTAAGAATTATAGTCTACCCCTTTTTGTTAAGTTTTTTTTCAATATTATGACTAAATTATTAATATTTTACATTGATTTTTTGTACTCAACTAAAGGCACTAAATATTTCTAGACAAATTCGCAGAGTTTGACTTGATAAAATTATTGTCCTAATCACTATATTTAAATACCTACTAAATGCGCGAGTCCGGCAGCTCAGTAGGCCCTATTAGTCGCGTGCTGGCGCTTATAGACGGCGGACCTGTGTCAGTTTTTTCCGCGACAATATCTTACACCAGCTTTTGGAAAAAATATGTAATTATTGCAAGTTATTCTTAATGGGAAATAAACAACGCAAACGAAAGAAGTCGCCTACAGACATAAATGTAACAAATAAAAGGAATGCACTCCAAAGATACCATTATGTAAAGAAGTAAGTAAATGATTAATTTCTAATGTAATTTTGGTCTTTAACATATTAAAATTGAATTAATTATGTTGGTTTTAATTTGATTGGAAATTTATAAAGATATCATGCCTGAAACTGACGATCGTAGTGCCATAGTATAAGAATATCAGTAGGTCTACTGAATATCGCTACGATTTTTGATAACTATTAACATTTAGTATCTGTACCCTTGCCTGCGTGTGCAGACGAATAGTAAATACATAATATCTATAAATTACACCTGTGCAATAGGTACTCTAATTACTTTTTAGTGTAGGTCAATGGGGCAGCCTCAGAAAACTAACACGGACACCGTCGCAGTAATAATGTTGAGTGTTTTAATAGTGTCATCGCCAAATTCATTGGTGGGAAAAGAACAAATTTGCACTGAGAGGTGGTTACCAAGGGAGGTGCTCAGCAGCTGTTGTTTCATTTAACTGCAAATACGTACTCTCAACCATCCAAAAATATTTTTTAAATAAAGAGTCCTAAAGGACACTACCTTTAGGACTCTTATTAAATAAAACGATATTATATAAACGATTCCATAGTTGATGGAATTGCGATGTTTTATAGCATAGTTCCCATAGCCTGTCAGCTCCATCATCAGATCCTGAATATCATCTAAGACTATGGTACTATTCAAGATAACTCAAACTAGCCCTAAATCAATGAGTTGCAACGTTTAATTACCGAGTACCCATAGCCATCTTCCAGCTCCATCATCAGACCCTGGATACCATCTAAAGATAAAGTACTCGTCAAGACGAACTAAAAGATTCCAAAGACGATGGCGTCGCTTCATTTCAGAGTTACTGGGGCTACCTTCCAGCTCCATCATTAAATCAGCTCCATGTCATAATATTGCATTGTCACGTGATATATATATATCCATACATCCATCAGCCTTTCGACGTCCACTGCTGGACATAGGCCTCCCCAAGAGAACGCCACAACGAGCGGTCCTGTGCGCTCATATGGGGGGATAGTGCCGTAATCGCCACGCTTGGCAGGCGGGTTGGCGATCGCAGTGGATTGTGTTAATACTCGAGGGAGTGTTGCTGCCCACTCCCCAGGTATTCCCTCAATCGGCTCTTACGACTCCCATGGGTGGAGAGGGGTGGGACAATTCTAAAGCCGGCCACGCACACACGGCAGATATATATATATATGTGTGTGTGTAAAATTTGAGCTCAATCGGAAACCAGGGAGTGTGCCAAATTCAACTTGCAAGATTTGAACGGGACAAAAAAAATAAAAAGCGTCGCCACACTAACAACCGATTTTATCCTCCCTCCGCATTAGATGTTTCACATCAATAATTTTTGATGAATTTTAAAATATTATTGTCAAAATTAAATGTCCGAAACAACTGCTCACAAAGAACATCTTACAACTCAGTCCTACCCGTGACCATGGTGGCTGCAAAATCTCCGAAATGTCGGGTGAAAAACGACTTAAAATAAACGCGATTAGTATTCGTAAAAAGTGGTTTTATTTGTTGATATACTCGTAAATTTGTTTTATTTGATACCCTTTATTTTATTTATGCCAAACAGTCTTCGAGACAAATAACCTTGCTATCCTCTCAAGACCATTTATCACAAAGAAATTGAACAACTTTCCGCAAAATAATTTTGAAATAACTACTAATAGTAATATAATAGCCCGAAAGGTTAGCATGCTGAAATGGCTATGAGGAGGCCACATCACTCGATGAACCGACAACCGTTGGGGAAAAAGATTCTCAACGATGCAGCGTAGGGCGGCCCCCTACAAGGTGGAGCGACGACATCATCAAGATCGCAGGAAGCCGCTGGGTTCAAACGGCACAAGACCGTGTGCTATGGCGTTTTTTGGGGGAGGCCTTTATTCAACAGTGGACGGAGAAAGGCTGATGGATGGATGGATGGAATAATATAATTGAAAACATTTGTTTTACAATGGCTACCAAAACACATAACAAATCAAAATTTAAAAAGATAACAAACAAAACAAAAATAGACACGTCACTTCATGGATAGACTTGACTTCAATATTAAAGAAGTAAACTCAGAAGCTCTAGAAATGTTGCACGGACAGCTAAAATCAGGAAAACATATATCACATATAATTGCTATATACAGACCACCTAAATGTAATAAATAAACATTCTTGGAGCAGTTGGAGACCACCTTAAAATATATCCCGGCCACTGACGGCGTTATAATAATAGGCGACACAAAAATAGACACGCTATACGAAAAAACTAATCCAACTACGACAAAGTACAAAAACACCACGTGTGGTTACCTGCCTGCAGCTTGCAATACCTGGCACGCAGATAACACGCGAGGCGATAGTGAATGGGAGGCGAGAGGAGTCATGCTTAGACCACGTGTGGGTACAGCGGGACGGAATGAGTGCGCGGCGTTGTCGTACGTTGTCGAGACATACATTTCTGATTATTACGTGTCCTGTAACGTTGTATCAGACATTGTGTACGGTATTCGGTAATATTTATAAGGAATGCAGAGTAGTTAGTCATGAATTGTAATAAAAGAATAAGACAACCACGGATAGATAAACAATTGTCTAAAATGTTACTGCGACGAGATTATTTATTTCGAGTGTGGAAGCATGAGCCAAAAAATATGAATAAGCGCTTAGAATATACAAAATTTAGAAACAAAGTAAATAAGTTAGTTAACCAGGCAAAAAATAAATACAAACAGTTAGAAGTAAAACAATGTATCGGAGATTTTAGGAAGATATGGGCGAAAATTAATACGTGGCTGGGTAGGAAAAAAGCTAGCTTAGACGACGTGATATTAAAACATTTAGGTAAAACGCAAAATATTAGTCAAATAGTTCCAATTTTACAAAAATATTTACTGAAGAAATAAAAATAATAAAACATCAATGCAATATAAAATTTTAAGATAGAAGTCAGTATGTGAGGCCGAGTAAGGTGAGTTTTAGATATAGAACAGTGGATTCGGTAGCCGTAGAAAAAGTGATTAATGAGTTGTCCATTCAAAAGGCACCAGGTCTGGATGGGATTAGGGTCAAAGACATAGTGTATATGTGTAAACAGTTGAGTCCTATCTTAGCGAAATTTATTAATTTGTGTCTAGCTAAAGCTATTTATCCTGACCAGCAGTCCTGGATTAGCCGATAAGCAATATAAGCAATTGCTTAGGGCATCCCGTCTAGGGGGCCACCAGAGACGAGCGAAAAAAAAAACGAACACACGAAAGTTAATAAGCAATTTTAAAATCCGCGTGTTTCATTCATATGCTATAAAAAAATCCTCAAAAAATAACCTAACTCATGCAGAATTATATAGAAATTTGCACGATGATAAATTAGAATCAGCATTTCCAAACGTCGTTAATGTTTAAAAAAATCGTAAGGCTATGCGCCGTACGTATTTTTTTAACATTAATGATCACCAACTGTACTGCAAAAAGATCTTTTTCAAAACTAAAAATTATTAGGGGGTCATAGTCCGGAGCGTACTGGTCGCGATCCCTGCCAGCCTAGCACAGACTGCAATCCGGCTCAAACGTGTACCGCAGTGCGGGTTAGGGCGTGCCCCGGAGGCGACTCGTACCGACCCGCCTCCGTCGGTACGGACAATGGCAGATACGTCGATGGGGGCCGCCACCTATCACGCCTTGCACAGTTTGGCGAGTCGAGGGGAGCAGTGTGTCTAGTAGAATGTAGGAGGTGGTGTGGAAGATAAGTTACACGAGCTGGTAACTGTCATGTCGGACAGACAACTTGGTGTGCTCTGTGTAACAGAGACCAAGCGAAAGCGCAGCGACTCCTGTAATCTACCTGGTGGCGGGATGGCTCTGTGGTCCGGTGTACCGCAGAGTGATCGGGCCAGCATGAGGGTAGGGATGTTGCTGTCCGCTCGCTTGGCCTCAGGTGTGAAAGACTACTAAATGTTCGATCCCAGACTTCTATGGGTCCGAATAAAACTTGGTGTCACCAGTGTCTTTATGGTCGTAGCTTATGCTTCCGTAGGCTCATCGGTGGCATCGGATCTAGAGAAGTTCTGAGATAAACTTAGGGAAGTTCTGGATTTGGCAAAAGCCATTGAACGCGTGATCGTATGCGTAGACTTGAATGGATGGGTGGGGACCAAGCGTCCAGACTTCTAGGACGTGCTTGGTTCATTGGGTGATAAGAGAGTCAATGATGCAGGTCGTCTCATTGCGGATGCATGTATGGAGAAAAACCTTAGTGTCAAACACATTTTTTCAACATAAGAACATCCATATGTATACATGGAGAAGGAATGAACAGAGAAGTATATCAGATTAGTAGACAGTCGCCTCCGAAGTAAAATTCTGGATGAATGGTTATGAATGGCTCCTAAGTAAAATTCTGGATGGAATGCCTACAGGGTCCCACTGTCGACACGGACCACTATCTTGTTATTGCGAGATTAAATGGTCTGTTTAGAAACTGGAGACATTGGCGAGGGCGTGTCCACTTCGGAGGGCTTGAAAGAATAAAGATTGAAAATTTGTAAGAAGAAAGTGCAAGAGCAAAGTATGCAGAGGGTGTCCGTGAACGGCTGACAATGGCAAGTCAGCCGGAATGGGACATAGAAGAATACTGGTGAGTATTGAAAGATAGTATGGAAGATACAGCGAAAGAAGTATGTGGATGCTCAAAGAACAATAGGAAAGTGAAAGGTGACGCATGGTGGGATATGGAAGTAGCAGCTTCCGTATATATTCCGCAAGGGTTCACGTTATGACTCTGCACAC
Source organism: Leucoma salicis (assembly GCA_948253155.1). Classification (NCBI taxonomy): domain Eukaryota; kingdom Metazoa; phylum Arthropoda; class Insecta; order Lepidoptera; family Erebidae; genus Leucoma; species Leucoma salicis. The sequence continues at coordinate 6,862,916 of OX411820.1, read as the reverse complement.
TACAGTGTCATAAGCTTGACCACTTTGGCAGCCAAAGTGTATGGTAAGATTATCGAAAGGAGAATGAGGAGGGTGTCTAATGAATCTCTATGTGAGGCACAAGGAGGTTTCAGGTGTGGAAGACGATGCATGTATCACGTGTTTTCTCTGCGCAACATTGTGGAGAAGCATCTGGCTATACGTCAGAAGGTTTTCTGCAGTTTTGTGGATTTGGAAAAAGCATTTGACACAGTTGTACGAAAGGAGCTTTGGGGCATTTTGTTAGAGTATGGTATTAACGGTAGACTATTGCAAGCGGTGCAGTCTAACTACATGGACTGCAGAGCTTGTGTGCGGCTGGATGATGGAATGTCGTCGTCCTGGTTTAATGTAAATATCGGCGTTAAACAGAACAGATGTCAAAGTATCGGTTGGCCATAGTGTGCTAGAAACAAATGGACGAATTTGTATATCTTGGATATGAATTCATTCGGGATGGAAGGTACACCACTGATATAGGGAGAAGAGTAAATGCGGAAAATAGAGTGAACAAAGCATTGGGACAACTTCTCGGCAGCCACCACCTCAGCCAGAAGGCACGGGTTGCAATACACAATGCTGTTATTTTCCCAACGTTACTATATGGAAGCAAGAGTTGGATATGCAAAAGGAGTATGAGAGAAAATCAATGCGGTCGAAATGCGATCTCTGCGAAGAATCTGTGGAGTGAGGCTGGCTGACCACATTCGTAACGACGACGTAAGAGCGAGTAGGTATGAAAGAGAGTATTGGTGTAAAGATGCGAGAGGGAATACTCCGATGGTTCAGACATGTGGAAAGAATGCTGGACGAGCGACTGGTTAAGAAGATACAATGCGAAAGTGGAAGGATGTAGGTACAGGTGGAAACCGAGACTCACCTACCTAGACCAAATCGGTCATGTATTGAAGGAAGGTGGAGTCAGGAGTCTCCGAAACCAACCGAAACGTGTATGAAGAGGATTATGAATGCTAAGGAAGCAAGAGATGTATGCAAGAATAGAGCCTTTTGGCACTCTGTTCTCACTGCCTACCCCGCAAGGGAACTGGCGTGATAATAAGTCAGTAAAAAATAAAAAAAAATAAAAAAAGAACAACCATGGGTCAAAAAACATTAGATGCATTTACTATATATCGAATTATGCTCAAATCGTTAGAGGACTATTTACCATGAATTTAATGTCTGAAAAAAAAGCAAATCACATTGAATAAATAAATAAAAATGTTTTATTTTCTAACAATAATTAATTAATTACTCTATTCCTACTCTACCTACATATCTTTTTGCTCCTTCATATATATAAATATATAAATACATATGTATAAATATTCTGGGGAAGCCGTTGGCGTAGTTGGTAGTGACCCTGCCTTCAACGTCGGGGGTCTTGTGTTCTATTCCCACCCACGGTCAATGTGACGAACACATAATATGCTGGCTGTGTAAGATGTTCCCGGGGTGAGTAGAAATCAGGTAGGCGGCCGGTCGGAAAAATATAGCCGAATCTTAGGACAATATGTGAAATCAGGTTGTGCCGACCCCACCTAGCATGGGATAAGGGCAGGAGAAACAACACATACATATTCTACCTACGATACGTATTAACATTTTTTTTATTAATTTTTTGTAGTTCACTTAAAGGATAGGGGTGCCCACAGGGAAAGAGTGCTTAGGGCATCAAGTTACCTTAATCCGGCATTGCTGACCAGTTGAAGACTGCAATTATACGTCCTATATTTAAATCAGGCAATTATTTAGATTATAACAACTACCGGCCCATAGCTATATTATCTGTTATTGATAAAATTGTGGAAAAATTTGTTATTGGCCAAATAAGTAAATTCCTAGAATGCCATAGTATACTCTCAGACACTCAGCACGGGTTCCGCCCGGGACGAGGTACATTTTCAGCCTTGAATAGTTTTTCTGATTACATTAATGAATCATTAAACTCAGGTAAACTGATAATAGCACTTTATATTGACTATAAAAAAGCATTTGATACTTTGGATCATAATATCTTATTACGTGCGATGAATGAGTGTGGAATTCGAGAGCCAACGCATGAATGGTTTAAAAATTACTTAGCTAATAGAAAAATATGTACAAATATAGCAGCTGTGTTTAGCGATGAAAGGCACACAAGCTGTGTTTAGGAATAGGTTGTGGATATTGGGATGCCGACTGGGTCAGTTTTTGGTTCAGTGGGTTATGTGATGCATGTGAACAGTGTATCTAATGTTATGAGCAAGCGTCGGGTGTACATGTATGCCGATGACATGTGTCTGGTATATGCCTCGAAGGATATAGTGGAGGTACAAAATAATATACAAGATTTCGAATGTATAACGAGGTGGGCGCATGACAATGGCATCATATTTAATCTGTTAAAAACCAAATGTATGCATATATACTCACCATATAACTAACGAGCAAAAAATGTGAAAATAGAACAAATAGGTATAATAGGACATTCATATGAATGCCTACACGATAATAAAACTAACTGTAGTTGTAATAACTTAGAGTATGTAAGCTCATTTAAATATTTAGGTCTAACTATTGACAAACATTTTAATTGGAAAATGCATAGAAATGTTATATGTAACAGATTAAGGTCCATTTTAGGTATTGTATATCAGCTTAACAAGGTAGTAAGTAAGCATACACTTCGTGCTATATACCTACTACGCGCTCGCTGATTCAATAATCAGCTATGGATTTATTGTATATAAATATATGGCCAGACATTTAAAAAATACATTCAACATATTAAAAATTTACAAATAAGACTGATTAAGTTCCTAGTTAGTAAAAATGTATAAATATAATCAAGAATACGATAAGTTATTTTCAACATTTTGATCTATATTTTAGCACTTGACATGCTCAGCTACTCTTAAAGTACAAATTATAATTTGTGAATAAGGAAAAAGAGTATTTTAGTACAGGCGGGAATCGAACCTGCGTCCCATCCTATCCGGGGAAGTGCTCTAATCCACTGAGCTACAAGTAAGTTAAGACAAATGTGATAAGGAGTTTGGGTATGTCTAAAAGATAGTACTGTAGCTCAGTGGATTAGAGCACTTCCCCGGATAGGAAGGGACGCAGGTTCGATTCCCGCCTGTACTAAGGTTCGATTCCTGCCTGTACTAAAATACTCTTTTTCCTTATTCACAAATTATAATTGAATGAATATTTAAATTTGGCAAGCTAGTGAGAAATTTCTTTACATCCTTAAGGCAGTTGTTTAGCCATGTCCTTTAATCTTCCAATGAACAGCCGTGATTGGTATTGGTTTTGGTAAAGTACATGGTGCGCAGTTACAGACGGCCAAACAGATATCGGTGTGGCAGACTAACTCCATCATCCATCCATCATCTCCATCATCCATCATATTATCAGACAAGGTGAGCTTTACTACAGCCTTCAGGTGGGGGCCATGGGGACAAGGCCTAGTTAACTCAGTTGATAAATGCACATAATAGATACCTATGCATCATTATAATAATAAGAAGCGCAAAGAGGTCAGTCATTATAACCAGTGTCGTACCAGTTGTTAGTACTGTTATAGCAATTATATTGTAAATCATCATAAAAATGTGTGGGAATAGAAAAAAGAACATAATGGGATATTATAATTCATATTTACAAAATACATAAATGCTAGATATTTTTTTACAAAGCAATCCCGGGGTGCATGTTGCCAAACGCGTTGCTTTACAACATGCATGGTCACGGGTGTACCATGCATTGTTGCATTTGGCTCATAAAAGACATAGGTACCTACGCTACCTTTCTTTGAGTTTTTTATTACAGAGATGACATATTATATACCATGAATGTACTAAACAATAATAAACAGTCATTTATTTGACCAGACAGAGAAAATTTAAAACTCAAAAAGTACTTGTTACTTATCTCAGTCCCAGGCGAAATTCAAATAATTATTATTATTAAGCTGTAACAGATCTGTGTACAGACACAGCTGTGTCTGTACATTCAAGATATTTGAGAAAAAATTACTGTAATAGGCTATATAGGCACGTCTAAACACAAAACATTTTTTTTAGAATTTTTATCTGTTTGTTTGTTTGCGCATCACATGAAAACTAAATATATTTTGATGCAACTTTTTTATTTGAAAGGTCTTGATTAGACTTAAAAACTGGTATACATTTTATCCCACTACTACATCGGGAACATGAGATATAACCAAAAAAACTAGCCTTATTATAAGTGATAATATTAATTTGACGTCTAGAAATATTAGTTTACCTTTAGAATTTTCCTCACACTAGTTTCGTCTAAATTATTTTTTATTGCTGATGCGTGAAGATTCTTTTCCATGACCAATGCATTATCTGGCCAAACTTCTTCATATTCGCTGCTATTACCACTAGTTCGCCTAGAAAATAAATGAATGTGCCAATACGGTAATCAAATAGAAAATTTACAAATATTGCAAGATTTCGGACAATAGTAAGAATGTTTTGTTTCAAATGTTTATATACCGTTTTCGTTTTTTTCCACGGGTTTTAGCTTTGTTTTTGTTGTAATCATCTGTTGAATTATCCATATCGGGTTCATTAATACCTTTGTCGGTATTTCGGCTTCCATCCATTGTTATTACATTATTTTGTTCTCTGCCTTCTGGACATACAAGAACTTGCTATAATGAAAATATGAGGATTTCAAAAACAAACAGAAAAGACCAAGAATCAAGATAATCTTTGATATAGATTTTTTTTTTTTTTTTATTTGTTTTAAGGCATTGGCAGAACCATCAGCCTAACAGTAACTTATAAACATCATTATTCTCCAAACTAGATTAATTCATCAAACAAGTCGTAGTTGAAGTCAGTCATATAAAGTCAGTCAAGTCAAAGTCACGCTACAGTAAAACGATGGCAACCTTACTGAAGCTTCTATGGAGTTTTGGAAACAACAGGAAGAAACACGTTATGTCGCATTACATCACTTGCCAGCACTTATGCACATACACAAATAGTTAATAAGCAAAAGGCCACCACTTTTACACATTAATACTTGAAATAACACAAGTTTAGGAAAATAATGCAGAGCGACGACATGATCTTCTTCGTATTCCCGCCAAAACTCCCTTTGATATAGAATACTAAGACCACAGACTAATTAGTGTGTCCCAGACTAAGTAAGAATAAGAATACTTCTTCAGCATTCAGCATAGATGCTAAAAAAAAATTTATATTTATTTAAAACAATTATTATTTTCTTGTAGTCGATTTTTAAAATATATTTTTGTAATATTATTCAATTTTCAATAAATCGATTATATAAATTATTAATTTAAATCAATTTTCATAAACAGCACCATCTATGAGACGGATGAAAAAACTTTGGAAATAAGTTTCAATTTTATAAACTGCGCCATCAATAAAAACTTGAAGTTCATTATTACTTAGTTGATTAAATACAAAACAATCAAATGTAAAATAGGAAAGATAACGAATAACGAAAGATTTGTTTTATATTTTAGTTTTTGACACTACAACATAGTCATTTTGTTTTTTAATTATCGTTTTAAGTATTTTATTTTAAAACTAGTCAAATGTTAAATAGTACCTTCATTATTTCATTGTCAAATGCTAAAAATATATATAAAAATATCTAACATCTAGCTTTTGGTTGCGGAGTCGCGGGCAAAGGCTAGTGCATTATTAAAGCTGCAATTAATGATGTTTTAGGTATTTATTTAAAAATTTATTTGACAAATTTGAAAAATCTACCAATTACATATTACCATATTACACGTTAAGGAAAATAATAGATTTAAAAATAATCGATTTTCTATGAAGGATGTCACATCCCTTCTTCAGCATAGACTGGCATAGACAACAATAGACAAGCATAGATAAATAACAACGTTAGTCTGAGATAGAACATATAACATAGATTAGACTTACGACTCAGCGATGGGCTACTCGAGTAATTTAACTCAGTCAACTCAAGCTACTCTATCAACGAGTCTTTAAAAAGTAGCATGATGTTTATAAGTTACTGTTAGGCTGATGGTTCTGCCAATGCCTTAAAACAAATATAAAAAAAAAAAATTAAAAAGTAGCTGAGCATGTCAAATTCTAAAAAAATATGCTTAAAGTGGAGTCATTTTCAATTCAATTCTTGATTAATGGCGTTGTTAGACTTATAGACACAACTTTGCCAATGTCTCGTGTAAAATACGAATAGACCGTCAAACGAAGGAGATTGTTCGGTAGATAAAGGTAAAAGGGCCGTTGACTATGAATCTAACTACTGTAATGAGTAGACCAACACTGAAACAAACAATATGATATTAAGCATCTACAAAATATATACACAAATAGTACTTAAATTAATTTTACTCTAAATTGAGAACTAGTTGTTCTCAATAAAAAAAATAATTATTATTATTATTCTCTTTATTTATTTTATATCACATTATATACACTTTTAAATATATTATGAAAAGAAACAAACACTCACACAAACATACTAACATACTTATAAAAATACAAACAAAAACACAAACGAGTAAACATAACAAATTTAAAAATGTATAAAATAGATAGACCACCGACATCGGGTGCTGGGACCAAGTTGCCGGTGGTTAGGGCTCCAGAGTAAGGAACCTCCTCACAATACGTGCCATGTCGAGGAGTACTGCCTTTTGCATCAAGCCCTTAAGCCAGCCGTCCAACGAGAGTCTCAATAGGTGTTGGTCGAGACTCTTTGCAATCAGTCCATTAACCGATATGACTATCGGAACAATAATTGTTGAATCAACATCCCACATGTCGGTAATCTCGTGAGCTAAATCCAAATATTTCATTTGCTTTTCTTTTTCAGCTTTCACGAGATTCTCGTCATGCGGATAATTATTATTATTATTACTCTGAGCTATATAAAATATAATATTTACAATCGAATCTTATTTACTTTTATGAATTTGTAAATAGTATGAAGGAATGGAGTGAATACAAGGGTGAGTAACGATTTACATGATACAGGACGAGGAATTTCGGGTGGTAAAACGTCATATAAAGAGAAAATTAGTTTGGGGCAGCAGAAAAATAAATGGTCCACATTACCTTCGGCCAGTCCACATTCGCAAATGGAACTATCCCTAATCCTGAGTTACTTTATTCCAATCTTGAAATAAAACCAATTTCAAACTTGAGCGAATGTCTTGAGAGTAAATTTGAAAATGTTCAAGGGACCCCATATGAGTGGCAGATTTAGCGCATAAATCAGCAGATTCATTGCCTGTGATACCAGTGTGACCAGGTATCCAAGCCAACACAATATTAATGCCAAGTCTATTACATTGATAAAGTTCATCTCTTATTCTAAATATAATAGGTGATCTGATTTTTGTTCGAAAGGGGTTAGACAAAATAGATTGAAGGCAACTTTTAAAGTCCGAAAATATGATTGAATTATTTAAATTGTGTGATTTTACAAATAAAATTGCTTCTAAGATGGCTACTGACTCTCCAGTGAATACTGAATAGCTAGAGGGACATTTGAACATTAAGGAGATTTTGGTACAGGGAATCCACACGGCCGCACCTACAGAACAATTAGACAGTTTGGAAGCATCTGTAAATAATGTACACCAGTTTTTATAATCACTATAAATTTTGTTCTTAAAAATATTATTGGCTTCAATAGTGCTCTTATCAATATCAAAGTCGAGCATTATCTTTGGTTGGAAAACTAACACATTGTAGTCTGTATAGTATAATGGCAGTGTAGGTTTCTGAAATAAAGGGTTAGGGAGTTGGGTAAATAAACGATATGAATGGAGAATGCAAGGGAGATGATCAGGCAGCTGGTGATAAAGGGAATTATAAAGTGAGAACAGCTGGCTTAATTTGGGGAGAAGAGGATGGTTGCTATTTTGGGCTATTTAAAAAAAAAATATTAGAAAGATATTGTCTACGCAATGAGAGAGGAGGTTCAACACACTCAACTTGCATTGCGTTTATTGGTGATGATTTCATAGCACCTAGTATAATACGTAAGCACTTGGATTGAATTTTGTCTAATTTTGTAATTGCAGATTTGTTACTGAATTTCCAGGATATTATCATCCTGGAGAACCGGTGAAGAATTGGAAGAGTCGGAAATGGATGATAACGCCCAACCATTTGGAATGGTTGAAGCTGGGTTACTGACAATAGCCTGATGTGAGGACTTATCAAAGGATGTACCCAGAGGTGCATGAGTACGGGGAACGGTGTATACAGTTTTCCTATAAGAGGAACTCCATGGTTGATTACTGGATAATGATTGTGAGTATGAAGGGTGATTATTAATAATTGCAGAGCTTTGTGTAACTTCTGCGAATGGTTTCACTGATTTTGGATATGATCGAGATGCTTCCTGGTATGATATATTGTCTTTTGACATAAGAAGTTTAATGGAACTCTGCCTGCCTTGCTCAGGGCAATCCCTGCTATTTGCAAAGTGCTGACCCGAACAGTGCAATTAAGAAGCTTCCGCCTCAATTATACCACAGGAGTCACCCGCATGCGGTTGAGCACAGCGATAACACCTAGGCCCAGACCTGCATTGACCCTTCACATGTCCAAATCTACAGCAGTTGTGACATTGAATAGTAGGAAACTGATAAAGCTCTACAGGAAGGGATGTATGAAAACTAAAAATTTTGTTGGGAAGCAACTGGCCTCGGAATGTCAGAACTACTGTCTGGGTAGGGATCCAAGTTACTTTACCATCAGTGCTGGTCTTTCTATTAAGTCTGCGGGCCTTGAGAATAGGACCACAACCACTAGGGAGTACAACAGACTCAACAAATTCATCCATGGAAAGATCGACTGGAACATAACGGACTATACCCATCTTTGTAATATTGTATGTAGGAACAACAGTTACAAATTTAGCAAGCTCCAGAATTTTACTGTCTAAAAAGTTATTGGCGTCAACCGCCGTTTTAAATTCGATTGAGATTTTATTTCTACCAACATTCTTGATGCCATCTGAGCAGATGTTCTTAATTTTATTTCGAAAAAGGAACTGACCAAACTTAATTGGTCGTATGGTAGTTCCAACGACGGGGTCTGGCTCAGTTCGAGTTACGTGGACGATAAATGGACAATTGTCAGAATTTGTGTATGATTTCACACCTACTACTAATCTAGGATGTACAAATAAATTTTGTATCGATGCTACAGAAAGCTCCTGATCTCTTATTATTTTTTTAGGGTTATCAAATTTTTCATTTGTCTGTCCTTCATTAAAACGGCGTTTAGTCCCTAGGATTTGACTGGGTGATGAAGCACCAGATCGTGGGTCAGGAGGATCTGGAGGATCAGGAGGCTCAGGGTCCTGCGGATCTAACCATATCTCCTTTTCCATCTTTTAAGCCACCACGAAAGTTACAACGAAAAAAAAAACAGATGAAATTTGAACAAAAGAATGAATTGTGAAATTAAATACAACTTACCTATTATTTATAACATCTACACCATATATAATGAATTCTACACAAATATGACGATGATTTCAGATCAATTTTAAAAATTTTGAGCAAAAATTATTAAATAATAAACGAAATCTCACTAATACGTGTGACAGCTAACCCAGCATCGAGTCATTTTCAAAACTTAGTCTGAGCAAATAGGTAACATTTCAAGAGCCATTAAACAAGAAGATAGGTAACATTTGACGTCTGTCAGTTTTATCTTCATAGTGAGGTGATCTGCTTAAAAACATCGATTAAAGTGAATGAACCGATACGGACTTGAAACATATACTTATGTGAATTTTAAAAATCATCAAATTTAAGGAGCATAATAAGACAAGTACATAATTTAACAAAAAAATTGCATTTATTCAGTTGAACTATCAGAACTTTTATTAGTATTGTCATCTTCATCACTGCTGTCAGCACTAAGAGATATTATTAATTCATTTTCAATAATATTGTCTATTCTCACATATCGTTCAACATCTTGTAAAATTATTTTCTTTGTTTTCTCTACGACTTTTCTCCAGTCTTCTGTAGTAACTTCTGCACACGCAGTTTGTAGCAGAGTCATCATTTTAGCAGTACTGAAGGGTGTTTCAGTATTGTTCCGCGCTGAATGACCCTTTATTTGTGCCCAAATAAGCTCGATAGCGTTATACTTGCAATGGTAGGGAGGCAATTGAATAACTTCGTGTCCATGCTCTAGGGCTAGTTCATCGATTACATAGTGGAGCTTGGACGGCTTAGTTGCTTTTACCAGATTTAACAACTCCACTTTTAATAAAGTTGGACTTGCATCCACACCATTTCTTACCAGCCACGAGACAATGATAAACAATGATAAATTTACGCACTCTCTAAGAATGCCTGGCTTGAAAACGCATATTTTACTTTTTGCAGAGGAAATTTCTAGACCTATTTTATGTAACAACTAGCTGACCCGGCAAACGTTGTTTTGCCATATAAATTATTATTTCTAGGTAATTTCTAGTGTAGACAAAAATAACTGACTCATTGTGAGTGTGTAAGGATGTGGTATATGCGTGAAATAGGCATGGAGCGCTGTGAACGATGAGAGAATATAAAAATAACAAACGCTAAACATTATTATTTTTAAGTTATTGTAGGTTATTTCTTAAAATTACAAATCACTAATTAATTACGACAGTAACACTAACAAACAATATCAGTCTCTATGCTATAGCGTGAACAATATTTTTTGTTAGCCCATGTTTAGCTAACATAGCGGTCAGGTTTAGATTTTTAGAGTAACATCCCTAGTGTTTAAAAAAAAGGGTTAACTGACGCAGCATTGTAACGACGTTCAGTTCTTTAGATCAGAAATTGTTTGTTATGTTTAGAATGGTTTATAAGTGAAAGCAAATCGTATAATTACTTGTATCTGTCATTATTACAATAAATATGTAATCGTAATTGAAAATAGCTAAGCAATTGTGCAGTTCTAGCAAATCGAAAAAATATATTATTTTATGCCCGCCGTTACAAGGTTACGTTGTTGAATTTTGATGAGTTGTCAACATAGGTAAATAACTATACTTGGAATAGATACGCCACTTTGGATTGTTTTGGAGATTTTGTTCCGTGGTCACTAGATGGCGCTATGTACAATGTCTGAAGCGCGCTGATACCACCGCCGCTAGATGGCGCTTTAGGTAATATTTTTGTTTTTGAAATTGCGTGATCTGTAAGTAATAAATTGATCACACAATAACTGAGCTCACACTTGATTAGGGATTTTGTAAACTGTTATTCAATTTTATAAAATTGTTACATTTTAAATTATTTTTTAGAAATATTTAATGAAATAATGCGCCTCTATTGTGAAAAGCGCCATCTATGTTATTTGTAGACACTAAACTGTTAAGTTAGTACTTTTCCTGCACCACCAGACGGCGCAAATAGCACACTATTTTATGGTAAGCCAATGTACGGCCTTGCACCCCCCTAGTTGTCAAATGTTACCTATTAAAATGACTCCACTTTGTCCACTTAGCAAAGATCAGGATTAAGGGTCCACAATACCTCAGCCAGAATTCAGATTTTGCACCCTATTTCCCCGCGCAAACTCGCTCTCTATCCTGCTCGCACAGTTAGTGCTAGGTCACGCGAGGTCAAAACGATTTCTTAGAGTAAAGTACACTTTTGTCGGACTAGCTAATTAAATAATAATAGGAAATGGTGTGCTAGAACAAGTGGATGAATTTGTATATCTTGGATGTGGATTCAGTCGGGATGGAAGGTACACCACTGATGTAGAAAGAAGAGTGAATGCTGGAAATAGAGTGAACGGAGCATTGGGACAACTTCTCGGCAGCCACCACCTCAGCCAAAGGCACGTGTCGCAATACACAAAGCAGTGCTTGTCCCAACGTTATTATATGGAAGCGAGAGTTGGATATGTAAATAGGAGCATGAGAGTAAAATCAATGCGGTCGAAATGCGATCTCTGCGGAGAATCTGTGGAGTGAGGCTGACTGACCGCATTCGTAACAATAACGTAACAGAGCGTGTAGGTATGAAAGAGAGTATTGGTGTAAAGATGCGAAAGGGAATGCTCCGATGGTTCGGACATGTGGAAAGAATGCCAGACGAGCGACTGGCTAAGAAGATATACAATGCGAAAGTGGAGGGATGTAGGTACAGGGGAAGACCGAGACTTTTTTACCTACCTAGACCAAATTGGTCATGTATTGAAGGAAGGTGGAGTCAGGAGTCTCCGTGTATGAAGAGAGTTATGAATGTTGAGGAAGCAAGAGATGTATGCAAGAATAGAGCCTCTTGGCACTCTGTTCTCTCTGCCTACCCCGCAAGGGAAATGGCGTGATGATAAGTAAGTAAGTAAGTAATAATATTTAACGTAAAATGTTGTTTTGCTTTTCAATGTAGTAATGTTAGAACATTCTAGTCAAGTGGTAGATACCATTGCACTGAGGGTTCTGCGCATTGATTAGTAGCAAATTTTCGCTTTGTACCTATGTAATAACAAGCGGCCCGTCCCGGCTTCACATAAGTGGACATTTATTTTTTAAACGTTTTGGGATAAACGTTGAGTAAATGTATGTATTTTTATACAGGATATAAGTTTTTTTCATATTACTATTTATATTTTTCTTATAAAATTTTATATTTTTATCCATCAACCTACATTATTGACGTTTTAGTAGGGATCCTTATTTTTTTTTAGTAATGAATATAGCCTATGTTACTCGTAGATAATGTAATGTTCGAATGGTGAAAGAGTTTTTGAAATCAGTACAGTAGTTTTTGAGGATATTCGTTACAAACACACAAAAATACAAATCTATATGATACATACTAGTGGCCCGTTCCAGCTTCGCACGGTTAGACATTTATTTTTAAACATTTTGGGATAAACGTAGAGTAAATGTTTCTTTATGCAAGACATCTATTTATAGTAATAAATATAGCCTATTTCATTTGTATACATAATACACAAATACAAATCTTTCCTCTCTATAATAATAAAGTAAAATATTTTGCCATTGGATATTGCCCTATAATAGTTGAAATCGCATTTTACAATATGGATTTTATGTAGAATACTGAAGCTATCAATTTGTAATATATATATGTAGAAATAAATACTTCGTTATTTTTGGAAAATCTTTAATGTATATGTCTTTACAATAATCTATTTTAAACTCTTTCGTCGTAATGTTCCCGTCTTCGTATCTCAGTAAAAAGTGTCCTCTTCAATCTATCTTCCGTCTTCTCACTCACTCACCTACATCCGTCCCTTTCACTCTTATATTTAAATGTCACCTCATTCCCCATACATTCCGTTCCCTATCATGCCTCTTATGTTCATCGTTCATACTCAATCCTACATATATATATATATATATAGTAAAGTGGAAGACTTAAAATAAGGTAAGTGGGTGGCGCAAACACGATTACATAAAATTTTTTCAATAGAAAAAAATATATATAAATAATATATATGTGATGGCCGGTATATTGCGCAACACCCGTACTGTCATCCGCATAGCAACGCATACAGAGAGTATCGAGAGTAAGTCATTGATATGCATAATGAACAGCGTTGGGGAGAGCACCGATTCTTGAGGACCGCCAGAATTAATCTCCATTATATCAGAGCAGCGTCCGTCTACAACGACTTTGATGCTGCGACCATGGAGGAAGCTGGCGATCCATTTTCAGAGCCCCTCGGGGATTCCGTATGATGGTAACTTCGACAGAAGTGCCCTATGCCAGACCCTGTCGAATGCCTTCGCGATGTCCAGGCTCAACGCCAAAGCTTCACCCCCACCCTTTAAGGCCCAGAAAGAAACTGAAAATATAAGGATATAAACCTAAAGCAGGATTAATGCGTTTTCAATTTGTACCATTTTTTTCCTGTAAAAAGGAAATACCTAAACTATTGCGCAAAATAGTTATGTGTCCCGCCGTCCTACCCTCTGTTCAGTCTCTCTTCGGCTTTTGACTCGCGAGGTTGTCGTGCGCAATGAGTATACGACGTGACGGTGCTAGGGGTAGTAGCTTTTTGTGAGAGATGCAATAGTGGGTGATAAGCGCCGTAGTAAAAAAACAAGTTTGAAATGACGTAAAAAATCATGTGAACACATGAACAACGAACTAAAGTAAGTACCTACCTACTTATATACTTTTAACTTGATAAGACATTGCTACAGTTTTAGCACAGTATTATTTATACTTACACCTACATTACATTATGATGATATTTTAATTTTGACTAAATTAATAAGTACCTACCTATACAATAAATAGTAGGTACCTATACATAAATAGTAGATACTAGCCTTTGCCAGCGGCTTCGCCGCAGCCAAGAGCTAGTTTTTCGGATAAATCTCAGGTTCCCGATATAGTAACAAGATAAAATGTCTACCAGTTTTTAAGTCAAATCAAGGCCTTTCAAACAAAAAAAGTTGCATCAAAATCCATCTAGTAGTTATTTTAAATAAATTCTAAAAAAATCTAGTTTAAATAATTTTCTAGTTTTTCGGTTATATCTCAGGTTCCCGATATAGTAGCAAGATAAAATGTGTACCAGTTGTTAAGTCTAATCAAAGCCTTTCAAATTAAAAAAGTCGCATCAAAATCCGTTTAGTAGTTTTTGTGTGATGCGCGAACAAACAAACAGACAAAAAAAACTAAAAAAATCGTTGTTTAGACACGCCTATATAGCCTATTACAGTCATTTTTTCTCAAATATCTTAAATGTACAGACATAGCTATGTTACAGTTTTATAATAGTACTAGTAGCAGCCAAAAGCTAGTTTTAAAAAAAAATGTTTGTGATGATGAAAAAAGGTTAGTACTAACATTTGGTTAGGTTACCCTTCTGCAAACAGAGATAGGTAGGTACTTATTTCACTACGTTGTTTATTTGAACACAAATTATTTTTTATGCCAACTCTATTTCTTCATTTTTTGACTACGGACCTTATTACCCATTATTGCGTCTCTCACAAAAAAAACGACTAAAATAATAATAACTTTTACGTCGCGTAGCGAGTCCAGCGCAAACGGCACGGGTACCACCATAGATAAATAACTATACTTGGAATAGATACGCCACTTTGAATTCAGTTTTGGAGACTTTGTTCCGTGGTCACTAGATGGCGCTATGTAGAATACATGAAGCGCAGTGACACCGCCACCACTAGATGGCGCTTTAGTTAATATTTTTACATTAAACACAAAGTGTTAAGCATGTCAAATGCTAAAAATATATATAAAAATATCTAAATAATATTTTTACTTTTGAAATTGCGTGAAGTAATAAATTAATCACACAATAACTGAGCTTACACTTGAGTAGGAATTTTGTAAACTGTTATTCAATTTTATAAAATTGTTGCATTTTAAAGTATTTTGTGGAAATACATAATGAAATAATGCGCCTCTATTTAGAAAACCGCCATCTATATTCGTTTCTAGACACTAAACTGCTAAGTTAGTACTGTTCCTGCACCACCAGTCAGCGCAAAATAGCACACAAATTTTTGGTGAGCCAATGTATAGCAGTTGCACCAGGTACCACCTATGACCTCTTGAGTAATATTGTTCTGTGCCTATGACAGCCGAAGCGAAACTGAGCGGAGGGCAAAGATTACAAGCGGAGGGTCGGACTCGGGCGGCAGGCCAGATAGCTATTTAACACGACATTTTAAGTATTTCCTTTTTACACTAAAAATAATGGTTATTTCAAAAATTTTAAACGCATGACACCTGTTTTAGGTTTAGATCATTATATTTCCAAAATTTCTTGATCTAATTTTAAGTATTTATTGAGTATTTTTCTCTCTTTATTAAATTATCTAGAGGTGACTTTGTAATTTTTTTTATCGAGAAAATTTTAAGTAATCGTGTTTTCACCACGCATAAACCTTAGGTTATGTCTACAACTTTACTATATATTTATTACATATTTATTGGTACAGTACTTTACAAAATATTTGGATTGAAAAAAGGCGATTTCACCTATCATGGCGCTAAGAGATTCCTCGCTGTGCGAATGTGGTTTGGATGAAGGTAGCCCAGAACATATATTTTTTAGCTGCCCCAACACCCCATCTTCCTTATACGATCTTCTACCTCCTTCTTTTCCTCGCCCTTCAGACTTAAAATCACTTCTTTCCTGTGTAGGGTAAACTGTATAATGATTGACACTAAGCATATTAAAGATTGATATATATATTTTTTAAATTGATAGGTGTTTAAAATATCAGCAAAACATCGATAAAGGGTTCTCTGGTATGTATATTTTCAAATAAAAATGCATTAATCAATTTAATTAGAGACTTTTCATAGAAAAAAAGAACAAAATATTATTTGAAATTACAGTCATTGGCACCATAAGTAATTAACACATAAAAATCAGTCATTGGCACCTAATAAAGTAAGATTATAACAGAAAATTGGTCAGAAAAAGCACTCATTGCCATTATTTACCTAAAAACTAAGCATAATAATAAATAACCTATGTTACAGTCGTTAATTGATGACCCCTTATTAGAAAGTGACGTTTTAACAGTTCTGCATGGTGCATATATTTATTTTCTTTAGTGCTGCCAGCTATAATATTATAAAACCTAAATTTTTCTGCAAACAATGTTACTATTGCAGATTATGAAAAAAAGTAGAACAGATGTTTTTTGCTATACCAGTTCTTAATATGTGCATTTAAAATCCAAAGTGCCAATGACTAAATTACTACTACTACTACTACTACTACTACTTATCTAATCAACATAATATGTTGATTAGATAAGTAATTATTATTATCATAGTTTCATATTGTTATATAGTATATTATACTTATGTTTTTCTTTTTTTTTTTCTTGTTTCTTTAGGTTACTCAACAGATTTCAGACTTATCTCTAAATTTATTATTTTATTTCCCTTCACAAAGCTTTCCAATCGTTATATTAGAAAATACCTTCTGACCATCACATAAATTTATCAAAATAATCAAGAGAATATTGTCATTGGCGAAATTATCAGGATCGCCACAAGTCAATACAAGAAGAAGAAGACTCCACTTTAGATCAAAATGTTTAAAAATCGCGCTATCAAATAGTATTAATTTTAATTGCATAATTAAACTTACTATATTGAATTAATGCATGTAAATACATTGCGATAGATTGCGTTGGTCGTAGAGTGGAGAGAAATGTGAATGAGGAGATTGGGTATGGCCGAAATATCGGTTCCCGCTTGCACCGAAGTTCTTTTTTTCCTCATTCACAAATAATTTGTATTTTTTTAGATTTTTTGTCTGTTTATCTGTTTGTTTGTTCGCGCATCACGTAAAAACTACTGAACGGATTTTGATGCAACTTTTTTTATTTGATAGCTCTTGATTAGACTTAAAAACTGGTTTACATTTTATCCCGCTCCTATGATGATATATCAGTTCTTTCCCTTCTATTATAATCACACCATTCACACTCGCCATGCACATGTTGCATTTTCTACCTTCCATCCCATGCCTAAAAAATTCTAAATATGCATTGTCTGTTTTATCATGTCTTTGTTCACACCACAGCATTCTCTTATTACTGTTTCTAACTCTACATCTTTCAATGACATGTTAATAAAGCTCTTATATCAACTGCTGCATTTCTACTTTCACTCTTTTTATTTATTTCCAAAGGCAGTGAAGCAAATCAAGTAAAAGATTAGAAAGAGGAGGCCTTAATTTTTTGATGTAATATTTACAAGGAGGAAAGAATTAAAGAACTAATAGACTTGTTTTATTTTTAGAAGACTAGATATACTTGTTTTATTTTAGGTTGTCAATTTCATTACAAAGATTGTAATTTATCTTTAGCTTTTTTATTAAAATCAGCTAAAAGCTGCTTCATATCCTCATATCCAGCAATTTCTTGTGCCTTTTCTAGTGAAAGCCATTTTGAGTCTTGATGCTCATCAGATAACAATACTTTTGTGTCTGGGTTTTTTAATTTAGCCAACCAATACACTACAACCTTAGGATTGCCTTTGACTTCATAATTTAACTCTGTTGAAATGTCCTTATACACCTGAAAAAAAAAAACAAATTTTTATGAGCATGGATTACGTCATGAAATAAAACTATGGTTACAAAAAGGTAAATGTGATAACGGATGTGTAACATTCCCATAAATATCAAAAACTTAGATACAGAGATTTACATTATGAAAAGTACTAACAAAAGAGTTTTTGTGTTAAAACCATCATTTCAGGAACTATCAGTTTGATTTGAATAATTATTTTTGTATTTCATTTTGATACTCTGATTCTAGGGAACAGCTTTTTAATATTACATTACAACTGACTTCATTCAATTTCAGGCAAAACACACTTAGATGTGAAGTAATCAATACCAATACATTAAAATTCAGATGCCAAGAGAAAAGTTAAGCAATGTAGTGCAAAGGATTAAATTGGGCACCCGGTGATAACCAAATATTAAACAGCTAAACTATGAATTCCTCTTTTCAACAAGATACTATTAGTATTAGTAATTTATCTTTTTAGTATTTGACGTTTGAGATGTTGTTTAGAAAAAAAATATTTTGAAAATGGATAAAGAAGATTAGCTGCCTTACAGTTGTTTTTTCAGTTTTCACAAAATTTATTCATAAATTTTAGTTTGATAAGGTTCCTATTCTAATACCATTTTGACATGCTATTATTTTGTTAGAAAATTAATCATATTAACATATTTTATAGACCTACTTCTAAATCTTCTTCAGATAAACCAGCCTCTTCCTTTGTTTCTCTTAAAGCTGTGATCCAGTCTGACTCCCCTGGGTCAACATGGCCTATACAAAAACATTAATAAATATAACATTCAGTTCTATATAAAATTCAAGGCATTCTATATAATAACAACACAAACAATGGAACAATTATTTTAGATAGCAAAATGATTTGGAAAATTATATAGGAAAAGCCAAATATTGCGTATACAAACCTTTCGGAGGAGTCCAATGATGTTGCCCATAAGAAGTTTGCAGCATTAAAAATTGTATTGCTTGATTCATATTTCTAAAGATAACTAATCCAGCAGCGCGAGTTGGAGACATAACTTATATCTTTTTTTTGTATAAGTAGAATCTTTGAATGTAGTTCAAATGCAATAAAACACTTTTAGAATAACCTGAATACCGGACAGCGAGTGTAAATGTAATAAAATATCAACTTGAAGTACTACTATTACACTGGCTCACTAATTAATCGTAATTAAATTTCATTCATATTCGTTAAATAAAATCTTACCTACTTTTCTTTTTATAATTAAATTCAAAGAGAATATAAAAACTACATATAATTAAATTTCTAGATATGTATATATATTTGTACTTAAAATAAAGTAGATAATAGATATATTGAATGAAATTAAATTTATTCGAATCCACAGACTAGTAGTGTAGTAGTCAAGGAACATTATACCTAGTGTAGTGTACTAAAGTAGGTTGGAGCCTTAGACGAAGAATAATATCCTTCGGCTCTCAAGTTGAGAGCACTGTCCAGTGCTTTTACTGGAGAAAAATCGTTCCGTTATAGACTGTGATATGTACTCCTTAATTTATGCTACTGGCTACTTACACTATTTACGTATTTGATTGAATGTCAATATTTTAATGTCTTAATTTATTTTACATAATAATGTATGTCTAATTATTTAGTTGATTAAAGCCAAGTTTTCTTCTGGTTTATCGTTTTCATGTATCAATTTAATCAACTAAATTAAAATGTCACGAGCATTTGCTCGTCTGCTGCGGAATCAAAACAAAATATGTATTGAAAATATTGCTTTAAAATATTGAAATGAAAAATTCAAATATATATTGCTTCTTGAGACCGGAACGATTCGATGTACAACCAGATACGAATGCTGCTGATGCTGAATGGACACATTGGCGGTATAAATTCACAAATTTCTTATCTAAAGATTGCTTGTCTACAACTACAGAATCTACGAAATTAAAATTACTAGTTCACTATTTGTCATCAACTGTGTTTTGATATGTACGGGATTGCAAAACATACGAAGAGGCCCTAAAAACTCTCGATAAAATTTACATAAAGCCGAAGAATGAAATAGTTGCCCGTCATCAACTTAATACAAGAAGACAAGGTCCTACTGAATCTATCTCAGATTATTTAAGAGCTTTAAAATTCCTGGCACAGGATTGCTGCTACCAAAGTGTGTCATCTAGAGAACATGAAGAACAAGCTATAAGAAGCGCTTTCATTGTGGGAATATCGTCACAAAAATTCAGAGAATGGCTTTTAGAAAATTTAAATTTAAATTTGGAGGAGACTATACAACATGCTTTGTCTCTAGAAGCAGCTGAACATAGTTCCCTTAAGATATCAGAGAGCTCTTTTCCCTCACCTATTCATTCAAACGCTATATCTCAATCCGCTAAAAAGGAAGAAACCACAAATATTGCTGCAGCTCAAACATCGCGAAAGCGTTGCTTTTTTTGTGGTGGAAATGTCTATCCAAGAATACGTTGTCCTGCTAACAAAGCTACTTGCCAGATATGTTTAAAAATAGGGCATTTTGCGAATGTCTGCCGTAGTACTAATCGACATCCTAAGCAAACAAATTATTCTGCAAATGCTAATGAAATCACTGATTTTCAGCTTGGAGCAGCATACGTTCTAGCAGCATCTCCATCTAGTCTTCAAAAAGCCATTATCACTGTAACTATCAACGGTATACGAGCTGATGCCCTTATAGAAACAGGAAGTTCGGTAACATTCATCAATAAAACTTTAGTCCCTATGCTATGTTTGAAAAAAATTCCATGCAAACACACAATATCGTTGGCATCGCTTTCACAAGTGTCTATTGTAGAAGGTATGTGTTACGCATCTATTCAAATAGGTGATCATATTTATAAAAAGCGTTTACTGATTGTAAATAATCTCTGTGCCGATTTAACAGTTGCTCATAATATTCTAAATGAACATGAATCTCTTATACTTACTTTTGGAGGTCAAAAGAAACCGCTTGAACTATGTAATGTCATAGAAGCAACCGTACCTCCTGCTTCACTATTCAAAAACTTGTCAGCTAATATTAAATCAATAGCAATAAAATCTCGACGTCACAATTGTAACGATAGCAAATTTATCACAGAGGAAATAGAAAAGCTTTAGCAGATGGCTAGGCTCTATAGCCTAGTATCTCACCATGGCGTGCACAAGTTCTAGTAACTGGTGGAGGAATGCACCGAAAGCGTTTAGTGATCGCTTACTCCCGAACTATTAATAAATTAACATATCTGGATGCATATCCCTTACCGAGTATTTCTTCAATAGTTTCAAATATTGCAAAATAGAAAGTATTTAGTCAAATTGATTTAAAAAGTGCTTATCATCAAGTACCTATTCTAGAAAAGGACAGAATTTATACAGCATTCGAAGTGTAAATGGTAAACTTTTCCAGTTTAGAAAGAAAGAAAGAAAGAAAATATTTATTGCAACGAATTATTAAAAGAATATACATACAAAATAAACTTAGAAAAAATTAACATTCGTTACAAAACGACCCCAACTCAGCAAAAAAGCAGGTCAAAAGACCTGCGCTGGTCTTCCGTTGGGGCGTCTTAGTGATGGCACGGACGTTGACATGCAAAAAAAAAAATAATAAAAATTAACAAACAAACCTAGATAACTAAGTTACTTAAGTTTACGAGAATACCTTTTGGTGTTACTAATGGAGTTGCTGCATTGCAACGTACTCTCCAATATATCATCACAGAAAAGCATCTAGAAGGTGTTTTTGAATATTTAGATGATGTAACTGTCTGTGGAATAGATAAATCTGATCATGATAGAAATTTAAATAAATTCATGGATGCTGTGACTAAATATAAACTAACTCTAAATAAAGAAAAATTACAGTTTGCTCAAACATGTATCAATCCTCCTTGGCTATATTGTATCTGACGGAAATATTAAGCCCGATATCGATCGGCTTAGACCTTTAATTGATTTGCCTTTACCATCTAATGTTCAAGAATTAAAACGAGCACTGGGTTTATTCGCTCACTATGCGAAATGGGTTAATAACTTTTCAACCAAAATTCGCCCACTTATTGAAACAAATAAATTTCCTCTGTCAAATGATGCTAAAACTAGTTTTGAAAATGTGAAATTAGAAATACAAAAATCATACCTTAGTGCAATTGATGACAAAGAAACAATTACTGTCGAAACAGATGCCTCGGATTTCGCTTTGGCAGCGATCTTATCTCAAAAAGGTCGACCAATCGCCTTTTTTTCTAGAACACTTACAGAGTCTGAACGCAGACAATCATCAATGATAAGGAAGCGGCAGCAATCGTCGAGAGTATCCGTAAGTGGAGACATTTCCTTATTGACATATATTTCAATTTAATCCCTGATCAAAGAACAGTTGCGTTTATGTTTAATAGTAAGCATACTAGTAAAATAAAGAACGAAAAAATAGAGCGGTGGCGTCTCGAATTATCGTGTTTCAAATTTGATATTGTATATCGTCCTGGGGCCGAGAACATTGTTGCAGATGCATTGTCTCGCGTTTGTGCTCTCATGAACACAGACAAACTACGTGAAATACATAATGATCTTTGTCACCCAGGAATCGTTAGGATGGTTCATTGGGTCCGCTCAAAGAATTTGCCATATTCGGTAGAAGAGGTAAAAGCAATGACTGCTTCTTGTAAAATATGTGCAAAAGTAAAGCCTCGGTATTGTAAATCTAAAGGACACTTAATTAAAGCTATCGCACCTTTGAACGACTTAATTTGGACTTTAAAGGGCCACTACCAGGACCTAATAAATATGTATTAACCATTATAGACGAATACAGTCGATTTCTTTTTGCTTATGCCCGTAAAGATATGACTTCAGCGTCAGTGATAAAATGCTTGCAACATCTGTTTTCTACTTTTGGTACTCCATTATACATACACAGAGATCGAGGGGCAGCATTTATGTCCTCTGAACTACTCGAATTTCTAAGATCACTTGGTATTGCTTCTAGCCGGACTACGCCTTATAATCCTTGTGGCAATGGCCAAGTAGAACGCCTGAATGTTACATTATGGAGAACGATTCAACTCGCTCTTCGCTCTAAAAATTTACCTATTGATAATTGGGAGCAAGTGCTAGCTACTGCTTTGCATTCAATACGTTGCCTTCTATGCACGTCTATAAATGCTACTCCCCATGATAAACTTTTTCGCTATCCAAGAAGATCGTCAAACGGAGACCCTCGTGGTTAGTGCCAGGGCCGATGTTATGCAAGAAGAACGTACGTAACAAAAGCGACCCATACGTTGAAGAGGTAGAGCTACTACAAAGCAACCCTTACTATTCTTTTATACGACATAGTGATGGTCGAGAGTCTACAGTTTCCAATAGGCAACTGGTGCCACTTCCTGTCTGTAGTCTATTTCTGGCTTACCTCTTTCTTTAACTGAAGATATTCCTGAAGAAGAGAATTTAGATCGTAATGTAGAATCTCAACACGATAACAACGTTGAAATTGAGCAAAGGTTTCCACGAAATTCTAGGAGGATAAGACAACATCCTCGTCATTTAAATGATTATGTCTTGAGTAGTTAAAAGTATAAAGGGGGGGGTGAATGATATGTACTCCTTAGTTTATGCTACTGGCTACTTACACTATTTACGTATTTGATTGAATGTCAATATTTTAATGTCTTAATTTATTTTACAAAATAATGTACCTATGTCTAATTATTTAGTTGATTAAAGCCAAGTTTTCTTCTGGTTTATCGTTTTAATGTATCAGACTGACAGTATACTGCCGCAGTATGCTACGGTCAAAGATTAAAGCTATAAACTGGAAAAGAGTGGAAACTCTATGATAAAATTTGCATGTATGGAAGGTACTGCCACATAGTTTGGTTGGTGAACTAAAGTTATAGTTCTATAAATATAGGTAGGTATATTATAAATAATATTATTTAGGTTATTTGTAAAATAAAACATTTAAATCTACTTTATTTTATTTACTAATACTTACGAGTAATATCACGGCTAAAAATGCAGTATCTACGCCTGACTTCACTCATATATAATGATTACAATATCAAAAACGATAACAACACAAAAACTTAACAACATATGAAACAATAACAATGACGCAGTAACGAAAAAAAAATAGATATCACGGGACGTCTACCAGATGTGAAAACATCTAAATTATTTTGCAGAAATAAAATTATCATAATTTTTTCAGTGTGCTTGTATAAAATTATGACATGTTTAAAATAATCCACCATCAGATCCTGGATACCATCTAAAGACAAAGTACTCGTCAAGACGAATCAAACAAGCCCAAACTCGACAGGGTTGCGCCGTTTCATTATAGAGTTTCCATGTCCACCTTCCAGCTCCATCATCAGATCAGCTCCGTTTCATCGTAATATTGCATTGTCACGCGTTAACTTGCAAGATTTTAACGGGACAAATAAAATAAAAGCGTCGCCACGCTAACAGCCGGTTTCACCCTCCCTCCGCATTAGATGTTTCATATCAACAACAGTAATATAAATATAACAACGAGAATTAAGCTAATTTACAGAAAGCACCCGAAAATGCACCAATGATAATAAATACAATATTTCAACTAAAAATGTTAGAAGTTAGATTCTCTTTCGTCAGACACACTTAGCACCGAAAGTGCTAAGTTGGCAACATTGGTTTCAACTTTCAACGGCGCGCGATACTGTTCATACTTGTGCTTACGGTTCATACTCAGTAAGGCGCGCTCTATAGTTTATATACTCTAAGGAATATTGTTATTCAAAGATACCGAAATATGGAAAATGTAAAGAAATTGTGTTTATTGCAGTGTGAAATCAATACTTTGTATGAAATGAAAGTAATGATAGATCATCATACTGCACTGTGTTCCGTTATAAACAGTAACCAGTATAGCTAGCTTTAAAGGAACGACTTCGCAGTATACTAAATTGACGTCATACATCACAGTGCTCCAGTGTATATCGGAACACACACCCTTAGTTCGTTCAAAACTCAACAATACTCAATACTCAACAGTTCTATTTTACAAAACGCAAGTGTTGCCTGTGCGCAAAACGGTTGAAGTCGAATGAAAGAAAAAGTTTCAAATCAAACGGCAACGGTGAATATAATTCGTTAATGAGATGAAAGCGAAGTAAAATTGTTTGAGTTTAGATGCAATAAAACACTGCATACTTATTACTTTTTGTATTTAGGAAAAACAATATTTATAAACCATGTTACAACAATGGAAGCACATTATAAATAATTGGGTAAGTGTTATTGTAAAGGACTGTAAATATTTAGAATATTTTATAACTTTGTAAGATATACAATTTCGTTTCAACATTGTACATTTTTTTATAGATAAGCTGCTATTTCGAGAAACAGACAGATGAACCTATTTTGAAAATCGAATCGTTGTTAAATATAATATCCCATTTACGCGAAAATTTGAACTTAGATGAATCAAAATCGTCTACGCTAGAGGCGCAAACTGTTGAAGAATTTATTTTGGAGAAATATCCGGCATTCAAATTTGAAAATGGATCTGCATTGGCGAGTACTGAAGATGACACTTACCTGGCGGCATCGCTGCTTCTCTTCTTTGTATGTGTGAACTCGAAGGATGTAAATATGAAGAGTGCTATGTGCAGTAAGCTTAGTGTAGAGGACCAGGAGACTATACTCAAGTATAGCAGGAGTATGATGGAGTGTACTTCTATTACATGTAACTATGTATTAGCAGCTATTAAAGGTAATATTTGTAAAGTTTACTTTATTTCTTGTTGTGTGAAGTTGCAATCCTTATTGGATATTCATAAATAAAAATTTAGTAAATCATACAAAACTATAAGAACAAGCAGTGTGTATATTTTAAATTAAAACTTACTGTGAGTTTAATCCTATCATTGGCACTTCACCCATGAAATATATTTTATTAGCAATTGTGATACTTATATTATTTTATGGAAGTAAACACCCCTTTTTTTAGATGTCATTAAAAATTTAAAACATTTTTCAAAATAAAGGTATAAAATTTTTCATAAGCTTTACTGAGTGTCTCAGTATGTGCTATGACTGCCTTTGCGTTATGGTATGGTCAGTTACCAAATAGAATTTTGTAAATAAAAGGATTTAATATTAGAAATTTTTAATGTGCCTCAGTAATACTAACTTATTTGCTACTGCTGATATCAGGCAGTCCAGGAACAGCTTTGTTGTGATATCTGCATAGCATCATACTTCCACTATAAAACTCACCTTTGTCTCCAGCCAAACTCCCTAAACAAAAATGACAAAATTCTTTTGGAAACATGAAGTGATATTAAATTTATTTTAGTAAATATTTTGTTATTTTTATATATATTTTTAGCATTAGACATGCTTAGCACTATACATTAAACACAAAGTGAAAATGTTTGTGTTTAACATATAGTGCTAAGCATGTCAACTACTAAAAATATATATAAAAATATCTAAATATTAAACACACAAGTGAAAAATGTGTAATCGAAAATAACAGTCACAAGCAGGATTTGAACCTGCATCTCCTGGATACCGTCCAGATTCTTTGCCTGTTCAGCAATCCTGACAGTTGCTCCTGACTGCTAATTTCGATAACACATTCATACTTAACGTCTTTGGGTGACGCCTGCGCCATCTGTCGCCAGTATTTTCTGTACCGACCAGGTAAACTTAATTTTACAATGAAGATTTTCACCTAATAATGACACAAACCCTATAAATATTTATATGTTTTTATACATATCTTTTAGCATTTGACATGCTTAGCATTTTTCGATTTTAAGTTTAATGTTACTTTAGTAAAGTTTTAAGTATCCGTAAATACACATCTTCTTTGCCGTGTGGAGCCGGCACCAAGAATAGCTCCACTCCATCTCTTCATATGGCCGTGTGGGGCCGGCTTTAGAATTGTCCCACCCCTCTCCACCCATGGGAGTCGTAAGAGCCGACTGAGGGAATACCGGGGGGAGTGGGCAGCAGCACTTCCTCGAGTAACGTATTAACAACATCCACTGCGATCGCCAACCCGCCTGCCAAGCGTGGCGATTACGGCACTATACCCCCAATTTGGGGAGGCCTATGTCCAGCAGTGGACGTCGAAAGGCTGATGGATCTCTTCATATGGGAGTTGTATAAGTCGACTAAAGGATTACCGGGGGACCGGGCAGCTGCTGAGATTGGTGGGGGAGCTGTTTCCGCGCTCGGCGGGACACGTGCCCCCCGCGATGGTTTCTTGGTCAGTGATGGAAGAGGAAGGATGGAGCCCTCCTCTCACCAACACTGAATTGGATGTCGCTCTCTCCGCCTTCGAGGATAAGGGAAGGCGCCTAGTCCGGACGGCGTTCCGGGACTGGTTCTCGCCGTCGTCGTGGAGTACATGAAGGAAGAGCTGCGGGAATTGTTCAATATTTGTTTGAGGACTGGACAGTTCCCGGAGTTATGGAGAACAGAGAAATTGTGTTTGTTGCGGAAGGAGGGCCGCCCTATTGACTCCCTTTCCGCATATAGGCTGCTGGTCCTGTTGGATGAGATGGCTAAATTGTTCGAAAAGGTCCTCGCAAGCCGTCTTGTCCGGCACCTCGCGGAAGTTGGGCGCACAGTACGGCTCCTTCCTGGGATGGGGGTAATTTGTTACGCGGATGACACCCTCATCACTGTGAGAGGGGCCGGTTTCCAGGAGGCCGCCCAATCGGCAGAAGTTGGAGTTGCGCTTGTCGTAGACCGGATTAGCATGTTGGGTCTGAGGGTCTTGTTAGACAAAACCGAGACTCTTATTCCATGGTCCTCGCCGAGGTACCCCCTCGAGGAGCACGGATCAGCGTGCAGGGGGTTGTTGTGCCGGTGCAGGCGTAGATGAAATATCTTGGCCTGCACCTCGATGGTAGACTCAATTTCGGGCCACACTTTGCCCAGCTCGTTCCAAGGCTAATCAAATAGACCCTCCGAATAATCTCTCTGAATAATAAAATCCGGTAGACCTCTGCCGAATACTGGTGGCCCTGGGTCAACCTGCCGGCGCCTATACGCTAGAATTCTGCGGTCCATGGCATTGTATGGTGCCCCAATTTGGGCGGGTTCCCTCACCTCCCGGAACGGGGCCCTCTTACGACGTCCGCAGAGGATCATGGTGGTGAGGAACATAAGGGGCTACCGTACGGTGCCCTGGACTGCGACAACGCTGCTGGCGGGCGACCCACCTTGGCATTTACAGGCCGAGACACTGGCGGAAGTTTACCGGTTTCGCGCTGCGGCACGTGCCAACGGCGAGCAGGTCTCTGAACAGAGGCTGGGCCGAGTTCAGGAAGTCGCCCGAAGAAGAGTAGTCCGGCGGGTGGAGAGAAGAATTGGAGTCCCCCGTAGCAGGGCGGGGGACTGTAGAGGCTATTGCGCCACACCTCTACCGCTGGATGAATAGTAGGCATGGCAACCTGACCTTCCGGTTGTCGCAGGTGCTCACCGGACATGGGGTCTTCGGTGGGTACCTGCATCGAATAGGAATAGACCCCCTGTTGTCATGAGTGTGGCGCGCCATTAGACAATGCGTGCCATACAATAGAAGAATGCCCTCCCTGGGGCCCCCAGCGCCACGCCCTCGTAGCTGTAATTGGGGTAGACCTGTCACTGCCAACCATAATTACACAAATGATAGGCAGTGGCAGGTGCTGGGCGTCTATGGCCTCCTTCTGCGAGGCCGTAATTTCGTTGAAGGAGGCCGGGGAGCGGGTACGCGAGGCATTAGCCCACGCCAACTCAATTCGCCGGCGGCGACCAGGGAGAGGAAGGCGGCGTAACGCCCATCTCCTCCCACCGCCTTGATGACAATGGGCTTGGCCAGCAGGCCATTGCCTGGGGCGTCGGAGTAGAATGTCGTAAGATGATCTTCCGGCGCCCCACTAATAGGCATGGAAGGGGCCCGCTGTTTTAGTGGGTATTCCGGGCGTAATTTTAGCGCCCGGCGAGCCCCACATACCCCCCGTCAGTTTATACCGACGGGAGGGATGCGTAAATGCATTTCCACAGAAATAACAAAAAAAAAAAAGAAAAAACGGGACCGGGCAGCAGCGTTCCCCTGTGTACTAAAAACATCCTCTGCGATCGCCAAACCGCCTGCCAAGCGTGGCGATTATGGTTAAACCTCCATTTTGGGGAGGCCTATGTCCAGCAGGGGACGATGAAAGGCTGATGGATGGATGGATGGAAATACATGTCTGAAATGTTATACTTACTATAAAAATACATATTGTGGTTTGTTTCATTCAATATGACAATTGGCAGCCAATACTTACACTTGCAGCAAAATAAATGTTTTTCTTTATATTTTTATCTGGTGTGAGGAGGTTGTAGCATATCTCTTTATCACTTTTATCTTGTCACTATTGTATATGGATGTTTCTGAGCAACTGAACTTGCATCTTAATCCCCATTCAGGGAATTCACTTTAGCTATTAAGCTATCACAGACCTTGTTCCAAGAATCTGTCATTGCTACTTAGAATATGACTTACTAATGAAATAGTACAATTTAGGAAAGATACTCATATTTATATAGGCACTAGTGATGTGCTGGTGTATCTGTGTATATCATATGGAGAAAAAAAACTGAATCCATATGTGTATCTACTACTAGGGAAATATTGTTATCTTTGAAGTCCCATATTATATTCTCTAAGTATTAGGCTGACATCTAGAGTGATTATGAGTCTGTAATTGTGGATATACATTTATAATCTGATACATCAGTAATAGGCTCTACTTTTACAGAAGCTTGTAGTGGAGATGGGACTATTGTAGACACGGGTCATATAACAGTAGCAGAGACACCTCCAGTTTTACGCTCCTTGCACAGTGAAGTACGAAGACTGCAGGCAGCCCTAGATGCTGAGAGGTTTGATCGTAACTTCTTACAGGATGAGCTGACTAGGACAAACTTGAAGTTGGAGAAATTGGGTAATTATTTATGTACTCTATTATAATCCGTTCCATATCTCAGATCAAGAGTTGCACACAAATTTAATTTATCCATGAAACCACTCTTTTTATAACCCAAATTAATTAAAACTAAAACTTAAAATTGATGTGATATAATACATTAATTTTTTTAACTACTCGCTGACCCGGCGAACTTCGTACCGCCATCATTTTTATCGTGTTTTTTTTTAAAATTCTGAATAACATTCTGAATAATAATATTTTACTATTTAGGCCCACCTCGGCTTCACACGGGTGATGTACAGTCGCGGACTAAGGAAATGTAACACTTCCGATAAATTCAAATCAGTCGGATTATCAATAATTCCAGACGCGTTTGATGTATCGAAAGTAACGCACAGTCTTCTGTCTCATTCACTTTTCATATTATGAGTTTTTTTTTAATTTTCTGTTCAATTTCTTATAAATTTTCTTGTACTGACAATAACAAACACAAAAAAAAAGAATTATCCAATTTGGTGCAGACGTTCTGCAGTTAATACATACATTTCTTAATTTATATAGATTGAAAAGAGCATAATTATATAAAAACAAACATAGATACTTTGGTTTTCTTCTGAACCACCATGAATTGAAATTTTCAAGCATTGGATGCCAATCCACACTATATAAAGAAGTGTAGTAAACATAAATAAACAGCACACAAAGTGGTAAAACCCGCCAAAACCACCTGCAATGTTCCGCAAACAAACGAGGAACACAAATGCACGTGTTTCGCTTCTGCAATAAGCATCATTAAGACCACACGGGTATAAATTTGCGAAGCTGGTCGCTTGCTATAATATATCGTTTATAAAAATATCATAAATCTTCATTTTATATCTCCCCAGTTAAAGACAAAGAGCAATACAAACTGGACATGATGAATCTTAAGGCCAAGCTATCCTTGGGTGATACTGGTGACCATATTCCTAAAGGACAAGATTTGGATCCGGAGCATTCGGCCAAGTTATCGCGGCAATTAAGCGACATGGAGGAACGGCTCATTCGGACTCAGGAACAGCTTGTTGACACGGTTTATGAGAGGGATAATTTTAAGAAAAAGGTAACATTATTTTATTAGCATGGGCTTAGTATATATATATATATATTTAGAGTAATTTTGAAGATGTTTCGATTCATAGTGACGTTTAATGTTATATTCTTTGAAAACAGCTATGGTTTCATTAAAAGTTAGACATAGCGCCTTATTACTTGCACTCAATCACAAAATACTGAGAGTTCCATTTATCTTGGAACATTCTGCATTCACTCTATTTTTGGCTTCTTTTCCATACTAATAAATCACACATAAGAACAAGTCTAATCAAAATACTCTTATGCACGGG
Source organism: Leucoma salicis (assembly GCA_948253155.1). Taxonomy (NCBI): domain Eukaryota; kingdom Metazoa; phylum Arthropoda; class Insecta; order Lepidoptera; family Erebidae; genus Leucoma; species Leucoma salicis. The sequence continues at coordinate 6,831,474 of OX411820.1, read as the reverse complement.
TGTAACTTTATTTCACAATAGGCAGTTTCGCTTCCTTCGCCTTTCCCACGCAAACTAACTCGTAATGCGCCGCTAGCCTTTTTATACCTATGCAATTACTGCCATCTAGAAGTGATCGAAAAAACTAGCCAGAACCAGAACTTTCTCGAACCAAGTTAGCGGGTAGCTGAAATAGATAGTACAGTACATAATATCACTACTCGCCACTAGATGTCGTTACGTGTCACAATACACAATCAATAGTAATTGAAATGCAAGAGCCTAAGTTTGCTTAGGTGGGCAGAAAAATTAAAATTGTTTTGGCCCTTGGAACATACCAGAAAAATTATAGGGCTTCAAAGTTTGGAGATCCCTGGTATAGGCGAAACTGTAGTTACTGTCGTCAGTGCATTAATAGACGCGCTCCATCACACAACACTCATGATCACTGACACATCTATATGCATCATAGAGGTAGAGCCTTGCTTATCCCAGCATGAATGGGCCGGCTTACTTGGGGAAGTACCACCCTCTCACAAAAGATCAGCGTGAACCAACAGTAGTAGTACCTACCGTTGTGTTTCGTATGGTGAGTGAGAGTGCCAGAGACCCGAACCCCTTTCCTATCCTTTCCTGTCCTCTCCTTAGTATCCTACCTATCCTTAATATACTTCCTATCCACCTCCTGTCCCTTTCCTTGGAGATGAAGACGCGCGAGTGATGCCTCTGGTGTTGCTAGCTTCTATAGACTACGGTAACCGCTTACCGTCAGGTGGGCCGTATGCTTGTATGCTACCCAAGTAATATAAAAAAAAAAAAACACTCCCTGGAAGAAAAGAGATTTTCTACAGGATTCGCAGTTGCGTCCTTCCCAATCCGGGGAGTGTTTTCGACAGCTGTGCTTACTTGTTTACTGAATATAGTTGCATATTTTGTATCCATCCAGTAATCTACTTCCTCTTATCTCAGATCGAGGAATTAAAACAAGACCGTGACAAATGGTTGTCTCTAAGTCAACAAGACAGTGCTCGGGCAGTTCAGCTGGCAGAAGACTTGGAGGCTGAAAGACGGCACGTGCAATCTTTGAAGGAGCTGGTCACAGACTTACGCCATCATAATAAGCTGAATGGCTTAGACTCCAGTCAGCTCGAATGTGATGATCCTGATACTAGTGTACTGTCCTTGGGACATAATTTGTGTAAGTTAATCATCCATTTACATATTTATATTTGTTATGTTTCATTGAAAGGTGTAGCATGTGAAGCATTACAGCACCATCTATTTTCTAGTAGTAGAGCCTTCTCGATCGAAGAAATACCACCCTCTCACAGAAGATTCGCTTGTGTTTTGTATCTCTCCTTATTACCCTTCCTGACTTCTCCCTATTATCCTACCTATCCTCTACTTACTAACCTATCTATCCATCTCCTACCGTTTTGTAGATGATAAAGACGCACGAGTGATGCCTCTGGTGTTGCTAGTGTATAAAAAAAATAACGGTTCTGTCTAAAGTTGTTTCACTAGTTTATTATTTAAATGTTTGTTACATTCCCTTCATCAGGCGTGTTTAACGGCTTTGAATAAAATTTGGTACGTAGATAAGACACAGGTTAACATTATAGGACCCCAAAAAATTAATCGAAATTTGGTTTACAGACACAACATTAAAAAAACAATTATTTGTGAAAGTGGAAAAAGAGAGCTTTACAGCAAGCAGGATTCGAACCTGCGTTCCACCCAATCCTAGAAAGTGCTCTGGATCGTTAAGCTATCGCAGTCACCGACGGTGACTCTAAATCTCCACATCACATTTGTGTTAGATGTCTTTACGACTATACCTAAAACGTTGTTATCCCGATAAGGAGTGCCTTTGGCATATACAATAAGGCACAGTAGCTTAGTAAAATTTAATACCCATTCCCAGGTGAGAATATTGACTTTCGCAACATTCCATTGCTGTGCATATTATTTTTTATACTACACTACATGTTTGGCGAACAAGCTTACGGCCCACCTGATGGTAAGCGGTTACCGTAGCTTATAGCAAAACTATGATATCACTCGCGCGTCGCCGTCTCGCAGGAATTGGGATAGGAAAGATAATAAGTACTCCTTTATTAAGGAGACAATAAGTGGGTACTAAGGAAAGGATAGGAAGGATAATAAGGCTCTCCTTACTCTGATAGGGAAGGGATTTGGGCCTCCGGCGCTCTCACTCACTATACGAAACAACGGTAGGCGCCACTACCGTTGTTTCTACGGTAGGCGTAGTTACCGTTGTTACACGCTGATCTTTTGTGATAGGGTGGTACTTTCCCGACCGAGCAGGCCCATTCGTGCTGGGATAAGCTAGGCTCTACCACTAGGAACACTTTGGGATGCTGGGAATATCTACCAAAACTGGACGGAAGTCTGCAGTTTAGCTGCTTACACAACCAGCAAAAGCTCATTGGCTGTAAAAAAGATTTGAATACTTACCTAGTAAATTAAATTGTTTTAGCTGTGTGCAGTGAGGCTTGTGCTAACATCATAGAGGTTCAGCTAAGTGAAGAAAGAGCCAAGGTTGAGGTTCTTAGACAAAAAATTGAAAGTTTACAGGTGAGTTAATTTTTTACACATACTTATCATCACGCCATCTCCTTCACAGAGGAGTTGTTGTTGAGTCCATAAGGCGACGGCTACCATTTACCATCAGGTGGGTCGTGGCTTATACGCAATAAAGAAAATTATAAGTATTTCTTTACATGGAAGTTTATTATTTGAACAGAATGAAAATGGACAATTACACTTTGCGATAGAAGAAGATAATAGCAACCACGAAATAATAATAAAAGAAAAAGATAAAATCATCGACAACCTAGAACAACAATTAAAAAAACAAACTGTTCTACTGGAGTCACTCAGTAAAGAATATGAAGAATCTACGCTAACTTGGGAGAAAAATCAATTAAAAACTCGACAGGTAATTTTTCTGTCGCACTATTGGGCACGGATCTCTTCTCATGAGATTACGCCATAGTCCACTACGCTGGCCCAGTGTGGGTTGGCAGACTTCACGAGGCATCGAGAAAATCTCTTAGGCATGCAGGTTTTCTCACTATGTTTTCCTTCACCAAGCAGTACACACATATTTCGAAAAATATTTTACTGGGGATCGAACTCAATACCAGTGTCTTTGCAGTTCTTGGTTTTACCGCTAGGCTATCACTGCTAATACAAGAGAAAAACAGGTAATACTAGAGAAAAAAGAATCCATCCATCCATCAGCCTTTCAAAGTCCACTGCTGGACATAGGCCTCCCCAAGAGAGCGCCACAACGAGCGGTCCCGTCATGGGGGATAATGCCGTAATCGCCACGCTTGGCAGGCGGGTTGGCGATCGCAGTGGATGTTGTTAATACTCGAGGGAGTGCTGCTGCCCACTCCACCGGTATCAGTCAGTCGGCTCTTACGACTCCCGTGGGTAGAGAGGGGTGGGACAATTCTAAAGCCGGCCCCCACACGGCACACGGAAAAAGAATAATTATCTAATATTACTGAGCATCTTACTGCAACAGAAATATGCTAATTTTGATGCTACAAGATCTGGGAGGTTAGGCAGAATCTCATATCTCACATGTCGATCGTATCGTGATTACTGTCATTGGTTGAGAGATCACACAGTAATTGGCCAACGGATTATTGCAACATCACGCGTCGGTTTCTCAACCAATCACAGTGATCACGATACGATCGACATGTGAGATATGAGATTCTGCCTAACCCCCCTGAATTGATTCCTTCTCATGGAATAACATCACCAATGACTCTTCTGTACTTAAATTTTGTGTCAAATCTTTCTTCTCAATTCTTAATGACTCATCTATTGAGAAGAAAGATTTGACACAAAATATAAGATAAATCATTTAAGGAGATGTGTGATGATTATATTCTATGAGAAGGAATTTTTAACTATTCAGGTGGAGTACTTAAAACATATTTTGCAGGAACTAGAAACTGTTTGCAATACACTTAATACTGAAAAGAAGTTACTTCTTGATGAGAAAAATGAGCTCATTAAAGCTAATAATCAAATGAAATTTGAAAGTGATGAGTTGTCTGTGAGGATTAATATTTTAAAAAAACAACATACAACAGAACTTCAAAATGAAGAAACCAGGCTTTTAAATGCCATAGAGGATCTTAAACAATGGCAAATACAGTATCAAGGTAAGATTTCTTCTTCTTTAACAAAGCTAAAAAAAAATGTGTACCATATTAAATATCGGTCATGACTTTAATGTAAGTAATATAAGTAAATATGCTATTTGAAGTGGTACACAACATATACTTATCCAAGTCAACTTCACCTGCATGTGGTGCATCCTGTAGAGGTTTTCTCACGTTGTTTACTATATTAAAATACACATATAATTTCGAATAATCTCGAAAATTCAGATGTGTGTGCTAGGACCTCGGACGTGATCAAACACGATACAGCTGTCTTTGCAGCTCTTGGTATTACCACTACGCTATCTCTGTGTCGCTCTGTAATATGCAAGAAAAAGATATACAACATTATATTTTATGTTATTAGAGAAGAAATTAATAATAACATAGGTATAAATGTTTTGTATTTCCTGTATTTTTCAGCTCAACTAGAAATAAACGAGCAAATTTCAAATGGACTGACTGTATGTCTTAATAACGTAAGACAGACCTTTAATGAAGAAGAGATCACAAATGAAATTATACAAAAATTACTAAATTTGGGAAATGAAGATAATAATGTTTTGGATAAATGTAATACAGTTATAAATATTGCTAATACCCTGACCTCAGAAATGGTTCTGAAAAAGACTTTAGAAAATGCTCTAGAACAGAAAGCCACAGCTTTAGCAGAGCTTGAAGAAGTTTTAAAACAAAGAGAAGTCCAAATATCCGATCTACAAAATGTAACAAAGGGCTTGCAACAAGACATTGATGAAGCTAAAATGGGTAAGTGTTACAAGTATTTCATTTTATAAGTGACGAGACTGCGCTTGCTTTTTACCGGTGGTCTACCTGATTGTACTTAAGCTAGTGCATAGATGCAAATAGAAATTTATTAGTGTATTTTTCAGAACTACTGAAACAAGAACAAATACACTCTGCAGCATTCGAAGATAAAGAAAGAGAGCTACAAACAATTCTTGAAGAAAATCAATCTCTTACTAAACAATGGCAAATACAGTATCAAGGTAAGATTTCTTCTTCTTTAACAAAGCCAAAAAGAAAATGTCCCAAACTGAATATTGCTCATAACTTCAATGTAAATAATATAAGCAAATATGCGATTTACTACTCTGTCAAGAAAGTACCGGGAAAAGATCAATAATACATAAAATTTTTGTTCATCCAAATTTATTTTATCACCTTCAAAGTATGCTCCTTCAGAAACGATAGACTTACGTCAACGAATAATCCAATCATCAAAACGTTTTTTAAACGCTGTTTCCGGAATTGAGTTCAGTTCTCGCCGCGAATTCTCCATTATGTCTTCTACCGATTGAAAACGGGTGCCACGAAGTGGTAATTTGAGTTTAGGAAAAAGAAAAAAGTATGCTGGAGCCATATCTGGTGAATATGGTGGTTGCTCGATGGTATTTGTTGAGGGTTTGAACAAAAATTAATTCACAATGATGGCCTTGTGCGAAGTTATCCGTGTGGTGACGGATTAATAATACAAGTGTCACCACCCCAGTCTTTCCCACGGGTGTCGTATGAGGCGACTAAGGGAAGTAAGTAATTATCAACCATTGCACGACTGGTGGTAGGGCTGGGTACCAAGTGGAAGTACCTACTCACTTGGTATCCGGCCCGAGCGGGTTGGTACCACCATCTGTTGGCTGTAACAGGAGATAGCCGTTTATATTTCATTTCATCTCTGAAATGAATTGGTGAGCAGCGGCTTGACAATACTCTCGGTATAGTCGAGCCCATGGGCGACGGTTACCATTTAGCATCAGATGGACCGTGGCTCGTCTGCCACTACATGCAATAAAAAAAATAAAATAAAAAAAGGCGCATTATCGTGGTGCAAATCCAAGAATTTTCTTTCCACAAATCTGGCCTTTTTCGTCGAATTTGCTCTCTTAAACGCCGCATAACGCTCAAATAATATTCTTTATTTACCGTTTGACCTTTTGACAAGAATTCCGAGTGCACAACACCGCGATAGTCAAAGAAAACAGTCAACATGACTTTGACTTTTGATCGACTTTGGCGGGGTTTTTTCGGCTTCGGTTCAGTTGGAAGTCGCCACTCCGAAGCTTGTTGACTAGTTTGCATGTCAAACTCGTAAACCCACGTCTCGTCACCAGTAACAATGCGTTTCATGAATGTTGGGTCGGAATTGACTCGTTCTAGCATGTCCTCAACGACTCTCATGTGATTGAGTTTGTGGAGAAAATTCAGGTCTTTTGGGACTAGCTGAGCGGAAATATGTTTCATACCCAAGTGATTATTTAAAATGGTACGGATCGACTCTTAAGACACAGAAAGTTCGGCGGCTATCTCTCTCAAAGTTGAATGAGGATTTTCAGTCACTATTTCCTTCACTTTTGCAATGTTAACTTCAGTTGCAGACATTGATGGCCTACCAGAGCAAGGCAAATCTTCCATCACATCTTGACCGCTTTTAAACGCTTTGTACCACTCATAAGCACGTGTTTTTGATAAAGTCGATTCACAGTAAGCCTTCTGTAACATTTTCAGTGACTCCGAACACGAAATTCCATAGGCGATGCAACATTTAAGACAAACTCTTTGTTCGATGTTTTTGTTCATTATGAAATTCGCAATACACACTAGATATGATATAACTAAAAACAGCACTGTATTTAATATAAATAACAGATGCAACTCAAACTCCGCGCCAAAATGGATAACAGTTGTGCCAATCTAACAACAACAAAAAAAAAAAACAAAAATTTGAATTTGGAACCGTAAACAAATCATCCATTCCCAATACTTTCTTGACTGAATGTAAAGTGGTACACAATATATACTTTCCCTTTCTTTCATTTACAAGGTTTCAAATTAGAATGTTGAAGTTTATATGTGTATACTGTCTATTGACTAGAGACTCTTTTTTCGTAGATTTTGTACTAGATCTGACAACCATTTTTATTAGGTCAATGGCTTATGTAATTAAATTGTAGTAAAAGAACTTCTAGATAAAAGTCTCCAGGCCCTTTCGTCTGAAGTAAGATACGAGTATTTGGATATGTTTGGCGACAATAAAATCCCATATTCATATCGCATTCGCCCACGTTGTTTTCGTGAAGATGAAAAAATTTAAATTCGCTACTCTGTGTACTGTTACTGACCAGTTAAGGAATATAACATCTTTTAAGTTTTCGAGCACCCTATTCACTGTTTAATCATATTTTTTAACAAATAAATTCTGAGGTCCAGCTTTTCTATATGTAGTTTTGCTTCTTACCTCACATCTTAAAAATTCTCTGCTTTTAATTTTGTTTTTAACATTATCTCATTACCCCGCACGGCACGGACTCCTCTCAAGAGTGAAAGGGATTTAGGCCGAAGTCCAGCAAGCTATCCCTGTGCGGGTTGGCAGACTTCACTAGCCGGCGAGAAAATCTCTCAGTCATTCAGGTTTTCTCACGTACTTTTCTATAATAAAATACTACACACCTAATTTTGAAAAATCTCGAAAATTCAGATGTCTGTGGCTGTGCTAGGACCTAGGACCTCGGACGTAATCACACACCTCTCCTAGTTATAAAATAGAATCTCTCTCTCTCTCTCCTAGTTAGAAAAGAATCTTCGCTATATTTTGCAAAGAAATGATGTTTGTGTAAATATGTTTTTAGGAATAAGTAGTAGTTTGATGGGAGTATTTCCTTTATTTTATACAGGAGACCCTCGTGCCTGACTCGATCGAAGGCCTGAGATATATCTAAAAATTCTGCTGACCAAATACTCCTTATTTTTAAAACAAGTATAGATGTCGACGAGTCTGTAGATTTTCTCAACAATGAGACCTTGTGTAGATGTGCTCAACAATAAAATAATGTGACCTTGCCTAAATCCAAATTGATGATTTGGAATCAGTTCCCTTTCTTCTAGTATAGGGCTCATTCTGTATAAGAATAGAGTTTCTAGAACTTTAGCCAAGTGGTCAATAGGATTTTGGACCTTTGGGCATATTCCCCCGATTTTAAATCCATTATTTTTAGGCATATTATTGCATTATATATGTATGACAATAACTCTACACCCTCTTTAGGCAACTCTCTAAGAAGTTTGACAATTATTACATCATAGCTTTTTGTTGATTTAACTTAACACAAAGTGTGAATGTGTGAAATCGAAAATAACAGTCACGAGCAGGATTTGAATGTGCTTCTACTGGAATACCGTCCTAGTTGCTTTGCCAGTTCCGCCATCGTGACAATTATATGGCTAAACATGTCAAATACTAAAAATAATATGAAAATATTGATTTACTTGTATATAGCTTTACGCACTTCAGCTTTGGTAAACATTCTAATAGACCGATCAATTTAATTAGTTTCTGCTAAGGTCCTTGGTATCTTTTCAGTTATATCTATAGACTTGTCACTGGCGTTAGGCTTCAATACCTCTTTCAAGTGCGAGGCAAATGCTTTTGCCTTTTCTAGGTCACTTTTGGCCCATGAATTGTCAAAATTTCTTATTGGAGGCAGTAATAATTTAGTTCACTTAAATTTTTTCGTTTCTTTCCACAGATAGAAATCTGATGAGGGCGTGAAATCAAGATCCGTCACGTAATTTTCTATATCTGTGTTTTTGTGGTCGATTAGCAGTTTCTTTGATTTAGCTATGACTGCTATGAGGTAATTTAATCTCCTCGTGTCGTGTATATGTCGTGTTTGCTGCCATTTTTTTCTAGCCAAACGTTTTTCTTGATACTACTGGTTACCATTTTCCGTCAGGTGGGCCGTGGTTCGTCTGCCACCACATGCAATAAAAAAATCCAATACAGCCTTAGTTGGTTTGGATATTATAGGGTCGTTTTGTGGCGCGTTTCTTCTTCGCTTATCACGTATTGAAGGGTACATACCCTTTTTTTGTTTTGTTTTGTAGTTCTCTGTAAACATTTCAGCCTTTATAGTGGGCTGGGTTATGTTCACTTTGGACACATTTGAAAGCTCCGATAGTTCAGACATGTGGAAAGAATGCTGGACGAGTAATTGGTTGAGAAGATATACAATGCGAAAGTGAAAGGATGTAGGTATAGGGGGAGACTGAGACTAACTTATCTATACCAAATTGGTCACGTATTGAAGGAAGGTGGAGTCAGAAGTCTCCGAAACCGGCGAGCGCGTATGAAGAGAATTATGAATGTAGAGAAAGCAAGAATATGAATGTTGGGGTTGAGGAGAATATGAATGTTGAGGATAATATGAATGTCTGCTTACCCCGCAAGAGAGATGGCGTGATGATAAGGTAGTAAGTAGTACTAGTACCATATTGTTAGACAGTTTGAACACTGTGGTATCTCACGTTTTGGTTGTTGTGGTTCAAAGTGTATGCAACAGCTCATAAGCTTGTTATAATATATATTTGTTTATTATAGGCGTGCGACTTAAGCTCTTAAATAAAGACTGGTTCTTCTTCGTAACTCAATGTAGCTCAAAAATAAAGACTGGTTCTTCTTCGTAACTCAATGTTTTATATAATACTTTCTGATATTTAGGCGAATGTTACACATTTTGAAATAAAACTTCGTTTACGGAATCTATCGCGTTTACTTAATTTTACTACTATCCCGACGTTTCGAATACTTTACAGCATTCATGATCACGGGTGGACTTAGATGATTGACGTCTAAGGGCTGATATGTTCAACGGTCTCATCTACCCACAGTATATGATTTAACAAAATTTTTGGTTTATTTATTTTAACCCACCTAATATTCGTTTAGAAACACAATTAAAATATTTACTTCAAATTTTTTTAAAATTTTTTTATGCTTACAATGTATGAGGCTTTAAGTTAGTATATTAAAATGAGTATAATACTCCTCTTTAAACTAAATTGTTTTGTTTTTATTTAGTGCTCAAAAATTCTACCATAAACTACCAATTACTACCAGTAAGAAGACAATCTTGGTTATTAGTTTATATTATTAAATATATTGATTTTGCCAAAAGCTAAGACTAAAAAGCCACCACCGGATCGGAACGCGGCCTGACTGAGAAAGATCCGGCCAGAAAACTCAGTAGGCAACAACTGTTATGGATTATTAAATTTTTGTACGGAATTACTGAAAGCTAATTTAGTTTAATTTTTTTTTAAAAAGCAATTACTAATGCTAATCACTACTGTGGGTTTTGTCTACACAATAAGCGCTAACTGTGTCTTGCAATCTTGTGGTGTGCCTTCTTGTATTCTGTTTGGTGAGACCTATCACAGGGTTCCAGCTTGATCGTAAGACCCAGCCGTCTTCTCTATTGAAATTGGGATGTTTCTTAATTTCAATAGCCTCACGTATCATTCTAGGGCGATATCGATGTTCTTTTGCGAGGATTTGAGGTTTGTCAAACCTAATGTAATGGCGCGTGTGGTCCTGTGTGTGCTCACAAATTGCAGACTTTGTATAGCGACTGTGCTTCACATCAGCTATGTGTTCTTTGATCCGAGTTGTTATGGATCTCTTTGTTTGCCCAATGTAGGAGAGACCACAATCACAATCCAGCTTGTATACTCCTGCATCCTGTAAAGGTATATGGCACTTGACAGGTGGTAAAAATTGACTAATTCTTTTGAGTGGCTTATAGTAGGTTTTTTATTGAAGCTTTTTTGAGAATGTAGCCAATCTTGTCAGTGACTCCTTTAACATAGGGCAGGACTGCAGGGAGGCGCTCAACTGTGGGTGGCTTCACTCAGTTTCTGTGACGGCGGCGTGGAACCTGCAGCTTATTAGCATGTAAAACTTTCTTTACATGCTGCAACCCCCCAGCCAGGTGTTCTTCATCACAGATTCCTTGTGCTCTCTGAAACAAAGATTTAGACACGGTAGCCAACTGTGAAGGATGGTGATGAGACTCTCCATTCAGGTACTTATCAGTATGGGTTTTCTTTCGATACACTGTATGACTCAAGGTGTTGTTAGGGTTACGGATTACCATATCATCTAAGAAAGCTAAAGGGTTATTTGACTCCAGTTCCATAGTGAATTGAATTTTAGGATTGATGGAGTTCAGATGGTTTAGAAATACGGTTACTTTATCAGATGGTAATATAGTGAAAGTGTCATCTACGTACCGCTTGTAGAAACGGGGGACCACAGGTGAGGTTTTTAGGGCAGTCTCCTCGAAGTCTTCCATGAATATGTCGGCAACAACGGGAGAGACTGGCGAACCCATGGCCACTCCGTCCACTTGCTTGTAGAAGCTATCATTCCACATAATGTAGCCAGATGTGAGGCAGTACTTTAACAGTTCAGCGTATTCCATAGGTATGTTGTTCTCTGATAGTTTCTTAGATACAATGCTGATGCAGTCTTCCACAGGTAAGCAGGTAAAAAGGGACTGGACATCAAAACTCACCATAGTTTCATTGTTAGCGAGATGAAGGTGTTTAATCTCACATACAAAATGGTATGAATCTTTTATGAACGCATCTGTGTGTCCTCGGAGTTGTGAGAGAACTTTGGCCAGTAACTGAGCGACTTTATAGGTGGTGAGTCGATCTGACTTACAATAGGTCGTAGTGGTGCGTTCGGTTTGTGTATCTTAGGCAACCCATACAATTTATGTGGCTTTGCGCAAGGTGGTATCAGGGATTTTACATCTAGATTCAATGCTTCGGAGTGCTGGTTAAGTAACTTTTTCATGTTATTTAGTGTACAGTTGGTCGGGTCGGTTCTGACCTTTTCATAGGTAGACTCATCCGATAAAAGGTGTTCAATTTTAGCATTATAATCTGACGTGTCCATCACCACAGTAGCGTTACCTTTATCTGCGCGCAGGATGACGATGTCTGGTCTATTGCGTAGGTTCTTCAACGCCAAATATTGTGATTTGGACAAATTTGGTTTCGGCCGTTTGCTTCGACGTAACAGTGACGAAACGTCTTGGCGAATAGCCTCCATGTCGTCCGGTTTCATGACATTTTTGGCCAGCACGTCCTCAACAGCACAGATAATTTCCTCATAGGGAATTCGGTTTGGCGCTACAGCAAAATTTAAACCTTTGTTTAGTACCTGAAATATAGGTTCGTCTAACGATTGTTTTGACAATGTATGACAGCTAGATCTGCGCGAGAGTCTATGGTTGACGGGCGCGTTCCGTTTCCACAGTTGCCATGTTGCGTTCCAGTAAAATAATTTGATTTTTGCAACAGTTTGTCAAATTTCTGCCGTGTGGGGCCGGCTTTAGAATTGTCCCACCCCTCCACCCATGGGAGTCGTATGAGCCGACTGAGGGAATACCTGGAGAATGGGCAGCAGCACTCCCTCGAGTATTAACAACATCCACTGCGATCGCCAACCCGCCTGCCAAGCGTGGCGATTACGGCACTATCCCCCATATGAGCGAAACACATGTTGTGGCGTTCTCTTGGGGAGGCCCATGTCCAGCAGTGGACTTCGAAGGGCTGATGGATGGATGGATGGATTGTCAAATTTGATGAGACGTCTATTTTTGCATGTACTTATGTGTTTCGCGCTTGTTTAAGTTGTCGATGCAATTTTTGAAATCAGCTGTCGTCAAAACAATCTTAATTTTAATAACCATTGTCCCGATCTGTTGGTTAATATTGTTTCTTTCTTGATATATTGTTTCTTTGTTGGTTAATATTTATTCTGATCTGTTGGTTATATCTTGCGCGCTTAGTCTTGAGATATTCCAATCGCCGTATTTGTTCCGATATTTCCAGTCCGTACTGGTTAATATAATACTTTCTGATATTTACGCGAATGTTACACATTTTGAAAAAAGTCTGCAATTTGTGAGCACACACAGGACCACACCCGCCATTACATTAGGTTTGACAAACCTCAAATCCTCGCAAAAGAACATCGATATCGCCCTAGAATGATACGTGAGGCTATTGAAATTAAGAAACATCCCAATTTCAATAGAGAAGACGGCTGGGTCTTACGATCAAGCTGGAACCCTGTGATAGGCCTCACCAAACAGAATACAAGAATACCACAAGATTGCAAGACACAGTTAGCGCTTATTGTGTAGACAAAACCCACAGTAGTGATTAGTTTTAGTTAATGCTTTTTTAAAAAAATTTAAACTTAATTAGCTTTCAGTAATTCCGTACAAAAATTTAATAATCCATCACAGTTGTTACCTACTGAGTTTTCTGGCCGGATCTTTCTCAGTCAGGCCGCGTTCCGATCCGGTGGTAGCTTTTTAGTCTTAGCTTTAGCCAAAATCAAAAAAAAAAATTTAATAATATAAACTAATAACCAAGATTGTCTTCTTACTGGTAGTAATTGGTAGTTTATGCTAGAATTTTTGAGCACTAAATAAAAACAAAAAAATTTAGTTTAAAGAGGAGTATTATACTCATTTTAATATACTAACTTAAAGCCTCATACATTGTAAGCATAAAAAATTTGAAGTAAATATTTGAATTGTGTTTCTAAACGAATATTAGGTGGGTTAAAATAAATAAACCAAAAATTTCGTAAAATCATATACTGTGGGTAGATGAGACCGTTGAAATAACATATCAGCCTTGGACGTCTATTATCTAAGTCCACCCGTGATCATGAATGCTGTAAAGTATTCGAAACGTCGGGATAGTAGTAAAATTAAGTAAACGCGATAGATTCCGTAAACGAAGTTTTATTTCAATGTTTTATATCCCAGATTTTAGTAACAATGTGCCCCAGTTCCTTTAGTTCAGCGTTGATATCGCTTATAATTAATTATATGCATGTTTTTTAATACCACTCTGAAGTTTCTTTCTCCTTTAGGTTTATAGGTAGCTTGGTGTCTTTTTCTTCCAATAATTTTACCATTTCGGTGGATGTTTCTGGATGTAAATTGACTCTGTCATTTTGGAGTACCTCTAGAATAATAACATAAGTATAAAATATTTTGTCTTTTCAGCTCAAGTAGAAATAAACGAGCAAATTTCAAATAAACTGACTGTATGTCTTAATAACATAAGGCAGACCCTTAATGAAGAAGAGATCACAAATGAATTTATACAAAAACTGCTAAATTTAGAAAATGATGATAATAATGTTTTCGATAAATGTAATACAGTTATAAATATTGCTAATACTTTGACCTCAGAAATGGTTATGAAAAAGACCTTAGAAAATGCTCTAGAACAAGAAGCCACAGCTTTAGCAGAGCTTGAAGAAGTTTTAAAACAAAGAGAAGTCCAAATAAACGATCTACAAAATGTAACGAAGGGCTTGCGACAAGATATTAATGAAGCTAAAATGGGTAAGTGTTAGAAATATTTCATTTTATAAGTGCCGAATCCTTTGCGCTTGCTTTTTATCAATGGCCTACCTAATTGTACTTAAGCTAGTGCATAGATGCAAATATAAATTTATTCGTGTATTTTTCAGAGCTACTGAAACAGGAACAAATACACTCTGCAGCATTAGAAGATAAAGAAAGAGAGCTACAAATAATTCGTGAAGAAAATCAATCTCTTACTAAACAATGGCAAATACAGTATCAAGGTAATATTTCTTCTTCTTTAACAAAGCTAAAAAGAATATGTACCAAATTGAATAATTCTTGTAAATAATATAAGTAAATATGTGATTTAAAGCGGTACACAACATATACTTTTCTAAGTCAACTTCTCCTGCATGTGGTGCATCCTGCCGATTAACGGACGAGACTCACGCAACGGTATGTACTCCTACCGTTGCGTTTCGTATGGTAAGTGAGAACGCTGTAGGCCTAAACCTTGTCCCTATCCTCTCTTACTATCCTTCCTATCCCTTTTATTAACTTCGCTATCCTCTCCTTATTATTCTTGTTATCCTCCCTGTAGTATTCTTTCTATAGTTTCCTTATTATTCTTCCTCTCCAACTCCCTTCCTTTTCTTTGGATATGGAGATACGCGTGGGTGATGCCTCTGGTGTTGCTGGGAAGGTATGCTTGTTTGTTACCCATGTGTTATAAACAAAAAAATACGATGTCACGTGAAGTAATGATTACATCTGCAAACTCCTTGCTGTAGTGTTTCACCAGCACTACGATATGTTCTTTTAAAAAATGAGATTTGATAGAAGCACTTCACGCATGGTAGGCGGAGACTTTACTGCGCTCCTGGTGTTGTTAGTCTTTCGCCTCACAAACCCTCTAAACATTTTGCAGCCATGCAGATTTCTAACAATGCTTGTCATTACCGGCAGTGAACGAACATTCATAATTTCTAAAAGTGTCAGAGATTTAATTTACGAACTCGCGACGTTAGACTAGGGATCGAACTTGATACCCCCTGTTTTTATCAGTCCTTGGTCGTATCATTAGGCTATCACTGCATTTACATGTAAAGCGCTTATGTCATTGACCTACCAACAAATGAACCTCATGTCCGCGCTCAAAAGTGTCCGAATCAAAAAAGAAAGAAAACGCCCAATGATAAACAATCGCGCGCCAGTCTCGTTTGGTCAACCGACTTGACTATACATACGTTCAATATGCCGTACTGTATTTTGAAAACGTGTAAAAACTACTCAAATAAAATTAAAGAAGAATATTTGCAGTAAGTAGACTTATTGTTTTATCATTTGCAAGTAATATTTTGCTTAAAAGCAAAGAAATGAGTTTAAATTTTGAATAATTGCAAAAATAAATCATCAACACATAATATTCACTAGAAGCTGCATAGGGTGATCATGGTGCGGCCTATTGCTAGAAGCTACATAAGCTAATCAATTATCCATCCATCCATCCATCCATCACATACTTTCAACGTCCACTGCTGGACATAGGCCTCCCCTAGATAACGCCACAATGAGCGGTCCCGTAATGGGGGATAATGCCGTAATCGCCACGCTTGGCAGGCGGGTTGGCGATCGCAGTGGATGTTGTTAATACTCGAGGGAGTTCTGCTGCCCACTCCCCCGGTATTCCCTCAGTCGGCTCTTACGACTCCCGTGGGTAGAGAGGGGTGGGACAATTCTAAAGCCGGCCCCATACGGCCTAACGCGGCCGGTCGTGAGCTCATCAATTATTGCAATGAAAACTCAACACTATTATAATGGTACAAGGTTTCAATTTAGAATGTTGAAGTTTGTATATATATATATAGACTGTCTATTGACTGTAGTCAATTGTCACACTTTTTTCGTGAATTATGTACTAGACCCGACGTCCATTTTTATTAGGTCAAATGACTTTAAATTGTAGTAAAAGAACTTCTATAAGTCTCCATGCCTTTTCGTCTGAAGTAAGGCAGTCTTTAGATATGTTTGGCGACAATAAAATCAGATATTCATATTCGCCCGTGTTGTATAGGTGAAAATGAAAAAAAAAAAAAAATTCGGTACATCCATCCCTACTCTGTACTAAAGACCAGTTAAGAAATATAACATCTTTTAAGTTTTCGAGCACTTTATTCATTACTTTGTCATATTTTTCAACAAATAAATTTTGAGCTCCAGCTTATCTATCTGTATTTTTCCTTCCCAACACATGTCTTAAAAATTCTCCGCTTGTAATTTTGCTTTTAACTCGCCCGCACGGCACGGACTCCTCTCAAGAGTGAAAGGGATTTAGGCCGAAGTCCAGCAAGCTATCCTGTGCGGGTTGGCAGACTTCACAAGACGGCGAGAAAATCTCTCAGGCATCCAGGTTTTCTCATGTAGTTTTTTCGAATAATCCCGAAAATTCAGATGTATGTGATGTGCTAGGATTTCCGACTGACGACATGATCACACAAGATACAGCTGTCTTTGCAGTCCTTGGTTTTACCCCTAGGCTATCTCTGTGTCGCTCTGTAATATGCAAGAAAAATATATACAACATTATATTTTATGTTATTAGAGAAGAAATTAATAATAACATCAGCTGCCGATCGCTTATTTGATTATATAAATGTTTTGTATTTCCTGTATTTTTCAGCTCAAGTAGAAATAAACGAGCAAATTTCAAATGGACTGACTGTATGTCTTAATAACATAAGGCAGACCCTTAATGAAGAAGAGATCACAAACGATATTATACAAAAATTACTAAATTTAGAAAATGATGATAATAATGTTTTCGATAAATGTAATACAGTTATAAATATTGCTAATACTTTGACCTCAGAAATGGTTCTGAAAAAGACCTTAGAAAATGCTCTAGAACAAGAGACCAAATCTTTAGCAGAGCTAAAAGAAGTTTTAAAACAAAGAGAAGTCCAAATATCCGATCTACAAAATGTAATGGAGGGCTTGCAGCAAGACATTGATGAAGCTAAAATGGGTAAGCGTTAGAAGTATTTTTTTTACAAGTGAGGAATCCTTTGCGCTTGTTTTTTATCAGTGGCCTACCTGATTATTGTACTTAAGCTAGTGCATAGATGCAAATAGAAATTTATTCGTGTATTTTTCAGAACTACTGAAACACGAACAAATACACTCGGCAGCATTAGAAGATAAAGAAAGAGAGCTACAAATAATTCGTGAAGACAATCAATCTCTTACTAATCAATGGCAAATACAGTATCAAGGTAATATTTCTTTTTCTTCTAACAAAGTTAAAAAGAATATGTCCGAAATTGAATATTGCTCATAACTTCAATGTAAATAATATAAGTAAATATGCGATTTAAAGTGGTACACAACACATACTGTCCCAAGTCAGCTTTACCTGCATGTGGTGCATCCTGCCGATTAAGGAACATGTGACTACGGTACGGCCTATTAATAGAAGCTTCATAAGCTAATAAATTATTGCAAAGAAAACTTAACACTATATTGGTATTAGGTTTCAAATTATTATGTTGCAGTTTGTATATATAGACTGTCTATTGACTGTAGTCTATAGATACACATTTTTCGTGAATTTTGTACTAGACCCAACGTCCATTTTTATTAGGTCAACGGCTTATGTAATTAAATTGTAGTAAAAGAACTTCTATATATAAAAGTCTCTATGCCTTTTCGTCTTAAGTAAGGTAGTCTTTAGATATGTTTGGCGACAAAAAAGTTTGATATTTACATTCGCCCGTGTTGTATTCGTGAAGGTGAAAAATTGAAAATTCTGTACAACCCTACTCTGTACTAAAGATCAGTTAAGGAATATAACATCTTTTAAGTTTTCGAGCAACTTATTCATTACTTTGTCATATTTTTCAACAAATAAATTTTGAGGTCCAGTTAATCTATCTGTAGTTTTCCGTCCTACCTCATGTCTTAAAAATTCTTCGCTTGTAATTTTTTTTTGTAACTCATTATCCCGCACGGCACGGACTCCTCTCAAGAGTGAAAGGTATTTAGGTCGTAGTCCAACAAGTTCTCCCAGTGCGCGTTGGCAGACTTCACAGGCCGGCGAGAAAATCTCTCAGGTATGCAGGAGCTCTCACGTTGTTTCCTTTATTATAACATATATAATTTAGAATAATCTCGAAAATTAAGTTGTGTGTGCTGTGCTAGGACCTCGGACGTGATCACACATGATACATGTGTCTTTGTAGTCCTTAGTTTTACCACTAAGTTATCTCTGTGTCGCTCTGTAATATGCAAGAAAAAATAATATATAACATTATATTTTATGTTATTAGAGAAGAAATTAATGATAACATAATTATAAATGTTTTGTATTTCCTGTATTTTTTAGCTCAAGTAGAAATAAACGAGCAAATTTCAAATAAACTGACTGTATGTCTTAATAACATAAGGCAGACCCTTAATGAAGAAGAGATCACAAACGATATTATACAAAAATTACTAAATTTAGAAAATGATGATAATAATGTTTTCGATAAATGTAATACAGTTATAAATATTGCTAATACTTTGACCTCAGAAATGGTTCTGAAAAAGACCTTAGAAAATGCTCTAGAACAAGAAGCCACAGCTTTAGCAGAGCTTGAAGAAGTTTTAAAAGAAAGAGAAGTCCAAATAAACGATCTACAAAATGTAACGAAGTGCTTGCGACAAGATATTGATGAAGCTAAAATGGGTAAGTGTTACAAGTATTTCATTTTATAAGTAAGGAATCCTTTGCGCTTGCTCTTTATCAGTGGCCTACCTGATTGTACACTTAAGCTAGTGCATAAATACGAATAGAAATTTATTCGTGTATTTGTCAGAATTACTGAAACAAGAATGTGTTCTTGCAGCATTCGAAGATAAAGAAAGAGAGCTACAAACAATTCTTGAAGAAAATCAATCTCTTACTAAACAATGGCAAATACAGTATCAAGGTAAGATTTCCATTTACTTTTTTCTTTGATTCTTTTTTAAAAATCTGGAAAACATATGTTCCAAATTGAGTATTGCTCATAACTTCAATGTAAAAAATGTAAGTAAATATGCGATTTAAAGTGGTACACAACATATATAGTTTACCAAGTCAACTTCACCTGTATATGGTGCGTCCTGCCAATTAACGGACGACGAGACTGACACAACGGTAACTCCTATCGTTGTGTTTCGTATGGTGAGTGAGAACGCTGGAGGCCCAAAACTCGTCACTATCCTCTTTATTATGCTTCTTATCCTCTCCTTGTTATTCTTCGTATCCGCTCCTTGTATCCTTTCTACCCTTACCTTATTATCCTTTCTCTCCATCTCCCAGCCCTTTTGAACTGTAAACTTTTTGCTGTAGTTTTTCAATTCAATTCAGCAATACAACGATACACACACACTTTCAACGTTAATTGGTGGATGATTTGGTTCCTAAAATACACGTGATTGGTTGCATTCAAGACATGGAACTTTCAATTCTAAGGATGCTTCTTTTTCTTATATGCTTCTGCAGTAAGAGAATATTGAGATAAGTTGACAGTACTGAAGCCTGAATAGACGCGAGAATGTACAGAATAGGGACTCGAGCTAAGTTTTTTTTATCGAAATGACGCACACATTCACGTATAGTTCAATCAACTTGTCTCGCGCTCTCAGCTGTAAGTTTTGCCGCGAAATACAATAAATGAAAACTAAAAATAACATTACATAGGCATTAAATATTTTGTCTTTCCTGTATTTTTTAGGTCAAGTAGAAATAAACGAGCAAATTTCAAATAAATTGACTGTATGTCTTAATAACATAAGACAGACCTTTAATGAAGAAGAGATCACAAATGAAATTATACAAAAATTACTAAATTTAGAAAATGATGATAATAATGTTTTCGATAAATGTAATACAGTTATAAATATTGCTAATACTTTGACCTCAGAAATGGTTCTGAAAAAGACCTTAGAAAATGCTCTAGAACACGAGACCACAGCATTAGTAGAGCTAAAAGAAGTTTTAAAAGAAAAAGAAGTTCAAATAATCGATCTACAAAATGTAACAAAGGGCTTGCGACAAAACATTGATGAAGCTAAAATGGGTAAGTGTTAGAAGTATTTTTTACAAATGCCTAATCCTTTGCGCTTGCTCTTTATCAATGGCCTACCTGATTGTACTTCAGGTAGTGCATAGATGCAAATAGAAATATATTCGTGTACTTTTCAGAACTACTGAAACAAGAACAAATACACTCGGCAGCATTAGAAGATAAAGAAAGAGAGCTACAAACAATTCGTCAAGAAAATCAATCGCTTACTAATAATTTAAATGACGTAAAAATACAACTGGAAATCAAGGTATATTCTTTAAAAGAAAAGCTAATTGACAATGAAAATTTAACCGATAAATTAAAGAAAATTTATGAGTGTCAGATAGAGAACTTAAATTTGATGATTACGAAATTAACAAACTACTTAAAAGATAAGACGTCGGAGTTGGAAGTTGTTAGAAAGGAAAAGGATCGGCTTCAAGAGATTGTTGAAGAAAATAATAAAGGTAACAATAAATAGTTTTTATCGTTCATCGTAAAATAATTGCATGTTATGAGTAACAGTTCAATTTAGTTTGTTAAGTATATGCCTGATAATGTTGGATAACACTTTCTTGAACATATTCATCATCATTAAAAAATAATTTAACAATATCTATTAATTTAACTAAACCAGCATGAGTTTAGTGGCCTGGGCTTTAATGTAAAGAAAACTAATTACTAAAGCTGATCATGTTCTTTCTTACTCTAGAGTTTTTCAATTTACTCCTGCATGTTAATCTCGCTCAGTGTGTATGGATAAGTCCATAAGTGACTTAATAAATTTAAGCAGACATATAACCGTGGATTTAGCTAAATGGGAAATATTAGGCATAGCAGCATTAAATCAGATTAAATTGAAAGTTATTATTTAAGAGACTATATTTGCAGCAATAAAGGTTTTGGAAGAAGATGTTAAAGCAGGAAAACTAAACCAGGAAAAACTTTTAAATGATTTCGAATCAGAGAGACAAGTCCTGAAGAATATGGTGACAGTTACAGAATCAGTTATGGAAGACCAAAAAGTTACACTAAATCATGGTATCGCCGAACAAATAAAACTAAATGACGTATTACAAACAGAGAACAGAATAATTAGAGAAGAGATGGAAAAAGAAGCAAAGTTACAGATAGAGAAGCTAGACATAGAAATTGAATCATTAAAAAATATGATTAAAGAAAGTCATGTGGTGATCGAAAAATTAAAAGATGAAAATAATCAACTACAGTCTTTAGTACAGAGACATAAAGATGGTAAGTACTGTGAATAGTAGTGTAGTGTAGTTAGTGTCTTATCCATGTTTAAACAGATTTTAGTAGTAATAATTGTATGTGACGATTGAAGCAAAGGATATGTCGACAATTTGTAAAGCTAAAGGGCGTTTTAAAAAAAATCCATACATCCATGGACTCAGGTCTGTTTTTCATAGGGTTAGGCAGAGACAATGCATTACCACTTGTCATAATACGGTTTTCACCTCCTTGGGAACGAGATGTGACGGGTGTTGAACCACGTTGTCACCATTCTGATGATTGTTACTGAATTTTGGCTTTATTTTCTTTGCAATATATATTATACACATCCTAACAAAATTCATCGTAATTAGAAACTATACTTTTTTCTGTCTGATGATTATAAAAAGTGATAAGGAAATTATCATATAAAATATAATTAATTTCAGATATTGTATCATTGGAAATGGAGAATAGTGAATATAAGATTAAAATGGACACCCTCGAAACGGAGTTCTCTTATAAAGTAGATAAATTAAACGAATCACTAGAAATTGCAATAGGAACTAAAAACACAATTGAAGACGAACTTAACGAAAAAACATCGTATGCTTTAGAGTTAGAAAAAAAATCAATAATTTATGAAGAAAGTATCAAAGCTTTAGAACAGGAAAAAATTGACTTAGTTACGCAAAAAGAGAGTTATTTGAATAAGCTTAAGGAAATTCAAGTCACTCTTGATACAAAATCACTGGAAAACGCTGAGGAACATAACAAATTAATAAATGATTATAAAAAATTGTCAGAAAAGATTTGTGAATTGAAACTACAGAATGTGGCGGATGAAGAAGAAATAATGAAGCTCCAAAATCATAATACCGAACTTGTAATACAAATTGACAAATTAAATAAAATTAACACACAATTATTACAAGAAATCACTAAATTGCATGGTGACAATCATGAATTAACAGAGGAATTAACTCGACTCAAAAATGATTATTTGGTATTAGTACCAAAATATAATGAAATTAAAAAACTTAACAAAGATTTAGAAGAAAACCTTACTCAGTTAGGAAAAAACACTACTACATTATCAGAACAAGTAGCTAAACTTAATAAAGATAATATAGAAGTAAATAAAATAACATGTCAATTGAAAAAAGATAATGGTTATTTAACTCAAGATCTCGATAAATTCAAAAAACTTAGTAATTATTTACGGGAGGATATTAATAAACTGAAACAAGAGAATACGTTATTAGAAGAAGAAGTAAACAAATGGAAAACAACTAGCACTGAATTTGAACAGACTATTAATGAAATGAAGCATGAGAATATGAAAATGGCTGAAGTTATAAATAAAATGAAAAAAGAAAATGCTGAGCTTACAACACAAGTTACAGAACTTAAAAAAGATAATTCGAACTTAATGAATTTAATTGAACAGAATAAAATTGGTAAGTAAACATTGTACTTTATTCAAATGTAGTACATCAAGTAATTTTATCTTTAATGTAATGTAATTGTAAGACTAAATGGTTGTGAATATGAAAATAAAATAATTGTCTTTCTAGTGATCAATAAACTTGAAGAAAATATAAAACACGAACAACAGCAGCATAAGAAGCTCATGGATGACATGGTTAATAATAAAGTTACATTAGTCAGTAAATGTGATATTTTGCAAGAATATCACACAAAAGCCGAAAAAGAGTTAGATGAAAGACAGAAGGAAATTATTTCCCTTCAGAAAGAAGTTCAATCTTTGCTAAATAAAGTCGAATTGTGTGAAAAAGATTCTGTGGATAAAGATGGTCTGATTTCTAAAATGAGCAAAGAGAAGGATGCTATTTTAAATGATGTGAACAAGGAACTTGTAGCAGAGAAGGCTTTAAGAGAAAGATGTCAGAAGGATATAGAAGAGAAGTATATAGAAATTCGTCAGTTAAAACAGGATTTAAATCAATTGAATAACGAAAGAGAAGCTTTGAATATTTTGAAGAAACAAAATGAAGAACTTATCAAAGTTGTTGGACAAAGAGAGACATGTATGTAACAAAGTTTTTTTTTTTTTTGCTTTTGTTATTTCACTGTCATTAAACTCCATACCTCGACGAATAATCACTCATTAAAGTCGCGCGCATTCGAGCAAAAATTCTAGTTTGGTGAAGTCAAAGTCAACAGTTTAGTCTCTTTATAATATTGCATCTAATTGATTACTTTTTTTCCATATCGATCACATCGAAATGTTTCTAAATTGGTTATTAGTGGTCGAAGATTAATGCGTGATTCATGCGACCAATCACAATGAAGCGAAATGAGCGTTTGGCTAATGTTTTGCAGACCAATTTTTACCTCCGACTTTGTCCCTGTTGAATGAGATTTTTTGCTAGTTAGAAAATAAATTGGATAGGATTTATTCAATATCCGTTCATAATGAGTTCGACGTTCAAACGAGAATAATTATGCCAAATTTAAAGTTAATTAGGTGTATACTCTCGTGATGAGTGGTGTTTCACCTGCATGCTAAATGCTAAGTAGAAGGCATATGCTTGTCCGTATGGTGATGGACTAAGAATACAAGTGTCACCACCCCATTCTTTCCCACGGGTGTCGTATGAGGTGAATAAGGGAAGTAAGTAATTATACATCCATTGCATGACTGGTGGTAGGGCTGAGTACCAAGTGGGAGTACTCACTTGGTATCGGGCCCGAGCGGGTTGGTACTACCATCTCCCATGTGACCGGCCATGAAGCACATCGTTGCGTTTTGACTGTAGCAGGAGATAGCCGTTTATTATTTCATTTCATATTGGTGAAATAAAATGGTGAGCAGTGGCTTGACTTGACTCTCGGTATAGTTGAGTCCATGAGCGACGGTTACCATTTACCATCAGATGGGCCGTTGCTCGTCTGCCAGGTCGATGCAATAAAAAAAATATAAAGAGCGCTAACGCCTACATTTAAAAAAAAACCAGTGTCCAATTTGGACAGAAATGTTTTGAGAAAAAAATATCGCAAGTAATTGTATAAATATTTTAATGTATTTTTATTTGGTTATTCTAGTTGCTGTCCGCAGTCAAGAGAACGCTTCTAACCAGAAGAATTCAGGACAGTTAGCAGAGGAGCTACGCGATCTTCATCATCAGGTAGATAATACTTCAGACATCACACACTCATCCATGGAAAGCTTAAAGACCATATCTGACTTAGAAAAAATCATCAATGATAAGAACAGGACTATCACCACTTTACAAACTGACATTACCTATCTCAAAAACCTGATAGCTGACTCGGAGACTAAACTTTTAGATGTTACGAAAGAACTCGAAATAAGTAAAGAGAATTGTCACCAACTCTCTAGTCAGCTGAAGAAAATTGTCTATCAGAAAAATGAAGACATAGCTGACCTCAAAAAACAAGTCAATAAAATGAGTGCTGCAGAAACTAGAGCTACGCAAATAATTAAAGTCTCTGCCAAATACCAAGCAATCATACTCAAGCGAATTGCTGAAATCAAATCCAACACTGTACTGAAAGAACTCACGAACTATGGTAATACTAACCATTCGGAAAACGAACTGAGACGAAGTCTGTCCGCGGGCTCTATCACCATGGAGGACTTAGAAAACTTCCTTGAGACGACAGAGAGGCACATCAAGAAATGCTCTGAAAAGCAAACAATTCTGCAAAAGGAACGTGATAGACAGGCTGAAGTGAACAGGATTAATGAATCTGAAAATATTAACCTAAAAAAATTCTTGACTGAATTGTCAGTCAGCTTCCAGACGTTTAGTTCTATCAAAGATTTGTATGCGCAGAAACTATCTAGGGTGATATCGGTGCAGCGGACTGTGAGGAGAGAGATATTGAGTTTGGATGGACACATCACGGACGCGAGCATGCTCAAACTCGAGCGTGGCTACGCGGCTGTTATGCAGGACTTGTCCGAATGTGCTATGAATCTAGAAAGATGGGTAGAAAGATGTATCGCAAGAACTATTTCTACAGAGAAAATAAAGCAGGCTTTTATGAACGAGAGCGAACGCAGTTCTGTGGCTCCTTCGAGCGTAAAGAACACGGGATTGGAAGTGCAGCTAGAGGAACTAGAGAACTCGTTCCAGAAGCTTTTAGAAGAAGTATCGCGGGCGCAGAAGGGAGAGGGTGCGAGGGATGTCCAGGCCGTCACAGTGATGGAGGTGCGGGCTGAATACGAGGACAAACTCAACAGAATGAAGGCTAAAATGGTCAGTATAGCACCCATACTGTTATTGATATTGCTCTATCAGATTGTGTGGTGGTTCTACCTGCTCATGGATCACTGACCGGTTGGCGGGCTTACGAGCACATTCCTGACTTTAAGTCATCTATTATTTATATTGTTGACAAATAAATTATTTTCTATTATGCTTTTGTTTTATTTCTGTTTGGCTTTTGGAGTTTTGTAGTAGATTAGCACATGTATGTAGCCGCTCCGACAGGTAATTAGTTTATATATTTCGGCTTTTTTGCACGCGTGATTTCGATGCATGCCGAACGCTGGTAATCTTACTTGGTTTAAAGATTATGATATGATGTTTCAGAAACAATTATACGCGGAACAAATCGCGGTGTTTAAAGAGAAGCAAAGGGAAGAGATTGGAATTTTGGAACGGGAATTGGTTCGTGCGCGAGAGAAATTGGCACAGTCGAGTCGGCAGTATGAGGAACACATCCGTGGTTTGACGTCGGAACTGTGGACCGTTGGCGAGAAGTTCCTACGCCAGAAGGACGAGACTGAGTGGCTGCGACGCAAGCATCGCTCTAACTCGCTCATGTCCTTGCAACATGTGCATTCGGTAATTCTTTGTAGTAATAGTTTTTATGGTTACTAATATTAATATGGGATAAATAAGCTTAAAAAATTTAGATACTTTAATTATAGTTTTTCAAGTCTTCTATAAGAGCATTTATTACATTAAACACAAAGTTAAAAATGAGAAATCGAAAATAACAGTCACGAGCAGGATCTGTTATTTTCGATTTCACATTTTTCACTTTGTGTTTAATGTATAGTGCTAAGCATGTCAAATGCTAAAAATATATATAAAATATCTAAGCATTTATTACCATTAAGATGTAGCAACAAGTACTACGTAAGTATTATGAAACTGCCTCTGCCTACGACATCGTGCGCGTGGGCTTTGGAATATAAATACTTCACTCTACGGCACCTTAATGTCACTCATCTATCTATCTCTAGGTCTTAGTATTTTATATTACTTAAGTAGTAATTATTTTCTTTTCTTGGCTTCATACTATATGTATATGCAACATTTAATTACGATATGTTCAATGTTACGACGTGAAAGCGTAACAAATAAACAAACCTAGCCTAATGTCAAGCTCTGTTGGGGTCAGCTTGCGATGTTCGATTGTAGCTGATCCACTAGTATTTACACGGAACGACTGTCTATCTGACCTCCACGGCCCAACTGGGAGGTCAACTGGCGACCTATAACAAGACTTCTCAGATTTTATATTCAGTCAACTGAAAATTTGTTACAATTGTCAGAATGTGATATGACAGTCGGCACCAACTGCTAAATGTGTGCCGTCTGATTCATGAATATATAGTAGTCACAACAGTTCGTTGTGTCTCTGAAGTTGGCACAGAGCAAAAAGTTCTCATTGTGACGGAATCATATGATCAGTGCTGACCAATTCAAATGTTATTACTTGATTAACAAAACAATCGAATGAGATCATAATGTTTTCCTGTCTAAGTGTTTAGGTTATATTTATCATTTTTATATTTAATAAAAAGTATACTAGCGATTTTAGTAATTAAGCTTTTATCTGGATATAGAAAAGTCCACATCTTTTAGCACGGTCTATAAATAATATGATTATCGATTACAATTGTTAAATTGTGATAAAAAAATGTTTTTTTTTTTTAAATAATAAGCTTTTAATTTTTTTAAACTCTAAAAACATTCTAGCTGATAACCAATATGGTTTCAGACGAAGAAAAGACACTGAAAACGCTGTTCTAGAACTAACCGGTACTGTTGCAAGAAATTTACAAAATAAGCTCAAAACTTGCTATTTTCCTTGATCTTTCTAAAGCTTTTGATACTGTCTCTGTACCTGTCTTACTCACTAAATTCCAAAACATTGGAATTAGGGGGCTACCTTTTAACATTTTCAAAAGTTACCTGAGCGATCGTACCCAAGCCGTAAAAATTAATAATTATATGAGCAAAGAGGGAAGTTTTTACTTACGGAGTTCCACAGGGTAGTATTCGAGGGCCCTAGCTGAGGTTGCGGGTGGATGGACCGGGGAACGTCCGCCACCCGCAAGGCCTCCCGCGAAGGCACGACGCTCCGTGCGCGTATATATATATTTTTTATCTTTTTGACTCGGTAAATCATTATCGAGGTCAAAGTATTGTATGTGGTTATCCAAGCCACAATTTATCTGTATACAAAATTTCGGTCACATTAATTTAGATTTTAGCGGTGTCTATATGCCAAAACTAGACTTTACCCTACGGGAACTATTAATTTTTTGGAATAGAAACTATGCTATGTTGTCGTTATGTCAGTATATCATGTATCAAACGAAACTTCTTATGTTAATAGGTAGTTTTATATTATTATTTATTGATTATTTTGTTTCAGGCTGGCCTTGTCCCAATGGAAGAGGAACCTGGCCGACCATCGGATACGCATTCTCTCCGCTCGTTACCAGTGAACAACAATTGCTCAAACGCTAAAAGAGGTTTGACAACACTACACTATACTAATAGTTATTATTTGATATTTAGCTATGGGTTGGTCAGTCCACCCCTGAATAAACGGCTTAATGAGGACCACCTAAGTGATGTGAACTTTTACGGATATTTGTCAATTTTTAAATAGTAAAAAAAATAACACAATCTAAAATAGATGACAGTTAGATGTTTGTTAAATTTAAATTCCCAGTTTATTATACATGTGTCAGCTACAGGAATTGAGGTTGTGGGAATAGAAATCTGCGTGCTATTTTTGATTTCTTCACTGGACTATGACTGCTGGTGTACCGATTACATTATGGTTTGCAGAGAGCCGCGGTCTCCACATGTCGGACGAGGAAGGGGAAGTGTTCGACAATCGCGTCCTGAAGGAATTGGCGATGACCCCAAGGCGGGAAGCGGCCCCCCCCCAGCGCCTGTCTGAACTGCGCTGGAGGAACTCGCTGTGTCCGCCGCACCTCAAGAGCTCATACCCTGCCGAGACGCAGTTCGCACCCGCCTTGGATGAGGACGAGATCAAGGTACTAAAATGCCTTAAATACAACGTGGTTACTATCAACAATAAATTGATACAAAACACGCAACATACCATCACGCCTGTATTCCCCGAAGGAGTAGGAAGAGGTGTATTACACACCCACGACTCGCCAGCTATGTTTAAGTCCCACGTAATAGGGGGCGAGCCTATTGACGTCTACCGGGTAAAAAAAATCATACTGTTTTGTATTTTTATAACTAACAAACTTATCATCACGCCATTTCCCTTGCGGGGTAGGCAGAGAGAATTGATTTTGTATTTTTATATGGAGAGCTAATGGTAGGGACCACGCGGGTAAGTCTTATACATTTCATTGTTGTTATTAAAGCCAATTTATCAAAGTATCTAGATAAATATTAGGTGACATTTGTGCAAGATACACTATGTACAATTATTTTCAGGCGACGAGTGCATCAGGCACGCGACAACAGCGCAAGGAGGTCGGCATTACCGCATACAAGAAGCCCGGGCCTCCCACGCCCAGCAAGCAGGCCGGCAGGCTCTCCGCTACTGTGAGTAAATTATTTCAGTTCATGTTTTCATATAAATAGTAAGAAAAGTATAATAAAGGATTTTTCATCCTGCTGGCCCTAATTACATATACTGTGTTTATTGCAGGACTCCGAACTGCGCGAATCGTTACGCGTTGAAGCTGATCCACAGCCGTCGCGTAAAACTAGCACGCCGTCCAGAATTCGCTCGCTTTTCCGCTCATCGAAAAATGATACCACCGAGGTAACTCGACATTAGCGGCGTAAAATCTCTCACGATACAGCTATTATTTTTATTGCTTATGATGGTAGACGAGGCACGGCCCACCAGATGGTAAGTGGTAACCGTCGCTCATGAACTCAACTATACCGAGAGTATTGTCAAGCCATTTCACTTCTCAGATATGAAAAATCAAAGAATAAACGGCAAATCTTTTACTACAGCCAAACACACTGGCGTGCTTCATGACCGGTCACACAGAAGACGGTGGTATCGACCCGTTCGGACCCGATAGTAAGTGAGCACTTGGTACCCAGCACTACCACCAGTAATGCAATGGGTGTTAATTGTTTACTTCCCTTAGTCGCCTTTTACGACACCCGCGAGAAAGAATGGGGTGGTACTTGTATTCTTAGTCCGCACACGGACGTTATTATTTATAAATTAGTTCATAGAGCGGAGTATCGTCTGAGAAAAATATAATCAAATTATTTGTAAATGTGGAAAAAGAACTTTAGTGCGATTGAAATCTTTTTTCCCCCCACATATTAATAAATAAAGTTTTGTAAACTATATCGTTTGACATAATTTATGAAAGGGCTCCTTGTGAGAATCTCAAATAATGCATATATTTTTAAATTTCAAGAGTTTTGTCAAGGATGTTACTTTGACTCCTTGCCATCGTTTCCCATTGTTTAATATCTTATTGTATTTTTTGTATTACAGGGAACTCCACGAACCAGACGACTAAGCAGTATCTTTCGAAAAAAACAGTAACTTTACCATTAGATATTGAACAATATTTTGTAAAACCTATTTTTTATTCATAAATTAAATAATTTATTACCTGCACTCATTTTTTCATTTCTTACATGATTTATGAGCAATTTCACAAATGTTTTGACGAACCAATCAGCCTGCGTGTATGATAAGCTGATTGGCCCGTCAAAACATTTTACCATTGCTAGCAGGGCATGAGGGCACTGATTTCTATTTATATGATACGAGTAACTATTGCTGGCGTTAAACAAATGCCAAATATTTTTCAATTAGGAGTGTAGGTACTCGTACCTATCAACAACACTGCACGCGGAATATCAGAGGTAATAAATCGCTTTCACTTTACAAATAATAATGAATTTATATTTAACTAGCCTTTGCCCGCGGCTTCGCCGCAGCCAAAAGCTAGTTCTTCGGTTATATCTCCATATACCAGTTTTTAAGTCTAGTCAAGGCCTTTCAAATAAAAAAAGTAGCATCAAAATTCATTTAGTAGTTTTATATATATAAATTCTAAAAAAAATCTAAATAATTTTCTAGTTTTTCGGTTACATCTCAGGTTCCCGATATATTAGTGGGATGAAATTTGCATCATAATCCGTCCAGTAGTTTTTGCGTGATGCGCGAACAAATAGAGACAAAAATAAAAAATAAAATTGTTTTGGGTTTAGACACGCCTATATAGCCTATTACAGTTATTTTTTCCTCAGATATCTTGAAAGTACAGACACGGCTCGGTCGGTCTTTATAATAGTATAATAATATTCAATAATCAATTCAATTTAAGAAAAAACATATCTATATATGTTTTTTCTTAAATTGAATATTTTCCAAAATTACTTGTGCTGTTACAATTGGATATCGATAGTGATAATGTAGTCGTGATCTCATATATATAATGGAGGGAGTATTGAAATGTCTTATCTAACTGAAGCTATTGATTCCTGGAGAATAGCCTGTCCAGATGGTTGCCTACCCAAGCACCCATCCTCACAAAAGCAGTTTGACGAGCCGCCCTGTGAGCTGGTACGGAATAATATTTTAAAAACTTGCAGTAGTCTCACAGAGCGTGCTCGTCTTATAAGTATTTTTGGTTAAACGCTGTACCATTAAATGCATTAGGCACGCTGTTAAACAACAATACTTTCCCGTATAGTCATTTCATTGCGTATTGGGGCTTCGTGCGCGTTTCATGATCGCCCCCACAGATGGCGCTAACATATCTTATGACAGTTTATGTTTCTTCACTTACTATTATTCGTAGGCCTCTTTTCAACCCACTGAAGGAATGTAATATAGTTCCGGTGGCCGGAAAGGGGGAGAGACGGCGCGCGGCGGGTTTATTTAGCAGGTGAGGGCCCCACACTACCCTGTTCGTTGCCGCGAACGACGGGGTGTGCGGTTAGGAACATTTTCTCCCGCCTTAACAAAAAAATAGGCCTCTTCAATATTATATTCCTCACACTATCCAGTCTATTGGTACGTGCCGTGTGGGGCCGGCACCAAGAATAGCTTCACCCCGTCTTCCTATGGGAGTCTGAAAAGCCGACTAAGGGATTACCGGGGGACCGGGCAGCAGCGTTCCCCTGTGTACTAAAAACATCCACTGCGATCGCCAACCCGCCTGCCAAGCGTGGCGATTATAACCCCCATTTTGGGAAGGCCTATGTCTAGCAGTGGACGATGAAAGGCTGATGGGTGGATGGATGGATGGATCCAGTCTATTCTTAGCATCGTGTCGGAATGTCGCATATATATATATATACATCTGGAGGTAGCATAGCATGCTAGAAATTATACATTAGTTGGAAAAATAAAATAACCCGTTTTAATCGTTATGTTTATTTTATAGAAGTACACCACAGAAATCACTATAGCACCAAATATTACATACAAAATGTACAAAATTGTGCCTGTTACTCATCACATTGGGGGAATGAAAAATCTAGCTCAATAACAAAGCATTAATTTACCTATCTAACGCATCAAGTAATTATTTAGAGTACGAGTAAATGTTCTAGCAATCCTTCACTTAAAGCTAGAATTTATTCTATCATACAGATTTACTAATAGCTACCAATTGTACAGGTTGTGTTAGTTAATAGGACATCGCTCTTTTCTGTTATGCGGATAGTTCATCATTCATCAACTTTAGGCTTAAAAGTAAAATTCAATTAATACGCCAGTAAATGCAAACAAAATTATCAAAGCTGTTAAAATTAAAAATGTAACACGCTATTGATAATAGACCCTATCTTTTTCTTGTGATGATAATCGATAGTATTAAAACTACCGTTAAATAGGTAAATATATACATAACTCAGACCAATAAAAAAAGAAACACGGCATGTTCAACTAAAAAGTGAAGCCACTTTTTTAAATGTAAATGGTTAAAAGTTCTATGTAAACATAATAAAAGTATAACAAAATACAGCATATATACAATCATATAGGGAATATATGGCGCTGACGACGTGTTCATGTACGTACGAAATTGTTCAGTTCGTTGGGGCATGGTTTTGTTTGCGTGCGTGAGCGCGTGTAAAATTAAAAAAATAAAGAAATGGTTTGTCACGGCTTCACTACATTGTTCGCAATGATCCGTCTTTCTTTTTTGATGTGAAACATCTAATGCGGAGGGAGGGTAAAATCGGCTGTTAGCGTGGCGACGCTTTTATTCTTATCTTGCAAGTTTTTGACACACTTCCCGGTTTCCTATTGAGATGAAATTTTACACCTAATGCATATCGCATGACAATGCAATATTATGATGACATGGAGCTGATCTGACGATGGAGCTGGAAGGTGGACATAAGAACTCTATAATAGAACTGCACAACCCTATCGAGTTTGGACTCGTTTGATTCCTAGTCAAGACAATTCAAACGAGCCCTGGAATCGGAAAGCGGGAAGTGAATCAAATTTAACTTGCAAGTTAAACGGGACAAGTAAAATAAAAGCGTCGCCACGCTAACACTCGGTTTTACCCTCCCTCCGCATTAGATGTTTCACATCAAAAACTGTAACCCGACTAGGAAAATGAAAAGAATATAATTTAGACAGAAATCATAAAAATGCATAGATATACAAATGATTAAGGAAGAGACATGGTCGCATGTTTATAATAAATATGCCGTTATAATTTTGTAGGTGTTTCAGACACGCATGGCACCTATACAGGAAAGTTGAAATCGGTTAAAATGTAGCTTATGTTACCCGGGCCATAAAACGAATCTATTGACACTTTATTCATCAAAATCGGATGGCGCTACGGAGGAACATACGTAAATACACGTACATACTGTAAAAATCTTAACCCTTCCTTTTGGCTTCGCCGTAGTCGGGGATTAAAAAGGCATCTTTTAATGGCATAGTCCTCCGTAATTATTATTATCTGAAAGTACCCAGGGGCGTGTGGGGCCGGCTTTAGAATTGTCCCACTTCTCTCCACCCATGGAAGTCGTAAGAGCCGACTGAGGGAATACCGAGGGAGCGGGCAGCAGCACTCCTTCGAGTATTAACACAGGCAGGCGGGTTGGCGATCGCAGTGGATCAACATCGCCTGCCAAGCGTGGGGATTACGACACTATCCCCCATTCTTGGGGAGGCCTATGTCCAGCAGTGGACTGTAAAAGGCTGATGGATGGATGGACCCAGGGCCTCCAATAGGTTAGCCAATAATGGCTAAGAGTATTAATAAAAGCCCGATTTACCTCTCTCTGGACCATCGTGATGTAATCGTCAATTAAGTACCTAAATCCTAATTCTTTTTACGTACTACGCCGTGAATTTTGCCGCCTCTGCAAGCGGCCGCCCTGGTCTACAGCCCCAATGTAAATCGAGCACTGGGTGTGGTGGTTGATGGGTTTATACAGCACTTTTAAACTTTAAAGCGTCTCCGATCCTGTTATGTGCCGCGTTATGAGCGCACCTACCCACATACTGCGCTCCTCGAGTCCACTAACAGAGTATTTATAAATTGCCTCTCAGTATTTAGTTAGTAGTAAGGTTAATTAAGCTAAAGGCTAAGGTTTAGAACGATATAAAAATACTTAAATTATTGTTAGGACAAAAATGATAATTAAGAATAAATTGTACTTGTAGATACTATTGTCATGATTACTCTAGTAGTTATGATTGTAGGCATCAAGGAAAAAGAGGACCGAAGAAAATATATTGAGAGGAGTAAGAGATGCCACCGGATATGACAGACCTAGTAATCTGGATAGACTCCCAGCCAGAAGACGTGGTTTCGTAAGGAATTTACTGTAAACAACAATAATGAACAACGCTATTTACGGTACATGATGATACCTCGTCATAGGTACTTTGTGTCAGGTTGACTACGGCAAAACCAACAGACTTTAGTTTTATTCGTTACTTAGATAAGATTTTTTATCATTTCTATTGAATTTATTAAAAAACAACCGACTTTGGCCTCCATCCAATCCGCATAACAGAAAAAATCACCATACCAACATTCATAACACAACGAGCCCGTTATAATATATAAACAACTTAGGTACATGATTTAATAAATAACGAACATTTAAACTATAAAAATAAATAAATATTATAAATTAGTAAAGTCGTAATATACAAAATAATTCCATTATTTACAAAAAATCTCATTAGTAAATTATAATATGCTGTTTTAAGACTTCATTGCAAAAATAATTGTAAATATTATTAGGTATTGTATTTTATGGACGTGAGCAGAAATTGCGCTCACATTGTGATGTTCCCTTTCCTACTTACTAAACATATTTTTGCATATTTAAATTTTAAACAAAGATTATTCGAGTTAAATAATACAAGTTTAATTCATTAAAGCATTAATTTCATTGGAGATTATCTTTGATGTGTGCGTTTTATTATGTTTAAACATATGCGATTACTAGTCTCGACATTCTTGTGGTTTTAGGTAATATTACAATTGCTATTCCTACAAATTACATAGGTATATTAACTGAGCTAGCATAATATCCATAAATTCATGCACACCATACAAAAAAAATCGCTTAATATTACATGCGAATTTAATTTTAAACTGTTTACAATAAAATTGTCCTGGTGAATTTGTAGAAAGTTGTACAGCAGTCGCGATTTCCAAAAAGTTTTAATTATTCAAAATTCGTTCCTATAGATTAGTGTTAACGCAATTAATTGCGATAAAATGTTTAAATTATCTTTTGACCACAACGACGAACTATCTAAAATTTTATAAATTAAAACATCGAATACAATAACAACGCAACATTTTACTAAACGGTGCAATTGTAAAGTTAACATGTTATAAATATTGTTTTTTAGTGACGCTATGTATCAACATCGACTAATACTGTAACTTACGATTAATACTGTCATTTAACATAACAGTCGTAAGCTGTGGCCACTACCTACTTCGCAAACTCAACAAATACATATATCACAACATCAGCCTAGCTATGTAACACGATTTATTATGTGACTACTTACATCTAACGACAATTAACGTAACAATCGAGTACTTGTGACTTATTGGCAGTATTTTTGTCGGTCCGCACAAACTAGCTAATTAAACAAAAAGCGCTGTACAATTACTAGCTAGTGGGCAAACTAACTAGGGATGATTTTCATCGACTGATGTGCAGCCAAGCTAGGCCGTCCCCTTTCGCAATGTCGTGATATGTACCTATTCATACAATAATTAAAGATTCACATCTGCACACATCCATTAGACATCGTAGAACTCGGCCTAGCCTAGTTATTCTTTTTTTTTTATGGGATTTTCAATAACTTATACCGCTTAATATCGCTCCGCTGCGCGCCGTTCGTTGAGATTCATACCCTAAAATAATATTATGAATAAATGCAGCGGCACATCGCTAGAGGCACGTCGCTAGAGGCACGTCGCTAGAGGCACGTCGCTAGAGGCACGTCGCTAGAGGCACGTCGCTAGAGGCACGTCGCTAGAGGCACGTCGCTAGAGGCACGTCGCTAGAGGCACGTCGCTAGAGGCACGTCGCTAGAGGCACGTCGCTAGAGGCACGTCGCTAGAGGCACGTCGCTAGAGGCACGTCGCTAGAGGCACGTCGCTAGAGGCACGTCGCTAGAGGCACGTCGCTAGAGGCACGTCGCTAGAGGCACGTCGCTAGAGGCAGGCGTGCGGGTTGTGCTCGCACCAGCGCGGCCACAGCGGCGCCGCACGCACGCCGCGCGCCAGGAGGCGCGCGCGCTGCGTGTCCAGGCGCGCGTACACGTCCCCCCCCGCGCCCTCCGCGCGGTCGGACCACAGGCGCTCGGCCAGCGCCGCCGCGCGCGGCCACACGCGCGCGTCCAGCCCGCCCGGGCCCAGCTGCTCCGTCCACTGGCACGCGGCGCCGCCCTCGACCCGCCACGGTGCCGCTCCCACACCCGCCATGGGGAACCCGCCCTCTTCCGTCCACGGCCTGTGTTCGTACATTTGTTGCCATGAGCGATACGGTCCGCAATGCCCGTCCGAGCTGTCTCTCCACGACCCGAAGCCGCAGTCTAAATACCATGCGTCCACGTGTGAGATCACCGTGCGGAAACCCGCGTCCAAAACGGCGCGTGACTCTGGCCATCGCGACGAACCCCAAACTTGCACTCCGATGTTATGGTGATCGAGCCGCTCGAGATATGGTGAACGTGTTAAACGAGAGGACCACAGCAACGTCAGTTCTGGCATAACGCCGCCATTGGCGCGTTCTAGTGACTGTAAGGCGCGTTGCGTAAACTCTAACCATAAATCCATTGGATCTGAATCGTTGAAATGCTGAGCCCAACATCGCTCCGACACTTCGTCTCCACCCAGATGGAATAGGTCATCGACTTCCGTTAGTTGTATAATCTCCCTATAAATTTTTTTGAGCAAATCGTATACGTGAGGATTGCGGGGATTAAGTTGACCGCAAGGCGGCTCACCGCAGTAAGCACTCCAGGGCTCTGCCTCGATGCAGTGGGCAAGGTGGCCAAGCCCTGCAGCAGGTCCCCAACCCCAGGCGCGTCCAACATGTGCGGGTGCGTCTACTTCTAAAAGCACACGTATGCCGCGCAATTTTGCGTGTCGCACTATAGCCCTCACATCATCAGGTGTATAAATGGCAGCTGGCCCGTATGCGCCATGCTGCGCTAAAAGTGGAACGCTATGCAACCGCAGAGGAAAAGACTGTGAGTCGCTCACATGCCAATGGAAAGTGTTCATCTTGGAAGCAGCCATTGCATCTATTGTACGTATTATTGATTCAGTGGGGAAAAAGTTACGCGCAGTATCCAGTAATAGACCACGATATGAAAAACGTGGGGCGTCGACAACGTTTGCAGCTTCTAATATAAGTAAGGATCCTGCATACGGATCTAACCATACTATCTGGGATAGGGTCTCCAAGCCGTGTCGTGCACCACAAAACGAGTGTGCCGTGATGTTGGCTACCAGCGTCTTTGTTCCTGGTCTAAGTGACAGTTTGTAACTCTCGTCGGTGTCGAGGCGCATGCGGGGATCAGCGCTGCCATTGATAGAGACGCGTACTATAACATCTCGCGGTGATCTATAGTCATTCTGCCACACATCTGCGTCCGCATTTCGTTCCAGCTGGCGTAAATCTTTTTTCATCAACTCGAAAGCTTCGGTCAATAAACTGGATATTTGTTTTGATGGTGAGGAGACTACTTCTATTTGAAACCTCTCAGATTTTACTGGAACTACGACGGTGGCGAGACTGACGGGTCCGGTGGGCTGCGGCCACAGCTGAGTCGAGTCACACAACATATTACATGTCTGCAATGACTGTATGGTTAGTGCTTCGGAAGCTAAGAGTCGTTCGCAGCGATAGTTGCGGCAGATCCAGGACCATTGTGGTTCTACTCCCCTGGAAATAAAATAACATTTTTTTTAGATGAATAATTGTCATCTGGTTTTAGAGACATCTAAGATACCTAAATATGATTAAAAACCATCTAATAATTAATGTGTATATCTAATTATATTTATCACAATATGCTCGTGATTATCGTACATGCTCTATATCGACCTGGGCATTCGATCTGGTACCTAACCTAACTGTTAACATTACATTTGAAACTGTACATTTGGAGTCGGTTGTGAAACTTTAGGTATCTTATGTTTTCTCTATCCATTACTGTCCTACTGTAAGCAAGAGGCAATTTACGTCGTAGGCCACCCTGCTGACTTAGTGCAGGTTGGTAGACTTCACAAGTTCCCGAGAATCTCTCAAACATCAGCAGATTTCCTCACGATGTTTTTATTAACCGAGCAGTGATGATTTTTTTTTATATTGCATTTGAATACGAGCCTCGGCTCAATTGATTGGTAAATGGTAATCGTCGCTCATGGGCTCAACTATATCGGGAGTATTGTCAAGCCGCTGCTCACAATTTCATTTCACAGTTATGAAATGAAAGAATAAACAGCTATCTCCTGCTACAACCAAAACACACCGATGTGCTTCATGGTCGGTCACACGGGAGATGGTGGTACCAACCCGCTCGGGCCCGATACCAAGTGAGTACTCCCACTTGATATCCAGCCCTACCACCAGGAATACAATACAAACGAGATAACAGCTTACTTCCCTTGGTCGCCTCGTATGACACCCGTGGAAAAGAATGTGTGGTGACACTTGTATTCTTAGTACGTCATACGGACTGAAATAGAAACATAATATCGATAAATTTTGAATAGCCAGTGCGAACTGGACCTCAGACTGGGGATTGAAGTCAATACCACTGTCTTTGCAGCAGGTTTTACAACTAAGCTATCCACCTACGCATAGAGGGAAAAGACAAATTACTCCGACTCTAAAGATTGGGAGAGTAGCAGGAGCGATGTTTCAGAAACATGCCGAGTTCAGCAGGGTTACACATAAGTGTTCTTACGCGTAGAGAGATTGCAGTGGTCTGTGAGCTCGATCGTCAGTCTGCTGCCGCCAGTAGAGAAGCGCGGCGGCGGTGCACGCAGCTGCGGCCAGCAGCACCAAGGCCCGCCGCAGACGGCCCACGCGTGCGAACTGCGCGCCGGCGCCCCGAACTAGCGCTTCGCCCCACCATTTCATTTCGAATACTATCTGCGCACCTGTGAATAGACAATAGATAACATTAAAATCAGGAAGTTTAGGCTTATCCTAAAAGACGACACTGAGATAAAATTTGACATTCTTAAGCAGACTTGATTTGATTTTTACCTATTAGATATTTTTATCTGAAAATCACTAGCAGTTTAATTTGTGGCTCAGTACTTTCGTAATATCTAATTGAATCCTTTTACACTCTACATCTTCAAATTGCAATTTAACATGTATAATCGAAAATATATCTCGATATTAATCTTGCCTTTTGGATTACATAGGAAGTTAACTAATTGGTGTTGTAACATTGAAAAGAAGCCAGATGTAGTACAGACTCGGAGACAGATTGCTATTTGAAGCACATACAATTAACGAATAGTGTTTTATTCTTAACTAGCTATTGTCCGCGATTTCATTTGCTTGAACTTTTATCTTCAATTTTGATAAAGCCTCCTGCTCCAAGCCATGCTTTATCTAACCGTAATAAGCCTCTGAAGATGTGCGTTAACTTATATAAAATATCAAAATTATATCCGCAAAATTGATATTTTTAATTACAATTCTTATCTACAAGTATGATTACCGTGATTTTACACATTATTTAAAGAACAAGCATTTGTGAAAATGTGGAAAAAGAGAATTTAACTGCGAGCGGGATTCGAACCGGCGTGGCGGCGTTCCTTCCAATCCGGGGAAGTGCTCTAGACCACTAAGTCATCGCGACGGCTTAGCGGTCTAGAGCACTTCCCATTCATTTTCACAAATGATTTGTTCTTTAGTAGCTGAGCATGTCAAGTGATAAAATACAGATCAAAACATACACATTCTTATTGTCGATTGAAGGCCCAAGTTTGTACGCTAACCGGGAACTTCATAGAAATAGATATATTCATACACTTCTATATAGCTACTTGAGTCATTGCAGAAGCAAACAGTACCCGACATCGGCATTCGTTTTCCGTGACGGCAAGGTGTCTATTTCTAAAGTGAGACGAGTTAAAAGGCTCTAGACGTTGACTAGTTCAGCTTTTAGGTCAATTCACTCAGCTGTCTTATACATAGATACACATATATATCACGTTTATCTTTTGTTTACGAGCAACGAATTCTGGTTAGTTTGTGAGGATTTAAAGGTGGTGTTTCATAGGGAGGAAGGAAAATGCTGTCTAAAAATGTTACTATATAAGCCTAAGTATTTGAAAATACTCCAATCTGTAAGAAGTAGGATATTGTTGGGTAGTAATAATAATGCTTTCGAGTTTTATCGACATTTTATGCGTGGTACTTGGATGAAACTGACATTTCTGTATTTAAGTAAAATGTCACAAATAAAACCAACTAACTTGCGGTATCAATTTCTAAACGTTAGAATTTAGATAGTTGTATCTACTGAAAAGCTTTATCTCTCCTGGAAGATTTATTCTCTGAACGTTTCTTGGAGTATACATTAGGTACTAGCTGTGTCCAGCGACTTCACCCACCTTATAATTTAAATTAAATCTGGTTATTTATAAGCGGCAACAAAAAAAACTTGATCTATATTGCAAATCGTAGTATAATTTTAATTTTGTGACGACAGATGGCGATGAAATCAATTTGATTATTTTTTATTTTCGCTCAGTCCGACCGCTTTGGCATTATTGTTTACAGTCTATTAAAAGCTACCTTAAAGCACGTTTATATAACCAAACCCTTCAGCTCTATTATTAGTATAATTATTTTGCTGTATGATAAAGATAAAAAACGCAGGAGCCTCTTGCAAGGCAAATAATAAATAAACGGAATTGCAATACAAAAATAATTAGGAACCTCTGTTATTCACTGATGTTTGATATAACAGCAAAACAAGGCTTGTAGATCGAGGTCTGATACACAGACGTTTGGTTCGAATATATATTTAGAAGTAACACAAATACCTGGGACCGTAACAACGGGACAGGTGTGCACTGTCTAATAATAAAATTTGTTATAGACTGTGCACTATAGCCACAGATAGGGTTTTTTATACGTCAATTTCACTTAGGTACAAGCAACACAAGTACCAATTCACCTTGTTAGACAATTTAAAACATGTACAGTCAAGTGCAATATTTTCCTGCTGAAATTCGTTTCTGGGCAGAGTAGCATGTCTGATTAAGAAAAGGACCGCTGTTGGTCTTTTTTTTATTTTTTTTTATTACTAATGATGGCGAACGAGCTGCAGCCCATCTGATGGTAAGTGGTAACCGTCGTTCATGGACTCAACCATACCGAGAGTATTGTCAAACCGCTGCGCACCATTTCATTTCTCAGATATGAACTTAAAGAATAAACGACTATCTTCTGCTACAGACAAAACACACTGACGTGCGTGACGGTTACACAGGAGACGGTGGTACCGACCCGTTTGGGCCCGATAGCAAGTGAGTACTCTCACTTGGTACCCAGCCCTACCACCAGTAATGCAATGGATGATAATTGCTTACTTCCCTTAGTCGTCTTTTACGACACCCGCGGGAAAGGATGGGGTGGTGACACTTGTATTCTTAGTTCATCACCCACGCAAAATTAAAAACGGCTGTAGATTAAGAGGAAATGTTAGAGCTAGGCTTGTCCCACAGCATGAATGGGCCGGCTCGATCGGGGACCACGAACTCTTACAGAAGATCAGAGTGAAGCAACTGTAGGTACTCCTACTCTTGTGTCTCTTTTTATACTACGTGGCTGGCAAACAAGCATACGGCCCGCCTGATGGTAAGCAATTACCGTAGCCTATAGACGCTAGCAATAATAAAAAATAAAAATGCATTGCTCACGCGTCGCCATCTGCAAGGAAAGGGATAGGAAGAATAATAAGGAGGGGATAGGGAGGGGTTTTGGGTCTCCAATACCCTCACTCATCATACGTAACAACGATAGTAGTACCTACGGTTGTTTCACGCGGAACTTTTGTGAGAGGGTGGTAATTTCCCGATCGAGCCATCCCATTCATGCTGTTAAGCAATGCTACTAGAAAATATAATTTAAATTATCATTTACAAAATGAGTGTCGAGCAATGAATAATCAAGCATCAAAACGTACTGTATCATATATACTCTGTAGCATTGTACGAGGAGGGATCAAAAAGTAGTGAAAACGACACACTCCTTGGTAAGAAAATAAATAAATACTGGCAGGCATAGCTCAGATACATATTTGTAATGTTAATAAAGAAAAAAATCTTCGATTCTATTTTGTTTTTTTCTGAATGTAGTCATTTGTTTGCTTCGTGTCAGAACGTGTTCTCGAAAATGGAGAAAAACGAAGTGCGAGCCGTTATTAAATACCTCTGTTTAAACAAGTTAACGACGCAAGAGATTCATTACGATTTGGAGGCAACATTTGGAGAGTCTGCTCTGCCGTATTCCACTGTTGCAAGGTGGGCTTCTAAATTTCGAGTAGGGAGAATGAGCACGGAAGACGAACATCGTTGCGGTCGTCCATCGACGCCAGTCACCCAAGAAAATGTTGCGAAAGTCGAGAAAATTGTATTGAGCGATCGAAGATTTACTATCCGATACTTAATTCAAGAAACGGGCATTTCATATGGAAGTATTCAATCCATATCGAAGCAATCTTTGAATATGAGAAAAGTCTCCGCAAGATGGGTGCCGAGAATGTTAACCGACAGTCAGAAACAAAATCGACTTGACATTTCGAAGATATTGTTGGACAAGTTTCAAGAAGATTCTGAAAACTTTTTGTCTCGTTTCGTAACAATGGACGAAACATGGGTCCATCATTTTGATCCCGAGACAAAACAGCAATCTTCGCAATGGAAACGCCCATCATCACCGACCCCAAAGAAGTTTCATGCCGTGGCATCGGCTGGCAAGGTTATGGCCTCAATATTTTGGGACTCAGAAGGGATATTGTTGATTGATTACCTGGAGCGTGGAACCACTATTCCAGGCCAATATTATGCCGCTTTAGTTCCCAACTTGAGGAATACCATCAAAGAAAAAAGGAGAGGGAAGCTGCGAAGGGGCGTGTTGTTTCATCACGACAACGCACCCGCGCACAGGTCGACAGTTGCGATGGCTGCCATTCAGCAAGCTGGCTTCGAATTGGTTGACCACCCCCCTTATTCACCAGATCTGGCGCCTAGTTATTAATATCTGTTCCCCAAATTGAAATAATACTTAAGGGGAAACAGGTACGAAGACGATAACAAGGTGATGGATGCCGTGGAGAGCTTTTTGCAGGACCAAGACAAAACTTTTTTTTTGAAAGGGATTGAAACCTTGGAAAAGCGCTGAACTCGGTGTGTAGAGAGACTCGGAGACTATGTAGAAAAATAAATTATTAAGTTATCAATAGTCATTATATTCTATCTCATTCTCACTACTTTTTGATCCCTCCTAGTATTATCAGCAACGTGGATAGTACGATTTCATAATTGATGGAACCAGAGGATTAATTTCAGCGAGATGAGCGGGAATCGAACCTGCGTCCCTTCCTTTCCGGGGAAGTGCTCTAATCCACTGAGCTATCGTACTATTTCTAGAAATACCGAATTTCCTCATCATCACCTCATTTGTCTTAACGACCACCTCATTTGTCTTAACGACCACGTCGTACTAAGTATATAAATCTGTGAGCTCTGTCTGTAATTTATTTTTTCTCTCTCAAGTTATGTGATAAGTAGTCTTTTTAACACTTACTGATTCAACATTAAAAGATTTTGTTTATCTGTATGTTCTAAGACGGGCCTCGTGGCTCGTGGTAGTCGGTAGTGTAACCGACTTTTTTTCTTACTTCGACTTCCGTGCTTCGAGGTCGTGGGTTCGATTCCCACTCAGGACAATTATTTGTGTGATGAACACAGATATTTGTACTGGGTCTGGGTGATTTCTATGTATTATATGTATGTATTTACAAAAAAACAAGTAATATACGTATTATATCCGTAATCTGGTACCCATAGCTCA
The DNA here is from genome assembly GCA_948253155.1 of Leucoma salicis. Taxonomy (NCBI): domain Eukaryota; kingdom Metazoa; phylum Arthropoda; class Insecta; order Lepidoptera; family Erebidae; genus Leucoma; species Leucoma salicis. Next base: position 6,786,916 of record OX411820.1, on the reverse strand, counting down.
AGAATTAAGCTTAGTTTGGGACCAGAGGACGTTGTGTGAAATGTCCGTGAATATTTATTTATAACTCAAAAACGGCTGAAAATTGGTGGGTAGTTAGAACACGTAATTGGACACTACACCTGTCCCCACAGTAGGAAAACACTACACGTTTTTTTATTCTGCGGGGATGGTAAACAAGCATACGTCTGCTCGTGCGTTACCACAACCCCCAGACTATGGGGATTGCCTCAGTAGTTATGGCCTGAAAGCGTAACAAACAAACAAACTCAATTTCGCATTTATAATGTAGGTAAGTAGAATTAGAAAGGACCCCGTGGTCTGCCAATACAGGTGGAGAGACGGCACACGGCGGGTTTATTTGGTTACTGGGTGAGGGCCCCAGATTAACTTGATCGTTGCCCCGAATGACGGGGTGTGCGGTTAGGCACATTTTATTCCCACCTTAAAGCTAAAAAGGTTTATTATAAAAGAGAACAAGTTGTCTACCGCGAACTACATAAGACTAATAAACAATAGATTATCCTTGATTGTGTTTGATTAAACTTTTCGTACGTCGCTATACCATAGAATAAATAAAGTCCAGTAAAGAGCTAGTCCTAGCTGTACTGTCTCGAATGTTGATTGAACGTTATATTTAGATGTGTTCAACGAAGAGCACTGCATAAGTCATCACCTACAAGTTTCGGCAGCAAGTTTCGCTTAGATATACTTTTATTTTGATAGGCTCCTATGGGCTGTGCAGTCTGCAGTGTGATGTTAATAACCTATTAAAAACTTTTTCGAGAAGTTGGCAATCACATGCAAAGAATTATTCTTCAAATACAACTGATAGTTCCAGATATTGGATCATTTAAACGCTATAGAACCCGTGCTATTATATTTTAAATAACGTGCATACAATATTCGCGTAAATAACAGAAAGTATTAGTGTGGATTAGTAAATATAAATAGCATTACCACTGAAGTAATGTAACACAGTTCCAGTGGCCCGCCAATACAGGCGGAGAGACGGCACAGATACAAACGTAGGTACATACCTTTTATCCCGCCTTATAAAACAAATAATATCGCATTGGCTTTCTATTTTATTCAGATTTGGTAGAATATAAATTTTTCTACTATGTGACTGCCATCTAACTTCCGCAACCCAAAGGGATTATGAATATAATGAGGGCACTGACTCTCCATGTCGTCTGTCACTGCTGTACATGCCGGCTGGGACCAATTAAATTGCTTTTTGTGTCAATTTTTCTTTGACAAGGCTTGATAAGAACACTCATATTTCAATAATAATAATCACTGTTTCGCAGGAAAAACACTGCTACCTAGCTTAATAATAAATGTAAAATTGTTTTTAAGAATTTTTCGTTCTAAGATACCTACCATATTCCCTTTAAGAAGAATGTATTTTTACGTTTTTGGGTAGGGAACGGCGAATTCTGTGACTAAAATATGCCATGAATACATCAACCTCTTTTCAGTTCTACTATAATGGGGTATTCACAGGTTGTATGAGAAAGTTTCAGTTAACAGAAAGTATGCAATAGGAGAACGCGGTTACATTCAAGTAGGTAATATAGTAGTATAATAATATTACTATGCCGTATAATATGTCATACTTATATAGTATTACTAGCCGCGATAATAATACCCGCGACTTCGTCAGCGTTAAATATTTACTTTCTAAATTCGACCCCTATTTTACCCGCGATTTTATAAAACCATTGAAATGTATGTGTATCCTATATCAAATATAAAATTTAAGACAAATGTGATAAGGAAATTGGGATGATCGAAAGATCGGTAGGATAGCTCAGTGGCTTAGAGCACTTCCCCGGATTGGAAAAGACGCGGGTTCGATTCCTGCTCCTACTAAAAATCTCTTTTTCCTTATTCACAAATAATTTATACTTTAAAATTCTTAATTCAAAAAAGTCTAAATGTATCTCTAAATTAGAAACCTACCAAACCATCCCCTCTTTCCCTTCCTATTGTTTTAACTGACCACTTCCTCATCTCCTCTATATCATCATTCCTCTTCATGTCCATGTGTTGTGTAATAAAGAACATTCCTTCTGTGATCTCTCAGCGTAAATATATAAGGTTGCCTCTTTGTAAAATTAGAAGTTGTGAATGAATTCTCTTATGTGAATAAACAATATTTATCAGAAGTTGTTTTGTATATGGCAAATACCTATAAGTAAATAGGTTGAATATGAGTGTAAACCCCTGTTTAAAACATGAAGTCCGCATATAAAGTAATAGGGCGATATAAACATTCAGGTGATTCGATTCATGCTTACGATGTTTATGATTATTTTATAGGTAGTATCTAGTAACGACGCAGGAGGGTTGCCAGCAAGCGGTCTCCCTAGGGAAACACCACCAGTGTTTACAAGTCAATATATTCTCGACACTCGCTTATATATAAGCGTCTATCAGATAGGGAATACAAGTTTTCGACAATAACTCTAAGTAATGTTGGCAAGTTGGTTACTGTAGTGAATTATAGGTACTGTAATAAATAACATATTGGTATATAATTTAATGGAAATTTATATAAATTAAAGTTATTATTTATCAACGTTGTAATATAAAATCTTTATAAAGTATAGCGTGGTTCTGGTTCCCATCCTGAACTGACAATGTCAATGAATCATCATTACTCAAAATATGCCATCAGTATTTTTCATGTTGTCACTTTTAATGTATTTGTATTTTGATTTAGGGGCCATCCATAAATTACGTCACACGAATTTCACGATTTTTTGACCCCTCCCTCGTCCTTGTCACATTTGTGAGCCCCCTACCCAGTGTGATGTCACGTATTTTGCGATTTTACATTTAGAACTTTTAATTCTTTTTCAATATAATTTATTATAAGTTTTATTTTCATTTACGTTCTTTTGCAACAAAATCAACATCAAATCAAACATACGCATGAAAATTAACAAAACAGAAAAAAAAACCCATATCTGTGCAATTCAAACACGGCAGAAATAAAACTTCTGAAAAGTAGCCTACGAGAGATTGAGCTGGATATAAAGTATCAGAAGTATTAGGATAAATGTAAAGTTTTTTTTAAATGCCCTCTCATTCATCAAAAATGGAGAACTTAAAATAATTTAAATTTTGTTTTCTGGAACGATACAATGGTAGATTAACCTTTAATGTTGTTTCTTGACTTTTCTGCAACTGACTGTTAATCCTATACATATATGTGTGTCTGTGCTGACACGATAGACTAGGTAGATCTTGAGGCAAGAAATTAAGTCCAGATTTTAGATAAAAATGTAATTATAATACGAGATAAGTTGTACAGCGGTTAGGTGTCGTAAGTGCGAGTACAGATTCAAATTTTCGAATAACCTTAGATGCGTAGACAGATCTCAGCGTACCACAGAGCCGGCGAGAGTTACGTTTCGTTCCGCGACAATGTGTTTGTTTCTTTATCGTGACGCATTTTCGTTTCATCGATTTTCAAATCACAAAGATTCTAACGAAGTTTCACTTCAGGGATCGCGGAGACTGCGAATAAAATACTTATCAACTTTAAAAAGGATAGTGTGGACATAAAATCATAATTATGATTATTGCAGACGTAAACTTCCCTCCTTCTTCCTCTTCTTGGGATCGTTGGTTGCCAATAGACGTGTTTCTTGTGTCCTTCTTAAAATAATCATCACACAGTGACGATCTTGAAAAGTGGACAAGATAAAACTATCCCGTAGGAATTCATGGGACAACTTTGGTAAAACATCTTGTGAACCTCACCATAGCAACATAAATAACTAAAATATAAACACTTCGGGGCTAGGTGAGAAAAATACTTTATTTAAATTACAAATTATTTGTGAATGAGGAAAAAGAGAACTTTTGTGCGAGCGGGAATCGAACCCTTCCGATGCGGGTTAGTGCTCTAAGCCACTGAGCTACCGCACCGACCTTTCGACCATCCCAATCTCCTCATCACATTTGTCTTTACTACCAACGCCATCTATCGGAATGCATTTTCATACATTAATTCAATATATTAAATTTAATTTTGCAATTAAAATTCATACTATTTGATGGCGCGATTAAAATATAGCTGAAAAAAACATTATTTAAATTAGTTATAACTGGCATGAGAAAAAAAAAAAAAAAAAAAAAACAGCATCACGCCTGTATTCCCCGAAGGGGCAGGCAGAGGTGTATTACACACCCACGACTCGCCAGCTATGTTTAAGTCCCACGTAATAGGGGGCGAGCCTATTGACGTCTACCGGGCACATTTCCAATTCCGGGCTGCTACTGAGAATTTTTCTGTTTAGGAAAAAGTTCAATAACATTGCCCGACCCGGGGATCGAACCCGAGACCTCATTAGATTAGCAGTCGCATACACTACCGCTACACCACTGAGGCAGTTAATACCAAGTGAACATAGCAAACAGAGATATTTAGTTTATTATTGAATGCATATCACTTTTTCAAACTTAATATTATCTACACGGTGGTCATATGGTTTAAGTATTTATCACGCAAGCCAGAGACCGAGGTTTCAAATTAACTGCCAAAGAATACTTTTTGTGACAAAAAAAAAATTTCAAAGTTAAAATAACTTTAATGGACTTTTTTGCAACTGACTGTTAATATTTTACACTTTTGTGTTTATTTCTTTATCGTAAAGCATTTTCGTATGATTGAGTTTCAAATCACAACGATTCTAAAGAAATTTCACTTCAAAAAATCATGTTTCGCTTTAACGTTTATGTTTACATTTTGTTTTTTTATCAGCATAAGCTGCACTGTATGCTTCATATAATTTACGGTAAATATTACCATAATCACTTTTTTTGTTTATTTGAAAAGTGTTTCATCAGTTAAAAATCACAAAATAGCAGAACTAAAAAAACGACGTTGTTCTCTCAGCGAAAGTCACTTATCGAATAAATAGAAACAAAGAAATCACGGCAAGGCGCAGTGTGGTGGCATTTATCAAAGGCGGTCGGCTCGTGACAGTACAGCGAGTGCAAATTTGCCAACAAAACAATTTAAATCTACCCCTGATTATAAAGTCATGCAGACAGTTGCAACTATTTTTATGTTATTATTTAGTAGGTATGTAGTTTAAATTTAGTATTATTGTATAAAATAATATATAAAATATTATATTTTGAAAAAATGTGATGTGTCAAAATTTGGATCCCCTCTGCCCCTTGTCACTCAATGTCACACTTCGTCGACCCCCTCACTCCCCCTTAACGTGTGACGTAATTTATGGATGGCCCCTTATACACGTGTTGAGGCAAAAATATATCAGCTAGATGTCACTCCCACAGGTTTCGTAAAAAGTAATTAAAGGATCACTTCTTTTAACCTCAGCCAGCCAAGTAAGAGGCAAGTTTCACTAGGAGTTATTTAGCAATCAGCTAATAAATACATTAACCCAAATGAGCAAGTATCGTGACGAATTTATAATGTTTAATACAATTTAATTTTATGTCACCCGCGAAGTCGTCCGCGTGGAATTTAGTTATTTTCTTTGTCTAACACTAATTATTTTTGCAAAATAAAAGTTGCGTGAGTTAATCCTTATAACATCAGCTATCTGCCAGGGAAAGTCTAATCCACCACTGAAGGAATGTAATATATGAATCCGGCGGCCCGCCAATATTGGCGGAGAGACGACACGCGGCGGGTTTATTTAGTGGGTGAGGGCCCCACACTACCCTGTCCATTGCCCCGAACGACGGGGTGTGCGGTTAGGTACATTTTTTCCCGCCTTAACAAAACAAAAAAAATAAAGGGAAAGTCTAATCCAAATCAGCCCAGCCGTTCCGGAGATTATCCAGAACAAATAGACAGGTAGACAGACAACGATTTTGTTTTTTTGCAATGTATAATATACTATTACATAATTATATGCATTTAGTAAAAAGCTGTTATTTAGACATTACAAACCGACATTTAAGTTTTATTTTATTGTATAGAGTATAGATAGATGGTGGCAGACGAGGCTTGACCCATCTGATGGTAAGGGGTGACTGCTACTCGTGGACATGGAAATGAATGTATGGACGGCTATCATCTGGTACATACCTACTCCTACTGTGGATATCCACACTATGCTAAAAAAGTTGATTGCGGGATAAAATAGGCTATTTTGAGCATATTCTGCTTCAGAACCGATCAATGCTTTGCAGTCTTCCGTTTCTTTCTTATGCTAATATATCTATACTCGTAGATAGGCTACGAAATTCTACGACAACGGAAGCGGGACGCTTTAAGGTTTAATACCAAAGTACCTACGAGGTATGTACAGTAACGCCCATACTTATTTTTACGTGTTTATTCAAACACTTTAAAATTCATAAAGTGACTATTTAAAGTGAAATGTGCTATATTTTCCATGGTATTTCTCACGTACATATCCACTTATCGACCAATCACTGTGCAGTGGGACTCGTTTATTGAAAACTTAGAAGTCGTGGCCCAACGGGCGACGATCGCTGCTCGTTTATAATTCAATGAAATCGATCACAGGACATTTTATTGCGTGGAAATTTATAACCGATGTTCTGTTTAACAATGCGATATAAACCTCAATACCAACTCCTATTATTATTAGTAACGTTATTTATTTTAAATATATATTGTTTCTAACATCAAGAAACTGTAAAGAGAAGAAGATTGGAAGGGACGAAGGTTCGAATTCCGCTCGCATTAAACTTATCTTTTTCCATATTCACAAATAATTTGTTCTTTAACGAGCATGTCAAGTGCTAAAATACAGATCAAAATGATCAAGAAACTGTCATTATACGTATAATATAAACATAAATGTAAAACTATGAAGTGAAATAAATATGTACATACATGGGCTTATCTACTAGATTATTTTTTTTAAAGGTTTTTTTACAGAATTTTGAAGATTTTTTTACATTACACGGGTAGCTAAAAAGCACACGGCCCACCAGTCCGCCAGTGGGATGGATAAAGGTCTATAGACTTGCGCATCGCCAAGGAAAGGGATAGTAGGTGGAGAGGAAGGATAATAACTAAAGGATAAGTAGGAGAGGTTGTTTGGACCTCCGGCGCTCTCACTCATCATACGAATCACGACTGTAGGCGACGGTGGTACTGCCCCGATGGAGCCAACCATTCATGTTGGGACAAGCAAGAGGTGTATTATACACTCACGGTTCGCCAGCTACGTTTAACTCCCACGTAATAGGGGGCGAGCCTATTGCCGTGTACCGGGCACATTTCCAAAATCCGGGCTGCTACTGAAAATTTTTCTTTTTACGAAAAAGCTCAATAATTCTGCCTGACCCGGGGACCGAAACCAAGACCTCAAGATCAGCAGTGCTCACACTACCGCTGCACCACAGAGACAATATTTTCGTATAGTAGTTTGCAGATTTATCTAAACACTATACCACCTACCTTTATTATTCAAGTAACAAAATATAGCGATACACAGTAAATCCATAGTACTCAAATTCCCAGCCTTTTTTATGCGACTCTCGTTATGTCTCTCTATACTCCCTATCACAGAGCTTCCGGCATTACATCTTACTTCAGACCACATAAAAGGCTTTACTTAAATAAAATTCTACACGTTTTTCGTTTGCCAAAGTATTATGTGACATCATTATTATTCGTTAGATTGGAAAATGGAATGTCTGCAGTTAAATGTCACGTAGATAAAGGTTGATACGAGCTACTGGGGACGACTTTTATGTGAGAAGATTGAGTCAGCATCAGCTTTATAAATGGAGAGCTTGATTCTGCCCGCGACTGTGTCTGCGTCGACTTCAGAATATAAATACGTCACTCTACTACATATAGCTCTCTACGGCATATAGCTCGGGCTCCAGGCTATATGTATGCAAACTTTTTAAGTCTAGTAACCATGAAGTAACTATTTTTTTGTTAAGGCGGGAAAAAATGTTCCTAACCGCACATCCTGTTGTTCGGGGCAACGAACAGGGTAGTGTGGGGCCTTCACCCACTAAAGAAACCTGCCGTGTGCCATCTCTCCACCTTTATTGGCGGCCCACTGGAAATATGTTACATTCCTTCGGTGGTAACCATGAATTAACCTGATGTAGCTAAAAATCACCTAAAACCTTTTGGGAACGGTGGTAGACATCATGCAATTTCTATGTATAATGACGTCACAATCTAAAAACAAGGGACAGTCTGATGACACAAACTGTATTTTTTTTATTGCATATAGCGACAGACGAGCCACGGTCCATCTGATGGTAAATAGTCACCGTCGCCCATGGACTCGACTATACCGAGAGTATTGTCAAGCCGCTGCTCACCAATTCATTTCACAGATATGAAATGAAATATAAACGGTTATCTCCTGCTACAGCCAAAACGCAACGATGTGCTTCATAGCCGGTCACACGGGAGTTGGTGGTACCAACCCGCTCGGGCCCGATACCAAGTGAGTAATCCCACTTGGTACCCAGCCGTACCACCAGTCATGCAATGGATGATAATTGTTTACTTCCCTTAGTCCCGTCATACGACACCCGTGGGAAAGAATGGGGTGGTGACACTTGTATTCTTAGTCCGTCACCACACGGATAACATTATTGGTATTTATTCTACAGCCAAAAAGCTCAATCAACTTTTTAAATATTATTTATGTAAGTGGCCAGTACGAGTAATTCCCTAAAATTACAATTACGTTTTGTGTGTCTAGATTAGTTTTATGTCTACGTGTGGGCGTGGTAACATTAATTTTTCATCATTGAACCTCCTACGTGACATATTTGAAAGTAAATTTTACAGCTTCACCTGTGTATTAGTTTTCTGCTGTCATAACACAGCAAAAAGAGTAGATCTAGATTGTAAGGTTTAAGATCTTTATTTCTCATTATGATGATTAATATTAAGATACATATTATACACTTTCAATTTGCAAAAATGTATCAAATTACCATAGTAGCTGCTTCAAAACATATTATAGGATTATAAAGTCGCAGAATTAATTACAGTTACAAGTTTGTTAAGATGGAAACAAAATTAAACATAAGGTTTATTTATAACGTAGGGCAAAATAACCCGGCGGTACCGCAAGATTGAAATTCGGTGTCGATGTGTCGTACGTAATCTATCTGATTAATTACATTAGTTATAATGTTTATCAGTTAGTACTTCACGTATCGTGATTGACGAGTCGTGTTGGAATTAATGATAACGCTCTGAAAGCACAATTAATGTGACGTAAGAACAGTAAAGTAATACAAAATTATTTATATCCTATATTGAAACTTTAAATGATAACGATCAAAATCAACGTTGAAATATACATGGGCGACTTTTATCCCAAAAAAAAGTACCCTTGGGAAAGCTTATTTTTCGTAGTAATTATATTATTAATGCGCCGTAGAGTGACCCCACGCCGTAGCCTATCCTCCGCACGGGCACAATTTACTAATGAAAATATGTTTAAGGTTATTCAAGAGCAACAACTCTTTGTTATAGTATGGTTGAAACAAACCGTAGCGTAGCTAAGTATAAGATGCAAATTGATTTTTACGCGACATTTAATTATTTCTCCATTAAAAAAGAAATAGGACGTATTACATACATATAACCTTCCTTAAAAACTATTTAAGCTGCAGCGAAGAAACAGCCGCCAATAGCGACTTTAAGACAATTTTAAAGATTAAGGAGACAGGTCACGCACATATACAGGCACACTCACACAAACGCGCGCGTGAGCTTGCACAAACTGTAGAAGCACATTGTGACGTTTCATAAGAACGTTTTTACTCCTTATTAAAATGACTTAAAGAGCTTTTACATCAATAAGTTCTAGGACATGCACAAATTTATTATTGTGTCGATTTAAAGACGCTGTGTAGGGAACAGGTTTGAAAAGGGTCTACATCACGGTCCAATAGCCTAATATTGGTTGGCAGACTTCACAAACCATCAAGATATTCACCCAAGCATACAGGCTTCCCTGAGATGTTTTAATGCACTGTTTTAAAAGATGTGATAAGTTGTAATAAATATACAAATAACCGAAATCTTGGCTTGATTTTGTCGTTAAGATTTCAGCCTAGGCATCGACACTATTGTATCATGATTTTACATAGCAATGATTTTATTGAAATTATAAGAGTTCTATAAATTAAAATTTATAGCTGGCAAGAGATTGCTATTAAATTGTCTCATAACTTCACTGAATGTAAGAGTTCACACGCGCTGCGTCAAAACGAAATTGTCACATCAAACATTGTAAAGGTTAGGTCAGACGTGACCGATGACGTCACAAATGAGTTTAGCGGGAATATTTTCCGGAGTGCAAAGGGAGAGTGTTGATGAATAGTCCGCTATTGTTCGCAAATGACGTTCCATAGATTTACCTACAAAAGATGGCTTCTTCCTTGAATGGATTTTATCTATTTTTGTACTGTTTACATTTTCGCTTTATATCTTAACGTGGAAAACCTATTATTATAATATCAAAGTACCCATATACCTTTATAGTAATAGCGAGATAACATCACTATTATATAATAAAAAATATAGGTAGATAGGTATACATATTATATAAAGTCAAATCTCAAAGGTGTTTTTGCTTGGGTAGGAAATATGTCCCTAATACTATATCAAAATGACTATTTGATATACCATTTCAAACAGTAGTCTAGTCGTTCTAATCCGGAAATAGGTACCTAGGTAAATATCTTAAAGTAAATCCCGTCGCGTGTATCAAGCTTTGAGAAATACTGATAATCGTACCGTTGCTAGGATACAGGATTGTTGTCAAGTAATAAATTATCGTGCAAATAGATAAAGATTTGCCTCAGATCCACGAATTTCTCAAAATCCGTTCTAAAAGCTTTAAACCTCCAACAACCGCAAGGGATACCAAGTTATTTTGGAAAAAATAACGTATCATATTTTTTTAAGCAGGAAAGATAAAGTATTTGGAAGAAGAAAATAGTATAAAAATATTCATTATTTATTCACAATTTTATTAAACTATACACACTATTTACAGTTTATATTGTCCTTGAATTTTTGGAAGCTATCTTCACAATCCTAATTTAAATTTAAATGAACGAATAACTCATTTTATATTAAATTTATAGATGATGAAATAAGAAATAATTTTGTTTACACAGGGTATCAGATGCATTTTTAATTTTATATTGCCATTTGTCAATAGATTTTTTCTGAATATTCTTAATCGTTCTTAATATAATTCGTTTGTATCACTTCAATCTTATTGACTTGAAAATTAAATAGTTAATATTCAATCTATCCTGTAAATATTTTAGTCGCGTTCTTTTTCAGCTTAAAAGTATCGATAATAGTTGTTATTTAAATAAGTGTTTAATTTTAAGCAAAAAAAAAATGCAAAAGTATAAAGTTATGCAAAAGTACAAAGCATACCTATTTACCAAAAATAAAGTAGGCTACGTTATTATAAAGTAGAGTTGGCAACCCTACCTCCTGCACAGAATTAATTTCTTATGTCGTATGTTTCATAAACACTATTTACACTTTGTTGGGGAATCAACAATTCCCTGTTTTTGTAATGACTTTATCGTAATTTGTATAAAATATTAATAACTGGAAGATATTGGTTCCAGCAGTCTAAGCTTCAGTTTCTGATACCAATGTTTCGACAGGCAGAGGACAGATCTTCAAAAAAGAACACTGCACATCTCCATTTTCAGTACTAATGCTTGCAACACGTGAGATTCCATCGCTTCCAGTGATAGCTCGTATTATACGCCCAAGGCGCCATTTTAAAGGTGGTACGTTGTCTTCATTTAAGACGACGAGATGGTTGACCTTGACATCACTCTTATTAAACTTTCACTTCGTCTTTGTTTGTAGCTCGCTCACGTATTACTTTGACCACCGCTGCCAAAAAGTTGACGCTTTTACCCAATGCAATCGTAATGAGGTAAACGATTGGATGTCATCGCAAGCTAGTGCTGTGAGGGGATGCCCGATTAAGAAGTGTCCTAGTGTCAACGTTTGAAAGTTGTTCGGGTCTATAGAAAGAGGTGTTAGCGGACAAGATTTCAAGACTTGTACCAATATCGTGTTGAATTCTTCACGTGAGATTTGAATTACCTACAACGCGTCTCAAATGACACTAAACTTGCAGGATCTTGATTTCATCTTCGCTTCCCACAAGCCACCAAAGATAGGAGAGGAGAATAAATTTCTGATTTATGACGAATTAATTTAAATAGTATATTTTCAATAGAGAGCACCTCAATTAGTTTATTACAAGTTTTACAAGACTTAGATAAGAATTTGTTTAATTTGTAGGCCGCCCTTATTAAGTAATTTTTGCCGTTATCGGAATATATATCTCAAACGGTTTGCCCCGTCGAGATTGCCCTTTCACTGTGATTCGATTGGGCATCTTAGAGGGAGATTTCGACAATAGTCCACTACGCCAGCCTAATAAGGGTTGACAAACTTCTCAAGCATTGAGTAAATCTTACAGGCAATTGTCTTTCCTCATGTTTTCTTTTAACCAGAAATGAATTTATTTTTTATACTTCTTGGGTGGCAAACAAGCATACAGCCCACCTGATGGTAAGCAGTTACCGTAGCCTATAGACGCTATCAACACCAGACATCACTCGCGCGTCGCCATCTCCAAGGAAAGGGATAGGAGGTGAATTGGAAGTATATTAAGGAGAGGATAGGTAGGATACTAAGGAGAGGATAGGAACGATAACAAGTAGAGGATAGGGAGGTTCGGACCTCCGGCACTCGGTGGTACTTCCCCGATAGAGCCGGCCCCTACATGCTGGGATAAGCAAGGTTCGACCACTTCAAATACTCGAAAATTATTGAAAAGCCAGAAGGGCTTTATGGAATTTGGGCTTCACACTGAGTAACGTGCTCAATACTGTTATTGGAGTCCTCAGTTTTCAGGCTATTATTGCTTACAGTAAATCTAGCCGCTACATTTTAAAGGGACAAATCACTAGGTTAATTTTGAAATAAAACTATAAAGCTCACATGGACAAATAGCTGTTTCTCATTGTATGACACCTAGATACATCATAATCAAATGCGCCAAGATCCGTCATTAAAACCCAAGTGTGTGTGAATATATTATGTTAGTTATCTTTTCTGCTTAGTGAGTTTTAGAATCGTGTTGCGATTAGGGTTGACAGTTTTAAAATGAGAATTTTATTCAAATAAATCTTGTCCCTAAATTTCGTGTGTGGTCGGAACTTGGGATACGACTGGGAGAGAAATTGATTCTGACATAAGGTTTTTTTTAGAGCTCGTTTATCTTGTTTTCTTTTCTTTCAGAAGTTTAGTTTTTAGGTCTAATAATACAAATTATAGATATTATTAAATAACTATATCTTCCAAATAAAAATCCTTGTCACAGTGTTCATCCACGATGAACTCCGACACTACTTATCCAATCTTAACATTTTTCTTGGTGTGTTTTTTTGTGTGTGATATGCTCCAATTTAAAAGATTTTATAGTTTTAATCTCGATTAGATGTTTCCTTTTTTAACACAAAATTAACGAACGTATTATGTGTGCCACTGCAAACTGTGGCTGGGTCCGCTAGTAATATATATATAACGATATAAAACGATGTAATGTGTATGTAAATGTAATATGCAACGATAGAAACTAATTACATACGTAATTAGTTTCTATCGTTGCATTTTTTCATAAACTGACAACCCTGGTTAAAATTAAAACAATACCGACCAACTGTTAAATCATACTATAGCCGTCCGAATAGAGGTCTATTCGTTACGGCATAGATAACCAAGTTTGTTGAATTCTATGTGGGTGTTTTATTTTAGGATTAACTATGTCAGCACCGTGCCAAATGGAAATCCGTACTGTCTACCTACATGTATATAACACCATATCTATCAGCGTGCTTAGGTTCAGTTTTTATTAATAACCATGTATATTTGATAATTATAGCAACGAAATTATACAGTATTCTTTGCTAGCAGCTAAGCTTTCAAATAGTTAATTTTTGGACTAGCCTCAATGTTAACATCAATGGAAAATACATCACTTATCTTCGATTTGCAGGTAATATCGAGGTCATGGCAGAATCGCTGGAGAACCTAAACTATGTCCGAAGATTGCAGGATTTGAGAGGTTAACGACAGTGTACAGAGAGAGAGCCTCCCACGAGATTGACCGAAAACCTGGTCAAAACCATAGAGAGGCATTGGATGAAGGTGCAAGAGAATATAATAAAAATAAAAATAATTTTACTGTATTAAACCTTAACTGCCTTACTAATAAACGTTGTATAACCTCTGAATAGTTAGATTATGAGTTGGTCTCTTATGATTTTTGTACTCTTAGTATCCGGGGCATCGTAATCTATTATTATTATATACTTTATTGTACACCATTACTACAGTAGAGAGGTAAGCACAGAAACAAATACATTACATTTGTGGTACAATGGGCGGCCTTATTACTAAAAGTAATTTCTACCAGGCAACCTTTGGATGGATACGATTGGGAGAGAGAGTGGTAGTTGTTGGTGTAACATAACAAATACTTACCTACATAATATATAAATATTATATAAATAAATAGATAGATAATATACTACATACGAATAATTTAAATATATACATACATATAGCTATAATAACGTACGTAATAAATTACGATACATAAATATTATGAAAATAACATAAATACTTAGGTGTACGAATTAATTCTTATATATTCATCAATGATAATGTTTTGTGTCAGGAATATAGCTTACTCATTTAGATAATGATGTTTAATAATTTCACTCCTAAAAGATAGACACGTCAAAATCAATTTATAAGCAACAAAATTATACTAACAATCTTTGTTTTATTACCATTGATGTATAATTTATAGATCAATGTTTATACATACAATAATTATACGTCGTTCAGCTGCGGCGCTAAACTTCCCAAGGATTTTAGAATAACATCTTGTGTGAGTGAGTCTACTCTACACCATTCACAATAAGGATTTTTCGTTATCCTACACGAAATTAAAATTGTATTCCCTAAGAAACTTATGTTTTAGTTCTTAAAGAATACATATAATTGGGAATATTTACAA
This sequence comes from Leucoma salicis, assembly GCA_948253155.1. Classification (NCBI taxonomy): domain Eukaryota; kingdom Metazoa; phylum Arthropoda; class Insecta; order Lepidoptera; family Erebidae; genus Leucoma; species Leucoma salicis. The sequence continues at coordinate 6,771,815 of OX411820.1, read as the reverse complement.
CTACACTATTTAATAAAAATCAATATAATATCAAGCTATTTAATTTAAACTTCGTTAAAATAGCAAATGGAATTAAGAACATACGTTTCAATTTGCAGTGAAAGAAGTTGCTTCAAATTAATTAAAGCCCAGTTATTTTATTGCGTCGAGGAATGAGGAACATAAACTAAGATTTTTAATACACCTACAACAATTTTGAGATTGTGTATTCTAGCTAGAAAATACACAGTCATAATAATTTTTTTATTGCTCTGGTTGCACGACCCATTTGATTGTAAGTACCGCTTATGGACTCAGCAACACTGAAAATACTGTCAAACTCACCATTTCATTGCATGAGAAATGAATCTCGTCGCGTTACAACAGAAACACACTGAAATCTTTCACAGTAAGCCAAATGGAAGATGGTGGTACCAACCAGTTCTGACCAGATAACTAGTCTGTACTCCCAAAAGTATGTTACATTATTATCTTTTTGTTTGATTTTTAAACGCAATAATTATCCTTAAATAATTTGAATGTAAACCAATACCAAATATAAAAAATTAACACTAGATTATGTGGTGGGCGATGTATTTCTAGACTGTCATCGGACGCTTTCCTTTTTTTATTATTTTCTACAGTGGTAGGGGGCTACCAGCGCACGATTTGATATTTGTAGGATATTGACATACAAATGATACGCATCGAAGGTCATATTAACCAATATAATACCTATTCTTTACTGAGAAGAAAGTACGCCACGTTGAAAGACAACAGAGATCAGTCCTTAACTCGATTTCCATACACACATTCGTGCTGTTTGTTAAGTAACAATTTTGCCTGCCTCGTGTTCGTAGACCATAGTTAGGTGCCTACAATGTTTTTGGATACCATAAATCTACCAATAACTCAATCACTGTTTTTTTTTTTGCAGGCTTCATAAGCGAAGCGTTGAGGTGGGTACTACTGTCACTTCTCAAAAAAACAACTAAGTTTTCAAACTTAAAATGTTTCTATTTAACATATATTGCACTTGTAAAATAATATATACACATACATATCAAGAAAAAAATCACTATTTTTAACACTCATGATGTTTGATAGCATTTTTGTTATTTAAACTAGCTACAAAACTGTTTAAAAAAGTGCTGTCTTGAACGGCCGTGTGTCTGTATGTGCGGATCCTGTATGTTTGTTAACACGATAACGACCGCAATACTTTACTAATCGAGTCTTTTTTTTCTCTCTTACACTTCAGTATAATTAGGAATAGAACCCTATCACTTTTCACGGTCCGATTCAATGTGGTTTAATTGTTAATAAATAAACAAAAAAAAATAGTTTGAATATGTATGGTCGATTCGATCATACACTAATACCAGCGCTATCTACCTTATTTAGTGAGAACTACTTCTATAGAACCAATATAGTACTTCTTAAAATTAGCGCTATCTATATAAGACATGAGAACCACATTAGTACTTTTTTGAAATTAGCGCTATCTATGTGATTTATTGAAAACTACTTAATAAGACCAATACATTATTAGTTACGTATCAAATAATCAATTTTATTGTGAAAAATTAAATTATGAGGTGTGCACTTTTGGATTTTCCAAATTTTTTGTTTTTAATACATATTTTTTAATTGATTTTGGGTACTCCCCAAACTATGTTTATGCAAAATATTTCTGATAATTTCGAAAATAAGCTAAAAAAGCTGTTAATCTGGGATATTTTAACTGAAGGTAGTTATTTTTTTATTTATTTATTAAACTTTATGAAATAATGAATTACAATGGCGGACTTAATGCCCGAGGCAGGTTGACTGGTAGCGCCAGTCAACCAAGGGAGATGCAGAGACTACGGAAGGTAGATGCATTTTCAAGGAGTAACATGAGTGAAGAATATTCCTAACTTACTATAAATATATGATTAATATAATAAGTAATATATACAACATACTATATAATACCATATATACTTACATACATACTAAAAATATTATGAAATAATCAGACGAACAGATTCCTCTAATTTAGTCAAAATGCGGTGACGAACTTTCAATTTAAACCCATGACGATTAGTGGACATCCTGATATCAAGAGGGAGCGCATTCCATAGAAGAACAGATTGGACAGGAAAGGAAGAGTTAACAAAATCGAAGAAAAAGAAAGTAGAATGGGACAACGAAGAAGTAGATTATTGGAGGAACGTAAATCCTTATTATGACTAGCCCCCAAGTATTGAAAGTAAGATTTCAAGTAGGAAGGTGAAGTGGGTGAAGTAAGTATAGAGTAGAGTAATGTAAGAACTCGCAGATTCCTGCGCTGACGAATAGACAATAATTTGAGACGAGAACGATAAGCAGAGACATGGTCATACTTGCGAAGATTGAATATGAATCGAATGCAGTTATTGAGAAGGCGGTCGAGTTTGTTAAGGAGATCTGCATTCAGGTCGAAATAACTCATATCCCCATAGTCGATCAAAGGAAGAATTAAGCATATTGCACAAGTGAAGTTTTGGTCTTTATTGGCAGAAAGTTTTACAGCCGATATAGTGTGCGAAGTGTTCCAGTAACTTGCCTACTTACGCTTGTTTTTTTATATTGGATTTCATGACATTTATGACATATATTATGTGTTAGTGTATTTTGATCTGTATTTTAGCATTTGACCTGCTTAGCTACTTCATAGAACAAATTATTTGTGAAAGTGGAAAAAGAGAGGATTAGTGCGAGAGGGATTCGAACCTGCGTCCCTGCCAATCCGGGGAAGTGCTCTAGACCAGCCATCGCAGTCGCCTCTCTTTTTCCATTTTCACAAATAATTTGTTCTTTATATTGTCACTGTGTTAATAAATGTTAAAGGACTTACACAAGTGTTTAGTTTCTCCAATTTAATGATGAAGTAGACCTCTTTTTAGTCTCTGCTTGCTCTGAATCTTTTCCTGTTCCTGATTTCAGGGCCGATTTGAGTATTGTATACTACCAAGACGGTCCCAAATAATATAATGTTTTCTTATCTAAATATAATGTTTTCTTAGACATCAAGTAGCAAAAGTAATTTAGTGGTTTATGAACATTTCTTATGGCGATGTGATTGGATAAAATGAAAATCAGTCATAAAAAGCATTCGATGCATTATTGAGAGCATAAACTTGATGACGAAATAAATTAAGTATATAGTAATTATAAAATTACTATAGATACTCGTATATTATTAAAGAGTGATTGATTAAGACATAATGTAATATAATATAAGATTAGAGAGATAATCTACATGACATTTCACTTCTTGTGTGATATAAGCGAAATGTCAAATGGTTTTTACATATACAACATATTGACATAAGGTACAAATCTGCGTGCATTACAACGATAATAATAAAATACGAACCTGTTGGCGGCGTGACGGGACGAACACGGACGAACGAGTGATGGGAAAGATCCAATATTGGACCGATAATATAATTAACATTGGCTCCAACGTTGGTTGTATTCACTCGTTGGACTGTTTTCACTTGTTTTCCTAAGCTCGTAATCTTTGTAAGTTTAGACTTCAAAGTTGATTTTATGTTTATAAACAAAAAGTGATTATATTTTAAGTATCGCATTACCCGCGGCTTCACTGGAGTCATATTGATGGCCTATCATATGTTTTAAGACACTTTTTTTGTCTTTGCAATATCACCAAATCAAACATTAGGTGTAGGCAGGGCTTTTCTGTGGGCGCACGCAGTGCCCCCAAAGGAAATTTCAAAATTGCCATTATAGCTGAAAAAAAACAATTTTGGTAACATTTACAAAATCTAATCTGTCTTTCCTGAACGGTTACCGCGTCACCTCATACGAGATTCTCACGTTATATATAAGTTCAACAGTCCACCACAATATTTTGTGTGTTATTTCTTTGACCCTTTGAAGTAAGTACAAAAAATTATGGACTTACTTTCGAGAATTAGCGTGCCCCCAAAAAAGAAGTGACAAAAAAAGGCCTGGGTGTAGGTATATCGACATTCATCAAAAAAATCCATTTTGGATAGGATTTCCATAAAATCCTTTCATAGTGCTCTCCTACATATATAAATAACGTTTTCTGTACCAAACAAAATTATATTCTCCATTAGTAGAATTTGGATCATAGTGGCCAAAGTTGTCAAAGAACGCCACTGATGTAGTGCCCAAGTTTGATACAATAACTGCAACTGAGATATAGCTTAAAAACTAGCTAGCTGCAGCGGAACCACGGTCAAAGGTTAGGTAATTCACTATGCATAATTAGGTTAAAGCGTCGAAATTCGATCACGCACACATACATTAAAAACACACACACAGATACACATAATTAAATAAATGTTACTTCAAGCGCTAAGCAATAGTAACACTCACCCTTACTCTGCTGTCGACGCGATTTGATGGAGAGAAACCGCAGTTGGGGAACTTAACGTTGGAAGTTAACCAATGTTTTATCATTGGCTAATAGTGCCAACGTTGGCTGACTAGGGCGGGCGGCAAAACCTCCCTTCATTCTATGTTTTCACGTCGGGGATGTGCGTCGCGTTTGCTCACCGGAACAAAACTTCTCTCGCGATCGATTCGGTGTATATCGTGTATTCATTTATTTTAAACGAACTGAAGTGAGTTGTATTTAATTGTCGGTTAAATACCTGAATTGTTATCACCGATAAAGTTCAACTAACTTTAAGGTATGTCGTTATTTGTTAATTTACTGTAATTCAATTATAAATACGTATTTATACAAATTTATATTTCTAAAAAGGGCACTGAACTGTTCCATTAGGATAAACACGACGACAGTTACGAATATAAATTTCAATACTATCTCTACGATTATTCGAAAAAAGTTAAATAGAAATTGGGTAGTTTACTTTAATTTTATAAAGTCCTTTATTCACCACGGTCAAAATAACCGTGAACAATTTACCGAGGAGTAGTCTAGTACATTAACTATTTAGTCTGTAAAGGACGCCGGCAAGAATGTTTCGTAGATATTTTATCTAGCGTAAGGAATGACGTGCACACGCGGACAGTAAAGAGTTCAGAACTTTATGATGTTTTGTTTTTATTCCGTTGTGACCTAATGTAATGATAACCGTAATTTAGTGACATACAATAAAAGTTTCCAGTTATGTGATAGCACGGTCGGCACTTATCTATGGAAAGAATCAAAGTAATAAAAGTGTTAGTAATGCTATAATAATTATATTTTACTTTATCAACAAACTATTTCAAAGACGTAATACTTCCGTTATACTTGACATCATTTTCAATATTATAAAATACTAGCCTTTGCCAGCGGCTTCGCCGCAGCCAAAAGCTAGTTTTTCGGTTATATCTCAGGTTCCCGATAGGTATAGTAGCGGAATAAAATGTCTACCAGTTTTTAAGTCAAATTAAGGCCTTTCAAATAAAAAAATTGCATCAAAATCCATCCAGTAATTCTTTAAATTAAATTCTTTAAAAAAAATCTAGTTTAAATAATTTTCTAGTTTTTCGGTTATATCTCAGGTTCCCGATATAGTGGCGGGATAAAATGTATACCAGTTTTTAAGTATAATCAAGGCCTTTTAAATAAAAAAAGTTGCATCAAAATCCGTTCAGTAGTTTTTGTGTGATGCGCGAACAAACAAACAGACAAAAATTCTAAAAACATTGTTTTGTGTTTAGACATGCCTATATAGCCTATTAAAGTCATTTTTTCTTAAATATCTTAAATGTACAGACACAGCTCAGTTACAGTTTTATAATAGTATAGATTTATTTTAATTAGATGCTAATTAGCTAAACTAAAATAAGTATAAATTTGTAGTCGGTTCATATATTTGTTTTTGTTTACTTTTTTTAAGTATATTTTAGGAAATTAAGAAATTAAAGGAATTTCTATTTCACAAGCGATACGTATTTGTTTTTCTACAAAAATAAACATCAATATACCTGCAAGCTAACCTAATTCTTCAATAATAAAACTCATTTAATTTATTATTAAATAATATTAAATAACTTCTACTTATTCTTTAAATAGTAAAAGTAAATTATCCAATATTTTTCAGTGCGCGGTAATTTTTGTGGTATAGTTACTTATTGTACAAAATAATGTTTTTATTTTTGGGCTTTCGTCCTTGGTACTTTATTAAAACCTACATATAACAAATCAATGGGCTTATGTATAATATACTTATATCCAAAAGAGTAAACTGGAAGACTAGAGCACCTTTTAAATGTTACATGATTTAATTTCAAAAGGTTCGTGTAACTATGAGGATTTTTGTTGATTAAGGTTATTGAAAGCCGTTATACTGTTTCGGAAGGGGTGGGTGTAATTGGAGTTGACATATTTAAATTCAGTAACGATCCGATAAATACCTACTCTCATCTAACATGCAGTGTTGGATCAGAGCGCTCGACTTCCATCCATCCATCCATCAGCCTTTTAAAGTCCACTTCTGGACATAGGCCTCCCCAAGAATGGAGGATAGTGCCGTAATCGCCACGCTTGGCAAGCGGGTTGGCGATCGCAGTGTGTTAATACTCGAAGGAGTGCTGCTGCCCACTCCCGCGGTATTCCCTCAGTCGGCTCTTACGACTCCCATGGGTGGAGAGGGGTGGGAAAATTCTAAAGCCGGCCCCACACGGCAAGCGCTCGACTTAAAGGGCAGTAACTGGTGCACTTTTCATCACACCTAGCACGATACGGAGATATTTTGTTTTTATTGTGAGTTTGACTGTATTTATGAAGGTTAATCTCTTTAGTCGGTAATAGTGAGAATAAGGCATAATACAGGTGGATTTTGACTAACGCATTATAAATGAGTCTCAATGTATTTTTTACACATTTTGGAGCCATGTCTTTAATATGTGAAGATGCATAAAATTTTGTATTTAATTTCCTGCCAAAAAATGTAACCTCTCGGGGCAACTCGGATTCTCTTACCTTAAAACAAAAGAATATTTTTTTTAGTGAATGAGGCTTATTTTTTTTTGTTTAGGTGGGAAAAAATGAACTTAGTCGCACACCCCGTCGTTCGGAGCAACGAATAGGGTAGTTTGACGCCATCACCCACTAAATAAACCCGCTGTGTGCCGTGTTTCCGCCTGTACTGGCGGACCACTGGAACTATGTTACATTACTACGGTGGGCCGCCGTTAGTGTATGAGCCTACCAAACTTTTATTGATCATATAGCCAGATTGTGACTATCTAACTGAATTAATAAACAGTTAAGACGTTCTTGGAGAATTTCAGTAGCTACTGTTATAGAAGAATTAGATGAAAATAAGATCCGATCTACGACGTATTGAGAAATGTCAATGGTGTAAATCTATACTATTATAAAGCTGTAACATAGCTATGTCTGTACATTTAAGATATTTGAGAAAAACATACTGTAATAGGATATATAGGCATGTCTAAACACAAAACGTTTTTATTTTTGTCTGTTTGTTTGTTCGCGCATCACGCAAAAGCTACTGAACGGATTTTGATGCAACTTTTTTTTTGATAGCTCTTGGTTAGACTTAACAACTGGTATACATTTTATCCCGCTACTATGAAAGTTTGTGGAACGCTCTTTCATAATATTTTATAAGGAAAAACGGCACCAGTAAGTTATACATCGACCTGAATAGCCATTAAACAAAAAAAACATACTAGGTATATAATACCTATACGGAAACAAGCACAGATAAATAATAATAAATTAATGTTTGGCAGCACACAACAACACCAACAAAAATTGTGCTTCAGTAGATTCGTCAAAAAAACCGTCAAATCAGTGGAGAAAATATTAACGTACTCGGACGCGCCTTTATTCTATAAACCCAAACCTGAGTATTCGATAAAATATTGTTCCACAGATGTTCAGCCAATTTCGCAAACACAAACGACAGATAAACTGGTCTACAAGAAGAGGCGTCCGATGGATTCCTATTAGGTTTCACAATTGGTATTAATTGGGTTTAATTAGTAAGAAAGAGAAATTGGTTCCAGTTTAAACTAAAGGAATACGGTATGCTGTCTATACCAGGGACAGCGTCAGAGACTCGATTTAAAAGGCTTTTGAATTCTGTTAAAGTGAAACGCGTTCTTCATTATATCTAGAGTCACAATGATTGGAATACTGTATTGGTCTCAATATATTTTCATGTGGCATGTGCCCGAAACTGAATTTTCACACATTCGAGGGATAGAAGATTTGTGCATTTATTGCAAAGAAATTTAAAACGTCTGATGTTACCTAAAATTACGCTACACTAAACTATCAATATTAACAAATTTACAATAAATATTAGTAAAAACGAATTTATTTTATTAAATACGATATTAATTATCGTACCGCTTTTTTGAAAAAACCCGCCAAAAGTCCTTCAATTACTACACATTTCCTATTTGATTTTGAGGAGTTCCCTGGTGTGCGACAATTTTTCAAAGTATTTCATATAGCGGTTTGATAAAAATACCTTAAATTTTAATACCTAAAAATATTTTTGTTTCAGATATGTCAACTTTATGCGTGTCTAAAATGATGCAGAGCTGATTAATCTTCTTAACAGTTGGCTGTGAAAGACTGTGAAAGCTAAAACTTAAAAAGTTAAGAATAAAACTTTCGTAATTTGAAAAAGAGCGTATAAAAGTAGCGGCAGTCGCGAAGGCGGCGCCGCGTGGCGCGGGTCTGGCTCGCTGGCGCCGCTTGTGTTTGGTAGCGGGAGCGGGCGCAGCTGCTGCTCAGCGCAGCCCGCTTGGCTGGGCGATGGGCAGTTCACAACGAATTGCCGCAGTCGCGGCCGTCTCACACGCAAGACGCTATTACAATCACACGCAATCGACTGTAGTACACACAGAGACTACAAATTTAAACGCCAATATATTCTTCGTCAGGTAAGTTTTATTCAGATTAATTAATAATTGTAGTATAGTGTTAGATGATGACCTACCATACCGAGCAGTATAGTATGGATGATACTAGGGGGCTCGATTCTATTGGAGCCCCCTAGATAGTATATACTAATCGATTCTACTGAAAACACCGTTATTCTAACATTCCAATTATGTTTTATTCTGTTTTATTGAACTCTATAAAACTAATCTCTTTTTTTGTTTTCTGATTTAGTTAGCTCAGTGCAGAGGGAGAAAATAAATATAATACGCATTCATCATTATTGTACTTTATGCGCTCGTCCAGAGACATCTATTATTATATCTCATTCTTGCTCTCTTGTAGGAGTAGGACCTATTCCATATTCATACAATTCTTATATTTTCTAGTGGCAGAGCTATATGCTTATCCCAGCATGAATTTGGCTCAACCGCGGAAGTACAATCCTCTCACAAAAGATCAGCGTGAAATAATGTAGTTTCTCCTACTCTTGTGTTTCGTATAGCGAGTACAAGCACCCGCTCTATCCTCTCCTTACTATCCCACCTGTACTCTTTTTAATATCCTTTCCTATCCATCTCAAAACGCGGACGAAGTCGCATGCAGAATTTAGTTTCGAGTAAACGTAAAAAGGGTAATACGATACGCAGATAATATCAAAACAATAAAAGAATCACTTCGATATAAAACTCGGGCGAACCCTCAATTTGTTCTATAATTTATAACCAAAGTTCTTACTGGTAGTAGAACTAAAACCAGATATTATATATATATATGTATTTGCCAACGGCATCGCCGCAGCCAAAAGCTAGTTTTCCGGTTATATCTCAGGTTTCCGATATAGTAGCGGGATAAAATGTCTACCAGTTTTTAAGTCAAATCAAGGCCTTTCAAATAAAAAAGTTGCATCAAAATCCATCTAGTAGTTCTTTTAAATAAGTTCTAAAAAAAAATCTAGTTTAAATAATTTTCTAGTTTTTCGGTTATATCTCAGGTTTCCGATATAGTAGCGGGATAAAATGTGTAAGTACCAGCTTTTAAGCCCAATCAAGGCCTTTCAAATAAAAAAAGTTGCATCAAAATCCGTTCAGTAGTTTTTATGTGATGCGCGAACAAACAAACAGACAAACAGATAAACAGACAATCATACAAAAATTCTAAAAAAAATGTTTAGTATTTAGACACGCCTATAGCTATGATACACACGCTATAGATATTTGAGAAAAAATTACTGTAATAGTATTATATTTATTCTATTACAGTAATTTTTTCTCAAATATCTTAAATGAATATATAAATTAAATTACAGACACAGCTCTGTTACAGCTTTATAATAGTATATATATAATCGAGGACATATTACCAGTAGGTACATCATAACGCGTTTATGGTGATAAAAATACTTGTGCCATATTTCAATCTGAAGTTACGACTGTTAACCCTTTAAAGTTTTATGTTTGCACTAGCAGGGTATTGTGAGATCCTGGATGGACGGTTTTATGATAAGCGTCGTCTGCCTATACGACTAGTAATAACATACTTTATGTAGAAATATTATATTACATCTTTGTTCTCCTATTTATTTAAAATTGGAGCAAAAAGTAAGGAGTTATTAAACTTTTAAATATAGTTTTAAATTACAAATAAAAAACAAAATAAGTTTCGGTTTTAGAAATAAAAACTTTTTAGACTTAATTAAAAAAAAAACAAACAATTTAAACGAATTGAAGGAATATTCGTTTTTGAATAAAGTTTGCGAAGTCAACAGTCGTAAAACTCAGCATACTTACTCTTATTTTTCTTTACTTTTGAAGGAAACATGACACGCTACATTCTTCAAGTACGAGTTGACTGAGTGCGCTTTAAATTACACAACTACATAGTCCCAATTTCGAAGTCGAATTCCGTACTAACAATCAGAAGCAATCATAAATTATATAAAACTATATATAAAACTGTGCTTCAATCAAATTACGGTTTTAACTTTGTTGATATTTGTAAGCAGTATTTATAAGGGATTTAAGGCTACACGGGAGGCTCAAGCTAAAGGGCAACCCGGGATAATTTTGAATTACTCCGCTGTAACACCAGGTGTATACCGTGACCTTTTAAAATTGTACTTAATGGGAGAGACAGAGTTGGTTTTTTTTGTGGATTAAATGACTCTTTTTGTGATTTATAAATAAAGGTTTAGCATATTACTGTTATTTTTTTTTTAATTCAAGGGCTTGGTAAATAATAATAAATTGCTTTATCACGTACATTTAAGCGTTAGCCATTAACGACATGTAAATCCATGTCAAATGAGTGTAATGTGCATTCAATTATATCTAGCCAACTGTACCTACAAATATTGTAACTGTTAAATTACTTACTTCTTTATGATTTCATTATTAGAAATAAATTTTGCTCGATCACTTTATCGGAAAAGATTTTTCATTCGCGAGGAAAATAGAAATATTATTAAAACAATATACTGACTGACTGCATTCGTAACAATGACGTAAGAGAGCGAGTAGGTATGAAAGAGAGTATTAGTGTAAAGATGCGAAAGGGAATGCTCCGATGGTTCAGACACGTGGAAAGAATGTCGGACGAGTGACTGGCTAAGAAGATATATAATGCGAAAGTGGAAGGATGTAAGTACAGGGGGCGACCGAGACTTACCTACCTAGACCGATTTGGTCATGTATTGAAGGAAGGTGGAGTCAGGAGTCTCCGAAACCGGCGAGCGTGTATGAAGAGAGTTATGAATGTTGAGGAAGCGAGAGATGTATGCAAGAATAGAGCCTCATGGCACTCTGTTCTCTCTGCCTACCCCGCAAGGTAAATGGCGTGATAATAAGTTAGTAAGTTAGTTAAAACAATATATATCGATTATAACAATAGATAATGTACACCAAGGAACTGTCTCGGTAGTGTAATGATTGTGTAAACGACTGCGATTTACGAGGTCTTCGGTTCGATTTTCGGGTCAGGTCAAAAAAAAAGTTATTGGGTTTTAGTATTAAGAAATTTTCAACAGCAGCTCGGAGTTAGGAAGTTTGTGGTGTTTCACCCCCACTCACTCTCTCCGGTGTCTGTTGAAATGATGTCCCATCGGACTATGAGATTGGTGGAACAGAGAGTGCATATGTGGTTGCACACACACACACACCCGTGAACAATAATCTACTGCGTGTATGGTTAGTGTCTGTCGAGACTGGCCACCGTGATAGAAATTACCTGGATACCATTATTAAAAAAAAAAAGTACATCAACCAGTTTATTTAACAATTGCTACTGCTACCCTGAAAAACTGATAATACTCAAACAAAAATGTCACTAACTGCCTCGGTGGTGCAGCGGTAGTGGGAGCGACTGCTGTTCATGAGGTTTCAGGTTCGATCCCTGGGCCGAGCAGTGCTATTGAGCTTTTTCGTAAAAAGAAATAATCTCAGTAGCAGCCCGGTATTTGGAAATGTGCCCAGTAGACGGCAGTAGACTCGCCCTCTATTACGTGGGACTTAAACATAGCTGGCAAAACGTGTGTGTGCAATACACCTCTACCTGCCCTATGGATACAGGCGTGATGCTATGTTTTGTTGTTTTTTTTTGTTCAAAAACATCATATCTAAATTTTATATTACTGCATTTAATTTGTAATGTCTCGAAATATTCTTCTTCAGAGATAGTTTTATAGTGGTTGTGAATTGAATACGAGTATAGGTAATAACTACATTACAATTGTTCAAAAAGTGATCTCAATTGTTATACGGAATGGACATCCCTTTGGTATCCCAAGTCAGTGCCAATTTGAGTACGGGCGCCAGCCACTAATTAGACGTGTGACACATGATGGCCACTTGAGAGATCTTAACAATTTGATTTAAAGCGATTTCATAATTCTAATGTCAGATTGCCGATAGCAATTAATGACTATGAAATTTGCAGAGGTCCCACTCTCTTGTTAACAGTCGTGCTATTTTCTTACGCGAGGAAATGTATTTACCCCCTTGCCGGGCGAGAAGAGAAGTTATGCCGAGACACCCATAGGCATACAGTGGGATTTAATACATACAAATATTTAAAAAAAAAGCATTTAAAAACGTGAAATTTGGGAAGCGATTCTTTTGATTCATACTTTATATATAATGTTTACAAATGGTAACCACAAACCCCAGAATATAACAGCTGTTGTGAATATTCAAATATTTGCCGTGTGGGGTCGGCTTTAGAATTGTCCCACCCCTCTCTACCCACGGGAGTCGTAAGAGCCGACTGAGGGAATACCACGGGAGTGGGCAGCAGCACTCCCTCGAGTATTAACAACATCCACTGCGATCGCCAACCCGCCTGCCAAGCGTGGCGATTACGGCATTATCCCCCAAGACGGGACCGCTTGTTGCGGCTTTCTCTCGGGGAGGCCTATGTCCAGCAGTGGACGTTGAAAGGCTGAAAGGGTGGATGGATGGATGGAATATTCAAATCATTAATAGTAGGTAAGTTTTTTAATCATGTTTCTTGGAAAATATCGTAAAATTTTGTATTATTACGTAAGAAAATCTGTTTATATTATGTTAAACATTATTGTATACCTACATATAATTATTTTAAAACAAAATGGGTATCAATATTACTTTTACGGCCGAGCGAGTGATTGCAAAACGTTTGTTTATCATAATTACAGTAATTTTACATAACATTTATAGGTATTTTTTCTGAACCCCGTAATAAAGATAAAAATCTACATTTAACACCGTGTGCTTAAAGGATACGTTTGCAGTTTGCAGGCGGAATGCCGGAAATTTATTAATGAAAGTCGACATTATGAGCACTATTCCAAATTCCAGCAATTATTTTGTTAATCTTATTATTATACTAGCATTTGCTCGCGATTCCGCCGCAGTCATAAGCTAGTTTTTAGGTTATATCTCAGGTTCCCGATATAATAGCGAGTTTTTAAGTCTCAGAGCTATCAAATAAAAAAGTTGCATCAAAATCCGTTCAGCAGTTTTTGCGTGATGCGCGAACAAACAAACAGATAAAAAGAAAAAAGAAATTTTTTTTTTGTGTTTAGTACGCCTGTATAGCCTAATGCAGCCATTTTCTCTCAAATATCTTAAATGTACAGACGCAGCTCTATTATAGCTTAACAATAGGAAAAAACAGTTGCGCATTACAAATAGAATAAATGTATAGATTTCCTTTAGTAGGTATACAGGTACGGGGTTACGCTAATGAATAGATAGCGTTAGTTCCAACACTTACTTCGAATACAGTAAAAAGCCTACTAAGCGTCCCTTCAGATTATTATTTTATCTAAATTATTTGTAAGTTGGCCAGTTCGCCGGTAATATTAATTAAAGTAAATCATGTTGCATTATTTTTTTAGCAGATCTTTGCATACTGGGGATATTTTCATAAACTATCGGCCAATATAAAGTATGTTTTCAATTCAATTTTCGATGTACGAATCCAAAACAGTTTGTCGGCCGCATATTTTTTATTTCTTCCAAAACATGAACTAAGTCCATCCCATTGGGATAAAACTAGAGAATAATAAAATATTAGCGTTCCAAGTTATTATAATTTAATCAACTCCATTTATGCAATTTTCTATATTTTTTTTCAACCCTTTTTTCTGTTCCATTATTGGGCACAAGTCTCCTCTAAAGGTGAGAGGGATTCAAGCCTTAGTCCACCACGCTGGCCCAGAGCGAGTTGGCAGACTTCACACGCTGTCAAGAAAATCTCTCGGGAATGCAGATTTCCTCACGATATTACGATACCGAGCAGTGATATACATATTCACGAAAAGTCAGAGGTGTATGATGTAACCTTGACCTGGGGATCGAGCTCGATACCAATTGTCTTTGCAGTCCTTGGTTTTACCATTAGGCTATCACTGATGTACTATCGATATACCCAACTGAATTTCAGGAAGATAGAGCCAGGGAGACTATATTTAGAAAACAGCCGATTCAAATTGCTATGAAACTATCAAGTGTTTCGATTATCATTACGAGTATAGATGTTCTTATATTTAGACAAATACGGAGACGGGTTTCGTGGCGTAGTCGGTAGTGTAACCGACTTCCGTGCACGAGGTCGTGGGTTCGATTCTCACTCAGGATAAACATTTGTGTGATGAACACAGATATTTGTACTGCGTCTGGGTGTTTTCTATTATATGTATTTACAAAAAAAGTAATACATGTAAACATAACACAAAGCATCACGCCTGTATTCCCCAAAGGGGTAGGCAGAGGTGTATTACACACCCACGACTCGCCAGCTATGTTTAAGTCTCAGTAATAGGGGGCGAGCCCATTGATGTCTACCGGGCACATTTCCAAACTCCGGATTTTTCTTTTTAGTAAAAAGCTCAATAACATTGCCCGACCCGGGGATCGAACCCGGGACCTCATGATTAGCAGTCACATACACTACCGCTACACCACCGAGGCAGTTAATACATGTATTATATCCGTAATCTGGTACCCATAGCACAAGCGTTAAGCTTAGTTTGGGACCAGAGGACATTGTGTGAAAATGTCCGTGAATATAAATAGACACCAATTTCCATTGCATGAGAAACTATTGGGCCTATGCATTGATATACTGCCTGATTTATTAATAGACGATAACAGATCTTATGGAAAGCAGCTAAACGGAATAGTTGGCAACCCTAACAGAAACTATAACATAAACTATTGTTCTGTGAAGCTTCTGTTACTATCTTCAGTAACAAGCGTTGACATACCATACTAATTGGACATACAACAGTACATTGATGCGAGTTTAATCTAAGATTAAATTGTAAAGGCTACTACATAAAGTCATAGCCTTGTCAAATATATCGCATGAATATAAAATTAACAACCTACAATGATCTTTTTTCTTCTGATGGGAAAGTTCCTTTCCCTTCTTGGAGGTAACATGAGAGAGGGATACTACACCACAGTTTGATATAAATTTACCTTCTTTCGCAATTATGTTTTGTACTTATTTCCCTAACCCGACTATCATGGCTCTTGCGGAAAAATATGGGTACTGCTGACACTACATTAAGCACGTCACACACGTAATTATATTATATAATAATCATAGCAAGGCATATTCCGATATATTTTCTATATAAATATGCATAATATACGGATATGCAGCTATAATACATATTTCTATAATGACACTACCTTGTACCGTGATTTCTATTATAGTATGGGCTAAGTGTGTGACGGGCTTTCTTACGTACTAGCTTTTGCCCGCGGCTCCACCGTAAGCAAAAGCTAGTTTTTAGGTTATATCTCAAGTTTTCTAAATAGTGGCCGGATAAACTATATACCCGTTGTAAGTCTAATAAAGAGCTATCAAACAAGAAAGTTTATAAAGTATAAATTATTTGAGAACAAGGAAAAAGAGATTTTTTGTACTAGCGGAAAAAAAAAAAAAAAAAAAAAAAAAAACTCTTTTTCCTTGTTCTCAGATAATTTATACTTTAAAAAGTGGCGGAGCATGTCAAATGCTAAAAAATATAGATCAAAAATGTTCAAGAAAGTTTAATCAAAATCCGTTATGTAATTTTCTTAAATAGTTTTCAAAGACGCCTAAATAGCCTCTTCATTATTTTTTTCTTAAATATCTTAAATGTTCTGTACATTCGCAGCTGTTACAGCTTTATAATAGTATAGATTCTTACTCCATTACTATATGGACGTATTCATAGTATATATATAAAATAATAGCTAAACTTGAATATTAGCACCACCATTGACGTCAGAGAATGCCGCACGATCGATTGGTTAAGAAGATATACAATGCGAAAGTGGAAGGATAAAGCCGGAGACCGAGACTCACTTACCTAGACCAAATCGGTCATGTATCGAAGAAAGGTGGAGTCAGGAGTCTCCGAAACCGGCAAGCGTGTATGAAGAACATTATGAATGTCGGCGAAGCCAGAGATATATTTATGCAATAGAGCCTCTTGGCACTCCGTTCTATCTGCCTACTGCGGAAAGGAGATGGCGTGATGATAAGTAAGCAAGTATTGACGTCAATAGAGTTTCACAAAAGTGAATCTAGGTCTAGGCCACGATGTAGGTACTAGACTAATGAACTTAACGTCGTTAATAATGCTGAATAAGCGAGTAGTATGCTACTTCACTGTGAGTAACAAAGCTTGAAGTTATTGCTATAGAAGCGCAAAATTTTAAATTAGAAAGTGCACTTAGGAAAATGTTTGCTGGCATGAATGAAAAATGATGGTTGTGTTTTAGCAATTAAACGACATCCGTCGTATAGAGTTAAATAACATTAAAAAATAACATTTATTATTTTTGTCTCGTTATACGTTAATTACAGTTCGAGGAATATTTTGTGATAAAGCTCACTAACAAATATTTTAAGAAGCGTTAAATTTTCCACGTGTAGTGTGGCTGTAAGTTTAGAAAATATTTAGCGATGCTTTCACGTAAGAGCATTTTGTAATACACGTAGCTAGCTGTTTTTCAAAAAGAAAACCTAACCAACACTGTATTTTGACAAAATTATCCTCGTATCTCTATACAATGTTTCTAGTGGTACAACCTTGCTTATCCTAACATGTATGGCCCGGCTCGATCGAGGAAGTACCACCCTCTCACAAAAGATTAGCATGAAAAAACGGCAATTACTTCTACCATAGTGTTTTAAATGGCGAGTGAGAGCGCCGGAGGCCCAACCCTCCTTGCTATCCTCTCCTTGTTATCAATCTCCTATGCCTTTTCTCGGAGATTGCAATGCGCGAGTGATACCTCTGGCGTTGCTAGCGTCTATAGGCTACGGTAACCGCTTACCATCATCAGGTGGGCCGTATGCTTGTTTGCCACCCATCTAGTATAACAAATAAATAAAAAACAAAGTCACCGTCAGCGTCTGTCCTTCGACCACCAACGTTGTTGATTTCAATACTGTTTACATTGTCAATTAGATTTTTGAAGAAAGGCTGGCATGTACAATGTTCCTAATTAAACTTTATATAGGTACTTATGCTGGCTAAACCTTAAGAAATACATCAAAACATTGTACTAAATAGACTCTAGCTAGCAATTTTTCAAATAATCTAAAGATTTTTTTCGTTAGTAAATTGCAAACCCACGAAGCCGGGACTGTGTTTTAGTTACTAGTGCGTAAATAAAAAATGTAACGCTCATCTCCAATAGGCGGATCTCAGCTAGTGTATTTAGGTACTAACGGGTATTAGCTGATCATTAAAATGAATTTATTAAAGTCGTCTATACAAAATTACATTAAAAGTTTAATCAAATCTCTAAATACGCTTTACTGGTGCAACGTCATAAAGAATTTGTTAAAATCAATCGCCACGTCCGTCAGATAGTGCAAACTACATGAGTATTTTAGATAGTACATTTAATTAAATCATCGATACGGATCGCGCCGAGTGAATTTATCGCGCTCTGTAATCTTCGCCAATGAGTGAATTAATCTATTAAATTGGAAATTGTGAAAAATTTAATCTGATGTCCCTAATTGTAAATTCGAATTTATTTATTGAATTATGCCCCCGTTTAGAGTGTGGTGAGTTGAAATGTCTGTAGTTTGTTAATTACTTAATAAGTACAGATATATTTTTTAATCGCTAGTTTGATCGGAATATTCACTTTTTAACAGTAGTTTGGAACGATTTAATTTATTTATTTATGGCGATAGGGTGGATCAGCTTTAGCTCGGTTCGGTTTTAGCCGAACAGATCGGAAGCCGACTCCAACAAATTGGGATAAGGTTAGGGAGAGATGATTTATGGCGATAGGTTTATGGAAGACAAGCCTGTGTCCTCGCGGTGAACCTCAGTTGTAAGGTAAGATGGGAGGTCGTGATTCGTTTGCCACTAGGAGTAATAAAAAAAGACTTATTTCTACTTTTAAAGATGGTCTGGTTTTAAGAATGGGGATGGATGTGGAAGGATGGATGGATGGTCTCCATGGAACTTTTATAGATGGTTAAATTAAAAAAAAATGCGTTTTAATAACCAAAATCCAATTCCATATGTTTATAAAGTACATAAATAATAATAAACAACCAAATTTGAGTTGAATCAGGAACATGAGATAAAGCTGACGTTTATTCGCTACAGTGGGAGTGGACTTGTCAACAAAATTTTATCTACGGCCCTAGAAAGGTGGATTTAATTTGTTTAATGCAAAAATGTGACGCTGATTTATTTTATACATTGTGTAGCGCATTAAAATTGCTGCTTGAGAATGACTGTACGGTTTAGCTTTTCCTTGAGATACGTATCTCTTTTGAACTTGTGAGGAGTCAACGTTGATAATCAATTAAAAGAGTGAGAGTAGTAGAGACTAGATTATGCGCGCGACTCCGTCCGATTACTTCATAAAATAAATACTACGGTACACTAATTGTCTCTATGTTAGCTATTTCACGAAAGCAATTTTTTTTAAAGCTAAAATAATACACCAGACTTCTTGCTTATAATGCTTATATGCATACATGTTACAATAAACTGGAATATAACAAGGCTACGCATTTAGTCACATCGATATTATAAAAATAAACGTTAGAATATTTAACGACGCCTCATAAATTTGAGTCGTTTGGATCTACGCGTTTTTAGTATTTTAGTTGCAATTTATATAATACGAGAATTGAATAGCAATAATATTTTCTCAACGGCTTGTGAAGTCTACCAACCCTCACTGGTCCAGCGCGGAAAACTTCCGCCTGAATATCTCTCACTTTGAGAGGAGACCCGTGCCCAATAGTGGACAGTCACAGGTTGAAAAAATTTACTACCAAACTGTTAGTTTTGATACCCGCAAAGTAAATCGATATTTAATATCTCACGATCGTCGCTTTCCGCGTATGTCTGTTATGTTTCTCTGCTAAATTCGAAACGTTTTTTAAGTAATTTCTTTGATGAAATCCTAACTATTATAAAAGTGCAATAGAGCTGTGTCTGTAAATTTAACATATCTGTCAAAAAATGTATGTATTAGGATATAGGTGTGTCAGAACACAACATTTTTTTTTTTAAGATTTTTTGTCTGTTTACGCATCACGCAAAATCTACAGAACGGATTCTGATGCAACTTTTTTATTTGATAGCTCTTGATTTGACTTATATACTTATTATACTGGTATACATTATTCCGCTACTATATCGGGAACTTGATATATAACTTCAAAAACTAGCTTCTAGCTGATCGGCAGAGGAGCCGAGGGCAAAAGATGATTAAAAATGCGAAAATAAAATTTTTTATCATAGATATACCTACCTATGTGCAAAAATTTTAGATTTTATTAGTAAATTTTATCCATACGAAGCGAGGGCGGATCACTATTAAAGTTATAATATTTTTAAACAAGCCGTTATTTCAGAGTGAGAAGAACAGATTTAGGCTAACATCCACCACACTGGCCCGGTGCGGGTTGGCAGCTTCACAAGCTGTCGAAAGATCTCTTAGGCTTGCAGGTTTCCAGTAATTCATTTCTCAACACACACACCTAGATATATCTATAAATTTCTAAAAATCTGTTTGTTTCGTGAGGTCTCTCGATTTCAGATTGGCGATAGAACTCAATACCATCTTATCTTTGGCGGTCCTTCGTTTTATTACATTCTACACAGTAAGTTAAGCTTAAAATTGGAATTGGCCAATGTGGTCTCCTATGTATGATAAATACATTAAAAAACTTGAACAAGTCCAGAAAAAATTCTTACGTTCATTGCATTATAAATACCATAATTGCCGAATATTATATAACCAACTACTGCATCAGTATAAACTTTTAAGCTTGGAGTCCAGACGTGCATTACTCAAGGTTATGATGCTTTACGCTATATGTAACAATAAGTTCGACTGCTCAGAGATAACTAATCAGATGTTATGTTGTCCCTAGAAATGCATTACGCCGTGGGGTGCGCGCACCGCGCCTATTCCACACCGCTAGGTGTAGGTCTCATGCCGGTGCGCGGGCTCCTCTGCGTTCGCTCCTAGATGAATATAACACACACTTTGTGGATATTGATATTTTTGCATTGCCACAAGCAACATTTAAAAGAATGGCTATTAGTGCATTAATTAATAAATAAGACAAATTTGATGACTATTGTAACTTTGCTCTTATAAATCGCGCACGAATTTACTATTTTTAAATATCAATTCGTGGACATTTGTGTGGGTTACTCGTTTAGTACTATTAATTTTATACTTTATACAATGTAAGATTTAGCGTGTTACTGTTATATGTCCCAAATAAATAAATAAAAAAATAAAAAAATTAAGTAGTTTTAGAGACTTAAGTGTGAATATGACCTAATTGGTTCTACTACAACATGACATCTGCAGTAACTTTATTGGTAATTTGAGCTACGAACCAGCATCATATTACTTGCTCACAGCAGCTTTCTAATGAAATATTGCGATCTAGTAACTGCTAGCTTCATATCTAATAAACTTTAACGCGCATATAATACAACTCAGCGCAATTTACTTACTTATCATCACGTCTTCTCCCTTGCCGGGTAGGCAGAAAGGACAGAGTGCCAAAAGGCTCTAATCTTGCATACATCTCTCGCTTCTTCAACATTAATAATTCTCTTCATACACGCTCGCCGGTTTCGGAGACTCCTGATTCCATTTTCCTTCAATACATGAACGATTTGGTCTAGGTAGGTGAGTCTCGGTCTCCCCCTGTACCTATATCCTTCCACTTTCGCATTGTATATCTTCACTATATAAGCGACTGGCTCGTCCGGCATTCTTTCTACATGTCCGAACCATCGGAGCATTCCCTTTCGCATGTTTACACCAATACTCTCTTTCATACCTACTCGCTCTCTTACGTCATCAGTGCAATTTAAAAATGGTAACATTCAATCAAAAAATTCAATTTAAGATATTTGAAAAAAAAGTATGTAATAAGGCTATATATATATATATATGTCTAAACACAATACGTTTTTTATTTAGATTTATTGTCTGTTTATCTGTTTGTTCGTTCGCGCATACTACCTGAGATCAACCTAAAAACTAGCTTTTAAAGGCTAGTAAATTATATATTTATTGTTAACTTGAAATAAAATCGCACTGTTGGTAGTGTAAGCAATCAAAACTTTAATTCCAATATTCAGCAGTGTCTGAAAACGAAGGTATACGAGCAATGTGTGTTACCGGTGATGACCCGCGGAATAGAGTGCTTGAATGTTGGCTTTAAATCGGAACTGAGGGTACCATGGAGGCATCTTCCTACGTAATAGGTCGTAATACGTCCATTGAATAACACAAGTAACGGACATAGCCCGCAAGGGTTAGCAACTGAACATACAATCCTATAGCCTCCACATACAGTGCCTAGTTTACGATCGAGGATCTTACTCGATATGATGAACCTTGGGGTTCAGATCTCACTACACACATCACACACTTACCGAAATTGTTTATAATGTAGAATATGTTTGTTAACTGCTTGATAAAAGAAAACATCGTGAGGAAGCCTGCATGCCTTGGAGATTTTATAAAGGTTTGTAAAGTCTACCTGCACTGGGCCAGCGTACTGGACTATGAACTAAATACCTCTCACTTTGAAAAGCAACTTGTGCCCAATAGTAGGACAGTAATGAGTTGTGAAAAAAAGGGTCTAATTGGTACTAGCTGACAGGTAGATATATAAATAGATGTACGTGCACGAAACAATCAAAAGAATTTTACGCCGCAATTTAAGGAGATAAAAAAGGTCATTATATATTTTGTTTGTCAACAGTGCAACACTATGCGGTATTCTGGTGGCAGTATGCGCAGTGTGTTGGAGAAGGTCACCGCCATCAGACAAGCCAGAAGAAGTCAACGAGTGCCATGGAGTGTACACCGTTAGCGAAGACTCGAGGCTGCACCAGGTAAGGGGAACTCTTTCTTTATAAGTCCAATATGATATTTTTGCAGTTAGAGAAATCCGTACTTATTCGGCAATTATATTTACTAATCTAAATGTAAGTATTGCTTAATAAAATAATTAACTTAAAAAAAGGAGGTTACGAATTTAAATGGATACCCGTATAAATATAAAATACAACTACCTACATACAAACTTTCTATTTGAAATGTGTAATCGATTTGAAACATCTATATTTTTCCGTATTTCGTTCGCTTGAAGATCTTGATTGAAACTCATAAAATCAGTTTGAAGATAGATATTTTAAAAAAGGAAAACAACTGCAACATTCACTCCTAGTCTCCTACGTTAACTTTGCATTATTCACATTATCATTTTCTAGAATTCAACAGAACAAAATCCTGTACTCCGTCTAGATTTATTTAGTGCCGTAACAAAAATAATCGTTACTAATATTATAAGCTTGAATCTGCCCGCGAGTTCGGCCGCAGACTGCTGAATACAGATACTTTATGTAACCATAATTATCTCTAGGCAAAAACAGCCATCCTGTGGGAGTTTACTTTCCCGGGACATAATGCCTGTCTTTTTCTGGGCCCCAGACTGAATGTATGCAAAATACACGATGATCGTAGTTATGACATAAAAGCGTAACAGAAACAAATAAACAAACAAACTCAGTTTCACATGTTAGTAAGGTAATTAAAGAACTATTGAACCAATCACCATAAACTTTTGCATGCATACAGTTTGGAACCCAGAAAAGTACATAAGCTGAATGAGTTCTACTTTAGTGGGACATAACAATCTTAAAATAGAACACAAAGCCAAACGAAATATTTACCAGATATAGGTTACATCATTACTATCGTTACATAAATCTATATAAAACCAACGCTATAACGTAACCTCTTTAATATTTCAACCCCAGCAGATTTATGGTAGTCGTAGTAATGGCTCTTAAAATAATGTTATCTCGGTTATAAATAACAGCTTTACACTTCACGAGCTGTAAACCTAGTACTCTTTAGTGTCTAAGGCCAAAACTGGAAAACAAACCTCTTTGCAAAGTCCTTTAAAATAAAGTTTTAACACATTTAACGCGCTAACTTACATTAAGTAGGAAACTTTATGGTTGTTTGATGTGATTTTATGACTATTTCACTTCAAATGTATTGACGGTATAAATCAGTGGATTTTTGTACTTGTTATATCGTCATAAACTCATTAATACACCGATTTATTTTACTGCTTTTGGTCTAGCAGAATTTGGAACGAGTAAATCTCAGGTTCGAATAGCAGCTTGACATTAGGGAGCTTAGTGCTTAATGACCGTAGCAATTTTTTTTAAGAAAAAGCTCAATAGCGCTGTTCGACCCGGGGATCGAACCCAAGACCTCATGATCAACAGTCGCTCACGCAACCGCTGCAGCACAGAGGCAATGATAAAAATAGAGTTAAAATAGGTAATATCACAAATAGGTATATTTTAATAACTATACAAAATACACTCTACCTATTGCAGCCAGTTTCACCGGGGCGATTCCTTTGTAGACCGCTGTATAGTAGGGTAGGTACTGTTGAATTGCTAGCCAATACATTTAGATGAATGCTGTGGATATGTACATGAACCACTACCGTGCACTCTGACATTGTAGTGCACTTCTCTACTCATAGCTCAAGAACTTGCTTTGTATCAAAATGTTTGCCGAGTACAATATTGTTGCAATCTAAAGTTTCGTTATCTATACGGAGATGCACAAAACGGGTAAGCTGTTTCTGTGTCATTTCATCATAATAACATAAAATTATATACATACATATATGGCATACTAGATGACTCGGTGAACTGTAATACCTACAATTTATTTTATCAGCGATTATCAATCTTAATCAATCTGCATCGTCTAAGATTTGAATTTTGATAGGTTATTAAATGAAAGTTGCTTGTAATGCAAATGAATTAGAAAGAATTACAGTAGCTGTCATTTTGTCACCTGTTAGCCAAATAGAGCCAAATAGCTGATATTTTGTTTGGTTTCAAGCTCCTTCATAACAAAATAGATTGTCCTCATCTGCTTGCTTCATTGAGATTCCGAGCTCTTAGTAGTTATCCCAGGAATATTCTCACACCGTTATGCCCACCGTTGCGTAGAACAGTTCTAGGTGCAAACTCCCCAATATTCAGATTGTGTAAAGATTTAAATGGTTGCAGTGACTTCATAGATCTTCACCATGACTCCTTAGTTAAATTAAGAAAGATCGCTTTTGACATGAATAGTAAAACAAGGAAATTTAGACAACAATAAAATTTGTAATTTTCTATTTAAATTTATTTATACTTCAACTTATCTTTTTTTTTCTTTCAATTGCTAAATATCTTTTTTAAATTATTTACTATTCTGACATTTATCAAATTTTCCTTTTATATTTAATTTGAATATTATGCATTTTTTTCCCTTTGATTAGTTAATTTATTAATCTCTAAATCATCATCATTATCAATACCTATATTATTTTATAATAAGATTAACTGAAGAAGAATTGTATTATTTTATTATTAAACTATTTATATACCTGTAAGTCAGTAAATGTTAACCATACATAATAATTACATTGTGCATGTGGTGTTAACCTATAATTAATTGTTGTACTTAAGTAAGAATATTTAAAACATCTATTCATATAAAGCATAGTACACAGAAAAATTGGTTGACATAAAAAAAAAAAAATTTACCCCCATACAAAATTACCCTAATTGTTTTATTTTTATTTTTTCGACTTTTTATAATGTTCCCATTTTTTTACTTTTAAACCACCCCTGTATTAGAGCGATCAAAACTAAAAAAACAATTATTCAAATCGGTCCAGCCAGTTTTGAGTTTTAGCGAGACTAATAAGCTGTTCATTTTTATATATAATTGGTTTTTAGATATATTATATAATACTAGGTAATTCCGCTTTGCACACACGCTTAACATAACAGATTCTCTCATACAAAATTACGCCACATAATATGTGAATATGTAACAAGCTGAAGCGAATCGTTATTTATTGCTACTCAATAACTATATTTGATATTCATATGTTTTTTATCAAGATATAACAAAGACTTTTAAGGTTCCCCCCTCGTATATCCTTTAATCCCTTTAAATTAGAATTTCTTAGCTGAGGCTTGCGATATAAAATAATTCTAAGTAAACACAGTGTGAAAATCGTCACGCAAGACATTAAGAAAGGAATGTGTTATCGAAACTGATAGTCCGGAGCACATGCCAAGGTTCTGGAAAAGTTATCCGGGAGACGCAGGTTTAAATCCTGCTCGTGGCTAAATTACGCGATTTTACTATTTCGCACTTTTTAATCGTTAAAGGCTTAGCATGTCAAATGCTTGAAAAATTGGTATATAAAAATAATAACGTAAAAGCCTACAATCTAAAATTCAGCTCTGTAGTCTTAGTAGTTTAGTAATTAAGGACAAGTATTTATATATATCAGCAGACCTCACACGTTGCTGTGGGCACATAATTCATTCGCTAATTTTGCAACAAGACAACGTAACAAGAAAATTTTATATATAAAAATATACTATATTCACCTTTATCTATAAAATATATGTATCTATAAAACAAATTTGGGTTAGTTGAGAATCTAAAAACACCAATAGTGTACTTAGTTACCTTTAGCATTTATCAGCTCGCCTCTTAATATTAATGGGGGCGGTGAGTGCCGGAATCGGAACCGGAACAACAATCCCGGGCCGGATGCTCGCGGCGGCTAAACGTGTTACATCCAACACCTTAACTACTTTATAGTCTAGAAATATACTATTTATAGTTGAGAAAAACGACAACATTCACTTTTATAATCTCTTTCAATTTCTAGTTTCAACGGTGTATTTTTGACAGTTCTATGGTTATATCTTCCCTTATAGTTATTTAGATATTTTAATATATATTGCACGCCTCATAAGCGAAGCAATGAGGTGTGTTCTACTCCCTGTTGACACGGCACAACTGATTTTTCAAACTTAAAATGTCTCTATTTATCATATATTGCACTTGTAAAATAATATCTACACACACATATACTTATATATGCACTTATTCAGGTGTGCCGTGTGGGACCGGCTTTAGAATTGTCCCACCCCTCTCCACCCATGGGAGTCGTAAGAGCCGACTGAGAGAATATCAGGGGAGTGGGCAGCAGCACTCCTTCGAGTATTAGGTAACAACATCCACTGCGATCGCCAACCCGCCTGCCAAGCGTGGCGATTACGGCACTATCCCCATTCTTGGGGAGGCCTATGTCCAGCAGTGGACTTTAAAAGGCTGATGGATGGATGGATGGATGGATGGATGGATGGATGGATGCAGGTATATATGTAAACTCATGGAGGCGTGCCGTTTTGGATTTTCCAAAGTATTTTTAGCATTTGACATGCTTAGCACTATACATTAAACACAAAGTGAAAAAACTGAAATCGAAAATATATATCAAAATATCTAAATATTTATAGGGTTTGCGTCATTATTAGGTAAAAATCTTAATTGTAAAATTTAGATTTTTTCACTTTGTGTTTAACGTAAAATTAAGTTTACCTGGTCGGTATAATGTATGAAAATACTTCCGACAGATGGCGCAGGCGTCACCAAAAGACGTTAAGTATGAATGTGATATCGAAATTAGCAGTCAGGAGCAATTGTCACGATGGCTGAATTTGGCAAAGCATCTGGACGGTATTCAGGAGATGTAGGTTCATATCCTGATCGTGACTGTTATTTTCGATTTCACATTTTTCACTTAGTGTTTAATTCCCTTATAGTTCATTAAAATAATGAGCTACCAGTGCATTGTTTTAGAGTTATGTATCGTATATTCTTGACTCTCTCCTAATTTACAAAAAAAATATGTATTTTTAAGTTATAGCTCCTTTTGATACTAACTAACTTTAGGATATCCTGGTGACGGACTAAGAATACAAGTGTCACCACCCAATTCTTTCCCACGGGTGTCGTATGAGGCGAGTAAGGGAAGTAGGCAATTGTCATCCATTGCATGACTGATGGTAGGGCTGGGTGCCACGTGGGAGTACTCACTTGGTATCGGGCCCGAACGGGTTGGTACCACCATCTCCCGTGTGACCGGCCATGAAGCACATCGTTGCGTTTTGGCTGTAGCAGGAGATAGCCGTTTATTCTTTCATTTCATATCGAAATGGAATGGTTAGCAGCGGCTTGACAATATAGTTGAGTCCATGAGCGACGGTTACCATTTACCATCAAATGGGCCGTGGCTCGTCGGCCTCTACATGCAATAAAAAAAATATGAGCAAATTATCACACTGTCGTGTATTGAGAATCATAATCCGGAGTTAAAAGTGGCGTTATTATAATCTAGCTTTCGTGAGGAGTGCAACTAATGAAATACTAGTAAGAGAATAGAAAAACGAGACGGGATGAGCGATTAGAGAATATGGATAAAGGAATTAAGTGCTAAATTGGCAAATCCTTATTCTTTTATGCATAATAAAACTATACTCTCTCAAAATATTAAGAAATAAAGAATAACGAACAAAAATGTTACAATTTGTACTTTAAAAGTAGCTGAGCATGTCAAGTGCTAAAATTATAGATCAAAATAGAAGAACAATTTAAAAATAATCGCACGACGCATTCTATATAAAACGGCAATAAACACATAGAATGTGTTACGGCCCGACATAATTAGTTTACACGCATTTCATTAAGCCCATGTAGATAGTAGACATAGAGTATGTTGTAGGCGTCTACCTACGTTGTGAACTTATTTACCATGACATTTTCGAAGTATAGACGACTAATATTATTATTTATAATTATTATATTGGACTCGAAGGGCTACGTAAACTTTTCGAGTATATGATTCCCACAGGCTGCACGTGTAGAATGATGTATAATATGCATTAAATAAAGTATTTTTTACCTGTGTGGAATATAGTGCAAACCTGCGTGATATCATATTAGCTCTCACTGATAAAGCCCGTCGTTCTCTTTCCATATCCGCATCATCTCGGAGATTTGTAGTAATTTCATGCCCTAGGTATTTAAAATTGTTCATTGTGTCTAATGAAACGTCATTCAATTTAATTGGAGGTATGTTGGTAGGATATTTATTTCCCGCTTTGAAAACCATATATTGGCTTTTCTTAGTGTTATATTTTAGTCCATGAGCATTTACATACACCTCACATATTTGTAAGAGTTTTCGCAGACCGCAGACGGACGCACTGAGCAGCACCATGTCATCCGCTTAGCTAATATTATTAATGCATACATCATCAATATGACAGCCAACATGGGTACTGCTCAGGGCGACAATCAAATCTTTCATGTAGAAATTGAATAGCAACGGAGAAGTCAAACCCCCCTGCCGAACTCCACACCTCATCCTGTAAGACTCAGATAACTGATCCAACCATCGCACACTATTCAACTGGTTTTCGTACCAATACCGCAGGATGCTGACCAATTCCGGAGACGTGTTCGCATCGCTAAATTTTTTCCACAGTCTTTCATAGGAGATCGGGTTCCCTATCAGTGTAGTACTTAATAATGCCGGGCTCCCAGGGGAACTGCGCTACTTTTTTTTTCTTTTTTTTTTTTTTACGCGAGGAAATCCTTTATGGATACCTTCTGCCGGGCGGGCAGAGGTTATGCCGGAATCCCAATTTTTTCCAATTGGTATACCTGCTAAAACCCCGCGGTGTTCCTTCAGACTTCCTGTGGCCATGGGCGAGGTATACGCTCTTCGCATGATTTACTCCACCCCTGGCAGGTATGGGCCTCCAGTGCTAGTGGCCCCGTCTGGTTTGGAGGGCCTGGCCCTCCCTCGTCGAAACCCACCGTGTGCAGTCTCTCCGCCTGTATTGCCGGGCCACTGGAACTATGTTACATTACTTCAGTGGTGTATGTTGCCTAAAACTGGTACTAAATAGTGCTAGCCACATTGCTTAGTCTTCTTCTAGTATATATCGTAACACGTGCGGTGAGGCACGGGGTGGTGTCACTACAGTGTTTAAGTGAAGTTTATTTACGACTTATTTATTATGTATAAACGGCCATCGGTTGCCGAGGCGCGTGCGGCACGCCACTCACGAAAGAACCCATACTATTGATTATTCAAGAAATAATTACATAGTTACTAGTAAGTAAACTTTTCATCTAATATTATGTAACCATTACGGACTGATGTCTTGACAGAAGGGCTTCATTATAAAAACAAATTACTTGTGAATATACATATTATAATTGTTTTTATAATAATTGTTCTTTAAAATAACTGAGCATGTCAAGTGCTAAAATATAGACCAAAAGGGCTTCATTTTGTAATGTTTTTGTATTACATTACGATCCCAAAACGATGATTTGGAATTACGTTTGAAACAGTTTATTTCCCTGTTCCATTTGTTAGAAATTCTTTATGAAGTAAACCCTTATCGTCTCACTACTTCCCACTTTTCATGGGCGCAGTATAAGTCTTCTTTCCTTCCATGTGTATCCGAATTAGTTCCTAGTCTAATACGTGAAATACTCTTACCAATTTTATTTTAATACCAAGTTAGGTAAGGTTATTTTTTTGTCAACCCTTTTTCTGTCTCACTATTGGGCACGGGTCTCCTCTAATGGTGAGAGGGGTTAGGCCATAGTCCACCACGCTGGACCAATGCGGGTTGGCAGACTTCACATGCCATTGAGGAAATCTCTCAGGTATGCAGGTTTTCTGGGCACGGGTCTCCTCTAATGGTGAGAGGGGTTAGGCCATAGTCCACCACGCTGGACCAATGCGGGTTGGCAGACTTCACATGCCATTGAGGAAATCTCTCAGTTATGCAGGTTTTCTTACGATGTTTTCATTCACCGAGCTGTGACAAATTGCAAACAAATACTAACATAATTTAGAAAAATCTCGAATAGGGTGGAGGTGTGTGCCGTTGTCTGGACCTTAGACGGGATTGAACTCGATACCACTGTCTTTGCAGCCGTTGGTTTTACCGTTAGGCTATCACTGGGCTGGGTAATATTTATAAATATATGTATAATATTTATAAATATATTTAGAGTTTAGGAATGTGCCCGGTGGACGGCCATAGGCTGGCCCCATATTACCTACGTGGGACTCCAAAATAGTTCACGAACCGTGGGTGTGTAATATACTTATGCCTACCCCTTCGGGGATACAGGCGTGATAATATGTTTGTTTATAGTATAAATTATTTGAGAATAAGGAAAAAGAGATTTTTTGTACTAGCGGGAATCGAACCCGCGTCTTTTCCAATCCGGGGAAGTGCTCTAAGCCACTGAGCTATAGTACAGGTACTTCGACCATCCCAATCTCCTTATTACATTTGTCTTTACGACCAGCGCCATCTATCGGAAGCATTTACATGCATTAAACCGATATAGTAAGTTTAATTTTGCAATTAAAATTCATACTATTTGATGGCGCGATTTTTTAAACATTTTTGATCTATATTTTTTAGCATTTGACATGCTCCGCCACTTTTAAAGTCGAAGTACCTGTACTATAGCTCAGTGGCTTAGAGCACTTCCCCGGATTGGAAAAGACGCGGGTTCGATTCCCGCTAGTACAAAAAATCTCTTTTTCCTTATTCTCAAATAATTTATACTTTAAAAGTGGCGGAGCATGTCAAATGCTAAAAAATATAGATCAAAAATGTTTAAAAAATCGCGCCATCAAATAGTATGAATTTTAATTGCAAAATTAAACTTACTATATCGGTTTAATGCATGTAAATGCTTCCGATAGATGGCGCTGGTCGTAAAGACAAATGTAATAAGGAGATTGGGATGGTCGAAGTACCTGTACTATAGCTCAGTGGCTTAGAGCACTTCACCGGATTGGAAAAGACGCGGGTTCGATTCCCGCTAGTACAAAAAATCTCTTTTTCCTTATTCTCAAATAATTTATACTTTAAAAGTGGCGGAGCATGTCAAATGCTAAAAAATATAGATCAAAAATGTTTAAAAAATCGCGCCATCAAATAGTATGAATTTTAATTGCAAAATTAAACTTACTATATCGGTTTAATGCATGTAAATGCTTCCGATAGATGGCGCTGGTCGTAAAGACAAATGTAATAAGGAGATTGGGATGGTCGAAGTACCTGTACTATAGCTCAGTGGCTTAGAGCACTTCCCCGGATTGGAAAAGACGCGGGTTCGATTCCCGCTAGTACAAAAAATCTCTTTTTCCTTATTCTCAAATAATTTATACTTTAAAAGTGGCGGAGCATGTCAAATGCTAAAAAATATAGATCAAAAATGTTTAAAAAATCGCGCCATCAAATAGTATGAATTTTAATTGCAAAATTAAACTTACTATATCGGTTTAATGCATGTAAATGCTTTCGATAGATGGCGCTGGTCGTAAAGACAAATGTAATAAGGAGATTGGGATGGTCGAAGTACCTGTACTATAGCTCAGTGGCTTAGAGCACTTCCCCGGATTGGAAAAGACGCGGGTTCGATTCCCGCTAGTACAAAAAATCTCTTTTTCCTTATTCTCAAATAATTTATACTTTAAAAGTGGCGGAGCATGTCAAATGCTAAAAAAATATAGATCAAAAATGTTTAAAAAATCGCGCCATCAAATAGTATGAATTTTAATTGCAAAATTAAACTTACTATATCGGTTTAATGCATGTAAATGCTTCCGATAGATGGCGCTGGTCGTAAAGACAAATGTAATAAGGAGATTGGGATGGTCGAAGTACCTGTACTATAGCTCAGTGGCTTAGAGCACTTCCCCGGATTGGAAAAGACGCGGGTTCGATTCCCGCTAGTACAAAAAATCTCTTTTTCCTTATTCTCAAATAATTTATACTTTAAAAGTGGCGGAGCATGTCAAATGCTAAAAAATATAGATCAAAAATGTTTGTTTATGTTTATAATATTTAAGGGTTTCGGTAGTCTATATTCATTTATAAAGATGACTATCAAGAAAGGTTTTACTCATGGCATTAACACGATACCTATAATAGTTAATAGATTATATGGCAGTTAAACAGCAATAGTACACGATGTTATTGAGGGTAACATCAAAATTTTGAAAAAAGGTAACCCCATAGCGAGTTCGACAGATCTTAGGCGATAAGTAGACATAATATGTAATCCCGATTTATAGTTATGGAGTGCCTCTTAAAAAGGGCTTATTTCGTCAGAAACGTTCAATAAATTGAAATGGCAAGAGCAATAAGACGTAAGTCCCTTTGACGCTGAGCTGAATGTTTTTATTGTAGATATTTTGAGAAATTCTTGTGGTAGTGGTTTTTCTAGTGGTAGAACGTTGCTTATCCCAACAAGAATGCGCCGGCTCGATCGGGGAAGTACCACGCTCTCACATAAGATCAACGTGTAAAAACGGTACTTTTTCCTACTGTTATGTTTCATATGGCGAGAGAGAGCGCCGGCTCTATACTCTCCTTATTATCTCCTTAGTATACTATCTAACCTCTCCTTATTATTTTGAAATAAAACTACGTTTACGGTATCTATCACGTTTACTTGATTTTACTACTATCCCGACGTTTCGAATACTTTACAGCATTCATGATCACGGGTGGACTTAGATGATAGACGTCCAAAACTGATATGTTATTTCAACGGTCTCATCTACCCTCTCCTTATTATTCTTCCTATCCACCTCCTATCCCTTTCCTTGCAGATGGCAATGCGCGAGTGATACCTCTGGTGTTGCTAGCGTCTATACTCTATAGGCTACGGTAACCGCTTACCACCACCAGGTGGGCCGTATGCTTGTTCGCCACCCATGTAGTGTCCAAAAAAATGTATTCAAACAAATCAATGAGTAAGTAGTTTGGACCGAATTGGACTAAAGAAAACGTCTATGGAAAAGACATGCTTTGGGTTGATTACAGATTACAACATTTCAGAAGAATTATACAAAAATACAACACATCCGTATTGGTGTTTGTATACAATCGCGTGTCACTATGCCGTTACTATTTGTGATAAGCTACGTCAGTTTTATATCGCAAGCACGCAGTGTCACGGCATGTCCCATTATTTTGTTTTGAACACAAGTAAATAAAAGGCTTTAAATAGACTTCTAACTATAATTCTATTTGGACTGCCTATTTAAGATGCATAACAATTATCCCTGTCGTACTGTATCTAAAATCTTTACCACCTAAGTTCATTTTCAACAACAAGGCCAGTAAGATTTGATCGACGCTATTGTAAATCTAGAATTTTGATTAGTGAAGAAGACAGAGGATTAGGTATATTTTTCAAAAGTTTTTGAGAAGATAACTGAGCCCTTTTGAAAAGACCCTCCCTTTTCAAAAGGGCTTTATTCTCATTTTAAGTAAAAAACTTTTTATTTAGTGCTATTAGGGCCCACGTCTACATTTTCCAACGGTTTTGAATGATTCCTCTAGAATATACAAAAAGGATTCCATTCAGCGTCAA
The DNA here is from genome assembly GCA_948253155.1 of Leucoma salicis. Classification (NCBI taxonomy): domain Eukaryota; kingdom Metazoa; phylum Arthropoda; class Insecta; order Lepidoptera; family Erebidae; genus Leucoma; species Leucoma salicis. The sequence continues at coordinate 6,737,552 of OX411820.1, read as the reverse complement.
AGAGACTAAGTTCTTAACATTTTTATCCGTTAAATGCAACTAAACATTCAGAAAAAAATAAGCCTTTTGAGCAGATAAGCTCTTTTGTCCGTGTGGTGACAGACTAAGTATACAAGTATAACCACCCCATTCTCTCCCACGGGTTTCGTACGAGGCGAGTAAGGGAAGTAAGCAATTATCACCCATTACTAGTGGTGGGGCTGGGTACCAAGTGGGAGTGCTCACTTGTTATCAGGGCCGAGCGGGTTGATAACACTACCTCCTGTGTGACCGGCCATGAAGCACATCGTTGCGTTTTGGCTGTAGCAGGAGATAACCGTTTATATTTCATTTCATATACGTGAAATGAATTGGTGAGCAGCAGCTTGACAATACTCACGGTACAGTTGAGTCCATTAGCGACGATTACCATTTACCATCAGGTGAGCCGTTGCTCGTCTGCCAGCATAGACAATAAAAAAAGCACTCATAATATTCAAAGAAATAGCAAAAAAAAATTAATTAATTTGCCATTATTCGATTAATAATTATCACGAACATATTCTGATGTGGTGATCTATAGCCGACGGCGCTCATATGCTTTACCACTATCACACATCCTCGGTTTATAAACTGCAAGTAAGTTCGAAAACACGGCGACCTTTAAGGGACTAATCGCATTTAATCAATTAAGGCTAATGCGATTTTTATCAGCGATTCTGACCTCGGCACGTGCTCCCGAGGGATAGCCCTGAGCGTGGATTATCATCAAACTGGGGAAATATGATATGATAGTAACAATTACCTACAGTCTCGGGTGTTTAGTAACACTTTGTTAATGTGATTGCGGTAGTTATCCTTAGTAACGCAAAGAAATATCCCACTAAATGTAGGGCAAAGAAAATTACAATGAAACTAATGTTTTCAATTATGCCTATGCATATGCTCTATAGCTAGACGTCAGTGTACTTATTATAGCATGACTAATAATTTAACACAATTATAGGTAGGTATATCTATTACTCATACATCTATACTACGAGTAGTATACAGCTGTAACAGAGCTGTGTCTGTACATTTAAAACATTTATGAAAAAATGTCTGTATTAGACTATACAGGCGTGTCTAAACACAAAACATTTTTTTAGATTTTTCTGTTTATCAGTTTCGTTCGCGCATCACGCAAAAAACTGCTGAACGGATTTTAATGCAATTTTTTTATTTGATAGCTCTCGATTAGACTTAAAAACTGGTATACATTTTATCCCGGCACTATATCGGGAACCTGATATAAACTAAAAACTAGCTTTTAGCTGCGGCGGAGCCGCTGGCACAGGCTAGTATTAAGTATTATTATACAGGTTAATCAAATTAACATTAATTTGAGTTTATATATTAGCGATCAGTAGTTCTTCAAAAATCCTAAAGAATTTTCTTCATTAGTAAATTGCCCCCGTGTGTCGCTAGTTATGTGATAAAACTAATTTTATGGCTTTCATCGCCTTTAATTAGGTTTTTACTATCACGAAGTTATGGATATTTTACAGCATCCGTGATCACAAAACTCTTTCAATTCTCGTTAATCTAGTAAAATCCAATTTGAAACAAAAGTCCAAATTACTTATGATCTTGATGGATAAACAGCAAACAGATTAATGGATTTGGATTCCAACTCTAGAAGTTATGTGAGTCAATGTTTGCCTCAGATAGTCAGGAAAAATCGCGAAGAAATTTGCGTCTGGAGAGATAATACGTTTATACATTCCAAAATATTAAGATAATAACGATTTTGTTGCATGATGACGACGCAATATGATTCGTACACTATATAATCACGACTAGTGAAAAATTAAACAATATCCGCCAGTTTGTCTAAATATACAATGGATATGTACTGGAAAGAAATCACCAATCGCTTTGATTTGGGGTGTGCCTTATGTAACACAGATTATATTTTGTAATGTTTGCAATCTTATAAACACATAGGTACAAATACGTCTTCTACGAATATAATAAACATTCTTCAGTGAATATTTCACTCATAATAGATGTATCTATTACAAAAAGATAGAAGCTCACTCACTCTTCTAAATTTCCCTCTATTTTTTACTACTTAATCTAATGAAAGCTGGCGTTAAAAGAGCAGAAATAATACAGCAAGTGGTAGTCATCCGCTATTATGCTGGTCTTATATTCATTTCATTTAATCCGAGACAGCACGGGGCAATGTCACTTGGAGTACTCACCACTCGGAAGATCCATATTACGATGTGTGAATTCATAAATATAGCATATAACTTAACTAGTCCTAAGACATAGATACCTATACCTGTATATAGCAACTGATATAATATTCTTAAAAAATGTCTACCCTTTTAGGGGCAATATAAACTTAGATAAATAAGTTCACACATAGTTGCATTATAATGTGACATGTTTTACTACGACGGTAATAACTTTCTACGAGTGGACTTTTACGGGCGGCAAGAAGACTAGTTATTAGTGCTTTATATCTTCCGTCAAAATAGTTTCTACTTTAGAAATTGAATTCGTGAAATGTTTTTGACATTATCGGTTTAATTACAAGTGGTGAGACCAAGGGCGTTTATGGATGGGTATCAGAACATCAGTACTTCTGAACATTAATTCGCAAAAAGTTACCTTAAACTGTACGGCTCTTCAAAGTTGCGAACGACCTGGATTCAGGTAGTGTAGTAAATAAAAAACCATTTATATAGGTATATGGGGTACCACCAACTGCAACGGCAAACTAGTGATAGACAAGATCATTTGTGTCGTTAGCTCGTTTTTGTCTTTGTGACAATTAACTGTAACCTAACGTTCAATAAAAGTTAATTTAATATCAATGTAGTAAATAGGGTAGGCTAATTTGAGTAGTGGTAAAAACGCAGTATAGCGTTTGTAAATCCTCCCACATTACATAACCAAAAGTAGGGTAACATTTAATCCATCAAACTCTGCGCATTTAATCGCTTACAGGATTTCCATAAAGGACTGCCAAAATTCGAAGATATCGGGGACGGTCCCCAGTCAAATAAATAAATAAATATTCACGGACATTTCACACAACGTCCTCTGGTCCCAAACTAACGCTTGTGCTATGGGTACCAGATTAAGGATATAATACATATATCACAAAATGTAAATAACATATTTTAGATAAATTATGTATACAACAAACATGCACAGTCAAACAGTCCTACTCTAAATAACAGATACATAAATGCACCTGCAAATTACACGTGTGCTATAGTCTGATAAAACAGTGAGTCTATTAAAAGAGTGAGTTCAATAAAACAGTGAGTCTAATATAACAGGGAGTTTAGTACAACCGTGTGTCTGATGAAACAGTGAGTCTTATAGTGAAATGAGTCTTGTTGTGATACACTCATTGCTGTAAAGTTGTGTGTTATTTCGTGAGAGAAGTAAACATACATTGGAACTGACCTTTGTCTTATTATTTTAACAATGTTCAAACCCTCTCCTACATATACATAATATATAAGGTATTTTATATAGTATATAATATGATAGGTAAATACGCTATCGCATTGGGTTTAACCTGTAATGATAGATGTATATTAAATAAATAAATAAATTACTCTTTTTTTTGGAAATAACATACATATAATATTAAACACAAAGTGAAAAATGTGATATCGAAAATAACAGTCACGAGCAGGATTCGAACCTGCATCTCCTGGATATCGTCCAGATGCTTTGCCAATTCAGCCATCGTGACCCTTGCTCCTGACTGCTAATTTCGATAACACATTCATACTTAACGTCTTTGGGTGACGCCTGCACCATCTGTCGGAAGTATTTTCATACATTATACCGACCAGGTAAACTTAATTTTACAATTAAGATTTTACCTAATAATGACGCAAACCCTATAAATATTTAGATATTTTTATATATATTTTTAGCATTTGACATGCTTAGCAACATACATTAAATCCTGCTCGTGACTGTTATTTTCGATATCACATTTTTCACTTTGTGTTTAATGTATGTTGCTAAGCATGTCAAATGCTAAAAATATATATAAAAATATCTAAATATACATATAATAGATAGAAAACATCCAGACGCAGTTCAAATATCTGTGTTCATTACACAAATATGTGTCCTGAGTGGGAATCGAACCCACGATCTCGTGCACGGAAGTTGGTTACGCTACTGAGATACTGACTACGCCACGAGGCCCGTCAAAGTCAAAGGTCGAAACTCTGACTTTTCTCAGAATTATCTGTTTATTTACTCGCAAGTTAACACTGCCCTTTAAAGGAAAACATCATAACATAGTGAGGAAACTTGGGTGCCTAAGAGATTTTCTTGACAGCTTGTGAAGCCCGCCTAAAATGTTCAGGATTAGGTAGCGCAGCGCACTTCGGCGGCAGCGGAAGTTTCTCTCAATCCAAAAGAATAACATTGCCAAAGATATGATAGTTGTAAAAAATAAAGAAAGTTTAATACTTATTAGTAAATAATGAAGCATTACCTGCGCCTGCGCTCTATTTATAGTGATGTGAAAAATCCAGTTTGGGTAGGATTTGCTTAAAATCCTTTTTTAGTGCTTACCCGTACTAGTATCAAAGAAACCCATATGTAAATTATCACGGACCTAGCCCCAGTTTAGGCAGTACGTTGATATGTCAGTCCGTCAGTCAGTCAGTTACTCTATAGATTGCTAGCTTTTGGCTGCGGCGGAGCCGGATCGTTTTTAGGTTATCCCCGATATAGTCGCGGGATAAAATGTATAACAGTTTTAGGAGACTAATCGAGAGCTATGAAAAAAAAAAGTTGCATAAAAATTGCAAGATGCACGAACAAAACAGATAAAAAATAAAATGTTTTGTGTTCAAACACGCCTATAGAGACAAATACAGTAATTTTTTCTCAAATATCTTAAATGTACAGACGCAACTCTGTTACAGCTTTATAATAGTTAGGATACGTGGGTAAGGCAGAGGAGTGACTGGGGGAATGAGTTTACCACGCTAGGTTGGAGGAGATTCGCTAACTAAAAGTAAAAAATATATGGTATCCGTGCAGGTCGTACAGGCTGCACGACTTGCACGGATATAATTTTTTCTTAGTAAAAATATAAACACTATGTATTATTTTTAATTTGTTTTAATTGAAAACCTAGCATGCTGGATGCTTAAAGAAAATAAATATGAAGTTGGATCGGACCGTGATTTCTCACTGTATATTACTGGAATTAAAATGTTTCTGAATTTACCTCGTATCCACAAGCTCATAAGTCTATCAAAACGTGCAAAACTCTGCCAGTATTAATCTGTTCACATATTTATAATGTAACTTTGTCCACCTGCTGCAACTTTGTCTACGAATTAATACAACTACGACTAGTTTATTTAACAGATTGTCGGATTAGTTTTCTGACAACATATGAGTATATTAAATGGCTTATTTAAAACAATAAATAAATATATTTACTTTAAATGCTATAAACAGGGCGTATCTATCTACTGGTAAAATACCATATAGGTATAAATACTTAATCAGCCGACTCGTGACCACGGCTGGTGAGGTGGCCAGTCGGGAATAAAAACGGTATTTTACCAGTAAATAGGTCCGTCCAGTTTATAGCATTTAAACTACATAGTAATGAAACGCGATAGTTTTTAAATATTACAATAAATAAATATTTTCTTTGGAAGTTTTCGATTTTGTAAAGTTGTTACCTTAATGACCTTCAACGTTCTTTTCATAATGTACCTCTACATAAACAAGAGTTTTCAATATGCGCGCTTCCAGAAAAAAACTAGTTATAGAAATTCGTCATTTTAGTTGATTACTTACCTTGACCTACAAGTAAAATATTTAAACGTAGGTATAAATATATGCATGCGGTATTATAACAAACTAATGGATGAGGGTGCGTTTATGTAGCTTTGTTGAGGTGCCCAGCCTTGTAAAACTATCTATGAACTGTATTTGCGAGCAGATTGCAGACAGTTAGTTCGATCATCACATTTAAGAAACATAAACCCCCTTACTAATAAACAATGTTTAAACTCCGAATAGTTTTCAGTGTTTTGTTCCGTTCTTTCAACGTCAAACTGAACTATTCAGAGGTTATACAACGTTTATTAGTAAGGGCGTTAATGCATAAATCAGAAATAACTGAGAAATGATATTGAACAAGTTGTTGAGAGTTAAAGGGCAGGTGTTACGACATCGTTGTTATAAGGATTTGATATTCAGAGCACATTTAGAATGTAAGGCGTATATTTTAATGACTATTACACAACCATGTACCTACTTACGTCGCGATTCCGTATGAGTAATAACTCTATATTTGGTTTAAGAGTAAGGTACGTGAGATTGCAGAAATTTGATAAAAATATGGATTCATTTCGTCTGCGCAATGTTTAAAATTATTATTACTACTCCATGTTGTAGTTAGAGGAAACAGATATTTACCAGCATTTGGCTTATCAGTGAACAAAATTTGTCAAATATTTTTATAGTAGAAAGTGGCAAACAAGCATACGGGCCCACCTGATGATAAGCGGCCATAGGGCATAGCCTATATACCAGCAGTATTACTCTCATGTTGCCAATCCCAAGGAAAGGGATAGGAGATGGAGAGGAAAGATGACAGAGAGATGAGAAGTTTGACAGTTGAAATAATAAGAAAGGGACGGAGAAGGAGGTTGAACGGCAGTCTTACTCACCATACACAACAACTGGAGAACCTACTCATGTTGCATGCCGACCTTCGTTAGAGTGTAGTACTTCCCCAGTCAAGCCTGGTCGATTCATGGGAAAAGCAAATCGTAAATATTGAGGTTATTAAGAAACCCGCCATGTGCCGTCTCTCCGCCTTTATTGGCGAGCCACCGGAACCATATTACATTCCTTTATTGGTAGCAAGTGTACACTCTGAATGGGACGCCTCTACAACCTCTACGTAAAACTGTAAGACTACAGCTGCGACTCTTTGTTCACATAGACTTAAAAGCAGCGTAACAGTCACGCTACAACAGCGCTGCAATTTGAAATCGCCGTAAATTTGTTTCCCGTTTATTCGGAGATTTCGACCTATTGTCTATGGGCAGATGGCATCGTGCGTAACGATGCTCTTATTGTTGAACTTACCGTTTTTTGTTATTGTTCCCATGGAATAGCGACCGACTACTACCAGAAGTGACCACTAAAGAGCAAGTTGTTGATGGTAGCGTGGTATAAAATATGAGAATTCAAACGGCGAATTGAAAACACTGAATTTGTTATGGCATGACGCGCGTGACGATTTACTAGATTGTTGAATTATTTGCAACATCATCTAGGAGGCCTATGTCCAGCAGTGGACGTTAAAAGGCTGATGGATGGATGGATGGACGTATTAGATGTATTATATCGAATACAGTAGGTATATTGTTTTCTGATATTTTACTATTTTTTAATTCGCTAATAATATCTATTATGAAAGTCATATGAACTGTTTTATGTCTGTCTTATTTTCTATTTAAGAGTAACGGATAATTTGATCATAAAAAAAATTAAAAACCGAATTTTATAATAACATAAGTAGCCATATTGTATTGCTGATGGTGAAATAAGCCATGGCCAACCTAATGGTAAAGCAGCTGCTCACCGTTTCATTTCGCGGATGGAAAATAGTTGAATCGATGGGTCCACTACTACTAAAACACTGAAGTGCATCACGGTCAGCAGACGGTAGTGCCGATACGTTTGAGCCCGATATCAAGTAGGTACTACTACCCAACCCTACTACAACCAATACAATTGACAATAACTGCTTACTTCTCTTCCGAAAGGATGGTGTGGAGACATACATTTCGATTCCAACTTGTTCGAATATCGAGGAAGAAACTATACCTACACAAGTTAACTTTGGAACGAATATCTACATAGCGAATATCACGTCAAATCAATGTAGCCTATTTGGCTCAATCCGATCACTACTGAAGTGTTAGTGAGCATCCCCATGAGAGTTAAGATTCGTTCTCGTACGATTTAATGGCCGACGTCGACTGGCAAAAATAAAAATCGCATTTGCGATAATTGGTTTCGGGCTGGTGAGCCGAAGCGAGCGCGGCTACATGGTTCGCTTGCTAAATAAGTGATAGCATTAGATTTCCTAGCTCCTTGATATGAAAATTTCGATCGCTTTTGATAACATTCATGTTCGATATTTGGCATTAAGTCTTTAAATCCAACTACTTATTTAATAACTAATCTAATAGTAGAAAAGTGTTTTATTTACTTCGGAACGGCACATGCTGGAGTTACGAGTATGTAGAACACACTTGGCTGTAATGTAGAGCAAAAATGAGGGATATTATTAAATCATGAGGAGTAGCATCGGTAGAGTGAATGAGTTAGTAATACTTTTGTATTTGTATAGTGCCAGGCTTCATCATCAATTAACATCAAATTGGAATCCCAGCTCCTGTGGGATCCATAGTCGAGCATGTCTATAACAATAAATTAACCATTGATTTTGATAAATAATTAATGGAAAATGGAGATACAATTATACCCAATATCTCATAACGAGTAATTAAAGTAGACAATTTAGCACATCGTGCGGCAAGCGCTAAAAAGAAAGATGTAAGCAATTATTAAATGCATTGCATTACTGGTTCTAGGGTTTGGTATGAATTTAGACCGAGCAGGTCCACACGGGAGAAAGGGATGCCGCTCTGTCTCCCGTGTGACCTAAAACACCTAAAACACGTGTGAAATAAAATGCAGAGTAGCAGCTTGACAGTATACTCTTACTCGTGGTATGTAGTCCATGAGCGACGGTTACTTACTATCAGGTGGGCCGTGGCCTATCAGCCACCATAGACGTTTATGTACCAATACTAACTTGTTTGGCCAGTTTTTGCTTATACTACATGAATGGCGAACACACCTGATAGTAAGCTGTTACCGTAGCCTATAGAATGCTGAGATCAGCAAGGCGCTACCACTAGAGTGTGCTGTGTGTGGTATGGTAGAAAACTTCAAAGTGAGTAGCACAGTACAGCAGTAGTATCATATTCGATGCCCAGTCCAAGGTCGAGGCAACGGACACACCTCTTACATTTTTATGTGACGTGTGTATTGATATATTCTCAACTATTTACTAAGGAAAACACCGCGAGGAAACTTGTTTGCTCACTCTGAGAGAAGACCCGTGTCTAATAATGGGTTTATTGTGAAAAAAGCTTATGTTCAACATTGGAATAAGTTCTTCGCCACTTTTTTCTTCACACAATGATCTGTAAAGATATATAAGTACCTACAGAGTTAATGCTAATACAATCGTCATATGCCTAAAATTAAGTAATGAACTACGAGTAGTGAATGATGAGATTGAGCGTCACGGACACAGATGATTAATTTCATTATTGTATTGTATGCACGTACAAAATATAATTAAACACGTACCGTGGGGTTTGACAGTAATGGAGTGGATAGTACCATTGAAAATTATTGGGTTGTACATGGGATATTACACTATATCACGTTTCAACACACAATGAGTGGTGACGTGAACATTAAACGTAGATTTATGATTTACTTGTACGTTATTCGATAAATTTTGTATTTGATAATAGTACATCTGAGTACATTTAATAAATTTGAATACGTTATAAATATTAATTGAGTATCATACTATTATAAAGCGGCAAAATATCTATGACTCTACCTACATATTTGATAACAAAATGCCTGTATTTGTAAGACTTTTAGGCGTTTCAGACCCATAAACATTTATTTTTAGAAGGCTGGTTTGTTTGTTTGTTGTTTGCGCATCGAAAACTAAGGAACGGATTTTTATGAATCTTATTTTAGTACTTTTTAAACTTTCGCGTATTTTATTAATTATAACACATCTGAAGAGTCTATACGCGCATTAACGCACCAAGCATAACATTACGCCATCCGTGGTCATGATTAGACGAGTAGAAAATAATAGTATTTTTAGACTAAGGTATTAAAATTGGGAACCTGGGATAGGTATAAACAAAAAAAATATTGCTTTATCCTGCATACGAGCCGCGGGCAGATGCTAGAAAATAAATAAAAGCAGAGTTAATTTGATATTACAAAGAGATCACTGTTATTATAGAGCTGGCAAGGTTGAACTTAATCATATCGAATGTGTATGAAGTTTTAAAAAGAAAATGAAATAATTTTCAAGGTAAAATATTGGATAAAAGTAAATACTTTTTTTTTTTTTTTCTTTTTTCTTTTTTTTGTAGGTACAATAAAAGTAATTTTAGGTTATTTGAGTACAATACACATGAACAAAGTATTATTAGCCTTCGTTTTTATTGAACACTAGCCTTTGCCCGCATCTCCGTCGTAGCCAAAAGCTGGTTTTTAGGTTATATCTCAGGTTCCCGATATAGTAGCGGGACAAAATGTATACCAGCTTTCAAATCTAATCGTGAGCTATCAAATAAAAAAAGTTGCATCGAAATATGTTCAGTAGTTTTTGCGTGATGCGCGAACGAGCAAACAGAAAAAACAAATCTTTTTAGTTTGACACGCCCATAAAGCCTAATACAGTAACTTTTCCTTAAATATCTTAAATGTACAGACATAGCTCTGTTACAAATTAATAATAGCATAAATGACGTCACAAGTGTCAATTGACGTCACTAAGATTTTATCAATCTAAAACTATTTGATTCATAATCTGAAGGTATCCTCCGATGGTCGTGCGAACACACCTAAAAGGCAACACAGGTGTATTATCGTCTATAGATCACAATTCTATCGCTGTCGAGAATTTCATGATAGAAAAAACCAATAGCTGACGGATATTGAATTTATTGCTCGCATAATAAGCGCATATAAAATTAATTAGTTACTCCAGTAAATGTTTTTAACTAATGGTTGATTTATTACGTTTAAATTATGCCATGACGAATCGTTCATAAATAAATATACCAACTTTAAATATTTTATCACAACTTCCGTTTGTAATCGCGGACACATTGATCGTTGGCAATGGTAATGTATTTTCGCTTGCTCTGATGATGAGCCTAACACGATTCAATATTAGTTCAGTTTATTATTTTCGCCTCGCTGAATCTAACTCAGGACAGAAAAGAGAAGACGAGCAGAGACAACGCGACGTCTTATGTGCTCTTCGAAGTTGGTTAGGTATTGAGAACAGAATAATACAAAAATTACTGTTTAGGCCTCATCCGATATTTAAACCTGGGGTCTCTCTGTTATGCTGATAGACCTTGGTTTGTGGTGGACATAACCCATTATAAGAAAACATGACAAATATAGAAGCAACATTATTGATTACTGTTTCTAGATGCAAGGATAATAAAGGAGTTTCTACAAACTTTTTTCTAGATTATTCGAAAAATATGTAAATAACAGTTTTATGTTCGATTCTGTATTCAATCGTATTAGTAATTTCGCCACGATACAAAGTGAATTTTAATAAAAGGGAAAACCACTTTTACAGCGTAAAATCAACTATTATTATTTCACGACTGGTTTTTAAATATACTCACCATTACATTTATTAAATACAACGTCAACCAGGCCCCTTGGTAGTCTTCACTTATGATTGAGCATCTGAAAAAGACAAACAATGGTTTTTAATGTCATTTCGATGCTAAAAGGTTTTCAGATGAATGAAGCGATGTTCCGATTCCAAGATAAAAGTAAAGAAAGACTGAATACAGATACTACTATCGCCATATAATCTTTCGGTCACTATTTAGGTACTACTACTTATGATCACGCTATCAACCTTGCGGGGTAGGCAGAGAGAACAGAGTGCCAAAAGGCTCTATTTTTGCATACATCTCTCGCTTCCTCAACATTCAGGTTTCTATTTGTATATTTAAAAACTATTTGTGGGTTTCATACATATTTGTCCAGCATGGATGGAAACGTGGCTACTGAAGTTTTTTGTTTGCTGATTAGTAAAATTCTTATCACGTTAATAAATTCCGATCATTTCATAGAAATCGGTTGGCATTTTTCGGCCTTGTAATAATTTTAATTAATGGCAAATTCGTAGAAGCAGAAGGTTGTTATTCGTAGATTATATAACATTATTACAGAGACTAAAAGTAAAATGGCTTCCACAACGGCGCTATAATTTTACGAAGTTTGATTAGGCAACGTTAATTTACATTTGTTTTAATAAACTTATTTTATAATATATCTCTTTCTTTAACCTAAGAGGCCGATTGATGCTAGACGACTGGTAGACATTCCGACAGTACACAAGTTTCGTTAAAAGTCAATTCAACTCTTGTGGACAGCAATGTAAATAGGGATGCCGTGAATATCAAAGATGAAGCTTAGTTAGGATAAACGGGATAAGTAGGTACAAATTGCTAATTCTATAGAACGCCTAAGCCCGTCCGACAAAATTGAGTGTTTCCGGTAAAGACAAGAAATACCGTGGTGAGATCATCATTTAAAACAAACAAAATGTACCTAAGAGTGCTACATTTGGTCCGTGTGACACACTTCTTATGGTATATTGGCCGGGTTAGTGTTAAAGAAGTCGTCTCGGGTACGTCTTAACGACTGTTGTTCTATCACAAATACAGATTAACCGTCAACGACACTAACACCCCGATAGAACAAATGAAATAAAAAAGTTTTTTAGATAAGAATTTTTCGAAACGTTTCTCTTACTTCTACATTGATCTGCAAATAATTAAGGTTTTCTGAAAACTTAGTTCTAACCTAAAGTCCTCATAGCTGTGCTATATTTGTGAGGTTGTTAGAACATGATACAGTAAATTGTTTGAGATTAAAAGGTACCTAAACGTTTCCTATTCAGTATTTGAAATAAAATAATGCAAGTTGCTTCAATTTTAAATGTCAGTTGTCATTACTTTAGGCGTAATGTTCTTCCAGTTCTGGTTAGTTTAAGCACGATTACAACTGTACCAAATGAAAAATTCTCTTTAAAAATGATTTTTAATGATATTAATAAAGTCAAGTTTAATAAAGTAAGTAAAATCATATTAAAAAATTAAGAAGTAATGTCACACAGTTCCAGTGGTCCTCTAGTACAGGCGGAGAGACGGCACACGGCGGGTTTATTTAGTGGGTGAGGGCCCCGCACTACCTTGTTCATTGCCCCAAACGACAAGTATGCCGTTAGGTAAATTTTTTCTCACATTAACAAAAAAAAGGATTATTTTTATCCCATTACTTGTCCCACTGTTGGGTACGGGTTTACTCACAGACTGAGAGAGGATTTTAGGCCATAGTCCACCACACTAGTCCAGTGCGGGGTAGACTTTTCGAGAAAACTTCTCGGGTTTATAGATTTGCTCAAGATGTTTTCCTTCATCGAGCAGTGGTAATTTGCAAACAAATACATAATCATTTTGAAAATTATCGCAGTCAGAGCTTTTGCCGTGCAAGGAAGGCCGTACAAATGATTGTACATGCTCCGCTACTCTTAAAGTACAAATGATTGTACTTTAAGAGTAGCGGAGCATGTCAAGTGCTAAAATATAGATCTAAATGTTTAAAAAAATCACGCCATCAAATAGTATTAGAATTTTAATTGCAAAATTAAACTTACTATATTGGATTAATGCATGTAAATGCGTTCCGATAGAGGGCGTTGGTCGTTAAGATAAATGTGATAAGGAGATTGGGTATGTCTAAAAGATAGTACTGTAGCTCAGTGGATTAGAGCACTTCCCCGGATAGGAAGGGACGCAGGTTGGATTCCCGCCTGTACTAAAATACTCTTTTTCCTTATTCACAAATTATGATTTGTACTTTAATAAATTACAATAGGAATGCCACAAAACTAAGTTGTTTTCGAGTAGTCACTCTAATCGATGGCCCTGTCAATATAAAATGAATGAGTTATTTCAGAGTATTTTCTAAGAAAAACATTACCTACCGATGTTTACTTACTATAATGTTTTATACCTACCTATATAGGTCGCGTGAAGGGCGGTTACTGTATTAAGGAAATAATTGATAGATGTTGTTACCTAGTGGTTTCTGTACTCAACTTTTATTTCGTTGGCACTCAATAACCATTCTATCTTTCTTTCTTTTAAAAAAGTATTAAATATATTAAATAATTCATAGATTACGTAAAATAACTAACGTTAACGCAAATAGGTAAATACATTGTCGAATAAAAACTCTTTAATGATTTAACCTCGGTTTACCAGAACTACACTTATATCCTTTTACCATGCAATACTAGTAACAGACGAGCCTCGGCCCACTTGATGGTAAGTGGTAGTACTAGTAATCGTCGCTCATGGACACTATACTAAAAGTACTGTCAAGTCGCTGTTCACCATTTCATTTCGTGGATGTGAAAGAAAAGAAAGAATGGCTAGCTCCCGCTATAACCAAATTACACCGAGGTGCTTTCAGCGCGGTCTACCACCATATGCTGTGGCGATAATATTGCTTAATCCCCTTGGAACGCGTACGACACCCGCGGAAACGAATGTCTTATCCGAAATTACTTAGGATGACTACCTACCTTATTTTTTTTTGTTAAGGCGGGAAAATAATGTTCCTAACCGCACAACCCGTCTTTCGGGGCAACGAACAGGGTAGTCTGGGGCCCTCACCCACTAAATAAACCCGCCGTGTGCCGTCTCTCCGCCTTTATTGACGGGCCACTGGAAACTATGTTACATTACTTCAGTGGTAGAATCAAGAGAAGAAAAGAAAGTGGTAGAAGAAAAAATCTACCTACCCGTTGATTGAAGAATTATTGTGGATGAAGTCTCCTAACTGTTATAACTGGATGCTAATATACCGTAAATATTTTAACTATAAAATGGGTATTAATTACTATCTTTTGCAATGGCAAATTATTATTTAGAAGAGACGATGAAGACAAGCGTGCTTTATCGGTGATCGCAAGATGAAATCGTACTCGAACGTATAATTATCACAAAGAAAACTTTAAGCCTATAATTATGTACGTTATGGTTGGTTGAAGTCTTATTTTTAATGTTATTGTCACCAGGAACAACTAGAAATGCCTGGTCCACCGCCTGCCTATGAGTCTGTCGTTGAAGGAGCCGCATGCCACAAGGACTGTCATATTTTAACGGTAAGAAATATTATTTAAATTGTAAGATACAATATGCTTTTATTTAAAGGTTTGTAATATGTCATTTAGAAAATTCTTGTAAAAACTGTCATTGACAATTGCACTTCATGGCGAGACCTTTACTTGTAGTAGACGTATACAATTTCAGGCTCTGTCAAGTCTTTCGCCAGAAGCACTTGGATAAAAAAACTAAATACGGGATTTAAGAAGAACAAGAGTATATACATATAAAAAAAGAGGTTCTGCTAAGTTTTACAACCAGCAAATACTCTGAATGTAATTATTAACCAAGTGGTAGTAGATAAAATTGAAACAGCTCAGTGAGAATTTCTCAAGTCTCATTTTGCGACGCTGACAAGCAGTGAGTAGGGTTAAAGTAGCCCGGTACAACATGGCCAAATGCCGTCGACAGCACCAAGGAATTTGCCACTAAAGTTTATTCTGATTATTGATGTGCTGAATCACAATTACACCACGACTAGTTTTATATAACCTGTGTTGTTATAGCAACGGCGAGTCATTTGAAACAAGGGTAAAAATTAAGTACCTATGTCTTTAATTATACATGATTAGACTAGTGTGTATTTCCGGATTGCATGTAAACGCTCACAATCGTTCTTTTACCACATAACTTGTTTCTAGTAAATGCTAAAAATACATATTCATCATTTCATTAGGAGACCTGTCCCTTCTAGTTTATTAAGAGACAAGAAGAGAAAATAAACTTCATTTATCAAACTATAATATTCCCATATATGATATATATATAGCTATAGCTAGGTGTCACGCACACGCTACTTATAAGACAATAGGATGTTCTTCAGGTTCCAGAATATCTCTAAGCTAAATTTCATTAAAGTTACGTGTCGTGGATAGATCCATCCAAGCGAACCATGCATATCCTGGGTGTTAATATACACTCTACAGTATCTAAACTTACTACTTAAAAACGCGCCGTTACTCCGTTGCTATGCGAATTTAGGACTATTTAGATACACTTCACCTTTTTTATATCAGGAATTAGTAGAATATAATATTTTTATGAATCATAATATACCTACTTACATCAAACAATTATAATCAAAAAATCTTATTACGAGTACTGACTAAACTGAGATGATGTATTTGAAACGGGCGGTTTCAACGGCTCAAGGCAATCACTGCCAGTATGTTGTGATATTTTAACAAACTCTCAAAGGGAGACGTTGCAGAATTTTTCGGAATATTTGCTCAACGGTAGTTTTTCATCTTGTCAACTAATTTTAATGTTTGTTTTATTTTGTTAGAAAACTCCTTCTTACGTACAAGAGTAGTTTAAGATTCATACCACCATTTTACTACGAATTCTGCAAATGATTGCATTGAAAGCTGAATAATTTATTAAAATACGGTATAATTCTAATTTCTGTTTAACCACCCCAAGCTTTTTAAGATCAGGAAAGAAGAAGTTTGAAATAAATTACAATTCATCAAAAAAACAAAAAATAATTATAAAAGTATCAATTAAAATTACTTGCAGCCACATACTTAGATTAGCAATGTATGTACTCCTCTATCAATAGTATCTATAAAAATCGCATTAAAAAAACACATGGGCGTAGACGTCATGTACTAAGATCTCGGAATAACTGTACCTCAAACATGCGGCTAGTCCAATACTCAATGTGCTGCTTTGCTTCCGCCAGTTCTTAGAGATGCTGCGCCGACCATATCCATATGTACCTACGTCTTGGCTTAAGACACATTCTATTCACACGGGAAACGTATGTAAGTAAAGTATCTAATTACTCGTAAAAGAGACATGTAATTTTAGCGTTATCAGAGATGTCAGCATAAAATATATCAACAGCTTTGGCCAATCAATTGGCAGGTCAATTTTCCATTCATCTTGACAAGATCGTATCTAGTAGTAGAAGATTAAGAGGGTTTGTAACCTTGTTCCTTGGAGTTGGCGATGCGCGAATGATGCCTCTGGTGTTGTTAGTGTCTATAGGTTTTGGTAACCGCTTACCATCAAATGGGTCATATGTATGGTTGCCATCCCCTTAGTATAAAGAAACTTAACATGCTCAGCAAAATATGCCAAAACCATTGATGTATAAAAAAGAGGAGATCCACAATTAGGCAAATTAATGCGAAATGAATGCTATACATTTAAGTAAGATTATATGTACAAATTTGCCACGATTTATAAACACAATTGTGTATCTTTAATTTATAGATCAATGGCCAAAACACAAGAATTTGAAAAAGAAAATGATAGAAGTGGCGTGTGAGCCCACGTTTTCTTTATTATCGCATTAAACTCGAGCGAATGCCAACTGAGAGAGTTATAACACTGATGTTCGATTGGTACGCAAATAGCTTTCCAGTAGGTATTTCCTATTTGTAACTAAGAACTAGTGAAAAAAAGAATTATAAAATATAACCGGGACTAACGATTAATCGAAATAAATTGAAAAGCGGATGACATTATAAGACGCCGCAGCCGTGCTTACTTTATAACTGTATCGAATTTCACTTTATAGTGTAGAGTGTTATTACTGTTGCCATAAAACATAAAAATATCATCTTCACGGCAATGTTTATAATGTTATTGAAAAGAAAGACTTGAAGTGAACGACTCATAAAGTTTGTTTTCTTAACACATTATTATACACTGAAATTGTGAAATGAACTATAGATTGTGGAATTTTATTAACTACTTACTCAAAATACTAAAAATAAAGACTCCTAAATCATTGAATTGTTCACGTAGCGAAGGATGTTAACATTGATAATTTTCTTTAGGAACCCATTATTTTCCTGAAATAATTTTGTATAGGATCACTGTAGGTCTAGAAACTTCTTATCTTTAAGAGAACATAGGTTAAGAATTGCATGAATATAAATAAAAAATACTTTGGAAAATCCAAAACTGCACGCCTCATAATCTTCATTTTTCACAATAAAATTGATTATTTGATAAGTAACTAATAATGTATTGGTCTTACTAAGTAGTTTTCAATAAATCACATAGATAGCGCTAATTTCAAAAAGTACTAATGTGGGTTTTATGTCTTATACGCCATCTAGCGCTAATTTTAAGAAGTACTTCTATATTGGTCTATAGAAATAGTTCTCATGAAAGGTGCTGGTTGTGTCGCGTCGAGCATAAATATTCAGTATTGTTTATTTAATAACAATTAAACCACATCTAATCAGACCGTGAAAAGTAATAGGGCTCTACTCGTATTCGTAGTAATACTCTAGTTAAAAAGAAAAAAAAAGACTCGATTAGTAAAGTATTTCGGTTGTTATCGTGTTAACATACATTACCTATAACACACGGACGTCCAAGACATAATTTTTTTAAACAGTTTTTTAACTAGTTTAAATAACAAAAATGGCATAAAAAATATCATGAGTGTCAAAAATAGTGTTTTTTCTTGATATGTGTGTATATATTGTTTACAAGTGCAATATATGATAAATAGAGACATTTTAAGTTTGACAAATCAGTTGTTCTGTGTAAATCGGGAATAGTACCCACCTCAACGCTTCGCTTATGAGGCGTGTAATATGCCGACGACATGAATATTTTATGCATGTTGGTAGTCAGCTAAAAATAGTATATAAATTCCAATTACCACGAGGAGTGAACATTTGTGTGATCTACGCTATCAATTTCAGAGATACGTTTATTTGATATTTGCCACCAACATTTGGCAAGGTCGTTCACCTTCGTACCATCTGTATAAGATATCAAAGATAAAATAAGATAGTAAACCGACTGAAAGTTTACTTTCTTTGAGGCCATTAGTTATATATTTGTAAGGCTCTCAAAAATATGAATAGTATAAAATCTATTGTTTAAGCAGGTTATGTACCGCGATAAGACCTATCAAAAAACCGAAAGCGCTTGAAGGATTTATTATACTATATCTGCGTAGGTTAATTGCCAAGACGTCGTTCTATGCGACCAAACAAAAAAGAAGTTTAATGAGAGCACTATGTCTCCGGTAATTGTATTGCTGAGTCCATGAGCAAGGCTACCACTACCATAAGGTAGACATCTGGCTCGTTTGCCAATAAAATAAAAAATATTTGTATAATGTGAGTGGGACTCTATGGACAATCTAAGATAGTCTAGTTTAGTAACCAATATTTAGGCACAAGGACGGGTCCAGAAGAGGTGTTTCGTTTAGGTACACACCTCATACTTTTTAAATTTGATCACTGCCTGATGGAGGAAAATATCACAAGGGGACCTGCATATTTGAGAGATTGTGATATAGATCTATTACCTCGCACTGGGTCAGCGTAATAGAGTACGGCCCCATTATAAAATAGTTATAGGAGTTATTGCGTTACCTGCGTATGTTTTACGTAAAGTAATTTCGTTTTATTTACATTATATTTAAAATTTTCTAGGAGGTGGTGGCGGAGCCTTGCCCGAAGTGTGATATTGGAGAGAGGCGTGATAGTGGTCTGCCGTCGTACGAAGCCGCCGTCATGCTAAGAGACACCAAATTATAATATTTCCAGGAGCATACTACAAGAGCACGATCGAAGACTTACAGAATAGTACTAGAAGCCCTTTTTTTTATCTCTGTTTTGTAACATAATATTAATGTATTACTTATCAAAATATAAGATAATTTTAACAATACGTAAGCAGTGGCTAAGATGCAAACATTTTTTTCAACCCTTATACTTAATTCTTCTCTCATAGTAAGATGAATTTAAGGTCAAAGTGCACCACACTGATCTATTGCGGGTGGGCAGACTTCGTCGTCATCGTGTTGAAAAAAATATCTTACGCATGCAGGTTTTCTCAAGATGTTTACCTTCACCGAACAGTGATGATTTATAAACAAATAAAAATAAAAAATGATACTTTTCTTCAATTTCGTGTAAAATAAAGCCAAAACGCGTAGTTTCCAGTATGACTCACTGTATTTGTTGAAAAATATCTTATAATTCACATAAATCATAAAAAACTATATATTTTATATTATTACTTTATTATTAGCAAATTTTTAACTTAATTAACAATTATCCGAGCGGCAGTAGACCGCATATCCCTATCCCTATATATATTTGATAAAAGCCGCAAGTAAGCTCACAGACATTCTTTTTCCAAAAAACTCGTCTCTATACTGTATAATGATTGGCACTCTAAGCATATTTAAGATGGATATATATATTTTTAAATTCATAGGTGTTTAAAAAGTCGGCAAACATTGATAAAGGGTTCTCTGATATGGATATTTTCAAATGAAAATGCATTAATCAATCTAATTAGAGATTTTTAAAACAAAATAGATGTTTGAAATTACAGTCATTGGCACCATAAGTACAGTTACTGTTATTAACACATAGAAATCAGTCATTGGCACCTAATAAAGTAAGATTATAACAGAAAATTGGTCATAAAAAGCACTCGTTGCCATTATTTACCTAAAAACTAAGCATAATAATAAATAATCTATGTTAGTCTTTATTGCTTGATAATCTACGTACACGTTCTTGAAGACTAAAAGTCGGCTCATTTGTTGCCGAGCGTTCTTGAGAATGCCTCGTTTAGAGGTGAAACACGTGTCGAATTTATGGTCGGATTTTTGCGGAATATTGCAATATTGTGGTTCTGAGAGTTCTACCGTATCGCATGGTTGTGTCGCGTTGGTGAGTTTTTTGTCATTATCGTGCATGCTACTTTGCTATTATCACATTCTCCTCTATCTGTGAGAGTGCGGATTGGGAATCTTAGGTTATTCTGTCCAAAGATAACCGGGATTGAATCCGTGGGTGAGTGGTGGGCTCTCCTCCTAAAATCCATTCTATAATAGTAACAATGGACTTCCGCCATGTGTCGCCTCATTCAATTAATTAACCTAGAATATTGTAAAAAATCATGCAAGTACAGCAATAGTATCTAATACTATTATAATTCCATCGTGGTTTAAAAAATATAATTTATTTATTTAGATCTGATCCAGCTACAATTTAAACGCGAAAGAAATTTTAATAGAAAGTAGTGTTGCTAGAACATAAAGCAAAATAACATAATATGTAGCAGCTACAGGTTCTTGAACTCCCAACGTTTTAAAAAACTTGCGTTGCCAAATGTAAATTTCGACATAAATATTCGGAATAGTTGTACATCATATAGTGCAAAATGAAGTGTCACTATTTGGTCACTCATCTAATGGCTAGGAGAAAGTTGCTTAACCTTGCGATCGCTCTAGCACGCAATTAGGCTACGATCTTCTCATTTAAAAAAATATATATATTCTAGAATTATCTTATTTTTTTGCAAAATTTCAATGAGAATGACAACTATGGATTTGAACCTGGCATAAAGTTCACATTCATTTAAATTCATTATAATATAGTTGTGTGATTGTGAATGGCATTAATAGATTGGGCCACACATCCGTCAAAGCGTATCAGTGTGTAGGCGGATGTTATCTTTCAAAACTAGCGTTGGCTATGCTTCTGACATACTGAAAAAATATAAAATCTTCTTTATTTGACAAATGATTTGTGGACGAGACAGAGCGCTTTTGTGTCCAATGGAAATATAAATCTTAGTACTTTGATTTATTACATTAGCTTGTATAGTATAGAAAAAAACTAACCATAATACATAATAAGTAAACCACTTTTGCAATACATTATTAATATTGTCGTTGCAATCATTGTGCATTAACCACCATGGGTGCATTCATTTTAATATTTTCCTTAACCCAGATCTAAAATCCTTACCCCTAGACTTATTTGAAGAGCCCAATACATTATTAAATAAGCTACAATATTTCATGCTTGTCAAACTTAATATGTTTAATGTTCTACGTGCCTTTAGGGTATAGATAACGCGATCATAAATTAAGGAAAGAGCTTTTTAGTTATAAATGTATACGATAAATCATAGACAAATATTGCATTTGTCATAAATGACCACCAATTTAAAAATGTGTTTTTTTTTGCAATGATTTCTCTATAATATCTTCATATAAATGCTAAAGTTACACAAACGCAAATACGACTTTTATGAAAGAGTTTAAGTTACTATACATTTTTAAGCACCTGTTGTATATCTTATTAACCATTTACAATGTGCTGTCTTATGTGTTGTCTTGTCCAATTTCAGATAAATTTCTGATTGTACTTTTTACCTGTCAATGAAAGCTGGCCAAATTTTAACCTCATCACTACTCTCTACGACACTATCATCACGGACACTGGCAGCATTGGGTCATTTGGACCATAAGCCAAAAAATAAAGAATAAAGAAAAGGTTAAACACAAAGTTAAAAAAGTGAAATTGAAAATAACAGTCACGAGCAGGATGTTATTTTCGATCTCACATTTTTCACTTTGTGTTTAATGTACATATATGCTAAGCATGTCAAAAGCTAAAAACTATATAAAAATATCTAGATATAAAGAAAAGGGTTAAATATAAAATATAACAGGAGTGTGGTTTGAAACTACAACAATCTTCACGAAATAAGTTCCAACTAAGCTACCGTAGAAGTCATTCACATTTTCAATTTAAAACGCTATTATTATTTGCTTCAAATTGATTAACTATTATACAAACCACTTGTGTTTGCAGGACAAAAATGGCATAACTGGGACTATTAAAAACTAATATTATTACGGGTCCTGGTGAACTTCATAAAAAATCTATAATACTTGTTTGTATAAAGAAAACTGTAAATTGGACAGTGTATTTATTTGTGTTTATAAAAGATTTTTATGAAATTCATTAAAGTCAATCTTAAGTTTTCTTGTTGTCTCAAGTATTTTTTATCTTAATATCATGATTAACGTAGTGTAACTTTGCATTGTAATGTTTTGCCAAATTTATAATACCTACTAATTAGATTTTTTTAGCTTTTAAGTGCTTTATATTGTACTTTCTAACATTTATGCGAATTTTACACATTTTGAAATAAAACTTCATTTACGGAATCTATCGCGTTTACTTGATTTTTATACTATCCTATAGGTATTCGAAACGTCGGGATAGTATAAAAATCAAGTAAACGCTATAGATTCCGTAAACGAAGTTTTATTTCAAAATGCTTTATATTGTTTTTTGTATTGTACTATTAATAAATAATTAACGGAATAACAGAGAAAAATGTAATGTGTAACGAAAATTTTAGTCGGCATGTGGTTACAACTTCTTTTAGTCGCGAATGACTTGAATATGAAAAAGAAGTTATGGTCATACGGAGTCTTATGAATAGTATTAACAAGTCTATGATATATTTTGAATTATTAGTAACATAAGCAATCAGTGTACTATTCTAAAGTTACTAGAAAGCCTGTATAAAACTAAATTTTGCTAAATGTGAAATTTTAAATAACGAAAATGTTAAATTACAGTAATATTGAGTACTCAACACACATTGTATAGTTTTGCCGTATGTAATATTTCATATTACCAAATAGGTACTAAATAAAAATGTATTAAAGCACTTTAGTAAAAAGTAAACACCACGAATTTTAAAAATAATGTAATGCAACCAAGTTATTAAAAGTAATAAATAAATAAAAATATTTTATTAATAATGGGTTTGACCTACACGGTATAATGTTCCACAAAATGTATGAAAAAACGGTGCTGAAAAAAAAAAATTTGAAACGTAATAAGCAAGGGAAATTCAATTTCTAAGAAAACAATACTATCACTCGTTACGGTAACAAAGCCACAGCTGTCGCTAGTTGTGATTACTGGGTACGAGTAGTAGGTCAACGACCTTGATTATCTAACAGCCTACATAGAAATAAACCGCAACCGTTCACGACCAAGGAAAGCGACAAATACAGACACGTAGTAATTGTGATGGAATATTTCTTTAAATTGCAATAACTTTGTTCTTGACCTCTAACTGCTCTTGATGGCAGACCACGGCCAACCTGATGGTAAATGGTAGCCGTCGCTCGTGGACTCAACCACACCAAAAGTACTGTCAAACCACTGCTCGTCGTTCGTTAGTTTCGTGTCGCGAATATGAAATGAAAGAATTAACGGCTATCTCACTCTACAAGCATAATAAATCGAGGTGCTTCATGACCAGTAACACTTGAGCCTGACTACAAGAGAGTGCTTCCAACTCGCCCTGCCACCAGTAATGCAATGAGTGATAATTGTTTTCTTCCCTTGGTCGCCTTGAACAACACCTGCGGGAAAGAATGTGGTGGTGACACTTGTATTTTTCGTCCATATATTCAAATAAATAGCCTGAGTGTAAACAATATAATTATGTTATTGATTGTTTTTTAAATATTATCATAGTGCTTATGCTTAAGGTAAATAAACGTGAACTGAAACATTAGCACATTTGTGTATTATGTAAGGTTTTTCAAGGCAAGTTTTCATAACAGCTCACCAGGTGGCCCCTTATCGAATCCTATATCACTCCACAGTCAACAGGATCCAATAAATATACATATACGAAAACCTGGTTCTGCTAGTATCTTCTAGATCTATTCTATAGAGGTACCTACTACTTACTATCCTACAACTATAACATATACATTCGAGAAAAACTAACTGTATTTATGTGTCGTAGAGTGACATTTATCCTAAATTTCAATTCTACGTTTCATTAATACTACCGTATTATTTTTTTCACCATTCTGAAACTTATAATAACAAAGGCGTATTTGTTTATACGCTTTTACAGAATGAATAAAATAAATAATAATATTTTGTTTCTTTCTCTTAGTGGATAATTGACAAACATTCAATTTTTTCAATGCAGCATGCTCCATGACGCACACGAATAAACACATGCGACAATTAGAACTTTTCTCACAACTCTCACACCGTAGCCTTGGATCTGGGACACAGACAAACTTATGCGTTTGCGCTATGAGGAATTGGAAAAAACATCAGCTTATCTGTTAAATAATCTTAATATTACTATTTTAGGGCTACCTATATAAAGAATTTTTGAAAGCCCTAATCTCGGCGCAACTATGGATTTCAGAAACGCATTGAAAATGAGCGTGTGGGGCCGGCTTTAGAATTGTCCCACCCCTCTCTACCCACGGGAGTCGTAAGAGCCGACTGAGAATACCGGGGGAGTGGGGAGCAGCACTCCGTCGAGTATTAACAACATCCACTGCGATAGCCAACCCGCCTGCCAAGCGTGGAGATTACGGCATTATCCCCCATGACGAGACCGCTCGTGGCGTTCTCTTGGTAGTAGAGCGGGAGCGGGAGCCGCAGAAGGAAGTTTGGGATTTACTCGAGCGCGGCATATTAATATAAGGGAGGATACCTTGCACCCTGCTGAGTACCTGTACCTTATATAAGCCCTCTATATAATGACGTGCGTCTAGGGCAGCCCATCAGATTAGTAAAAAAAAATCGATGGTCAGAAATATTAAAGCGCGTCAGATTAACATAAGGTGAGTTGATTATGAGCTAATAAGAATATATTTTGAAAATTTGACGATTTGAGCGTGACGAATGGGAGTGGGAGGGTTACAAAGCAGCAAAAAAACGATATATTGACATTCTCGAGCGTGGCTATTTTTTTTTATTTTGAAGGAAATAATTCAAGGATAACGAAAAATATATAATCTGACGATTTCCACAAGCCGAAGTAACAAAAATTCGTTGTTGATGGAAAGTTCAAAATGATCTGGTTTGCTGGTGATCAATTGCCGAAAGCGTATGAAGATGTAGTCATAACACCTGATATTCTTGAGGATACTCCAGAATCAGGTATATCTTTTCTCCAATAATTAAAAAAACACGTTATTCATAACAAAAAATATTGTTAAATATTTTAAGAATTTCTTGTTACAGATATGCAATCTGAGGATGAAATCGAGCCAGAAGAGGAAGATGTCCATGTGTCTACGGATAAAGATCATGATTAATTAATCAATTAAATATATTATTTTTTTTCGATTTTTTTTTAGTTATTTTCTTATAAATACCAGTATTCTACTTAAAAACATACACTTTTTTATTTTCATACTATTTCCTGAGCTGTTCAATAAATTAAGTACAACTATTAAAAAAAAAGATTAAAAAGAAAATTTTTTACTTGTCAGATTAGGCGAATCCCTCTAGGTAATCGTCAAATTATGAGACAGCACGTCTAGGACATAAAGATGAACCATATATATCTTAATCTGAAGCGCTTGAGCATTTCAAAATGGCGTTTTTTTTTTGCAATTTATATTAATAACCGCGAGTTTGCGTCACATCGAAATCGTCAGATTATTGAATGCGAGCTTTTTTTTAGGTTCACTTAACGTCCCCTTAGAAAATCTGACGCGCTCGATTAAATTTTTTTTTCATTTTCACCCCTTACGTACGACCACCAAACCACCGTGCAAACGATCAGATTAACATACATACATTATTAAAAATACGTAGGACATTGACGATATCAATATCTGACGCGCTCGAGTATGTCCATGCAACAGTTTTTTTTACATATTTAAAAATTTATAGCTGCTTACCCCACTAATGAAAAGGATACATTATATAACATTTTTTTCTTCTTATCATCTAAGCTTTGCAACCCAATAGGTGTCCATGACGCTCGAGTAAATCCCCAATTAGCATCGTCAGCTCCCCTATTATGGGAAGGCCTATGTCCAGCAGTGGACGTTGAAAGGCTGATGGATGGATGGATGGATGGATTGAAAATGCCGTTTAGAATTGTTCTTATCACCTGTAAATTCTTTATAAAATACTACCATATCTATCTCAAGAGCTCAGAGTATAGGTAGTTAGTTGTGTAATTTTTTTAATTACACAGGCAATGTCTGTGGCCCCCGCCTATTAGCACGAACGTAAATAATTATACAGAATTTAAAATGCGTGTGCTTGATTCTTTTCCTGTATTTAACCAAGAGCTCATGTTACCCCTCACTTAAACAAGCACGGCATAATGTAAATTAAATCCCGTCGCAATCTAGCAATAGCAATCTTTTGTGACGTGATAACAACTGTAGTGGATACCTCATGGCACACAACCCTATCTCACGGAGGGTCTACACTACTGTTTTAGGAGCGGCGGAGACATCGAGTCCCTCTGTGTGCTGCACCAGCTCTATCATGGGGAGTGCTCGGAGGAGCTGTTTGAGGTGGTACCAACATCACCATTTTACTACCGAGCCACGAGACTTCACGGTAGCGTTCATCCACACCACATGCAAACGATTTCTTTAAAGAAAGTTCGTTTTCAGCGTTATTGTTTACCACGTAAGTGTAAGCTCTGGAATTACCTACCTACTACGGTGTTTCCCCGGCGCTACGACATGTCTTTCTTTAAATGTAATTTGAGAAGAGCACTTAACTTGCTGTAGGCGGTGGATTGGCGGTGCCCCTAGTGTTACTAAAGTCCATGAACGGTGGTTACCATTTACCATCCATCCATGAGCCTTTTAACGTCCACTGCTGGACATAGGCCTCCCCAAGAATGGGGGATAGTGCCGTAATCGCCACGCTTGGCAGGCGGGTTGGCGATCGCAGTGGATGTTGTTAATACTTAAGGGAGTGCTGCTGCCCACTCCCCCGGTATTCCCTCAGTCGGCTCTTACGACTCTCATGGGTGGAAAGGGGTGGGACAATTCTAAAGCCGGCCCCACACGGCAAGCCATACCATTTACCATCAGGTGGGCTTTAAAATAAACCACTCCATTGCACTGTATCGTAGTATTTGTTTTATTTTATATTATTATAACTGAAATTACATGTTATAGTACAATTTGAGTGCCGGAGTTCTCAAACCCCTATTTAACCTCCATCATCTCATTCTCCTTACTCTCCACTTCCTATCCCTTTCCTTGGAGTTGGCAAGTGATGCCTCCGGTGTTGTTAGCGTCTATAGGCTATCGTAACCGCTGCCTACAACCCTTGTAGTATAATAAAAGTTATGTTTCTTTCTTTCTAAGTTTTTTCAGTTCGATGTCCCAGATTTGTATATACATACAGTTAATTGTAGTTAAAACTATACAAAATCTATAACATCAAAATAACACAAAGTTACTATTTAAGCCGGTCTGTCTCTTAGTTTAATTCCTTTAAACCACGCTACGGATTATGAAACTGTATTCGTGTCGCGTAGATACTGTTTCAATTATGTTTTTTTTATGTTTTTTTTATTGCATGCAGTGGCAGACGAGCCACGGTCCATCTGATGGTAAATGGTAACCGTCGCCCATGGACTCGACTATACCGAGAGTATTGTCAAGCCGCTGCTCACCAATTCATAGATATACAATGAAATATAAAACATGCTACAGCCAAAACGCAACGTTGTGCTTTATGACCGGTCACACGGGAGATTGTGGTACCAACCCACTCGGGCCCGATACCAAGTGAGTACTCCCACTTGGTACCCAGCCCTACCACCAGTCATGCAATGGATGATAATGGCTTACTTCCCTTAGTCACCTCATACGACACCCGTGGAAAAGAATGGGGTGGTGACACTTGTATTCTTAGTCCGTCACCACACGGATTAACACTGTATCTTCACTTACTTCTTTTAAACCACGCTACGGATTATGAAACTGTATTCGTGTCGTGTCGATACTGTTTCAATTATGGTTTTTTTATGTATAAAACATTGAACGAAACTTTTTATCAAGTAGATAAATTTTATGTCATTCACCCGTTGTTAATTTAATCCCGTGCAATGCAATTCATACTACAACAAGGCCAGGGTTAAAGAACTCACTGGGTCAGAAATCCAGAAAGGAAATTGAATGCACAACATTTAATGTGAACCAACCACTTCAATCACCGACACATCCGTGCATACTTCATATTCTTACTCAATAAATCTAATAAAAATCAATAGTAGTCGTTTGCGGGCTATTACAATCTTTAAGTATATATAAATATTTTGTGTCACGTTGTTTGCCCGTGAATAACTATGAAACTACTTATATGATCTAGACGATTTTTTTTTCAAAATATGTGATGTGTTCCAACTTAAAATATGTATAGTTTTAGTCCCGATTATTTCCTTTTTTATTTCAATATTAACATTTTTATATCCGGCGAGGGATTATGGAAAAACAACCTGAGAAACGGCTTTTAAACTATTTTATTACATATTTCGATCTGTATTTTAGTACTTGACATGCTTAAAGTAGCTTTAAAGTACAAATTATTTGTGAAAGTGGAAAAAGGGAGGTTTTTCTTCTTCTCTTTCCTGCTCGACGTAGAGCTCTCTTTTACCACATTTACAACTAATTTATTCTATTTCAAATTTGTTTTTCTTTATTTTAGTGGAAATAATAATTACATAGCATCGTGCCTGTATGCTCCCAAGGGGTAGGTGGAGGTGTACACACCCAAGGTTCGCCAGCTATGTTTAAGTTCCACTTAAAAGGGGGCGAGCCCTATTGCCGTCTACACATTTCCAAACTCTGCTACTGAGACTTTTTCTTTAAACACAAAGCGAAAAATGTGAAATCGAAAGTGCTAAGCATGTCAAATGCTAAAAATATATATAAAAATAGAGACTTTTTCTTTTTACAACAAAGCTTAATAACATTGCTCGACCCGGGGATCGAATCCTCATGATCAGCAGTCGCACACACTACCGCTGCGCCACCGAGACAAATAATAATTGAACGTATTATAAGTGTGCCACACGGATACGTCGACTACGTATCCGTGGCACACGTGTGGTCTGCTAGTACAATATAATTACATCATGGTATACAGGTACCCATGTTTAAATATGATTTTGCAGTTAATGAAGCAGGGAAGGATTACATTGAATGCGGGTGCGTTTAATATACTAATGTGCTTTGTATGTCTGATGCGGTTGTGGAGGTAGGGTGGATGTAGGTTTCAAAACACGTAAATCAAAGAGCAGCTTTGGTTCGATTTTAACATAGGTTAGAGTACCTATTGGTAGTATTTCATTTCATCTGTGAAATGAATTGGTGAGCAGCGGCTTGACAATACTCTCGGTATAGCCGAGTCCATGGGCGACGGTTACCATTTACCATCAGATGGACCGTGCCTCGACTGCCACTAAACGCATTAAAAAAAAAACAGTTTGTTAAGTAAGAAATATAATAAGATCCTACTAGAAAATCGAATAGTGAGTTCTAAGATATTCTATAGGAGGCCACGGTCGATAATTTATGAGACCAAAATAATTTAGGACAGGATGATACTCACTAGAAAAGTAAGAAAATATAACAAAAATAAAAGGAAAAATAATTTGATTTGAGTACAATTTTGCCATTTAACTTTTTTGGAAATCTTGGTAAATCGTTTTTCACCCTTAAAATCTCACCCCCTCCCACTTCCCGACCATTTTCGAAGGCTTCGGCACTTGAGTAGTATACAACATTTCAAATTAATAACTCAAATGATCAAAACCTTTTATTTTTTATTAAGCAAAACCTTTTATTTTTTATTAACGATCAAAACCTTTTATTTTTTATTAAGCTGCACGCTACTGACAACACTGTGTTAGAAGTCCTCTCACTAGGTGGACTCGAGACCTGATGAAACTGACGGAGAACCATTGTATGCAGGCAGAACGAGACGGGAAGGCGTGAGGCGAGACAAGATCACTGTACCGCTCAATTGAGAGGCTTATGTCCAGCAGTAAAAGTATTAAATGTTGATGGATGAATGAATATTAAAATTATTCTCTTTAATGCTAATGCAGACCCTTAGTTATCCGTAGAACAAAATGAGTTACTGACAAATACACCTTTTTTTTGTTAAGGCGGGAAAAAATGTACCTAACCGCACACCCCGTCGTTCGGGGCAACGAACAGGGTAGTGTGGGGCCCTCACCCACTAAATAAACCCGCCGTGTGCCATCTCTCCGCCTATATTGGCGGGCCACTGGAACCATGTTCGCGTTGCTCTATGCCTTCAGTCGTACTGACAAATACACCTAAGGCTGAAACGAAGATAAGTTTATTCTGACTTTTTGACAGGCCACAAGTACCAACTATAAAATATACTTTTTATTGACAATAAATTAAAGTGAAATACTAGTATTATTTAAGATATTTAAATCTAGCCAATGTAATATGAATACTAATCTATATAAAACACTAGATTATACCCGCGACTTCGTTTAATTGGAACATAAATACGTCACTCTGCGGGTGGTAAACCTATTCCTTGGAGAAGGCGAGCCCTCTCTATCTCCCTCCAACCAACGTCACACAAAAAAAGGCACATTATCTCTATGCAAATATAGCAATATCATAGGAACTATCCATTTTTCCGAGATAAAAAGCACATAAGGTCCTTTTCTGGACTCCGGACTATTATGTATGTCAATTTCATGGTTTAATAGTTATGGAGGGAAAGTGTAACAAACAAGCAAACGAACTCACTTTCACGCATTTATAATATTAGTATCTAGAAGTCCCAATACAATATTCATAACTAAAACGCATACGATATAAATTTCAAAAGTGAACGATATGAATACAGCATTCAAAATTGCTTTTATTCAAACATATCAACATGAATTGAAAGGCTATTTTTACTTGCTTTCATGTAAAATATTGGGAAAAATTGAAGCACCGCTGAATTTGCGATGTTTACGGTCATATCTTTCGAAGCGACCAATAAAAATTGTCTGGATATGTATATCACATACGGTTTACATTATATTTTATGGATTGGTACATTTTATTTTGAATTTAAACAAAAATTTACTTACCAGTGTCAGAATTATTTCAATTCAATAAAATAATCGTTGCACTAGCCTTTGCCCGCGGCTCCGCTGCAGCCAAAAGCTAATTGTATACCAGTTTGTAAGTCTAATCAAGAGCTATCAAATAGAAAAAGTTGCATCAAAATTAGTTCAGTAGGTTTTGCTTGATGCACGAACGAACAAACCGACAATTCTCAAATATCTTAAATGTACAGACGCAGCTCCGATACAGCTTTATAATAGTTAGGATGCTATAACGTAATTTTTCTCAACTTATTTAGTGCCAATATATATCCTGAACATACGGATATAAATGATTAATGGACGGATGAATACGGAAGTCCACGATTCTTGGTCGCCTTAATCTACATTCAAATGGTAAAAATACAGTATATTTTATCTTAAAATGGCATTTCTAAGTAGTACTTAACGACATTAAAAATACTTTCGAAAGAAAAGGCGAGAATTTTTCAACGCACGTGCCTTTAGCAGTTAAATGGAACAGTTTTCGACTGTACCATGAATACAAATCAGCTGTAGGTTGGCAACATTATTAATGCGTACGAAACTGCGTTTACTATTACTTTCTTAGCATTTTATGTCGCATTCACATGTGCCGGTAGACCGTATTATCGAAACGTCAAAAATGGATTTTGTACTTACTATAAGCCCGGGTCTGATAGCTAGTTTGGTAAAACCGAGAATCTAATTATCTCAACATCTGTCAGTTGGCGTAACAGGTGGAAACTATCACTTACATAACAATGTACAAAATTTCATAGTATTCTAGAAAGTAACTGCCGATGTAAACTACTAAATAAGTACACACAAGCTTGAAACACAGCGCACCAGATACCTTACAAGGTAGAGCATGATTCCACTTGAATGGTTCTCGAGCGTCGAGTACTCGACACGAGAACAATGTCGAGATTCCGCCCGTAGATACACAGTATTAGACTGCGAACTTTGTATAACATCTTAGAAAAAGACAATGGCTTTCAAAGGTATTTAGTTGTTCTCTTATTTGTTAAAAGAAAAAACTCCATTACAGAATTAATAATAACTACAATAACTTTACAGTTACATAACGATAGCAAAGTCGATCAAGCTAGACAACGGGTTCGATTAATTGTATATAGGTTAAGTTCCATGTTTCGAAGCATAAATAATGCCGATAGAGGTTGTTCTTATAAAACAATCCAACCAGGTGGGCTGACGATCGGCTCCATATCCGTAGGAAGCCGTTAGATGCCGGTACCATAGTACCGCTCGTTATGGGGCTTTCTTGGGGAGGTTAGACCTCAAGCATAGAAGTCTAAAGGCTGAAAAAATGAGAGGGATACAGTAGTCAGCCTTGATCTACATTGTGGGTTGGCAGACTTAACAAGCCATAGAGATAATCTCTTGAGCATGCCAGTTTCTTCACGATGTTTAATTTATCACGCAGTGATACTTTGTGAAAAATCAAAGATATTTCTCAGGAAATCTTGAGTTTAGTGTCGAACTAGACCTCCCCTTTGGCATTAAGACCGGGTTTACCACTAGACTGACTCTACATTATAACGTTAAAGGCTAAGTTAAAACTACCAAGATAAAAATTTATCAAGTTTATGGGTATTGAAGGTAGTAACGTGCCCGTTTCAGGTATCCAGTTGTCTATGCAACTTACGACCGCACAGCCGCAACATTGTGCCACTCACAGACGCAACATTCACAAGACACTGAATATGACTGCGTATTAAAGATTCTCAGAGAAGCGAAATTATAATCCTGGAATAACAACATATCAGCCTTGGAAGTCTATCATCTAAGTCCACCCGTGATCATGAATGCTGTAAAGTATTCGAAACGTCGGGATAGTAGAAAATCAAGTAAACGAGATAGATTCCGTAAACGTAGTTTTATTTCAAAATGTGTAACATTCGCGTAAATAATAGAAAGTATTATTCTGGAATAGATTTTATCGCGTCACCAATTTTTTTTTATTTCACCGACGTGATATTTTATGGCTTCCCGATTCCCGAGGAAAGTTTTTAGTAATGATTTGATGTTTCAAGTGTCTACTGTTACAGAAGTTTTCATGCTAAAAATATAAACCAAAATTGATTGATGTTCGTTTAATTTTTTTATACTTTCCGACATGAAACCTAAGATTTACGTGTGTCGCCGGGGTCTGTACACTATGGCACTGTAGTGCTTATATGTGTTGCCTATCGTATATCTTAGGTACCTATTGAATCACCACTGAAGGAATGTAATATAGTTCCGGTGGCCTGCCAATAAAGGCGGAGAGATGGCACACGGCGGGTTTCTTTAGTGGGTGAGGGCCCCACACTACCCTTTTCGTTACCCCGAACGACGGGGTGTGCGGTTAGGAACAATTTTTCCCGCATTAACAAAAAAAAAGGACCCTATTGAATCAAATACGGTCTTGACACGTCTGTTTATTATAATGCTGCATATAATACTGATGTGGCGTTAAGGTTTATACCATAGCGAATTATGGTTAATTGGTTGTATAGCTTGTACATCAATTAGTCGCTGCTTCGTGGAGCTTTGAGCTTCAATACCGACACGCAAGTATACATACTACTAAGTACAGACGTACATTCAATGAGTTATTGAAAAGCTCCTTTGAGACGATTGTATAATAGTAGTGTCAAGATACAAACGCATCGACTCTTTACGCCAATTGATCCACCGGTATGGTAAATGGTGAGGTAATGAGGAAGTAATCTGTGGTGAGAATGATTCGTGAGAAGGGTTCCGTACCTACAAAGGAATTTTCCCTCTGTGAGAATGGAACCCA
Organism: Leucoma salicis; assembly: GCA_948253155.1. Lineage (NCBI taxonomy): Eukaryota > Metazoa > Arthropoda > Insecta > Lepidoptera > Erebidae > Leucoma > Leucoma salicis. The sequence continues at coordinate 6,702,962 of OX411820.1, read as the reverse complement.
TAACGTTACGCGGAGTGGGTTAGGTTAACCCACTGCGGCATCTTTTCAGTGTTTATTTTAGTCATTGAGCAGTATTACTTTAAAATAATTCTTTTTTTTAGCCAAAAACAAAATGACCACACATTATTGCTATAGTTTTAGTGTCACGGGTATTTAGCGCATCTCACTTGATACTTTAAGAGAAGATGTTTTCGTGGTATTCTGTTCAGCGCAACATCTCCATAATGGACAAATTGCAACATCGTAAGAGATACAATGATTCAAAGCTCTAAGAGTTTTCTATACAAATTACCCGTTGTCCTAGGTGAACGAGAAACGCGATAATACGACGCGACGCGACGCGATACGAAAATATCAAATAGAGGTTGTATGCACTTATGGCCTACGTTGTTGCCTAATATGAATGCGAGGAAACGCGATTAAAATATTAGCCGCAATACGTCGCATCGCTTCGCGTCGCGTCGCTCACCTAGGACAACGGGTTATACCGACAAATGGGTCGCTACTATTTTATGATAAAAAAAGAAATAAGGCCTATTAAATATAAGTACTTTTGATGCTGTTTTGAGACTAAAATAAAATACTATTATTATCCTAATCCTAACTAGCTGTAACAGAGCTCTGTCTGTACATTTAGATATTAGAAAATATGACTGTATTACGCTATATAGACGTGTGTAAAGTGTGTGAACACAAAACATTTTCGCGCGTTGTGAAAGGGGGCTAGACGGAAAAAATTCTTACGAAAAGTTGTCACGACACTTTTTGTTTGGTTTTTTGTTATATTTTTTTATTTGTTTTTTTGTTATATTTTTTTATATAAGTTTATATTATTTTCATTTCTATTTCGCATGTAACAGTGTGGTGTCGCGACGATTATTTTTGTTGAGTGTATACAGGTTTTTTGTACATAATAAATAATAATAATAATGAATCCTGACAGTGTTTCTTCACAAGTTGCGGATATTGCTGATGGAGTTAGGTAAGTAGAGATTTTAAATAACTTAAAAAAAATAAAATTTTATTACAATTCCTTCACTAATTAATCGAAAGGAACTTCGTTCCATCCGGGTGTCCCATGACACCTCTCAAGTTTTTTTTTTAGATTTTTTATCTGTGTGTCGATTAGTCCGTTTTTCAATTCCGACGCCTAAATTGATAGTCATTTTTCTAAAATATAAAATTACTTAAATATACAGACATACTAGTACAGCTTTATAAAAGAATAGAATAATAGGTGTGTATTATAGGTATTGTATATAACTACTACTACGGGGTATTAAAAAAAGAAGTAGTCATTAGTCTTATTTTCAGTATTGAGTGTAGTTCCACGTCTTGGGAATACTAAGTAGACTGTCAGTTCTAATTAGCCACAGGGAGGGGGTGACACTGTGATCTCCAAACGACTATCATGAATATTTATCTTTTAAGTGATCGGCTTTCAGCTTTTCGGGTTATTTTCAATGTATTTTCTTTTTGTTAAAAACAGGCTTTTATAATTTGCGGATCTTCTTTATATAGGCTTCAAATTCGTGCTATCTACAAGATATACCTACACATAGTTGGGGCACAAATATGCCTTTTTATATGTTAAGGCGGAAACAAATGTATCTAACCGCACAACCCATCATTCGTGGCAACGGACAGGGTAGTGTGAGGCCATCACCCAAAAAAAAAAATAAACCCGCTGTGTGCCTTCTCTCCACCTGTAGGTACTGGTGGACCACTGGAACTGTGTGATATTAGTTCAATGGTGGGCACAATATGCCTAAGCTAAACAAAGTGACAAACAGGTGATAAACTGCAACTTAAAATTCGGTTGCACAGATGGCGGAGTGTAGCAAGTACAGCACTTGCTGGGTTCGATTCCCACACATGCCAAAAGCTTTTGTAATCTATGGATGTTTGGTCTGAGTCTTGGTGTATACTTTGGTCCGTCAATTGTATGTTTGTAGAGTTCCCCACCATACAAGGATTATTTCTTAGCGCAGAATAGTCTTTTTAAAACTTCAAATAACTCGCTTTCACGACTCACGAGGAAATAGGGTAATGAGAAACTGTTTTCAACTTTATTATCGTATAGATCAGGCTTTGTCTATGTGTTACATACTTACTATGTTAAATTCCGTCGCATCATGTCTCAATTGTTATACCTGAAAAGATAAAACAACAATTAAAAAACTTAAAAGAAGATATTGAGTTGTAGGTTAAAATAACTGCCGTGTGTAGAAATCAAGAGATTTCAGTTTGCTCCTCGCACCTAGATAAACATTGAATGATCTGCCCGTCAGATGAAACCTGTGTGATATTATATAGGTAAGTATTACGTGGCCTAAAGATTTGCTGCCTTATAAAGCAAATATTTGCTAAACGTAAACCTTGTGTTAGTTGCTTAGCTTGATATCGCGACAACCATCTGGCAAAATAACGGTTTGGTGGTACGTTTATTTTTAAACATGCCTTAGTGTATGATTGTTATTTATTGTCTATCATGTAGCTACTCGTATTATTGTTATGGATTCTTATTGAATATTATTATACATGGGTACGTCTGAATATACATTACAACAATGTATTTAGAGAACGTTATCAGCTGTAGCCTGTAAGCGTAATTTAAAGTGTTTATATACATGAAACTTCTAACAGCGAGGTCCTGCGTTCGGCTCCTGGGTCGGCTAAACGCTGATTTTGGGTATAAAATTCTCTGTAGCCGCACGGAACGTACCCCGCAGATAACAATAGACTCGCCCCCTATTATGCGGGATTAAGTTACATATGTGGGTGTGATTTTCGCCTCAGCTTTTCCATATTAGGTATAAAGGTTAATATATTGTTACAATGTCACTACGTTTTGGAGTAGATTAAAAATAAACGCCTTGCTACATAGATACGTAATGGATTATATGTACTGAACTCCAGTTGTGTATTTTGATACATGCAAGAAAAGTATTTTTCAGAGGCATTTAAAATACAATAGGAATTCGTCATGAGCCCTCAACGAATATGAATCATAACCAACTATTTGTTACCTCGCATTTTTCAGATTCATTTTGAAGACATTAATGTCTATTGTCTACTTTATAGCATTGACATTAAAGTTGCTGAAATATGACTTCAATTTTTATCCTCGACAAAAACACGAGAGAAAAATGAAGATAAATATACAAGTTTAAAAATACTTTAGTGTTTTATTTATTGGGAACAAGCCATCACATTTTGACGGTTTGAATGAGAGACATTTGATTATTACTCAAGACTAGACTAGATTTTACCGGCGACTTTCTCTACGTAGACGTCAGAATTCAGTCAAATAATATAAACATAATTACGGCACATTAGAAAAGGTCATGATAAAATTGCTATTATACTGAAATCGTACCTTTTTCCGAGATATAAAGTAGTATAGTAGCCTACTGGTATACATTTTATCCCGCTACTATGTATATCGGGAACAGATTTTTTTTTGATAAGACGGGAAGAAATGTTCCTAACCGCACACCCCGTTGTTCGGGGCAACGAACAGTGTAGTGTGGGGCCCTCACCCACTAAAGAAACCCGCCGTGTGCCGTCTCTCCGCCTTTATTGGCGGGCCACTGGAACTATGTTACATTCTCTCAGTAGTCCGCCAGCGGCTTACCCTTTCGGGTACCCTCTAATGAGCGATGCATCCGCACACGGAGCGTCGCAGCTTCGCGGGAGGCCTTGCGGGTGACGGTCGTTCGCCGGTCCATCCACCTGCAGCCTCAGCTAGGGCGGCATTCCGCGCAAATACTCACGCCTGCGCCGCCCCAGTCGCTGGCGGCGGTTCGGGTCTGGGGAAAGATCGATCTCCCTGGCCCTCTCCGCCACTTCCTTTCGCGAGATGACCTCCTCGCAGAAGGCAGCGACCGCGGCCCTATTTCTGTCGCTGCAAGCATCGCTCTGACGACGCTCGGCAGCGAGGAGTCCCCCCCTATTGCCGCGACGAGTTCACGGCGCTGCTCGGCCCAAGCAAGGCACGACTCGAAAGCTGAGATATAACCTAAGAACTAGCTTTTGGCTGTGGCCGAACCGCGGGCAAAGGCTAGTGTTGTATAAATACCTAACTATGGCCCGTAAGTGCCGTGATGAAACGTCTATCAGTGGCGTGTTCCGTCAGTTTTTATTTTAGCATCGTGTCAGTGTCGGCAAGGATGTTTCGCCTTGATCATAGCGAATAAGGATCTTTTAAAGTGGTTATTCGTTGCAAGTTAAGACACTTTGACGCTAAACGAATTCCTGTAGCGAGTTAACAAGTCTTCCGGAATGGAATGTTTCAGACGCATCGTTTACGTAGATACCTTATATACGAGAAATATGTTGTGATATAAACAAGCAGTCGTAAGTTTATTCGTGTAATGGCGCGTTTACATGCGCGCCGCGCAGCCCGGCAAGCAGCTTGGGAAGCAGCTCGGCGCGCAGCCCGGCATTCATCGCAATTGTCCGTTCACACACTTGCATTCAAAGCGACATTCAACGGGCACGCGCACGAGCACACGCGTGTGAACGGCTGCCCGTGGCTGCCCGGCTGCTTGTGCACGCGCTCGCCGTTGAACGGAGTGAGTATCGGTTTTTTGGCAAAGTTCAAAGGATTTTTACGCAAATGGCGGTTATTGTACGATTACACGCCCGCTACGCAGACAGGCATGCAGCTCGGGACGCACCTCGGCGCGCAGCTTGCCATGCACCTCCAGGCCAAGCAAGCTATTCACAGGTATGAGACACACCAGTTGGTGCATGTGTGGCGAACATAAAAGATGTCAATATTGTATGGCGGCTGATATTGTCTGTTTGACCTATTTTTATTGAAAATCTTTAAACGTGATTTTAAACCATTCCAAAATGTCGGATGAAATTTAAACTTGGCACTCTTATCAAGGACCTATGACAATATAAGAAAGAATTCCGTTCTATCTCCGTTCGTCCATTATTTGCAGCTTAGATCAGAGACTTAGGGTCTGTTTCACTATCTAAAAGTAAAGTCATGAGTAGTTACTCGTCAAGTAATTTACTCAGAAGAGAAAGCCACAACAAGCGGTCCTGTGAGAAAAAGTAACGCGTTTTCTTAGTTTTTAAACTATATTTTTTTAATTAATACTTGTGCGTCCGGTCGTCTCGAAGGGCTTACGAGGTACTAAAGCGACCGCGCGCATGTGAACAGGACACGGGCGCAAGCACATTCATCCTTTGAACTTTGTCAAAAACCGACATTCATTCCATTCAACGGTGAGCGCGTACACAAGCAGCCGGGCAGCCACGGGCAGCCCATTCACACGCGTGTGCCTGTGCTCGTGCCCGTTGAATGTCGATTTGAACGCAAGCGTGTGAACGCACCATAATAGCTTATAGAATTATGATAACCGGTAGATAAAGTCGCCTAACCGCAGTTTCCGCTATAGAGTGGAAGGGGTACTATCCTCCCCCCACCCCATACTCGCCGGGGTCCCACAGGGCTCCGTCCTCTCACCGATCCTCTTCTCGCTGTAAACCAGCGACATGCCTCAGCATCGGGAAGTGCAGACAGCACTTTTTGCAGACGATACAGCTATTTATTATGCAGGGTTTAACCCTATCACAGTGCATAGGAAACTCCAATCCGCGGCCACTGCCCTCAGTACGTGGTTTAGCAAGTGGAGAATAGAGATGAACCCCGAGAAAAGCCAGGCGGTTATGTTTCATAGGAGACTACCCCGACTGTATCCCCTGGAGAAGATCAAACAGATTAGCATCTTTGGTAAACCTATTCCTTGGAGTAGGCGAGCCAAGTACTTAAGTGTAATTCTAGATAACAGACTCACATTCGCCCGTTATATTCAGGTGGTACGCTCGCGCGCAGCCTTTGTCATGGAACGTTTGCACTATCTGTTAAACTCTAGGTCAAAACTCTCGCTTAGGAATAAAGTCAGACTCTACACTGCCTGCATACGTCTTGTCATGACGTACGCCAGTGTAGTATTTTCACACGCCAAGGCACACAGGATCCATAGATTACAAACATTACAGAATAGATTCATGCGCAGAGCTACGGGTGCACCGTGGTTCATACGCAATGTCGACCTTCACATAGACTTGCAATTGCCTACCATCAAGCAATTTATGAAACGGTGTTCACGTAGTTTCTTTGACTCCGCCATTACTCACGCCAACCCTGTAGTGGTTGAGTCGGCTAGGTACAACCCCTCTAATATATCGCGCGTACGCAGACCGCCAAATAGCCACGACGAAGTCGACGACGACATAACTCACGCTCAGATCAGAGCGTACACAGCTCGCGCAGCTAATACAAGTAATTACCCACGGTTTCGTCCCCGCCGTTGGGGGCGAAAGACGTGTCGAGGTCAAATCTTAAACGTGGGAAATCCCACTTTGCCAGCAACAGCCCGAGCCGAGGTCCTTACCCCAGAAGGGGTGCCCCCGGGTAGCGTTGCTTAAATGTCGGGTTGAGAGCCCTCTGCGCTCACCAATTGACCGGGTAAGGTTGTCATAGCCATCTGAGGCTAACAACCAATGTCACACACAAAAAACAAAAAAAAAAAAGATAAAGTCGAACCAATAGAACATCAATCATCAACGCGCCTTAAAAAATACATAGATATAATCATATTGATAAAATGGTAAATTGTGATTCAAGGTAAGATGTGGCCTATCAGAGCCTTTGAGAGAAATTATATGCGTACTTAATTATAAAATATACTTACTTATTTAGTATGATTTATGGAGATGGCGTGATGCTTATCGTGATGCTTATCATCTCCCTTGCGGGGTAGCCGAAGAGATGGCGATCATCACAGAAAGAATTGATGCTTATCATCACAGAAAGAACAGAGTGCCAAAAGGCTCTATTCTTGCATACATAACTCACTTCCTCGACATTCATAATTCTCTTTATATACACGCTCACCGGTTTCGGAGACTCCTGGCTCCACCTTCCTTAATACAAAACCGATTTAGTCTTAGATTAATTATTATCTAGATGGACTGTCACTCTTATAAAGGTCATAAAAATCGGGCGGGAATTATTATGCTAGTGTGTGTGACAGCTGTCATTACGCTACTGCAATTTGTGTTTGTGTGCGTGCGTAATGATAGCAGTTTCAGTGGTAGTATTCAATTATGGGAAAATTATATTATCATAGATTCAAGACATTCTTATACTACAAAATATTTCGTAGGTATATAGTCAATTATCTCTTTCTATTTACTCTCATAATTTTAATATATTATAAAAAAATATATACTATATATAACCTCTTCTTTAATGAGAATACTACTATAACCCACGATAATTATAAATTTTAAAATGTAAACAATCTTCATCATTAAAATAAATAATAATATTACATATAGTAAACTGATGATAAGAGATATCTTTAGTGCTCATTTTCCGATTTTTGTAGTTTCGGCACACTTTAATTACACACGTTGACATTTTAAATGACACACTATTGCTCCTGGATACGACCTTGTCAAGTGACGTCACGATTGACACTAACAGCATTGGGGTGAAAAGTTCACCCCAATTTTTTTTTGACGCGTTTACAACGCCTAGGCTCCGTCTAGATATATCATTAATCTAAGGATTTAGTCTAGGTGAGTCTCGGTCTCCCCCTATACCTACATCATATAAGAGATAATTTCTCTAAATATGGGCCGGTCCTCTAATATAGACCACCCGCCCTATTTCGCTAGATGTCGTTGCTATGCACGTGAAACTAGCGTAATTTGACTGCCCTACCTCGCAGCATACCACCCAGGGATCACGGCAGAGTTACAAGCACGTTTATGTCAGTGGCCGCCATTTTAATATTTTTGCATCATTTAATGTGTTTTTTCAGTAAGATTTGTAAGGCTTTTAATAATTTATTTAAAATATTGCAGCCTTGATTTTCAATATTATAAAATATAAATATATCAATTGTATTTTTGTTATTTATCGCGTAGCTGTATCTCTTCTGAATATTTTCTTAAAATTATGAAATATCAATAAGTAACCATTTTATAATATGGACCACTAAATGAGTTTTAAATATGGACCCAGTCCAATATACATTTCCTTTTTTATACTACGCGGGTAGCAAACAAGCCTACTGAGACTGATAGTAAGCTGTTACCGTAGCTAATAGACGTTAGCAATACTCATCACGCATTAACAGCAACGCACAAACTCCAAAAAAATTGCGAGAGTTAAAGGAAATAAAGAATAAGTCTGAAAACACTAAGATTAAGAAACTGTTTATAATAAGCGGATACTAAGCAAGAAAGGGGAAGCAAAAGGAGAGGTCCTTAATTTGAGAACTTACTCTACCTATCACTTTTAAAGAGTAAAGATTTTTTAGGGTTCTGTAGCCAAATGGCAAAAAACGGAACCCTTATGGATTCGTCATGTCTGTCTGTTTGTCCCTCCGTATGTCACAGCCACTTTTTTCCTAAACAATAAGAACTATGCTGTTAAAACTTGGTAAGTAGATGTATTCTGTGAACCGCATTAAGATTTTCATACAAAAATATAAAAAGAAGAATAAATTTTGGGGGTTCCCCATAATTAGAACTGAAACTCAAATTTTTTTTTTCATCAAACCGATATGTGTCTGTATCTATGGATAGGTCTTCAAAAATGATATTGAGGTTTCTAATATATTTTTTTTTCTAAACTGTATAGTTTGCGCGAGAGATACTTCCAAAGTGGTAAAATGTAAAATAAGAGAATGATAAAACTAAAAAAAATATATGATGTTTGAACGAGATCTAGTAAGTAGTTTTTTTTCAATACGTCATAAATCGTAAACCGCAATTTACCTTTCATACACTATTATTAAAACATCGATCAAAGTTACAACGAACTATAAGAACTTTTATATTATGTTACTTGCTGCTACGGAACCCTTCATGGGCGAGTCCGACTCGCACTTGTTGTAATTTTTTACAGATTGAATTTAGAGACAAGGTCTGAGTCCGAACGACGCAACATTAATACCTACATAGAGGTTGGAAATTAAATTAAAAAATAAACAGATAAGTATGATACTACTCGCAATGTACATTGGATGTAGTAACACTCATGTTTACGAACTGGAGGACAAACAAGGTGTAAAGGTCGAAAGGGTTCGAAATAGAGCAATATTTTGAGATCCTAAAATAACAACACCGTCTCTGTGTAATAATTGTCTGTCTAATTGCCTCTGTACTGATGGTATTTAGTATGCGGCTATTTTTATTAATGGTCAATGTTTAGTTGGACGTTGTAGGTTAATATATGTGTTTATTTTAGTAGTTGGGATACTCAAAGCTTATGACTAAGGGACCAAAGGCAAGGAGTTAAAGTACCTATACAACTATTTCAAGTTATTTTAAAATGGCACCTTGTTTTTTTAATAAATTAACTGCTGACTGCGCTAGTCTGATAGGTACATGATAAGTAAGTACGGACTATCCATATGTAGTCTCTCTCTTACGACACCTATGAAATGGAATAATGACAAAAGCGGGGAATGCGTTATGCGTGTTTATGGAAATTGATAGTCCCGAGCAAAAGTCATGGTACCACTTTGTATTCTGGCAAATGGCCGAGCATTTCAAGTGCTTTAAATATATAATAAAAATATCAATACACTACGTATTCTTGTCTCAAAATGGATAGCTGAGACAGAAATTGTCTTCTCAATTATTGTATCAAACGATTATATTCATGTTTTAGAATGTTTTGCACGCATTTTTATATTTCAATACCTTATTAGATTACCAAGTAAAACAGCTAGTCACAGTACACCACATAAGTTGTACGTTTCCTCAATTCCGCAACATCCCGTCGATTTCATAAAGAGGAAATTCACGGATATAACCAATTTGTCACCTTATCAAATAATTCGAAATGTAATTGCAATATGATTGAATCAATACCAATTGATTTTGTAGACGCTGATGTTATAAATGCAAGTATTCAATTAATTAAAGATTAGAAGACGTGGTCCAATTCAAAACTAAAGTATAACAAGAAATAGTGCAACGATAAATTATGTTACAAGTTAAAAGTCCTACGCTAGGAAACCTTGAAACAGTTAGTATACTTATCCAAACTCAGCCTTTAATTATGCGCAAGGAATGACGTCGTTATTGTATCACACTGTATTTAGTCACTTTCTCTTTAAGTAATATAAAGAAAATTCACGCATAAAATACTATACTTATATCGGCAGCTGAATTTCAACAGATGTAATTATGCGATTACGTACATCATACGTTCCATTACACCATAAATAAGTTTGCGATAATAATGTAGCAGTAAAAAATAACTACAGGAAAATTTCATACTCATTTTTGTGTGTCGTTTTAGCTCTTAATCGACTCGATTGTGTCGGCGAATCAAATAATTTATAACACACAAAAAATTACATCATAGCGGATCTAAAATTGAGTGCCGATGTCACAACAAAAATATGTCAGCCTAAAATAGCAGTAATAAACTTTTGTTTACACAATATAAAAGCCGTTCTGAATTTTCGATCCCGAGTTCTTAAGTCCGGTAACTCCGGTATCTTCAGTGCATCGATATAGAAAATTGGCAATAAGCGCATCCACTGCGACAGGCGCATACCTACAATACCGGACTTTTCGAACACAGGCATGTCAATGTCGAATTGTAAAACACTAAAGTAAAATCAATCATTCTTTCACGTTTTTAATTTATTATTTGTTTACATTGACGGAATTAGGCTGCTGGAATGAACTCTCTATGATCTCGATGAATTGAGTTCTCTGTGCAAATGCTACTGTAATTGCATCATAAGGAAGGTTTTTAATGTTAAGAAACATGGAGTCGTTTATTTACTAAATATATTTTAAATAAGAGACCAGAGCCAATCAATATCGCCTATTGATGGAAAAAGAGGTCGGTAAAATGCAGAACGCGTATCAACAGCGACATCCGATCTACATGGTTACAAAGCATATCGCCTTCTGGATGGTAGTTATAATGCTGTTTAATAAATTGAATCGAAACTAAATGATGACAACGAAAGCCGCTTTCAGTCAACCGTTGATATCAACAGTCTTACCCGTTGTCCTCGGTGAGCGACGCGACGCTACGTATTGCGACTAATACTTTAATCGCGTTTCGTCGCATTCATATTAGGCGACAACGTAGGCCATAGGCATAGCCCATAAGTGCATACAACCTCTATTTAACATTTTCGTATCGCGTCGCCTTGCGTAGTATTAACGCGTTTGTCGTTCACCTAGGACCACCCACTAAAAACCCACCTTGCGCCTTCGTCTGCCCTTACTACGGCGGATCACGAGTACCCCGTCGTATCGACCACGATCTGTAGGCGGCAGCCCCTTCGGGCACCTTCTCTTCTGCGACGCCCCGCGCACGTGGGCGTTACACCTTCGCGGTAGGCTTCCGCGGACGGCAGGGCAATCCCCAACCTCACCGTGTGCAGCCTCGGCTAGGGCGGCATCAGGCGCAGATAAGCGCGCCCGCACCGCCTCGCGCGCCGGCGGCAAATTGGGTCCGCGAAGAAAAATTCCTCCCGGGCCCTCTCCGTCACCTCCTTCCGCGAGATGACAGCCGCGCAGAAGGCGGCGACCGCGGTCCAGGCCGTCACCGCCAACCATCGCTCGCGCAACGACTGGCAGCGACAGGTAAAGAAGAGAGTCACGCCTATGACTGCAACGAGTTCCCGGCGCTGCTCATCCCAAGCCGGGCATGATGATAGAGCGTGTGCTGCGCCGAGTCCTCGCTGCAGTCGCAGTGGTGACAACCTGGGGTCGTCTCCGTCCTAGCGATCGTGTGCAGGTATTTGCCGAAGCAACCATGCCCCGACAAAACCTGCACCAACCGGAAGGTGAGGACCCCATGCTGCCGCCCTGCCCATTCATCCAAGATCGGCCGGAGCGCCCCTATGGTCCAGAGACCAGCCAGGGGCGTCTCCAGCCGAGACTTCCACTTAAAGACAGTGGCGCGGCGGGCATCTTCCCGCTACGAAGAGATGGCGCTCGGCGAGGGGCGCCTGCCCCCTGCCCGTGCCGTCAACGCCCGCCGATAAAGTCAGCGAGCACTTCCGCCTCCAGATCCCATGGGCCCCCCCATCCGGCCAATGCGCAGGCTGCATCGGTCGAAACCGTGCGGTACCCGCGTATTGCCCTGACCGCCGAGAAACCGACGCGTGATGTCGCAATAATCCGTTGGCTAATCACGGTGATCTGCCAACCAATCACAGTGATCACGATACGATCGACATGTGAGATATGAGATTCTGCCTAACCCCCCGGGTTCGGAATCAAACGCCCGAAAGCGGACGCCGTACTGACGAGTCTTGGCGCAAGACGGCGAAAGTGCTCGTCGAAGTGCAACCGTCCATCCAAAACCAGGCCCAGATATTTCATGTGGGCCTGGATCGGAACACCCCCTTCATTGACTGTTATCGAGGGGCTGGCAGGTGGGGGCTGAGCGCGGAGCTTGTTAAGCGCCGCGCGGTACGGACGTCCCCAGGGGTCACGCTCGAGACCCTCCAGCATCTCCTGCCTTTTCGCATCTTTGGCCAGCTTAGGTCCGGGAGAGCTCTATCTGGATATACCTATGATCAGATAGGGTCTCGACCTCCTCCAGGACACGCCAGTTCCTTACACGTGCGGCGACACTGGGGCTAGCGAACGAAAGGTCCACTATCGACCCGCCCCAGCGCCCCACGCACGTCAGGGCGCACCCTCGGTTTAACAACCAGAGGTCCGCCGCCGCCGCCCACTCTTGGACCGCCGCACCTCGGGTTTGATTAATGAACTAAGTGAACAGATAATAATCCTTAAAGTTTAGCGTAGTATCTTTCATCTATGTTTGTGTTCTGGGTGCATGCAATTACACTTTCAATTTCAGTTATATTTTGTATTTCAAAACAAGAATGAAATATAATTGATGTAACTATTTCTAGGAGGATAAATACAAAACATAGGTCATTACAAAATCATAGGTCATTAGAATATTCCATTCGATTCTAAGCACCAACAGACCGTAACAAAAATAGCAGGTAGTAATTACGACACAAACAATAACAATTCTGGGAACGTTTATTATACAAAATGCGTGTTTTTGCACGGCGTGTGGTGTTGATATATTGTGGTGTTGTTTTGAGGATCAGTTTCTATTTTACATTGTAATCAAATCTGCAGTGTACGGCCTCGAGAGTGAAAGGACGTGGTAAGCCCGCACTATCAGTGTAGAGCTAATATAGTAACTGCTACACAACGGCAGATCAGAAGTTTTCCGAATCATTACAATGAGGACATGGGTACTTTTAAAGTACAAATTATTTGTAAATGAGGAATAGTATAGGTATATAGCCATGTGGGGCCGGCTTTAGAATTGTCCCACCCCTCTCCACCCATGGGAGTCGTAAGAGCCGACTGAAGGAATACCGTGGGAGTGGGCAGCAGCACTCCTTCGAGTATTAACATCCACTGTTATCGCCAACCCGCCTGCCAAGCGTGGCGATTACGGCACTATCCCCCATTCTTGGGGAGGCCTATGTCCAGCAGTGGACGTTAAAAGGCTGATGGATGGATGGATGATGGTAGCTTAGTGGCTAAAACGTGTCCCCAAGAACGCGGCGTAATCCTGCGTAAGGTTAATTTTTTTCTACGACTTATAATTGGTCACTTCGTGTATAATATCGATAAATTATTAATAATGATTATTATTTTTATTATCACGGAAAAATTAAGAGTTCCTGTGAGATAGCTATTTTTTATAATAATTTATTGTTGATCTTGTATAAATTTCATTTCGTAAAAAATGGCTAGTAAATTATTACTAAAACATTGTGCTTCATAATTTATCCAACCTTTTTTTACATAGATCATGCAAATATTCTATAATTTTTTTGAGATATTTTTGTAAATAATCGTATGTCAGTACATATTTTTAAGCATAGCATCACGCCTGTATTCCCCGAAGGAGTAGGCAGAGGTGTATTACACATCCACGGTTCACCAGCTATGTTTAAGTCCCACGTAATAGGGGGCAAGCCTATATATTGCCGTCTACCGGGCACATTTCCAAACTCCGGGCTGCTACTGAAAATATTTCGTTTTACTAAAAAGCTCAATAACATTGCTCGACCCGGGGATCAAACCAGAGACCTCATGCAGTCGCTTACACTACCACTGCACCACAGAGGCAGTTAGGCACATATTTTTACGTATAACTTTTCCTACAGCTAAGATTTCCTGATATCAGGAATACTTGTGAGAGGGAGAGAGCGTATATAAACAATGGGAAGAAGTACTAAAAACAGGCCATTGAAATTACAATTCGAGATTTCTATGTTCAGAATGCAATAAAGGCCAATTTATTCTTGGCAGTTCCGGATACGATGAGAGGTGCTTCTGCAGAACTTGTAACTTTAATCTGATAACAAATTCATTGGAGAAAGATTGGATGCTGTAACTCGGATTGAACTCGTGAAAGAAGAATATTTCAACACGATACGGAAATTTATTGAATCGCAAAACATATATTATGGCTCTAGCTACGATATTTTTAGCAGTTATAACAACAGCTACAATCTGCAACCTCCATATAATTTAAGATCAAACAAATTATGCGATACCGAGGCTTGTCAAATATTGTCTACTAGCAGTTGCACGCGTCTTCGTCTTTTTTTTTTTAACCTGGAAATGTTTACCTAACCGCACACCCCGTCGTTCGGGGCAACGAACACGGAGTGTGGGACCCTCACCCATTAAAGAAACCCGCCGTGTGCTTACATTATTGACATTTTAATAGGGATCCAGGGAGTTCGTTCACGCATCACGCAAAAACTACTGAACGGATTTTGATGCAACTTTTTTTATTTGATAGCTCTTGATTAGACTTAAAACTGGTATACATTTTATCCCGCTACTATATCGGGAACCTGAGATATAACTTAAAAACTAGCTTTTGGCTGCGGCGGAACCGCGGGCAAAGGCTAGTTAAATATAAAAAGTAGAAAATGATATTATAATAAATAATTATGGTTATTAAAGCGTGTTTCCTTTTACTTTTTTAAACTATAATTTTTGGTGTTATATGGCACTAACATGCGATTTTATAAATAAATCAACAAAACTTCTGTGGAATGCACGATAGAAGTTTTACCCATATTGACGAGTTTCGAACATCATAAAATATTTTACTACTACTTATCTGAAAAGGCATCATTATAAACCATACAAATAAATAGCTCAAATGCTGTACTGGACAGCCAGCCTCAGGTCCTTCACAGACTATTCCCAAATCAACCGGCAAAGTGGTGCGCCCGAGGCCCTTATCATAGTTTGAAAATAAAAGGGTTATATTCAATTGGAGTACGTACTACAATTCTGAGCGAATCCGATGCAGAATTGCAATTTAGAAACTAGAATTGCCACTTAAATATATGACGTCATGACCTATGGAGGATATCGTCCGTGCCCAATTAAGTGCGCAGATAGGTCAGATGTGGTGAACATGGTGTTTCGCCCATAATTTGGAAATAGAATTCTTTTTTTAAACTAAGAATAAGTCCATATGCACAGGGAACATAAACTTCAAATAATGTATACGAGCCCCGATGCAAAATAGTTCGTCTAGAGTGACATTTTCTGTGATATTTTTTCTAAATTCATTATTTTTGTATATCTACGAGTATATAAAATTTTAAGCTGTTCTACTATCACATGTCGCGTTACTTATGCAATTTTTTAATTATGAACAAATAAAATATTTTAGCTTTTTAAATTTATACATATCCTGTTTTAAATTAGAAGAAGTTATAAGCAAAATAGTTCGTCTAATTGTTAATCGACGCAAAAGAGTTCGTCTATTGGTGAGTTAAATAAGATTATTCCTTTTTTGTACAATTATGTTGCATAATTTAAATTTGTATAAGTAATTCTGTGCCATTTGTCAAGTGAGACAGTATAAATTCTGAAAATTTCAGTTTTTTTTCATTAGTTTTCAAATAACAATGGGTCGTGGCAAACCTGTGTATGAAGAGCTTCGAAAGCCAATAGTTTGTGGGGTCGATGCTGGCAAATCAAGTTACCAAATATCTAAAGACTTGATACTTCCCAAGTCTACAGTCCAATCTATCATTCAGCACTATAAAAAGAATAGAACAACTTCTTGTTTGAAGAAAACTGGTCGACCACGCATCACAAGTGCAGTAGAAAACAGACACCTGAAGAAAATTATCAATAATAATCGTCGTGCTCGAGCTGGAGAACTCACGGTAATGGAAGGACATGATTCACAAAGACGTCTCAGTTGATACTTGCAAAAGAGTCCTAAAAATAATGGGTTACGGATTTTACACCGCTAAGGAGAAACCACTGTTGACTGCTGTACAAAAGAAAAAGAGGTTGAAGTTCGCTCGTGATCATTTAAATTGGACTTCCGATCAGTGGCGTAGTATCATTTGGAGTGACGAGTCCAAATTTGAAGTGACAGTCGGCGATGAAAGGAAAAAAGTGATTCGGAACAAAAATGAGGCATTTCATACTGATTGTCTCAAACGCAAAGTGAAGTTTCCGGCGTCTCATAGGATATGGGGCTGCATGTCTGCACAAGGTGTTGGTGGTATGCAGTTTGTGGATGGTTCTATCAATGCTGCAAGGTATCAAAACCTTTTGGAAGAGAATTTACTGCCCTCTATTCCGTCACTTAAGCTTCAAGATTCCTTCATTTTTCAACAGGATGGTGCTTCCTGCCATACTGCAAGGACAACAAAGACGTGGCTACTGGCGAAAAGCATCCCTACAATCGGATGGCCATCTAACAGCCCGGACTTGTCGCCAATCGAAACCCTATGGTGTAAAATGAAAAAAGTTCTCCGTAAAAATCCATCAAGATCGAAGAGCGACTTAAAGGCTAAACTCTTGGCCGTCTGGGAGTCAATTACGCCTGAGGAGTGTGCAGCGTTGGTTGCAACCATGCCTCTTCGCATTAAAGCTGTCATTGAGAGCAAAGGCGACATAACTAAGTGGTAGACGAACTATTTTTTTTTTTGCGTGAGTGACAAGGGTAGACGAATACTTTTGCGTTATGTTTTTAGAATAATTTTTTAAATTTTTTATGTTATGTAAAGTCATGAAAGAATTTCAGTTATGTTAAAATAAACTTTAAAATTTTCCTCAAATTCTGGTTTACTTTTTACTAAACATTCTTAATTATTTTGCCAATATTTACTTTCTATATTTTACGCTTTGCACTACTTTCCATACTAGACGAACTATTTTGCATCGGGGCTCGTAGATGTCAGATTATAAGTCTATCCACCCCGGAACTGTCTGTCTGAGCGCATTAAACTCATAAACTACCGAACGAATTTTCCCGCGGTTTTTACCAATATATAAAGTGGAGAGAATCTTGAGGAAGATTTATTTTTAGGTGTGTATATATATAATTCATTAACGATTGATATAAATGCCTTGGTAAATATATCGTTACCGGACAGAAAATAGGCACACCTCAGAACAACTTTAAAGTTGTGAAAAGCACAAATATACAATGTACCTAATTGCTTTTATTGGGAACCATTCGTCTAGTCAATCCTGTTCCTCCCTCCTACTTATTTCTGACCGAAACACAGATAATTCTCTGATAATTTAAATTTATCAATCCGTAACTGGTACGTTGGTTCATAACAGTGTTGTAGAAAAAATATGGTATGGCTTCAGACCTATTATGATTCAGCAACAAGGTTACCTATTCTCACTTCAATTTATGAGTGTTGCTTTTTACAGCAGCTGTTTAATTTTTATTGTGTAATTACAGCCAACTATTACTCTTTGTAAGCAAGTGTGGCTAGTTCTCTACAGAGTTTAAAATATAATTTTATTTTCAAGACCAATTAAAGAATATTTACTATACTTAAGTAAAATTATTGTATATCTACCGCTTCTAGAGGTTCTGCAATCAGTGGACGAGCTGTCGTAAATTGTGCTTCAGGCAAACATTTCTATCGGGGATTACACCATAATGTTTTTGAATGGATAGTACTGTACCAATTGGTTAAATAAACCATGCTCCGTTTTACAAATGGAAGCTAAAGTCGCTTGTTTTTATTCACTATACAAAAAATACATTTCTTTTTTATAGTTGCATGTACCGGTTATTTTCATCATAAAAACTTAACGCATCATCCATCCATCCTTCCATCAGCCTTTCGAAGTCCACTGCTGGACATAGGCCTCCCCAAGAGAACGCCACAACATGTGTTTCGCTCATAGGGGGGATAGTGCCGTAATCGCCACGCTTGGCAGGCGGGTTGGCGATCGCAGTTGATGTTGTTAATACTCGAGGGAGTGCTGCTGCCCACTCCCCCCGGTATTCCCTCAGTCGGCTCTTACGACTCCCATTATAATTCTAAAGCCGACCCCACACGGCACAGTATTACTTAAATGCCGGATACAGCATGTGTCGTGTCCGGTACGTGCATAATTGCAAGCGGTGACACAAATATGCTCTATGCTTAATTAGATGTCTTCAAAAATACTATGTTTTTTATACCGCTGGGGTGGATAACAAGCATGGAGCTAGCATGATGGTATGTGGCTACCGTTACCATTGACACTAGGAATATTAGAGGCAGCAGTCGCGCAATTCTAAGTACCTGTAGGAAAAAGGTTTAGGTGGTGGAGAATGAAATATATGATAGAATGGTTATGACGAGGGGATTTTTGGCCTCTGGAGTTTGAGTTAAAACACCGCTGCAGTAGGAATACCTGTTATAACCACCAACCAATAGTGGGACTGAAAAGGTTTGAAAAACACACACACAACAAGTCCTTGCACAGCACATTACGCAATTTTTGTATTTGTTTACAAATTATTATTGCTCGGTGAGAGAAATCTGCATGCCTGAGAGATTTCCTAGGTGGCTTGTGAAGTCTGCCAACCCGCACTGGGCCATTGTGATGGACTATAGCCTGAATATCTTTCTGGGAGAAGAACCGTGGACATCAAAGTTAATGTACCTAGTAGGTATTTACATAGCTATACTGCAACAGTAGACATAAAAGAATCTTGTAAAAAGTAAGCTGTTTACTATCAAAAATACCATAGATAATAAAGATAATGGTATGGTACATATTTGATATAATGAAGAATTTTAATATAGATTACGGGATTGCTTAATTTACTTGTAAAATATACAAGGTTAAACCTGTATACGGTGACTCAAAAACTATTCTTTAGTACTACTAAAAAACCCACTAGGCAGATAGATAATTTTGCCAACTTGCGGCATCCACTCTAGGACATTTCTACTCGAGACCATCAGGTTTATACAGTATTCTTTATGCTTTGTTCCGCCAGTACATGTAAGGCGGAAACCTCGATCAAAGATATTCGCAAAAAAAAAACGTTGGAATTTTATAAATTGACTAAGAATAGATAGTATCACCACTCATTTCCATTCAATTGCTGTCATTAAAGTTTTTAAATGAAGTAGAATAAAAAAAAGACATAGCATCACGCCTGTATTCCCCGTAGGGGTAGGCAGGGGTGTATTACACAACCACGACTCGCCAGCTATGTTGAAGTCCCACGTAATAGAGGGCGAGCCTATTGACGTCTACCGGGCATATGCAGAGGTCTGCCTACCCCTTCGGGGAATACAGGCGTGATGTTACGTTTTTTTTTTTACTAAGAGAAATATGTACTTAAAAAACGTATGACAAGCTTTACCACCTACCTATGCGGCATAAAAAAAAACAGTGCAACTATTATACTATTTTCTTTTCTTTTGTCATTTTAGTTAATAAAAGAAGAAATAAGAATTATATTAAGCTGTAACAAATTGGCGGCCTATGAGTTACTTGCCGGGTTCTTCTGTGAAAGAAAGGCGGAATTCGGCCGCTTGTGGTGATTGCAATCGCCACTTAACAGTTGTGGATGCCCTTGCCTCAGGCGCTCATTATAATTATTAGTTAATTTTTGACGATATTAAGTGCTATATAATTAATCTATGAAATAAATATATTTTTGAAATTGACTAATTAAAGACTACAAATGTTAATAATCCACAACACTACAGCAGTATCGCTATTTAACAGACATTGTTATATTATATCTCCACAAAATAAAACATCTTAATAATAAATTTAGTGCTTAAACCATAAAACATATTTTGTATCAAAGTTGCATAAGACACTTCCCTAACAAGTTAAAGTTGGAAAACTTTTGAAAATTTTCTCGAGACTGCGCAGTTTATCATTTGGGAGTAAAATATAGTTAAAAATAGGAAATGGGATCGTATCAGCTCGGACTTTGGGCCCTGATTGCGGAATAGCTCTCCATTTGATAAGTTATTTAAAGTTTTAGCAAGCGTGCGCTGATCGCTTGATCCGACTTTACAAACATTTTGATAATTAACTTATGAAAGCTTAAGCAGCTAAATTGAAGTATATTTGTAGGTATTTTTTTTTCAAATCTTTTTGCTACTATTGAGCAGAGGTTCCTCTCAGTGTGAGGAATTCACGCTAATCTAGAGCGGGTTGGTAGGTACAACTAGACTTTACAAATAAATAATCTAGAAAATCTCTCAATCTACAAGCATGAAAACTTAAAAAAAAAGACTCAAAAACAAGTATACTTAAATTAAAAGTAAAGTACTTCTAAAGCTATTTTCCGTGTATTTTTATAAGGATTGAACACGTCAGTCCCGATATCAGCTTGATTGGAAACTTTTCTCCAATTTATTTGGCTTGCCATTTTGAAATTCGCCATCTTGTTTATTTTTGTGTGCCACTGCACGAGATTAAATGAACATGCAAAATTGTAGGAGCGTAACTTCTACAGGAAGTGGCTGAATAATGGTTTACAAGTTTTGAAACGGACAAGTTAAACGGAGCTGTGTCTGTACATTTAAGATATTTGAGAAAAATCAAAATACTGATAGGCTATACAGGCGACACAAAACAATTTTTTTTTGAATTTTTGTCTGTTTGTCTGTCTTTTAGTAGTTTGACAACAGTCGTTTGTTTGTTCGCGCATCACGCTAAAACTACTGAACGGATTTTGATGCAACTTTTATTGGATAGCTCTCGATTAGACTTAAAAACTGATTATATACATTTTATCCCGCTACTATATCGGGAACCTGATATACGAGTATAACCTAAAATCTAGCTTTTGGCGCAGCCCAAAGACGTTAAGTATGAATGTGTTATCGAAATTAGCAGTCAGGAGCAATTGTCACGATGGCTGAATTGGCAAAGCATCTGGACGGTATCCAGGAGATGCAGGTTCAAATCCTGCTCGTGACTGTTATTTTCGATTTCACATTTTTCACTTTGTGTTTAATGTATAGTGCTAAGCATGTCAAATGCTAAAAATATGTATAATATATACCGATAGTATATTAAAAAGTGTCTTATTTTTTATATTGTAAAATATTAGGTCGAAAAAGACATTAATATCAAAATATAGTGGGTAAAAAGAAGTATCTTATTATCACGCGCTGTGAGGCAGGAGGGTCCATGTAGAATATATGAAATATGATGAAAAGGAGTACTGTATGAAGTGAAAATTCATTAATCTGCAGTCCAACGACACAATTTAAAAGTTGTTATTTAATAGATTTACAGCAGTGATTTTTCCTATAAAATCATTTCTTCTTCACTCACTCAACAATCCAATTCTGCAGAGTTTCTTTTCCTTGAGGTTTGTGTCCAAGGGGTCAAAATGGTTATGGGTGTAGTTTATTGGCCTCCTTCTATTGACTATTTCACTGACTTAGAAGCAGTATTAGAATCAGTGGGCCCCGAGTACGCACATCATGTCATAATGGGTGATCCTCCTTGCTTCCTCTTCCTCTCGTTCTGTTAAACTCCTCCATATTATCCAATCTTCCGGTCTCCATGTGTTACCCCTTCAAGCTACTCACCACAATACCACTGGGGATGACACTTGGCTTGACATAATGCTCACATCCTCTCCTTCACTTGTCTCCTCTCACGGCCAGTTTCCTGCTCCTTGTTTCTCCCCTCATGACCTTATTTTCCTCTCCTATAACCTAAAACCTCCCAAACCAAAGCCCAAGGTGTTGCATTTACGCAGTTTTGCTCGCATGGATATTGGCCAACTGTGTATTCAAGCGTCGGCTCTCAATTGGCAACCTCTGCTTGTAGCAAGAACTGTGGATGACAAGGTCAGCATTTTTAATAAAACTATTATCGATCTCTACGACACTTATGCCCCAGCAGTGAAGATTAAGCTGAAGCATCCACCTGCACCGTGGATGTCAGAGGCGATCCGTAAAGCGATGCGAAGTGGAGACGCTGCTTTCCGCAAACACAAAAAACAGCGTTGTGATAACAACTGGGTACTTTTTAAGGCTGCTAGGAATCGGTGTAACCAAATGATACGTAACGCTAAAAGCCGATATATCTTTAACAGTATCTCTTCTTCATCTCCTTCTGAGATTTGGAAATTTCTCGGGAAACTTGGTATTGGCAAATCACGGGATACAGACATCCCTAGTACTGTAGATCTGGATGATCTGAATTGCTTTTTTAGCGATACAGTTCCTTTAGATACTGTTACCCTATGTCAAACTCTAGACTACATTGCTAATTTACCACGTCCCGATATTATTCCTTTCAACTTTTCTCCAGTGACATCTGATGAGGTTAGAAAGATTTCCCTGTCCATTAAATCAAAGGCGATTGGCTGCGATGAAGTCAGTCGGCGAATGATTGTAACCATCCTTGACCACTTGCTCCTTCCTAAATCGCATATGCTGAACTTCTCTCTCAACTCGGGTGTGTTTCCGGCTCTATGGCGTAAGGCATATATGTCTATCCCTTGTCCAAAATCTCTAATCCTTGCCTTCCTCATCATTATCGTCCTATCTCTATCGTTCCATTTCTTTCCAAGGTTTTCGAACGCTGTGTCCACAAACAGATTTGCAATTACGTGCGCTCTAATAATCTCCTAAGTGCGTTTCAGTCGGGATTCAGGCCCGGATACAGTACGGTTTCCGCACTTCTGAAAGTAACTGATGACATCAGAGCGGGCATGGAGGATACACGAATCACAGTGCTTGTTCTTGTAGACTTCACAAACGCTTTCAATGTCATCAGTCATGACATCCTGTTATCGATCCTCTCCTATCTTATGAACTCATCAGATGCCCTGGAATGGTTTTCCTCATATCTTCAGGGGCGCCAGCAATCTGTCCGTGTTGGCGATTTATTGTCCGGATGGCGTGACTTGAGTACTGGTGTCCCTCAAGGCGGCATACTATCTCCTCTTCTTTTTTCTCTTTTCATTAATTTTATAACTCATGACCTTCGTTGTGCGTATCATTTGTATGCTGATGATTTGCAGATATATACACAAACTAAAATGTGTGACCTTCAATCTGCTATTGCTGATATTAACAGTGACCTTGCTAAAATCAGTGACTGGTCTACGAGGTTTGGCCTAAGCATAAACCCCAACAAATGCCAATCAATATTAATCGGCAGCCCTCGAATACTATAAGTAGTCTTCCACCAATACTTTACAACGGTTTCGTCGTACCATTTAGCAGTGATGTCAAGAATCTTGGGCTATTTCTTGATGGTACACTCTAATGGAGAACCCAAAGCTATCCTGTTGTGGAATGCGTTGCCTCTGGAGATCAGGATGGCTACTATATATATATATTATTATGTATATGTATTATATGCGCCGTGTGTGGCCGGCTTTAGAATTGTCCCACCCCTCTCTATACACGGGAGTCGTAAGAGCCGACTGAGGGAATACCGGGGGAGTGGGCAGCAGCACTCTCTTTCGAGTATTAACAACATCCACTGCGATCGCCAACCCGCCTGCCAAGCGTGGCGATTACGGCCTTATCCCCCATGATGGGACCGCTCGTTGTGGCGTTCTTTAGGGGAGGCCATGTCCAGCAGTGGACGTTGAAAGGCTGGTGGATGGATGGATGGATTATATAGGAAATTCATATTTTATTGACATAAATTTTATGCAGCGGGTGCATTTGGCATAACTATGATTATTATAGGGATTGGACAAAATAATTAACGTCTCACTTAACGTCGCGTTCGAAAAACAACATTAAATGCGTGACTATACGCTTATCGCGTAAAGATGCATTCGTTATGGACGGTTAATATGATCGTTGAGTGTTTTTATAACTATTATATGATATGGCTCTGATAACATTCATATTCAGTAGCTAACTTATCGGCATAAATTACAGAAGTGGAGAGAGATAGCCAGTATTGAGTCTGCTCTAAAACTGGATTAGCAGAGCTAGATTTGGAGGCGTAAGTTCAAAGCTTACAGTTGAGATCCGTTAACACAAAGAAAAGATTCTCAAGAGTCAATGACAAATTAGTTTAACTTGCATTATTATGATGCAGATTGTTCGCATGATACAATTCAAAAGAACTACGACAATAGCGCCCAGGACATACAACACAGACTTGGAAAGAGCTACTTATATAATTATAGAAAAACAAATTTAAACACGAACGAACTAAATTAACTAGTAGGCTAGTAAATCCGAAAATAATTAATCAAATCTGCCCATAGAAGTTACTTCAACGAGTTCAATCATACTAAAAAGTTACTATTCGGCTCTTCCCTAGTTAGCCAATAAGAGACATAAATTCTGAGAACTTAAATTACAAGGTGCACATGACCTCAACCTCTTCGTATTCAAGTATTAATCATATTCTATGTATTAGAATATTTATTCAACGAAAATATTTACATTAGGTTATTGCTTTGGCAGTTAAAGTTATATGGTGTTGTAGTTAACACCGAGAAGACGGCATATTTTATTATATTTGAAGAGACGTATTTGCGATCGAGAGCAACCGGATATTACGAGCAGTCATAAAACGACAAAATTAATCCATTTACATCTCTCATATAAGGACTTTATAAATAGCTACGAATTTATTGAAGCGCTCTTTCTAGCTGCATTAAATGTAAATAATTTACACGTTAAATCTTTACTTATAATACAAAAATTTGTTTGTAAAGGCAGGAAAAATATACCTAACCGCATACCCCATCACTCAGGGCAACGGACAAGGTAGTGTGGGGCCCTCACCCACTAAATAAACCCACCGTGTTCAGTCTCTCCGCCTGTACTAGCAGACCACTGGAACTAAAAGACATTAGTTCAGTGGTTCGCCGGCGACTTACCCTTTCGGGTAGGTAACCTAATTTAGCGACGCTTCCGTATGCCGTTGTCCCGTATTCGCGGCTACGGCATTGCGGGTGGCGGACGTTCCCCGGCCAATCTACCCGTAGTGTCAGCAAGGGCGGCATCACGCGCAGGTGCAAGTACCAGCGAGAGTACGAGGTGCTGGACGATGCGGGCAGCGAGGATTCTGTCCAGCAGCTTGACGGCAAATTCTGTGTCATTGCTACGACTCTTTGTAGTGAGATAAAAAATTATCTCGTGTTTACACGCCTTTCCCTCCCTCTAGCATACTTCCGTCTTTTAAAATGTAGTAATACAATTATTAAGATTATCATCTTCATCCATTGTAGCTACTCGGGAGTAAACTCACACTACTGATCTCCATAAGAACGTAGAGGCAACTGGGAATACTGAAAACTGAACCAATAAAATGTCGTCACGAACAGCTAGAGACGATAGTCGTCCAACGTACAAATTAACTGTTACGACCATAGATATAGTATAACCTCATATATGTATACCTACGTATACTATATCTATGGTACGTACGACATAGTGCGAACGCGGCCTTACTCATCGTGGGAAATACAACTCATTAATACAAAAGCCTTCCAGAATAGTTATACTCTGACAGCATAAACATAATTTTTAATTACAATTACTGCAACTGCAGCAAACTGTCGTAAAATAAGTAATTTCACGAGTCTCTTGCTGTGACAGCACATTTTTCCAAGATAATTGAGTCTCATAGAAGTAAATACGTTTTTGCAGTTCTGAGAAATTTATCTTGTACATTCCAAACGTATTTAATAACTAAGTAATATAATTAGTGTCCGTAAGGATTGAGGAGCCACTTTTCGTATCTTAATGAAATTTTTATACTTATTTAGTAGTATTTAAAAAAATTGTAGGATCGATCCGCGATTTTGTATTATAATACTTCAAAAGTTATATGAACAAGGTGGCACCTCAATCTAAATGTTTGGATTGAGGAGCCATGTCAGAACTAGGAATATGATAGATGAATATTTATCAAAATTTGGTATGATTTTGTAGCATTTGAGAGTAATTAGTAGATAAAATCTGAGCTCAGTAGTATCAAAACTAAAAAAGTTACCATACATTATATGTGGCTCCTCAGACCATACATATATGAATCGTCATTTTTCAAACAAGCAGTTATTCAATTAATGCGCAATTTTTTAAACATTTAGTAGTAAGTTTATTAGATTTGTAGGACAAGAGTCAGTAATTAAAAATTAATGAATTGGGAGATATGGCACATTTTATCTGGCTCCTCAATTGAGATGCTTTCGTAAATAGATTTGCCTCTATCTACATATACTTGTGACGAAATTTGGAACAAAAAACATTTATGTTTTGTATAAATTTATACTAATTGCACGTTTAATCATACCATAAAAAAATTCAATATCTACGAAGTTATTAGCTATTATATAATTTCCTAACAAATTGTTTTGAAGGGTGTCCATGAATAAAATATATAACAATAAAAATTGTTGTTTGTGTAAGAAATATCTTGCTCGCGCGCGCGTGAGCGTGTGTGTTTGTGTATGTGTGTGGGTGTGTGTGTGTGTGTGTGTGTGTATGTGTGTGTGTTAGTGTGGTGTGTGTGTGTGTGTGTGTGTGTGGTTTTGGAAGGTCTAAAAGGTGAAGGTCTGGTGGCCGAGATTATGTTTTAATAAATTTTTCATTTCTTCATAGTTTAAGGAACTAAGACATTTATGCAAGACTGATCTATATTTACGAGCAATAAGAGAATAAATTTGAAGCTTTGCATTAGCTCTGTTGTATAGAATAGGGCTTATAAAATAGTATTGACGTCTTGTTTTTATAATATTGGCTGATTCTGAAGAAAATCATAATCATCCATCCATCCACCCAACAGCCTTTCATCGTCCACTGCTGGACATAGGCTTCCCCAAAATGGGGGTTTTACCATAATCATCACGCTTTGCAGGCGGGTTGGCGATCGCAGTGGATGTTTTTAGTACACAGGGGAACGCTGCTGCCCGGTCCCCCGGTAATCCCTTAGTCGGCTTTTACGGCTCCCATAGGAAGAGACGGGGGAAAAAAAAATAACGATAAATCATAAAATAACGAATAAATAATAAGGATTTTGTTGCTTTGGTCACTAATGCTTCAAATAATGACTTTACCCGCGGCTTCGCCGCAGCCAAAAGCTAGTTTTTTTGTTATTTGTTCCGGATATAGTAGCGGGATAAAATGGACACCAGTTTTTCGGTCTAATCAAGAGTTATCAAATAAAAAAAATTGCATCAAAATCCCTGCAATAGTTTTTGCGTGATGCGCGAACAAACAAACAGATAAACAAATAACAATTCTAAAAAAAATATGTTGTGTTTAGACACGGCTATATAGCCTAAAAAAAAATATATTACAATAGTTGCTTAGAATTTCGATAATGTCGATTAGTTAAAAATTAAATTTCAAAAACTAGTCTCTTGGTTTCATTCATATAACATGGTCACCCTTAATAGCGAATTCTTAAGGAATATCGAAAAGTATTTTTTTTAGATACCGAATATATACAATATTGATCTATACATATTTATTTAGTAGATATTTATACTAAATGTTAGTGTCTCTGGTTTTTGATTACGTTGTGATCTGAGGTAGCTACAGTCAACTATTTATTAAGCTGAACGTCAGGATTGAGGAGCCAAATATAATGCATTTATTTACTAAATTCACTGAGTTTTACTACTTTCTCCATATGCTACAAATTCGAACACACTCACTGCTAAATGTTTTTTTGGTGTGGAATATAAATTGACCATTACTTCTATAAAAATTCACATTCCTATGTATAGATTGAGGAGCCACATTAAAAGTATTGTATATTCTTGAATATCAACAGTACTGGACTCAGATTTTTAGTAGGCACTATACACAATTACTACTAAATGATAGAAAATTTTCAAAAATATTAGGTATATACTTTGCGTGTTCTAGGTGGCACCTCAATTCAGATGTTTGGATTTTTACATTGGTATATCATCTTTGGATATATTTTACTACAAATTTCAGGATTTGGCCTACAAAATTATTTGCTTTCCTACTAAATATGCCGATGATTTTCCTTTGAAAATCTGAAGTGGCTCCTTAATCCTTACGGACACTATAATTAAACTGCCTCTGTGCTAGCAGTTGTGTATGCGATAGCGGATCATGAGATCTTGGGTTTAATCCCCGGGTCGGATCAACAACAAGTTATTGAGCTTTGTCAAGAAATTCTGAATAGCAGCCCAGAGTTAGGAAGTTGACGGTGTTTTATCCTCGTTCATCGGAAAGTCATAAATACTGCGCCTCTCTCCAGCCATTTCGGAATGCCGTCCCATCGTACCATCGGACTACGAGAATGAGGGAATAGAAAGTGTACTTATATTTTGCGCACACTTCCGTGCACTAATCTCCTGCGTTGGCTATTATAGTGTCTGTTGATACTTGGCTGCCGTGACCGAAATCAATCTGGAGGCTATCATCGTCACATAAGTGGAAAGGATCGTCAAGTCTTCAAGCTACATACGTAATAACATCTCAAATATCAAGACCCGAAGAATGGCACCAGTATTTGACATTATGTTAAATTCAATTCTTTATTGCACTCCATAACTAACTAACTTATCATCACGCCATTTCCCTTGCGGGGTAGGCAGAGAGAACAGAGTGCCAAGAGGCTCTATTCTTGCATAAATCTCTCGCTTCCTCAACATTCATACTCTCTTCATACACGCTCGCCGGTTTCGGAGACTCCTGACTCCACCTTCCTTCAATACATGACCAATTTGGTCTAGGTAGGTAGGTAAGTCTCGATCACCCCTGTACCTACATCCTTCCACTTTCGCATTGTATATATCTTCTTAGCCAGTCGCTCGCCCGGCATACTTTCCACATGTCCGAACCATCGCAGCATTCCCTTTAGCATCTTTACACCAATACTCTCTTTCATACCAACTCGCTCTCTTACGTCATTGTTACGAATGCAGTTAGTCGCTTCACTCCACAGATTGCACTCCATAATCTAACAAAAAACGTATTTATTCTATAAAAATAAATAAAATTCTGTCAGTTTGTAATGTCAAAATAACCCGTGGTCCTAGGTGAACGACAAACGCGATAATACGCCACGACGTAACGCGACACGAAAATATCAAATAGAGGTTCTATGCACTTATGGCCTACGTTGTCGCCTAATATGAATGCGAGGAAACGCGATTAAAGTATTAGCCGCAATACGTCGCATCGCGTCGCTCACCTAGAACAACGGGTTACAGCTTTTTACAAAAACCCAATATCTAAATTTGTCTACCTATCTGGGTGTTTGTCACTTCCATAACTATAATGAAAATTCTATGAATACGATAGTCAAGTAAACTGTAGTTTACCTGTGCCTTTATAAGCAGAATATAACATTAAAAAAAAATATATACTACCTATTTGATTTCATCGTGGCAGGTGAGTAACGGTTCAACTCATCAGTGCAACTGCAGCTTATGTACAGGCACAGACAATTGAGGTTTTCGACATAAAGTCCCCAAGCCTAACAAATTGTATTGTTGTTTTTACTTTTACTCTACTACGGCAAAGCCCAGAGGAGGGTTATATAGAATTTCAAACTTTCATGGTCACTTATAATTCTAAACGTGTTTACGGGATTTATACCATGTAAATTTTTACTTACGAGTCCGATATTTCGGCACTGTTGCAAGCGCCATGATCACGGAACAACTGAAGTCCTTGCGGGTGGGAATAGTTTTTATTATTCTGCGGTTAGAAATATCGGTCTACCCGCTTTCTCACTCGTTTATGACACGCAACACTATCTATGGAACCACTACCACTGGTCTCACTCACGTATCGAGCTCGATCACGACACACAGTTGTGTACAACAGTGCCGAAATATCGGAAACTCGTAAGTAAAAATTTACATGGTATAAATCCCGTAAAAACGTTTAGAATCAGAGGAGGGTTATGTTTAACCGTAGGTATGTTATGTATATTTAGATATTTTTATATATATTTTTAGCGTTTGACATGCTTAGCAACATACACATTTTTCACTTTGTGTTTAATGTATGTTATGTATGTTTATCTGTTCCCGCTATAGTACTAAGTAACTTATGATCGTAATGGACCCCGTCACCAAGGACTGCAACAACAGAGGTATCGATATTTTGTTATTTTTATATAAGTGCTAGGCTTAGCTGCAGCTAAAAGCTAGTTTTTAGGTTATATCTCAGGTTTTGATCTATTTTTTTTTTTTGTTGAGGCGGGAAAAAATGTTCCTAACCGCACAACCCGTCGTTCGGGGCAAAGAACAGGGTAGTGTGGGGCCCTCACCCACTAAATAAACCCGCCGTGTGCCGTCTCTCCGCCTTTGTTAGCGGGCCACTGGAACCATACTTATTACATTCCTTCAGTGGTAGCGTGTGCTTAGCCTAACTGAAAATCATAACTTACTTGCTGTATTATGTTCACTTGTCGAGTTTCCACTTTAAATGATAAGTAAACATTATGGTAACGAATTAATCGTCTTTGTGCTGAGCGTGGGCCAAGAATTTGAATAATCATGGCGCGGTTCACGTGGTTGAGTGTATAAAGATGTAATATGCGAGACACACGTAATAAGCAGAGGCCAGGCGAACGCAAAATTAATATTAACTCGGCGATATATCCCCATGAATTGTTTACTGAGATTTTTGAATTTGTTTCACCGATGTTGCTATGTGATGAGTAAATAAGATGTATTTATGTATATAATTACTTATATTATGTCTATATAAAGGTAACAAATGCCTACAAATACGTAAAATTGTTTGCAATCTATATTTAAAAACATACCTACAACCATCACACCATACTCAACTAACCGAGTTGAAGCAAGAAAGTAAAGGCATCCGATAGGTGGCTTGACTCGTAAAGACATCTAAAAACAATTGTGCAGTGGAGATTGCGTGTCGCCCTCGGTGACTGCGATAGCTTAGCCGTCCAAAGCACTTCTCCGTATTGTATGGAACCCAAGTTCGAATCCTGGCCGCAGTAAACTCTCTTGTCCCACTTTCACAAATATTTTTTTATTTAAAGTAGCTGAGTATGTCGTGCTAAAATACAGATCAAAATATAACTAAGGGTTTAGCTTTGCATCTGTTTTTTTGCGCACATCTTTGATATTACTGAACAAATTCTTATACAATTTCCACGTGTAAGAGGTACTAGAAATTGGCTTGGATCAGAATACAGACTTTAATTACCCGATGCCACTAAAAAGATTGCTTAATTATTTAACGATGACACTAAACTCCATGCAGGCGTAGTCACAGCCAGCAGCTAGTAAAAAATAAATGGTCATCACTGCCTACACTTTGATTGTTGTGGACATATGCTACTTTATATGCCAGAAAAGGTACGGTTGCTATGGGATAACTATTTTCAAGAGACAGTGTCGTTACATTCACGCATTCATATTTTATTGTACTAGACTCTGCCTGTGACGTCGTTCACGTGGACTTCAGAATGTAACTACGTCACCGGTTACTATGCATTAGTATCTTATGTCCTTTTTTGGTTCTAATGTACCTATAACGTTCATGATTACTAGTAGATAATTGCGTAAAATCGTATCAAAGAAACAAACAAACGCACTTTCGCATTTATAATATTAGGAATGATTAGGATTAGGCTTCACAAAATCGACGATGAAAGTAAGTAGTTTAAAAAAAGAATACGGCCCCAACGTAGCCTATAAAGACGCTCGCAACACCAGAGGCAGCACTTGCGCATCGTGTACTTACTCAAAGGAAGGGATGGAACCTATCCACCTGGATAGGAAGGATAATAAGTAGAGGAGGAAGAGAGATAGTATGGGCCACACAATAAAAAAAAACACTTTTTCAATTTTATTGCCTACATTAGTTGGAAGCTTCTTTTTTTTTATAAAATCGTATTCTGGAATCTTATACGTGATGTGAATAAAATTGCTATTTTATTTATCGTATTTACTCGCGTAGTTTTGCCCACGCTAATGATAAACGCGTGCCAATACCAGTTATAGCCAGGCGTCACATATTAATCTGTCTAAGTACCTACATAATTTTCTCTCATTGATGATGACGTTACTAATCTATGTATATACCTACCTATATAAATATCAATTTCTGATCGTTAGTCTCGCAAAAAACTGGCTTCATCGATTTGAAGATTTCTTTTTTTGTTCGCTCTTATACAGGATGATTTAAAAGTAAAAAAGTGTGTGTGTGTGTACTTATGTACACGCGTTAGAAGTTATACTTCTTTGGCGGAACAAGATAAAAATATTTTCAAAATTTTTATCTATCGTCTTATTCTACGTTTGTACAAAAAACGACACTAACAATAGAAAAAAGGTATTTAATACATTGAAAGTTTTATTATAACGCATTATCTAGTTAAATAGTTTATTTAAATATCTCAAAAAAACTAAAATGTTGACTATAGCTAGCTTCAGGGTGTCGGTTTTTCGTGACGGTGTGCGCGCGCATCGTAAAAATTTACTCTCATCATTTTTCCATAACGCGCCAAAAGAAGTATAACTTCAAAAACAGGGGGAAACCTATAAAAAAAAATTAAATTGGAAAGTTCAATATAGGTAACTGTATATTTGGCACAACATTACAGCAACTGTTATTCTTTCTTATTCATTTGCATTACAAGCAAGTTTAATAATCTATCAAATTTTCGATTTCACATTTTTCACTTTGTGTTTAATCTATCAAAATCTAAATCTTCGACGATGCGGATCGATTAGGATTGATAATCGCTGATAAAATAAATTGTAGGTGATACGAAGTTAATCTAGTATAGATACAATATAATGGTAGTAGTGGCACTACTACCAGCGTCTCGCGACTGTATGAACCAGTTAGAAGGTTAATATGTGTTCATTTCATGTGCACTAACAACTGCTAATTATATAGGTAGTATGTAACCTTTTTTATGAACAGGGCACGGCGCCTTCACGGTGGTGGCAAAGGGTAAAGTGATTCATGCATTAATTGGATAGGTAAGGTTAAGTTATAATTACAACCACTGAAGTAATGTAACATAGTTCCAGTGGCCCGCCAATGCAGACGGAGAGACGGCACACGGTGGGTTTATTTAGTGGGTGAGGGCCCCACAATACCTACCCTGTTCGTTGCCCCGAACGACGGGGTATGCGGTTAGGCACTTTTTTTGGCGACTTAACAAAAACAAGGTTATATTTACAAGGCTAACAATAAGATGGGAATGGAGCAACAGTCTTAATGATTATTATTTTAAAAACAAATAGCTCTAACAACTGCCTCGGTGGTGTAGCGGTAGTGTATGCGACTGCTAATCATGAGGTCTCGGGTTCGATCCCCGGGTCGGGCAATGTTAATGAGCTTTTTCCTAAAAAGAAAAATTCTCAGTAACAGCCCGGAGTTTGGAAATGTGCCCGGTTGCTGTTTTATCATTGTTGGTTAATAGACATCCGTGTCGTCACTAAGGCCTGCATTGAAAATCAGCGTTGCAGTGCATCTTAATTGCTGCACTGCAACATCGTTGCTGAATGCGGGCCTTACCCTTGAATTTGCGTATTTTCTATTTTGTTGCGTTTTTCTAGGTTAAGAATATTTCTTTGGTGTCAATAAAATAATTTGTTTGTTTTGTTTGTAGACGTCAATAGGCTCGCCCCCTATTAAGTGGGATTTAACATATAGTCGTGGGTGTGTAATACACCTCTGCCTACCCCTTCGGGGAATACAGGCGTGATGCTATGTTTTACAAATAGCTGACCCGTAATTCCAAGAAGTTTTTAAATTGTTACTCTACCAAAGACAATTTAAAGATACCCAATGTTAGTGTCCAAATTAAGAAATAGGAAGGCTGTGATGGATGCGGAGTAAAGAAGACTGTGATTATTGATGTGAAACATCCAATGCGGAAGGAGAGTAAATTCGGCTGTTAGCGTGGCGACGCTTTTCAAATCAAATCAACTTGTCCCATTCAAATCATGCAAGTTAAATTTGACACACTTCCCGGTTCCCAATTGAGCTGAAATTTTACACGCATATGTATATTGCGTGACAATGCAATATTATGATGACATGGAGCTGATCTGATGATGGAGCTGGAAGCTGGACGTAGGAACTCTATAATGAAACGGCGCAACCCCATCGAGTTTGGCTTCGTATGATTCGTCTTGACGAGTACTTTGTCTCTAGGTGGTATTCAGGGTCTGATGATGAAGCTGGAAGGTGGCCACAGTAACTCTATAATGAAACGACGCAACCCCATCGAGTTTGTACTCGTTTGATTCGTCTTGATGAGTACTTTTAACTTTAGATGGTATCCAGGGTCTGATGATGGAGCTGGAAGCTGGCCATGCAAACTCTGTAACTAAATGGCGCAACTCCATCGTGTTAGGGCTCGTTTGAAATGTCTTGACTAGTACTCCAGTCCTAGATGATATCCAGGGTCTGATGATGGAGATAGAAGGTGGCTAGGAACTCCGTTATAAAACGACATAACTCCATTGAGTTTGGGCTCGTATGATTCGTCTTGACGAGTACTTTGTCTCTAGATGGTATCCAAGGTCTGATGATGGAGCTGGAAGGTGGCCACAATAACTCTGTAATGTAACGACGCAGCCCCATCGAGTTTATATTCGTCTTGAGGAGTACTTTGTCAAGTTATAATCATTTTATTTCTACAAAATAATGTCAATGTTTTCACATCTGGTAGACGTCCCATGACGTCTAGTTTTTTATTTTACAATAATATCTGACCCATATGGAAGGACTTATTTTCCTGGCTCCGCCGCACACAAAAGACAAAAGCTAGTTTTGAGGTAATGTGAGGTTCCGGTTTCATCAAACTCTATTCAGTCGTTTCGCATGATATGCGAACAAAAAAGCAGACAAACGACAAAAATTCTAAATATTGTTTTCACAAAAATATCTTTAATCTACAGAAACAGCTCTGTTACAGCTTTATAATAATAATACAGACAGATGATATAAGTACTGTTGAAAAAAGTGACGAGATCACATGCTGAAACATTTAAAATACAAATGAATAGATACTACGAAGTTCGTTTAGTGAGCATTACTGTAATAACTTCTATTTTGTATATAACTACCGATAATGTCTAATACGTATCAAGCAGTAATATACTGTTCTGTGAAGTTAGAATAATATTTGACAAGTTTGATTTGTGAAACGCCCTTTAAAATAAAAGTGATGAAGCTAGTAACCTAACAAAAATACATAGCTTTATTCGTTTTCGATATCAAACAACGATGTTAGTAGTTAATTTCTATAAAGGGCAGTTAGCCAGCCATTACACTAGCAATAGTTACTTTCCAATTGACATTGGAACGAGACTAGTTAAAAGTCTAAAACAGCACTCAAAATAAGTTTTAATTTGCGGTCACACAACGGCAGTACTTTCAACTTAGACTAGATGTTAATATGCTTTTGTCCGCAAATTGTGCAACTACATTAAGTACCTACTTATTAAGTGTTTGGTTCTTAACAGGTATTTTAAACAACTGTTATATTTCTAATCATTATATAGCAATTATGATTCTTTTATAAGCACAGTAAATATTCTATGTATTTTATTTAATTAAAAAATAAGTTCAGCGTTGTTGTTAGACAATGATTATTAACGACTTCTAAGATTTAATAAATAAAGATTAGTTTTAAAGTAAAGCTTTTCAATATAAAGACGCGCGGATTTTAACGTTTCTTATAACATTATAGCTATACAAATAAATTAACCTCTATAAAGACTATGCTGTCTCCCTCCTTTTTTTTAGGTGGGCAAAAATGTACCTACCGCACACCCCGCTGCCCGGGGAGACAACGGGGTAGTGTGGGGCTCTCACCCACTAAAAACCCACCGTGCACCGTCACCCGCCCGTAATAGGCGGACCACTGGTACCGCGTATATTCACTTCAGTGGTCCGCGCGCTCTCATCAAAACTTATAACTTACCACAGATCAAGATCTAAGCTTAACTTAGTCCAACTCCACCTCACTAAAAATAATAATATATAATAATGCGGGCAGCGCCATCCCGTGACTTCAGTTAATAATTACGGCGGATAATGCTTTTTAAACACTGTAGAGTTCCCATCTACTTTACCACCGCGCACATCACAACCCTTACATTTAGTACTAAAGAACGCACAGATGGCGTTAGTAACCACTTTGCAATACATTAAGACTTACCTACTTGGCCTCTTAAAACTTCAATGAGAACAACCCTTAGTAAATATTCCTGAAAGAGTCTAGATGGCGTTACTAGTAACTTAGCTTTGTCCTAAATAGAAGCAAGTCAAGTCTACTCATTTCATACGAAAACTGAAGTGAAATAGGTGTAGATGGCGTGACTAGCTTTATATAATTGCTAAAAGAAATAATTATAGGAAAAACTGGAAACAGTCTGAGTAAATCTCATTGCTTTTTATATTAAGATAGCGTACTCTTCATGCTTGGTATTATAATATTTTTCATCACTGGTGTCTAAAAATATTTTGGTAGGCTAATCTAAAAATACTATCGGTTAGTAACCTCATCGCGACAAATTCTATCATGCATTTGCAGTACTAGTGAGGTTGCTTGTTACGCTTTTATGCCATATAAACTACTGAACCAATCAAGAAATGATGCATACTAGTCAGGAGCCTTAAAAAGGTTATATGCTACTTTTTGTTTTTGCAGAGACATTGACCTAATAAAATGGACGTCGGGTGTAGTACAAAAATCTCGAAAAAAGTGTCTCTAGTCAATAGACTAACTATACAGTCAATAGACAGTCTATATTAAGTACATAAAAATTTTCTAATTTGAAACCTTGTTCCATTATGGGGGGCATTATTTGCAATTTGTTGGTAGGTCAATCCATCCATCCATCCATCAGCCTTTCGACGTCCACTGCTGGACATAGGCCTCCCCAAATTGGGGGTATAGTGCCGCAATCGCCACGCTTGGCAGGCGGGTTGGCGATCGCAGTGGATGTTGTTAATACGTTACTCGAGGAAGTGCTGCTGCCCACTCCCCCGGTATTCCCTCAGTCGGCTCTTACGACTCCCGTGGGTAGAGAGGGGTGGGACAATTCTAAAGCCGGCCTCACACGGCCAGGTAGGTCAATGCATAGAGATAATTAACGTATCGTAGAGTGACGTAAGTATTTATATTCTGAAGTCCGTGCGAACGAATTTGCGCGCAAAATCTAGTAGTTATAGGTATAAAAGATAAAATACAATCAGTTCCGTAAAATATATGAGGTAGGAATAAATAATTTTGTTATCAAAATTGCCTTTGCTTATCGACGGAAAAATGTAGTGTTATTACGTTACACGAATTAAATTTAAATTATCCAAAGCGATATCAAGGATTTTATGGATACACTAGCCTTTGCCAGCGGCTTCGCCGCAGCCAAAAGCTAGTTTTTCGGTTATACCTCAGGTTCCCGATATAGTAGCGGGATAAAATGTCTACCAGTTTTTAAGTCAAATCAAGGCCTTTCAAATAAAAAAAGTTGCATCAAAATCCATCCAGTAGTTCTTTTAAATAAATTCTAAAAAATCTAGTTTCAATAATTTTCTAGTTTTTCGGTTATATCTCAGGTTCCCGATATAGTAGCGGGATAAAATGTATACCAGTTTTTAAATTTAATCAAGGCCTTTTAAATAAAAAAAGTTGTATCAAAATCCGTTCAGTAGTTTTTGTGTGACGCGCGAACAAACAAACAGACAAACAAATGAACAGACAAACATACAAAAATTCTAAAAAAAAATGTTTTGTGCTTAGACATGCATATATAGCCTATTACAGTATTTTTTTCTCAAATATCTTAAATGTACAGACACAGCTCTGTTACAGCTTTATAATAGTAAGTATAGATATACCTATTACATACTAACTGAAACAGTTTTTATACAAGGGACTCTTAGAATAATTACACCTAGAAACCGAGTCCGCCTCGGTAAAGTGAGGCAACTCAAACCTAGCCATATTGGCTAAGTTCATTACTCAGCCCGTCAGTGCTCAAGGTCATGTCGTATCGATAACTACACCCGAAATTTTTATTAAAAATGACGGTTAGTGCAGTCAACGGATGTCACAGTACATCGGAAAAGCACAAGAAAGATAGTAACATTACATTTCACGGGTAATTAATGCGTCTAAACTTATATTTTTACGTAAAACATTCATCAAAATGAAAAATAAATTTCAATAATTTGTCATGGCACAGTTTATGAAAATGTTGCCGACACGGGGAAATATTCTCCCACATTTTGTTGTTTAATTAAAAGTGAAACACGTCTCAATTAGGCAATTAAAGGCGCAATTTTTTAGGGTTCCGTACCCGAAGGGTCAAAACGGGACCCTATTACTAAGACTTCACTGTCTGTCCGTCCGTCTGTCACCAGGTTGTATCTCAAGAACGGCGATAGCTAGACAGTTGAAATTTTCACAAATGATGTATTTCTGTTGCCGCTATAACAACAAATACTAAAAACAAAAAATAATAATATTTAAGGGGGGCTCCCATACAACGTCTGTCTGTCCGTCCGTCTGTCACCAGGTTGTATCTCAAGAATGGCGATAGCTAGACAGTTGAAATTTTCACAAATGATGTATTTCTGTTGCTGTTATAACAACAAATACTATAAACAAAAAAAAATATAATATTTAAGGGGGGCTCCCTTACAACAAACGTGATTTTTTTTTGCCCCTTTATGCTCGCTGTTGATAACGGCAACAGGTAGACGCTTGAAATATTCACAGAATATTTAGTTATATGTATATTCACTTTAAAAATAAATAATTAAATTAAAATAAAACAAATATTTAAGGGGGCCAAAACGAGTAAAGAAACAAGTTTGTGTATGGGATACACAAACTTGTTTCTTTACTCGTTTTGGCTCTGTCTGTCCGTCTGTCTGTCACCAGGCTGTACCTATCTCAAGAACGGAGATAGTATACCTAGTCAATGGTACGGAAACATTCGTGCGCGAGTCCGACTAGCACTTGGCCGGTTTCTTCTTTTTGATTAAATTAAATTGATTAATAAGGAAACTGAGACAAAAAACAACAAGTTCGCGTACTTCCGCGTCACTTACTTATAATAATAATATGTAATTTTATGTGTTGATTTGGTTTTAGGTTTCCTTCTGATTATTTTTATTTCACTCTTTTTAGTGCATCATGCCGGCAATATTCGTGTATTCTGGTAAATAGGTACGTTACACTGTTTAGGATGTAAACAAAACGGGTAACGACCAAGTAGTTTCGGTAAACGAATTGCACTTATATTTCTTATATTTCTGTATGGGATCTATGGCCTTTGTCATCAATTCAGCAGTAAGAATTGATGAGTTCCAAATAAATAAAAGGTGTAATCTAATTTGTTCTGTGATCACAACTATAAGTGTGAAATAGTTTCAACTTCCCTATTTTTAGGGAAAATTTAATGTATTATCAACATTATTTTTTCACTGTGTGCGTTTCGTCAAGCGTAAATGCAAGTACCTTATGCACACATAGATTATATTATTGCCTCACTTTTAACGGACCACTTTGATGGGAACTATCGTTCTAGGTGTAATTATTCTAAGAAGGGACTATAGATTATTTTTTTGCTAGGTAGGGTTTTCATACTCGTGAAAACAAGACGTCACAGGTGGCAAACCATTTCGCCGCCATTCAGATGGTTCCCACGCTGAAAATAGTGAGCGTAATATAAATACATAAATGCAAATTGATGTCAAAAACTTCTCTAATTCCGTAGAACAGCTTTTTACTAAATGCATACGAAAGTACATTCAGTCAAGAAAGTATTGGGAATGGATGATTTGTTTATGGTTCCAAATTCAATTGTTTTTTTGTTGTTGCTAGATTGGTACAACTGCGACAACATTTTGGCGCGGAGTTTGAGTTGCATCTGTCATTTATATTAAATACAGTGCTGTTTTTAGTTATATCATATCTAGTGTATTGCGAATTTCATAATGGACAAAAACATCGAACAAAGAGTTTGTCTTAAATTTTGCATCGCCACTAGAATTTCCTGTTCGGCGTCACTGATGAGTGGTACAAAGCGCTTAAAAGCGGTCGAGGTGTGATGGAAGATTTGCCTCGCTCTGGTAGGCCATCAACGTCTGCCACTGAAGTTAACATTGCAAAAGTGAAGAAAATAGAGACTGAAAATCCTCATTCAACTTTGAGAGAGATAGCCGCCTAAGTTTTTGTGTCTCACGAGTGAATCCGTACCATTTTAAATAATCACTTGGGTATGAAACATGTTTCCGCTCGGCTAGTCCCAAAAGACCTGAATTTTCTCCAAAAACTCAATCGCATGAGTCGCTGGGGACATGCTAGAACGAGTCAATTCCGACCCAACATTCATGAAACACATTGTTACTGGTGACGAGACGTGGGTTTACGAGTTTGACATGCAAACTAGTCAACAAGCTTCGGAATGGCGACTTCCAACTAAACCGAAACCGAAAAAACCACGTCAAAGTAGATCAAAAGTCAAAGTCATGTTGACTGTTTTCTTTGACTATCGCGATGTTGTGCACTCGGAATTCTTGCCAGAAGGTCAAACGGTAAATAAAGAATATTATTTGAGCCTTATGCGGCGTTTAAGAGAGCAAATTCGACGAAAAAGGCCAGATTTGTGAAAAGAAGATTTTGCACCACGATAATGCGCCTTCGCACAAGGCCATCATTGTGAATGAATTTTTGTCCAAACACTCAACAAATACCATCGAGCAACCACCATATTCACCAGATATGGCTCCAACCAACTTCTTTCTTTTTCCTAAACTCAAATTACCACTTCGTGGCACCCGTTTTCAATCGGTAGAAGACATAAAGGAGAATTCGCGGCGAGAAATGAACTCAATTCCGGAAACAGCGTTTAAAAAATGTTTTGATGATTGGATTATTTGTTGGCGTAAGTCTATTGTTTCTGAAGGAGCATACTTTGAAGGTGATAAAATAAATTTGGATGAATAACAAAATTTTGTTATTATTATCTTTTCCCGGTACTTTCTTGACAGAGTAGTATATATATACCTATTATACGCCATCTACAACAATATATAACAATATATAGTATTATCAACATCCACTGCGATCGCCAACCCGCCTGCCAAGCGTGGCGATTACGGCACTATCCCCCATATGAGCGAAACAGCAGAGGACTGCTCGTTGTGGCGTTCTCTTGGGGAGGCCTATGTCCAGCAGTGGACGTCGAAAGGCTGATGGATGGATGGATGGATAACAATATAATTTTTTTAAGTTTTTGTTTGCTTGTTTGTTGCGGCAATTCCCAAAACGACTGGAACCATTTTGGCGCGATTGACACTGGCAGATAGCTGATGTTATGAAGAGTAGCTTAGTCTACTTTTGTTTTGGAAAAATAACTAGGCTTCCGCAACAAAAAAGAACGTAACAAAATTTAAAGCAGTCGAAGTCGCGAATAGCAGCTATAATTATTATTATAGTGGGCGAATTACATAATAATTGTTTCTCTCACACCGCAGTCACCGCACCTCAATGTTTTTTTAATTGATGGAACTTCCAATCTATTTAACCCTAGAATACTAATCATATTTTACTAGTGTAAATACTAATCATGAGTCATTTTGACTACGTATGTATCTAGTGCGTAAATAATGAAATGAAATCCTACATAAAGGAATATATTTACTTTATTTATGTACTTGTGTTTATTACATATGTATTTGTTAAAAAAAACGGTTATTATTTATAATATTTATTAAATTAAATCAGTTGAAGCCTCCTAACGTATTTTTTTAGAGATCACAATCATCAGTCGTATATTAAAAAAAAAATGTTTAACAAAAATAGGAATCTTCTTTACAGCTTAATTACTAAACGACAAGACCATAATAAGTAACGTAATATAAAATTTAGTCTCATTTGGCACAATTAATACATATTTCTACCTTATGTTCCCCGCATATATTTTTTTGGCACTTTACACACATAATTTTAGCCATACGATATTTTTAAGGAACAAAGTGAGCATCGTTTCCTTTTTATGGAAACAGGTTCTTCACTGTGTAGCCTGGAGCTTTCCCCTGAATCTGAAGGTAGCCCAAAACATGCTAGTTTTTACCATGAAGTACCGTTTGAGGCTAATATGAGAATAATACTACTGGCTACTCGTTATATCTTCAGCTACGGGCGGCGAATCCGTGGTAAATACACTCCTAGATAATACTCCATTGGTTCCTCATCTTCATCACTTTGATCGGGATTTTCAATCTCCAAATGGTCTTCAATTTCACCGCCTTCAGGTTCTTCATTGCTGCATCACTGTTCACGCCATCATCGTTAAAATATTTCGTCAATTCTTCGTCCGTGAAGGTTCGAACACCAATTGGCCCTAAAGAAGTCATTTATAATCTAAAACAAATAAAATAGTAAATAAGAACAAACAATAATTCAATACGCCACGAGCGTGTTGTAATTCAAAAAGTTACACAAATACTAATCATGAGTCATTTTGACTCTGAGGGACATCGTATTTACAAAATGACGGCACTTACCGGTACGGCACTGCCACTCTTGCCAATGGCCTCCCGGCAACAGAGTTGACACTAAGAATCAAGACGATTAGCGCATTCGTTTAAGAGAAATAACACGAAATGTAGGCAATGCGAGTCAAAATGACTCACATTAGTATTCTAGGGTTAACAAGACCAGATTGTTTTAGGTTGGTGCTAGCTCGCCGCCGGCGGACCACTGAAGACCGAATGTAATATAGTTCCGGTGGCCGGCCAATAAAGGCGGAGAGACGGCACACGGCGGGTTTCTTTAGTGGGTGAGGGCCCCACACTACCCTGTTCGTTGCCCCGAACGACGGGGTGTGCGGTTAGGAACATTTTTTCCCGCCTTAACAAAAAATAATAATAGGGTGGCGCTAGCTCATCTTCGACCCCTCAAATACCTCCTAGTTTAGGATGCTGAAGGTTGAAGACGTTCCTTTAAAAATACATCTAAATCTGAGTCTGCTATAGCTACCCTGACCCATTCTAACTCAAATGATGATTACTCAGCAGGTTCCAGATACAGCAGCGAGATCTATAGATGTATAGGTACCAGTTTTTAAGTCTAATAATCTAGACTAGAAAGATAGAACCAACAAACAGTTTTCGTTTTGAAATAAAACTACGTTTACATAATCTGGTTAGAGTTGATGTTGGACGCCAACATCTCAGTCCACCCGTGACCATGAATGCTGTAAAGTATTCGAAACGTCGGGATAGTAAGTAGAAAATACTTTGGAAAATCCAAAACTGCACGCCTCTTAATCTTCATTTTTCACAATAAAATTGATTATTTGATAAATAACTAATAATGTATTGGTCTACTAAGTAGTTTTCAATAAATCACATAGATAGCGCTAATTTCAAAAAGTACTAATGTGGGTTTCATGTCTTATACGCCATCTAGCGCTAATTTTAAGAAGTACTTCTATATTGGTCTACCTCTCATTAGTTCCGGGAGGCGCGCACGCCAAGGCCACGCAAAAAAAATTGTGGAATGTAAAATATGTTTAATTTCGTAT
This sequence comes from Leucoma salicis, assembly GCA_948253155.1. Taxonomy (NCBI): domain Eukaryota; kingdom Metazoa; phylum Arthropoda; class Insecta; order Lepidoptera; family Erebidae; genus Leucoma; species Leucoma salicis. Next base: position 6,659,095 of record OX411820.1, on the reverse strand, counting down.
TTTATAACGTTGGTGTGTTATTATTTACGTGTGTTTAGTGTTTTTAATTATTGTTATGGATAAAATAGTTATTATTACAAATATCATCAGTTCGTCAAGCAAAGGTAAGAACTTTCTTTTAACAAAAAACAATGTACCGGCCGGGCGAACGGCGTTCTGTTGACGATAGTAAAACCACCGGTGGCTATGCGTACGTAAAAAGGTAGTTCTCATGAAAGGCGCTGGTTTTAGTGTCGCGTCGAGCGTAAATATTCAGTATTTTTTTTTTATTTAATAACAATTAAACCACATCGAATCAGAACGTGAAAAGTAAGTGTCTATTCCTAATCACAATAATTCGTAAACGAAAAAAAAGACTCGATTAGTAAAGTATTTTGGTCGTTATCGTGTTAACATACATTACCTACAACTCACGGACGTCCAAGCCATTTAACTAGTTTAAATAACAAAAATGTCATCAAAAATATCATGAGTGTTAAAAATAGTGTTTGTTCTTTATATGTGTGTGTAGATATTATTTTACAAGTGCAATATATGATAAATAGAGACATTTTAAGTTTGAAAAATCAGTTGTTCCGTGTAAAACGGGAGTAGAACACACCTCAACGCTTCGCTTATGAGGCGTGCAATAAGTAAACGTGATAGTTCCGTAAACGTAGTTTTTTTCATAATGTGTAACATTCTCATAAATATCAGGATGTAGGTATTATATTGCTTTGTGTTTCAGTAATTTTCTCAAATATCTTAAATGAATTACACAGCTTCGTTACAGCTTGGAATACTCGTAGTGCAGAAGATTGGGCTTACAGACTGGATAAGTTTTATATTCTAAACAGTATACAAATTATCATTAAGTAGGTAGGTACTATATTAGTGTTGAAGAGGAAAGAACAGATTATGCGACCGATTTATCAATTAACCGTTGTCGTCCAGTCAATTGATGTTAATTACCTCCGGAGAGACGTTAGCGTATGTGTTACTCATGTGCATAGCTAAATTAAATATATATCCAAAAATAATTACCAAAACAATATTTGGCGGCGCAGCGAAGTGTTTTAGATACAGGATTTAGATACTCGATGTTGACTCCTCCGCCGCAGCCAAAAGCTAGTTTTTGTTTTTTTAAGCCTAATCAAGAGCTAAAAAAGCTGCATCAAAATCCGTTCAATAGTTTTTGCGTGAACAAAAACAGATAAACAGACAAAAGAATCTAAAATAATTTTCAGACACGCCTATAATGCAGTAATTTTTCAGACACAGCTGTGTTAAAGCGTTATAATAGTATATGTCCATTGTCGCCCTACAGAAATTACTGCTGTGGCCTGTGCCCCGCGCTTATCTAATGCAAAAATATTTCTTTCTAATCCCGTTGGTAGTTCCGGAGATTAAGGCGATTAAACAAATAAACATTTTAGCATTATTATATTATAATAATAGATAATGTCATTGTGTCTTCTCGGCACGAATAGTTGGATTTATAATAATGATTGTTTTAATAAAGAATCTATTTATTTTTGAATGACTGGTCAAAGATTGCAATGCCATTGTTCTATAACAAAACAGTTCGTACATGGACCAACTTGGATGGTCCGTGAATTCGTATAAACAATATTTGCGTGGTGTCATTATGCAAAAACAGTACCAGAAGTAGGAATTTCTATTTAAAAAAAACCTATTCTTTTTTATCGTAGGTAAGCATAACGATAAGTAGTTACTTACCAGTACTTATATAATAAAAAAAAAATACAAATAACCGGACCAACTTTTTAAATAAATGTATTCGCATCGGTTCTTGATGTGTGCAAAATTTTAATTTATTTTGACGTTTTGAGTGGGTGAAAATCACGTTCAAAGATAGCGTTACATCTGTCTATCAGATGCAGGCGAAGTTAATATATAGCGTGTTAGAATAGCGGTCTCCTGTATCTTTTGCAAATAAATGTTTCCATGCCAAATATACTGCCCTACATATTTATCAGATTGGCATGTAATTCTTACAGATCAGTAGCCAGCGCAGCCGTATAAGTTTCTTCGTTGATTAAACCATTATACAATATCTTGTGACAAATAATGAATTAATCCTTACTGATAATTACAGATATAGTTACTTACCCAATTTTAAAGTCCATGTGGATGCATTTTTGGATACAATCCACTTATTGAATAGATATGACTTAAATTCTACATTAAAAAGTTGGAACAGATGTTTTAATTTATTTTTTCAGGAGATATATTTTATTTTATATTATACGTTACTATGGAAGTAAGAGTTGGGTATGCAAAAAGGAGTATGAGAGTAAAATCAATGCGGTCGAAATGCGATCTTTGTGAAGAATCTGTGGAGTGAGGCTGACTGACCGCATTCGTAACAACGACGTAAGAGAGCGAGTAGGTATGAAAGAGAGTATTGGTGTAAAGATGCGAAAGGGAATGCTCCGATGGTTCGGACATGTGGAAAGAACGCCGAACAAGGGACTGGTTAAGAAGATATACAATGCGAAAGTGGAAGGATGTAGGTACAGGGGGAGAGACTTACCTACCTAGACCAAATCATGTATTGAAGGAAGGTGGAGTCAGGAGTCTCCAAAACCGGCGAGCGTTTATGAAGAGAATTATGAATGTTGAGAAAGCGAGAGATGTATACAAGAATAGAGCATCTTGGCACTCTGTTCTCTCTTCCTACCCCGCAAGGGAAATGGCGTGATGATAACTTAATAGTATAAAATTAGCATACGGACTTATTGATGGTGTTGAGATAGCCTATCTAGACGACACACACACACACACACACACACACACACAGGAGGTGGAAAGCAAGGATGGTGGGAGAGGACAAGATTGGGTTAGGAACTCCGGCGCTCTCATTTACCATACGAAACACAACAGTAGGAACCTACCAAACGTTGTTTCACAATAGTACTTTCTCGATCGAGCCGGCCAATTTGTGCTAGGTCAAGCAAGGCTCTACGACTAGAATAAATGGTAATAACTCTAATAATGCTTTCTGATGATAACTTTTATTTTATTTCTATTGATGGCAGACGAGCCACGGCCCACCTGATGGCAAGTGGTAACCGTCGCTCATGGACTCAACTAGACCGAAAGTATTGTAAAGCCGCTGCGCACCATTTCATTTCTCAGATATGAAATGAAAGAATAAACCGTTATCTTCTGCTACAGCCAAAACACTGACGTGCTTCATGACCGGTCACACAGGAGACGATGGTACCGATCCGTTCGAGCCCGATAGCAAGTGAGTACTCTCACTTGGTACCCAGCCCTACCACCAGTAATGCAATGCGTGATAATTGCTTACTTCCCTTAGTCGCCTTGTACGACACCCGTGGGAAAGTATGGGGTAGTAACACTTGTATGTCTTGTTGGTCCGTTATCACACGGACACACTAGAGGAATATGATCTTCAGAGGATAACTTGTACCTTACACACAGAGTAATTAAACAAATTAAGCGCAAGGAAACACGTGTAGGCAATTACATCTCAATAACAGACTGGTGCTCATACAGAGCGTTCAGGGTTACCCAATTAAAGCCAACTCGATTGCATCGTGATTAAAATCAATGTTTTTGTTGAGGCGTTGCATTGACTCAGTACTTAATACATTATCCTTATTTTGTCCGTGTGGTGACGGACTAAGAATACAAGTGTCACCACCCTATTCTTTCCCACGGGTGTCGTATGAGGCGACTAAGGGAAGTAAGCAATTATCATCTATTGCATGGCTGGGTACCAAGTGGGAGTACTCACTTCGTATCGGGCCCGAGCGGGTTGGTACCACCATCTCCTGTGTGACCGGCCATGAAGCACATCGTTGCGTTTTGGCTGTAGTAGGAGATAGCCGTTTATATTTCATTTCATATGTGTGAAATGAATCGGTGAGCAGCGGCTTGACAATACTCTCGGTATAGTCGAGCCCATGAGCGACAGTTACCATTTACTATTAGATGGACCGTGGCTTGTCTGCCACTACATGCAATAAAAAAATAATATTATTAGAAATATTTAATTTCTTTTAACTTTCAAAGAGATAGGAGGTGGACAGAACGGACAATAAGGAGAGGATAGGAACGATAATAAGGAGGTAGGAGTGTCTACCGTTGTTTCATGTTGATCTGTGAGAGGGTGGTGTTTCCCCGATCGAGTCGGTCCATTCATTCTGGGATCTAATACTAGACGTGATTGGCGCACAAAATCCAAACATTCACCATTATAATAAGGCTACTTGTAGTAATTATAACATTCACATCTGCTAAAAGTTATCTGAATGTTATAATTAATCGCCCCAATGTCACTGCTACTTATATTACCAATATTAAAACTCAATATTATAATTATTAATTACAGATAAAACACTCATTATTATAATGAGCTCTGATTACGGTTATCGCTGGCAAGTATAAATAAAACACGAATTCGGGTTTGGCATTGTTGGGTTGAGAGCCCTCTGCACTCACCAATTGTCCGGGTAAGGTTGTCATAGCCATCTGAATCTAACAACCAATGTCACACAAGAAAAAAAAATTGGGTTTGGCATTATATTGAAACAGACACCCGTGTGAAGCAGGAAGCCCGCCGTTTCGCGCATATCACTACCGGTAGCGTATGTGATACACGAGCAGACTTCCTGTACTCTCCATGCAATGTCTAATTGTTGATATTCTTTTTTTAAAACATAGTAACAATAAATAGATTCGTTTGATGAAGGACTAACGATCAAACACTGAATATGTACTCAAACGTCAGATTCTAAATTCGAATATTAAATTGCTCGTACCTATAGATTGACGAATGAATTTAAATAAAATGATAAAAGGTCTGCGTTGGGCACGGACAAACTACTGGATAGATTTAAAATTAAGATTTCTGTTTTTTTAAAGATTATTGCAAAATCTTTATGTTAAGTATATAAGTTATTAGTTTTTTAAGAAACTAGCTGATACCCGCGACTTCGGCAGCGTTAAAGTTTTACTTTCTAAATTCGACCCCCATTTTACCCGCGATTTTATAAAACCATTGAAATGTATGTGTATCCTATCTATTATATATAATTCCAGTGTCACGATGTTTGTCCGGGACGAACTTCGAAACTACTGAACCGATTTTAACTTTTCTTTTTTTAAATGTGTGTTTTGTTGCAACTTAAGAGATAGGATACTTTATATCTCAATTTATAATTGCAATATTTATTCATGAAAAAATACATATAAAAAAAAACATAGCATCACGCCTGTATTTCCCAAAGGGGTAGGCAGAGGTGTATTACACACCCTCGATTCGCCAGCTATGTTTAAGTCCCACGTAATAGGCCTATTGACGTCTACCGTCATAGGCTAATACATATATGGTGGTACGAAGTTTGCCGGGTCAGCTAGTATCAAATATAAAATGAAATTTAACATTCTTAATTCAAAAAAGGTCAAATATGTGTGTTTCTATCTCCCAATTAGAAACCTACCAAACCACCCCCACATTTCCTTCTTATTATTTTACCTGACCACTGCCTCATCTGCTCTATATCATCATTCCTTTTCATGTCCTATAGCTTTTCTTGGGGTGGATTACTCGCGAAGGTTGCTTTTGGTCTATAGGCTACCACGCCAACCACTCATGGGGTGGCAAACTTACCGTCTTACTCACCTTCAAGCCGTACAGCCTAGTATAATTATATGTTATAAACATTGGTCCGCACCGGCTTCAAACACATCAGTCGGTGTCTAGCACGGAAATCGTATCTAAATACCAATTATTTATTGTTTTTTAGTTCCTGGGTGCACTTGAAGGCGGTTTTCTTTTTATATCAAAAATGTTTTATTTTGTGCTTTTTAGTGATTTTTTATAAAAATTACATCTGTCGCGCCAAGGATGCAAAAAGGCAGGAGATGCTGGAGGGTCTCGAGAATGACCCCTGGGGACGTCCGTACCGCGCAGAATTACAGAGACCCTCCAGCCGGGCTTCCTCTCTGAGGTGGTTGAGGGACTATTCCCTTCACGGGCGGTGCACACGCCCCCGGTCATGGCTCCGCCAGATGACGACCGGGAGGCCGACGATGGGGAGGTACCGCCCGTGACGACGACGGAAATGGGAGCGGCAGCAGCGCGTATGCGGAGAAGCGCCGCCCCCGGGAAGGACGGGGTTCCCGCCCGAGTGCTGGCCCTGGCCTGTCCTAGACCACCTTGAGCCTCACCTCAGGGGACTGTTCGACGCTTGCCTGGTGTCCGGACGGTTCCCTGATTGCTGGAAGGAGGGGAAGCTCGTGCTCCTGCCGAAGCCGGGACGGTCTCCGAATACAGTCGCAGCCTTCAGCCCATCGTGTTGCTAGACGAGGCGGGCAAACTCCTCGAGCGAGTAGTCACTGCCCGCATCGTCCGGCACCTAAGTGCGGTCGGCCCCGACCTGTCCGACGCCCAGTTCGGATTTCGGGCTGGTCGGTCTACGGTCGACGCCATTTTTCGCTTGAAGGCCGCGGCTGCGGAGGCCGTCACCTCGAGGGAAGTGCTGTTGGCGGTGTCGCTCGACATCGCCAACGCCTTCAATAGTCTGCCATTCGGCTGCATCAAGGAGGTACTCCGGTATCATGGAGTGCCCCTCTACCTAAGGCGGCTGGTGGCAGACTATCTCGACGGCCGCAGCGTCCTCTTCGTGGACCGGGAAGGGGACATTGTAAGGAGGGCTATGTCATGCGGCAGCCCACAGTGTTCGGTTCTAGGGCCGCTCCTGTGGGACATCGGCTACGACCGGGTCCTCCGTGGCCGGCTACCCCCCGGGCTGGGCGTATTTTGCTACGCAGACGATACAGCCCGGGGCGGGACACTCGAGTTGGCGGCAACGCTGGCCACCTCAGGTACCGCGGAAGTGGTCAGGCGGATCGAGGCGCTGGGGCTTAGGGTGGCCCTTGAAAAGTCGGAGGCCCTACTCTTCCATGTGCCCCGACGTGGCCCACCCGCCAGCGCCTCGATAACGGTCAATGGTGTGGGCTTGCCAATCCAGGCCCACATCAAATATCTGGGCCTGGTATTGGATGGACGGTGGCACTTCGACAAGCACTTCCGCCGTCTTGCGCCAAAGCTCGTCGGCACGGCGTCCACCCTCGGGCGACTGATGCCGAATTTGGGCGGACCGAGTCTCGCGTGTCGACGACTCTACGCGGGGGTAGTACGGTCAATGGCACTGTACGGCGCGCCCGTGTGGGCGGAGTCCCTGGCCGCTCGCAATAGGGCCCTTCTGTGGCGTCCGCAGAGGGTGCGTAGCGGTCAGGGTAATACGCGGGTACCACACGGTCTCGTGCGATGCAGCCTGCGTATTGGCCGGAACCCCCCCGTGGGATCTGGAGGCGGAGGTGCTCGCCGACGTTTATCGGCAAGCGTCGACAGCGCGGGCGGGGGCAGCCGCCTCTCGCCGAGCGCGATTTCATCGTGGCGGGAAGATGCCCGCCGCGCCACCGTCCTAAAGTGGAGGTCTCGGCTGGAGACGCCCCGGGCTGGTCTCTGGACCGAGGGGGCGCTCTATCTTGGAAGTATGGGCAGGGCGGCAGCACGGGGTCCTCACCTTCCGGTTGGTGCAGGTATTGTCGGGGCACGGTTGCTTCGGCAAATACCTGCACACGATCGCTAGGAGGGAGACGGCCCCAGGCTGTCACCACTGCGACTGCGGCGAGGATTCGGCGCAGCACACGCTCGAGTCGTGCTCGGCCTGGGATGTGCAGCGCCGGGAACTCACTGCAGTCATAGGCGTGGAGCTGTCGCTGCCGGCCGTTGCGCGAGCGATGGTTGGCAGTGACAGGGCCTGGACAGCGGTCGCCGCCTTCTTCTGCAAGGTTGTCATCTCGCGGAAGGAGGTGGCGGAGAGGGCTCGGGAGGAATCCTCCTTCGCGGACTCGATTCGCCTCCGGCGCGTAGGGCGGCGTGTGCGCGCTTAGCTGCGCCTGATGCCGCCCTAGCCGAGGCTGCGGACGCTGGGGTCGGGGAGTACCCTGCCATCCGCGGAAGCCTAAAAAAAAAAAGGTCGTACATGATAGGGAGGCCTCCCTAAACGAAAAAAGCAGACAACGAAAAAATATTATCGATGTATACATTTTTTTTAGATTTTTGTTGATATTATAAAAACTACTGCACCGATTTCGATAAAATTTAAATAGGACCATTTCGGAATAAACCCCTTTTAAACAAAAAAAGAATTTTGCAAATCCGTCAACATATGACGGAGTTATGCCTGAACATACATAAAAAAAATATATAAACATCCGAATTGATAACCTCCTCCTTTTTTTGAAGTCCGTAAAAAATATATATCTACGGAATAAAAAGAACCTAATAAGATAACACAAAAAGATAAAATGTATATACTTAATTGAAATTTATACTTAACTTTACAACGTTTAACTTGACAGATATATTATATAAAGAAAAGAAGGAGAAACAAACAAAAACACTAAACAAACTAATTATAATATTATCTAATACCTACTTTAAGCTTATATCTAAAAACTAGGTACCTATCTATGTATTTTTAAAATCTAGAACGCGCTTATTCCGAGAAAAGTCAATAAGAACCACGTCCGTTCGCATTAAGAGTGAGAATGTGGGTGAAGTCGGCGCGTATTTTTTTTTGTGTGCGACGTTTTTGTTAGCCTCAGATAGCTATGACAACCTTACCCGGATAATTGGTGAGCGCAGAGGGCTCTCAAACCAACATTTAGGCAACGCTACCCGAGGGCACCCCCTGTGGGCTAAGGACCTCGGCTCGGGCTGTTGATGGCAAAGTGGGATTTCCCACGCTTATGATTTGAAGTCGGCGCGTGAACGCCCTCGCCTTTTTAAAGATGCAGCGGATGGCCGTTTAGCGCCCTTACTGGCGCGGCGAGATTTGAAAGTTTTATTTGATCTATATCTTGTGTGTTTATAAACCGATTTCTATATAATTTTTTTTATACAATATATATTAAAGTGTACTTTTTGAATATGTGAGTTTGATAAAGATATTTCTATGTGAAATACAATATACTTATTAATTAAATAATACACTTTGAAGAAATGCCTAACGATTAAACACGTTATTGTGACTAATTTGTCAAAGATAGATATATACTATTAAGGACATTTTTGTAGATCTTTTGAAGACCATACATCTTTGTAATACATACTTTTGGTGTATGATCAACGTATGCGAGGATAAGAGCTCGAAAGCGAATTTTCATCGGACTTGCTTCAAATTTATCGTCACTGCTCAGCTCCTATGTGTCTTAGCGTTATGTTATATAGCCTATAACCTGCCCAGAAGTATGGAATACAATCGTACTAAGTTTGGTTAAAATCCCTTCAGTAGTTTTTGACCCATGCGTGCATATACAGACAGACAAAAAATTTACTGATTACATTTTTGGCATCAGTATCGATCACCATTCATCCTCCAATATTAATTTTGAATATATATTCAATGTACAGAATTGACCTCTCTACAGTTTTATTATAAGTATAGATAGACAACGATTTTTATAATAATTAACATCATTGAACACGTAGTGCACGTGTTCAATGATGTGTTTTTTCTTAAGTTAATTAAGTACACAACGCAAACTAAGCCGCAGGTATCAGCTAGTATATGTGTGTGTGATAGAATTTATTTGTTTCGAGTAGGTAGGTGCCTATGTTAGGATTTTACGTCGTAAGTCGCTTTTTATCCCAGAAAACAGGGCGGTTCCTTTGCTATAGTAATTCTTGCCTCGATATTGTGAATATGCCGTAGAATGGTGTAAATACTGTAAATAAATAGTAATACTTATCTGTTTCTCTGTCTCTAAGCTATATCTGCGAGCAAAGCCGCCGGTAAAAACTACAAATAAGTACGCTCTTTCTAACGGGTTACTTTTGAAGAAATCACATGTCTGTCCTACTGTGAAGCTTCACATCGTATCGATATGAAGGAGAAGAAGATACTCGACCCTATTTCATCATTAGGACAGGCCGTGCGCTTGCTGTTGGTTATCCCGGCTCTAGCAATTAAATAATCTTCACATAATTCCAATTTCAAATATAGGTACATAAATTCCTAACAAAGAGCGCCCATTTATGAAGTTCGAATCAGTACAGTCCTCTAGATGGTTCATGTAGGGAATATGCAACTGGGCAAAAACGTAGGATTTTTTGGGGTGCTTTTTATAGAGAAATTTATTCCGAATACGGTAAGGAATACCTATGGTTTTATTTTTCATTTTCTAGCAGCAATAAAATCTTGTTGGCGACCAACGGCAAAAACGTTTTACGACACAACTAACGATTCTAGTTATTACTGAGTAAATAATAGCACTAACTATGGAGAAATGTTTTTTTTTTCAATGAGTTTATTAGCTAATTAAATCTTACCAACTCGTAAATTGTTTCGCGTGGTTATTTTACGACTGGGTAGATTCATTAACGATAAAAATGTGGATACCAGTATCAAAAATATAAAAAATATATACTTATAATATAATATAAAAAAAAACATAGCATCACGCCTGTAGATCCCCAAAAGGGTAGGCAGAAGTGTATTACACACCCACGGTTCCCACGTAATAGGTGGCGACTCTATTGCCTTCTACCGGGCACATACGAAAAAGCTCAATAGCACCTGCTCGACCCCAAGGATCGAACTCGAGACCTCCTTAGAACATTTGGCATTGATAAAATAATTAATTGGTAATTCTAAAATTCTTTACGTAGCACTTCGATCATCAATACTCGAAGACGTAACATAAAGGAAGTAAAAATAATTGTTTTGCTATGTACAAGTTTCTGAGTAAATAATAAGCTTTTGCATATTATTTTGAAAAGGAAAAAAAACATGGACTCTTAGAAATGTAAATATGTATACATAGCTAATAGGCATCGAGAACCAGATCTAATATATTGTAAGTACTTGATATGCTCGGCCATATACTAGAATGCGAAGCGCGGAAATGTGAAATAGAAAATGATATCATCTTCGATTTCAACTTTTCGTAATTTATTTCTAAACCTAGAATGAAGAGAGGGCTAAAGTCTTATCTCAAAGGGTTTATATCCAAATCTAAGGCAACCAATATAAAAAGAATCATTTATATGTGTGCACCCAAATCCTTTTTTTATAGCTTATGGTGTCAGTGGAACCAGCAGCCTACCTGATTTGGCCTCATAATTGATAATTGCTGATTCTATCATTATAGATAGAGAATACCAAAGACAGCCAAATTGTTTCCTGGCTTAAAATATGTAAGTATCGTTAATTTAGTCATAATCAAATATGTAAGTATTTATTACACTTTCCCAAACAAGGAAGCAGCCTTCATATTTTTAAATATAGATAGGATAACACCTGGATGCCATCTATCTGACAAGAAGTGTTGTCACTAAGAAAATTTCAAACAAATTGTATAACTACTTACTAAACCCAATTTTTAACACAACTAAAAAACAAGGTCATCAAATCTGATTGAAGTGTTATATTTAACTACCTATAGTGTTCAATTATAAACCTAATCAAGCAAGTCGTACTTTTCAATCTGGATTGATAATCATATCAGAAAATTTCTTATCTATTTTGTAAATTTATGTCTATTGCTTATTCAATAACATATTGTTTATGCTCTGATAAGGTGAGTAAGGTGACCTATTTGTTTCTATGAATAATGCCCTTAACCTTGTAAGAGTTAATTATTATTTATGTACAGTGTTTATTGTTGTAAACATAATATGTATTTAATGCAATAATTACTTCATAGAACTTTAAGAGATGGTTATTATTAAATAGGTACTTCCGTTTTTATGGTTTAAAAGACACCCAGTATTACTTTCTTATCTAAAAGTTCTGGTAAACAAAATTTAATAAGTTGTTTTACCTCTCCAGTGTGCTGCAAGCTGTTTATAGATTTAATGCAGTACTTACACTAGTTCTAGGCAAGAATTTAAGCCCCATTATTTTACCTTGATATAAAAGAAGTTTGAAATGATTTAAGCATGAAAAGTCAACTGGCTTTTAGCAGTATCAAAATTTGAATCTTTGATTGATTGATTTGACTGTAGTTAACTAAACAGCTAATACCTATATCAATAAATTATGCAGTGTTTTCTTTAAAGTTTACTTGAATTGTTTTGGAAAAACTAGATCTTCTTAAACAATGTCACTATATTAATCTTGTAACTTCTTAAGCACAGGCAGCGGTAGTAACTATCTCATACTTTTCTCTTGTTTATAGTCTTTTAGATCAACTGAGGAGTGCCTTATCAAAAGGGAAGATTTCTCAATTCATAATAAACTTTTTAGTACAATTCATTTCCAAGTCCACATTCTCAAAAATTCAATGATATATTGGTTCAAACAGATTTCCTCCAGAAATTTTTCAACAAAAGCATTCTGTTGTGTCAGAGACTTATTTCTTGTCTGTTCATTTAAACAACCTTGAGGAAGGCTCTTTTGAAAAGATACTCTCATAACTATGCTAATAGTAATGTTAATGACTACCAAATCAGGAAGATCACTAATTATTACTGTGCAATAAGGAAACTTAGAGTAACTATTTATGAGGTCTACCATCCCCAATTCAAATACTATGGTGAACTATGGCCTGGGTCTCCAGGAGAGTGAGCGTCTGCTCTGACTACGTAAGGAAATTCACTATCTCCTTACAGAGTGAGAGCAGCAAGCAAACAATAAAACGAAAAGTACTTAACTTACTTCGTGATTATAAATCACTTATATAAACAATAAGTTTGATATTGGTTGCAAAATATTGAAGAAAGTGGCTACATACCTATATTATGAGGTTTGCTATTTCGATGAGAATTAATGCTAAAAGAAAAAAAACATCTATTTTGTAGAAAAGTAATACAAATCGATATGTACTTACTTTTTTATATTTCAATATATTTTATGCCCATTTAATTTTTACTTCTAAGCATTTAAATTAGATTTCAAGATATTAACACTTACCTTTGAGACCAGCGCAAACACGCAGTAGGTCCTTTATCTATGCAACTATCACCGACACTGATATTTCCACTAAAACACTAATATTCTGAAGAGCAACGCTTTGTTGGTAGTGATTTAAAAACTAAATAGCAAGGCGGAAATAAGTCACATCACAACAGTTCTTCCATATATACTTAATGTCTAAAATATTTATTCAATATCTTTTCATTTATTAAAATAATTTTATTAACAAAAATAGAAATCGTGGTCTAAGAAAACAAAAATAGGCTTAGCTTTGACACTTGACAGAAGTTACAATATATTATCTTTATAGAATTCTTCTTAAATCTATGTGAAAGTAACTTGATTTATATTATAAAATAATTGTAGTATTAATTTATACGTTTTTTTTTTAATTATAAAGAACTGCTTCTACAGCAGCTTACAACGAAAATTATTCGATTTATTCAACTAAAATGTATGACACAAACTCAATGCAAACACGAGCACAGAGCGAGCGCAATGTCACAGACTAACAGACTAACCTAACAGAGTATTAGTAGGTATAAAAAACCTTAGATAAAGTACCTATAGATGTAGCCATAACAGCAGATGCAGATATTATGAAGTGTGGAAGTGAAAAGGGCATAATACGAAATACCTAAGAAAATTTAGACAAAGTATAGTATCTTCTGTCTCGTATGACGTGCAGGTTTTTCAACAGACGAACTTTAAATAGTTTGCTATACAATACAAGTGCCATCACGACTACCAGGAATGCATAAAGGAAAATTTGTTGCCGTGTTTTGATATAAAAGTTGAAAAATGCAGTGTCGCAAACAAATTCATACAAAAAGCAGAGTTTCACGCCTAAGTACATATTATTCCTATAGTTAGAGTGATAAAAAGAAGGGTTTCGTACAAAATCTACAAAAATATACCAGGTAACCAAACTTTATTTGACCTAATTTAAAAAAAAAGAAAACATAGCATCACGCCTGTATTCCCCGAAGGGGTAGGCAGAGGTGTATTATACACCCACGATTCGCCAGCTATGTTTATGTCCCAATTAAAATAATAATTTAATTAATTACCTAATATTACTTCACTAAATTCGTCGAAATCATCATCATATTATAACTGCTCTGATATCATCCATCCATCCATCCATGGATCCATCAGCCTTTCAACGTCCACTGCTGGACATAGGCCTCCCGAAGAGAACGCCACAACAAGCGGTTCCGTCATGAGGGATAATGCCGTAATCGCCACGCCTAGCAAGCGCGTTGACGATCGCAGTGGATGTTGTTAATACTCGAGGGAGTGCTGCTGCCCACTCCGCCGGTATGCCCTCAGTCGGCTCTTACGACTCCCGTGGGTAGAGACGGGTGGGACAATTCTAAAGCCGGCCCCACGCGGCCCGGTCCTGATATCACTGATACCTATTTCTTTTATTTCTTATGTCAAATCGTATTTTGAGCTATCTTTCATGTAATCTAACACTTGTTTAGATTGTTTAAAATAAGTAAAATTTCCTCCAAACTAATTTTTTTTTGAAGTGAATACTTTTTAAAATCCTTTTGATTTGAAACTCGATGAAACGAAAATGCGTCACGATAAGGAAACAGACACATACATGTATAGGATTAACAACTAAAGTGGAGTCATTTTAATAGGTAACATTTGACAATTCATCAAAATTCAACAACGCCTTGTAATGGCGGGCATAAAATAATATATATTTTCGTTTTGTTAGAACTGCACAATTGATTAACTTTTATCAATTACGATTACATATTTATTGTAATAATGACCGATATGAGTAATTATACGATTTGCTTTCACTTATAAACCATTCTAAACATAACAAACAATTTCTGATCTAAAGAACTGAACACAGACTAGGAAGGAATAGAACTGAACGTCGTTACAATGTTGCGTCAGTTAACCCTTTTTCTTTTTAAACACTAGGGATGTTACTCTACCACCGAAGGAATGTAACATAGTTCCAGTGGCCCGCCAATAAAGGCGGAGAGACGGCACACGGCGGGTTTCTTTAGTGGGTGCAGGCCCCACGCTACCCTGGTCGTATATAAATTGGACTCCGATTGCTTAACGCTTAGTAGACAAGAACAACATTACAGTCTTACCATGTCGAAACGGGGGAAAACGCTAAACAGTCAATCTCGCGAAATAGTGGTGAAGTTGTATAATTATTTTGAACGTGAATCAGTTAACGACGGGCCCTTTTACCATTGACACAACCGAGAGAACGCGTTGCCGAAGCATTGGGAATAGGGAAGAGGAAAGTTACTCAAATTCTGAAAGAGAAATACGGACCATCAGGCTCAGAAGATAATACTTTACGTACACCGAAAAAAAGAAAGAGGTACAAGAAAATTATTGGCGTTGATAATTTTGATGCTGCTGCAATTCGCAACCACATTTATGGATATTACTCAAGAAAAGAATATCCTACGCGAGAAAAGCTAATGAGTTCGTTAAAAGGCGCAGGCTTATTTTTTGGCGGTAAATCGTCTCTATCAAAGGTTTTGCAATCGATTGGCTTTAGATTTAAAAAATCTGACAAGCGGAAAGTCCTGCTAGAATGCTACGATATTATTTTGAAGAGAGTAACAATCTTACGTCAAGTAAATAAAATTACAGATTGGGACAATGTCGTGTTTATTGACAAAACATGGTTGAATGCAAACCATACGGTTTCTCGGACATGGACCGTTGATACAGCGGCCTCCACCTCAAAAGTTCCATCGGGAAAAGGAGCCTGACTTATTATATGACACGCGGGATCAGCTTCTCAAGGTTTTATTCCAGACTACCTCCTCGCATTCGCCTCTAAAACTACAAGTGATTACCATGAGGAAATGAACTTTGAGGTTTTTAAAGAGTGGTTTCAGAATCTGCTAGTCAGCTTTGAAAACCTATCGAAAATTATAATGGACAATGCACCGTATCATTTTGTACAAGTTGCTAAACCACCTACTCAAGCAAATAAAAGGCAAGAAATTGTCTCGTGGCTGGTAAGAAATGGTGTGGATGCAAGTCCAACTTTATTAAAAGTTGAGTTGTTAAATCTGGTAAAAGCAACTAAGCCGTCCAAGCTCCGCTATGTAATCGATGAACTAGCCCTAGAGCTTGGACACGAAGTTATTCGATTGCCTCCCTACCATTGCCAGTATAACGCCATCGAGCTTATTTGGGCACTAATAAATTAAAATAAAGGGTCCTATAGCGCGGAACAATACTGAACCACCCTTCAGTATTGCTAAAATGATGAGTCTGCTACAAACTGCGTGTGCAGAAGTCACTACAGAAGACTGGAGAAAAGTCATAGAGAAAACAAAGAAAATAACTTTACAAGATTTTGAACGAGATGTGAGGATAGACAATATTATTGAAAATGAATTAATAATATCTCTTAGTGCTGACCGCAGTGATGAAGATGACAATACTAATAACAGTTCTGATAGTTCAACTGAATGAATGAATTTTTTTTGTTAAATTATGTACTTGTCTTATTTTGCTCCTTAGATTTACAAAAAAATAATAATAATGGGACAGGGATTCGCCTGATGATTTTAAAATTCACCTTGTTTCAAGTCCGTATCGATTTATTCACTTTAATCGATGTTTAAGCAGATCACCTTACTATGAAGACAAAAATGACAGACGTCAAATGTTACCTATTAAAATGACTCCACTTTAGTTGCAGAAAAGTCATTAGAAAAGTCCATTAAAACTTAAAAATATTTTTTTTTATCATAAAAAGTAGTCCTTGGTAGCTGATTAGCAACCTCGGTCTCCGGCTTGCATGATCAATACTCAAACCATATGACCACGGTGTACATAATATTAAGTTTGAAAAAGTGATATACATTCAATAATAAACTAATATCTCTGTTTTGCTATGTTCGCTTTGTATTCTCATGCCAGCTGTTATAAAGTATTTTTCTCACCTACCCCCGAAGTGAGTCATAAGCTTTTGTATTATGTCGCTATACTTGCTATAGTGAGGTTCATAAGATCTTTTACCAAAGTTGTCCTATGAATTCCTACGGTATCCATTATATCATTTCAGAAAACAAAATTTTAATAAATTTTAATGCTCCAAAGTTTAATTAATGAGATGTAATTTTAAACTTGGTAAAAATACTCCTGATGCTCTATATACATCTTAATCTCTCGTAGCGTACTTTTCAGAAGTTTCACTTCTGCCGTGTGTGAATTGCACACATATAGTTTTTTTTTTGTTTAGGCGTGAAAACTGTATCCAGCCATATTTGCAAGATTTTAGTAGAAAAGTTTTAGGTACATATACACTAGGGTTTGAATTTATCGATAAGGTATATTGTCGATATTTATCCTAATGTTTGGATTTTTTTTCAACTAATGTTATACCTAATTGTCTAAAGAGTTAACATTTTCTCCTAACACAATAATGGAAAAAATGCAATAAAAATTCTACAGCAGATATTGTCAGTCAAGTCGATTTAGTTAAATAGATAATTTAAACAATAAATGTTAGGTTTATGTTTTTATTTTAAAGAGATATTTTCTTCCAATATCACTTTCAATTTGATTTTGAATTTATTTCTTCGCATCAGAAGTGAAAAGCTGAGTGTATTATTCCGTTACAAAATGCATAATATCGTTGACTGACGTTGCAGGTGAAATAAATAAAAACGAATTATGTTTGTTTTGATTTATTATATCTGTTTTGTTTTACTAGTTGAAGGTAATTATTTGAATAAGCGAGTTTGTTAAAGAAACTGATTTGTTTTATCATTTTATCGATAGTCAGTCTAACTCTTAAAAGAAATTGCAGTAATGCTTATATTTTGCTTAAAATTTATTAGAACGTGTAACATTAGCGTATATAACGTGATTAGGTCATGAAGGTTTTTTACGTAAATACAAAAACAAGCTTACATACCGATGATGGGGACGGTTGCCCATCTTATTGTTGGAACCCAGTTGATTGGGTCCAAATAAAAATAAAGCATACGCAAAAAGGATAAAAAACTTATAGATGTGTCTCTCAATCTTGCTAAAACCAAATATGTGCATCCTTTTCTTCATCCTTAACAAAATAAAAATAAATAAAAAATAGTTTATTTGTCTCAAAACTTACATACATTATTGATCATAAGAGTAAGTACATTATCTTTGCATAATCTTCTATTTATACTATAATAAAACTGTAACATAGCTGTGTCTGTACCAAAGAGTAAAATAATATATACGGAATGTCTGTACATTGAAGATATTTGAGAAAAAAATGGCTGTAATAGGCTATATAGACGAGTCTAAACTCAAAACATTTTTTTTTAGAATTTTTGTCTGTTTACCTGTTTGTCTGTTTGTTTGCTCGCGCATCACACAAAAACTACTGAACGGATTTTGATGCAACTTTTTTTATTTGAAAGGCCTTGATTAGACTTAAAAACTGGTATACATTTTATCCCGCTACTATATCGGGAACTTGAGATATACCTAACCGAAAACCTAGAAAATTATTTAAACTAGAAGTTTTTGTAGAATTTATTTAAAAGAACTACTAGATGGATTTCGATGCAACTTTTGATGTGAAACATCTAATGCGGAGGGAGGGTAAAATCGGCTGTTAGCGGGGCGACGCTTTTATTTTACTTGTCACGTTAAATTCTTGCAAGTTAAATTTGACACACTTCCCGATTTTCGATTGAGCTGAAATTTTACACGCATATGTATATCGCGTGACAATGTAATATTATGATGACATGGAACTGATCTGATGATGGAGCTGGAAGGTCACATAGGAACATAGGAACCCTTATAATGAACCGCACAACCCCATCGAGTTTGGGCTCGTATGATTCGTCTTGACGAGTACTTTGCCTCTAGATGGTATCCAGGGTCTGATGATGGAGCTGGAAGGTGGTCACAGTAACTCTGTAATGAAACAACGCAACCCTATCGAGTTTATACTTACTCGTTTGATTAATCTTGAGGAGTACTTTGTCAAGTTATGATCATTGTATTTCTACAAAATAATGTCGATGTTTTCACATCTGGTAGACGCCCCGCGACTTCTAGCTTTTTTTTTATTTGAAAGGCCTTGATTAGACTTAAAAACTGGTAGACATTTTATCCCGTTACTATATTGGGAACCTGAGATATAACCGAAAAACTAGCCTTTGGCTGCGGCGAAGTCGCTGGCAAAGGCTAGTTATTTATATTACTGATGCTGTTTCCCAAACTAGCTAAAGCCTGTATCTTGGGCGACAGTGTTCAGTCGTACAAAAGTTGACAGTATAATAAGTACTTCCTCAACTGCCTGAATTTCTGTGTGTTAATGTTAAAATAGTAGCGAGTCTATAGTATTAATACATACTATAACTATATAATTATAATCTGTTAAATAATCTACTAAATTTAAAAAGTGAATACGATTAACCTTAGATAAAGAACGTATAGATAGTAGCCATCGCGTGACCACTCATGAGACGGCAATATTACACTTTAGTGTGGCTATTACGCTACGGCTATTCGTCCTAAATGTGGCAAAAATTAAATGAAGATCGCGATATAATTTTTACCACCATATAAATAAATTACTAATTGACTAATACATTAATATCGATTATTTATTATCATCTTTCATCATCATTTGTATAATAGATAATTATAATATTAATAATTACATATTGTTCTTGTAGTAAGCAAATATTTACAATATTCAGACATATATGCCGTGTGGGGCCGGCTTTAGAATTGTCCCACCCCTCTCCACCCATGGGAGTCGTAAGAGCCGACTGAGGGAATACCGGGGGAGGGGGCAGCACCACTCCCTTGATTATTAACAACATCCACTGCGATCGCCAACCCGCCTGCCAAGCGTGGTGATTACGGCTCTATCCCCCATATAAGCGAAACACATGTTGTGGCGTTCTCTTGGGGAGGCCTATGTCCAGCAGTGGACTTCGAAAGGCTGATGGATGGATGGAAATATTCACGGACATTTTCACACAACGTTCTCTGGTCCCAAACTAAGCTTAGTGCTTATGCTATGGGTACCAGATTACGGATATAATACATAACTAGATTACTTTTTTTTTGTAAATACACACATATAATAGATTGGAAACGTCCAGACGCAGTACAAATATCTGTGGTCATCACACAAATAATTGTTCTGAGTGGGAATCGAACTCACAACTCGTGCACGGAAGTCGTTTACACTACCAACTATGCCACGAGGCCCAGTCATTCTGAAAAATCTTTATAGTTGTTATTAAAATTGACTTGGAATTAAATTATAAACTGGGAAAAATCACATAATAATATGGACTATGACTATTACAATGTGCGTATAAAAAGAATAATATTATAGGGACCACTAAAATACTTTGGAAGTAATATTTGAGAGGACTGTACATTTGTAATAATAAAAAAGAGACAATTGTATTTTAATTGAAGTAAACTTTAGCCGCGACTTTATAAGATATTTTTTCGGACGGAAGTAATGACAAATTTAAACGGAAATGACGAATTTCTCTATTGGTATGGAAGTAGTAACGTTAGCCATTTAGTTACTCAATTGTCAATGTAATAATTTCTACCAAAATATTTTTTGTAGTCTGGCAAGTGATTTTTGTAACTCATCATTTTATAGAGAGACAGGCATACGTTAGGCGTTACCCTATTACGGGTAACGTTATCATATACATTTATTTAAAAGCGATAGACATTACAGAAACAATTTTATTTATTTGTTTAAATTATTATTACCGGACTAAATTTCACTACGAACATAGCATTGCTACATTTCTAAAATATCTATAGGCTTGACATTTAGAGTATGTGCGAGAGCAGCTATTGAAGTGATTACTTGTATGCTGTATTCTAACGTACTCGTGCATCTATAGTCCACTTCCATTGGAGGAATATCAAGATTCCAATAAGACAATTCTTGTGAACTATCATTAATCTGAAATATTTAAATAACATAATTTTAGATGGTAATAATAACAATATGACGTGTTGTGCGTGACCATGTCGGTCTCATTGTCAGAGTAATTTGGTATTGTGTCACGATTCTAAAAATAAAATATAACATGACATAATTTTAGTAGTTACTTTAAGAATAGTGTAGCAACACTGGTAACAGCTGTCTCCTGGCATAGGCCATAGTAGATGGTGGGGGAATTGTAAACGAGAGACAAAGGTCTCAGAAGACTACACATGACTCATTCTGGTTCGACTTCGACGGCCAGTAGAGTGAAGTCGCATGGAAGAGATCTAGTTGCTCCTGCTATGTTAGATAAAAAGTAGACCGTAGCTATAGTACTCAAATATAATTATTGATAATGTAGTAAGTCATAACAGTCAGGCAAATATACGATGTTAACCGGCTTAGTATTTTTCTTTATAATTGGTATTGGTTCGGCGGGCTGTTCTCCGCAACTCCACGTCTGAGCGCGTTTTGCGTGTGGGTGGGTGTGAAACCTTCACTCGATCCACCCCAGCTCCCGGAAGAACGCCAACAGCCCCTTGGTGTCGCTGTGATCTCTCGGAGAGAACTTGTTTCTTGTTTCTTGATTGTCAAAGCAATTCATTTTGCGATCACGCACCAATGTCGGATTAGGTGTTGGGTCGGGCTAATGAGTGCTGTTAGGTTTTCTCTTCACAGTATCATCCCGGAATTATGTACCTACTAAATACCTACCTAAAGTCACAAAGACTTAACACCAAACTCTTCATGCCTCAGAGACCACGTAAACCGTTACCTACTCCGGTACCTAGCTAATGTACCTGTGTGTATATCTGCGCAGCGCACACAATTACGAATTCTAGTGATTAGCGTAACCAACGTAAGTAAGAAATTTTTTTTCTCTTTATTTATTAGGAACTTGGGAAATACATTAAGTCCCGTGCAGACAGATATTCTCTGCAACCATGTCGAAATTCGATTAGAAGAACGTTTTATTATTGTATTATGTTTGGTAAGCCTTCCAAACAGAAGCTTAATTAACTCATAGAACTTCTAAATAGAACAACTATGCCTTCCTAAATCATTATCATACTCGTAGTCGTAGTACCTGAAAATAATACGTACCGGGTCCGTTTCTCTCCAACGGTGTATTGGGTCAGCGTATTTTCGTGTGAAGCCGAGGACAAAGCATGCAGGATTTACGGCCACAAAACACTCGTTTTGATTCCGGCCGAACCAGTCAAACGGATCTCTGTCGTCTTTCTGATCTGTGGGCCTAGCCAAGTTGAAATCTACGATCGCTAACGTTATAGAAAACTATTATAATGTATGGAAATTTGACATCTCTAACGGTAAGTCACGTGACTTTGCGTTACAGATATCATTGAAGTTGTCAAATTCCCATACGTTTAAATAGTTTTCTATAACGTTCGCAATCATATAATGCAACTTGGCTAGGCCCACTGATCACATATAATACATACACAAGCTTATCTCAAATGCCTCGATACATAGATATCATATAAAGAGAGCGATTAAAATAAATAATTGTTTTAATCTTTCATTTTAATATTCATAACTTTAAAATATTATGCAGAATAGAAAGCGCTTAGACTGTTAGTTGTTAGCTAACTTATTAATATGGATGTCATAAATATACACAACGATATTGATACATAATAAATCAGTAGAACATGGTGTTTCTGTTATACATTCAAGGTTATTAAAAATGGAGAGTGGACGAGGGAAAGGTATTAGAACGAACATAATACAGTTATTTATAATATTTTTTTTTTGTTTTAGTTACAGCACCTCTCTGAAATGACTGAACAGAATTAAACAATTTTTGATTCATATTTTTTAGAAATTGACATGCTCCGCCACTTTTTAAAGTACAAATTACTTGTGAATAAGGAAAAAGAGATTTTTTGTACGAGCGGGAATCGAACCCGCGTCTTTTCCAATCCAGGGAAGTGCTCTAAGCCACTGAGCTATCGTACAGATCTTTCGATCACCCAATCTCCTTATCACATTTGTCTTTACGACCAAAATTTAAACAAGTTTAGTTTGTTAAAAGACAATGAAAATGTGAAATCGAAAATAACAGTCACGAGCAGGATTTGAACCTGTCCTGGAATAGCGTCCCATATGCGTTGCCAATTCAGCCATCGTAACAATTGCTCGGAACTGCGAATTTCGACAATACATTATTATATTCTTAACGTCTTGGGTGACGCCTGCGCTATCTGTCCGAAGTATTTGCATACATTATACTGACCAGGT
This sequence comes from Leucoma salicis, assembly GCA_948253155.1. NCBI lineage: Eukaryota > Metazoa > Arthropoda > Insecta > Lepidoptera > Erebidae > Leucoma > Leucoma salicis. The sequence continues at coordinate 6,635,878 of OX411820.1, read as the reverse complement.
AAGCCTAATTTTACAATTAAGATTCATACCAAACCACCACCCCTCTCTACCCACGGGAGTTGTTAGAGCCTTCTGAGGGAATACCGCGGGAGTGGGCAGCAGCACTCCCTCGAGTATTAACAACATCCACTGCGATCGCCAACCCGCCTGCCAAGCGTGGCGATTACGGCACTATCCCCCATTTTTGGGGAGGCCTATGTCCAGCAGTGGACGTTAAAAGGCTGATGGATGGATGGATGGAAGTTTTTTAACATAAGGCTGAACAACAAAGCTAAGAGCCAGATCGGAAACACTCTTTTTTTTCTAATTTTAATGATGGCAGACGAGCCACGGCCCACCTGATGGTAAGTGGTAACTGTCGCTCATGTACTCAACTATACTGAGAGTATTGTCAAGCCGCTGCGCACCATTTCATTTCTCAGATTTAAAATAAAAGAATAACCTCTTCAACTAGGAGGGCGACCACGGAGTTATCGTTCATAAGTCTCTCATATACAACGTCGAGAGGATTGAGCGTGTCGAGTAGGGTATCGTACCTTACCACCGAAGGAATGTAACATAGTTCCAGTGGCCCGCCAATAAAGGCGGAGAGACGGCACACGCCGGGTTTCTTTAATGGGTGAGGGCCCCAAACTATCCTGTTCGTTGCGCCGAACGACGGGGTGTGCGGTTAGGAACATTTTTTCCCGCCTTAACAAAAAAAAGGGTATCGTACCTTATACTCAGAATAACCCGACGGTATTCGCTGAAGGTCATACAGGTACTTATACGCTCAGACCTTTAGTTTTTGTTGGCCTGACCCGGGAATCGAACCCGAAACCTAATGTGCAGTTGCATACACTACTATACCACCAAAGCAAAATATAGCTAAGAGAAACTACAAATATCACCTAAAGCTACTCCACTGAGCGTTTCCACCATGGCAACTAATCCAGGCACGTCGTTCCTTAGCGTTTGTGGCGAATTAACACCCTGTGAAATTAAAATAGTTTTCTCGTTGAATTGACAAGATGACGCTTATTGAAGAACAACTAGATTCTGTCAGGCGGTTTACGAGTCTCCGAAACGAGAGCGTGTGTGTAGACAATTATGAATGTTGAGGAAGTGAGAGATCTCGTAGGCATGAATAGAACCTTTTGGCACTCTGTTTTCTCTGCCTACTCCCCAAGGGCGATGGAGTAGATTCTGTCGGCGATGTTTGTCCGCGTAGACCTCAAATATATAATATATATCACTATATGGCTCACTATTAACCATAATGGATAAAAGTAGGCTATGCATGTCCTTTTCTGATCTCCAGACTGTATACCAAGATGATGATCGGTTCAGTAGATGGTCACAGCGTGAACAAACAAACAAACTCAGTTTCGCATTTATAGTATTATAAAATAACTAATATAGGTATCATTTTAATAAGAAAATCATTTAATAACTAATATATCCTTACGATATATTAGTAATTAAATGATTTTCTAGTAAATCATTATTTTATGGTAAGTAGTTTGCATATATTTTGTTCCACATAAACATCTAATGTGTTTGGCTATATAGTGCAGTTCTCTATCTCCACTCTTTTCTTAAGCGAAGTCTTGGACCTTTATGAGAAGTGCTGTGCTGTGGTATGGAGATAGATGAGCGGTAGGCATCACTTAGGGGGCGTTCATAAATTATGTCCGCTAAATTCTGTTCATTTCGACGTCTCCCACCCAATTAATTCAAAATTATCACAATGCGTCACTATTTTTACGAACACGTCTTTCTAACCTTGTATCTATGCGATAAAGAAATTGAAGTTTACTTTTACTGCAAAATTCACGTTAGACCTCGAAATTGACAGGTTTCGCCATACCAGGCGATAACCCTCCCCCTTGTTTGCGAATATATTTTTGAACGGCCGCTATCATCAGATAGATCGTAGGTTATGTCCATGATTCTGTGAGTTTCTTTTTGCTTATGGTAGCAGAGGAGCCACGGCCCACCTGATTGTAAACGGTAACCGTTGCTCATTACTTATATTAAGAGTAATGTCGAGTCGAAGTGAAATAAAAGCAGCTATCGCTCCCGCTAAAATCAAAACACAATGAAGGGCTTCACGGTCGGTACTAACCCGATCGAATCCGATAACAAATGAGTACTCCAACTTAGTACTCAACCCAACTACCAGTAATGCAATGGGTGACAATGACAATGCCTTAGTCGCCTCTTACGACACCTGCGAGAAAGAATGGGGTGGTGATATTTATATATTCTTATATTTATATATGTTTTTTTAAAGGCCTGCACTAGTGAACAATGCTGGTCTGCGTAGGAGAGTTAACAAATATACCTACATTTTAACAGTACATAAAGTACACCAAAACTCAGAACACCTGCTTGTGGACCACACAATTGAAATTATCCTGTGTGGAAATCGAAGCCACAACTCTCAGCACGAGAGAGGTACGTATCTAAACCACTTAGCCATTTTCTGTTTCTGCTGTTTACCTCAATATCCTCATATCCGGTTTGGTAAGCCGTTAGAATTGGTTTTGACAGTTTTACTTTCTGCAGCTGGGTTTCTATCTACAAGAAAATGTTAACCAGTTACTAAGTTCGGAATAATTAATTGTGTTTGTAAATAAGGATGCAGGTATTGTAAGCAGTGGCAATCACGATAGCCGCAGCTACGTGAAAATCTAGGATATGTAGCTGGAAATTTATTCTCTTACTTTTTAGCACGACAGTCTCTCACTTTAGCCGCCTCACAAATTATATTATCAACCACTTACTCATATTTTTAAACTTTACATTCATATTTATATAGATACTAATACTTGGTTATATCTCTAATTCCCAGTTTTCAGTCACATCAAATTCACAAACAATACATTTTTTTTATTACTTATGGTGACAGACGAGCTACGGCCGCCCACCTTATGGTAAAAATAGTAACCGTCGCTCATGGACTCAACTATACCGAGAGTATAGTCAAGCCGCTTTTCACCATTTCATTTCACAGATATGAAATGAAAGAATTAACGGCTATCTCTTGCTACAACCAAAATACACTGATGTGCTTCATGGCCGGTCACACGGTCACCCAGCTCTACCACCAGTAATGCAATGGGTAATAATTGCTTACTTCCCTTAGTCGCCTCGTACGACACTCGAGGGAAAGAATAGGGTGATGACACTTGTATTTTAGTCCGTCGCCACACGGACAGACAGAAGTTTTTGGGTTATACAAACATTTTCATGATGAAATTTATTATGAGAGAACTTCTAACACTAGAAGTTAGGTAAGTAGGTACTTTTTTATTTTATCGCTTGTAAATTGGCGGATGTGATGTAAAGCTAGTCTCAAAAATAAATTTAAAAATAATAATAACTGTACAATGATTTTTGTAACAAATCAAATCATAAATGGGTAACCCTTAGGTTCAGCTAGTTTTACTTAAAAAATGTAGGTATTTAACCTGTTTCTTCCTAGAACAGTCTGGCAAAGTTGACATATTATTTATTACAAATCCGATCAGATCCTGATTGGCAGTCTTTTGAGTCCAATAAGTATACGGCTCAGCATTGCGGAATGATCCTGAAATATGGTACCTTAAGAATCTAATTATGCGACAAAAATTGCAGTTTCTGGATGATATCAGAATTACATACTTAGGTATATCGGCTCAGGCTGACAATATCCGTAAATAATTGGGATTTGCACCGATCTTCAACTATGTGTATGTATATTAGCACATTATCATTTCTAATAGTATTGACGGTACGAAGATTAGTCACCACTTCATCATCAGCTCTCTAGCCTTCTGGGGGAACAACTTTCGATCTTAGACCGCGACCGGAGTCCGATTTTTTATTTAGGACTGCCAAGGGTGTTATTTGACAGCCGCGAATCACTTTTTGGTCACCCATCTGTTTACCAGCCAATTACTTAACCTTGCCGATCGTTCAAACTGCAAGTGCACATCCAGGCTACGAACTCCTCCTATCCCAACTCTAGTATTTATGAAAAACTTTGGAAACAATATCACGCATCTTGCTGTATTGTGAGGCTTCATCGCAATAATCCTAAGATAACCAGATTGGATTTAATCGAGCAGTTGCTTATTAAAAGTTAATTAACAATAATCGCTGTAAAAAAGATTTTATCCTTTTTTTTTCTTACCTGTTACACTCACCCATCCTATTCCTGTTGTATTAGCTTTATCAATAGCTAAGTTCATAGCAAAGTGACCAAATGTAGCCACCATGGCGTTTTTGGCGTCCACACGCGCCGTTGACGTTTTTTCTTCAACAACTATTGGTTGGTTGTTTGGATTCAATAATCCCTCTTTTATTTCATTCACGTATAAACCTGGAGACGTATATAGTTACGTTAGGTACGTCATCACGCCTTCTCAAGAACAGAGTTCTAAAAGGCTCTATTCTTGCATACTTCTCTCGCTTCCTCAACGTTCATAATTCTCTTCATACAGGTTTGCCGCTTTCGGAGACTCCTCATTCCACCTTCCTTCCATAAATGACCGATTTGGTCTAGGTAAGTTAGTTACAGTCTCCCTTTGTACCTACATCCTTCATCCTTACGCCAATATTAGGTAAATTTTCACGCTTAGTAAGCAAAGAGTCCCTCACATTTTGTTTACATAATTGATTGAATGAGGCGACACTTGGCGTAGGTTCATTGTTTTTATTATAGAATGGATATTTTAGGAGGAGAGCCCACCACTCACTCACGAATTGTAAATCCCGGTTATCTTTGGATAAAATAACCTAAGATTGCCAATTCTACACTCTCACAGATAGAGGAGAATGTGATAATAGCAAAGTAGCATGGACGATAATGACAAAAAACTCACCAACGCGACACAACCATGCGATACGGTATTACTCTCAGGACCACAACGTTGCAATATTCTGCAAAAATCCGAACACAACTTTGACACGTGTTTCGCCTCTAAACGAGGCATCCTCAGGAACGCTCGGCAAAAAAAGAGCGAAGCTTACTCATGTACCTTGCTTAAATACCCCTTCCACTTTCTGAGAGCCGTGCCGTATCGCATGGCTGTGTAGGGTTGGTGACTTTTTTTGTCATTATCGTGCATGCTACTTTGCTATTATCACATTCTTCTCTATCTGTGAGAGTGCGGATTGACAATTTTAGATTATTTTATCCAAAGATAACCGGGATTGGCAATCCGTGGGTGAGTGGTTTGCCGTGTGGGGCCGGCTTTAGAATTGTCCCACCCCTTTCCGCCCATGGGAGTCGTAAGAGCCGACTGAGGGAATTCCAGGGGAGTGGGCAGCAGCACTCCCCCGAGTATTAACAACATCCACTGCGATCGCCAACCCGCCTGCCAAGCGTGGCGATTACGGCACTATCCCCCATACGAGCGAAACACATGTAGTGGCGTTCTCTTGGGGAGGCTTATGTCCAGCAGTGGACTTTGAAAGGCTGATGGATGGATGGATGGATGGGTGAGTGGTGGGCTCTTCTTCTAAAATATCCATTCCATAATAATAATATTTTGTTCACATTTAAATTTTTATAAAAATACAGATATAGAAGTAATCAACCAGAGACTTAATGCGCTCACTACCAAAGTAATGAAAATACCCTCTCGACCGTATTTCTTAAATATAAATTATGCACTTTCGTAGCCGAAGGGACACAAAGCGAAGACAAGAATAGGACAGGCTTTGTGTGGTTCAAAGTATGGAGACATTCAGTTACCATTTAGGTCAGAAATAACATTTCTAATTTTAAAATTTACTATGACGTACGTTTGACCGAATATAGATTACTACAATTATATAGAAGGTAGAGTCAGGAGTCTCCGAAACCGGCGAGCGTGTATGAAGAGAATTATGAATATTGAGGAAGCGAGAGATGTATGCAAGAATGGAGCTTCGTTCTTTCTGCCTACCCCGCAAGGGAGATGGCGTGATGATAAATATAAGTATTAGATATGCCCGCGACACTGTCCACGTGGACGAGAGAATATAAATAGATCACTCTACGCCACATTATTTATATCTACCTATGTAAAAATAACGAGATTAATTCATTTTCCAGAATGAAAAGTAACTTTTCTGCGCTCCAGACTAAGTGTGCAAAATTTCATGATGACTGGTTTAGTAGTTACGGCCTGTAAGCGTAACAAACAAACTTCCACATTTATAATACTAAAATAAGGATAATGACTTTAGTTTACCTAGTGTACTAAGTCCGTGAGTTCGATGTTCCATAATATCAGAATAAACCAGAAGAGCGGCTTGCTCCTCTGCTGGTCGTACTCTAGCACCAACAGCCCTTAGGCAGTCTGCTATGAACCTTTTCACATCTGCTGTTAGCACTTTCACCATGTCGCTTAATAAGACAATGAATCGCAAATAATATTTGGCTAACGAAATTACTTGAACTGGATTCTTGATTAAAAACGTTTTTAGACACAACACCGAAATTAGTTTAATAAGATATTAGATTCTGGCTTTTGCCGTGTGGGGCCGGCTTTAGAATTGTCCCACCCCTCTCTATCCACGGGAGTCGTAAGAGCCGACTGAGGGAATACCGGGGGAGTGGGAAGCAGCACTCCCTCGAATATTAATAACATCCACTGCGATCGCCAACCCGCCTGCCAAGCGTGGCGATTACGGATTATCCCCCACGACGGGACCGCTCGTTGTGGCGTTCTCTTGGGGAGGCCTATGTCTAGCAGTGGACGTTTAAAGGCTGATGGATGGGATAGATGGATGGTTCAATAGTTGTAGCGTAAAATCGTAGCAATCAAACTCAATTTTGCATTTCTAATATTGGTAAGGATTACGTACCTACTAAAAGCCTCCTATCTTTTGAAGACACCACAGTTTTGTATATTATTTGCGTCAAGGTATTTATTTAGTTCAAATTTTGATTTATATGCAATGGCGATGTTAGACTAAACTTATAGACAACTCTAAACGTAGTGGTGTGGTTATACTTATTCTCTAGTCCAAGCATAGTTATTTATCTATACTCTAGTCACAACTCTGCCACTATTCTGTGGAAGTATTTACAACTTGTTTATGACTATAAAAAATGCTATAAAACCGTGAATCAAAGAGTATATGCCGTGAATTTGTGATTCAATGATGACATTTTTGACAAAGAATCAAAGATCATTTGATTATTTCTGGTTATACGTATTACTCTTTGTTTGATTATAATATCCAATTTCCTTTTTGCGTTGTGCTTGTGGCCAAAGAGTTTTTCTCCCGTACCAACGGGTTATACATAATATATTTTCTTTTATTTCAACGCTTGGCCTACTGGTTTAGGTATTTAATAAATATTTTTTTATTGCGATGTTAAAAGACGGTATGCGGCAGCTTAGTTGTGCCCCTGGTGTTGCCGAAGTCCATGAGCGGAGGTTACCACCATCATTACCATCAGGTGAGCCCGCTTGCTCGTCTGCCACTATTGGCATAAACATCATCATCCATCCATCCATCAGCCTTTCAACGTCCACTGCTGGACATAGGCCTCCCCAAGAGAACGCCACAACGAGCGGTCCTGTGCCGACCGCATCCAACGGCTCCCTGCAGTTTTGCTTTGATCTGGTGGGGGGCCGTCCTACGCTGCGCCGTCCGATACGTGGTCGCCACTCGACAACCTTTCGTCCCCAACGGTTATCGGTTCGTCGAGCGATGTGGCCTGCCCATTGCCACTTCAGCATGGCAACCCGGCGGGCTATGTCGGTCACTCTCGTTCTCCTACGGATCTCCGTATTACGGATTCGATCACGTAGGGAAATAACAAGCATAGCCCGCTCCATGGCCCGCTGAGTGACTTTGAGCCTTGATATGAGGCCAGGGACCACGTCTCTGTGACATCAGCATATTAGCTTTTCATCTAATACTTAAATACATATAAAAATACTTAAATATATTTCATCAAACCTACCTTCTATATCAGCATAGTAGGTACTTTTTAACATTAACTTAACGATGCCTATTTTCAATTATTCTATTTCTTATAGCGTTTTTCCTTTTGCGTGGAAAGAAGTTCAATTCATCCCATCTAACAAAAGAACTTCAAACTTTAAAGATTATCGTCCCATTGTATTGTCCTTGTGTTTAATACAGCTGATTAATTTTAATTGTGTGGCCCGCATAAGGCCTCGCCGAATGACCACTGAAGTAATGCAACATAGTTCCAGTGACCCGCCAACACAGGCAGAGAGACAGCACACGGCGGGTTTATTTAGTGGGTGAGGGCACCACACTACCCTGTTCGTTGCCCCGACGGTATGTGCGGTTAGATACATTTCTTCCCGCCTTAACAAAAATGCCTGCAGTGCCTGAAGGAAACTAAAGATTAACAAATAAATTATTTAAAAAAAACCATTGCTTTGTCCACTGACATCTAAGTTCATATTTTATTAATTACTAAAAAGGTTGCATAAAGCCGTGAAGTTAATTTTGCCAAGACCAAAGAGTATATACTAAAGAGCCAAGACCAGAATGTGACTATTATCTACCAGCCTTAAGTTACACTCTAATCATGGCAGAAGTAATGGTATATGCCATTAGTTTTTAGCCTAGTTATTCTCATGAATGGCTTTTTTTTTATCGTGACATTAGTGTTGCGGAAGCACTGGCCTCATGTGCCTCAGGCGCTCGTGTTAGTTATTAACGGATTCATGATGATTTTAAATCTATACTAGTAAATGGAGAGCCAGCTCTTTGTTCGGTTATACTGCAAAAACTACTGAACCTATCGGAATAATCCTTATACCATAAGATGCAGCGTGTTTCGGAGAAGCTTTTAGTATATGATATGTTGGTGACTTATTCGGAACCTATATTTTTGACTTGGAAATAATGTTTATTTATAGTTTATATGGCAAAACAACGCTTGCCGGGTCAGCTCGTGTTAAATAAATTTATAAAAGGCCTATGAAATAAAGATATTTTTATTAAATTCTGTGGATTATATGAACAAGCTGTGGAAATGCGGGGTTGCGGTCAATATTCAAAGAAAGCTTATATCACTTAGCTATATCAAAGAAAAAAAAACAAATTGTTTGCTTGGAAAGTGGTTTTATAGTCGGACAATAAAAAAACCACAACAAATAATTTTCTTTATAGAAATACATACAAATTAGGTAGTAATGCGGAAGCGTCGCTTAGTAGAGGGTACCCAAAAGGGTAAGCCACTTAAGTAATGTCACAGTTCCAGTGGTCCGCTAAAACAAACGGAGATATGGCACACAACGGGATTCTTCATTGGGTGTAGGTCCCACTCCCACACTACCCTTTTCGTTGTAGTATACCCATTCTATAATATTTTAATTTTTTTATGAAATAACTTCCATAGGCTTAACTTTGAGTTTGGCCGCGAGTGCAGCGCTGGACTCTATTTGTTGTTTCACGAATGAGACTGTTCCATTTTTGTCGGTTTCAGCGGCGTTCTTCTTTTCTTTGTCGCCTGGAGCTAACACTGGTAGCTTGGGGTCAATCTAAAAATAAAAAAAATACTCTCAAATGACATTAATTTTACAACGAACGCGCTGAACGATTTTAAAGTTGTGTATTAAAAAAAAATAAAGCTACTAAACATTGCTTGTTTTTATTGTTCTGCTAGATTCTTGTTTTTTTTTTTAAGAACTTTGGTAGACAAGTCACCCGCTGATAATTGCCAACCAACACCCACTACCTATTCATGGACGGAACAATACTATATTTACAGGCACCACTGCCACTGTCTAAAGTCATAGTGATGTCATAATGTTCCGGTGTCTAGTGGCCTTATACTCTTTAGTAAATACACTTTGGCCTTACACAAGGCACATGTGTTTTACACGCTTTTTTTCAACAGATAATTCGTACATCAACAGATCACCTTAAACGTACCTATAAGCACTATAAGTATTTTTACGTCTTGATCTATATTTTAGCACTTGACATGCTCCGCTACTCTTAAAGTACAAATCATAATTTGTGAATAAGGAAAAAGAGTATTTTAGTACAGGCGGGAATCGAACCTGCGTCCCTTCCTATCCGGGGAAGTGCTTTAATCCATTGAGCTACAGTACTGCCAAGCGTGGCGATTACGACATTATCCCCCATGACGGGACCGCACGTTGTGTCTTGGGGAGGCCTATGTCCAGCAGTGGACGTTGAAAGGCTGATGGATGAATGGGATATTTATTTCACCAGCAACGTCAATCAACGATATTAAGTATGCATTTTATAAGGGAATTATTATACACACAGCTTTTAGCAACATAAACCTAATTTTTAAATTAACTAAATCGACTTGACTGACCATATCTGCTGTAGAACTTTTATTGCATTTTTTCCATGTGTTAGGAGAAAATTTTCCAAACAGGATAAATATCGACAATATACCTTGTCGATAAAGTCAAGCCCTAGTGTATATGTACCTAAAAACTTTTCTAAAATATTGCAAATATGTAACAATGCGACATATTTCTATGTAAAATATAAACAGTAACAATGAAATTGAAATTAATTTGTAACTGAAACAGAAAATATCAGTAATTATGACCTAAAATAAAAGCATTTAAGTTGTGATAACATCCTGAGAACTTACCTATGAAACATGCAATTATCAGGATTATTTGCATGATTTACATCACAGATACTCACGGAACGAACAACCATTGTATTTAATAGTAATAATCATATAATAAACAAGATTTATAACACAAATAAATCAAAAAACCGCGCTAATTTCAAGCTAGAAGACTGTAGAATACCTGTCATTCAAATGGGTTACAATGACATTAGATTTGCTTTCCTCTTCCATCTTGCTATGTTGCCGTATAGGATTTTCTTCTCGCTCACACACTTTGGTGATCTATACGTTACTATTTATGGAATAGCCACACAATAAACTAGGTAAGTACTAGGATTTATTGACATTCATACCGGTTCCAACTGTCTCCAATGTTGTATACTGTCGGTGAGTCGGTCACCGAAGCCGGGCGCGAAGCACTCAGGGTTGACGGCGACGAAACAGTGGCCGAGGTCTGCCGGTCCACCCTCAGCTTTATGTGACCACCCACGTATATGGTGACCGTAGTTGGCTCCTAAATATATAATACGAGCATTACGATTCTACGTTATATTTTTTTAATATTTTGAATGCTTGCCAGCACACTTGATTACGCGTGGCTGTAAATTTTTTTGGGATAAAATGTAGCCATGTATTTCTCTGTAGACGGGATTATATGTAAGTAAAATTTCATAACGATAGGATGAATATTATGGCAGCGCATAAGAATGGAACACACAAATGTTGATTTTTGTATATTAGAATATTAGATGGTAGCAGACAAGCACAGTCTAGCTGATAGTAAGGACAAAGCTTTCTCAGATTTTAAAAAAGATACTACAAATCGCATTCTTAAATTAAAATACAACAAATTGCGTAATCAGTGTAACAAGTTAATAGCAAAAAGTAGGAATACGTATTACAAAGATGAAATTTTGAAAAACAGAGGCATTCCTAAACAACTTTGGAATTTACTGAACAAAATGACGGATATTTGGTAGATGATATCATACTAAAAGCATTTGATCGTAACAATTTATCTGTAAAACAATTTTGCAAAAGAATTCCATAATTCCATACAAACTATAATACCATCTTGTAAACAACCCATATTAGATCGAAAATCATACTTACATCATGCCAACGTTTCAATAAATCTTAGAAAACCTAATCCCGAAAAAAATTACAAAATAATAACATCTTTAAAACAAAATAAATCTGCAGGTATAGATAGACTACGACCAATAGATATTAAAAATACGGCTAAAATATAGTAAATGCCATAACTCGATTGATTAATACCAGTCTGGAAACTGGTACATATCCAGATGAGTTTAAAATGGGTATTATAAGACCTATACATAAAAAATGTTCTAAAAATGATTACAATAATTATAAATAACCTTACTGTCTAGTGTTGACAAAATCGTAGAAAAATATATAAGTAATGAAATACATAATTTCTGGAGTAAGAACGACAATCTAACGAAAACCCAATATGGTTTTCAACCTAATAAAAGTACTACACAATTACTATCAAACTTTGCTGATTATATTAACAGCTGTCTTAATGACAAGAAACATATATGTATAATCTTTATTGATTATTGTAAAGCCTTCGATACTTTACAACACAGTACATTACTAACGAAGCTAGAGGCATGTGGAATAATGGGCCCCCTGTTGGCATGGTGTGTCCTGTGACCACGGCTGCTGCAACGCAGTTGAAACGTCGTGCTAAAGGTAATTAATAATTTAGTCTAATTTTTGGCCGCGTGGGGCCGGCTTTAGAATTGTCCCACCCCTCTCCACCCACGGGAGTCGTAAGAGCCGACGGAGGGAATATCGAGGGAGTGGGCAGCAGCACAAAGGGTCATTACAAATTGACTCACGCGCAGGCTTCACGACTTCCAGCCACACAACAAGCCGGTTTCCGAAAAGGCTATAGTACCATAGACCACATCCAGATGCTACGCCAGATTATACAGAAAACCGAGGAATACAATCGGCCTCTGTGTCTGGAGTTTGTGGACTAAGAGAAAGCCTTCAATTCGATCGAAACTTGGGCGGTGCTGCAGTCCCTTCAGCGGTGCCAAATTGACAATCGGTACATCGAAGTGCTGAAGTGCTTGTATAGAAACGCCACCATGTCAGTCCGTGTTCAGGACAGGAGTACGAAACCGATCCAACTGCAGAGAGGTGTTAGACAGGGAGACGTTATGTCCCCGAAACTCTTCACCGCTGCATTGGAAGATGTCTTCAAGCTCTTGGACTGGACCGGATTCGGCATCAACATCAATGGCGAATACATCACTCACCTTCGATATGCCGACGACATCGTAGTCATGGCAGAATCGCTGGAGGACCTTGGCACCATGCTCTATGATCTCAGCAGGGTTTCCCGACTAGTGGGTCTCAAAATTAACATGGACAAGACGAAAGTCATGTCTAATGTCCATGTCATTTCAGCACCGGTCCTAGTCGGGAGTGCGCTTCTCGAAGTTGTCGACCATTATGTCTACCTGGGACAAACAGTCCAGTTAGGTAGGCACAACTTCGAGAAAGAGGTCAATCGACGAATCCAACTCGGCTGGGCAGCGTTCGGGAAGCTAAGGAAGATCTTCTCGTCCAATATTCCGCAGTGTCTGAAAACGAAGGCCTACGACCAGTGTGTGTTACCAGTGATGACATACGGAACAGAGACGTGGTCTCTAAATGTAGGCCTCATATCAAGGCTCAAATTCACTCAGTGGGCCATGGAGCGGGCTATGCTTGGTATTTCGCTACGTGATCGAATCCGTAATACGGAGATCCGTAGGAGAACGGGAGTGACCGACATAGCCCGCCGGGTTGCCATGCTCAATTGGCAACGGGCAGGCCACACCGCTCGACGAACCGATAACCGTTGGGGACGAAAGGTTCTCGAGTGGCGACCACGTATCGGACGGCGCAGCGTAGGAAGGTCCCCTACCAGATGGACCGACGATCTGGTCAAAGCTGCGGGGAGCCGTTGGATGCGGTCGGCACAGGACCGCTCGTTGTGGCGTTCTCTTGGGGAGGCCTATGTCCAGCAGTGGACGTTGAAAGGCTGATGGATGGATGGGCAGCAGCACTCTCTCGAGTATTAACAACATCCACTGCGATCACCAACCCGCCTGCCAAGCGTGGCGATTACGGCACTATGCTACTTTAAATAACGTATCAATATGCCTAATAATACCAAAATCTCTTTTGAAAATCTCATTGACTGTTTGTCTCAGAAAGGACTCTGAATAGTGTCATTAAGTTCAAGCACGCAGTTAATAGTTATTATTATTTTATAAAATCATACATACATACTGTCACGTCTTTTTCCCGTAGGGGTAGGCAGAGACCACTTCTCTGCACTTGCTACGATCCTGACACGCATCTTTCGCGTCATCTTCTTTCATCAGCGATTTCATGCATGCTCGTTGGTTTCGAGTACTCTTAACCTAGCCTTCCTTAAGAACGTCTCCGATCTGGTCAAAATACGTTGCATCCGATAGGTGGAGTGGATTGTAAAGACAAATGTGATGTGGAGATTGGGTATGGCCGTTGGTCAGTGCGATAGCTTAGAGACTTAGAGCACTTCCCCGTATTGGAAGGGACGCAGTTTGAATCCTGCTCGCACTAAAGTTCTCTTTTTCCACATTCACAAATAATTTGTAACCTAAATTATAAGTCTTTAAAAAAACTATTAAACTAATGTCAATTGAAATATTATATCGGGATCTATACAAATCGGAATATCTAAAATAAGTCTTTAAAGAACTATTAAACTAATAACAACTCTTTAACTCATAAACATTACAAATTATTTTGTTAAAAACAACTTTTAGCATCAATGGTTACCATAGCAACGGTTGACATGTTATTGTGATAATGAGTGTAGAAGTCTGAATACAATAGCAGATAAAAATATATATTTTGGATAGGAGTTTCGTAAAATCCTTCTTAGTGAGCGTCTACGTCATGAAAGGAGCATCTACGCAAAATTTCAAGTCAAGCGGACGTACGGTTTCGGAGATATCGTGATGAGTCAGTGAGTGGTAAATCGCTATATATACTCGTATATAGAAGATAATATTAGTCATATTTTCTCAAAAAAATGTACAGGCACAGCTCTGTCACACCTTTATAATAGTTAGTTCGGATATATCAAAATATACTATATACATTTTTTTTTGTTAAGGCGGGAAAAAAAGGTTCCTAACCGCACTCCCCAACGAACAGGGTAGTTTGGGGCCCTCACCCACTAAAGAAACCCGCCGTGTGCCGTCTCTCCGCCTTTATTGGCGGGCCACCGGAACTATATTACATTCCTTAAGTGGTAACATACTATATACCTGAGCTTATTCCTGTGAATAGTTCTACCATGGCACCTAGTCCGAATCCCTTATATCCTGACGTTAGTTCACCACCACCGAGAGGCATCAGTAGCTTTGCCTTGAAAGCCTGCAAAAGAAAACCAAACTTTAAGTGTCATCTTTATTTTTTAATTTATACACACTTTTATTACCTATTTCTTAAACAGAAAATAATGCAAATAATATATAGTTCAAATAAAGATTTTTTCTTTACCATAAATGATCATACGTGTGACTGGCCTTATACGCGCATTATACTTATCAAAATATGCTAGGTTATGTTATTTCGACTAACCTTGACATTTCGGCTGAGTTTATCAGCTGTGGTCACGGACAGACCAGGGGTCTCCAAACTTTGAAGCCTTAGGGCCATAATGATTTTTTCAGTATGTTCCAAGGGCCAAAACACATTTACATAAATCTCATTAGTGTTTTTTGTTTTACTGTGATTAGTGGGATTCATTTCAATTATTTGTTAGTTATTAATTAAGTTTAGATACTTAAGTTTTTTGCATCATCATTTCTTTCGTTAAGTTTTACCTTGCAAGGAAATAAAACCGAATAATTAAAATGCTGTGTTTTCTTCGTCAACATATCACAGCAATAGTAACAACAATAAGACATTGGTTGTCGCGGGCCAGATTGATGACACTAGTCTTAGGCTGTCGAGGGCCGGATTGATGGCACTGGCGGGCCGGATCTGGCCCGCGGGCCGTAATTTGGAGACCCCTACTCTAGACCAGTTATATGTGTTATAATGAATATGAAACACAAATGTTGTCGAGTGCCGACCACGTATTGGATTTTTGGCAAAGTCACAGGCAGCTGTTGAATGCACTCGGCACAAGACTGCTCGGTGTGGAGCTCTCTTGAGAAGGTCTATTTCCAGCAGAGGACGATAGAAGGCTGATGGATGGATAGATGATATAAATCTCTCATGCGATTACATTGTTGGTCTCAATGGGTATACCAGGGTAGGAACATGCTCGTTTAGGATCTTTTTTTTATACTAGGTACGTGGCAAACAAGCACACAGCCCACCTGATTGTAAGTGGTTACCATATCCTAGAGACACTAGTAACACCAGGAGGAAAGGAATAGGAAGGATATTAAGGAGAAGATAGGAAGGGTAATAGAGGATAGGGAGGGGGTTCGGGCCTCCGGTGCTCTCACTCACTTACGAAACCCAACGGGAGGAGTACTACCGTTGTTTCACGCCGATCTTCTGAAAGACGGTGATACTTCCCCGATTGAGGCGATCTACTCATTCTGGGATAAGCAAGGCTCTGTAAAAAATACTAGTATGTATCTTCATTACGCGTTGATAAGATTAAAAACTTATATCCTAACCTCGTCGGCGTTTAATGTTTCTTTTCCATCAGCTCCTAGAGCCCAACCGGCTGGAATGGGCTCCTCTTTGCGACACTGCATTTCTATCTGAAAATAGTATGTTTCAAAATTAATGCATCACCAAAACAAAACTGCCATAACTTAAATATTACAAGAAAGTTTCTTAGGAAAATAAACGAAAATTAAAAAAAAATAAAAATATGTAATATTTACCAAAATATGTGAGTTATTATGGATTTTATACAAAGGAGAAGGTTATGGGAACGTTATATACCTTGTCTTGAAATTTTTTTTTGTATGTATGTAAGTACAAAAATTTCTCCCTGATTCCTGGACCAATTTGAGTAATTGTTTTTTGTTTGATAGTATAACGTATACTACCAAGGTCCCATAGAAATATGGTGATGATCTGATGAGGTTTGCAAATAATTTGCAAGTCGGTTATTTATTACTTTTAATGTGGCGATTTACTATATCAATTAATTTAAAAAAATAATAAAATGATTGTGTGAATATTTTAGTTTGCATTATGATATTTATTAATCGAGGACTCGGAATCAAACCCGTTTCCACTGCGTTTACATTGCTTGATTTTACCACTACGCTATCACTGCACAGACTAAAGGAAAAAAACTAGACATCGTGGTATGTCTACCAGATGGGAAACATCGAAATTATTTTGTAGAAATAAAACCTGACAATTGCTCCTGACTGCTAATTTCGATAACACATCATACTTAACGTCTTTGGGTGACGCCTGCGCCATCTGTCGGACGTATTTTCATACATTATACCGACCAGGTAAACTTAATTTTACAATTAAGATTTTACCTAATATTTCAAACTCGATTCGATTCCAAACTCGATAGGGTGGCGTCGTTTCACTACAGAGTTACTGTGGCCACCTTTCAGCTCCATCATCAGACCCTGGATATCATCTAGGACTGGAGTACTAGTCAAGACATTTCACACGAGCCCTAACTCGATGGAGTTGTGCCGTTTCATTATAGAGTTCCTATGTCCACCTTCTAGCGCCATGATCAGATCAGTTCTATGTCATAATAATATTGCATTGTTTCGTGATATACAAATGCGTGTAAAATTTCAGCTCAAGCGGAAACCGTCGCCACGCTAACAGCCGATTTTACCCTCCGTCCGCATTAGATGTTTCACATCAAAAAGTTAACACCCTGCCGCCCTTGCATTGCGGGGGACTACATACCTATAATTAACATTTGGGGATCATACAAGGAATTGTCCTGTGTGGAAATCGAACCCACAACATTCGGCACAGCAGGCCTTAACCACTACGCCACTGTGATGTCTTTTACACATTTTAAACATTTACATACATAAAACACTGATCCACGACATTTTATGAATCACAAATGCACAACTACGGTATTTAAACGACTACACCATCATTGTAGTCATTGTTTACGACACATTTTTTTTCGTTAAGGCGGGAAAAAATTTGCCTAACCGCACACCCCGTCAATCGGGGCAACGAACAGGGTAGTGTGGGGCTCTCACCCACTAAATAAACCCGCCGTGTGCCGCCTTTATTAGCGGGCCACTGGAACTATGTTACATTCCTTCAGTGGTTTGTTTATGACCCTAATTAAAACGAACAGACCACTCATTATACTGACCTTCCCAACGGCGACTGCTGTAGTAGCCATGTCTAGGTAGAATGATTCACCGCCTGATGCTGGAGCAACCACCGATATAGGGTTGGTTCCTAAGGCTGCCTGAAAAAGAATTTGGATTTCGTGTATATTAAAATACTAGCCGACAATACGACTATATATAATACGACTTCGAATACGTGGATTTGATTTATTTTCTTTATTAATGCAGAATCTTAAATAAAAAAAAAGTACTATCCAAATCGGTCCAGGCGTTCCGGAGTGGTATTCAATCACAATTTCATGGGTTTTATTTTTTTACGCGGAATCTTAATTATTCCTCCAAAATGAAAGTAGCCTAAGTTTACTCCTTGTAATAAAAGCTATCTGTTAGTGAAGGTCCCGTCTAAATCGGTCCAGCCGTTCCGGAGATTAGCTGGAACAAACAAACAGACAGACACAAAAAACATAAAAAATTGGTAATTGGTGTAAGTGTATGTTTTACAGACAGTAGGTACCTACTCAATTGAGAAAATATCTACCTACCTTATGCATTTACACAGTTCATCCACCTCTTCCATGGCCTACCAACTGCTCTCCATCCTAACCTTCATGCTTAATATTCTTTTACCTTCCGAGTAAATCCAGAGTGGTCCCTACACACTTATCTACATTTTTAGATAGAATGTAATAGTATGCTACGGTCCTTTTTACTATGTACGTATGCCGAAGCTTTATCAGGTAACAGGTGAAAAATTAGAGTGAAGATATCGTATTTTTATTTCGATCGTACGAGAAGGTGCACCCTCGTACGACATCTCCAACGAAATGATATATGGTGACTTTGTATTCTTTGCTCGTTACCACACAAAGTCATTAGACCCAATCAGGCGGACACATAGTGTACATCTGTCAATTAATTTCGTGTAGTGACGCAATTATGACCTTGGTATAGTTGTCTGTATAACATTACAAAGTTAATATACATCGTTTAATATAAATGTTAACCTGTTTACTTCTAGTAGGCACCATTAAAGGTGATGTGTTGGTGAATGCCATACCGATCATCCCGGCATCGGCTGCTTTTTGAGCCCAATAACCTGCCATGCCATTATGGTTTGATCCTAAAAATTTACAGCTTTATTATTTTCTAGCCTTTGCTCGCGGCCTCGCCACAGCCAAAAGATAGATTTTAGGTTATATCTCAGATTCCCGATATAATAGCGTAAAGTGTATACCAATTTTTAAATCTAATCAAGAGCTACCAAATAAAAAAGTTAAATCAAAATCCGTTGAGTATTTTTTGGTGATGTTTGAATGAACAGACAAACAGACAAAATTCTAAAAAAAATTGTATTGTGTTTAGACAATATAGCCTATTACAGTCATTTTTTCTAAAATATCTTTAATATACAGACACAGCTCTGTTACAGCTTTATAATAGTATAGATTCCATCCATCCATCCATCAGCCTTTCAATAGTATAGATTACGTAGTCATAATTATAAGTATGTTTATGACGGGCCTCGTGGCGTAGTCGGTAGTGTAACCGACTTCCGTGCACGAGGTCGTGGGTTCGATTCCCACTCAGGACAATTATTTGTGTGATGAACACAGATATTTGTACTGCGTCTGGGTGTTTTATATCTATTATATGTATGTATTTACAAAAAAAGTAATATAATTATGTATTATATCCGTTATCTGGTGCTTGTAGCACAAGATTTAAGCTAAGTTTGGGACCAGAGGACGTTGTGTGAAAAATGTCCGTGAATATTTATTATTATTATATAAAAATCCAAATAAATGTGAATAAAAAATAAAGAACTTGTGTGTTGCCTGGAACTTTTATGGAATAAAGAACACACATAAACATAGCATCACGTCTGTATTCCCCGAAGGGGTAGGCAGAGGTGTATTACACACCCACGACTCGCCAGCTATGTTTAAGTCCCACATAATAGAGGGTGAGCCTATTGACGTCTACCGGGCACATTTCCAAACTCCGGGCTGCTACTGAGAATTTTTCTTTTTAGGAAAAAGCTCAATAATATTGCCCGACCCGGGGATCGAACCCGAGACCTCGTGATTAGCAGTCGCATACACTACCGCTACACCACCGAGGCAAGAAACTGTGTCTTTTCCAAATTAGGCGAAAATAAGAGCGTTATTGTAGAGATAATGCGCAAGCCACGTTTCACAATAACCTGATTGTGGCCATTCTTAAAAGGGCCGACGGACAGCCGGCCTGTAAGTGAACTGGCAGCATTGTAAAAATCGCAATTGTTGAATATTAGTGCTATGGTGAGCACCCCCTGTTACATTATTGGTGAAATCATAACATTAGTACGCAGTACCTACTATGGAGGGATTACTGATGTTTGGATCAAATTAATCAAAGAGCTTTCTAGATATGTATAAAACACCAACTAATAAAATATATTAGTGAGAAGTGAAAACTTAAAACTATAAACAAACAGTTGTTATTTTTGGATGTCCAAATTAATTGTTATATAGAGTTATCGTTAACACGTCACGTGACCATGTCGATGACGACTTACATGAAACCCCCTATCTAGTATATATAGTTTCTTCACAGTCATAAATTATTAAACGAAATACGATCTACATACCTTTGACCGCGACCCATCCAACTCCTGTGTTTCGGGCTTTTTCGATTGCTGTGTTCATAGCGAAATGGCTAGCGGTAGCACCTAGGACATTCTTCGCGTCAACCCAAGCGGTAGACGCAGTCTCTTTAAGTATTACCGGTTTGTTGTTCGGTTTACATGCACCGGTTAAGATATCATTTATGTAGAACTCTGAAAATCATTTCTAAGTTATCATTTGGATTATAATATAGGAGTAAAACTAGCAAAAAGTTGAGCTCTGTGAGGGCTCGCGAAGTTTTCTACTTAATTTAAGTATAATTTTCGACAGATGGCGTTAGGAATAAAATAAAATTCTATTTTTTATAAATTTCGACAGATAGCGTTAAATTAATAATAAAATGAAAATTGTTATATTTTTTATGTCTATAAAATACTATGTTTTATGACAGATAACACATCTAGAAATAAATTGAAATTACTATGTCAAAGCCCAAATCTGAAAGTGTGATAGTTTCTCAGTAAAGTGTGCCACAAAAGTGCATAGATTGTGGAATAGTGAAAGGGCTCACTTCGCTTGCCCTAATTATAAAAACATGGCCTAGTGCAATTTGGCTGATTTACACGCCAGTTCCATTTCTGCAGATTTATTCATTATCTTTGAGGCGTGTGCATTTTGGACATCAAGCACGTATTAAGGTTGACGATGTGCAAATTCACAGGACTTGCTTGGAATTGTACTTAAACAACTTACTTGGGCAAATTTTAGTGACATTAGAATATGGTAAATAACTGTTAACAATATTACATATTAACTGCCTTACTAATAAACGTTGTATAACCTCTGAATAGTTATTCAGTGTTTTGTCTTTATCACTAATACGACAGTTTGACGTTGAAAGAATGGAACAAAACACTAAATAACTATTCGAAGCTTATACAATATTTATTAGTAAGGGGGTAAGTGTGTAGAAAAATTAGTTAAGATCGATAGAAGAAATAAATTTAAGCAAACAATGCTATTGTGTGTTTATACTTTAGAGAACTTCTAGCTTTTTATTTGTTAAGGCGAGAAAAAATGTAACCACACATCCCGTTGTTCGGGGCAACAAACAGAATAGTGTGGGACCCTCACCCACTAAATAAACCCGCCGTGTGCCGTCACTCCGCCTGTGTTGGCGGCCCACATATTTTATTCGATATTCTACCCGAATATCGAGTAAAATGTATCTCCGGTTTCGGGGTCGCCAGTTGTCCGATTAGTCATGGAGCTCAGAAGGAAGAATGTTGTAAATACTGGTGTTTAGCCAAAACTCAACAAATATGTTGCCAACCCTAGCAATCTTTGGATAAGGTTAGGAAAATGATGATTTAAGAAAAGGCAGCAAATTCGTGGCGCCAAATGCAGTTTTTTTTTTATAAATGAATTGACGATAAGTATTTACCGTAGCCTATATAGGCCCTAGAAATACCAGTGGCACCACTCTTGCGTTGCTATCCTCACGAAAAGACATAGGAGACGACAGAAAGGAGACAAGAAGAAGGAAGGAAGCATTACAGGGGGGATGCAGAAGGGGGTGGGTCTCCAGCGCTCTCGCTTACCATGCGAGCATCTACCGTTATTTTACATTGATGTATTGTAAAGAAGGTGGTACACAATCGAGCAAGCCTTTGTAGTAGAAGCAAGGAACTTAAATGGGGTGGTTGCATTTTTCGGGTTTAAATTTTGTAAAGTGGAAGATGCTTACCTAATCTATTCAGGCCATGGCTGGGATGTCCAAATCGGTCAGCCTGGATAAGTAAGTGTGCTTGCTGTTCTGCTGCTTCGGAGTTAGCTCCTACGGCACGCAGACAATCGACCATGAATCTGCATGCATCTGCAGTAGCCACCTTTAGCATGTGCCTGAAACGAAAAAAGTAATAAATATTAATATACACAAAATGCAAAAATGTGAAACAGAAAATGATAGCCACGAGCGAGGTTTGAACCCGCGACTTCTAGATATCGTTCAGACGCTCTGCCAACTGAGATATTGTGACATATATTTGGGGCCATCAATTTCCATACCATATTCGTTTCGCATCAGCCAAGACATTAGTCCTAGCTGATGCCCGCCCATCTATCGCATGTATTTGGCTCTGAAGGAATATATAAAAATAATATCATATTTATAGGGCTGCGTTACCATTTGGTATGATTATTAATTTTAATAATTAACATGTTTTACGTGGTAGGAGTAATGTATGTAAGGGCACGCCTCTATAGAGGCGGTAAGTCCCATTATGGACGAGTGGCTGGAGAAACGACATGGTGATCTCACTTTCTAGCTGACGCAGGTACTTTTAGAGCATGGTTTCTTCGGGAAGTATCTGTATCGCATAGGACGAGAAGAGACAGCCCGGTGCCATCACTGCGGGGACTACCCTGAGGACACGACTGTGCACACAAAAAAGTCGCAAAAATGTTGTGGCTACACAGCATGGCGTCTTTAAATTGTATAATCTTCTCGGTACATTTTAACAAAATCAACGATGATCAACCGGATTAAAACGAAAAAAAAAACAATTCACAGGCAAGCAAAGCAACTAGGTACATTTTGACAGTGGCTATCTCGCCGATAGTATCTGCGCTCAGCTTTGCCCGTGGATTCCCGTTGGCTTATTTCATAAAACTGACTGTAATATGTAGCTACCTTATTGAGGCATTGTCTTATTCAAAATATTTTATGAAATAAATTTACTTTTACTGAATCTATCGCGTTTACTTGTTTTTCTGCTATTCCGAGGTTACGAATACTTTAGCTATAGAGCACCCATTGTCACGAGTGGACTAAGATGTTGCTCAGTCCACCCATGACCGCGAATGCTGATATATTTTGTAAAAATAGTTTTATTTTTTGATTCGCCTAAATATCAGAAAGTATTATCAAAATATTTATATTCGCCAATCACGCAAAAAGTACTTATCCGATTCTGATTAATCATTCTCTTTTTAGTCATATTTTTCGTTTAGATTTAAAAGCCTGGATACATTTTATCTAGCTACGATATCGAAGACCAGATATATAAACAGGAAAACTAGCTTTTACCCTCAGCTGGGTCGCGACCCCCATTTTGGGGGGGCTTATGTTCAGCAGTGGATGATGAAAGGCTGATGGATGGGTCGCGAGCAGAAGCTAGTACAGAATTGGCTGTTTCGCAACAGAAAGGCGTTTCTTGGCCGCTCATTTGGTCTTTAAAGCAGTAAATGTGCTGTACCAATAATACTGTGACTTTAAATTTTGAACTACTTCTCCTTAGTTACTGTCAACACGGCTTGTCCTAGTTGTTATCCTTGAATAATCGCAGCGTCGTTGACCTTCGGGCTGCTGTCCTAATCTAAGAGGTCGCGGATGACACTTTGCAACAATAATCCTCAAATTTTATAATTTAGATACGTTGTTTGCATTACGTAAGAAGCTAGCTGAGCCTATTGCGATGACCTAAGACTAATATTATATTATATTAAGTATGAGTGTGTGTCCTCTCCTCTACGCTAGACAATATTGCAAGCTTAGAATAATAACGCTTAACCTTGCAATATTGTAAGCGTTATTATTCTAAGATTGCAAGATACATCTATACATAGTAGGTACCTATAATTTGAAGTCACTATCCGCCTGTGTCTTTTCTTCTTCTAAACCACGCAACCGACTTTAGAAGGATTTTTACTGTCGTTTAGATAAATTTCTAAATAATGTCTATATATCCTATAGTCGGATTCATGATTAGCTCAAAGAGTAAAGTAATCAAAAGTAATACTAAAGGAAAATTAGCTGCAATAAAATGACATTACCTAATGTCAGTATGTGAAAAAATTTTGCCACATTTATTTTAGTACCTAGTGTCGTGACTAAGCATGCAAGCATTCATTACGTTCATTCGGTTTTTCTTTATAAATAAATTATTAATATTCAGATATTTTTATATATATTTTTAGCATTTGACATGTGCATTTTTTTCACTTTGTGTTTAAATAAATTATTGCTTAAAATCTAAAAAAAAACACGCTTTATTGGCTAGCTGATTTAATAGTTTAAAAGTAGGAAAGAATATTACAATAAACAATGATTTAAAAAAGGGTGGGATTACTATATCAATATCGGGTTTACTATATCAATGAACTATTTGTAACATTTGTTGTCAAGCACCTCACGCTTTATTACAATCATTATTTATGATAATATTAGTTTATTTATTTAGGACTACCAATAATTGTTACACCTAAACTAAATTAAAAAAAAAAACTAGACGTCGCGGGACGTCTACCAGATGTGAAAACATCGAAATTATTTTGTAGAAATAAAATGATCATAACTTGACAAAGTACTCCTCAAGACCAATCAAACGAGTATGAACTCGATAGGGTTACGTCGTTTCATTACAGAGTTACTGTGACCACCTTCGTCACCATCATCAGACCCTGGATATCATCTAGAGGCAAAGTACTCGTCAAGACAAATCATACGAGCCCAAATTCGATGGAGCTATGTCGTTTTATAACGGAGTCCTATAGCCATCTTCTAGCTCCATCATCAGACCCTGGATACCATCTAAAGACAAAGTACTCGTCAAGACGAATCATACGAGCCCAAATTCGATGGAGTTGCGCCGTTTCATTATAGAGTTCCTATGTCCACCTTCCAGCTCCATCATCAGATCAGCTCCATGTCATCATAATATTGCATTGTCACGCGATAAACAGATGTGTGTAAAATTTCAGCTCAATTGAAAACCGGGAAGTATGTCATATTTAACTTGCAATATTTGAACGGGACAAGTAAAATAAAAGCGTCGCCACGCTGCCCGATTTTACTCTCCTTCCGCATTAGATGTTTCACATCAAAAACATAATTGGGTAAATAATACTAGATGCACAATTTTTTAAGGTGCCACAACATGAACAACACAAAATTTATAAAAAAAATATAAAATCCAACCGGCCAGGGGAGACGTCTTATGATAAGCCACGAGGGCTTTCCAGAAGGTGGTCTTCTTATGTTTAAAGCCAAAAAAGGAAGCACGGATTACCACGAAGAAATTAATGCTCTAAGATTTCAAGAGTGGGCCACTATTTTATCAAAATTAAAGCCTAAATAGTGTAGTTGTGATGGATAACGCACCATATCACCTTCGTAAAGTTGAAATGTTTCCGAAAATGTATTGGACTAAAATAAAAATACAAGAGTAGCTGATAAGTAAAACTATTACATTTGAATCAAACATAGCAAAAGTAACTCTTACGGGCAGAATTCGGCAATAAGCTCATTTTAAAAAAAAATACTCTGTGGATGAGATGGCTGCCCCCATACCACTGCGAGCTGAATCCTATCGAACTAGTTCGGGTAAAGATACATGTCACAAAAATAAAAGTTTTTATACTGCAAGAACTGCAGGTAAAACAATTATTTGAAGAAAGATTAGTCACAATATCTCCTTCTAATTGGATGACTGGGTCTCGCATACAATTAAAGTAGAGGACAAAATGTGCAATCTCTACTACGTAATAGAAAACATAACGGACATATTTAAGAGTATAGTTAAATTAAGCGAGATTAATAGCGATGCTAGTAGTGAAAGCGAATAATAAAATGTTATATTCCTTTGAAGATGTTTATTTTTTATGTCCTATGGCAAATATGCACCTTATATAGAAATATAAATATACGAAAACCACCATTGCAGCAAAATTCATACAAAACTAAGTAAATAATAAATATTTAAACAATTGGTTGAAGGGTGATCATAGTCCGGAGAGTGCTCGTCGCGATCCCTGCCAGCCTGTAATCCACAGGCTGCAATCCGGCTCGAATGCGTACCGCAGTGCGGGTTAGGGCGTGCCCCAGAGGCGACGCGTACCGACCCGCCCCTGTCGGTACGAACAACGGCAGATGCGGCGATGGGGGCCGCCACCCATCACGCCTTGCCCAGTTTGGCGAGTCGAGGGGAGCAGAGTGTCGAGTAGGCACGTGGAATGTAAGAGGTGGTGTGGAAGATAAGTTATACGAGCTGGTAACCATCATGTCGGACAGACAGCTTGATGTGCTCTGTGTAACAGAGACCAAGCGAAAGGGTAGTGACGTCTGTGATCTTCCGGGTGGCGGGTTAGCTCTGTGGTCTGGTGTACCGCAGAGCGATCGGGCCAGCATGGGAGTGGGGGTGTTGCTGTCCGCTCGCTTGGCCTCAGGTGTGAAAGACTACGGAATGTTTGATCCCAGACTTCTATGGGTCCGAATAAAACTAGGTGTCACCAGTGTCTTCATGGTCGCAGCTTATGCTCCCGTAGGCTCTTCGCTGGCATCGGATCTAGAGAAGTTCTGGGATAATGTTAGGGAAGTTCTGGATTTGGCAGAAGCTAGTGAACGCGTGATCGTATGCGGAGACTTGAATGGATGGGTTGGGACCAAGCGTCCAGACTTCGAGGATGTGCTTGGTTCATTTGGTGATAAGAGAGTGAATGATGCAGGTAGGCTCATTGCAGATGTATGTATGGAGAGAAACCTTATTGTGTCAAATACATTTTTTCAACATAAGGACATCCATATGTATACATGGAGAAGGAATGAACAGAGAAGTATGATAGATTTAATTCTGGTAGACAGTCGCCTCCGAAGTAAAATTCTGGATACAAGAGCCTACAGGGGTTCCACTGTCGACACGGGCCACTATCTCGTTATTGCGAGATTTAGTGGTCTGTTTAGAAAGTGGAGACACTGGTGAGAGCGTGTCCACTTCGGAGGGCTTGAAAGAATAAAGATTGAAAAGTTGCAAGAAAAGAGTGTAAGAGCAAAGTATGCAGAGGGTGTCCGTGAATGGCTGACAATGGCAAGTCAGCCGGGATCTGACATAGAAGAATGCTGGAGAGTATTGAAAGATAGTATGGTAGATACAGCGAAAGAAGTATGTGGATGCTCAAAGAAGCATAGGAAAGTGAAAGGTGATGTATGGTGGGATACGGAAGTAGCAGCTTCCTTAGACCAAAAGAAGAAAGCGTGGCTGGACTATGTATCTTCTTTGAACCTGAGTGCAAGTATGAAAGAACAGAAGAAAGAAATATACCGGCAACGTAAGAATGACACCAAAGCCTTAGTGAAAGAGAAGCGTGATAGAGCAAATATGATTGGAGAAGAAAGGCTGACTAAAAACTTCGAGAGCAACCAAACTTTTCTGGAGGGAGGTGAAGAAATCTCGGAGTGGTTGGTCGGCTTTCAGAATGAATAAAATAAGGTCTAAAGGTGGAGACATTCTTACGCAAACACAAGATGTGTTAAACCGATGGAGTGAATATTTTAGAGATATGTATAAGGATGTTCAGGGTGATGCTGGTGCCACATGTGATCTAACAGATCAGCATTCGGTACTGGCATCCTCTGATGACATTAGTATGGACGAAGTTGAATGGGCGATTAGAAGTTTGAAAAATGGTAAGGCAGCGGGTATTGATATGGTGTCTGCTGAGATGATCAAGCTTGGAGGCTCATGTGCCTGGGAATCCTTCCTGATGCTTCTCAATTTATGTTGGAGCTCAGGAATGGTTCCCAAGGACTGGAGGAGCGCAGTCATCGTGCCCTTGTTTAAAAACAAGGGTTCAGGTTATGACTGTGCGAACTACAGAGCCATAAACTTGACCAGTTTGGCAGCCAAAGTGTATGGTAAGATTGTTGAAAGGAGAATGAGGATGGTGTCTGATGAATTTTTGTGTGAGGCACAAGGAGGTTTCAGGTGTGGACGAGGATGCATGGATCAAGTGTTTTCTCTGCGCAACATTGTGGAGAAGCATCTGGCTGTAGGCCAGAGGGTTTTATGCAGTTTTGTGGATTTGAAGAAAGCATTTGACACTGTTGTACGAAAGGAACTTTGAGACATTTTGCCGGAGTATGGTATTAGCAGTAGACTGCTACAAGCGGTGCAGTCTAACTACATGGACTGCAGAGCTTGTGTGCGGCTGGATGATGGAATGTCACCCTGGTTTGACGTCAATATCGGCGTTAAACAGGGCTGCGTTCTATTAGCCAGAGTGTTTATCATATATCTGGATAAATGTCTACAAAGGTTGAATGAAATCAATGTGGGAGTTCAGATGGGCGACTCAGTGGTTAACTCGCTGCTATATGCAGACGATGCGGTCCTATTAGTGCAGTCTGCAACTGACCTGCAAACCCTAGTCGACGTAATGGCAGAAGATTGTAAGAAAAGGGGCCTACGTGTGAATGTGAGCAAAACCAAAGTAATGGTTTTTGAAAGAGAAGAAGCTAGAACAGATGTTAGAGTAGCAATAGGAAATAGTGTGCTAGAACAAGTGGATGAATTTGTATATCTTGGATGTGGATTCAGTCGGGATGGAAGGTACACCACTGATGGAGAAAGAGTGAATGCGGGAAATAGAGTGAACGGAGCATTGGGACAACTTCTCGGCAGCCATCACCTCAGCCAGAAGGCACGTGTCGCAATACACAACGCAGTGCTTGTCCCAACGTTATTATATGGAAGCGAGAGTTGGGTATGTAAAAAGGAGCATGAAAGCAAAACCAACGCGGTCGAAATGCGATCTCTGCGGAGAATCTGTGGAGTGAGGCTGACTGACCGCATTCGTAACAATGACGTAAGAGAGCGAGTAGGTATGAAAGAGAGTATTGGTGTAAAGATGCGAAAGGGAATGCTCCGATGGTTCGGACATGTGGAAAAAATTCCGGACGAGCGACTGGCTAAGAAGATATACAATGCGAAAGTGGAAGGATGTAGGTACAGGGGGAGACCGAGACTTACCTACCTAGACCAAATTGGTCATGTATTGAAGGAAGGTGGAGTCAGGAGTCTCCGAAACCGGCGAGCGTGTATGAAGAGAGTTATGAATGTTGAGGAAGCGAGAGATGTATGCAAGAATAGAGCCTCTTGGCACTCTGTTCTCTCTGCCTACCCCGCAAGGGAAATGGCGATAAGCAAGTAAGTTAAAATCATTCGTTCTTTATTTCCTATCACTATTTTATTTCCGTCATAAACTGACAACACTCAATCTGTCAGTTTACTGCAGCTAATTATGAATCCGAATTGTGCTCACACTGCCACAACAAGAGCCATTAAAAAAGAAGATGAATCCGACTCTTTATCTCTGCCACGTGACATTGGCAAAGCTGTGGACATACTCCTGCAACAGCCATAAATCAAGAAGAAGAAGAAGATGAATCCGACTCGTTTGACGGTTTATCTCTGCCACGTGACATTGGCAAAGTTGTGGACATACTCCTGCAACAGCCATAAATCAAGAAGAAGAAGAAGATGAATCCGACTCGTTTGACGGTTTCTCTGCCACGTGACATTGGCAAAGTTGTGGACATACTCCTGCAACAGCCATAAATCAAGAAGAAGATGAATCCGACTATAAGTCTAAAAACGCCATTAAATCAAGAATTGAATTGAATTAATCCGACACTAATTATTTTTTAAGTGATAAAGACAATGAACACGTGGAATTAGAACTAAAGTCACGAACAGAATTTGAATCTGTAGGTATCTCCTGGAAAACCGTCCCAGATGGCTCATTCAGCCATCGAGACATCTGCTCAAATTTCGATAATTTTTTTCTTAATAACTCTGGTGACCCTTGTGCCATCTGTTGAATGTATATGCGTACATTATTTCGACTAGGTAAGCTTAATTGTCCGCGTGGTGACGGACTAAGAATACAAGTGTCACCACCCCATTCTTTCCCACGGGTGTCGTATGAGGCGACTAAGGGAAGTAAACAATTATCATCCATTGCATGACTGGTGTGGCCGTGTGGGGCCGGCTTTAGAATTGTCCCACCCCTCTCTACCCACGGGGTAAGAGCCGACTGAGGGAATACCGGAGGAGTGGGCAGCAGCACTCCCTCGAGTATTAACAACATCCACTGCGATCGCCAACCCAAAGTCGTTAAATATGCATTAGCAGTCAGGAGCAATTGTCACGATTGCTGAATTGGCAAAAGCATCTGGACGGTATCCAGAAGATGCAGGTTCAAATCCTGCTCGTGACTGTTATTTTCGATTTCACATTTTTCACTTTGTGTTTAATGTATAATACGAACTAGCAAACCTATATATGTACATATATATATTCATATATATAGATTATCGACATTTTGAATGATTGTATATCTACCAATATTATACAGATATTCGTTAATACAAGTCTAAAATTAAATGACCTTATCACGTCGTGTGCCTATTAGAAATAGTTTTTCCAGGATACAACAATAATTAAAAAACACATTTTTCACATTTATAATTCAGTAGGTATGGTTTTGATATTTGGTCTATTTATAATTTAAAACCTAAATTATAGTGCCTGCCTATACTGGACTCTAACGGTTGAATAATAAATAACATTTTATGCTGTCGGCAGTTACAAGGAAAATAAAATTTGCAGGTACAGACTAGGTTAAGTACGTTCTCTTATTTTGTATTCAATATTTTAAATTAAAAAGTAACTAACTAAATAATCTACGTATTTTATCAATGTAGAGATATGTTCTGTTATATTTTTCTGTATTTTAGGTTATCAACTGAATAATTGCTTGGATAAATCAAACTAAAACAAAGATACGAATAGTAAACACATGATAATCAAATTAAGTTGACCTTGGTACCTAAATATATAAAAACTTTGTAGAATACTCACTCGCCACAGGCTGGCATGGTAACTTCTTATTTTGATAATATTTTATATCAAACTATTATAGAGTAAATGGAATATTTTAAAATAAAATATAATTATGAGACGTGCACTCGCGGTTATGTAAACCGGCGAACTGTTGAGTTGAAACTTGAATGTTGACGTTGACGCAGTCAACATAATAGTGTTATGTATGTTTACGTTGATTGTTGATTAACAACAAGGAAAAAGTGGAAAAGAAAATCGCAGGCAGACAGGACAAATTATTTTAAGTGGTTCAGTATTTGTAGTGAGAAGACAAACCAATAATATAAATATGAGTAGGTATATCCAGGGAAGCTTGACCCCTGCGTCTTAGTGTGATCATAGCGGTCATGGTCACCTCGCCAAGGGCTGGATTTAAAACTGATGATTTTTCTAATCTCATTTATAAATTTAATAAAGCCTTTGTATGTTGGCAAACATATACGCAAGTGACATACATTTTTGTTTTGTTGATGTGGGTAGTAATGTTCCTAACCACACGCCTCTTTGTTCGGGGCAATAAACATGGCATGGTGTATATTGACGGACCACTGGAACTGTGTGACATGACTTTAGTAGTCCGCCGGCAGCTTACCCTTTTGGGTAGCTACTGAGTGACGCTACCGCACACGCAGCCTCCTCGCAGACGGTAGCAACCGCGGCCCAATTCTTGTCGCTACCTAGTATCGCTCACGCGAATGACATACCTCATATGACTAATACTAGAACTCGACTATGACTGATTAAATAACCATATAACAGGCTGAAAATTTACTTACCTGCACACCCCGTCTTTCGGGGAAATGAACAGGGTACTGTTGCGCCCTCACCCACTAAATAAGCCCGCTGTGTGCTGTCTCTCCGCTTTTATTGGCGAAAACAACAAATTACCTGGCAATAGAAAATTTACTTTTGTTAACGCGCTTTTGCTAGCTTCTCCTGTACTATATGTGATTTTACTGTGATCATAATATATTTTGTAAACAGCTACGCATGTTTTTTATTTTTATTTGCAACGTCCTTTTTAATTTTTCACAATAATGTCCCACTATTTTTTGATGTGAAACATCTAATGCGGAGGCAGAGTAAAATCGGCTGTTAGCGTGGGACGCTTTTAATTTACTTGTCCCTTTCAAATATTGCAAGTTAAATTTGACACACTTCCCGGTTTCCGATTGAGCTGAAATTTTACATGCATCTGTAAAGCGCGTGACAATGCAATATTATGATGACATGAAGCTGATCTGATGATGGAGCTGGAAGGTGGACATAGGAACTCTATAATGAAACGGCGCAACCCCATCGAATTTGGGCTCATATAATTCGTCTTGACGAGTACTTTATCTCTAGATGGTATCCAGGGTCTGACGATGGAGCTGGAAGGTGATCAGAGTAACTCTGTAATGAAACGACGCAACCCTATCGAGTTTATACTCGTTTGATTCGTCTTGAGGAGTACTTTGTCAAGTTATGATAATTTTGTTTCTACAAAATAATTTCGATGTTTTCACATCTGGTAGACATCCCGCGACGTCTAGTTTTTAAAAAGACAACACCCTGCTCTTAGTATCAATATTTGTATCGCGGGGGACTTTACATACATACCATTTCACGGATATAAAGTACAATCAGATTCAGAACAACAGTTTGTGGATCACACAAAGAGTGGGTCTGTATGGGAATCGAACCCAAAACACTCCGGCGGGAGATCGGTATTTAAACTAGTCCGCCATCTGTGTAGTCACCTGGATCTCTTCTCGAATTGAGAGGGCCCACCAGACTTCACCAGCTTTTGAGGAAATCTTTCAGGCAATCTAATGATATTTTCCTATAAACGACGGTATTAGTTATGTGAGCAAAACCGTTCGTAGATGTTACGCAAATAACTTTTGTCATTCATAGAGCAATGTGCCGAGTATCGAGTAGGAAATTAGTATATAAACGTAGTATATAGTGAGTAGGTATCGATGTGTTAACGTTATATATAGCACTGATATTCACCTTGAATACAAGGGCTTGGTCACTGAGATCACAGCGCTACTACGAATAAATAACGAACTACCAATACTCGTAGCGAGCATAGCAATTATATGCTCTTGATCGGGACTTTTAAGGTACAAATAAGTGGGACACGAGTGCACGAGTGCAG
Organism: Leucoma salicis; assembly: GCA_948253155.1. Lineage (NCBI taxonomy): Eukaryota > Metazoa > Arthropoda > Insecta > Lepidoptera > Erebidae > Leucoma > Leucoma salicis. The sequence continues at coordinate 6,602,486 of OX411820.1, read as the reverse complement.
TGATAGATACCGGCCTCCCACCTGAGTGCGATTCCACACAATTTCGATTTCCACACAGGACAACTCTTTGTGTGATCCACATCTAATTGTTCTGAGTCTGCGTGTACTTTGTGTCCGTGAAGTTGTATGTTTGTAAAGTCCCCCGCGATACAAGGATTATTTCTTAGTACAGGGTGTATAAAAAAAAAATCTTTATCCTGCCTGAACATTGTAGGAAATTTATTCCGGAGCCTACACGTATGAAGTAGAAAAAAATTGAATGCGAATTCTCTTAGACGAGATCATTGCCAAAGGATGAACCATACTGTGACGTTTGATGGTAAAAAGATGACGGTGGAACGACGTTTAACAGTTCCTCAGAGCGTTCCCAGAGAGTCTATATTCCTCTTTTTTTTTATCTGGTAGCAGACGAGCCAAGGCACATCTGATGGTAGATAGTAATGTCGCTCATGGACTATTATCATACCGAGAGTATTGTCAAGCCGCTGCTCACCATTTCATTTCACAGTTATGAAATAAAAGAATTAACGGCTATCTCCTGCTACAACCAAAACACACCGATGTGCTTCATGGCCGGTCACACGGGAGATGGTGGTACCAACCCGCTCGGGCCCGATAGCAAGTGAGTACTCTCACTTGGCACCCAGCCCTACCATCAGTAATGCAGTCGGTGATAATTGCTTACTTCCCTTAGTCACCTCGTACAACACCCGTGGGAAAGAATGGGGTGGTGATACCTGTATTCTTAGTCCGTCATCCATCCATCAGCCAAGAGAACGCCACAACGAGCGGTCCTGTGCCAACCGCATCCAACGGCTCCCCGCAGCTTTGACCAGATCATCGGTCCATCTGGTTGCGTCCCTATTTCGTCACCACACTGAAAATCGTCTTGAATGCAAACTAGTTTCCTCGCGCGGTTTTATCCGTATGGACTTCATAATTGTGTCAATTAATATAAATACGTCAGTAAACTGTATGACAGATGAATTATCTGTACGCTAAAATTCCTTATGGAACCGTCCATATTTCCAGAACCAAAACTATGCTAAATTTCGTGATGATCGGTTCAGTAGTTACGGAAGTGTAACAAACAAACGCACTCTCCCACTTAATTATAAGTAAGGATTTTAGTAAGGGATATAAATCAGGTTGCGCGATTAATATATACTCGTTATATTTAGTAGTTTTTAAGTTTTCGCGTTTTATTTTCATTATAACACATTTAACGGGTCTATACGCGCATTAAACTTATCAAAATACTATTATTCTATATTATCTATCGCCTCTAGAAATCAAAAAGTACCAAAATTTAAATCGAGGAGATGGTTTTAGGTTGTCATCATCGTGGAACCCCGTAGTGGCAAAGTGTCCGCGTCGCGATTTGTGTCTCAGGAAAAGAGTCGGCACTGTAGTGTTGTGTGTAGGGACCTTAATACTTTGCGGTCAGAAAGTGAGGGTACTTGAAGATACTCACACACAATATAACCGACAAACACCTGCTCTCACCAGTCTACTCGTGACCACGGCTGGTGCAACTAAGCTAACGTACAACTAACTAAACGTTGAGGTTAGTCAAAATAATTAAAAACGTTATATAATACTTGTTATATTGTTTAAACAAAATTACGATAAACTGCATTACGTGGTCATGTAATCAAAAAAATAATGTGACCTATTACATAGTAATGTGTAATTTATACTCAATACTACATGCATAAAATTTGAGTGTTTTTACTAACACAGGTTTATTAATTAGTTCACCGAACAATTGACATAAATTCGCTGAGTTGGCTGCGCATGCCAATAACTTTATACATAAAATAAAATACAAAATAAATTCATTTTTAAGTTCAAAGCAATGCAATGTTTCTAAAATTCAAGAGAAATGCTTAATTTTTTTGAAAATATAAATCAAATAGAGCATTGTCTAAACTAAACCATTGATCGGTTCAGCCTTTTTGTTGTTAAGGCGAGAAAAAATGTGCCTAATCTGCGCACCGCGTCGTTCGGGGCAACGAACTAGGTAGTGTGGGGTTCTCACCCACTAAATAAACCTGCCATGTGCCGTCTTTCCGCCTGTATTGGCGGACCACTATAACTTATAGACATTACTCTGCCCGTGTTAAGAATACAATCGTCACCACCCCATTCTTTTCCACGGGTGTCGTATGAGGCGACTAAGGGAAGTAAGCAATTATCATCCATTGCATGACTGGTGGTAGGGCTGGGTACCAAGTGGGAGTACTCACTTGGTATCCGGCCCGAGCGGGTTGGTACCACCATCTCCCGTGTGACCAGCAATGAAGCACATCGTTGCGCTTTGGCTGTAGCAGGAGATAGCCGTTTATATTTCATTTCATCTGTGAAATGAAATGGTGAGCAGCGGCTTGACAATACTCTCGGTATAGTCGAGTCCATGGGCGACGGTTACCATTTACCATCAGATGGACCGTGGCTCGTCTGCCACTACATGCAATAAAAAAAAATACTTGATCCGCTCAGCCTAAGAGGAGAAAAGGGCACAATAGTAATATGTCAATAAAGCATACTCTATTCTATCATCGTGCCATTTTTTACCACGAATTATCAATTAAACAAGTTAAGTTATATAGATGCTTACACATAAAATTATGATCATAGCTATTTAACATCTTATTAAGCGTATAATGATAACAATCGTGTATATACATTCATGGTATATTGTCTATATTGATATAATGACTTCAATACAGTTCGTCAGTTGTCGTTCATCGCGATAGTCGTCACCATTTCGATAACGTAAGTAAAATTCAAATATATATTCAACATTTTCTCACAGACGTTTCTCAACTCAACTCTTTCAATTTAAAAAAAAAGCTTATAATTAATACTAATGGTTGCTTAGGTACAGTGTAAATCAGGTTTAAGGATAGAGAAGATACCATTTAGCGCGAAAATATAGGTTTGTGTAACGTTTTCACCAAGCGTCTTGTTTAAACGGTAGATAGGTACTAGTAAATCTTCTTATGAAATTATAATATACGTATTTTTAATTTAGTTTGATTAACGATAAGTAGACTTAAGTAGTAGCAGAACTTTAACGCTTGTCCCGGCATAAATGGACCCGCTCGTCGGAGAAAGTATCACTCTCTCACAGAAGATCACCGTGATAAAACGGTAGGCACTCCTATTTTTGTGTTTCTTATGGTGAGTGAGAGCCGGAGATCTAAGCCCCTCCCCTCCCACACGGATAAAATTTTTGTTTGACATTCTCCTTGGTTGCAGAAGTCGCGGGTAGAAGGTCTAGTATATCATAAGTAAAAGGATGTTAAAAGGTATTAGATTCAGAAAAAAAAATAACGCAACGGCTTATAGTTCTTTTGTTATCTATGATAGTACAAAAGAGGTAAATAGTAAAAAAGGCATTAACGCGTTGCTTACAATTATCCACTTGGTTAGTTTTTTTATTTGCCGGTTGACTGAGTTATTTATCTTTCCGTATTGTAATAAGAGATATTTAAAGTCTCCGTTTTCCTGGTTCTTGGATCAGTCTACTAGAACCGTTGGTCTTATATTGCATTGTGTAATTATGCGGTTATTGAAATTAGATCATTTCGTATAATTTAATATAGGCTGTTTATAAAAATACGAGAGTATTATGCGTGAGTATATTTAAGAGTAAATAGCGATTTATGTCGGCTAATTTAAACACAAAATCCCAACCCGGGTGGTAATTGAAGTCTAGTTCGTGTCATTTTGCAAGTTAATTAGTGCAGCATTTTTCTCTATTGGCGTAAAATACTTATTATCGATTACAGTTTGAAGATAAGTGAAAAACATGAGTAACATTCTCGCTTCAGTAAAACATCATTTTAAATAGGCATTAATGAGTGTAATTAAATTATAATAGTAATTACGCATTTGCGCCAGTGTAGTACCTAGTATTTAGGATTTTCGCAGTACCAAGCAATTGTCACTGAATTGGCAACGCATCTAGGCTGGTATTCCAGGTATTCTGGTTGTCCGTGTGGTGACGGACTAAGAGTACAAGTGTCACCACCCCATTCTTTCCCACGGGTGTCGTATGAGGCGACTAAGGGAAGTAAGCAATTATCATCCATTGCATGACTGGTGGTAGGGCTGGGTACCAAGTGGGAGTACTCACTTGGTATCGGGCCCGAGCGGGTTGGTACCACCATCTCCCGTGTGACCGGCCATGAAGCACATCGTTGCGTTTTGGCTGTAGCAGGAGATAGCCGTCTATTCTTTCATTTCATATCGGTGAAATGAAATGGTGAGCAGCGGTTACGTAGTAACTATTTAGTAATCTGTGGCAGCGGCTTCAGCATACTTTCGGTATAGTTGAGTCCATGAGCGACGGTTACCATTTACCATCAGATAGGCCGTGGCTCGTATGCCATAACATGCAATAAAAAAATACATTTTTGGCATTTTGTGTTAATTTGTGTGGCATGTCAAAGTGCTTAAATTATATATGAAAATGCGTTCATATTAGAAAACTTTAGTGTTCCTGGCATAGGCGTAGGATTTCTTTGGTACATACATTCTACGTCTATGGTTCCCATACTACCATTTCTATAGTTGCATATCACGTTTGTGTAACCAGACGATCGTCAGTCAGTAAAGATTATAGTAACGAGCCAGCCCTTGCTTTTTCTATGTTTTTATTTAGGCGGGATAAAATGTACCTAACCGCACACGCACTCTGTCGTTCGGGGCAAACGAGCCAGCCATAGGGCGCCATTGAGTACATTTCATAAATTCTTTTAATAATACAGATTGTTTAGTATCTACATTATCGTACACCATGTATATAATTTAAACAAATTACCTTTTGCAGACCGATCGACTCCAAACCTCGTATCTAAAGACGCATTTCAACCGCAACACAGAATTTTAGTATCCATACTATGGAGAGTCTATATATATACAAATCATATATTTCATAGTTTCAGTTGCAACCATGCCAGAAGTAAGACTGGACGAAGTGCGCCGTTTCATGGTAGACTGCCTGAAAGTGGTTGGGACTCCAGAGGCTGAAGCGAAAGCGCATGCAGACTTGTTGATGCATGCTGACACGGTGGGACACTACAGCCATGGTTTGAATAGACTTGGTAAGTTTTGTAACAAACTAATATTTAATGTACTGGACCTTAAGAAGATCATATAAATGTTTAATTGGATACTGAGTGGGAATTATTGTCTGAAGTTTCAGGCCGTGTTCCTACCATGTCGTGACAGATAGTCGTGCAGGTTAAAGTGTCGTAGCTTGTATATATACCTAAATGGAGGTGTTCACATACAGGAAAGCCGTAACCATCGTCCACAACTTGTTATTGTTGTGACGACAGATTGTCAAGACACAACTAGCCTAGTCGTAAAACGATAAAAAAAACTTCACTACAAATAAAAATATCGAAAAGTTATAGGTGGCTTGTGAAATTTCGGGACTGAGACCTTGGTTTAGTGTTTATTTAGTTTTTTGACACCAAATAAATATTCTTAATAATTCCTAAAAAAACACGGCAAAATATAAAATATAGATTTAGAAATTCAAAGTTGACAATAAGGCATATTCAGCAACGGTGTTGCAGTGCATTAATTAAGATGCAATGCAACGCTGATTTTTAATGCAGGCTTTAGTGACGTAGCTTAGTCTTACCATTACACTATTATTACTATAATAATATCACAGTTTAAATATTTTAGAGTTTTACATAAACGACATTAAAACGGGTGTGTGCGTGCCGACGGCGGAACCTGTGATCTTGAAAGAATCAGGTGCGACCGCTTGGGTAGATGGACGCTGCGCCCTCGGGGCTACAGTCGGCAACTTCTGCATGGACGTGGCCATCAAGAAGGCAAAAGAGTGCGGTGTTGCCTGGGTCGCTGCCAAGAGTAAGTACTTAATGATAATTAAAAAAAGCTAGACGTGGTGGGACGTCTACCAGATGTGAAACATTGAAATTATTTTGTAGAAATAAAATGATCATAACTTCACAAAGTGAAGTACTTTGTTCAAGACGAATCAAACGAGTATAAACTCGATCATTACAGAGGTAACTCTGTAATGTGGCCACCTTCCAGCTCCATCAGACCCTGGATACCATCTAGAGACTAAGTACTCGTCAAGACGAATCATATGAACCCAAACTCAATGGAGTTATGTAGTTTCATAACGGAGTTCCTATGGTCACCATCTAGCTCCATCACCAGACCCTGGATACCATCTAAAGACAAAGTACTCGTCAAGACGAATCAAACGATTCCAAACTCGATGGCGTTGCATCGTTTCATTACAGAGTTACTGTGGCCACCTTCCAGCTCCATCATCAGACCCTGGATATCATTTAGGACTGGATTACTAGTCAAGACATTTCACACGAGCCCTAACTCGATGGAGTTGCGCCATTTAATTACAGGGTTTCGCAAGGCCACCTTCCAGTTCCATCATCAGGCCCTGCATACCATCTAGAGACAAAGATGAATCAAACGAGTTCAAACTCGATGGGATTGCGTCATTTCATTATATAGTTACTGTGGCCACCTTCCAGGTGCATCATCAGATCAGCTCCATGTCATCATAATATTGCATTGTCACGCGATATACAATTATGCGTGTAAAATTTCAGCTCAATCAGAAACCGGGAAGTGTGTCAAATCTAGCTTTCATGATTTGAACGGGACAAGTAAAATAAAAGCGTCGCCACGCTAACAGCCGATTTTACCCTCATTATTAATTACATTACATGTTTCACATAAAAAATCAAAATGTACCATACTTATATAAATTCTAGCGCTTTAATACATACACATATAATATGCAGGTAGGGCTGCCGTTCACTGAAGTAATGTAACATAGTTCAAGTGGCCTGCCAACAGGCGGAGAGACGGCACACGGCGGGTTTATTTAGTGGGTGAGGACCCCACACTACCCTGTTCATTGACTCGAACGACGGGGTGTGTGATTAGATACATTTTTTCCCGCCTTAACCAAAAAAACATGGTAGGGCTTTCGTTGGGTGCCGCCGGCGGACCACTGAAGGAATGTAGTATGGTTCCAGTGGCCCGCCAACAAAAGGCGGAGAGACGGCACACGGCGGGTTTATATAGTGGGTGAGGGCCCCACACTACCCTGCGTTGCCCCGAACGACAGGGTGTGACTTAGGAACATTTTTTCCCACTTTAACAAAAAAGAAAGAAGAGGGCAGATCCAATTAAGTTTTTCTAAATTAAGACTTCAAACACATCAGTAGGTGTCTAGCACGGAAATCGTATGTGTATATATGTGTATGTAAATACCAATTATTTTTTGTTTTTTCCAGATGCTGGGCTATTAAAGATGGTTTTTTTTATTTAAAATAAATTTATTTTTAGATAGTAACCACTACGGCATGGCTGGTTACTGGGCGCTGAAGGCTGAGCGCGAAGGACTAATTGGTATATCAGGCACCAGCTCTTCACCACTCATGGTTCCGACAAGATCCAAACAGGTGTGGTTTAATAGTACATTGTTACCCTAGGGATGAAAGCAACTTAGTTCGAGGGATTAAATAAGTCTTTATCCCGAGGTAAACACTGTGCTTTTCATTACGAATACGAGGAAACTAAAAATAAAAATCATGAATAAGCTAAAGAAAAAATGGGAGACTAAAAAATTTAATTTGGAATCGCCGTTTTCCCGCCGGTTTTGTGTTTTTTCTGTGGCTTGTCGGCTATTCAGCCATTATTTTTCATTTTAATCATTGAAAAAATATAAATCTTCGTTATTTTAAAGATATAGTTGCAACTATATTAAAATAAAGTCATATAAAAAATAAATTCTTTAATAAATACTTAACTTTATGTTATTTCAATTTTACATCGCGTTGTAATTGACTGGCTGTACAGAAAATAGAACTGTTTTTTTTTATAATTACTCCGCTGTCAGTTGAAAGTAATTCTCCCTAGGGCTGAAAAGTATTACTTTCAACCCGCTCTTCAGGCAACTTCAGGACTACTTTCAGAGTATGAGTAATGAAAATACATATTTATTTTAATTTTAATAGATGATCTATTAGCCCAAGCGAAAAACAGATGTCGCTCTCTTCGAAAAGTCAGACAGGGTTGGGGTGCGGTTGACGGAGTCTGTGTTTTCCGTGTGGGGCTGACCCCAAGAATAGCTTCACCCCGTTTCTTCCTATGGGAGTCGTAAAAGCCGACTAAGAGATTACCGGGGGACCGGGCACTAAAAACATCCACTGCGATCGCCAACCAGCCTGCCAAGCGTGGCGATTATGGTAAAACCCCCATTTTAGGGAGCCTATATCCAGCAGTGGACGATGAAAGGCTGATGGATGGATGGATAGTGTATACCGTGCCAATCGCACCTCAACATATTTTTTAGGTAACTGCAGCTATTTAGATTGAAAACGTATTTTGCGATTATTTAAGGAGATATGTTTGTTGTAGTTCTCCATGCTCAAGGATTTACTAAGGTACTTTATGAATTTATTAACTACATTTAGCTAATGTTTTCGGAATCCCTATCTCTGAGAAATGCCAAATTGCTTACTTTTATTATTTTTTCCGTGTGGGGCCGGCTTTAGAATTGTCCCACTCCTCTCTACCCACGGGAGTCGTAAGAGCCGACTGGGGGAATACCGGGGGAGTGGGCAGCAGCACTCCCTCGAGTATTAACAATAACAGCCAACCCGCCTGCCAAGCGTGGCTATTACGGCATTATCCCACATACGGGACCGCTCGTTGTGGCGTTCTCTTGGGGAGACCTATGTCCAGCAGTGGACGTTGAAAGGCTGATAGATGGAGATGGATTATTTTTTCTGATTTTATATTTTATCACTTGTCATGCTCAGGTACTTAAGGTTAGGTTATACTATTATGACCACCGAAGGAATGTAACATAGTTCCAGTGGCCCACCAATAAAGGCGAAGAGATGACACACGGCGGGTTTCTTTAGTGGGTGAGGGCCCCACACTACCCTGTTCGTTGCCCCGAACGACGGGGTATGCGGTTAGGAACACTTTTTCCCGAAAACAAAAAAAATATTATATACTATTAGGTAAGTACGATAGCTTAGTGGTCCAGAGCACTTCCCCAGATTGGAAGCGTCGCAGGTTCAAATCCTACTCACAGTAAATCTCTCTTTTACCACTTTCATGCTTACTTTAATATTTCTCTGTAATACTTAATATATTCTATACTTGTCTTCTTTAGATAAATTTGGCAACTTGTATCTTGTATCTTACGTAATCAATTTGACTGCACATAATATGGCGGACTGGTTTAGATACCGACTTGCCGAAGCGCGTGTTGTGGGTTCGAGTCCCACATAGGATAATTATGGAGTGATTTTTTAAAAGGGCTTATGTTACCTTTCATGAATGTTTGGATGGATTAGACCAAGGCTAATGCTAAAGAAGTAAAGTTTTTGATTCTGAACACAATGCTTTTTTGATAGGTCAATTTCTAGAGGAAATAAACTGTTGTTTTAACCACAAGTATATTATTGGAAATCATTGGGAATGTAGAATAGGGACAGGCTTGCACTAAAGAAAGTCTTTCTAAAATGAGAAATGAGCCCTTGTATCGCGGGGGACTTGTAACAGACAATTACACGGATACAAAGTACACCCGGGCTCAGTACAACAATTTGTGGATTACACAAACAGTTATCCTGTGTGGGAATCGAACCCACAACCCTCGGGCGAGAGGCCGGTATCTAAACAACTGCGACCAGTCGCTCGCTCGTTGCTTTGGAAAGACACTCCTCATTATTTTTGTGATTCACAAATGGTTGTTCTGAGTCTTTATGTCCGCTAACTGTATGTTTGTGAGGTCCTCCGTGATACTGCGATTATTTCTTAGTGCCCGTAGTCGTCGTCGACGTGGTCTTATAATTAATGTTAAATAGAGAGCGCTGGGAACGAATCCTATAGCGATGGCAGCGCCGGCGGCAGGAGGGGACAAATTGGTTGTTGACCTCGCTACTACCGCAGTTGCTATGGGAAAGGTAAGTCATACATGTATACATTATTGTGAATATTAATATATTATTATCACTAGATCCTTTCTCCATGAACATCAGGATTGGATAAAATAATATAAATACTATACGGCACATTATATCGGTGGTGCAGTGGTAGTTTTAGGGACTGCTGATCATGAGGTCTCGGGTTCTCGATCCCCGGATCGGGCAGTGTTATTGAGCTTTTTCATAAAAAGGAAAATTCTCAGTAGCTGCCCGGAGTTCGGAAATGTGCCCGGTAGACGGCAATAGGCTCGCCACCTATTACGTGGGACTTAAATATAGCTGGCGATCCGTGGGTACCCCTTCGGGGATACAGGCGTGAGTTTATGTATATATTTTTATGCAAATGTTGCATTTTTCAAAAATCATTCGTTTTAAGGTTTTTTTGGTATAAGAAGTAGCCAATGTCTTTCTGGGTAGCGGACATTTTGAATATGCTATATTTCGTGATGGTTAGATGAGTAATTACGTGTAAAAATGTAACAAACAAACCAACGCAATTCCACATTTGTTATAATATATGTATTAGTGAGGATTTGAGAATGCGCACTATACTAACATCATACGCCTATTTATTAGTAAAGCTTAGGACATCTTCAAATTGTAGTGCACCCTCGGCCGATTTCAAGTTTTCGTAAGCCAAACATAACTCTCACTTTACGAAACTGTAGGTGTATTTTTTTACAAATTATATCACTGCCCGGTAACGATAACCTGAGAGATATTTGTTACAGCTAGAGTGCCAACCCACACTAGGTCAGCTTAATAGACTATGGCCTAAGTCCCTCTCATTGTGAGAGGAGGCTCGATTGTGGGACAGTCATGGATTGTGAAAAAAGAAAGTTTTGATTCAGTAAACTACCACTACATTAAAAAAACTAGGTTTAATGGTAGTACCGTTCTCTCACAAAACAGCATGAAACAACGGTAGGTAGTACTACTGTTGTGTTTCGTGAGGTGAGTGAGAGCACCGGAGACACGGACCCCCCACCCCACCTTATTCTTCATCCTATCCTTATTACCCTTCCTCTTCACCTTCTATACCTTTCCTTGGAGTTGGGGACATGTGATGCCTCTGGTGTTGCTAGTGCTATTACAGGCTACGGTAACCACTCGTGGGAGTGCGTCGTATGCTTGCTTTCCACTCGCGTACTTTAAAAAAAATATAAATGAGATTTTATTTGATTACCAGATTGAAATGCAAGTACACAAAGCAGAGCCATTGCCAGAAGGATGGGCGCTGGGGTCAGATGGGAAGCCTACTACTGATGCGAAAGAAGTTGGTTCTATGTTCTTATTACTCACTGTTAGCGCCTATCACATTTATAAGAGTTACGTGTATGCTATCTTGCTATAGTAAAACTCAATCATCAGCGCCATTAATTTATTATAGAACTAGCCTTGGCCCGCGGCTCCGCCGCAGCCAAAAGCTGGTTTTTAGGTTATATCTCAGGTTCCCGATATAGTAGCGGGATAAAATGTATACCAGTTGTTAAATCTAATCAAGAGCTATCAAACAAAAAAGTTGCATCAAAATCTGTTCAGTAGTTTTTGCGTGATACGCGAACGAACAAACAGACAAATAGATAAACAGACAAACAGACAAAAAATCTAAAAAAATCGTTTTGTGTTTAGACACGCCTATATAGCCTAATACTGTGGTATTCTAAACAAATCTTAGACTGTGCTAATACAGTATTTTTTTTTCTCAAATATCTTAAATGTACAGACACAACTTTGTTACTGCTTTATAATAGTATAGATCATAGGTATAGATAGTATAGATTAGACTGGCAGGATAGATTAAATTCATAATTTTTGGCTGTGATGTTATCAAAATCAGTAACATATTAATAAAACTAACGAGTTCTTGAGTTTCGTTACTTAAATAATACAAAGTTCGTAAGCAGGTACGTCTCAATTTAGCTCGCTATAAAATTCATTAAACAACATTCAAATCGGCCTCTGTTGTACTTTATCGTCCAGGAGCTCTGATATCACAACTGTTGTTATCCAACGATATGGTTATGATAGTGCACGCTTGCCCATAAAATAGCTGTATTTGAAGTGAGAATTTTGAGTCTATAGCTCAGACTAACAAAAAAATAAAGACACCGCATTGTCAACTAAAAAGTGAAGCGACTTTTTGAATGATGTGTGCGTGAAATTGTTGTCACTGGAAAGAAATAATCTCTATAATTTGGGTAAATTCTTAAAACTTTTATGTTTAAAACATAAAGAAAGTAAAAGTAAATTTACAGCAAATCATATAGGGAATGTTATGCCACTGACGACGTATCGTAACGTCAAGTCATTTGGGGTAACTTTAAATCATACTCTGGTAGCACTCGTGATGTACGACACTTCGTTTTGGCATGGTTTTGTTTGTATTTGTGTGTGTGAGCGCGTGTAATTACAAGTTTGGCATGGTTTTATATGGCTTTACAGAGTTTTTCGTAATGCTCCGTCTATATTTTTTAGGTTAGTCTGAGGTCTATATCAAGCAAGGCTCCCAAAAGGAAGTGTTCTTACACCTCATAAGCCCGTTTCCTTATATAATTATCAGTACCTGGATTACCGAGCTTTGCTCGGTATTTTTTTTTTTTTTGGTAAGTCGTGGGTTTTTCTCACAAAAGAAAGAATTGAAAAAAAAAGGGAAAATGAAAAGAAAAACGAACTGGAGACATCTGGACTCGAACCGGGGTCTTCTGGTTTTGGGACCGCCCGATTTCCCACCTGAGCTATTATAACCTTGTAGATGATGCCGAAATTTACCTTCGTACTCCAATAATATTGTAGCAGTCATTTCCTGAAAACCCGGATAAAACGACGTTTTCTAAAAATGAAACCTAGCTAGATCGATTTATCGCCCCCGAAACCTCCTGCATACTAAATTTCATGACAATCGTTGGAGCCGTTTCCGAGATTCAGATTATATATATATATATATACAAGAATTGCTCGTTTAAAGATATTAGATTATACGTGAGGCCCAAGTACAGTTCCTTGTGAGATCCCTATATTTTATACTGTATACAGTGTATACACAAATAAATTGACCTATGTAATCCACCTTTTAGGGCGAGTATTATGGGTTCGATTCTCATACATGACAAATATTTTGATCTACTGATTGTGGATTTGAATCTGGCTGAGCTTTGTTTTCATTTATTATAGTTTGTAAAATTTCCCATGACTGTAAAAAATGGTAAAATTGGATTTACTTATTGAATATTTATATTAAAATAAACAGGCACATAAGACTGCTCTGCTGATGCCCTTGGGAGGGGAAGAGAAGTCTGGTGGACACAAAGGTTACTGTCTTGCCACTATGATGGAGACATTCTGTAGTGGATTATCAGGTAATATAATCTTACTTCCTTATTAATATTGTAAGTTTGAAAGTGAGTTTGGTTTGTTACTTTTTGATGCAGTAACTATTTATCTGATCATCGTAAAATTTGGCATACATATAGTCCAGAATACAGAGAAGAAAGTTTTTTTTTATTTGAAAAAACCGAGAATTCTTGAAGGGTGTCTGTTTTTGCGCTGTGATTATTTATGTGGCAGTGACGATGTATTAAATAAATGTTGGGAGCTAGCTTTTTTTTTAGCTTTAGCTTTTTTTTTTTTAGAGCCACAGACGTAAAATGTCTCATAGAATCAGCAATAGCACTCTTTGTGTTGTTGGTTTTTCAGTATTTCAGTCTTCCACAGTACTGTGGACTGTTTGGGGACGTTTGGTGGCGTCATTGCCTTGACACATAAAGCCTCGCTTGCTGGAACTTGCTTTGCTCATGTCAGGATGCCGTGGTTACAAGACGTCTAGTTTTAACCTCGTCTTTTTTTTCTACACGATCTGTTATCAAATACGTGGCGTCATCAATTTGTTAAGCCAATGTTTCAACAAATCTATTTATATGATCCTATTATCGTTTTTACTACTGTTTTGGCATATGTAATAACAAATTGAAGTAATGGTCATTAATTCGAATATAACAAAAACGCTTACTTCGCCAATGAATTAATATCAGACTAGACTACTTTATAGTAAAAAAGGGTAAAAACCTATTGACGTAGCCGTATTTCCAATTTTTTGTGTCTCATAAATAATATGAAGACATTTTGTGGCATTCAACTCTTCTGTCTTACTAACTGCTAATAAATACGCGCAAAATTATAGACTCATTGTTGGCTCAGAAATATTTAGCGCTAGCTCGCAAACAAGCATACGACCCGTTTGATGGTAAGCGGTTCTTATAGCCTATTGACGCTAGCAACTGCAGAGGCATCATTCGCGCGTCGCAATCAGCAAGGAAAGGGATAGGAGGTAGATAGGTGGGATAATAAGGATAGGATAGAAAGGATAAATAGAAAAGGATAGGGCGGGGGTTATAGAGGATAGGTTATTAGTTTGTTAGGGCCTTGTTTTGTTACGATATGGGTACAACTAGAGTGGGTAATAATTCGGTATCTGTCGTTCGTTGCGTATGGATGAGGAGAGGGCGCACAGCATGTTATTTAGTGAGTAAGGACCCCCGTGGCCGTTTGCCGTGTGGGGCTTTAGAATTGTAATGGGAGTCGTAAAAGCCGACTGAGGGAATACCGAGGGAGTGGGCAGCAGCACTTCTTCGCGTATTAACAATATCCACTGCGATCGCCAACCCGTCTGCCAAGCGTGGCGATTACGGCACTATCCCCCATTCTTGGACTTATGTCCAGCAGTGGACTTTAAAAGGCTGATGGATGGATGGATGAAGGAACCTCGTTGTATCTCTATATAGTTGACTGTGCGGCGAGGTTACTTGTAATATCTGCAAAAAAAGGAATTACAATGGTTGAGGGATCTTGTGTATCTTGGTGCCAGAGCCAAAGCAGTTGATATCACTGTCTTACCCTCTCTACTCAGGGCCATATTTAAACTTAATGCCGCTCCTGGGCACCGGAAAAAACTCCGCCCCAATACTAGAATTTTACTTTAGATTATATATTTTATTTTTCATCAACATTTTTTAAAAGTCATTGATTGATTAAAGTTTTGAAAACTGCAAAAAATAATACGGATTTTTTTAAATTTTCCAAAAAAATATGCTTATTAAATTTCTTTGATTCCAGAAAATAGAAAAATCGATTATTATTTTAAATCTCCAAGGAAATAAATTGATTAAATCATTTTGATTATTAATTTTTACCAAAAGTGCCAAAATTATAATTCACAAATAATGGAAAAATTATCAATTAAAGAGAAATTTATTAATTAATAGAAATTTATTTCACAAATAATTTGTACTTTAAAAAGTAGCGGAGCATGTCAATTGCTAAAAGAAATAGATCTAAAATGTTTAATAGAATTAATTAATAATATTGAGCAATCTTGATAACAACATAGCATCATGCCTGTATTCCCCGAAGGGGTAGGCAGAGGTGTATTACACACCCACGACTCGCCATATATGTTTAAGTCCCACGTAATAGGGGGCGAGCCTATTGCCGTTTTACCGGGCACATTTCCAAACTCCGGGCTGCTACTGAGAATTTTTCTTTTTAGGAAAAAGCTCAATAACATTGTCTGACCCGGGGATCGAACCCGAGACCTCATGATTAGCAGTCGCATACACTACCGCTACACCACTGAGGCAGTTCTCTATCTTGATACATAAAAAAAAATGTTTCACATTAAAAATTTTGCCGTCCTGGGCACTTGCCCCGACTGCCCCTAGGTTAAATCCACCGCTGCCTCTACTAGAGTCTTCGTCTACGTTCTCTTCTAGGCTTCAATATATACCTATGTATACTAAACTTCGTACAATCCGTTTATTTGTCAGATCTACGAGTATATATCATGTAGATAATAATTCTTCATTTACTTTCTACCCAATGGTTCTCTAGAAGAAATCGCTTTATGCGATAAGGCATAAGGATAACATTTTTCTATTTTGAATTATATGTACAATTTATAATAAAGAGTTCATCTATTCATCTATCTATGTATCTTTATCAGGAATGTCTTTGGGAACTATTATTTTTCTGGATAAAAACTATTTAATTTAATTTATCTAGAGTAGAGGGCCGGCTTTAGTATTGTCCCACCCCTCTCTACCCACGGGAGTCGTAAGAGCCGACTGAAGGAATACCGGGGGAGTGGGCAGCAGCACTCCCTTGAGTATTAACAACATCTATTATATATAGATTCCGTAAACGTAGTTTTATTTCAAAATGTGTGAAATTCGCGTAAATGTTAGAAAGTATTTTAACATCTATTATGTTATTCCACAGTCTCATATATAGGTATACCGTCTTTTTGTTAAGGCGGAAAGAAATGTACCTAACCGCACACCAGGGCCACAAACAGGGTAGTGTGGGCTCCTCACCCACTAAATAACCCCGCTATATGCTCTTCGCCTTTATTGACGGATCACTGGAACTGTGTTACATTACTTCAGAGGTCTCATATATAGGTATATACCTGCCCAATTTCTAGGGCTAATGCGTTATAGGTAATATTAGTAGAATTTTAATAGTAGTCGGATCTTCGTGTGGTTCAGTCTGTAGCAGCAGATAGCGTTATGGTAGATTTCCAAGGTGAACAGCTACTTGGCTTGGCTCGTACTGTTGTATCCACGAGTGGCGCTTACAAATTATCAGAATGACATCTCAGATTCATATGACGTCATTGGCAATAAAACAACATTTAGCAGAACTATTTTAATACATGTAATCTAATTAATATTTTGAAACCGTTTTAAAGCCAGTCAATTAAAAGTAATTCGCATTCTAAATATTGATAAGCAAACATTGTTTTTACAAGTTTAAATTGTTAAAAATTCACTCATTCGTTTTACTAATGTAATTCTGTCAATATAACAAACACGAATTTCTACTTTCTCAATCTATAAAACTTTTTACAACATAACTTCTCTCAACATATCATTCGTAGCTCAGGGGCTACTACTGCTAATATAACCCCCATGCGCTGCAACTTTAGTAAGTAGTATACTATCCACTAGTTTATATAATATATCGCGGTATGGCAGCGCCCTTAGTAAGAAAGAAAGAAAGAAGAAAGAAAGAAAGAACGTTTATTAGCACACACAGAATAATATCTGTAGATAGACACAAAATGGTATACAGAAACTAAGACTAAGATTCTAAATTAAAGTCTTAACTGAAGTCCTAACTGCATTGCTAGGCTCGGTAAGGTTCTGTGTGGCTAACAGGCTGAAGCTCAGCTTTATGCTGCAATAAATTACAGCACTGATTTGCAGCTAGCCTTAGGTTAGTAGCAAAACTTCTGTCACAGGATACAATATATTATTACGAAAGTATAAATATCCAATAATAAATATATACACTTGAAAAACCAGTCTATCGCCTACCCTACGGTACGGGACGACGTACCTGGCGCGGCAAGTATTAACGTGAAGGCACCAAGGCACATAATAAATACTAGTCCAGGTGAAGGTCTGTAAGAGAAGAGGTAAACCGAGGAAAGGATGAATTGTGTGAGAGATGATATCAAAAGGAAGTGAGTGAGTAACGAAATAACTATCTGTAAATAGGTATGAAAGCAAAACATGCTCAACCAACCACAGATTAATAGGAAAAGAGCAAGCGGATTGTTGATTTATTATGATTATCTGAACGGATAGTTTTTAAAGCTTTTTAATAATAGACTGTTTGACGTAATTGAGACTCTTACCTTATAGAAAGGCAACTCTACTACGATTTTTCCTTCCTTGATATATGACGTGTTCACTTACCTTAGTCACTTCGTGCATCACTCACTGGAATGAGTTGCCTAATAATACTGCATTTACACTATTCTTTTAGTTCGTCTCCGCTATTGAGCAATTCTAGCATCAATGCACCGGCTCGACCGGTTATGTACCACTATTTCAGAGGACAACGGCGTACTGTGATGGTAGGTATTTCTACAGTTGCATTTCTGCTCGATTGGGAGAGTGGGAGGCCCAATTTCCTCATCGTTTCCTTTCCGCTTCCTATCCCTTTCCCTGGTATTGGTAAAGTGAGTGACGTCCCTGTTGGTGTTAGCGTCTATAGGCTACAGTAATCGCCTACCGTTATGAAGGTCGTATGCTTGTTTGCTTGTTGTGTGATGTGGAGTAAAACTATGCAATGTCACGACTCCATCCCATTTCACTGCTGTCCTTAAAGTCTATTATGGAAGTACAATTATGTATCATTTTATATCTGACGCTATACATCAATATACCTGTATAAAACTGCTTCCCCTGACTGACATTGAACGCAAAGCCAAAGCTAATACTTTCTTTGTAATTTGTAGATAGAAACTTTTTGAAATAAAGTTACTAAGCATAAGTTATAGGTGCACTTCAGTTTTTTTGTATGTTTACGTTTTATGTGGGGGAAATGGGGTGTAATACTTTGTATGGGCGAAAACTTATAATTATTTAAATATTAGCTGACCCAACATTGTCCCAAAAGACGTTAAGTATGAATGTGTTATCGAAATTAGCAGTCAGGACCAATTGTCACGATGCCTGAATTGGCAAAACATCTGGACGGTATCCAGGAGATGCAGGTTCAAATCCTGCTCGTGACTGTTATTTTCGATTTCACATTTTTCACTTTGTGTTTAATGTATAGTGCTAAGCATGTCAAATGCTAAAAATATATATAAAAATACCTATCTATCTTGTTCATAGTTATTGTTTTGCAGGTTCAAACCCCTCATACAAAACTAAGCTATGGGACATGTGTGATGCAAATACACCAATGAACTTGGGCCAGTGTTACGCCGTGATCGATCCAAGCTGTTTCGCACCTGGCTTTGGGGAGCGCACTGGAGAATTTCTTAAGATGTTGAGGAATTTAGAACCGGTCTGGTATTGTATAATAATTTAGGCTATGCTTAGGCCTTATGTTGAGTTTTCTTTCGTAATACGAGTAGTCTTATTACGAGGAATATCACGATAAACAATAGACTGTAATAAGACGTTGGTCTTGCTAGACTCAGCTTATTGTTCCCTGCCGTTACTATAACATATCCATCACTAGAAATGACGCCACTATCAGAACGAATCGCCCACCACATAGGCTTTTACAAGTTTGATAGAATTACAAAACCAAAAAAAACTACAATTTCCTAGTGGCAGAACCTAGCTTATCCCAGCATGTATGGGCCGGCTCGGTCGGGGAAGTACCATCTCACAAAAGATCAGCGTGTAACAACGGTAGTTGCTCCTACCGTTGTATTTCGTATAGTGAGTGAGAGTGCTGGAGGCCCGAACCCCCTTTCTATCATCTCCTTATTATCCTTCGTACCTTCTCCTTAGTATCCATCCTATACTATCCTTATTATCCTACTTTTCCACCTCCTATCCCTTTTATTGGAGATGGTGACGTGAGAGTAATGCCTCTGGTGTGGCTGGCGCTACGGTAACCACTTATTACCATCAGATGGGCCAGTATGCTGGTTTGCCACCTACGTTATATTAAAGGTATAAAAAAAACCAATAACTTCCCAATTTTTGAAAATTTTCAATTTTCTTAGCGGGAAGTTAAAAAACAGTTTTATTACGATTTTACAGGATGTATAATAGGCACATGGTACCTCCTATGCCTACCAGCATCAGCGTATTTTAGACTTCTAAGCGTAATGGGTTTGCATCACAGACTGAGATATAGCTTATCTACTATTTACTTTTCCATTGTCAATAACTCACTCAGAGTTAATGGTTATAGTGCCCGGACATCTCGTACGTGAAAACGGCTGTCTAATTCGATTATGAAATTGAGTGTATAGAGTGTGTAAAAGAACACAAAATGCGAAAATGTGAAATAAAGGAACAGAGCCAAGAGCCTGCGCTTTTTGTATACCGTTTAGACGCTCTGCCAACTGTGCTATGGTGACATTTATAATAGGTACTCGACTCGACTCGACCTCTCTGCCCACTCCTCCGGTATTCCCTCAGTCGGCTCTTACGACTCCCATGGGTGGAGAGGGGTGGGACAATTCTAAAGCCGGCTCCACACGGCTAACAACGTACCTTCGCAATGTCTTGGGTAATACTTGTGTCTTGTGCGTGATTGTGCTGAAGGCCGATCACAATACCCGCCCTAAATGAAACTGAAACGAATGACTTCGAAGAGTAATTTAGTAAATATATTCTACCATTGTTAATTACTTTTACAGGCAGATCCGTCATTACCGGTCTTGGCTCCTGGCGATAAAGAAGAGGCAACAGGCCAGAAGACAAGGTTAAAGGGCACTATCACCTACCCTCCAAACTTGTTGGAGACTATGGAGAAGATGGCAAAGAGGATTGCTGTTAAACCTATCCAAACTGTGTAAAATTTACCATGTGAAGAAGGAAAATCAAATAAAACCCTTTGACGTATATAGCCAGTGTGTAGAGTAAGAAAATTGTCTGCATCTTGTGGAGGATATTAGTACCTTACTTTGATCAGTTAGTATTGATGATCGAAGGTACCTTATATTACCTACCAAGTACTTATGTGTGCAGTAAACAAAGGGGCTTAAACCAACAACCGTGCTAATTTCAAATATTTAAATAACGAAATATAAATTTTGTTCCAATCCATAAAATATGATTTTCATTTTATGTTTTAATTCATGCAGCTGTTGTATTCCAGCATGACGATAAATTATCAACTTAAAATGTAGAGATTTCGTTATATTGTATAGAATTATATGTAAGTATTAATATTAAATATACGCCAATGAATAACAGTAATGTTATTTTAAATGGAATATGTGGAAAGGTGTTTCCAATAGAATATTAGATAGCAAAGAAAACCCGATAAATCTATTGTCGATTGCACAAACATCTTATTCTAGGTGTAAACAACAGGATAAAATAATGTAGAAAATTATTTTAAGTAGAATATTTGGAAAGGTTGCTACAGGCTGGTGTCCGCCATTTCTATAGTTTTTATCTCTTGCACGAGAGTATCTATACGACGTGTTCTGGACTGATGCCGATCAATAATTTTTCAAGCGATACTAATAATATAGTTTCATATTTCCCTATAGCAACATTTTCAAATCTTTATCACTCTTAGGGATAGGAAATATGTTCCCACAATCTGTGCGTTGAACAAAGCGCGTTTGGTCAGTCAAAATCCCTCCATGGATTTTCAAACCTCCATGGAGGCTCGCTGTAGGTTATCGTCAAATGCAAGAGTAAAAAATAAGATAATGTATAGTTACTTTTGTAAGCTTTGCGTTGTGATAATATGGTAATCGCTGTACCTTTTCACAGTTATTAGGATTAGCCCAATATCGACAGCACGGAGTCCTTACCTTCCGAATGGTGCAGGTGCTGTCAGGGCACATCTGCTTCCGCAGATATCTGCACATAGCCGCAAAGAGGGAAGCGACTCCGGGCTGTCACCATTGCGGCTGCGACGAGGACATGCGCGGCACACGCTCGAGTCGTGCCCGGCATGGGCCCAGCAGCGCCGTGAACTCGTCGCGGCTATATGGGGGAGACCTATCGCTGCCGAGCATCGGCAGAGCGATGCTCGGCAGTGACAGGAATTGGGGACCGGTCGCTGCCTTTTGCGAGGAGTTTATCTCGCGGAAGGAAGCGGCGGAGAGGGCCGAGGAGGAGGATTCTTCCGCAGACCCAAACTGCCGCCAGCGACTGGGGTGGCGATGGCGCAAGTACTTGGGCCTGATGCCGCCCTAGCCGAGGCTGTGGATCGGGGAACGTCCGCCACCTGCAAAGCCTCTAGCATAGGTGCGACGGTCCGTGTCCGGATGCGTCGCTCAGTTGAGGATACCCGAAAGGCTAAGCCGCCAGCGGACCACTGAAGTAATGCAACATAGTACCAGTGGTCCGCCAACACAGGCGGAGAGACTGCACACGGCGGGTTTCTTTAAATTGAGTGAGGGCCCCACACTACCTTGTCCGTTGCCCCGAACGACGGGGTGTGCGGTTAGGTACATTTTAACCCGCCTAACAAAAAATGATGATAAACACGGGTTATCATCATTTTTTACAATCTTAGAATAATATTATAAATCTAAGCCCACAATTAAATAATGAACTCAGGCTTCCCCGAAACCTTTGGAATGGAATAGGTTGGAACAATTTGAGTTCACGTATACAGTCATCCATCCATCCATTCATCAGCCTTTCGCAGTCCACTGCTGGACATAGGCCTCCCCAAGAGAACGCCACAACATGTGTTTCGCTCATATGGGGGATAGTGCCGTAATCGCCAGCTTGGCAGGCGGGTTGGCGATCGCAGTGGATGTTGTTAATACTCGAGGGAGTGCTGCTGCCCACTCCCCCGGTATTCCCTCAGTCGGCTCTTACGTATACAGTGTTACCGAGAAATCAATTAATGAAATTTATGGGAACTTACGCTTATAAACTTTGATGTTTTTTAACAACTTTATCCTTATAAGACTCGCTTAATAGTAAATATCATAGGAAATTTTATTTACCGATACTTACATATGCGTATTTTTAATTTAATCACATTCTTGCATTATAAATGAATTCATATTTTATTGCTTAAAACGAACTAAATACTACAATAGGTAATGTTAACGTGGTACTAAAGTTATATTGGCAGATCATGGGTGTGCCATTGTGCATCTTTGTAAATAGCTAACGTGTGATTTTTTTCTACGTCTTTTCTATCTTACTATTGGGCACCGGTTTCATGGTGAGAGAGATTAGGCCATAGTCCACGCTGACCTAGTGCGGGTCACAAGCCGTCAAGAAAATCTTTCAGCCCCCTTAGAATGAAAAACGAAACGTTAGACGAACTTTCGTTTCGCTTCATTGTTTTTCTTTTTTTTTTGCAAGTAGTGGCAGGCGATCCTCGGCCCATCTGATGGTAAATGGTGACCGTCGCTCATAGACTCAACTATACCGAGAGTATTGTGTGAAGCCGCTGCTCACCATTTCATTTTACCGATATGAAATGAAAGATTGGTCGCCTGAATCACGCGTCGAAATCTCGACTAATCTAGAATCACGCGTCGGACTGTTGATCAATCAAAATGACTCGAAACGAAAGTTCGTCTCACGTTTCGTTTTTCATTCTAAAGGCCTCGTCACACAGAGGCGGGAGCCGCGGGAAAGCGACGCGCCCATTGCTATGTGACAGGTTACATACAAATTCGACTATTACAAAAAAATCCCGTCCCGGATCGCAATCGCTTTCCCGCGGCTCCCGCCTCTGTGTGACGAGGGCTTAAGGGGGCAGGTATGCATGTATACACACAAGCGTTTAAACAATATTATTAGCCTATTACTTATTCCTACCCAAAGTATAATTACACTTATGAAGTAATTTGTAGATAGATAACTGGTTGGCTGTGATGGTGGTCGATACATCTAAGTCCCAAAGAGAAGACTTATTTGCTAGGAAACTTTTCACGTCAATTATATTATATTTTGTCTCAACAGAGTAATTGCTATATAATTCGTTTCCTTAAAAGATATTATTTTTATTTTCGTAATATAAAATGCTAAATCCGAGGATTTTAATTTGATAGAATAGATAAAAACTGAAGATAATCGATAACCTCTAAATTTGCGATATGAAGATGAGTTTAGATTTTAACGCTGCTGGTGTTAAGGCAGTTATGATATCTCAAAAATAAAGTGGTCTTTATAAACAAAACACGAAAAACAGCAATTATGATAGTTACTTCGAGAACCTTAAAGAATTACTTAAAAGTCGGAATAAGTTTTTTCTCACAAGGATAATAAGGCTTATAATTATTTAATTTAATACAGCTGTGGGCTATATTATAATGGTATTAAATGAACATTCAAGATATCATTTTTTGTGTATGTTTTTTACTAGTGAAGTGACGATCTTGTTAAGTAATCTTGTTGAAATAATTTAGTTTTTATCCGACCCACTAATGGGTACGGGTCTCCTCTCAGAGAGGGATTCAGGACGTAGTCCACTTAGCTCAGCAGATTTCACAAGCCATCGCAATAATCTCTCGGGCTTGCAGCTATTTCCATCCATCCATCAGCCTTTCAACGTCCACTGCTGGACATAGGCCTCCCACAAATGCAGCTATTTACCACTGAAGTAATGTAACATAGTTTCTGTGGCCCGCCAATACAAGCGGAGAGACTGCACACGGCGGGTTTATTTAGTGGGTGACACTACCCTGTTCGTTGCCTCGAACGACTGGGTGTGTGGTTATTTACATTTATTCCTAACTTAGCAAAAAAAATGGCTTGCAGCTATTTTACCATTATTTCTTTCATCAAGCAGTAATAATTTGTAAAAATACAGACATATTCTCGAAAAATCTCTAGAAGTTAGAGGTGTGTGCCGTACGAAGTCTGAACTTGGACTGGAGATTGAACTCCGTACCATTGTCTATGCAGTCTTTGGTTTTATCACTAGGCTATCACATTCCATTTTGTCCCATTTTGTCTCCACCGAACTAAACATTACACAATCATAGACTTTCGTCAGAAAAAATGTAGGTAATGTATAGGTTTTGCGTAATATCCTTTCTTTGTGCTCACCTATAGTATCTAAGATCATCATAGTGTAAATTTCACAGTCCTAGCCCCAGGAGTGTGGTCTGTGCGTTATATGTCAGTTAATTATTCTTTTATATATATAAGATAGATAGATAATAGTAATAATTAAATTAATGAATGCAGTTCTAGCAAAAAGTGGTAGTGTTGATGGTTAAGCTTTAGCGATTTTAATGTATTTGAATTATGATGTCTATGATGATGACATAATAGATTTCAATTTAACGGTCGCGGACAGATTCTTGTCAGTTTTTAAATACAATCATAATATCAGCGAGTCATTGATCGATGACATGAGTATGTTACGGCGGCGTCTGCGAGTGCGTGTATTTTTATGTATTTAAAATAGTTAGATTAGTAGTTAGTTAGTAGTTTATAGTAAACAGTTTTATATCGGGCATCTTGTTATTTTTACAAGATTGCCCAAAAAAATGGAGTGTAATATTTTTACATGACTGCCCAAAAAGGAGTGTATTTTTGGGGTCAATGTACCTAGGTATGTAGGTAAGTTTTTTTATTTCATCATTACTTTTACAGGTTCGGTGTATGGGGTAGATATTGTTGTAATGTTTATAATTTTTTTGACAAATTAAATATCGTGGTGCCATTTATTATTATTATTATGTCAGGGTGATAGGTAAGTGCTAACTCTGGTGTCGGTGGCTGCTCTGGTATTGGTGTCGGTGGCAATGTTGTTGCTTGTATAGTTAGTTGAGGTACGTACCTACGTCACATTAAAAAAATCAACAGGCACTGAACAAAAATATTCAAAAGTCAAATTATTTATATCAAAGTTTATATCCATAGAAGTTGCACAATTCACTGGTAACAGGGTGACTACTTTAGGGTTTTAGGGGTGGCGAATGATACTCTGTTTATATACTTACAGACAAATTTTATATCACTACACAGGCCAATCTATTAGCAAGTTCCGTTAACGACTAAACTGTATGTCGATTGCATGTACCATATTAGAATATGAAGTCCCTATAATTATTTATTCATCAATCAGCCTGACGGCTTAAAGATTAGCATTCGTTAAGGGGGCAAGGATAGAGAATGGAA
Source organism: Leucoma salicis (assembly GCA_948253155.1). Classification (NCBI taxonomy): domain Eukaryota; kingdom Metazoa; phylum Arthropoda; class Insecta; order Lepidoptera; family Erebidae; genus Leucoma; species Leucoma salicis. Next base: position 6,576,853 of record OX411820.1, on the reverse strand, counting down.
TTTATCCCTTCATTGAATGTAGTCTGGCCATTACAGGAATGGGTAGGTACGAGTACCAAGCTGCTGGACGAAGCGAGTAAGCTGCTGGGGAGAATCTACGCTGCCCGCATCGTCCAGCACCTGCGTGACGTCGGACCCGACTTGTCAGACGCCCAGGTTCGGTTTCTATGGGCCCCGAGCTGGCGCTTCGATCACGGTGGAAGGGGTCCAAATTGGGGGGAAGTCCCAGATCAAGTATCTGGGCCTGGTGCTGGATGGGCGGTGGTGCTAGCCAACTGTCCCCGAGGCTCGTCGGTGTGGCGTCCGCCCTTGCACGGCTCATGCCAAATATGGGCGGACCCAACAATGCGTACCGACGGCTTTACTCGGGGGTGATCCGGTCGATGGCGCTGTAGGGCACACCTATGTGGGCAGGGTGTCTGGACGCGTCGAACAGGACTCTTCTGTGGAGACCACAAAGAGTCGTCGCGTCCAGGCTCATACGCGGATAACGCACGGTGTCGGCGGAAGCGGCCTGCGCGTTGGCCAGAGCCCCCCTGTGGGACTTGGAGGCGGAGGTACTCGCCGAGACGTATCGGCGGGAGTCGCAAGAGCGGGATGGGGGGCGGATGGTCGTCCCCCACCCAGGGAGGTGGCCAGGTGGCAGGGCGACGCCCACTGAGCTGCCATGGCCAGATGGAGGACACGGCTGGAGGCGCCCCGGGCCGGTCTCTGGACCGTAGAGGCGCTCCAACCTGTGATGACTGTGTGACATGGCGTGGCACACGCTCGAACTCGAGTCGTGGCCAGCTTGGGGTGGGCATCGCCGAGAACTCGTCGCGGCAATAAGAGGGGACCTCTCGCTACCGAGCGTCGTCAGAGCGATGCTTGGTATCGACAGGAATTGGGCCGCGGTCACTGCCTTCTGTCATCTCGCGGAAAGAAGCGGCGGCAAGGGCCAGGGAGGCTGATCCTTCCGCAGACCACCGAAGGAATGTAACATAGTTCCACTGGCCCGCCAATAAAGGCAGAGAGACGGCACACGGCGGGTTTCTTTAGTGGGTGAGGGCCCCACACTACCCTGTTCGTTGCCCCGAACGACGGGGTGTGCGGTTCGGTACATTTTTTTCCCGCCTAAACAAAAAAAAAAGGTACACTCGTACCTTTTCACCCCAACAACTACAAACAAAAATCAAGCACGCTGTTGAAAAATTTATATATTCGGTATTTAAGGTAAAGAGAATGCCTGTGTAGATAATATTTTGTAATGTTCGGTAGGAGGTATAAGTAGTTAAATGGTATTGGAAAGATCTAAACTTTGTATAAATAAATGCAGAGAAATACATTACCCTATTGGTTGGCTATAAGTAGGTATATATATATATATATATTCTTGGGCTCAAATAATGGATCAAGAAAAAATCCTAATTGGGGTTTTCCGTGAGGAAAATTTCCAGAAATAGTAAAGTTGTACGATATATTTAAGTCAAAACACGTTAATAATTAAATATCAAATCTATTATAGTATTTTACGTCAATAGTCTCATGTTAGATATTTTTTACTGCGTTTGTCTCTAACATGACAGTTCGGAAGATATCTAAATATTTACCATGTTTAAATACAAAATGGATATTGGATATTTTTATCTAAATACTAGCTGTCCTGGCGAACTCATTTCTCTTGATTTTATAAAATCCTGAAAGATGTGTTACTGTTTATGCCCGCCTCGGTATCACACATGTGGTATATAGTATGTATGTACAGTCGCGGACTAAGGAAATGTAACACTACCGATAAATTCAAATCAGTCGGATTATCAATAATTCCAGACGCGTTTGATGTATCGAAAGATTCCAAAGTAACTCACAAATTTTCTGTCTCATTCACTCACTCACTTTTCATAATATGAGATTTAGAAAAATTAACTATTCCTTTATTTTTTTTGTACAAACCTTGTCCTGACAATAACGAACCCAAAAAAGAATGATCCAATTTGGTGCAGTCGTTCAGAAGTTGTGCACGTACATAGATTCATTTTTATTTATATAGATTATATGACCCAAGGGAAAATTGCCAATGTAAGCTTTATACTTGGTGTGTATAAAATAATTTAATGAATATTTAGCATTTAAAAAAATCTGGAAAACGGTTTTTTCGAGATCAAAAGTATAATTTTCGTGTCATTTTGAGCTCTCCAAGCTTAAAGAGTTAACTGTTTTATGCATTTGATCTCTTCGAGCTCAAAAGTCTGATAGAGATTTAATAAAACACTATTCGTTGAATTCTCAAATCACAATAACTTTTAAATGAATGAACCGAGTTCAGAATGCAATATCTGAGTTTCTGGAAATTAACCCAAGGTCGAATGTTTGATAAAAATTTATTAAAACAGCATTTATTGAATATTTAAATTGAAACAACTTTTTAATGACTGAACCGATTTTCTCGTAGTTTACGGCATTCAATACAACTTTTTGAGCTCTTTGAAGAATCTTAAAGCTCGAACTGGTCAGACTGAAAATTTCAGAGGAATTCTGAAAAAAAAAATTTTCATTTTTGTCGACCATGACATTTCACGAACGAACCGATTTTGACCAGACTGGCGGCGATCGACGTGGTTTTTTGATGTTAATAGCTGATTAGTTTTTGGAATCGATCGGTAAACCCGTTTAAAAGTTAATCCAAAAAAAAATACATTTGAAAAAAAAAAATTGTAGTTTTCGCCATCGCAGAAACATTCGGGTCAGCTTCCTAGACTAGGAAGCTTACCCTGACGATTTTAAAAAATTAGGGCAAAACCAATAACTTCCCAACTTTTGAAAATTTTCAATTTTCTTAGCGGGAAGTTAAAAAATTAGGAGTAAAACACTTATTGTAAAAATCCGAAAATGTAATTAATTTACACAGCATGTAGTAATTACATTACATGCTTGGTACGTATAATAATTTTATGTATATTATAGTTTTAATATGTATAAAAGGAAGGATTAAAAACATGTTGACAAAAATTCTAAAATTGTATCTATTTGCATTGCATAACTTCATTAATTTAATATACAACAAAATAACGATCAAAATAAAAAATGTTTCAATATCTGTTCTTTAAAGTTTTTAATCTATATTTTTTAGCATTTGACATGCTCAGCTACTTTTTAAAGTACAAATTATTTGTGAATGAGGAAAAAGAGAACTTTAGTGCGAGCGGAAACGAACCTGCGTCCCTTCCAATCCGTGGAAGTGCTATAAGCCACTTAGCTTCTTTTAAACTTCTTTGTTGTTTGTTGTTGAAGTCGAATTGTAACACCTTATTTTAAGGGTTAAGATAAAAAATCACGTACCTATAGCAACATTTTAGCACGGTTTTATAAGCTTCACCTTTAACGTGTGTGTGTGCGTGTGCGTGCGTGCGTGCGTGCGTGCGTGCGTGCGTGCGTGCGTGAGTGCGTGCGTGCGTGCGTGCGTGCGTGCGTGCGTGCGTGCGTGCGTGCGTGCGTGCGTGCGTGCGTGCGTGCGTGCGTGCGTGCGTGCGTGCGTGCGTGCGTGCGTGCGTGCGTGCGTGCGTGCGTGTGTGTGTGGGAATCTATGAACGTGATTTTGACCCACTTCGAAATGTCTGGGTAAATTGAAACTGAACAGTTATCAAGGGCCAGTGCCAATACAATAATTTGAGAAGTTTATCCGTTTTTATAGGGTTCCGTAGGCTTTTTTTCCGGCCGGGCGGGCAGACGGGCAGAGAGGTTATGCCGGAATCCCAATTTTTGCCAATTGGTATACCTGCTAAAACCCCGCGGTGTTCCTTCAGACTTCCTGTGGCCAGGGGCGAGGTATACGCTCTTCGCATGATTTCCTCCACCCCTGGCAGGTATGGGCCTCCAGTGCTGGTGGGCCCGTCTGGTTTAGAGCGGTTAGGTTAGTTAGCGTTTAGCGGTGCGGGAGATGGCTTGTAATCTCCCGCTCACGCTCCGACGCCTCCTTTGCGCGCATCACCTGCTCGCAAAAAAGGACGGCGGCGTCCCACCCACTCTTGCTCTGGACCATGGCCTTAACTACGGCTGGGAGCAAAAGTATTTCCACCCTGACTGCCGCGGCGAGTTCGCGGCGCTGCTCTGCCCAAGCTGAGCAGTCCACTAGCGCGTGCAACGCCGTGTTAGGGTTCCGTAGCCTGATGCTGTTTTGAGACCAAAAGAATTAATAAATTATAGTTTAAAAAGACTGCAATAATTATTTAAGTATTATAATGTTATTTTTTACTTCCTAGTTCAAGTAAAGGCTGTATTTTTAAACTATCATTATTGTTCTATTTTCAGATAATGTACCTACTTACTTACTTTTACTTAATGTACCTTATTATCCTGGAGTGGACGATAAAACAAGTTTTTTTTTAAAAATCCCACGAGATTATTGAAAGTAGTGGTTTATTTTTCAAATAAAAATTCTAAGCAGGTTTATCTTCAACAAGGTCTCAATAATAACTCCATTTGGCATATAATAACACTGTTATTATAGCACTAATTAATGGTATTAATATGATTTTGTGACGATAGTTTAAGAGCACTAATTTAAGAATTCAAATATTATTTACCATTCTAGAATATAACGGAACTACGCTAATCAAATTTGTGTCTACTGATGATATTTGAAGTTTTCTAAAAACATTTGGAGCGTCCGGCAGCGCCCACGAATGATTTGGCCTTAGATATGCTCTTATATTAATATGAATCGCTAAATAAACATTTGTTGCAGTTTATAATTTTATGTAAGTAGTCATGTTTATGTAACAACTAGGATTGTTTATACATTGAGATAACTTAATGATCGTATAATCTATAATTACTATAAATAATAAATGCAATTACCCATATGCAATAGAAATATATCTATGGATAAATAATATTGACTAATCTTACTATAGGTATAATATGATATTATAAATATGAAAGTTTATATTACTTAAAAACGCAAAAACGTTAAACACAAAGTATAGTGCTAAGCATGTCAAATGCTAAAAATATCTAAATAACGCAAAAACGGCTGAACAAATTTCGATAAAATTGGAACACAAAGGTATAGTTTACGTGCATGATAAAGATAGATTCCTGTGGGAAAGCTAATATGCCATAGAGCAAAGCATTTATTTTATAGTAAACCAATTTTGATTTCCACGCGGACAAGGTCGCGAGCAGCAGCTAGTATAGATACATCTTTTCGTCACGTTAAACAATCTTCGTCGCGTAAAATGACCTCTAATTGTTGCAAAAAAATGCGTCAGAGCACACTGTAGCGTAGAACCCTTATTTTGGAATAAAACAAATATTTGACTCCTACCTTACCTACAAAACACAGTTGAACACTTAAATTATGTCATCCAAGTAAAGCAAAAATGTCAATAAATATGTATAATGATTACAAAATAGAAACATTTGAATAGCCTTTAATAGAAGTGTCACGATTCACTGGGTACTATTTGTACTTTCTCTAGCAGTAGGTATATTTAGTTAACAGTAATTTGAAGGCATTTCAAGTCTTGGAACTGTTGGAGCGACGCCAAGAGAAAGGATATAGAAAATGCCACTTTGTTATTGAATAAATGAAAGACGGTCGCCAACTCTGTGGACGCGTTGTGTTTATTTAATTGAGATCAAAATAGATAGATAAACCATTTGAATTAAAATAAAGATACACATCTGAATAATAATAAATAAATAAATTTTCACGGACATTTTCGAAAACAAAAAAACAATAATATTTAAGGGGGGCTCCCATACAACGTCTGTTTGTCCGTTCGTCTGTCACCAGGCTGTATCTCAAGAACGGCGATAGCTAGACAGTTGAAAATTTCACAAATGATGTATTTCTGTTGCCGCTATAACAACAAATACTAAAAACAAAAAATAATAATATTTAAGGGGGGCTCCCATACAACGTATGTCTGTCCGTCCGTCTGTCACCAGGCTGTATCTCAAGAACGGCGATAGCTAGACAGTTGAAATTTTCACAAATGATGTATTTATGTTGCCACTATAACAACAAATACTAAAAACAAAAAAATAATAATATTTAAGGGGGGCTCCCATACAACGTCGGTCAGTCCGTCCGTCTGTCACCAGGCTGTATCTCGAGAACGGCGATAGCTAGACAGTTGAAATTTTCACAAATGATGTATTTCTGTTGCCGCTATAACAACAAATACTAAAAATAAAATAAAAAATATTTAAGGGGAGCTCCCATACAACAAACGTGATTTTATTGCCCTTTTATGCTCGATATTGATAACGGCAACAGTTAAATACTTGAAATATTCACAGAATATTTAGTTATATATTCACTTTTAAAAAAAAGAATTAAATTAAAATAAAACAGTTATTTAAGGGGGGCTCCCATATTATCTAAACTGTCTGAAAAGTAAGTAGATAGGTACTTAATTGAAAATCATAAACAAAAGTGAGCGGTCCTACTACCTACATACCTACCTATCAAGTAATCGTTAACACCATTTTCTTTATATTAGTTACCTAATTCTTACGCCCTTACAAATCATAATAAAAGTTTAAAAAGCTGATGGAATTAACACTATAAAAACTCATCCACGATGGTGCCTACTTAGAGTCATATGTGCGCAGTGGGTAAAAGTGCGCAAACCCATTCATTTTAGTCCTAAATATATGCGATTGCGCACGCTTACCCACTGCGCACAGTTACTTCGAATGACTCTAATGGTAACATAATTCCTTACATTTAAAACTGTTTCGTTATGCGCATTTAAGTCTAAGTTGAAAACCACGAAATGAGTAAAATTTTACTTGCAAAATTTGGTAACAGTCAAACACCATGGTTACAGAGAATAGTGTAATGTTGTTTACCCAGTCAATGGTACGGAACCCTTCGTGCGCGAGTCCGACTCGCACTTGGCCGGTTTTTACTATCTCGTATGTATACGAGAGTATATACCCGCTACCTACAACAAATTACCAATTTTTAAAGTTTTTGTCTGGCTGTTTGTTCCAGCTAATCTCCGGAACGGCTGGACCGATTTGGACAGGACTTTTACTAGTAGATAGCTGTTATTACAAGGTGTAACTTAGGCTACTTTTATTTTAGAAAAATAATTAGGGTTCCGCCTTAAAAATATATGGTTGTCTGTAAAGTCGGTTTACGAACGATAATTTTACGTGTTGAGGTCATATAAAATATGTTTTCTGAGAGTTTTACAAACAATGCATCGGTCGCCATACATTTTTCGGAACGTGACACTTTTTCGGTCGTGAAGCCGGCGTTCATCGATTTAGAAGACGTTATCACGTCAATAAAACCCATGAAATCGTGAATGAATACCACTCCAGAACGCGGACGAAGTAGTGGGTAGCAGCTATTTAAATATACTTTTAAAAGAAAACTTTTGTAGGTATAAAAATCTTGATTTTGTCAGTGTTTTGGTCAATCGACAATTTTTCGAAGAGGTGAAGAACCGCTTTTGGTTCATTGTTATTAGGTACCTACTACTTGAGCGCGATATTTACGTAGGTAACGCGGTATGGAACCGGATTGGTTGCGCAGTAAGGTATCACAGAATGGTATCAACAACATTAATACGGTGAAATTACTACCTATCAAAGTATCGAAAAAATCAAAATAAACATATTTTTTTAATGTCAAAACACACACATGTGTATTGGAGTTGAATTTGAATATGGCCTATTGTTAAAATTTAATTTCGTATTTTTTCAATGTGCTATGTTTTGTTTAAATTTTGCATGCCTTTTGTGTAGAAGCACTTGATACCTACCTATAAAATCCAACATCTATGCAACAGTATTTTCTGCAAATAATAAATGATTTACGATTTACGGACAGACGTGAACATTATGAGCCCTTCTAAACTGGTTTAGGTGAAACTAGAAGTCTTAACCCTTAATTGGGCGCGCCTTAAAAGTAGCATAAGTGGTCGCGTGGGGTGTGTAGCACCCCACAACTAGTTTACTAAAATAAAATCCGAAATCAATGCAAAATAAGACTTCAATTGGACCGTGTTTTGCAGAAATGATCCAACCCACAAACTGGACAAAGTTAATGTTCAATGCCAAGCAATCGAAAATAATCTCTATTTTTATTTCGCGAAGACTCGTTTTATCTGCCTACTGCAATTTTTTTATGATAGGTTATAACAACCCAAGACTACGAATAACACGGAAAAAATAAATCAGATGTGGTTCAAGTCAGCATACATTTATGTGGCTTAGCTCATTTCTGCCTGACACGGTCCAATTAATGAAAATATTTGAATTGTATATTAATCAACATTTAAACCCCTTTTTAATATAATTAATATATTTTTAAATAATAAAGAATATTTTTTATAAATACTAGTTTAGATTCATTCTAGTTAACGTCATTACACACGTGTTTAGACACTTAGAGCATTCAATTTTAAAGACATCTAAAACAAATGTGAAGTGGAGATTGGGTGTCACTGTCACTATTAAGTGACCGCGATAGCTTAGCGGTTTAGAGCACTTCCCCGGATTGGATGGAATGCAGGTTTGGATCCTGCTCGCAGTAAAGCTCTCTTTTTCCACTTTCACAAATAATCCGTCCATCCAGTCTTTGTTTTAGACCATAAATAACAAAGTTAACAATTATTCACCTACCGGGAAATTTAGTCTACACTAACAGTCACTTGGGGTGTCGTGCACCCCAAACATGCTCTCTAAGTCTAACCGTTCACGATCTAACACCGTTCGCGACTAAATTGTAAACGTCAAACGTGCTTAGGAAGCTACCTAGAAGACTAGCGCCCTAAATTAAGATTTTAAGAAGTTATTAGCCTCGAAACTTCCGTTGGGGTGTATGACACCCCATGCGCCCAATTAAGGGTTAAGTAAACATTACATTCGACAACCCGCCCGTCAAGCGTGGCGATTACGGCACTATCCCCCATTCTTGGGGAGGCCTATGTCCAGCAGTGGACTTTAAAAGGCTGATGGATGGATGGATGAAACATTACATATTGAAGAGTTTAACTACATTCATTAAAGGTAGTTAGGTACTAATAAAATACCTGTACACTACACACTACTTAGCATCTTATACGACTGGTGTAATTATTTAGTTAAACCTAAACAATGAGGTTTAGGTATATTAATACTTGTACCTAGGTATATTATATTTTTGTTATTTTGTAATAAACTGTTTTAATACCTATAGGTATAATGTTGGTTTGAGTACTATTAAAAACATATAATTAACAAATTAATGAGTGTTTTTGCAGTAAAACCTAATTTATTACTTAAAATGTAATTTAACTTAATTACTGGATTAATTATTTCATGCTCCCGTGAGCTAGCGTCATGAGCTTATTCAAAAATTGAGGCACAAACGTATTGCAGATTCAGATATATTATCCTTTCAAAGCGGGACACAAAAAGCAAATAAGTACAAGAATAAAAAGCGAACACGTGTTTTCTTAACTTTGGGTTTGTGATACGATATGACACGGAGTTTCAGCTGGTGCAAGGCTGTAAGACATCTAGGTAGGTATAATGATCTGTGTGTGTTGGCTCCTGCAAATTTATCTCACTGCGGAAGATCAAGCTTCTTGTTCCCTATACAGTGGATCTTCACTATTAGGGTCTGATGCCTTACCTCGACTTACTTCCCCTTTTGTCGATAATTTGCCTTTGACTGATTGACACGTCGCAGGCTAGATATGAAGGGGCTTATTCCAAATACGCACGAAGAGCATGAATCACACAATAGCTAACTACGTACAAGCATATCGCGTTCCTTCCTCTTTTGGCTACACTAAACCTATCTTAGTGTAGCCCTACTCCCAAAAACTACTGCATAAACGGACTCTCCTTACTTAACAAACACTACGCAGACCAGCCATTTTGTTATGGGTTTTTAAGTATTTCTCTTTCCTTCTCTTAGTCATATCGTTATATGATCTGCCTCCTTATAATGAAAAACGAAACGTTAGACGAACTTTTGTTTCGCTTCATTGTGATTGGTCGCCTGAATCACGCGTCGAAATTTCGACTAATCAGCCCCCTTAGGCAGAATCTCATATCTCACATGTCGATCGTATCGTGATCACTGTGATTGGTTGAGAAATCGACGCGTGATGTCTCAATAATCCATTGGCCAATCACGGTGATCTCTCAACCAATCCCATTGATCACGATACAATCGACATGAGAGATATGAGATTCTGCCTAACCCCCCAGATATCACGCGTCGGACTGTTATTCAATCACAATGACTCAAAACGAAAGTTCGACCAACGTTTCGTTTTTCATTCTGTTTTTTTTTCTGTTTCATTTTACTTCCTTTGAAAACTTTAATAACAGCCTTTGAATCGACAGAGTGGTGATACTATGTTTTCTTAGTCAATTTATAAAATGCTTACACAATTTTTTTGGCGCATATCTTTGGTAGAGATTTCCGCCTGTCATGTGCTGATGGAATAAAACAGGAAAACGGCCTGTCATAAATAAAGCCTATTTTAATTTTAAACATTAAGCAATTTTTTTCTGATTTGGTGGTGTTTTGCTTTAATAATAAAATCATAGTCCTACAACGTGTGCGTCTGGTGATGGACTAATATGTAAGTGTCACCACCACATTCAGGCCACAGAGTATCATACGAGGCCACTAAGGGAAGTACAATTATCACACATTACATTACTGGTGGTAGGGTTGGGTACTAAGTAGTAGTACTAGAAGGGTATTAGGGTATGAAGCATTTTATTTTCTTATATGACGAAAAAAATGCAAACAAGCATACGGTGCACCTAATAGTAAGCGGTTACTGTAGCCTACAGACGCTAACAATACCAGAAGCATTACTTCCATCCATCCATCAACCCTTCATCGTCCTCTGCTGGACATAGGCATCCCCAAGAGAACGCCACAGCGAACGGTCCTGTGCCGCCTGCATCCAACGACTGCCTGCGACTTTGACCAGGTCATCGGTCCACCTGCTGGGAGGTCCTCCGTTACGCGGTCGCCACTCGAGAACCTTTCTTCCCCAACGGTTGTCGGTTCGTCGAGCGATGTGGCCTGCCCATTGCCACTTCAGCATTCTGACCCGGCGGGCTATGTCGGTCACTCCCGTTCTCCTACGGATTTCTGTATTACGGATCTTATCACGTAGAGAGATCCCAAGCATAGCCCGCTCCATAGCATGCTCAGCGACTTTAAGCCTTGATATAAGGCCAACATTCAGAGACCACGCCTCTGTGCCATAAGTCATCACTGGTAACACACACTGGTCATAGACCTTCGTCTTCAGACACTGTGGAATATTGGACAAGAAGATCATCATCAAGCATTACATGTGCGTCGCCAACTCAAGGAAAGGGACAGGAGGTGCAGAAGAAAGAGAGGATATGAAGGATTATAAGGAGAGTTTAGGGAGGGCATTTGGGCCTTTGGCACGCTCACTCACCATACGAAACACAACGGCAAGTGTACCTCCCATCATCTGTGAGAAGATTGTACTTTCCTGATCGAGCAAGCCCATTCATCCTGGGATAAGCAGGGTCACTAAAGTCTATCGGTTTTGGTTGTAGCGGAAGATAGCTGTTCAATCTTCCTTTACATATCCATGAAATGAATTGGTGAGTAAGTAGTACTATGCTAGTAGGTATAGTTTGCAATGACTATTGCATTTTATGAAATTCTAATGATAGTGCAATTAGTTACGAGTAGGGTGCAGTTTTTCCACCGTGGAAAAAAGTACGAAATTCGAAGTATTTCAAGTGATATCGACGGTGTAGCATGTAGTATCTTTATTTATGTTTTACTCGTAAACTAGGAGGGTAAGGTTTTAATTTTTATGATTGTATTGATATGATTGGTATTTTTTTTTCATATATCAAATTTACAGACTGGGGTGGTATGCCAGAGAGTCATCTACGCCGCCATTACATTCAACACAAAATTTCTGTACTTGCTAACGGTTGTGCGTAAACGTATCAATTGTACATATATTTTAACCCAACTCAATGTTTTAACCAATAAAGTCCAGCAACGAATAAAATTTAATTCATTGAAGACACCCCGAAGCCTCCGTTATATGTGTTGGATACACAACACCACGTCCACTTTAAAAATAACAGAAGAATAAATGCAAGTGTGTATACCTACGTTATTCGAGAAATTTCCCACAGTTATTGCGCAAACAATTAAAATATTCTGGTACTAATCACGGAGCAGCCACCAACATCCTATAATCATTTATACCAAATAAGTACCTACATACATAACGTCATACAAACGGCAACAGAGAGAGAAGCAATTATACAATTAATAATCTTATACACGCAATGTTATCTAACCAACGATTATGATATATTTGTGCACTAGACTATAAAATATAGATTTCTATTTTGGTATCTATCTATACTTATAAAGCTGTAACAGAGCTATGTCTGTACATTTAAAATATTTGAGAAAAAATTACTGTATTAGGTTATATAGGCGTGTCTAAACACATAACGTTTTTTTTTTAGATTTTTTTGTGTTTCGTTTAGGAATGGCGTCCACTTCTGTTTTCGTACATACGCGTGCCTATATGATAAAACTAGCCTCCGAAACTATGTTTTGGAGATTGCAACGCGTAAAAAAAAAAGGTTTATATCATGATGACGGTAGGTCGCAGCCGCAGTCATCTTCACAATTCGATAAATAAGACATTAGGTATTGTAGTTATCATATCATAGCACATAACGGTACGTACATATGCATTTAAGAATAAAATAAAACACGAATAAAAAGCGTGTCAATAGTTTTAATCCAGATTTCAAATTAATTTTGTTGTTCCTCTTGAAGTTAATCGACTTTATAGGTAATCGATTTTATTAGTGTTGCATAATCATGTTATCGAATGGTATGTGGTTTCTATGAATAATAATAAAGAATTATCTATCGCGATTTTAAATCGTCCCGACTGTAGTTTTTATCGTCTAAATTCCAAAAGTTACACGAGTAGCTGATTATAAGTCATTGACATCGCTCATATAGTTAAATTAATTAATATGTTAGTATAATTTTTATTTCAAATGTTGATTATAACCTGCTTTATACTTAGATGTAGGAAATCAAATTTTATATCTAAGAGGCGTCTAAAAATATTATGCGGAGTATCTGACAGCCTCAGTGCTTCTTGACATATTTTTTTAAATATTACTAACGATTAGCCTGATGTGTTATGTGTGATCATTAGATGATAATTATAAACATGAAACTGAATCTATTTATTTGTTTGAGAAGTAAGAAGTAAAGTTTGTCCGTTTGGTGACGGACTCAGAATACAAGCGTCGCCACCCCATTCTTTCCCGCAGGTGTCGTATGAGGCGGCTAAGGGAAGTAAGCAATGATCACCCATTGCATTACTGGTGGTAGGGCTGGGTACCAAGTGGGAGTACTCACTTGGTATCGGGCCCGAGCGGTTTGGTACCACCATCTCCCGTGTGACCAGCCATGAAGCACGTCATTGTGTTTTGGTTGTAGCAGGAGATAGCCATTAATTCTTTAATTTCATATCTGTGAAATGAAATGGTGAGCAGTGGCTTGACAATACTCTCGCTATAGTTGAGTCCATGAGCGATGGTTACCATTTTACCATCAGATGGGCCGCGGCTCGTCCGCCACCAAATGCAATAAAAAAAAAGTAAGAAAACCTCTTGACGCCGTAACTACGTCATTGATCATCACAAAATCTGGTACAGGTACAAACAGCAAACTAGGCTACTGTTTATTGCGGAAAACAGAGGACTCCCGTGGGATCGATAAGGTTGTGTAGAAATTTTCTTAACAGAGGGTGACGTGTTTAGGTTAGAGATAGCCTAAGCCCGCAGGCCTGCCATTAGGCATTCCATCCATCCATCCATCAGCCTATCATCGTCCACTGCTGGACATAGGCCTCCCCAAAATGGGGGTTTTACCATAATCGTCACGCTTGGCAGGCGGGTTGGCGATCGCAGTGGATGTTTTAGTACACAGGGGAACGCTGCTGCCCGGTCCCCCGGTAATCCCTTAGTCGGCTTTTACGACTTCCATAGGAAGAGACGGGGTGAAGCTATTCTTGGTGACGGCCCCACACGGCATATGGCATTAGGCATTACGATAATATATTTTTTATCTTATAAAATAACAAAAGACCAAATTGTATGTCACTTCTACCTTGGATGTTGGGTAGGTCTCTGGTGCGGGACAAAAATTTTTTTTTAAAATAATCACGTTAGCAAATATTTGTGTGTTCCGTGAATATTAAATATTACGCGTGATTTTCTTGATTGTGTGATATGGAAGTAGTCCTAGGAAGTTGTATTTGTTTGAGGACAGTAAACATTCAACAGGCAATAAGCTCAACTCGCTGATACTCCATCACGTTTCCCACTTATGTGTTTTGGTGGCTATAGAACTATATAAAACCGATGGGTTCTTTTATAAATTGCTTTAAGTTGAAGTAAGCTTTTTGGAAACGCTAATTGTTGTGTAACGTTAATTGTTTATTTGTGGTCAAGCAATACTCATTTAAAATATCAGCATAGTTTTTTAATGATATGTCACTACTTTAATAGTTTCAACATGAAATTATGGAGATTATTGATGTGTGATTATCTAGCAAACATCCAATCTCGACTCCAATAAATTGATTCGACAGGTTGAATATACTCGTACATCGTGTGTAGCCACTTTTTAAATTGACAATGACTTTTCCGTTGTTTACTATGGATCATAAGCCTTTGGGTATCCTGACTCTAATGGTGCCTTCGTTATTCATGTCCGCAAATAAGACACTTTTTTATTTATAGTATCAATAACAACTTCCTGATAGTAAGTAATAATTATTCATTTGCTATCTGATTTGAAGTGTGAAACTGGTTGTAAATTAAAATATGCAGGCAATATTATAATAATTTCCATAAACAAAATGTCAGTCCTTAAAACTTATTAACATAAATCGTTTATTTGCTGGCAACACTAACTACACAGTTGAGTGCGTGGTGACCCCATGAGTATACAAAACTTATGTGTTGTGACCTCGATTGTCTTGATTTAAAAATATTATTTTATGTAACATAATAGGTTATTTTAAGAAAAGTTTGCCTTGAAATTTATCTGTACCTAATGGCTACTTACTGCTTGGACTTATACATTATTAAAATAATGTTTAAACTGCGGCACTCTCGCCCGGTTTCTGAAAGGCTGATGATCAATAGATAAATTAACTGACAAGCTGCCAAAACTCTTGTTAAACGACATTTGAGTTGCTGAAAGCACTGTTAGCTGCATAGATAAATAACTATACTTGGTTAGCTGTTTATTTGTTCTTAAAGTTAGTTAACATCCTAATTGTCGTGATCTTATTTGTGGTATATTACATCACAGTTCATGATACTGTAGCCACAAAATAATCTATTTATTTTGTGATGTAGCTGCCTGAAGGAGAAAGTACGATCATTAACCTCAAATAGTTAAAAATATTAACTTGGATCCTCAAAATAGTTAAAAATATTAACTTGGATCACGAAAAACATTATTTGATCACGTTCATTGGTATTATATTTGAGCAAAAAGAAAATAAAAAAAAAACTATGATTAAAGAGTAGTGATAGGCTTTTTTTAAGGCGGAAAAAATGTTCCGCACAACGTCGTTCGGGGCAACGAACAGGGTAGTGTGGGGCCTCACCCAACCTGTATACTCGAGATATTTTCACGATGGCTTGCGAAGTCTGCCAACCTGTACGTACAGTATTTTTTTTCCTGGCTGGAAATAACGTTCCTAACCGCACACCCCGTCGTTCGGGGCAACGAGCAGGGTAGTGTGGGGCCCTCACCCACTAAAGACACCCGCTGTGTGTCGTCTCTCCGCCTTTATTGGCGGGCCACCGGGACCATATTACATTCCTTCAGTGGTGTGTACGTACAGTCCTGGCTATGTTTTTTTGTTAAGACGGGTATAAATCTACCTAACCGCATATCCCGTCGTTCGGGGCAACGACTAGCTTTACTTTACGGTAAGTGTGTGTTATGGCAGAGTTTAGTACGTTCAAAATTTGTTCAGGTCAATGACTCTTATTTTTATAACGAGAGTAAATTTTTATATAAAACGCTAATGGGTTTATGTTTGTAATTGTTATTGAACATGCATCATGTTATTATGCCACTTAAAATCTTGATTATTTTATCGCGCTGTTATGCTGAGTTTATATTACAAAAAATTACGCATATTTTACACAGAAGTAAATTCATAGGTACTCTCAAATAGAGAGTTGCAGTGTGAAAGATTTACAACAAATTAACTAAGAGCATAAACAGTTATCAAAAAGGTATTTATCTTCTATTTATAGAATATTCGCAAAAGGAAATGTAGCGAAAGTGAAACTTAAATTTCCACAGTCGCTAGATTATTTATTCCGCAATTAAATATTGCATAATCTGTGGTAAATAATAATTTGATTATTCAAAATATATAATAATATGTATACGTTATTTTGATCTATATTTTTAGCACTTGACATGCTCAGCTACTTTTAGAGTACAAATTATTATCTGTAAATGAGGAAAAGAGAACATTAGTACGAGCGGAGATTGAACCGGCATCCCTTCCTATCCGGGGAAGTGCTCTAATCCACTGAGCTATCGTACTACCTGGTGGTCATACTCAATTTCCTCATCACATTTGTCTTAACGACCAACGCCATCTATCGTAACGCATTTACATGCATTAATCCAATGTAGTAAGTTTAATTTTGCAATTAAAATTCATACTATTCGATGGCGTGATTGTTTAAACATTTTTATCTATATTTTTAGCACTTGACATGCTCAGCTACTTTTAGAGTACAAATTATTATTTGTGAATGAGGAAAAAGAGAACATACTTTCCAAACCGAGTCAGCATTTATACTGGAATAAGGCAAGGCAGACACAAAGTTACCGAAAATATATTTCGTTAGAAATAAAAATCTGTAGGTATAATAATATGTATTACCTATGTATCTTTGTATCAAGATTTACTTTTTAGCCATATTTTTTATATGGATTAAAGTCCAAATTATGTAATAAACTTGATGCGAAGTAATTAAAATACGGCCGTATACGTAATAATATAATATGAATGTTAAATATTAATATAATGCAAGTCACATGCCTACACCATACCTACATAATATGTACATGTTTTTGATGGCATGAAAATGCAATAAAATACTTTTAATATACATCGTTGGTTGTAAAATTTTGCCAACGTAATTAAAAGCAAGTAATTTATGACGTTATTTTATGCCATTTACTCGTTTACCAACAGTAAACCGTATTTTTTTGTTCTACGGATTGCGAGCGGTAAAGAACTATGTAGCTTATACTAGCAACACCAGAGGCATCACTCCTGCGTAGCCAACTCTGAGGAAAGGGTAAGGATAATACGGAGAAGATAAGAAGAAGGTTTGGGCCTCCACTCACCGTACGAAACACAACAGTAAAAGAATCTAGCGTTCTCTCACACTGATCCTTTGTGAGAGGGTGTTTTTGCCGATCGTGGGGCCCTATTCATGCTGGGACAGACAAGGTTCTACCACTAGGATGTTCATTTGCATCGATAATGTTGTATATTGTTTTTAAGAATCTTTTCTGTTCCCATTGTGTATGGCTTAACAGTGTGCTAGCCTGTAGCAAAAGGTGGAAAAATATCTATCTGCGTATTCAGTGTATTTAGTTGGAAAAAATACTCGAATAACAATATTAATTAAAATATTTTGTGGGTGTTTTAATGAGATACATGTATGTGAAGTTATTTGAAAATATGCGAAAAATAAAAGTACTAGGTATATTTAAGTAC
Source organism: Leucoma salicis (assembly GCA_948253155.1). Taxonomy (NCBI): domain Eukaryota; kingdom Metazoa; phylum Arthropoda; class Insecta; order Lepidoptera; family Erebidae; genus Leucoma; species Leucoma salicis. Next base: position 6,559,025 of record OX411820.1, on the reverse strand, counting down.
CCAAATATAGGTATAATTGTTTCAAAATGCATTCTATTTGAAAATTGCTAGCTAGATAACATCTGGTCTAGCTTTCGGTCCACCTACGGGGAGGCCGTTCTACACTGCGCCGTCCGATACGCGGTCGCCACTCGAGAACCTTTCTTCCCCAACGGTTGTCGATTCGTCGAGCGATGTGGCCAAATAATAGGTATTTAACATAAGTAAGTCATTGCCAGAATTTTAGATTAAATTGACAGGATTTTAATAGTATAAATGTGAACGTGCGTTTGTTTGTTTGTTACGTTTGTACGCTGTAACTACTTAACCAATCATCGCGAAATTTTGCACACATATATTCTGGAGTGCAGAAATGGACATATACTACTTTATATCCTGGAATAATTGATAGTTCCTATGGGATATCTATTTTTTCATAGAGGTCAAATTAGTGTTCCATACCTATATACTTATATAGTGACGTATTTATATAAGTACTTAAATCTACGCAGATGGAGTCGTTAGCAGAATTAGTTTTTAATAAAGCACCTAAAAATAAACACTGACGTTCAAGATCGTAAATGCTACAATATTTTCCTTTTCTTTTAAAAGACAACACCATGCACTAAGGAATAATCCTTGTATCGTGGGGGACTTTACAAACATATAATTTCACGGACACAAAGTACACCAAGTCTCAGAACAACCATTTGTGGATCATACAAAGAGTTGTCCTGTGTAGGAATCGAACCCACAACACTCGGGCGGGCTGCCGGTATCTAAACCACTCCGCCATCTGTGTATCAACTCGATTCTGAAGAACGAGTACCATTTCAAGAAAGAAGTTGGAAACTCATTTTGAATCCCCAAATTCGTCCAATTTTGTAACTTTAAAAAGGCTTATTATCACGAAAAGCAATATTGATAGTCTGCATCGAATCATTAGAAGTATCTTTGCTTCCTTTTTTTTTTGTTAAGGCGGGAAAGAATGTTCCTAACCGCACACCCCGTCGTTCGGGGCAACGAACAGGGTAGTGTGGGGCCTTCACGCGCTAAAGAAACCCGCCGTGTGCCGTCTCTCCGCCTTTCTTGGCGGGCCACTGGAACTATGTCACATTCACAGCGAAAGAATCCTCCTCCCTAGCCCTCTCCGCCGCTTCCTTACGCGAGATAACCTCCTCGCAAAAGGCAGCGATCGTGGCCCAATTACTGTCGCTGCCGGGCATCGCTCTGACGACGCTCGGCAGCGAGAGGTCCCCCTTAATTTCCGCGACGACTTCACGGCACTGCTCGGCCCAAGCCGGGCACGACTCAAGCGTGTGCCGCGCCGTGTCCTCGTCACAGCCGCAGTGGTGGCTGGCCACATCCCTGGGTAGGTTAGGTTAGTACACCTCGGCGAGCACCTCCGCCTCCAAGTCCCACGGGGGGATTCCGGCCAACGCGCAGGCCGCCTCCGTCGACACCGTGCGGTATCCACGTATAACCCTGGACGCAACGACTCTCTGTGGTCTCCACAGAAGAGCCCTGTTCAGTGCGTCCAGGGACCCCGCCCACACGGGTGCGCCGTACAACGCCATCGACCGGACCACCCCCGCGTAAAGCCGTCGGCACGCATTGTAGGGTCCGCCCATATTCGGCATGAGCCGTGCAAGGGCGGACGCTGCGCCGACTAGCCTCGGGGACAGTTGGCGGAAGTGCTCGCGAAAGCGCCACCGCCCGTCCAGCACCAGGCCCAGATACTTAATCTGGGCCTGCACCCCAATCTGGACCCCGTCCACTGTGATCGAGGTGCCAGCAGGTGGCCGACGTCGGGGCCTCCGACTTGTCCAGGGCCACCCTAAGCCCCAGCGCCCTGATCCTCCTGACCACCTCCGAGGTCCCTAAGGTGGCCAGGAACGCCGCTTCCTCGAAGTTTCCACCCCGGGCCACGACCAGCGTGTCATCCGCATAGCAGATGACCTCCAGCCCAGGGGGGAGCCGACAGCGTAACACCCAGTCGTAACCGATATCCCACAGGTGCGGCCCCAGGACCGAACCCTGTGGGACATCGCACGACATGGGTCTCCTCACAACGTCGCCCATGCGGCTCTCATAGACGACGGTGTGGCCCTCTAGATAGTCCGCCACCAGCCACCTCAGGTATACAGGCACCCTGTGATAACGGAGCGCCTCCTTGATGCAGCTGAATGGCAGACTATTAAATGCGTTGGCGATGTCAAGCGACACCGCCAACAGCATTTCCCCGCTGGTAACGACCGCCGCGGCCGCGGCCCTCAGACGCATGATCGCGCTGACTGTCGAACGACCAGATCGAAAACCGAACTGGGCGTCCGACAAGTCGGGCCCGACGTCGCGCAAGTGCTGGACAATGCGGGCAGCGAGGATTCTCTCCAGCAGCTTACCTACCTCATCCAGCAGCACGATGGGCCTGAAGGCCCCGACCGAATCCGGCGTTCGTCCCGGCTTCAGCAGGAGTACCAGCCTTCCCTCCTTTCAGCAGTCAGGGAACCGTCCGGACGCCAGGCACGCGTCGAACAGTCCCCTGAGGCGGGGCTCCAGGTGGTCCAGAGCCACGGCCAGAGCCCGGGCGGGTATCCCGTCCGGGCCGGGGGCGGTTTTCTTGGAACGAATCCGCGCAACAGCCGCCCCGATTTCCGACGCAGTGACGGGTGGTACACTGAAGTCAAGCCCGGTCGCTACTTGGCGGTGCCATGACCGGGGGTGTGTGCTCCACCCGTCGCGGGAATAGGCCCTCGACCACCTCGGTGAGGAGGCCAGGCTGAAGGGTCTCTGTGAGGGGGAGGGCCTGGGTGCGGAGCTTATTCAGCGCCGCACGGTACGGGCGACCCCAGGGATTGAGACCGTCCAGCATATCCTGCCTTTTCTCAGCTTTGGCGCGGCAGATGGCCAGCTTGAACTCAGCCCGCGAGGTGCGGTATGCCTCGTACAGCTGACCCTCCCGCTCCTAGTATCTTTGCTTCCTACTAATATTATTATGTGTACGAATGTGGAAAGAATCCCGTACGAGCGACTGGTTAAGAAGATATACAATGCGAAAGTGGAAGGATGTAGGTTCAGCGGGAGACCGAGACTCACCTACCTAGACCAAATCGGTCATTTATTGAAGGAAGGTGGAGTCAGGAGTTTCCGAAACCGGCGAGTGTGTGTGACATTTACGATATTTGCGAAAATATGATTGTATTAGGCTATATAGACGTGTCTGACACAAAACATTTTTTTTAGATTTTTGTCCGTTTATCTGTTTGTTTTTTCGCGCATCATGCAAAAACTACTGAACAGATTTTGAGTCAACTTTTTTTATTTGATGGCTCTTGATTAGACTTCAAAACTGGTATACATTTTATCTCGCTACTATATCAGGAACCTAAGATATAAAATAAAAACTAGCTTTTGGCTGCGGCGAAGCCGCGGGCAAAGGCTAGTAAACGCGAAAGTTTGTGAAGATGTACAGATGATCCAACTCGATATTATGCTTATTTTTCCCGGATGTTTGAATACAGTCATTTTTAGATTGCCTTTGATTTAGCAATATATTTATACTAAGACGCATCATAATCCATTTAACGTTCGGCGCAATTCTTATATATTGAAACGACAAAGAGAACCGGATTTATCTACATGAATTAAATTTAATAGCATAATTAACGCCATCTTTATATCTATTTTGGAAATTCCGCCACAATAGAATAAGCAAGAATAAATTTAAATAATCCTGGCAGACATTTTATTTTTATAATAAACCATATTTGTTAGTGAATCTGTCTGTATATTAAAATGTTTGTATCAGAAATACCTACTTCTTCTCTATTTGCACGATAAGAGAAAAATAGAACAACGATTTTTCATAAACACAAAGTGCAAAATGTGAAAATAGCACAGCAGTTCTGACTTATATAAATAATAATAAAGCCTTTTTTATTTCCTTAATACTAGAAAGTGTTACAAAGTGATAAAATACTAGATTAGCACATAATATTTTAGTTAGTATAGATAACATATTTCGTATTTATAATTTATATCAGTTAATTAAGGACCTCTCGTAAGAGTTAAGGCCTCCTCCATTTGTTCTCCACGTAGTTCTTTCTTTGGCCTTTCTATCCAGTTAATTCCTGCAGTTCCATTGATTGATTTTTTTGATTTTCTCTAGCCATCTTTAACCAAGGAATTCATTTCTTCGATAATGTCAGTTCTTTCAAACCTTTTTTCATCCTTACAGACTTGCTTAAATATTTTTCAATTGTTGTTATTCTATGAGCTTGATACTCGTTTCTAATATTTTTATATAAATAACATCCTTTTTTTTTTCTTCTCATTAGAATAATAATAATCTTTAACATTTTAAAGATTTTTTGTTTGTCCATTCGTTTCTTCATTTCGTTTGGACAGAAATAATGCCTTTTCTTTTCTTTTTTTTTACAAATTTATGCAGATTTTAAGCTTGTATTTTATTGTTTTTTTATTTTCCTGTAGACTATCTCTATGACATAATTTTCTTCAAGTTTTATGTTAGTAATGTGTAACTTTACATTGGGTGGAGTGGAGGGTTTTGGTCTGAGACCCCCGCGGTGACCGACCGTAGTGGGGGCCGTAGAGAGGCTGCTTTTCCATGTCATTTCTAAGTGATTACTGAGCCTTTAATGTTTTGAGACAGGGTAGATTTTGTTTCTGTGCTTATGTGTTTATTTTTTACTAAATATAGATATATTTAGACAAGTGGATGGCCTTCGAGAGATTATACATAAAACCGAGGAATACAATCGGCCTCTGTGTCTGGCGTTTGTGGACTATGAGAAAGCCTTTGATTCGATCGAAACTTGGGCGGTGCTGCAGTCCCTTCAGCGGTGCCAAATTGACAATCGTTACATCGAAGTGCTGAAGTGCTTGTATAGAAACGCCACCATGTCAGTCCGTGTTCAGGACAGGAGTACGAAACCGATCCAACTGCAGAGAGGTGTTAGACAGGGAGACGTTATGTCCCCGAAACTCTTCACCACTGCATTGGAAGATGTCTTCAAGCTCTTGGACTGGACCGGATTCGGCATCAACATCAATGGCGAATACATCACTCACCTTCGATATGCCGACGATATCGTAGTCATGGCAGAATCGCTGGAGGACCTTGGCACCATGCTCGATGATCTCAGCAGGGTTTCCCGACTAGTGGGTCTCAAAATGAATACGGACAAGACGAAAATCATGTCTAATGTCCATGTCATTTCAGCACCGGTCCTAGTCGGGAGTGCGCTTCTCGAAGTTATCGACCATTATGTCTACCTGGGACAAACAGTCCAGTTAGGTAGGCACAACTTCGAGAAAGAGGTCAATCGACGAATCCAACTCGGCTGGGCAGCGTTCGGGAAGCTAAGGAAGATCTTCTCGTCCAATATTCCGCAGTGTCTGAAAACGAAGGTCTACGACCAGTGTGTGATGACATACGGAACAGAGACGTGGTCTCTGAATGTTGGCCTCATATCAAGGCTCAAAGTCACTCAGCGGGCCATGGAGCGGGCTATGCTTGGTATTTCCCTACGTGATCGAATCCGTAATACGGAGATCCGTAGGAGAACGAGAGTGACCGACATAGCCCGCCGGGTTGCCATGCTGAAGTGGCAATGGGCAGGCCACATCGCTCGACGAACCGATAACCGTTGGGGACGAAAGGTTGTCGAGTGGCGACCACGTATCGGACGGCGCAGCGTAGGACGGCCCCCCACCAGATGGACCGACGATCTGGTCAAAGCTGCGGGGAGCCGTTGGGTGCGGTCGGCACAGGACCGCTCGTTGTGGCGTTCTCTTGGGGAGGCCTATGTCCAGCAGTGGACGTTGAAAGGCTGATGGATGGATGGATGGAAATATAGATCTATGTTTTTTTAGTAGGGTTTTTAGAGGCATTTTGCTGTTCGCTGATAAAAACAGTTGCTGATTCCGATGACTTTGAAAGATTTCTTTTTTGATGTTTGAGTTGATTTTGGTGTTGTATATTTTCTTTATTTTAGTAGGTTTCTATAAAAATATCAAAACAATTTTTCATTTTTTGTCTGTTTGTCCGGTTGCGGGCAAAGGCTAGTCTATACTATTATAAAACTGTAACATAGCTCTCTATGTCTGTACATTTAAGATATTTGAGAAAAAAATACTGTAATAGGCTATATAGGCGTGTCTAAACACAAACAATTTTTTTTAGATTTTTTTGTCTGTCTGTTTATCTGTTTGTTTATTCGCGCATTACGCAAAAACTACTGAATGGATTTTGATGCAACTTTTTTTATTTGATAGCTCTCAATTAGACTTATCAACTGGTATACATTTTATCCCGCTACTATATCGGGAACCTGAGATGTAACCGAAAAACTAGCTTTTGGCTGCGGCGAACCAGCTGGCAAAGGCTAGTATTTTATAAATTTGTTATCTTTAGGATTTTTTGGAAGTTTAGTTTCAATTAAAACGTTTAATGTTTCTATTCTATTACTGAATATTAATTTCAAAAATATCACCGATCCATACGACAGCTTTTCTTCGTCCACTGCTGCACTTAGGCAAAAATCAAAAATATACTTTATCATAAATTATCGAAGTTTATTTCTAAATATTGTGTTTAGTTATTATGAAGAAAATATGCGAAATTAAATGAATTTGTATTTATTGTGTCATGGGCATTGATGTACCTATAAAAAAGAGAAGATCCACAATTAGGCACTACAAGTGTCTGTCCACTATAAATAAGTGCAAATTACGATTTCCTGCACTCATTTCGTTTAGTGTTGTTTCAGGGCGCGAACAGTAGACTACGCCCGCAACGTATCAAGGTGCCTAATAATACCAAATTATCTTTTGAAAAACTCATTTACTGTCTCTTTTTCTCTCGCTCTTTCTGAATAGTGTCATTACACTGATGCACGCAGTTAAAGTTGTTAATATTTTACAAAGTTAAAGTGAAACATTACATTTAAGTAAGATTGTATCAATAAAATTTATACCACGATTTTTAAATGATGTATCCTTAATTTATAGATCAAACGACATCGGTCATTTTTAAACCATTGCGATGAGAAAGACGCATAAAGGCCGGCCTATAAGCGCTTACCATAACCTAAAGGCGCTAGCAACACCAGAGTTTGCCAGCTCCAAGGAAAGTGTGGAGGAAGCACACTGGAGATGTGAATGAGGACTCCAAGGATAGTAGGGAGGAGAAGAGGAGGAGGCTTAGGCCTTCAGTGCTCTCACTCACCATAAGAAACCCAATATATACCAGGAGCACCTACTTTTACTTCACGCCGATTTTCTGTTTCTGAGAGTGTACTTGCCGGACAGGCCATTGGAGGAACGAGAACTAGCACTATCACGAATCTTTACCAAAACTGAAAATAGTTGCTATCGACGACTTCTGCGTGAAATTTAGCTTTTTTTCTGCGCGGAATCCTAATTATTTTTCCGAAACAAAAATAGCCTAGCCTAAATTACTGCTTATCACATCGACGACGAGACCCCCCCCCCCCTCTTTTTTTGTTAAGGCAGGAAAAAATGTAACCTAACCGCACACCCCGTCGTTCGGGGCAACGAACAGGGTAGTGTGGGGCCCTCACCAAATAAACCTGCCGTCTCTCCGGCTGTATTGGCAGGCCACTGGAACTATGTTACATTACTTCAGTGGTCACATCAGCCCCCCCAAGTCAAGTTGCCTAAACGTTGTCGAATAGAATAGAAATGGAATAGAATATAATGACAGTGAATAACAGTCGGTTACGGTTACGTTGTCGTAACCTTATGTCAATTTCATACATTGATTATTTTATTCTATTCTACTAGCGTTTATGCCACTTGGCTAGGGAGGCAGATATCTGCCAGTGAAAGTCCCGTCCAAATCGGTCCAGCCATTATTACGATTATTCGTATATAATGAAAATAAAACTATATGCAAGATAATTAATATCGATCTGATTTGCGCGATTATATTTAATAGCTCCTTTATTGTTTTTCATCAACCTAATATGGGTTTAACCACGAACCCAAATTATCATTTACCTGAGTTGATAGTATTAGAATAATTTATGCAGTAATTTCGAAAAGATCCAACAGCATACTATGAAAAACTAAATACACTAAAGTTCCTAAACTGCGCTCACGGGGCACTAGCCTAGGGAGGCAAAATTCGTGGCACTGTACGCGCACCCATGTGGGCACTGGGCGGCGTCCCTGGCAACATCTTCATCAACATAGATCATTTATGGAGATTACAAAGAGTCGTGGTGTCCAGGGTCATATGCGGCTATCGCACGGTATCGACCAAGGTGGACTTTGCGTTGGCCGGAACCAGCCCGTGGAACTTGAAGGAAGAGGCGGTCGCCGAGGTGTATCGGTGGGCGTCGCAAGAGCGGGAGGGGGATGATCACCCCTCTCATAAAAATACAACGGTAGGTACTCCTATAGTTGCATTTCATATGGTAAGTGAGAATGCCTGAAGCTAAACCACCTTCTAATCCTCTATTATCTCCTTACTTTCCTTATTCTCCACCTCCTATCTATTGCCTTGGAGGGGACGATGCGCGAGTGATGTCTGGTGTTGTAGCTAACCGCTTATTACCATCAGCGGGGCCGTATGCATGGTTGCCAGCCACGTATTAAAAAAAAACATAGCACGACGATCTTCCGCATATTGTTATTTTACTGACAAAAATGTTCTCACGTTTCTTGTTATCAAAACAAAATCTAAATAAAACAATTTGCAACTTGTTTTAAGATTGCTGTATCAGCCACATATTGCACAAGAACCTGCGCTTAACGCAATGTTTTTATCTCGGAGTGCCAAAAAATCGATTAACATATGTTTTTCTCTATTATAATAAAAAAAAACAAGTAGAATCATCATAAATCATGAATAACATATTATGCTAAACAGTTGTAGAACGGGGTGAATAAACATAAGGCCGGTCGTAGACATGTTATTTCGTCAACACGAAAGTTCTAGAAGTTGAATTAAATCTGTATATTCTACGGGAACATCCCAGAATTCCAGATGTGATCTCATTTATAATAATTAGTAGAATAGTCCCATAAAATATTGAATGAACCTATGTTCCACAAGCTTATTTTCCAACTGTACTACACTACTACACACACATCGCAGCGCTGCGCAACATCTACGTATACTAGGAAGAAAGTTATGTATGAAACTACGTTAACAATAATGTTCCCAGGGTTACCTACAATGGCTACAATACATCGATGGTGAAACTGATGGAAAACTGCTTGGCTATTGTCCGGTACCTTTGCTTACCAGGGTCGAACGCGCCTATTGAAAGAGCATTTTCGTTGATGAAAAGTTCCTGTAGAAACATTATGTGCAATGCTTATAATAAAATTTTATTTGAGCAATTGTTAAAATTTATATGACATTCGCATCAAAGATCCTGAACTAATCAAAAAAGTCATTCTGGCGACAAATATTATGCTTTTAAAAAGAAATAATTTCAATTAGTTGCCTGCCTTTCTTGTATGTAAAGTCCATTTATTTTCACTTACAAAATTTTTACCCCCATTACTTATACATATAACATATAATTTTTGGTAATTTTGTGTCATATTTTCTATACAAATTATTAGAAATTCGTTCAAAACCGAGGCGGGTCGCTACTACCTCATAAAAAGACATGTAAGCGATGGCATGTTATCGTATATTGCAAAAACACCCACATATTGTTTTGAACTAAATACATTAATATGATGCACGCGTCCTGATTGTAGGCCATTGCCACTACCTGCTCACAAGCAGCGGTAAAGGAAACTGGATCGAACCTGGTACATATTTACCGTTATGTACTTATTTTGTTCACCTTGTTTGAGTACGTATCTGGTAGGTAAGTAACAGGAATTTTTGATCTGTATTTTAGCACTTGACATGCTCAGCTATTTAGTACAAAGTATTTGTGAATGTGGAAAAAGAGTAAGATTTTTAATTGCAAAATTAAACTTACTATATTGGATTAATGCTACAGATCAAAATGTTTAAAAAATTTCGCCAATGGTATAAAAAAAAAACAAAAAAATAAACAGCATTATGTTCATATTCACAAATTTTATTGCTTAATCTAGTAAGTTGGCTCTTTTATATTCCTGTACATGACAAATATGGTATTATCCTGCAATTTAATGGAAACGATAACGTAGAAATAGCGAAAATATTAGTTCCACCTAATATTTAACGGATTTAACCCATTTTTTTGCATTACATATTGTCGTTCGCAAAAATATATCCGCTATAAATATTGTAAACACGACAGGTAGTGCCCGTTCGACGTACTTTCTAAAGAACGGAACACCTCATTTACAAGCGCGTGCTAAGTGTTAAACTGGAAATGTGCTTGTCATAAACAAAGTCATAAATTGATAATGACAATATTGAGCATAGACCGCGTAGTAGTTGGCGTATTTGATTTTTTGTACTACACAGTGCTGTCTCACTATTAGGCAGAAGTACCTCTTAAAATCAGAGGGATAGGGCCCATTACTAGGTAGGCAGTCTTTACCATTACAAGAGATTTCATCAACTTTTAAGCACTAAAGCTACTAAAGCTTTGGAAGCTTTGTAGTAGGTAGATACTTACAACGAACGAATATCTTCCATCTGAACGTAGAAGAAGATTGAAGTCTTATTCAGGTTTTTGACAATAATGAGATAGTGGTTCGTGTCGACAGTGGGACCCCTGTAGGCTCTTGTATCCAGAATTTTACTTCGGAGGCGACTGTCTACCAGAATTAAATCTATCATACTTCTCTGGTCATTCCTTCTCCATGTATACATATGGATGTCCTTATGTTGAAAAAATGTGTTTGACACAATAAGGTTTCTCTCCATACATACATCCGCAATGAGCCTACCTGCATCGTTCACTCTCTTATCACCAAGTGAACCAAGCACGTCCTCGAAGTCTGGACGCTTGGTCCCAACCCATCCACTCAAGTCTCCGCATACGATCACGCGTTCACTAGCTTCTGCCAAATCCAGAATTTCTCTAACATTATCCCAGAACTTCTCTAGATCCGATGCCACCGAAGAGCTACGGGAGCATAAGCTGTGACCATGAAGACCCTGGTGACACCTAGTTTTATTCGGACCCATAGAAGTCTGGGATCAAACATTCCGTAGTCTTTCACACCTGAGGCCAAGCGAGCGGACAGCAACACCCCCACTCCCATGCTGGCCCGATCGCTCTGCGGTACACCAGACCACAGAGCTAACCCGCCACCAGGAATATCACAGGCGTCGCTACCCTTTCGCTTGGTCTCTGTTACACAGAGCACATCAAGCTGTCTGTCCGACATGATGGTTACCAGCTCGTGTAACTTATCTTCCACACCACCTCTTACATTCCACGTGCCTACTCGACACTCTGCTCCCCTCGACTCGCCAAACTGGGCAAGGCGTGATGGGTGGCGGCCCCCATTGCCGCATCTGCCGTTGTTCGTACCGACGGGGGCGGGTCGGTACGCGTCGCCTCTGGGGCACGCTCTAACCCGCACCGCGGTACGCATTCGAGCCGGATTGCAGCCTGTGGATTACAGGCTGGCAGGGATCGCGACGAGCACGCTCCGGACTATGATCACCCTTATATTTTATTGCTGGTATTTATCATAATTATATTGTTAACATATCATATCTTTAAGTATTTTTTTAATTTAGGTATATTATAACTTTTAGATTAGTTATAATAACGTAGTCGAGTATTAACAACATCTGCTTACTGCGATCGCCATCCTTTCTGCCAAGCGTGGCGATTACGGCATTATCCATCATGACGGGACCGCTCGTTGTGGCGTTCTCTTGGGGAGGCCTATGTCCAGCAGTGGACTCTGAAATGCTGATGGATGGATGGATGGATGATAATAACGTAATAGGTATGTTATAATACATGTTATTTTAGACATATAGGTGGCAAATAACTTGATCAGAGAAACTGCATCAGCAGTTTTAAATTAATAATTTACTTTTTTACTTAAAGAGGTTTTTAGATATTTTTATGTATATTTTTAGCATTTGACATGCTTAGCACTATACATTAAACACAAAGTGAAAAATCTGAAATCGAAAATTTTTCTTGAATTGGCAAAGCATCTGGACGGTATCCAGGAGATGCAGGTTCAAATCCTGCTCCTAACTGTTATTTTCGATTTCACATTTTTCACTTTGTGTTTAATTTATAGAGGTTTATTTAAGTGAACTACATGATGTTAAACTCTTTGTGAGAATTTATCTTCTAAACGCTTTTTGAAACAATATATCCTTTATATAGATGCTGTGACGTTTAAACAAATTACCAGAAGGTACCTAAAACTGTCGGCTCTGCATCTGATCACTTAACAGTTGTATCAAAATGCCAGAAATGATGAAAGAAGATTAACGAAATAGATATACAAGGCGACTGTGAAGGGGCAAGCTGGTAGAAGTCGACCCAGGCGAATGTGAAATTTTGTCCGTGTGGTGACGGACTAAGAATACAATTGTCACCACCCCACCCTTTCCCACGGGTGTCGTATGAGGCGACTAAGGGAAGTAAGCAATTTTCATCCATTGCATGACTGGTAGTAGGGCTGGGTACCAAGTGGGAGCACTCACTTGGCATCAGGCCCGAGCGGGTTGGTACCACCATCTCCCGTGTGACCAACCATGAAGCACATCGTTGCGTTTTGGTTGTAGCAGGAGATAGCCGTTTATTCTTTCATTTCATATCTGTGAAATGAAATGGTGAGCAGCGGCTTGAGAATACTCTCGGGATAGTTGAGTCCATGACCGACGGTTACCATTTACCATCAGATGGGCCGTGTCTCGTCTGCCACTAAATGCAATAAAAAAAAAGGATTTTGACCATATCGGAGACGTCCTTAAGGAAGGCAAGGTCAAGTACTCGTAACCGACGAGCATGCATGAAAGCGCTGATGAAAGTAGATGAAGCGAAATATGTGTGTCAGGATCGCAGCAAGAGGAGTGGTCTCTGCCTACCCCTACGGGAAAAAGGCGTGACAATATTTATGGATGTATATCAAAATGCCAGATTATGAGGGCAAAGTAAGTTGTGCCCGTATCGGCGAATGCAGTTATGCATTAAATATTCCGCGTAAATGGTTAGCTCCGTTGACATTGACTGTGACCGAAATACAGTCACGACGACTTTACAAATAACAATATTTATAAATAAAGAGTCGTAAAGAAATTAACTTAAGAGGTCGATGAGTCCAATGTGGTTCAACATTATTGTGAACTTCCAAGTAGGTGTATGGCCTACATAAGGCAACAATGTAAAGTACAGCTACTTCCATGGTTGAAGTATGCTTGTCCATACAGGGAAGGAGGCTGTGTTGATTAATGATACATGGAAAATATGTTACTTCTTCAGAACATTGTGCTTCTTTGTGCTAATATTATTGATGTTGAGTTGTGATCGTGATCTTGACAGATCTGTACATTTTTTCATTCGTAACTTTCATTAGAGGTATTTACATTTTATTTCTAAAGAGAATGTTTAACCTCTTTCCTTTCACTTCTTTATTTAGTAGACTTGATGATACTTGTTGGAGGTATTTATGACCTCGATACGCAAAAAAAAAAGAGATTGCCATACTGCCATATTTATTTAGCCGGGATTGATGAGAAAAGTAAAACTAATATCATCATTATTTCGATATAACCTTCGAGAGTTAACGAAAGTATGACAATTTTGATTTACTTAATACCTACCTATAACTTACAACTTTTTAAGCGCAAGGCTGGCTGACCGCCTCTGACTTGTAGTTCTCTTATTCAAAACGATGAAGGTAATAAGTAAGTACTCCCACTTGATACCCTGCAGTGAAGCCGTACCTGCAATGGGTGATAATAATTGGATACTTCTAGTCACCCCACACGAAATCCGCGAGAAAGAATGGTGTATTCTTAGGCCGTCACCACACGGACGAATTTATTTACTAGTTACATTACGTCATCTCTACATTTTAATGTTAACTCATCACCCAGATTGTTGATCCAATCTCAACTAATTGTTTATCATTGGATGACAATGGAGTTCGTAACGTTTACATAATCCGTAGGGAAAGCTATTGTATATGACCAGCAGTACGGAACTTGGGTATTTACATAAATAAGCTGAATTAATGATACAGCGGAGTGAATGAAGATGAATATCTTCACACACTACAGAATTGTAGTAATAAGTATGTCAATCGTATTCATGTGTATGACAACAACCACTCGCACTAGGACCTTGTCTTGGAGTCGCACCCCGGGCTCCTGCCCCCACCCCTGCCACTGCTATGTCCTCAGACGGGGACTGGCAGGTGGCCCAGTCGGTCCCGGGCCAAGGGTCGCGGCGCTGCCTCGGAGCGTGAGGCGGCGCCAATAAATCAGAGAGGGGAAGTTCCAAAGCCGCGGAGGAAGAAGTTGCGGAAATTGAAGGTTCCGAAGGCAGCTGCGGTGGTGATCACCGTGCTGCCTGAGGGTAAAGAAAAGGGCCTGACCTACGAGGCCGTCTTGAAGCGTGCCCGGCGGGGGATAAACGTCTCCGATCTTGGGGACGTTTCCGCTCGCTCCCGCCAAGCCCGGACAGGTGCACGGATTTTCGAGTACCTGGGGCCAGAGGGCGCCAAGATGGCTGACGCAATGGCCGCGTGGCTGCTGGGCCTGTTCCCAGAGGAGAGTGGTGTCCGGGTCGCCAGACCCGTGAAGTGCGCCGAACTGCGCATTTCCGGGCTGGACGATTCCGTGACGGCGGAAGAGATCCGGGAGGCAATCGTCTCGAAAACCGGGTCTCCCAGTAGCACCGTCCGGGTGGGCACCATTCGCCCAGGTCCATGTGGTGTGGGTGCCGTCTGGGTCTCGTGCCCTGTCGCGGCGGCCAAAGATTTTGTCGCCGCCGGTAGACTTCTGGTGGGCTGGAGCGCCGCGCGGGTAATCGCGTTGGTGCCCCGGCCTGCCAGGTGCTACAAGTGCATGGCGGTCGGTCACACCCGGCCGCTGTGCACAACCCCTGCTGGCGCCCTGAAGGGTCCGGGAGACCTCTATCTGAATGTATCTGTACTCAGATAGGGTCTCGACCTCCTCCAGGACTCACCAGCTCCTTACATGTGCGGCGACACCGGGGCTAGCGAACGAAAGGTCCACTATTGACCCGCCCCAGGGTCGCACGCACTTTTGGGCGGACCCTCGGTTGAGCAACACGAGGTCCGCCGCTGACGCCCACTCTTGGGCCGCCGCACCTCGGGCGTCCGTCCTGGGGGACCCCCACGCCGTTGATTTGGCGTTGAAGTCCCACAGCACGAGCACAGGGCTTGGTGCAGGGTTCGGTTCTTGGGCCGCTCCTGTGGGACATCGGCTATGACTGGGTCCTCCGTGGTCGGCTCCCCTCCGGGCTGGGCGTAATTTGCTACGCAGACGATACGCTCGTCACAGCCCGGGGCGGGACCCTCGAGGAGGCGGCAGCGCTGGCCACCTCAGGTACCGCGGAGATGGTCAGGCGGATCGAGGCGCTTGGGCTTAGGGTGGCCCTTGAAAAGTCGGAGGCCCTACTCTTCCATGGGCGCCAACGGGGCCCGCCCGCCAGCGCCTCGATAACGGTCAACGGTGTGGGCTTCCCAATCCAGGCCCACATCAAATATCTGGGCCTGGTATTGGATGGACGGTGGCACTTCGACGAGTACTTCCGCCGTCTTGCGCCAAAGCTCGTCGGCACGGCGTCCGCCCTCGGGCGACTGATGCTGAATTTGGGCGGACCGAGTCTCGCGTGTCGACGACTACGCGGGGGTAGTACGGTCGATGGCACTGTACGGCGCGCCCGTGTGGGCGGAGTCCCTGGCCGCTCGCAATACGCGGGTACCGCACGGTCTCGACCGATGCAGCCTGCGCGTTGGCCGTAACCCCCCCGTGGGATCTGGAGGCGGAGGTGCTCGCCGACGTCTATCGGCGGGCGTCGACGGCGCGGGCGGGGGGCAGCTGCCCCTCGCCGAGCGCAATCTCATCGTGGCGGGAAGATGCCCGCCGCGCCACCGTCCTAAAGTGGAAGTCTCGGCTTGAGACGCCCCGGGCTGGTCTCTGGACCGTGGGGGCGCTCCAGTCGATCTTGGAAGAATGGGCAGGACCGCAGCACGGGGTCCTCACCTTCCGGTTGGTGCAGGTTTTGTCGGGGCATGGTTGCTTCGGCAAATACCTGCAGATGATCGCTAGGAGGGAGACGAGCCCAGGCTGTCACCACTGCGACTGCGGCGAGGACTCGGCGCGATTCCGCAAGCGAAGGTGTGACGCCCAAGTGCGCGAGGCGTCGCTCAAAAGAGGGTGCCCGAAGGGGCTGCCGCCTGCGGATCGCGGTGAAACGACGCGGTACCCGTGATCCGCCGTAGTAAGGGCGGGTGAGGGCACACGGTGGGTTTTTAGTGGGTGAGAGCCCCACACTACCCCGTTGTCTCCCCGGGCACCAGGGTGTGCGGTAGGACATTTTTGCCCACCTAAAATAAAATAAAAAAAAAGGTCCTTGTCTTGGACGAGTTAACATATAATTTATAGACATAAGGACTTGGACGAGTTAACATATAATTTATAGACACTGAACAAATATATTTCACCCAGATTTTGATTTAAGAATCACACATACCTAATATAGAAATCCACCTGGTTTTATTGTGATTTGAAATCTACCCGAAACATTTGGAGCGGTGGTTTTTAGGTATCAACACCATTCTGTTGTCTGTGCAGGCATTAGAAATTAACTAGGTGTTTTGATATTTATTTAACTACACTAGCCTTTGCCCGCGGCTCCGCCGCAACCAAAAGCTAGTCTAGTTTTTTTGCTAGATTATAGGAGCGGGATAAAATATATAGCAGTTTTTAAGTCTAATTAAAAGTTATCCAATGAAAACTTGCATCAAAACCGTTCAGTAGTATTTGCGTGATGCGCGAACTAACAAACAGACAAAAAATCTAAAAATAATTGTATTGTGTTCAGACACGCCTATACAGGTATACATATACAGTATTTTTTTCTCGAATATCTTAAATGTACAGACACAGCTCTGTTAGGTACAGTCTCTGTCACGAGCAGTATTTGAACTTGCATAATTATGCTTTATAGCATTTTTTTTTTATAGTTTTATAACCATCCCAGATGCTTTGCCAATTTAGCCATCGAGAGAATTACTCGGGATTGCGATTTTAGATAACAGATTGTCTTTGGTGACGCCTTCGCCATTTATAGGTTACAATTGTAAACATTATTCCAAGCAGGTAATCTTAAACACAAAGTGAAAAATGTGAAATCGAAAATAACAGTCAGGAGCAGGATTTGAACCTGCATCTTCTGGATTCCGTCCAGATGCTTTACCAATTCAGCCATCCTGACACTTGCTCCTGACTGCTAATTTCGATAACACATCATACTTAACGTCTTTGGGTGACGCCTGCGCCGTCTGTCGGACGTATTTTGTCGGACGTAATGTATAGTGCTAAGCATGTCAAATGCAAAAATATATATAAAAATATCTAAATATTTAAAGGGTTTGCGTCATTATTAGGTAAAAATCTTAATTGTAAAATTAAGTTTACCTGGTCGGTATAATGTATGAAAATACGTCCGACAGACGGCGCAGGCGTCACCCAAAGACGTTAAGTATGATGTGTTATCGAAATTAGCAGTCAGGAGCAAGTGTCAGGATGGCTGAATTGGTAAAGCATCTGGACGGAATCCAGAAGATGCAGGTTCAAATCCTGCTCCTGACTGTTATTTTCGATTTCACATTTTTCACTTTGTGTTTAATGTATAGTGCTAAGCATGTCAAATGCAAAAATATATATAAAAATATCTAAATATTTAAAGGGTTTGCGTCATTATTAGGTAAAAATCTTAATTGTAAAATTAAGTTTACCTGGTCGGTATAATGTATGAAAATACGTCCGACAGACGGCGCAGGCGTCACCCAAAGACGTTAAGTATGATGTGTTATCGAAATTAGCAGTCAGGAGCAAGTGTCAGGATGGCTGAATTGGTAAAGCATCTGGACGGAATCCAGAAGATGCAGGTTCAAATCCTGCTCCTGACTGTTATTTTCGATTTCACATTTTTCACTTTGTGTTTAATGTATAGTGCTAAGCATGTCAAATGCAAAAATATATATAAAAATATCTAAATACAGGTAATCTTAATTATTACAATTAAGATTCATACCATAGCAATTGTCGTTTTTTGCCCGACCCAAGATTCGACACGGGTTCACGCTAATAGTACCTATAATTCAGAATCAAATTCTAACTTTATTATTGTACTAGCCTTTGCCCGCGGCTTCGCCGCAGCCAAAAGCTAATTTTTTGATTAAATCTCCGGTTTCCGATATAGTAGCGGGATAAAGTGTATACCAGTTTTGAAGTCTAATCAAGAGCTATCAAATAAAAAAAGTTGCATCAAAATCCGTTCAGTAGTTTTTGCGTGATGTGCGAACAAACACACAGATAAACAGACAAAAATGTAAAAAAATAGTTTTGTGTTTAGATTACACAATAGGCGCGTCTATCTCATATAGTGTCTATTTCTTATAATTCAGTCATTTTTTCTCAAATATCTTAAATGTACAGACATAGCTTTATAGCTTTATAATAGTATAGAAAAGATGAAGGCGAGTTTGATACACTTTCATACCGTTACTATTTAACATCATTACTGCCTCGGTGGTGCAGCTGTAGGGGGCAGGCAGTGTTATTGAGCTTTTTCGTATAACGAAAAAATCTCAGTGGAAATGTGTCCGGTACACGGCAATAGGCTCGCCCCCTATTACGTGGGACTTAAACATAGTTGGCGAACCATGGGTGTGTTATAAACCTCTACCTACCCCTTTGGTGATACAGGATGACATATATATAGTATTAACGGTATTAGAGCATGCATACGATACGATGTCGCTTAAATCTAGTAATATTAGTTTCTAAGGAAATCATAGAAATAAAACGTAGCATGATCGCAATGTTCACGGAGAAAACATTTATCGGGAACTCGGATCTGCTTACATCAACATAATCAACTTTAACATTATAATCATAGCGGTTCTCATCATGATCACAGACGAACCATAACAAAACGCGAGGCCGGCGCACGCGCACGTACGATGCTCAACTAAAAGCGCGCGAAACAGACGTCAAATCGTAGTGTTTTATATATATCAATAAAAATGCGCGCAGTGTTGTTGTTTTGTGTTTTTGTGTATGCCGTCGTGGGACAAGACTTTAATGAAATGACGAACATGCCTAAATACGATCAAAGATACGATTACCTTGATGTAGATGCTATTTTTACTAATAAAAGACTTGTGAGGAACTATGTGGAGTGTTTAATAAATTCACAGCGATGCTCACCTGAAGGAAAAGCGTTGAAAAGTAAGTGACATGTATACTACCTATTTTAATGATAAGATAATGAGGTTGCCCTTGGAAACTCTTTCATTATAAATGCAGTTTTATTTTCAAGGCTTGTGATTAGGAAGTGATTTGTTATGACTAGGTTAGACATTTAGCCTTTTGGTAAGAATAAAATTGATTTGTTCTTTTGTTGAACTGATTCTTAAAGAATAAATATTTATTTATTCCTCGTCGTGTGATATAAAAAACTAATTAACACTTATTTATGTCGCATATTATGTATATCGACTTAGCTTTTTACATAAATTATTATAATTTTGAATGAACCACAATAACACAAACTAAAATACATAATATACCTAGGTACCTACGTTGAAATCACAATCAAACTATTTCCAATGAAGTCAATTCATTAATCGTTATGTTAAGGCCATCGCTGATTGAGGTACTTAACTTTTCCAATAACACAAACGGCTGTTATTTATTTTTGTCTCCATTAAACTTTATCAAGAAGTTGGTACCACACTAACACATCGACCCCTTTCTACGTAAACTTCTTGGCAAGATTATTTCGAAATTAAGTGGATTTTTGATAATAGAGACGTCTCCTTTTTTGTAATGGTTTACTCGATTTGAGGAGTATTTGTCAATTAATTATTTTCGTTTAGGACATATCAAGGTCAAAAGAATTTTAAATATTCGGAAAGGAACATCTGGTGATAAGAGTCTCTTCTCATCTGAGGAATTAAGGTTAAGTAAGAAAACCAGAAATATTTCTTCTCGACGTGATGTTTTACAAAATTAACATATTTTTGGCACTTCACATGCTCGGCCATTTACCAGAACACGAAGTGCGAAAAGAAAATGTGATATCGAAAATATAATAATAATTTGAACCTGCGTCTCCGTTCCAAACGCTTTGCAAACTAAACTACATTGTGACATCGATCTGCTCGAGACTATGAATTAGATAACGAATTTCTTAACGTCGGATGTATTTGCATACATTATTCCAACCAAATAAGCTCAATTATTACAATTAGGAGTCATACCAAATGATGACCTATAAATATTTTGACATTTTTATATGCTCGGCCGTTTATCAGATAACAAATATTTTATGACACAGAATCAAAAAGAAATATAAAAAAATAGCCAACTTCTTGGCCTTTGCACTTGGCATTGCATTTTTTTAGACCCTGAGCGATGCTACTATTCACTTTCAGGTGGGCGTCTGAATGGTTTGCCACTGGCAATAAAATTAAAAAAGTATAAATGTTTTATTTTCAAATTTTGATCAATGCCGTTTCGATTGTTTCACTGTTTCTTTTGTATTTTGATATAATGCTTCCTGTTCTGTCGTTTATATTTTTAAGCTACGTGTCCATTACAAAGCTTGTCCCGATTGAATAAATAATTGATTAAGAAACACAAACTAATTGTGGTCAGCAAAAAACACAAATCTGTAACACTTTCTTTTATTATAAGTAAGCTTCGTGATAAAAAACGAAATTTCATTGTACTATTCATATTATATGATGAATGGTAAATTTGTTTGTTTTTTACGCCGTAACTACAAATACAAATATAAAAATTAATAACACATAAGTAGTGGCTTAAACGATCATCGCCTATATGCATTATAGTCCCGAGACTCCCGAGCCCAGAAAAAGACAGGTATACGATGAATAAAATTAGGAATAGAATAGAAAGAATACAAATTGGGAGTTGGGAACGTGAAGAAGGTCATGTCGTCGCTCTGCATTATTTTCCTAAACTTGTGTTATTTCAAGTATTAATGTGTAAAAGTGGTGGCCTTTTGCTTATTAAGTATTTGTGTATGTGCATAAGCGTTGGCAAGTTATGTAGTGCGGCATAACTTGTTTTTCCGTGTTGCCTCCAAAACTCCACAGAGGCTTCAGTAAAGTCGCCACCGTTTTGCTGTAGAATGACTTTGACTTGACTATGACTAGACTTTGACTTCGACTAATGAATCAAACTTACCTGTTAAGAATAAATATACCCTAAATAAGTCATTGGCAAATACTCAAACCGAGTAGCCATTATTTAAACAAAAAAAAAAGAATATAAATTTTCACGGAGTCATGGACGCTACCTGCGGGATAACTGTTGTACATAGCATGAAATAATTAAGGTGCTGTAGAGTATTCAAGAGATTCCGGAGTAATCGGGTGCGAAATCGCGGGCATAATGGTGTTTTGCATAAAAATATTTTGCAGCGTTGGGTCAGGTCGTTGGGCAACTTAACAATAGGTACCTATACTGCGGTTCGAGCAATCAACATTATCAGATAAAGATATACATAATGTGATACAACATATAATTTAATTATGTTTATGAGTTGTTAATGCATTTGTACGTTTACATCAGAATTACAAATACATCGCAAGGTTAAAATAGCTATTCCTTGTATAATACTGAGTAAAAATGTTATTTAATAGAGTGGAAGGCTATCGGTTTGGACGAAGACCTTACCCGCTTGTGAAATACGTACCAAAATGCATGCATATTTTAACACAAAGTAATACAAAGTGTGAAAATGTGAAATCGCAGTCAGGAGCAGGATTTGAACCGGCATTTCCTGGAATACCGTCCCATATGCTCTGCCAATTCAGCCAGCGTGACAATTGCGCGGGACCGGCTAAGCATGTCAAATGCTAAAAAGCTACTTATATAAAACTAGCTCCTGCCCGCGACTTCGTCCGCGTGGAATAATTACTTTGGGCTAACGCTAACTTCAGTACTTGATCATTATTTTGCTGCGATGTTATTTTAAAACTGCAATATCTCCTGAGATATTCACTGAAATCGAATGATGTAAAGGGCAGTTTTGTTTTAAATTAAAAACTTGTGATGAATAACGTATTTATTTGGATAAGGATTAATATCATAATACTTTCTGATATTTACGCGAATGTTACACATTTTGAAATAAAACTACGTTTACGGAACCTATCGCATTTACTTGATTTTCTACGATGATCCATCTAAGTCCACCCGTGATCATGAATGCTGTAAAGTATTCGAAACGTTGGGATAATAGAAAATCAAGTAAACGCGATAGATTCCGTAAACGTTGTTTTATTGCAAAATGATTAATATCATGTTACCAAAACACCTTCGTAAGTAATGCATTATTTTAGAACAAATTTGGTTAGCATAAAAAAGGTTATAGTCAGCCAACCTTAAAAGATAGACATATGCTGTCGTGGACTTTTTTTCATATATAATTTTTGCGAAACTTTAACCGTTTATGCGCACGCAGCGGAAGGTCTCAAGAGCAAAAAAAATCCCTGATTTTGAAACATTCTTAATGGGTGCTCCGCTCCTATTAGTTTTAGGGTAATATGATATTACTTTTCCATGGGCCCCGACGTCGGCCACCTGCTGGCGCCTCAATCACAGTGGACGGGGTCCAGATTGGGGTGCAGGCCCAGATTAAGTATCTGGGCCTGGTGCTGGACGGGCGGTGGCGCTTTCGCGAGCACTTCCGCCAACTGTCCCCGAGGCTAATCGGCGCAGCGTCCGCCCTTGCACGGCTCATGCCGAATATGGGCGGACCCAACAATGCGTGCCGACGGCTTTACGCGGGGGTGGTCCGGTCTATGGCGCTGTACGGCGCACCCGTGTGGGCGGGGTCCCTGGACGCACTGAACAGGGCTCTTCTGTGGAGACCACAGAGAGTCGTTGCGTCCAGGGTCATACGTGGATACCGCACGGTGTCGACGGAGGCGGCCTGCGCGTTGGCCGGAATCCCCCCGTGGGACTTGGAGGCGGAGGTGCTCGCTGAAGTGTATCGGCGGGCGTCACAAGAGCGGGAGGGGGGCGGACGCCCCCTACCCAGAGAGGTGGCCAGGTGGCAGGGCGACGCCCGCCGAGCTGCCATGGCGAGATGGAGGGCACGGTTGGAGGCGCCCCGGGCCGGTCTTTGGACTGTAGGGGCGCTCCAGCCAGTGCTGGAGGAGTGGGCGGGGCGACGGCATGGAGTCCTTACCTTCCGACTCGTGCAGATGCTGTCGGGGCATGGTTGCTTCGGCAGATATCTGCACATAGTCGCAAGGAGGGAAGCGACTCCGGGCTGTCACCACTGCGGCTGTGACGAGGACACGGCGCGGCACACGCTCGAGTCGTGCCCGGCTTGGGCCGAGCAGCGCCGTGAACTCGTCGCGGAAATAGGGAGGGACCTCTCGCTGCCGAGCGTCGTCAGAGCGATGCTTGGCAGTGACAGGAATTGGGCCGCGGTCGCTGCCTTCTGCGAGGAGGTTATCTCGCGGAAGGAAGCGGCGGAGAGGGCTAGGGAGGAGGATTCTTCCGCTGACCCAAACCGCCGCCAGCGACCGGGGCGGCGCAGGCGCAGATACTTGCGCCTCATGCCGCCCTAGCTGAGGCTGCGGGTGGATGGACCGGGGAACGTCCGCCACCCGCAAGGCCTCCCGCGAAGGTGCGACGCTCCATGTGCGGATGCGTCGCTCAGTAGAGGGTACCCGAAAGGGTAAGCCGCCGGCGGACCACCGAAGGAATGTAACATAGTTCCAGTGGCCCGCCAACAAAGGCGGAGAGACGGCACACGGCGGGTTTCTTTAGTGGGTGAGGGCCCCACACTACCCTGTTCGTTGCCCCGAACGACGGGGTGTGCGGTTAGGAACATTTTTTCCCGCCATAACAAAAAAAAAAAAAAAAAAAAAAAAAAAAAAAAAAAAAAAAAAAGGGTAATATGATATAGCCTATAACCTTCCTCGATAAATGGGCTATCTAACACTGAAAGCTAAAAAACTGAATTTTTTTATTCGGACCTGTAGTTCCTGAAATTAGCGCGTTCAAGCACACAAACTCTTCAGCTTTATTATATTAGTATAGATAGCCGTGTGGGGCCGGCTTTAGAATTGTCCCAACCCTCTCCACCCATGGGAGTCGTAAGAGCCGACTGAGGGAATATCGAGGGAGTGGGCAGCAGCACTCCTTTGAGTATTAACAACATCCACTGCGATCGCCAACCCGCCTGCCAAGCGTGGCGATTACGGCACTATCCCCCATTCTTGGGGAGGCCTATGTCCAGCAGTGGACTTTAAAAGGCTGATGGATGGATGGATGGATAGATATCAAAAAATGCGTGCGGTACATTGAGATATTTTCTTTTGAAAAAGCGTTTATAACTGCTCCGCCCCTAACGGTCGTAGCTCGATGTAACTTAGGCACAATATTATCCTACTCCTTATTACCTACTACTCTTGATTAGACTTAAAAACTGGTATACATTTTATCCCGCTACTATATCGAGAACCTGAGATACAACCTAAAAAATATTTTTTGGCTGTGGTGGAGCCGCGGGCAAAGCCTAGCTATGTACCTATAACTATTATGTCTAACAAATACGGTAGAAACAGAAAGGCCTCGTAGATAGTATACTGTATAAGTATAATTATGTTATTAAGGGCGGATTCGACCAAACAAGAATAAATTTTATTCCTAGAAACTGCTACTTACTCAAGAATAAATCAATTTTGCATTTTACCAACAACAATTCGAAGAATAGCGAGCCTATTCGGGAATAGTCTCTATACCGTCAATAAGCATCGAATAAGGAGTTAATCCAAGAATAAAAAAATGGCGTCATCTTTGTTTTGCTGTCATTTATACTTCCAAACTTTTAAACTATACAGTGACAGCTACTTTCCCACGCTATAATACGACAAATAAGAGTTGACATGAGTTAAGCTATACACCGACCCGTTTGTAAAACAACTTCTTTTTGC
This sequence comes from Leucoma salicis, assembly GCA_948253155.1. Taxonomy (NCBI): domain Eukaryota; kingdom Metazoa; phylum Arthropoda; class Insecta; order Lepidoptera; family Erebidae; genus Leucoma; species Leucoma salicis. The sequence goes on along the minus strand of OX411820.1, from coordinate 6,533,873 downwards.
CGGGTATTATATTCATTCACTATTCGCGTATAGCTAATCCAAGTATATAGCTATACGTCAGATTGCGTGGAAATACGACTGTTGATTATCTATAGAGAATGAAATCGCGGAATAGATTATTCTCAGCATAGTTACTCTTGTATAAATTTGAGTTTGGTCGAATCCGCCCTAAATGTTAGTATATGCTTTTAACGAAAAATTGTTAAATAACGTTTTGAGGATGCGACACATAGATATTTTGCATAAATTCTCGTTATTATTTTTAAATTATGTGTGAAGTTTTTATGAAAATTAATCAACAAAATATGATTCCAAGAAAAACTTGTTAGTTGGAATTGATATTAATCCTTGAAATAAAGAGATAATAGGCCGCTTCAACAGATAATCAGCAATTATTTTTTATAGCAGCGATTAATTGTCTATGCACCATTAATAATAAATACCTACCTACAAGCAATGGTGACCTGGAAATGTATTTTGGGTGGTGTGCAATAATATGTAGAACTAGCTACACTCACATTCACAACACCACACTTCATCCACATGTTTTTTTATGCGGAACCCTAATTATTTTTCCAAAATAAAAACCTAAGTAACTCCTTTTATCATCAGCTATCTGCCAGTGATAGTCCCGTCCGAATCGGTCTAGCCAATTATTATTAGACGCCATAAACAGAAGAGACAAATAGACAGACAGACATACTATTTTGTTATAGGTGACGGTACTTTCATATGCATTTAGTAAAAAGCATTTAGTTTTTAGTTATTAGATAAGTACTACGTATTTCTAAATATGACTATTTTGGAATCACACCATTCCAGAAACAGTAAATTATCTGCAACAATGGTCAAACATGTTTAATTGTTGAGAAAAATTGATAACTAAATATTTCTGTCTTAAAGATTTTTTAGGATTGGTTTTGTTAACATTTTTATTATAGTATATTTGAGATCAGTTTTAACCATAAGTGAGTTTTTATTTTCAATATAATACATATTTTATTGAAACAACGATAACATAAAATTTGAATACTTATACATAATTATTATTGATGCATATCAAACTCTTAAAACTTTTTTAACATTAATAAGTAGCAAAACCATAACGTATTTTCCTCTAGATTAAGTACGTAATAAAATGTAATGCAGCTGCGTGCTTATTCACCATCAATATTATAATCAAGTGTGTGTGACACAGGACATTTTGAATAAATTTTTTAAACAAGTTTTTTCCGTCTGCATCTGTCAAGAGCGAGGCAACTTTATGCTAGAGGAGAGTCCAGTAGATTGCCACGCGAAAGTTTAAATTTTCGATACTTAATCGCTTATTTTATCAATAATCTTCCTGATTTAATGAACATCTTCAATTGCCGTCGTGTGGAGTCAGTGCTATTAAATATCCAGAGAATTATACCGCAAAATAAATTACCTCCCTGGGCCTCGAGGCGTAGTCGGTAGTGTAACCGACTTCCGTGCACAAGGTCGTGGGTTGGATTCCCACTTAGGTAAATTAATTTTGTGTGATGAACACAGATATTTGTACTGTGTCTGGGTGTTTTCTATCTATTATATGTATGTATTGACCAAAAAAAAGTAATATAATGTATTATATCCGTAATCTGGTACCCATAGCACAAGCGTTAAGCTTAGTTTGGGACGAGAGGACGTGTGTGAAATATCCGTGAATATTTATTAATTATTTATTATTATTATTCCTGTAGCACCCTAGTACATAATACATACACCTATTTATTTTGTGACTATACTAACTTTAGAAGATAAATACCCTATTGGATTGCGGAGACTACATGACAGTGTTCCGTGGTAAAAAAATGTGAAAATTAATACTTCAAATCCGAATTCCAATACAATTATGGGAACTCAATGGAGAGTTTTAGTAACAACCATCAGAATTGCGGCGACGTGGTTCGCCACCCGCCACGTCCCGTTCCCACGGAGAATTTTCAAACGTATTTTACTAACAAATACTTTTAATCCTCTTCCATACGTCTGTATAATAACTCTATAACTATATATAAAGTAAGAAAATATTGGAAAATTAATACCTATATAAACTAAAAAATATTAATTAATTAATGCAATAAAAAATGTGGTAAGTAATAATAAACTTAAGATTATGATAAGGACTTTTGAATTAAAAATTATGATAACTTATAAAATTACATTATAATTAATTAGTGACAATAATCAGTCAACGTAACGGACAATATTTTACAATATCATGTTAATTAGATAACAATTTAATTTACTTTAACGTTAAGAAAAAATAATAATTAACTAAGAATCATTCTAATTAACAACATACGTTACTAAACAATGAAGGTCGGTTATAATTCAGTTATTTCATTTATTAAATAAAATAAGAGGGATTTTTTGCTAACTTTAAATTAGTACCTAACCTAACCTATACCTGCTATTATAAAGCTATAATAGAGCTATGTCTGTACATTTAAGACATTTTTGAAAAAATGATCAGTGTATTAAGGCGTTTCTTTACAAATTTTCTTTTAACAAAACTGAAAACAATTTTTCTTTTAATTCTTTTAAATTTGTTTGTTGTGAGCACGGAGTACAGAAAAATAGCGGAGATGCCGCAAGGCAAAATCTCTTTAGAATGAAGCGTCGCTAAATGCGGGTGTTCGGGGGACGAGGTACAACAATAGCTCCACCCTTAGATCAAAATCCATCTAGCGGTGAAATGTATTTTACAGCGTAATAGAGAAAAATTTTCATTAATTTAGTTTGTCTATTCACCACTACGGCGTTACAAGCACAACAGTTTGTTCCAGAACATTCCTTATGCGTTAGTATGGCTGGACCACATTGTTTATACTAACTTACTCATCACCACGCCATCTTCCTTGCGGAGTAGGCAGAGAGAATATAGTGCCAAAAGGCTCTATTCTTCCTGACACCTCCTGGCCTTATTTTAGGCCAAATAGGCGAACTGCTTCTGACGTGCAGCCTCCCTGCAGGTACTGTTAAACCAGGGACGGGTACGACCGCTGACGGGTAACTTGGTGCTTGGTATAAATGAACCAACCCTATTAGCACAATTTCCGTCACGCAGTCCTAACGTATACATGCGGTTATAATTTCTGTATATACAACAAATAAATCAATAACACGGTGAAAAAAAAAAACAATTCAATAAATAACATGACGTTAATACCTACTTATATTCGATAATGGGTTCGCTGGTATGACGCAAACTTTTTGTTATTAGTTATTTCCGAATACTCACCGACAGATGACATGTAATTCTTTAATATTTTTTTCTCACATATCATGTAACTAAGTAATAAATCTTTTAAATAATTTATATTTTATAAAGGATTTTCCTTTATAAAAGCTAAATTTACTTATTTGTGACGAAAATTCTTATAATTATGCTTTTATAATATTAGAGTGACGATATTGTGGAGTTGTAGGTATAATGCACTTTTCGACGTTAGATGTCTCTTTGTAATGAAACAAAGAAAATGTGTTTTAAAATATAAATATATATAAATATAAACGACTTCCACATGAAATGATATGCCATCTTGTTTTAATTTTGCTCCTGAGCAACTTTTACACCCATCAACAACGCACTTCATTGTTAAAAGAATTTAATACCTATATAAACGTGAGAACAGAGCGAACCGATCGCAGTGACGGTTCATTTGATACTACGATTTTAGGCCCCGCCCACTGTGACGTCGTTGACCTAATTGAAGGCGACATGACCTAGTTGCCTTGCCGGCATCTCCGCTATTTTTCTGTACTCCGTGGTTGTGAGATATAACCACTGAGTACGGAAATACTCCTTGGATATAACCAACAACAAGCATTTGCCTGCGGCGGAGTCACGAGCATAGACTAGAATAGATAGAAATTTTAACAGAGCTGTTTATTTGAGAAAAAAAGACCGCATTAGCTTATAAAGGCGCATCTAAATTCAAAACATTATAGATTACCAAGCGTGCTATGAGAACCATTTGTAATATTAAAACTTATGGACCAAGCAACCTCTTGGTCCGTTATTAAATTAGATAAAGTTTTAAAACAAACGTAGGTAACATTTAAAATTATACTTATTTTTATTAGGTAGTTTGTTTAAACTATTATTATAAAGTAGATTCTCCCCGTACTTTAAAATATAAACTCTCTACAGCATACTAATTGATCTCTATGCTAATATGACCTACTATACTACAAGAACACTACAAATCGGATTGCCCCCTATGTACGTGGGACTTAAACATAGCTGGCGAGTCGTGGGTGTGTACAACAAAATGGTGGGAATACAGGCGTGATGCTGTTTTTTTGTTTTTTTTTTCTTCATTACGGTCAAATTATTTATGGCGTGAAAGAGTAACAAACAAACTAATCACCTCTTGGGAATCCTTATCTACTACTGCTATAAGAATATTATTTCAACCATTTGTATTGCCATACCAGAAAAAGAAGGGACAGCCACATATATTTTGAATACCAACTTAAAAAAAATGTAATACAAGTAATACCTGGCATCTACGTCATTACAACATTTTTACAAAACTGCAAATAAAAAAAATAATAGTACACATTTGAATATATTTAATTAATTTTACTATATATAAACTATTGTTTCATAATATAATTGTTAATTATATTAATGTTTATTGCAATTATTTCGCTAATTTAATAAGCGTGGGAATTGTCGCATTGTTACATTTAATTATACGACAATATAAATATTTAATAATAAAGGCAAAAAACAATGATCTTGAACTTGGTCTTGATCGTATAACGTCGCTCATTCGCTTGATAACATTTTACGATAAGGTTTAAAAATGTAGGTATATTACATGTGAGTCTACTGGAAAACTGGTGGTCTATCGCTATATTTCAAAAATTATGATAGTTTACGATAATTTACCCATTACTAAACTTGTTGAAAGGGACTCCGGATTCCTACTAAGATGAAAAATAGTTTTCAAGTTCTTTAGCGTTTCGCGTACACAATGTCATAATTTTTTTCTTATGTATATTTTTGGTGAATAGTTCCAAAAAAAATAATTAACTACTTTGTAGATTATGTCTAGTACTTCAAATAAATATATAAAAAATACATTAATTTAGTTTATGTAGGTATAGATAAATTTGATCTCCGTTTTACTAATAATTAGGTATAGAATTATTAAATCCAGACACTACACATATTATTTAATTTGGTACCTGCATGATTAATAATATTATGAAATTATAGATTGCATTCAAAGATTTAAATTTTGAATGTAACAAAAAAAGGAAACTAAAGATTTATAGTTAAAAATATATTTATTAAACGACTATGTCTCTGCACTGTGTAATATACCATAATTAATACAATTACATATTTAAAGTTATTACAATTCTTATATTAACATGCAATTTTCGTATTTACGAGTAAGTTGTCCTTCTCAAAATTTGCAATCCAGTTTTCAATCACTTCCTGCAATTTTGCATGACGATTTGACAATACAAGAAAATGAAAAAATCGTGATGACGAATTATAATACAATGGCCGCCATACAAACTGGAAATAAATTTTTCAATCATTAGACTGTGGTCAATCCTAATTTGCAAAAAGATTTTCTAATGAAAGCTTCTTTTTGAAAACAGTTTTTGGTTTTAATTTTTCGTTCATGTTATCTTAAAGCGCCTTATTAAAATTATAATTGTATTATCACTCACAATGAATTGCAACAGTCCATAGCATAGACAGTTAATTTCATACATAGGCACTCTTAGTTCACGTATATGTAGTGGTGATCCACTTTATCGAGTTAAGCAACTACGTGGGAATACTTATTCCGGTAATTAACAAAGAGTTAATTAACTATTTGTAAATACTGTCCGTGTGTTGACAGGTAAAAAAATCATAGTGTCACTGAGCAATTTGATTTCACAGATGTCGTAAGAATCAAAAATAGTATCTTTTTTTATTTTTGTTATGGTGGGAAAAAATATACCTAACTCCACACCCCGTTGTTCGGAGCAACGAACAGTGTAGTGTGACGCCCTCACCCACTAAATAAACCTGCCGTGTGCCGTCCCTCCGTCTGTACTGGCGGGCCACTGGAACTATGTTACATTACTTACTTATCATCACGCCATTTCCCTTGCTGGGTAGGCAGAGAGAACAGAGTGCCAAGAGGCTCTATTCTTGCATACATCTCTCGCTTCTTTAACATTCATAACTCTCTTCATACACGCTCGCCGGTTTCGGAGACTCCTGACTCCACCTTCCTTCAATACATGACCGATTTGCTCTAGGTAGGTGAGTCTCGGTCTCCCCCTGTACCTACATCCTTCCACTTTCGCATTGTATATCTTCTTAACCAGTCGCTCGTCCGGCATTCTTTCCACATGTCCGAACCATCGGAGCATTCCCTTTCGCATCTTTACACCAATACTCTCTTTTATACCTACTCGCTCTCTTAAGTCGTCGTTACGAATGCGGTCAGTCAGCCTCACTCCACAGATTCTCCGCAGAGATCGCATTTCGACCGCATTGATTTTACTCTCATGCTTCTTTTTACATACCCAACTCTCGCTTCCATATAATAACGTTGGGACAAGCACTGCGTTGTGTATTGCGACACGTGCCCTCTGGCTGAGGTGTTGACTGCCGAGAAGTTGTCCCAATGCTCCGTTCACTCTATTTCCCGCATTCACTCTTCTCTCTACATCAGTGGTGTACCTTCCATCCCGACTGAATCCACATCCAAGATATACAAATTCATCCACTTGTTCTAGCTATTACTTCAGTGGTATAGAAAATAGTACCTACCTAAAATTAATTAGACCTTGAGATTCTAGATCTACTTGAAGAGTAGTAGATCTTGAAGATCCAAGAGATAATTTATTATTAAATTTAATATTTCTTTACGAGCACTTCTACGACAAACCATTTCAACGCCTATGGAGACGGTTTTCTTCAAAATATAAAGCACATGTTACTCATGGACGTAAAATATTTTAATATGTCCATGCTGTTATTAATTATAATAACGATAATGTCTTATTCTTACTTACTTATCATCACACCATCTCCCTTGCTGAGCAGGTAGAGAGAATAGAGTGCCAAAGCTCGTCTCGCTTCCTCAACATTCATAATTCTGTATTATATACCTATATATATATATATCATGTCATATACGGTTAAAATATTTTATTTTGTTTAAGAATATAACTGTTTCGGTCGTGAAGCGGTAGTGTATGATAAGTAAGTAGCGGTAGTTTATTGCCACTCCTGATGATAAGGAGACCTCAATTCCCCCAGGTATTTTTTCGATTCCCAGGTTAACGTTGTTTCACCCCCGTTCCTCGGAAAGCTCATAAAGCCGTTGGTCCTGTCTTCTAGCCCCTTAGAATAAAAAAAAATGAAACGTTAGACGAACTTTCGTTTCGAGTCATTGTGATTGACCAACAGTCAGACGCGTGATTCGTGATTAGTCGAGATTTTGACACGTGATTCAGGCGACCAATCAAAATGAAGCGAAACGAAAATTCGTCTAACGTTTCGTTTTTCATTCTAAGGAGGCTGATCTCTCTCTGATCGTGTTGGAATCTTGGAATGCCCATCAAACCATGAATGTGCGAGAACAGAGAGTGCACTCGTGTTTGCACTCGTGCAATATCTCCTGCGAGTGCGTAGTTGACACTGAGAACCGTGACCGACATTGGTCTGGAGATAATTTTGTTATTTAACTCAATATGCTCTTTTAGTTAGTACATTTTATTTATACTACGGGTGTAACAAATAAGCTTACGGCCCATCTGAGGGTAAGCGGTTACCGTCTCGCCGTCGCCTATAGAGGCTAGAAACACCGGCCCATTCATGCTGACTGTTGCTGATGTGAAGCAAGACTGTTCCAACATAAAAATTTAATTCTAATTTTATAATCTGTACTATTATAAAATAAATAAATAAATATTCACGGACACTCAATCTGTAACAGGGCTAGGTCTGCTGTACATTTAAGATATTTGAGAAAAAAATACTGTAATCGGCTATATAGGCGTGGGCGGAGTCCCTGGATGCACTAAACAGGGCTCTTCTGTAGAGGCCACAGAGAGTCGTCGCGTCCAGGGTCATACGAGGATACCGCACGGTGTCGACGGAGGCAGCCTGCGCGTTGGCCGAAATCCCTCCGTGGGACTTGGAGGTGGAGGTGCTCGCCGAGGTGTATCGGCGGGCGTCACGAGAGCGGGAGGGGGGCGGACGCCCCGTACTCAGAGAGGTGGCCAGGTGGCAGGGCGAGGCCCGCCAATCTGCCATGGTCAGATGGAGGGCACGGATGGAGGCGCTCCGGGCCAGTCTTTGGACTGTAGGGGCGCTCTAGCCGGTGCTGGAGGAGTGGGCGGGGCGACGTCACGGTGTCCTTACCTTCCGACTGGTGCAGGTGCTGTCGGGGCACGGTTGCTTCGGCAGATATCTGCACATAGTCGCAAGGAGGGAAGCCACTCCGGGCTGTCACCACTGCAGCTGTGACGAGGACACGGCGCGCCACACGCTCGAGTCGTGCCCGGCTTGGGCCAAGCAGCGCCGTGAACTCGTCGCGGAAATAGGGGGGGACGTCTCGCTGCTGAGCGTCGTCAGAGCGATGCTTGGCAGCGACAGGAATTGGGCCGCGGTCGCTGCCTTCTGCGAGGAGGTTATCTCGCGGAAGGAAGCGGCGAAGAGGGCTAGGGAGGAGGATTCTTCCGCTGACCCATGCCGCCGTCAGCGACCGGGGCGGTGCAGGCGCAGGTACTTGCGCCTCATGCCGCCCTAGCTGAGGCTGCGGGTGGATGGACCGGGGAACGTCCGCCACCCGCAAGGCCTCCCGCGAAGGTGCGATGCTCCTCTGCGGAGGCGTCGCTCAGTAGAGGGTACCCGAAAGGGTAAGCCGCCGGCGGACCACCGAAGGAATGTAACCCAGTTCCAGTGGCCCGCCAATAAAGGCGGAGAAACGGCACACGGCGGGTTTCTTTAGTGGGTGCAGGCCACACTACCCTGTTCGTTGCCCCGAACGACGGGGTGTGCGGATAGGAACATTTTTCCCGTCTTAATAAAAAAAAAGGCTTGTCTAAACACAAAACAAATTATTTTTAATTTTTGTTACCTGTTTGTCTGTCACAGAACGCTCTGATCTTCTTTAGGCCCGTTGAGTACTTTTTGGGTGAACAAAAATCATGAAACTCGCGTCATCGTCACCGAAAGCTCCGATAGAAGTGAAAACTAAGTAACATGTGAATTGTATCGTCGAGCTATTAGATTATTATTTTGGAATTATTTTTGGTTTGTAAAGAAGTGTTAATAACCAAAATTGATCAATTCGACTAATTCACAGGTTACTTAGTTTTCACTTCTATCGGCATTTCCCAAAGACTGCTCTGCATGTTTTTATTTTATTTGATAGCTCTTGATTAGACTTGAAAACTGGTATACATTTTATCCCGCTAGTATATCAGGAACCTGAGATATAACCAAAAAAAATAGCTTTTAGCTGCGGTGGAGCCGCGGGAAAAGGGTTTAAATAATTAATATTATTGTTATTTTTAAACAATGTTTTGATAATAATATGATAAAATTGTAATTATGGTTAAAGCAATGAATAACAACAGTGCATAACCAACTCTACTACGTTTTGTACCGTTAATTAACATTCTCAGATATTTTTTATCTCAACGTGTTCTCGTTGCATTTGTACCTATTCTAGAATAGAAATAAATTAATATTATGAAGACGGATTGAAGTAATTTTAAAAACCAATCCCCCCTAGCCAAGCGGAATAAACGCTAGTTGAATATATTAGAATAGAATAATAAATGTATGAGATTGACATAAGGTTACGAAAACGTAAGCGTAATAATGTCAATCCGATACATTAATTTTTCTATTCTATTGAAGTGAAACTTCTAATGCGACTTCCCACACGTTTATCGCTATATGGGTTGTATGAAAGTACTGTTGCGTTAAACGATCAACGCTCCTGAGGAGGGGGAATAGAAAGAGACAGAGCGAGAGAGAATGCGTGGCACTCGAACGCATGCGCGTAGTATACCTGTTACAGGCCAGCGTGAGCGTTAGCAACGAGTACCTAGCGTCTAATATTCCAACGCAAGAGGGAGAGAGAAAGAAAGATAGGAGGAAAGTTTACGTCTGCTATTGCATGATTATTATCATAATGTCACTTTTTGTCCAGATTCGATCCGTATGTGAATCTTAATCTTTTCTATTCTATTCTACAACGTTTATGTCACTTAGCTAGGGGGACTAAATTACATTCTCAGTAACAAAAGTTAAAAACTTCCACGCAAAAGTTGTCCCCTATTTCTATTATATCCCTATTTTTATTATCCCCGCAAGGGGAAAAGGAATTTGCTAAAGCGAAACATAGTGTTAAAATACATGGAACGTCATAAAAAAAGTCACTAATAGTCAGAACTGCAGGCACTTTCCAGGGGAGCTACCCCCAAACTCGCGCTTAACCGTATAAATAACTTTTTTTCAAGTGTAGGTGAAAAAATGGCTGCCAAAATTGAAAGACCTGCCACATTAAACGTCTGTCCCAGCTCACTACCTTTACAGACTTTCAACTCGATGGCAATTTTGGAAACGTCTGAGGAAGAAATAATCTCTATAATCACGAGTCTAAAGTCAAATTGTTCTTCTGGTTGGGATGGCATGCCTATTAAAATTATTAAAGCTTCAAAACATATTCTGGCCCCAATCATAACGCATATATGTAATCGCTGTATCACCACAGGGACTTATCGAAGAGCCTTCAAAAGAGCACTAGTCCTCCCGATTCATAAAGCTGGTAACAAAAGTGACATTAGTAATTATAGGCCTATATCTATACTTCCTGCCCTATCTAAGATCCTAGAAAAGCTTTTAAATAAAAATCTTAGCAGATTTTTAAATGCAAAAAATATTTTGGCGAGTAACCAGTACGGATTTAGATCGGGACAGAGTGCAGAGGATGCAGTGATGGCACTTACTGATCGGATTATTAAAGGTTTGGATGGAAAAAGGAAATGCTTAGGAATTTTCCTTGACTTATCCAAAGCTTTCGACACCGTCTTTGTGCCGGCTTTACTGGATAAATTAGAAGAAATAGGTGTAAGTGGTATCCCTCTTAGCTTATTCAAAAGTTATTTAAGTGAGAGGACCCAAATAGTTAAAGTAAAGAACTGTGAAAGTGACCCAGTCTTTGTTAATTATGGTGTGCCCCAAGGCAGTATTTTGGGGCCTACCCTCTTCCTCATATACATAAATAGTTTATGCAAGATGCCCATCCCACACTGCAAGATTTTTACTTACGCAGACGACACAGCCCTCTTGCTTGATGGAGACAATTGGCAATCGGTGTATGCTAACGCAGAAGTGGCTCTGAAGTATGTTGCGGCTTGGTTATCAGATAATCTATTGACCCTCAATTTAAAAAAAACATTTTATATTGCTTTTGGTATCAGATCCAATCTCTGTGCTCCTATAAAATTTACTCTTAAAGCACATACTCTTACTTGCACTACATACAATAATTGTAGTTGTACCTTACTTAATAGAGCTAATTGCGTTAAATATCTAGGTGTGCAGATAGACCAACACCTAAACTGGCACGCACAGATTGATTCCCAAGCCTCACGTATCCGAAAATTAATAGTTATTTTTAAAAAGCTCAGAAAATCCACAGATTGTAAGACTATTATGTTGGTATACACAGCATTGTGTCAATCCATACTAACATATTGTTTGCCGGTTTGGGGTGGTGCTGACAAAACCAGTTTCCTTCGATTGGAGAGAGCGCAGAGAGCGGTACTAAAGGTCATTTGCTGTCGACCGTTCAAATATCCAACCACAAAATTTTTTACAGATTGTAATGTACTCACGGTAAGACAGCTATATGTGCTTCAAATCGTCCTCCGTATGAAACGGACACTTAATGAAAACGACAGTGAGTCAAGCGGCAGAATCAAATACAATATATTTAAATCAGAACCACATCGTACGACTTTTGCAGCAAAACAATATTATATAAGAAGTTCTATAATATACAACCCATAAATAAAATATTAAATATTTTCTGACTCACAAAGTACATAATTAAAAAGAGACTGAAAGAGTTTTTAACACATTTGAGTTATGATAGTACAGAGGATTTAATACTTGGTAAATATAACATACATGAATGAAGAGAGCGTAATGCGTTAGGATGTATTTTATAGCGTCACTTGGTTATTCATTTAACACACTCACACACACACACATACACACACACAACATGCACGCACACACACATACACACACACAACATGCACACACACAACATGCACGCACACACACACACAACACACGCACGCGCTCACACACACACACACACACATGCGTGCGTACACATAAACACACGAAAGCACACCCTCACTCACTCACACTTGCGCACACACTTGTGTCCACACACACACACACACACAATCACACACTCACATTAACACAAAAATATAAGAAATACCACACTCATTCCATTTATTTACAATTATAATGATATGCTGGCTTAATTGTTTTAACTCTAATCGGAATCGTCTGACTTCCTAAGATACAGGTACCTGAACCTAGTTTAGGAGTCGGAGATCATTAATCTTGTACCTAGTTTTAAGCGCTATTGTTATTTGTGATGTATACATTTTTACTATTATTTTTATATAGCCTTATATAAGGCTTACAGTGTCGATAAAGAATTATTATTATTATTATATATATATATATATATAAAAAGGGGGTAAACATAAAACTATGTTATTTCTTGTAGGCCCATCTCTATATATAAATCTCAACAGACAACTAACTCTACGTAGTAGATACGTACTAGACAATTCCAAGAAACTAGTTAATTTTGCGAGTTAAATGTCAGTGATTCTGGTTAGATTTGTATGTAAATTTAGTGGAGGAAAACCCGCAAATGACCTTAGTTAACACATAACTCGTGAATCGTACGAACAATAATTTATTTAAGTAATATACAGTTACATAATAAGAAAAATCTAATTGTTTGTATTTTTAGTTAGGTGTGTGATACACCTCTGCCTACCCCTTCGGGGAATACAAGCGTGATCCTATGCTATGTGTTTATCATAAAAAATTTCAGTCTCTTTGCAAGGCAACGAGTCTTCTGTCTAATCCACACCCAGTGCGGGTTGGCAGACTTTACATCTCATAAATAAAGATTGTTCAGGTTATCCGGTCTATTTATAGATGGATGACCGTATGACAGTACTGGGTACAAGGCACTTGATGATCACATAACAATAAAGGCAGCCTTCAAACAACATTAATAAAATAAATACATACATTAACCGATAACCGTTCAGGGCAACGAACAGGGTAGTGTGGGGCTCTCACCCACTGAATAAACCCGCCGTGTGCCGTCTCTCCGCCTGTTTTGGCGGACCATTGGAACTGTGTGACATTACTTCAGAGATCCGCCAAGGGGTTAACCTTTTGAGTACACCAATTGTGCCATTGATATTACCATTTATCATTAGATAACTATAATAAGTCTACTATTTTTTTTTTCAGTTAACAAAGTCATGTATTACTAGCTTCTACTGGATAATTTCGCCTGAATCTCAAAATTGGGTCAGTATAATATAAGTCCTTCACTTGTCTGCTCACACTATGATGTCGTACATTAATTATCTCTATATAAAAACAGCTTAAATCTCACAAGAACCTAAGATTTTTGAAGGATATAAAGTATCCTATGTATTAATCCAGGAAATAAACTATCTGTGTGTCAAATATCAAACAAATCTGTTGAGCCGTTTTTGCGTGATTGAGTAACATTCAAACATCCAAACAAACTTGTTTTTTCACCCCGGGCATACGCCTTCTCTAAAAGTAAGATCTCACTTGCCTAGTGCGGGTTGGCAATACTTCACAAGCCGTCGAGAAAATCTCTCAGGCACGTAGGTTTCATCACGATGTATTTCTTCACTGAGCAGTGATAATTAAAAAAAAACTTATACCTACATATTCTTTTAAAATCTCGAAAATTCTGAGGTATACGTTGGGCCTCGAAATCGATACCATTGCTTTTGCCGTCCTTGGTTTTAAAGCTATCACTGCTACAAACAGAAACTTACATTGAATTATCACTACACTCGAACAAAGGCTGTGATAGACAACATACTTACGTGTTGTTTATACGAAGGACACAGACGTTCAAATCCCTTCACCAGTGTTAATTATTTTAGCGATTTGCATAATGTTGCTAAAATAGTAAATAATTAAATAATTCCCATTATATATTTTTTATTATATATCATAATTTTAACCTCAGGTGTTTATTGCTAGATAATATTAGATGTCAGCGTAGAATTCATGCAGCCTTGTATATTTTTTTTTTTGTTTTTTTTTTTGTTAAGGTGATCCGTTACAAGTCGCTAGGTCACATCATCCATGAGATGGCGTTAGTTTTGCAAAAACTATCAAATTATTTTGTTGTATTTAGTGAGAAATAAACATCTTTTTATACATTTTAGCGACAGTATAAATATATCTGTAAAGCGTCTCGAAGATTATTGAAACGATTTTTGCAAATTCGGTATCCATATTTAAATAATATTATTGTCAATTGGGCTTTAATCGCAGCAGTACGAACCAGCGTTACGCACATAAGCACGCTGACATCAATGATTTTATGGATCATTATCATGATCCACAAATTTTACAGTAGAAGATCAGGTATTTGAAAACGGTTTTGTATGGGAAACGTATCGCCTTAGGCGGGAAAACATTAATTTGTCTAAACGCACACTTCGTCGTTCGGGGCAACGAACAGGGTAATGTGAGGCTCTCATCCACTTAATAAACCCACAGTGTACCGGCACTCCGCCTGTATTGGCAGTCCACTAGACATTACTTCATTGGTAGTTTATACAGTTCATGCAGCGTAGATATAGGTACCTTAATGGCGTTTTAACAAGCCGTTCATATTATGATTTTTGTAATTAATAAGCTGTTACACTAAACCCACCATTTTACTTGTAGATAGAATAATAATAGATTTGTATTTAAGCAGTTACATAATTTTTAACTGACTTCAAAAAAAAGAAGAGGTTATATATATATGTATATTAAGTATTTGACATGCTTAGCATCACTTTGTGTTTAAAGAAGAGGTTATCAATTTGGATGTTTATATATATTTTTGTATGTATGTTCGGGCATAAACATACATACATACTTAAACATAGCTGGCGAATCGTGGCATGTAATACACCTCTGCCTACCCCTTCGGGGAATACAGGCGTGATGCTATGTACTGTGTATGTTCGGGCATAACTCCGTCATTTAGAGACAGATTGCAAAATGCTTTTTTGCTTAAATGAGGTTTATTCCGAAATAGTCCGAAATTGGTGGAGCAGTTTTTAAAAAATCAACAAAAATCTAAAAAATTGTATATTTCGATGATATTTTTTCATTTACTCTGAATTCTCGCTGTCTCATTGGAGCAGCTCGTTGAGTGGACGTACCCATACACGAAGCCTTTCTTAATGGTCTTCGGAAGACTCTCCGAGACGAGAGAGAGGCTGTGCTGTTTCTTTCACTATTGCGTTTTAGGCTCTCATCTTCGTCAATTTCAGACTCCTGTGCTCAACGCTTTCTCATAGGAGATGCACCCAAGGAAGGCTTCCCTATCATGTACCAACTACTTTAACCTACGCATCTATTTTATAAAAAAACTAAATATAAATGATTTTAACTACGAAAAAGCAAAAAATAAACAATTAAAAAAAAAGAAAACACCCAGGGAACTAAAAAGTAATTGGTATTTACATACGATTTCCGTGCTAGAAACCTACCTACTGATATGTTTGAAGCCGTTAATTAGACAAATTTTGGCCAGGAAGGAAGAATAGGCTCAGCGCCTTTTTATCAAGGTCTCATTTCGGTCGAGGATTATGTACCTAACTGCTAGTGATAACCCGTGATTTCGTCTACGTGGATTCTTCAGAATTTACTCATTATCTGTCTATACCAGTGGCATGCACTCCATACATGCAAATAAGCTCTGCATACCCTGTAATCCCATACTTACATGCCATGCCACTCTAATGATAAAAAACTAGTTTAAAAAAATATTAATTTTTTATGGCTATGGTTGGATCGGCGAACACGCAACGCTCACCGCGCAGGTACCGCTACCGCTCCCTGTGAGCATAAGCAGTATTACGCCGTGCTTATTTTTCATAGAACGCATCTCTTCAAATCCCGTGTGCTCGTAGTACACAGCAAAAGTGGAACTGTGTCCGTGAAAATGTGCGCACGTCTTTGAGTTTTGGAAGCATAGCTCATTATTGCAACCGGCCAAATTGAGAAGCTGTAAAAGCACCGCTTACCAACCACCGTTGTTGATTGCAGAGGGTCGTCTTTTTTAGTAGTTTTTTAGTTCGTAATTGGAAAGTTTTTCCGCTATATTGTTTATATTGTTATTCTTGGCGCAAGTGATACACCATCAAGTAATGATTTGGTAAGTTTATTGCAATAAAATGGAAAATTATATCTGTGAGACCTGTGCTGGAGAAGTGTATTTATATATATTTAGTGTTTTATTATGGATATCATTTATGTGACTTGTATGTTACCATCAATCACTTATTGCACGCCTCATAAGCGAAGCGTTGAGGTGTGTACTAATCTCGTTTCATGCTGAACAACTGATTTTTCAAACTTAAAATGTCTCTATTTACCAATCATATATTGCACTTGTAAAATAATATATACTTACACACATATATCAAGAAAAATCACTATGTTTAACACTCATGATATTTTTGATGCCATTTTTGTTATTTAAACTAATTAAAAAACTGTTAAAAAAGTTCTGTCTTGGACGTCCGTGTGTTGTAGGTAATGTATGTTAACACGATAACGACTGAAATACTTTACTAATCGAGTTTTTTTTCTTTTACGATTCAGTATAATATTACGAATAGAGCTCTATCACTTTTCAGGGTCTGATTCGATGTGGTTTAATTGTTATTAAATAAACAAAAAAATAGTGAATATTTACGCTCGACTCGACACTAAAACCAGCGCTATACCTTATATCGTGAGAACTACTTCTATAAACCAATATAGTAATACTTCTTAAAATTAGGGCTAGATGGCGTATAAGACATGAGAATCACATTAATAGGTGCTTTTTGAAATTAGCGCTATCTATGTGATTTATTGAAAACTACTAATAATGTATTGGTCTATACATTATTAGTTACTTATCAAATTATCAATTTTATTGCGAAAAATGAAGATTATGAGGCATGCACTTTTGGATTTTCCAAAGTATTTAGCTATTCATATTGGTCTCAAACAAACATCATGCGAAGTTAAAGGCACTTGCGGTAACAAGCTGAAACTGTTTTTTTTTTATTTATTTTAGTCTTGCATACCCTGTCTGAAATCTCTGTGCACTCCACTGATCTATACTATTACAAAGCTGTAACAGAGCTGTGTACATTTAGGATATTTGAGAAAAAAATACTGTAATAGACTATATAGGCGTGTCTAAACACAAAACTATTTTTTTTTTTAATTTTTGTCTGTGTTTTGTTCGCGCATCATGCAAAAGCTACTGAACGGATTTTGATGCAACTTTTTTGTTTGATATCTCTTGAGTAGACTTAACAACTTGTATACATTATATCCCGCTACTATATCGGGAACCTGAGATATTACCTAAAAACTAGCTTTTGGCTGCGGCGAAGCCGTGGGCAAAGGCTAGTAGGCTATATAGGCGAGTATATGAACACAAAATATTTTGTTTTAGAATTTTTGTCTGTTTATCTGTTTGTCTATGTTTTTGTTCGCGCATCACGCAAAAACTACTGAACGGATTTGGATGCAACATTTTTATTTGAGAGCTCTTGATTTGACTTAAAAACTGGCATACATTTTATCCCGTTACTATATCGGGAATCTAAGATATAACCTAAAAAGCAGCTTTTAGCTGCGGCAAAGCCGCGGGCAAAGGCTAGTATGTAATATAAATACGTAATTCTAAAGCACAGTTTAATTCAAGGTAAATATAGCAGGAACCGTACTTTTTAGGGATAAAAACTGTTTTTCTGTATTACCAAATTAATGTATACACAATTGCATAGTTTTGCGTGCAGCCGAAACAAAAATCAAATATACTCACTTTCACATCTTTGGTAGGTATTAGTATTTCACGTTATTATAACCAAACTGATAGCTATGAAAGTACCCAATGAAGACGACATACTGTGGCATAAATTATTTAGCATATAGCATCACGCCTGTATTCTCCAAAGGGGTAGGCAGAGGTCTATTACACACCCACGGTTCGCCAGCTGATGCATGATTAAGTCCCACGTAATAGGGGGCGAGCCTATTGCCGTCTACCGGGCACATTTCTAAGCTCCGGGTTGCTACTGAGAATTTTTCTTCATACGAAATGCTTAATAATACTGCCCAACCCAGTGACCGAACGGAACCCGAGACGCCATGATCAGCAGGCGCTCACACTACCGATGCACCACAGAGGCAGTTTTAAATTATAAAATATAGAAAATAACACTTTTATGAATCCACATCTTTAGACCTGTTGAAGCCGATGTTTTTTTTTGAAAGTTCACAGTAAATAGATAAGTACATGAGCTCACATTCATTTGTAGATTCGAGCAACCACTTGATTAATTATCTAATCACACACACTCAAGAGCATATAATTTGATATATGGTAATTTACTCGACATACGCTGCAAATAGTATGTGCAGCAGTCAGTGGGTCATTAATTTTCAATGCCGGAGGTGAATGTATTACCAGCACGTGCAGAACAGTTAATTAGTAAAATACTAGCTGTACCCCTTGGTTTGACGTGCCTTTTAATTTTTTTTTATACTACGATGGTGATAAACAAGCATTCGGGCCACCTGATGGTAAACGGTTACCGCTAGCAACACCAGAGGCATCACTATCTCTAAGGAAAGTGATAGGGACCCCTAGTTAATTTTAAAGAAATCCGTTTATTTATAAATTATTTAGAGTAACAATTTTTAGTAATCTTTGTTTACCTGTACCTATATTGGGGGCTTAGAATGTATTTCACAAAATCGTGTCGACATCGCATCGTTTCATTGCGATTGGTTGAGAGATCACCGTGATTGGCCGAGGGTTTATTGCGACATTAGCATCTATGTCTCTGCTATTCACAATAAGACGATACGATGTCGGTACGACTTTGTGAATCACATTACCTCAACCCTTTGTATTCGTTTAGTGTTCTTTCTGAGTTTGTTTTAATTTTTTATCAATCCCTAAGGGTTGTAGCATGTTGTTAAATATCCTTTCTTCTAAATTGGGATAAATGTAAACAGATACCTTACCTTCCTGAATTAATAAATTAATAGTTTAGTAATAAATGAAGAACGTTTTATCAGGTCGAGAATTACATAATTGCATGAAGCACATACGTGGTACGTTAATTACATAATTACATTTAGTTCTTGCTGTATGTCCTTATCTTTGCTTGAGATACCAGTAAAAAATATCGTTCATAAAGCTAGTTTTGACTTGTTGCAATCACTAAACAATTTATCTTACTACTGGAATCTCTGTATCAAAGTCTATAGGTACTTAAGTTCTCACTGCCGCATCTCCGTTCGTTTTTCACGTGAAAATTTGCAGCAGTAACCGATTACATGATTACATAAATTACAAAGCCGCTTAGTCACTTCATTCTTGGGTAATCCAAGAATTATCCACAATCGAGATTAAAAATAAATATACGGGATTGCTTGTAAAGGACCATTTTGCGATGGCTTTTCTTATTTCTTGTGTGAAATGAAATGACTCGACAATTACTCTTGGTATAGTTGAGTCCATGAGCGATGGTTACCATTTACCATCAAGTGGGCCGAGGTCCGTCTGCCACTATTCGAAAAAAAAAACAATACCTATTTTCAAAGGAATTCGTTTGTTATAACGCGGGAAAATGAAACGAATAATAGGAAAATTAAAATTTTCCGTTCTCAATCTACTGTTATCACAACCCGAGAAACTATACTCCAAAGATACCTACATTATACACTGAATAGGTACTTTATTATTAAGTAGGTGACCCGGTGAACTTCGTATCACCTACAATTTATTTTACCAGCGATTATCAATATCAATCTTTTTTTATCTATATTTTTTAGCATTTGACATGCTCCGCTACTTTTTAAAGTACAAATTATTTGTGAACAAGGAAAAAGAGATTTTTTGTACGAGCGGATTGGGTTGATGCATGTAAATGTATTCCGATAGATGGCGTTTGGTCGTAAAGACAAATGTGATGAGGAAATTAGGATGACCAAATAGTTAGATATTTTTATATATATTTTTAGCATTTGACATGCTTAGCAACATACATTAAACACAAAGTGAAAAACGTGAAATCGAAAATAACAGTCACGAGCAGGATTCGAACCTGCATCTCCTGGATACCGTCCAGATGCTTTGCCAATTCAGCAATCGTGACCCTTGCTCCTGACTGCTAATCTCGATAACACATTCATACTTAACGTCTTTGGGTGACGCCTGCACCATCTGTCGGAACGGTATCCAGGAGATGCAGGTTCGAATCCTGCTCGTGACTGTTATTTTCGATTTCACGTTTTTCACTTTGTGTTTAATGACCAAATAGGTCTGTACGATAGCTCAGTGACTTAGAGTACTTCCCCAGATTGGAAAAGACGCGGGTTCGATTCCCGCTCGTACAAACAATCTCTTTTTCCTTAATCACAAATAATTTGTACTTAAAAATATAAATCTTAATAAATAATAATAAATAAATAAATATTCACGGACATTTTCACACAACGTCCTCTGGTCCCAAACTAAGCTTAACGCTTGTGCTATGGGTACCAGATTACGCATATAATACATATACTACTTTTTTTGTAAATACATACATATTAATAGATAGAAAACACCCAGACGCAGTACAAATATCTGTGTTCATCACACAAATAATGGTCCTGAGTGGGAATCGAACCCACGACCTCGTGCACGGAAGTCGGTTACACTACCGACTACGCCACGAGGCCCGTCAAAATAATCAATCTGCATCGTCTAAAGTTTGAATCGTAGATTCTTATTTGAATGAATTAGAAAGAATGACAGTACATTTTGTCATCTCTTGTCAGTCCTATAATCCAAAAAGGTGATTCGCATACAAAACAACCAATTTATATCTTTTTGAATTTTCAACTGTTTTTATGGGTATATCCCTTATTTAATTAATCTTTTAAATCACCCATGTATTAGAGCGAATAATACAAAAAAACAATTATTCAATTCCGTCAAGCCATTTTTTAATTTTAGCAAGACTAACGTACAGCAATTGATTTTTATATGTATATATCTACTATAGAAGATTAACACAAATATCTCATCATGTTATAAAAGAAATAGGTATATTATCTGATCCAAACATTTTGAACTATTACAAAAATAGATTTGGCCATGGTCATGAGATAGGTGTTTCGTATACATTCTAACGTATTTAAATTCAATGATCACGTCAGTACCAATACTACTCATTCCTCATCCATTCTTCTCAAACCATCCGTTTCAATAGCACATAAGTAGGAATACCAAATTATAATAGTAGATATTTACACTAATATTATAAAAAGGAAAGATTTGTATTTTTGGATGTTTGTAATGAATAAACTTTAAAACTACAGGACCGATTTCAAAAATTCATTCATCATTAGAATTCTACATTATCCCTGAGTAAAAAATAATATGTTAATAAAATAATTGCTACTAAATTAAAATACTTAAGCCCTAAAATAATAATGTACAAAAATATAAATAAGGAAATGTAAAAAAATAAGATCAAGTAAAAATAATTGAAAACCCTTAAAAATAACGTATATACACGATAGATTCTAATATAATATTGCGTCTCTTTGATATAGGTACCTAATATTACGATAATAATACAGTTTTTGTTGTTAAAAGTCTTGGAAGAATACAAAGAACAAAATATCAAATAGGTACGTGCAAAATAAATTAGATTAGTCGATTAAATTTAATTACTATTTATATGAACATAAACACATAGCAGTCTAAAAATATCTTTGAATGAATGCGACCTATAACGAGACGGGCAGAACGTAAAACCAGTGCTATGTATTCGCGGGAGATGTTGTACGTGACAAACATAACGTGTTATAGATTCAACTTCCTTGTAAAAAGAGCGTAAGGCGAACGAACGTTTAGGCTTAAAGCACAAATAGTATCATTTTCAACCTAATCCCAATAAAAATCACCGTCTCGTCTCATTCATGATTCTACTTTTACAAGCATTTTTTTTCTTACTTTATAAGATCAACTAACTTATATGTAAGTTGGTACGCATCTTGAGGGTGTCTGTATATCTCACATTTTGTCTTTTTATTTTCAACCTTTTACTGAGCGAAAAAAAAACAAATGGTTTTGCATTATACATAATATATAGATAGGTATATTATAATCACGTCTGTTTCCCTGAGATAGTTTTGGTTGTATCTGAAGCGGATTTTTCATTACCATGTAAACTATGTAGGTACATCAGTGGAATATTTCTGCCTTATTACTGTAATTTTCAGTAAATAACAAGTATTTGACTGGATTGCAAACGCACGCCATGACATCCCGCCAAAAAGTATGTGAAAACTTATTTATCTATAAGTACCATTTCAAAAGCCGTGTGGGGCCGGCTTTAGAATTGTCCCAACCCTCTCCATCCATGGGAGTCGTAAGAGCCGACTGAGGAAATACCGAGGGAGTGGGCAGCAGCACTCCTTCGAGTATTAACAACATCCACTGCGATCGTCAACCCGCCTGTCAAGCGTGGCGATTACGGCACTATCCCCCATTCTTGGGGAGGCCTATGTCCAGCAGTGGACTTTAAAAGGCTGATGGATGGACCATTTCAAAACTGTTATAGATCTATGTATGGATATTATAGATATTGGAGAACTCGTATCAAAATTGACAGCACAGTACCTATATAGATACCGGTCTCCCGCCCGAGTACAGCAGTTTTGTGTGATCCATGCAAATGGTTGTTCTGAGTCTGGGTGTACTTTGTTTCGGTGAAATTGTATGTTTGTCAAATCTTCAGCAATATAATGATTATTTATATATGATTTTTTTTTCTGATATGATTTTTTTTTTGTCTAATTTTGTTCGCGCATAAAGCAAATCTACTGAAAGGATTTTGATAAAACATTTAGAATGCGTTTAATTAGACAAAACTAGTACACGTTTTAGCGGTCTACTTTAACGGAAAAGTGAGATATAGCCAAAAATTTAATTTTGCCGGCGGCTGGGCTACGGACAAACTCAGTAAAAAAAATATCGGAATAATACTAAGAAATAATATTCTGAATATATTTTCCTGCTCTATGATTACCTAATTAACCGTTACAAATTAATAATCATACAAAATTATACATTAAATTATTATTTATTGATACAAAAAATCTATTCTGATTCTAGTCACCGTCTCTAGTCTTTTTTATTATGCCAGAGAATAAATATTAAGTGATCACTTATCTAATTAGTGTAATAAAATGAGGTAGTTTTAACACAATAGGTATAATGGTTTTTTTATACTACTACATTGGCGGCGAACAAGCATACGGCCCACCAGATGGTAAACGGTTACCGTAGCCTATAGACGCTAGCAACACCAGAGGTATCACTCGCGCGTCGCCATCTCCAAGGAAAGGGATATGATAGGAAGGATAAGGAGAGGATAGATAGGATACTAAGGAAAGGATAGGAAGGATAATAAGGAGAGGATAGGGAGGGGGTTTGGGCGTCCGGCACTCTCACTCACCATACGAAGCACACCGGCAGGCGTAACTAAGTACCGTTGTTACACGCTGATCTTTGTGAGAGCGTGGTACTTTCCTCGATCGAGCCGGCGCATTCGTGCTGGGATAAGTATGGCTGTACCACTAGCAAAAGGTTTGTGAAATTATTCGACTTTAGTTGAATTTACGGCGCCAACCATGTGGGATTTGGTTTATTAGTAGGTGTATAATCATACGAGAAGGTTAATGGTATGTCATTAACCAAACACATGTACAGTTTGACTCTATTCGGTGATACTACTCGAATCGCTTAGTGTACCTACCTACCTAATTATAAAAAGACTTAATAACTGGTATACATTTTATCCCGCTACTATATCGGGAACCTGAGACATAAACTAAATCTAGCTTCTGGTTGCGGCGGAGCCGGCAAAGGCTAAGGCTAAAATATTTTTCAAATTTGGTTGCTGGCTGATAGTTCTAGAGACCTGCGCATTTAAACAAAAAAAAGCAAATTCAGATTTACCTATAGATTAGTACCTACCTATAGATTATGCAATAAAACTAGAAACTGGTACCTATACTTTAATTTGTGTTGTTACACACATTTTATGTTTATACTTACATAATTATATCTTATACAATTATATCCTGTTTAATCATTCTCTTCCTAGGCTTATACCAAACTTTGTTGGGGTCGGCTTCCGAACTGTTCGATTTAAGCTGATTCAACAGTATTTACACGGAACATCAGCCTATCTGACATCCTATTAAGATATGGAACTACCAACTAATGGAACATCTGGTAACCTTAGAACAAGACCGAAGTCAGAGTTTAAGACTTTAATAACAATGCGGGCTGCCACTATCCACATTTTTATAATTTGATCGTAAAACAACTAAAAGGCAACACAAACAAATTATTTGTGTTAACAAATTTGTTCAAATACACACATAATTTTAGAGAATCTCGAAAACTCAGTGATGTATGCCGTGCGAGGAGCTCGGTCTGGGTTGGAACTCGATACCCCTGCCTTTGCAGTCCTTGGTTTTTACCACCAGTCCATCACTACGATAAGCTTACCTATGTTTAATGACTATTACCTAGTCTTACTACAATCCTCTAATATAAGGAAATTTATACAAACATTACCTACTTAACACTTAATGTCTACTTTCATAAAAGAGAAATCAAGCTTTCGCGAATAACAAAATAATGTCAACAGCTGCGCCGAATTCCTTCCGCTAAATACTTAGGTACTTAAAAACATGACGACCGGCGGATGAGCCTAAAAGTGGCTACACACGATGCAATTTCATATTCAATTTGTCGAATCAATTTGTTGGCCGAGGTTGGATGATTTCCTTTTAAAACAAACAACTTCGACTGAGTCGGGTAAGGCACCTGACGCCTCAGCCGTAAGGGGTCCGGCTGTAAATGCGGCCCCTACTAGAGCAGCTGCGCGTAAAACGCGCGGCGGCAAAAAGTCCCGCAAGGGAGAGAAGACGACGAAGGGAGCGTCCCAGTCGTCAAGGGACGTCTCGATAACGAGCAGCTCGGCCGGCATTTCAGCCGCCGAGATGTCCACCGCTGAAGAGGGTGGCCTGACTGAGGCTGCCGAGAGTCAGCCATCGCGGTTGGCAGAGGTGGTGTCGGAGTCGCGGTTCTGGCGCAAGCGCACCCTATCTCAGGGGGGCGCTGCCTCGGAGTCCGACTTAAGCTCGACAGAGATGCCTCCCCCAAAAATACCCGCAGCGGTTAGGGGTCGAGGCATCGGCCGACCCGGGACACCGATCCCGCGTGCCGCCTCAGCGCACTAGGACGAGGCGCGAAATTTAAGACGGACGGAAGTGGTCCAGAATGCAGAGGAGAGAGGAAGAGGAAGAGGCTTGGCGCTCCTGTCTGAGAGGCTCCGTTTTCCCATCGACAGCGGCGGGCCGCCCACTGCGGCCAAATATGCAGAAAGAGCCGCGGATAGCGTGGCCATAATCTCGACGGTGGCCATGGGCTCGAAGAACCTAAAAGGTAGCTTCGTCCGGGGCCTCAAAATCGTCGCCACGGAACTGTCCAACGTGGTGGAGTGGCTTGTGACGGAGGTGGCTGACCTTGGAGCACAAAAAACCAGCGCCTGGAGGCAACGGTCGAGGAGCTGCACCGAGGGATGGCCAATATGAGGGTCGAGCTTGGGCTCCCTGAGGCCACCCCAAGTGCATCGGCTTCCGTAATGCGGGTCGAGCCTGCTCTCCCCGCGACCGCCTCGCCGCAGCCGCCGCGCCTCCACCCCACCTCGGCGACCGCCACGGCTCCGTCTGCCGCTCAGTCGGGCCCTGTCACTGGGCTCGACGACGGAATGCTCCGCGCGGTTATCGACCGCATGGATGCGGTCTTTGGCCCGCGATTTGAGGCCCTAGCCGCAAGATTGCCGCCGGAGCCCCGACTTCGGCCGCTGCTTGCGGCTGATAAAAGAAGTGCCGCATCGTCCTCGGCACCGACACCCCTGCCGTGCCAGGGAGGGCATGTTTCTTTTGCCACGACGGCTGCCAAACCACTGGCAGCCAAACCACCAGCGGCAAAACCTTCGCCGGCTCCTGTAGGCCAAGGAAAGGGCCAAAAAAAGTCGAGGAAAAAGGACAAGGCGGGACAAGCCCCGAGGGGTCAGCCCCGAGAGGAGTTCCCACCTCTGCCAAGCGCCGCTGCGCCTCCGCGTCCTACTGCGCCGAGACAAGCAGTCGCACCCTCACGGGCTGCGATGGTCGCACCCCGAGTTCCTGCCCCCGCCCCTGCCACTGCTACGTCCTCAGACGGGGACTGGCAGGTGGTTGGGCCCCGGCGATCCCGGGCCAAGGGTCGCGGCGCTGTCTCGGAGCATGAGGCAGCGCCAATCGATCAGAGAGGGGAAGCTCCGAAACGAAGAAAGAAGTCGCGGAAGCTGAAGGTTCCGAAGGCATCTGCGGTGGTGATCACCGTGCTGCCGGAGGGAAGAGAAAAGAGCCTGACATACGAGGCCGTCTTGAAGCGTGCCCGGTGGGAGATAAACGTCTCCGATCTCGGGGACGTTTCCGCTCGCTCCCGCCAAGCCCGGACAGGTGCTCGTATTTTCGAGTCCTCTGGCCCCAGCAGAGGGCGCCAAGACGGCCGACGCAATGGCCGCGAGGCTGCTGGGCCTGTTCCCAGAGGAGAGTGGTGTCCGAGTCGCCAGACTCGTGCGCCGAACTGTGCATTTCCGGGCTGGACGATTCCGTGACGGCGGAAGAGATCCAGGAGGCAATCGTCTCGAAAACCGGGTCTCCCAGCAGCGCCGTCCGGGTGGGCACCATTCGCCCAGGTCCAGGTGGTATAGGTGCCGTCTGGGTCTCGTGCCCTGTTGCGGCGGCCAAGGATTTGGTCACCGCCGGTAGACTTTTGGTTGGCTGGAGCGCCGCGCGGGTAATCGCGCTGGAGCCCCGGCCTGCCTGGTGCTACAAGTGCATGGCGGTCGGTCACACCCGGCCGCTGTGCACAAACTGCTTCGACTGCAGCGGGCTTTGTTTCCGCTGCGGTCAGGCAGGGCACCAGGCGGCTGTTCTGCCACCCAAACTGCCCCGCGTGCGCGGCGGGCAATCACCCCGCCAACCACTGTATGGGGCGGGTAGGGTGCAGGCCTCCGGCCAAGTCAGGCCCTAAGAGGGGGGTGGGCAGCCAATCGGCCCCGGCTACCCAACCCAGCGCGGCTGGACCGCCGCAGCGCATGGAGGAGGATATCGTGGTCCAATAACGGATCACGACACTATCCTCCACCAAGAGAATTTCAGCCGTTCCGCCAGGGCGCAGGACCTCTTCCTGCAATCCATGGCGGAGCGGTCGATCGGTGTTGCCGTAGCCGCGGAGCCCTACATAGTCCCGGATTGCCCCAATTGGGCGGGTAGCGGGGATGGCTCCGTGGCGGTCGTTGGTTCGGCGGCTCCGCATTCCCCGCCCTTGTTACTCAAAGACCAGGGCACGGGATATGTGGCGGCTGAATGGGGAGGGGTCATGCTGTATGGCGTCTACTTCTCCCCTAGTCGTAGTTTGGCGGCTTTCGAGGTCTTCCTGCACAACCTGGAGACCTCAATACGGCGTATAGCGCCGAGCCCTGTGCTCGTGATGGGGGACTTCAACGCCAAATCAACGGCGTGGGGGTCCCCCGGGACGGAGGCCCGAGTTGCGGCGGTCCAAGAGTGGGCGGCAGCGGCGGACCTCGTGTTGCTAAAACGAGGGTCCGCCCTAACGTGCGTGCGGCGCGGGGGTGGGTCGATAGTGGACCTTTCGTTCGCTAGACCCGGTGTCGCCGCACGCGTAAGGAGCTGGCGAGTCCTGGAGGAGGTCGAGACCCTATCTGATCACAGATACATTCAGATAGAGGCCTCCCGGACCCTTCAGGGCGCCAGCAGGGGTCACGCGGCGGACAGAACTCCCGCTTTTCCGCGATGGGCTGTGGGTAGGCTCGACCGGGACCTGCTAGTGGAGGCGGCCATTTTTCAATCTTGGCTGCCTCCCCCCTGACGGAAGACGTGGACGCCGAAGCTGGCCACATTCGCGGCATGCTTACGCAGATCTGTGATGCGGCCATGCCCCGCGTGCGGCGCCCGTCTCGACGGAAGGGTCTACTGGTGGTCCCCGGAGCTGGCGGAGCTCCGTGCGGCCTGTATTCGTGCCCGTAGGTCCTACACCCGCAGCCGACGTCGCAGAATCCGCGACGAAGAGCGGGAGGGCCGGTTGTATGCGGCGTACAGCAGTGCGCGCGCTGCGTTAAAGCTGGCCGCGCCAAAGATGCAAAAAGGCAGGAGATGCTGGAGGGTCTCGAACGTGACCCCCGGGGACGCCCGTACCGCGCGGCGCTGAACAAGCTACGCGCCCAGGCCCCCGCCCCCCCTTACAGAGACTCTCCAGCCGGGCTTCCTCTCTGAGGTGGTCGAGGGACTTTTCCCCTCACGGGCGGTACACACGCCCCCGGTCATGACTCCGCCAGATGACGACCGGGAGGCGACGACGGGGAGGTACCGCCCGTGACGACGACGGAAATGGGGGCGGCGGCAGCACGTATGCGGAGAGGCGCCTCCCCCGGGTCGGACGGGGTTCCCGCCCGAGTGCTGGCCCTGGTCCTCGACCACCTTGAGCCCCGCCTCGGGGAAATGTTTGGCGCTTGCCTGGTGTCCGGACGGTTCCCTGACTGCTGGAAGGAGGGGAAGCTCGTGCTCCTGCCGAAGCCGGGACGGCCTCCGTATACGGTCTCAGCCTTCAGGCCCATGGTGTTGCTGGACGAGGCGGGCAAACTCCTCGAGCGGGTAGTCGCTGCCCGCATCGTCCGGCACCTAGGAGCGGTTGGCCCCGACCTGTCCGACGCCCAGTTTGGATATCGGGCGGGTCGGTCTACGGTCGACGCCATTCTGCGCCTGAAGGTCGCGGCTGTGGAGGCCGTTACCTCGAGGGAAGTGCTGTTGGCGGTGTCGCTCGACGTCGCCAACGCCTTCAATAGTCTGCCATTCGGCTGCATCAATGAGGCACTCCGGTACCATGGAGTGCCCCTCTACCTAAGGCGGCTGGTGGCAGACTACCTCGACGGCCGCAGCGTCCTCTTCGTGGACCGGGAAGGGGACGTTGAAAGGAGGGCTATGTCGTGCGGCGTCCCGCAGTGTTCGGTTCTTGGGCCGCTCCTGTGGGACGTCGGCTACAACTGGGTCCTCCGTGGCCGGCTCCCCCCTGGGCTGGGCGTAATTTGCTACGCAGACGATACGCTCGTCACAGCCCGGGGCGGGACCCTCGAGGAGGCGGCAACGTTGGCCACCTCAGGTACCGCGGAGGTGGTCAGGCGGATCGAGGCGCTAGGGCTTAGGGTGGCCCTTGAAAAGTCGGAGGCCCTACTCTTCCATGGGCGCCGACGGGGCCCGCCCGCCAGCGCCTCGATAACCGTCAACGGTGTGGGCTTTCCAATCCAGGCCCACATCAAATATCTGGGCCTGGTATTGGATGGACGGTGGCACTTTGACGAGCACTTCCGCCGTCTTGCGCCAAGGCTCGTCAACACGGCGCCCGCCCTCGGGCGACTGATGCCGAATTTGGGTGGACCGAGTCTTGCGTGTCGATGACTCTACGCGGGGGTAGTACGGTCGATGGCACTGTACGGCGCGCCCGTGTGGGCGGAGTCCCTGGCCGCTCGCAATAGGGCCCTTCTGTAGCGTCCACAGAGGGTCGTAGCGGTCAGGGCAATACGGCGCAGGCGGCGGCAGCCACCCCTCGCCGATCACAATGTCATCGTGGCGGGAAGATGCCCGCCGCGCCACCGTCGTAAAGTGGAAGTCTCGGCTAGAGACGTCCCGGGCCGGTCTCTGGACCGTGGGGGCGCTCCGGCCGATCTTGGAATAATGGGCAGGGCGGCAGCACGGGGTCCTCACCTTCTGGTTGGTGCAGGTTTTGTCGGGGCATGGTTGCTTCGGCAAATACCTGCACATGATCGCTAGGAGGGAGACGACCCCAGGCTGTCACCACTGCGGCTGTGACGAGGACTCGGCGCAGCACACGCTCGAGTCGTGCCCGGCCTGGGAGGTGCAGCACCGGGAACTCGTTGCAGTCATAGGCGTGGACCTGTCGCTGCCGGCCGTTGCGCGAGCGATGGTTGGCAGTGACAGGGCCTGGACCGCGGTCGCCGCCTTCTGCGAGTCTGTCATCTCGCGGAAGGAGGTGGCGGAGAGGGCCCGTGAGGAATCCTCCTTCGTGGACCCGATTCGCCGCCGGCGCAAGGGGCGGCGTGCGCGCGCTTACCTGTGCCTGATGCTGCCCTAGCCGAGGCTGAGGACGGTGGGGTCGGGAAGTACCTTGCCGTCCGCGGAAGCCTACCGCGAAGGTGCAACGCTCAAGTGCGCGAGGCGTCACTCAAGAGAGGGTGTCCGAAGGGGCTGCCGCCTGCGGATCGCGGACGTAACGACGCGGTACCCCTGATCCGCCGTAGCAAGGGCGGGTGGTGGCGCACGGTGGGTTGTTAGTGGGTGAGAGCCCCACACTACCCCGTTGTCACCCCGGGCAGCGGGGTGTGCGGTAGGACATTTTTGCCCACCTAAAATAAAAAATAAATAAAAAAAAGGTTGGATGATTTCCTACTCACGAATGAATCCCTGCTCATCATAATTTCATTTCGATAATGTCAAAACATTGAAAACTTCCATAGACAGCACTATGATTCTTTCAAAATAGCAAAAAGCTGGAATTGCATCAATAACACAAAACAAGAAGAAAGAAAATAGATATTGGAAAAATAAATGATGTTGTTGCGGAAAAAATGTCATAATGAGTATAATGTTTGTCTTATTATTATTTATTTTAAAACGTTTAACAACGATATGCCGTAGCGTAGTACTGCCTACAAACGTGTTCTGATCGCAAATTACATCAATTTGTATCAACCAACCGTTCTATACACCATTCAACGCTCATTCAATCTGTTAATTTTACTTGCCAGTCGCCAACATGGTCGACTTGACATTCAATATGATGAAGGCAAGCGTCAATTTGCTTGCTTGATCAATTAAAATTGAATCGACGGATTGAATATGAAATTGTATCGTGAGTAGCCACTTTAACAGTGGAACACGTAAACCTTTGTTGTCTTTTCTATCGATCACGTCCGCCGTTGTGTGACACAGTTGTATTAGTTATGTCGCATTATGCGTTCATGTCAGGCGTGTAGGTAATCATCGAAGTTGATCAATGATCGCTTGCGGTATCGTGCTGTGATTTACCACTGAAGGAATGTAATATGGTTCCGGTGGCCCGCCAATAAAGGCGGAGAGACGGCACACGACGGGTTTCTTTAGTGGGTGCGGGCCCCATACTACCCTGTTCGTTGCCTCAAACGACAGGGTGTGCGGTTAGGAAAATTTTTCCCGCCTAAAAAAAAGGACTGCCTCGTGGTGGGTAATATGATCATTCAGAACATCTATTGTATCGGAATGACCATATTTATATATTTTAGATACTAGCATCTGCCCGTGATTTCGTCTTCGTGAACTTCGTTGTTTCATTTCTGGCCAGTAGGTCTAGCCTGTGTTGTAAGTTGCATTCTATGATCGCTAACGCTAATAGAAAACTATTAAAATGTATGGAAATTGGACATGTCTAACATTAAAACTTAACGGTAGACATAGGTTATTGAAAATTTAGGATCGATATTTCTTTTTTTGAAATAACGTCATAGAAACTCAATTAAATATATTAAAAACTAGTTTGGTACTAAGTATATTGGTAAAATGACAACATTTGAAAATAAATGCTCCTGTTGCTTTGATATACGTTCAGAAACAATATCTTGATGTAGATACTAGATACTTAGACTTATGAAATCATTCGCAGTTCCATCAAGGTATCTGCAAACATATAAGAAAATACAGTTTAAAAAATTTCGCTGTAGAGTATTCAGATCTCGTTCTTACCACCAATAGTATGAATAAGAATTTGTAGAAATATGTAAATACTATTTTGATCTGTATTTTAGCACTTGACATGCTCAGCTACTTTAAAGAACAAATTAATTGTTCAATGCATCCGATAGGTGGCGTGAGTTGTAAAGTCATTTAAAAGCAACTGTAAAGTGGAGATTTGGACTCACCGTCGGTGCCTGCGATGCCTTAGCGGTCTGGAACACTTTCCCGGATTGGAAGGAACGCAGATCCTGCTCGTAGTAAAGTTCTCTTTTATCACTTTCACAAATAATTTACATTAGCGTTCTGAAACCTAATATTTACATATTAGGTAAACATTCAGCTGATAAGTGTTGACTCTCTGATAAGTGTGATCTCTCTATAAAACAAATACTCGTATGTTGGTAAGGTTGGTGCCTTCATATAGTATAATAATAAAATAGAAAAAAATATTATGTAGGTTACCGTGTTTTTGGCGCATGCATCAGATAATTGATGCATTCATAACGTACCCCATATTTTCTTTTCCAATCTTACCAACATACCACCCGGACAGACATACAAGCAAGCGTGTTAATAATATCAATAGTAAATAGTAATAACATGCATTAGGTAAAACTTTTTGGTGTATTTCGTTATAGAGTGAGGAAGTTTAATTTATTTTACACCAATATAAACGAAAAGGAAAGGAAACGAACGTCTTGCTATCCTTTTAAAATAAATCATTAATTTTTATGCTTTGAAGAACCTTGCAAATATTTTAAACATAAATTCTTAGATCCCTCAGATATTTTATGAAATATAATACTCATTATATATATTCTTATGTACGAATAAGTGTTGCAATTATTTATAAGATAATAAAAATATAATGCAAGGTTTACTTACTAAGTTCACAGTACATACTATAAATTAAATTAGTGATAATCATTAATTATTAAGTCAAGTAATAGATACCTACTAGTTTTATAAGTATACGTCATTTAATTACATAAACGGTTCGTTCTTTGTTCACGCATGCCGAGTATGTAACATAAGTTAGTTGATATAAATACATAATACATTGAGTTGGAATTAATTCTACACGCATACTGACTATAGCTAGTATATATACTAGCAGCATAGCATACCGAAGACACTATTTATAATAGAGAAATAATCTTTATACTATAAGTAAACAGGCGTCATCGTGAGCTCAAAGGTATTTGCCAATTTTAATTTTAGAGGTAAAAATGTATGCGACTTCTAATTTACTAAATCAAGTTTTATTCGCTAATTCACTATTGTAATCCAGTGACTATGGATGCTGTAAAGTATTTAAAACGTCGGGATAGTTTATAATCCAGTATTTTACACCTAAACATAGAACTGCTGCCTTCCGCGGCAGTCTCAAATTTGCTGCTTCACATTGTTGGAATGATCTACCTCCTCCACTCCATGAGATGAAGACAGTTAAAAGCTTTAAAAATAAATTTAAGCATTTTCTTTTAGTCCAACAAAAGGAATCCAGCAGCTAATTAGGTACTAAACACCGAACCTGTTTATTAACGTAACTTTAATTTCCATCTACCTCACACACTATTTTAAGGCGTCCGGACGCTCGGCTGGCACACAACAGTTTTTCATTGCACATTTCACACTTTACTGTCACTAGGATGGCCTTTGGCTTACCCCGAGCATGGTACCGTTACAATTTTTTTATGTCTTATTATATTTTCCATTTGTAGTTGCATATGTTTGTTTGGTTTTAATCTACTGTTTTGGTATTTGCAAGTATGTTACAAATATTGTAACTACTATCGACTATTTTATATGGACCTTTTTAACGTCTTTTCAAATATGTTATACTCGTAAACATATCTATATATGATATCATACCTGATATGTAATAACTATTTTGTTCATCTGTTTCGTCACTTAGGCTCCCATTGAAAATCAGCGTTGCAGTGTAATTTACGTTACAGTGCAGCAATATTGCTGAATGGGCGCCTTATTGTCATGTAATTATGTTATGTTTAGCTTTACCTAATATGTATACTCGTATAATATTATTCTAATTGTGATTCATGACAATAAAACTTAGATTTCCTTCTTTCTTTATTTTACCAGATTCCGTAAAAATAGTTTTATTTCACAATTCTTACTACTACTTAGTCTACTTACCTACTTACTAATCTATACTAATGAAGAGGAAAGAGTTGATTGTTTGCTTGCATTGAATAGCTTCAGAAACTACTGGACCGATTTGAAAAATTCTTTCACCATTAGAATCTTACATTGTCCCTGATAAATATAGGCTATAGATTTTTTTTTAATAAGTTAGTGATCCGTATGAAAACTTCGATAATGTAATCAAACGTGTAAAAAAATACCAAAAGTAACCTTATATCGCGTACGCTGCGGAAATTATTGAAAATAGAACAAAGTGATGTACTACAGCTCTATAGAGAACATCAATATCTACAAAAAAGTCCAGTGGGTCTAGCCAAGTTGCATTCTATGATCACTAACGCTAATAGAAAACTATTAATTGACATCTCTAACGTTAAGTCACGTGACTTAGCGTTATAGATATTGTTAAAGACTTAGATAAATATAGGTTCTTTATTTATGGTTAAAGATTTCCAATTCCCATACATTTAAATAGTTTTCTATTAGCGTTAGCGATCATAGAATGCAACTTGGCTAGGGGCTAGGCCCACAGTGGGCCTAGCCAAGTTGCATTCTATGCTTCTATGGGCCGATACCATACGTCTAACTATAACTGTTATGTCACAATAACTACTTTTTCATGTTACCCGTTGAGGTGGGTACTGCTCTCGTTTTCCATTAAACAACTGATTTTTCAAACTTAAAATGTCTCTATTTTTTATCATATATTGCATTTGTAAAATAATATATACGCACACATACCAAGAAAAAACACTATCTTTAACACTCATGATATTTTTTGTGCCATTTTAGTTATTTAAACTAGTTAAAAAACTGTTTAAAAAAGTTATCCGTTCGTCCGTTTGTTGTAGGTAATGTATGTTAACACGATAACGACCAAAATACTTTACTAATCGAGTCTTTTTTTTTCGTTTACGAATTATTATGATTTCGAATAGAGCCCTATCACTTTTCACGGTCTGATTCGATGTGGTTTAATTGTCTATACTATTATTATAAAGAGGTAACGTTTGTGAGTTTGTGACGTTGTAAGGGGTAATCTCTGGATCTATGGAATTGATTTTCAAAATTATTTCACCAATAGAAAGCTACGTTATTGTGGAGTGTCATAGGCTATAATAATTTCCAAAATTAATTACGCATCTTTACTTAAACTTGAATAATGTAATCCAAGTTGTAAAAAAAAATTGCTTTCATCGCGTGCGCTGCGGAAACTATTGAGGATAGAACAAAACAATGTACTACAATATTAAAGACCGAATCAAAATCTGTAAAAAAGTCCATGATAGCATATGCCTATCTCCTACGGATAACTCACAATGACTGCTTTTACTGTTAAAATTGTGGATTAAAAATATTTTTGTGAAGCTTATTTAGCCCATATGATATTAATTTATATCTTTATAAATATGTTTTAATTATATGGGACGAATGTACCATGAGTCATAGGGCTCATATTGAAGCCGTGAACCGTATGCTAAAAGACATCAGAAACTCAGACGCTGATATGGGTTGTTTTTGCGGGCAATTTTCGGCAAATGCTGCCAGTAATAACAAAAGGAACACGCGCCGATGTCATCAGGGCTTGCTTAAAATTATCATGCTTATGGAGTTTCGTTGAAACTCTCAATTTATGAACAAACATGAGAGCCCACTTGAGCGACAACTACGATAACGACTTTCCGCTTCAACTACTGAATCTTGAAGAAGGAAAAATTTGCCGTCCTAACACCAACAGTAGGGATGACATTAAACTTGACAATCGGTTAGGTCACATATTACACAGGTTAGAAGATCTTATAGACGCAATATATCCCGGTCTTGAAAGTTTAATGGAAAGAGATTATCATTGGCTTTGTTCTAGGGCAATAGTCTCACCCAGAAACGATTCAGTGAATGAGATAAATAAAATAATTTTAGGAAAAATTCCCGGTCAAGTCAAACACTATAAGTCCATTGACACGGTGTGTAATATTGAGGATACAGTGCACTATCCTCAAGAATTTTTAAATTCTTTGAGTCCTTCTGGCTTACCTCCCCACGACCTTATGCTAAAAGTTGGCATTCCTATCATGCTTTTAAGGAACTTGAGACACCCCAACACGTGTAATGGCACAAGGCTGCTCATAAAAGAGTTGCGGGAGAATATAATCGTGGCGACCATTCTCACAGGGCCAGCAGTGGGACAACTTGCTTATATTCCGCGGATACCCATGATTCCACCTGATTTACCTATACCGTTTAAAAGGTTACAGTATCCCGTCAAGGTCTGTTTTGCCCTCACTATTAATAAGTCCCAGGGTCAAACATTTTCTCTGGTGGGCATTGACCTGAAAGCACTGTTTTTCCCACACACAACAAACGGCACAAACAAACGGGCCGGGACAAAAATATTTCTAACGCGGAACGGAGTCCGCGGGCACTGCTAGTTATTAAATAAACAAAAACATAGTGAATATTTACGCTCGACGCGACACTAAAATCAGTGCTATCCTTATTTCGTGAGAACTATTTCAATAGACCAATCTAGAAGTATTTCTTAAAATTAGCGCTAGATTATTATAAGACATGAGAAGGTACTTTTTGAAATTAGCGCTATCTATGTGATTTATTGAAAACTATACATTAAACACAAAGTGAAAAATGTGAAATCGAAAATAACAGTCACGAGCAGGATTTGAACCTGCATCTCCTGGATACCGTCCAGATGCTTTGCCAATTCAGCCATCGTGACAATTGCTCCTGACTGCTAATTTTGATAACATATTCATACTTAACGTCTTTGGGTGACGCCTCACATTTTTCACTTTGTGTTTAATGTATAGTGCTAAGCATGTCAAATGCTAAAAATATATATAAAAATATCTAAATATTGAAAACTACTTAATAAGACCAATACATTATTAGTTACTTATCCAATAATCAATTTTATTGTGAAAAATGAATCCTACTACTAGTAAACTAATATTATAAAGAGGTTAGATTTGTATTTGTGTATGTATACAAATGACAAAGGCTATATTTACTACTAAAAATAGATGTCTTGCATAACGATAAATTTACTCTACGTTTATCACAAAATGTTTAAAAATAAAATGTCTACCCGTGCGAAGCCGGGACGGGCCGCTAGTATATTATAAATGCGAAAATGTGTTTGTTTGGTTGTTACAAGTTCAAGCCATTACTACTTCACCGATCATCATAAAATTCTGCGTACATATAGTCCAGAATCCAGAAAAAGACATAGGCTATTATCCCGGAAAATGTATAGCTCCTATAGGATAGCAATTTTTAGATAGGAATAATAATTAGTGTACTGATTATTTATATTCGGAAGTCCATACGACGAAGTAGAAGGCAGAATCAAACCCTTAGATACAACCTATAAATGTGAAAGTGAGTTTGTTTGTTTGTTACGATTTCACGCTGTAACTACTGAACCAATCATTATAAAATTTTCAATACATATAATCTAGACCCCAAAAAAGGATATAGACTGTTTTTCAGCTCGGAAAAAGGTATGGTTCTCTTGGGGTAGCTATTTTTACATAAAGATAATGAGTGTGCCGTATTTATATTCTGAAACCCACGCGGATGAAGTCGCGGACATGATTTATCTATAGGTAATATTATATAGCTGTACTATTACAGCTATATAATAGTACCAATATATAAAGAAATAGTATAAAGAAAAAAAATCATGCTCATCTTAAATGTACAGACACAGCTCTGTAGCTGTGTCGGTACATTTAAGATATTTGAGAAAAAATTACTGAATTAGGCTTTATAGGCGTGTCACTCACCTAGGACAACGGGTAACTCAATAAATTCACCACGGTTTGACATCACGTCATAAGCTTATTTTTACACTTAAGTATTTAGCAATAAGATTCATCATTCTATACATAATATGCTATGGAATAGAGAACAACAATGAAATTTAATCCTACAAAAGCCAAAATCTTTTTAGGCTATATCTCAGATTCCCGATATAGTAGCGGGATACATATGCATACCAGTTTTTAAGTCTAATCAAGAGCTATCAAATAAAAAGAGTTGCATCAAAATTCGTTCAGTAGTTTTTGCGTGATGCGCGAACGAACAAACAGACAAAAAATCTAAAAAAAATTGTTTTGTGTTGAGACACGTCTAGGTATATAACCTAATACAGACATATTTTCTCAAATATTTTAAATGTACAGACACAGATCTGTTACAACTTCATAATAGTTAGGAAAAATTATGTTAAATTCAATTTCGAAAATCTTAAAAAGTCTGACTGATCATTTATTTAATCTGACTATTTAATCTGGTAGAACTTTAAGGTGAATCATCCGAATAACTATCGATTATCACGTCTCTTATAGACGCTATAATACAAGAATTAAAATGAATCCCTACTAAAATCATAAATGCGAAAGTGTGTTTGTTTGTTTGTTCATTTTCATGCCATGACCTGAACCAATAATTAAATTTATAAGCATATAGTCTGGCGCCCAGATAAAGACATAGGCGGAGTCTGGCTGGTTACTTTCATCCATCCATCAGCCTTTCAAAGTCCACTGCTGGACATAGGCCTCGCCAAGAGAACGCCACAATGATCGGTCCCGTCATAATGCCGTAATCGCCACGCTTGGCAGGCGGGTTGGCGATCGCAGTGGATGTTGTTAATACTCGAGGGAGTGCTGCTGCCCACTCCCCTGGTATTCCCTCAGACGGCTTTTACGACTCCCGTAGGTAGAGAGGGGTGGTACAATTCTAAAGCCAGCCTCACACGGCACGGTTACTCTTCATCCCGGAAAAAATAATGGTTCCCGTGGGATGGCTATTTTACATATAATTAGTGTGTCGGGGAGTGATGATAAATATATTCTAAAATCCATGCAGACGAAGTCGCGGGCAGAAACTATTTATTAATAATTGTAGTTTGGTTTACTGTTATATTGATTAGTAAATCAATCACACAGTTAACCAGTTTAACTCACTGACGTAATATCGGATATGTACCTATGTTGTGCTTATAAAAAGTTTACTTACTGATCTTGACTTTAACTGCCTCCGTGGTGCAGCGGTAGTGTAAGCGACTGCTGATCATGAGGTCTCGGGTTCGATCCCTGGGTCGGCCAGTGGTATTGAGATTTTTCGTAAAAAAAATAAAAAAAATAAAATTCTCAGTAGCAGCCCGGAGTTTGGAAATGTGCCCGGTAGACGTCAATAGGCTCGCCCTCTATTACGTGGGACTTAAACATAGCTGGCGAGTCGTGGGTGTGTAATACACCTCTGCCTACCTCTTCGGGGAATACAGGCGTGATGCTATGTTTGTTGTGTGTTGTGTTACTTACTGATCATTGTGTAAATCGGCTGTTGTCCGCTCCAGATGAGCGGATTCTTCATCACCATGTAAACGTACATACGTGGAATACATCATTGACGTTATACATTTCTGTTATTTACATGGAGTATGTGACAGGATTTCAACCGCTCGCCATGACGTGCTGTGTGGTAACGGACTAAGAATACAAGTGTCACCACCCCCTTTCCCGCGGGTGTCGTACAAGGCGACTAGAAGAGAGAAGTAAGCAATTATCACCTATTGCATTACTGGTTGTACCAACTTACCAAGTGACTAGTGAGAGTACTCATTTGCTATCGGGCCCGAATGGGTGGATACCACCGTCTCCTGTGTGACCGGCCATGAAGCACGTCAATATGTTTTGGCTGTAGCAGAAGATAGCCATTTATACTTTCATTTCACATCTTAGAAATTAAATGGTGCGCAGTGGCTTGACAATACTCTCGGTATAGTTGAGTCCATGAGCGACGCTTACCACTTACCATCAGGTGGGCCGTGGCAGGTCTGCCATCATCAGCAATAAAAAAAAGTGACGTCCCGCCAAAAATTCCATGAAAATACGTATAGTCTATAGATTATCAGGCAGTTAAATGGAAGGTTCTTTTGTACAGGGATTATTATGTGCCAGTCGACGTATTTATGTTATTCGCGGACCGTGCTAGCCATGACAGGCATATGCTAGTATAAAGTACTTCACGGACGTGTATGCTCTAGAACAGGGTTTGCTGCAATTTTTTTCCAGCGTCGTAGCTTCTCCTTACAAGGTCTAACAAAGGACTTTTTTCGCGGCGGCAACGTGGTCGTGCTCCAAATGCTATCAAACTCCATAAACGGCGGTTAAAACTAATTTATTAGACACGAGCCATACTAAATTTACTTTAACCGTGTAATGAAAATACCATAAACAGGATTTAGCCGTTTCGGAGACTAATAGAAATACACGCAAAAAAATAAACATACTTTTTGGTTTTGAGGAAATTTTTACTTTATGCAGTAACTGATATAAACCGTAGTAAACTTTAGCAACAGTCGCGAAGTGTTTTTAGCGGTTGGGTAAATTGTCATACAATTATCCACGCGTTATAACAGATGTATACAACAGAATTGACAAAATATTGTTTATTAGTAACATTGATTGTATACATCTTGTATACGCCGTGTATAAAAGTTTATTAGTAAGACGGTTAATATTTAATTGTTTGACGCCTTGTTTATCCCAGCATATACCTATGGGCCGGCTCGATCGGGGAAGTACCACCATTTCACAAAAGTTCTGCGTGAAACAACGTTAGGTAGCCATATCATTGTGTTTCTTGTAGGTAGTAAGAGCGCCGGAGGCCCAAACCCCCTCCCTATCCTCTCCTTTTTTATGCTTCAGAGTCAGAATAATTAATTTGTGAAACATAGGTATGATTACAATTCAAGATCTTAAATAAACAATTAGTGCTCTATGCTTTGTCGTTAAGACATACAAATATTTAAAAACCATAAAATCAAATAGAGTTACAATGTCAGAAACAAATGAAATACATTAAATAAACGAAATAACACAACAACGAAATAACAATATACATTAAAAATAAAATAAATTTCACATAATAATAAGAATAAGAAATAATATATTTTTTTTTGTTTTTTTGAATTAAATGCACACCATTAAAAAAATCATCAACAGAATAATAACATTATTCAATTAATAAATTATGTAGCGTCTTTTTAAATTTTACCAGTGGCATACTTTTAATAGCGTCAGGAATTTATTAAAGATGTTGGTGAAACACCTAAATAACTTTTCTGCACCAATGCTGTTTTACACTTCGCATCCTCTTCTTATATATTATTCCTCCTATCCATTTCCTATCCTTTCCTTGGGAGTTGGTGATGCGCCTCTAGTGTTGGCTGGCTACTTCTACCATCAGGTTGGCCATATGCCTGTTTTCCACTCGCGCAATATAAAAAAAGTCGAGCATATCAAAATGATGATAAATTGTGACTTTCTTTAGCTGAACAAAAATAGCTAGCACATACGGAACTACGACAGACATACTAGTAAATTAGGAACGTGAGATTCGCCTTTAGCCCTTCTAAACCACGCTATAAAACTAAGTTATTTATAACTTGACATTATTGTAACCTCAGAATACGTATTGCTCGGGAGAAGATACGATTTTAAAGTTTTGCACGACATGAATATCATGAAATAACTTTTAATACGCTAAGCGCACAGCTTTAACTTAGTGTAACAAGGAACTACACACTAACATTCTATATTTAAATTACTTTTTTAGGGTTCCGTACCCGAAGGGTCAACACGGGACCCTGTTACTAAGACTTTGCTGTCTGTCTGTCCGTCCATCTGTCACCAGGCTATATCTCAAGAACGGCGATAGCTAGACAGTTGAAATTTTCACAAATGATTTATTTCTGTTGCCGCTATAACAACAAATACAATAAAATAATAATATTTAAGGGGGGCTCCCATACAACGTCTGTCTGTCCGTCCGTCTGTCACCAGGCTGTATCTCAAGAACGGCGATAGCTAGACAGTTGAAATTTTCAGAAATGATGTATTTCTGTTGCCGCTATAACAACAAATACTAAAAACAAAAAAATAATAATATTTAAGGAGGGCTCCCATACAACGTCTATCTGTCCGTCCGTCTGTCACCAGGTTGTATCTCAAGAACGGCGATAGCTAGACAGTTGAAATTTTCACAAATGATGTATTTCTGTTGCCGCTATAGTCAATGGTACGGAACCCTTCGTGCGCGAGTCCGACTCACACTTGGCCGGTTTTTTATATTACCTAATGGTAAATGGCAGGATGTCTTCGATCATGATTATTTTAGTTCGACACGACACGATCATGAGGAACTGAAAGAATAGTGAAGCAAGGTCTTTGATTATATTTTAGTCGAGTTGACATTGTTGTGCTTTGAAAGGGATTCTGCTTATAACTTGTTTTGAAATGTATTCTAAAGACTATATGCCTAATATATACGCTCATGTTAATAATATAATATAAATAACGTAAGCCTTATATATCCTTCACATGAGCGACTCAACGGAGTTTATTGGATACCTATAATATATTTTATGTTTGTTAGATATTGAATCCTTCACACAGGAATAAAGATTTATATTGCACTAGACTTTAGAATATAGATATAAATATATCACTCTACTTCACATTAATTATCTATATGTTAAAATAGCTATTCCAAGGGAACCATTCATTTTTCCGCAATGAATGCCTTATATATTGTCCTTTTCTGACTCCAGACTATATTTACGTACAATTTCATGGTAATTAGCCCAGTCGTTACTGCGTTAAACCGTAACAAACAAACTCACTTTTGCATCTATGTAAGTATACTATTATAAAGCTGTAACAGGGGGTGGGTTTATCTAGTGGGTAAGGGCTTTATCTACCCTGTTCGTTCCCCGAACGGGTGTGTGGTTAGGTAGATTTTTCCCCGCCTTAACAAAAAACAAGGGGTGGTAATTAAAAAAATATGATAAAATATGTGGTCTATATTTCTACTTGCATATCACAGTATTATTTCTGCGATTTAGCGGTTTATAATGTGCAGTCTGCGGTTTTATTATAAATAACAATATTGGTTTCGCGGTATTACATAATGATCTGTAAGCAGATCAGGGTTATAATAATAATTTTATAACCTAGACAGAATATCATACACAACACAGAGTATTATTCTATCAAGCCATATTAAGCACACAGCCTATTACTATCAAAATCGAAGAAACATTTAGTACTGCACTTGTCTTCGGCCGCTATTCCGGCGCAAGCAAGTTATATCTGAGGTTCTCGATATAAATAGTAGCGGA
Source organism: Leucoma salicis (assembly GCA_948253155.1). Taxonomy (NCBI): domain Eukaryota; kingdom Metazoa; phylum Arthropoda; class Insecta; order Lepidoptera; family Erebidae; genus Leucoma; species Leucoma salicis. Next base: position 6,490,167 of record OX411820.1, on the reverse strand, counting down.
ATAAAATGTATACCAATTTTTAAACCTAACCGAGAGCTATAAAAAATAGATTCATCAAAATCTATTCAGTAGTTTTTGCGTGATGTGCGAACAAACAAACAGACAACAATTCTAAGTAAGTTCTTTTATGTTCAGAGATACCCACATAGTCTAATTTAGTATTTACGCACTAATAATATACACACTGTCACTGGCCGCCGTGACCGAAATCTTTCAGCCCCCAGAAAAAAAAAAAACGAAACGATAGACGAACTTTCGTTTGGCTTCATTGTGATTGGTCGCCTGAATCACGCGTCAAATTCTCGACTTATCAGGAATCACGCACAATGACTCGAAACGAAAGTCCGTCTAACGTTTCGTGTTTTCATTTTAAAGGGGGCTAGAGATTATCCTCACATACATTTCATTTAACACTGGGGTCAACTTTTTCTTTGTATGTATGATACCATCCATCCATCCATCAGCTTTTCAATGTCCACTGCTGGACATAGGCCTCCCCAAGAGAACGCCACAACGAGCAGTCCTGTTCCGACCGCATCCAACGGCTCCCCGCAGCTTTGACCAGATCGTCGGTCCATCTGGTGGGGGGCCGTCCTACGCTGCGCCGTCCGATACGTGGTCGCCACTCGAGAACCTTTCTTCCCCAATGGTTGTCGGTTCGTCGAGCGATGTGGCCTGCCCATTGCCACTTCAGCATGGCAACCCGGCGGGCTATGTCGGTCACTCTCGTTCTCCTACGGATCTCCGTATTACGGATTCGATCACGTAGGGAAATACCAAGCATAGCCCGCTCCATGGCCCGCTGAGTGACTTTGAGCCTTGATACGAGGCCAACATTCAGAGACCACGTCTCTGTTCTGTATGTCATAATATATTTATATGTATAAGTAAAATATGTATACTAACTATTACAAAGATGTAACAGAGAGCTGTGTCTGTACATACATATAGAAAAAATACTATTAGGCTATACCTATAGGCCCAGAATATAAAAGATTTTTTTAGATTATTAGTTTGTTGGTTCGCGCATCACGCAAAAACTATCCAACGGATTTTGATGCAACTTTTTTTATTTGATAGCTCTTGATTAGACTTATAAACTGGTATACATTTTATTTCGTTACTATATCGGGCACCTGAGATATAACGCAAAGACTTGCTTTTGGCTGCGGCGGAGCAATAATATAAAATAAAAACAGGCCAGAAAGGTTTTTTTAGTTGATTTTCGCTCCATAATGACTATAAATACTGCTAAAGTTAAAAAGAGGCGGGTTTCAAAACCTGTTTAATTTAACAGATTTCAAACGATACATTCTTGGTAATATATATCGCGTACACCCAGACAAACACTCAGTAAATCACCGTTTAAAATGACTTCTTTGCCTGCGAAACATGACAATAATAGCTGAAATAATTGTACAGTCACGCGTACCTACCTATCAATCAACCGGACTTCCTGATTAGTATTCCAAGATAATACCTACCTACCTAAATACATAGTTACATACAAAAAATAGTAGAGTTTGTTTTTTTGTCCTTTTGTTAGTTTGAAAGCGCTAATCTCTGAAACTAGCAAGCGGATTTGCAAAATTCAAATTCTTTCGCATTTAAAGCGCTTAACATAGCATGTATAATTTATTAAATATAAGATGACGACCAATATTATTACCACGAAAATATGGTCAATATATTGCTGAAGTAGGTACTTTAAATTATAATTCAGCCCATGACGCTTCAACCCGCCGCGACGCTGCAGGCCGCAACTGCGTTAGCGAAGTCCTTAGAATTTGGTTAATATAGGTAGATACTACGTCACTCTAAAATAATATATATTAATTTTCTCTCTGCTAAAATAGGTAGGTTCATGTAGGAACATGAACCTAAAGTTTTTCCGGGATAAAACCCTCTTATGTGTTAACCCAAGTTGTCTGTATGCAAAATTTAATCCAAATCTGTACAGACATTTTTGTGTGATTACGTAACAAACATGCAAACACAAAATCTCGCATCCATAAATAAAATGAAAGACATCTGTCGTTTACCAATTAAGTTTTTTAAGTTTTATTTCTAAAAAAATATTGTGATATTTTCATTTAAGATAAAGTTATTAAATTGAACCACATAAATAAGCACGCAAACGAAGTAGGCAGTATCAGCTAGTTTATAATATTATTTAAAGTTAACACTGCACTAATGAATTATTCTTGTGTAGAGGAGTTTTTACAAACATACAACTTAGGTAACAGACACATAGTACAGCCAGACTCAGAATAGATAACCATTTGTGGATCACACAAAGAGTTGCCTTATTGGGGAAATCGAACCTGCAATCTCGGCACTGGAGGCTATCTAAACCACTCCGGCAGCAATACATAATTATATATATAAATAATCATAACAGTGCTTCTATAAATGTATTCTTTAGTAATGAACGCCTTCACAAAAATCGTCAATGCACCAAACCGTTACCTTTATTTTTAATTTTTTAGCGAGGAAATCCTTTATGGATACCCCCTGCCGGGCGGGCAGAGAGTTTATGCCGGAGTCCTGATTTTCACAATCGGTATACCTGCTGCTGCCCGCGGTGTTCCTTCGGACTTCCTGTGGCCAGGGGCGAGGTATACGCTCTAATGATTTCCTCTACCGCTGGCAGGTCTGGCCCTCCAGTGTTGGTGGCCCCGTCTGGTTTGGGGGGCCTAGCCCTCCCTCGTAGAGTGGCGCTCGCGGAACACGTGCGCCGCCATCTCGGGCCTGCTTTTACTAGGGTGGTGGACTGCCCTAGGTCCATCACCCTCAGGCTAGCGCTTATGGGGGCCGGAGGTCTACAAGCGCCCTTTGGCGCCCGGTGCGTTTTTTGCGGTACGGGAGATGGCTGGTAATCCCCCGCTCACGCTCCGACGCCTCCTTTGCGCGCATCGCCTGCTCGAAAAAGGAGACGGTGGCGTCCCACCCACTCTCGCTCCGGACCATGGCCTTTACCACGGCTGGGAGCGAAAGCATTTCCACTCTGACTGCCTTGGCGAGTTCGCGGCGCTGCTCTGTCCAAGCTGAACAGTCCACCAGCGTGTGCAGTGCCGTGTCATCGGGGCAGTCACCGCAGTGATGGCACTGGGCTGGCTCCTCTCGGCCTATGCGACACAGGTACTTTCCAAAGTAAACATGCCCGGAAAGCACCTGTGTCAGACGGAAAGAGAGGGCGCCATATCGTCTCTCCAGCCACTCGTCCATTATGGGACTTATCGTGGGATCTGGAGGCGTGCCCAGCGCTTGGTCGCACAAGTCATTCCCTCCATTCCGCCAGTAGAAACCGGTGGAGCTCAGACCGATACGTCATGAGTTCACGAGGCGATAGCTCCAGCCCGCAATCTCGTGCCTCTCCACGCCAGCGATGCAGAGATGCGAGAGACGTCGCCTCCAGATCCCACGGCGGAGTACCAGCAAGGAGGCTTGCCGCCTCATAGAAGATCGTGCGGTACCTCCTGATAATCCTGACGGCCATCACCCTTTGGAGTTGCCGCAAAAGAGCAGCATTTTGGGCCGTCAGAGCACCCACCCATATTGGGGGGCCGTACAAGGCCATAGACCGCACGATTCCTTCATAGAGCCTCCTGCAGCAGGTGTCGGGTCCTCCCAAATTCGGTAGCAACCACGAAAGTGCGCCCGCCACGCGAGTCTGACCAACCCGTTACCTCCTTTGTTTTCTCAAATACCTAATAAACAACCGAAAACTGGCATTGAATGTTTTGGAGGTCGTCACATTTAGTTATATAAAATGCAGAAATATAATAATGGAAAAACAACAAGGAGTAGGTATATAAATATCTTTTAAATTAGCAAACAAATATGGCAATTACAATTATAAAATATCATGTATACGTTTTTTATATCAAACAAAACATTATTGCAGCATTCTATTATTTTTAAGCAATACGTCTTTATTTTAATTATTTTTTTAATCTCACACATTCTACATATTATTATCTTTCTGGAAAAAATCTCTAAAGAGTAAATCTTATATAGCTACTACTTATTACATTAACTGCCTCGGTAGTGTAGTGGTAGTGTATGTGACTACTAATCATGAGGTCTCGGACTCGATCCCCGGGTCAGGCAAGGCTATTGAGCTTTTTCGTAAAAAGAAAAATTCTCAGTAGCAGCCCGGAGTTTGGAAATGTGCCCGGTAGACGTTAATAGGCTCGCCCCCTATTACGTGGGACTTAAACATAGCTGGCGAATCGTGGATGTGTAATACACCTCTGCCTACCGCTTCGGGGAATACAGGCGTGATGCTATGTTTGTTTGTTTTGCTACTACTCGCGATTTCATCTGCGTGGAGTTCAAATACTTTAAACCAGCGTAACCCACAGGTACTTATTATCGAGATAAAAAGTACTCTATATATATTATCCAGCCCATCATTTACTTGTATAATTTCGATCAAATCCGTTGTCCGTTGAGCCTTTAATGGCATAGCTATAATATATACCAAAAATATCAATCCTATGGAAACTATCCATGTTTTGGTAAAAAGAATCCTATGTGTTAAGCCAGTGTATCTTCTATCTAGGCTCGCTTATCGCTTAGGCGTAATTAAGGGACCAATATCCAAACATTTTCATAAAGTTTCGTATTTCTTATATATACTACATGGGTGCCATACTAGCAACACCAGAAACATCACTCGCACGTCGCCATCTCCTAGCAAAGGATAGGAAAGATAATTAAAAGAGGAGGATAGATGCTATCCTCTCCATAGTAACCTAATTATCCTCTTTTTACTATCTTTCCTATGATATTCCTTGAAGGTTTTTTATTGTTATCCTTAACAGCTCACCAAATGCGATGGAACCATGTGATGTGGCAGAAACCCCACAACCGCGACGCGCAATATTCCGCAAAATTTCCTTTTTATTATAACAATGGACTTCCGTCAAGTATCCTAATAAAAGCATAAGTAATTAATAGTGATTATAAAATTAGTACGATAAATAATAATAGTATAGGTAACCGACGATACGTATACTATTACATCCCTAGTTAATACGTATTAAAAGCCTAGTCAGCTACTTTCGCGGAATGGTATCATGTTAATATGATCCTCTTCATTTATTCATTTTATAAAGTTAGTTCTGGGACGCGACGTCAAACGGCTGTGTGAGGTCCATAAAAAACCTTCAAAAGTTTTTGGGCATTTTTAAACACTAACGAGCTCGGCCTCCTAACAGTACATATAACTGAAACTAAATCGTTGTTTGTTTTTTAACGTTATCTAAGTACTTACATCGAGATAAACGAACATTTAAATCCACGCAATTAAAGACTAAATTAATAGTAATTTATCAGATGCTAGTTCCTAGTGGCCACCGTTTCTACCTTGCTTGGTTAACTTATGCAACGAACGTCAGTAATTCTTCAAGTTGGTTTTATTTTTTCCGACAGCTTCAACAATCATTGACATAAGTGAAGTTATACTTCTAATGCGACTTGAAAATGGTTGCGTTAAACGTTCAACGCTATAGGGTTTGCGTCATTATTAGGTAAAATCTTAATTGTAAAATTAAGTTTACCTGGTCGGTATAATGTATGAAAATATTGCCGACAGATGGCGTAGGCGTCACCCAAAGACGTTAAGTATGAATGTGTTATCGAAATTAGCAGTCAGGAGCAATTGTCACGATGGCAGAATTGGCAAAGCATCTGGACGGTATCCAGGAGATGCCGGTTCAAACCCTGCTCGTGACTGTTATTTTCGATTTCACAGTTTTCACTTTGTGTTTAATGTATAGTGCTAAGCATGTCAAATGCTAAAAATATATATAAAAATATCTAAATAATTATAGGGTTTGCGTCATTATTAGGTAAAATCTTAATTGTAAAATTAAGTTTACCTGGTCGGTATAATGTATGAAAATATTGCCGACAGATGGCGTAGGCGTCACCCAAAGACGTTAAGTATGAATGTGTTATCGAAATTAGCAGTCAGGAGCAATTGTCACGATGGCTGAATTGGCAAAGCATCTGGACGGTATCCAGGAGATGCCGGTTCAAACCCTGCTCGTGACTGTTATTTTCGATTTCACAGTTTTCACTTTGTGTTTAATGTATAGTGCTAAGCATGTCAAATGCTAAAAATATATATAAAAATATCTAAATAATTATAGGGTTTGCGTCATTATTAGGTAAAAATCTTAATTGTAAAATTAAGTTTACCTGGTCGGTATAATGTATGAAAATACTGCCGACAGATGGCGCAGGCATCACCCAAAGACGTTAAGTATGAATGTGTTATCGAAATTAGCAGTCAGGAGCAATTGTCACGATGGCTGAATTGGCAAAGCATCTGGACGGTATCCAGGAGATGCCGGTTCAAACCCTGCTCGTGACTGTTATTCGTGACTGTTATTCGATTTCACAGTTTTCACTTTGTGTTTAATGTATGATAACATTAAAAATGTTGAATTTTCATTTAGATTGATTGTTTTGTTTTCTCGCTAGCCTACGTTATTGTTTTTCCGATAAGGCGATGTGGTCGCTAAGCGACAAAGCCTTGTACTGTGATATTTAAATAAATAAAAAAAAAATTGATATTATTCATCGCTTTTTGTTTTTTAATCTGTGCCACTGCGACAACGGCTGCCAGCGGCCAAAAGCAATTCATTTAAAAAAATGGCTGAATATAAAATAAGAGGAAAAGCTTATTATAGTAATTGAAAAACAATGCTAATAGAATCTTAATCGTGCCATAGCCACGTTACTCTTTTGTTTATAAACAAGGAAATTACGGATTCATCGCCAAGACCGTGATACTTCAGACCTGCACAGAATATAAATGTACTATCATCAGTTCCTGTATTACGTGTGTTGACATCTATAATCTAAGCATCGACTTAAAGTATTTTTTGACGGTACGTACAGGACCGGATTTAAACTTAATGCCGCTCCTGGGCACCGGAAAAAAATCCGCCCCAATATTGTAATTTTATATAAACTTATAGTTTTATATATATTATTTTTCCTCAATTTTTTTTTTAATTCATTGATTGATTAAATTTCTGAAAAATGCAAAAAAATCCGAAACTTTTGCAAACTGCCTCGGTGGTGTAGCGGTAGTGTATGCGACTGCTAATCATGAGGTCTTGGGTTCGATCCCCGGATCGGGCAGTGTTATTGAGCTTTTTCCTAAAAAGAAAAATTCTCAGTAGCAGCCCGGAGTTTGGAAATGTGCGTCAATAGGCTCGCCCCCTATTACGTGGGACTTAAACTTAGCTGGCGAGTCGTGGGTGTGTAATACACCTCTGCCTACCTCTTCGGGGAATACAGGCGTGATGCTATATACTAATTAAATTTCTTTAATTCCAGAAAACAGAAAAAACGATTATTATTTTAAATCTCCAAGGAAATAAATTGATTAAATCATTTTGATTATTAATTTTTACCAAAAGTGGCAAAATTATAATTCACAAATAATGGATGAATTGAATTTCTTGAATTATCATTTAAACAGAAAATTATTAATTAATAGAATTAATTAATTATATTGAGCAATCTTCATAAGACTAAAAAAAAATTTTTTCCCTCAAAATGTTGCCGGCCTAAAAAATTTGCCGCCCTGGGCACTTGCTCCGACTGCCCCTAGTGTAAATCTACCACCCGTATGTATTTTAAATTATGATAGTTACAGATATTATAATACTAAACTACTCTGTGGTGTAGCGGTAGTGTATGCGACTGCTAATCATGAGGTCTTGGGTTCGATCCCCGGGTCGGGCAGTGTTATTGAGCTTTTTCCTAAAAAGAAAAATTCTCAGTAGCAGCCCGGAGTTTGGAAATGTGCCCGGTAGACGTCAATAGGCTCGCTCCCTATTACGTGGGACTTAAACATAGCTGTCGAGTCGTGGGTGTGTAATACTCCTCTGCCTACCCCTTCGGGGAATACAGGCGTGATGCTATGTTTGTTTGTTTGTTTATTATAATACTTTTTTATTGAAAATAGGTTCAATTAGGTACAACAGACATTTTTTTTTTTTATACTACGTGGTTGGCAAACTACCATACGGCCCCCCCCTGAAGCGGTGTTACCTGAGCCTATGTAGTAACACCAGAGGCATCACTCGCTCGTCGCCATCTCCAAGGAAAGACAACGGGTTGCCACTTATCATAAAGCTGCCTGATGCCCACTTTTTACTCCCGTGGGAACGAGACGTGACGGATGGTGAACCACGTCGCCAAATATGCTATATAATTTCTCAGTACAATCCATGTGTGATATTTAATTATTATCATTAGCGTGTTACTGTTGATGATGAGCCGAGAATCTCCATGCCTAATAGCAGTAGGCAAATTATGTTCCTTTATTATTCAGGCGATGCGTAGGTTAGGAGATACATCAACACATATATCTATTTATACATAATGTACGGCTTGTTGTACATATGCTACGTTCTTGTATACAAATGCGTCACTCTTATAGTTTAGTTTTAAAAAAATGTATTGGTAGAGCTAAATCAAACATGAACTTAATAAAAATATCTAAAAATAAGTGCAAAGCAACTTGGCAAGTTATTAAAGATAAGATTGACTACGTACGAAATTGCGACAACATCGAGGCAATTGAACAGAATCGCAATATGGTTAAAAACCCACAAAGAATAGCTGAAATCTTTAATGATTTTTTTATCGATCTATCCAACAAAAACGCTACGCAAACTCGGAATACTAGCCTCGGTAATTTACAAAATGTCAGTAGTACCATATTTCTAAAACCTGTGTCTGATATCGAAGTGGTTAAAACAGTTCGCTCCTTAAATAACACCAAATCGGTTGGTGTCGACGGCATTCTACACATACTTTAAAAGAATGTAATCTAGTCATTTATCCCGTTTTACAAGACCTATTGAATTTATCATTAACTGAAGGAGTATTTCCGGATAGACTTAAGATATCACTCTTATACCAACTTTAGGTAAAATATTATTATCCTTTGTATTTATTTATTTATTTAGGACAACCAATAATCGTTACATCTAAACTACATTTAAAAAAATACAAGATGCACAGTTTTTGAAAGTGCCACAACATGCGTAATAAAAATTGGAATGACATTGAATGACATTGAATGACATTGAATGACTGATGAATGAAGATGAATTAAAGAAAAAACAAAATTATATTCAGTGAAGAAAAAGAAAATCTAATATAAAATATGATGCGCTGTGATCTATTTTAATAAAAAAACAACAATAATAAATTAAATTAAAATTAAAAGGTCAATTATATAAACTATACCTATGTGTATCCACCTACTATGCCTTTCCTGGAGATGGCGGCGCGCGAGTGATGCCTCTGGTGTTGCTAGCATACAGGCTACTTGTTTGCCACCCACGTAGAATAACAAAAATATTTTCTAGCAAACACAACACACTGGTGTTGGTGCTCTCAAACTATAATATCCATCATGTTATTTACTATTATTTTGTATAAGAACTAGATTCATATTAAAACCAGTCTTGCACCAGGAAGATATACATATTATTTCTATGACATTATAATAAATACATAACATATTTGCATGCCATCGTAATATAAATTTTAGCGTTTAGAAGATTATAGTTGAGGTGTTTTATCTTTATTAAATATTGCTGCCGGTGACATCGTCCGCGTGTGATTTAGTCAGTTTCTTTTTTGGGTGGAACCTAATCTAATCTTTTTTTTTTATTGCATGGGGTGGCATACGAGCCACATCCCATCTGATGGCAAATGGTAACCGTCGCTCATGGAAATACATACCACCGTCTCTTTGTAACTCAACTATACTCAGAGTATTGTCAAGCCACTGCTCACCATTTCATTTCACCGATTTGAAATAAAAGAATAAATGGATATCTCCCGCTACAGCAAAAAGGCAAAAAAAATATTAAAAAAAAACAAAATAAAAGTAGCCTATATTACTCCTTATAACATCAGCTATTTCCAGTGAAAAGCGATGTCTAAATCGGTCAAGCCGCTCCGGAACAATCAGACAGAAAAACACTTCAAAAATTTACAAATTATAATTTGTGAATAAGGAGAAAGAGTATTTTAATACAGGCGAGAATCGAACCTGCGTCCCTTCCTATCCGGGGAAGTGCTCTAATCCACTGAGCTACAGTACTATCTTTTAGAAATACCCAATCTCCTTATCACATTTGTCTTAACGACCAACGCCCTCTATCGGAACGCATTTACATGCATTAATCCAATATAGTAAGTTTAATTTTGCAATTAAAATTCAAACAATTTGATGGCGTGATTTTTTTTAAACATTTTGATCTATATTTTAGCACTTGACATGCTCAGCTACTCTGTAAAGTACAAATTATAATTTGTGAATAAGGAAAAAGAGTATTTTAGTACAGGCGGGAATCGGGGTTCGATTAATCGGGATACTTTGTATAACCGTGGATGCCATTTCAAGACTTTCAAGTGAAGTAAAAAATTGGTAACTGCAAGTTGAATATCGCCCACAATAGTAATTGTCTATTTAACAATATAATGTAACACATACATTATCACGAGTTAAAAATGCCTGTGGATAACAAGAGGAGGGAAATTGTTTCTTCGACGCCTTGTAAACCCCGAATAACATTCTTTCTCCTTCTAAAAGGATATCAAAGCTCCAATATAGGTTCGTCATGAGTTTTAATTCACAGTTGATAGGGAAAATCAGTGTCGTTAACTTATAAGATTCTCCAAGATACGAATTTATTTCCTTAAGCCGAGAAAACATTTTTAAAAAGAGGAAGGAAATATATTTTGTATAAACAGTTATAATAATCAAGATAACGGTTCATGACAAACATTAATTGTCTTCATAAATTCTCTTGTAGTTGTATAAGCTTTGAAAAAACCCGTGTGCATTATAAAAAATAAAAATATTCCTTTCGTTATCTTTCCTTTTGGACTTTGAATGAAGATCGTTATAATTCTCACTTACGGAAATGCAAATCTTTGATTTACTTACTTCAGTAAAGATATTGAAAATATATGTAAATAGCTATCATTTATCTCTTGCCAAAAGGTTTTTTTTATTTTTTTTATTGCGTACGGTGACAGACGAGCCACGACCCACCTGATGGTAAATGGCAATCGTTGCTCATGAACTCAACTACCGAGAGTATTGTCAAGCCGCTGCGGACCATTTCATTTCTAAGATATGACATCAAAGAATAAACGGCTATCTTCTGCTACAGCCAAAACACACTGACGTGCTTCATGACCGGTCACACAGGAGATGGTGGTACCGACCCGTTCGGGCCTGATAGCAAGTGAGTACTCTCACTTGGTACCCAGCCCTACCACCAGTAATGCAATGGGTGAGAATTGCTTATTTCCCTTAGTCGCCTTGTACGACTCACGGGAAAAGATGGGGTGCTGGCACTTGTATTCTAAGTCCGTTACCACACGGACATTAATCTTTTAATAATTAAATTAATTAATTTTTATCTGCAAAATTAACTTTGTTTAACGCACCTATATTATTGAAAAGTGTTATTCTACTATATCGATTATTAGTATCACTGGCAGTTACCGAAGTCATCGTCAGTGTTAACATTTTTATTTTATAAATTCGACGCCTTTTAAGCACGATTTAACCCTTGTTTGTTAAGTGCCGAATATAAATGTCATGTTTTAAATTAAATATCACCAGCTAATCTCTTAAAGGATTTTAAAGTTTCTTGATTTTAAAGCATAAGTGTGTGTTTCTGTCCTTACACAATATCATCTCCCATTTCACACCTGCAGATTTTTTAAGGTTATATTACTATGTACCTCAGAAATCAGCTATGATGAAAAGAAAATCCGTACCTTATCAGTTAGCATAGAAATAGATAAGGAATTAAAGTATATTGATTAAAAATGACGTAAATATTTTTTACAGGAATACTTCCAGAAGCGTTAAGAACCAAATGCGTCCGCTGCACAGAGCGTCAGAAAAGGACTGCAGTTAAGATGATCAACCGTTTAAAGCACGAATACCCCGAGGAGTGGGCCAAGCTGTCTACCCGGTGGGACCCCACTGGTGATTTCACGAGATACTTCGAGGAGTTCTTAGCCAAAGAACATTTCAACAGCATTCCAGGATCAGGTGAGATTATAAAGACAGAGTGGACGTAGGTTCATGTTCCACGCACGACAAATAGGTATTGTACGTATAATAACTAAACATTTATTTCAACTCGTTTCGCTTGGGCTGTATGGTACCTGCCATGTACTGGAAGAGATTTTATATAAGACTAACATTTACCTGCGGCTCCGACGTAGCCAAAAGCTAGTTTTTATGCTATATATCAGGTTCCTGATAAAGTAGCGGTATAAAATGTAGAGATGAAGTAATCAAGAGCTATCAAATAAATTTTTTTTATCGAAAAATGATCAGCAGTTTTGCGTGAAGCCCGAACAAACAGACAAAAAAAATTTAAAAAAAAATTCTGTTGTGTATTGATACTTATTTTTTAATCTAGGTATGTAAATACCAGGCGAATAATGACTGCACAGATGACGGAGCTTAGATACCGGCCTCCCGCCTGACTGTTGTGGGCTCGATTCCCACACAAGGCAACGCTTTTTGTTATCAGCAAATGGTTATCCTGAGTCTGGGTATAATTTGTGTCCGTGAAATTGTATGTATGTAGAAGTCCCCAGCGATACAAGCATTATTCCTTAGTGCAGTGTTGTCAAAAAATCGCGAACGTTCACATTGTGAAGTTTGAGAATAAAGTATATAAACAGGGTCTTAGGACTACAAAAAGTTCAGCGTCATAGTTAAGAACGAGGGAACTACAAAAAATAAATAGCTCGGAGCTTGTCACAAACATTTTAAATAAATTATATGATCTCGCATTATACCATTACATTATAAATGTACATTTTATCTTTGGCTTAAAAGCAGGAACGAATAAGGCGTAGTGTAGAATCGTTTTTTTTTATGTTTAATTGGCTGTAATTAACGTATGAATGGATTTTAAACATGACATTAATCTTATGGATAGAGAAGATTTATCGTATGCCTATAATTAGCACATACTATACAACACATGTCTATAAAATTATTCTTGCCTTATTGTTTGTACGCGATGAACTCCGAAGCTATAGTATACATATCGGATTTTGATCTTCAATATTTCCATCCATCCATTCATCAGCCTTTTAATGTCCACTGCTGGACATAGGCCTCCCCAAGAATGAGGGATAGTGCCGTAATCACCACGCTTGGCAGGCGGGTTGGCGATCGCAGTGGATGTTGTTAATACCCGAAGGAGTGCGGCTGCCCACTCCCCCGGTATTCCCTCAGTCGGCTCTTACGACTCCCATGGGTGGGTCCATACCTCTGTGGGACAATTCTAAAGCCAGCCCCACACGGCAAATTCAATTTTTTTTTTTTAACTTGTAACAAATGATAGTTTTTATCCTGATTATTTCCTTTTTATTGCAAAAACGAAAGTGGCCGCATCTGTTTGCATCTTATGAAAATGTCCTGGCTTATATTTTCTAGCTGACTTAAAAGATTCCAAGGAAACTCTGTAGTAATTTTTTTATTGCGCTTGGTGGCAAACGAGCCAGGGCCTGGTCGTAAATGGTAACCGTCGCTCATGAACTATACCAGCAGTATTGTCAAGCTGCTGCTCACCATTTCATCTCACAGAATATGAAATGAAAGAATTAGCGGCTTTAAACACTAAGTGAAAAATAGTAAATTAGCAAATAAATTGAGAATTGTAGTGAAGCAATTGTCACGATTGCTGAATTGGCAAAGCATCTGGAAGGTATCCAGGAGATGCAGGTTCAAATCCTGCTCGTGACTGTTAATTTCGATTTCACATTTTTCACTTTGTGTTTAATGTATAGTGCTAAGCATGTCAAATGCCAACAATATATATAAAAATATCAAAATATTTATAGGGATTGCGTCATTATTAGGTAAAAATCTTAATTGTAAAATTAAGTTTACCTGGTCGGTATAATGTATGAAAATACTTCCGACAGATGATGCAGGTGTCACCCAAAGACGTTAAGTATGAATGTGTTATCGAAATTAGCAGTCAGGAGCAATTGTCACGATTGCTGAATTGGCAAAGCATCTGGACGGTATCCAGGAGTAATGCAAAGGGTGTTAAATGCTGACTTACCTTATTCGCCTTGTACGACACCCGCGACAAATGTATTCTTAGTCCGTCACCACACGGACATAATGTCATAAGTGTTATATTATACTAACTATTAAATGGCTGGAGTGCAGTCATTATTACTTTTTTCACATTAATAGCATGTATTTGTCGGATCATATAACTAATGCGTTAACAAATTAAATATTAATGTTATCTAACTTATTTACATTTCTATATCATTTATATAAAAAAAATATCTTATCTACGTTTTAATTGCTTTAAATTTATGCAAATTATAAAATTCACGTACCTACGAGTATATACCGTATATGATGTAAAATAAACTCACGTGGATAATCGATTCACAACCCAGACCAAATAACGAGTATTCAATTTTTTTTCTACTTATTACTTATCTCTGAAACTGATGACCTGATTATGAAAGGACTTTTGCTGTTTCAGGTAAGTATATAAAAGATAGCTTCCAAATTATTAGTAGATATGTGTATAAGAAATCACAGATACAAGCTATTTTATCATAGATTTTAAAAGCCTTGTGAAACTATAATTTTACTAGCTGTTACCCGCGACTTCGTCAAAAAATAAATAAATAAAGCAACCCTTAAAATTGTCGGTAACACAGTGCAACGGTATTACAGTACTCAGGGTTGGAACTTCATTACTGGAATGCTAGATGGCGTTGAAGTAGCTAGATTTGAGATTTTTTGACAAACATTTTTTTTATCTTTCGTATTTTTTTTTAATAAAAAGTATCCTATGTTACTTCTAATACCTCCGAGAATATGTGTACAAAGTTTCATGATGATCGGTTAAGTAGTTTTCACGTGAAAGCGTAACAAACAAACTTACATTCACATTTATAATATTAAGTAAGTATGATTAATGTCTATAGATGGCGCAAAACCCACTACAATTCAAACGGCTCCACCACCTCCTCCGCTGCCACCTATGGTTCCAACAATGGACAACCAACCTCCTGTAACCGGTCAGGATGCACCGCCAAGACCAGCTATACTTAACAGGTAAGCAATATATTTAAGATTTGGTTCGTTCCTACGTATATTTTAAAGATTTTGCGTCTTATAGAAGTCCTTATAATCCTATTCATTACGAATTGAAGAAACGTCTGAAAAGGTTTATAAATACATTCAGTCAAGAAAGTATTGGGAATGGATGATTTGCTCATGGTTCCAAATTCAAATTTTTGTTGTTGTTAGATTGGCACAACTGTTATCCACTTTGGCGCGGAGTTTGAGTTGCATCTGTTATTTATATTAAATACAGTGCTGTTTTTAGTTATATCATATCTAGTGTGTATTGCGAATTTCATAATGGACAAAAACATCGAACAAAGAGTTTGTCTTAAATTTTGCATCGCCAATGGAATTCGTGTTCGGAGTCACTGAAAATGTTACAGAAGGCTTACGGTGAATCGACTTTATCAAAAACACGTGCTTATGAGTGGTACAAAGCGTTTAAAAGCGGTCAAGATCTGATGGAAGATTTGCCTCGCTCTGGTAGGCCATTAAAGTCTGCAACTGAAGTTAACATTGCAAAAGTGAAGGAAATAGTGACTGAAAATCCTCATTCAACTTCGAGAGAGATAGCCGCCGAACTTTGTGTGTCTCACGAGTCGATCCGTACCATTTTAAATAATCACTTGAGTATAAAACATGTTTCCGCTCGGCTAGTCCCAAAAGACCTGAATTTTCTCCAAAAACTCAATCGCATGAGAGTCGCTGAGGACATGCTAGAACGAGTCAATTCCGACCCAACATTCATGAAACGCATTGTTACTGGTGACGAGACGTGGATTTACGAGTTTGACATGCAAAATAGTCAACAAGCTTCAGAGTGGCGACTTCCAACTAAACCGAAACCGAAAAAAACACGCTAAAGTCGATCAAAAGTCAAAGTCATGTTGACTGTTTTCTTTGACTATCGCGGTGTTGTGCACTCGGAATTCTTGACAGGAGGTCAAACAGTAAATAAAGAATAATATTTGAGCCTTATGCGGCGTTTAAGAGAGCAAATTCGACGAAAAAGGCCAGATTTGTGGAAAGAAAATTCTTGGATTTTACACCACTATAATGCGCCTTCGCACAAGGCCATCATTGCGAATGAATTTTTGTCCAAACACTCAACAAATACCATCGAGCAACCACCATATTCACCAGATATGGCTCCAGTCGACTTCTTTCTTTTTCCTAAACTCAAATTACCACTTCGTGGCACCCGTTTTCAATCGGTAGAAGACATAAAGGAGAATTCGCGGCGAGAACTGCACTCAATTCCGGAAACAGCGTTTAAAAAATGTTTTGATGATTGGATTATTCGTTGGCGAAAGTCTATCGTTTCTGAAGGAGCATACTTTGAAGGTGATAAAATAAATTTCCCGGTACTTTCTTGACCGAGTAGTACATAATTATATAAATTCAAACTATTATATAAAGTTATTTTTTAGCAGATATTTTAATTTAAATACCCAATATTACTATTGGGTAACTGTCTATCTTAATTTAAACAATGTATTTTGTTATGGTGCTTATTTTATTCACAGCACTAATGTCACAGGTAACAAGTAGGTACTTACATTACCTACGCGTCCATGCATCATATACCTACAAAAGTATGTACCTACAACAAATTATTCCAATCCCAGGCAATAAAAATACCTGTTCACGTTTATTATATCCACGATTATTATTTATCAATGCAATTAAAATGAAGATTACAAGTATTAAATGAATTTACGAAATGAATCGCCTTGAAAAGTACTCTTATACATATAATATCATTTCCACCAAATTGCTCTTGACCACAGATTTAAATTTCTGTGATTATGAATGACTATTGCGGGCTAGACTTTGAAAGGTTAATTAGTTACGGTGTTAGTATCAATCTGCATTACAAGGTTAGGTAGACGGAAGGCGTCACACCTAGATAATAAAATATATGTCGTGGTAGATCTTAGAAATGATCACTTCACAATAAGACCATTTCAATAAATGGTCGTATTTCAAGTAAAAAAACAAAAAAACAACAACTAAACTAACTGCCTCTGTGGTGCAGCGGTAGTGTAAGCGAATGCTGATCATGAGGTCCCGGGTTCGATCTCCGGGTCGGGTCGGTTAAGTCACGTGACTTAGCGTTATACATATCGTTAACGATGTCAAATTCCCATACATTTTAATAGTTTTCTATAGCGTTAGGGATCATAGAATGCAACTTGGCTAGGCTCACTCATTAGTAATTGAATATCAGAACTGCGGATTTTATTATGATCTCTTGAAGCTAAATTATAAACTTTCTTTGTAAAGGCGGGAAAAATTTACCTAACCGCACACCCCGTCGTTCGGGGCAACGAACAGGTTGGTGTAGGGCCCTCACCCACTAAATAAACCCACCGTGTGTCGTCTCTCCGCCTGTGGTGACGGACCACTGGTACTGTGTTGGATTACTTCAGTGGGCGGGCTTAAAATTACAACCTAGGTTTGTTTTAAGTGGCTTGGGCCGAGCAGCGCCGTGAACTCGTCGCGGAAATAGGGGGGGACCTGTCGCTGCCGAGCGTCGTCAGAGCGATGCGTGGTAGCGACAGGAATTGGGCCGCGGTCGCTGCCTTCTGCGAGGAGGTTATCTCGCGG
Organism: Leucoma salicis; assembly: GCA_948253155.1. Lineage (NCBI taxonomy): Eukaryota > Metazoa > Arthropoda > Insecta > Lepidoptera > Erebidae > Leucoma > Leucoma salicis. The sequence continues at coordinate 6,472,358 of OX411820.1, read as the reverse complement.
AAGGAAGCGGCGGAGAGGGCCAGGGAGGAGGATTCTTCCGCTGACCCAAACCGCCGCCAGCGACCGGGGTGGCGCAGGCGCAGGTACTTGCGCCTCATGCCGCTCTAGCTGAGGCTGCGGGTGGATGGACCGGGGAACGTCCGCCACCTGCAAGGCCTCCCGCGAAGGTGCGACGCTCCGTGTGCGGATGCGTCACTCAGTAGAGGGTACCCGAAAGGGTAAGCCGCCAGCGGACCACCGAAGGAATGTAACATAGTACCAGTGGCCCGCCAATAAAGGCGGAGAGACGGCACACGGCGGGTTTCTTTAGTGGGTGCAGGCCCCACACTACCCTGTTCGTTGCCCCGAACGACGGGGTGTGCGGTAAGGAACATTTTTTCCCGCCATAACAAAAAAAAAGGTTTGTTTTAAGCATATTTCCATTTACTTTTCAGATTTGGAGACGATGGCGATTTAATGATGGGGAGCGGCTCCTTTGCCACGGTGCCACCTGTACCAATCACACAAGCCACTAGCAGGCCAACAACGACCATGAGACCGATGTTCAATCCACGTCCTGTACCCCCCAGGTAAATTAATTGAAAATAAAATATACATAAATAAAAAGAGGAGAATCATAGTTGATCTGTATTTTAGCACTTGACATGTTCAGCTATTTTAAAGAACGGGACAATAATGGCGCAGGTTCGAATCCCGCTCGCAGTAAAATTCTCTTTTTCCACATTTTATAGAAATAATTTGTTCTTTAGAGAGGAGAATTGTTATGATCGCTGGCCCAGTGCAGGGGGGTTAGAATGTATCTCAAAAAATTGATCGACATCGTGTCATTGTGATTGGTTGAGAGATCACCGTGATTGGCAGAGGGATTATTGCGACATCACGCGTCGGTTTCTCTACCAATCACAAGCGAGACGATACGATGGCGATACGATTTAGTCAGTTACATTCTACGGGCCCAGGTCGCCAGACTTCACAAGCTGTTAAGAAAATTTCTCTGGCTTTCTCATGACGTTTTCATGAACCTACCGAGCAGTATCTACCTGGTACCCTGTACCTATCGCGCCTGATGATGATGTCTCTGATGTTGCTAGAGTCTACGGTAACCGCTAACCATGGTAGACCGTATGCTTGCTTGCCACCCGCCTAGCACAAATATTATTTTAAGTATTATCAACAATATCTATCAAACAAAAAGTTTCACCAATTTTCGTTTAGTAGTTTTTGTTGATGTGCACAAACAAACAGAAAATCTAAAAAAAAATGTCTCATGTTGAGTCGCCTAATTAGCCTAATACAGTATTGTTTTCCAAATATCTTTAATGTACAGACACAGCTCAGTCACAGCTTTATAATAGTACGGATTTATATAGAACTAGCCTTTGACCGCGGCTTCGCCGCAGCCAAAAGCTAGTTTTTCGGTTATATCTGATATTCCCGATATAGTAGCGGGGTAAAATGTGTACCAGTTGTTAAGTCTAATCAAGAGCTATCAAACAAAAAAAGTTGCATCAAAATCTGTTCAGTAGTTTTTGCGTGATGCGCGAACAAACAAACAGATAAACAGACAAAAAACTAAAAAAAAATGTTTTGTGTTTAGACACGCCTATATAGCCTAATTCAGTATTTTTTTCTCAAATATCTTAAATGTGCAGACACAGCTCTGTTACAGCTTTATAATAGTATAGAAATACTATTATTTGTAAATTACTCCTGTGTGTACAATTAAATTAAATATGAAATCTCCAAATGATCTCCTCTTTAAGTACGAGGTAAATTATAGACCTACCGGTTTACAAAGTAAAGAAATACCGTAAGATCCGCAATAAAAGATTTATCACTCAGATAATAATCAAACACGTCATTGTAGTGTAACCATTGATCATTAAATTCGTAGTGACATTGAACTGCTGAATAAACTCACAAACAACGAACTCCGTAGAAGAGTTCTTTGCTTGTAAACTAAAAAAAACTATATTAGAGCTTTTTACAATTATTTTTGAGTGTTAAGAATGAAATTGTAACAACATTTTATTAAAGAACAATTTAATGTCAAAGTGGATACGAACCGCCGTAAGTGGAAAGGAACGCCCTTCCGATCCGGGAAGTGTTCTAGATGAGAGCGATGGGTTAGTGACCGTTAGTGGTAACGGTCACTAACCCATCGCACTAGCCCTCGAATCCCGCTCACAGTGACGCTCTCTTTTTCCAGTTTCACAATAAATGTTTCTTTAAAGTGAGTAGCTGAGCATGTGAAATGCTAAAAAATACAGATCAAAATATTTAACATTTTATTAGATATGAACTATGGACCTGCACTCGGTTCGCACATATAGAGAACTACAAGTCTCTACTATATTGTACTAGATATACGTGTCCGTCCGTTTAGACTGCATAATATACATAAATACATCACTTTAAAGCACATTCATTATCTCTATGTAAAAATAGTTATACCTACCACGGGAACCATTAACTTTCTATGTCCTTTTCTGGGCTCCATATTATTTGTGTGCAAAATTCAGTAATTATGGCGTGAAAGCATAACAAACAAATAAATAAACAAACAAACTCACTTGCGCATTTATAATATTATACTTATTACAGGTTCCCTATATAGTAGCGGGATAAAATGAATAACAGTTTTTAAGTCTAATCAAGAGCTTTTTTAAGCCGGCCGGCTTTAGAATTGTCCCACCCCTCTCTACCCACGGGAGTCGTAAGAGCCGATTGAGGGAATACGCGGGGAGTGGGCAGCAGCACTCCCTCGACTATTAACAACATCCAATGCGATCGCCAATCCGCCTGCTAAGCGTGGCGATTACGGCATTATCCCCCATGACGGGACCGCTCGTTGTGGCGTTCTCTTGGGGAGGCCCTATTTTTCCGTACTCCGTGACATGCTCCGCTACTTTTTATGTACAAATTATTTGTGAATAAGGTAAAAGATTTTTTTTTTGCTTAATGCATGTAAATGCATTCCGATAGATGGCGTTGGTCGGAAAGGCAAATGTGATAAGGAGATTGGGATGATCGAAAGAGTGGTACGATAGCTCAGTGGCTTAGAGCACTTCCCCGGATTGGAAAAGACGCGGGTTCGTTTCCCGCTCGTACTAAAAATCTCTTTTTCCTTAATCACAAATAATTTGTACATAATCAAGAGCTATCAAATAAAAAAGTTGCATCAACATCCGCTCAGTAGTTTTTGCGTGATGCGCGAACAAACAAACAGACAACCGACAAACAGACAGACATGCAAAAAATCTATAAAAAAATTGTTTTGTTTTCAGACTCGCCCATTGTATAGATTATAATAATACAGTCATTTTTTTATATTTTTGCAGTCAATTATTTGATTCTATCCTCTCATATTTATTAATATCTCTATGTCTCAAATATTTGTCAATATTTAGAGTAGATAGTCAGTTGGCATAAGATCACAGCTTCGGTAACATAAAAATCAGGCTCCTACAAAAAACAGTAATACGAGTATGAGCCACATTTTAAACCTCAGTACCGCAACGCGTGGGAGGGTTAAACGGAATACAATACCTAATTTGCATCTCAAACAATAAAGCTAATAGGATTAAAATATTCTATTACATTCAAAGCTAGAACGAGCCGCCTTTTTTAAAAGCTTATGTAAGCATATTGAGCATTACATTGTCATACCACGAATAAGTCGTTTATTTTCAATGTCGTCGAATGGTTTCTATTACAATCGCACGGACCTTCGATCAAAAATACCAACTGTATTGTATTGTTGATAGAAGGCACGGACGGTCTGGAGTCTTTAAGCATCGGAGAGACTGGGTCTCTGTGCTCTATCGCCTCTTTTGTTAGTAGTGCTCCGGGGAGGTGTTTGAGGTGGCACCAACATTCTACTTTTACCACCAAACCACGGGACGTCGCAGTATAGTTCATCATTCAGTTCAGTTTTAATTGAACTTTGAGAAGAGTAGGTACTTACGGTAGGTGACGGCTTGGCTGTTCTGGTGTTGCCAAAGTCCATGAGGGGTGTGTATCTTGTCATCAGGTGAGCCGCACGCTCGTCTAGAAGATCGAACGACGGGGTGTGCTGTTAGGTACATTTTGTCCAACCTTAACAAAAAAAAAGGTCACTAGTTATATAGTTACTTGCAATTAATAAAAGTGCTATTTATAATAGATTGCGTAACAAGTATCTGTAGTTACAAGATAACAAGCTAAGCGGTAATTAGATTATTGCGATAAATGGCAGACAGGAGCTTGCTACAGACTGTTTATAGACCGTTATTTTTTATACCAATTAGGAAATCATCACGGAAATTGAATGCAGTCTGTAATCTTTTTAATATTACACGTTTAGTATAGAAATCTGTGATAATAATAGTTGAATGCAGTTTTTTATTAAAACAGAAATAATATTAATTGAAAGTATCATCACAATTGTTAGCCTTTGGGACTATATAAGGCACAAGTCCGGCCTCACGTGGAGTATTGTTCACATCTCTGGGCACGCTCACCAAAATACCAGTTCGATCCAATTGACTCCCTGCAAAGGCGTGCTGTTCGAATTGTCGACGATCCCAATCTCACGGATAGACTGGAGTCGCGGGGGCGACGTAGAGACTTTAGGTATCTTTGTGTGCTCTATCGATTTTTCAATGGCGAGTGCTCTGAGGAACAGTTTGAGGTGGTACCCTACCAACATCCCCTTTTTACCACCGGACCACGAGACGTCGTAGACTGCTCTCTTTTCTACCACGCACGTGTAAGCTCTGGAATGAACTTCCTACTACGGTGTTTCCCCAGCGCTACGACATTTCTTTCTTTAAACGAAGTTAGAGAAGAGCACTTTACTCACGGTAGACGGCGGCGGTGACCCTGGTGTTGCCAAAGCACATGAGCGACGGTTATAACTTATCATCAGGTGGTCCGTTTGCTTATCTGCCACCGTCGGCAATAAAAGGAAAGCCTTTGGTACCTCAGTGGTAGGTCTTACCGCTGTAAGATCAAAAACTACCAAGAGGGAGTGATCATATTCAACCCTCAGTTTGTTGGCGAGTTTTGCAAAGGCATGCGTGTCCTGAAATGATGTGCATACTATAAGACATATGTTGCAAGGAGAACTGTATGTTTAGATATATATTCTGGACAGCTTGTGACACCTCACCACACTGGGCCAGCATGATAAACTATGTCTTAAAAGTGAATACGAGGCGATATCATGACGATTAAACTGAACTGGTAAGCAGCAGCTTGGTAGTATTGTGTGGCTCGTCGCGAAAAATAATCGCCTTCAAAAACCACCCAGCCACAACCACCTCCTCCTTTTTTGAAGTCGGTTAAAAAGAAAACTGGTTGTGGCCTTACTTATATATCGCTGCCTTAGTATATTGAATTATACGTAAATAAATTATACATTAATTCCAAATACAATATGCAGTACCTATCGAGTTAATTCTTCAGTACGACATGAGATTTCGATTTTTCAAAATTTTCACTAATAATATCGCGAGGAAATTATATACGATCATAACTTCACTATTTAATAAGTTTCATAGCAATATTTTTTATTTCCTTTATTGTTTGAGTAAATATAGATATTTCTAACTAGCTAACTTCCTCAAAGCTAACTTCGTTCGCGTGAAATTTATTTAAGTATTTTCTTTGTTAGTGCAGAATCCTAATTATTTTTCCAAAATAGAAGTAGTGATTCCCGTCCTGTGAGTCCGATCCAAACCAGTGCAGCCGTTCAGGAGATTAACCGTGTATGTTGTCGTTGTGTCGATGTATATCTATTTGAATCGGTATTCATTCACAATTTCATATTTTTTTTTTACGCGGATTGCTAATTATTTTCCAAAATAAAAGTAGCTTAGGTTACTCCTTGTAACAACAGCTATCTGCTAGTGAAAGTACCGTCCAAATCGGTGGTAATTTGTTATAGGTAGCGTACATACTCTCGTATACATATAGTAAAAATTTGTTATTACAGACACTTCAATTTTATTTATTGGTATATATGTATAGGTACTACTGATTTAAATACATTGATGGATGTAACACTTGACAATTTGTTTACTTACAGACCAACTATATGGTCCAGTATGCCAACCAACACGCAGCCGACCCAGTATACGATGCGTCCTGTATCGGAACTTCCACAACCATACTCTACGGCCATCACGATCATTGATCAGATTGGCTACAAGATCATAAGGACTACGGAACTTTTTACTGACATTTTGAAAAACACAGTGCGGGCTGTCGTCGGCCGGTAATCTGGGAGAAATAATATTAAGTTCGATGCGAATTTATAATTGTGACTGTCTGTACGCTGAGAAGTCGAAATTGTACATAATATTATTTTAGATAAAATTGGCCATCAAAGTCCAGGAAAGTTTGGTTAATACCAGAGCGGACAGGGCTTAGTAAATTTATACTTATAAACTATTACGTTTAAATTAAGTAAATTAGTTGTAAAAATGTTGTATGTTTATTTGTTTTACATACTTAGATACTATACAAGAATATTCTCTATTAATTTTGGATACTACATGTAGCCAATGACATGTAGCACTTTTATATATATATATATATATATGTATATAATATACTTATCTGATACTAGCCTTTGCCCGCGGCTTCGTCGCAGCTAAAAGCTAGTTTTTAGATTATAAATGTCAGGTTACCGATATAGTAGCGGGATAAAATGTATACCAGTTTTTAAGTCTAATCAACAGCTTCCAAATAAAAAAGTTACATCAAAATCCGTTCAGTAGTTTTTGCGTGATGCGGGAACGAACAAACAGAAAAACCGATAAACAGACAAACTGGCAAAAAATCTAAAAAGCGTTGTTTTGTGTTTAGACACGCCTATAAAGCTTAATACAGTCATTGTTTCTCTAATATCATAAATATGTACAGACACAGCTCTGTTACAGCTTTATAATACCTACATAGTTAGAACAAACTCAGGGCTTGAAAACAACATTCCGCCTAGTCTAATCGGATTTTATTCTTGGTGGTAAAGAAGCTATAAATTCTTACATCAAAATATTGTTCAGGACAATTCATAATAATTAGATATGTAAACACAATTAAATACCAGTGAATATAACTGTTTCAATATCAAATATACACAATATTTTATTAATTAAGCGACATATAAATACTTTTACACTAGGGCATAGTAATTTCTTTATTAAATTATTACCACTTGAAGGCAAACGCATTTTATCAATAATATCACCCAACTTATTTTTATTTTGAGATTATAATAAGGACATAATTATTAACAGATCTGGCCAGTGGGTAACGCTTTGTATTTTGCTTAGAAGGAAGTAGTTTAAATCATAAATTAAAAGTTAAAAAACTATTTTGTAGGCAAGCTTTTATTACACTAAAAAACGATATTCAGGTATTTTTATTAGAATTAAACATAAATCCGAATATCAGCACCTCCAATTGTTACGGCGCCCATTTTGAAATTCGCCATCTTGTTTTTTTTTCATTTTGTGATTTGTCACCTGGATTGAACGAACATGAAAAATTGCACAGGCATAAATCTACAGGAAGTACCTGAAAAATAGTTTGCAAATTTTGAAACGGACATCGTACGAAAGCAGCAAATAGGTATAAAGCTTGTAATAAGTAGAAAAATTAATGGTGACATTAGTTTCTTTATGTCCCTTCACGTGTAGGTACTATATATTAATGCATTGTGATAGATTACAACCTGAATCCTTTCAATAAGAGAACAGTCTCACAGTTGTGGGTTAATAAAACATCACCGTGTCACTGTATAATTCAGCCAGTCTGCTCTATATTGTGAAAGTTACATTCGTTCTATGCGTGTTTCTAAACAGAGCCAAAATGCGTTATGCGATCGGTACTTAAAAGTTAAATTAATGGCAGAAACTTAACGTTGTTTATTTATTTAAATCAAACTGAAAAGAAATATTTTTATGTGAAAAGTCATTAATTTCTTAAATATGTTTTTTGGGCTTACAATTAGTTAATCTATAATTAAACACAATCGAGTTAGTTACACCATTGATAACTCAATGGCTGGATCGAGATTTATGATCTTTGATTTGTTGGATTAATCTCCACTCGCAATAGCAGAGTAAACATTAAAACAATGCAAGAAAATCACGAAAATTAATTTTCTCATACATTTCAGCCATTAAGTTAAAACAAAATTTATGAACTGTGAGCCGGTACGAAGTTCACCAGATCAACTAGTTTTAAGGTAAATTTTATTCACATTTTGAAATTCCAAATTTAAAAATATGTTAATGTGTTTTGTCACGTTGTAGTGAAATAGCTGAATATTTTTAATTAATTTTAAGTATAAAGAATCTTAAAGATGTTCATATACAATAGCTAGAAATAAAACTATAATTTTACTATATTAGGTATATAATTATCTAATAATTTCATAATAAGTTGGGCTATTTACGCGACGTTGTTACTTTTGCGCTGGTCGAAATCATAAAATCAAAATTATCATAAGTAGGTAAATTTATCATACTGGTAGGTATATTATTGTAATTTTGTCACTATTGTTAAGTGTTAAATTATTTATATTTAGATTCCATGTTAAATACATTAAGATAATTAAGCATTATTATAAGTTTTTATATAGCAAGTCATACAGACTTAATAAACGCTTTTTACACAAAATATGGACTATGACGTTTATTTCAATTTGTTAAACCTGTTTTTATTTACTACAGATACCTACTACTACGCTTATGTTTTTTTTTTATTACAAATATACAAGTACATAGTACCTATAAAGAAGTATCTATACGGCCCACCTGAGGGTAAAGCCGTTACCATAGCCTATAGATGCTGGCAATCATTCCATAACATAGGCTATCTTTCAGCTCTCAAAGTTTTGTCCGTGTGGTGACGGACTAAGAATACAAGTGTCACCACCCCATTCTTTCTCACGGGTGTCGTATGAGGCGACTAAGGAAAGTAAGCAATTATCATCCATTGCATGACTGGTGGTAGAGCTGGGTACCAAGTGGGAGTACTGACTTGGTATCGGGCCCGAGCGAATTGGTCCACCATCTCCCCTGTGACAGGCCATGAAGCACATCGTTGCGTTTTGGCTGTAGCAGGAGATAGCCGTTTATATTTCATTTCATATCTGTGAAATGAATCGGTGAGCAGCGGCTTGACAATACTCTTGGTATAGTCGAGTCTATGGGCGACGGTTACCATTTACTATCAGATGGACCGTAGCCCGTCCGCCACTACATGCAATAAAAAAAAAGTTAAGGAAACGAGGAGAAGAGAAAGTAAAGAAGGGACGGGAAGGGGGTTTTAGCCTGTGGCACTCTCGCTTTCCAATCGAATTATAACAATAATAGAAACCTGTCGTTGCTTCACGCCGATATTTTGTAACATGGTGGTACATCACCAGTAAAACCAGGCTAATTTAGGCTGGGAGTACCAGGACTTCGCCATCATTGGTGGTACCATAATTTAGTTTCTAAAAAGAAGCTGTCTTTAGTGAAGACTTAGGTACCTACTACTAGGCCCTCTCCTCTACTATGGCCTATAAAATAAATCATCGACGAAAGCTAATGAATAAAAATTATTGTTTAAAAAACTAAAATAACACGCTATAAATAGCTAGTTGAACTAAAAAGTAGTAAATAATATTGCAATAAATTATGATTGTAAAAAAGCGTGGGGCGCTTTTTACTGTATAAGTTTCTTCATTTTAGTCTCAAAATATTACCAAAAGCACTGTTATTTAAAATAAATAAAACCTACTATAACAGCTTAGTAGGTTTTTCTTTTTTAATTTGCCTTTAAACTTCATCGGACGGACGGACATGGCGAAACTATAAGGGTTCTTTATTGGCTACGGAACCCTAAAAACGGATAAACTTCACAAATTATTGCATTGTCATTGTCTTGATAAGTGTGCAAAGTTTCAAATTAATCCGACGTTTTGCAGTGGTTGAAAATCACGTTCGAAGATTCCGTTACATACATACTAACAAACGTATTACATACATACTAACATAAGTAGGTACGTTTGAAGCCTTAGATTAATGATACGTCCAGATGGACACTCGGTGTTGTGAACTTGTCAGCTGTTAGTGTCAACCGTGACTTCACTTGACAAGGTCGTATCTAGGAGCAATAGCGTGTCATTTAAAATGTCAACGTGTGTAATTAAAGTGTGCCGAAACTACATAAAATCGGAAAATGAGAACTATAGTTATGTCTTATCATCGCTTAATAACACTATTTCATACAATATTTCATACAACCTAACTGGTAGTCATTTAAATATTCTGAAATTAAATTAATTTTAGTTCGCAATTTTTTGTGTGATACTTACCAGTTTATGAACTTAAAGGGATATGCCCAAAAAATGCCTGAAATGGCCAGTAACTATTAATAGTCCTTAATTCTATTTAGAATTAAATATGTATATTGAAATAATTCTCAAGTTTGTTTGACTAGGGCAAAAATATAACCACCATTAAAATATTAAACTTGATATCCGTCTAATACATTCTTATTGATTTTTGGAGTAGGATAGAATTAGTCCACAGTTATCATTATTTTGATATAATTCAACCTATATGTACCGTAAATCTAATTAAAATAATATACGTGTCAATACAAATTAAAATAAAATTATTTTCAAAATAGAAAACGTATCGTGGCTGTATGAAACACATGTCCTTTGCCTTAACGATAGTTTGACATATTGCATCAATGAGTAGAATAAATAAAAAAAGATAATAAATTGCATTACTTATATTATAGTTTTTAGCACCGGCGCGGTTCTAAATTAATATAATTATCGTCCTGTTCAGTTTGCTGGTAATGATGATATTACTTTTTAATTATGAAATAACAAAAATGTTAAACCTATTGTTGTTTTATTATTGCATATTAATACTTACCAAAACCTATTTAAAAAAAAATGTGTGGAACTGGTTCCCACCTAGTTTTTTTATAATAATTGATATTATAATGGGTTTCCTAAGATTTGTAGTACGTTTTGGCGTATATTTCAGTGTTTTACATTTCAGGCATTTTTTTGTATGGGTGATGGGTATTCCCCTTTCCCGTGTAATCTTGCAAAGTTGATGATATTTTAACGATAGAAAGTAATAGAAACATTACCTAACTTAATTATTAGCGTGTTTAATGGATATTTATATATATTTATATATAAATATCCATCCGCCTAAGCGCTCGCGCTTGTAGTATTGATTCAAATAAAATTATTTACGCGATTTAGGGTATTTCGACAATAGAATTTAATAACCGAAAATTTAGAGCTAAATCTCTAAATGTACATGATCAACAAAAAAATCAATTTATAAAAAAATAATCCGACTTGAAAATAACATTTAAAATGATATAAAAAGTAATCAAATAGAATCTACTAAAAAAATATTTTTTTAAGTTTTATACACGACAGCTTTGTTGCTGTCGGTGGAGTCAGGAGTCTCCGAAACCGGCGAGTGGAAAACGGAGAGTTTATGAAGAGAATTATGAATGTTGAGGGAGCGAGAGATTTATGCAAGAATAGAGCCTTTTGTCGCTCTGTTCTCTCTGCCTACCCCGCAAAAGAGATAGCGTGATGATAAGTAAGTTAGTAAAACCATCATAGGGCAACCCTAGCGCATTCGTTGAATGACGCGGTTGCCCGTGAATCATGTGGCGGGCAAAAAAATCTCAACTGTATTTCTGTATAAATAAGGTACATTTCTTCTCGCCACGAACAATAGGTGTTATTATTAATATTTTGTAGGATTTTGGACAAGTTTTAATGGAAGTGATGTTTCTGTCCGTAGGATAGTAGATACTCCGCCGGCGGACCCAAGGAATGTAACATGGTTCCAGTGGCCCGCCAATAAAGGCGGAGAGACGGCACACGGCGGGTTTCTTTAGTGGGTGCAGGCCCCACACTACCCTGGTCGTTGCCCCGAACGATAGGGTGTGCGGTTAGGAACATTTTTTCCCGCCATAACAAAAAAAAAAAAGATATTAGATACTAGATCTATTCTGTGCCCAGGCTCAGAACAACAATTTGTGGATAAAACAATTCGATGATAAGCATTATTTCATTGGAGTTCCTTATCTATTTAATTATATAAGACAAGAATAACGCGATTAGTTAAAATCTTACCTAAAGTCTCGCCTAACTATTTAGTACTCATAACTCACAATTCACAGAAATATTTATTGCTTATTCGTTTGCAAAGGCGTTATAGTTTTTATTATACTGTATTTAAATATGAACCTTACATGCTCAGCTACTTCCACTCTATATATACCTACATATCCTGCTACTATATCGAAAAGCCGACATTATATTTATTATAATCCAAAAACTACATTTAACCCGCGGTGGAGCCACGGGCATAGGTTACTATTATTCTATTTCTTTTTTTAATTGCTCTTTATTTAGAAATAAAATGTTTTGTACTCCTGCTGCTACAAGGCTCAGTTTTGTAGTGTTAAATAAGTGGATTTAATATATGGGATTGAGGGAATGAGAGAGATTTCCATTCCACCACTCTGGCCAGTGCCAGTGCAGGCCAAAAGTATAAGTTTACCCAATTCTTGTATATTAATATTTTTTTAAAACAAACAAGCACTAGGTAATTATAGGTACCTGTATCGCGGGGGACATTATGAACATACAAATTCTAGGACACAAAGACTTAGAACAACCATTTTTGAGGCGCCCCAGATTTTCTCGCTTTCCATGAGATCCCCCTTTGAGTCCCATAGGTATAACATATAACATATAAACAGGACCATCTCAGAAACCATTTTAAATAAAAAGTGAATTATTTTTTTAGTCAGTACTAATAAACAAATAATAAATAAATACATTTATTTATTTCAGGTAGTGACACCTAACTAATACAAACTAAAAAGAAATATGTATTATCTCCATAGATATAGTATAAGGTAATTATCCATCACACTAATCTTTTTGAATCATCAAAAAGCCAACATCACGTGGTATCTCAGAAACCATTTTAAATAAAAAGTGAATTATTTTTTTAGTCAGTACTAATAAACAAATAATAAATAAATACATTTATTTATTTCAGGTAGTGACACCTAACTAATACAAACTAAAAAGAAATATGTATTATCTCCATAGATATAGTATAAGGTAATTATCCATCACACTAATCTTTTTGAATCATCAAAAAGCCAACATCACGTGGTATTCCCAGGCGGTCACCCATCCAAGTACTAACCACGCCCGATGTTGCTTAACTTCGGTGATCGGACGAGAACCGGTGTATTCAACATGGTATGGACGTTGGCGAGTATAATAACGAAATTTGTATATATATAATTATATTCCTCAGCAGTGAACAATAATTATTTCATCCATCCATCCATCAGCCTTTCAACGTCCACTGCTGGACATAGGCCCCAAGAGAACGCCACAACGAGCGTTCCTGTGCTGACCGCATCCAACGGCTCCCCGCGGCTTTGACCAGATCGTCGGTCCACCTGGTGGGGGGCCGTCCTACGCTGCGCCGTTCGATACGTGGTCGCCACTCGAGAACCTTTCTTCCCCAACGGTTAACATACATAATTACATAATCATTATTATTGTATATTTTTGCGATAACCTCGACTAAACAATAAGATCTCCGTTGGATTTAACAACGTTCATTGAATTTTATCGACACTTCTGTTGTGGTCGCGATAAAGTTAATGGCTGATTGTGATTTTACTCAGAAACTGATTAATAATGTGGTTAGGTATAGGTTTGTGATATCAAGGCCTCAGATTTAGCTAATAATAAAGCTGAAGAGTACCTACCTATACCTATACGAGCCCCGATGCAAAATAGTTAGTCTAGTATGGAAAGTAGTGCAAAGCGTAAAATATAGAAAGTACCTAAATATTGGTAAAATAATTAAGAACGTTAGTAAAAAGTAAACCACAATTTGAGGAACATTTTAAAGTTTATTTTAACATAACTGAAATTCTTTCATGTCTTTACATATCAAAAAATTTAAAAAAATATTCTAAAAAACAACGCAAAAGTATTCGTCTACCCTTGTCACTCACGCAAAAAAAAAAATAGTTCGTCTACCACTTAGTTATGTCGCCTTTGCTCTCAATGACAGCTTTAATGCGAAGAGGCATGGTTGCAACCAACGCTGCACACTCCTCAGGCGTAATTGACTCCCAGACAACCAAGAGTCGCTCTTCTGGATTTTTACGGAGAACTCTTTTCATTTTCCACCGTATCGGCGACAAGTCCGGGCTGTTAGATGCCCATTCGATTGTAGGGATGCTTTTCGCCAGTAGCCACGTCTTTGTTGTCCTTGCAGTATGGCAGGAAGCACCATCCTGTTGAAAAATGAAGGAATCTTGATGCTTAAGTGACGGAATAGAGGGCAGTAAATTCTCTTCCAAAAGGTTGATACCTTGCAGCATTGATAGAACCATCCACAAACTGCATACCAACAACACCTTGTGCAGACATGCAGCCCCATATCATAAGAGACGCCGGAAACTTCACTTTACGTTTAGAGACAATCAGTATGAAATGCCTCATTTTTGTTCCGAATCACTTTTTTCCTTTCATTGCCGACTGTCACTTCAAATTTGGACTCGTCACTCCAAATGATATTACGCCACTTATCGGAAGTCCAATTTAAATGATCACGAGCAAACTTCAACCTCTTTTTCTTTTGTACAGCAATTGTTGACTGCTGTACAAAATGTTGTGGTTTCTCCTTAGCGGTGTAAAATCCGTAACCCATTCTTTTTAGGACTCTTTTGCAAGTATCAGACGTCTTTGTGAATCATGTCCTTTCATTGCACCGTAAGTTCTCCAGCTCGAGCACGACGATTATTTTTGATAATTTTCTTCAGGATTCTGTTTTCTACTGCACTTGTGATGCGTGGTTTTCCAGTTTTCTTCAAACAAGAAGTCGTTCTATTCTTTTTATAGTGCTGAATGATAGACTAAACTGTAGACCTGGGAAGTATCAAGTCTTTAGATATTTGGTAACTTGATTTGCCAGCATCGACCCCACAAACTTTTCGCTTTCGAAGCTCTTCACACACGGATTTGCCACGACCCATTGTTATTTGAATCTTCTTTGTTATTTGAAAACTAATGAAAAAACTGAAATTTTCAGAATTTATACTGTCTCACTTGACAAATGACACAGAATTACTTTTACAAATTTAAATTATGCAACATAATTGTACAAAGAAGGAATAATCTTATTTAACTCACCGATAGACGAACTCTTTTGCACCGATTAACAATTAGACGAACTATTTTGCTTATAACTTCTTCGAATTTAAAACAGGATAAGTATGTATAAATTTAAAAAACTAAAATAGTTTATTGGTTCATAATTAAAAAATGGCATAAGTAACGCGACATGTGATAGTAGCAGTAAAAACAGCTTAATATTTTATATATTTTTTTTGATTTGTATATCAAAAATAATGAAGTTAGAAAAAATCTCACAGAGAAAATTTCACACTAGCTAGACGAACTATTTTGCATCGAGGCTCGTATAAACGTGCTAATCTATAAAATGCTCTCTGATTTAAAAAAACCTTTTTGCTTTTCATAAAACACTTTGTGAGGAATACTATGGGAAGCCTATGGAAGTCCTTTTATGACTAGGTACATTATTACTGAGCATAAATTAAAAAAGCATCCAAAATCAAATAAGTACCACCTGACGTTATAAAATCAAAACTGGACTGCGATACCTATGTAGGTACAATATACCTAGATGGCCTTTTAACAAGCACTTAGCACTTTTCTTACAAAAGACAGGTGAAAGCACAATTTACCTATATTTTTGTACACGGATAAAGACGTAGAATCATAATAAATAAAACTTATTAGCAAACTCCAGGAGAAAATATTAGGTCTGTTAGTTACGAACTAAATCATCTCCACCCTAAAATGACCGCATTGCTAAGATGAGACGAGCACGAAGCGATAATTTGTATGAACAGGATGATATTTATGTGCAGGCTCGCATTCCCTAGTGCGCAGACAAAACAGGGTGCATATTCCATTCTCACATAAATTCATAAGCGTTGCGTCGTAAAGCCATATTCTCGCATTAAAAACCGTTATAATCCACGGTACCTACTTTAAATGCGAGTAACCACTGGAACGATAGAATGACCAGCTTCAAAAAAACTGTTTATGGTTAATTTTTTTGTATGCGGAAGTTAAATTTACGTCTCGACAAGTACTATTATGCAAATTAAATTAAAAATGGTTATAGTTACTGAGATTATTGTCTTATGTTTATAAAACAAAGTCGGGTTAGTTACACCATTCATAATTATCTAGCACAAAAACGGCTGGACCTATTTTTATAGATAATCTTCTATTCGTTAGATTTGTCCGCCCGGAATAGCAGACCAGCTATTAAAATAAAGGAACATGTGAAAATGTGAAATCGAAAATAACCTGCATCTCCTGGATACCGTCCAGATGCTCTGCCAATTCAGCCATCGTGACAATTGCTCAAGACTGCTAATTTCGATAACACATTCATACTTAACGTCTTGGGTGACGCCTGCGCCATCTGTCACAAATATTTGTTACGAAAAAAAAATGGTGAGGAAATACTTTGATCTGTACGTATTTAGCACTTGGCATGCTCTGCTATTTTAAACAACAAATTATCAGTGAAAATGGAAAAAGAGATGTTTACTGTGAGCGGGATTCAAACCTGCGTCCCCTCCAATCGTAGTGCTCTAGACCGCTAAGCCATCGCAGTCTGCGACTGCGATTTCCAATGTCCACTTCACAATTACTTTTTAGATGTATTTAATCTAAGTACAGACTAATAGTTGTCATCGATAAAATTGTTTATTCATCAAAATTGTTTATTGAAACAATTACATATTTTAACTTGTTAAACGTTTAATTAGCTTTCACAGCTATGACTACGGCGATGACGGGAACACTGACCTTT
The DNA here is from genome assembly GCA_948253155.1 of Leucoma salicis. Lineage (NCBI taxonomy): Eukaryota > Metazoa > Arthropoda > Insecta > Lepidoptera > Erebidae > Leucoma > Leucoma salicis. The sequence continues at coordinate 6,455,373 of OX411820.1, read as the reverse complement.
TTTTTGTTAAGGCGGGAAAAAATGTTCCTAATCGCACATCCCATCGTTCGGGGCAACAAATAGGGTAGTGTGGGGCCTTCACCCACTAAAGAAACCCGCCATGTGCCGTCTCTCCGCCTTTATTGGCGGCCACTGCAACTATGTTACATTCCTTTGGTGGTCCGCAGCGGCAGGGGAACACTGACCTAGGAAACAGATAAAAATGTGGTTGCCGTGGTGTTACGCTGATTGTTGTGAAATAATAATTACATAGGACATACCTACCATCCATCCATCCATCCATCAGCCTTTCAACGTCCACTGCTGGACATAGGCCTCCCCAAGAGAACGCCACAAGGAGCGGTCCTGTCATGGGGGATAATGCCGTAATCGCCACGCTTGGCAGGCGGGTTGGCGATCACAGTTGATGTTGTTAATACTCGAGGGAGTGCTGCTGCCCACGCCCCCGGTATTCCCTCAGTCGGCCCTTACGACTCCCGTGGGTAGACATACCTACACTAGATACTTATCTGTTTTATGACTACTGTCCCACTACTAGACACGAGTCTTTAGAAAGTCTTCTTCTGAATGACAATGTAATCAGGTGGCAGGTTGAATAAGACTGCTCTAGGCTGCCTATTACTGCCTATTGTAAGTATCTACTTCGCATCGCAGATAAATGAAATCGAATCCACCAAACAGTCGGGTTACTCGATAGTGGTCTCGTAAAATAATATTTAACCATTGGGGTATACGTAGGTACGTAGTACATTATAGGTAACTCTTTATATTTATTTAACCAAAAATGTTTATGGGGGATCGTAGCACAGTTATGCGTATTTAGTTCCGATGCCGAAGGTTTCGATATCCATTACCTAACTGACAATTTTATACGATCCACAAAATAAATGGCACTATACCTACCTATCCATTAGTATATTTTTGTACATATTCTATAACAATTTCCTGGCGGGGATTATTTCCTATAGTGCAATTATCAGTTGATATTTAAATAAAATACGTGCTTGTAAAATCTTCAATTAACTAATTAGTAGGTGCCTGGTACTTAATAACTGAAATACCACGGCATTCTGATGCCGTGGGAAAATATATAAACATATTTCACAGATTCACATCCATTAAAGTATGTGACAATAGTAACCCAACTATATATAATTATACATAATTAGCTTTTTATTAATACGTATTTTTATTCAAAAAATGTCCTACATACCAAGTACGCACACACATAAGCTGCAACCTTTTTTTTTTGTTTGTTTATGCCGGAATAAATGCACCTAACCGTATAACCCGTCGTTCGGGGCAACGGACAAGGTAGTGTGGGGCCTCACCCACTAAAAAGAAACCCTCCGTGTGCCGTCTCTATGTTGGATTACTTGAGTGGGAAATAAGTTTAGTTTCTAGAGCACCGTTATACGTATTTAAAATGATTTCTTCTTCTCGTTGTTGCTTACACGTGTTTGGTATTTTAGGGTTACTTAATCCTACTATACTGTAATGTAACAGTTCCAGTGGTTCGTCAATACAGCGGAGAGATGGCAGACGGCGGGTTTAATTAGTGGGTGAGGGCCCCATACTACCCTGTTCGTTGCCCTAAACGACGGAGTGTGCGGTTAGCTATATTGTTTCCCGCCTTAACAAAAAAAGGATACTTAACCCTCCTCCATGCGATGGTATGAAATTGGCCTATTATTATACAATCAAACTTTGATCATCATAGAATTCATATAGTATCAAGATCTACTTTATAGTTTCTAGTTCTCATAATATCATCTATGTAAAGCAACGAAGTGGTACCCAACATTTGTTGGTAGTTTGCACCGAACCGAAAAATTATAATAAATTCGTCGAAACATAACAGGAAAATATTATTTTAATAGGTAGGTACCGTACCGATACACTATAATGAGGGAAATACCTGATACCACCTAAGCATGACTCAAGTTCAAACTTGCGGATATCCCTCACTATGGGCAGGTAGGTACTTTAGTGAATTCTAAATGTTAATAACTAATAAGTGTAAAGATTGTTTTAAATCAGGATTTCTTTGCATTTCACTAATGGACACCAACTTATACAATGGGAGGGGAATCAGCGTGTACCACACACCAGTTAGGTGGATTAGCAAAGATTTAAATTTTATCTATGGTAATATTGTATGCTTAATTAAATATTTACTTCCGCAGACTCTTAGGGTGCGTTTCCACTAACGCGGATCTGGGCGGACTGGAGCGGAGCGGACTGTGTATTGACCAATCACAGTGCTCGAAATGTCCACTTCGCAACAGTATAAGGGAAGCGGAACGGAGCTCGGCGGACTTTGAAATAAAATATAATGATGGCTCCGAGCCGGATAAAACGGATTCGAGCTGTGAGCGGAGGGTAACGGGACGATGCATTTTGAGCATTTTACTCGTGCACTGTATTTTAGTTTAGTACAGCTCTGGTCCACCCAGCTCCACTTCACTCCGCTCCGTTTCAATAGAAACACTTGTGACTTTTCGCTGCTCGTCTCCGCTTCTCTCCGTCCAGCTCCGCGTCAGTGGAAACGAACCCTTACAATACCGATAGAGCGGGGATAGTGGCATGGCAATTTGTATTCCTAGTGCTACAACACAGTAGATACCTATATGCAATTTTTCAGTATAATTAAAAACTTCCTTCAATACCTGCAAATATCTCGGCTTAATTAAGAGGAACTTCAGGATTTTATGCCACCTAATTAGGCTTTTTTCTTTGTTATGTTAAATATACACACAGCTATGTTACAGCCTTATATAATCGTACAGAAATCTATATAAATAAAATAATAGACAGAAAAACGCCTGGATAGATTTAAATTAGGTTGGCTTTCTTAGATACTTGTCATTAACCTTAAAAAAAATTGCTATATCTTAATTTAGTATAGTCATTAAGGTTTTAAGAAACAATGATTTTTATAAGCAATGCAAATATCAGCTAATATTACATATTTAATTTAGCATAGAAATAGATTAAAAATATAAATCTGGCTACCAGTGAAACTTTTCAATAACCATGAACTTAGAAGCAGATAACCTTGTTGTCACTGACCTCCTTAAAGTGATAGTGGCTAATAAACTTGTATCATTACAGATTAAAACAATAATTATTAATTAAAAAAATACAAGTTATTTGCTCAACAATTTATTAGATTATATTCTCTTTTTAAATATCACATTGAATACACTGATATAATTTTAGCCTATGTTTATAGACGCACACATGTATACACCATTTATTACAGACATTAATAATATAACCAAAACTAAAATATTCAATTTAATTTTATCATTCTTATACAACAGATCGTTTTATTTCATTATATTTGAGACAAAATAGCTTACAACTACTTGGGTTGGTAAAATTATTGAACAACTAATTCAGTAACATTGTCCTTAGTAACAAGAGCCACCAAACTGCCACTAGTTGGGCGGTCCTCACCCTTGATCCACTTGTCAAATAGCTGAGCCACAAAGGTGAGAGGGGTCCACGAACTAAAATCAGCTTTAGGCATCCATTTTCTGTTCATTTCTGTGTCTAATGTCACCGGCAAGATAGCTACTGCTAAGGAGTTCTCAGGTAAACCAGAATCCTTAGCACCTAGAGATTTTGTGAGTTGGTGAACTGCAGCTTTTGCCATTCCATAGCCGATCATGCCAGGTGTACCTTCCAGAGCAGCCTTAGCACCAGTCAGAGCCAGCAAACCTCCAGGAGTTAAGTATTTTGCGGCAATTGTAGCTGCAATTGATGAGCTCCAAACAGATTGTCTCCACATTAAATCTGCTTGCTTGCTCAGCTCTTTGGCAGCATTTCCCCCGGCCCAGCCGCCAGCTACACAAATCACAGCACTCACTTTTTGACCTTGTAAGGCGGTACCGAGCTCAGTAACGACGTATTCTTCCTGCTGGAGCCACGAGGCATCTTTAGGAACAATGATATTGACATCAGCGCTCTCGTTAACGCTCAAGTCAATGTTTGCAACCCACCAGTTAGCAGATTTAAAGTGATTGACACACGCCGCTCCTAGTGCACCACGTCCGCCGTATACAACAATCCTTCCACTGGCCATTATTACGTCTTTACTCGGACACGTATCAATACAAACTGGATTTGCGTTGGAGTTGGATTGGACATGCGCCGCGAGACAAATAACGTAAAGCTGAAGTTAGCTCTACAACTTGTTGTGCGCCGCGGTAACCTCGACTCTCACTATACAGTTATTGTGGCAAGGTTATTATTATTATTGGCAATAATCCTTGCAGTAAAAGCCATAAGTCTTAAATCGTACGCTACGCTATGTAGTTCTTATAGGACTTTATAACAATTATGCATCACACAACACTATAGTTTAAAATTCGTACAATAAAATCACAGATTACAATATATGTAGCTAGCTAAATAAAATAAAGTACCTATTCTTCTTCTTCTTGATTTATTCTTATTTAGGTACCTATTCTTTTTATGAAAGTATTATTTATTTGCGTTTGACACCTTGCCTTTGACAGTTGACACAATTGATAAGCCGGCTGTACACATGAGGCCAAGGTGTTGGGCCAACGTGTAGAGAGCTACCTGGTGGTATGTTGGCTTAATTGGTCTAGTTGGCGCCAACATTGGCAGGCCATCCGAATAGTGTCGGTTTTTTGTGCACACATCAAAGGATCTTGGCGCACTCCGCAAACAGCGTTCACACGTTAGTGTCTTGTTCAGTTCGTTGTTACTCGTCAGCGGAGACAGTATCGTTGCACGTGAGTGAAATTTACGTCCCCATGTTCCGATAGCGATGGCGGCGCCGGTGTGGACAAGCAATGAGGTTTTACAATTCATAGAATTGTATCGACATGAAGGAATAATTTGGAATCCACGGCATGAACTACATAAAAATAAAAACAAAGTAAGTTATTAAACACATTTTTAATTAAAAAAATTCCATTAACAGATACCTACTATTTGTTTGACATTGTATTGTGTACAATGTAATCTGCTTGTTGTGGTATTTCCAAAAATATTTTATACTTATTCTATAATGTAGGTATACAATGTGTAACTGAATTAATGCACATTATGAAAATAGTTTGTTCAGAATCGTTTACTGAATCGATTTTTGTAATTTTTAATATAGGTAATATTTTATCCCAAAAATAATTAAAACTACGTAAACTGCTGTCACACTTCCGCTGTACAGTCAAAACAAACTAAAATGGATGAAATACCTACTACGCTAGACCCTTATGCAAATGCGACTGTGTGCATGCGTAGATTTGTAATGTGACTATAATTTTCTCTCACAATCTGTACAACTAATTTATAAAAAAAACAGTGTTTTAAACATAATAATAAAAATTCAGTGTATGTATTATGATTATAACATAATATTCTAATTGGGGTATCTGGTAGTGTGCGTTTATTCCGAGACATGTTGTATATATATATATGTAAAAGTAGGGACATGCGCCGCGAGACAAATAACGTAAAGCTGAAGTTAGCTCTACAACTTGTTGTGCGCCGCGGTAACCTCGACTCTCACTTTACAGTTATTGTGGCAAGGTTGTTATTATTATTGGCAATAATCCTTGCAGTAAAAGCCATGTCTTAAATCGTACGCTACGCTATGTAGTTCTTATAGGACTTTATAACAATTATGCATCACACAACACTATAGTTTAAAATTCGTACAATAAAATCACAGATTACAATATATGTAGCTAGCTAAATAAAATAAAGTACCTATTCTTCTTCTTCTTGATTTATTCTTATTTAGGTACCTATTCTTTTTATGAAAGTATTATTTATTTGCGTTTGACACTTTGCTTTTGACAGTTGACACAATTGATAAGCCGGCTGTACACATGAGGCCAAGGTGTTGGGCCAACGTGTAGAGAGCTACCTGGTGGTATGTTGGCTTAATTGGTCTAGTTGGCGCCAACATTGGCAGGCCATTCGAATAGTGTCGGTTTTTTGTGCACACATCAAAGGATCTTGGCGCACTCAGCAAACAGCGTTCACACGTTGGTGTCTTGTTCAGTTCGTTGTTACTCGTCAGCGGAGACAGTATCGTTGCGCGTGAGTGAAATTTACGTTCCCATGTTCCGATAGCGATGGCGGCGCCGGTGTGGACAAGCAATGAGGTTTTACAATTCATAGAATTGTATCGACATGAAGGAATAATTTGGAATCGACGGCATGAACTACATAAAAATAAAAACAAAGTAAGTAATTAAACACATTTTTAATTAAAACATTTCCATTAACAGATACCTACTATTTGTTTGACATTGTATTGTGTACAATGTAATCTGCTTGTTGTGGTATTTCCAAAAATGTTTTATACTTAAACACAAAGTGAAAAAATGTGAAATCGAAAATAACAGTCAGGAGCAGGATTTGAACCTGCATCTTCTGGATACCGTCCAGATGCTTTGCCAATTCAGCCATCCTGACAATTGCTCCTGACTGCTAATTTCGATAACACATCATACTTAACGTCTTTGGGTGACGCCTGCGCCATCTGTCGGACGTATTTTCATACATTATACCGACCAGGTAAACTTAATTTTACAATTAAGATTTTTACCTAATAATGACGCAAACCCTATAAATATTTATATATATTTTTAGCATTTGACATGCTTAGCACTATACATTAAACACAAAGTGAAAAATGTGAAATCGAAAATAACAGTCAGGAGCAGGATTTGAACCTGCATCTTCTGGATACCGTCCAGATGCTTTGCCAATTCAGCCATCCTGACAATTGCTCCTGACTGCTAATTTCGATAACACATCATACTTAACGTCTTTGGGTGACGCCTGCGCCATCTGTCGGACGTATTTTCATACATTATACCGACCAGGTAAACTTAATTTTACAATTAAGATTTTTACCTAATAATGACGCAAACCCTATAAATATTGATATATATTTTTAGCATTTGACATGCTTAGCACTATACATTAAACACAAAGTGAAAAATGTGAAATCGAAAATAACAGTCAGGAGCAGGATTTGAACCTGCATCTTCTGGATACCGTCCAGATGCTTTGCCAATTCAGCCATCCTGACAATTGCTCCTGACTGCTAATTTCGATAACACATCATACTTAACGTCTTTGGGTGACGCCTGCGCCATCTGTCGGACGTATTTTCATACATTATACCGACCAGGTAAACTTAATTTTACAATTTAGATTTTTACCTAATAATGACGCAAACCCTATAAATATTTATATATATTTTCGATTTCACATTTTTCACTTTGTGTTTAATGTATAGTGCTAAGCATGTCAAATGCTAAAAATATATATAAATATTTATAGGGTTTGCGTCATTATTAGGTAAAAATCTTAATTGTAAAATTAAGTTTACCTGGTCGGTATAATGTATGAAAATACGTCCGACAGATGGCGCAGGCGTCACCCAAAGACGTTAAGTATGATGTGTTATCGAAATTAGCAGTCAGGAGCAATTGTCAGGATGGCTGAATTGGCAAAGCATCTGGACGGTATCCAGAAGATGCAGGTTCAAATCCTGCTCCTGACTGTTATTTTCGATTTCACATTTTTCACTTTGTGTTTAATGTATAGTGCTAAGCATGTCAAATGCTAAAAATATATATAAATGTTTTATACTTATTCTATAATGTAGGTATACAATGTGTAACTGAATTAATGCACATTATGAAAATAGTTTGTTCAGAATCGTTTACTGAATCGATTTTTGTAATTTTTAATATAGGTAATATTTTATCCCAAAAATAATTAAAACTATGTAAACTGCTGTCACACTTCCGCTGTACAGTCAAAACAAACTAAAATGGATGAAATACCTACTAAGGTAGACCCTTATGCAAATGCGACTGTGTGCATGCGTAGATTTGTAATGTGACTATAATTTTCTCTCACAATCTGTACAACTAATTTATAAAAAAAACAGTGTTTTAAACATAATAATAAAAATTCAGTGTATGTATTATGATTATAACATAATATTCTAATTGGGGTGTCTGGTAGTGTGCGTTTATTCCGGGACATGTTGTATATATATGTAAAAGTAGTGTGGTTAACTTGCAACTTGTCAATAGCGGCTGAATTATTTCTAAATGATTTTACTTATTGCGAACTGAGGGCTCTTCCAGAGGATACAATTTTAAAGCCTGTTTTTTTTTTGTAGGCAATTTGTTGTATTTGTATATCGACTCTCTTCTGGAAGGGCCCCAGGGGCAGGTTATTTAAACAATTCCTATTATTCATAATGAACTATTTTATATTTCAGGTTAATGATGCGTGGATTTGCATAGCGGATAAAATTAATATTCCTATTAATGAATTGAAAAAGAAAAAAAGAGTCATTAATGACAACATTCAGGATGCATCACAAAAAGAAAACTCAATCAATAAAATCAGGAATAGGTGAAGATGAACAGTATAATTCTATATTTATATATATTTTTAGCATTTGACATGCTTAGCACTATACATTAAACACAAAGTGAAAAATGTGATATCGAAAATAACAGTCAGGAGCAGGATTTGAACCTGCATCTTCTGGATACCGTCCAGATGCTTTACCAATTCAGCCATCCTGACAATTGCTCCTGACTGCTAATTTCGATAACACATCATACTTAACGTCTTTGGGTGACACCTGCGCCATCTGTCGGACGTATTTTCATACATTATACCGACCAGGTAAACTTAATTTACAATTAAGATTTTTACCTAATAATGACGCAAACCCTATAAATATTTATATATATTTTTAGCATTTGACATGCTTAGCACTATACATTAAACACAAAGTGAAAAATGTGATATCGAAAATATATCGTTAAGTATGATGTGTTATCGAAATTAGCAGTCAGGAGCAATTGTCAGGATGGCTGAATTGGTAAAGCATCTGGACGGTATCCAGAAGATGCAGGTTCAAATCCTGCTCCTGACTGTTATTTTTGATATCACATTTTTCACTTTGTGTTTAATGTATAGTGCTAAGCATGTCAAATGCTAAAAATATATATAAATATTTATAGGGTTTGCGTCATTATTAGGTAAAAATCTTAATTGTAAATTAAGTTTACCTGGTCGGTATAATGTATGAAAATACGTCCGACAGATGGCGCAGGCGTCACCCAAAGACGTTAAGTATGATGTGTTATCGAAATTAGCAGTCAGGAGCAATTGTCAGGATGGCTGAATTGGTAAAGCATCTGGACGGTATCCAGAAGATGCAGGTTCAAATCCTGCTCCTGACTGTTATTTTCGATATCACATTTTTCACTTTGTGTTTAAGTATAATTCTATTTGGCCGTATTACGAGCCTCTCGAAGCTTTTTTAAAGGATATCTATTTATGCTCTAGTGTGATTAACACTGAGGAAAAGATTATACAGGTAAACAATATTTTCATTTCACAAAATCTTAGTGGTCTCTATTTCTAAAAAAGTAATTCATAAAATCCAATCTTATTTGTGTCGCAGTACGCGGCGGTTTACGCGGTATACTTAATAATGGCAAAAACGAACTATCTCCATTATTTCTCCATGAACCTGGCCGCACTAGATCTTCATTTTGATAAATATCGAATGTACCTGGAGGTGAATAAATATTCTGTGAAGAAGTACTTTTTCTCAAAAAATTATGTAGATATAGACATGTCATTGTAACAATAGAAGCTTTGGTAGGTTTCAAGGGTATATGTTTTTTAAAGATCCTGAACCTGGCTGTTAGTATTCCGAAAGTATTTTCTACTTTTACTCGAGAACGGGATAATTCTTGATTGAATACTCTTTCTGGGGACCCTAGTGCGTGATGACCGGGAAACGGTTTCATTAAATGGGTACTGAGAGCAAATGCACCATCGCCTAAAAATACGTAAGGCATGACTATGTCACTATTAGGAAGTGGAATAGGACGGGGTAAATTCATACTGTTAGACGATAGTTTTTGATATAAGATACTTTGATTGAAAACTCCTCCATCACTAACCCGTCCTTGAGAACCTACATCAGCAAACAAAAAACAATAATTACTATCTACTAGTGCTAGTAAAACAATGCTAAAGTTGCCTTTATAGTTAAAGTATTCAGTTCCCGAGTGTAAAGGCTATGCTTCCCATCTATAGCGCCCAAACAATGCGGGAACCTGAATTCTTCTGAAACGGACATCCATTCGCTCGCAGATTCAGGCATCTGAAATAAATAAAAAATAAACTGATATAACTTTTTTACTACAGGATTCGTCATCGACACGTGACTATGAAACAGAGGCAGAAACCGACTTAAATCGTCCCGTTATTGAAAGTGACACATCTCAAGATGAGAATGTGAGTACTAAGTCAAAAGTTACTGCTCCTCTAACTCAAAAGCGCCGTTCGAAAAATCCACCAGAGTTATCAGAGGCCAGCAAGGAGGTGGCAAATGCTTTTGGCACATTTAACAGAGTGCTTGATAATAAAACTGCAAGACATGATGATGATTGTGAACTATATGCTAAACTTCTTGCCACAAAATTAAGAAAATTTCCAGAATATGAAATAGAAGAAATTATGTTAGAGATTGATAGCATGTTGATAAAAAGACGTTGAGGTAGCCAAAATACTATTACTGATTCCACTAATATGAATCGTTCATCCTCCTCACAAAGTTCTTATCGCTCAAACTGGTCTCGCTCATCTCCTTCACCACACTACCGACCCAACTCAGCACAGTCCATCCCTCCAACTTACGTTACTATTCCCAATCAATCTCCACATAACCTACCCCATTCACCACAGTATGTTTTTAATGAACCCCAAACTCAACGTATTCGGATATTATCTAATGATAAAATATATTCACAATCACAATTAATGCAGTCTTCATCTGCTCAAGGGCTACAAACATCATCTCCAGAACTACCTGTTGAACTTCATTTACCAGAATTATCTGATAGAACGTACAACCAATCTCAGTCTTTAGAGACTCAAAATATAATATATCAGGCATATGAAGACGCATAAAACACACAAATGAAAAGTTCATATGATGCTACACATTGTTTCATGATGATTCAAGTAATTGATCTATCGATGCTAAAATTAAGACTGTTGTATTTTGAAACTCTAGAACTATTTTGTAACTCTTTCTTTTAAACATTAATAAATAATACATTAATAACATGAAGTTTTACTTACTTTAATCATATCTTGCAAAACATCATTGAGTGCCAAACAGACTTCAATTATTATGCGTGAGATAAGTGAACTTGATATTTTAAATAGGTAATGTAAGCTTCTGTAGTCATCTCCAGTAGCTAAAAATCTCAATGTCAATGTAAGTCGTATTTTTGTTGGTACAGCTTCCCTCCAAGTAGTATCTTGCTTAGAAACCATCGGAGAAATTTTTTGTAGCAGGTATTCAAAATCAGTGCAAGACATTCGAACGAAATTATCGAACTCCCCAGATGGTTCTGCAAGAAGCTCGGCAAGCTGTTGATTCATAGTCTCTCTAAAAACAAAGAAATATTAACATAAAGTTAGTATGGACATAGTATTAATTAGTTGCATATAATTATACAGTGATAATTACCCCGTAGCAAAATTTTAGGATGTCACTCGGTGTCTCATTGATAACAAGTTTCTTTATGGAATCAATGTCGAAATCTCAAAAAAATATTACGTTTTTCCATACAAATCCAATCGAGCTAATCGAGTCTATTTTTACCCACGACGGAACGGAGCAGGTATATGCGTTTAGGGTGAGAGATGTTTTTATGTGTGTGTGTGTGTGTGTGTGTGTGTGTGTGTGTGTGTTTGTGCAAAGTAATGTTCCCACCTATCTTCTAAACTAATGATCCGATTTTGATGTGGTTTTCAATAACGGGTTTGTGTTTGATGAGTTCATGTTCTTAGACAGGTGTCGTGGCTGTAACTCACTGGGCGCGACACAATATTAGTGCAAAACAATGTTGCAATATAATCAAAACGAAATGTCCGATTACAATTCTGTTTTCAGCAATGTGTACGTGGTAGCTTAATGCATGCTCCCAAATAATAAAAATTACGTCTGTAACTCACTAGAGGACACTACAATATTAGTGCAAAATAATATTGCAATAATATTAAAACGAATTGTCCGATTTCAATGCGGTTTTCAGCAATGGGTTCGTAGTTGATTGGTGCATGGTCTAAGATAAGTCTTATGATACCAACAGAAAGCAACTGTATTATATTTAATAAGGAACTTAATATTATGTGGTAGGATGAATCACACTTATTGTTTTGCGAGATCTTACCTACACATTATATAGATTATAATTCGTATATGCTCTCTAAAAAGTCTGAAATAAAATTAAGTAAAATTAAAAATTTTGAAAAAAACCCACGACGGTAAAAATCTCATCGAAAAAGAATAAAAATTTTCAAAAAAACCCACGACGGTAAAAATCTAATCGAAAAAGAATTTAATAAGGAACTTAATATTATGTGGTAGGATGAATCACACTTATTGTTTTGCGAGATCTTACCTGCACATTATATAGATTATAATTCGTATATGCTCTCTAAAAAGTCTGAAATAAAATTAAGTAAAATTAAAAATTTTGAAAAAAAACCCACGACGGTAAAAATCTCATCGAAAAAGAATAAAATAACTCAAAACCCCCGACTTAACTTAGATGTAGCGATAGTAATTTTACCATAATACATAACCGAGGAATATGCGTCGGGGGCTGCCATTAAACCAGCTAAAGTTTTTCTAGTGACGTGAATACAATTATTGAAGAATTGTAGATGTTTAACGACGACATAAAATACATTTATGAGTATGATTAAGTTTTTGTTGAAATTCATACAGGAAAGGCAGCCCCCGACGGTATTCCTCGGTTATGTATTATGGTAAAATTATTATCGCTACATCTAAGTTAAGTCGGGGGTTTTGAGTTATTTTATTCTTTTTCGATGAGATTTTTACCGTCGTGGGTTTTTTTCAAAATTTTTAATTTTGCTTAATTTTCTATGTGGTACATACATGGACCCCATAGAGAAAGTTACCTATTGTAAATGTGACACTGACTTCTAACTTTTTGCAAAATTATTATCACCCTGTATATCAATAATAACTAATAACACATTTACCTCGTTCTATTCCGATGAATAGTCACCATCCACCACCTTCTTTTGCGCCATTTCTTTTTAGTCAGTCTACTTTGGTGCACATGTACGTAATAATTAAACGCACTGTATAAATAAATTGCCGCGGCTGCAAGAACTTCTACGTCCATCTTTGAAGCGCCAATGCAGAATGATCAGTAAGCCAATGTGTGAACAGCAATCTTGGTTATCCATCATTTTTGCCCAACACGTTGGCCCAACACCTTGGCCTCATGTGTACAGCCAACAATAGATGTGACATCTTCTTGTATTGACTTGTGGCGATCCTCTTTGGCGATCCTGATAATTCCGCCAATGACAATGTTCTCTTGATTATTTTGCTAAATTTATGTGGTGGTCAGAACTCAGTAGGTATTTTCTAATATAAATATAACGATTGGAAAGCTTTGTGGAGGGCAATAAAATAATAAATTTAGAGATAGCTCTGAAATCTGTTGAGTTACCTAAAGCAAGAAGAAAAATATATATTTAAATAAATATATGTTGATTAGATAAGTAATTATAAATATTATCATAGCTTAATATTGTTATTTATAATAAAATTACAAAGTAAATAGGATATATACACAGGAAAAAAGTGATTTTAAGTCTGAAGGGCGAGGAAAAGAAGGAGGAAGAAGATCGTATAAGGAAGATGGGGTGTTGGGGCAGCTAAAAAATATATGTTCTGGGCTACCTTCGCCCAAACCACATTCGCACAGCGAAGAATCTCTAACCCCGATCTTCGCTAAGTGGACAGCTATGTACGTCAGTAGAATACTTCTAATATTCTTTGTCTAAGTTCACAGTTTCACACTTTGTCTAAGGCTTCACAGTATTTTATATTTATGTTTTTAAACTTAGATAAAGAACCTAGTTTTTAAAACTAGAGTTTGTGACAGAAATTGAGTGACTCACCATGACGTCCACCACTGCGTCCAAGCGACCCACCCCACCAAAAACTTTGATAGAATAAATAATAGATCACAGTAAATACAGCAGTACCTACTCTTAAAGAACAAATTATAATTTGTGAATAAGAAAAAAGAGTATTTCAGTACAGGCGGGAATCGAACCTGCGTCCCTTCCTATCCGGGGAAGTGCTCTAATCCACTGTCGATAGTGCATACAGAGAGACCCAAAGTCTCAACGACTCTAGTCCATCCACTTAAGATCATCAACAATTCGAACAGCACGCCTTTGCAGGGAGCCAAGTGGGTGGAGCTGGTATTTTGGTGCATCTGCCCAGAGATGTGAGTACGTGAGGACGGACTTGTGCTTTATACAGTACAAGTCGCTACTTCGGTGTGAATAGTGTCACTTGGGCTCTATTCAGGACGCCCAGTTTTTTACTCACCAATTTGACTTTGTCCTCCAAATGTCTCCCAAACTGGACTTTGCTAGATATCTCCAATGCTCTCGGAGACGGAGAGTTTTCCCTTTAGAACTGGGGCGCCATGATATATGCGTCATTCTTTGCAGAGAACCCGCAAACCTGTGTCTTCGTAGGGTTGAACTGAACTAAGTTGTTTCCTCCCCATTCCGAGGCCCGTCCTAGAGAGCGCTCGACTTTATACACATGTTGAGCCCATCTCTCCTCCAGCATGTTCTGAGGAACTTTCTGATGGCCAATATATCGCTCAACAGCCGTGCTGTCATCGGCATAGTAATACATACTCTCTAAGTGTCTAGTCTCTCTAGTCATTGATATGCAGGATGAACATTGTTGGGGAGAGCACCGAGACTTGTGATACGCCAGTTTTAATGTCCATGGTATCGGAGCAACATCCATCTACTACGAATTTGATGCTCCGACCATGGAGGCAGCCGGCGCGATCCATTTGCGGTGCACCTCTGGGATTCTATATGGTATGGTAACTATAGAAGCGTGCTATGTTAGACCCTGTCGAATGCCTTTGACGCTTTGGCAATCAGCCGACATCGCGATTGTCGGCTGATTGCCAAAGCGTCACACAATAAGTGAGGTACATGAGAAGATCACCAGCAGGCCGACCGACGATGGCTCTAGATATTTATAATTCCATTTTTATGTTGAAGAGTTTTCAAGATCAATGATTTTTTAATCGAGCAGTTTTGATATTTTCTCTATTATCTGATAAGTAGTCTCATGGTGATCAATGATGACTCTCCATTGTACGCAGTCCTGGATTAGCCTATAAGCTATTTAAGCAATTGCTTAGGGCATCCCATCTAGGGGGGCACCAGAGACGACCGAGAAAATAAATAAATAAAAATATTTTGGTTTCTCATAATAATTAATTAATTACTCTATTCTTACTCTTTTTCGGAATACATCAATGCTTTTTCGTCCTTCATCTTCTTGTTTAATGGCTCTTGTTGTGGCAGTGTGAGCACAATTTCGCCATTCGTCCTTCATCAATGGTCCTTCATATATACCATAGATATAATATATATATCTAGTCAGGGTTCTTAGTCTAAGTAGTAAGGTCATAAATTCTGTCAAAAACTGCTAATTAAGCTTCTTAGACGAAGAGTAATATAGACTCGCTACTATTTTGACATTAAGGATGAAGAAAAGTTTCACCAAGAGTGAGAGAGACACAGATATAAGTATATGTATCCTTTTCGCGTATGCGTTAGTTGTATTTGGACCCAATGAACTGGGTCCAAACAACAAGGTGGCCAACCGTCCTCATCATCAGTATGTAAGCTTGTTTTTGTACTGACGCAAAAAAAAAAAAACATTTATTAATCACGCTAATATTACATGTTCTAATACATTTTAAGCAAAATATAAGCATAACTGCAATTTCTTTTGTCCTGTCATTCTTTTATCCGGCTAAAACAGGTAGTACATTTTTAGTCAACAAAGTTATAATCATAGTTACCTTTTAAAATTATTCCGGTCATCTATTGCTATCTCGACACTGCATACGCTGATAGCTTGTCTATAATATCCTTCGTCTCAGTTAAGCTTAGATAAAGAATAGTAATCAGGCTCGGTCAACTTTCTTTTACGAATATGCGGCATACCTAGGGGGTTCCTAATAATGATACTGTATAGAAAAAAGAATTAAAAATATTATTTATTTTTCATTGGTGGCAATACTGACAAAACGTCACAGACTACGGGTGTGTTCCGATATACACTGCAAACACTGTAAGGTGCGACGTCAATTTAGTATATATGCAAAGCCGTTCCGTTATAGTTAGCAATACTGGTTACTGTTTATAACGGAACGCAGTCGAGTATACTAATCTGTCCTTACTTTCATTTCATGCAAAATATTGGTTTCACACTGCAGTAAACACAATTTCTTTAAATTTTCCTTGGTTCGGTATCTTTGAATAACAATATTCAATAACAATAATACTTTTTAATAGTGCAAGTTGTTAAATTTTTGGACGCTGTTGATCACGTGATCAAACCACTGAGAGCACCTTACCTCTAAAACACCATTGCTCACACTGCTCACAGTACAAAAATGGCGGCGATTTATGTCGTCATATATTTCCCTAGAATACTGCGGCAGTAGAATACTCGGTCTATAACGGAATGATTTTTCTCCAGTAAGAGCACTGGACAGTGCTAGTAGTGTATATATCGGAACACAGCCTAATACATTATTTGTCATTTGTCAAATGTAAAGAAATGGCTGTCTGTCACTTGCAAATGTAGTTTACGAACTTGCTTATTGCTGTTTTGTAATGTTAATAAGTAATTGTTTCGAGGTGGAATGAAGGAAAATCAGAGAAAATGTTTTAGTGTAAAGAAAATATACAGTTCAGGATACTTTTCACAATAGCTAGTTAGAGTGATCAAAGTTAGTTGCGATTATAGAGTTCTGTGATTGTACAATTTTATATTTTTTGTTAAATAAAAGTTTATTTTAATCTATTTTTATTTTCAATCATTTAAAATAAGAATCCTAATAAAACAACTAAAATAAGTGGTCGTATTTGAATTCCCTCTTTATACTACAGCACCTATTGAACGCCCCCTGCGTTCAATAGGTGCTGTATCTGTCAGAATCTGTTGCATTTTTTTTGTTCGAAGTTGCTATTCACATTGCTATTCTTCTCGGGTAGAGTTTATGTTCCTTGATAGTAATAGATATGACATGCTAATGACAATACCAGGAATAAATGAGATACACAATACAAAGTTTCTCTAAGTGCGGTAGAGATAGGTATAGTGCCTGTTGTCCTTGTCATCGTATATGCTTTTATTTGTCTGTATTGCTGAATATTGCGGTTTAGACTAAAATTAGTGTATTAATTCAAATATTTGGACTATTTCCAACTATCAAAATTTTATAAACATGGTACAGTGTTGTGTTTTCGGCTGTAAAAATCGCAGCGAACGAAAATATGACAATATATCCTTTCACACGTAAGTACAGTGAAATATTGTTTTATCGAAATAATAAATAAATACAATATTAAAAACGGTTAATTATATTAAATGGTGTGCAAAATTCACGCTAAATATTGATAAAATCATATATTTGAATTCAAAATTTTAATAGTATTAACCCACTAATGAAGCTTGTCGTCAAAGTCAAGGTGACGGCAATTTCTTATGTATATTCAATTTAGCCCGATTATCTAGTATTTATGGGATACCGGTTAAGATGAATTATACTACCCATCTATGTGGGGAATATAATTTATTTCTAAATACAAAAATATACGAAATGCTGTATTAAATTCCTCGCAAAATAGTATAATACATTGAATAAATCGTATAACTGATTGCTAAATTTTTATAGTATTAACTGACTAATGAAGTTGGCCGTTTAAAGTCAAGGTAAGCGGCTTGTTCTATTAAGCAAGTTAAGTTCAGATTCCATAAAGATAAGAAAGTGCCCGACCTATGGATAAAGATGAGCTGGCTACTGGGCGGCTAAGTAGGATTTCTACTGCGTGGGTATACGCAGTAGAAATCGACACACACACTTCTTCAAAGCACTTTGAGAGTCACTTCTTTTGCAAAACTCAACGCAATGTGTTTTTGAATAAGGACTTATTCAAAAACACATTGCGTTGAGTTTGCACTTCCAAAATTATTGAAACATGTAAGTTCTATGAAATTGGTATTTTAATAAAATAATTTAAATTAATGTTGTTAAACTAAATACTTCTAATCCATATGTGCTTATTTGTTTGTTACTTAATCATGTAGCGACATCTATCTCGCCACATACGAACTGACACATGAAACTGACGTATCCTACATCGCGATATTAAAAGTTATCCGAGCGATGTACATATATACAAGAACCCGACGAACAACAGTTGCCCATCAGACGCAACACCCGTCTGGTCGGAGGATCCTCCCTTTGCAATGGGGGATGAGGAACATTACACCCTGTTCCTCTCTTACCCTCCAAACTGGTGACCCCGAGCATGAACGTCAGCGACACACCCTTCGCAAGCTACGTCATCGTGACGTCATCATCATCACTTCCTCACGCTTCAAGCAACAACTCATACAGCCAGCCAGCATCCACGGCTACTACGGGTATCCTGACATCAACATCAACAAAAAAAAAAAAAGGCCAAAGGCCTCATTTTGGTTATTATCGCGTTATTAGCTGGTTTCCGTGTGGTGACGGACTAAGAATTACAAGTATCACCACCTCATTCTTTCCCATGGATATCGTACCAGACGACTAAGGGAAGTAAGTAGTTCTCACCCATTACAACTCAAGACAATACTCGCGGTTATAGGTGGTGGAGTAAGCCTGTAAACATAATAGACATTCTTGATGGCTTGTGAAGCCTTCCATCCAGCATTAGGCAAGTTTTTAACAAACAAATAAGTAAACTCACTTTCTTATTTGTAATATTAGTAATAATCAACTATATCACAAAATTATATTTTTAATTCAATTATGTTATATGCATTTTAGAACTACATTGAAGAAGATATTATGGCAACACGTAGAAGATGATGTGCAACCTGTGGCCAGAGAAGTTTTAGTATTCATGCTCACTTGTTTATACAGTAGCTGGAAATTTCCTGAGGGATCAAACAAACACTATCCCTTGTAAAGATGTAAATAAATATGGTCAGTGAAATGTGTTTATTTGTATATAGTTCACTCATTCCCTAACCTAACCGGCCTGGCGGTCTAATGCTTAGTGACTCTGACCGCGAAACTGGAGATCGTGGGTTTGATTCTAACCCATGATAAATATATGCCTGATGGCCACGAGTATTTCTTCTATGTGTATATATCTGTAACGACACATTAGTCAGTATATAACTGCGTATTTAGTAGTTAATAATTATGAATGGGGAAAATTTATCATAAACTGGCATCACTGTTTTTGCATGTACTTTATATCTGTCCCTTACGGGTGTACGCGTATGTCATATCTATTACTATTCTTTATCTAAGTAATTAAGTAATGATATACTTTTTGATAATTATTTAAAAAATATATTACGAAATAAAAGGTAATTAAATATAGAATATAATTTTATTTACATTATTCGAAATGCCCTCCCCCATTTTGAATAGGTATCGCCGTTAATCGACGCGGCCAGTCATTAATCACAGCACGCACCATATTCATAATTATCTATTTCTGCCGCTGCGTTAACCAGAGATCCTTGCTGAGACTCCAAATTCTGATGAGGTAAACCTGAGCAGACTTTCTCCTGCAAATGTTGCCGTATCTTGTAGTCCAGTGGATTTAAATCTGGACTAGAAGAGGGCCAGTCTTCATATCCGATAAAGTCAATTCAACCAGTTTTGCGTGCTTCATGCCCTATAAGCTGATGCAGAGTCATGTTGGAATATCCAATGTCTGTTTAACATTGTTTGAAAAAAAAGATCCAATATGTTAGTCATGACGGTGTTTTGGTACACC
The DNA here is from genome assembly GCA_948253155.1 of Leucoma salicis. Lineage (NCBI taxonomy): Eukaryota > Metazoa > Arthropoda > Insecta > Lepidoptera > Erebidae > Leucoma > Leucoma salicis. Next base: position 6,435,363 of record OX411820.1, on the reverse strand, counting down.
ACGGCACTGGTTTTACACCTTTTCCACAGAAAAACACCTCAGTAAAGCCTGAATATGAGACTCCAAGCCAAACCATGAGTGACGAAGGATAATGTCCTCGTTGAACCCTCGGAATACGCGCGCTTGCTTGTTTACTGCTATATACTTTATTATTTTGTTTATTATAACTTTCTTCGATGGTAAATTTTTAAACACAAAGTGAAAAATGTGAAATCGAAAATAACAGTCACGAGCAGGATTTGAACCTGCATCTCTCCTACTTCCGATAGATGGCGCAGGCGTCACCCAAAGACGTTAAGTATGAATGTGTTATCGAAATTAGCAGTCAGGAGCAATTGTCACGATGGCTGAATTGGCAAAGCATCTGGACGGTATCCAGGAGATGCAGGTTCAAATCCTGCTCGTGACTGTTATTTTCGATTTCACATTTTTCACGTTGTGTTTAATGTATAGTGCTAAGCATGTAAAATGCTAAAAATATATATAAAAATATCTAAATATGGTAATTTTTTTTTCATTCGAAATCAAAACTCCACGGTATTTTTTTTTCGCGTACCGCCGTAGCAAAGCGCGGGATCCATCTTCCAGGCTAATTTTTTTCAAACGCTTGTTCAAAAAATGTCACGGCGGCTGTACACACTCGTCTATTTGTCTCGCGAACCTCTCGTCCACTCTCGTCTCGTAGAAGCTCGACATGAGAGCACACCATGCATGTAAACACTCGTTGTATCAATTGAACTTCGGATGCCCGTCGCGATGGACGTGGAAAGAACATTTGCGGCTTTTATTTTTTTTATTAGTTATTGTAATTTTTTAATCATTTACCTTAAAAAAATATATTAAACCATGGCGAAAAAGAACTTTTTAACTATTCAACAGGAATATATTTTTTTTAATCTTCCACGGGGAAATCAAAATCGTTGCTTATCCGCAACCAAGCGTCGTGTAATAGTTGCTTATCCTTGTGCCTGACATTCTTAGGATTCCATAATAGTGATTGCCTTTAGTGGCCTCTAAAAAGCGTTAGGACACATCGTTGTCGGACGCAGAAAGCACGTCTTTACGCGAACGCAGTTGGCGGGCAAATAAGCAACCGACGAGAGTGTACATGTACAGGCGCGGTCTCGTTTTATCGCGAGACTCACCGAGACGCTTTGACTCGAGCACAAAAAACCGACACTTTTCCGAGACATAGTGAGAGCCCCGAGACGAGACGAGGCTTCCATGTACACACTCGCCCTCGGCCTGTCTCGGGGTGTGTCGACGAAATGTGTGCAGCCGCAGTCAGGTCTTTTTACAATAAGCTCGTAGTCCCAGATCTTCATTTAACACTCTTTTGAGTTTGACCATGGTTCTGCTTAGCCCCACCCGAAGAGCTAAATTTTAATATTGCTTACGAACAGGATTTTGTTGGATAAGCGCCTCCACTGCTATGGTGATCGCTGGTGTCCTAACTGTGCGAGGTCGGCCGGTCCTCTTACGATCTTTGAATCTTGAATCTTCAGTGTATCGTTTTATAATGCAGTAAACAAACCGTAGTGTTATTACAATTTTTGCAGAATATTGAAAATCTCTGTTGACGTGTAACCACAGCGGTGCAACGCCTTATTACGAGCTCGATGGTGCAACGCGAACGCGATAACCGCGACCACAGAACAATACTACTCTTACCGGAGACCGCGACTCACACTTCACAGCTCACAGACCAAAGAGTAAAATAATACGATCAAAGAGCATATAACACTACGTTTACGAATACGATAGGAAAATAATACTACATATATGAAAAGAGAGCCCACTTACGGATAAAATTGACGCTCATTTTGAAGCGCCATCTGGATTTCTACTCCGCAATTCGCGCTGGTAGCGAATGTATCTAATCTATATATATATAGCACTCTATATATCTATATACATTGCTAACATTGCAATAGTATAATAGCTAGCTAAGTCTAAAGTAATTCAATTCATGTAATTATTACATACCTAATATCCTAATGGCCGTGTGTGGCCGGCTTTAGAATTGTCCCACCCCTCTCCACCTATGGGAGTCGTAAGAGCCGACTGAGGGAATAACGGGGGAGTGGGCAGCAGCACTCCCTCGAGTATTAATAACATCCACTGCGATCGCCAACCCGCCTGCCAAGCGTGGCGATTACGGCAATACCCACCAAAAAAAAAAATGAGCAACCAACATAAAACGGCAGCTCCGCTATTCCGTGGCCTAACGGTAGCGGGCCCGGTAACGGTGGATCAGGGGATGCGAAGAATCTCCGGTCGCGGCAAAGCTACCAAAACCAACGACCTCTGGCCCTGGTAACGCACAACGTTCAAACACTTCGGACCGACGAGAGAATCACCGAGCTGGAAGAGGAATTGAGCAAGATCCACTGGGACATTATAGGGTTGTAAGAAGTCTGAAGAGAGGGTGAGGGCACGACAATCCTCCAGTCCGGGAACTTGCTCTTCCACCGGGAGGGCGACCACCAGTCTCAAGGGGTTGTCGGGTTTATCGTTCGCAGGTCTCTCGTAGGCAACGTGGAGAGGATTGAAAGTGTGTCGAGTAGGGTAGCGTACCTTATACTCAGAATAACCAACCGGTATTCGTTGAGGGTCATACAGGTTTACGCACCGACCTCAACACATTCCGATGACGAGCTGGAGGCCCTATATGAGGATATCTCGAAGGCCATCCACTTGTCTAAAACCTATTTCACGGTGGTTATGGGAGACTTTAACGTGAAACTGGGCAAAAGGACAGACGATGAGTTGAAGGTGGGGCACTATGGATTTGGGCAGAGGAACCACAGGGGCCAGATGCTGGCTAATTTTCCGGAGAAGGAAGGCCTCTTTATGATGATTTCCTTCTTCAGGAAGCAGCCCCTGCGAAAATGGACCTGGATTAGCCCCGATGGTTCAGTGAAAAACTAGATTGACTTCATCCTGTCGGACAAACGTCACATATTCAATGATGTCTCAGTGATCAGCAGGATTAAAACTGGGAGTGATCACCGACTAGTCAGGGGTATCTTGAATATAAGAACAAAAGTCGAGAGGTCGCGCTCGATGACGTCTACGCTCCGACCAACACCTGCTCAATACCAGAACCCCGAGAGCTTTCAGCTCGAACTACAAAATCGCTTCCAATATCTAGATGAGTGTGAATCAGCGAGCGATATGAACAGCAGGTTCGTACAAACTGTCCACGCGGTCGGGTCGACTTACTTCAAGGCCCGTCGTGTCAGTAGGACCCGTAAACTCTCGGACCATACTCTCAAACTCATGGAGAGGAGAAAAGAAATGATAGTCAGCCTCAGCCGATTGGTCCTGCCTAAGGCGGTTAAACAGACAGATCTCCAAGGCTGTGCGGCACGATATTCGCCAATTTAATACTACCCGTATTAAAGAGGCGATAGAGTGGAACCAAGGCTCGAAAGTGTTCGCAAGAGATCTGTCTGTTGGCCAAAGTCAGTTGACTAAACTGAGGACCAACAACGGCACTGTCATTTCTTCTCGAGATGAGCATGATGAGTCCAGCAGTTCTATGGACAGTTGTACAGATCCCAGAGCCCTGCTGTTGGCTTGGTGCAAGATCCCAGATCCAAGCTAACTCGGCACTTTACCGAAGATATCCCAGGCGTTAGCCTGTACGAGATCAGAATGGTTCTCAAACAACTAAAGAACGGAAAGGCACCGGGAGACGACGGAATCACCACAGAGCTTCTGAGAGCAGGCGGAAAGCCGGTCTTAAAAGCTCTTCAGAGGCTGTTCAATTCCATCGTTCTCGGGGGCGACGTTCCAGAGTCGTGGATCAGAAGCGTGGTGGTTCTGTTCTTCAAGAAAGGTGACAGAACCCTCTTGAAGAACTATAGACCCATCTCGCTCTTGAGCCACGTCTATAAGTTGTTTTCAAGGGTCATTACAAATCGACTCACGCGCAGACTTGACGACTTCCAGCCTCCCGAACAAGCCGGTTTCCGAAAACGCTATAGTACCATAGACCAATAGACCACATCCACACGCTACGGCAGATTATACAGAAAACCGAGGAATACAATCGGTCTCTGTGTTTGGCGTTTGTGGACTATGAGAACTTGAACTATGAGACTTGGGCGGTGCTGCAGTCCCTTCAGCGGTGCCAAATTGACAATCGGTACATCGAAGTGCTGAAGTGCTTGTATAGAAACGCCACCATGTCAGTCCGTGTTCAGGACAGGAGTACGAAATCGATCCAACTGCAGAGAGGTGTTAGACAGGGAGACGTTATGTCCCCGACTCACTCAACTCTACGCCGCTGCATTGGAAGATGTCTTCAAACTCTTGGACTGGACCGGATTCAGCATCAACATCAATGGCGAATATATCACTCACCTTCGATATGCCGACGACATCGTAGTCATGGCAGAATCGCTGGAGGACCTTGGCACCATGCTCGATGATCTCAGTAGGGTTTCCCGACTAGTGGGTCTCAAAATCAACATGGACAAGACGAAAGTCATGTCTAATGTCCATGTCATTTCAGCACCGGTCCTAGCCGGGGGTGCGCTTCTCGAAGTTGTCGACCATTATGTCTACCTGGGACAAACAGTCCAGTTAGGTAGGCACAACTTCGAGAAAGAGGTCATTCGACGAATCCAACTCAGCTGGGCAGCGTTCGGGAAGCTAAGGAAGATCTTCTCGTCCAATATTCTGCAGTGTCTGAAAACGAAGGTCTACGATCAGTGTGTGTTACCAGTGATAACATACGGAACAGAGACGTGGTCTCTGAATGTTGGCCTCACATCAAGGCTCAAAGTCGCTCAGCGGGCCATGGAGCGGGCTATGCTTGGTATTTCCCTACGTGATCGTATCCGTAATACGGAGATCCGTAGGAAAACGAGAGTGACCGACATAGCCCGCCGGGTTGCCATGCTGAAGTAGCAATGGGCAGGCCACATCGCTCGACGAACCGATAACCGTTGCGAACGAAAGGTTCTCGAGTGGCGACCACGTATCGGACGGCGCAGCGTAGGACGGCCCCCCACCAGATGGACCGACGATCTGGTCAAAGCTGCGGGGAGCCGTTGGATGCGGTCGGCACAGGACCGCTCGTTGTGGCGTTCTTTTGGAGAGGCCTATGTCCAGCAGTGGACGTTGGAAGGCTGATAGATGGATGGATGGATGGAATATCCAAAAAAGATGGCGCAACTCGAATTAAACTAAAGAGTAAAGTAATTCTAAAGAACTCGACTCAATCGATGTCGCTAGTTTCACCTCTCCGTAAATACGAGGCGGGATCAAAAAGTAGTGAGAACGACATACTCCTTGGTAAGAAAAAAAAAATACTTGCAGGCATAGCTCAGATACATATTTGTAATATTAATAAAGAAAAAAATCTACGATTCTCTTATATTTTTTTCTGAATGTAGGCATTTGTTTGCTTCGTTTAAAATTGTATTGAGCGATCGAAGAGTTACCATCCGATACGTAATTCAAGAAACGGGCATTCCATATGGAAGTATTCAATCCATATTGAAACAATCTTTGAATATGAGAAAAGTCTGCGCAAGATGGGTGCCGAGAATGTTAACCGACAGTCAGAAACAAAATCGGCTGGACATTTCGAAGATATTGTTGGACAAGTTTCAAAAAGATTCTGAAAACTTTTTGTCTCGTTTCGTAACAATGGACGAAACATGGGTCCATCATTTTGATCCCGAGACAAAACAGCAATCTTCGCAATGGAAACGGCCATCATTACCGACCCCGAAGAAGTTTCGTGCCATGGCATCGGCTGGCAAGGTTATGGCCTCAATATTTTGGGACCCCGAAGGGATATTGTTGATTTATTACCTGGAGCGTGGAACCACTATTACAGGCCAATATTATGCAGCTTTAGTTCCCAATTTGAGGAATGCCATCAAAGAGAAAAGGAGAGGGAAACTTTGAAGGGGCGTGCTGTTTCATCACGTCAACGCACAGGCCCCGCGCACAGGTCGGCAGTTGCGATGGCTGCCATTCAGCAAGCTGGCTTCGAATTGGTTGACCACCCCCCTTATTCACAAGATCTGGCACCTAGCGATTTTTATCTGTTCCCCAAATTGAAAGAATACTTAAGGGGAAACAGGTACGAAGACGTGGAGAGCTTTTTGCAGGACCAACACAAAACTTTTTTTTTGAAAGGGATTGAAGCCTTGGAAAAGCGCTGGACTCCGTGTGTAGAGAGACTCGGAGACTATGTAGAAAAATAAATTGTTAAGTTATCAATAGTCATTTTATTCTATCTCATTCTCACTACTTTTTGATCCCTCCTCGTATAATGTACTTTGTGGGTGGTTTCACCCGACTAGGTATATACTCGTATTATATATATTATTATATTTCTGGGGAGCTCATTGGCGTAGTGACCCTGCCTTCGATGCCACGACGAATTAATTCTTTGTAGTTCACTTAAGGATAGGGGAGCCACAGGGGAAGATTGTTTAGGGCACCAAATTACCTTAATCCGACACGACCGACACTGATTGTACGATAGGTCATAAAGGGAAATAAATGACCTAGATCCGTCTGATAAACATTTCATTTGCTTTTTAAAATATTGTAAGCCCAGTAATAGCTAGTTTTATCTCCGTAGCATGACTTTGAGGATAATATCGAGTGTTTATGTATATGGCGGAGTGGCTTAGATACTCGTACCAACCTGCGATGCCTGGGGGTTCGATACCCACGCAGGGCTACTCTTTATGTTAACCACAAATGGTCATTCTAACTCAGTGTGTATTTTGTATCCGCAAAATTATTAGTAAAGTGGGGGACTTTACTAATAATTTTTATATAAAGATACAGGAATTATTCCCTAGTGCAGAGTGCACTCCTAAAACCTATCTACCAACCACCGAAGGAATGTAACATAGTTCCAGTGGCGCATAAAGGCGGAGGACGGCACACAGCGGGTTTGGGGGGCCCACACTACCCTGTTCGTTGCCCCAAACGATGGGGTATGCGGTTAGGAACATTTTTTCCCGCCTTAACAAAAAAAAAGAAGGTACCTATCTACCACTGAAGCAATGTAACATAGTTCCAGTGGTCCGCCAATAAAGGCGGAAAGACGGGACACGGCGGGTTAATTTAGTGGGTGAGGGCCCCACACTACCCTGTTCCTTGTACCGAACGATGTGGTGTGCGGTTAGGTACATTTTTTGCTAAACAAAAAAAAGGTTAATTGAAACACTCGAAAGTAGCTAAGTATACTCATATTTATTTCCTTCACTAATAGTTATAAAGTAGTTAAGTATAGTTGTATTTTCTATTTACATAATGGATATTAATTAAACTTTGACTTATAAGACCAGGGGTCGGCAACCGTTTGAGTCGGAAGAGTCAAAAAATAAAATTTACAAAATTTAAAATTATGAAACAGCCAAAAAGTATTTTTTCCTTCCAACAATAGAATACCTATAGTACTTGCATAAATAAAGTTTTTTGGTAAAAAAAACTAATCTATTTATCTATTAGAAAAATACTTATTATTACAAGTAGCTAAGAGATAGAATTGGTACCTAGTCCTCGTTAATAGATTCAGAACGATTTCTAAATGTTTTTTTTATAAAATAAATAATATATTTGCGTATGGAACTAAAGAGCCTCAGCTTCACATCCAAAGAGCCGCATGAGGCTTGCGAGGCGCAGGTTGCCGACCCCTGACATATACAATATAAATACTTAATCGGATATAGGTACTTACTTGAATGTAATGTAATTATAGTTAAGATCTAATCAATAACACACAAAATACAAATACCTACGAACGGCATTTTCTATTGCACCCACATAAAACATTTATTTAATATAAAAAAATAATAAAAATGCACAAAGCATTATCTTTTAGTTGACCCAGGGTGGAGCAGAGATGTACCTAATGTGCTAGGTGCTACCATAAAAACATAGTTACATAAATAATACTTACTGCGTATAATATATATTATCTAAATATGTATATTTAAAAAATACTACATAGCTATAATATCACAAAATATTTACACATATACATAAATGTATACATAGGTATATATATAGATTTACCAAATCCAATTGACTCTTATCTAATGAGAGGACTGTGCTAAGAGGCGGGAATATAATTCCCGCACTTTAAATGATGCGACGTGTAATAGCCCTCCTGATATGCAGATGCAGCTCATTCCACCAATAGGATTGTTTGGATTTAAAAAGAAGAGTGTACAACAAGACTTGAAGTATGTAGCGGACAGTGAAGAAGATTATTAGAACAACGGAGACGTATGTCACTGATGTCAAAAGACATTGGAAATGATGCTTAAACTAAGGGAATTCAAAAGCGAGTATAAAAGCGACAGAGTACGTAAGCTGCACCTTTGCCTAATGGGCAACCGGTTTTATAATAAAATTGTAATAAAACTTTTATTACACGTACATGAAAAGAGATTCTTTAATATTTTTGAGTATCTATAAAAATATAAACCTTTCTTAAATTATAAATGTTATAAATTAAATTTTGTATATTTTAATTCTCTCTGATGCTGTAACTACTTAATCGATTATCTGTGTATTTTTTACCTATGATGTATTTACATTAAAGGTAGGGCATGACTATAGCTAGTAGGTAAATAAATGATCAAGATAAAACCTTTAAATATTTTTTTTATAACAAAATTTCTATTTATATCAAAATATGCTAATTAAAAAGTAACCGCTTCACATATAAGTTTGCAAGTGATTTAAGTGACTGATGAATTAAAATTTATTTTATTACTAGATAGGTAGTCCTGCTATATAGTCATCAATAACAGATATTTTAGTATCAACCCGTAATAAATTACCAATTTACTTATATATAAATAGCTACCAATATCCAGTACGGGTTGGTGCATGTACTGCATATTAACCATAAATTTAACCTGCGTTTCCGTTATCGATAAAAATACAAAGCTCATTTTTTTATTTTAAATAAAATTTATTTTTATGTAAATGTAACGATACCTAATGAAGACTTTAAGTAAACTCTATCATAATGCGGGTAGGCGCGACCTGTGCATCTACCCCCTCACTCACAAACATTGTTTAAGCTTCGAATAGTAATTCAGTGTTTTGTTCCGTTCTTTCAACGTCATACTGTCATATTAGTGACAAAGACAAAATACTGAATTACCATTCGCATGTCAACGTTTATTATAATAGTAAAGGAGATTGAGTAAAACGATTTACAGACGTATTTAAGGACCATTATTCTTATAACAATAGAGTCTACATTATTTTGTGTGCTAAAATTAGATATTTTTTTATTTGCTGCGATTCGAATGTCTTAATGTTGATCAAATTTAGTATAAACTTTTTGTAAAAGCTTATATTCTTATGGTGGTAAAACGGATGTATTAATAGGTGGTAAGAACAAGGAGGTTGGGTCAGATGGACCAGAATTTGCCTCTACCTCCATTGAATAAAATATGCTTATAATAATATTAACAGTAATACTGAGCAATTTGAATGCCAGGCTTATGTTATTCAATAACTCCGCTTTCCGATGATCGGGTTGGTGATTAATGTTGAAGATAAAGCCAAGCAGTACTGCCACAATTGCTGATACAACCTGAATGAATAAAACAAAACAAAACGAAAATAAATTAAAATAAAGAACAAACAAAAGAAGTGCGCTTATCATTTGCTTAAAATTAAATGAAAACTTGCCAAAGTATTGCGTGGAAATAGGCTAAAATAATAACTATGATATAGTATAACAATGCATAGGTAAAATAAAGTAAACTAAATAATTAAGATATGTAACTAGTAGTTTCTAGTTCGTGGGTTCGATTCTCACTCAGGAAAAAAGTATTAAAAAAGTAGCTCAAATACATAAATACAACACATGTATTTTTATTAGAAAAGTTATTACTAAAGATATTCACTCGCAAATTACATTTACAAAAAGGATAGATTATCATAAACGCGTGACAAGACAAGCTAATAACCTCTGCTTGAAGTCTCATAGGACAAACTATGGGAAAAAGAGTATTCTGTATGAGGGAGCTCAAAGCTATAAGAAATTACCTAGAACTATTAAAGAAGCTAAGTCCCTGACTATGATTAAAAAGTTATTAAAAAACCACATTTTAAAGGATTTTTCATTAATTGATTAGTATTGTTTTATTATTATTTTTTATAAACTCTCCAAGTAAATATACATTACCATTTATACACCAATAAATATAATTTATTTATATATATAATATTTATAAAAAGCAACATTTATATATAATATAATCTAATATAAGTAAATGTAATAACACACTGTACATAACCTCGCCGTAGGTGAGTATAATTATGTTCCTTGTACATAACACCTAACCTACAACATAATATATTACCACTACATTAAACTACTTTGGTTTTAATAATACTAACGAAAAAGAAACAAACATCTAAGTATCATTACAAAAATATCTACGCACAGCAAAGCAAACTAATTATTACAAAATAATCTAATACATTCATTTTTACCGAATGAAATAGTTACTAAGTCATAGGCCTTAATAAATATCTATTGTTCCGCACACGCACACTAACTGTTATACCGACGCACACTTGATTTTGATAAACATATTATGGATTTGTATGAACATTTCTTTTCGAGATTACCGTTTTCTTTTTTATTTGTGATATTTACTTATATGCTAGTTTTACGCAACTTAGCTATAATTAAACAATGTATTTTCTCAGCAAGTGATTTATGTAAGTCTTTGGAGAAAATAAATGTTTTAAACCGTAAACCGTATATGTATTATATCCGTAATCTGGTACCCATAGCACAAGCGTTAAGCTTAGTTTGGGTCCAGAGGACGTTGTGTAAAATGTCCGTGAATATTTATTTATTTAGTTGTTATTCTTTATTTAGAACAAATATTTGTGAAAATGAAACACATATATGTGAGCGGGATTCAAACCCACGATTTATGGATTCCGAGAGAGTCGATCCACATGGTCGATTAACCGCTAAGCTACCGCAGATTGTACTATTGTACCTACCCGTAGATTGGCGTAGTATCGATATGACATGATTATTATTGGCTTATTGCAGACTCCACGCCACCTATTGGATGTATTTATTGACATACTTTGTTCCGATGAAGTAAGCCTAATAATTTACATGTTACAATTAGCATTCTTCAAACAAATGATGACGTGTCTATTTAATTAAGTAAGTACCTATACATATAGGCATACATTATATATTTTGTTAATTTTTAAGCACGGCTGAACATTCATCATAATTTGCGATTTCTCTAAACAAAGTTCCCTAATAATAATGTAAGTTCAGTTCAGTAGCTTAAGGTACTCAACACCATCACACGATGTCAACACCATCTAAAGGAATATAATATAATAAGATAAATCAATGTTTTATGACAGTGTTTGACTAATATAATTATTTGACCAACATTCGTTTTGGATGAACCTATTACTTAATAAGTCTCTATTCGCGTCTCTTTGTAATTCTAATGAGTATAATTTCTAATAGCTCCCGTTACTAATTTTAAAGAATGTGTCATACAGTTTAGAGGTATTGTTCCCGAGTAAGTCATATAGGGAAAGTGCGGGGTCTAGACCAAACGTCATTTTGATAACATCACAGAATACAACTCCTGTCATCATACCGACTGACGTATGGTATAGCCAATCGGCTATTTTCTTATGTTTCTCACTTCCTTCACCGTCGATAAACGATATTATTACAGCCAGAACACCCGCGCTTGCCTGTGTTTAAAAAAATATTATTTTTTAAATTGCCTAACGTAAAAGTGACATGGTAATGGCAACTCATAAACAGTCAGCAATATAATTATAATTGATTTAATTATATTTTGGCCAATTATATTTGACACTCTAATTATTAATATCAAAGTCGACAATCTAAAGCTAGATTATTTATTTAGAGTGATTTACTTCAATCTAAGATATAGTAAAATTATTTTTTTGCAAATATTGGTCATTTATATAATGAAGACGCTCTAAAACTAAAGGATTATTAGAATACTCTATGCCGAATGCAGATATTACAATGTTGATAACTGAAATAACAAAAATAAATAAAACAATAATATCATTTAGAATCACAGCCGACGGTTGTTCCTTGTTATCATTTAGGTCCATACCACCAATCAACACGAATAACAGTCCAACGAGAAGCTAAAACAAACCACATCCACATTCTTATCAATTTTTTAACAAATCAGAATCTATATAGGTATTTTTTTGGAGGAGTATAAAGTAGAAAGGTAGGTAATCATTGGTCTGTGTACAATATAAACGTCAATCTAAGTAGGTACCACTCGTGCAGATAAAGAATGGGATTATAAATGGCGTCACCACTATTTCTCGCTCACACACTATCGGCATCTATACTCACACCTAATGGTATAGACAGCAAAAAAATAACGGTATTCATGTTGCGTGAACTATTGTTTATAGTTACGCCGTAGTATGCTGACAGTACAGGCTCAATGTGCCGCCATTTATAATCCCATTCTTTATCTGCACGGGTAGTACAGGTCTAAATTGTAAAACCTACTTTCAGGGAATTTTGTAATAATTTGTTGTGTAGATAACTACCATGCGGGCTATAAAGAACCAACCACCCATCCTAATTGTATTATTTGGTAGTCGGCTGTACGTTGTTCACTACAATAACAGAATAGTCATACGAGTAGGTACATACTCATAATATAATACCTGCCTTACTAACATAAAATTAAAAACTGTGCCAAACCTTATCGCTAAATACCTAATGTCCTCAACAATTAGTGTTAAATGTAGGCCGTGTCAATTCCATAACAAATGGTAATGAGGCTAAACATATTTGAATAGGTTAAATATATCTATTAGTGCGATAATTCATCTAAGTAGAGCGCTTGTTTTCGAGACTTCGATATCGGGAATTACAGAACAAAGTAGGTACTCACAAACCAACTGCAGCTAGCAACCTATTGTGGTTTGATTATTGCACGCCTCATAAGCGAAGCGTTGAGTTGGGTACTATTCCCGTTTTACACAGCACAACTGATTTTTCAAACTTAAAATGTCTCTATTTATCATAAATATTGCACTTGTAAAACAATATATACACACAAATATCAAGAAAAAACACTATTTTTAACACTCATGATATTTTTTATGCCATTTTTGTTATTTAAACTAGTTAAAAAACTGATTAAAAAAATTCTGGTATGGATGTCCGTTTGTTGTAGGTAATGTATGTTAACACGATAACAACCGAAATACTTTATTAATCGAGTTTTTTTTTCGTTTTAACTTGTATTGCTACGAATAGAGCCCTATTACTTTTCACGGTCTGATTCGATGTGGTTTACTTCCATCCATCCATCCATTAGCCTTTTAAAGTCCACTGCTGGACATAGGCCTCCCCAAGAATGGGGGATAGTGCTGTAATCGCCACGCTTGGCAGGCGGGTTGGCGATCGCAGTGGATGTTGTTAATACTCGAAGGAGTGCTGCTGCCCACTTCCCCCGTATTCCCTCAGTCGGCTCTTACTCCCATTACAATTCTAAAGCCGGCCCCACACGGCACAGGTTTACTTAATTGTTATTAAATAAACAAAAACATACTGAATATTTACGCTCGACGTGACACTAAAATCAGCGCCTTTCATGAGAACTATTTCTATAGACCAATATAGAAGTAATTCTTAAAATTAGCGCTAGATGGCGTATAAGATATGAAACCCACATTAGTACTTTTTGAAATTAGCGCTGTCTATGTGATTTATTGAAAACTACTTAGTAAGACCAATACATTATTAGTTATTTATCAAATAATCAATTTTATTGTGAAAAATGAAGATTATGAGGCGTGCATTTTTGGATTTTCCAAAGTATTTTGTCCTATGACCGAACGACCAACGTAGCTGTAGATAGCCGAGAGCCCAGAGCCCTGCGATGATGGGACTCGATCAGTATCCGATTTATTATCGATATATAATAATGTGAATATTTTGCGAAAATAAAACGGTATACAGGCTTTATTTACCCATGTAGATTGGCTTATATACTAATTTTTCTCTATGAGTCGTAGTCCCCATTATTGGGGTCGTGAGCCTTATTTTGATGATCTATTAAGGAGATTTAATTAAGGAGGTTAGTTTTCTTAAATTTTCCCGCGACCATGAGGTTCTCCAGGTTACCTAACACCTTTTCTTACGGCCATAGTATTTCCTCTAGGGACATTTATTTGAAAGCCTTGTCGTGATTTTTATTATAAATATTTATGCAAAATATATGAAATGTACCCTTAGGAGCCTAATTATCCCAAGGCTCCCAGGTTTATCAATAGGTAAAAGTATATTCTACGTGTAATATGAAAAGCTACTACAACTAGGTAATGTTCTAATTTTTTCTAGTCCTAGTTCTAATCCATATATTTTGCTAACGAGGAATCGAATGTAGATACAAGCAGATTAAGGACAGTGACGATAAATGCGGCTGCTGTGGTGCCGTAGTTGATGTTGAGAGCTGAAGTACTGTGTCGAGGTTTGTGGAACCAACAGTCGCGGAGCAGGTTCAAAGACAGGAGCACGAAACCCATCGCCACCTAAGGATCTTCACATTATTGTTTTATTCTTTTTTGACGTAGGCGTAAATTTACTGACTTCAAAATGAGAAGGAGGTTCTGAATGAGATCGTATCTATACATCTTTAATGTTTGTTGTAACTTCTTTGTTTATAAACCGATTAAGATGATTCTTTTTTCGTTGGCCTAGGAAGCTATTGCATATGTGGCAGTGATAGTCTAGCGGTAAAAGCAAGGACTCCAGACAGTGGTATTGAGATCGATCTCCAGTCCAAGGTCATCATCGCACACCTCGGTTGTCAAGAATTTTCGAAATCATGTCAATTCATGTGTGTATTTAGATATTTTTATATATATTTTTAGCATTTGACATGCTTAGCAACATACATTAAACACAAAGTGAAAAATGTGAAATCGAAAATAAGAGTCACGAGCAGGATTCGAACCTGCATCTCCTGGATACCTTCCAGATGCTTTGCCAATTCAACCATCGTGACCCTTGCTCCTGACACATATGGTGCAGGCGTCACCCAAAGACATTAAGTATGAATGTGTTGTCGAGATTAGCAGTCACTATTTTAAAGGATCTTTCAGCCGTAATATGGTTTATTTGAATGTCATTGCCATTGTTTATTGGACTTGAAACACTAAACAACTGAGGAGTGAAGTTAAACAACCATATTATATACATAAAATCCCTAAAGCGAATTTGAGGATTGGGATTTCGAATCCAAGTGTCTGTGTCGTCTGTTGAAACACAGATCAGTAGATAGATGTATTATTGGAACCCATGGGACTACGTTTCTGTGCAACGACTCTTGAAGCTACATTGTATGAACTCCGTAGGTACCTTAAATTATGTTGTATACCTATAACTCTTGATTTGCTCATGTTATAAAACATGCACAAACAGACATAGTATGCCACATGTTTCCCAGACGCATAGGCAGAGACAATTGATTAGACAACTGATTTCTACTTGATAAGATCTTTTTGTTATAAAAACCGTCAGTTTTTTATTGTTATTTTTCTACCAGGGTGAAAATACGCTTTTTTCCCGCCTTAACATAAAAAAAAAAAAAAAAAAAGGGTGAAGATACGCTCTGCCCGACGGTAAGTATTCACTACGTAGGCAGCTACTTCATGCTAGTAGTTTATAGACGAGAACGGCACTGAAGGCATAACCCACATGTTAAAGTGTTGCCTTTTGGAATGGGATGGGAGGTGGATGGGAAGTAGAAAAAGGATAAAGAGGGGTCTGATTCTCATCATCAAACAAAACACAAAACTAATATAAATATATAAATAATACTGGAATTTTACGCCGATATTATGTTAAAGGACATTCTAAAAATACGTCCCACTAAATGAATTCAAAATGCGATAATGTGAAATTGAAAATAACAGTCACGAGCAGGATGCCAAATTGCATCTCTTGAAAAACCATTCCAGAAGCTATTCCAGGAGATGTAGTTTCGAATCCTGCTTGTGACTGTTATATTATAGATTTCACATTTTCACACTTTGTGTTTATATAAATGGATAAGCATGTCAAATGCTTAAAAATATATATAGGTACTTCTTCCCCAAACAAGTCTATCGCATTCAGATATATGGCATACTTGAATCCTCACCTGAAGAACTATAGAAATGGATATGAGTACGACGAGCAGAGTGTAGAACTCGTGTCTTGGTCCAACTTGCAACACGTACTTCAGTTGCGAAGCGTTGGATGTCAAAAGGGCAATGTCCAGCATTCCCTGCGCCACAGTCTTTTTTGTCGCATATCGGTTCGCATCCAACCCCTTGATCTGGAAATATTTAAATTTAATTTTAAGTGTTATTACTAGTAATGGTGCTACTTATAAAGTCATGACCCATGCCGTTCGTGTGAAATTGTCTGCCATAATAGTCAACTTATGAACTATTAATTTCTACACGAAAATTCGTCGGCGTCAATTAAAAAATTTGGTTCATAGGCATTTAGTTTAGGTTATGCTTAATATATCCCACGTGAATCGCTTAGTGAGTAAATAAATATTCGGTGTTGCCCGCTTACTTGTTGAGTCATTTGCGAGAAATAGCTATGCTATAGAATTAATATTTAAGACCAACAAAAGGGACAACTGGGTATCTTACAACAAAATCGAAGTCAGGTTTTTAATTTAGGCCTCTGAAAACAGCCTACGACTGCCAATATATTATTTGGCAACTGGGACTCACTGTTCAACGTGCCTTCTGAGGCACAAAAGAGGTCAGGTTTTTACAAACAGCTGTAATTTTTTGGTCACCCATCTGTTGAATCATCGAGCAAAGGTAACCTTGAGAATCGTGCGAGCGGGAAGTGCACAACTATTATACTACCAATAAAACTATGCAAATTTAAGTTTGAAAAAACAAATAGCTAACTATACCTATAAAAATGGATAACTCTTAAAGCTAAGGGGCAAAATTTAGAATATTTAAATATTTTGAAAACAATTAAACACAAAGTGAAAAATGTGAAATCGAAAATAACACTTTGTGTGCAATTTCACTTTGTGTTTAATGTATAGTGCTAAGCATGTCAAATGCTAAAAATATATATAAAAATATCTAAATATTTATAGGGTTTGCGTCATTATTAGGTAAAATCTTAATTGTAAAATTAAGTTTACCTGGTCGGTATAATGTATGAAAATACTTCCGACAGATGTTGCAGGCGTCACCCAAAGACGTTAAGTATGAATGTGTTATCGAAATTAGCAGTCAGGAGCAATTGTCAGGATGGCTGAATTGGTAAAGCATCTGGACGGTATCCAGGAGATGCAGGTTCAAATCCTGCTCCTGACTGTTATTTTCGATTTCACATTTTTCACTTTGTGTTTAATGTATAGTGCTAAGCATGTCAAATGCTAAAAATATATATAAATATATAAATATCTAAATATTTATAGGGTTTGCGTCATTATTAGGTAAAATCTTAATTGTAAAATTAAGTTTACCTGGTCGGTATAATGTATGAAAATACTTCCGACAAATGGTGCAGGCGTCACCCAAAGACGTTAAGTATGAATGTGTTATCGAAATTAGCAGTCAGGAGCAATTGTCAGGATGGCTGCATTGGTAAAGCATCTGGACAGTATCCAGGAGATGCAGGTTCAAATCCTGCTCCTGACTGTTATTTACGATTTCACATTTTTCACTTTGTGTTTAATGTATAGTGCTAAGCATGTCAAATGCTAAAAATATATATAAAAATATCTAAATATTTATAGGGTTTGCGTCATTATTAGGTAAAATCTTAATTGTAAAATTAAGTTTACCTGGTCGGTATAATGTATGAAAATACTTCCGACAAATGGTGCAGGCGTCACCCAAAGACGTTAAGTATGAATGTGTTATCGAAATTAGCAGTCAGGAGCAATTGTCAGGATGGCTGAATTGGTAAAGCATATGGACGGTATCCAGGAGATGCAGGTTCAAATCCTGCTCCTGACTGTTATTTTCGATTTCACATTTTTCACTTTGTGTTTAATGTATAGTGCTAAGCATGTCAAATGCTAAAAATATATATAAAAATATCTAAATATTTATAGGGTTTGCGTCATTATTAGGTAAAATCTTAATTGTAAAATTAAGTTTACCTGGTCGGTATAATGTATGAAAATACTTCCGACAAATGGTGCAGGCGTCACCCAAAGACGTTAAGTATGAATGTGTTATCGAAATTAGCAGTCAGGAGCAATTGTCAGGATGGCTGAATTGGTAAAGCATCTGGACGGTATCCAGGAGATGCAGGTTCAAATCCTGCTCCTGACTGTTATTTTCGATTTCACATTTTTCACGTTGTGTTTAATGTATAGTGCTAAGCATGTCAAATGCTAAAAATATATATAAAAATATCTAAATATTTTGAAAACAAACTTGTTAACACCCGCTAGAGTTGAAAAAATAAAACGATGAATGACAATACTGCCTGTATAATAGTGGTGTAGGGGTTTAAATACCAACTTCCCTAAGTGTCGTCAGTTAGATTTCTACGCAGGACAATAATAATATATTATTACCACTCAGTTCCAGTTGATTCGTTTGTTCTTTGCCCCGAACGACGGGGTGTGTGGTTAGTTAATTTTTTACCCGCCAAAACAAAAAATAAGGACAATTATTATTGCTGTGCATTAACATTAGGTACATTTTTATTATTTTTATGCTTATAAAACCACTGATACAGGGAAACTAATACAGAATAAACTATTACGTTTATGAAAGAAACTCGTTATCCGTATATTTTTTAATTTCGAGTAATATAATTTGAGTTGCGTGCGCACTGCGACTTCATTTTTATATAGGTATGCCAAAATAAATGAAGTCTAAGTTACTCCTTATGACATCAGCTATCTGCCGGTAAAGGCCCGTCCAAATCAGTGCAGCGGTTCCGGTTTACTAGACATTTGTGTTTCTTAGATCCTGAAAGTTTTCTCTCATAAATATAGCATCAGTGCGAAACCACTGGCAACACTAGTTCTATCTATACTGTAAGGACTTTTTGGCGGGACGTCATGGCGGTCGGTTAAAATCCTGTCACAATAACTCGTAAATTGATTAAGTAAAATGATACGAGATATAAAATAGATATTAAATTAAAAAATATATCCTTATATAGTACATATAAAACAAAATCACTTTCCGCGTCTGTCTGTCTGTAGGTACCTATATCCGCTACTCCTAAACCACACAACGGATTTTAATGCGGTTTTTGCCATCAGTTAGATAATTTCATCCGGGCCGGGTCACTAGTAAAATGTAATGAGGTGTTCCACTGACTGAAGTACATACATAGTTTACCTGCTGATGTAACAAAATCCGCTTTAGATAAAACTACAACCCATATCGTGAATTTACGTGCAGAACGTTGTTTATTTTAATTGCAAACATAAACAAAAGACTAGTTCGAGAGGCTGAAGAAAAAGGAGGATTTTCTGTGCTATTTTGCAATACAAAAATGTGCTATAAAGTTTAATCTTAAAATAATTACTTCATCGCACACGATGTCAGTGGCCGCATCCTGTCCTTTACAATTAATTCCGTCCTTTGTGTCAACACTCACTTGTTCACTTTCACCTACACTCCCTTCATCCTCTCTGACATCATCTTCCATCTTCATTACTAAAGTACTAAGCACTATACGATCAATTTTGAAGTGTTTATGGGATCACTGGTCGAAGCCTACTGAGACCAACACAGACAATGTATTTTAAGAAACCGTAGATTTTTTGGTACTTCCTTTAAACAAGGCCACGAGAACATTTAATTAATCATTAAGGTTCCTTTACTGCACAATGCATTTGGAAGATTTTAATACCTACCTATGAGGAAAGGACATTGGCTATTATAATGAGCAATCATGTGATACGAAATCGATTATGATATTTCCCGTTCGATGTTGTTCGAATGTTTATTATAATTATAACTCTATAATAAACATGTGTTTATCCATTAATAAACAATAAATACTGCCGTATTTAGGTAATTTATTAGATTGATCAGCTTAAACTGGCTCTATTCTATTCAATACATGAACATCATTCATTTGAGTACAAATAATGGCGTGGAGGTTAAGATACCGATCCGTGCCGAGGCTTTGATTCCTACATAGTAAACATTGTTCCTTATGTGTCTGTTAATTAAAACTGCAGTTCGGGATTACTAACAGGGTAGTGTGGGGCCCTCACCCAATAAATAAGCCCACCTTCTGCCGCCCCTCCACTGCTGCTGCTGTTGTCTTTTTTTAAACTGCCTTAAGTGGAATTTAAAACAGTACAATAACGTTTCGACTGCAAACATAAATAATTTGTGAGTAACCTTAATGATAATATCGTTTGCCTGACTAGTGGCTTACAAGGGCATAGTTAAGTATAACAATGTTCAAGAAGGATTCATGCGGGTTAGAAAATAGTTTCGTAAATCCGTATAAATAGTGCACAGTTAATGTCTATAAATAATATAAAGTCATTGGCCGCGTCCTATCTAAGTTTCTTTCGCTTCAATTCTTACACTCTGCGGACTATATAGTTTTCACTGTCGTTGAGATATTTTTTTCAAGGATTGTTTGTAGAGTTCATTCTAATTTCACCTTTTTTATATAGCATATATCGTGAAAAATAAAAAATTGCACGCCTCATAAGCGAAGCGTTGAGGTGGGTACTATTCTCGTTTTACACAGAACAACTGATTTTTCAAACTGAAAATGTCTCTATTCATTATTCATATGTTGCACTTGTAAAACAGTATATACACACATACATATCAAGAAAAACACTATTTTTGACACTCATTATATTTTTTATGCAATTTTTGTTATTTAAACTCGTTAAAAAACTGTTTAAAAAAGTTCTGTCTTGGACGTCCGTTTGTTGTAGGTAATGTATGTTAACACGATAACAACCGAAATACTCTAATCGAGTCTTTTTTTTTTTAACTTTAGTATTGCTACGAATAGAGCCCTATTACTTTTCACGGTCTGATTCGATGTGTTTTAATTGTTATTAAATAATAAAAAAAATACTGAATATTTACCCTCGACGCGACACTAAAACCAATGCTATACCTTTCATGAGAACTATTTCTATAGACCAATATAGAAGTACTTCTTGAAATTAGCGCTATCTATGTGATTTATTGAAAATTACTTAGTAAGACCAATACATTATTAGTTACTTATCAAATAATCAATTTTATTGTGAGAAATGAAGATTATGAGGCGTGCAGATTTGGATTTTCAAAAGTATTTTAAATTGAGACGTGGTCTCTGGATGTTGGCCTCATATCAAGGCTCAAAGTCGCTCAGCGGGCCATGGAGTGGGCTATGCTTGGTATTTCCCTACGTGATCGAATCCGTAATACGGAGATCCGTAGGAGGACGAGAGACGAACCGATAACCGTTGGGGACGAAAGGTTCTCGAGTGACGACCACGTATCGGACGGCGCAGCGTAGTGTTATACGGATTCGGCCGAAGGCCTTTTCAAAAATGAAATTATTTATTAGATGAATTACAATAAAAACTGGGCTCGATTTGGGGCAAGTGTCACGCGCGCGGATGATGGATACGAACTGATCTGCTCTATATGGATAATTATAAAGAAAGCTCAAAAGTGCTGACTAGGTGAATTAGAATAGGGTTCCTTAGTACTTTTATATACGAGGACCATTTATAACAGCCCCGGGGCCAAGAGTAAACTTACCCCAAAAGGGTTAAGTTTATGAGAAAGATGTACTCGTACGGAGTTTAGGTAATGGTATACTAGGTGAATCGACGGTGACTTCTGAATTTTCTTCGATTTTATTTATATTTAATTTAGTTTTAAATTTTAAAAGACGGTGACACGTGCCCGGTTTTACAATTTTATAAAATACAACTAAAATGAAGATTATAATTACAATAGAAATGATAATGGTTGTATAGGAATAATATTCACCGTATAAAACAATGTGCGGCTTTTCATTAATTGTATCTAGACTTTTTATAATGTTACTTATCTCTGTATGTTGTTGTGAAGTGATAGAGTCATGGTTAATATTAGACAAATTCAAGAAAGGCAATTTGGTCTTATGTAAAGTTATAGAATTACAGCAAGAGTCGTTTATAAGATTGAAATTAATTTGAATTGGTTGAAATTGAATTATTTTTGAATATTTTGGTATTAACCTCGAGTCTTTGTAAAATGCTATACAATGTATGAGGAGGTTTAAGATGCCTGTACCTGCTATTGTTATTTCTGTACTAGTAGAATCTTGACAACCTATGGAGAGCTTATAAGGGTCAGTAATCACAAATATCCACCTATTGTTGGACAGTGGTTGCCAAATGTCTAGATGACCTCCGAGAAATTTAGTTTTACAAATATCTGGTACAGAATTTAAAGCTCTAGAAATGATTTCCGATTCGTAGATCGGGGTTGTAGAACTTGAATAGGCATCAAAATTTTCACAAATGAAATTTAAATTATATATACATTATATATATATACCTTACAAGTAATTAGACTAGTTATATACAGCTATATTTAAATTATATATATATACTTTACAAGTAATTAGACTATTCAACTTACAATAATGGTTTCTATTTCTAGTGATGGCGATGTATTTAGTAGATGGAATAATTGTACTATATGTATTGTTAGTAATGGCTACAGGGTAAGGGATGCTATGATACAAATGATATTTTTGAATCGACAAGTGGTATTTTTAAAACAAATACAATTTTATTGTTATCATAATAGGTAGCGATTTCAGATACATTCATTAGCGTATAAATACTATCTAGTGATAAACTTATGGGGAATTGGTGATAATCAGCCAAAAATCGTTTTATTATAGACGGATATAAAATATTTGATTTGCTGAACATAATTGCAGTAATAATATCTTCTAACTTAAATGATAATGTTAGCAAACTGCTCTCTAAGACATTTAATATTTCATTTAGTTTTGGCCTTTGTAACAGGCTGTCTGAAAGTAATGTCGAATTTTGTTGTGCAATCATTAGAGTATCAATTGCACTATTTAGCTGTTGTTCATTTATACTAATTTTATTTAGGGTGTCCCTAAAAGACGAAATGGTTGAAGTAGTGACAAGAATATTTTGTTTGAGTAATTCAGATAATTTAGTTTGGTCGTTTTCTATAACTTGAATGGCATTACTGTAGCGAATAGCGTCATCTTCATCCATTGTACCAAACAGATGTTGAGACAAGGTACCGACACCGCAAAACCAGGCCGACCTTTTAGATCTAATTTCAATTAAGTGTGATATTGATTCAAAGTCGTGAATTATGTCATTATACTGCTGCTGGCGAGTCCTGGAGGAGGTCAAGACCCTATCTGACCACAGATACATTCAGATAGAGGTCACCCGGACCCTTCAGGGCGCTAGCAGGGGTCACGCGGCGGATAGAACTCCCGCTATTCCGCGATGGGCTGTGGGTAGGCTCGACCGGGAGCTGCTGGTGGAGGCGGTCATTTTTCAATCTTGGCTGCCTCCCCCCCCTGACGGAAGACGTGGGCGCCGAGGCTGTCCGCATTCGTGGCATGCTTACGCAGATCTGCGATGCAGCCACGCCCCGCGTGCAGCGCCCGCCTCGACGGAAGGGGGTCTACTGGTGGTCCCCGGAGCTGGCGGACATCCGTGCGGCCTGTATTCGTGCCCGGAGGTTCTACACCCGCAGCCGACGTTGTCGAATCAGTGATGAAGAGCGGGAGGGCCGGCTGTATGCGGCGTACAGCAGTGCGCGCGCCGCATTTAAGCTGGCCATCTGTCGCGCCAAGGACGCGAAAAGGCAGGTGATGCTGGAGGGTCTCGAGCGTGACCCCTGGGGACGCCCGTACCGCGCGGCGCTTAACAAGCTCCGCGCCCAGGGCCCCCCCTTACGGAGACCCTCCAGCCGGGCTTCCTCTCTGAGGTGGTTGAGGGACTATTCCCTTCACGGGCGGTGCACACGCCCCCGGTCATGGCTCCGCCAGATGACGAAAGGGAGGCCGACGACGGGGAGGTACCGCCCGTGACGACGACGGAAATGGGGGCGGCGGCAGCGCGTATGCGGAGCAGCGCCGACCCCAGGCCGGACGGGGTTCCCGCCCGAGTGCTGGCCCTGGTCCTCGACCACCTAGAGCCCCGCCTCAGGGGACTGTTCGACGCTTGCCTGGTGTCCGGACGGTTCGCTGACTGCTGGAAGGAGGGGAAGCTCGTGCTCCTGCCGAAGCCGGGACGGTCTCCGAATACAGTCGCGGCTTTCAGGCCCATCGTGTTGCTGGACGAGGCGGGCAAACTTCTCGAGCGTGTTGTTGCTGCCCGCATCGTCCGGCACCTAGGTGCGGTCGGCCCCGACCTGTCCGCTGCCCAGTTCGGATTTCGGGTGGGTCGGTCTACGGTCGACGCCATCCTGCGCTTGAAGGCCGCGGCTGCAAAGGCCGTCACCTCGAGGGAAGTGCTGTTGGCGGTGTCGCTCCACATCGCCAACGCCTTCAATATTCTGCCATTCGGCTGAATCAACGAGGCACTCCGGTACCATGGAGTGCCCCTCTACCTAAGGCGGCTGGTGGCGGTTTACATCGACGGCCGCAGCGTCCTCTTCGTGAACCGGGAAGGGGACGTTGTAAGGAGGGCTATGTCATGCGGCGTCCCGCAGGGTTCGATTCTAGGGCCGCTCCTGTGGGGACATCGGCTACGACTGGGTCCTCCGTGGCCGGCTCCCCCCCGGGCTGGGCGTAATTTGCTACGCAGACGATACGCTCGTCACAGCCCGGGGCGGGACCCTCGAGGAGGCGGCAACGCTGGCCACCTCAGGAACCGCGGAGGTGGTCAGGCGGATCGAGGCGCTGGGGCTTAGTGTGGCCCTTGAAAAGTCGGAGGCCCTACTCTTCCATGGGCCCCGACGTGGCCCACCCGCCAGCGCCTCGATAACGGTCAACGGCTTTCCAATCCAGGCCCACATCAAATATCTGGGCCTGGTATTGGATGGACGGTGGCACTTTGACGAGCACTTCCGCCGTCTTGCGCCATAGCTCGTCGGCACGGCGTCCGCCCTCGGGCGACTGATGCCGAATTTGGGCGGACCGAGTCTCGCGTGTCGACGACTCTACGCGGGGGTAGTACGGTCGATGGCACTGTACGGCACGCCCGTGCGGGCGCAGTCCCTGGCCGCTCGCAATAGGGCCCTTCTGTGGCGTCCACAGAGAGTCGTAGCGGTCAGGGCAATACGCGGGTACTGCACGGTCTCGTGCGATGCAGCCTGCGCGTTGGCCGGAACCCCCCCGTGGGATCTGGAGGTGGAAGTGCTCGCCGACGTTTATAGGCAGGCGTCGACGGCGCGGGCGGGGGGCAGTCGCTCCTCGCCAAGCGCAATCTCAGCTTGGCGGGAAGATGCCCACCGCGCCACCGTCCTAAAGTGGAGGTCTCGGCTGGAGACGCCCCGGGCTGGTCTCTAGACCGTGGGGGCGCTTCAGCCAATCTTGGAAGAATGGGCAGGGCGGCAGCGCGTGGTCCTCACCTTCCGGTTGGTGCAGGTTTTGTCGGGGCACGGTTGCCTCGGCAAATACCTGCACACGATCGCTAGGAGGGAGACGACCCCAGGCTGTCACCACTGTGACTGCGGCGAGGACTCAGCGCAGCACACGCTCGAGTCGTGCCCGGCCTGGGATGTGCAGCGCCGGGAACTCGCTGTAGTCATAGGCGTGGACCTGTCGCTGCCGGCCGTTGCGCGAGCGATGGTTGGCTGTGACAGGGCCTGGACTGCGGTCGCCGCTTTCTGCGAGGCTGTCATCTCGCGGAAGGAGGCGGCGGAGAGGCCTGGGAGGAATCCTCCTTCACGGACCCGATTCGCCGCCAGCGCGCGGGGCGGCGAGCGCGCGCTCACCTGCGCCTGATGCCGCCCTAGCCGAGGCTGCGGACAGTGGGGTCGGGGAGTACCCTGCCGTCCGCGGAAGCCTACTGCGAAGGTGTGACGCCCAAGTGCGCGAGGCGTCGCACAAGAGAGGGTGCCCGAAGGGGCTGCCGCCTGCGGATCGCGGTGAAACGACGCGGTTCCCGTGATCCGCCGTAGCAAGGGCGGGTGAGGGCGCACGGTGGGTTTTTAGTGGGTGAGAGCCCCACACTACCGCGTTGTCTCCCCGGGCAGCGGGGTGTGCGGTAGAACATTTTTGCCCACCTAAAATAAAAATAAAAAAGTATGGTTAAATAGCCACTTTAAAGGACGATGATCTATTACAATTGTAAATTTGCGGCCAAACAGATATGGTCTAAAGGTTTTACAACCCCAAACTATAGCTAACAACTCTTTTTCGCGTACTGGAAGCATAGGAAACGGGATGATCTTTGCCTATTGGACCTTGAGAGAGAATAGCGGATACTGCGTAGTATGAGGCATCGCAGGTAAGGTTAAAAGGTTTTGTAAAATCTGGGTAGATAAGGACTGGAGCAGTGATTAGTTTGTTTTTTAGGTTTTCAAACGTGAGTTGCTGCTTGTTGGACCAATTGAAGGGGGATATCTTTTTTCAGTAAGTTTGTGAGTGGTTTAGATAATTTAGAAAATTCGGAAATGAAACATCTGTAGTAGGATATCAGGCCTAAAAATGACTTAATATCTTTAGGGCATTTCGGTACAGGAAATTCTTGGACGGATTTAATTTTATTTGGATCAGGTTCAAGACCGTTTTCGGTAATAATGTGTCCTAAGTAACCAACCTCCTTTCTTAGAAACTCACATTTGTCTGGTTGTAGTTTTAGATTGAATTTGCGGAGTTTTTGGAATACAGCCGTTAGATTTTGGATATGAGATGCCAAAGCAAAGGAGTAGATAACGATATCACCTAGATATACTTAGCATCTTTGCCCTTGAAGACCAGTGAGAACATTGTTCATAAGACTTTAAAAAGTGGAAGGTGCGTTTTTTAAACCGAATGGCATTCGGGTAAATTCAAAGTGACCCTGGGGAACACTAAAGGCTGTTTTGCAAGCATCGTTGGGGACCATTTTTATCTGATGGAACCCGGAAGCGAGATCGAGAGTTGAGAAATACTTAGAATTACCTAGCTGATCCAGAATTTCGACTATGTTTCACCGATAGTATTGTCATTCAATTTTCTGTAATCTATTACGATGCGCCATTTCTTTTGGCCAGAGGCATCGATTTTCTTCGGAACTATCCATATTAGAGAAGACCAGGGAGATAAGGAAGGCTGGATAATCTTTTGATCGAGCATTTTTTTAATTTGTGTATTTACTTCTTGTTTATGTATTTCAGGGAATCTGTAGGATTTGACATTAATGGGTTGATCAGAAGACGTTCGGATTTCATGTTGGATAGCATCGGTTGAGGTAAGTAAGCCTTCAGGTAGATGAAATATATCAGAGTATTTAGAACATATGTCATAAAGGGATTCTGTTTCTTCGGAATTCAAATGTGAAACGCGGAGTAGTTTAAGAACTTCATTAGTTCTTTCTAAACATGACTTATTAGTACCACATGACTGGCAAGATTCGTAATCGACCGGATACAAAGTGAGTCGAAGGTTAGAGTTTATGATAGCGGGTTTTTCAGAAGTATTTAAGACAGTAAGGTTCACGCGATTATTATTTTTTACTTTAACTAAGCAATTAGCGATGTATAGTGTATCACTAACGTGCTGATCAAGAATGATCTCTTAGCTCGGGATTTGTAACTGAGCATTCTACGGTTACTTCGGATCGAGGAGGAATTTGGTAAGTAGGATCAGTAAAATTTAGTTTAATTTTATTTTTTTCTAGCTAAAGAATTTGGCGATTGTAGTCGATAGAGCACTGGAAGCGGGTAAGTAAATCTGTGCCTATTATTCCATCATAAGGTAAGTCTATATTATCTACTATACGAAAGGTGAAAGGAATTGCTTCTTTACCAAATATAAGTTTAATGTCAAAATTACCGAGAGTGGGTACAGGGTCTTCGGTACTATCTATACCCTTTAATTTAATTATATTGTTCCTGAGTGGTATATGCGAAAATGATGGCTCCAGTGTCAACAAGAAGAGTAAGTGGTTTGGATGATACACATTTTGAAATGAGAACATGAGGTAAGGATACTTTACTAGAAATACAAGATAGTTCATATATTTTACTCTCGTTTTCTCTTGGAATTGGCTTTTCAAGGGCTTTGTGTTTTTGTTTGGATTCGGAATGAGCATGGACACTTGCTTGGGGCTGGTTACCCGTGTGGTCCTTGGTAATTGAACAATGGACACTTGTTTGGGGCTGGATACCCATGTGGTCCTTGGAAATTGAAATTTGGACACTTGCTTGGGGCTGGTTACCCGTGTGGTCCTTGGTAAATGAATTTTGGACACTTGCTTGGGGCTGGTTACCCATGTGGTCCTTGAGAATTGAACTATGGACACTTGTTTGGGGCTGGCTACCCGAGTGGTCCTTAATAATAGAATTGATTGTCGTGGCCCTGACGCCAATTCGATAGCATTGCTGCAGTTAGAAAGAAACGAATTTAGTTTTTCACGTGTTCCGTCAAACGGTTTAATAATTTTAAATAATGTGGCAACGGGTACACCAACCTTCTCGGATTTAAATTGAGATTCCTTAAGAGCTAAAAGAAATTAAGACACACAAAAATAAAATAAAATTTAAATTAAATGAATAGTGAAGCTATACGGTGTAATAGGCAGCCACCCAAGTAACTTAATACTCGGACAGCGTCGAGTAGTTTGTGCAGTAATTTCTAAGAATTGACCCGTGAGACTATAATGTTGGAACAATAATGGTTACTTATAGATAATATTATAATTAAAACGATTATTTAAAAGTCTTAAATTCGTCAAACATGGATTTTCAGATTAAGAATGATTCACTTCAATTACGCACTTGAATGTTTCGGCTAATATAGAACTGCACTTTCACTGTTAATTGGAAAATAAATTAACTTATAGGATCGCGCAGCAACAGAGGTACAGGAACATGACCAGTTCACCTTATTTTCTTTTCAGGAAGCACCACACGCCTCGGGGATCCGCAGAACCACAGGAAATCTTCAGAACAGCAGGTAAGTTTTAACGATTCTTCTTTTCTTTTCAGGAACGTGACAACAACTTTCTTTGTTTTAGTAGGTAATTATTTTTCAGGATGCAGATTTATTTCGGGGTAGAGACACAATATTCACCAGAATAACACGAAAGCTTTCAGCACGAAATAGTTCTTCAAAATTGGAATAGACATGGATATGAGTTCGATGCACTTTTTGACACTCGCGGAAAGGTCACTTTTCAGCATTCACAAATTAATGAGCCCGAACGGAGACGTCCCAAGGATACCTTCACCATCGGTATCCCATCGCTGCCACCAAATTGTTATACGGATTCGGCCGAAGGCCTTTTTAAAAATGAAATTATTTATTAGATGAATTACAATAAAAACTGGGCTCGATTTGGGGCAAGTGTCATCGCGCGGATGATGGATACGAACTGATCTGCTCTATATGGATAATTATAAAGAAAGCTCAAAAGTGCTGACTGGGTGAAATAGAATAGGGTTCCTTAGTACTTTTATATACGAGGACCATTTATAACAGTAGGACGGCCCCCACCAGATGGACCGACGATCTTTTCAAAGCTGCGGGGAGCCGTTTGATGCGGTCGGCACAGGACCGCTCGTTGTGGCGTTCTCTTGGGGAGGCCTATGTCCAACAGTGGACGTTGAAAGGCTGATGGATGGATGGATTTTAAATTGCGACATACGCTGGCTAGTTAAAGTTCTTTACCAAAATCCAAAAATTATTGTAACTACCAAAAAATTGCTGAATTTTTTTATGATTAGTAATTTGCAACATATTTAAGGATGATTAGTTAGTTTTTCATGAGGCGTGAGCTGGAATCTAACTCACTGTTATGCGTACATTAGGTATTGTTAAAAAAAAACGCGGGGTAGTCTTTGGGGACTGCCGATGCAAGTGAAAACTAAGTAACTTGTGAATTGCATCGTCGAGCTATTAGATTATTATTTTTGAATTATTTTTGGTTTGTAAAGAAGTGTTAATAACTAACATTGGTCTATAGTAAGCAGTATGACGCCACGCGACCACCCTGACAAGGGAGCGGCGCCGGTGCCGAGAATGCCGCAGCTCTCCTTTTATCCGCAGCGAGCGGTGGACGAACGCACGGCTCAGGTGGGAGCCGGGCGTTGAGGGCGCTGAACCGGGGGTCGTAGACCGCTGCGATGCGGTCGATTACCCGGCGAAACAGCTCCTCTGACGCATCGACCGGTGGCGTGGAAGCGCTCGAAGTGGCAGCCGAGGCCTTCAGGATGGCCGCAGGGAGCCCCAGTTCAGCTCTCATATTGGCCATCCCGAGGAGCATTTCTTCAACATTGGCCTCGAGGCGCTGATTTTGCGCATCGAGCTCGGCCACGTCCGCCTCCAGGCGCTCATTACGCGCCACCAGACGCTTCACCACGTCGGACAGCTCCGTGGCGGCATTCTTTAGGCACCTTATGAAGGTGCCTTTCAAATTTCTAGAGCCCGTGGCCACCGTTGTTATGATGGCCACGCTGTCCGTGGCTCTCTCAGCAATTTGGGCCGCTGACGGTGGCCCGTTGTGATCAATTGGGAGGCGGAGCTTGTCTGAGAGAACCGCTAAGCGTTCCTCAGCGGTTTGCTCCGCCTCTATTCTTCTTAGGTTCAGCGTCTCGGCTCTATTTGCCGAAACAGCACGAGGAACCGGCGTAACTGGTCTATTTGTACCTCGACCCCTTAGTGAGGATGTTATCTTCGGGGGAGGCATCTCCGTCGAGCTCCCATCGGACTCAGACGCAGCGCTCCCCTGAGACAGGGTGCGCTTGCGCCTGAACCGCGATGGGAGCGGCTCCATCACAACCGCGGCCTTTGCCAGCTGCGGTGTCAATATTGTGGCATCTTTACTCTGGCCGCCCTCCTCAGCGGCAGATGTCTCGCCGGCTGAGGTGCCAGCCGAGCTGCCCGTCGCCGAGTCGTCCCTAGATGACTGGGACCCAGTTTTTTTGCCCTTGCGGGACCGACCGCCACGCGTTTTGCGCGCAGCCACATTGGTAGGGGCCGTATTTACAGCCGGACCCCTTACGGCTGAGGCGTCAGGTGCATTACCCGACTCCGTCAATGTTTTATTTAAGTTATCAATATCCATTTGATTCCCACGAGTGTGGGAGAAAAGAGGTCCACCCAGGCAGAGCTCCCAATACCCGGGCAAGCGTACATTTGTAACCCAACACAGGGGGTCCGCAGGTACCCTGGCTGGGGGCGCGCTCGAGACTGAACTACCCATCAGCCATGCATCTTCTCGCCGCGCGCCAGAACTTGAGATTCGGGGTAATTTTTTATAGAGGTTGTCTTCCTAGCGGTCCGGGCGATTAAGCCAAGACCCTCGTTCCTGTATGCCCGCGAGACGTAACCACAGACACCCGATCAGGTTTACGATTTGGGACGGGGGGGGCCGCTGTGGCCCCGCTGTCCCCCCTCTTCAGAGCCCGGGGAGCCAATCTGGCCCCATCGACTCCTACGCCTGGTCTATCCGCCGTGCCCTCTGCTGAGTCAGAGGGACACGCAGAGACCCGTCCTGTCCGGAATTTTAGCCGCCGGCGACTGCCGACGTTGCCCGGGGTGCACCACTAGGAGGTAAACCGGCACCACACTCCATAACACCTACCCTAAGGATATATCAAATGCGATAGCATAGTTATTAGAGTTTTAAATGATGTTCCGTCTTTTCTTCACTTTTTATTTTTCCATCCATCCATCAGCCTTTCAACGTCCACTGCTGGACATAGGCCTCCCCAAGAAATGGGGGATAATGCCGTAATCGCCACGCTTGGCAGGCGGGTTGGCGATCGCAGTGGATGTTGTTAATACTCAAGGCAGTGCTGCTGCCCCCTCCCCCGGTATCCCTCAGTCGGTTCTTACGACTCCCGTGGGTAGAGAGGGGTGGGACAATTCTAAAGCCGGCCCCACACGGCATATAATGTAATATTTTTACCACGGCCATATAATGTAATACAGTTGGATACTGGTGGTCATTCATAAATGGATTATGTACTTTAAAAATCATATAACAATTAAAAAAAATAATTAATATAAAAGAACTGCGATCAAAAGGGCGTCTAAAATATAATCGAATCAAATTATAATTCAAAGACGCGTCGCATCTTTCATTGATTATGTATAGTATGGTAATACGTGAATCATTAAGATAACATGAAAACATTTCAAACAAAGAAAAGAGGTCACTGGCCGTAGGTTTGAATTCCAAATGGAAACTTATAACTTTAATTGGCATTGGTAGTTCATACATCCTTTGAACAAGGCTGCAGTTAAAATTACTTATGTAGTAGTAGGTAACATGTACCTACGTGATTAGTTAAAATTAAAACATGTATTACGTTTGCAATTTATCTGATATGTAGGTACGCAATGATTATAAATTTCATGGTATAAAAATAAAAGGAACATGACTTAAACATTTTATTGTGAACTAATTTCAGCTAGCACGAACGTTATTATTTTCCAAATATATTTAATACTTATTTTTGACTTCCTATATTTGTAAATAGCAAATTGAGTGAGCACTCCCACTTGCTACGAGTAATGCAATGGATGATAACTGCTTACTTCCCTTAGTCGCCTCGTGCGACACCCGTGGGATTGAATGGGATGGTGACACATGTATTTTTGGCCGACGCCACATGGATCAAAATAAAAGCAAAATTTCATGATGTTTGGTTAAGTACGTAGTTACTGTGTGAAAGCGTAGGTAATAAACAAACACCCAATTACATTTATAATATTACATTAGCAAGGATAGTAAGGATTATATTATAATCAACGGCTGGCGTTCATTCGCACTGAGTTAGGCGAGAGTTAAGTTAGGCTTGAATTTCAAATAGAAAAAACGACTATTTACTGGGTAGAGCTATTAATAGATCAGTTGAGGATACCCGAAAGGGTAAGCCGCCGGCGGACCACTGAAGGAATATGGTTCCGGTGGCCCGCCAATAAAGGTGGAGAGACGGCGCACGGATTCTTTAGTGGTTGAGGTCCCCACACTACCCTGTTCGTTGCCCCGAACGACAGGGTGTGCGGTTAGGAACATGTTTCCCGCTTTAACAAAAAAAAGGCTAATAATAGATAGATATTCGCTACATTTTATCATTTGGTGTGGGAATCAAAACCACAACAGCCACCGAAACTCACTACGCCATCGGAACAATCAGCATAATAAATACCGAGTATATCAAAATATCTGTACCTACTTAATGATATCCCAAGGATATGACAAGGGATAGAGCAAACCTTTAATAGCTTGTAGGAATCTAATAGCCATTAAGTAGAGTCATAGACTAAGAATAGTCAGGGTGGAAAACTACACCATTTAAGTAATGTCACATAGTTCCAGTGGTTCGCTAGTACAGGCGGAGAGACGGTACATGACGGGCTTGTTTAGTTGGTGAGAACCCCACACTACCCATACGTTGTTTAAAATACGTTGCGTTGTTTATAATACGGTACGTTTGCACCGAATGACGACGAAGAAAACTACGCCAGCCCATGGAATGGAACTAAAATGTTCCATACTAGAGGACGCAAGTTGATTGCTAGAGAATGCAAAATGACTGATAGAGGATGTAAGCTCAAAACAAAAGCCTACCTATAGGTACCTACAAACCCATCGGGACAGCTTGCCTTTGTAGACGAATTACGCTCCCAATTTTGAAGAGCGCCATAATAGTCATAGTTATTTATATACAATAAACTATAATAAAGAATGAAGAAAAACTTGACAAGATAGGAAACTGCGTAGATACCTACCTGTATAAAAAATTAAAGACACGGACAGAGGCAGTTCCATCAGGAAGTGAATAAGCGCGAACAAAGGGCAGATGACCATTGATATATAAATCAATGCAGATGACACAATGATTTAACAGGCCATTCTTAAAAAGCTCTTCAGGATTTCTATGCGGAACTCGGCTCCCAAAAATTACGGGTAAACGACATGATCACAAAAACAGCATTAGAATTACAAATTCAAGTCTCCCTACCGTCCGAGCTCCTTCTTTACTCCATCACCAGACCTTGGTTTATTTATACCTACCTAATCTACTCATTGAGACTATTACAATGTTCCCAAAGACGCCACTTATAGAAGTGGTCGCACTTCTATAAGTTGCTGGAAAAAGGTAATAGACTTAAAGATTTTTAAAGCCTCTATAAGCGGAGATCATCCTCGATCATACAAACGAATCAAAATCACTTCAATCGTCTGAAAACTATGACGCCATAAACAGACAAAGATACACACTTTAAAATTGTAACATCACCCCGTCCACGTCGGGGGTAAAAACGTACATTAACACGCAACGTAAAACAATTAACATAAACTTACACCGTCTCGCATGCCCATTGGTAATATGGCAGCCATTGTTGGTAAGATCTTCAATGTTAACAATCAACTCACTAACATAACTTTTATATTTTATTTCAGGTAATTAAAAGGTATTTAAAACTGTGCTTGCTTCGGCGTTCTGCTATTGAATAGCAGTAAATCAATGTTACTTGACAACGGAAACACAACAACTTTTGAAAGTAATGACGTGTACAAGGAAAAACAAAATGTGGTGGGATTTTTAACTGAAGGTTCAAATAAAATATTAAAATAAGTCATTTATATCTGCTTAGTTGCTTTAATAAAACATCTTATAGATGACTTAATGATTCCCGTGGACGATTTAACAAGGCACTACTCGTGCAGGTAGCACCAATTCAAACTAACAAACTTATAAAAAAGAAAAAGATTGGCGGTGATATAGGTATCTAAATTATATAAAAATTATTTCAAAAACTTAAGCGTATTGTTTATCAATACAAGGAATAAGAATGTGATTTAACAAAAGTAGTGCAATGTTTATTATTAATACTCTACTATTTAAATGTATTGGATAGGTTTGTAGGTATTTCTGTTAATCCCTAAATCATAAACCTACAGAAGTTGTTTATTTCTACCCATGGCGGATAATGCAAGGAAACTTGGAGCTCATATCCATTTCTGTCTGGGATTCTACTGCCATTTGTGCTGGTGCTGACTAATTACATTTATTATTTTTGGATTCAGTGGAGAAGCATTGAAGTTATAAGATTATAAATCATTCTCACAACACAACATGCCTTAAAGATTTGATAGGTATCTATAATATACAAAATTGTTATACAGTATAACGCCATTGTAATTAAAAACACTACATTTAGAAGTAGTTATATTATACAATATGCTACAGGTATGATGGTGATACAGTGTAGTCAAAGATGGATTTAGTCCGTACTCCACCACATACCTACTTAACAGGTAGTTTCTCTAAACTATTTTGGTCACTACGATTACGGTTACGGTTGGTAATACGGGTTGGCAGAGTTCACAAGCCTTTAAGAAAATCTCTCAGGCAAGCAGGTTTCCTCACGATGTTTTCCTTCAATGAGCAATGATCATTTGTAAACAAATGCTAAAAAATGCGAAAAAGTTAGCTGTGTGCCGTACGAGTACCTCGGACTCCATCGAACTCAATACCACTCTTGGTTTTACCGCTAAGCTATCATTGCAAGATTCTGTGATTAAAGAAATATTTTATATTTTTTGCACGTGCATCATAAAAATGAATTATTCATTAAAATATAGGATATATAGGCACTTACCTAGTAGACAGTACCTTCAGTACCTACGTATAGTATAGTACCTACGCATAAAACTTAACGAGAACACCACCAGTACCATATGTACCATACCACCACTACTGTTTATCACATCGCTCTACCTGCGATCATCTTTCGATTTTTTATACTTATGTCTTGTTATTCGAAAGTTTAAATACAAAGCTATAAATAGTGATAAGAAATAATTATTTTAAACTATTTTTTTGTTATATGATTTCTAATAAAAACTTTAAAAATCTTTTGAAAAGTTTGATGAGAAATTCATAAAATGAAACGTGCGCGCGCTACGCCCGCCCGATTTCGCGTCCTCAATCTGTCAAAATTGTTTCCATTTTTTCGATGGTTTGTGTTGTTTGTATAAATCCAAAACAATAATGTTTTTAAATGAGATTATTCATTAATTATTTTTAGATATAGTGACGTCGTTATCGTGTTGTTATGGTGTTTAGCTTTATGTAATTATCATGTAAGGAATCAGTGCAACAGACTACAGAGTTATTGAGAATTTGGATGCGCGAACAGTCGTAGATCTTCCAGATGCTGCCTTCTATGCCCATCCTGTTCACAAGGGATAGCCAGGATGCTTTTGGGAACAAAATTGAACCTAGTACAAGTTTTTTTAACCATAATTTTCCCTCACAACCTATTATTTTATCACAGGTGAGTCTGTGATTGTTGATTGGAATTTTGTATAAATTGTGATAGATATTCTTAGCATATTACCTTGTAAAATTATATTTTAATTATTTGTATTTTATATTTGCTTGAGTGAATGTTGAAGATAATAATTATGCAGGAATGCGTAATTGTGGAGTCATGCAAACCATATGAACTATCTACATGACCTTTAGGACCTGTTGTGTTTTTCAGCCCCCACTGCAGAAGTCTGTATTGCAAGCTGCTAAAATAACACCTAAGGAAACTAAGAGCAAGCCTAGTGCTAAGAAAAAAGTTGATCCGCCTAAAATAAATGACAATGTTTTAGAAACAGGTAAGTGTTTTCATGTTAAACCATTAGATTTTCTACATGTGAATATAAACAATGTGAATCGAACACTGTGTTGTAATTGGAACTTATCAACAATTTAAAAAATGTATTTCTTTTTTATTGCAGCTTTAGTTAGATCTTATTATACAAAAGTAAAATCAAGATTCTCCTCAAATACATCTGTGCCTACAAATAAATTTATACAGTTTCAAAATATATTAAAAGAGTTTGACCCTTCAAAAGAAACACCTGTAGATTTATATAAGAGAATAGAGAATATATTTGGTGAAGATCATAAAGATATTGTTGAAGAGTTTCTTCTGTTCTTGAAGCCAGGGCAGGCAGCTGAGGTTGGACGATTTATGGACCACTTTATGTTAGTCCAACTCACTGGTTTTATTGATTTGCTGCAAGTAAGTGTATTGTAGTAATATCGTGCATTGCCATGCACATTGCCATCTGCTGATTTTTTTATTTATGTTTTCTTATGTTGTTATTTGATATTTTAAGCATTGGCTTGGTTTGGCCATGTGATTGAAAGAAGAGGATGCTTATGACTTGTAGAATATTGAATTTGACTGTGGATGGACAAACGGAAGGCCAAAGGAAGGATGAATTGATGGAGGACGATTTGAAAGTATTAGGTTGGATATGAGCCCACCGAAGGAAGGTAACATAGTTCCAGTGGCTCGCCAATAAAGGCGAAGAGACGGCACACGGCGGGTTTCTTTAGTGGGTGCAGGCCCCACACTACCCTGTTCGTTGCCCCGAACGACGGGGTGTGCGGTTAGGAACATTTCTTCCCGCCTTAACAAAAAAAGAAAAGGTTGGATATGAGTGCAACGCAAAATAGGGTTATATGGAAGGAAAAGTTATACTTCACCATTCCCATGTGAAGTAGGTAGTGGTGAGGCAAATAACAACAACAGGTCAGCCATTTACCACAACATAAAGTGCGAAAATGTAAAATAGAAAATGATAACTACAAGTAAGTAGTTTCTAGCAGCATTTCTCAATTATTGTTCCAAATGCTTTGCCAATTGAGTTATTGTGTTTTTCTCTCCAGCCCATCAATTTCCATATCACATTATCTCTTAATGTCTCATATGACGGGATTTAGGGAAGTAAAAGCAGCAGCTATCACCTTGGGCTTTCTGGTGGTAAGGTTGGTTATGGAGTGGCACTACTCACATATCATTGGGCCTCAAGTGGTTTGGGCCACCAGCTGTTGAAATATAAAGCACCTGTGATATGGTGGTTGTAGCGGAGATTGCCATCCATTAATTTCATCCATCCACAAAATGAAATAGTAAGCAGGAACTTGGTAGCATTCTAATATTTAGAGTCAATAAGGCGGCGTTATTACTGACCATGACCATTTACCACCAGGTGGGCTATGGCTCCTCTGCCACAATAAGCAATAAAAATATATTTCCTACAAAATTTCAGAGGTCATTCTCGCGCAAGCCTACAGTACTGCGCAAGGTGCTGCGAGCGATCACTAACGGTATCAACAGCGGCAATTCTGAAGAGATGCGCACGCGCGTTTTACCACACCTCCGCTCCAACCCGCGCCTTGCTGATATGTTCAAGTCGTTATTCCCTGATGAGCGACCCTCTGATAGGTAATGTCTAAGCTGGAGACTGTTCATAAAATCACCACAGCCTAATATAGCCTATAGGAGATTTAACAGTACCACAAGCAATATACTGCCACATAGCAATTTTTAATCTACTCTATGGATGTCTTGAATTGATGAACTCTGATAAGTTGAGTTATTTAGTCTAAGCCAGAGTTCTCAACTTTTATGACTCTTTTAGAAAAATAAGAAACATTTTTTTATGAAATTGGAAAAATCTTGTTAGATTACAATGTGAATATGGAAAATGGGAGTTTTAGCAGGCCTGATAGAGGAAGACGAAAGCTCCAATACTGCTTGTAAAAAAAATTCCCTT
This sequence comes from Leucoma salicis, assembly GCA_948253155.1. Taxonomy (NCBI): domain Eukaryota; kingdom Metazoa; phylum Arthropoda; class Insecta; order Lepidoptera; family Erebidae; genus Leucoma; species Leucoma salicis. The sequence goes on along the minus strand of OX411820.1, from coordinate 6,396,583 downwards.
ATTCCACTTTCACAAAAATTTGTTTTTAATAGAAAATAGTGGATCAAGTCAAATGATAAAAATCAGAATAGAAAAATGATTACATGAATGTATTCTTTATCAAACATCATATTGCACTACATTATTACCATTGCCATTTAATGGGAAGTGTGAAATTGTACTAAGTACTGTTTTTTGAAATAAAACATAAAACTTTAAAAAAATTACTTAAATTCGAGAGATTATTCCTTTCCGGTGACAACACTTTCACGCACATATCTTTCAAAAAGTGGCCTCACTTATTCTCTCTCTAGTCTGAGTACTAGTAGTCTGAGGCTAGCCATTAGACTTATTATTATTTACCATGGAGTCATGTTCATGTCATCTAACAGAAATAAAAATCAAAAGATTCGGGAATACCAGCACCTCATATCAATTTCATGAAGGTTCATAATAATTGGGATCCTATGGCTTTACAAGATTTTCAAGGAATGCTGTAAATTTCTTCTAGAAAATTGTGTGACCTAGTGTATAAACCCTTGAAACCCTATAAGCTTCCGAGATCCAATTTTGTACTGCGTTATGAGCACACCCACCCACATATAATCATTGAGAGGAAAATTGCGGATTTCATAAGGTTTTTATTTTTATTATCAATGCCTATGACTCAATGATACAGCTCAGCTCCCTATTGTGACAATCCATAATATACAACACTTAGCTTCAGAAGGCACATTAAGCAGTCGGTCCAGGCCGTCCAGCTGTGTAATACACCTCTGCCTACCGTTTCGGGGATACATGCGTGATGCTATGTTTTTTTGTTTCCTGTCAAATAACATCCTGGCATTTACAGGTTTTCAAAGGCCTATATAAAAATCATATTCCGTTCTTGTTCTAAAGTCGCTAATTGCTCCCTTAGGGGGTCGTGGAGGTCCGATAGGCAGTTAAAATGCACTATATATAATACTGATGTATCAGGAAAACATAACAGATTGGAGCTGTTCCCAAAAATGTTTTTCATAAGACTCCTACATGTGTATGATGATAGAGCTTAGCTTAGCTTTCATAGTATCTCTGTTGTCACAAGTTTTTTATTAGTAAGTTGATACTTTTCCCACAGCTTGTACGAGAAGGGAACTGACATGATAGATGAGAGCTTCCTCACATGCGACAAAGGCTATGACGTCTGGGAGTTTGAAGAGGAGAGTGATAACAAGAAAAAATTGGAAGTCAAGAAGAATCTTGACACAGTTGTAAGTAGCTTCAGAAAATTTACAAGCAAGATATTTAGCAGGGCACAGTGTGAAAATGTGAAATAGAAAGTTTTATCCACAAGCAGGGTTTGAAATTTGATTAGGATTCCTGGATAAAGCAGGTTCAATCCTGCATTTCAGTTTCGTCTCAAATCCTGTAGCATTTTATATTTCACATATTTGCACTAGTTTTTTTTATTTATATATTACGCAGGTGGCAAACGAGCACCACCTGATGGTAAGTAGTTTCCGTAGCCTATAGACGCTAGTAGCATCAGAGGCAACACTGGCACGTCGTTATCTCGAGCGAGAAGGGATCTCAGAGGAACGATTATAAGGAGAGGATAGGAAGGATAATAAAGAGAGGATAGAAAGGATAAAAAGGAGAGAATAGGAAGGATGATGAGGAGAGGATAGGAAGTTTAATTAGGAGGGGATAGGAAGGATGATAATGAGAGGATAGGAAGTTTAATAAGGAGAGGATAGGAAGTTTAATAAGGAGAGGATAGGAAGGATAATAAGGAGAGGACAGGAAGTTTAATAAGTAGAGGATAGGAAGTACAATAAAGAGAGGATAGGAAGATTAATAAGGAGAGGATAGGAAAATTAATAAAGAGAGGATAGGAAGTTTAATAAGGAGAGGATAGGAAGTTTAATAAGGAGAGGATAGAAAGTTTAATAAGGAGAGGATAGGAAGTACAATAAAGAGAGGATAGGAAGATTAATAAGGACAGGATAGGAAGTTTAATAAGGAGAGGATAGGCAAATTAATAAGGAGAGGATAGGAAGTTTAATAAGGAGAGGATAGGAAGTTTAATAAGAAGAAGACAGGAAGTTTAACAAGGAGAGGATAGGAAGTTTAATAAGGAGAGGATAGGAAGTTTAATAAGGAGATGATAGGAAAGTTAATAAGGAGATGGTAGAAAGGATGATAAGAAGAGGATAGGAAGTTTAATAAGGAGAGGATAGGAAGTACAATAAAGAGAGGATAGGAAGATTAATAAGGAGAGGATAGGAAGTACAATAAAGAGAGGATAGGAAGATTAATAAGGACAGGATAGGAAGTTTAATAAGGAGGGGATAGGAAAATTAATAAGGAGAGGATAGGAAGTTTAATAAGGAGAGGATAGGAAAAATTAATAAGGAGAGGATAGGAAGTTTAATAAGGAGAGGATAGGAAGTTTAATAAGGAGAGGATAGGAAGTTTAATAAGGAGAGGATAGGAAGTTTAATAAGGAGAGGATAGGAAGTTTAATAAGGAGACGATAGGAAGTTTAATAAGGAGAGGATAGGAAAATTAATAAGGAGAGAATAGGAAGGATAATAAGGAGAGGATAGGAAAATTAATAAGGAGAGGATAGGAAGTTTAATAAGGAGAGGATAGGAAAATTAATAAGGAGAGGATAGCAAGTTTAATAAGGAGAGGATAGGAAGTTTAATAAGGAGAGGACAGGAAAATTAATAAGGACAGGATAGGAAGTTTAATAAGGAGAGGATAGGAAGTTTAATAAGGAGAGGATAGGAAAATTAATAAGGAGAGAATAGGAAGGATAATAAGGAGAGGATAGGAAAATTAATAAGGAGAGGATAGGAAGTTTAATAAGGAGAGGATAGGAAGTTTAATAAGGAGAGGATAGGAAAATTAATAAGGAGAGAATAGGAAGGATAATAAGGAGAGGATAGGAAAATTAATAAGGAGAGGATAGGAAGTTTAATAAGGAGAGGATAGGAAAATTAATAAGGAGAGGATAGGAAGTACAATAAGGAGAGGATAGGAAGTTTAATAAGGCGATGATAGAAAAGTTAAGAAGGAGATGATAGGTTTTTTTTTTTTATTGCTTGTAGTAGCAGGCGATCCACGGTCCATCTGATGGTAAATGGTAACCGTCGCCCATGGACTCGACTATACCGAGAGTATTGTCAAGCCGTTGCTCACCAATTCATTTCACAGATGAAATGAAATATAAACGGCTATCTCCTGCTACAGCCAAAACGCAACGATGTGCTTCATGGCTGGTCACACGGGAGATGGTGGTACCAACCCGCTCGGGCCCGATACCAAGTGAGTACTCCCACTTGGTACCCAGCCCTACCACCAGTCATGCAATGGATGATAAATGCTTACTTCCCTTAGTCGCCTCATACGACACCCTTGTGTAAAGAATGGGGTGGTGACACTTGTATTCTTAATCCGTCACCACACGGACAAAAAAAGGTAGGATGATAAGGAGAGGATAGGAAGTGTAATAAAGAGAAGATAGGAAGTTTACTAAGGAGAGGATAGGAAGGATAATAAGGAGAGGATAGGAAGTTTAATAAGGAGAGGATAGGAAGTACAATAAAGAGGATAGGAAGCTTAATAAGGAGAGGATAGGAAGTACAATAAAGAGAGGATAGGAAGTTTAATAAGGAGAGGATAGAAAGTTTAATAAGGAGAGGATAGGAAGTACAATAAAGAGGATAGGAAGCTTAATAAGGAGAGGATAGGAAGTACAATAAAGAGAGGATAGGAAGTTTAATAAGGAGAGGATAGAAAGTTTAATAAGGAGAGGATAGGAAGAACAATAAAGAGAGGATAGGAAGTTTAATAAGGAGAGGATAGAAAGTTTAATAAGGAGAGGATAGGAAGTACAATAAAGAGAGGATAGGAAGTTTAATAAGGAGAGGATAGAAAGTTTAATAAGGAGAGGATAGGAAGTACAATAAAGAGAGGATAGGAAGTTTAATAAGGAGAGGATAGGAAGTACAATAAAGAGAGGATAGGAAGTTTAATAAGGAGAGGATAGAAAGTACAATAAAGAGAGGATAGGAAGTTTAATAAGGAGAGGATAGAAAGTTTAATAAGGAGACGATAGGAAGTACAATAAAGAGAGGATAGGAAGTTTAATAAGGAGAGGATAGGAAGTACAATAAAGAGAGGATAGGAAGTTTAATAAGGAGAGGATAGAAAGTTTAATAAGGAGAGGATAGGAAGTACAATAAAGAGAGGATAGGAAGATTAATAAGGAGAGGATAGGAAGTACAATAAAGAGAGGATAGGAAGTTTAATAAGGAGAGGATAGGAAGTACAATAAAGAGAGGATAGGAAGTTTAATAAGGAGAGGATAGAAAGTTTAATAAGGAGAGGATAGGAAGTACAATAAAGAGAGGATAGGAAGTTTAATAAGGAGAGGATAGAAAGTTTAATAAGGAGAGGATAGGAAGTACAATAAAGAGAGGATAGGAAGTTTAATAAGGAGAGGATATAAAGTTTAATAAGGAGAGGATAGGAAGTACAATAAAGAGAGGATAGGAAGTTTAATAAGGAGAGGATAGGAAGTACAATAAAGAGAGGATAGGAAGTTTAATAAGGAGAGGATAGGAAGTACAATAAAGAGAGGATAGGAAGTTTAATAAGGAGAGGATAGGAAGTACAATAAAGAGAGGATAGGAAGATTAATAAGGAGAGGATAGGAAAATTAATAAAGAGAGGATAGGAAGTTTAATAAGGAGAGGATAGGAAGTTTAATAAGGAGAGGATAGAAAGTTTAATAAGGAGAGGATAGGAAGTACAATAAAGAGAGGATAGGAAGTTTAATAAGGAGAGGATAGAAAGTTTAATAAGGAGAGGATAGGAAGTACAATAAAGAGAGGATAGGAAGTTTAATAAGGAGAGGATAGGAAGTACAATAAAGAGAGGATAGGAAGATTAATAAGGACAGGATAGGAAGTTTAATAAGGAGAGGATAGGAAAATTAATAAAGAGAGGATAGGAAGTTTAATAAGGAGAGGATAGGAAGTTTAATAAGGAGAGGATAGAAAGTTTAATAAGGAGAGGATAGGAAGTACAATAAAGAGAGGATAGGAAGTTTAATAAGGAGAGGATAGGAAGTTTAATAAGGAGAGGATAGAAAGTTTAATAAGGAGAGGATAGGAAGTACAATAAAGAGAGGATAGGAAGTTTAATAAGGAGAGGATAGAAAGTTTAATAAGGAGAGGATAGGAAGTACAATAAAGAGAGGATAGGAAGTTTAATAAGGAGAGGATAGGAAGTACAATAAAGAGAGGATAGGAAGATTAATAAGGACAGGATAGGAAGTTTAATAAGGAGAGGATAGGAAAATTAATAAAGAGAGGATAGGAAGTTTAATAAGGAGAGGATAGGAAGTTTAATAAGGAGAGGATAGAAAGTTTAATAAGGAGAGGATAGGAAGTACAATAAAGAGAGGATAGGAAGTTTAATAAGGAGAGGATAGAAAGTTTAATAAGGAGAGGATAGGAAGTACAATAAAGAGAGGATAGGAAGTTTAATAAGGAGAGGATAGGAAGTACAATAAAGAGAGGATAGAAAGTTTAATAAGGAGAGGATAGGAAGTACAATAAAGAGAGGATAGGAAGTTTAATAAGGAGAGGATAGAAAGTTTAATAAGGAGAGGATAGGAAGTACAATAAAGAGAGGATAGGAAGTTTAATAAGGAGAGGATAGGAAGTACAATAAAGAGAGGATAGGAAGTTTAATAAGGAGAGGATAGGAAGTACAATAAAGAGAGGATAGGAAGTTTAATAAGGAGAGGATAGAAAGTTTAATAAGGAGAGGATAGGAAGTACAATAAAGAGAGGATAGGAAGATTAATAAGGAGAGGATAGGAAAATTAATAAAGAGAGGATAGGAAGTTTAATAAGGAGAGGATAGGAAGTTTAATAAGGAGAGGATAGAAAGTTTAATAAGGAGAGGATAGGAAGTACAATAAAGAGAGGATAGGAAGTTTAATAAGGAGAGGATAGGAAGTTTAATAAGGAGAGGATAGAAAGTTTAATAAGGAGAGGATAGGAAGTACAATAAAGAGAGGATAGGAAGTTTAATAAGGAGAGGATAGAAAGTTTAATAAGGAGAGGATAGGAAGTACAATAAAGAGAGGATAGGAAGTTTAATAAGGAGAGGATAGGAAGTACAATAAAGAGAGGATAGGAAGTTTAATAAGGAGAGGATAGGAAGTACAATAAAGAGAGGATAGGAAGTTTAATAAGGAGAGGATAGGAAGTACAATAAAGAGAGGATAGGAAGATTAATAAGGAGAGGATAGGAAAATTAATAAAGAGAGGATAGGAAGTTTAATAAGGAGAGGATAGGAAGTTTAATAAGGAGAGGATAGAAAGTTTAATAAGGAGAGGATAGGAAGTACAATAAAGAGAGGATAGGAAGTTTAATAAGGAGAGGATAGAAAGTTTAATAAGGAGAGGATAGGAAGTACAATAAAGAGAGGATAGGAAGTTTAATAAGGAGAGGATAGGAAGTACAATAAAGAGAGGATAGGAAGATTAATAAGGACAGGATAGGAAGTTTAATAAGGAGAGGATAGGAAAATTAATAAAGAGAGGATAGGAAGTTTAATAAGGAGAGGATAGGAAGTTTAATAAGGAGAGGATAGAAAGTTTAATAAGGAGAGGATAGGAAGTACAATAAAGAGAGGATAGGAAGTTTAATAAGGAGAGGATAGGAAGTTTAATAAGGAGAGGATAGAAAGTTTAATAAGGAGAGGATAGGAAGTACAATAAAGAGAGGATAGGAAGTTTAATAAGGAGAGGATAGAAAGTTTAATAAGGAGAGGATAGGAAGTACAATAAAGAGAGGATAGGAAGTTTAATAAGGAGAGGATAGGAAGTACAATAAAGAGAGGATAGGAAGATTAATAAGGACAGGATAGGAAGTTTAATAAGGAGAGGATAGGAAAATTAATAAAGAGAGGATAGGAAGTTTAATAAGGAGAGGATAGGAAGTTTAATAAGGAGAGGATAGAAAGTTTAATAAGGAGAGGATAGGAAGTACAATAAAGAGAGGATAGGAAGTTTAATAAGGAGAGGATAGGAAGTTTAATAAGGAGAGGATAGAAAGTTTAATAAGGAGAGGATAGGAAGTACAATAAAGAGAGGATAGGAAGTTTAATAAGGAGAGGATAGAAAGTTTAATAAGGAGAGGATAGGAAGTACAATAAAGAGAGGATAGGAAGTTTAATAAGGAGAGGATAGGAAGTACAATAAAGAGAGGATAGAAAGTTTAATAAGGAGAGGATAGGAAGTACAATAAAGAGAGGATAGGAAGTTTAATAAGGAGAGGATAGAAAGTTTAATAAGGAGAGGATAGGAAGTACAATAAAGAGAGGATAGGAAGTTTAATAAGGAGAGGATAGGAAGTACAATAAAGAGAGGATAGGAAGTTTAATAAGGAGAGGATAGGAAGTACAATAAAGAGAGGATAGGAAGTTTAATAAGGAGAGGATAGAAAGTTTAATAAGGAGAGGATAGGAAGTACAATAAAGAGAGGATAGGAAGATTAATAAGGAGAGGATAGGAAAATTAATAAAGAGAGGATAGGAAGTTTAATAAGGAGAGGATAGGAAGTTTAATAAGGAGAGGATAGAAAGTTTAATAAGGAGAGGATAGGAAGTACAATAAAGAGAGGATAGGAAGTTTAATAAGGAGAGGATAGAAAGTTTAATAAGGAGAGGATAGGAAGTACAATAAAGAGAGGATAGGAAGTTTAATAAGGAGAGGATAGGAAGTACAATAAAGAGAGGATAGGAAGTTTAATAAGGAGAGGATAGGAAGTACAATAAAGAGAGGATAGGAAGTTTAATAAGGAGAGGATAGGAAGTACAATAAAGAGAGGATAGGAAGTTTAATAAGGAGAGGATAGAAAGTTTAATAAGGAGAGGATAGGAAGTACAATAAAGAGAGGATAGGAAGATTAATAAGGACAGGATAGGAAGTTTAATAAGGAGGGGATAGGAAAATTAATAAGGAAAGGATAGGAAGGATGATAAGGAGAGGATAGGAAGTGTAATAAAGAGAGGATCACTAAATGACAACAAAATCTGGTATACAGATACATTGTGGCTGGAATACATACACATAATATTGTTATCTCGATGAGTAGTTGCTGTAGGATACGCAAAGATGACAATAGAATTTCACGCTTAACGCACACGTAGTTGCGAGCATAAGCTAGTAATGAATATGAAATATTCTCAATGCAGACAAATACCGCTAATATGCATTGCTATTTATGAATGACCGCATTTTGAAAGATATGATTTTGACATGCCTAGAATTTGATATAAGCTAGTAAAATGTTATTGGGCGTTTCCATCGAAATTCTCAATAACAGCTTGGAGTTAGTATGCAATGTTTCACTATTTCATCCCATCTGAATATGAAAAGGAAAGAGAGTGCAATATATTTTTTGTCTTTATATGCTCGTAACTTTCATTCACCGTTGTGTTATACTGAACAACAATTTAAGATTTATCACAGTAAAGCATTAATAGTACTTGACTATAGTTCTAATAATCATTCCCCTGACAAGATACACGCTGTCACCCTTACTATAATATTATAAATGCTAAAGTGAGTTTGTTTGTTCCGTACCTATTAATGCCATACTACTGAACCAATCGTCATAAAAAAATTTATGATAGTCTGGAGCCCAGAAAAATACATAGGGTACTCTTCATACTTGATCATAGCTGTTTTTACATTGACAGAAATATTTTGCTGTAGAATCACATATTCAAGTCCATGCGCAGGATCTGCCCGCGACTTAATAATAATAACAATTAATAGTTGATACTTATTTTATTATTATAGAAATTTAAATAGAAACATGCAAAATGTGCCTATATATTGTACGTACCTCTAATGCCACATTTATTTTCCGCCTTATAAAATTAAAAAGAAACATTTCCACAGTATCTGCACGGCCGGGTGTTCCTTCAACATGGCAGAATTCTACGATCAGCTTGCGTCACATATCCGTATAGTAAAGAACCATATCGAGTGCATGCGCGTCGTCTCGCTCCCACTCATATGCACCACTCCCCGTCAGATTCAGGGGATGAACGTACATCGCCCAAACGAACCGCCAGAAGCAATTCCAAAATCCCACCGAAAAAAGCCAAGAAGCAAATTAAATCTCCCGCTAAAACTAACAAGGATGTTAACGATAACACAAAACATAAAGACTGTACGGTCAATTTAATGAGCCCTAAGTGTAACAAAAAATCTCAAGGTATCCACAAAACTAAAACTATGAAAAAGGAATCTGAAAATGTGCAAAAGCGGGAAAGGAAAGACAGTAAAACTCATATAGTTCACAAAAAGGATGAAGGTTCAAAACTGAAGCAGCCAAAAAACGAGGTTCCTGTAGTTATAGACTCTAAGAAACTGGAAAAAACGAGTAGTTGGACTAGAGATGAGGACAAGACAATGTTAGAAGTGTTGAAAGGTGGAGCTGGTACGGAGGAGATGTTTGGACGCATCAGGGAGCTATTACCACATCGTTCAGACATAGAAATCAAGGAGAGGTTTTGTCATGTTATGACTTTGTTACAACAAATGGCTGTTGGTGAAGTTACTTAGTTGTAAACTGAACTGAATTTAATGATTAAGTGAAAATGGTATTTATAATTTTGTATAAATAAACATATTTTGATTTATAGACGATGTTTTCTTTTGTATAAGTACGTTGATTTATTGAGACTGTAGGATTTCCAGCACCTAATATATTAAAAATAATGCTATTATTTAGTTCAATTGCTGTCTTCGAGGCATAGATTATGAGTTTTTGAGACCAGCGAACAGAGTCGGCTATTTTGGAGGTAGGTAAATGAAATACGATAAAATAGTTATAGATGTTGTATGAATCCTGCTTTTATTCATAAGTATTTATAACAAGTTTCATTTGTTACAAATATTAGAATTATATAAGTTTAATAAATGTAAGAATATAAAAAAAATCTTAAAAGTTAGACCTTTCTGAAATAAGACAACTTTGCGGAATCTATAGCGTTTAGTTGATTTTGTAGTATCCCGAAGTTTAGTATACTTTACAGGCATTCAATGGTTACAGGTGGATTGACATGTTGGACGTCGAATAGTCGATCAATTGATGATGATTGTTATAATGAATGTATATTGTAAGATATAACTAGAAGAGATGGAAGATGAACGTGTCTTAAAGATAATATGGAAGGAAAATTTCGAAAGTTTATTTGAGAAAGAAGATGTGAAAGCGCAGGCTATCTTTGAGGATACGAATGAAAGTTACAACGAAAGTGAGATTAGTACGAAAGAGATTATGGATGCATTGAATAGTATGAAATTAGGCAAGGCTGTAGAAAGAATAACGGTTGAGATGCTGAAGGCTGGACAAGGCGTGGTAGTCGGTCTGCTGCATCGCCTTTTTAACCTTAGCTGGGGGAGTGGCATTGTACCAGTAGACTGGTGCAAGGCCGTTATCGTACCGCTTCATAAGGGAAAAGGCTCGCAGCAAGACTGCAAGATTTGAACCCGCATATCCTGGAATACCGTCCCAGACGCTTTGCCAATTGGTAATTGCGACCCACTCTTATAGTCGGACCTCATTAGTAGGTAATAAGGTTACCTATGAACGGGTAACAAAGAAAAACCGTATTACTAAGTTCTAAATAAATTATGTTATTCGCTGTAGTAGCACCGTGTTTGCTTTCATCTACAATAAACATTTACCACCAGCATGTTTGCTATTATTTTATTTCTTAGTAATCTGTTATATAAACAAATTATTATTAAAATCAAAAAAGGAAAAACTGAACTAGAGGTCACTTTACTTTTGTGACTTTACTGCCTATGGTGTTTCGCCTCTGTAATAATAATCTATGCCCACAGTGTAGGCGTCCTTATCGCTCTTGTGAAAAAAATGATTTACTGTCTCATACAATAATGTCTCAATTCTTTATTGGTGGCTTCTGCGACCCACGGTCACAATAATGTCTCATTGATAGATATTTATAAACATATTACAAAAATAATTTTATTGAAATATGCCAATATAGTTATGTATATTATTTTCTATATATTTACATGTGATAGAAGATCCTTTATGTTTAAATAAGTTTGGTATCATAATTTGTATACTTTTTAAACATAGGTACACGACGGCATTTTTGTTAATCTGAGTTTACTCGTCGCCAGCTTGCCGCGACGTTTTCGAGTCATCACGAAACGCGTGCTTGTAGCGCATTTGCCTCTTTTTATATATCATTGATCAAACTAAAAAGTAGTTATAGGTACTCTTTGCATCAAAGACTGTTAACATTTTTGACAACTTCTACACATCCCATAGTATTACTTTACTCTTTGTTCTACACTGATAGTTTTTAAATATTTACGTTTTATATAAATATTTTTACAGTAGTTAATTAGAAAAATTCAATTATGAATTCCTATAATCTGAGTCGAGAGTATCATCTACGTAAATGCTATTTGGAAAGAGATCAAGTCCCAACTCAAACTGTGATGAAAAAAGAAATGTCTCCCAATCTGGCGGATGTTTATTTTAAATCTATGACTTCTAAGCTTAAAGTGATTGCTGGTATCGAACCCCCAATGAAAGGTGGCGGCGATTCTTGGTATATTCCCCCTGAAGAACTGTTACAAGGTAGAGCAGTGCTGAAACCATTTAAAAAAGAATTTATGACTAAATTGAACTATATTGGTGTGGATGATTTCGGAATACATTTGGAACAGGAACTTCAGCGACAAATGAATAAAGAAAAGGAACGAATCTCAGTAGAGCGTGATAACTGTTGGAAACAGAAAGTGAAAAAACTTTGTCAAGAAGAATGGAAAGAAATTGCAGCTGGAGCTGCTGTAGCCAATACGCAACATATTCATGATATTATTAGTCAATTTAGCATCTTATACACTGTTTCTTTGACTAAGTTCCAAGACATGTTATGTAATGCAGCTGTAGAAAAAATAAAAACGTATCGTCAAGATGCTTTTCAAAAAATGCAGCTACATTATAATCAGTTATTGAAACAGCAAGCCACCATGTTGTACGATAGGTATAACGAGCAGCTTAACACTAAGAAAGCAGAAATAAAAAGCCTGTTTCAAGAAACTTTAAAGAAACGTCGTATGGAATTAAATGAAAGATTTCACAATATAAACTTAGAGAAACATGTAGCTATTGAAAAAACGAGAAAACATTTGCAATGTCAAAAAATAGCATGTCAAATATATGTTGCTTTGAAAGAACATCAAGAAAATTTAAAAGATGCAGAACTATCTAAAACGTTACATAACAAAAAAATACAAATACTCACGGACACAATAATATTAAAAGACAATGAAATTCAATTCGCAGAAGAGAAAGATAAAAAGCGGCAGGAGTTTAATACATTATGGTTGAAAAAAGTTTGCCATGTGGTCAAGAAATTTCAATTGTTCATATTGTACTGCCTAAGAACTTTACCTGAGCTAGCGAATTTTTTTATTGATATGGAGAAGTTGATGTTATTGCAGATAAACGAAACTTTGGAGAATCCAAGTGCTGAAAGTATATTTACAGGAGATGTAGAATCTATTGACTTGTTATCTAAACCAGGTCCTTTCTATCTCTTCTGTGATAAAAGTAACACTACTGTAAATAAAAATATCTGTCCAAAACATGTCACTACTGACACAGCTCAAATGCCTGCAATAGTTATTAACGAGCATTGTGTATACGCAAGCTGTGACAACTTTGAACAATTTATCGACAAAATCAAAGATTACGTACAAGGCAGATACAAAAAAGAAGCTCATTTAGAAGACTGTCACGATTACAGCTATTCTGTACCTGTAAAATATACGCCCTCACAGCAAAGGTTAGAGCTAAAATTAGAGAGTTCCTTGCTACAAGTATTACAAGACGAAATAGTAAACCTAAAACAAGTTTATGTCGAATGTCCCGGCGTCTGTGGGCTTGCTCACCGTTTTAATTGTTTTGATTCTTCTACATCTACTCAGAGTTACTCCTCTGAGTTTTCAGGAATGGAAACTCAAAAAAAAGCTTTACCGCTGTCGTCCAGATACAGAATATTGACACATAATGAAGAATTAGCTCACGAAACGGAGCCAAAGTGGGACAGTTACATAGAGTATCTTAAGCCGAAAAAGTGTGACTGTCCTAAAGTTGCCAAAAAGCACTTGGAAGAGAATTTACCTGTTTATATGAGGAAACTGTCGCGTTACGACGCCCCTGAATTACCGAACTATAAAACATGTTCAGTTAAAACACTTAAGGCTTTGGTAAAGAGATCGAGAGGTGACACGGTTCCTCCGCCTCCAACAAAAGCGCTGTGTAACACCAAAGATGTGAGCATTCAATGTTTGGATAATGAATTCGATTATATATGCACCTGCTTTTCAGATGAAGATATAAATAGTTTCTATGACAAACTTCTAGCTGGTAATGTTACTCCGAGTATTGTAGTAAGTTCGATATCAGGAACGTACCTGACAAAAGACAGCAAAACATTTGCTACCGACAGAGCGCATTCTTTATTGCAATTGATCCAGTCTTCACCAGAAATTAAAGAAATATTTGGAAAAACTAATTGTACTTTTAATCAATAAATATAAATTGCATTCTGTTGTTAATTCTATTGTTCCACGTACATATGGTACATTTAATATTATCTTTGTTGTTTTAACTATACATAAAAGTCACATTAATACCGTCACGCAGACTCCCGAGTGTAATCCCCATGTCGCGCATTTAAGATGTACCTATCTAGAACCACTTGACCCATGTCCCAGAGAGCAATATCGAGAGGTGATTTAAAGTGTTCAATTTATTCACTTCAAAATGTATTTATTACTCAGCAAGTCGTCAAAATATTTAGTTTACCTTTTCACAGGCGCGCAAATACCCTTTGTAAGTTTTTTTTTTATTTTTACGTCCAAATATTTGTACAGCAACCATCTCCACGCTATTGACTTCACATTTCTTAAACATGAGCTACCAGAAAATAGAAACGCTGGGCGTCAGTTGCTCTTATATGCATTTCATGCATTTGATGCAAGTGAGCAGTTTAGAGGAGTACATAGCGAAAAAATCCTACGCCTGTGGCAGAGTCCAGTCTATATGTTATCTTCTTCTTGTTTAATGGCTCTTGTCAGTCTATATGTTATTTTGAAGAAGCATAAACATAATTATGACATATATAGACAATGTATGTCATTTTCCCTTAGTATTACTAATGGTATTACTCTTTTTTTAGATTATTCTACTCTTTGGATATTACTCATGGTATTACTTTACTCTTTGATGTCATTCATAGAAAAATATTAATTACATGAACACACTACATTTTATGATTGAAGAAAAACATTTACAATGTTAAACTTAAGCCAGAATTACCATTTAAGGAAAAGTTACTTGCAAAAGGACACAGTTCCTACGCAAACTATAATGAAGCAAACAATGAAGCCAGCTCTTGCAGATGTTTATTTCAAAAGTATGACTTCGGACCTGAAGGTTCTTGCAGGTTTAGAACCGCCCATGAAAGGTGGTGGTAGTGATTGGTACATGCCAGCTGAAGAGATCCTAAAAGGTAGAGCAGTGTTGAAACCCACAAAAAAGGAAATCAAGGAGAAAATGAACTTTATAGGCGTTGACGATATAGGCATGCGATTGGTCGAGATTCGTCGTAAAGGTATGGAAGCTGAAATATCACGGTTGTTAGAGGAGAGTGATCTTTCGTGGCGTAAAAACATCGTTGATAGCTGTGAGCATTACTCTAAGGAGTGCATTGCGGTGAGAACTGAATATAATACGAACAAGATGAACGAGGCTATTTATGAATTCCAAAGCATGTATTGCACCTCTTTGACTAAATTCCAGGACTTATTGTTTAGTGCAGCTGTTGATAAAATAACAAGATTTCGAGAAGATATTTTCCAAAAAATGTATATAAAATACGAGCAGTTGATAAAACAACAAGCGATCTTATTGTATGACGAATATAATGAAATGCTCATGAGTGAAAAAGCGCGCTTAAAACTAGAATTTATTGAAAATATAGAAACTACTCGTACGTCGTTAGGCGATAAATTACACAGTATTAATTTAGAGAAACACATAGCTGTAGAGAAATTAAGAAAGTATTTGGAATGCCAAAATTTAGCATGTCGTATATACATTGCATTAAAAGAACAACAAGAATGTTTGAAAGAAACTGAATCTATAGAATATAGGCACGCCAAAACAACTAATACTTTAATGCAAGCACTGCAATCCGCTGATCAGGAAATTAAGCTCGCGCAAGAAAAGGAAAAAGAACAACTAGAGTTCGATGCTATATGGATGAAGAAAGTTTGCCTTGTCGTGAAACATTTTCAACAATTTGTGTGCTACTGTCTGAAAAAAATACCAAAACATGCAGATTTTTTTATAGACATGGAAAAACTAATGTTGTTACAACTTAGTGATATAATGGAGGATCCTAATGCTGATAGTATCTTTACCAAGGATATTGATGACCAAGACTATAACATGCCTATTCCTAAGCCACAGCCTTTATATCTTTTCTGTGATAAAAATAATAAACCGACGATTAGAAAAGACCTTTGTCCAAAGCATTGTTCTGGTAATGCGTCTCAGTTACCAGCTATAATTGTTAATAAAAAAATTATATACGCTGCTTGTGACAACTTCGAACAATTTACTGACATAATTAAAGATTACATTCTAGAGAAACATGAGGTTAAAGATGATATAACAGATAACCACGACTATAAATATGATGTACCTGTAGAATATAGTCCATCGCAACAGTTACTTGAGCTGAAACTAGAAAGTTCCTTACTTCAAGTATTACAGCAGGAAATATCAAACCTTAGAGGTGTTTCAATTGAATGTACTTGTTGCAAAATACCACATTGTTTCGAATGTAGTCGTGCTTCTAGTATTTTATCCTTAACCCCTTGTATGCCAACGAAAGAAACAAATAAAATACCTCCAACTCTATCGCTATCTGAAAATAAAGAGCTCACCCGTAAAGCTGAGCTAAGCTTTGAAAGGGAACCTAAATGGGAAAGCTATATGAAATACGTAAAGCCTCAAAAGTGTAATTGTACCAAGGTATCAAAAAAACACTTGATGGAACATTTACCTGCTTATATGAGGTCAACTTCTCATTACGATGCACCAGAGTTGCCAAACTACGAAAGGTGTTCCCTTGAAACACTGAAATATTTGGTTAGAAAAACAAGACCTGGAAATATACGTACTTGTTTGCCACCGATTGTGCCTAAAACCAAAGATATAGGTACACAGATTGATGATGAATTTGATTTGCTATGTGATTGTCTGCCCGGCGGTTCATTGGACAACTTATGTTTTGGTTTGGTAACTAATGAAGACTCTTATTTGTCGCAGTCATGTACTAAGGGACACTCCAACATAATATCCGGCCCAATGTCTTTCACATATTTGTCAAATAGGAGTGAATCGTTTGCTGCACGCCGTGCTTTGTCTCTAAGGCGTTTGATCGACCAATCACCTGAGCTTCAGGAAATATTTAAAACAAAAGATTGTTTATTTTAGTAAATATATCATGCTTTATTAAGTTACAATTTTGAATAACTTAGTTTTAGATAATATTTTGTTTAGTTTTATATCTATACTCGTATACATAATGATATTCATATTTAAATGGAAGAAAACTGGTGTTTTATTATATTGAGCACGAAGTCTTCCCTCAAAATGAGAGAGAGCTAAGACTTAGTTTGCCATTATGATTCAATATAGGTTGGCAGACATAAGTAATAGCTGCTGCCCCTTAACCGGACAGTAATCATTTCAAAAGAAAGATGTATTGCATATCTGTAACGCAGCAAAATCGGCCGAGAACATTCTGCGAGCCAGCTGGCCTATATAAAACGCCGCAAGCCCTCGCCCGGCTCATAAATAAAATTCACTGTGCGTTTTAGACAGAACATCACTTAGTGTGTGCGTTGACACAGTTTTCCTGGTGAGTTTTTATCGCTATTTTGTATTTGTACCTGAGGTCAGCCCTCATACATTTGATAAGGTGAATGTTAACTCCCGTCTTTATTGTTTTGATAGGGAGGATGCCTGGGATGCCTGAATTGCTTCAGGCCTACCAACCCTAAGGATGGGGTAGTGCAGGCATGGCTCCTGTGAGCTTCGGGTCGTCATCGTCCTCCCACTTTCTTCTTCACCTTGCTCTTTCTACGTGTCGTCTTATCGTCATTGCCCGCTCCTCGAATACACATTTAGAGGTATATTTACGTAATCGTGAGAGCCATTTTGATGTACCGCTTGTACCTTCGTCACCGGCGTACTTGGTGAGGTACTTCCTAATTTACTTGTATACGATCGTGGCTGTGCGGGGCCGATCCCGGCGTGGTGACATGAAAGTCATCCCACTGTGATACCACGCGGGATATGAACATAGCACGTGCGGCCTGCATCTAAACCACTATACCATTACTGATCGGAAGCTAGTGGGATGCGATCCTGAGAGTTTTAAACAGAATGCTATTTACTATGTAACTGCCATAAATTCTACCACCAACCGAATAGTTGTATATTCAATGTGGATTACCATACGTGCTTAATAAATGTCTCATGTGTTTCCTTTAAGCTACTGCCCGTTCTGGCTAATATTAATTTAGTGTGTTATAAGGTTGGTTGGGTTAAGGCCTAGTTATTTTCTTTAAGTAGGGTCACTTGTTCTACGGAGAAAACAAAAAAGAGGAGGACCCGTGGGAGAAAAAGCACTTCCGCGGCAAGTCCTAAGGGTAGTAGTTCTGCCGCTGACACAGTGGAGACGTTGGACGCCGGTAGCGCTCTTGCTGCGGTCGCGGATGTCTGTCTGCCGGAGCCGTCGGGGTCCCGTGCGGGCGCAGCCGGTGTGGTGAGGCGGCCTTCGCGGCTCTTGAAGCGCTCGATTGCGCGCGAGGGCGACCTACAGCGGACCAGGTTGCCCAGAGGGTTTCCGACGCCATCGTTTCCACGGTGGCTAATGCGTCACGAGGTCGCCCCGAAAGCAAAAAAAAAAGGGTCACTTGTTCTACAGTGGCTCACTTTTATTTCCAGGCATATTTTTCAGTAACTATATATAAGCTAGCATATGAAGATAGTAGAATTAATGTATTTTGATAATATATGGTCATTTTTAAATAAATGTAAGATTAAATATATAATATTCCTAGTTTAAAAAAAAGTTAATGGTGAGCCACTGTGTACCACGAGGTTTCTACAGTGGCTCACCCCAGAGTACACAGTGGACCGTAGTGGTACACAGGGGATAACTGGTATTAATCACGATACACATAAATGACATGAACTAATCAACAAATCTATTTATGTTAACTTACAAACTTTAGGTACGGAAGTGTTAATAGCATAAACATTTTAAAGTATACATAAGTACAACATAATGTTTATGAAAAAAATAGGTACAAAAATATCTTATTGCACGCCTCATAAGCGAAGCGTTGAGGTGTGTACTATTCTCGCTTCACGAAGAAAAACTGATTTTTCTAACTTAAAATGTCTCTATTTATCATATATTGCACTCGTAAAATAATATGTATATACACACACATATCAAGAAAAAACACTATTTTTAACACTCATGATATTTTTGTTGCAATTTTTGTTATTTAAACTAGTTAAAAAACTGTTTGAAAAAGTTCTGTCTTGGACGTTCGTTTGTTGTAGGTAATGTACGTTAACACGATAACGACCAAAATACTTTACTAATCGAGTTTTTTTTTCTTTTACGAATTAGTATGATTACGAATAGAGCCCTATCACTTTTCAAGTCTGATTCGATATGGTTTAATTGTTATTAAATAAACAAAAAAATAGTGAATATTTACGCTCGACTCGACAATAAAACCAGCACCTATACCTTATTTCGTGAGAACTACTTGAACTATTTCTATAGATCAATATAGAAGTACTTCTTAAAATTAGCGCTAGATATAAGACGCGTATAAGACATGAAAACCTTATTAGTACTTTTTGAAATTAGCGCTACATATGTGATTTTTTGAAACTACTTAGTAAGACTAATACATTATTAGTTACTTATCAAATAATCAATTTTATTGTGAAAAATGAAGATTATGAGGCGTGCACTTTTGGATTTTCCAAAGTATTTAAGTATCTTAGTTAATTAAACACAAAGTGAAAAATGTGAAATCGAAAATAACAGTCAGGAGCAGGATTTGAACCTGCATCTCCTGGATACCGTCCAGATGCTTTACCAATTCAGCCATCCTGACAATTGCTCCTGACTGCTAATTTCGATAACACATCACACCTAACGTCTTTTGGGTGACGCCTGCGCCATCCGTCGGAAGTATTTTCATACATTATACCGACCAGGTAAACTTAATTTTACAATTAAGATTTTTACCTAATAATGACGCAAACCCTATAAATATTTAGATATTTTTATATATATTTTTAGCATTTGACATGCTTAGCACTATACATTAAACACAAAGTGAAAAATGTGAAATCGAAAATAACAGTCAGGAGCAGGATTTGAACCTGCATCTCCAACGAGGATTTTGTAGACAAGGCATTCTGAAAGAATAAGTTTTACATTATTAATAGTAAAACATAGAATGTAGATACTATCACCACGATAATTTGAAAAGCTTTGTTTTTATTAATATTTAAAGTTTAAGATTTATATTTTTTACCGGCTCACATTATGGAGGTACACAATGGATCATGATTCACTGTGTACCTTCGTAAAGTGAGCCGGTGTGGACGTAGCTGTCATTTCAAATACAAGCCACCACAAAAAGAAATATAACACAAATTACGTGAGGAATAGAATAGGAAAATGCCGTGTGGGGCCGGCTTTAGAATTGTCCCACCCCTCTACCCACGGGAGTCGTAAGAGCCAACTGAGGGAATACCGGAGGATTGGGCGGCAGCACTTCCTCGAGTATTAACAAAATCCACTGCGATCGCCAACCCGCCTGCCAAGAGTGGTGATTACGGCATTATCCCCCATTTCTTGGGGAGGCCTATGTCCAACAGTGGACGTTGAAAGGCTGATGGATGGATGGATGGATAGAAATCATTAATAAATAAGTTCAGATTACAGTGGAAATGTAATAATATTCAAATAAATTAGTATATACAAGTAGGAACACATACAAATTCAAATTCGGTTTATAGAACAGGTGACCCTTTTTTTTGTTAAGGTGGGAAAATATGTTCCTAACCGCACACCCCGTCGTTCGGGGCAACGAACAGGGTAGTGTGGGGCCTTCACCCACTAAAGAAACCCGCCGTGTGCCGTCTCTCCACCTTTATTGGCGGACCACTGGAACTATGTTACATTCCTTCGGTGGTCCGCCGGCGGCTTACCCTTTCGGGTACCCTCATTGCTAATATCTCCCCTGGGAATGAGGGATACATACACGCACCCCCTAGGGTGCGTGTATGACGAAGTCGATGGTGAGAGAGCGGCCTTATTGGAGCCAGGCGTTACGTGGCTGCGCGGTGCTGTTCTGAGAAAAAAAAAAGTGTGAATTTCAATATTTTGCAGTTAGTTTTTTGTTCGACGGAAAAGTTTATAGCCTCGGTGAACACAAGATAAACGTCGTAAGTAGTTTATAGTGTTGTAACTCTTATAAAGGCACTATTACTATCGAGCAAAAATCATGGTATTTCTTTAAAACATATGTGTACTTAGGCGAGGTATTTAAAAAGTAGTCACTGTAGTGGGCTAAAAGAGGGGGTAAAGAGAACGCACGCGATCACCTACCCGTACATGCGTCTTTTGCCCTCAATAAATTTAACGTTTATAAATCTAAGAATAATAAAAGTAAACCTAGTTGAAACCTGGCATTAGCAGCATACGGCAAGTAGTACAGGTATAATGGATTGAAATAAAATTTTTGGTCGTTACGATAGGTAATCAATGAATGACAGCAAGATTAATTATTACTCATAGATTTAATATATAGATAGATCGGCGATGCAAAGGGGTAAGAACATAGTATACGCGTATGTTAGAGTGAGATAGATAGACGACACCATTATAATATACGCTATGGACCTGTATGGACCTGACATCAATTATGAATGATACAAATTTCGCATATTTTAGGAAAATTGCAGAATTTATA
Source organism: Leucoma salicis (assembly GCA_948253155.1). Taxonomy (NCBI): domain Eukaryota; kingdom Metazoa; phylum Arthropoda; class Insecta; order Lepidoptera; family Erebidae; genus Leucoma; species Leucoma salicis. The sequence continues at coordinate 6,375,377 of OX411820.1, read as the reverse complement.
GTATAATTATGTATTAACTTAACGTGTCTAATCATGGTTACGTGTGCAATGCTCGGTTGTAACTCATCTAAGAAAGAAAACACAGAATTGTACATTTCGCATGTAAGTACTTACCATGAAAATAATTTGTTGTTTATATGCAAAGCTTATGAAACTGATTGGTTCGGGAAGCGTTTATAAGATTCTACACGAGCACCTGCGCGTGAGGATGATAGTTTCCCACTGCGTGCTGCACAACCTCACCGAGTCTCAGAAGAAGGCCCGTGTGAAGTGGTGCTGTGACATGATTTAAAAATTTGAGGCAGGCTCATCTGGGCGCCTTTACGACATTGTGATAGATGACGAATTCTGGATTTATCAATACGATCCAGAAACAAAGCGTCAGTCGACAGTTTGGCTGTTTCAAAACGAACCAACGCCTACGAAAGTGAAGCGATCGAGAAGCGCAGGGAAAATTTTGATCGCTAGTTGCTTCACTTTGGCGGGGTATCTGGTTTCAATTGCATTACGATACCAAAGCAGCGTCAACGCCGAATGGTATAACACAAAATGCCTGCCAGAAGTTTTGTCTGTAATGAGCAGCAAGCGACTGAACACTGGGCTTCGCGGGGTACTGTTTTCACCATGACAACGCGCCCACGCACTTAGCGCTCAAAACGAAGGACTACACCGGTCAGTCTTGGGTCACCCTCCTTACAGTCCTAATCTGGCACCGTGTGACTTCTTTTTATTTACTAAAATAAAAAAAAACAGCTGAAAGGGATACAGTTTTCATGGCCGGAAAACGCGCTAGCAGCGTTCGAGAAGGCCATGGAAGAGGTGTCTGCGGCGGACTGAAAACAATGTTTCAAAAATTGGTTCAAACGCATGAAACTTTGTATAGAGGCTAGTAGAGATTTCTTCGAAAAGATTTAATTAAAATATTTTATCCATAGAAGTTAGTTTTTTAGTTTCTTAAACATACATAGCATCACGTCTGTATTCCCCGAAGGGGTAGGCAGAGGTGTATTACACACCCACGACTCGCCAGCTATGTTTAAGTCCCACGTAATAGGGGGCGAGCCTATTGACGTCTACCGGGCACATTTCCAAACTCCGGGCTGCTACTGAGAATTTTTCTTTTTAGGAAAAAACTGAATAACATTGCCCGACCCGGGGATCGAACCCGAGACCTCATGATTAGCACTCGCATACACTACCGCTACACCACCGAGGCAGCTCACCGAGGTTTCTCAAAACTTTCTTAATGTCCCACGTATTAATAAAACATAGTTTATTTTAGTTTTATTTCCATTCCCTCGAATATAAAATTTATTTGAATTCATTTTGCACCTCGTGACACTAAAACAACACAATATGTGTCGATAGTTGCGTTTAGTGAACGTCCCAGCACTATTTGAAGTGAACACAATGACATGCACATGACACGCACACTGGTATGTGTCAGTTTTGGTCTCGTCATAATAATTATAGGTGGGCGATATAACATACAACAAATTATAAAACTCATTATTAATTTCTAACCATACAGCAAGTTATCATAAATCAACCATGACAGTTATAATATTTATTATTACACATCAGCGACACAAATTAACATATACTAACGTAGCAGCGATATCTTACAAAAATAGTTTGTCTTATTGTCTTTCCGTCAATACTCGGAAATAATCGGAGTCATTAATTGTGGCGTGGACCCGTGGGCAACAATCATGGCGTACTTCATGGTAATATATAGCGAGCGGTTTTTTTGTTTATACTAATATGAGCTCTCGACGAATACATATTAGAACTTATATTACCTACATTAAAATATAACATTTACAAAACATATATTTTACAACATTGATATTTGCGTGAAGTTCGTTCATAATGAGAATCACAAATTAAAATTATGTAGTTTATCCAGTTGTACTGTTGTATTGACGCATTGACGCACAGAACAATATTACTCAAGAGACGAGTGTTGTTGAAATAGGTTGTGTGATATAACGGCGTATGGCACCGAGCCCTGTGCTCGTGCTGGGGGACTTTAACGCCAAATCAACGGCGTGGGGGTCCCCCAGGACGGACGCCCGAGGTGCGGCGGTCCAAGAGTGGGCGGAAGCGGCGGACCTCGTGTTGCTAAACCGAGGGTCCGCCCTAACGTGCGTGCGGCGCGGGGGCGGGTCGATAGTGGACCTTTCGTTCGCTAGCCCCGGTGTCGCCGCACGTGTAAGGAGCTGGCGAGTCCTGGAGGAGGTCGAGACCCTATCTGACCACAGATACATTCAGATAGAGGTCTCCCGGACCCTTCAGGGCGCCAGCAGGGGTCACGCGGCGGACAGAACTCCCGCTTTTCCGCAATGGGCTGTGGGTAGGCTCGACCGGGAGCTGCTGGTGGAGGCGGCCACTTTTCAATCTTGGCTGCCTCCCCCCCTGACGGAAGACGTGGGCGCCGAGGCTGGCCGCATTCGCGGCATGCTTACGCAGATCTGCGATGCGGCCATGCCCCGCGTGCGGCGCCCGCCCCGACGGAAGGGGGTCTACTGGTGGTCCCCAGAGCTGGCGGACCTCCGTGCGGCCTGTATTCGTGCCCGGAGGTCCTACACCCGCAGCCGACGTCGCCGAATCCGCGACGAAGAGCGGGAGGGCCGGCTGTATGCGGCGTACAACAGTGCGCGCGCCGCGTTTAAGCTGGCCATCTGTCGCGCCAAAGACGCGAAAAGGCAGGAGATGCTGGAGGGTCTCGAGCGTGACCCCTGGGGACGCCCGTACCGCGCGGCGCTCAACAAGCTCCGCGCCCAGGGCCCCCCCCTTACGGAGACCCTCCAGCCGGGCTTCCTTTCTGAGGTGGTTGAGGGACTATTCCCTTCACGGGCGGTGCACACGCCCCCGGTCATGGCTCCGCCAGATGATGACCGGGAGGCCGACGACGGGGAGGTACCGCCCGTGACGACGACGGAAATGGGGGCGGCGGCAGCGCGTATGCGGAGAAGCGCCGCCCCCGGGCCGGACGGGGTTCCCGCCCGAGTGCTGGCCCTGGTCCTCGACCACCTAGAGCCCCGCCTCAGGGGACTGTTCGACGCTTGCCTGGTGTCCGGACGGTTCCCTGACTGCTGGAAGGAGGGGAAGCTCGTGCTCCTGCCGAAGCCGGGACGGTCTCCGAATACCGTCGCGGCCTTCAGGCCCATCGTGTTGCTGGACGAGGCGGGCAAACTGCTCGAGCGGGTTGTCGCTGCCCGCATCGTCCGGCACCTAGGTGCGGTCGGCCCCGACCTGTCCGATGCCCAGTTCGGATTTCGGGCGGGTCGGTCTACGGTCGACGCCATCCTGCGCTTGAAGGCCGCGGCTGCGGAGGCCGTCACCTCGAGGGAAGTGCTGTTGGCGGTGTCGCTCGACATCGCCAACGCCTTCAATAGTCTGCCATTCGGCTGCATCAAGGAGGCACTCCGGTACCATGGAGTGCCCCTCTACCTAAGGCGGCTGGTGGCGGACTACCTCGACGGCCGCAGCGTCCTCTTCGTGGACCGGGAAGGGGACGTTGTAAGGAGGGCTATGTCGTGCGGCGTCCCGCAGGGTTCGGTTCTAGGGCCGCTCCTGTGGGACATCGGCTACGACTGGGTCCTCCGTGGCCGGCTCCCCCCCGGGCTGGGCGTAATTTGCTACGCAGACGATACGCTCGTCACAGCCCGGGGCGGGACCCTCGAGGAGGCGGCAACGCTGGCCACCTCAGGAACCGCGGAGGTGGTCAGGCGGATCGAGGCGCTGGGGTTTAGGGTGGCCCTTGAAAAGTCGGAGGCCCTACTCTTCCATGGGCCCCGACGCGGCCCACCCGCCGGCGCCTCGATAACGGTCAACGGTGTGGGCTTTCCAATCCAGGCCCACATCAAGTACCTGGGCCTGGTATTGGATGGACGGTGGCACTTTGACGAGCACTTCCGCCGTCTTGCGCCAAAGCTCGTCGGCACGGCGTCCGCCCTCGGGCGACTGATGCCGAATTTGGGCGGACCGAGTCTCGCGTGTCGACGACTCTACGCGGGGGTAGTACGGTCAATGGCACTGTACGGCGCGCCCGTGTGGACGGAGTCCCTGGCCGCTCGCAATAGGGCCCTTCTGTGGCGTCCACAGAGGGTTGTAGCGGTCAGGGCAATACGCGGGTACCGCACGGTCTCGTGCGATGCAGCCTGCGCGTTGGCCGGAATCCCCCCTTGGGATCTGGAGGCGGAAGTGCTCGCCGACGTTTATCGGCGGGCGTCGACGGCGCGGGCGGGGGGCAGCCGCCCCTCGCCAAGCGCAATCTCTGCGTGGCGGGAAGATGCCCGCCGCGCCACCGTCCTAAAGTGGAGGTCTCGGCTGGAGACGCCCCGGGCTGGTCTCTGGACCGTGGGGGCGCTCCAGCCGATCTTGGAAGAATGGGCAGGGCGGCAGTACGGGGTCCTCACCTTCCGGTTGGTGCAGGTTTTGTCGGGGCACGGTTGCTTCGGCAAATACCTGCACACGATCGCTAGGAGGGAGACGACCCCAGGCTGTCACCACTGCGACTGCGGCGAGGACTCGGCGCAGCACACGCTCGAGTCGTGCCCGGCCTGGGATGTGCAGCGCCGGGAACTCGCTGCAGTCATAGGCGTGGACCTGTCGCTGCCGGCCGTTGCGCGAGCGATGGTTGGCAGTGACAGGGCCTGGACCGCGGTCGCCGCCTTCTGCGAGGCTGTCATCTCGCGGAAGGAGGCGGCGGAGAGGGCCCGGGAGGAATCCCCCTTCGCGGACCCGATTCGCCGCCGGCGCGCGGGGTGGCGTGCGCGCGCTTACCTGCGCCTGATGCCGCCCTAGCCGAGGCTGCGGACGGTGGGGTCGGGGAGTACCCTGCCGTCCGCGGAAGCCTACCGCGAAGGTGTGACGCCCAAGTGCGCGGGGCGTCGCACAAGAGAGGGTGCCCGAAGGGGCTGCCGCCTGCGGATCGCGGAGAAACGACGCGGTTCCCGTGATCCGCCGTAGCAAGGGCGGGTGAGGGCGCACGGTGGGTTTTTAGTGGGTGAGAGCCCCACACTACCCCGTTGTCTCCCCGGGCAGCGGTGTGTGCGGTAGGACATTTTTGCCCACCTAAAATAAAAAAAAAAAAAAAAGGTTGTGTGATATATGATATATTTCTGTTAGTCAAACTGTTTGTATGGTTTTGATTTGAAGTTTTAACTGCTATCATGACGACGATTTACGATCCGAGCCTTTCGCAAGTTGGTCTTATAGTGACAACGATTAGTTATTGTAATAATTTAAATTAGTGTAGGTATAAAATAATAATTGTATAATATTGTTTCTAAGTGTAAATATTATGATTGTGGGATTTTTTTTGCACGCCTCATAAGCGAAGCGTTGAGGTGTATACTATTCTCGTTTCCCGTTACGTCGAAGGTGGTAACGTCTTTGACCGACTAAGACACAATAAATTAAAGCTTCAACCTGATAAATGCGAATTCCTTCGCAAGGAAGTGTCCTACCTCGGTCACGTTATCACCGAGAAAGGAGTAAGACCTAACCCCGACAAAACCAAAGCCGTACAAGATTTTCCTCAATCCAAATGTCCAAAAGATATAAAATCATTCATGGGGCTAGTTTCTTATTACCGGCGCTTCATACCGAATTTATTAAAAATTGCCAAGCCCCTCACAAATCTCTTAAAGAAGAACGTTCCATTTTTATGACAAAATGAACAGCAGTTAGCCTTCGAAACTTTAAAAAATAGCTTGACCACCGCTCCTATACTATCCTATCCCGATTTTACCAAACCGTTTAACCTCACGTGCGATGCATCTAACTATGTAATTTCGGCAATCCTGTCACAAGGTCCCATAGGGAAGGATCGTCCTATTGCTTACGCATCTAGGACACTAAACAAAGCTGAAACTAACTATGATGTTACAGAGAAAGAATGCCTAGCAATCATATGGGGAACAAAAGTATGCAGACCATATTTGTATGGCAATTAATTCACCATTCTGACTGATCACAAACCACTGAAATGGTTATTCAATTGTAAAGATCCGAGTTCTAAGTTGGTAAGATGGTGCCTAAAATTAGAAGAATTTGACTATAAAATTGAGTACAAGAAGGGTAGATTAAATAGTAACGCCGATGCCTTATCTCGATTCCCAATTAACCCAGTTATACGAAACCAACACGATCCCACTCAAAACACTAACCCAGAATCTTCACCAACAACATCAAATGACAGTGACGCAAGACCATTCAGCCCACTTACACTGAGTGATCTAGACATACAACTTCCTACCAACCCTGACGATGACACCAGTAACTTACCTGCTATAGACCTTTTAGAAGACGACGATCTGCTCCAAACTGATAACCTTGAAAATCGAAATGACACCTGCTGAAGATCTGCAACCTTCTCCTCTTCCGGCCTCTGAAAATCTAGAAATCCGCCCCCATCTTCCCAAACAACCGGCGAAACTCCTTCTTATTCCAATGACTGTAATGAGTTTTTGAAAGCATTCTCAAATAAAAATGAGACCTTTAACACACACATCTTCACGTTCTTTAATGAACATAATAAAAGCCTCCTTAAGAGCAAATCCAAAGCCATTTTGATCCCAGTCTCGATTGATTGTGACGACTCAAACCCCTATGTTCAGGACATCATCACAGCATTACCAAATGCCTCCGATTTTCTAAATTCAGAAAGAGAGCTACACTCATTCAAAAGACTAGAAATCAAGGATAAAATATATTACCTTCTTTTCGCAAAAGTTTACTATTTCGACGACTGCACATACCCAGATATATTCAAAACCTTAAAATCCGCTCGAGATGATATTTTATATACTTGCTGCCAATATCTGTGATATAGCAATATCAGATTTCAAAAGCCTATTTGAACAACGTTCATTCGTAAAGATCTATGGCATGCTTATGTATCTATTTAATAATACAAATATAACAGTTAACATACATCACAACACAATTATTTACCCAGTCCCGACTGAAGTCGCAAAAATCCTGAAAGAAAACCACGATATACCAATAGCCGGTCATTTAGGATCAAATAGGATGCATAACCGAATTAAAGAACGTTACTACTGGAAAAATATGCTTACAGACATCGAAAACTACGTACAAAACTGCAAACTGTGTCAATCTAACAAACCCTTGCATAAAATCAACCAATCTCCAATGCAAATCACAACTACTTCTACTCGCCCATTTGAGAGAATCAGTTTGGATATAGTAGGTCCCCTACCTGAAGCTGGTGTTCATAAACTTAGATTTATACTTACCCTCCAGGATGACCTGACAAAATTCTCCATCGCCTATCTAATTTCTAACGTCACAGCTGAAGAAACATGCGAAGGTCTAATTCACTTCTTTTCCGTTTTTGGAATCCCTAAATCAATACTGACAAATCAAGGAACAAATTTCACTGCTAATCTGTTTAAGCGCACCTGCGAATTTATGAAGATAAAAAAAATCTGGTCCTCTCCGTATCACCCTCAAACGCAAGGTGCTCTAGAACGGAGTCATGCTACTCTAAAAGAGTACTTAAAGTCCTTTGTTAACGAGAATCAAACCAACTGGCACAAATTTGTTTATACTGCAATGTTAGCTTACTATTGTAATAAACAATTTTTTTAAAAATTGCAACGTCCATACGACTACTCACTTCACCCCTTACGAACTTCCCATTGGTCATAAACCATACATTCCTGACTCTATTTTCGTATCAAGAAGTGACGTTACTTATCCTGACTACATTAAAATGCTTCAACATAGATTAAAGATTTCCCGTGAAAAAGCCCGACAAAATATACAAACCTCTAAAGAAAGATCCAAGAAATATTACGATAAGCATTCTCGTCCGGTAGAATACAAAGTTGGTGATTACGTTTATCTTAAAAACCATCTCCGTCTTCGCAAAGCCCTTTCTCCGATTTGGAAGGGTCCCTATAAAATTGACAAAATTCATAATAACAATACTCTTACGTTGCTTATTAATAGGCGTCACGTAAAACACCAATTTGATGAAGTAAAACCTGCTCATGATATTGGCTGCCTGTAACCCGGAACGAAGCAACGCTTTATACATTCTTAATTCTTTACTTTTACAATTTATACAACATCTAAATATTATTAATTAACCATATACATATTATACAATAAATTTATACAATTTCTTTATACAATTTAGTAGTTAGTGCTTAATTATTATTTGCAGAATCGCTGCCGTATTTTACATCTTCATTATCGCAACCAGTGACAGTCAATATATCGAATACATCAGCAAGAGCCCCGGTATACTTTTCGACCCTGTTGGAACATTAAGAATTATTAACGATCAATTTCATATCGTTACCCGGTGGACGTACATCCGATTCAACACCATTTGGAAAATATTCATGAGATATTTGAAATCATCCGTATTCAATGTCATGAAAGTTCTGAAATAGATTACTCGCAGTGTAAAAATATGATAGAACCATTGGAAGCTCTTTACAACGATATACAAAGAGATTTCTATTCAATTTCCCATATTATATCCAATGGTCAATCGAAAGAGCGGATCGAGCGGATCTCGCTTGGTTCTCAGGTGTTGGCAAACATATTTTCGGTAAATTAGACGAGGACGATGCAGAAAATTATAACAAAGCTATTCAAGCTCTATATAATAATGACAATAAATTGGCCAATTCCATCAAGAAAAGTATTATAGTTTCCGAATCAGCTATTTCTAATGTTAACAAATCCTTAAACGAATTAAATGACAACCAAGTAAAATTAAACAGCCTCATTGAACAATTATCCTCTAGCGTTTTAATATAACAGAAAACCTAAATATACTTAGTTTTAACACCAAATTATCTAATGTTTTGAATGTCTTACTATCCAATTTACTTACCATCTCCTTTAAAGTTGAAGATTTACTAAACTCAATATTATTTGTAAAAAGCAATACTTTGCACCCCTCTATACTAACCCCAACTCAAATGTATAATGATATAGTCAATAATCTTAAGACTGTACCAAAATATAGAGATTTTCCTGTAAGTCTAGATTTAAGTAACATACATCTTAATCAATGTAGCAGACTTGGTTTGCTATTACTTAGATAGTAAGCTTATGTTTATCATAAAATTACCTCTAGTTAATTTGCTAGAATATAATTTACATAATAACTCACCTTTACCAACTCCTCATGCTTGGGACAAATCGGACTCATTTGCCATAATCATTCCATCCGAAAGGTTTATAGCCTTAAGTAAAGACAAATCTAGTTATACTTACCTAAAAGACCTTAGCAATTGTAAAAACATTCAAATAGAAACCTACCTCTGTGAAATTACTGACATATATACAGTCTCAACTGATTCGTCCTGTGAAATAGAAATCATAACAAAAGCATTAACGTCCATCCCGGAAAAGTGCCCATACAGACTTATTTATGGCGATTTGGATATATGGCACAAACTAACAACAAATGGATTTTTGTACAAACCAAACCCATTAAAATATCAATAGAATGTAATGCTAAATCGTCTGAATATACATTATCCGGTTCAGGAATACTCAATGTCCCACCTGATTGCATAACCTTCTATAAAAATCTAAAATTCGTTACTAAGCTTTACCCTAGAATAAATGTTCCTGAAAAATCTTCAGATTTTAATATATTTAATGATAGCTGTTGTAGTTTAAGTAGCTTTAACAGAGTTAAGATTAATCTTATATCTTCTAAACATAAAACCTTGAATTTAAATAATCTAAACTCTTTCAAAATGGAGTCTGATAGCATAGTAAAAAATTTAGGATCATTAGAAAAAGAAAATGTATTCAATAACCATATTACTTTTCCAATTTTAAGTATCTTGTCTTTAAGCATATGTATAGTTATTATAATTTTTATGATTTGTAAAAGAGGAAAGCCACCTTCCCGAAAGCTCGCCTCTTAAATTCAATTCGCGTAATGCTACTTTCGAGCTAATTAATTAAGTCAATTTGTATTATTGTATTATTCGTAAATAAAAGTGTTCGGAATAAAATCTTTTTTAAAAGTCTACTTTCGAAGCCCCTTATAACAGTTCGCAGGTCTCTTGTAGGCAACATGGAGAGGATTGAGAGTGTGTCGAGTAGGGTAGCGTAACTTATACTCAGAATAACCAAACGGTATTCTTCGAAGGTCATACAGGATTACGCACCGACCTCGATACACTCCGACGACGAGGTGGAGGCCCTATATGAGGATATCTCGAAGGCTATCCACTCGTCTAAAACCTACTTCACGGTGGTTATGGGAGACTTTAACGCGAAACTAGGCAAAAGGACAGACGATGAGCTGAAAGTGGGGCACTATGGTTTCGGGTAGAGGAATCACAGGGGCCAGATGCTGGCTGATTTTCTGGAGAAGGAAGGCCTCTACATGATGAATTCCTTCTTCAGGAAGCAGCCCCAGTGGAAATGGATCTGGATAGGCCCTGATGGTTCAAAAAAATCAGCGAGCGATATGAACAGCAGGTTCGTGCAAACTGTCCACGCAGTCGGGTCGACCTACTTCAAGGCCTGTCGCGTCACTAGGACTCGTAAACTCTCGGACCATACTCTCAAACTCATGGAGAGGAGACAAGAAATGACAGTCCAGTCCTCAGCCGATTGGTCCTGCCTAAGGCCGTTAATCAGACAGATCTCCAAGGCTGTGCGACACGATATTCGCCAATTTAATACTACCCGTATTAAAGAGGCGATAGAGCGAAAACCAAGGCTCGAAAGTGTTCGCAAGAGATCTGTCTGTTGGTCAAAGCCAGATGACTAAACTGAGGACCAACGACGGCACTGTCATTTCATCTCGAGATGAGATCTTGAGAGAGGTCCAGCAGTTCTATGGACAGTTGTGCAGATCCCAGAGCCCTGCTGTTGGCTTGGTACAAGACCCCAGATCCAAGCTAACTCGGCACTTTACCGAGGATATCCCGGACGTCAGCCTGTACGAGATCAGAATGGCTCTCAAACAGCTAAAGGACGGAAAGGCACCGGGTGACGACGGAATTGCTATAGAGCTTCTGAAGGCAGGCGGAAAGCCGGTCCTCAAAGCCCTCCAGAGGCTATTTAATTCCGTTGTTCTCGGGGGCGACGTTCCAGAGTCGTGGATCAGGAGCGTAGTGGTGCTATTCTTCAAGAAAGGTGACAGAACCCTCTTGAAGAATTATAGACCCATCTCGCTCTTGAGCCACGTCTATAAGTTGTTCTCGAGGGTCATTACAAATCGACTCGCGCGCAGGCTTGACGACTTCCAGCCTCCCGAACAAACCGGTTTCCGTAAAGGCTATAGTACCATAGACCACATCCACACGCTACGCCAGATTATATAGAAAAGCGAGGAATATAATCGGCCTCTGTGTCTGGCGTTTGTGGACTATGAGAAAGCCTTTGATTCGATCGAAACTTGGGCGGTGCTACAGTCCCTTCAGCGGTGCCAAATTGACAATCGGTACATGGAAGTGCTGAAGCGCTTGTATAGAAACGCCACCATGTCAGTCCGTGTTCAGAACAGGAGTATGAAACAGATCCAACTGCAGAGAGGTGTTAGACAGGGAGACGTTATGCCCCCGAAACTCTTCACCGCTGCATTGGAAGATGTCTTCAAGCTCTTGGACTGGACCGGATTTGGCATCAACCTCAATGGCGAATACATCACTCACCTTCGATATGCCGACGACATCGTAGTCATGGCAGAATCGCTGCAGGACCTTGGCACCATGCTTAATGATCTCAGCAGGGTTTTTCGACTAGTGGGTCTCAAAATGAACATGGACAAGACAAAAGTAATGTCTAATGTCCATGTCATTTCAGCACCGGTCCTAGTCGGGAGTGCGCTTCTTGAAGTTGTCGACCACTATGTCTACCTGGGACAAACAGTCCAGTTAGGTAGGCACAACTTCGAGAAAGAGGTCATTCGACGAATCCAGCTCGGCTAGGCAGCGTTCGGGAAGCTAAGGAAGATCTTCTCGTCCAATATTCCGCAGTGTCTAAAAACGAAGGTCTACGACCAGTGTGTGTTACCAGTGATGACATATGGAACAGAGACGTGGTCTCTGAATGTTGGCTTCGACTCAAGGCTCAAAGTCGCTCAGCTGGCCATGGAGCGGGCTATGCATGGTATTTCCCCTTTTTGTTTAGGCGGTAAAAAATGTACTTTACCGCGCACCCCGTCGTTCGGGGCAACGAACAGGGTAGTGTGGGGCCCTCACCCACTAAATAAACCTGCCGTGTGCCATCTCTCCGCCTTTATTGGCGGACCACTGGAACTATGTTACATTCCTTCGGTGGTATGCTTGGTATTTCCCTACGTGATCTTATCCGTAATAAGTAGGAGAACGAGAGTGACCGACATAGCCCGCCGGGTTGCCATGCTGAAGTGGCAATGGGCAGGCACATGGATCGACGAACCGAAAACCGTTGGGGACGGCGCAGCGTAGGACGGCCCCCCACCAGATGGACCGACGATCTGGTCAAAGATATGGATGGATGGATATTTACCAGCAATTACAATACAGTGTCCAGTTATGAATTGAAAATCATTAGGTATATCTAAGCCTTTATTTACGCAAAATTATTTATCAATTTCAGAAAAATGTCACCATATTACGTCAGAAAGTGACCAAATAGAAAAGTGGTGACGAAAGATGACTATTTTGTTATATTTTTCGTCAATAAAAGTGCTTTCTAGTTTTTTTCTCAGATTTTGTTTAATAAAAGACCTCTCATTCTTGAGAGTATTTTTTTCACTGATATCCCACATTTTTTTCAATCATTTCCCATAATTTACTTCAATGCGTTTACTTAATCTGTATGCTTTTGCCCGCCAAGCTGCGTTCCTTCAGTCTTATGGGTCAAAAGTTCGCATTCTAACTCTCTTATTTGTCCAATTCTAAGAAAACTATGGACTTAACCAGAATCTAAACTTATGTATTTGCCGTGTGTGGCCGGCTTTAGAATTGTCCCACTCCTTTCTACCCACGGGAGTCGTAAGAGCCGACTGAGGGAATACCGGGAGAGTGGGCAGCAGCACTCCCTCGAATATTAACAACATCCACTGCGATCGCCAACCCGCCTGCCAAGCGTGGCGATTACGGTACTCCCCCATTTTTTGGGGAGGCCTATGTCCAGCAGTGGACGTTGATAGGCTGTTGGATGGATGGATGGATGAAACTTATTTATTTAGTAGAGCATTAAATACTCCTATCTAATTTTTATAATCACATTCCTAATTTTACATGATTTTGATTTTTGTGTGAGTAAGAGGGGCGTGCTCTTGACCCGAATGACTAGGGCTTATGGAGCATCCCACTGAAGTAATATCTTCCAGTCCCAATGGCCCGCGAGTATAGGCGGATAGACGGCACATGAAGGATCTCTCACTACCCTGTTCGTTACACCGAAAGCCTGGGTGTGCGTTTAGGTACTTAATATCCCGCCATAACAAAAAAATATTTGGCAGCGCTTCTCTTATATGTGATGATATGGCAATTTGCTTATGGTGCGGCTACACTACCTTTACCGTCTACCGCCTTTTACCGCAATAATTATGGCATTGTATTACCGCGTGAAGTGGTGCGGCTACACTACCGGGATATGGCAATAATTATGGACATAATTGAATTATAGAAATGACAATCACGGTAAAAAATACATTTTTCAAATTTGAAGCTGCATCGATTAACTATTACATGTTTTTTTTTACTTTTCAACAAAAGTAAACGAAGACAAAAAGAACATGGTGGATTTCTATGATTCTTCTGCCGGAATCCCATTCTTCCACCATAATTCTTTCATCTCATACCTGTGAAATGAAATGGTGAGCAGCGGCTTGACAATACTCTGGGTATAGTTGAGTCCATGAGCGACGGTTACCATTTACAATCAGGTGGGCAGTGGCTCGTCTGCCACCTTAAGCAATAAAACAATTCTAATAGACCCTTCCTATTGTAGTAATTCCAAAAAATCAAGTGTATTTTCGTTTGACCACTCCATGTTAATCGACAGGTGAATTTCCGGTAAACTCATGTTGCACAGTGAACAAACGGAGGTGTGGCCACACACATTAATTACCGCGATAAAGTTCTTTGATGTGCGAAAAAAGACCGCCGCCAGAACTATTGCCTACTGTCATATATTATAATGCCATATTGATTGGCATTGTAAGATTATGGCCATAAATCGTAGCTACACGGTGAAACAAAATTACTCAACTCTCAAGCAGAGGTACTAAAAAAAACATACACGATAAACCATAAACATGTATTGCCCAAAGGGGTAGGCAGAGGTGTATTACACACCCACGACTCGCCAGCTATGTTTAAGTCCCACGTAATAGGGGGCGAATCTATTGACGTCTACCGGGCACATTTACAGAGGTACCCACCCCTATGACATTTCCATATGAAAATACTGTAATTTTTTTTACGTAACTTCTAATTAAGGGATTTGGATAAAAATATAAACGAAAGGCACGAGCGTAGTCTATAAAAATCGTTTTATTAGAAAATCACTGTAATATAGTGTATGGGGTCGATGCGATTGCACCGACGCCGCTTACACAGAACCTGACAAATACAATAAAGTTAACAATTATCTATATGATCTTAGGTGCTCGCGAGGCGAGATACACACGGACATTATTCAATTACAACTAAACAAGCAAACCTGAACTGAAACAAATGCTAGAATGATTCAATTATAAAATAAATACATTTACATATATCTTAGACAGATTTATTCGACAGCGCCGCGATAAACGCGTAGTATTTGAAAGTTTCGTGACAGTTTTGAACCGATCAGTCTACTCAGACACCGTAATATCGAAATTAATAGACAACCTTATCTATAATTTGTTTAATAGTCACTATTACAATGAGTCAGTCAAATGCAAATAATTGATATCTCTGTAAGAATTAGCCTAGGTTAAAATATCGTGGATTGAAGTTTGAATATTAATTTCTACCTTAGAGTATAAGAAATGTAAAAGTAAAACATTTTTACACCAAGTATTATCAATATTTGAACAGTTAATAATTAAAGAATATGAAGTCTGTTTGATGCGGAGCATATTGCTACATTTTTAAACAATATCAATCAATCATATGTGGTTGTGGGAAAAAATATTTTGCGATATAAGATATGAGCCCTTTTTAAGACACTCCTCAATTATTAGAATTGTAAACCAACGTTTGTTTTAAATGAAGGTACTTTTCCACTAGAGATATGCTATGTTTCTAAGCTAGAAATGTGTATCAAGCCCAGTCCTAGATAGGTTTGACACTTAGCACAACTCATGTGGGACTGTTACCATTTGCTCGGTGAGCATATGTATATAAGTAGTTGTACAGTTATTATACTCTAAAGCAACAGGTATCCTTCCTAGTGAACCAATAATGTTTAATGTTGTAGGTCAGTCGCGTTTTGTATTTGTATCGCGGCGCTTAGCTGTAAAGGTCGTCATCCCCACCCTCTTCTTGGAACGTAGGTTGGTCCCCGCCAGAAGTGCCGGTTCCACCGGCCGTACCGCCACTAGCAGGGAATCTGCGAGTAAGCAATAATATTAAGTTAATAATAATAATTAATTAGTTTCAAGTGGTCTGATATTATTTTATACAACCCTAGGTTGTGCACGCAAGCTAGTTTATATGGAGTTCAAAATCGGGGCAATAGAGAAATGAAAAACGTGTCAGTAATTAAATTCATTTCCTCGGGATAAAAATAACCAAAATGTTCCTAAGTGTTAATCTAGTGTCCCATCAATCTGCCTAAAAATCCGTTCATACGTTTAAGTGTTTATGAGAAATAAACATCAAAACATATTAAACTTTGCTTTATAATATTAGTAAAAAATTTAGGATCATCCATTTTTAAAGTAGATGTTTTATACAAATAATCGAATATCCATATTTAATATTTACTTAGAACTGTAACAAAATTCAAAATTCAAACATCTATCGAATTGATTTCGTAAAAAAAACGTAATAAACATACCTAAAGTTGGTGCCGAACCCTCGACTCTGCTGCAGCGTTTGCGCGAACATCTCGTACTTGCGGATGTCGTTGTCGGACACCGAGCGGCGCGCGAACTTCATCGCCTCCTCGAAGTGTGCGCGGCTGATCTCTGGCACCGGGTCTTCTTCATCCATCTAAGATAAATAATTTTATAAGAAATTTGTTTTTAACCAACTTCAGAAGGGAGGTTATACTATTAATATCTATAGCATCACGGCCGTATTCCCCGAAGGGGTAGGCAAAGGTTTATTACACACCCACGGCCAGCTATGTTTTTGCAGCAAGTCCCACGTAATAGCCTATTGCCGTCTACATTTACAAACTGCGGGCTGATACCGGGAATGTTTCTTGGTACTGCCCGACCCGAGGGGATCGACCCCCAGACCTCATGATCAGCAGTCGCTCACACTACTGCTGCACCATAGAAGCAGTTATTTATTAAATGGTATTTTTTCATTGCACGGCCCACGTAATGGTAAGTGGTAAAGTTAGAGTACTCTCAGATGCTCTCCATTTAACTTCGCAAATTTCAAATGAAAGGACTTCTTTGTTAATGTTTTCACTGTTCAACACGAGTTGCCTCTCCAATAAGGGGTATATTTGATTTACGATGACACACTGGTTGAAAAGATTTTATTCGGATACACTAAACTTTTAAAAATTTAGGATTCAAAAACAGCATCACGCCTGTACTCCCCGCAGGGGTAGGCATAGGTGTATTACACACCCACGATTCGCCAGCTATGTTTAATTCCCACGTAATGGGGGGCGAGCCTATTGACGTCTACCGGGCACATTTCCAAACTCCGGGCTGCTACTGAGAATTTTTCTTTTTAGGAAAAAGCTCAATAACATTGCCGACCCGGAGATCGAACCAATCGAGGATTCCGTACGTTAAACTAGATGACTATTTGATTCGGTAGTAATTTGTAGGACAATAGTTGAAGGCAATGGCAAAGTAGAATATTTTAATGAAAATAGAAGATTACAGCGATTAGATAATGTATACTGCGAGATACTCACGTCCATGACAGCGGCGGGTGTTTGTTGCTGACGCGACCGCTCACGGTGTATCTCTGCCTCGATGGCTTGCCGGATGGCGAGCTTGCACGCGCGCTGGCAAATTTCTGTTAAGTCTGCACCACTGAATCCTTGTGTCACCTAAGTGTAAAGAGTACATATTATATTGCCATGTAAGGTTATGAATCATTTAGCCAAATTTAATTTCTGGACGAGCAATCATACACATTGACGAACTTATAGATTTTGAAACAAAAGCTTTTTTGCCATTGAAAACCAGGGCTGAAAGTGAAAAAATATTCGATGGTCTTTTTAATTATAACACAAAATAATGATTTTAATAGAAACAATTTATATAATAGAAAGTAAATATATACCTTAGCGATGTAAGAGAGATCAACGTCCTTAGCGATGGGAGATTTGCGAAGGTTTGCCCTTAGAATGGCCTCGCGGGACTTCTCGTCTGGCAGTGGGATGTAGATCAGCTGGTCCAAACGGCCGGGCCGGAGGATGGCAGGGTCGATGATGTCGGGACGGTTCGTGGCACCTGTGGAATGTTATTATTATATTTTGCATTACGTGTACAGCACACATTATCACTACGGCCTTGCCCACAATATGTCGTAACACTTTGCACCATTGAGGAATTGTTTAAACTTTACATATTCAAGCGCAGGCGCGGCGGTGGTGCTGAGAGTAATCTTAACCTTACACAAAGCGACTACGATGTTACTTCCATGACATTATACTTTAAAAAAAAAACAACTATACTGACCAATAATGAAGACATTCTTCTTGGCACCCATGCCGTCCATTTCAGTGAGGATCTGATTGATGACGCGGTCTGCGGCACCACCCGCGTCTGACACGGACCCACCACGGGATTTGGCGATCGAGTCCAGCTCGTCGAAGAATAACACGCATGGTGAAGCCGATCGGGCCTGTACATTTTTTTGAACGTGTGACCAAATTACATTAACAATATACAATTTAACGGACACCAAAATTATTTATGAACTATAAAATATTTCATCTCATGTGAAATTCATAAAGAATAATTTTTGCTTTCTATCATACAATCTGGCCGTGTGGAGCCGGCTTTAGAATTGTCCCACCCCTCTCTACTCACGGGAGTCGTAAGAGCCGACTGAGGGAATACCGGGGGAGTGGGCAGCAGCATTCCCTCGAGTATTAACAACATCCACTGCGATCGCAAACCCGCCCGCCAAGCCTGGCAATTACGGCATTATCCCCCATGACGTGACCGCTCGTTGTGGCGTTCTCTTGGGGAGGCCTATGTCCAGCAGTGGACGTCGAAAGGCTGATGGATGGATGGATGGATGGATGGATATCATACAATATTGATTTTGCAACTAAGAGCGAAATATTACGTAGGAACGATAAAAACCGGAAAGAATATCGTGTTAGAGATCTGGATAGCAAAAATAAAATGCATTGAAATTTACATACCTTGTCAAAGATGTCTCGCACATTTGCTTCAGACTCACCAAACCACATGGTAAGCAATTCGGGACCCTTCACTGAGATGAAGTTAGCCTGACATTCGTTAGCGATAGCCTTGGCCAGCAAGGTCTTACCTGTGGTACAGAACAACATTTTTTTAAAGGCTGGTTCAGTTTTTCATTCATGTGCATATACTTGTACATACAAGAAAGTATATGCACATGAATGAAAAACTTTCATTCCAATTCCTATCTTAAGAAATACATTGGCACACAAAAACCTGCTATTGTTTATATTACATTTATTTCAGCAGGTTTCCGTTGGTTAATAGCAATCTTAATTTGAGCTTACTATTTTAGACAGGTGATTATAGCACCAGGTGTTTTAGCTTTTGAAGAAATAAAGCATACTTATAAGATTTGTGATTTAAAAAATAATAGGGATGAAATAGGGGGAAAATAATAGGGATTATTATATTTTAGTTTTTGACTAATAGTAGTGCATTATTAGTATAATGCACTACTATTAGTCAAAAACTAAAATAAATATGTTTTACTAGCCTTTGTCTGCTTCGCCGCAGCCAAAAGCTGTTTTTAGGTTGTATCTCTGGTTCCCGATATAGTAGCGGGATAAAATGTATACCAGTTTTTAAGTCTAATCAAGAGCTATCAAATAAAATAAGTTACATCAAAATCTGTCCAGTAGCTTTTGCGTGATGCGCGAGCGAACAGAGACAAAAAATAAAAAATAAATGTTCTGTGTTCAGATATGCTTATGTTACAGCTTTATAATAGTTAGGATTTCTAAATTCAAGATTTAAGAAAATAACTTGATCAAGGATATAAAAGAAATATTAAAGTAATTATTGTACCGCATCCAGGTGGTCCATAAAAGAGAACACCACGAGAAGGCTGCATGCCAAACTTGAGGAACTTGTCGGGGTGTTCCACGGGGTACTGCACTAGCTCTTGTAGTTCGCGCTTCACGTTCTGCAGGCCTCCAATGTCGCCCCACGTCACGTTCGGGACCTCTACCACGGTCTCGCGAAGCGCCGACGGAGATGATTTCGTCATCGCATACTATGTAGACAAATACGTGGCTATCAAAATCATAGGCCTACATTTTTCGGCTGTGCAATAACAACAAATTACGTAGACACATTTTATATAAAATATCGTTTAACATGCTATTATTGTTAGCGACTTTTTAAAGAGATACGTCTAATTATAGCATTATATATGCGTTCCATTACAAATTTTCGTGCAAAGTAATATTTCTAAATCTGTAGATAGCGCGTCGAAATCATTAAATTATGACTTGAGCTATGTTACCTATCAGTACACGTTAGTCCATTATATGATAAATTTAAGGGTGGCTTACAGACCAATATTTGTGGTGCTGATCAAACTACTACATTGCCATATAAAATATTAAGAAAAGTAATAAACAACAAACATACCCGGAAGTTATCCATAGAGACTGCGAGAGAATTGAGAACTTCTGCATCTATCTGATCATCTTCCAAATCAATGAGATCCATCTTCTCTCGGATCTGTTGTAAAGCTGCCTCTGAGCATAGAGATGCCAAATCTGCGCCGACGTGACCGTGAGATTCTGCCGCGATCTAAACAACAAAATCATGTTTCACTCTTCTGTCGCTGTAACAGATCCAACTCTGTATTGAAAAAAATAATGGGGATTCCCCTGATTTTGGTATGGTTTGCACATTATTGGGGGTTCCCCTGGAACTTAATTGACGGCTCTTATGAAAACAGGAAATAAACAATACAAAAGTACCTTTTTTGCGCTTAAGACAAGATAGATAATTAATTTATTGTTGTAGTATCTGGAGCGGATTTTTAGATCACCTATACTATGATACATCAGTGGAATATTTTATTAGCCTAACTAATACATTTGATTTCCAAAATTTGCAGTAAATTAATTAATATACTGGAGTATGTGAAGGGATGTCAACCGCTCGCCATGTCGTCCCGTCAAAAACTCTCACAGGATAATAATAATACCTAGGGGGTTGACAGTTGTCCAGATGTAATCTGGCCACTGTGGCGTAGTTGACCGATGCCTTCATTTTGAAGGAAGCTTGTTACTCTCAATGGCACATATAACTATGGACTATAAACGTAAAAAAATATATATAAAAAACAAGAAATTACTAACCTGTTCAAGATCAACATCATCACCGAGTTTCATATTTTTAGTGTGTATACGTAGGATCTCAAGGCGTCCGGTAGCGTCAGGGATGCCAATATCAATTTCACGGTCGAAACGTCCAAACCGTCGAAGTGCTGCATCGATGGAGTTAGGCCTGTTTGTAGCAGCCATTACGATCACATGCGACGATTTCTTCATTCCTGTACAGTGAATATTTTGGTGAAAATCAAAATCTACTGCTAGGAATTAGCAATATTAGGAATTAGGGTCCTCTCCTGAACCCCGTTTACTCCATCCGTACACGTTTTTTTTTATTGCATATGCTGGCAGACAAGCCACAGACCACCTGATTTATGGTAGCCGTCACTCATGGACTCAACTATACCAACAGTATTGTCAAGCCACTGCTCACCATTTCATTTCACCGATATGAAAGTATTAACAGTTATCTCCTACTACAACAAAAACACATCAACACATCAGTGTGCTTCATGGCCGGTCACACGGGAGATAGTGGTACCAACCCGCTCGGGCCCGATAGCAAGTGAGTATTCCCACTATGTAACCCAAGCCTTACTACCAGTCATGCAATGGATGATAATTGCTTACTTCCCTTAGTCGCTTCGTACGACACCCTTGGGAAAGAAAAGGGTGGTGACACTTGTATTCTTAGTCCCTCACCACACAGACGTCCAGTTTAGTTCATATCTTTTATTTGCAATAGATAATGTACTGGGTAGGAAACGGTAGCAATTTTGACACAGTGTGACTATAGGATGAGGTGTCAAGAAGCAGAATTTAGCGGAATTACATCACGCTTTATGAGCAGAATCAAACTTTAAAATTCCTATTGAATTATTATGACATGAGACCATGTCACTCCATAATTTAACTGCATAGTTGGCGGAATGGTTTAGATACCCGCCTCCCGCTCAAGTGTTTTGGGTTTCCACACAGAACAACATCTTTGTGTGATCTAAAAATGGTTGTTGTTGAGTCTGTATGTTTTTAAAGACCCCCGCCCTACAAAGATTATTCCTAAGTGCAGGGTGTCTATAAAAAAAAATTATCAGAACAAAAGAAGCTGCTGAAATATTTATTTTGACATGTAATTTATTTACTGCTTACCATCCATAAGGGTGAGCAGCTGTGAGACAATACGGCGCTCCACCTCTCCGTGAGTCTTCTCTCTCTTAGGTGCGATGGCATCCAGTTCGTCAATGAAGATGATAGCGGGAGAATTCTTGTCTGCTTCCTCGAACGCCTTACGCAAATTCGACTCCGATTCACCGGCTAACTTCGACATGATCTCCGGACCGTTGATCAGGAAGAAGAAAGCCCCTAATAAAAAACTTGTATGTAAAAATTTGTGTGGTAAACACTTAAGCGAATGTATTACTAAATTAAAGGAAAATTGTAGATCCAAGTGATTTTAATGGGATTATTGTAAAAAGGTTACAAAATTGTCAATATTCCTGTGAAAGGATGGGTTGAGCCACAGAGAATGTACATAGAAAATTATATTAGTATGTGAATGAAACCAGGGATATATGCCAGATTTGTAAACCTAGCTTAGTTGTGCACAAGCAATCCAAACTGTAGGAAGGTTTGGGGTATAATAGGGAGATGATAATGATGATTTGTTTTTTCATTAAATAAACAATCATTTATAATTAGCAGTTTGGATAAACTAATTGATCGAATGAGGCGAAACTTGGCGGAAGTCCATGGTTATTATTATAGAATGGATATTTTAGGAGGAGAGTCTGCCACTCACCCACGGATTGTCAATCCCGGTTATCTTTGGACACACACAAAATCACCTAAGATTGCCAATCCGCACTATGACAGATAGAGAAGAATGTGATAATAGCAGAGTAGCATGCATGATAATGACAAAAAATGTCACCAACGCGATACAACCATGCGATACGGCAGCAATCTCAGAACCACAACTTTGAAATATTCCGCAAAAATCCGATCACAAATTCGACACGTGTTTCGCTCGCCTCAAAACAAGGCATCCTCAGGATCGCTCGGCTCATATTAGAGCCGCTAATAATTTGTACATATTCACTTTTTATTGCGAGGACTACGAAATTGAGTTAAATTCCTAAGATAAAGAGTGTATATCCTAGACAAACAACTCATAAATCCCGGCATATAAGTAGTTTTACCCTACATTCAACATCACCAATACTGGACGAACTTCTGCCGAAGTGATTTAGTTTAAAGCTATAGCATTTCTATATGTTCAATACTGATCTCACTTACCAGTCTCATTAGCCACAGCGCGAGCGATGAGGGTCTTTCCAGTACCAGGTGGCCCGTACATCAGAATACCACGAGGTGGCTTCACACCGATAGCCTTGAATAGAGACGGGTGGCGCAACGGTAGCTCGACCATCTCTTTGATCTGGGCGAGCTGCTTGCGGCACCCACCGATGTCGTCGTAGCCCACAGCGTTTAAGGCTTCCTCCTCCTCCTAGTAATTGAATGATTATGTTTAAAACTATCTCAGGATTCATACCAAAAGATTTCTAATAAATCAATGTAACATTTGCGAAGAAACTTAGTAACCAATTTTTCTTACGAGGTACATAAATTACTGTTTGAAATTATTTACATTTTGGCAACATTGATTATTTCTGTCACCCATACATAGATTTTGTTTTCACAACTCTTATGTATTTTAAATGTATACAATGCATATTACATTACACAAATTTTATAACGAAAAATTTGCCAAATCGGTATAACATTTGCATTACAAGGAGTGTCAAGACTATATTGTTTAATTTTGATATTATCAAGTGAAATTACATTCTACCCGCGACTGCATGGACTTTCAACTGAATCATATGTATTATGCATATGTATTATAAAATAAAGTCAGTCCGTTATACCTCTCGGTCTAAAGGCAATAAATTTTCACTAATGGATGGAGTAGTGAGTGATTCATGACGATGGTATAGGCATGCATTTCATGAAGGTTTTGTGTACACCACCTGAAGTATAATGATGATTGTTGAATACATAATAATTATGTCAAAATACTTTGGAAAATCCAAAACTGCACGCCTCATAATCTTCATTTTTCACAATAAAACTGATTATTTGATAAGTAACTAATAATGTATTGGTCTTACTAAGTGGTTTTCAATAAATCACATAGATAGCGCTAATTTCAAAAAGTACTAATGTGGGTTTCATGTCTTGTACGCCATCTAGCGCTAATTTTAAGAAGTACTTCTATATTGGTCTACCTCTCAGTTCCGGGCCGC
This sequence comes from Leucoma salicis, assembly GCA_948253155.1. Classification (NCBI taxonomy): domain Eukaryota; kingdom Metazoa; phylum Arthropoda; class Insecta; order Lepidoptera; family Erebidae; genus Leucoma; species Leucoma salicis. The sequence continues at coordinate 6,351,402 of OX411820.1, read as the reverse complement.
GCGCACGCCAAGGCCACGCAAAATAAAAGGGCCCCCGCGCCGCTAAAAATATTCTGTTGGTGTGTTATTATTTACATGTGTTTAGTGTTTTTAATTATTGTTATGGATAAAATAGTTATTATACTTGACAAATATCATCAGTTCGTCAAGCAAAGGTAAGAACTTGCTTTTAACAAAAAACAATGTACCGGCTGGGCGAACGGCGTTCTGTTGACGATAGTAAAACCACCGGTGGCTATTCGCACGTAAAAAGGTAGTTCTCATGAAAGGACCTGGTTTTAGTGTCGCGTCGAGCGTAAATATTCAGTATTTTTTTTGTTTATTTAATAACAATTAAACCACATCGAATCACACCGTGAAAAGTAATAGGGATCTAATCCTAATCATAATAATTCGTAAACGAAAAAAAAAAGACTCGATTAGTAAAGTATTTTGGTCGTTATCGTATTAACATACATTACCTACAACTCACGGACGTCCAAGCCAGATTTTTTTCAAACAGTTTTTTAACTAGTTTAAATAACAAAAATGGCATCAAAAATATCATGAGTGTTAAAAATAGTGTTTGTTCTTCATATGTGTGTGTAGATATTATTTTACAAGTGCAATATGTGATAAATAGAGACATTTTAAGTTTGAAAAATCAGTTGTTCCGTGTAAAGCGGGAGTAGAACCCACCTCAACGCTTCGCTTATGGCGTGCAAAATAATTCTGATACGGAGCTAATAGAGCCGCGAATAAAAGCTATAAATACGTCATTCTACAGAACATTAATTAACTCTGCAAAAATAGCATTCACAGGAACTTTTCGTTTTTCCAGGATAAAAGGTAGTCCCCATTTTTTTTTAGCAATTCACATGCTCCGCTACTTTTTAAAGTTTAAATTATTTGTGACTAAGGAAAAAGAGATTTTTAAGCCCTAAGCCACTGAGCGTCTCAGTGGCTTAGAGCACTTCCCCGGATTGGAAAAGACGCGGGTTCGATTCCCGCTCCTACCAAAAATCTCTTATTCCCTATTCACAAATAATTTATACTTTAAAAGGTAGCGGGGCATGTCAATTGCTAAAAAAATATAGATCTAAAATGTTTAAAAAAATCGCGCCATCAAACAGTATGAATTTTAATTGCAAAATTAAACTTACTATATTGGATGCATGTAATGCTTGCCAATAGATGGCGTTGGTCAGACAAATGTGATTAGGAAATTGGGATGATCGATAGATCAGTAGGATAGCTCAGTGGCTTAGAGCACTTCCCTGGATTGGAAAAGACGCGGGTTCGATTCCCGCTCCTACTAAATATCTCTTTTTCCTTATTTACAAAATATTTATACTTTAAAAAGGTAGTTCCTATGTAATTTTTTACACTCCAGACTTATTATTATATAATTTCATAATGATTGGTTAAGTGTTAGTGTTATTTTTATTTTTTTTTGATTGCATTTCGCGGTAGACGAGCCCGGTCCATCTGATGGTAAATGGTAACCGTCGCCCATGGACTCCACTATACCGAGAGTATTGTCAAGCCGCTGCTCACCGATTCATTTCACAGATATGAAATGAAATATAAACGGCTATCTCCTGCTACAGCCAAAACGCAACGAGGTGCTTCATGGACGGTCACACGGGAGATGATGGTACCAACCCGCTCGGGCCCGATACCAAGTACTCTCACTTGGTGCCCAGCCCTACCACCAGTCATGCAATGGATGATAATTGCTTACTTCCCTTAGTCGCCTCATACGACACCCGCGGGAAAGAATGGGGTGGTGACACTTGTATTCTTAGTCCGTCACCACACGGATAAAGCGTGATCACTGTGGTTGAGAGATCACAGTGATTGGCCGACGGATTATTGCGACATCACGCGTCGGTTTTTCAACCAATCACTGTGATCACGATACAATCGACATGCGAGATATGAGATTCTGCCTTAGCCCCCCGGATTAGTCGAGATTTCGACGTGTGATTCAGGCGACCAATCACAAACCAAAAAAAAATCGGCTAACGTTTCGTTTTTCATTCTAAGGAGGCTGAAGAGAGATCAAGCGCAGGACCAAAATTTTTTTAAGTGTATTCCGTGGCACATTTATGAAACACCGCCATCTTAATCATGTCAAGCTGCTACTGAAAGTGTCTTGTCGGAAATCCCATTTTTTTGTGGCCCGTAACCAGGAATTGAACTTAAGTCATCCCGTAAATATTGTCGCTAGACCATTGCGGCAGTTAAACTATGGATCTACAAAAATTATAGCGTTTTTTTACTCAAATGGGAACTAGGTCAAATTGTGAAATAAGATTACAATAGTTAAAGTTGTGGAAAAATTGTGAGAATGTTTATATCGTCCATCTGTTTGTAAATTACCGTATCGTGAACGAAGTTTAGCTTGGTCGGCTAGAAATTGCCTTCTGCGTAGAGGAAAAAAGAATTGAAAAGGTGCATCGACAGGAATATATAAACGGTGACCACGCTCATAAGCATTTTAATTCATAGCACATTTCATAGAATACCGAATAAAGGAATTAATGAAAGATTAAAAAAAATACTTCTGGGAGCGGCCAATCGCAGTTAAGACGCGTAGCTAGCGTGCAAGTAGACCGTACATATTACGTTCGCCTTGCACTGCATGTTGTTTTGTAAATAATCTGCACAAGGCCTTAAAGCTTGATACACTCATTAATTTTGATCAGTATTCAGAGATGTTTCGTACTGACAAAAACACCTTTACGAAATAAAGATTAAGGTGAATTTCAATTAAATTATTATTTATTTAATGGTTTTTTGCAGGATGCCTATATTTCGCCATTAGAAATTATACTATTTACTCTACTAACACAACGAGGCTATAAAAATATAGTAATAGAAAGCTAAGGTCTTGATATTTGGTTGGCAAACTATACGCAAATACTGTACACGTTGTTTATCTTTATACTTCCTAATAACTCGTAACCGATAGGCATAGAGATAACAAGTATAACAACGCTACTCTCAGGCAATATTTCGTAGTTGTTTAATCACGAATGGAGCAAGTACTATTTTTTTATATAACCGATTAATTTGCACTTGCCCAAGTAGAATATATATTTTTTAGTTTTCTTATATACATACCTACTCCTATTTGTTACATACAGGCTGTTTTTTTCTTAACTCTCGATCGAGATCAGTTCAGTTGTCAGATGTAGGTAGTGCGAAAAGGGCGTATCAAGTATATATATCGTATACTTGATAAGCCCTTTTCGGGTATCGCTCGTTGCAAGTACAAATTTTTGCGGTCAATCGTCATGTCTTTTTTTACTAATCGTGAATATTTGGACTGTTACGTTCAAAGTGGCGAAAGTTTAACTGTAGCACAAATTGTAGAATTTATTATTTGAAGGAAATTCGTCTACGAAACAAAGTCATCGGCTGGAAAGTTCTAGCCGTCGCATTGAACTTGCCTGACACGTACCGGTAACTCCTATGATATAAGCTGCCTTGCCACGATGGAAATGTACCTACTTTGCAATTTGTAGGTGGAATTTGTAGACTTCGAGGTTTGCAGCGAAATCAAACTATTATGATTTATCAAAGTAAGTATTAAAACGGTCAATGTAAGCTGAATGTTCTTTGTAAGTTCAATAAGTTGTCAGTCTGAAAACATCTACCTGTACTTCAAAAAGTGATACGAGCGTATGAGGGCATTGCCACCGTGCGACGTACCGTTCCCAGAAGAAATTTACTGATTTGCGCGTAATAAAAATAATGTCATAACTTTGAAACCAGTACTTTCTTTTATTTTTGTTTTCGTGAATATTTTTAAAACATAATAAACCAGCAGTCTCTAAAATTTAAAAAAACAAACACCTTTGTCAAAATCTCGTCTAATCAGCAATCACGCGTCGGACTGTTGATCAACCACAATCACTCGAAACGAAAGGTCTTCAAAATACTACGCTCAGTCCACAGGAGCAGGGAGGTCGCTTAGATTTTTGTAACGTAGTCGATTTCGCCGAGAGAAATTTCGCGCTTTTTTGAGCTATCTTTGAATATGGCGCGCAGTGTTTACTGCTTCATAAACTCACAGTAGATTAATTAAGTTACGGTAGAAATATGTTTTTACATAAGTTTTTCTTCATAATATTTAATTTACTAGTAATTACAAGCATGCATGCAGTCTTAATATGCAATAAACAACGTATTAATAATGACGAATATGAGTCAAATTATTTTCATTTGTTTCACTTTGATAAAAAAATATACTTGTCAATACTACGTAAAAACTTGAAGGGGAGGGGGAGGGTCGTGGCATACGCTATGAGTGGTCACTGAGGGGAAGGAGGGGTTGAAAAATCTTAAAAAAATAGGTCACGTAGTATGGGTACGTTCCCTAATCTGAAGGACATAACAATTTGTAAAGACCGTCACTACTTACCTCACGTTTTATGGGGTCTCCCTCACAGTGTATGACGGTGTCCGGCGCTACAATGCAGTATGGTGATGGGTCTGTTTCAACCACCTTGAATTCCACAGCACGCATACCACCGCGCACCATGAATGTGTCGTCGCGATGAATAGGCCGGTATGCCTCCATGAAGTAAGGCTTCAAGTATACTTCAAATAGATTGCTGTTGGCAAAAGAAGATTGGCTCTTAATGAATTCCAAAGGATAGATTTCATGGTCCCCCAGGTCTCTAGTTGTTTCCTATTATGAAAAATCTTTACAAAAACAAAGATATATTCCATCCATCAGCCTTTCAACGTCTATTGCTGGACATAGGCCTCCCCAAGAGAACGCCACAATGAGCGGTCCCGTCATGGAGGATAATGCCTTAATCGCCACGCTTGGCAGGCGGGTTGGCGATCGCAGTGTTGTTGTTAATACTCGAGGGAGTGCTGCTGCTCACTCCCCCGGTATTCCCTCAGTCGGCTCTTACGACTCCCGTGGGTAGAGAGGTGGGATAATTCTAAAGCCAGCCCCACACGGCCAAAGATATATTAAACTGAAATATTTTTATGACTTTTGTATTGCCACAGTAAATAGTTATTCAAATATATCTTTATTTTATATGCCTATTTTAAAGCACTTAAAATCGTCAAGAATTCACAAATGCTTAGTTAACACGAGCGCCTGATGCAACTGCATCCGCAACAACAAAGTGGCGATCATACGGCCGGATTCCGTAGTAAAGTTATTCATGGAAAGAACCGGGCAAGAAACTCATGGGCCACTTTTTTAATAACTAAAAAGATATGGAAAAATTCTAACAGCTAAATGGCATCGTGGCATAGTCGGTAGTGCAACTGACTTCCGTGCACGAAGTCGTGGGTTCGATTCCCACTCGGGACAATTATTTGTATGATGAACACAGGTATTTGTACTGCGTCTGGGTGTTTTCTATCTATAATATGTATAAAATACTTTGGAAAACCCAAAACTGCAAGCCTCATAATCTTCATTTTTCACAATAAAATTTATTATTTAATAAGTAACTAATAATGTATTGGTTTTACTAAGTAGTTTTCAATAAATCACATAGCGCTAATTTCAAAAAGTACTAATGTGGGTTTCATATCTTATACGCCATCTAGCGCTAATTTTAAGAAGTACTTCTATATTGGTCTACCTCTGTCATTTTGCAAGGCGCCATCTGGCAATTAGTAAGAACAACAATCCATGAGTTTACATAATATACCTGCATAAGTGCATATCATATATATAAACATGTAATATTTAATAATTTATTAAACTGTAAACAAAAACAATTTAAGAAAAAAAAAAGACATCGCTAGTTTCCTTACAAAAAAAAGCAATTCAAATTCAAAAATATCTTTATTTCATAGGCCTATTAAGTAGCACTTAAAATCGTCAATAATACACTAATAATTAAAATAATTAACACGAGCGCCTGAGGCGAGTGCAACCGCAATAACAAAGTCGCGATTGCAATCGCCACAAGCGGCCGGATTCCGTAGTAAAGCCTTTCATGAGAAGAACCCGGCAAGAAACTCATGGGCCACTTTTTTAAATTGCCAATTTATTACAATTTAATATAATCTTTATAACTAAAATTACATTATATCTTATAAAACAATTTTGAAAATTAATGAATGAGGAGCAGCTCAAGCCCATTTAGTTTTATCCTCAAGATAATCCGAAACAGTGTAATAACCTTGATTACAAAGTCTAATTTTTACGGCTTTCTTAAACTTATTTAGTGGCATGTTTCGGACATTTTCAGGAATTTTATTGTAGAAGCATATACATTGCCCCATGAAAGATCTACTGATTCTGTGGAGACGAGTACTGTGAGCAACAAGATTGCCTTTGTTCCTTGTATTAATGTGATGAACGTTGCTATACTTATCAAAGCTTCTGATGTTTTTCTTGACATACAACAGATTTTCATATATAAATTGAGACACGACAGTTAGAATATTTATTTCTTTAAATTTCTGTCTAAGGGAAACTCTCGGGCCCAGATTATAGATTGCACGAACGGCCCTTTTCTGAAGTAGCAATATTGTGGTTCTATATATACAACAGCAACTGAATACATCTAAAATTGCCACTTGCGACATCTAGGGCTGCATTTGTCAATATCTCTTTTACTTTAAAACAATCTATCAATAAAAAATTGCAAATTTGGACAATATTATACGACTTATTTAAAAATCAATAAGTTCAACAAGAAATCTCTAAACCATTTATCTTCCTAACTTGGTTGCCTTATAATTTTATACTTTGTTCTAAGTGAAAACACCGTGACGCCAAGGCCACGCAAAAAAAATTGTGGAATGTAAAATATGTTTTTTTCGTGTTTTATAACGTTGGTGTGTTATTATTTACGTGTGTTTAGTGTTTTTAATTATTGTTATGGATAAAATAGTTATTATACTTGACAAATATCATCAGTTCGTCAAGCAAAGGTAAAAACTTTCTTTTAACAAAGAACAATGTACCGGCCGAGCGAAAGGCGTTCTGTTCTGTTGACGATAGTAAAACCACCGGTGGCTATGCGTACGTAAAAAGGTAGCTAGTTCTCATCATGAAAGGCGCTGGTTTTAGTGTCGCTTCGAGCGTAAATGCCGTAAATATTCAGTCACAACGGATTCGATGAGGTTCTGATTAGAACGTGAAAAGTAATAGGGCTCTATTCCTAGTCATAATAATTCGTAAACGAAAAAAAAAGACTCGATTAGTAAAGTCTGGTCGTTATCGTGTTAACATACATTACACGGACAACACACGACTACAACTCACGGACGTCCAAGCCAGATTTTTTTCAAACAGTTTTTTAACTAGTTTAAATAACAAAAATGGCATCAAAAAATCATGAGTGTTAAAAATAGTGTTTCTTCTTTATATGTGTGTGTAGATATTATTTTACAAGTGCAATATATGATAAATAGAGACATTTTAAGTTTGAAAAATCAGCTGTGCCGTGTCAACCGGGAGTAGAACACACCTCAACGCTTCGCTTATGATGCAATATGTATGTATCCTTTATATGACATAAACGAAATAATGAATGAGGAGCAGGTCAAGCCCAATTTGTTTTACCCTCAAGATAATCCGAAACAGGGGGGTTAGGCAGAATCTCATATCTCACATGTCGATCGTATCGTCTCGCTTGTACGATCACCGTGATTGGCCAACGGAATATTGTGACATTACGCGTCGGTTTCTCAACCAATCACAGTGATCTCGATACGGTCGACACGTGAAATATGACATTCTGCCTCAGGGGGCTGTATAACAATCTTGATTACAAAGTCAACTTTTTATGGGTTTCTTAAAATTATTTAATGGTATATTTTGAATATTTTCAGGAATCAGCCTCGTGGCGTAGTCGATAGTGTAACCGACTCCCGTGCACGTGGTCGTGGGTTCGATTCCCACTCAGGACAATTATATGTGTGATGAACACAGATATTTGTTTTTTATTGTAGAAGTAATATACTTACATTGCCCCATTAAAGATCTACTAATTCTGTGGAGACAAGTACTGTGTGCAATTATATAGAGTAGATACTGCATACAACTCTGAAAGTAATAGACTTACCCCGTGAGACCTTCAACAGAATCATCAATAGGCAATATATGCACTCGTTTGCCGTATTTGACTGATGGACAGGGCGCAATGGATACGACGTCTGAGAGGCGCACGCGAAGGTTGTTGCGCACCACGCGGTTCATGCGGATCTTCTCATCTGGACAGTTATCATCTGAGAGTACGATGCAAACAGTCTCCTTACGGCGCTTCCCTTTTAGGAGAACCGTATCACCGCGGAATAACTGGAGCTGTTCCATTTTTGCCTGGGAATAAGAAGTTTCTATACTATTTATTATAAAGCTGTAACAGTGCTATGTCTGCGCATTTAAAATATTTGCGAAAAAAATATGTTGTAGACTATTTAGGCGTCTCTGAACACAACATTTTTTTTAGAATTTGAGTGTTTGTTTGTACGGGCATCATGCTAAACTTTTTTGTTTGATAGCTCTTGATTAGAAAATTGTTTTACATTTTATCATTTTTTTAAAAACTATCTCTTGACTGCGGCGGAGTCACTGGTAAAGGCTTGTATTGTATATTATGTTACTGATAAGAAAATGAGATACTAAAAAGTACAAAATAAAATTAAATATTACGTAAATAATAAATTCAAAAAAGTATATAAAAGTTATTATTTAGGTTTTGTACTTGTGTACTGTTTTTTTTTCATTTGTTTGCTTTTTTTAATTATACCTATATTTTTAATATTAAACACAAAGTGAAAATTTAATGTATAGTGCTAAGCATGTCAAATGCTAAAAATATATATAAAATATCTGAATAAACATACTATACATTAACTACCAATTAGTTTTGGTTTTTCCATACATTTTGTTTTGGTTGAGATAAAGGAGAAATAAACTAATAAGGAAAAAAAAATACTATTTCACTCATCTGGTCTGTTTGATACAACAGACCATTTTCTATCACACTAAAGGAGATTCATACTCAGCAGCGGTAATAATGTGCTTTCTATATGCAACCCAAAAAAAAACATCTACTTTAAGTATTAAAAAGTGGATGCATGTAATGCTTGCCGATAGATGGCGTTGGTCGTAAGACAAATGTGATTAAGAAATTGAGATGATCGAAAGATCAGTAGGATAGCTTAGTGGCTTAGAGCACTTCCCTGGATTGGAAAAGAAGTGGGTTCGATTCCCGCTCCTACTAAAAATCTCTTTTTCTTTATTTACAAATAATTTATACTTTAAAAAGTAGCGGAGCATGTCAATTGCTAAAAGAAATAGATCTAAAACACTAAAAAGTGATTAACTAAAGTGCAAAGATGGCTTTAATGGCTAAGCATGTCAAATGCCTAAAAATTATAAAGTAATGATAAAAACCATAATAGTACCAAATGAAAACAGTTAGTTAAGAAGACCACCTAAATATGCCATTGTGACAATAATACAATATTTTTTTGATACAATGCAGGTGGCAAGAAAGCATATGGCCCATCTGATGGTAAGCAGTTACTGTAACATTTAAATGCACCTGCATCACTTGCACATTCCCAACTTCAAGGAAAGGCATTGGAGATAGAGGAAGGATAATAGGACCAGGAAAGAAGAGAGTTTGGGTTTCCAGCGCTCACACTCACCATACAAAACACAGCAGCGAGAATACCTATGGTTGTTTCACATCTTCTGTGAGAGGGTAGTACATCGCTGATCGAGCCGGCCCATCAATGCCATGACTTGTAGCACAAGCAAAGCTCTACCACTGAATTTACCACTTTCTACATAGAAATATTCATAATTATGGAACTTATATTAACTTTTTTCTATTTTTTAAAAGAACACTTACGCTAAGGAAGTGACCCTGTATTACAGGGGGACTTTACAAACTTACATTAAGACTGAAATTATTGTCATTTGTGGATCACACAGTGAATTTTCTTTTGTAGGAGTCAAACCCATAACTCTTGCAGCGAGAGGTCAGTATCTTACCCACTCTGCCATTTGTATTCAGTTATGGCTAAATTGAAATACTTTGAAACAAAAGTTCTTTGTATATTGTAGCAGAACTGAATAGTTTTTTGTTTTATGTTACATATATATACATAGGTATACTTTATTATGTATGAAATTACTTTGTATGATAATGGAATCACTAGTTTGTTTATCTAATACTACAATGAATTATAAGGAAGTAATTGGAGGCGAGCAGAGAAGGGTTAAGCATTAAAAATATGAGGCTATGAGGCACTGCTGCCAACATAGCGCGTGCGGCGCCAGATCTAACGCTTTTTTGGGTTCCAGCGCGTTTTAACACCTAGCGCCAAATCTAGTGCTTTTATGGCTTTCAGTACGACCTTAAAAAACACCCGGCTTAAGAGTGAGTGGAAGCAAAATAACGCCTATAAACATTGTTTTAAATCTGTTCTTGGAGATACAACAAAAGCTCAATGTATTTATTGTATACTAGAATTTTCAGCAAAATTTCAGTGACATATATAACGACAGAGTCAGCCTGTCAATCACAAAAACAGACAAACCATCTTTAGATACTACACAGAAAAAATAATAATTTGCGTCACAACAAGTGAGTGAAAACAATAAAGCTGAAGCATATTTGTCAATGTTGCAGTAGACCACTAACATTAGTTCGGTTCTTTGTGGAAATATGAGGAACAAGTTAAAAAAAAAGAAGTTTTTGAAGTACTGTCAGCGCGTTTTCGCTCAGACCAGTTGGCAACCGTGCTATGAGGTAGAACTAGTTTGTTATGAATCTAAGATCTACGATATCAAGGTGCTACATGACTCAATGTTCAAGATCTACCAATACAGAAGCACTCCACAGGTTAACCAGTATGTGGTGTAAAGCCTACTCAACCCCTTTGGTTTCATGAGAAAATAATGATGAAATGGGTGTTAATTTTATGTTAATGAATATAAGATTCACTATTGTTAATAATTGGCAAACCAAGATCTCTCCACTATTATTTTATTTCCACACGCATATAGTTTAAAAACATGAAAAAGTTTATAGAAATGTAGACAAAGAGATTTAAACCTGCGATAGCGCCACCACAGAATTGTCATCGCTGACGGCTTCTTCGACGATGAGACGATTGGGCCTGTCCTTGCGGCGCAGGATCGCGGTAGATAAATCATCAGGATTTCTGCCAAACCACAAAAATCAGTGACCACTAAATAACCAAAAGCCTTGCATTTTCAAAAATTAAAATATCTAATGGAATAGGTACTAAAATATGGCGTAATAATAGTCCGGTTATAATATAAGCTCTATAACCTGAAATAATAGTTATGTTTAGCATGAATTTGCAAAATTCAATTACTATGAGTCGGTGTAACTTCCAGACATGATGACAAGCCAATTTTCGAAAGATCATTGGCACTGTAATGCATCGATTACTAACAAAATTATACTGGAAAATGTATCAAGCATTAGTATTATTTAGGAGTATATACTTACCCTTTACTATCTGCCATTATTACTATATTAAAATATTATTACAATTTGTAAAAATTAACTAATTCTTGCAAATGCCGAATGCAGTGCACTACCACTATTCCAATAGCACTTCATTCAATACGTGCGTGACGTTGCCGTATTTCATTTGTTCAGCAAATGATCTGTGTTGCTAGAAATTAAATTAGAATAATATAATATTGTCTGAGCCAAAGAGTAGTACGTTTAACCAGAAAGTCTGAGCTGAGCACGAGTTCGATAAACTGGTAAATATCACAATAATTTTAGATGCGTTTAAAACTCAAACCAAAATTCATGAACATTATAAAATAAATAAAAAAAAAGTATCTGTACGATCACTGACCTCTGTTTACTACTATAATCACAGTCGAAGAACCATACAGTGAGCCATCGAAGACGTCTAGAGTGTCTAGACAGAGCAATCGTGAGGTGCGGTGCGGGGTGAGACGCAGACGTGGCGCTCCCGAACGGCTGAACATTTACGCTCACTCGTTCGGGAGCTATTTGCTCCGGTAGGAGTAGTATTGTTCTGTGTTCATCAGTTTCCACGTACACAGGAAAGGTAAGAGAAATCTATTTTGCGTACTATTTCAATTTTGAATTTTTTATGTTATGCTAACTCATGCTACTTTTTGAGAATATGGAAGATGTCCGCCGCGTACCTTATATTTTTTAAATATGGGTTTTGAGGCTTTGTACATTCTCGAATTTTGTTATTTATGTTTTTATGGGTGCCAGTCAAAAATTCTGTGTTATTTTTTAAATCCAAAAGGGTAGTCGCGTAATTTGTGCAATTTTTCAACATGGGTGTCGATTATGGGGTTATAAGGGTGCTTGTCGATTATGGGGTTATAAGGGTGCGTTCGAATTTTTTTTTTTAATTCGTTGATGTTTTTCTACATGGGTATCAATTATAAGGTTTTTAAGGGTGCTTAGTTCGAATTTTTATTTTTTTTTTATTTCAGGTTGGCTGCCGCTTACTACATATAATGTTATTAAGGGTACTTCATTCGAAGTTAGTTCTTTTTTAATTCCAAGATGGCCGCCGCATACTTTTTGTAGTTTTTCAATATGGGTGTCGATTATGGGGTTATAAAGGTGCTTCGTTCAAATTTTGTTTTTTTTTATACTTTTTGTGTAATTTTTCAATATGGGTGTCAATTATGGGGTTGGTAAAAAATTAGAGTTCATAAGCAAACCTTGTCCATGCTTTCCAATATTTTTTTTTATTTAAATTATTTATAAGAATGCGAATACCTACATTATATTTATTATATTATCGAAAGTACATATATATCAATTGTACATTTGAAAATTATTGTAATTTTACAAGTATGTTTTGATTTGTATCCTAGTAGGGTATTTGAGTTAGGTTACTCTTTACGTGGGGGAATTTTTTTAAGAGCTGGTATAACAGATTGTTAATTGCTACACGTCGTTGTACAGTAATTTACTTAATTTCTAATTACTTAATTTGTTGAATATGTGGATAAAAAGAATGTAAAAAAATATAGATATGCTAATAATAAGTATTTTTATTTCTTGCCGATATGACAACCCTAGCACTTTTATTCGTCGCGACGAATGTCTAGACGGATTCGGCTTTTTCGACAACATCAAAGACGAGGACTGACTGTATGGTTCTTAAACTGTGCTGTATAAAAAATATGCCTATACTTAGATAAAGAACCTATAGATGTAGCCGTCGCGTGGCCACTCATGAGACAGCAATATTACACTTCAGTGTGGCTATTACGCTACGGCTACGGCTATTCGCCCTAAATGTTGCAAAAATTAAATGAAAATTGCGATATAATTTTTACCACTACATAAATAAATCACTGATTGATTAATATCGATCACTTATTATCCTGATTAATATTCGCTGCTTTTAAACGAAAGGGCCACAAATCAAAATTACGTTTTTTTCAGGATAGTACATTGAAAATTTTCAGTTATTTTTCGACACTCCTTCTTTTAATGCTTATGTGTCATATATCATTCGATGCGTATTTTAATTCCCTAGCATTTGATGAAAGACAACTAGCAGCACATAAGTCCCTTTAGCGTAAATAAAATATTTCTCACAAGTAAACAAATATTTTGAATAAAAGGCCACAAATCGAAATAATTAAAATGTTTTATTAAAAATTTTCATCACAACCTTATTGAACGAATAAGCGATAATTTAATATATAATTAAAACTTGTGTATGAATCGACCTTATCGATTCATTAACTGAATCTGATCTAGCTCGAGAGTTAATTCGGTATTCAGGATCTTTTACGTTATCGTCTGATGAAAAATCATCTTCTTTACTATCGTATGTCGTAGATTCACCAGTGTACTAGAGCTTGAAGTAGGGTCATCATCAGAATCTGAGCTGGTCTCTTTGATAACTTTATTTGGTTTTTTTAGGATACTCAAGAGAAGAGTCTTTTTTCAAATGAGTCATTGAGATCAAAGCTTATCTGACTGTCCGGTATGGAATTGGTATCATATGAATCATCGTGTAGATCAGTAGATGTAATATCACAGCTATATAAAATATGAGGATCATGTTTCTTTAAACGGATGGGTGAATATTTGCTTTTCTTCGGTACAGGAAAATCTTAGTCTAACTCTTCTTTTCGTGGATAGTTGGAATTATTGTTTTAGGAAGAACCATGTCTAAAATTCTATGTAATGTGTAGCTCATTCTGCAAGTGAAAAGAAATAAATAAATAATAGAGGTACATAGAGAAAAACAATAATCGATAAAGGTATGTTGCCTTCTCGTGGGCATATAGAAAGGGCGAAGGTCCTTACTTTCCTAATTTAAAAGCCATAAAAAAGACTGACATAAGACAAGACTGAAATTAGTAGAAATAATAATAAAACGAGTTATGAAGTGGCGCTAAAATCAAAGCCACGGTAATGTTATCTAGTATTGTGGCTAGGCCTTATTCTTGAAATAACTACTTAATGTCACGCGGTACGTAAACACGCGATAGGGCTGCCCGCATACAGTAATTTAATTTCAAGTACGTTGTGTAAGTTGTGAAAAAAAGGAAGTGTTCAATAAAAATACATCTCTGGGTGTGTTATTGAATAATTCAAGCAACCAAAAAAGCACAATATCATAGTCATATTAAGTAACTTAATTTTCTATCACTTGTGTAATTACATGAATGTGGTCAATAGTAGCAAAACTCTTCCAGAATCCTGCCTGTTCACGCGGTTGTTCTTCTTCCAGTACTTTCGTTAATCGATTGAGGAGTAATTTTGAAAAAAATTTAGTTATACACATTGGACATCAGGCTTATAGGGCGGTAGTTACATAAGTTATCTCTCGCACCTTTTTTATGAAGTATAATGATACTCGACTTTGACCATTGTTTTGGAGTATTCCTACATATAAGAATGTTACTAAATAGCCTTTGGAGAAAATTCTGTAGAGTTTCTGATAATGATTTCAAAACTTCATTAGTTATATTATCTTCACCCGGAGTTTTATCAGCTTGCTGCAATTTAAACACGTGAATAATTTCAGTTTGTAATATACATGGAATTTGCGTATCGCTAGAGTTTGAAGACGCATGATCTAAATATAAATAGTGCTCTACATTTTCTTGCTCTACATCTTGACAACTGCCTGCATATAATTCCTTGTAGTTTGTAGCTACCTTTAGTATATCATTTCTGTTATAAATTGCTTTTCCTGCTTTATTTTTTAAATTCTCTCTCCAATTCCTTTTGTTTCTTAACTCCTTAAAAGCTTTCTTTACACCACCAAATTTTTCCACATATTATACTAGTTTTTCCTGTCTATATAATTTTCTTTCTTTTTCTAAATTTTTTATTTATTTCCTTACTTATACATGTAATTTGTCTTTTTATTGAGTTTGTTCGTTTTTTCTTACATAATTGTTTCCTCTTTTCTAATAATTCTCTGCTGTAGGTATGTAGACAAATTGTATTTCTATTTGATTTTGGCAGATGGTTTAGGAAATACTTCATAACAGTCTCAAAAGCATCATATTGATTTTGAATACCGTAGAAATTGGTTAAACACCGCATAAGGTTATTTTTTAGCTCTTTTCGTGCTGTTTCTGACAATACAGGTATACTTCTAATTATCTTATGGTTCTTCTTCTTCTTCTTCTTCTTCTTTTTATATGGCTTTGTGACTAGTTGCCACAATTCCGCCAGAGTCCGCAGTGATAGTGTCTTAAACGGGGGGTGTATGGCGTTTGCAAAGAGAATTTGGACGGTGAAAACAGAGAATTTTCTTCCAATCAGGATGATTAATCTAAAATAGACAGGACAACATATAGAACAACACAACGTTAGTACCTGGTTAGTTAAGACGCACAATAGAACATACATTATTAGATAGACTCACATTAGGACATAAAAAAAAATAAAAAAATATATATATATATATAAATATATTTACAGCAGAAGGTTATTTCTGTTTATAAATGTACATAATAGGTGGTTTACTGTGGGGGAGAAGGTAAGGTATAACAGACACTTAATTGAGGCAGGACGAGGGTATTCAGAAGGGAGAAAATCATAAAGGGATTGACGTTGCAGAGGACACGAGAAAAAAATGTGGTTAACGTCTCCGTCGTCTAGTCCACACTCACAAAGAGAAGTGTTAATGATCCTGAGTTTGGCGAGGAATACTGGGGTACAACAATGCCCCAGTCTCAGTCTACAGATGGTGGAGGTTGTTTTTTTATTGCTTCTGCGGAATTTGTAGAACCATGGAAGAGGGGGGATATCAGGTTGAATGTCGGCATAGTGTTTGCCCTTAATTGTTTTTGACGTATTCCATACCATGTTCCATGATTTCATGAGCAGTTGTTTGGCAATAAGACATAAGTCCTGGGAAAAGGTATGGTAATGGTCGATTGTGCCATAATGCACAGCCGACCTGGCGCAAGAGTCCGCAGTCTCATTACCTGGGATGCCGCGATGGCCTGGGATCCATGCGAGGGCGATATTTATATTTAAGTGATGACACTCTAAAAGGGCTTGTTTGATTTTTAAGATGAGTGGGAGGACAGAGTTGTTTCGGAAGGGGTTGGAAAGGATAGATTGAAGACAGCTCTTAGAGTCAGAGAAGATGATGGAATTGTTAAGAAGATGGGATTTAGCAAATAGAACAGCTTCCAGGAGAGCGAAAGCTTCCCCAGAGAAGACTGTCGAGGAGGGCGGACATTTGAAGTTAAGGACGATTTTAGAAGATGGGATCCAAACAGCCGCGCCAACCGCGCTGTCTGGGGACACCTTAGATGCGTCAGTGTAGATGGGGAGCCATCCACGGAAGTGTCGGTCAAAGTGTTCATTGAAAGCGCCACGGGCGTCAATGGAATCCTTGTCTACGCCAAAGTAGAGAAGGATATTAGGGCGGTAAACTAACGCGTCATAAGAGGTGAGAAATAATGGGTTTATTGGGAACTGAACTACAGGGTTGGGGAATTGGAAAAATGTTTTGAAGCTATGGATGAGGAAAGGTGCCTTGTCGGAGGGGCCAAGGAGATCAAAGAGATGTTTTAGTTTAGAAAGAAGGGGGTGGTTACGGTTTTTTGTCAGTTTGAAGAGGAATTTATCTGAGAGGAACTGACTACGCAGATTCAACGGAGGTTCGCCACACTCGACCTGCATAGCATTGATGGGCGAAGATTTCATGGCTCCTAAGATTATGCGCAGGCATTTGGATTGGATCTTATTATATCTATTCACACTTGCTGAATTGGGAATGAAGAGAAAGGACCCATAGTCAAAGTGGCTCCGGATGATGGCGTTGTAGAGTAATTTTTGGCAGTAGGGGTGTGAGCCCCACCAAGTACCTGCAAGGGATCGTAAAATATTGATGTTTCTCTCCAATTTTTGCGAGATAGAAGTAGAGTGAGGGGAGCCAGTCAGTCTAGAGTCCAACGTAACGCCCAGAAATTTGATTATACTACGCTGGGGAATCATCTCTTCGTGTATGTGAATGCTGATAGATGGGATGGCTCTTTTTTTGCTGAAAACAATAACAGAGCTTTTAGAAGCAGAAGGGGAAAGACCATGGAGTCCTAGCCAATCACTAAGATGGCTCTGAGCTGTATTAAGGCGGATGACTGCCTCTTCTATAGATGAAGATGAAACATATAGGGTGAGGTCATCAGCATATTGCAATACCTCACAGAAAGAGACAAGAGGTTGTCCAAGGTCATGAGTGTAGAGGTTAAATAGGAGAGGGCTTAGGACAGAACCTTGAGGTAGGCCTTTACAGACAGTCCTAGGGGGGGAGAACATTGGAACCCACCTTAACGACAACAGATCTCTCCACCAGCGAATTGTGGACAAAGCGAATCATCTTCTTGGGAACTCTCAGCTGAATGAGTTTACTCCTGAGAACCGGAAGTAAGACGTTGTCATAGGCTGCCGTTAAGTCAAGAAAGACCCCTACTAAGTATTTTCGTTCTTTGAAGGCTATTTGGATGTCTGTAGTTAAGATGGAAAGGCTGTCCATGGCGCCCACTCCCTTCCTGAACCCAAATTGGGTTTGAGGTAGGAGTGCGCCACTTTCAACCAGCCACTCAAGTCTCTGCTTTATAAGGTGTTCAGCAATTTTGGATAATGTTGAGGATAGAGCTATGGGTCTGTAACTATTAGGGATTAAAGGATCTCTACCAGGTTTAAGGATAGGGATAATTATTTGTGACTTCCATAGGGGGGGAACTAAGCCATAATCAAAAAATGAATTTATGAGTGAGAGAAAGTGGGCTTTGCATTTAGGAGAGGATTTGGAGATGAAGGAGTAAGGAATACCATCTATGCCTGGTGAAGAGTCAGTTAGTCCGTCAAGAGCAAGAGAGAGTTCGTCCAAAGAAAAAGGAGAATCAAGGTGGGATTGAGGAGGGAGGTAAGAGGAGAAGGAGGCACAAAAGATCAGGGATTAGGGGTGACCGAGGATGAGGGATATAGATGGATATGAAAGAGATGCCAAGGGATCTGATACCAACAATGTTGATACCAGGAGGGTGGGGGGGAAAGTGGATTTGTGTGAATGGCAGGGAATGTCTCAGTAATAAGGCACTCCCTGCATACCCATCAGTCCCGTCGTCCCGGAGACAAGAGAATCCCGGAAACCAGAACTGGGATCCAAGGATCAACCAAGTCTCAGAGACGGCGATGATTGAGGGAGTATATTTAGTGGACAAGTGGGTTAAATCATGTTTTTTAGATCGAAGGCTACGGCTGTTCCACTGTAGAATGGACATCTGGTCCATTAAAAGAAGTTAAAGAAAGGAGTTGGGAAAGCTTGGAGGCAACTTTGGACGGTAGGTGGTGAGGGTTTTGTAGGATGATGTCAATTAGAAGAGATAAAAGAGTTTCAAGCATGTTATCATTATGTGGCTGTTGCTTACCTAAGGCTGAGCCGTTAGGCAGAGAGGACTTAGGAGTGTAAGTTATTTGTCTGTGGGCCGCTCTGTCATAAGACTTGGCAAGAGTGGGTCTTGAACGGGGAGAGGAGAATACAGATTTGACAGATACCCGTACGGGGTTAGGAGGAGGAAGTGGGGCGGTTGTCAGAGCTTGTTTCTGTGAGATGTTGGGAACAAAGGAATGAGAAGGTGATTCTTGGGTTATTTCTGAGTATGTACGGGAAACAGGTGGGAATTGAGAAGCAGCATCCTCTTAAGATAAGCATTGTTCTGCCATAACATACTTGATGGACCTTTGCCTATCCTGCTCTGGGCAGAGTCGGCTAGTAGCAAAGTGGTGGCCCGAGCAATGAAGACAGGAGGCGTTAGATTCAGGAACTTCGCAGCTGTCACCACTATGCTCCTGGGAGCAGCGGAAGCATCTGAGCTTGGACCTACACTGCACTTTGGTATGACCATATTTGCAACATGAGTGGCATTGAATAGTGGGATACAGGTACAATTCTACGGGGAGCGAGGTATAGTAGAGGAAGACTCTATTAGGTAAGGTCTGGCCTAAGAATGTTACTACTACAGACTGGGTAGGAAGCCAGGAGACGTTACCTTCTACGATTTGTTTTCGGTTAAGTCTACGAGCCTTGACGATAGTACCTATTCCAGGGGGAAGCACAAGATCCCTTGCAAACTCATCTATGGATAAGTCCCTAGGAACCTGTCTGACCAGTCCCATTCTGGTAACATTGTACATGGGGATAGTAGCAGTGAACTGGCATAGTGAGAGAATGGGGGAAATGGCAAAGCTGTTGGCGTCATTATCCGTTTTAAACTCCACGGAGATTTTGTTTCGTCCAACCTTTTTGACTCCATCTGGGCAAACATTTTTTACTTTGTGTGTAGCGAGAAACTGTCCGAATTTTATCGCGCGGATTGTAGTACCAGCTGCAGGATCAGGAACTGAACGCGAAACATGAACCAGAAAGGGTCCTTTGTCGTCGGTAGAGTAAGAGTTTATAGCTCCAACAACATAAGATGGATGTGTATAGACTGTCTGAATAGACGCCGATGCTAGCTCTGGGGAAGTTATTTGTTTTTTTGCCGTTGTTTGTTCAATCTGAGTTGAGCGCCTTTTAAGGCCACTGCCTGAGGGAATAGGGTCGGTTAACATAGGATCTGGGGGGTCCGGAGGGTCCGGCGCCGGTGACGGAGTCACCGCATCGTTCTCGTGCATGTTTGAGGTTAACCTCAAACACGCACGTAGAGTAACAGGATTATATAAGAACTAAAAACACTCACCACTACAACACATACACTTACACCACTTAGATAGACCAAACTAAAACGAAGAATTACAGCGAAAAGGCCGAAAAGATAGCTATTTTAACGCTAGTTTTCCACCCACGTTTAGTCGCTATCCCAAAAAAAGGGCTCGTTCATTCTATCTTATGGTTGTCCGTAATAAATTTCCTACTTTTGCGACAGTTTGACATAACCAATTTGCATCTTATCATACAGTGGTCAGTTTCGAAATTTAAAGTATTCATTATATTAAAGTTATGAATTGAAGTAGGTCGATTTGTTAAAATATAATCTATTTTATTAAAGTATTTTCCATTAGATGATCTCCATGTCCATTTCTTTTTCGGGTTACATTTGAACAGGCTGTTAACAATAGTGAGGTTGTTCTCTAATACAAACTCTACTCTAAACTTTTCACCATTTCTATTCCTTTTTCCTGCCGAAAATTTACCAAATACTTTCTCTTCTCCTTGTTTCATTAACCCTACTTGTGCATTAAAGTCACCCATTATTATTACGTTATTTGATCTTATTGTGTCTAGAACCTGCTCTACCTTTTCATAGAATACTTCTAAATCTTCTATTTTGTAGCTCTCTGTCGGCGCATATAGTTGAACAATAGACCATAAGTTACTGTCAAGTGTTATTTCCAGGATTGTTATTCTATCTGAGAGAGATCTGAAGGATAATACATCATTTTTCAGATATCTTCTCACAAAAAAACCAACTCCATTTCTTCCATTGCTACCATGTGTGTGGTAGAAAATAAAGTCTTTATGCTCTTCTATTTTTTCACTCATTCTTCTGACTTCACTAAGACCGATAATATCCCACTTTATATCTTTTAATGCGAAATTTAGTTCTAACAATCCGTTCTCTTGTAATAATGTTCTAACATTGAGGCTTGTAACATATAAATATGGTGGTTTAGTTTTTCTTTGAATTTTATCTAATATTTGTAGTTCTTTAGGTGGTGGGTGGTGTTGGTCTATCTCCCCCACGGTGACCAGCCGGCTTGGGGGAAGTGGAGGGTATTCTGCTTATTCGTTTTTTTGATCTTTGATTTTTGGTGAACTTGATTTTTGGCTATTTATAGAGTTCGCACGAAGATATGATGAAATACTATTAGATTTGTTTTTTTTGTAATTTTATTTTGCATTTTTATTGTATTCTAAATCGTTGTTATTTATTACTTCCGGTGACTTTGACATTTGTCTTTTCTGATTTCTCGTGTTTTTTGTCTCGTTGTATTTTTTCAGTATTACTATCTTATCGCATTTTTTCCTTATTCTAGTAGATTTTTACGTTTTTCCAAGATGCTTTGTGGATAATCTTCCTTAACGTATATGCCAGAGCCCTCTAAGAACCCTTTCTTTTTAAGAACTTCAATTTTGCGGCCCACGCTGCTGATTGTTAATAATATTGGTCTAGTTTTATCATTTATGTATTTCCCTAATCTTCTAACTTCTTCTATTTCACCGTGCTTACAATCCACTCTCATGTTATTCACCAAAATACACAATACCAGTTCTAGTAGCTCATTATAACTATGCTCAGTTTCCTTAATTCCGAAAAATATTAAATTTTTTCTTCTTATTTTTTTTCCAGATGATCTATAGTTTTTGTTGTTTTTCAATTTTGTTTTCTAATCTGCATAAATTTTTCATTCATATTATTTATAATTGACTCTTTAATATTTTCTCCCATATTTTTCATTTCCACCTTCTGGCTAGCTATGTCTTTTTGAATGTTTTTTAAGGTTTCCATAATTGTTTCCATTTGGATATAGAAATTAGCGCTCTCTTGTGTTAAGTAGTAGTATTTATTAAACTATTCGTTACTAGATGGCGTTGTTATAACTACTTTTTAATCTATGAATAATTTTTAGGTTATGTTGTGCATGAATTGTGAAATTAGCACTTATTTCGCCTCTTAATCTTGTCACTAAGTATATAAATATCTTGACTAACCTTTCAACGGCTGAGGTAATCATTCAATCCCACAATTTTCAATACTCATAACGTTTTTGCAAAACAAGCCGTTAAACCTGTATTCTTTGTTTTCCTTCTTGTTTGTAGAATTTACTTTCAAATAACAACTGTACTTTTTGCTGTAGTGTTTAGGAACGAAATTTATCATTTTTTAACGTATTTTACTAAGTATTAATATTTTAAAAAGCCAATTATTCAAGGACTACGACGTGAACATGAGCACACTAGCGCCTCCTTCCAAACAGTAACAATGGAATTGAAATTAATCCGTAACTGAAACAGAAAATATCAGTAATTATGACCTAAAATAAAAGCATTTAAATTGTAATAATATCCTGAGAACTTACCTGTGAAACGTGCAATTACCAGGATTGTTTGCATCATTTACATCACAGGCACTCACGGAACAAACAACCATTGTATTTAATAGTTATAATCATAAAACAAGTTTTATAACACAAATAAGTAAATCAAAAAAACCGCGAAGCTAATTTCAAGCTAGACGACTGTAGACTACCTGTTATTTAAATGGTTTGCAATGACATTATATTTTGCTTTCCTCTTCCATCTTGCTATGTTGCCCTATAAGATTTTCTTCTCGCTCACACGCTTTGGTGATCTATACGTTATACTATATCTATGGTTGCACCTATGATACAGCCCAGGGAGGAGTTCCCTCCTCTCTCACGTGCTGGCCAGTCATCGCGTGCCCCAGTAACCGTACCCCGGGATTCTAGAGTCCCACCTCCCGCACCGTCCGGCCCTGCGCCCTCTGAAGAGGGTTGGCAGACAGTGGACGGCGGGAGGAAGAAATCCCGGGGCTAGAGGAAGAAGGGGGCCACGTCCGAGGCTGCTGCCCGAGCTGCGGAACCCGCTGCGTCGAGGATCAAGCCCGGCCCCAAGAAGCCGCGCAAGCTTCAGACGTCAAGAACGGCAGCAGTGGTAATCACCATGCTGCCGGAGGTGGAAGCGGGCCTGTCCTACCAGGCCATCTTGAGGAAGGCCTGGGAGGAAATCGACGTCTCCGACATCGGAATCGTGCCACCCGAACCCGCCAAGCCTGCACAGGGGCTCGAATTCGGCCGAAAGGCTTGTTTGGCGAGGGGAGTGGAGTCCGCGTCACCAGACCGGTAAAGCGCGCTGAACTGCGCATTTCCGGTTGGATGACTCAGTGACGGCGGACAACGTCCGGGAGGCTATTGCCTTGAAAACTGGATGCTCGAATGCCGTCAGAGTGGGCTCCATTTGGACCGGTCGGACGGCTCCTACACCACTGGGGTGTAGGAGCCGTCTGGGCGAGTTGCCCTGTCGCGGTGGCCAAAATCTTGGCCGACGCAGGCAGGCTCCTCGTGGGCTGGAGTTCCGTGCGGTTTTTGTTTCCGCTGCGGTCAGGCAGGGCACTGGGCGGCAACCTACACCGTCACCCGTCACTGCCCTGCGTGCGCGGCAAACAACAGGCCTGCCAAGCACTGCATGGGGTGGGAGGGATGCAGACCCCCGACGACAGGCCCAAAAAAGGGGGGATCAGCCATTCGACCCAGGCTGACCCCCTAGCGTGGCCTCGCCGCCGTCTCGGGTGGAGGAGGATATGGTTACGGCTTAAAATTCAACCGTGACACTATCCTCCTTCAGGCGAATCTTAACCACTCCGCCGGAGCGCAGGATCTTCTCCTGCAAACCATAGTGGAGAGGTTGATTGATGTAGCCGTAGCTGCGGAGTCTTATTGGGTGCCTGACCACCCTCATTGGGCGGGCAGCTGCAATGACTCCGTGGCAATCGTCAGCTCTGCGGCGCTTCGTTCCCCGCTCTTGTCGATAACGCTGTATGGCGTATACTTCTCCCCCAACCGGAGTACGTCTGATTTCGGGGTCTGGCTTAACAGCCTAGAGACCTCGATACGGAGACTGGCACCTAGCCACGTCCTGGTCGTGGGGGACTTCAACGCCAAATCCACGGCGTGAGGGTCCCCTGTGACGGACGCCCGTGGTAGAGTAGGCGGCGTCGACGGGCCTCTGTTTGCTAAACAGAGGCTCCGTCAACACGTGCGTGTTGCACGGGGTGTGCGATTAGGTACATTTTTTCCCGCCTAAACAAAAAAAAAGGGTTGAACCTATGATGATTTTACTTACTTACATCACGCTATCTTCCTTGCGGGGTAGGCAGAGAGAACAGAGTGACAAAAGGCCCTATTCTTGCATACATCGCTTCCTCAACATTCACAATTCTCTTCATACACGCTTGCCGGTTTCGAAGACTCCTGACTCCACCGACAGCAACAAAGCTGTCGTTTATGAAACTCAAAAATTTATTTTACTAGTAGCTTCTATTTGATTGCTTTTTATATCGTTTTTTAGCCCTGAATTTTCGGTTATTCAATTTTATCGTCGAAATACCTTAAATCGCGTAAACAATTTTTTTTTAATCAATACTTAAATAAGCGCGAGCGCTTGGGCGGGCGTGCGATACCACCGAAGAAATGTAACATAGTTCCAGTGGCCCGCCAATAAAGGCGGAGAGACGGCACACGGCGGGTTTCTTTAGTGGGTGAGGGCCCACACTAACCTGTTAGTCAGAAGAAAAAAAAAAGTAAGGCGGGCGTGCTATAGCTTTCTGTTGGTTGTATCGTGGGCGATACGCGAAGCGGTAGGCATTTAACTCGGGGCCTTGAGCGAGTGATCTTGGCTATTCCATTATTTTGCTGACGTCTTCGATCAAAAATGCAATAGATTTTGCGTCGACCCGAAAAATACATCTTCTGTTTGTTTTTTTGTGACGAATGACCGTAAATAAAATAAAAGAATTGTGACATCATTAATATTATATGCCATGATTGTAATTAGGTTGAACTGTTTTAAAACCAGTTTGTTAGTAAACAGATGTAGCTGTATAAGAGAAGTTTGCGTCATTATTAAGTAAAATCTTTATTGTAAAATTAAGTTTACCTGGTCGGTATAATGTATGAAAATATTTCCGACAGATGGCGCAGGCGTCACCCAAAGACGTTAATTATGAATGTGCTATCGAAATTAGCAATCAGGAACAATTGTCACGATAGCTGAATTGGCAAAGCATCAGGACGGTATCCAGGAGTTGCAGGTTCAAATCCTGCTCGTGACTGTTATTTTCGATTTCACATGTTTCACTTTGTGTTTCACATTAAGCTTAGTTTGGGACCAGTGGACGTTGTGTGAAAAATGTCCGTGAATATTTATTTATTATTCTGTGCAGTCAATATGTCTGTGTAGGTATGTTATTTATTTATTTATTGATCGCCAATACAATGTACATTCTTATTAGATTTATTTTATACCGACAGTAACTCACGTTTAGGTCGACGTAGTCGGTATGTATCAATCTCACGATAATTTCAATACACAATTGTTACAGTTCAAATACTAATACATTTATCATAAATTTATTGCTTAATGCCATTGCAGTTATAGGTGAAGACTGCTTATAATGTGGTCAGGCGAGCAGGATATTAGAAGTTGCATAAATTTAAACTATTTTTAAAAACAAATTAACTATACAGAAATTGACGAAAAAAAATGGATTCAGAATAATGAGGTTAAGTAAACTATTATGCAAAATTGAAAAGATTAAACAAATAAGTAAAGGTCTAAACTGGCAATGCCTTGATTTAAAAAAAAAACATTTACAGCTTATTAATAATAACAATATAATCCACAAATAAAAACATAAACAAACATTAACCATTAAAATTACATGCGCAGTTCCCAAAAGTAAAAACATTCTGATTAATAACCACAAACAAACAAACAGTAAGACTGCAAACTTAATTATATACTTTATCACATGATATTCTTATAGACTTTTTAAACTAGCAAATGGTATCAACAAAAAGGTGGATGTCGTTTGACTTCGCGAATGAGTTGAACTGTCTTATTATTCTATTAAGTGGAGCGTTTTGGCCCAAGTTTGACTTATTTAGGTAACCTTTTAACAACTGAAAGCGTGATGCTCTTCGAAGCCGTGACGGTGTGGAAAAAGACACGGAACAGAGAAGCTCAGGCACATCTAGAATACCGTTTACAAGTTTGTAAAGAAATACTAGGTCGAGCATGTGTCTTCGATCAGCGAGTGAAGCAATTTTAAAATATTTTAATCTTTCTTTACACGATGACAGAACCTTCTCCAAATTAATAGAATACGTTAAATGCCATAAAAATATCTTCTGTATACTTTCTAATCTTTTAATATACACATCATAGAAAGGATTCCAGGCGAGTGTCAATAGTTTTAAAAAACTTCAAGTCATCAGCAAATAAATAAAAGCGGGAATGGTGAAAACAGTCTCCTATGTCGTTAATAATTACGTTGAATAGTACAGGGCCCAAATGTGACCCTTGAGGCAGAGGCAGCAGAAGTGTACCCATTGACCACAACCTTAAACACACGATCCGAAGGATATGATTCACACCACTTCAGCAAAGGTATTATTATCTTATATTATATATTAGGTTTATCATTATAATATAAATTTATGTTGCGTATCTCGGAAACGATTCTAAAGATTTTCATCAAATCTAATATATACTAATAAAGCCATCTCGTGAAAAATATTTAGTAATCATTTTGCTTTTTGAATTCATCTTAATATGTGTATATATTTTGCGAAAGAAACACAATCTTACACTGACCCTGAGTGTGAACCGCGAAAGGACTCCTTTTGGCTTAGTTACCTAAAAGGTCAGCCTTAGAGACTACGAGATATAAATAACATATATAAATAAAAGTAAATAAATTGTACAACATACTTATATGTATGTAGTAATAAAATGTAAATACTTGCTAATATACGGGCAAAATGATAATTTTAAATACAAAAATAGTTTTGACGGTACACAGAAAATAGTCCCTGTATTAACTCAGATTTTGTAAGTGCTACATATTACAAAAAACTAAATTATAACAATTTTTGCACTAATTCAATAGCAAGAAATAATTTCGACAGGTTCAATTATTGAAATAACCCAGAGTGCAATGAACAGATTTCTCAGATAAATCGAACCCGAGACCTCATGATCAGCAGCTTACACTACCGCTGCACCACCGAGGCAGATTATCTATTAAAGATATAAATATCTATTGAGATATTTTTATATATATTTTTAGCATTTGACATGCTTAGCACTATACATTAAACACAAAGTGAAAAATGTGAAATCGAAAATAACAGTCAGGAGCAGGATTTGAACCTTCTGGATACCGTCCAGATGCTTTACCAATTCAGCCATCCTGACAATTGCTCCTGACTGCTAATTTCGATAACACATCATACTTAACGTCTTTGGGTGACGCCTGCGCCATCTGTCGGAAGTATTTTCATACATTATACCGACCAGGTAAACTTAATTTTACAATTAAGATTTTACCTAATAATGACGCAAACCCTTTAAATATTTAGATATTTTTATATATATTTTTAGCATTTGACATGCTTAGCACTATACATTAGACACAAAGTGAAAAATGTGAAATCGAAAATAACAGTCAGGAGCAGGATTTGAACCTGCACCTTCTGGATACCGTCCAGATGCTTTACCAATTCAGCCATCCTGACAATTGCTCCTGACTGCTAATTTCGATAACACATCATACTTAACGTCTTTGGGTGACGCCTGCGCCATCTGTCGGAAGTATTTTCATACATTATACCGACCAGGTAAACTTAATTTTACAATTAAGATTTTACCTAATAATCGTCACTGTTCACACGTTCTGTTTCATCTCTAAGTTGGTTTAGTTACAGTTCAGTGTAAGTCCTTGTAGTCTGAAACTAAGTATGATAGCCGATTGTATTATCGGCTATCATAATCATGCCTTTATGTATCCTTTTTGGAGACATGACCTTTTTTGACCTGACTTGGGCGCACTGTATGGTAACAGCCTATACCTACGTTGTAGTAGGTATTTAAAATAATTTGTCATTTTCTTCCAAGTATTCAAAAATTAAATCTGTGAATTTAATTTTGATTTCCATTTGTAAATCGTTGTTTAGTTCGTAAAATGTCTTAAATATTACTTGGCGAAAAATGTCCTTGGTCATTTTGGCTATTTTTATAAATTTGTCTTTACCAAATCGTTTGACTTTGTAAACGTATTCTTCTAATTTAATCATTCTCCGTGCTGGAAATATATTGTTCAGAGCAATAAAAAATTCATTATTTTTTGACTTGCCTGATGAAATGGCTTGAAGAAAATGTTTTACTTTATTCTTTTGTATTCTCGTTTTATATTTAGAATATTTACTCATTTTCTGACAAAATATCCTAAATATTTTTTTCTGGAGGAAACCAGATCCAAATCCACGAAGACTTTTGCTTAGCACTTTAAAATATTGACTAACTTTTGAAGCTGAAAATTTATTCATAATTTCATTACAAATGTTAACCACGAAATTAAAAAAGCATCCTTTTGGCAATGTAATAGGTTTCGGTGTAGTGTAAAATATTGACGTTCTAATAGTACTTTTTGTTTTTATTTCATCCTCTAGACATTCATTGGAACTTTCACACTCACAAGTTGTAGAGCATACTCTACAAATATATTCAGGTTTATATTTTATTTCATGGCTTTTGGTTGCACTGGTAGCGCCATTTTCTCCCCTGGTGTCAATGGTCGTAGCGACGTTGCTTCCGCACACAAGAATGAGTAACAATTGTTTCTGCATGCTACTGATAAATCTGTTCACTGCACTCTGGGTTATTTCAATAATTGAGCCTGTCGAAATTAATTCTTGCTATTGAATTAGTGCAAAAATTGTTATAAGTAATTTAGTTTTTTGTAAAGTAGTACTTACAAAATCTGACTTAATACAGGGACTATTTTCAGTGTATTTTTGTATTTAAAATTATCATTTTGCCAGTATATTAGCAAGTATTTACATTTTATTACTACTTACTTACATATAAGTATGTTAGTACAATTTATTTACCTTTATTTATATCTATTATTTATCATGTAGTCTATAAGGCTGACCTTGTAGGTAACTAAGCCAAAAGGAGTCCTTTCGCGGTTCACACTCCTGAGTGACCAGAACCTGTTCTGTGTAAAATTGTGTCTCTTTCGCAAAATATATTCACATATTAAGATGAATTCAAAAAGCATACACCGACACATTGACTGCACAGACGGCGGGGTTGGCTTAGATAACAAACTCTAATGGGGGTTCGATTCCCACGCAGAACAATTCTTTGTGTGATCCACATGGTTATTCTCAGTCTGGGTGTACTTTATGTCCGTGAAATTGTATGTGTGTAAATGTCCCCCATTAAACAGGGCTTATTCCTTAGCGCAGGCTGTTTTGTATTGTGATACCTATGACACAAAACGGATGGACTCATCAAATCTAGCCTTTTCTTTTTTTTTTAGGCGGGAAAAGATGTACCTTACCGCACACCCCGTCGTTCGGGGCAACGAACAGGGTGGTGTGGGGCCCTCACCTACTAAATAAACCCGCCGTGTGCCATCTCTCCGCTTGTACTGGTGGACCACTGGAATTGTGTGACATTACTTCAATGGTGACCACTTCTAGCCTAAACTCAATAAAAATATCTCCTTACCAATGTATAATTGTTGTATGGTTTTTTTTAATTCATCAGCATATTTTTTCCAATCACATTATAGTAAGACTCCACAATGCATTTAAAACAATTATACAAAATCTAATAAAACAAGCATTGAGTGAAACATAAATTGTAATAAAGTGCAGCAGGCGTATTACAACCTCCTTATTTCCAAGCAGTTTACGCCGTAAAGTGAACTGCCATACAATTAAAAAAAAAAATAAGGTAGATATCTCGCTAATCCAGCCAGCCAGTGGTCACGTGGTTGAGTGGATTTAATAAAGTTAAGTATACGCCCGCAGCTGGCAGTTACATTGCCATCCATTTTTAAGATTTTCACCATGTCGCCAACTCTAACGAAAGGGGTAAGAGGTGGAAAAGAAGGATAATAAGGAGATGATGAGGCTGGCACTCTCACTCCCCATATATACACTACAATAGGTGTTCCTACCGTTCTTTTACGTTGATCTTCTGTGAGACGGTGGTACGTCCACGGTCGAGCTAGCCTACTCATGCTACAAACAAGGCTCTACTAAAATATTAAATAATTATTTAGATATTTTTATATATATTTTTAGCATTTGACATGCTTAGCACTATACATTAAACACAAAGTAAAAAATGTGAAATCGAAAATAACAGTCACGAGCAGGATTTGAACCTGCATCTCCTGGATACCGTCCAGATGCTTTGCCAATTCAGCCATCGTGACACTTGCTCCTGGCTGCTAATTTCGATAACACATTCATACTTAACGTCTTTGGGTGACGCCTGCACCATCATCTGATGAAGGTTCAAATCCTGCTCGTGACTGTTATTTTCGATTTCACAATTTTCACTTTGTGTTTAATGTATAGTGCTAAGCATGTCAAATGCTAAAATATAGGTATATATAAAAATATCTAAATATTTATAGGGTTTGCGTCATTATTAGGTAAAATCTTAATTGTAAACTTAAGTTTACGTGGTCGGTATAATGTATGAAAATACTTCCGACAGATGGCGCAGGCGTCTCCCAAAGACGTTAAGTATGAATGTGTTATTAAAATTAGCAGTCAGGAGCAAGTGTCACGATGGCTGAATTGGCAAAGCATCTGGACGGTATCCAGGAGATGCAGGTTCAAATCCTGCTCGTGACTGTTATTTCGATTTCACATTTTCCACTTTGTGTTTAATGTATAGTGCTAAGCATGTCAAATGCTAAAAATATATATAAAAATATCTAAATATTTATAGGGTGCGTCATTATTAGGTAAAATCTTAATTGTAAAATTAAGTTTACCTGGTCGGTATAATGTATGAAAATACTTCCGACAGATAGTGCAGGCGTCACACAAAGACGTTAAGTATGAATGTGTTATCGAAATTAGCACTCAGGAGCAAGTGTCACGATGGCTGAATTGGCAAAGCATCTGGACAGTATCCAGGAAATACAGGTTCAAATCCTGCTCGTGACTGTTATTTTCGATTTCACATTTTCACTCTGTGTTTAATGTATAGTGCTAAGCATGTCAAATGCTGAAAATATATATAAAAATATCTAAATATTTATAGGGTTTGCGTCATTATTAGGTAAAATCTTAATGGTTAAATTAAGTTTACCTGGTCGGTATTTTGTATGAAATTTTGGTTGCGGCGGAGCCACAAGCAAACGCTAGTAGGTTATATAGGCGTGTCTAAACACAAAACGATTTTTTCTAGTTTTTTTGTCTGTTTGTCTGTTTATCGGTTTGTTTGTTCGCGCATCACGCAAAAACTACTCAACGGATTT
The DNA here is from genome assembly GCA_948253155.1 of Leucoma salicis. Lineage (NCBI taxonomy): Eukaryota > Metazoa > Arthropoda > Insecta > Lepidoptera > Erebidae > Leucoma > Leucoma salicis. The sequence continues at coordinate 6,319,841 of OX411820.1, read as the reverse complement.
GGATGTAACTTTTTCTATATGATAGATCTCGATTAGATTTAGAAACTGGTATACGTTTTATCCCGCTACTATACCGGGAACCTGATATATAACCCAAACCCCGGCTTCGCCGCAGCCAAAGGCTAGTTATCTATATATGTGATTCTAACTAATTTAATATTATGACAAGAAGCCTTACTTTTCCTTTTCTATGCTCCGGGACCATCACGAAAATTTGGATACATCATTTTTCAATCTTTCATGATGATTGATCGGTTAAGTAGGTACCTAGTTACTGTGTGAAAGCGATACAAAAATCAAACACACTTTCGTAGTGATATGCAAGTAAAGATTATATAATTATCTATGTAGCCAAACGCATAAATATTTATCACAAACCACATAAGAGGACAATTTCTAGGAGTTTGCTGAGGCGGGAAAAAATTTTCCTAACCGCTCACCCTGTCGTTCTGGACAATAAACAGGGTAGGTAGTCCTTTACTAAAACAACATGCCGTGTGCGTCAGTGGTTCAGCGGTAGTGTATGAGATTGTGGATGACGAGGTCTCGGTTTCAATTCCCGGGTCGGACCAACATTCTCAATAGCAGCTCGGAGTTAGAAAGTTGCTGGTGCTTCAGGGTGATTCTTCGGAACGTGGTTTTAGAGTGTTTTTTCGCTGAAGAACATATGAAAATAATCTCCAATTTAGAAATCGTTTTCAGGTTTTGTAGGAAATTATGATGTCTATCGAGGCCTCTATACCGAATTATCGTTAATTAAAACAGTAATAAATTAAGTTAACAGACAACAGTCAAAACTAATTAATCTGGTATGTCCCCATCCCCAACTTTTGTAGCATTATTAATTTTTGATAATATAATTGCGCCAATATACTGGCATAAGTAAGTTCCATCGATATTCAAATACTTTTTACTTGATATGTTGATCTCTATTGCTTCCCGTATCTTGCGAGGGACAAAGAACTTTTCTTGTGACAATACGGAAGCTTTATCGAACCGAATGTAATGGTTGGTGTCCGAGAGAAGTGCGTGTTCTGCTAGAGCCGATTTGGTTGTGTCCATATCCTTAATACTCCTAATGTGCTCGGATAGTCTGGTGGCGATATTGCGTCGAGTTTCTCCCACATAACTCTTGCCACAGTCACATGGTATGCGGTACACGCCTGGTACGCTGAGGTGGTCTTTGTCTTTTGGTGAGCGTAGCATCTGGCTTATTTGACCAGGGGCACGAAAGAACGTTCTAATATCATACCTTCGTCTTAACAGATGGCCGATTCGATCCGTTATTCCTCTTATGAAAGGTAGATATGTAGGGGAACGTTCTACTTTTAGCGGTCGCGTACGCTCCCTCCGTTCTGTTGTCCGGCAGCATTGACGCCACTTGTACCCGTTGTCCTCTAGTACACCCCTAACGTGCTCGAGCTCTTGCTGTATAAATTGGGGATCGCATAGTCGGAGGGCCCGGTCAATTAATGATCTCGGTACTGAGGACAAGTGCGCAGGGTGATGGTGTGAACTCGCATGAAGGTATCGGTCCGTGTGCGTAGGTTTTCGATGTATAGTGTGGGTCAAAATTCCATTAGAACCACGGATAACACGTACATCCAAGAATGGCAATGTCCCTTCCTTCTCCTCCTCTACGGTAATATTAATCTTAGGATGTACATTGTTTAGGTGTTCCGTAAATTCTCTCAGGTGGTCTCTATCCACTATTGAAAATATATCATCGATATAACGCCACCAATAACGCGGTTTATACTTAGTTGTACTTAACGCCTGATTTTCGTACCACTCCATGAATATATTGGCCACAACAGGTGCTACCGGGGATCCCATTGCCACGCCGTCCAGTTGCAGGTAGTACTCTCCTCGCCACATGAAGTATCCGCTTGTCAGACAAAGTTCTATCCACTCAATGTATTCAGCTGGTAAGTCAGAGTCGTGTATCAAGGCACTAATACGTTCTAATGTTCTCCTTACTGGTACATTGGTGAACAAAGACGACACGTCCAAACTTACCATAATCTCAGTGGGTTCGATTCGTACATCTCTCAACAGTTGGATGAAATGTGTCGAGTTCCGTACAAAACTATCTGTTTGGCCCGTGAACCGTAATAAAACTGAGGCCAGAAATTTGGATAGTTTGTAGGTAGGCGAGTCTATTTGGCTTACTATGGGACGTAGGGGCCAATCAGTCTTGTGGATTTTAGGGAGGCCATATATCTTCGGCGGTGTGGGATTGTGTGGCCGTAGACGTGGTAATAAACTATTATCTGAGCCATTTCGTAACAACTTGACTACTTTTGTGGTTACTCTAGAAGTAGGGTTATACTTCACCTTCTTGTATGTAGTGTCATCACTTAATAGCTGCAAGATCTTGTTTTCGTAGGCCTCGGTATTCACAATCACAGTCGCGTTCCCTTTGTCGGCTGGTAGTACTAGGATATTGCTGTTATCGCGCAGATCGCGTAAAGCTGAGTACTCAACTTTTGTAAGGTTGCTTATAGGCGGTTTTGATCTGCGTAAGAGAGATGATATATCCTGTCTTAAGCACTCCGCTTCATTTTGTGGGATAGTATTACGGAAAATTGTGTCCTCGATGCTCGTAATTATATTTTCTATGGGGATCCTTCTAGGCGTAGGTGCATAGTTAAGTCCTCGAGAAAGAACACTAAGTGCACTGCTATCTAAAGCATACGATGACAAGTTAATAACAGTTTCATATTCCGAATGCGGCGCAGTATCTTTTTTGTTATTATTGCGCGGGTAGTTGTGTGATGACACATATCCCAGCTGTTGCCGTTTAAGGTTCGATAACTTGTCATTCTGTTTCTGTGCAGTGTTCAACCCGGTGATATTAGTTCTGCTATATGTCATTGCATCGAATATCTCCCATAGATCACGGTCTAATACCTGCGATAGTTGTAGGTGTAATTCGTACAACTTTTTGTTGGCACCAAACAGACTACGACGATGTTCAGCAATCACTTTTCGAAGCAATTTTTCACTCGCGACACGAAAAAATTCACCAAAAGACAAAGACCACCTCAGCGTACCAGGCGTGTACCGCATACCATGTGACTGTGGCAAGAGTTATGTGGGAGAAACTCGACGCAATATCGCCACCAGACTATCCGAGCACATTAGGAGTATTAAGGATATGGACACAACCAAATCGGCTCTAGCAGAACACGCACTTCTTTCGGACACCAACCATTACATTCGGTTCGATAAAGCTTCCGTATTGTCACAAGAAAAGTTCTTTGTCCCTCGCAAGATACGGGAAGCAATAGAGATCAACCGACATGCAACTTTCAACAGAGATGGTGGATGGAAGCTCTCGTCAGCCTGGATACCAGTCCTTAATACTACCTCGAGTATTCACACATCCGTGGGTATGGAAGGCGACACGGTCAGTGTGGTGTGCGACCCTACGCCTGCCGATCAAAGAACCGACGAAGTGACAACACCACCATCCACTCCTGATCGAAATCGGGCCTCATCGGCTGACATCGGCAGCGACCAGCATGCACCATCTCCATGCAACGCCCCGCCGCCGCCCGCACATGTGTCAAGCCGAGCTGCGCGCTACGCTAGCCGCAGTGCCCGCCGGGAACTCGTTGACACCGCTGCGCGCTCGCCCTGATGATGAGCATCGAATATGCTCGAAACCCGGGTCGACTAAATCGATCCTCAACGTGAGTTATTGCCGGTGATATATTTCTAATATGAATTTGTATATCTTGGATGTGGATTCATTCGGGATGGAAGATACACCACTGATATAGAGAGAAGAGTAAATGCGGGAAATAGAATGAACGGAGCATTGGGACAACTTCTCGGCAGCCACCACCTTAGCCTGAAGGCACGGGTCGCAATACACAAGGCAGTGCTTTTCCCAACATTGCTATATGGAAGCGAGAGTTGGGTATGCAAAAAGGAGTATGAGAGTAAAATCAATGCGGTCGAAATGGGATCTCTGCGAAGAATCTGCGGAGTGAGGCTGACTGACCGCATTCGTAACAACGACGTAAGAGAGCGAGTAGGTATGAAAGAGAGTTATTTATTTATTTATAGACTCACGCCTTTTTCCCAGAGGGGTAGGCAGAGACAACAGATTTCCACTTGCCACGTACCTTGCTCACGTTTTTTGCCTCATTCACTGTCATTATATTCCGTATACATGCACATCGGTTAAGGGTACTTTTGACCTAACCTTTCTCGAGAACTTCTCTGATTTGATCTGAGAACGTTCGACGAGTCTACCCCTCCCAACTGCAAAATTCACACTCGCCATATGTATCTTTTTTGTTATCCTACTTTCATCCATCCTCTCTACGTGTCCAAACCATCTTAACATTCCTTTCTCAATCTTTGTCACTATATCTTCTTTTACATCACATCGTTCTCTCACTACACTGTTTCTTACTTTATCTTTCAAAGTTATGCTACACATACTTCTTAGAGCTCTCATCTCCACTGCATTTATTCTACCCTGGCATGACTATATCAGCCTTGGACGTCTATCATCTAAGTTCACCCGTGATCATGAATGCTGTAAAGTATTCGAAACGTTGGGATAGTAGTAAAATCAAGTAAACGCGATAGATTCCTTAAACGTAGTTTTATTTCAAAATGTGTAACATTCGCGTAAATATCAGAAAGTATTATTCTACTCTCGTTCTTCTTCTGCCATACCCAACTTTCACTTCCGTACATTAGAGTTAGTACTAAAACTCCACTGTGCACGGCGAGTCGTGCCTTTTCAGACACTTTCCGACTACTTGTAAAGATGCGAAAGAGAATGCTCCGATGGTTCGGACATGTGGAAAGAATGCCGGACGAGCGACGGTTAAGAAGATATACAATGCGAAAGTGGAAGGATGTAGGTACAGGGGGAGACCGCGACTCACCTACCTAGACCAAATCGGCCATGAATTGAAGGAGGGTGGAAACAAGAGTCTCTAAAACCAGCGAGCGTGTATGAAGAGAATTATGAATGTTGAGGAAGCGAGAGATGTATGCAAGAATAGAGCCTCTTGGAACTTTGTTCTCTCTACCTACCCCGCAAGGGAAATGGCGTGATGATTTGTATGTAGGTCCCCAGGGGCTTATTGTCTCTACCCATAACGGCACATATAAGTAACCTCTGCCGAGGTTAGATATTTGCGCCATTTGTGTGATTCAGTCTCAATAACTGCTTCTATGGTGCAGTGGTAGTGTATGCGACTGCTATTCATGAGGTCTCAGGTTCGATCTCCGGGTCAGGCAATGTTATTGAGCAGTTTAGAAATGTGCCCGGTAGACGTCAATAGGCTCGCCCCCTATTACGTGGGACTTAAACATAGCTGGCGAGTCGTGGGTGTGTAATACACCTCTGCCTACCCCTTCGGGGAATACAGGCGTGATGCTATGTTTTGTTTCAGTCATTATAGCACTGCCACCAGCACTCCGAGAAGACTGTGCAAGATGAGACGAAGACAAGGTATCCGCACAGGTGGCATCCCATACTAATGGCCGTAAAGCTTCTACATTATCGTTGTATGTGCATGGGTGTGCAACGACGCACGGAGCACCGATATGACGTGAAATGGCTACACGGAATGTGTTGTCTACCATCTCAAAGCTCTAGCTTTTAACCAAAGACCAGACTCCCAAAGCGAAACAGCTAAGAGACAATCACACTATGTAAGGCCACTGCACGTTTGTAAAAGATAATTCAGTACCAGCTTAGAAAGTGGCTTGTCCCACAGCTCTTGCGAGGACGAGTCCTTGGGTAAGCAACCATCTGGGCAGGCTATTCTCCATTTATGAGACGATTTAGAAAATGTTGATCCACATTTAATAGATTCTAGTGATGAATAGTTGAACATTTTTGAATTTTTATACTTTTAACACATTAAGTTATACTCTACAATTTCACATTCAAAGTCCCTGTTGCAGAATTAAGTCTGATTGTCTTCTTTTATTTACAGTTCTTTTTAGTTTTTATTTTTATTTTAAACGAAAATTATCTGTGCCAATACGTGATCTTAGCTATTCTATAAAATATTGTAATTTTAATATTAATTACGAATGTTTATTTTATAGCAATAAAGTAACGCAATTTACTGATGTGTGTCAACGTTGTAAGTAATTAAAATCGAATACAAGATTACGATATTTGAAGTAAAAAGTACACTTTTCTTTTACATTTGCCAGATATTTCCCAATAAAGTTGATTAAACATAATATTTTTCTCATTTATTTGCCTGATTCTAATTAATATATTGCATAAGCTCATTCTTCTACCTTGATCATCATTAATCTGGTTCATCAATTAATCTGCATAATTTTAATCCTGAACTAATGGGTAGAAATCAGTGCCTTTGATATATGTTGTAATATGTTTAGACCCAGATGCACTAGATATACCACTACAAAGCTGACTTTAAAAAAAAAATTGAGCCATACCAATGAGGCAAAAATCCTCGGTTTCGAAGAACCCCCGTACCTAAGTAAGCACGTAGAGCCGTTAGTCTTGCGCTAGATTTCTCTTGGGTCGTGTCGGAATACTGTCCCACCAGATTATGACAGTGATGGAACAGAAAGTGCACTTGTGTTTGCGCAAAAACTCGTGCGGTATAATATCTCCTTTTTTGTTTATTTTTTTTTAATTTCTTTTAGTACCAGACTGGCCACGGCCCATCTGATGGTAAATGGTAACAGTCGCTCATGGACTCAACTATACCGAGAGTATTGTCAAGCCGCAGCACACCATTTCATTTCACAAATATGAAATAAAAGAATAAACGGCTATCACCTGCTACAGCCAAAACGCAACGATGTGCTTCATGACCGGCCACAAGGGAGATGATGGTAGTGGTACCAACCCGCTCGGGCCCGATACCAAGTGAGTACTACCACTTGGTACCCCAGCCCTACCACCAGTCATGCAATGAATGATAGTTGCTTACTTCCCTTAGTCGCCTCATACGACACTCGTGGGAAAGAATGGGGTGGTGACACTTGTATTCTTAGTCCGTCACCACACAAACACCCCACTCCGCTGCGTACAAGACATTATAGATTACCTCCTTAGGAGATAATTATTATGCGCTGGTATTGGCAGACCACTGGAACTGTTTGAAATTACTGCAGTATTTTTTTTTTGTTAAGGCGGTAAAAATGTACCTATCCACACACCCCGTCGCTTGGGGCAACAAATAGGGTAGTGTGGGGCCTTCACCCACTAAATAAACCCGCCGTGTGCCGTCTCTCCACCTGTGTTGGCGGGCCACTGGAACCATATTACATTACTTCAGTGGTCTCGGTTGCATTCCTGGGATAAAAGAGAGTATTGGTGTAAAGATGCGAAAGGGAATGCTCCGATGTTTAGGACACGTGGAAAGAATGCTGGACGAGCGACTGGTTCAGAAGATATACAATGCGAAAATGGAAGGATGTAGGTACAGGGGGAGACCGAGACTCGCCTACCTAGATCAAGTCTCCGAAACCCGCGAGCTGTTTGAAGAGAATTATGAATATTGAGGAAGCGAGAGATGTATGCAAGAATAGAGCGTTTTGTCACTCTGTTCTCTCTGCCGCAAGGGAGATGGCGTTATGATAAGTAAGAAGTAAGTATTCCTGGGATAAAATGGCGTGAGCAATTAGGTATTTTATCGTGTAAAAATTATTAATTTGTATGATTATCAATAAATTAGTCTATTTAAATGTAACCAAGTAACAGTTTATTTTAATATTATTCCTTTATTTACAATTATTTTTCCACTTAATACATTTTTAAATATAAATATATTATAAAAAATAACAAAATATTTAAAAATATAAAAGTGCGTAGACTCACCGGCAGCGATTACAAGGACCAAACTGCCAGTGGTAGGGTTCCAGAGACAGAAACTTCCTCACGATGCGTGCCGTATCCAGAACTACCGCCTTCTGTATCTGACCCTTAACCAAGCCATCCAACGCGAGCCTCTTGTGATGTTGATTGAGGCTCTTGGCTATCAGTCCGTTAACTGTAACAACTATCGGTACAATGATAGTCGAATCCACATTCCACATGCCAACAATCTCGTGTGCCAAGTCCAGATACTTCATCTGTTTATCTTTTTCGGCCTTCACGAGATTCTCATCATGCGGAATGGTGATATCAACAATCATTGCTCGGCGCTCAGATCGATCAATCACCACAATATCAGGTTTGTTGGCCACAACAGTCCTGTCTATCAATATCAATCATCACGATTGATCGATCCCAGTACAGCGTGATACGACCGTTTTCGAGAACTGGCTCAGCTGTATACCTGTAGTAAGGTACCTCGACTCTGTGTCTGTGCAAGTACTCGCCGTTAGCAAGACGAGAAAAACCCGAGACAATATGTCTAAGGGACTCACTGGACGGTGGCAGGCACGGCAAATATCGGCAGCACCGTCCCCAAGGATATGTCTCCGGTAGTTGTTCGCCATGATAACTTCGTCAGCAATTGCACAGACAAAACCTTCGGTTTCCCCAAAGAGGTTACCAAAACGTAGCCAAGACACGGAAGCTAAGAAGTCTACATCAGGCCCATGTAGGGCCCGGTAGAATCTTTCGTGGAGCTCCTTGCTATGCCATACGGCCCTGCGTTCATCAGTACTCAGCACTACTGGTCTGCGCCAGTTCTCCTTAGCCAAGGAGAGTGGAGTGAGTCCGGAATCTACAGTGACCACATCACGATGCATAACCCTATCAGTATGCAGGAAATATTCCCTAAGGTTGCACACCTCACGATTGTACAAGGTCTTGGCATTTAAGAAACATCGACCTCCACACTTTCGTGGGATGTACAACCTCATAACTGATGAACTAGGATGATGCATACGATTTACAGTCAAGAGACTACGGACCCTTCTATCCAAGGCGTCAAGTTCAGTCTGAGTCCACTTGAGTATGCCGAAAGAGTACATAAGAAGTGGCATGACCCAGCCGTTGCAGGCGCACACCTTGTTTCCACCTGATAGAAGACTACTTAGTACTTTCTTCAGGCAGCCAAAGAAGCGCTCCTGCAGCGATTGTTTCATGTCCAACTCACTAATGTCCAAAGCTTGTGACATATCCAAGTATTTATAGGTATCAGTAACGAAAAAAGGTCGTAAATAAGTAGAATCCGAGAGTTGAGTTCCCTCGGATTCCACTACTCTTCCCCGTTGTACATGCATGATCGCACATTTGTCTATTCCAAATTCCATCCCAATCGAATTACTAAAGGACTTGGTTAACTTTAGTAACTCTATTAGTTGAAATCTGGTGGAGGCAAAAAAACTTAAGGTCATCCATGTAATACAGGTGGGATATTTCACAACCACAACCTGTAGCCTAGCCCAGAACTCTCTAATAGTGTACTGAGAGGGTTCATGGCTAAACAAAACCATTTAGGACTCAGACTGTCACCCTGGAATATACCCCGCTCAATCCTTATAAGCTCACCGCAGCGAACCAGAGCCTGCCGACACGCTGGATAGCTAAGAACTGTTCTCCAGTGCCCCATACATGATTTCAGGAAGGTGTATAAAGTAGGATGAACTTTATAAAATTTCAGCACCCTCAAGAGCCATGTATGTGGCTCAGAATCAAAAGCTTTTTTATAGTCTATCCAGCATGTCACCAAATCCTTTTCTTACGGCGAGCATGTTGGCTAATTGCCGTATCGGCGGCCCCCACTCCTACATCCATTCAGAGAAAGACATGACCGAATTTGTTTCAATATGATTATAAATTTTTGCTCTCAGAATAGATGTAAGGAGCTTATAGAGTGTCGGTAAACACGTAATTGGTCTATAATTGCATGGTTCCGTGGTACTTCCTGATTTATGGAGCAAATGAGTGATGCCAGTAGTCATAAAAACGTCCCTGATTCCACAGCCAATTGAAACTGAGAAGCCAAACGAGCGTGTGAACTTCGTAGCCACTTAAGCCAAAAATTGTGCAGTCCGTCCGGTCCTGGAGACTTGCAATTTACCAAAGAACGGCACAGGCTATGTCTTGTTGTTTTATTTTGATTGTTTCCATCGCTGGGATTTGTTCACAAGCTCGTTCAACATTCTCAATCCAATCGCCCTCAGTATGTATGATGGGACCAGATCATCCATCCATCCATCAGCCTTTCATCGTCCACTGCTGGACATAGGCCTCCCCAAGAGAACGTCACAACGAGCGGTCTCGTCATGGGAGATAATGCCGTAATCGCCACGCTTGGCAGGCGGGTTGGCGATCGCAGTGGATGTTGTTATTACTCGTGGAAGTGCTGCTGCCCGTTCCCCCGGTATTCCCTCTGTCGGCTCTTACGACTCCCGTGGGTAGAAAGGGGTGGGACAATTCTAAAGCCGACCCCATACGGCTACTGACCAGATGTTGTGCCAAAATTTTATTATTATTAATATGATATTTGATTAAATTTCGATTTCTGTTTTTCCTCTTTGATTTCTGTTGCCGAACCCTCTCCTTAACAGCTTTATAATCTGGAACAAATAATTATCATTATTGTTAAAAGACATACTCAATTATTATTGTAAGACACTGCAGCTGAGTAGGCACAGAGTTATTATTATTATTATTGAACTACTAGCATTTGTCCGCGGCTCCGCCGCAGCCAAAACCTAGATTTTAGGTTATAGTTACCTATCAGGTATCAGGTTCTCGATATAGTAGCGGGATAAAATGTATACCAGTTTTTAAGTCTAATAGAGAGATTTCAAATAAAATAAATTGCATTTCAATCCGTTTAATCGTTTTTGCGTGATGCGTAAACGAACAAACAGATAAACAGACAAAAAATCTAAAAAAAATTGTTTTGTGTTTAGACACGTCTATGTATATAGCCTAATACAGTAGGTATATTTTTCTCAAATAGGTATCTTAAATGTACAGCTCTGTTACAGCTTTATAATAGTATAGATGCATTACCTGCCATACTACGAGAGTAACCAGGGAAGATACTAGCATATCGTTCGCTGCGATAAGAATGCAACCGAAAAGCATAGCATCGAATGTGCATAGAGTCCATTCTTGGTCCCACCTTGAAATTCAAATAACTCATTATGAAATATATTCTGCAAGAAAGTAGCTTATCTCTATTTTTCTAACCGAGTAAAGCGTGGCAACACAATAAATTCTGACTGACTAACCACTCGTGAGTGAATAGACCAATTAGGTATATTAGGTATTTGTCTGCACTAAGGAATAATAGACTTTACTAGCATGTCTGCATGTCACGGACATGCCACAACAGGAAATAAAAAAAAACAATTGTGTGTACTTATGTACACGCGTTAGAAGTTATAATTCTTATTATTCTTTATTTAAATATCACAAAAAAAAATATTAAAATGTTGACTATAGCTAACTTCAGAGTGTCGGATTTTCGTGACGGTGTTCATGGCCCAATAATACAGGCCTGCTCAAATCATTGACAGATTGCCGCAACTACGTCATAATGACGTCACATTTTCCTTGCCGTTTTTCAAATAAAATTATTTAGGGTAAATAATAACAGATGACAGCATTTTAAAAATAATAATACCAATAATTTACTCATCAAAAATGAATGTTTAATTGTTTACAGTAATTATAATTACAGAACTTCTAGTCTAAATTGGTTTATTTTTATAAAAAGGATTCTTAGTTATTAATATGAGCAGAATCGTAGTTATTAGTCTGGCAGTATAGCGTGGTTGTTGTATATGACAGATACATGACAACTATCGCTTTTAGCCGTTTCTCTTTCAAACCAACGAGAAAACTAGCTCGTACTCTTTCTGTTAACATTGAATCTCAAAGTTTTTCCAACCATGGTGATATGTTACATGAAGAATATACAAACTAATAAGTGGAACAATTGTAGGTACTCCTACTATTGTTTCGTATGGTGAGTGAGAGCGCTGAGGCCCTCATTATCCTCTCCTTGTTATCCTTCCTTTTTATTGCCTATCACTTTCCTTAGAGCAGGCGAGTGATGCCTCTGGTCATTTGGTGTTGCTAGCGTCTATAGGCTACGGTAACCGCTTACCATAAGGTGGTGGGTATTATAAAAAAAAATAATGCTGGTTAGAATGGAGAATAGGACGTTTAAATAGAAAATTTGAAAACAGGCTAGAGGCTAATTATAAGTGCCTTTTCAGAGAGGTATTGTAATATCCAACCAGCTCATGGCGATAAATTGGAGTATATTTAAATATTTTTTTATAATTTTGTACGCCAAATAAAAATTCCACCATTTTTCTAATCCACTGATTTGTTAGTTTTTTGTTACGCTCTCACGGCGTAACTACTGAACCCCAGAGTACTAGAGCTCAGAAAAGGACACAGGCTACATTTCATCCCGGAAAAATGAATGATTTCTTCGGGTTAGCTATTTTTGCATAAAGCTAATTAAAGTGCAGTAGTGGCCACATATTTATATTCTGAAACCACCCAGATGGAGTTGTGGGTAGAGTCTATTTTAATATATTTTAGCTTTTATAGACAGTCATACTTTTTTATTTCAGACTTCTAACCTTTGTGGTTTGTGGGTAAATTATGGGGAAAAAAATTTGAGAGCCAATGCTGCCTTGTTGATGACGTATGCACGGCAAAATGTTGTATGTCACTTCGCGATTTGAGCAGGCCTGTATTATTGGGCAATGACGGTGTGCGCGCGCATCGTAAAAAATTACTCTCATCATTTTTCCCTAACGTGCCAAAGGAGTATAACTTCAAAAATTGGGGAAAAAAGCTGACAGCAAAGGATGTTTCGGTTGTAGCAGGTGAAAGCTATCCGTTCAATCATATGAAATGGTGAGCAGCGGCTTAGTGAAAAATAGCTCATAACACGACAAGGTAGAATGTAAGATACCTATTAAGAATATTTATTAGATAAAGCTCACAGGTAACTCGGGTACCTATAATAATTTAAAAACAGACGCCCAAAAGTAGCTATACTATATTCGTATAAGTAAAGTAATTTATCAAATGTAACTGTTAAACGAAGTTTCGAACTTTAAATTGAGGAAACAAGGCGGTAATTGTGATATTAAACTTTGTTTCTGGAGTAAAAATGTTTAAATTATTTACCGGTCTTTATGTTTTGTTATGGTATAACCTATACACATATACAGAGGATATAATAGACACGTTCTCAGCGTATGCAGTGTCAAGATAGCAATAGATAACCGGAATAATTTTAGAAGATAACTATGACTGAAACTTTGTAGACTAAAAATGCACTACCTTTTTTGATCTATATTTTTTAGCACTTGACATGCTCCGCCACTTTTAAAGTATAAATTATTTGAGAATAAGGAAAAAGAGATTTTTTGTACTAGCGGGAATCGAACCCGCGTCTTTTCCAATCCGGGGAAGTGCTCTAAGCCACTGAGCTATAGTACAGGTACTTCGACCATCCCAATCTCCTTATTACATTTGTCTTTACGACCAGCGCCATCTATCGGAAGCATTTACATGCATTAAACCGATATAGTAAGTTTAATTTTGCAATTAAAATTCATACTATTTGATCGGAAGCATTTACATGCATTAAACCGATATAGTAAGTTTAATTTTGCAATTAAAATTCATACTATTTGACGGCGCGATTTTTTTAAACATTTTTGATCTATATTTTTTAGCACTTGACATGCTCCGCCACTTTTAAAGTATAAATTATTTGAGAATAAGGAAAAAGAGATTTTTTGTACTAGCGGGAATCGAACCCGCGTCTTTTCCAATCCGGGGAAGTGCTCTAAGCCACTGAGCTATAGTACAGGTACTTCGACCATCCCAATCTCCTTATTACATTTGTCTTTACGACCAGCGCCATCTATCGGAAGCATTTACATGCATTAAACCGATATAGTAAGTTTAATTTTGCAATTAAAATTCATACTATTTGATGGCGCGATTTTTTTAAACATTTTTGATCTATATTTTTTAGCACTTGACATGCTCCGCCACTTTTAAAGTATAAATTATTTGAGAATAAGGAAAAAGAGATTTTTTGTACTAGCGGGAATCGAACCCGCGTCTTTTCCAATCCGGGGAAGTGCTCTAAGCCACTGAGCTATAGTACAGGTACTTCGACCATCCCAATCTCCTTATTACATTTGTCATTACGACCAGCGCCATCTATCGGAAGCATTTACATGCATTAAACCGATATAGTAAGTTTAATTTTGCAATTAAAATTCATACTATTTGATGGCGCGATTTTTTTTTAAACATTTTTGATCTATATTTTTTAGCACTTGACATGCTCCGCCACTTTTAAAGTATAAATTATTTGAGAATAAGGAAAAAGAGATTTTTTGTACTAGCGGGAATCGAACCCGCGTCTTTTCCAATCCGGGGAAGTGCTCTAAGCCACTGAGCTATAGTACAGGTACTTCGACCATCCCAATCTCCTTATTACATTTGTCTTTACGACCAGCGCCATCTATCGGAAGCATTTACATGCATTAAACCGATATAGTAAGTTTAATTTTGCAATTAAAATTCATACTATTTGATGGCGCGATTTTTTTAAACATTTTTGATCTATATTTTTTAGCACTTGACATGCTCCGCCACTTTTAAAGTATAAATTATTTGAGAATAAGGAAAAAGAGATTTTTTGTACTAGCGGGAATCGAACCCGCGTCTTTTCCAATCCGGGGAAGTGCTCTAAGCCACTGAGCTATAGTACAGGTACTTCGACCATCCCAATCTCCTTATTACATTTGTCTTTACGACCAGCGCCATCTATCGGAAGCATTTACATGCATTAAACGGATATAGTAAGTTTAATTTTGCAATTAAAATTCATACTATTTGATGGCGCGATTTTTTTTAAACATTTTTGATCTATATTTTTTAGCACTTGACATGCTCCGCCACTTTTAAAGTATAAATTATTTGAGAATAAGGAAAAAGAGATTTTTTGTACTAGCGGGAATCGAACCCGCGTCTTTTCCAATCCGGGGAAGTGCTCTAAGCCACTGAGCTATAGTACAGGTACTTCGACCATCCCAATCTCCTTATTACATTTGTCTTTACGACCAGCGCCATCTATCGGAAGCATTTACATGCATTAAACCGATATAGTAAGTTTAATTTTGCAATTAAAATTCATACTATTTGATGGCGCGATTTTTTTAAACATTTTTGATCTATATTTTTTAGCACTTGACATGCTCCGCCACTTTTAAAGTATAAATTATTTGAGAATAAGGAAAAAGAGATTTTTTGTACTAGCGGGAATCGAACCCGCGTCTTTTCCAATCCGGGGAAGTGCTCTAAGCCACTGAGCTATAGTACAGGTACTTCGACCATCCCAATCTCCTTATTACATTTGTCTTTACGACCAGCGCCATCTATCGGAAGCATTTACATGCATTAAACCGATATAGTAAGTTTAATTTTGCAATTAAAATTCATACTATTTGATGGCGCGATTTTTTTTAAACATTTCTGATCTATATTTTTTAGCACTTGACATGCTCCGCCACTTTTAAAGTATAAATTATTTGAGAATAAGGAAAAAGAGATTTTTTGTACTAGCGGGAATCGAACCCGCGTCTTTTCCAATCCGGGGAAGTGCTCTAAGCCACTGAGCTATAGTACAGGTACTTCGACCATCCCAATCTCCTTATTACATTTGTCTTTACGACCAGCGCCATCTATCGGAAGCATTTACATGCATTAAACCGATATAGTAAGTTTAATTTTGCAATTAAAATTCATACTATTTGATGGCGCGATTTTTTTAAACATTTTTGATCTATATTTTTTAGCACTTGACATGCTCCGCCACTTTTAAAGTATAAATTATTTGAGAATAAGGAAAAAGAGATTTTTTGTACTAGCGGGAATCGAACCCGCGTCTTTTCCAATCCGGGGAAGTGCTCTAAGCCACTGAGCTATAGTACAGGTACTTCGACCATCCCAATCTCCTTATTACATTTGTCTTTACGACCAGCGCCATCTATCGGAAGCATTTACATGCATTAAACCGATATAGTAAGTTTAATTTTGCAATTAAAATTCATACTATTTGATGGCGCGATTTTTTTTTAAACATTTTTGATCTATATTTTTTAGCACTTGACATGCTCCGCCACTTTTAAAGTATAAATTATTTGAGAATAAGGAAAAAGAGATTTTTTGTACTAGCGGGAATCGAACCCGCGTCTTTTCCAATCCGGGGAAGTGCTCTAAGCCACTGAGCTATAGTACAGGTACTTCGACCATCCCAATCTCCTTATTACATTTGTCTTTACGACCAGCGCCATCTATCGGAAGCATTTACATGCATTAAACCGATATAGTAAGTTTAATTTTGCAATTAAAATCCATACTATTTGATGGCGCGATTTTTTTTTAAACATTTTTGATCTATATTTTTTAGCACTTGACATGCTCCGCCACTTTTAAAGTATAAATTATTTGAGAATAAGGAAAAAGAGATTTTTTGTACTAGCGGGAATCGAACCCGCGTCTTTTCCAATCCGGGGAAGTGCTCTAAGCCACTGAGCTATAGTACAGGTACTTCGACCATCCCAATCTCCTTATTACATTTGTCTTTACGACCAGCGCCATCTATCGGAAGCATTTACATGCATTAAACCGATATAGTAAGTTTAATTTTGCAATTAAAATTCATACTATTTGATGGCGCGATTTTTTTAAACATTTTTGATCTATATTTTTTAGCACTTGACATGCTCCGCCACTTTTAAAGTATAAATTATTTGAGAATAAGGAAAAAGAGATTTTTTGTACTAGCGGGAATCGAACCCGCGTCTTTTCCAATCCGGGGAAGTGCTCTATGCCACTGAGCTATAGTACAGGTACTTCGACCATCCCAATCTCCTTATTACATTTGTCTTTACGACCAGCGCCATCTATCGGAAGCATTTACATGCATTAAACCGATATAGTAAGTTTAATTTTGCAATTAAAATTCATACTATTTGATGGCGCGATTTTTTTTAAACATTTTTGATCTATATTTTTTAGCACTTGACATGCTCCGCCACTTTTAAAGTATAAATTATTTGAGAATAAGGAAAAAGAGATTTTTTGTACTAGCGGGAATCGAACCCGCGTCTTTTCCAATCCGGGGAAGTGCTCTAAGCCACTGAGCTATAGTACAGGTACTTCGACCATCCCAATCTCCTTATTACATTTGTCTTTACGACCAGCGCCATCTATCGGAAGCATTTACATGCATTAAACCGATATAGTAAGTTTAATTTTGCAATTAAAATTCATACTATTTGATGGCGCGATTTTTTTTTAAACATTTTTGATCTATATTTTTTAGCACTTGACATGCTCCGCCACTTTTAAAGTATAAATTATTTGAGAATAAGGAAAAAGAGATTTTTTGTACTAGCGGGAATCGAACCCGCGTCTTTTCCAATCCGGGGAAGTGCTCTAAGCCACTGAGCTATAGTACAGGTACTTCGACCATCCCAATCTCCTTATTACATTTGTCTTTACGACCAGCGCCGTCTATCGGAAGCATTTACATGCATTAAACCGATATAGTAAGTTTAATTTTGCAATTAAAATTCATACTATTTGATGGCGCGATTTTTTTAAACATTTTTGATCTATATTTTTTAGCACTTGACATGCTCCGCCACTTTTAAAGTATAAATTATTTGAGAATAAGGAAAAAGAGATTTTTTGTACTAGCGGGAATCGAACCCGCGTCTTTTCCAATCCGGGGAAGTGCTCTAAGCCACTGAGCTATAGTACAGGTACTTCGACCATCCCAATCTCCTTATTACATTTGTCTTTACGACCAGCGCCATCTATCGGAAGCATTTACATGCATTAAACCGATATAGTAAGTTTAATTTTGCAATTAAAATTCATACTATTTGACGGCGCGATTTTTTTAAACATTTTTGATCTATATTTTTTAGCACTTGACATGCTCCGCCACTTTTAAAGTATAAATTATTTGAGAATAAGGAAAAAGAGATTTTTTGTACTAGCGGGAATCGAACCCGCGTCTTTTCCAATCCGGGGAAGTGCTCTAAGCCACTGAGCTATAGTACAGGTACTTCGACCATCCCAATCTCCTTATTACATTTGTCTTTACGACCAGCGCCATCTATCGGAAGCATTTACATGCATTAAACCGATATAGTAAGTTTAATTTTGCAATTAAAATTCATACTATTTGATGGCGCGATTTTAAAAAATCTCTTTTTCCTTATTCTCAAATAATTTATACTTTAAAAGTGGCGGAGCATGTCGTGCTAAAAAATATAGATCAAAAATGTTTAAAAAAAATCGCGCCATCAAATAGTATGAATTTTAATTGCAAAATTAAACTTACTATATCGGTTTAATGCATGTAAATGATTCCGATAGATGGCGCTGGTCGTAAAGACAAATGTAATAAGGAGATTGGGATGGTCGAAGTACCTGTACTATAGCTCAGTGGCTTAGAGCACTTCCCCGGATTGGAAAAGACGCGGGTTCGATTCCCGCTAGTACAAAAAATCTCTTTTTCCTTATTCTCAAATAATTTATACTTTAAAAGTGGCGGAGCATGTCAAGTGCTAAAAAATATAGATCAAAAATGTTTAAAAAAATCGCGCCATCAAATAGTATGAATTTTAATTGCAAAATTAAACTTACTATATCGGTTTAATGCATGTAAATGCTTCCGATAGATGGCGCTGGTCGTAAAGACAAATGTAATAAGGAGATTGGGATGGTCGAAGTACCTGTACTATAGCTCAGTGGCTTAGAGCACTTCCCCGGATTGGAAAAGACGCGGGTTCGATTCCCGCTAGTACAAAAAATCTCTTTTTCCTTATTCTCAAATAATTTATACTTTAAAAGTGGCGGAGCATGTCAAGTGCTAAAAAATATAGATCAAAAATGTTTAAAAAAAAATCGCGCCATCAAATAGTATGAATTTTAATTGCAAAATTAAACTTACTATATCGGTTTAATGCATGTAAATGCTTCCGATAGATGGCGCTGGTCGTAAAGACAAATGTAATAAGGAGATTGGGATGGTCGAAGTACCTGTACTATAGCTCAGTGGCTTAGAGCACTTCCCCGGATTGGAAAAGACGCGGGTTCGATTCCCGCTAGTACAAAAAATCTCTTTTTCCTTATTCTCAAATAATTTATACTTTAAAAGTGGCGGAGCATGTCAAGTGCTAAAAAATATAGATCAAAAATGTTTAAAAAAAAATCGCGCCATCAAATAGTATGAATTTTAATTGCAAAATTAAACTTACTATATCGGTTTAATGCATGTAAATGCTTCCGATAGATGGCGCTGGTCGTAAAGACAAATGTAATAAGGAGATTGGGATGGTCGAAGTACCTGTACTATAGCTCAGTGGCTTAGAGCACTTCCCCGGATTGGAAAAGACGCGGGTTCGATTCCCGCTAGTACAAAAAATCTCTTTTTCCTTATTCTCAAATAATTTATACTTTAAAAGTGGCGGAGCATGTCAAGTGCTAAAAAATATAGATCAGAAATGTTTAAAAAAAATCGCGCCATCAAATAGTATGAATTTTAATTGCAAAATTAAACTTACTATATCGGTTTAATGCATGTAAATGCTTCCGATAGATGGCGCTGGTCGTAAAGACAAATGTAATAAGGAGATTGGGATGGTCGAAGTACCTGTACTATAGCTCAGTGGCTTAGAGCACTTCCCCGGATTGGAAAAGACGCGGGTTCGATTCCCGCTAGTACAAAAAATCTCTTTTTCCTTATTCTCAAATAATTTATACTTTAAAAGTGGCGGAGCATGTCAAGTGCTAAAAAATATAGATCAAAAATGTTTAAAAAAATCGCGCCATCAAATAGTATGAATTTTAATTGCAAAATTAAACTTACTATATCGGTTTAATGCATGTAAATGCTTCCGATAGATGGCGCTGGTCGTAAAGACAAATGTAATAAGGAGATTGGGATGGTCGAAGTACCTGTACTATAGCTCAGTGGCTTAGAGCACTTCCCCGGATTGGAAAAGACGCGGGTTCGATTCCCGCTAGTACAAAAAATCTCTTTTTCCTTATTCTCAAATAATTTATACTTTAAAAGTGGCGGAGCATGTCAAGTGCTAAAAAATATAGATCAAAAATGTTTAAAAAAATCGCGCCATCAAATAGTATGAATTTTAATTGCAAAATTAAACTTACTATATCGGTTTAATGCATGTAAATGCTTCCGATAGATGGCGCTGGTCGTAAAGACAAATGTAATAAGGAGATTGGGATGGTCGAAGTACCTGTACTATAGCTCAGTGGCTTAGAGCACTTCCCCGGATTGGAAAAGACGCGGGTTCGATTCCCGCTAGTACAAAAAATCTCTTTTTCCTTATTCTCAAATAATTTATACTTTAAAAGTGGCGGAGCATGTCAAGTGCTAAAAAATATAGATCAAAAATGTTTAAAAAAATCGCGCCATCAAATAGTATGAATTTTAATTGCAAAATTAAACTTACTATATCGGTTTAATGCATGTAAATGCTTCCGATAGATGGCGCTGGTCGTAAAGACAAATGTAATAAGGAGATTGGGATGGTCGAAGTACCTGTACTATAGCTCAGTGGCTTAGAGCACTTCCCCGGATTGGAAAAGACGCGGGTTCGATTCCCGCTAGTACAAAAAATCTCTTTTTCCTTATTCTCAAATAATTTATACTTTAAAAGTGGCGGAGCATGTCAAGTGCTAAAAAATATAGATCAAAAATGTTTAAAAAAATCGCGCCATCAAATAGTATGAATTTTAATTGCAAAATTAAACTTACTATATCGGTTTAATGCATGTAAATGCTTCCGATAGACGGCGCTGGTCGTAAAGACAAATGTAATAAGGAGATTGGGATGGTCGAAGTACCTGTACTATAGCTCAGTGGCTTAGAGCACTTCCCCGGATTGGAAAAGACGCGGGTTCGATTCCCGCTAGTACAAAAAATCTCTTTTTCCTTATTCTCAAATAATTTATACTTTAAAAGTGGCGGAGCATGTCAAGTGCTAAAAAATATAGATCAAAAATGTTTAAAAAAATCGCGCCATCAAATAGTATGAATTTTAATTGCAAAATTAAACTTACTATATCGGTTTAATGCATGTAAATGCTTCCGATAGATGGCGCTGGTCGTAAAGACAAATGTAATAAGGAGATTGGGATGGTCGAAGTACCTGTACTATAGCTCAGTGGCTTAGAGCACTTCCCCGGATTGGAAAAGACGCGGGTTCGATTCCCGCTAGTACAAAAAATCTCTTTTTCCTTATTCTCAAATAATTTATACTTTAAAAGTGGCGGAGCATGTCAAGTGCTAAAAAATATAGATCAAAAATGTTTAAAAAAAATCGCGCCATCAAATAGTATGAATTTTAATTGCAAAATTAAACTTACTATATCGGTTTAATGCATGTAAATGCTTCCGATAGATGGCGCTGGTCGTAAAGACAAATGTAATAAGGAGATTGGGATGGTCGAAGTACCTGTACTATAGCTCAGTGGCTTAGAGCACTTCCCCGGATTGGAAAAGACGCGGGTTCGATTCCCGCTAGTACAAAAAATCTCTTTTTCCTTATTCTCAAATAATTTATACTTTAAAAGTGGCGGAGCATGTCAAGTGCTAAAAAATATAGATCAAAAATGTTTAAAAAAAAATCGCGCCATCAAATAGTATGAATTTTAATTGCAAAATTAAACTTACTATATCGGTTTAATGCATGTAAATGCTTCCGATAGATGGCGCTGGTCGTAAAGACAAATGTAATAAGGAGATTGGGATGGTCGAAGTACCTGTACTATAGCTCAGTGGCTTAGAGCACTTCCCCGGATTGGAAAAGACGCGGGTTCGATTCCCGCTAGTACAAAAAATCTCTTTTTCCTTATTCTCAAATAATTTATACTTTAAAAGTGGCGGAGCATGTCAAGTGCTAAAAAATATAGATCAAAAATGTTTAAAAAAAATCGCGCCATCAAATAGTATGAATTTTAATTGCAAAATTAAACTTACTATATCGGTTTAATGCATGTAAATGCTTCCGATAGATGGCGCTGGTCGTAAAGACAAATGTAATAAGGAGATTGGGATGGTCGAAGTACCTGTACTATAGCTCAGTGGCTTAGAGCACTTCCCCGGATTGGAAAAGACGCGGGTTCGATTCCCGCTAGTACAAAAAATCTCTTTTTCCTTATTCTCAAATAATTTATACTTTAAAAGTGGCGGAGCATGTCAAGTGCTAAAAAATATAGATCAAAAATGTTTAAAAAAATCGCGCCATCAAATAGTATGAATTTTAATTGCAAAATTAAACTTACTATATCGGTTTAATGCATGTAAATGCTTCCGATAGATGGCGCTGGTCGTAAAGACAAATGTAATAAGGAGATTGGGATGGTCGAAGTACCTGTACTATAGCTCAGTGGCTTAGAGCACTTCCCCGGATTGGAAAAGACGCGGGTTCGATTCCCGCTAGTACAAAAAATCTCTTTTTCCTTATTCTCAAATAATTTATACTTTAAAAGTGGCGGAGCATGTCAAGTGCTAAAAAATATAGATCAAAAATGTTTAAAAAAATCGCGCCATCAAATAGTATGAATTTTAATTGCAAAATTAAACTTACTATATCGGTTTAATGCATGTAAATGCTTCCGATAGATGGCGCTGGTCGTAAAGACAAATGTAATAAGGAGATTGGGATGGTCGAAGTACCTGTACTATAGCTCAGTGGCTTAGAGCACTTCCCCGGATTGGAAAAGACGCGGGTTCGATTCCCGCTAGTACAAAAAATCTCTTTTTCCTTATTCTCAAATAATTTATACTTTAAAAGTGGCGGAGCATGTCAAGTGCTAAAAAATATAGATCAAAAATGTTTAAAAAAATCGCGCCATCAAATAGTATGAATTTTAATTGCAAAATTAAACTTACTATATCGGTTTAATGCATGTAAATGCTTCCGATAGATGGCGCTGGTCGTAAAGACAAATGTAATAAGGAGATTGGGATGGTCGAAGTACCTGTACTATAGCTCAGTGGCTTAGAGCACTTCCCCGGATTGGAAAAGACGCGGGTTCGATTCCCGCTAGTACAAAAAATCTCTTTTTCCTTATTCTCAAATAATTTATACTTTAAAAATGCACTACCTGTTTTAGCCGGATAACTACAAAAGAAATTGCAGTTATGATTATATTTTGCTTAAAATGTATTAGCACTTGTAACTTTAGCATATATAACGTTTTTAATAAACGTTTTTTTTACGCAAATATAAAAACAAGCTTACATACCTACCTTATTGTTGGGACCCAGTTGAATTGAGTCCAAACAAAATTAACGCATGCGCGAAAAGAATAAAAAACTTATACATGTGTCTCGCTCACTCTTGCTATTACCTAATGTGTGCATGCTTTTCTTCATCCTTAGTATTAAACTAGTAGCGAGTCTATTATATCCTCTGTCTACGCCTAAGTATAGGTATATTTTAGACAAAAAGTAGCTGAAACCAACTGGAAAAGGAAAAGAGAGGATAGAAACGCATGGAGACAACTGGAGGAGGCCTATACCCAGAAATAAACCTTAGCTTGCAACTTAGAACTAAAATTGTGCTTATTTATTACTTTTCCTAAATTCTTAAATTGTAAAGTTAAAGAAATAAAGGCTTATTATTATATTATAAGTGTAGCCTAGTAGTATGATCAAGGACTACAAAAGGGACCATGTTCGATCCCCAGTCTAAGGCAAAGACCCCGCAAGCCACACATTATCCAGAGATATTCGAAATTATGTGCGTATTTGTTCATAAATAACACTATTTTTATGACAGAATATAATTGCATGTAAATGCGTTTCCAATAGATGGCGTTGGTCGTTAAGACAAATGTGATAATAAATTGGGATGATTGAAGGATCTGTACTATAGCTCAGTGGCTTAGAGCACTTCCATGGATTGGGAAAGAAGCGGGTTCGATTCCCGCTAGTACAAAAAATCTCTTTTTCCTTATTCACAAATATTTTTTACTTTAAAAAGTGGCGGAGCATGTCAAATGCTAAAAAAAGAAAAAAAATATATAGATCAAAAAATAATATAATCAATTTTATTTTATAGTATTTTAATAATCCATCCATCCATCAGCCTTTTAAAGCCCACTGCTGGACATAGGCCTACCCAAGAATGGGGGATAGTGCCGTAATCGCCACGCATGGCAGGCGGGTTGGCGATCGCAGTGGATGTTGTTAATACTCGAAGGAGTGCTGCTGCCCACTCCCCTGGTATTATCTCAGTCGGCTCTTACGACTCCCATGGGTGGAGGGGTATTTTAATAATGCTTCAGATATTTTACAGCATGCAAGTTCACCCGCGGACTAATGATTTCTTTTAAAGTCAAAGTAAACACCAATATGTGGAGAGAGAAATATATTGTTTCTTTTTTTAAAACTAACTACTGTACCAGCAACTTACCAAGTAAGTCCAAAACACGAAGGAGTACGCTCATCAGGATCGTATAAAAGTGTACTAGTGTTGCCAGATTCTCGGTTTGACAGTTCTACGTTTAATAATCGTTCTAATATAGTTCGTTCACTGGCTACCCAACTAAGACCGTCTAGTGCCTGAAAAAATCAAAGCTGATGAGCTATGCTCTCATTCTTTATCTTTTGGCGGTGGCATCCAACTTATAAGATTAGCCTTCTAATTTAAGATGAAATTTGAGTATATGCCCCCTTAGAATGTGATTCACAAATCATATCGATATCTTATCGTCTTATTTGTGA
Organism: Leucoma salicis; assembly: GCA_948253155.1. Classification (NCBI taxonomy): domain Eukaryota; kingdom Metazoa; phylum Arthropoda; class Insecta; order Lepidoptera; family Erebidae; genus Leucoma; species Leucoma salicis. Next base: position 6,295,074 of record OX411820.1, on the reverse strand, counting down.
TTGGTAGAGACATAGAACGTGATGTCACCAATAATCGGTCAACCAATCACGATAATCTTTCAAGATCTCACTAAATCGTAACGACAACGCATCGTGTCGTTGTCATTGGTTGAGATCTCACCTTGATTAGCTATTGACGGGATTATTGCGATATCATGCGTCGGTGATTCTACCAATCACAAATAAGACGACAAGTTGTCGATACGATTTTGTGAATCTCATTCTAAGGGGGCTGGGCTGTCACCTAACTAAATTATATCGTAAATATCGTAATCTTAATGATTTTAGTGTCAAATCATTGCCGATTTTTTAAGTTCGCTACCATTTTTAAAGTTTTATCGTATATTTGATTGTCACAAAAGCACGTACCCACACATAATGAATTGTGTCAATATCAAAAAGAAGTAAAATAAATAAAGTTATTCCATTTTGATATATTTTATATATTTTTTATGCATTTGATATGCTTAGTCGTATAAATCAACACAAAATGAAAAATGTGAAATCGAAAATAACAGTCACTAGCAGGATTTGAACCTGGGTCTCCTGGAAAACCGTCTCACGCTTTGTTAATTCAGCCATCGTGAATATTGCTCGTATAATTATATGGAGACACCGTCTAATCATAAAGGATCGTTTAAAGTTAAGATAAATAGTAAAAGAAAACTGCCTTTGTGGTGCAGCGGTAGTGTAAGCGACTGCTGATCATGAGGTCTCGGGTTCGATTCCCGGGTCGGGCGGTGATATTGAGCTTTTTCGTAAAAAGAAAAATTTTCAGTAGCAGTCCGTAGTTTGGAAATGTGCTGGGTAGATCTCTGCCTACCCCTTGAGGAAATGCAGGCGTGAGGCTATGTTTAAAAAATAACACTTACTCTTTCAAAGAAGGCGCTTAAAAATCTCGAGAGAAGAGCCTGCTTGGACTCAGTCTCTCCTAAGCCTGGATCATGAAAAAACAAGTATTAGGTACATTCAGATCATTTTACAAAAAATAAAATAAAAAAGAACTTAGTACGAGGGAGTGCCTGCGTTAATTACTACATACACAATATCGCAAACAATTGTGGCATGAGACGCACGTATATGTATATATAATAGCAATTTTTTTCCACTTCTAAAAATCTCCTAAAATAATAAATAATACTCTGTGGTGGTTAATTCATGAGTAGTGATTACCATTTTACCGTAAGAACAATCACGCAACACATTCTAAGACATAAGACATTCTAAGCCTTGGCTTAAAAAAAAAATGTAGCACGTATGCTGCCAAAAAAATGTAACTACTAAAATGTAATTTGGGAGTAAAATAGTTATTTACTAATAGTAATTACTTCGCCGAAGTATCTATACCCATTCTTTACAATAAGAATAAATGTTTTAAACAATAATAACACCTTTTTTTCATTTTAGCACAATGTTTACAAACATAAATACATGTGTTTAAAAAGGTTTATAACGCATTCAGCGCATTCAGCAAAACATTATGAAAGTTATTTCTTTTTATGTAGAACATACTAAAACAGGATTATGTTACTTAATATACTTCAAATACTAAGGAAAGAAACACGTCTTCTAATGAAGTACTTTAGTATTTTTTCATTAAACATTATGCTTGTATAGGCTGTAATGCCTGTAGGTGCAGTGTCAAGAAAGCATAAAATTATATTTAGAGCTTATAAAAGTGTCTTCAGTATGTTACCTGGTATAGACCGAGAGAGCTGCTTATACACAATTCTGAAATGACAAAACATGGTTATTATCTGTGTAATTTTGATACGCAATGTTGCCATACATTTTTATTCTATAAACGCCGGACAAAGTTTGAAAGCGGAAATTACCAATAGACAAGGCTTATACGTGCTCTGTGTATAAATTCTGTAAGATAAATGAAACAATCAAATAGTGCTAGACTCTTACAGTAGGTAAACAGCAGTTTGGCTCATTGACGCCCATTTTTTTGTTAAGACGGGACAAAATGTGACTGACCGCACACCCCGTCGTTCGGGACAACGAACAGGGTAGTGTGGGGCCCACACCCACTATGCCGTCGTTTCATCGCCTGTATTGGCAGACCACTGGAATTGTGTGATATTAATTTTTTTAATTGCTAATTATGGCAGGCGAGCCACAGCTCACCTGATGGTAAGTGGTAATCATCGCTCATGGACTCATCTATATCTAGACTACTGTCAAACCGCTGCGCACACTTTCATGTCGCAGATATGAAATGAAAGAATAAACGGCTATCTTATGCTACAGCCAAAACGCACTGACGTGTTTCCTGACCGGCCACACAGGAGATGGTACCGAGCCGGGCTCGATAGCAAGTAAGTACTCCCACTTGTTATCCAGCCCTACCACCAGTAATGCAATAGGTGATAATTGCTTACTTCCCTTAGTTGCCTTGTACGAAACCTGCGGGAAAGGATGGGGTGGTGACACTTATATTCTTAGTCAGTCACTACACGGTATACTTCAGTGGTAAACGTACATAAGTTCATGAAAATGTTTAGTACTTATTTTCAGGGCCGGTTGTATGTCCACGTTATCAATCATTATCTCCCTAACCTTATCCCAAACTTGGTTGGGGTCAACATGCGATCTGTTCGGTTTTAGGGGTAGGTATTCACACGCAGTGACTGCCTATCTGACCTCCTCGACGTGACGAAGGGGACATCTGGTGACTTTAGAACAAGACCGGAGTCAGATTTCTTATTTCAACCTGTTACGACTGCCAGAATGCTTTTTTAGTCGGGACCCAGTGCCCGCAAAAGGGTGTCACGTTTTGGTCACCCATCTGATTTCCAGCAGAGTGAAAGTTGCTTATCCTAGGTAATCGTTTTAACTACAAGTGCATAACTAGGTTACGAACAATAATTAAATTACCTGAGTTGTGGAGCGCATACAACACGACACGTCGCTAGCGGTCCGGTCATAGTTCTTAGATCCTTCGAGTTATCATTTCTGGAAAAAAAATCAGACATTCGTATTAAGTCGATTAAGTCTGCCAACCCTCACTGGGCCAGTTTAGTGAACTATGGTCTAGGCTCTTCCTTCCACTCCGAGAGGAGACCCGTGCCTAATAGTAGGGCAATAAAGGATTAAAAATAAAACTACCTAATTAGCCTAGCCAATAATAATATTATTAATAAATAATCTAGTCTCACGCCTGTATCCCCGAAGGGGTAGGCAGATATTACACATCCACAGTTCACCAGCTATGTTTAAGTCTCACCTAATAGGGGGCGAGCGTATTGCCGTCTACCACGCACATTTTCAAACACCGGGCTGTGATAATAATGATTCAAGTAATAATAAGATAAGGAAACACGATTCCGGCGTAGACAAAAGCTTGTTTTTGGGTTATATATCAGATTTCAGATAAACAGCCAAATAGACATTTAAAGCTATTCTAAAAAAATGATCGTTGTCAGAGACGCAAACGAAGTACTGCAGAAGACATGCTTGGCCGAATGTGCATCACCCAAGACATTAAAAACTGGAATATCTTTTGGAAATTGATAGTTCTGAGAAGATGTCACGATTGGTAGAGCCTCTAGAATGGGAAACGGAGATTCAAATCCTGCTCTTGGCTATCATTTTCTATGTCACATTTTCGCACTTTGTATTGTGATAAATAATAATGGGAGTCGTAAGAGCCGACTGAGGGAATACCGGGGGAGTGGGCAGCAGCACTCCTTCGTGTATTAGCAACATCCACTGCGATCGCCAACCCGCCTGCCAAGCGTGGCGATTACGTCACTATCCCCCATTCTTGGGGAGGCCTATGTCCAGCAGTGAACGTTAAAAGGCTGATGGATGGATGGATTGTGGTAAAACTTATATATTTCAATAAAAATATATTATATTGATAGAAGATACCGTTTATCATATTTTATCCCTTACCTTCCGTGGACATAATGAGCATAATGATCTTCTTCGAACACCAGCAATGACAGTCCAACATTTTTACATATTTTCGGTAGCATCCTAGCCGGGGATCCAACCAGTCTGTCAGATATCCATCGCGATAGTAGCAATATAGTGTACGATGACCACCACGCGATGGTAGCTACTGCCCACTTATAACCGAGACTTTGCGGCAAATATGCTTGCCATGGAGTAAGGAGCTGAAAGAGTATTTAACATCTTTTTTAAAAACATATAAGTCCCACTATTGGATACATTTTTTTTTTAAAACTACACGGCACTAAGGAATAATCCTTGTATTGCGGGGGACTTTACAAACATACAATTTCACGGACACAAAATATAATAATAATAATAATATCAGTCGTTTGGCGCGAGCGCTAGCTAACGGTTGGTTCGCGCGATTCGTGTGATATTGATAGGCATTGTTAATCACAATGCCGTCTAATGTTGTAAAATGTCCAAATTGCAATGTGGTAATAAACGAGGTGCTTGCATTTATTTGCAATAAGGTCGATGTCATGGATGAAGAAAGCATAAGTCGTATTTGTGTGAGTGCTTTCTCTGAAAATGACATTCTAAGTGCTAAGAATCTATTATTTGATTCATTACCCACGGCAAGACGCAAGAAAATCAGAAAAAGGCAAGGAAAGACTCTGCGTGATATCGACGACATTATCACCGTGATCAAGGAATCAGACCCTGAAGACTTTCCTATATTTGTAGCCAGGGATCTACAAAAGTTAACGCCGGTTTCATTTGATCATGTTGACGTAACACGATTATTAAAGGACCTTGTAAGACTGCAAAATGAAATTCAAATCATCAAAGAGCAATATGCTACTACAAGTGAATTAAATGATATTAAATTGGACCTGGAATCACTAAAGAAAGCCTCTATTTATTTACAATAGAGGAAACGTCAATACGAAACGCGGTGCGTGTTTATTGAACAGTTTTGCATATGATAGTGGACCAATAGGAATGCCTCCATTGCATAATGAAGAATCCATTTCCAAATATCAACAGATATCCCCACCGGCGACTCGAGATTACCGGAGTATTCTTAAAACTAATTTTTTGTTGGGGGGTAGCTCTGCGCAACAAGCACAATTTGCTAACGGACAACAAACAAATGAATTAGAATCAGCAGCTCTGAGCGAAAAAACCCTAAACGGGCAGGCAGAAACGGCCGAACCTAAGCTGGCGACGACGGCAGCCGAGCCAGTGACGACGATGCCCGAGTGCGCTCAGTTCGCTGAGCGAGCAGCTATCGCGAGTAGTGTCGATGCTATGACTCATGCGCAGCGAAACCATTCACCGGTTGCGGTACACACTGCCGCGCCGGATGAGTGTAGTGGCACAATAAGTAAGGTGCGAAAAACGATCGCAGATACTGTGCGTGGTGGGGTATTTATGCCTGAGACCCCGGATGACAAATGGAACTTGGTTCAGCGCAGGAGGCTGAGAAATCGCTTTGTAGGCAACAGAGGAAAAGCGACCACAGATCCGGATGAGAAATTTAAGGCAGCGGATGTAAAAACCCCTATTTATATTTACAATGTAGCGAAGGAGGTGTCCGTGTGTGACATACAAACATACATTCAGAGCAGGACCAGCCTCGGGGTGAAGCTGTTTAAAATAAATATGAGGAAATCAAAAGATTATGACGCATACAAGATTTTTGTGCCAAAAAGTAAAGAAGATATATTTCTGAGTGATGATTTTTGGCCAGATGGAATAGCTTTTCGCCGTTTCCTTAATCTTGGCTATAATGGGTATGATCGTGCCAACAGCGTAAACCAATTAAAATCATAATGCATAACACCCTGAACACAGCCTATTTTTCCACATTTAACTGTAAAAATGTGGTTAGATCTATTGAATGTGTGAGGAGACTATGCCAAAAAAGCGACGTAATTGCACTACAAAAGACATGGTTACTACCTCACGACATTGCATATTTGGGTAGCATCAATGAAAACTTTTGTTTCACCGCTATATCCGCGGTGGATACGTCGGTCGGCGTGCTGCGCGGGAGGCCTTACAGTGGTGTGGCACTCTTGTGGCGAAAAACTCTTTTCAGCTGTGTGTCAGTGATACCATGTAGTAGTGTTCGGCTCGCCGCGATTAAAATATCGCTTCGCGATCGTTCCCTGTTGGTTTTCTCGGTTTATATGCCTACCAACTCAATAGAAAATCTAACGGAGTTCACACAGTGCCTCAGTGAAATTTGTGCTATATGGAGAATCAAAACGTGGACTCAGTGTATATGTTGGGTGACTATAATGCACATCCAGGTGAGCTGTTTGCTTCTGAACTATCGAACTTTTGTACAGAACAAACATGGTCATGCGTTGATATAGACCTGTTGCCGACGGACACGTATACTTTTGTGAGTGACGTCTACGGTAGCCTACGGTGGCTGGACCACTGCATTGTGACGGATGCTGCACGGCAAACCGTTGTTAGTGTTAAGGTTCTATATGATACCTATTGGTCGGATCATTGTCCTTTACAGATAGAATGTGACATTAGTTTAATAAAACCTAAAGTTGTGTTTTCTGATAATTGCCATAATAGTGTAATTTGGGGTGATAGGGATCAGTCGCAAATATACCAATATTATAATTTTTGTAATTCTAAATTAAAAGATATTAATTTTCCAGTAGAATGTATAGACTGTGCTGATAAAATATGTGATGATAGTTCGCACAAATTGTTAATTAATAAGTTATACAATGAGATTGTAAAAATTCTGACCGAGAGTGCAAAAAGCTGTTTTATAAGGACAAGGGGTAAAAAATATAAACATGTAACTGGGTGGAATAAGCACGTAAGGGCCGCCCACGAGAGGGCTCGGCTATGTTTTCAGATGTGGCAGCTTTATGGTAAACCTAGAGCGGGATCTGTTCACAGTGAGAGTTCTGGTCGAGTCGAGAAGAGTTTTTAAGTCTAAATTAAAGTGGTGTCAAAACAATCAACAACAAATCAAAATGGACATTATTTCGCTACACCACTCCAGCAAGGACTTCAAACTCTTCTGGAAAGCCACAAATATACTCAGTCCGAAGCTGAACCGTCCCGTGAGCGTCGCTGGAGTGCAAGACCCTGCAGGAATAGCTAGAGCTTTTCAGGCGCATTTTAGGGTAGACCAGCCCATCGGAACGACGCCGCCTGCGGTGTTTAATAATGGGTGTCGTACTGCTAACCTGGCACTCAAATTTACTACGAAAGATGTTGAGAGTGTGATTGAAAAGATGGTACGTGGTAAATCTCCGGGATACGACTATCTCAGCATCGAACACCTGCAGTATGCCGGCGCTCACCTACCGAGAGTGCTATCCTTACTTTTTAATCTGTGTCTGAGTCATTCGTACCTGCCCGATAACCCGATGCACACCACGGTGGTGCCCATTGTAAAGAATAAGACGGGGGATGTTTCGGACCTGTCCAACTACAGGCCTATCTCACTGGCGACTATTGTGGCTAAGGTGCTGGACAGTTTGCTTGACCGACACCTACGCATGCACATCAGACTAAACGATGCTCAATTTGGGTTTCGGTCAGGTTTATCGACAGAAAGTGCTATCTTGACTCTCAAGCAAGCTGTCCAGTACTACACAGCTAGAAAAACTCCTGTATATGCCTGTTATTTGGACCTATCTAGAGCATTCGACCTAGTGAAGTATGACTTACTGTGGGAGAAGCTGGCGCTTGAGTCGGCCTTCCCAGGGGAGTTAGCGTCACTATTTAGATATTGGTATAGTCACCAAACAAACGTTGTGAAGTGGGCGGACTCATACTCGAGCATGTACAGGTTGGAATGCGGGGTGAGACAGGGGGGGTTTCTTCGCCGAGTCTTTTCAATCTGTACATGAACCGGTTGATTGATGAGCTCAGTAGCACCAAACTTGGCTGTCACATAGATGGGGTGTGTTTCAATAATATCAGCTACGCTGATGATATGGTGCTGCTGAGCCCTTCGATTAGAACCCTGCGCATGCTACTGGAGGCATGTGAGTCCTACGCGGAGGCCCATGGGTTCAGATATAACGTTAAGAAGAGTGAGTTCATGGTGTTTAGGGCCGGTTCTAAGACCTATCACAATGTACCACCCATAACCCTAGATGGTACTCCTCTTAAGCGCGTCTCAAAATTTAAATATCTGGGCCATTGGGTCACCGAAAACCTTGAGGACAATGAAGATATTGAGAGAGAGCGCAGGGCCTTAGCCGTCCGATGTAACATGATGGCTCGCAGGTTTGCTCGCAGTTCCAAGGAGGTAAAAGTGGCACTTTTTAAAGCCTACTGCCAGTCACTTTACACCGGCAGCCTGTGGGTTAATTATACGCAGAGGGCGTATAACGCGCTGCGCGTTCAGTACAACAATGGGTTTAGGGTGGTGATGGGGTTGCCACGTTTCTGCAGTGCGTCAGGAATGTTCAGTGAGGCGCACACTGATGGCTTTCACGCTATCATAAGAAAGCGTTGTGCGTCTCTCTTGAAGCGCCTGCGTGGCAGTCCCAACACCATTCTCAACACATTGATGGATAGGTGGAACTCTCCGCTTTTGGGGCACTGGATAAGCCTACATTCAACCCAATGTTTGCCCCAGTCACGAATGTTCCCTAGTTAAGTAGTAGTTCGGTCGTTTTATTCTTATTATATTATTAGTAAAAATATTGACATTTGAATTTGTGAATAATTTAGATTTTGATTTAATTGTGTGTATTGTTATTATTCTTATTATTTATTAATATTATTACTTTATGAAGATTAATTTTATGAGTTGTGAACTAAACAACTTGAACTTTATTATTATTCCTTTATTTACAATTCTTTTTCCACTTAATACATTTTTAAATATAAATATATTATAAAAAATAACATTATATTTAAAAATATAAAAAGTGTGTAGTCCCACCGGCAGCGAGTACAAGGACCAAACTGCCAGTGGTTAGGGTTCCAGAGACAGGAACTTCCTCACAATGCGTGCCGTGTCCAGATGTACCGCCTTCTATATCAGACCCTTAACCCAGCCACCTAACGCGAGCCTCTTGAGATGTTGATCGAGGCTCTTGGCTATCAGTCCGTTAACTGTAACAACTATCGGTACAATGATAGCCGAATCCACATTCCACACGTGAACAATCTCCTGCGCCAAGTCCAGATACTTCATCTGTTTATCTTTTTCGGCCTTCACGAGATTCTCGTCATGCGGAATGGTGATATCAACAATCATTGCTCGGCGCTCAGATCGATTAATCACCACAATATCAGGTTTGTTGGCCACAACAGTCCTGTCTGTGATGATTGATCGATCCCAGTACAGCGTGATACGACCGTTTTCGAGAACTGGCTCAGCTGTATACCTGTAGTAAGGTACCTCGACGTCCACAAGCCCGTATTTCAGAGCAAGTTGTTGGTGGATGATCCTGGCCACTTGGTTATGTCTGTGCAAGTACTCGCCGTTAGCAAGACGAGAACAACCCGAGACAATATGCCTAAGGGACTCACTGGACGGTGGCAGGTACGGCAAATATCGGCAGCACCGTCCCCAAGTCTCCGGTAGTTGTTCGCCATGATAACTTCGTCAGCAATTGCACAGACAAAACCTTCGGTTTCCCCAAAGAGGTTACCAAAACGTAGCCAGGACACGGAAGCTAAGAAGTCTACATCAGGCCCATGTAGGGCCCGGTAGAAAATTCCGTGGAGCTCCTTGCTCTGCCATACGGCCCTGCGTTCATCAGTACTCAGCACTACTGGTCTGCGCCAGTTCTCCTTAGCCAAGGAGAATGGAGTGAGTCCGGAATCTACAGTGACCACATCACGATGCATATCCCTATCAGTATGCAGGAAATATTCCCTAAGGTTGCACACCTCACGATTGTGCAAGGTCTTGGCATTTAAGAAACCTCGACCTCCACACTTTCGTGGGATGTAAAACCTCATAACTGATGAACGAGGATGATGCATACGATTTGCGGTCAAGAGACTGCGGACCCTTCTATCCAAGGTGTCAAGTACAGTCTGAGTCCACTTGAGTATGCCGAAAGAGTACATAAGAAGTAGCATGACCCAGCCGTTGCAGGCGCCCACCTTGTTTCCACCTGATAGAAGACTACTTAGTACTTTCTTCAGGCGGCCAAAGAAGCGCTCCCGCAACGATTGTTTCATGTCCAACTCACTAATGCCTAAAGCTTGCCGCATACCCAAGTATTTATAGGTATCAGTAACGAGAAGAGGTCGTAAATAAGTAGAATCCGAGAGTTGAATTCCCTCGGATTCCACTACTCTTCCCCGTTTTACATGCATGACCGCACATTTGTCTACACCAAATTCCATCCCAATCGAATTACTAAAGGACTTGGTTAACTTTAGTAACTCTATTAGTTGAAATCTGGTGGAGGCAAACAACTTAAGGTCATCCATGTGATACAGGTGGGATATTTCACGACCATCACCTCGCAACCTGTAGCCTAGCCCTGAACTCTCTAATAGTGTACTGAGAGGGTTCATGGCTAGACAAAACCATAAAGGACTCAGACTGTCACCCTGGAATATACCCCGCTCAATCCTTATAAGCTCACCGCAGCGAACCAGAGTCTGCCAACACGCTGGATAGCTAAGAGCTGTTCTCCAGTGCCCCATACATCATTCTAGGAAGGTGCATAAAGTAGGATGAACTTTATATAATTTCAGCACCCTCAAGAGCCATGTATGTGGCACAGAATCAAAAGCTTTTATATAGTCTATCCAGCATGTCACCAAATCCTTTTTCCTACGGCAAGCATGTTGGCTAATTGCCGTATCAATAAGGAGGAGCTCCTTAGTACCACGGCCCCCACTCCTACATCCATTCTGAGAGAAAGACATGACCGAATTTGTTTCAATATGATTAGAAATTTTTGTTCTCAGAACAGATGTAAGGAGCTTATAGAGTGTCGGTAAACACGTAATTGGTCTATAATTACATGGTTCCGTGGTACTGCCTGATTTATGGAGCAAATGATTGATGCCAGTAGTCATAAAATCCGGCAACGACCCCGATTCCACAGCCGATTGAAACTGAGAAGCCAAACGAGCGTGTGAACTTCGTAGCCACTTAAGCCAAAAATTGTGCAGTCCGTCCGGTCCCGGAGACTTCCAATTTACCAAAGAACGGACTGCACAGGGTACGTCTTGTTGTTCTATTTTGATTTGTTCCATCGCTGGGATTTGTTCACAAGCTCGTTCAACATTCTCAATCCAATCGCCCTCAGTATGTATGATGGGCACCGACCAGATGTTGCGCCAAAATTTATTTGTTGTTTCAGCATCCGGCAGCTGTACATCACACATACCTTCACGAGGCCGCTCCCAGCTTCTATAAACTGACTTCTCATTTTTTTGAAACATGCGATTCACAGTATAGCGTTCCATACGTTTTTTGTATCTGCGAATTCGATTAGCCCATGCATATAGTTTTTGTTTCAGGAGGTCGATGCGCTCCGTAACACGGGACATAAAATCTTGAGGCCTAATTCCAGTCCCCAAGAATGCCCCTTTTACGAAACGCATCACTCGTGGACGTGTATTGCCCATCCTGAAACAATTCAGTTTACCAATTAGCACCCTTGTCTCGGCGATACGGCACTCAATCCTGCACTGCCATACAAGTTTCGCATACAGCGGCCGCATAGTGGACTCCTTTTTTAAAATAGCATGTCCAGCCATAGGGCACGCCGCAACGGCTGTACAGTACAAGATGGAGTGTGTATCGGCATGATTTTCACTAGTGTCTAAGTAACTAGGCAAAAGCGAATCAAGGGTACTAACCAGCAACATGTTCCTCCTATGCACGGGTAATCGAGGCAGATAGGGCCTAAATTCTATTGGTTTGAATCTATACTCACAAACCGCATATTTCAAAGCCTCTCTTACCTCATTGCAGTACTGAGTGTTGACAGAAATAGTCTCATCACCCACATTCTCGTATGACCTTTGTGGAACATGGTCTTGAACGGATGTAACAGTTATTGGTTGCAAGGAATGCGGGTAACATGACTTGTCCGTATAAACTCCGAGCGTAGCCGATCAAGTACGGTGTCGTCCAACGTGCGAGATCGTTGAATGGCCCGTACTTGGTCCGATAGTCGCTGAACCAAGACGTTGATGGCTGGTTCCAGACCCTGAAACAGAAGCAGCATACGGTCACGGTAAGCGGTAAGGCAAATTCCTCCCTCTGTGGCCCCAAAATAGGCGCGCATGACATTTTCGTTTATCGAATTCGTCCATTTCATGCGCTGCACTTTACCACTGGCAGTAGGAACCCTGTTTGAAGCCGGTGGGCCTCGGGGTGCCAAACTAGCCGGTGCCCGGCCTCTCTTTCGCCGACGTACTGGTATTGGCGACGTCGGCGCTGAGTAGTACTCATCACTGGAAGAGCTCAGTGCGTGTGGTGTGACCGGTACCGCTGGTGCGATCACTGGTGGCTGCGGCGCAGAGCTGTGTGACGAGCCCGGGGGTGGTATGCGTGCTGCTTGTGCTTTTGATCTGGTTATCATATTATTAAAACGGTATTTATATCATTTTGTAGATTAGGATTTTCATCTTGACGTTTGGTCTCGTGTCAAATGTCATATTGTTATTACTTTATGCTTTTCTTCGTATTTTATAAATTTCCCAATAGATATAATATATAATTTGCGTTCTTCAGTTCTTTATATTTTACTGGATGTTGTTAAAAATATATAAATATTATAAAATAATATGTTTAATCAAAATTCATTTACAAATACAGTTAGCCGTTTTAGTGTTGCCAGATCATATATAAATACCGTTATTATTATTATTATTATTATTGGATACATTTTTTTAACAAAAGACTACACTCTGCACTAAGGAATAAGCCTTGTATTGCGGGGGACTTTACAAACATACAATTTCACGGACACAAAGTATACCCAGACTCAGAACTTTGTGGATCACACAAAGAGTTGTCCTATGGGAATCGAACCCAAAATACTCGGGTAGCCCGGTAACTAAAGCACTCCGTCATCGCATTTTTTAAAATCGGGAGGAATATTTAGTATTGCTTAATATTATTTTTATCTACTCCTTTAGTACACTTTTACGATACCCATGAAATGGTAGAGAGTGGTAACATAAATAATAATAAAGATTTAGGAAAGAATATTAAAATGGGGTACCCTTTAAGCATATAGAACACACACATACACACTTCGTAAGAAGCCGCAATACGCGTCGCATCGCGTCACGTCGCTCACCTAAGACAACGACTCTATTTGTCTGTATGTACATCTTTATATTTCGTTTTAAGAAAAGAACTTAAATGCTTTGTCGTCATGTCGGGGAAAAAACTATTTGACGCATGCATCTACTGTTACTAACCTAAATGTTAGTTAACAGATAGGTTTATCTAAACTAAACAATGCAGTCGAGACATGTAGGTTCTTCACACCGGCATAATTAGTGGAGAGCGAAAAAAAAAACAAGAACTCTTTTAAAATATATTTAAAATGAAATAACGAGACCTAAATAGTATCATTCAATTGTTTTTCCTATATCATTTTGGTTTAAAACTAAATAAAAGAAAAACCAGCCAGTATTACGACAAGAAACAGATGTTAACCTATTTTCAACTTTTTTTTTATATAGCGGAATATAAAAAAAAAGGGTAAAGAATATTAAAAAAAAAATTGTCAGTGTGTGAATAAATTTGACCGAAATGCACTAGCATTTAATATGAGCAAATACAGAATAAAAATATTTACATGTGAAATAATCAATGCCAAAGTAACAGTCCACCCTGGAGAAACTCTTCTGATTGTTTGCATTCTGCTCCATTCTCTAGCAAGAGTCTCAGCTCGCCAGTTATCTGACTTATCCATTGTAATTGAATCTATAAACAAATAGGAAAATAATCTTTAAACATCATCACTAATTTGCCCTTGTTCTAACATAATAATATACAAAAAAAACCATAGCATCAAGCCTGTATTCCCCGAAGGGGCAGGCAGAGGTGTAGGTATTACACACCCACGATTCGCCAGCTATGTTTGAGTCCCACGTAATAAGGGGCGAGCCTATTGACGTCTACCGGGCACATTTCCAAACTCCGGGCTGCTACTGAGAATTTTTCTTTTTACGGAAAAGCTCAATAACATTGCGCGACCTGGGGATCGAACCATCATGATCAGCAGTCATACACACTACCGCTGCACCACCGAGGCAGTTCTAATAATATCCTGCTCCTGATTCCGTCTTTAGAATATAAGTAAATAAATCACTCTAAAGTACATTAATTGTCTCATTCTCATTTTTCCAGGATGAAAAAAATAGTCTGGGTTCCAGACTATATGTATGCAAAACCCCATGATGAGTGTGAAAGCAAAACAAACAAAATATATACATACTAGCTGACTCGGTGAACATCGTACCGCCAATTTTATTCGTGAACATTTTGCAATTATATAATAAAACATAGGTACGTGATAAAAACTATCCTATCTTACCCGTTGTCCTAGGTGAGCGACGTGACGCGACGCGACGCGATGCGACGTATTGCGGCTAATACTTTAACCGCTTTACGTCGCATTCATATTAGGCGACAACGTAGGCCATAAGTACATACAACCTCTATTTGATATTTTCGTGTCGCGTCGCGTCGCGTCGTATTAACGCGTTTGCCGTTCACCTAGGATAACGGGTAAGGCACGCCAGCAAAACACACATTTAAAAAAAGAACGTGAAAATCGGTTAGATAGTTTCGGAGTTCATCGTGTGCAACAATGTGACACGAGAATTATATATAATAGATTATGTATGAACTTTATGGCGATGATCTTGAGTGGAGAAGATACATAGTTTACTCTGGTGACTCCGAGTTTTGGAAATAAATTATAAAAAATATTTTTCGTAATTATGTCGAAAATAATAAATAAGTTGCAATATATGTTACTTACCTCTATAGGGTGGATTGTATTGAGACCAATCTAAAAAGAAGATATCACACCGACATTGATTGAAGTTGATCCAAGCCATTTTGATACCCTGAAATATTATAATTTTCAAAGAAAGTGGCAGAGATAAGCTAGACAGAGATAATTTTTCAATATACAAAAAGTAATGTCCTAATCATAAAATAGCTTTGAAAATATATGATAGGCATTAAGATATCACAACAGCCTGTCAGAGTGTAAAAAAGGTCAACACATCTTAACTACTATAAAGCTGTAACAGAGCTGTGTCTCTACATTTAAGATATTTGAGAAAAAAAAATACTGTATTAGACTATATAGGCGTCTCTGAACACAAAACATTTATTTTTAGATTTTTGTCTATTTGTCCCGCCTATTCTCTCCTTAGTATCTTATTTAATAAAAATAATATCTATTATAATAATAATAGATTTTAAATTTATAAGCAAATGACTAGAAACGTTTCGAAAATATTAGTGTAGATAGGGATAAATATCAAACAGTTATTTTATTATTTTACGGTGAAGGTCCAAACAAATAAGGCTGGATTCGGTCCTTGGTTGTCCTTGCTAACATGTTATAGGAGCAATTGATAGAGAGCAGGCAGATGACACTATTTACCTTTAAAGGAACGGCACAATAAATAAGAGCTTGAATGATGTTTTCTTCTGAGCGTGCCAGCGGCAGTGTTAGTCCGAGTGTCCCAGCCTCTGCCGCTAAAGCGTGCAGCGTGGAGAACCATGTGGCCTATAAAAATAGCATATATGCAATAGATAATATAAACGCACTATGCATATTATAAACCAATCAAATTAGCCTCTTTTTCCACTGCTAGACATAGGCTTCTTCCAATTTCAAATCTCGTCTTGGTTAGGCTAACTCGTGCTAGTGTAGTTACGTAACACGATAATTATATATTATTAAATACGCACTGTATAAAGTATGATACATAAAATAGAGAGAACAGAAACAGAGATATCCTGTCAACTTGTCAGTGTTATATAAACATGGAGAGAGAAATATGTTTAACTTTTTGTCTATTTTAGATAAACTTCTATTACCACGCTTACTGAAGTTTAACCTTGAAAGCAGTTTTGGAAAGTATGGTACTTTATTTGAATTGAAACAAAATACCTCATAAGCGATACAAATACGATCTCTGCGGAGAATCTGTGGAGTGAGGCTGACCGACCGCATTCGTAACAACGACGTAAGAGAGCGAGTAGGTATGAAAGAGAGTATTGGTGTAAAGATGCAAAAGGGAATGCTCCGATGGTTCGGACATGTGGAAAGAATGCCGGATTTGCGACTGGTTAAGAAGATATACAATGCGAAAGTGGAAGGATGTAGTGTGTGTGTACCTTTTTTTTTGTTATGGCGGGAAAAAATGTACCTAACCGTACACCCTGTCTTTCGGGACAACGAACAGGGTAGCTGGGCCCTCTACCACTAAATAAACGCGCCGTGTGTCGTCTCTCCGCCTGTATTGGCGGGCCACTGGAACTATGTTACATTATTTCAGTGGTCGCCGGCCTACTTAGACCAAATTGGTCATGTATTGAAGGTCAGGAGTCTCCGAAACCAGCGAGCGTGTATGAGGAGAATTATTAATGATGAGGAAGCGAGAGATGTAGGCAAGAATCTTTCTGCCTACCCCGCAAGGGAAATGGTGTGATGCTAATTAGAAGTATATATACGTAAGTTTGGCCGTGTGGGGCCGGCTTTAGAATTGTCCCACCCCTCTCCACCCATGGGAGTCGTAAGAGCCGACTGAGGGAATATCGGGGAGAGTGGGCAGCAGCACTCCCTCGAGTATTATCAACATCCACTGCGATCGCCAACCCGCCTGCCAAGCGTGGCGATTACGGCACTATACCCCCAATTTGGGGAGGCCTATGTCCAGCAGTGGACGTCGAAAGGCTGATGGATGAATGGCTACATAAGTTTGCTTTTATAAAAACTCTTCAGCGGATTCATTTTCTTACCAAGCCTTAGAATAAAACACAGAAATAGGCTTCTTATAGGTACAAATTGTGCCAAAATTATTTTAATATATTTTAGCATATCAAAACAAAATAAATGAGATTAAACGAAAATTTTGCGAAGATAGAATATTGAAATAGGTTAAAAAGGCGAATAATATTAATTATTATTCACAAAGGGCTTACGAAATATAGCGTGTCAGCCATAAAACCTGCAATTAGTGGTAATAGGGAGAGTTGCAGGCCGCCTCTACGAAGTATCCCGCGCCACTGAACTAACGCGTATAATGCTGATAAAGAACCTAGCACACCACCCCATACCTGCAATAAAAACAATTTATTATTTTACTAATTTCTAATGAAAGTACTTATTTTTACTAATATTATTAATGCGAAGTTTAGTTTATTTGTTACGATTTCACGCTGTAACTAAGGAAGTTATCAAACAAATAAATTACGTTAAATAGTTTATAGTTTATGCGAAAGGGAATGCTCCGATGGTTTAGACATGTGGGAAGAATGCCGGACGAGCGACTAGTTAAGCAGATATACAATGCGAAAGTGGAAGGATGTAGGTACAGGGGGAGACCAAGACTCACCTACCTAGACCAAATCGGTCATGTATTGAAGGAGGGTGGAGTCAGGAGTCTCCGAACCGGCGAGCGTGTATGAAGAGAGTTATGAATGTTGAGGAAGCGAGAGATGTATAGTAATAGAGCATCTTGGCACTCTGTTCTCTCTGCCTACCCCACAAGGGAAATGGCGTGATGATAAGTAAGTAAGTTTATGCGTGATGTGCCTACAAACACACAAATATTTACAAAAATGTTTTGGCTTGAGATACTGCTAAATAGCATACCTAATAATGTTATTTTCTGAAAAATCTCAAAATTACTGCACTAATCATTCTGAATTCTGATTTTGCATACTGGTCTCTGGAGTCTGTCCCAAAAAAGGACATACTTAGGCTAATTTCTATCTCAGAATAAAATAATGGTTCCTGTGGGATAGCCATTTTTGCATAGAGATAATTAAAAAAGTATCTTATGAATCATATGTGATACATAACAATTAAATTTCTATTGTGTCTATAAGCGGACAGGGAATGGGTTAATCTAGCGTATCATCGAACTTCCTACCAAATTTCATTTAGCTCCGCTCAGGTTTGCATAGTTTTTTTATAAACATACTTTTTTTCATATAAGTCTGAATTTCAGAATAGGACATATCCCGGAAAAAATATTAACTCCTGCAGGATATCTATTTTTTATCTAAATTCTACGTGGATAAAGGTTACGGACATAATCTAGTATTACCTATATATATATATCATAAATTATAAATGAATAAATATAAATAAATATTCACGGACATTTCACACAACGTCCTCTGGTCCCAAACTAAACTTAACGCTTGTGCTATGGGTACCAGATTACGGATTATAATACATATATTACTTTTGATGTGAAACATCTAATGCGGTGGGAGGGTAAAATCGGCTGTTAGCGTGGCGACGCTTTTATTGTACTTGTCCCGTTCAAATCTTGCAAATTAAATATGACACACTTGCCGGTTTCCGATTGAGCTGCAATTTTACACGCATGTGTATATCACGTGACGATGCAATATTATGATGACATGGAGCTGATCTGACGATGGAGCTGGAAGGTGGACATAGGAACTCGATAATGAAACTGCGCAACCCCATCGAATTTGCGCTCGCATGATTCGTCTTGCCGAGTACTTTGTGTCTAGATAGTATCCAGGGGCTGATGATGGAGCTGGAAGGTGTCCACAGTAACTCTATCATGAAATGACGCAACCCCATCGAGTTTGGACACGTTTGGTTCATCTTGATGAGTACTTTGCCTTTAGATGGTATCCAGGGTCTGATGATGGAGCAGAAAGGTGGCCATGCGAAACTCTGTAATTAAATGTTTTCACATCTGCTAGACCCCGCGATGTCTAGTTTTTTTTTTGTAAATACATACTTATAATAGATAGAAAACACCCAGACGCAGTACAAATATCTGTGTTCATCACACAAATAATTGTCCTGAGCGGGAATCGAACCCACGACCTCGTGCACGGAAGTCGGTTACACTACCGTCTACGCCACGAGGCCCGTCATAGGAAGGTGGATAGTAGGATTGATCAAGGAAATATTTTACTTTTAAATTAACTATGGAATGTAATGAAGTTGAGGATTAATGTATTTCTCCATAAGAAAATTAGTAACGTCATACGTAGGTACTTAGAGAGGATGTATAAGATCACAATTTAAGAATATACTACCTCTAGACCCCGACGTACGCCAGCTTCAGGCATAAAATGAATCACTTTCAAAGTTGCCACAATTGTGTTTGAGAGGTCTGACTTCGTAGCGTAATTCACTTCGATTGATACGTTAATTTTTAGTGAACTTTCACTGCTTTTATCTCTTCTTACCCTAGTTAGAAAAACAATAACATTTGTGAGATTATTATTTAGTGTTTTTTCTGAAGTGAAACTTCTAATGCGACTTTCAACAAGGTTGCGTTAAACATTTAACGCTACCACGGAGGGGGTATGAAAGCACTGTTGCGTTAAACGTTCAACTCTCCTGGGGAGGGGGAATAGAAAGAGACAAAGCGAGAGTGAATGCGTGGCACTCGAACGCATGCGCGTAGTATACCTGTTTTTTATGTTTTACTTTTCAGAAGTTTCACTTCTTCGGTGTGTGAATTGCATTTTTTTTTTTTTATCAACCCTTTTTCTTTCTTGCTATGGCCCAGTACTAGTTGGCAGATACACAATCTGACGAGAAAATCTCTCAGGCATGCAGGTTTTCTCACAGTGCTTTTCTTCACACAGTGATAAATTGTAAATAAATTACACAGATAATTTCGAAAAGTCGTAAAATAAAGGTGTCTGCCATACTAGGTCTGGACCTTGGACTCGGGATCGAATCCGATATATACTCGTCCTTGCTGTCCTTGATTTTACCGATAGTCTATCACTGCTATTAAAAATGCTTAAAAATATTATATATAAAATATCAAACTTTTACCTACGTTTCACTTTTTCAGTCTTTCATGTATATAATAGTACAATCTATTAATGAAAAAAAAAAACAGACACCACGGTAAGAACAAGGGCTGTTGTTGCTACCGAGGCATCAAGTTTTTTTTCTTAATCCGAGTTTTCAACTTCAAGAGGTCCCGAATTATCAAAATGTTGTGCGCATTAATATTAACCCTTTCCCGTATTTTGATATTATAATGTAATTTATCACTGCTCGGTGAAAGAAAACTTCGTGAAGAAACCTGCATTCCTGAGAGATGTTCTCGACCGCTTGTGAAGTCTGCCAACCCGCGTTGAGTCAGTATGGTGGACTATGGCCATATTTCTCTCACCGAGATATCTGTGCCTAATAGTGGGATAGCAAAAAGGTTTGAAAGAGTATTTGACATGCTTAGTCGTATAAATTTAGCAGGATCCTGCTCGTGACTGTTATTTTCAATTTCACATTTTTCCACTGTTTTAATGTATATGGAAAGAGAAGTAGTTACAGATCATTGTTGACTGACGGGCCTCGTGGCGTAGTCGGTAGTGTAACTGACTTCCGTGCACGAGGTCTTGGGTTCGATTCCCACTCAGGACAATTATTTGTGTGATGAACACAGATATTTGTTCTGCGTCTGGGTGTTTTCTATCTATTATAATGTATTTATTTACAAGAAAAAGGTAATATTATGTATTATATCCGTAATCTGACATGATCCGTGATCTAAACATAACACAAGCACTGAGCTTAGTTTAGGACCAGAGGGCGTTGTGTGAAAATGTCCGTGAATATTTATTTCTTTGTTGCTGAGGACTGCTAAGATAGAGGTCAAGACAGTATTGAGGTCAATCTCCAGTCTGAGGAACAGACATACTATCTAATAGTAACTTTTAAAGATTCGCGAATTGTACACATATTTAAAGTAACATAAACGGGGGGGGGGCTTTTTTCGCGTATAAATTAGGTGAAATTATTAACTACCTTTTTGTCCCGTGACCACGGCTGCTGCAACGCAGTTGAAACGTCGGGACGCGAAAAAAGACCCGTTTATGTTATGTAAATAATATCTAATGTTTTGTAGTTAGCGTATTTGATGATAAATTATCACCGTCCGATGAAACTGCATGCTTGAGAGGTTCTCTCGACGGCTTATAAAGTTTGCGAACTTATTTCATATTCTAAGTTGAGGGCAGACTTGCAACCTTAAGTGGCTGGGAAAAAAAAATCATGAATTAGCGTATGTACTTACTGAATTTTAATAAACATAGTTTGTAGGTAGACGGTAATCGTTGTATTGGTTGTGGTAGAGAGAGTCTTGTCCACTACAAAGTATCTCTTAAACTTTTTTGACAGCCAAGTTCCTTTCTGAAACATATAATAGGGATGTTTACTGCCATCATTTCTCGGCAGATGGCGTATTATCGATGTGGCCATTGAAAACTCATTTCCATACAATTTGTAACCTGTCATACAAAAATAACCCCCATGTTCATTTATTCCCCGAAGATCCAATAAATAAAAAAGGTGGTAAAAGTTTTGTAGCTAGACAGCATAGCGTCTTTCAATTCTTTAATCTTCCAGGTACTATACATTTTAATAATATCGCAGATCAACCGGGTTAAACACAAACAATAGCAAACAGTTCTCAGGCAAATAAAGCCACTACAAATTTGATAGTGGCCATCTCGCCGATAGCGCCTTCTGCGCTCAGCTTTGCCCGTGAATCCCCATTGACATAATAATATATAAAGGAAAGAAACACACTTTCATTTTTATTATATTAGTAAGGATATCTGGATTAACTACTTTTATAATACTTACCTGTATACTATAGCCGTTGGGTTTTCGTGGATACACTGGAATTTGTACTAGATTGCCATTTGAGTTTAAATATGGTGCAACTGTCACATTCAAGGCATCTTTTGTTACATTTGAAACATTAATGGTACAATTGTCTCTGAAAATACTGTACTGTTAATGTATAATTAATTTAATAATAACAATTTTACGTTACGTGCTACAGAACTTTTTATTTGATATTATTCAAAGTCCTGTTTCACATATACTTACTTATATGTCTTTATGTGGAATAGATATTTCGGAGGATACCCATCACCCACGGATTGTCGGTCCCAGTTATCTTATTATATAAAATAACCTAGGTCCTCACGAATCAAAATTAATGTGGCGAAAGCAACATAGCATTCACACTGGAAAAATCTAACCATAATTCGATGTTGTAGGATCCCTAGAATTCCTATTTGGAATTTAATTAATTATATTAAGCCGTTTCTTTATTAAATGTGAACAATGTGTGTTTTTCATTTGTCAAAAAATGTTGGCTAAGATATTTTTTTGCGTAGTTATATAATTAATTTTCGAAATTATCGTACATGTATAAAAAAAATAGCATCACTGCTGTATTCCCTGAAGGGGTAAGCAAAGGTGTATTATACACCCACGGTTCACCAGCTATGTTTGAGTCCCACTTAATAGGGGGCGAGCCTATTGACGTCTACGGGGCACATTTCCAAACAACGGGCTGCAACTGAGAATTTTTCTTTTTTATAGAAATTTATCGAACCCGAGACCTCATGATCAACAGTCACTCACACTACCGCTGCACCATAGAGGCAGTTGAAAATAACTGGATCTTATCGTATATATATAAAATAAAAAGGTAGAAACCGATGCGTCTGTAAAATGAAGGTCAAAAATGGATTAGTGATAGTAAGAAAAAGTTTTAAATATGTATTATTAGAAAGACGACAACCTGATATAAGGAACAAACAGTTTAACGGATATAAATATTCAATACCTATCAATTATGTGGTCACTCGATTTAGGTCTTAGAGTCTAAGTCTCAGTCTTTTCGTTCGACATGATCTAAGACTTAGACCATGTCGAACGAAAAAAGAGTCTTAATCCATCAAAAAGATAAAGACGCATTAGCCCAATATATCTACACAAAAAAATATATAGAAGAATTAATAATAACGACTAAAGAAGTTGAAGTTTAATAACTAAGTAAATTTTATTAAAAATAGGGTATATAAAAATATTTATAAATGTACAAATTATTTGTGAATAAATTTGTACTTTAAAAAGTAGCGGAGCATGTCATTTGCTAAAAAATATAGATCTAAAATATTTATAAATGGTCAAAGACTGCGCCTTCTTATATAAAACAAGCGAAATAATAAAAAATCCTTTGAGGCCCGCGAGTAAACTAAGCCGTGAAAAGTAAAGTTAATTTAGTTCACCTTTGATGAATATTTTTCTTTGAAAGCTTTCAGCTATAGTAACGACAAGAGATTTTCAGATAACGTACCTAATCTAAATGATTCGATAGCAAAAATCATTATAAACCTCGACATTTCGAGATTTTTCCAAATTATGTGTGTATTTGTTTACAATTATCCACTGCTCAGAGAAAGAAAACATCGTGAGAAAACATGCATGCCTGAAAGATTTTCTCGACGGATTGTGAAGTCTATCAACCCGCATTGCCAGCGTGGTGGACTCTGGGCTAATCCTTCTCACCATTATAGAAGACCTGAGCCCAATAGTGGGATAGAAAAGGGTTGAAAAGAAAACTTAAAATAATACTTACTTAAAATCGTGCCCAATTCTAATATTGATGGATAAAAAGCACGGGGAAATTCGTTGATCTGGGTCCTCGAGGAACTTTAGTCCTCCATCAGATGTATAAACTGCTGCTGCTATTGTCAAGAAAACCTGCCATGATAACATTTAAGGAATTGTTAAATATCTAACACCAAATTAACGGACACAGAGTACATCCGGCAACCAGTAGCACTAGGACTGAGAAGAGCCATTTATGCATAATATGAAGAATTGTCCTGTGTGAGAACCGAAAGCATAACACCAAGCATGGAAGGTGGGAATCTAAACTACTAATCTCTAGAATGGCTGGACCGATTTGACGGTATTCTCACTGAAGAGTAACTTAAGCTACTTTTTTTATTGCATATGGTAGCAGACGGGCCACAGCCCACCTGATGGTAAATGGTAACCGTCGCTCAAGAACTCAACTATACCAAGAGTAATGTCAAGCCGCTGCTCACAATTTCATTTCACAGATAAGAAACAAGAATAAAGGGCTGTCTCCTCCTATAACCAAAACACACCAATGTGCTTCATGGCTCGTCACACGGGAGATAGTGTACCAACCTGCTCGGGCCCACTGTACCCAGCCAGTAACTGGGGACCCGAACAAAAAAAAACTAAATTCTATATAAGCTAGTAATAAATAAAATCACAACCGTCATGTATTACCCAGTTACTGCTAATGAGCTATTATAAGATAACATTACAGAAAATTTATTGTTTGTAACACGCCATCAGTGTATCATAAAGATCGTCATATTTTTAATGGTTTACCTCTCCACGTTGTAAATTCATTTCACCAGGATATTTGTCCGACAACGACGACTCTACCGTCAACGGAGGTAAATCTAGAAAAATAACCAGTAAGTCAATTGGTGCTGACTCAATTCCAAGGGTCATTAATAACCTTAAAACTAAATATACTTCCAAATTATTAAATAAAATAAATAACTATTCACGGACATTTTGACACAACGTCCTCTGGTCCCAAACTAAGCTTGTTTTATTGCAGTTGTAGTGGCACACGAGCCACGGCCAATCTGATGGTAAATGGTAACCATCGCTCATGGACTCAACTATACTGAGAGTATTGTCAAGCCGCTGCTCACCATTTCATTTCATCAATATGAAATGAAAGAATAAACGGCTCCTGCTACAGCCAAAACGCAACGATGTGCTTCATGGCCGGTCACACTGGAGATGGTGGTACCAACCCGCTCGGGCCCGATACCAAGTGAGTACTCCCACTCGGTACCCAGCCCTACCACCAGTCATGCAATGGATGATAATTGCTTACTTCCCTTAGTCGCCTCATACGACACCCGTGGGAAAGAATGGGGTGGTGACACTTGTATTCTTAGTCCGACACCAACACGGAAAGCTTAACGCTTGTGTTATGGATACCAGATTATGGATATAATACATATATTACTTTTTTTGTAAATACATGCTTATATTAGGTACACCCAGACGCAGTACAAATATCTGTGTTCATCCCACAAATAATTGTCCTAAATGGGAATCGAACCCACGACCTCGTGCACGGAAGTCGCTTCCTTTAAAATCCGTCCGTCAAATCTTTAGTAGTTATATCCTCATTAGTATTAAGAACAAATTATTACTCTTATTTCACAATTTACAAAACTGGATTTCACCCGTGATTTTGTATGAATAGACTTCAGAATTGAGTCAAATAATTATAGCGAGTAGGCACTTCAATATAAACACAGCGATAAGAGTTCTCACGTAATGTAAATAAACCAAGCCCTTTTACTTCCTCTTTAATATTTAATTCAGCCAGTCACCAAATCTGACACACTGAACGAACACGTCTTTTCATTTCTTTGCCAAACCTTATATTTTTAAGGCGTGAATAAATGTACCTAGCACACCCTGTCATTAGGGGCAACGAACAGGGTAGTGTGGGGCCCTCGTCCACTAAATAAACGCGACGTGTGCCGTCTCTCCACGTGTATAGGCGGACCACTGGAACTGTGTTACATTACTTCAGTGGTCCGTCAGCGGCTTACCCTTTTGGGTAGCCTCTACTGAGCGACGCATCCGCACACGGAGCGTCGCACCTACGTTGGAGGCTTCTTTTTGAACGTTCCCCTGTCCATCCACCCGCAGCCTCAGCTAGGGCGGCATCAGGCGCAGGTACTCGCACCTGCGCTCCAGTCGCTGGCGAGGGTTCGGCTCAGCGGAAGCATCTTCCTCCCTGGGCTTCTCCACTGCTTCCTTCTGCGAAATGATTTGCTCACAGAAGGCAGCGACCGCGGCCTAATTCCTGTCGCTGCTAAGCATCGCTCTGTCGACGCTCGGCAGCGAGAGGTCCCCTCCTATTGCCACGACGACATCACGGCGCTGTCCGGCCCAAGTCTGATATAGCCTGTCGTCCAAGGTCTGCATAGCCATAGACAGAACAGACCTTGGACGACAGCCATAGCATTAAAAGGATTATATCCATTTTTAGATTATTTCTTTGTGAGTTATATTATGTAATTTTTTTTTTGTTATTTACTATTCGGAATTCGGTCGAATAGTTCACAATATTCGGCCGAATACCGAACTGTGAAAAAATACAGCCGAATAGCCGAATACCGAATAGTTGCCGAATATTCGTGGCATCTCTAGTTTTTACCACTGAAGTAATGTAACAGTTTCAGTGGTCCGCTAGTACAGGCGGAGAGACAGCACACGGTGGGTTAATTTAGGTGGTGAGGCCCCCACACTACCCTGTTCGTTGCCCCGAACGATGGGGTATACGGTTAAGAACATTTTGTTCCCGCCTTAAAAAAATAAAAGGCATATATATAGTTTGCACAACGCGCGATGACATCACACGGTTTGTCTGACAACACCACTCCACCTAATGGAAGGTTTATATTTATATAACATGCATTGTAGTAAGTACTGCCCTTACTGCCGTGGGTGCTCTGGGGATACTGTCAGCTTTGAATTTTATAACTGAAAAAATTGCCGCGAAATCTTCAAGTTCGTATTTTATTTTTATATTGCTGTGTCGTTGTTAAATACAATGTTGCAAACATGTTGCTATTTGAAATAAATGGTACATACCTATCCTCTAATCTCTAAAGGATTTTATAATGTACTTACTATAAATTATGAAATAAAACTACATTTACGTAATCTCTCGCGTTTACTTGATTTTTTACTATCCGGATGTTTCGAATAGGTACTTTACAGCATTAAAACATCTAAGTCCGCCCAAGATCATGAATAGGTATGTTTTATTAATTGTCTCTGATTTATTTAGATAGATATCCTATTACATTCTATTTTCATATTATAACTAATAGGTACTTCTTTTTCGATATTCCGCGCCACATACACATAGTTATTGTATCGAATTTAGCTAGCAAACATGTCTGTGACAGTCTGTAATATAAGCTACAAGAAAGTGCCTAGGAACATATTGTATCAAGCTCGATCCTCTGCCTGATTTTGTCGTTGGCTTGCAAAGGTTTACCAACCTCCACTGGGTCAGCGTGGTTGACTTTGGCCTCTAAGAGCACATTATGGCCACCAGTCGCAGCGAGCGCACATTGAGCCACTAGAGGCGGCCACACTAGAACGACTAGTGGCCGCCACAAGTTGCGGACGCGTTTCTCCATACATTTTGTTTAGCATCGGCGCACACCGAGCGTTTGATTGGCCGCGTCCGAGCCACAAGCTGCGGGAGTCGACCGCGCTCGCTACTTGTGGCCGCGTTTTGTCGTTCGACTCGCGCGCACACACAGCCACTGTCTCCGGCTTCTCCCTTGTCCACACTTGAACAACTGCCGTATGTGGCAGCCAATGAAGGCCGCATCCAGCCACCAGTGGCTGCCACTGGTGGCGCCGTGAGTGGTCTGACTGAACCACTGGTGGTCGTGTTTAGTAGCGGCGACTGGTGGCCATAATGTGCGGCGGCTCTAAAAGGCGACCCGAGCTCAACAGTGGCATAGTGGCAGTGGTTTGTGAAAAAAATATTACGTAAATTTCTCAACTATGTTAAATAAATAAATATTCACAGACATTTCACACAACGTCCTCTGGTCCCAAACTAAGCTTAACGCTTGTGCTATGTATACCAGATTACGGATATAATACATATATTACTTATTTTTTGTAAATACATACATAGATAGAAAACACACATACGCAGTACAAATATCTGTCATCATGACACAAGTAATTGTCCTGAGTGGGAATCGTGCACGGAAGTCGGTTACACTACCGACTATGCCACGAGGCCCGCCAAATGTAAGTTTTTCATAATAGAGGTTAATTTTCTCGAGCGGATTCATACGATTTTTATCTTTCCTAGAAATTGATTAAATTAATAGTTTACCTTTGGGTGCGGAAACATTAGATTGTATCCACAGCCTGCAAGGACCAGCCGCATCAATGGAATAGAAGTTCTTCACGCATTCATTGGCTAGAGTTTTACATGCCCTAAAATCATTTTGCTGAAAAACAACGAATGCGATAGTTTTGTAAACTGCTATTACCTACTGATTCCACTTAATTTCATTATATGAGAACATAGGTTAACTATTACTGCTACCACTACGACTAGGTACTACCTACTTATCATCACGTCATCTCCCTTGCGGGGTAGGTAGAGAGAACAAAGTGCCAAATAAGTGTAAATAAGTAGTATGAGACTATAGGTTTGTTGAATTATAATTCCCTTTATTTAGATCATAGGTATATATTCAGGACAAGCTTGAACTCCTCGTCTCTTTCCATTACCGACTGTCATAAAGATCTTAAAGCAACTTATGTATATATTTATAAGTTTTGGTTATATCTCTGGTTTCAGGTATAGTAGCGAAATGAACACTGTACCGGTTAACAAGCTGCTAATCAAGAGCTATCAAACAAAAAAGTTTCATCAAACCCCTTTTAGTAGCTTTTATATAAATGAACAAACATACAAACAAAATTCTAAATATGTTTATTATATTTAGCTACTGTTGCTGTTATAAAGACCTCTAATATTAAAATCCAACATTGTGCGTTTTACTTTCGCAATGGAGCCGGCCTATTCATGCCAGGACAAACAATGCTGTATCACTAAACGAGGACGTCATCCCTCAGAAAGAAGCGGTGGAGAAGGCCAGGGAGGAAGACCTTCAGCTGACCCGAACCGCCGCTAGCTTTTGGGTGACGCAGGTGGGTAGGACGTGGATGGATGGACCAGGGAACGGCCGCCACCCGCAAGGTTCCCACGAAGGTGTAACGCTCCGGTATGCGGAGGCGTCGCTCAGAGAGGGTCCCTAAAACCACTACAATAATGTCATACAGTTCCAGTCGTCCACCAATTTAGGAGGAGGGACGGTTCACGGCGTGCTTACTTACTGAGTGAGAGCCTACACTGCCCTGTTCGTTGCCCAGATCTACAAATCTACCTTTTTACCTATCATAACAAAATCACAATGAATCTACATACCGTACACAAATACTCGTGCTTCACAATGTCCAGCAAAGCGCGTGGATGTAGACTATTCTCCTCATATTTCGGTCTGAGGTCCACATAACTCCTCGGCACACATATTCCCGTGACAATGATCTGCTGCTTCGTGCACGTGCAAGATTCACAACGGACACAAACATTGTTCTCAGCTCTGAAGCCTCGAGCACATTTCACACACTGTACTTCTTTTAAAGCAGAGCCGTCAATGTTTTGAGTCGCTGTTAAGTAAATATAATGGGTGTAAATGACAACATATATAACGATATAACGATAACTCCGGGCAAACATTAGATATGTTAAAAACTGTAAAAATATGCCCCATACCTTTTTGTCGATAGCGACGGTTACATAATTACATAGCATACATAGCATCACGCCTGTATTCCCCGAATGGGTAGGCAGAGGTGTATTATACACCCACGACTCGCCAGCTATGTTTGAGTCCCACGTTATAGGGGGCGAGCCTATTGACGTCTACCGGGCACATTTCCAAACTCCGGGCTGCTACTGAGAAATTTTCTTTTTAGAAAAAAAGCTCAATAACTTTGCCCGACCTGGGGATCGAACCCGAGACCTCATGATTAGCAGTCGCATACACTACCGCTACACCACCGAGGCAGTTACATAATTAACAATTTTTTTAGTCAGCTCCACTAAAAACATGAGGAAGTAAACTATTTATGAATGAGGAAAAAGAGATTTTTAGTACGAGCGGGAATCGAACCCGCGTCCCATACAATCTGGGGAAGTGCTCTAAGCCACTGAGCTACCGTACCCGACCTTACGGTCATCCCAATCTCCTCATCACACATTTGTCTTTACGACCAACGCCATCTATCAGAATGCATTTACATGCATTAATCCAATACAGTAAGTTTAATTTTGCAATTAAAATTCATACTATTTGATGGCGCGATTTTTTAAACATTTTTGATCTATATTTTTTAACATTTGACATGCTCAGCTACTTTTAAAGTACAAATTATATGTGAATGTGGAAAAAGAGATTTTTAGTACGAGCGGAAATCGAACCCGCGTCCCGAAATCCCGAATACCGAAACTCTTTGCCAAAAAATATAGATCAAAAACATGAGGAAGGTTCAATACATTGTAGTTTTTAAGTAAATCGGTGATTAATGTAATTATTACCTAAACACGAATTTATATAGAACAATATAACTATTTTAGCTCACATACAATTTAAAAAATAAAAAGAAATTGTAATTTTTACAAAAAAACTGATGCAAATTTTCACCACTTGAGGTTTCAGAATCGAGTACTGAACCCATGGTATCAATTGTTTTATTGCTTGTAGTGGCAGAGGAGCCACGGCCCATCTGATGGTAAATGGTAATCGTCGCTCATGGACTCGACTATACTGAGAGTAATGTCAAGCCGCTGCTCACCATTTCATCTCATCAATATGAAATGAAAGAATAAACGGCTATCTCCTGCTACAGCCAAAACGCAACGATGTGCTTCATGGCCGGTCACACTGGAGATGGTGGTGCCAACCCGCTCGGGCTCGATACCAAGTGAGTACTCCCACTCGGTACCCAGCCCTACCACCAGTCAAACAATGGATGATAATTGCTTACTTCCCTTAGTCGCCTCATACGACACCCGTGGGAAAGAACGGGGTGGTACACTTGTATTCTTAGTCCGTCATCACACGGAAAGAAGAAAAAATTATCGGTACGATGTCATTTACACCAGAATAATCATTTATTCACATTTTACGTTACGTTATATTACGGACTAATAATACAGCAGAATTAGCAAAGCATCTGGGACAGTATCAGGAGATGCAGGTTCAAATACTGCTCGTGACTGTTTTTTTCCGATCTCATATTTTCGCACTTTGTATTAATTTATATGACTAAGCATGTCAAATGCTCAAAAATATATAAAATATATCAAAAGGTTCATAGACTCAAAATTATAAGATCTCACCACTGATATAATCACCAGGACATTTCCTGCACACAAATTTGCCAGCAGTATTCTGGCACCGACGTGGCACGCAGGTGCTGCCATCTGCCGATACTATTTCCGTAGCATTGCATGACTTGCAACGGTTTACTCCGACTGGCACGCTGTGATCTTCACATGTACAGCCGAAACCTTAAAAAAAGTTATCACAAATAACTATAAAATTCTGGCTGATTTATTTTTTAGGTAGTAGGTATCCAACCACTGAACTAATGTCACACAGTTCGAGTGGTCCACCAGTAAAGGCGGAGAGACGGCATACGGCGTATTGACTTAGTAGGTAAGTGCGCCACGCTAACCTGTTCACATTGCCCTGAACATCTATTACATTTATAACAAATTATTTGCGAAAAATGTGGAAAAAGAGAGTTTTTAGTGCTAGCGGAAACGAACCTTCATCCCTTTCAATCCGGGGAAGTACTTTAACCGCTAAGCCATCGCACTGGCCAACGGCCAAGGCTAGAGCACTTCCCCAGATTGGAAGGGACGCAGGATCGATTCCCGCTTGCACTAAATGTTTGCTTTTTCCACTTTCACAAATAATTTCTTATTTAAAGTAGCTGAGCATGTCAAGTGCTAAAATATAGATCAAAATGTTCTATTAGATTAAGTTTTGGTAACATAGCAACAATCTAAAAAAATCAATATCATTACATCAGCGGGGTTAGATGGAATCTCATATCACACATGTCGATCGTATCGTGATCACTGTGGTTAAGAGATTACCGTGATTGGCCAACGTATTATTGCGACATCACGCGTCGGTTTCTCTACCAATCACATGCGAGTCGATACGATGTCGATTGTGAGATATGAGATTCCGTCTAACCCCGCTGAACCTATTTTTATTATTTAGCATAAGTACTTTTATTAATTAACTAATATTCATTTTAAATAATTTCATCAGAACGAAATTATAAATAACGGAAGCCATTAGTGCTTATTTTCATAATTAAATAACACGGCTATTATATATATTTTCCATCTCAGTAAGTGGGTCGAGTAATCCCCTGGTACTCCTAAAGTATAACGGTATTTACTGTTTATGAATGGCAAAAAAGAAGCTTAACAAAAATTGGTACTTATCTATTTTATAATTTTCTTTATTACGTTTTTAGAGTAATTGGATCTGCCCGCATTATGTTCGCGTGAACTATATTATAAGGCATACGTCCGTGTTGTGACGGACTAAGAATACAAGTGTCACAACCCACATCCTTTTCCGCGATTATCACACATTGCATTACTGATGGTAGGGCTGGGTACTAGGTGAGAGTAGGTACTCATCTTGCTATCGGGCTCGAACGAGTCGGTACCACCGTCTCCTATGTGGCCGGTCATGAAGCACGTCAGTGTGTTTTGTCTGTAGCAGAAGATAGCCGTTTATACTTTCATTTCACATCTGAGAAATAAAATTGAACCTACGCAGCGGCTTGACTATACTCACGGTATAGTTGAGTCCATGAGCGACGGTTACCACTTACCATCAGGTGGGCCGTGACTCGTCTGCCATCATAAGCAATAAAAAAATATAAATATATATTTACATATTATTAATATCTACATAAAAACATTTATCCCACAGGAACCGTCAATTTTTCTGGGATATAAAATATATATCATTTTCTGGGCTCTGGACACGATGATCGGTCCAGAGCCCAGAAAATGATATATATTTCGGTTAGGAGTTCTTGGCTTAACAAGAACTTTAACATAATCCAAGATATTATACAAACAAACATAGTATCATGCCTGTATCCCTGCAAGGGTAGGCAGAGGTTACCACGATTAGCCAGCTATGTTTAAGTCCCACGTAATAGGAGGCGAGCCTATTGCCGCGACGACACTACGCAGGGGTAGTATGGTCGATGGCACTATACGGCGCGCCCGTGTGGGCGGAGTCCCTGGCCGCTCGCAATAGGGCCCTTCTGTGGCGTCCACAGAGGGTCGTAGCGGTCAGGGCAATACGCGGGTACCGCACGGTCTCGTGCGATGCAGCCTGCGCGTTGGCCGGAACCCCCTCGTGGGATCTGGAGGCGGAGGTACTCGCCGACGTCTATCGGCGGGCGTCGACGGTGCGGATGGGAGGCAGCCGCCCCTCGCCGAGCGCGAATTTGTCGTGGCGGGAAGATGCCCGCCGCGCCACCGTCCTAAAGTGGAAGTCTCGGCTGGAGACGCCCCGGGCTGGTCTCTAGACCGTGGGGGCGCTCCAACCGATCTTGGAAGAATGGGCAGGGCGGCAGCACGGGGTCCTCACCTTCCGGTTGGTGCAGGTTTTGTCGGGGCATGGTTGCTTCGGCAAATACCTGCACATGATCGCTAGGAGGGAGACGACCCCAGGCTGTCACCACTGCGACTGCGGCGAGGACTCGGCGCAGCACACGCTCGAGTCGTGCCCGGCTTGGGATGTGCAGCGCCGGGAACTCGTTGCAGTAATAGGCGTGGATCGCTGCCGGCCGTCGCGCGAGCGATGGTTGGCAGTGACAGGGCCTGGACCGCGGTCGCCGCCTTCTGCGAGGCTGCCATCTCGCGGAAGGAGGTGGTGGAGAGGGCCCGGGAGGAATCCTCCTTCGCGGACCCGATTCGCCGGCGGCGCGCGGGGCGGTGTGCGCGCGCTTACCTGCGCCTGATGCCGCCCTAGCCAAGGCTGCGGACGGTGGGATCGGGGAGTACCCTGCCGTCCGCGGAAGCCTACCGCGAAGGTGTGACGCCCAAGTGCGCGAGGCGACGCTCAAGAAAGGGTGCCCGAAGGGGCTGCCGCCTGCGGATCGCGGTGAAACGACACGGTACCCGTGATCCGCCGTAGTAAGGGCGAGTGAGGGCGCACGGTGGGTTTTTAGTGGTTGAGAGCCCCACACTACCCCGTTGTCTCCCCGGGCAGCAGGGTGTGCGGTAGGACATTTTAGCCCACCTAAAATTAAAAAAATAAAAGAAGGCGAGCCTATTGCCGTCTACTGAACACATTTGCAATCTCCGGGCTGCTACTGAGAATTTTTCTTTTTACGCTCAATAACACCTGACCCGAGGATCGAACCCGAGACCTCATGAGACGTGATGGTAATTGAATCTTTAAACAAATAGGAAAATAATCTTTAAACATCATCATTAATTTGCCCTTGTTCTAACATAATAATATACAAAAAAAACATAGCATCACGCCTGTATTCCCCGAAGGGGCAGGCAAAGGTGTAGGTATTACACACCCACGATTCGCCAGCTATGTTTAGGTCCCACGTAATAGGGGGCAAGCTTATTGCTGTCTACCGGGCACATTTCCAAACTCCGGGTTGCTACTGAGAATTTTTCTTTTTACGAAAAAGCTTAATAACATTGCGCGAACTGGGGATCGAACCCAAGACCTCATGATCAGCAGTCGCACACATTACCACTGCACCACCGAGGCAGTTATAGATATTATATAATATTGGTTACTTACCATCCGCAGAAGTCACAAGAGAAGCATTACCGGGGCAATTTCGACAGCTCATGATACCTGGTTCATAATATTGACCAGGTTGACAATTCCTGGGCAGTTCTAATTTAGTACTCATAATCTTAGATATACATAACACACACCAAAATTTATATAATATTTTCATTGTCACTATGTTTTTCAAACACATTTATTCATTTAAAACCTTCACATTGCTAGAAGACGGTAGCCATTATTTATGTAAAGTATTAGAAACATTGGAATAGTAGAAAGCGATTACTAAATAAAATTACGTTTACGGAATCGCGTTTCAGCATTAATTATCACGGGTGGATATGTACACGGGATAGTAGAAAACTAAGTACTTATACGCGATACATTCGCGTAAATATCAGAAAAAGTATTATAGTAGAAAGCCACTTCAAATGTCATAGATTCCGTATAAGCAGTTTATTTTAGTAACATTTATTCACTTTATTAATATATTAAGTCGCATATTTGTTTCGAAACAATTTATCACAATAACAGTACTTAATCATTTCATTTAAAATTAATTGACGCGTTAAATGAAATTAATAACGCTTAATCGCTTGTCTGACGTCACTTTACAAAGCAAAATGTCACTTGATCTTAGGCTATCAAAATTAACGTAATTAGTGGGAACATAATTTAGCGATGTTGTTTTGTTAACAATTATGTTGTTATATCCGTTGCTATGGTGACCGGTGTTACTAGGTTACTACAGTGTATAGAATTATATGTAGGCTAACTTATGGAAAATATAAACAGGCTTTAGAGACGGTGGTATATAATTCAACAACGTGGATATACTCGGCAGGCAGTAGCTTCGCTATACATGTGGTACTTTTAAGTCCACGAAAGGAAGTCATAACTATTCTGTAGTAATAGAACAAAGGCGTTTTTCCCCGAACTGAGGGAAGTTCCTGTGGACCCCCACAGGAACTTCGGAATCCTGTGTGACCGGCTATGAAGCATATCGTTGCGTTTTGGCTGTAGCAGGAGATAGCCGTTAATATTTCATTTCATGTCTGTGAAATGAATTGGTGAGCAGCGGCTGACAATACTCTCGGTATAGTCGAGTCCATGGGCTACGGTTACCATTTACCATCAGATGGACCATGGCTCGTCTGCCACTACATGCAATAAAAAAAAATTTAACAATTCCCATAAATTCAAATCAGTCGGATTATCAATAATTTCAGATACGTTTGATGTATCGAAAGTAACTCACAGTCTTCTGTCTCATTCACTCACTCACTTTTCATATTATGAATATAGTTATTTTTTTTTAAATTTTCTTTTATACAAACCTTTTCCTGATAATAAAGAACACAGAAAACAAAAAAAATATCCAATTTGGTGCAGTCGTTCAGAAGTTATGTACATACATTTCGGAAATTCATTTTTATTTATGTAGATTAGGTTCTGTCCGCGACTCCGTCCACGTGCACTTTAATATATAAATACGTCGCCCTATGGCACAGTTAATACTATTATACAAAACGACGGGCCTCGTGGCGTAGTCGGTAGTGTAACCGACTTCCGTGCACGAGGTCGTGGGTTAGATTCCCACTCAGGACAATTATTTGTGTGATGAACACTGATATTTGTACTGCGACTGGGTGTTTTCTATCTAATAAATGTATGTATTTAAAAAAAAAGTAATATATGATAGGTCTCGGGTTCGATCCCCGGGTCGGGCAAAGTTATTGAGCTTTTTCCTAAAAAGAAAATTTCTCAGTAGCAGCCCGGAGTTTGGAAATGTGCCCGGTAGACGTCAATATTAGGCTCGCCCCTTATTACGTGGGACTCAAACATAGCTGGCGAGTCGTGGGTGTGTAATACACCTCTGCCTACCCCTTCGGGGAATACAGCCGTGATGCTATGTTTATATGTATTATATCCTTAATCTGGTACCCATAGTATAAGCGTTAAGCTTAGTTTGGAGGACGTTGTGTGAAATGTCCGTGAATAATATTATTATTATAGCTATGTAACTATGATTTCTTGAGGGATCGTAATTAGCCTAGGTATTTTTCTATGCTTCAAACTATATGTGTGTAAAATTGCATGATTATTAATATTCAATAGTTACAGCGTGAAAGCGTAACAAAAAAATAAACTCACTTTAGCATCCTCCCTTACTCCATCCATCCATCCATCAGCCTTTCAACGTCCACTGCTGGACATAGGCCTCCCCAAGAGAACGCCACAACGAGCGGTCCCGTCATGGGGGATAATGCCGTTATCGCCACGCTTGGCAGGCGGGTTGGCGATCGCAGTGGATGTTGTTAATACTCGAGGGAGTGCTGCTGCCCACTCCCCCGGTATTCCCTCAGTTGGCTCTTACGACTCCCGTGGGTAGAGAGGGGTGGGACAATTCTAAAGCCGGCCCCACACAGCCAGCCTTCATCCTTACTAATCCTTACTTAATTATAAATACGAAAGTGTTTGTTTCTTACACTTTCACGCCATAACTACTGAATCAATCATTATGAAAATTTGCATACATATAGTCTGGAGCGCAGTAAAGGACATGGACTACTTTTCATCCCGAAAAGAATGATAGTTCCCGCTATTTTACCATGTTTTTATTAACTCGCTTGCTTGTTTGTCTGTCCGGGTGGAATTTTGTAATTGATTTTAAACTAACTTTCCGATGAGCTAGATATTTGAAATTTAGCTCAGAAATGGAAAAAAGAAGATAATGTGAAAAAAGAAGAAAATAATAATAAAAAAATAAGTACGATGTTTTTATAACGGACTATTTTATACTTTTTAGTCGGTTATAAAGACATATATGTTACATATTTTTTTTTATGTTAGTATTTATTTACATATCTCTAATATTAATGCAGTAGAGTATAATGTATTGATATTCTGAAGTCCACACGGGCGGAGTCGCAGGCATAATCTAGATTTTAATTAATGAGGATAACGTTTCTATGACCCCAATTCACGCTGTCGAGAAATTATTAAACATAAATAAATCTATTCGATTGAACATAAATCATTGCTCGATAGGAATAAAAATCCTTTTCAAGTAGTCAAGGATAAATAAAATGTAAGTGTACGAACTGCGTGTAGGTTTATATAGGTAAGGCTAAACGTGCTATGTCGGCTCATTACATTCCAATCCAATCTATCGT
Organism: Leucoma salicis; assembly: GCA_948253155.1. Classification (NCBI taxonomy): domain Eukaryota; kingdom Metazoa; phylum Arthropoda; class Insecta; order Lepidoptera; family Erebidae; genus Leucoma; species Leucoma salicis. The sequence goes on along the minus strand of OX411820.1, from coordinate 6,257,427 downwards.
GAGCAATGTCAAGTTTAGCTTTCACACTGATGTGTTATCCTTGAGCAAATGTTTCAACATGATGAGTTTGGATAAAAGCAATCTTTTATTTATTTCAATTTTTTTTTAACCCTTTTTCTGTCCCACTATTAGGCTCTTTTCATTAGAGGACTAATGAAAAGAGGGATTAAGCCATGGTCCACATCGGTGACCCAGTACGGGTTGGCAGACTTCACACGCCGTTGAGAAAATCTCTCAGGCACGAAGGTTTTGTCCGTGTGGTGGTAAACTAAGAATATAAGTATAATAAATAATAATACCCCATTCTTTCCCACGGGTGTCGTACGAGGCGACTAAGGGAATTAAGCAATTATCACCCATTGCATTACTGGTGGTAGGGTAGGGTACTAAGTGTGAGTACTCACGGCCCGAGGGGGTTGGTACCACTATCTCCTGTGTGACCGGCCATGAAGCACATAGGTGTGTTTTGGATGTAGAAGGAGATAGCCGTTTCTTTAATTTCATATCTGTGAAATGAAATGGTGAGCAGCAGCCTGGCAATACTCTCGGTATAATTGAGTCCATGAGCGACCGTTACCATTTACTATCAGGTGGCTCGTCTGTCACCATAGACAATAATAAAAAAAAGATTTATTCACTATGTTTTCCTTCACCGAGCAGAGGTAAATACTCACGTAATTTTGAAAAGTCAGAGGCGTCCATACGAGGTCTGCAGCTAGGATTGGTGATCGAACTCCTCGATACCACTGTCTTTACGGTCTACCACGTATTAAATTACTTCGCAACAATCCACCTAAAGTTAACTGCCAGTACAATAATATTGAGCCAGCACATGTGCAAATTCACTAAAATAATTTATTGTAAAGCAGCGTTAGCCTCGTGGTGAAACCAAGGACTGAAAAGACATGGGTATCAAGATCGATTTCCAGTCGAGACTTCTCACTGCCCAAATAATGATTTAATCTTCTATTTGTTTACAATTTATTAAAAAAGATTCTGTAGAGCTGATGTTTAAAGCTCTACATAAAAGGAGAGATATTATCATAGCTTCCAAACAGCCAAACAGTTGTTTTTAAGTATAAAAATGATGGCTGAATTGGCAAAGCATCTGAACGGTATTCAGGAGATGTAGGTTCAAATCCTGCTCGTGACTGTTATTTTCGATTTCACATTTTCACACTTTGTGTTAATTTATATGGCTAAGCATCTCAAATTCTAAAAATATATGTATATAAAAATAGCTAAATATTAGTATAGTTTTATTGAAAGATAACTCGCTCGAAAATGTTCATATTATGATTTCAAAAATCTCTTCAGCAGTTTAAAGATAAAATAAATAAATGCTCACGGACATTTCACACAACGTCCTCTGGTCCCAAACTAAGTTTTACGCTTTTGCTATGCGTACCAGATTACGGATATAATACATTATATTTTACTTTTTTTTTGTAAATACATACATATAATAGATAGAAAACACCCAGACGCAGTACAAATTTCTGTGTTCATCACACAAATAATTGTCCTGAGTCGGAATCGAACCCACGACTTCGTGCACGGAAGTTGGTTACACTACCGACCACGCCACGAGGCCCGTCAAGATAATATATAAAGATAATTAAAAATAAATACAAATAAAGATTTAGCTTTTTACCAACATTCAATCGGTCTAATGATCGAGTATAGAGGGAAGCCAGATGGTCGGGAATTTGTAAATTTTTGATTGTTTTGTAGATTACGTAAAAAGTATTATGCATGTGTCAGCATCAGTTTACTTAGAGATATTTTTTAAATATCTTAAGACTACATTTTTCTATAGCTTAATAGTACATCACTTTACTTTGTAGTTTATAATAATTCTAGTGTGCGTCCTTCTACGAGTAAATGATATTCGGTTCGTTACATTCAATACAAGGTTTCTTAGAAAAGATGCTCTGAATTCCGAATACAAATAAATGTATTTTTATATAAATAATTGAAAAATGTTTCATTAGTTCTTGAAAGTAAGACTGATTTATTTTAGGACTGGAAAGTTTACCTATATTGAAAAGGAATGGAAGTTGTCATTTTTTTCCTAATGCCTCCATGTTTTGAAGTAACGTGATATTTTGATCTATATTTTAGCACTTGACATGCTCAGCTACTCCTAAAGTACAAATTATAATTTGTAAATAAGGAAAAAAAGTACGTACGTAACGGGATATTGTTTTTTTTTTATACTAAGTGGGTGGCAAACAAGCATACAGCCCACCTAAAGGTATCTAAGCAGTATCCGTAGCGTATAAACGCTAGCAACACCAAAGCCATTACTCGCGCGTCGCCGACTCCAAGGAAGACTAAAAGATGGAAAGTAAGGATAACAAGGAGAGTATAAGGAAGGAGTTGGGGACTCCGGAGTTCTCACTCACCATACGAAAAACAACAGTAGGAGTACCTGGGATCGAACACGAGATCTCATGACCAGCGTCACCACCGAATCAGTTCTTGATAAGGTCTCTGGCCTTAAATGGTATCCAGGGTCTGATGTTGGAGCTACAAGGTGGCCATGGGAACTTGAAGGGGGCTATGGAAGTATATAATAAAACAATTTAACCCTATATAATCTGATGTCATTTGATTCAGCTTAACAAGTACTAAGTACTAGCCGTGTGGGACTGGCTTTAGAATTGTCCCACCCCTCTCCACCCATGGGAGTCCTAAGAGCCGACTGATACCGGGGGAGTAGGCAGCAGCACTCCCTCGAGTATTAACAACATCCACTGCGATCGCCAGCCCGCCTGCCAAGCGTGGCGATTACGGCACTATCCCCCATATGAGCGCATAGGACCGCTCGTTGTGGCGTTCTCTTGGGGAGAGGGATCGAGTATCTGATGATGTAGCCAGAAGCGAGCAGCCTGAAAAACGGCTATGGAACCTCTGCAATAAAATGGAGCCTCATTTAAGTTGGGCTCATTTGATTCAACTTGACAAATATTCTGGATTTGGTTCAATGATTATGTTCGTTGATTACTTATATATAAAACGAATAATTATACAGATTATACCTATTCTTATATTCTATTCCAACTAGGATCAGTGCTGCAATTACATTGACCTTACACGTGACTTTCGTCTTGTCCACGTTAATATTTAGACTGAATGCCGGGCTGCAGACTTTCGGGGAAGCAACGTTTCCCCGTATAACACCTCTCTGCAGTTAGATCGGTTTCGTACTCTTTCCTAAATATGGGCTGATATAATGGCGTCTCTAGACAAGCACTTCAATACTTCGATGTACCGATAATCAATTTGGCACAGCTGAAGGAACTGCAGCACCGCTCAAGTTTCGCTTTCTCATAGTCCACAACTCATAGACATAGAAGCCCATTATATACTTTTCGGTGTCCTGTATAATCTGACGCTACGTAAATATAAGGTCTATGACACTATAGCCTTTTCGGAAACCGATTTGCGCGAGAGGCTGCTAGTTGTCAATCCTGAGCGCAAATCTATTTGTAATGAACCTATAGTCGTGGCTCAAGAGCCCGATGGGTTTATAATTCTTCAAGTCGGTTCTTGGTAGACGAGCCTGGAACATCGGAATCCGGCCAAGCCGTGTGACCGGCCAAGAAACACATCGGTTTGTTTTGGTTGTAGCAGGAGATAGCCGTTTATTCTTTAATTTTATATCTGTGAAATGAAATGGTGTGTAGCGGCTTAAGAATACTTTCGGTATAGTCAAGTCCATGAGCGACGATTACCATTTACCATCAGCTGTGCCTTTGTTCGTCTGTCAAAATACGCAATAAAAAAAAAAACAACATTTGAAGGGAGGAGAGGGGGCCCAATAGAGCCGGCCCTTTTATAGAGCAGCGGAGAGACTTTGGGTATCACTGTATACTCTATCAACTCTTCAATAGGGAGTGCCTACTGTTGTATTATGCTGACCTACTGTGAGAGGGTAGTACTTCCCCGTTAAAACAGAAAGTGAAATTTAATTATAAAACGTGAAACTGTTGCCGCGCGTAAGTCCAGGGCTTAGCGTTTAATCAAGCGCGTGTAAAATCTAAATTACTAGATAACCCGTACGAATACCTACTTCGCACATCAGTGCAAACATCAGTGCTTCACTATCAAGTGATCAGTGACGTAATATAATAAAGTAAAAATAAGAAATTAGTCTTATAATCCACACGGATTGGGTCCACAATCCCTGTGGCGAGCCACATGGGTACATATTTCCCATTATGTCTTTTTTAAATGAATTTACATAATACTTCTTTAAAGGCAGCTATCACTGGTCACGGATCTTTTAATAAATATTTAATTTGTCTTAGGAATCACAACGCAGTGCTTGTCCCAACGTTATTATATGGAAGCGAGAGTTGGGTATGTAAAAAGGAGCATGAGAGCAAAATCAATGCGGTCGAAATGCGATATCTGCGGAGAATCTGTGGAGTGAGGCTGACTGACCGCATTCGTAACAATGACGTAAGAGAGCGAGTAGGTATGAAAGAGAGTATTGGTGTAAAGATGCGAAACAGAATGCTCCGATGGTTCAGACATGTGGAAAGAAGGCCGGACGAGCGACTGGCTAAGAATATATACAATGCGAAAGTGGAAGGATGTAGGTACAGGGGGAGATCGAGACTTACCTACCTAGACCAAATTGGTTATGTATTGAAGGAAGGTGGAGTCAGGAGTCTCCGAAACCGGCGAGCGTGTATGAAGAGAGTTATGAATGTTGCGGAAGCGAGAGATGTATGGTATGCAAGAATAGAGCCTCTTGGCACTCTGTTCTCTCTGCCTACCCCGCAGGGAAAATGGCGTGATGATAAGTTAAGGAATCACAGACAGTTCACTCTGCAGAGCGTGCCTGCAAGAGGAGACGGCGGCCCATGTGTTGCAGCACTGCTTGACAGTCGCCACTTACAGGACCTAATGCTTTGGTAGCCCAAGTTCTCTCCGGGAGATCAGGAACACCTAGGGGCTGTTGGCGTTCTTCTGAGAGCTGGGGTGGATCGAGTGAGGGACTCACACTCACCTACACGCAAAAACGCTAATATATTGGAGGTTATGTCGTGGTTATCTGTTTTTGCCCGTATGTATCTTCAACACAAGTAAAGAAGATCTTTAAAAATACGGACTCGTGAAAAAGCTACATATAAACTAAATTCCACTTTCATTGAACATGGTGGTAATAATATCTACTATAATAATCACAATAACAATATTTGGACCTTTTTATTACTTCATTCTCGTAATATGTTTGAAGTTCTGAATAGCCGTTACCAATTTTAAATATTGATTCAGGGGAAATAGGATCATCATTTGCCCTCTTAACATTTCAACATGAGACCATAATGGCGATCGTCTAACTGTATTTTCAAATATGGTTGTTCTATTGGCATGTCTAACACTGGGTAACACCTGACGAAGATGTTCGCCAAACAGAACCCTTTCCCTCCATAAAAATTATTCAATAGTCCACAGAAAAACAGAAAGTAAATAAATAAATATAAATAAATTTCGGACATTTCACACAACGTCCTCTGGTCATAAACGCTTGTGTTATGGGTACCAGATTACGGATATAATACATATATTACTTTTTTTTTGTAAATACATACATATACTAGATAGGACACACCCAGCTGCCGTACAAATATCTGTGTTAAATCGCACAAATAATTGTCCTGAGTGGGAATCGAACCCATGACCTCGTGTACGGAAGTCGGTTATACTACCGACTACGCCACGAGGCCCGTCAAATTGTCACGAAGGTCCCAGCATGAATGAGCCCCTCAGTAATTGAATTAACAATGTTGTAAAAAAATATTAATGAGAATTAATAAATGTACAAATATTATAGCAAATATTTCTTATAAAATATTTTTTTTAATTAAATGTTTTTTATAAAAATTAAATTAAAAAAAAATACACACCATTCTGTATATTTACAATATTTGTTTCAGATTGACACTATTTTTTATAGTAAGTGGTAGCTACCACTCATGGAATTTGGCAACACCCTGGTATCAGTCTCAAGCTAAAACGAATAGGGTATAATACCTATAACCCTGTTTGAGCATCTCTAGTGTTTCGATGTACGAAAATCTTATTTTTAAGCTCTAGGTACCATTAAACGTGTTTATTACCCGAATGGGAAAAGTTCTCAGAAGATAAGGGAATACTCACTTTTGTAATCGATAAACTAACTTGATGTAGATAGTCAAGGTTATATTATTTGAGGAAAAACGATTGCAAAGATATAGATGTGAGGTATACGGGGTATACCATGAGCTAAAGTCATATCAGTACTTAAAAATAATGTATTATTCTATATATTCTATGACTTTAAACTGATTACCGTCAATGGAACGAATATAAACTTTTTCCTGAATTTATATGTGAATTTAATTTTACTAGTACCTACCTTTTTTTGTGTTAAGGCGGGAAAAAAGTACCTAACCGCACACCGGGTCGTTTAGGGCAATGAACAGGGTAGTGTGAGGCCCTCACCCACGAAATAAATCCGCCGTATGTCGTCTCTCCGACTGTATCGGCGGGCCACTGGAAACATGTTACATTACTTTAGTGGTCCGCCGGTGGCTTACCTTTTTGGGTACTTTCTACTGAGCGACACATCCACCTACTCATATAAAACAGTAATCTTTAATAATCTAGAGACTTTTTTTTAGATTAACAATATAATATAAGCCAAGTTCAAAGTCAGAGCAAGGTATATAAAAGCTCCAATATATTCGTTGCGACATCAAAATAAATAGAATGTCAAAAAAGTGTCACTGAGTTTTGTCACACGAGAACCCGATGTGACAGCTCGTGAAACAAACCATGGTTGTAAATTTAGTCAATAATATGTTACTAGCTTGAATATAGGCTAGCTGGCCGGCACGGGTGCCGGCCAGCGGCTAATCCGGGGATTACGTATCTTGCAGACGATTAGCAACAGCCGAAAATTGTGCAATAGCTGCTGTCAAATGTCAGTTTCGTATCATTAAAGCCTCCACTACACTACTCGCGAAGTTACCTCGACGAAGTGCTCGCCGAAGTTAGCGTTACGCTCGAGCCCTTTTGACTCGGGCGCAAATATCGACAATGATTGGAAGTCACCCGAGGCGAGGCGAGCAGTGTAGTGCCGTATTATACCGGCACTACACAGCTCGCGAAGTAGCTGAAAGTTAAGCAAATACGAGTGTAGAGGGTACTTCGCTTTGCTTCGTGCTACCTCGCCTCGCCTCCGGTGACTTCCAATCAGTGTCAGTATTTGCGCCCAAGTCAAAAGGGCTCGAAGCGACGCGAAGTGCCAACACAAAGTGACCCTGACCACACTACTCGCTCGCTTCAGTTAGTGTCGACTCACCATCCTGAGCGCAAATAGGTGTGTCGTAGCTTATCATATACTCTAAGAAAGTATGAATATTATGATATTACGAATTCAATGTTCTTGAAGAATAATATTTTGTCCTAACTATTTATTATAAAGCTGTAACATGGCTGTATCTGTACATTTAAGATATTTGAGAAATAATTACGGTATTAGACTTTAAAGGCGTGTCTGAACACAAATTATTTTCTTTAGATTTTTTGTCTGTTTGTTTGTTAGCGCATCACGCAAAAACTACTTAACAGATTTCGATGCAACTTTTTTATTTGATAGCTCATGATTATACGAAAACTGGTATAAATTTTTTTCAGCTACTATATCGGTAACCTGAGATACAGACAAATGAAAAACGGAGGACGCGGCGGAGCTGAAGGCAAATGTTCACTGTTAAATTAAATCTCCTTGGTCATCATATGTGTCAACAGTACCGAGAGGCATTATAAGCGAGATGACTTATTACTTTTTTCTGGGAAAGGTACGCAATAAGAAGCATGCCATTGTGATAACAGGAATATTATTGATATTTAAATATTTTTTATATATATATTTAGTATTGGACATGCTTAGCCATATAAATAAACACAATGTGTGAAAATGTGAAATCGAAAATAACTATCCTGCTCGTGACTGTTATTTTCGATTTCACATTTTAACACTTTGTGTTTATTAATATTATTGATATTTAAATCGATTGGCTTTCTAAATATTCTTATCTATGTCACAAAGCGCGCGAGTTTAAGCATAACTTTACTCGTTGGCGTCCGCCGAGCGACTGAGTTTCCCACGAAGCAGCATGAGTGTGTGGTCAGGTACTTCATACTGCGCCTAACTTCGGCGAGCACTTCATCGAGGTAAATTCGCGAGTAGTGTAGTGGAGACTTAAGAGCAGACAACCAGCCAAAGTCAACCGGCGATCGACAGTGCTGCCTCTACTGAGCAACTAATAAACTAAAACTGCATTCGTCGCCATTGTAGTTTAATGAATAATTTAACAAGACGCTGAAGGCTTACGTAGTTACGTGATACATTTTTTTTTTGTCAGTTTTCGAACGGTTCCGCTACTACTGCGCAGCTATCGCGTGGCGGTTGCTTTTTAATTTTTACGTTATCAGCCCACGGTTCAGTTGTAGATCGATCGTTTTTTTTGTTTGAGACTCTGGTTTAGATAAAAAGTGCTATCATATTTTATAGTCCTATAATCCTAACTAATATTATAAATGTGCATGTTTGTGTGTTTACATTTTATTATTCACTCATATCACAATGGTTAAATGATTTTTAAGAGACTTTGCAAACAGATATAATTTATAACTTTGATTATAATCTATTTTTGTCAATGATATGACTTTCCAACTATACATTAAACACAAAGTGAAAAATGTGAAATCGAAAATAACAGTCAGGAGCAGGATTTGAACCTGCATCTTCTGGATACCGTCCAGATGCTTTACCAATTCAGCCATCCTGACAATTGCTCCTGACTGCTAATTTCGATAACACATCATACTTAACGTCTTTGGGTGACGCCTGCGCCATCTGTCGAAAGTATTTTCATACATTATACCGACCAGGTAAACTTAATTTTACAATTAAGATTTTACCTAATAATGACGCAAACCCTTTAAATATTTAGATATTTTTATATATATTTTTAGCATTTGACATGCTTAGCACTATACATTAAACACAAAGTGATTTTCGATTTCACATTTTTCACTTTGTGTTTAATGTATGTTGCTAAGCATGTCAAATGCTAAAAATATATATAAAAATATCTAAATATTTCCAACTATAATCAGTTTTTGTTATTTTTTTCAATATAATACTGAATCGAATATCACGCAATAATCGCGCAAGCCATATGATAATCGATTTTTTATCTCATTAATACTTACTAATATTATAAATGAGAATGAGAATGATGATATGCGTTTGTTTGTTTGCTACGCTTTCACGCCGTAACTATTGAACCATGAAGTTTTGCATACATAGGTAAAGTCTGGAGTCCAGGAAAGAACAGCCTACTTCATTCTTACCTCCCGAAAAAAAAATCCCGTGAGATAATTAATTTTACATAATTTTAGAGTTAACATGCTGCAGATGTGTTTATATATCCAATGATAAAAACAGCATAGCTTTCCTCTAAGAGTGAGAGGTATTTACTCCATAATCCACTACACTAATAGCGCAGTGCGGTTTGGAGACTTTACAAGCTCTTAACGGCATCTTTGTCAACAAATACTCACATAATTTCGAAGGGTCAGAGGTGTGTGCCTTGCCCTTAACTCAAACTGGGGATAAAATTGGGTACCAGTGACATTACAGTTCTCGATTTTGTCGGTATAGTAGCCACTTTCACATTTACTTATATTATTAATAAAAATAAAATCTGGTATCTTTAAAAATCACGTATGTACGCTTGTACATACGTGATTTTTTGAACTCATAAAATGCTCAAGTACAAAAAATTTTAGCTCATTATATTCGATACCATATCCTGAACTGGATTTATACAAGACCATTATGTGGCTAATACCCGGGGTGGAAAAATAATGTTGAGAGTAAAAAAAAATTATAGAATTTAGCAACATGACGGTCGGTTTTTGCGGTACCCAAGGGAGACATTATGAATAAATCGGACCCTGACTATACCTATCTATGTGTTGTCATGACCGATTTTTTCAACCAACCAAGATTTATTCCAAAATTTCATTGTCATTTTTATGAAACATACTAGCGGACCCGGCAGACGTTGTTTTGCCATATAAATTATTTCTAGAGAATTTTTAGGGAATTTCTAGCGTAGAAAAAAATAAGTACCTTATTGTATGTGTGTGAGGATATACCACATATGAGTGAAAGATGCATGGAGCGCTGTGAACGATGACAGATTATAAAAATAACAATACTAATATCGCTATTAAAAAATAGGGATTGGCAGTAGAAGGGTGAAAATTAATTAAATAATGCCGAATCATAAAAATATTAAAATAAAAAATATTGTCCAAAAAATAAACTCCAAAAACTGTTTTGTGGTGGACCACCCTTATCACTTAGGGGTATGAAAAATAGTTTACATCCTATTCTCAGACCCACTGAATATACACACAAAATTTTATAAGAATCGGTCAAGCCGTTCGGGAGAAGAATGGCGACAAATACTGCGACACGAGAATTAAAAAAAAATAAACATAGCATCACGCCTGTATTCCCCGAAGGGGTAGGCAGAGGTGTATTACACACCCACGATTCACCAGCTATGTTTAAGTCCTACGTAATAGGGGGCAAGCCTATTGACGTCTACCGGGCACATTTCCAAACTAAAGAGAGAATATAATAGATTTCTCGCCATCTATTGTTTTAAAGAGAAATTCATTTGATGGTTGCAGTAAAACAAACTTAGTGAATAAATTGTGAACCAGGCAAAGATCAAATAAGGGACTCTGACTCAAGGCAATTGAAATCCGTTTGAAAATGAATAATTCCTGCTCGAACTCTATGTATTACACCACTCGTCCAATCGATTGTGTGTTAATATTTTATCTACATACATCTACTATTCATGGTTTTAAAGCGAGATTTACTAGTCCAATAAAACCGGTGCTGAAAGATAAATATTCAAGGTAATGAAATTATGTAAATAGGTTAACTATATTGTAACTCTTCCGTTGCGTTGTCGCTAATATTGTAACTATAAATCTTTTGTTTTGTTGTTACAGGGTAGATTAGTAGTAATTGCTAATTTATACAAGCAGGTCAAGCCGCTGCTCACCATTTCATTTCACAGATATAATATGAAATCAATCAATTAACGGCTATCTCCTGCTACAAACAAAACACAGCGATGTGCTTCATGATCGATCACACGAGAGATGGTGGTACCAACCCGTTTGCACCTGATAGTAAGTGAGTATTCTCACTTGGTACCCACGTTTTTTTATTTTTTTTTATTTTAGGTGGGCAAAAATGTCCTACCGCACACCCCGCTGCCTGGGGAGACAATGGGGTAGTGTGGGGCTCTCACCCACTAAAACCCACCGTGCGCCTCCACCCGCTCTTGCTACGGCGGATCACGGGTACCGCGTCGTTACGACCGCGATCCGCAGGCGGCAGCCCCTTCGGGCACCCTCTTTTGAGCGACGCCTCGCGCACTTGGGCGTCGCACCTTCGCGGTAGGCTTCCGTGGACGGCAGGTACTCCCCGACCCCACCGTCCGTAGCCTCGGCAAGGGCGGCATCAGGCGCAGGTAAGCGCACGCTCGCCGCCCCGCGCACCGGCGGCGAATCGGGTCCGCGAAGGAGGATTCCTCCCGGGCCCTCTCCGCCACCTCCTTCCGCGAGATGACAGCCTCGCAGAAGGCGGCGACCGCGGTCCAGGCCCTGTCACTGCCAACCATCGCTCGCGAAACGGCCGGCAGCGACAGGTCCACGCCTATGACTGCAACGAGTTCCCGGCGCTGCACATCCCAGGCTGGGCACGACTCGAGCGTGTGCTGCGCCGAGTCCTCTTCGCAGCCGCAGTGGTGACAGTCTGGGGTCGTCTCCCTCCTAGCGATCATGTGCAGGTAATTGCCGAAGCAACCATGCCCCGACAAAACCTGCACCAACCGGAAGGTGAGGATCCCGTGATCAGATCCCACGGGGGGGTTCCGGCCAACGCGCAAGCTGCATCGGTCGAGACCGTGCGGTACCCGCGTATTGCCCTGACCGCTACGACCCTCTGTGGACGCCACAGAAGGGCCCTATTGCGAGTGGCCAGGGACTCCGCCCACACGGGCGCGCCGTACGTCAACACGCGAGACTCGGTCCACCCAAATTCGGCATCAGTCACCCGAGGGCGGACACCGTGCCGACGAGCTTTGGCGCAAAACGGCAGAAGTGCTCGTCAAAGTGCCACCATCCATCCAATACCAGGCGTAGCAAATTACGCCCAGCCCGGGGGGAGCCGGCCACGGAGGACCCAGTCGTAGCCGATGTCCCACAGGAGCGGCCCAAGAACCGAACCCTGCGGGACATAGCCCTCCTTACAACGTCCCCTTCCCGGTCCACGAAGAGGACGCTGCGGCCGTCGAGGTAGTCTGCCACCAGCCGCCTTAGGTAGAGGGGCCCTCCATGGTACCGGAGTGCCTCCTTGATGCAGCCGAATGGCAGACTATTGAAGGCGTTGGCGATGTCGAGCGACACCGCCAACAGCACATCCCTCGAGGTGACGGCCTCCGCAGCCGCGGCGTTCATGCGCAGAATGGCGTCGACCGTAGACCGACCCGCCCGAAATCCAAACTGGGCGTCGGACAGGTCGGGGCCGACCGCTCCTAGGTGCCGGACGATGCGGGCAGCGACTACCCGCTCGAGGAGTTTGCCCGCCTCGTCCAGCAACACTATGGGCCTAAAGGCCGAGACTGTATTCGGAGACCGCCCCGGCTTCGGGCTTGGTACCCACCCTGCCACCATTAATGCATTGGGTGATAATTTCTTGTTTCCCTTAGTCGCCTTGTACGACACTTATGAGAAATAATGAGGTGGTGACACTTGTATTCTTAGTCCGTCGCCCCACGGACAAGAACCTAACCGCAAACCCCGTCGTTCGGGGTAACAAACAGGATAGTGTGGGGTCCTCACCCACTAAATAAACCCACCGTGTGCCGTCTCTCCGCCTGTATTGGCAGGCCACTGGAACTATGTTACATTACTTCAATGGTAGATAGGGAGCGTTGTGGGTTCGGTTCTCATACAGGACAACTCTTTGCGTGATCCACAAATGGGTGTTTCACTCTGAGTGTACTTTGTGCCCATGAAATTGTATCTTTGTAGAGTCCGCTCGATACAAGGACTATTACGTAGTGCAATGTTGTCGATTTGAAAAATAAAATACTGGGCCCCTGTTGGGCACGGGGTGTGTCAGAGTGAGAGTCGAAGTATTAGTCCATCACGTTGGCCTAGTGCGGTTTGGCAGACTTTACAAGGCGTCGATCTTTTAGGCATCGCAGGCTTCCTCACGATGTTTTCCTTCACCAATTAGTGATAATTTGTAACCAAATACATGCATAATTCCGAAAAGTGAAAGATGCCCTTTGAAGGCCATAGTTTTTTTTTGAAGGGAAACTTCCAATGCGACTTCCAACAAGGTTGCGTTAAACGTTTAACGATACCATGGAGGGGGTATGAAAGCACTGTTGCGTTAAACTCTCAACGCTCCTGGGGAGGGGGAATAGAAAGAGACAGAGCGAGAGTGAATGCGTGGCACTCGAACGCATGCGCGCGCGTAGTATACCTGTTACAGGCCAGCGCGAGCGTTAGCAACGAGTAGCGTCCAATATCCACATTACGAAGTTTCACTTCTTCTGCGCGGAGGGACTCCACGCACAATTTTTTTTTTATACTACTTATGCGGCAAACAAGCATACGGCTTACCTGTTGGTAAGCGGTTACCGTAGCCTATAGACGCTAGCAACACCAGAGGCATCACTCGCGCGTCTCCATCTCCAAGGTAAGGGATATAAGGATTATAAGGAGAGGATAGAAAGGATATTAAGCAGAGGATGGGGAGGATAATAAGGAGAGGATAGGGGTGGAGGGGGTTTCGGTCTTCCGGTGGGCGCTTTCACTCACCATACGAAACATAAGTAACGGCAGAAGTACTTACTGTTGTTTCAGGCCGATCTTTTATGAGAGGTTGGTACTTCCCTGATCGAGCCGGATTATTCATGCTGGAATAACAATTAACAATTGGTGATTGAACTGATATCGTTTGTACATGTGTTGAATATGAAGGCAGGCAAGTATGCACGGTAATCAGCAGCGTGGCTGTGCTCTTGGTGTGTTACTACGTCCATCAACGAGTTTAACCACTTACCAACAGGTGAGGCTAAAGCTCGTGTATCGCCGACAAAAAAAGTCGATTTCAAGTACTTAGATACTCTCAATAAATTACTGCGAGCAGGATTCGAACCTGCGTCTCATCCGAATTTCGAATCCTGCTTGCAGTAAAGATCTCTTTTTCCACTTTCACAAATAATTTGTTATTTAAAGTAGCTGTGTGTACCTAGTGCTAAATACAAATCAAAACATTTTAGATCTATATTTTTTAGCATTTGACATGCTCCGCTACTTTTTAAAGTATATTTTTTTGTGAATAAGGAAAAAGAGATTTTTAGTAGTAGCAGGAATCGAACCCGCGTCTTTTCCAATCCGGGGAAGTGCTCCTTAAAACGTTTGTTTTAAGGAGCACTTCCCCGGTGTAGTGTGTAGTAGTGTCCCTTAAAACGTTTTTTAACATGGTATTAGCGTCTATTAATCTCTTGATGCTATAGTACTCGTAAGATAAATCGTTATCACCTTATGACATAAACTTTTTAATAGACGCTTTAAAAAGAATATAACTTTCGTGGTGGGCAGTGACATGGTTGTGTAGATAGGTATGATGCCCGTCAATTTCCACTACATTTAATAAGAAGAGAGCCTTGATAGTGACAATTGTGCATACTGATAACTCCTGGCAAAGATATCACCAAATAACTAATAATACCAATACCATTTTCGTCGATAACGACGGAATACAAAATTAGCCATTTTTTAGCCGCTATCGTGTCATTAATAACACATCTAAAAAACATGACGAAGTTTTAAATCCACTGTAGTTTTAGGAGTTGAGTGATTAATGGGTTTATTGTCTAAAATGGAATTCAGAATAAATTTAAGAAAATCAAAAATTTATTGCAATTTTCATGAAAAGACTGATGCAAATTTCCAACACCGAGCTCAGAATCGAGCAATGAACCCATGATATCAATTATCGGTACCATGTCATTTACAACCTGTATATGCTTATTTTTTTACTTCACCAATATGAAACTTGGGCCTTAAAATTTACATTCAAAATGAAAAGTACCCGTAATTAAAAAAAAAACTCTACAAGAACAATAAATTTTTTTCGTGTTAAAAATACTTACTTATATGTTAATATAGTTTCATCCAACTTCGTTCAATCGTTTACGCGTCAAACATAAATTCAAAAACGTATTTTCACTAAACGCTACGAATTATGCCTTATAGTATAATAACATGTCACTGGTGTGTGTATATGTGTCACTTCATATTGTTAGAATCGAATTAGAAAAAAAAACTAGACGTCTTGGGACGTCTACGAGATGTGAAAACAACGAAACTATTTTGTAGAATTAAAATGATTATAACTTCACAAAGTTCAAGACGAATCAAACCAATATAAACTCAATGGGGTTGCGTCGTTTTATTACAGAATTACTGTGGCCACCTTCCAGCTCTATCATCAGTCCCCATCTAGAGACAAAGTACTCGTCAAGACAAATCCTACGAGCCCAAACTCGATAGAGTTATGTCGTTTTATAACGGAGTTCCTATGGCCACCTTCTATCTCCATCATCAGACCCTGGATACCATCTATAGACAAAGTACTCGTCAAGACGAATTAAACGATTCCAAACTAGATGGGGTTGCGTCGTTTCATTACAGAGTTACTGTGGCCACCTTCCAGCTCCATCATCAGACCCTGAATCACCTTATAGCTCCATCATCAGACCACATAGAGACAAACTACTCGTCAAGACGAATCGTACGAGCCCAAACTCGATGGGGTTGCGCCGTTTCATTATAGAATTCCTATGTCCAGCTTCCAGCTCCATGTCATCATAATATTGCATTGTCACGCGATATACATATGCGTGTAAAATTTCAGCTCAATTGGAAACCGCGTAGAGTGTCAAACTTAACTTGCATGATTTGAACGGGACAAGTTGATTTGATTTAATTTGAAAAGCGTCGCCACGCTGACAGCCGATTTTACCCTCCCGCCGCATTAGATGTTTCACATTAAAAAAAGAGTCATTTTGATGTTTCAGCAAGTTTTGTATAGTTTTCCGGAGTGCGAAGTGTGGCAGGCAGACACTCGCCTCCCTATTGCCTATGGCATTGGTTAAACTACAACTGCCTTAGTAATAAACGTTGTTACAACCTCTGAATAGTTATTCACTTCAATTCAATTCTTGATTTAATGGCGATGTTAGACTTAACACACAACTTTGCCAATGTCGCGTAGAGAATAGTGTTTTGTCTTTGTCACTAATATTGTACGTTGGACGTTGAAAGAACGGAACAAAACATTGAATAACTATTCGGAACTTATACAATGTTTATTAGTAAGGTATCATAGGTTTACAAAATGTGGGTTATTAATTTAAACAAATTAACCTCTACGTATTTCTTCGAATACAATTTGAGTAAATATATTCGCAGTCCATTCCATCCATCCATCAGCCTTTCGACGTCCACTGCTGGACATAGGCCTCCCCAAGACAACGCCACAACACATGTTTCGCTCATATGGGGGATAGTGCCGTAATCGCCACGCTTGGCAGGCGGGTTGGCGATCACAGTGGATGTTGTTAATATTCGAGGGAGTGCTGCTGCCCACTCCCTCGGTATTCCCTCAGTCGGCTCTTACGACTCCCATAGGTGGAGAAGGTGTGGGACAATTCTAAAGCCGGCTCCACACGGCAATACTTGCTTATAGTTTTGCTATTTATTTCAATTTACTAGAAATTCTCTAAGCTTTCTGGTTACACGCATTACTCTTTGCTCTAAGACGTCATTTCCACAGAAAATAGCTTCAATTTGACGTAGGTACCAAAGACTTTTAAAATTGTATGTTTATAAAGAACGCCACAAAGTCAAAGGCAGAGAAATGAATTAATGTCATTGGTATTTTTTCTTTCGATGACAACACTGTATTAGTCAATAATTCCTGTATTCAACAACAACAACAACATAGCATCACGTTTGTATCCCCGAAAAGGTAGGCAGAGGTGTATTACACACCCACGATTCGGCAGCTATGTTTAAGTCCCACGTAACAGAGGACAAGGCTATTGACGTTTACCGGGCACATCTCCAAACTGCAGGGTGCTATTGAGATTTTTTCTTTTTACGGAAAAGTTCAATAACACTACCCGACCTGGGGATCGAACCCCGAACCCGAGACCTCATGAGCAGCTGTCGCACACACTACCGCTGCACCACTGAGGCATATTTTGTATTATACTGTATTCCAACCTCAGAATAATAACTAAATCACATATTCTACGATCCGTTCTTAATAAATACACAATTTTTATTTGCCAATCACACTAAGAATTTTGGCCTCTGTGGGAATCGAATAACCACAACACTCGGTACTTCATACTACTTATATCATTTTAATATATAATCTCTGATAGTAAGTACTAATGACTAGTTAGATCTGACACACAGATATATTATATCTATCTCAGAGGTATATGTTTGTAACATTGTTTGTCATTTGTTAAAATTTATTGCTGTTCCATGATCATGTAACCTGTTTTTGAGATAAATAAACATTATTATTATTATTATTAAATAAACATTATTATTTCACCCCTCTATTTATTTTCGCGGGTGTCCGTTGGCAAAGCACCTTAAACTGCACATTTTTCTATTTTTCATGCAATTTAATTTCTTTCTATCCACAAGGAGTGTGGATTTACAATGTTTGCTAAGATAACTGGGATTCTCAATAATATGCCATAGGTTTTCACCCTAAATATCCATTTCATAATAAAATTTATAAACATTATATTTCAGCCTACAGTTCAAATTAAATTTAAAAATACCTTAATCTGTACTTTTAGCACTTGACATGCTCAGCTACTTAAAGAGCAAATTATTCATGACGGTGGAAAAATAGAGTTCTCTTTAAAATACTTATCTTTATTTTATCGACTTATTTTATAGCATTTAAAATCTTACAGGTTACTAATAACTAACATGAGCGCTCGAGCATCCATAATGTCACGATTGCAATCATTACAAGCGACCGGATTGCGCAGCATGAACAGAACCCGGCAGGAAACTCATGAGCACACTTTTAAATTGCCAATTTGTTACAGTGTTTAAATTTTTATATATAACTAAAGTAAGTTACCATAAAGGAACTTCATTCATCTTTTTAACTTTTTTCATTCGGTTTTATTAAAATATAAATCGCTTTATAGAAAAAAAATACCTTAAATCTATTTAGACTAGAATTCCGACTTCAACATGGTTATAAAAAGGGCTATGACTGATGAATGATTAAATCAATAATGCGCTCCAATACACCGCAGGGCTCGTTCCACGACACGCATTACATTTTCACATAATGCGTTCTTTATTACGAATGGCCTTCAATCAATTTATATCATTCGAAATTCTTTATTTCAGCGTGATATTAAACGTATTTACTTTTTATTAAACGTATGAAAATGCTCTTCACATATTTCTAGCCGTGCTTTTGCTCACAATACTTAACCACCTAAATACTTTAAATAAAGAGCTTCAACTATAGAATTACCATAATTGATTATTATATAACGGATTAAAATCTTTATTACCTACTATTTATTTTTTCATTAGTATCACAATTATTTATTACCTACTATTTATTTTTTCATTAGTATCACATGACTATTTGTAATTGAATTGTTAGGTTTAGAGCGGTCCCCCAACGCGATGTATTTTTTTTAGAATTATTAATACTCGTACATACTTAGGTACTTTAAGATTGAGTTTCTTTTATTATCTTTTACTTTTTAAAGGGAACTCAGGTTATTGTGTCGGTGTTCTTTTTTAATTTTTAATAAAATTTTTATTTTATACTTTTTATAGGTACACATTTATTTTTGTTATTAATTTTGTAAGTGCGTGTGATGCTATATCATTTGCGACCCTACTTGGGTAAATTTGCTGTCATTCGGATTTCCATCCTCATTTTCTCCCCACCACATATATTTGCAGATATTGGGTATTTTCCCCACTTTTACCCCCAGAGTTTTTTCAGGGCTCAACCGATTTTCATCAAACATGTCTAAAAACACTCGCCCGTAACTCATCTTTCATACAAAAAAAAACTAAATTGAAATCGCTTCATCCGTTCGCGAGCTACGGAGCCACAGACAGACAGACAGACACGTCAAACTTATAACACCCCTCTTTTAGCGACGGGGGTTAAAAAATAAAATAGATTTGCAAGTTCTCTCTCAACAAAAAACTCGAAGTCAGTATTATAGCTAACTTACGCACATGCACATACACATGCGAACGCACACATAAACGAACGCGCTCGCACACATACACACACACATAACACTCAACCACGCACCCACATACACACACACACACACACACACACACACACACACACATACACACACACCCACAAATACGTACATGCACACACGAACACGCACAAATACGTAAATGCACACACACGCATATGCATGCTGTAACATCAGCAACATGTCTGAACAATTAAGATATTTGATAAAAAAATATCGTTTTAGGTTATTTAGGCGTGATTTAACACAAAATATTTTTGTCTGTTTGTTTGTTAGCATACCACGCCGAAACTATTGAAAGGGATTTTAATGAAACTTTTATGTTTGATAACTCCTTAGACATGAAAACTGGTACCTATAATATACCTATTTTATCACTACTAAATCGGGAACATAAAGGGAAATCAGATATAAAGGGTTAGTTACTTAGTTTAATTTATATTCGTCTTGAAATGTCTATACAAATGCAAAATAAACTTGGTTTTTCAAAGAAAATGAATAACAAGTTATTCAATTACAACAGCATACCAGATTTGCATACCGTGAAATTAATTTCATTTACGTCCCATCATGTAAATTGGCTTACACAACTATGTTTCTACTCTGTATATTATTATGTGTGTTGTTGCTCTATCCTTCAGAGTATGTGAGTATTCGGACAGGAATATATAGTGTTGGCAACGATAAGGGTATTTTTAAAACATTCTTGGGTGATTATCTAGATTTACTAGCACAGGGTTGTTCCGGTAATAGATTAAAAAGCTACTGTCTTGTTATGTACAAAGAACTAACAGACATCAAATACAAGCACACAAGAAAACTAGCCAAAGTTTTCAAAAGCTTATCTAAATCTTATTTTGAAGATATTAATGAAGAAGCAAGCCAGTATCGTAAAGAATTAAATAAGGATGCTCCACGTCGTACCGAGTTTCTCAACTCTATGGATCAATTATATACTTTGAGAGAGCGAATAATGTTTGATGATTATATACATGATTTAAACGATTATTGTAATGCAAACTCAATCTCTGCCATGCGGAAAGAATCACATAAACTCTTGCATGATGCTATTTTGAAACCAATAAAGGAACGTCTCATGAAAAAAGATCAAAGGGAATTAGAAGAAAAATTAAAACGAGCTATTATGGAATACAATAAACTTGAATTACAAGAATTTATGGCAACACACAACTTGTCTGCTTATCAATCTCGGCCTAAATTCAATTATTATCTTAACGACAACTAGAGGTAGCATAATACAACGGTAGGTACTTGTGCCGTTGTTTCAGATCTTGAGTGAGAGTGCCGGGGGCTCAAACCCTCTCCATATTATCCTTCCTATCCTATCCTTATGATCCACCACCTCCTCGTCCTTTCGACATGCGTGTGACGCATGTCGCTATTTCCAAGGACTCGCCTCTGAGGTGCAGCTATCGTCTATAGGCTAAGGCCTGCGGTCGCTTACTGTAAGGTGAGCGGTATGATTGTTTACCACCCACGTAGACTAAAAAAAGGTGTTCATTAATAAAACGTCAAATATACAGTTAAACTTTATTTATCATCAAATATAGAAAATAATTATCACTATCACTTATAATTGACCTAATATAAAGAAAAGCATGTATATATAACTATATGTTGCATAGATTTTATTATAGAGTTTCGTCAACATTCATATAAAAATAGACATTAAATGTCAATCATTTCGTGCTAATAGACTAAATACTTTATGAAAGTAGGAACTTATAATATAATATATACAAAGCGTTTTAAATTATCACCAAGGCCTATTTCATGTCAGTTTAGTTTCAACAAAGAATACAATGGGTTCAATAGAAGACAAGAAAATGTTATTACATTCAATGTAGTACCATAGTCTCTATAAACTTATACATTTTATATAAAATAGTTTTTGGATTAAAACAATGTGTAACAACGGCTAAACTTTGAAAGCAAAAAACATCTGAGCACGATTACCTGAGGCCAGGGTAGAATAAAGCTTACATCCAACCTTATACGTCCTGACCACTTTCAGTAAACCACAGAAACCGCAATAGTTTAACTCAGCCTACTCAGGGTCCGTAGAATGTAACCTACTAAATCGTATCGACATCGCATCGTGTCATTGTGATTGGTTGAGAAATCATCGTGATTGGATGAGCGATTATTGCGACATCACGCGTCTTTGTCTCTACTAATAATAACAAATAAGACGATACGATGTCGATACGATTTTATGAATCAAATTCTAAATGGGCAGGCCTTAACCACGAAGGCCCTTACAACAACTTTCAGTTTTATGTGGTTACCATAGAACTCTTATTACTCTGAGCTCTGCGGTTGTCACATGAGTTATATATGTTATGAGTTGTGATGAGCTTTTGAAAATAAAATAAAATGCATATATTAGAATTAGAAAAATTAAATCGATTTAATACCTATAATATATCTAACTACATCGTTGCCATTTACCTATATAACTAATTTATTTATTATTCTAGGCTGTATAACATTTATTTGGCACTACAAGATAATATCTTGCTTATTTTGTAACCAATAAAAATAACACACTATGAAAGTCTTAATTATGTGTAATCGATAATACGATTCTTAACTCAATAATACTTCTATGGTAAATTATATTGTGCTATGGTCTCTTAATAAATGATGTTTTTCAATTAAAATAACCCAATATTTTATAACAAAAATAATAAAATATAAAACAAAAAACTACTAACTATTCTAAATTTTCTCTAATTCATTAATGAATGTTGTGATCCGTTATGACAGTGCATAGTGTGACTTGGCATCTATTTCTAACAACATGCGGTCTCACCTGATATATTTTATGCAATGAACATTTATAAGTTTTCTTTGACTTATAACTATTGATATGATTTCGTAACTATTTTGTATTTCTAATTGGCTTAGGTTTTAGTATCTAGTGATACTAATTATATTAGTATATACATAGTCTGGCCATAAATACTGTTACAATTAAAAAAATACAATAATATTACATTTGTATTTGGAACCTGTAATTTTTAAGTGAATAATCATTGCGTTGTCTTATTTTCATTTTCGCGCCATTCTGTGTTAAGTATTCATGTTATATTAAAATTAAGTGGGTGACAAAGAGAACTGCTATTCCTGTAAAATAGGTATAGAGAAGCTTTTTGAAACTCTCCATTTGCTTGGTATTAGTCAAATATTTATTTATACTAGTCTACTAATAGATACAATGAAACGTCCTATGTTTGTGACAGAAAAGGATGTGACCATCCAGTTGGTATTCCTACTAAAAAGGTAATCAAAGCTGTTTAGGAAAGAACTCATAGAAATTCTGTCCAAAAACAAAAGATTTTGTCTCGGGAAATGAAAATACCAGCCAGAAACATTAGGATGCGTATTTAAAAAAACATGTGAGCGCTGTAACATGAGCATTACCCGAATTCAGTGATATTTTAGTGGGTGTTAGCTATCAGGGAGTGACTGAGCCATATTTTTGTGAAAAAGGTGTGAATGTTCCAAAATCAATAATGTACGTTTAGCAAGACTGCAGCACTGAGTCATAAAGCGGTACTGACACATGCGTAGTTGGAAACGAAGATTTCTGACTTCATCAAAGCTGTCGTCTAGTCCCGATCTTAATCCGCTGATTATGATTTATAGTTAATTTTAGAAAGTATGGCATGCTGTAAACGCTATGATAATTTGGAGTCCCTAAAGCAAGCAATAGCATTAGCAGAGAAGGATTTTCCCTTGTTAAAAATATTGTTCTTGATATTTTCATTGTACCAATATTTATGGCAAGACTTGTACTTAGAGGGTACCCGAAAGGGTAAGCCGCCGGCGGACCACTTAAATAATATAGCGCAGTTCCAGTGGCCCGCCTACATAAGCGGAGAGACAGCACACAGCGGGTTTATTTAGTGGGTGAGGGCCCCCACTACCCTGTTCGTTGGCCTGAACGACGGGGTGTGCGGTTAGGTACATGTTTTCCTACCTTAACAAAAAAAAGGTATGGATCAAAAATGTTTAAAAAAGGTAGTTATTGTAGGTACTTGAAAACTATCCTGAAATATTATAATTACTTGTCTATCTATGTTATAGATATTTCAAAAACGAGACTACCTATATTTTAATATAAGTAGGTTTAATTACGTAAAATTAATTTACGAGTAGTAGGTAAGTACCTATAATAAAAAATAATAACGACTTATGTAACCCAATGTAACCAAACGCTGAATAAAATAATAATGAAGAATTGCAATTGGCATTTAAAACAAAATGGCCGCCTTTATAACATGCAAGCGTAATCACACGTCTCAGCAAACTTGGAAGTTACTGTACTGAGAATGCAACAACACAATCAAAATGCATCTGAATGTAACTTATGCTATGGTGCTCGTGATTCAATGCAAATCTCTCTAAGCGTCGCGTCGTTCAGCTTGTAATATGTAAATGTTATCACTACCATATCATTAACTAGAGGCACGGATAAAATGGCTGTAAAATACTCGTAAAATTTGCATAAGCTGCTACTTTTCAATTTAACTTGGTTGTTACAAGACTTTGGTTAATATTTTATCCTTAATGTAAAGCAAAATAATGAAGCAACATGCTGCATACATTGATTACAAATACAATATTAACTATATTATAAACTCTGTCGTATTAAAAGTACTTGAAAGACATACAATAAACAAATATTCAAATATTTAAATAACCAGACTACATATAATCTCTTTTAAAATTTATTACAAAACAAGAAAATATAGTGTTATCCCAGCATGAATAGGCCGACTAGATCAGGGAAGTACCACCCTCTCACAGAAGACCAGCGTTAAATCTCCTTTTCCTGGCGTTGTGTTTCGTATGGTGAGTGAGACTAAGCTCCCTTATGATCCTTCCTTTCCTCTCTTTATTATCCTTCCTATCTTTACCTTATTTATATTACGAAACGCGAAATATTTAATACAATCGAATTAATATTAAAACTGTCACACTAAGAATATACCTACTATTAGTGTGAATTATTATTATAACATATATAAGAATAGGTATACATACATCATCTTAGTAATACCTACTAAGTATAATAATTGTACGTATACTTATAATCTATATTATAAAGCATTATCTTACATAAACACTGACGATTCGGAGTACAGTCGTTATTGGTCTAAGCTGCTAAAGTAGGGGGCTCTACCACTAAGTACGGCACTTGCAGCGACAAAGAAGATGGTGGTAATCCAGGAAACAATATAGGGTATTGTGGGGGAGGCTGCTGGCCTTGTGACAGTGATCTAGTTTCAGGTTCTGAACAGTGGAGGAGCCAGTAAGTGATCATCCGGCCCCGGCCTTTGAGCTCCACCTCCCCGCGGAGTTCCACTACGAATGTGCCCCACTGTTCGAGTAACGCTTTCGTGTTTTCGCTTAAGTGGATACGTAGAGCTAAAATTGGAATAATAAAATACTAAAATTCTGTTTGTCATAAAACCAAAAACACCCTTAAACGATATATTGATATTGTTATGTTTATATACACACATACGAGTATATATAATATAATAGTAAATTGACATGCTCGGCTATTTTCTGGAGTGGACGATGTTTTGTCAATGACTTATAAAATTGCATTGGGCCAGTGTGGTGGACTCCAACATCCTCCCATTGTGAGACCTGGGCCCGTAGAATGTAACTCACTAAATTGTATCCACATCACATCGTAAAATTGTCATTGGTTGAATCTCTCAACCTTGAGAGCATCTATGTTTTTACCAATCACAAATAAGTAGATACGAAGTCGTTATTGTGTTTTATTTTAGCTAATCCATCAGTATTTACACGGAGCGACTGCCTATGTGACTTCCACGACCCATTTAATGGGACAACTGGCGACCTTAGAACAAGCCTGCCCCCTGTGGCAGAATGTCATATTTCACGTGTCGACCGTATCGAGATCACTGTGATTGGTTGAGAAACCGACGCGTGACGTCACAATAATCCGTTGGCCAATCACGGTGATCTCTCAACCAATCACAGTGATCACGATACGATCGACATGTGAGATATGAGATTCTGCCTAACCCCCCTGGAGTCCGATCATTTATTCGGGACTGACACCTGTAACAACTGTCTGTAAGGATGTTATTGGACAGCCAGAGCCCACTGCTTAACGTGCCTTCCGAAGCACGGAGGAGATCAGGTGTCTACAAATAGGTTCGGTCACACTTTTTGGTCACCGATCAAAGATTGATTATGACTGTATCGGCAGTGGAGTGGTTTAGATACCGGCCTCCCGTGAGTGTCGCGAGTTAGATTCCCACAGGACAATTGTTTGTGTGATCCACAAATGGTTGTTCTAAGTCTGGGTTTAGTTTGTGTCAATTGTATTTTTGTAAAGTCTCCCGCAATATAAGGATTATTCCTTAGTGCAGGGTGTTGGCTTAAAAAGAAAAGAAAGGCAATATATTTATTAATAAAATTCCTACCTATAATAAAAATAAGTTTAGCCATAAATCAAGTTACCAAATTTCGTAGATGTTTCAAACTTTCGTATCACGATAAAACCTTATGTAGGTAGGTATGTGTAATTACAGAGCAACGACTTGTACGTACACGTGTGACCGTGTGATCATAATATTTTATACAAACAACTGGGATATCAAATTTGTAACAACTCTGCTGGGTATTAGCTCATTATTGACCGAATGTTCTAGTCGTTTTATCCTCAAAGTAACGAGGCTCAATTTTCGCTATAGGTAAATCAAATAGAATCCATAAAAAAGCTATCTACCATAATTGACACAGTTGCCATGTATTCTGTAGAGGCAAATAATTAGTCACTATCATTCATCGATTTTAATAATAATAAAGCAAGTCGACCAGTCACTGAAGTTATGGGCATTTTACGTTTGCACAAGTTTCATAAAAACTGCCTGATATCTACTTATGGCGATACTAACTGCCGAAGCTGCTGATATAGGCAAAGGTACTACCTTTTCTAGCATTTGACAAGCTGACCTATTTACTAAAACTATTTTTTTGTGGAAAAAAAAATCTGTAGTTAAGATTTGAACCCGCGGCTTATACTGTATATGTGGGCGGAACGCTCTTCTGGTTAACTAGCCAACCGATAAAATTTCGATAGATGGCTTGGATTTTAATAAGATATCAGGTACATAGTACTTGGGATCTTTTTGCAGAATCTGTGGTAAATAAAAACACCACGTCTTTACTTTGTCATCCGAATCTATCAGTATACGGGTCATTAGAATGAAATTTTTAAACTGAGACCTTGACTACGAAAACTAGTGTTACTTACGCTGTCCTGTAGATTCCATACGACTGGCCGTGTTGACTGTGTCTCCGAAAAGGCAGTAGTGGGGCATTTTAACTCCTACCACCCCAGCACATACCGGGCCGGAGTGTACACCAATACGAACCTGGTTATAAATATTACATTTCAATAATTGTAAGTAATCATTTCACTTTGAGATCAACAAATATATTTTTTTATTTACGTAAATAAATGTCATTTAAATAAAAATCAAATCGAAGATAAAAATCAAATCAAATTTAAGATAAAAATCAAATCAAAGATAGATATTAATCTAGTGAACTTAATAAATTGATCAAGTGAGCGAAAAAACAAAGTAACGAACATTCTTTTTAAATAATTATGATAAAAATAATTAAAAACAAGGGATTTTTAAAAACAATATTAATCAGTTTAAAAATAATTTTGGGTTTTTTGCAAAATGAACTTATTTTGGGACATAATTATAACTTAATAACATTATTAACAACCAATCACTATAACAACTTGTTAAGTTGCTAATGACAACAACCAACGACTCTCTGATTAAATTAATGCTTTGCACGATAGCTTTTTGTATTTTTATATATATTAGCATTTGATAAATTAACAAAAAATAATAGTCACGAGCAGGATTTGAACCTGGGAAAATCGTTCCAGCAGATGCTTTACCATTTAGTCACCGTGACATCTGCTTAAAACTGCTAATTACCTCAATCGCCACCAAGACATAAGTAAATAGAAAATGTAAACACATTCCGTATTAAATTTTCGCACTCTATGTTTCTATTTGTTTTTTATTAATAATTTCGTCTTAAAAAAATTGTTTTATTGTACATATTCAATATTTTTTACTAAATTACATGTGGGTATAATGTTCTATAATATTCTATGTTCTATAACAATAGACTATAGATTAAACACCCGTTTAAACTATAATTATATATTGTTAAATTGTGTCCCCAACATGTAGTTAGTTTGATACCCGAATAAGATACTTGATACAATAAATTTACTTAATTTTGTAATGTAACGGAACTACTATCCAACCCTCAAACTTCAAAGTTTGTGTGTTGACAGGGTTAAGGGATATTAATACTCTAGCTCACAATTCCTCTCATAGATATATATAGTCTAGAAATGGGTCGTGCCGTAACTTACTACTATTAGGTAAGTAAAATATATTGTATGTAGCGTAACTTAATCGCCGATATTTTTACAAGGCGACTATGACTATGTCTATGCCACTCGAGTAACCGTCTCGAGTAAAGTGAGACGTGTCTTGATACAATATTTGCACAACTCAAACGAAATTCTTTACTCTAAAAAGTCAACATAAAAATGTTTTTAATTTTTAATTTAAACATGAGGGACCTCCAACCGATGTGTAGGTCTATGTCGCACGACGAAGCCGCGCACTGCTTCGACGATGGCAAGCGCCATCAGGCATATCTCCCGCGCGTGAAGATCGCCATTTCGCTCCGGCAGCCCCGAAACTACCATGTACGCGTCGCCTATAGTTTCCACCTTCAACCAAAACACACTATTTATTATAATTTACTGTTTAAATAATTAATTTTTTTAACTTAGCTTCATTTTTAAGTAACTAAATCTTGAGAATCAATTTTAACCTGCTTCTAATCGTCTTATAAGTACAAATGATACTCGCACTTTAATATAGTTTGAAAGATGTTACTATAATTATGTGACGTGGCGCGTGTTTTTAGCAGGACGTCGTGGCGAGCGATTGAAGTCTTGTATACTCCAGTAAATTTATTAATTTACTGAATATTACAGAAATATATAAGGCTAATAAAGTATTTTTTATACAACGTGGGTGGGAAACAAGCATACGGCCCACATGATCGTAAGCGGTTACCGTAGCTTATAGACGCTATCAACGCTATATGCCTCCGGCACTCTCACTCACCATACAAAACACAGCGGTAGGTACCATTACTGTTGGTTCACGCTGATCTTTTGTGAGAGGGTGGTATATCCCCGATCAAGCAGGCCCATTCATACCGGGATAAGCAAGGCTCTACGTCTGACGTACATTGTTTACATAGTGATGAAAAAATTCGCTCCAGATACAACAACTATATTGGCAAGTCAGGAGATGGGTAGTGGAAGCTTTCAGTGGCTACTAGTGAATCTTTTGAGATCGAGTGATTCACTTCGACAAGCTCAATAAATTGAGCTTAAAGTAACGAGAGTCTTATGATAGAGCCAGGAAGTGAGTAGTGGAATTCTGCAATGGCTACGAGTAGATAAGGCTTTGTGTTTGGACTCACACAATTCATTTTACTCGGAGTATGTTGTTTAGTTTATTTAAACTTCGTATTATTTATTATCCTAACTAGAGAATATACTAATAGTAAGCGTACATAGAATAAGTTCTTATCTACGGTATTCTTGACCGTTAAATGTGGATGTATTTAAGGCTCCATTTATTTCTCGTTTCAGTGACACATTTCTTGAAGGGATATAAAAAAGTTCCTTCGTCTAAATATTCACGCTTTTCAGTCCTTTACGTGGGTGATAGTGAAAATACCCCACCATTGAGTTTTGAACGCTTGTGTATTTATACTATAATACTGGACTGGAATGGCTTAAAATTATTCAAACTAAAAGTAGCGATCACGTTACTCTGTCGCCAACGTATAATTTGTTAGATCAATCAAACATACTGTATTTTTTCCGTATAAATTTTTTGTTTGTTTGTTTGTTACGCTTTCACGCCGTAGGTAAGTAATAAACTGATAACCATGAAATTTTGCATATAGTCTGGAGCCCAGAAAAAGATATAGCTTACTATTTTTGATCTATATTTTTTAGCATTTGACATGCTCAGCTACTTTTAAAGTACAAATTATTTGTGAATAAGGGAAAAGAGAACTTTAGTGCGAGCGGGAATCAAACCCGCGTCCCTTCCAATCCGGTGAAGTGATCTAAGCCACTGAGCTACAGCACTCACTTTTCGGCCATCCCAATCTCCACATCACATTTGTTTTTACGACTAACGCCATCTATCGGAATGCATTTACATGTATTAATCCAATATAGTAAGTTTAATCTTGCAATTAAAATTCATACTATTTGATGCCGCGATTTTTTAAACATTTTTGATCTATATTTTTTAGCATTTGACATGCTCAGCTACTTTTTAAAGTACAAATTATTTGTGAATCAAGAAAAAAAGAATTTTAGTGCAAACCGTAATCGATTCCCGCTCGCACTAAAGTTCTCTTTTTCCTCATTCACAATTAATTTGTACTTTATATAGCCTACTACTTTTTATCCAGGGAAATTAATGGTTCCTATGCTATACCAATGGTATGATATTAGATTCATTTTTGATAAAATAAACAGTTTAGAATCAAATTGAAAACGTAAACCATAACCTTTACAAAATAGGTAATTACTGTGGCGTTTATAAACCACACTTGTAGGCGACTTCTTGCCTTGAGATTCTTATTAATTTTACTATACGATGTTCTTTTTGTTCGTTTTACTATATGATGAATGTTATATTACGATGTTCGTAGATACCTAACTCTATGCCTGCAGTTAATCATAACTTGATATCCTTCAATTTTTACTGTCTGTCAATCGTACAAGAAACTGCCCGCTTCTAATGGCACTTATAACACAGTTACTTACCTTATAAACATCGTAAAATCCAATGATCCTGTCAAATGTGCTGTATAAATCGTTAAGCAGATCTACCACTTGCATCGGCGTGGAAGCGGCACACAGCTCCGTGAACCCGACTATGTCGCTGAAGTACACTGTCACGCATTCGCAGCTCTCTGGCTGTACTACTTCTCCAGCCATCAGCTGTTGAGCTACGGGCCTAGGAAGTAAACTTTATATTGAATAAAATAAACTAATAAATATAGGTACGTATAAATATATAGCAGTCGACTAAAAGTGAGCTTGTTTGTTTCGATTTCACGCCGTAATTACTGAACCAATCATCATGAAATTTTGCATACATATAGTCTGGAGTCCAGAAAAGGACATATACCCTTCATCCCGGAAATATGGATGACTCACACGGGATAGCTATTTTTCATAGATATACCTATTTAATGAGCCGTAGAGTTATTAGATATAAAATAAATTTGTCTCGACCTAAGATTTTACTACTACCACTGCTACTTATCATCACGCTAGTACCCTTGCGGGGCAGGCAGAGAGAACAGAGTGCCAAGAGGCTCTATTATTGCATACATCTCTCGCTTCCTCAACATTCATAATTCTCTTCATACACGCTCGCCGGTTTCGGAGACTCATGACTCCACCTTCTTTCAGTACTTGACCGATTTGTTCTAGGAAGATGAGTCTTGGTCTTCCCCTTCACCTACATCCTTCCACTTTCGCACTGTCCGAATATAAATGAAACAAAAGTTGAAACATAATTATGGAAACTAAATTATTTCAATTATGAGACCCGTCACTTGGAAGACACGCTAAGCTATTACTTAGTGCCCTCACCATCGTTAAATGCTCTCAAATATCCCGGTAAGAATATCCGTATACCGTTGGATTACGAAAATAAGATGGCAGATACTTCGTTAAGAAATAATATGTGGTCAAATGTAGTCATCTAAAAAAGCCAACCCAAATGGAATTCAAAACTAAATGGGTATTTTCCTCAACGCATTATTGTTCCACAGTTCGGCAGTGATCTTCTCTTAGAATGAGAGGGAACTAAGATTGTGACGTTGGCTATAATATAAATATATGGCGAGAGAAGCCATCAGCTTACACATAGAGAAAGAGCTGGGTGGGATTTTCCTGTATCTCACACGTCCTTCAATTCCATTACTTCGTTTTCACTATCATTAAAGCGCACCATTACATGTTTCACCTCAAAAATCCTTACCTCGGTAGCACTTGATATAACAGTTCTTCAGATCTTCGCTTCTCCATAGAGAGCTGTTCAGTTTTCTCTTCAACGAGAGACTCAAGATTGTTCGCGTATTGTTCCATGCGACGTAAGAGGTCATCCATCAGATTGTCGCAATAACCCCTAGACGTTTAAAAAGTCTTGAGACGGTAGAGAAGTAAAATTGTTATTCTTATGTAATTGAATATTTAAACTCGCGACTCATATAATGCTGCTAGATATTCAAACACCGACCGCTGTAATTATTGTGATCAAATGCAAAAAAAAAATATAAGATGTCGCGCCATTATTTAGTATTAATTTTAATCACACAAATTATGTTTTATCGGAAATACATCCGATATATGAAGTGATTTTTACGATAAATCTGTCAAATATACCTATAAGTTATGGAAATTGGTCTTCGTGTAATGCGATAAGCTAGTGGTCAAAAAGCGTGTCCATTGGCATTAGATGCATCACGGGTTTAAATCTCACTTACAAATATATATTAAACACAAAGTGTAAAATGTGAAATCAAAAATAACAGTCACGAGCAGGATATTTTCGATTTCACATTTTTCATATTTAAAGTAGCATAAACGGGTCTTTTTTCGCGTATAAAATAGTTGAAATTATTAACTACCTTTTACCCGACGTTTCAACTGCGTTGTAGCAGCCGTGGTCACGGGACAACTGGAGAGGCGAGCTACTTTATTTTTCCTCGACAGTTTGTAGGGTAGATTGATCTAAACCGATGTTTGTCCGACACACAACACTCACTATATCGTACACGTACCTAGAAGCAGGTACTAATCACTGGATTGAGCTTCACCAACCTATAATCCTATCTCAGGACTGCCACTACTACAAACGGTTAGTGCGCGAAGCTACTGAAATCAAAAAGCACAGAAATTTCAATAGAGGAGACGGATTTAATCTATCATCAGCGTGGAGTCCAGTGATTAATAAGTGCAAACTACCTAATATATCTTCACATTTGTCTCGCGATATAGTGAGTGTTGTGTGTCGGACAAACATCGATGTAGATCAATCTACCCTACAAACTGTCGAGGAAAAATAAAGTAGCTCGCCTCTCCAGTTGTCCCGTGACCACGGCTGCTGCAACGCAGTTGAAACGTCGGGTAAAAGGTAGTTAATAATTTCACCTATTTTATACGCGAAAAAAGACCCGTTAATGCTACTTTAAATATGTGTACAATTCGCGAATCTTTAAAAGTCACATTTTTCACTTTGTGTTTAATGTATAGTGCTAAGCATGTCAAATGCTAAAAATATTATATAAAAATATCTAAATATAACAAATATATGTTTCACAATAATATAAGTACAAATTGGTAATTATTAAATTAATCTTATGATTAGCCCAATTGATATATCAGGTGCATATAAATTAATATTGAATATGAAATAACATTGTGTAACTATTTGTTCGATTTTTAACTGAAAAACAAAACAGTTGGGAAATGGGTAAAGAATTATTACACGTGTCACTCGACTTTGAGTATAAAGCTAACGTGACAACGGGAAAGTAATGCTATATACGCTTCTTCAATAAAACTCCCGAAAATATCCAAAACGTGCCTTTAAATAAGTTTAAGGAAGCAGTAAAAGTCAGATTAATTAGTAAAGATTATTATACAATTTCGGATTATTTGGAAAATAAAACAAAATGGCCTTGCACTGCTCCTTATCTTAAATACTTTTTTAAATAAGCACATACCCCATTTTATTTTATTATATCGGTGGTTATTTTCCACAATATTGTGTGTTCTTGGTGAGCACCTACTTTAGTTACCTATATAATATATTTTTCCCGTGTGGTGACGGTTTAAGAATACAAGTGTCACCACCCTATTCTTTCCCACGGGTATCGTATGAGGCGACTAAGGGAAGAAAGCAATTATCATCCATTGCACGACTGGTGGTAGGGCTGGGTACCAAGTGGGAGTACTCGCTTGGTATCCGGCCCGAGCGGGTTGATACCACCATCTCCTGTGTGACCGGCCATGAAGCACATCGTTGCATTTTGGCTGTAGCAGGAGATAGCCGTTTATATTTAATTTTATCTGTGAAATGAATTGGTGAGCAGCGGCTTGACAATACTCTCGGTATAGTCGAGTCCATGGGCCACGGTTACCATTTACCATCAGATGGATCGTGGGTCGTCTGCCACTACATGCAATAAAAAAAAATATATAATTTTAAAAAGCGGCTCATTAGTTTCTTGCCGGGTGGCGATTGCAATCGCGACATTGTGGATACACTTGCCTCAAGCGGTCGTGTTAGTTATTAATAACTTTGACGATTCTAAGTGCTGTATTATAAGCTTATGAAATAAAGATATTTTTGAATTTATAATATATTTATTTTAATATCAATGATAGTCTAGCAGTAAAACAAAACCAAAAGTATAACAACGAAGGTTTCGAATTCAATCCCTAGTTATAGGAGTGAGCCTCTTAAGTCACTCTCATCTGACTTTCCAAGTCACATGTGAGAAAGAAAATAAACAAATTACCACTACCCGATGAAAGCCCACGTCGTGTGAAAACCTGTAATAGTCATGGCTTCTAGTTCCTGTTCAGTGGTACTGTTCTGGTGGACCCACTGGTCCACCAGAACAGGCGGAGAGACGGCACACGGCGGATTTATTTAGCAGGTGAAGGATACTACCCTATTCGTTGCCTTCAACAACGGGATGTGCGGTTAGGTATTTTTTTTCCCGCCTTAACAACAAAATAAAAAGGTTGTAAGGAAAAAGTAAAATTAAAATAAAAGTAGAGGAAACGGATTTAATGACATCCGCTCTCTGTAAATGAGATATGTGATTTCGGTAGACGCGTCCTTCTTATTTTGAGCTCACAAACATCGTGTATGCTACCCGAAGTAATCACTTTTTATATTACTAGCACTAACTTTTGCCCGTAACTTCGTGTGCGTATACCAGATTTTAAATCTAATAAAGAGCAATCACCAAAAAAGTTTTATTGTTTTACATATTATTGTTTTACGTTATATCTTAGGTGCCCGGTATATTAGCGGGATATAACATATACCAGATTTCTACATATATAGAAGAAGATAAGTAGATTCATATATATAGAAGTCTAATAAAGAGCAATCAATTAATCCATTTTTACTACTAATACAATTTACACACATGAAATCCCAGAGTCATATTCGCGTGTTACCAACTCCTGGGAAAGGGATAGAAGGTGGAGATGAAGTAAGGAAAAGATAAGGAGAAGGTCTGGGCCTCAGGCGCTCTCACTCACCATACAAAACACACCAGTAAAGGTACATACCGTTGTTTCACGCTGATCTTCTGTAACAGGGTGGTACTACCACGATTGAGCCAGCCCATACATTCTGCGGCAAACAAGGCTCTACCACTAGACAAAACTACCAAAATACACTGTCTGTTTGTTTGTCCACACATCACGCAAAAACTACTGAACTGATTTTGATGAAACTTTAATTGATAGTTCTTGATTAGACTTAAAAATTGATATACGTTTTATTCCGCTACTATTTTGGGAAGCTGCGATGCAACCTTAGAACCAAATTGTATAATTTTATATACTTGGTTTACGTAAAACAACACAGGGAAAGCTCACAGTTGGTATAATTATTATTATTCTCCGACATCTTCAACAATCGTTACACCTCAGCCAATTTAAATAATAACTTAATTAATTATAGGTGAACCTTCTTTTTATTATAGCGGGAAAAATATGTACCTAACCGCACACCCCGTCGTTAGGGGCAACGAACAAGGTAGTGTGGGACCCTCACTCACTTAATAAACCCGCCGTGTGCCGTCTCTCTACTTGTACTGGTGGACCACTGGAACTAGGAGACATTATTACTTCAGTGGTTATGAATTATTTATTAGACGGGCCTCGTGGCGTAGTCGGTAGTGTGGCTGACTTCTGTGAATGAAGGTCGTGGGTTTGATTCCCACTCAGGACAATTATTTGTGTGATAAACACAACTATTTGTACTGCGTCTGGGTGTTTTCTATCTATATGTATATATTTACAAAAAAAAGTAATATATGTATTATATCCGTAATCTGGTACCCATAGCACATGCATTAAGCTTAGTTTGGGACCAGAGGACATTGTGTGAAATGTTCCCATACCCCACTTTTGGTAAGGCTGAAAAAAATTACCTAACCGCACACACCGCAACGAACAGGATAGTATGGCGCCCTCACCCATTATACTTAAATTATACACGTAAGCCTTTCTTTTAAATCACTCCATCCATTTGTAGAAACCGCATGAAAATCCGTTCAGTCGTTTTGACTTTGTTTTGTAATATCTATAGTTAATAACTTACTTGATGTAATTGACATTGATGGCATCGAAGCTGGGCCTGTCGTCGGGGGCCTCGGCCCAGCATCGTGAAGCAAGTTCCAGTAGTTCCACAGCCGCACCTCCCCCACCACCCCCAGAACTCACTTCGTTAACTCCAATAGCTGGCCGGAAAGGTGGTGACTCCCGGGCACAGACGCGACTCACTATTTCTAAGTGACGGATTTAAATTAATATTAATTATTATAATAGATGCTCATGGTGACTTGGTCTGCGTGGTTCTAAAAAATTACCACGGAGAGAAATTAAAAATGTGATCAAGAATCTTTTGGCTAAAAAATCAATAATCATTTGCTTGCGCTGTAATAGAGCAATTACTATAAGGGTACGTTTCCACTGACGCGGAGCTGGGCGAAGTGGACCTTGAATTGGCCAGAAATCTCCACTTCGCATCAGTGGAAACAGTCTAAGTGGACTGGCGCGGAGCTGAGTGGACTTTCAAATAAAATATATGAGCACGCAGCTACTATTTATATATTTATATTACATATGTATATTGTATTCCAAATTTCGTCCAAATTTATTCAGCCGTTTTTGTGTAATTGAGTATAACACATCCAACCATATAATAATTCTGATTTATAATATTACTCCATAATACACATATAGTAGCACATTATATGATTACCACTTTTGTTTGTTGCATTTAGTGGCCGACGAGCCACGGCCCATCTGATGGTAAATGGTAACCGTCGCTCATGGGCTTTACACCGAGAGCATTGTCAAGCCGCTGTTCACCATTTCATTTCACAGATATGAAATGAAAGCATAAATGGCTATCTCCTGCTACACCTAAAACGCAATCATGGCCGATCACACGGGAGATGGTGGTACCAACCCGCTCGGGCCCGGTACCAAGTGAGTATTCCCACTTGGTACCCAGCCCTACCACCAGTCATGCAATGGATGATAATTGCTTACTTCCCTTAATCGCCTCATACGACACCACTTGTTGTGTCTGAAGAAGAATACACTTGTATTCTTAGTCCGTCACCACATGGACAAAATACTTTCACATCCCACAGGAACTATAGAATTTTCAGGATGTTTTTCCTTTTACGTTATTCAGAGTATTCATCATCATCTTCATCATCTTTAGACTTTGTGGGGATCGGCTTCTAATCTGATGGGTTTTTGCTGACCCACCAGTACTTATTTACACGGATTGATTGCCTAGCTGACCTTCACCATCCAACTATATAGACAACTAGCACCCTTAGAACAAGACCATAGTCAGATTTTTCATTCAGAGCTCCGATAACCTTTATGCCAGGATGTTAGTTGACAGCTGGTACTCACTGCTTATCGTGCCTGCCGAAGCATAGAGGAGGTCAGGTGTTCATAAATAGGTGTCACTTTTTGGTCACCCATCTCTTTGCGAGCCGTGTGAAAGTTACTTTACTCATGCATAATATCCTGATGATCGGTTTAGTAGCTACGGCGTTAGATTTTTTGTCTGTTTGTTTGTTCGTTCGC
This sequence comes from Leucoma salicis, assembly GCA_948253155.1. NCBI lineage: Eukaryota > Metazoa > Arthropoda > Insecta > Lepidoptera > Erebidae > Leucoma > Leucoma salicis. The sequence continues at coordinate 6,219,798 of OX411820.1, read as the reverse complement.
GCATCACGCCAAAACTACTGAACGGATTTTGATGTCACTTTTTTACTTATTTCATAGCTCTTGATTAGACTTAAAAACTGATATACATTTTATCACACTACCATTTCGGAAACCTGAGATATAAGCTAAAAACTAGCCTTTATTGCGGCATAGCCGCGGGCAAAGGCTATAATAATTAATCATATTAACTGCCTCGGTGGTTTAGCGGTAGTGTATGCGACTGCTAATCATGAGGTCTCGGGTTCGATCCCCGGGTCGGGCAATGTTATTGAGCTATTTCTTAAAAAGAAAAATTCTCAGTAGCAGCCCGGTGTTTGGAAATGTGCCCGGTAGACGTCAATAGGCTCGCCCCCTATTACGTGGGACTACTGACTACTAGCATAGCTGGCGAGTCGTAGGTGTGTAATACACCTCTGCCTACCCCTTCGGGGAATACAAGTAACAAAGTTTTAAGAGTATTCGCTTAAGCGTATTGGTTATTCCTCCAAAATAAAGTACTGGTCGTGTATTTTTTAAATATGCATCCATTATCCTAGTCCCTTCATCCTTCGTGATAGTGGGATTTATAGAAATAATCGTTTAGAGTACAAAATTAGTTAAAACCAAGGGAAAATATCATTAAAACTTGGCTGCCGTTGTCTGTACTAATACAACTTTCCTCGGTTGGTGAAACACTAAATAAATTACTATTCGACTCTGTAAATACTTATGTTGAAATAGCGCGGCAAAATCGTATAAATAGGTGTCAATATTCCAGTTTTCTTTTTTATTTACGACCGTGATCTATAAATGCAAGAATGTTTTTCAAGAATGTATTCTTATATACACATCTTGAAGTCGCATATAATGAGTTGACTATCTAGTCTAATCTTCTCAAAAATATTGTCTATGTGTTTATTTTTACGATGTTTATCGAATACAAACCTAAAGACTAAGTTGTGTGTGTATATGATTATAATGAAATTAGTATACCTACTTATAGCCTGGAGAAGCACACGGAGGGTTTTTATAACGATAAGGAAATATGCGTGAATGACATGATGGATTTGAATCCAACACAGACAAGTCGTGGGTAAAAACTAGTAGAAATTTATCGTTGACTTGGCCCTGGTCTAGACTGTTATGCTACTGAGAATTTTTATGCAATAACCAATAACACATATTAAAAACACAAGAAACGAACCAGAAACTCAGCGATTAGACATTGCATTATATGCCATTAGACTATGAAAACAGCATATATTAAATACAACTATATATTAATACTTGTATTATCCATTCCAATAATGAAACGAATCAAGAATAGCGGCTTGTAATTATTTTAACAGGTTGGACCGTCAACAAAACAAGTTTGCAACTTGAGTGAATTGTTTTATTATAGACCATTATTGATTGAAAATAAAATTAATTAAAAAGATCAACCAAGTGCTAATCAGACTTGCAAACCGTGGGTTCCGTATTTTCTAGAACATATACAACCTAATTTTGAGTTCTTAATTTTAATAGAATAATATAGATACTGAATTTTTTGCATGCCGTACCGAGGTATGTGATTATGATAGGTTTAAGGAGTGAGTGAGAGGCAATGATTAGCGCCGCCGTTTAGGTCGTTTCTTTAATGGTGCGGGTATAAATAGTCACCTTTATTCGACATGGTAGTCGTGTGGTGATGAAAAGGCCCGGCTCTCAGCACAATTTCTTCAAGAATAATGCCGAAACTATACACATCGCCTTTGAGAGAAGCTACTGCGCCAGGGTACATGCTACCCGCCACTAGCTCCGGAGCTGTCCAGAGCAGTTCTAAAGAGCAAGATACATTGTAAATAAAAAAACTAATAGTAAAATTAACACAACCAACTTTTCAAAATTATGTATATGTGTGTATAGATTATCTATGTGTGTAAAGAAAACATCGTGAGTGAAGACCATGCAGGTATGCCGCCTTTTTTGTTAAAGCAGAAAAAATGTTTCTAACCACACACTCTGTCGTTCACGGCAACATGCAGGGTAGAGCTCACTAAATAAACCCGCCGTGTTTCGTCTCCGACCTGTATTGGCGGACCAATTCTGTATGAAATTAGGTACTTCAGTGGCACAAGTTTCCTGCCTGAGATATTTTCTCTAAGAATTGTGAATTCTGCCAACTCGCACTACGCCTGCGTGGTGTACTATTGCTTATATCCTTGTTACTCTTAAAGAAAGCCCGTGCCCAGCAGCCGAACATCATTAAGTTGAAAACAATATGTATTCTCATTAAAATATCTTCACATGTATTCTCCAACCCTAATACCCTACCTAAATCTATTTTTGTTTCGCAAATATGTATAAAGAAGTAAAAGTTCCTTTACTGTAGTAATATGTGTCGTCCTTTATCAAGTCAGTGGGCGTGCACAGGGTGTTGAGACCGTAGTCGGAGATTTTCAGCACAAAGCGTCCATCGATGAGACAGTTAGAGGAACGTAGCTTGCCGTGAGCACCCAGCCCGCCATGGAGATAGCACATACCCTGAATAACTCAGAATTATAAGTCGTAGGATAATGGTTCGTTCGCAGTTTATAGTAGAAGGAAGTAAGGAATTCGGTTTAGCATGTAAATAATATTTTGTTTATAAAGAAATTTGTAAAGAACAAATCATTTGTGAAAGTCGATAAAGCGAGATTTACTCCTAGCAGTATTTCGTTTTTTTTTACACACTTTTGATTAGGTGTCACCATTAGGTGACTGCGATAGCTTACGGTCCAGATCACTTTTCCAGAATGGAAGGGACGCAGGTTCGAATCCGCTCGAAATAAATCTGTATTTTTCCATTTTCACAAATAATTTGTTCTTTTTTTTATCATTTTTAGGTTACACATTAGATGCCAATCGAGTCGATTAACCTTACCGATTATTCGAGTAGCAAGTGAACAGCTAGGCACCTACTGAACATATAATCTCATCTAAAAATACGTAAATTTACGTTAGTCTATGAATTTAAGTTTAATCTTAGGAAAGCCAAGGCCTTGGCTTCGAACCCTGAGTCATGCATCAAAAGTTAAGAAAATGTAGTCTATACTTGTACCATGTGTAGAGCAATAGTCTCGCTGCCTAATACGTGAGCCGAAATTATATACCTAGGTGAAATGTGTGTTTATACAGGAGAAATGCTCTGCTTATCTTTCCGAAGATAAAAGCGTGATTTCTTAGAGAGTGATGACAGAGATCAAGGTGATGACAGACTCGATAATCGAGAATTGAGCCTTTGTTTTTGTTTAGGCGGGAAAAAAATGTACCTAACCGCACACCCCACGACAACGAAAAGAGTAGTGTGGGGCCCTCACCCACTAAAGAAACCCGCCGGGTGCCGTCTCTCCGCCTGTGTTGACGGACCACTGGTACTGTGTTGCATTACTTCAGTGGCCCGCCGGCGGCTTACCCTCTACTGAACAACGCATCCACACACGCAGCGTCGCACCTTCGCAATCGAGAATTGAGCATAAAATTTTAAGGATGCGTAAAGGCACGTTTTGTTACACGAGAGAGAATAAAATAGCTATTCTTTAAGTGTAGAGTATCAAAATCAAAAGCGAACAATGTACATATAACGACATAAAGTAATAGAATAGGACAGTGCCGCGCAACCACGTGTTATAGATGTACGCATCAGACGTTATATACCAAAAGTAGAGCTAGCAAGTGTTGTGTAACTAATAAATAATCATTGTGTATTGTGTTTATTTTTAAAGTGAAACTTTTTTTCCATCGCCTCAAATAAGTTCAGTTTCACTTGCATCGTGGTTTCATAAAACCACACAATTTGTATTTTTAAGAATTCTCTCTTCTAGCACAATTTTTGTATCTTTTTCTAAGCCGTTCTTCTGATTACAATTAAACTGTTAAGGCAATGGGGGAAAAATATTTATATGTTTTAACAACACAGTAAAAGCACCACCCACTACTTATAAGTGAAATAAATAAATAAATATTTACGGACATTTTCACACAACGTCCTCTGGTCCCAAACTAAGCTTAACGATTGTGCTATGGGTACCAGATTACGTATATAATATATATATTACTTTTTTTTGTAAATACATACGTATAGATAGAGAACACCCAGACGCAGTACAAATATCTGTGTTCATCACACAAATAATTGTCCTGAGTGGGAATCGTACCCACGGCCTCGTGCACGGAAGTCGCTTACACTACTGACTACGCCACGAGGACCGCTCTAAATATACTATGTATGGTTAACAATACAGCGTTATAATAATATTATCCTATCTAACAATATAGGTTGAACCTTTGCTTGGAACATCAACATCTCCCTAACTCTGTTGAAGTCGGCTTCTGTTCGGTTTTAGCTGATCTACCAGCATTTGCACTGCACAGTCAGTCAGCCTCCAAGACCTATTGAGGAGACAACTAGCCACCTTAAAACATGACCGGAATCATATTATTATCTTTCCTGCCCCTTTTCACACTTCATATGGGGTCGGCCGAACATATTTTTCTCTTCCACTACCCTCTGTTATGTGTCGTCTCACCATTCACTCCTGTCTTTCTCATGTCATTCACACAATCCATGCATTTTGACCTACCAACAATACCATAATATACAAACCACAATATAACAAATATGTACAGGTGTTATCACATATTAGAAACAAAAGAATCTCAATATCCATAGAGATAGTATGTAGGCGAATCATAGTACGCATGAAATTGGAAGAGTAAATACAAATAACATACATTTAGTATACATGTCTCTCTTTAACGCGCGTATTTAAAGCGAGAAACGAGTGCTAAATTAGTTTAGTTTCTCTCTATATCAACGGGACGCCATACATTTTGCTTGGATTGCTTACTCTATACATGTAATAATACCTCTATGGTTCTATCGCTCCACGAGGCCAAGGAAGTTCAGACTTTGGACGCCCGCCAAGAGAGTAACGTATTAGAATTTGTTACTAAGCGCGATAAAGCATAATTCTGTTTGTACAAAGGCAAAAGGTTGGTAAATCTTATTAGAAACCATTAATTCTTCTATATACCTATCGACTAAATGTAATGTAGGCTACATTACATTTAGTCGATAGATATAACCTTAACATTAGAAACTCTAATCGCCCGCAACATCCTCTGCGTGATTTATTACGCAAGGATAACTTTTTTCCTGACATCCATTCATCCATCCACCCATCAGCCTTTTAACTTCCACTGCTGGACATAGGCCTCCCCAAGAAAAGGGGGATAGTGCCGTAATCGCCACGCTTGGCAGGCGGGTTGGCGATCGCAGTGGATGTTGTTAATACTCGAAGGAGTGCTGCTGCCCACTCCCCCGCTATAACCTCACGTCACGTCAGTTGGTATAATTTTCTCTCACATCATCAACAAATATCGTTATACTTCAGCTAATTATACACTAAAACCTTCCTCGTATTCAGCCAGACAGACACAGGCGGCGCTGGGACTTTATCGTTTAACTAGCCTTTGACCGCGGCTCCGCCGCAGCCAAAAGCTAATTCTTAGGTTATATCTCAGGTTGCCGCCGGCGGACCACTGAAGTAATCCAACACAGTACCAGGGGTTTCTTTAGTGGCACACGGTGGGTTTCTTTACTGGGTGCGGGCCCCACACTACCCTGTTCGTTGCCCCGAACCACAGGGTGTGCGGTTAGGTACATTTATTCCCACCTAAACAAAAAAGTTATATCTCAGGTTCCCGATATAGTAGCCGAATAAAATGTATACCAATTTTAAGTCTAATCAAGAACTACCAAATATAAAAGTTGTATAAAAATCTGTTCAGTAGTTTTTGCGTGATGCGCGAACGAACTAACAAACAAAAATAAAAAATCGTTTTGTGTTTAGACACGCCTATATAGCCAGTACAGTATTTTTTTCTCAAATATCTTAAATGTACAGACACAGCTCTATTTCTCTAGTTTTTCGGTTACATCTCAGGTTCCCGATATAGTAACGAGATAAAATGGATAGCAGTTTTTAAGTCTAATCAAGGCCTTTCAAATAAAAAAAGTTGTATTAAAATTCGTCTAGTAGTTTTTGCATGATGCGCGAACAAACAAACAGACAAAAAATCTAAAAAAAAATTGTTTTGCATTTAGACACGCCTATATAGCCTATTACAGTCATTTTTCTCAAATATCTTAAATGTACAGACATGTTATGTTACAGCTTTATAATAATAGTATAGACACGGATAGATGTCACTGAGTTTTTTTTTTATTGCTTGTGGTGGCAGACGAGCCACGGCCCATCTGATGGTAAATGGTAACCGTCGCTCATGGACTCAACTATACTGAAAGTATTGTCAAGCCGCTGCTCACCATTTCATTTCACCAATATGAAATGAAAGAATAAACGGCTGTCTCCTACTACAGCCAAAACGCAACGATGTGCTTCATGGCCAGTCACACTGGAGATGGTGGTACCAACCCGCTCGGGCCCGATACTAAGTGAGTACTCCCACTCGGTACCCGGCCCTACAACTAGTCATGCAATGGTCATCCATTGCAATTATCATTAATTGCTTACTTCCCTTAGTTGCCTCATACGACACCCGTGGGAAAGAATGGGGTGGTGACACTTGTATTCTTAGTCCGTCACCACACGGGAAAGTAGTACGCGGCACTATGGTACGCGGAAGAAAATAATCCATGTTAGTACTATGTTGATATTGTTAAATGTTTAGTTTAATTAAAACCATCCATCAGCCTTTCCACGTCCACTGCTGGACATAGGCCTCCCCAAGAGGGATATTGCCGTAATTAGCTTGGGTTGGCGATTGCAGTGGATGTTCTTAATACTCGAGGGAGTGCTGCCGCCCACTCCCACGGTATTCCCTCAGTCGGCTCTTACGACTCCCATGGGTGGAGAGGGGTTAGACAATTCTAAAGCCGGACCCACGCGGCAAATTAAAAGCAGAGGTAAATATATTAATTATTGTAATATAAATGTATTTAGATATTTTTATTTAATTTTTAGCATTTGACATGCTTAGCATAGCAGTTCACTTTGTGTTTAATATACATGTACTTAGGTAGGTACACTATTTTTGAACATAGCTCTAGATAGGTATACTCGTACATATTTTTTTGTTAACTTTGATTTTGCTACTTTTTACTCGTAGAGATTATTCAAAACCTACTCGTTCGAACAAATGTCAATTTCGAAAATGGCTACACAGTGGGATGACTCAGATTATGGAATTTTTATTAAAAGCGAGTACAAAAGTATTTTAGAACAGTGTACATTTCGGATCTTCTCTGGAGTTTTATGAGTTTTATTATGAGAAGTACGATAGTAAACAGGACATAAAGCTTTATGCTCAGAGGGAAGAGTAATCTCATAATATTATATAGGTACAAATGAATATAAATAATAATACCAACAGCAAATATTTTGATATTTTCATAACTATTATTATAAGACAGTAACAGAGCTATATCTGTACATTTAAGATATTTGAGAAAAAAATGACTCTATTAGGCTATATAGGCGTGTCTGAACACAAAACATTTTTTTTTAGATATTTTGTCTGTTTGTTCGTCCGCGTATCATACAAAAACTACTGAACGGATTTTGATGCAACTTTTTTGTTTGAGACCTCTTGATTAGACTTAAAAACTTGTATACATTTTATCCCGCTACTATATCGGGAACCTGAGTTATAACCTAAAAGCTAGCTTTTGGCTGCGGCCGAGCCGCGGGCAAAGGCTAGTTATGTATTTTTAAGCATTTGACATAATTAGCCATATAAATCAACACAAAGTGTAAAAATGGGAAATCGAAATCGCAACCCAAGTGTTTTATTGAAATTCGCAGTCCCGAGCAATTGTCACGATAGCTGAATTGGCAAAACATCTAAGACAGTATTCCAGGAGATGCAGTTTCAAATCCCGCTCGTGACTGTTATTTTTGATTTCGTATTTTCGCACTTTATGTTAACCAACACAAAATTATTTTGAACTAACTCCCGCAAGATGACGAACCGGCGATTGTAGTCTGTTTTCTTCATGACATGTTATATATGACACATATCACATGTCCTTATGTTAACTGTATTATTAGCTCATTTGGACGCATGTTATATGGCGTATGGAATGATATAATAGTTTTCTACAGCAGTCGTATGGCACTTATAAAGTAATAAAGTCGGGTCATGTCGAAACACCCTGACCATTAATGTACTCGTACATATGATTATTGTTTCGGTTATCAATGCCATAGACTAAACTAATGCATATACTAATACAGCATTTTACTTGTGCCATGAATATTTAATACTTTTTTAAATGTATTATGCCTATACGTAATTACCCTGAAAACTCACATTTTGCGAAACATCTATTAGATTTGGTTCCAATCTATTTCATTAAATAATAGTCATACATTCGAGCCCTTGCATATTTGTGGTAAAAATATTAGGCAGCCCGTTTTACAACAATTAAAAATAATTAAAATGTATAGAAACGTTTTTCTGAATGAACAAACCAACTGTAGTACTACTAGACTTGTTTTCGTATCGTTCGAGCGATTCGTCATAACTATCGGGTAGTGGTAGGAGTATATTAGCAAGGTACACGAGTAAGCTTCACTCATTAGTTGCAGAGCGTTCTTGGGAATGCCTCGTTTAGAGGCGAAACACATGTCGAATTTGTGTTCGAATTTTTGTGGAATATTGAAATATTGTGATTTTTTTTATTTTTTTTTATTGCCAACGTTGGCAGACGAGCAAACGGCCCACCTGATGGTAAGTGGTAACCGTCGCTCATGGACTTTGGCAATACCAGGGGTACAGCCAAGCCGCCGCCTACCGTGAGTAAAGTGCTCTTCTCAAACCTCGTTTAAAGAAGGACATGTCGTAGCGCTGGGGGAACACTGCAGCCGGCAGTTCATTCCAGAGCCTACACGTACGTGGTAGAAAAGAGCGCTGGAAACGAACCGTCTTGGACGAGATCGTTTCCAGATAGTGTGGATGAACCCTACTATGACGTCTCGTGGTCCGGTGGTAAAAAAGGGATGTTGGTACCACCTCAAACAGTTCCACAGAGCACTCCCCATTGAAGAGTCGATAGAGCACACAAAGAAACCCAAAGTCTCTGCGCCACCCCAGCGACTCCAGTCCCATCCGTGAGATTGGGATCGTCGACAATTCGAACAGCACGCCTTTGCAGATAGTCAAGTGGGTCGAGTTGGTATTTTGGTGCGCCTGCCCAGAGATGTGAGCAGTACTCCACGTGAGGCCGGACTTGTGCCTTATAAAGTGCAAGTCTCTGCCTCGGTGTGAAGTACCGCTTGAGCCTGTTCAGGACGCCAGTTTTTTGCTTGCCAATTTGGCTTTGTCCTCCAAATGACTCTCGAATTGGACTTTGCTTAAAAATCGATGCCGAGGATCCCAATACTATCGGAGATAGGGAGAGTCACTCCTTGGAACTGTGGCGCCACGACAAATGCGTCCTTCTTTGCAGTGAACGCGCAAACCTGTGTCTTCGTAGGATTGAATTGAACCAAGTTCTGATTCTGAGAGTACTGCCGTGTCGCATGGTTGTGTCGCGTTGGTGAGTTTTTTGTCATTATCGTGCATGCTACTTTCCTATAATCACATTCTCCTCTATCTGTGAGAGTGCGGATTGGATTCTGTCCAAAGATAACCGGGATTGACAATCCGTGGGTGAGTGGTGGGCTGTCCTCCTAAAATATCCATCTATAATAATAACAATGGACTTCCGCCAAGTGTCGCCTCATTCAATCAATTGTCTTTTTCTTTTCATTATCACTTTTCGTTTCTAAAAAAGGTAAAATAATAATCACAATATAAAAAAAAGCCATAAAATACACTAGTGATAGTGGCACAGAATTGTACAAGAACAGTCCTGAGGGCGACTGATAAGAGTTAATATACTTTTCTTACCTGCACAATGTCATGCACGAGCGAAGTCCTGAAGTTCCAATCCAGCTGCAATTCATCATTGGCTAGTACGTCCTTTAGTGAGCCTTTAGGGCAGTATTCAGTGAGCACAAAGACCAGTGGACAGTCCACACATGCTCCTATAAAACGCGCTGTGTTCTCGTGTGATACGTTACGAGCCTGTTCAATTATATGAAAATTATTCAAACTATTAATATAACTTCGATTTTAATTGCGGTTTACGTAACAAATTATATCAGAGCATGGCTTATCAACAATCCAGTCGTGATGCAACAGAAATGCTAACACTGTACCTGTATACATGTACAGAACATTGAAAATAAACAGAAAATCTGAACATTTGTATAAGAAACGGATCGGATTTCACATTGGTTGATTTTATTGCATCAAAAAGTCTAGATTTTTATCACCCTTAGTGATATCTACATATGAAGTCACCGCCTTATATTATTTAAGCATTATTATAATAATTACGTAGTTTTCGTCCCAGATATATAAATATAGATGTATAGGTAAACAAAAAATTTTTTGCTTATAAGTGAACTCAATCTATAATAAATTCCATTCCGACAAAGCTTACCGGATTCATTGTAGAATCATTCATAAATTATATTGAAACAATTTTATGAAATATATCCCTGTTGAATTATTTTCCAGAGGCTTCCTTTGCGAAGGTATCCTCCCGTATCTAAACATAGAATGGTTTGACATGAAGTTGAGCGAGTATTTTGTTTGAAAGGAGTGAGCTAGAATATAGTGTACCTCGTCTTATAGCGTTGATATGCAGTGGTCGTTATGATATCCATCAGCTTTCTATCCTCTTCCTAGTTCTCCCCACGAGAGCACCATAACGAGCAGTCCTCCTCACGTATTCTTGACGATATAGACATAATCGCCACGCTTGGCAGACGGATTCAGGCGGGACGCTGCTGCATGCTTCCATGGTAGGTATTCCCTCAATCGCCTTTTACGTCTCCCTATATAATATATTTATTAATGCAACAACTTACCTGCTTGATCTCCCAAAGTAACTTCTTGTTTAAATCAAGCTTCTTCCTGTGTATTTTTTTGACAGCGACGCGGTTGCCCTTGTACAAGCCGACAGTGAAGGACGAAAGGGTCAGCGAAGGAGCACTAATGTTGCTAGCGGCGCCTGTACTACCGCGAGTATTCCACCCAAGAGATAGCTATCAACGTACATACATATCACTGGTGATTAATATAGAAACAGTAAATTTATGTATAGGTAATGATAGAGATATTACTAAAGTTGTAAAGTTGTATTATAAAAAGGTTGTACATGAGGAGTTAACTTAACATAAGCCAATTGTAAGTTTATTCCTGCAGTAAGTGTACATAATTAGATAGTTGTGTTGTCGAAAGGATATGATATTGATACAGTAGAAGTTCAAATAAAAATGAGTAAAAGAGAGTAAGTCAGTAATATGCTATACTAACATATAATGGTATAAGGTTGTGGGTTATTATCTCGATAGTTGTATGGTATATTATTCATCCATCCAACAACCTTTGTTCGTCTACTGCCAGACATAAGTCTCCCCCAGAGAGCACCATAATGAGTGGTTTTGATAATATCGTCAGTCCACCAGCTGGGGCGCCGTTCTACATATCCATCCATCCATCCATCAGCCATTCAAAGTCCACTGCTGGACATAGGCCTCCCAAAGAGAACGCTACAACGAGCGGGCCCGTCATGGGTAATAATGCCGTAATCGCCACGCTTGGCAGGCGGGTTGGCGATCGCAGTGGATGTTGTTAATACTCGAGGGAGTGCTGCTGCCCACTCCCCCGGTATTCCCTCAGTCAGCTCTTACGACTCCCGTGGGTAGAGAGGGGTGGAACAATTCTAAAGCCGGCCCCACACGGCCGTTCAACATAAGCCTTCCTTTATATCATTCATCCATCCAATAGCTTGTTCGTCTACTGCTGGATATAAGTCACCCAAAGAGTGCGCAACAAAGAGCAGTTTTGATCACATCGTCAGTCCACCTGGTGAGGGGCCGTCCTATGTAAAGACGTAGTCACCACAAGTCAAGTCAAGAATCTTTCCCAATGGTTGCCATTTCGTCGAACGATGTGGCCTGCCTATTGCCATGTCAGAGTGCCAACTCTTGTTACATAGCACATGTGTCAAATAAATTAATTTGTTCTTTAGTCTTCTTTTTTTTTTTAAAGATATCACCCTACGCAAGGGAATAATCCTTGTATCGCAGGGGATTTACTAACATACAATTTTATGGGCACAAAGTCCACCCAGACTCAGAAGAACTAGTTGTGGATCACACAAAGTGTTGTCCTGTATGGGAATCAAACCCACAACACTCGGGCGGAAGGCCGGTATTCAAACAACTCCGCTATCAGTGCAGTCATTAGTATCATTGAATTCAAGAACATGAATGATTTGCGACCGCATGTAGTTTATTTTTACTAAGAATATATCTGCGCTTTCTAAGATCTAAGACTTATACTACTTTAGCGAACATTAATCCTTTCATGCGGAAGATATGGACAGGCGACAACAACAACAACAAGCAAACATTTTTCGATGTATTTCTGTGTGGTTGGGTTATAGTACGTTCTAATTGGTCCTTCAGACTATCTCCAGGTGTTGCTCGTCATGGCTGAATAGTTTTTTTTGTGGACAGATCACATTGCTTTTAAAATTGTAGTAACATTAATAGACTAATCGTTATCAGTTGCCACGTCTCGGCATAGTACAATATAACTTATTACTTGATTTTCTTAGATACAATCACACGCGGGTTTTCAATATTATAGTTATTTTTTAATATGTAGTTGAAAATGTTTTTTATAGGGTTCTAATTTTATTTGTAATATTTTTTAAATTATTTCTTAGTGTATATATTTGAATTGATTATTAAATAAATAGGTAATTGCTTGATTCAATATTGTGATAGACAAAACAAAGTAGAATTAAAAAGAGAAAGTGAAAAATGTGAAATCGAATTGTGTTTAATGTATAGTGCTAAGCATGTCAAATGCTAAAAATATCTAAATATTTATAGGGTTTGCGTCATTATTAGGTAAAAATCTTAATTGTAAAATTAAGTTTACCTGGTCGGTATAATGTATGAAAATACTTCCGACAGATGGCGCAGGCGTCACCCAAAGACGTTAAGTATGATGTGTTATCGAAATTAGCAGTCAGGAGTAACTGTCAGGATGGCTGAATTGGTAAGGCATCTGGACGGTATCCAGGAGATGCAGGTTCAAATCCTGCTCCTGACTGTTATTTTCAATTTCACATTTTTCACTTTGTGTTTAATGTATAGTGCTAAGCATGTCACATGCTAAAAATATCTAAATATTAAAAAGAGAGTTTTTGTGTTCTCAGGGGATCAAAAACAAAAGTCGATCGTTTGATGATTTACTTTTGTTTTATACAAAGCTTTATTTTTAATTAACTTTAGCCGCGGCTCATATTTTCATAACAAATAAAACACAGGCGTTATAAAAAAGAAAATTATTGTGTTTGTTTCAAGTTAAAATCTTGTACCAACAATCCTTACTAATATTATAAATGCGTGAGTTTGTTTCTTTTTTACGCTTTACGCTTAGCTAATTATTGAGGCAACCGTTCAAAATTTTCCATATATATATATATATATATATATATATATATATCCTGAAAAGGACATAGGCTATGTTTTTATCCCGGAAAAATATAAGCTTCCTGTGGAATACCTATTTTTATAACGAGATAATTAATGTATTGATTAATTATATGTACGTTTTTTTTCACTGCATGTAGTGGCAGACGAGCCACGGCCCATCTGATGGTAAATGGTAACCGTTGCTCATAGACTCCACTATACCGTGAGTATTGTCAAGCCGCTACTCAGCATTTCATTTCAGAGATATTAAATGAAAGAATAAACGGATATTAAATGATAGATATTAAATGAAAATGAAAAAATCCATCCATCCATCCATCAGCCATTCAAAGTCCACTGCTGGACATAGGCCTCCCAAAGAGAACGCTACAACGAGCGGGCCCGTCATGGGTAATAATGCCGTAATCGCCACGCTTGGCAGGCGGGTTGGCGATCGCAGTGGATGTTGTTAATACTCGAGGGAGTGCTGCTGCCCACTCCCCCGGTATTCCTCAGTCAGCTCTTACGACTCCCGTGGGTAGAGAGGGGTGGAACAATTCTAAAGCCGGCCCCACACGGCCGTTCAACATAAGCCTTCCTTTATATCATTCATCCATCCAATAGCTTGTTCGTCTACTGCTGGATATAAGTCACCCAAAGAGTGCGCAACAAAGAGCAGTTTTGATCACATCGTCAGTCCACCTGGTGAGGGGCCGTCCTATGTAAAGACGTAGTCACCACAAGTCAAGTCAAGAATCTTTCCCAATGGTTGCCATTTCGTCGAACGATGTGGCCTGCCTATTGCCATGTCAGAGTGCCAACTCTTGTTACATAGCACATGTGTCAAATAAATTAATTTGTTCTTTAGTCTTCTTTTTTTTTTTAAAGATATCACCCTACGCAAGGGAATAATCCTTGTATCGCAGGGGATTTACTAACATACAATTTTATGGGCACAAAGTCCACCCAGACTCAGAAGAACTAGTTGTGGATCACACAAAGTGTTGTCCTGTATGGGAATCAAACCCACAACACTCGGGCGGAAGGCCGGTATTCAAACAACTCCGCTATCAGTGCAGTCATTAGTATCATTGAATTCAAGAACATGAATGATTTGCGACCGCATGTAGTTTATTTTTACTAAGAATATATCTGCGCTTTCTAAGATCTAAGACTTATACTACTTTAGCGAACATTAATCCTTTCATGCGGAAGATATGGACAGGCGACAACAACAACAACAAGCAAACATTTTTCGATGTATTTCTGTGTGGTTGGGTTATAGTACGTTCTAATTGGTCCTTCAGACTATCTCCAGGTGTTGCTCGTCATGGCTGAATAGTTTTTTTTGTGGACAGATCACATTGCTTTTAAAATTGTAGTAACATTAATAGACTAATCGTTATCAGTTGCCACGTCTCGGCATAGTACAATATAACTTATTACTTGATTTTCTTAGACACAATCACACGCGGGTTTTCAATATTATAGTTATTTTTTAATATGTAGTTGAAAATGTTTTTTATAGGGTTCTAATTTTATTTGTAATATTTTTTAAATTATTTCTTAGTGTATATATTTGAATTGATTATTAAATAAATAGGTAATTGCTTGATTCAATATTGTGATAGACAAAACAAAGTAGAATTAAAAAGAGAAAGTGAAAAATGTGAAATCGAATTGTGTTTAATGTATAGTGCTAAGCATGTCAAATGCTAAAAATATCTAAATATTTATAGGGTTTGCGTCATTATTAGGTAAAAATCTTAATTGTAAAATTAAGTTTACCTGGTCGGTATAATGTATGAAAATACTTCCGACAGATGGCGCAGGCGTCACCCAAAGACGTTAAGTATGATGTGTTATCGAAATTAGCAGTCAGGAGTAACTGTCAGGATGGCTGAATTGGTAAGGCATCTGGACGGTATCCAGGAGATGCAGGTTCAAATCCTGCTCCTGACTGTTATTTTCAATTTCACATTTTTCACTTTGTGTTTAATGTATAGTGCTAAGCATGTCACATGCTAAAAATATCTAAATATTAAAAAGAGAGTTTTTGTGTTCTCAGGGGATCAAAAACAAAAGTCGATCGTTTGATGATTTACTTTTGTTTTATACAAAGCTTTATTTTTAATTAACTTTAGCCGCGGCTCATATTTTCATAACAAATAAAACACAGGCGTTATAAAAAAGAAAATTATTGTGTTTGTTTCAAGTTAAAATCTTGTACCAACAATCCTTACTAATATTATAAATGCGTGAGTTTGTTTCTTTTTTACGCTTTACGCTTAGCTAATTATTGAGGCAACCGTTCAAAATTTTCCATATATATATATATATATATATATATATATATATATATATATATGGATATATATATATATATATATATATATGTTCATACTTCTCACTCCATCAACATATATTCAATACGCTTTCGACATCTCGCGACAAGAAATTAAACTAAACGTAACGCCATATCTTTTTCTATCGGTCGCGATTGGTTAAGTTTAAATAATTGTACCCGCACCCCCTCTCCTTGAGCTATGTACATTTTACTTAACCGACATTACATGCAATTTTGATTGTGAACTTAACGCATCTTTTATTTCTCAACCAACAATATCTTCGAAACTCATCATCACCTTTCATCCATCATCTTGGGTTCATCAACCCCTCACCGCTGCCGCTACATTTTGGGCCTTCTTCGCCAAATAATTGAACAAAGTCGACGAGCGACCTGTGGATCGTGGATCTTTGCACGCGGCGGTTTGAGAAGAAAACGCAAATATCGCATATATTCGGACGAGTTTCGAAGAAATAAGCTGCCAAACGAACCAACGGAGGCCAAGCGCACTGGAACTGAAGTTTGTTGGCGTTTCATCGAAAATTACACGCAAATCGGTGGGGCCAATCCTTCTCTTTTCCATCACCTCCTGTTCTATTGGTGCTATATTGTGCCTGTGCTTTCAATTTCAGTGAATTGCTGCATCGTATTATCGGAATATCGCAATTTCCAGTCTTACAAATCTGGTGACGTTGCTAGCATCAGTGTGGTCTGATTGGATCATAAAACCGTGAGTACTCCTCTTTTCACTGACCACTAAAATGCCTATTGAATCCGCTAAATCACGGGATAAATCTCCCATTTTGCTAGGTGTAGAAAGTAGTGAGGTAGTTCGTGATTTGGTTAGGAAACGTGGTATAATTAAGGGCAGGCTTACCAAATTTAATAATTATTTAGAGTCTATAAAGGATGATCAACATTTTCCCAATCAAAAACGCATTGATTTAAAGTTAAGAATTCAAGGATGTTCTAGTTTATTTTCTGAATTTAACGACATTCAAACTAAAATAGAGGAAAGGGTTTCCGATAGTGAGTTAGGTGAACAGTTAAATCAGCGAGAACTATTTGAAGATAATTATTATAGTTTAATATCTCGTGCCGAATTTATGCTCAATGCTGATGAGGTTACCGATTGCTCCAAGTCATGTCATAGTCATACTAATATTAAACTACCTACCATATCTATGCCTACGTTTGATGGATCGTATGAGCAATGGCTGGAGTTCAGAGACTCATTTACCTCACTCGTTCATAATTCTAAAGACATTTCTAACATTCAAAAGTTCCACTATCTCAAATCGTCCCTAAAAGGTAATGCCGAACTAGTCATACATTCCATAGAATTTTCGTCTAATAACTATCAGGTTGCATGGGAGTTGTTGCTCAACCGATATAATAATTGCAGACTTTTAGTCCACAATCACGTAAAAGCTTTGTTTACTGTACCCGCATTAACTAAAGAGTCACCTTCTTTGATCAGAACATTAATTGACACATTTCTAAAGAATGTACGTGCACTTAAGATCCTAGGTGAGCCTACGGATACCTGGGATACTCTGATTATTTTTATTATAGTGTCGAAGCTAGATAAAGTTACTGAAAGGGAATGGGAGACTCATAAATGCACATTGTTCCCTAACCCGATTGATAACAATCCCACGCGATTAACTGTGGAAGATTTAATTAATTTTCTTCGTAACCGAGCGGACATGCTGGAGGCATTGCAGCGTTCATATTGTAAAGACGCACAAAACACTAATAATCAAAAACAACACACAAAATCTCGCAACATATCACACTGCAATGTATCCAGCGGGCCGAGTAAAACGAACGATAAACAACAACGCGGTAAGTTATCATGTGTAAAATGCAATGCAAATCACCCACTGTATACGTGCAAAAAGTTTATCGATAGTGATTTAGATTTAAAGCTTAAACTTGTACGCGAGCACAACTTATGTGAGAATTGTTTACAATCGGGACACTCGGTAAGTAACTGTAGGTATGGGCCGTGTAGACGTTGTAGTCAAAAACATAACTCATTACTACATAATGATAACGCAAATAGTTCAGTCGCATGCCATTCTACAACAAACACTGAGGTGTTGAGTGCGAATGCGAGTGATGCGCTTGCACCTCTCCCCGCGGCCGTACCAACCTCCTCGGGATCCGCCCTTCCTATCCAGGTAAACAAGGCACACATGCAAACACAGTCTACTAGATCTATAGGTGTGCAATCCGTGTTATTGTCAACAGCTATAATTGAGGTAGCCGATGTAAACGGTACATATCATAAAGCGCGTGCGCTCCTTGATAATGGAAGCCAGCGCTGTTTCATCTCTAAATCACTATGTCAATTATTAAAAGTACCATTATTACAGTCCACAAACGAAGTTCGAGGCGTAGGTGATTCGGTAGTACATTGTTTGCAAGCTTGTAACATCGATATCAAATCCTACACCAATAATTCATTTTCTACGCGCATTTATTGTTATGTTCTATCTAAGATCACGGCTTCGATGCCTGCTGTATGTAAACTAAGCGCGCAAGTCTATATTCCAGACAACATACGGCTGGCCGATCCGGAATTTTTAGAATATAAAACCATCGACATTTTAATTGGTGCAGATAGGTTCTGGGATCTGTTAGAAGACGGAAAGATTCGTTTGTCTAGGGGTCCATATCTACAAAACACAAAACTAGGCTGGATTATTTCCGGACCTATTGTTAATTATTCATGCAAAAATACGCCGATTCATTGTAATATTATTAATTCATTAGATACGCAACTTCGACTGTTCTGGGAGATTGAGGAGCTGCCTAAGGTCAGAGACGCGCAGACTGAGGAAGAACGTGCATGCGAGGATCATTTTATTCGCACCACTACACGCAATAGTGAGGGACGATTCTGCGTGCACATTCCACTTCGTCAGTCACCTGACACTTTGGGAGATTCTTATACCCAGGCAGAACGTCGAGTTTTTGCATTAGAAAAACGATTGCAACGTTCGCCAGAATATAATCGTCTTTATGTTAATTTTATGCAAGAGTACATTAGTCTAGGCCATATGACACAGGTAGATTCTTTTCAATCCCCGTACTATTTTATGCCGCATCATGGCGTGTTCCGCGAGCTCAGCACCACCACCAAGTTGCGCGTGGTATTTGATGTAAGCGCACCATCGAGCTCCGGTAAGTCACTTAATGATTTGCAACTAGTTGGCCCTCCTATACAGGGTGATCTCGTTGCCATTCTTCTCCGCTTTAGGCAGCACAAGTACGTAGCATGCGCAGACGTGGAGAAGATGTACCGGCAATGCTTAGTAGATGAGGGTCAGCGTAGCTTGCAAATGATTCTGTGGCGTAATCATCCGTCAAAGCCGTTAGGTATTTATAAATTAAATACTGTGACGTACGGAACGGCTTCCGCGCCTTTTCTTAGTGTTAGGTGCCTAAAACAATTAGCGTCTGAATCTCCTAATCCTGATGTTTCTCGGACCATAAACGAGGACTTTTACGTTGACGACTACATTACGGGTTTAGATGATAAAATTAAATTATTAGATTTATGTGATGAAACCCAGAAAACGTTACAATCAGGCTGTTTTCCACTCAGAAAATGGATATTTAATTTTAAACGCGATGATGACAGTCATTGTTTTAGTCAATTTAAACCATTAAGTTTAGATCAAAATGTTAGTTCTAAAACCTTAGGTATAAGCTGGCACAATGCAAACGACAACTTTTATTTTAATTCACATATTAATATTGATAAAAACAAACCAATTACTAAGAGGTCTATTTTATCAAGCATTTCGCAAATTTTTGACCCTCTCGGCTTGTTAAGTCCCGTCATAATTGTAGTCAAAGTACTTTTACAACAATTATGGTTATTAAAACTAGGTTGGGATGACAATGTACATGATAGCACGGCGCGCGCGTGGAACCAGTTTGTTATATCATTGCAAGCGCTGAACACAGTGCGTATTCCACGCCATGTTATAGGTACGCAGCCTATGTATATCGAACTGCATGTTTTTAGCGATGCATCTCAGTCGGCGTACGGCGCGTGCATTTATGTTCGCACAGTTAACACTGATCTAACGGTATCGGTTAGATTACTATTTTCAAAAACAAAGGTCGCGCCGTTGAAACCCGTAAGTATCCCACGTCTTGAACTTTGTGGGGGGTTATTAGGAGCTCGTCTGTATGACAAGGTACGTAACTCATTACGCTGTAAGTTTAATAACGTCGTATTTTGGACCGATTCCACGATAGTCTTAGGCTGGCTACACATGAGGCCGAACCAACTTAAAACGTTTGTCCAAAATAGAGTTGCGGAAATACATGATCTGACACCTGAGGTTCTGTGGCGTCACGTCAGTGGTGAAAATAATCCCGCTGACCTAGCATCACGGGGTGTTCGTTTAGAAGAACTTTCATCTTCTACCTTGTGGTGGGAGGGTCCTGAATTCCTTCGAAACCCTAATTTTTCAATAGACGATCACAGAAGTTCAGACTCATTCAAACATCGCGAGTTACCTGAGATTAAGTCATGCGTCACAGCGGTCATAGCTAAAGATTATAGTGAATTGTCTTTGTTCCCATTCCATCGGTTTTCCCAATTTAAGCGTATAAGGCGTGCAGCTGCCTTTATGTTGCGTTTCATTCATAATAGTCGATACAAAACAAATAAGCGTACAGGCGGCCTTAGTGTGGATGAGTTAGACTACGCTAATAAAACATTAACCCGATTATGCCAAATCGAATCTTATCCGACTGAATATAAGGCGTTGTCTGATAACGGGACTATTAAAAATAAAGGTTGTTTATCTAAATTAAATTTATTCCTAGATGACTACAAATTAATGCGCGTGGGTGGCCGTTTAGTTAATTCCAATGAATTCATTTACGGTAAAAAACATCCTATTTTAATTTCAAGTAAACATTATTTTGCTACTTTATTATTTCGCCATGAGCACACTCAGCTTCTCCATGCTGCTCCACAGGCATTACTTTTTCATTTACGCGAATCATGGTGGCCTGTGGGAGGCAGGAACTTAGCTCGCCAGGTAGTACACAGTTGTGTTACCTGTACACGCTTTAGAGGTAAGACGCTTACTCCTATGATGGGTAACTTACCTAGAGAAAGAGTTACACCTAGTCTTCCATTTATTAGGTGTGGGGTGGACTATGCTGGGCCAGTGCTCATTCTGAACCGCAAGGGTAGGGGAGCTAGACTTATTAAAAGCTACATCTGTTTATTTGTTTGCTTCGTGACACGCGCGATACACTTGGAACTAGTCAGTGACCTCTCCAGTGAAGCATATTTATTAACTTTAAAAAGATTCATTTCACGCCGCGGTAAACCTGCAGAGATTTATTCGGATAACGGTCGCAACTTTGTGGGACTTATGAAGGAATTTTCAAAATTTTTAAATACTTGTAGTTTAGATATTTTAGAATTCGCAACTAGTGAAAATATTAATTTTCATTTTATTCCCCCTTATTCCCCGCATTTTGGTGGTCTGTGGGAGGCGGGAGTAAAGTCGAGTAAATACCATATCCGTCGTGTGATAGGGAACGTGCACCTTACGTTTGAAGAGTACAGCACAGTACTGGCTCAAATAGAAGCCGTATTAAATTCCCGACCTCTGTCCCCTCTTTCTTCCGATCCACAGGACTTTTCCCCGCTCACTCCAGGTCATTTCTTAATTGGCCGATCACTAACTGCCCCAGCCTGCGATGACCTGCATGATGTTCCAGCGAGTCGTCTCCAGCGGTACTAGAGGGTGGAACAACTTCGCCAACATTTTTGGAACCGATGGGCGAAGGAATACATCTCAGAGCTGCAGGTATGGACAAAGTGGACGACGAATAAGGACGAGCTCAAGCCAAACTCCTTAGTGGTTATTAAGGATAATAACCTCCCACCGTTGAAGTGGCATTTGGGTCGTGTCCTTCGCACGATCCCAGGAAAGGATGGCATATCCCGGGTGGCTGATATACAGACGTCATCGGGCGTAGTGAGGCGCGCATTCGCCAAGATTTGTCCTCTTCTCCAAGATGTGGTCGACACTGATACACCGGCAGAAGACCATTGAAAGCCACTGCTTCCAAGGCCGGGGGCATGTTCATACTTCTCACTCCATCAACATATATTCAATACGCTTTCGACATCTCGCGACAAGAAATTAAACTAAACGTAACGCCATATCTTTTTCTATCGGTCGCGATTGGTTAAGTTTAAATAATTGTACCCGCACCCCCTCTCCTTGAGCTATGTACATTTTACTTAACCGACATTACATGCAATTTTGATTGTGAACTTAACGCATCTTTTATTTCTCAACCAACAATATCTTCGAAACTCATCATCACCTTTCATCCATCATCTTGGGTTCATCAACCCCTCACCGCTGCCGCTACAATATATATATCCTGAAAAGGACATAGGCTATGTTTTTATCCCGGAAAAATATAAGCTTCCTGTGGAATACCTATTTTTATAACGAGATAATTAATGTATTGATTAATTATATGTACGTTTTTTTTCACTGCATGTAGTGGCAGACGAGCCACGGCCCATCTGATGGTAAATGGTAACCGTTGCTCATAGACTCCACTATACCGTGAGTATTGTCAAGCCGCTACTCAGCATTTCATTTCAGAGATATTAAATGAAAGAATAAACGGCTATCTCCTGATACAGCCAAAACGCAACGATGTGCTTCATGGCCGGTCACACGGGAGATGGTGGTACCAACCCGCTGAGTACTCCCACTTGGTACCCAGCCCTACCACCAGTCATGCAATGGATGATAATTGCTTACTTCCCTTAGTCGCCTCATACGACACCCGTGGGAAAGAATGGGGTGGTGACACTTGTATTCTTAGTCCGTCACCACACGGATCAAAACCACAAGTATTTATTTTCTGAACTCACACACTCCAAATCATATTTAAAGTGTATTAGGGTTTGGAGGTGAAGTTTTTAAACATTTCCTGTTCTATTCAAAATGCAATAAAGATTTAAAGGGTTGAATTTATGAGGGTTTACGAAAAGATCAATTCTGAATAAAAGATGATTGGAGTAAAATATATTAGTTTCAAGAAGGATAAACTTATGGTGTACCTTTGTATACTCGTATAAGTATAGGTATACTATTTTGTATTTCTAACGATGGTAAACAAGCTACAACCAACTAGTCGCAACCACCGTTCTTTGGAATACTAAAGGCAGAGCCCAGTCGCTGCCCACGGTGAAGACCAAATATTATAATCCTTGTATCGCGGGGGACTTTACAAACATACAATTTCACGAACACAAAGTACACTCAGACTCAGGACAAACATTTCTGGATCACACAAAGGGTTGTCCTGTGTGGGAATCGAACCCAAACTCGCCATCTGTGCGCAAAGGGGTGACAGATTGAAATAGGTACTTCCCTTTTAGTTTATATATTATTTAATTACACTGCTCAGTTAAGCACAACAACTAATAGTAGCTTTAAGTATCAAGTGTAGCGAGAGACACATTATGTACATGCTGTACATTAATAGAAACATAGCATATACATAACATGTCACTGTAGCCTCATGCCTAACAATTCTGACGGGCCTCGTGGCGTAGTCGGTAGTGTAACCAATTTCCGAGGTCGTGGGTTCGATTCCCACTCAGAACAATTAGTTGTGTGATGAACACAGATATTTGTACTGCGTTTGGGTGTTTTCTATCTATTATATGTATGTATTTACGAAAAAAAAGTAATATATGTATTATATTCGTAATCTGCTACCCATAGCACAAGCGTTAAGCTTAGTTTGGGACCAGAGGACGTTGTGTGAAATGTCCGTGAATATTTATTTATTATTTTATTTAATTTATTAAGTTTAAGTTTGTGTCTGGTACATGTATGTATTTATATGTGCATTAACTGCCTCGGTGGTATAGCGGTAGTGTATGCGAATGCTAATCATGAGGTCTCGGGTTCGATCCCCGGGTCAGGCAATGTTATTGAGCTATTTCCTAAAAAGAAAAATTCTCAGTAGCAGCCCGGAGTTTGGAGATGTGCCCGGTAGACGTCAATATGCTCACCCCCTATTACGTGGGACTTAAACATAGCTGGCGAGTCGTGGGTGTGTAATACACCTCTGCCTACCCCTTCGGGGAATACAGGCGTGATGTTATGTTGTTTGTTTGTATCTATATGTACATATTTATGTTAAAATTATAATTTATATGTGTAGATATATGTTTATTTAGTCTATTCAAGTACACTTACAACTTGACTACTGCTTTAAACTCCATCCAAAGGTTGTCTGGCAGAAATTGCTATTAGCAATAAGACCGCCCATTTTGCTTTTACTTGTAAGTTTCATTATAGTGTAATTTTCTTTTCATGTATTTTAGTGTACAATAAAGTATACATTCATTCATTCATTCATCACGTCTGTATTCCCCGAAGGGAAAGGCAGAGTCCCGCGTAATAGGGGGCGAGCATATTGCCGTCTACCGGGCACATTTCCAAACTCCGTGCTGTTACTAACAATTTTTCTTTTTATGAAAAAGCTCAATAGCTCGACCAACCTGAGGATCGAACCCAAGACCTCATGATCAGCAGTCGCTCACACTACCGCTGCACCACAGAGGCAGTACCAAAATAAGTTCTTGCAGTAATTCATTCATATGGATGAACAACTGTAACTAACGTTCAAAGGGTTAATGTTCTATAAAGATTATAAATCAACAATAATATTCTTATATATTATATATACGATAGTATGTACGAATATATTCGGCAAATATATTGTATTCGTCTCAAGGGGATACGCAATTTTCAACAAGCGTGAACTCGAGTAACAGTACCTATACCTAATGTTATTGTATTGACCTTGTACGAACCTTTTTAACATTAGCAGTAGAACGCTGTTTAAGTATGGAATAAAAAACAATTATCTTTGAACTACTCCATGTAATCTTCTTTAAAGAATTTTTTTAAATATATCTTAAATAAATGTACGTAAATTCAATCATTATAACACATTAAACACAAAGTGAAAAATGTGAAATCGAAAATAACAGTCAGGAGCAGGATTTGAACCTGCATCTTCTGGATACCGTCCAGATGCTTTACCAATTCAGCCATCCTGACAGTTACTCCTGACTGCTAATTTCGATAACACATCATACTTAACGTCTTTGGGTGACGCCTGCGCCATCTGTCGGAAGTATATATATTTTAATTGTCAGGATGGCTGAATTTTGGCCGGAACCCCTCCGTGGGACTTGGAGGCGGAGGTGCTTGCCGAGGTGTATCTGCGGGCGTCGCAAGAGCGGGAGGGGGGTGCACGTCCCCCACCAAGCGTGGTGGCCAGATGGCAAGGTGACGTTCGCCGAGCTGCCATGGCCAGCTGGAGGGCGCGGCTGGAGGCGCCCCGGGCCGGTCTTCGGACCGTAGGGGCGCTCCTGCCGGTGCTGGAAGAGTGGGCAGGGCGACGGCACGGAGTCCTTACCTTCCGACTGGTGCAGGTGCTGTCGGGGCACGGCTGCTTCGGCAGATATCTGCACATAGTCGCAAGGAGGGAAGCGACTCCGGGCTGTCACCATTGCGGCTGCGACGAGGACACGGCGCAGCACACGCTCGAGTCGTGCCCGACTTGGGCCGAGCAGCGCCGTGAACTCGTCGCGGCAATAGGGGGGGACCTCTCGCTGCCGAGCGTCGTCAGAGCGATGCTTGGCAGCGACAGGAATTGGGCCGCAGTCGCTGCCTTCTGCGAGGAGGTTATCTCGCGAAAGGAAGCGGCGGAGAGGGCCAGGGAGGCTGATCCTTCCGCAGACCCAAACCGCCGCCAGCGACTGGGGCGGCGCAGGCGCGAGTATTTGCGCCTAATGCCGCCCTAGCTGGGGCTGCGGGTGGAGGGACCGGGGAACGTCCGCCACCCGCAAGGCCTCCCCGCGAAGGTGCGACGCTCCATGCGTCGCTAAGTTGAGGGTACCCGAAAAGGTAAGCCGCCGGCGGACCACTGAAGGAATGTAATATAGTTCCGGTGGCCCGCCAATAAAGGCGGAGAGATGGCACACGGCGGGTTTCTTTAGTGGGTGAGGGCCCCACACTACCCTGTTCGTTGCCCCGAACGACCGGTGTGCGGTTAGGAACATTTTTTCCCGCCTTAACAAAAAAAAAAAAAAAAAAAGGATGGCTGAATTGGTAAAGCATCTGGACGGTATCCAGAAGATGCAGGTTCAAATCCTGCTCCTGACTGTTATTTTCGATTTCACATTTTTCACTTTGTGTTTAATGTATAGTGCCAAGCATGTCAAATGCTAAAAATATATATAAAAATATCTAAATATTTAAAGGGTTTGCGTCATTATTAGGTAAAATCTTAATTGTAAAATTAAGTTTACCTGGTCGGTATAATGTATGAAAATACTTCGGACAGATGGCGCAGGCGTCACCCAAAGACGTTAAGTATGATGTGTTATCGAAATTAGCAGTCAGGAGTAATTGTCAGGATGGCTGAATTGGTAAAGCATCTGGACGGTATCCAGAAGATGCAGGTTCAAATCCTGCTCCTGACTGTTATTTTCGATTTCACATTTTTCACTTTGTGTTTAACATTATAACACATTTAACGGGTCTATACGCCGTGGTCACGAGTAGACTGCGTGGGTGACCAGTCTACTCATGACCACGGCTGGTGCAACTCAGCTGAAACGTCGAGGTTTGTCAAAATAATCGTATTTTGAGACGTTTAGTGCGCGTATTGACCTATTAAATGTGTTATAAATTCATTATAAAACGCGAAAGTTTAAAAAGTGAATTGAATCGTCATTCTTAAAAACTAATAATAATAAGTGTAAATAATTAAAAAAATTGGCTTTTTGTCTGTAAAAGTTAAACAGCCGGTTCTCGTAGTTTCAGTGATCCATTAACAAACAAAAAACTTATCGAATCATAAGACATATTTAAGTGTTTAAAACTTAATTGCTGAGGCCACATAAATTAGTAAAAACATGGGCTAGTAATTATTGTAATGTACATAGAATGAACAATTATAAATCATTTATATACTTAAACCCCCATTTTGGGGAGGCCTATGTCCAGCAGTGGACGATGAGAGGCTGATGGATGGACGGATGGATGCGGATTTATATCAAGCAAGACTTACGTTAAAACTACTCTTTTACTTTAATAAAACATACCTTGAGTACTTCGTTAATGCTGTGCAGCGCCGGACTGGCCCCCAATCCTGTCCCTACTTCTACCAGTACTTCTTCAGGGCGCACTCGCCAGGACGTGTTGTTTAGTTCAGCATCCATACGAGCTTGTCTGTGCGTTTTAAATAAATATATGTATATTTTCAGTGCATCTTTAGTCAACAAATATACAGGTAAAGTTTATTTAAATTCCTCTTGCTTCCTCTACGTAGGTATACTTCCCAATTCAAATCCATTATTTTTTTAATGGTATTCACAGAATCTTCGTATAAGGATAAAAAATATTTTAATACTGGCAAAAATTTATCTGTCAGTATAGTTACCAACTAAAAAATCCGTTTAGTCGTATATCTATAATAGTTATACTACGGGCACTTTTTTAGGATATAAAGTACCATATATATTAATCCAGTGTCTAGTATATATATCTACATAACAATTTTACGAACTTTCCCATTAGTATTATTCGTGAGATTGATTGATCTTGATCTTTGATAGTCAGGTACATATTCGGTATATAATTTCATATATTCATAACTAAATTTAATAAAAGCATTGCCTAATAGAATGTTCAAATGGAGTAGGTACTTTTCTTTAATTATATACATTAGATACTATCATGTCATGAGCGGTATTTAAAATGCTTAGCGGTATATTTTTTTCCCTACAGATCTCGTAACGTCGTTTTCTCAAGCATGTCTACTTAAATAGTTTTAATTCAGTATGAAATACCAGTGTTCCTTGTTTTCATTATATAAAATCTTAAAATCTTTCATATATTCATAAAGAAAATATCACACTATGTAAATTGGTAGATACTTCAGCCATCTATCCGTCAGTCCTTAGACATCCACTGTTGGGCACAGCCCTAACCAGATGGCCACAACGAGCGGTCATATGCGGACTGCATACAACGGCGTCCCACGGCATTGACCAGATCGTCGGACTAACTGGTGACGGGCCTTCCTACGCTGCGCTGTCCTATACGTGGTAGCCACTCGAGAACCTGTCTTCCTCAGCATTTGTCGGTTCGGTGTTACTTCAGATACTTAATACAGGTGTAATATAATAATATAGTATAGATTTTATTTTATTATTAATTACAGACCCATTATTGAACATTGTTGACCATGGGTCTTACTTGCATGCTAGCGCAATTAGGTTGGCAGACTTCATTCAAGAAAACAAAACAAACATGAAGGTTTTGCTCACAATGATTTCCTTAACTATGTAGTTATAGATTGCGAATACTCGAATCATTTTAAGAAGTAATTGGCACTTGAATGTTTCTCAGGCTAATGAATTCGCATTTAATATCTCTGTCTTGCCAACCCTTAGCCCCTAATCTATACAAAGGAGCATCATAATAATAACTAAATTAGTCAGTAAACGTGTTAAAATCTATTGAGGTATACCATACACCAAATAAAAATAATGAAATACATATTAAATACCAACCTTAATATACTAAATACTTACTTGTAAGCAACACAGGCAGCTGTGACAGCGAATACAAGAAATATCGCCAGTCCAATAAAACAATAAATTATGACTGTTTGTGCCTCTGTTCCAGCAGCGTAAATAAAATATACCACATTTTAAACAAGCTCGTATTAAATTAAATTGCAAATAGGAAAAGTTTATTGACTATATTACTCCTCAGATATAAAATGGCACGGGTCAGACAAAAGGCAACCAATTTGATGCCATCCACTGTCCGTTGAGATCGTAATACAATTAACTTTTCAAACAGCAACAATACTGTTCACTTACATTCACACATTTAAATTATACATTAGTATTTCTATGGGAGCCATTTCAGCCAATGCCTTGATTTAGTTTGCTATTTTTTCTATTAGATTTCTTACCTAACAGTTATTGTAATTAGAAAAAACATTTTGAAATGTATTTCTAAAATAGCGCAGCTTTGATTTTCAGCAGCGATAATGTTTTGAAAATGGTAGCCACGAGCAAGATTTGAACCTGCGTATCGTGGGTTATTCTGGCAAATGGCCGAGTATGTCGAAAAAACATAGCATCCCGCCTGTATTCCCTGCAAGGGTAGGCAGAGGTGTATTACACACCCACGGTTCGCCAGCTATGTTTAAGTCCCACGTAATAGGGGGCGAGCCTATTGGCGTCTACCGGGCACATTTCCAAACTCCGGGCTGCTACTGAGAATTTTTCTCTGACCCGGGGATCGAACCCGAGACCTCATGATCAGCAGTCACTCACACTACGGCTGTACCAACGAGGCAGTCGAGTGCTTTTCATATATATTAAAAAAATACCTTCTATTTTTCACAATTTAATAGTAGATAGTCCAGTATAACGAACACTTAAGATTAAAGAATAATTCATAAAAGTCTCTTCTGCAAGCACGTAATGTAAGCATAGCTTTTAATTCCGAAAGATTAAACATCATTAAAACTTAATGTAAATTACATTATTCACTGAGCGCTAAGTTCATTGACACGAAGTTATCATTCTGCATTATTCCAGATCGTCATAAAATCTTTGGTAGCTTTTTTTCTTTCTTATTTATTTTAATATCAATCTTTTCTAATTAAGTACGTAAAGTTTTTAGGAAAAAGACTTCAGTACTCTCGTTATAAATATGTAACTCTTCATTGCAAGAGGTTCTGTTTTATTTTTAAATAAAAATGAAATACTTTCAATGTAGAGTTCCATTGTCAATCGAAGAAGAGCTTCATGAGATCGCTTCTCTTAAACCATACGTAATAACGAAAACCCCATCCAAAATGGATTGGTAGTTTTTGAGAAATTCGCAAACATACTAACTTACGTACATACATACGGATCAAATAGTGAACCTCCCCTTTTTTTCAGTCTAATGAAGTAATCTTTTAACTGTGCGTGTTTCGATGGTGTTAGTTAACCGTACAGACGCGTTTACAATAATATGGAACGTTTTCTTTGTTTAAGCAACGGAAAAATTTCTTATTGAGTTTATAGTTCAAATAAATGTTTAAAATTTTCCTTGAACTGTTTCGAAACGGATTTATTGCATGAATGGCGTAGAGGTGTGAGACATATGTAGGTACTCTATAACTCAGTAGTTATTTCAGTCACGGCGCTACTAAATACTCACATAAAATAAAAAATCAGTATTCAAGTTTGCGCAAAATTCCAATATTAGCTAACTATTAGTATTGAAATTGACTGATCGATTGAGCAAACCTTTTGACACGCTATTCAATTTCAATATGCGTTTTCATACTTATTTTTACATAAATTTTATTAGTTTTTTTTTTCTTTTTTAACACTTTCTAAAAGAGTGCTTGGCTATCACCTGTTGGTAGGTGGAAGTATAATCTAGGATTGTAAGATGCACTAGCTCAGTAAAAACCTATTCACTCTAGCCTTGAAGACACCCACATTGTAATAAGACGAGAATACCGAAGCTGGAAACTTATTCCATTCCATTGCCATGCGTATTATGAACGATAAAAATCTGCTAATGTCGTTTAGAAACAGAGCATTAGGATTTAATACTTAATGATAATTTGCATCTGGTCCCAAAGTAGGCACTAGCGTATTAACTAGCTACCGGTAGTAATTGATGCGATACAAAACCAGTCCCTTGGCACTTATAGAACTGCTGCATATTGATATATTCCGATCATAAACAAACAAACATAGCATCACGCCTGTATTCCCCGAAGGGGTAGACAGAGGTGTATTACACACCCACAACTCGCCAGCTATGTTTAAGTCCCACGTAATAGGGGGCGAGCCTATTGACGTCTACCAGGCACATTTCCAAACTCTGGGTTGCTACTGAGATTTTTTCTTTATTAAGAAAAAGCTCAATAACATTGCCCGACCCGGGGATCGAACCCGAGACCTCATGATTAGCAGTCGCATACACTACCGCTACACCACCGAGGCAGTTAAATTTCGATCATAAGAGAAAATAACTGATCTTATCTCCACTCTTCATTAAGAGTAGTTGTTGTAGATGGAAGACACTAGATTGTGCATTGGCTGTGTAGTATTAATAAGTTCACGAATCCATCCATCCATCCATCCATCCATCAGCCTTTCAACGTCCACTGCTGGACATAGGCCTCCCCAAGCGAACGCCACAACGAGCGGTCCCATCATGGGGGATAATGCCGTAATCGCCACGCTTGGCAGGCGGGTTGGCGATCGCAGTGGTTGTTGTTAATACTCGAGGGAGTGCTGCTGCCCACTCCCCCAGAATTCCCTCAGTCGGCTCTTACGACTCCCGTGGGTAGAGAGGGGTGGGACAATTCTAAAGCCGGCCCCACACGGCCCAAGTTCACGAATGGTAGTAATCAATCATTGGATGGACCATGGACCATTGATTACAAAAATCTCTCTGAACTGCATGAAGAAAACTTCCTTTTCCCTTTTTTTCTCTGGTACTTACCTCCCTGACAGGTTGGATCGTTGCCTAAGAAGCCGCATCTCGGTGTGTCAGGAGGCGGGCTGCGGCGACCTCCAGGCCAGTGAATTGCCTTCCCAGCCACAGGCTTGTAGCTGCTGTTCAAACCGTGGTAGAACGCCACTACCTAGCATAAATAATAATAATAAATATTCAAGGACATTTCACGCAACGTCCTCTGGTCCCAAACTAAGCTTAATGCTTGTGCTAGGGGTACCAGATTACGGATATAATACATATACATATTACGTTTTTTTTGTAAATACATACACATAATAGATAAAAAACACCCAGACGCAGCACAAATATCTGTGTTCATCACACAAATAATTGTCCTGAGTGGGAATCGAACCCACGACCTCGTGCACGGAAGTCGGTCACACTACCGATCACGCCACGAGGCCCAGAATTCGAAAACATTTTGGGTAACATACACTCATAGATATTTTTATATATATTTTTAGCATTTGACATGCTTAGCTTTTGTGTTTAATATACACTCATAGTGTAAACTATATTTCTTTTTCAATATAGAAGGATTTTATTTAAACACTAGCGTTTGCCCGCGGCTCCGCTGCAGCCAAAAGCTAGTTTTTAGGTTATATCGCAGGCTCCCGCTATAGTAGCGGGATAAAATTTATACCAGTTGTTAAGTCTAATCAAGAGCTATCAAATACAAAAAGTTGCATCGATGCGTGAACGAACATACAAACAAAACACTCTAAAAAAATTGTTTTATGTTTAGACACGTTTAAATAGCCAAATACACTCATTATTTCTCAAATATTTTAAATGTACAGACACAGCTTTGTTACAGCTTTATAATAGTTAAGATTCATAGTGTTCGTCGTTTGAGACTTAGATGTCTCAACGATCTTGGAATATATACCATTGCAGTAATAATAACAATATAATGTGGAGATATACTCAATGCTGCTCTGATTTAAAGTCGACTAAAATATTAAATGAATGCGTTACACCTGTTCCGACAATTGTATTAAATTTAAACTGGACTTCGAACAGTAGTAGTAGTCCTAATGGTAGAGCCTTATCCCAGCATGAATGGCCAGCTCAATCGGAGAAGTACCACCCTCTCACAAAAGATTAGCATGTACTCTCGTAACTCCTACCATTGTTTCGTATGGTGAGTGATGATGCCTCTGGTGTTGCTAGCGTCTACAGGCTACGGTAACCACCATTAGGTGGGATATGCTTGTTCGCCAGCCATGTAGTATAAAAATAAAAATAAATATCATCAAATTGAACAACATGAAATGATAAAAGACGATGTTAATAAGAATAAATACATTCTTATGTGACTCGTAGATATTCGTAGCTACTCTACGGCGTAGTTAACGCATGCTACGTGCTACAGTAGTCTTATTACAACAGCGACGTAGCTCGTTTTATTCAAGGCATTTTATATAGAGATAACTAAATTTTAACTAATAACTCAATAAAACAATGTTTTACGTCATTTCACATAATTTTATCTCAAAGGATTCTAATATTTACGCAAGATATCAAATGAAACATATCAAATGATTCTGGATGTGGATAAAACATTGGTTGAAATGTAATGGAAGTATCGTGTTTTGTAACGGAGATTGATACTCTGAGCGAGAAAAAACTACAAAAATGTGAATATAAATACCAGCTATAAAATGGAATACTAAAGTAATGGCAGCAAAAACAGTGAACACAAACACTGGCAACATTTTATAGCCAATGAGCGGATCAGTTAGTCTGAGCACGTAGAGCCCGAGTACCTCATAAACATTACTTTTTCTAGAATCCTTACTTTAATATCTTTACTAATATTATAAATGGGAAAGTGAATTTGTTTGTCTCTTTATAGTATATGCTTGCATGCCATAACTATTGAACTAATCATCATGAAATTGCATACATATAATCTGGATGGAGGCTAAAAACGTGCATGAGTTACTTTTTATCCCGAAAAAATGTAGGTAGGTTAGATATTTTTATATAGAGTTAATTAGTGTACCATAAAGTTATGTATTCATATTTTGAAGTCCACGTGGAAAGAGTCGGGGGTAGATCTAGTAATATTATAAATTCGAAAGTGAATTTGTTTGTTTGATACGCTTTCGCGCTACAGAACCAATCATCATAAAATTTTGCATACCTAGTCTTGTCTCTAGAAAAGGATATATTTTGATCCCAAAAAAAAATATGGTTTCAGTGATATAGCTACTTTTATACAGAGATAGTTAAAATACTATCCATCCATCCATCCATCAGCCTTTTAAACTTACTTGCTTACTTCCCTTAGTCACCTTGTACGACACCCGTGGGAAAGGATAGGGTGGTGACACTTGTATTCTTAGTCCGTCACCACAACATTGCACTTGCAATTTCAATTTCTCTACTTATTTGACTTTTACTGGTTGGGTTCGAGAAGGCTGGTAGAGTCGCTACCACTGTCTCCTGTATGACCGACTGTGAAATACTTTGGTGGATGTTGGTTACAGCGGGAGATCATCACTCTATAGTATTTTAGAGTGATGTGTTTATTATTCTGAAATCAACACGGACGAAGTCACGAGAAGAATCTATTTCTTTTTCTCTTTATTTAATCTGTCGTGTGGGGCCGGCTTTAGAATTGTCCCACCCCTCTCCACCCATGGGAGTCGTAAGAGCCGACTGAGGGAATACCGATGGAGTGGGCAGCAGCACTCCTTCGAGTATTAACACATCCACTGCGATCGCCAACCCGCCTGCCAAGCGTGGTGATTACGGCAGTATATCCCCATTCTTGGGGAGGCCTATGTCCAGCAGTGGACGTCGAAAGGCTGATGGATGGATGGATAGATAAGATTTAATTTATTTGATATGTTAAATATTCATATAATTATTATTATTTTATTTTGCCATTATTTTAAAAACAAATACAAACAGCTCCTCCTTTCTTCTAATAGTGCTGTGCCCGACAGGGTCCATAATTGTTACTTACTTTTAAGCCTACCACCTGATGAAATGCAATAAATGAATTGATTTGAATGTATTAATTTTTCAGTACAAAACATTGCCTAACTGTAAGCTTAAGTTATCTGATGCCCCAGTTCACATCGCTTGTGCCCGTGTGACCTCTACGTTAAACCCTGGAAAACTCATCACATTAACAAACGAAATCACTTTCTTGCAACCGTTCGCGTAAGCTCCGAAGTTGCCTAACGTTTAACCTTGAAGTCGTAATGATATAAGGTTCTATTGTGTTCACAAAAGAGCGGAGCGCCAACCTCTTTTTACAGTACAATAAAACCGTGTGTACCAAAATTTTGTATATTGTACATGCATGTAGTTACTTGTGTTGGCTGTGTGGGGCCGGCTTTAGAATTGTCCCACCCCCTTCTACCCACGGGAGTCGTAAGAGCCGACTGAGGGAATACCGGGAGAATGGGCAGCAGCACTCCCTCGAGTATTAACAACATCCACTGCGATCGCCAACCCGCCTGCCAAGCGTGGCGATTACGGCATTATCCCCCAATACGGGACCGCTCGTTGTGGCGTTCTCTTGGGGAGGCCTATGTCCAGCAGTGGACGATGAAAGGCTGATGGATGGACGGATGGATGTAGTTAAGTTTCTTAGAAACAAAGAAATATTTGTTTCTCGGCAAATAAAGACGCGATCTTAAGCTTAAAAAAAACATTCAAAATGGCCAGTAAATAATAAAATTCAATATAAATACGTCACTCTTTTTTTAGGTAATTAAAATGTAAAAAATAATATCTGATGATAGCCTTGGTGTTCCCAGCATGAATGGGCTGGCTCGATTGGGCATGTACCACCCTCTCACAGAAAATCAGAGTGAAACAGCGAGTATTCCTAGCGTTGCGTCAGATGGGTAACCAAGTGACACCTATTTATGTGCTTCGAAAGGCACGTTAGCAGTAGGTCCCGGCTTTCAAAAATAATATTCTGTCAGTCGTTAGATTGTTAGTCATGAATAAACAGCTAATTAATTATTTTATTAATGTTTTGCATTACGTTTTCTGAAAATACTTAAGTATAGTAAACAAATAATACATTACAATATTTGAATAGATTTCGACACAGCTTTAAGCCCTCATCAAACGAATAAATCAACATATTTTGTGTCAATCCATATATTTTTCACTTACCTCAAATTTGCCAGTAACTGGGTCCAGATCTAAAATAGCGTAATCAGCGTCCCTGTCACCAACAGCGTCGATGCGAACATGACCGGTTATACCTACGATATATATTTCGATATAAATATTTTTTTAAAACTACGACTTTATATGAATCATGTAAACATTTAAATAAAAATTAAAGTTACTGACTTTGGGCTAACTTCACGTCTTGTCGATTCCTACCTAATTATTTTACCGGTCTATGATTGTATCAACATATGGATAGTAAATAAAGTAAGAAAGTCAGTTTTACATATAATACAAAAGCTAATTTTTAGGTTATATCTTAGTCGACAGTAGCCGGATAAATCGTATACCAGTTTCTAATTCTAATCAAGAGCTAACAAATAAAAAAGTTGCTTCAAAATATTTTTTGCAGTACTTTAAAGTTATGTGCGAAACAAACAAACAAACATTTCTGAAAACAATTGTTAGAAAGTATTATGAGCAGGATCCTGCTCGTGACTGTTATTTTCGAAGTCACATTTTTTTTTAATATGATGTATATACATTCATTATTATGTAATTTATTAATTTATAATAGGACACCTGATCTCCATGCTTTCAAACGTACATCAAGCAATGGGTACCGGCTATCAAATAAAATACTAGCACTCTTCTTTTTAAGAAAAATGTAATAACACTATATTGTTTTTTTTATTGACTCCGATGCTCTTTTGTTTAATGCTTTTTAATTTGATATCTATGATTGCTCCTAGGTCTGGCCTGAACACGTATAATCTCACCATGAAAATCTCGTCCCCACATACGCCTGGTGATGTTTCTGCCATCCCTGATATCTCCCCCTTCCGTCAGAGTTTCGTTAAGCGCCATGCCCAGCAAGTATACACCATCATAGAACGCGCCGATAAAAAAATTCACCTGGACAAAATTTAACAATAACCTTAAATGGATAAACAAACCCATTGTTATGTATATATTAATAACATAATATATTTGTAGTATTTTAGAAATTTCAGGTAACCCTGTAAAAGTTTTAACATTTGAAAGAAAGAAATAAAGAAATCTTTTTATACCGACAGCAGGCAAAACATTTACATAGCTATACAATAGTAAAAATAATATAATAAAGAAACAGTGCAAAGTATAAGAAATAAGTATCGTAATAATAATAAATCTCTAAAATTGTGATTCCCATATATTATACTATTTCTACTAAACCTGTTCGGAAAATACCTTCTTTCTTTTTGAAAATGATGCAGTAGGTCATTACTGTCACACGAATTTGCTGGAGGGAAAAGTGTATGAAAATTCATTATATAACACGCCGAGCGGGAAGAAAACTATATCGTCCATTACCAACGGGCTTTTTCTTTTTAGGATTTTTTGACGTTATTAGCATAGTCGCGTTCTGCCTAATCTTATATATCTATCTTCTATATCTATACTATTATAAATCTGTAACAGAGCTGTATCAGTACATTTAAGATGTTTGAGAAAAAATGTCTGTAATAGACTATTAGGCGTGTCTAAACACAAAACGATTTTTTTAGAATTTTTGTCTGTTTATCTGTTTATTTGTTCGCGCATCACGCAAAAACTACTGAACGGATTTAAACGCAACTTTTTTGTTTGATAGCTATTGAGTAGACTTAGCAACTGGTAGGTATACATTTTATTCCACTATTATATCGAGAACCTTAGATAAAACCTAAACAAGATTTTGGCTGCGGCGGAGCCGCGGGCAAATGCTAGTATTAAGAGAATAACTGACTGGCTGACTGACATATAATATATAACTCGCAGTCCAAACTCTTAGGGCTGAAACTTTATTTGACGGGCCTCGTGGCGTAGTCAGTAGTGTAACCAACTTCCGTGCACGAGGTCGTGGGTTCGATTCCCACTCAAGACAAATATTTGTGTGATGAACACAGATATTTGTACTGCGTCTGAGTGTTTTCTATCTATTATATGTATGTATTTACAAAAAAAAGTAATATGTATGTATTATATCCGTAATCTGGTACCCATAGCACAAGCATTAAGCTTAGTTTGGGACCAGAGGACGTTGCGTGAAAAATGTCCGCGAATATTTATTTCTTTTATATTTTATATTTTAAATGAGCACTAAGAAATGATTTTTTTACGCAAATCTATGACGCTAGCGAAGGAATGCGCTAGTAAGTATATATAAAAGAATAACTAACTGTCTTTGTGACTGACATATATACAACACCCAGTCCAAAGTCCTGGGGCTAGGACCGTGAAAATTGACGTTTACTTTGATACTGTAGGTGATTACTAAATCCTATCCAAAATAGATTTATCACTATGGAGCGAGCGAAGTCGCGGGTGATGCGCTAGTCTATTTATATAATTGCTTACCCTTACTAAACATCAATGAACAGTTATACTAGTAAGATTATTGAACTGGACGTAGGTTTATATTATAACGTAAGCTTTCGCTAAGAAAGGATTTTTGGAATTTCTATCTTTAAAGTGGGAAAATGGGAAGAGGAGCATTGTATAAAGGTTCTTTGGAGATATGTAACTCAGAAATATAGTTGCTAAGTATAAATAAGGTTACGCTTCAGTTTTTTTTTAATATTCACATATTACGTACGGGATATATGTATAACTAGCCTTTGCACGCGGCTTCGCTGCAACCAAAAGCTAGTTTTTAGGTTATATCTCAGGTTCCCGATATAGTAGCGGGATAAAATGTATACCAGCTTTTAAGTCTAATTGAGAGCTCTCAAATAAAAAAAGTTGCATCATAATCCGTTCAGTAGTATTTGCGTGATGCGCGAACAAACAAACAGACAAAAAATCTAAAAAAAAAATCGTTTTGTGTTTATACACGCCTATATATAGCCTATTACAGTCATTTTTTCTCAAATATCTTAAATGTACAGATATAGCTATGTTACAGTTTTATAATAGTATAGATATAGAAGATATATATAATGTATAAAATCTGACCCCTAACTTTATATTACAAGGCTCCTAAACTACTGGGGCATAAACGCTAGATTAATAGAATAGAATAATCAATGTATGGGATTGACATAAGGTTACGCTTACGTCGTCCTAAGCGTTTATGCCACTTATCTACAGGACCTGATCTTTTTTGTCCATTAATGGTTCCTATTGTCCATTAATAATAATAACAATAAAGCCTTTTTATTTTCTTGCTATTTACATACATAATATCTATAAACTAATTTAGTACTTGTGAAGTAAGGTATTTACATTTTTTAAATTATTTGTAAGTTATAAAAAAACGAATTATAGGCATTATAGGTATGCTATGATGCTTATTATTGTAAAAATATCTCTATATTCTAGGCTATAAACTAGCAAGAACCTCAGTATGGGTGAAGGCCTCCTCCAAAGATGCCCATTTACCCCTGTCTTGTGCTATTTGATGCCAGTTTGGACCTGCTGTTTTTTGATGTCATCTTCCCATAGTGTGAAAGGTCTCCCTTTGCCTCTTTTGCCTTGTGGCCCTTTCCATAGAGTCACTTTCCTAGTCCAACGCTGGTCTGCAAGTCTAGCGCCATGGCCTGCCCATTTCCATTTAAGCTTTTGCGCGTAGGTCAAGGCGTTCGTCGCGTTTATTATTGCTCTTATTTTTGTGTGTCTTATTTTATCTAATTTCCTTATCTTGAGCATTTTCCAGCTATTTGTCACTGTCATGGTTTTGTCTATATTAATTTCCAGTCCCATCTTAATATTAGCTTGATGTAAGGAATTGGTCATAAATTGTAGCTGTGAGCTTGTCTCTGCTAATAACACTATGTCGTCAGCAAATCTCAGATGACTTAGGTAGGTCCCTTGTATATAGAGTCCTAGGTTGCTCCAGTTCTGTTTGCTGAAGACTGTCTCTAGGATGGCAATAAACAAAGTAGATTAAGTCTCCCTGTTTCACACCTCTTTCTATAGGGAAGCTTTAGCCACGGGTTTCTAGCTTTATTCTCCCTGTATTATTTTTATATACTTTTGATGACTTCTATATACATTTCATTAACTCCTTGATTTCTCAAACTTTCCCATATACTAGCGTGACTCACAGTATCAAAAGCTTTTTGGTAATCAATGAATGCTATATATAATGGTCTTCGTTGTTCTTGGTATTTTTTTATAATTAATTCGAGGGTATGGATATGGTCAACAGTTGAAAAACCTTTCCTAAAACCGGCTTGCTCTACAGGCTGTTTAGCTTTCAATGTAGTACTGATTCTTTTATTTATAATACTTGAGAAAAGCTTGTAGAGACTTGGTAGGAGACTTATTGGTCTATAATTTCCTTTGTCCTATGGGTTACCTTTTTTGTAGATTAATGTGATATCAGATTGAGACCATTCTGAAGGCGTATCAGAGCTTTGCAGTATCAGATTAAATAAGTTAGCCAGTGGTACAGACAGAATAGTGTCTGCTATTTTAAGCACCTCATTTGTGATATTGACGGAGCCAGGAGTTTTGTTTAATTTTAATTTCTTAATAGTTTCTATGATTTCACTTTCATTTATTAGCTTGATGTTTTTTTGAGTGGAGTTTCTTATAGTAATAGTGGTTCTGTTTTGGCTCTTATCACTGTATAATTTTTTTATAGAATTCGGTTGCTGTATTGATAATATCTGTTCGTTTATCTAGGTCTTTGCTTGATTTTTTAATCCTTCTATCCAATTCTTGTTTGTCCTAAGTTCTTTGTAAGCCATTTTTGTGCTTCCAGTGTGATATATATGTCTCTCTATGGTGCTTTGTCTATGTTGTGCATAATCATTTTTTATAAACTTACTGACTAATTTGTATAGAGCGGAGAGCTCATTTTTCATAGACTGTGTTTTGTTCCTAGTTTTTTGCAGCTGCTTCCTTTCTTTTTAATAGAGTTAGTGTACGTGCTGATAATATTTTATGGCATTTATGTATCTCTCTCTTTGCTCTACTTTTCTTTAAGCTGTAGGTGATGGCGTTTATTATTTTCATATAATAGGGTTGTATTGAATTTGATATGTTTTCCTGTGTATTAAATTGATCAAATAAAACTGATGTTAGGGTTTCCGTGAAGCTTTTTATTTCCTCTTCCCCTTAAGTTCGCCTATTTTATTATTTGTAAATCTGGCTCTACTTATTTTATTTTTTGCAAGTTTGATTGTCGCTCTAATTGGTCTGTGATCGGATGGGTAATTTAAGTTTATGGTTCCAATGTTTTGAAATATCCATGGTTGGTTTGACAATATATAGTGAATCTCGTTTTTATATTGTCCGTTTGGAGATCTCCAAGTCCATCTTCGGTTAACCTTTTTTTTGAAACATGTATTCATGATCGTTAGTTGGTGTTTTAGTGCAAAGTCCACTAGTCTTTGTCCTCTTTTGTTTCGTTCACCATAGCCATGTTTCATGATCAAAAATTCTTCCGATTTTAGCATTAAAGTCTCCCATCACTATTACATGTTTGTGTGTTTTTTCCATCGCTTTGTTTATTGTCATGTTAAATTCATCAA
Organism: Leucoma salicis; assembly: GCA_948253155.1. Classification (NCBI taxonomy): domain Eukaryota; kingdom Metazoa; phylum Arthropoda; class Insecta; order Lepidoptera; family Erebidae; genus Leucoma; species Leucoma salicis. The sequence goes on along the minus strand of OX411820.1, from coordinate 6,178,577 downwards.
TATCTTGTTCACTAGATGCTTCTGTTGGTGCATAAACTTGTAAAATAGATATCATATAGCCTTGAATATTCATGTTTAATAAAGCAACACGTTCTGTTACACCAATGAAGCTCTCTGTGCTTCATTTAAGTGATTTATTTATTAAGAAGCCTACTCCATTTTCCTGGTATGCTTCCTATATGACACAGTATAAATTTTTCATATTCTTCTATTTTATTGCCCAACTGTCTCATTTCGGATATTCCAATTATATCATATTTGATTTCCTGTAAGGATTCTTCTAGTTCTAATAAACGGCTATATGAAGACAGGCTTCGGACATTATATGTCACAATTAATATTTGGTGGGATTGTTTCTTATTTTTGTTCCATACTAGAGTGTCCTTTGGAGGGTTTTTGTCATAGTCTTCCACGGTGACCAGCCGGCTTGGAAGATTTATTTTTCTTGTATTATATTGTTTGTTGCTAGGATCTGTGTGGGAGGAGGGACCTAATTGCTATGCATTCGTGTCTTTTTCATCTTGAATTATCTATTTTTATTAATATTATTATTGTCCATTATCGGTGCGTTTACTATACTTGAAAACACTTCAATAGCAACAAGGGTAACAACACTGGGAAAAATCCAAACGAGATTTTAAATGAGTTATACTGAACTGACAACGCAGTTGCCGTGTGGGGCCGGCTTTAGAATTGTCCCACCCCTCTCCACCTATGGGAGTCGTAGGAGCCGACTGCGGGACCATACCAGGGGAGTGGGCAGCAGCACTCCTTCGAGTATTAACAACATCCACTGCGATCTCCAACCCGTCTGCCAAGCGTGGCGATTACGGCACTTACCATACGAAACACAACGATAGGAGTACCTGCCGTTGTTTCACGCTGATCTTCTGTCCGAGAATGGTACTTCCCCGATCGAGCCGACCCATTCATGCTGGGATAAGCACATATACTCGTATGTACTCGATCGATAAGCCTCTACCACTATAAAAATATTCACTAAAACAGTTTTTTCACTCAAGGAGCGAAATATAAGTAGGTATAAGCTCACAAGAATAATTTTATGAGTCGAATTCGAATAAATACATATAATTGTTAGAATGGAAATAACTGGACTGGTAATGTGTCAAAACATTTAATGGGTTCCACGATATGTACAAAATACAAATAGCGAGCAACAGTAACAATCGCATGCATTCGATATATTCACCACGGCCCGACTGGCGCGATGCAACGCGCCACGGGCGGCGCGGTCTGCGTGAGCGATGGTTGAGGGGCGGTAGCAGTGGCGCGGGGGAACAGGGCCTCGTGTCGGCATGCCACGGATTTGCTGCGTACCTACCTACTTTATTACTACGCGTGACATACGTTCATCTTACATAATTTATTAACAATCGATTGGATATTGCAAGCAAATAAATAAGCAACAAAATCTTTGAACATTTTTTCGTAAGATACAAAATTATGTTTGTATCTTTTCACTGTTATTTACAACTTTCAAACTTTTTTCAAAATACATTCAGTCAATAAAGTATTGGGAATGGTTGATTTGTTTATGGTTCCAAATTCAAATTCTTGTTTTTTTTTGTTGTTAATTGGCAACTGTTATCCATTTTGGCGCGGAGTTTGAGTTGCATTTGTATGAGTGTTTAATCTTTTAAATAGCTTCTAAAAACAATCGAGCGGGACGATACGCCTTGGCACCCTGTAAGCAGTTGTAGTATCTATCTACTATAACACACGGAGCTGTCACGCTCGGCAATCTTTAGGAGCCTATTATGATATTTGATTTATGTTTAAACGTACGTGCGTATATTGCAATAAACTATAACTTACTAGCTGACCCGGCAAACGTTGTTTTGCCATATAAATTATTATTTCTAGGTAATTTCTAGTGTAGACAAAAATAACTGACTCATTGTAAGTGTGTAAGGATGTGGTATATGCGTGAAATAGGCATGGAGCGCTGTGAACGATGAGAGAATATAAAAATAACAAACGCCAAACATTATTATTTTTAAGTTATTGTAGGTTACTTCTTAAAATTACATATCACTAATTAATTACGACAGTTACACTAACAAACAATATCAGTCTCTTAATGCTATAGCGTGAACAATATTTTTTGTTAGCCCATCTTTAGCTAACACAGCGGTCGCCCGCGGCTCCACTCGCGTGGTTGTCGGTTACCGCTGCAAAAAGCCTTCCCAGGAAAGACACGGTCAGCAAAATGATTCCCAGGTCAATTCACAGACACCGACACTAACATCGACGACGCAGTCATTATCCGCAGGCTGCATAGATTGTCTTTATGAGGATGTTAAATTTGTTAATGATGAAAATATTTAAATGTAATTAATACTAAGTTTTCACTTCTGCCGGCAGTCCCGGAGTGAAACCCGATGTTTTAGGATAGATAACTAAAGCGATTATTGTAGAGCTTCTCTATAAACAACATTTGACGTTAAATTATTTTCAGGTGATAAAAATATACTGATGGTCGGGAGCCCCGACCCGTGATAGGGCAACGTAAAGTTGCCAATGCGTAAAACATTCTTTTCGTAAATCAATTCCTACTAATTTGAATGTTTGGCCCTGGGATTTGTTTATCGTTAGTGCGAAAGAAATTTTTACTGGAAATTGGAGCCTTTTGAAGGGTATAGGCAAATCAATAGGAATCATGGGTATTCTCGGTATATGAGCTAATTCACCAGCTGCAGGGCCGGTGATAATCTTCGCTACTAATCAATTATCTTTTAGCTCCTTTACAAGAAGTCTCGTGCCATTACACATGTTGGGGGGGCTTAAATTTCTGAGAAGCATTATCGGCGTGCCAACTTTTAACGACAGTTCATGAGGTGGTAGCCCAGCGTGGTTCAGAGAATTTAAAAATTCCTGGGGGTAGTGCACTGTGTCCTCGATGTTAGTGACGGTATCTATGGATTTATAGCACTTTACTTCACCCGGCACTTTCTGCATAATTAAATTGTTTATTTCGTTGACTGTTTCATTCCTGGGAGAAACTATTGCTCTACAACACAGCCAACGAAAATCATTTTGATGTAAGTTTTCGATGTCAGGATATATAGCATCTATCAGACTATCTAAATTATGGACTATTTGTCCTAGAGACTCATCCAAAGTAACTGCATAATCGGTGCCCAAATTTAAAGATGGAAAAATTTCTTCTCCCAGTTTCAGCAGCTGTTGTGGAAAATTGCTATGCATATTTCCATGTAGATGAGCTCTCATATTGGTGCGCAAATTCAAATGTTGAACAGATGTCCAAAGTTGAGACGATTTTAAACATGCCTTCATAATATCTGCTCGCGTACCTCTGTTGACGACTGGAAGCGTTTGTCGGAAATCTCCAGCAAATACAAAAGTGATACCACCCATGACATTAGCAGAGCTTCGGAGGTCTTTTAAAGTACAGTCTACGGCCTCCACGTGAGCTCTATGACTCATGGTGCATTCATCCCATATTACCAACGACGCGTCTTGCATTAACTTACCAAGAGGCCCATTTTTCCGAATAGAGCACGTAGACCGTTGATCTAAAGATACGGATAGCGGGAGTTTAAACGTAGAGTGAGCAGTTTTTCCTTCGTTCAAGAGAGTTGCAGCAATTCCTGACGAAGCAACTGCAATCGCTGTCTTCCCTGATTGCCGTATCTTAGCAAGTATCAAATTTGCGAGAAAAGTCTTTCCGTTGCCTCCTGGTGCGTCCAAAAAAAATAATCTCCCCATGTTATTGTTCACGCTATCCACAATAGTCTCATAAGCATGTCTTTGATCTGGTACTAATTTTGGCACATTGTCATTTACAAACGCTGTCAAATCATTTCTGTTATACTGTTGTACCATTGTGTCAACAGTATTATTCTGGCTACGAACGGGAGAAGGTAATCCAAAATCACTTAAATTTTAGTAGTTTGTTTTCTATTTCAATTAATCCTTCATTATAAATGACTTCAGTGAAGGGTAAAGTGTTATCCTGATTTTGTTGTCTGATACGATGTCTAATATCTTCACAGAACTGATCTTTGAAAGTATCCCATAACTTCAATGGTTCCGATGATTGACAAAATAAAAGTATGACTACGAACGACTCCCTTAGTTTTTTTGGACAATGTGATAACGAAGCTTCGCTTAAAGTGTTACCCTAATGGTCATCGTTTTCAAGTAAACCTCGGTCACGGCAAGCTGCTTGATATGTCTCTTTGACAATACCGTTTACAGTTTTAAGGTATGCAAATGAGGTCGGACCGCGTACGTGGTGCAGTAGAATCCTAAGATAAAAAAACTCTGATTGTGATGTATGTATCCCGTAGACTCTACCTAAAGCGGCATCTTTTTTTATCTCCGGATGTCCAACTACATCTTCACCGCCTCCTTCTAGTGAATTTATTATTTGCCCATGTATAGTATTGCGGGACTTCATGATACAGAAGAGTTTTCGCGAATTCATCTTCATTACAGAGAGCAAAAAATGCCAGTAATGTGGTATTCCGTGGGTTTTGGACAACTTGATGAGCTGTCCCTGGTGTAAAATACACCCTTTGACCGTTCTCGAGATGAACGGCCAAATGCACTAGAGTAGGATGCCGGTCGTGAATGGGAAATTCAAATAAACGCCAGACAGCTTCAGATGTGCTTATGTACCTGCCATTTAAATAGTTTTCGACCTCATCGTGTGGGTTTCTAAGGCTAAAAGTTACCTGATCTGAACCTTTATTTATATACTTACGTATATATTTAATGGCTTGGACAGAGTGGCAATACTCCACGTTTATATGAGCGTTAAAAGTCTTACATAGTAGCGGGGAGTATGGAACAATCCACCTATTATCTATCGTCACCATGTTGCCCCTGATTTGTAGCGTAGTGCTCCGACCGCCATTTCCTATATCGCGCCTACGATAAACTGGATACCCATTCTCTCCGGTCTGGGTATCGTTCATGAAACGGCGAGGGTATTTTTTTGTGCAGACACCGTTCTTCATGCATGGTGCAGCTAAATTATGTTCTCCGCAGGGTCCATGTACCATATTTTTAGTTATAATGTCGTGTAGTACCGGATAAATTTTTTGATCGGGTAGCTCCGCAACTATGACACTATCGATCTCTTCTGGTTGTATTTTAGTTTCTAGCCAGAACAGCAAATGACAATGAGGTAAACCGCGCTTTTGCCACTCCACACTTGCCATATAACATTTTACTTTACCGAATATCTGTTCTTTGACAAATAATTTGATGAATTTCTTCATCTTTAAATGAAATACACGTGAAATTATGTCATGACGGTCGAAAGACCGTTGTCCTGGTAGCAGCTCCGCCTTAATTTCAGGCCATTCGGGGTTACATGTAAAAGTGACAAATAAGTCAGGCCTACCATAATTTCGGACGTACGTCATCACGTCCTGCGTTTTCTCGTGCATGAAACGCGGAGAACCCGTAAATGACGATGGCAATATGACATGTTGACCGATATTTGATGGATCAACATTTGCGTCATGATTTAAGGCATCTCTGAGATGAATATAGTCATCAGCCCTCAGTCTTTATTGATTCCGAGAAATATAATTTAATCTTTCCGATATCATTTTCGCTATCATGTCAACACACTATTGACTAAATAAGTCTCTGTAATAATGTAACGGATTAAAAGAGTTAGTTCTAAACATTAATCTATATGCATACAATTGCATACACAAAACAGTTTTATTACGCGCAGAACCCTGCTGAGGGATAGTCAAATAATAACCGTCTTCTCCTGTCACAAACATTATAGGATACTGTAGTGGATCATAGGACCGATGTAGCTCAGAAACTCTTTTGAGCTGTCCGTCTCTACCGTGTACCTGGGACCTTTGTCTTTATCGACCAAGAGAACGGCTACCTCGTTTACAGTAGGAGCATTATATCTGCCTCTGTGTGCTGTCTGTAGAGTGCGATCTGAATGAATAATTAACTTTAAATTATCTGAGGAGTTGAGTTCTAAGTTTTGTTTAAAACTTCGTATATACACGTTATGATTATTCAGAGCGGTCTGTAATTCGCGAATTAAATCCATTTTTAAGGTTGGTGCGATGCTTGATCGCAACGATAACTGATCTGCATCCGAAATAAAATATATTTGCAAGAACTGTGGGTTTTGGCCTGATGGTGGTAAAAGGCTACCAATGAGATGATACACCTGTCCTTCAATTTTAAAAGTGGGCATAAAATTACCTTCCCTGATTTCTTTTGCGCCAAAAGAAGTCATTTGAAAAAGATTATTGTATTTACGTATATTTGTTAAATAATGACCAGATAATGGATGGTTATTAGTTAAAAGATTTTTTATTGGTTGTGGCGTCTCCTGAAGGTTAGGAAGACAAACTTTACCTGAAGCACAGCACATACCATTAGGTTCGTCCGCCCATTTCTTGGCAGAGCAGTTAGAGCAGATCTTATTCATGACTCCGATTTGGACGGACGCTTGTTGTGCATAATCAACCTGCGGATCATATCTGAAAGTCAGTCTGTTGCTGCTAGCTAAAATTCGATTGCGAACTCTATTTGTGGACAACTGCTGTCTCTCTGCCTGAGCTCTAAGTCGCTGCAAACGCTCGACACTCGACTCTCTTTCGCGCAACTGAGAGGCCCTTATATTTTGTTCATGAAGACGTTGGGAACGCTCCAGCCTCGACTCTCGTGCACGTAACTCAGAGGTTCTCAGATTTTTTTGTGCAAGGCGTTGCGAACGTTCGACACTCGACTCTCGTGCGCGTACCTGAGAGTTTCTCTGATTTTGTTCAGCAAGGCGTTGTGAACGTTCAGGTGAAGATTCTCCCATACGACGTATTCTTGCTGCCCGTGCTTGAGAACTATGCTTAGAAAGTTGAGACCTGGCTCTCTTAGGCATTTTCAAATGTTTAAGAAAATGCTAATAGCGTGTAATATTCTAGCTCTGAAAAGAACTGTTGTTTGGCCCTGAAAAGAACTGTTGTTTAGCCCTGAAAAGAACTGTTGGTTAGCCCTGAAAAGAACTATTGGTTACCCCTGAAAAAAACTGTTGGTTACCCCTGAAAAAAACTGTTAGTTAACCCTGAAAAGAACAGTTGATTAGCTCTGAGAAGAACTGTTGTTTAGCTCTGAGAAGAACTTTTGCGTAGGTGTAGTTTTAAGAAAGAAATCTAAAAAAAATCGCACGAAAATTATTAGACTTCGCGCACGACCGCTGCGTAGGGACCCGACCTCGCGTCTGAGACGCGCGGGTACCTTACTCATAGATCTAAACTCCCCTCCCGCATGCGCACCCCCGCCTTGGTGACGCTCACTTCACAACGGGCCGTGCAGCAGAAATCTTAATATTTTAATTTCGCCATAACTTCAAATTTTAATCATTCAAAGACCAAATATTATCTACATAAACTGTACTTAATGATGAAATTTATTTTGATAAAGATTAATAGCATGAGTAAAATAAATGCGTTTAAATGTAGTCCAAAAAAATTCAAGATTTTTAAATAAAAAAAATGGTTGTTGGGCCTCGCTCGACATAGATAGTGTGCCGCGGACTTGTTGTAGATATTTATAAGATCTACAATTAATTAGAACATTTTATGGTTCTATCTTTTATAGTTTAGGAAGCGTACGCAAAATAAGTAACTTTTCTGGTTGATTTTTTACACCTTGTGTCCGAAAAAACCCAAATATCTTAGGGAACCCTATTTTTCCCAAAATAAAATTTAGCCTATGTTACTCGTGGATAATTTAGATTTTGAATGGTGAAATAATTTTTAAAAACGGTCCAATAGTTTTTGAGCCTATTCATTACAACCAAACAAACAAAGTTTTCCTCTTTATAATATTATATTATTAGTGTAGATTAGTTTAGATGAGCCCATTACATAAGGACATAAAGTTTATGCTATAATATATTTATTTCTAGATCTTGAAACATTTTAGATCTATTTCTTTTAGCAATTGACATGCTCCGCTACTTTTTAAAGTACAAATTATTTGTGAATAAAGAAAAAAGTGGTCGTAAGACAAATGTGATTAAGAAATTGGGATGATCGAAAGATCAGTAGGATAGCTTAGTGGCTTAGAGCACTTCCCCGAATTGGAAAAGATGCGGGTTCGATTCCCGCTCCTACTAAAAATCTCTTTTTCTTTATTCACAAATAATTTGTAGATCTTGAAATTTACGGCTCAAAGTTTTCATGAAAACATTGTTCCCCAAAGAGGGTTGAAAATTGCAAATTAATCGAGCTAGTCTACGAATAATAATATGTGTAGCTAGTATATGAATAACATTTTTATAGTTCAATCAATTACAGAAAAATAATAGAAGGCTGAGACATTTCGAATAAACATGACACTTATCATTAAAAAATATTCATTCGTCCTCTAAGGACGAATGAATATTTTCACCAAGTTCTGATGTCGATTTTCACCTTGATAAACTCGAAGTATGTATAATCGTTTTAGTTTTCTAGAGGTACATGACCTTCATGCTTGTACCTACGTATATTCATAGTTATAATTTTAAGCCAGATAGTCATTTATATATATAAAAGAAAGTCGTGTTATTTACACTATTTATAACTCAAGGACGGTTGAACCGATTTGGCTGAAAATTGGTAGGGGGGTTGCTTAGAACCAGGAGATGGACATAGGATACTTTTTTTAAAAATAGTGAAATGAATGACGCATTTAATCGAGTATTGGAACGGGAACGTGAATATGATCATCAGGAATTAGATTTAATAATTCAAACGAATGCACCCCTGTTGAATCCCCCAACAAAAGGAAGCTTAAGATATATTAATGAAGAAAATTGATGATGGAAATGGTGGTTTATATTTTCTGGATGCCCCTGGTGGAACTGGTAAGACATCCCTCATGAGTCATGTCAGTAGTTTAAGCCACTGTTTGTGCGAGATCCAACATTGCGGTTGCAGTTGTTTCTTCTGGAATAGCAGCCACATTGTTAGAAGGATGACGTACGGCTCATAAAGCATTAAAATTACCGTTAAATCTTCAAACTATTAAAGAATATTGCAAAACACTCCGCAATGGGCAAAGTTTTATCAGCATCGAAAATCATAATCTGGGACGAATGCACAATGGTGCATAAATGTGCATTGGAAGCATTTAACCGAACATTGAAAGATCTACGCAATGACTTGAGATGTTTTGGAGGCGCAATGATTATAGTGTCTGGCGATTTTCGTCAAACACTGCCAGTAATTCCAAGATCAACTGCTGCCGATGAAATAAACGCTTGCCTTAAATCATCGAATCTATGGCGCTATGTGAAAAAACTTCAGCTGACAACAAATATGAGAGTTGCATTGCTGAACGATACATCTGCTGAAGATTTCTCTGAGCAATAGCTGACTATCGGTAATGGTCGAGTACTTGTCGACGCATCGAGCGGATTGATTTTATTTCCTCCGAATTTCTTTAACTTTGTCTCATCGAAAGACGAAATGATCAACATCCAAACATCATTACTAACCACAAAAATAATGAATGGTAGAGTGAGCGAGCAATTTTGGCGGCTAAATATAAAGATGTAGATGACTTAAACTACATAATTCAGAATGAAATCATTGGTACACTGCATTCATTCAAATCTATTGACTGTGTAACAAATAAAGATGAAGCCACCAACTATCCAATTGAATTAAACTCCTTGGATGTTGTAGCGTAACGATGAAGCCGTCACGCCACCAATTATTTAGAACCTACCTAGGGGTCTTAAAAGAAATTAAATAAGAAACAGATCGAAACAAATTTTAATAAATTAGAAAACACGTTAATTAGGAACCAGTTTTGTATGCACTAAGTACTTCTAGAGTTATTACTGTCTTTACCTAGAGATTTATTCACCGCAACACTTGGGATACCTCAAAAGATGTTCTTGTACAAGGGTCCACTCCCTTTAGCATTCCGTACATGTACAAAAGTTCACTCCCTTTAGCGTTCCGTACAATTCCTTCCGTTCTAGAAGGTCAGACCCGGTCTCAGAACCAGACCCTGAAGTCCAACAGATCACACCTGAAATATCTGAAACGGCCTCCAGTGAAGAACCAAAACTTCAAGACAATCTTCAGAAGAGCCTTGACAACTTCTCAAGAAACTAAGACAATTCGGAGCTTTGACAGCTTATCTCAATAGGACCACGTCCGAGTCTAGAATGAATCAGCATCTTCAGCTATGTTTACAGGACCATGCCTGAGTCTAGAATTGTCCAGAATCGTCTATGTTCCAGTATATATAGTTTTATCTTCGAACTTGATTATTCGAGGTGCAGACTTTTTTTGAATTTTAAAATAAATGTTTTCCCTATTTGAGTTCTATCATTTGTAATATATTTAAAAAAGAAGGTCTTAGGTAATATTAGACGATTTCGATTACGACTAAAGGTTGGCTCCGTAGATATCATGCTTCGAAACATAAACCAACCAAAACTGTGCAATGGAACGCGTTTGGTGGTAAGTAAATTGATGAACAGTGTGATTTACGCCACGATACTCAAAAGAAAATTCGAAGGTGAGGAAGTTCTCATTCCGAGGATCCCAATGATCGCAACCGATATGCCGTTTGAGTTTAAACGACTTCAATTTCCGATCCATCATACATTTGCCATGACCATTAACAAATCACAAGGCCAATCCTTGAAAATTTGTGGTCTGAATCTAGAAAATCCATGTTTTTACCATGGTCAATTATATGTGGCATGTTCACGAGTCTTTTTTTTTGTTCTTGCGCCTGATATCTATCACAAGGTGCTTCACTGAAGAGTGCAACCCATGCATCAAAATACATGGGCCAATAAAGAATCTTTAAAATACTTGATTTTTTTTATTTATATTTATTATCCTAATAAAAATAAAATCCAAAATCTGCTCATTTATTGCCTTTAAGGCGGAACAAAGTTCGCCGGGTCAGCTAGTATTTAATATTTTGTTAGAGTTAATTTTGGACAACACTCTACATAAGAGAAGAGTAAGGGGGAGTATTGCGGGGAACTTTACAAACATACGCTTTTAACGGATACATCCAGAATCAGAATAACCTTTTGTGAATCACATAAAGAATTATCCTGTATGGGAATCGAACTCGTAACACTGGTATCTAACCATTATGATTTATGCCATCTGTGCAGTCAAACATCGTGAAAACTGTTTGTTCATCCATCCATCAGCCTTTCAACGTCCACTGCTGGCCTCCCCAAGAGAACGCCACAACGAGCGGTCCCGTCATGAGGGATAATGCCGTAATCGCCACGCTTGGTAGGCGGGTTGGCGATCGCAGTGGATGTTGTTAATACTCGAGGGAGTGCTGCTGCCCACTACCCCGGTATTCCCTCAGTCGGCTCTTACGACTCCCGTGGGTAGAGAGGGGTGGGACAATTCCAAAGCCGGCCGCACACGGCCAAACTGTTTGTATTTAAGCAATACATTTTTCTCTCGATCTTTCCATCTTTCAAAACATTATTATCTATATATTTCACGGATACTAATGAAAGGAATTGTTGAATCACAATCATAATAATAATAAATGTTGAATAATTAATGTTTCGTTATTCGATGCAACCACAAATGTATACGATAATTCAATAATTTACCTCATATAAAATATTTGATTGTGAAACTGCAACGAGTTTATTATTCTGTGCGTTCGTCAACACTGTTACAATCCATCTATACTAGAGTAATTATTTTTGAAAAAATTATAAAAGATAACGATAACAAGAACTTTGTACGTGGTATACTGGTTAGTATTTTGAAAATTAGATCGTGACTGACCATCCTGACTGAACTTACTTTACCACAGCCGATGCACGTGATGATGCTTCAAGGCTATTTAATACGAAGAAGATCGTGCTACCACCTACCTGTTCTAGTCTGCCAACAAATGAGAACATGGTGGCATACCACCGTTGCTGCTATATTTGATGTTTTCCTTCTCTTAGTATGACTTGCTTCGTCTTAGATACCACAATTGAATGGGATGGTGATAGATACCACGGGATATTTTATTTGTTTATGCGCAACGTACCACTGACCATGAAGTTTTTACTAAATCACTAGTACGTCTCGAAAAATAGTTATATAAATAAAAAAATATAGTCACCTCTTCTCCGTCAGAGAAACTGTAATTATAATGCTGCTTGGCTCTAGTCCGGACTGTGTCAGCGAACTCGTCGAACCGATCTCCTGTGGGCAGCTTCAGAGAGACTCTGAGTAAGGCTTCATAAGCGGCTCGAGCTGCAATGTCCCGTTCATCGTCAGCTGCCCATCCAGTCTCGCCCCAGTATCCACCCTGGACAATATAATGCATTATAAGTATACTCTGAACCAAAAGTAATGGTTCCCCGTGACGTAAGAATGAATTCGTTTATCTATTTAGAATTATTCTAATTTTGAAAACGATGCTGTTACCTATGTGTGTACCTTTATCGTTTATGTTTACACTAGATTATATAAAATATTATCAATGTATTTCAACCCAAACTCAACTCTCGCATAAAGAGAGCCAATATATGTAGATATGGTAGATTCTTATATAAAGAGGTGTCGTTACGTACGTTACGTTAACGGTGTCAGTTCAATGGTTTTTCCCATATCAAAAAATGCCCAACGCGCCTAAGGAAGTTTTCACTTCAAAAATATTTATATTTTATAGGTACACATTTTTAAATGGTGTATTATTCAATGAGTTTGAAATCATTGTTATTATTGTTATGAGTTTAGTTTCGTTAATATAAACCATTAATATGATCTGGTGTTACGGATGTAGCTTGAAGAATCAGGAAACTGAAGTGGGTCATTTGTGGAAGGACTGATAGTCGATGGACTAAAAAAGTCCTAGAGTAAATACCGAGAATTAGCAGACATACGGGTAGAGTAGGATGCCCGCCTACTAGATTATTTGATGACCTGAGAAAAGCATTGGGAATAGATGGATGCGACACGCCTAGAATCGGACGTTGTGGAGTAAATTGGGAGAGGTTTATTTCCAGCAGGTGCAGTCCCCTGCTGATTGATTGATTGATTGATAGCTCTTGTAAGAACCAGTAGATTACAAGTTTTTAAAACTTTACAATCTCTATAAGTTTTAAGACTCATCTGCGATTCAAGTCAGTTTAACCTTCTATTAATAACTATCTTTTTAAGTTTTAAAAGCTAAATACATGGGTTTACTCTCAAATAAAATTGTATGAAATATTTAGCATTTTAATACAGTGAATTACTTATTTAAACGTGATCGTGCGTGCTGATGTTGTTGACGTTATATTCTTTGGTTATCCGTTAAGTTTTCAACACATTCATTTGATAACAAAATATCAATTCAAATTAGGTTCAAAATAATTACATTACGGCGATGACACAAACTAAGTTTTTTTCTATAAATTTATGCTCTATTATCTAATAAATGTGCATAGAAAAGACATCAAAATCTTGAATTTGGATAAATTGTTCTATGGATAATGCGGTTTGCATTTGATACTATTTATTTTTATTGATTACCTACTATCTGCTACCCGCGACTTCACGGTAACTACGAATAAATTAGTTGTTTTTTTTGCGCGGAAGTCTAATTATTTTTTCAAAATAAAAGTAGCCTAAGAGATCCCTTATAACATTAGCCCCCTGTCAGTGAAAATCTGCCTGTCCAAATCAGTCAAGCCGTTTCCGAGATTAGCCGGAACAAACAGACAGACAGATAAAAACTTTAAAAATCTGTATTTTTTTTATAGGTGACGTGTATATCATCTGCATTTTGTAAAAAGCTGTTATTTAAACATTACAAACAAACACTTCAGTTTTATTAATTTACTAGCCTTTGCCCGCGGCTTCGCCGCAGCCAAAACCTAGTTTTTGGGTTATATCTCAGGTTCCCGATATAGTAGCGGGATAAAATGTATACCAGTTTTTAAGTCTAGTCAAGAGCTATCAAATAAAAAAGTTACATCAAAATCTGTTCAGTAGTTTTTGCGTGATGCCCGAATAAACAAACAGACAAACATACAAACAGATAAACAGACAAACAGACAAAAAATAAAATAAAAATAGTTTTGTGCTTAGACACACCTATAAAGCCTAATTCAGTAATTTTTTCTCAAATACCTTAAATGTACAGACATAGCTCTGTTACAGCTTTATAATAGTAATAATATAGATGACAGCAGACGAGCTACGGCCCACCTGATGGCAAGTGGTAACTATCACTTATGGCCTCAACAATACTAAGAATACTGCCAAGCCACTGCTCACCAATAAAGCAATGGATAGCTGTCACCCGCTATCACACAGAGTGTTTTACGGTCGGTTGGAATATGATGCTACCACCAGTAACTAAGATGAAGTATGTACTAGGTATATAACACTCCGCGTATAAAATGGGTTCGATTCCCACTCAGGACAATTATTTGTGTGATGAACACAGATATTTATTGTATTGCGTCTGGGTGGTTTCTATCTATTATATGTATGTATTTACAAAAAAAAAGTAGTATATGTATTATATCCGTAATCTGGTACTCATAGCACAAGCGTTAAGCTTAGTTTAGGACCAAAGGACGTTGTGTGAAATGACCGTGAATATTGATTTATTTATTTTATTTTAAAATTCAAAAGTTAAATTATACAAGTTGTCTTGTGAGCACGGTTGATGATCTCAACCGTAAATTCTGGGTAAATGAAAATATTTTTTTGTTCGTATCTATATAAGTATTTTGTTAAGGCGGAAAAAAATGTACTTAACCGCACAACCCGTCGTTCAGAGCAATGAACAGGGTAGTGTGGGGCCCTCACCCACTAAATATACCCACCATCGCCGTCGTGTAGTCGTGTCGTGCCGTCTCTCAGCCTATACTGCCGAACTATGTTCGTATAGACCCGCTAAAGCGCTATTTAGACGGACAGAGTTTCTCGTCTAAAAGATACGATTATCGAACGAATATAAAATAATTTATTCGTCTAAATATTCACACCTCTTTGTCTCTCGCTTAGGCGTAATCACCTCGAAAGGATTATTGATCGTGTCCGTGTAAATACTAAACTCGAATGACATATCTTGCACTCAAATCGGTTTAAACCGATTTGTACGATACTCGTATGAACTTGAAAAAATGTCATAAGAAATCGCGTTTATACAAGTTGAGATTCTCGTAAGCAAGAATCTTCTTACAATAATTTCGCTGTGTAAACAGACGCAGGAAGTTAGCGCCTAGCGATAAGTTACATACGAATCTCGTATGATATAGTCGTCGAGAATTTAATTCTTGCCTGTATGTAAACATTTTGATACGATAATGTGATGTGGATTATTGCTTGAGATAGCAGCGTACGATTTCTCGGACGAAACGTGCGAGAAACTCTCTCCGTCTAAATGGCGTGTAATTTTATCATCCTGAACCATATTTATATAAATATAAAAATCTCATTTAAAAGTGACGAAAAACATTATATATTTCATTCAATTCTATAAAGATAAAACAGATTCAAAACGTACACAATCTTAGCAAGTTAAAAGAATTTCCCGATTTAATCAGATGATTATATTCCTTCTGTAAATTGATTTTGGATGTACTCTAGATTATGTAGATATATATTATTACCATATTATTTATAGACTAATATTGATTCCCTGCGGAGTGAGAAATAAATTGTAATATACCTTGCTGCTTTAATGCTTTGAAGCACTGATATATCTTTTAGGTAAGAATTACAAGACCAATGCAGTAATGTAACATAGTTCCAATGGTCCACCAATAAAGGCGGAGAGACGGCACACGGCAAGTTTGATTAGTGGGTGAGGGCCCCACACTACTCTCATTCATTGCCCCAAACGACGGGGTGTGCGTTTAGGAAAATTTTTTCCCGCCTTAACAAAAAAAGGTAAGAATTACAAAAGAATTTTTGATCAACAATATCGTCATTGTGTTGTTTTTACAGATTGTTAGAGATACACGTAGTATATTTGTATTTCATTATCATTATGTATTTAACTAGCCTTTGCCCACGGATCCGCAGAAGATAACGACGTTATTGGTTATATCTCAGGTTCCTGATATAGTAGCGGGATAAAACGGCTATCGATTATTAATTCTAATCTAGAGCTATCAAAAAAAAAGCTTCATCAAAATCTGTTCAGTAGCTTTTGCGTGTTGCGCGACATACAGACAAAATTCTAAAATTATACCTTATATATATAAATAAATTACCCTATGCAGTTTTTCTCAAATATCTTATATATACAGACATATTTGCCGTGTGTGGCCGGCACCGAGAATAGCTCCACCCCGTCTCTTCCTATGGGATTCATAAAAACCGACTAAGATATTACCGGGGGACCGGGCAGCAGCGTTCCCCTGTGTACTAAAAACATCCACTGCGATCGCCAACCCGCCTTCCAAGCGTGGCGATTATGGTAAAACACCCATTTTGGGGAGGCCTATGTCCAGCAGTGGACGATGAAAGGCTAATGGATGATGGATGGATACAGACATAGCTCATTTACAGCTTTATAATACTGATTCTTCTGTATGTCACTGAACTCCTGCTAAACCACTGGACCTATTTTGATAACAATTATTTGTGTGTTTAAGGTGGCCCCAGGATGGCTTAGATTCAAAATTGGGTACTGGCGCTGCAATTGTGTGTCAGAAATTTCTTATTTAAAATATTTAACACCGTAAAATAAATTCATAAACCCTTCAATAGGTAATATTTTACGTTAATAACTCATATATAAACCAAGAATCACGTTTATGTGTATGAGGGATTGGTGTAAAGATGCTAAAGGGCATGCTCCGATGGCTCGGACATGTGAAAAGAATGCCGGAAGATCGACTGGTTAAGAAGATATACAATGCGAAAGTGGAAGGATGTAGGTACAGGGGAAGACCGAGACTCACCTACCTAGACCAAATCGGTTATGTATTGAAGGATGGTGGAGTCCGTAGTCTCTGAAACCGGCGAGCGTGTATGAAGAGAATAATAAATGTTAAGGAAGCGAGCGATGTATGCAAGAATAGCCTCTTGGCACTCTGTTCTCTTTGCTACTCTCTCTCTGCTCTACCCCGCAAGGGAAATGGCGTGATGATAAGTAGTAGTAGTAGTACCTTTATCTGACATAGCACAAATAAATCATCAATGTTATAAAGGAGCGGGCCTCTACAAGTACCTGAAATCAACGTAATAAAAGAAAATACGGGAAGCGTGATTAGAATCCGCAACTTACGGAATGTTATTTCATGCGCCTCGCCGCTAAGGTATCTCAGACGATATTCATAGTACATAATTAATTTCTGTATGTACGTAAGTATATCATAATATTTATTGCATAACTGCCTCGGTGGTGCAGTGGTAGTGTGAACGACTGTTGATCATGAGGTCTCGGGTTAGATCCCCGGGTCGGGCGGTGCTGTTGATCTTTTTCGTAAAAAGAATTCTGAGTAGCAGTTTGGAAATGTGCCCGGTAGACGGCAATAGGCTCGCCCTCTATTGCGTGGGACTTAAGCATAGCTGGCGAACCGTGGGGCGAACCGTGGGTGTGTAATACACCTCTGCCTACCTCTTCGGGGAATACAGACGTGATAGTATGTTATGTTATAATATTTATTATGACTTTAGGGGTCTCCCCCTTTTTCTCATAATATGAGCAATTTTAACAAAGACCGTGTACCTACTTTTTAAACTTTCGCATTACTAATTAGGTATACCATACCAAACAGGTCTATACGCGCATCTTTATAACATTGTATAGATATTATCAAACAAAATAAAACTTACTTAAATAACCATAGATACAAAAAAGATGCGCCGAATGCATAACATCCTCCTTTTAAGGGTTCAAAATACTATCTACTCGTATTATTTCGGTGAACTTTTATTGAATTTCACCAGCCAGGATAACAATTGAACTGACATAATATAAGCATCTGAATTTTCGAAATTTTCTCCGCCTATAATTCTCTTTTTATGGTGAAGGAAAACGTGGTGAGCAAACTACACATAGCATCACGCCTATATCCCCGAAGAGGTAGGCAGAGGTGTATTACACACCCACGGTTCGCCAGATATGTTTAAGTCCCACGTAATAGGGGGAGAGACTATTGCCGTCTGCCGGGCACATTTCCAAACTCCGGGCCGCTACTGAGAATTATTCTTTTTACGAAAAAGCTACGAATCGAACCCGAGACCTCATGATCAGCAGTCGTACACACTACCGCTGCACCACTGAGGCATAATACTACGCTTCAGTGATTACCTCGACTGCTTGTGAAGACTGTCAGTTCATATTGACACACTGTATTAAACTATGGTTTAAACCTGTCACATACTGAGAAGAGAGTATCTATCTCTATTTTTTCAAATCAATGTTAGGTCAGGCAGTTTCATGTGCTATTGCTAATGTAATGCCTGTTATATTATTCAGTGTGGTGACGGGCTAAGAATACCACTTTCACACCACATTCTCTTTCGCTGGTGTCGTATGAGGCGAAAGGAAGTAAGCAAATATCACCCATTGCATTACTGGTGGTAGAATTTGGTACGAAGCGGCAGTACACATCTGCTATCAGGCCCAAGGTCCGTACAAGGTCTGCCGTGTGAAGCATGAAGCACCTAGATATATTTTGGTCATAGCGGGTGATTCTTTCATTTTCAGTGGCTTGACAGTACTCTTCCCGAGCCTCTCTCGATCTCTCTAGCCGAGTCCATGTGTGGCGGTTGCCACTTACCATCCACCAGGAGGGCCGTGACTCCTTTTTCACCTATAAAGCCATCTTCTTAATCTAATATTCATCATAATATACGGTGAATGTGTCAATTGCATCCATACCTGAAATATCTCCACGTCAAGGAAGGCCCAATCGCCGTGCGTCATGCCAAGTGCGTGTGCTGCCAGCAGGAACTCGCGCACGAGTGAGCCCCGTACACTTAGAATCACAACTGTATAAAACAAATACATCAGTCACTTGAATCATTTTGTTAGGAATTAATTAATTAGTTTTTAGGTTATGATAACTTGATTCAAAACTCTATACCAAGTCCTTTCCACCTTGCCATGAAGTTGGTTTTTCTCCTTCTGGTTAAGAGGAGGCTTGTAGAGAAAAGTGGAATTGTTAAGTCCCAATTAGCAACATTACTTATAGCAACATCAAATTCTAATCGATATGTGGCCGTGAACCTAAAGTGTCCCTAATTTCAGGCAATGATAATTTAATCGTATCTTTTCAGTAAAAAAATTACCTAACGTATTTAAATCCCAGATCGTGTCACGTCTCGTTCCCACGGGGGCAAAAAGTTTTCACATTATAGGTCAATTCATTCTCTGCCTACCCCTCTGGGAAATAGCCGTGAATATTGTTTAATGTATTTGTAAACGAAAGCACTTACAAATAATCTTATGTCTTGTTTATCTATCCTAACTATAATAAAACTGTAACAGAACTTTGTCTGTACATCCATACTATTATAAAGCTGTAACAGAGCTGTGTCGGTACATCTATATCTATATACTATTACTAGCTTTTGCTCGCGGCTCCGCCGCAGCCAAAAGCTAGTTTTTTAGTTATATCTCAGGTTTCTGATATAGTAGCGAGATAAAATGTATACCAGTTGTTAAGTCTAATCAAAAGCTATCAAACAAAAAAAGTTGCATCAAAATCCATTCAGTAGTTTTTGCGTGATGCGCGAACAAACAATCACACAAAAACTCTAAAAATATCTTTTTGTGTTTAGACACGCCTATATAGCCTAATAAAGTCATTCTTTCTCAAATATATTAAATGTACAGACACAGCTCTGTTACAGCTTTATTATAGTAGGGATAGATAGATAAAGCTGTAACAGAGCTGTGTCTGTACATTTAATATATTTGAGAAAGAATGACTTTATTAGGCTATATAGGCGTGTCTAAACACAAAACGATATTTTTAGAGTTTTTGTGTGTTTGTTTGTTCGCGCATCACGCAAAAACTACTGAACAGATTTTGACGCAACTTTTTTTATTTGGTAGCTCTCGATTAGACTTAAAAACTGGTATATATTTAAACACAAAGTGAAAAATGTGAAATCGAAAATAACAGTCACGAGCAGGATTTCAACCAGCATCTCCTGGATACCGTCCAGATGCTTTGCTAATTCAGCCATCGTGACAATTGCTCCTGACTGCTAATTTCGATAACACATTCATACTTAACGTCTTTGGGTGACGCCTGCGCCATCTGTCGGCAGTATTTTTCATACATTATACCGACGTATTATGTGTTATCGAAATTAGCAGTCAGGAGCATTGCCACGATGGCTGAATTGCCAAAGCATCTGGACGGTATCCAGGAGATGCAGGTTCAAATCATCCATCCTATATATATATATATGGTATATATTTTATCCTGCTACTATATCGGGAATCTGCTGCGGCGAAAGGCTGTTTTTAGTAAGGGGGGTAGGGTTTCTATTTCTAACCCTAATTTATTTTTCTACTAGCTCATACCCACAACTTCAACTGCGTTGCTGATTATGTGCGTATTAAAGTTGTTGTTTCTTAAAACTTACCAAGTGTCTCAGAGATAAAGCTTTTAGCACTTAATTTAAATCTATCCAGAAGTTTTTCCGAAATGCGCCCAACACGGCAGACATCTACCATTAAATTTATATAGATATCACGAGTTTTATCTTCTTACTTGATCCGCATATGGACATTACGCTTTTAAGATCCCAAAATAATATTCATTTCAATATATATATATATGCTAATATAGCATAGGTTTCGAAATAATACGAGTATAATATTCTTACCTCTAGCATACATGCTGACATCTTTCAGTAAAGCTTCGCAAGATTCTCGCTCATTGCCGTCAAGTTCCCTGACCGCTTTAAGCACACCTTCTTTTCTAAGACCCCACTCTAAACTCTTACCTATTTGTAAACACCAAAATCGAATTATAAATTCGTCTATAAATAACGACTGAACGAACAGTCATATTAAGTTACTTATAATATAATCGCTTAACTTGTACGAGTATAATAATATGCCCAGATTATATTTGTAATGAAATTAATTCCTTTTGGTGTTCAAGTTGTTTATTGTATTATCAGACATATAGTTGTTTGTTTGTTTCATATTTATGGTTAAGTTCTAAAATCGTCGTTGGCGCCAGCTTGGCTGTACCGCTGGTGTTGCCAAAGTCCATGAGCGGTGGTGGGCCGTCTGCCATCGTTGGCGATTGGATTGGATGGGACGCAGGTTCGAATCCTGCTTGCAGTAAAGTTACCTTTTCGCACATTTACAAATAATTTGTTCTATAAAAGTATCTGAGCATGTCAAGTGCAAAAACACAGATCAAAACACTACACTCTTGTTGTATTGATAATGAAACACAGAACTAAGTGATTAGCAAAAGTTTATTTCCCAAAAACTTAGCTAAACTTAAGTGAACTGTACGTGTATGATAGCGAGCACGCGCTGCCGTCTTATTAGCTCGACACCAACTGTTGTTAATTTAGCAAATCAATTAGGTCGTGCGTGTCACGTAAAAATAATAAATCGGATGTATGGTTGTACCGTACAGATATGGCATTATATGAGAACTAATGTAACCTTCTTACGCGTAACTGAAGTACACGACCGACGTCAGAGTAGGGGGAATTCCAGCCTAAATTTCTTAGATGGTAATATGGGCGCTTGCTACCTTAAATTTCTGTAGGTTACGTGTAATATCGAGCCAGACAAGGAGCTTCATATAGGTAGCGTATATTTTCTATGTCGGTTACTTTCTTATATTAGCACTGCTGTCAAGTCTTCCAACCAGGCACTTTCTAGCTGCTATATAAGACTGAAAATTCTAATGTAAAAATTCACGAAGCCATTTTTTTTCTTTCCATGTCACTTGTGACACAGCAGACATGCTGTAGTTACGACAGCTCTTAAACTGCTTTATTACAGTTAGAAAGACACACAGAGTTGGTTTAGAAACCGGCCTCTCGCCCGAGTGTTGTGGGTTCGATTCCCACACAGGACAACTCTGTGTGTGATCATAAAAGGTGTAAGGTAGACTTAATGTGTACTTTGTGTCCGTAAGATTGTATGTTTGTAAAGTCCCCGCGATACAAGTATTATTCCTTAGTGCAAGTTAATCTTTTGATAAAAAAAAAGCTTGCTGGGCTTCTAAAAATGAATTTACCACTTTATCCCACATAATAATTCATAGAAAACACCTCATAGAAAACACTTCATAGAAAACACCTCATAAAAAACCTCATAGAAAATACCTCATAGTAATACCTCATAGAAAATACCTCATAGAAAACACCTCATAGTAATACCTCATAGAAAAGTTCAGGATCCACTTAACCTTATATCATTCTATAGATTCACGACACCGTTATTGCATCCTTTGGTTGTTACTCACTTACCCACAGTAAGGGAAAATAGGTCCGATTTGTCAAGTAACAGCGCCACATGTGACCATCCAAATCGTTCAAAGACGCTGGTGAAGACTCGCGGCAGTCGACACTGGCAGTAGGACATGCGAGTCAGTGTCGGGTATTTGCCTTTGTCGTTGAACAGCGTCTGGGGCTAGGACAGACAAAAATTGAGATAATGTTACTTAATAATATATTTTAATTGGGTTCAGAACCTGATAAATCTGTTTATGTATACGCGGTATTCCTGTGTATTTTCTGCCTATAAACTTTAACATTAATTTATACTTTTTTATATGTTTTTCTTGTATTTGCAACTCTGTACATCAGTTTGTACATTTAGGTGCTGTAAAGCAACCCAAGCAGACATCATAGATATCAATAAAAACTAATAAAATACGACAAAAGTATATTTTTAATAGTTTCCATGTCTTTTACTTGTAGCGTAGTGATAGCGATAACGGATATTTATCATTATAGTTATAGAGAATAATCGTGATTTTAAGTGTCAAAATAAGCTTAATATAATAAATAGCAATCCCCTAAGGATAGATAGGATATTCTTCTGTTGACGACAAAATGGACGATTTAGTATTTTTCTCTATACTTTTTAGAGAGTTTCCTAGCGAGTGAAACTTACCCTACTGCCTTTACGTAAATTCCTCAATCTGTGCATTCTACTGACGACGCTAGCTGGAGCAGCTAGCTCTCCTTCTGAAGGTGGCTGTAATAGAAAAACGAAAATAACGTATTGATTAGTAGTGCTTCAATCTTCCTTAATATCTTATTGTTCTATTCAATTCTAGAATAATAGCACTTATAAACATTACTGATGTCCCATCGAATGGATCTCTTATTGATTTATTAAGTATTCAATAAATAAATAAATATTCACGGAAATTGCACACAACGTCCTCTGTTCCCAAACTAAGC
Organism: Leucoma salicis; assembly: GCA_948253155.1. Lineage (NCBI taxonomy): Eukaryota > Metazoa > Arthropoda > Insecta > Lepidoptera > Erebidae > Leucoma > Leucoma salicis. The sequence goes on along the minus strand of OX411820.1, from coordinate 6,155,202 downwards.
TTAACGCTTATGCTATGGGTACCAGATTACGCATATAATACATATATTACTTTTTTTCTAAATACATACATATAATGGATAGAAAACACTCAGAAGCAGTACAAATATCTGCACACAAAGAATTGTCCTAAGTGGGAATCGAACCCTCGACCTCGTGCACGGAAGAAATTCTTTTTTTATTTGAAAGGATAAGCTTCTGAGGTGGTGCTATTGTCATGAAGCCAACATTCGATGTAAAGATCACATGGAAAACGTGAATTTTTAAGTTATTTTTTAGTTTACTAGAAAATATCTTTAGAATTTTTCTTCTGTTGCAGTAGATAATAATCGACTAAGTAAATTACAGCCGTCATGTGAAACAATGAGAAGGTGACTGAATAGATTTCTATTCATAACCATAATTAAAATAGGTACCTAGTTAAAAAAATATTTATACCATTAAAGGGTCGAGTCATCCAAATACAGAATCAATTAGTAGACAGGGCCATTTAATTACAATCATTACTTTAAAAGACAGCTTTAATCAAGTCCCAGGAGCTCAATAATTGTAAAGACTATTTACTATAATGACTAGACACAGAAATTCAATGTTTAAATTACGCTTGGCTTGACTTGGATTTATTTTTGTTTAAGTACCACAAAAGTTCAGTTAATACTATCAAATAATATTTGTTTTGAATCCTTACACTTACAAAGTGTGAATTTTAAGTTAGGATGTTAAAACTAATTGGCAAAATCAAGCCTTTGAGTGTCCCCGATCCGTTTTTGTATCGCGTTATGAGCATACCTACATATATATTACGCTCGAAGGGTAATCAGGTTCCCCACACTACCCTGTTCGTTGCCCCGAACGACGAGGTGTGCGGTTAAGTACATATTTTCCCGCCTCAACAAAAAAAAGGGTAATCAGTTTTATCTAGTAGGAAAAGCACATTTTTTTTTAGATTTGTGAAGAAGTATCTATAAACTCCTTATTGTGGCGAAAAGGGTAATTTTATACTGAGCGGGTGGCCCACCTGATCGTAACCTTTAAATACCAACAACACCAGAGGCATTGAATGTGGAGATGAGGAATAATAAGAAGAGGATGAAAAGGAAAGGATAGATAAGGATTTTGGACCTCAGGCGATCCCTAGACGAAATATAAATAATATACAACAACATTAATCTAGTTTGTTATCTACTGATCTACCAAACCTCATTCAAATCTCAGTCATTAAACACAAAGTGAAAATAACAGTCACGAGCAGGATTTGAACCAGCATCTCCGGGATACCGTCCAGATGCTTTGCCAATGCAAAGCGCAGGCGTCACCCAAAGACGTTAAGTATGAATGTGTTATCGAGATTAGCAGTCAGGAGCAATTGTCACGATGGCTGAATTGGCAAAGCATCTGGACGGTATCCAGGAGATGCAGGTTCAAATCCTGCTCGTGACTGTTATTTTCGATTTCACATTTTTCACTTTGTGTTTAATGTATATTGCTAAGCATGTCAAATGCTAAAAATATATATAAAAATATGAAAACAAATCTCAGTCGTTAAGGAATGATTGATTAACAGACATTCAAACATCTAAATATCTAAACATCTTCACTAATTTTCACATTTATAATTACGAGTTAGTAGTAGGATTTATTTGAAAAAGACAGTGATTGTAATACATAGTTTAAAATTATTTTAATTAAAGTAGTGCACGATGAAAAATAACGTCGTGAGTAAGCTGAAAGATACTTTCAACAGCTTGTAAAGTCTACCAACAGACACTATGACAGCTGGCGGACTCTGGCTTCAATTCCTATCACTCTGAGAGGAGTCCCATACTCATTATAATATATTCACGGATATATCACACAACGTCCTCTGGTCCTAAATTAAGCTTAACGTTTGTGCTATGGGTACCAGATTACGGATATAATACATAATTATATTACTTTTTTTTTGTAAATACATACATATAATATATAGAAAACATCTAGACTTAGTACAAATATCTGTGTTCATCACGCAAATAATTGTCCTAAGTGGGCATCGTACCCACTACCTCGTGCACGGAAGTCGGTTACACTACCGACTACGCCACGAGGCCCGTCAAATATGGGACAACAACAAATTGAAACAAAATGGCTCTGCCCTTTTAGCAACAACATGAAGAGACAAAGTTAATGAAAAAACACGCCCTTTGTTTTAGTTAAGGCGTAATAAAATATACCTTGCCGCACACCCCGTTGTTTTAGGCAAGGGTAGTGTGGGGCTGTCATTCAGTAAAGAAACCCACCATGTGCCTCTCCGCCTGTACTCGCGGACCACTGGGAATAGTAGACATTACTTCAGTGGTCCACTAAATAAAAGACACCCAGCCCCCTTAGAATATGATAAACAAAATTATATCGACATGGCATCGTCTCATTGTGATTGGTAGAGACAAAGACACGTTATTTAGCAATAATTGCTCCGCCAACCATGGAGATCCCTTTACCAATCACAATAACACAATTTATTTATTTATTTATAGAAATTAATGCATAACATTACAGTGTAAAACTAATTCGTTATACATAATAGATATAAGTACAATTGAAAAATAATCAAAAAGACATTAATATAAACAGTAAATTATTTAAATTATCTTCTATCCATCACCTCACAATAACCCAGACTAACCCGACTTATATCAATCCATCTTGCAGCAAACGGATCACACTTAGGTGCTGTATAGACAAGAGTGCATTTAACATAGTGCACGTATAAAAGGAGAGTTGGCATGTGACACTGTACGGGCAGGAGGTATAGCTAACAATCTCTGTTTCCGGGGTCGAAGCATTTGTTTTTTTACATCTGGGACAAACAGTCTAACCAATTCAGCGACTAGCTCTGGGCAATCGGATTTCCCACGCATAATTTCACAAGCAGTAGGAGAAGTGAGGAATTATGGCTCACTTCAAGAGAATTAAAATTCAACATACCAAGTAAAAATGCGATGTCGATACGATTTAGTATGTTATATTATAACGCCTGTGGGCCTAGCCAAGTTGCATTCTATGATCGCTAACGCTAATAGAAAACTATTTAAATGTATGGGAATTTGACATCTTTAACCTTAGATAAAGAACCTATATTTATCTAAGTCTTTAACAATATTTATAACGTTAAGTCTAGTCTAGTAAGACTTAACGTTAAAGATGTCAAATTTCCATACATTTTAAGTTTTTATTAGCGTTAGCGATCATAGAATGCAACTTGGCTAGACCCACTGATATATATCTCTTCTAGTCACTCGTCTAGTCGCCGTGTGGGGCCGGCTTTAGAATTGTCCCACCCCTCTCCACCCATGGGAGTCGTAAGAGCCGACTGAGGGAATACCGGGGGAGTGGGCAGCAGCACTTCCTCGAGTATTAATAACATCCACTGCGATCGCCAACCCGCCTGCCAAGCGTGGCGATTACGGCAATATCCCCCAAAAAAAATGAGCACCCAACAAAAAACGGCCCTCAGTCACGGCAGCTCCGCTATTCCGTGGCCTAACGGTAGCGGGCCCGGTAACGGCGGAGCAGGGGGTGCGAAGAATCTCCGGTCGCGAATAGGCTACCATAAACAACGACCTCTGGCCCTGGTAACGCACAACGTTCGGACACTTCGGACCGACGAGAGAATCACCGAGCTGGAAGAGGAATTGAGCAAGATCCACTGGGACATTATAGGGTTGTCAGAAGTCCGAAGAGAGGGTGAGGGTACGACAATCCTCCAGTCCGGGAACTTGCTCTTCCACGAGGGCGACCACCAGTCCAAAGGAGGTGTCGGGTTTATCGTTCGCAGGTCTCTCGTAGGCAACGTGGAGAGGATTGAAAGTGTGTCGAGTAGGGTAGCGTACCTTATACTCAGAGTAACCAAACGGTATTCGTTGAAGGTCATACAGGTTTACGCACCGACCTCTACACACTCCGATGACGAGGTGGAGGCCCTATATGAAGACATCTCGAAGGCCATCCACTTGTCTAAAACCTATTTCACGGTGGTTATGGGAGACTTTAACGCGAAACTGGGCAAAAGGACAGACGATGAGCTGAAGGTGGGGCACTATGGATTTGGGCAGAGGAACCACAGGGGCCAGATGCTGGCTGATTTTCTGGAGAAGGAAGGCCTCTTCATGATGAATTCCTTCTTCAGGAAGCAGCCCCAGCGAAAATGGACCTGGATTAGCCCTGATGGTTCAGTGAAAAACGAGATTGACTTCATCCTGTCGGACAAACGACACATATTCAATGATGTCTCAGTGATCAGCAGGATTAAAACTGGGAGTGATCACCGACTAGTCAGGGGCATCTTGAATATTAGAACAAAAGTCGAGAGGTCGCGTTTGATGAAGTCTACGCTCCGACCTGCCCAATACCAGAACCCCGAGAGCTTTCAGCTCGAACTACAAAATCGCTTCCAATGTCTAGATGAGTGTGAATCAGCGAGCGATACGAACAGCAGGTTCGTGCAAACTGTCCACGCCGTCGGGTCGACTTACTTCAAGGCCCGTCGCGTCAGTAGGAACCGTAAACTCTCGGACCATACTCTCAAACTCATGGAGAGGAGAAAAGAAATGATAGTCCAGTCCTCAGCCGATTGGTCCTGCCTAAGGCGGTTAAACAGACAGATCTCCAAAGCTGTGCGACACGATATTCGCCAATTTAATACTACCCGTATTAAAGAGGCGATAGAGCGGAACCAAGGCTCGAAAGTGTTCGCAAGAGATCTGTCTGTTGGCCAAAGTCAGTTGACTAAACTGAGGACCAACAACGGCACTATCATTTCTTCTCGAGATGAGATCTTGGGAGAGGTCCAGCAGTTCTATGGACAGTTGTACAGATCCCAGAGCCCTGCTGTTGGCTTGGTCCAAGACCCCAGATCCAAGCTAACTCGGCACCTTACCGAAGATATCCCGGACGTCAGCCTGTACGAGATCAGAATGGCTCTCAAACAACTAAAGAACGGAAAGGCACCGGGAGACGACGGAATCACTACAGAGCTTCTGAGAGCAGGCGGAAAGCCGGTCTTAAAAGCTCTTCAGAGGCTGTTCAATTCCGTCGTTCTCGGGGGCGACGTTCCAGAGTCGTGGACCAGAAGCGTGGTGGTGCTGTTCTTCAAGAAAGGTGACAGAACCCTCTTGAAGAACTATAGACCCATCTCGCTCTTGAGCCACGTCTATAAGTTGTTTTCGAGGGTCATTACAAATCGACTCACGCGCAGGCTTGACGACTTCCAGCCTCCCGAACAAGCCGGGTTCCGAAAAGGCTATAGTACCGTAGACCACATTCACACGCTACGCCAGATTATACAGAAAACCGAAGAATACAATCGGCCTCTGTGTCTGGCGTTTGTGGACTACGAGAAAGCCTTCGATTCGATCGAAACTTGGGCGGTGCTGCAGTCCCTTCAGCGGTGCCAAATTGACAATCGGTACATCGAAGTGCTGAAGTGCTTGTATAGAAACGCCACCATGTCAGTCCGTGTTCAGGACAAGAGTACGGGACCGATCCAACTGCAGAGAGGTGTTAGACAGGGAGACGTTATGTCCCCGAAACTCTTCACCGCTGCATTGGAAGATGTCTTCAAGCTCTTGGACTGGACCGGATTCGGCATCAACATCAATGGCGAATACATCACTCACCTTCGATATGCCGACGACATCGTAGTCATGGCAGAATCTCTGGAGGACCTTGGCACCATGCTCAATGATCTCAGCAGGGTTTCCCGACTAGTGGGTCTCAAAATGAACATGGACAAGACGAAAGTCATGTCTAATGTCCATGTCATTTCAGCACCGGTCCTAGTCGGGAGTGCGCTTCTCGAAGTTGTCGACCATTATGTCTACCTGGGACAAACAGTCCAGTTAGGTAGGCACAACTTCGAGAAAGAGGTCAATCGACGAATCCAACTCGGCTGGGCAGCGTTCGGGAAGCTAAGGAAGATCTTCTCGTCCAATATTCCGCAGTGTCTGAAAACGAAGGTCTACGACCAGTGTGTGTTACCAGTGATGACATACGGAACAGAGACGTGGTCTCTGAATGTTGGCCTCATATCAAGGCTCAAAGTCGCTCAGCGGGCCATGGAGCGGGCTATGCTTGGTATTTCCCTACGTGATCGAATCCGTAATACGGAGATCCGTAGGAGAACGAGAGTGACCGACATAGCCCGCCGGGTTGCCATGCTGAAGTGGCAGTGGGCAGGCCACATCGCTCGACGAACCGATAACCGTTGGGGACGAAAGGTTCTCGAGTGGCGACCACGTATCGGACGGCGCAGCGTAGGACGGCCCCCCACCAGATGGACCGATGATCTGGTCAAAGCTGCGGGGAGCCGTTGGATGCGGTCGGCACAGGACCGCTCGTTGTGGCGTTCTCTTGGGGAGGCCTATGTCCAGCAGTGGACGTTAAAAGGCTGATGGATGGATGGATAGTCACTCGTTGTAGTCTTATGACTAGAACCAACTCTCGAATTGAAATGTAAATTATGTTGATATATCGTATGCGCGTCTAAGCTCGGTACTACGTTTCAATTCAATCTATCATCCACAATGTCAAGTTCGGCTGTCAGTCTAATATATTTGTAACCTTCGAATAAAAGAAAATCAAATCCCCATATCTAATAAAATTACAATATTCAATTCATACATAATGCATTCCCTTTTGATGAAATTAAAAAAAAACTGAATTCTAGATATACCAAAGGCAAATCTGTAATTAGTATAAAATAAAGTCCACCAATTAATGTCGTAATGGGTTCTAAAAATGGTTATCACTGTCATCGCCAGTTTTCAAGAAAGTTTAATAGCACTAATTAGATTTTTTTATTATTTTAATTTACTTAATACCGCGCCACTTTAATCGCGGCCTCGCTCCAGAATAAAAATATTGAATGAAAACTGTTCAATTTCGGCAAAAAATATGAATATGCAAAAACGAATATTGTCAATTGCCATTGCGTGATGATCGGTTAAGTACTGTATGATCGGTTTAGTAGGTGTCAAGAAATAACAAATAAACAAACAAACAACCTCCCTTAAACATTTATAATATTAATAAGGATTCTCTAATCAAATCAGGAACCAAACCTCAGCGTTTCCTAATTACTCTATCCAGCGAACATTGCCGACATAATCTCTTAATACAAACCACTCTAATTAGTCAACAAGATGACCGTACCCTTAAACGTATTATCCTCCAGAGACACGCCATTAGAATGTTTAATCACAACAATGAAACTACACATTTCAACTAATTGTTGGAATTGAATTGAGAATGGCACGCGTAGCATTACGACGCGACGCCAGGATATTATCAGTCATTATGTCGAAATAACAAGTAATTTTTAAATTCTACACTAAGGAACAATCCTTGTATCGCGGGGACCTTTAACGTATTATTCAACGTTGCAGTACATCTTGACTGCGGCACTGCGTCATCGTTGCTAAATGGGGGCCTTATTGTCACTTTAAAAGCCCGCACCGTATTTTGCCCGCGGCTTCGCCGCAGCCAAAAGCTGGTTTTTAGGCTATATCTCAGGTTCCCAATACAGCAGCGAGATAAAATTTATACCAGTTTTCAAGTCTAATCAAGAGCTACCAAATGAAAAAAGTTGCGTCAAAATCAGTTCCGTAGTTTTTGCGTGATGCGCGAACAAACAAACAGACAAAAAAAAAAAAAACTAAAAAAAATCGTATTGTGTTTAGACACGCCTATATAGCCTATTACAGTATTTTTTTCTAAAATATCTTAAATGTACAGACATACGTATGTTATAGCTTTATAAGTAATAGTATAGATAAGTACATATAACAAGCTGAACCAGTCAGATGTTGCCCGCAAACGTCAGCTTGCCTGCTATTTTAGCGGCCATTTCGGCAAGTAACTCCTGGTAGAGCTTTGCTTGTCCCAGCGCGAATAAGCCGGCTCAATTGGCGGGGTACCACCCACTCACGAAAGATCAACGTGCAATAACGGTAGATACGAGCGTTGGAGGCCCAACCTTCCTATCCTTTTTTTTTTGTTCCATGTAGTGGCAGACGAGCCACGGCCCATCTGGTAAATGGTAACCGTCGCTTGGACTCAACTATACCAAGACTATTGTCAAGCCGCTGCTCACCGTTTCATTTCACAGATATGAAATAAAAGAATAAACGGCTATCTCCTGCTACAGCCAAAATGCAACGATGTGCTTCATGGCCGGTCACACGGGAGATGGTGGTACCAACCCGCTCGGGCCCGATGCCCAGCCCTACCACCAGTCATGCAATGGATGATGGTTGCTTACTTCCCTTAGTCGTCTCATACGACACCCGTAGGCCAGAATGGGGTGGTGACAATTGTATTCTTAGTCCGTCACCACAAGGACCCTTTCCTTGGAGATGGCGATGCGCGAGTGATGCTGGTGTTGATAGCGTTTATAGGCTACGGTAACCGCTTTCCATCAGGTTGATGGTATACTTGTTTGCATTTTAATCTATATATATATATTTTTTTAATCTATCATATATTAATATCAATTGCTGTTCGTTAGTCTCGCTAAAACTCAAAAAGGGTTTAAGCGATTTGAATAATTGGTTTTTGTTCCGTTCGCAATGCGGAGTGGTTTTTAAAAAAAACGTTTTAAGGGGTTTTCCTAAATCCCTTCAAAACAGTTGATAATTTTTAAAACTCTGAATTGGTCATTTTGTATTATATTTAGTATATTTAGCCATATACATTAAATACAAAGTGATTAATGTGAAATCGAAAATAACAGAAAAGAGCATAATTTGAACCTGCATCTTCTGGATACCGTCCAGATGCTTTGCCAATTCAGCCATCGTGACAACTGCTCTCGACTGCTAATTTCGATAACACATTCATACGGATTTTGATTCAACTTTTCTTATTTGATAGCTCTTGATTAGACTTAAAAACTGGTATACATTTTATACCGCTGCTATATCGGGAACCTGAGAAATAACCTAAAAACTAGCTTTTGGCTGCTGCGGAGCCGCGGGCAAAGCCTAGTTCTTTATAATTCATTTGAATTACAAGCAAGTTTCCTAATAACCTATCTAAATTCAAAACTTAGACGATGCAAGTTGATTAGGATTAAATAAATTGTAGGCGATACTAAGTTCATCGGGTCATCTAGTTCTTAATATAAATTCTATTAATGTTATATTTGTTCGGAGTCCGACAGCTACATGTGAGTTCGTGCTGCTAATTTCCCTTTGTCTACATAAAGTCTGGCACTGGCAGCTATCTATATCTAGAATTGCTAGTGACATCTGTGATGAAATATTGTAACTAATGAATCATGTCAATTACAAATAACTCCTACACAACTACGTGACTTCGTGATACTTGTTACAAGCCTTTTAATCGGAATAAGATCATGAATTTCGTAGATTGAATTCCTAATTAATCTAATATATTTAAACGAGCAATCCTTGTATATTAGATGGCTAATTTGTATTAGGTACTAACTGCTACCCGCGTTTCGCTTCGACCGCGGCAATTTAGTTATTTTTGAAGTGAAACTTCTTTATCGACGTATGGGAGAAATTTTATAGCAATGTAACGTTTTTCTGTTACGTGCCATCTTTATTTCTAAATCACATTTTTCATTATGTATTTTATATGATTTTTTTTTAAATATGGGTTACAAGACTAAATTCTCGAATTATGTTAATTATGTCTTTAAGGAAAAAAAATCGTAATCATTTATTTCTAATATAATGATAATCTAATATTTTGATAATTTTCATGCTTTTATTTAACTTGTCCCGGTCAAATATTGAAAGTTAAATTTTACACATTTTCCGATTTCCGATTGAGCCGAAATTTTACACGCATAATTATGTATATTGCGTAACAATGTAATATTATGATGACATAAAGCTGATCTGATGATAGAGCTAGAAGGTGGCCATAGAAACTCTATAATGAAACGGCGCAACCTCATCGAGTTGGGACTCGTTTTATTCCTCTTGACGAGTACTTTGTCTCTAGATAGTATCCAGGGTCTGATAATGGAGCTGGAAGGTAGCAATAGGCACTCTGCTATAAAACGCCGTAATAATTCTATTATAATTAATGAAATGCTATAATAATCTTAATAGCAATAAGGTGAAATAATTGTATAATTTGTATCCATGTCTATGATAATAAAAGCCTTTTGCTTAAACTTTATCTAATTTAGCTTCATTTAACCAATTTCTGTAAAGTTGTAAACAGTAGATCATTATTCGGAAAATGATGTCATAAAGAAGTTTCACTGCTTACGTGTGTACACTAATACACACACACATAACTTTTTTTTTGTGCGGAACCCTAATCATTTTGCTAAAATAAAAGTAGCTTATGTTACTCCTTAAATATCAGCTATCTGCCAGTGAGTCTCGTTTTATCCGTGTTGGAGATAGTCTTTGCTTGCGGTGGAGCCTAGTTTTTAGGTTGTATCTCAGGTTCCCGCTATAGTAGCGGGATAAAATGTATACCAGTTGTTAAGTCTAATCGAAATCTATCAAATAGAAAAAGTTGCATCAAAATCCGTTCAGTAGTTTTTGTGTGATGCGTGAACAAACAAACAGACAAACAGATAAACAAAATGTTCTACCGCACACCCCGCTGCCCGGGGAGACAACGGGGTAGTGTGGGGCTCTCACCCACTAAAAACCCACCGTGCGCCTCCACCCGCCCTTGCTACGGCGGATCACGGGTACCGTGTCGTTTCGACCGCGATCCGCAGGCGGTAGCCCCTTCGGGCACCCTCTCTTGAGCGACGCCTCGCGCACTTGGGCGTCGCATCTTCGCGGTAGGCTTCCGCGGCCGGCAGGGTACTCCCCGACCCCACCGTCCGCAGCCTCGGCTAGGGCGGCATCAGGCGCAGGTAGCGCGCGCACGCCGCCCCGCGCGCCGGCGGCGAATCGGGTCCGCGAAGGAGGATTCCTCCCGGGCCCTCTCCGCCACCTCCTTCCGCGAGGCGACCGCGGTCCAGGCCCTGTCACTGCCAACCATCGCTCGCGCGACGGCCGGCAGCGACAGGTCCATGCCTATGACTGCAACGAGTTCCCGGCGCTGCACATCCCAGGCCGGGCACGACTCTAGCGTGTGCTGCGCCGAGTCCTCGTCGCAGCCGCAGTGGTGACAGCCTGGGGTCGTCTCCCTCCTAGCGATCATGTGCAGGTATTTGCCGAAGCAACCATGCCCCGACAAACCCTGCACCAACCGGAAGGTGAGGATCCCGTGCTGCCGCCTTGCCCATTCTTCCAAGATCGGCTGGAGCGCGCCCACGGTCCAGAGACGAGCCCGGGGCGTCTCCAGCCGAGACTTCCATTTTAGGACGGTGGCACGGCAGGCATCTTCCCGCCACGATGACATTGCGCTCGGCGAGGGGTGGCTGCCCCCCGCCCGCGCCGTCGACGTCCGCCGATAGACGTCGGCGAGCACCTCCGCGTCCAGATCCCACAGGGGGAATCCGGCCAACGCGCAGGCTGCATCGGTCGAGACCGTGCAGTACCCGCGTATTGCCCTGACCGCTACGACCCTCTGTGGACGCCACAGAAGGGCCCTATTGCAAGCGGCCAAACTCCGCCCACACGGGCGCGCCGCACAGTGCCATCGACCGTACTACCCCCGCATAGAGTCGTCGAGACGCGAGACTCGGTCCACCCAAATTCGGCATCAGTCGCCCGAGGGCGGACGCCGTGCCGAAGAGCTTTGGCGCAAGACGGCGGAAGTGCTCGTCAAAGTGCCACCGTCCATCCAATACCAGGCCCAGATATTTGATGTGGGCCTGGATTGGGAAACCACACCATTGACCGTTAACGAGGCGCTAGCGGGCGGGCCCCGTCGGCGCCCATGGAAGAGTAGGGCCTCCGACTTTTCAAGGGCCACCCTAAGCCCCAGCGCCTCGATCCGCCTGACCACCTCCGCGGTACCTGAGGTGGCCAGCGTTGCCGCATCCTCGAGGGTCCAGCCCCGGGCTGTGACAAGCGTATCGTCTGCGTAGCAAATTATGTCCAGCCCGGGGGGGAGCCAGCCACGGAGGACCCAGTCGTAGCCGATGTCCCACAGGAGCGGCCCAAGAACCGAACCCTGCGGGACGCCGCACGACATAGCCCTCCTTACAACGTCGCCTTCCCGGTCCTCGAAGAGGACGCTGCGGCCGTCGAGGTAGTCTGCCACCAGCCGCCTTAGGTAGAGGGGCACTCCATGGTACCGGAGTGCCTCCTTGATGCAGCCGAATGGCAGACTATTGAAGGCGTTGGCGATGTCGAGCGACACCGCCAACAGCACATCCCTCGAGGTGACGGCCTCCGCAGCCACGGCCTTCAGGCGCAGAATGGCATCGACCGTAGACCGACCCGCCCGAAATCCAAACTGTGCGTCGGATAGGTCGGGGCCGATCGCTCCTAGGTGCCGGACGATGCGGGCAGCGACTACCCGCTCGAGGAGTTTGCCCACCTCATCCAGCAACACGATGGGCCTGAAGGCCGAGACTGTATTCGGAGACCGTCCCGGCTTCGGCAGGAGTACGAGCTTCCCCTCCTTCCAGCAGTCAGGGAACCGTCCGGACACCAGGCAAGCGCCGGCGACAGTCTCCCGAGGCGGGGCTCAAGATGGTCGAGGACCAGGGCCAGCACTCGGGCGGGAACTCCGTCCAGCCCGAGGGCGGCGCCTCTCCGCATACGCGCTGCCGCCGCCCCCATTTCCATCATCGTCACGGGCGGTACCTCCCCGTCGCCTATATAGCCTAATACAGTATTTTTTTCACAAATATCTTAAATGTACAGACACAGCTCTTTCACAACTTTATATAGTATAGATAATAATCTTTGAGCAGGTTCCGTGGTAGCTAAAGAGTTTCATCTCAGATTAGAAAAAGGACGAACACGGTGCAAATCACGTTAAGTCACGTGACTTAGCGTTATAGATATCGTTAAAATATCAAATTTCCATACATTTTAATAGTTTTCTATAGCGTTAGCTCTCACAGAATGCAACTTGGCTAGGCCGCTAGGCCCACTGTTCTTAGATATTATTTATCAACGAGGTTTTTTTACATTAAAACTATATTTTCAGGAAACAGATTAGGCCAGGTACAGACTGTATATTATACAGTCTGTATCAATACATGATGTATATTATGCATGATTTATATCAAACAGTCTGTATGATATACGACACTCATATTTTATAAAGTGAACTGAGCTATGAAATTGTGTGTAAAATAGAGAATGAAATTTAACGCTGACAAAGTCGTGGGTGACTGTAAGTAATACGTATATTTATTTATTTATTTTGTATAGTTAGGATATTCATGCTAAAGACAGTAAAGGAGATGTCATATTATATAATCAATCTAAATACATACAATAGAAACCTAGAAACTTAAATAGCGAAATGAATGTTTGAGTGACGGATATCAGGGACAAAGCAATTGTCTCTTCAGTTAGTCTGCGAATCTCGGTGTAATTAATACCAGTTAGATATAACTAATATTATTTCCTTCGCGAATACTGTTTGATGTTTCTAATTTAATTTAATATATATTAATTAACACAAAGTGTGAAAATGTGAAATCGAAAATAACAGTCACGAGCAGGACTTGAACCTCCATCTCCTGGACACCCTCCAGATGCTTTGCCAATTCAGCTATCGTGACAATTGCTCATGACTACTAATTTCGATAACACATTCATACTTAACGTCTTGGGTGAGGCATGCGCCATCTGGCGGAAGTATTTTCGTACATTATACCGACCAGGTAAACTTAATTTTATAATTAAAATTTTTACCTAATAAATGACGCAACCCTATAAATATTTAGATATTTTTACATTTGACATGCTTAGCCATATAAATCAACACAAAGTGTGAAAATGTGAAATCGAACATTATATATAAAAATATCTAAATAAATTAATTCAATAAAAATACCTTTTACAGGATTGATTATATGTACAGTCTGTGTACGGTCGAATGTGGTCAACATTGGACGACCACTACTTTAATTAAATAAATAAAATTAATGATAATTTGTAGTAAGGTAAGTAGCCTCTTTGTATGAAATATGAGTATTGGTGTAAACATGCGAAAGGGAATGCTCCGATGGTTCGGACATGTGGAAAGAATGCCGGGCGAGCGACTGGTTAAGAGGATGTACAAAGCGAAAGTGAGTGAAGGATGTAGGTACAGGGGAAGACCGAGACTAACCTACCTAGACCAAATCAGTCATGTATTAAAGGAAGGTGGAGTCAGGAGTCTCCAAAACCGGCGAGCGTGTATGCAGAGAATTATGAATGTTGAGAAAGGGTGATATATATGCAAGTATTTGGCACTCTGTTCTCTCTGCCTACCCTGTAAAGGAGATGGCGAGATGATAAGTAAGTAAGTAGCCTCTTTGCCTAAGTTTTTTTATACTACGACCACCTGATGGTAAGCGGTTACCGTAGCCTATAGACGGTAGCAACACCAGAGGCATCACTCGAGCGTTGCTATCTCCAATGAAAGGATTAGGAGGTGGATAGCAAAAATAAAAAAGTGTGTGTGTACTTATGTACACGCGTTAGAAGTTATACTTACTTCTTTGGCGCAACAAGATAAAAATCTTTTCAAAAATTTTATCTTTCGGCTTATTCTACGTTTGTTGAAAAAACGACACTAACAATAGAAAAAAAGGTAATACATTGAAAGTTTTATTATAACGCATTATTTAGTTATATAAAGTTTATTTAAATATCACCAAAAAACTAAAATGTTGACTATAGCTAACTTCAGACAGTGAAGGTGTGCGCGCGCATCGTAAAAATTAGCTAGGATAGGGAGAGGGTATGGGCCTCCGGCGCTCTCACTCACCATACTAAACACAACAGTAGGAGTAATTACACGCTGATCTTTTGTGACACCCTCTCACTATCTCCTTCTCCCCGATCGAGCGAGAAGAAATTTCATCAAAATCAGATGAGACATTTTTACGCGTTTCACTATAACGCACTAACTTTCACATTATTCTTTTTAATAAAATGCATCAGTAAGTAAGTTACTTAACTTATTTTAGTTGGTAATTGTTGTTAAAACTTTCTTTTACTTTCGTAAACTTTTGAATAATTCTAAGTGCACTAACAATAACCCCTAGAGTGCGCTGCGAGCTACCGATATAATATATCTTAAAGCTGGTTAGTCTGAAACATATTATCTAAAAACTGCCATCCTTACTTAATATTATGTTTGTTTGTTAGACCTTCACTTCGTAACTACTGAGCTGAACATACATATTTAAAATTAGCATAGATATTTCTTTTTTTTTCTTTTTTATATTTGTCATAAACGGACTTAGGTGACTGTTTATCCCGGAAAATAGATGTTTTTTGTTGGGATAACTATTCTTACATAGAGGTCTTTATTATGCCGCTTAGTGTTTATTTCGAAGTCCACGCGATTATGTCTGTTTATATGATTGTAATAAAATGTAATTAATGGCACTCATAAAACAGACACACCACTAACTATCGTAATACCATGTTACATACATGATTCTGTCAGTAGTAACAATATTCTCGTAATTTAAGGGTTCAGTACTACAAGTAATATATCTTTACATTGTAACGTTTAAAATAATAGCGACATCGTTTAGTATGTATCTTAATTTTAATAATTAGGCTTATCAAATCGGAATAAAAGTGAATGCAAATACAGCGGATAGTTGGCGTGCGTCTTAAAGACATCTGAAAACAAATGTGAAGTGGAGATTGGGTGTCACCATTAGACGACTGCTATAGTTTAGTGGTCCAGAACATTCCCTCGGATTGGAAGGGATGCAAGTTCGAATCCTGCTCGCAGTATATAATGTAAATATCTCATTTTCCACTATCTCAAATAATTTGATGTCATTTACTCGTATACTATTATAAAGCTGTAACATAGCTATGTCTATATATTAAGATATTTGGAGGGTAAACTCGGCTGTTAGCGTGGCGACGCTTTTATTTTACTTGTCCCGTTCAAATCTTGCAAGTTAAATTTGACACATCTGCCGGTTTCCGATTGAGCTGGAATTTTACACGCATGTGTATATCGCGTGACAATGCAATATTAGGATGACATGGGGCTGATCTGATGATGGAGCTGGAAGGTGGCTATGCGAAGCTCTGTAATTAAATGGCGCAACTCCATCGAGTTAGGGCACGTTTGAAATTGCATTTTTGAGTACATCAGTCCTAGATGATATCCAGGGTCTGATGATGGAGCTGGAAGGTGACCACAGTAACTCTGTAATGAAACGACGCAACCCCATCGAGTTTGGAATTGTTTGATTCGTCTTGCCGAGTACTTTGTCTTTAGATAGTATCCAGAGTCTGACGATGGAGCTAGAAGGTGGCCCTAGGAACTCCGTTATAAAACGACATAACTCCATCGAGTTTGGGCTCGTATGACTTGTTTTGACGAGTACTTTGTCTCTAGATGGTATTCTGGGTCTGACGATGGAGCTGGAAGGTGGTCACAGTACTTAACTCTGTAATGAAATGACGCAAACCTATCGAGTTTATACTCGTTTGATTGGTCTTGAGGAGTACTTTGTCAAGTTATGACCATTTTATTTCTATAAAATTATTTCGATGTTTTCACATCTGGTAGAGGTCCCGCGACGTCTAGTTTATTTTTAGATTTTTTATCTGTTTATCTGTCTGTTTATCTGTTTGTTTGTTCACGCATCACGCAAAAACTACTGAACGGATTTTGATGCAACTTTTTTTTTATTTAATAGGTCTTCATTAGACTTAAAATCTGGTATACATTTTATCCCGCTACTATATCGGGAACCTGAGATATAACCCAAAAACTAGCAGACTGCAGCGAAGCCGCACTGCACAATAAATAGTTTTTGGGTACAGATAATTCCGAGCTAATCAAATATCAATCATTTGCGACTTACCGATACGGCGAAATAAGTATGCTATTTATGTACATTCCCGAATTTGTAGCTCCTAAAATCTGTCACTAAGGACTTGCAGTAATTAGAAGGCTGCATTGAAAATACTATAAAGAACATACCTGATCACCCATTCCGGTGATGATGGGTGTATTCCAATAAGCGGCAAGCCTAGCGACCGGTTCAAGGGCGAAAGCACATGCTGGTCCGATAAACGCGATGACGTCGTCTTTGAAGTGCATGTCCGCAGCCAAGCCTGGAGCAATGGCGCCGGAGCAAGATGGATAGCTAGTGAAGAAAATTCAAGTTAAAATCTGATTAAAACTGCCTATTTTGATCTGTATTTCAGCACTTGATATGCTCAGCTACTTTAAATAATAAATTATTTCTGAAATGTGGAAAAAGAGAGGTTTACTGCGAGCATGATTCGAACCTACGTCCCTTCCTATCCAGGGAAGGCTCTAGACCGTCAAGCCATCGCAGTCGGTGACGGTGGTTCACAATCTCCACTTCACAATTGCTTTTAGATGTCTTTTATGACTCATGCCACCTGTCGGATACATTTACATGCATTATTCCAATATCTTTTTCCACTTTCACATATAATTTGTTATTTAAAACTTTGCCAATAATTAAACCTAACTAATATCATAAATATAAAAAAGGAAACTTCATGCTTCTAAAGGTACTTTAAATAGTATTTAAGTCCCGGCTGTCACATACATTCTGGCAGTTGTTACAGGTTGTCAGAGTTCTGCAAAAAAAATACTGATTGTTCTAAGGTCGCCAGTTGTCCCCGTTATCCCCTTAGTTGGGTGGTGGAGGTCGGATAGGCAGTCTCTCCGAGTAAATACTGGTGCATTAGCTAAAATTGAACAGATGAAAAGCCTACCCCAACAAATTTTGTATATTAAGTAAATCTATACTATTATAAAGCTGTAACATAGCTATGTCTGTACATTTAAGATATTTAAGAAAAAATACTGTATTAGGCCATATAGGCGTGTCTAAACACTAAACAATTTTGTTTAGATTTTTTGTCTGTTTGTTTGTTCGCGCATCACGCAAAAATGACTGAACAGATTTTGATACAACTTTTTTATTTGATAGCTCTCGATTAGACTTAACAACTGGTATACATTTTATCCCATTACTATACCGGGAACCTGAGATAATAACTCATAAACTAGTTTTTGGCTGCGGCGGGGCCGCGGGCAAAGGCTAATACTATTATAAAGCTGTAACAGAGCTATGTCTGTACATTTAAGATATTTAAGAAAAAAATACGGTAGATAATAGGCTATATGTATAGGCGTGTCTAAACATAAAACGATTTTTTTTTTGATATTTTGTCTGTTTGTATTTTCGCACATCACGCAAAAACTACTGCACGGATTTTGATGCAACTTTTTTTATTTGATAGATCTCAATTAGACTTAAAAACTGGTATACTTACATTTTACTCCGCTACTATTTGGAACTACTATTTGCGCTACTATTTTTCCACTACTATTTGGAATCCTGAGATATTATAACCTAAAAACTAGCTTTTGGCTGCGGCGGAGCCGCGGGAAAAGGCTAGTAGTATTATAAATTTAAAAGTAAGTTTCTTTGTTTGTTACCCAGTGACGCCGCCCGTGATTACTTAAACCTCTGGGTTCACGAGTTCACGATCACAGGCATACATACCTAACTCCGGAATACAGGACATAGTCTATTGTTCATCCGGGAACATTGGAGGGTTTCTGTGTACAGGCTGTTTATGTTAAGAGAACATTTTGTGCCAGAAGTGACTATTCAGTTTCAATAAGACTAGTAAAATAATAAATAAAACAAGCCAAACGTTGAAAAAGTTTATAAAACTCGGATCAACCTTCAAATAATTTCTAACGTTATTATATTTGGAACACATATCGTATAATAATGCCTATTATATCGAGTAGTATCTATATTGTTATCTACTTATACTATTATAAAGCTGTAACTAAGCTGTGTCTGTACATTTAAGATATTTGAGAAAAAATTACTGTAATGTGTGCTGTGTCTAAACACAAAACAATTGTTTCTAGAATTTTTGTCTCTGTCTATCTGTTTATTCGTTCGCGCATCACGTAAAACTACTGAACCAATTTTGAGAATATTTTTTCTATGATAGCTCTTGATTAGATAAAAAAACTGGTATACATTTTATCTTGCTATTATGTCGCAAACCTTTTCACTAGATTCTGCCCGTAAATCTGTCCGCGTAGACTTCAACATATTAGTAGGTACATCACTCTACGATACACTATTTTAATCTAAAGAGCTATCCCACAAGAACCATTCATTATATATATTCCGGGATAAAAACTCATTTTCTGGGCTCCAGATTATAGGTATGCAAAATTTCATGATTATTGGTTACATAGATACAGCGTAAAAGCGCGACAAATAAAAAAATACGCACTTTCGCATTTATAAAAAAATAAAAAATAAATGTTTTGTATTGAGAGACGCCTGAATAGCTTAATACTCGTAATATGTTTAATATCTTATATGGAAAGAGACAGCTCTGTTACAGTTATACTTCGATCAACAATACCAACTATTGTTGATCGAAGTAGCTTTAGGTATAATAGTATGAATAGATAATAGACGGATTCAAAGCAAATAAATTAATTGAAACAGTAAAAGTTAATATAAACTATCACGGAAAATACGAGTGGATGTTTTGCTACTCCCACAAACTTTACGAGTTAGGCCTAGCCGAGTTGCATTCTATGATCGCTAACGCTATAAATACCTATTAAAATGTATGGAAATTTGACATCTCTAAGTCACGTGACTTGGCGTTATAGATATCATTGAAGATGTCAAAATCCCATACATTTTAATAATTTTCATATAGCGTTAGCGATCATAGAATGCAACTTGGCTAAGCCCGCTGAGCAGAACTAACATGAAGGTTGTATTTACTGTCACATCTTATAGTATTACATATTTGATATATACTCGTACATACCATTTTCTATCCGTGTGGACTTGATAATGTACCTATTATAAGTCCACGCAAATGTGTTTGTATGTGTGATCTTTACGGTACATTAGTTATCTCTATGTAAAAATTGCTATTCCCAGTCCATAAATGCATTCTCTGTGGACAAAATTAGTTTAAAAAAGCCACATTCTTTTCGTACCTGCCCTGAACCTTCTGTAACTCAATGCCGTGGTGCGCTAGGAACTTTTTATTGACCTTCTCCAAAGCTATATCGACGGCTGGGCCACAACGCTCTAGGTCGAATGGCGAGTCCAGGTGAGAGGCCATCAGAACTCCCACCTTGTGCACAACCTGAGTCGAGGCAAAACTTGATAATACTGGCACCAAAACTAATAAACAGGATATTTGGAACATCATTTTAAAAGTTGTTTTGCTTTTTAAATTGTCTATAGAGGATTCGTCAAAATTAATGGCGATGTCAATGACACAACTTTTTCAAAGTCCTGTGATCAAAATAATATCTTGAAGTATACAAACTCATAGTTATTTTGAAATTTTATGCACCCATGTACATAGTACCACTTCCACGAAATGACATATTTTTTATCATACTTTTATGCAGAATTATATTTTTAACTCCGTACAATATTCAACTTTTCATTACTGAATTATCGCGAAATCCCGCTTAGGTACCAAAAACGGGAACACGACCAACGTATAAGGAGATCGTGTCACAACTGAATCCCGTACTTAGCACGCCGTTCAGCAGTTCTGGGAGGTTGGGGAGACGCAACAGGTTCTCCCGCCACCCCCTGTCCTTCATGGTAAATGCAATTGGTATAAATGCTCAAAAACTAGAAATTGAGAAGCGTTTTTTTAATGCCCAGGCAGAAAAAGAGTGACGTAATTAAATTTATGACGGGAAATTGAAATGGAAAAGCTCTCTCCAATAATAAACATTGTTAAATAATATTAATGGAGATAGACAGATGATAGATAAACATTACGCCCGTGTAAATTAGGCATCATAAAAAGTTTTACAAAAAGTAATGGGAGGGGTCTCTTTATTCCGAAGAATCACATTTTAATTCTCGCCTTTTTTGAAGTGAAAACTTCTATAGGAACGTTTGGATAGGGACTAAATTCATGTAAGTTGTCATCGACATGGTCACGTGACGAGTTAACCTATTAGTATTCCTATTAGTATAACTTATTGCGCTGGGCCAGCTGTGAATAAAGAAATGAATATTTTTTTTTTAATGAATGAATGAATAGTTTTGATGAATAGTTTTAATTTAAGATTAATTAGGATATCCAAAAATAACAACTGTTTGTTTATAGTTTTAAGTTTTCACTTCTGTCGGCAGTCCTTATGACTGCTTTGGTATTAATGACTAACAATTTCAATAGACATTTTGAATAAAATCTTGAATAATTATGCGGGATAGTTAGTTTTTGTTAATGCGGGAAAAATGTGAAGCACACACCTTTCAGTACAACGAACAGTGTAGTGTGGGCCCTCACGCATTTAATAAGCTCGCGTATATCATCTTCGGCTGTATTTGCGGACCACTGGAACTGTGCGACATTACAAAATTCGAATTTAACTCTCACATACCTAATAAATTTAGATTCAGGTTCGGTCCGATTTTTTAACGATCGAAATTTTTTTGTGGACCTGTGTTATCGACCATGTGCCTCCTTTTTGCTTGGTAGGACGATCAATTACAAAGAATTAATTTAAAAAAAAAGTTAATTCATATCGTAGGTATAATATGTATGTGTTGTTCTCCCTTATCCCATGCTAGATGGAGTCAGCACAACATGATTTCACATGTTGTCCTAAGATTCGGCTACCTATATTTTTACTACCGGCCACCTACCTGACGTCATCTCACCTCTGGAACATCTTACACAGCCAACATATTATGTGTTCGTCACAATTGACCGTGGGTGGGAATCGAACACACGACCGCCGGCGTCGAAGGCGGGGTCACTACTAACTACACCAACGGGCTCTCCAGAATATGTATATATACAGGTTCTATCGTAAATAATGGATAACCCGTTAATTGGAGGTAGCCCTGATGTAAAGCTGCAAGAAAATCGACTTCTTATTTGGGGTTGCCAGCGGTGTGAAAATGGTAAACATATCTGTATTTTTTTTAATTTTCATTCTTTGCTCATCAACTCGGTCACCATTTCAATAAAATAGCTTATTTTTATGTACTTTTTTTGTATCTGACTCCTGGATACCTACTTGTTTTATTTTATTAGATTACTATTCTAGACATTATTACTGTAAAATATTGTCAAATTTTACATTTTAAACATTTAGTAAGTTAATTTGTTTTCTTTATGTAAATTTTAACATTGACTATGAAAAATAAATGTACTATGCTATAGCTGCCCATTATCTTAAAAATATGCCTAGTTTATGTAGATTCTAAAAAGGTATCGTACATTTTACCAGCAATACTAATTATACGAGCGAAAGAGCTTAGAGAGGTCGAAATTTTGATTTATAGAAATATGTCAAATCACGATGATTTAGGCTCCTAAACGTCATAACATGATTTAATTCAATAAGAATTCGCTATTTTATCACTAAATTGTGAATTTAACGTTTAACTGTGTTGTTTTATTTTCATAGTTATAAATTGCATGCGACTAGCAAGTACTACAAGATTATTTCAAAATTTTAAATTAAAAACTAGGTATTTCAAATTCAAAAGGATACAACATAACAATATAAAAATAAACAAACAAGACAACAAAGGACCCTGAAGGGGTACAACATAACGATAAAAACACAAAAGGTATTTTACAGTAATAATCTCTAAAATAGTAATGTAATAAAATAATACACGTATCCAGGAGTCAGTTACAAAAAAAAAAGTATATAAAAATAAGTTATTTTGTTGAAATGGTGACCAAATGAATGAGCAAAGAAGTAAAATTAAACAAAATATAAATATGTTTACAATTTTCATACCGTTGGCAACCCTAAAATAAAAAGTCGATTTTCTTGCAGCTTGACATCAGGGTTACCTCCAATAAACGGGTTATCCATTATTTACGACAGACCCTGTATACCTATATATATATGAAGGACGAAAAAGATATGTAGGTAGAGTAGGAATAGAATAATTAATTCATTATTATTAGAAACCAAAACATTTTTATTTATTTATTAAATGCTAATTAGGTAGGTAACCACCTACAAGCTAGCGAGCGGAAGTAAGGTCATGTCTGCGACCGAAAACACACATCATTTCAAAAAGAAATCGTAATGTCAGTGTTGTAACTCGTGCGAGGTCTGGACGCAGACTGGAGTTTGGACTCGATTCGATACCCCTGTTTTTTAATTCTTGGTTTTCCCGCTAGGCTATCACCGCAAATGATTAAAATAATTAATATAAATAAAATAATAGAAGTCTGCCATTGTCCACGCATTACGAAAATACTACTGAATAGTTTTTAAGTTTTATTACTGAGACACAAAAAAAAAATCTAAAGTTATTAAAGTTTTCGAAACAATTGTTATATACCACAATATATACACAATATTGTGTTTCCAATAAAGTAATTTTATCTTATCTTAATTTTTTTATACGCACCAAAGTGTTCAGTGATGTGTGTTTTGTGATAATACAATAGGCAACGCAGACGAAGGCGGGGTATCAGCTAGTTTAAATAATAAAAGGTCCATGAAAAAGCTTTAATACTTTGCCTTTACATCAAAATTTGAGAATATCTCTCGTTTTCAACGCAATGCGCTCATCCGATCCTGACTCGCTGACAGTGGGATCACTCCTACAGTTCATACCTAAATACTCTATGAAATAAAAAAAGAATTCCAAAAATCGGTGCATAACTAGTAGGTAGGTACCTCACCTAGAACAACTTATTGATATAGAACCTCCTTCTTTTTAGAGTCGTTAAATACTTGTGCCGTGTGGAGCCGGCACCAAGAATAGCTTCATCCCGTCTCTTCCTATGGGAGTCGTAAAAGCCGACTAAGGGCTTACCGGGGGACCGGGCAGCAGCGTTCCCCTGTGTACTAAAAATATCCACTGCGATCGCCAACCCGCCTGCCAAGCGTGGCGATTATGGCAAAACCCCCCATTTTGGGGAGGCCTATGTCCATTAGTGGACGATGAAAGGCTGATGGATGAAATACTAGTACCCTTCGTTTTTATCGTTAAATTAGCTGTGATCTACTAAACGATTTATATATATATATATATATATATCTTAGTAATGGAATTTTATGGTCGTAAGTAAAACAAACAGCCTGCGGTAAACGTTATTAAACATGGTTCTAAAGCTTATAATACCTCATAATAATTTAGTAAGCCTCGTTATTGACTTAGGAAGATATCAAAGCTACCCTGTATTATACAGCGTAATATCCGCAGGCATTACTCAGTCAAACTGTTTATTTTTACCCACTCGGTCCCAATTTTGGCCACGGGAATCCTTTCAGTCTGAGAAAGATTTCGGCCACAGTCTACCATAGGCTCTGTCTGCTTGTCGGCAGTTATGACAAGCCGTATAAAGATTATAATATATCCTATAACTACCTCTGTGGTGCAGCGGTAGTGTGAGCGGATGCTAATCATGAGGTCTCGGTTTCGATCCCCGGGTCGGGCAGTTTTATTGAGCTTTTTCGTAAAAAGAAAAAATCTTAGTAGCAGCCCGGAGTTTGGAAATGTGCCCGGCAGACGGCAATAGGCTCGCCCCTATTACGTGGGACTTAAACATAGCTGGCGAATCGTGGGTGTGTAATACACCTCTACCTACCCCTTTGGGGAATATAGGCGTGATACAATATTTATTATAAAGTTGTAATAGAGCTGTGTCTGTACATTTAAGATATTTGAGAAAAATTACTGTATTCGGCTATATAGACGTCTCTAAACACAAAACAATTTTTTTTAGATATTTTGTCTGTCTGTCTGCCCAATAGTGGTTCAGTTATGGGTTGAAATAAATAGGAACACTTATGTCTCACATACTTCCTTTTATTATCCAAGCCTAGAGTTATATCAACGCTACCAATATCCCTTCATTTTACGACCGCTACAGTGTCAATGATCAAAGCCACATTATTGCTATTAACATTTTAATGTTTTCGATCCAATAGGGTTCATATATTTTACAAGTTTCTAGTATCAGGGCGACAACCCAAGTCTGAAGGGTGAAAGATCGAATGACATTGCAACCTTAATTGAAGTACAGATAATATATTATTAAACTAATCACACCCTTCGTTCGGTTCTCTAATACGAGTATTATACTAACTTTTCTCTTCACTTTTACTAAAGAAATATAGCTGAAAAGTTTAAATAATAGAATCTTTATTTTTTAGTTGTTTGTTTGAACAGAACTACCGGGCATTATCCAAAAAACTATCTAATATCACGCTACTGCCCTTAAGAGAGAAGAAACAATTAGTAAATAGATGGAGGAGGAATGAATTTTGAAAATAATTCTGTATCAATAATTTACATATTACACTGACATTTTTTAAACATTTTTGATCTATATTTTTTAGCATTTGACATGCTCCGCCACTTTTAAAGTATAAATTATTTGAGAATAAGGAAAAAGAGATTTTTTGTACTAGCGGGAATCGAACCCGCGTCTTTTCCAATCCGGGGAAGTGCTCTAAGCCACTGAGCTATAGTACAGGTACTTCGACCATCCCAATCTCCTTATTACATTTGTCTTTACGACATTTAATTAATTTTTTTAATTTTTAAAATAATTACTTAAAAATTAAACTTAAAAAAACTTAATTTTTTTAAACACAATATGATACTTACTTATAATCACACCATCTCCCTTGCAGTGTAGGCAGCGAGAACGGAGTGCCAGAGGGCTCTATTCTTACATAAATCTCTTGCTTTCTCAACATTTATAATTCTCTTCATACACGCTGGCCGATTTCGGAGACTCCTGACTCCACCTTTTTTCAATACATGACCGATTTGGTATAGGTAGCACCAGGAGCAAAGCCAAGTCACCGCCTATCGTAGTTTTAATCTGCGGTAGCTTAGCGGTTAAAGCATGTGGACGTGCAATCCATAAGTCACGGTTCAGATCTCCCTCGACATATCTTTCTCAATCGAGTTTCTTTGCATTTTTAGCATTTTATTATTTAATATTTACAGTTTTTGTTCGTAGGGGGCTATGTCAATTGCAATCATTTGCACAGTCATAACGTGAACCCTTGTTTTTAAACAAGGGCACGATGACTGCGCTTCTCCAGTCCTTGGGAACCATTCCTGAGCTCCAACATAAATTGAGAAGCATCAGGAAGGATTCCCAGACACATGAGCCTCCAAGCTTGATCATCTCAGCAGACACCATATCAATACCCGCTACCTTACCATTTTTCAAACTTCTAATCGCCCATTCAACTTCATCCATACTAATGTCATCAGAGGATGCCGGTACCGAATTCTGATTTGTTAGATCACATGTGGCACCAGCATCACCCTGAACATCCGCATACATATCTCCAAAATATTCACTCCATCGGCTTAACACTTCTTGTGTTTGCATAAGAATGTCTCCACCTTTAGACCTTATTTTATTCATTCTGAAAGCTGACCAACCACTCCCGAGATTTCTTCACCTCCCTCCAGAAAAGTTTGGTGTTGCTCTCGAAGTTTTTGGTCAGCCTTTCTTCTGCAATCATATTTGCTCTATCACGCTTCTCTTTCACTAAGGCTTTGGTGTCATTCTTACGTTGCCGGTATAGTTCCTTCTTCTGTTCTTTCATACTTGCACTCAGGTTCAAAGAAGATACATAGTCCAGCCACGCTTTCTTCTTTTGGTCTACGGAAGCTGCTACTTCCGTATCCCACCATGCATCACTTTTCACTTTCCTATGCTTCTTTGAGCATCCACATACTTCTTTCGATGTATCTACCATACTATCTTTCAATACTCTCCAGCATTCTTCTATGTCAGATCCCGGCTGACTTGCCATTGTCAGCCGTTCACGGACACCCTCTACATACTTTGCTCTTACACTCTCTTCTTGCAACTTTTCAATCTTTATTCTTTCAAGCCCTCCGAAGTGGGTGAAGTGGGGAAGTGGTGGGTAGTTCGGCTTGAATGCGTACCGCAGTGCGGGTTAGGGCGTGCCCCAAAGGCGACGCGTACCGACCCGCCCCCGTCGGTACGAACAACGGCAGATGCGGCGATGGGGGCCGCCACCCATCACGCCTTGCCCAGTTTGGCGAGTCGAGGGCAGCAGTGTCGAGTAGGCACGTGGAATGTAAGATGTGGTGTGGAAGATAAGTTACACGAGCTGGTAACTGTCATGTCGGACAGACAGCTTGATGTGCTCTGTGTAACAGAGACCAAGCGAAAGGGTAGCGACGCCTGTGATCTTCCTGGTGGCGGGTTAGCTCTGTGGTCTGGTGTACCGCAGAGCGATCGGGCCAGCATGCCCTCCGAAGTGGACACGCTCTCGCCAGTGTCTCCACTTTCTGAACAGACCACTAAATCTCGCAATAACGAGATAGTGGTCCGTGTCGACAGTGGGACCCCTGTAGGCTCTTGTAACCAGAATTTTACTTCGGAGGCGACTGTCTACCAGAATTAAATCTATCATACTTCTCTGTTCATTCCTTCTCCATGTATACATATCTCCATACATACATCCGCAATGAGCCTACCTGCATCATTCACTCTCTTATCACCAAATGAACCAAGCACGTCCTCGAAGTCTGGACGCTTGGTCCCAACCCATCCATTCAAGTCTCCGCATACGATCACGCGTTCACTAGCTTCTGCCAAATCCAGAACTTCCCTAACATTATCCCAGAACTTCTCTAGATCCGATGCCACCGAAGAGCGTACGGGAGCATAAGCTGCGACCATGAAGACCCTGGTGACACCTAGTTTTATTCGGACCCATAGAAGTCTGGGATCAAACATTCCGTAGTCTTTCACACCTGAGGCCAAGCGAGCGGACAGCAACACCCCCACTCCCATGCTGGCCCGATCGCTCTGCGGTACACCAGACCACAGAGCTAACCCGCCACCAGGAAGATCACAGGCGTCGCTACCCTTTCGCTTGGTCTCTGTTACACAGAGCACATCAAGCTGTCTGTCCGACATGACAGTTACCAGCTCGTGTAACTTATCTTCCACACCACATCTTACATTCCACGTGCCTACTCGACACTGCTGCCCTCGACTCGCCAAACTGGGCAAGGCGTGATGGGTGGCGGCCCCCATCGCCGCATCTGCCGTTGTTCGTACCGACGGGGGCGGGTCGGTACGCGTCGCCTTTGGGGCACGCCCTAACCCGCACTGCGGTACGCATTCAAGCCGAACTGCAGCCTGTGGATTACAGGCTGGCAGGGATCGCGACGAGCACGCTCCGGACTATGATCTATGCTATACGACGATAATCAAAAGATATCGTTTAATATATTAAAGCGTAAAAAATAATAGGCGTTTTAAAAATAGCACATGGTTATTTAACGTTTTTAATAAATAACCGTTGCGAACACTCCTATTTGCTAGTACAAAATAAAAATGGGTATCCATCGACAAACGATTTTTTATTATCATACTCGGAAAGTAGGTTTGAAGTTGCCTGAGGAGCGGGTTGAAAGTAATACTTTTCAGCCCTAGGGAGAATCGTTATCAACTGACAGCTGTCAAATTATTTAACTAGTTCTATTCTCACATTTTTATTGAACCTTATTCTAACTTACTATAACCACTCAATCACAGCGCGATGTTTAATCGAAATAACAAAGTTAAGTATTAAATAAAGATTTTTTTAACGACCACCTATTATAATTTACTTACTTTCAAATATTTCTTAAAAATAATATAGATTTGGGTAAAATATCTTACCATTTTTTCAATGTTGAAAATGAAAAATATAATATTACTAGCTGACCCGGCAAACGTTGTTTTGCCATGTATATTATTTCTAGGAAACATTTTTTTAGTTCAATAAAAATAACTATCTACTATAAGTGTACGGGGATTTACTTATAATCGAAAGCGTTGTAGACAATGAAAGTATGCTTTATTTAGGATGTACTTTATTCCCAAATAATTTTTATTGAATGTAAAAAAATATTTATTAAAATTGTCTTCAAATAAATTAAATTATTAATAATTAATAAATCCTTCTATCAGTGTATTGGTGAAAAACAGCGAATTAATATTTTATTCGTTTGCTTATTATTTGACTTACTTTTCACAATAATAAAACAGGTATATTTATTAACACGTACACGTTTTCGTTTTGATTTAAAACTATTTCCAAAAAATCTCAACAATATATACAGGTCACACAGGTCATTACAGTAAGATCACTTAATTAACTAATAGTTAAAACTGTCTTTATCAGTTATTAATAAATTGCGAATAATTAATTATTGCACTGGAAATTAATAATAAATTTACGATGAGAGTAAAATTAATATGAGTTGCACAGAAAAATTAAAACAATACATATAACAGTCACTGCTACGATCGATACACAAATAAAACCAAAAAAAATAGTCGAGAACTGTATAGTGAGTAAGACAGGAGACCGGTTTCGTTCTCATCCTTACTCCGTGATGTTTGCTGGATGAGAGGTGACAGCGGTAGACATATAGCGGGGATAATTGATCGATTGATAGTTGATCAGTTATCGACCGGTGAAGGCGGAAGATCAAATTGAATTGAGAAAAAACATACTTAAAGGAAATTATTAAAAATAAAAAATAAAAAATTCGCGATTGAAAAATAGGGGGTTGATCGTAGAGGGGTGGAAAATCGAGAGTAATATAATTTTTTTATTCTGTCATGACAAAATAAGAATAAATATCTTGCCAAAAAAATTAAAGTTTATAACTAACAAATAAAAAATAGGGGTTGATCGTAGAGGGGTGAAAAATTTAGAGTAGAGAAATTTAATATAATAAATTTTTATTCTAAGTCATGACAAAATATTGGCATTATCCCCCATAACGGGACCGCTCGTTGTGGCGTTCACTTGGGGAGGCCTATGTCCAGCAGTGGACGATGAAAGGCTAATGGATGGATGGATGGTAAAAAATAGAGGTTGATCGTAGAAGGTTGAAAATTTAGGGTTGTATGTATTTTTTAATGCTGTATCACAAAAAATAAAAAATAAATTATCTGAAAATTAAAAAAAAAGAATTAGGGGTGGACTACGCTTAACATTTAGAGAGATGAAAAATAGATGTTGTCCGATTCTCAGACCTACCCAATATGCACACAAAATTTCATGAGAATCGGTTAAGCCGTTTCGGAGGAGTTCAACCACAAACACCGCGACACGAGAATTTTATATATTAGATAAAAAAATATATTATTATTATCCAGAAAAACAAAAATATAATATTTGTTTTGCTAGCCAGCCACAAAAAAAAACTTTAAATAAATAATTATCTCAGCAGTTGAAGTAAATTAAAATTCACTCATTTTTGCATGTTTTTTTTTACTTTCCTTGTATTCGTAATGAAAAGCACAGTGTTTCCTCGGGTTAAAGACCTTAGTTACTTTCACCTCTAGGGTAACAATGTACTATTGTTGAAGCGAGATTGAGTGTACCTCCTATACTGTGTAGATACTTTACTGTTATTTTGTAAAGTCACACAGTAATTTTAACACTACAAAATAATTTGTCCTGATTGATACGTTAAGATAGCGACTCTAAAATGTAAGTTAATCGTAAAACAAACAACGTCACGAATGCCCTCAAGTGTAGGCAACTCGTCGTTAACTCGTTTATAGCTCGTGCACAACCTTTTATTATTTGCCAACGACCTTACTAGTTATTATATAATTGCTATACGGATTAACGCTTACTTAGTAAAGTCATTAAATTATGTCGTTGACGTCTCTCGTGAACGGCCCCAACGATTTGGATATGTATCTATTGAGAAATTTACTAATTCAATTTCTAGTGGTAGATCCTTGCTTATCCCAGCACGGATGGGCCGGCTCAATCGGGGAAGCAAACAATAGCAGTGGTAAACACTGTAAACAGTTATCTACTGGACTGACGATGTATGTAAATACTTCCGACAGATGGCGCAGGCGTCACCCAGGACGTTAAGTATGAATGTGTTATCGAAATTAGCAGTCGAGAGCAGTTATCACGCTGGCTGAATTGGCAAAGCATCTGGACGGTATCCAGGAGATGCAGGTTCAAATCCTGCGTGACTGTTATTTTCGATTTCACATTTTCCACTTTGTGTTTAACACATTCTAGTATTTATTGTTGGGTTAAGCTCCTTTAGGGAGGGGTATCTTAAAACCTTGATGACGTTTTTATTTTCACAACAGCGAAAACGTTACAGTCCTGCTGTGTGCTATTGGATATTCACATACCTACTGGTAACTCAAAACTCTGCGAGATGGCGGCGAAACCTTACGTTATCCTTAACAATGTAGTCTCATAGAAGGAACATCCCGAGGTTTTAACAGGTATAAATACAGCGTACATAAACTTATACAATCTGGGACAGTTGATCATAAAAGGTCACTCGAACTTGATCATAATCATTATAAGGACACTCAAGTAGAAAGGTTCTAGAAATGAGATACCTACTAAGAACAAGCAACATAACGAAAGATAATATAGGTTTCTTCGACTACCTCATGATTTTAAAAAGATGGCATGCTGAAAACGAATTATCGTTTTGTCATAAATTGAAAGAGGCCCATGGCCAGCTGGAGGTGGCGGTAGTCCGATCGATAGATTGATTAAATTATATCAAATAATAAATAATCTTTATTATGACTTGTCATTTCTTCTCTAATATCCATTTAGTTAATATGTAATTTTATTATTTAAACGCATGTTAAACTCAATTATAATCTCCGTAAATTACGTAATTAACTTATTGTGTAGGTATACCTACATTATTGAATGGCTGTGGTTTGCCTTCCGAGGATGGTGTATTTACATAAGATATAATAAATTATTTAGATTTAAGTATATATTCAGAAGAACCAAAGAATTATTCATACACAATTTATAGCTTAAGTACGTACATAGAATATCTTATGTATTTTCGACCACTGACCCGCTTACGTCAAAAACCAATGGAAATTAGTTAAGGGAAGAAACGGCAATTAATTTATTCCGTAGTGAGTAGGGCAATTAAATTAAATATGGTGTCTAATTATCATCATTAATCTTATCCTTGGAGTTTTGAACTTCCTAAAGCGAGAGCTGCGAATTAACCCTATTTTGTGA
Organism: Leucoma salicis; assembly: GCA_948253155.1. NCBI lineage: Eukaryota > Metazoa > Arthropoda > Insecta > Lepidoptera > Erebidae > Leucoma > Leucoma salicis. The sequence continues at coordinate 6,123,026 of OX411820.1, read as the reverse complement.
AAGCAATTGTATCATTAGTTAAAATATCTATTTGGCCTTTAGCTAAGAAATTGGCGTGTTAAATGAAAAAAATCAAACGAATTTTTATTCTATATTTTGTTATTTCTATTAATCAAAATAATCACCCATACAATCGATCTTTCCCAACGCAATGGCAGTTTATTGATGCCCTTCTTGAACAAATTAGCTGGACGGGAGGCAACAAATTCTTCAAAGGCATTTTGTACTGCTTCACGGGTAGGTATTGAATTTTTTTTCTCGCCAAGAAGTTATCCAAATTCTGGAAAAAGTAGAAGTCTATACGCGCAAGATCTGGTGAGTACGGTGGATGACGGAGAGCTTCCAACTCCCGCTCTTGTAACTCGGAGACCGTCTGCTGTGCAGTATGAGGTCACGCGTTGTGGTGCAGGAGCAGCGGAGACAAACGATAGACCAAACCTGGTAGCTTAGCTTAGCGGTATGTGCGAGCTTCTCCATCATTGTGTTTAGTTCTTCACAGTACACATCTGCAGTAATGCTCATCCCGTTTGGTAAGAAGCTGTAATGTGTCACACAGGCGCTAGACCATCAAACAGTGACCATTTCTTTTCTAGGGGTAAATTTTCGTTTAGGTCATTGTTTTGGTACTGCACCAGGATCCAACCAACGCTTGCGATTGTCATACCGAATCCATTTTTCGTCGCAAGTAACAATGCGATTCAAAATTCCTTCTGTGCCTGTTGCAATGCAAAGCACGTACCTCGTTGATGGTCCGTGTCGCTTGTGCAGCGTTGCTGCCTCGACGATACTCATATTCCATAAATACTCGAATTTTGAACATATCCAGGAGAACGAAAAAGATTCAAATGCGATGAAAACATAACACTTTTAGGGGGGATGTTACCAACGTAGGGGTACCAGTGTGGTATCACCACTATAGTGGCTTGAGGATGCTCCTTGGTAGTACGGTAGTGAGTGTTGTAAATAAGTAAACACTTACGGTTCAATTGTATATTGTTCCAGTACACACAAGTAGATAAATAGCCACAGTACAGTCAGAAGGCACGTAAGAATTAGAGTAGCACAAGCACAGACAGTTTATAGTAACAGGCAGACAGTTATTAGCAAAATAGAAATATTCGTGAGTAAGCAATAACAATACTATTCGCGTAAGCATATAGCGAGAGCGCCGGATACGCGTCTTGCGTCGTATCGAGGATTCGACTGGTTTTACCTTGCTGCGCGTTCGCAGGCATCGTATGATCGTGCCATATCGATCGTTCGGCGGGCCGTACGTCGATAGGTCACATATCGAGTAATCTATCGATACATTGACCAACAGATGTGTTAATGAAAATGTGTATATAATATGTGTAAATAGTTATATATTTGTATATAGATTATATAATGTAAATATAGAAATTGTAAATATATGTTTAAACATGAAATTGAGTATAAAATTATAAAAATGTGTATAAGGAGCCTACACACTAATAATGCGCTAGTTAAATAATAAGTAAAACTTATTTTATATTAGCAGCTGAGCCTATTTCTTCAACTTTTTAGTGTTTAGTTTATTCTATACATCCTTGTTTAGCTATTTCTATGATGACTGATAATGAAGCATAGCCGGAGAGAGAGACTCTGATGGACAAAGTGAGAAAGTGTGATTTTTTTTTATTGCTTGTAGTGGCAGACGAGCCACGGTCCATCTGATGGTAAATGGTAACCGTCGCCCATGGACTCGACTATACCGAGAGTATTGTCAAGCCGCTGCTCACCAATTCATTTCACAGATGAAATGAAATATAAACGGCTATCTCCTGCTACAGCCAAAACGCAACGATGCGCTTCATGGCCGGTCACACGGGAGATGGTGGTACCAACCTGCTCGGGCCGGATACCAAGTGAGTACTCCCACTTGGTACCCAGCCCTGCCACCAGTCATACAATGGATGATAATTGGTGTCGTATAAGGCGACTAAGGGAAGTAAGCAGTTATCACCCATTTCATTACTGGTGGTAGAGCTGGGTACCAAGTGAGAGTAGTCACTTGATATCGGGCCGGAACGGGTTGGTACCACTGTCTCCTGTGTGACAGGTCATGAATCACGTCAGTGTGTTTTGGCTGTAGCACGAGATAGCCATTTTTTCTTTCATTTCATATCTGAGAAATGAAATGGTGCGCAGCGGCTAGACAATACTCTCGGCATAGTTGAGTCCATGAGCGACGGTTACCACTTACCATCAGGTGGGCCGTGGCTGGCCTGCCATCATTGCAATAAAAAAAATTGACACTGAAGGTGTTCTCGGTTTCCTTGTAGACTACGGGGATCTCGGTTTCAACCCCGCAAGCAAGTTTGACTTGGATAAAAAACAAATCTAGTATTCCAAATATGACATTTATTCAACAAAACTTCTACACACTGCTTACAATCTTGCATTAAATATAAATACAATTCTGAAAGGTACTATTTGGTGTTATAAATTATTTATTACACATAACAAGAACTACAAACTGTAGGAGGCCCAGATACACCTATAGTATATAAATAAATATATTTTTCAAAATTCCAATCGAAAAACACAATATTTTTCAATATATATATAAAAACTAAAAGGTGCTTATTTCAATTGTTTTAAATCCGCTCTTCTGTATTTCGACCACATGTGACGTTGAAACATGAAACTTGGTGCTTTTATACTTGTAAATACTATGTTGTTTTAGTGTAAACTGTTTATACCCAAAATATATATTTATGTAGTTGCCGTGGGATATACGAGTACAATAGAACTTTATAACGCTCTACGACTACATATATTTGAATAGATCATGCCATATTGTCTATTAGGTAATAGGATGTAGGTAAATATCTTATGTAAATGTCACGATAATTAGTAGATACAGGTCCCGTAAGCCTATACGAAATTATTTTTCTTGCATTATGCAAATACCACTAAATAATTTTAACAATATGTAGTTACTAAACATAAATATGTTTCTGAAGGCGATATTACATATTGTACCACTAGGCCATCAATTAGGAGCCTTTCATAAATGACGTCACACAAAATTCTGTCGTTACAATATACGATCTCCCCCCCTATAAATATTACTTACAAAATCTAGACCCCTACTTTTACCTTGATGATCCATTGCAATATTAAATTAAATGCAAACTGCGAACTTGCACGTTTCCTTAGGCCATTATTATAGTATACACATACTACTATTATTTTAATGATTTTAACGCTTGCAACACTTGAAGTCATAAATGAGTCACTACGTTATACCCGACATTTTTTAATTGTACAACAGTAACTTTTGGAAATTCATCTGCAACTGTTACAATGTTCCTACTAACACAATGCAATGCTTCGAAGTATAAGACCAATGATTCACGTCTCTTGCGTCAAGTGGACGAAGTTGGGTGATAAGTGAGTAATGAATAATTATCGTTATATAAAATATACAATTAATAAATACATAATTATGTTTCAAATCATAAAATATCTTTAATAATTATTGTTCAAAGCACCTATTGCAATATAACTATAAAATTGCTTTAACCTTCTAATCCATGGAATATAACAATTAAATATTGAAATACAAATACATTTTAGCATCAATTTCAAATACATAATGACTACGGGTTTGAACAACTAGATTTAGGCATACTATAAGTGCGATATTTTTACACAATAACATTTTAATAAAATATATATTACCTACCACATTTTCAATATTGGTAACACCACTTCACAACTATTACGTTTACACTTTATAAAAGACGGCTAATACCAGAGCACATCTCAGAATGAGAAATTTATCATTAATTGAATTAAGACTGCCTCGGTGGTGCAGCGGTGGTGTGAGCGACTGCTGACCATGAGGTCTCGAGTTCAATCCCCGGGTCGGGCAATGTTATTGAACTTTTTCGTACAAAGAAAAATTATCTGTAGTAGTCCGGAGTCTGGAAATGTACCCGGTAGACGGCAATAGGTTCGCCCCCTATTACGTGGGGCTAAACATAGCTGGCGAATCGTAGAAGTGTAATACACCTCTTCCTACCCCTTCGGGGAATGCAGGCGTGATGTATGTGTGAATAAAGATGTTGTCTTTTCAAAATGTGGTTACATTGCCAACATTAAATAATGGAATAACATATTTCAATCTAAAAAATAACGATAAAATACAAAAAATATACAAACAAATACAAGCTTATCAACTTAGGCCATTTACATATTTTGAACTGACAAAATACAGTACATGACTCTCAATTACAAAATACCACTAGCCTTTTCACGCGGCTCCGCGGTAGTCAAAGTTAGTGTTTATGTTATTGTTATATCCCAGGTTCCCGGTACAGTAAGTAAATATTATTATAAAGCAAAAATAAAAATAAATATTATAAAGCATTGTTGTTTTAAATATCTTAAATATACGATATATGTATATATATAGCTCTGTTACAGCTTTATAATAGTATAGTATAGAGGATACACTATACTATACTACTTTGAAACAAGTATTATATATGAATAATTACTATAAAGTAATTATTCATATATAATACATGTAGGGATGCGTGTGGGGCCGGCTTTAGAATTGTCCCACCCCTCTCTACCCACGGGAGTCGTAAGAGCCGACTGAGGGAATACCGGGGGAGTGGGCAGCAGCACTCCCTCGAGTATTAACAACATCCACTGCGATCGCCAACCCGCCTGCCAAGCGTGGCGATTACGGCATTATCCCCCATGACGGGACCGCTCGTTGTGGCGTTCTCTTGGGGAGGCCTATGTCCAGCAGTGGACGTTGAAAGGCTGATGGATGGATGGATATGAATAATAGAGATTTTCTACTAAAATAATTAAACATTCCATACCAATATAGCTACGGTGATAATGGCAAAGACACGTTAAAAATAACTGTTATTATTGTAGTCATGTACTGTATATACGATTAGTTTGTAGGGCTGGTACAAAAATGATTGTTCACAATAATATTAATACTACAACATTATAGAATAATATTGTTTTGGCTATACCGGTAAAATATCTCACGTGACGCAACTTGGCGAGAACTTGTGTAGATATATTTTTTTTTATTGCTTGTGATGGCAGACTAGCCACGGCCCACTTGATGGTAAGTGGTAACCATCGCTCATGGGCTCAACTATACCAAGAGTATTGTCAAGCCGCTGCGCACCATTTCATGTCTTAGATATGAAATGAAAGATTAAACGGCTATCTTCTGCTACAGCCAAAACACACTGACGTGATTCATGACCGGTCACACAGGAGACGGTGGTACCGACCCGTTCGGACCCGATAGCAAGTGAGCACTCTCACTTAGTACCCAGCCCTACCACCAGTGATACAATGAGTGATAATTGCTTATTTCTCTTAGTAGCCTTGTACGATACCCGCGGAAAAGGATAGGGTGGTGACACTTGTATTCTTAGTCCGTCACCACACGAACAAATACACAATATATTAAAATAATGATAAATTAGAAGCCTTTTGAAAGAAGATATAAAGAAGAGACAGAGTAGTCCTAAAGATAATCAATTAAAGTCTATACTAAAGATGGCAACCAATATTTCTTGGTACACCATGTCTATTTAAACAGCTTTTAAAAACCAATCATTCATTCATTCGGCTTAGCAGCATTTTTAGTATTGCTGAATCCATGAGCGACAGTTAGCACTTACGTGGCCCGTGGCTCGTTTGCTACCAATAAGAAAATATATCTGCCCTATTATTATAACATTCGAAATGACGGTTATTAATACCACAGACTAGAAACTGTGAGTCTATAACCTACTTACATTTTACCAGTACGCCAATATAATTAAAAACATCTACGAACAGCTATATCGAACCACAATGACTAGATTTAAAACCTATGAAATAGATTACAAATGAATATAGTCAGTTAGGACAAATTATATTCATTTTATACAAATAAATTTGTACTTGACCCCTGTGACGCCCCGCGTTAAGGCGCTCCGCCGATCCTCCTTCACTGTGGGGTCAGCACTAAATTAAATTAGGTAGATATACGATTCTTATATTGGAATAGGTAGGCTTTGTATGCTGTAAGCAGCTGGTATTACAGGTTAGAGTAGAACTTTAAAATAAGCAACCAGAGACAAAAGAGAAAGGGCCACAGAGTACACGGTACTTTATAATCCATAACGTGTTGTCAAATAATTTACCCTTTGTATAATGTATGCCACATAGATATTGTAAAATTCTTTCCGAAGTTCCTCTGTAAGCGTAATGGTAATCGATAAATTCTAAATACCCCTAGTTTGACACGATCTTATGGCACAATAGGTGCAACACTATTTAGTGTCGCCCGTAATGCAGTGCCGCTTCAAAAAGGAATCGTTATATAAAATATACCAGTTTAATTTTATATAATCAATTTAGCCGAAGGATTTCATGACATGACCCCATTTTTATCCCTAGGTCCCTTTCCTTTAATTTCCTTAGTTTTAACCCGCCATATTCTATATAGAGATTCGTTATCACGTGTCTCACAAACAAATACACAAACACACACACAATAACGACTACATATAATTTGTGCGTATCGACCTAAGTTTACATACCACAAATCCACATACGGAGGTTAGGTACTTTAATAATACATACACCGATTAAATCACTAATTTATATAAATATATCATTTATATTAATATATTTATTGCTGTCTCTGTTTCACAGACCAAAGAGCTCGATAGATCTCACTTACATTAATTAATTGTACTCCAAAGGTCTAATGAATATACTAAAACGTGTCAGTATAATTTGCTTTGGTTGGCAACACTAAACGAATATGGCAAATGTAAACATTCCAAATTTCGATTCATCTACAGGTCCCCTGTGGTTTATATTATTTAAGGGCCAGTCTGGAAGCCAACTAGCATAACGTTAAAAATTGCAAGTCTAATGTTACATCTATTTTATGACATCACGATTTCTGGTGAATTTCTCATTAGTTTACTGTGTTGCCAGCCATAATAAAACATTAATAACCTGTTGTTACTAGTTTCAAAGATTTGGAATGACATTTAGTAGATTCGGTCTCCTATTTTAAATTTACTGGTAGTATTATAAACACGGTAGCTGGCAACCCATTTTAATTTCATTCTAATATTAATTCAGATATTCAAACTATAGAACTTCTATATTGTATCATTATTTCAAAATCTCAGATGCTAATTGGTGCTAAAATAATCACACTACTATACTTGTAATACTAGGCATTAGTTAGATCTGTAAACACTATATTCTAAGATACCTATATAATTTACTATATATGGGGTTCAATGTAACACGAATTAACTTACACTACGCAAATTGTTTTCAAAACACCCTACCCTACTCCACAAAACACAATATTATGACAATCTAAAACACGGTTTTCAGTAAACCTCACCAAGTTGGCTAACAGACCAAACCTTTCTACAAAACTACGTAATATAAGCTAACATTCAAATTTTTAAACAGTAATTACAATAATTCAAACATAAAACAACCATTGAAATCGTAAACTATAAAATAAAAGTGACACCACACTCATTTTTAATCATAACCACTGAACCAGTTCAAAAGCATACCACTTCTATTCTCTAGTTTACGATTTCCATGAAAACAACTACATTTACTTATTGCTTTGTGGCTCCATTATCCGGAAGACATAGACTACTCTATAAGGTTCTTAGATAAAATTTCGTATATGACATAACAGTTTTTCTAAGGAAATTCATTACTCTTTGTACATAAGGATGTAAACTATATCACATATACATGTCATATGAAATAAGTTATATAAAATACAAACAGACTTCCAAACTATATAAATATGAGTAAGTAGAGGCCACGTCAAATATTTAGCCTCAGCTCAGTGTTACGTGAATATAGACGCAAATCATAGGTTTTTACAGATTTTAAAACCTATTCTAGCGGTAACCACCGCTTAACCTGGGGCGTGCTTTGTTAGTCCCGTATACCAAAAAAATCCCGTAAACTCACATTCAGACCAAATTTAAAATTTGACGAAACCTAGGCATATATAATACATAGTTACTTATAATTTTGGAAATATTTTAATATAAATTCTTTTACTGAAAATAAATATGACATACATAGTTAAAAAGGATTTTTAATAATTAGGCCTAGATGTTATCAACTATAAAAGTGTTCCTAAAGAAACTAATATATTCATTTTATCTAATAAGGAATTGTGTGGGAGGTAGAGTAACAAGGTAACTTTGTAGAAGTAGCAAAATGGAAAAGTTAAATGCATTATTAATAATGCATTTAGCATTATTTTATATGGCAACTAAAAATACTGTACGATAAAACTGGTACCGTATAATAAGGCATTTGTATAATTATAATACTTCTGCAACTTTTAATCCAAATAATCATTCCGTTTGCAATTTTTACTTTACTCTTAAATAAGTATAGTTCACAGACGTCGTAATAATAAGACTATTATAGAAATTACCAAGTAGTATTTTCAAAATTATCAGTGTGCTAGAACTTTTCTACGGCGTAATATGACGCTATGTTACATAGATCGACTTCTTATTATTAATATTTTTATGAATTATCCATATATCCGTTTAATTGAATGAGATACTAAAGACTTAAATTGATTCTGTTAATTGAAAATAATGAATAATTAAATAATTAAATTATTTATAAGCTACATTTAGTAAGAGTATTTTTTTCCATCATTGTACTTTTAATGCAGCGAAAAAAAATAATTTTGATAAAAGAAAGTATGTGAGCTTCTTTGTTAGTAGGTACTTCAAATATCTTAAAACCATAATAAAAAAAAGTGTGTGCGTGTAACCTTTACGCGCGATTGAAGTAAAACTTCTTTGGCGTTGACGGAAAAAAAAAACTGCAATTTAATTTTTTTTTTTTTTAAACTGTTGAATTTTTATTCACTTTGCTATTCACAATTGATCCGTTTGAAAATTTGGAAATAAATAATCCTAATTGATTATGATATTTGCCACTAGCTGGCGTATAAGTCAAGAAGCGTGGAGTATATGACATATACTTACGACCAATCCAAATTATTATTTTTAAATAGCGGAAACTACACAGACTATAGTAAGCGTTACTTCCGTCAGAAAGAAAATCTGAGTTACTCCCTAATCGCGCGTAAAGAAGTTTTACTTCAAAACTCTTTTACTTAATTTATATTCATATTCTTTTTTTTATTGTGTTCTGAATCTTAAAAATTAAATTTTAATATTGTACAGACTAAAATTTCCCATAAGTATATTGGTAACACCTGCACGTTGAGAAACAAAAGATCTCAATTTTGAAACCCTGGACTATAAATAAAATAAATATATTCTTAAATATTTTTTTCTTTTTTAGCAGTAGCATCGTTTTGGACTAGAAAACTTAATAATAGCTTTTTAAATATTTATATGGCAATTTGTTAATTATGTTTTAGAATATTTTATTGATATAGTAAAACTAAACGTAAGAAATAATATAAAAATAAAAAGTTCTCAATGTCTAAGAAAACAAGAAAGAAGAAATTTAGATTTTTTTGGTAAGAAGCAGATTTATTATTAGATTACTGCAAAAACTGTCTCAACCAGTGAATTTTATAGAATAAATACTAAATTGGTTTCACTTAATTATATTCAGATGATTTACCTAGCTTTAATATAGATTAAATTATATAACTATATATTCTTATGTTGTTTCGTTCACTTAAGAGCATTTCAGTTTGTCAGGTTTAAATGCGACAACATAACGGAGAGATGCCAGTTTAAGGTGCATTAAATATCATTTTTTGAAGGCATAAAAACCCCAAATCCCACGAAATTTACAACAACTAATAAATTTCTGTATATGATTGATCTGACTAGCCAATTATAAAAATGATAAAAAATGTATTAATCTATACCACAGAGATAGTATGTTAATTTCTTATCCATCTTCTTCATTTTTAATGCCAAAATTTACGTCCTCATTACCAATTTCGTATAAAATGTTGTTAACAACTTACATTGATAGTACAAGTATTAGGTAAGCGTACAATTTTTTTATTGTTCAGAGCCCAACTTTTTCTTTTCGGAAAAGTGTTCTTTTCCGAAAAGTATTCTTTTCTGAAAAGTATTCTTTTCCGAAAAGTATTCTTTTCAGAAAAGTAGAGTATGATACGACATAATATACCTACACTCAGAACAATTATTTGGTAATGGTGGTCGAGAAACGAGCCTCAACTCTCAGCATTGGGGATCATTACACATTTTATATATATTATATTATCTTCTTATTATATATATTATTATTATAGTAGCATTTCTTTCACATTTGATCCATTTGGCACCTACCTAAGATATTTTCTGCACGACCTAAAGGTTGACTGGCAGAGAATGCTTTTAGCATTAAGTCCGCCTTTGTACAAATAGTGCATGAAGTTTTTAAATAAATAAAATAAATAAAAAATTATCGAAACCACTCTGCCATCTGTAAATTAAATTCCCTGTACAATTAATTGATTTTAAGCTAACATACTACCTCTGAAGTATATAAATTATGTCATACTGAGAACTTGCAGGCAGTTAAGGCGAGGTGTGCTGTCGTCTTCGTCGTCGGAACACAAGAGCGAAGATGCTTCTGAGGCGACGCCATCGTCTGCGACCACCACCCGTCGATATACCGGACCCCATGAGCGATAGCTGAAATATGAAGGGTTTTTTTAATAGTACGTGGGTGCCTGGGTAGCAAGCAATCTGATCGTAATCGGTTACCGTATCCTATACTATAGACGCTAGCAACACCAGAGGAATCACCCGCGTGTCGCCATCTCCAAGGAAAGGTATAGGAGGTGGATAGCACGGATAATAAGGAGAGGATGGTTAGGATATTAAGGAGAGGATAGGGAGACTCACTCACCATACGAAACAACGGTAGTAGTGCCCACCGGTTTCACGGTGATTCAAAGTAACTTAAACGGCTTTTTTTCACGTATAAATTAGGTCAAATTTTAACTACCTTTACCCCGACGCTTCAACTGCGTTATGACAGCCGTGGTCAAGTTGAAACGTCGGGCTAAAGGTAGTTAAAATTTTACCTAATTTATATGCAAAAAAAATACCCGTTTCCATCCATCCATCCATCAGCCTTTTATCGTCCACTGCTGGACATAAGCCTCCTCAAGAGAACGCCACAGCGAACGGTCCTGTGCCACCTGCACCCAACGACTGCCTGCGACTTTAACCAGGTCATCGGTCGACCTGGTGGGAGGCCGTCCTACACTGCGCCGTCCGTTACGCGGTCGCCACTCGAGAACCTTTCTTCTCCAACGGTTGTCAGTTCGTCGAGCGATGTGGCCTGCCCATTGCCACTTCAGCATGCTGACCCGGCAGGCTATGTCGGTCACTCCCGTTCTCCTACGGATTTCCATATTACGGATCTTATCACGTAGAGAGATCCCAAGCATAGCCCGCTCCATAGCACGCTGAGCGACTTAAAGCCTTGATATAAGACCAACATTCGGAGACCACGCCTCTGTGCCGTAAGTCATCACTGGTAACACACACTGGTCGTAGACCTTCGTCTTCAGACACTGTGGAATATTACACAAGAAAATCTCCTTCAGCTTCCCGAACGCTGCCCAGCCGAGCTGGATTCGTCGATCGACCTCTTTCTCGAAGTTGTGTCTACTTAACTGGACAGTTTGTCCCAGGTATACATAGTGGTCGACAACTTCGAGAAGCGCACTCCCGACACGCATGTGAAGTTAGCCCCCCAATGTAAAAAAAATAAAAAAATATGGTGAGTTCTAGTTGCCCCCCACATAGTTCTGAAGTTCTTTGTACTTTTTGGAAATAGTTCTGTTGTTTACGCTATGTAAATTGGTTTTGAAAATAATGGGGGGCTAACTTCTCAAATGGTATTTTTTGCGGGTTTGCACCGAGAAAAGTATTGGTCGGATCGAAAAATGTCCTTAGGATAATATGTAGAACTCTTTGGGGGGCAAACAGAACTTAAGCCAAAAATCCGATTTCTCAAAAAAAATGTTTATTTTTTTTTGTCTAGGCATAAGTACATTAAATTTTCACAGTATCAAAATCAGTTGTAGGGAACATTTGGAGAACTCTTTGGGGGGCAACTAGAACTCTTTTTAGAAATCACATTTTCCAAAAAAATAATTATTTTCAATGATTAATTTATTTTTGCCTACGTCTAGTACATTCATTTCTCACCGTATCAAAATAAGTTGTAGGTAACATGTGTAGAACTCTTATGGGGGCAACTAGAACTTTTTTTAGAAACCACATTTTCCAAAAAAATTAATATTTTTAATGATTAATTTATTTTTGTCTACGTCTAGTGCATTCATTTTTCACCGTATCGAAATAAGTTGTAGTGAATATTTGTAGAACTCTTTGGGAGGCAACTTGAACTCTTTTTAAAAATCCTATTTAAAAAAAAAATATTTTTAATTAATAATTTATTTTTGCCTACGCCTAGTACATTCATTTTTCACCGTATCGAAATAAGTTGTAGAGAACATCTGTAGAACTCTTTGGGGGGCAACTGGAACTCTTTTTAGAAATCAAATTTTCCAAAAAAATAAATATTTTTACTTATTAATTAATTTTTGCCTACGTCTAGTACATTTATTTCTCACCGTATCAAAATAAGTTGTAGCGAACATTTGTAGAACTCTTTGGGGCGCAACTAGAACTCTTTTTAGAAATCACATTTTCCAAAAAAATATATATATTTAGTTAATAACTTATTTTTGCCTACGCCTAGTACATTCATTTTTGACTGTATCAAAATGAGTTGTAGGGAACATTAGTAGAACTCCTTGGGGGGCAACTAAAACTCTTTTTAGAAATCACATTTTCCAAAAAAATAATATTTTTAATGATTAATTTATTTTTGCATACGCCTACTACATTCATTTTTCACCGTATCGAAATAATTTGTAGGGAACATTTGTAGAACTCTTTTGGGGGCAACTAGAACTCTTTTTAGAAATCACATTTTCTGCCATCGTTGGCAATTCAAAAAAAATGTGAGGTATTTTAAATATGATTGGTAATGTTACGAATAAAATTAAAGAAAGAAGGCTGTTATAAAATAATAAATCATCAAAACGGTTTTTATTTTAATATAAATATCGTTAGAATCGTGAATTTTTAAGGATTTCGAAATGTATTTGGCTATTATAGGAGAAAAGAACTTGGTTCAATTCAACCCTACGAAGACAGATTTTCGCGTTCACTGCAAAGAAGGACGCATTTGTCGTGGCGCCAGTTCCAAGGGTTAACTCTCCCGGTCTCCGAGAGTATTGGGATACTCGGCATCGTTATATCCAGCAAAGTCTAATTCAGGAGTAATTTGGAGGACAAAGCCAAATTGGCGAGCAAAAAACTGGGCGTCCTGTACAGAGCCAAGCGATACTTCATTTTTGGGCAGGCGCACCAAAATATCAGCTAGACCCACTTGACTCTCTGCAAAGGCGTGCTGTTTGAACTGTCGAAGATCCCAATCTCACGGATGGACTGGAGATATTGGGGCGGCGGAAAGACTTTGGGGCTCCTCTGTATGCTCTATCGACTCTTAACTTGCTGCAGTATTCCCCAAGAGTTACGACGTGTCCCTCTTTAAACGAGGTTTGAGAAGAGCACTTACGGTAGGCGTTGGCTTATTGGCAACCACTGAAGAAATGCAACATTTAAAAAAAAAATATTTTTAAAAATGTGATTTCTAAAAACTCATAATTTAGAAAATTTATTTTTTTGGAATATGTGATTTCTAAAAAGAGTTCTAGTTGCCCCCCAAAAAGTTCTACAAATGTTACCTACAACTTATTTCGAAACGAAATATCAATGTACTAGGCGTAGGCAATAATGAACTAATCATTTAGAAAATTTGTTTTTTGGAAAATATGATTTTTAAAAAGAGTTCTAGTTGCCCCTCAAAGAGTTCTACAAATGTTCCCTACAACTTATTTTGATACGGTGAAAAATGAATGTACTAGACGTAGGCAAAAATAAGTTGATAATTAAAAATATTTATTTTTTTGGAAAATGTGATTTCTGAAAAGAGTTCTAGTTGCCCCCCAAAGAGTTCTCCAAATGTTCCCTACAACTTATTCCGATACAGTAAAAAATCAATGTACAAGGCGTAGACAAAAATAAATTAACAATGAAACATTTTTTTTTTTGGAAAATGTGATTTTTAAATCGAGTTCTCGTCTCCCCCACAGAGTTCTACTAATGTTCCCAACAACTTATTTCGATACGGTGAAAAATGAATGTACTAGACGTAGGCAAAATAAATTAATCATTAAAAATATTTATTTTTTTGGAAAATGTGATTTCTAAAAAGAGTTCTAGTTGCCCCCAAAGAGTTCTACAAATGTTCCCTACAACTTATTTTGATACGGTGAGAAATGAATGTACTAGACGTAGGCAAAAATAAATTAATAATTAAAAATATTAATCTTTTTGGAAAATGTGATTTTTAAAAAGAGTTCCAGTTGCCTCCAAAAAAAAATCCAATCAGTTTTTTGTCTTGAGTTCTGTTTGCCCCCCAAAGAGTTCTACATATTATCCTAAGGACATTTTTCGATCCGACCAATACTTTTCTCGGTGCAAGCCCGCAAAAAATACCATTTGAGAAGTTAGCCCCCCATTATTTTCAAAACCATTTTTGGGCTATGTAAACAACAGAACTATTTCCAAAAAGTACAAAGAACTTCAGAACTATGTGGGGGGCAACTAGAACTCATCATATGTTTTTATTTTTTTTACATTGGGGGGCTAACTTCACATGCGTACTCCCGACCAGGACCGGTGCTGAAATGACATGGACATTAGACATGACTTTCGTCTTGTCCAAGTTCATTTTTAGACCCACTAGTCGGGAGACACGACTGAGGTCGTTGAGCATGGTACCAAGGCCCTCCAGCGATTCTGCCATGACCACGATATCATCTGCAAATCGAAGGTGAGTGATGTATTCCTGAACTCGGACAGACATAGTGGCGTTTCTATACAAACACTTCAACACTTCGATGTATCGATAGTCAATTTGGCACCGCTGAAGGGACTGCAGCACCGCCCAAGTTTCGATCGAATCGAAGGCTTTCTCGTAGTCCACAAACGCTAGACACAGAGGCAGATTATACTCCTCGGTCTTTTGTATAATCTGGTGCAGCGTATGTATGTGGTCTACGGTACTATAGCCTTTTCGGAATCCAGCTTGTTCGGGAGGCTGGAAGTCGTCGATCCTGCGCGTGAATCGATTAGTAATGTCCCTCGAGAACAACTTATAGACATGGCTCAAGAGCGAGATAGGTCTGTAATTCTTCAAGAGGGTTCTGTCACCTTGTTGAAGAGCAGCACCACCACGCTCCTAGTCCACGACTCTGGAACGTCGCCCCCGAGAACGACGGAATTGAAACGCCTCTGGAGGGCTTTGAGGACCGGCTTTCCGCCTGCCCTCAGAAGGTCTATAGTAATTCCGTCGTCTCCCGATGCCTTTCCGTCCTTTAGTTGTTTGAGAGCCATTCTGATCTCGTACAGGCTGACGTCCGGGATAACTTCGGTATAGTGCCGAGTTAGCTTGGATCTGGGTTCATGGACCAAGCTGACAACAGGATTCTGGGATCTGTATAACTGTCCATAGAACTCGTGAACCTCTCTTAATATCTCATCTTTGGAAGAAACAACAGTGTCATCATTGGTCTTTAGCTTGGTCAGCTGGCTTTTCCCAACAGACAGATCTTTTGCGAACACTTTGGAACCTTGGTCCTGCTCTATCGCCTCTTTAATACGCAAGGTATTAAATCGGCGAATGTCTCGTCGCATAGACTTGCGAGATCTGCCTGTTTAGTCGCCTCTGATTGGACCAATAAGCCGAAGACTGCACCGTCATTTCTGTCCGTCTCGCCATGAGCTTAAGAGTTTGGTCCGAAAGGTTTTGAGTTCTATTGACGCGACTGGTCTTAAAAAAGTTCGCCCCGACCGCTTGGACAGTTTCCACGAACCTGTTGTTCATATCGTTCACTGAATCGCACTCGTCTAGGCATTGAAAGCGATTTTGTAGTTCGAGCTGAGTTTTCGGGGTTCTGGTATTGAGCAGGTGTTGGTCGAAGCGTAGACTTCATCAAGCGTGACCTCTCGACTTTCATATTTAGATTCAATATACCTCTAACTAAGCGGTGATCACTTCCAGTTTTAATCCTGCTGATCACTGAGACATCATTGAATATGTGTCGTTTGTCCGTTAAAATGAAACTGATCTCATTTTTCACTGAACCATCAGGGCTAATCCAGGTCCATCTTCGCTGGGACTGTTTCCTGAAGAAGGAATTCATCATAAAGAGGCCTTCCTTCTCCGGAAAATCAGACAACATCTGGCCCCTGTGGTTCCTCTGCCCAAATCCATATTGCCCCACCTTCAGCTCATCGTCTCTCCTTATATCTAGTTTTGCGTTGAAATCTCCCATAACCACCATGAAGTGACTTTTAGACGCGTGAATGGCTTTCGAGATTTCCTCGTAAAGGGCCTCCACTTCGTCGTGGGAATGTGTCGAGGTCGGTGCGTAAACCTGTATGACCTTCAGCGAATACCTTTTGGTTATTCTGAGTATAAGGTACGCTACCCTACTCGACACACTCTCAATCTTCTCCACATTACCTATGAGACTTGCGAACGATAAACCTGACACCACCCTGGGACTGTTGGTCGCCCTCCCGGTGGAAGAGCAAGTTTCCGGACTGGAGGATTATCGTGCCCTGTCTTCGCACTTCTGATAATCCTACAGCTTCCCATCGGATCTTGCTCAGTTCCTCTTCCAGCGCGGTGATCCTCTCGTCAGTCCTCAGTGTCCTGACGTTGTGCGTTACCAGGGCCAGAAGTCGTTTCTGGTAGCCGGATTGCGACCGGAGATTCTTAGCACCCCCTAAATTAACCAAATTTTGTAAAATCATATAACTAGGTAGATGAAACCGTTGAAACAACTTGCCTTTGACGTCTACCATCTAAGTCCACCCGTGATCAAGCATGCTGTAAAGTATTCGAAACGTCGAAATAGTAGAAAATCAAGTAAACGCAACGTAGTTTTATTTCAAAATATGTAACATTCGTGTAAATATCAGAAAGTATTAAACAATACATACTATTACAATAAATTAAAACGATACCAACCAGTGTTTATTTTACACAAAATAAATTCAGTATGAATGTTTTGATCTGTATTTAGCACTCAACATGCTCAGCTACTTTAAAAAACAAATTATTTGTGAATGTGGAAAAAAAGAGAGCTAGCAAAGAGAGTGCAAGCAGGATTCGAACCAGCGTCCCATCCAATCCAGGGAAGTGCTCTGGACCGCTAA
This sequence comes from Leucoma salicis, assembly GCA_948253155.1. NCBI lineage: Eukaryota > Metazoa > Arthropoda > Insecta > Lepidoptera > Erebidae > Leucoma > Leucoma salicis. The sequence goes on along the minus strand of OX411820.1, from coordinate 6,105,630 downwards.
GCTATCGCAGTCACCCAACGGCAACTCGGAATCTCCACTAGAGTAAAGCTTTCTTTTTTCACTTTCACAATTTTTTTTTCCCTTACATTATGAATATGTCACTCTCGCAGCAGTACAGGTATAATGTACTTATGAAAAATGTCACCTGTCTCTGTCTCTCCAGGCGACGTATCTCTCTAACGAGCGCGTGGAAGGCATCATCGACGAAGTGTCGTAGCGCGGCCGATGTTTCGAAGAACGGACACCCGAGCTGAGTAGCCAAAGCTTTGCCTTCTTCAATTGTTACCTAGAAACACATTCACTTGTTAGAACAGATATAGGGGAAAAACAGATCTTTAATGTCCCTTGTGTCCGAGTACAATGGGTGGTGTTGGCATGGACAAATTTATAATTAAAAAAAAAATACCTTAGCAATATAATTTTTAAAACATTTAATAAGTGTTGTTGACAACTAATTTAGATTTATATTTTTTTTTAGTAGTTAGATTTATATTTTTTTTAGTCCTCAGAACTTAATAATGATATACAGTTAATTTAAGGATGTAAAAATTATGGTAGGCTTAATAAATGTGTGTAATCGTAAATATACTTAATGTTAAAATGTATGGTTATAAAAAAAATATATCTTTATATAGACTATTTTTTTATTATAAGGGGTGAGGTGTAGTGTCTGTACTAATATTATATTCTATTATCTCTTTTTTTGGACAGTTGGTAGTGTGAGGCCTTCACCCACTAAAGAAACCCGCGGTGTGCCATCCTCCGCCTTTATTGACGGGCCACTGAAACTATATTACATTCCTTCAGTGGTATTATATTATATGACCTAAGCTAAGTACATAAATCAATGTTTAATCTTTAATAAAGCAGCTTCAAATCAGATTTCATTGTATCATTTACACTCGTTCCTATAATGTCAGCCCTTACGTCATAATATCTAGGCCTTTTCACACTTTAGAGCGACAGACCACATCACATATTGTCATACAAAGCGATACCCTGTCCCGCCCTCTTGAGACCTAATCAAATGTGACAGATAAGCAAAGGTGAACTATCAAAATTTTATTCATACTTGTCTAAATCTAGGAGCCAGATCCAGTTTATTCCCCACCAACACCAGCGGCAGTCGCTCAGCTGGTCGGGCCTGAGCCAGTAAACGCCGGTAGTCAGAGGCCGCACGGAATGACCTCCGATCCGTTACCGAGTAACACAGCACAAAGCCTTCGCCAAACCGCATATACTGCTCTCGCATTGCTGTGAACTCAACCTGCAAGAGACATGCCGCTTAGGTGTTTGTTTGTATATTATGCTCTCACACCATAACTACTTAACTGCTCATGTTTAGCATACATATACGAGGGGTGATCCAAAAGTAATGATAATGAAAATAAAACACGGTAATTAAAGTTAAAATAATAATTTATTTTTCTACTTAGTCTCCTAACAAATCAATACATTTAGTCCATCTTTTTTCTAAACCCAGGATTCCCTTTGAAAAAAATTCCTTTTCTTGACCCTCCCAAAACGCCTCAACAGCGGCCATAACTTCGCTATTGTCTTCAAATTTCTTGCCTCGGAGGTGTTCCTTGAGCCGAGGAAAGAGGTAAAAGTCACTAGGAGCCAGATCTGGCGAATAGGGAGGGTGTTCGACCAGTTCGAATCCCGTTTCTTGAATGGCAGCCATCGCAACTGCGGCTTTGTGAGCCGGTGCGTTGTCTTGGTGAAACAGCACTCCAGCTCGCAGTTTGCCGCGTCTTTTTTCCTTAATGGCCTCCCGTAATCTTCTTATTTGGTCTGCGTAGTAAGAGCCCGTAATAGTGGCTCCCTTTTCCAAATATTCCACCAAAATTATTCCTTTAGCGTCCCAAAAAACAGACGCCATAACCTTTCCCGCCGAACTTGAGACTTTGAATTTCTTTGGCGTCGGTGAGGAGGCTCGCTTCCAAGTCATCGATTGTTTTTTTGTTTCAGGATCAAAATGGTGGATCCAGGTCTCGTCCATAGTCACAAAACGCAACAAAAAATTTTCTTTATCTGCTTGGAACTTTTCGAGTTGACCCTCGAAATGTCAACTCGTTTTTTCTTTTGCTCGTCGGTTAACATTCTGGGAACCCAACGCGCAGAGACCTTTTTCATATGCAACTCGTTCGAAATGATTCTTTTAACGCTTCCATATGAGATCCCTGTGACCTCAGCTACATGCCTGATGGTCACTCTTCGATCTGCCAACACAACATCTTCGACTTTTTTCACGTTGTCTTCTGTGAGGGACGTGGATGGGCGTCCTTCGCGATATTCATCTTCAGTGGATGTTCTGCCCAGCTTAAACTCCTAGGCCCAGCGTGCAACTGTAGAATATGGAGGAGCAGAGTCCCCCAATGTTTCCACTAAGTCACAGTGTAAGTCTTTTGTAGACATTTTTTTCAAACAGAGGTACTTGATCACAGCTCTAATTTCGTTTTTCTCCATGTTGATGTTATCTCTTCGACAGTTCGTATTCAAATGAATGTATCTCCCGGAAATCCTGACCTATTTATATGATTTTTTTAGGCTGACGTAGTGAGTGTATAGGCTAGCGAAAAAATTTTTTTTGGATTTTTATGTGGACCTGAAGTAACCAATTATCATTACTTTTGGATCACCCCTCGTAGTCCAGAATCCGGAAAAGGATATCCATCCAACCATCCATTAGCCTTTCGACATCCACTGCTGGACATAGGCCTCTGCAAGAGAACGCTACAACGAGCGGTCCTGTGCGCTCATATGGGGGGATAGTGCCGTAATCGCCTTAACGCTTGCCAGGCGGGTTGGCGATCGCAGTGGATGTTGTTAATACTCGAGAGAGTGCTGCTGCCCACTCCCCCGGCATTCCCTCAGTAGGCTCTTACGACTCCCATGGGTGGAGAGGGGTAGGACAATTCTAAAGCCGGCCCCACACGGGAAAAGGATATAGGGCTATTTATATCCTGAAAAAGTTTAAGGTTCTTGTGGATTAGCAATTTTTACATAGAGATTAATATTCTTCACGTACACCCAGACAAAGTTGACTGCACAGATGGAGGAGTTATTTAGCTATCAGCCTCCCGCCCGAGTGTTGTGTGTTCGATTCCCACACAGGACAACCCTTTGTGTATATCGTGACAATGCAATATTACGATGAGATGGAGCTGATCTAATGATGGAGCTGGAAGGTGGTCATAGGAACTCTATAATGAAACGGCGCACCCTTATCGAGTTTGGACTCGTTTGATTCGTCTTGACGAGTACTTTATCTCTAGATGGTATCTAGGGTCTGATGATGAAGCTGGAAGATGGCCACAGTAACTCTATAATGAAACGACGCAACCTCATAGAGTTTGGACTAGTTTGATTCGTCTTCACGAGTACTTTGTCTTTAGATGGTATCCAGGGTCTGATGATAATGACTTATGTCCATTTTATACCCATTGAAAAAGTTATGATCATTTTGTCCCTCAAAATAATTTCGATGTTTTTACACCTGGCAGATGTCCCGCGACATCTATTTATAAAAAAGAAAATAAAAAAGTTGCGTACAGAATCTAGTACAGCAAGCCCCTTATTCGAGAAAACATAATACTGATCTAAAACTATTTAATCTGACAGCCGGTTTGTTATTTTCTGTCAAATTTTCAATGTATTTTGTTGAAAAGGGGCAAAGAGTATTTAATAGTAGTTAAATCAGTGCTACAGAGCTAGTTTTTGTTTAATATGTGGTATAGGCTTACTTACTTGTCCCGCCGTATCTAATATATCCAACAAAGCTGGCTCCCCATCAATGACTGCCTGCTGTTGGTAGGAGTCCTCTGAAAAAAATATTCCTAGCTGAGATAATAATAAAACAAGAAATTATAAAAAAAAAAACAATTTTACGGATGGTAACCTTTTTAATATTATAGATGGGAAAGTAAATTTATTTGTTATGCTCTCACACCCCAGCTACTTCAACAATCATCACATTATTTTAGCACACATACATATAGTCCAGCATATAAAAAAGAATGTAGCCGGATCAACTGCCCCAATACTGAGGCTGTGTGCATAAACAAATTTTACTATATAAACCTTGTTTTTATAACAGCTAAAATTAATTAAAATAATATGATATTTTATAGACTGTATAGAAATAAAATATTATATTTCCCATTACTTTAGCTGATTCACTAATAATTATCAATTAAGGGTTTTTTTTTTTACACGCTTTTTTCTTCCTATTTTCGGTCTGTCTCCCATCCAGGGACAATGAAAAGTATGTGTGTCTATAATATAATTGGCTTGGGCAAAATAAGAACCTCTGGCCCAATTGTCTCTACAAGAGTTAATCTATTTCGCTGTTGTGGTACTCAGTTGTCATCCTGGGGTATTCTGCGCATCAGTCTATGTTGTGCGTGACTTTCGTCCATCAACGTTTTAGCTAGGATGTTTGGATGCTTTTTGATTCTCTCTCTGTATGATATTGTGAGATTGGCAATTAAAGGTAACAAATCCTATAATTTGTTGACAATATACACAGCAACACCATATTTTCCATACTTAAGGTGCCATAAGAAGTAATCAAGAAAATAAAAGGAAACCCGAAACCGGAAGAACCTTCTTCAGATAATGTAGGGGATATGGTATGGCGGTTGCTTCTCAGCATCTCCTCCCTACTGCTTAGCTTTAGCACAATGGGACTGGCATAGAATTACCCACGTGATATGATTATCATCCTGATATTATAATATAGAAAGTTAAAAACAGCTGAACAGGTTTGGTTGCCATATGTAACACAGATAGGAAAATTGGGTTTCTACGGGATTATCATAAACACAAACTATAAGACATGTCCATTTAAAATTTGATACAGATGTACCGTATAATGTATGAAGTTTTTGCCTGCACTAGAGTCTCAGTCAAGGTAGTGACATTACACAATTCGAAAATCAGTCTTAAGTTTTATGGCACAGTTTCCCTACAAATTCTAAGGAGGCTGGTGCGTAACAGTTAGATTTTACATGTTATACATATAAATAAAATTATAGAAGTGTGCATCACACAAAAGCAACTGAATAGATTTCAATTAACTTTCCTAAGTTTTATTTCTAAGACACTTCAGGTATCTGTATAATATATATATATAACTAGTACAGTATAATCTTTTGTGGATTATGGTAAATATTTATTCTTCCTCGACTTGGTATATTCAAACTATACAGTGTAAAAATGCTGAAACCATATGGCACTTTAATTTATGTCATAGAAAATAAGGTGCTTTCAGTGAAAACCTAAAGAATGAAATGTGGTGAAATTTGCTTATGAAGAATATGATTACTTGTTGGTACGTACCAATAGTGGGGTCATGGTAATCCAAGAAGCTGTGGCTCACAAACTGCAGTGTGACGGCTGACTTGCCCACACCGCCATCCCCCAGTACAACGATCTTGTAGACGCGGAGGCCACGCGACGTACCCGCAGCCTCGCTCGCCATACCGCAGCATGCCTGCGCCCTCGAACCGCGCCCGCTGCCGTCGCCTTTACGGGCTGTAAGTCAAAGCCATCGCTTGCACCCCAATGCACAATGTTTGCTCTTTAGCCAATTGTGCTGCACCGAAACACGTATCGCACAACTTTTCATTTATCAACACACATTTTAGTTTACATACAACTATTTAAAATCTTGTTAAAAAAAAGCGACAGCTGACTGAAAGCGATTGACATTTTGCGATTTTGATAATTTGGTTTCTGTATGTTGGCAACAGATACACATACAAACATTTATAACATGCTGTTTCTCTTTTATAAAACCAAGAAATTATTCATTTTCTCAAAATATAATGTGTCCAAAATGATCAACAGCGTAATACATTTTCTAAATAGGAACTAGGTAGTTTCTAAGCCAATTAATCAAAGTGTAAAACATTTTAACAATCTTTTAAATTCTGGCTAACATATTATCAAATTAACGTTTATTTCGAACGCATAAACACATAAAGGCTATAATCGTGAGGTTGGCAATTTAAACGTCATACTTCATAAAGCTTATACGTTCAAAATCCTAAAACTTCATACCTATCTCTTGATACTAACTTATTCCTTGATACCTATATTGTCATTATAAAATTATCTACAACAAATATTAGTGCTGTAGTTTTTTTAGAATAAATAAATGGTGATGAAAATATTTACCAAAATATTTTTTTTTACGGTTACAAATTGAGTTCAACACAATTTTATTAATTTATTTACAAATCTATCAATCTTATATGTTATCTCTGAACTTAATTTTGTTCCTTAATAAGGGTGTGTTCCGATATACACTGCGAGCACTGTAAGGTGTGATGTCAATTTAGTATACTGCGAAGTGGTTCTTTTATAGTTAGCTATACTGGTTACTGTTTATAACGGAACACAGTCTAGTACACTGATCTGTCATTACTTTCATTTGATACAAAGTATTGATTTCACACTGCAAGAAACACAATTTCTTTACACTGTCCATGTTTCGGTATCTTTGAATAACAATATTCAATAATAATTATAATTTTCAATAGTGCAAGTTGTTATATTTCTTGACGCTGTTGATCACGTGATCAAACCACTGAGAGCACCTTACCTCGAATCTCGAAAACGCCAGTGCTCACAGTACAAAAATGGCGATGATTTATGACGTCATATATTTCCCTAGCATACTGCGGCAGTATACTGTCAGTCTAGTCTATAACGGAACGATTTTTCTCCAGTAAGAGCAAGAGCACTGGACATGGACAGTGCTCTCAGTGTATTTCGGAACACAGCCTAAATCATATTTTCACGTAAATGTCAATGTCAGACGACCAAAAAATATGTTAACATTGTTTACCATACCGTTCGTTATTTCATTCCTAAGAGTATTTTCACAATCTTCCTAATTTAATTAAAACCATTTCAGCTGCGATAATGGCTCATATACAGTTTGTAGATGAATTAGTCCGAGAATACCTATTATACAGAGGTTTCTCTTCTACTGTAAAAGCGTTCGATAATGATTTGAAGGCGGATAAAGACAAAGGTTTTAGAGTTGATAAAATTGTTGAACAGATAGTACATTATATTAATGTTTCCGATCTCACTGGTTTAAAAGAATATTGGTCACATCTGGACGGACTTGTATTTTCTAAGTTGGAAAGTCATGTTCAACCTGGTAAGCTGAAAAGAAACAGTTTCTTCTTAAAAACTCTGGTGTAAATTTTTAATCCATAAAACTGTCCTCAGCTATAAGAAAGTTAGAATACAGTCTATACAAACTGTATTTAGTGACAGCGGCACAGAGCCCTGGTGGATTGGCACGAAATGAAAAGATTTCAGACTTCTTAACTAAAATGTTACCTGAGCTGCAAGGCCAGATAGAATGGAGAGATTGGTTCAGTAAGTTCATCGTTGTAAACACTATAATACAGCATAATAATATGTAAATTTTTTCCCAGTAGAATAACAATAGAATGTATTGCCGCCCCATTCTATCTTGTAGTTTTCATAAGTGACTAAACTATATATTAGTAGTATTGTTATACTAGGACTATGGATATGAAATATATTTTATGTTTCAGTGTTGCCCTTCATCCAAAAACCAGAGGAAAACCCATCATTCAGTTTGTATTTCACTAGATCATGGCAAGACAGTGTATTAGTGTCACTGCACAACCTCTTGGCCACTATATTCCAATGTATGCCACAGCCAACATTGACGAGTTATGAGAGTGATGCAGCAATGGTGAAACGACTGCAAGATAAGTTAGCAGCTGTCTCTGGGAAGGTTATTGATCATTATTTTTGTCTATAATCATTCTCTCAAAATTTCTCTATTGATATTTAGACAGTACAGAATTAACAAGTACTATGATTATTTTGACGTTTTTATATATTTTTTTAGCATTTAACATACTTAGCCATATAAATTAACACAAAGTGTGAAAATGTGAAATTGAAAATAACAGTCATGAGCAGTATTTTAATCTGCATCTTCTAAGCATCGTCCAGATGCTTTGCCAATTCAGCCATTGTGACAATTGCTCGGGACTGCCAACTTCGATAACACATTCATACTTAACGTCTTGGGTGACACCTACACCATCTATTGGAAGTATTTGCATACATTATAAAATATATAATAAATATTATATAAAAATATTTATAGGGCTGCTTCATTATTTGGTAAAAATCTTAATGATAAAATTAAGTTTACCTGGTCAGTATAATATACATATTATGCAAATACTTCCAACAGATAGTGTAGGTGTCACCCAAGACGTTAAGTATGAATGTGTTATTAAAGTTAGCAGTCCCGCAATTATCACGATGGCTGAATTGGCAAAGCATCTGGACGGTATCCAGGAGATACTTACTTACTTATCATCACGCCATTTCCCTTGCGGGGTAGGCAGAGAGGACAGAGTGCCAAGAGGCTCTATTCTTGCATACATCTCTCGCTTCCTCAACATTCCTAACTTCATACACGCTCGCCGGTTTCGGAGACTCCTGACTCCACCTTCAATACATGACCAATTTGGTCTAGGTAGGTAAGTCTCGGTCTCCCCCTGTACCTACAACCTTCCACTTTCGCATTGTATATCTTCTTAGCCAGTCGCTCTTCCGGATTATCCAGGAGATGCAGGTTCAAATCCTACTTGTGGCTGTTATTTTCGATTTCACATTTTCACACTATTGTGTTAATGTACTATGATTTTTGTAGAAAAATTATTTTGATACCCCAAACAAGTAATTGTTGATCACACAAGTAATTGTCCTTTGTAGATGCAAATTCATAACAACACTCCCCAAGGGAGGTTTGTGTCTAAACCATAAATACTACAGTGATGACATTAAGCATTAATAAATTATACCTATGTTCTTTTCTGCATTCCAAACCATACAAATTGCCGTAATTATCGGTTCGATAGTTATGGTGTTGAACAAACAAATGCAACGCAACTTTTGCATTTATTTATTTTTTATTGCTTGTGATGGCTGACGATCAATGGCTCATGGGCTCAACTATACCGAAGGTATTGTCAAGCCGCTGCGCACCATTTCATTTTTTAGATATGAAATGAAAGAATAAATGGCTATCTTCTGCTACAGCCAAAACACACTGACATGCTTCATGACCGGTCACACAGGAGACGGTGGTACCGACCCGTTCGGACCCAATAGCAAGTGAGTGCTCTCACTTAGTACCCAGCCCTACCACCAGTAATGCAATGGGTGATAATTCGACACTGGCGGAAAAGGATGGGATGGTGACGCTTGTATTCTTAGTCCGTCACCACATGTACAAAATTATAATATTAGTAAAGATTTTCGTATTGAAACTATCGTGAGATTGATACATATTAGAAATATATCACCGGAAATAACTCACGTTAAGAATCGATTTAGTCGACCCGGGTTTCGAGCATATTCGATGCTCATCATCAGGGTGAGCGCGTGGCGGTGTCAACGAGTTTCCGGCGAGCACTGCGGCTAGCGTAGCGCGCAGTAAAGATATTCAGCAATCCTTGTGACAACACAGCTTCTGTCTTTGGATTTGTTTGTACACGCAAATCATGCAAGTAATTTAAAAATATCCTGAGAAATACATTATTATCATGTTTAAATTAATTCCATGTTTGAATCGCATGTGACCAATTTGTTTTAAGTTATTTATTTCAGATTTTTTTTTTCAGCCACTACAGTCATCGTTTGAGAAAACTTCGCCTATGGGTCACCAATCCCGCTTGTCACAATATTCAGAAAGACTTAGCGGCCCCTTACCCTTAGTAGACGACTTCTGTGCAGTCCCATCTGAGCAACTGGACAGTGGTGTCCGTGAAGCCAAAGGTCTACGCGGCCTGCTGCGCCAAATGGGAGGGAGCCCAGTTATGGGAAGAAAACCTGGACGATCTCATAGTCAAAACTAGCAACAATAAAATATTTTAGGTTGTTCATTATTAATAAACTTGGTAGTTAGGCCTTAAAGCATAATCCTCCTAACATATTTAAACCTTTTAGATCTATATTTTTTAGCATTTGACATGCTCCGCTACTTTTTAAAGTATAAATTATTTGTGAATAAGGAAAAAGAGATTTTTAGTAGGAGCGGGAATCGAACCCAACAGCGTGAACCCAGCAATTAAAATTCATACTATTTGAAGGCGCGATGTTTTTTAAACATGTTTAAAAAATCGCGCCATCAAATAGTATGAATTTTAAATGCAAAATTAAACTTCCTATCTTATCTTCTTATTTAATGGCTCTTGTTGTGGCAGTGTGAGCACAATTTCGCCAATATCGAGTATTAATTTAAGGTAGACCGTCAAACGAAGGAAATTTGTTCGGTGAAAGAAATAGACGGTGAAAAATGAGTCCAACACGACGGATTACCATGAGATACACTGAAACAATAAATACAACTCTAACTAGGTACATGACATACAACATTTAAACTTACTATATTGGATGCATGTAATTGCTCTCCGATAGATGGCATTGGTCGTAAGACAAATGTGATGAGGAAATTGGGATGATCGAAAGATCGGTAGGTTATCTCAGTGGCTTAGAGCACTTCTCCGGATTGGAAAAGACGCGGGTTCGATTCCTGCTCCTACTAAAATCTCTGTTTCTTTATTCACAAACAATTTATATTAATTTTAAACCTTGTAGCAAGGAACCGGTTTTGCACCATACTAAGTGCTACCATGAGCTCGTATTGGACTCGAGAGGACGATAGAGACGCCAAAGAATATTCACTTCACGCTATAAATATTAAACAGACATTTTTAAAAGTATGACTATGATTATAGCCATAATCAGGGCCTACTTTGTTCCAAAATTGGCTTGAGGCTTAGAGTAATTGAAACTGTATTGTGTGTGTAAATATATTATTTATCTTAAGGTTTGTATCTCAATTTATTATGGAACACTAACACTACTGGACGAGCTACGTGATTTCAGTGATGAAAAACATTTTATCTATACTATTATAAAGCTGTAACAGAGCGGAATCTGTACATTTAAGATATTTGAGAAAAAAGTACTGCATCAGGCCATATAGGCGTGTCTGAACACAAAACAATGTTTTTAGATTTTTTGTCTGTTTGTTCGTCCGTGCATCACACAAAAACTACTGAACGGATTTTGATGCAACTTTTTTATTGATTTAGACTTAAAAGCTGGTATACATTTTATCCCGCTACTATATTGGGAACTTAAGATAATATACTTAACCTAAAAACGAGCCTATAGCTGCGGCGGAGCCGCTGGCAAAGGCTAGTTGTACCTACTTATATAAAACAATGAAAAACTACGTTTTCACATTATGCAAATGCTACATAATTTACTTGCAGCTATCAAATTCCTTTTTCCAGGGCGGATCTCGTTTCCTCCGTCGTGTCCACATCCGAAAAAAGCTCTTCTATGGCACTTTTTCCATCAACAATTTTAGGTTTTGTGTGACCTTTTCTCATATTCACTCCATCCGTCGGGCCTAGCCTTTTCTAGTTAAAAGTGCCCTTACAGGCGGAGAGACGGCACACGGCGGATTCCTTTAGTGGGTGAAGGCCCCCACACTACCCTGTTCGTTGCTCCGAACGACGGGGTGTGTGGTTAGGTACATTATTTTATCGACTAAACAAACAAAAAGAGTTAAAAGTGTTTTAGATATTTTTATATATATTTTTAGCATTTAACATGCTTAGCACTATGCATTAAACACAAAGTGAAAAATGTGAAAATCGAAAATAACAGTCAGGAGCAGGACTTGAACCTGCATCTCCTGGATACCGTCCAGATGCTTTACCAATTCAGCCATCCTGACAATTGCTCCTGACTGCTAATTTCGATAACACATTCATACTTAACATCTTTGGGTGACGCCTGCAACATCTGTCGGAAGTATTTTCATACATTATACCGACCAGGTAAACTTAATTTTACAATTAAGATTTTACCTAATAATGACGCAAACCCTATAAATATTTTAGATATTTTTATATATATTTTTAGCATTTGACATGCTTAGCACTATGCATTAAACACAAAGTGAAAAATGTGAAAATTCAGCCATCCTGACAATTGGTAAAGCATCTGGACGGTATACAGGAGATGCAGGTTCAAGTCCTGCTCCTGACTGTTATTTTCGATTTTCACATTTTTCACTTTGTGTTTAATGCATAGTGCTAAGCATGTCAAATGCTAAAAATATATATAAAAATATCTAAAATATTTATAGGGTTTGCGTCATTATTAGGTAAAATCTTAATTGTAAAATTAAGTTTACCTGGTCGGTATAATGTATGAAAATACTTCCGACAGATGTTGCAGGCGTCACCCAAAGACGTTAAGTATGAATGTGTTATCGAAATTAGCAGTCAGGAGCAATTGTCAGGATGGCTGAATTGGTAAAGCATCTGGACGGTATCCAGGAGATGCAGGTTCAAGTCCTGCTCCTGACTGTTATTTTCGATTTTCACATTTTTCACTGAGTTAAAAGTGCCTTAAACTTCCATTTATTACCTTAAAACGACGGGCCTCGTGGCGTGGTCGGTAGTATAACCGACTTCCGTGCACGAGGTCGTGACTTCGATTCCCACTCAGGACAATTATTTGTGTGATGAACACAGATACTTGTACTGCGTCTGGGTGTTTTCTATCTATTATATGTATGTATTTACAAAAAAAAGGTAATATAGTATGTATTATAGGTATCCGTAATCTGGTACCCATAGCACAAGCGTTAAGCTTAGTTTGGGACCAGAGGACGTTGTGTGAAATGTCCGTGAATATTTATTTATTTATTATTTATTCGTCTGTTCTGCTCTATTGAGTTCATAGGCTCCAAAGTGCATCTTTAATATCTCGCCATGGACTTATATAAAAATACGTCCATGTATCTCGCTAATATACCTAATTTTTTTGCGCCGTTCTCTAAATTGATTTAGAGATGTATGTATGTTTGCCTCCTTTTAGTGTCGCTTTTTCGTTTTATCGAAATCAAAAACATATTTTAATCCATTTTATTTTGAATCCGTTTTTTCTGACATAGAAACAAAACGTATTTTGAATTTTTAAATTTAGATAGACGATTTCTGTGTTTACTTTTTATTTGAGCCATTGACGGGAATGTCTTCTCACAAGAATAAGTGGCAAATTTATCTTGCTCGACATCAGCCAAAGCAGAACTTGACAGAGTCACAAGTGGCTCTATATTCAAACTTGATGGATCTAACGAGGGGTTTTCAACACAATCTTGCCTTGGAATGTTCTTAATATCAAGTAGAAATCGAATCATGCTTGCTCCAGCATGAATGGGCCGGTACGATCGAGGAAAGACCTCTCACAGAAGATCGGCGTGATACAACGGTAGGTACTTCCGTTGTGTTTCGTATGGCGAGTGAGAGCGCTCCATATCAAATTCAGCTGTTCGAGCTCTTGCCTTAGCTCATCCACATACGCTGCTCATTATTATAAGAATTTTTAAAGGGTTTCATGAAGGACCTATTCAAAGGCTTTTGTTGTGTTGTGTGTGACGGTGAGCTGATTAGATGAATGTTGTTATCCCTGCACCTGTTGATTACATCCAAAGTCTTGCGGCTACTGTGTCCATCAAGCAAAATCATAATTGGCGGTTCCTTAGAGGATCGTACAAATTTTGTGAAGTGCTGTAACCTACAAGGAAAATCTCATTATTAATCTAGTCTGGCTGTGTCACGCTGCACTGTCAGGAAGACAGTTGATCATAAGATGTCCATGCATTCTCTGGCGTGGAAAAACGAAAAAAATGAGGTTTAAAATAAGGTCTGCTTGACCTGATAAGGTACCTACTTCTTCTTAAGGTTTCTTGAGTAATATTGTTCTGTGGGTAGGCAGCAATGCAGAAACAAAGTAAGACCTGTAATATATTATAGTACTGTAAGTATAGGCATAACTAGCTGACCCAGCAAACGTTGTTATGTCATATAAATTATTTCTACATCGGCAATAGAAGGGTGAAAATTTAGGGATGTATGTATTTTTTAATGCTGTATCCATGGACGTATTCTTTTTATTAAGTCCATGGCTGTATCATAAAAAAATAAAATTTATCTAAAAATTAAAACAATAAAATTTAGGGGTGGACTACCCTTAACATTTAGAGGGATGAAAAATAGATGTTGTCCGATTCTCAGACCTACCTAGTATGCACACAAAATTTCATGAGAATCGGTTAAGCCGTTTCGGAGGAGTTTAACTACAAACACCGCGACACGAGAATTTTATATATTAGATAGATAACAAAAATCGCCGCGTCTGACTGTTTGTATGTACCTGCTATAGGTATACCTACTATACTATGTTGCCAACCGAGCACACTAGACCAGTGTTCTTGGGAAACTTGCAGAGTAAATCACAAACCGATGGAATCGCGTTAGTCTCCCGGGAGTCTTATGCGTGCCAAGCGATACAGTGCTAAGGCCACGCGCCGTAACGCCGGGTGGACACTTTTTATGAAAAAAATTGTAGTGTGCAAGTCATTTAGGTACCTACTGAAACGATTTTTTTTCACAACGCTTTAATTTCCCATTGTTGGGAATGCCGCGTTGCCATCTCCAAAGAAAATGATAGGAGGTAGATAGGATAATAAAGTGGAAGGTGGTTTGGGCCTCCGGCGCTCTCACTCACCAAACGAAACAACGGTAGGAGTAACTCCCGTGTTGCACGCTGATCTTTTGTGAGATAGTGGTACTTCATCGTCATGCTAGGATAAGCAAAGCTCTACCACTATTATTCGAGAAGAAACAAATTTGTCGGTTATTTAGAGACCCTGATATTGTGTTTGTAATTTTATATAGATATTAAAGAAGATTAAGAACATTAGGTAAACGTAATTATTTATTATAAGTAACAAACGTGTACAAGATATATATCGAATTGTCAAATATATTTTTTATACCTCTTACGACTCTATTATCAGTAAAGAGGTAATATACCATAATTAATGTATGCAATTTGTATATCTAACACCTGACATACCATTTACCAGAACATCTCAGAACATAAAGTGAATAAAGGATAGCCACGAGTGCTCAGACTAAGAACTTTAACCATAGATTTAATATATCTATACTATTATAAAGTTGTAACAGAGCTATTTAGATATTTTTATATATATTTTTAGCATTTGACATGCTTAGCAACATACATTAAACACAAAGTGAAAAATGTGAAAATCGAAAATAACAGTCACGAGCAGGATTCGAACCTGCATCTCCTGGATACCGTCCAGATGCTTTGCCAATTCAGCCATCGTGACCCTTGCTCCTGACTGCTAATTTCGATAGCACATTCATACTTAACGTCTTTGGGTGACGCCTGCATCATCTGTCGGAAGTATTTTCATACATTATGCCGACCAGGTAAACTTAATTTTACAATTAAGATTTTACCTAATAATGACGCAAACCCTATAAATATTTAGATATTTTTATATATATTTTTAGTATTTGATATGCTTAGCAACATACATTAAACACAAAGTGAAAAATGTGAAAATCGAAAATAACAGTCACGAGCAGGATTCGAACCTGCATCTCCTGGATACCGTCCAGATGCTTTGCCAATTTAGCCATCGTGACCCTTGCTCCTGACTGCTAATTTCGATAGCATATTCATATTTAACGTCTTTGGGTGACGACGTAAGCTCCATCGTGTTGCTTGTCAAAACGTGTGGTTCAATCAGCAATGCAAATATCATAACGTTATCCCTAATTATATCAATATCCGTACCAATTCACATAATAAGTCTGCCAATATTGCCATACAAAAAGCTCAGAAAATATGGTTGGGTGAAGAGTCTAGACGTTGGTTCACTATTAGAGATAATTTAAAAAGTCATTTAAAAGTATTACACTTAAAACTTTCTTTTCGTTTACATAATGTTGAATTCGATTTATTAGATCATAAAGATAGAGATTTGGCTTCCCGAGCGGGTCATGATAAGTACTTAGTGCAAAAGAAAAAACTTGAAATTTTAAGGCTCAAAAAATGTCATAGGTACGAATGTTTTAGTGATGAGAATGTAGGTTGCCACTCTTTTTACCCTAGAGTTAAAACTTGTCGAATGTTCAGTTTCCTAAAAATGAAATTGCTTTGCTGGAGAAGGGTTTGAAATATAGTTTACATCAGAATATTAATAAAAAGTCTCTAGAACGTTTAGCGGTAGATTTAGAAATTGCAGTTAATAGAAACAACAAGGATAATATAGTTAAGTCTTGTAGCCCATCAACTTAAGTCTTACAAATCGGCTAATTGTTATAATGTTGAGTTCAAAATGTATAAATCCATTCATAGTAGATTGCAAATTAATAATCTTGTCGTAAGTAAAGCAGATAAAGGTAATACTGTTGTGATTATGCCTAAGTCGGACTATGACTGCAAAATAGGTGAAGTCTTATCAAATAATGTTTTCCAGCGCTTGTCCTCTGATCCCACGAAACCGTTTCATGCCGAATTGAAATTATGTTTAAAAAACGCGAGTTCACTTTTTCCTTCAACAACAAATTATGTTAAAAGTTTAGTACCGATGAACCCTCACTGTCCAATGTTGTATGGTTTACCGAAAGTGCATAAACAATAAGTACCCGTTAGTCCAGTAGTCTTTCATATCAGGGCTCCTGCATATAAATTGGCAAAGCATCTAAACATACTCATTAAACAAAAAACTCGTTTCTTGTCTAAATATGGTATCAAGAACAGTATTGATTTGATACAAAAAAATACAAAATATTTGTTTACCACCAAATGCAAAACTAGTGTCTCTAGATGTAGAGAGCCTTTTTACGAATGTACCATACAGAGAATCTTTGGTGTATTTAAAAAATATGTTTCAAGGTCTCAATTTGCACTCGGGAGAGGTGGGTGATATATTACGTCTTACAGAACTTTGTATGAAACAAAATTACTTTCAATTTAATAAAGAGTATTACATTCAAAATGATGGTTTAGCAATGGGGTCACCTTTAAGTCCTTTAATGGCAGACATATTCATGGATCATTTTGAATGTCAGCACATAGTAAATAATAACAAATTATTGTATTATTACCGGTATGTAGACGATATATTGTTAGTGTGGACAGGAACTGTTAGACAACTTAATCATTTCGTTAATGAATTAAATACTGCGCATACAGGAATAAAATTTAAACTAGAAATAGAACAGGATCGTTGCTTGCATTTTCTTGACCTTTCCAATTATCGCGTTGGTAACAAACATAAGTTCGAAATTTATCATAAACCGACATATACAGATACGGTTATACCCGCCTCGTCCTGTCATCCTTGGCAGCATTAATTGGCCGCTTTTCATAGCATGATTCACCGTCTTTTTAATGTTCCGTTGGATAAGGTAGCATACAACAAGGAATTAAATATCATTTATGATATAGTCCAATCAAACGGATATAATAGGCACTTGAACGACAAATTGATTAAAAGACAACAGTCCAGCATAGTAAAACAACTTTTGTATCCTGTTGTAGTAGAACAAACTAATTTTACGTGTACTTTGTCTTACTTTGGTCGCATATCAGACAGGTTAGCAAAGACACTGAGGGTTCACGGTATCTATACCGCATTTAGACCTAACTTTTCGCTTAAAAATCTTTGTAACGGTAAAGATAGTATTGATAAATGTAAAAAGTCTGGTGTATATAAATTGGAATGTCAAATATGTAATAATGTTTATATAGGACAAACGGGCCGTAATTTTGAGACTCGTTATAAAGAACATATAGCTGCGTATAGGCATAATTACCCTGAAAAGTCACATTTTACGAAACATTTATTAGATTGTAACCATTCATTAGATAATAGTCATACATTCGAGCCCTTGCATATTTGTGATAAAAATATTAGACTGTCCGTGTTAGAACAATTAGAAATAATTAAAGTAACATGTTGTTGAATGAACAAACTAGCTGTAGTTCCCCACTACTAAACTTGTTTTCATATCGTTCGAGCGATAACGTCATAACTGTTGTATAGTGGAAGGGGTATAAAAGCAAGTTGCACGAGTAAGCTTCGCTCATTTGTTGCCGAGCATTCTTGAGAATGCCTCGTTTAGAGGTGAAACACGTGTCGAATTTATGTTCGGATTTTTGCGGAATATTGCAATATTGTGGTTCTGAGAGTTCTACCGTATCGCGTGGTTGTGTCGCGTTGCTGAGTTTTTTGTCATTATCGTGCATGCTACTTTGCTATTATCACATTCTCCTCTATCTCTGAGAGTGCGGATTGTTAATCTTAGGTTATTCTGTCCAAAGATAACCGGGATTGACAATCCGTGGGTGAGTGGTGGGCTCTCCTCCTAAAATCCATTCTATAATAGTAGTATGAATGTGCTATCGAAATTAGCAGCCAGGAGCAAGGGTCACGATGGCTGAATTGGCAAAGCATCTGGACGGTATCCAGGAGATGCAGGTTCGAATCCTGCTCGTGACTGTTATTTTCGATTTTTACATTTTTCACTTTGTGTTTAATGTAACAGAGCTGTTAAGATATTTGAGAAAAAAATACTGTATCTATAGATACTATTATAAAGCTGTAGGTACCTAACAGAGCTGTCTGTACCAGCGATGTAACGAATGTTAGTTTATAAGCATTCACGAATGCGAATGTGGATGCGAATGTTTCCCTCCAACATTCGCGAATGCGAATGCGAATGTTGATTTTCAAATAAGCGCACGCAAAATATCATACGGGTTTCACATCTAGTGTGACTGTCAGTCACCCATGTTTAAACCGAATATAACATAATTAACAAGTAGATTGAAAGAAGTTAGTCGGATTGAGTTAATTCAAAAATATTCGTTGTCCTCCGCCCACACAGGTGCGTGTACAACGCCATCGACCAGACCACCCCTGCGTACGCATTGTTTGGTCCGCCTATATTCGGCATGAGCCGTGCAAGCCTCGGGGACAATTCACGGAAGTGCTCGCGAAAGCGCCAACGCCCGTCCAGCACCAGGCCCAGATACTTGATCTGGGCCGTCACCTTAATTTGGACCCCATCCACCATGATCGAGGCGCCAGCAGGTGGCCGACGTCGGGGCCCATGGAAAAGTAGGGCCTCTGACTTATCTAGGGCCACCCTAAACCCGAGCGCCCCGATCCTCCTGACAACCTCCGAGGTCCCTAAGGTGGCCAGGAACGCCGCTTTCTCGAAGTTTCCGCCCAGGGCCACGACCAGCGTGTTATCCGCATAGAAGATGACTGCCAGCCCGTGTGGGAGCCGACAGCGTAGCACCTAGTCGTAACCGATGTCCCAAAGGAGTGGCCCTAAAACCGAAACCTGTGGGACACCGCACGACATGGGTCTCTTCACAACGTCTCCTATGCGGCTCTCATAGAGAACGCTGCGGCCCTTAAGATAGTCTGCCACTAGCCGCCTCAGATATGCAGGCACCCCGTGATACCGGAGCACCTCCCTGATGCAGCTGAATAGCAGACTATTGAATGCGTTGGCGATGTCAAGCGACACCGCCAACAGCACTCCACCGCCAACAGCACTCCACCGCCAGCGACGACCACCGCGGCCGCGGCCCTCGGGCGTATGATCGCGCTGACCGTCGAACAACCAGCTCGAAAACCGAACTGGGCGTCTGACAAGTCCGGTCCGACGTCGCGCAGGTGCTTGACGATGCAGGCAGCGAGTATCCTCTCCAGCAGCTTACCCGCCTCGTCTAGCAGCACGATGGACCTGAAGGCCCCGACCAAATCCGGCATTCACCCCGGCTTCGGCAGGACTACCAGCTCCCTCCTTTCAGCAGTCAGGGAACCGTCCGGACGCTAGGCACGCGTCGAACAGTCCCCTGAGTCGGGGCTCCAGGTGGTCCAGATCCAGGGCCAGCACCCGGGCGGCTGTCCCGTCTGAGCCGGGGGCGGTGTACTTGAAACGAAACCGCGAAACAGCCACCCCCATTTCCGACGCGGTGACGAGCGGTACACTGAGGTCGGCCTCCCGGTCGCTACCTGGCGGTGCCATTTCCGAAGGCGTGTGCTCCGCCTTCGTCGTGGGAATGGACCCTCGACCACCTTGATGAGGAGGCTGGGCTGAAGGGTCTTTGTGTGACCTGAGTGCGGAGCTAATACAAAACTAAGCCTAATGGTTCGTTTTTATCGTATTCTTTACGAGTATTTAAGAACTCCGTCAACTTCGGAGCGCTGTAAAACCCAGATAAATTAATGAAATTAAACAAATTTATAGTAGAAACTATTCGTTGAAAAACCCTCTATAATATTGCTCTAATGTGATTTTATTGTAAAATGACCAGGAAAAAAGTTATAACAGCCAAAAGAAAAGTTGTTCAATAATTTTCAGTTATTTTTGTTTATAAGTAATTTTTTTGTTTTCGATTTTAGGATAAAAAGTAATAAAGTAAAGAAGTAGACAATTTAATTTGCTACAAATAATGTTTTACAGAATTTTCTGTATTCCAGATGCATTGCCAATTCAGCCATCGTGACAACTGCTCTCGACTGTTAATTTCGATAACACATTCATACTTAACATCCTGGGTGACACCTGCGCCATCTGTCGGGAGTATTTACATACATTATACCGACCAGGTAAACTTAATTCCCTTTACTCTCTACCCACGGGAGTCGTAAGAGCCGACTGAGGGAATGCCGGGGGAGTGGGCAGCAGCACTCCCTCAAGTATTAACAACACCCACTGCGATCGCGAACCCACCTGCCAAGCGTGGCGATTACGGCATTATCATCCATGACGGGAATGCTCGTTGTGGCGTCCTCTTGGGGAGGCCTATGTCCAGCAGTGGACGTTGAAAGGCTAATGGATGATGACACTTAATGTATGTACACAGTACATACACGTACACGGACGTCAAAAGGGCGGCAAATTATGACGCCGTGGCGACAGTGACTCACGCTACGCCACTGGGGACAAAGGTGGCGACCCCACAAACTTGAACTTACGTTTATACTAAACCCCTACACATCAAAAAAATAAAATTGCGTACTCTAAAAAACGCAACCCTAATTGTAACTTTTCAATGGACTAAATATATTCACAGAACATTCGCATCAGTTTCATGCGAATACGAATGCGAATGCGAATTGTTGAAAACAGGCGAATATACGCGAATACGAATGCGAATATTCGTTACATCACTAGTCTGTATATTTAAAATATTTGAGAAAAAATTACTAATAGGTAGACTATATAAGCGTGTCTAAACACAAAACAATTATGTTTAGAATTTTTATCTGTTTGTTTGTTCGCGCATCACACAAAAACTACTGAACGGATTTTGATGCAACTTTTTTTGTTTGATAGCTCTTGAGTAGACTTAACAACTGGTATAGATTTTATCTCGCTACTAAGTATATTGGGAACCTGAAATACGACATAAAAGCAAAGGCTAGTAGACTGGTATAGGTATATTTTATCCCGCTACTATATCGGGAACCTGAGATATAACTTAAAAACTAGCTTTTGGCTGCGGCGTAGCCACGGGCAAAGGCTAGTTAGGCTATATAGATGTGTCTGAACACAAAACAATTTTTTTTTAGATTTTTTGTCTGTTTATCTGTTTGTTTGTTCGAGCATCACGCACAAACAACTGAACGGATTTGATGCAACTTTTTCTATTTAATAGATCTCCATTAGACTTAACAACTGGTATAGATTTTATCCCGCTACTAAGTATATTGGGAACCTGAAATACTACATAAAAGCAAAGGCTAGTATATACTAAATCTATGGCTTTAACCCTCGCTTTCTGGAGAGCCGTTCCAGACGCTCTGCCAGCTGAGTTATCGTGACATTCACTCGGGGCCATCAATTTATATCATATAGATATATACGTAGACAGAGGATATACTTAATAGTCTATGAGGTACCTATATAAAAATCTTCACAATCTATTGAAGTCAATTCTTGATTAATTTTTGCTAATGACCCGGAAAAAATTCATAATCTAATATCTTGTTATAATAGTCAAAGAGCATAATAATACTACATTTAATAATAGTTTTAAATTACTTCAGAAATGACAGTTGTCACCTCAATATAGCAAAATTATTGTTGAACAAACAGTGTCCTAAATTATAGTTAAAACTATTATAATTTATCCACAAAATTTTCTGTTATACCTAGATCTTTTAGTGAAACAAAATGTCTTACGAATTCTATGTAGATGCATCTAAAAGATCCGATCGAAGAAATAGAATGTGGTACCAAACGTATCTTCTAAATGTGTTGCAAGCAGCTAAGGAGAAGCAAACAAGAGACATCGACTCGTCGATAATACTCGCCGAACAGCTCATGACGGTTACTTGATAATTACCTACCGTTGTTACACAATGATCTTTTGTGAGAGGGTGGTACTACCACGATCGAACCATCCCATTCATACTGGGATAAGCAAGGCTCTACCTCTAGATAATATTAATAAACTATCTGACCCGACAGACCTTGTCGTGTCGTTAACTATGAATATTGTAATTTTTTATCTGTATTTTAGCACTTGACATACTCAGCTACTGTACCCTAAAGAACAAATTATTTGTGAAAATTTGGAAAAAGAGAACTAGTGCAAGCGGGAATCGAGCCTGCATCCCTTCCAATCCGGGGAAGTGGCAACCGCAAGCGGTTAACAAATAATTTGTTCTTTATGAATAATGAATTAAAATTGGTATAATTAATAAAAATATATTATTTAAAAATTAATATTGTCATTTAGTCTTCTTAAATTTTCTAATGATCCGCTTGCACCTTTTTTTTCATAAGAACCTTGTCGTGACAATAATAATAAACAAAAAAAAATAAGCGAATTTGTTCCATCCGTTCACGCGTGATGCGATGACCAAGGGAAATGGAGATTCATTTTTATATAGGTATATAGATTCAATTGAGACCAACTATTTTATCAAAACAATATACAGTATACTTTTTAGATATTAAACGAAAAAGTTGACTTGCCAGTTGAAGTTCCACCACATACGTTGGCACCAATGACTAATATCACCTTGATGAAGCCAGTACCGTCCAAAATGTTGAAAACGTTATACCAATCTGGAGATGAAGGATCCACAGAAAAATATTTAAAACAGAGGAGCACCCAATCACCAGAAGATAAGTTAGTTGGATAACTGTAAAGTAACTACGCCCTCACCAGTTTATTATTATATCCTATATTGTATTTGGCTAGCATAGTTCTCTCAAATCTAAGCAGGTCTGGCAGAACAGTGTCACCCGAATTTGTGTTAGTAGTATGATGATAAAGTATAGATCGGATGTCCGAAGATATTAATTTGAGAGTAAGCACTTATACGACTATTCATATCCAGTAAATGTGGTATTATGTGAAGGGCAGACCCAGTTTAATCGCTATCAGTAATATTAAACACTAAGTGAAAAATGTGAAATCGAAAATAACAGCAGGATTTGAACCTGCATCTCCTGGATACCGTCCAGATGCTTTGCCAATTCAGCAATCGTGACAATTGCTCCTGACTGCTAATTTCGATAACACATTCATACTTAACATCTTTGGGCGACGCCTGCCCCATCTGTCGGAAGTATTTTCATACATTATACCGACCAGGTAAACTTAATTTTACAAATAAGATTTTTACCTAATAATGACGCTAACTCTATAAATATTTAGATATTTTTATATATACCTATTTTTAGCAATCCTGCTCGTGACTTATTTTCGATTTCACATTTTTCACTTTGTGTTTAATGTAGGTATAGTGCTAAGCATCTCAAATGCTAAAAATATATATAAAAATTTCTAAATACGCTATCAGTAATATTGACTGTACGTAACCAGCCCAACACTGGATACTCAGAACGGCTCACTATGTTCCAGGTTCTACTTCCGTGCAGTAACGAGTTGGGATTACGGCTGGCAACAGAAGCAGTCAAGGCAACGGGCTCGTGAGATACACCGCGGCCGTTGCGCGATACTACGCGAGACGTTCTACCGTCGCAATAATCTCGCTCCCGACCCTCGACACTATGCCACTCCTGCCGGCGGCGAGTTCTCTATCTGCAGCGAATATTCTTGCAAAGCTAACTGATGCATTGACGCCCGTACTCACTATCAGGAATTACGCTACGCGATTAAACTGCCGTTAGTCTATTATTTGTGTACTATCCAGCGTTGTCACAAGAAAGTAAACCCGCATAAACAAACAATGTTGTCCCCCATCTCAATGCACTCCCAATACAGAGTCCCGTCTCCGACAGAAAACAGATAGACAAGGTCTACGTTCAGAGACCAATGCCACACCTAATTTTTTTTTTAATAGCTATTTTATCAATTTATTTTATGTGGCCGCCCTTTATCATAATTTTAAGTAAAGCATTAAATTAACTAATCTTTTGATCTCAAAATAAAATTTTGCAAACCTGCGGACCCCAGCATTTATATTTTATTTCATTGCTTGTAGTGGCAGACGAGCCACGGCGCATCTGATGGTAAATGGTAACCGTCGCTCATTTGACTCGACTATACCCAGAGTATTGTCAAGCCGCTGCTCACCATTTCATTTCACAGATATGAAATGAACCCTGGATGCCGGCTCCGACGTGGCGCCGGTTTTAATTTAAAAAATAAGACTCCTTTATGGCCTTTTAATCAAAGTTTTGTATCGGTCTCTAGATAAAACCTCTAAGGCGCGCTGGCAAGTCTGGACAACATGAAAAACAAAATTGGCTTTAAAATACGTAAGGCGCAATTGGTTCGCTTAGCGCACCTAATGGCGGCTTACACAGTACAATGTATGCGCCAATTTTCATTGAATAACATTTATATATAAATATAGTCGCCTGTATCCCCTAAGGGGTAGACAGACATGTATTACACACCCACGGTTCGCCAGTATGTTTAAGTCCCACGATGGGCGAGTCAATTGCCCTCTACCGGGCACATTTTCAAGCTCCGGGCTGCTACTGAGAATTTTTCTTTTTACGAAAAAGCTCAATAACACTGTCCAACCCGGGGATCGAATTCGAGACCTCATGATCAGCAGTCGCACACACTACCGCTGCATCACCGAGTAAGATTTATAGTGTAATATCTATCACACTCGCATGAATTAAGGCCACATATTCAATACCGGCACTTTCGCAACCCCAATTGAGATGGACATGCATATACGAATAACAAACAAATTATAGCAAAAAACATATATTTTATAATTTTATTATTTACAATAGTTTAACTTTTATTTACATATTCACAACAGCGAGCGCACCCCCTAAATAAGGGCACGTCTGGCTGTTTGAAGGGAATTACTAAAAATACAAATGTGTATATTTCTCTTGAGTTTAAATCGAGAGATCCTGTAAAAAGGTTAGTATTCTGTGTCAATAAAATCATTCTCGAAGGGAAACAACAGTCTACTACATGCACCAAAATATTGAACAAAGATTACAACATCTACATATATCCTGACCAAGACTGTTGCGACTAAATAATTTATTGAGACTGAATATACCGCGACGCTCCAATACTACTATAAAATTAATTAACCAGCATTTATCAACAACATCCACTCGCTCCAAACAAGTTACCAAGAAATTAATAAAATTAATAATAATAAATATGAGACGTTTTTGTTCATTCTCAACTTCATATTTTGACACATTATGTACAATTAATTAATAATTATATCAGTCCTTATAATCTGCATCAACACTTTTCATCCCCAAGAGTTATATTGTGCAAAATAAGACAATTTATTATGCTCTCCTTTGGCGCGTTGTCTAACTTTACACGGTTTTAACAACATACATTAATACCACATTATAGTGTGCGCGCACTAGCTCTCAATATAGGGTATTGTACATACAGTCTGGACTAACGGACATCCACAAATGATTTAAAAATGCGGACCAAATAGAATATATCCGAATCGTTTTTTTTTTTTTAAATACCACACCCTATACCTTGTCCTTGTATCTTAATAAACATACAATTTGATGGACACAAAGTATACTTTGTGGATGACACAAAGAGTTGTCCTGTGTGGAAATCGAACCTAGAACACTCGGGCGTAAGGTATCTAAACCACTCTGCCATCTGCAAATGTGTCAGAAACAATGTTATGTCCGTTCCATACTGTACGCACCATTAGATTGGATGTAAATGTCAGGCATTATATTACTCGCATATCTAACATGGTATTATTGTACATAAATGAGGTAATCATTTCACCTTTACAAGGGAATATAAGGTAGCATTGATGGCTCAACACCTTAAACTATTTATTACTAACAATAATTTATAAGGTTTAATGGTTTTTATAAAAAAATATATTATTATAATTAAGGTTGTAAGAGCTGACAATAATAGCAATTAAATTATTTGTGCGACAATATAAAACAATACATGCGTCATATTAAGTCTGTCAAGCATATTTTAGACAGACTTGTGTATAAGAAGTTTGCTATTTTATGCCATGTCTAGATCAACCAAGCTAATAGTGTTTTCTATGAAGAATAGTCTGAAACAATCTTATTTCGGTCCATGGTTCACTAGCAATAAATAATAATAATAAATAAATATTCACGGACATTTCACACAACATCCTCTGGTCCCAAACTAAGCTTAACGCTTGTGCTACGGGTACCAGATTACGGATATAATACATATAGGGTAAACTATAGTATTGCTGGCACTCCCTTAGTCATTGGCACTTTGGATTTTAAATGCAAATATTAAGAACTGGTATAGCAAAAAACATCTGTTCTACTTTTTTTCATAATCTGCAATAGTAACATTCCTTGCAGAAAAAAGTAGATATTATAGCTGGCAGCACTAGAGAAAATAAATATATACCGGCGCCATGCAGAACTGTTAAAACATCACTTTCTAATAAGGGTTCATCAATTAACGACTGTAACATAGATTATTTATTATTATGCTTAGTTTTTAGGTAAATAATGGCAATGAATACTTTTTTTGACCAATTTTCTGTTATAATCTTACTTTATTAGTTGCCAATGACTGACTTAAAAAAGTAACTGTACATGGTGCCAATGACTGTAATTTCAAATATATGTTTTTTTTTGTTGTTCTATTAAAAATCTCTAATTAGATTGATTCATGCATTTTCATTTGAAAATATCCATACCAGAGAACCCTATCTATGTTTGCTGACTTTTTAAAGACCTATCAACTTAAAATATTTATATATCAATCTTTAATATGCTTAGAGTGCCAATCATTATACAGTTTACCCTATTACTTTTTTTTTGTAAATACATACATATAATAGGAAACATCAAGACGTAGTATACATATAATAGAAAACATCTAGACATAGTACAAATATCTGTGTTTATCACACAAATAATTGAGTAGCAATCAAACCCACGACCTCGTCACGAGGCCCGTCAGGCCGTTGGTTTCTTTCTTTACCACCTTGTTTGGTTGATTTGGACACGACATTCTGTTGAACATAATTTTAGTGCTATTATCTCAATGGACAATGTATAATTTTGTTTTTAGTCGCATAAAATTGAATTCAGTAATGAAATACAGCCTACAGCCTGAACCTACGTCTTTGTGTCTAGTTTAGGGATATTTATTAATTGCAACTATAATTCAGTTCTATTTACATCGAAATTAAATAAACCAATCTCTTATTCCAAATTTTTTTAAGTTGTCAATTATCATTAAAATAAAGTCAATTAAATTAATGTCATTTTCTTCCATACTGATTACGGTAATATCGCTCCTCCAAACGTCTCGTGTGTGTTGAGTATGAGAGATGATTGAGATCAGAAAACTGCATGAAGAATCTAATAAGTATTAAAATAATAAATAAAATAACCTTGGACCATATTATGTATTCGTGCAGTACAAATATATTATCACATTGACAATCAACTGATATGAATTTACTGTCAAAATGTTATAATTTAATATTAAAAGCTGTAACAGAGCTGAGTCTGTACATTTAAGATATTTTAGAAAAAAATACTGGTTATATATATAGGCGTGTCTGAACCCAAAACAACATTTTTTAAATTTTTGTCTGTTTATCTGTTTGTTCGTCCGCGCATCACGCAAAAACTACTGAACGGATTTTGATCAACTCTTTTTATTTGATAGCTCTTGATTAGACTTAAAAACTGGTATACATTTTATCCCGCTACTTTACCGGGAACCTGAGATATGACCTTGGCAGCGACGGAGCCGCGGGCAAAGGCTAGTAATTTAATATAGGTACTGTAACATGCAAGATTGCAATTTCTATTTTTTATATCGGTTGCTATTGTCTAAATTTTGAAACTAACTGGCTAACAAGCCGTCTCAGAGTATTGATAAGTAAAGCAAAGAGTGAAAACAGTATATTTGGTTTAACATTTCTGCATTGAGGCTTAAGCAATTAACGATAACGTACTGAGCAGTGTGAATTGCTTGTACTGCAACCCTACACAGCATGACATGAAGTGTTTATGAGATGACAATAACAATGTTAATTGACCAAAGATGTAGCTTTATTTAACTAGCTAGTTGATTTCCTCGGAGCATCTTCTTAGCAAGCACACAACATTCACATTACGTTGTTTTCAGATCGTGTTTGTCTACACTTCACAAATTCACAATGCTCCACTTTATCACTAACAAATCTCGATTAAGTCACTGGCTTGGAATTTAATCGTACATTAACGCCTTTTCCCGATAGGCCATTATATTTATACTGTCTTGTACTTCAATAAGTCTGTTCTAAATTACTGTGTAATGAACACAACTACAATCACAAGTGTACTGTACACACATTATTGCTGAAAGTTGCTTGAACCCGCACTTTTGTCAGCTTACATGTGTGTGAACGTTTATCAAATAACTCTTTCTCGGAGTTAAAACTGTCGGCTCTGCAACTCGTCTACCGCTGGTTGTCCCGAAATGTAATCCCATCAGGCTTCAAGAGTACTCCTGTTTCACAATGGCTCTTTGACAGTCTTGTGTCCCACAGCATATACATCCTTAAAGAGTCCTGATACTATAGAGCCATAAGTTCACACTCAGATACCATCCGTATCCACCATCTGAATCTAGACTACTCATACTGCAGCATATTTAGGATGATGTTGATTAAACCGAGCCTTTACTTTGATTACGTCCATATATAGATCATCTGAATGTTTAAGTGGGCACCGCTTCACACTGGGCCGTCACCGAGACCATAACTTGAGAGTGTATCCACGGACTATGTATCTGGTTGGACACTATGTAGGTTGGTGAGTATTAGGCGGCGGCGGCAGAGCGGGAGGCGCCCCACTGGTCCAGTGCACGAGCGCGTGTTGAGGTAACTGTGAGGCCTGGAAGTGGTCCTTCAGCAATGCTTGGGAGAAGTTACAGTGCATCTGATAAGCTTCGTTTTCTCGTTCCGTGTCGCCTGCTAGCCGGTGTAAGTCTATGACAAAAATATTAATGGATTTAGGACAATTTTTCACCCACGCGGCGGAGAAGGTGGGAGATTATAGCCAATTCGCTAGTAGCTTCAGACTTGAAATAAAAATGTTATAGCTTTCCGAGTCTTAAAAAAAATCCACAGCATTTTCTTTTGACCTAATTAAACAATTATTAACCATTTAAAATCCATTTTTTTAAATAAGTCAATCAGCGAATTTAAAACATTAAAAAATAGCTAAGATTCTTTTTTGCTTTTGGTGTCAGGAGAGCTATGGCCCACGTTAACCATACTCAACAATACTAAAAGCTAAGCCGCTACTCACAATTTCATATCACTAATGGGAAATTAACAAAAGGACGCTTGTTCCTTATATTTCGGAAGGATTTTAAGTAAATAATATATTTTCACAGGACTGAGCCTTGATTCTTGAAAACAAGTGGAATGGACTAATAATACATAAAATAACAAATAAATACACGCGGTGGACTTTACCATCATACAATTAATAGACTAAAAGTCCAACCCAGGCTCAGAACAGCGATTTGGCGAACATACAAATAATTATCTTGTGCGGCAATAGAATCCACAACAGTCGACATCTGTGAGCCCCGTACCTTTAAGTATGGCGGATGCCCACAGCTGGACGTGCACGTCGGGTATCTTGCCGGCGAGCTGCATGGCCGGCGTGACCATATTCATGCTCTCACGCGAGTTGTTGATCGACAGGAATATATGCCCCAGCAGTACTAGCGAACAGGACGTCAGTCGATTTAAATCTTCCGCGTTCGCCATTTTCAACGTCTCGCGGAGGTACCTCCTGTGTCAAAACAATTTTACTACAATAAATTATTGCGATAATAGTAAAGATTACTCTAATCCCTTCAAACAGTCATGACACAATACTTGTGTCGTACATACAACATACATTTGTCAACTAAAAAGTTAAGCCACTTTTTGAAAGATGTGTGCGTGAAAGTGTTGTCACCGGAAAGCAATAAATAATCTCTATAAATTAGGGTAAATTTTTAAAAAATTATGTTTGAAACATAAAGGAAGTAAAAGTATAAAGTAACAAATTATTTACGAATAAGGAAAAAGAGATTTTTTGTACTAGCGGGAATCGAACCCGCATCTTTTCCAATCCGAGGAAGTGCTCTAAGCCACTGAGCTATAATAGTACAGGTCTTTCGACCATCCCAATCTCCTTATCACATTTGTCTTTACGACCAACGCCATCTATCGGAAGCATTTACATGCATTAAACCGATATAGTAAGTTTTAATTTTGTAATTAAAATTCATACTATTTGATGGCGCGATTTTTTTAACATTTTTGATCTATATTTTTAGCATTTGACATGCTCCGCCACTTTTTAAAGTACAAATTATTTGCAATTGTCGAATCATTTGGGGTAATTTTAAATCACACTGGTAACACTCGTGGTTTATGACACTTCGTTTTGGCATGGTTAGTTTGCATTTTTGTGCATGAGCGCGTGTAATTACAAGTTTGGCATGGTTATTTCCATGATATTATAAAAAATTTGGCGTTGAGCACTAATGTTGTTTTTTTCCAAAATCAATAATATAAGTAGGTACTTTGAAAATGCTTACTGTCTCAAAAATCGACAACTTTGAACTTTAGTGCGTACGTAAAAAAAATAAGTTACGATTTCATTGTACTGATTTATTTTGAGAATATAAAATTTAAAAATGTTTGTAACCTGTAGATTTTAACGCTAACCGCCCAACTTGTATTAGGATTTGCTCATCAAACCCAAGAGAGAGAGCCCAAACACAAGGTAGATGCCGTATACCGTTGAGGTACAATTACAAAAGAAAGTGTATATACAGAATATCAGGAGCTGGTAGGAGATAGCATTGAGGAGCGCATGCATCACGTTAGAACTTTTAAGAATAGAACTAAATTATCTCAAAAACGTAGTTTCACGAAAATAAAACAATATTAAGTTTTTGGAGACAATTTTCTAAACAGAACTTTGACTACTATTTTATTTTTCTATAAAAATGACTATTCTAAAGCCAGCCCCCACACGGCATAATAACGGCTCATGATTATTAATAAAAAATCTTAATTTTGGTAACTACAGCCGTGGTCAACTAATTAGGGACAATCTCTAGATGAGCCAAATTGTGAATTATTTTTTTATTTTCCAACGAGTCTTAACAATATTCCATATCTTTTACATGTAAGTATAATAATAGTCATTGATGTGCCCGATTATACAAACAATAACAACTTCTTAAACAGCGGAGCATGTCAATTGCTAAAAAAAATAAATCAAAAATGTTTTAAAAATCGCGCTATCAAATAGTATGAATTTTACTTGCGAAATTAAACTTAATATATTGGATGCATGTAATTCTTGCCGATAGATGGCGTTGGTCGTTAAATAAATGTGATTAGGAGATTGGGATGATCGAAAGATCAGTAGGATAGCTTAGTGACTTAGAGCACTTCCCCGGATTGGAAAAGACGCGAGTTCGATTCCCGCTCCTACTAAAAATCTCTTTTTCCTTATTCACAAATAATTTATACTTATAAAGTAGCGGAGCATGTCAATTGCTAAAAAAAATAGATCAAAAATGTTTAGAAAATCGCGCTATCAAATAGTATGAATTTTAATTGCGAAATTAAACTTACTATATTGGATGCATGTAATGCTTGCCGATAGATGGCGATGGCGTTGGTCGTAAGACAGATGTGATTAGGAGATTGGGATGATCGAAAGATCAGTAGGATAGCTTAGTGGCTTAGAGCACTTCCCCGGATTAGAAAAGACGCGGGTTCGATTCCCGCTCCTACTAAAAATCTCTTTTTTTTTTTGAAGAGTGGCTCACAAAGTACCGTTGTTGAAGAAAGAACATAGAAATGCTCGTTTGGCGTTTGCACGTAAATATAGACATTGGACCTACGCCCAATGGCAACATGTATTATTCTCTGACGAGACCAAGGTTAATTTGATTTCTTCAGATGGAAGGCAATATGTACGGCGTCCTGTAAAAGCGGAAATTAATCCAAGATTCACAAAAACACAGGTGAAACATGGCGGTGGAAACATTAAAATGTGGGGTTCATTTTCTGGACGTGGAGTAGGACCTGTGAGGAAAGTTCAGGGTAACTTAGACCAACATCAATAGAAGGCAATATTGGAAGAAACTATGCTTCCCTATGCTGAGGAGCATAACCCTATTACATGGACGTTTCAGCAGGATAACGACCCGAAACATACCGCCCGTTCAGTCAAGTCGTTTCTTACCAGTCAGTCAGTATCGGTGCTAGATTGGCCAGCAAATAGCACGGACCTAGACCCAATCAAGCACTTTTGGCACGACATCAAGAAAAAAGTTGCCACTTATCGTATTACAACTTTAGATGAACTTAATGAAGCTTTTTGTGAGGCATGGGCAAACATTCCTGTCGAAACATGTCAGAAACTGATAATGTCTATACCACATCGGTGTCAAGCGGTAATTACTAACAAAGGTTTTGCTACTGGGTATTGATTTTACGCGTAATAAAATGGAGCTGTTAAAGATATTATAATACTGCAGATTATTAGTTTTGTTTAACTCTATTTTTCATTATAATTTACTGTCCTTAATTAAATGTCCAGCTACAGAATTGTATCTTAAAATTTAATACATGTTTAACCTTTGATATTAAATACTTTTATCTATTTATTTAATCTTTTATTTACAGCCATTTATAGCATAATAATCGAACCAAATTATGCGAATAATAGGTGCTGAGAAATCAATAGGGTTTTATATTTATATGTACATAACCGGTTATAGCTCTTCACTATCTTGAATGTCCCTAATTAGTTGACCACGACTGTATATATCAAGCTTGAAAGAGAAAATAAATACGAGAATGTATGTATAATATAATTAGCTAGAATCTGCCCGCGGCTTTGTCCGCGCGGGTTTCAGAATATAGGTAACGCTACGGCACATAAACATCACTATGAAAAATAGCTTTCCCATGGGAACCATTCATGTTTCTGGGATACCTTTTTTTTTCTTTTTTTTTTTTTTTTTTTTTGTTTAGGCGGGAAAAAATGTACCTAACCGCGCACCCCGTCGTTCGGGGCAACGAACAGGGTAGTGTGGGGCCCTCACCCACTAAAGAAACCCGCCGTGTGCTGTCTCTCCGCCTTTATTGGCGGGCCACTGGAACTATGTTACATTCCTTTGGTGGTTTCTGGGATACCCTATATACCGATAGGATAACCTATATACCTATGGACTCTCATGTAGCTACTTGTATGAAACAAATAAAAGAACAAACTCTCTTTCCCATTTATAATATTAGTAAGGATTAGCTCTTGCCCCGGAAGTAAAGCTAC
Source organism: Leucoma salicis (assembly GCA_948253155.1). Taxonomy (NCBI): domain Eukaryota; kingdom Metazoa; phylum Arthropoda; class Insecta; order Lepidoptera; family Erebidae; genus Leucoma; species Leucoma salicis. The sequence continues at coordinate 6,071,809 of OX411820.1, read as the reverse complement.
ATGGTGTTAATAAAAGGATTAACTCACTTGGCTTCATTATACCGAGCCTGAAAGAAAGCTTGCAGTCCCAGTACGTAGTATGACGCTGCGCGCAAACCATGCGCGTACGCCGGTAACGATTCCGGCCTTACCTGTAATTATATAATCCAACACTTTATTTATTTTCTAACTTTTTTTATACATGGGAAACAAGCGGTTACCGTCACCTATAGACGCCAGCAATACCACAGGCATCTCTTTGGCGTCGCCATCTTCAAGTAATGGAGTAGGGGGTGAAGAGAAACGATAATAGGGAGAGGTCAGGAAGGATAATGAGAGGATAGCAATATCCTTCCTAATAGAGGATAAGAAGGATAATAAGGATAATAAGGAGAGGATATGGGGGGGGGGGAGAACCCTACTACTAGAGACTTAAAATAGAAAAATATATTTTTTAATTCTGATTGTTTTTTTTTTAATTTACTGATTACGACCGATTATTAGGGTTTGAGTATTAAATTAATGTTCTAAAATATCGCTGGACTGAAAGTTCCTTACTAATAGACGTTGTACCTCTGTCTTTGTCACTAATATGACAGTATGCTAGCTAGCTAGCCCACCAGACACAACACCCGTCTGGTCGGAGAATCCTCCCTTTTCAATGGGGGATGAGGAACTTTTACACCCTGTTCTTCCCACTCCCCAAACTGCTTATACATCAATATTTCCATTTTCACAATTCGTTTAAAACTATATTCAAATTCAAAAATATCTTTATTTCATAGGCTTGTTATATATAGCATTTAAAATCGTCAAAGTTACTAATAACTGGCACGAGCGCTTGAGACAAGTGCATCCGCATTGTTGCGATTGCAATCGCCACAAGCAGCCGGATTCCGTAGAAAGGATTTTCACGGGAAGAACCGGCTAAGCACCTCATGAGTCACTTTTTTAAATCTCCAATTTCTTACAATAATTAAATTTATATACTTAACTAATGTAGGTGCTAACCAAGAACAAATATAGCGAAAAAATAAAATCAATATAATACCATAAAATGGGGTTTAATTATTTAAAACAAATGTGATGTGGAGATTGGGTATGGCCGAAGGTCAGTGCGATAGCTCGGCGGCTTAGAGCACTTCCCCGGATTGGAAGGAACGCAGGTTCGATTCCCGCTCGCACTAAAGTTCTCTTTTTCCACATTCATAAATAATTTGTAAAGTAAAAAACAGTACCTATTTTAAAATGAGGAGCAGTTAAAGCACATATCTTCCAAATAATACGAAATCGTATAATAAACTTTACTACTACTTCCTACTAGATAGGTTAACACAAAATTAATCAAGTCATATGATACGTCATGTATCAATATTTGTTCTTACTTGTTCCATTAGCTGTGTGAGGTCATTGTCTCTCCGCCCTCGCAAGTACACAATGGCCAAATTTAATTTTGCAAACCTCCATAAATCCCCTTCTTGTGACATCTAGAAACAGAATACAACATTCTCATGATGATAGGCTTTGCCGATTTACAGCAGGACCGGAGAAGTACCATCCACTCACGTATCAACCCGAATGTCGGCGTATACGTATAAGTCTAACTGTTCGAGTGACATCTCTGTTATTACTCGTCGTCTATATCCGATGGCTACCTTGCAGACCACTTAAGTGATTATATGTGGTAACCAGTGGGGCGGGTCATACGACGCATGTACTGGTCAGGTCAGATACCCCACCACTGAAATAATCCAACACAGTACCGGTGGGTGAGACGGCACACAGCAGGTTTCTTTAGTGGGTGAGGTCCCCCACACTATCCTGTTCGTTGCCCTGAACGACGAGGTGTGCGGTTAGGTACATTTTTTCCCGCCTAAACCAAAAAACCTGTCGGGTGCGGTTAGGTACACAATATGTAAGGCCTTATTTTATTTGACTACGTCTCCATATCCCGTTATTTTTTTCGAAATGCATCTGAAGCAAATTATTATCAAAGCAGTGTCTAGAGGTTAGTCGGTCCTTGACACAAACTTACATCCTAAAATATACTCCATCATGAATATATAGAGGCTAAGTACTAAGTATAGTGGCGTTTAGTGTTACTTACGTGTATGGTGGTGAGGAACTGCGCCTCGGCGGCCTCCATGCAGTTCATGGACATGGCGTACAGCCCCAACAGGCAGTGCAGTTGTGGCGTGTGTGCCGCCGCTGTAGCCGCTGTGGGTACGACATACAATTTAAGGAACTTTCTGCTACACATTACACCTGTCCGATACCAATGCGTTGCAATTTTACGCCAAAGATCTTCAGAAAAAATGTGTTATGGTGATGTAACGTGTGTAGTGTAACCACTTCCTCCACTTACGACTCCCATGGGTGGAGAGGGGTGGGACAATTCTAAAGACGGCCGTACACGGCAACAGTGTGAGTAGTGTGTATACTCACGTGTGGGCGCGCACGCGAGCAGGCTGGCGGCGCGTGCGATCTCGTGCAGCGCGTGCGCCTTGCCGCCCGCCACCAGGCGGCACAGCGCCGCGTGCTGCACCAGCGACATGCGAGTGTGAGTAGTGTGTATACTCACGTGTGGGCGCGCACGCGAGCAGGCTGGCGGCGCGTGCGATCTCGTGCAGCGCGTGCGCCTTGCCGCCCGCCACCAGGCGGCACAGCGCCGCGTGCTGCACCAGCGACATGCGAGTGTGAGTAGTGTGTATACTCACGTGTGGGCGCGCACGCGAGCAGGCTGGCGGCGCGTGCGATCTCGTGCAGCGCGTGCGCCTTGCCGCCCGCCACCAGGCGGCACAGCGCCGCGTGCTGCACCAGCGACATGCGAGTGTGAGTAGTGTGTATACTCACGTGTGGGCGCGCACGCGAGCAGGCTGGCGGCGCGTGCGATCTCGTGCAGCGCGTGCGCCTTGCCGCCCGCCACCAGGCGGCACAGCGCCGCGTGCTGCACCAGCGACATGCGAGTGTGAGTAGTGTGTATACTCACGTGTGGGCGCGCACGCGAGCAGGCTGGCGGCGCGTGCGATCTCGTGCAGCGCGTGCGCCTTGCCGCCCGCCACCAGGCGGCACAGCGCCGCGTGCTGCACCAGCGACATGCGAGTGTGAGTAGTGTGTATACTCACGTGTGGGCGCGCACGCGAGCAGGCTGGCGGCGCGTGCGATCTCGTGCAGCGCGTGCGCCTTGCCGCCCGCCACCAGGCGGCACAGCGCCGCGTGCTGCACCAGCGACATGCGAGTGTGAGTAGTGTGTATACTCACGTGTGGGCGCGCACGCGAGCAGGCTGGCGGCGCGTGCGATCTCGTGCAGCGCGTGCGCCTTGCCGCCCGCCACCAGGCGGCACAGCGCCGCGTGCTGCACCAGCGACATGCGAGTGTGAGTAGTGTGTATACTCACGTGTGGGCGCGCACGCGAGCAGGCTGGCGGCGCGTGCGATCTCGTGCAGCGCGTGCGCCTTGCCGCCCGCCACCAGGCGGCACAGCGCCGCGTGCTGCACCAGCGACATGCGAGTGTGAGTAGTGTGTATACTCACGTGTGGGCGCGCACGCGAGCAGGCTGGCGGCGCGTGCGATCTCGTGCAGCGCGTGCGCCTTGCCGCCCGCCACCAGGCGGCACAGCGCCGCGTGCTGCACCAGCGACATGCGAGTGTGAGTAGTGTGTATACTCACGTGTGGGCGCGCACGCGAGCAGGCTGGCGGCGCGTGCGATCTCGTGCAGCGCGTGCGCCTTGCCGCCCGCCACCAGGCGGCACAGCGCCGCGTGCTGCACCAGCGACATGCGAGTGTGAGTAGTGTGTATACTCACGTGTGGGCGCGCACGCGAGCAGGCTGGCGGCGCGTGCGATCTCGTGCAGCGCGTGCGCCTTGCCGCCCGCCACCAGGCGGCACAGCGCCGCGTGCTGCACCAGCGACATGCGAGTGTGAGTAGTGTGTATACTCACGTGTGGGCGCGCACGCGAGCAGGCTGGCGGCGCGTGCGATCTCGTGCAGCGCGTGCGCCTTGCCGCCCGCCACCAGGCGGCACAGCGCCGCGTGCTGCACCAGCGACATGCGAGTGTGAGTAGTGTGTATACTCACGTGTGGGCGCGCACGCGAGCAGGCTGGCGGCGCGTGCGATCTCGTGCAGCGCGTGCGCCTTGCCGCCCGCCACCAGGCGGCACAGCGCCGCGTGCTGCACCAGCGACATGCGAGTGTGAGTAGTGTGTATACTCACGTGTGGGCGCGCACGCGAGCAGGCTGGCGGCGCGTGCGATCTCGTGCAGCGCGTGCGCCTTGCCGCCCGCCACCAGGCGGCACAGCGCCGCGTGCTGCACCAGCGACATGCGAGTGTGAGTAGTGTGTATACTCACGTGTGGGCGCGCACGCGAGCAGGCTGGCGGCGCGTGCGATCTCGTGCAGCGCGTGCGCCTTGCCGCCCGCCACCAGGCGGCACAGCGCCGCGTGCTGCACCAGCGACATGCGAGTGTGAGTAGTGTGTATACTCACGTGTGGGCGCGCACGCGAGCAGGCTGGCGGCGCGTGCGATCTCGTGCAGCGCGTGCGCCTTGCCGCCCGCCACCAGGCGGCACAGCGCCGCGTGCTGCACCAGCGACATGCGAGTGTGAGTAGTGTGTATACTCACGTGTGGGCGCGCACGCGAGCAGGCTGGCGGCGCGTGCGATCTCGTGCAGCGCGTGCGCCTTGCCGCCCGCCACCAGGCGGCACAGCGCCGCGTGCTGCACCAGCGACATGCGAGTGTGAGTAGTGTGTATACTCACGTGTGGGCGCGCACGCGAGCAGGCTGGCGGCGCGTGCGATCTCGTGCAGCGCGTGCGCCTTGCCGCCCGCCACCAGGCGGCACAGCGCCGCGTGCTGCACCAGCGACATGCGAGTGTGAGTAGTGTGTATACTCACGTGTGGGCGCGCACGCGAGCAGGCTGGCGGCGCGTGCGATCTCGTGCAGCGCGTGCGCCTTGCCGCCCGCCACCAGGCGGCACAGCGCCGCGTGCTGCACCAGCGACATGCGAGTGTGAGTAGTGTGTATACTCACGTGTGGGCGCGCACGCGAGCAGGCTGGCGGCGCGTGCGATCTCGTGCAGCGCGTGCGCCTTGCCGCCCGCCACCAGGCGGCACAGCGCCGCGTGCTGCACCAGCGACATGCGAGTGTGAGTAGTGTGTATACTCACGTGTGGGCGCGCACGCGAGCAGGCTGGCGGCGCGTGCGATCTCGTGCAGCGCGTGCGCCTTGCCGCCCGCCACCAGGCGGCACAGCGCCGCGTGCTGCACCAGCGACATGCGAGTGTGAGTAGTGTGTATACTCACGTGTGGGCGCGCACGCGAGCAGGCTGGCGGCGCGTGCGATCTCGTGCAGCGCGTGCGCCTTGCCGCCCGCCACCAGGCGGCACAGCGCCGCGTGCTGCACCAGCGACATGCGAGTGTGAGTAGTGTGTATACTCACGTGTGGGCGCGCACGCGAGCAGGCTGGCGGCGCGTGCGATCTCGTGCAGCGCGTGCGCCTTGCCGCCCGCCACCAGGCGGCACAGCGCCGCGTGCTGCACCAGCGACATGCGAGTGTGAGTAGTGTGTATACTCACGTGTGGGCGCGCACGCGAGCAGGCTGGCGGCGCGTGCGATCTCGTGCAGCGCGTGCGCCTTGCCGCCCGCCACCAGGCGGCACAGCGCCGCGTGCTGCACCAGCGACATGCGAGTGTGAGTAGTGTGTATACTCACGTGTGGGCGCGCACGCGAGCAGGCTGGCGGCGCGTGCGATCTCGTGCAGCGCGTGCGCCTTGCCGCCCGCCACCAGGCGGCACAGCGCCGCGTGCTCCACTAGCGCCATACGCAGGCGCCACGCCAATACCGCACCACCCGCCACCTCCTCGCCCCCGCTCGCTGCAACATGCCACCCGTTAGCGCTATCTGCTATATGCTACCTGATTCATCTTCTCTACAGCGCTTGCACGGGATTCAGGGAGGCCCGGTAAGAATGTTTCATCAGCCATCGGACGGATAGTAGGAGATCCGAACCCGTGGATATCCTACTTCGGGAGGTTACGCCAGCAACGATTGAAAAAGGTCCCGTTGAGTAGCCGTCGTACCGGAGTGGAAAGCCGGTGTGGGTCGGGTCCACACCGGCTGCTGACTGGGGACATTGAAGGCCCCTTTGTGCTTCGTGCACCAAGTGTTACCAACCTTATGTTTCTACTAATCCAAGTGCCCCCAGTGTATCTCAACCCAAAGGTCAAAAAAAACAACCAGCGGAATTAAGAATCAAGTATATATTTTTTTTTTTTTTTAGCCGTGTGGGGCCTGCTTTAGAATTGTCCCACCACTCTCCACCCATGGGAGTCGTAAGAGCCGACTGAGGGAATACCGGGGGAGTGGGCAGCAGCACTCCTACGAGTATTAACAACATCCACTGCGATCGCCAACCCGCCTGCCAAGCGTGGCGATTGCGGCACTATCCCCCATTTTTGGGGAGGCCTATGTCCAGCAGTGGACGTTAAAAGGCTGATGGATGGATATATTATTTTTGCAAAAACATTTGAGAACTAAATATCAATAAAATGGACCTGGAATGAATAGTTAAAGTTTTTATTTTTATGTAAAATGAAACAACAAACCTGAAGAATTTCTTTATATACAAAATATACATGATTTCTGCCCATTCAGATATACAACGTACTGAAGCATGACGCTGTAAAGCATGATTTATTTTTATTTTACTGGCTGGAGAATACCGATAGCCGCGTGCGATCGTTACGAATCGTACGAAACCGCCAGCCACTCTTCCCCCGCTTTTGAAATCTCTGATATATCCTAAGATATTCTGTGTGTGGATATGCTCTGTGCCAGAAATGGATGACATCCCTTGCACATTTTGTTTGAATTGACTTTTTGGTTGATGTTTCAGAGACTAATGACCTATGCTAATGACATTTATACTAATAATGGGTTACTCAATTCGTAATGACCATGATAACCGGTACTTACTTACACTGCTGCACCACAAGTAATTAGTGGTGGAGGAGTGGAGGTAAGTACTGCTTTCAAAACACACCCTCATATTTGTTAATTAATTTAAATGAATGACCAGAATCATAATAAAGAGGTTGTTATACTAAAATAATGTGGCGAGAATTAAGATGGTTTAATATACTCACAGGAGAGTTTTTCAATCTGAGCTAACGCCTTCTCAGTGTACTTATGCGCCTTATCCATATAGCCAGCTTGCGCCGAGTGCATAACAGTCACGAGGTATACCAGCACATACAGCTGTTGCCGCGATAACCACACGAACGACTCTCCCGCTGTACCGCCGCATACCGCTGTAAATATATACCATAGTACATTTCTTAATCAAATATACTTTTAACAAAACTTTGACGGGCCTCGTGGGGTAGCCGGTAGTATAACCGACTTCCGTGCACGAGGTCGTGGGTTCGATTCCCACTCAAAACAATTATTTGTGTTATGAACACTGATATTTTTACTGTGTCTGGGTGTTTTCTATACATTATATGTATGTATTTACAAAAAAAAAAGGAGTATATGTATTACAGTGAAATCCGTTTATAACGACATCGCAGGGACATAAAAAACACGTCATACTAAGCGGACGTCATACAAAGCATTTTGTAGAAAATAAACAATCTCCTATTTTTGTTAGTATTATTATTTATTTTAAAGAGAAACAAAATCAATTACCCACCGCGACTCTAAAACAAAAGAAACCATGCACTCGCCGAACGTCGTCGGGTATCACGTGACTCTCCCGAACACTGCCAAAGGTGTTAGGAATCATGCCGGTCACTATAACTGGACGCAATTTTTTTAAAATGGGTCACAATAAGCGACATGTCAAGCGAAGTCATTATATCCGACTTAGTTATAAAGAATTTGATATGAAAACCAAACTTTGCTGTGTACTTACGTCATAAGCGGTTGGTCAATATAGGTGGAGTCATACTAAACGGATTCTACTGTATATCCATAATCTGGTACCCATAGCACAAGCGTTAAACTTATTTTGGGACCAGAGGCTGCTGTGTGAAAATGTCCATGTATATTTATTTATTTATAAATCAAGCAAAGAGTACTACAATCTACTGCCAGTTGTGACAAATACGGAAGGTGATCAGAATATGTTATGGAAATTTATGGCCTTGAGTGAATTTCGAACAGTATTCAGAAGGCACAGGTTCAAACCTCACTTGGTGGTCCTAGATATACAATGAAATAATCACAATTTTATTCACCTACATTAGTAATAAGAAAATCTTATTATCTAATAAAGTAATGATATTTACCATCATCATCAGGCCACGTAGGAGCCATTATGGTCTGTATACTTTGTTGGAGTTGCTTCAGACAGGACTTCACACTTTTCACCTGACCCGCCATTAAATAATGACATACCTGAAGCAATGTTATAATTTTATTTATTCTATTTATTACAGCATCAGAAAATGAGAATTACATGGAAATGCTGCAAACAGACTACATTTTATACTCCATTACTCTTTCCTGAGGTGTGACATTATCAATTATGTGTATGTGGTGTGCGATGTATTTCAAATGTTTCGAGAGGTACCTAGTGTGAGTAGTCAGAAAAAAAATTTATTAAACCTTTACCTGTAGCACAAGGAAGAACACTTTAAGATACTCCTTCTGGTGTGGGCTTCCAGTCCATGAGTCCACTAAGTGTCCAGCCTGGTTCAGTAGTGGTAACACTTCTTGTATCTTCTTGTCTATTAATAATAACTGAAAATAAAACATATTTTATTAAATATTTTCTTTAAATCTAATAACGTAATGACAAATATCATTGTTGCATAGGTAGTACAATGGTTTTAATGATCCTCTCATTGCTCTAATACACTACATGTTGATGTCAGTTATTATTTTTGTGAACGTAATAAGAAAAAGGGTATTATTCTACTTTATGGTATAGTTTCAGTATTACCTTCCTTTATAATTGCTTACTTCATATTATCTTTTTTTAAACATTTTGATCTATATTTTAGCACTTGACATGCTCAGCTACTCTTAAAGTACAAATTATAATTTGTGAATAAAACTGATGAAAAAGAGTATTTTAGTACATTTAAAAAAGAAACACGTCATCGAATTTTATGAATATTAATTGCAAAATGAAACTTACTATATTGGATTAATGCATGTAAATGCATTCCGATAGAGGGCGTTGGTCGTTAAGACAAATGTGATAAGGAGATTGGGTATGTCTAAAACGTAGTACTGTAGCTCAGTGGATTAGAGCACTTCCCCGGATAGGAAGGGACGCAGGTTCGTACTAAAGTACTCTTTTTCCTTATTCACAAATTATAATTTGTACTTCATATTATCTCTTTAGTTTATTCCTACAATCCATGGAATTGCACAAATTATGAAACTATGTGAACAGAAAATTTTATTATTGAAGCACATACCGTCTGATATGTAACAGGCACAAGAATAGGGAATCCCTGCATCACAAGAGACTTGCCAATGTCGACTTATTAAAGTACAATGAGATGAAAAACCTATTTATGGCACATAAATAAATTGTGCTGTTTGGGATTGGGATTCTAACCCGCAACACCAAACATGAGAGATTAGTAAAGGATACTAACTGCTCATTATGCCACCTGTGCAACTATGTCTATAAACATTTAAAATTGTATACTTACCATCACCCTACTAAGAAGAAAAAGTACTCTTGTGTAAGCCACATTAGATATTTGTGCATAGTCCACACCCACTCCCAATAAGCTGCTTGCAACTTCATATTCACGTTCAGTCGCATGGATTTGCTGAAATTTATATCCCTCATTATTAAAATTCACTATATTTACAAATACAAGATTGAGCTATGTGTTTTCACATTCTATTTCCTTTGTAACATATGTAATAGGATTCTATACATCTGAAACAGTATTATTTTGAGTAAACTCAATATTTCCTCCGAGTTGCACAGTTTTTTGTTAAGGCGGGAAAAAATTATACTACCACCTCATTATTTGGGGTAATGAACAGGGTAGTGTGTGGCCCTCTACCACTAAATAAACTCGCTGTGTGGCATCTCTCTGCCTGTATTTGGACAGATGGACCACTGCAACTGTGTAATATTTCTCAGTGATCCCTGAGTTACATGGTCAAGAGTAGACTTTTTAAAACTTAATAAATTATTTGTGAAAGTGGAATAAGAGAGCTTTACTGTGAGCAGGATAACAATAAAAGCTCTCTTTTTACACTTTCACAAATAATTTGTTCTTTAAAGTAGCTGAGCATATCAAATGCTAAAATACAAATAAATAAAAAATCAATTAACTTTACAAAATGGTCAGGTACATCATTAAGTGATCATTTCTATATGACCTCCAGCATTTTCTAAGCAAAGTTTAAGTTCCCCATTATGTGTGTATGTTATAGATTCTAATGACAAAAACAGCAGTTAAATTTATAATGATCAATAAAATACTTATATCTAAAGCTAAACCATAATAATTAAGGCTATTTACAGATAACACAAATAATCCATATTTGCTGTTATTTGTAACAAATAACTGTATCTGAACTCAATTAAAACATTAGTCCCCTTTATCAATCATAAAAATTATATGTTTGTAAAAACATAACTTAAGATAAATTCATGAATGACAGTATTTCTCCTAAATGAAACTAAATTAATTAGGGTCTAAGGCTAAAAATAAGTAATAGAAGACTTACCGCCAATTGGAATATTAGTCTACAATGCCAATAAATACTGTGTTGTGACAACTCAATAGCCTTTCGTAGTATAGGCTTTGAGTGTGATGGTTGACCCTGCTGCTCAAACAACTCGGCGAGTACACTCGCAGCCTCGAACTTGACGTCATCGAAGCCATTGATAGTCTGAGACAAGCACCACTGCAACCATAATATTGTTTAATCACCATATGACCCACTTGAATATTTGTTTACATACTTTGAGAAAGTATTATCACTGTCATCATATATATAATATATCGCCGATATGAGTATTATGTTATACTATTTCATTTAAGTTTATCCAAAAATGAATGTTATATCCAAAACTTTGTAAATAACAACAAAAAAAACTTACACTTTGCTCTAAATGCGTTCTCGCCAAGTCGATGTTTTTGGTGTGTGTCAAAAGAATATTTCCGAGTTGTAAGTGTGTTCTGGCTTCGACTCTTTGTGGTGGTTTGAAATTAAATACGGCTTGTAAACACTGAATACAACTTTTTATGTCAGGAGGATTTGATGTACGGAAATGTTCTGCTAAACCAAGTAAAGAAATATACCAAGCGTCCTGCGTTGACGCCATTTTGACATTTCTGCTTGGAGGGAACAATGTTGCCCACCCTGCCCACCTAACAATATCCGAGGAGGCGAGAGAGGAGAAAATACTAGTAGAATTGGAAAAATCTGCAATTCGATTTGACTAGCATCGAATTCACTACTGGAGGCGGGACTTAAGTGATAAAGCAAACCTCATTTAAAGATGTAGGTAAAATATATGCTTATAGTCGTATGGCCTGGTTAATTTTAACATGAATGAATATCATGCTATTTATAATAATCAATCAGTTCCTCAACCCAGCCGGTTATATTGCTTCGGTCGCAGACTTAATAAGCAATTAATTCAATTAATATTTTCTGGTATATAATAAAATTAATTTATTAAACTAAAACTATATATATAACTTTGGACATGATTTATGATAGACTAAGATAAATTTTCAAGAAATTATGACTTTACAACAAATACGGCGGAATTCCCGATTCTTGCTGGCATATACTACTTGCTGTCAATTAAGTTAGGGAACATGTTCCCGGTTTATTACCATACTATTTTATCATAATATATGATATCATTAAATATTTTTCCATGAATTATTATTTGAGGAAAATTGTCGTTCACTAATGAACCACACGCATGTTTACTAGCCTCCCAAAAAAGTGTAAGATTGTAGATAAAATTCAAGTGAAAGTTTCACTGTGAAACACATGTACGTTCTCAGATATTAATATCCCAATATATATTATACTATTTAAAAAAAAAAAACCAAGTGCATAAATTTTCTTTAATTTAAAAAATACTCGATAGCTTTTATTGAAAATCACAAACGATGTCACGTTATTCTCTTGCTAAGATAGACTAATTAAAAGAAAAGAATAATACCGATAAATATTTCTTAATTCGAATCGATTAATGGACTTAATGTCCATTATGTCTATTATTCGAATGGTACTTTGACAGCTGCCTAAAGTTTTATACAGATTATATTTTAAAACTAATATTTTTTTAATTAATATAAGCTTTGGTTTTGCAAAACCATGAGCCTAACAGAACCTTAAAACCAACGTTGTTATTCTCACAGATAAGTTTAATTTGTCCATTTAGCTGTAAACAGCTCAATGAATTTATCACACAAGTCACAGTCCAAGTCAGTCATATATAAATTATTTTGATGTGAAACATCTAATGCGGAGGGATGGTAAAATCAGCTGTTAGCGTGGCGACGCCGACTTGTTCCGTTTAAATCTTGCAAGTTAAATTAGACATACTTCCCGATTTCCTCTTGAGCTGAAATTTTACAAGCATGTGCATATTGCGTAATAATGCAATATTATGATGACATGGAGCTGATCTAATGATGGGGCTGGAAGGTGGATATAGGAACTTCATAATGAAACGGTGCAACACTATCGAGTTTGGACTCGTTTGTTTCGTCTTGACGAGTACTTTGTCTTTAAATAGTATCCAAGATCTGAAGATGGAGCTAGAAGGTGGCTATAGGAACTCCGTCATAAAATGACATAACTCCATCGATAGTATCCAGGGTAACTCCATCCATCATTAATCTCCATTTGTCTTCACGAGTACTTTGTCTCTAGATAGTATCCAGGGTCTGACGATGAAGCTAGAAGATGGCCACAGTAACTCTGTAATGAAACTACGCAGCCCCACTGTGTTTATACTCGTTTGATTAGTCTTGACGATTACTTTGTTTCTAGATAGGATCCAAGGTCTGATGATGGAGCTGAAAGGTGGCCACAGTAACTCTGTAATGAAACGACTCAACCTTATCGAGTTTGGAATTGTTTGTTTCGTCTTGACGAGTACTTTGGTCCTAGATGATTTCCAGGGCCTGATAATAATGATTTATGTCCATTTCCGTTATTTTACATATTTCATAATTTTATGCAAGCACACATTGATAAAATTATGATCATTCTATTTCTACTCGTTATTCCTAGAAAATAATTTCAATGTTTCACATCTGGTAGACGTCCCGCGACGTCTATTATTTCTAAATAAAAAGAACCACCTTCAAACGACTCCCAGGAACTAAAAACCAAAAAATGATTGTATTTGGCCATGTGAAACTCTGTAATTAAATGGCGCAACTCCATCGAGTGGGGGCTCGTTTGAAATGTCCTGACTAGAACTTCAGTCAAAGATGATATCTAGGGTCTGATGATGAAGCTGGAAGGTGGCCACAGTAACTCTGTAATGAAACGACGCAATTCCATCGAGCTTGGAATCATTTGATTCGTCTTGACGAGTACTTTGTCTTTAGATGGTATCCAGGGTGTGATGATGGAGCTAGAAGGTGGCCATAGGAACTCTGTAATGAAACTACGTAACCCTATCGAGTTTATACTCGTTTGATTCGTCTTGAGGAGTATTTTGTCAAGTTATGATATTTTATTTCTACAAAATAATTTCGACGTTTTCACATCTGCTAGACGTCCCGCGACGTCTAGTTATTTTTATTTAAAATAATATATTTTTTGCTATGTAGTCATGGACGAATAAAAACATTTTATACGTCCTTGTTTGTATTTTATTTTTATAAAATAAGTGCGTAGGTTAGAATAGGTGGTACATAATGGGGAGGCCTTATTTGGGTGCATCTCGTATGATAAGAATCTAGCACAGGAGTATGAAAATGACAAGGATGAGCGCCTAAAGCGTAGTAGAGAAAGCACAGCGTCTCGGAGTCTTCCGAAGACCGTGAAGAAAGTATATACCTACATATAATATATGTACGCCAACTAAACGCAGGAGCAATTCCAATGAGACAGAGAGGTTTCGAAGTAAATGAAAAAATATCATCATTGTCCACATTTTTTAAGTTTATTTATTTTTTAAAACCGTTCAATCAATTTTGATAAAAATTAAATGACCACCTCTGAAGTAGCACCTGCCAAACAAAAAAAGAATCATTGAAATCAATTTATAATTGCAGGAATAAACGCGTAACAAACATACAAAAAAAATCATACGTTCGAATTGACACTTCCTCCTTTTGGAAGTCGTTTAAATTTAGTTGTAGTCGAGTGAAAGTCAAATTCCTGATGAAATAAACTTCTTCGGTCGGTGGCATGGCCCCATCGATTTAAATATACACTCAATGCATGGCCCAGTATAAAGCGCTATCCACACATTTCCGGGTCAGGGCTATCCGTGTTCCGAGTTGTTTGTTTCAGTGTTCGCGTCAGGGACGTGCCATCGGTCACCCGTGTTCAAACATATCAGGGAAATCGGGTATCAGTGTAATCTTTTTCTTGCTGATGACAGCACGATGTCCTTATTTAACAATGTAGCATGTAATTAGCAATGATTGCAATAGCGCTAGATGAAGAAGAGGCAGATCACCAAGAAGACGTGTCAGCAGGCAAAACGTAGTAGGGTATGTCGTCAACGTACCTAGAAAAAAAATCGGATAGCTCTGCCAGAGCGTCCGTGCGTCCTCCGCAGTGCTCCGGGACCATAGAGTAAAGTAATCTTTCGGGACACTGACGATCCGGACGCGCCTGACACGGAGCTATGTGAACAAGCTCGTACAATTTGTACGTAACCGATTTTTTCCCCGTCCCTGACGGAACACGGCAGGGCCGGGTACCCGGAAATGTGTGGATAGCGCTTAAATATTGGGTGTTACGGGGAAACCCAATTCAATAAAAAAACAAATACCTACCTATTAAAATTTAATAATTCTATATAATCTAAATAAAAAAATTTTTTTCATAATATTATAAGTGGCCAGTGCCTTGTACAAAAAAAAACTTCGCAAAAATTTCTGCGTAGCCTGGTATATCTAAGGCTCATTATTGATTATAGCTAGGTTATTTAAGCTTTGGTACCGCCGCTGGCAGGGTCTGTGATGACTGACCACTAAAATAATGTAACTTAATTCCAGTGGCCCGCCAATAAAGGCGGAGACGGCGTACGGCGGGTTGTGATACACGGGCTTGTTTTCCGCAACTCGACGTCATTCAATGCGCTTATTTTACGTGACGGGTTGGTGGCACTACTCTAGCCAACCCAACTCTACCAAGCCTAGCATACCAGCACAGCGGGTTTATTTAGTGGGTGAGGGCCCCACACTACCCTGTTCATTGCCCCGAATGACGGGGTGTGCGGTTAGGTACTCTTTTTCCCGCCTTGACAATAAAAGGACGTACCTACCTATGTAGTTGCATCAGTATCTGTAAATCGGGAAGCCTCTTAGGTACTGAAAGGCGAATATAGCCTACCTTTTTTATAATATGAGTGTCAAGCAACAAGCATAATATGGCCTCGATATGGATAGTACCTAAGCCATTACAGCATTGAGCTGTAAACAGGCGTTACAGTAGCCTAGATATTTATCTATGTAGTAGCCTATAGATAGACGCTAGCGACACAGAGGTATCACTCGCACGTTGTCACATTCATGGTAGAGGAAGAATAATATGGGAGGACTACTCTTTGCCTGCGGCTCGGACGCAACCATAAGCTAGTTTTTAGAGATTAAATGTATGTATACCTACCTGTTTTTACGTTTAATCAAGTGCTACCAAATAAAAGAATTTACATCAAAATCCGTTGTTTTGGCGCCGTACAGTGTCATGGACCGGATAGCTGACACTCGGTGGCGTCGCCCTGCCACCTGGCTGGGTAGGCCCCCCGCCCGCTCTTGCGACACGCTGATCTACCTCGGCGAGCTCCTGCGCCTCCAAGTCCCACGGAGGGATTCCAACTAACGCGCAGGCCGCCTCGGTCGACACCGTGCTGTATAAGTGTAACTAACCTCTGTGGTCTTCACAGAAGAGCCCTGTTCAGGGCGTCCAGGCCCACACGGGGGCTCCATTCAGCGCCATCGTCCGGATCATCATGATCAGATCATCAACATCATATTTTTGTATTAGAACAGAACTTATAACTAGGATGTGACTACTCTAAAGTATAAATAAAAACAACAATTCTAAATTAAACAGTCAGTTTATTCATCAATGGTAAGTGCACCAGTGTTGATGTCACTGATGAGGTCATGTGGGGGCCTGCCCTCGACGGTACAGCCTACCGATTGTGCAGTGCCGAGGATCTCCTTTACTGTGCCAGAGAGATACCTAGCCATTGAGCGAGCTCTCATTGTCTTTGCAATGCCAATAACATCCTCAAGTGTGATGTTGCCATTGTGTTTGACTGTAAACATAAAATAGATTTTTTTAATGTAGAATATGTCAAAATGTGAAATCAAAAATAAAAGTCAAAAGCAGGATTATAACCTGCATTTGGATATGCTGCAATACCCAAGCAATTGTTATGATTGCCAAATTTGGCTGTAACAGTATTCCAGTAAAGTTTAAGTATCTGGAACAGTATTCCAGGAGATGCAGGTTTGAATCCTGCTCATGCCTGTTATCTTCAATAACATTTTCACAATGTGTTAACTTCTCTAGTAGCCAATTAAACTAGAAGACTTTTTATTATTTTGGTAATGTTCTTACTTTAGCTGGCAATTTAATATTTGCCTTGTAAGAAGAGAACATCAACAAATTAAAGAGACTGAAAATTATATTGTTGTACATCAATAAACCCAGTGTTGTGTGTCGGACAAACATCGGTGTAGATCAATCTACCCTACAAACTGTCGAGGAAAAAATAAAGTAGCTTGCCTCTCCAGTTGTCCCGTGACCACGGCTGCTGCAACGCAGTTGAAACGTCGGGTAAAAGGTAGTTCATAATTTCACCTATTTTATACGCGAAAAAAGACCCGTTTATGCTACTTTAAATAAACCCAGACTCTGACAACCATTTCCTTATACTAATAATAAGTGTCCAGTGTGGGAAAAAAACCCACATCCGAGCAGTTATCTAATATATAAAAATCAATATCTGTTTGTTCATATCTTGTGTACTTACTGCCATACCGTTCATCCTATCGTCATGAGATTTTACACATATAATCTGTCTAAAGGATATAAGCTACTTTTTATGCTCATACAATGGTTAGTTCCCGTGATGCTATAATAACTAAGCCAGAGCAGTGAGTGCCCAGGTTTGCTAGTATGAAATAAATAATGTCACTAAGTAAGTAGGTATGAAAGAGAGTACTGGTGTAAATACAAGTTAACATGCAACAGACAATAATATTATACTCACTGTTCTTCTGCTTCTTACGATCACGAGGTGGCTCCTTGAGTGCTCTGATAATGAGAGCAGCAGCTGATGGTACCACAGAGATTTGTGCTTGTCTGTTCTGTACAATTAACTGTACAGTAATCTTAAGCCCCTTCCAGTCACTTGTGGCCTTAGCAATGTCATCACCAACCTTCTTGGGGGACTGTATGCAAGAATAAATGTTAGTAAACAATATTGTAGAGATTAACTAGAAATTTCAATTTCTATTAACTGTTATAGCAGACAGTATCCAATTTAATAAGTCCTTTATAAAAAAAGAATAGCTATTATTATACATAAGTTATAAGGAAGTGTTGTTATTGTTGAGTAATGTGGTAATTTTTTAATAAAATAATAAAATTAAATAAACATAAAAAAATATTTTGTACTTTCCAATTGTTCTCTACAGATTTGGAAATTTACTGTATGTTACCTTGGAACCCCTAAATAGAATTAAGCTGGGTGACAGGATAACAACGTTTAAATTTTCATGAGGTTTTAACTGGGAGGCATCTTTGTTATAAATTATAATAATAAAATAACAGCTGTTTGTTTGAATGGAATAACTCGAAAACCAGAAACACATTTTAGATATCATACTGCAGGACTATGTCCAACAATAGACATTGACTGCTATACCTATGCTACAAACTAAAATCATCCTGAATTGTGGCTCAATCATGTATACCATTGAGGGCTTGCATGAAATATACCATGCAGGCCCCTTACAGAAATTTAGCATTCATACTGCTGATCAAATAACGCTGCTCTGGTATAATAACGAAGGACACAGTCTTATAGAAATATATTCCAGTTTAAATGTGCATGAATCTTAAGCAGCATTATGTTAAAGCATTGATCTAATTAATAATTCAAAAGATTAACCTACAATAAATTTTTTATTTGTTTAAGAGGCAACTTATTTGATTATTGCAAGTACATATAGGTCACAATCTAGCATTTAAATCTACATAGGATAAGATACATCTACAATCTTATATTAGGTTATGGCACCTGTAAAAAACATAGCAGTCATATTGCCTGGTCCGCGACTCCTTATTGGCCATTCGGAGTAGCCGCGACAGGGAAATGATCCTAAGTCGCGGGTTCCTTCCATCCGCCACCCGGAAGGACGCGCCTGGTAGGGAGGCACCCCCCAGGATATTTACAGTAAAGTTCTAACCAAGATTATAGAAAAGAATAAATAATAATAGGATATCATCTAATTTTGTATGAAATAATAAAACGTGTTTAAAGACTGCCATGCCATTTTTTTCAGGTTAGAACTCACGATTTACAAAACATTACTCACAAGACCAAGAGGACCAATTTTAGGGGCTAAAGACGAAGTAGCTCCAACTTCTCCACCGACGCATCGTAAATTTACTGAAAGAAAAAGAAATCAATAAATAAGATATAAACACTGTACCAATGTAATCACTAATGAAGAATTCCGTCATATATTGCATTAAGTCGGACTTACCGATTTTAATTTCATTGGGATCGAACTTAGGCGGCATTGCGCTAGTTGATTAATATACAAATTAAGGTACTTTACACTAAAACCAAGCTGATGAACTCGGATTTTAAAACGGTTCACCGCCTAAACGTTTTACAACGTCGATAGCTCACCGGAAAAAGAAAGAAAGTGTAGCTGTCATGTCATCTGTCACTGTCACTAACTCTATTAAAAGTCATACTTTTTTTATATTTATTTTGAGGCATCGGCAGAACCATCAGCCTAACAGTAACAAACATCATTATTCTCTATAAACACAGATAAGATTAATTCATCAAACAAGTCGTAGTTGAAGTCAGTCATATAAAGTCAGTCAAGTTTCTTGTCCGTGTGGTGACGGACTAAGAATACAAGTGTCACCACCCCATTCTTTCCCACGGGTGTCGTATGAGGTGACTAAGGGAAGTAAGTAATTGTCATCCATTGCATGACTGGTGGTAGGGCTGGGTACCGGGTGGGAGTACACTTGGTATTGGGCCCGAGCGGGTTGGTACCAGCATCTCCCGTGTGACCGGCCATGAAGCACATCGTTGCGTTTTGGCTGTAGCATGAGATAGCCGTTTATATTTCATTTCATATCTTTGAAATGAATTGGTGAGCAGCGGCTTGACAATACTCTCGTTATAGTCAAGTCCATGGGCGACGCTTACCATTTACCATCAGATGGACCGTGGCTCGTCTGCCACTACATGCAATAAAATAAAAAAAAGTCAGAGTCACGCTACAGTAAAACGATGACACCCTTCCTGAAGCGTCTATGGAGTTTTGGAAACAACAGGAATAAATACGTTATGTCGCATTACATCACTTGCCAGGACTTAGGCACGTACACAAATAGTTAATAAGCAAAAGGCCACCACTTTTACACATTAATACTTGAAATAACACAAGCTTAGGAAAATAATCATTGCGATCATTGATAAAAGGAGGAGGTGCCCTAATCTTCATATACCTAGTAAAAGTGACTTACTTCAGCTGTCGTCCACCATGTTAATAAGTAAGATGACAGCGTAATTTGGATGTGTTCCGATATACACTGTGAGCACTGTAAGGTGTGATGTCAATTTAGTATACTGTGAAGTCATTCCTTTATAGTTAGCTATACTAGTTACTGTTTATAACGGAATGCAATCCAGTATACTGATCTGTCATTACTTTCATTTCATACAAAGTATTGGTTTTACACTTCAATAAACACAATTTCTTTACATGTGCCATGTTTGGGTATCTTTTATTTATAATATTCAATAATAATAAAAAGTGTGTGCGTGTAACCTTTACGCGCGATTGAAGTAAAACTTCCCTTGCGTTGACGGAAAAAAAAACTGCTATTAAAAAATATTTTTTTTAAAACTGTTGAATTTTTTTTCACTTTGCTATTCACAATTGATCCGTTTGAAAATTTGGAAATAAATAATCCTAATTGATTATGATATTTGCCACTAGCTGGCGTATAAGTCAAGAAGCGTGGAGTATATGACATATACTTACGACCAATCCAAATTATTATTTTTAAATAGCGGAAACTACACAGACTATAGTAAGCGTTAGTTCCATCCAAAAAAATCTGAGTTACTCCCTAGTCGCACCTAAAGAAGTTTGACTTCAATAATATTCCATAGTGCAAGTTGTTATATTTATCAAGCTGTTGATCACGTGATATCACAGTGCTCGCAGTGTATATCGGAACAAAGCCTTTATCTGTTGTATGTCAGCTGTCAACTAGGGATGCAGGAAGAACCAACAACTATCGATATATCGATGTTTTAAAAAATATTGATATATTAAATATGCCTAATTTTAAAAATATTTAATTTGCGCTATTTAGGTTCCAACCTAGCATCCACCACTAATAATTCGTGATTCGTCGTCGTAATTTTCATATAGTGGGAAGAAGCCGTCCATTGATTAATTTTGTGTGCTCGGAATGAAGTGGTGAGCAGTGTCTTAGCAGCATACCATTAAATAAATTAATTTTTATTAATTTATCGAATTGATTAATCATTTGAATTGTACTATTACTAGTACTCAAAGCATTTACTTAAAAAAGAAATTGTGTGATTTTATTTCTAAATGATTATAACTTTTTTAATGCGTGCTTGTATAATTATGACAGGTGTACAATAACGGAAATGGACATAAATCATTATCATCTGGCCCTAGATATCATCTAGGACCGAAATACTAGTCAAAACGAATCAAACGATTCCAAACTTGATGAGATTGTGTCTCCATTACCAGATCATGAATATCATCTAGGGCTATCATGGTACTATTCAAGATAATTCAAACTAGCCCTAAATCGATCTGTTGCAACATTTAATTAACAAGTACCCATGGCCACCTTCTAGCTCCATTATCAGACCATGGATACTATCTAGAGACAAAGTACTCGTCAAGACGAATCAAATGAGTATAAACTCGATGGGGATGCGTTGTTTCTTTACAGAGTTACTGTGGCCACCTTTCAACTCCATCATCAGACCCTGGGTACCATCTAGAGACAAAGTACTCGTCAAGAGTAACCATACGAGCCCAAAATCGATGGGGTTATGTCATTTTATAACGGAGTTCTTATAGCCATCTTTTAGCTTCATCATTAAACCCTGGAAACCATCTAAAGACAAATTACTCGTCAAAACGAATCAAACGAGTCTAAACTCGGTAGGGTTGCGGCGTTTCATTATAGAATTCATATGTCCACCTTCCAGCTCCATCGTCAGACCAGCTCCATGTCATCATAATATTGTATTGTCACGTCAAAGCGTCGCCACGCTAACACCCTGTTTTACCCTCCCTCCGCATTAGATGTTTCACAGGAAGGCGCAGCATAGGACGGCCTCCCGCCAGAAGGACTGACAACCTGGTCAAAACCGCAAGGCACCCTTGGATGTAGTCACTAGAGCATCGGTGTGGAATATCTGTAGACAATCCTATGACTCTCCATTATGATGGAAGAAGGCGTCCCGGTCATGTTTTAGTCGGTATTGTGGCTCATGAACTCGACACAAGAATCGAGCCTGTTTGACATCAAGCCCGACACTCCCCCTGGATCCTGTTGGTACCCCAGTGACGTGCGTAAGCTTGCATTTTGCACCGTGTTAACAAATAAAAAGTACCGCTTATTGTGGCGTTCTCTTAGAGAGACCTATTATGTACGGCAGTGGACGTCGAATGACTGATGGATGGAATAAAATATTATTATATACTTGTTTTTAGTACCTCACTTTCAAATCTTTTTCTCCTGATGTCATCACATCACAAACTTATATATTTATACTATATTTGGACTTAGAATGAACGTCTATACCCAGGATTAAATTATTATTTATTTTACCCAAATCTATTAAATAAAGTGTTACGCCCTTAATTTTCTGTTTGTTTAAAAAGAAGGCATGCCTGATTGATCTATCAACCACTAGCTCAGATGACTGAATGGATTGGGTTGCAATTTGACACACATAGATATAATTATAGGTACAGGTAGATAAAGATTTACGCAATTAAAAAAACCTTTGTCCACCCAAAAATTCTAGACTGAAGTATCGATATCGATGTTTTTTACGCGCTTCCCTAGCGGAAATTCCGCCATTTTTGGATTTCAAAGAATTGGCTCGGTAAATTTGTAGTAATTTCCTCTCCCCCTTATAGAGCTCGATGAAAATAATGCAGAGCGACGACATGAAAAGTCATTAAAGTTCATACCATCATGGAAACATTGTTTTTTTTTTTAATTTTATGGCCTGGAAACTAAGACCTTTAGGTAAATCTACAAACAGATATAATACTACGTTTGTTGACGCAAGTGAGGTATGGTAAGCATAGAGCTTTTATGCAGTCCTTGATATTCCACGATTGATAACGTCATAAAAGCAAATGAAAATTCGCGAATAACTGCTTCTGCACTGATCCGAGATTCGAACTAAACATTTCGTAGACAGAGATCACGTTCATGTGTGTTAATTGAATCCTAGTCAGCTCTGCGCACTTCTCATAATATTTTATTTCTAGCATTTTGCTGCGGACGCGGCTTTAAGCTATAACGCCTATTAAAGGATGAATCCAGTGTTTATGACATCTCGTTACATGCTTTTTAAGCCGTATTAAAAGGCAAATCATGAATTGTTGGGTGTCTGATGTCTATTTTGGTACGTGTGAACTGGGTGGAATAAAAAATCGCGAGGAATTTAATTTGGAGTGCGTCCTAGTTATGATTCAGTACGCGGATTATAAACCACAGGAACAATATCGCACCAATAAAAATCGCAGTGCGTGCTGCTAAGGGTCTAATTGTGAATCTCAACCATAGAACATTCTTAATCCATTCAAACATCCATAAAATATTAAATCAGTTAATTTATTTTCTAGTTTTGGTGAGATTTACGCACAGAAATTGATTTGCGGATTTTTATTTATGCAAACTATTTGTATGTGAATTTGGATTAAAATTATAATTCGACATGGAAAATATGGCAACTAATTGGCAAATTTAGCAACATTAAAATTAGCGATGAGATGAGTTGAACATTTTCGAACTCGATCAACTCGAATCAAAATAATGCTCAACTTGAGTTGTAACTCGACCTGACTCGGTGTCAATATCAACCCGTCAAGTAGTAGTAACTACGAGTACTACTCGTAGCGTGAATATTATGGAAATTCTTATATTGCAGTATGCTTCAAATGAACGACCGAACTGGCGACCGAGTCTCCGAGTTGGCAGCGATTCATCAGCTCGACTATATTGCAGTATGGCTCAAATAAACGTGCGAGCTGAACTGGCGACCGAGTCATTAAGATGGCAGCGATTCATCAGCTTGACTCACGACTTGATTGCGTCGCCGGTTTGATTCGGTATCAACGTATCAAGTAGCAGTAACTCCGAGTACAACTCGTAGCGTGAATATTGTGGAAATGATTATATTGCAGTAAGCTTCAAATGAACGACCGAACTGGCGACCGAGTCACCACCGCCGAGTTGGCAGCTATTCATCAGCTCGACTTAAATCATACACAGAGATGAGCATTGATAGGTTGATACGTATTCGTATGTAATTTAGTAGGTTATTTTATTTTAGCATTCAAACACGTTTGTAAATCTGTGGAATTATCAATATTAGCTTATAAATGTTAGGATATTTATGTATTGATCAAATATTAAAGTTAGCATATCTACATAATTTAATGAGAAGAGTGATCAGCTCGACTCATGACTTTATTGCGTCGCCGGTTACATGCAACCATATAACAATAATACTCAGGAGCATACAACTGTCGACATGACTTGTAGATTACAGAGTTGACTCGGATTCGTGTAAAAGGAAGTCGAGCTGACTCGTTGGTAGAGTAGCTCGAGTTGACTGAGTTAAATAATTCGAGTTGCCCATCGCTAATTAAAATAAACTGTCAAATAGTCTGTATCGGTGATCTAGTCAGATTGTGATTTTTATGAAAAAAATATTTTTACTATTCGTTTTCGATTTTGTGCTTTGATCATTTGGTGGGACTAGTTTGTATACGATTGATTTCTATTACCATTTTAAATATGGCTAATGACGATGCAGTGTTAAAACAATACCTATCGAAGTATAAACGTCGCGACTATACTGCCCGTGAGGTGATTAATTTAATACAAGCGTACAGAAGTTTGACCTATCGTCTGGAAGCCTTTGTCTTCAACAATGGGGCAAGAAAAGACTTGTTGAATCTCGAAGGTACGATCCCTGTTAATTATAAAGGCGCCTACTATAATATTCCAATATGCATTTGGTTAATGGATACTCATCCACAAAATGCGCCTCTCTGTTTTGTCAAACCGACTGCAGACATGTCTATCAAAGTGTCAAAGTATGTAGATAGTAATGGAAAAGTTTATCTGCCGTACCTACATGAGTGGACACAGAATGGATCTACACTGCAAAAGCTTATTCAATGTATGGTCACTGCCTTCGGAGAACTACCACCGGTATATTCTAAGCCACGTACTGAAACTAGACCTCCTTATCCAGTGAACTCATTTATGCCGCAGCCAACTGGTTATCCATTCCCACCTGGTACTGCACAGCCAGGATACCCTAGTGCTACACCTTATCCAACAACTTCAAATTTACCTTATCCTAGTTTTGGGTCTCCATATCCTGGTACTGCTGTCAACACTAATGGCATGCCTTACCCCCCGCCTGCTGCTACTACCACTCCATACCCACCTGCAGCAGGCTATGGTGCAGGCCCTGACATTGCTGGAGGTACTATTACTGAAGAACATATTAAAGCATCCCTTTTGTCTGCTGTTGAGGATAAGTTGCGTCGAAGGCTCAAAGAGCAATCTCAGCAGTCCCAAGCTGAACTTGAAACTCTTCGCCGCACCCAACAAGAGCTATGTGATGGTAAAACTCGTCTTGAAGATATTTTGACCAGATTACAAAGAGAGAAAAGTGACTTAGATAAGAATATAGCAGTTTTGCAGGAAAAGGAAAAAGAATTACAAACAGCTATTGAACGCTTGCAAGAACATGAAGGTATTGATGTGGATGAGGCAGTTGTTACCACTACCCCGCTATACTCCCAACTTTTGAATGCTTTTGCAGAGGAAGCGACTTTAGAAGATGCCATTTATTACATGGGAGAAGCTCTTCGTAAAGAAGTTATTGATTTGGATACATTCTTGAAGCAAGTGCGTACTTTGGCTCGTAGGCAGTTTACCCTGCGTGCCTTGATGCACAAGTGCCGACAGAAGGCTCAGTTGGCGTGCTAATAGTGGCGAAATTTCTGGCAATGTACCCTTAAGTTGAGCAAGTGTGACTTAAGTGTGTTTTGCCAGAAATTATTCTGTGTTTATGTGATGACTCATAATATATAAGAATATTATGAGGTCATTATGTGCTGGACACACAAGTGTGACTGATGGAGTTTATGCTTTCAGAAGAAACTTATGAGGTTATTGCAAGTAACTGATAGGTTTTGCGCTTTGATGTTATCATGGAATATTTCATCATACTGACTAGAAATATTATATATAACAAATATAATTATTATAAATACATATATATTATAATCATATATTAACCACATGTTTGGTACATATAAATGTCATTGTATAGATTAAATAAGGCAAACTTGTCACCGTGTAGCAGTTGTTTGTGTTATTTTGCTTTATAATGGGAAAGTTAGTATTTAGTACTTATGTTATAAATTAGTGTTAGGAGTTTATGATGAAACTATGGTGAAATTAACTATTTCTTTTTGAAGAACAGAGCAGAAAAATTGTCGTGATTATTTTGTCTATAAATCACAGCATTTCTGACAATGCTTAGGCTGAATGTTAATGATTTCATCTAAAATAAATATCTTAGTTGTCAATCATAGTTTCCTGTGTCTGTATGTGTACTTGCTTATTCTTCATAATGTAAAATATAAAGTATGTTATCTAACTATTATTATAACTATTGTACTATTATAATTATTCATTGTTACAAAAGGATATGGACTACAACACTACACTATAAAGGCAGGAATAATAAACAGTAGCATTAAAAAAAGGATGTTAGAAATGAGGTTTTATCAATAAAAGTATGACACAGATATTTAAAATGAATAAAAATTGTTGAGCAACCAATGCTTATAACATTGCACTCTACACACTTTAGTTACGGCCAGACAATAAGGTGTTACTTTATCTATATATTGTGATTTCAATAATAGAAAAACCACATTATTTACAAATCTGAGAAACTCATAATTACAGGTTGTGTACTAGCAAGGGATATTTGTAATTTTATAAGTTTACTTATAATTTCATGTGTAGTTAGCCTATTAATACACTAGTTATACTTACATTTATGTGTTGTAAGTTAGATATTTACCGAGTAAATTTACCTGCATAATATGTTTATACCAAAAATTAACTTGTTCATGTTGAAAGCACTTAATATTGCAGTATAATTATAATATGAACACTGTTTGCAATAGTTACCAGAGATATCTTTAGTGTGTATGCATTTTTATTGCATTAGTTGCAAAATTATCACATAAAACTTAGTCCAGCGTTTTGATGAACACCTATGGATTCAATTACCTTCAACAATCCCGAACTTGTCTGACCTTAGAACATTGGTAATTTGTAAAGGTCAGTAGGCAGTAGCTCCATAGAAGAAAAATCTACTACATTTTGATCTAAATGATATGATTTCTTTAAGATGAGTGCTAACACCAACATATACATACATTCTACTAGACTAATCTTATAATATATAGAACACTAGCTTCTGCCCGCGATTTCGTCTGCTTGCATCTCAAAATTTTCCAGAGTTTTTAGGCATATCCCACAGGAACCGCTAATGTGGATATAAATATTCTATGTTTATATATCTGTACATCAAATTTCGTACAAATCTAGGTCATTTGCAAAATATCTCGAATAACAGACTATCCTTCAGGAATGATAATTATTTCGGGATAAAAAATCCTATATATTGATCCACTGTCTCTTCTATCTGCCTACCAAATTTCATCTAAAGCCGCTCAGTCGTTTACATGTGATTAATGCATAAACTATTAATAAAAGCTAGTTTTGTATACATTTCCGGCTCCAGAATGTTTTAAGTTCAGACATGCATAAATAGCCTAATAGAGTATATTTTTCTTAAATATATACAGATTCTTCAGGATATAAATATGGCACATTAATTATATATGTCGGCCTATATACTTTTCTGGGCTCAACACTATATGTATGCAAAATTTCATGATAATCTTTTCAGTAGTTACGTCCTGAAAGCGTATTAAACAACTAAACAAACTCTATTTCGCATTTAAATTTATTGTACAGTAAAATTAGAGCTACTGTCTCAGAAAAGTGTACGTGAAGGATGAATATTATACGCATAAAAATATTTACTCTGGTCAAATATTTACAAGCACGGCTGTACAACGTAATTAGCATGATTGTATCGAAAATGTCTACGAGATTTTGTTCCCAGAGCTTATTCACGGTGGTGGTAGGTGACCCAGGCGTCCATCCTCATATTTTCTACTCAAAGACGTGATAGTTTGAACAGTCGAAGTTAGTACAAAAATCTCTATTTCCTTATTCGCAAATAATTTGTACTTTAAAAAGTGGCGGAGCATGTCAAATGCTAAAAATATAGATCAAAAATGTTTAAAAAATCGCGCTATCAAATGGTATGAATTTTAATTGCAAAATTAAACTTACTATATCGGTTTAATGCATGTAAATGCTTCCGATAGATGGCGTTGGTCGTAAAGACAAATGTGCAAAAGGAGATTGGGATGGTCGAAAGACCTGTACTATAGCTCAGTGGCTTAGAGCACTGCCCCGGATTGGAAAAGACGCGGGTTCGTTTCCGCTAGTACAAAAATCTCTTTTTCCTTATTCGCAAATAATTTGTACTAAAAAGTGGCGGAGCATGTCAAATGCTAAAAAATATAGATCAAAAAAAGTCGAAGTTATTTATTATTTATCTATCGCACTATTATTTTAATGTGCAGGAAAATAATAAAAAAAAAATCGTATCCAGTATGCGATTTATAATATTACGAATAATACACGGTACACTAAGAGCAAATTTGTGTTTCGTAACATAATCTTTATTCAATTCGGAGTCTAAACGAGAGATAGATATACTTACGTAGTTAATATAAACCCAAAATTTAGTGCCATCTATTCGGTAAAAGTGTTAAAAAGCTTAGTTTAATAAATCGATCAATTATAAGATCCCTGAAAGATGAAATACCCTATTGCTGGGCTTGGAGGGCTGTGTTAAACTTTTAATATAGACATCGTAAAGGCATTTTACTGAGCTAGACATTAGGTTCTTTCTTCAATGATGTCATTCCACGGAGACCTCGAATGGTCAAAAATTGAGATACAGAATCAAAAAACTTCAAGCATGCCGTGGACGTGAACGATGTTATTGCATTACGCAATTTCTAAACGGACAATCTTTAAAAATAAACCGTCTGCATTGTATAGATATCGATGGAGAAGGTTGCCAATCCGTTTAATGGATGGTGTTCTGCAGGGTTTCGTGCTATGGCCATCGCTTTTTGTCTTGCGTACCAATAAAACGCTGTCTATTGACGGCACGCAATTGCTATGCATGCGTACTAAAGCTCGAGTACTAGCTGATTCTCCGACCCTCAGAATGTGTCTCGGAGTAGTTAAGGTTCAGTTTGAAGAAGTAGTTTGTATCTAAAATCTAGGCCTATTTCGGGCAGACCTCGGAATTCTGAATGGAGTAAAAAAAGAAGCTTGCTTTATTTCAACATAGTGCCAAATTTAGGGGGCGTAACTCTCCTTAATTATATTGGCTCGACTATACCACCTGGAAACGGACGTCTAATATCTTTCCATCCATCCATCAGCCTATCAACGTCCACTGCTGGACATAGGCCTCTCTAAGAAATGTAGGATAGTGCCGTAATCGCCACGCTTGGCAGGCGGGTTGGCGATCGCAGTGGGTGTTGTTAATACTCGAGGGAGTGCTGCTGCCCACTCTCTCGGTATTCCCTCAGTCGGCTCTTACGACTCCCGTGGGTAGGGGTGGGACAATTCTGAAGCCGGCCCCACACGGCAAATATCTTTACAAAAATGTAATAGTATGTACACCTTAAAATATTTCTTATAACAGTTTCCCCCGAGGCTCTGTAATGCCCATCACCTTAAAATATTTCTTATAACAGTTTCCCCCGAGGCTCTGTAATGCCCATAGTATTGCAGAGTCCATAGACGGTTCCACTTGTCGTCAGGTAGGCTGTTGGAATGTCTACCACTACAGAAAATAAAAAGGTACACACCATTTCCTACACTAAGTAGTTTATAGGAATATATAAATGCAAATATTGTAATCAATTTATTGAATGTTTTGCTTTTGTACAGAATTAAATAGGTGTATTGTAGGTATTTAGTATAGACGGGAGTTTTGTGTAATGAAATGTTTTTAAATATTATTATGCTGCTGTAGCATTGTTTGGAGTTCATAGTATCAATAGCTTCAACCATTTTGTCTAAAAATTATAGGTGTCGTCACGCAAGATCCCATGTAAGGCGTATTTGTATATTATCTAATATTGAAAAACTGTTCTGTCAAGACTTTTTTTTGATAACGCGGGAAAAAATGTTTCTAACCGCACACCCCGTCGTTTGGGGCAAAGAACAGGGTAGTGTGGGGCCCTCACCCACTAAATAAACCCGCCGTGTGCAGCCGTCTCTCCGCCTTTGACGGACCACTGGAACTATGTTACATTACTTCAGTGGTACCGTTCTGTCAAGACTATTGAATTATTTAACCAAGAAGTTGTATCGACGTGGAGATTAAGCAGCTTTAGATATTTTATACTCGCCCAATATAGAAATATGTCCCTCATTTTATAATATATAATAATTGTTAATCGTTTTTGTATTTTGACGAATGTAAATAGTTGCATTGCATTATAATCGGCACTGGCTGTTATTGTCACAATAAATGCGTATGAGCAAAATGATGTATCATTTCGTTTACCTACGTAATTTAGAAGACTAATGAGATAAGATGTTTACCAGGGAACTTGTGTTATCGCCAACTTATTACAAAGCGGTTAATTGTTTTGTTACAGTGGTCTCAGGAATTGTTTCAATTCATTTAGCCACTGTTTATAATGTAGTGCCGCGTGCTATTTATTATACTGATATAAATTAGATATAACTTTTTGATCTATATTTTTTGTAGTAGCTGAGCGAGCATGTCAAATGCTAAAATATATAGATCAAAAATGATTAAAAGATCGCGCCATCAAATATGTAGTATGAATTTTTATTGCAAAATTAAACTTACTATATAGGATTAATGCATGTAAATGCGTTCCGATAGATGGTGTTGGTCGTAAAGACAAATGTGATGAGGAGATTGGGATGACCGAAAAGGTCGGTACGGTAGCTCAGTGGCTTAGAGCACTGCCCCGGATTGGAAGGGACGCGGGTTCGACTCCCGCTCGCACTAAAAATCTCTCCTCATTCACAAATAATTTGTACTTTAAAAAGTAGATATAACTTACTAGCTATCCCATGGGAATCATCCATTTTTTGGGAATAAAAAGTATGTCTGCCTCTACAGATTCTTCAATTTACAGAAACTGATGTGGTACCAACGTCTCCATATTATCTCTCACGCTCTATAATTGAACCACGTGACGTCGCAGTAGAGTTCATACATTCCACCTGGAAACGATCTCGTCCAGAAATGTACGTTTTAAGAGTGCTTTTCTACCACGTACGTGGAACGAACTTCGCGCTGCGGTATTTCCTCAGTGCTATGGCTATGTTTTACGAAGTTTTGAGACGAGTCCTTAATCGTTGGTGCTGGTAAACTCCATTAGCGGAGTTTATTATTTACTACCAGGTGGGCCGACGGGCCATGTGCCACCATATAAAATAAAGTAAAAAATATAAATTCTGGTCATTTATTAGAGTATATAAAATATAAGCTTAGCGTTGCAAATAAATTAAATGCTGTATATGCGGAATGAAATCGTTAGCACAGCTATTTCTTTTTGCCCTTTTTAGCAGCAGCAGCGACTTCCAGGTCTATAGGGGCCGGCTTGACGAACGGTATCAGCTCTTGGTATTGCTCAGGCATCCACGGTTTCAAAGCTTCCGGTACCTGGATCCAAAATATATTAATTGTATATAAATATGTACAACAATTATTAAAAGTTATTATAATTACATAGTCTGGCCATAAACACTTACAATTAATAAAAACAATAATATTACATTTGAACTTGGAACCTGTCATTATTAAATTAATATTCATTGTTTTTTCATTTTTGCGCCAATTTGTATCAAATATTTAATGGGAAGAGCCTTGCCTATCCCATCATGAGCCAGCTCGATCGAGAAAGTACCACCTCTCACAAAAGACCAGCATCAAACAACGGTAGGTACTCCTACCGTTGTTTTGTATGGTGAGAGCGCTGGAGGGCCAAACCCCCCCATATATTATCCTCTCCTTATTATCCCTCCAAACCTCACTTTATTATCCTACCTATCCTCTCCTTACTATCCTTCTTCTCCACCTAATCCTCGATCCAAACAAGTGTGGTTGGAAACGAGCGTTCCTTTCTTCATCAGAGCTGAAGACTGGCCGTAATCTAGTCTCGATTTTAATCCGCGGGAATATGATTCACGGTCAGTTTTAAAGAGTGGCATGCTCTAAACGCCACGATAATTTGGAGTCCTTAAAGAAATACAAGATTGGCAGTTAATAATTTTTAGCAACGTTTAAAGGATTGTATTAAGGCATAGTAGAAAGAGTGGGAAGTAGGTTATCTTCGTACAAACGCACCGCGCGCGGTTTGTATGTGTGCGCCATAGTATCGTACGCACACTAACAAAATATCAACCCGCTTCTCAGTGCGCCCGTCGGGGCTAACACCGCACAAGATTCGCGCGTCACGGCTTTTCGGCACCGCTAAATAAATGCAAAATGTGTGATAATCGCAGGAGAACTTATTGCTGTGCGTTTGGCTGTCTAAATAATTCATCGATTCCAGAGTTGTCTGTTCAGATTACCTACTGAACAGGAAAGGTAAGGAAGTCACTTATAATACCTATAATTTTTACATGATGATGAGTGAGATACCTACTTATTTTTTTGTTGTATTAAGTAGTGTTTTATCAGACAGACGAAGTAGGCACGCCTTCTTGCCCAATATAATGTATTACCTAGGTATTTTTGATCTGTCAAATTGATACGCCGCGTTGTACGCGCTTGTTTACGTTTAGTCATGTCGATTTCTCAGTATTGTAGGTATAGTGACTAAGTAATAATCGTAAGTGAGGTCGGTTTTACGTAAACGATTACAAGTAAAAAATACAATTTCCCGACCCTTGCCAATGTCTAGGCATTGAATTAAAATTTAGCTAAAAGTGACAACCCTGAGACAGGCAAGTATGGTTGGTAATTATATCGCGGATTAGGCCGGAGATAGCCTACTTCCCCACTCTTTCTACTATGATTAAGGGCAATGAAAATCATTTGGCATGAGCTGCATAGTGTTTTTAATGCTATTATATTATTGTATAAGCTAACGCACACCTCATTAATAAATGTTTTATGCAATAGAAAAAAATATATTTTCGTTGTAACAATATTTATGGCAAGACTAGGTACATACACTTTCGAAATAAGCAGATGAGATACTACGAGAGATGGAACCACAAAATCTAAATACTCTCCCTTAGTATAATAGTACATACAGGGTGTTAAGAAAATTACCTTAACCCCTTCCTCTGTCTGGTTGCACTCCAGTAATGCACAAATGACCCGCGTGGTAGCGCACATGGTCGCGTTCAACATGTGTACGTACTCTGTGGCTGCGTTCATCTTCTTAGTTTGACCGTATCTGCGTTAAAAAAGCAAATAGTTCTATTTTTAATTTCTGGGACAGTAAAAAATATTCCCATAGTGGGGCCGGGGGTTATCGTTTGGTGTGAGAAATGGGGACAGGGGTCTAAGGAAACGTGACATTCGCAGTTAGTTTTTATATATTCACGGACATTTCACACAACATCCTCTGATCCCAAACTAAGCTTAACGGTTGTGCTATGGGTACCAGATTACGGATATAATACATATTATATTACTTTTTTTTTGTAAATACATACATATAATATGTAAATAGACAAATAATTCTAGATCCTTAACCAGACAATCACACAAATAATTGTCCTGAGTGGGAATCGAACCCACGACCTCGTGCACGGAAGTCGGTTACACTACCGATTATGCCACGAGGCCAGTCTCGTCTCTATTTATTTAATCGCAAACAAAAGTAAGGTAAGGGCGAAGGGAATCTAACTTTTGAGACGTACTGGAAGATCGGAAAATTGTAAAGCATGACTGTCTCTGTAGTGCAGCGGTAGTGTAAGCGACTGCTGATCATGAGGTCTCGGGTTCGATCCCCGGGTCGGGCAGGGTTATTGAGATTTTTCGTAAAAAATAAAAAATCTCAGTAGCAGCCCGGACTGGAAATTTGCCCGGTAGACGTAATAGCCCCCTATTACGTGGGACTTAAACATAGCTGGGGAATCGTGGGTGTGTAATACACCTCTGCCTACCCCTTCGGGGAATACAGGCGTGATGCTATGTAAAGCAGCGTGAAGAATTCGATTCAATGCCGTAGAATTTTTAGCGCAACGAAATGTATGAATGTTTACTAATACGTTTAAAAGATGAGCGGGATGGTATGATTAATAGTTATTTTCCTCAAAAGGCCGATATTATGTACAACAAGGCACTCTCGGTTGGTTCCAAGCGGTGAAGACAAAGGAAAATTATTCTTTTGATATTTAATTTCTAACCCTTTACATTGTAACAATAAATTATCATAACATTATTGATATTCATTGAAATTACCTGACCAGCAACCTCCTAGCTTGGTACTCCAAACAGTTACTGCACGACACCAATTCACGGAAAGCGCCTGAGCCGGGGAACCACGCCTCCAAATCAAGTTTCTTTGAAGCCGCGTGGTTCAGAGCTCCAGACACGATGTTTACTACACGGTAAGGAATACCCAGGACTTGACTGAATTCTTCCGCATTGTTGATCATTTCATCCATCATCAGCCAGGACGCATTGTCATGAGGTGATGTTAACACAAATTGTTCTACCTGTGAATTGCTAAGTAGTTAGAAAATTGTTGACGACGTAAGTATTGCAATTTTTGTTACTTTTACAAATTAAAAAAAAAGTGCGAGATATAACACATAATTTGACCGCGGGGCATCACCCAAGACGGTACTTAAGAATGTGACATGAAATTCCGCTCAGTTAGGAGCCTTTGGATACAGAAGACGCAGGTACAAAATCTGCTTGTGGCTATCATTTTCTATGTCACATTTTTGCACTTTGTGTTCTGGTTTGCTTTAGTTACGTCCTTGTGAGACCAGCAACTGACACAAGAAGTGACTTATGAATTAATTCTCTATCTCTCTCTCTTTTTTACCTTCTCAAACTGGTGCACTCTGAAGATGCCGCGGGTGTCGCGCCCGTGTGAGCCAACTTCCTGACGGAAACATGTTGATATGCCTGCATACCTGTTTCACAAGCAGTTTTATATACAAAAAAAATATCACAAGAATCCATGTGGGATGAGAGACTAAAAATATAATGTTACCATCGTATTCTCTTAAATTCTACTAAGCGAACTATTGCAAGTAGCAATGTATGTAAAACGAGGGGCGGCTTATAAGTACGCGGCCAAAAGTACTCAATGAAAAGAAAACTATACTTTTATATTTTTGTTTTTCAATATAATCTCCCTCAACTCAAGTGAAATAAACTTTTCACATCGTGAATGAATAAAATATTCTCTTGAAAATAGTTTTCCTCGACCGCTTTCATCTCATTGTCGTCCGAAAATCTTCGGCCCCGTAACTCCTTTTTCAAGTTTGAAAAAAGGTTAGTCACTGGGGGCCAAGTCCGGTCAATTTCTGTGAACCCCGTGGCTTTTAAGGCATCTCTCGCAACACAAGCAGTGTGAACGGGCGCTTTGTCTTGCGGAAACAGCAAACAGCACTTCACGCACCAACTTGCCACGTCTTTTCTGTACGACTGCCTCACGTGCCTGACCCAGTAAATTAGCATAATATTGGCCAGTCATTGTAGTCTCTTTAGGCAAGTAATCAATTAGTAAAATTTCTTCGCTATCCCAGGTTGCCATAATTTTAGAGACCGACTTTTCCACCTTAAACTTCTTTAGCTGCCTCTTTCCCCCATTTTTATCCACTGCATAGATTCTTGTTTGGACTGGGGATCATACTGTCGTATCCAGGTTTTGTCTACGGTCACTATGCGGTTACAAATTTCGTCCAAATCACTCTGATACAACTCCAAAAAATCTTTACAACTCGCCGACCGTCATCGTTGCTCGTCGAGCGGTGCGAGCATTCGCGGTACGTTGGGTACCGCGCACAATTTTTTTCGTATGCAAATGTTCATGCACAATTTCTCCAAATCGTTCTTTACTAATTTGTAACTCTACTGCTTCTGTGATAGCCGACCCCTTTTTTTACCATCGTGTATGAATGCCAAAATAATGTGGATGCGTTTGTATATCTTGGATGTGGATTCAGTCGGGATAGAAGATACACCACTGATATAGAGAGAATAGTGAATGCGTTACCAAAACAGCAAATGTACAAGACAACCCCTTGGAAAAAATATTTTTTCTGGTATGCCTCAAGAAATCAGTTGAGTAAATCGCTAAATTTGCTTGGATGTCAATCTGTATGCAGGGCACTGTTTCCAGAGAACATTCTACCACTCTCTTAGCAGATTCGAAAGAGAACTCATCTATGGTAGCTTAAGGATATATATAAGAATTAAGAATCTATTGAAAATAAATCGCGCCGCCGAATCGTCAAAAATATCAATTAATATTTTAGAGGTGAGAGTGTTTGTTTAAATCTAGGGAGACAGAACACTCTCACCTCTAAAATAGTTGTTTGCTGCCCTGTAAACAATCGTAATATTTTGCGGCGCGGTACAGGACGGTAATAGAATGGTTATGCCTGTGCACATATATCTGCTTAGTACAGGTTGTAGCGACAGCGTTAAATATTCATTTTATTACCTGATGGGTAATGATGCTTCGGGCAGCCACTCGTCCCTGTGAAACGCAGCTATGGGTTGTTCAGAAGTAGCGATCAGATATTTCTCCTCCACGGCGTTGTCGCCCTTGTTTTCAGATCCTTTGCCGATGACTTTGTATAATTCTTCGTCAAATTGAGCTAGCTGCGCCACTTCTTGCATCACCTGCAATAACAGTAACAGTTGTCCTTACTAATATTAACAATGCGAAAGTGAGATAGTTTTTTTTATACTTCATAGTTGGCGAAGAAGCTTACGGCCCACCTGGTGGTAAGCGGTTACCGTAGGCTATAGACGCTAGCAACACCAGAGGCATCACTCGCGCGTCGCCATCTGCAAGGAAAGAGATAGGTGGATAGGAAGAATAATAAGATAGGTAGGAAACTGTATAGGAAGGATAATAAGGAGATGATAGGGGTTTGGGTCTTCGGCGCTCTCACTCACCAGTTCCACCACCGTTGCGCATCAATGTACATAATTGCACTGTAGGAAGCGACGCACAGTAAGTTCCTTCCACCCACACTTTATTACAGATACATTTCTTCTGGGCTAGTACGAATTAGTTAAGATCAGTATAGTACCCACTTCTTTCCTCATGAAAAATGGCGTGTACAGGGGAGTGTATCCCTTTTTCAATAACATCCTCAGGGACAGTTGTACGAGGGCATGCTCTAGGAACACTGCAGCACCTTTAAGATAATATCCACGGCCGCCTGCTACTGCAGCCCCACGTTCTCCATCCATACCTGGGAAGGCAAGTATGCTATAGTATCTATAAATGAATTGTTGATAGCGTATTAAGGTTGTGGTCTAGTTATACAATAGCCACTTGAACAATGGCAACGTAAAGCAGATACCGCCCAGCTGGCATCGGATGGGTAACCATATAGTGACACTTATTTGTGTATATCTGACCTATCAAATAATATACTTTTTTTGTTAAGGCAAAAATGTACCTAACTCACACACGCACACACCCCATCGTCACACAGTTAAGAGGCATGAATAAAAAGCTTGGAGTGGGGGGGTATTATGTTATTTATCTTCCTGTGTGTAATTTTAATCATCAGTTTCGATAACTCTACTAATATTATAAAAATTGGCACACAGATAATTTATTTCCTGGATTAACAAATAGGATTTTATCAGCAACATATTAGTTTCTTGTGGTATAGCTATTTTGGGATAGAGATTTAACATGCCATAGCCACTTATATCAAATTGACCAAATTCTGATTCCACACCAACAAAGGAAGGAAGAAGCTGCTAATCTAAGAATAATTGGCCCAGAAAGAAAAAAGAAAGCTGTACAGAAATGATCCAACCCACAAACTGGATAAAATTAGGGCTTTAATGCCAAGGAACCAATAATAATGTATAATGTTTAGATATTTTTATATATATTTTTAGCATTTGACATGCTTAGGCATAAACATTAAACACAAAGTGGAAAATGTGAAATCGAAAATAACAGTCATGAGCAGGATTTGAACCTGCATCTCCTAGATACCGTCCAGACGCTTTGCCAATTCAGCCATCGTGACAATTGCTCCTGACTGCTAAATTCAACTCCCTCACTATACATATTATACTCTATTACATTAAGAATAATAAATTATGTGGCAATTAATTCACCGAGCAATCCAATGCTGCAGAATTATATAAATTGCAAAAATACAGAAATTATTACAAAATTGTGACCTAGAACTAATAACACTATTTACACAAGTGGTTCTTACGTGAAATAACAAATGGGTAAGTAAAACTTATATACCCTGTACTTACAAGGTTTACATCATTGATAATATTTTATGATGTGCATAAAATTTATTAGAATGTAAAACACATACATGACAAGCAAATATGACCCTGGCTATTAAAAAGCATGAAGTTGTGCATTAGTTACAATAATAACTTATTATTCTGCAATTGTTTAGAACAACTGAAAAATATAATCAATTTATAAGCAGAGAATAATTTTATTAATAGATATGTTCTTTTAATTTTCCTCTTTAATGATAAAATTTAGACTACTATCCAGTTCTTTTTTGCAGTTACGTTCTTATAGTAGACTAGGTGCTACCCTGTGACTCTGCTTGTGTGGATTTTAGTTCTTTATTTCTGCACAGTACCCTCATTCTTTTTCAAAACAATAGTAGCTATCGGCTAGTGAAAGTTCCGTCTAAAGGTTCAGCCAGACAATTTTAATATGAGTACCGTGGATACTTTCATGCATTAGATAAGAACTGTTATTTATACATTGCAAATAGATTTCCACTTTATATTCATAGAACTGAATGTATGGATTAAAACCATAAGCGTAATACAATTTTTTTTTTTAATTTCACAGTATTATAAAATTAAGGAAAATCTTTACTTAATTTTAACTCTCAACTTTCAATTTATATTATCACAAATATTTACACAATCTCTGCATTCAATAAGTAAAAAAATAAGTTTTGGGTAGTGTTTGCTTGATAAACATTCTTAGTGATTGTCTAATATATTAAGAAAAGAATAACTACCAAATATTAAAGTTAACCGGACATATAGTTTTGGAGAATTTTGATTAGTGAGCAAGCATAACACCACTTATTTTGATTATATAATACATTAAGATGCATGGGCTGAAAGTAAAATATTTACAATTTGTAGCTTATGTAGAGGAGTGATTTATAAATATAGCATAATTTTTGTGAAGCAATTAATTTATTAATTGGTCAAGAATTCTTACAACAGAGAGAAGGTAGAATGAATAGGTAGGAATACATAGCTATAGGCTTGACGCAGTATTATTAAAAGTATACTTACCATCAATCATACATATGAGATCTACATGT
This sequence comes from Leucoma salicis, assembly GCA_948253155.1. Lineage (NCBI taxonomy): Eukaryota > Metazoa > Arthropoda > Insecta > Lepidoptera > Erebidae > Leucoma > Leucoma salicis. Next base: position 6,032,380 of record OX411820.1, on the reverse strand, counting down.
GAATATTTAGTCCTAAATGTGCAGTCTCCGTGTGTTCTTTCCACTTTATTGTGATCTTCATCGTCATCCACTGGGACTGATTCATGGAGGTGGTTTCCTACTTCTCTTAGTGCTGCTGAGCGAGCCTTCTCTGCTGTAATTAGACCCTGTTCATTCATTGCTATGGCCTCATCTATTAATATTCTTACCTGTAAATTTAATATTGATATAAGAACTTTCTATTTACAGATGCTATATTATATGAAGCACAAAAAGTTATACAATTTTTTTTTTTTGTTTTTTGTCTAACCACTTACTAAATAATTAATATTAAGTAATATTTTAGTGTTACATATTTCTAAATAATTGAATTTATAGTAAATTTTTAACTTGTAATTTACAGAAATGTTAGAATGCAAGTAATAAAACATGGTGTAACATATGGATATGTTGTAAATGGGTAATAGATTATAGACAAGTATTCGCAATTGCTTTAGTCATGCTCTAACCTTTTTGATTTGGTTAACAGTCAAAGGTTTCAAGTGATCACTGGTTAAGTCAACCAACTTTTCAGCGACTTCTTGAGGCACCTGCTCATCTTCAGGTCCAACCGGCTCTTTGTTTTTCATTTTTAGGCCTATTTCTTTACTGCATAGATTTTTCAGCTTATTGAAATTGTCAGCTTCATGGCGCAATCGCCTCCAAAATGTATCTTGCTCGATCACTGTATCCACAAGTCCAACATCTTTATACCTTTTTTTTTGGTTTTCTCGAATTTTATCTGGACTACCATCTTTATCGGCACGGAACAGGTCTAAATCGAGAACCATGTTGCGACACTACGAGCTTATTAGTACCTAATGAACTATAGTAAATTACAATTAATTCAATTCTTGATTAATGGCGTTGTTAGACTTATAGACACAACTTTGCCAATGTCTCGTGTAAAATACGAATAGACCGTCAAACGAAGGAGATTGTTCGGTAGATAAAGGTAAAAGGGCCGGTGATTATGAATCTAACTACTGTAATGAGTAGACCAACACTGAAACAAACAATATGATATTAAGCATCTACAAAATATATACACAAATAGTGCTTAAATTACTTTTACTCTAAATTGAGAACTAGTTGTTCTCAATAAAAAAATAAAAAAAAATAATAATAATTACTCTGAGCTATATAAAATATAATATTTACAATCGAATCTTATTTACTTTTATGAATTTGTAAATAGTATGAAGGAATGGAGTGAATACAAGGGTGAGTAACGATTTAAATGATACAGGACGAGGAATTTCGGGTGGTAAAACGTCATATAAAGAGAAAATTAGTTTGGGGCAGCAGAAAAATAAATGGTCCACATTACCTTCGGCCAGTCCACATTCGCAAATTGAACTATCCCTAATCCTGAGTTTGGCCAAAAATACAGGTGTACAAGAGTGGTTCAATCTCAGTCGACATAAAGTAGAAACGGCGGTTTTATCCATATTTTTGAATTTTGAAAACCAGGGTTTATGGGGAATCTCAGGTTGAATATCGCCGTAAAATTTACCTTTTAAGGTCTTAGAGACCATCCATACTTTATTCCAATCTTGAAATAAAACCAATTTCAAACTTGAGCGAATGTCTTGAGAGTAAATTTGAAAATGTTCAAGGGACCCCATATGAGTGGCAGATTTAGCGCATAAATCAGCAGATTCATTGCCTGTGATACCAGTGTGACCAGGTATCCAAGCCAACACAATATTAATACCAAGTCTATTACATTGATAAAGTTCATCTCTTATTCTAAATATAATAGGAGATCTGATTTTTGTTCGAAAGGGGTTAGACAAAATAGATTGAAGGCAACTTTTAGAGTCCGAAAATATGATTGAATTATTTAAATTGTGTGATTTTACAAATAAAATTGCTTCTAAGATGGCTACTGACTCTCCAGTGAATACTGAATAGCTAGAGGGACATTTGAACATTAAGGAGATTTTGGTACAGGGAATCCACACGGCCGCACCTACAGAACAATTAGACAGTTTGGAAGCATCTGTAAACAATGTATACCAGTTTTTATAATCACTATAAATTTTGTTCTTAAAAATATTATTGGCTTCAATAGTGCTCTTATCAATATCAAAGTCGAGCATTATCTTTGGTTGGAAAACTAACACATTGTAGTCTGTATAGTATAATGGCAGTGTAGGTTTCTGAAATAAAGGGTTAGGGAGTTGGGTAAATAAACGATATGAATGGAGAATGCAAGGGAGATGATCAGGCAGCTGGTGATAAAGGGAATTATAAAGTGAGAACAGCTGGCTTAATTTGGGAAGAAGAGGATGGTTGCTATTCTGGGCTATTTTAAAAAAAAAATTATTAGAAAGATATTGTCTACGCAATGAGAGAGGAGGTTCAACACACTCAACTTGCATTGCGTTTATTGGTGATGATTTCATAGCACCTAGTATAATACGTAAGCACTTGGATTGAATTTTGTCTAATTTTGTAATTGCAGATTTGTTACACGGGTCTAAAAAATAAGAGCAATAATCCATATGACTACGGATTATTGCTTGATATAAGATCTTTTGAGTAAACGGGTGAGCACCCCACCAGACTCCAGAAAGAGAGCGAAGAATGTTGATATTTTTCTCACATTTCCGAACCAGATATTCAACGTGAGCTATACCTGATAATCTGGAATCTAACCATACACCTAAAAATTTTACTTTGCTGTCTTGGGGAATTACCTCCCCATTAACACTAATTGAAACAGTGGGAATTACTTTTTTTTTTGTAAATATTACTAAATTGCTTTTTGAAGCTGAGAGTGATAACCCATGATCCTGGAGCCAATCGGTTAAGTAGTTAAGGGCTGAATTTAAGCGACTTGATGCTTCATCTAGGTGTTTAACAGATACATATAGAGCAATATCATCAGCATATTGTAGAATTTCACAAAAAGATTGAACTGTAAGCTCTAAATCACTGGTGTATAAACTGTATAAAAGAGGGCTTAAAACAGACCCTTGTGGCAAACCCTTCCAGATAGTTCTAGGGGAGGAGAATGAATTTTGATGTTTTATGGATATGGTTCTTTCCATAAATAAATTGCATATAAAATAGATTAACTTTATAGGAATTTTGAGACGAATTAATTTATTTTTAAGTACTGCAAGTAATACATTGTCGTATGCGGATTGAATATCTAGAAAAACTCCTACTAGATATTCCTTTTTTGCATAGGAAATGCGTATATCAGTAGTTAATATGCTAAGACTATCTGCTGTGCTCATAGCTTTTCTAAATCCAAACTGAGAATTTGCTAGTAAATTTTTGTTTTCAACAAACCATTCAAGGCGGTGTTTCACCATATGTTCTGCAATTTTGGCTAAAACGGAAGAAAGGGCTATTGGTCTGTAGCTATTTGAATCAGATGCAATTTTTCCAGGTTTAAGAAGTGGAATAACTACTTGATGTTTCATGGCTTGGGGAATTGATCCAGATTCAAAAAAGTTGTTAATTAGATTGAGATATGCTTTTTTACTTGTTTCTGTGGCATTTTTTAAGAAAGAGTATGGAATTCCATCTGCACCAGGAGAGGAATCTATTAAGCCCTCAAGTGCGAAATTAAGCTCATTGAATGTGAAAGGAGAGTCAAATGAATCAGAGGAAGACAGAAAATTTGGATTAGAAGGGAACAAATCTTTATTAGGGACATATGAGGGAGACATTTTGTCAATAAATGCCTCAAGCCAGGAGGAAGTATCATTACTAGATATGTTGTTTCTATTGTAGGATCCTCTAAATCGTTTTAATTGTTGCCAAACTATTGCAGATGGGGTCCCCGGAGACATTTGCTCACAAAACTGAACCCAACCCAACCTCTTTTTCTTTTTCAAAAGTTTTGTGGTTTGTGCGGCTGTTTTCTTATAAATAATAAAATTATTGACTGTCATATTGGCATTGTATCGCTTTTCTGCCTCTTTTCTATCTTTAACTGCTTTTGAGCACTCTGCATCCCACCAGGGGTTAGAAATTTTGGATTTAGATGATTTTTTTAATGGGAAAACCTCATCAGCAACCGAGATAATACACTCTACAAATTTAGAATATAACACGGAAAAATTTTGTATATCCGAAAAAGGAAGGTTTCTTAATTTGTTTTCTAAAGATGTAGCATATAACTTCCAATTTGCATTGTTTAATCTGTATTTAAAAGAAGGACAAAAGTTTACTGGTGGGATAATCCTATTAGAGATAGTCATATAAATAGGAAAGTGGTCACTTCCATATGTGTGATCCAAGAGACACCAGGACAAAATAGAAGCCAGCGAAGGAGAACAAATGGAAAGGTCAACTGCACTTCTAGGGTCCTGTGAAGGAAGGACCCTACGTGTTGGGGATCCGTTGTTTACAACACATAAATTTGCTTCATCAAAAATTTCTAAAAGGGAGAGGCCAAAGGAGTCATCACGACTCGAGCCCCATGAGGAGTGATGAGCATTAAAATCCCCCATTAATATAATAGGAGGCGGAACTGATGAAATGATGTACAAAATATCTGATACTAAAGATGAATGTGGATGGGAAATGTACAATGATATAAAGGATATATTAAACATACTTACAGCAATGACATTAATGTCAGGAGAGACAGGTGGAAGATGAATTTGTGAAAATGAAAATGAACGCCTCACAAGCAAGGCACATCCAGCATATCCATCTGCCCTATCATCCCTAAGACATGAGTAACCCGGTACGCAGAAACGAGAACCAGGCACTAGCCATGTCTCCGAGATGGCAATGACAGATGGCTGGAATTGATTTATTAAATGTACAATCTCATGCTTTTTATGACGTAGGCTTTTCGCGTTCCACTGAAGGATAGGTACCTGATCCATGATTTTTTAAAGAAATAATTTGTGTAAGTTTTTGGGCAACGTGGGACGGTATGTTTGTATTTGATTTAGCTAGTAAATTAAATAACATGTTAAAAAGAATTTCCAGGATATTATCATCCTGGAGAACCGGTGAAGAATTGGAAGAGTCGGAAATGGATGATAACGCCCAACCATTTGGAATGGTTGAAGCTGGGTTACTGACAATAGCCTGATGAGAGGACTTATCAAAGGATTTACCCAGAGGAGCATGAGTACGGGGAGCGGTGTATACAGTTTTCCTATAAGAGGAACTCGATGGTTGATTACTGGATAATGATTGTGAGTATGAAGGGTGATTATTAATAATTGCAGAGCTTTGTGTAACTTCTGCGAATGGTTTCACTGATTTTGGATATGATCGTGATGCTTCCTGGTATGATATACTGTCTTTTGACATAAGAAGTTTAATGGAACTCTGCCTGCCTTGCTCAGGGCAATCCCTGCTATTTGCAAAGTGCTGACCCGAACAGTGCAAGCAAGAAGCTTCCGCCTCAATTATACCACAGGAGTCTCCCGCATGTGGTTGAGCACAGCGATAACATCTAGGCCCAGACCTGCATTGACCCTTCACATGTCCAAATCTACAGCAGTTGTGACATTGAATAGTAGGAAACTGATAAAGCTCTACAGGAAGGGATGTATGAAAACTAAAAATTTTGTTTGGAAGCAACTGGCCTTGGAATGTCAGAACTACTGTCTGGGTAGGGATCCAAGTTACTTTACCATCAGTGCTGGTCTTTCTATTAAGTCTGCGGGCCTTGAGAATAGGACCACAACCATTAGGGAGTACAACAGACTCAACAAATTCATCCATGGAAAGATCGACTGGAACATAACGGACTATACCCATCTTTGTAATATTGTATGTAGGAACAACAGCAACAAATTTAGCAAGCTCCAGAATTTTACTGTCTAAAAAGTTATTGGCGTCAACCGCCGTTTTAAATTCGATTGAGATTTTATTTCTACCAACTTTCTTGATGCCATCTGTGCAGATGTTCTTAATTTTATTTCGAAAAAGGAACTGACCAAACTTAATTGGACGTATGGTAGTTCCAACGACAGGGTCTGGCTCAGTTCGAGTTACGTGGACGATAAATGGACCATTGTCAGAATTTGTGTATGATTTCACACCTACTACTAATCTAGGATGTACAAATAAATTTTGTATCGATGCTACAGCAAGCTCCTGATCTCTTATTATTTTTTTAGGGTTATCAAATTTGTCACTTGTCTGTCCTTCATTAAAACGGCGTTTAGTCCCTGGGATTTGACTGGGTGATGAAGCACCAGATCGTGGGTCAGGAGGATCTGGAGGATCAGGAGGCTCAGGGTCCTGCGGATCTAACCATATCTCCTTTTCCATCTTTTAGGCCACCACGAAAGTTACAAGGAAAAAGAAAAAAAAACAAATGAAATTTGAACAAAAGAATGAATTGTGAAATTAAATACAACTTACCTATTATTTATAACATCTACACTATATATAATGAATTCTACACAAATATGACGATGATTTAAGACCAATTTTAAAAATTTTGAGCAAAAATTATTAAATAAACGAAATCTCACTAATACGTGTGACAGCTATCCCAACTATCCGAATAATCATAGTAAATTACATAAAAATATGAAAGTGAAATCCATGCACATACGAGTTCATGTGGCGAAGAATGGTGTTGTGCAAAAACTAGATCATGAAAATAGAACGATATAATATGACATTTTTTAAATAATTTCCTAAGTATCCTGTAAAAAATGTTCATAACCCTTTACTAAAAAAATAAAAGTTTTTGTTACAAGCAATATAATAAATTGCAGATTTTAATATATTGCTAAATATATTATAACATAATATTATTTTTAAATACGCAACTCAAATGAAAGCTAAGGTGAGGTATTTGAGCGTATCGACCACAGACTCTTGAATAATTTTCAATTTTATAGTAGTAGGCGTTACAAATCGTAAATAGTTTCAATAACTATTTAGTCAGCCGGAATCTGACATAGAAGAATGCTGGAGAGTATTGAAAGAAAGTATGGTAGATACAGCGAAAGAAGTATGTGGATGCTCAAAGAAGCATAGGAAAGTGAAAGGTGATGCATGGTGGGATACGGAAGTAGCAGGTTCCGTAGACCAAAAGAAGAAAGCGTGGCTGGACTATGTATCTTCATTGAACCTGAGTGCAAGTATGAAAGAACAGAAGAAAGAAATTTACCGGCAACGTAAGAATGATACCAAAGCCTTAGTGAAAGAGAAGCGTGATAGAGCAAATATGATTGCAGAAGAAAGGCTGACCAAAAACTTCGAGAGCAACACCAAACATTTCTGGAAGGAGGTGAAGAAATCTCGTAGTGGTTGGTCAGCTTTCAGAATGAATAGAATAAGGTCTAAAGGTGGAGACATTCTTACGCAAACACAAGATGTGTTAAGCCGATGGAGTGAATATTTTGGAGATATGTATGCGGATGTCCAGGGTGATGCTGGGGCCACATGTGATCTAACAGATCATCATTCGGTACCTGCATCCTCTGATGACATTAGTATGGATGAAGTTGAATGGGCGATTAGAAGTTTGAAAAATGGTAAGGCAGCGGGTATTGATATGGTGTCTGCTGAGATGATCAAGCTTGGAGGCTCATGTGTCTGGGAATCCTTCCTGATGCTTCTCAATTTATGTTGGAGCTCAGGAATGGTCCCCAAGGACTGGAGAAGCGCAGTCATCGTGCCCTTGTTTAAAAACAAGGGTTCGCGTTATGACTGTGCGAACTACAGAGCCATAAGCTTGACCAGTTTGGCAGCCATCACCTCAGAGCATTGGGACAACTTCTCGGCAGCCATCACCTCAGCCAGAAGGCACGTGTCGCAATACACAACGCAGTGCTTGTCCCAACGTTATTATATGGAAGCGAGAGTTGGGTATGTAAAAAGGAGCATGAGAGTGAAATCAATGCGGTCGAAATGCGATCTCTGCGGAGAATCTGTGGAGTGAGGCTGACTGTCCGCATTCGTAACAATGACGTAAGAGAGCGAGAAGGTATGAAAGAGAGTATTGGTGTAAAGATGCAAAAGGGAATCCTCCGATGGTTTGGACATTTGGAAAGAATGCTGGACGAGCGACTGGCTAAGAAGATATAAAATGCGAAAGTGGAAGAATGTAGGTACAGGGGGAGACCGAGACATACCTACATAGACCAAATTGTATTGAATATGTATTGAAGGAAGATGGAGTCAGGAGTCTCCGAAACCGGCGAGCGTGTATGAAGAGAGTTATGAATGTTGAGGAAGCGAGAGATGTATGCAAGAATAGAGCCTCTTGGCACTCTGTTCTCTCTGCCTACCCCGCAAGGGAAATGGCGAGATGATAAGTAAGTAAATAAGTAACTATTTATTGGTGCAATGCTATAAATACGGTATTAGGTGACACGATAACACTTTATTGAGAATAACTATTTATTGTAGGATACTGTGTGACGAGTAGTATTGGTATTGGTATATGTCACGACGCGAAACTTATGTATCTACTTAGCTACCTCTCTGGCGTGGTACATACAACAGACTATTAACTAATACTCAAGTGTCTGTAATATTTATTTACGTAGGTACTAAGAACTACGTTCCGCAAATCCAACCAATGTACATGAGTGAAATAGCAATATTGATACATATTTAATTTTGAATATTATTAAATAAAAAGGTTTGATTTCAACATAAATTATCAAGGTATCGAGTAATAAAAAAGTGTTAATACAGATCTTAATTGTTCAAGATAACGTGAATTTTTAAATGAATTGACAAGGTTAAGCAATTTTTGCATGGCCGGCTATTAGATGGGTGACCAAATGTGACACCTATTTGTGTAAAGCACGTTAAGCAGTGGTCCTAGCTGTGAAATACCCCGAAAGTTGTTATGTATGGTTTGTAATAATACTGAACTAAAGAAAAATCTGACATCCTTAGTTGTTTTACTAGATGGGTTGAGGTTGAGGGCAGTTATTCCATATAACTATAATATAATACTGAATATTAAATTAAATTAATTTATATTGACCCTCAGAATATAGGTATTCTGAGTAATAACCAAACGATAAGATGAATACCATCAGATTGATCTGGACTAAGTATCCATACATTCCATACCATACAATAGAGATATATAAATCAATAGTTTCAATACGTGGTATCACTAATCAAAGCAATAAAGATTTTCGGTATTACAATAACGCGTACCGACCCTACTACCTACCTACTATTTATTCTGCGACCTTTCGATTCGACTGTTTAGTTGACAATATTGACATTAATGACATTAATAGCTGTATGTGGTGTGCGTGTGGTAATGGCATGGGGACTTCGATCAACAATACGAACTATCTAGATACCGCGTTACGTACAAAATCAAAGCTTACTGTTCGTGTGAATATATACTTATACAGCTACATCTGTTTACTAACGAACTGGGACAAAGGTTTTAAAACAGTTTTAAAGCAACAATTACAATCATAGCAATTATACTATTTCCATTTCATTATTTTCTCGATGACAGTTCTAATTTGTTAGATGTAGTGTTGTAACCAAATAAGTAATGATATCGATCGCATACTCAGACTATCGTCTGAGATCGCATATATTTATTATATTTTGAACAAAGACAACTATAACAAAAACATTCAAATATATTTTTTCAAGGTGGGAACACTCGATTGCCCACCGCCATTTTGTGTATGTTTTAATCTGTCATTCGCAACAAGACGGTCGTGCTCTCGGATCTCAGACCATAGAGTAAAGTAATCATACTAAAACCTCAGACTAAGAACGGACCAATAAAATAATACACTGGACGGAGCTGAGACGAAGAATAATAATAGACTCACTACTATTTTGACATTAAGGATTAAGAAAAGGATGCACATATTAGGTTTTACCAAAAGTGAGAGAGACACATGTATAAATATTTTTATGCTTTTCGCGTATGCGTTATTTGTATTTGGACCCAATCAATTGGGTCCAAACAATAATGTGGCCAACCGTCCCCATCGTCGGTATGTAAGCTTGTTTTTGTATTGACGTAAAAAAAACCTTCATTAATCACGTTACATACGCTTATATTACATGTTCTAATAGCAAAATATAAGCATAACTGAAATTTCTTTTGTCCTGTCATTCTCGTATCCTAGCCGGATACTACATATAAACAGGTTGTACATTTTTAGTCAACAGAGTTATAATCATAGTTATCTTTTAAAGTTGTCTCGGTTATCATATGTCAAACTATTGCTATCTCGAAACTGCATACGCTGATAGCTTGTCTATAATATCCTTTGTCTAAGGGACGGAGTCTTAGCTTCAAATGCGTGAGATTTTTTTTTTGTGTGAGTTTGACATTCTGTCATTGTGTGCCTAATCTAGTGTTGTCAAGAATGACGCCACGATGTCGAATATCGATAACCAGACTACCAGTACTATATTTTATTATACGTTTACTGCCTGGTTAAAGTTAGATTAAATTAATAATTTTTAATTTTATTTCCAGTTATGTATGTATTAATAACATTCACTACGATCGCCAACCCAGCTGCCAAGCGTGGCGATGACGGCATCAATCCCATGACGGGACCGCTCGTTGTGGCGTTCTGTTGGGGAGGCCTATGTCCAGCAGTGGAGGTTGAAAGGCTTGATCTCAGGTTCGCGATATAGTAGCGGGATAAAGTGTATACCAGTTTATTTAATCAAGAGAGATTACAAAATTTTGCATTAAAATCCGTTCAGTATTTTTTGCGTGATGCGTGAACGAACAAACAGACAAAAAAAATAAAAAAGATTGTTTTGTGTTCAGACGCCTATATAGCCTACAGCTTTACTGCTGTACTGTTTAACAGTATGTATATACTCATATACATTATGCAATTCGAAACTTTATGCATATACTATTGTCGAAACCAGACATTATTTAGGCCATCACTAATGACTATGTGAAGTAAGAAATTAATTTGCATTATATTTTAATAGGATTTTTGATGTGCTAAGTTTTCGTAAAAATGATACGTCCAGCAACCCTAATCAGCTGTTTTTCTGAACTTTCTTTGACCTAATAAAGATCAATAACGTAGATGTGACATAGTATCTGATCATAGTAAAATGCCTAACTTTGATCCCATTTTGCCATGAAGAAAAACTTATTTTGTGTGTGCATTTTCTTAAGCTGACATTGTAAATCATTCCAAATGTGTATTTACTTTGTATTTACTATATTTCTTTACTTATTTTTACTTTTTTTATTTGTATTTACTTTCGAACCTTGTGTACCTACAATTATTGCGGTTAGTTCATATTGCCTCCATGGCGTATTGGCTAGTGTATGCAACTGCTGATCACGAGGTCTCGGGGTTGATCCCGGGCCAGGCAAAAAGTGCTATTTGGGATTTTCGTAAGAAGTTTCTCAGTAGCTACCCGGAGTTTAGAAATGTGCCCGGTAGACGGCAATAGGCTCGCCTCCTATTACATGAAACTTAAACATAGTTGGCCAACACCTCTGCCTAACCCTTCGGTGATACAGGCATGAAACTATGTAATGTTATGCATTGAGGTTAAAAAGATCGGCCTGTCTGCCTAATACTCTTTAGAATCCAACATTTATTAGTTGCGTGATTGGATATTATTTTGACACGCCTATCGGTGTGGCTACCTAATTGGCTAACCGAGCATCTTTATTAAAAGCTGACAGTAACATCGATTTCTTTTGAAATAAGCCGCGCTTTACCTAAAACATTGTACAAAAGATGCCGACACCTAAAGCATAATGTATACTGCACCATTCTTAATTCAACGTCTTTTTGTTATTTTGAAAATGAATTCAGTTCAAATTTTTGATAAGTACTCTAATGTAGGATTATTTGAAATTTTTTTTAGCTGACATTGAAAATCATTCTAAATTGGTATTTACTTTCATCAAGTACCTAATTACCCAATAAAGATAATTCTAATAGGCTCCTGTTAAGTTACTATTCTTCACGGATAAATTTAGTCAGAAATGGATATCTTTGACCGTCCTCGTGTCAGTAATAGCTAGGTCACTATGCAGCTTTATTTTTACCCGACTACGCGAAGCAAAAAGGAGGGTTATTGTACTTTCGAATCTTATTTACCTACAATTATTACGGTTAGTTACTATTGCCTGGCGTATTGGCTAGCGTATGCGACTGCTGATCACGAGGTCTCAAGTTCGATTCCCGGACCGGGCAAAAATAGTTATTGGGTTTTTTGGAAATGTTCCCGGCAGACGGCAATAGGCTGGCCCCCTATTACGTGGGACGTAAACATAGTTGGCGAACCATGGGTGGCAAAAAATACACCTCTGCCTAATCCTTCAGGAATACAGGCGTGAAACTATGCTATGTTATGTAGTTCCTTATTTTGTTTATTTGTCATACTGTTACTCAATAACGAGAAGTGTTATTGTAATTGTATGTGAAATACTTACATAAACACAAGCCATGTGCATGCCTTTCCGTATTATTCGCTCTTGTGTGCTTCGGTCTAGTGTGCATACGCCTTAATTATGTCGCAATTTCAAACGATATTTAAGTAGCTACTTTACCAAAATAAGTTTAGTATTCTTCCGGCTGTCGTACATGTTAGTTCGTCGCGTTGGACTATTTTGGATTGCAGTGACTTCGTGTGATAATTATGGCAGATTATGGTAACAATTAATGTTACAACATGATATTGTGTGTCGGTGTTGTGAGGAATAACAATCTGCTTGCCGCCCGCGAATTGTACCACCGTCGGTACCGGAATAGGAGGCTTCCCTCATACTCCTGTTTCCATTGGAAGAATTGCCAGTAAGTTTGTACCGGGACATGGTGCTGCAACAGGATGGCGCGCCGGCGCATTACTCCATGGTGTCAGAGAATACCTGGATCGCCGATTTACGATGTGGATAGGCCGTGGCGGCACAGTGTCAAGTGTGAAACTGTCCAAGAAATGCGTGACAAAATTATTTCTGTTTCTAGCATGGTCTCCTCACTAATGCTCCGGAATGCGACGCGGTCAGTTGCTCACCGAGCCGAATTATGTATTGAAAGGGAAGGACGGCACATTGAACCCTTCCTTTAGTGGTGTGGTTGCAAAACCTACCTACCTACTTCTATCTGTATCCTGTATCATGTTGTGATGTACCTGTGCTGCTTTGAAAGTACTAGTGATCAAATAATTACATGAGTACCTAACAACTTACTAATTAGCTAAAACAAAACCAACATGTGATGTGGTCCACTGCTGGACATAGGCCTCCCCAAGAGAACGCCGCAACGAGCGGTCCCGTCACGGGGGATAATGCCGTAATCGCCACGCTTGGCAGGCGGGTTGGTGATCACAGTGGATGTTATTAATACTCGAGGGAGTGCTGCTGCCCACTCCCACGGTATTCCCTCAGTCGGCTCTTACGACTCCCGTGGGTAGAGAGGGGTGGGACAATTCTAAAGCCGGCCCAACACGGCAACAATGCTATGTACCTACGCTTTGTTTATGTTTATGGCAGGCCTTACGACCACAGGTAGGTTACTTTACTTTGTTTACAAACAACGGCTCTGCCCAAATGTCGGTCTCTTCAAAATTTAGGGTTGTCTAAGAAAAGAAATTGAAAAATAATATTTTTAGTTTGTAGTGTTTTTCTTTTTTATTGACTTATTAAAATTTAAACGTCACAACACTATTGCATATGGCTCACATAACCTAGCAATGAAACATCTACTGCCCTTTATGGTTCACGTAGTATATACGAGAAGGGATCAAAAAGTAGTGAGAACGACATACTCCATGGTAAGAAAAAGAAATACTGGCAGACATAGCTCAGATACATATTTGTAATATTAATAAAGAAAAAAAAATTTTCGATTCTCTTTTGTTTTTTTCTGAATGTAGTCATTTGTTTGCTTCGTGTCGGAACGTGTTCTCGAAAATGGAGAAAACGAAGTGCAAGCCGTTATTAAATACCTCTGTTTAAAAAAGTTGACGACGCAAGAGATTCAGTGCGATTTGGAGGCAACATTAGGAGAGTCTGCTCCACCGTATTTCACTGTTGCAAGGTGGGCTTCTCAATTTCAAGTAGGGAGAACGAGCACGGAAGACAAACCTCGTTGCGGCCCTATCGACATCAATCACCCAAGAAAATGTTGCGAAAGTCAAGAAAATTGTATTGAGCGATCAAAGAGTTACCATCCGATACTTAATTCAAGAAACGGGCATTTCATATGGAAGTATTCAATCCATATGGAAACGATCTTTGAATATGAGAAAAGTCTCCGCAAGATGGGTGCCGAGAATGTTAACCGACAGGCTGAAATAAAATCGACTTGACATTTCGAAGATATTGTTGGACAAGTTTTAAGAAGATTCTGAAAACTTTTTGTCTCGTTTCGTAACAATGGACGAAACATGGGTCCATAATTTTGATCCCGAGACAAAACAGCAATCTTCGCAATGGAAACGGTCATCATCACCGACCCCGAAGAAGTTTCGTGCCGTGGCATCGGCTGGCAAGGTTATGGCCTCAATATTTTGGGACTCAGAAGGGATATTGTTAATTGATTACCTGGAGCGTGGAACCACTATTACAGGCCAATATTATGCAGCTTTAGTTCCCAAGTTGAGGAATGCCATCAAAGACAAAAGGAGAGGGAAACTTCGAAGGGGCGTGCTGTTTTATCACGACAACGTACCCGCGCACAGATCGGCAGTTGCGGTGGCTGCCATTCAGCAAGCTGGCTTCGAGTTGGTTGACCGCCCCCCTAATTCACCAGATCTGGCGCCTAGCGATTTTTATCTGTTCCCCAAATTGAAAGAATACTTAAGGGGAAACAGGTACGAAGACGATAACAGGGTGATGGATGCCGTGGAGAGCTTTTTGCAGGACCAAGACAAAACTTTTTTTTTGAAAGGGATTGAAGCCTTGGAAAAGCGCTGAACTCGGTGCGTAGAGAAACTCGGAGACTATGAAGAAAAATAAATTATTAAGTTATCAATAGTCATTATATTCTATCTCATTCTCACTACTTTTTGATCCCTCCTCGTATATTATAGAATCGTAGTGTAACGTGCATTCCGTTAGATATAATATTTAGGATATACTTTAAATATACTTGATCTTGCATCAGATTTTAGTTTCTGTATTATTAAACCAGAAATAAAACAAGAATGTTCAAAATGCTCAGAGCATAGGCTGGAATATTTACTTGGCTCCCAGTTTTCTCTTCTTATGGACTTGATTCACGTTTTTCTAACTTCAGGATATTTTGGAAACCTATAAAAGTGAACAAACTTTATAAAACCATAAAAATTCAAATGTTGGTTGAACTATCGATAAAGACTACTTTTGACTATTGTCTACATCACTACAAATGGCGCCTGAAACAATGCATATCATTTTAATAATTTTAACTAATAAACGTGTTTTTATATCAATGTATCACAATGTAATCATATTGATAACATCTAAATCTTCCAATATCTATCGATTTTTTATTGGGTTTCGTAGTTATTTAAGGTGAAAATAGCTGATATATACTTACTTGTGAAATTACAAATTTGGATTCTTTGCACCTCCTTGGGTCGTTCTGGATGAACAAAACACAGCCACACATTTTCACCAGTGCACAAGATATTTATCAACTTCAATAGGATTTTCTAGTATTTCACTTTATAATGTACCAAATCGCAATGTTTTGACCTACTAGTTGGTCAGCGTGTGACACGAATTTCACATACAGTACGTCATTACCACACTTATATGACCTATCTTTTTTATTCCTATTGAGACTTCGAACAAAAGACAGAAATAACAATACTGCGTTTGACAAATGGATAGAGAGCGGTAATTAACAGCGCTATGGCTCCGTCCAGTAGTATACTTAGTCTATGGTCGTGCTAGTCACTACATTTCTGTTTGCTGAGCTTTTTCACATTATTCACGAAATGAAACGAACGAAAAAATTATTTCGTTCATCATATAAAACTCCTCGTTCCTCTAGCCATCCATCAGCTTTTTGACGTCCACTGCTGGACATAGTCCTCCACAAGAGTTTGCCATAACTAGCGGTTCTGTACTGACTGTATCCAATGGCTCCCTGCGGTTTGACCAGATCGTAAGTCGATCTGCTCTAATCCGTCCTACACTGCGCTATCCGATACGTGGTCCACCACTCGAAAACCTTTTTTCCATCCAACGATTGGCCTGCATATTGCCATTATAGCATGCCAACCCATCGGGCTATGTCAGTCGGAGTGATGGTGATGGTAGATCTTATCAGCCTTGGACATCTACCATCTAAGTCCACCCGTGATCATGAATGCTGTAAAGTATTCGAAACGTCGGGATAGTATAAAATCAAGTAAACGCGATAGAATCCGTAAACGTATTTTTATTTCAAAATGGACTTTTTGTTAATTCTTCTGAAAGATTGAGTTTTGTCATGTGACCTACCTTGAGTTTAAGGCATCTTTAAGTATATGCATGATTCAAATAATATATATCCATCTTACACAAACATTTGGGTGTAAAAAATTGTGTTCTCGGTGGAGCCCACACAATTTGACATAAAATGGACCTCGACACTTGGTGCCATGCTTGCTAGATTTAATAAAAAGGTGCCATATTTGTTGTTTGGTATACATAGTTATAGCTGACGACACATGGATTTATTGCTACAAGGAAAAAAAATATATATAATAGAAAAAATAAGATCGTGCTTATCTATTATCATGAATGTGCAATTAACTAAATAATTTCATTGGGTGAAGTACTTACGGGTAATAATGCACGGGGATAAGCAGAGTGGGAAGTGGGAATCTGGATTCAAATACGTAAGAATTTTGCCTTGCGAAAGCATCTGGACTCTAAATGTTTCGAACATATTTGAGCATCCAAAGGTGATTGCCAATTTTTCCGTCCAGTAAGTACAATCCATAGACATCTAATGTTTTTTTTTCTTGGGAATACTGCAATCAATTATGTAACTGTTAAAATTAAGTGTGTTGTAGTGTTGCGAGAGTTTTATGGGAAACCTGTCAGCTACAGACTGGCGTCCCTAACAGATCATAACCGGAGTCCGGAATAATTTCAGAAGACCACCATTAAGACTTTGTACCGTAGTATCTCTAACTATTCTGTGCTTTGTACACTATAAATGCACTACCTATTTTAGCCGGATACTACAAAAGAAACTGCAAAATAATGTTTAGATTTTGCTTAAAATGTATTAGAACGTGTTAAAATAGATCTAAAACGTGATTAATTAAGGTTTTTGAAACACTAATGCAAAAACAAGCTTACTTACCGATGAAATGTGATGTTATTTAGATATTTTTATATATATTTTTAGCATTTGACATGCTTAGTACTATACATTAAACACAAAGTGAAAATTTTTTTCTGAATTGGTAAAGCATCTGGACGGTATCCAGAAGATGCAGGTTCAAATCCTGCTCCTGACTGTTATTTTCGATTTCACATTTTTCACTTTGTGTTAAATGTGATGTTCTTAATATTTTGTTGTGGTTCATTTTTGCAACCTAATATGCAACAGCGACCCATGTTTAATGTTCTTATCTCTTCTCTAGTTTACTTTCTCCAAAAATTATCACTAAATCACTAAACTTACACAATTTTTAATTCAAGATGTTACAAAATATCTATTGTTTAAATTCTGCCTATTATGACAGATAAGGCGACCAACTTTCAAAAATTGTGTGC
Source organism: Leucoma salicis (assembly GCA_948253155.1). Taxonomy (NCBI): domain Eukaryota; kingdom Metazoa; phylum Arthropoda; class Insecta; order Lepidoptera; family Erebidae; genus Leucoma; species Leucoma salicis. Next base: position 6,014,715 of record OX411820.1, on the reverse strand, counting down.
TGGACTTTATGTTAATTCTTTTGAAAGATTGAGTTTTGTCATGTGACCTACCTTGAGTTTTAGACATCTTTAGGCATATGTATGAGTCAAATATATCCATCTTACACAAACATTTGGGTGTGAAAAAGTGTGTTCTTGGTGGAGCCCACACAATTTGACTGATGACCATAAAACGAGCCGCGACACTTGGTGCCACGCTTGCTAGATTTAATAAAAAGGTGCCATATTTGTTGTTTAGTATACATAGTTACAGCTGACGACACATGGATTTATTGCTACGATTCCAAAAACAAAGCAGCAATTCAGCGAACCTTCAAGATAAGCCAAAACCAAACAAAGTGGCACGATGCAAAGTGCTTGCAAGCGGTTAGCAACTTCCTTTTTTAATAAAACTTGAGACGTGGCTACTGTTGCTTTGGAATCATTTTACCATGAATAGTGATAGGTACCAGGAATGGTAATAGTAACGGTCGTACCATTTATTTGCCGAAAGTTCCCGTTCGTACTAAAAATCTCTTTTTTCTTATTCACAAATAATTTGTATTTTAAAAAGTAGCAGAACATCGGGGGTATGTCAAATGCTAAAAATATAGATCAAAAATACCGAAATTTGTTGACAATATCCTTAAAAATAACCGTAAACGTCGTATCATCTTGCACTACAATAAAGCTAAATCTTATACGGCCAGATAATTTTCAAAATTGGTTTAATCGTATGAAAAAAAGCATTCAAAGGAGAAAGTTTTGAGAAACAATAAATTCGTTATTAAGTATAAATTATTTGTGAATAACGAAAAAGAGATTTCTAGTAGGAGCGGGAATCGAACCGTAGTAGTAAAATATGCATGTTGGACTCATTTAATTTTTTACAATAATAATTAACTAATTTATAGAAAGCGGGTTTAAATATGGCATTTCAGCACGGTCCCGCAGAATACGAGTCGGTTGGCTACCTTAATATTTGGACCCAGTTGAATTGGGTCCAAATAAACATACCGCATACGCGATAAGGATGAAAAATATGTATATGTGTCTCGCTCACTCTTGCTATACTTTACCCCATGGAAGTAACATGTATACAACTCTGAGACTTTACCACACTAATTAGTCTGTGTTACTTTACTCTCTGACTGTCATTTCTAACGATGTATAAGCTGTAACATGGTAAATTTTAATTTTTTCGTAATATTCCTCTGTTTGCTGTATCAAAATGTAATAAACCCGTTATATATTTAGCAGCTAATACCCGCGACTACGTTAGCGTTTATACCTTAAATAAGTCATTGGCAAATACTCAAAACGAGAAGACATTACATAAACAAAAAAAATATCATGGTGGTAAGATGGTAACCATTCCAAAGAGCATATAACACTTAGGAGTGTTCGCAACGGCTATTTATTAAAAACGTTAAATAACGATGTTCTATTTTTAAAACGCCTATTATTTTTTACGCTTTAATATATTAATATTATAGAATGGATATTTTTAGGAGGAGAGCCCACCACTCAACCACGGATTGTCAATCCCGATTATCTTTGGAGAGAATAACCTAAGATTGCCAATCCGCACTCTCACAGATAGAGGAGAATGTGATAATAGCAAAGTAGCATGCACGATAATGACAAAAAACTCACCAACGCGACACAACCATGCGATACGGTAGAACTCTCAGAACCACAATATTGCAATATTCCGCAAAAATCCGAACATAAATTCGACACGTGTTTCGCCTCTAAACGAGGCATTATCAAGAACGCTCGGCAACAAATGAGCGAAGCTTACTCGTGTGCCTTAATATATTAAACGATATTAATCTTTTGATTATCGTCGTATAGCACATCGTGCGCTATTTGAGGTTACGTTATTTAATATAGCTATGTACGCGCGTTGAGCAGTTAACAATCTTAACAATAGATTACTGTCTACTAAGTGAATTAAAATTGTGATCTAAGACATATGTATTAAGATTCTGCCCGCGGCTTCATCTGCCTGGACTTCAGAATTGGGTCAATCCTTACTAATACACTTTATATACTAAAATGTGTGTTAAATTTAAGTAGACTTTTAAAGATATTATCTAACCGAAAATTATTTACACTATACTACAACAACATTTTATTTATAGTTTTATAATACACTAAACAAAAGGACACAACAAACCAACACCACGAATAATTTAAAATCAAAAACTATAAGTACATCTAAACAAATAACGCGCGGCAATCGCTCAAAAACTCAGGATAATCATACGTTATTGCAGCTTAAGCGAGTTATCCGTAGTGATTGATTAGATAATCATTAAAAAATATAACGAAATAGAAATCAAATAACGAAACGATGTTTTAGATACTTATATCTTAGATTATATTGCACGTTATTTTTTATAATTGTCAGAAATATAGTTCATAAGTGGTAAAGTTAGAGCATAATTTCACATGTGACAATGATATGAACGGATCAGGGTCATTCCATTCTGTCCCTTACTTTCGCGGTATGACTGACTGAAGTGACTGACTGTTCAAGTGTGCATGTGAATATGATGTTTTGTTAGTGTAGTGTGTTGTCGACGTCGTGGCATAGCGGTTGTGTTTGCGCTTATGTAATAAAAATAATCGCTTAACAAAAATAACGCTTGCCTGGTGTAATAAATAATGAGGCTATAGATTATTTATAAATAGCAAGTGATTTTATTAGTTATTTAATATAACGAACACTCCTAAAAACACTACGTTTATGATGGTAACATTTGAAAACTGTCAATTTATCAAAGATTTGTCGGTCCTTTCCAGAGCTCGTACAATTTTTGTGTTTATTTCTGTAATATGTGGTTGTTAACACCTACTAGCTGAAGATTTTGAAGTTTGTTTGTTTTCATACAATTTGTAAGTATGTACTCGTTCGTTTTTGTACTGTATATTGACCAAAAATGTGTCGCATATTTCCTTGTTTACACGTATTCGATATCAATGGACCCCGATCTCGATCTTATTTACTAAGGGGAGGATCATTCTCGTAAAAAATTGTCTAACATTTGAATTTTAACATTCTGAAACTGAAAATTTCACCAAGCATTTCATAAGAGGAGTCCCATAATTAATGACCTATTGTTATAGTCCAGATTGTTACTTTGTTATTGTAACCCATTCGATCCTCATTAACAGAACTGATCGCCGGTTCTGATTTATATTATTATAGATTCAATATGTATTCCCGGAGTTTAGAATGTGCCCGGTGGCCGGCAATAGGCTCGCCCCCATTACGTGGAACTTGGAACATAGTTGGCGAACCATAGGTGTGTAATATACCTCTGCCTACCCCTTTAGGGATACAGGCGTGATGCTATGTTAATGTTTTGTTAGATTTCAATATCTGATATATAGTTTCATTCCATGATATAGCAAGCATTTTTAATTGTGATCATAGTAGAAACTTACTGCCTTGATGGTAAGACTGCAAAAAAATAATTGAATAGCATGACTTTCTGCAAACTGAATGCAGGACATCCAATGATCCGGGGATCATATGGAAATGGATGGGGGGGGTGAGGGTTATTTTGTTTTTCATTTGGGCAGGTTTGTGAAGTCTAATTAGTGGACATACAGGGCTTTTATCTATAGGACTATAGCTAAGTGGGATTACATATGGTACTGTGAGAATAATGCCAGTTGTAATCTCACTTCGATAATTGTGTACATAGGGTTTAAAGTTCTTAGAAAAAGAAACCAACATTAATTTTCCGCCTTAAAATGGCCTTAAAACATCTAAAAACTCTGAAACATCTCTAAAATTATTTTTACTTAATAGACCCAATTCCAATTTTCTAGTCTCTATCTATAATAAAACCGATATTCCCATACAAAATTCATTCCCTGACATTAAGTGGATTTACAAAAAAAATCAAAGAATTTTGTTAATTATTTATATACTTAATAGAAACACATGTTTCAAATTTACATGTTTCTATCTACTTACAGGAAGAACAAAGATTTTATAGAAGGTTCCCTCCTTAAAATTGGAATTTCCAAAAACCTTTTTTAAACGGATCCTTACTTTATAAACCAATATTTCTGATTTCAGCTTTGTAGTCTTCTCTGTCAAGAGAAGCAGTTTTAGATAAATATATAGATGTTATTCTAATAAAAATTAACAATAACTAGTTTTTTTTTATCTTCAGGCAATGTTAAGATGATTCCATTAAAGGACAATCAAGATGTGGCATCATTTCTTGTTACAAAACATTCCTGGAAGGGGAGATATAAACGGGTGTTCTCCATTGGCACCCATGGTATCACCACATATAACCCGGATCGTTTGGAAGTGACCAACAAGTGGCTGTATGCTGATGTGGTCACTATCACATCAGCAAAACATTCAAATTCGGCTGCTAATCATGATTTTACCTTGGTCATGAAAAAAGATAAGAAGGTTGATTCCATGAAGTTCTCCTCCGAACATAAGTGTTTGATTCTAACTGAGGCTTTTAAATACAGGCACTCATTTGCTGAGAAGCCAAAAGATGTCTTTGTAAGTATTATTTTTGAAGTGAAAACTTCTTTAGTAAGTTGAGCACTTTTTGGGTGAACAAAAATCATGGAACTCGTGTCAACATAATTTTTATTAAATATGCATAATTATGCTTGTAATCTACCATATAGTATTTAAATGAAAGCCTACACCAATTATTGGTTAAATATTATTATCATAAAATGGTGATAGAAAGCCTTATGCTGACAGTGTATTCCATTGAATCTTATGTTTTATGAGAAAATTGGCTTATTTGTTAGTGATGGAATGTCTAGCAAATGGTGGGAAACCATTTTGTGAGTTCGTGGACTAGAACTTTAATTTCTGAATAATAGTATTATACTAATATTTACAATATCTTATAATATTTTAATATTAGCAAATATATTATCAAAGAAACCTGTATTTTTTAGAGATATCAAGCATACAAACACCATTGGAGTGGCACAAGACTTCCTGTAGTTCTGGAAGTGGGTCCATGTGCATTGGAACAATTGGATCCTTCAACTCACACTCTATTGGCCAGTTACCCTTACTATGATGTCCAGGGTATCCTCCCTGTCAGCGACGTCTCAGGAGGTTTTGTGTTAGCTATAGGAGGATATAGTCGTCTGCATCTGTTCTCTAACTCACTGGATCATCAGTTGATCGTCAATAAGATGTTAGAAATGGCGAATTTGACTCTAAGTATAAGCATCAAAGTTCTATCTACAATGATCACATTGGAAGACTACCATAATCAGAGATTTGGGAAATACAGGTACCTACATATTTTTTTATGTAAAAACACTTGGATCGTTGTTTACACAGCTTGTTAATACATCGTATGATTGATAATTACTCGGTTTAACAAAAATCCACACACATTAGATAATCTTATGTTATTCATACATTACAATAAAACATATTGATAAGGGAAAACACATTATATATTTAGTCCTTAGAATCGTATTCGAGTAAAATAAACTTAGTTGCCATTGAAGGCATAATGCGCGTTCACTTCGAGGAAGGGCTGCTTTTTTAGAGTTTTGTGAAGGAAAACATGGTGGGGAAACTTGTATGTCTTTGAGATTTACTCGACAGCTTGAGAAGTCTTCTTACCCGCGCTGGGCCAGCTTATCAGAAGCCCAAATCTCTCACCGATGCTCGGGCCACACTAACAGGCAACGTCAATGCCCATCATCGCGATAATTATTGCGATAACGCGATACAATTTATCTTATGGTTGCTACACTTGATTGTTTAATCTCTTTGATGTACCGCCACTGGAGTTATCGCCTAACGAAAAACGACTATATGAATGCCGTTGTCGAATTTTCGCGATAAATCGTGGCTATACCAACGTTAAGTCCCTCGTCGCGATAATTAACGGCGTTTGCCATTAGTGTGACCCGTGCATGAGAGTTCTGTGTCCAATAGTGGTGTAGTAATGTGTTGAAAAAAAGGCAGATTCTCTGTCTCTGTCATTGCTAAATCCATAATCAGTAGTGACCATCATCAGGTGGACCTCTGGCTCATCTGCCACCACAGGCAATAAAAATATAATTACATTTTCTCTCTGTTCTTAAATTTGTTTGGTAGCTGCACACATTTAATCTATGCAACTGCCTACTTAAAATTTAAGTCTTAATGCCTTAGTAAAATAATTTTTATAGTAGGGATAAAAGTAGTTAGACACGGCGCATGGGCAAACGCAGTCAACCGTTTAAAATCTTTTACTTTTTAGCATATTAACATTCAGTTAAATATGATTACTGTCTTATACAGTTTTACTTATTAAACATTTCTCTGTTCGCAAATCTTAGCTAATATTGCTCTGTACCACTGACGCAATTTAACATAGTTCCAGTGGCCTGCCAATAAAGGCGGAGAGACGGCACACGGCGGGCTTACTTAGTGGGTGAGGGCCCCACACTACCCTGTTCGTTGCCCCTAACGACGGGTGTTGTGCGGTTAGGTAAATTTTTCCCGCCTAAACAAAAAAAAACTAATAATAGTAATATTATGGAATGCGTTTATTTTCCGGTAATGATAATACTCAATTAAAATACTTTTACTCTGAACAAAGTCATTGTCTTATCGCGTAAATTAACAGACTAATCGTAGTGTTGGGTGCACAATGAATTCACACATTGCTACATTTAATTGCGTGAGTCACGTGACCTTGACAAACATTTATCTCCGGCGCTCATTGTGTGGATGTATCAAATTTTGTTTGATAAGAGATGTTAGTATACGCTTTAACTATTTGTTTTGCCTCTTAAACAAAACATTGCACTAATGAAATCATAACAATCACTTTTGTGGAATGAGAAATCAGGCTTCGTTACACATTACGAGTTTTAAATAACAATAATTTTCAGTCGTTAATATTTATTTCAATGCACTTCGCGAGTTGCTACTTCGTCAGCCTGGAATTTAGTTGTTTTCTTTTTGTGTGGAACGCTAATAATTTTTCCAAAATTTTTCCAAAAACTAGCTGTAGTTATAACATCAAATATCTGCCAGTAAAAACCCGGTCCAAATCGGTCCAGCCGTTACGAGATAAGTCCGAACAAACAGGACAGATAGACTTAAAATTTGCTATTTTGTTACAGCTAACGTATATATAATCTCATAGACATTTAGTAAATAGCTGTTATTTAGGGATTGTGAACAGACACTACAATTTTATTTACCTATTTCTATAATAAGTTTCTAAAATAGATAATAGATGCAATTGGGATTTGACCCCATATCAATTGATTACTACGATTTGTAACAAGTAGTGTAGTGATTAATAACTTGGTTTTTCTGTGTAATTTAACTAAGTTGACGATTTATTATTGGCCGTGTGGGGCCTTAGAATTGTCCCACCCCTCTCCACCCATGGGAGTCAAAAGAGCCGACTGAGGGAATACCGGGGGAGTGGGCAGCAGCACTCCCTCGAGTTAATACTCGAGGGAGTCCACAACATCCACTGCGATCGCCAACCCGCCTGCCAAGCGTGGCGATTACGGCACTATACCCCCAATTTGGGGAGGCCTAAGTCCAGCAGTGGACGCCGAAAGGCTGATGATTGGCTAAGTGCTGGTTGACAGTCCTTTTGATGTCATCGATAACATGTCTTAGGCATGTGCAGCATTGTGACAAGTGTCGCCACTCCATTCTTCCCCGTGGTGTCCTACGAGGCGACTAAGGGAAGTAATTTATCACCCATTGCGTTATGGTGACAGGGTTGGGTACCAAGTGAGAATATTCGACGACGAGCAAGTCGGTACCACCGCCTGCCCTGTGACTCGTTGTTTTGTATAAAACATTTTTTATTGTATGTTTGTTTGGACATCTTTAAAGCTACTGAATAGATTTTTATCTTGGTTTGAAGCAGAACATAAGCTACTATATAATTTAATTTAAATTTGATGTCAGAAGAAAGTTATCTTCATTTAACTATATTAATGATGAAAACTAAAGTCCAGGCAGGTAATGTCACGGGTAACAACTTAACAAATATGTCTGTTACAGTGGCGACCAACATCAGACGTCTCTGAGTGAGTTCACCGTACACAAAGTGAATCCGGCGCGCCATATGGAGCCCATGAAACGCACTCTTTGCCTGTCGGACACGTGCATACTGGAGAGAGATCCCCAGACGTATTCCGTGAGTATTAATTAATTAATACATTGATATAAGAACTTAAATGCACGTTATTATGTTTGTGTAGGAATACATTGATGCTCTTTAACGGAATTTTTAATATTATTGTTTGTTGTTTGTCCGTGTGGTGACGGACTAAGAATACAAGTTTCACCACCTCATCCTTTCCCGCGGGTGTCGTACAAGGCGACTATGGGAAGTATTATGACCTATTGCATTACTGGTGGTAGGGCTGGGTACCAAGTGAGAGTACTCACTTGGTACCCAGACGGCCCGGCTTGGACCCGAACGGCTCGGTACCACCGTCTCCTGTATGACCGGTCATGAAGCACGTCAGTGTGTTTTGGCTGTAGCAGAAGATAGCCGTTTATTCTTTCATTTCATATCTAAGAAACGAAAATGGTGCGCAGCGGCTTAACAATACTCTCGTTATAGTTGATTCGATGAGCCACGGTTACCACTTAACATCAGGTGGGCGGTGGCTCGTCTGCCATCATTAGTAATAAAAAAAAAAACAAACAGATTTAATACGAAAAAAAATATTAATTATTAGTGTACACAATTCATAGACATTTTTTTATACTATGTGGGTGCTAAACGAGCATACGGTCCACCTGATGGTGAGCGGGTAGCGTAACCTATTGACGCTAGCAACACCAGAGGCACCACTCGCACGTCACCAACTTCAAGAATAGAGATAGGAGGTGGCGAGAAAGGATAATATGGAGAGGATGCATAGGTCGCTTAGGTGTCGGCACGCTACCACTGAAGGAATGTAATATAGTTCCGGTGGCCCGCCAATAAAGGCGGAGAGACGGCACACGGCGGGTTTCTTTAGTGGGTGAGGGCCCCACACTGCCCTGTTCGTGGCCCCGAGCAACGGGGTGTGCGGTTAGGGACACTTTCCCGCCTTAACAAAAAATCCCCATACTAACACCATACTAGCAGTACCTACTGTTGTTTTACACTGATCTTCTGTGAGAGGGTAGTACTGCTCCGGTCGAGCCGGCCCACTAATGCAAGGTTTTACTCACTCATTCATTAATATATAAGTGGCTCTTAAAGCACAAGTATAATTTTATTTTCTGTTATGTATTGTATTCCATTCCTCAACATTTTTATCTTTATTATTGAGCGAGAGGTTTAGTGATTTCAAATAGATTTTTGTTTTCATTTTCAGGTAGTATGTTTGCGACCTCTGTGTGACGTGTTCGCACTAGTAAGAGATACAGAGAACCCACAGAAATTTTCAATTGAATACTTGAATGGACAGACGCGTGTATATTTGGCGGGAGAAAGGTATGATTTAAATTTGAACCACCCCGGGATGAACAATTTCATAAAAATCGTTCCAGCTGTTTTCTAGTTTTTTGAGACTATCGCACGATAAATGATTGTTATGTATAGAGTGTAAATTTATCGTTATATTATATAGTAATTCTGAATATTATCAGAATAACATGTAAACCATTGTTACTAGAAATACAATTAGATAAGATAAAGTGAAAGTTACAGATTTTACTTACTTTGAGTCACAGGTATTTTCCCTGTGGTGACAGCCAAGAATATAATAAATGGGCGGTGACACTATGTCACTACGAGATTTTGGCCTCCGGCACTCTCTCTCACCATACGAAACACAACTGCTGTTGTTTCACGCTGTTCTTCTCTGAGTATTTCCCCGATCGAGCCGACCCATTCATGCTGAGATAAGCAAGACTACCACTATTTCGTTTTTATTATTAATTTAATTAGTTGTTGTAAAATGCATGCTTGTATACAGGGATGCTTTATTGGCGTCGTTGCTCGACGGTGTGCGGTCCGCAGGTCAGCGTGACGTCCATGTACGTTCAGTGCCTACGTCACGAGGGTACCGGTTGGGGCCTTTGCACCAACCTGTCGAAGAAGAAACGGAATCCAACCATCTAAGGTAATACCTACCATAAGCGGGATACCAACATATGTTGACTTTCTACCATGCGTGATGTACATCAGGAAATAGTTTAACTAAACTATGACGTATGTTTTCAGCACATTGCTTATAACGCATAAATTTTAAATTCTTAGGAATATATTATTAGTTGTCTTATTAAAAATTACAAGATAATTAATTGAATGAGGCGACATTTGGCGGAAATCCATTACTATTAATATAGAATGGATATTTTAGGAGGAAAATCAACCATAAACCCACGGATTGTCAATTCCGGCTGTTTTAACACACAAACGATGGCCAAAGATTGACATTCCACACTTCTCATAGATAGAAGGGAATGTGATAATAGCAAATTAGCATCCAAAACACTGAAAGAACTCACGAAATGCGTTACATCTACCAATACGATGTGCCGAATCACAATGTTTTCTTATCATTCGAGCGATTTTTCTTGTGTCAGGTAGTTAGTGGAAGGCATTACAAGAAATAAAATTTCTTCATGAACATAATTTATTTATGAAGGCTTTTTTTTGTATTTCAATAAAACATGATTAATGAAAAGAAAACAGTAAAATTCTTATTTAAAAATCTTTCCAGACTGTTCCAAAACCCTGGTACGATGTCTCGAGCAGAAGTAATAGAACGCTTCAATGCAAACGTGGGGTACAGCGGCTTGATATACTCCGTCAGCCAAGATGTAAGATTACTGGCCTTCTTCATGTGCTACTGCATATAAATTAGCTTTCACTAATTTATACTATACTTACTATATTTCGATTTTCTATTTTGTTATTTTTATATAACGTAATACGTAACATGATCGTCCATTTTGAATAGAAAGGGAGAAAATGTGCAATAAAAAGTGATAACACATTATTTCGTACCGTTACGGAAATTGATAGTCCCGAGCAAATCTCAGGATAGCTAGGCAATTGGATCGGGGTTAGCTACATTTTTCCCGCCTTACCAAAAAAAGATAGCTAGGTAAAGCTACTGTGACTTTAATTCAAGAGGCTTTAATCTTGCTCGTGACTATCATTTTTATTAGATAACATAAAACAATAAATTGTACTAATTTTCGCACTTTGTGTTTTGGTATCGATTTCTAGTTATGTTGCGTATGTAGTTTACCTGTATCTTTGACTTTTGTTTATTTATTACATTTCACAAGTTGAACTGTGAAAGTATCATTATACTAATACTTATGACGCCAACTAAAATGTTGGAATTGTAAGTATATTTCGCGTGCTTATATTTTATAGTATAGAAATATCTTTATTACAGTAATATTCATATTAAAGTCCGCTTTTAACAAACACATTCATATAGTACCGTATCTTCTATTAGGTGTCGCCATATGCATGTTACATTTTCAGCTTTATGCTTTTTTTTTTTGTTATAAAATTTCCGGGGCATATTAATGTACCTTGTGTGCCTTTAGGCCCGTCCCCTGTTGTGGCTGTTTCTTACGTGGGATCTTGTAAGTCCCTTCTCAATTTATTATTTTACATTTTACCATTTCGCAAATATGGATTAGTATACAGGTGTTTTGATTGTGTGCTTCTTTTTAATTATTATATCCATTGTATATGTAAAATGTCCCGGGGAAGAGCTTTCTAAAATTTTTTTTAGATATCAGAATACATGTACAATACAATCTGTCGAAACAATTCGTATTAAATACGGTCTCTAATCCGAATTTATAGCTACAAAAAAATTCATATCCAGTACATATACTTAAAGACTTATTTGACTTTTTTTTTTTTCACTTCGTAGACAGTCCTCATGAGCGCCTTTTATTGTTTTATGGCCATGCATAAGGTTATAAAAGAAGTTAAAAGGAATTGCATAATTTTAAATCAACCTGTGTAATCACTACTCTTGCAGGTAAAGGGAAACTATAGCGAGCTTACATCAAACAGCAACTTTTCTAATAGCTTTTGTGTATAACTCTATTCAAATACGACTTTCAAACGTTCTGCACATTGGACACAATAAAGATTACATTATTTTTTCACATTGAGATACTAGTATCTACGATTTTGTATTGGTAGGGCTATGCTTGTCCTAACATGCATGGGCCGGCTCGATCAGGCACCCTCTAACATAAGATCAACATCGAACAAGGGTAGATATTCCTATTGTTGTCTCCTATGGTGAGTGAGAGCGATGGAGGCCTAAATCCCCTCTTCATCCTCTTCTTATTAGTCGTCCTTTACACCTTCTAGCCCTTTCCTTGGAGTTAGCGACGCGCGAGTGATGCCTCTGTTGTTGCTAACGTCGATAGGCTACGGTATACGCTTACCCCTTATGCTTGTTTGCCACCCACATACTATAAAAATATTTTTTTTAAGTGAGGTAATGTCATTTATTAATAGTCTTGAATATAAATGTCCCCTGTACTAATCTACAATAGGTATACATACCTATATTATAATAATATTTTTTGTATGTATATTCAGCAATTAAATAGCGTCTTATTTTGAGTAAAGAATAAGACCATATACAGACTTCTGCTTTGTATAGACTGTATATAAAAGCTTAGAAAACTCACACATGTTCATCACATGCGCTGATACATCACAGAGTATTTCACATTCGCAAAAAGCACTTATTGTTGCATGCAATAATAAATAATGCGTCAATCTTGTGTTAATATTATACAGTAGTCGGCAAGTAACTTGAAAATACTGTTGCTTAGTGAGGAGTTTGGCGGGAAATAATGCTCCTGTCATTGCGAGCTTGGCTGACTTAACTCATTTCCAATTGCGCGTTTGAAGTAACCGTTTTCCGCGTTCCACTTGGGCTGTGTTCCGATAAACACTGCGAGCAACTGTCCGAAAAATCGTTCCGTTATAGACTGACACTATACTGCCGCAGTATTCTAGGGAAATATATGGCGTCATAAATTGTCGCCATTTCTGTAGTGTGAGCACTGGCATTTTCGAGGTAAGGTGCTCTCAGTGGTTTGATAACGTGATCAACAGCGTCCAGAAATTTAACAACTTGCTGTATGGAATATTACTAGCATAAAGTTGAGCTTTGTGAGGGCTCCCGAAGTTTTCTACTTATTTTATAATTTTCGACAGATGGCGTTAGGAATACTATGAAATTTTAATTAATAAAAATTGTTATATTTTTTATGTGTATAAAAAAAATTCTATGTTTTATGATAGATAACACATCTAGAAATAAATTGAAATTACTAAAACAAAAAAAAAAGTTTGTCAAAGCCCAAATCTAAAAGGGTGATAGTTTCTCAGTAAAGTACCATAATATGCATAGATTGTGGAATAGTACTTGACTATTGTTATTCAAAGATACCTAAACATGAAAAAAATAAAGAAATTGTGTTTATTGCAGTGTGAAACCCAGACATTGTATGAAATGAAAGTAATGACAGATCAGTATACTGGACTACATTCCGTTATAAACAGTAACCAATATAGCTAACTATAAAGAAACGACTTCGCAGTATATTAAATTGACTTCACACCTTACAGTGCTCGCAGTGTATATCGGAACAGACCCATAATAACGAAAATTGACATAATATTATTAGAAGGCTTGTCTCTGTAATTATTATTAAATACTTTATGTTAGAATTATCCAAGAGGACGCGGGATGTTTACATTATATTTAGCATTTATGTACTGAAAGGAAGCAATTTTTTTAATTGTATCTAATAATTAATATTAATAAAAAAGTAGTCCGAGCGTACTACTAATTCAAGTTTTATATTTAAATGTTCTCCATTACGGAATATTGAATCGTACGTTTTACATTTTTCACTTTCTTTAGAGAAAATTCCATATTTTTCACAAAAATCCTACTAATATTACAGACGTGAAAGTTTGTATGTTTGGTTGTTTGTTACACAAAACAGATAAAACTGCTAAACAGATTTAAATGAAATTCGGCTAATAGGAAACTTATTATGCCAGAAAAATAACGTGCCATTGAGTGACGTACTTATATGATCTTCTCTAGTACCGAGGTCCATGCATACAATATGCGCGGGCTGCAATTAGTTATAAATTGATATGAATTATTTGCAAAACATATTTAAGACACATTTATCATTAGCCACATTTATGCAAATATCAAAACATACCTTCTAAAATTCATCATGCTTAACCGGTCCGAGTTTGTTGTGCACCAATCTATGCCGTTTAGAGTAAATGTATGTAATATAACATCCCACGTGCACACGTGGGGTCAAGTGGAGGAGTAGTATAATGTTGGTCGACAGCGCCTGTTTGCTGAGAACAAAGAAAAGCTGATCACGGGGGCATTGAGCGCTCTCGTAAGCGGTTCGGCGTCAGGTTCCAACATCACGCCTCGTGAACTGGAGGCGCAGTTCCACGCGCTGAGGAGACTCTGCGCCAGTAAAGTGGGGTTCGCTGCCTTCACTGCGCTACAAGGGTAATTTGCAATTTGATTGTATTATGAACACTTGTAACGGAATCTTTGAACGATTTCGACCCACTTCAAAATATATGAAATTGAAACTTTGTACACTTATCAAGGACCGATGATAATACTACGAAAAAAAATAATTGGGTCTTTCAAATATATACAAATATATACTTTGGAAGCTTTTTTGTGACAAAAAAGAAAATAAGTTTTAATTTATAAAACTAAAAACAACTAAACACATAGAAAATTATATCAGAATTAATAACCATGATTGGTAGCTGGTATCAATACCAGCCTAGTCACTGCTTGAGTTTTATGTTGTATATCTAGATTAATCTTCCATTATCTGTTGAGGTGGACAATAATGATGCGCTCGATGCTAATTATATCGACTCTATGTACTTCCGACAACATCCATCCAACAGCTCTTCATCGTCCACAAAGATATACGTCCACATAAAAGCGCCGGATCAAGTCTTATTGATATTTTTTGCTGTGTTTTTCAAGAAAATATAATTTTGTCTGAACATGAGTAGGTATATGGTGGTCTGTCAAAAAAGACAGGAAATAGTGAGTGTCATTATTGAGATCAATAATAATTGCTTGCTTATTGCAATTTAATTGCAACCAATGGCAGTGGGCCCCACCACACTACTCCATTTTTTATCACGGTTGTTGTTTAAGGTTGAGATTAAGTGAAGTAAGCTACTGTCACCCATTTCTGGTGGTAGGATTGGGTACCAAGTTGCAGTACTCACTTGTTGTCAAGCCCCAGCGGTTCGGTACCATCGGCTTCCCTCTGATCGATCGTGAAAATCCTCGGTGTGTTCTAATTGTAACGAGAGATATAGTCAATTCATTTGTTTCCCATCCGCGAAATGAAATGGTGGTAGTATTCTTGGTATTGTTGTTTCTATGAACTGCGGTCATCTTTTACCATCTTGTGGGATGTGGCTCGTCTGCCATCATCAGTAAACATTTTTTTTGGGATGTGTCAAATAATTACGGGCATCATTAAATAATAATGATTTTTTAATAAGCTATTTCAGTTCTGTTATTTGTGAGTTACGATACCGAAAGATCTATATATAACGAGGTTAAATGGGGTGCGTCATCATCAGGATGGTCACACATGGCTAAAATGTTCAAAATAACACTGACTAAGTAAAATTACTGTGTAAGGGAAAAAAAGGATTCAAAAGATCAAGATGTTTTATAAAACAAAAACGCGATGGCGACTGTTGGCTCACGTCCCAACTAACAAAATTATGTCATATAAAGGGTACACTAACGTTTTGATTTCACTTTTAGTCATATAAAAAGGTTTTATAATAGTTTTATATATAAATATATAACGTGGGTTTGGGCGCATTTTCTATAACAATTTAGTCGTGTAAGGGTCGCTTTGTGGTCGTATCGGCAATAATATAGGTTACATAAAAATTACATAATAGTTATATTAATTAAATATGCAACGTCTAAGTTATATTAACAGTTTTAATCGTCACTTTTAAATCTCTTATATGACTATATAACCTTGTATATACAGATATTAAAAAAAAGAGTATATCAAAATTGTTAAGCTAGATGTCAGTGCAAACTATAGACAACATTTTGTATTTTTGTAAAGTGTTTAATAATTACTTTTGTTTTAACAGTTACGTAAAGAAAGCCTATTTATATAGATTTATACTTGGGAATTAAATTTTTCGATAATATGTATGGTAATCCTTGTTGAGATTTTAATGGGCCTTACTAATATTGGTATTTCAATAATCAATATTAAAATAAAATCTATTAATTGCCATCAAAGAGACCGCCATATTGCTATTAGGTATTGGGCGACCGCATTACGACAAGTATATAACAATTCGTTTTGTAAAAGTTATTTATACAATTTATGGCCTCCACCATGACGGTTGCACCACAATTTTTTTTTGAGATTATATGAAGATGTTCTTGTTGGTTTGCTCTTAATTTTCTTCTAAAATCATCATTTAACTTAATTATTTAGGTAACACTTTTCTGTATCCATTGTTATATATATTAATTCAAAAATGGCGATTGAGTTATACAAAAGTCACCAATTAACGTTAAAATAATCAAATGATTTATAAAAGTTATATTACAATAACGTTATAACCTGAAAGTTACATATAGGTGGAAGTACACGACTTAATACGACTGTTTTATAAAAGTTAATTAGAATATATTAAACACAAAGTGAAAAATGTGAAATCGAAAATAACAGTCAGGAGCAGGATTTGAACCTGCATCTTCTGGATACCGTCCATTGCTCCTGACTGCTAATTTCGATAACACATCATACTTAACGTCTTTGGGTGACGCCTGCGCCATCTGTCGTTAAGTATGATGTGTTATCGAAATTAGCAGTCAGGAGCAATGGACGGTATCCAGAAGATGCAGGTTCAAATCCTGCTCCTGACTGTTATTTTCGATTTCACATTTTTCACTTTGTGTTTAATGTATAGTGCTAAGCATGTCAAATGCTAAAAATATATATAAATAGTTAATTAGAAAATCATTATAGGACAGTTTGTTTTGTAGATGTTGTATAAAAGGTTCTAATTTAGACAAAAATGTCGGCTCAAGACTATTATCTAACTGAAACGTTAACTCGGCTTAAACCCCGGTCGTGTAAGCGTTATGTCAGATATGTTATATTATAGTCATAAAAAAATTATTGAAAAGACCTTTATCAGACACATTAATATGACTTAATTATATATAACTAATGTGTTGTATTGAGTACCATTTTACAACTGTTTAGTTGCTGCAAAACAGTTATAAGGCCCTTATATGTATGTTAGTTGTATAATCTAATTTAATATAACATTTTTGCTACTTGGGGTGTCTCATGAATGAATGAATCCCCGCCGTACCGACCGTCCGTTCTTATATCTCCACGACGGGTGATAACAAGATAAGTCGAGTGGGGGGGGCGGCCAGCTGACTTGCACGTGCATTGGCATCTGCGTGCAAGTGCGCTGACACCTGCGCTTGTTTGTCTGCCGTTAACAATATGACACTCTCCGACATATATTTATAGTGCTTAACATCATTACTTATGCAAATTGCGATTATAAGTTGGCGCAATACTGAAAAAGACGAGGCCACGGGACCCTAAGGCCCGCTAATAATATACGCTATTTGATGGTATGGAATTATTGTAAAACGAAAAAAAAATACCCAGTTTTTGCCCTTCAGATGAAGAAGCTTTCGGGGTTTGCAAATTGTCTCTGTGATCTGTCGCCATTTCCACCACCCTGAGCTGATTCGATGATATCATCATTATATTGTATAAACACACAAGCCGTTTTCCGATAAGGCCTAGAGTACTCTAGACCAGGGGTCTCCAGACTACGGCCCGCGGCCCAAATCCGGCTCGCCACTGCCATCAATCCGGCCCGTGATAGCTTAACACTAGTGTCATCAATCTGGCCCACGATAGCCAATGTTTTACTGTTGTTATTATTGCTGTGATAAGTTGAATGGAAGAAAATGAAAACACAGAATGATAATTACTCGGTTTTTTTTACTTGCAAGGTAAAACTTTACGACGAAATGATGACGCAGAAAACTTAACTCAACAGTATCTAAGCCAAGCATATTAATAACTAACAAATAATGAAATTGAAATTAATCATCAATCACTAATAAAACAAAAACACACTAATGATATTTATGTAATTGTGATTTTTCACCGACAATTGTTTGTAGTTGCGAATTAATTTTACTAGTACCAATTATTAAAAGAGATTTTATATGCTCATCGGTTAATTTAGATCTGTAAACATTCTTTGTGTACTTCATCTTAGAAAACGTTTTCTCACATAAGTACGTAGTACCAAAAACAGAAAACAACCCATGAGCAAATTTATGCAAATTATCAATTTGTACCAGTGGAAGACTCATAAAATTCCAACAAAGATGAATTTTTATATTTTTTCTTAAACATATCACTGCGCTGTAAATCAATAATTTCCATTTGAACTTCCGGAGCCAGGGTTTCAATGTCAGAATCAAAAGGATTTTGAAAAAGCTTAATTTCATTCGCAATGACATGAAAAACGAGTATCGAAATTTATCTTTAAAGCACTCAAAGTTTCGACTGCAAAATCGACGGGAAATTCAGACTCTGTAGTGTGGCTGAACATTTCACATGTTTTAAAATGTGTGAAACATTTTTTACGTAATTGCGATTGAAATAGTGTTATTTTCTTCCTGAATGATTTGATATTGGCGTATAAATCAGGGAGAAGCCGATTTTCTCCTTGTAATCTCAAATTCAGTTCGTTCATATGATTTGTCAAATCGACATATAATGCTAATTCCCACAGCCATTCACTATTTCCTAAATCGGCACAAGGGCGATGCTTTTCATTCAAAAAAATTTCGATTTCTGCTCGTAGTTAAAAAAAGCGCTTAAGGACTTTTCCGCAACTAAGCCAGCGTACGGCAGTATGATATGGCAAGTCGTTTTCTCCAATCTCTTCAATAAACTCGCGGAATTGTCGGTGATTCAGCCCTGTGGATTTGATGAAGTTAACAACTGATATGACTAGTTTTAGAACTTCAAACAAATAATTTTCCGCACAAGGACTGTTGATACAATGTAAGACGAATGTAAGAGATGGATTTGAACCACCATCATTTTCTACAGCCTTTGACACAAGTGCGACCACTCCTTTATTTTTGCCACACATATTTTTGCCTCCATCGGTGGTGATAGATTTCAAGTTTTTCCATCGAAGGTTCTTTTTATTAATGGCATTTTCAACTCCTTTAAATTAAACTGCCCCAGTTGTCGTTCCGTCAATACTATCCATATCAAGAAGTTCTTCATACACTTCATAGCTTTTATCTACTCCACGAATAATAATCTACACCTGAGCAGTATCTGACACATCCGTTGACTCATCCAAGGCTAGAGAAAACCACTCAAGATGTCCATTTTTGTAAGACAGTTGAGATGATATATTTTCTGCGATGTCTTGCACCCTCCGAGCCACGGTGTTTGCTGACAAAGTGACACCTTTCACTAAATTTATCTTTTCGGGGCATATTTCCTCAGCTACTGCAATCAAGCATTCTTTTATCATTTCTCCATCGGGGAATGGTTTTCCACGTTTTGCGATTTCAAGAGCCACACGAAAGCTGGCGCGAGTTGTAGACTCTTGCTCAGTATTTGCTTTGGTAAACAAAGATTGCTGCGATTTCAGTCCGCGCTTCAAAGCTTCAAATTTTTCTGTCCGCAAACGTCCTGTATATTTAGAGTAATTTTGAAGATGTTTCGATTCATAGTGACGTTTAATGTTATATTCTTTGAGAACAACAGCTATGATTTCATTACAAATTAGACATAGTGCCTTATTACTGCACTCAATCACAAAATACTGAAAGTTCCATTTATCTTGGAACGTTCTGCATTCACTGTCTATTTTTCGCTTCTTTTCCATACTAATAAATCACACATAAAAACAAGTCTAATCAAAATACTCTTATGCACGGGTGTAACTTTATTTCACAATAGGCAGTTTCGCTTTCTTCGCCTTTCCCACGCAAACTAACTCGTAATGCGCCGCTAGCATTTTTATACCTATGCAATTACTGCCATCTAGAAGTGATCGGAAAAACTAGCCAGAACCAGAACTTTCTCGAACCAAGTTAGTGGATAGCTGAAATAGATAGTACAGTATATAGTATCACTACTCGCCACTAGATGTCGTTACGTGTCACAATACACAATCAATAGTAATTGAAATGCAAAAAAGCCTATGTTTGCTTAGGTGGGCAGAAAAATTAAAATTGTTTTGGTCCTTGGAATATACCGGAAAAATTATTATGGCCCTAAGGCTTCAAAGTTTGGAGATCCCTGATCTAGACCAAAGAAATACGCTACGCCAGATTATAAAGAAAACTGAAGACTAAAATCGGTCTCTGTGTCTCGTTTGTGGGCTACCAGAAAACCTTTTATTTGATCGTAACTTGGGGTCTTCTGCGGTCCATTTAGATGTGCCAAATCTGCTATCAGTATTCGAAGTGCTGAAGCGATTGTATAGAAAAGCCACCATATCAGTGTTAAGGACATGAATACGGAACTGATCTAAATGCAGAGAGATGTTAAACGGGGAAACGTTATGTCCCTGAACCTCTTCACTACTGTATTGGGAGATGTCAACAAGTCCAAGACTGGATTGGATTCAACATCAATGGCAAATACATACTCGTATATATATATATAATCTCTTGTGGAGACATGTCCACCAGTGGACGTCAAAAGGCTGTTGGATGGATGGATGGGCTTGTATAAGCGGACCGAGCTACGTAAAGTCGGTGCAGACTGGCAGTGTAACCCCATTAAGCTCTGACTGAAAAACTGGAGAGACCATCGAAATATTATTTTCAGTTCCCCGCTTCTTCTCTTTTGCTCTGTATCTCTGATCAGTCCTTATCAACAATAACGATATCATTGCCAAAAAGAGCATGCACTAAAGGTGCCTCTTCTTGTATTTCCGACAACAGACTGTCCATAATAAGCAAGAATGGGATATAAAGATTTTGATATTTACTTTCTAGTAGAGTTCGAATGTTATATAGTAAGGATTGATTGTCCATCATGAGTCCATGTAGGCACGGTTTTACCTCTCAATCACGCTTGTGTCAGTTTTCGCGAGTGGGTGGGAACGGCCACAGTGGCGGCACTGCGCCGCGGACAGAGCGCGGTCGCGCACGCGGCGCTGGACGCGGTGTGCGCGCTGCTGCAGCCCATGCACGCCGAGCCCGACCTGCGCCAGGAGCAGCTCAACAAGGCCAGCATGCTGTCCTCGCCCACCTTCCTCGACGGGCTGCTCGCCATGTGGGCCGACCATGTCGTGAGTACTCCTGTGTATCGCGGACAGAGCGCGGTCGCGGACGCAGTGTGCGCGCTGCTGCAGCCCATGCACGCCGAGCCCGACCTGCGCCAGGAGCAGCTCAACAAGGCCAGCATGCTGTCCTCGCCCGCCTTCCTCGACGGGCTGCTCGCCATGTGGGCCGACCATGTCGTGAGTACTCCTGTGTATCGCGGACAGAGCGCGGTCGCGGACGCAGTGTGCGCGCTGCTGCAGCCCATGCACGCCGAGCCCGACCTGCGCCAGGAGCAGCTCAACAAGGCCAGCATGCTGTCCTCGCCCGCCTTCCTCGACGGGCTGCTCGCCATGTGGGCCGACCATGTCGTGAGTACTCCTGTGTATCGCGGACAGAGCGCGGTCGCGGACGCAGTGTGCGCGCTGCTGCAGCCCATGCACGCCGAGCCCGACCTGCGCCAGGAGCAGCTCAACAAGGCCAGCATGCTGTCCTCGCCCGCCTTCCTCGACGGGCTGCTCGCCATGTGGGCCGACCATGTCGTGAGTACTCCTGTGTATCGCGGACAGAGCGCGGTCGCGGACGCAGTGTGCGCGCTGCTGCAGCCCATGCACGCCGAGCCCGACCTGCGCCAGGAGCAGCTCAACAAGGCCAGCATGCTGTCCTCGCCCACCTTCCTCGACGGGCTGCTCGCCATGTGGGCCGACCATGTCGTGAGTACTCCTGTGTATCGCGGACAGAGCGCGGTCGCGGACGCAGTGTGCGCGCTGCTGCAGCCCATGCACGCCGAGCCCGACCTGCGCCAGGAGCAGCTCAACAAGGCCAGCATGCTGTCCTCGCCCGCCTTCCTCGACGGGCTGCTCGCCATGTGGGCCGACCATGTCGTGAGTACTCCTGTGTATCGCGGACAGAGCGCGGTCGCGGACGCAGTGTGCGCGCTGCTGCAGCCCATGCACGCCGAGCCCGACCTGCGCCAGGAGCAGCTCAACAAGGCCAGCATGCTGTCCTCGCCCGCCTTCCTCGACGGGCTGCTCGCCATGTGGGCCGACCATGTCGTGAGTACTCCTGTGTATCGCGGACAGAGCGCGGTCGCGGACGCAGTGTGCGCGCTGCTGCAGCCCATGCACGCCGAGCCCGACCTGCGCCAGGAGCAGCTCAACAAGGCCAGCATGCTGTCCTCGCCCGCCTTCCTCGACGGGCTGCTCGCCATGTGGGCCGACCATGTCGTGAGTACTCCTGTGTATCGCGGACAGAGCGCGGTCGCGGACGCAGTGTGCGCGCTGCTGCAGCCCATGCACGCCGAGCCCGACCTGCGCCAGGAGCAGCTCAACAAGGCCAGCATGCTGTCCTCGCCCGCCTTCCTCGACGGGCTGCTCGCCATGTGGGCCGACCATGTCGTGAGTACTCCTGTGTATCGCGGACAGAGCGCGGTCGCGGACGCAGTGTGCGCGCTGCTGCAGCCCATGCACGCCGAGCCCGACCTGCGCCAGGAGCAGCTCAACAAGGCCAGCATGCTGTCCTCGCCCGCCTTCCTCGACGGGCTGCTCGCCATGTGGGCCGACCATGTCGTGAGTACTCCTGTGTATCGCGGACAGAGCGCGGTCGCGGACGCAGTGTGCGCGCTGCTGCAGCCCATGCACGCCGAGCCCGACCTGCGCCAGGAGCAGCTCAACAAGGCCAGCATGCTGTCCTCGCCCACCTTCCTCGACGGGCTGCTCGCCATGTGGGCCGACCATGTCGTGAGTACTCCTGTGTATCGCGGACAGAGCGCGGTCGCGGACGCAGTGTGCGCGCTGCTGCAGCCCATGCACGCCGAGCCCGACCTGCGCCAGGAGCAGCTCAACAAGGCCAGCATGCTGTCCTCGCCCGCCTTCCTCGACGGGCTGCTCGCCATGTGGGCCGACCATGTCGTGAGTACTCCTGTGTATCGCGGACAGAGCGCGGTCGCGGACGCAGTGTGCGCGCTGCTGCAGCCCATGCACGCCGAGCCCGACCTGCGCCAGGAGCAGCTCAACAAGGCCAGCATGCTGTCCTCGCCCGCCTTCCTCGACGGGCTGCTCGCCATGTGGGCCGACCATGTCGTGAGTACTCCTGTGTATCGCGGACAGAGCGCGGTCGCGGACGCAGTGTGCGCGCTGCTGCAGCCCATGCACGCCGAGCCCGACCTGCGCCAGGAGCAGCTCAACAAGGCCAGCATGCTGTCCTCGCCCGCCTTCCTCGACGGGCTGCTCGCCATGTGGGCCGACCATGTCGTGAGTACTCCTGTGTATCGCGGACAGAGCGCGGTCGCGGACGCAGTGTGCGCGCTGCTGCAGCCCATGCACGCCGAGCCCGACCTGCGCCAGGAGCAGCTCAACAAGGCCAGCATGCTGTCCTCGCCCGCCTTCCTCGACGGGCTGCTCGCCATGTGGGCCGACCATGTCGTGAGTACTCCTGTGTATCGCGGACAGAGCGCGGTCGCGGACGCAGTGTGCGCGCTGCTGCAGCCCATGCACGCCGAGCCCGACCTGCGCCAGGAGCAGCTCAACAAGGCCAGCATGCTGTCCTCGCCCGCCTTCCTCGACGGGCTGCTCGCCATGTGGGCCGACCATGTCGTGAGTACTCCTGTGTATCGCGGACAGAGCGCGGTCGCGGACGCAGTGTGCGCGCTGCTGCAGCCCATGCACGCCGAGCCCGACCTGCGCCAGGAGCAGCTCAACAAGGCCAGCATGCTGTCCTCGCCCACCTTCCTCGACGGGCTGCTCGCCATGTGGGCCGACCATGTCGTGAGTACTCCTGTGTATCGCGGACAGAGCGCGGTCGCGGACGCAGTGTGCGCGCTGCTGCAGCCCATGCACGCCGAGCCCGACCTGCGCCAGGAGCAGCTCAACAAGGCCAGCATGCTGTCCTCGCCCGCCTTCCTCGACGGGCTGCTCGCCATGTGGGCCGACCATGTCGTGAGTACTCCTGTGTATCGCGGACAGAGCGCGGTCGCGGACGCAGTGTGCGCGCTGCTGCAGCCCATGCACGCCGAGCCCGACCTGCGCCAGGAGCAGCTCAACAAGGCCAGCATGCTGTCCTCGCCCGCCTTCCTCGACGGGCTGCTCGCCATGTGGGCCGACCATGTCGTGAGTACTCCTGTGTATCGCGGACAGAGCGCGGTCGCGGACGCAGTGTGCGCGCTGCTGCAGCCCATGCACGCCGAGCCCGACCTGCGCCAGGAGCAGCTCAACAAGGCCAGCATGCTGTCCTCGCCCGCCTTCCTCGACGGGCTGCTCGCCATGTGGGCCGACCATGTCGTGAGTACTCCTGTGTATCGCGGACAGAGCGCGGTCGCGGACGCAGTGTGCGCGCTGCTGCAGCCCATGCACGCCGAGCCCGACCTGCGCCAGGAGCAGCTCAACAAGGCCAGCATGCTGTCCTCGCCCGCCTTCCTCGACGGGCTGCTCGCCATGTGGGCCGACCATGTCGTGAGTACTCCTGTGTATCGCAGACAGAGCGCGGTCGCGGACGCGGCGCTGGACGCGGTGTGGCATTTTTAATACGTAACCTATTTAGTGACGGTGCCTTTGGGACTACATGTTAAAATCGAATATATAAAAGTATCTATTTTACAGACTTATTCATATAGAACAGCATTTAATTTTGCCCCTTATAAATGTTGACAGACCGCGGGCAGCGGTGCACTAGTTGTGGCAGCCATGTTGGATTTCCTAACATTTGCTCTGTGCGTACCATACAGTGAAACGACTGATGGGAAGCAGTTCGATCAACTTTTAGAAATGGTCGCTAAAAGGGGGCGCGTACTTTTTAAGTTATTTGAGGTGAGTTAAACATTTTATTTATGTCCAATTGTTTAAAAAACAAATATTAGCTATCATCTATATTACAACTCGCATTTCCAGCATCCATCCATGGCCATCGTAAAAGGAGCTGGTTTAGTAATGCGAGCCCTTGTAGAAGAAGGGGGCGAAGGTGTGGGTACCCGGATGCAGACTCTAGCGCTAGCGGAGGCGGCGCTACCGAGACATCTGCTCGCCGCCTTGTACGCGCCGCCGAGGTTGCACCACAGGCACCTGGCGAGGCACCTGGTCGCCTTGTGGCTGGTCGACCACGCACCGGCGTATTCGTTACTGCGGAGAATTATGGTGTGTAATGGTCGGCTTACAAATAGTGATGCGAAAAACCGGTACCGGGGTTTTCAGTGGTCCGCCAATACAGGCGGAGAGACGGCACACGATGGGTTTATTTAGTGAGTGAGGGCTCCACACTACCCTGTTCGTTGCCCCTAACGACGTTATGTGCGGTAAGGTACATTATTTCCCGATTTAAAAAAATGGTGTTGTCTTAAAAAAAATATTTGCTAATGCCAATATAAAGCAAATATAATATGGATATTTTTCTATTTCAATGTTAAATTTAAATATTAAGTCAAGTTAACGTTTAGACTGAGTAAAAAAATAAATACCCTAATATAGCGCTATAGAAATTAAAGTGTTTTAAATATTTTAAGTAATATATTTTGCTTTTTTTTTTTCTGCAGCCATCAGGTCTGTTAGCTTTTCTGGAATCGACTGAAGCACCTCCCGCATCAGCGCTGGAGAGTGAACCAGAGCGTGATAATCTTCAACTGGCACAAGCCAGCGTCAAACCACGAGCTCAACACTGGGAAGTTCTTGAGCGTCAAGTGAAGTACATCGAGAAACATGTTGAGGTGAGAAATTGGTCATTTTTTTGAAGTGAAAACTTCTTTTTTGGCTCATTGAGCACTTTTTGGGTGAACAAAAATCATGGAACTCGCGTCATCGTCACCGAACGCTCCAATAGAAGTGAAAAGTAAGTTGTAAAGAAGTGTTAAAAACAAACCAAAAATAATAATAGCTCGATACAATTCACAAGTTATTTAGTTTTCACTTCTGTCGGCAGTCCCCAAAGACTGCCCGCATCTTTTTTTTTTAAATTTGATTGCATACAGAACTTGCACAGGCTGCCTCAGTGTCATCCGTAGTGTGTGGCAATATTAAAATTAAAATTTTATTCACCCTATTTTATAATTAAACCACAATGCGATTTTAACATTTATTTCAACATTTTAACAATGACGTAGATTATGGCAACTTTTGAAGACATCTCACTAATATTATAAATGAGAAAGTGCTTTTATTTATTTGTCTGTTGCGCATTCACGTCGTTACTGTTGCACCGATCGTCATGATAATTTGCACACTTCGGACATGTGGAAAGAATGCCGGACGAGCGACTGGCTAAGAAGAGAAGATATACAATGCGAAAGTGGAAGGATGTAGGTACAGGGGGAGACCGAGACTTACCTACCTAGACCAAATTGGTCATGTATTGAAGGAAGGTGGAGTCAGGAGTCTCCGAAACCGGCGATCGTGTATGAAGAGAGTTATGAATGTTGAGGAAGCGAGAGATGTATGCAAGAATAGAGCCTCTTGGCACTCTGTTCTCTCTGCCTACCCCGCAAGGGAAATGGCGTGATGATAAGTAAGTAAGTAGTCTGCAGTTAAGGGTATACTTTGGGATAGCTCATTTCGCATAGAGATAAATAATGTTATATAAGTGACATATATATATTGTTAACCTGATAGTGGAGATGCTGTCAACAAGAATCACATGTTTTTTTTTTTACAGCATTACGCTCAGCTAGCTCTGCAGCACTGGGCAGCAAGGCTAGGCCGCTCTTCTGCGGAAAGACGGGACGCAATCAAAGACAGGCCGGTACTGCTGAGGAGAAGAAGAGAAAGAGTTAAATCTACTGCCAACTGGCCGCTCTTCTACTATCAATTTCACAAGGACCACGCATTACCTAACCTCATATGGAATCACACAGTTAGTATTTCTTATATTATAATGAAATGCACATCACTATACGGTATTACAGGTCAACTAGACTATACAGAAGATCAGAGTGAAACAGCGGTAGGTACTCTGTTGTTGTTGTGTGGTGACTGAAAGCGTTGCTTCCTGTCTCCATCCATCCATCCATCAGCCTTTCGACGTCCACTGCTGGTCATAGGCCTCCCCAAGAAATGGGGGATAATGCCGTAATCGCCACGCTTGGCAGGCGGGTTGGCGATCGCAGTGGATGTTGTTAATACTCGAGGGATTGCTGCTGCCCACTCCCTCGGTATTCCCTTAGTCGGCTCTTACGACTCCCATGGGTAGAGAGGGGTGGGACAATTCTAAAGCCGGCCCCACACGCATGCTTTCTGTCTACTTCCCTTCTTTTAATTGGAGTTGGGGACACGTGAGTGTTGCCTCTGGTGTTGCTAGCGTCTATAGGCTATGGTAACCGCTTAATATTAGGTAGGCCCGTATTCTCGTTTGACATCCGAGTAGTATCAAAAAATATAAACATACAGATTGTAATAGGTAATCTGTTGGAGAGCTCCAAAACTATTTACTTTGTAGTTATTATAATAATAATCATTTTGTGAGCATAACAGTTTCACACGAAGAAAGGGATTTTATTGATGTTGCAGTTGTTACTTAGTGTTTACCGTGAGATATCATAAACGTTATTATTGGACACAAAATACGCTCGCAACAGGATAACTATCTAGAAACTACGTCACAATAATCGGCACGGGAAGCCGATACCTACAACCATTGTACATCTATACTTCTATACTATTATAAAGCTGTAACAGAGCTGTGTCTGTACATCCAAGATTTTTGAGAAAAAATGGCTGTAATAGGCTATATAGGCGTGTCTAAACCCAAAAACATTGTTTTAGAATTTTTGTCTGTTTGTCTGTTTATCTGTTTGTCTGTTTGTTTGTTCGCGCATCACGCAAAAACTACTGGACGGATTTTGATGCAACTTTTTTATTTGAAAGGCCTTGATTAGACTTAAAAACTGGTATACATTTTATCCCGCTATTATGTCGGGAACTTGAGATATAACCGAAAAACTAGCTTTTGGCTGCGGCGAAGCCGCGTTGCAAAGGCTAGTACTATTATTAAGCTAACGACAAACTAACAGAGCTGTGTCTGTAAATGTAAGATATTTGGGAAAAAATGTCTGTATTTGGCTATATAAGCGTGACTAAACACATAACAATATTCTTTAGATTTTTTGTCTGTTTGTTCGTTCGCGCATCACGCAAAAACTACGAAACGGATTTTGATGCAACAGTTTTTATTTGATAGCTCTTGATTAGACTTAAAAACTGGTATACATTTTATCTCGCTACTATATCGGGAACCTGAGATATAATCTTAAAATTAGCTCTTGGCTGCGGTGGTGCTGCTGGCAAAGGCTAGTACTTTATAATTTGGCTGATTTTTGATGATGATTTGATTAGCTTACACACTTTTAGACACGAGAAGAACTCCGTAACGCTCTTGAGAACGAGCTACGAGCTTTCACCAGTGACCGCGAGGTGGCGGGCGAGACGCTCACGTCATGGAACCACGCGGAACTGGAGGTCCACTATCAATGTCTGCAGAATGAGGTCAAGATCGGTGACTACTACCTGCGGATATTACTTGAACAGCGGGACAACGATGACAGTCCCATCAGGAAGTCGTGAGTTAACACATTTTTATATAACAATTACTTATATCGATCGATATAATGAGAAGTGGGTATTTAAGGGCTGCACAAGGATTTAAAAAAAGAAGGAAGTGTTTTTTTTTTCTTTCTTGCTTTCTTTCTTATGGTATGCGTAGAGATTTGATGCCTTATAGGTTATATTTATAAATTCATAATATATTATCTATAAATTCAAAGCAGAAGCGATGGTTTTTTGGCAGTTGGTGTCACAGTTTAACGCATGCACAATGCAATACTTTTTATGAAATTTAGAAAAATAAATAATTTTTTATTGCTTACCGCACACCCCGTCGTTCAGGGCAACGAACAGTGTAGTGTGTGTGATAAATCCGCCGTGTACCGTCTCCACCTGTAAAGGCGAACCTTTGGAAATGTATGACATCACATTCAGTGGTTTGGTGCCCAACCCTACCACCATTCAGATAAGCTTTGTTTGCAATTGTAAGCAATACTCTAGATGAGTTAGTCCGATTATAGTTGATACCAGTATAATGCTCTGGCACCCACCAAGCAAAAAAGTGGCAAGCCACCTCTAAATTAAGAGGAATGTTTGCCAACAATATGTCAATATTTATGTATGTGAATCTGATTTATATTCTTCTATTCTCCCATAAATTTATTCGTTACCGATTATTCTAATCGACCACAATTTTATTTGATTTAATTTTTCAGTTACGAGTTCTTCAACGACCTGTATCATCGGTTTTTGTCTACGCCGAAGATAGAGATGAAATGTATGTGTTTACAAGCGATGAGCATAGTCTATGGCAGATATTTTGAAGATATCGGCCCTTTCGCTGACACAAAATACATTGTACAAATGTTAGACAGGGTAAGGGAACTAAAGGAACATAACAAGAAATGATACAAAATATAATAAATACTAAATGTTTCTTGTTGTTTTAGACTTGCGACAGGATGGAAAGAGACCGATTAGTACAGTTTTTATCTAAGATAATATTGCATAGAAGAAATGTTAGCGATATGTTAGAATGGAGTGGAATTAGGTATGTATAGTTTATAATTTTTTAGTTTTTAAGAAACTGGAAACTGGGCAGTATTTTTATACCAGTACTATTCCTACTTTACTAGTTGCGTTTAGTGTTGCCAGGATGCAGTGATAATTATGATATACAAAATATTTAAGAATGGCCTCGTTGATCTGTACCAGCTTGTGAGATCTCGCAGTTTGACTGAGTCTTGCAAAAAGTGTTATTAGAGCTATCAGAAAATTAAACAGTCATCACCTCATTCGTCTTATTAATAGGAGGGTTATTAAAACCTATTCCATCAGATAGCCTGCATATTTGCGATAGCTTACCGGTAAAAGCACAGGCACATCCCTGTCTTGCACGAGTTGTACATTTGATTCTTACTAGCAATTATAATTTAGTCACTATAAGGTGCAAGTCAAGACGGACTGCAACCGCAAACTGCGGGCCACACTACCCGTTTCAAAGAATTTCTATGAAAATTATTCCGAGCAACGTGACAGTGCAGCGGGCGGCCGCGGCACGTAGCTGTGGCTGACTGCAGCACCAGTGGTGATGCAGACTGCAGGACTCCTATACGTGTCGCGCCTCCTAAAAATGTCGACTACTGAGGCCTACAGCCGTGACATGTGCGATTTGCAGTCCGTCTCGGAATAGAAAAGGCAGGGACCGCAGGCAACAATGCGGTCGACTGCAGCTGCAGGCCGAATGCTGCCTTAATTTAGTGTAGTTAGCAGCCGTGAATTATAAATCCATCCATCCATCAGCCTTTCAATGTCCACTGCTGGACATAGGCCTCCCCAAGAGAACGCCACAACGAGCGGTCCTGTGCTGACCGCATCCAACGGCTCCCCGCAGCTTTGACCAGATCATCGGTCCATCTGGTGGGGGGCCGTCCTACGCTGCGCCGTCCGATACGTGGTCGCCACTCGAGAACCTTTCGTCCCCAACGGTTATCGGTTCGTCGAGCGATGTGGCCTGCCCATTGCCACTTCTCCGTATTACGGATTCGATCGCGTAGGGAAATACCAAGCATAGCCCGCTCCATGACCCGCTGAGCGACTTTGAGCCTTGATATGAGGCCAACAATCAGAGACCACGTCTCTGTTCCGTATGTCATCACTGGTAACACACACTGGTCGTAGATCTTCGTTTTCAGACACTGCGGAATATTGGACGATAAGATCTTCCTTAGCTTCCCGAACGCTGCCCAGCCGAGTTGGATTCGTCGATTGACCTCTTTCTCGAAGTTGTGCCTACCTAACTGGAGTGTTTGTCCCAGGTAGACAGACATAATGGTCGACAACTTCGAGAAGCGCACTCCCGACTAGGACCGGTGCCGAAATGACATAGACATTAGACATGACTATCGTCTTGTCCATGTTCATTTTGAGACCCACTAGTCGGGAAACCCTGCTGAGATCATTGAGCATGGTGCCAAGGTCCTCCAGCGATTCTGCCAATGTCGTCGGCATATCGAAGGTGAGTGATGTATTCGCCATTGATGTTGATGCCGAATCCGGTCCAGTCCAAGAGCTTGAAGACATCTTCCAATGCAGTGGTGAAGAGTTTCGGGGACATAACGTCTCCCTAACACCTCTCTGCAGTTGGGTCGATTTCGTACTCTTGTCCTGAACACTGACTGACATGGTGGCGTTTCTATACAAGCACTTCAGCACTTCGATGTACCGATAGTCAATTTGGCACCGCTGAAGGGACTGCAGCACCGCCCAAGTTTCGATCGAATCGAAGGCTTTCTCATAGTCCACAAACGCCAGACACAGAGGCCGATTGTATTCCTCGGTTTTCTGTATAATCTGGCGTAGCGTGTGGATGTGTTCTATGGTACTATAGCCTTTTCGGAAACCGGCTTGTTCGGGAGGCTGGAAGTCGTCAAGCCTGGGCGTGAGTCATTATGTAATGACCCTCGAAAACAACTTATAGATGTGGCTCAAGAGCGAGATGGGTCTATAGTTCTTCAAGAAAGTTCCGTCACCTTTCTTGAAGAACAGCACCACCACGCTTCTGGTCCACGACTCTCGAACGTCACCCCCGAGAACGACGGAATTGAACAGCCTCTGAAGAGCTTTTAAGACCGGCTTTCCGCCTGCTCTCAGAAGCTCTGTGGTGATTCCGTCGTCTCCCGGTGCCTTTCCGTTCTTTAGTTGTTTGAGAGCCATTCTGATCTCGTACAGGCTGACGTCCAGGATATCTTCGGTAAAGTGCCGAGTTAGCTTGGATCTGGGGTCTTGGACCAAGCCAACAGCAGGGCTCCGGGATCTGTACAACTGTCCATAGAACTGCTGGACCTCTCCCAAGATCTTATCTCGAGAAGAAATGACAGTGCCTTTATTGGTTCTCAGTTTAGTCAACTGACTTTGGCCAACAGACAGATCTCTTGTGAACACTTTCGAGCCTTGGTTCCGCTCTATCGCCTCTTTAATACGCACAGCTTTGGAGATCTGTCTGTTTAACCGCCTTAGGCAGGACCAATCGGCTGAGGACTGGACTATCATTTCTTTTCTCCTCTCCACGAGTTTGAGAGTATGGTCCGAGAGTTTACGAGTCCTACTGACGCGACGGGCGTTAAAGTAAGTCGACCCGACCGCGTGGACAGTTTGCACGAACCTGCTGTTCATATCGCTCGCTGATTCACACTCATCTAGACATTGGAAGCGATTTTGTAGTTTGAGCTGAAAGCTCTCGGGGTTCTGGTATTGGGCAGATGTTGGTCGGAGCGTAGAATTCATCAAGCGCGACCTCTCGACTTTTGTTCTAATATTCAAGATGCCCCTGACTAGTCGGTGATCACTCCCAGTTTTAATCCTGCTGATCACCGAGACATCATTGAATATGTGTCGTTTGTCCGACAGGATGAAGTCAATCTCGTTTTTCACTGAACCATCAGAGCTAATCCAGGTCCGTTTTCGCTGGGGCTGCTTCCTAAAGAAGGAATTCATCATGTAGAGGCCTTCCCTCTCCAGAAAATCAGCCAGCATCTGGCCCCTGTGGTTCCTCTGCCCAAATCCATAGTGCCCCACCTTCAGCTCATCGTTTGTCCTTTCGCCTAGTTTCGCGTTAAAGTCTCCCATAACCACCGTGAAATAGGTTTTAGACAAGTGGATGGCCTTCGAGATGTCTTCATATACGGCCTCCACCTCGTCATCGGAGTGTGTCGAGGTCGGTGCGTAAACCTGTATGACCTTCAACGAATACCGTTTGGTTATTTTGAGTATAAGGTACGCTACCCTACTCGACACACTTTCAATCCTCTCCACGTTGCCTACGAGAGACCTGCGAACGATATACCCGACACCCCCTTGGGACTGGTGGTCGCCCTCTCGGTGGAAGAGCAAGTTCCCGGACTGGAGGATTGTCGTGCCCTCACCCTCTCTTCGGACTTCTGACAACCTTATAATGTCTCAGTGGATCTTGCTCAATTCCTCTTCCAGCTCGGTGATTCTCTCGTCGGTCCGAAGTGTTCGAACGTTGTGCGTTACCAGGGCCAGAGGTCGTTGTTTTTGGTAGCCTTTCCGCGACCGGAGATTCTTCGCACCCCCTGTTCCGCCGTTACCGGGCCTGTTACCGTTAGGCCACGGAATAGCGGAGCTGTCGTGACTGGGGGCCGTGTTTTGTTGGCTGCTAATTTTTTTTGGGGGATATTGCCGTAATCGCCACGCTTGGCATGCGGGTTGGCGATCGCAGTGGATGTTATTAATACTCGAGGGAGCGCTGCTGCCCACTCTCCCGGTATTCCCTCAGTCGGCTCTTACGACTCCCATGGATAAAGAGGGGTGGGACAATTCTAAAGCCGGCCCCACACGGCAAATCATAAAAAATATCAATAAATTACGGATAATGCTTGTGAAGCCGTAGACAGAAAATAGTATTTAAGTAAAGAATAGTATCAAATGTTTTGTTTTACCCTTCCAGGATACTAGTAGAAATAATGACGTTAGCACATTTACACACGTCACGAGCAACTATCCCTGCTCAGAGTAATGTTATAGAGGGCCCTAAAGAACAGCAAACTGCGGGTGATCGCGAATGGTATTACAACGTGGAGCAAGGAGATAAGGTGCTGAGGAAAGGACCTGTTAGCTTCCAACAAGTAAGTCAATCAGTTCTTCCATGTCATTTGCAGCAAATCTGGAAAACTAATAAAACTTTAAAAATAGGTGCCTTGTGATTTGCCTGGCAAGCACATGATAAAGCTTACCGTACCTTGTTAAACCGGTATAGAAATGAAGGGTATTTTTGCCAAATTGTGACATGTGATGAAATGTGGATCTTTTACTATAATTGCAAGTAAATAACGCAATGGCTGACCTCAGATCAAATGACTAAATATGGCCCTAAAGCGAAGCTTACATACAGAAAAGTGAGGGTAAGTGTTCGGTGGTCACTTCAGGGTGTAATTGACTATAGCTTCCACAAATATCGTCTAGCAATAACAGGAGATGTCTACTGTGCAAAACTCCGAACAAAACAGTCCCTACTCATCAATCGGTCTTCACCATTATTGTTCCTTATAATCCAGACCACACTATAATATTACATCTTACAAAATAAATTTCTAGAAATGATCTCGAAATGATTACTACGAATTACTCCTATTTGTTAATATAATTTATTTGTTAAGAAAAAAATAAATAGTAATAAGGGCGTACCGTTGTGTCAAATGACAATAAAGACCTTTGGAAAGTACTAATGGCTATATCTGCTTTGTCCAGTTGAAAGACTTATACAAGTCCGGCGAGATAAACAGCAAGACAAAGTGCTGGGCGAACAGTATGGAGGGGTGGCGTGCGCTGGGGGGAATAGCGCAGCTCAAGTGGACGATGTGCGCGCGCGGCGTGCCCGTGCTCGACGAGAGTGCGCTCGCCGCCACCGTGCTCGACCTGCTCATCACCTGCTGCAGATACTACCCTAGCAGGTACTATATCTACAGCTCAAGTGGACGATGTGCGCGCGCGGTGTGCCCGTGCTCGACGAGAGTGCGCTCGCCGCCACCGTGCTCGACCTGCTCATCACCTGCTGCTGATACTACCCTAGCAGGTACTATATCTACAGCTCAAGTGGACGGTGTGCGCGCGCGGTGTGCCCGTGCTCGACGTGAGTGCGCTCGCCGCCACCGTGCTCGACCTGCTCATCACCTGCTGCAGATACTACCCTAGCAGGTACTATATCTACAGCTCAAGTGGACGATGTGCGCGCGCGGTGTGCCCGTGCTCGACGAGAGTGCGCTCGCCGCCACCGTGCTCGACCTGCTCATCACCTGCTGCAGATACTATCCTAGCAGGTACTATATCTACAGCTCAAGTGGACGATGTGCGCGCGCGGTGTGCCCGTGCTCGACGAGAGTGCGCTCGCCGCCACCGTGCTCGACCTGCTCATCACCTGCTGCAGATACAACCCTAGCAGGTACTATATCTACAGCTCAACTGGACGATGTGCGCGCGCGGTGTGCCCGTGCTCGACGAGAGTGCGCTCGCCGCCACCGTGCTCGACCTGCTCATCACCTGCTGCAGATACTGCCCTAGCAGGTACTATATCTACAGCTCAAGTGGACGATGTGCGCGCGCGGCGTGCCCGTGCTCGACGAGAGTGCGCTCGCCGCCACCGTGCTCGATCTGTTCATCACCTGCTGCAGATACTACCCTAGCAGGTACTATATCTACAGCTCAAGTGGACGATGTGCGCGCGGTGTGCCCGTGCTCGACGAGAGTGCGCTCGCCGCCACCGTGCTCGACCTGCTCATCACCTGCTGCAGATACTACCCTAGCAGGTACTATATCTACAGCTCAAGTGGACGATGTGCGCGCGGTGTGCCCGTGCTCGACGAGAGTGCGCTCGCCGCCACCGTGCTCGACCTGCTCATCACCTGCTGCAGATACTACCCTAGCAGGTACTATATCTACAGCTCAAGTGGACGATGTGCGCGCGCGGCGTGCCCGTGCTCGACGAGAGTGCGCTCGCCGCCACCGTGCTCGACCTGCTCATCACCTGCTGCAGATACTACCCTAGCAGGTACTATATCTACAGCTCAAGTGGACGATGTGCGCGCGGTGTGCCCGTGCTCGACGAGAGTGCGCTCGCCGCCACCGTGCTCGACCTGCTCATCACCTGCTGCAGATACTACCCTAGCAGGTACTATATCTACAGCTCAAGTGGACGATGTGCGCGCGCGGCGTGCCCGTGCTCGACGAGAGTGCGCTCGCCGCCACCGTGCTCGATCTGCTCATCACCTGCTGCAGATACTACCCTAGCAGGTACTATATCTACAGCTCAAGTGGACGATGTGCGCGCGGTGTGCCCGTGCTCGACGAGAGTGCGCTCGCCGCCGCCGTGCTCGACCTGCTCATCACCTGCTGCAGATACTACCCTAGCAGGTACTATATCTACAGGTCAAGTGGACGATGTGCGCGCGCGGCGTGCCCGTGCTCGACGAGAGTGCGCTCGCCGCCACCGTGCTCGACCTGCTCATCACCTGCTGCAGATACTACCCTAGCAGGTACTATATCTACAGCTCAAGTGGACGATGTGCGCGCGCGGCGTGCCCGTGCTCGACGAGAGTGCGCTCGCCGCCACCGTGCTCGACCTGCTCATCACCTGCTGCAGATACTACCCTAGCAGGTACTATATCTACAGCTCAAGTGGACGATGTGCGCGCGGTGTGCCCGTGCTCGACGAGAGTGCGCTCGCCGCCACCGTGCTCGACCTGCTCATCACCTGCTGCAGATACTACCCTAGCAGGTACTATATCTACAGCTCAAGTGGACGATGTGCGCGCGCGGCGTGCCCGTGCTCGACGAGAGTGCGCTCGCCGCCACCGTGCTCGATCTGCTCATCACCTGCTGCAGATACTACCCTAGCAGGTACTATATCTACAGCTCAAGTGGACGATGTGCGCGCGGTGTGCCCGTGCTCGACGAGAGTGCGCTCGCCGCCACCGTGCTCGACCTGCTCATCACCTGCTGCAGATACTACCCTAGCAGGTACTATATCTACAGCTCAAGTGGACGATGTGCGCGCGCGGCGTGCCCGTGCTCGACAAGAGTGCTCTCGCCGCCACCGTGCTCGACCTGCTCATCACCTGCTGCAGATACTACCCTAGCAGGTACTATATCTACAGCTCAAGTGGACGATGTGCGCGCGCGGCGTGCCCGTGCTCGACGAGAGTGCGCTCGCCGCCACCGTGCTCGACCTGCTCATCACCTGCTGCAGATACTACCCTAGCAGGTACTATATCTACAGGTCAAGTGGACGATGTGCGCGCGCGGCGTGCCCGTGCTTGACGAGAGTGCGCTCGCCGCCACCGTGCTCGACCTGCTCATCACCTGCTGCAGATACTACCCTAGCAGGTACTATATCTACAGCTCAAGTGGACGATGTGCGCGCGCGGCGTGCCCGTGCTCGACGAGAGTGCGCTCGCCGCCACCGTGCTCGACCTGCTCATCACCTGCTGCAGATACTACCCTAGCAGGTACTATATCTACAGCTCAAGTGGACGATGTGCGCGCGGTGTGCCCGTGCTCGACGAGAGTGCGCTCGCCGCCACCGTGCTCGACCTGCTCATCACCTGCTGCAGATACTACCCTAGCAGGTACTATATCTACAGCTCAAGTGGACGATGTGCGCGCGCGGCGTGCCCGTGCTCGACGAGAGTGCGCTCGCCGCCACCGTGCTCGATCTGCTCATCACCTGCTGCAGATACTACCCTAGCAGGTACTATATCTACAGCTCAAGTGGACGATGTGCGCGCGGTGTGCCCGTGCTCGACGAGAGTGCGCTCGCCGCCGCCGTGCTCGACCTGCTCATCACCTGCTGCAGATACTACCCTAGCAGGTACTATATCTACAGGTCAAGTGGACGATGTGCGCGCGCGGCGTGCCCGTGCTCGACGAGAGTGCGCTCGCCGCCACCGTGCTCGACCTGCTCATCACCTGCTGCAGATACTACCCTAGCAGGTACTATATCTACAGCTCAAGTGGACGATGTGCGCGCGCGGCGTGCCCGTGCTCGACGAGAGTGCGCTCGCCGCCACCGTGCTCGACCTGCTCATCACCTGCTGCAGATACTACCCTAGCAGGTACTATATCTACAGCTCAAGTGGACGATGTGCGCGCGGTGTGCCCGTGCTCGACGAGAGTGCGCTCGCCGCCACCGTGCTCGACCTGCTCATCACCTGCTGCAGATACTACCCTAGCAGGTACTATATCTACAGCTCAAGTGGACGATGTGCGCGCGCGGCGTGCCCGTGCTCGACGAGAGTGCGCTCGCCGCCACCGTGCTCGATCTGCTCATCACCTGCTGCAGATACTACCCTAGCAGGTACTATATCTACAGCTCAAGTGGACGATGTGCGCGCGGTGTGCCCGTGCTCGACGAGAGTGCGCTCGCCGCCACCGTGCTCGACCTGCTCATCACCTGCTGCAGATACTACCCTAGCAGGTACTATATCTACAGCTCAAGTGGACGATGTGCGCGCGCGGCGTGCCCGTGCTCGACAAGAGTGCTCTCGCCGCCACCGTGCTCGACCTGCTCATCACCTGCTGCAGATACTACCCTAGCAGGTACTATATCTACAGCTCAAGTGGACGATGTGCGCGCGCGGCGTGCCCGTGCTCGACGAGAGTGCGCTCGCCGCCACCGTGCTCGACCTGCTCATCACCTGCTGCAGATACTACCCTAGCAGGTACTATATCTACAGGTCAAGTGGACGATGTGCGCGCGCGGCGTGCCCGTGCTTGACGAGAGTGCGCTCGCCGCCACCGTGCTCGACCTGCTCATCACCTGCTGCAGATACTACCCTAGCAGGTATACGCAACGTCTACCCTGGTGGTGGCGTTTCTAACTAATAAGTTTTATGCGTGTTGATAAGATTAACCTAAAAAGGATTTATTTTATGAGGATTAGGCCACAATTAAAATCCTCGGAATATATAATTATAAATTATTGACTTTTTAAATTTCAGAGACGAGGAAGACGCTGTTATAAGACCTTTGCCAAAAGTGAAACGGTTGTTATCAGAACCTTCTTGTTTGGCGCATGTTGTTCAATTATTACTCACATTTGATCCCATACTCGTGGAGAAGGTAGGTATTTTTTTACATTTTTATATTATTTCGGCCTTGGCGGCTAGTGTATACGGTCACTAGCCAACTACGAAGGAGATATTTTAGTGCACGAATGTGTGCGTGAACGCAATTGCAATCTCTGTTCCTTCATTCGCTCAGTATAATAGGAGGGTATTCCGACACGATCGGAGAGAGATCAAGCGCACTACCTATGGCTTTACGTGCTTTCCTAGGGTCGGGGTAAAACACCGTCAACTTCCTCACTTCGAGCTGTTAATGAGGATTCCTTGAAGGAAAAACTCGAAACTTTTTGCTGGCCCGACCCGGGATTGGAGTTCTTGTGATTAGTAGTTGCATACACTAACGCTAGACTACTAAGCTTATAATGTTACTAACTGTATTTTACCACGGTTCTTTCTCCACGTCTTTGAAAAGGTGTCTCCCACAAAACTCACTCGACATACACATAAAAAAAAATACAAATTTCAAGGTGAACATAAAGTGCTCGTAAAAAATGATAGATATGAGCCTCCGCTCCCATTTCCTAATTCAAATTTTCGCAGTTTGTGTTCATTTATGGCTAAGCATGATAAAAGTTTAGATAACATTTAAAAATACTTTGGAAAATCCAAAAGTGCACCTCATAATCTTCATTTTTCACAATAAAATTGATTATTTGATAAGTAAATTCAAATTCAAAAGCATTTATTTGCGAGTATGGGTTACATAGGTATATGATGTTACAGTGTTCGGTACATTGAGTAAGTGTCTCCATATTCAGCTTTTCAGCATGCAAATTATATGAACTCTTACACTAAAAATTTATCAATTTTACATTTATGATTATTACAATAATTAAAATAAATAATTGATGAAATGTCAATTCAGTACCACGTATCATTTAAATATTACAATTATTACATTAAAGAAAGGAATAATTATTAGGTACTTATGTCAAATTTATCATGTCAGCTCTCTGTCCAATAGATATTCATTAGCCGAGTAATAACATTTTATTAATAGTATTGTCTTAAGTCTACTTTTAAATATCACTAAGTCAGCTATTTGAAGTATATCTACAGGTAGGTGATTATATAATAGCGGAGCCATACAAAATATACTGTTGTTCAGAAGAGCAGTCCTATTTGACGGAAACCGTATTTTATCCTTATGCCTGTGACTGCTTAGTTTCTCAAACATATTGATATTTTTTCTGGTAAATATAATAACCTCATATATATAAATAGATGGTAGTGTGAGCAGTTTGTTCTTAATAAAATAGGGTTTACAGCTTTCTATTTGCTGTATACCACAAATGGCCCTTATGCAACGCTTTTGAGCTCGAAATGCAACATCCTTAGTAGTCGAATTGCCCCAGAATATGACACCATATCTTAGTAAGGGTGTAACATGGCCATGATAAGCCATTATGAATGACACTTGATATGTGAACAGTTTTTTTCAATACATATAGAGCATAAGAAAACCGGCTTAGTTTTGAACACAATGTATCGATATGAGAATTCCAAATTAAACTAGAATCAATGTATATGCCCAGAAATTTTGTTTCGTCTACTTGTTCTATTTTATTTTCTAAAAAGTGAATGTCAATGTTAGTAAGTTTATCTAGTCTATTCTTAAATGTCATAATCTTAGTTTTATCATGGTTAATTTTTAAGTTATTTTGTGTGACCACTCTATAACGTGAATTAGTGTATTGTTTATATTCCGTACCATTAATTGTCTATCGTTATCTGTAAACAATATAGTGCTGTCATCTGCAAATAGTATTAATTTATGCTGCAATGTACTTGGAAAGTCATTTATATATATAATAAACAAAAGCGGTCCCAAAATGCTACCTTGGGGAACACCGAGTGTTATGTTTTTGTATTCTGATGCAAAGTTAGTAGCTGTTTTTCTTAATGGGCATAGTTTCGTAATAACAGTTTTTTGAATTCTATTACTTAAATAAGATTCAATTAAATTTAAAGCGAAATCGTGGATTGCCATATCTATACATTTGTTTTTCCTAAAGCCAATTTGTCTTTCGTAAAATAAGTTATTTGACTCGAAATAATTGTATATGTTGTACTAGCTATATCTCTCAAATATTTTTGAGAACACAGGTATAAGTGCAATTGGACGGTAGCAACTCATGTCATATCTGTTGCCTTTTTTGAACAAAGGTTCACAATACAAACTTTCAATTTTTGGGGAAAGGTACCATGTGATATACACAGATTAAAGAGATAACTTAATATATAAGATAGTTTATCAGAAACACGCTTTTAATTTTTGTTTAGGATCTGTAATTAAGTTTCCTTGAACATATATTTCTTCAACTCCTGATTTGGGAACATTTGTTTATTATTATTTACGATGTTCCAAGTTGCCTTGCATTTGTTTGTAGCTTTCTTAATATAATCCATGTTACGTGATTTTTGCGTCAATTTAATAATTTTATTTAATCTCGACGACAAAGCTAAGTAACGGGCCCTAGTGACTTGAGTACGATTTTTCCTATATTCCCATAAAAGTTGTCTCTTACGCTTACTACATTGCTTTTGTAATCCATTTAGAACGAACATTAACAGAGATCCGAACTCGTATTTTCGGAAAACATAAATAGTAGAAAAGACAGAACAAATCATAAAACTCTTACTAAAAGCTCCGTTAGGATCTTCACAACCTAGGACATTGATAAAACTGAGGGAATTGATGCACTCTTTAAATTTATTGATATTTTCATTACTATAATCCCGTTTTTCGACGTACCAATACTTTAATGAACAGGTGACTCTAACTGGACACGTAACTAATTGAGCGGTATGGTCAGATAAGGCGAATTCCAATAATTGAGTGCTACAACCTTTTATGTTAAACATAATATTGTCTATACAGCCCCCTGAGGCAGAATGTCATATTTCACGTGTCGACCGTATCGAGATCACTGTGATTGGTTGAGAAACCGACGCGTCATGTCACAATAATCCGTTGGCCAATCACGGTGATCGTACAAGCGAGACGATACGATCGACATGTGAGATATGAGATTCTGCCTAACCCCCCTGGTTCCACTTGATGGACGAGTTGGCTCATTGAATCCTAGTCTTAAATTGAAGCTTTTTATGATATGCATAAATTCCATTGTTTCTTTTGATTTTTGACAAATAATTACATTGAAATCCCCACACAAAATGATTTTCCATTTATTACGACAAAAATATTTAAGTAAAGAATTAAATGTTAAAAAGAATTTATACAAATCTTCCCTGCTAGAATTTGGAGGTCTATAAATACATATAATATACAATTTATGTTCTGTAAATTCCACACCTGAACATTTCATTATGTTTTCAATTGAGTATTTACTTATTTCACTAATTGGTTTGAATTTAAATGTGTTATGTATTAAGATGCAAGAACCACCATGACGATTTTCCCTAAAATAGATAGAAATAAGTGTATAATTTGGTAAATTCAACAATTTTTTGTCACTTGCCATCATATTATGCTCTGTGATACATATAACACCTACAGGTTTATGTTCCCGTTCTAGGGAATTCACACTTAAATGAGCAGATCAGACTTTGATAATAACCCATTAACATTTTGATGTAGTACATTAATCTTTTGATAAACGAAAAAGTTGATTTGATTTAGGTAAACTAGATACTTTAGTACTACTTTCTTGAAGATTTTCAGTTTGAGTGCTTTTATCTAATAGTGTAGACGACTTAATTAATAGTTTTTCATGCCTTTTAGCATTACAAAATAAATCATATTTAGCTTTGTAATCTATATGTAGGATTTCCTTAAGTAAATGCTGACATAATTGTAGTGTAAAATGATAACGGTTTAGTAAAAATCTACGATAATTCATATCAATAAAATTAACGTTTTTAAATTTAGAGCATATAAATCTTATTTCATAATTTAACTTCCGTTCCCCTAAAAACCTGCTATAAGGTACCTCGGATACAATAACGTTATAATTTCTTGCACCAATTAAAAAGCGTCTCATTGCATATAAAGTCTCGTTGGGATGTTTGTCATTAGTGCCGCCAAGAACAATAACTATGTCATTTTTAGTTAGTTTGCTCATTTCGAATTCTGAAGTAGACAATAACTCCTGAAGAGGTGCTCCTCTCTTCCAGAAGCACTGAACCAAAAATTTATCACCAACTAGTTTCTGTAAAGTGGATTGCAATCTATACCCCTGATCGTCAGCTAGAATTACAATTTTTCTTCTTTGAGTCAAATTAAATTTTACTGGGAACGCCTTATTGACTTTAATAGCAAGCTTACACTCTTGCGTCACTGTGAAGACATTGTTAGAAATATTTGAAGATGTACTTTGTTGGGGTGAGGTGCGTGGTGACTGCGTTGGATAAACACTACTTTCATGTATGGTTGGTATGTTGGCCCTCTCGTCAGACAATGTTAAACTCTGTTTGCATTCCATTAATGCTGTCCGAAGTTGCGTGATGGTAACAGTCCTTTTTTTCGTGTAGACACTGGTGTTTTATTTTTAAAATCTGTAGGCTTATTCAGTATTTTATACGTTTCGACAAGTTGGAGTGACTTTTGTAAATCCTCTTTGAGCCGAATATTTTCACTATTTAAATTCTCAATTTTATTGTGAGCGCTCGATAGTTCATTGGTTAATGACTTAATTTTATCTCTTAATTCAGAAATTATATGGCAGTTGTTCTGCGCATTGTCAGGTAGGCTCATCA
Organism: Leucoma salicis; assembly: GCA_948253155.1. NCBI lineage: Eukaryota > Metazoa > Arthropoda > Insecta > Lepidoptera > Erebidae > Leucoma > Leucoma salicis. The sequence continues at coordinate 5,970,956 of OX411820.1, read as the reverse complement.
TAGTCGTATCTAATAAAGATGAGTTATAGGATTGATCCTGGGACCTTAAATATATCATCCATTGAACTTGTTCTTAACAACGGCTTTCGGTACGTCACATAATCTACTGGATCCATATTGAAATGTAGTAGGTATCTTCGCTTACTTTGTCATTTTGTATAGCTTTCCTAATAAGAGAATAAATAAAGTCAAATAAATCACAAAAAGTACGATCGAATCTCTTGCTGACTCGAACCATCAACATATCAGGCAATAGTTAGGCCACTCCTACAGTATTACGCCATGGCGACATAAATGTTTAGCGTGAAATTGCTGTAAACTTGACAAAGAGGTACGCTTGTTATGATTGGTCAAACGAATTACGAATATAATTTTTTCACAGTTCAAATGTTATTTCGTAACGGGTGAGAGACGGGTGTGAGAATTTTTATGCGATTTTGAACACCTTTGCACTTTCAGTCAAAACTAACAGTGTTTTCGTGCTTTTATATAGAAATAGGATTACACACGTTTTTGTCTATTAAAATTTAATTTAAAATACTGTTTTAGATTGATTTCACAATTTACTGTTTATTTTAACACTATACTGTCACTGGTTTACATAAAGTTTGTACACTGTTATTTGCTTATTTTGCACTAATTAAATACGTTTTTATACTAATACGACATGTAATAATATTTTTAATTGAAAAAACTAATAATGTATTGGTCTTAATAAGTAGTTTTCAACAAATCACATAGATAGCGCTAATTTCAAAAAGTACCTTCTCATGTCTTATACGGCATCTAGCGCTAATTTTAAGAAGTACTTCTATATTGGTCTATAGAAATAGTTCTCACGAAATAAGGATAGCACTGATTTTAGTGTCGCGTCGAGCGTAAATATTCACTATTTTTTTTGTTTATTTAATAACAATTAAACCATATTGAATCAGACCGTGAAAAGTGATAGGGCTCTATTCGTAATCATAATAATTCGTAAACGAAAAATAAGACTCGATTAGTAAAGTATTTTGGTCGTTATCGTGTTAACATACATTACCTACAACAAACTGACGTCCAAGACAGAACTTTTTCAAACAGTTTTATAACTAGTTTAAATAACAAAAATGGCATCAAAAATATCATGAGTGTTAAAAATAGTGTTTGTTCTTTATATGTGTGTGTAGATATTATTTTACAAGTGCAATATATGATAAATAGAGACATTTTAAGTTTGAAAAATCAGTTGTTCCGTGTAAAACGAGAGTAGTACCCACCTTAACGCTTATGAGGCGTGCAATAAGAGCATTAGAATACAAGATATTCCAAAAAATTGTAATAGTATTGATAAAAATTGTTCGGATCTACGTTAATATTTTTGATCGCTCCAATCATACAGCTTCCAGCGCGTAACGATGTCCATAATTGATAAAAACTCCACTCCTATGAGTAATTGTGGGGTTCACTGGATTCAGTGGCTTTGTAATGCCCGTTTTATTTTTAAGTTCATGAGTGGCGACACTTGTCATTAGCTAATACGCATGGAAGATGAGCCAATGGTCAGCTGACCATTGGCTCATCTTCCATGGCTTCCAATAAAATAATAACTACGTTACAACAAGCAATTGACATAGTACTCTATAGTCCTAATTTCTAGGTAGCAACATTATTATACGAAGTGATGCAAGACAACCCTGAGATCTCGAAGCTATACCTCACAGGGGTGTTCTACTTTATGTTGCTGTACACGGGATCGAATCTGTTACCAATCGCCAGATTTCTAAGGTTAACACATATGAAGCAGGCGTTTAGAGCCGATACGGTATGTTTCAATATGTTGAAGATTTTTTCTGTATTTGTTAGTATTTTTTTTTTTTGCGTATTTATGACTGGCCATGACAATTAACGAAGGCATACATCGGCTTGGCAGTCTCTTGATTTATTCTGTCAGTGATTTCATTTCTAAACTAGCTTTTGCCCGCGGCTTTGCCGCAATCAAAAGTTATTTTTGGAGCTATATCTCAGGTTCCCGATATGATAGCGGGATAAAATGTATACCAGTTGTTAAGTCTAATCAAGAGCTATCAAACAAAAAAATTACATCAAAATCTGTTCAGTAGTTTTTACGTGATGCGCGAACAAACAAGCATACAAACAGATAAACAGACAAACAGACAAAAAATCTAAAAAAAATCGTTTTGTGTTTAGACACGCCTATATAGCCTTTATCAGTATTTTTTTCTTAAATATCTTAAATGTACAGACTTAGCTCTGTTACAGCTTTATAATAGTATAGATATACCTTAAATACAAAGTGCACAGTATAGATATACTAGCATATTATGTCACTTTTTTTTTTGTATGATCACCTTTTTTGATTTTAAAGCGAATTCAGCATAAATTCAATCTGATAGATCTCAAAAGTATAAAGAGACCTAAGTATGTGGTGGTGGCTTTTTTGTTTTGAATTGTCCCTCTTTAAACGAGGTTTGAGAAGAGTTTACTCACGGTAGGCGGTAGCTTGGCTGTGCCTCAAGGTGGTGTTGCCAAGGTCCATGAGCGGTGGTTACCATTTACCATCAGGTAGGCTGTTTGCCCAACTGCCACCGTTGGCAATAAATAAAAAGTTGTTCCTGCATGATCAGTTTTTCATATTTTGTATAGTCGAGCTCAGATATAATGCAGCGGTCCATCCTCGGACAATTGCTACCGGAGGCGATGGTCTGCTACTTGGAGAATCACGGTGCGGAAAAGTTCGCTCAGATATTCCTCGGCGAGTGGGATACGCCTGAAGCTATTTGGAACTCTGAGATGAGGTAAGTTGCGTAATTTTTATGAACCTCGTAGCAGAGTTTATTATTGTGCTTTACCCGTTGTCGTAGGTGAACTACAAACGCGGTAATACGACGCGACGCGATGCAACATGAAAATATCAAATAGACGTTGTATGTACTTTATGTCCTACGTCGTCGCCTAATATGAACGCGACGAAACGCGACGAAGTGCGGACTTGTTTCCGCGCGACAAGACACGATGCAGGGTGAAGTAACAACTTGAAGACGTGCATTTACATTACATGCCCATCGTTAAAACAATAATGAACTGAGATTGCCGCGTTTGTCGCTCACGACTGACTACAAAATAGGACACTCGTCGCGTGAAGTATTAGTCGCATTACGCAGCGTCGCGTCGCTACGTGTTGCGTAGCTACGTGTCGCGTACCGTTGGTCACCCAGGACAACGGGTTAGAGAATGGCCTTGTAACATTTTCGGAGTAGCCCTCAGTACTTCTTTAGCAACGGCAGGCGCGGTTTTCTCTATTCACATACCTATATCCTTATACTTGCGACCTCTTTCTTGGCGGCAAAGAATATGTGCGTTGCACCGCATAACCTTTGCGCGATCATGCCATCCTTCGTGAGCCTCACGGCCGCCGGGTGCGGCGGCTCGGGGGGCTGGCGGCCAGAGCGCTAACGCGCGGTGTGTGCAGGCGCATGCTGATCATGAAGGTGTCGGCGCACATCGGCGAGTTCACGCCGCGGCTGCGCGCGCACGTGGCGGCGCGGTACCCGTACCTGGCCGTGCCCGCCGTGTGCTACCCGCAGCTGCGGCACGAGCTGTTCTGCCACGTGTTCTACCTGCGCCACCTGTGCGACACACAGCGCTTCCCCGACTGGCCCATACCCGACCCCGTAACTACCACACATTACATCTCTTCATTACTGTGGAGCGTACAACACGAGGGTCGTCGCTATGAGTAAAGCTGCGCCACTGGACCCAAAGTTTTAGTCAATTCAAAGTCGTAACTAAACTGTTTTGTTTTCCAATTTTCTAATCTTGCTAAGAAAAATTAAAAACTTATTAAGAAAATTATAAAAATTTAAAATAGTCAATCATAAAAAAAAATCTATTTAGAAAAATATATTTAATTTTTAAACTGGCCGCTTTTCACCTCATCTACAGCTACTAAATTCACTATAACGTTTTTGAATTGTTATTTACTGTTGTCAATTATTTAGTTTGTTCGTCACATAAAATGACACTCCTCGTGTCTCACGCTCCACAAATATAACTCGGTCAGTGTTGTCAGTTTGATGTTTTTGACACCATGAAAATTTAGTTTGACTCAATTTGTTTTTTTCCATTATGTTTTTTGTTGTCTCTAAGTCACTAAGCAAAATTAAAAAAATTCATAGATTTCATTACAACTCATACCCATCTATTTTACGATGATTCTAGTATCATATTTAGATGTGTCTGTCGTCAGGTTGGTCTATTAAAAGATGTGCTGGAAGCGTGGCGCCGAGAGGTGGAAAAGAAGCCGCCATCGATGACTGCGAGCGAGGCATACGCGGCGCTGGGCCTGGCGGGCGGCCAGCACGACGAGGCAGCCGTCAGGAAGGCTTACTACCGCCTCGCGCAACAGTTCCACCCTGACAAGAACCCTGACGGACGGGTTTGTATTTAACTCTTGCTCCTCTCTCTTGTTTCTTCGACTGACCTATTTCCTCGCCTCGTAAATGTTAAAAAGTTCGTTTAAAAGAGGAATGAAATTGTTATGTACCTTTGACTGACCCGCCGCATTCACTACTAGATGAAAAAATTTGCTCTTTAGACAAAAAGTTCTCTCTTTCTTATATATTATAGACAAAAATCTTTAGACAAAAAGTTCGGAAGTCTAACGAGTGAGTTCTGATTGGTCGAGAGACCGATGCGTTATTCACGCGACCAATCACGAAGCGAAACGAATGGTCGCCCGATTTGGTGAGACGGAAGATTTGACCATGGAGTAAGTGCGGGGCGGGCCGAGAAGGACCGAACACTAACCCCCTTACTAATAAACATTGTTTAATCTCTGAATAGTTATTTAGTGTTTTGTTCCATTCTTTCAACATCAAACTGTCATATTAGTGATAAAGACAAAACACTGAATAACTATTCAGAGGTTATACAACGTTTATTGGTAAGGCAGTAAAAGCTAAAGGAAGTTTTCAAAATACACATAACTATAAAATAAAAATTTAGGCATATGTCTCTCTCATTTATTAGGCCGTGTGGGGCCGGTTTTAGAATGGTAATGGGAGTCGTAAGAGCCGACTAAGGGTATACCGGGGTGAGTGGGCAGCAGCACTCCCTCCAGTATTAACAACATCCACTGCGATCGCCAACCCGCCTCCCAAGCGTGGCGATTACGGCACTATACCCCCAATTTGGGGAAGCCTATTTCCAGCAGTGGACGTCGGAAATCTGATGGATGGATGGATGGATGGATCTCTTTCATTACAATGATCGATGGGGCATTTTATCTAGGATCGTTTCGAGGCTGTGAACCACGCGTACGAGTTTCTGTGCAGCCGCAACGTGTGGACGGGCGACGGGCCCAACACTAACAACATTGTGCTGATATTACGCACACAAACTATTCTTTTCCAAAGGTATTCTGAAGGTAAAGTTATATTAATTTTTATGCATGTGAGCCTGGCTCTCGGGTAACCTGTACCTGATTTTAAATGATAATTGATGTACACTCTATAAGAAAAGCTTACAAAGAATTTATTTTGTGTAAATCTTGTAATACTAATTTATTTAGGTGTTGAAAATTATACATACCTTAAGATTTAATGTCTTATTTACATGATATTATGCCGTTGCAGTTGTAAGCGTTAAAAGTATAGTTTTTTTACTATGAGGGTGTCCTAACAAGCATACGGACCACCTGATGGTAAGCGGCAATTGTAGACTATAGACGTTAACAATACCAGGGGAATCACTCGCGCGTTGCCAAATCCAAGGAAAGGGATAGGAGTTAGAGAGGAAATATAATAAGGAGAGGATAAGGAGTGCTCTCTTTACCATGCGAAACCCAACAGTTGCAGTATGTAGCGTAATTGTACCATCCTGCCCCCTGAGGCAGAATGTCATATTTCACGTGCCGACCGTATCGAGATCACTGTGATTGGTTGAGAAACCGACGCGTGATGTCACAATAATCCGTTGGCCAATCACGGTGATCGTACAAGCGAGACGATACGATCGACATGTGAGATATGAAATTCTGCCTAACCCCCCAGATCTTCTTTAAGAAGGTGGTTCTGCCTCGATCGAGCTGGCCCATCCATGCTGGCAGAATCAAGGTTCTACCACTAGTAAGTTTAAACGAAATAGATATCTCTTGACACGAAATGACCTTTCGCTGCCCACTTTTTGTGCCCCCGGGGAATGAGACGTGTTGAGTGGCGAACCACGTCATTTCACTATTCGGATATTAGTTACTAGAAATAACAGGTTCAGACGATCTGTATGACACGTGAGGGAGAACGGTGGGCACGTGCGGCAGGTCGGTCGATAGTAACGCTATGTGTCGCTCAGTGCTGGCGCCGTACAAGTACGCGGGCTACCCGCAGCTGCTGCGCACGGCGCGCCTGGAGGCGGAGGCCGAGCAGCTGTTCGCGGCCGACGCGCCGCTGCTGCCCGCCGCCTGCGAGCTGGCGCACGCCACCGTGCGCTGCTCCGCGCTCAACGCCGAGGAGCTGCGCCGCGAGGGCGGCCTGCAGGTCGGTGCCGCACAGCCGCCCAGCCAAATGCTGACCAGTTTGGCTATGTATTATAGAAGCTAATTCTATTAGCGCCGGTAACCGCTTACAATCAGGGAGACCGCTCGTCTGTCACCCAAATCAATAAAAAAAATTGCACCTTTGTCTACTCCCCAATTTAATCAAATGAATAGTCCATCACGTTGCCACTTAAAAATAAATGGTATTCTTATATTACAATTGTAAGCTTTTTTGTGGCAAAATATTTGTACTACGTTTGGAACGCTGGTGACCACTAACGGCCGGAGCTGTCGGCAGGTGCTGCACGAGGCGCTGTCGCGATGCGTGCCCGTGCTGTCGGACGCGAGCGGGCCGGCCGACATAAGTGCACAGGTGTGCGCGCACGCGGCGCGCACGTTCGCCGTGGCCGCCGAATTCCCTGCCTGCCGCGCTGTCTGTGCGGACATGCCGCAGCTGTGCTCCGACCTCGTGCCGCTACTGAAGAGACCGGTCAGTACACGAGTACTTATACAATTACTAGCAGACCCGGCTGCACGTTACTGTGCGCAAACATCATTCGTTCGTTAATTTTGCAATAATAAATTAAATAATCAGGATTATAACTATTCTATTACAGATTCCCGAATTGTACACATATTTAAAGTAATATAAACGAGTCTGTTTTCTCGTGAACTTAGGTCAAATTTACCTTTAGCCCGACGTTTCAATTGCATTGCAGCAGCCGTGGACAACCCCGTTTATGTTACTTTAAATATACGATCTATCTTTTATATCACACATTTTGAAAAAAAAACCTCTATGACCGATTAAGTAATTTCGGAGTTCAAAGCGGACTAACACTGTGACAGAGATTTTTTATATATATATAGATATAACAAACACCGAGTAACATCTCTTTTCCAGAGGGGTAATAGAGATAATGGACTGATAATTGTTATAAAACAACCTTCCGCTGCCCACTTTTGCATACCTGAGGCGCATAACCTCGAGGGCCGCAGTGTTCTCTATGAGAGCCGTAGCCGTCGTGAAAAGACCAATATCGTGCGGTATCCCACAGGGTTCGATCCTGAGACTGCTCTTATCCCCTCAGTTACGAAAGGGTGTTGTGCTGTCGGCTCCCCTCACCTAGCTGGCGATTATCTGCTACGCAAAAGACATGCTAATCACAGCCCGGTGTGGAAACTTTGAGGAGGCAAATTAGATACCTTAGGGACTTCGTTGGTGCTCAGGAGGATCGAGGTACTGGGGCTTAGGGTGGCTCTGGATAAGTCGGGGTACCTACTATTCCATGGGCCCTGACGTTGATTAATCACGCGCCTCAATCACCGTGAACGGAATCCAAATCGGGATCCGGTGTGTCCTGTTACTGAGCAGGCGGTGGCGCTTCTGAGAGCACTTCTGCCAGCTGTTACCAACCTGTCGGTGCAGCGTCCGCTCTTGCATGGCTCATGCAGAATATGGGCGGACCCAGTTATACGTACCAGTGTACGGCTTTACCGGGGGTATATATATTATGGGGGTGGTTTTAGAGTTTTGTTCGTTCGTCGTTTTTTTTTTATTTAATAGTTCTTGATTAAACTTAAAAACTAATATACATTTTATCCCGCTATTATATCGGGAACCGGAAATTTAATTTAAAAAACTAGGTTTTGGCTACGGCGGAGCTGCGAGAGTTAGTACATTCAGTCAAGAAAGTATTGGGAATGGATGATTTGTTTATGGTTCCAATTTCAAATATTTGCTTTTTTTTGTTGTTGTTAAATTGGCACAACTGTTATCCATTTTGGCGCAGAGTTTGAGTTGCATCTGTTATTTATATTAAATACAGTGCTGTTTTTAGTTATATCATATCTAGTGTGTATTGCAAATTTCATAATGGATAAAAACATCGAACAAAGAGTTTGTCTTAAATTTTGCATTGCCAATGGGATTTCGTGTTCGGAGTCACTGAAAATGTTACAGAAGGCTTACGGTGAATCGACTTTATCAAAAACACGTGCTTATGAGTGGTACAAAGCGTTTAAAAGCGGTCGAGATGTGATGGAAGATTTGCCTCGCTCTGGTAGGCCTTCAACGTCTGCAACGGAAGTTAACATTGCAAAAGTGAAGGAAATAGTGACTGAAAATCCTCATTCAACTTTGAGAGAGATAGCCGCCCAACTTTCCGTGTCTCACGAGTCGATCCGTACCATTTTAAATAATCACTTGGGTGTGAAACATGTTTCCGCTCGGCTAGTCCCTAGTAAGACCTGAATTTTCTCCTAAAACTCAATCGCAAGAGAGTCGCTGAGGACATGCTAGAACGAGTCAATTCCGACCCAACATTCATGAAACTCATTGTTACTGGTGACGAGACGTGGGTTTACGAGTTGCAAACTCGTCAACAAGCTTCGGAGTGGCGACTTCCAACTGAACCGAAACCGAAAAAACCACGCCAAAGTCGATCAAAAGTCAAAGTCATGTTGACTGTTTTCTTTGACTATCGCGGTGTTGTACACTCGGAATTCTTGCCAGAAGGTCAAACGATAAATAAAGAATATTATTTGAGCGTTATGCGGCGTTAAGAGAGCAAATTCGACGAAAAAGGCTAGATTTGTGGAAAGAAAATTTTTGGATTTTGCACCACGATAATGCACCTTCGCACAAGGCCATCATTGTGAATGAATTTTCGTCCAAACACTCAACAAATACCATCAATCAACCACAAGATATGGCTCCAGTCGACTTCTTTCTTTTTCCTAAACTCAAATTACCACTTCGTGGCACCCGTTTTCAATCGATAGAAGTCATAAAGGAGAATTCGCGGCGAGAACTGAACTCAATTCCGGAAACAGCGTTTAAAAAATGTTTTGATGATTAGATTATTCGTTGGCCTAAGTCTATCGTTTCTGAAGGAGCATACTTTGAAAGTGATAAAATAAATTTGGATAAATAACAAAAAAATTGTGTATTGCGAGGAGGGATCAAAAAGTAGTGAGAATGAGATAGAATATAATGACTATTGATAACTTAATAATTTATTTTTCTACATAGTCTCCGAGTCTCTCTACACACCGAGTCTAGCGATTTTCCAAGGCTTCAATCCCTTTCAAAAAAAAAGTTTTTGTCTTGGTCCTGCCAAAAGCTCTCCACGGCATCCATCACCTCGTTATCGTCTTCGTAACTGTTTCCCCTTAAGTATTCTTTCAATTTGGGGAACAGATAAAAATTGCTAGGCACCAGATCTAGTGAACAAGGGGGGTGGTCAACCAATTCGAAGCCAGCTTGCTGAATGGCAGCCATCGCAACTGCCGACCTGTGCGCGGGTGCGTTGTCGTGATGAAACAGCACGCCCCTTCGAAGTTTCCCTCTCGTTTTCTCTTTGATGGCATTTCTCAACTTGGGAACTAAAGCTGCATAATATTGGCCTATAATAGTGGTGCCACGCTCTAGGTAATCAAACAACAATATCCCTTCTGAGTCCCAAAATATTGAGGCCATAACCTTGCCAGCCGATGCCACGGCACGAAACTTCTTCGGGGTCGGTGATGATGGTCGTTTCCATGCGAAGATTGCTGTTTTGTCTCGGAATCAAAATGATGGAGCCATGTTTCGTCCATTGTTATGAATCAAGACAAAAAGTTTTCAGAATCTTCTTGAAACTTGTCCAACAATATCTTCGAAATGTCAAGTCGATTTTGTTTCTGACTGTCGGTTAACATTCTCGGCACCCATCTTGCGGAGACTTTTCTCACATTCAAAGATTGTTTCAATATGGATTGAATACTTTCATATGAAATGCCCGTTTCTTGAATTAAGTATCGGATGGTAACTCTTCGATCGCTCAATACAATTTTCTCGACTTTCGCAACATTTTCTTGGGTGACTGACATCGATGGACGGCCGCAACGATGTTCGTCTTCCATGCTCGTTCTCCCTACTCGAAATTGAGAAGCCCACCTTGCAACAGTGGAATACGGCGGAGCAGACTCTCCTAATGTTGCCTCCAAATCGCAATTAATCTCTTGCGTCGTTAACTTTTTTAAACAGAGGTATTTAATATCGGCTCGTACTTCGTTTTTCTCCATTTTCGAGAACACGTTCCGACACGAAGCAAACAAATGACTACATTCAGAAAAAAACAAAAGAGAATCGAAGATTTTTTTCTTTATTATTATTACAAATATCTGAGCTATACCTGCCAGTATTTATTTTTTTTCTTACCAAGGAGTATGTCGTTCTCACTACTTTTTGATCACTCCTCGTATTGATCTTTTCCCGGTACTTTCTTGACAGAGTAGTATAATAAATGCATGCGTATTGACTGCGGCAGCACCTGGGCGAGACGGCGTGCGCGGGTGCGGCGGCGGTGGGCGCCCTGGCGGCCGACGAGCTGTGTCGCGCGGCGCTGGCCCGCGCCGGTGCTCTCCTGGCGCTGCTGCCCGCCGCGCTGCGCTACGACTACACGCTGGCAGAGTCCGGCGTCGACAGCGACGTGAGCGCCAACAAGCAGGTATATATCTGTATAGCCACTCGTCGCGCGGCGCTGGCCCGCGCCGGTGCTCTCCTGGCGCTGCTGCCCGCCGCGCTGCGCTACGACTACACGCTGGCAGAGTCCGGCGTCGACAGCGACGTGAGCGCCAACAAGCAGGTATATATCTGTATAGCCACTCGTCGCGCGGCGCTGGCCCGCGCCGGTGCTCTCCTGGCGCTGCTGCCCGCCGCGCTGCGCTACGACTACACGCTGGCAGAGTCCGGCGTCGACAGCGACGTGAGCGCCAACAAGCAGGTATATATCTGTATAGCCACTCGTCGCGCGGCGCTGGCCCGCGCCGGTGCTCTCCTGGCGCTGCTGCCCGCCGCGCTGCGCTACGACTACACGCTGGCAGAGTCCGGCGTCGACAGCGACGTGAGCGCCAACAAGCAGGTATATATCTGTATAGCCACTCGTCGCGCGGCGCTGGCCCGCGCCGGTGCTCTCCTGGCGCTGCTGCCCGCCGCGCTGCGCTACGACTACACGCTGGCAGAGTCCGGCGTCGACAGCGACGTGAGCGCCAACAAGCAGGTATATATCTGTATAGCCACTCGTCGCGCGGCGCTGGCCCGCGCCGGTGCTCTCCTGGCGCTGCTGCCCGCCGCGCTGCGCTACGACTACACGCTGGCAGAGTCCGGCGTCGACAGCGACGTGAGCGCCAACAAGCAGGTATATATCTGTATAGCCACTCGTCGCGCGGCGCTGGCCCGCGCCGGTGCTCTCCTGGCGCTGCTGCCCGCCGCGCTGCGCTACGACTACACGCTGGCAGAGTCCGGCGTCGACAGCGACGTGAGCGCCAACAAGCAGGTATATATCTGTATAGCCACTCGTCGCGCGGCGCTGACCCGCGCCGGTGCTCTCCTGGCGCTGCTGCCCGCCGCGCTGCGCTACGACTACACGCTGGCAGAGTCCGGCGTCGACAGCGACGTGAGCGCCAACAAGCAGGTATATATCTGTATAGCCACTCGTCGCGCGGCGCTGGCCCGCGCCGGTGCTCTCCTGGCGCTGCTGCCCGCCGCGCTGCGCTACGACTACACGCTGGCAGAGTCCGGCGTCGACAGCGACGTGAGCGCCAACAAGCAGGTATATATCTGTATAGCCACTCGTCGCGCGGCGCTGGCCCGCGCCGGTGCTCTCCTGGCGCTGCTGCCCGCCGCGCTGCGCTACGACTACACGCTGGCAGAGTCCGGCGTCGACAGCGACGTGAGCGCCAACAAGCAGGTATATATCTGTATAGCCACTCGTCGCGCGGCGCTGGCCCGCGCCGGTGCTCTCCTGGCGCTGCTGCCCGCCGCGCTGCGCTACGACTACACGCTGGCAGAGTCCGGCGTCGACAGCGACGTGAGCGCCAACAAGCAGGTATATATCTGTATAGCCACTCGTCGCGCGGCGCTGGCCCGCGCCGGTGCTCTCCTGGCGCTGCTGCCCGCCGCGCTGCGCTACGACTACACGCTGGCAGAGTCCGGCGTCGACAGCGACGTGAGCGCCAACAAGCAGGTATATATCTGTATAGCCACTCGTCGCGCGGCGCTGGCCCGCGCCGGTGCTCTCCTGGCGCTGCTGCCCGCCGCGCTGCGCTACGACTACACGCTGGCAGAGTCCGGCGTCGACAGCGACGTGAGCGCCAACAAGCAGGTATATATCTGTATAGCCACTCGTCGCGCGGCGCTGGCCCGCGCCGGTGCTCTCCTGGCGCTGCTGCCCGCCGCGCTGCGCTACGACTACACGCTGGCAGAGTCCGGCGTCGACAGCGACGTGAGCGTCAACAAGCAGGTATATATCTGTATAGCCACTCGTCGCGCGGCGCTGGCCCGCGCCGGTGCTCTCCTGGCGCTGCTGCCCGCCGCGCTGCGCTACGACTACACGCTGGCAGAGTCCGGCGTCGACAGCGACGTGAGCGCCAACAAGCAGGTATATATCTGTATAGCCACTCGTCGCGCGGCGCTGGCCCGCGCCGGTGCTCTCCTGGCGCTGCTGCCCGCCGCGCTGCGCTACGACTACACGCTGGCAGAGTCCGGCGTCGACAGCGACGTGAGCGCCAACAAGCAGGTATATATCTGTATAGCCACTCGTCGCGCGGCGCTGGCCCGCGCCGGTGCTCTCCTGGCGCTGCTGCCCGCCGCGCTGCGCTACGACTACACGCTGGCAGAGTCCGGCGTCGACAGCGACGTGAGCGCCAACAAGCAGGTATATATCTGTATAGCCACTCGTCGCGCGGCGCTGGCCCGCGCCGGTGCTCTCCTGGCGCTGCTGCCCGCCGCGCTGCGCTACGACTACACGCTGGCAGAGTCCGGCGTCGACAGCGACGTGAGCGCCAACAAGCAGGTATATATCTGTATAGCCACTCGTCGCGCGGCGCTGGCCCGCGCCGGTGCTCTCCTGGCGCTGCTGCCCGCCGCGCTGCGCTACGACTACACGCTGGCAGAGTCCGGCGTCGACAGCGACGTGAGCGCCAACAAGCAGGTATATATCTGTATAGCCACTCGTCGCGCGGCGCTGGCCCGCGCCGGTGCTCTCCTGGCGCTGCTGCCCGCCGCGCTGCGCTACGACTACACGCTGGCAGAGTCCGGCGTCGACAGCGACGTGAGCGTCAACAAGCAGGTATATATCTGTATAGCCACTCGTCGCGCGGCGCTGACCCGCGCCGGTGCTCTCCTGGCGCTGCTGCCCGCCGCGCTGCGCTACGACTACACGCTGGCAGAGTCCGGCGTCGACAGCGACGTGAGCGCCAACAAGCAGGTATATATCTGTATAGCCACTCGTCGCGCGGCGCTGGCCCGCGCCGGTGCTCTCCTGGCGCTGCTGCCCGCCGCGCTGCGCTACGACTACACGCTGGCAGAGTCCGGCGTCGACAGCGACGTGAGCGTCAACAAGCAGGTATATATCTGTATAGCCACTCGTCGCGCGGCGCTGGCCCGCGCCGGTGCTCTCCTGGCGCTGCTGCCCGCCGCGCTGCGCTACGACTACACGCTGGCAGAGTCCGGCGTCGACAGCGACGTGAGCGCCAACAAGCAGGTATATATCTGTATAGCCACTCGTCGCGCGGCGCTGGCCCGCGCCGGTGCTCTCCTGGCGCTGCTGCCCGCCGCGCTGCGCTACGACTACACGCTGGCAGAGTCCGGCGTCGACAGCGACGTGAGCGCCAACAAGCAGGTATATATCTGTATAGCCACTCGTCGCGCGGCGCTGGCCCGCGCCGGTGCTCTCCTGGCGCTGCTGCCCGCCGCGCTGCGCTACGACTACACGCTGGCAGAGTCCGGCGTCGACAGCGACGTGAGCGCCAACAAGCAGGTATATATCTGTATAGCCACTCGTCGCGCGGCGCTGACCCGCGCCGGTGCTCTCCTGGCGCTGCTGCCCGCCGCGCTGCGCTACGACTACACGCTGGCAGAGTCCGGCGTCGACAGCGACGTGAGCGCCAACAAGCAGGTATATATCTGTATAGCCACTCGTCGCGCGGCGCTGGCCCGCGCCGGTGCTCTCCTGGCGCTGCTGCCCGCCGCGCTGCGCTACGACTACACGCTGGCAGAGTCCGGCGTCGACAGCGACGTGAGCGCCAACAAGCAGCTATATATCTGTATAGATACATGCCGCGCGTGCTGGCTGCTGCCTGTGTATGTGTGTGCGTGTATGTGTGTGTGCGTGTGCGTACGTGCATGCATGCGTGCGAGCGTGTGTTTAAGGTGCGAGCGTATCCGTATTTCTGACTTCTGAGTTCTGAGTTAACCTACTTTATGTATTTAGAAAATTATCCGTGTGTCAACGGACTAACAATACAAGAGTTACCACCCCATTATTTCCGCGGATGTTGTACGGGGTGAAGAAAGTATGTATAGTAGTCACAACGGAAGATCCGTGTGTCTCTGAAGTTAGGCACAGAGCAAGAAGTGGGGATTGTGTTGAAATCATACGATTAGAGCTGACCAATTCAAATGCTTTAACTCGATTAACAAAACAATGGAATGTGATCATTATGTTTTCATATTTAGTTGTTTAGGTTCTATTTATTATTTTTATATTGAATAAAAAATATACGAGCGATTTGAGTGACTAAACTTTAATCTGGATATAGAAGAGTCCACGCATTTTATTTCCATCCATCCATCCATCAGCCTATCAACGTCTACTGCTGGACATAGGCCTCCCCAAGAAATGGGGGATAGTGCCGTAATCGCCACGTTTGGCAGGCGGGTTGGCGATCTCAGTTGATGTTGTTATTACTCGAGGGAGTGCTGCTGCCTACTCTCCCGCTATTCCCTCAGTCGGCTCTTACGACTCCCGTGGATAGAAAGGGGTGGGACAATTCTAAAGCCGGCTCCACACGGCACACATTTTATTTAGTGCGATCAATAAATAATATCATTATCGATTACAATTGTTAAATTAACAAACATTATTCGATTAATGTAAACATTGTAATTTGTAGAAGACGCACATCCCTTGCGACACAAAAATTGCTACTGCGCAGCGTCTTGCAGCCAACTTCAGAGACACAAAGATACGTTGTGACTACTGTAAGAAGTTATAATCTATTGCATTGTTGATTGTAGGACTGGGTACCACGTGGAACTACTCAATTGCTATAAGGTCCGTGCGTGGGCTGTGGCTCGACTGCCACCATAAGCAATAAAGAAATGAAACTAAACGCGAAAACATTCCAAAAGCACTCTTTTCGAAATTTCCAGGATATTTTCTTCTTCCACATTCATTTAGTGCGATGGCGCTATCCATCAAACAAATTGTAGCAGTAGACTTATCAGTCATAAATTACATTTTCATTGCAGGAAGTAGCCAACCAGCTGGCTAAACAGTGCGTATTGGCTCTAGCGGCGATGTATGGACCTCACGAGGTCGCCTCGCCCGAGGACGAGCGTATATGCAGCGCATTACACACGTTGTTGACGCCGTACTTGTGCGGTCGACTCGCCGAACCCGATCAGCACGAGGTTAGTATCACTTTCCTCCTTCATGGGATTTGAAATCTACCGGCAGATCTTAACTCTGTGTAATATTTTTTTTGTATCTCTTAAAAGATGTAGAAAGAAGTGGACAGTGTCCATTTTTTTTTAAAGAGCATTATTTTTTTTGTAAAACATGTATTTCAACTCTTTTCCTATGAATGTAGCTTACAGATAGAATAATTAAGAAATGTGTGTTTTTATTATGTTTTGATATTTAATAGTTTTATTTGGAAGTATTTTATTAATGACTATCGGTCTATACTAACCGCCAAAATAGCGCTAGCTAATCCGGTATTAAAATATACTTAAGTTGCCTACCCATTTTAATAGTGATCAACGAAAGTGTTCTTAAAATAGATCCAGACTCAAAATAGATCATTGGAATCATGCAAGTATTACTCCTGTGTCTGGGAAATTGTGTCTACTAAGCTGTTTTTAATTATAAAAAATCCTACATATTTTAACTATTTTATGTTGCCAGCTTCTAAAAACTTTAACATCGAACTGGCGCACGCCATACCTGGTGTGGGACAACAGCACTCGTGCGGAACTAAAGGAGGTGCTGCGCAACTGTCGCGCGACATACGACGAGGACGATGCGCCGCTAGTGGAACCGTTCGTTTATTCGGCGCATGAGGGCCTAGTATCCGTCGGGGGAGTTTATATCGATATATATAACGAACAACCGGACTTCCCTATTGAGGTTAGTTCTTATATTCTATATGTAGATTCACATTTAATGAAACATCTTCAGTTTGCCTCGTTAATAGTAAAATTTTCAAGTAATTTCACGCACCTTAAAAAAAACAGCACACTTTCACACTCAAGCTGTATAATACATAGTATATTTTCAAATCTCAATATAACAAAGCAAGAGAAGGCAGACTCTAAACAAATATTAAAGAAAACAGCAGCTTGGGACGCCTGGCAGATGTGAAATATCTGAATTTATTTATATATTTAACCGATGTACTGTAAATGTGTATTCTTTTTAATTCCCATTCAAAAGGAGCCTAAATATGTTGCAACAAGGAAGTAAGCTGTAATAACAGCCATAACCGTTTTTACAGTCGCCAATATGATTCTACGTTATATGTTTTAGTTATTGAACATTTACTAATTGTGCTGATATTTCTCGCAGAATCCGCAACAGTTCGTGCTGGACTTGCTGAAGTTCATACAAGAGCAGACTTCGGGTGATATGAATAGTGAGAAAGTGGAACACGTCACGTACGCGCTTACCGCCTTAGCCAATGTTATCATTAAGAATCCGGGTACGTAATACTTGACTTTATAATGGTTTCTTTTTTATTGTTTTTTATTTCTTAATGGTTGGAAGGGAATTGGTGTTGAAAAAGGAGCTCAAATTAACAGAAATAATAACAAAACATGCCTTCGCCATTTTCAATTTAATATATTAATGTAGATAACTTAATGAAATGATTTAATCATTGATGTTTTGAACATTTGGTCAATGTTTATTGTGGAAGCATCAGAAGCTGTAAAATTATTATATTAGCCATAATTGACTTTAAAATTAAAATAGACTGCATTTCATAATATTTAGAGGAGTGGTTATGGACTACCTGCAATGGTCAGGATGTCGAATGGGGTGAGATTTGCGAGAGTTCGGAAGTTGGAATGTTAATGCGATTCCTTGATAATAATCTAAAACTTCAATCAATGTTAGATAATTTTATATAGAGGCACGCGCGAGTGCGCGGCCGACGTGGCGGGCGGCGCCGTGCTAGGCTCGCTCGTGGCGCTATATATCAACATATAGAAATTAAAAAAAAAAAATATTTTAAAATTGCCTGCGTTAGGTGTGTATTTAATGGCAAATTAATACTGTTGGATAAAGGAATACTTTGTGAGAATAATTGAAAGACAGAATATTCTGGACAGCTTGTGAAGTCGGCCAACCCGTATTGGGCCGGCGTCGTGACGGTATAAATTCCACTCAATCTGAGAAGAGCCTCGTGTACACTGGAATTGTAATAGATTTTGGATGGAAGGCTGGTTGTTGTTTTTATTGATTGTACGTGAGCCAAGGTCTATTTGATGGCAAGTGGCAATCGTCTCTCAGGCTCGGCAATTACCAAGATACTGCGAAGCAGCCGCGAAGTAGTTCTTAGATGGAAACGAATAAATTTCCCGTCAGAACCAAAACACGCCTAGATGTTTCACGGTTGCTAACACGGAGTGGGCATCTCCGAGCGTGCTGACGTTTGAGGTGTAACTCCAAAACCACTTGAGGACTGCTGCTTACCTCCCAAGTGCTGGACGAAGAAAAGATTTTTCACCTGCTTTTGATTCCGTAGTGAACTAATTTATGATATATGACCGTGTAAGATTGTAGTACTCTTCTGTGTGCTTATACATGTCATTTATAAAATAATCGTAGTTCTTTTCATCGAACTTAATATTCAAATATTCACGGAAATTTCATATAACGTGCTCTGGTCCCAAACTAAGCTTAACGTTTGTGCTGGGTACCAGATTACGGAGCAAGGGCGGGTGAGGGCGCACGGTGGGTTTGGGGTATTAGATTACGGATATAGTATATATACTACTTTTTTTTTGTAAATACATATATATGATAGATAGAAAACGCCCAGACCCAGTACAAATATTTGTGTGATGAACACAAATATTTGTACTGGGTCTGGGCGTTTTCAATTGTCCTGAGTGGGAATCGGAGCCACGACCTTGTGCACGGAAGTCGGTTACACTATCGACTACGCTACGAGGTCGAACTTGCACAACTTGATATGATTGTCCTGGAACTCTTGCCAATATGAAATTAATTTTGCGTACGCACCATCTTGTTTGAAGTTCGTAAGGAGTTTTTCGATAGCTCTTTCGATCTGCTACTGAGCTAGTTCCGCTAGTGGCACCTCGAAGGATCAATAAGATGTACAGTTTGCACACCCTTATAATGATGATAGTTTAAGAAAAACACTGATTGACTGAAATTACTATTTAATAGACTGATAAAACTGAAGTTTAATTTTATGCTAATGATTGTAAGGAATAATGATGTGAGACGAACGCGATGGTAAAGCCGACTGACCGTTTTATGCGTTAACTTAAAGCATAGGAAATATAGAATGCTGAGTACGTGCAACGTGACCGTAAGTATGTGCGACGTGACACCGTACAACGGTATTTCCGACTCTCTCGGGACCGATGTTGCGATGTGTTCTCCAACTCTGTTCCAAACCTCACTACTACCAGTAAAAAGCGCCAGTCTAATGGGTCGTGTGGATGCGTCAGGCGTGGAGAGCCAGTGCATCGGGCAGTTCGGGCTGCTGTTCGGGCTGCTGGCGGCGCGCGCGCACGGCGCGCTGCAGGCGGCGGCGCTGCGCGTGGTGGCGGCGGCGAGCGGCGCGCGCGAGTGCGCGGCCGACGTGGCGGGTGGCGCCGCGCTGGGCCCGCTCGTGGCGCTGCTGGCCCAGCGCCCGCCGCCGCCCGGCGTGGCGCCCGCGCTGGCCGCGCTGCTCGCGCACACCGCGCTCGTCCGCGAGGCGCTCAACAAAGGTGCGCCACTCCACTGTGCTGCCGTAATATTGCTCGAGTCGCACTTTGAACAGTTTTTTTATACTACACGGGTGACTAACATACATCCTACAGACGCTTTACAACATAAGAGGCATCACTCGCAAATCGCCATCTACGAGAAAAGAGATAGAAGATGAATAGGAAGGATAATAAGGAGAGGGTAGGTAGGAGAACCTGCTATTGTTTCACGATAATCTTCTATGAGAGAGTGATACTTCCCCGATCGAACCGGCTCATTCATGCTGCGATAACCAAGGTTCTACCACTAGAAAACAGTTTCAATCGTGTCGAGCGTTTGTTTCGAACGTAGCGTATACCGCATACGTGATACGCCGTACCCACACGCAGAACAGGCTGGGACGCTATGGACTCTTACTTGCGTAAACATTGGACAGGCATTAGGGTACGATGACGTAAGCATAACCTTATTTCTACTAGCGTTATGCCATTTGGCTAGGGGGCTGTACCCATTAGGTTAATAATGAATATAATGATATGTAACACACTGATTAATGGTTTTATCTAGGTGCTGTGATATATCTATTAAATCTATTCTGCAACAGCAAGGTACCAGAGACAAGAGAGTCAGCAGTGGAACTACTTGCTAAAATGATGGCTGATAAATTACATGGACCTAAGGTGAGTAAGTATGAGTTTCTACTAGATTTCTTAATTGGCGCGGGTAGAATTTGACGACCCCTTGCGGCCATTTTGTTTTGATGACATCTGTCAAATCTTTTGTTTATTATTTAGCAACTTATGCCAAATCACCATGGCAAGTTACACGATTGAACAGCACGTTCAAATGATAAAACTTTATTATCAAAATGAGTGTTCATTAGTGCAAATATTACGCCAATTTTACGGTAGACGTAGTGACTCTTTAACGTTTGGTGGCCAAATTTAAGACTACGGGTTCGGTAAATAATCAACCAACACCGCACGTTCAAGGAACGCAAGATCGGTGGAGAACATCGTGCGATCCGTGAAAGTGTACAGCAGATCCCTAGGCAGTCGATTCATCGCTGTGCACAAGAACTCGGGTTTTCGCAGACTTTAACTTGGCGAATTTTGCGTTGGGTCTTAGGCCTACCCGTATAAGATCCGATTGACCCAGGAGCTTAAAGTTCATGAACATAGACAACGCCGCTTGTTCGCTGACTAGGCTTCGAATCGTTTTAAGGAGGACCCCAATTTGGCCGCAAAAAACATATTTAGAGATGAGGGGCATTTATGGATGAATGGCTATGTTAACATGCAAAATTGCCGTATATGGCACGACATCAACCCACGCGAGGTTCACTAGGGGATAATGCATCCTCAAAAAGTTACCGTTTGGTGTGGATTTTGGCCGGCGACGTCATTGGTCCGTACTTTTTCGAAAACGACGTTGGTGTGGCGGTCACTGTCAACGGTGAGCGCTACAGAATGATGATTGCCAATTTATTATGGCCCAACTTGAACCATATGGACCTAGATGACATTTGGTTCCAGTAGGACGGCGCCACGTGCCACACACCAGACGCCACAGTTGACATTCTGTATGAACCATTCGAGTTCGAGTATAAGGCCTTTGTCACGAACTCAGCGGGAGCGGGGTGGCGGTGCGGCAACGCTGTACCCAGTCACGATGCCAGCGGGCAGACCGTACGGCGCTAGAGTGGCGTAGTGTTGTGTTACAAGAGATAAATATCTTTATTCGCGAACGAAATGACTAAACTGCGACGACAACATATTTTTGATACTAATTCCTTCCTAAAATTGGATTTATTGTGGGCAAAAGAAGATGTATATTGCACGACGTCGCTACGTCAATGCAGACGCGCGGGCGCCTCTGGATTGGTACGCACCGCTCGTACGCCGCTGGTCGCCCGCTCCCCGCGCCGCCGCTGCCCTAGCGCTCCGCTCCCGCTGAGCTCGTGACCGAGGCCTTAGGCTATCTTTCGCAGGGGTGATGTGAATTGGCCACCAAGGTCATAGGATTTGACCCCGCTAGACTTCTTTTTTGTTTTTGAAGTCGCAGGTCTATGCAAATAAACCACTATAGACCGATGTCCTCAAGGTGAATTGGACCACTCGGATCTGTGCCACCGTAAAAATCCGAGGTGGTAATTTGAAAGATGTCATATTCCACACTTTTTGTGAATACCTCACACCCAGTTTGTTTTATTCCATTTCAACATCTACTCACCCTTGTTGAAAACCCATAATTTGCACTCAAAAGCACTAAAATGTCCCCAAGTTTAGAAGCTGGTCTATTACCATAGTAAAAGGAAAGAACTACGTTCACTCAGACCCCGTGCGCGCGATAATTACCTACGCACGTAGGGCTGGTCACTTTTAGTTTATTCAATCGTCATAAATACAGAGCTAGTTTTTATATACAAAATTAAAATAAATTATCTTGAGACTTAGGCAGAACATCAGGGATCCATAATACAAAGTTTCTTAATTATATGTTTTTATGAATAGAACGGGAGCAGAGTATTTTTTTTCAATGATATAATGTTTTTAGTGTTGTGATTGGAAAATATCTTGTCTATATGTCATCCAAATACAACACAGTATTTTCTTTTCTAATATTTTGCCATCTTTCAGCTTGAATAAATAAATACCGAGCGGTAGCGGCGATCAATAAATCCTCGGCGCACGGCAATGCGTACGAAACGACGGTGCAGTCTTGCCGGGCGCACCTTTAGCAGTTTTAAATTTTGTTATTGTGTGCGTGCGGCGACTCGTAGGTACTGGCACGCACACATGCAAACTGCACTCGGTTCGTTTTTATGAAGACAACTTACTTCTTTCCTTTTACTATGATATTTCTCTCAACATTTTCAATTATAAGGCGTAAGTATTTGCTGAGACGCAGCGCAGGGCAGGGCAGATAGATATTCAAAGCGTTACAAAATCTGCCCTACCTTGCGCTGCGTGGATCCGCGTCGTCTGCCTCCTGCAGCCTCATGGTTTATAATCGCGGTAGATAATTATTTAAACTCCTGGCTATTCTTATTTAAAGGCTCATGAGCATAGCTTGCTACCATCAGGTGGATACATGCCTTTTTTTCAGATACTTGCTTATAATGTTTGCATTTACGTAGTGTTCTTTATCATCGAGCATGTGCCAGCATAAATAATAAATTGGTAGTATACATTCAGTCTCCGTTCGCAGGTTCGACTGACGATATCACGGTACCTCCCGGGCGTGTTCGCTGAGGCCATGCGCGAGAGCGCACCGGCGAGCGCCGTGCACATGTTCGACGCATCCCACGAGCACCCCGAGCTCGTGTGGGGCGACGACACGCGGCGCCGCCTCGCCGCGCACGTCGCCGCGCTCGCCGACAGGTGCGTGTGAGCTATACATGTGTACCTACTGATGTGGCCGTGCACATGTTCGACGATTCCCACGAGCACCCCGAGCTCGTGTGGGGCGACGACACGCGGCGCCGCCTCGCCGCGCACGTCGCCGCGCTCGCCGACAGGTGCGTGTGAGCTATACGTGTGTACCTACTGATGTGGCCGTGCACATGTTCGACGATTCCCACGAGCACCCCGAGCTCGTGTGGGGCGACGACACGCGGCGCCGCCTCGCCGCGCACGTCGCCGCGCTCGCCGACAGGTGCGTGTGAGTTATACGTGTGTACCTACTGATGTGGCCGTGCACATGTTCGACGCCTTCCACGAGCACTCTGAGCAATCGTGAAACATTTTTTCCATGTGTAATCTGCTAACTTTTACTCAACCGGCATGGTTTACTACGGCCTAATTGACCCTTACCCTGACAGGAAATCTGTACCCAATAACGGAATAGTATGTTTAGATACTATACAAAACCATAATCATATACATTTTTCAGGCATTATAGTGACCAACTTCGCGACCCCAACGCTCTATTCGAAGACCGCGAGACCCTTGAGCGAAGCGCAGCTGGGGAAGAGGCTTGGGCGCCTTCCGGAGAGGTTGTCGTCGATGGCGTGTACCTCAAGCTTTATCTGCAGAACCCACACTGGAATCTTAGAAGCCCTAAGAGATTCCTACAGGAGTTACTCACGGAAACTATTGCGGCTGTGAATAAAGACGCTTCCGAGGTAAGTGATTTGCCTCGATGATCTAGATAACGTAGCAAAAGTCGTACAAGTAAGTAACTTTCAATCTCATTTTCATTTTGTATATCAGGTTGTGAGAATATATACAAAGTAGGATACGATATCGTATAGTTTCATTGTGTTAGGTTGAGGCACATCATATCCTAATAAACTGTTAAAGTTGTCAAAAAATAAAAGGCCGGTTTTGACATTTGAGAAAGACCCTAGGATGTAACTTGGAACGGATCTGAAAGAAACAATAAAATAATAAATAATTACTTAGGGTTTTTAAAAAATACATACATTTTTTGGCGCGTTAAATAAAATCGTTTAAAAACGATTTAAATTTAATTAAACATGCATAGACAACAGGTTATAGTGACTAAACATTCCATAGTTTTAATAAGAATAGAATTTGGTTTTTCATCTTTTCGTGTGAATATTCTCCCGTCTCGAACCCAAACAAAATTATATCTCTTTTCTCTCGCAGCTACGCGAGTTGCTGCGTGAAGTTTTTTATTTGCTACAGACAAATGCTCCTATATGAGTTGTATTAAGTTTATCTTTTTCGTTCTTTATATTATAATTCCTAACTGCCGCAAGTATATTATCACGTATTCGAGGGCTAGCCAATCTTACAACAGGATTTGCGTTAGCAACTCGGTGAAATTTCTAACATCATTGTCGTTTAGTTCGATCCCCACAATTTTAGATAGTTGCTTTGTAATTAATTGTAAGGAGATTTTCATTTTTGTATTCTGGAATACATTGTAATTAGATATTTTTTTCTCGTGTTATCTGTTCCATTTGCTGCCATTGCTTCCGATTCTTTTAGCCGATCCAATATCGGCTATATTATATATTTATTTTCATAACTTCTGACATTTGGGAATCATACTTTGTATTTAATACCTCTTGAGTATCATGACCATCTGATCAAAATATAACTGCTTTTTTAACTTCATCTGGATCTTCACGCATCAACGAGAACTCAGATTTTAGGTCTTTAATGTTCCACTCTTGATAAAATTGATTTAAACTTTGAAAGAGAAATGTTTTGGGTATCAAGCTTATCATTTATTTCCTGACGCAAATTTCGAATTTCAACCAAAATGGTCTCCTGATTTTTGTAATCTGAGTGTGGCAACACAGTTGGTGACGACAGTTGAGGTATCTGTTCTACTGGTCTACAAATTTTTCCTTGGATTGGTGTATTTGTGTTATCCTGTTTGGGTCTGCTAGATGCACAGTCTGGATAAATCCACTTAGTACGTGGCGTAGAAGACTCGTCGTACTTTACACATTCAACGTGATTTTGAAGTGTGCATTTAGCAATGGCGCACTTATCTTTTGTGTCACTGAAATTGTAGATTTGCAGCCCGCGCATATCATCTTTACAATAATTTAGGTAATCTGATAAATATAGGTATGTACACAAATACAATATAATACGTAAGTTTTTACACTTAATATATTCCGAAAACTATATAAAGTTTAAAAAGCTAAGCAAATAAACATGTTTTGCTGTAAATTTTTTACCCGAATAGTAATATTGGTCCAGGAGCCGCCGCCTATTTTTTTTAGTGATTAATAACTGGCTGAATATTTGTGAGTAGGTATGTTCGATGCCACACGCAAATTTTTCTCAGTGAAAAATGTCGATAGAGGTAGCTATTAAGTATCAGTGGAATCGAAAACTTCCAAGCGTAGGAACGAGAAAATGTACCACTAAATTTGTAGGACTATATGGCCATTTCATTATACAAATATTGACAAATTATAATATTATTATTGCTGCATTCAATTAAATATTGCTGCATTCAAAAATCAGATGGTTAATAATTTGAATGACCTTTTTATTTATATTTGTCTCTATATTTGTAGTGGACCACGCTCCAGTCAAAACACCCATTTTGCAGGACAATAAAATTGTTATTCCGAGTTTATTATCCAATTATCTTAACATTTAAACTTACTGTTAGTCAGACAATATCGACACCCCACCTAATCGAAATGTTTTATACCTGCGCACTTTATTAGCTACCTCTATCAAGATTGTTCATATGGAAAAACTTGGGTGTCTCGTCAAACGGAAGCTACTCACAAAGATTGAACGTGTTATTAATCACTTAAAAAAATAGGCGGCGGCTCCTTTACCATAGTTGTATTTTTTGATATCGAACTATTGAAAAAAGTCTTCGTTAAATATTTACTTATTTTACCCACTGTTCACTTGTTTTTACTGACAGTTTTTTCTTGCATATATTACTTTATAACACGCGTACTATTTCGATAAAATAATAGCGAATATAAACATTTTTTTAATTAAAATGTTACGAGCAACAAAACATATCTCAACACCATGTCTACCCTTCAATGAAATATAATAATACTAGTTGGTGTTTCTATTATTTAATTGTGTGTGTATCGCTCATACATTCAGTAGCGAATACAACTTGCAATCATCAGTCATAACGTCAGTTTTATTTTCTCCCCAAGCTACAAACCAACATCGACCTTATTACCATTTCATATGGTCCAAATGACCCGGATGTGAACTGGATACCGACATTCCGAGTGAAGTGTTTTTAACATTAAACTTGATAAAATAAACTGAAATCAGAGTGACTTTTGATGTGATTAATTTTACTAAAGCCTTGCTACGTTGTTATACTACCTACTACTGTAACAATGTCTACTTCAGAAGAACAAGAAAACATTCTGTTGATTTTGGAAGAAAGTGCCGAAAAGTTACGAAAAACACAAATAAATTTGAAGAAAACACCAAAAGAACGTCTAACAAAAGGGTATGTGGAAGCAAGAATATCGCTTGTTAAAGAATATTGGACAACATTCAAACAAACGCACGATGAATTAGTAAAATTAACGCCCAGAGCGAAAGAGTCGCAATTGCGTATTTTGCAAAAGACGAATTTTACGTTTATGAAGATTTGTACAATTCATTACAATGTGAAAGTCACCAGATCTGAAAACAGAATACACAAATGTTATAAATGATTACTTGATACAGGGACATATGGAAGAAATATCTAAAGCACGCTGTAGTACGAAGCGACAAAGAAACTTCCCGAACACGCGTAGTTTTTGACGCTTCCTGTAAAGGCACAAACAACATTTCATTAAATGATGAACTGCACGTTGGTCCACAGTTACAACATGACTTGCGAAATCTCATAATTAGATGGCGATTGAAACGCGTCTGCTTCATGGCTGATATAAGACAAATGTACTGACAAATTCTGGTGACCAAAGAAGACGCAGATTACCAGAGAATACTGTGGAGAGCCAACGAAAGCGATGATATGAACGAATATCGTCTCCTGCGTGTAACATTCGGGACTGCACCTGCACCATATCTAGGAGTCAGAACACTTCATCAAGTGGCAAATGACGAAGGAGCAAACAATACGTTGGCTGTTCAGAGCATCAAAACTAATTTTTACATGGACGACTGGTTGGACGGTGCAGATGACGTCAGTACTGCCGTTTTATTAGCAACAGAAGTTACACAGATACTACAAAAAGTTGGTTTTGAACTTACTAAGTGGTCGTCAAACAATCTAGAGTTCATGAAAAGTATACATCAAGACAAGCGATCTGCTAAGGCGCATATCGACATGAATCTAGATGGAACGATCAAAGCACTGGGGATAGTGTGGAATCTCAGCAACGACAGCTTTCAATATAATCTGGAACTTCCGTCAACAACAACAGCCAATGATATAAGCAAACGAAGTATTCTATCGGATATTCAAAAACTATTACATCCATTGGGTTGGATAGCACCATGCACAGTGCTAGCCAAAATCCTCATGCAAAAATTGTGGCTTGCGAGATTGTCTTGGTATCATTGATTTATTAATTCATAGATGCACAGTTTCGAACAAACGAAACGTCTAAAACTGTCGCCAGTTGTATCATAAGTAGGTAGTTATAGTTATGATATAAATGCATTCTTTCCAAATTCAACCTTACACGTATGGCTTAAAGTTGTATTTACAAAGCATTATGCAAAAAGCAATAAAATTTTACGACCGAAATTTGCGGGCAGTCAAGGACGGCGTGGAGACGAATATTTTTTTTATAATTTTCATGTATGAACATTTACTTAGTTTATTAAATTTGTTTAATTTATAAATGTGTTCCAAACTCATATTTATACTTTTATCTGATCGTATTAATATGCTTTTAGGTAGAATATTTATTTATATATAAATAATATAAAACACTTAAATATAAATTTTAGTTTTTATTCCCAATATAGTAATATAGTAATTCTAATATTATTAGTAGTACCCAGATCTATTCTAGTCTAGATCAATGGCGTCATAATAAACATTGACAATAAAGTAGTAAGTAAATCAATTTCCTTGAAATAAATGAAGCTTATTGTAGAGTTGTCTTTTTGAATTAGATTTCAGCTTTTCTGTTGATTTTTTTTGCGATATAATGTAAACTAATAGAAGATAAATCTATAATTTTTTTTATCATCCATCCATCCTTCAGCCTTTCAACGTCCACTGCTGGACATAGGCTTCCCCAAGAGAACGCCACAACGAGCGGTCCCGTCATGGGGGATAATGCCGTAATCGACACGCTTGTCAGGCGGGTTGGCGATCGCAGTGGATGTTGTTTATACTCGAGAGAGTGCTGCTGCCCACTCCCCCGGTATTCCCACAGTCGGCTCTTACGACTCCCGTGGGTAGAGAGGGGTGGGACAATTCTAAAGCCGGCCCCACACGGCCAGAAATAAATTCCCAACCAAATTTTTCTATAATAGCTTTTATAAGACTAATTTTATGATTAAAAAGAGCAGGTTGTTGGAGGGAATGTGTATCAATACCAGAAAATATAATTAAATTTAATGTACATTTTAAAACTAAGGAACACAAATAGGCCTTGGTTTTGTTTTTTGATCACATATGCGCTGTTCTCGTCTTATTATCTACGGTTTTATTACATACAGTATATTCATCTCCACTAGCGTAACATAGACCAACAAAAACTTTTAAATCTATTAGTATGTGACAACATAATTTATATATGTTGTATTATGATACAACATTTCAACATTCATTATTGAAGCATAAAAGCCATAAATTCAACAACTTAAATGATTATCTTATAAAATACTTGTTGTGCCCTTCAAATTCGCTCGCCGTTTAATTAAAAAAAAGAATACATATTTATAAATAATTTAGAGCAAGCTTTATCATCTGATTGGGTCCCTAGGAAAATCAAAATCATCACATAAATGACAATGTTATTGATATTAAAACTTTGTAAATAAAACAATGTAACTAATTCCATCCATCCATCCATCCATCCATCAGCCTTTCACCGTCCACTGCTGGACTTAGGCCTCCCCAAGAAGACGCCACAACGAGCGGTCCCGTCATGGGGGATAATGCCGTAATCGCCACGCTTGGCAGGCGGGTTGGCGATCGCAGTGGATGTTGTTAATACCCGAGGGAGTGCTGCTGCCCACTCCCTCGGTATCCCTCAGTCGGCTCTTACGACTCCCGTGGGTAGAGAGGGGTGGGACAATTCTAAAGCCGGCCCCACACGGCACATGTAACTAATTACTTAATATTAATATAAAAAAAAAAAAACATTCAACAAGGTGACTCTATTCGTTTTTAGAACCGAGAACGTCGTATTACACAGACTAGTTGGTCGTATTATGCGATCAAAGTGAGCAAAATGCGTTGAAGTATGAGACTGCCTTTGTTTTAATACATACTCTATTTGACTGGTTCATACAGGGCCATCGTCGATAATTTGAAACAAAATATATTGAAAAATTAAAAAATGCGACTCTTAAGCAACAAAATATGTATGAAATAGAAATACTGTCTATTAATACATACCGAAAATAAGAAACGCCATCTTTTTTTTGTACTTTTAATGCACTATTTCGGCATTTATTCATCGAACAATTAGACATTTTGACACGCTTCGTCTACTCGCGCGTCGAAATAATACTAAACGAAAGGAGTGCAAGAAAGCGTAATCTGCACTCCTTTATAGTGGACACTTTTCATGCCTGATTGTGTATCTTCTCTTTTTAATATATCAATGCTTGGGATGAAATTGTTAGCGAAGAACTAAAAGAAGAATTTATTACGAATCAGAACTCACTTTGCCAACGTCAACAATATACTGTTACAGAGATGGTTAAACACAACAAACATAAACAAATCAGAGATTCAGCTTCACGGGTTTAGCGACTCATCAATGCGTGCTTATTCGGCTGCAGTGTACTTAAGAACCAAAGCTGAAAATTATAAAATAAAAACGAGTCTAGTCGCTGCAAAAACTGTCTCACTGCCACGCTTGGAACTACTTGGCTTATTAATTCTCTCACGACTGATGAAACAAGCTGGAAAAGCAATGAACATACCTACCTCAAATATGTATGCATGGACAGATTCTTCAATTGTAGTCGCATGAATGGCCGGAGAGCCTGGACGATGGAAACCCTTCGTGGCCAACCGAGTCGTGGAAATATCTGAAAATTTAAATAACAAGCAAGTATATCACGTAGAATCTTCTCAGAATCCAGCTGACTTGGCATCGCGAGGCATGTTGCTGTCCGAGTTGAGGACGGCTGACTTGTGGTGGAACGGCCCAAGTTGGTTATCTGAAACAGAAATTAAATTTAATAAGCAAAAGGTAATACCCACAGAATTAGATATGAAATCAATTAAGTTGAAGACTTACATAGACACTAAAGAAGATAAGTCTTTGATGGAAGACTTTGAAAACTTTGAAAATCTGACAGAACTACTCAAGACTATAACCTACTGCAGAAGATTTTCAAGTACTAATGATGACATTACTACACAAGAATTGGAAGATGCTTTGACTATTTGCATAAAGAAGATACAAGAAGAAGAATTTCTAGAAGACATTGACAGATTAAAGAATGATAAACAAGTAAAAAGTGCAAGTACGTTGCGATTTCTCAACCTTTGCCTCAGACACGCAAACTTACCTGACGATAAAAAGCATCCAATCATCATCGGGCACAAGAACACGCTAACTCCACTTATCATTGCTGACGCCCATACTAAAACATACAGCTTATGATGAGTTATTTACGATCGAAGTACTGGGTCATAAAGGCCAAAGCCATGGTGAGGAAATGTGCGCATAAGTGCCTTATTTGCGCGAGACTGAGAGCTACCGCAAAGACACAAATGATGGGCAACTTACCAACACAGAGAGTGACCCCTGCACGGCCATTTTTGAACAGCGCTGTAGATTTTTCCGGGCCTTTTCAAACATTGATGTCCAAAGGCTGAGGTAATAAAACCATGAAAACATACGTGGCTATCTTTGTGGACATGGCAACAACTGCAATACATATTGAGTTGGTTGGAGATCTTACTTCCAAAAGTTTTATTGGTGCATTCAGACGTTTTGTAGCCAGAAGAGGCAAATGCAGCCACCTGTGGAGCGACCAAGGTAGAAATTTTGTTGGAGCCAACAAAGAATTGCGAGATGCATGGGACGAGGCAAAACTACAATTCTCTGGTGAGATCGCGCAGACCTTGGCTACGGACGGGACACAGTGGCATTTCATACCAGCCTATAAGCCCATCGTTCGGAGGTTTGTGGGAGACAGGTGTCAAATTAATAAAATACCATCTTAAACGAATGGTCATTGTGTTGTCATTTGACTTATGAAGAGATGACGACGATACTTTGCCAAATCGAAAGCTGCTTAAATTCACGTCCATTATGTCCAATCGACGATACTGACCCAGACAAGAGCCACTTACACCGGGACACTTTTTAATTGGTGAAGCACCTACAGTTGTTCCCTCACCTGATTTAAAAGATATCAAAAGGTCAAGTCTTTCCCGTTGGCGACACAGTCAAAAACTGCTAAATGACTTCTGGTGGTGATGGCAGGATAAATACCTTTCGAGACTCCAACAACGTCCTAAATGGTTAAAGAGAGAGAAAGAGTTTGAGATTGGAGATATAGTACTGATCAAAACCGATAACTTGCCACCCGGAAAATGGTCGCTTGGCCGAATTCTTATCATATATCCTGGATCGGACGGTTTGACGCGAGTGTATAGTGTTAAAAGTGGTGATTCAGTGAAAAAACGAACTATTACCAAATTATGTGCACTACCAATTGAAAGAAAGTAAGCTTTTAGTGCAGTGAATGTGTTAAAAAATTAAGTCAAGCAGTTTGTATATTTTCTTTTTTTTTTTAATTACTAAAAAAAAGAATCTTTTTTTTTTTCCTTTTTATGATTCTCTTTCTCTACAATTGTTATTTTTAAGGCTAGGTACTAACATTATCTAGTAAAACATATAACAATTATACGTCATGGGATGTTTGGATCAACGACTTTAAGATTTTTATAACAATTAATTGATTACTTAAAGTTTTTCAAAATGTTTATTTATGCTTTTTTACATTTTGTAATAACTATTTTTTATATTAAAATTGTTATTTTTACGACCTTATATATTTTTGATCAAAATTTCTTAGGAGTTATTGTAAACAAGTTATTTAATTTGAAATGTTACCTTTATTTTTACATAATACTTTTATATACTTATATTCAGTTTAAAAGGCCTATAGTCCTTTTGGTGGGCGGTATGGTGTTTCTATTATTTAATTGTGTGTGTAGTACGCTCGTACATTCAGTAGCGAATACAACTTGCAATCGTCATAACGTCAGTTTTATTTTCTCCAATGTGTGCGTTGGATAGTGATGTAAGTTTTAAGAGTTAGACTGACTATCGATAAAATGATAAAACAAATCAGTTTCTTTAACGAACTCGCTTATTCAAATAATCATCTTCAACTAATGAAACAAAACAGACATAATAAATTAAAACAAACATAATTAATTAGTTTTCATTTATTTCACCAGCAACGTCAGTCAACGATATTATCCATTTCATAATGGAATTATACACTCAACTTTTAGAAACATAAACCTACTTATAATTTTTAAATTATCGAACTAAATCGGCTTGACTGACAATATCTGCTGTAGAACTTTTATTGCATTTTTTTCATTAATGTGTTAGAAGAAAATGTTCCAAACATTTAGTATAAATATCGACAATATACCTTGTAGATAAAGTCAAGCCCTAGTGTATATGTACCTAAAAACTTTTCCACTAAAATCTTGCAAATATATGCATAACAATGCGATATATTTCTATGTAAAATGTATACAGTAACAATGGGATTGAAATTAATCCGTAACTGAAACAGAAAATATTAGTAATTATGACCTAAAATAAAAGCATTTAAGTTGTGATAACATCCTGAGAACTTACCTGTGAAACGTGCAATTATCAGGATTGTTTGCATGATTTACATCACAGGCACTCACAGAACAAATAACCATTGTATCTAATAGCTATAATCATATAATAAACAAGATTTATAACACAAATAAATCAAAAAAACCGTGAAGCTAGTTTAAGCTAGACGCCTGTAGACTATCTGTCATTCAAACGGTTTGCAATGACATTAGATTTGCTTTCCTCTTCCATCTTGCTATGTAGCCGTATAAGATTGCTATGTTGCCGTGTGCACACGCTTTGGTGATCTATATGTTATACTATATCTATGGTTGTAACCAATTAATTACTGAATTTGACCAACTTCATTCGATTTTAATAGTAATGATATATTGTGTAGTGATCTTTACTGAAAAGAATGAGCTTGGCGCTCAAAGCCGTAAATAAAATTTTTAATTGGCGATACTAATTCCTATAGAATGGCTTGTCTCTGACCA
The DNA here is from genome assembly GCA_948253155.1 of Leucoma salicis. NCBI lineage: Eukaryota > Metazoa > Arthropoda > Insecta > Lepidoptera > Erebidae > Leucoma > Leucoma salicis. The sequence continues at coordinate 5,937,500 of OX411820.1, read as the reverse complement.
AGCGGCGCGTGACCTAGCGTCCGCACACTGCGCAGTCTTTCGTTCGCCATCTTGTGAAGATGACTGTGCGCTCGTTTATGCTTGATATTTTTTTCTCGACTCGGCTTTGCTTTGGGACTATTACTGTTTTTGATGTTTGTTGTTATATCGTACGAACTCTGTTTCAACATGTAAAAAAGAGGACGTACAATCAACTGCCAGTCACGCGAATTGGCTGTGAAGTTAACCGAATACTTCGAACGCGAATCAGTTAATGGTGAACCTTTATTGTCCGTAACGCAAGCGCAAGATCGCAGAAGCACTAGGAAACGGAAAAAAAACTATTCGAACCATCTTGAAGGAAAAGTATGGGCCTTCCGGTACTGAAGAAAATGTATTACGTACGCCTAAAAAGAGGAAGAAAAGCAAGCCTGTAACAAATTTGATGCAGACTTACTTACTTATTATCACGCCATTTCCCTTGCAGAGTAGGCAGAGAGGACAGAGTGCCAAGAGGCTCTATTCTTGCATACATTTCTAGCTTCCTCAACATTCATAACTCTCTTCATACATGCTCGCCGGTTTCGGAGACTCCTGTCTCCACCTTCAATACATGACCGATTTGGTTTAGGTAGGTGAGTCTCGGTCTCCCCCTGTACCTATATCCTTCCACTTTCGCATTGTATATCTTCTTAACCAGTCGCTCGTCCGGCATTCTTTCCACATGTCCGAACCATCGGAGCATTCCCTTTCGCATCTTTACACCAATACTCTCTTTCATACCTACTTGCTCCCTTGCGGTCGTCGTTACGAATGCGGTCAGTCAGCCTCACACCACAGATTCTCCGCAGAGATCGCATTTCGACCGCATTGATTTTACTCTCATGCTCCTTTTTGCATACCCAACTCTCGCTTCCATATAATAACGTTGGGACAAGCACTGCGTTGTGTATTGCGACACGTGCCCTCTGGCTGAGGTGTTGACTGCCGAGAAGTTGTCCCAATGCTCCGTTCACTCTATTTCCTGCATTCACTCTTCTCTCTACATCATTGGTGTACCTTCCATCCCGACTGAATCCACATCCAAGATATACAAATTCATCCACTTGTTCTAGCACACCATTTCCTATTGCTACTCTAACATAGGTTCTGGCTTCTTCTCTTTCAAAAACCATTACTTTGGTTTTGCTTACATTCACACGTAGGCCCCTTTTCTTACAATCTTCTGCCATTACGTCGACTAGGGTTTGCAGGTCAGTCGCGGACTGCGCTAATAAAACCGCATCATCTGCATATAGCAGACAGTTAACCACTGAGTCGCCCATCTGAACTCCCACATTCATTTCTTTCAACCTTTGTAGAAACATCCAGATATATGATAAACAGTTTAACGCCGATATTGACATCAAACCAGGGTGACATCTCATCATCCAGCCGCACACAAGCTCTGCAGTCCATGTAGTTGGACTGCACCGCTTGTAACAGTCTACCGTTAATACCATACTCCGGTAAAATGTCCCAAAGTTCCTTTCGTACAACCGTGTCAAATGCTTTCTCCAAATCCACAAAACTGCAGAAAACCCTCTGGCCTACAGCCAGATGCTTCTCCAAAATGTTGCGCAGAGAAAACACTTGATCCATGCGTCCCCTTCCACACCTGAAACCTCCTTGTGCCTCACACAAAAAATCATCAGACACCATCCTCATTCTCCTTTCAATAATCTTACCATACACTTTGGCTGCCAAACTGGTCAAGCTTATGGCTCTGTAGTTTGCACAGTCATAACGTGAACACTTGTTTTTAAACAAGGGCACGATGATTGCGCTTCTCCAGTCCTTGGGAACCATTCCTCAGCTCCAACATAAATTAAGAAGCATTAGGAAGGATTCCCAGAGACATAAGCCTCCAAGCTTGATCATCTCAGCAGACACCATATCAATACCCGCTGCCTTACCATTTTTCAAACTTCTAATCGCCCATTCAACTTCATCCATACTAATGTCATCAGAAGATGCCAGTACTGAATGCTGATCTGTTAGACCACATGTGGCACCGGCATCACCCTGAACATGTCATACATATCTCCAAAATATTCACTCCATCGGCTTAACACATATTGTGTTTGCGTAAGAATGTCTCTACCTTTAGACCTTATTTTATTCATTCTGAAAGCTGACCAACCACTCCGAGATTTCTTCACCTCCTTCCAGAAAAGTTTGGTGTTACTCTCGAAGTTTTTGGTCAGCCTTTCTTCTGCAATCATATTTGCTCTATCACGCTTCTCTTTCACTAAGGCCTTGGTGTCATTCTTACGTTGCCGGTATATTTCTTTCTTCTGTTCTTTCATACTTGCACTCAGGTTCAAAGAAGATACATAGTCCAGCTACGCTTTCTTCTTTTGGTATACGGAAGCTGCTACTTCCGTATCCCACCATGCATCACCTTTCACTTTCCTATGCTTCTTTGAGTATCCACATACTTCTTTCGCTGTATCTACCATACTATCTTTCAATACTCTCCAGCATTCTTCTATGTCGGATCCCGGCTGACTTGCCATTGTCAGCCGTTCACGGACACCCTCTGCATACTTTGCTCTTACACTATCTTGATGCAGACGCTATTCAAAACGTGTATGCTTATTACACAAGAAATTAATACCCAACTGTGAGTAAATTGCTGATATCACTACGAGAGGCTAGCCTGTTTAGTGGCAGTTCCGCGTCTTTAATAACCATTATGAAGCAAATTGGATTCAAATACAAGAAAACCGACAAGAGAAAAATTATGATGGAACGATATGATTTAATTTTGCACAGAGTATTATTCTTGAGGGAGATGAACAAAACCATATATTGGGACAATGTCATATTTATCGATGAGACTTGGCTGAACTCGAATCATACCGTGTCACAATCGCGGACGGACAATACCAAGGCATATTGCTCAAAAGTGCCAATGGAAAAACTTACCATTCAGTTCAAATAGAGAAAGCACCTACTAAAGCAAACAGATTTAGTGGCTTGGATACAAAGACAAGGCGTTGAAGCTGACATGAAATTGTTGAAAGCTGAATTGCTGGAACTAGTAAACGAAAATAAACCTGCGAAACTAAAATATAAAATTGATGAATTGGCACTTTAGCATGGACACAAAATGATAAGAACGCCGTCGTATCATTGTCAGTACAATGCTATTGAGTTGATCTAGGCTCAATTCAAAGCCTCCGGCTCCCCCCCGGGCTGGGCGTAATTTGCTACGCAGACGATACGCTCGTCACAGCCCGGGGCGGGACCCTCGAGGAGGCGGCAACGCTGGCCACCTCAGGAACCGCGGAGGTGGTCAGGCGGATCGAGGCGCTGGGGCTTAGGGTGGCCCTTGAAAAGTCGGAGGCCCTACTCTTCCATGGGCCCCGACGCGGCCCACCCGCCGGCGCCTCGATAACGGTCAACGGTGTGGGCTTTCCAATCCAGGCCCACATCAAGTACCTGGGCCTGGTATTGGATGGACGGTGGCACTTTGACGAGCACTTCCGCCGTCTTGCGCCAAAGCTCGTCGGCACGGCGTCCGCCCTCGGGCGACTGATGCCGAATTTGGGCGGACCGAGTCTCGCGTGTCGACGACTCTACGCGGGGGTAGTACGGTCAATGGCACTGTACGGCGCGCCCGTGTGGGCGGAGTCCCTGGCCGCTCGCAATAGGGCCCTTCTGTGGCGTCCACAGAGGGTCGTAGCGGTCAGGGCAATACGCGGGTACCGCACGGTCTCGTGCGATGCAGCCTGCGCGTTGGCCGGAACCCCCCCGTGGGATCTGGAGGCGGAAGTGCTCGCCGACGTTTATCGGCGGGCGTCGACGGCGCGGGCGGGTGGCAGCCGCCCCTCGCCAAGCGCAATCTCTGCGTGGCGGGAAGATGCCCGCCGCGCCACCGTCCTAAAGTGGAGGTCTCGGCTGGAGACGCCCCGGGCTGGTCTCTGGACCGTGGGGGCGCTCCAGCCGATCTTGGAAGAATGGGCAGGGCGGCAGCACGGGGTCCTCACCTTCCGGTTGGTGCAGGTTTTGTCGGGGCACGGTTGCTTCGGCAAATACCTGCACACGATCGCTAGGAGGGAGACGACCCCAGGCTGTCACCACTGCGACTGCGGCGAGGACTCGGCGCAGCACACGCTCGAGTCGTGCCCGGCCTGGGATGTGCAGCGTCGGGAACTCGCTGCAGTCATAGGCGTGGACCTGTCGCTGCCGGCCGTTGCGCGAGCGATGGTTGGCAGTGACAGGGCCTGGACCGCGGTCGCCGCCTTCTGCGAGGCTGTCATCTCGCGGAAGGAGGCGGCGGAGAGGGCCCGGGAGGAATCCTCCTTCGCGGACCCGATTCGCCGCCGGCACGCGGGGCGGCGTGCGCGCGCTTACCTGCGCCTGATGCCGCCCTAGCCGAGGCTGCGGACGGTGGGGTCGGGGAGTACCCTGCCGTCCGCGGAAGCCTACCGCGAAGGTGTGACGCCCAAGTGCGCGGGGCGTCGCACAAGAGAGGGTGCCCGAAGGGGCTGCCGCCTGCGGATCGCGGAGAAACGACGCGGTTCCCGTGATCCGCCGTAGCAAGGGCGGGTGGAGGCGCACGGTGGGTTTTTAGTGGGCGAGAGCCCCACACTACCCCGTTGTCTCCCCGGGCAGCGGGGTGAGCGGTAGGACATTTTTGCCCACCTAAAATAAAAAAAAAAAAAAAAAAAGGCTCAATTCAAAGGATACGCTGCACGCCACAATACAAAGCCGCCATTCTCCACTAAGAAATTGATGACATTGATGAAAGAAGCTTGGTCCAAAATTACTGAAGAAACTGAGCAAAAGTGTTGAAAAACTCGAAAAATAATAAAGGAAGATTATGACAGAGACGTCAATATTGATAATATAATTGAAAATTAAATAATTATATTTACAGGTGGCGATAGCTCAACTGACGATTTTGGCTCATCATCCGAAGAAATTGATTGAAAGAAGAGCTTTCGCTTTTTCTTGATTTTTTTTTTGTGATTGAGTGAATATTATTTTGTAACTAAAGACAAAATTATTAAATTAAAGACAAATAGACCTTTCGATTTTTTTTTTATAATTTCATATTACCTACAATATTAAAGATTAAGTTAAATATTCTAATCAGAACTTTAATCCAATGCACTTTCACAATACATAATCAAATCGATCATATACTCATACAAACTTGAATTGATTTATCGTGAGTATCGAGTACCGAGTCGTATGGTTACATTCCTAGTTACGTCGCGATGACATATTTCAAAACGGGCCTATTATATTTTTACGTCTATAGCCAAAATCAGTAACCTCTCAACTAATGGCAATGATTTGACGCGGTATCAAATAATTTGTGTCGATCCTTTCTTTATATCGCATTGCCGCTTTGAATGTTATCTCTTGTTGCTCTCGCTGAACGTTATACTATTTTGTGTGTTCTTTATTTACGTAAGCGACTGCTGATCATGAGGTCTCGGGTTCGATCCCTGCGTCGGCCAGTGCAATTGAGAATTTTCGTAAAAAAAAAAAAAAGAAATATGCTCAGTAGCAGCCCGGAGTTTGGAAATGTGCCCGGTAGACGTCAATAGGCTCGCCCCCTATTACGTGGACTTAAACATAGCTGGCGAGTCGAGGGTGTATAATACACCTCTGCCTACCCCTTCGGGGAATACAGGCGTGATGCTATGTTATTTACGTAATTCAAGTAAATTGTGAAATAATGTTGAGGCAATGAGATCGATATTATCGATATTTAAAACTTCGATATAAATATCAATCTATTCGGGCGTTCAGGGTAGCCGCGGTGACACGTGCGCGCGCGCGCTTTGCGCGGCGTTACAGGCGCGGCCGGCGCTGGGTGACACGTGCGCGCAGTTGGGCGAGCTGCCGCGCCTCGTGCGCCTGCTGCCCGTCGCGCCGCACCTCGCCGTACCCGTGCTGGCCGCGCTCGCGTCCTCGCAGGTACTGCCTCCGACCCAGATATGGGACCGACTGTACGTACGCGCTAGGTGACACGTGCGCGCAGTTGGGCGAGCTGCCGCGCCTCGTGCGCCTGCTGCCCGCCGCGCCGCACCTCGCCGTACCCGTGCTGGCCGCGCTCGCGTCCTCGCAGGTACTGCCTCCGACCCCGATATGGGACCGACTGTTTGTACGCGCTGGGTGACACGTGCGCGCAGTTGGGCGAGCTGCCGCGCCTCGTGCGCCTGCTGCCCGCCGCGCCGCACCTCGCCGTACCCGTGCTGGCCGCGCTCGCGTCCTCGCAGGTACTGCCTCCGACCCAGATATGGGACCGACTGTATGTACGCGCTGGGTGACACGTGCGCGCAGTTGGGCGAGCTGCCGCGCCTCGTGCGCCTGCTGCCCGCCGCGCCGCACCTCGCCGTACCCGTACTGGCCGCGCTCGCGTCCTCGCAGGTACTGCCTCCGATCCAGATATGGGACCGACTGTACATACGCGCTGGGTGACACGTGCGCGCAGCTGGGCGAGCTGCCGCGTTCGCGTCCTCGCAGGTACTGCCTCCGACCCAGATATGGAACTGACTGATATGTAACTGACCAACACCAAATTTTATCGTAACTGGCCTCGTAGTAAAGACTGAAAGTCTTCGAACTGTCATCGAACAAACAAGCCAATCAGGAATAAAACGCGAAATATGGAACAAATCGTGTACTGCGCTGTTAGAAACTTTCTTACCAAGCGAGAAAAATTGGTTAAAACAATATCTGAACAAATCTCATCCATTTTCGGGACCTCTTCCATCCATCTATCAGTCTTTCATCATCCACTGATTGACATAGGCCTCCCCAAGAGAACGCCATAGCGAACGGTCCTATGCCGCCTGCATCGAACGACTGCCTGTGACTTTGACCATGTCATCGGTCCACCTGGTGGGAGGCTGTCCTACACTGCGCCGTCCGATACGCGGTTGCCACTTGAGAACTTTTCTTCCCCAACGGTTGTCAGTTCATCGAGCGATGTGGCCTGCTCATTGCCACTTCAGCATGCTGACCCGGCGGGCTATGTCGGTCATTCCCGTTTTCTGGATTCGTCGGTTGACCTCATTCTCGAAGTTGTGTCTACCTAACTGGACAGTTTGTTCTAGGTATATATAGTGGTCGACAACTTCGATAATCGCGTTCCCGACCAAGACCGCTGCGGAAATGACATGGTTATTGTGCATGAGATTCATCTTGTCCACGTTCATTTTAGACCCACTAGTCGGTGGAAACTGCTGAGGTCGTTGAGTATGGTACCAAGGTCCTTCAGCGATTCTGCCATGACCACGACAACATCTGCAAATCGAAGGTGAGTGACGTATTCGCCATTTATGTTGATGCCGAATCCGGTTCTTGAAAACATCTTCCAAAGCAATAGTGAAGTGTTTCGGGGACATGACGTCTCCCTGTCTAACGCCTTTCTGCAGTTAGATCGGCTTTATGCGCTTGTCTCTTGACTCGGACAGACATAGTGACATTTCTATACAAGCACTTCAATACTTCGATGTACCGATACTCAATTTGGCACCGCTGAACTGATTTGACTGCAGCACCGCTCAAGTTTCCTGCCCTCAGAAACTATAGTAATTCCGGCGTCTCCTGGTGCTTTTCCGTCCTTTAGTTGTTTGAGAGCCATTCTGATCTCGTACAGGCTGACGTCCGGGATATCTTCAGTACCGAGTTAGCTTGGATCTGGTCTCATGGACCAAGCTGACAACAGGGTTCTGGGATCTGTATAACTGTCCATAGAATTTGTAGATCTCTCTTAATATCTCATCTTTGGAAGAAACAACAGTGCTGTCATTGGTCTTCAGCTTGGTCAGCTGGCTTTTCCCAACAGACAGATCTCTTGCGAACGCTCTGGAACCTTGGTTTCGCTCTATCGCCTCATTAATACGCAGGGTATTCAATTGGCGAAAGTCTTGTCGCCCTTCGAGATCTGCCTGTTTAGTCGCCTCTGATTGGACCAATCAGCCGAAGACTGCACCGTCATTTCGGTACGTCTCGCCATGAGCTTAATATTTTGGTCTGAAAGCTTTTGAGTCCTATTGATGCGACTGGTCTTAAAGAAGGTCGACCCGACTAGGTGGACAGTTTCCACCGAACATGTTGTTCATATCGCTCGCCGATTCGCACTCGTCTAGACATTGAAAGCAGAAGTATTTTCTAATTGAAGCTGAAAATTTCGGGGTTCTGATATTGAGCAGTTGTTGGTCGGAGCGTAGACTTCATCAAGTGCGACCTCTCGACTTTCATATTTAGATTCAATATACCTCTAACTAAGCGGTGATCACTCCCAATTTTAATCTGCTTTCTCTTCTCTGCTTGTGTTATTCCTGCTGATCACTGAGACATCATTGAATGTGTGGTTTGTCCGTTAAGATGAAGTCAATCTCAATTTTCACTGAACCATCAGGGCTAATCCAGGTCCATTTTCCCATTTTCCTTGGGGCTGCTTCCTGAAGAAGGAATTCATCATGAAGAGGCCTTTCTTCTCCAGAAAATCAGACAGCATCTCCTCTGCCCCTGTGGTTCCTCTGCCCAAATCCATATTGCCCCATCTTCAGCTCATCGTGTTTCATTATGTTGTAGTTTTGCGTTGAAATATCCCATAACCACCGTGAAGTGACTTTTAGACGCGTGAATGGCTTTCGATATGTCCTCGTAAAGGGCCTCCACTTCGTCGTGGGAATATGTCGAGTTCGGTGTGTAAATCTATATGACCTTCAGCGAATACCGTTTGGTTATTCTGAGTATAAGGTACATTACCCTACTCGACACACTCTCAATGCTCTCCACGTTACCTATGAGAGACTTTCGAATGATAAACCCGACACCACCCTGGGACTGGTGGTCGCCCTCCCGGTGGAAGAGTAAGTTTCCGGACTGGAGTATTATCGTGCCCTCATCTTGTCTTCGCATTTCTGATCCTATAATGTCCCATCGGATCTTGCTCAATTCCTCTTCCAGCCCGGTGATCGTCTTGTCAGTCCTCAGTGTCCTAACGTTGTGTGTTACCAGGGCCAGAAGTGGTAGCCGAATTGCGACTGGGGATTCTTAGCACCCCCTCCGCCGTTACCGGGCCCGCTACCGTTAGTTAGGCCACGGAATAGCGGAGCTGCTGTGACTGGTGGTTGTGTGTGTGTGTGGTAGTCGCCACGCTTGACAGGCGGGTTGGCGATCGCAGTGGATGTTTTTAATACACAGGGGAACGCTATTGTCCGGTCCCCCGGTAATCTCTTAGTCGGTTTTTACAACTCCCATTGGAAGAGACGGGGTGGAACTATTCTTGATGCTGGGCCCCACACGGCCGGTCGTTGCGGGGCCTCTTACCCGGGCAAAACTATGATTTACCAATGACATGCTCCTTTATCTACCTCTTTAAACTAGACTGTGACTCGCTTGAAGACAATTCACGGCCAGGACAGCCGATTGCGGTGACCATTTCGAAAATCATTCACTAAATCAAGAATAATATTGGAAGTAGCTCGTAGAAATATTTGTAGTACAAGATACAAATATTTTTTAAATTCTTCATGATCACTTTGGCACGATTAAAGTCCGCGCGAAATAGGTACCGAGAATGCTCACGCCGCCTCAAAAACAACATCGCGTGAAGTGTTTTCGCGAGTAATAGAAATTTATGTAGTGGCACAAAAAAGGTACACATACACACACACACAAGAGATAAACTGGAGAATACTAGGTAACAATCCTAAAGTAGTTAAAAAGAAAATCACAAAAAAAACGGGTTTCTGTAGTGGGTGAGGGCCCACACTACCCTGTTTGTTTTCCCGAACGACAAAAAAAAAAAGGGTTGATCCTCATCATTTGAAAACGATCTCAACCAGAACGGCTCCTGTGAACTTTCTTAATAAATTATTCAGTCTATTAGGTTTTTCTTTTTTCAACTGTAACTTGAAAATCATAAATTACCATAGAGCTTGCTCGTCACGGTGGAAATTCTTGCAAGGACAACGTTAACATCAACATTTTACATAATCTTACTGCTCGTAAAAATCTTTCTTTGAGTATAGAGTATATTTATATATAATATGTATGTAACAGGCTTGCGTGGTGGCGCTATCGCAAACGGAAGTGATGTCAGGGCTCAAGACAGCCATAAAATCTTGCCCTGAGATAGTGAGCTGCGCGTGCGAAGCGCTCGCCAACATATTCTCAAGCAACGCGAACATCGACAGGCTTGTGTTGCAGGTTAGTACAATTTTTATATATTATTTTAAAATTACGCGTGTGGCAAACATTTGTACTGTCCACCTGATGGTAGGCAGTTACTGAAGGTTATAGACAACACACCAGAGGCATCATTCGTGGGTCGCTAACTCCTAAGAAAAGGGATAAGACATGGAGAAGAAGGATAATAAGGAGAGGATAAGGATTCTCTCTAGGCCTAGTAAGGGCCTTCGGTGCTCTCACTAACCATATGAAACGTAAGCAGGAGTACCTATTGTTGTTTCACACTGATTTTCTGATACTACCCATATGCTGGGTTAAGCAAAGATTTACCTCTAAAAATATTAGACATTTATAATACATATTGAATGTTGTTATAAAGGTGATTAATTGTTATCGATTATACTCTATTCCAATTACGAAGTCCCATTTGACAGATGTCAATAATCAAGTACTAGTAAAGTACCGCAATACGTCGATACTCGACGATATTGATCTCCGATTACTATAACGAACAAATTAAAATCGTATTGGCAGAAAAAGGATTAGCATCAAATTAAAATTTATAAAACTTTGTTTTTTAAATTTAATTAGATAATTTTACTTGATATTTTTATCAAGGTGGAACTTATTCATCATCACTAGCCGAAATCGATATTTCATGGTCGGCATCGTCGTCATCACCCTCATCATCGTCTGTAGAATCCCCTGTATTTATTATAATTTGGTTATCTATGACGGCATCGATATGTGTGTCTCTGTCCCAATCAGCGAAAATATTTTTTTTGTTCGTAAAACTACACTTTTCCAATTCGCGGCAGTAACACTATCACAAGCTTCTTGCAAACAATGACAGCATTTTGTTTGCAGTAAACGGTGGGCTGGTATTTTTACGAGCCGCATAACCTAAAATAAAGGTATGCGTGTTAATAATAGCAACAGATAAAATGTTAAAATAGGTAAAATTAATTATAAAAAAGATTTGTTTAAATTCTTACCTTTAATTTGCGCCCAAATCAATTCTATGGCATTGTATTGTCAATGGTAGGGTGGAAGGCGCATTACATTGTGTCCGGCTTTTTTTTAGCTTATTTCGTCCAATACGTATTTTGGTCTAGCTGGCTTATTTATAGCCAAATGCAGCAGCTCAACTTTTAACATGGACATGTCAGCAACAATATTATTGTCATTCAGCCATTTCACAATATCGGTTTTTTTGCTGCTAGAAGTTGGAGGCTTACTTATTTGTACTGAATGATGTGCATGCGATCGTCTATGGCTCATTCAAGATTCTCGTAAAGTATTCGACAATTTATCGAGAGTCGGCAATTCGTTCCTGCTATAGCCTGTTCCTGCCATAGATATAGTTTCTAATGGCGTCGTTATCAAAATTGTCGATATGTGTAACTATCGATCTTCTAGCTTTTTTCTTAAGTGGCGATTTTAATTTGTTATCTTCCGTTAAATTTTTACCATGTTTTTCCTTACTTATTCGGGAAACAGTTTTTCGACTAATACCAAGAGCTGTACTTACTCGGTTAGTCACTTGTGAAAGTGGCAACAATGGACCACCATTCTGATACTCTCTTTCAAAGTAATCTTGTAGGCGTACTACAAACTCTCGCGCTTGACTGCGCAACACTGTTCTTTTAGTGGTCTCAATTTCGGCCATAGTGTTTATAAATAAGAGGTGATCTATTTCGAGGTTCATAACAACGAAAGAACTATCAAACAATTATAACTACAATAACAAGAACGAAATCAAAACACAACACAAAATTAACTAAACTGAACACGCGTATCGTATACAAGGCTTCAGCACTCGTACTAAAGAGACAAACAAAATGGCGGGTCGTGATCACGATGGACGCAGACAGATTTCACTCGCGAAAAGAATCTGCGGGCTTAGAGTAAAATTCACAACGTTGCCTTCGAGCCATAAACGTCTTGTCTGTGATTGGCCGAGAGGCCGACCGGTGACGTCATGCCGAAGCGTGATGACAAAAACCAAGAATGTACAATATTTTGAACGAAGTCGATGGTCGAAAGGTCACGTGACCATTCAAAGGGCTGGACGTTTTCCATACAAAAAGCTAGACTGAATTTCGAAAGCGAACAAAGTGAGTCGATGCCAACGGTCACTATTAAGTGATCTCAAGTCGACCACTCAAAGTGCTTCGATTTTACTTTCAGTTGGAGCGAAAGTTTACGACTGTGTACTTACTATAGTTTTTTATTAAAGTTTATACGTGTTTAATCATTTTATTTTCTTAAGTTGTGTTTGTTGATAAAAATATATCATTATCTACGGTTAGGTACCTATCATAATAGTTTTTAGTTATAAATATGTGTTTATTTTGTGATCCATAATTTCACACTACAACTAGAGCAAAGATGTGTCGCGCTCGCTTGAGCTTGTTGAATGCGTTGATGCTGACATATAGAAGAAATGCTCGACGACAGCGAATGCTGCAACGCAGATCACAACAGCGTAAAAAATATTTACGACAATTTTCGGATGGGCAGTATCACAATGACTATAGATTTGAAAAGGAGGAGTTCCTGTCTGTGTGATGAGCTCAAACGGAATACAACTAAGAATATCTAGAAAGATCTCATTGGAACTCAAGGTAAACAATTTCACATGTAGGTAATAAAAACAGTCGATACTAGCAACTTACCTATTTGTTAATGAGAGAACCATGTAGCTATCACATTCTTAAAATAAACTTTTTTCCTGAGTTATCATTCATCAACATTGTTCTCTCATGCACCACAGAAATGTATAATTTTAATTTAAAAAGAGCATCCGTCGAGTTTATTGCCCTTCTCCACTGGAATGACATTCCGAACCCAACGGACGGTAGTTTTGCATTTTTATGAAAAATAAAAGACATGAACTTTTAATCTGGATTTCCTTGTATTTAATTTTCTTAAGAACTAATCAATAGGTGCATATATAAAATATCAATATATACATATATAAAATATCGGACTAAACACTATTGCAGTAGAAGGAATAAAATAACATCACTCAAGTCTAAATGGAGTGTCAATAGTAGTAGGTAAGCATGTGATCTCAATAATAGTTAAGAAGTCCTTCATGAATTTTAATTTCATGATATATTACCTGCTACCTATCTGTCAGTGATAGTCGCATCCAAATCGGTCCAGACATTCCGAAGATTAGCAGAAAAGAACTGAAAACAGGTAAATCCTATCTGGACAAAACACTTCAACTTTATTTGTATAGGTTTAAATAGAGTTTGCTTTATAATAAGTAAACTATTTTGTGAGCAAAACCAAAATAATGGTTTTTGAAAGAGAACTGCACACCATTTCCTATTGCTACTCTAACAGATCTTAGAGTAAGCAATAGGAAATGGTGTGCTAGAACAAGTGGATGAATTTGTATATCTTGGATGTAGATTCAGTCGCGATGGAAGGTACACCACTGATGTAGACAGAAGAATGAATGCAATGAAATAAGAGTGAACGGAGCATTGGGACAACTTCTCGGCAGTCATCACCTCAGCCAGAGGGCACCTGTCGCAATACATAACGCAGTGCTTGTCCCAACGCTATTGTATGGAAGCGAGAGTTGGGTATGCAAAAAGGAGCATGAGAGTAAAATCAATGCGGTCGAAATGCGATCTCTGCGAAGAATCTGTGGTGAGGCTGACTGACCGCATTCGTAAGAGTGCGAGTAGGTATAAAAGAGAGTATTGGTGTAAAGATGCGAAAGGGAATGCTCCGATGGTTCGGACATGTGGAAAGAATGCCGGACGAGCGACTGGTTAAGAATATAAACGTGTATGAATTATGAATGTCGAGGAAGCGAGAGATGTATGCAAGAATAGAGCCTCTTGGCACTGTTCTCTCTGCCTACCCCGCAAGGGAAATGGCGTTATGATAAGTAAGTAAACTATTTTGTCTTTACCCTTACCATGCCATTATGCTATTCTATATTATGGTGGCTACTATCGGTGTTACAAGCACTAGAAACTGGAGAATTGCCTATCATGCATATCAAACTTATTTCCACTACTATCGTCAAACTATGACACCTGGGAGTTAGGTAGCTATTGCGAAAGCAGCTTTTTAGGGTCTATACAATAAAACAATCATCTCAATCTTTATTAACATAGGGTTACAAAACATATAATCTATACTACAATGAAACACTTAATGCTATGTTTCTATATACTATCACAAAGTTATGAATTCTTATTGTAAAGGATTGACAGACAATCTAGATTGTATTACAACTATCTAGGTCTAGCTTATATAACTGAGCACTAAAATACTATATTGATTGCTGTTGATTCTATATAAACTCAAATTATTTACTAGGTGTCACTATATTTTTATTGATTTACCCCACAAAGTATAGATACTTTAACTATTCGCTACCACTATAACTGTGAGTGATCACTAGAATTCACTAAACCGCTCACAATAGTGTCTGTAATTAATGTTATCAAATAATTAAAGTAAAAAATATAAACTTGTTGAATTTTACTATTGTCTCCGTCTATCTGGGCTCGAACAGCTACCCACTACTGTTTCAAGTGATGCTGCTTCCTGCCTCGGTCCTCCTCCTATTGCAATCTTCTAGTTTCAATTGCTCTAAACATTTATGCAATGGGTTCAAACGGCATTACAGTAAACATATACCCAGAGTTCTCCACCGAGGCCTTGTTAGTTTGAACAGTTCCTGTTAATAAATAGTATTTTGAGAGGAAGTTATTATAACCGTCACATATTATTTCATCACATAGATCAAAGACAGACTTTACAAATGCCACCACCCCATTCGTTCCCACGGTTGCCATGCTGAATGTACTGGCTATTTGAATAACAAGTTCCTATTTTTAAAATAATGTAAGACAACTGAGTCCTAATAAAAAGGTAAAAATATATTTGGTAGGTACTAAAATTTTCATTCTCAAATTTTTAAATGTATAATGCATCCTGTTTTATATCTCTTGTTGCTTTCCTGTTTTTTTTTTTATAATGTAACACATTGTACTATTTAACTCTTTTTTTTGGCATAACCTATGTTCATCATCAAATCTAAACATTCTCATATTCACTTGCACACAAGTATTTTAAAAATATATTAGAATAGTAGTAAGTACATACTCACACATTAACTACATCTCCGCTGGTAGATCTAGCTGCACATTTTCAAGGATCATAAAGCACCTTTACCTATAGCCAGTTTCCAGTGTCTATCTTCCATGTATTTTATTATTACGCTAACAACAATATCAGAGAATCCTCAATATCAGCGTTGCAGTGTAATTTACGTTACACTTCAGCAATATTGCTAAATGGTAGCCTTATTATCATGTAATTTTGTTATGTTTAGCTTCAAGTACCCTAATATGTAATGTTATTCTCATTGGGATTCGTGACAATAAAACTAGTTTTCTTTCGTCTTCTTTCTTTCATATCTGAAAATGCAATTACATATTATATATATATTATAAATCTGCCGATGTAGTATTTCCACTGCATAAACGCAAGATTATTATAATAGGTACTACATACCTTTTCATAAACTTCATTATTACAACAACTTGGTTGCTTATGCTTTTTGTCATTTATTTTAATAATTAAATTTTTGATTCATTTACAGACACAACTTTGCCAATGTGCAGTGATAATATAAACAATAAATAACAATAATATACAATAAAAATAAATCACCTACATGTTAGGTTAAATAAATCACAGAGTAATAGAGTATATTTGTATGATATAGATTATTCTGTCTAACATCAAAATCAAATGACATTTGTTCGTTCGGGGACCTTCGGTGACCGGCCGTTACGGCCCTTTATTACAACAGTGAGTTACAACCTCGCTATTAAAGATCGCGGTTCGACATGACTGTCGTTGGCAACGAGCGCTCGTCGGCGTTTTTAAAGTGAATCGTGCAGTAACCCCGCTGTCTATAATAGATTTTATACGATTCTTTTAGTCACGTAACTATGTAAAAAATAAAAATAAAACTATAGAACGTAAACGCAAAACTGCAGTAAAATATTATTATCATAGTTTTAATTATTTTGAGCACGATGTCTAAAAACAATATGTTGATTGTGTGTGTGAATTAATTGTATAATGATTTAGATTGATTGTGTATTTTTTAAATGATGATTTACGACCATGAATAAAAAATGATTATTATTTCAAATTATGCGAAACGTGAAGAGTTGTCAAAAGGGACTTCGTAATTGGAATAGAGTATAAGTCCGTCACCTGTGTCCAAAAGAACATCACAGTAAGCTTTGATTTGTGGGTTAAGTAAACGTATAATGAGTTAAGTATATAATAACGCACGTAATATACGAATTTTATGTATACATGATCATCTGCGGATCGACTGTGACAAAGGCTATGATCAGATCAGCTGGTCAATCTCAAGGTACTATTTAGGCCCGTAAGGGTGGGGATTAATTTAGGAGTCGTAGGGATGCCATTTAGTCTATTAAACTTATGGACCGTCCAGCAGTTTATTGCGCATATTGTGTAATACGGATTTCAGGCATAGAGTTTTATAAAAATCTGTGAAAGATTTGGACGTATTTAGAGTGTAGGATAAGCATCTCGAGAAGGCTCTCACATGAGCGGCTCGGCCGCGTGTGTCTCTAACGAAGCGTGTGGGCAGGCGCTGGAGACGGAGCTGGTGGGCGCGCTGCTGTCGCTGCTGGAGGCGCGGCTGGAGGGCGGCGCGGCGGCGCAGCTGGTGCGCGCGCTGAAGGCGATGTGCCGCTCGGCGCCGCACGGCGAGCGCGTGCGCGCGCAGCTGGCCGCCAGCCGCGTGTGGGCGCAGTACGCCGCCCAGCGCCACGACCTGTTCCTCAGCGCCGCGCCCGCGCGACACTCGCTCGCCGGTGCGTACTCACATCTTACTGACGCTTCATTGCGATTGGTCAAAAATCCGACGCGTGACTCCTGATTGGTCGAGAGAACGATGCGTGATTCATGCGACTAATCACAATGGAGCAAACAGAACGCTCGTTTAATGTTTAGATTTACTTTTTAAGGGGGCAGAACTTCTTCTCTAGTTTTCCTTTTGGAGAGGGCAAAGACTTTGCTTGTATAGAAAATAAAACGTTCTCATGAAACGTTACAACTTGCCATTTTATTGTATTCAGCTATTCAGGAATTAGCGCTCTCCTTTTTATACTGTTACTTGGGCGCGTGCTTTTATCCTAATATTTGCTTTTATCGTTTTCCCTTAAGTATAGGTACATATTTAAATATATAACATAAATCAATTTTAATGTTTCATATCTACCTGTTTTTAGTTTGATATGTTAGGTAGCTGGTGAACCATGACCTGCTTGATAGTAAACAATAATCGCTATTTATGTATTTAGCCACACACTCAATAGTGAATCGATTACAAAATAAAAATATTATTAAAACTAAATAAATATATCATAAACTGTTAGTCGTTCCCTGCACCGCAGTAAATGCAATAGTATATTTACATTACTTATTTACTTTGCCACATTCTGCTTAAAGTGTTAATAAATTGTAAACTATCCAACTCAGGTCTCGAAAAGCACGTTAAGTCAATGATTACAATTAAACATATATGACAATCCAATAATCCATTTAAGAGAACAAATTTATATTAAAAAGTGTCGACTCTGATTAAATATTGTGTTACAGCGGCACCACACACAGCCGGATATCTCACGGCACCTCCTTCGAGTATCCCAGCACAGCCGCCGCCCATCGACTGACGGCCGCCTCGCCCATACACCTAACCAAACATTGACACATACTATCTGAAAGTACGTACCAGCTGAGAACGGTTTATATTAATCTTATCACACTACTTTTGTTGCTAGATAGTTAATTTAATTCAGTATTAGCTAGGTTTCTTAAAAAATAGACCAGTGACTAATATAGTAACTACAAAATTGTACAATTACTATGAGCAATTACTTTGATGACCGCTAAGGTAATTGCTCATATTAGTTGTACAAACGTCTAATCAATATACACAAGGTAATTATTGATTACTATTTCATGTTTTCCAATAACCTTTAAAATAAATTAAAAAAACTAAATTCAAATTGATTTAATAACTGTCAATTATATCTTCTTTAGTAAGTAGATAGAAAATATCAAATTGCAGACAAGTGGGGGTTGCAAACGGACAATACTCAGTATAAATATATTTTTAGTGAGAACATTCGTAATGTGTATTTTAGCTTTAACAGTTTTGTTTTATAGAATTTGTTTAGGACATACCGAGACAAAAATTTAGCACATTTTCAAAGTCAAGAAGGGTGTTTGTCATTTTCAATACATAACTGAAATATAGCATATCATATGTATGGTTATTACGTTGAATTCCGGAAACCAGTTCTATATAGCTACCTTGAAAAGGATTTTTTTATGAAAGTACAAGTGTCTGTCGGCTGTACGACACTTTCAGATAGGTCCAAGAATTTGCCTTGAGGTACGCCGTGCGTGGCCTAAGTTACCAAGTTATTTTAGTTGATTCACAATTCAATGTATTATATTTACAAATAATCAGTTCTAAATACTTTCAAATATTATTTTGCAAGTAGTATTTTTTGTAGTACCAAGGCAAATTCTAATTTGTACTTATGTAAAAAGCTACTCAAATGCTAATGTAATGTCGTATATAGTAAGTTCGTGTCTCGCTGTAAAATTGTGTTATTATACCAGTGATTAAACCAGTGGACGAATACTAAGTATTACCAGCCAAAGTTAAGTTTGTGTGTTTACTTGTGTTAAACCCCGTGTGTATAAAGATATGATCTCTACAATGCAAATAAAAAGCATTCCTCCACACTTTAGAGACGTGAGTTTCGTAGTTAGTTTGGCACTTTTATATGAACTTAGTATAGAAAGAATGCTAAACTTAATGATTGATTCTAAATTAGCTATTACAATAATTAATTGATAATTCGTGTACACAGTTGCTTTTTCTTTAAAGCCGTATGCGCAAAACTTCCTAACATAGATATAGATAGAGAAATTATAACATATATTTAAATATGTATTCAATTATCACTAAAATAAAATGAAATGGTTCATGTTAAATATTCTAAAATTCTAAAGCGTGCATTTATGTGTAGAATTTGCAATTTTATAAGAATTTAGAATACCTATGCGCTTAGCGAAACGCCAATGAGCAATGTAACACAACGTTCAACAATACATGACAATTAATTTTCGAGTATAGAATTTTCGTGATTAAACAAAATCATGTTTAATGAATCCTTGTGATTAATAAATCATATTTAGTGCATTTGAGACTGAAAATCATTAGTAATGAAATTTGTTTTTTTATTTGGATTATAGTTATTTTATTAGACAATATTATAATGATGAGACGCATTTAACAATCTTATAATAATGCATTCAATTATCTACTAACCTTCATCCAAAATGAAGGTCAGTTTTGTAAGAACAGGAATGCGAGGTTGAATAACAATCTCATTCTTGCCTCAATTTTCAAATGATAAATACAGTGTATATTACTATATTTCACGTATCGTACGAGTACATTAGGCTTCTATTAACCGATTTAAAAAAGGAGATTATGTATTCGGGTGTCTTTTTTAATTATTGTTAAACATTTTCATCAGAATTATGTGTGATATAAATATATTGTTTGGTTTAGTCATATCATAGAATGTTAAGGCGATTTATGATGATATGATGCTCCCACGAATAGCTTGAATTACGTCCTTGTGTATTATATATAGAATGATGTAAAAATCGTGTACTAATATGGTATATTGTTGTATCGTATGCTGTGTTGATTTTATTTACGGAAATTTTATTTTATTTTTACGGAAATTACAAATGGTAGGTGAAATGTTGTTATGGTTTGTAGATGGAAAGTACCTGTTGATATTGATATTCGTCGAAGTACCATATATTACATACACAATTTTTAGCATCACTCTGTATAAAGAATATTAGTACTAACTGTATTATATAGTTCACTATTTAACTTGTATTTATTTGCAGCATACAGTCCAAATTAATCAGTTACATTATTCGGAAGTACGAGGGGGAAGTACCACCCTCTCACAGAAAATTAGCGTGAAATATCGGTAGGTACTCGTTTCGTATGGTGAGTGAGAGCGCTGGAGGCCTAAAACTCCTCCCCATACTCTCCTTATCTCATTAAGGAGGAGGCTTAACCCCCATCTTCTCCACCCTCTATCCCTTTCCTTGGAGTTGGTGACGCGCGAGTGATGCTGGATTTTCTCCCTTTATCTCAACTGTTCCACTAGTCAACTGTATAATGTAGTTAGTACTAATCTACTTATTGTAAAATGAGTGTAAAACTATCGTGAACTTTGTGTTCTGTACTATTTTTTATTAGGGTCTCTTAAGTTCTTACGGCAGATCTTAAGACGCGCGATATGTTAGAACATGTCAATTAACAAACATGTGATGCATATGCCTAAAAACTTGGAGTCTGAATGTAGTGTGGACTATTATACAAATGTTTGTGTATTTGTTTGAAAGTCCCTGACATTCAGGCGAATAGCTGACCCCGGTAATCATAAGTTAAAACATAGGTGTGTCTGAAAGAACTATTCCTTTAGAGATTTTAAAATGTTTGTTATTGAAAGGTTTCGTTGGTAAGTTCGAAACACAAGGTTTCACGAGTGGTTTGCGTTGAGGGGCACCAAGAGGCAAGCAAGGTCTTATCATATGGATATTTTTATATCTAGATATAAGTTATATTGCTGTAAAATAAACAAAGTTAATATATCTAGACTCGTGTTTTATTTTATCATTGCTCTGCTAGGTCTACCGTAGCGATAAAATCACCATAACAATGACCACCCAAGTAGAGATGACGATATATTAAGGAGAGAATAGGAAGAATAACAAGGATGGGGTATATGGAGAAGGTTCGGGCCTCCGGCACTCTCACTCACCATACGAAACAACAGTAGGCATCACTACTGTTTAATGTAATATGGTTCTGGTGGCCCGCCAATAAAGGTGGAGACTGCACACGGCGGGTTTCTTTAGTGGGTGAGGGCCTCACTACCCTGTTAGTTGCCCCGAACGACGGGGTGTGCGGTTAGAAATATTTTTTCCCGCCTTAACAAAAAAAGGTACTGTTACTACTACTACTGTTGGTTCACGCTGGTCTTTGGTGAGCGAATGATACTTCCCCGATCGAAACGGCCCATTTATGCTGGGATAAGCAAAAACTTAAAACTTTTTTTTTAAGTAAAACCGCCTTCACCTGCACCCAGGAACTAAAAAGCAATAAATAATTTTTATTTAGATACGATTTCCGTGCTAGACACCTACTGATGTGTTTGAAGCCGGTGCTAAAAATGTTTTTAATGTTATCTAAGTAGGTATTTATTATGAATTGTTTTTGATACTTTTGGACTTGGCACCGGATTCAAACACATCAGTAGGTGTCTGAGCATGGAAATCGTATCTAAATAACAATTATTTATTGCTTTTTAGTTCCTGGGTACATTTGAAGGCGATTTTATTTAAAAAAAAATGTTTTATTTTGTGCTTTTTAGTGTTTTTTTTTATAAAATAGCTTACGAGACCTACATGCAGGCCTCATTAATTATTTCTATATGAAAATAGTTATTGGCGGGCCTCGTTCATTTTTCTGGAACAATAAATAGCCTGTGTGTTTCTAGGCTCCAGACAACATTTTGATGTTGATTGGTTCACTAGTTACGGCGTGAAAGTGTAAGGAAACAAACTGAACTTATTTTCGCATTTAGAATATTGGTATGGATTAGTGAGCCCCGGCTTCGCACGGGTAGCATTAATTATGTGCAGCCAGTAGACTTAAAAAAAATATTGAATTTAGACATTAAAAAAAAACAAATAATTTGTACGTTTAAAAGAGGCGGAGCATGTCAAATGCTAATAAATATAGATCAAAAATGTTTAAAAAATCGCGCTATCGAATAGTATGCATTTTAATTGCAAAATTAAACTTACTATATTGGTTTAATGCATGTAAATGCATTCCGATAGATGGCGTTGGTCGTAAAGACAAATGTGATAGGGAGATTGGGATGATCGAAAGATCTGTACGATAGCTCAGTGGCTTAGTGGCTTTAAAAGACAGGAGAGAGGAAGAGAGTTCGATTCCCGCTCGTAAAAATAATCTCTTTTTCCTTATTCAAATGTCAAATGCTAAAAAATATAGACCAAAAGCGGTTGAATTGGGTTTGTGTAAAATAAAAAAATATTTTCCTAGTAGCCACACTGTATTTATTTTTAAATACTCACTGTACAATACTTTCATTAAATAACAATGTATTATTTATGTATCTAAGTACACAAACTTATCACAGTTTAACACAGCGAGATTTACTAAAATACAAAATACTTTGGACTAATTCTCTACAACTTATATGATATTTCTTTTATACATAGCTAGGATTATTCTATAGTGATTGTAACATTATAGGCACGTTATAATTAGTAGGTAATACTAAACCTTTTCCTTTTTTCCTTTAGTTTTTTTTTTGAAGAAGATACTAATTTAAATAAATAAATAAATATTCAGATATTTTTCACACAACACCTTCTGGTCCCAAACTAAGCTTAACGCTTGTGTTATGGGTACCAGATTACGGATATAATACATTATATTACTTTTTTTTTTGTAAATACATACATATAACAGATAGAAAACACCCAGACGCAGTACAAATATCTGTGTTCATCACATAAATAATTGTCCTGAATGGGAATGGAACCCACGAACTCTTGCACGGATGTCGGTTACACTACCGACTACGCCACGAGGCCCGTCATCATTGATTTATAAAAAAGGGAAGATACACAATCGGGCACGAAAAGTGTCCACTATCAATGAGTGCAGATTACGCTTTCCTGCACTCCTTTCGTTTAGTATTATTTCGACGTGCGAGTAGACAAAGCGTGTCAAAATGTCTAATTGTTCGATGAATAAATGCCGAAATAGTGCATTAAAAGTACAAAAAAAGGATGGCGTTTCTTATTTTCGGTAAGTATTAATAGACAGTATTTCTATTTCATACATATTTTGTTGTTTAAGAGTCGCATTTTTTAATTTTTCAATATATTTTGTCTCAAATTATCGACGATGCCCCTGTATGAACCAGTCAAATAGAGAATGTATTAAAACAAAGGCAGTCTCGAACTATGCTCATACCTCAACACATTTTGCTCACTTTGATCGCATAATACGACGTTCTTGGTTCTAAAAACGAATGGAGTCACCTTTTTGAATGTATTTTTTTTATATATATTAAGTAATTAGTTACATTGTTTTATTTACAAAGTTTTAATATCAATAACATTGTCATTTATGTGATGATTTTTATTTTAGTTTTCCTAGGGACCCAATCAGATGATAAAGCTTGCTCTAAATTATTTATAAAAATGTATTCTTTTTTTTTAATTAAACGGCGAGCGAATTTGAAGGGCACAACTAGTATTTTATAAGATGATCATTTAAATTGTTGAATTTATGGCTTTTATGCTTCAATAATGAATGTTGAAATGTTGTATTATGTATAAATTATGGTTTCACATACTAATAGTTTTAAAAGTTTTGGGTGGTCTATGTTACGCTAGTGAAGATGAATATACTGTATATAATAAAGCCGAGGAGATAATAAGACGAGAACAGCGCATATGTGGTCAAAAACACAACCAAGACCTATTTGTGTTCCTTAGTTTTAAAATGTACATTAAATTTAAATATATTTTCTGGTATTGATACACACTCCCTTCAACAACCTGCTCTTTTTAATCATAAAATTAGTCTTATAAATGTTATTATAGAAAAGTATAGATGTTAGTTTACATTATATCGCAAAAAAAAATCAACAGAAAAGCTGAAATCTAATTCATATAGACAACTCCACAACAAGCGTCATTTATTTCAAGGAAATTGATTTACTTACTACTGTATTGTCACTGTTTATTATGACGCCATTCATCTAAACTAGAATAGACCTGGGTACTACTAATAATATTAGAATTACTTAATATTAGAATTACTATATCGGGAATAAAAACTAAAATTTATATTTACGATTTTTTTTTAATTTATATATAAGTAAATATTCTACCTAAAAGCATATTATACGATCAGATAAAATTATAAATATGAGTTTGGAACACATTTATAAATTAGAAAAATTTAATAAACTAAGTAAATGTTCATACATGAAAATTATAAAAAAATATTCGTCTCCACTCCGTCCTTGTCCTGCCCAAAAATTTCGGTCGTAAAATTTTATTGTTTTTTGCATAATGCTTTGTAAATACAACTTTAAACCATACATGTAAGGTTGAATTTTGGAAAGAATGCATTTATATCATAACTATAACTACTTATGCACAACTGGCGACAGTTTTGGACGTTTTGTTTCTTCGAAACTGTGGATCTAAAGTTTAATATCAATGCCCGTCATAAACTTAAATACTTTGGAAAATCCAAAACTGCAGGTCTCATAATCTTCATTTTTCACAATAAAATTGATTATTTGATAAGTAACTAATAATGTATTGGTCTTACTAAGTAGTTTTCAATAAATCACATAGATAGCGTTAATTTCAAAAAGTACTAATGTGGGTTTCATGTCTTATACGCCATCTAGCGCTAATTTTAAGAAGTACTTCTATATTGGTCTACCTCTCAGTCATTTTGCAAGGCGCCATCTGGCAATTAGTAAGAACAACAATCCATGACATGAGTTTACATATATACCTGCATAAGTGCATATATATAAACATGTAAAATTGAATAGTCCTGTGTCGGTCATGATTGAACGAGTCCAAATGACCGAAACTTAACCACTGCCTGATCGAATCGTTCATTTCTTCTTCAAGATCTCGATCATTTGTACCATGCGTCCTATGTTCCGTGTCCGTACCGTGCGATTCGCGCCAAAATGAGACGTGATACACTACCGGCACCAGCAAATGGAACGTGTCTAGCTTGCAACGATACTGCGCGGCTAAAATTCTAAATTAGACTTTACGTCTGTAGCAAAATGATAGTTAATACAATGCATGCAAAAAATATTCCATTCTTTGATGATTGTTTGTCTCTCGTTATTTATATTCAAAATAGACCTTCTTTTCTTGTAATAAGGATAATTTCGTCAATTTTTCTAATTAGAGGTCAGAGGTGAATGATGAAATTTCCTATGTACTATGTATGAGTGAGTAGTAGATTATTTATTAATGTACGTATAACGTAGGATCTTATCGCCGCATGCTTCGGTCACGTGAACGATGAACGACCGAAACATAAGATTCGGTTATTTCTCTGGTCGGTCATGAACGATCCGGATCATGGAGAATGTACGACCGACGCAGGACTAAAATTGAATAATTTATAGGTGTGGGCGTTGAATCAACGAACCGTTTTTTTAAACTGTTTTTCTATTGTTAACGAGTCAACCGTTTTTTCTTTACCGCAAAACTAGTTGAATTTATCAACCTGTTTCATTCAACTGTTAAATGAAATAGGTTGAATTTCAACGAGTGTAGACGACGCGAAACGGTTGCACGAAACGCTCAACGAAAGTTCATTCAACGCGTCAACGCTCAACGCGAACACCATCTGAAACGAACATCAACGTCGTGTCGCGTCCTCAACGAGACGGTAGCGGTAGGTACTAGGTATAGGTAGAACGCGGGGCGCATAATGCTTATACGAGCGAGTGAGACGCCGATAGTTTGAAATAGTTTGAGTGAGAGAGATAAACAGACACTTCAATTTTATTTATCTGTATAGATGACATACTCGATTTTACTCCCCATAAAATTTTCATACCGCGGGCTAAATATGAAAATAAGTAAATTGTAAAAACAACGATGATTTAGTTATCTGAATAACGACTTTGATTGAGTTGGCGAGTGGCGTAACGTCAGCTACTTAGTTTATATATATAATTCTACTGTACGTGTGTATGTCACTGAACTCCTCCTAAACGGCTGGACCGATTTGAATGATTTTTTTGTATGCGTTTGGGTGGCGCTCTGGATGGTTAAGATTTACATTTGGACTCGGTGGCGCCACAATAGGATTTCAGGACTTTTTCTTCTATTTATTTGTAAATGTTAGAGTAAGTACCAGGATGGCTTAGATTCACATTTGGACCCGGTATATGGCGCCACGATAGTTTCAGGATTTTTTCTTCATCAATTTTTTCTAATGTAAAACGATATACCTATCTAACGAACCCAAACGAAACGCCAATGTTTGGATACAGGACAACGTCTGTTGGGTCCACTAGTATAACCTATAGTTTTTTCTGATAACTAAAACGTATTATTAGGTTTGTTGACGTTTCGGTTTCTGCGAACCAGTTAATAACGTCAACTGGTTTGTTAACTAGTTAACCGTTTTAAAGGTGGGTGATAAATAACGTCACGACGATAAAGTCACTGCGATCAGTCGTTAAAATATGTCGCTGTTACTTAGCGCGAAGTAACAACGTTCCAAAATCACGTACGTTCCCCAAGAACTTCAGTAGTATAAATACCAATAGTTGTCTTTGTCACTCACATCACGACAATACGTAACATGGAACGACCAAACGACCCATGGAACGACCTTGTAACGAACACGATCGAAACTGCCCGAAGGGCCAATGCAAAAGTATCGGTGCTAGGAGTAGTACGTATAACCAGAAAGTGATAGGTGTGACCGAGTAATCGACGTAACAAAATCACGTTGATTTGTCACTGTGACTTTATTGTCACAGGAACGACAGTCACGACGATCGAAAAATAACGCTTTTCCCCAAGTCTAAACCGTTTATAGTAAACCGTTTCGTTTCGTTACCGCAAGAACCCACCTTTAATAATTTATTAAACTGTAAACTAGAGGTGGTCGTTGAATCAATAAACTGTTTTTTTCAACGGCTTTTCATTCGTCAACGAGTTAACTGTTAATCATCAATGAGAAAACAGGTTGAAAATATTAGCTGTTAATTTACATCAACGCCCAAGACTATCATTATTTTATTCAGTTAATAAAAACAGTTGAAAATATAAACTGTTAATTTACGTTAACGGATCAACGGAATAAATTGTCGTTGAAAATTCAAAACCTGTTATTAATTTAACAGCTTTTTTCAACCTGTTGACCATTTGTCAATGATTGAAATTGAAAACGTTGACATAAAATTGACGCTGAACATTCAAAACCTGAAAACCTGTTATTTATTTAACAGTTTTTTTAACCTGTTGACCATTGATGATTAACAGTTAAAACGAAAAAACCGTCAACGACCCATGTCTACTGTAAACTGTGTAAACAAACAAAAACAATTTAAGAAAACAAACAGACATCGCTAGTTTCCTTACAAAACAAGTAATATTGTGGCTCTATATATATAATATATCGACATGATATCGACATCTAAAACTGCCACTAGCGACATCTAGGGCTGCTTTTGTCAAATATTTCTTTTACTTTAAAACAGCGACATCTATCAATAGAAAATTGCAACTTTGGACAATATTATAACGACATATTTAAAAATCAATGAGCTCAACAAGAAATCTCTAAATCTTCCTAAATTGGTTGCCTTATAATTTTATACTTTGTTCTAAGTGAAAACACAGTGACGCCAAGGCCACGCAAAAAAAATTGTCGAATGTAAAATATGTTTTTTTCCTGTTTTATAACGTTGGTGTGTTATTATTTACGTGTGTTTAGTGTTTTTAATTATTTTTATGGATAAAATAGTTATTATACTTGACAAATATCATCAGTTCGCCAAGCAAAGGTAGATAAATAGAGACATTTTAAGTTTTAAAAATCAGTTGTGCCGTGTAAACCGGGAGTAGAACACACCTCAACGCTTCGCTTATGAGGCGTGCAATAAGTAAAATATACTTTTTAATGCCATTTTGTACAGTTTTGAGGTACCTACCAGTATACCTACTTATATCTAATAATATTATTGCAAGCCTTAAGATATTATGATGGCGCAGCAAAATTGTTTTTTCGTAAAAATTTACATTTTTCTAGTTTATACATTTATGCAGCAAAATATTTTAAATAAATTTTTATCTAAATACAAAATATGAACCAAACTTTGTCGTTAAAGAACGAATTCATTACTATTTCGAAAATACTTAATTTCAAGTGATACGAGAAGAATTTTGTGGAATTTTTGGGTTTCCATCTGAATTCAGTTTGCACCAATTTTGTTGTACAAAATTGAGAACTGCGTTACACAGGCTGTCCTTTGGAGATAACGACTGGCGGCGAAGTGTAATGGTTACTCTGTGGTGGCTGTAGGGGGCGCTCGTAATTCTCACCTCCGCTCCATTTGCGCTTGCCTCTGCAATTAGGAACCAAAGAGCATATAATTAGAGTTAGGAACGATTTATTTATTATATTTGTTATTTTGACGAGCCTTTGATTTGTCCGGCTTTTAGGCTGTTGGACCGACTTTTTAGCTTAAGCGCTGTCCTATAAATCGTTGAATTTATTAGAACATCTATATTTTTATTTTTGGATTATCTGGCTCTGTCAAGGCAGTACAAGGAATAATCCAAAAATGAACCTCACAATGTTGGTATTTTGAGTACGTTTGGCACTGGTACTTCAAGGCCTTTACTCGTTAAAGCACTGAAAAGGGACGAGCTTGAAAGAAAATATTTCAGAAATGGGGACGCATTTTGGTAAGTAGTCATAAGCGGACCTCCATCTTCAACTATAAAAACATACATAAGTGCATTTCACACGTGCTAAATGTGATACATTTACACAGAGGAAACGAAGATAATAGAAAAGACTGTACCTTTTCGGTTTTCTATCTTATTCTCACACAGGCTAAATCCTATAGAAGTATATGCTTGGATTTTAGTATTGCTTTTTTGTTTCATTAAACTTCATATTAGCGATGCTAAAAAAGTTCCCATTTCAAAGAGTTAGGTTACCTGAGAAACATAGAGATGTATCGATGATGCTTGGGCGTGGGCGGCGCGTCGAGTGGGTCCAACTCTAGCGGCAGGTAGTGATGCGCGCTCGCGTTGTGGAGCAGCTCATCGAACTGCGCGTGCAGCTCCGTGAACGTAGGCCGGTCACGTGGCCGCGGTCGCCAGCACGACAGCATGAGCTCGTAGCTGGATATTATATTACATTATTGTCATACTTAATGCGGGACACAAGTTTTCTCTCACAATTTTTATATGTTGCAATGGCTATAGTTAACACACTAAACACTTCAACGTTGGAATCTTATAGGATGAGCTGACAAGCTCTTTTTAGACCTTAGATATATGAGGCTCAGGAATGCTACTTGTAGCGCTTTCACAGGGAGCTCAACGTGCTATGAAACGGTAATGGATAATTGAAGGCTATTTTGCAGCATGGGCGATTATCTAAACCTAACAACTTCACCAACATACCATAGGGAAAATCTCCTTCGAATGGAATAAGCAGGACTCTTTATCTATGTGGGTAGCAAATAAGCGTACACCCCACCTGATGGTAAGCGGTCACCGTAGCCTTATAGATGCTAGCAACACCAAAAGCCATCACTCGTGCGTCGCCACCTCCAAGACAAGGGATAGTAGGTGGATAGGAAGGATAATAAGGAGAGGATAGGGAGGAGGTTTGGGGCTCCGACGTTCTCACACACCATACGAAACAACGATATGTACTTCTATTGTTTTTTCACGCTGATCTTTCGTTAGAGGGTGGTACTTCTCCGATCGAGTCGGCACATTTATGTGGGGGTAAGCAAGCCCCTACCACTACAAACTTAAAAAAAAAAATCAAAGCAGTCATGAGGACTGCCGACAGAAGTGAAAACAAAACTATAAACAAACAGCTGTTGTTATCTTTGAATATCTAAATTAAAAAGTTTGTAAATCAAAATTATTCATTAATTCATTAAAAAAACTCGGCAAGTTGAATCAAACGATTCCAAACTCGATGGGGTTGCGTCATTTCATTACAGAGTTACTGTGGCCACCTTTCTGCTCCATCATCAGACCCTAGATATCATCTAGGACTGGAGTACTAGTCAAGACATTTCAAACGAGCCCTAACTCGATGGAGTTGCGCCATTTAATTACAGTTTCGCATCCACCGCCACCTTCCAGCTCCATCATCAGACCCTGGATACCATCTAAAGACAAAGTACTCATCAAGACGAATCAAACGAGTCCAAACTCGATGGGGTTGCGTCGTTTCATTATAAGAGTTATTGTGGCCACCTTCCAGCTTCATCCTCAGACCCTGGATACCATCTAGAGACAAAGTACTCGTTAAGACGAATCATACAAGCCCAAACTCGATGAGTTTGGGCCATTTCATTATAGAGTTCCTAGGTCCACCTTCCAGCTCCATCATCAGATCAGCTCCATGTCATCATAATATTGCATTGCCACGCGATATACATATGGGTGTAAAATTTCAGCTCAATCGGAAACCGGAAAGTGTGTCAAATTTAATTTCCAATGCACACACTATAACTGCGTCTCGTAACGGTGTCGCGAGTCCAGAGATTTTATCTCATCTAAAAATATGCGTCCCGCGCTAAAAGAAGTTTTCACTTCAAAAAGATAGATTTTCATCTCTTCCTGTCCAATTAACAATAATTGATTATTTATGATTAAGTAGATGTAGTAAGCAAATGTATTTAAAGTATTTTGTACCTCATTTACGTTGTTCTCATAAGTCACAATACGAACAATTAACTAGGAATTGATTGTTTGACGTAGGTCTCTAATACACATTGGAGGAAAGTAGGTACTTTTTTATAGTGGCAGACGATCCACGGCCCACTTAGTTGTAAGTGGTTCCGCACTTCATGAACTCAACAATACTAACTGCCGCTGCTCATCATTTAATTTCGCGGATGTTGAGGGTTCAATATAAATATTCTTGCAAAAAACTTACAGCTGTACACTACAATTAGCAGGACGTGGCATTCGATACCCAGCTCGCAGCAGCCGCGGCAATCTAGCTGCTGGCACTGATGGGTACGGGGATGCACCTACTGTAGACACCTCCCAGACCACTACCCCGAATGACCAGCTGTGGTAAAGAAACATATTATTTATACCTACTATTTATAACTAGCACTTTACTGTGTCCAGCCCACCATCAACGCAACTTGAAAACATTAATTATAATACTTACACATCGCTCTGAGTTGTATACACCCGTCTAGTCAACGACTCTAGGGCCATCCATTTCACTGGCATTTTACCGTTGCCTTTCTGTTTATAAAGATTATCCTCATAAACATCTCTTGATAGTCCAAAATCTGCAATCTTCAAAGTTCTATCTTTAGTTACTAAAATGTTTCTGGCGGCCAGATCTCTATGCACCACACGGTTTGCAGCTAGAAATTCCATTCCTATAGCTATTTGTCGGCAGAACGAAAGTAAATCTTGAGATGTCAGCTGCCTGTCATATATTTCCTGAAGTTCATATAATTTGTTCACTACTAGCTTTGAATTCTCCATTCCCATCCTAGGTTTAAACATGTTGTTTTTATATTCTGATATGTCAATATTGTTGTTATAGTATTTGGCGTTTCGTTTCGAGACCATGATATCCCATGTGCACCTGTAAGTGGAATAATATTAATGGAACAATCATACGCATGTATCGACAAACATGACTCAAAAAATATTGTTCAGACCGATAGTATGGTCTACGATAACTGGATGGATACCTACATGCAGTACGCTTGTGCTTAATGATTGAAAGACTTCAATGAATCTAATCGATTAGTTTCTAAGGAGCTCCAAAATTCGTTTTATAGGAAGGACATCGAGAAGGGTTCGAGCATAAGTGGTCTTGCAGAATGATTCATAAATCGGCATTATGGTTTTAAACCACATCTATAGGTACCATTATTATATTATGATAAAACCGAAGAAGCTGTTGCATTCTTAAGATGATGTTATTATGACATATATAGATAGGCTTTATTCCATTTCAATAGGATGTCAGGAAATAGTTATCCCCATTTTCAGGCAAAAAAGTCCTGGGCAACAACTAATGAATAACAAAAACGGTAATATTTTTACCTATTCACACTAGTCTAGCAATAAGTTAAAAACTTAACGTGCCTCAAGTAAGTTAGCAGGTCTCCCCTACTGCAGTACTCGGCGATTATGAGCGGTGTGCGTCCGCTGCAGACGCCCACTAGACTTACGAGGTGTGGGTGCACCCCCACGCTCTTCATCAGCTTCATTTCCGCCCGGAACGACCTGATCTCTTCGAGCGATGGGAATTCTGCAAGACACAATTTTATTACCTACTGTCTGTAACTATGTACTGCCTGCTTTACTGACGTTAGATATAAGGTATTTATTTATTTATTTAACTTTATATAAACAGCAAACAAAAGTACATTTTCAGTTTTACAATGGCGGACTTAATGCCTGAGGCATTCTGGTAGAGAACAAGAGTCAACCATAGGTGATGCAGAGATAATAGGAGGTAGGTACATTTACTACAGAAAACAAGAGGCGAAAAAATAATTTTCACAAGAGTTAAATAATTATGCGACTATATGACATCTTGTAAATACGATACATATACTTACAGATATACATAATAAAAATTTACATATACTAGATAGTAAACATAAGATATAAATAAGTAAAATATATAATAAAATATATACATACAAAAATACACATATACATACAATATTCACAAGTGATGTAGTGATTCCTCTAACTCCGCCAGGAAGTGTTGTCGAACTTTAGTTTTAAACTCGTAGCGACTCTTACACATTCTGATATTGAGTGGGAGTGTATTCCATAGAAGAACAGACTGTACAGGAAAAGAAGAATTAACAAAACCAGAAGAATGAGATGGCAAAGAAGTAGTCTATTGTCACTAGAGCGTAAATCCCTATCATGATTAGAAGATAGATACTGAAAATAGGGTTTTAAGTAGGAAGGAGAAGAAGGAGACATAAGAATAGAATAAAGTGACGTGAGAGCTCGCATGTTTCTGCGCTGACGAATGGGTAAGAATTTGAGATGGAAACGATAAGCAGAGACATGGTCATACTTGCGAAGATTAAAAATGAATCGAATGCAGTTATTAAGAAGACGTTCGAGTTTGTTGAGCAGGTGTGCATTCAGGTCAAAATAACTCATGTCGCCATAGTCGAATAAAGGAAAGATCAAGGACTGCACAAGTCAAGTTTTGGTTTTAATAGGTAAAAAATTTTTCAGTCGATAAAGTGTTCGTAGTGTACCTGTTACTTTGTGACTTACACTCGCAACCTGAGTTCTCCAGCTTAGAGAGGAGTCAATATGTAGACCCAGATTTTTGACACAGGTACTCAGTGGTATCGTCACACTGTTAAAATGATAGATGGAAGACATAGTAGATCGAGTCTACTTAACATACTCTGGCTACCTATAACAATTGCCTGACTCTTACTGGGGTTTACTACTAATCCAAATCTGGCAGACCAATCAGAGATGTATTCCAGGTCGCTATTTAGCCTAAGGACAGCTGAGGAGGCATTGTCAATACTTGCCTGATAGTACAATCGTAGGTCATCAGCATATAGATGATACGCACACTGAAGGTTTTCGGAAAGAGCATTTATAAACAGAGAAAATAGCAAAGGAGAAAGAATACCGCCTTGAGGTACGCCAGCATCGAGAACACACCAACGAGACATGGTCTCACTAGGGCGAACCGACTGCTGACGCTCCTGAAGATACGATGTGAACCAATCCAGGGCAATGGGTGAGATCTTAAAGTGGGAAAGGATAGAAAGCAGGATATCGTGACTGACGAAATCAAAAGCACTAGAGAAGTCGATTAAAATGAGAACTGTAACTTTGGCATTCTCCATGCCAGCCCTGATATCGCCAGTCACTTTGAGGAGAGCGGATAAAGTGCTGTGGCCTGGTCGAAAGCTCGATTGAAAGGTACTCAACAGACCATTACCAAACACAAAATTGGAAAGTTGTTGATGTACGCAGGCCTCCAGAACCTTTGAGAGGTAGGGGAGTATGGATATAGGACGGAAGTGATTGGGCAGAGAGGGATTGGGAATCTTAGGTAAGGGAATTACGTAGGCTTTACGCCATTGGGATGGGAAGTGTCCGGAAATTAGGGAATGATTGATGATGTTGCAGATAGTTGGGAGAAGGTGCTCTAATATGGTAACGATCATACGGCGACTGACATTATCGCACCCAATTGCATTTGATTTAATAGAAAGGATGGTCGTTTTAATCTCAGCCATTGGCACTGGAGAAAAATGGAAGGATTTGAAATTGGGTTGAGGCAGATAAGCCAGATAATTCATAGTACAACACTTGGTTTGGTGATTCATAGGAGTTATAGTGGAGAAATGATTGTTAAGATCTTCCAAACCAACCGCCGCACAAGAGCCCTAATGACGTTGTCTGCCTATACCCAAATTGCCAAGAAATTTCCAAATCGTGGAAGCCGAAGAACAGGTGACGTTTTCGAGGATATGGTGGCGTTTAGCGTTACGTATCATCTGATTGCACCGGTTTCTCGCGGCTTTAAAACTAAGCCAATTTTGTTCACAGCGTACATTTTTTATATCTACGAAATGTTTGATCTAGGCATTCCTGTGTGAGTCAAATATGTAGTCAATGTACCCCTTGTTCAGGTACTAACTGAAAATATTTTTTTTATGTACACATTAATCTGTTAGGGCACTTTATATTAGAAATTTTATATTAAATTATATATGTTGTAGATAAAATGCTATTAGATCGAAACGTGGTCTTCATTCAGTAAATCCGTCAAGAAACTCGGCGGATTTCTCTCTTTTGCATTTTTTTATGAATTCATTTATGTGATATTGTTTATACAGGTAGTATACAATAGTAGTATGGAAGTTTCCGATTATAGAGCTGCTCAAACTCTGTTCCGTGGAGTTCTATTAATAACTTGGTACTTGCTATTTATGTCACCCTAGGACACTGGGCGCTGCGCTCCTTCATTTAAAAACAAGACTAACCTTTGAGCATTTTAACAGCGACGTTTGTCCCGTGAGGCGCGAGCGTGGCGCGCCGCACGACCCCGAAGGCGCCTTCCCCGATAACCTCGTGCAGGACCAGCTTGTCTGACTGAAGCTCCCAGCTGTCCCGACTCTCCGCTGATGTGCTTACAGTTTCTGTGTCGTATTCTTTCGGCAGTTTGATTTCCTGCCATCGGAATATACATTAGCTACGTATGATTTAGGCGAATACTAGATATTATGAAACTAATACTTTAATAAGGTCTACCCGCTACTTTGTCAGCGTGGACTACTGATTCAAATGTATTAAACTGTTTAGGTGTATCCCACAGGAACTATTTACTTGAATAAAGAAATATCAAGATTCGTTCAAATCCTTCTATTCGTTATGTCTATACAAAAGCCTAAGCTTAAGAGATAAAAATGATGGGATAAAAAGTAAAGTCTAGTCTATTCTATCTATCTACAATATTTCATTCTTAGTACTTTTGAGTCGTTTATGTCTGATTTAGAAACGACAGGAACAGACAAATAAACATCCAAATATTTTCACAAACTTTCGCTTAGACCATTAGAAGGATAGGTTTCTCTTGAACACTGAAGGAATTAATATATGGTTCCAGTGGCCCACCAGCAAAGGCGGAGAGACGGCAAACGGCGGGTTTCTTTAGTGGGTGAGGGCCTCACACTACCCCGTTCGCTGCCCCCAACTACGGGGTGTGCGGTTAGGAATATTTTTTCCCACCTTAACAAAAAAAAAGGATAGGTTTCTCTTGGACGTTTTTAAATTTGAAGCTTAGAAGATTGTACAAAATCTACCTAGGGTTTATTTACTAACCTATACAATAAAATATTTTTATTTTAACATGTTACCTATAATGTGTATATTTTTAAGCATTATGTAAAACCTAACGTATGCAATTCAAGAAATATTAATGAGTTTGACATACATTCTATTCCTTAGTTTAGCAATGGTAGCACATTCCCGCTCAACGGTAACATTCATCATCATCACCGTCTATCAGCCGCCAGCAGCACCATAACGAGCGGTCCTGTGCTGACTGCATTGATTGCATCCAACGGCTCTTTGCGGCTTTGACTAGATCGTTAGGCTGGCGGGAGGCCCTCCTATAATACTTTCTGATATTTACGCGAATGTTACACATTTTGAAATAAAACTACGTTTACGGAATCTATCGCGTTTACTTGATTTTACTACTATACCGATGTTTCGAATACTTTACAGCATTCATGATCACGGGTGGAC
The DNA here is from genome assembly GCA_948253155.1 of Leucoma salicis. Classification (NCBI taxonomy): domain Eukaryota; kingdom Metazoa; phylum Arthropoda; class Insecta; order Lepidoptera; family Erebidae; genus Leucoma; species Leucoma salicis. Next base: position 5,901,008 of record OX411820.1, on the reverse strand, counting down.
TTACATGATCTAAAAATAAGTAACTTAATAAAATCAAGTAAACGCGATAGATTCCGTAAACGTAGTTTTATTTCAAAAGACCCTCCTATGTTGCGCCGTCTGATATGTGCTCGAGTGGCTCAAAAACCTTTTTGAATAGATTGTTGGTTCGTCGAGCGGTGTGGCCTGCCTAACTGTTACCATAAAACCGCTGCTCCATCCCGCACACATAAAAAGGTTGTTGAGCATAAAATAATATTGAATATAAAAAGGCTAGCGTGGCAGCGGTCACCCGCATATTTCTAATAGGTCCAGCACTCACCTGCGGGAAGTACAGGGGTGGCAGGGCCCGCCTCCTCCCCCGCAGCAGGCACACGAGCGCGAGCGCCGCGGCGACGCTGGCGCAGGCGCCGAGCACCGCGGTGCGCACCGTGCCCTCCCACCGCCCTGCGGGACACTATGTCACGTCACACGTCAGCTAGCCGTCGCCTCATGCACCGGGGGCAGCGACAGAGGCGGCTTTAGTCCACGGTCCAACTAACCTCTAGTTGGTCCATGGACTGGCCATACAAACGAGGTGGGGGGTGCCAGCCGGGCCCTAGCTTGCGCTGATTCCTACCTTAAGGCTTAAGAATTACAAATACTGGCGTAATTATTTACCAAAACACAAAGAGCGCAAGTGTGCATTTTCGCACTTTGTGTTCTGCTACATAGCTAAGCATGTCGAGTGATTAAAATAACTAACTCACTTATGATCACACTATTTCCCTTGTGGTGTAGGCAGAGAGAACAGAGTGCCAAGAGGCTCTATTCCTGCTTACATCTCTCGCTTCCTCAACATTCATAATTCTCTTCATACACGCTCGCCAGTTTGGGAGACTCCTGACTCCACCTTCCTTCAATACATGACCGATTTGGTCTGGTTAGGTGCGTTTCGGTTTCCCTCTGTACCTACAGTCCACCATTCGTTCCACATGTCCGAACCATTGGAGCATTCCCTTTCGCATCTTTACACCAATTTTCTCTTTCATACCCACTCCCTCTCTTACGTCGTTGTTACGAATGCGGTCAGTTAGCCTCAATCCGCAGATTCTTTGCAGAGATAGCAGTGGTGTATTTTCCATACCGACTGAATCCACATCCAAGATATACTATGACATCTGTTCTGGCTTCACCTCTTTCAAAAACCATAATTTTCACACGTAGGCCCCTTTTCTTACAATCTTCTGTCATTACGTCGATTAGGGTTTGCAGGTCAGTCGCAGACTGCGCTAATAGGACCGCATCGTCCGCATATAGCAGTGAATGAACCACTAAGTCCCCATCTGAACTCCCACATTCATTTCATTCATCCTTTGGAGACATTTATCCAGATATATGATAAACAGTCTGGCTGATAGAACGCAGTCTTGTTTATCGCCGATATTTACATTAAACCAGGGCGACATTGCATCATCCAGCCGCACACAAGCTCTGCAGTCCATGTAGTTGGACTGCACTGCTTGTAGCAGTCTACCGTTAATACCATACTCTGGCAAATGCCCCAAAGTTCCTTTCGAACAACTGTGTCAAATGCTTTCTCTAAATCCACAAAACTGCAGAAAACCCTCTGGCCTAGAGCAAGATGCTTCTCCGCAATGTTGCGCAGAGAAAACACTCGATCTTCTCCAGTCCTTGGGAACCATTCCTGAGCTCCAACATAGATTGAGAAGCACCAGGAAGGATTCCCAGACACATGAGCCAAGCTTAGTAGCTTGATCATCTCAGCAGACACCATATCAGTACCCGCTGCCTTACCATTTTTCAAACTTTTAATCACTCATTAAAAAGAAAAGAAGAAATCAAGAAATGCATAGGTATAAAAATGATCAAGGTAGAGCCATTGGTCGCATGCCTGCCTCTTAATGAAAAAATTATTTTAAAACCCGCACTAACAAAAAAGCTATTGTTAAAATGTAGCCTATGTTACCCGGGCCATAAATAACAAATCGGACATCTTATATACATCATCATCTTCGTAGCGCCTAAACTATTCATAGATCGGATGAATAATTTAGGCACTACGAAGAAACATAAGTAACACAGGCTTTAAAATGGAAGTTGAAATTTTTGCCGAATTTGGTTTGACCAGAAAAATGACCCCAATAGTTTTAGTTTAACTTGAACACCTTTACAGAGTTCGTCCATATCTCCCTACAATTATAAAGCAGTTCAGGTTGTTTTTAGTTATATGCGCTCATTTTCATCTGTATTTTAGCACCTGACATGCTCAGCTACTTTAAAAAACAAATTATTTGTGAATGTGGAAAAAGAGAAATTTAGTACGAGCGGGATATGATCCTGCGTCCCTTCCCATCCAGGAAAGTGCTCTAGACCGCTAAGCCACCGCACTGACCAACGGCCATAGGTACCCAATCTCCACATCACATTTGTCTTTACGACCCACACCACCTATTGGATGCATTTACATGCATTAACCCAATATAGTAAGTTTAAATTTTGCAATTAAAATTCATACTATTTGATGGCGCGATATCCACATTCAGAAATAATTTGTTCTTTATATGCGCTCATTGAAACAAGTCACTTGTTGTGTCTTGACGTAAACTTGTGATTTATACACATAATTATGTTTGTAAAAAAGGAGAAATATTTACCAGGGAATATCGCTCGCCTGCTAGTGTGCGCGACGTACTTGCCCTGTACTGCAGCAATCCGAACCATATAGAGCCCTTTGCCGGTAACATCTTTAATAACTGTTCTAGTCTCGTTCTGTAATAAGACACCAGGAAATACATATAAGACTATAATACATCAATTGTTTGTTTAATCATTATTTATATTATAAATGTGAGTGACTTCGTTGGTTTGTTTGCGACATTTTCACGTCGTAACTTCTGACCCAATCATCATGACATACATGGTTCTGTGGTATATTGGTACTTTTGCACCAACATGATGTGGCGTTGTGACGTACTTATTTATATTCTGAAGTCGTGGACGGAATGTATAAAAGTTTTAGCAACAAAATTTCTGACAGTATGTCCGGTGAGTAGAACTCTCAAAAATCTATTGCGGGCTTTTGGCCTTATTAGGTGATGTTTTTTTGTTTTTTTGCTTTATTAGGTGATGTTTTGGCCTTATTATGTGAAGTGGTCTGCTCCTAGATAGCAGCGTAATACTATTTTATAAAAAGACAATGAACGTGTACGTAAGTTCGTTTGCCATCTACTTACTCCATTAACGACTTGAGTCCATGCGTGGTTCGTAAACAACGTAATGTTGTAATGCTCAACTGCGTGCTTCGGCGGAGACCAGCTCACGAGTACACTCCAAGTGTCGTTCGAATCTTCACTTGCTTCAATAGAAACGTTCCGTGGTATGTCTGAGAGCATTGTATAAAATATAATAACTGGATTACAGAAGGTACTAGATACTTCATGAATATAATAATTCGTACTGGTAAGAAAATCTTATGAGGAATGGTGAATATTTTATTATTTATATGTAGTTTTTAAGCACTCGAAATGCTCTATGTAAAATAAAGCAAAGTACGAAAATGTGAAATAGAAAATAACAGTCACGAGCAGGATTTGAAGCTGCATCATCTGGAATACCGTCCGAGATGCTTTGCCAATCTAGTCATCGTGACAATTGCTCGTCGCTCTGTCGGGTATATTTGCATACAATATTTTGACCACGTAGGTACCTAAGCTTAGCCCTATAAATATTTTGATGTTTTTATATAATAATTTAAGCACCGTCCCAGATGCTTTACTAAACCACCTTAGATGGTATTCCAGGAGCAAGAGCAAGTTCAAATCCTTCTCGTGACTGTTATTTTGGATTTCACATGTTCGCCATTTGCGTTAAGGAATGGTAAATCCTTAAAAAAAGGTCTGGCCTTTTTCAAATGAAAACCGTGTAGTGATTGATGAAGAATACCATATAAATAACCTATTATCACCTGCGTGCCTGAATTGCCATCCTGTGTGTATATATGTGACGTCATATGCTCACTGACTCAATATACGTAAGAACATTATGATTTATTAAAATCATATAATCATAATAAATCATATTATATCAATATATATTAATATACATCATATTTACTACTCTGTCAAGAAAGTACCGGGAATGGATGATTTGTTTATGGTTCCAAATTCAAATTTTTGTTTTCTTTTTGTTGTTGTTAGATTGGCCCAACTGTTATCCATTTTGGCGCGGAGTAAATACAGTGCTGTTTTTAGTTATATCATATCTATAATGTACTGCGAATTTCATAATGGACAAAAACATCCAACAAAGAGTTTGTCTTAAATTTTGCATCGCCAATGGAATTTCATGTTCGGAGTCACTGAAAATGTTACAAAAGGCTTACGGTGAATCGATTTTGTCAAAAACACGTGCTTATGAGTGGTACAAAGCGTTTAAAAGCGGTCGAGATGTGATGGAAGATTTTTCTCGCTCTGGTAGGCCATCAACGTCTGAAGTTAACATTGCAAAAGTGATGGAAATAGTGACTGAAACTCCTCATTCAACTTTGAGAGAGATAGCCGCCGAACTTTCTGTGTCTCACGAGTCGATCCGTACCATTTTAAAATCACTTGGGCATGAAACATGTTTCCGCTCGGCTAGTCCCAAAAGACCTGAATTTTCTCCAAAAACTCAATCGCATGAGAGTCGCTGAGGACATGCTAGAACGAGTGAATTCCGACCCAACATTCATGAAACGCATTGTTACTGGTGACGAGACGTGGGTTTACGAGTTTGACATGCAAACTAGTCAACAAGCTTCGGAGTGGCGACTTCCAACTGAACCGAAACCGAAAAAGCCACGCAAAAGTCGATCAAAAGTCAAAGTCATGTTGACTGTTTTCTTTGACTATCGCGGTGTTGTCCAATCGGAATTCTTGCCAGAAGGTCAAACGGTACATAAAGAATATTATTTGAGCGTTATGCGGCGTTTAAGAGAGCAAATTCGACGAAAAAGGTTCAATCGGTAGAAGACATAAAGGAGAATTCGCGGCGAGAACTTAACGCAATTCCGGAAATAGCATTTAAAAAATGTTTTGATGATTGGATTACTCGTTGGGGTAGGTCTATCGTTTTTGAAGGAGCATACTTTGAAGGTGATAAAATTAATTTGGATGAATAACAAAAATTTTGTGTATTAGGTATTGATCTTTTCCCGGTACTTTCTTGAGAGAGTAGTAGAACACAGATTTAAATACAACAAATCAAAACAAAACTTCGACAACGTAAAACGTGCCGGTATAATATTGGTAAAGCCGTAACATATAATTATAATTCCGTTTGCGCAGATGAAACCATAGAAATCTAAGTAATAGGTAAGTTTTAAGGATGCAACGTTGCCAATTATTTATCGATTCTGTTAAGATATCTCTTCTCTTTGACTCATCAATTCAACATCTACAGGTATGTAATCTTCTGATTCTTTAACGAAGTGCCATTACACAATCCATGGAATGTCATAAAAACTAACTGCGGAACTCAGACTAACTTAAAAATAAAGACAATGAATTGTCAACTAAAAAGTGAAGCCACTTTTTTGAATATGGTGCGCGAAAGTTTTGTATCTGGAAAAAATAATCTCTATAATTTGGGTAAATTTTAATAATTTTATGGATTACAGCACGTACAGGAAATATGGCGCTGACGAAATATTCATTTACGTAACATACGTACGAAATTGTCAAGCCATTTGGGGTGATTTTCAATCGTGCTCTGATAACACTCGTGGTTTATGACACTTCGTTTTGGCATGGTTTTATTGTATTTGTGTGCGTGAGCGCGTGTAATTTGACATAGTTTTATATGTATGACTTCACTGGATTGCTCCTACAGCTCCGTCTATATTTTTTAGTTAGTCTGAGCCGAGGAAGTAGAAATAAGAAAGAACCAGGGAATATAATCGCAAGAGAAGGAAACCTGTGTATCCGTACGTGACGCACGCACGGACGTTATATACAAAAAATGTGTTAAGTACAAAAAACAAAAGAATCGTAATCTAGGTATAGAAACTTACCAGGCGGGCAGTCTGGGTATTCTGCGCAGATAGTATAATAAACGAAGTTAGTGGTTCCGTGCAGCCCTTTTATTTGTATGTGACATTCATCATCTTGTGATAAATTGGTGAAAATTGTCCTTGGTTTTTGATCAGGCTGTAGAATAAAATGTTTAGCATTAATATCGGCAAGGATTTTACAAAATATTTGTTGTTCAATTCAGTATCAAACTATTAGAAAGGTTAATGTTATGGATGTAGGTATAATATTATAAGTATGTATATACCTATATACATAAACATTACAAGCGAGAAAATTATTGGTAGGTTTGTCTTTTTTCAGTGAGACTTTAATACTACAATTTTTTTTGACCGTCTAAGGGATGTTCATAACGATGTCGAGTTATTGTAAGCGGTTACCGTAGCATATAGAGCTAGCAATGGTTGCCCAACGTGTTTTCAATACAAGAAAAAGTGATAGATTGAGAGAAAATATGACCGAGAGGGAACGGTGTTTGTCGTGGCTTCTGCGCAACAGTAGGAATACCAGTCGTTCTCCACTTCGTTATTCTGTGAGATGGTTAACTCGAAGACATCCATGATGGTATCTACAAGGTGCTAGGTACCACTGGAAATAAATATTGTAAATCCTCCATGCTCGAAGCACTTCGCAACATCCGCATTAGAGATTTGGGTTTGTTAACTGTGGTCTGAATCTTCATTAAAGATTATTGTCTCAAGAAAAGCTATCATTTTATCCGCAGTAACTAAGTTTCCTATTAACTATGTATTGAGTCCTAGATAAGACGTGATATGATCTAGGTAATTGTTGCCTTACCCATATTGTAATTTCCTTACTGCCAGACTTATCGCAAGAGTTCACGACGTCAAAACATACGTCAGCGTCTGCAAAGTAGAAAGGTGTAAGCAGAAGCATTTTGGCGACAAGTCAAAATTGTTCGGGTATCATCCACCACCATACCCATCACAATGCCATGGTCTTCTTTGTTTTAAATACCCGCTAAGGTCTCGTATTTTTTGGTGGTACATCTATTAGGTATTCTCTTGAATGAAGTGGTGGATCTCTATGTAAGGCTTTGAAGTTGAACGTAACCTAGGAGTGTAGTCCATGAGTAAGGTTTCCACTTGTAACCAATATGTTTAACATTGTTGCGTAATACATCAGTAAAATTAAACATTAGTTAATCTCAATGAGTTTAAAACATCTATAAGCAACTTACATATTCTATTCTAATAACACTTGGTGGTTTCACAGAATCTGCAGATGCATCTAGCATCTGCAGATTCAGAAAGTTGCTCTAAAAAAGAAAATTGCTTAGTATATTCCTATTACTATTAGGCTATTACTATTCTTACAAATCTCGACGTGAATTCCTCATTATTTTTTGCACCATTTCACGTATTTCTTGCACCAGTTAAGGAAAGGAAACCTATATACTTACTCTGACTTGGAATTTGGTACTTTTATCTTGGCAGTCACGTAAACTAAACTGCTGGTACACAAGGCGCACGAATTAGTATCCCTCCCGGCCATCAATTGTTCTAAACTAAATATCACACTGCTTCATAACTCTATTTTTAGCTCGCTATATTACCTACTGGAGAAAAATACAAGGTAATAAATGAATGACTTACCACCGCTACTATTCCAAGTAAATAGACCAGTCACGAGTACCATATTATTCATTTTATTTCTAAGAAACTTAACATCCACCCGATAATTCTTATGCTCAGGCAAATCTAACTCGTCATATATAGGTACTTTTTCACCACCTTTCCAATGTGTGGGGGCTCCTTCAACCAGCTCCCTACTCCACAAAGTATAGTTAATTTTTGAGGCCGTATAGACCTTTCCATGTTTCGTCATAGGTTTTATTAACCTGTAGTCGATCTGAAATGTTAAAATACTGCTGTCAGCAATCACAAGGTTGTTCTAGCCATTTCTTGCTTTTTTCCTTAGGTCAAACATGGGACCACCGAAGGAATGTAACATAGTTCCAGTGGCCCGCCAATAAAGGCGGAGAGACGGCACACGGCGGGTTTCTTTAGTGGGTGAAGGCCCCACACTACCCTGTTCGTTGCCCCGAACGACGGGGTGTGCGGGTAGGAACATTTTTTCTCGCCTTAACAAAAAAAAAAGTCGTGGGCGTTTATCACACCATATTATTTTGTATGATTATACCTACCTACATATCTGCAACAAAGCACGGGGTGCAAATCTGCATACAATAACTGTGCTCCCGCGCAATTTTGCAGCGCTCAGCTAACGATTACCTCCGCGCAAAATTAGTTTTATATTTTGACATATAGTTAGTTATTATATCTAAATAGCCTTTGCCCGCGGCTTCGCCGCAGCCAAAAGCTAGTTTTTCGGTTATGTCTCAGATTCCCGATATAAGTAGCGGGATAAGATGTATACCAGTTTTTAAGTCTAATCAAGGCTTGCTACAAATAGTAGAAAATGTTAGGTACTTAGGTATGTGGTTGGACCGCTCACTTAAATGGACTAAACACATAGATGTATTAATTGAGAAAGGCTTAAAATCCTTAAATTTATTAAAAATTCTTGCTGGGTCACGATGGGGAGTTCACCCAATCCATCTAAGGCGATTATACATTTCAATTATACGATCTAGAATAGACTACGGCAGCTTTCTTTATGATAACGGTCCTAAAAACGTTATAAGTAAATTGAATAAAATTCAAAATCAATGCATGCGTGTTATTGGAGGATTTTTGAGGAATACGGCTATACATGTAATGGAGTGCGAGCTACATCTTCAACCTCTATATATACGTAGACACTACCTGGCTGGCAAGTTCTGGTTGAAAGCAAAGTCATTTAAAGATAATGAAATCATTGTTAAGTTAAATAATCTCTCACAATTGAGTAATACCTGCTATTGGCGGCGAAAAAAGAAACCTATTTTAGTTACAGTCAATGGACTTCTGGACACCTATCCTATACATTCATCAAGCCAGCTAGAACGTTTTACGTTAGACACATGGGTCAGCAATGTGGATCTTTCTGAGATTATTAGAATTAATATAGAAAATGTTACTAAAGGGAAACATCATTATAAAGACAGTGAGGTAAAACAAGTTTGCGAAAACTACTTAGTTAATAAGTATGGTACCACACCATTTATACGGATGGATCTCAAGATGGGGAAGCATCGGGAGCAGCTGTTTATGACCCCCAAGTTGAAGCATTTGTCAAACTAAAAATTAATGTTAAAGTCTCCATAATGTATGTCGAGCTAATAGCAATCGCCAAAGCTATATCTTATATCCAGTCATGTGAGCCAGGCAACTACGTGATACTGACGGACTCCAAGAGTGCCTTGCAGCACGTCGCTCGTTGCACCTCGAATTTTCGAGGCACACCGATAGCGTATAGTATATTGGAATTCGTCAGTAAACTAACCAATAAAAATATTGTACTACAGTGGGTACCATCTCATATAGGGATACGAGGGAATGAAGAAGTAGACCGCTTAGCAAAAGAAGCCATCACAGATGGAGTTTCTATACGATGTCTACCATACGCTAGCGACCTTATCTCCATAGTGCGTAAACAATGCCTGGGTATGTGGAGAGAATACTTTGACGAGAGATCAAGATGCAAGGGGATACAGAACCATCCAACCTAGCCTCTCTCGCTCCCCGTGGTTCGGAAGCGTGGATATGCACCGAACCGAGTTCGTAACTGCCTTCAGGCTTCGTTCTGGACACATCCCCTTGAATAGGTTCGCAAACTTGATGGGAAAGGCCGAGTCCCCCCTGTGTACTGAGTGTCATATGGTCGAAGATGTGATGCACATTATGACGGAGTGTGTCCGGAATGAAACGGAGAGGACATAATTTTTGATACAATTTAATTACAATGTTATCAACTTGGGGCTGTATAATAGCATTCTGGCCGCTCCATCTTCACGGGAAGCCAGAATGCTATATAAAATTGTTAAATTGGGAATTAAACGCAGATAATGTATGTAATTACTGAGTGACCCGTCGAGGGTGACATTATCTTGTAAGATAAAACCCTTGTTAATAAATAAAAGAAAAAAAAAAAAAAAAAGTCTAATCAAGGCTTGTTACATCAAAATCCGTTTAGTAGTTTTTGCGTAACGCGCGAACAAGCAAACAGATAAACAGACAGACAAAAATTCTAAAAGAAATTGTTTTTTGTTTAAACACGCCTATAGGTAGGTATAGCTTATTAGACACAGCTCTGTTATAGCTTTATAATAGTATAGAAGATAACTAGTTAATAGTTAATTATTTACGTATTTTGATAAAAATTTACAATTATTTACCATTTTTATTAAAATGTATTCGTTATGAACACTGCAATAAGTAGGTAAGTATATATTATTAACTTGGTTTTCTCTAATCAAATTAACTTATTGTATTGAGTACATAGGGATACTATCTAAAATTCTAAACGATTAATTTACCTACTAATCTTGTTATAAGAAGAATTAGCCTAGACCTTGGAGACCCTCGCTGTCATTTATAATTTTATGCTAGCTGTAGACAACTGTTGTCAACTGTATTTGTACTATTATAAAGCTGTAAACAAGCTATGTCTGTACCTAAGATATTTGAGAAAAAATTACTGTATTATACGCAATAATATACCTTCCTTGATTAGGCTACTTAGGGGTCTCTGAACACAAAACATTTTTTTTAGAATTTTTGTTCACACATCACGCAAAAACTACTAGACGAATATGGCTACAATTTGTAGATGATTAATTATACTAAACACTGGTATACGTTTTATCTCGCTACTATATCTGGAACTTGAGATATAACCTAAAAACTGTAGTCTGCTTAGCCGCGGATAAAGGCTGGTTTTAATCTAAAATTGTGAATAAAAGTTGAGCCGTCTAGATGGGCGTAAAGGCATGGCATAAAAATATGCAATAATCATTACAATAATGTAATTATAACATTAAATAAATGAACTGACCATTTTCGTATTTAAAATTATACGTAATACTAACTAACTTATCATCAAGCCATTTCCCTTGCGGGGTAGGCAGAGAGAACAGAGTGCCAAGAGGCTCTATTCTTGCATATATCTCTCGCTTCCTCAACATTCATAACTCTCTTCATGCACGCTCGCCGGTTTCGGAGACTCCTGACTCCACCTTCCTTCAGTACATGACCAATTTGGTCTAGGTAGGTGAGTCTCGGTCTCCCCCTGTACCTACATCCTTCCACTTTCGCATTGTATATTTTCTTAGCCAGTCGCTCGTCCGGCATTCTTTCTACATGTCCGAACCATCGGAGCATTCCCTTTCGCATCTTTACACCAATACTCTCTTTCATACCTACTCACTCTTCTTCTACATCAGATAAATAAATTTTAATCAATGAAATGTTTAATGGGGAGTAGAATTGTTTGTACCACTCTCATTATCTGATACAAACCAGTTAGTCGTGCTTAAAAAATCTTAAAAACTTATTAGTTCATCATGTTTTGCAAAACTTTCCAATATGACAAAATACCGCGTAAATAATTTCATTCGATTATCAAGTCATTATGCGGGTACTTAGCACTGATAATACTAGAAAGGTTTAAACTATTTGCTTTACAAAACTTAAACCTTGGATATACCTTTGTTTTTATAATATTTTCAACTAGCTGAACCGACTAACGTTATCCTTAACACAATTAAAATAGTCTTAAAATTTTGAGAGAAGAAGCCAGAACAGATGTAGAGTAGCAATAGGAAATGGTGTGCTAAAACAAGTGGATGAATTTGTATATCTTGGATGTGGATTCAGTCGGGATGGAAGGTACACCACTGATGTAGAAGAAGAGTTATAAAACGGAGAAATAACACCGACAGGATGTACTTACCATTATATACATAATTTAATAGACATTGAACCATCATCATATAGGTATTTTTTTATACTACGAGGCTAATAAACAAGCATACCGCCTACATGATACTAAGCGGTTAACGTAGCATAATAATTATAGTCGCTAGCAACACCAAAAACATCACTCGCGCTTCGCCAATTCCAAGGAAAGGCATAGGAGGTAGAGAGGAAGGATATAGACGGCTCTTTCACTCACCATACGAAACACAAAAGTAGGAGTAGATACCTACCTTTTTTCACGCTGGTCTTCTGTGAGAGGGTGATATTTCTCCGGCCGGTACATTCATGCTGGGACAAGCAAGTTACAATGGACTAAGAATGCATTGTCACCAGCTCTTTCTATTCCACGGGTGTCGTAATAAAATGAGGGTAGACTGAATACTTACGTTGCCCAAATCAGCTATGCTATTGTTACTGAGTTCAGGTAGCAACAAGACCAACTGCCAATTTTTAGAAGGTTCTATCAAGAACCTGATGCTGTATTCAGTAATACATTTAATCTTCACTGCAACGTCTTCTGATGTACTTGAATTTGTGAATTTTGCATTACTAAATTCGTCATGGCAGGTGTGTGTTGCCTGAAAAAGAAATACATGGTTAGGATTTTAATTACATTCTAATTTTTTCTAAAAAATATTGTTGTCGAATCTTAAAACATACAGCGCTTATAAAGTAGTTTTCTCACGACCAGAACGTTATTATGTGTCTCCTATAGATTATACACAGCAGACATGACTTCTTTTTTACCTACAAGTATTTATTAGAATTCATACTCTATTCCAATATTTGTAAATAGTACCTAAAATTTAGAAGTAAAAGAATATGAATTTATATGCGCTTATATGAGCTCAAAAACGTTATTTGTAGAAATAATATCAAATTAAATAAATAATTATAAAAGTAAATGAAAATAAACCTTTATTTAATAAAAACTACAACTTGTTGTCTTTGTTGATTCTATCTCAGGATATGTATTAGCCTCGTGGTGTGATCTTAATTTGGCGTATTTTTCAAACACTACTCTGATTAAATGTGTTCTGTGATTTAGCGTCCCTGATTGCTGTAAAGAATTTGAATATAGAGAATCCTGTGACCCTATCCAGCTAGAAATGCACTCTTCACATTTAAGTTCATTTCGCATGTCATTATACATATTTGCTTTGTCAAATATTAGTTCATATTAATAATTACTGAAAGGAAGAAACTAAATAAATATTTAATAATATCAAACTATTTATATTTACAAACACTCAAACATAAGCACTTGGTAAAAACACCACATAAAATCTAAACTATGTTATTGCTTAAAATGTTGAAATGGAACATCTGCATCTAAGATAAAGGATCCTTTATCTTACATCTGCATCTGCATAATATTTTAGTCTATGATTGTTGATGGCGTCTAAATAAAAATATATGAAATGACATGCCATGTCATTTAAATGATGAAATATTTTCTATAGCGGTATTACGATATCATTACCTATTTATTCACTAAAACACCATATAATTTTGCTTATTTGTCTCATTCGGTAGATAATTAGTGCCCGTTTACACTTTGTTTTTATTATTATCAGCGCTCTGTGTTCGTCTGCACTTCTAGAATGTCGAAGCCGTTCTAAAGTAAGGTGTACGGATTGCAGTTCAGTTCAGTCGAACAAAGTCAATGTTCGGAACGCCCTATCTAGTACGTAGTACATATACATCAATGGTTTACGGACGATAATTTTACGTGATAACGTCATATATTTTTTCTGAGAGTTTCACAAAATGTAATAGGTACCTACTGATCCTTCGAAATCGATTTTCGTGCGTTCTGCCGGCGTTTATCGATTTATAAGACGTTATCACGTCAAAAAATAAGTTCCATTTTACAATACATCTGGCATCCAACATACTAGTTTATAAGTTTGTAAAGACTAACTTAAATCTAGTGAGCCCATTGATTTATTAAATCATAGATGCACAGTTTCGAACAAACGAAACGTCTAAAACTGTCGCCAGTTGTATCATATGTAGTTATAGTTATGATATAAATGCATTCTTTCCAAATTCAACCTTACACGTATGGTTTAAAGTTGTATTTACAAAGCATTATGTAAAAAGCAATAAAATTTTACGACTGAAATTTGCGGGCAGGACAAGGACGGAGTGGAGACGAATATTTTTTTATAATTTTCATGTATGAACATTTACTTAGTTTATTAAATTTGTTTGTTCCAAACTCATATTTATACTTTTATCTGATCGTATTTATATGCTTTTAGGTAGAATATTTATTTATATATAAATAAAATAAAACTCGTAAATATAAATTTTAGTTTTTATTCCCAATATAGTAATTCTAATATTATTAGTAGTACCCAGATCTATTCTAGTCTAGATCAATGGCGTCATAATAAACATTGACAATACAGTAGTAAGTAAATAAATTTCCTTGAAATAAATGAAGCTTATTGTATAGTTGTCTTTTTGAATTAGATTTCAGCTTTTCTGTTGTTTTTTTTTGCGATATAAAGTGAACTAATAGAGGATAAATCTATAAATTTTTCTATAATAGCTTTTATAAGACTAATTTTATGATTAAAAAGAGCAGGTTGTCGAAGGGAATGTGTATCAATACCAGAAAATATATTTAAATTTAATGTACATTTTAAAACTAAGGAACACAAATAGGCCTTGGTTGTATTTTTTTACCACATATGTACTGTTCTCGTCTTATTATATCCTCGGTTTTATTACATGCAGTATATTCATCTTCACTAGCGTAACATAGACCAACAAAAACTTTGAAATCTATTAGTATGTGATAACCATAATTTATACATAATACAACATTTCAACATTCATTATTGAAGCATAAAAGCCATAAATTCAACAATTTAAATGATCATCTTATAAAATACTAGTGGTGTCCTTCGAATTCACTCACCGTTTAATAAATAAAAAAAGAATACATATTTATAAATAATTTAGAGCAAGCTTTATCATCTGATTGGTTCCCTAGGAAAACTAAAATAAAAATCATCATATAAATGTCAATTTTATTGATATTTAAATTTTGTAAATAAAACAGTGTCAACTAATTACTTAATATATATATAAAAAAAATACATTCAACAAGGTGACTCCATTCGTTTTTAGAACCAAGAACGTCGTATTATGCGATCAAAGTGAGCAAAATGCGTTGAAGTATGAGCATAGTTCGAGACTGCCTTTGTTTTAATACATACTCTATTTGACTGGTTCATACAGGGCCATCGTCGATAATTTGAGACAAAATATATTGAAAAATTAAAAAATGCGACTCTTAAGCAACAAAATATGTATGAAATAGAAATACTGTCTATTAATACTTACCGAAAATAAGAAACGCCATCCTTTTTTGTACTTTTAATGCACTATTTCGGCATTTATTCATCGAACAATTAGACATTTTGACACGCTTCGTCTACTCGCGCGTCGAAATAATACTAAACGAAAGGAGTGCAGGAAAGCGTAATCTGCACTCCTTTATAGTGGACACTTTTCGTGCCTGATTGTGTATCTTCTCTTTTTTATATATCAATGAGTGAGCCATTCTAAAATCTTCAAATTGAGTGTAGGCATCAAAGAGATTTTTTCCCGCCTAAACAAACAAAAAGGCACCAAAGAGAATGTATCTACCTAAGCTACTTACGTTAAGTGGGTTACACAAACCTTTTCAAAATAGGGAAGTAAGCAATTATCACCTGGTGGTAGGGCTGCGTACCAAGTGGGAGTACTCATTTGCTATCAGGCCCGAGCGGTTTCATTTGGTACCACCATATCCCGTGTGACCAGCTATGAAGCACATCGGTGTGTTTTGGTTGTAGCATAAAATATCCGTTAATTCGTTCATTTCATATATACCTATATCTGAAATGACATTGGGAGCAGCGGCTTGACAATAATCTCGGTATACTTGAGTCCATGACGGTTTTACCATTTTCCATCAGGTGGGCCGTGGGTCGTCTGCAACCATATGCAAAAAAAATGGTTACCGTAGCCTATATAGGCTAGCAACACCAGAAGCATCACTCTTGCTTCGCCGGATAATAGGTACTTCGGTATTTCAGTACCGGATATACGAGTAGGTACTGAAATACCGAATTGCAAAGCTTTTACGACGTAATTCATAATCCTTATCATGCACAGACTTATTATTTTAATGTCTTCGAAACTCGTTGTTTGTTTACAACTAAAGATAAAAATGGTTTTTTTATTAACTAATTCAAAGGTGTAGGTACACATAATAACGTACTTACGTAGTTCAAAGACCACAACAAAAAATATGTTATTAGGTAGGCAGGTAGATACATAAAAACTAGAATCTTAAGGGTCAAAGCACTTAGTACTGAAAGGTTTTTTATAATAGAAACAAACACGAAGTATTTGAAGGCTATATTAATATTGCGAACTTTATCTGCGCTTAGAAAACTTCCGGACCGGATACGTATAAGCTAATGTATGAAAATGTACCTTATTTATAATAATATATTGTCAGTAAATTCTTATATAATAGACTAAATTCTACCCGTGACTCCGTCTACATGGACTTTAGAATATAGATACATAACTCCTCCTATGTAAAATGTTAGCCAAATTTCATGATGATTGGTTCAGTAGTTACGCCGTGAAAGCATAAAAAACAAACAAACAAAATTCACTCGCATTTATTACATTAGTAAGGATTACTAATGTCGAGTAGATGCGTTCCTCGATTTGGACCGTAAAATACGATCCAATATTCGCGATTGAATTGTTGCCGATATTGATGTTTGTCAACAAACAGAAATACCATCAGCCGTGCCAGGGAATACTTATGCCATACCTAATAATAGTTAATTAGTCAGAGAATATTGACCACAACGATGTAACTTCGTTGACTTAAGAAACCCAATTTGTAACCTATGTATAGCTGTGTAATCTTGTTTTTTTATTGCATATAGTGGCAGACGAGCCACGGCCCATCTGATGGTAAATATAACCGTCGCTCATGGAATCAACTATACCGAGAGTATAGTCAAGCCGCTGCTCACCATTTCATTTCACCGATATAAAATGAAAGAATAAACGGCTATCTCCTGCTATAGCCAAAACATAACGATGTGCTTCATGGCCGATCACACGGGAGATGGTGGTACCAACCCGCTCGGGCCCGCTACCAAGTGAGTACTCCCACCTGATACCCGGCCCCTGATACCACCAGTCATGCAATGGATGATAATTGCTTACTTCCCTTAGTCGTCTCATACGATACCCGTGGGAAAGAATGGGGTGGTGACACTTGTATTCTTAGTCCGTTACCAACTAGTTCAATGGGAACGTTCCAGAACGTTCTAAGTATAACTGGGTCGGTGTTTGTGTTATAAGATGTGGCCATTAACGACACGTTCAAGTGATGAAGCCGTCTAAAATTGTAAGATTACCTACTCATCACGCCATCTCCCTTGTGAGGTAGACAGAGAGAACGAAGTGCCAAAAGGCTCTATTCTTGAAGACATCTCTCGCTTCCTCGACATTAATAATTCTTTTCTACACGCTTGCCGGTTTCGGAGACTTTTGACTCCACCTTCCTTCTATACATGACCGATTTGGTCGAAATAGATATGGTTTTTTTTTTAAAGATCACACCCTCCACTATGGATAATCCTTGTATTGCGGGGGACTTTAGAAACATAAAATTTCACGGACACAAAGTACATCCAGACTCAGAACAAACATTTGTGGATCATACAAAGGGTTGTCCTGTGTGGGAATTGAACCCACAACACTCGGGCTGGTATTTGAACCACTCTACCACCTGTGCAGTCAGTTGGTATAGGTATTTGGAATTGCGATCTTATTTATATTTAAACAAAGATACATCTTTAATTTCATGACGTGTGAAGTTTATCAATGCGTTGCGACAGTTTGGTACTTAAACCAATGCTTCTTTATCCGGTCAGTCCACAAAATCCGTACCGGGTGTTGTACCTATAGGTGCCGAGCGCCTTCGGCGTTAGGCGGGCTTTTTAGCGCAGAGTAGCATTCATTTGAACCTAATATATGATTTAAATGCTAATTAGTAAGACAATCGTCAATACTTGCTTTTTTTTCTGTTGTCAATATTAGCTACTATATAGGAATCATTCTATAAGATAAAGAAACATTCAATATGATTAGATAGGAGGAATCAACACAACCCCAAAACAAATCCCACCTAATCGTAATCGGTTACCGTAACCTATATAATAGACGATGGCAACACGCAACACCTAAGACATCGTTCGTGCGTTGCCTAAAAGTAGTGTTAGAAGGTGGATGGTAGCAATGATAATAAGGAGAGGATTGCCCCCCGGCGCTCTCACTCATCATACGAAACACAACGATAGGACTCTACCTGTCGTTATTTCACTGTGATCTTCTGTGAGAGGGTGGTACTTCCCCGAACGAGCCGGCCCATTCATGCTGGGATAAGCAAGGTCTTCATCATTAATCAATGAAATTAATTTACAGACAAACTATAATCACGAGATAAATTTGGTTAACCTATGTTCATCTCCAACCTCGTAATTTTATTTACAATTGTGTCGTATTTTATCTCTTGTTCTACACGGGTCAATACTTAAAAGATAATGTTATTGAATTTTTTTGTTTCCTTCGTGATAATTGCAGTTAATAGATTGTACCCGTCATTAATGATAAGGAAAAAAAAACATCTATTTACAAATTTATAATGACAATTCATAAATACTAACAACAATTCATCTTATTGTGGTATTCATTATTAATTTCTCTGAATTTGATTTGCGCGAGTATGTAAAGTTAAATTAATTTAAGTCCGTATAATTACTTATTTATCGTCATACTCCGTGTCACAGTAATTTTACTGTACAACTATATGAAAGTGTCGATACGATGAATATTATCTATATTATGCATGTATAACTCAAGCATTGCAGTCAATTTCAGCCTACCGTGATATTGATAATGGTCGGAGATACTTCATATTTTGGACCAAACGACTGATAACAAATTAATTATTGCAAGGTCACCTTGTGTTTTTCCAATAACGTGAGATTGCGTAATATTACGATTTAAAAATTGTTTGTACAATAGCGAGATTATGATATATCGTTTATTTGTATGTAGCGGGAAATATCCGAACCTATTCCAAATAATTTTTGACTGATTGAAAACTCAATATTTCCGGGATTACTTTATGATAGACATTGCAAGGAGGACGAGAAGAGGGTTTGGAACTTCGCTCTCACTCACCATAATGAAACATATCAGTGGGAATAAGTACCTACCTACCGTTGTTACACGCCTATCTTCTGTGACGGTGTGGTACTTCTGTGAGAGGGTGGTACTTTGCCAATCAAGCCAGCCCATTTATGCCGGGAAAAGCAAGGCTCTACCACTAGGAAACTGTATCAAAATTTCCGTATGAATGAAATGAAATGTTGATTTCAAGACCAAAAAGGTTTTTAATAAACAGCTTCTGTGGTTTGCCACTTACGAATGCATTGTCATTTGTAGTAACACGAGATTTTTAGGATGAGTACCTAACTAAGTTTGAATTTATTTAAGAAAATAATGAAACAATTTAAATTATTCGTAAAGTAAAGTACCTATTATTAAGAAGTGTAACGGTTGCTACGGTGAGCGTAAGCGTCGCTCTGAAGTCGGTACTCTAGATGCCGCTAGCGGACCATTGAAATAATGTCAGAAAATTCTAGTGGTCTGCCAATACAGGGGGAGAGACGTCACACGTTTATTTAGTGAGTATGGGCCCCACACTATCCTGTTCATTGCCCCAAACGGTGATGTGTGTGGTTAGGTACATTTTTTCCCCCTTAACAGAAAAAATCATGCCGGTTTTTGACGATGTTTTCTTTCTGCTAGCAGTGGTATGTAAACAAATACACTCACATAAACTCGTAAAATTTCGAAAACTCAAGAAGTGTGTGCTGTTTGTATTATTGACCTCAGACTGGGCATCGAACTAGAGATAATTGTTTTTATAATTCTTGTTTTTACCACTAGGATATTTTATTATTATTAAAGACAGAAGAAATAAGAAATCCGAATACGCAAGGATTATCGCAATCCGTTACTTATTTACCGTTATGTAAACTACTCGTAAGTATATGAATTGGTAATTCATAAATTATATCGGTAAAATACTCACTTGGCAGACAACATACTACACATGAAAGATAATTGGATAAACTCCGATAACAATATGCTCGTAGGTTAAAATGCTTAATAAACAATAATAATTTAGTCACTCGTAGAAATTAAACACATTTTAATATATTTTGTTCAATATCCCTGATAAGATAGATAAGAAAAATCTATTTTTAAAGAACATATTGCGATTAGGCTAACTCAATATTTTTCAAGGAATAAAACCGATATTAATTACTGCAACAACTTAATTTGTACAAAAACTTGGTCTAACTACTTATTTATTAAATTTATTTAATGCATACATTAAAAATGCTAAATAAGTCTTATTTAATAAATATTATGCTTATAAAGGGAATGTTCCGATGGTTCGGACATATGGAAAGAATGCCGGACGATCGATTGGTTAAGAAGATATACAATGTGAAAGTGGAAGGATGTAGATACAGGGGGAGACCGCGACTGACCTAACTAGACCAAATCGGTCATACAGGTGGAGTGAGGAGGCTCCGAAATCGGCGAGCATTTGAGAAAAGAATTATGAATGTTGAGGAAGCGAGAGATGTATGCATGAATACAGCCTTTTCGCACTATTTTCTCTCTGCCTACCCGGCAAGGGATATAGCGTTACTTTAAGTATGTACGTATTCATATTATGCACATCCCAATTATGTTAACTATACAATTTTAAAACTATAACAGAGCTTTTTGATCTATATTTTAGCACTTGACATGCTCAGCTACTCTTAAAGTACAAATTATAATTTGTGAATAATAATATTTATAAACAGGCTAATTCTAGGCATCGAAGAATTCCTCCGCGTCACCGTCATTGGGTAATAATAATGGTATTAGAATTAGCCTATTTATAAATATTATTATTTGTGAATAAGGAAAAAGAGTATTTTAGCACAAGCGGGAATCGAACCTGCGTCCCTTCCTATTCGGGGAAGTGCTCTAATCCACTGAGCTACCGTACTATTTGTTAGAAATACCCAATCTCCTTACCACATTTGTCTTAACGACCAACGCCACCTATCGGAAGCATTTACATGCATTAATCCAATATAGTAAGTTTAATTTTTCAATTTATTATTTCTAACAAATAGTACGGTAGCTCAGTGGATTAAAGCACTTCCTCGGATAGGAAGGGACGCAGGTTCGATTCCCACTCGAACAAAAATACTCTTTTTCCTTATTCACAAATTATAATTTGTACTATAACAGAGCTGTATTTGTACATTTAAGATATTTGAGAAAAATATTACAGTATTAGGGTAAAGGCCCCACACTACCCTGTTCGTTGCCCCGAACGATGAGGTGTGTGGTTAGGTATATTTGTTCCCGCTTAAACAAAAAAGCTTTAGCTGCAGTCGGGGCGCGAGCGTTACTCATAACGCCAAATACCAAAACGTGCAATTTTTTCACCGGGGATAGAGCGAGTGTACGTTTTTAATAAAGCACAGTTTAACAAATCGTTGCGACAACCGATGGATAGTTATAATCAGAAGGATATGCAAACAGTAAGTATTTACATATTTATAAGTCATTTAAATTTCTCTACAAATAAACAGAACATTTTAACTTGACATTTGATTCTTTTACTCCAAGTAATATCTTGATTCCATGCAAAAATGTATTTAACCGAACGCTCTGCTGCTCGAGGAGCAACCTCTGAACAACTCACCACGCCTCCATATGTCCGTAGTTGACCACAGGTAGCCCGCTGTTGTTTGTTTTGAGTAACTATGAATACACACCTTTTTTGGTAAGGCGGGAAAATACAGTGAGTAAACAACCACTAAAATACAGTGACTAACTGAAGCAAATGGGCAAAAAATCCACCAAGTTGCACTTTTAAAACACAGTATCCCAAGAGTACCTCTTCTGTTCCACAAGACTTGGGTTCAAATTTTGCTCATAATCATTACACTATAAATTGATAGAGATCAAATACAAAAGTAATAAACAAACAGACATCAGTCATCATACACTGGGAATCCAGAACCACTTTTCAACTTAATGTTGACAATGACAAACCAGCGTGAGGTCGTAATATGGTTCTCTACAGTCCCGTAAATCCTACAGGATCCCCCGCCTGTAATCCCGGACACACGGGACCGGACAACGACGCGGTATCGGAAAACCTTGATCATGGTATTATTGCGGGTTTAATACCTAATAAGATTATCTACTATTGCTACTATATATACACTGATTTTCTGTGAGAGGGCGGTACTTGCAAACTCATTATTTGAATGAATAAGGCTCTACCTTTAAATAAATCACATTATATTTAGATATATAATGCGAAAGTGGAAGGATGTAGATACAGGGGGAGACCGAGACTCACCTACCTAGACCAAGTCAGTCATGTATTGAAGGTCAGGAGTCTCCGAAACCGGCGAGCGTGTATGAAGAGAATTATGAATGTTGAGGAAGCAAAAGATGTGTGCAAGAATAGGTGCTTTTGGCACTAGGTTCTATCTGCCTACTCCGCAAGGGAGATGGCGTGATGATAAGTAAGTAAGTACTAAATATAACCTAAAATCAGCATTCACGAAAGATTTCGCTGCGTCTGCTATATAATATGTATTGGGACAGTTTATATTAAGATCTGAATCTCTTTAATTTAAATTTCATTAAAAATCGAGGTTTTTGTCTTCAAATATTCATTATTTGGGAATAAAAAGTATCGTATAATACATTGTTTCATCTACCCACCTACCAATCTCCCAACCAAATATCTAATTTCAACCAAAAGCGTGGCTAATGGACAACCATTAAAAAATCTAACATCTTCACAAACTTTCACATTTATAATATTAGTAAGAAGTCTGATTACATGCAAACAAATACAGAAGCTTTTTTTTTTATTAAGGTAGGAATAAATGTACCTAATCACACACCCCGTCGTTCGTGGCAACGAACGGGATAGTGTGGGGTGGCTGAGGCTTAGCCACTAAATAAACCCGCCTTGAGCTGTCTCTCCGCCTTTATTGGCAGGCCACTGGAACTATGTTAGATTACTTCAGTGGTCAAACAAATATAGAACCTGCCAATTATTGTAATGACAACAACAGCACAAGGGATATGGAAAAATACAAACGTTATATACCTGCATCTGTATACGAAACGGTACTTAAACGTATAATAATATACTCGTACATACTCACAACAGATATACTCACTATATCACGTCCAATATCTAATCTATATGGCGACATTCTCGTGGTCAAATGAAACACTATCGTTATAACCCGTGAAGGTTTCATAACATCGATCTTTTCTGTAGAATGTGGCAGTGAAACATTTGTCCACGAGTCGTTCGGGTGGTGATGGACTAAGAAAGTGTTTTTTTACTTTTTAGTCCTGAAATGGTGGGTGGTAGTATGTATATCCTTACAGCAGGTATCTTCAGAGATATGAAAGGGAACCAAATCCTCTGATAGGCCACTTGCTATCGCACTTCGCTGACTTAGAAAGCAACGACTAAGTAATGCCATATTTATAATGAAAACGAAGATGGTAATAACGAAAATGCTTAAATATATGATACAAAAAATTACTTTTTTTAACTGCACGCCCTTTTTTTTTGTTAAGGCGGGAAAATATTTTCCTAACCGCACACCCCGTCGATCGGGGCAACGAACAGGGTAGTGTGGGGCCTGCACCCACTAAAGAAACCCGCCGTGTTCCGTCATACGGAGAAATTATGACATGTGAACATTCACCCGGTCTAAAATACTAATATGAATTTGGAAGTTCACGTGTTTACTAACCACAATAAATCTTTTGCGATTATGTAAGTGCCCTACCAAAAGAGGACGAAGCCTCCATTTCAAAACCTACTAACGATTTCGTAATAAGTTGTAATAATTAGGAAATTACAAAACAAATTGATGGCCCCGATTTAGTCTAATCTTGTAAATATCACATCACCTTACTTGCCTTCTTATGTCACAAACTACGAGACGAGTTCAGCGTAGATTATTATATTAGAATTTAAATAATGTATATTAATAAACTTTTAAATAAAAATATATGGTTTGTCAATGATTTAATATTTTAAAACGCAACGCTTGTAAATTGATGAACAAAACATGCTTTATAAAATACATGAAAGTCGCATTTTTGTAATATTATGTTAATAAAACTATATGTTAATCTATCACATACATAATATATTAATTATTATATAATACTTACCAAGCCAAAGTAATTCAGGTCCATACAGACATTTTCCGCCAAATAGTTCAGTTGGTTATCAGTTAACAATGTTTTAGATTCCTTATCGTCCAAAGATTTTCCGCTCACAAATATATCTAATGTTATTTGATTAATTAAACATAATATTATGTAGCGTCCAATATTTTTATGACACATTTTGATTTTTTTAAAAACATGTACAATAAATAAATACCAAAGATTTTTTATTTAGGTGCTATTTATTAAATATATTTTCTGCGTAGATAAAAACTAAATATAAGTTGTTAATAAAATTATTTTCAAGATTTAATATTAATTTGAAAAAGGAATTATTTCGTTCGGGAAAGCTGTACTGCGTAGGTACGTCAATTCTACGGAAGATATCGTATTCGCGCGCTCAGAGCGACCCTCAACTTGTAACTGGAGTGTCACGAGCTTTGCGTGTAGCAGATATTTCAAAGGAAAGGCAGGAAGTAGGTACACTATATTTAAACCTAAAGAAACTCAGTTCTACTTATTACCTGTACCGGTGTGTAGGACGCTCGTGCTTCTCCTTAACTTTGCCTGTTTATTATTTTTTGTAATTGGCCAGTACTTATATAAAATCAATTGATATAAATACTCCTTTGAAAAGGCGCGTAATATCAGTATAGCATAGAAAACTCTAAAACCTAGACCACAAAGAGCGAAAATTTTTCGTGGTAATTCAATGGAAAATTACGTTTGTGTAATATATTGCCGATATTTATAAAAAAAAAAAACCATGACAATTCGTCGGTCTTTCAAACTCAATTGTCTTTGAAGAATGTACCTATACGATACGGTACCAACTAAAGTTGTTAATGATATTATTGTTATATGTATATAATTATTACCATCTTTGATTGAATAAATGTGGTATGGTTATAGTATTTTTAAATAGTAATGTGCTTTAATTCTCTTATTAAAGATTTATATAATTTATTATTGTAGCTATATATGTTTTAAAAAAAAGAAAAATGTAGGTACAAAATTCAAGTACCCAGAGTACTTAAAAATGAGATACTAGTTATTCTAGCAAATGAGATACTAGACTTAGCGCTCATAAATATCAACATAGGCCTCAATCTATGCTAATATAACAAGAATGAAGTGTGTTTATTTAAACCCGCTAATCTGTTTAACTACTAATACTAAGCTTATTACAAAAATATATTTAAGTAAGTCTGATAGCTTTTTTCAGAAATTAAACATCACGTGTCAACCCTTAGTGAACCAGCAAAAAGAATACTAATAATATAACTGCGCTATAACTCTATTGGGATATCTTTGCTATATTTCTTAGCATTTGACATGCTCCGCGACTTTTTAAAGTACAAATTATTAAATTTGTGAATTGGCGTTGGTCGTAAAGACAAATGTGATAAGGAGATTGGGATGGCCGAATAGGTCAGTACAATAGCTCAGTGGCTTAGAGCACTTCCCCGGATTGGAAAAGACGCGGGTTCGATTCCCGCTCGTATTAAAATTCTCTAGTGCGATATATAAAATATAGATTGCACTCTTTGCTAAAAAAAATAAGCGCGTAAAGATGCTGATATCTACCAGTCTACAAAAGCCTAAAAAAACACGTAGGTAAGTGAGAACGAAGGACAACAACAAGCACAGAGCAACCTGTGAAGACCAGCAGATATATTATAGTATATTGTTATATATTCAAATAAAAGAATGACTAAAAATAATGTTTAACTAACACTCTAAAGTGTTTTTATCCAGATTTATTTTAAATGAAAAGGTGGGTGAAATCACAGGTCACAGCTAGTGCTAACTGTTATAAAGCTGTAATAGAGCTGTATTTGTACTTTTAATATCCATCCATCCATCCATCCATCAGCCTTTTAACGTCCACTGCTGGACATAGGCCTCCCCAAGAATGGGGGATACTGCCGTAATCGCCACGCTTGGCAGGCGGGTTGGCGATCGCAGTGGATGTTGTTAATACTCGAAGGAGTGCTGCTGCCCACTGCCCCTGTATTCCTTCAGTCGGCTCTTACGACTCCCATGGGTTGAGAGGGGTGGGACAATTCTAAAGCCGGCCCACACGGCAAACTTTTTGATATACCTATTTAAAAATATAAAGAATTTATTAGGCCATTTAGGCGTCTCGGACACTCAGAACGCAGATTTTTTGTTTGTTTTTTTTGTTCGCACATCACACAAGAAATGCTAAAAGGAATTTGATGAAATTTTAGTTTTGTAGCTCTTGGTAAGACTTAAAAATGCTGGTACTCGTTTTATACTATATCGGGAACCTGAGATATATTATGGAAAATAATAGGAGTAACTATCGTCATTTTGGCTGCGCCTTAGCCGCGGGCAAAGACCAGTGCTATTACAATAAAATTGCATCTTAATTAGGGAATAAATATAAAATAAATGAAAGGTTACATCACATTAAATAATATAACCAAATACTATATAAATTATGACTAATTCTTAATTCGTTGAAAACAAACCACTTCATTCATTTAATTAAGTGAGACGAATATGCGTATAAGGAAGTTGTTTACCCATTGCAACAACATGGACAGTTAGTTTAGTGATAATTTAAATCATTATCACTATATAATATTTTTAAAAATAATTCTGCACTGATTAATAACTGGACATAAATCTTTGTGATATGTGTTACTAAACGTGATGTTACCAAGCAATATAGCAATGTAATTGTCAGGAACGACTCGCAATTAACGATAGGACATCATCATATAAATATGTACTTTATTTTACTTATCATCACGCCATCTCCTTTGCGGAGTAGGCAGAGGGGGAACAGAGTGCTCCATTCTTGCATACATCTCTTGCTTCCTCAATATTCATAATGACTCCACCTTTCTTCAATACATGACCGATTTGGACTAGGTAGGTGAGCCTCGGTCTCCCCCTGTACCTACATCCTTCCACTTTCGCATTGTATATCCTCTTAACTAGTCGCTCACCCGGCATTTTTTCCACATGTCCGAACCATTGGAGCATTACCTTTCGCATCTTTACACCAATACAAAAAAAAAATATAAAAATTTCATACCTTTTTTGATGTGAAACATCTAATGCGGAGGGAGTGTAAAATCGGCTGTTAGCGTGGCGACGTTTTTATTTTGCTTGTCCCGTTCAAATCTTGCAAGTTTTTTTTGCAATTTGACACATTTCCTGGTTTCCGATTGAGCCAAAATTTTACACGCATATGTATATCACGTGACAATGCAGTGTTATGATGACATGGAGCTGAATTGAGCTAGAAAGTGGATATAGGAACTTTATAATGAAACAGTGCAACTCTATCGAGTTTGGACTCGTTTGATTAGTCTTGACGAGTACATTATCTTTAGATGGTATCCAGGGTCTGATGATGGAGTTAGAAGGTGGCCATAGGAACTCCAATATAAAACGACGTAACCCCATCGAGTTTTCCCTCTTTATTAACTGCCTCGGTGGTGTAGCGGTAGTGTATGCGACTGCTAATCATGAGGTCTCGGGTTCGATCCCCAGGTCGGGCAATGCTATTGAGCTTTTTCCTAAAAAGAAAAATTCTCAGTAGCAGCCCGGAGTTTGGAAATGTGCCCGGTAGACGTCAATAGGCTCGCCCTCTATTACGTGGGACTTAAACATAGCTGGCGAGTCGTAGGTGTGTAATACACCTCTGCCTACCCCTTCGGGGAATACAGGCGTGATGCTGTTTTTTTTTATTATCCTCCCTATCCTCTCCTTATTATCCTCCCTATCCTCTCCTTATTATTCTCCCTATCCTCTCCTTATTATCCTCCCTATCCTCTCCTTATTATCCTCCCTATCCTCTCCTTACTATCCTCCCTATCCTCTCCTTATTATTCTCCCTATCCTCTCCTTATTATTCTCCCTATCCTCTCCTTATTATCCTTCCTATCCTTTCCTTATTATCCTCCCTATCCTCTCCTTACTATCCTCCCTATCCTCTCCTTATTATTCTCCCTATCCTCTCCTTATTATCCTCCCCATCCTCTCCTTATTATCCTCCCTATCCTCTTCTTATTATTCTCCCTATCCTCTCCTTATTATCCTTCCTATCCTTTCCTTATTATCCTCCCTATCCTCTCCTTATTATTCTCCCTATCCTCTCCTTATTATCCTCGCTATCCTCTCCTTATTATTCTCCCTATCCTCTCCTTATTATCCTTCCTATCCTTTCCTTATTATCCTCCCTATCCTTCTTATTATTCTCCCTATCCTCTCCTTAGTATCCTCCCTATCCTCTCCTTACTATCCTCCCTATCCTCTCCTTATTATTCTTCCTATCCTCTCCTTATTATCCTCCCTACCCTCTCCTTATTATTCTCCCTATCCTCTCCTTAGTATCCTACCTATGCTCTCCTTATTATCCTCCCTATCCTCTCCTTATTATCCTCCCTATCCTCTCCTTATTATTCTCCCTATCCTCTCCTTATTATCCTCCCTATCCTCTCCGTATTATCCTCCCTATCCTCTCCTTATTATTCTCCCTATCCTCTCCTTATTATCCTCCCTATCCTCTCCTTATTATCCTCCCTATCCTCTCCTTATTATCCTCCCTATCCTCTCCTTATTATCCTCCCTATCCTCTTCTTATTATTCTCCCTATCCTCTCCTTATTATCCTCCCTATCCTCTCCTTATTATCCTCCCTATCCTCTTCTTATTATTCTCCCTATCCTCTCCTTATTATCCTCCCTATCCTCTCCTTAGTATCCTCCCTATCCTCTTCTTATTATTCTCCCTATCCTCTCCTTATTATCCTCCCTATCCTCTCCTTATTATCCTCCCTATCCTCTTCTTATTATTCTCCCTATCCTCTCCTTATTATCCTCCCTATCCTCTCCTTATTATCCTCCCTATCCTCTTCTTATTATTCTCCCTATCCTCTCCTTATTATCCTCCCTATCCTCTCCTTATTATCCTCCCTATCCTCTTCTTATTATTCTCCCTATCCTCTCCTTATTATCCTCCCTATCCTCTCCTTATTATCCTCCCTATCCTCTTCTTATTATTCTCCCTATCCTCTCCTTATTATCCGCCCTATCCTCTCCTTAGTATCCTCCCTATCCTCTCCTTATTAGGTCGAGCCGGTCCGTTAATGTTGAAGAAGCAAGCCTCTACCACTATGATTTTACATTTATTTAACACCCTATGATTTTATTGTAACTAATGTATAAATGAAGAGATTTTTATGTATCTAATCGTAGCTATTGATTGTAGAAACTGGCATCATTTACCATAATAGCATTCAACCACAAACAACCTTAATTTTAAGCGACAAAACATTTAAGGTAGTTTGAATGAACCCATTGTGCGCCGCATTAAGTATACATCCATTTTTCGGTTTCCTCTCACTGGCAGATAACTGATGTTAGAAGGAGTAACTAGCGCATAAAAATAGAAGTTAACTAAATTTCACGCGGACAAAATCACAGGAAGCAGTCAGCTGAAGTTTCTTTGTAGCGATAGTTGGTTAGTTTCCCCGGGACAGACATGCATCAATACGAACTTGATTTAGAAAATAAAAGCTTCTAATAACGACACTATACAAGGTGTAAACGACATCGTACCGATAATTGATATCCTGGGCTCAGTGCTCGATTCTGAAACTGTAGTGGAAATTTGCATCGGTTTTTTCATGAAAATTGCAATTTATTTTTCATTTATTTAAATTGAATGCGAACTATTATTCTATTTAAATTTGATTTTAAGTAAAAAACCCATTAATCACCAATTTACTCCAAAAACTATAATGGATTAAAACCTTTGTCGTGTTTTTTTAGTCGTGTTGTTAATGATTCGATGGCGGCTAAAAAAATGCTAACACAACCCGTCGTTGTCGTCGAAAATGGGGCATATTATTACAGTTATTTGGTGACATCTTTGCCCAGAGTTATCGGTATGATGTCATTTACAACCGGCATATATAAGAATATTATTGCACGCCTCTTAAGCGAAGCGTTGAGGTGGGTACTTCTCTCGTTTTCGTAGAACAACTGCATTTTCAAACTTAAAATGTCTCTATTTATCATATATTGCACTTGTAAAAGAATATACATATCAAGAAAAAACACTATTTTTAATGCCACTTTAGTTGTTTAAACTAGTTAAAAACTGTTTAAAAAAGTTATGTCTTGGACGTCCGTGAGTTGTAGGTAATGTATGTTAACACGATAACGACCAAAATACTTTACTAATCGAGTTTTTTTTTTTTCGTTTACGTATTATTATGATTACGAATATCACTTTTCACAGTCTGATTCGATGTGGTTTAATTGTTATTAAATTAACAAAAAAATAGTGAATATTTACGCTCAACGCGACACTAAAATCAGTGCTATCCTTATTTCGCGAGAACTATTTACATAGACCAATGTAGAAGTTCTTCTTAAAATTAGCGCTAGATGGCGTATAAGACATGGAGAAGGTACTTTTTGAAATAAGCGCTATCTATGTGATTTATTGAAAACTACTTAGTAAGACCAATACATTATTGGTTACTTATGAAATAATCTATGTTATTGTGAAAAATTAATATTTAATTAATAAAAAAATCTTATTTTCGCGGATATAAAATTAAAGAATGAAAGGCTATAGCTCGCTACTTTGCGATGCCTCACCGCCACACGGGATACGATGGTACCGAGTCGCTTGGGTTCTATAATAAGTGAGCTATTTCACTTTCGTATCCAGCCCTACCACTTGTAATGCAATGGGTGATATCTCTTTACTTCCCTTAATGACCTCGTACGACATTCGTGGAAAAGAATGTGGTGGTGACACTTGTGGTCTTGATCTGTCACCATACGGAAATAAAAGAGAAATAAACCGAGTTTAATATCAAAAGAGTATCTTCTTCGACTGGCTGATTAACACATCAACGCCACAGCCTTAGCACCCTTTTTTTTTGTTAAGGCGGGAAAAAAAATTCCTAACCGCACATCCCGTCGTTCGGGGCAACGAGCAGGGTAGTGTGGGGCATTCACCCACTAAAGAAACCCACCGTGTGCCGTCTCTCCGCCTTTATTGGCGGGTCACTGGAACTATGTCACATTCCTTCGGTGGTAGCCTTAGTACCCTGAAAATTTACATATGGATTTCTTTGATACTGTAACTGAGCTCTAATTAAAGATTTTTTGCAAATCCTATCCAAAATGGTTTTGTTGAAGGAATTCGATGAACATTCTGCCTGTGTGGTGACGGACTCAGAATACAAGTGTCACCGCCCCATCCTTTCCCGCGGGTGACGTACAAGGCGACTAAGGGAAGTAAGCAAATATCACCCATTGCATTACTTATGGTACGGCTGGCTACCAAGTGAGCGTACTCACTTTCTATAGGGCCCGAACGGGTCGGTACCACCATCTTCTGTGTGACCGGTCATGAAGTACGTCAGTGTGTTTTGGCTGTAGAAGAAGATTGCCGTTCATTTCATACCTAAGAAATGAAATGGTGCGTAGCGGCTTGACAATACTCTCGGTATAGTTGAGTCCATGAGCGACGGTTACCATTTACCATCAGGTGGGCCGTGGATAGTCTGCCACCATTAGCATTAAAAAAAAAGAACATCTAAAGTTTGGTTCAGTTGTATTATAGAGAATAATGGTAATCTGACATTAATATAACGCGAGCGAAGCTGCGGGTAATGCGCTAGTATGCGTATATAGTGGGAAACTTTATAATTTTTTTTTTTATTAGTTGTTATAATACATTGAGCATCAGAAAAAACATGTGAGCACGAATATTCCAATCGAACCCATAGCACCCAGTACGAGAAATCGTTTAATCCACCCCGCCATCCATGGATTCGGATTCTGTAGACAGATGCGGCTTCTATTTTAAATCCTGTCACATACGTAGCTATAATATATATTAATATAAAAATAATAAATAAAAATATTAATTTACCATATTGTAATTTTACGGTACAAGTTAGTGACGTTATAGAAATATACACATATTGTGTATGTGCGTACTCGAACATTTGTAATAGAAAATATATCATAATGCCTTGTTATGATTTATATTAATGATATTAGCAGATTTTTAATTTATTTAGTGCAAGTAGTGAGGGTAACTGACATGACCTATATAAGGTAGGCGCTGTAGTTGTAATTTGTAAGGAGTGCCGCACTGACTATCTTATGGTCCCCGCGTCTTAACCGCTCCAACTAGTCGCGAACTTTTCATTGTAAAAGTACAATGACAGTGTCATAGCTTTTTCTACTGAGGGGATCGCCTAGGTGCAGAGAAGCCGGGGAACACTTAAGTAGGATTAATTACCCTACTTGATGTGTTCCTTAGTGGACGCGGAAGGTGATTTACTTTTTAGAAACCATGGCGCCGTAACCCAGCCCATCAAAAGGCCCTTTTAAGGGCCAAAAATATGCTTCACATGAATTGTAAGTTCATGATACAGTTAACGTAGCAGCCATTGAAACCACCACCATTGTTACCGAGGAATCGCCTACAACTATACCACCAACCGAAACTGTCATGGCCGTGGACATTGAAGTGAGAAAGATTGCTTGCGAAAGAGCGTTTAGAGCGTGATATTCTCACCCTGTCCCAACTGTTTGATGAAGGGTCTCTATCGCAAGAAATGTTATCGTGGATGGCCCTGTATACACGAGTATAGAGAGCCGAGATAGATTTCACCGAGGTATCATATGATGATAGATCATTCTATACTCAAAGATCATTCTTTGAGTTCGCCGCTAACGGCTTAATCTCACTGCCACCTGTTAATCAGGATATTATACCGAAGGCGCAAGCCAACTAGTCCGCCGACAGTGAACATTGAGAAAAAGCGTTTACGCGTGCGCACACTATCACAATCACCGCCTCCACCTAAGCACCAACTTACGAACGAGCGCCGTGAGGGCAGAAAACGTTCGGCCCGAATGCTTGCAAACGAACACGAGCGATCAATGCGTGCAAGTAGCGCAACTTGAAAAATGAAATGAAAATGAAAAATGTTTTATTGACATTAAACAAAGTATTTAAATTATACTGAATTCCCTGGCGTCTGAACTAGCTGAAGCTGTGTTTCAGACGATAGTGACTTCTCCCTAGAGCATGTTCACATTTGGTCAAATAAAAACACGTAAAATTAAAGTAAAATTAAAAAGAAGAAAAGATAATAATAATAATTAAAAAAAACAATTGTGTATGTATATGTGTGTGTGGTGGTGTGTGATTGTGTATGTGTGTGTGTGTATGTGTGTGTGTGTGTGTGTGTGTGTGTGTGTGTGTATGTGTGGTTGTGTATGCGCGTATGTGTAACTTGAGTCGCATCAGCGAGACACACCCGAAACGGGTAAGAAAACTGATGGTAGATATACCGATGATGCATCCGTACCTCGCCAACAGGTTACCGAGAAGGATAACAAGCCACCGAAGCCCAAGTACCAAACCAAGTCCAAGTCTCCAGTAGTGGAGAAAATTAATAATTGGACCAGCCACTTCAAAATCCTGGCGGAACGTCTGGGTCATGCGCCAAACGGCCGCTCCTATGGACAGGGGATTCGCTTCACAGATGCACAGATGATAATGAGTACAGAACAATCCAGTCTTACTTAAGCCAATTAGAGAAGAGTGAGAACATCAGTTGGTTCTCGTATTCGCTGCCAGCCGAGAGAGATCTCAAAGTGGCTATGAGAGACCTCCCACGCGCATGGATCCGGAGGAGATCAGAGAGGCATTAATCGAGCTAAGGTACCAAGCCCAGTACTTAAAATGCATAATAGGCAGACAGGGAAAACCAGGTTGTGTATTCTTCAGTTAAATTAAAAAGACTCCTGAGACCACTCCCGGCATATATAATATCACGGAGTTGCCGATGATGCCCGGAGTTCGCACTGAAGCATGACGAGGCAAAAGGGGACCGTCTCAATGTCACCGGTGCCAACAATTCCGCCACAGCTCACATCATTGCCACCGCACTCAAGCGTGTGTAAAGTGTGGAGAGCCCCACTGGGCTAAGAAATGCCCACGGCCCAGACAGGAACCGGCGACGTGTGCCAACTGCAAAACACCCCGCCAACTATGCATCGTGCCCAGTTTTCAAAAAGAGATCCGAAATAAAATGGCGGGTTCTATAGCCCTATCAACCACTCAGAAAAAGGGGACGGAATTAGTGCAACCTAACACTATACAACAGACAGCGGCAGTATCTCTCATGGCCCCGGCAAACCTACCTAGGGAGGCGGGCCAAAAGAAACCTAGACGGAATAGATCCAAATCTAAACAGAAGACAGTAAGCCAAACGAAACCCCAGGCACCTCCAGCCAAGGAAAAATTACACACTGGCAAGAGTAAGAGTGGGTGAAACTGACTCGCTGAAGAGCACAATCGAAGCTCTAAAGTGCATCCTAGAAGAGGTGAGGGCCGGGGAAGTCCCCGAATCGGCCACCCTTCGGTATCTAATAAGAAAACTAAACTATAATCGACAACAGTCACATTAAAATAATGTACTGGTCTCTGGCGAAAAAGAAACATTTACTAATTAAATGTCTCCGCGAGAATAATGTTGATATTATGTTGATCAACGAGACACACTTGAGCGAAAAAATTCAACTCAAGATGCCGAATTATCACATTTATCGGAAAGACGAAACAACTGCTGAGGGATATGCTTACCGAGAACTGGCCGTCCTGGTCCATCGCAGAATCATACACCAATCGCTGCCCATAACCGAACGATAACGTAACGATACTATACAAGCACTGGGTGCGTTGATTAACTTAGGAGGAGTCAACCACCGGGTATTTGCTATGTACAAGTCACCTAAAAATACACTAAATTGCACTGAGCTGAGATCACTATTTCAAGAGGACAGCACACCAACCATCATCGCAGGCGACCTCAACTGAAAGCACACCTACTAGAACGCGAGTAAAGTGAACCAGTGATGCGGTGGCCCATGACTATGACATCTGGGGCTCCACTGAACCTACACATTATGACTACCAAAGGAATTGCGAAGTTATAGACCTAGCGATCACTAAAGGTCTTAAGTCATCACTCACGCTGACAGTGCTGCCTGACTTGCTGTCGGATCACCGCCCTGTACTCATGGAGCTTAGAGAACTCCCAAGTAGAGTAGCCGCCTCCGCAAGGAGGCGGAAAATCTGTTGAGAGATCTTTACACAGGAAACCCAAAGACGCTACACCACACCGCCTATCTCCACGGCCGAGGAGGTAGAAAGCACATGTGCAACCTTGACTACACCAATTCAAGAGTCCCTTGAGATAGCATCACACATCATCTCACCGAGGAGAGAACGTAACCCCCTCCCGGCGTGGACTATGAAGCTTATTAGTGAGAAAAGGGAACAAAGAAAACTATGGTAAAGAACAAGATGTCCCGTAGCAAAAAAACGACTAAACGCGCTAATATCATGTGTTAAAGTAGTATTATTACGCAACGCCTCCGAGTCGTGGGAAAACCATATAGACGAAATAAGCGACCATGTCCCATCAGTATACAGAATTTGCCGCCATCTCACTAATAAACCGCCACCAATTAAATCGCTAATAGGGAAGGATGGCCTTGCCTTGACGGGAGAGAAAAATCGGTCACGAGTTGCTGACTTGCTTGCTTTAAGTATTATTGGGCGATACTTGCTTACTTGATCTTGAGAAATAAGCCGCGTTTTGATTTGGAATAATCCAGTTGCATTATTGATTTATTTGGAAATATATCGCGAATTTGTTTAATATTTGATCGCGAATAATAACTTTATTGTGACTATTGTTGAAAATATAAAAAGTGACGTGTGGACAATTCTATTCGGTAACCTTCGTGTTCTACTGGCATCCGGTGGACTCAGGCACCTGCCCTTCAGCCCACCACGATAAGTAAGTACCTCCCAATTATCTCACGGTTGGCCAATCAAGGATATTTGGTTAGGTTACTTTAGGCTTGGTGGACCTTTCCCGCCGCGTTCGGTAAGTCCACTTACGCTTTTATTAGCCTTGCGTATCGCAAGCCCGCTTGTTGGTACTCCCTTGGTACCCTCACTGGTCTGGTGTTTTCTTCCACTGCGCATCCTGGACCAGCAGGGGGTCGGTACACAACATTCTCAATCCTTCATCACAAAAAATAATACGAAAAACACGAATACTGAAAAGAATAAGACTTTTACAATATAAAGCAAATTTGAAACTAGTCCGTATGTATAATCGCAATACAATGGAAAATCTCGGGGCTCTCGTAGCAACAGTTATGTTGAGGACATTCAAAATTCAAATTAAGTTGACAGTGTCCGTCAGACGTATGTACATGTTTCAGTGTTTAATAACTTATCACGGACAAACATTATATTATGCATGCAATGTTCAAAGTTGGTCCGCGAATGATATACGAGTATTAATGAATATAACATGGCTACTATATTGCGGGGACTATTTTTGTATTTTGTTCAATATAAGAATATAATTTTTACGCGCGGCTATCTATTACGAATATTTAGAATTATTGATTACTAGCTGTCCCTGCGGCTCCGCTCGCGCAAATAAATGCATATTGAAATAGGAACGATTTTGTTAAAAAATACTGTCTCTAAATGAAATTAAACTATTAGTATTCATTAAAATTTTAGGTTTAGTAAGTACCTTTTTGGAAATGACGTTTGCAGTGTTTCCTTTTGCGCCTAAAACTCACTCTGGAGCATGCAACATAAATCTCTCCGTGTGAAAAGCAGTCTTTACTTAAATCAATGCCAGTCATTTTCAGTGACCGTACCCGTAAAAAGGCTTCGGTTTAGTTCAATACAAAACCAATCCCAATGACATTTTGATGTATATTTGCCTTAGTATGGATCTGTTCCATACTATCTTCAATCAAACATATCTTTATATTTTTAAGGAGAATCCTACAAAACTTCATACAAGATTAAAAAATGCTACTGGAAATATACAGCTCAAAAAAACTGATACTAAATATAAAAAAGGAGAGACACATACAGAGCTTCAGTATTTAATTATCAATAAAACCATCTTCATGTACACAGAATAGCTGTAATTAATTAGGTACCTGAATAACCACCCAAATGTTCACCAAGCAGCCGTTTGTAGGTTACGCAGAAAATTATCCAGAAAGACGATCGAAACGGCGATTGCTTGCGTGGAAGGATATAGCATTTTGAAGTATGATTCTAGGATACTTTACGAAACGTATATACATCTAAAAGCAATTAGGAGGTGGAGATTGGGAGTTACCGTCGGTGACTGCGATGGCTTAGCGCTCTAAAGCACTTCCCCAGATTCGAACCTGCATCCCTTGGAGGATGCAGGTTCGAATCCCGCTCGCAGTAAAGTTCTCTTTTTCCACTTTCAATTAATAATTAGTTATTAAAAGTACATACGTGAGCATGTCAAATGCTATTGTAACGCCCTTTAATTTAAAAAAAGAGGCGCCTGGTATATGTTTAGCGATTGTGTTTCTCACTGGAAACTCTCAAATTTGGATCACCTGTAATGTTATTAAGAAATCTTAATCATCTAAATTATGCAAAGGAACACAGTTATAAATCAGACCTCTTTATAAAAACGTCGTAGCAGCCACAGTAATTACCGAACGAGGTGAAGGAAATGTTTTCATTTCACGAATACCGTTTAATTCCATCAGAGTATCCTGAACAAATTAAAATAATATAAAAGAATACAGATCCTTCTTAATGTGTGCTTTGCCACAACAATTATCAAATCCCTAGGCCAGTCACTGAAAATGACTGGCATCGATTTAAGTAAGGATTGCTTTTCACACGGACAGATTTACGTTGCATGCTCCAGAGTTTTAAAAGGAAACACTGCAAACGTCGTTTACAAAGAGGTACTTACTATAAGTAATTAAACATAAAATTTTGATGAATACTATTCCATCCATCCATCAGCCTTTTAACGTCCACTGCTGGACATAGGCCTCCCCAAGAGAACGCCACAACGAGCGGACCTGTGCCGACCGCATCCAACGGCTCCCCGCAGCTTTGACCAGATCATCGGTCCATCTGGTGGGGGATGAATACTATTATAATAGTATAATTTCATTTAGAGGCAGTATTTTTTAACAAAATCGTTCCTATTTCAATATTCATTTATTTGCGCGAGCGAAGCCGCGGGAAACAGCTAGTAATTAAATAAACAAAAATCGTGTAAGCAAATCGAATTGTAATCAATTTGCAGTGAATAATAATGAATTAGCAGCGGAAAAAACAGTATTCGCATGCGTGTGGTACAGTCGCCTGTCCTCACGTGTCTGCCCGTTCGCTCGGGTAAGCATACTTATACTTAGGCATATTCCCCCACCTACACCGCTCCACACCACGCCGCGCTCCCAAAAAATAAGTTTCAAGCTTCTAGCTCTAAAAATGATGATGATATTTCCATACAACTTTTCATCCCCCCCTTTCCACCCCTTACAACCATTTTTCGCATTAAAAAGTAGCCTATGTCCTTCCTCTGGCTCTAGACTCTCTGTGTACCAAATTTCATTTAAATCAGTTCAGTAGTTTTGGCGTGAAAGTGCGATAGACAGAGTTACTTTCGCATTTATAATATTAATAAGGATTAGCAATATACGGATTTATTATGAGATTTAAAGGAATACAAATATAAATCGCTCGAACAAAGACAGTAGGTAATGGCAACACGTTTTTTGGAATGCAAGAAAATGTTGAAGATATGGCCTAACTTGTTTTGCGAATAATTTATCCCATCAAAAACATAAATGTGAAACGAGAGCCAAGTTCAATATTATGATATATGCCTTGGTTGTTTACTTCAACGACAAAATAAGTGAGATTTAAATGGGTGCCAAGTTCAATGGTCAGTCCTGAAATTTATTTATTACAACATAAAATATTTTATAACAATTTAAAATATAATTTCTTCTTATAACTTAGGATAATATATTCAAGCCTAAGGTCTGACTTGGCTTTGATATGTTTATGTGAAATAATTTTTGAGTTATGAGGGGGTCAAAAGTGGCTCCAAAAATTCTTTAGCTTGAACTTGGCTTGACACGCTACCGCGTCAGGAAATGGGTAAAATGTAAGTTTATATGCAATAAAGTTGGCCAATAAGCACGCAATCCGCCTAATGGCAAGCAGTCACCTAGCATAAAGACGTTAGTAACACCAGGGGCACTCGCACTATTTTATTTCTAGTAAAAAAAATGTAGCGGCGCAGAGGGAGCTACGGGGATAAATCTAAGCTGATATCCTGTGAGGATAAAGATAAAGGGAACTTTACTGCAAGCAGGATTCGAACCTGCGTCTCATGCAATCGGGGGAAGTAGTGTGGGGCGCTCACCCACTAAATAAACCCGCCGTGTGCCGTCTCTCCGCTTGTATTAGCAGATCACTGGTATATGACATATTACTTCAGTGATCATCCCGGAACGAGGTCTATGTGGGGCTTTCCATTGGTGAAGTTCCTTGGTTGTGTGTGTTACTATTAAAGTAGGTATACTAGTCATGAAATGTTTGCGTGTGTCCTATGTAATTTTAGCCAAGGCTAAAAGCCCAATTTCACTGTATCACAGTCTAGATAAAGCTTTAATTGAGCACCATCGTATTTGGGAGCTATCATGCAGATTAACTTACCTAGGTAATTATCTACACCATTCAGTTTAATTAATAACTAGTTGTACATTGCAGTATCAATCGAATCATTTCGTGTTAAACTAGTTAATATTAAAAAAATATTATTAAGTATCAACAATTTTCGGTTAATTTTATTTGCGGCGCATTTTCATTTATTCCTATTTTAGAACACACATGCTTCCATTGTGTCCTGAATAAATGAAATATTATAAATTGCAGTTTTATTTGTTGTATAATTCCCGATATTGTTCATTTATTGCTCTAAATATATTGCTTAATCCCAATGGTAGCAGCGTGATGTTAAATAGCCCATAGCCTTTGTCCAGAATTGCGCTACAATTTCATATTTTTCAAATGAGTCGTTTTAATCAATCAATAAATAAACTCTTCTGGTTTATTATATTACTATATTCTGCTGGCGACTGTGTCCGCGTTGACTGCAGAATATAAATAAATCACTCTACGGTTCACTAAATATAATATAGCTATATATGTACTATATGTATTCATCCGTGTGGTGACGAACAAAGAATACCATTGTCATCACGCCATTCTTTCCCACGGGTGTCGTATGAGGCGACTAAGGGAAGTAAGAAATTATCATCCATTGCATGACTGGTGGTAGGGCCGGTACCAAGTGGGAGTACTCACTTGGTATCGGGCCTGAGCGGATTGGTACCACCATCTCCCGTGTGACCAGCCATGAAGCATATTGTTGCGGTTTGGCTGTAGCAGGAGATAGCCGTTTATTCTTTCATTTCATATCGATGAAATGAAATGGTGAGCAGTGGCTTGACAATAGAGATGTGTAACTCAGGAGTGATTGATACAAAAGATGTATAATCCTTTCAAAATGCGTAATCAATCTTTAAATCTTTGGTTTCGAAAATACATCTTTAACTCACTAGCTCACTACGTTAGGATTGAATAGATGGAATGATGGACGTAGATTGAGACAATAGATAAAGGATATTGTGAATTGAAAAGAGATAACATAAGTTGTAGGCACGCACACTCTTGAAATACAATGACGATAGGTACACAGAAACTTAGACTCTGTCTTTTAAGTAAAAAGCTCAAAACCAGTTTCGACTTGAAGGAATGAGAGAATAACTACATGAATCAATAGATATTTGCATCACTTATGATCAACTGAATGAACAACGTCATTCGTAACCAAACATTTAAAAGAGTAAAGATTAAAAAGTGATTTAAATCTTTCGAAGAAAAAGATTTATAAATCCCTGATCTCATTGGTGGTTTAGTTTGCGCATCTCTGCTTGACAATACTCTCAGTGAACAAATACTGGGGGGTTCGTAGGGCGAGGAATAATACACTAACACTATAGGTATATGCGTATATTCGCTTATGAAAGGTTCACACTATTCACTAATCACACTCTTAATCCTACGTATTTAAATTAACAAAGTAAAGCAAACGATATCGCGATACAGAAAATCCCAATAACGCCATCTAGGCCGTGAAATAAAAGTAACAAACATTAAATCAATATAAATATCTAGACACTCAGTATAGTTGAGTCCATGAGCAACGGTTTCCATTTACCATCAGATGGGCCGTGGCTCGTCTGTCTCTACATGCAATAAAAAAAAATATGCTAAATTTCGTGATGGTTGGTTCAGTAGCTACAGCGTAACAAACAATTTCAATTTCGCATGTATAATAATAATAAGGACTAACTGCAAACGACTACGACTTTGTCCGCGTGGTATTTAGTTATTTTATTTTTGGTGCGGAACCCTAGGGCCCTAGGCCTTAGGGCCCCCGCGCACTAGGCAGCCTGGCTGCGCAGCCAGGCTGCGGCAGCCAGAATATTTGCGCAGCCAGTTATAACAGCCAATCAACGACTAGTCTAGATCCTTCCGTCGAGCAATATGGACGTGGAAGAACTTATAATTATTGCTTACCTATCTCGTAAAAAACGCAAAACAAAGAAAAGACACTGGATTCATCCTCTTTTTCTAGAAAGACACTCAAAAGGCTATTCCCAAACCTATTTCAAAGATATTCGCGCATTCCCAGACCGGTTTTTTAACTAACACGAGGATGTCAGTGCAATCGTTTGATAACCTTTTGGAAAAAATACGAAATCCAATCAAGGGCATTGATACTCCTATGCGAGCTTGTATAAAACCTGAAGAAAAACTGATGATAACTTTTAGGTGAGTACGAAAATGAAAGATATTGTTAATTAGTCTTAACATTTATT
The DNA here is from genome assembly GCA_948253155.1 of Leucoma salicis. NCBI lineage: Eukaryota > Metazoa > Arthropoda > Insecta > Lepidoptera > Erebidae > Leucoma > Leucoma salicis. The sequence continues at coordinate 5,858,805 of OX411820.1, read as the reverse complement.
ATTTATTTCTTACATGTATGGTAATGAATTACCTAGTTCAAGTTGTCCTGTGTAGTAAATAATTCTAGTAATTCAGAACCCTGAGACATATCTGTTGCATTTGTGTCAGTTGGTGATAACGCATCAGTATAAACAGTATTGTCTTGCCTGTCTGGAACAGCCGTAGAATACCCACGGCGGCCTTCAGTGGTCGAGGCTTCTGGTCTATAATTCGAGTGTGTCGATCCATAGCGATACTGCCCACTGCTTGTGGTTTCCGGTCCATATTCAGTCGAGTATCCTTGACCTTGGCGATATTGTCCACTGAACGATGTTAGTGGTCTATATGATCTGGCGGCCGATGTCCCTGGTTCATAATCAACATAACGTTGGCGAAACGGACTAAATTCGGAATCGTGAGTTTCCATTTGAGCTCTTTTTATAACTTCAATTAACTCCATTTTTGTAGAAAGCTTACGATGTCTCGGGATGTATTTAAAATCATCTAGAAGTGAAAGTATAAACAGTCTATCTGAATCAGACTCTTGCTGTCTTTCACGCTCTTCTCTCATTACAATACTTTCCCTTAATACCTGCACCAAATTATCGTCGTCACTTGTTTTCTTCTTTTTGGAAACAGGTCGTTCACCTTGAGTACTACCGCTGTTAGCGTTGGTTTCGGCAGTGTGTGTTTCATCCATGCTATTTTGAGTTTCATTAATTACCACGGTAGGCCGAAGAAAATGAAGTTGTTCGAAATATGTATGGACTCTTACGCGAAGCTGCTGATCCACTTTTAACACCAGCTCTGCGTTTTACTTCCCTGCTGTAACTAGTCCTGATGTTCTTCCACTTGCTCTGTAGAGATTTACCTGAAAATTATATTTGTTCTTTGTTACAGATATCTTGCTACAGGATGTTCTTTAATGGAATTGAGTCATAATTATCGGATTGGACATACAACTGTCCGAGATATCACACATGAAGTTTGCATGGCGATTTGGGAGAATATGAGACAGTCATCGTTTCCAGAATTAAATGAAGAGAGGTGGCTTGAAATAGCAAAAGGTTTCAATGAAAATGCAAACTATCCCAATTGCGTTGGTGCCATCGATGGCAAGCATATAAGAGTGATAAAACCCAGCAATTCAGGGTCACTGTACTATAATTATAAAAATTATTTTTCCATCGTTTTACTTGCTGTATGCGATGCAGATTACAAGTTCACATATGTAGATGTTGGGGCTTATGGAAAATGTAGTGACTCATCGATATATAAAAAATCAATTTTGTATCAAAAACTTGTCAACAAAGATATACAAATTCCGGAGAAGCGCCCCATATCAAATAATGGAGTACCGATGCCATACGTCATAGTGCATTTGGCTTATGTGAAAATTTAATGAGACCTTACGGAGGTAGGAGTTTAACAGCGGAGAAAAGAATCTTCAACTATAGACTGTCTCGGGCAAGGCGGTACATAGAATGCACGTTTGGGATATTAGCCAACAAATGGAGAATTTTTCACCGCCCACTAGATCTCCGTCAGGAACTTGCAATAGCCATAGTACAAGCTTGCTGTGTCTTACATAACTACGTGCACGAAAGAGACGGGTATAGGTTTCAAGACACTCTGTACGTTCCACCAGAACTGGAAATAACCGGTGGACCCACAAATAGAGGAAGCCGATCATCAGCATGCTATAGGGATTTATTTGCGGATTATTTTATTAATGCAAATCCGTTAGAATGGCAAAACAGATATGCATTAGAATAGTGCCTACCTATTTATCTAAATAAAACATTGAAGTGAAAATACCTAGTTAAGTACCAAAAAAGAACAATAACGAATACATAGTTATTCTGCGATACTTTACAAAAATATTGATTGGTGTTGCAGAATCACGCCGTATTATACTGTTTAATCCAGATAATAAAAATACATGCTTACCAAATTCTTTTTTTTTCATTTTCTGATAAACTTTCCGAGCACATTTTGTTCGTGATTTCTTCCCATCTTCTTTTCTTTAAATCCCGATCACTGTATTCTTCCGATGTTATATCCCAAATTGCTTTACGGCTTTCAATTTCCCGAATAAATTTCTCTGTATCGAAAGTCATCTTATCAAAGTTCGGAACGCAAAATACGTCTGTGACCGCAGCCACATACATTGGCCTACACACGTTTTGGCTGCGCGCAACCAGCTGGCTGCCGTGCAAACAGGCGCGTTTCATTGGCTGCCGCAGCCGAGATTTCGTGGCTGCCTAGTGCGCGGGCTCCCATACAATGTCATATGTTTGACTGGCTGCCGCGGCCTGGCTGCGCAGCCATGGCTGCCTAGTGCGCGGGGGGCCTACTGCTTTTCCAAAATAAAAGTTTATTACATTAGCTATCTGCCAGTGAAAGTCTGATTCGTTTCAGCCTTACCGAAGATTAGTCGAAACAAACAAACGGACAAAATTTCACAAGAATTGGTGTTTTGTTATAGGTAACATAAATATAGTTTCATATGTATTTAGTAAAAAGCCGTTATTTGGACATTACAAACAGACACTTCATTTTTATTTATTTGTATAGATTTGTATCGATTAGAGACTAGAGTTTTATTATCGTATCTACAAGCCAGAATGGCGTTGTTCGTAAGTACTTGTATTTGAATAGAAGAAATGCACGTTATAATAGAGTGACAAACTTTTTGAACCTAGCCAGAGTTTCCTGGGCAGACTACAGATACAGTCCGCTTTATAAACTTTGCCGTTCCCAAGCCCGGGCAAATAGGGAGGGCCTTTTATATGTATCATATTTGTGTAATATAAATATCTCACAATAGTATATTCTTATAGTCTCTTCCTTCCTTTCTTTGTATGTATCGAAGCCGGATTGTTGTAGGTGCGAAGACGGCTTCATATTCTTATCTATTCGTATAATACATATATATCTTTTTATTATATATTTATGTGCTCGGGGCAAGCACCGACCACAAGTATTGCCCCTTTTTATTTAAGTAGTACATAAATTTATTAAGTCTATAAATGTACACAGCACCTACCTGCGCTCCAGCCTGCGCAGTGAGCACCGTACTGCGGTATGAAGGGATCCTGGGAGGCTGAGCTAACCGGCGCTGGGGTTATGCGTCCGTGCGGCAACACTCCCCCTTTGGCCTGGATTTCATGCCACACGGTGGCCACACCTCCTAGCCAGGGGTGGGGAAACGGTCAGGTGTCCCGTCAGAGGGCCACCGGTTAGGGGCGTGGGGTCTGCCTATGACTCTCTTGGGGGTCGTACGTGGTGGGTGAAAGTCTTGCTGACGGTGTAAGTGAGGGTTGATCAGTTCGCCTGGGATAGGCCTTTTCGATCCCAGACGCCAGCCCGATTGAGCGCCCGATGACGCACTGTAAACCAGCCTCGCGCTCCTATATCTGACTGGTAATCCTAACGTCCAAATTTTTGAGAGTAGGACGTTCCCAGGTGCGGGCTCCACGGAGGGTGGGAAGCCAGTCAGATGAAGATGCAATAACAATAAACAGTATGGATAACACAAGGCCAAATATAACCTTGACAGGGGAGGAACCAACGAAAGTTGGGATGACCCCCACTACCAGCAGAAGCTCTGGACCATCTGGTCGAATGGGCTCCGGTATATCATGCAGTGCCCCTGATGTGGCTACAGCTAGGCAGTTCTTACCTGTGGGAGAGAACTCGGGCATAAGTCACGGCACTCAACACCGTGCCTCTACCAACACTTTAGCATCGCGAGGTGCAAATGACGGTAAGGGCACGGGTGTAACAACCTGAGCTGTCAGCACGCAGCTTCACGGCGCGGGCAACAGTAAGGGTGGTTTCAACCACCATGCAGCTAGGGCCGGCCCCTCGGGTAAACCAACCCAAGGTGGTAAAAAAGGCCCACAGTCTGCTAGCAGCACTCACCCCCCACCGAGCAGCTCAGCGCCTGTTGGCGTGGGCCTTAGGAGGGGAGTGAGTACCTCGCATCCTACCCTTACCCAAATAGGCTGTCTTAAGTCAAAAGACGAAGGCACTGGGAAGGGTAAAGCCAGCGCTGGAAACCCCTCAAAGGTTGTGAAGATACCAGCGTCGAGGGCGTCCGAGACGGCACCTCGTCACTGTTCTCACAGAGGCAGCTGACGACGACAGTTTACTTCCGAAGCACAAGCGCAAAAGGAAGAAAGCTGCTCGCAACCTGGAACCAGCTCCATCAGCCCGGAACCCTGACCAAAAGGTCCGGAAACCGGGCTATAAAACTAAGGCTGAACGCCGGTTAGGATGCAAGCTCGCTGCTCAGGCAGAGAAATCGCAGGCCGAAGCCACTAATCGGGGAAACCCGAAAAGTGGTCAGCTCGCTTTTAGCACCGAGCGGGATGGGTGGACAGAGACAGGCGGAAGCCAGCCGAAGTCTGCCGAACTGCGGTCTGGAGCTAGAAGGGGGCCGCCTGTGAAGAAAACGGCAAATAAGCCCGCTAAGGCCGCTCAGGCTACGGCTAAACGTGCTCTAAACGAGACGATCTCGCCACGTGGAGAGCACAAACGGCCCAAGTTAGAGCAGCCAAAGCAGGCTGCTCATAAGACCTATGCCTGTGCGGTCAGCACGTCTCTCGACGTAGCAGTCACCTGTGAGCGCACGGGTATGTTGACCGCGACCATGGATCAAACGGTCCACAAGGCGATTCAGTGGAAACTCCTTAGTGAGGGCTATGCTGTGGGAGCTAAGGACACTGGGCCAGCCTTCAAAGGAAGGCCTTCGCCTCGGCATACATGCCTGAGAGCGAGGATCCACCATCGCACGACCTCACCAAATTGGTGAGTGGTTCACCAAATTTGCGAGAAAAAAAAATTGCGAGGAAACCAAGACGGAGGTCATCATCGAAGCCGACACTAACGCCCACCACACCTTGTGGGGAATGAAGGCTTCAAACAGTAGAGGTAAGGCCTTAGTTGAATTTCTTTTCTCTACTAACCTATCTCTGGTAAACATAGGTTCCGAACCAACTTTCGTCACGCGGCGAAGTAGGACGATTATTGACCTAACGCTGGCATCGGAGACGGCAGCGGATAACATCATGAACTGGCACGTCTCGGAAGAGGCATCGTGCTTGGATCATAGATGGATCCGTTTCGACATTCGAGCCCAAACACTCCCAAAACCTAAAAGACGGAACCCTCGCAAAACCGATAGAGTAAAATTTTTAAGGTCTCTCGGTTATACATTAGCACAAAGGGGAGCGACACAGCAACCCCTAAATATTAAACAAATCGAAAGCGAAGTTGGTATACTTACCAACATGTTAATAGATAGTTACCAAGCAGCCTGTCCTGAAAACACCCCACCGAAAATAAAGGGTAAGCAACCATGGTGGGGTCCGGAGCTCGAACTCAAACGGAAAAAGGTAAGGAAGGCCTTGAACAGATCAATGAACACCAGCAAAGATGAGGACTGGTTGCTTACCGAGCAGCAAAGTCCGAATACAAGAAGTGCATACGATTCAGGAAAACAGAAGGGTAGAGAAGCTTCTGTGGCAGTATTGAATCGTGTCAGCAAGCAAACAGGGTAAGAAAAGTGCTAAAGCAACAAAATGCGCCTGCACTAGTAACCCTCCGTAAATCAGATAGTACACTTACATCATCAGTAGAAGAAGCTAGACGCGTTCTAATTGAAACTCGCTTCCCAGGATGTGTTTTCACTCAAAGAATAAACTGGAATGATGAAGTAATCACACCCACAGCCCGGGACTGGGCCTACGCCAAGGGAACAGTCACTTTGGACAAAGTCCAATGGGCCATTAGCAGTTTCCATCCCTTTAAATCACCGGGTGCAGATGGAGTTTTCCCCGCGCTATTACAGTGGGGTATAACCCAGATCGTGGACAGACTGGCGTACATCTTGAGGGCATGCCTGGCCTTAAGATATGTCCCTATGGGATGGAGGGAAGTGAAAGTAATTTTTATCCCAAAGCCAGGTAAGGGTGACTACACAAATGCGAGGTCCCACCGTCCTATTAGTCTGACCTCCTTTCTGCTGAAAACTCTTGAGAGGCTCTGCGAAAGGGAACTGAGAGATGGGGCCCTAAAAGCAATCCCACTTTATGTAAACCAACGCGCCTACAGTGCGGGTAAGTCTACCGAGTCGGCTCTTCATCTAGTGGTCAGTAGGATCGAAGAGGCAATAGAGCAAAAAGGCTCTTGTCTAGGTACCTTCATAGACATTGAGGGCGCCTTCAACAGGACCAATTTCTCCAGCATATGTACCATCCATCCATCAGCCTTTCATCGTCCACTGCTGGACATAGGCCTCCCCAAGAGAACGCCACAACGAGCGGTCTCGTCATGGGGGATAATGCCGTAATCGCCACGCTTGGCAGGCGGGTTGGCGATCGCAGTGGATGTTGTTATTACTCGAGGAAGTGCTGCTGCCCACTCCCCTGGTATTCCCTCAGTCGGCTCTTACGACTCCCGTGGGTAGAAAGGGGTGGGACAATTCTAAAGCCGGCCCCACACGGCCCAGCATATGTACAGCCCTATCTAAACATGGGGCACATCCCGTACTGATTGACTGAACAAGAAACATGCTTAGCAAATGAGTGGTCCGACTAGAAGGAGAGGAGAAAATGGCAATGATAGCCAAAGGCTGTCCACAATGGGGGATCCCCTCACCCCTACTGTGGAATTTAGTTATAAATGACCTGATCACCAAACTCAATGCTAAGCACAAATACACGATAGAGTATGCGGACGACCTTGCAATCTTGATCTCAGGTAAGGTAACCGATACCATCTGCAACTTAACTCAACAAGCGCTAAGGAAAGTAGAAACTTGGTGTGGTGAATACGAACTAACGGTAAACCCCGCTAAGACCGGGCTAATAATGTTCACGAGAAAGCGAAACCTAGGAAACTACAGCCTTCCTAAACTATTCGGTACGGAACTACAACTATCAAATGAGGTCAAATATTTAGGCCTCACACTTGATAGCAAATGAAATTGGAGTAGCCACTTAGACCATAGATTTAGGATATCATTCTACATCTATGACTTAGACAATAAAATAAATCAGGTAAGCATAACCTTCTGGCAATGCCGGAGAATAATTGGGAATAAATGGGGTCTGAACCCAAAAATCATTCTATGGTTATACACCACAATCATACGCCCCATGCTCACTTATGGTGCTGTAGGTTGGTGGCCTAGGACCAGACTGAGCACAGCAACAAATAACTACAGCGCGTACAATGGTTAGCTTGCACGGCAATGGCAGGTTGCATGAGAACAACTCCCACAGCGGCAATGGAGGCCATGCTAAATCTACCACCGCTCTCACTGTACATACAGCAGGAAGCAGCTTTAGCATCTCTACGACTCAAAACGTTAGGTTTAAGGAGGTATTGTAAGACACAGCATACGGTCTTACTGGAAGAACTCACCGAGGAGCTCCCTATCATCACAGCGGTAAGTGACCGTATACCAAAACAATTTATGTTTGATAAAAAATACAAGATCCAACTGTATGAAGACGGACACTGTGAGGGACTAAGGCCCAGTGAGCTCTGTATCTTCACAGATGGATCAAAAACAGGTACAGGCACTGGAGCCGAAGTCTTCTCAGAAGATCTCAATGTACATATAGCTACGCCACTAGGTAGGCATAATACGGTATTACAGGCAGAATGTTTGGGTATCACCCTAGCAGCATCTGCAATCACATCCAGAGAGATAAAGAGTAAGAATCTCCGAAAACTGTCAGACAGAATGGCAGTGCTCCAGGCGCTGAACAGCCATACGGTCACATCTGGACTCATACACGAATGCCACCAAAGACTAAATCAGGTAGGCAACTTCAACAACATAACCCTACAATGGATCAAGGGACACAGTGGCTCCAGAGGCAATGATGCAGCAGATGAGCTAGCTAGAAGAGGTTCTGACATGGCTGCTGTCGGATCGGAACCCATCATAGCTTTGCCCTTTGCCAAGCTTCGGACTCTGGTAAGGGAAAGAACTAGGGACCATCATCAATTCTATTGGTCGAGTCACGGTGAGTGTAGACAGGCCAAGGAAGCACTGCCGCTGTTAGACAGCCGAATCACTAAACAGTTACTTCGGCTAACTAAGCAGCAACTGCGGATAGTCACGGCAGCTATCACTGGTCACGGATCCTTTAACAAACATTTATTTGTCTTAGGAATCACAGACAGGCCACTTTGCAGAGCGTGCCTGCAAGAGAAGGAGACGGCGGTCCATGTGTTGCAGCACTGTGCGGAGGTCACCACATACAGAACCAAATAATTCGGGAGCTCAAGTTCTCTCCGGGAGATCACCAGCAACACCAAGGTGCTGTTGGCGTTCTTCCGGGAGCTGGGGTGGATTGAGTGAAGGTATCACACCCAGCCACACGCAAAACACGCGCTCAGACGTGGAGTTGCGGAGAACAGCCCGCCGAACCAATACCAATACCAAAAATAGAGTGACAATGGATCTTTATGGGTTGAAGAAAATTACTAACCCACGTGCTCCAGCACAGTCAGATTTTGGTATAATAAGACTGATAAGCTACAAGGTATGTATATAAATAATATACAGTATATATGTAATGTATATACATACCTACCATAGTGTACTTACACTGAAATTTTCTACCACTAAAAATTAAATATTTTCTACCACTTTTAAATATTGGTAAGCATTTGGATGCATCGGACGTGCGACTGATTAGGAAGATGTACAATGCGAAAGTGGAAGGATGTAGGTACAAGGACAGACCAAGAATCACCTACCTAGACCAAATCGGTCATGTATTGAAGGAAGGTGGAGTCAGGAGTCTCCGAAACCGGCGAGCGTGTATCAAGAGAATTATGAATGTTAAGGAAGCGAGCGATGTATGCAAGAATAGAGCCTTTTGGCACTCTGTTCTCTCTGCCTACCCCGCAAGGGAGATTGCGTGATGATAAGTAAGTAAGTAAGCATTTGACATGCTTGGCCATTTGAATGTACACAAAGTGTGAAAATGTGAAATCGAAAATAATAGTCACGAGCAGGATTTGAACTTACTTCGCTTAAAGTACAAATTATAATTTGTGAATAAGGAAAAAGAGTATTTTAGTACAGGCGAGAATCGAACCTGCGTCCCTTCCTATACGGGGAAGTGCTCTAATCCACTGAGCTACCGTACTATTTGTTAGAAATACCCAATCTCCTTACCACGTTGCTTCGCTTACTAATTCCATCCAGGAAGGTTTTCCAGGATATTATTTTATCGTTAAAAAACATGCATTATGCATTAACTAGCTGCTATCCGCTACTTCTACCGCGTGAAATTTAGTTTTTTTTTTGTGTGGAACCCGAATTTCTTTCCAAAATAAAATTATTTTCAACAAAAATGTTAAAAGTTGATTCGCCGGAGAAGAATAAATTTAAAACATTACAATAATCATAATATTCTTGTTTTTCACAAATAACACGACCTTAAAATAATACCTATTTATGCGATTCGAGTCCTTCATTCATATACCAGAATTGTTTATCGCAATCAAGTCGCTTTTTGTTCATGGCCTCGGTTAGGAGTGATTTTTTTGACAGGCCAATTACTACACAGCAGCTTCTCTTCAACTCAACGCATTCCGACAGCCTTAGTAGAATCCCCGATACTCCCTCTGTTTTTCATCGCAGTCAGACATCCCTTCTTAAGATGTTTTAAAGTTCATATCAATGTATAAATTATTTGTGAATGAGGAAAAAGAGATTTTTAGTACGAGCGGGAATCGAACCCGCGTCCCTTCCAATCCGGGGAAGTGCTCTGAGCCACTGAGCTACCGTACCGACCTTTCGGTCATCCCAATCTCCTCATCACATTTATCTTTACGACCAACGCCATATATCGGAATGCATTTACATGCATTAATCTCCCGCTCGTACTAAAAATCTCTTTTTCCTCGTTCACAAATAATTTGTACATACTTTAAAAGTAACTGAGCATGTCAAATGCTAAAAAATATAGATCAAAAATGTTCATATCAATGATTATGCAATTAATACGGGAAGTGATGATGCGTTGTTTGTCAGATTTATCTACAAGGCGTGCTTCCAGGGTCAGGGCCTTTCGTCAAATTAATATTGCAATAGTTTTTTTTTAAATAAGTGGAGTGAAGTACCTAGTAATGTTTACGAGTAGTGTCCCTACATTTTTAATGACACGTCTCTGAAGTTTTAGTTTACTAAAGAACTCAGTTTTTAAAAATATCACACCATAATGTTTATCTTAAATTGAATTTCATACATAAAAATCAATTGCCGTGCGTCAGTCTCGACCAAACACCTAACGGCTGGTCCGATTATGATGACTTTTTGTGTGAGTTTGTGTGGGCTATTTAAGCTTCGCTGAAACCAAAACATTTATTTTGTTTTAGTCTGTTTGTTTGTTGTTGCATCACGCAAAAAATACTGAACGGATTGTGATGTTCTGGATGATAGATTTGACCGACTTTGTTAGACCCTTGATTAGACTTAAAAACTGGTTGGTACTTACCTATACGTTTTATTTCTATTATATCCGACTACTATATTAAAAAGGTAGGGCTGGGTACCAAGTGGGAGTACTCACTTGGTATCGGGCCCGAGCGGGTTGGTACCACCATCTCCCGTGTGACCGGCCATGAAGCACATCGTTGCGTTTTGGCTGTAACAGGAGATAGCCGTTTATTCTTTCATTTCATATCCGTGAAATGAAATGGTGAGCAGCGGCTTGACAATACTCTCGGTATAGTTCAGTCCATGAGCGACGGTTACCATTTACCATCATATGGGCCGTGGCTCGCCTGCCACTACATGCAATAAAAAAAAACTGAGATGTAATCTAAAAACTAGCCGTTGCCTGTGGTGGAACCCCGGAAAAAGACTAGTAATAAATAAATGCAATTCGTAACAAGCTAAGCACACGTAGCTTGCCATTGTCAGATCCATCGGGAGCCGGCAAGTGGTTCACAGTTAATTTGCCGGATTTGATTATAGACAGGCAAATACTAGAACAAGTTAAACTAAAAGAAATTAGGCACTTTTCTTTCTTTCTTATAATTAAAGAAAGAAATTCTGAACTCTACTTTTCTATTGATCTATTTTTCTTTTTTATTGATACCGAAAAAAAAATTAAATATATAATAAATTGCTACCGAAAGTAGAGTTCAGAATATTTTGTGCCGTATACTGTCTGTCACGTACCTACTGTAGCTTCCTAACCTTTCCTTAATATCCTTCCTATCCCTTTCCTAGGGAGATGGCGACCCGTGAGTGATGCCTCTGGTGTTGCTAGCGAATATATATGCTACAGTAACCACTTACTATCAGGTGGGTATGCTTGTTTGCCGGCCATGTAGTATAAAAAAAACCTATGTCAAAATAATTTCCAGTTCATATAACTGTAGCATCACCAAAAAGGTAGCTTAAACCTAAAACTTAGCTTTAAGTAACTTACCTTTTTTCATATTGGCAGCCCTTTTTTTTTAAATACTGGCAGCCCTAATTAATCCATCCATCCACCAGCCTTTTTGAGTCCACTGCTGGACATAGGCCTCCCCAAGGCTTAACAGGCGATCGCAGTGGATGTCGTTAATACTCGAAGGAGTGCTGCTGCTCACTCCCCCGGAATTCCCTCAGTCGGCTCTTACGACTCCCATGGATGGAGAGGGGTGGGACAATTCTAAAGCCGGCCCCACACGGCCTAATTAATACTCAAGTATAAATAGACCTTACTAATATTACAAATGCGAAAGTGAGTGAGTTTGTTTCGTTTTCACGCCGTGCCTACTAAACCAACCATTATGCAATTTTGTATACATATAGCCTAGAGCCCAGAAAAGCACATAGGCTAATTTTTACCCCGGCAAAATGTATAATTCCTAGGAAATTGCAATTTTTATATAAAGATCATTAGAGTGCCGTAGTGATGTATTTATATTCTGAATTCTACGTGGACGAAGTCTTGGACAGAATCTATAAATAATCAAATAATAATTATAATAATGATTTATTTTCTCATCACAGTACATAGATTTATAAGAGTAATACCTCTGTGGTGGGGCGGTTTGAGCGACTGCTGCTCATGAGGTCTCAGGTTCGATCGTAAAAGGAAAAATTCTCAGTAGCAGCCCGAAGTTTGAAAATGTGGCCGGTAGACGGCAATATGCTCGCCCCCTATTACGTGGGACTTAAACATAGTTGGCGAACCGTGGGTGTGTAATACACATCTGCCTACCCCTTCGGGGATACAAGCGTGATGCTATGTTATGTTGTATGATGCTATAAACATACTTAAGTAAGATAAATCTTTAAGGTAATATACCCCAGTCACAGTTGGACCTTTGTTGTCTAAAGGGCTTATCTCTGGAAATGTCTGGCCTGGTCGATTGGCCGTAAAATAAAATTACTCGCCGTGCGGAAATAGGTATCAATATATCTATGTGTCGAACGACAGCCGATAAGTCGTCGACCTATATCAAAGTCAGTCTTTTCAATCGTTCGACGTAACCGTGTCCGGACAAAACATTATAATTTCAAAAAAGACAGATTTTTTGTGGGAGCCGGCGCCGAACGAATATTTACCAAACAATTTAATATTAAATAGATACAATGCTCGCAATCTATAATCTAGTTCTCATAAACTGCAGAGGACGTTCTGGACATAGTCGATATAAATCTTTACAAAGTAATTGAACTTTAAAGGATCTCAATTCGTGGCAAGGTTGCTATAGTACCTGTATTGTATCTTTTTGAATGGAACATGGAGAGTAGAACACTGAAGAGACGTAAAATGCGGTGGGAACAAGCTGTATTTTCGGTGATGGAACACATCGTGAGGATACTTGCACGCGAGAGATTGTCTCGATGGCTTGTGAAGTCTGCCAAATGGTGGACGGCCTATATCCCTCTCACTCTAAGAGGAGACTCGTGCCCAATATGGGGACAGTAATGGATTGAGAAAAAAGTCTGCAGAAAATCAGCCTTTTTTGTAAAAATGTACCTAACCGCACACCCTGTCGTTTAGGGCAAAAAACCGGGTAGTGTAAGGTCTTAGCCACTAAATCTTCCGCCGTGTGCCGTCTTTCCGTATGTATTGGTGGACTATAGGAACTGGAAGACTTTACTTCAGTGGTCTGGCGGTGGCTTACATTTTCGGGTGGGTACCCAAAGAGGGTTCGAGCCACGCTTCTGGGCACCGGAGTGGGAGGTATTGCGGGTGGCGGACGTTCGCCGGTCCATCCACTCGCAGTCTCAGCTAGGGCGGCATCAGGCGCAGGTACTTACGCCTACGCTACCCTAATCGCTGGCAATGGTTCGGGTCAGCGAAGGGATCAACCGCACTTTAGTTTTTTACGCGTGGAAATCTTTTATGGATACCCATCCGCCTGGTAGACGGAGGGGTTGGTCTGTCTGCCGCTTCTTTCTGCGAGGTGACTTCCTAACAGAACATAGAGACTGAGCCTTGATTGCTGTCGCTGCCCTAGGCAAAAATAATATTTTATATATATTCACGCAGCGTTATATTTCTGCCACGACACATACAATAATTGAGAGTCAGAGAAATAAAAATTCTACCCGCTCTCATCTTTATATTTTAATTGTGATAGTACCCCCTTCTAAGATTATTATTGCCATCTCTCTCTTGCGCATTACATCCGGCCTGCTCATTGGTAGAAAATTTTAAGTTCTAGAACTTTTCCTATCTATACGCCTGCGATTGGAGTAGCCATAGAACGTTCTCGAACCCTGGCGTACTCTGCTTACATCCAGGATCGCATGCTGGCCATATATGGTAATATAATGAGATTCTGGCCTTTGTGGGAGTGGAATCATGCGACCCATTGGCGGTAATCTAACTGGGTAGGGGGCCTAGGCAACCGCGCGTATTTTAAGTTTGCGGATATCGTATCCGGTATCAATTGTATATGCGACTTTACAACTTATTTAATAATTTGATTGGTTACATCGTAACATTATTTAATATACAAGCGGTCTCGCGCGGTTTTTATAGTAAAAAAATATTTAATTGAAAAGAAGCGATATGTTTTTTTACCTAATTCGTAATTGCTTCGCTTCATACAAAAATAATGATAAATATTTAACTAAAGAATACCTTATTCAAATTTGAATAAAAAAACAATATTTATTCCCATAATTCCGTAATAAAATGTGAATAGATAATTTTAAACTAGGTTTAATACACGAAATTAAAAAACTAAATATTTGTTTATAACATTTGACATGCTTAAGTCATATAAGTAAATGACAAATGAACACAAAGTGCGAAAATGAGAAAATAATGAATTGGCAAAGCATCTGGTACGGTTTTCCAGGAGATGCGGTTTCAAATCCTGCCCATGTTTATTATTTTAGATTTCACAAATATTCAATGCAGCAAATCGATATTGACAGCCGCGCTACGCAACGGGTGTTTCGCGCGTCAACGGGTGCGACCTACTCATTGATCGTAAAAAAATAAGATCTTCATACATACTAATGTCTACTCCAGTGGAAACTTGCCCTTAATCCAGTTATGACATGCTGACTCAAAATTACTAATTTGGATATTTACAAAATTGCCGGTTTATTTATTAAAAATAAATGTAGCATTTGCATTCATAATTAATCAAAATACGAGCGCTTTACGAACATTCCTACAATATTAAGATTACCTCTATTTAGGTAATCATTTTGAAATAGTTTGGATATAATCGTACCGACGACACGTGCAATCACCTAAAAATTGTAAATGCGGCAATTTTGTTTGTTTACATACCCATTGAGCCAGAAATGGGCCTCATTACTTTGTTGTTACCAGTCGAAATGCTCGAACGAGTCATCGAAAATTGGCCTCAACGGATGGACCATCTTCGACGTAGCAACGGCCAACATTTGATAGACATAATCATCAAAAAATAAATGCCAAAGAATGTTCTTTCAAATGATAATAAACATTCTCCATTAAATTTGAATTTTCTGTGTTTTTTTCTTTAATAAAGTAGGGATCCTCGAAATGGATTTCCTCTTATAATTCATGATCAGGCGTTGAATTTATTTTAACTTTATTTACTATTGCAATTTAATTATCTATTTAAGTTACAAGTGATTATAAACACGTCTGTGGATTATTAAAGTGTATTCATAGTTCATAGTGAATTTTAATGATAATTATTAAATGATTGATTTCAAAGACCCAGGGTCGCGGGTCATTGAAAAATTATCAATTATATGATATTATTTGAATGCAACTACGTGATAGTTATCTACACATTACACACCACACACAGATTAAGAATGCTAACAAAATATGATAATAGGTTAAATGCGTATAACGAAGTAAATCAAAATAATTGTAAGAATCGATTATTTTATCTATGATTGTTCTGAACCATTGATATATGTGTTCTGAACTTACTGTTGTTTAGTACTAAACATAATAGGTACTTTGATTTAAAACTAAAATCGATATTCTAAATACCTACATGAGTTTTATTTTTCACGCCTAGACAGTGGACAGATGTCAATTTTTATTACTGTGTACTTACTATTGTATAGTAGAAGATGAAATTTAATTACCTATATGGGCTTCCATTAAAAATAGCAAATTCGCCGCTTACACGAAGTCATTCTACAAAACAGTGAGATTTAAATGGAGAACAAGATAAAACTAAATCAGATATCGTCGACTAAATGCCTAGTGCTTATATTTTTTTTATTTACACCCGAAACACCGAACTGAATTTTAGTGCAGTATTGCATTGCATTTTTTGTATAACAAATGGCATCCTACGGCTGCCTGTTGCTTTGACCAAGTCAGCGATCATCCAACTCAATAAATTAAAGGCGCCGTCCGATACGTGGTCACCACTCGAGAATCTATCTTCTCCAAGAGTTATTGTTTCACCAAGCAATGTGGCCTGCCTATTGCCACTTCACCATGCTGATTCCCAGCTGGCTATACATATATGAGTCACTCTATTTCTCTCTAACATCCCTTTGCTCATCACGTGGGGTCTACCCTAGCGCAATAAGCGTCGCAATAGCTTAATATTTTCCGTACCGAATGGTAGGTGGGACGGTTCGATCGGAAAAGTATCACCCACTCACAAAGTGTTGCTAGCGTCTATAGGCTACGGTAACAGCTTACCATTAGGTGGGCCGTACGCTTGTTCCTCCGGCACTCTTACTCACCATACGAAACAACGGTAGGTACACCGTTACTACTGCTGCTGATGCTGCTGCCTCTAAAACGGTTCCTGTATTTTCTAGAACGTTCGGACCGTAGTCGGACGATCGGATGTCAATTTTAGTATAGGATCCTGTATGTAGCCGGATCTTGTATCCATCCATCCATCAGCCTTTCACCGTCCACTGCTGGACATAGGCCTCGCCAAGAGAACGCCACAACGAGCGGTCCTGTGCCGACCGCATCCAACGGCTCCCCGCAGCTTTGACCAGATCGTCGGTCCATCTGGTGAGGGGCCGTCCTACGCGGCGCAGCGTCCGATACGTGGTCGCCACTCGAGAAACTTTCTTCCCCAACGGTTGTCGGTTCGTCGAGCGATGTGGTCTGCCCATTGCCACTTCAGCATGGCAACCCGGCGGGCACTCTCGTTCTCCTACGGATCTCCGTATTACGGATACGATCACGTAGGGAAATACCAAGCATAGCCCGCTCCATGGCCCGCTGAGCGACTTTGAGCCTTGATACGAGGCCAACATTCAGAGACCACGTCTCTGTTCCATATGTCATCACTGGTAACACACACTGGTCGTAGATCTTCGTTTTCAGACACTGCGAATTATTGGACGAGAAGATCTCCCTTAGCTTCCCGAACGCTGCCCAGCCAAGTTGGATTCGTCGATTGACCTCTTTCTCGAAGTTGTGACTACCTAACTGGACTGTTTGTCCCAGATAGACATAGTGGTCGATAACTTCGAGAAGCGCACTCCCGACTTGGACCGGTGCTGAAATAACATGGACATTAGACATGACTTTCGTCTTGTCCATGTTCATTTTGAGACCCACTAGTCGAGAAACCCCGCTGAGAACATTGAGCATGGTGCCAAGGTCCTCCAGCGATTCTGCCATGACTACGATGTCGTCGGCATATTGAAGGTGAGTGATGTATTCGCCATTGATGTTGATGCCGAATCCGGTCCAGTCCAAGAGCTTGAAGACATCTTCCAATGCAGCGGTGAAGAGTTTCGGGGACATAACGTCTCCCTTTCTAACACCTTTCTGCAGTTGGATCGGTTTCGTACTCCTGTCCTGAACACGGACTGACATGGTGGCGTTTCTATACAAGCACTTCAGCACTTCGATGTACCGATAGTCAATTTGGCACCGCTGAAGGGACTGCAGCACCACCCAAGTTTCGATCGAATCGAAGGCCTTCTCATAATCCACAAACGCCAGACACAGAGGCCGATTGTATTCCTTGGTTTTCTGTATAATCTGGCGTAGCGTGTGGATGTGGTCTATGGTACTATAGCCTTTACGGAAACCGGCTTGTTCGGGAGGCTGGAAGTCGTTAAGGCTGCGCGCGAGTCGATTCATAATGACCCTCGAAAACTACTTATAGACGTGGCTCAAGAGCGAGATGGGTCTATAATTCCTCAAGAGGGTTCTGTCACCTTTCTTAAAGAAAAGCACCACCACGCTCCAGGTCCACGACTTTGGAACGTCGCCCCCGAGAACGACGGAATTGAATAGCCTCTGGAGGGCTTTGAGTACCGGCTTACCACCTGCCTTCAGAAGCTCTATAGTAATTCCGTCGTCACCCGGTGCCTTTCCGTCCTTTAGTGGTTATTGAGCCATTCTGATCTCGTACAGGATATCTTCGGTAAAGTGTCGAGTTAGCTTGGATCTGGGGTCTTGGACCAAGCCAACAGCAGGGCTCTAGGATCTGTACAACTGTCCATAGAACTGCTGGACCTCTCCCAAGATCTCATCTAGAGATGAAATGACAGTGCCGTCATTGGTCCTCATTTTAGTCAACTGACTTTGACCAACAGACAGATCTATTGCGAACACTTTCGAGCCTTGGTTCCGCTCTATCGCCTCTTTAATACGGGTAGTATTAAATTGGCAAATATCGTGTCGCACAGCCTTGGAGATCTGTCTGTTTAACCGCCTTAGGCAGGACCAATCGGCTGAGGACTGGATTGTCATTTCTTGTCTCCTCTCCATGAGTTTGAGAGTATGGTCCGAGAGTTTACGAGTCCTAGTGACCCGACGGGCCTTGAAGTAGGTCGACCCAACCGCGTGGACAGTTTGCACGAACCTGCTGTTCATATCGCTCGCTGATTCACACTCATCTAGATATTGGAAGCGATTTTGTAGTTCGAGCTGAAAGCTCTCGGGGTTTTGGTATTGGGCAGGTGTTGGTTGGAGCGTAGACTTCATCAAGCGTGACCTCTCGACTTTCGTGCTAATATTCAAGATGCCCCTAACTAGTCGGTGATCACTCCCAGTTTTAATCCTGCTGATCACTGAGACATCATTGAGTATGTGTCGTTTGTCCGACAAGATGAAGTCAATCTTGTTTTTTACTGAAACATCAGGGCTTATCCAGGTCCATTTCCGCTGGGGCTGCTTTCTGAAGAAGGAATTCATCATGTAGAGGCCTTCCTTCTCCAGAACATCAGCCAGCATCTGGCCCCTGTGATAACTCTGCCCGAAATCATAGTGTCCCACTTTCAGCTCATCGTCTGTCTTTTTGCCTAGTTTCGTGTTAAAGTCTCCCATAACCACCGTGAAGTAGGTTTTAGACGAGTGGATGGTCTTCGAGATATCCTCATATAGGGCCTCCACCATGTCATCGGAGTGTGTCGACAACGAATACCGTTTGGTTATTCTGAGTATAAGGTACGCTACCCTACTCGACACACTCTCAATCCTCTCCACGTTGCCTACGAGAGACCTGCGAACGATAAACGCGACACCTCCTTGGGAATGGTGGTCGCCCTCCCGGTGGAAGAGCAAGTTCCTGGACTGGAGGATTGTCGTGCCCTCATCCTCTCTTCGGACTTCTGACAACCCTATAATGTCCCAGCGGATCTTGCTCAATTCCTCTTCCAGCTCGGTGATTCTCACGTCGGTCCGAAGTGTCCGAACGTTGTGCGTTACCAGGGTCAGAGGTCGTTGTTTTTGGTAGCCTTTCCGCGACCGGAGATTCTTCGCACCCCCTGCTCCGCAGTTACCTGGCCCGCTACCGTTGGGCCACGGAATAGCGGAGCTGCCGTCACTGGGGGCCATTTGAAATTGTGTGCTCGTCATGGTGGATAATGCCGTATTGCCACGCTAGGCAGGCGGGTTGGCGATCGCAGTGGATGTTATTAATACTCGAGGGAGTGCTGCTGCCCAATCCCCTGGTATTCCCTAAGTCGGCTCTTACGACTCCCGTGGGTAGAGAGGGGTGGGACAATTCTAAAGCCGGCCCCACACGGCGGTTCTTGTAACCGCTTGTAAATGCTTATGTGAACCCATGTATTGAAACAGTGTTGCCAAAGTGAATAGGATCCCGCAAAAACAGTTCTTGCAAAGAATATGATGTGTTTGTGTGATGTGTCCGTGTCAGAGGTTCGTGCCGTGCGAGATTCGGAGCTCGGACTGGGATTGAGAGCTAGATACCACTGTTATTGTAGTCCTTGGTTTTACCGTTCGCTAATGACATCTGCTTTTTAGAGCCATTACGCAGTACGCACTGTTGACTAGTTGCCGGCATCTCGGTCGCTGGCGACTGTGACTTACTATATTTTAGATAGATGTTTACGCACTTGGTTGTTGGTCGCCCGGGCGACTCGACGACTCGCCGCGTAGTGGCAACTCACGAGCGACTACCAGTCGCCGGCAACCAATAAGAACACGGCCTCAAATGGAAGCATTCGCACTGCGAGCAACTTTCGTAAAGACTGTGTCACCAAAGTACTGATACATACAGCAATATACGCCGTTCGCTCGGCTTGGTCTTCTGGCCCTAGTTGCCTGTTTTGGTCGCCGAGAGACCGAGTTGCCGGCAACTAGTCGACAGTGCGTAATGGCTCTTACAGTTATTAAGTGAAAAATCCTGAAACGATGTGATAAAAAAATGATTAAGTACTATTATTATTATTGATTTGTATTTAATGTGAGGAATAGTTAATTGACCAGGAAACAGAAAAGAATGTCAGTACTTCATCTCATCTACATATCGACCTTGTCTTGGATTTTGTGTTATATAAGTAGGTACTTATTAAAGTGACTCATTAATGAGCTGAGAGTTTCAAGTTCGATATCCGAGGATATTGACCAAAGTATATGCGTGATCACCACATGTTCTCGTAAACTATTAACTTAGTACTGCATGCTGTAAACGACTATTCGGGGGTTGTTGGCCGGCCTTATCTTACCTACGGACGCCATCCCCTGCAAAAAAACAAAGCCAAATGGACCATATTCAAATGAGGTCGTGGAACTTTGTCAAACAGTTCCGCAAATAATTTTTTTTTTCTATAATCCAGGAGTACCTACTTTATCGAGTTGTGTCACAACCTTCGAGTATATTTCGTCACTCTTAATGACGCCGGCGGTCGATGAACTATATCCTAATAGTTACTTGAATTTTTTTAAATTTGTTTTATATAAATATCACGCATTGGTATTTAAACGGCGTACCTACCTGAGACTGTTACTACAAACACTTTTTTGTTCGACGCTTTGATATTTTATAACTTTAGATTTGTTTGAACTTTAATAGGTATTCATTTTAATAGGTATCTACCACATTTTATTTTTGTTATACTTATTGTCATGCCTTCTCAGTTCATGTTATTGATTATTATTATTACTAGTATAAGTTCGAAGGTGTATTTGTTTAATACGCTTTCGCGCCATAATTACAGATCCGATCCTAGATTATACTAGATATACTTCAAACTTCAGAAGCCAAAAAAGGACACTGGCTACTTAGCGCAAAGTGTGAAAATGTAAACATAAAACATATATCCCCGAAGGGTTTGTTACACCCACGATTCGCCAGCTATGTTTAAGTCCCACGTAATTGGGGGCGACCTTATTGCCGTCTACCGGGCACATTTCCAAACTCCGGGTTGATACTGAGAATTAAAAAAAAAACGCTCAATAACACTCACCGACCCGGGGATCAAACCCGAGACCTCATGATAAGTAGTCGCACACACTACCGCTGCACCACCGAGGCAATTAGTGTGAAAATGTGAAATCGTAAAAAACAGTTACGAGCAGTATTTGAACCTGTATCTCATGGAATACCGTCCTATATGCTTTGCCAGTTCAGCCATCGTGATGTTATCGAGGCCATGTGGGACCGGCTATAGAATTGTCCCACCCCTCTCCACCCATGGGAGTCGTAAGAGCCGACTGAGGGAGTATACCAGGGGAGTGGGCAGCAGCACTCCCTCGAGTATTAACAATATCCACCGCGATCGCGAACCCGCCTGCCAAGCGTGGCGATTACGGCACTATCTCCCCAACCCCCATATGAGCGCACAGGGCCGCTCGTTGTGGTGTTCTCTTGAGGAGGCCTATGTCCAGCAGTGGACGTCGAAAGGCTGATGGATGGATGTTATCGAAATTCGCAGTCCCGAGCAATTGTAAAATCATAATAGGACATTACTTTATATCCATCCACATACTTACAATTGATAGTTACTGTGAGGCAGCAATTTTGGAATAGAGTTCATTGATGTGCTGTACAGTGACGTATTTATATTCTGAAGTCCACGTGGGAAGCTAGTAACCAAAGACTAACTAAAAAATAAAGACACCGCATTGTCAACTAAAAAGTAAAGCCACTCTTTTGAAAGTGTTGTCACCGGAAAGAAAAAATCCGGGTAAATTTTAAATTTTTTTATGTTTAAAACATAATAAAAGTAAAAATATAAAGTAAGTTTACAGCAAATTATATAGGTGGGGAATATTATGGCGCTAACCCTATAAACGCTGTCTTAGCATATAGGTATTATTCAATAACTAGCGAACTGTCAAAAGCGCGAAGCTTAAATCGTTGTGAAGTTTTCTGAAATTTTCTAATTTTATGCGATTTTTTTTTAAAGTAAGTTTTTTTCCGTTTGAACCTCCTAGAAGATATTAGAACACTTAAAAAAAAATATGAATGAAACCGGTCCCGGTAAAGTCGTTCTCAAGTTATAGCGTGAACAAAGTAAATAGGGATTAATTTTATATAGGTAGGTTATTTTATAATTTATAATCTGTAATATCTATTTATCATCAGCGTAATAGGTACCTACAGGATGTGGTCCTTTTTTTAGATGTATGTATCGATTGGGTTAATGGCTACACAAGATCAAAGGCAAGATTATAAATCTTTTAAAAGTCAATTTAGACGTAATTTACATCTGGAATAATTTATTATTATTCAGAATGCATTTTGTTCTGCAAAAGCCGCGTTCACTATTTTTTTTTTCTTTTAAAAAGACAACACTGCACTAAGGAATAATCCTTGTATCGCGGGGGATTTTACAAACATACAATTTCACGGACACAAAGTACACCCAGACTCCGAACAACCATTTGTGGATCACACAAAGAGTTTTCCTGTGCGGGAATCGAACCCACAACACTCGGGCGGGAGGCCGGTATCTAAACCACTCCGCCTCTGTGGAGGTAATGCATTATGCGATTGGGAAATAAATGAATGGATGGCTGTCAAACACAACGAGGTGTTTTCCGGTTGGTCACATGGTAGGTGGTAGTACCGTAACGACCCGCTAGGGCCCTATGACAAGTGGGTACTCCAACTTGTACCCAACCCTATCACCAGTAATGCAAGCTTACACCCCTTAGTCACCTCGTACAACATCCGCGGGAAAGAATGGAGCACCCCTTGGCATCTAAAACGTTATGCTGATCATGATAGTGTCAACCAAACAATTGGTTTAAAAAAAAAATACTTCACTTTGATCTTAGCCAAAAGACCGAGAAGCGAAAATAATACAAAAATACTTTATTTAGGTACTGAATTAAAAAAAATGCTTTTAAATTCGTTTGCATACTTTGCATTAGGTACCGGTCTATTCCATAACATGAACCTACCCTAAATTTAAAATGAAAAAAAGAATGCCTACTCAGAGTGCCGAGTTAAATTAGTTTTTTTTTATCAGGAAATGCAACGCGGAGTCTTGAATTGGAAATAGACGGCTCGTCCTCATTACTTGAGCCCGTTTTCTTTACCACAACATTGTTCCCAGCGACGTTGGAATTTATACCACTGCACAGTGTAAGTGAATTGTACTTTTGAGAAATAAATGTCTTAAACCGTATACCACTGCGTTGCCGTATGTATTACGAAGGATGATGTAAGTAAATCAGAAAATGATAGGCACAAGCAGGATTTGAACCTGCGTTTTCTGATTTTGTTTTCAGGAAAATAACGGAGCATATAAAGTAATTATATTTCGTCACTTAATTTTTCAGATACTTATAGTATTATTATTGTTTTCAACAAGGTAGTTTAATCGGGAGCGCGCTAGAGTGACTTTTAAAAAAATACTATATTAATTATATGGTACGACTTTAATGCTCGACGATTGAACATAGAGTGACAATTTTATCTTACAATATTTCTTAGGTCTAATGTATAAAAGATGCGTGGGCGATGGTGCCACCATGCATCGCCACCAAGAAAAGCTTTGTGTGCATTTTGCGTATTCGGCCGGATGCAAGCCGTGTCTGAGACATATAATATTACAATATGATAAATAATTTCAGGAAAGGATGTTTGGTCTGTGGTTTGTACCACCTAATGTTTGTGAAATGCCAGCACACATAACTCCTCCCTCATTAGAATCGACATTTACCGAGGACATGGGATTTGGTGAATTTCGATTAAAAAACTTTATTATTTTAGACTTAAATTTATATATAACAATAGATGAGCTTATAATTAAAATAACATATAATGCGATTGTCCAAACACTAACACTTTTCATATTTAGATAGAGACTTTGGCTTTCATTTTCACTTACACTGTCACTGTCACTTTCACCTTTATGTAGAGTATATGCGAGGAAACGTAGATTTTTCAGATCCACTCCTTCAAGATTCACAGGCTTCGAGCTTGCCGCTGTGTGTGGCATTATCGTGGGTACGTTAATTATAGGTAACTTTTCGTAGGCAATTTTCTCTGTTTCGGTCTGATGCGCTTGTAGAGTTACATTATGTATCTGAATAATACATAAGTCATCTAAGGTAAGTATGTATGTACCTCGAAGCTTTTGTCGAAAAATTTCTCCGTCGCAGATCCTGTTTAACACGACTTCAGATTTTGTGTAGATTATCCATCGGTTTGGCTAGAAAAGCTCTACTTTAAAATTTTCAATTTCTATAGGTATCTGTTTGCAAGACCTAGTGTTAGTGACGTAATGCATGAAATCTTTCACGCAAGCATCTTAGATAAATTGAGAACCATTTTCTTCAATACACAGGAAACGGGATTTGTCAATCTCTTGGCAAGGTTGGGCGAGTGACTGTATTTCGAACCCTTTTGCTATGAGGTAAGGGTATTTAGGTATGATAATGAGGGTATGATTATTAGTAATTACCGGGATGGGCAGTAGTCTATAATAAGAATACGTATCTGCTTTTATAAGTGGAATTTCTAAAATGAACGTTATCTTATTTTCGCTGTAATAAGATTTAATTGCAATTGTTTCTTCAATTTTTACAAGATTTTGTGATAAAACAGGGTATATAAGTATATTTGAACTTTCGATTTTCTTTAATATTGTATATAAGTTATCTGATTCTATGATTGATTGATGTAGGATCCCTGCCTTACTGAATGCTAGAGCTGTCTCTATCTCATTAAGTTTGATGTATATGCTTTGGAAATTATGTAAAACCAAATTGTATGTATTCACTATACGATTTCCTAAATAGTCAAAATATTCTTTAACGTTAATTGAGTTTATTTGATTATCTATTTTTTTAATTTTCTCATCAAGCTTAATAAGATTACTGTTGATAATTTGAGTGACATTAACGAGGCTTTCCACTATTTCGGATATCAGAGTTATTTTCTGATTATTCGTATTTTGCTGAGTCTTTAACTTTTCTATCAAACTATTATATTTAATGGCATCCTCATTATCTAAATTTCCTGTTATTAATTTTATGATTGAACCCAAGGGGTTAAGAAGACCTCTCTTACACTACACTAATTGCTTATATTTTTTACACTAATTCCTTATATTTTTTAATAGTTATATTATAAACATATTCTACTTGATGTATATAATCTATAAAATTATTCTTAAAATTAATATCTAAATAATTATCAACTAAATAGTTTAGTTGAGTGTAAAACTGAATATTACTATCTAAATCTAAATAAAAGTTCTTAAAATCTAAAACCTTAATTAGAATCCATTTATCATAACTAATTGAAGCAATTCCTTCCTTTACAGGTAGAATGCCAGGATTATCGTTCACAGGCTGAAGTTGAAGGGCCAAGAACTGGGCTAGCAGCGTTATCAGCAGGAGAACGTGAAGTTTTCTGTGGAACACGTTTAATGTCTTTAAGGGGGACTTTTGTTTTACGTTTGTGTATTTTTATGGGTAAAATGTTTCTTTCAGTATCACCTATGACTACCGCTTTAGTATAGCCGCTTTTATAAGCCGATCTTTACTACGGCGTTTGTTGGTGCCTTTGACAAATATATTTTGTTCCCTTTGAAGATCGAATGACGTTTCACCGCCTCGTTTATTAATTACGGTTTGTTTTTTATCTGTAATTTTATCTGTTAAATATTCATATAAGTGTCTAGTGCGCTTATTGTGATCATTTATTAATTTCTGCATATACTGTTTATCAAATCTTATATCGAATATATTATTACTATCGGTATGTCCGAAAACTACTTCAAATGGTGTGAATCCTGTGGCTCTACCATATGTATAGTCTGATTATATGCCATGATAGCATACGTCATTACGGATGCGATATCTGTTAGTTTGTGCTCGTATTTGGCTAACCTATATATCTCTAGGATAGTTGAATGGAAACGTTCTATAAGTCCCATTGAGTTAGTGTTATTCGGTGTTCCAATGTGCATTTGGATTTTATGTAGTAATAATAGTTCTTTAATTAGTGCGTTGTTAAATTCTAGCCCCGCATCGGAACTAATCTTTCGGGGAGTTCCGTAGAATGAAAAGAACTTTATAAGTGCCTTTACCACTTCAGGGGTGGATCGATTGCTAATTTCAAAAGCTTGATCAAGTTTACTGAACGCGTCTATTGTAGTAAGAAAGTATTTTACTTCGATAGAAAATAGATCTATAAATATTTCCTCGAATGGTTTTGACTGTGTCTGTGTGAGTCGTAGAGCCGGTTTATATGGTTTACGATCATACTTCATTTTTTTGCAAGTGTCGCAGTTATTTATTATACCTGATATTGTTTGTTTCATGTCATACCAAAAATAAGTGCGTTTAAGGCGGACTAAAGTTTCCTTTATTCCGCGATGGCATGTTTTCCCGATGTGATACTTGAGGACGATATCGCGTTGCTCGTCTTCGTTCTCTACATATACAACTCGCTCGGTGCATTCAAAAAACCGAACAGAGTCTTTCTTGAACAATTGAATTATGATTTGAGTAAATTGACGTTGATGTTCCTTATCTTCAAAATAGATGAAATATTTAATATTATTTCTAATGTATTCCTTTAGAAATTGTTTGACTAATTCAGGGTTCTAAACGTTTTTTCGGGATTTATACCATGTAAATTTTTACTTACGAGTTTCCGATATTTCGGCACTGTTGCAAGCGCCATGATCACGGAAGTTGTTCCGTGATCATGGCGCTTGCAACAGTGCCGAAATATCGGAAACTCGTAAGTAAAAATTTACATGGTATAAATCCCGAAAAAACGTTTAGAATTATAAGTGACCATGAAAGTTTGAAATTCTATAATTCAGGGTTATCCAAAGGTAAATGTACTTCAAGTATTCGTTGTATTTTTGTTGATATGTCCTTGTCTGAAAGTTGGTTTTTAAACCACGTGTAGACTAAAATTTGGTTAGGCTTAGTGCCTATCGCTTCATTAAATGCTAAAAATATATATAAATGTCTATCGCTTCTTTTAATACGGGGATACCTAATGATTCTAATTCGTCAGCTGAGTGAATGGTGTCTGGGTTTTCAGATGCTGTGTCCGTGCTACTTGTAGGTGAGGGGATAGAATATGTAAAATTATCTTTAGATGCGACAGATTTTCCGTCTGATGCTATGCTTATTGGTGTATTTACCTCCATTGAAATATCTGAAAAGCTATCTTTGTCTAATGCATTCAATTTTATTCTTGATAGCGCGTCTGCGTTTGTATTTTGGGCTCTGTTTTTATAAATGACGTCGAAGTCATAAGCAGCTAAATAAAGACACCAACGTGTTAGTTTGCTGTTTGGTTCTTTGAGGGAATGAAGCCAGGCTAGTGGCCTGTGATCGGTGTATATTACAAATTTGCTTCCATAAAGGTACGATCTGAAGTGTTTCACTGCCCAAATGATTGCAAGAAGTTCCTTCTCTATGGTACAGTAGCGGGTTTCCGCATCGTTTAGCGTCCGACTGGCATATGCTACTGGCTTATCACTACCAATAGTGCCTTGTGACAATACAGCTCCTAGTGCTATATTAGAGGCGTCTGTAGTGAGTATAAATTGTTTAGAAAAGTCTGGATATTGAAGCAGAGGGGCGTTTACTAATAGTTCCTTACATTTTTCGAAGGCAGACATATATTCTTCATTAATTATGACCTTACAATTTTTCTTCAGGCATACTGTCAATGGTTTGGTTAATTTTGCGAAGTCCTTAATAAATTTCCTGTAATAGCCAATTATTCCCAAGAAGCTTTTAATTTCTGTCTGTGTTTTTGGAACAGGGTAATTTAATACTGCTTGAATTTTATCTTCATTAGGCTTAAGTCCTTTATCTGTTATTGTATGTCCTAGATAGAGAACTTCCTTTCTTAAAAATTCCGTCTTGTCAAGCTGGACCTTTAGATTACTTTCTCTGAGACGGTCAAAAACCCGCCTGAGCTTCTCTATGTGCTCTTGGAGGCTGGATACGTACACAATAATGTGCGTGCCTTGTAAACCATGTAATATGCTGTCCATCGCGCCTTGAAATGTCGCTGGAGCAGTTTTGAGTCCAAACGGCATCCTAATAAACTCGTAATGCCCTGCTTGAGTGCTGAATCCGGTTTTGCAACGATCAGATGCCTCTACTTCGATCTGATGGTAGCCGCTGGCCAAATCTATTGTACTGAAATAGGTGGACTTCCCTAATTTATCGAAAAGATCGGAAATATTTGGCAAGGGATACTTATCGTCAATAGTTATGTCGTTCAGGCGCCGATAGTCTATTACTAATCTATATTTAACTTCGTTAGAAGCGTCTTTCTTTTTAGGTACTAGGTGTACTGGTGCGTTCCATGGTGAGTGAGATTCCTGTATTACATTATCTTTTAATAGTTTTTGTACTTGGCTATTTATCTCGTTATTAACTATCTGAGGTTGTCGATATGGCTTCACGTATATCGGGTCTTCGTTTTTTGTTCGTATTGAATGTTTTATTTTGCTAGTGAAAGAGATTTTATCCGAATAGAAAATGTCTCTATATTCATAACACAAATTTGTGATAACTGTACGTTCTTCCTCGTTCATATGTTCTGTACGTAGTCTTTGTAGATTTTCCTTTAATATTTTTTTATATTCGCAATTTCCTAAGGTCACATTATTATTACGTAAGCAATGTACAGAATTACTATCACTTTCATATTTTTCAACTTTGAATGGTTTTAAGAACTCTAGTGTTATCTGGTATTCGTATGTATTTTGAATAATTGTTTCTGCATATCCATTTTTACATTTCACGAGTGCTGATCTTACGCCTTTTCCAAAATTTGTGTAATCAAGAATTGCCTCGCCATCCTGTAAACTGGTAGGTATACTTATTTTTGTTTCAGATCGCGGTTCTAGAACTATTTGATGAGGTGGGTTGTATATAATAGGTATATCGGTATTATACATACGTAGGAAATATTTATCCATATCTATAGTTGCACCTAATTGTGTTAATAAATCGGAGCCAATAAGGCCGTCATAATTTTCATCCACGTCATACACAAAGAATTTATGCTTAAGGTTACTTTTGAATGTTTTCAGCAGGGGTATATAAATTACTTCATCGTGTTGGCTTCGTGCGTGTGTACTGATTACGTGAAATGGCTCTATGAATTTATATCCTGAAAAATATTCATCGGCTTTCCGAGGGCTAATGAATGACTTACGGGTACTGCCCGTATCGATCATGAATTTTGCGTCTATTTCAGGTATAATAATGTAAGGTAAGCTATCTAATTTATTCAAATTAATTTGGATTAAGTTAAGTTAATTTCCGAAGCCATTATGTGAAAATTTTCAGTTTCAGATGTCATATTAAGCTGCAAATCGGTGTCAGTATAATTGTGATCGGTCAATTCTATATTTTCGTTGTATTGGTAATTTTCATCGCATTCATTTTCATAAAAATCGAGATTCTGTTGGTAGTCATCCAACGATGACTGCTGCTGCTGATTGCTGTAAAATAATTTATTT
The DNA here is from genome assembly GCA_948253155.1 of Leucoma salicis. Taxonomy (NCBI): domain Eukaryota; kingdom Metazoa; phylum Arthropoda; class Insecta; order Lepidoptera; family Erebidae; genus Leucoma; species Leucoma salicis. Next base: position 5,829,169 of record OX411820.1, on the reverse strand, counting down.
ACTCTTGGTGCCGGTACGGCGGTATGCATTGATACATCGGAATCTATTTGTTGAGGCCTATTGAAATGGTTTTGCGGGGGATGATTATTAAACGATGGTCTATAAGTTTGTTGCTGTTGCGGTATACCAAATTTAAATTGTTGCTGGCTTGGAATACCGTACTTAAATTGTTGTTGGGGCGGTGCACTATATCTAAGCTGTTGCTGTTGGTTAGGTACACCATACTTAAATTGCTGTTGGGTTGGTGGCCCATATTTGAATTGCTGTTGTGAAAAGTTCGGTTTAATACCAGAATGATTTAAGCCAAGATTTTTATTTTGAAATTTGGTCTAAAGCCTTGCATGTTTGGTGGGACACCAAATTTAAATTGTTGTGGTTGTGGATTAATATTTGGTTTAATATTTTTATTAAAATTAGAATTTTGTGCAGAGTTATTTTAATAAAATTGTTTTAAGCCAAATCTCTCTACATAGGGATTATGTGGTACTGTATAATTATTGGGCGCATTTAACTTAATAGAATTGTGCGATTTTAACATTTTATTTCTAGATGAATACTGATATTGAAAGTTAACCTCTTCTAATACTATACTAATGGCAGACTCTAATGTAGAGCACCCTTTTAATCTGACAATACGCAATAAATCCTCGGATAGGTTATATAAAAATACATTCACAGCCATATTATCATAAATCGTTATTTTACTGTTACGCAGATGATCGTTGGTAATTATATTCATTTTAGATAATAAGGTGCTTTTTACATGTTGTATTCTACTGCAAAAATGTAAGTAAGACTCATTGCTATGGATTCGTAACGTTTCCAATTCTATTGCAATACATTCCTCAGATCGAGGATCACCGAAATGTTGAGTGAAAACCCTTTTTAATTCAGACCATGTCTCTATGTCCTGCCGTTCGCTAATAAGCGCGGCGGCTCTACCTACTAATTTGCTAGTTATAGTATGAAAAACATATAAATCTTGTTCATCATTTCCATGCTCTCTATATTTCTCTATTATATATTCACATTTTATTATAAAAAGGTTTAAAAGTTTTTCATCTCCGTCAAATTTCGGAATAATAGAGGACATTTCCTTAGGTATCATTTTCAACGACATTTTAAATATATTAAGTAACTTTAAAACAAATAAAACAATTTATATCACACACAAAATTTATTCTTAAAATTAATCGTATACAATACCAATGCAGTGTATTGTTCCGAAAATAAGATAACGCTCTCTATCAACTTGGCGATGTTCGGTCCCGTAATAATATCGTATCTTATTATAAAACTAGTGGAATAAGAGGGAAAACAAGGATTGGCAATATGGGTCTACTCACAGACTCGCCATACTCTCCAGAAGTCAGCTCCAGGTCGCCTTACGCCAACTGTGTCTTCAGTTTTATTTTACGCGTATATTAATTAAACTTATTTATTTGGTTCGAAGGATTCCCGAAAACGAATATTCACACCCGAACCGATTTAGTGTCCTTCAGTACGAATTTCGGTAAACTCGCGGAATCCTACCGGCTGCGTCAGTTTAATCGGGAGCGCGCTAGAGTGACTTTTAAAAAAATACTAAATTAATTATAAGGTACGACTTTAATGCTCGACGATTGAACATAGAGTGACAATTTTATCTTACAATATTTCTTAGGTCTAATGTATAAAAGATACGTGGGCGATGGTGCCACCATGCATCGCCACCAAGAAAAGCTTTGTGTGCATTTTGCGTATTCGGCCGGATGCAAGCCGTGTCTGAGACATATAATATTACAATATGATGAATAATTTCAGGAAAGGATGTTTGGTCTGTGGTTTGTACCACCTAATGTTTGTGAAATGCCAGCACACAGTAAGGTAATTGATTTTTAGAATGTCAATCGATATCTGTCAAATGAATTTTGCCCCAACTCTAGATCTGCTGTCTTAACATCTTCATTCTTTTTCGTGCAAAGGCGACGAGCGCACGTTCCCTTTTCAAAAAATGCCGAAACGAAGTGCCGAAGAGAAAGTAGCTCACTACCAAAGGAAAATACAAAAGATTCAAGAAAAAGTAAAGAAAAAACATATTATTCCACCCTCAGAGTCCTCGGAGATGGATATTATTCAAACTATAGCAGGTACGTTGCAGGTTAACTTTATTAAGTGTTAAAAGTGACCTAAAAATTACTGCGACTGCGAGTCAATGTATTAACGGGGATAACTGCAAGTTATTCACGGACACCACAAACAATCATAAAAGTGGGATGGACTGCGAGTCTATCACACTAATGAGAGTAGCTGCGAGCTACCCTCAACACATTTAAACATTATATTGCGATTGACTGCGAGTTAATGGTAATAACATGGGTAACTATAAGTTATTCTCGGATACGGACATTTAAATGTTCTATAGAACTATACCTAATTATAAAGGCGGGATTGACTGCGAGTCTCTCACGCCAATAAGATTAGCTGCGAGCTACCCTCAATATGGTTATCCATATAGTATCTATTTAAATGGTTATTTCTTACGAAATAACGGCTAGGCTACAAGCATCTGAAATAATGACAAAATCAATCTTGTAGTGTATACATACAAATGGTAAACATTTCATTTGGTATTGAATATTCGGTATTGCAGAAACGAATCATGACGAATATTACGAATATGCGTCAGAGGAGCCGCCCAACCAACCAATTGCGGTAGAAACACAAAGCCAGTTGGATGAGCTCTAACTGAGATTATCACCGCCACCACTGGCACCACAACTGTCAGCCGAGATACAAGCGGAGCCCAAGGATGGACTGACACCGACCACGCCCTCTGATGCATGGAGGTCAAGGAAGAGCAGCGACGACAACAACCTACCGACACTACCCCACGACCACGACTCGATCAGTAGCAAGGAGTTTAAACCAACCCAAAGCCCGTGCCAGCGTTCAACAATAGTGCAGGTACACGCCGCTCGACTTACCTATTTTCACAATTGTTGGTCAAATATAACCAATATAACCCGGTGGTTTTGACATGGATTATGCAAGGCTATACAATCCCTTTCAACGCCACCGTAACACAAGACATAATTCCTCATTCTAAGCTTAACCACAATGATCACAGAGCTATGTGTGATGCTATTAGTAAATTGAGAAAACTAGGAGCCATAACTTTTTGTACTCCTTGTAACGATCAGTTCATTTCTAACATATTTTTGGCTTCTAAACCCAATGGAGGTAAAAGATTTATCCTAAATTTAAAACAACTAAATAAATTTATCTTGAACACACATTTTAAAATGGAAGATTATAGAACTGCATCAAAATTGATACCAGAAAAGGGATTCTTAGCCACCATTGATTTAAAAGAAGCCTTCCTCTTTGTACCAATAGCTCGTAGAGATAGAAAATATCTGAGATTCAGATTTCAAACTCTGGACTCACGTGAGCCGATCACTTACGAGTTTACAGCCCTGCCTTATGGTTTTTCAGTGGCCCCAAGAGTATTTACAAAGATTATGAAGGAAGTTATAGCTTACCTTAGGAGCCAAGGGTATCAGTCAGTAATATATCTTGATGATATACTGTGCATAGGCAATAATTTTGAGGAGTGCAGAAATAATGTACAGTCAACATTAAAATTACTGCAGTGCTTAGGCTTTGTAGTGAACCTTGAGAAAAGTTCACTATATCCAGAACAACCAATAAAATATCTAGGTTTCGTGTACAACACTAAGGAATTTACTCTTTCCCAGCCTTTAGAAAAACGCAACAATATTGCCCAAATAATCAAAAAATTCTCAAGTTTACCAACGTGTACTATACGGGACTTTGCAAAATTCATCGGAGTACTCATTGCGGCCCACCCCGCAACGAAGTACGGTTTCTTGTACACAAAAATTCTAGAACAACAAAAATTCCTTGCATTACAAAAACATAATAACAATTTTGATGCTGAAATAAAAATTCCTAATATCACTTTAGAAGATCTTAAATGGTGGAAGGTCAATATCTTCAAAACATACCATAGTTTGAAGAAAATAGAATACAAATTTGAACTAGTCACAGACGCTTGCCTGACAGGATGGGGAGCTGTCTGCGGAAATAAGAAGGCTAATGGTTGGTGGAGAGAAGAAGAGAAAGAACATCACATAAACTATTTAGAATTATTAGCGGTCTTCTTAGGTTTAAAAAGTTTTGTAAACAACGAATATAATTGTGCAATATTATTACGAATCGATAACACCACGGCTATAAGCTACGTGAATAGAATGGGTGGTATTCAATTCACTCATCTAAATGGTTTAGCTAGAGAGATATGGCAATGGTGCGAGAGTCGAGACATATGGTTATTTGCTTCCTATATTAACACCAAAAATAATCATGCAGATGCAGAATCTAGAAAGATTAACCTGGACACAGAATGGGAATTGTCCACGAAAGCCTTTCGTGATATAATATTATCCTTCGGATGTCCTGAAATCGACCTGTTTGCCTCTCGCAAAAATGCCAAATGTAATACATTCATTTCTTGGAAGCAGGATCCAGACGCGTTGACTGTGGATGCTTTCAGTATAAATTGGAAGCATAAATACTTTTACGCATTTCCCCCATTCTCCATAATTCTTAAGTGTATAAGAAAAATTATCGACGAAGAAGACACTGGCATATTAGTCTTTCCATATTAGCTATCACAGCCATGGTTCCCCCTTTTGAAAAACTTGCTAGCTAGCAAAATACTTTATCTCAATCCCAGTAAGTCTCTACTGAGATCTCATTACAGGGAACATCATCCACTGTACGCCAACCTTACCCTGAATACTGCGAAGCTCTGCTGACAGTTTTCACAAAACGCGGCATCCCGCCAGCCCCACTCGACCTCATGAGGGCGTCATTGTCCGACAACACCATAAAGCAATACAACGTAACGTGGAACCTCTGATGGCAGTTTTGTGAGTCAAATAACGTTGACGTATATAGGCATTAAATAGCAATAGTTATGTCCTTCTTGACAGAACAATTCGATAAAGGATATTCGTATGGTTCTTTGAATAGTCATAAATCAGCACTATCGCTACTATTAGGCGGCAGAATCGGGTCTGACGATCGCATTAAACGCCTTCTCAAGGGAGCATATAAAATTAAACCTAACTATCTTAAATACACATCGACATGGGATCCACAAATAGTTCTGAATTACGTTTCTGACTGTTACCCAAACTTAGAGTTATGTATAGAAAAGATCACAAAGAAATTAGTTATACTCCTAGCACTATGTGCCGCGTAAAGAGTTCAGACTCTATCCTTGATAATACTCGAGAACATAACCATTACTTATGACGGTATTAAGATAGCTATAATAGATCCAATCAAAACTTCAGCACCCGGTCGTGCCCAACCGATGCTATTCTTACCAAATTTTCGGGAAAACCCGAGAATTTGCCTTGCTTCAGTCCTCAAGGATTATATTTTTGTAACAAAAAATTTGAGGGCCGCGAATGCAGGTAACTGTCGGTTAACCATAAAACGGCCACATAAGATTTCCAAAGCTCAATCCATCAGCCGATGGATAAAAGCATTGTTGTCGGAAAGCGGTGTAGACACTGGCATCTTTAGTGCTCATAGTACGCGTCATGCCGCGACATCTGCCGTGAGCTTCGCAGGACTTAGCGTTGATGTAATTAGAAAAACAGCGGGCTGGACGGCCACATCCAGCAGTTTCGCTCGTTTTTATAACAGACCTATTGTTAATACAAATAAGGGTGACTTTGCCAGATCTGTGATTCTCTGTCAGAATAATTAAAATAATAATTATTGTATTTAATTAATACCTACTAATTTACTACATATTACTGCAAACTGATACATTTATGTTCCATGTTATAGGCATATTATCAATACCAAGATTTGATTTCTAAGACTGATCATATGGGTAATAAAAGGAAAGTTGTAAGAATCATTAAAATAAAAATCTTCTTATTTTCTAACTGCTTTTATTGTTTTAAGATCACAATTTCTATTGACCCAAAAAAAGCTTCTTTCTCTAACTATCTACCTTGTTGAAAACAATAATAATACTATATCTGAAAAATTAAGTGACGAAATATAATATATGATCAAACGAACTTCCAAGTGAAGTTCGATCTATATTATATGAGTCACTTCATTTGAAGATATAGTAAGTTACCCAACCCACCCGCAGAACACGGTCACTACGCATTCTGGACCCATAAATGAAGCATTGTTTTACTAAATCTCTAAAAATAAAAGGGTTGGGGAAAAACTCATTTGACAGATATCGATTGACATTCTAAAAATCAATTACCTTACTCTTAAAACGTGCAATGTTGTCTTGTAGGTTAAAGGAACTACCTTGTTGAAAACAATAATAATACTATATCTTCAAATGAAGTGACTCAATATATATCGAACTTCACTTGGAAGTTCGTTTGATCATATATTATATTATTATAAAGCTAAAACAGCTATGTCATTTAATATGTTTGAGAAAAAGTAAAAAATGTTTTAGAATTTTTGTCTGTTTGTTTGTTTGGGTCTCGTAAACTATGGGACGGATTTTGATGTAGCTTTTTTTGTTTGATAGCTCTCGATTAGGCTTCCTACTTGTCATGACTTACGGGGTCGAGACGTGGACACTGACAGTGGGACTAGTCCACCAATGGAAATTTGCGCAGCTGGCTATGCTCGGCGTCTCTTTGAAGGATAGAATTCGTAATGAGGTAATCTGACAAAGAACCAAGGTTACCGACATAGCTCGCAGACTCAGTAAGCTAAAGTGGCAATGGGCTAGTCACATCTGCAGAAGGACCGACGCCCGATGGACGGAGCAAGCGTGTCCTAGAGTGGAGACCGTGACTTGGTAAGCGTAAGGTAGGACGGCCCCCAGCTAGGTGGACCGACGACCTCAAAAAGGTTGCTAGGACAGACTGGATGCGGAAGGCGGAGGACCGTGTGCAATGGCGCGTGTTAGGAGAGGCCTATGTCCAGCAGTGGATTGAAATAGCTGATTGATTGATTGATTAGGCTTAAAATAACTGGTTTTGGGACCGCCCGATTTCCCACCTGAGCTATTATAACCTTGTAGATGGTGGCGAAATTTACCTTCGTATTCTATAATCGTATATATCGTATTTCGTAATCTTCTTAATAATATTGTAGCAGTTTTTCATTGCCTGAAAACCCGGATAAAACGACGTTTTTAAAAATAAAACCTAGTTAGATCGATTTATCGCCCCCGAAACCCCCTGCATACTAAATTTCATGAAAATCGTTGTAGCCGTTTCCGAGATTCAGATTATATACCTATATATACCTACAAGAACGCCAACCCGCCTGCCAAGTGTGGCGATTATGGTAAAACCCCCATTTTAGGGAGGCCTATGCCCAGCAGTGGACGATGAAAGGCTGATGGATGGATGGAAGGATACAAGAATTGCTCGTTTATTAGATAGATTAGATTTTTTACATTTATTCCTACTATTGTAATACACAAACATAGCATCACGCCTGTATTCCTCGAAGGGGTAGGCAGAGGTGTATTACACACCCACGACTCGCCAGCTATGTTTAAGTCCCACGTAATAGGGGGCGAGCCTATTGACGTCTACCGGGCACATTTCCAAACTCCGGGCTGCTAATGAGAATTTTTCTTTTTTTGGAAAAAGCTCAATAACATTACCCGACCCGGGGATCGAACCCGAGACCTCATGATTAGCAGTCGCATACACTACCGCTACACCACCGAGGCAGTTAAAATTCCAGCTTTATAACAATTTATTGAGATCTTTGTTGAAAGTATTTTTTCTTTCATATAGGAATATTTGTCTCAGGAGGCCTAGCTAGATGATTTAGAATCTACCATTGCTTAAATACATAACAAACCTGAAGAAACAATTTAACATTCTGTGACATCTAAAAATATAATCATTTCCGTACCTTTTTTCACCTATGAGGCCTCTCATAAATAAATACAAATTATAAGAATAAATCTCAAAACAACACAGCGCAATAGTCTTAAAAAAAATCACGCCGTTCCTTTAAACATCTGCGTAGGTGTGCTCCGATAATATATATTTAATTCTTAATTAATCAACTTGTAAAGTAGTATAATGATGGATTGTGTTACGTTTGGCGCCAAAATTCCACACAAAAACATTGCCGACCGACCGTGACTCTAGGACACAAAAAACATTACGAGCCATGCTATGAGTGTTGATCTTGACTTGCTGGACTTTGTGGATCAACATGTTGTTAGTGTATCGATGTATTCCTTGTCGGTGTCGACAGACAAATCAATTAGTCTTAAGTTTCAGTAAAGGTTATGCAGACTTTGCAAGGTCTTTGAAGAAAAAACAAATTGCATCAATGTTTTATAAGTATTTATTTGAATATGTCCAGGAATGGTAGGTAGGTACTTAATAATTTAAACTAAAAAAATATAGGCACAGCTACATTGTTTAAACATGTAATTTATTAAAAATACAGTATTGTATGCCGTACAAAGACAATACTTAACATTTTAATAGCTATCGATTTTCGGCGACACATATCTATAGTCGCATTCCTTGTCGTACGTCAATTTTCCACTCGCAATCTGCCTGTCGCGCTCTCTGCGCATAGCCTGGACAAAAAAAAATACTTATCAGCTCATTGACTATTACAGAGCTGATGTGAAGCGGGGCTAAAAATACTTAGATAGTGCCACATCCCGTTTAATTCTATGGATATCGAGTAATCGACGAAATTAAACAAGTATAGCTCACTATACATTAAACACAAAGTAGAAAATGTGAAATCGAAAATAACAGTCACAAGCAGGATTTTCGATTTCACATTTTCGACTTTGTGTTTAATGTATATGGCTAAACATATCCAATGCTAAAAATATATATAAAAATATCTAAGTACCCGGAGTAGTAGTAGTAGTCACCGGAGTGGCTCATAAAATATCAATTTTATCTCCTTGATAAGCCTCATTGAATTGAGCTGATGTGCTTATTCACGTCTTACTAAAAAATAGTATCTTCAGTGTTGGTCCCGCTGGGGATCACATACTACCTGCTGTTCTACGAGAACGGACTAGATTAGCCGGCCGAATCCTGCCTACCGTGGACAGCCCGATTTGCCTGCCTGGAAATCCGCTGCCAGACCGAGCAGACAGCTCCGCTGGAGACAGCGTCCGTCAAGACCTGTGGCGCGGCTCAACATCCCTGTCAGTACCAGGCAGTGCCTTACCTATACGGTGATCAAGTGCGGCGGGAAGTAGACATACGAAACAATAATAACTAGCTGTATAATAACTATCTGTACCCGCGGACCCGGTACAGTATGTATTTACAAAAAAAGTGTAATATTTGTATTATATCCGTAATCTGGTACCCATAGCACAAGCGTTGAGCTTAGTTTGGAACCAGAGGACGTTATGTGAAATGTTTGCGAATATTTATTTATTTAATTAAAGCACGGAAGAAAATTCTAAACGAGGTCACCAGCCACAAGTGCAGGAGTGGGTCGTGCTTAAACTATACCAAGCTTTTTTTTGAGCAGTACGAAGTACCAGTAGAAGCTAAAGGTGTTATTACCGTTCAACATGATACATAAAATTTATACTAATAAATGGAGAGCCGGTTATTTTGTTCGGTTATACTGCGAAAACTACTGAACCGATCGGAATAATACTTATACATATAAATAAGATGCAGCATGTTTCGGAGACGTTTTTAGTATATGATATGTTGGTAATTACTTATACAGAACCTATATTTTTGATGTGAAACATCTAATGCGGAGGGAGGGTAAAACCGGCTGTTAGCGTGGCGCCGCTTACGTAATGCTTCAGGTAGAGGATATCTATACTAATATAATTTATATATATAATTATATATAGGCAAAGTTTGTGAACTTATTTGTATCTAGTGGATTTGACAATATCGTTCAAAAGGCTGCAGTTTCCAGTCAGTTTAATTTTCTCTCACGATAAATAAGTCCTAGGGTCAAATATTCTGCTGCGCTCGCTACCTTCTGCGAGAAAGTCATATCGCTGAAGGAAGCGGTGGAGATGGCCAGGAAGAACGTTAACCCGAACCGCCGCCAGCGACTGGGGCGGCCCAGGTGCGAGAACCTGCGCCTGATGCCGCTCTAGCTAAGGCTGCGGCTATATGAACCGGGCAAGGTTCACCACCCGCAACGCGAAGCTGTGAGGCTCCGATGCGCGGAGGCGTCGATCGGTAGAAGGTGTCCGAAAGGAAAAGATGAACCGCCAGTGGAGCATTGATGTAATGTCACACAGTACCAGTCGCCCGCCAGTACATTTTTTCCCGCTTTAAAACATAAAAGGGTCAAACATTCTCTCAGGTGGACTTTGAATTGAGAAAGAAGTGTTTTTCCCATGGGCATCATTTATATATTGCTTATCTCGAGTTGAAACTTCAGAAAAGAAATATCACAAAAAATAATTTCATCACAAGTAAAAATGTTGCCCAGCGAAGTAGGCATGTATCAGCTAGTAATATATTTAAATATAGGGTAAACGTTATACCATAACTTATTGAGAATTGTAACGAATGGCTGAATATTAATTCTACAGATTCTTCGACTAGGGACTTTATAAGGAGTCCTCAACAACGTCTTCCTGCAATTGCAACGCAAAGCCTACAACAGAGTTTTGATGATCCGAATACTGCATCTGTAGATGTTGCTACTGGACCGTCAGATCCAGAACTACTATTGATTGAATGATAAATAAATAATAAATAAACTACTCGACTGAAAGCACAATGTGTGACACATGCGGTACACACGTAGCCCTCCGGAATGGTGCCATTTCGATAGAATGCATGGAATGTGCAAATTGGTATCACCCTGGACTTTACTGCAATTCTTGTGTGAAATTGTAACGTGGCTGATTTTTCAGGCACTGCATCGACTGGATGCCAGAATAGCATTATCACAATATTACCAATAAGATATCACTATATTATGTACCCCAGTGTCACCGTATTGTCATATACTCTGTAGGGGTCAGTTAAAATTAAATAACTTTTGATTTATAAGACTTATGTTTAAAAAATTGTATGCGACTGCTAATCATGAGGTCTCGGGTTCGATCCCCGAGTCGGGCAATGTTATTGAGCTTATTCCTAAAAAGAAAAATTCTCAGTAGCAGCCCGGAGTTTGGAAATGTGCCCAGTAGACGTCAATAGGCTCGCCCCCTATTACGTGGGACTTAAACATAGCTGGCGAGTCGTGGGTGTGTAATACACCTCTGCCTACCCCTTCGGGGAATACAGGCGTGATGCTATGTTTTTGCTTTTTTGTTTGTTTATAAAGATTTTTTTAAGGTAGAACCATAGATTAAGTAGAGCCAATGGTATAAAACGCTATAAGGAGTTACCGTAACGTGTCTATCGATGATGTCGCAAAAGACACAAAATTGCTAGACACCGAGCGATGGTAAAACTAACGCCTACATATTATGCTCTGGCCAATATTGAAATAGTAAAGAGCTAACCATAAATCTTTTAAACTGCATCTTAAGTGTGGCGCATTCATGATAATCATGAAGCAGATCCTTGCATTTTTGCAAGCCGCGTCCCAAGCCATACTCTTCCAAACAAGTCATATAGTTCAGTTCTTGTTTCTGACAACGTCCTAATAACTGGTGGTTAACCAAGCTCCCTGTTATATCTGTAAAAGGTGAGCGGAGAAATGGCGATATACCACCGTCCATTTTTATTTGATACAGGTAATAGATGATTCAACTCTCTATTTATTAAATTATTAATTTAATGGGATTAAATTCTCTTTGCGCAAAATTAATTTGATATATGACAGACAATGGATGGCTTGCTACGCTTGCTAAAGACGTCAAATAGGGCAGTTGGTAGCAGTCTTTCTTTTTAATTTTTTCTATCGGTGTATGGTTGTGCCAGTAAGTAATAAGTTTTAAGGTTTTAACCTTAAATAAAGAAGTGCCAAAATTATTTTTTAAAGATAAATAAAATAATAAGTTTTTATATTAAAACAGAAAAATTAAATCCTATAAAGAAAGCTCCCGTAAAACAGACACGGCCACTTACTTTAGGTATACTATATAATAGGTATAATAGATATTTTAATCACAACCATGGAGGCTCTTATGAATAGTTGAATATTTGTTGCATTTATTTTGATATATTTATATATAATTTAAGCTTTTGAAACGCTCAGCCATATTAATTAACACAAAGCGCGAAAATGTGAAATCGTATAGGTATAACAGTCACGAGCAGGATTTGAACCAGCATCTCCTGGAATACCGCCTCGGATGCTTTACTAATTCAGCCATCGTTAAAATTATCTGACTTACCTGGTGGGAATAATGTATGCAAATAGATTACAACACAAGAATATCCGACAGATGGCGCAGGTGTTACCTAAGATTTTAAGAAACAATATGTTATCAAATTTCGCAAAACCGAGCAGTTTTCAGGGATGATGTAGAGCTAGTGCATGCGATTGCGGATCATCAGGTTTAGGATGCGAAGCCTGAGTCGGGCCAGTAAAAAGTTATTTACTTTTGTTCTCAAGGAATTGGCGTGGGACAAATATGATGTGGAGATTGGGAATGGCCATCGGTCAGTGCGATGGCTTAGCGGTCTAGAGCACTTCCCCGGATCGGAAGGGACGCAGGTTCGAATCCCGCTCGCACTAAAACTATCTTTTCCACATTCACAAATAATTGACACAACAGTATTGTACATTAGTTAAGACTGATAATTTATTGTGTATTTTGAAATAAAACTACGTTTACGGAATCTATCGCGTTTACTTGATTTTTATGCTATCCCGACGTTTCGAATACTTTACAGCATTCATGATCACGGGTGGACTTAGATGGTAGGCGTCCAAAGCTATAGTTTTATTTCAAAATGTGTAAAATTCGCGTAAATGTTAGAAAGTATTAATTTATTGTGTATTAATTTATTGTGTATATCTTGTTGAAGACAAATAAAAGATTATTATTATTATTAATTTGTTCTTATGGAATTGTCAATAGCAGAAAAGAAAGAAAGAAAGATTATGGAACCCATTATTCAAAGTAATTACTGCACATTCAATAAAGAATTTATAAATTTATTAAATGAGGACACTTGATCCCTTGGGACACTTGATCCCTAGGCCATAACTACAAAAGTAAAAGTTATTTTTAAATTCGTAACATGCCACACTGACCCTAACTGTCATCGTCAATGAACAACTATCATTTTGAAAGCTTAATATCGACAACTTCAAAGCACTGGTGCAATTTTGTTTACAGCGTCAACACCTTTTTTTTTAAGTATTTTGATTGTTATTTTAATATATTCATATAAATAAATTACGAATTACAATTAAAATTGCTTATACCTGATTTATTAAAGTGTGTGTAGAGATGTGTTTTCTTTAATTAACATTTTGTTTTGATTTCGAAAAATATTATTTTGTAAAATAACGGTCCAGGGTACACTTGATCATGCCAAACTCGGGTAGACTTGATTATGGGATCAAGTATCCCCTACATTCTTGCAAGATTATATTGGTTTTTGCTTTGTTACTTACTATTGATTTTAAAATGCCTAGAATATACAAAAGGAAGGGTGGACATACTCCAACCAATAGACAAAATAAAAGCCAGTAGTCAAAGCTGTCCTAAAAGGTACCTAATAATAGCTTAAAATGCACAGCCAAGACCTCCAATGTGCCTCTAATGACGTTTAAAAGGTATTCAAGGAAACGAAAGTAGCAAGAATATGATTAAGAATTTAGAAGATTAAGGTTGATTTCATACCAAAACAACTGTAATAATAATTAATAAATGAGAAATTTTTTATTCATAAAGCGTTTGCAAAAAACCTAATATTAAGGATTAGGAAAACTATAGTAGGTACTTAGGTACCTATGAGGTAGTAAATATGTTAATAAATATAAAGTTTCATAAATTACAAATTTCCTACTAAACAAACCTTTTATTCATGCATATTATACACTAAAATGCACTTTTTTCCCTTATGATCAAGTCTACCCCATACCATGTTCTGGGACACTTGATCCTTTTGTAGTCTTCAGGAAAAACGACAAAAAATCAGGTTATAACAAATAAATTTCATAATCGAATGATGCATAAGGATAGAAGGATAAATTTTCGAGGCAATCATATAAAAATATCCTGTATAACTTTAATCACCTTAGAGATATTAATGAAAAACCAAAATGGGGATCAAGTGTCCCCAGTCTCCCCTACGCTTAATTGTAAACAATTTAATAAATTTAAAAACACTAGGAATCGTATACTTGACTTCATGATAAATAATATCATCAATATCACGACTGTCCTGGCACCGATACCCTTGGTTCACCCAGATGAGAACCACCCCGCCTTTTATGGGATGATACCATTAAACAGTAAGCCCTTATCACCAATTTTAACTAAACCGAGAAAACTATTTAATTTCAACAAAGCTGACTACGATTTAATAAACAAAAATATTTCAAACATAAATTGGAAAACATTATTTTTTGATTGCGGTGCTGAGAATGCGGTATCGCTATTCTATGAACAAATTTTATTTATTTAGAACTTCAAATTAGTAACACAAAATTATCTTAGTACTATTTATGCTGCCAAACTGTACAACAGTTTGTCGGCAGCGTGTGTGTTTACATAATACTTAATACATACCTACCAAAAGTAACTTAGGAAAAAGTTCTCTTACTGCTTATCTAAATGAACAACAATAATAAAAATAAAAAAATAAATAAAAAAGTAACACATGCAAATATCAATACATATATCATGCATATATACCCATTAAAAATTCTTAATATTAATGTTAAATCAATAAATTATATAATATAAATTGTATTCAGTTACATAATATTACACATGTAAGTAGACTTTTTAAATTGCCTTTTTAAATGTTTTTTTGAACTGAGAGAAAACAAATTGAAATTGGCACAATTTAGTTGATTGTGGAATAAGCCAGCGTCTTGATCTCTGACCTTAAAAGTTAGTAACTCTAGGCACCGCAGTAAGTCCTTGTGATACATGCGGGTTGAGCAACCAAATAATCTTTTCTTTTTAAAATCATCGCTGTCAAAGTTTTCTAATAAAAGTAACAATTTAACTTTTAACTCTATTGGTAAAATATCACATGTACTAAATATATCTTCGTTATTTGTAATATGTTTGTTGTTAACTAAATATTTTAATAACCTTGTCTGCAGTGACTTTATTTTATTAGTATGTATACGAGAAGCATTTCCATATACACTCATTCCGTACGATATCACAGATTCAACTAACGCATAATACAACATATACATTGTTGACTTGTTCACACATTTGCTAATGCAATAAAATTGACCTAGTACGGCTCGTAGTTTACTAAACACGTTTTCGACTTGCAAGTCCCACAAAAAATTGGAATCACATGTAATGCCCAAATATTTATAAAATGTCATCTCCTCCAGATTACTACATTGACAAATGGTAAGATCGTGGTTATGGAGGCACTCAAAAGAATGTCCTTGGATCTTTATAACATTACTTGTATAGTTACTATACGGAGAATATATTTTTAAACACTTAGTTTTTTTAATATTTATAATTATTCCGTTATCATGTGCCCATCTCACAATATTATCGAAATCGTGTTGCATGGCTTCCTCTATTTTACTTGGGTTTTGTCACTATATATAAGGCAAGTATCGTCAGCATACATGCATTATATATCCTAAAGGGCCAAGCACCGATCGAGTAGGAACGCCGTATTCAGTATTCCGCAATCACTTTCTACTTTATTTATGCAAACTTTTATTTGCCTGTTCTTAAGGTAATCTTTAAACCAGTCATTCATAGGTCCTCTGATACCACATTCCCTCATTGACAAAAGCAAGACATCATGGTCCAGGGTATCAAAGGCTTTTTTAAAGTCTATGAATATAACTACTACTAACTGTCTATTGTTAAGGTGGTCACAAATTGTATCTGAAAATTTGGCTAATGCTAGTTGTACTCGTATTAGGACGGAAACCATGCTGGACATCTGTAATAATTTTATGAGTTTCTAAAAATGTGGTAATCTGACCAACTATGACTTTTTCTACTATTTTATTATTAATACTCAAAATAGCTATTGGTCTGTAATTACCATAATCATAATGCGAACCGTTTTTAAATAATGGTCTTATAGTAGGGGAGCCGCAGAAGGAAGTATGGGATTTACTCGAGCGCGGCAGATTATCATAAGGGAGGATACCTTGCATCCTGCTGAGTACCTGTACCATATATGAGCCCTCTATATAGTGACGTGCGTCTAGAGCAGCCCATCAGATTAGTAAAAAAAAAACGATGGTCAGAAATATTAAAGCACGTCAGATTAAGATAAGGTGGGTTGATTATGAGCTAATAAGAATATATTTTGAAAATCTGACGATTTGAGCGTGACGAAAGGGAGTGGGAGGGTTACAAAGCTGCAAAAAAAAATGATATCTTGACATTCTCGAGCGTGGCTAATTTTTTTTTTATTTTGAAGGAAATAATTCAAGGGTAACGAAAAATATATATTCTGACGATTTCCCCAAGCCGAAGTAACAAAAATTCGTTGTCGATGGAAAGTTCAAAATGGTCTGGTTTGCAGGTGATCAATTGCCGAAAGCGTATGAAAATGTAGTCATAAAACCTGATATTCTTGAGGATACTCCAGAATCAGGTATATCTTTTCTCCATTAATTAAAAAAACGTTATTCATAACAAAAAAATATTTTTAAATATTTTAATGGTTTCTTGTTACAGATACCCAATCTGAGGATAAAATCGAGCCAGAAGAGGAAGATGTTTCTATAGATGAAGATCATGATTAATTAATTAATAAATTTTTTTTCGATTTTTTTTAGTTATTTTCTTATAAATACAAGTAGTTTACTTAAAAAACATGCACTTTTTATTTGCATGCTATTTCCTGAGCTGTTATTAATTAAGTACAATTATTAAATATTTTTTTTTGTTTATTTGTCAGATTAGGCGAATCCCTCTAGGTAATCGTCAGATTATGAGACAGCACGTCTAGGACATAAAGATGAATCATATATATCTTAATCTGACGCGCTTGAGTAGGTACTTCAAAATGGCGATTTTTTTTTGCACATTATATTAATGACCGCGAGTTTGCGTCACATCGAAATCGTCAGATTATTCAATGAGAGCTTTTTTTTAGGTTCACTTAACATCCCCTCTGAAAACCTGACGCGCTCGACAAAATTTTTTTTTTCATTTTCAACCCTTACCGTACGTAACTCCACTCGCATCATGCAAACGATCAGATTAACATACATACATCATTAAAAATACGTAGGACATTGATGATACCAATATCTGACGCGGTCGAGTATGTCCATGCAACAGTTTTTTTTTTACATATTTGAAAATCTATAGCTGCTTACTCCACTAATGAAAAGGATACATTATATAACATTTTTTTCTTCTTATCATCTAAGCTTTGCAATCCAATAGGTCTCCATGACGCTCGAGTAAATCCTCAATTAGCATCGTCGGCTCCCCTATTATTATTAATGAAATTTTTAGATTATTTGGGTAAACGCATCTTTTTATACTTGTGTTTATAAAATGAGCAATGACATTACTTATTTCAAACTTAATCTGTTTAAGGTCTCGAGTCCTCACACAATCCGCTCCTGGTGACTTGTTGCTGTCTAATTTGTCAATAATTCTGACTATTTGATTTTCACTTACTTCGAGAAATCTAAAGCTTACATGTGCTTCGTTAACGTACAATGCCCTATCCAGAAATTTGCTAGTACACTTGTGCTTTATATTTTGTATTTCTTTAGTAAGTCTCACTAAACTTATTACATATATTTTCCATACTATCTGTTTTCCTCAAATATCTATCTATGACATTATCTATACCTAGAGGTTTTCTTCCTAACCATTCATTTACTTTTGACCATAATTTCCTAATATCTTGCCGAAGATTTTTCAAAACAGACCTTCTATGCTCGTTTTTGGTGGCATTTATGATTTTATTAGCTTTGTTTTTTTTTTAGTATAAAGCAATCGCAAATTTAAATTTTTTGCTTTCTTATGCCTTTTTGTGAAACACTTTTCCACAGTTGATGAATCATAAATGTCACCAAAGGTTTTGCATAATTTATTATATAACAAAATTGGACAGTTAATATTTAATGGTTCACTCCAAGTTACATTTTTTAACTTCATTCTTCTTTATTTTTTATTATTGATTTTAAAATAGGAGTATGTTTATACTGAGTAAGTTTTATAACGTCCACGCATCCTTTATATCTTCAGAATTCAAATCTAAGTTGTTTTGCTATTTTTGACACTGCAGCTCTTAATGTTTCACCCTGTTTAATCTCTGCACCCACAATCTCAATCCGCTTTTCAATATTTTTGTTTTCTAACAAATTTATTCTAGTTTCTAAGACTTTATAACTTTTTTTAAAATATATATTTTCAATTTATAATATCTAAATTTCGGGCTTCGTTCTTGCGTATTTCGTCTTCTAGTTTTGCAATTTTTTGTTTTAGATCATTTTGTTCCAATTGCAAAAAATCTGTAGTACGTGTAAATTCTTCTTTTATTTTTGTAATTTCTGTTGATAATTCTATTTTAATAATATTTTTTAATTCAGTTTTTATTTTTGTCAAAATACTTGTTTCCATATCAATAAATTTTCTATTAAATAACTCTTCCATTTCTGTGACAGACGGATTGACAAAAGGACTATTGGGGTTTGATACCTGTATACTTTTTATCGATGCTGAGCCTTTTGGCACTTTTTGTTTTTTTGTCTTACATGGAGAACAAAACCATTTTTCTCCCGCTGATCAGCAGTAACGAAAACTTGATGAAATATTTTTGCACAGTTTTCATTTGAGCACTTAATTCGTTTTTGTTTTCCCATAATATCATTATTACATACATCACATATAGGCATTTTAATGTTTTATTGAATAATAAATCGTAAGCACAATAAAACTGTAAACTTTTTGCTGCGCACCCTCACTTTGTTTCGATGAAAATCGAAAATCGATCGTTTTTATCTTTACAGAAATGTGGATATATCTTCTTTATTTTGCAATCCTCAGTCGTTCACTCTTGTCAGGGGGGTCGTGGTTTCATGATAGTGTCTTTGGATAGCCCTCGCGATGCGCCTCCACTCGTTGCGGTCTTCAGCGTTTCGGGAACACTGGACTATACTAGTAGTTTCTGTGGTAGCTTTTATTGAATCTGTCCAACGCGTGGGTGATCGACCTCTGGGCCGTTTTCCTTCCACTTGTCCCTGGACAACGAGTTGTTCCATGGAGTTCTGATTTCGAACAATGTGTCCAAAGTATTTGATGATTTTGCAATGTGCTGCCTAAATAACATTATATCAAATGTCACTCATATTACTGCACTTTATTACGCACCCCAAACGACAATATCAGAACTTTTCCCTACGTTTTTGAATAAAAATACGACACCGTACCTACGTGCACTTGTAGGTCAGTCAGTTTATTTCAGTTTATGAAATATACAGCATAATAAAAAAACATATCCCTATTAAGATCACTAAGCCTTCTCACTTTCCGATTTGATTATCTCCTACTCTAACTCATATATCAAGAAATAAAAATAAGGCATGGATTAAATGGAAAAAATATAAAAATCAATCAGATTATAAAATTTTTGCAATGTATAGAACCCGTTTTAAAATAGAATCTCATAAATGTTATGAGAGATATATGAAATTAGTTGAATAGCTACTAAGTTATGCATCGTCGTTATGAATCGGGTATTCATAGTAATATTAAGTACTTTTGGATATATATAAACAATATGAAAGCAAATGATTATATACCCACTAAGATATCATAATATATAATAATCCATCCATCAGCCTTTTATAGTCCACTGCTGGACATAGGCCTCCCCAAGAATGGGGGATAGTGCCGTAATCGCCACGCTTGGCAGGCGGGTTGGCGATCGCAGTGGATTTTGTTAACACTCGAAGGAGTGCTGCTGCCCACTCCTACGGTATTCCCTCAGTCAGCTCTTACGACTCCCATGGGTGGAGAGGGGTGGGACAATTCTAAAGCCGGCCCCACACGGCATATAATAATACTGAAGCCAAAAATTCAACAGAGGTATGCCAATTCTTCTCTTCGTTTTTCAAATCGATGTATAAACCTAGCTATGTTACAGATCAGTACGATGTTAATGACATTCCTGATAATAACCACTTAACAGATTTTACAATAGATACCACACAATGATCTCTCTCAATCAATTTCAATTCTCATACAAGACTAAAAACATTGTATATATCTAAAGGACCTGGAATGGACAACATACCAGCATGTTTTTTTAAATGTACAGCAACAACAGTTTGCGAACCTATACAGCATTTGTTTAACTTATGTATACAAGAAGGAGTGTTCCCTACAATTTGGAAATCTGCGCGTATTGTTCCGGTTCACAAAAGTGGTGATAGGGCCAATGTGGAGAATTATGGACCGATATCTATTCTGCCCACTCTATCGAAGCTTTTTGAGAGATTGGTACACAACGCTATATATCTATCTTTACATAATGTTAAACGAAGGTCCACTACCACTAATTTATTATTATATACATCAATTCTGTTTGAAGGTATAGGCAATAATAAACAAATAGAGAGCATGTATAACGATTTCCGGAAGGCCTTCGATGGAGTGGATCACAAAATATTGCTAGATAAGCTAGCAGGTCGGACGAGTAGACGTACTCAACTTGAAGTAATGTTATTTTATGACTTATGTCATCACAGATATGATTGTATACCAGTAATTTAGATTATTCTACTCTATGCCAGTAATTAATAAGCTATGTTACAAAGTCCTCTTTGGCAAAGTCCCTACTATAAACGCACTGCCGTAGACCCTGTCAGTTATTTGCGGCTACAAGGTGCCGTACAAATGCCGGTAAACCCTATATGTGATGTAGAAATGATCTAAGAGCGGATTTTATGACAATCTACTCCCAATATGGATTGCGGGGGTGGTTAACTCTAATACTAATCAAGGAAATTTAATGTTTTACATTTCGTGCTTGATCATATGCAAATGTAGCCACTCACTGGGACAATTTTTATATCATGTCCCATTATGCTGATGGTATTAACCATAATAGTTCCGATGAATACTTTGTTGATATGTCATTATTTCATATATATGAAGGTTTATGTAAGTTAGTAACGGCCGGATAAATACATCCGATATTGTAAGTAGGTATATCACAATTGTGAAATTTTTTGCATAGAAGGCATTGATATTTATACATAAATGAAGGGAACCCCGTAAAAAAACTTCGGTTTAGTTCAATATAAAAGCAAACCCAATATCATGTAATTAATTACCTGAATAACCACCCGGATGTTCACAAAGCAGCCGTTTGTAGGTATGAAGAAAATATCCAGAAAGACGATCGAAAAGGCGATTGCTTGCGTGGAAGGATACAGCATTTTCTGGTATAAAGTATGATTGTAGGATAAGTACTTTACGAAATGTATAGACATCTAAAAGCAATTGGGAGGTGGAGATTGAGAGTTGCCGTCGGTGACTGCGATGGCTTAGCACCCTAGAATACTTCCTCAGATTGGAAGGGACACAGGTTCGGATTCCGCTCGCAGTAATGTTCTCTTTTTCCACTTTCACTAATAATTTGTTATTTAAAGTACTTTACGAAAATGATAAATCCATTTTGTAGAGCACAATGAGATAGGAATAAGTAAATTGTAACGCCCTTTAATTTAAAAGAAGGAACGCCTGGTATATAGCTAATGACTGTGCTTCTCACTGGAAATTCACTCTTAAATTTGGATCACCAGTAATGTTATTAAGAAATTATAATTATGTTAAGTAAGCAATTATCAAACAAAGTTACAAATCAAAGCTCTTTATAAAAACGTCGTAGGAGCCACAATAATTACCGAACATGGTGAAGCAAATGTTTTCATTCCACCAATACCGTTAATTCCATTAGGCTAACCTGAACAAATTGAAATAATATAAAAAATACAGATTCCTCTTAATGTGTGCTTTCCCATAACAATTAACAAGTCTCTAGGCCAGTCACTGAAAATGACTGGCATCGATTTATGTAAGGACTGCTTTTCACACAGAGATATTTATGTTGCATGCTCTAGAGTGAGTTTTAGACGCAAAAAGAAACACTGCAAACGTCGTTTAAGAAAAGAGGTACTTACTATAGTAATTAAACCTAAAACTTTGATGAATACAAATAGTTTAATTTCATTTAGAGAGAGTATTTTTCAACAAAATCGTTCCTATTTTAATATTCATATATTTGCGCGAGCAAAGCCGCGGGAAACAGCTAGTAATATTATATTTGACTAGTGGGTGCGTTATACTTACATGTATTTCAATTAATATATAAGAGTATACGTATATATAATTATACGAGTATATATCTATACTCGTATAATTATGCAGGTAATCAATACTCTAAGAAAAAAAACAAAAACAAGACGCCCTCGTTTTAAGTTGATACGAGAAAATAAAAATAACCTAAATGTCACTAATACAATAGTGTTCGTGTCTTAGTAGCTCTTCCGTTTTTTGATGCAGTAAAATATACTTTTTGAACTTTTTAAAGGTAAGTATTTAAACATCTCAGATTCCTTAACGGAGGTGGTACCTATATATTGTTCCAGCATTTCGTCGCAACATATCGGACTAACTACATCTAAACGTTGCAGAACGGTGGCATTGCATGGAAAGCTGTTTTCCGTACTGCCGTGGCCCGTGGGTTTGTTGATGTCCAGTCTAGTTTATTATACAGATAGCTTGGTGCCCTTTTGAAACATATTCAAAACTCCAACGAGAAGGCACGCTAAGTGGAGTTTTCGTCTGTCCTTCATTTTTAAAATGCTATTCTAAATTATTTGGAATATTAAAACAGAAACGGGCACAAGCGTACACGTTGTATATTTTTTTTGGGTTCTGGCTAGCAAACGTGGTCCAATAACTGTGTCCATATAATATAATTTAGATAGAATTAATGACTCTACTAGTTGAATACGTAGGTTCTCCTGTACGTAAGGTCTGATTATATATAAAATTTTCAGCATTTTTGATCTATATTTTTTAGCATTTGACATGCTCCGCTACTTTTTAAAGTACAAATTATTTGTGAGGAAATAGTACATTGTTACCCTAGGGATGAAAGCAAATGAAAAAAAATGTAATATAAGTCTTTATCCCGAGGTAAACACTGTGCTTTTCATTACGAATACGAGGAAACTAAAAATAAAAATCATGAATTAGCTAAAGGAAAAATGGGAGACTTTAAAAAATTTAATTTGGAACCGCCGTTTTCCCGCTGATTTTGTTTCTTTTTCTGTGGCCTGTCAGCTATTTAGCCATTATTTTTCATTTTAATAATTGAAAAAAATATAAATCTTCTTTATTTTAAAGATATAGTTGCAATAATATTAAAACAAAGTCATATAAAAAACAAATTCTTTAATAAATAGGTTTTAACTTAATAAATAGGTTTTAACTTTATGTTATTTCAATTTTACATCGCGCTGTAATTGACTGGTTGTACAGAAAATGGAACTGTTTTATTTTTTATAATTACTCAGCTGTCAGTTGAAAGTAATACTCCCTAGGACTGAAAAGTATTACTTTCAACCCGCTCCTCAGGCAACTTCAGGCCTACTTTCAGAGTATGAGTAATGAAAAGAGAATTTTTTGATAAGCAGATTGGAATGACCGAAGAGGTCAATGCGATAGCTCAGTTTTAGGCCTCCGGTACTTATAGCCACCGTACGAAACACAACTTCATGGCAGAAGTACCTACCATTGTTTCACGCTGATCTTCTGTGGTACTTCTCTGATCGATTCCCCAATCAGCTCTACCACTTGCTTATATTATTTGTTATCTATTTTCGTAAAACCATCCGGGCAAATCAAGAACCGAGGGAATACCAGGGGAGTGGACAGCCGCACTCCCTCGAGTATTAACAACATCCATTGCGATCGCCAACCCGCCTGCCAAGCGGGGCGATTACGGCATTATCCCCCATGACGGGACCGCTCGTTGTGGCGTTCTCTTGGCGAGGCCTATGTCTAGCAGTGGTCGTTGAAAGGCTGATGGATGGATGGACGGACTTATAGAGGCTTTTCTTTTCCAGAATATCAGCCAGCATTGACCACTGTGCTTCCTCCGTCCGAATCCATATTTTATTTTCGGCTCGTCGTCTCTTTTTATGCCCAGTTTCGCGTAGACGTCTACCATTACCACCGTCAATTGAGTTTCAGACTACTGAATGGCTTGCGATATGTGCCTAGATATATAAGCTTTAGGAAATACGGTTTGGTTATCTTAGTATAAGTTACGCTATCCTACTCTACACACTCTCAATCCCGCCTACGAGAGACTTGCGAACGATAAACCGACCACCCTCCCGATGGGACAACAGTTTTTAGACTGAGGGATTTTTCCCTCAACCTGTCTTCGGACTTGTGATAAACCTACAAAGTCCCATTGATTTTTCTCTATTCCTCTTCCAGCTCTGAGACCCTCTCGTCGGTTCTCAGCGTCTTAGCATTGTGTTACCATTTAGGCAATCATGTAGAGCAGAAGTCGTTGTTGACGGTAGCCGGATCTTGACCAGGATTCTTATCCCCCACCTCTGCCGTTACCAATCTTTCCTTTAGAGGTATTACCATCGCCACGCTTGGCAGGCGGATTAGCGATCGCCAGCAGAACGCTGATGCCCACTGCCTCAGTATTCCATCAGCAACGAACAGCTTATAATGCTTTAATATTGTGTACCTTTCTTTTTTGTTAAGGCGGGAAAAAATACATCTTAACCGCACACTCCGTCGTTCAGGGCAACGAACAGGGTAGCGTGGCACCACCAAATAAACCCGCCGTGTGCTGTCTCTCCACCTTTATTACAGACCACTGGAATAGTGTTACATTACTTCAGTGGTCCGCCGGCCGGCGGCTTACCCCTTCGGTTGCCCTCTACTGAATATTCTGTATCCTAGCATCCTAGTACATAACAGCCAGAACTCACAATAGATAAATATACTTTTCATTACTCATACTCTGAAAGTAGGCCTGAAGTTGCCTGAGGAGCGGGTTGAAAGTAATACTTTTCTGCCCTAGGGAGAATTACTTTCAACTGACAGCTGAGTAATTATAAAAAATAAAACAGTTCTATTTTCTGTACAGCCAGTCAATTACAGCGCGATGTAAAATTGAAATAACATAAAGTTAAGTATTTATTATGATATATATATATATATTATATTATTATATATTATATTATATATATATTATATTTTTTCAATGATTAAAATGAAAAATAATGGCTGAATAGCTGACAGGCCACAGAAAAAAAAACAAAATGGCGACGCCAAATTCAATTTTTTAAAGTCTTACATTTTTTCTTTAGCTAATTCATGATTTTTATTTTTAGTTTCCTCGTATTCGTAATGAAAAGCACAGTGTTTACCTCGGGATAAAGACTTATTTAGAACGCAAGGGCTCCAATAGTTGGAGAGTTGCTTTCATCCCTCGGGTAACAATGTACTATTATAGGCATTTTCGTTACATTTCTTTTAAATTCCATATCTATCAAATAAATAAAAAAAAAATAACACGTCTTTTAATTAACAAACAACCAATATTGATTAATCACTCCGTTCGGGATTTGCCGATAATTGAATCATTTTTAAACAGTTTCAATTTTGAAAGTATTGTATGTAGGTACCTATTAGATTTCTATAAGCAATGCTGTCTATATGGGATTCGACGAAATAATGTAGATTAATATATTATATATTTCAAGAAAACAAGGTTTTTTATACTTAGCCTATTTTTATTTCTTCCTTAGTATCATTCTTTCTCTTTCAAGGAAAAAGAACGGCACGAAAGAAAAACAAGATAAAAGACACGTGTCGCAATACATAACGCAGTGTTTGTCCCAACGGGCATACCCAACTTGCAAAAATGAGCATGAGAGTAAAATCAATGCGGTCGAAATGCGATCTCAGAATTCTTCGAAGAATCTGTGGAGTGTGGCTGACTGACCGCATTCGTAACGACGACGTAATAGAGCGAGTAGGTATGAAAGGGAGTATTGGTGTAAAGATGCGAAAGGGAATCCTCCGATGGTTATGACATGTGAAAAGAATGCCGGACGTTCGACTGGTTAAGAATATATACAATGCGAAAGTGGCAGGATGTAGGTACAGGGGGAGACAGAGACTCACCTAACTAGACCAAATCGGTCTTGTTTTGAAGGAAGGTGGAGTGTCCGTGTGTTGACGGACTAAGAATACAAGTGTCACCCGTATCATACTTATTTAAGCCCGTCACGTGCCGTCGTTCCGCCTTTACTGGTAGACCACTGGAGCTGTGTGACATTACTTCACTGGTCCGCCAACGGCTTACCTACGTACCTTTTCGGGTACTCTCTATGAGCAGCTCTTCTGCACACCGGAGTGTAACCTTCGCGGGAGGCTTTACGGGTGGCGAACGTTCCCCAGTCCGTTCACCAGCGCTAGCAGCTAGCGTATGCGCCACCCAAGTCGTAGGTGGCGGTTTGGGTCGGCGTAAGGATCTCCGACCAAAAAATCTTATCAAAAGACTCTCCATAATTATATGTAACGTACATACATGGTATGTTTTACTAAATTGTTTTCAAAATAGACGAGGCGTGGACATCTAACCATAGACAATAATTAGATGTGATACAGAAATTGATCAATGTACCTAAGGTTTTTTTTTATACATTAAGGGTAGCAAACAAGCATACGGCCCGAATACTGCGTAGCCTATACACGCTAGGAACAGCAGAGGAATCACTCGTGCGTAGCCAACCCCTGGGGAAAGGGATAGCAAGTGAAGAGGAATTAGGAAGGATGATAGAACGTAAGTGAGAGTGGAGTGTGTCAGGCACAATGAGAAAAGAAATACACTGCAACGCAAGTTAAGTTTAAATAAAATGAACGTGGGCATGTTTCATGGCATATTAGCTGATCCCACTTCACAATCGGCGAAAATGCTATTTTCTTTCTCACGAGCTTGATTTGCAAAACAGTGTACCTATAGTATTGATAATTTTTTGTATGTATACCTAGTATTCTTCCTTAAGAGCTTCTTGTATATGGAATGATGAGATTGTCATCGTCACCTAATGTGTACAAAAATCACTAAAATAAAAAAATAAAAAAAAGACTTAAGTGAGGAGGTGGACAATACGGATAATAGGTAGACGATGAGGTGGTGGTTTGTCTAGTGCTCTCACTCACCTTACGAAACAACAGTACGATACTTGCTTTTTCTCGCCGGTCTTCTAGCTAGAGGATGATACTTCCCCGGTGGACCTAACTCATCCATGCTAGGTTTATGTTTAAAGTGCTTGGAA
Organism: Leucoma salicis; assembly: GCA_948253155.1. Classification (NCBI taxonomy): domain Eukaryota; kingdom Metazoa; phylum Arthropoda; class Insecta; order Lepidoptera; family Erebidae; genus Leucoma; species Leucoma salicis. The sequence goes on along the minus strand of OX411820.1, from coordinate 5,801,674 downwards.
TTGACTTCTAGAAGTTTATTTTTGCTCGGCCCCTTAGAGTGTTTTAGCGAGATGTTCAATAGCCTATAAGGTTGCCCAAGAATTGGCTTGGACTATCAAATGTAAAAAGATTTACTCTAATCCGCTTAGTACTTCCGGAGATAACCAGCCTCTTCAGCTTTATTATATTCGTATAGAAGTATAGATAGATGACAATACTAGTACCAATAGGAAGCTAGTAGACATTAAATAATAATAGGAATTGATTAAATTATTTTATTTACATGTACCAGTAACTGAACTCATTGCATAGATTCACTATAAGAAGATAATAACATTTGCTACACAACTTTAATAACTGTCAACTTTCGGACTAACATATTTGTCTCCTGTGATTTTGCCCTCCGCAATTTGTCTGTCACGTTCTCTGCGCATTGCCTGGAAAGAAACAAGCATAAATAACAAATCTGTATATGTATGGCAATTTCATCAAAGTCTCAGACCGACATGGACACACACCACAAACCAGCTATTGTCCGCCCGCCAACCAACACGCAAACAATGGCATCGTGAAATTTACGATCTACATTTCCATGTACAGTAGTCACAACGGATCTTTGTGTCTCTGAAGTTGGCTGCAAGACGCTGTGCCTGCGCAGTAGCCATTTTTGTGACGCAAGGCATGTGCGTCTTCCACACTTACAGTTTACATTAATTGAAAAATGTTCGATTATAATTTAACAATTTCAATCGATAATTATATTGTTTTTTTATTGCTTATGATGGCAGACTAGCCACGGTCCACCTGATGGTAAGTGGTAACCGTCGCTCATGGATTCAACTATACCGAGAGTATTGTCAAGCCGTTGCGCACCATTTCATTTCTTAGATATGAAATGAAAGAATAAACGGCTGTCTTCTGCTACAGCCAAAACACACTGACGTGCTCCATGACCGGTCACACAGAAGACGGTGGTACCGACCCGTTCGGGCCCGATAGTAAGTGAGTGCCCTCACTTGCTACCCAGCCCTCCCACCAGTAATGCAATGGGTGATAATTGCTTACTTCCTTAGTCGCCTTTTACGACACCCGCGTATATACTCCTAGAGACATGAAATTTGATAGATGTTCTTTTTGAAATGTATTCATTAAGGAAGGGTTTTTCCAAGGGAGGTTCAATGTCTTGTGAAACTTTTTATTCTATGGGTCGATTGACTTGGAAATTGGTACACATACTTTTCAATTAAAATTATGAGACATGTGTATCACGGTTTTTCCAAAATTGTCTCCCAACGGAGTAAAATCTTACCGTATTAGAAAGAACAAATCTGTACTATTTGTAAGCTGTAACAGTGTCTGTACTATTTGAAAGGTCTTAACTGTGTATGTACACATTGAAGATATTTGAAAAAGAAAATTACTCTATTATGTGTTGGTGTCTCGGAACTGAAAACATTTATTTTTCAATTTTAGGTTGTTTGTCTGTTTGTTTGTTGTCACGCACAAACTGCTGAATGGATTTTATAACACGTTTTAGTTTGCTAGCTCTTGTTTAGACTTAAAATTTGGTATACATTTTATCCCACTACTAAGTATATTATATATATATTTTTTTTCTTGTCTATATAGGTACCAACACCTACAACTACCATTGTCCAATTAAAAGTTGTGTCCATCCAAAGGTTGCCTGGAAGAAATTACTTTTAGTAATAAAGCCGCCCATTGTACCACTTATGGGTTTTAACAAAGTATAAATAAATAAATATATTAGAAATCTGAGATAATTATAATGATTAGCGGTTCACTTAATACTTGATTTTTTAATAAAGAGCACACAGTAGTGAATATAGTGGGACAGAGAAAGGGTTGAAAACAAATGCAGACCACAAATTTTGCTGCTATCTAAAGATCCATCCATCCATCCATCCATCAGCCTTTCGACGTCCACTGCTGGACATAGGCCTCCCCATAATGAGGGATAGTGCCGTAATCGCCACGTTTGGCATGCGGGTTGGTGATTGCAGTGGATGTTGTTAATACTCAAAGGAGTACTGCTGCCCACTGCCCCGGTATTCCCTCAGTCGGCTCTTATGACTCCCATGGGCGGAGAGGGGTGGGACAATTCTAAAGCTGGCCCCACACGGCAAAGCCGGCCCCACACGGCATCTAAAGATATCTGATTCGTAATGTCAAAGCTATTTGCAGCAAAAAATCTAAATTTGTAATGCTGTCTATGGCTCCACTTCCACTAATATTTGGCCATGAAATCGATTACTAGGATTACCACTAGTTTTAATAGATCTAGATAATTGGGGTTCTACTGTATACTATTAGAAATATATATTACACACAAATGATCAAATGTCTATCATCTGTGAGGATAGTAACATACCATGAATCGCTTAAACTGCTTTGTTAACGTTTGGCATTCATGAAAATCACCAAACAAATTTGCGCACTTGATTTTTCCTCGTTCTAGGCCATAGGCTTCCAAACAGTCCATATAACGAGCTTCTTCCTTCTGGCAACGGCCTAACATTTGGTGTGAAATCAAACCTCCAGTTATGTCCGTAAAGGGCGACCGCAAGTAAGGAGAAATCGACATGATGAGTCCTGAAATAATAAGATACTTAAACCCATTTTAAAAGGTTACAAAATTACGTAAACATTTAATATCGTGATTGAAATCTGTGTAAATAAGTTTTTAGGGGCAATTTTTATCTAATTTTGTTTTCTATTAATCAAAACAAATGAACAATTTTTAAAACCTCTAAAGTACCTTTTTTATTTTTCAAAAGTCGAATATAGAGAAAAAAACAATATGATAAGTACCTTTATTTTTTTGACACTTGTCACTTTAATATTAGAGTAGAGTACGTCGTACTTAGACAAAGTATATTATAGACTCGCTACTATTTTGACACTAAAGGTAGGTGAACACACACTTATCCGAGCCGAACGAGTCGAATGAATGAATTTTAGTATTCTGTATATGAAATCTCATGAAACCTCTTCCAGATTCGGACGATTCGACGCGGGGAAGTGTGCGAGGTTTCATGAGATTTCATATACAGAATTCTAAAATTCGTTTCGTTCGACTCGTTCCACGCGTTCGGCTCGGATAAGTGTGCGTTCACCTTAAGGATGAAGAAAAGGATGCACATATTAGGTTTTAGCAAGAGTGATAAACACATGTATAAGTATTTTATCCTTTTCGCGTATGCGTTATTATTTTAATTTGGACCCAATCAACTGGTTCCCAACAATAAGGTGGCCAACCGTCCCCATCATCGGTATGTAAGCTTGTTTTTGTATTACGTAAAAAAAAACATTATTAATCACGTTATATGCGCTAATGTTACAAGTTCTAATACAAAATGTAAAAGCAAAATATAAGCATAACTGCAATTTCTTTTGTCCTATCATTATTGTATCCGGCTAAAACAGGTAGTACATTTTTAGTCAACAAAGTTATAATCATAGTTATCTTTTAAAATTATTCCGGTTATCATATGTCAAACTATTGCTATCTCGACAATGCATATGCTGCATCGAGCTCGTAATAAGGGGGAGAGGAAATGACTACAAATTTCCCGAGCCAATTCTTTGAAATCCAAAAATGGCGGAATTTCCACTAGGGAAGCGCGTAAAAAATATCGATATCGATACTTCAGTCCTTCAAGCGATCTATAAATTTTTGGCGAGTCGTGGGTGTGTAATACACCTCTGCCTACCCCTTCGGGCAATACAGGCGTGATGCTATGTTTTATAAATTTTTGGGTGGACAAAGTTTTTTTTAATTGCGTAAATCTTTATCTACCTGTACCTATAATTATATCTATGTGTCAAATTGCAACCCTAAAAAAAAAATAAAAAAAATAAAACACAAATTATTAGTGGTGGATGCTAGGTTGAAACCTAAATAGCGCAAATTAAATATTTTTAAAATAAAGGATATTTAATATATAAATATTTTTAAAACATCGATATATGGATAATTGTTGGTTCTTCCTGCATTTTTTTTCCTAATTGACAGCTGACATACAACAGATAAAGGCTTTGTTCCGGTATACACTGCGAGCATTGTAAGGTGTATATATACCTGTGTCTCTCTCACTTTTGGTAAAACCTAGTATGTGCATCCTTTTCTTCATCCTTAATGTCACAATAGTAGCGAGTCTATATTATTCTTCGTCTAAGTGTGAAGTTGACAGCACAGACAGGAGTAGTATTGTTCTGTGGCACAAACTAATTAGTGTGTGTTGACAGCATAGACTAATTATTGGTCCGAGGTTGACAGGGTTTGTCTGGGTTTGTTTACTATACCAAGGTTGCCAACTTAGCACTTTCAGTGCTAGATCTAGCACTATTTTCGTGAGCCTAGCACTGAATCCTGACATTTAACACCAAAGAAAAATGCAGATTTTTCGATTCCTGCTAAACAAAACGCAATTACACGAGTAGTAACCAAACGTTTTAACTTCGTATCCTATCGTAGTCTTCTACACTTTGCCAGAATTGGGTTTATTGAATATCCGATACCAATTACAATTATTAGAAACGTGTATTATCCATTATTGCGCATTTCTATTGGTACCTAACTTTACTATAATTATATATGTGAATAACACGGAGCAATGCTCCGTGTAATTAAAAAAAATTCGGTTTAGGAGACAACATAACCCCGAAGGGAATTCTATTTGTATTTGAAACGATGTCTTAGGGATTGCCCATAAAATAAGGCAAAGTAAAAGCTACTACTTACGGCTCGATTTCATATTCAATCTGTTGATACAATTTGAGTTTAGGGATTTTTATACTTGTAAATACGAGCAATTAATAGATACTTCGTTTCGGATTTCTTTCTGATTTGTTTACTAATATGTATTCGAAAATTATAAAGTAATAGTCCCGCAGTCTGATTCAATTCATTACCTAGTACTAGGTACCTACTTTCGTTTCGATACCGAGTTGGTATTTGGTATAGCAATATTCAGTCGACGCAGTTGGTACTTGATATCGAAACAAAGGTATCGAGCCCTTACTCGTATTTACTAGTATCGAGCAATCCTCAACTCAAATTGAATTTGAAATATTGGTGACTTAACTAGGTCAAGTGATCATGTTGACTAAAAGTCTTAGTTACCAGGACATTAAATTCCAAAAAAATTTGTCTAGCATGAAAAAAGCATCTGGGGCCGATTTTATAGGGGAGATTTTATAGAGATTCAAATCTTGCAAAAGCGTGTTATTTTAAATTTAATATTTTCGAAATTTTAAAGGTTCGGACGTGACACATTGTGACTAGTTTTTGGAATGACCGTGTTGTGCAGATATGATTCAACCCACAAACTGGACAAAATAATGTTTTAATACCAAGCAATCGAAAATAATCTCTATTTATTGACGGGCCTCGTGACACAATCGGTAGTGTAACCGACTTCTATGTACGAGGTCGTGAGTTCAATTCCCACTCAGGACAAATATTTTGTGTGATGAACACAGTTATTTGTACTGCGTCTGGGTGTTTTATATCTAGTATTATAAAATATGTATTTACAAAAAAAAGTGTAGATATTGCACGTATTATGTCCGTAACCCATAGCACAAACATTAAGCTTAGTTTGGGACCGGAGGACTTTGTGTGACAATGTCCGTGAATATTAATTTATGTATATGTTTCGAAGACTAGTTTTATTCTGCCAACAATAAATTTCTTTTAATGATAGGGTATACCAACCCAAGACTACGATAAATACTGAAAAAATAAAGCAGAAGTGGTTCAAATCAGCATAAGTTTTATGTGGGTTTGCTCATTTCTGCACAGCACGGTTCAAATGTATTAGGGTTTCCCATCTATCACAAAAAATCAACATTTCGAATCGATTCGAACGGTAGCCTCTTATAAGGTCGATGCTAGTACATAACAATAATCTTAAATTGAAAAAGTCGGCTGTAAATTCAATTGAACAACCATCCACTTCAACTAACGTAACTCATAATTTTAAAATAATTATCATAAGCGTTAAAGAATTAATAAACTGTCTAATTATGTGATTTAATTATTTAATTGATGGTCCTACAAATTTAGCACTATTTTTTTAATTTCTATAGAAATCTAGCACTTTCTCAAATGACATTTAGCACCAAACCGTAGTACCGAGTTGGCAACCCTGTACTGTATATAAGTGTATTGTATGAAAACGAAGTTATTGATGATTGCTAAGTTTGAAGGTTTTATGTTATAAGATATACAAAACTTATTTTATTTTTACTTCTTTAAATTGATCAAATGAATATGGATCAGTGGGTTAGTGAAGGCTTATCGAAGCTGTTAGACTTTCAAGTTCCGGAAGATTTAATAATGTAAGTGTATAATTAATTTCTACGTAAACACGTCTCAAGTTCCACAAATTTAAATTAATTGCACCTTTAAATATTCAGATTTTAACATTATCAATTTCTGTTGTGTATTTTTAGGTACCTGTTATCTATAGAAAATGAGAGCGACTTGAATGAGTACATGAAAACTTTATTAGATTTTGACAACTCCCAGCACAAAAATTTCTTTTTAGAATTGTGCAAAAAGAAATTCCCTAACAAAGGTATGTTTAGTTCATTATATGCACTATGTTTATTAATTTACATTGAATTTTATCATTGTTCTAGTCACTTTAAAGAACAAATTATTTGTGAGAGTGGAAAAAGACAGCTTTACTGCGAGCTTTTTCCAGCTCTCTTTTCCAACTTTCACATATATTATGTACCTGAGCATGTCAAGTGTTAAAATACATATCAAAATATTGTTTAGTCACCTTCTTCTCTTATTACAAAATATAATTTTTATTAATATATATTTTTCAAGCATGACATATTGTCTGTTATACTGATGTATGTTCTCAAAATTAGTTAGGATAATTATAATCTATTTACCATTGAAACTCCTTCCAAGTCATAATGGTTTTGTTGAAACCTCTATTACTCATTTTACTTTGTGTCTCCCTTGAGATACAACTTATAGAGGTGTCACTGTAATATTAAATTTAAAAATGGAATCACAATTGTATGTGTAAACAATTAAAGTAATTTATTATGTCAACAAAGTGAAAAATGTGAAATCAAAAATAACAGTCAGGAGCAGGATTTGAACCTGCATCTCCTGGATACCGTCCAGATGCTTTGCCAATTCAGCCATCGTGACAATTGCTCCTGATTGCTAATTTCGATAACACATTCATATTTAATGTAGTAAGTAGAAGTATTTTCATACATTATACTAACCTAAAATACCGACATTTTTCACTTTGTGTTTAATGCATAGTGCTAAGCATGTCAAATGCTAAAAATATATATAAAAATATGTAAATAATTTATTATTTATAATATATTTGCAGGTAATGCAGTTCCTAAACCTCAAAAAAAGAAAATCTCAAAAAATAAGCAAGGACAGCAGCAGGATTCTTTTAGCTCTGATGTACAATCATCACAGGCTACTGCTGAACTGACAGATGCTAAGTCCAAGAAAAAGACCAAATTTGTGAACTTGTACTCGCAGGAAGGAAAAAATGCTCAAGTTATTATGATTAAAGGTATACTTTTAAACATTTTAGATCTATATTTTTAGCATTTGACATGCTCCGTTACTAAAACTAGTAGCATATGAAAAACCTATAAATTTGAACAGGAGTATTAAATACATGGATGGAAAACATCACGAAAAATGTCATTGATCAAGAGTTTGTGAATGCATTGTTAATGTTCTGTTAATTGTTTCCAGGTCGACACCATTGTGACTGCCAGGCATCCAAGCACGAGTTAATCAACAATTGCTTGCAATGTGGCCGTATTGTGTGTAAGCAGGAGGGCTCTGGACCATGCTTGTTTTGTGGCAATCTGGTAACACTCACTTAATTTTATTTTTCAACCCTTTTTCTGCCCCACTATTGAGCACGGGTTTCCTCGCATGGCGAGAGGGACTAGGCCGTCCATCACGCTGGCCCACGCGCCTTCATAACCCATGGAAAAACCCCACAGGAATGCAGGTTTCCTTCAATGAATAGTGGTAAATTGTAAACAAATACACACATAATTTCGAAAAATCTCAAAAAGTCAGAAGTGTATGCCTTATGAGGTCTGAACCTTGGACTCTGGATCGAAATCGATACCACTGTCATAACAGTCCTTGGTTTTACCGCTAGCTATCTATCATGCTCAGACCATAGGTGGATTCGATTCGATATTCAAGTAAAGACAATCGCAGCAAGCCCGTGGAGGAACCCCCGCAGAACGGATCGTATCCGGTACGCGGAACAAATGTGCCTAGCCTTGGTGAAGACAGGTTCCCACAGAACTGGAAGGTGCTGCAGAAATAGAATGGCAGGTAAGCGTCCTCACAAATACCATGCTGGATTGCTATCACCAGGCGTGTCCCTTGTCCTCTCCACCGCCCAGTCGAGGCAAAAAAGCCGACTGGTGGGGATGAGGCGACAACTCAACAGAGCAATGAACACAGGTACTGACCAGGACTGGGATAACTATAAGTCAACTAAGTCTAGGTACAAGAAACGTCTCAGGTACAAGAAACGTCTCAGGTACAGAAGCAGGTGCTCATGGCGCAACTTCTGTTTCGATATAGAGAATGGAGCACAGGCTAACAAGGTAAGTAAGGTTCTTTGTAACCAGCCCACGGTTACGTTGGGATCCCTACGCAAGCCAGACGACACCCTCACTAGGTCACGGGAGGAAGCGGAATACATCTTGGTACAGACGCACTTCCCCGACTGCGAGATGTTGCAGTCAGTCCGCTGGACAGATGAGGAGCTCATCCCATCTGAAGCAGAATGGCACGAAACACTTGATGTAGTTAGCCCACAAAAAGTACGGTGGGCTATTAACAGCTTTAATTCATACAAATCACTAGGCCTGGATGGGATTTTCCCTGCCTTGCTGAAGTGGGGCGGGGAGGAACTCATTCAAATACTCACCACAATTCTGGTCGCCTGTCTTGCTCATAGGTACGTGCCGAAAAGTTGGAGAGAAGTCAAGGTGATCTTCATACCCAAGCCAGGTAAGAGTGATTACTCGGACCCCAAATCCTACAGACCTATTAGCTTGACCTCTTTTCTGTTGAAAACACTGGAGAGGTTGTGCGATAGGAACCTGAGGGAGGGGGTTCTACTAGGTGCCCCCCTGCACCCACATCAACACGCCTACTGTCAAGGCAAATCTACAGAATCGGCACTTCATGCAGTGGTATGCAAAATTGAAGAAGCGATTTTAAGCAAGTCTATATGTCTAGGCACCTTCATAGACATCTAGGGGGCCTTTCACAAGACCAAATTTACTAGCATAACTGCAGCAGTCGAAAGACATGGAGCAAATGCAGTTATGATCCAATGGATAAATAATATGTTAAGCAGAAGGATCGTTAAGCTTAGCACAGGCGGGACACACAAGGCACTGGTGGCCAAAGGATATCCTCAAGGGGGTGTGCTCTCACCGCTACTGTGGAATTTAATAGTAAATGATCTGATTGCTACACTGAACAACAATCACTATTATACGGTCGGTTATGCCGACGATCTGGTGATACTGACATGCGGCAACAGTACAAGTACAGTATGCGACGTTACACGCTCTGCGCTGGTCATCGTGGAACGGTGGTGTACTATCAACGAACTAACAGTCAATCCAAAAAAGACGGAAATGGTGATGTTCACTAACAAACGCAACCTGGGCAACTACCGACTGCCCAAATTATTCAAAACAGAACTCCAGTTATCAACACAGGTTAAGTACCTAGGGGTAATTCTTGACTGTAAGTTAAACTGGAGTAATCATTTAAATAGTAAAATAGATAAAGCTACGGTCGCATTCTGGCAATGCCGCAGAATGATAGGTAAAAGGTGGGGCCTAGACCCTAAAATCGTTCTATGGCTATACCAGGTAGTAATCCGACCAATGATTAGCTACGGTGCGATGGTGTGGTGGCCACGGACCGAATTATCCACTGTCATAGCTAAACTACAACGACTCCAGAGATTGGCCTGTATGGCGGCCACGGGAAGCATGAGGACAACTCCAACTGCTGCTCTGGAATCTATTCCTGCATGAACAGAGAACAGATGAACAGATGCAGTGGCCTGCCGCCACTGCATCTGTTCATAAAACAAGAGGCAGCAGCTACAGCGGTACGGTTTAAAAACCTGAGTCTCTGGAGACTAGCAAGGGTACCGCACACCCAAATCTTCAGTGAGGTAACAGGTAGGGAGCCGCTCATGGCAGCGGTGACCGACAGGATACCCAAGCAATTCGTATTTGACAAAAAGTACAAAATGCAGTTGCAAGAACAACCGGGTGACGGTCTTAACCCACGAGAGATGAGAATCTTCACAGATGGATCTAAAACAAGGTCAGGTACTGGTGCGGGTGTATTCTCCGAAGACCTGAACATACAGATATCTACACCATTAGGAGCTCATAACACGGTCTTCCAGGCAGAATGTGTGGGCATCTTAATGGCAGCGTATGCAATCGACTCTAGAAAGGTAAAGAACCACCAAATCCGTATACTCTCTGACAGCCGATCAGTCCTACAGGCCCTTCAAAGGTACACTGTAACCTCGGGTCTTATATACGAGTGTCATCGAGCCCTGTCACAGGTATGTATCGACAACGATATAACCCTACAGTGGATCAAAGGACACAGCAACTCACGCGGTAATGACGCTGCCGATGAATTGGCAAGGGGAGGTTCAGAGATGATAGTGGAAGGAGCAGAGCCCATTCTACCCCTGCCGTTCACTTGGCTCCGAAACACACTACGACAAAACACCAAGGTAGAACACAAAGAATACTGGTCTAACTTAGGTACATGCAGGCAAGCCATAGAGGCCCTTCCGACAATCTACCCCGGATTGTCACTAAAGCTACGGCGTTTGAAGAGGCCTCAGCTCCGGCTCCTAATGGGAGCCATTACTGGACATGCTTTATGGAATAAACACTTATTTACTCTAGGTGTTACAGACAGCCCTCTTTGCAGAGCTTGCATGGAGGCAGACGAAACGGCCGCCCACATCATCCTTGAATGTCCGGGGGTGGCAGAATACCGGGCACTATACCTCGGCTCTCCGAGGTCGCTCCCAGAAGTCGTCGTCAAGGGTCTGCTGGGATTTCTGGTGATGCTGGGTTGGCAAGAGTAGTGCCAGCAACCCGTCACGCAAAATAGGCGCACTTACGACGTCGAGTTGCGGAAAAATAGCCCGCGTTTACAATACAATACAATACCGCTAGCTACCGCTCACTTAAAACTCATTTTAAATAAAAAATAATAAAAACTATTTTTGGTCAAATGTAGTCAAATACTGTTTGGTTGCTAATCCTGAACAAAATCTGACTCTGTTCTTGGTCTGAGCTTATCAATTGTTCCAGTATTTGGGTCACACTGGTCAGATAGACCGTTTCTGGTAACCATCTAAAATTGAATAAATAAATATTCACGGACATTTCACACAACGTCCTCTGGTCCTAAACTGAGCTTAACGCTTGTGCTATGGGTACCAGATTACAGATATAATACATATATTACTTTTTTTGTAAATATAAGTATTTACAAAAAAAGTAAATAGATAGAAAAGACCCAGGCGCAGTACAAATATCTGTGTTCATCACACAAATAATTGTCCAGATTACGGAAGTTGGTTACATTACTGACTACGCCACTAGGTAGCCGACCCCTACAAAGTTTGTAATAAAGCTAGATAATGATGTAGTGAACAAATTAAAAAATATTCAGTTGTGTGAGATACATTGCGATGTTGTAGGTGTGCACACCAGAAGAGCAGAAAGAGATAAACGCTAAGACAAAGGGTGGAGCGAAGCTGATGGAGTCTCTTCTAGAGCGCAGTCGACCTAAGGGTTGGGAGGCGGCGCTTTCACATCGGAACAGGCTATTGGAATATGATAGAACAAGGTAGTACTTCCATAATTTTCGTTAATATTTTGAGTTGTGGTTGATAGTAGTTGTTCCAGAGAAAACATATATAGATACATAGCCTGGCCATAAATACTGTAACAATTAAAAAAAACAACATTACATTTGAATTTGGATTTAAATGAATATTCATTGTGTACTCTCATTTTCGCGCCAATCTGTCTTAAATTTCTACTTGTTCTTATTTACGTATGGCAATCGGTAAACTACCACTGTTGTGTCTTAAATCTATCTAATAATCCCTAATAGATCTGGCCGTCCACGTATTCGTACAAACAAGGCGATCCAAGCTCTTTAGGAAATAATTCTAAGAAATCCTATCCGAGCTAAAGACTTTATCTCGGGAAAGGAATACTATAAAAGAACTTGTTTTAATTGTAACACCCTATTCATTTTTAAATTAAGTCCGTCACACACGTAGCTATGATATATATTAATATCCATCCATCCATCCATCAGCCCCTCATCGTCCACTGCTGGACATAGGCCTCCCCAAAATGGGGGTTTTACCATAATCGCCACTCTTGGCAGGCGGGTTGGCGATCGCAGTGGATGTTTTTAGTACACAGGGGAACGCTGCTGCCCGGTCCCCCAGTAATCCCTTAGTCGGCTTTTACGACTCCCATAGGAAGAGACGGGGTGGAGCTATTCTTGGTACCGGCCCTACATGGCCTATTAACATATCACTATTAATATGCCATACTATAATATAAGTTACGGTATAAGTTAGTGACGTTTTAGAAATATACATTATAGATGCATGTGCGGTCACTCGAAAATTTATATAGAAAAATATCGTAATATGCCTTGCTATGATTTATATTAATATATATTTTAGCTACGTGTATGATGGACTTTATGGGTTAAATATTTAGCAGTTTGTATCTTTTATGATGTACACAATTATGTGAACGCATGTTCAGTGAACGTCGCACCCGAGTAACGGACGATGACAGCGACTATTTCAACGCGGGAAGCGTGTGGCTTAACGCTACTGAGAAGCAGAAGCTAGAGAAGTACCAGCAATCGTTACACGAGAAGAAGCACGCGTCAAGAATTAATAAAAAGATGACTTTTGATTTTGGCGGTAAGTAAGTAAGGTTTCCACCTTTCCCTGAATTCGTAATCTCCCGCAACTAAGTCGTTAAAATTAAAAACTCGTGACTTCCGAAAGGAATTTGATATAATCCAAATTTTTCGGAATTCAAATTCGCGTGAGCTGACGCAATAACAATAAAAATAATAAATAATAACAAATATGAGAAATTAAATATTATTATTATTATTTATGAAAGTGGAAAAAGAGAGATTTATATTATTGCTAAGCCGCTGCTCACCATTTCATCTAACCCGCTCTTGCTTGACAGCAAGTGAGATCTCCCACTCATCCAGCCCTACTATCAGTAATGCAATGGATGGAAATGACGTTTTTGTTCACGAAGGTGTCTTAAGTAAAATATACACGACTGAAGTAAAACTTAAAAATAAATATATATATATATATATTATTAATAATGTTAATATCTATTATTTGACGGGCCTCGTGGCGTAGTCGGTAGTGTAACCGACTTCCGTGCACGAGGTCGTGGGTTCGATTCCCACTCAGGACAAATATTTGTGTGATGAACACAGATATTTGTACTGCGTCTGGATGTTTTCTATCTATTATAATGTATGTATTTACAAAAAAAAAGTAATATATGTATTATATCCGTAATCTAGTACCCATAGCACAAGCGTTAAGCGTAGTTTGGAACCAGAGGACGTTGTGTGAAAATGTCCGTGAATATTTATTTATTATTTATTATTATAACAACAAGTGAATACAGTTATGTGAAAAAAACTATTTCGTTAATTTTATTTAAACTTTTGTGAAAATCGACGTACGACCAATGAAAACGTCGCAATTTACTTATCGTTTCCGAACATGTATTAACTAAACCCCACATTTGACTTAGTATTAATGATTTGTTGGTCTTGGGGCATAAACATCTGACTTCACTGCACTAACATCAAGATCGATCCCGAGTTGCGCCAGTTGACTTTTTGAGAAATATTTAATCAACATTGAATGTAATGTTTTTTCGGCAAAATTGAATATTGAAAGCATAAAAAAAATATAATAATATAAAACAAATAATGAGAAAGAGAGTAAGAAACGTGTGCTCGCACCTCTCTATCTTGCCCCTACAGTAATATACGAAACGTAACTCTCTCTCTTTCTATCTTCACTAACTTATATCTCCTTCTCAACTTCCGTTCGCCTCGCCCGATCAGCACTTTTCGTAGCGCATGAGACCCGATTAGCACTCTTTGTAACGCATTCACCAGCTTATTCCCCAAGACAAGCGTGCCTAAAGAAGTATTTACTTTCAAAAGTAGGCACTGCCTCTATGGGGTTAAAACTTGTCATGTTAATCAGGTCGGCAAATAGTAGAAGACAACACTATCGACTATGAGCCGGACGAGGAGGCTATACGAGATATGACCAGCACCAACAACAGCAACAGTCGGTCTCAACAACACGAGTTGTATATTGGCGTGCCGAGTGACAGAGACGTTGCACCAGGGATCAACGCACCGTTATTGCAGGTAACGACCGCAACTGAGCTGCTGTCAAACTAATTATTACCTAGGGCACTTTCCATGTGGTGCTTACAACTCTCAAAATTATCCTTAAACCTAGTACTTGTGGTAGAGCCTTTGCTTATCCCAGTATGAAAGGGACGGCTCGATCGGGGAAGTACAGTCACAGAAGATAAACGTGCAGCAGCGGTGGGGTACTGTTCTCTCGTATGGTGAGTGACAGCAGAGATAAAAAAAATGCAGCAAAATGAGCAACCAAAGTCCACTCACTTGACTTGCTTGACCGATTATTTCCGCACGTACTAATGACATGACATGTATAATACGCCTTAATGGTCTGGCCATGATGAGTGTGCACAGAAAACTTATTAATAAAAAATTACAAGATTTTCATAATGAAGTGGTCAAAAAGTTTACAAAAAATCCCCGAAGATTATGTTTTAACTAACAACCAAAAAAAGCGTCTCTCTCGACCAACTTATTATTAAAATGGTGTCATTTTCAAAAATTAATCTGTACACCACTCATTCATCATGGCCTCATTTGAGGCAACTTTTTCCCAATTTGTTTTTTTTTTATTTTTTTAATAAATATTATAACTTTGTTTACTTACAAGTATTATTTATTGTACAGTCAAGAGCTCGTGGAGCTTTACAGATTAGACTTTGTACCGTTCTTTAATAAGAACGGTTGTAATCAACCGCAGTGGAGGTAAGATTCTCACTACGAGTGCAAAACTTCATGTGCTCTTGGTCAGTACAGGTCTCTAGGTACAGTACCTACAATTCATACTTTTCCCATCCTCCATATATCAACTTGATGGCCCATTGGCTGGCGACGCCCTTGGTTCGGACGGGACAATGTCTAAAGTAAAGCAAATACTTTCAGACTAGTTCTAGCTTAGAGACATCTCCAAAACTGCTGAGTAGACCAAACTCGGAACGAACTCCAGAACGAATCTTATTTTCTTACAAGATTCTGCCCGAGGCGCCGTTTGCGTATATTTTGAAAACGAGGTTTGTTTAGTTTGACCCGTCAGTGGAAAGCCAAAGCTATGCCAACGCAACCATGAGCAGTGGCAACCCTGGACAACACATGCCGAGGGTCCAAGACTCGGAGCTGCAGGAGATGAGCGACACTGGACGGTGCCTCTCTATGCATCAGCCCTGGGCTTCACTACTTGTTGAAGGAATTAAACTGTGAGTATTCATAGATATCTTAGATTTGTAGGAATTTAATTTTTTGTGGGTTAAAACAAAATAGAGAGGGGAGCAATGACTGTATTAGACTGTTTAGAGGTGTGTGAAACTAAAACAATTTTTTGGAAAGTTTTTTCTTTTTATTTATTCGTCCGAAAACTACTAAAATAATTTCGATGAAACTTAATCGCCTAGTAGGTCTTGATTAGACTTAAAAGCTCATTATATTTTATATTATGAATAGTAGGAAATCTAGTCCGTGTGGTGACAGACTAAGAATACATGTGTCACCGCCCCATTCTTTCCCACGGGTCTCGTACGAGGCGACTAAGTGAAGTAAGCAATTATCATCCATTGCATTAATGGTGGTAGGGCTGGGTACCAAGTGGGAGTGCTCACTTGCTATCGGGCCTGAGCGGCTTGGTACCACAATTTCCCGTGTGACCGACCATGAAGCACCTCGGTATGTTTTGGTCGTAGTAGGGGATAGCCTAGATTTCTTTTATTTATAATCTGTGAAATGAAATGGTGAGCAGCGACTTGACAATACTCCTGGAATAGTTGAGTCCATGAGCGACGGTTACCATTTACCATCAAATGGGCCGTGGCTTGTCTGCCACAAAACGCAATAAAAAAAAAAGAAAGGCATGATCAAAAAACTAGCTTGCCCGTAAAATATACTACTTCTACTTAACATCACGACATCTTCCTTGCGGGGTAGAGAGACACGGGGTCCCAAAAGACTCTATTCTTGCATATTTTTCTCACTTCCTCAATATCCATAATTCTCTTCAGCCACGCTCGCCGTTTCCTTCCTTCTTCCAGTTTCGCATTGTAAGTCCTTCTTAACCAATCGCTTGCCCGGCATTATTGTCTGAACCATCAGACAAAATATCATCAAAACATAAAACCTTAGTTACATTTGACTTCGCAGCCACGAGGGTCGTACTTGGTACACGAATCACCGCGGCCGGCTGTGGATCGCCTCGACTGTGAAGCCTGCAGACCCGGACGTTGTCAGAGCGCTTGAGAACCAGTATCGAGTGTTATACCCAGGTAGGTAATATAGAATTAAATACAAAGTGAAAAATGTGAAATCGAAAATAACAGTCACGAGCAGGATTTGAACCTGCCTCTCCTGGATACCGTCCAGATGCTTTGCCAATTCAGCCATCGTG
Source organism: Leucoma salicis (assembly GCA_948253155.1). Classification (NCBI taxonomy): domain Eukaryota; kingdom Metazoa; phylum Arthropoda; class Insecta; order Lepidoptera; family Erebidae; genus Leucoma; species Leucoma salicis. The sequence goes on along the minus strand of OX411820.1, from coordinate 5,784,739 downwards.
ACAATTGCTCCTGACTGCTAATTTCGATAACACATTCATACTTAACGTCTTTGGGTGACGCCTGCGCCATCTGTCGGAAGTATTTTCATATATTATACCGACCAGGTAAACTTAATTTTACAATTAAGATTTTTACCTAATAATGACGCAAACCCTATAAATATTTAGATATTTTGATATATATTTTTAGCATTTGACATGCTTAGCACTATACATTAAACACAAAGTGAAAAATGTGAAATCGAATGGTAACCGACTATCATCAGGCTATGTAATTTGCTACTTTACTATAAATAGACAATTTATTTCAGAAAAAGAAATTAAATTTCCATCGTTCTATCCGACTGGATGCCTGCTTGGCTGTGTCAACGTGGACGACTGCTTGCCCCAAGAAGAATATGACAAAGTGTTTGTATTACATAGATTTTTCGTTCATTTAAGTGCTACCTTCCTTTTTCAGTCCTAATCCATACTATTATAAAGCTGTAACAGAGAAAAAATAACTGTTGGAAACCTGAGATATAACCTAAAAACTAGCTCGGCAAAGGCTAGTCAGTTTATAATTTGGTGATCAATTATGATGTTCGTTCTCATAGGTAGAGTTGGATAGTGATTAAACTATATTCGTGTGGTGACGGACTAAGAATAAGATAGATATAAATAAATGTCACCACCCCATCCTTTCCGCGGATGTAGTACAACTTGACTAAGGGAAATTAGCAATTATCATCCATTCCATTACTGGTGGTAGGGCTGGGTGCCAAGTGAGAGTACTCACATATTGAATGTACTCTGTGGTACTCACTTGTTATCGGGCCCGAACGGGTCGGTACCACCGTCTTCTGTGTGACCGGTCATGGAGCACGTCAGTGTGTATTGGCTGTAGCAGAAGATAGCCGTTTATACTTTCATCTCATACCTGAGAAATGAAATGGTGCGCAGCGGCTTGATAATACTGTTGGTATAGTTGAGTCCATGAACGATGGCCACTTACCATCAGGTAGGCCGTGGCTCGTCTGCCATCAGTAGTAATAAAAAAAAGTATATTCTTCATAGTAGAATAAAGGATGCTTAGATACCAGCCTACCGTGCTGAGTACTGGGTTTCGATTCCCTTTAAAGGACAATAAATAATTATTTGTTTTTAGATATCCTGACGGAGAAAGTGATAGTCCATACGTGTTTATTTGCTCCAACCCGATCAGCTTGAAGCTTCGGTTTCCAGTTAAGGGACAACATAAAATATGTGAGTATATAGTAGGATCATTTTTATAAAATAACTAGCTGACCCAGCAAACGTTGTTTTGCCATATAAATTTTTTCTACATCGGCAGTAGAAGGTTGAAAATTTTGGGGTTCTATATATTTTTTAATGCCGAATCATAATAAAATAAAAATAAAAAAACATATCTAAAAATTAAAAAAAAAATAGGGGTGTACTACCCTTAACATTTAGGATGAAAAATAGATGTTGTCCGATTCTCAGACCTACTCAATATGCACACAAAATTTCATGAGAATCGGTTAAGCCGTTTCGGAGGAGTACGATAACTAACATTGTGACATGGAAATTTTATATATTAGATGTTGTAGCCTAAGTAGTGTTAAAACCAAGGACTGCAAAGAAAGTGGTATCTACTTCGATCATGAGTCCAAAGTTCAGTCCTTGTATGGCACATCCATCCATCCATCCACCAGCCTTTTAACGTCCACTGTTGGACATAGGCCTCCCCAAGAATGGGGGATTGTGCCGTAATCGCCACGCTTGGCAGGCGGGTTGGCAATCGCAATGTGGATGTTGCTAATACTCGAAGGAGTGCTGCTGCCCACTCCCCGGTATTTCCTCTGTCGTACGGCACGCACATCGGAATTTTCCAGATTTTTCTAAATGATGTGTGCATTTGTTTAGAATTTATCACAACTCGGTGAAGGAAAACATCGTGAGGCAACCTGCACGTCTGAGAGATAGTCTGCCAACCCGCCAATGACCAGCGTAGTGGACTATGACCTAACCCTCTCACCATGAGAGGAGACCCGTGTCCAATAGTGGGACAGAAAAAGGGGTGAAAAAAAAAATTGTAGTGCACTGGTGTGTGCAAAACATAAGTGCACTCATAGTACAATAGCCTAGCATTCCAATACGACCGGAGAGAGACCAGGAGCTGGACCAACGGCTTTACGTACTTTCCGAGGTACGGGTTAAAACACCGCCCACTTCCTCACTCCGAGCTGCTACTGGAAAGTTCTTAAATGGAAAATCCCAACAACGTTTCTTTTCTTTTTAAGGCGGGAGGAAATGTACCTAACCGCACACCCCGTCGTTCGGGGCCAACGGACAGGGTAGTGTGGGGCCCTCACCCACTAAATAAACCCGCCGTGTGCCGTCTCTCCGCCTGTGTTGGCGGGCCACTGCTGCATTACTTCAGTAGTAACGTGTTGCTAGCCTAACGCAGGACTCCAGCTTCGTATATACTACCGATAGACCATAGAAGCGATTAATAATACAGAATATAATTATATTAAGTCCATGTTTAACGTACAAGTGAATCAATTATATCTTTTTTACGTAAGTAGCTTAACCAAGTAAAATAATAATAAAAAGGAAAATAGTGCGCTGATGGTAGTATACGATTGAAGCGTTTGTTACCGAATGAGAATGAAGGAAAGGAATCTCCTGTAGTGACACAATTAAAGGGGAACAGTGTCTTGGTTGTGCCTGTACGAGCCTTGAGCTCGTGCTACCATTATTACCAATACCAGCAGAGGTACCATTTACCATCAGATGGGTCATGATTCGTATATCATCGTTATCAATAAAATGATATTTCTACAACAAGTGTTTTTTTTTTCTAAGACCCGTTGGACAAGACAATCCATCACGCAGCTGTTAAATGTATTCAAAAAATGTCCAAGTTGCAAGCGGAAGAAGCACACGCCGCGTAATTATTACATAACTGTACATACATTTATATTTATTATAGCATTCATAATAAAACAAGTGATTAACTAAGAAAATGTTTTATTTACACGTATAATTACTACAGTTTAAATACTTTATTTCAATCATTCATTACATTCGCTCACATGTTCTATTCAATATTGTATAAGTTACCATAGCACCTATCGTTCATATTTTATTACATAGCTTGTAAATATAAATTATGTAAGAACAGTTTAACGTTAAAAGTATTCGCTATATTACGTATAGCCATATCACTTTATAAATAATACTTAAAATTAGATGAGCACCGTTAAGAACAAAGATTGTTCCAACTTTCATAAACATTTTATTATCTAAAGTCAGTTCTTCGAAATTTGAAAACAATTTTTTGTTATTCAAATGTTTGCGTGACCAATTGCATTGTGCCTGCATTTTTTTATAGATGTCACACAATTTTGATTGTCCGAATTATAACTAGATACTCGAGTAATTCACTATAATATAAATTAGGGTAGTATGCCACGCCTCATTCTGTAAATGACCCATGTTAATATTCGGACAGAGTAATTTAGATGAGTTTAATCTTTACGTCCAAGCAGGACGAAAATTAAACTGGATGTTTAAATTCAATTACCATAATTCGAAGTCGGACCATAAGATCTAGTGCCCTTCAGGAAGTAGAGTTATGTAGACGACTTGAGTTGCCATATTCATAGCTTTGATTTTTTTATTATTATAGTTTATATACTTAATTAAATATTTCCTGGTAGATAACATCAATGCTCACACCTATAGAAAAGCTTTGGTAGTAAAGAAAATTTGGTTTGTGAACCCTCATAAATTTAGGAACGTTATGCTTCCTTCCTTTGGTTAAGTTGTGGGAAGAATGCCTCTATGGGCAGGATGGGATCCTCCGTTGCTATTGTAAAATAATTCGGTATTCGTCTACTACTAGACGAAACTGTTTTAAACATACCCGGTTTGTTGTAGTCTTTGCTAGCTGCTAACGTTAAATCAGAAACCCTTTTCGAATGCTCAAACAAATGCTCTAAATGATCTTGATGTTTTTTGTCGGCAATTTTCATAATTGAGCTTTCTGATCGTGTTCTCTCTGATGTGATGTCATTCCTTTCATATATAGTGGTTTCTGTGACGGAAAAGTCTTGAACTGATTCACCGATTTCTGAATCTTTAATCTTTTTCCTTAGAGGTCTCCTGCTACTATAGATAGTGGTTGGGCTGGTTGTCTCTGTAGTTTCTTCTAGAGGCGGTCGCGGCCTCCGCTGACCATTGCGGATGCGAGATGATACTTTTGCTGTTGTGGCTTCAGTATTTTCAGTTGTTGTATGCCTTTGTCTGCTAGGTTTAAAGGAGTGTATTTCTTTTTCTGTTTGCTCATTATTTTCTGTGATACCTATTTTATGTCTTGGTTCTTTAGGTGTAAATTTCTTGCGTTCCGTCGTAGTTTCATTTTCAACATCACTATAGGGCACTCTTCTTTGCGGGAATCGTACTTTCGGTGTATTTTCTGTAGTTCTTTCTGTTGTACTTGTTGTGGAACTTAGTCTGCTTCTGTAATCTTTGACGTTAAACTTTGTTCTATTGAATTTGTTTCTTAATCTCGGTCTCTGTGCTCGCTCTGTAGTTGTGATATCTGATCGAGGACTGGTTGTGACGTCATTACTTTCGTCTTTGTATGAATCTGTTGTTGTTTCCTTATAGAAGTTTGTAACAGGTTCTAGTTTTGCTTCTATTGGTTTGAAGTCCTTATGGAACGCAAATTCTTGTTCACTTTCCGCAGTTGTTTTCAATGAATCTAATAAACTTTCTGCAACGTCACTTGTAGGCGTGTCTTTTTCATCTTGTTTGTGTGTATAATCGTTCTTAAAATCGTAAGTTAACTTTTGTAAATTCGGACGATTAGCTATTTTCATTATTGGGGAGTCTTTCGGAAAATCTTCCTGAGCATTTTGCAGCGTGGTTGTGTCAGGCCGAACTGTAGTGGTCGTGACCGGACGACGATGAACGAGTTTTTTCTTTACTATCGTCGGTATGGTAGGTGAAACTGTTGGTAAGGCGCTGGTTGTTAAATCGGTAGTGACTGTGGGTGTGGTCAAAGTTTGCTTAGTTGGCCTCACTCTGGGTCTAATTGTGTAAACTTCTTCTGCCTCAGCAGTTTGAGCCTCGGTGGTGGAAAAACTTGTACTTGTGACGCGTGTAGTGGTTTCTTCTTTATTACGATTTACATTTGCTGAAGGACGACGTCGCCTAATCTTGTTTCGTTTACGAACCTTATCTTTTTCATTCGAATCTGTTGAAGCCGGACGCTTAAAGTGTAAGCTAGGTGGTAATGTAGGCAAAGCTTCAACTTGTTCCAAATTATTCTCCTTGTCAAACTGTGTTGTCGTTTCCGAAGTTGAAGTGTATTTTGATAGATCCGCTGGCTTCTTAGTTCTTCGAGACGTACTGTAGGTGTCGTAATTTGGAGTTGATACCTTGTAGTAGTAATCTTTGAGCTTGTGTTGAACGATTGGTTCAAAGTCGTCACCTAGAGGCCGCCTGCTTTGAGATTCGACTTGACTATCGTAACTCAAAGAGTTATCATGGCTCTTGTGTGCCTCAGTTACCATGGCAAATTGATCGGTTGGGTCGGGTACAGAAGTAGTAGCAGGTCCAACGAAGGTGTCTAGAAACTCGGCCTGCTTCACTGGTTCTTCTGTAACTCTTTTGTTGTTATAATCGTACGAGTGAGATGTCAGTGACCAGGGTGCAGGTGACGACTGCGTAGCATAATCTGGCTCCGTGGTTTCAATGACTTCATACGTAGGTAGATTAGAATTTTGGCCATTTTGTGTTTTAGAAGGAGCAGACTGCTGCTGGTTTCCTGCTGCGACGCTGTCGTGAGTCTTGTGTTTCTTTTTCTCATAATTAAAGTTATAATGTTGCTGGTTTTGTTGGTTTTGTGCCTGCTGATTTTGATATGGAGCAAAATTATAATCATAATAATTATTGGCTACCGTCGTTGAATAAACGCCGGGGTTGTATGTCGTTACAGAAAGCTTGTTGAAATCGCTCTGCAGATTTTTATTACTAAATGGATTGTGTAGACTTGGTATAAATCCGTTTTTGATGTTTGCATTTGGATCAATCTTGGGAGGAACGTACACTTTCGTTGGTGGTGTAGGTGTGACTTTGAAGTCGCTATATGTGATTCCGAAGTGGAACTGATTAGCGGTTGAGGGTGCTCTAGGAGTACTTGCTTCAAGTATTGTCGGAGTTGTTTTGTGATTTGGTGAATAATTAAACGAATTGAAGATAGTCTGTTTTGTCGGTTGTGTAGGACCAAACGTTGGGAATTGATAAACAGGATCCCTTCCTTTCAATGACTGGATTCCGAATGTACCAAAAGAACCTGAAATATGGAAAATATAAAATTAACTCTCAATACATTAATTCAGATTCAAATTTTAGCTGTTTTTGTCTGGGGATCGAACCCACAACACTGACTAAGACAGTTCCGTGGTGGTTACATTCATCTATGTTCGCTTAATTATAAAATCAGTTAATTATATCATTACTAGACTACTAAGGATTCTTATCCTTTTATTTAAATCAACGAAAGGGTCAGTCCAGTAAGATCGTCTTCTGTACACAGTTGGAAGTATAATTTGACTATCACAAAATATATATATTTATCTGCAGTATTGGTTATTGGATGTTGATCTGGCACTTAGTAAGAACTTGAATGCCTGATCGATCGTGGGGGACCAGAATGCCCAGTGGAAAATATGGCCTTGGTTATGGCTAACTGCTAAGGCACTTAACGTCAATCCTTTAACTCTCCATCGTTAGCTATGTTATACTTAAAAAAGTAGCGTAGGTTGGTCTACAACGTCCAACATACACCCACGAGCTACTCGGTATGTGCAATCCATTTCACAATCAAATTACGTAAATCAAAACTTGCCTAGGACGTTCGGTGGCAGTACAGATTCTTGGAATGTATACTGCGGATAGGGACTACCGACGTTCGGTAAAGCCTGTTGCTGCACCGTCTTCACTTGTTGATTGACAGTCAATGGCGCTGCATCATTGTCCAGTTTATATACCTCAGGCTTGTAGGTCTCAATAGTAGTTTGAGGTTTCTTGGCCTCATTCTGTCGTACATAATTTTCAACTGGTTTTCTAAACACGTCCAAAGGTTGCCCTCCTTGATATTGGCCGAATTGTATGGGCTGGATGTTGGTCAATTGCTGTATCATAGCGTTCTGCAGATAGTTGTTTGGTTTCACTTTATTTGGATACTTGTTGTAAACAGGACGGTCAATGTATGGATTGTGAGGGTTTCTGACGAGAACGCTCTGAGCGGGGAAATTTTGGATGAACTTATAGTTTGTGAAGCCATTATTTTGCACGTTGAAAGGATTGTGGTATGTGTTGATTGGTTGGTTGATGACGGGAACTGCTGACGCCGCTGATACCGTTCTAAGCGTGGTCGGACGGTACGACTGCGCAATAGATGTTAATTTATTGCCATCTTTAGTCACAAGGGGTCGTGGGGATGATTGGTATACATCCAGCACTGGGATGGGTATCTTGTAGCCTGGCGCATGAAGCGGGGCTGTACCAAATGATCCGTATAGAAGTCCACCAGAACCAACTACTGGTCTCCAACCACCTTTTGAAACTGGTAGGCCCTGAAAATTTTAAAGTCATATAAATATACGCATTTTGCAGTTCATTTTATCTATATCTATACTATTATAAACAGAGCTGTGTCTGTACATTTAAGGTATTTGAGAAAAAAATGACTGTATTAGGCTATGTAGACGTGTCTGAACACAAAACATTTTTTTTAGATTTTTTGTCTGTCTGTTTATCTGTTTGTTTGTTCGCGCATCACGCATAAACTACTGAACGGATTTTGATGTAACATTTTTTATTTGCTAGATCTCTATTAGACTTAAAAACTGGTATACATTTAGGTAATTCCGCTACTATACCGGGAAAGCTGAGATACAAGCTAAAAACTTGTATATAAAAACACGAGGATCGTATCATAGTAGAAAAAGTAGGAAGTAGGTTACACCGCGCGCGGGTTGCCATAGTATAGTACTCACACTAACAAAATCTCGACCCGTTTCTCAGTACGCCAGTAGGGGCGAACTCTTTTAATTTAGTACATTTTAGAAAGGAACTTCGTTCCATCCGGGTGTCCCTGACACCTCTCAAGTTAATTTTTTTTGCTACTGTATCAAAAGGATTTTCTATGAGGCATTTTCTAAACGACCCACGCCACGATGGTAGTTGGGTTGGGACGTAAATACATCTAAAACAAATGCGACGTGGAGATTTGGAGTCACCATTGGGTGACTGCGATAGCTTAGCGGTCTAGTGCACTTCCCCGGATTGGACAACGCAGGTTCGAATCCTGCTCGCAGTAAAGCTCTCTTGTTCCACTTTCACAAACAAATTGTTCTGTGAGCTGAGCATGTCAAGTGCTGAAATATAGATCAAAACATTCATGTAATATGTGGGTTAATTCATACATTATGTTTTTATGTCAAATGCGAATAGATCTTCTCTGTTTTTGCTCTATGATAATGTATCATATCCTGATCAATTGGTGTCAATTGGTTTTTGGTTTAGTACATTTAGGCATAACTGAGTGCAAGTAACGGACACAAATTATACCCAACTCAGAACTATCATTTGTGTATCGGAAATCGAACCTCAACAGTCTTGTCTGGAAGGCCACAACGCCTTCTAATGACAATCGACGGCTTGTAAATTGAACTTATACACCAGCCAGCGTAAATTTGAAGAGAGTTTAGCTTATAGTGAGTTAGCACCTAAGGTTTGTGAAAAAAAGGCTGGTGGTCATCAGCGTAATCTTACCGCTTGCGTCGTGCCCGTTGAGCGACGATGATTGCTGTTACCACAACACGCTGACAGAAGTAAGGCTTGTAACGTCGCTACAAACACCCATAACCGCATAACTGCAAAAAATTAAATATATTAAGCATATCGATTGAACTATAAGCATATCGATTGAACTATAAGCATATCGATTGAACTAATGGTCATATTTTGCAGGGTAAAGCATTGTCGCTTGACTCATCAAAATCCAATTCATGATCGTAATTTCAATCAGCCCTGATCAACTGGCTAGTATCAACATTTTTTTTTTATAAAGACCCTGCAATAAGGAATAATTTAATCCTTTTATAGCGGGGGACTTTACAAACATACAATTCCACGGACACAAAGTACACCCAGACTCAGAACAACCATTTGTGGATAACACAAAGAGTTGTCTTGTGTGGGAATCGCACCCACAACACTCGGGCAGAAGGCGGTATTTAAACCACTCCGCCATCTGTGCAGTCGAGGAAGATAGATACTAGCCATATATCCAGGAGACATGATAGTGTACTAATGCATACCTATGCAAAGACATAGGTATGCACTTTCTGTTCCCTCACTCTCATAGTCCAACAGGACGGCATTCTGATACGACTGGAGAACGATCAGGTACAGGACCAACGACTTTCCGAAGCACGTGAGTGAGACAGCCCCAACTTCCTAACTACGAGCTGCTATTGATAAATTCTTGACGGAAAATTCCAGTAACTATCTCCAACATATAGCCCGACCCGACAATCGAACCCTCCTTGATTCTCAATCAAGCATGTAGATAAATGTTCTACTTGTTTGTTTGCGAATTAGAAGAGTATGACATATTTCAGTATTTAAGTTAGCATATACTCGCGATATACAACTATACTAGTAACGCGAGATGAGTGCTTTGTCGCATTCTCAGCATATAAAGTACACAAGACTGAGTACCATCGCATCTCGAAAGTCATGACAGGTTTGTATACTACTCTGTCAAGAAAGTATCTACCGGGAAAAGATCAATAATACACAATTTTTTTATTATTCATTCAAATTTATTTTATCACCTTCAAAGTATGCTCCTTCAGAAACGATAGACTTACACCAACGAATAATCCAATCATCAAAACATTTTTTAAACGCTGTTTCCGAAATTGAGCTCAGTTCTCGCCGCGAATTCTCCTTTACGTATTTTTTGAGTTTAGGAAAAAGAAAAAAGTCGGCTGGAGCCATACCTATCTGGTGAATATCGTGGTTGCTCGATGGTATTTGTTGAGTGTTTGGACAAAAATTCATTCACAATGATGGCCTTGTGCAAAGGCGCATTATCGTGGTGCAAAATCTAAGAATTTTCTTTCCACAAATCTGGCCATTTTCGTCAAATTTGCTCTCTTAAACGCCGCATAACGCTCAAATAATATTCTTTTGCGTTTGACCTTCTGGCAAGAATTCCGAGTGCACAACACCGCAATAGTCAAAGAAAACAGTCAACATGACTTTGACTTTTGATCGACTTTGGCGTGGTTTTTTCGGTTTCGGTTCAGTTGGAAGTCACCACTCCGAAGCTTGTTGACTAGTTTGCATGTCAAACTCGTAAACCCACGTCTCGTCACCAGTAACAATGCGTTTCATGAATGTTGGGTCGGAATTGACTCGTTCTAGCATGTCTTCCGCGACTCGCATGCGATTTAGTTTTTGCAGAAAATTCAGGTCTTTTGGGACTAGCCGAGCGGAAACATGTTTCATACCCAAGTGATTATTTAAAATGGTACGGATCGACTCGTGAGTTCCAAATGTTCGGTGGCTTATCTCTCTCAAAGTTGAATGAGAATTTTCAGTCACTATTTCCTTCACTTTTGCAATGTTAAGTTCAGTTGCAGACGTTGATGGCCTACCAGAGTGAGGCAAATCTTCCATTACATCTCGACCGCTTTTAAACGCTTTCTACCACTCATAAGCACGTGTTTTTGATAAAGTCGATTCACCATAAGCCTTCTGTAACATTTTCAGTGACTCCGAACATGAAATTCCATTAGCGATGCAAAATTTTAAGACAAACTCTTTGTTTGATGTTTTTTGTCCATTATGAAATTCGCCATACACACTAGATATGATATAACTAAAAACAGCACTGTATTTAATATAAATAACAGATGCAACTCAAACTCCGCGCCAAAATGGATAACAGTTGCGCCAATCTAACAACAACAACAAAAACAAAAATTTGAATTTGGAACCATAAACAAATCATCCATTCCCAATACTTTCTTGACTGAATGTATAAGTTGGTTTAAAGATACGCGGCGTTAGGAGGTTTCATTTAAGTTTTTTTATTGCTAATGATGGCAGACGAGCCACGGCCCACCTGATGGTAAGTGGTAACCACCGCTCATGGACTCAACTATACCAAGAGTATTGTAAAACCGCTGCGCACCATTTCATTTCTCAGATATAAAATGAAAGAATAATCAGCTATCTGATACAGCAAAAACACACTTGACGCGCTTACCTACTGCTTCATGACCGGTGACATAGGATACGGTGGTGCCGATCCGTTCGGGCCCGATATCAAGTGGGTACTCTCACTTGGTACCCAGCCCTACCACCAGTAATGCAATGGTCGATAATTGCTTACTTCACTTGTATTCTTAGTCCGTCACCACACGGACAAGTTTTTCGAAGTACCTAACTCTTGCCTGACGTCAAGCCGCCTTGTGGATGATCGATCATAAACCAGACGGAACTAAGTGGAATCAGCCCAGCGTATAGCACTCAAGAGTAGTTCAATTGTTACACTATCTTGTGTGTATCCTTTGTATTAAGCAACCAGTGTTGGTTTTCTATTACTACCTCATTGCAGAAATTGTCGGCGCACTACTTTTAACAATAAAAAACATGAGTAGTAATGGCCGTATCAAATGGGAATAGTTATAATGAATTATTATTAAAACTTGTAACTAAACGAAACATTAAATTAGATTAAATAGCATTATTTTTTTTTTACTTTTTTTTATTGCGTTTTGTTGCAGACTAGCCACGGTCCATCTGATGGTAAATGGTAACCGTTGCCCATGGACTCGACTATACCGAGAGTATTGTCAAGCCGCTGCTCATACCAATTCATTTCACAGATATGAAATGAAATATAAACGGCTATCTCCTGCTACAGCCAAAACGCAACGATGTGCGTCATGGCCGGTCACACGGGATATGGTGGTACCAACCCGCTCAGGCCTGATAACCACTTGGTACCCAGCCCTACCACCAGTCATGCAATAGATGATAATTGCTTACTTCCCTTAGTCGCCTCATACGACACCCGCGGGAAAGAATGGGGTGGTGACACTTGTATTCTTAGTCCGTCACCACACGGATGAAATGAAAGGATGAAAAAGTATTTAGGTACTTATAGTTGACTCTTTAGTTAACTGATGGTCCGATTGGTACCTAATTTTATAGGAGTAGGTACCAATCGGACCATCAGTTAACTAAAGAGTCTACTATTAATGTAATCAAGTGCTATCAAATAAAAAAAAAGTTGCATCAAAATCTGTTCAGTAGTTTTTGCGTGATGCGCGTACAAACAAACAGATAAACACAAAAATTCTAAAAAAAAATTGTTTTGTGTTTAGACACGCCTTTAAGCCTATTACAGTTTTTTTTTTTCAAATATCTTGAATGTACAGACACAGCTCATTTACAGCTTTATAATAGTACCTATAGATAAAGTCTACGCGCACGATGTTGCGAGTAGAATCGAGTATCAAATAAATAAATATACTAAATGATATTAAATAAAATTGATGACTAGTAAAATTTGATGGTTTAATACCAAGTACTTTCAAGTACAGATACAGTTAATAAATTACAGCGAAATGAACTCCGGCAAATTGCTTTACAAAACATAAAATCAGGCTGATTATTTCCAATTACGTCGCTACCAAAACGATAACTAAGTATATATTTACTGACCACAATAACGAAATGTGAAAGTAGTAGCCGATTACAAACAAATTCTGTTATTTTCCTCCATTATTTGTGGTCTATCCGACCTCACCTGATTTTCCCATACAAAAATACTAAGTAAAGTATAGTCATGCTGACTGTTGACACATCAATTTTACATTGAACTCTTAATCAAACATTTCTTTTTGAAAGTGCGATATTCGTTTATGCTTGGTCAAGTTGAATTAAGAAGCTAAATTAAAAAAGTAAAAGTGTATTTTAACAAAACAGTGTTGTATTTTTGCTGATTTTTTTTGCGCAACGTGGGAGATACATTGTTGCAATTTTCCTGCCAATGATAGGCGGCATGTAGACTTGCTAATTCAGCCTGATTCCTTCGTATGGCAGGAATTATCCGGTGAGTACAATGTCGTTTATTTATTTCAGATTCACACATATTAGAACGCTTTTAATGTCATGTATCTAGGCGACAAATTAATTAGCTAACATCACAAATAGAATTTAATCGAATATACATTTGAATTTAATAAGATATTATGTAATGCAAAAGTGGAAGGATACAGGGAGGTACAGGAAGAGACCGAGACTCACTTAACTAGACCAAATCCGTCATGTTTTGAAGGAAGATGGAGTCAGGAGTTTCCGAAACCGGCGAGCGTGTATGAAGAATATTATGAATGTTGAGGAAGCGAGACATGTGTGCAAAAATAGAGCCTTTTGGCACTCCACCCCACCCCACAAGGGAGATGGCGTGATGATAAGTAGGTAAGTAACATTTGAACGCTTCGACAACCTTCCCCCGCACGTGTGTATGTCACTCCTCGTATTCTAAACTCCTTAGGGTATACGCTATCGATCGTAATCTTAATTTTACTATGAACTTTTGCTTGGTGAGCCTGTTATCGTATATCGGCAGTTCGAAATTGTCATGCTGCAAAGAATTTTCTGGTGTGAAAACCCTGCGAAAACCAAACACATTTTTTCTCACAGTTAGTGAATTTAAATTGAAATGACAAGGTTTCGAGAGCCGTGGTATGAGAGTGCATTTTAGGAGCCTGCAACAATAGCTACGTGTAATTGTATGAGTCTCAATTGTGTAGTAATTTATGTCTAATAATAGATATTACTGCCATGTACTTTCTATGGTTTCCTTGTGGCAATAGGTTACATTCAAAAATCATTAGTCATTTTGTTGTCTCCCATTAATTTATTAGTAAATTGCCAGACTGTGAGAAAGTAATATTGCCTATACCTACATATACCTATAAAAACAGTAGAATCCGGTGTATGACTATGTTGAAAGTATATATAAGAAATAGAGAAGAAACGATAATAAAGCGTAGTGGAACACAATGTAAATATTTTTTATCAGTCTGTTTGTTAGCGTATATATTTGAAATTAACTACTAAACTGATTTTAGTACGGTTTTAACTGGTAGATAAAACAGAATATAGCTTAAATGTGATGGAGGGTAACGGTTGAATGGGAGTTGAATGCTGCTATTTACAAGTAGATTTCCACGCTTAGCGATCTGCAGCAGATGTAGATTATTGAGATCCTACTCGCATATGTTTTTTTTTTATTCTACGTGGGTGGAAAACTACCATACGACCCACCTGATGATAAGCGGTTACCGTAGCCTATAGAGGCTAGCAACACCAGATGCAACACTCGCGCGTCGCCATCTGCTAAGAAAGGGATAGGAGGTGGATAGGAACGATATTAAGGAGATAGAGTAAGTAGGATACTAACGAGAGACTAGGGATAATTTGGGCCTGCGACGTTCCCACTCGCCATACGAAATACAACGGTAAGAGCACCTACCTTTGTTACACGATGATCTTTTGTGAGAGGATGGTACTTCCCCGATTGAGCTGACTCATTCGAGCTGTGATACACAAGGCTCTACAACTCGAATTATTAGGTATAATGTTATTCATACATAGCATAAACATTATAACACAATATCCCTTTTTTTGTTTTTTGTTTAGGCGGGAAAAAATGTACCTAACAGTACACCCCGTCGTTCGGGGCAACGAACAGGGTAGTGTGGGGCCCTCATCCATTAAATAATCCCACCTTATGCTGTCTCTCCGCCTTTGTTGGCTGGCCACTGGAACTAACAAAATAATACAATATCCCTAATTTCCTCTCAATAATTCTATACACACGGACAGAAACGTACATACGATTCATTGCCGAAGGTTACACAAAGGACTACACACCTGTTTATATGCATCATACATAAATACGTGTCCAGATTATCTAAATAAGTGCTTGGAAATCTAATAGAAAGGCCTCCGTTAATAATTAGGTATAGGTATGTGCAGTATCACTTTCCATAAGTCGCGTGCTGCCACGTGAATTTTCATTCGTAAGCACGTACACCCAGTAGGTCTGTACATTGTTAGTTGTTTATATTGTGCTAGTTTATGCTGTTTTTACTTTTTAGACTATAAAAAAATATATTTGTTGCTATAAGCCTTCTTGGATAAACAATCTTATTTATTTTAACATATAATTAAAAAAAAAGTTCAAAATTTTTTTGGTCCATGTGGTGACGGGCTAAGAATACAAATGTCACCACCCCATCCTTTCGCGCGGGTGTCGTACAAGTCGACTAAGGGAAGTAAGCAATTATGATCTATTGCATTACTAGTGGTAGGGCTGGGTACCAAGTGAGAGTACTCACTTGTTATCGGGCCCGAACGGGTCGGTACCGGTAGTCGATACCGTCTTCTGTGTGACCGGTCATGAAGCACGTTAGTGTGTTTTGGTTGTAGCAGAAGATAGCCGTTTATTCTTTCATTTCATATCTGAGAAATGAAATGGTGCGCAGCGGCTTGACAATACTCTCGATATCGTTGAGTCCATAAGCGACGGTTACCACTTACCACCAGGTGGACCGTGGCTATTCTGCTACCGTAAACAATAAAAAAAACTGTAACCGGACTACGGAGATAAAAATGTGATCTAAAAAGTACACAAACACAAAATACAAAGTAATTAGACATAAATCAAGAAATACATAGGTAAAAAAATGGTCAAGTTAGAGCCACGGTCACTTTATTCATCAAAATTGGGTGAATAGTTTAGGAGCTACGGAGGAACATCCATCCATCCATCCATCAGCCTTTCAACGTCCACTGCTGGATATAGGCCTCCCCAAGAATGGGGGATAGTGCCGTAATCGCCACGCTTGGCAGGCGGGTTGGCGATCGCAGTGGATGTTGTTAATACTCAAAGGAGTGCTGCTGCCCACTCCCCCGGTATTCCCTCAGTCGGCTCTTACGACTCCCGTTGATAGAGAGGGGTGGAACAATTCTAAAGCCGGCCCCACATGGCTACGGAGGAACATACGTACCGAAATACAAACATACATCAATTCAAAATCATAACCCTTTCCTTTTCGCTTCGCCGTAGTCATTTAAAAAGACACAACTTGCACTACGAAATAATCAGTGTATTATGGGAGACTATAAATCATCCATCCATCCATTAGCCTTTCAACGTCCACTGTTGGACATAGGCCTCCCCAAGAGAACGCCACAACGAGCGGTCTCGTCATGGGGGATAATGCCGTAATCACCACGCTTGGCAGGCGGGTTGGCGATCGCAGTGGATGTTGTTAATACTCGAGGGAGTGCTGCTGCCCACTCCCCCGGCATTCCCTCTGTCGGCTCTTACGACTCCCGTGGGTAGAGAGGGGTGGGACAATTCTAAAGCCGGCCCCACACGGCCAAGACTATATAAATATGAATACACAATTATTGCACATAAAGTACACCCAGCTTCAGAACAACTATTTGTAGAATCCTGTGTGGGAATTAAGCCCACAACACTTTGCATAAGATGTTTTCATTTTAACCACTAAGCTACCTTTTTTATAATACGTGGGTGGCCAACAAGCATACCGGCCACCTGTTGGTAAGCGGTTACCGTAGCCTATTAAAGACGTCAGCAACACCAGAGGCTCGCGCGTTGCCAACTCCAAGGAAAGGGATCCGATGTAGATAGGAAGAATAGTAAGGAGAGGATAAGTTTTGGGACTTCGGTGTGACAACTAACAAATCAAGCAAGGCACCAATAACTTGCCCAAGCTGTTCATAATTTACGTAACATTCTACATAATTTACGTTAGCTTTTATCTGAAATTCCTCTGCAGGCATAGCATCACGCGTATATTCCTCGAAGGGGTAGGCATGTAGTGGTACATGAGTACACCTGCTGGTCAGGGTAATCTTTGTTAATGATCTCATATCGAAGCTATTAACCGTTATGATAAATACTTATTTACTTTAATTTTTTACAAGGTCAGATGGGTCGGATTAGACAAATCTTTATTGCGAGTAGAACCTTGCTTGTCCCAGTATTAATAGGCTGATCAGTTGAGGAAGCACCAACCTCACACAGTTCGGCGTGAAACAAGGGTAGATATTGCTTCTACTGTGTTTCAAACGGCGAGTGAGACCTATATTTCAGATAAATGATTTTAAAAGGTTATGCTGGCAGCTCTGAACCTAAAACGATATTTTTAAAACAATTTCTTTTCGGGACGGGCATCGTGGCGTAGTCGGTAGTGTAACTGACTTTCGTGCACGAGGTCATGGGTTCTATTCCCACTCAGGACAATTATTTGTGTGATGATCACGGATATTTGTACTGCGTCTGGGTGTTTTCTATCTATTATATGTAGGTATGTATTTACAAAAAAAGTAATATATTATGTATTATATCCGTAATCCGGTACCTACCCATAGCACAAGCGTTAAGCTCAGTTTGGGACCAGAGGACGTGGTGTGAAATGTCCGTGAATATTTATTTATTAATTATTATTTGTTTTTGTTCGCTCATCAAACCTATCTACTGAAAAGCTTTTGACAATACTTTTTTGAAGGTTATGATTATATGTAAAAATTGTTATACATTTTACTTCAATATTATCTATATTGGGAACCTGAGATACAAGCAAAAAAAACGAGCTTATGCCCGCCAAGTAATGTGCCCGGTAGAAGGCAATAGGCTCGCCCCCTATTACGTGGGACATAAACATAGCTGGCGAATCGTGGGTGTGTAATACACCTCTGCCTACCCCTTCGGGGAATACAGGCGTGATGCTATGTCTATAATAAGTTTTTTTTTTTCGTGTTTAAAGATGCACTAAGCCTTATACAACGAAATCTTACAAAAGATATATTAGAGCTCAGCAAGACAGTTATGGTGGAAAAGAGTATTATAATATCGTAGTTATAGACCGCGACTTGATATACGTGGGCTTCAAAAATCCATCCATTATGCCGTTTATGGTCCATTATCGCACGGTAACCGTCCAAGCAAGTCATAATTTATTTATATAGGTACCAGATTGCATTCAAATCCGTCTGGCCTTTATGTCTTTTATATTTTTGGAAGATGATTTCTTCATCTTATATATTAATTCAACGTCTCATCTTTCTTCCTACCAAATTCCATGCGATTCCGTGCAATCGTTTGAGTGTGATTCACGGGCAAACTTCTACACAAACTTTCGCATTTATAATATAATAAGAATTGCGTCATTACCTACAACACTAACATTAAGCCAAGTTTTAAATATTATATCTTCACGCCTTGTCATAATGTCATGAACTAAAGTACGTTACGAATATTAACGTTTCATTATTCATATAATGTTACTGTTTATGGGTATGGGTAAGCAGTGAAAGCAGTTAAATGTCCCTTGGCCTAACACCCTGGATTATGTAAGTTACGTGATGCATTCGGTGATATCATATATTTATGATAATGTATTTGAGTTATGGCAAAGTTTTTATTGATTGTCATAGCGAAAGCCTAAACGTGATATATTATCATCTCTTAATGTTGAGAGGTTAGCTTATAGGATGCAAATAAATAAAATTCAAGTGCCCGTTTGTAATGTTTAAATAACAGCTGTTTGCTAAAAGCATATAAACGTATATCCATCCATCCATCTATCAGCCTTTCATCGTCCACTGTTGGACATAGGCGTCCTCAAAATGGGGGTTTTACCATAATCGCCACGCTTGGCGATGGCTTGGGGTTGGCGATCGCAGTGGATGTTTAGTACACAGGGGAACGCTGCTACCCGGTCCCCCGGTAATCCTTTAGTCGGCTTTTACGACTCCCATAGGAAGAGACGGGGTGGAGCTATCCTAGGTGCTGGCCCCACACGGAAAACGTATATACGTTAGCTATAACAAAATAAAAAAATATAATTTTGTTGCTCTCTCTCTGTTTGTTCCGGCTAATAAAAAACAACAACGGTTGGAACTCTTACCGTTGTATCGCGCTCATCTTTTATAGAGGGTGATACTTCCCCGATTGATGGTATTCCCCAGTTATGGTGGTACAATCAAGGCTTTACCACTAGGCTGTACCACTAAAAAACCTTAGTGCAATAAAATTTCGAAGAAAATCTCGCTCTATGTATATCAAAAACAACACCTTGCATTGGGGAATATCTGCATTGCGGAGGACTTTACAAACATGCAATATAACGCACACAATAAATCTCTCCATTGGCTTTTCGACGTCCACTGCTGGACATAGGCGATTACGGTAGTATCCCCCATTCTTGGGGAGGCCTATGTCCAGCAGTGGACTTTAAAAGGCTGATGGATGGAAGGATGGAAATCAACACAAAGTACGAAAATGTGAAGACGAAAATAACTATCACGAGTAGGATAGTGAACTGTATTCTCAAATAACTAGTTTATTATATACCATTCCAATAACTATGATTACGCAATAGTTTGTAATAGTGTATCTTCTATATTTTACAAAATTTGTTATACAATTGAAATTCATAAATTTTCTATAGGTATTCATTATTAATCTTTACGTCAATTCCGGAAATCGGCAAAAGAACCACACAATTGGACGCCACAAGATGTATTTTTTATAACGGAACTGTTGATTGATAAAAAATCGAAAAGCATAAATATTTACCAATCAATAATGTTTTGTTGATTACATGAGAATATTTTAAACTATAATTAAGAATACATCTTCAATAGTTACGTCAAGACGTGGGGTGAAGCGGTATAAAAAAAACTCTAAACGTTAACGTTAGATATCCATCCCTCCATCCATCAGCCTTTCAACGTCCACTGCTGGACATAGGCCTCCCCAAGAGAACGCCACAACGAGCGGTCCCGTCATGAGGGATAATGCCGTAATCGCCACGCTTAGCAGGCGGGTTGGCGATCGCAGTGGATGTTGTTAATACTCGAGGGAGTGCTGCTGCGCATTCCCTCGGTATTCCCTCAGTCGGCTCTTACAATTCCCGTGGGTTGAGATGGGTGGGACAATTCTAAAGCCGGCCCCGCACGTTAGATATAGTAAGAAACGGTGTAGTGAGAGAATGGTGTGCTTGTAAAGAAGAGATTGTGACAGAGATTGAGAAAGGAATGTTAAGATAGCTTAGGCACACAGAGGAGATGGATGAAAGAAGAAATATTTATCGAGTAGTAATAGTGCAGTTAGGATGGGAGGCCTCGCCGCAGAACATTTTTACTCTACGAGGGCCTCGCTGAACGTTCTCTGTCCAAATTAGAGTTGTCGAGAAAGCATGTCATGAGAGTAAAAGAGATGAGCCAAGATTGTAGCGAGTAGCAATTGTCATTGTCATTTTTCTCATTTTCTCTGCCTACCCGTCTACGTGTGAGTCTATGTACGTAGGTATTTAATATAGCTAAGTATATATTGTATAATTGTATAGTATTTTATGTTATACACACACAAACTTCACAGAGACCTATTATTAGCTTAAATCTTTGCAAGCCACTTAATCCGGTTTTGTTTTGTCTTAAGATCTACCGGTAGCTCGAAGCATTCTATCGGATAGAAATAAGGAAATAATAATGTTTGAGATTTTAATTTAATTAGTTATATACCATAAAACTGTGATTACATTTGTAATTAAATATTATTAAATTTAATTACAATAACCATTTCAAATATCGTCTAGAATGTCGATACTATGTTTATTTATATCTTTGAGTAATTTCTTAATTTAATGCTGGTATAATTATTTGTAATTATGCTGGTAGACGAGACACGGCCCACCTGGTGATAAGTGGTAACAACCGCTGATGGACTCAGCAATACTTAGAACATATCTAAACAAAAAAAACTGCAGCCGAATTTTTCATGCTGGAAAATGGATAATCACTGCGGAATAGCAATATTTTTTATAGCTTATAACGGCAGACGAGCCACGGCCCACCTAATGGTAAGTGGTAACCGTCATAGACTCAACTATACCGAGAGTTTTGTTAAGCCGCTGCGCACCATTTCATTTCTCAGATATGAAATGAAAAAATAAAAGGCTATCTTCTGCTACAGCCAAAACACGCTGCTGTGCTTCATGGTCACACAAGAGACGGTGGTACTGACCCGTTCTTGCCCGATAGTACTCTCACTTGGTAGCCCTACTACCAGTAATGCAATGGACGATAATTGCTTACTTTCCTTAGTCGCCTTGTACGACACCCGTGGGAAAGGATGGGGTGGTGACATATGTATTCTTAGTCCGTCACCACACAGAAATAAGCTATTTGTTGAATAGAAATAGTTCTAAAGTCAAAGCAGGTGAAGTTGTGGGCAGACTCTATGGAAGATATATTATGTAGGTTATTATATAAAAATTTGTAAGTTATGTGACTAACATAATATATGCATTAAATAATATTATTTATTATTTAAATTTGACAAAGTATCACCATTAAACTTATCGATTTCTATTAATTCTTCAAAATGATAGGCATGCTCCGTCATGCAGCGTTTGTGCCGAGCTTAATTTACATTTTTATGTAATCCCTACTATTATAAAGCTGTAACAGAGCTGTGTCTGTACATTTAAGATATTTAAGAAACAATAACTGTATTAGGCTATGATATGTCTGAACACAAAACCATTTTCTTTTAGATTTATTATCTGTTTGTTCGTTCGCGCACCACGCAAAAATTACTGAACGGATTTCGATGCAACATTTTTTATTTATTATATGATAGCTCTTGATTAGAATTAAAACTGGTATACATTTTATCCCGCTACTACGAGTATATCGGTAACCTGAGATATGACCCAAATACCAGATTTTGGCTGCGGCGGAACCGTGGGCAAAGACTAGTTTCTAATAATAATGCTGTTAATGTTTGAATAGATAGTTGCGTTTTAAAGATTCACTGTGAAATATGATGTTTAACAACATCCACTGCGATTGCCAACCCGCCTGCCAAGCGTGGCGATTACGGCATTATCCCCCACAAAAAAAAAGGATGCGATCGGCACAGGACCGGTGGTTGTGGTATTCTCTTGGGGAGGCCTATGTCCAGCAGTGGACGTCGAAAGGCTGATGGATGGATGATGGATGGACCATGAAATAACTCCATAGATAATCTTCAAACGGATTTCGGTCAAGGCGGCTAGTTTCAACAGACACTAACTAATTATGCAGGCGATATTATAGTGTGTGTGCGAACCCATGTGCACTTTTTGATCTATATTTTAGCACTTGACATGCTCAGCTACTCTTAAAGTACAAATTATAATTTGTGAATAAGGAAAAAGAGTATTTTAGTACAGGCGGGAATCGAACCTGCGTCCCTTCCTATCCGGGGAAGTGCTCTAATCCACTGAGCTACAGTACTATCTTTTAGACATACCGATGAGCATGTCAAGTGCTAACATATAGATCAAAATGTTTAAAAAATCACGCCATCAGATAGTATGGATTTTAATTGCAAAATTAAACTTACTATATTGGATTAATGCATATAAATGCGTTCCGATAGAGGGTGTTGGTCGTTAAGACAAATGTGATAAGGAGATTGGGTATGTCTAAAAGATAGTACTGTAGCTCAGTGGATTAGAGCACTTCCCCGCATAGGACGGGGCGCAGGTTCGATTCCCGCCTGTACTAAAATACTCTTTTTCCTTATTCACAAATTATAATTTGTACCATGTGCACTTTTTTTCCTTATTCTCATATTTATCAGGCAGGACCAACACCATCACGTGCTTTATAAAAGAATTCTTAAAGAAAAATCTTAACAACTTTTACTGGCCCGTTACGTAATTCAACCTCTTTTTTTTGGTACTTTGTCTTTGGGAATATGTTAGTCCCATCGTAACCTAAACTTACAGGAGCACAAATTTATTTTAACTTAAAACTACTAAGAAACACGAAAAATAGCCAGCCCATATAAAGGTCAGCTCACGTTCACGTTGGATCTGGGCACATTCCATCAATGAATGCTGAACATCGTCAACAACACCGCATGTATCACAATTTGGTAATTCTGCCTTCTGCGAGGAGGTTATCTCGTAGAAGAAAGTGGCTGAGAGGGCCAGGGAGAACGATACTTCCGCTGACCCAAACCGCCGCCAACGACTGGTACCGTTCTAGCTGAGGCTGCGGGTGGATGGATAACACTCTGTGTGCAGATGCGTCGCGCAGTAGAGGATACCCGAAAGGGTAAGCTCCCGGCATACCACTGAAGTAGTGTAACACGGTTCCAGTGGACCGCAAATATAGGCGGAGAGACGGCACGCGACGGGTTTATTTAGTGGGTGACGGCCCCACACTACCCTGTCCATGGCCCCAAACGACGGGATGTGCGGTTAGGTACATGTATTGCCCGTCTTAACAAAAAAAAAGTTTACTATGTTACCGTTATTGTATGTTTCTAAAATCCTCCGCCATACCAAGGTGTTTTCTTAGTGACAGGTGACGTCTATAAAAAAATATTTTTACTTTTTAGTATTTTCTATAGATGCCTTCTAAAATTATGATGGGATTCTGAATATCGTCTAAGGCGAGAATAATTTCGAGAAACTCGATATGGCTGTGTCATTGCTGGTTTTTTGCGGCCACCTTTTGGCTTCACCGTCAGAACCTCCAAGATCTGTCATCCAGTCATATAAGACCAAAGTACGTGTCACGACAAATCAAACAAGCCCTAACTCGTTGGGTTTGTGTCGTTTCGTTAGTTATTTCCTATGCCCAAAATCCATTATCAGATCAGCCCCATTGAATATATATTGCAGTCATCCAATTTACACCTGTATGGAAAATAAGGCCTAATCCCTCTCACCATGAGAGCAGGCCCGTGCCCAATAGAGACAGAAGAAGGGTTAAAAAATGCATAATTTTAGCTAAATCTATTAGGGATAGCTGTTTTAAAATTCAGTGGCAAGATTTGACTAAATCTAACAGAGCAAGTTTATTTTATGGTGTTGCTGACTCCGTCCTGGTGGTGACTGATAGTGCACTCAGGACATTGATAGCTAAGTGTGAAAAATATGCAAAGGCACATGGCCTTAGATATAATAGCAATAAGAGTGGGCTTCTCATCTTCAAGGCTGGACAGACCTATCCAGAAGCCATCCCTCCAGTCCTAGTGGAGGGAACTGCTCTAACAGTAGCAAGTAAATTTAAATATCTGGGGCATATGATAACGTCAAGCATTGGTGATGATGAGGATATAGAGAGCTCTCGCGGAGGGCGTTGGCGGTGAGAGGCAATATGGTGGCTCGCAGGTTTATGCGATGTACAAGTGAAGTGAAAATAACGCTTTTTAAAGCTTATTGTCAATTATTTTACTCCAGCAACGCCGAGAATACTTGAGTATTCTCGGCGGGCCTTCAACGCCCTTCGTGTGCAATACAACAACATATTTAGAATGCTGTTGGGACTGCCACGTCGTTGCAGTGCATCAGGGATGTTCGCGGAGGCACACGTAGACGGTTTTTATGCTGTTGTGCGTAAGCGGGTAGCGTCGCTTTTGCAACGGGTGCGTGTCAGTAACAACAGCATTCTAAAAGTAATTGCTGAGTGCTACGACAGCCCTATATTAAAGCACTGGGTAAGAATAGTGTTAGGAGCTGAGTAGTGATGTAGAGTTTTATTTTATTGTAATTATCCCATGTTACTAACATAGTTTGTAAGGAATTGGTGGAAAAAGTTTGTACTAACATAATTATGGATTAATTGATTCTATGTTGATTGATCTGAAATAAATTATTTATTATTATTAATATAAATGCTTGTAATTAAGCAAAAATTTTAGGTAACCCCGCATTGAGGCATTTATTCTTGTATTGCATATCTAAGAAGTTAAAATATTCTTTATAAAGTTCATAGAAATCAGCGATATTTTAATTAAAATAAAACTGTAATAACAGCAAGCAGATAATTGTAAACTCTACTGATTACTCTGACTACATTAACATGTTATCGTGCGTGCTGTTATGTAATAATTAAATTCTTTCGTCTACTATCCGACAGTTATAGGCGCCTAGGGTTGTTTGAACTGAGTTTTTCACAGGAGACAAAGCGGTTGAACGATCTAGCTTCGTGTCTGTTCCGCGGACCGTGGAACGTTTCACTGCAGTTATTCGTATCGAGAAAATACTAACTACATTTTTATGCTTTTATCTTGCTTGAGAGAGCACTCTGCATACAAAGTATCGTCGTATCGAAAACTTATAAACTTTACTGATGCGAAAACAATTGTTTCCGTAAAATCCTTTTCATTTTGATGCATTTGGTATACGGATAAATCACTCTATGCAAATCTACGAGTGCCTCTTCAACTTAGAGGATGATCTTAATGTAAGGTCATTATTAATTAAGCACAAACAGTATACAAATATATAGTTGTCTGTAAAGTCACAAACAATGCCGGTCGCCATACATTTTTCAAAATGAATGTATCACAGTTCCAGCGGCCGGCCAATAAAGGCGGAGAGACGGCACGCAGCGGGTTTCTTTAGTGCGTGAAGGCCCCATACCACCCTGTTCGTTGCCCCGAACTACTGGGTGTGCGGTTAGGAACATTTTTGACGCCCGATGCCTCTGGTGTTGCTAGCGTCTATAGGCTACGGTAACCGCTTACTATCAGTTGGGCCCACCCACGTAGTATAAAAAGAGAGATTTATTTATTCGTAAACGTATAATTCATTCATAATTAGTAATAAAATATTCATGTTTGTATTGAGGTAGGCCACAACATTTTTTGTCAGTCTCAATCAGATAAAGAAAATATTTATTAACACCATAGACGTAGAATAGCGAAACAATCCTACGCCTATGATTAAAACATACAGCATTAATTAATTAATTTTACGTATTAAAACCTAATAACACCAAGTGCGAAAATGTGAGATCGATAAAATGATAGTTGCGACCAGGGCTAGAACTTCATCTTTTTGATGTGAAACATCTAATGCGGAGGGAGGGTAAAATCGGCTGTTAGCGTGGCGACGCTTTTATCTTACTTGTCCCGTTCAAATCTTGCTAAATTTGACACACTTCCCGGTTTCTGATTGAGCTGAAATTTTACACGCACATGTATATCGCGTGACAATGCAATATTATGATGACATGGAGCTGTTCTGATGATGGAGCTGGAAGATGGACATAGGAACTCTATTCGTCTTGACTAGTACTCCAGTCCTAGATGATATCCAGGCTCTGATGATGGAACTAGAACGTGGTTACAGTAACTCTATAATGAAACGACGCAACGCCATCGAGTTTGGACGCGTTTGAATCGTCTTGACTAGTACTCCAGTCCTAGATGATATCCAGGCTCTGATGATGGAGCTAGAAGGTGGTCACAGTAACTCTATAATGAAACGACGCAACCCCATCGAGTTTGGACGCGTTTGATTCGTCTTGACTAGTACTCAAGTCCTAGATAATATCCAGGCATCGAACATTTTTCGATTAATGTAAATTGTAGAAGACGCACATGCCTTGCGTCGCAAAAATGGCTACTGCGCAGCGTCTTGCAGCCAACTTCAGAGACACAAAGATCCGATGTGAGTGTTGTGACTACTAAAGCTAAATTCCACGCAGACGTTGTTGCGGGTAGCAGCTAATAGTTTCTTTATAAATTGCCTACAACAGTGTCTTGTTAAATTGAAGCTCATTTATTGGTTGCCCCGGCACAGTCTTTACAGGCTGCCACGCAGTCAAATAGTTTTAATTACATCTAATCTGGTGTCGTTGTATGTGATTACTGAATATAAAAGGAGGCGTTTTTAAGTGTTTCATTGTAAAGTGCGTGTTTTAGTGTGTGCGCTACGCTTTCAAATAGATTACCGATAATGATCATTTGAAATAACGAGTGCGATAGTAGTTTTCAAACGAATGACTCAAATATCATAGTAGTATTTTTTTTATACTACGTGAGTAGCAAACAAGCATACTGCCACTTGATGGTAAGCAATTACCGTAGCCTATAGACGCTAGCAACACCAGAGGCATCGCTCGCGCGTCGCCATCTCCAAGGAAAGGGATAGGAGGTGGAGAGGAAATGTATTAAGGAGAGGATAGATAGGATACTAAGGAGAGGACAGGAAGGATAACAAAAAGAGGATAGGAAGGGGGTTCGGGCCTCAGGCACTCTCACTCACCTTATGAAACACAACGGTAGGTACTACTACTGTTGGTTCACGCTGATCTTTTAAGAGAAGGTGGTACTTCCCCGATCAAGCTGGCCCACTCAAGCAAGGCCCTATAAAATATTTAAAAACTAAAAAAAGAAACCCAAAAGTGGTTTGACCGATGCCATAATTGTAAACGGTAACTGCCTCGGTGGTGTAGCGGTAGTGTATGCGACTGCTAATCATGAGGTCTCGGGTTCGATCCCCGGGTCGGGCATTGTTATTGAGCTTTTTCCTAAAAAGAAAAATTCTCAGTAGCAGCCCGGAGTTTGGAAATGTGCCCGGTAGACGTCAATAGGCTCGCCCCCTATTACGTAGGGCTTACCTAAACATAGCTGGCGAGTCGTGGGTGTGTAATACACCTCTGCCTACCCCTTCGGGGAATACAGGCGTGATGCTATGTGTTAATTGTTTTTTTGGTTTAATTTGCTTTAATACATATACTTAAAAATAGTAAAATAGTTAAAATTAAAATTCAAGATTGGTAGTTTTTTATGGGGATCGTCCATTTGGATTATGGACCTTACAACAGACGACAAAATGACAGCTCCTGTTATTATTTCTAACTCATTTGAATAACAAGCCAGTTTCCTTTAATAACATCTTAATTGAAACATTAGACGATGCAGATTGATTGGTATTGATAATTAATCGCTGATAAAATAAATTAATAATAAATAAATAAATATTCACGGACATTTCACACAACGTCGTCTGGTCCCAAACTAAGCTTAGCGCTTGTGCTATGGGTACCAGATTACGGATATAATACATAATTATATTACTTTTTTTTTTGTAAATACATACATATACGAATAGGATAGTGTGTCTCTCTCACCCACTAAATAAACCCGCCGTGTGCCGTCTCTTCGCCTGTGTTGGCGGGCCACTGGCACTATATTGCATTACTTCAGTGGTTACATATTCAAACCTACCTACGGACCATATTTATATGTATTTAGGTACATGCAACATTATTATTCTTAGCTAATTAATTTTTAATATATTTGCCACATTTGGTCTAAAAACAACGTATTCATGTACCTACATGCTGCTGTGACTACGTCTGCCTGGGCTTTATATTTTCTCATATCTTCAAGTATGGACAACTCTGACATCCGATTATTGAAATAAAGTCTTTATTCTGCTCTAGTATTGGTTTTAGAGGGCTTGCCCTATTTACCCGTGAAAACCAAATCGAACTCCATTTATTAACATCGGAGATGTGCGCTAACAAGCCAATAAACAGACAAAAATATTTATAATCTTTGTTGTGTATCATCTATATTTAATCGTTTGATATGTAATTTGTCACGTGGGCCGTTAGGGCGTCAGCTCCGTTTAGTCATAAAAAGGCTTAAAAAAAAAAAAAAAAAAAAAATCCCGCGTTTTTTTAACAATGGAAAAATAACGTTACAAGAAAGATCAAAGCAAAAGCCAGCCCACCATCATTAGATATCAGCTACCATCTCTGAGAGCCGATCAATTATTTCCGCTAGGTGTCAGACAGTGCCACTTACACTTCTTTATTTTTAACGAAATAGTTGGTGCGTAAAATTACCGTATTTATTAACTCGCTGTTTTTATTTATATTTATACTCTTTAATAAAGAGTAAACAATATACAATTTTTACATTTTCATATTCCGACTGTTTTTGCATTGCCAATTAAAGTAGAACTTGCTAAAATGTATACGTAATGTTGTGTCTGTTTATGTAACAATAATATATATCTATTAATTAAATTACATGTTTTTAAAAACTACCTAATTTTTATATCACGCACATGTTCCTGTATTGCGAGTTAATTAATTAAATGTTCGTAATATACAGGCAATAAATGTAGTTTATATTTGAAGAATGTGTAATAAAACAACTTCTTTTGTTTAAATTGTACGAATTTACATTCGATTACAGTAATTTTGAAGTGCTGCTTAACTTTGCTAATGATTTAAGTCAAGTTACATTTTTTTTAACGGTGTGACCTCTCAACGTTTCGTGGGTGAGAGCCTTACACTATAAGGTGCCTCACAAGACAGGTATTCCAGCTGTTATATTACAGAACTCATCATTTTTCTCTGTGCCGTGTGGGGCTGGCTTTAGAATTGTCCCACCCCTATCCACCCATGGGAGTCGTAAGAGCCGACTGCGGGAATACCGGAGGAGTGGGCAGCAGCAGTGGGCGATTACGGCACTATCCCCCATATGAGCGAACCACATGTGGCGTTCTCTCGGGGAGGCCTATGTCCAGCAGTGGACTTCGAAAGGCTGATGGATGGATGGATCATTTTTCTCTTCAGGATCCTCACCAACTGTATTCCCCTTGCCTAGAATTGGTAACTAGCTAGTAACATCTTTGGTCTTGTATCTATAAGCTACGGTAATCGTATGCTACGGTCATATGCATTTTTTACCATTATTGTCTTACCCGCACTGAACCGGCGTGGTGTCCTACGGCCTGCATCCCTCTCAGTGCCGGATTAACCACGTAGCAAGAGTGGCAAATGCTACG
The DNA here is from genome assembly GCA_948253155.1 of Leucoma salicis. Lineage (NCBI taxonomy): Eukaryota > Metazoa > Arthropoda > Insecta > Lepidoptera > Erebidae > Leucoma > Leucoma salicis. The sequence goes on along the minus strand of OX411820.1, from coordinate 5,754,944 downwards.
GGCCCCGCGAATTGGGGGGCCCCGCGCTACAACGCCTGTCCGACCGTAAAAAGAAAATACTTTGGAAAATCCAAAAGTGCACGCCTCATAATCTTCATTTTTTCACAATAAAATTGATTATTTGGTAAGTAACTAATAATGTATTGGTCTTACTAAGTAGTTTTCAATAAATCACATAGATAGCGCTAATTTCAAAAAGTACTGTGGTTTTCATGTCTTATACGCCATCTAGCGCTAATTTTAAGAAGTACTTCTATATTGGTCTATAGAAATAGTTCTCACGAAATAAGGATAGCGCTGGTTTTTGTGTCGCGTCGAGCGTAAATATCCACCATTTTTTGTTTATTTAATAACAATTAAACCACATCGAATCAGACCGTGAAAAGTGATAGGGCCCTATTCGTAGTTATACTGTATCATAAAAGAGAAAAAAATACTCCATTAGTAAAGTATTTCTGTCGTTACCTATCGTGTTAACACACACTACCTACAACACACGGACGTCCAAGACAGAACTTTTTTAAACAGTTTTTGAACTACCTAGTTTAAATAACAAAAATGGCATCAAAAATATCATGAGTGTTAAAAATAGTATTTTTTCTTGATATGTGTGTGTATACATATATTATTTTACAAGTGCAATATATGATAAATAGAGACATTTTAAGATTGAAAAATCTGCTGTTCTGCATGAAACGAGAGTAGTAACCACCTCAACGCTTCGCTTATGAGGCGTGCAATAAGTTTAGATAAGCGTAAAATATCTTGCATGCCTTATACGCGAAACGCTTAGGCTATGCTTCAATCCCGCCTGAATATCTAAAACTCGATTTCGTCACGTTAAATCGTAGGTATAGGTATAGGTTGTGTACGTCAAATCGTAGGTGTAGGTTTGAGTTTGATTGTTCGTATGTAACTTTGATTGTACCTAATAAATATTTAAAATAATATACGTTTGAACTATTTTATTACCCAAAGTTAAAAAAAGACAACCATTTTTTATCTATATTTTTTTGCAGTTGACATGCTCAGCAACTTTTTGAAGTACAAATTATTTGTGAATGAGGAATAAGAAATTTTTAGTACAAGTGGGAAACGACTCCCGCAAATAATTTGTACTTTAAAAAGCAACCAATTTGATTTGTAAAAGTCATAAAAAAAATATAGGGAGTTTATTTCAAAAACTAGTATCATTACACGCACACAGATATACGTGTTCCGTGTTCCTATAGCATAGCCGCTCCGGGTTGTCACGCACACACATTTTCGGTTTTATCTCTAATCTGAGTTTAATACCATAAACTTGAGAACCTAAATCAAACCAAGGGCCTCTTGGCCGAATTTGCTACAGGCTCCGCGCTGGCTTAATCCGGCACTGATCCCTCTCACTTTGAAAGGAGACCCAATATGGTCCGTGACAGTATATAATGGGTTGATAAAATAGTAAAGGAAACATTCACACATTGGGTAATATTGGTTTAAGCCACATATTGTAGTCACAAATTTATAAAATACTAGCTTTTGATTTTAGTTAAGTCTAATCATGAGCTATCAAACACAAAAGTTTCATTAAAATCCGTCCTGTAGTTTTTGCTTGAAGCCAAAACAGAGTAAAATTCTAAAAAAAAATATTTTGTGTTCAGAGGCGCCTAAATACCCTATACATTACTTTTTCTTAAATATCTTAAATGCACATACATATTAGCTCTGTTACAGCTTTATAATAGTATCTATCATAAAACAGTTAACTTTCAATTTGAAGTGAACATTACCTATATACCTACATATTATACAAAAATTTACACAATAGTTGGACAATGCTGCTCTCTAATTGAACAATACTTTAAGTTATTAAAGCATATCATTGTAACATCTCTTGAAACCTGCTAAGATATTCGTTTGGTAAATATTTTTATATAAGTAAACAGTACGCTGACCGCGGTCTAGAGAGTTTTGCGCGCCCTACTTGTGCCGCCTGTGATTTATATTTGACACGGTTATTATGCGCACTACAATATAAAAATATGTATTTACGCTAATAAATGGAGATTATTCGAGATTGTGTAGGTATATATCTTTTTAATAGTAGTATGTAAATAGATCAAATAGATACCGGCACAAGTAGCTCGTTTCCTATAACTCTCGCACGCGCACATTATATCATAAGCATGCGTTTTTAATCGAGAGATTACGGATTTGAATGCCGGGTTAGATCTTCAAATGGTGCTCGGTTATTAAAAGCTTTTATTTAGATACCCCAGTCCCTGTATCTAACTGTGTGTACATAATCAAATCTTGCATTTAATAAACTACATAAATGATGGTGGCTCTTGATATTTCTTTTTGTGATGTGTATTTTTTTCTTTTAACTTACCTACTTCAATTCCTTTGCTGTATCTACGGGTAGATACAGCAAAGTAATTGAGCGATCTGAACATATAATGGAATTACGCAATATCATCGAGTTTAGACTTTTTTTTGTGTGAAGTTGGTTGTTAGGCTCAGATGGCTATGACAACCTTACCCGGACAATTGGTGAGCGCAGAGGGCTCTCAACCCAAATTAAGTTTAGGATAGTTTCTTTAAAGTTTAAAGTAGGTAGGTGCTCTGGTCTGTCCGGATAGTGACAAGAGGTACTCTTTTAATTAAACTACTAAATTCCATCTAGTTGGGGCCTGATTAAATTGCCTTGCTTAGTTACCTCAACTAAAATAAGCGTTTTATAATGTACTAGCTTTTAGGTTATATCTCAGGTTCAGGTTGGTACTTATTCATAGCAGCGAGATAGTTAGGTAGGTTTTAAGTCTAACCAAGAGCTACAAAATAAAAACAATTCGTATCAAAATCCGTTCAGTAGTTTTTACGTGTTAAAAATGAACAAATATACACACATTTCTGTTAAAGCTTTAGGATTCGTGAATTCGCAACTAAAAAGTGAAAAAAAAAACTATAAGTAGAAACATGTTATATTTTGATAGCAAAAGAAAAGCAGGTCAAAAATATTATTTTATTTTTTGAATAGATCCCATCCCATAACGAGTACTTACCTAATCGCCCGTGTACAACGCACAAAAGTAATGATTTCAAATAACTAAATAATTAATACCGTTTTAATTTAATAAAATAGTAATAATTATTTAGTACCGTGATATGGAGCAGTTAAAATGTAGTTTTGTTTATTATCAAAGTCACTAACAAGCGCGACCGGTTGACATACATTCAAATAAATTTGAAATTGAGATGTTGTAATGCTTCCGAATGTATTACTAATGTATCTGAGACACGCGACTAGTCTTGTATGACCCTTTTATTGGACAATATTATTAAGAACATTGTGTATGTAGAAAAAGAGAACATTAGTGCGAGCGGGACTGGGTATGGCCATCGGTCAGTGCGATGGCTTAGCGGTTAGAGCACTTCCCCGCATTGGAAGGCACCCAGGTTCGTATCCCACTCGCACTAAATTTATCTTTTTGCACATTTACAAATAATTTGTTCTTTAAAAGTAGCTGAGAATGTCAAGTGCTAAAATACAGATCAAAATGATCAATATTGTTAAAATTTACAACTTGATTGCGTTCATCGTTGGATTTACACAAGTATTCTTGCCGCGAAAGGCAATGCTCCGATGGTTAGGACATGTGGAAAGCTGGACTTGCGACTGGTTAAGAAGATATACAGTGCGAAATTGGAAGGATCTAGGTACAGGGGAAGACCGAGACTCACCTACCTAGATCAAATCAGCCAGATCAAATGTATTGAAGGAAGGTGGAGTCAGGAGTCTCCGAAACCGGCGAGCGTGTATGAAGAGAATTATGAATGTTGAGGAACAAATTATTTGTGAATAAGGAAAAAGAGATTTTTTGTACTAGCGGGAATCGAACCCGCGCCTTTTTCCTTATTCACAAATAATTTGTACTTTAAAAAGTGGCGAAGCATGTCAAATGCTAAAATATAGATCAAAAATGTTGAGGAAGCTAGCAATGCATGCAAGTACTCTCTGCCTACCCCGCAAGGGAAATGGCCTGATGATAAGTAAGTATTTTTGCTGCTTTTTAACCCCCGACGTATCTCTGTGGTATCATAGCTTCCAAACAGCTAAACGGAATTTGATTTAGTTATTTTGTTTGAAAGGTAACTTGATCAATATATTTAAAAAATATTTTCGGTTGTTTGAAGGATACCATTTTTTTCACCAACTTATAGTATTTATTTGGATCGTTTTTGGGATCATTGGAATGGTCTCCAATACGTTTTAAATAGACAGCTACCAGGAATCTGTAATATATAGTAACGAGACAGGTCAGAGGGTCAAGAGTTAGATAGATAGCTAGATAAATGAACTCTTTATTATAACACCGTCACAATTATTGATGTTTTTTTAGGCATAGAAAAAAAAATTCTAGTCGTAGAGCTTTGTTTATCCCAGTATGAATGGGGCGACTGACTGGGGAAGTACCACCCTCTCATAAAAGATCAGCGTGAAACAACGCTAGCTACCGTTGTGTTTAATATAGTAAGTGAGAGCGCTGGCAGCCCAAACACCCTCCCTCTCCTCTCTTTATTATCCTTCCTATCCTATCCTTAATATCCTTCCTATCCATCTCCTATCCCTTTCCTTGGAGACAGCTACTCGCTAGTGATGCCTCTGGTGTTGGGGCTGCTATAGCGTCTATAGGCCACGGTAAACCGCTTATTTGCCACCCACGTAGTTTAAAAAAAAATGAAATGAACACACACAACGAGGATGTTTTGAACCTGCATCTCCTGGAAAACCGTCCAAGATACTTTGCCAATTGCCAGTTTTCCAGGAGCAATCCTACTCGTGACTGTTATTTTCGATTTCTCATTTTCGCACTTTGTGTTAACTTATATGGCTAAAACATGTCAAATGCTGAAAAGATTTATAAAATATCAAAATATTTAATAGGGGACTTAAGTACCCCAAGTTATTATTTAGTATGAACTTTAATTGTGATAATTAAGCTTACCTGTCCGAATAGTGTATGCAAATAGCATTATTATTATTTTTTAACTACCTATTATAAAATATTAAAAATTAGCTTGTAGCCAATGCCCACAATTTTACAAAAAAAAAATAAGTTCCCTAACAGTGTAGACGTTTCACACGACAAACAATTGATTGGCTAAGCCGAGCAAAAATCATTTACTTTCGTTGCTTTATACAAAGTTCAAACCAGTGCTGGTAGTTACGATGGGAATTGTCACCATTGTTGGTGACATGCATGGGACAGTTTTGTTCAATAAAGTAAAAGTTGAGGTTACGTAGCATTGTGTAAGAGTCGGTACCTAATAGTGTTTAAGATAATGTTGTACTTTTTAATAATACTCTTTGATTGCCTGAGATAACTAGAAAAACTTTTAAGCTTCTTATTTCCTTTATTTTGCACCTAATATGAAAACAGTTTAACAGAACGGTGTCTGTGTCTGTAAATTTGAGAAATAATCACTATTATTAGATTGTTTAGCCGTTTCGGCACACAAAACAATATTTTTTGAATATGTATCTGTTTGTTTGCACATCACTCAAAAGATACTGAAACGATTTAGATGAAACCTTGTTTTATTTTGTAGCTCTTGATTAGACTTAAAACTGGTGCATGTGATGGGTATACATTTCATCGCGCTACTATATCGGAAACTCAGATCAGACATAAAAACTAACTTTTGTCTGCGGTGGAGCTGCAGACAAACGCTAGTGCATTTATAAAATCAACCAGCACGGGTTGCACTGTAGAGCACTAACAGAGTACGTTGTGTACTCGTATCCCTTCGTATCCAGTATAGACTAGGTTGATCTATTGAAATACAAAAAAAAAATTAGCCTTGAAATTAAACCTATTCGGAAAATTACGATTATTGAAAAAAAAGCAGCTAAATCGGGCGTTCTTAAGTGAATTCCATGATTTTAATTTGTATGTCTATATTGTCTATGATAGTTATAAACAACGGAACCGCCAATTAATAACTGTACTTACAATACCAGAACAATACGTAAAATACTTAATTTCAAAGATTTATTAGTTAACCTTTACGCACATTATTACTTCCTAATTTCATAATAGAGAAGTGCCTATAAATATTAAAATTATATTGGCTACGTAACGTACGATTCAACTAATCAACAATTTATTATTATAACAGCTGTATTCATGTGATTGGATTCCACGATTTCACAATTGAAGGAGACGTCGAAATCTATTTTGACAGGACAACATCTGCATTCTGTACTTATGTTAACTTTCCGGTTATTTTTATCTAGGTAATTCAAGATTAAATTATAGTAGTACCTAGGTAGTGTTTAGCTACCACTGAAGGAATGTAATATAGTTCCGGTGGCTCGCCAACAAAGGCGGAGAGACGGTACACGGCGAGTTTCTTTAGTGGGTGAGGGCCCCTCACTACCCTATTCGTTCCCCTGAACGACAGGGTGTGTGATTACTAATATCTTTCCTGCCTTAACAAAAAAAAGGTAGTATTTAGCTCAAGGTTCATCTGGCAGTCAGATGGGTGACCAAAAAGTGACACCTATTTGTGGACACCTGACCACCTACGTGCTTCGGAAGGCACTTTAAGCAGTGGGTCCGGCTTTCCAATACAATCCTGAAAGTAGTTACAGGTCGTCAGTCCTGAATAAAAATCTGACTCCGGTCTTGTTCTAAGGTGGCCAGTGTTCCTCTTAGTTGGACCATGGAGGTCGGATAGGCAGTCGTATTAATACTAGCGAATCAGCTAAAACAGAACAGATCGGAGGTTGACCCCAACAAAAAGGATTAGTCTAGGGCAGGGGTCGGCAACCTGAATGTAACATAGTTCCAGTGGCCCGCCAATAAAGGCGGAGAGACGGCACACAGTGGGTTTCTTTATTGGGTGAAGGTCCCACTACGACGGGGTGCGCGGTTTGTTAAGGAGGGATATAATGTTAGAAACATTTTATCCCTCCTTAACAAAAAAAAGGTGTCGGCAACCTTTTGAGTCGGTAGAGTAAAAAATTACAATTTACAAAATGTTTGTTTTAAAGAGCCACAAAAATGTTTCTTGCCAACAATAAATAGTACTTGCATAAATAAAGTTTTAAGATTATAAAAACTAATCTATTTGTTCATAAGAAAATTGTTTATTGTTACAAGTAGTAGATGAGAGATAGAAATGGTGCCTAATCCTCGTTAATCGATTCAAAACGATTAGTGTTTTTTTTTTAATAAATAATATTTGCGTATGGAACTAAAGAACAGCTTCACATCCAAAGAGCCGCATGCGGCTCGCGAGCTGCAGGTTGCCAACCCCTGGTCTAGGGAGATGAGTAGTATTTAGGTCTAAACTAAATTAAACGCAACCTGCATTTTTTTAAAACTGTTACTTCCTACTATTCTGCACTGGTCTGCTCTCAGAATATGAGAGATCCAGGCCATACTTCTTAACATTGACCTAATGCTAAGTAGATATTTCTAGATATTAGTGTATCCAAACAAACATAAAAACAAACCAAACTAAATATACATAGTAAATATAAAACAGTTTCTTTTTTAATGCAGTGCCGCGAGGAGATTGCTCTGATTTCCCCCTGAACGATTTTATTGATGTGACTAACACATGCGTACCATCTTATAAATCTTACCACAAGACTAATTAGTAAACATCTCACAGCTTCTTTTTATATTCATGTGATCCACTCTGTATTTATCTTATGTTTTGCTCTAATCCGCGATTTTGTCGCCGTAGAATTTGTTATATTCTTTTTGTGCGGAACCCGTATTATATTTTTCAAAATAAATGTACCTAGTACCTAGCCTAAATTACTGTTTATAACATAAGCTATCTACCGTCTAAATCGGTACACCGTTTCGAAGATTACCTTAGATTAATTCAGTCGCACATCACTTAAAAACTACACGTCACGGGTAACTGAACGGATTTTGAAGATTTTTTTTCTTTGATAGCTTTTAGTTAGACTTAAAAACTGGCATATTTTATCCCATTACTATATAACCTAAATACTAGCTTTTATATGCAGCGGAGCCGTAAGAAAAGGCTACATTGTTAGCTATATGTCTGTACCTACATTTAAGATATTTGAGAAAAATGACTGTATTATGCTATATAGGCGTGTCTAAACACAAAACGATTTTTTTTTAGTTTTTTGTTGTTTGTCTGTTTATCTGTTTGTTTGTTCGCACATCACGCAAACACTACTGAACAGATTTTGATGCATCGTTTTTATTTCGTAGCTCTTCATTAGACTTAACAACTGGTATACCTACATTTTATCCCGCTACTATATCGGTACCCTAAGATATAACCTAAGCTTTTGGCTGCGGCGGAGCCGCGGGCAAAGGCTAGTACTATTATAAAGCTGTAACAGCTGTGTCTGTACATTTAAGATATTTGTGAAAAAATTACATAATTAGGCTATATAGGCTTCTCTAAAAACAAAACGATGTTTTTTAGATTTTTTGTCTGTTTATATGTTTGTTCGTTCGCGCATCACGCAAAAACTACTGAACGGATTTGACGCAACTTTTTTATTTGGTAGCTCTTGATTAGACTTAAAAACTGGTATACATCTTATCCCGCCAAATGAAGTCTAATGAAGTAATTTTTTCTCAAATATTTCATATGTACAGTACAGACACAGCTACTCTGTTACACCTTTATAATAGAATAGAAGTAAGGATGATTAAATTTGATATCTACCCTTTTTTTTATACTACATGGCTAACAAGCATACAGCCCACCTGATGGTAAATGGTTATCGTAGCCTATAGACGCTAGCAACACCAGATGCATCACTCGTGTGGCATCCTCTCCAAGGAAAGGGATAAGAAGAATAATCAGGATAGGATAGGAAGGATAATAAGGAGAGGATAGGGAGGGGGTTTATGCCTCCGGTGCTCTCACTTACCATACGAAACACAACAGTAGGAAAAACTACGGTTGTTACACGCTGATCTTATGTGAGAGGGTGGTACTTTCCCATTCGTGCTGGGATAAGCACGGCTCTACCACTAGATGATGGCATATTTGGGCACAATTGCAATAAAAAAAAATAAAAAACGGTAAATAAAATATCGTGGGACAGTAATGAGGTCAAATATCTCTTAAGATATCACAGTCGGATCATTAGCTTGTGCAGAAAATCTAATTTTGTGCACTTTAGAGAATAATCAAAGTGAAAATTGATAATCGATCACGACTTGCTTTCTTTTTTCTCAATGTTCACAGTGATAAACTGACAGCTTAGAGGTGAAATTTTGTGATATTATTAGTGCCGATAAGGGCTAATAATATAACTATTACATTCCTCACAAAATATAAAGCTTAAGTTTCAAGATTAAAGTAGTTTATCTTCGCTAGCGTCATAGTGTAAAAAGATAATTTTGGATAGGATTTGCCTAAACTACAGTATCAAAGAAATATGTAAATTTTCACGGTTCTAACCCTAGCCACCCTATTCTTTCCCACGGGTGTCGTATGAGGCGACTAAGGGAAGTAAGCAATTATCATCTATTGCATGACTGGTAGTAGGGCTGCGTACCAAGTGGGAATACTCACTTGGTATCGGGCCCGAGCGGGTGGGTACCCTCCTCTCCCGTGAGACCGGTCATGAAGCACATCGTTGCGTTTTGGCTGTAGCAGGAGATAGCGTTTATTCTTTCATTTCATATCGGTGAAATGAATAATGGTGAGCAGCGGCTTGACAATACTCTCAATATAGTTGAGTCCATGAGCGGCGGTTACCATTTACCATCAGATGGGCCGTGGCTCGTCTGCCACTATATGCAATAAAAAAATAACATAATTGTGATTAGTATTTTTATCGTTTGAGAAGCTTATAGCCACTCAACATATTTTTATGGAAAAATAATGTCTAGAACAAATAGAGTTTTAGCAGGATTTAAACATGATTTTAGCCTTTTTCCGATATAGAAACTAGTAACATTATGTAGTTTAGCTACTCGTATGCAATATATTATGAGTATTAATAAAAAAAATATCGTAGCAATGAAAGATTAATTCAATTCTTAAAAAGCAACAATTAAATGTTGTTTTTTTAATTAAAACGTTATAATTTAATAGCATCTAATTAATAACATAGCATCACGCCTGTATTCCCCGAAGAGGTAGGCAGGGGTGCATTATACACCCACGACTCGCCAGCTATGTTTAAGTCCCACGTAATAGGGGGCGAGCCTATTGACGTCTACCGGGCACATTTCCAAACTCCGGGGTGCCACTGAGAATTTTTCCTTTTTTTTTTACGAAAAATCTCAATATCACTGCCCGACTCGGGGATCGAACCTGAGATCTCATGATCAGCAGTCGCTTACACTACCGCTGCACTACAGAGGCAGTTAAATAATAAGCATAGTTATAGTTTATTAATAGGCTTACAAAAATATACGATAGAGAAATAATTGAACTAGGAAATTCCAAGTACATCCAGTAATTATTTCACAATCACTGAAGGAAGTGTAGGGCCAAACGTGTGTAGCAAGTTAATTGTGTTAATAGTTGCGTGTATGTAGTATGTTACCGAGTTATATTAGGTGGTTGTAGTGATGTAACACATTGATTCGCTTCTATATGTATGTCATGGTAGCTCAACAATGTGTCGCCATTCCTGGGAGTGTCATTTAATAAGAGAAGAGAAGTAAGCAAGTATTATTTCGAGAGAATTAAACAGCACTGAGGATAGAGTCATTTACCTGTACTACTATAAAGCTTGGAACTTAACAGCTGATGAAACGTGGGTGTGTAATACACCTCTGCCTACCCCTTCGGGGAATACAGGCGTGATGCTATGTTTTTACTATAAAGCTGTAACTGAGCTGAGTCTTGGTTACAGTTATTAGAAGATTAACGAATGTATTAGTCTATTTAGGAACCTCTAAACATAAAACATTTTTTTTTTGGAATTATTGTCTGTTTGTTTGCACATGACATAAAAAACGATTGAACGGGTTTTAATAAAACTATATATGTTTGTTTAATAGCTCTTGATAAGACTTAAAAAACTGGTATATGTTTTATCCCGCTACTATACCAGATATACCTACTTTTGTTTGAGACGGAGCTGCGGACAAATACTAGTAGTTCATAAAAACATAATATTTTACTGTCTTATCTTATTTAAGAGAATAAATTCTACACATTACGAAATAACATTTTTTTTTATTATCCACTTTTTGGGTAATTTTGATACTAGTTATATCAGTTCTCCCGTAACCATGGATGCTATCAAAGTATCCCACAAGTTAGGATAGTAGGGAATCAGGTAAACACGATAGATTACGTAAAATGAATTTAATTTCATATTGATTCATGAGAAGCCGTGACCAAAATGCTGGCTTTTACTTTAGCAAAGGATTAGCCTCGCTATCTATGTCCAAGGCAATGTTGCCACTCTTTTGGGCACGTTGCCAGCAGTGAAATGTTACTTGAATGAGTTTTCACCCTCTTGGTCTAAGGTTCGTTCAATGATCATATTAGTTTTTATTTATATTTATTTTTATTATAATAGAATTACATAGTTTAGTTTGTATCTCCTTATTTATTTTTGTAGAAGAACAAATGTATCGTTTTTAAATTAAAAAGCTAATATATTTGAAAAAAAAGCATGTGTCGCTTGTATTCTTACTTAGACAGATAAACTAAAAAAAGGTGGACATTTAATTTCACTTTTCACTACAATGGAATGGTTGCTTATTAAACTTATTACGAAACGTTCATTGGCATTACTCACGGAACCCTTACTAAACAAACAAAATGAAAGTGTATTGGACATCCGTATCAGGGGCGTGATATTCTGTTCACGTCTCTGGAAAGTGGTGATGTCACTGATACAATGGCGAAGGTCATGGTCTTTGAATGACGATAAATTACGCAAAAAGATTTTAGTAGTAAAACAGTTCAGAAAAAAATAATACACTTTTTTTAAATTAAAGTACTGACAATAATAGACAGTATTTTTTGAAACCGATGAAATGTTAGTCGAATTTCGGTGAATGCGGTCTTTCCAAAGAAGACGCTCATAACAAAAAGTTCACTTGAAATACTATTTCTGAAGAATACTATTTGATATATAGATATCATATGGATAGCCATACTATTAAAAATCTATAATAGAGCTATGTCTGTACATTCAAGATGTTTAAGAAAATAAATACCTATTGTTTTAGAAGTCTCTGAAGATAAAATATTTTTTAGAATATTTGTCTGTTTTTTGTCCACAACATCACGTCAAAACTACTGAAGGGATATTTTATGATAAAAAAAAAATATACTCTTTTTGTTCGATAGCTTTCGATTAAACTTAAAAACTGGTTTATCCCGTTACTATATCGGGAACATAGCACCTAAATCCGGGCAAATCCAAACTCCGGACTGCTACTGAGAATTTTAAATTTTGCCGAAAAAGCTCAATAATATGGTCCGACCCGAAGCCTTATGATCAGCAGTCGCACACACTACCGCTGCACTACTGAGGCAGTTGGAAACCTGACATATAATACATTTTTAAAACTACTCTTGAATTTACAGACCTTCCAAAATGCACACTGGATACGAAGAATTACCTTTTAAAGCTTTATAATCGTAAAGATAGATACAATCAAACTACACGATACAAGACATGGTAAGCCAAAGATTATTTTCTTTGTGAAAATCGAACCCTGAATATTTGGTATCGAGATCGGTACTTGAAACACTATAATACCCTATTTTTGCAATGAGTTGCAGCGATAGAGTAGGTTATCTTTGCTATGGTACGATCCTACTATCACGGATGTCAAATTGTTTCCGTTCAACGCCAATTGTAGTGTTCTCTAATTACATATAGCACCGAAGAAAATATTTCCACGGTGCCGTCCATGCGCTCCTCCTACTGTGTACGTCCTGAGTGACGGCGTGTCGCGCATGCGGAATCCGCCGCGCACTAAACAAAATCACTCGACATGATTGAATGATTGAAACTGTCCGGACTGCAAGCGGACGCACATTCAAACAATTTTCTTGTGCGGCATATGTCGCATATGCGATACGCCGTCACTTAGGACGCGCACTAATTGGCTCATTTACTTTCCTCGTGTCCAATTTCACCACAAATACTATCATACATTGAAATAATAGTCTACAATAATAATAATAATAATAATAAACTCCTTATTTCAAGTAGCCAAGACTCATATTTATGTTAGTAACAATAATACTTATAAATGTATGTTAGTATCTTTTATATACATTTAGGTAAGCGCAAATAGAAATTAATTTTAGAATTGCAACTTATAGATATATTATGTACTTTTACTAATTGGATAATAATAGATGTAAACAAGAAAAAAAAAGTATATATATATATTAAGAACATCCCTTGATGTTCATCATGCATCATTGCCTCAGCATTCCAGCCGATAGCCTGGAACAACGACTTATAATAACGCAATCCAGTCTCTGGACCATCATGCACAATATCTTATTGGATCCGCCCCGCATCCTGCGCACCAATGATGCACATCTTTTTCTCATAATTGAGTAAAAGCAATCTAAGTATATTTGCTTCTGCAAACATCCCCGATGCACTACAGAAGCGAGGCAAACCTATCAGTGCTCTGAATGCATTATTGTAATGTACACGGAGGGCGCTGTATGATTTCTGTGAAAAACGTACCCACAGATTGCAAGTATAAAAAGATGCGCAGTATGCTCTAAAAAGTGTCTTTTTCACATCCTTAGAGGCTCACGCGAATCTGCGTGTGATCATATTGGCTCTAACTAACAGCGCCCTCCGTTCTCTCTCAATATCGTCATCATCTCTGAGGCTAACAGTCAATAAGTGTCTAAGATATTTAAATTTGTACACCCTAGATAACGGTACATTATTTAATGTCACTGGTGGCACCGTTTCCGGGTATTTTCCACCAGCTCCAAATACCATAACAACACTTTTCTTAGGGTTATATATGAGTCCATGATCCCTGGCATATTTTTCACAAACGCTCAATAATTTCCTTAAACCACATACTGACGCACTGAGCAGCACCATGTCATCGGCGTAGCTTAAATTATTTACGCTTATGCCGTCAACATGGCAACCGACTCTGGTGCCGCTCAGCTCACAAATTAGGTGATCTATATATAAATTGAACAGTGTAGGAGAGCTTAATCCCCCCTGTCTCACACCACACTCCAATTTGTACGAGCTCGAATACGTTTCAGCCCATCGAATACTGTTAACCTGGTTCCCGTACCAATATTTAAAAATATTAATAATTTCTGGTGGTACTTTAGTATCTTCTAGTTTTTTCCAGAGAACATCGTAGGAAACCAGATCAAATGCACTCGATAAGTCTAGGAAACTGGCGTAGACAGGTGTCCCACGATCTGTGTAGTCCTCACAGTTTCCTTAAGACTAAATATTGCGCTTTCTGTAGATAAAGCAGTACGGAATCCGAACTGATTATCATGTAATTGTACATACTTATTCAGCTGCGTATTAAGCACACTGTCCAATATCTTAGAAATTACCGTGGCCATTGAAATAGGCCTATAATTATCCTTATCCGTTAAGACACCCGTTTTATTTTTAGCTACTGGCACAACAATAGTTTTTAACATATTTTGAGGTAAATATGCATGACTCATACAAAGGTTATAGAACAATGCCAATACACGTGGCAAATGTGGGCCAGCATAACGTAGATGTTCAATGCTGAGCCCGTCATGGCCTGGAGACTTACCTCTTCTCATTGACTGTATGATAGATTGCACATCTTTTGCAGTTATTTTAGTTCCCAGTACCATTTTAGGCACAGCATTGACCACCACATGGGTCGGACCCAATGATGATTTTACTAAAAATTTGTTTTTAAAAGCTTCCGCTATTTTTTGAGCATCACTTATGGCATCGACGCACACAGGAAGACCAGGCTTATGATGAAGTTTATTGGTATCTATCCAAAAACCACAAAAGTCCTTATTGTAATGTTTAGACGCCAGTATATCCATTTTTATCTGGTCCTGCCTATTCTGGCACCACTTTAAACGTGATTTAAAAATTCTTTTGGATTCACACATTTCATTATAACAATTGCCATAAGTAGGTCTACCATACCATGTCCAAGTAGCAAATTTATGCCTCGCTATCCTGTGCGCCTCAGCAACATATTTGTTCCACCCAATAATAACCCTCCTATTATTACGGGTATAACTACCATGGCCCACCGCAGATGATCCACATAATGCTTCAACAATATGCTCATACATTTTATCAATAAGCTGTCTATGATTTAAATCTGTACACATTTGATTACAGCAATACCGTAATTGAGGTGGGCGGTCAATTGACCGAAGCCTTTTATCACATTCAGTGTTATATAACTTAATTTGAGAAGAATGTCTCTCTCCCCAAAAAGTACTATTGTTGTTGTTATTGTTAACACTAAGACTAGACACACATATTTTAGCTATAACTGCATCAAGGTTACATTCCATAATTAAAGGTAAGTGGTCAGACCACACACTGAGTTACCACACAGTGGTCAAGGCACCTTGTAGACCCATGGGCCTGACTAATAAATGTGTAAGTATTAGACGATATCCCTAAAGTATTTACGTCAACAACCAATCTTGCTCGTCACAGAACCCAGACAATTCCTGAAAGAAACTTTCCGTTGGGTGAGCATTAAAGTCCCCTAATATGTAAACACGGTACTATTATTATCAATAATTGCACTCACCGCGCTTAGGATATCCGTGTAGTCCGTTAAATTACATATTAAATATATATATGCTAAGCACTAGTATTGATTTTTCTCCGAGTATTATTTTAATTGCACTTATTCGCAGATTATCACACGGAATAACCAACACATTTGAGAAGACGCAATGACTGGTTAATTTTATGTTACTGTACAAGGGATTTCGTAGAGTATAAATTATTTGTGAATAAGGAAAAAGAGATTTCTAGTAGGAGCGGGAGTCGAACCCGCGTCTTTTCCAATCCGGGGAAGGGCTCTAAGCCACTGAGCTATCCTACCGATCTTTCGATCATCCCAATTTCCTCATCACATTTGTCTTACGACCAACGCCATCTATCGGCAAGCATTTACATGCATTTGTATATATTATATACTATATTGGTATAGTAAGTTTAATTTTGCAATTAAAATTCATACTAGTAGTGGAGCATGTCAATTGCTAAAAAATATAGATCTAAAGAGGAATTTCGTCTTAGAATAAGTAGGATGAAAATCATGGTCCCAAACTTCCCTAATGTTACAACTTCACACGCCGTAGAAAAAATCTCATGCATGCAGGTTTCCTCAATATATTTTTCACCGAAATTAGGTAATAGAAAAAAGGGCAAAGGAAACTAAACAATAGGCAGGTCTATTATATTTTTTTAAGTTGTAACTGAACTTGGCCGTGTGGGGCCGGCTTTAGAATTGTCCCATCCCTCTCTACCCACGGGAGTCGTAAGAGCCGACTGAGGGAATACCGGAGGAGTGGGCAGCAGCACTCCCTCGAGTATTAACAACATCCACTGCGATCGCCAACCCATCTGCCAAGCGTGGCGATCACGGCATTATCCCCCCTTTGGGGAGGCCTATGTCCAGCAGTGGACTAGAAGGCTGATGGATGGATGGAACTGAAATAATGGCTTATTGAACTGCATTGAAATAATGAAAGTGCGATTGAACTCTCAAACCCGTCAATCATTTTTAATATCGACTTAGTTATACCTACTTATTTTGTTGAATATTATGATATACTACAGCTATTTTATTGTAATAAACTTGTTCCACGCAATAAAGTAGTAAAGTTAAATTTCGTGCGGATGGAGTCCTAGATAGCAGGTAGGTAGTTTAACTATTAGCAGGATAAGTCGAGATAAAAATAATTCACAGATTAACTTCCCAGAAGTACGAGCAGGTCTAAATAATACATAGTACTGATAACCCACTAACAGTAACAGAAGTAAAGAAAAAGCTTAAACCAGGTATTTATGTTATGAGAACGGAAAACTGTCTTCAATCCGTAACATGTTCTAGACAAGTTTCTGCGGAAACCGATAATTTTAATTAGAGTTATTGAGACTAGCTGTCAAAATCATGGCGTGTTTCTTTACACTTTTCAAGGCGTTAAGGGGCAGTATACGGAGCATTATTTTATAAAACTACAATAATATTTATAACTACCGGAAGAACCGGATTTATCGCTGTACATAAACCATAATCTAATAACTAAAATAATATAAATATGAATGGGCGTTTTTTTGTTGGTTAACGTAACTAGGTAACCAACGATGATGAAATTTAGCAAACATACAAGTCAGAGCATTTACGGTATAAAAAAACTAGACGACGCGGGACGTCTAGCTGATGTGAAAACATCAAAATTATTTTGTAGAAATAAAATCATCATAACTTGACAAAGTACTCCTCAAGACGAATCAAACGAGTATAAACTCGATAGGGTTGCGTCATTTCATTACAGAGTTACAGTGGCCACCTTCCAGCTCCATCGTCAGATCTTGGATACCATCAAGAGACAAAGTACTCGTTAAGACAAATCATACAAGCCCAAAGTCGATGGAGTTATGTCGTTTTATGACGGAGTTCCTATGGCCACCTTCTAGCTCCATCATCAGACCCTGGATACCATCTAAAGACAAAGTACTCGTCAAGAAGAATCAAATGATTCCAAACTCGACGGGGTTGCGTCGTTTCATTAGGGGAGACTGAGGACACTTGATCCCTAGGCCATAACAACAAAAGTAAAATTTATTTTTAAATTCGTAACATGCCACACTGATCTTAACTGCCATCGTCAATGAACAACTATCCTTTTGAAAGCTTAATATCGACAACTTCAAAGCAGTGGTGCAATTTTGTATACAGCGTGTCAACTCCTTTTTTGATTGCTATTTTAAGATATTCATATAAATAAATTACGAATTATATTTAAAATTGCTTATACCTAATTTATTAAAGTGTGTGTAGAGTAGTTTTCTTTAATTAACATTTTGTTTTGATTTCGAAAAATATTTTTTTTGTAAAATAACGGTCCAGGGTACACTTGATCGTGGCAAATTCGGGTAGACTTGATTATGGGATCAAGTATCCCTTACATTCTTGCAAGATAATATGTTTTTGCTTTGTTACTTACTATAGATTTTAAAATGCCTAGAATATACAAAAGGAAGGGTTGACAAACTCCAACCAATAGACAAAATAAAAGCCATTAGTCAAAGCTGCCCTAAAAGGTAAAATAATAGCTTAAAAAGCATAGCCAAGTCCTTCAATGTGCCTCTAATGACGTTGAAAAGGTATGCAAGGAAACAAAAGTAGCAAGAATATGGTTAAGAATTTAGAAGATTAAGGTTGATTTCATACCAAAACAACTGTAATAATAATTAATAAATAAATTAATTAATAAATTAGAAGATTTTTTTTTCATAAAGCGTCTGCAAAAAAACGTAATATTAAGGATTAGGAAAACTATAGTTCTTAGGTATCTATGAGGTAATAAATATGTTAATAAATATTAAGTTTCATAAATTACAAATTTCCTACTAAACAAACCTTCATTCATGCATATTATGCATTAAAATGCACTTTTTTTCCTTATGATCAAATCTACCCCATACCACGATCAAGTGTCCCAGAACGTGGGACACTTGACCCTTTTGTAGTCTTCAGGAAAAACGACAAAAAATCAGGTTAACACAGATAAATTTCATAACCGAATGATGCAAAAGGATAGAAGGATAAATTTTCTAGGCAATGATATAAAAATATTCTGTAAAACTTCAATAACCTTAGAGATATTAATGAAAAACCAAAATGGGGATCAAGTGTCCCCAGTCTCCCCTACAGAGTTACTATGGTAATCTTCCAGCTCCATCATCAGACCCTGGGTATCATCTAGGACTGAAGTTCTAGTCAAGACATTTCAAACGAGCCCTAACTCGATGGAGTTGCACCATTTAATTACAGAGTTTCGCATAGCCACCTTCCAGCTCCATCATCAGACCCTGGATACCATCTAAAGACAAAGTACTCATCAGGACGAATTAAACGTGTCCATACTCGACGGCATGGGCAGGCCACATCGCTCGACGAACCGACAACCGTTGGGGAAGAAAGGTTCTCGAGTAGCGACCACGTATCGGACGGCGCAGCGTAGGACGGCCCCCCACCAGATGGACTGACAATCTGGTCAAAGCTGCAGGGAGCCGTTGGATGCGGTCGGCACAGGACCGCTCGTTGTGGCGTTCTCTTGGGGAGGCCTATGTCCAGCAGTGGACGTTGAAAGGCTGATGGATGGATGGACGGATACTCGACGGGGTCGCGTCGTATCAATATAGAGTTACTGTGGCCACTATCCAGCTTCATCATCAGCCCCTGGACACCATCTAGACACAAAGTACTTGGCAAGACAAATCATACGAACCCAAACTCGATGGGGTTGCGCCGTTTCATTATAGAGTTCCTATGTCCACCTTCCAGCTCCATCATCAGATCAGCTCTATGTCATCATAATATTGCATTGTCACATGATATACACATGCGTGTAAAATTTCAGCTCAATCGGAAAACGGGAAGTGTGTCAAATTTAACTTGCAAGATTTGAAAGGGGCAAGTACCTAAAATAAAAGCGTCGCCACGCTAACAGCCGATTTTGCCCTCCCTCCGCATTAAATGTTTCACATCAAAAACATCAGTCTACAGTTTTCAGTGATAGACTGGCATCGAGTTCGATTTTATGGAATTATTTTTTCATGATGGAATGGTGGATGTAAATCCCTATTACTATGAGAGGATACCCGTGCCTAACAGTGGGACAATACTGGGTCGAAAAAAAAATACGTGTCTGAGGTATCTCAGAAAAACATAAATAAACAATATTTTATATCTTTTTCTTCACCTTTTGTCTGTGTGGTGATGGACTAAGAATACAAATGTCACCACCTTATTCGAAAGAATGAATGCGGGAAACCGCGGGTGTCGTACAAGGCGACTAAGGGAAGTAAGCATTATCACCCATTGCATTACTGATGGTAGGGCTTGGTACCAAGTGAGAGTACTCACTTGCTATCGGGCCCGAACGGGTCGGTACCACCGTCTCCTGTGTGACGGGTTATGAAGTACGTCAGTGTGTTTTGTGTGGCAGCCAGAAGATAGTTTATTCTTATTATTAGATAGTTTATTCCGTTTATTCTTTATTTTTTCATATCTGAGAAGTGAAATGGTGCGCAGCGGCTTGACAATACTCTTGGTATAGTTGAGTTCATGAGCGACGGTTACCACTTACCATCAGGTGGGCCGTAGCTCGTCTGCCATCATAAGCAATAAAAAAAAACCTTCAAATTTATGTCATACGGAACACAAACTATTAGTCTAAGAGCTAGCAACTATATGTAACCATTAGTTTTTAATTTCGATACTCCTCTGTACGATAATCATGTTATTGGAGTAGAAAATATAGTATACGATACGTAATACATATATATGAGGTATTAGAGACCTTGGCCAGAGAATATAGGCCTTATTATGTCAATGTGTGCGTCCAATCATCTATGTGATAGCAAGCAACGGCTTCGCGCTAGTTATTTCTAACGGATCTTGCGTACCAATATTTTGTTTTTAACAAATGAGCCGTTGGATATCTTTGATATTTTAATACGATAATATTAATTTTTATGATCTTAAATATTGCAGTAAAGATGAGGAAATGCTTACTTATCAGTGCGAAAATGCGTTTGTTTCACTTTCACGCCGTAACTTCTTTACAGATTATCTTCACATTTTTTGCTCTGAGCCTCGGTAGTCTAATGGTAGTTTATGCGACTGGGAATCATGATTCCACACTACCCTAATCATTACCCCGGCCGATGGGGTGTGTGGTTAGGTACATTTCCGCCTTAAAAAAAAAAGGGGGGGGGGGTGAAAAATAGAAAAAAGTAGGTCAAATAAGTATAATAAAAGTTACATCACGTATGAAATAAAGATTATAACGGATGATGTGCCCATTAATATTTAAAAACATTGTTTTACATAATAAATCTGTGAATATATAATATAAGTATGTGAGATGGAATCCCATTGGGGTTTCGGGTACGATTCCAGGGTCGGGCCATCAAAATTTAATGGATTCCGTCAAGAAATTCTCAATAGGTATCTAGTTTTATAGAAACTTTAAAATCCTGTAAGTACTCGTATAATGTGGTTTTCACCTACATAGTCGAAAAAAACAAGGCCTTCAGGCGGGAGATATAACATTAATATGCAAAAGTATTTTATTAACTAGAAACGCTCCATATTTGAGGCAACTAACGCTGGGCCTCTTTAATCAACCAACTTCAAAAAGGACGAAGTTCTCAATTCGACTGTATAATTCTTTTTTTATATAAAATAACTGATTATAAATTGTAAATAGGTAAGTATACAAGTATCAATGGGTCTCGTGGCGTAGTCGGTAATGTAACCGACTTCCGTGGACGAGGTCGTGGGTTCGATTGCCACTCAGGACAATATTTGTGTGATGAACACAGATATTTGTACTGCATCTGGGTGTTTTCCATCTATTATATGTATGTATTTACAAAAAATAAGTAATATATGTATTATACCTATCCGTAATCTGTAATCTGGTACCCATAGTACAAGCGTTAAGCTTATTTTGGGACCAGAGGACCTTGTTTGAAAATGTCCGTGAATATTTATTTTATTTTATCAATAATGCTTTGAATTAATTAAAATATTATTTTCAGTTTGTAGGTACATGTTAAACGGTTTCTTTTTTTTTTCTAAAAATTTATTCATTGAGAACATTTAGATTTCAGTAAATCGCAACAGCCATACCTAACCCACACACAGATATATACACAGATATTCGTGATATATTATCTGTTCATTCAATATATTGTTTGGTAATAGGTACCTTTAAAAATAATGTATCTGCATATCTTTTTTATTATTACCATCTCACATACTAATAATATATTCACAGATTTATTATGTAACATAATGTTTTTAAATTATAATTGGCACATCATCCGTTATAATCTTTATTTCATACGTGATGTAACTTTTATTATACTTATACTTAGTTGACCTACTTTTTTCTATTTTCTCATCCCTTTTTTAAAGCGGAAAGGTACCTAACCGCACACCCCATCGGCCAGGGTAATGAATAGGGTAGTATGGGGCCCTCACCCACTAAATAAACCCGCCTTGTGCCGTCTCTCCTCCTGTATGGGTGGAACACTGGAGCTATATAACATTACTTCAGTAGTAAAACACCACCCTTTTTTTTGTTAAGGTGGGAAAAAATATTCCTAACCGCACACGCCGTCCTCCGGGGCAACGAACAGGGTAGTGTAGGTCCTTCGCCCACTAAAGAAACCCGCCGTGTGCCGTCTCTCCGCCTTTATTGGCCGGCCACCCATATTACATTCCTTCAGTGGTCAGTAAAACACCACCCTGCCCTAAAGACCATCCCCGAATCGCTTTGTTTTTAAACTTAAATAAGCACACAAAGTAGGCTAAAGCTAAGTAGCTTAAAGTCAAAACAATTATTTGGGGATCATACGAGTACAAATAATAATATATGTATTAAAATTTTCTGTATGGAAATCAAACTTACTTCTACAATTGGCAATAAGAATCGATGTCTAAACGATCACTTCATTTATGCAATACTTTTTTATCAAATATTATTGATGTTTTGTGTTGATAGTAAAAAAAATACTATATTTTTTGTATTCAGTTTTAAATAGGTAGGTTTACGATTAATATAATATTCCTGATTCCTCATAATAAAAATTTTGTAACTATACTTAAGCAACAGGAAATTAAATTGTCGGTTCGTAAAGTAATACGACTTCTGCATTTCGGTTGTCGGAAAGTAATACGACTTCTGCATTTCGAGTACTTATATGAAACAAGTATGTAAAAAACTCGAACTCACCATTCATTTTGTCACTGAAAACAGTCCTAAATATAAACATATCGATCACGAATATACACTTTGCATCACTGCACTTCGCACTGGTTTATTTAGAACACTTGAGTCTGTGGTATGACAGTCTTTGGAAAGTGGCGTGCGCGCAATGGTTTGCGATCGACTGTCTCGCAGACTGTGATGTCTCCACCACCACATAAAAATGAATGCTGAGTATATCGTTGGGGAGGTGTGACATAAAATAATTGCATTTTATTTTCAGTAATTATATCGGTATCATACATGTTTAAGTATTACGTATATAACTGCAGTTTGTTCAACAGTTTTAAATGAACCTTCAAATAGGACCTCTTTGAGAAAAAGTTGAAATTTTCACCATTACCCGTATTCATATTTCGTTGACAATTTGTAGAGATGAAAAAGTATAATGTTCTTTGGCTTACATTCTAGTTTCTTTTCAAGTTTAGTTACGTGTCGTTTAAAATAACTTATAATTTTTTTCTTTGTGTTTACAAATTAAATACGAGTTTTAAATCTCAACGACTAATATCAAGTATTTTTCCGATACATAAATATCCACCCTAGGGACTAAAGTGAATGCCACCAAAGGAATGTAACATAGTTCCAGTGGCCCGCCAATAAAGGCGGAGAGATGGCACGCGGCGGGTTTCTTTAGTGGGTGAAGGCCCCACACTACCCTGTTCGTTGCTCCGAACGACGGGGTGTGCGGTTAGGAACATTTTTTCCCGCCTTAAAAAAAAAGGAACTACAGTAACTGGGTTTTTTAATGATAATTACAAATTAACTAGATTATTTATTAACTGAGGTTTTTTTTGATGTAAAACATCTAATGCGGAGGGAGGGTAAAATCGGCTGTTAACGTGGCGACGCTTTTATTGTATTTGTCCCGTTCAAATCTTGCAAGTTAAATTTGACACACTTCCCGGTTTCCGATTGAGCAGAAATTTTACACGCATGTGTATATCACGTGACAATACAATATTATGATGGCATGGAGCTGATCTGATGATGGAGCTGGAAGGTGGGACATACGAATTCTATAATGAAACGGCGCAATCCCATCGAGTTTGGGCTCGTATGATTCGTCTTGCCGAGTACTTTGTCTGTAGATGGTATCCAGGGGCTGATGATGAAGCTAGAAGGTGGCCACAGTAATTCTATAATGAAATGACGCAACCCCGTCGAGTTTGGACACGTTTGATTCATCTTGAGGAGTACTTTGTCAAGTTATGATCATTATATTTCAACAAAATAATTTCGATGTTTTCACACCTGCTAGACGTCCCGTGACGTCTAGTTTTTTTTTATAAGCTCCCTGCTCGGAACAAAACTTGTATTGCGGAGGACTTTACAAACATAGGTACAATTCACGGATACAAAATACACCCAGACCCAGAACAACCATTTGTAGATAACACAAAGATTTTGTTAGAGGTTTTGTGAATTACTGAAACACACTTATTCTCAGATAAAGTTAAAATAAAATGTTCCATAGCTTCACACAATTTCACCGCTCAGCTTAACTCCTCGAGTTTTTTTTAATTTGAGTACTAAACCATCTCTATTGAAAAAAAATATATATTATCTATTCAGTAAAAAGGTTAGTAACATACAAACAGCCAGTATGAGTAATAAAGTCTATGGGATTAAACACAAAGTGAAAAATGTGAAATCGAAAATAACAGTCACGAGCAGGATTCGAACCTGCATCTCCTGGATACCGTCCAGATGCATTGCCAATTCAGCAATCGTGACCCTTGCTCCCGACTGCTAATCTCGATAACACATTTATACTTAACGTCTTTGGGTGACGCCTGCACCATCTGTCGGAAGTATTTTCATACATTATACCGACCAGGTAAACTTAATTTTACAATTAAGATTTTACCTAATAATGACGCAAACCCTATAAATATATAGATATTTGTATATATATTTTTAGCATTTGACATGCTTAGCAACATACATTAAACACAAAGTGAAAAACGTGAAATCGAAAATAACTGAATTGGCTGAATTGGCAAAGCATCTGGACGGTATTGTGTTTAATGTATGTTGCTAAGCATGTCAAATGCTAAAAATATATATAAAAATATCTAAATAAGTCTATGGGATATAGGTAGGTAGTATAGTCTTGTTATGTGCTTTGAATGCATACCTTCCCCCAAACAAAATTAAAATAACATTGAGTTTAAACGCCAGCTTATTAGCATACAGATAAATTATAGTAGCCAAATATTCGCAAGTTTGATCTTTATCATTGGTCTGGGTGGTTCAAAAAACTATTGAAATACTTGCATTAGCACATACACCAATTAAAAATATTACGTTAAATGCTAAAAATTTTAACAATTTTCTACGAAACATAATTCAAATCAGTAAGCACTGAGAAAAGTGAGTAATGTTTTGCGTAACTTTTACACTTGATACCCGGAAATTGGCTATAGGCCTAGGTAAGCGGGTACATACTACTCTGTCAAGAAAGTACCGGGAAAAGATCAATACACAACATTTTTGTTATTCATCCAAATTTATTTGATCACTTTCAAAGTATGCTAAATAGTGCCGTGAGGGGCAGGCTTTAGAATTGTCCCACCCCTCTCCACCCATAGGAGTCGTAAGAGCCGACTGAGGGAATACCGGGAGAGTGGGCAGCAGCACTCCTTCGAGTATTTAACAACATCCACTACCCGCCTGCCTAGCATGGCGATTACGGCACTATCCCCCATTCTTGGGGAGGCCTATGTGAACAGCAGCTTTTAACGTCCACTGCTGAAGCAGTGGACGTTAAAAGGCTGATGGATTGATGGATGAAAGTATGCTCCTTCAGGTAAACGACAGACTTACGCCAACGAATAATCCAATCATAAAAACATTTTTTAAACGCTGTTTTCGGAATTGAGTTCAGTTCTCGCCGCGAATTACTGAGATCTTCGACTATAAGATTTATTTAACATGGCCTATCATGTGTCCGATGACGTGTTCATTCTACATTCTGATTTTCCTTAGGTTTAGTCCTGCCGCTCTTGAGCTATAAGCGGACATACAGACAGGCAAGAAAAAAAATAAAAGATGGCAGAATTGGAATCAGTAAGTCTTAAAATGACTACCGATCACATTAATTTGAGACTGACATTAATTACAAACAGAGTTCACTGTATCTAGTAGGTAAGTAAATTACTAAGGCGAAGCCACATAGAGGGTTATGATTTTAAATCCTAAAATAACCCATATATATGTATGTTTATATGTAGGTACTTTGTCCCGCATAATTTCTAAACTAATTATCATAACTAGATAAATAAGATATCGTTATAATATGCTATGTGATGTCACACTAAATTCAGTATAGCGCCTTCTAGAGGGCATAAAGTTAGGAATAAAATATTTTTTGTTTTTAAAGTTCTCTTGTTCTCGTTAAATTTATTTCAAAAATTAAAAAACACATTCTGAAACTACATCATAAGAATCATCAAAATATATGTAGGCATAGTCTATTAAAATATTAGTAAGGAATGCTCTCTAGCATGCTTCAAGCATGACATCCTAACGGTGCCACTGAGTCACAAACCACAATCATTACTACCATAATACCTTCAGACTCACTGGAAGTAGCTTCACGGTTCAAGTACTTACACATACTTTCTCCAACCTACCTAAATATTTGCTTTTGGTTATTAAAAATCAACTTCTAGGTTAATCGAGAACTCTCGTGTTCTATAGCAATCTTTAAAAGGTTCTACTGTACGTCTTTCTTCTCTTGAGGAGTAACATACTGCAAAGGTTTTCTTTGGTTAAGTTTTACAAATCTACTCGTTTAGGTAATGTAATCGTTGAAATATCTGCAATTAACCGAGGAGACTCCTTTACGGCCATTTTCTTTTTATTAAGGCGGGAAAAAATGTTCCTAATCGCACTATCCCTTGTTTGGGACAACAAACAGGATAGTGTGGGGTTCTCACCTACTGTGATGTAGCATGGAACTTTATCTGTTTTAAAAATAACTTTTTAATAAATATGCACATATGCACTGTTCAAGTCGATGTTATTACGTATTTAGTTTAATAAATATGCACATATGCACTGTTCAAGTCGATGTTATTACGTATTTAGAATGCCTCAAAGAGTTTAATTAACGTAACTACTTTACTATGTGGTGTATTTCTACCGAACATTTCATGTGACGGAGCCTTTTCATTAAGACAAGGAACATAAAGGAAAACACAATGCACTGAACAAATTATTAAAAATACCAAACTAAACTACTTTTTGTAAGTAAGCAATTATCACCCATTGCATTACCGGTGGTAGGTTTGGGTAGTGGGAGTACTCACTCGCTATCGTGCCCGAGCGGGTTGGTAGTACCAACCCGCTCGGGATGGTGGTACCAAGTTGGTACCACCATCTCCTGTGTCACCGGCCATGAAGCACATCGGTGTGTTTCGGTTGTAGCAGATAGCCGTTAATTCTTTCATTTTTCATATAATATATGTGAAATGAAATGGTGAGCAGCAGCTTGACTATACTCTCGGTATAGTGAGTCCATGAGCGTCGTATTACCGTTTACCATCAGGTGGGCCGTGGCTCCTCTACCACTACGCGAAATAAAAGAAAAGCTTTCTCTATACTAGGTATGACGAAATGACATAATGTACGCCGCATATAATATAAGCAGGCTTTAACTGCGTCGATAAATAAATTAATATCTATTGTGACTTTCATTACTCATTCGCTATTCTACTCGAGTTCCCTACACATATGGGCTTGTACGATATATAATTTCTCTCGTCCTTTGGAAAGCGACGTGGAAAGTGTTACCGGAATATTTTCGGCAAACGTTATAATACGAGTAGAAAGTTAATTAGTAAGTTTTGCAAACAAGTTATGTTTGAACAGTGTAATGGAGACATGTCACATCGGAAAGCAAGTTTTTTGCTATAAATGGAGAAATGAACCCCAGAAATATTGCCTTTGTACGGCGATGTCTGGCCAGACAATTGTGTTGCCGGAGCTGAGTGAATTTGCGGGGTGACGGAGTCTTACATTGTGAAACCTCTCAATTTTCTGTATCTTTTAAAACGTTTATTACATTAATTCTACTAATTAGTATATGTTCAATTTAAATGAATGCTATCCAGTATAAGTTAATTGAGAGCTTTATTTTTATTTTTGTCTTGTTTCTGCGACAGGCCGTTCAATTAATCTGAATGTATTTTGTCAGATTTTCAAAAGAGGGTTCTAGTTAATGGATGTTGCATTTTATTTAAAAGTAACAATTTTAGCTGCTGTAAATATCTATATTAACAGAAATTTAGGTACAATCAAGAAATTAGACGATTTTAACTTAGTTTATTTTTTATTTTATTTCCGAACAGTCCAGAATTTCATAGACTGTTTCCAGAACCTTAATACTAACATCTTGAATATCTTCTTTCGCTTTCAAGTTTTTCTTTATTGCCATCATCGTTTTGATCACCAGACTCTGTTTGGACAGTTGCAATTTGTGTAACTCTTTCGATTTCTTTATAATGATTTTCAGTAAAGAGAGCCAATTTTGTGTAAAGAGCATAAACTCATCTGACATATCTTGTGTTAGTTGGAAATGTATAAGTGTGTGCGTCCAAGGTTGCGATGTGAGTAAAGCTATTAGTTTTGTGTCGTTCTTGGAGACGATTGCGTGTTTGAATATGGAGCTTAGCGTCTTCCAACCAGCCGTAGACTGGTTTTTAGATTCCTGTGGTAAATATGGGAGATTAGTAAATTTAACTACAATTTAGATGATTTAAATAATAAAAATGAACTATCTAATTATGTGCCGTGTGGGGCCGGCTTTAGAATTGTCCCACCCCCCTCTACCCATGGGAGTAGTATGAGCCGACTGAGGGAATACCGGGGGAGTGGGCAACAGCACTCCTTCGAGTATTAACAACATCCACTGCGATCGCCAACCCGCCTGCCAAGCGTGGCGATTACGGCACTATCCCCCATTCTTTGGGAGGCCTATGTCCAGCAATGGACTTTAATAGGCTGATGGATGGATCTAATTATATTAAATCTTATCAACACTATTCGAAGTAGTAACATAGTGTTATCAGTGAAGTGAAGGAGAGCTTTAAGTACCTATAAACACTTATAAGTATCTATCGGTAGATTCTTTCTATTCTGTAATATGGGGATGTGCGACCAGTACTGTGATGTAGCATGGAACTTTACCTGTTTTATGGATATTATGCTAATTATACTCACCCTGGAACACAACATGAGCTGTACCCTCAACATTAATGCCCTTAACGCATTGTATTGTACCTCCACACTCGGCTGATCTGAGACTTCATAAGTTAGAGCAAGTGGGGAAGAGACACCAGTATTTAATACCATGTACACCAGCTGTAGCAATGAAGCCCCTCGCTCAGAGAAACTGTCCTTCCGTAGGGACTTTATAATAAGCTGAGTATGTATTTGTAGAACAGATTTTGGCTGAAAATGCACGTTTTCAAAATTACATGTAGGTTTGAAATTGCTTTCTTTTTTGATACTTACTTGCATACAATTTTTTAAAATAAGTGATATTTTAGTGTTTATGGCGTAGTTATAATAGACTTCAAATTTCAACTGGGATACCACAAGGTAGTATTTTAAATCCAACTTTTGCTTTTATTGCATAATAGTATTGTAGTCGTGTATTATGAAGTTGAAGGATGTTTTATGACAAGTGACAATCCGTTGTCTCTATCTTAATCTCTGGGAAACAGGCGTGAGTCTATGTTAGCAAGTACGATTCACTCTTACACATAAGTCCCCTTCAAGAAAGAGGGTCTTAATGTTCTACACAGTCTCAAGGATTTGTTATAAGTCTTCCTTCTTAAATGCCGTGATACTATCTGCTTATGGTGGCACAATTTATAATAAATTCATCACCATATATTAATTTTTAATGTAAAAAGAAACAAATCTATTTTGAAGCATAGAATTAATTACTCATCAATAAAAATTTTAATCAATCTCAAAAAGTACTTTAAATTAGGAGTATAATTACCTCATAATTGTTCTTATTGAAATAATGTATGACATAGCAAAGCAGCTGTAAAGCTGCACAAGCGACCCTCTCGTCGTTACTGTCAGCAGAAGCCAATACAGCTTGAAGGAAGCCAGGTCGGTTCGTGTAAGATAACAAGACTGGATGGAAATTATACATGATATTCAAAGACGAAAAATAATTATTTGTGATAAAGGTACGCTGTTACTTACATGATGATATTAATTTCCTCTTTACATACTTACTTATAAGAAAACATTTGCCTTGCTTCTCCCAGTATGATTGGGCTGGTTTGACCGGAAAGTACCACCTTCTCACAGAAAATTACCGTGAAACAACGATAGATACTTGTACTGCTGTTTATCGTATGGTAAATGAAACTGCTGAAAGCCTAAACAGCCTCCTCATCCTTTCCTTATTATTCTTGCTTTGCACCTCCTATTCCTTTTCTTAAAGTTGGCAACGCGCGATTATTGTCTTTGGTGTTGCTAGCGTTTACAGGATACGATAACCGCTTACCTTCATTTGGATCGCATGATCTACCACCGTTATTATAAAAAAATAACAACCCTATGACAAAACGAGACAGCCCCCTTAGAATGAAAACCGAAACGTTAGACGAACTTTCGTTTCAGTTCATTGAACTTCATTGTGATTGGTCGCCTGAATCACGCATCGAAATCTCGACTAATCAGGAATCACGCGTCGGATTGTTGATCAATTACAATGACTCGAAACGAAAGTTCGTCTAACGTTTCGTTTTTCATTCTAAGGGGGCAGTTCTTTTTTCAACATTATAAAGAAAGTATAAATAAAAAATAGTAAGATACCTCTGTTATCATCTTTATCGCTGGCCAAACTTAAAAGATATAGGCCAAGCTTTAAGCACACATATTGATAATGATGAAGATTTTCCTCGCAATATTCTGCACTATTCTTAGAGAAAATAACAGTTATAAGTACAGCTGTCTTCAAACACACCATCGGGTCTATTTCTAGAGGTGGTAGAATCATTGCCATTTCTAGAAAATAGCAAATATTTTTGTCTGAAATAAACATGAATATAATTGATATAGTATCTATTCAAAACACATTGAATATGGGAATAAATTATAAGACTAAATATGAATTGTAAAAATGTAGATACAGCCTCCATAGCACAGTGCAGGATAAGCAGCATGATTGTATGATCAATCACTTTTTAAATCAATAAATATATTATGTATTTAGATATTTTTATATATATTTTTAGCATTTGACATGCTTAGCAACATACATTAAACACAAAGCGAAAAATGTGAAATCGAAAATAACAGTCACGAGCAGGATTCGAACCTGCATTTCCTGGATACCGTCCAGATGCTTTGCCAATTCAGCCATCGTGACCCTTGCTCCTGACTGCTAACCTCGATAACACATTCATACTTAACGTCTTTGGGTGACGCCTGCGCCATCTGCCGGAAGTATTTTCATACATTATACCGACCAGGTAAACTTAATTTTACAATTAAGATTTTACCTAATAATGACGCAAACCCTATAAATATTTAGATATTTTTATATATATTTTTAGCATTTGACATGCTTAGCAACATACATTAAACACAAAGTGAAAAATGTGAAATCGAAAATAACAGTCACGTGTGGCTGAATTGGCAAAGCATCTGGACGGTATCCAGGAGATGCAGGTTCGAATCCTGCTCGTGACTGTTATTTTCGATTTCACATTTTTCACTTTGTGTTTAAAATATATTATAGCTAAAATTAGAATTCCAGGCAAACAAAGCAGCGGGCAAAATATTGCAGAAACTGTCGAAACCAGAAAAAAATTGAATAGAACAAGAAACACAATTGAAACATCATTGACAAAATATAATAAATCAAACAAGCAATATAAAAGATATGCGAATTTGTACCTATTTGAAATTCAGAATCAATTAAGACTTTGGACATTACACCAGGCAGCATAGACCATATGAGCTCTGCAAAGGCCTGTTTAGTGTTTTCATCGCCACTTTCCAAAGCAACGTGTAAAGCCTCCATAGAGTTCTCGACCACAGTCCTGTCTGTACATTGGATTAGAATGTTCAGAAGCAACTCCCAGACTGCAGGTTGTCTTGTGAGGTCTGATGGTAAGGAATCTTCATACTTCAACCACTGAGAAAGCTAAAACAAATATTGATTTAAGAGTTTTATAAATGTTTGTAGGCCCTAAATATAAAATATTATAGTGGTAGAGAACTGGCCCATTCATACCTTATCCCAGCATGAATGGGCCAGTTCTTTCTGGGAAGTACCACCCTCTCACAGAAGATTGGCTTGAAACAACAGTAGATACTCCCCCGTTGTGTTCGTATGTTGAGTGAGAGCACTGGAGCCCAAAACCTCCTCCCTATCCTTGCTATACTCTCCTTATTATCCTTCCTATTCTTTCCTTAGTATCCATCCTATACTCTACTTATTATCCTTCCTCTCCATCTCCTATCCCTTTCTATGGAGATGGCGACGCGCGAGAGATGCCTTTGGTGTTGCTAGCGTCTATAGTTTACGGTAACTGCTTACCATCAGGTGGGCTATATGCTTATTTGCCACCCACGTAGTGTAAAAGAATTTAATGCCAAGCAGAGAACTGTCTCAAAATATGAAGAAATTAAAACTTACAATATGTATTCTGATGTAGTTGGAAATCCTTTGCGAAGTGAATGCCCATAACAATATCGCAGGATTATGTGTGTAATACACAGATGGTTCCGGTTCTAGCATGTTAACTAGACGTTCTGTTGCCTTTTCTAGATACACTCTTTCGTCTAGAGATTTTAGTGAGCCATTTGATACTGTTGACATCTATCGAAACGTAATAATCAAGATGATATATTCATCTAAAGGATTATTTATATTGTGAATTATAATAAAAGAAAAAGTTTAAATAATAATAATAACTTAAGAATTGATAGGTATCGAATTCAATTCTCAATCTCTCCCTTAGAATGTCATTCACAAAATCGTATCGACATCGCATCATCTTATTTGTGATTGGCAAAGACATAGAAGCGTGATGTCGTAATAATCGCTCACCCAATCACGGTGGTCTCTCAACCAATAACAATGACATGATGCGATGACGATACGATTTAGTGAGTTACATTCTATGGAGGAGGTCGAGACATCACCTACATGCACACGTAATAAAAACATTCTAGTCATATTCAACATGATTTCTAACATTAGTAATAAAGAAAAATAATAATTACAGCAAACACAAGCCATAGAGCTTTTATAATGTAAGGCGGAGGCTTGCATGATTTTGGAAGCTTCAGAATGTGTTCCACTAAGTAAGGGAGGAGAGGTGCCATTGCTTCTTCGGGACTGAAAAATGTACCAGTAGGTATTTATTTGTCTAATTTCAAAGGGTGGCATTTTCAAAATAAGATCCAGCCTGCGATATCATCGTTATTAACGATCAGCTTTCTATCGTCCACTGGTGGACGTAGGCCTCCCCAAGAGAGCCCCATAACAAATAGTCATGTGGCGCCTGCATCTAACGACTGTCTGCGACTTTGACCAGGTCGTTAGTCCACATAGTGACCGTCCTACAATGTGCCGTCCCATACGTGATCGCGACTCGAGAACATTTATTCCCCAAATGTTGTTGAACGAAATAACGAAAAATTAAGAAAGTACACTCAAAACGATGTCTGTAAACGAATATGGATGGATGGTTATCGGTTTGATTAACGATAAAAAAAATTGCTTACGCTAGACGAACATTCGTTTTGCTTCAATGTGATTGGTAGCGTAAATCACACGTTGGACTTGAGACCAATGGCAATAAAGCGAAACGAACGTTTGCCTAACATATCGTTTTACATTCTAACTAGTCTCAGCCAGATATCGTTTTTATTATAACCTAAAATTTTACAATATTGATTTAATTATTTGTAAGGCAGTGTAGTATAAAATCAGACATTATTGTTACAGCATGTAAATCTATTTCTCAATACGAGTATATACTTCTCTGATGATTGGCAACAGAAATAAATGTAGATGAGAAGGCTGTAGGGCTGGCCTTTCTGTAGCTGAGTGCCAATGCATTGAGGTCGCTCTATTCCATTCTGCAACTCTACCAAACCCATCTGAAATATAATAGAAAACACACATCTACATAATTTTCATCTTTCCAGCCTTATTCCGAACTTTGCTGGGTAGGCTTCCAATCCATTTGCCTTGCTGATCCACCAGTGAATTTATACGGAGCAACTGCCTACTTACCTCATTGCCTCTACTCCTCTCGGGACAAGTGGCGACCATAGAACATGACTGAAGTCTGATTTTTTATTCATAACTGACAACCTTTAACGCCTGTCAGGATAATATTTGATAGCCGGGACCCTTTTTACGTAGGTAACTTCCGTAGCACGGAGTAGGTCAGGTTTTCCCAAACATGTTTTTTTTTATTGCTAATGATGGCAGACGAGCCACGGCCCACCTGACGGTAAGTGGTAACCGTCGCGCTTACTCAACTATACCGAGAGTATTGTCAAGCCACTGTGCATCATTTCATTTTTCAGATATGAAATGAAAGAATAAACGGCTATCTTCTGCTACAGCCAAAACATACTGACGTGCTTCATGACCGGTCACACAGAAGACAGTGGTACCGACCCGCTCAGACCCGATAGCAAGTGAGTACTCTCACTTGGTACCCAGCCTTACCACCAGTAATGCAATGGGTGATAATTGCTTACTTCCCTTAGTCGCCTTGTACGACACTCGCGGGTAAGGATGGGGTAGCGACACTTGTTTTTTTTGCCGATCATTCAAACTGCAAGTGCACAACTACGCTACGACTACCTCGTAATATAATGTAACAATATGTGTTCTTATGAAATGCAAATATTCTTTTATGGCAAATAATAATCAAATAAATTCCCGATGTAGTAATGATATAAAAAGTATACCAGTTTGAAATTCTAACTAGTTTGTAAGTTGTTTTAACTATTATATTGTTTTAAAAATATTTTACATGTATATCTTTGGCGCGACTATGACTGTCTGCGTATACATCCTTCACATTCAGATATCTATCGGCCAGAACTTTCAGCATTTCGCCTAAAACTAAAGTACTGGCTTTACGAACTGTAACGTCGTTTCTGAAAACAATACAAAAAATAACATGATAGAGGAATCAAATTATAGAGATCTTCTGTTGGACGCGCATTACGTAAATACAACTTTTATAAACACTATTCAATCGTGTGCGTTTTTTTATAAATATCGGTAACTAGCGGCCCGTTCCGGCTTTGCACGGGTGGACATCCCTTTTTTAATATCAAATTCCTGAATATCATTTCTATCCACCTCATAAGAGTTTAGGTAGGATACTAGGAGCACCTACCGTTTTCACGCTTATTTTTTGTGAGGGAAGGTGGTAAGTACTTCCCCGATCGAGCCAGACCATTCAAGCTGGGAAAAGCAAGGCTCTACTACTATATGTGTTTTATAGTAAATTTATTCTTATTGTTGTGAAGACTGAAGCTCTATGTGGACAGAGTTATCATTAGTAAATTTTAAGGGTTACTAAACTCACCTATTTATTTGGACTTGTGGAAGCATGGTCAAGTATCCCTTAGAGAACATCATCTCACAAAACCCTGGTAAGTATTCGTTGTTTATATTATCGTAAAGAAAGTTTAACAGAAGCTTCAAGAATACGTTGTATTCTTCAGTTGTAATCTGGCTTTGGTGCTCCTAACAACAAAACAATAAGTACATTGCAATTACATTTAAATGACTGCACAGATAGCGGAGTGGTTTAGATATCGGCCTTCTACACAGGACAACTCTTTGTGATCCACAAATGGGTGTTCTGAGTTTGGGTGTATAGTGTCCATCAAATTGTATGTTTGTTAATTCCGCCGCAATACAAGGATTATTTCTTGGCACAGGGTGTTTCTTTACCACTGAAGAAATGTATTATAGTTCCAGTGGCCCGCCAACACAGGTCGAGAGACGGCGGGTTTATTTAGTGGGTGAAGGCCCCATACTACCCTGTTCGTTGCCCCGAACGACGGGGTGTGCCGTTAGGAACATTTTTTCCCGCCTTAACAAAAAAAAGTGTTTCTTTACCAGTGAAGTAATGTAACATAGTTCCAGTGGCCCGCCAACACAGATCGAGAGATGGTGGGTTTATTTAGTGGGTGAGGGCCCAGACTACAATTTTTCCCGCCTTAAAGAAAAAAAAAAGGGGTTGTCTTTAAAAAAATTGAAATAGTAAAGACCCATTATTATACTATAAGCTCTGCCCGTGGGTTTAGAATATGCATAATACGTCATTCTAAGGCACATTACCTTATCTTCACGTAAATTTAGCTATCCTACAAGAAGCATTCATTTTTCCGGATTGAAAAATAGCCTGTTCTATTCTGGGCTGCAAACTATTTATGTACATATGCAACATTCCATGACGATTGGTTCAATTGTTACGGTGTGAATGCGTAACAACAAATAAACTCACTTTCGTATTTTTAATATTAGAAAGGCAAAATATTAAATAGCTTCTATACAATCTCAGGTACCCAAAACATATAAATATATATATTTTTTTAATTTTTTTTGTTAAGGCGTGGAAAAATGTTCGTAAACCTCACCCACTAAAGAAACCCGCCGTGTGCCGTCTCTCCACCTTAATTTGGAACTACGTTACATGGCTTCAGTGATATTTACTTGTCCCTGCTTGAACCCAGAGGCCTACCTATACAAAAATGGTCTTTATTTATTTCATTTACGAAGTCTGAAGCATAGACGGTGTGCGAGAGATGAAATTCTTTTATATGTAAACAATGTGAATGCATTTTAGGAGTCCAAAGTTCACTCTACCTTAGTAAACCCTACTAGTTCAGAAACAACGTTTTGCACAGCGCACTCCATTTCAGTCGCACATTGTTTCAACGCGTTCATTTCATGATCATCTTTCAAGATCGTCTGAACAAAGTCAGACTTAT
Organism: Leucoma salicis; assembly: GCA_948253155.1. Classification (NCBI taxonomy): domain Eukaryota; kingdom Metazoa; phylum Arthropoda; class Insecta; order Lepidoptera; family Erebidae; genus Leucoma; species Leucoma salicis. The sequence continues at coordinate 5,717,900 of OX411820.1, read as the reverse complement.
CATTAACTCGACGTAGACCTTTTATTAATCTGAAACATAAGTAGCTTCAAATATTTGAGAATTGTTTTTAACTATATTTATACAAATAAATAAAATTGAAGTGTCTGTTTGTAATGTCTCAATAACCGCTTTTTACTAAGTGCATACCTATGAAATTATATAGTGAGTGTTTGTCTGTCTGTCTGTTCATCTGTCTGTCGGTTTGTCTGCCCGTCTGCCTAACTGTTTGTTCCGGCTAATCTCTGGATGGATGATTAGGACGGGACTTTCACTAGCAGATAGCTGATGTTATAAGGAGTAACATCGGCTATTTTTTCGAAAATAAATTAGGGTTCCGCATATAAAAAGGATAACTAAACTCCACGCGGACGAAGTCGCGAGTGCAGCTAGTTTAAATATAAAATAATCAAGTTTTAGCGGACTTATTAGTATTATGGACTAATATTGACCAACCCTAGATTTGCAAGGGAGTAAGTTTTACTAATCAAGAAAATATTTAGGATATAACCTAAAAAAATTTTTTTTTTTTTTAATATATGTTTATATATAAAATATATTTTAAAAACCACAATTCGAAGGAAAACATCGTGAGGAAACCTGCATGCCTGAGAGATTTTCTCGACGGCTTCTAAAGTCTGCCAACCCGCACTGGGCCTAATCCCTCTTACCATTAGAGGAGATCTGTGCCCAATAGTAGGTAAACAGAAAAAGGACTGAAAACAAAAAAACTCTTCGAGTACAACTCTTCAACAAGTGATGTTTTTTGTCAAGGTTCGAGCAGTGTGATATGTGATAGCAGTGTGTATGGACTAAGAATACAAGTGTTCCATTCTTTCACGTGGATATCCTACGAGGCGAAGGAAGTACTTAAGCGGCTAACACCCAGGCTTTACTGGTGGTAGGGTTGGGTACCAAGTGAGAGTACTCACGTTACTCGTACTGGTGGTACCACCGTTTTTCTTGTGACCAACCGTGAAGAGAGCCATTAATGAATTCATTTCAAATCCCCCAAATGAAATAACGAGCACCTGCTTAGCACTATTCTTAGAGCAATTAATAAACAAACCCTGAAACATCCATTCCAATTTGACAAATGACCACGTAGAACATTCCAGACATTCCATCTCCAACCAGCATTGAATGGTTTAAACCTCCTACGAGCAAATCAAACCATTTCTTCAACACTTCCAGCAATCCGTTAGCTGTGTTAACGTTTATATTCAAATTTTCTGGTTGGTATGAAATCAGCGCATGAAGCATTAAAGCGCTGGATAAGATGGTTTTAGGATCAGTGCAGATGTGGATAGATAATGTGTTTAAACAAGACAGGAGCTGTACAGCGCTGTAAGCGCTTTGATGTGACAGTGGCGCGATTGTCTTGTGGTGAGATACGCTGTGAAATATTGACATGAGGTTTATTATACTTATTAGGCACCTATATCAGATTTGTAAAATTTTCTTCTGCCGGCTTGACATTTTTGCGTGTTGCGTGGTAGGGTACTGTTACAGTCACTTTAGTGTTCTGTTGGATGAGAGAGAGCACCGATGAGGAGGGATTTCATTCCCTCTCTATCCTCCACCTCGATCTCAACATTACTATACTTCCTTTCCACCTCCTATACCCTCCTCGAGGTTGCTAAAGTACGAGTGATATCGGTGTTGCTAGCTAGGAAAGGTTTTCGATAAGGGTGCTTTTATGTAATGATTGATTTGCAAAAAATAAAAAAATAAAATATAATATAAAAACATTGGAACTGATTTGGGACTGAGACTCACCTACCTAGACCAAATCGGTCATGTATTGAAGGAAGGTGGAGTCAGGAGTCACTGAAACCGGCGAGCGTGTATGAAGACAATTATGAATGTTAAGGAAGTGCGAGAGATGTATGCAAGAATAGAGCCTCTTGGCACTCTGTTCTCCCTGCCTACCCCGCAAGAAAAATGGCGTGCTGATAAATAGCAAGTAATAGTAGTAGTATAAAAAGAAATTTCCGTCACAGAGAATACTTTAAAAATAAAAATTTTGGAACATACAGCACCAACTACTATCTAGTCCAATTTATCAATTAAAACAGTAGAGGAACTCTCTCAAACACGTACAAAAAATCCTTAAAACCGGTCCAATCGGTTAGGAGTGGTTCAGTGCCAAACACACACGCAGAATAATAACATTTTAAATTATTCAATTACCTTAGGAAGTATCGAAACAGGAGATTTAAGGATTATTGTTGTAGGGTTCTTGTAAGTAGGTATATCGGTAAAATAATTAATGATCTTACCCACTTAAAAGGTCACACAAGAAATGTAAGCAAGCATCTATAGGCTGTTTAGAGCCACTGTCAGCATAGTGAGCGAGTGCTCTTAGCACTGCTGTCATCGTGTGAGCTGCATGTTCGTCAACAAAGAATTGACGTGATTGCCACAGTAAGCGCAGACATGTCAGTATCGACCTATGGTGTTAAACCGATAATTAATTGGCGCATTTATTAACTAACTACGTTACGATGTATCTCACTGAATTCGTATCGACATTGCATCGTGTCATAGTGATTGGTTGAGAGATTACCGTGATTGGCCGAGGAATTATTGCGATACCACGCGTCTGTTTCTCTACCAACCACAAGTGAGACAATACAATGTCGATACGATTTAGTTAGTTACATTCTACGAGCCCCCGACTCCGTTCGCGTGGACTTCGGTATAAATACGTGACTCTACGGCACACTAATTATGTATGTCTAAGCAAAAATAGATAACCCACAGGAACTGTAATTTTTTTCGCGATATAAAGTAGGTAGTAGGTATATGGCGTATTCTGCACTCCAGGCTATATGTGTTTTATGATGATTCATTCAGTAGTTATGACGTGAAAGCGTAACCAACAAACAATTAAACACAAACTAATTGATCCATTAAGTAAGCATTAAAGAACGTCAGTCATGCCAGTATTATTTGTGATAGGAGCAAAATCTTTATAGTTAAATATTCACTTTGCAATTTTACCTATACCTAACCCAATAAATCGTCTGAATCTGTCCGGACTGCGAACGAAAGGGTATTCAAACAATTTTCGTCCGCGGCCGATTGCGCATACGCGATGCGCCGTCTGCCTGCGGAAATTAAAAGCCCAACCCACTGCTAGAGACTTCCGCGCAACTAATTTAGCATATGGTGCGAAAACGAAAACTTTTGGTTATTTATGAAGTTAAAAAAAATATAGCAAAATGACATATAATTAACGAGACATTAGATATCTAGTGATATGCTCATAGAACTTTGAGTTACCTATGCATATACGTGTAGCAGGGTACCTACCTACCAACTGTTTTAAATGGATAACCGTTATCTTGACATTCTAATTGAGGTAGAGCTGTTAGGCAGCATCTTAGGAATAAAAGTGTTCAAACCTGAATAGCGTGATGTCTAAGTTTGAAGTAGCTTCACATAAAAACACCGTTATATCATTGTCTAGTAGATACTCTACCATTCGTATTCCTTCAATCGAGTTTTTACTGTACCGGCTTATAACTTCGATCAAATAACCGCATGCTTTGTTTTGCATGACCGTGTCACGGCATGTTAGTAATTTCTTTATATCTGATAGGGCATTTTGCCTACCACTAGGATTATAAGTTCTACAGAAATTAGCGTTAACCAAATTATACATTTTCAATTTACTATTGAAATTTTAAATTTCCCTCACCTAACGTTATGCAGTGTTCTTTACTTGAATAAAAAAAAAGTAACTAAAAATGTGTAGGGCGCAGGAACGCAATTCCAAAATCTCGAAGGGATTTTAATGCTGACAACATTTTTATTTTTTATTTCAGCAAAACCCTGATGTATAAATGGCCAAACACGATGCCTTGCAACGAGAATATAAAATATAAAATTTGCTGTTAGCAACTAGTTCTAAATAAATGGCCGCTGCTATAAATAAAATAAAATTTGTTTCTGTATTGCTGGTGGATGTGTAAAATATAATGGTCGCCAGTTGGCAACACTACTCACAGCTGTCACCCTCATCTGGTTGATACTCCTTGCTCATGGAAGCGATTTTTAGGAATTTTATTTTTGAAGTATTATAATATTGGCCTAACTTCTTCGGTTTATTAAAGTGATAACAGTTAAATAATTAGCGCCAACCATATCATTAATAAGACTACTATGGTGAGTGTCCATGCAGAGTGATCGTATTACGCACCATGCGTGAACCTTGATTTGTGCCTTTCGATATTTATCTCATTATATTTTGTATTATGTCGACAGTCGGTCATTGAGTTTCTAAAGGATCTCCCGTCGTATGACGAGCACAACTTTACACTATTCAATACGGACCATGGGATAAGGAACTGTTCGAAAAGACCGTCGATTTATTTACCAACTAAAGACATACCATCTGAACAAAGTTGAGTATACGATTCTGTTCATATGTACATAGTCTGTAACTGATTATATACTAATAATATCTAATGTTCTAACATTCATGCATCACATAATTAGTGTCATAATATATTTACTTTGAGAATACATAATACAATTGTTATATTTTATTCATTTCAGTAATTGTGACAGAAAAAACAAATATACTGCTAAGATATTTACACCAACAATGGGAAAAAAAGGTAAAGTATTTTTAAACTGAAATATAATTTAAGCTTTCATGTCTTGATCACTCCTGTAAGTCTGTTATTAAACTTTTACTGTGGTCATCCCAATATATCATACAACAGACTAGAAAAATGTTTTAAGTGCTAGATTTTTTTTTGTATTAGTAGTCTGGATGCAGAAACTAGCACTGGATATTCTGCTACTTCTTGAACAGGCCTATATTCAGAAGTGAACTGCAAATGATCATTGATGAGGATTACTAGTGTGTAGTGATATTTTTTAGTAATATGCTGAAATCTTTGCATCTTACTATTTTCAGAACAACAATTCACCTAAAAAGCGTGACCAGAGTCATATTGAACAAAATGGTGATGAAAGCAGACCCCGGAAGAGGCCGTGTATCAACTCACCTCTCAACTGAAAATCAGCCCGTGTGCCAGCCACTAGTTTGTGCTTCAGTTATAAACTCTTCAGAGTGTATGGCATTTTTCTATTGAAGTTTGTATTCCACATATTTATGTCAAATTATACATCGGTCATTGAAACATATTGGTCTCATGTGTTTTGGGAAAATCACCTTCAGAACGGTCAAGTGCCATTACCTTAACTTTTGAGCTTTTTACCATGCATGCAAATAAAGAATAGGATTTAAATACAGTCAGCATAACAATATACGTAGGTACTGGAATAGACATATAATGCTGTTTTACTAGCAACATTGCTATCAAATTATTAGTTTCTTATATTAATGAGATTAATATTAATTTATTTAAAGTTTTTGATTACAACTTTTAATTTAATGTGTAAACCTTATGGTGAAAATATTTTGTATTCTATTAATGTTTGTAAATATGGAGTGTCTTATCTAAAAGGCTTTTTACTATCACTGCTTTGTACACATAGTTTCATTGTAACACTGACTCGTAAACTATTTACATATATTTTGGAAGAGCATGACATTATTTACAAACTGTGTGAAAAAAAAGAACTTAATAAGAGTGTTGCCACTTAAAAACTATACTTTTTCTTGCCAACACAACAAGTCTGGGGCTGACCAGAACGATTTTATGGAGTAGGTAATTTTCTTGAGGAAATTGTTATTATTATCAATCATAAATTTACTTGTTGGCACCGAATTGGACTAAAGAAAAGTGTTTTTCCAAAATGAGAAATGAGCTCTCTTGAAAGGACTCCTCAATGTTTAAATATTAATGGATTTTGTGTGGACCCTACCAATGTGTAAGTTCAAAGATGTCTAGTTTTATTGTGTATTCAAGAAGTAACACATATTAGTGTTAATAATTTTATTCTCTATCTTTATTTTATTGCGTGTAGTGGCAGACTAGCCACGGTCCATCTGATGGTAAATGGTAACCGTCGCCCATGGACTCGACTATACTGAGAGTATTGTCAAGCCGCTGCTCACCAATTCATGTCACAGATGAAATGAAATATAAACGGCTATCTCCTGCTACAACAACGCAACGATGTGCGTCATGGCCGGTCACACGGGAGATGGTGGTACCAACCCGCTCGGGCCGGATACCAAGTGAGTACTCCCACTTGGTACCCAGCCCTACCACCAGTTATGCAATGGATGATAATTGCTTACTTCCCTTAGTCGCCTCATACGACACCCGTGGGAAAGAATGGGGTGGTGACACTTGTATTCTTAATCCGTCACCACACGGAAAATCTGCATGCATAATAAAGCTTTATTATTTGGGCTTAAAACATTTTAGTGGTCAATTCAATTCTTTTCATTCCATATCTTATCATTTAAGTTTTAATGCAATAATGCTTTATTCAAATAAATCAAGAGTGAGAGTTTTGTATATTTTCATAATATTGGCTAACCTATGTTTTAATCACAGTATAAACAAGTTTAATATTATTATAGTGTTTGTTAACTCTTGCTACAAGTAACTATATCTAGTTATACTTCTCAAGGTTTATTACAGATTTCTGAATCTAGCAGAACACAATTTATCTTTCAAATATACCTATTTAAAAATGTTGGCATTTCAGTTTATAGACATTTTATTTGTATGTATCTTCAGCAACATTATTTAACATGATAAAAATGTATAATAATATAGAACGACAGTCATGCCAGTATTATTGTTATGAAGCTGTTTGAGCCGTTCGATATGTGAAATTCTTATCCTTATTAATATTATAAATGCAAAAGTAAGTTTGTTTTGTTTTGTATTATGCTGCCGCAACTACTAAACCATTCATTACGAAATGTTGCTTGCATATAGTTTTGCTTGCATATAGTTTGGGAGTCCAGAAAAGTTCATAGGCTCCCTTTTATTAAAAAAAAACGTATGGTTGCTGTGGGATAGCTGTCCCGTAGAGTAACATATTTATATTCTGAATCTACATGGATGGTGGTGTGGGCAGAATCTAGTTGGAATTTAAAAGGCTGCTAAATTTCTCGTCTGCAATTCTATACCAATATCATTCAAGTTTCCGTTTAAGGAAAGCAATATGTACTAATGGATGAACACAGTGTTACATGTTAAGAATGAACTTTATGGGTTGATGAAGACCAATAAGAGTTGTGGATTGTGTGGAAGGTAGCAGAGAGAGATTGACGCCTAGTAAGAGTGTGTGGTAGAAAAGTGTCAGAAGACTGCATATTGAATATATGGAAGTAAGCAATAGGTTATAAATCAATGGAGCAATAAGTTTGTGCATGTATAATATATGAATATGTATCATATATTAAAAATAAGTAACAAATATATTAAGAATTCTAAGTGGGGATTTTGAGCACATTCTTGCAAGAAGTTAAAATCATTACAGATAGGTATGTCTTAGATAAGTAGATCTTATCATATTTAAAAAAAACTACAGCTGTATATGAAAAATAATATTTATTCCTTATTCCAAAGGCATGATAATGATCCATAGGAGTTATGGATCATTATCATATCTTTGGTCCATTAAATAAGTAAAGTCCACTTGCTTACAACAGTGGCTTCCTATGGCTACTAATAATATTAGTATTTGCTTGCCATAATAAAAAAAGACAACTCTTTACCTCTCAATTGCCTCCAATATATCGTCTTGATTTACTTCAGGGGTACATAAATACTTTTTATTATCTCCTAATTTCTAAATTTGGTATTAAAAACTTTTACTCGAATTATGTTACAAAACACATTGTTTTGGTAATCTATTTTAATTGCATGCTATTCTTTGAAATAAATGACAGTACTATTATAATTTTTGTTTTCATTTTGTAAGCTGCAATCTGCGGTATTCTAAATTAGCTGGCCATGGTTATCCATCGACCGATTACATAAAGAGACTACTAACGAAAAAATAAGAGGGGTTCGTAGCCTAATGGATCGAACAGTTGTACCTACTATACCTATAGTTATTTAATTAACATAAGCAAAGTCATACACTCGACGCTCAACCTGCGCGACGGTATAGTACAGGGCATCGAGCGTGGCAGCGTCGCTTCACCGTCCTATCCCACTGTTGAGCACGCATTTAAATCATAGTCCACCACGCTATAACCCATTGCGAGCTGGCAGACTAACAAGCCGTAGGGAAAATCTCTGGATGTTGTTAATACTAGAGGGAGTGCTGCTGCCCAGGTATATATCAGAGCCGACTGAGGGGCTCTTACGATTCCCGTGGGTAGAGAGGGGTGGGACAATCCTAAAGCCGGCCCCACACGGCCTAGTAGTAAACACAAATTATAAAAAGTGGCATTGCACCCGCCTCTTCTGGAACACTGCTCCAGAAGCTCTTGAAGCTCGCTCCAGAAGACCGTAGTAGTCGGAGACGTCGTAGCTACTAATTAATTACTATATCAGTTTTATTTTCATACTATTGGGTGACGCTCACGCCATCTATTGTATGTATTTGCATACATTGTTTCGACAAGGCGAAAAAAGCTGAGAACTATGTTGAGTGAACCCAGCTGGAATACCTATGCTACTATAGAAGATATAAATGTTTATTAGTTCTAATAAATATACAAAGAACAGAATAAATTCGATATTGTATTGTGTTATTCATTTAATGTCTTCTTTAAGACAACACCCCGCACTAAGGAGTAATGCTTGTTTCTCGGGGAGTTTACAAACATACAATTTCACGGACACAAAGTACACTCAGACTCAGAACAATCACATGGAGTTGTCCTGTGGGAATCGAAACCACAAGACTCGGGCGGGAGGCCGATATCTAAACCACTGTGCAGTCAAGCACTTTACATTGATGGAAATTAATAAATTATAACTGGGTAGAATTTCTCATATATATTGAATGCACTCTGTGGGTAGAATTGCCCTAAATTAGTGAAATCTTTTAATTTACAAGTATAATCTAAAGAAAATTGAAAGGCTGATGGATGGATATGTATAATCTAATACAGATAGGCATGTATTTAACAAAGGTTTCTTTTTGGAATGGTTGGTTGGCAAAGCACTAAAATTATGTTTGTAACATATTTATTTTTAGTTATGCTTTATAATAAGTAAATACAAGGTGAAAAGCAAATAAAACTGCAATTTGACTGAAAAATAACTTTATTCTAATAATTATACTTATTTCACAATTTGCAGAAACATTCCACAAGCTGTAAACAATAGGTTGTATACCTAATGGAATACCCTTACTCTTATAATGATGTTTGCCTTAATAAACTATAAACACCAAATAGTCACTCGATCATTTTGCCTAAATGTTTTCTTACAATTTTTAATAATAAAATTGTAGTTTATCTTGAAAGAAAACTGGAACCAATATGATCCATCAAGATACTTAAACTTAAGTTATACCTACATAATAAATTCAAAATAATATTTATTATTCATCCAGCCAATCAAGTCAATATTTAGAGATATATAAATCTGCAATGTCTCAAACTTCAAACATTAATCTTTAGCGGGCACTTCAATAACTCGGGGCTTATCAATTATGCGAGCTGTACGGTTTCCTTTCTCAACAATACCAATAATCCACGCCTGGTAACCTTCTTGTTTCTCAATATCTTTGCAGTAAGCAGCAGCTTGTTCTCTAGGCAAGCAGATAAGTAAGCCCCCAGATGTCTCTGGCGCGTGGCCTTGCAACAATTGGAACATATTGCCACATGCTTTAGCTACTGCCGCCATTTTAGCTATTACTGGAAGATTGTGAATAACAAAGGAGACCTCATTCTTCTGGTGAGAGGCTAAATTTTGTGCATGTCCGAGAAGTCCAAAACCAGTAACGTCTGTAGAGCCATGAGCATTGTATTTATGCATTAGACGTGCAGCAATACGATTTAATCTACTCATCGAATCCATTGCTCGATGGTAGGCCTTGCGAACATCCTCTTCAGATACTACCAATTTGATACGGTTCCAACGTTCTGGCTGATCTAGCCACTGGTGGGCATTAACAGCTACTTGGGTTCCTAGAGGCTTTGTCAAAACCAACACATCACCCATAACAGCATTGTCTGGTACTATGTATTCATTGGGCTGGCAAATAGTTGTGGCTACCCCACCAATAGCACACCAGGGGTTAATAACAGTCTGTCCTCCTGTAACAGACGTACCAGCCTCCAGGGCGGAGTCCTTAAATCCTCGCATAATAAGAGGTATTACTACATCCCGCTCTTTTTCGGTCATCTTTGTTGACACGCCAAGTAGCATTAGCATGTTGTCACATTCAGTTACACCCATAGCGTACAAATCGCTTAAAACGTTGGCACACGCGATCTTTCCCATCATATAAGGATCGTCAACAAGAGGATAGAAAAAGTCAGTCGTTTGCACTAAACAAAGGCCTCCATGCCTGAGCGGCGTCACCGAACAATCCAAGCCGATGCCAATACGCGGGATCGCCACATGCATAAATTGGTCATCTTGTTGCGAGTAATCCTGCTGTAGTGATTCCACCAATTTTCCCAAAACATCTTGAGGTACTTTGCAGCTTCTTCCTTTCAGGTCTGCAAATCTTGTCAAACGAAAACTCGCTTCTAAATCGTGTGCCACCGGGTCGAATGGCCGACGAAGCAGTGCGTTGGGGTTACCGGTCATTTCTAACTGTGCTGCAGCTAAAGAGTCTTGCGCAACACTTGATTGGTACGACATTTTGAACAAAATAAAACAATATTATGATTTTGCTATAGGTATTTCGGGTCAAAATGCGGAAACCCGACACGCCGCCAAGTGACGCTTGCAAAATGGCGTCTCCGTTACAAAGAGAAAATGGCAGCATAGTTTACAATTTGATATGGCTCTATGATTGGTCAATACTAGGAGTAAACAAAGCAATCTTCCACAGGATTGGCTGTTTCAGGATTCACTTTAATTTCTGACAAAGAGAACATACTGATGCTTTAGTGCACGTTTCGTTACAAGTGGAGCATGAAGAAAATATTTCTTTCTACGGTATATTATTGTACACAAAACAACAAAACATAGCATCACGCCTGTATTCCCTGAAGGGGTAGGCAGAGGTGTATTACACACCCACGACTCGCCGGCTATGTTTAAGTCCCATGTAATAGGGGACGTCTACCGGGCACATTTGCAAACTCCAGGCTGCTACTGAGAATTTCTCTTTTTAGGAAAAGCTCAATAACATTGCCCGACCCGGAGATCGAACCCGAGACCTCATGATTAGCAGTCGCATACACTACTGCTACACCACCGAGGCATTATTGTGAATATGGGAAATATGAAAATACTAACATTTTTTTCTTCCATATTTATAGGAAAATAAAATGCTGACTCCAAATAAATAGTGCAAAGGCAAGCGGATGATGAAATTGATTTGAAAAATTAAAACGCAACTGAATATGAAAACTATAATAAATAAAAATATATTTTTATAGAGTATTTCTCGTTCCTTTCTTCCTTTCGAATAAATTTAATAACGAAAAGTATAATACAAAAATGAATGATAGTGCTAGTAACTTTACATATATACTACTTTAACTGATTAATAATAACAGTACTTATAATATCTTATGGGAAGGCCATGCAGACTTTTAGTAGATAACTTTTTTGTTTAGGCGGGAAAAAATGTACCTAACCGCACACCCCGTCGTTCGGGGCAACGAATAGGGTAGTGAGTAAAGATGGAACCGATATATTCATATCCATTAAGATATCAGTGATATTGGATGTATTCATGTATCAGTAATCTAACTCAATCTGATATGCTAATATGGGCGTATTGCTAATATGCCATATTTACTAATCACTATATCGTAAACATGAACAGTGCTCACTGAACATGGGTGTGTTGCTGGCGTTGCTGCTATATCCATAGACTAGATAGAATCGCATATCGGTGAGAATATCGTACGTATCATATCGGTCAGAACATCGTACGTATCATAGAGCAACGCGGCCCGGAGGGGAGTGGGCTTACGCAGGCGTTCCCCTCTGTCAAAGTATAAGTCCACGCGGACCTATGCGCACAATAAAACTAGTTGCAGCCGCACTGCCCACTAGACTAAATCCAGTTGTACGGTTGAGTCGACGTGTTACAAAAATATTAAAAATGCTAATTGTTCTGTTTTTTGCTGCAAAAAGAGATCTTCCACGTCAAATTTACAAACTGATGACGTTAGCTTTCATATGTAAGTAATTTTTAACCACTGTTTTACTGTTTACTTATATTTAAAATTAAAAAATACAATAATAATGGTCATGCTGTTTCGGATTTCTTTACCAACACAAGCCACTCGCCCTCATACAATATACGGATCGGTCGAGCGACTGATCCGAGTTCGCATCGGATTTCGCGCCGCTACTGAGCAATAGTGTTGATACCACATTGTAAAAAGTTGTCGATAAAAATGACAAGGGCAAATGAGTCTATACAGTAATGTATCTCGTACATATAATCAGTTTTGAAATGATGTTTTCCGATTTATTTAATATATTATATATTGTGAGCTTTATTACAATATTGTTTAATAATAAATTGCATCAACAATCAATTAAAATTACTTACAAAGTGTGAACTTCAACCATATTGATTTTTTATTTTATTTATTTATTGCAGGTACCCTAAAGATCCGAGTTTATGGAATGAATGGAAGAATTTTTTTTAATAACAAAGTTACCTAGATTCCCACAAGGAACTGTCATTATGTTCAGACCATTTCAAGATAATATCATATTAATAAGTTTGTTTGAAAATTTGTAAATAAACTCCTATTTGTATTATAATGGATATATTATTACATTATAACATTTCAAACCTTCATCCCAGAGTTCTCGATTTTATCGATAATGCTTATCGACAGTTGTTACAGCCATGGGGGGTTAGGCAGAATCTCATATATCACATGTCGATCGTATCGAGATCACTGTGATTGGTTGAGAGATCACCGTGATTGGCCATAGGGATTATTGTGACATCACGCGTCGGTTTCTCAACCAATCACAGTGAACACGATACGATCGACATGTGAGATATGAGATTCTGCCTAACCCCCATGCTTAAAGCAACTTGTCTATGTAGTTGTGTCACTCATTTTACAGTGTTGTGATACATCATTTTTCTATGCGTGTGTGAAATTGCTAGTGTATTGTTTTAAATGTTATGTTTGCGTTTCGTAGTGATAGACTGATTGTTTTTGTGTGAAAGTGTGCGTGACGCAATTTCCCCCCGCAAAAAATGACAGAAATTTTTGTATCGGAGTAAAACGTTATGGCTACTCCCCTCCGGTTCGCCGGGGGTCCACGTTGCTCTATGATACGTATCATTGAGTTAAAAATGGTGGTGGGAATTGATATGCAGCACTCTTATCCTCCGTATTAAATATTAGTGATATTCATATTATGATATTACTGGAAGAAAATATTCATATCAGCTGATATTGGCAAATATCGGTATTAACCCATCTATAGTAGTGAGTATCGAAATCCCTGGTGAGATTTTCTGATGACACTAGTGTCAGCCTCTCTAAGTTACGGTTTTGATCAACATTTACGATTGCATTTTTTTAATAATTACGACACAGTAAAATTTTTTTTATTGGTATTTTAAGCAATACTCAACACGTATATTATTATTAATTTATTTTAAACAGTTTAAAGTCAATCGTAATGTGTTTATAAATAAATTTAGGCAGAATACAGCATACCTTTGCCTAACTCGAAGTTTAATTTAAAAAGATTTACATGGTGTAACCATGACGACCTATAATCTTTTCTGGTTATACGTATTACTCTTTGTATCTAATCTATAGGATATAGTTGCCATCGTCTAACTGGAGTGGGAATTTGACTTGACTGACTAATTTTATATGACTGACTTCGACTATGACTTGTTTTATGAACTAAACTTACGTGTGATGAGAGAATAACGATGTTTATAAGTTACTGTTAGGCAGATGGATCTTCCAACGCCTCAAACAAAATAAATAAAAAAAAAATATAGGATATAGGATAGGTATTGTTAGGCGTGGGTCGTATCACTTTTTCTGAGAATCGTATCTGAATCAGATTTCGATTTTCAATATCAGATTTCAAAATCTTATATTTTAACATCTGATATTTTACGTTCGCATATCCATCATAAGAGTAGATTCAGATTTCAGAAATCTAATCCGAATCCGATGCGCATCTTTAAATAGGATACGACAATATCATAGAGTTCAATACAATTCGATATTGTAGATATACTCGTACTTATATGTATAATAGATGTTTAATTCGGTACCTATTTATTTATCACTAGCTGTAGCTGACCCGGCAAACGTTGTTTTGCCATATAAATTATATCTAGAGTATTTTTAGGGAATTTCTAGCGTAGAAAAAAATAACTAACTTGTTGTAAGTGTGTGAGGATGTGGTATACATGCACATCATAAATGCGCGCGCAGTACTTACTTGATAATTATTTTACTGCGATGTTATTGCACGCTTCATAAGTGAAACGTTGAGGTGGGTTCTACTCCAGCTTTACACGGAACAACTGATTTTTCAAAATTAAAATGTCTCTATTTGTCATATATTGCACTTGTAAAATAATATCTACACACATATATAAAGAACAAGCACTATTTTTAACACTCATGATATTTTTGATGCCATTTTTGTTATTTAAACTAGTTAAAAAACTGTATGAAAAAAATCTGGCCGTGAGTTGTAGGTAATGTGTGTTAAAACGATAGCGACCAAAATACTTTACTAATCGAGTCTTTTTTTTCGTTTACGAATTACTGTGATTAGGAATAGAGCCCTTTTACTTTTCACGGTCTGATTCGATGTGGTTTAATTGTTATTAAATAAACAAAAAAATACTGAATATTTACGCTCGACGCGACACTAATACCAGCGCCTTTCATGAGAACTACCTTTTTACGTACGCATAGCCACTAGCCACCGGTGGTTTTACTATCGTCAACAGAACGCCGTTCGCCCGGCCGGTACATTGTTTTTTGATTAAAGAAAGTTCTTACCTTTGCTTCACGAACTGATGATATTTGTTAAGTATAATAACTATTTTATCCATAACAATAATTAAAAACACTAAATACACGTAAATAATAACACACCAACATAATATATTTAGCGGCGCGAAGCCCCTTTTTTTTGCGTGGCCTTGGCGTGCGGTGCGCGCGGCCCGGAACTGAGAGGTAGACCAATATGGAAGTACTTCTTAAAATTAGCGCTAGATGGCGTATAAGACCAGAAACCCACATTAGTACTTTTTGAAATAGCGCTATCTATGTGATTTATTGAAAACTACTTAGTAAGACCAATACATTATTAGTTAGATACTTATCAAATAATCTATTTTATTGTGAAAAATGAAGATTATGAGGCGTGCAGTTTTGGTTTTTCCAAAGTATTTTAAAACTGCGTTAATTTTTATTATTTAAAGTGTTCGCGGTTGAGTGGACCATTAAAATAATGTACCTATTGTGTTTTTCGTTTTATAGCTAAGTTTAAAATATAATTAAATAATTTGTGATACTAAGATATTATTATTACTTTATATACCTAGTAACTTTACTAAATATTGCAATTATTAGTAGTGTTTTATTCTCGCCAACTCTTTGATCATATAAAATTTATTCCAAACTTGACTACACAACGAAATAAGCTGTAAACATTTTGGATATCGCACCCCGCCGTAAACGTAAACATCCACCTTAATGGCAATGAAATAACTTCCCTTCATACTTTTTCCAGGCTTAGGACTGGCTGCAATATTGTATACTTATTTTAAATGAAATATATTAATCTTTGTTAGCTAGAAATTGTGCAGGCGTATTTAAAAGTTATTTCATTCTATGTACATAATTTTCTTCATATTCACAACTTTACGTAATATATTTACAATAATGAGTGAGTTATTACTTAAATCGTTCCGGGTCTAAATTTACGTTCAGGAACGTGAGCTGTTTGACTTTATTTGTTGACAGTCTTGTTCGGCGATCATTAATGATTAATCCTGTCTTACTAAAAATGCGTTCGCAAGGTACTGACGACGCCATAATGTTGCCATATTTTCGCAACAACTTCGTTAAATTGGGATATGTATACCTATGTGTTCGCCACCAATTCAAAGGGCAGTTAAATTTGCCATCTCCAGAAAAGGCCGGCAAGATATCATCGTTTATATATGTGTCCAGTTCTTTAATTGCTTTGGACAATGGAGTACCTACATTATAATGTTGTCCAACCAAATCGTGGAGAATACTCCAAGGTGAGAATTTGTCGGCTAACGCCGGTTCAGATGGCACCTGTTGACTTTCATTTTCATTATTACCAATAAGTTCAGTTAGAAGATCTTGGACCTTTTTACGAGCAATTCTGGCGTAGTTTGCATCTTTGAATACTGCTAGTTTATAGCGTGGATCTAAAACAGTACACACTGAAAATGTTCCACTTTTTTCGATATTCTCAAACCTTGTTATAAGGCCTGAGCGTAAACTAAGTAAGCAACACTGTGCAGGTTCCGAAAACTCTTCAGATAGCAATTTATCACAGGCCTTTGTTAAGCAATGAGTTATTGCTATAACTGATCCTGCTGTCATAAAATTTTCCCCGCTCATGGATTGAGTAGCTTCATCGAATGGTTTCAAAATTTTGCACAACTCTCCAAAAAGTTGCCATTCCACTTCAGAAATAGCAGGAAGGTCCCGCCGTATGACAGCAACTGTAGATTTTATGTATTGCTCTAATTCTACGAAACGTTGCAACATGTGAAATGTCGAATTCCACCGTGTAGGCACTTCTTGCACTAATCGCTTTGGAACACAATTCGGAAGGTCATTACATTGAGCCTTTAATAATTTTTCTAAGGCTGTACTGCTAGTTTTAAAGAAACGAACTATTTTTTTTACTTTTTCAAGTGATTCAACAAATTGTCGCAAAGCATCTTGGACTATTAAGTTTAAGGTGTGGCCATAACACCCGTAGTGTTTCCAACCTATGTCAGTCACAGCTTTAAAAATATTTGCAGCATTGTCAGTTACCATAAAATTAACTTTATCTTTTATAGACCACTCATTGGTCAACTTTATTAAAGCACGTTGGATGTTTTCTGAAGTGTGTGAACTTTCGAAATTACAACAATCTAACAACACTGTTTTTAATCTAAGGTCTTCCGTTAAATAATGTCCTGTTACGGCTAAATACGAGTCATTTATCCTAGATGTCCACAAATCAGCTGTTAGGCAAATCTTGTCTATATCTGAAGATAGAAAATCATTTCTGATCTTTTCTTTTGTAGTATTATAAAGATTGGGTATCATGCTATGTGATATAGTTTTCCGGCTTGGAAGCTGATAGCCCGGAACCCAACTCGCAAACTTCTTAAAAGCTTTTTCCTCAACAAGTGAAAACGGCTGATAGCTTGACACAAATAAGTCTAAAAGATCGCCGTCAATTTTCCTTTTAAGTTCATTAGAGATTTTTTTAGATGAACCATACCGTTCCATTGTAGTTTGTTGTCTAACAGTGGATGTCGACGGCAACGTGGCGACTGGTGTAATGGAAGAGGTAGAAGGATCCGCTGTGGTGTGGGTCATTGCAGGTATAGGGGCAGATGTCGCAGTAACAAGAGCAGACACATAAGTCGAGGCCCTTTGTGGTTCTGACCTTATTGGCTGCTGTGCCATTACGACTTGGGTGTACGCATCCAAGTGCCTCTTCTTTAAATGTGCTTTTAAATTACCGGTCGATCCCTTGTAGCTATACAGATCACCACAAACACTACATCTAGCTTTTTTATCAGAGTCGTTTATTTTTTCAAAATAATCCCAAACGACGCTCACATTTTTTCGCGACATTTTTGATATTTACAACTAATCTTTAACACGACACAAGTTTTTTTATGTATAGGTAGGTATGTACACTTTATTTAAAAGATTTTTTGCATAATCTTACACATAAACTTACTTTAAATTATAATGAATATTTACAAATGTATTTACACTAGTGAAAGAAAACACAATAGTTTCACTTGACTACTTATATTTTTATTATTATATACACTAGTACTATTTTATCCCTTATTATTTTACACTATACATATTAATTAAAAAATCCATTAAAACAATCCCCAACGTCCATAACACACAAAAAACTTTCTAAATTTTAGAACGCGAATTAAATTAAAAGAAACGAAACTTTCTTCCGCAACTATTCGGACACAATTAAACAATAAGTACCTAATAAAACTATTACGTGCATAATGGTCCATAAGTACCAAAATGCGCTCAAGTTCAAGGCTAAATAAATAAAATTTTAGACATCATTGTCATCATGATTAGTACTTACCAGAAAGTAAGCTTTATTTGCATAGTGTTAAGATTAAAAATTACTTATTTATATAAAATTTGTTCAAAAATCTGATATTGTGATATTACTGTACCGCTCTAACTAGTGTAATATTTGTATCTCACGCGCTTTGTCGCACGCGTGTGGCCGATGCGTATCGTATCGCTTAGGTACAGAACATCGCAAATCTGATATTGTAATATTGCTGTACCGCTCTAACTAGTGTAATATTTGTATCTTACGCGCTTTGTCGCACGCATGCGGCCGATGCGTATCGTACCGCGTAGGTACAGACGAGTGAGCGAGTATTCAGTACATCGCAAATCTGATATTGTAATACTTAGATTTCGAAAGAGCCAGTAAGTGATTTTTAGATATTGTACCAATATCAGATTTCGTATTTATATACGATTTGTATCACCCACTTCTAGGTATTGTTGTTGTTGGTTGTCAGTAGACTACTTCAATATTATATTATTTATAATTCCTTATATATTTTTGTAAATTTCAATAAATAAATAAATTTACTGCATGGAGTATGTGACAGGATTTCAACCACTCACCATGACGTCCCGCCGAAAACTCATGACGACCTCAAAAGTGGTATTCACAACAAACTTTATTTGTTTTCGTTTTTTCGTCTTCGTTCGCTAATTATTCTTCGTTTTCTACTATATAAATATACAGTGAATAGTAGTTATACATGATGAATAAGTATTCTATTAATTTCTTGTTGACTTATGACGTAAAAATACGTAGAAGGAATTTTATTTGATAAATATTACGAACTCGATGTAATAGATTTATTTTATTATAAGTAATACCGGGTATGATGCAAACGCTTCCGAAAAAATAGACAGATGGTAGTACTAATGCTACCTATGCTTATAGGACTAAAAAAAAAATCGATACTGATGAAAAAAAATATTTTTATTTACAACCTTTTATTAGCATTATTTATGCTCCATCATGTTAGTACAGCTAAATGAAACGATAATTTCGCAAAAAAAAAAACACTATTAAAAAAAACCATGCAGCAATGTACGACAAAATAAAACACAACTAATAACAGCTGACAGGTCAACGAACGAACACGTGCGGTCCACAGCGTTACCTATTTACAACACTAAATACCTAACGTAATCTACTTAACCTACTATTTTGCCACTGTGCTAGTCTGTACCGAGCCACTTTCATTAAAATTTACTGGTTGAATAAACCAAGTGCTGGGTTCGATTCTGCGTCAAAGTACCTACCCTTTTTCTTGCTTAGGCGGGAAAAAATGTTTCTAACTGCACATCTTATCGTTCGGGGCAAAGAGCAGGGTAGTGTGGGGCCTGCACCCACTAAAGAAACCCGCCGTATGCCGTCTCTCCGCCTTTATTGGCGGGCTACTAGAACTATGTTACATTCCTTCGGTGGTCCGCCGGCAGCGCCAAAGTACCTACCTACGTAATGACAAAGTTCGAATGTTAATTCTATAAGAAGTTTGCGACGTAGAATATGTACTAAACTGCATGCATACTAAATTTAAGTAATTATCAATACATACCTACTGCACTTTGTGTTGTAACTACCATTAAGGTAATTGTGTATTATCTAGTTCGGTACGAAACTACATTAGGTATTAGTATTACTGCTCGTACACTTACGCTACTCGCTCTTTCACTCACTCTACCCGTCCCTTTCACAGACGCGCGCCGCTGTCCAGCTGGCTCATCGCCTTGCAAGCAATGTAGGTACTCATTGTAAACAGAAATTTATCCACTAATTTACAGGCGTCTTAAGAATTAGAGGCGGGAATCACAATCAAACTTGCACGTAATTTTCAATTATTCTTATGAACCTGTTTTCAAATTTAAAATCATATATATACCGCGGCGTGCCCGCTGCCGCCCTCTTACTACGCATCGGTCACCGACACTTAAGTTGAGTAGCCATAGATCGTTCGGCTATTTCACCTCATCTTGTGCCTAGAACCTACACCTTGAGATTTTAGTGTATATATTATGTTAATTACTAGTGGTTCCTATAATATACGCTGTTAGTTATATTGTTTTGTTGTAGTTTTCTTCTCAATCTACACCCGTAAAGCGACCGCATGGTCATTACCTAGATGTGTTAGGTTTCTACCACCAGCTAGGTAGGCTAGATGCGACAACATATTTATTTTAATTCATATATTTAAGACAATTTTCTGCTGCCTCACAATCTAGGCATTCAAGCCGAAGTATTGCCTTCCTTAATCGATAGTTATTGAGCGATTTCAATGGCTCCAATCTATTAAGTGTATTATAAATATGTGGCGCTTGTACAAAAAAATGCTTTTGTGCGAAGGCTGTTTTAACACAAGGCACTGGGCAACGATCACGCCTCCTATGTAAGGTAGGCAGAGCGGGCACAACCATTTTATGGTATCTTCTTATTATTTCATAAATAAACAACTTCCTCACAGACAGCACACCGGTCAGACTATATAGCGACGTTGTATTGTACCTAAAAGGCAGTTTCATCAGAACCTTGAGAACAGCACGCTGGGCACGTTCTGCAGCAAGAAGATAGGTCTTAGCGGCACCGCCCCATGCACATATACAGTATCTTATCAAACATTCACGAAGTGCTTTGTATGTCTGCAGCAAGAGTTTTTCATTGGCTACATCACGTAGGTTCTTAAATACGTATAACATTTTTCTGAGCCTTACCACAAGAGAGTCAACATGATGTTTCCAGGTTAGTTTTTCGTCTAATATTACGCCCAGGTATTTCACTGTAGCAACCCGAGTTAAGGCAGCACAGCTGCAGTTGAAATGTTTCTTAAGACGATTGCAGGGATAAGTGTGGTTCCTCAAATAACGTGTCTTTGGTGCAGTAACCAGGGTAGTTTTGCTGAAACAGATATATTTTGTTTTATCTGCGTTTAAAGTAAGCAGACTATTTTCCAGCCATTTATTCACTTCTGCTAACCCACTTTCAGCCAACTGATAAACTTGTTCCCACGAGCCTCCATGGAATAGTAATACTGTGTCATCTGCAAACATGACTGTCTCTAGTCCAGACAATCTGATGTCACGCAGATCATTAACGTAGATTAAAAGCAGAGTAGGTCCAAGTGTGCTTCCTTGTGGATCCGCCCAACTAAGGGTTGCGTCATTACTCATGTGTCCATCAACACGCACTCTCTTGATTCTGTCAGATAAATATGTTGTGAACCACTTCAGAACCACACCTCTCATGCTAATATTTCCCAGTCTAGTGAGCAAGATTGGCAAGGATACACTGTCAAAAGCCTTCTGCAGATCCAGAAATACTCCTAGACACTTTTCTTTTTTTGTCAGGATTGTCGTTAGGGTAAGAACTGCGTTTTTAGTCGTCCGTTGTTCTCTGAAGCCATATTGATTGCTGCTGAGAAGTTCATTTTTCTCAAGATAGTTGATCACTCTCTTATTTACAAGCTTCTTTAAAATGTTGGTTAGTGTTGATAAAAGAGAGTTAGGTCTATAATTCTTGGGATTATTTTTTCCCCAGCCTTGCAGATCGGACAAACTACCGCCCCCTTGAATATATCAGGGAATGTACCTGTTTCGAGACTAAGATTACATAAATGCGTGATCGGTTTCGCAAGATACCTTATATTGCGTTTTAATACATTTGCTGATATACTGTCCCAACCCGGGGCGCTGTTTGATCTTAGTCCCAACACGATCGTCTTAACCTCATGAGGGTCTGTAGGAGAGAACGACATTGATTTCAGAAGATGTCTTGGTACTTTGGCTTGCCGTGCCAGCTCAACATCTGAGGTTTTCATTTTATCGATAATCTCACTGCCCAGCTTACGACCTACTGACGTGTAGTAATAGTTCACGCTATCAAGTGAGTTTATGGGGGATGATTCTATACTTAGAAGATCCTCTGAGGAAATTTTATTTTTGCTCATGTTACATACATCTTTTATAATTTTCCAAGTGTATTTAATGTTTCCAGTACTACACATTAATTTATCTTGATAATATTTATTTTTCAAGTGTTAGATCATATTATTGCATGTATTTCTATAATTGTTGAAATTTTGCCTCAGCTGATTATTATTCGGATATTTTCTGAGATTACTGTGCAATCTATCCCGTTTTCTTATGCACTTAATTATACTGCTAGTAATCCAAGGTTTTAATGGTCTATATCTTTTTGATTCTCTTTGTATTGAGGTGTTGCTCTCAATGATTTTCATAATTTTTTTAATCAAAATTTCAGCAGCACCGTTAGGGTCAGTCGTATTGTAAAGCACATCCCAAGATACTTCTGAAAGAAATTTGTCTATTGCGTCATTATTAGTTATTAGTTTTTGTAACTTAATTGGATTTTTATTAAATCCGGCATTGCCAAAATACAATAATATTGGTTTGTGATCAGTAATTTAATGTTCAAAGATTACCGTCTTCCATGGTCTACAACATCTAACCATCATATGGTCCAGGCATGTGTCTTGTGGGTTGTGTAATTCCTTGCCTAAGCCCGTACATAGCCATTAAATTTAGATATTCATGTTAGATAACTGCGTTTTTGTCGGGTAGAGTATCTATATTTATATACCCCACCAGAATTGCGTTCTGAGTTGACACATTACATAGGACCCTTTCAAGAGAATCAAGATACGTTAAAGCATTTCTAAAACAGGGAGGGCGATACGAACATATTAAAGTGTATTCAGTGTCAATGGTTAGTATAAGACACCTTACCTTCTAAAAGTTCTGGTTCGGTGGAAGAAACTTTTAGATCCTTATTAACATAAACCACTATTCCATCATTTTGGTTTATATCTCTTTTAGTCCAAAACATATTATAATTGTCAATTCCTGGCGGTACATTACTTTCATTGGTCCAACATTCAGTCAAAACTATAAGATCCACTTGTAGACTTACAGTGGACAAAAAGGCAATTAGTCTATCATAATTACAATTTAAACTTCTTATGTTTGTACTCATTATCAATAAAGATTCTGTATTATTTTTGTCAAATTGCAATACATTAGCACATTGGCCGGTATCGCTCAAAGAAATACATTCAACCCGTCCTGTGCAGTCAATTTCATTTGTAAGAAATTTGTTTGTAAGGTCGAATTTTAAATATTATAGAGAAGGTTATCCAAATTAAGTCGTACTCCACACTCAACTCCATTGCAGGAAGGATACCACTGTTATGGGTAGTAGTGTCCATTGGGCCAACTTGTGTAACCAAAAGTGACAACAACTTATTACCATATATAAAAACACACCATGGCCTGCAATGATAAATGGGCGGGTTATCTGCATTTATAATCTGTAACTGTACAAACAAGGAATGCAATGTGTGAGGTGTAAGCAGTGACATGAATGAATGTTTAATGTGTTGATTAATATGTATGTTATGTTTTTTAATTAGCAACACTCCACTGTTAGTACCAATTTCAGTATGTATTGTATGCTATGAGAGAGTATCTGGAACATTAATAATAGGACAATTGACTGCAGATGGTTAGTAACATAAACACTAAAATTAAAGAAAAAAGATACAGTAATATGACAGCAAGATATGGTATAATGAGTCAATATCTGAACCATTACTATAATGAGAATTAACTGCAGATAGTAATTCATATAAATCATAAATATAGTAACGTATAGATCACCTGACAGCTCGATAACGCGTTTATAACCAATTTTGATTTGTCAATGTGTGCGTTGGACAGTGAGGTAAGTTTTAAGAGTTAGACTGGCTATCGATAAAATGATAAAACAAATCAGTTTCTTTAACGAACTCACTCATTCAAATAATTATCTTCAACTAATGAAACAAAACAGACATAATAAATTAAAAAACTTGAGAGGTGTCAAGGGACACCCGGATGGAACGAAGTTCCTTTCTAAAATGTACTAAATTAAAAGAGTTCGAGTTACTAGGGGATTAGATTTTTATACATACACACACCCACACACACACATACATATATATATTGTCTGTATAAAATCTCTACTTACCTAACTCCATCAGCAATATTCGCAACTTGTGAAGAAACACTGTCAGGATTCATTATTATTATTATTTATTATGTACAAAAAACCTGTATACACTCAACAAAAATAATCGTCGCGACACCACACTGTTACATGCGAAATAGAAATGATAATAATATAAACTTATATAAAAAAATATAACAAAAAACCAAACAAAAAGCAAAAAGTGTCGTGACAACTTTTCGTAAGAATTTTTTCCGTCTAGCCCCCTTTCACAACGCGCGATAAGGAACTTCGTTCCAACAAACATAATTAATACAATATTAATATTTATTTGTGTTTAAACATAATTAATTCGTTTTTATTTATTTCACCAACAACGTCAGTTAACGATATTATGCATTTTATAAGGGAATTATACACTCAGCTATTAGCAACATAAACCTACTTATATTTTTAAATTAACTAAATCGACTTGACTGACAATATCTGCTGTAGAACTTTTATTGCATTTTTGCCATTAATGTATTAGGAGAAAATGTTCCAAACATTTAGGATAAATATCGACAATATACCTTGCCGATAAAGTCAAGCCCTAGTGTATATGTACCTAAAAACTTTTCTACAAAAATCTTGAAAATATGTAACAATGCGATATATTTCTATGTAAAATATAAACAGTAACAATGAAATTGAAATTAATCTGTAACTAAAACAGAAAATATCAGTAATTATGACCTAAAATAAAAGCATTTAAGCTGTGATAACATCCTGAGAACTTACCTGTGAAACATGCAATTATCAGGATTGCTTGCATGATTTACATCACAGGCACTCACGGAACAAATAACCATTGTATTTAATAGTTATAATCATATAATAAACAAGATTTATAACAAAAATAAATCAAAAAAACCGCGAAGCTAATTTCAAGCTAGAAGATTGTAGAATACCTGTCATTCAAATGGGTTGCAATGACATTAGATTTGCTTTCCTCTTCCATCTTGCTATTTTGCCGTATAAGATTTTCTTCTCACTCACACGCTTTTGTGATCTATACGTTATACTATCCATCCATCCATCCATCAGCCTTTTAAAGTCCACTGCTGGACATAGGCCTCCCCAAGAATGGGGGATAGTGCCGTAATCGCCACGCTTGGCAGGCGGGTTGGCGATCGCAGTGGATGTTGTTAATACTCGAAGGAGTGCTGCTACCCACTCCCTCGGTATTCCCTCAGTCGGCTCTTACGACTCCCATTACAATTCTAAAGCCGGCTCCACACGGCTATACTATATCTATGATATAAACTATAACATTAGAAAAAATTACAGTAGCAATCTGACAGCAAGGTATGCTATAATTAAACAATATCTGGAGCACCAGTATTAGGATAATTGACTGCAAGTAGTTATCAAAATAAACTGTACAATTAGAAAAAAATTGAGTAATATGACAGCAAAGCATGCTATATTGAAACAGTATATGACTACTATTTCTACTACTACTACTATGAAAATTTTAATATTAGGGTAATTGACTGCAGATACTTATCATTACAAACTATAACAGTAGAAAAAAGTACATTAATCTTACAGTATGGCATGACATAATACAACACTCTCTGAAATCTTAGTATTAGGTCTCCTAGACTTGTGTAGTTCACGAACTAAGTGTTGGCCGGCTATTACTCATGTCAGAAATTGTAAAACTGCAAGAGAAGCTTGGAATACTTTAGCAGCTGCTTACGAGGATAAGTCTATGGGAGTATGGGACGTAGATTAGCACTCGAACGGAAGTTGTACAGGTACAAATTAGATAATTTTGATTGTATGGAGATGTATATAAATGCTATCATGTCAACAGCTCAGGATTTGTCAGATATCGGCAAGATTATTGAGGATGCTTCTATAGCTGCGATTTTATTCGGTGGTTTGACATCTCGTTTTGATCCATTGATTATGGCTTTAGATAATTCAACGGTTCAGATTTCTAGTGAACTTGTAAAAAGTAAACTGCTAACAGAGTTTTCGAGGTCAACTGTATTTGAGTTATTGCCGTCTACCGCAGTTTTGAAGGCAAATTGTAAAAGGATTAATAAGCCTAGAAAAATAATTTGCTATAAATGCAAAGAACCTGGACATAAAGTTCCTGACTGTCCTCTCAACAGAAAGAGAGACAATAAGTCAAAAGTAGACAAAAAGCAATATTAGAAATATATATTTGTTTAGTGCTTTTAATACTGGTGGAGATATCAGTTCAGGAAAATGGTACGTAGATTCTGGAGCTAGTAATCATATGTCAGGAAGGTCTGATTGGATGAAAAATATCTGAGATTATCCTAGGGGTAATGTAGCACTTGCAAATGGAGATACTTTATTCAGTGTAGGATGTGGTGATATTCCCATTGTAAATAATTTTATATCGGAACGTAGTAAAGAAATTTATAGTATTTCAAACGTAGTGTTAGTTCCTGGTTTAAACACTAACTTAATTTCTGTTAAGAAAGCCACTCAAAATGGTTATCGCCAGTGAGGAACTAAGGAAGATATTTTGGTAGGACGATAGCGTTATTATGATGTTGTTTAAAGATTCCAAGAAACTTGTGATATTTCTTATGCCTGGGCGGCGATAGATACCCAGAATAACGGTTTGATTATTAATTTTAGTTACCAAACAATTAGCATCTGTTAATGCAGGTTCATATATGTCAAATGAATGACAAGATTTGTAGTATATCATAACGCCTTCGTTTTGAGACCTATTATCCCTGGTTTGCGCGTAATGATATCCAGTAATAAGGGGTATAGGTTGATTTTGGGAAATCCAACATTCAGATAGGATGATGATATCCCAATCAATTTTTGATCGTGCCATAACGGTTTGTAGTCTTATAATATTTCTTTTGCGGTCCGAGGAGAAGGGAAGGATGTTCTTATGTTGAAAAAATATCTTTGACACAATAAGGTTTTTCTCCATACATGCATCCGCAATGAGACTACCTGCATCATTCACTCTCTTATCACCAAATGAACCAAGCATGTCCTAGAAGTCTGGACGCTTGGTCCCCACCCATCCATTTATCCATCAAGTCTCCGCATACGATCACGCGTTCAATGGCTTTTGCCAAATCCAGAACTTCCCTAACTTTATCTCAGAACTTCTCTAGATCCGATGCCACCGAGGAGCCTACGGGAGCATAAGCTACGACCATACAGACCCTGGTGACACCAAGTTTTATTCGGACCCATAGAAGTCTGGGATTGAACATTCAGTAGTCTTTCACACCTGAGGCCAAGCGAGCGAACAGCAACATCCCTACCCTCATGCTGGCCCGATCGCTCTATGGTACACCGGACCACAGAGCCATCCCGCCACCAGGAAGATCACAGGCATCGCTGCCAGACTTTTCGCTTGGTCTCTGTTACACAGAGCACACCAAGTTGTCTGTCCGACAAGACAGTTACCAGCTCGTGTAACTTACCTTCTACACCACCTCTTACATTCTACTAGACACACTACTCCCCTCAACTCGCCAAACTGTGCAAGGCGTGATAGGTGGCGGCCCCCATCGACGTATCTGCCATTGTTCGTACCGACGGAGGCGGGTCAGTACGCGTCGCCTCCGGGGCACGCCCTAACCCGCACTGCAGTACATATTCGAGCTGGATTGCAGTCTGTGCTAGGGATCACGACTAGCACGCTCCGGACTATGACCCCCTAATAATTTTTAGTTTAAAAAAGTTTTTTATGCAGTACAGTTGGTGATCATTAATGTTAAAAAAATACGTACGCCGCATAGCCTTACGAATTTTGTTAACATTAACGACGTTTGGAAATGCTGATTCTAATTTATCATCATGTTAATTTCTATATAATTCTGCATGAGTTAGGTTATTTTTTGAGGTTTTTTTTTTGTAGCAATTATGAATGAAACACGCGGATTTTGAAATTGCTTATAACTTTCGTGTGTTCGTTCTTTTTTTTTCGCTCGTATCTGGTGCCCCCCTAGACGGGATGCCCTAAGCAATTGCTTATATTGCTTATCGGCTAATCCAGGACTGCCGGCGTGCCCGGGAGCTCGCAGACGACCAAATCGGTGGCCCTTGGAGGTTAAAATATTTTTATTACATCTTTTAGTTTAAAACTAGGTATATGCTATCCTTATATTAGTAGGTTTTTGACGAGATAACGTCTTATAAATCGATGAACGCCGGCTGCACGCACGATAAAGCATGACTCATTGTCACGTTCCGCCTGAGCCGAGCGTGCAAGCGAGAGTGCGGAACAAGCGATAGAGAGGCACGATCGGTCTAAGCTTTGGCTTGTGACCATATATGTATAATATACAGATCAGGGGGGTTAGGCAGAATCTCATATCTCACATGTCGATCGTATCGTGAATATCGTGATCACTGTCATTGGTTGAGAAACCGACGCGTGATGTCGCAATAATCAGCTGGCCAATCACGGTGAACTCTCAACCAATCACAGTGATCACGATACGATCGACATGTGAGATATGAGATTCTGCCTAACCCCCCTGTGCTTGTGACGCATCTATCGACATATATGACGTTATCACGTAAAATTATCGTTCGTAAACAGACTTTACAGACTACCATAAATGTTTATACAACATAAAAATTAGGGTTTCAAACTTTAGCTCCGTGAAACATGCGCGGGTATAGTTGTCATCAAAATAAGCTGTACCAGAGCTAGGTTAATTCTTTGGATTGAAAACGTGGTGCGAGGTAGATCTTGCTCAATTATTGAAGTAAATAAGTCTTTACGCACGCTTGACTTGGGGAGTAAGAATGTGAATGCGTGACGTGAGCGTTACAAAAAGTGCTAATCGGGCGAGGCGAACAGAATTTGAGCGGGAGATATAAGTTAGTGAAGATAGAAAGAGAGACAGTTACTTTTCGTATATTACTGTAGGGGTAAAGACATTTTCTTTCTCTCTTTCTCATTATTTGTTTATATTATTATATTTTTTTATGCTTTCAATATTCAATTTATCTGAAAAAACATTGCATTCAATGTTGATTAAATATTTCTCAAATAAAAAGTCAACTGGCACAACTTGGGATCGATCTTTATGTCAGTGAAGTGAAGCCAAATGTTTATGCCCCAAGACCAACAAATCATTAATACTGTACCTATGTCAAATGTGGGATTTAGTTAATACATATGTCCGGAAACGATAAGTAAATTGTGACGTTTTCATTGGTCATACGTCGATTTTCACACAAGTTTAAATAAAATTAACGAAATAGTTTTTTTACATAACTGTATTCACTTGATATTATACACTTGATATTATTTATATAATTTAATTATAATATTAATAATATATATATTATATTTATTGTTAAGTTTTACTTCAGTCGTGTGGTCTAAAACACACTCATTTTTTTTGTGCTGTCATAGGTTCAAGAGGGACAAAAGCGTGATCTTCGTCAACATGATCATGTTTCAAAATAAAAGGTTTAGTTAGATGATTAGTACATGCTTCAAAAAAAATTAAAATTATCACACAACCTTTTTTTGAAAATATTATGATAATGACCGTGAAAACTCATTTTAAATTTGTTGCGTGGTTTATAACAAGAAGTTGGAGAAACAAGCAGACATGTATAGTAACTTTAATTTTTATTCTAAAGTATTTATAAAATACCGGTTTTCCTGAATGTAATCGGCTTTCTCGGTTTTGCAAAACCGGTGCAGTTTGTTGTCAAAATTATTAGAAAAATTCATAGACTAAGTAAAATTTTCTCATGGTAGTCTGTAGCTGTACTCTGTGTTAGATAGAAAACTTTGAAATAGTTTGAATTCACACTAATTTGTCTGTGGTTTGAATGAAATGTAACTGATTTGTGATTTGACGGTTAGCTAAATAAAACAAAGTAGAATTATTGCAATAGTCGGAATCGTAAAATGTTATTCAACTTATGAAGAATTAATCTGGAATGGCTACGAAAAATTGGAAAAAATTAGAAAATGAAGCGGGTTATCCGTATTATATACAGTACGTTTAGCGTTAAGCTTTCTCCTTCACATAAAATATCGCAATGTAACAAGATGTTTTAAGAACTTTTTGTTTTAGGGATGTAAGTGGAACAGAACAATATGATCATCCAGAATTTAAAAAGATAATAGAGTCTCTTCAGGAGTACGACGGGATAAAATATAGTGCTTACCGTGTTGCATTTAAAATATACTCTTTACAAAAACATCTCCGAGGTAAGTGCAAGTGACCTTTATAGCTGGTTTGGTAATAGGATTGGTTATACTAAAAAAAGAGGATCATACTTAGGGGCACTATTACTTTATATAGAGCAATTTGTTTCTATAAAGAGTAAATGAATATTGGATTGTATTTCTATATTTTTTCTTAATATTTTATTATTACAATTTATGTGAAAGTCTAATAGTTTTTATTATTTTGATATGAGTTTACCTACGTAACTTGTAAACTCGTATCCTTCAAGCTCAAGGAAATATAAGGTCTTCCTCTATTTTTCTTAAAAAACTTAATTAAAAAAAAAGCAGGTTCATGCCTGTATTCCGAAGGGTTAGGCAGAGGTGTATTACACACCCACAGTTTCGCCAGCTAGGTTTAAGTCCCACGTAATAGGGGGTGAGCCTATTGCAGTCTACCGGGCTAATTTCCAAACTCCGGGATGCTACTGAGAATTTTTCTCTTTAGGAACAAGCTCAATAACATTTTCTGACCCAGGCATCGAACCCGAAACCTCGGAATCAGCAGTTGTACATGCTACCACTGCACCACAGGCAGTTGACTTTTATATTTAATTTAATTACATGAGAATATTTATTTTCTAGTGCCTCCATTACGAATCAGTTCTGGAGTCTTTGCTAGACATCAGCTCAGTCTGTCTGAAAGCAGCCTGTCTTTGGATATTGCCGAGTTAGAAGCTGTTTTGGCAGATATATACTTTGCTGCAGAGAAGGAAGGCTTATTCACTGGTGATATAGATTTGGCTGTGGATCTACTAATTAACTTGTTGCTTAATGTTTACGATAAGTAAGTGCAAAAATCCATATAAATCCTCCCGCTGGGTATAGACCTGCTGGTTGAGCCTTTTTGAGGGAATTAGTCAGCTATAGCATACTGGAACAAGGGATTGACAAATGATTTTGTTTCATGTTTTCCTTCCTCGCATATCCATTACAAAATTGAGATGAAAGGAGTTGTTCATAAATTATGTCACTCAAAATTCTTCATTTTTGAACCCTAAAAAAAATATTACTTTACAAAATCTATGACCATGACACATTTTTATCACTTCTATTAAAAAAAAATTGAAGTAAAGTTCCTTTGTCACATTTTGTGATTCATTACAACAAGTGATACCCCGTCCCCCCTAGCTTGGGAACATTTGACTTTTGGACTAGCTAAAGAATTTGGATTCTTGATTTATACTAAAATAAATACAAATTATATATACTAAATTATAATAAAACTCACATAAAAAAAAGAACAAGTCTATTATCCACTCAGGGATTGACCAATTGCTTTGTTAAAGCATTTTATATACCCTCTCCTTATCTGTACTCTAACTCTAGCTAGTATTCCTTTCTGGTTAGGGAGCTGGCTGGCAAAATTTCTATATGATCTGTTTGTGGTGGCAGACATGATTAATATTGACGATTGTACCATAAAAAACATTAAGGATCGTGTCTGCCACCATAACAGCCCTGCATTATCAATTGATAGCACCTCAAAAATGTAAAAAAAAATGGTATGCTAAATCATTTGTTCGTGTCTACCTCTTGGACTGATGGTCAGTAACATCTTCAAAATGAGGAACATCCAAGAGGCAGAAGTTTTTAAGTAATTAATTTTTAAAACAAATTTTCAGGATTTAAAAATGTGTATATGAAATGTTCACTTGGCAGACCTGAATTGTTCGAATAATGACAATATAAAAATCTATAGAAAAATAGTCTGCCAACGGTATAATTCCCCAGGTAGTTGGGGTTTACCCATTGCGTATTCCACGTCAAATCAAGCGGTTATTGGCCTGACACCCTCGGATTTTGATGTCCAATGAATCGTGGGTTTTGTTTGGCTCCAAATATGATTTCAAATTTTTAAAAATGTTTATTTTATTTTTTATTAGGTGTTGCCCGAGCTAAAAAACATTAAATCGAAGAAAAACATAAAGAGGAGCCTCTTTGTATTGTATTGTATTGTAAACGCGGGCTATTTTCCGCAACTCGACGTCGTATGTGCGCCTATTTTGCGTGACGGGTTGCTGGCACTACTCCTGCCAACCCAGCATCACCAGAAAGCCTAGCAGACCCTTAACGTTGCCGACGACCTCTGGGAGCGACCTCGGAGAGCCGAGGTATAGTGCCCGGTATTCCGCCACCCCCGGACATTCAAGGATGACGTGGGCGGCCGTTTCGTCTGCCTCCATGCAAGCTCTGCAAAGAGGACTGTCAGTAACACCTAGAGTAAATAAGTGTTTATTCTATAAAGCATGTCCAGTAATGGCTCCCATTAGAAGCCGGAGCTGAGGCCTCTTCAAACGCCGCAGCTTTAGTGACAATCCGGGGTAGATTGTCGGAAGGGCCTCTCTGGCTTGCCTGCATGTACCTAAGTTAGACCAGTATTCTTGGTGTTCTACCTTGGTGTTTCGTCGTAGTGTGTCTCGGAGCCAAGCGAACGGCAGGGGTAGAATGGGCTCAGGTCCTTCCACTATCATCTCCGAACCCCCCCTTGCCAATTCATCGGCAGCGTCATTACCGCGTGAGTTGCTGTGTCCTTTGATCCACTGTAGGGTTATATCGTTGTCGATACATACCTGTGACAGGGCTCGATGGCACTCGTATATAAGACCCGAGGTTATAGTATACCTTTGAAGGGCCTGTAGGACTGATCGGCTATCAGAGAGTATACGGATTTGTTGGTTCTTTACCTTTCTAGAGTCGATTGCATACGCTGCCATTAAGATGCCCACACTTTCTGCCTGGAAGACCGTGTTATGAGCTCCTAATGGTGTAGATATCTGAATGTTCAGGTCCTCGGAGAATACACCCACACCAGTACCTGACCTTGTTTTAGATCCATCTGTGAAGATACTCATCTCTCTTGGGTTAAGACCTTCACCCGGTTGTTCTTGCAATTGTATCTTATACTTCTTGTCAAATACAAACTGCTTGGGTATCCTGTCGGTCACCGCTGCCATGAGCGGCTCCTTACCTATTACCTCACTGAGGATTTCGGTGTGCGGTACCCTTGCTAGTCTCCAGAGACTCAGGTTTTTAAGCCTTACCGCTGTAGCTGCTGCCTCTTGTTTTATGAACAGATGCAGTGGCGGCAGGCCAAGAATAGCTTCCAGAGCAGCAGTTGGAGTTGTCCTCATGCATCCCGTGGCCGCCATACAGGCCAATCTCTGGAGTCGTTGTAGTTTAGCTATGACAGTGGATAATTCGGTCCGTGGCCACCACACCACCGCACCGTAGCTAATCATTGGTCGGATTACTACCTGGTATAGCCATAGAACGATTTTAGGGTCTAGGCCCCATCTTTTACCTATCATTCTGCGGCATTGCCAAAATGCGACCGTAGCTTTATCTATTTTACTATTTAAATGATTACTCCAGTTTAACTTACGGTCAAGAATTACCCCTAGGTACTTAACCTGTGTTGATAACTGGAGTTCTGTCCCGAATAATTTAGGCAGTCGGTAGTTGCCCAGGTTACGTTTGTTAGTGAACATCACCATTTCCGTCTTTTTTGGATTGACTGTTAGTTCGTTGATAGTACACCACCGTTCCACGATGACCAGCGCAGAGCGTGTAACGTCGCATACTGTACTTGTACTGTTTCCGCATGTCAGTATCACCAGATCGTCGGCATAACCGACCGTATAATAGTGATTGTTGTTCAGTGTAGCAATTAGATCATTTACCACTAAATTCCACAGTAGCGGTGAAAGCACACCCCCTTGAGGGCATCCTTTGGCCACCAGTGCCTTGTGTGTTCCGCCTGTGCTAAGCTTAACGATCCTTTTGCTTAACATATTATCTATCCATTGGATCATAACTGCATTTGCTCCATGTCTTTCAAGTGCTGCAGTTATGCTAGTAAATTTGGTCTTGTCAAAGGCCCCCTCGATGTCTATGAAGGTGCCTAGACATATAGACTTGCTTGAAATCGCTTCTTCAATTTTGCATACCACTGCATGAAGTGCCGATTCTGTAGATTTACCTTGACAGTAGGCGTGTTGATGCGGGTGCAGGGGGGCGCCTAGTAGAACCCCCTCCCTCAGGTTCCTATCGCACAACCTCTCCAGTGTCTTCAACAGAAAAGAGGTCAAGCTGATAGGTCTGTAGGATTTGGGGTCCGAGTAATCGCTCTTACCTGGCTTGGGTATAAAGATCACCTTGACTTCTCTCCAACTTTTCGGCACGTACCTGTGAGCAAGACAGGCGGCCAGAATAGTGGTGAGTATTTGGATGAGTTCCTCCCCGCCCCACTTCAGCAAGGCAGGGAAAATTCCATCCAGGCCAGGTGATTTGTATGAATTAAAGCTGTTAATGGCCCACCGTACTTTTTGTGGGCTAACTACATCAAGTGTTTGGTGCCATTCTGCTTCAGATGGGATGACCTCCTCATCTGTCCAGCGGACTGTCTGCACCATCTCGCAGTCGGGGAAGTGCGTCTGTACTAAGATGTATTCCGCTTCCTCCCATGATCTAGTGAGGGTGTCGTCTGGCTTGCGTAGGGATCCCAACGTAACCGTGGGCTGGTTACAAAGAACCTTACTTACCCTGTTAGCCTGTGCTCCATTCTCTATTTCGGAACAGAAGTTGCGCCATGAGCACCTGCTTCTGTACCTGAGACGCTTTTTGTACCTAGACTTAGTTGACTTATAATTATCCCAGTCCTGGTCAGTACCTGTGTTCATTGCACTGTTGAGTTGTCGCCTCATCCTTTTCCTGAGTCTATCCAGCTCGGGTCCCCACCAGTCGGCTTTTTTGCCTCTACTGGGCGGTGGAGTGGACAAGGGACACGCCTGATGATAGCAATCCAGCATGGTATTTGTGAGGACGCTTACCTGCCTCTCTATTTCTGCAGCACCTTCCAGTTTTGTGGGAACCTCTGTCTGCACCAGGGCTAGGCACATTTGTTCCGCGTACCGGATACGATCCGTTCTGCGGGGGTTCCTCCACGGGGTTGCTGCGTTTGTCTTTACTTGAATATCGAATCGAATCCACCTATGGTCTGAGCATGATAGATCTTTTGATACATGCCAGTTCGAGATGTGACTCGAAACCTCTTCGGTTGCCAACGTCAAGTCAATGATTGTCTTGCTACGTCTGTTTACAAATGTCGGTTCTGAGCCTGTATTAAGTATATTAAGGTCAGTTGTGAAAAGGTACTCAACAAGTTTCTTACCTCTTTCGTTACTTGTCTTCATCCCCCATAGGGAGTGGTGTGCATTTGCGTCAGTGGCCACGATAATTTCGAGCCCGGTCTCTTCGCAGTAGGCGATTAGCCGTGTCAGCTCGTGGGGTGGCGGATCATCAGCCTCCGGCATGTACACGGATGCAATAACCGCCTCCTGAAGGCTTGAATCCGGCGCCCCGTGCACTATAATGGCGCACAGGTCTCTAGAACAGAAACTCGTTAAGGGTTGCGCATGTATATTTCTAGACATGTAAATACAGGCTCGGGGATTGTCCGGCCCTGTTTGTGCAATAAGCTTACCTCCGATGTTCCGGAGTCCGCAGACGGTGCCATTCCTGACCCACGGCTCCTGGATCAGGACTATGGCCGTGTCGTTGACCTCCAACCATTTCCGTATCTGAGCCGTCGCGGTTTCGCTGTGGTGGAGGTTGGCTTGGAGGATATTACAAAGCGGAGAAGGGGGTAACACTGTTAATGTCGTCCTCCTCCGCCGATCCTCCCTCCGCCTCCTCCTCACCTATGGCCAGCTTCTCCAGACCCCGGGCGCAGTCCCCCCCAGCCTCCGAGGGATCACGAAGAAGTTCTTCCTCGTCCCCCTCAGAAGCAGGAGCAGTCCGCGCCGACGTCTGAGACCCGGGCAACACCTCCACTCCTACAGTGCTTGCCCTGGTCCCCACGGAAGTGTCCATAGGTTCGGATTCAGCAGGTGCCGTGTTTTCCCGAGAGACGGTGTCGCTGGGTGGTGGGTATTCCACGTACCTGCCACGCGGTCCTTGGAACTTTACGTACACCGAGCCTAGCAAGAAGCCAAGCCGGCGTTCGCGCTCTACAAGGACCGCCACGACCGTCTCCGGTACACTAACAACAGCAAACGTATCCGTCTCCTGTCGCTCCGTCTTGTGGAGTAACCACTGGTCGATCTGCGCCCAGGGGTTCTGGTACCGAAGTGTTCGCGCTACGGCGCGGAAATCTTCCCAGATCCCCGGGAACAGTACGCCACAGCGTACTCTACGCTGTAGTTCACTCTGGCGTTTCACGGTGACCTTGTCCCCTGTAGACAGGGTCATAGTCGCCGTGCACCGCCTGAGCCATGCCAACGTAGCCTGATCCTCACACCATAGCCGTAGGGCACCGTTGGATAACAACGGCTTTCCCCGGAATAGTGGGCCAGAGGATTGGCTATTGCTAGGCTGCATGGCTTCCTGCATCAGCAGTGCCTGCAGCTGTTTCTGCACCTCCTCAGACAGCTGCGGAGTGAGGTGACCTGAGGTCACTGTGGTAACAGCAACCAGCAGGTCCGCCTTCAAAGCATCCGCATACGCCATCTTCGGAGTATCCCCCGTAGGCTCGAGTCTCAGCCTCTTGGTCTCACCTCGCGGAGAGATAGTCTCGTCCGGGCGATTCCTTTTGGCCGAAGCTCGAGATTCCGGGATTGCGGTCGTTGCAGGCCTGTTCCTAGCCCTTTTCCTTGCACGGCCGGCGCGGCGTGCTACTGGGGTTCCAGCGGCTGCCTTCGCCGGCTCCTGCTTGGAAGCACCTGGTTGTTGTTTAGGCGCTGGGGCTGTTGTGTTGTCCAATGCAGCTCGCCTCTGCCTGGACTTGCGACGCTGTTTTTTATTTTTGTGCGTCTTCCACTTAAAGTCCGGCACTGTCCAACCTGCATCGATCAGCGCGGATGTAGCGTCCGTTAGGGGTACCGCTGGTGTCCGCTCCGGTTCAACGGATTTCTCCATTGACGGAGCGTCCTCCTTAACGGCTCCCTCGGCACTAAGTGTTGGCTGGTTTCGGTCATGAACCTGTCCCGAGCCCGTCGGTGTCGTCAACGTGCCGGGTGTTCGAGGCGCCGGGATCCCAGCAGCCTTTTTACCCGGCACGGACTGGTTTTTACGGGGGGGCACTGTGGAAACAGCACCGCCACTCTGCTTGGTGTATCGAGGCACTGTGGAAACAGCACCTTCTTTATGAGCATGAGTGTTAGTGAGTGCAGTATTGGTGTGTGTCTTGTTTGTGTGTGTTTTGTTTGTGTGTGTCTTGTTTGTGTTATGTGGTGTGTTCGCGCCTTTCCGGGCCACTTTCGCGTCCCTCAAGGCATGTGTGGGTGGGGTAGGCACTGTGGGAACAGCACCTCCCATTTGTATGGGGAAAGTGGAGGTGTCGGGCACAGCGTGAGCCGCACCGTCTCCTCCGTGTGTTTGGGTGCCTGAGGGGTTAACCTCAGGCGCCCGTGGGGTTTGGGATCTGGTTTTATCCATACCACTTGATTGTTTATATTTCGTCTCTCGAGCTTCCCACCCTCCACGGAGCCCGCACCTTTGGGGATGTCACTTTGGACACCAGGACTACCCGAGAGATATAGACACGGTTGGTTGGGATTCATGCGCGACATCGGGAGCTGCAGACATATGGCCGGGGGCACCGATCCTAGTACCCCCAGTGGTTCCACACGCCCTTGCCCCGTCAGCATGGCCGAACCCCATGTCCCCCCAGAGGACCCCCCCGTGTCTCGCCTGCGGCCCGTACCCTCCTCAACCATACGGGACGCGTGTCCATTCCCCTATAGTGGCTAGCTACAGGGGTACCGTTTAGCCAGAAATCCGGACCAAAGAGGGCGTGTTGTCTCCCGGAAGTATCAACCCCGACCCCGTTCGACTCAGCCCTCCAGGACTCCATCTTCCTCGCGTACGGCGATCAACTGCGCAGGACCAACGCAGGTGGGTGCTGTGTGCTTGTGCGAGCGTAGTAACTATATAAACTGCATAGATAAAGGGGCAATATTTGTGGTTGGTGCCTGCCCTTAGCACATTAAACATATAAAATATATACCTAAAGATATACTATATCTGTATAAATACCATAATAAACCGTCTTCGCACCCACACAAAGGCGGCTTTCTCTATACATAACGGAAGAAATAGAAAAGAAGGGACCATGTATACAGAGATATAATACTAATGAGTAAACTACATGAATATGATACATATAAAGACCCTCCCTATTTACCCGGGCTTGGGACCGGCGAGGCTTCGCAAACGGACCGTCTCTGTGGTCTGTCTGAAGAGCCCCGGCTAGGTTAGAGGAGCCTCTTTTAAATTAATGATTTTTTTCACCAAAAGCCAAAACAGAAATTTCCCTAACAGTTTGATAATGGACCAAAAAAAAAAGATACTGAGACCTTAGTCACGCTTTGGGTAAGAAGTGACGACGGTCCTGATGACGCGTGTGGAACCACTGAAGGCATGAGTGTAGTAGAAGTATTTTCTAAGTAATTCAAAACTTGCTGAGATCTATGTAACAGTGTATGGTGACTGCGATTACAACTATTGCAAATATATTTTATGCAGTGTTTATAATTATGTTTACCGCGCTGGAAACATTTATAACACACCTTGTTTTCATTAACCCAAGACCACCGCTCATCAATCGATAATCTAGAAAATTTATGACAATCTACAATACTATGATTATCTTTACAATACGTGCATGAGTGGTGTATGTTGGCCTCTTTAGTTGTATTTAGCACATGAATCTTTTTTGAAACTGACCCCATCGTCTTTACGCTGTCATGAAAATCTATTAAACCATATTTGACATTTAAATCTGCTTCACGATTTAGAAATTCGGCCAAAAGCTCTAACTTAAATTTTGAATTTTGGTTAGTACATGCAAAATCAGCCCAACGTGAACGAAGTAATGGGTTTAATGTACTGACAATAGAGTTAGCGAGTTCAGGTGAAGCCAAATACTCGGGCTCACCAAGAAATCTTACTGTGTCTACGCACGCACGAACCTTATTAGCAAAAGTACAAATGTCCTTAGCACTCTCAGTTAACCCCAATTTAGGCAACGATCTTATTTCAGACAGTTGTGAGAGCACTAAGAACTCTGGTCTAGCACAACTAGTTTCTAAGGCCGACACCACCTCTTTGGCGCAAACTAAGAGAGTGCTGACAGCATCACGAGCCGTACCCCGGATAGCATTGTTTAGTCTAAGAATATTTTCAATTGGAGAAAAATAAGACTTTGTACTATCAAACATTGTCAAAAATAGGTAGATTATAAACACTCACATGGGTACGACGTGAAGTAGCCAGGTCCTGGATGACACACGCCAGCTTCTCTATGTCACTGTCTTGTGTTTGTGTAGCCTGACTATCATTATAATATTTATTTTTGTTACATGTGTTTGAGTGTGTACTTGACTTTTTAAGAGTGCTTGTGTGTGGTAATGGTAAATCTTGTTCTTCTGCAAAGACGCCACAACCACTGTTCGCTGGTTGAGGACCCGTAAATAGTTGGAACGTCGCATTTGGTTGTTGATCACCACACTGAAAATTAGACAAACCTCTATAATGTTTGAAATCACCCTGTCCCATCCAATCTTCCACGGTTTTATTTATTGAACGATGGTCAAAGTCAGAGTGATTTGATGTAGCCTCTAGATCCGCTTCTAATTCTAGCTCTGCAACGGCTCGCTCACACTCGGCAGTTTCTTGTTGTATTTCTACCAAACGACGAGCATATCTGGGCCGCGCATTTAGCGAGGTGGTTGCAGAAGTGTTTGAAGCAGCGCATCTGGGCGCTGCGGTATGACCAGAGACGGTGGCAGGGAATAAAACCGTCTCTGATATGCCAGCTGGAACGCCGGTAGGCATAGGTGACGATCGCTGTGCGGCGGCAGGAATAGAAACCGCCGCTTGATTTTCACTACTTGTAGCTCCAGCCTCTGGTGCAGTTAAATATACCGTACTTCTGGTTACCACCATTCTCAAAAAAACAATTACTACTGACACCAAAAATTCTATGTAGAGGACGTCATTAAAACATGAATTTTATGTACACAATAAATTTATTGTTTTTTAAACTTTTTTAAAATATACATCACTCGAAATATAAAAACAAAATATGAATATAAAAGAGTTTATAACACGTCGGCAACAATTACAATAAGTAATGATTGTAAAAAAGCGTGCTTTTTACTATATACGAGTAGGTGAACTATTTGTAACATTTGATTATGCACCTCACGCTTTTTTACAATCATTAATTATTGTAATATTATTTACTACTTTTTAATTCAACTAGCTATTTAAAGCGTGTTATTTTAGTTTTTTAAACTATAATTTTTTAATTCTGTTTGAATCATCCTTTTATTTCAGGCCATCGAGATTAATAAATTAACGAAAACTGATTTACTCTAAAACTTTTGTTACACTCTAAAACCAAGAAACAAAAATCAAGTTTCACTAGGAAAATATTTTTTTTGTTATTTTCACTTCAATATATCAAAACAATTAATAATATATTTTTTTAAATTTTTAATTGATAAAATTTTTATTTCATTTCATAAAAGACAGAAAACAATACACTACTACGTGAACTGTTAGTAATAACAATAATAAACCCTAATACTTTACCTTTAATTTCTTAAAAAACTTTAAAAAATCCTAAATAAAAAAATCAGCGACCTAGACGTCTGCCAACATTTTTTCCTATTCTGGGAGTCCTAATAAATCGAATGGACGCAACGAGATCGACGAACAAATGATTTCGTATGGTTTTATTTTTTTACATTTTTGCACCTTTGTCCCGTGATAAAACAGAGCCTTGCACTCTGCCTCTTCGATGTTTATCGTTTTAAAGATGATTTTAACCATCAGTCCAAGAGGCAGACGCGAAAAAATGATTTATTATCTTATTTTTGTTGTAACTCAAAAACGCAGGGACATATGACTTTCATTTACTGGACCAAATCGATTTGTATTGGCATAAACTTTCATCCCTATTAATATGAAAGACGAACAAATCATACGAGGAGGGATCAAAAAGTAGTGAGAACGACATACTCCTTGGTAAGAAAAAAAATAAATACTGGCAGGCATAGCTCAGATACATATTTGTAATATTAATAAAGAAAAAAATCTTCGATTCTCTTTTGTTTTTTTCTGAATGTAGTCATTTGTTTGCTTCGTGTCGGAACGTGTTCTCGAAAATGGGGGAAAACGAAGTGCGAGCCGTTATTAAATACCTCTGTTTAAAAAAGTTAACGACGCTAGAGATTCATTGCGATTTGGAGGAGAGTCTGCTCCGCCGTATTCCACTGTTGCAAGGTGGGCTTCTTAATTTCGAGTAGGGAAAACGAGCACGGTAGACGAACATCGTTGCGGCCGTCCATCGAAGTCAGTTACCCAAGAAAATGTTGCGAAAGTCGAGAAAATTGTATTGAGCGATCGAAGAGTTACCATCCGATACTTAATTCAAGAAACAGGCATTTCATATGGAAGTATTCAATCCATATTGAAACAATCTTTGAATATGAGAAAAGTCTCCGCAAGATGGGTGCCGAGAATGTTAACCGACAGTCAGAAACAAAATCGACTTGACATTTCGAAGATATTGTTGGACAAGTTTCAAGAAGATTCTGAAAACTTTTTGTCTCGTTTCGTAACAATGGACGAGAGAATGGGTCCATCATTTCGATCCCAA
This sequence comes from Leucoma salicis, assembly GCA_948253155.1. Lineage (NCBI taxonomy): Eukaryota > Metazoa > Arthropoda > Insecta > Lepidoptera > Erebidae > Leucoma > Leucoma salicis. Next base: position 5,675,602 of record OX411820.1, on the reverse strand, counting down.
GACAAAACAGCAATCTTCGCAATGGAAACGGGCCTCATCACCGACCCCGAAGAAGTTTCGTGCCGTGGCATCGGCTGCCAAGGTTATGGCTTCAATATTTTGGGACTCAGAAGGGATATTGTTGATTGATTACCTGGAGCGTGGAACCACTATTATAGGCCAATATTATGCAGCTTTAGTTCCCAAGTTGAGGTATGCCATCAAAGAGAAAAGGAGAGGGAATCTTCGGATGGGCGTGCTGTTTCATCACGACAACGCACCCGCGCACAGGTCGGCAGTTGCCACTACTTTTTGATCCCTCCTCGTATACCAAAATGGCACCCAGCTCCTTAACCTTTACATTGCATTGGTAAGGAGCGATTGGTGCTCCCTGTGTTGTTGTAGCTATGGTGACTTCTTACCAATACATATTAATAAGCGATTATTTATACAATTATTAATAACCGAGTACTTAAAAATGGATTGTCCAAAAAGGCTTCTTCTTAAGGTAGATTTATAGAGAAGGCATCCTTGTGAACATAGTAGCCTGTGTCCTTCTCTGTATTCTGGATTATATTTAAATATATGTAGTTATGCTGTCAAGAGCTGAAAAACAGTGGTCGAGCTTTGCTTATCGCAGCAAGAATGGGCCGCCTCAATGGGGGAAGTACCACCCTCTCACAAAAGATCAGCGTGTAACAACTGTAGTTAATTTTATCGTTGTGTTTCGTGTGGTGAGTGAGAGCGCCGGAGGCCCAATTCCCCTCCCTATCCTCTCCTTATTATCCTTCCTATCCTCTCCTTATTATCCTTCCTATCCTCTCCTTCATATCCTACCTAACCATTCCTTATTATCTACCCTATCCACCTACTATCCCTTTCCTTGAAGATGGCGACTCGCCAGTGATGCTTCTGGTGTTGCTTATGTTTATAAGATACGGCAACCACTTGCCATCAGGTGGGCCGTATACTTATTCGCCACTCAAGTAGTATAAAAAAAACAGTCATTGAACTATTGAACCTATATTCTTAAAAATACCTCGTATTTTTACTGTGCAGGTACCGGAAGGAACCTCTAAGGGTTTTGGCCGCTAAAACCCTTGTAGTAATATTAAGTGAAGAATCAGCAGCTGACAAATGGGTAGCTCTGGCGAACTGCTGCGCAGATCACAATAGCTGTGTGTCCCCGAGGCGCTTGACAGCATTGTTGAATAATGTTACAACATTGTCGGCTTATCTTGGAGTAGAATGTGACCAAGTGCAGCCAGATGTTGATGCATGTTTTGACAAGGTGAGCGTGACAAATTACAAAATACGTGATATCTCACTACACCCAGTAGTGAGAATATCACGTGTATTTATTCTGTCGTTGAACGCGCGATTTCTTAACAGCCGAATTAGGTTATACTTGATTAAATTAAAAAGCCTTTTTTTTTCATGCAAAATTACAAACTAGTGAACTTAAACCTACTGCTTATAATTACTAATGCTATATCATTCTGTACGAACCCCTCCGCGGGTGAAGGCCTCCTCCGAAGACGCCCATTTAGCTCTATCTTGAGCTGTTTGTATCCAGTCTGTACCAGCCGTTTTGTTGATATCATCAGCCCATCTCGTGAGTGGTCTTCCTCTATAGCGTTTCCCTCCTGGGCCTCTCCATAGTGTCACTTTTCTGGTCCATCGCTCGTCTTTTAGTCTCGCCAAATGTCCCGCCCATTTCCATTTTAATTTTAGGGCACATATCAGAGCATCTGTAGCTTTAGTTATGCTTCTTATTTTAGTATGTCGTATTTTTTGGATTTTTTTAATATTTAGCATACTTCGCTCTAATCCTCGTTGACATGTGGTTATTTTTTCCTTTATTTTAGCTGTGTACTTCCAGGTTTGACAAGCATATGTAAGGCACGGTAAGAGGCAACTCGAGAACACTTTAGTTTTGATTTTTACTGGCATTGAGCTTTTAAAAATCTCTTTCAGGCTCCAATATTTGTTCCAAGTTAGTTGGATACGTCTTTCGATTTCTGAGAAGTTGCTCTCCTTTTCGAAACTGATTGGTTTGCCCAAGTATAAATATTTATTCGTATATTTTAGTATTTCACTGTCAACTGATATTGTCTTCTTCGTGCTATTTGTCATTAATATTGTTTTGGAGAGATTCATCTCTAAGCCCACTTCCTTGCTAACCATACCTAGTGTTTTAATCATGTTTTGTAATTGCCAGCTGGATTCAGATAAGAGCACCAAGTCGTCAGCAAATCGGAGGTGGCTTAGGTATTTTCCGTCTATGTTTAGGCCACAAGCTTTCCGTCCAGTTTTCTTATTATCGACTCTAGGATGGTAATAAACACTTTTGGGGAGGTTGGGTCGCCTTGTTTCACTCCTCTTTCTATTTGAAAGCTTGGGCCTACTGTTTCTAGTTTGACTCTACCTTTGTTGTTGTTATAGATATTTTTCAGTATCTGTATATACTCATTTTCAACCCCTTGTTCTGTTAATGCCTTCCAGATACTGAAATGTGATACAGTACCAAAGGCTTTTTTGTAGTCGATGTAGGCGATATATAAAGCTCTGTGTTTTTCATGGTATTTTTCAATTATTAGTGTGTGGATATGGTCTATAGTCGAGAAATTTAAATTAATATTATGTCTGATTCTGACCATTGTGTCGGTGTTTCAAAAGTTTCCAAAATGCGGTTGAAAAGGTGAGTTAACGGTAGAGCCTGCAGTGAATCGGCCAATTTTATAACTTCATTGGTGATGTTATCTGAGCCAGGGCTTTTATTTGTTTTTAATCTGTTCATTGCTTGGACAACCTCTGTTACGACGAATGGTGATCATCTCGTTGAATTGAGGTTATACTTACCTGTATTTAAAGATAATATTCTGAAATTTTTAAGATACCTACTTTGTATTAATAATTTTACACGTGATTTTGAGTAGGGGAGGAGGGTGGGATTTTAGTCTAAAACCACATAAGACCAGGGTTTTAAAAGATGCTAAAAACCATCACGTCATTAATGGACTATCTCTTATGAGGTTGGTATTTATTACCTTACTACACTACCAACAACAATTTCTTCCTTAATCTTGTCAACTATTTTAGAACCGGTATCAAATGTCCTTAGAGCGCGGGTATGCTAGGCGTGAGTACTCGCGCAGTATCAGAATGGGGGGAGTCAAGCGCGTGCGCTCGCTGGCTTCCGGTAGTACAACGCATTGTGAGCAGCCGCACCAGTGCTGACGTCACCGCTACGTGTGCGCTCTGCAAGCAGCCCCTCATACAGGTAACAATATATAGACAGGCTTCACGGGTTTTAACCTAGTAGGGTAAACTGTATAATGATTGGCACTCTAAGCATATTTAAGATGGTTACATATTTTTTAAATTGATAGGTGTTTAAAAACTCAGCGAACATTGATAAAGGGTTCTCTGGTATGTCTATTTTCAAATAAAAATGCATTAACTAATCTAATTAGAGATTTTTATTAGAAAAACAAAAAATAAACAATATATATATAAAAATTACAGCCATTGGCAGTTGGCACCACAAGTACAGTAATTAATACATAGAAATCAGTCATTGGCACCTAATAAAGTAAAATTATAACAGGAAATTGGTCAAAAAAAGCATTTGTTGCCATTATTTACCTAAAAATTAAGCATAATAATAAATAATCTATGTTACAGTCGTTCGAAATATTAAATAAGAAACTTTTAAACTTACTTGTGAATTGATGACTCTTATTAAAAAGTGATGTTATAACAGTTCTGCATGGCGCCGTTATATATTTATTTTCTTTAGTGTTGCCAGCTATAATATTATAAAACCTACTTTTTTCTGCAAGCAATGTTACTATTGCAGATTATGAAAAAAAGTAGAAAAGATGTTTTTTGCTATACCTACCAGTTCTTAATATTTGTATTTAAAATCCAAAGTGGCAATGACAAAGGGGGTGTCAGCAATACTATAGTTTACCCTAGTCCACATAAAACCTGTAAATTATTCAGTGGAACTACAGCAAGAGTGGATTTCAACTTATTAGCCAGGAGCGCATTCCACATGGCGCTCACAACTCAACGATCAAGCTGTTCCACTTGACGACCGCGGTTATTGTCACCGACGTTATTTTGAAAAAGGCAGAGAGATAAACAAACAGATCTTTCATGCTCATGATATGCTTTAATATAAAAATAGATTCCTACATCTATCTATATACAAATAAATAAAATTGATGTGTCTGTTTGTAATCTATCAATGTAATAAATGGAGAGCCGGTTTTTTTGTTCGGTTATACGAAAACTACTGAAGCAATCGGAATAACCATAAGATGCAGAGTGTTTCGGAGAAGGTTGTAGTATATGATATGTTGGTGATTACTTATCCGGTCCGGAACCTATATTTTTGATGTGAAACCGGCTGTTAGCGTGGCGACGCTTATACCTAATAATAGGAATCCTATCCGAAATTGATTTTTCATCGACAATACTATTACGCGAGCGAAGCCGCGGGGAATAATTACTAAATGCATATGAAAGTATGTACATTATCTTTAATAAAATACTAGTTTTTAAAGTTAACGAGTTGTCTGTCTGTCTATTATCTGCCTGTCTGTCGTCTGTTTGTTCCGGCTAGATCTATAGCCAGATCGGTAGCACCGTGACCAACCGTCTAATGCCCCAAACACCTAGATGTGTTTTGGTTGCAGCGGGAGATAGCCGTTCATTAATTGTTTCCCATTCTTCAAATGAAACGGTTCGAGTATTTCATCATAGTATTGCTTAGTCTATGAGCAACTTCCGTTTTTTTTGTTTAATTGATAGGCCTCGTGGCGTATTCGGTAGTGTAACTGACTTCCGTGCACGACGAGGTCGTGGGTTTGATTCCCACTCAGGACAATTATTTGTGTGATGAACACAAATATTTGTACGGCATCTGGGTGTTTTCCTTTTCTATCTCTTATATGTATGTATTTACAAAAAAAAGTAATATAATTATGTATTATATCCGGAATCTGACCTACCCATAGCACAATCGATAAGCTTAGTTTGGGACCAGAGGACTTTGTGGGAAATGTCCGTGAATTTTTATTTATTTTTAACTTACCCTTCTCTTCAGGCTCGTCTACGACAATAAGCAATAGAGAAATGAAATGGTATTAGATCTGGTAAAGTGTGGATTGATTTTCAGGTGCTGAAATTCAAATGCTCCAAGTGTACCGAAGTTTATTTCTGCGAAAAATGCTATTTATATGACAAAGATTTGACTATGGTTAATGGACATAAGAAGACTCACGTTGTACACGAAATTATTGACGGACAGGTTGTTCCTATGACATTTATTTTTTCTTCTTTAGGATTAGATTTATATTTTGTAAGATTTAGATTTATTTATTGTAAATTTTTCACAAATAATTTTATAAACATACAGGAAAAAATTAAAAACAAAGGGATTAATATAAATTATGGTAGCTTACCTGAACTAGGTTAGACCTGTGTTTCAGGCTATCGCTTTGCCGAACATTTTAAATCGTGTCCTATTTAAGTACTTAACTAAATAATTTAATATATCCAAATAAAACTATAATATATTGAAACAGGCTTACAAACAATTAGTATATAAGGAATATAGGGGAAGACAAATATTATTTGGTAATTTCTAGCAATTTCTCTGTGTCTGCGTAATTGAGCTTTTCTAAATATTCTGTTACAATAGATTTACATTTTTTATGATTTACGCTATGTATATTCAATAACCTGTTAAGTTTGTTATACAAAAAGGGCTCTAGAAATAAGAAAAATCTGTCCACAAAAGCATGTCTGGCCTGGGGTTGAGTACAAACTAGGTACTTCCTTCTTTTACCTGGAGGAATTGGGTCTAAAGGAAGATGCTGTTTGAGAATTATGTGCAGTATATATAGTTGTCGGACCGTTAGTAGCTCACATAATATATATAGTTCATGTGTTGGAGATCTAAATGGGCGAAAAGTGGCTACCTTTAAAATTGCTCTTTGTGCACGTTCTAAAGGAAGTAAAATATATTTAGCTGCTGCACCCCAGGAAGTGATGCAATATGTTAGTATAGATTCACACAAAGCGATGTAAATCCGTTTAATTAATTGAAACTGGCCTATGTGACGTAAATTTTTAAAAATATATATTAATTTACGCACTCTGTTGCATAATAAATCTGTGTGTTTACGGAAACTTAAATTTGTGTCAATTGTTATACCTAAGTATTTTACATTGTCAGCTTTTGTTAAAGTGGGACAAGTGCATGTAGTGTCAGCACACATTAGGCACGAATGCGAATAAATATGTAGGTTAGTAAGCGGTATGATAGTATTTTTCATTGTAAATAGTATATATTTCGTTTTATCTGTATGATTTTGGTAAAGCCAATTAGATATTGTGTTAAAGCCACATTGAGCATGCCTATAAACTTCTGAACGAGATTCAGCTGAAAATAATAAAGCTGTGTCGTCCGCATAAGACATTATGATACCATTTTGTAGTTTTAGGTGGCACAGGTCGTTTATATAGATCAGGAACAGGGTAGGTCCCAAAATACTTCCTTGGGGAATACCATAAGGACCATTTTTAATCTCAAAACTTGTGTATGAGTCAATTTTTACACATTGATATCGGTCACTGAGATAAAATTACTCTTGGACAGAAGATTAGTCCACAATAAAAGGGAATTCAATCGCGTCAATCCTTATTATACTTCTCATCCTTATCCTTACTACTTTTTTTTTTTTTTTATTACATGTGGTGACCGACGAGCCACGGTCCATCTGATGGTAAATGGTAACCGTCGCCCATGGACTCGACTATACCGAGAGTATTGTCAAGCCGCTGCTCATCAATTCATTTCACAGATATGAAATTAAATATAAACGGCTATCTCCTGCTACAGCCAAAACGCAACGATGTGCTTCATGGCCGGCCACACGGTAGATGGTGGTACCAACCCGCTCGGGCCCGATACCAAGTGAGTACTCCCACTTGGTACCCAGCCCTACTACCAGTCATGCAATGGATGATAATTGCTTACTTTCCTTAGTCGCCTCATACGACACCCGTGGGAAAGAATGGGGTGGTGACACTTGTATTCTTAGTCCGTCACCACACGGAACAAATTCTCTCCTGATTTTTCTTCCTCTACCACCTATCAATTCTCATGGAGATGGCGACGCGCGAATGATGCCTGGTGTTGCTAGCGTCTAAAGGCTGCCGCTTACCTCGCTTGTTTGCCAGCCACATAATATAAAAAAAGAACGGTGTTTTAAATTAGCTTCCTTAATTGACCACACGGTGGCGGACTAAGAATAGAAGTGTCACCATCCCATTTTTTGCCGCAAGTGTAGTTCAAGGTGACCAAGAGATGTAAGCAATTATTATTTTAGGAAATATGAATGGTTGCCATAGTATAGCTATTTTACATAGGGATAATTAATATGCTGTAGAATGATGTATTTATATTCTGAAGTTCACGCAGACGGAGTCGCGAGCAGTGTCTAGTATTAGATATTCTCAAAATATTAGTTACATACTTATAAAACATTATATTTACAGGCAAAGTCATCAGAATGCTTAAGTTTTATCAAGGGTATTAGAAAATTTTTCTTCTGTACTAAAAATAAAAGGAAAAATTCTAAAAAATGTTTAAAGAAATGTACTGACAAAATAGAAGGCTCTGCATCTAACAGAAGAAGGAAAGATGGTAAGCCGGTGATATTTACTTCAACTGTGGGAAAAGCATCTGGCAACACTGCCACTAATCCGGCATCAATGATACAAGATATTATCACACAGTTAGAAACACAAAATAAGTGAGTATAAAACGAGTCTTTTTCTTTGTAAATATTTTGACTGAAAACCGCATATTTCGCGGTACTTAGTAATTTCAATAAAGAAAAATTATTTGTGAAAGTGGAAAATGAGAGGTTTACCGCGAGCCGGATTTGAATCTGCATCCCTTCCAATCCGGGAAATTGCTCTAGACCGCTAAGCCATCGCAGTCACCGACGGCGATTCCCAATCTCCACAATTGCTTTTAGATATCGTTTCGACTCACGCCACCTATCGGATGTATTTGCATGCATTGTTCCAGTCTATCTTGGACTTGTACGTTTAGGGGAACGGCTATGTCCCTGTCGATTGTAACGTGGTATTCCATGTATAGTGGTGTCTCTCACATTATAAGCTGTATTTATAAAACACAATTTAGTTAGACAATTATTTAAAGTAAGGTATTTCATACCGAATCTTTTGAAATCCTAACTATTATACGTATAGCTGTAACAGAGCTAACTCTGTATATTTAATATATTTGATAGAAAAATGAGACTTGAATTTAGGTGTGTCTGAACCGAACGTTAGAAAACATTTTTTTTAGAAAATTGTCTGTTTGACTGAATAAACATGTTTGCACATCACATACAAACTACTGATCTGATTTTGATGCAACTTTTTTGTTTATGTCTTGATTAGACTTAAAACTGTTATGCGTTTTATCCTGCTGCTGTATCCATCCCATCCATCCATCAGCCTTTAAACGTCCACTGCTGGACATAGGCCTCCCCAAGAGTGCTGCTGCGCATTCCCTCGGTATTCCCTCAGTTGGCTCTTACGACTCCCGTGGGTAGAGAGGGGTGGGACAATTCTAAAGCCGGCCCCACACGGCTATATCGGTAACCTTATATAATCTAAAAACTAGCTTGGCTTATGGTTTTGTTTCTTGACAGAGCTTTACAGGATTTATTAAATCAACTGCAGAATGAATCGAAGGACACTGGCAACGAATTTAGGAATAAGGTGGCAGCACATTGGACACAAATATCGGCTCAGATTAACAGACTAAAGATAGTAAAGGTATGTGCATCTTAATTTCTTATGAATTATTTTGATCTGTATTTTAACACTTGACATGCTCAGCTACTTTAAAGAACAAATTATTTGTGAAAGTGGAAAAAGATTGGATGGACAGGTTAGAACCTTGCTTGCAGTAATAGATTTACTCTTTTTCGCTTTCACAAATAATTTGTACTTTATATGATTTTTTAATAGATATGGGATGGGTATCTTAAGAACGTAAAACGAAATGTTAAGCTACCCGAACAAAGGAACCTATATCGAACAAAAACGGTGTTGTTCAGCATTTCAATTTTACCCTTTACTATTTTACATTTTAATATGAATACACAACCATGCTGTGGATGCATTGCTATGGATGGAAATTATAAGCCACACGGGTTTGTTAATCAATTTTGCAAAAACTGCACACACACACACACATATAATATTTTTTCCACATAAATTGTTATCAATTGTTTATAAATTTACAGATTTATTGTCATTTGTTGTCACATACTTTCTAAAGACAACTCACAAATTTTCTTTCAGGAGAATCTAACATTAAATCAAGAAAACATACAGTTACATAATCTCAACAAGGCTGATAAAACTGAGCGACTGCAAGCGTTTGATATGTTCAGTCCAATACCCACGGTAGATGAAAAACTGTCTAAAGTAGCAACGGATATAAAGAACCAACCTAGAGTACTGAGTTTGGATTCTGGAAATTTCTCTGTGGGTTCTAAGCATGATAGTCATAATTTGATGACAATATCTGGAGATGCACTTAAGCCTGTGGTGGTGCATGCGACTTCTGATAGTATATCTACTGTGTCCATGAATGATATCAGCAATTGGTATAATGGTAAGCATTCTTTTTTCTACTATATTGAATTTGAAGTTGAACTAGCCTTTGCCCGCGGCTCTGCTGCAGGCTAAAACTAGTTTTTAGGTTATATCTCGGGTTCCTGATGTTGTAGCGGAATAAAATGTATACTAGTCTAATCATCAAGCTATCAAACAAAAGTTTCATCAAAACCCGGACAGTAGTTTTTGCGTGATGCCGGAATAAACAAACACGAATTGTAGAAAAAAAAGGTTTTGTGTTCAGAGACGCATATAGGGCCTAATACATTTCTCTCAAATATCTTATATATATAGAGCTATGTTACAGTTTTATAATAGTATAGATAGATTATTTATACAAACAAGACACGATTATGGTTTTGTTATTTTCAGAAACAGAGTCGGTCTCTAGCAGACAGCAGGCAAAGACTTCTCATACTGCCAATATAACTTCTCAATCGCTCTGTGCAGTTGAAAAGAAGTTTGCTGAAGATATATATTCTGTGGAGACCAGTAATGATAAAATGAAAGAGCTCAATGCTGACCTGGACACCGTGCTGGACCGCCTGCAGCAAATACTGACCAATAATTTTGCTATGGATGGTAATTATAATTATACATTTTATAGAAATTATGTAAACATTTTATTACTAACACCAAATATTGTACTGTGATACAAAACAATGTAAGATAATCACATACTTACTTAAGAGATGTGAGGTGGTGAGAATTATGTGGGGTTTGGGCACATACGTACTTCGATGCGCATGTTTTTAACATTCATATAATTTCTTTTATCATTATACATTATTATTATCTCTTTTATCATGTAACCATAAATCTCGTCAATAGCCCCAGGAGACGACTGCTCTTGTAACTGACAATTTCCTGAATATATACATAATAAACAGCCGTGTGGGGCCGGCTTTAGAATTGTCCCACCCCTTTCCACCCATGGGAGTCGTAAGAGCCGACTGAGGGAATATCGAGGGAGTGGGCAGCAGCACTCCTTCGAGTATTAACAACATCCACTGCGATCGCCAACCTGCCTGCCAAGCGTGGCGATTACAGCACTATCCCCCATTCTTGGGGAAACCTATGTCCAGCAGTGGACTTTAAAAGGCTGATGGATGGATGGATGGACATAATTAACACTTTGACACTCAAAAAATCCAGGAATTTAAGACTACTTAGAAGTATCATAGCATAGTCATGATTTTATTGTGATTTGACATGACCAGCTATTTTATTAAAAACAATTTTTTTAGGTTTCTACGATAGCTTAGCATACTAAAGCATCCTCCGATGCAAATCAGAATCCTGCTCGTAGAAAATGATTCTTATTTCACATTCATAAAATTTGTTTCTAGTATCATAATCAAGTTTTTACGACTAGTTGTTGTGTTCTTTCACAGACTCGTGTTTCGACAACACACAGCTACGGGAGTCTGCAAACGAAATGGAAGGTCTTCTCGGCACATTGATACGAGGCGTAGAACAAAGGGCCACGCTCAATACTACGAAGGGACTTGTATAGTATACTAGATTCAAACGACTCCGTTTGCCTTGACTATAGAATATAAATACGTCACTCTACAGAACATTAATTATATCTATGCAAAACTAGCTATCTCACAGGAACCATATTTTTTCCGGGATAAATAGTATGTCCTTCACTTGAGTTCCAGACTATATACAGGGTATTTTTTAAACAGTGCGCAATTTTTTTCTATATCAGTAAAAGATCACATTTCCATTAATTTTTATGTTTTTTTTTTTGTTTTTTTATCCGACTTGAAATCGGTTAAATATGGACACCAATCTCACGAGCAGCTCGAAGCTTTATTTTCTGCATTTTGATGGTCCTAAGCCCATGAAAGTATAAAGGAAAATTGGAACTACTCTTACAAGTAACTTCAGGTTACAACCTACGAACTACTCCTAGGAACTACTCTTACAACTTAAAAAGTTTAGTTCCACCTACCAACCTAATAAAATTAGCGGTCAGTAACCCGCATAGATACCTACGCGTCGGTGCATTGAACGAGCGCTGACGTAGGTATTTACAGAAGCGGGCGGGTCGTGTGACCATAAAATCTATGTCAAAATAAGCACTTTCGTTAGCGATAACTTTATTTTTTAGTACTTTTATACATATATATCATGTCATGACCCAGTGATGCCAATACATACCGACCCATAAATTTTTCAACATACTTATATACATATATTACATATCATGCCGTGTGTGGCCGGCTTTAGAATTGTTCCACCCCTCTCCACCCATGGGAGTCGTAAGAGCCGACTGAGGGAATACCGAGCGAGTGGGCAGCAGCTTTCCTTCGAGTATTAACTACATCCACTGCGATCGCCAACATCCTGCCAAGCGTGGCGATTACGGAACTATCCCCCATTCTTGGGGAGGCCTATGTCCAGCAGTGGACTTTAAAAGGCTGATGGATGGATGGAAGACATATCAAAATAAAAAATACGTGTTAATTAAAATTTGCTTAAGTTTATTTTCTCGAAATTTGCGCACTGGTTAAAAAATTACCCTGTATATGCACAATTTCATGATGACCGGTGCAGTAGTTACGGCGTGAGTGTAACAAACAAACAAAACGGCCTTTCGCGTTTATAGTATTAAGTAAGGATAATCTTTAAATAAACTATAGTTATGTAGTGTGTAAATCTCAAATATGAAATTATAGATTTTTAAGTATGATTAATGAAATTCCTATAATAGATTTATGGATTTATATAGTATTTATTTAAAAGAACTTACTGTGGTTTTTAAACAACAATATTGGCACTTTGATTGATTAGTTCCATCTTTAACACATATGCTACCCATAGTTATTTTGATTTTAAAATTACAGTAGCTAGTGCAAAATAGTATTGTGTAAACTGTTATATATTTTTACTAGCTTACCTCCAAGGTTTCAACAGTGTATAAATAGTTACTTAAAAAAAAAATATTTACCATTCGGCCGTTGTCCACTCGCACTTATTTGGTAATTTCTCCAGATCATTTTTCGTAACGTGATATTAATGGCTGTAGTTATAGCCTTTTTGGATAAATAGACCAATAATGGCACAAGTTATTGCTCAAGCTGACAAGTTACCATAAAAAAAAGGAAAAAATATACAAAATCTTCAGCATTTAATATACGAATAACAGTCCAATGCCGGACATAGGGCTCTCTGTGAAGTCCATGGTCGGTGTGCCATCCTCTCAGACCATTATTTTGACATTTCATCACTTGGATACTCATGATATAATGTGGGACCCAGTGATGCCAAAATATACCGACCCATAAATTTTTCAAAAATGAGTTTTGAACACCTAATGATCAGGATGTAGTGGATTCAGTAAAAACAGTCCAAGATTCACGATTGACATAAAAATCCATAAGTATAGACCAACCCACATATATGGACTATGTATGTAAAAATTCAATTTTAGTTGTAATTTTCTCGAAATCAAATTTTATGTAGTTTGTGTAGTTGACACATTTTGGCATAACTATAATGAATTCGTCTCAAACTCGCAATCTGTTCATATGATCTTTTCTAGTTATATTGTTTCGTGAATAAGTTAAACATTCCATAATTAGTAATTAAGGGAAATATTTTTTAAGTATAAAAGAAAAACATGAAACCTTTTTTAAAGACTATTTTCATAGACTTCTTTTTCCAACTTAGTAATATTCATGTCGCTGAATGTCTAATTATTAATAACAATATTTTCAATGTAGTTTGTGCTACCAATAATAATTTGCGAATTTTTCAAGGGAAAATGAAAATTCTTTTGTAATTATATTATCGGCAGGGACCATCAAGCGTCAGGCTTGATGGTCCCTGTATCAAGGCAAGATGGACAGTTATGCCAACTTGAGATATTAATTTATACACCCTCCGATTACATATGAAATACTCAGATTTTAGATTTACTATTTTATACAAGGTCTTTTGAGTATTAAAAGTAGTTTATAAATCTTTCTGCCGTCCGAAAAAGGTGCTCAATTTTTAGGTAAGAATAGTAAAATGTATTAGAAAAGTAACATGCCATATATTTTATATAAAAATGTACATACATTTTATTGTTTATTAAATAAAATAATAATGTAATTTAAATTAAACAATGTTAAACTAATTTAGCATTAAGTAGTAATAAACTGCTACATTTTATTTTATGCGTATTTTAGCTGCAATTCATCTTGATAAATAAATTATGAAGTATAAATTTTAAGGCAGCATTTCTAATATAGATAGGGATACTTCATAAAACTAATTATCAGTATCTCTATTACATATTCTTTTTCAATAATAATAAATATTGTAAAATGTGATATTTTTATGTTTTACCGTACGCACTTAATTCTGATGAAATATAAATTATTTCAAAGGCTGAACCCATGTGTGTGGTATATGATGAATGAATTAGAACAGGGATCTGTAGGCCAAACATATTTTTACTCATAAAATATGTCCTTAACTTACTAATAATTATTATACTGAGTTTATTAGCTTTCTGTTTTGAATATGACGTATTTTGTTTAGATTAAACTTGATTTCCTTGTAATATGCTGCCGAAAACAAATACCTTCATTTCTGTTCAATTGAATCAAAAATATAGTGTTTCAATAAAATAGAGCAATCTATTTGTGATACATTATATGTAAGCGTATATCGACGTGTTGTTACACGAAATAACTGATCAATGAAATATCGAGTTGAACAATTTCATAATTATTAAATATCTTTTTAGAAACTGGAAGATTCTTATTTCCCCATATAGCTATCAGCTTGGTACAGGACTTAAGAATTATATATTATGAATTTAATTGCAAAATGAGCCTTTTAGTGATGCCATTAGGTTCGTTTTTTATTGCATTAATTTTTCTATTAAATACTTTACTTTTGTTGCCTTAGCCCAACGTCCATTAGGGGCGCCGAAGTCGAGGCGAATCGAATCGCAGAAATTTGCCTCCCATACATTTACATTATCAAAAATTATGTACTCATTTTTAACTCTGGATATAAATTAAACACAAAGTGAAAAATGTGAAATCGAAAATAACAGTCAGGAGCAGGATTGTGTTTAATGTATAGTGCTAAGCATGTCAAATGCTAAAAATATATTTAAAAATATCTGGATATAAATGATGAAATTCGTCGTTACATGGTAATATTATGAAATGTTATTTCTTTTTATATTTTGTCGTGTATATAGCCAGTTTGGTGTACGCCGAATTTTTCCCCCATTTTCGTCTTATATTCGTTTAAACGCAACAACGACCTAATTCGGCGAAGAGTTACGAATTTATCGATTCGATTTGTCTAAGATATACGTACGTACAAGGGATTAATGCGATTCAACTCACGCGCTTCGAATCAACTATTATTCGGCTGTAGACGACCTAAACCACGCCAAGCTTTACAAAGAAGGCATAAAGTAATTATTTAATTGTATCCAAAATTAGTACTTAAAAAAACCTTGGAACATTTCCGAACCGCCTTTAAATTATTAAGAATACGCTCATAATCTATTAAAATAATTAAAAAAAGCAATTTGATTGCTTTGATTAACCTTATCAATACTTAAATTATATTGAACGAATGTGTAATTTACAAAAAACAATGATCTTAGTGTCAGCATTAAATGTAAAATAAAATGTTTTAATATCAATGGACGAATTTTATTATAGCTATAATTATATTTATGTATATTATCTACATTTGGATATAAGTCATATAAAATAGCTTATCTTTTATATTTATATGTTATATAATTATACAATACTATCCACAACCTTCCTTTTGAGTATAATATTTGTGGCGTGTGCGTTTATAATTGTTTACAATAAACCTGTGATATAGTATACAATACAGAGAGAGAGCTATGGTTCCTCAATCTCATTATTTTATTGGTGGTTTTACCAACCATAATTGGACCGTGTTGTGCAAAAATGAGCCAACCCACAAACTGGACAAAATTAATGTTTTAATGCCAAGCAATCGAAAATTCTATTTTTACGTGACGAAGACTCGTTTTATTCTGCTAACAATTTTTTTTATGATAGCTTATACCAACCCAAGACTACGAAAAACACTGAAAAAATAAAGCAGTGGTTTAATTCAGCATACAATTTATGTGGGTTAGCTCATTTTTGCACAACACGATCAAATTGCAAAAAAAAATAGCATTATGGTACAAGCGATATTGTTCTCCAGCAATATCGCTTGACTTTTAGCACAGACTAACTTAGCTTTGATGCTTGACAATCCATAAGTAAATGCTTATTATGAATTAACTTTGAGAACCTGTCAAGAAACAGATTGTTTCTTAACTGAATGTAATGATGGTGAATTTGGTGTACGGTTCTTTTTACAAGGTAAATAGATAATAATGGCAGTTTTAGCAATAAAAATGCCTAACACAATTAAGCATAGTTAGTGATGTCAGAACAGCGATCAAAGTTAAATTTTTACATTTTAAAGAAAATACCGAATTGGCATTTCGAATGGTCTTCCAAGTCAGTGTGAATCGCTCTACATGAGTTAAGATTTCCTAGGGAAAAATGTTATAAACATAACTGATTTTTTAGAGCTTTTATGCCAAATAATGTTTTTAATCTTTTTTTAATTACGAGATAACTATCCAATTAGGATTTGCCAGTCCCGTCTTGCTCTCAAATGCCCAAATCTTGATTAAAAATTGCAGTATGGACTTGTGACGGATGATGCCGAATGAAAATTTTTATTTCTTTTATGAATGTGGAAGACTAAGAAAATGGATGAGAATTAATAAAATTAAAAAATAAGGGTACATATAGCCGGCAGAAATCTTTGGAAGAATAAATATGGTGCAACTTCCCATGTAATACAGATGAAGGCAGGTGAGCGAACATTAGCTCACACTAGCGCCTTAACAATTAGCTGTTTTATATTTTGCATCAACCTAGCCAAGACTAATAACTGTACAGTTTTAGGTGTAATATCGTGCCTGTAAGATAAATATGCAGGGCTAACATAGTTCAACAGAGTGCGTTGCTATTAGAGAAATGTTTCGTTGTTAATGTTATGTCTCAAACAATAATTTCAGTTTCTTCTTTCCATCGGTGTTAAACTATGCTACAAAATTCAGCATTCATTGTTGGGTCCGACAGACCCGTAGCACATCTCGATAGAAACGCACTCTTATAAAACTACATCCCTTGTTGATCGGTGCTTTTACAGTTTCACAATTATTTGACCTCTTCCGTAGTAAGTCACGAGACATCACTGACCTCTTAACTGATCTAAAAACTCCAATGATATTCCAAAATTAAATAAATGTAACAAAAAGTACAACAACCTATATCTTGCTTTATCAACAATAAATGGGGACTTTGCTTACTTTCTGAGAACTTTGGCAGCTATTCCAGAATATACGTCAGCCGTAGCCTGGCGGCATTATTGGAATAGAGTACTGACCTAGTAGTATTTATACTACAATCGCAGCCAGTTCAAATAGCTGTCTTAGAGGTCAGTGACTGCTATATTCGATAAGCGTTTTGGCACCCTAGGCCACCAGGCGTCAAGACAAGAGTGGCTGTTATTACTTAAGCTCTAACTGTCATTATACACATTAGTTCCGCTTGCTACTGTTGATAAGGTACTTGCAGCAATGCGTGAGTAGGTGCTTCTCTTTGTCCGTGGAGCCGTTATGTGTTACCGCGGGCGGAGCACCCCGTTCTCGCGTGTACATATCCAGTCCGTACTGCCCTGCAGGACAATTAAATACAATCAGAAATATAATTAGGTCGAATACGGTAAAGCTTTAGTTTCGTTTTAGAACAAACTAACCAATACTATAACAATAATTAGACGGGCCTCGTGGCGCAGTCGGTCGGCTGACTTCCGTGGTCGTGGGTTCGATTCCCACTCAGGAAAAATTTGTGTGATGAACACAGATTGCCGTGTGGGGCCGGCTTTAGAAATTGTCCCACCCCTCTCCACCCATGGCAGTCGTAAGAGCCGACTGAAGAATACCGGGGCAGTGGGCAGCAGCACTCCCTCGAGTATTAACAACATCCACTGCGAACGCCAACCCGCCTGCCAAGCGTGGCGATTACGGCACTATCCCTCATTTAGGGGAGGCCTATGTCCAGCAGTGGACGTCGTAAGGCTGATGGATGGATGGGAACACAGATATTTGTACTGCGTCTGGGTGTTTTCTATCTACAGTACTACTTGTAAATACATACATAATATGTATGTATTATATATACATAATATGTATGTATTTACAAAAAAGTAGTATATGTATTATATGCGTAATCTGGTACCCATAGCACAAGTGTTAAGCTTAGTTTGGGACCAGAGGACGTTGTGTGAAAATGTCCGTGAATATTTAATTTAATATGTGGGTAGTTTTATATTTGTTCCACTGAATACGAAATATCGTAGGTATTGTTGTACAAAGGCCTATGAAAAATATCAATTTATACATACCCTCTTCGGGGAAGGTGATGTAGAACGATACGATGTCATCGGAGACATTTTGCTGCACGTACTTAGAGAGGCGCTTCTCGTCCACCCCGTTCTTGTGCAACGTCGCCATGAAGTCTGCCAGTGGCCGCGACATGCGGAACTGGATCTCTAGTTCACGACCCGCGAATACTAATGCTTCCTAAAAAAAACAGAGTTACTTATCATCACAATATCTCCCTTGTGGGGTAGGCAGAGAGAACAGAGTGCCACAAGGCACTATTCTTGCAAACACTCGCTTCCTCAACATTCATAATTCTTTTCATACACGGTTTCAGATTCGAAGACTACACCTTCTGTAAGGTATTTAGATTATAAAGGTTTTTAAAAAAGCTTTTATAAGCTAGTTTAACACGTTTCCTTACTATCTTATTGGGTGATTCCAACGCCATCACATAAAAAAGTGGGACAATACAATACTCACTTGGTGTGTAATGGGCACCAGACCGAAGAGTCTGGTTGCTTTGGTAGGTCCCCACTCACCACTCGCGCAGTCCGGCAGCGGTACCATCACTGTTTGTAATTCAGCGCAGCAAATCTATCAGATTACAGATAAAATATACTTACATATTATATTATAGTCTACTAAAGTTCGTAGTGTTTAGTTGTTCGCACGGATAATAGGATGCCTATCTATGGATCTCTTTCTTATTGCGTTGGGTCCAAGGAAATAAACTAACACAAACTGTGAAAATGTGAAATCGAGAATACAGTCCCAGACGCTTTGCCAATTCTGAGCTGAATTAGCAAAGCATCTGAGACAGTATTCCAGGAGATGCAGGTTCAAATCCTGCTCGTGATTTATTGTCAATTTTACATTTTCACACTTTGTGTTAGTTTATATGGCTAAGCATGTCAAATGCTAAAAGAATATCAAAATATCCATGAATCTAGTATGATTTTAGGCAAAGAGAGAGAGAATCTTTTGATAAATGCACTGTTTGGAGGCATTTCTAATGAGTACCTACCGGTCCTAACTATTCAAAAGCAGAGCGATATTGTATTTTGGCGCCAGTTAATTTTGTCACCACTTAATACAACATTTATACCTACTTATAGCTGTATATTGCAGATTTAATGGTGTTTTTTTCACCGAACAATCTTCTTCGTTTGATGGTATGTATATCCGAATGTTCCACGGGACATTGGCAAAGTTGTGTCTATAAGTCTAACAACGCCATTAAATCAAGAATTGAATTGAATTTAATGGTGTTTTAGGTTCTTATTATTTATGATTGCTTTTAATTAAAAGGACACACGTGATCTTTTGTGAATAATCTAAATAATAAAGTAAATAAACACATTATAAGGCGGACCAAATTGCTAAATGAGCATCTTGTGGATCAGACTTTAAAATATTTCCTCATTACTGTGAAGTACATAGGAATTGTATAAATGTCAGAAAGATTACGATCAAAATAAAGGCGGTATTTAGTATAAAGCAATACAGTGCTCAACGTTTCGTAGCCCGTGGTTGAGAGATGTGACAATGAGGTAATAGGAAATATTTAAAAATTGCTTTTAGACTGTTCTAATCACTATCCAACGGCGAAGTAGGTATGCGTTCCTGATGAAAAAAAAGTATTTTATATCCCAATATGAGACATTTAATGTGGTGGAGTATGACAGGAATCGGAGTCAAAGAGAGGCGTTGCTGAGCGCGTTGACTGAGCTGCTAATGTAGGGATGAAATGAGAACATTTTTTAACTATTAAGTGTATTTATTTTTTAACAATAGTCTCAAAAACGTAGTGAAGAAAACTTGGATCTATTAGTCATTTGGAGGTTGGTTAGTCAGTATTTTACGTCTAAAGCGACTGCTAGAACCGAATTATACAATATTAGGGTTATTTACAGTTGCTTTATGCCGTTAATCTGTAAGAGGGTTCGATCCAATCAAAGCTGTGGAATCTAGACAAATAAAACACGCAAATACCTTAAATTTACAAACGCTCTTGAACTTCATAGGCTCGCCAGTGAGGTACTCCCGCGGCGTGACCGCGTTGGCGAAGATGTCCAGCAGGAAGGCGCCGCTGCACGGGGCGTGCACGCGGAACGACACCACGTTACCGACCACCGACTGCGCGCAGAACGAATTACACTTACTAATAACTAACACAAGCGCTTGAGGCAAGCGGATCTGAAATGTCACGATTCCAATCGTCACAAGCGGCCAGATTGCTTATTAAGGCTTTTGATGATGCAAGATTTCGATGAGCCTAAAATACGCTTATCTATATATATCATAT
The DNA here is from genome assembly GCA_948253155.1 of Leucoma salicis. Taxonomy (NCBI): domain Eukaryota; kingdom Metazoa; phylum Arthropoda; class Insecta; order Lepidoptera; family Erebidae; genus Leucoma; species Leucoma salicis. The sequence continues at coordinate 5,655,137 of OX411820.1, read as the reverse complement.
AGTAAATTCGCAATGAGCTGTCTGTTTGTTCTTTTAATCCACGCAACGGATTTTGAAAGGATTTTCACTGTATTTTATAAGATAACTCTACTTAATGAGGATAATTTGTATCCTTACATCTGATTTAAATGATATAAACCCCATATATTTTGCTCCATACCAAGCTCTATCGGTACTCGTGAAAACCACATTAAAATACGTTCAGTATTTTCTGATGTGTTCTGATATTAAAAATCGTTGTTTTATATGTAGGTAATCTATTTCTCTTATCGTACCGTATCTAGACCCCCACGTTGTCACTCGGATGTACCTACATATATTATTTACACACATTATTCCGATCTGGGGGGTTAGAATGTACCTCACTAAATCGTATCGAAATCGCATCGTGTCATTGTGATTGGTTGAGAGATCACCGTGATTGACCGAGGGATTATTGCGACATCACGCGTTGGTTTCTCTACCAATCACAAGCGAGACGATACGATGGGATTTAGTGAATTATATTCTACGGGCCCAGATAATCCTTTTACAATTAAGAACATGAAATGCCACCTCATCATCTGTGCAGGATGCGGAAATGTTTATATTATGATGAACTCGACTACCTACAAAATCGCGTCTTAGCCTTTTGGAACTTTTGGAACACCGTACCTGCATAACGAATCTCTTGAGGCTGACTCCATCAAACCCATCCCCTTCAGTGTCATAAAATTTCAGGTTGTAGTGGAAGATCAGAGAGCTTTGCATGTGTGCAGGCATGGCTATGCGCATAGTCGCCGCACCTGGAATTACATTGAAGCATTTTAGTCCATATTAAAAAGTGTCTTCCCGTATGGTAAAAAGTTAAAGTGAAAGCTTAATTTGTACTTTTTTATATTTATACCTTAGAGTAACTAGAAAATGTAGATGGAGCATTACGAACAATCCAGTGAAGCCAAATAAAACTATGCCAAACTTATTACACGCGCACATTACGTATATGAATAGGTACGTCGTCAGCGCCATAATATTCTCTATTATGATTTGCTGTAAACTCACTTTATACTTTTACTTCCTTTATTTTAAACGTAAACGTTTAATTCGTCCGTGTGGTGACGGACTAAGAATACAAGTGTTACCACCCCATTCTTTCCCACGGGTGTCGTACGAGGCGACTAAGGGAAGTAAGCAATTATCATGCATTGCATGACTGGTGGTAGGGCTGGGTACTAAGTGGGAGTACCACTTGGTATCGGGCCCGAGCGGGTTGGTACCACCGTCTCACGTGTGACCGGCCATGAAGCACATCGTTGCGTTTTGGTTGTAGCAGGAGATAGCCGTTTATTCTTTCATTTCATGTCTGTGAAATGAAATGGTGAGCAGCGGCTTGACAATATTCTCGGTATAGTTGAGTCCATGAGCGACGGTTACCATTTACCATCAGATGGGCCGTGGCTCGTCTGCCACTGCAAGCAATAAAAAATAAATAAAACTTAAAAATTTACCAAAATTATAGAGATTTTTTACCGATAACAATACTTTCACGCACACATCTTTCAAAAAGTTGCTTCACTTTTTAGTTGACTATGATGCGTCTTTATTTATTAGTTAGATTATATCTGAGATTTATACAAATAAATAAAATTGGAGTGTCTGTTGGAAAAAATAACAGATTTTTACTAAATGCAATTTATGAAATTAAGACCTTTAGGTATAACGAAAAGTATACCTAAAGGTCTTTTCCGGATTTGGACGGGACACTTCACAGACATATTGTTTATGTTATAAGGAATAACTTAGTATTTTATTTTGGAAAAATAATATTTCCGCAAAAAAAAGTCTAAAATGCACACCTCATCGTTCGGGGCAACGTAGGACCTATAGTGTGGGGCCCTCATCCACTAAGTAAACACACTGTGTGCCCTCTCTCCGCCTGTACTGGCGAAGGACATTAATTCGCACAACTCATTTAACCTAATTTTACAAATAGTAGCGTGCTTCCTTACCAGAATGAGTGAATACGTTAATGTTTTACAAACCTGTCGAATCAGTATACATAACAGCCTTAGTATTCGGGTCGCTGAAGTATAGCCCATATCGGAAGAATAACGAGCGGACAAAAGGCAATTCTTCAAAGTCATGCAACGTGATAGGCGTCTTCAGGAGTTGCCAGTCCGGCTGCAGCGGGAAGAATTCGTAGATAAATTCTCGAGGATCCGTGAGGAAATAGTGATCGTCGTATTCGTATCTGGAGAAGAGACATTTTTTTATATCTAATGTTATGGCAACACATATGTACTGACTATTAATTAGAGATTGTTACTTTGCTAATTTTCTTTTTATTCGGAAAGATGTCCAATGAGCGCGGTTCACTAGTTTAGAGCATATTAATCTTGATGGAAATTATACTACCTAAACTAGGCAGGAGGGTTTGTAGCGATTGTGCATTGGGGCACCCCACCTGTTCTTTTTTTTATTATTCGCTTTAATCTTTCAGACATATAGGTTTATATACACACATAATTTCGAAAACCCTCGAAAATCTGAGAAACGTGCTGCGTGCAAGGTAAGGCGAACTGAATACCACTATCTTTGTAGTCCCTTTCATTATCGCTAGGGTGTCACTGCCTTTTTCCCCACGGTAGTTTGTTTCTTAGAATAGGGCAATATATTGGATTACCAATATCGTGAAATCGTTAAAAGTACAAATACTGACCTTAAGCTATCACTTTTCCCTCTGTTCCCTGGTTTAGGAGCATCTTTAGCGTTGACCAGATGTCTGGCACCCCAGTTACACTGCACAAACCGCCAGGCTCCGGCTACGTAGACGGCATTCCACGAGTTGCGGAATCGGTTGTCTTCGAAACGGACACCTGGCTGGTAGCCCGCAGATTTGCTGTAGCCTTTAATGACTACGCAATGAAGGCCAGCGTAACTGGTAATAAAAATTATAGGGTTTTTATTAACTGATACTTTAAACCTAATATGTAGGATACGAAAAGTGACCATTCTAAGCTATACATCTAAACTAAGCTATTAATATTATAAATATGAAAGTAGCGCTATGGGCGCGTTCCGTTCCAGACGGCACTTTTTGGAGCCTGCAAAATTTCATAAGAATACTCGCAACTCGGAATCTAAAAATTGAATATTGTTTTCATAGCAACTTTTATTCACTTACACACACATTGTAATGCCTTTTTCCCGTAGGGGTAGGCAGAAACCACTTCTCTCCACTTGCTACGATCCTGACATACATCTTTCCCTTCATCTACTTTCATCAGCGCTTTCATATTTTATTTCACTTTTTATTCACTTAATCTATCTAAACAATTACATTATTGATTGATATTCTATATATTAAAGGGTAGTTCAAATATAGGGTCGCCAAAATCAGCTTAAGCTTCGGGAAGCAACATTTGTTTCTACCGCTAGCACCAAAATTTATGTGCGCCAGGCAGAAAAATTGCCTAGGCTTCGAGCGGCAAAATTTGCTTCCACTCCGAGTGGAACATTAGACAACATTATCGTTTGCGTATTCACTAACATCACGTCCTACCCAAGCGACAATATTTTCCCCGGCTGATACCTGAGATAAGTCACTGCATAGATTTTTATAAAGATAAATTCTCTATACACACATACTACATAGAGATTCAGAAGACCAATACCGAAGATACCGATATTATTACAAAAATTTTTAGATATGTACCTGCATAATCTCTTAAACAGTACGTGGTAACTCTCGGTTCCATGCTTGATCCCTCTGAGCAGACCGAGCGGAGAGTCTCCCCTCAGGTCATCATCGAACTGAATGTTATTCAGGTTCTTTACGGTGATCCAACGGAAGATCGTACGAGCTTTCTCTACGTCGCTCGCACATCGACCCACCAGCTGCCTGACTAAGTCTGTGAAGGTTTTTTGGTCTTCTTGTGCTACCTGAAATCATAATCATTGGCCGGTAAGTTTCAATAAATGCTTGTCTGAGTGCCATCCATCCATCCATCAGCCTTTTAACGTCCACTGCTGGACATAGGCCGCCCCAAGAGAACGCCACAACGAGCGGTCCCGTCATGGGGGATAATGCCGTAATCGCCACACTTGGCAGGCGGGTTGGCGATCGCAGTGGATGTTGTTAATACTCGAGGAAGTGCTGCTGCTCACTCGCGCGGTATTCGCTCAGTCGGCTCTTATGACTCCCGTGGGTAGAGAGGGGTGGGACAATTCTAAAGCCGGCCCCACACGGTGGATATCTTAATATACATAAAACTTTTGTTCATACACACGTATGTGACTGACCTCCTAAACGGTTGGACTGATTTTGATGTCTTTTTTGTGTATGTTTTAGTAAGTAATGCTTTGCCAACTCAGCTATCGTGACAATTGCTCGGGATTGCAAATTTCGATAACACTTCTTGTCTTTCTTGTCTTGGGTGACGCCTGCGCCATCCGTTGGAAGTATTCGTATACATTATTCCAACCAGGTAAGCTTAATTTTACAATTAAGATTCTATAGAAAATCTTTTCTGCCGTTCACAGTTGTAAATTGTAAAATAGAAAATGTTTCCAACATACCGAGATAGCAATTTTGTCGACATCAGCAAATTCCGCGGGGTCTGTGTAGATGTGGAACTTGGATACCAACGGAGGTTGTGGTGGGGGTGCTCTGGCCGGGTAGGGGGGCGCCTCTTCACCATCCAGGTACAGTGAAGACGCTGCCATGTACTCTGAGCGCCGCTCTTGTATCAGCTCCATCATTTCGTGACTTTGCTTCTCTACTAAAGCCGCGGTCGCTGCCCTGTAATTAATATATAAAATATAATAGATCGTTTTTAATACCCCAAGCATACGGTTCACATAATGATAGTAGCCAAGTATATTCGGGCATCGTCAACCATATTAGCATATAAAGGGATTGGAGATGGAGAAGCAGATGAGGAGGGTGTTTGGGCTTTCAGCGCACTCACTCACCAAAGGAAATACGGTATCTAATATATAAAATTCTCGTGTCATAGTGTTTGTCGCCATTCTCCTCCGAAACGGCTTGACCGATTCTTATCAAATTTTGTGTTTATATTCAGTTGGTCTGAGAATAGGCTGTAAACTATTTCTCATACCCCTAAGTGATAAGGGCTGTCCACCTCAAAGATTTTATTTTTATTTTTTTTGCACCAAATTTTTATTTTATTTTATTTTTTTATGATTCGGCATATAAGTTAGTTATTTTTTTCTACGTTAGAAATTCCCTAAAAATTCTCTAGAACTTATATGGCAACGTTTGCCCGGTCAGCTAGTTTCCTTTATAAAGGTCAACACCCTGCACTAAGGAATAATCCTTGTATCGCGGGAGACTTTACAAACATAACATTTCGCGGACACAAAGTACAACCAGACTCAGAACAACCGTTTGTGGATCACACAAAGAGTTGTCTTGTGTGGGAATCGAACTCACAGCACTTGGGCCCGGTATCTAAACTCATCACTCCGACATCTGTGCTGTGATATTCTTTGAGAGGGTTGGTCTTCTCTTGTTGAGCCGGCCCATTTACGAAAGTTTTTTTACAAACTATTACAGTCTCACTGTCGATCATGGGTCACCCTCTTAACGAAGAAGAGATTTAAGTAATCTGGCCCAGTACGGGGTGGAAGGCTTAACTAACCGTCGAGAAAATCTTTGAGTATCTAAAATTTGCTCACGACGAGACCTTCAATGAGCAGTGATAATTTGTATACAAAATACACACATGATATTTAGATATTTTTATATATATTTTTAGCATTTGACACGCTTTTTTTTTATTGCTAACGGTGGCAGACGAGCAAACGGCCCACCTGATGGTAAGTGGTAACCGCCGCTCATGGACTTTGGCAACACCAGGGGCACAGCCAAGCCGCCGCCTACCGTGAGTAAAGTGCTCTTCTCAAACCTCGCTTAAAGAGAGACAAGTCGTAACGCTGGGGAAACACCGCAGCAGGAAGTTCATTCCAGAGCTGCAGAGATGCTTAGCACTATACATTAAACACAAAGTGAAAAATGTGAAATCGAAAATAACAGTCACGAGCAGGATTTGAATCTGCATCTCCTGGATACCGTCCAGATGCTTTGCCAATTCTGCCATCGTGACAATTGCTCCTGACTGCTAATTTCGATAACACATTCATAATTAACGTCTTTGGGGACGCCTGCGCCATCTGTCGGAAGTATTTTCATACAGATGATTTCGAAAAAAATTTATTAGTAGTGTATGCCGAGGTCTGCACTTCGCAGTAAGGATCGAGTTCACATCTATCCATATTATGGACACAATTTGGAGAATCATAAAAGGTTTCTCATGGTAAATTAATTAAACAATGATTAGTTAGTTTTTCCGACAATATCCAGTTATTTTATCCTTTCCTATACATTACTTCTAGAGTTGCTCTTAGGCGCGAGCGGACTCGTTAATGAAGGCGAATTGGCTTGCTATATCATAAGGCCAGAACCGTAGTATAGGATTTTGTGTCGAATAAATCTACAAACAATTTCCCGTAGTATTGACAGCTTCTTAAGTACTATACTTAGATTATATAGATTTAGATTTACGAAGCCTGCGCCGAGACAAACATTTATAAACATCAATTTGAATGAATCTTTTTGAGAGTGTTAATAGAGTTAGCGATTCCAAGTATCTCTCTGTAATGCAGGTTATCAAGATTTAAGTCATTCTATGGTTAAAAATACCCCATCATCATCAAATTATTATTCTCAATAAGTATGTCTATGTGTATCTTAATATACATAAATGTTTTGTGCATACACACGTATGTGACTGAACTCCTAAACAGATGGGCTGATTTTTATGACTTTTATGTGTTGTTTTAGTAAGTATGATGGTTTAGATTCACATTTGGACCCGGTGGCGCCACGATAGGATTTCAGGATTTTTTCTTCAATTTATTCGAATGTAAAACATATAGGTACCTAGCTAATAACAAAATATCCCACACCAACAACTCCATTTTTTTATGAAAATAATCTTTAGTAGCTATAATAAATGTATCCAAACGAATCGCCAATGTTCGGACAGGATAACGTCTGTTGGATCGCTAGTCTTATTATATTAAATCTTTTTCTTCTATAATTTTCCACACTTGGACTTACCGTTCGTGTTCCAGCATTTTCCTAGTGAGACTCTCCTTTTTCTTATCTCTTCTTAACGTCATATTCTTTTCTAAGTCTGCCCTCTCTTGTTGGTGACGTAACGTCAGAGCTCCTATCTCAGAGTCCGGCCGTCTCCTCTTTACTTGCATTTCTTGTTGGAACCTGTTTGTTAACCTCTCCAGTTCTCTTTCCCACTCATCCTGGAAATGGAGAAGTTTAAATATGTAAGTAGACATCAAAGATGATATATGGAAGGAATTCTGAACATACTTAATTACTTTTTTAACAACATCCCGCACTGAATTACCCCTGTGTTAAGAATGCTTTACAAACATATATTTGACAGATAAAAAATACACCCAGACTCAGAACAACCTTTTCTGGATCACACAAATAATTGTCCTGCGTGGCAATCACCCACAGCACTCGGCGCAGGAAGTCAAACCACGCTCCCATCTGCGTAGATAACCGATAAAAGTAGTGCTCTAATTAAAGGTGACTGCTAAATATGTCACTGACTAGAATTATCATGGAAATCGTGTTATAAGTTGAACATTGCTTAGACCAGGGGTCTCCAAACTACGGCCCGTGGGCCAAATCCGGCCCGCCAGTGCCATCAATCCGGCCCGCGACAGGCAATATCTTATTGTTGTTACTATTGCTGTGATAAGTTGAAGAAGAAAATACAGAATGATAATTACTTGCAAGGTAAAACTTAATGACAGAAATGATGACGCAGAAAACTTAACTTAAGTATCTAAGCTTAAGCATATTAACAACTACCTAACAAATAATTGAAATGAATCCTAGTGGGATCACAGTAAAACAAAAGACCACTAATGAGATTTATGTAAATGTGTTTTGGCCCTTGGAACAACTGACAAAATCATTATGGCCTTAAGGCTTCAAAGTTTGGAGACCCCTGGCTTAGACGAAAGAAAGCATTGATGGTTACGAAGGAGTACCAAGACAGAAGTATCAAGTAGGTACCTACCCCATGTCACTTGGCATACAATTTTACCTACCTATTTAATTTTGAGCTAACGTGGAGTTCTATTCAGCAGCAGAATAGTAACAGGTCTAGAGGGTACCCGAAAGGGTAATAAGCCGCCGGCGGACCACTGATGTAATGTCATATAGTTCCAGTGGCTTGCCAATACAGGTGGAGAGACGGCACACGGTGGGTTTATTTAATGGGTGCCCACATTACCACCCTGTTCGTTGGCCCGCACGACGGTGTGTGCGGTTGGGTGCAGTTTTCGCCGCCTTATAAAAAAAAGGGTGGTAACAGTTTCCAAAAGATGGTGGTCAGCTTACCTGTAGTTCATCTCGTATTCTTCTGTTTTCTTCCTCGCGATGCTTGGAGAACTTTCTGTACAAATCATCTTCCTCTTGCCGGTGCTTCATCTCCAGTTGGGTCTGTTCATCTCGGTCCTGATGACAATAAGAGGTTATTTATTGCAACTGGTACTGCACCTTGTTATATTTAGTTGTGTCAGTACATTTGAGTGGTGAGAATAACCACAGACAGTATGGACACCATGCCCACCCAATATCGAAAGAAGAATTCAATCTCGCAACACTACAATATTTTTTTAAAGCACTAAGAAATAATCCTTGTATTGCGGGGGACTTTACAAACATACAATTTCACGGACATAAGGTACACCCACTCAGAACCACCGTTTGTGGATCACATAAAGTTGTCCTGTGTGGGAATCGAACCGACAACACTCGGGCGGGAGGCCGGTATCTAAACCACTCCGCCATCTATGCAGTCATATTATGTACAGTGTGAAACGTGCCTCCACGTATTTCAATATTAGGTAAGGAGTTCCAGGAAGAAAAAGTTACCAGTATATTTTGGTTAGTCATAGCTCACATGATTGTAAGTGGTAATCATCACTCAAGGACTTAGCAAAACGTAGAATACTGCAAAATCGCTGCTCACTATTTCATTTCGCAGATAGGATATTATGAATGATTAAACGACTATCTCCCGCTACCACAAAAACACACCTACGTGTAGCACGGCCGGCCCCATGGAAGATGATGGTGCCACCTCGTAGGATGATGACAAGTGATTTACATGTACATAATAGTTCTGGTTTGAAGGGAGTTGGCTTGATCTAGACTTCTACATTAATAATACTTTCTAACATTTACGCGAATTTTACCCATTTTGAAATAAAACTAAGTTTACGGAATCTATCGCGTTTACTTGATTTTTATACTATCCCGACGTTTCGAATACTTTACAGCATTCATGATCACGGGTGGACTTCGATGGTAGACGTCCAAAGCTAAGTCCACCCGTGATCATGAATGCTGTAAAGTATTCAAAACGTCGGGATAGTATAAAAATCAAGTAAATGCGATAGATTCCGTAAATGTTGTTTCTCCAGTATATTACTGTATAAAGAGGAAAGATTTATAATTTTGCATGTTTGTAACGAATAAACTCAAGAAGTACGAGACCGATTTCAAACATTCTTACAACGTTATAATGCTACATTATTCTTGTGTAACAAAGGCTATATTTTTATTACTAGGAAAAATAGGGATCCCTACTAAAATTTCAATAATGTAGGTTTATGGATAAAAATATAAAACTTTTATAAGAAAAATATAAATAGGGTGCGTGTGCAAAGCCTGGACGGGTGGCTAGTAATATAATAAAAATATTGTGATAAATTACATACGATATGTAAAGTCTTAACATTACCTAGTTTATTGCTAAACCATGAAGCAATTTAGCTTCATAATAGTTTATCAGCTAGTAAATGAGCAATTTCATCGTAACGATGGAAAGTGTCGCCACCTGGCGAGTTGAAAGTGAAACGGCCGTGTCAGTCACCTGAGCATGCACTTGCTCACCGATTATATTAAAGGCTCTAGTGCTTATTTATTGATGGATAAGATACGGGATAATCGAAGCGATGAATAATTTTCTTGTTACTGTTTTTCTTGAAATTATTTTCTTGAAAACCAATACAGAGATTTAAAAAGAAACATATAGTCAGTCTATCTAAAAAGAAGATTTGTGTTTATTTTTTTTATCCGACTTCTAATGATTTAATGTAGAAAAATGATATATATATAAAATAAATATTTGGTTGATAGTTATTATCATAAAGCTAAAATCTAGTAGAAAAATTACTTGTTATTTTGTTACTTTGTATTTAGGAAAAGTAGAATTCAATGACGAAATATGGAGGGACTTCTGAACGTAATTAATTTTTTACAACACCCATTTTAAAATGAAAATTAAAATAGAAGCCATGAATCGATAACACATCTTAGCAAGTGGTATAAAGTTGACCCTTCTACTATAATATAAATCATTTTGCTAGCTAATTTCACGGTGTATTTCAATCAAAAGGAATCACACGAATGGAACCTCCATAATAATATTTAATTTTTTTAATTTTATAAAAAGTTTAAATTTAAAAAGAAGTTTTATAATATATAAAAAGTCTTTTAGGCTCACCGGCACGATTGACAAATTCAACGTTTCAATAAAAAAACCATCAATAAATTGCTTCTGATATTGCAATCATAGAAATAATGTCATCAAAATATTCCAACGAAATATGCTCTCAATACAATGAGCATGATCACTTTGCACTTATAATACCGCCTCTATGTACATTCATGCCCTAGTAAGTGGATACAAATCCAAACGTCCGTTGATGAGATTTTTTACTTCAAATAACAGTAAATGTTATCATTTAGAGCATAGATCGGCACTCACGTTTCTTATTGATATGAAAAGAGAAATGTAATCAATAGCTTGTTGGCATTTGAGGACGTGTTGCTTTTGCGTGCTTCTTGTAGTCCCAAAAGTTATGACAGCTTATTATTTTCACGGCCTTTTTGCTTAAATGCAAAATAATAATATCGTGTAGTTTAAAAACTAGAAAATAACCGTTCTAAAATATCTTTATCCTGGAGGCCCCGGTTAGTATAATAAAATAAAGTTAAAATAAGCATAATTTGTCTCTATAAAACAATCTGTGGTTAATCTGGTGGTATTTTTCATACTCACTTGCTATCGGACCCGAACGGGTCCGATAGCAAGTGAGTATGAAAAATACCACGGGTCCGGTACCACTGTCATCTGTGTGACCAGTCATGAAGTGACATGACGCACGTCAGTGTGTTTTGGCTGTAGCGAAAGAGAAGAAATGAAATGGTGCGCAGCGGCTTGACAATACTCTCAGTATAGTTGAGTCCATGAGCGACGGGTACCACTTACCATCAGGGCCGTGGCCCGTCTACCATCATTAGCAATAAAAAAACTACTAAAATATGTACTTAAATAACGCAATGAATCGTGTAGTATCATTTATAATTTAGTCGTAACTATATCAATAACGGTTCAGTAGCTTAAATTGTGTAGCAACAAGTATTCAGTAATGAGTCAATGTTATCGCATATTGACATACTCGTAATATCTTATATTATATAGACATTGTAAACATCTGCTACTATTTATCGAGTAGTAGTATTTTTACGCGCATGAAACAATCGAATGAAATAATCCTACTGAGGCGTCTAACCAAATTCAAACGTTACGTAAATAGATATCGAGTAACAATGGACACACATTACCATTTAATGAGCATTATGCTCGTATTATCGCATCGCGAGAGGGTCGACAAGCGAGGAATGTGTTTTTGTACGACTTAATAATCTAGATAACGGTATAACATTATCGGCAGTAGCGCGATACCGACTCGCCGACCGGTCGTGTTTCGTACTCAACTTAATATAATATATTTAAAAATGCTTAAACTAGTCAGAGGAATACGGCGATTGCATCAATGCCGGCACAACGCTACCGTCATCGGCACAGAGCCAAACAGAACTGATCCTTACTATGAAGAAAATAAGGCGAGAATGGACGAGCTTGTGGCGGAATTACGACTGAAAACTAGTGACGCTATCAAAGGTGGCTCCGAGGAGACTGTAAAGAGGCACACCGCGAGAGGTAAACTACTAGTCAGGGACAGGATTAACCGGTTGGTGGACGAAGGAAGCGACGTTTTGGAATTGAGCACGCTTGCCGCTATCGATATGTACAAAGGGCAAGTTCCGAGCGCTGGAATCGTCACAGCCATCGGGAAAGTTCACGGCCACGAGTGCATGATTGTAGCTAATGACGCTACCGTTAAAGGTGGTACTTATTTCCCTATGACAGTAAAGAAACATCTGCGAGCACAAGCGATTGCACAAGAATGTCGTCTTCCGTGCATTTACCTCGTGGACTCAGGTGGCGCTCACCTACCTGACCAGTCTGATGTCTTCCCAGATAGAGATCATTTTGGAAGGATATTTTATAACCAAGCTAATATGTCATCGGAGGGTATTCCACAAATTTCTGTGGTGATGGGATCGTGCACAGCTGGCGGTGCATACATTCCTAGTATGTCTGACGAAAGTATTATAATTAAAAATCAAGGAACAATTTTCTTAGCTGGTCCCCCTTTGGTGAAAGCTGCTACAGGTGAATCTGTTACTGCTGAGGACCTTGGTGGTGCTGATCTTCATTGCCGTCGATCTGGTGTTACAGATCATTATGCTCAAGATGATGAGCATGCGTTATACTTGGCTAGAAACGTGGTAGCTAACTTAAATTGGAATAATGAACAAAGAGCGAGGATTCAAGTTCCGAAAGTTGATGAACCAGTGCACGACATTACTGATCTTCACGGGATTGTGGGAGCAAATATTCAAAGACCTTATGATGTCAGAGAAGTCGTCGCCAGATTAGTTGACGGCAGTAGATTCCATGAATTCAAGCAACTTTACGGAGAGACAATGGTATGCGGTTTTGCATCTATTTATGGACACCCAGTTGGAGTGATAGGAAATAATGGAGTGATACACTCAGAGGCAGCCTTAAAAGGAGCTCATTTCATTCAGCTATGTGCCGCTAGGAAGATTCCTTTATTGTTCCTTCAAAATATAACTGGTTTTATGGTAGGACGAGACGCAGAAGCTGGAGGTATCGCGAAGAATGGTGCTAAAATGGTTACTGCTGTCAGCTGCTTTAAAGGACCCAAAGTTACTGTATTGCTTGGTGGTAGTTTTGGAGCCGGCAATTACGGGATGTGTGGCAGAGCTTATTCGCCAAGTTTTCTATACATGTGGCCAAATGCGAGAATATCCGTAATGGGTGGACCTCAGGCTGCCACAGTGTTGACTTTAATAGCTAAGGAGAAAGCAGCGAGAGAAGGAAAGCCATGGACGGATGAAGATGAAAAGAAAGTGAGGGCACCTATAGAAGCGATGTTCGAAAGAGAAGGGCGTCCTTATTACAGTACTGCTAGATTATGGGATGATGGAATAATCGCTCCTACTGATACACGAAAAGTTATAGGACTTAGTTTAGCAGCTGCGTTGAATGCTCCATTTAGAGAAAGTAAGTTCGGTATATTCAGAATGTGAAGTGCTCCAATGTAAAATTATCTTAGGACGTTATCAGTGTATTATTATGCAAACGCAGATTTTTTTTCCTCATATTACCTATCAACAAACATTTTTATGCTGTTAAACTCTTTGGTCTTTAAAAAAGGAATGCTTGGTTTGTGTTTTGTTTATTGGCAAAATCAAGTTTAGAACTAATGTTATCTTATCGTGATGTCGTGTCGTTGCTAACGCAGTTTTTAAGTGTGATTATTGTATTTATCTATTAAATTGAGTAAGATTTCTCAGTCTACTCTATAGATAACAGTTATAGTTAATATTTTTCTTATCTATGTCATTATTACACTCGCCTCTAAAGCATATGTTTAAATTGAGTGACCATTTTGTCCTTGATTTATTTTTTGTATAATAAACGTTTAAGAAATAACAATTGATATACTACTACGTACATGGTCAGATATAAAACAGGTTGTGCATTCATAATAAAGACAAGAATTAAAAAATTATAGCATCACGCCTGTTTTCCCTGAAGGCGTAGGCAGAGGTGTATTACACACCCACGATTCGCCAGCTATGTTTAAGTCCCACGTAATAGGGGGCGAGCCTATTGACGTCTACCGGGCACATTTCCAAACTCCGGGCTGCTACTGAGAATTTTTCTTTTTAGGAAAAAGCTCAATAACATTGCCCGACCCGGGGATCGAACCCGAGACCTCATGATTAGCAGTCGCATATACTACCGCTACACAACTTATAAGTCTATTATAGCCAAAGGTAATATTTAAAAATTGAGTAAGGAGGAAAATATCAATATTTTCTGTTTCTAATATCCTGTTTTACCATAAACAAATTTAGTGCCCAATTTTTTTTTGTGAGCCTCCAAAGGTACACATGCTTTGGCTTGAAGGATATCTGTATAATATAATGTATCTATTTACACTATTCTAAAGATGTAACATGGTTATGTATAAACATTTAAGATATTTGAGAAAAAAATACAGCACATTTAGGCGTCTCTAAACATAAAACATTTCTTTTAAATTTTTGTTTCTGATTGTTTGTTCAGGAAGCCTGAACGCAAAAACTACTAAAACTTTTTTTTTTAAAACTGGTAGATATACATTTAATCCGGCTACTGTATTGGGAACCTGAGATATACATAATTTAAAACTAGTTCAGGTTGTGGCGAAGCCGCGGGCAAAGGCTAGTAGACAATATACTTAATTATGAAGGTCATAGAGCTATCAAGTCGCTTATCACAGCATTTTAAATAAATTGTGTTTTCGTGAATAAATTTAAGGCTAAGTTTTAAACTAGGTATGTGTTACTAAGCATATGTTTTAAACATGACGCCATTTATGTTGTATGTTTTGAATATTTATCTACGTATGTATGAAATAAAATATATACTTATATTTGTTACAATTAACAATATCATTCTCATGGCGTTACTGGATTCCATACAGGGTTGGCGCTGAATGTCTGCTTCCTAAATTATTAAATAGAATGGGGGTAAATTACTGAACGTAACACACACACACACACACATATACACATACGCATGCACACACACACACACACACAAACGCACCTACAATAATATTATAATAACAGTATGATTCTTCGGCCGCGTGAACTTCAGAATATTAATGCGTTACTCGTAGCTATCCCACAGGAACTGTCCTTTCGTGGGTTCTAGACTATATGCATGCTAAATTTCATTATGATTGGTCGAGTAGTTATGTCGTAACAAACAGACAAACTCACTTTCGCGCTTATAATAATTAGTAAGGATGTATCAAAGCTCGTATTGTAAATAAATCGTGTTATCAACACGCATTGTAAATAAAATGTTTTATCTGTCAATCACGGTTATATTCTTTTAAGTGTTGGCATTGCACTTCTACTATTATTATTTATTATTAATATATTGTATATGAAAGTTGATAATATTGTGTATTATCACGCAAAGCAAAGCTTACAGATTCCATTATAATATTGTTATGATTAGTAGCTTTCTCCTTTACTCTTATCCCAGACTGTTTGTGTAAGTATGTACGGTGCCTTAGATTAATAATTATTAATCTAAGTACGGCGCTAACGTAAGATTCGAGTTTAACAATAGGGTAATGACCATTCAGTGTCATTATTCTTTTATTTACCTTGAACCTTAAAACCCTAATCGAAACTCCACTCTGACATAGTCCAAGACAATCGTGATTAGGTACTGTTTCAATTTTCTAAATTCAAATGTGTAGTAAGGTGTGAACAGAGCTTAGGTTATGTTTTAAAATGTAATTACATAAATATTCTTTTTATATTTCTGTATTTTTTTATGAGTATGTAAGTTTACAAAATGTTTCACAACGTTTCAAAAATATTAAATCGTTATTTTTATATTCATTGCAGTTTTAATTAAATGAGTCACTGACAAGGGAGCTACCGTAACATATTTAGATATTTTTATATATATTTTCAGCATTTGACATGCTTAGCAACATACATTAAACACAAAGTGAAAAATGTGAAATCGAAAATAACAGTCACGAGCAGGATTCGAACCTGCATCTCCTGTATACTCCTGCATCTCCAGGAGATGCAGGTTCGAATCCTGCTCGTGACAACAGTCAAATAACAATTTTCGATTTCACATTTTTCACTTTGTGTTTAATCTACCGTAACATAATTAAATTATTATTCTTATTTTAAAATTTAAAACAGAACAAGGACTTTACACTACCTATCAAGACTTTGGCTATCTAATTCTCTAACCTTTATAGTCGTGAAAATAATTATATTGTAGTATCTAATATAAAGTTAGTTTTTTGATACTTGCGTTCACAAGGCGCAAACGTTTCAAAAATATGTATCATTTCTACATTTATAGGTATCGAGTTCCGACAAACAATTACCGAGACCACAATAACAAGACTCGATTAACTCGTATCCAATTTCACTACACATCGTAATAATAAACAATTGATCGGTAACAACATGTCCACTCTTACGATTGAGTATTATTTTACGCTTTCCACTCGCAACGGTCCCCGCGTGCGTTATTTTTTCCACAGACTAACACTTTATGTTTTTACTACTAGAATTCTTTATAAGAAAATCTATTTGTTCTACGTATTGAGTGTAGACTATTAACAAAGATAATTGCCTATTCACAAGGGGAGTGCTCGCTGACGTCGTACTCTACTTTCAATACATTATTTGATCAAAACTTATCGCTACCTGGTGACGAAAAATATGACGAAATCAGCATTTCAGAAAAATTTTCGAATTATTTCTAAAGCCAATAAAAAAAAAATGGATTGTCAAATTATTTGTGAATGAGGAAACAGAGAACTTTAGTGCGAGCGGGAAACGAACCTGCGTCCCTTCCAATCCGGGGAAGTGCTCTAAGCAGGCTTTCTATACAAACATACAATTTCACACACACAAAGTAGGTACATGTAGTGTTTTCTTTGAAGTGTTGAAACGTATAGACAAATGTAAAAGAAATTAAAATCAAACAAATGAAAAAGAAATACTACAGCTAAATTTTAGCGATGAGTGTCTGTTCAAAAGGGCAGATTATTTCCTCTAGAAATTTATCTACTAAAAAGTATTCTGTTTAGCGTCACAGAGATTTGCGTCTTAATGATTTTGTGCGTTAAATAATCCATTGACTTACCAACAATTTAATCCGCCTAAGCATTCATAAAAAAAAATCTATAAATCTTTTTGAAGAGACACTTTACATAGTCGTAAAATTTTGATAAATTATTCAGTTTTGGAAAATTAATAGCATCATCGTGTTTACTACGTTAAAGATTCAGATTTGTGGCACTAGGCGGCTATGTCTTGGCCTCTATCGTGGATAAACGCGAGTCAGTAAAATACTTACTACTAGTAATTAAAGAAACACCGTTGGTCGCTTAATTAACTTAAAATCTTTCCGAGCTTGATGATTATTTTGTGTTCATTCTTCTAAAGTTCTAAATTATTTACTATGATTATAAGAATACTGTTAAAAATAATTGGAACGTATGCGTTGTAAAACTAATTTGCAATTGCCATTTTTAAATAAAAGCAGGACACTCAATTTGAGTTATAATAATATCATTAAGAACATAATTAATTTTGATTTAAATAATTATGTCAGTATGTCACAGCTAATACTTTATATTAATTTAAAATCCATTGGAATTGAAGTCAGCAGTGCAACAAAAACAAAATTCTTGTTAGGACAGAAATAAAATTTATATTTAATGTTATAAAAATAACAGATGAATTATATTTTTGCGTGTTGGAATCTGCATCTTATTTTCTATTATCATAATAAAGACTGACATTAAATTATGTTAAAAATAAACATTAATTTAGAATCTGATCACGTAAGTGGCATCAATCACAGTAATATTCATTGCAGTTTCCCTGCAACACGAACTAATGAGATAAATTACACCTCATTCACTGGTACAATGATATACCTGATTAATAGATTGATATTTATGTGAACACTGCAATTGCACAATTGTTTTCAATTATGGAAGTCAGAATTATATCTTGTACGATTCTTATGTGCTAAATATGAGGTAAGATATGATAAACAGAATTACACTCTATAAGAATTCACAGATTATTCTAAATTCTACGGGTAAATTAATCAATAAGCTTAACCGATTTTTTTTGCGATTTGCAATTCAACACTTGGTAATCCGATTTATGGATTCAGTTTTAATTCGTCTGCCTTTCTGAGAGTAAAAGTTTTGTTTGATAATTTCGGAAATAGTTGTCTTGGGAGTAAACTTATGAATCCTGGGCCAAAAAATTAAATTATATAAAATCAACTTAATTTCAAACACCTTCGCGCGTCTGAGACTGAATATGTTCCTATTCAGTAGATCTGTCTGTTCGGGCGACATGCAAGCAAAAAAAAAGGCGCCTAATGATATATAACATATACTAAAAAAAACAATCCCGCATTATTAAATAGTTAAAGCAAGTAAAAGCATTTGCATATAATTGTTTCATAAACTCGAATTACGTAAGAGCATACGTAATATCTAAGACATACATTCTCCAAAGAATTTATCTCATTTAAATATTGTGTTATAACTAATTACCTTTTTATGAATTTTGATGTAAATATTAAAATATTTTGCGGCAGAGAATAAACTTTCAACGTAACATTCCCATATTATACACTCGTACAAACGTGCTCTTAGTGTAAAGAAATGATGAGGTGAGATATACTTTTAGTTAAACTATTGCTGGTACTTAGTTTGTAGTTTTGATGAGTCTATCGTAATGCTTGGGCCACACTAAGCAAAGTCAATGCCCATCATAGCGATAATTAAAATTGGGTGGCCACGCTTGAACGTTCAATCTTTTTCATGTACCACCACTGGTTATCGCCTAAGGTCAAACGGCAATGTGAATTGTCGCCGTGGTCGAATTCTCGCGAAAAGTCGTGGCTAAACCAACGTCAAACATGCATCATTGCGATAATTAACGGCGTTTTCCACTAAGTAGTGTGGCCGGAGCATAGAAGACTAGAATTGTGAAATATGACCTAATCTATTATAGACTATGGACTACTTGAACAATGAAGTAATGTCACATAGTTCCAGTGGCCCACCAATACAGGTGGAGAGACGGTACACGGCGGGCTTATTAAGTGGGTGAGGGTCCCGCACCACTCTGTTCGTTGACTCGAACGATGGGGTGTGCGGTTAGGTACATTTTTTCCCGCCTTAACTAATAAAAGGCTATAGACTACTTATTTGTAGCCATTAACAAGCTTTAGTTACAGTACAGACGTGTTGACGGTAATAGAACGTTATAAGAATGTCTTAGCGCATTATTAAAGCGTCCGAAGAAATATTCAAATTAAAGATAGAATAAAGCCACGAGAAAGGTTTTACTCTGTGATCAACAATAGGTGATCAAAAGTTTTACTGAAGAAAATAACGGGATGGATTTTATTAGATACTTAAAAGGAGAATGTTTCTAGGAACCTCCTACGTTCCTATATTTAATTTTTAAATGCCATGAAAAACAGTAATTATAATTATAATAAATACATTGCTTTTCCTGGGAGTAACGTGAGTTGTGTGTGTATTTTTTATGAAAGACAACGTCGTAAAACAATAAAGTCAGTCAGTGTGAGGGTGTCACTAGTATTTCAAATTATTGTGTGTTTATTGATTCTTAGACTCCTGAATTGCGAAAAAAAACGAATTCATTTGTTTGTTCTATTATAAATTTTCAATTATCTATAACAATTAAAGTTTAACGAACAACTGACTTAAATGAGTCTAGAAGAGTATTGGTATAGGTATGTGACTTATGTCACAGCTATGTCAAATTAGTTTTCTCTAAATAGTAAAAACTTTAACTTTTTCTTATGCCGAATGTTCGGCATTTAAACCAAACTTCGGCCGAATGCCGAAGTTCAATTCAAGCCACCGAAATTCGGTTTAACCGAATGTAAAACGGATTTCGGCCCATCCCTAGTATTTATATCAAACTTTTTCAAAGAAACAGGTTAGTATACGATAGGGTTATGGTAAATTTTAAGCTATTAATCTCAAAATCTGTAGTTAAAAACCACATGGGTGTAGCTGAATAAATTTAAATAAACGTTATCTTGGTCAGTAATTACAAACTCACTAGACCTAACCATCACTTTTATAGTTTTATTACACAATTACTTTACTTAAATTGCTCGACCACTTTTCTCGGCACAGGAATTTCCCCTCATCAGCCACATACTTTATCCGTTGCTTTCAGTTAAGTAGTTATACAATTGACGACCACCTCACTTAATTTAAAACTTTCTATAACGAGTCAATGGACGTTCATCGTCATTAATTGAAGTAACATTACCTTTGCCATAAAATATTTAGGTATTAGTATCAACCTCACAACATACTAAAAACACACCTACATACGAATACAGTATTGGAACGTTACTCATTGCTTCACTAAAAGAAACATAAAAAAAAGAAAATTTGAAAATTATATAGTCTGAAATGTATTTTTTTTAATTTTTGTAGTGTTGTTTTAAGTTGTAATTATTAGGGGTTAAAGTATGAAATTGCCGATTTGTACTAAAAAATTTAAATTAGTTTTTTTTTTCATTTATCATATTTATTTAATCAAAATATCTACCATTATTATCTATGTATTGCTGCCATCTAATAGGAAGGTAATTTATGCCTTTGCGATAGAACTCTGGTGATCTAGATTCTACACACTGTGTGAAAGCATTTTGTACTGCCTCCTGGGAAGAAAACTTTTTATCACGTAGAAAATTGGCCAAATCACGAAAAAAATGGTAGTCCGTTGGAGCAAGTTCTGGCGAATACGGAGGGTGACGAATGGTTTCTAATTGCAGTTCCTGTAGAGTTAAAACGGTTTCTCGTGCTGTATGAGATCTCGCGTTATCATGGAGCAATAATGGTGAAGATCGATTCACGAGTCGGTGCTGTTCCACTGCAAGTTTTGCTATCATTGTTCGGAGTTCCGCACAGAAGACATCTGCCGTTATTGCTTGACCAGATCGGAGATTACCTTTTTATTGGTAAGCTTTGCTTTAGGACACTGTTGCGGCGTTTGACCTGGGGTCAGCCATCGCATTTTTCGCTAACGGTTATTGTAAAGAATCCACTTTTCATCACATGCCACAATTCGATCCAATATTCCTTCATTTCTGTATCGATTGAACAAGGCAACACAAGTTTCAACACACGTTTATTTCTGCAGAACAGTAAATCATGAGGCACCCATTTTTCATATTTTTTTATTTTATTATTTGACGCAAATGAGTCAATATTGTTGGTAAGGTAACGTTAAACCATACCGCTAATTTCTGGGTAGTTTGGCTCGGATCGGCTTCCACCATCTCTTTCAATTCATTGTTATTCACATGTGTGGGCGGTCTTCCACGTGGTTCGTTCTTTAAATCAAAATTTTCATCACGAAAGCGTATAAACCAAAATCGCACAGTGCGTTTATTAGCAGTCCCCTCTCCAAACTCAACATTGATATTGCGAGCTGTTTCTGCAGCTGTAGTTCCGCGTCGGAACTCGTATTCAAAAATCACTCGAATTTTCGAAGTATCCATCTTTCTTATCTAAGCTGAATAAAAAAAAACAACTGAAAGTCGATAATCGAATGTTGCACATTTTTTAAAAGAAGAACCTCATAGGTACCATTTCAAAAAAGCTTCACTCAAAAATCTCAAATAATGAAGGTTCTATGTGAATTCGAAGTACCTATTACAATAAAACGGCAATTTCATACTTTAACCCTTATTATAAAGTATCTAGTTATTGTTAACCCTAGATATAGATGGCTCTACATAATATACCTGTGGGTCTAGCCAAGTTGCATTCTATGATCGCTAACGCTAATAAAAAACGATTATAATGTATGGAAATTTGATATCTCTAACGTTAAGTCACGTGACTTAGCGTTATAGATATTGTTAAAGAGTTAGATAAATATAGGTTCTTTATATATGGTTAAAGTTGTCAAATTCCCATACATTTAAATAGTTTTCTATTAGCGTTAGCGATCATAGAATGCAACTTGGCTAGGCCCACTGATATCAAATCTTATGCCGGTTATTCTAGGTAGAATTTCACACTAGACGCTTATGAATTATTATAGTACCTACAAAATTATTAACCGGAAATAAAATGTAGTTTAGTGAATCAAAATAAGGAAGTATTATTTATTTTAGGAGAATATGTGCATCCGGCGTTACTTTCTTACGTCAAAATTGAATTACAAAACTGTTCCATTTTTAAAACATTAATCCTTCATAATTTTATTACTTTCATGTTTAGAGATTGACCTGCCTGATGTAATTTAAAAAATGTTGTTGTGTAATTCAACCGCTTTAATTACAATAATTAAAAATATGTAGTCATATCAATCTGAGTCGGACACGTCTTGTTTATGAACACAGAATCACAGAACAGCCGTAGCATTTCAGTAATAACGTACCCAAGCTAGGTAAGGTAAAACTGTTTTATATTGCTTTTTTAATTACTTGCTTACTTCGACCGAAATAAAATGAATGGATTATTGAAGACATAGGTACAATTTTGTTTTTATTCCAAACAGCTGTCAAAGGTTTCGAGTGCAACATATAAACACCAGTACTCTCTTTTTCTCACGTAGTTATTATTTTAGCTATCTCCATTTTCTATAAATACATTCAGTCAAGAAAGTATTGGGAATGGATGATTTGTTTATGGTTTCAAATTCAATTTTTTTTTGTTGTTAGGTTGGCACAATTGTCATCCATTTTTGCTCGGAGTTTGAGTTGCATCTGTTATTTATATTAAATACAGTGCTGTTTTTAGTTATATCATATCTAGTGTGTATTGCGAATTTCATAATGGACAAAAACATCGAACAAAGAGTTTGTCTTAAATTTTGCATCGCCAATGGAATTTAGTGTTCGGAGTCACTGAAAATGTTATAGAAGGCTTACGGTTAATCGACTTTATCAAAAACACGTGCTTATGAGTGGTACAAAGCGTTTAAAAGCGGTCGAGATGTGATGGAAGATTTACCTCGCTCTGGTAGGCCATCAACGTCTGCAACTGAAGTTAACATTGCAAAAGTGAAGGAAATAGTGACTGAAAATCCTCATTCAACTTTGAGAGAGATAGCCGCCGAACTTTCTGTGTCTCACGAGTCGATCCGTACCATTTTAAATAATCACTTGGGTATGAAATATGTTTCCACTCGGCTAGTCCCAAAATACCTGAATTTTCTCCAAAAGCTCAATCGCATGAGAGTCACTGAGGACATGCTAGAACGAGTCAATTCTGACCCAACATTCATGAAACGCATTGTTACTGGTGACAAGACGTGGGTTTACGAGTTTGACATGCAAACTAGTCAACAAGCTTCGGAGTGGCGACTTCCAACTGAACCGAAACCGAAAAAACCACGCCAAAGTCGATCAAGAGCCAAAGTCATGTTGACTGTTTTCTTTGACTATCGCGGTGTTGTGCACTCGGAAATCTTGCTAGAAGGTCAAACGGTAAATAAAGAATATTATTTGAGCGTTATGCGGCGTTTAAGAGAGCAAATTCGACGAAAAAGGCCAGATTTTTGGAAAGAAAATTCTTGGATTTTGCACCACGATAATGCGCCATCGCACAAGGCCATCATTGTGAATGAATTTTTGTCCAAACACTCAACAAATACCATCAAGCAACCACCATATTCACCAGATATGGCTCCAGCCGACTTCCTATTTTTTCCTAAACTCAAATTACCACTTCGTTTTCAATCGGTAGAAGACATAAAGGAGAATCCGCGGCGAGAACTGAACTCAATTCCGGAAACAGCGTTTAAAAAATGTTTTGATGATTGGATTATTCGTTGGCATAAGTCTATCGTTTCTGAAGGAGCATACTCTGAAGGTGATAAAATAAATTTGGATGAATAACAAAATTTTTGTGTATTATCGATCTTTTCCCGGTACTTTCTTGAGTTCTTGACAAAGTAGTAGGTATAATATACATTTAAAGCGTATTTTTTAGTTTTTTGGACTATAATTTATTTTCGTCTTTTACCAAAAAAGACCGTATTTTTTTTTATCGTATGTATGACGGTACTATCCACACATCTTCGGTTAGAAATAAATAAAAAAAACGGTCTAACTTCTTAAAGTAATATTATTGTATTGTCATTGGTATTTGATGTGTGCAGTTTTAATTTGATCCGATGATTTGAAGTGAGTGAAAATCACGTTCAAAGATTAATTACTTATACTATAGATAGATAAATAGATACAGGCGAAGCTTATAAAGGCTTGTCAAAAAGTTCTAATTAATGTTTGATTTATTACTAAACGCATACGCACTGACATGTTAATATCTACTTAACCAATAATTATAATGTCAGAACGTGTTACATTTTTAAAAAGTAGTTAGGTATATATTACGCAACAGCAATAGTGATCAATTTTATACAACATATTGCACATGCCATGAATGAATTTTAATGCGAGTAATAAATTGGAATATAAAATGTTGGAACATTTCATTCACGCCCGCACATTCTCGACTCGATTACCTAGTTTATAAGCCGTAATATTCTATGAATAAGCGAGTTGTCCAACGCCGTTTCAAAATGTACATATACGGCGTTCCATTAGTGTCCAGCACAATGAATTCCCTAAATAGGAAATATGACGTCACCTTAAAGCGTTTAGTGTAGTTCGAGCTTGAAATGTACCTACGCCCTTCTACTGTAGGTACATGACCTTTACTTGTATTTCTAGCGACTTTTACTGTAAACTCAGACTCGTCCGCGAACTCACAGATCAACTAATTGCGAAATCGGTTTAAGTACGGTCATCGTTTGTATGGGGAAAAGCGCGCGCTTTCTATAGGGATATATGTCCGGTATGTGCGTGCCACGTAATTTATCCATTGATTGATCAAGAAATCCGGGTGTTTAGCCAAATGATGGCACTGCAAGAGCAACTCGGTAATGAATGAAAATATTTGTTAATAGTTGACAACATAACAAACATTTTTTGGTCGCAAATCATATCCTATGGGTTCACCTTTCAGAATTAGTTTTTTTTTACAATATATTCTGATATTTACGCAAATGTTATACATTTATCTTTATACTATTATAAAGTATAATAGTGATTACGTCACATAAGTTCAACTAGGCGTCGGACGGTATCAACGGGCCGACATGGCTCGCTTGCGTTTCCTACTGTATTGTAAGTATACGTACCTACTTGTGAAAATGACTACACTATTTGCATGTAATTACGGATAGTTCTAACTGGTAGGGCCATATAGTAATTCAAATCCACTTATCGTTCGAACATATGCGTGTTTTTTTTTGTTTTGATAACTCGAAGACCACACGGCTGGCATATAATTAGAGATAGTCCTTTATTACTTATAGTTCTATTCTCTGTATATATTTTAGTACGCTAACTGTCACTTTTGTTCTCAGTAATTTGAAGACCACAGTCAAGCCACTGCTGACCGAGAAAATCAACTACTTATCTCGAGAAAGGTTAGGTAGGATCGGCTAACTTCAACATTTGAAACGCAAAGAGATGCTTTACGATTGTGAAAATGCAAAAGACAGTGTCAACAAACCTATCTGTTCGAGTCTATCAACATCGGAGAACATTCATTTAGTACCAAACCTTACAACTCGTACGGTTTTTTTAGTTATCAAATGAGTTTGAAATAAAATTACCAGAAGTGTTTCGGGTCCGTTACCATCCACAAGTGTCTGAATGTCGGTAATTACGCGTACTACGTTGCAGCTGAGATACAGTGAGTGTCTTTTCAAGACTTTTTGGCCTTACATCTCATTTCCGCAAAAATATCTCTAGGGCTATTCTGTCACACCACCGAAGGAATGTAACATAGTTCCAGTGGCCCGCCAATAAAGGCGGAGAGAAGGCACACGGCGGGTTTATTTAGTGGGTGAGGCCTCTCCCACACTACCCTGTTCGTTGCCCCGAACGAGGGGGTGTGCGGTTAGAAACATTTTTTCACGCCTTAACAAAAAAATCGGCTATGCTGTCACAAATTCACATATACAATGATTTTCAGTGACATCATGGTTTACAATAGCTTATTTCGCCTAGAAATTTATCTACAAAAAAGCGTTCTATTCAGCATATAAGAAACTTATTCTTAATGTATTTCTTCTTCTAACTTTAAGAAGGAAATAAGCCCATTTGAAAAGTTTAGTCATTTCATAATAAATTGTTATTAAGGGTTCAATCCATGAACAAGATTTAAAAACTAAAGAATATTGAGACTGTCCCAAGAATGCAAAACTTATGGACAACCTATCGATACCATACTTTAATAGCTAGATGCAAATGATACACCGCTATACGAAGTAATATCAGTTTTTCCTAGTATGTGTTGTATAAGTTTAGAAATGTTTTATTGCGTAATTTTGTTTAGGAAACTGCCTCTGTGGTGCAGCGGTAGCGTGACTGCTGATCATGAGGTCATAAACATAGCTGGCGCATCGTGGGTGTTTAATACACCTCTGCCTACCCCTTCGGGGAATACAGGCGTGATGCTATGTTTAGGAGAAGTTTCATACCGTTATGGAGACTGTAGAAGTAAACGGATGATATTATATGGATTACAAGTTGATGGTTATAACGAGGACTCTGGATAGTTTTAACTTTAACGGGTGTAACTTATGTGGACAGCACGTTGTGCACACAAATATCTTCTCAAGTCACTAATGCTATATTTAGTTAAAATATATAATTGTATTTCATAATATATTATTCCATTGTTCCATGATGTTATTGAATTATATAGCAAGGTTAGAAACTTCATTATTATTCCTACTTATAATCCTATTTAAAAGTCAAATGTAGTTGTTTGTATAATGTTTACGTATTATAAAATGAAAATATGACGCAAACTTGTTTATTACTTAATATTTTTTCTAATATTCATTCTCTGGAAATAAGTTTTTTATAGGTACATTATATTTTGGAAATTAGGCCTTTGTGACCCCAACCCTTGGTTTCATCCACAATATTTTGGAAAGCGCCATCTATATTTCACCTAGTGCACTCCATTATTAATTTTGTGACGTCAGAAAGGTGGTTATATGATTAATTTCTATTTTTGCTTGGCTCTTAAGGGTCAAAACATGATGTTTAATAGCCTTCCTCAAAATCGCTCGCTATCAAATTCAAAAAGAATTTTCTTATTTGCTTGGTACCTACTTCTAGACATCAACGCGTTTAAATTAGTAGGTACCTAATAATTAACTTAGCCTTATTACATTCGTATAGATTTTTTTATTTTCTTGCAATATTATAATTCATTCAATTTAATATGTATAATTCATTCAATCATTCATTTTGGTCACATCACTATAACAATATGGCGCCACAGTAACAGCGATCCAATGTATGTAAAATTCCCGCGTAGGCCACACGTAGGTTGGCGGAATTAGGAAATTTAAGGCTTAGTAGCACCAAGTCGGCTAAAGATGTAACTTTAAACGGTAGTTGGAGTGGGCTTTAATAGTACTCTGTGTCTGCTGGGTGCCCTATTTAGGAGTGTTCACTACCCTGTTGGCCGTTCGTTGTCCCAAACGACGGGCTTTGCGATTAGAGATATTTTTTCCCGCTTTAAAAAAAAGGGGCGCCGCCTCGCCAACATTAATACTAGAGGTTGGTTAACACAGTCAGGGATGACTTTCAAAAAGATGAATGAATCAGAATGATTTCATTTATGTCAAACATTTGAATGAAGAACCTACTGTCCATTTCTGACAGTAGCCCTTTAATTGGTTACCGGAAACAACACAGACAATAGTAATTCTAACCTAATCTCGATTTCAACCTTCACCTGCTAGTTTTTGTTTAGCCAAAGCCTTAATGTGAACGACGTGAACTGTATTTATACAGTTATTTCTCACGAAGTCAAGTGCGCTCACTGCACTTATTAAGTTCAGCGCCTCGACGATCTATTGTTGTTAGAATAGGAACGTTATTTTTATTATTATGACTGCATATTGTCGTTCTATAATTAGAAATATATTTAACTCGAGTTATGGACTTCACTACTTGCCATCGGCTAGACGATTATGGTCTAAAATTAGTCAAAAGTAGAGCTGGAAAAACTGACAAAAAAGAGAGGGATATGATCTGGAGGACATTTCTATTTGAAAAGTGCTAGCCTTTTTTTAGCTGTTGCACCGAGGTCTACAAACAGTCGTATTGAGTTCGACCCGCAATCCAAGGACCTCGCACGGCAGACACCTCTGATTTTTCGAAATGATTTGTCTTGTTTACAAATTATTACTGTACGATAAAGGAAAACATTGTCAAGAAACCTATAGCCTCGCTCCGACAAGTTCTTCAAGGCTTATCTGTCAACCCGCACTGGACCAGTGAAGTGGACAACAGTCTGACTCCCTCTCATTCTTAGAGGAAACCCGTGCCCAATAACGGCACAGTATCTAATGAATTAAGGTTATGGTAACTACCTATATAATATATTGCCGTGTTTTGGCGCGCCTAATGGCCGTGATTGGGTTTGTTTGAAATAATATTCGCCAGCTAGTAGACCGCAAACTTTCAAAAAGCGATTGCAAATCTCAATTAAAAGAAGAAAATAGCTGTACTATTTATTTATACTAATATAATAAAGAGGAAAGATTTGATTGTTTGTTTGCATTGAAACTACTGAACTGATTTGAAAATTTTTTTTCACCATTATAATCCTACATAATCCCTGATGAACAGGCGATATAATATTTTCAAAAAAATAGGGATCCGTGTGAAAACTTCAATAAAAATCCTTATTTCGCGTACGCTGCGCAAATTATTGATAATAGAGCAAAGTGGATGTACTACAGTTTTATAGAAAATATCAATACCTACAAAAAAAGTCCCGTGATACAATATGTCTAAATATCAGTTTATGTCACAATAACTAATTTTTCATACGTGGGTTCGATTCCCACTCAGGACAATTATTCGTGTGATGAACACAGGTATTTGTACTGCGTCTACGTGTTTTCTATCTATGATATGTATGTATTAAAAAAAAAAGTAGTATATGTATTATATCCGTAATCTGGTACCCATAGCACAAGCATTAAGCTTAGTTTGGGACCAGAGGACGTTGTGTGAAATGACCTTGAATATTTATTTATTATTTATATTAAAATATGCAATAGTACCTACAAAAGATTTGTGTTTGTGTATGTATACAAATGACATAGGCTATATTTATTACTATAAATAGATGTCTTGCATAAGTATACATTTACTCTACGTTTATCCCAAAATGTTTAAAAATAAATGTCTACCCGTGCGAAGCCGGGATGGGCAGCTAGTTGTTGTATAAATATGTTGTCAAAAATATCGATGAACCAGAACACTGACATGAGTTAATTCCTTTATTACTTAGTACCTTACATTGTAATAAATCATCATAAATAGTTCATTATGTTACATACTTGGTAAGATTTAAAGGCATCAATAAAACATTGAATTTCCTCTATAATAAATATATACTTAATGTAACAATAAAATTCAACCAATTCCTTTTTTATTACAAGAAAATAATAATAATGTTATATGTTTAGATTTAACAAAGTAATTTATTGGACTATTGCTTCAATGACACGCTGTCTTAAATTCGAATTTATTGACTGCACAGGTGGAATAGTGAATAAGATGCCTATAATCTGACCGGACAAAGTGCTTTTCGTTTCAGACGCAGGACACTTCTTTCTTTCTCTCTTGATCCGCAAATGATTGGGCACGGGTCTAAAAAGGTCTCAAAGTAAGAGGAATTATGACAAACGGGAAAGGGATCACCAGGGATACCACTGCCTTTACAGTCCTTGGTTTTGTCACTAAGCTATCACTCTCACTAGTGGTGCCGCTGTTGCTAGTGTTTTTATGCCGCTATAGTCGTTTACCATCCAGTGAGGCGCATATTTGTTTCCCACCCGGGAAGGGCCTATAAAAATATCAGATTGGCATACCAGACTTTAAATATAATATTTGTTTTATTGCTAATGATGGCAGACGAGCCACGGCCCACCTGATGGTAAGTGGTAACCGTCGCTCATGGCCTCAACTATACCGAGAGTATTGCCTAGCCGCTGCGCACCATTTCATTTCTCAGATATGAAATGAAAGAATAAAGGGCTATCTTCTGCGGCAGCCAAAACACACTGACGTGCTTCACGACCGGACACACAGAAGACGGTGGTACTGACCCGTTCGAGCCTGATATCAAGTGAGTACTCTCACTTGGTACCCAGCCCTACCGCCGGTAATGCAGTAGGTGATTATTGCTTACTTCCCTTAGTCGCCTTGTACGACACCCGCGGGATAGGATAGGGTGGAGACACTTGTATTCTTAGTCCACCACACGGACAAATTCAAATTTGACATTATGATAAATAAAAAACAACTTATTTGGTGAGAAAAATTTCACCTCCGCGACCTAAAAGTTAAGCGCTGTTAAATAATGTTACGGTATCTATATTTTTATTCTCGACGTGGGAATTCATAACACAGAGGTCAACGAGTCATCAGCTTTTATATTGAGATACATATATTATTTTTGTATTTCGGTACATACATATATGACAGAGATGGCGTAGTAGTTTAAATAACGACTCCGAGGTAAGGTTAGATGGGTTGGTAACAAACTTGTTGTAACTTTGGGTATAGATACCTACTATATACGTGTATGCAGGAATTGTTTCTTTGTACAGAGCAAGAACTAGGCAGTAATGAGGAGTGCCGGCAGAAGAGATGACGGAAAAGAAAACATACCTTAGTCATAATCGTTTTTATGTAGGTATATAAAGAGATTTAAATGTACTTATCTAATTTTATATATGTATTGGATGCGTAGTTTATGTAACTTATTAATTCCAATATGGACGGACAGTATTTTTTTTTTTATATCTGTCCGTTCGCCGTGGCCCGGACCGCGAGCTAATCCTTGTACAGAATCCAAGACCCTATTCTTACGCCTAGCCTTTACTTTGTT
The DNA here is from genome assembly GCA_948253155.1 of Leucoma salicis. Lineage (NCBI taxonomy): Eukaryota > Metazoa > Arthropoda > Insecta > Lepidoptera > Erebidae > Leucoma > Leucoma salicis. The sequence goes on along the minus strand of OX411820.1, from coordinate 5,624,009 downwards.
GTGGTCCCTAGTCCCCCAATGGGAGGTATCTCCTATTCTTTTCTAGTATACTTGATTTTTTATTTATTTCTTATATTTATTACATTACGGACAGTATTTAGTACATATTACTAACTCTACCTAAAATAGATATTCTATCTCAACTTCTAAACAGCTTTACAATTTTTTCACACTTAAGGAAGGGTTAGTAGGATTCTAATTCCTAATTACTGTATAAGCTTCTGCATATAGATTTTATGGGTTTGTGATGTGACAGAAAGAAAAGAAAATATGTATTACTAATAGAGCAATATAACAACTATGTGAATAAAATACGACCGCAATCGTAACAATGACGTAAGAGAGCGAGTAGGTATGAAAAACAGTGTTGGTGTAAAGATGCGAAAGGGAATGCTCCGATGGTTCGGACATGTGGAAAGAATGCCGGACGAGCGACTGGTTAAGAAGATATACAATGCGAAAGTGGAAGGATGTAGGTACAGGGGGAGACCGAGACTCACCTACCTAGACCAAATTGGTCATGTATTGAAGGAAGGTGGAGTCAGGAGTCTCCGAAACCGGCGAGCGTGTATGAAGAGAGTTATGAATGTTGAGGAAGCGAGAGATGTATGCAAGAATAGAGCCTCTTGGCACTCTGTTCTCTCTGCCTACCCTGCAAGGGAAATGGCGTGATGACAAGTAAGTAAGTAATAAAAAAATATTCCATAATATAAATATTTTGATATACATAAAAATATGTTAGTAATAAAATACTCTTAGATGATGCTTCAAAATTATTGTCTCTTCTGTGGTCGAGACATTAATGGTTTTCTTTTCAGTGATTGCGGAATAACGGTCTGATTCGTGCTTAGTTATATTAAGTTACAATGTTATTTATGTGTTGGATTGTTGATTCATTTTGGTATTTTTATGCAAAATTATAAAAAATATATTTGTAAGTAAGTTATTGTTAATGTTAGAATTTTTATCTTTCTTAAAGCAGTTTTTACAACTTGATTAGTAAATAACGGGCTTAATTGGATATTATAAAAATTATTTTTGGACTAAACGAGGCGGGGTCTTGAGATAGGTATTTTGATGTTGGCTTATGTGAAAATTTTCTGAATGGAGTGGATCGTAGGGTTGATATCAAGTAGTAAGTTTTTTTTTGTTTTTTAGGTACCAATGTGTCTTTACAGTATGCTAACAAAGTTTTGCCTATTTATTAATTAATTAAATGAGAAATTTATTGATTATTTTCTTTGAGCATTTGACACGCTACTGTTGTTTTTCAGATGGCACAGTGGCCAGTTTTAACAGACAGTGCATTCTCTGTTCCCTCACCTCATGGCCCGTTCCGACCCGGAAAGAGATCAGCCGTAGTCCCAACGGCTATACGTGCTCTTCTAAGCATAGGGGTGAAATACAGCCGTTTTTGTACTCCGAGCTGCTATTGAGAACCTCTTGACGGAAAATCTCAATAAATTGTTGTTGGCCCGACCCGGGAATAAAACCTGAGAGGCCATGATCCGCATATACTGCTGCGAGCTAGACCATCGAGCGGACACACTATTATATTACTTATTTTTTAATATTGTTATAATGTCATCAAGAATCCCATCCTTACATTTTTTTTTTACTCCGTAATTTAATTTATTACATTAAATTTGTAAACCTGATATAAATCAACCCTGTTCCAAACTGCTATTCTCATGCGATAATAATAATTCATGAGCTGGAAACATAATGTAAGTAGCATAAATATGCATTCATCGGTATGAATGATCGCTAATTTTCTAATACTTTCACGGCGATCATTCTTAAACAACGACTAGACACAGCAGATGTAAATTACAATTATGATTGCATGTTTCAAAGGATAATCAAAAGAGTTGCTTTATAATTTTTCTGGTCTGTTTTGTGTGTAGTTTTGCTTTCCTATAGTTTTAAATAGTTTGTATAACTTTAAAAGGCTGGTCTACGACAGGAAATACTAACGTATTTAACGTATTTCCTGTTGTAGAATTCTTATTTTGTATAATACACAAAATTTTAAACTATTTCAACGTATTGTAAGCATTGAGCTACCAACAAATTGTAAATAAAAATTTAGAAACAAAATTTATAGTTCTCTTTTAAAACGTATAGTTAATTTTGTTTGGAATCCTTTTTAAATAAATCTTAAATATTGGACAATATAAAAAAGGAGTTTCCTATCACAATAGGTCTGTCTACACTCGGGATCGTTCGTGGTGATTGGATATAAAATACACGTTTATCAAGCGTTTTAATTTCACTTTATTCTAAAAAGTAAGTGAAAGCATTTGTTTAAATCCTATCACCTACTGTTACTGTCATCTATCTCAATGAATCGACTGCATGTATGTAACATACTTATTAAACATCAATGAATGAACGATTGCAGAAACGAAATGCAGTATCCACTGGACTGTTGCCTTTCTCTTTAAGCTTCAAAATAAACATAACGATGACTACACAATATTTTTACATCATCCGACATGTGTACACCTCAATCAAGTAGACTTATACAACAGTCCCTATTGTTACCAAGTTTCCTCATGATAAGGAGATCTTTTGTATAGATTTACCACTCTCACTCATTGTAACACTTTCTAGAAAGGAAAGAATGTACAACATATATAGATAAATATACAGAGTAAAGGATTATTTATGACGTTGTAAAATAATAAACTGCCTCGGTGGTGCAACGGTGGTGTATGCGACTGCTGATCATGAGGTCTCGGGTTCGATCGGTGTCGGATCGGGTCGAAAAATTCTCAGTACCAGCCTGGAGTTTGGAAATGTGCCCGGTAGACGGTAATAGGCTCGCCCCCTTGTTACGTGGGACTTAATAGTGTGAATTTATAATCTCCTAAACTGCCTCAATGGTCTAGTGATGGTATATATTATGCAACTGCTGATCATGAGGTCTCGGGTTCGAATCTCGGGGCGCGCCAACAAAAACTTATTGAGATTCTTACTAAATGCTCTTGAGTTAAGAAATTAGCAGTGTTTCACCCTCGTGCCTCGGAGAGTCCATGCCCATTGTTCCTATACCTACTACCTACGATCGTGTCAGAATGCCCTCCCATCGGATTAAGATAGAAAGGGAACAGAGAGTGCACATGCACACACTCGTACTCTATGACATCTGCATAGTTGGCTCGTATCCGATGATACTCATCATCGTGAACAGCATCAGCCTGGAGATTTCTCGATTTTAATCGATATATCAGTCGAGTTATTCGAAGACGTTGCAGGAAACGGTTTCATATTTCTTCTAACTTAATGTTATTTAAGATAAGATCTATTTAGAAAACGGCGAAACCAAGCGAGGAATTTAATTACCTAATACTTACCCATACGTAAAATTTATTACTTGAATAATATTTACATGGGTTTCACTTTGTGTAAAATATTAAGCTATTTCATGATTTGTTTGAGAATAACTACTAATATTATAAACGTGGACTTTGGTCAGCCAATCACGTCTAAACTATATTAACTATAGAACGGATTTGGGTGAAATTTGATAAATAGATAGAGTAGCTAATGCAATAACATACGCGATAGCGACAAAGCCGGCAATTGGAAGACTAATTTATTAACTATATACTTACCTTATACTTGATGTGCTTGTGACATTTTTATATTGCTTTTCAAATTTTATCTATCTCTGCACTCTTTATCCCGAAATAACGATTAGTTCCCTTAGGGTAGTTATTTTTGCAATATAGACCTAACATTTAAACGGAATAGGAATCCACGAACAATCTGAGCGCAGATAGCGCTATCGGCGACACTTATGGCCTCTGTCAAATTGTACTTTGCTTGCCTGAGAATTGTTTAATTCGGCGATATTGTTAATGGAAGATTAAAGAATTGAAAGACGCTATGCACAACAATTAGGTATGCGACGTATAGCCTTTTCTCACTTGTTTAAATAAGAATCCAACATATCTGGGAAATAAATGGTAACGGGGTTATTACATTTTGGTACAGTATACAGATACATATTACGAAAAAATCTTAATTTACCAACTTAGAGGTTACAAATTGTACGGTAATGACAGTTTTCAATGGCCATGTCGATAATACGCCATCTGCCGTGAAATTATGGATAAATATTCTATTATACATTATATGAAATGAGATATATTAGTCGCTGATGTCTTGAACTCAAAATTTAAAATAAATTTATTTTGGTTATCTTCGACGGACGTATCGATTGAGTTGCATCAGCCGTGGTCACGTGAGTTCTCTTGTTATCATCAGTTATAATACGGATAAGTTTAAAAAATATCAATACTGAATATAATATACCAATTTTCGAATATTTGATCGCTCATATACTAGATTAAACTTTTATTCTACGTATCGATGGTGTATATTGCACGCCTCATAAGCGAAGCGTTGAGATGGGTACTATTCTCGTTTTACACAGAACAAATGATTTTTCAAGCTGAAAATGTCCCTATTTATCATATATTGCACTTCTAAAACAATATATACACACACATATCAAGGAAAAACTATTTTTACACTAATGATATTTTTTATGCAATTTTTGTTATTTAAACTAGTTAAAAAACTAATTACAAAAGTTCTGTCTTGTCCGTCCGTTTGTTGTAGGTAATGTGTGTGTGGTGACTAGGGTTGTCACCTTTTTTTTGTGAAAATAAAGTACACAGGTTATTAAAAGTAGGAAAAAAGTACATAGTACCAAAATAAAGTACGATTTATTTTACTCTATCTTTTCACTTAATTGCATAACTTTTAGCAATTTTTAACAGTACAAATTATTTGTGTATAAGGAAAGAGATTTTTTTGTACGAGCGGGAATCGAACCCGCGTCTTTTCCAATGCGGGGAAGTGCTCTAAGCCGCTGAGCTATCGTACAGACCTATTCGTTCATCTCAATTTCCACATCACATTTGTCTTTACGACCAACGCCATCTATCGGAATGCATTTACATGCATCAATCCAATATAGCAAGTTTAATTTTGCAATACAAATTCATACTATTTGATGGCGCGATTTTTTTAAACATTTTTGTCTTATTGATGTGAAAGTGAAACATCTAATGCGGAGGGAGGGTAAAATCGGCTGTTAGCGTGGCGACGCTTTTATTTTACTTGTCCCGTTCAAATCTTGCAAATTTTTTTGATAAACCTATTTACATATTTTAAAGCATGCATGACATGCATAGCCATATAATTTACACAAAGTGCGAAAATGTATAATCAAAATCGAATCGTCAAAAATCGAATCACGTTTGCTCGTGACTGTTATTTTCAATTTTACATTTTCGCACTTTGTGTTACTTTACATGTCTAAGCATGTCAAATGAGCGTTAACGAGGCGACTGCCACTCTAGAGGGAACCTATTGGGCAACAATCGATACCGTCATCCACCCAAGTAACTCTGTCGTTCTGTTTTGGGCAATCATGCGAAATAAAGTATTTTCGCGTACTTTATTGTTTTCATAAAGTATAGAGTACAATTACCATAAATAACGTACAATACTTTATAATAAAGTACGGGTGGCAACCCTAGTGGTGACGGACTAAGAATACAAGTGTCACCGGCGGCGGAACTTCGGCCGAATTTTGTATATTTACCTAATGTTCGGCTGAAGTTCGTATTCGGTTAAAATCACATTCGGCCCATCTCTAGTAAGTACACATGAATTATGATTATTATTTGTTTTTATTCAATCATTGTCAGCGCGTTATGAACTACGACATCTTGACATCCTTAAAACATAACATGCAGATTACAATGTTACGTCGATGTAGGCCAGTTTTAAATGTAGAATTTTCTTAAGTTACAAGAAGCCCACGTATATATTACCGCATGTTGTGTCAGATCTACGCGTGGGTGCAAGGACGTACGCCATTCATAATTCTCACTGGTCGAACCGCCCAGTGCACTTAGCACTTGTTCAGTACTAGTTTTAATTGCGCTCGAATAAAAACTAGTTTTGAGGACACAGTTTCTGTGTCACGCAATAACACAAATAATGTAATTGTCATCCTTATGTATAAAAAAGCATGAAATATTGCTATTTAGGAAATATTCATGCATTCATGCCACTTTCATCATGCGATAATCCCGGAAGAACACCGCGGTTCTGTTTTTTTGAAGTGAAACTTCTTTGAATCGTTGTGATTTGAAATTCGATAAAACGAAAATGCGTCACGATAAAGAAACAAACACATAAATAATGTATAGGATTAACAGTCAGTTGCAGAAAAGTCCAAAAGTTATTTTAACTTTGAAATATTTTTTTGTCACAAAAAGTATTCCTTGGTAGTTGATTTGAAACCTCGGACTCTGGCTTGCGTGACTAATACTTAAACCATATGACCACGGTGTAGATAATGGTAAGTTTGAAAAAGTGATATACATTCAATAATAAACTAATACCTCCGTTTTGTTGGTACTTCCTCGACCGATCCGGCCCTCAAACTACTTCTACTGAATCAATTCCGTTTACTTACTTGATTTCCTAGCATGCTAACGTTTCGGATACCTATTTCAGTAGATATACGTATATGAACACGGATGGGCAGTGAGTACCAATTTAATTTAATTAACATTTTTTTATCCCCCCTCTCCCCTGGTGATAAGTGTTGAGGTTTAAGACTAAACAAGTCCTAGTATTCCCTAGCCAAAATCACGTGTATTTTTTTAGTATTAAGTATCTTAAAAAAATCAGAATTCTTTATTTAAATGTAAGTATAAAATAATTCCAGCTCAGACGCCGCATTTCGGTTGTTTAAAAATCGCGTTCAACGATAAAATAAATACACGTGATATCTCACCACACCCCCGGTCCCTCCTTTTGATATTTCGTGATTTTTGCCGAACCCCCCTCTCCCATTTCGACGCTCACCTAATTAATGGACGACCCTTTACATATTTATTGGTAATATATTAAAAAAATAAAGGAAACTGGATTTAAGATAATTATGCAAAAAATACTTAGCGTAACGTTTTCAGATAGGTATTTAAATTATTGGTAGGTACAGTTTTTATAGCGATAAATGGATTTCCTTATACTTGACGTTTCGGATACTTCACAATATTCATGTTCAAAAGCGAAAGTCCACATGTTTTTTATATAAAACAATAATAAATTGGGTCCTGCCAATCATGATGCCACGGCGAGTCCGGTTTCGCTTGCCAATGCCGAAGGGACCTACGTCCTCGTTCTGTTCAACCGCTATGAGTAGGTCGCCATGTTTAATTCAGTGAACGATGTCTTGACGAATTAAACTAGGAGATTCGACGAATGAAAGTCAAAAATATAACTAACCAAGTATCTTCTATTACACGCAGGATACTAAGACTTTGTTTAACAGAGAACTAGTTGACCCCTATTATATTGGTGACCCGGCCCGACCTGGGTACATCCATCCATCCATTCATCAGCCTTTCAACGTCCACTGATGGACATAGGCCTCTCCAAGAGAACGCCACAACGAGCGGTCCCGTCATGGGGGATAATACCGTAATCGCCACGCTTGGCAGGCGGGTTGGCGATCGCAGTGGATGTTGTTAATACTCGAGGGAGTGCTGCTGCCCACTCTCCCGGTATTCCCTCAGTCGGCTCTTACAACTCCCGTGGGTAGAGAGGGGTGGGAGAATTCTAAAGCCGGCCACACACGGCACGTCCTGGGTACATATAGGTACCTAAATCTTCCTTGGAACATTATCCAAGCGACCGTAGTATAACCTTGACGTTAGATAAAAAAATGAGCCGTCACGGGACGTCTCGCAGATGTGGAGAGACAATGAAAACATCGATTTTCTTTCTTTTTTAAATATTGTTCGAGTTTTATATAATAATAATATAATAATAGATTTATTTATTGTAAATTTTTAATTATAATTCTTGGTATGCGCCCTCTCGTTATCCATAGACGAATTAAAACTGTTATTTGTTTATTGATTGACATTATACTTCCTAGTTACATGATTTTGTCAACAGATAGCGTTAAAAATAATTAAATAAATAGGCGTGGCGACGACGCCACGCGATCAGTTTTACCCTCCCTCCGCATTAGATGTTTTCACATCGAAAGAGGTTTGGTGAATGTTCCTATATCTCCAACATTAGACATCGCTGGTCTAGCTGATGGCCAGTGGTTACTGTTAAAGAACAATATGCTCACAGTAGGCCATGAGTCATCGATTACCATGAACCACTATGTGATACAACACGCTCAGGAAATAAGTGGAGTGGATAAACAAGACTGAACTACCTAATATCGGTGGCTTTAGTGGTTGAAAGCTCCTTACTATACTGTTGCTATACTGCACAGTGGGGTATGTGATAAGAAATACCTTTTTATTTTGTTAAGGCGGGAAAAAATGTAGGTACCTAACCGCACACCTCTATAATAGTGTTAGGCCATCACTCACTAAATAAACCCGCCGTGTGCCGTCTCTCCGCCTGTATTGGTAGACTAACCACTGGAACTATGTGACATTGCTTCAGTGGTCCACCGGCGGCTTACCCTTTCGGGTACCCTCTACTGAGCGACACTTGCACGCAACTTCGCGGGCGATAAGTGCCTATGTTCAAAGGGAAAAAATAAGAATGAGATTACCTATGTAGATTATACTCTGGCAGTATACTTCTGTGGGAAACATGAGCTATATAATTCCTAATAATAATGGTAGTTTTTATATGCTTACAGCAACACCAGGTACACATTCTCTGTTGTATAACAGTATTATGATGACGTAATTGAGATACCTTCCCATGTACCACTTTAAAGAGAGTCGATTATGGACGATCTGTAATAGCTCGAAAATGGTAATTGTCGTTCATGGTATCAGCAAATAGGATTTCGTATAGAGATTATTAATATATAATTATATCCGAGGTTCGCGATACAGTAGAGGGATAAAATATGTGCCAATTTTTAAAACTAATCAAGTGATAGCTAAAAAAAAAACATCAAAATCCGTTCAGTAGTTTTTGCGTCATGTCCACACAAACAAACAGACAAACCTCTGAAAAAATATTTTGTACTCTGAGACGCCTAAACGGGCTATTACATTTATTTTTCTAAATATCTTAAATGTACAGACATGGCTCTGTTACATCTTTATAATATTACTTGTTGAACCTGCATCTCCTGGATACCGTCCAGATGCTTTGGCAAGTCAGCGATCGTGACAATTGCTCCTGACTGCTAATTTCGATAACACATTCATACTTAACGTCTTTGGGTGATGCCTGCGCCATCTGTCGGCAGTATTCATACATTATACCGACCAGGTAACCTTAATTTTACTATTAAGATTTTTACCTAATAATGACGCAAACCCTATAATTATTTAGATATTTTTAGCATTTGACATGCTTAGCACTATACATTAAACACAAAGTGAAAAATGTGAAATCGAAAATAACAGTCAGGAGCAGAATTACTAGTTGACCCAGCAAACGTTGTTTTGCCATATAAATTTTAATGATTTCTACGTTGGCAGTAGAAGGGTGAAAATTTAGGGTTGTATGTATTTTTGAATGCCGAATCATAAAAAAATTAAAATAAAAAATTTTGCCCGAAAAGTATTATATTATAATTTTTTTTTGGGGGTCCACCTTTATGACTTAGGGTGTGTGAAAATTAGTTTACATCCTATTCTCAGCCCTACTGAATATACACACAAAATCTCATAATAATTGGTCAAGCCGTTTCGGAGGAGTACGGCGACAAACACTGTGACACGAGAATTTTTTATATTAGATAAGTAAATTGACTCAATTCTGACGTTCACACAGACGAATTTAGTACCTAAAGAATAAGCAGAAATCAAGTTTACTATTAAACATACGGATAGATTTCACAAAATAACATTTTAAATAAGAAATTGCAATTTCATTAGAAATGACTTGTGTAACATTTTATACTTTTCACTCGTTACCTTTTATGACCTTCACCGCCACTTTAATTACAATTTTCAAAGTTTTATAGGAAACTTTGCATGACATAGACAAATAATACTCATGTTTATTCTTGTCATTAAAACTTGCTTATTTTTTTTTTGTAGTTTAGCAAGGGAGAAGGCGTTTAGTTAGGATTACCATTATAAGCTACTCCGCAATTACATATAAGTGGAGTCATTATAACAAGAACTAGCAAAGTGCTCTTGCAAATTCTCATTTTCAGAACACTAACCAGAAATAAGGATGTGTGTTTGTGTGTTAGCAGCTTGACTTTTGACGTCATCCGGGCTATAGCCAAATATAACAAATTAATATGTCTTTTACCTACAAAATTTTTCGCTGTGTGCGTTATGATATCATCATACATATAAAGCTATATATTATGTCCGAAACAGAGGAATTCTATCTTAACTCGTCAATCAAAATGTAGTCTTTGATAGACATGTGAACGAATGAGTCAGATAGTGGAAAGGCCAATTTTACACAACACCCACACAGTTAGGTATCAAATTGACTTGTCCATTCAAATAGTGTGAAACAAGATTTTTTTTACATTTTTTTGCCAAAATACCTAGACAGACGTTTCATATATCAATAAATTTATCATAAACCACATGAGATGAAACAAATAGTTTTCTAACTGCCTCTGTGGTGCAGCGGTAGTGTAAGCGACTGCTGATCATGAGGTCTCGGGTTCGATCCCCGGGTCGGGTGGTGCTATTGAGCTTTTTCATAAAAAGAAAAAGCCTCAGTAGCAGTCCTTAGTCTGGAAATGTGCCCGGTAGACGGCAATAGGCTCGCCCCCTATTACGTGGGACTTCAACATAGCTGGCGAATCGTTGGTGTATAATACACCTCTGCCTACCCTTTCCGGGAATACAGGCGTGATGCTATGTTTAATGTTTAAATAGTTTTCTTTTTGCATAATAGTTTTTCTATACCTGTGTCAAAGAAGTGTTGTTCATTTTTGATTGCGAACCTTGCGTTTTTTGTATTAAGTTATAAATAGAAAAAAATACATTCTAAATATATAGCATACTACAAAACGAAATAAACTGACAATGTAATAATTTACGTCATTACGTCTGGCCGTTATATTGCGAACAATTTGACCATTCTGTTTTTCGCTTATGCAAAAATAAAATTTGACAATATAAAATAAAACAATATATATTTTTTATTTATAAGATTAAGGCACTAGGTAAATACATCCAGTAGCCTCACAGAGCGTGTTTTCCTTTTAACTGTTTCTCGTTGGGAATTAAGATTGTGATTGCAAGCTCTACCATCAAATGTATTAGGCACGTTGCTAGAAAATATCACTTTGCGTATGTTTCTCCGTGTGTTATTCTGCACCGCTGCGCGTGCACCGATACGGTAGATGTTTTGGGTTACCACGGGCTATTATCGCCGTATAGCAAGTCACAGCACTCTGAACGACGTCATCCATCGGGCCTTTGGTAGTGCCGAAGTCCCAGAAACTAGGGACTCCCGGTCGATGGCAAAATGGCTTATGGTATGACACTTATTCCTGGAAAATGGGAAGCCATTTGTCTGGGATGCGACCTTTGTAAATATATTGGCATCATCACATCTTCAATAATCTTCTCAGGGCGCCGCTGCACGCCTGAATAATTCAAACGGCGCAAGCTTTTTGTGAGGATTATTGTAGAAACAATGCAACTACGCATTCCAAATATATGGATTCAGCGGACCTTTGTTGACGACACGTGACCTAAATGCTGGGTTTTACCTCGGCCAAAGAATAAGCCTCGCCGTCCAGCGGGATAATACCACCAGCATTGCTGGGGGTTGTCACTTGAATGAACTTTATAATGGTCTAAAGTTCGTTTAAGTGTTCATATCTATAGTGATTTTATTTTATAACTTTTTTATGGAATTTATGCAGAAACATACTTGTCTATGACTTATTACAACTATTTACGAGACAAAAACAACATATTTTTGATGAAAAGTCTGGCAGTTTTAATTTTTTGACTCAATACAGATGGCACATGCTGCGTCATCTGGTACCTAGATCGGCTGTTTCCTTATTTATAGTCTAAAGAGCGTGGATCGAGCAAAATGATTGTATATCCCATTAATTATAAACTAGTTGTTTTGTTGGACGACGTATAAGATTATTATCTACGCGTAATCGCAGCAAAATGGCTGCCTCAGTACCTTGCATATTGTGTCAGTAAACAGTTCTCATTGTTAACTATAACGGACAGTCATCTCTGAATTTAATTATTTCACGGAATGGAATTATACTGGGAATATGATTATAGTTGTATGGTAGCATATTACTTCCATTCTTAATATTATGAAAGCGAAACTAGGTCCATCTATTTGTCACACACTGAGCTACTCTAATGCTTGTGATATAGAAACCCTCATGTAGAAGAGAAATACTTCAAATTTGATTGCAATAATTAAATTATATTATTAGCATTTATTCATATATTTTAGTGCTAGAGCTGGAAGTACTTCTGTGAATGAGTCACAGAAGATCATCAGGAAACAATGGTAGGTACTCCTACTGTTGTGTTTCCTATGGTGAGTGAGCGCGCAGGGGGCAGGGGGCGAAAACCCTCTCTTTATCATCTATCCGCCATAGATAATGTCATTGGCGTACGTATTTGCCGTCACACTAAAACTTCATTTTATTGAACTTGTGAAAAAAATGTAATGACTCAAATTCAAAAATAACTTTATTTCATAGACTTATTAAAAAGCACTTAAAATCGTCAAAGTTACTTACTAATAACTAACACGAGCGCTTGAGGCAAGTGCATCCGCAATGTCGCGATTGCAATCGCCACAAGCGGCCGGATTCCGTAGTAAGGCTTATCATGAGGAGAATCCGGCAAGAAAAACTTATTTAAAGGCTTAGAATAATAACGCAGGGCATGTTTCGGATATTTTCGAGAATTTTATTGAAGAAGCGTATACATTGCCCCTATACAGACTTATACTCTCAGACTATCAGACACAGCCTCATCGTAACTCCTATGACCCGACCTTGGATTCAGCCTTGCTGTATGACTACTAAAAATTAATAATTTTCACACTGAAAAAACCAATATCTTTTGCCTGACCTTAAGGCTCAGTTAGATGTGCATATTAAATTTATGGAACTAAAGTAACTAAATTAAGCAGATATTAAAAGAGTACCGTTAATTATGCTATTACACTTACTTACTTATTTATTTATCACCACGCCATCTGCCTTGCGGGATAGGCAGAGAGAACAGAGTGCCAAAAGGCTCTATTCTTGTATAAATCTCTCGATTCCTCAACATTAATAATTCTCTTCATACACGATCGCCGGTTTCGGAGACTCGCGACTCCACCTTACATACATGACCGATTTGGTCTAGGTAGATGAGTCTCGTTATCGCTCTGTATCTACTCGTACATCCTTCCACTTTCGCGTTGTATATCTTCTTAACTAATCGCTCGTCCGGCATTCTTTCCACATGTCCGAACCATTGGAGATACCCTATCTCATCTTTACACCAATACTCTCTTTCATACCTACTTGCTCTCTTACGTCATCGTTACGATATGTTATTATATTATGCTGCTATACTGCCTATGTACTTCATCCATCCATCCATCAGCCTTTCAACGTTCACTGCTGGACATAGGCCTCCCAAAGAGAACGCCACAACGAGCGGTTCTGTGCCGACCGCATCATACGGCTCCCCGCAGCTTTGACCAGATCGTCGGTCCATCTGGTGGGGGGCCGTCCTGCGCTGCGCCGTCCGATACGTGGTCGCCACTCGAGAACCTTTCTTCCCCAACGGTTGTCGGTTCGTCGAGCGATGTGGCCTGCCCATTGCCACTTTAGCATGGCAAACCTGCGGGCTATGTCGGTCACTCTCGTTCTCCTACGGATCTCCGTATTACGGATACGATCACGTAGGGAAATACCAAGCATAGCCCGCTCCATGGCCCACTGAGAGACTTTGAGCTCTGATACGAGGCCAACATTCAGAGACCACGTACTTATATAGTATAAAAAAATCTATTGACGCTTATAACTTTTTACAGTACATACTTAGGTTAATTAGAATTTATTAAATCCTAATTGAAATGAGTACTTTTTGAAAGTATTACAATTTTGATCTATATTTTTTTAGCACTTGACATGCTCATCTACTTTTTAAAGTACAAATTATTTGTGAATGAGGAAAAAGAGAACTTTAGTGCGAGCAAGAATCGAACCAGCGTCCCTTCCATTCCAGGGAAGTGCTCTAAGCCACTGAGCTACCGCTGTACCAGTCATAAAGACAAATGTTATGAGGAGACTGGGTATGGCCGAAAGGTCAGTGCGATAGCTCGGTGGCTTAGAGTACTTCCCCGGATTGGAAGGGACGCAGTATTACAATTGATTGAATTAAATCGTATCTACACACTCGAGTACATCATATCAAACATTGTACCGCGTTCAGTAGAAATATGCCTTTGTTATATTATACTATCTGTTAGGAGCAGTGTACGTAATTGACGAGTCATGCTAGATTTATCGCTGTTAAATGATAGAGGCTAGATCTGATGGAGATGGGTGGTACAAGAAGTAAGCTTATATAGCTTTTTTATTGCTTATGGTAGCATATAAGCCTCGGCCCATTTGGTGGTAAGTCGTAGCCGCTGCTCATGGAGCTAAGAGTACTGTCAAGCCATTGCTTACCATTTCATTGGATGTAAAATAAAAGAGCACACTACAACCAAACCACACAGATGCTCGCTTGGTCACACGGGAGACGGTGGCACCAACCCACTCGGGTCCTATAACAAGTGAATAGTCCCCCTTTTTATACAATCCTACCACCAGTAATGCAATGGGTGATAGTTGCTTACTTCCCTTAGTCACCTCTTATGACACGGAAAAGAATGGGGTGATTATAAATCTAATCTTAGTCCGCCGCCACACGGACTGTATCTTATGTCTGGAATCATTTACGCTAATATAAGATAGGATTAAAAAAAATACTCCAGTGAACAAGGACGCTGTAAAGCATCCGAAATGTTTTAATAGAAACTAAGATAAACGATCTAAAATGTATTTCAGTAGAAGAGATTGGTATCCAACATATCTCGTAATCGAATTTGAATTACAGCTTTTGTGTGGCATATATAGTACCTACCTACTTATGTGTGTGCGGTGACGCAAGTGCAATTTTTTTCTTAGTTATTAGCTAGCCTGATGGGATGGAAAATCGGAACAACCTGAATAAGCAGAGGAAAATTTACCGACTGAAATTGAGCGTATTTCGGCAAACGTGTAGTTAAAAAAACAAAACACTGCCTATGTGATGCAGCGGTACTGTGAGCGACTGCTGATAATGAGGTGTTGGCTTAGATCCCCGGGTCGGGCGGTGCTATTGAGAGTTTTCGTAAAAAGAAGTAGCAGTCAGTCCGTGTGGTGACGGACCAAGAATACAAGTGTCACCACCCCATCCTTTCCCAAGGGTGTGGTATGAGGTGGCTAAGGGAAGTTAGCAATTATCATCCATTGCATGACTGGTGGTAGGGCTGGGTACCAAGTGGGAGTACTCATTTGGCATCGAGCCCAAGCGAGTTGGTACCACAATCTCCCGTGTGACAGGCCATGAAGCACACCGTTGCGTTTTGGCTGTAGCAGGAGATAGTGATAGTGAGTGATAGTGAGCAGCGGCTTGACAATACTCTCGGTATAGTTGAGTCCATGAGCAACGGTTACCATTTACCATTAGATGGGCCGTGGCTCGTCTGCCACTATACGCAATAAAAAAATAAAAGAAAAAGAAAAAATATCAGTAGCAGCCCGGAGTTTGGATATATGCCTAGTAGACGGCAATAGGCTCGCCCCCTGTTACGTGGGACTTAAACATAGCTGGCGAACCGTGGGTTTGTAATACACCTCTGCCTACTCCTTCAGGAATACATGCGTCATGCTATGTTGTTTTTAAAACAAAACACGCTCGTTTTAAGTATTAACAAACGGGAGGATTGTCTACACGTGAACTGTGTCTACACAACTGGCTGTAAAGTTGTCGTATGACATTAATTTATGAGATTCAACTAGTATATAAGTGACTTCATTGTTTTCAATATGTTTTATTGCATCATCGTTATATAAGTAACAATATCCACTGTAGAATTATGTTTAATTTATCGTGTTTTAACACGAAATCATTTTGAAACACACACACGTTTACGAAATAAAATTAAATGTAAGTTATGTGTTGTGTGTACGCGATACTATATTACATGAGTGTGAAGCATGAAAAAGACAATTTGAAGCCGGATTTTTAACTGTCCAAGGCTTTGGAATTTAACAATAACTCGAAGTAAAATCGTTCCGATAGTAGAGTTTGGTACTAACTATGAGTTTCTCTATTTATGCTGATTTGAGACTGAACCTGAGCTTTTCTTTCCTCCGCTTTCTCTCAAATAATCATGAGGCAACTAAATTTGTTTCGTTTGCAGGGATGCTCAACCTATTTTTAATCCTTTGAA
This sequence comes from Leucoma salicis, assembly GCA_948253155.1. NCBI lineage: Eukaryota > Metazoa > Arthropoda > Insecta > Lepidoptera > Erebidae > Leucoma > Leucoma salicis. Next base: position 5,607,530 of record OX411820.1, on the reverse strand, counting down.
AGTGTAATGCACCCTTACGCTCTGGATAGGTTAGACGGTTTGTTAATTGCTAAATACTTGGGCGCCGGTTAATGCGCATCATCTAGACTAGATCGATAATTCAAAGTATATTCTTTACAGGTTGTTTGTATCTTTCCTTCTATTTCCTTGAATAATTGACTTCATAATAATTAATACCGAAATATACTGAAATTCCGCCCATAGCCATGACTCGCACCATACACCATAAGAATACTTTCTTGCGTACACGCGATCTGTTCTAGTCCAAGGGACAAGAATGCGCAGATCTAACGATATTGCACCGGCCACTAGCACTGATACCAGGGATGGTAAACCTTTTTTATCGATACATGTTACATTAGTATTAAACATACAGTCATAAATGTCATAATATCTCTGCTTTTAATTTCATAGTGGTTTTTAGCGTTAACGTGAGTTTCTGCTGTTTCTACAATACTTCTGCTCGTAGAACATTTTTCCTTTCCGACATCCACAAATAACCGTGTGGGGCCGGCTTTAGAATTGTCCCACCCCTCTCCCCATCATCCCCATCACCCATGGGAGACGTAGGAGCCGACTGAGGGAATAACGGGGGAGTGGGGAGCAACACTCCTTCGAGTATTAACAACATCCACTGCAATCGCCAACCCGCCTGCCAAGCGTGGCGATTACGGCACTATCCCCTATTCTTGGGGAGGCCTATGTCTAGCAGTGGACGTTAAAAGGCTGATGGATGGACGGATCCACAACAGTTATAATAATAATAATATAATATTAAATATTCACGAATATTTTCACACAACGTCCTCTGGACCCAAACTAAGCTTAACGCTTGTGCTATGGGTACCAGATTACGGATATAATACATATATTACTTTTTTTTTTGTAAATACATACCAGACGCACGCCTGTATTCCCCGAAGGGGTAGGCAGAGGTATATTACACACCCACGACTCGCCAGCTATGTTACGTCCCACGCCCACGTAATAGGGGGGCGAGCCTATTGCTGTCTACCGGGCACATTTCCAAACTCCGGGCTGCTACTGAGAATTTTTCTCTTTAGGAAAAAGCTCAATAACATAGCCCGACCCGGGGATCGAACCCGAGACCTCATGATTAGCAGTCGCATACACTACCGCTACACCACCGAGACAGTTAATCACGCAAAAACTACTTTTTTTGTTTAAGAGCTCTTGATAAGATTTAACAACTGGTATACATTTTATCCTGCTACTATATCGGGAACCTGAGATATGGCCTTAAAGCCAGCTTTTGGCTGCGGCGGAGCCGCGGTCAAAGGCTAGTTATAAATAAGGTTGTTAGTATACTGTGAGGGTCAGCTTTCTTCTTATTTACTTTAATAGTTTGTGGCACGTTTGACAAGTACCATTCGAAAATCCCTCCCTCATGAGTGGACACACCTAACAATGGCATTTCTTTTCTTATAGTACGGTTTACTCATGGAAGTAAATGATGATATTCCTGAAATAGAACGGGGTGCCAATACTATGTATCAGCATATAATCGAAGGTCAACTAATCTATATCACATAACCAAACTCCTTAAACAATGCCGTGACTAAATAAATTTGTTACATAGCATCAGTGTAGTAAGATTCTCATTGGTATCATCACGACATTTTGCCGACGTTCCAAAGGTCTTGAGCTGTATAAATTTACCTACTTACGTTACTTGTGTAATTAACGCCAGTACCAGTATGATAACATTAATTAAAGTAAGCCTTAAAGATCCATGAAATAGCGTTATAAAACTGTTTTTTTTAATCCTAAATAATAGTGTTTTTGAGGATATAGGTATACCTATTCTATCTAAATACAAAATTTGATCCAAATCGCCAGTGCCGTTTCCGAGATACGCAAAATAAATTTATTGGTAATGATGATTATACATTAACGCATATTTCGTAATGTTTCCACCATTTTTGTGGCAATACCGAGCGCGGATCTTTTCTTCGAATGCTTGGAATTTAGGTCATAGTCCATCATTCAGGCCTAGACCACTATGGCAGACTAGATATCTTACTCTTAATTAAGAAATAGTATAAGTTTGTTATTATGTATTATATATACTATTATTTCTACATACATACAACAGTCCAAACTACTCGTAAGTAACAACAAAAACATGACATTTATTTGTCGGTTTATTATTTTCGAGTATAATTTTAGTGCAATACACCGATTATCCAATTATTTCGAGTTGTTTCTACAAACCACAGATATTACAAAACAACCACTGCTTTCAACAGTTATTTATTGTAAAACAGTTTTATTAATACCGTCACGCAAATCGAGCGTTGCGACTTTTTTATATAATGCTACAGGGGTCGCAAACGAGTATACGACCCGCCTGATGGTAAGTGGTAACCCTAGTCTACTAGCTCATAGACGCTTATAGTATCAATCGCGCATTGGCACTTGCCACTTCAAGGTAAGTGTCAAGTTCATCGAAGGAATGTAACATAGTTCCAGTGGCCCGCCAGTAATGGCGGAGAGACGGTACACGGCGGGTTTCTTTAGTGGGTGAAGGCCCCACACTACCCTGTTCGTTGCCCCGAACGACGGGGTGTGCGGTTAAGAACATTTTTTTCCGCCTTAACAAAAAAAAAGGTAATGGTCAGGTAAGGAACCACTGAAGAGAATATACGCGGTACCAGCGGTCCGCTCAGTACGCGTGTTTAGTCTACCTCGTTATCTCCTTGGAGAGCGTGGTGTGCGGTTGGTACATTTAGCCCGCTTAAAAAAATAAGGAATATAGAGGGAATGAAGATGAAATTTGGGCCTACGGTGCTCTCGTTCTTAGGATGAAACCTATTTACCGTTGCTTCGGTGATTGTAAAGGTACCTATATTAATCAGTTATCGCGCTATAACTGTATGTTAAAATTTTTATTAGTGTCCATCCATCCAGTATGCCCTCAGTCGGCTCTTACGAATCCCATGGGTGGAGAGGGGGGTGGGACAATTCTAAAGCCGGTCCCACACTGCAATTAGTGTAGAAAGGACTATAATGGCACCATTTGGGCAAAATGGTTCACAGATTTAAATAAAAATGGAGAAAGTCCTGGAAAAACCTGGGTCAGGAGAACCCTAAATCGATGTGCATCTGTAAGATATGTAATGAGAGTGAGTGAGGGAAGGGAACTGAGCAAGGATCGTACAAAGTGGAACTCTCTTGTCTCTGCCCACCTGTTTGTAAAACAGTCGTGAAACTATATAAATGTATGAATAAAAAGATGAGATTAATAAAAGCGCAACCATGTATTACGAAATTGTAATAAACGTGTTCTATTTTACTCTATGGACAAGGGTCTGGGCCATCCGTACAGTCTAGGCCATAGACCACCAACAACTGACGTAATATCACACAGCTCCAGAAATCCACCAAAACAGGCAGAGTCCACACGGTGGCTTACTGTGTGAGCAATTAAATACATTTTTTCGCTCCTTAAAGTGTATTATAATAAAATATAAGAAAATATGTATGTTTTATAAATATCACTTTTTAGTATGTCCTTTATATATCTGTGAATTGTATGTACATAAGTGCCCCAAAATTATTTCCCGTCTTTATGAAGTATCGTGTGAATCAGACACATTGTAATGTTTTTATACTCATTCAGCATACGTGTGTGTATATTATACAAGTTTTAGTTGTTTTTCCGGTACTCTCTGTAACGGTGATGGTGACCTTGCCATCTGGTGGCTTCAAGTGTCTTTGATTATTATCTCGTATATTCGAGTTTTAGATAAGGACAAAAAATCTACTTAATGTCTATTTGAAACTGCATTCATGATTTAGTTGGCTCTATAAATACAAAATGTAATTAGTAAACTAATAGGTGATACAAGTATTTTTAAAACATATTTTAGGTACTTATGTACGCCTGACCACCGAAGGAATGCAACATAGTTCCAGTGGCCCACAATTAAAGGCGGAGAGACGGCACACGGCGGGTTTCTTTAGTGGGTGAAGGCCCCACACTATCCTGTTCGTTGCCCCGAGAGACGGTGTGTGAGGTTACGAACATTTTTTCCCGCCTAAACAAAACAAAAGGTACTTATGTACGCCTAGGAAAACTAATATGTACTGTAGTAAAAAATAATATCTCTACATATCAAACGCCATTTTAAATATATTTTTGTCCTTTTATTGAGAAAAATATGTAAAATTTTCCGGTCTTCATGAAATTTAACCTATGTAGATATAGTTCTAAACCCCAAAGAATATAGTCAGTTTTTGTCCCAGAAAAATAGATAGCTCGAGAGAAATAGCAATTTCTGTGGCGAAATCATTGGGATGCCGTAGAATGACGTATTTATATTCTGAAATCCACGCGGACGAAGTCGCGGGCAAAATCTAGTATCTTTTAAATTTAAATAAAACATCAGAAAGGCTCTTAGACGCATTATTCAGTTTTCGAAACCTCTCTAAAAAGTAATTTTACAATTCTGTCTGTTTGGCAGCTTACGTCGTCTTAGGAAAAACCAAAATAAATTAATCTAAAATTGAAGTGTCTGTTTGTAATGTCTAAAAAACAACTTTTTACTAAATGTATACGAGATGTATATACGCTACCTATAACAAATTACCAATTGTTAAAGTTTTTTGTCTGTCTGTATGTTTGTTCCAGCTAATCTCCGTAATGGCTGGACCGATTTAAACGGGACTTTCACTAGCAAATAGCTGTTGTTATAAGGCGTTACTTAGGCTACTTTTTTGGAAAAATAATTAGGGTTCCGATTAAAAAAATAAAACCCATAAAATTGTGAATGAATACAGATTCAAATAGATAAGTACGAGTATTTACGTCGAATACACATCCACTGCTAATCTCCTGAACGGCTGGGGCGATTTGGACGGGACTCACGGGACGGGGATCGGTACTTTTATTTTGGAAAAAGATTTAGGATTCTATACTAAAAAAGAAAATAACTAAATTCCACGCGGACGAAGTTGCGGGTAGCAGCTAGTCAAAATAATAATAAATTAGAGCATCGTAGTTCTTAAACACCTTAGACAGTTTCTTTAACTAATACATTCTTTGCTTAAGAAACTCGCTAGTAAAGCATATTACTTACCAAGTAACAATCAATCGGCTTCTCTCTGGGCCTGTGATAAGCTTTTTGAAGCTCCGTCTGTTTGAGTGCATGCGCAATATGTAGCGCACTGACATCGAATCGCCCGTACTGGTAGTCTGGCGTATTTCGCGACACTTCTCGCGCAGGCGATGCATGTGCGCTGACCCCGTTGGTGGCGCGCGTTGGTGACACTGCGGACAATACTATGGTTTATTGTAGTTAAATCTTTTTAGACTACAAAGATGACAAACACACGGTCCAAAAACCGTAAACAGCTACCGTATAGACGCCTGCGTTAGCAGACCCAACCTGGAACCGAATGAAACCAGGTTAATAGGAAGAATGAGAGAGGAAGTTAGTAGAAGGTTTGGGCCGTATTCTCATTCGCCAAATAAAACAATACATAGGAAAGCTAATGTCGTTTTAGTAAATTCTGTGGAGGTGGTTTCTCCGGTCCAGCTAGCTCATTTATCTATTACAAAACATACTGCAACCCATTCCGCATTACTGGTAATATATGGAAACACGAAATGAAATCTTTTAACCACTCTTCAACTTGCGGTATGCCTGTTTCCCTCAAACTTGTGTAGGAGGTGTGTGGAAGAAGTAGATTTGTAAACGGTAACAGATGATCTAGCGGCTGATGATATATTGAAGGCGTTCAATTGACAAAATCAGGGCCATAATCAAACGACTTTCTAACATTATATTCAGGTAAATAGTGGAGCCAATTTCGGCTATCGACCAAAGAAGATGCAGATGATTCGTGGCTGATCAAAATGCTTGTTTGGTGAGGTATCCTGAGAAACATGTATGTTTAAAGTTTAAAGGGTCCAAAATTGGCAAAGGACACTTTAGGACTTATCGGCTTAGCGGAAAAGCATGTTGTTTAATAAAGGTACCCGATCTCAACCCAATCTACTCTTGAAAGGACAGAACTAGACGGTACTTCAATGACCTAAATGGAGTGATGTTATGTTTAACGTGTCTAACATCGTAACTTTCAAACGACTAATCGAATGTTGATTGAGATTTGTTAATGCAGAAGCTATGATTTAAAAAAAATCTCTTCAAGCGTTTGAAGATTATCTGCTTTTTTCACCAACTTTCGGGATCGTGTTTTGTCTTATTCGTATGGTCTCAATGAATAGGTTATAGACATATACGAGCAGGATCAATTATTGTAGAAATAAATTGTAGAATATTTTTGATCTGTATTTAGCACTTGACATGCTCAGCTACTTTAAAGAACAAATTATTTGTGAAAGTGGAAAAAGAGAGCTTAACTGCGAGCAGAAGCAATCCGGGGAAATGTGCTGGACCGCGGCTGGGATAGCTTAGCTTTTTAAATTATAGAACTTGAAATCATCACCATAAAACGGGCCTCGTGGCGTAGTCGGTAGTGTAACTGACTTCCGTGCGCGAGGTCGTGGATTCGATTCCCACTCAGAACAATTATTTGTGTGATGAACACAGATATTTGTACTGCGTCTGGGTGTTTTCTATCTATTATATGTATGTATTTACAAAAAAAGTAGTATATGTATTATATCCGTAATCTGGTACCCATAGCACAAGCATTCATATATTTTTTTTAATTAAGGACCAGAGGACGTTGTGTGAAAAATGACCTTGAATATTTATTTATTTATTTCAAAATATTGGTCATTTTCCAATTTATGTTGCTGTATTTGGATTATGGCCCTTCATGAACAACGGGACTATAAGCGTCTTAAGGTAAAGGTATAAGGCGGATAAGGTGATGCCCAGAGCCACGCCACCATAAGCGACACAAGTGACGTCACAATATGAAAATGCCGCGACTTGGAAATGTAAAACCAATTCACAATAATTAAAGTTCATTTTTGATCTATATTTTTTAGCAATTGACATGCTCCGCCACTTTTAAAGTACAAATTATTTGTGAATAAGGAAAAAGAGATATTTTTTTTTCGCGCTAGTACAAAAAATCTCTTTTTCCTTGTTCACAAATAATTTGTACTTTAATTAAAGTTCAGTTTAATAGTAACGGTAAAACTGTACGTAATATGCGATTGATCAGCTCATTAGTACGCACATTCGCTCGTGCGGATCCGACCGGGGCCTATAGTTATACTAACTGGATCTCTGTTTACTGTTAGTAAATCGTTTAATTTACCTATATTGATTTAATTTGCTGTATTTTACGGTGATTGGGTACATAAAATAACGCTTCACATATTTTTTTACACTAGAAATATCACATAAATATCTTCAGAGTTTCTAAAATGGTAGATCCTTGCTTATCCCAGCACGAATGGACCAGCTCGATCGGGGGAGTAACACCCTCTCATAGAAGATACACCTTTTTTTTTTGTTAAGGCGGGAAAATATGTTCCTAACCGTACACCCCGCCGATCGGGGCAACGAAAAGGTAGTAGGTAGTGTGGGGCCTTCACCCACTAAAGAAACCCGCCGTGTGCCGTCTCTCCGCCTTTATTGGCAGGCCACTGGAATTATGTTACATTTCTTCGGTGGTATAGAAGATACACCTACCGTAGTGTTTTTTCCCCCCATTTTGGGGAGGCCTATGTCCAGCAGTGGACGATGAAAGGCTGCTGATGGATGATGGATGGATGTGTTTTTTCCTGACCTTTCTATCCTCTCCTTTGTATCCTTCCTATCTTCTCCCTATTATATTTCCCCTCCTATCCTTTTCCTTGGAGAAGGCGACGCGCGAGTGATGCCTCTGGTGTTGTTAGCGTCTATAGGCTACGGTAACTGCTTACCATCAGATGGGCTGCCGTATGCTGATAACGACGACCAGTGTCTACAGGCAGTAGCAAACTGCGCAGAAGATATAATAGTGCATGTGTATGAGCATAAAAACAAGTGCACTTTCTACCTTCACACTCATAGTCCGATGGAAGGCATTCGGACGCGACCGGAGAGAGATCAAGAGTGGGACGAACGGCTTTATGTGCTTACTACTTAATTCCGAGCAACTGTTGAAAATTTCTTTGACAGAGAAACCAATATTAACTTTAGTTGGCTTGATCAGAGATTCGAACCCGAGACTTTATGACTCCCAGTCAGCCAGGTACACTACCGCTAAACCGCCGATACTATACAAGTTGTATACAATTATAAGGCCCGCGAAAAATGTATCTACATATATAGTGTAGTGAAAATAAAAAATAATAGTGTGATCATTTCATTTCTTGGATGATAAAGGAAATGGTGATCAGTGATCATCAGATGTTTGGCAGTATTCTTACTATTACTGAGTCCATGAGTGGCGTTGGCATTTACCACCAGGTGGGCCGTCGCTTGTCTGCTACCATAATGTATTACGAAAATTACGTAAATTATAATATAATGCGGTAACCTAGTAATGTTACATTTATCACAGTCCTGTTGCCTAGCAACGATGTTTTTCTTAAAATTTGTTTTACCTAAACGTAACAATATTTTATTTAACTAAAGCATTAATTTAAAGTTATTACGACTTCGACGGAAAATTATCTTAAACATTATCGGAATTATAAGAAATACCTAATATAATATAGATAGTTTAATTTTAATCATAGTTTAACTAATTACGAGGAAGTTAGTTAAATTTTGAAGTTCTTGTTATGTTTATTAAGGTTTTAAGCACCTGATATTTGGTTACTTATTAGAAAAAAAAACTGAAAATTTAAAAAAAGCGAATCTTTGTTATGGTTGTTACTGGTTTAAATACAATAGGCATCATGATCATGTGAAGTCAACACTGATCTCTACGAGTATAATCTGTGCTGGCATAGCGTTTAAAACATGTCGACCAGCAATCTACAAGTCGCAGGTTTGAATTCTGCAGATAGGTACGAGCTTTTCTAATTTTTCGGTTGTTGTACTGCAAAACGTTCGAATTTCAAATAATTTTGCGTTTACATGCAAGGTACAAGTACCTAACTATAATTGTATTCAAGAATGGGGATCCACGGGAAAAGCTGAGTGCAGAGGGCGCTATCGGTGAGATGGCAGCTGTCAAATTGTAGTTGCTTTGTTTGTATAAGAAATCTTCATTGGTCTTACCTACTTATAAGTCTTCCTAAAAACTTAGTTCGAGCGAAAGGATTAGCCAATTTTGTAACAAAAAGATATTTCTGGCACAGATATCTTCAAAGACGTGTTTATCGCAAAACTATCTTCGTAATAATTATAATATGCAAATTATTCCATTAAAACCAACACATTAACTTTCGTTTGGTAATTGGTTTTGTCGTTTTAACGGAGATCAGTTTTATTATTTAAATTATAATGTACTCTTAAATACCTAAGATATTTTGGTACATATTTTGCATAACTCTTTAAATAGCTTTTAGCAACATACAAGACCACACCTTTACTAAATTAAATTTTACTCAAAATTTCCATATTAATCCACGTTATAACATGATAATAAAGTCAAATAAATAACGTCTATACTTGTGAGCAATAAAGTTGGAATTCCATTGAGCGAAATGATTACGTTAGAATGGTGTCAATGACCTGGGCATACTCCATAAGTTACACACTATTTGGCCGGCTGTAGTTAGCTGGTAAGAACGAGACAAAAAAGTAGGTAAAACTCTATGGTTGTTGTACTCATGTTGTACTGCAAAACGTTCGAAATTACAATAATTTTGTGTTTACATGCAATAAACGATATACCTACCTATACTTTCGTATTGCCGTGTGGGGACGGCTTTAGAATTGTCCCACCCCTCTCCACCCATGGGAGTCGTAAGAGCCGACTGAGGGATACCGGGGGAGTGGGCAGCAGCACTCCCTCGAGTATTAACAACATCCACTGCGATCGCCAACCCGCCTGCCAAGCGTGGCGATTACGGCATATGAGCGAAACACATGTTGTGGCGTTGTCTTGGGGAGGCCTATGTCCAGCAGTGGACGTCAAAAGGCTGATGGATGGATGGATGGATACTTTCGTATTCATAGATAAGCAACTATACTGGGACCTCCAGTTCAAAATGTTACCTATTTCAAATCAATATAAATACACGCACTACACGGAAAAACTCCAGAGATAGATATTATTGGATTTCATTATTTTCTAAATTTTCTCTCTTAGGCACTTGGCCATCTTTATAAAATGTAAACTTATTAAAAGTTTTAAGAAACAGTGATTTATATACACACAAATTTTCAGTGAAACACATCCTGCTAATAAGCAACGCAGAGGAACTCGCGGGTATCAGCAATATAGATTAAGAATAAATTGTACGTAAAGTACGTATATTTTTTTTTCTGAAGAAGCTATTAATATTGTGTAGGCCATGTCCTAAATAACTTATGATAAATTTTTATGGAAGTTAGTATGTCAGGTCAGGTGGATAGGCCCCGCAAGGCCGTCACCGTCTCAATAAAACAATAGACAAACGTATGTTATTGCCATGGTATTGAATTACTTAGCCATTACAAGTATTGCTCAATTGAACCGATGTTGTACCTTTGCATTCTTACACTAAGCCCTCCATTAAACAGACCAATAGGGCAAGAACCTAATAATGAGTAGTCTGTGTAGAAGATAGTAAAACGTGGTGATTATATACTCTTTGGAGGATAGAGTCAAAATGGCGCTCTGTACCAACCTACCAACTTTGCTCAGTGTGAATTGTCATGGCTACCAACTGTAACGGCTCGAGTCCTCCAAATCCGAAACTCAGACACATGTAATAATTATGTATTTAAATCGTCAAAGTAGGTATTCTTCCATCCATCCATCCATCAGCCTTACAATGTCCACTGCTGGACATAGGCCTCCCCAAGAGAACGCCACAACGAGCGGTCCCGTCATGAGGGATAATGCCGTAATCGCCACGCTTGGCAGGCGGGTTGGCGATCGCAGTGGATGTTGTTAATACTCGAGGGAGTGCTGCTGCCCACTCCTCCAGTATTCCCTCGGCTCTTATGACTCCCGTGGGTAGAGAGGGGTGGGACAATTCTAAAGCCGGCCCCACACAGCCTATTTTTTTCAAATATTTAAAAAAATCCTGGTATTCTTCAAATATAAAAAAAAATCCTAAATTGTCCGTATGATGATGGATTAAGAATACAAGTGTCACCACCCCATTCTTTCCTACTGGTGTCGTATGAGGCGACTAAGGGAAATAAGCAATTATCATCCATTGCATGACTGGTGGTAGGGCTGGGTACCAAGTACGAGTACTCATTTGGTATCGGACCCGAGCGGGTTGGTACCACCATCTCCCGTGTGACCGGCCATGCAGCACATCTTTGCGTTTTGGCTGTAGCAGGAGATAGCCGTTTATTCTTTCGGCTTAAAAATACTCTCGGTATAGTTGAGTCCATGAGCGACGGTTACTATTTACCATCAGATGGGTCGTGGCTAGTCTGCCACTACATGCAATAAAAAATACCCACTCTTCTCTATTAAGATTAAGATGCAGAAAATATTTCCTTCGTTTTTTAAATTTAGTTTTCGAATATTTACAAGCTTTTAATCTGCGCTGCATGGACTTATGGGTGCGACAGTTGTTGTACACGGGGCCAAAATTTAACGTGGCTCTCCAAGCATGCTTAATCTTAAAACCACATAACCGCACATGTATAGACTTACCTCGGCAAGATTCCTTAACGTTAATATCAGTTAACGTAACTGTCTTAAAATATAAATTCTAATCCCTACTAATATTATACGATTACGATTTCACGCTGTAATTACTGAATCAATCGTCATGAAATTATGCACACATATAGTCTAGAGTGCAGAATTGATCTAGGCTACTTTTATGCCGGAAATATTGATAGTTCTTGTAGGATTTATGTTTTTGTGACGTATTTCAGTTTATATACTAAAGTCCACACGGACGGAACCGCGGACAGAAACTAGTATAAACAAACGCGCGTTTTAAAAGATTGTAATGTCGTAAAACTAAACGGTTGTGTTGCAACCAAAGATTTGTTGCAACTGGTTACAAAATAGCGTCATTTAACTCTAAATATGTCGAGATCAACAAATATGGTTGCAACGTGAACCCTTTTCCGCTTATACTTGGAAAGATTTATGCGTTCCGTAAATTAATTCAAATAGGTTGTTTGCGTAATATCTTTCATCATCGATATCCTAAAATAAGGTAAGGTTGCTTACAAGATATACTCTGGTCAATATAATTGGAATCCAGTGACGGATTAAGAATACTAGTGGGGGTAGGGCTGGGTACCAAGTGGGAGTCACTTGGTATCGGGCCCGAGCGGGTTGGTACCACCATCTCTCGTGTGACCGGCCATGAAGCATATCGTTGCGTTTTGGCTGTAGCATGAAATAGCCGTTTATTCTTTCATTTCATATTGGTGAAATGAAATGGTGAGCAGCAGTTCTGTTGAGCAGGATGATGTTCTGCAATGGGCATCATATTATCTACACAAATAAATAAAATTGTAATGGCTAAAGCTTGATATTAATTTAGAAAATAAATTTAAATAAAACAATATGAAAGTATATACGATACCTTAAAAAATATTCAAAACTTTTGTGTGGTAGTTCCAGCTAATCTCCGAAACGGCTGCATCTATTTGAGCCGGACTTTTACTGATAGATAGATAATTCCACTCAGAGGGAGTTGCAGGTAGTAGTTAAATACTAGTTACCCGCGTAACTCTAATTATTATAGCGCGGGACTTTAATTATTTTCCAAAATAAAAAAGCCCAATTTACTCCTTGTAATATCGGTCAGTGAAAGCCACCATCCAAATCTGTTCAGGCGGTTCGGAGGTTAGCCGGAACAAACAGACAGGCAGATAGAAAGACAGACAAAATCTTATTTTTTTTTGTTATAGGTAACGCATGTGCATGCATTGTATTAAAAAAGGTGTTATTTAGACTTTACAAACAGCCATTTCAGTTTGATTATTTAAACGTATTCCTTATTGACCATGGATGCAATGTCTGCCAGTTGCAATACAAATATAATATACGCATACATAGGATATCTTAAATTTTACTAAACTAAGAAATAATTCAATAAAACTAAGACACTTTGATTTTGAATGCCACTTACAACATTTTAGTTTCAAGATCTTGTCAGCTTATACGAAGCGTCTTTAATCAGATCTTATTTTTAATTTTTAAGGATGCACCTAATCTATAGTAATACAGGCCAGTAAAAAATAATTGTCTGTGTAAGAATGAACTTAGAAAATATTTTGTCACCATCGCGTTGTAATTTATAGGCGTGGTAAAATCGGCATCACAAATATTTTGTTCTTTGTAATAGCTGAGCATGTCAAGTGCTAAAATACAGATCAAAACGTTTAAAAACTCGCGCCATCAAATAATATGAATTTTAATTGCAAAATTAAACTTACTATATTGGATTAATGTATGTAAATGTAGGTGGCGTGGGTCGTAAAGACAAATGTGATGTGGAGATTGGGAATGACCGTCAGACAGTGCGATTTATTGGCGATCTAGAGCACTTCCCCGGAATGGAGCCGACGCTGGTACGAATCCTGCTCGCACTAAACTTCTCTTTTTTCACACAATTAATTTGTTCTTGGAAGGAGTAAATTTAAATGAATAAAAAAAGAACCAGCATATGATAATTCTTAACAAAACTATACTAACCATCGAGCCAGAGTTAATTTCCCTTCAACACAGCCACATTTTTTTTTTGTTTAGGCGGGAAAAAATGTTCCTAACCGCACACCCCGTCGTTCGGGGCAACGAATAGGGCAGTGTGGGGCCTGCACCCACTAAAGAAACCCGCCGTGTCCCGTCTCTCCGCCTTTATTGGCCGGCCACTGGAACTATGTTACATTCCTTCGATGGCCAACGACAGCCCCTCCCCAAAAATGAGTTAGGGCTTTTGAGAAAGAAGGAAAAGAAAAAGAGATTATTAATCTTAACGCTAAACTCGCAACTAATTCCTAAACTTTAATCATATAATTATAACGGCCAATATATACCAATAAATATTAAAAAGCAGTTCTGAATATGTTTTTTTAATCTATGGCACGCGTAATAAAGATAAAAGGTTATGTGCTTAACATGATTTTGTGTTCGTAATACAACTAGGAGTATGTGTGGTCGTGTTGATAAGTTATTGAATAAATGTAAGCCAATACGTCATTGAAATTGATCAATTAACAATTAAATAGTAAAAGAAAGGTTCAGATTTGATTCCCGCCACTATACTATATTAGGTAGTCTACCTTTGTTGATGGAACTGGAAGAACCTGCAGCGGTCTTAATAATATGGGTTGATTTAAAAATAAATTAATACCTAATATAAGTACCTATATCTTTGTTTTTAAGTTTTAAATAAAAATAATAATTAAAAATAGGTATAAATCAAAATAGAAGATTTATGTACCCAAACTGAAGTTCATTTATCAAAGTATTTTTATTTTACTACCAGGTTTGCAAACAAGCTTACGGACCTGATGGTAAGCCTATATACGCTAGTAACACCAGAGGTATCACTCGCGCGTCGTCATCTCCAAGGCTAGGGATAGGAGGTGGATAGGAAGTATATTAAGGAGAGGATAGGAAGGATAACAAGGAGAGGATAAGGAGGGGGTCCGGGCCTTCGGCACTCTCACTCACCATGCCAAATACAATGGTAGGTACTACTACTGTTGGTTCACGTTGATCTTATCTGACAGGGTGGTACTTTCCCGATCGAGCTGGCCTATTCAAGCTGGGTTAAGCAAGGGTCTACCATTTCTAAATAAATGTGATTTGATATCGATATCAGCAATTAACTAATATACTTGTGTCTCCATTGAATTAAACTTTTTTACTCTTTCTTCTCTTTAATCTACGGAATTAGATGAGCCTTTATATTGATGACAAAACTACAGAAATACAAGCCCTATGTTCTTTTTTTGCCCTAAGTTATTTTGATGCGTGAGTGAGTGAATAATTTTTCAGAATTCATAACTGTCCCACAGGTGGGCACGTGTCTCCTCGCAGGGTAGATAGAGACATTTAGGTCATAGACCTCCGCGTTAGTCCACTGCAGGTTGGTGGACTTTACGAGCGACCGAGAAAATCTCTCAGTCGTGCAGGTTTTTTTTATCACGATATTTCCCGTCACCGGGGACTGATAATTTGTGGACATAATTTTGAAAAGAGAGAGACGACTCAAAATTTTTGTCATAACTGATAAAATGGCTCATATTATAGTTCACATGTAAAGTTAGACGAGTAGCACCTTATAATTCCGTGGAATGGACTTCTTTTAGTACGTATTCTGGTGCAGTCGAGAGACATTAGTCATCTACTGCACAGATGGCGGATTGGTTTAGATACCTGCCTCCCACCAGAGTGTTGTGGGTTCGATTCCCACACAGGACAACTCTTTATGTAATCGATCTCAGTCTGGGTGTAATTTGTGTCCATGTAATTGTATGTTTGTGAAGTCCCCCGCAATACAAGGATTTTTCATTAGGGCAGGATGTTGTTTATAAAAAAAAAAAATCGTACATACGAGTATGTTCATGTTTGTCAATTACCAGGAAGAGTAAATGCAATTATCAGAGCGTAAAAAGTAGTTAAATCGTCGGTCCTTTAACCACGTTCCATATTTGGTCTGTTTGGCTTACACAAGTCTAGTTATTTTATATCGAAGTATCTCATTTTAACTTGTTAACCTCATTTTTAATTAATGTTCGCGTATTTTCTTAATGCAATCAAAACGGATACTGAATCATTAAGGTTGTATTGAGTAACAAACTCATTCACATATCGCGTTATGACTGTTGAATAAACATTTTAGTTTAGCCGTTTCTGTGGTACCTGTCCTTTAGGTCACTGGGCTGTCGTTGGCGGAATGTGACCGGTTGTTTTGCAACATGTTCTCTTCTCCCGTTCCTTCGCGATTTACTATTTCATTCGGACGCCAACTTGTCCGAAGTATAAGAAGTTTCCAGTAAAACCGTGCTTTTTGGGAAGTAACTGCATTCTTGGCAGTTATTTGTGTATGCTTCTCTGATTTACGATAACTATTTTTTGCCGTTAAGGGATGGATTCTCGGTTTTAGCATATCCTTGTTAAATATTATTATTTTAAAGTTTGGTCTTGCCGTTGTGTCCATATTTGGCAGCCCACAAATTTCTTATCTAAGTACACTCGGAATCGGGTTGCCCTTCCAAGGATGTGTATGATTATAATTTTGACAATTATACACGTTTATTGGGGCCCATGTAAATACTGCCGTGTGGGGCCGGTTATAGAATTGTCCCACCCCTCTCCACCCATGGGAGTCGTAAGAGCCGATTGAGGGAATACCGGGGGAGTGGGCAGCAACACTCCTTCGAGTATTAACAACATCCACTGCGATCGCCAACCCGCCTGCCAAGCGTGGCGATTACGGCACTATCTCCCATTCTTGGGGAGGCCTATGTCCTGCAGTGGACTTTAAAAGGCTGATGGATGGATGGATGTAAATAACGCTTGCTGGCTTTATCTGCACTTGCCCCAGATTTTTCTTTGATAAGATTATTTTGTTATGTTGAACTTTGTATCTTCGTTACTTATTTATTTTTAAGTTGTATAAAATAAATTCTTATATAAAGAAAATTATTACTAAAACCTGTTTCTGGTATTCGCCTTGAAGAATGCTTAATTATTTTAAGGCAAGTTTTGCCAACATAATTATATTATTAATAGGTATATTGTATGTATTCGTATGTTAGTTATTTAACGCGCCATTTTTATAAGAATTAAATTACCAAGTTTATGCCAAATATTTTTTTAGGAATATGTGATACCAGACCAAAATATCGTGGCGGTTTGGAAAAAAGAAGCCTTATACCGATTTGAGCAATAAAACTACACCCACTTAATAATCTGGATAGATTAAGTAACCTCATTAGAATTCAGGGTTAGGGGGATGATGCGCTATTATAAATTTCAAGAGGGAGTCTGTCATTACATATGGATTTATTTTGTAAAATGATTTGGTAATTACTGGAGTGTAACCTGTAAGACATTATCCCCCATGACGGGACCGCTCGTTGTGGCGTTCTCTTGGGGAGGCCTATATCCAGCAGTGGACGTTGAAAGGCTGATGGATGGATGGAATACGGAACGTTAGTGGAGTTTTCACATTTCAGAGTTTACCTACGATTTTTCTACATAAGAGCCGTTGATGGATGCCATGATTTTTGAAATCAGAACTGCTGCAGCAGCAATCTACAAGTCTGCGACTAGCGAATTCTGCTAGCAGATATAATTTAAAATTTTTTGGTTGTTGTACGTACTGTATAACATTCGAATTTCAAATTCGAAATTCGTGGAATGGGGATCCACGGTCAAAGCGCAGATGGCGCTATGGGCGAGATGGCCACTGTCAAATTGTAGTTGCTGTTTGCCTGAGAATTGTTTGATATTTTTTGTTGATAATCCGGTTGATCATCGATATTGTCAAAGTAGTACCTGGAAGATTGAAGAATTGAAAGACGCTATTCTGTGTAGACGCAACATTTATGCGACATATAGCCTTTTTACCACTTTTTTATAATGTCGGATCTTTGGGATATAAATGTACATAGAGGTTATTACATATTGGTACAGCACACAGAGTCATATAACGAGAAGATTAAAACTTACCAAATTACAGGTTACAAATTGTATGGAAATGATAGTTTAGAATGGCCATGCCGATAATACGCTATCTGCCGTCTAATAATGGCAATAAATATCCCCATTAACAGTTCTATTAAACAGATGCAATAAAAATCTGACACGTGACGCATTTCACTTTATTCGCGACTGTTCTGCGGGTTGTTGCCAAGCAATAAGTGTTACGAATGTTTTAAGTGAGTTGACCGTCTTACTAAAACGCTGCTTACCACAAATTCATTCATGACTTACAAGAAAAATACAACTCATATTTACCTTATTGGTAAATACATCGCCATGAAGTTTAAAAATATACTATTCCTTGTTACAACTGAGTTTGGCTTGACCGAAATCTTACATTCATGTCAAATGACCAATGAGTGACGTAATTCGGGGTATGACGTCATCCTACGCATGACTGGGACACGATTTGGTTTGACGAATCGAATACCACGCACCTTGGATAATTCGCAGAAATACTCTTATTGTCTTTTATTATGTATTAGGAATTTAAAAAAATAATGTCTTATTATGGAATAAAATTATTTTGTACCTAGAGACTGCATAGGTACCTACACATCTCCGTTATAGTTTTATAATACTTAGTGCTCGATAATTAATTAACTACCACGGTGATGCAGCGGTAGTGTGAGCGACTGCTCATCATGAGGTCTCGGGTTCGATCCCCGGGTCGGGCGGAGCTATTTAGCTTTTTCGTAAAAAGAAAAATTAGCAGCCTGGAGTTTGGAAATGTGCCCGGTATACCGCAATAGGCTCGCCCCCTACTACGTGGGACTTAAATATAGTTAGCGAACCGTGGGTGTGTAATACACCTCTACCAACCCCATCGGGGATACAGGCGTGATGCTATGTTTATGTAGTACTCGATTGTGCCCGCGAATTTGTTCGCGTGTACTTTAGAATATAACGCAACACCCTAGGCGCATTAAATAACGTGTTGCCATCTCCAAGGAAAGGGATTGAAGGTTTTTTTTGTTGCATGGTTGGTAGACGAGCCACGGTCCATCTGATGGTAAATGGTAACCGCGCCCATGGACTCGACTATACCAAGAGTATTGTCAAGCCGCTGCTCACCAATTCATTTCACGGATATGAAATGAAATATAAACGGCTATTAAACACAAAGTAAAAATGTGAAATCGAAAATAACAGTCACGAGCAGGATTCGAATCTGCATCTCCTGGATACCGTCCAGATGCATTGCCAATTCAGCCATCGTGACCCTTGCTCCTGACTGCTAATTTCGATAACACATTCATACTTAACGTCTGGGTGATGCAGACGCCATCTGTCGGAAGTATTTTCATACATTATACCGACCAGGTAAACTTAATTTTACAATTAAGATTTTACCTAATAATGACGCAAACCCTATAAATATTTAGATATTTTTATATATATTCCTGCTCGTGACTGTTATTTTCGATTTCGCATTTTTCACTTTGCGTTTAATGTATGTTGCTAAGCATGTCAAATGCTAAAAATATATATAAAAATCTCTAAATATTAACGGCTATCTCCTGCTACGCAACGATGTGCTTCATGGCCGATCACACGGGAGATGGTGGTACCAACCCGCTCGGGCCCGATACCAAGTGAGTACTCCCACTTGGTACCCAGCCCTACCACCAGTCATGCGATGGATGATAATTGCTTTCTTTTCTTAGTCGCCTCAAACGACACCCGTGGGAAAGAATGGGGTGGTTACACTTGTATCCTTAGTCTGTCACCACACGAACGAAGAAGGAAGTTGTAGAGGAAAGATAATAAGGACAGGAAAGGAGTTTTGGGCGTCCGGCACTCTTACTCACCATACGAAAAATAACTGTAGAAGTTACCTACCGTTGTTTCACGCTTGCTTATGTGAGAAGGTGTTACTTCCCCGACCGGGCCGCCCCATTCATGCTGGGATAAGCATCCATCCATCCATCCATCCATCAGCTTTTCAACGTCCACTGCTGGACATAGACCTCCCCAAGAGAACGCCACAACGAGCTGTCCCGTCATGGTGGATAATGCCGCAATCGCTACGCTTGGCAGCCGTGTTGGCATTTATTAAATAATGTTAGTAAGGATCTGCATTACTGTAGACCCTTGCTCGTTAATTTGGACTCTGTTTACGCCTTTTGTTGTGGATTTCATCGATATGGCTGAACGTACGCAGAGAACTGTTCTTCATCACTATTGTAATATGTCAAAACGGCCATCATAGCGTGCCGCAACTGTAGTTACTCCTCTAGATGCCGACTCTAACAAAGCTCGGGATAAGGCTCCGAGCAATTAAAAAATACAACTATTAAAGACAAGAAACTAAAAAAACAAGAAACCCCAGATAGCATAGAGAACTTTTAATAAGTTACCCAAAATTAGAAGGATTTTTTTTTTCAGGTGACAACACTTATAACGCACACACGTTTAAAAATGTTGCTTCATTTTTTAGTTAGCAATGTGTTATTTTTTTATTGGTCTGACTGATAAGGCTAGCTAGATGATGAATTGCACCACTGTAGTGTGTAGCTTCAAGCAACGATCCGTTGTCGTAATGAGGTAATGACATGGTATTGAGATTCAACAGTTTTAAATAAAAATAACGAAAAAATATAACAGAAATTGCTCTCTAAAAGCTGTTACTGGATAAAAGGCACTGCAATAATTGAATTCAATCTAAAGATTGATAGGCTTCAAGTGGATTGATATTGCATTGTGTGAATGCATTTAAATAATGGACGTGCCCTTGTGTACTGGCATTGTCCTGGTTTGTTGACCGTCGATGTCGACTGTTAATATTAATCGTATTTCAAGTTTTTGTTTGTTCAACCATAGTTTTTATTAAATATTCTGCTCTTGGTTATATTTTGGTCATGGTTATTATTGCCTTAACTGTAATGTGGAATACATTATAAATAGGTACTAGGCTACGCATACTGTGTAGTAATGTAACATTGTTCCAGTGGCCCGCCAATACAGGCGGATAGACGGCACACGGCGGGTTTATTTAATGGGTGAGGGCCAAACTACCCTGTACGTTGCCCCAAACGACGGAGTGTGCGGTTAGGTACATTTTTAACAAAAAAAGTTACGCACACAAAATTATTAGATTTTTCCGTCAAGAAATTAAATTCTCAAAAGCTGCTTCGAGTTAGAAAGTAGGCGGTGTATTACCTGCTTGCCTCCAAAAACACGTAAAGCTGTTAGTACTGTCTCTGACCTCTCTCCGATCATCGTGTGATGGGATGGTATTTCGAATACTGTCCCATTGAATTATGAGACTGAGGAATCAGAAAGTACACTTGTGTTAGCGCTCATACTCGTGCACTACAATATCTAGTTGGCTAGTATCTGTTGACATTGACGGTTGTAACTAAAATCGGTATAGTTGGAAAGGCAATCATGTCCCTTATAAACGTATAGAGACCTGTGGGCCTAGCCAAGTTGCATTCTATGATCGCTAACGCTATTAAAAGGTACGGGATTTTGACATCTTTTACGATGTCTAAAACGCTTATTCCAAATTCAAATTCAAAAATATCTTTATTTCATAGGCTTATAATATAGCACTTAAAATCTTCAAAGTTACTAATAACTAACACGAGCGCTTGAGGCAAGTGCATCCGCAACGTCGCGATTGCAATCGCCCGAAACGGCCGGATTCCGTAGTAAGGCTTTTCATGACAAGACCCCGGCAAGGAACTCGTGAGACTTATTATTTGTCGTCAAATTTCTAACAATTTTTAAATTTATAAACTAATAAAGATGCTATCCATCTATCAGCCTTTTAACGTCCACTGCTGGACATAGGCCTCCCCAAGAATGGGGGATAGTGCCGTAATCGCCACACTTGGCAAGTATGTTGGCGATCGCAGTGGATGTTTTTAATACTCGCAGGAATGCCCACTCCCTCGGTATTCCCTCAGTTGGCTTTTACGACTCCTATGAGTGGAGAGGGGTGGGACAATTCTAAAGCTGGCCCCACACGGCAATATGGCAATATAGGTGCTAACCAACCCTAATATGGGTATTATCTTGATAAGATTATAATACTAGTATATATACTCACATTCACTGTCATGGTTGTTCCTAACAAATCCCCGGATTTGTTCGTTCACGTAGTTATTACTTTTCGGCACGTTGAGCGCGCTGCGGATGCCGACTGACGAGTTGTCCAAGTGGCCAGGACCAATTTTAGGCACATGACTCGAACAGTATACCTCTTTGTCTTCTGTCCAGTGCTGATTATTGTAGTAAGTCTGTAAAAAAAATATCATTATTAATCTATTCTTCTACTGTAGTCGGTAGGGTAGGGGTCTCAGAACTAGAGTTCAAGTCAAGAAATAAGGGAAATAGTACAGATGGCGGAGAGTGGTTTAGATACCGGCCTCGCGTCCAAGTGTTGTTCAATTATCTCACAGGATAACTCTTGGTGTGATACACAAGTGGTTGTCCTGAGTCCGGGTGTACATTGTATCCATTGGCGATGGAAGGATTATTCCTTAGTGCAGGGTGTTGTCTTAATAAAACGTTATGCATTACAACTTTCAAACTGCACGAGACAGTCGTTAAATGGGATGTCTTAGGTTTGATTTTCACACAAATTCGAACTGGCATACACAGGGAGGAATAGAGATAGAATAAGCTTTATTGATCTAAAAGGACCATTCATAAATGACGTCAAACTAAATCCGGATTTATTGCATCCCCTATCGTCACACTTTATCACAAGTTTTGCGCCACAAAAACTAGATTCCCACCTCCTTTTTACCTTGTAGATTAAAAAAAATAAAGCAATACGAATATCACGTTTCCTTAGACATCTCGTTACATATAGCAAGTGATATCCCCCTCCCTGCTGTTTGTTAAAGTATTTTTAAACGGTCCCGAATAGTATTAAACACGTCAGCATCACGACACTACTAGTAGGCACTGCCAGTATATTATCAGAGATAACCGCTCTTGGATTCATCAGCACCAGTGGGATAAATGGAGTGTATATAGAATCAGCTATCCTCTATAACTAAAATATACCGAGACTCATAGTCAGTTTGGCCGGTATCACTAGCGTTTGACATTAAGTCTGATAAAGGAGCACCCACACTTGGTTTCAAAACATACCGTAGTAATGTACCGGTATGGTTTTTCCTACTTTTCCTATTCATGATCTGACAATATCATAGGCCCCTGGTACGGCACATACAGGTATGAGATATAATAATCTGTAAATTCACCGATAAAGCTGGCGTTTGTTTTTGACGATCTATTTTGATGCATAACCTATTACTGCCAATCAGTAGCTCATTAATCATAATCTAATAAAAGGGGTTTAGGCGCTGGCTCAGCGTGAGTTGGCAGGACTCACAAGCTGTCAAAAAAATCTCTAAGGCTTGCAGGTTTCCTCATGATGTTTATCCTTCACTGAAAGAATATTTCGAAAATTTCAAAAGCTTAGAGCCTTGCGATGTCACGACTTGTTTTAATGCCTTAATTAATGGGCGCCTCCACTCTCCCATAGACCTATTTTGATGCATAACCTATTACTGCCAATCAGTAGCTCATTAATCATAATCTAATAAAAGGGGTTTAGGCGCTGGCTCAGCGTGAGTTGGCAGGACTCACAAGCTGTCAAAAAAATCTCTAAGGCTTGCAGGTTTCCTCATGATGTTTATCCTTCACTGAAAGAATATTTCGAAAATTTCAAAAGCTTAGAGCCTTGCGATGTCACGACTTGTTTTAATGCCTTAATTAATGGGCGCCTCCACTCTCCCATAGACTATCAGTGAAATAATGGTAGGTGCTCCTACAGTTCTGTTTCGTGTGATAGTGAGTGTGCCAGGGGCCCGAACCTCCTCTATATCCTTCATGCTTTCCTTATTATCCTTCCTTTCCAGCTACTATCCCTTTACTTGGAGTTAGAGATGCGCGAGTGATACCTCTGGTGTTGCTAGCGTCTGTAGTCTACAATAACCGCTTACGACCAGAAAGGCCTTATTCTAACATGTCACCCGCGAAGTTTAAAAAAAAATATCTAAGACGGGATCGAACTTGATTTCATTGTCATTGCAGTCCTTGGTTTCGCCACTATGCTATCAATGTGGACTATTGTAAATATTGCTATTGTTACAGAGCAGATTAAAAGGAATTTCGAGTAGGTACATTTACATATAGTTTGGTAGAGTTAAGAAGGCTTGAGTGAATATCTCGGTAATTATTTCCTTGAGGTATTTATCATCTATACTATTATAAAGCTGTAACAGAACTGTGTCTGTACATTTATGATATTTGAGAAAAAATCACTGTAGGCTATATAGGCATGTCTAAACACTAAACAATTTTTTTTTGAATTTTTGTCTGTTTATCTGTTTGTTTGTTCGCGCATCACACAAAAACTACTGAACGGATTTTGATGCAACTTTTTTATTTGAAAGACCATGATTAGACTTAAAAACTGGTATACATTTTATCCCGCTACTATATCAGGAACCTAAGATATAACCGAAAAACTAGAAAATTATTTAAACTAGATTTTTTTTTAGAATTGATTTAAAAGAACTACTATATAGATGGATTTTGATGCAACTTCTTTTTTATTTGAAAGGCCTTGATTTGACTTAAAAACTGGTAGACATTTTATCCCGCTACTATATCGTGAACCTGAGATATAACCGAAAAACTAGCTTTTGGCTGCGGCGAAGCCACTGGCAAAAAAAATTTTTTTGTCTGTCTGTTTGTTTGTTCGCGCATCACGCAAAAACTACTGAACGGATTTTGATGCAACTTTTTTTTTGGTAGCTCTCGATGAGACTTAACAACTGGTATACATTTTATCCCGCTACTATATCGGTAACCTGAGATATGAGCTAAAAACTAGGCTTTGGCTGCGGCGGAGCCGCGAGCAAAGGCTAGTCTTAAATGTTATAAAAATGATTCCTCAAGTGTCATTCAAAACGTCAAAATATTTTATTGCATAACAATTGAGCGGAAACCCATCAATAAACTAACGCCTGTGAAGAGCTTAACTTAAGATCGTTTACCGATTAGCGCAGATACAAGCGCCTCTTTCTTGTTACCGGTAAATAAACATCGAATTAATATTTGGAGGTCGTGTTTATTTCATGGGAATGTCAGTTGTAAGCGTTTGTACAGGTAACAGATGTGGTATGCTTTGGTGTGTGGAAGAGTGAGTCATCGAATATGTGATGAAATGAAGTTGTTATTATCGCAGCCTTATTTCAAACTTTGTTGAAGTGACTTCAGACCAATCACCTCTCGTGGAACTGCTGGTGACTTTAGAACAAGATGGGCCTCAGATTATATTCAGGTATCTGACAACTTAGAATAACTGCCAGGGTCATATTTGGCGACCACTGAAGCAATGTAACACAGTTTCATTGGTCCGCCAATATAGGCAGTGAGACCTCACATGGGGGGTTTATTTAGTGGGCCCCACACTACCCTATTCATTGCCCTGAATGACGGGGTGTGCGGTTGAGTATATTTTTTCCCTTCTTAACAAAAAAGGGTGATATTTGGCGGCCACGACGCACTGCTTAACGTGCTCTCCGAAGTACAGAAATATTATTGCGAAATGATCGTCCACTGATGGACATAGGCCTCACCAAGAGAAGGCACACACAAGCGAACTGTTTCGTGCCGCCTGCATCCAACGACTGCCTGCGACTTTACCAGGTGATTTTTTGTATTACTAATTGTGACATTTTTTTTTTAACATTGGCTTTTTTCTTAAAGACAACACCCTGCACTAGATAATAATCCGTATATCGCAGGGGACTTTACAAAACTACAATTTCATAAAGACGAAGTACACCAATACTCAGAACAACCATTTGTGGGCCACATAAAGAATTGTTTAAACAGCCAAACTGATAAAGTCCTCCTTTTTTTGAAGTCGGTTAAAAATAACTATCGAACCCGTGTCCATGAATGCCGTAAAGTATAAGTAAATTAAGTAAACGCGATAGATTCCTCAAAAATAGTTTTATTTCCTAATTCATGTAATATTCGCGAAAGTTATATCAGAAAGTATTGAATAACTAAACATAGAGTTCGTTCTCTAATACTCGTAATCTTTATATTTTATAAAAAAAGGATTGGATGATAGACAGACATTTATAATAGGAAGTACGAGTATATGCGGAAGTTAACTTACACATATATTATTACTCATTATCATAAACACAATATCTAATTTAATAGAATTTCTTTTGTCGGAAACCAACTACCCAAAACGCAGTAGCATGCTATTAATAAACGTTTTGTTCATAGTCTGATAAAAACGGAACTGTCATCTGTTCTACAATCAAAGTACTGCAGAAGAGTTAGTGCTATTTCACAGATCAATTTATAATGGTGATATCTTATTGTATTTTTTTTTAATTGTATAATTAAATTGAATCAATTTTACTAACATTGTCATACATATATACTGAGTTCCTGTCAATAATACAGACATAACATTGTCCTACAATTAAGTAATTTAGGAGGTATCATACGTTTTGCAAAACCTTTAAAGGTTTTATAACGTTTAAAAAAATCATAGGACCAAGGACTGACTATTTGTGTGATGAACACAGATTTTGTACTGCGTCTAGGTGTAAAAAAAATACCTATACATATGTATATATATATACATATGTGTATGTATATATATATATATATATATATATATATATATATATTATATACGTAATCTGCTACCTATAGTACAAGCGTTAAGCTTAGTTTGGGACTAAGCTTAACGCTTAAGCTTTTCGCGCAACGTTCTCTAAGCTTAGCTTAGTCCCAAACTAAGCTGATACCCAAGCTAAGACGTTGTGCGAAATGTCCGTGAATATTTTTTATTTTATTCTATCATACATTGTATAGCCAGACATCACGTCATGACTCGTAAAAAGAAAATGTGATCTGAACAACACAAATAAATATATGGAATCTCGCTTACCTTCTACATCTCATGTTTTTTTTTTATTGGATGTATTGGCAGGCGAGCCACGGTCCATCTGATGGTAAATGGTAACCGTCGCCCATGGATTCGATTATACCGAGAGTATTGTCAAGCCGCTGCTCACCAATTAATTTCACAGATATGAAATGAAATATAAACGGCTATCTCCTGCTACAGCCAAAACGCAACGATGTGCTTCATGGCCGGTCACACGGGAGATGGTGGTACCAACCCGCTCGGGCCTGATACCAAGTAAGTACTCCCACTTGGTACCCAGCCCTACCACCAGTCATGCAATGGATGATAATTGCCCACTTCCCTTAGTCGCCTCGTACGACACCCGCGGGAAAGAATGGGGTGGTGACACTTGTATTCTTAGTCCGTCACCACACAGACAAGTCATGTTTTCTAAGTGCTTACAAAAAAAATTTAGGTACCATTGATTTTAATATACAGTTTGTTTTTGCGAAATGAATATGAAATTCTTAATTTAAAATCATTGTGCGTTTTATTATTGCTATATTAAAATGATGTTACGTAATTTTCGGTTTCTTTGCACATATGTAATTTCAGCGCAATATTTTTTTTTGTGTTGTAACGAGCACAATGAAACAAGTCCTAAATATGGATTATTTGGATTTTGTGTTAAAGCACCAGTAAAACCTCTAGCACAACATGGTGGATTACGACCTCCGAGTCTGACAGTAGACACATGATCACTAATGGGACAGAAACGGTTTCGAAAAAAATGCAGTAATCAAAATAGACAATGGGTACCTACTGTAAAAAATATGCAAAAACATATAAAAATATTTGTCTTTTATTTATATTGCATCTTTGTCTGCGGCCACATTTTAATTTTATTTATATTTTGTAATTAAACTTGTGAAATATATTTGCATCTTTCCTGTGGCAACAACAATCACATTAACCAATATAATTTATTTCTTACTTTTCATAACACCTCATATATTATAAATGTATTTATCTAGAATAGTTAAATTAGGTTTAAATATTTTTGTTATAAAATTACAATAGGACGAATTTGTCTATATCATATCACGGCTTTTTGACTAAAATCTATGTAGATAGAGATACCCTATTCCAAATTCAAATTTAAACGCCGCATCCGCGTTCCGTATTACGCACCGTTTATATTAAAGAGGTTACACACTTTAATATCTCATTCAAACCAGTGAAAACAACAAACTATAAAGATTGATGCCACAGATCTGTTCCATGGCACGTCATTCGTTTCCCATAACAGAATACACTAACTGTTAATTATTATCTATAAATCAAAACATTGTATGAAAACAGTTAGTTTTATGTTAACTACTATTGAATTGTTTCACGAGTGCCGTGACGGTAAGGTTCTTGGGGGGAAGGAGTTCGAAAAATCTCTATGGGCATATTTGGAGGGAGGGGGTTAGTCAGCAAGTCGTTCAGCTGTCAGATTTATTTTTATAGAACACATTATTTGTGCAATTGGAAAAAGAGAGCTTTATTGCAAGTGCGATACGAACCTGCGTCCCTTCCAATCCGGGGAAGTGCTCTAGACCGCTAAGCATCCCGCTGGCAGTGAAGCTTTCTTTTTCCACATTCACAAATAATTTGTTTTTTAAAGTATCTGAGCATGTCAAGTGTTAAAATACGGATGAAAATATTAATTTTCATAATTAAGCAAAAAAAAAAAAAAATTTGTTTAAAAAAAATTGTTTGCTGGTAATCAAGGGTGGTGGTGGCTTCTAAACCCATAATATTGCTAGCGGGACAATTCATAATAAACCGCACTTATATCCGGCTTAGGAACAAACTAAACGTACTCTGATTGAACTTGTGGTGGATTTATAGGGCAGCTTTTACGGCTTCATTACTAGTATTGGTTGAAAAGCGGTGGTTCCTGTTTAACATCAAGCTTCTGCTGTGGATAATAAGTAGCTTGTAAACAATATAATTATGTATAATCTACAGTGTTTCCACGTGTGCCATAAATGTCTATAATGATACTAAAGGGTAGCTGATAAATTACCGTCACGGTGATTCGACAACTAAAATAATCTCCATGATTATCAACATCCAGACAAATGACTTTGAAATTAAGTATTATTCTAGAAAGTGAAATGAAATAAAAGTGGGGCATCGAAAGACAATCTGGCTGTACCTTTATAAAGGGCTAGGGTTGATGCTGTGTACCACCGAAGGAATGTAACATAGTTCCAGTGGCCCGCCAATAAAGGTGGAGAGACGGCACACGGCGGGTTTCTTTAGTGGGTGAAGGCCCCACACTACCCTGCTCATTGCCCCGGGGTGTGCGGTAGGAAAATTTTTTCCCGCCTTAACAAAAAAAAAATATAAAAAAGCGTTGATGCTGTGTGTATTGCCTAGTCATTTAATTTAATCTATTATATATAATTTCAGTGTCACGATGTTTGTTCGGGATGAACTCCGAAACTATTGAACCGATTTTAACTTTTTTTCTTTTTAAATGTGTGTTTTGTTCCAACTTAAGAGATATTTTATATCTCAATTTATAATTGCAATATTTATTAATGAAAAAATATATGATGGTACGAAGTTCGCCAGGTCTAGTATTATAAAATGGCCAAAACGAAACAAAATTAATGACATGTTTCATATTCTTCACCCGTGATCGGGAAAATTACTTGCGTGTATCAGCAGGCTATTTGATAATTGATCAATTGTTGCGACGTTGTCTTTAGGATTGGATAGTGAAAGCAGAAATATGTTGCACATTCAGTTGAATACACTTTCAATTTTAATATATATTTGCCTTTAGAGTTTAGATCTAATTGAACGAATGAATTGGTGGTTTTGCAATGGCAGCACTAAAGAGACTTTAGGACAAGTACTTCAGGTTACAAATAGAAAAAAGAAACGAATATGGCTAGTGTTTAAATAATATTAATTAATAATATATCAAGTTACTTACAGATTTATGTTCATAGAGCGGTTATGAATGGCTTATGGTACTCGTTGACTGGCCCGAACCAGTCATAATGAACACATGTCGTGATATCTGTTTTGATTTGCTTTGTACAAAACGACGGAGAATTAGTTTAGACAGATTCTCTCCATCGAGTATGGGTTACAATAACCTGACACCACGCAGGCTGTACTGACAGTGGACGCGGTAATTTATTCCCGTTAAAAAAAGCAGTAAGTGATCACAATAGAGATGGTTTTCGTCGCGCGCTAATCGACTACAAAAGCTTTAAAATAAAGCCTGTAAATTGTAATAACTGCAATCAAAACGGTCATTTAAACAACCAAATTGTTTATTTACCAATCAAAATGTGTATTGATTATAGCTCATTCATTCATTTATGGCGAACATTAACAATCTGAATTCATAAAAAACTTAATAAAATAATAGAAACAATATCAGGGTTGACAACAATCATCTTTACTAAAGCGCTGATATTAGCGGTAAGAAGTGAAAGTTTTTATAAATAATGCTGGATTTAGCGGGTACTATTTAGTTTGTTTTAATGATCCATGAAAAATCTAGGCTATTGTAGTTCTCAGAAAAATAGCGAGTAATCCATTCTTTCCAATTGTAGTGAAGAATTTACACAGCAACAGAGCAAAGTTCTTGGGCTGTGGTTATTGCTGAGTCTAAAGAGGTGGTTACCTTTATCATTAGACCACATCTCGTCTGAGGCTTAGCAAAATCATGATTTACATTAAGTTATATTTCTAAGAAATTAAAAAAGGAATAATAAATTTATAGTTTTTGCCAACCCTGGATACAACTAACAGACACTATGACTATACAGAACACTGAATTATGCCAATCTATTAACAGCTTTTTAAAAGTTGGTGCGACAAGGTTGTCCAAATGCCAAGCCTGGGAAGGTCGCGAAGATATCATCAAGGTCGACGTGATCCAACATTATATAGGAAATAACGTCATTTTTTCATAAATACCAAGCTTTATTTACATAGCGTTACGCCTCTAATTTATCAAAATTAAATGTTTTAAATCAGTCGTACGTTTCTTTTATCCATTTGCCAATGAGCTTGGTATTCAACCAAGAGTGACCACGCCATTAATTTCTTCGGTAGTCGTTAGAGGCAACCAAAATAAACAAGCAGATTTTTCGGTAAGCATTGATAGCCCAGATCGAGACAGGACTGACGGTTACGAAAAATGTGCTTTCTTTAATATTTTGAGATTAATTTAATAATTTTTGTCCTGAAATAACTGTTTGTTGTAAAAAAAAATGACCTGTATGCCTGTGAGAGTTTGACGACTTTTGAGTTTACCACCCTGTAATGTGGTGGAGACATCTCTAATTTTAAGGGTAAACTCATGACTAATAGGGGGATATTAACGGATTGTGAAAAAGAGAAGAAAGCTCCTAAATAGCGAATTCGTGGTAACGTTTTAAGTGAGGTTTCATTTGTGTCTAGACTCGAATGGCAGTTATTATCATTTTGTTCTGAAATTATCGTGAGATTGACACATATTAGATTTATTAAACCGGCAAGTAACTCACTCGGGATCTCGAAGACACCGCTGCGCCCTCGTCCTGATTAAGCGCATCGGATATGCTCGAAACCCGGGTTGGCGTAATTGATCCTAAACGTGAGTTATTGGCCGGTATAGTAAATCTAATATCATTTTGTCCACCAGCCACCAGCCACCACCAGCTTTGAAGGATGTCACGGATTCTTGCTGTACAAAAAATCCCATCCTATAGTTAATCTCCTGTGCCTATTCAATACTTAAATTAGGCATTGGCTGTTGTGTTGATGTTGCTAACTCCTTACTGCAATAAAAAAAAAATTGTGAACTCACCTTTAATGTTAGTTTGGTCCCACAAACGGCACATTTGAAGCATCCACTATGGAAGAACGTGAAGTCCTTCAGCGGACCCACTCTGTCCACCTGGTAAACAATCTCGTTGCAACGAAAGCACGTGCTTTCGTAGAAGTTAGGCCGATACATCGTTCTGACGGTGTCGCTCACGACATAGTTCACTATAAACACATTACTACATCACTTTGTCACTTATTCGACATAATAATCACTCTGACACTCATTTACGCTGAAATTATATTTGATAAGCGTTTAAAATTTGAAGGTTAACAAGACGCGTTCGTTCAGAATAGATAATTTATAATGTGATTACTGTTGTGTTGTGTGCTGTTTAAACTATTTAATTTATCTCATATTACGCATTTTCACATTGTATATATTCTTAGCCAGTCGCTCGTTCGGCATTCTTTCCACATGTCCGAACCATCGGAGCATTCCCTTTCGCATCTTTACACCAATATTCTCTTTCATACCTACTCGCTCTCTTACGTCATTGTTACGAATGCAGTCAGTCAGCCTCACTCCACAGATTCTCCACAGGGATCGCATTTCGACCGCATTGATTTTGCTCTCATGCTCCTTTTTACATACCCCACTCTCGCTTCCATAACGTTGGGATAAGCACTGCGTTGTGTATTGCGACACGTGCCTTCTGGCTGAGGTGATGGCTGCCGAGAAGTTGTCCCAATGCTCCGTTCACTCTATTTCCCGCATTCACTCTTCTTTCTACATCAGTGGTGTACCTTCCATCCCGACTGAATCCACATCCAAAATATACAAATTCATCCACTTGTTCTAGCACACCATTTCCTATTGCTACTCTAACATATGTTCTGGCTTCTTCTCTTTCAAAAACCATTACTTTGGTTTTGCTCACATTCACACGTAGGCCCCTTTTCTTACAATCTTCTGCCATTACGTTGACTAGGGTTTGCAGGTCAGTCGCAGACTGCGCTAATAGGACCGCATCGTCTGCATATAGCAGCGAGTTAACCATTGAGTCGCCCATCTGAACTCCCACATTCATTTCATTCAACCTTTGTAGATATTTATCCAGATATATGATAAACAGTCTGGCTGATACAACGCAGCCCTGTTTAACGCCGATATTAAAGTCAAACCAGGGTGACATTCCATCATCCAGCCGCACACAAGCTCTGCAGTCCATGTAGTTGGACTGCACCGCTTGTAGCAGTCTACCGCTAATACCATACTCCGGCAAAATGTCCCAAATTTCCTTTCGTACAACAGTGTCAAATGCTTTCTCCAAATCCACAAAACTGCAGAAAACCCTCTGGCCTACAGCCAGATGCTTCTCCACAATGTTGCGCAGAGAAAACACTTGATCCATGCATCCTCGTCCCCACCTGAAACCTCCTTGTGCCTCACACAAAAATTCATCAGACACCATCCTCATTCTCCTTTCAACAATTTTACCATACGGTATGGCTGCCAAATTGGTCTAGCTTATGGCTCTGTAGTTTGCACAGTCATAACGTGAACCCTTGTTTTTAAACAAGGGCACGATGACTGCGCTTCTCCAGTCCTTGGGAACCATTCCTGAGCTCCAACATAAATTGAGAAGCATCAGGAAGGATTCCCAGACACATGAGCCTCCAAGCTTGATCATCTCAGCAGACACCATATCAATACCCGCTGCCTTACCATTTTTCAAACTTCTAATCGCCCATTCAACTTCATCCATACTAATGTCATCAGAGGATGCCGGTACCGAATGCTGATCTGTTAGTCTTTGACTTCTTTATATTAGTGTATTGGAGGCCTGGCTTTCTTTTTCAATCTATTGCTATCCGATTGTTGGACGTAGTTCATCTCTCAGAGTGATAAGGATTTTGGTCGTAGATAACCACGATGGCAGTCAACAAGCCGTCGAGAAAATCTCTCAGGCATGTAGGTTCCTGACGAGGTTCGAAGCTCAAATGATTTAAATATAAAAGTAAATACAAATGTTTAATTATATTTGTAGAATTACGTCAATTGATTTCAATATAAAACTAAGCATATCATCTTGGATGCTACGAGCTAAGTAGTAAAAACGACCAATTAAAATGAGCAATATCCATTGACCCGTAACTGTATGGCCGTGACCGCGGGTGTCGGTCAAATACGTCGATTTATGCATAACATTTTTATGCACTATAAAAATAGAAAATGATTTTGGTAATAAATGTTCTGTAAGCACGACATATTTATACTTAAATTAGATGAGACACCTTTGACTTTACGAGATTTTTCGAAATGATGTTCATATTTGTTTTCAAAGTATCACGGCTCGGTGAAGTTCGTGAAACTGGCATTCTAGAAGAAAAAATTGTACACCTTACGATGTCTGTTATCCTGTATTGGGCCAGCGTGGTGTCCAACAATGGGGCAAAATGGGATGCGATAAGAACAACTCACTATGATTGACAATAAATACCGAATATTACTTAAAATCACTTTATTATTATATGTAAGTACGTACCTATTGCTCAAAAATATCTAAATACCTTAATTTCCAAAATTAAGGGTGGTCGTTGATGACACGCGAGCTTATTGATCCAAAGGCACCCCTTTGCGAGCGTTGTTAACTGACCATTAGGTATATGTACGACACCCTTCACATTGACGTAATTTATTTGAAGTAATACGTTTTAAATACGCGGTTTGGGCTTGGTATACAAGAGACTATTGAGCGATCCTCTCAAATTTTGAAAGAAGACAAGTTCATAGGGCTTGAAAGATATTTATTAATTTTTATTAAATTTGCCAAGTTTTTTAAAAAAGGAATACTTATATTTAAAGGCTTCATAACAAAAACACATTAATCATTTTTATGTCAAAACGGTCTTTATACAAATAATATAACCAATATAGTAGTTTTTGATCTATATTTTCTAGCATTTGACATGCTCCGCCACTTTTTAAAGTACAAATTATTTGCGAATAAGGAAAATTAGATTTTTTGTACTAGCGGGAATCGAACCCGCGACTTTTCCAATCCGGGGGGGAAAACCGATATAGTAAATTTAATGCATGTAAATGCTTCCGATAGATGGCGTTGGTCGTAAAGACAAATGTGATAAGTAGATTGGGATGGTCGAAAGACCTGTACTATAGCTCAGTGGCTTAGAGCACTTCCCCGGATTGGAAAAGACGCGGGTTCGACTAAAATAAAATAAATATATATAGCAAGTGGGATAAGCCGCATAGAATGCCGATCCACATGACTTACTAGTTTTAGTGTTCGGATAGCCTGTCCACGTACCTATATCTAATATTAATAGAATTGAATGTTGCATCAAATAAAGCCATATCACGCATGCTCGTCATGCAAGTAAACGCACTTGTTAATGAACTTATTACTAACTTCACAATAAAAACTATATCGCTTACGAAATGAATATTGCTCACATATATACCAATAGCACGATTTGTTATAAACATGTTACCAAATATGTAATTGTAATTTTACTATTCAGATATTTGTCTATGGGAAACTAGTTCTTTTTTAAGTGGTTGTGTAAAAAGAAATCGTTTTGACAGATTTCATAGTCACAGCGATTGCACAAATACTTTATATTCTTAAACTTTCGCGTGCAACATTTATGATAACATATTAAAGGGCTTTATTATAAGTGAGTGCCGGAATATAATAGATTTAATTTATTTAATCTAATTCAAATTCAAAAGTATCTTTATTTTATAGGCTTATTATAATAAATAAAAAATGAGACCAATAATTAAATTATTTGGCATTCAGTAATGGTTACTGAATTTAATCCTTAAGTAGAAGTAATGAAATTGTAAGCTTTATAGAGTATTAGCAATAAAATTCAAAGGTTAAACTACTGAGAGGTGCTAGTAGGCACTGAAGATGAGTTTCAAGGAGTTGAAGGAGTTCAGGCTTTCAAAATCTCTTCCCTCTACCGCACAGACGCAGCCGTCACCCAAGACGTTAAGGATGAATGCGTTATCGAAATTGACAGTCCCGAGCAATTGTCACGATGGCTGAATTGGCAAAGCATCTGGGATGATATTCCAAGGAGATGCACGTTCAAATCCAGCTCGTGACTGTTAATTTCGATTTAAAATTTTCACACTTTGTGTTAATTTACACTTACTCGTACCTACTTAGGTACCAGCATTTTTTTAGCTCACAATTAGCGACGTAGTTTGTTTTAGAAAAAATAGTTAACAATTTATTAATAATTGTGACAGTAGTCTACATGATATTACTCGAGTAGATATTTTGTACCAGAGAATTTCAAGTTCATAAGTTCGCTAGATTTATTTCATTTGACTAAGTTTATTTGAAATAAAAATCACATGCTCAATGCTCTGCTTTTATGGATTCTTTCTGGTGACGGACAAGCCACGGCGTATCAGATTGCAAGTGACATGATCTGGTGGGCTATGGCTCAATAGTGCAGTAATAGGCGTGGGCACAATCTAACCACTTTCTACAATGAAGACTACTATAAGAAAAACAATTAAATTAGAATCGGTATTGCCAGTCTACCATTAGAGCGACTTTTCTCTAAGTTTTTAGTAATGCAATATCTGCTTACTACCATACTTTAGCACGGATCTCTTGACTAAGTGAGAGGGATTTTCATAGCCCTTGTCTAATGCGGGTTAACAAATTCAAATTCAAAAATATTAAATATTAGAAAGGCCTATTAAATAGCACTTAAAATCGTTAAGAATACACTAATAATTAACATGAGTGCCTGAGGCGAGTGCATCATCAAAGCGGCGATTGCAATCGCCACAAGCGACCGGATTCCGTAGTAAAGCCTTTTATGAGAAAAGCCCGGCAAGAAACTCATGGGCCTCTTTTTTAAATTGGCAATTTATTACAATTTAATATAATCTTTATAACTAAAATGACATATATCATATAAAACACTTTCGAAAATTAATGAATGAGGAACAGCTCGAGCCCATTTTGTTTTATCCTCAAGATAATTCGAAACAGTATAATAATCTTGATTACAAAGTCTAATTTTTATGGCTTTTTAAACTTCAACTTTCAGGAATTTTATTGTAGAAGCATATACATTGCCCCATGAAAGAGCTACTAATTCTGTGGAGACGAGTAGGTACTGTGTGAAATAAGATTGCCTTTGTTCCGAGTATTAATGTGATGAACGTCGCTATACTTATCAAAACTTCTGATGTTACAGTCAGTTAACAGTCTTCACAAGCCATGGAGAAAAGTGTTTAAGAAATGTTTTCACTAGGATTAAGCGGGAAAAAAATGCAGTGATAATCTTTGTGTTCCAAGTACGTCACTAAGCAGCAATGTTAGTATGTTAATCGTGAAATAATATTATAGATATTCAGAAATATTTCGTCAACATTGGCGTCTGTGTCTTATCGTGACGGAAATGTTACGCGACTTCCTTCATTTGCCGAAATTCGCGGCCTTGTGACTAAATAGTATTACAATATGCATGTTATACTATTTAGTTGTTTTAGACGACGTATATAGACAATGTTTTGTAATATTATTAAAATGAAAGTGTTGTTAAACACAAAGTGAAAAATGTGTATAGATAGATGGCGCAGGCGTCACCCAAAGACGTTTTCGACGAATTCGTTATCGAAATTAGCAGTCAGGAGCAACTGTCATGATGGCTGAATTGGCAAAGCATCTGGACGGTATCCAGGAGATGCAGGTTCGAATCCTGCTCGTGACTGTTATTTTCGATTACACATTTTTCACTTTGTGTTTAAGGTATAGTGCTAAGCATGTCAAATGCTAAAAGATATATATGAAAGTATTGTATTTAATTGTTCTTTAAACTTACCTTAATGGTACATAATTACACTCAATTTATTTATTTAATCAAGAGCTATCAAACAAGGAAAGTTGCATGAAAATCCGTTTAGTAAGTAGTTTTTTTTAATGATGGGATTAATAAATTATTTTATATTACATACTTTTTATAGAAACCTATTTTTGTGAGACCTTCTAAAGTTAACTATTATAAATTAAACATTGAAATTCACACATTGGACGTAGGTGAAGTTTTTGGCCAGTGTTGGTCAACCGTTCAGTTCTACTTATAAAGGCGTGGGGGCACACGTGGGACGAGTTTGAATGATCCGTAAAACTACTTTTACTTGGTACTTCTTGAACTGAAGGCAAAATAGGTGATATGACGTACCGCTCAACATCAGCTTATGAAGGCTGCGTTTTCAATAAGAGAACGAGTTTGCATCTTAGGGCTTGGAGTATACGTCTTTTGTACAGTTAATAGAATATCCGTGGCATACTTACAAGGGTTTTGGTTAAAACTTTTTACCAATCTCCTTTTCTCAAAAAAATAAATTTAATACTTTTATCTTTCAAAGTTATTAGCAGTAATAGGCTGCCTGTTAGAACGGGTAGAAGTAGGTATTGTTAGTTACTGATAAGAGCATCTATAAGTGTTTGATTTGACGATTTTTTTAAACAAAGATCTTTCTTTCTCGATCTTCGAAGAGGCTTATCAAGGCAAACAAGCTTGTTGTTCACCACATACCATTAACCTCGATGGCATCGATTATATAGTCACATCACTACACTAAATGAGTGTGGTCACTATGCTACATCATGTCTTGGGCTACTCGCACAGGTAATAATTTATTTGCATAGATACTATCACAAAATGATGACTGGTTCCTTTATTTTAAGGATCGATGTTTAACAAAACCGTTCTTCCCCTTCGACTCTAGATGTTGTGCGAGTTATTTTTAACTCAATTATTTGTATAAATAATTTAAAAACGAAAAAATAATACAAATTCAAAATTATTTGAATTTATGCTAGCATATTTTGATCTGTATTTTAGCACATGACATAATCAACTACTTTAAAGAACAAATTATTTGTGAATGTGAAAAAAGAGAATTTTACTGCAAGTGGGATTCGAACCTGTATAAGGGATGCCAACCCGGGAAAATGCTCTAGAGCGCTAAGCCATCGCAGTGACTGACAGCCATTCCCAATCTTTACATCACATTTGTTTTTACTTTGGCGTGGGTCGTAAAGACGAATGTAATGTGGAGATTGGAAGGGACGGAGATTCGAATCCCGCTCGCAGTCAAATTCTCTTTTCACACATTCACAAATAATTTGTATTTTATACTAGCATGTTTTCTAACTAATGTTTAAGGAAATCTCACACGAATTTATGTGTCTAATAATCTGTGATAGTTTGATAATGAGATGCCCTTAATATTTTAAATACAGTCCACTACCGTTTTTAATTTCTGTGTATTTT
Source organism: Leucoma salicis (assembly GCA_948253155.1). Classification (NCBI taxonomy): domain Eukaryota; kingdom Metazoa; phylum Arthropoda; class Insecta; order Lepidoptera; family Erebidae; genus Leucoma; species Leucoma salicis. The sequence continues at coordinate 5,568,721 of OX411820.1, read as the reverse complement.
ATTGTTGTTATAGAAATTGCATTGGCGCGTGCGCACCTAGTGGTTTCTATTGTACTGGTATGTCGTTTGCCCACATCTCAATTAAGGTACCAAGGCAAGCGAGGACTTGCTCCGGAATTGTTGCGAATGAATTTGACATTTCTCAAACGCATCTCATAAATACTGGAAGATCCAAAGTCTGAGTGGATAGGAGATTTTATTAAGTCATTGTTTATATAATAATAGGTATTAGCCTCACGTAATGAGAGGCAAATCTATTACAAATATATACTGAATCATGATGAGAAAATAACTACAGCCCGACTCAGCATTTGAACCGGAGATTTCCTATTCAGGAGAGGCATACTTATGACTAACGAAGCAGTTACTTTTATAAATACTATAAATAAGCACTTGCTAATTGTCGTAAGCGGTGATATAATTATTATAATCTGTAAATCGATGTTCTGTAATCACTCTTGTCCTAAAGAAAGTTAAATCGGCGCGGTACTAAGAGCCTTCCAGTGATTAGTGATGTATTTTTACCCTTTTTTTTGTTTAGGTGGGAAAAAATTTAGCTAACGGCACACCCCGTCGTTCGGGCAACTAACAGGGTAGTGTGGGGCCCTCACACGTTAAAGAAACCCACCATGTGCCGTCTCTCCACCTGTGTTGACGGACCACTGGTACTATGTCGGATTACTTCAGTGATGATGTATTTTTACCCTAAGGGTCTAACAATAGCTGGTTACTACTGATGGGAGAGTTTGTTACATTTTGACATAGTATCACGCCTGTATTCCAAGGGGTACACGATTCGCCAACTATGTTTGAGTCCTACGTAATAGGGGGTCAGCCTATTGACGTCTACCGGGCACATTTCCAAACTCCGGGTTCCATTCATCAGCCTTTTAACGTCCACTGCTGGACATAGGCCTCCCCAAGAATGGGGGATAGTGCCGTAATCGCCACGCTTGGCAGGCGGGTTGGCGATCGCAGTGGATGTTGTTAATACTCGAAGGAGTGCTGCTACCCACTCCCCCGGTATTCCCTCAGTCGACTCTTACGACCCCCATGGGTGGAGAGGGGTGGGACAATTCTAAAGCCGGCCCCACACGGCAGCCCCAAACTCCGGGATACTACTTCGAAATATCTCTATAACACTGCCCGACCCGTGGATCAAACCTGAGACCTCATGATCAGCAGTTATACATTTTGCTTATATAGATAAAAGTACCTTAGGCAACTTTGTATATTAAGGGCTTAGTTATCGCTGTATTAATGATACGGGGCCCGACACGTAATAACTCTAATAACGTTACTTTAAATAAGGTTTTCCTCATTTGATTGTCTTGAAGAAACTAAATTTTATCGGCTATATGGAAAACTTTCTAAATAATTATAACACAGGTAATATTTGCTTAAATTGAGGCTCCAAATACTAATCAATGTATTGCTGATTGTGACAATAAACTATTCGACGGGCCTCGTGGCGTAGTCGGTAGTGTAACCGACTTCCGTGCACGAGGTGGGTTCGATTCCCAGTCAGGACAATTATTTTGTGTGATGAACACAGATATTTATACTGCTATTTATTTGATTTTACAGATATTTATTTATTTTCTATCTATTATATGTATGTATTTACAAAAAAAAAGTAATATATGTTTTATATCCGTAATCTGGGGCCCATAGCACAGGCGTTAAGCTTAGTTTGGGACTAGAGAATGTTGTGTGAAATGTCCGTGAATATTTATTATTAAAACTAAAACAAAAAATATTGTGAATAATATTGTAAGAATTAAATTTAATTTCCAGTGAAAACGACGTACATAAGAAATATAAAAATGTCTTCGATGATCAAATAGGAGCACCTATACTACAAAAATGGTGATCTAGGATTTGTCTAAGCCTAGGGCAAATACTCCACTGGTATTTTAGGACGCAAAATAATCCATATCCTCAAATAAGTAACTTGTGGATAAATATATTAATGTATGTCAGTATGTATGGTTTTAGCTTATACCATTTAACCATTTATGACTAAACTGTGTCTGTATATTTAAGAAAAGAAATGGCTATTGAGGTGATTTTGATCCCAAGAGTTTTTTTCTGTTTATATCTATGTTTGCACATTATGCCAAAACTACTAAACTTTTTTAAGTGTATTTTACAAAAAATAGTTTATAATACCATACTTGGAATGCATTTTAGCTTTTTTACTAGTCTAAATTGCTCTTAAGTGACCTTGACCCTAGGTTTATACCTAGGATTTTTTTTAATAGGTTAATTATATGTAAGTATCTACCTATATAAATTTAGGTTATATCTTAGGTTCTCGAATATTACTTGATATGATATAAAACTTGATGTGCGAACAAACAAACACACAAATTCTGAAAAAAAGCGATTAAATAGCCTAACGCTAGAATTTTTCTTAAATATATTTCATGTATAGATATATGTACTCTTATACAACTTTATGCTAAGTAATACATTTAATTCTCAGAAGGCGCCAAATACCTACTTAATCAATGAACGACGACGAATAATGATGAAAGTGCAGGGCACTTACTTATTTAGCCCTTGATAAGGAGGTCAGATATAATTATATACATAATAGAAAATTACCGTTCATTAATTCATTAAAAGAAGCCATATTATTTAAAAAAAAAACATTTTGTGCACAGAGTATACATCCAAATCAAACCTATTTCAATTCAGCCAGCAACGTCACTGTCAAAAATGGAGTTTTAAATTTAAAAATGGAATACATTTAACAATTTTCCATGAGAACAATCCATTGGGTCCCACAACATAATACACACGGTTAACGGCAACACAACGGTACAACAACTTTGTGAGAAAAAGCAAATAAAAAAGAGACGAACGATTCTTGTTTCTTTTTTTCCTCTCGATGTTTAAATTTGTATCACAAACACCTGTCAAGTAGGTCATTTACAGTGCCGAATACGCGCGCCGCTCGTGGGGCTCAATCGAGGACTGTCCGCAATTGTTTACTGTAGGTACACCGTCGACTGTACAAAGAGTATCTTTATATAGTGTACCTTTTTGTAGATGTGTCACACTGTCCTCTACGAGGTTGTAAAGTGAAAGTATAAGAAAGTGTTCGCGGTTGTTTACATTTTATTATATATGTATTCTTTATAAGTTATATGTTCCTTTTTATAGCCAAACTTATCAAAAAAAATTACCTACAATACCAGTCAGATAAGTCTGTACCATCCCATTCTTTTCCGCGGGTGTCGTATGAAAAAACTAAAGGAAGTATTTTTCGTGAAATGAATTAGTGAGCAACGACCTGGCAGTATTCTTAGAAGTATTAATTTAATTAGTGCCAGTTATCGCTTAGTATCAGGTGGGTCGTGACTGTCACCATAAGCAATAAAAACACAGAACAGAATAAAGTCCTGAATGTAACCAAAGTTAAGGTAAATATTCTAAGCCCATAATTTAAAAAATATAGTCGTATTGTCCATCAAATAATGTTGCTGCTACTTGCAGTTTTCATATAACTATTTACATAGCACGATAAATAAATAAACATAATGTAATGTACTTAGTTCTTGCAATACATATTTGTTTTATCTATAGAAATACCTTTACATAAGAAGTTAGTGATAGGCCGTCATCCTTATAAATATGTGGTAATCGCTGGTGAAACCTTGTAGCCCCTATTAGGTTACTCACATTAACAGCAAGCCTGCTCTTTCACGCTTTTGTGGAGAAAGAAGTCGCATTTGCCATTCTACACTTATGGTTGTAATATCATAGGGAAAACTGAATGAGATTTATGATTTGATTTTGTGATATTTCGTTTAAACATACTCACAATAGTAATCTATGAAATTACAGTGTATTTATATAGGGTGCTCACCGCACAACTTTATTTATATAAACTATATTCTTACAAGATTTTTCAGCAAAAGTACTAATAAACTTTGAGTGGTATTTTTTTACCATAGAGCAGATAGCAGTTCGGCGGTTCTTCAACATTCACGAGTATATATAGATTGAAAACACAAACTTATCATAGCTACATAAATAACAGTAGTAAGTATCCTTAGAATGGCTTGCTTCTCTGCTGGTTATAGGTGTGATGTAAGGGAATTTGGTGGCACTATAATATAATATACGTATATGTATATAATAATATAGCATAAACTAGACTCGGACTACTTTACCTAAATATATAGACCGCCGGTCTGTGCGTTAGATAATCTTTGCGCGCTAGGTAGACGCGGCACCGCGGCAAGTCGGCACATCGGGCATTCCGGCCAACATCGCCCGCTGGCGAAAGTAAACCTTACCAATTTTACGCGAGCCTCTTTACACGCACCCAGATACTTATTTTATACCCAAAATAGAGTTCTAGAAAATATCTTTTCCCTTGGCAGAATTATGTTATATCTTACTTTGGTTCATCTCGTTTGTTCTCAGTTTCTAGAGTGTTAGTGTCTCTGTGTTCGATTGTAGTTGTAACGAGCTGGTCAGAGCATTGTGGATGGAGATACAATGCCCCGTAAGGCCAAGGGAACAATTTTATATTATTAATTTACAATTATAAAACGTTATTTTAATTAGATGTGGGATTAAAAATAACAATGTTTATTGTTATTTTAAAAAAAATATTACATTTAACCTGAACAATTTTAAAACAGTCGTAGGCCGCATACCTGGGTTTACCCTTTGTGTGTTTATCAGGATTTTTTTTTATTTCTACACTAATATTATAAAGAGGAAAACTTTGTTTGTTTGGTTGTAATGAATAGGCTCAAAAACTACTGGACCGTTTTTAAAAATTCTTTCACCATTCGAAAGCTACATTATCCACGAGTAACATAGGTTAAAATTTATTTTGGAAAAAAAATAGGGTTCCGTAAGATACTTGGGTTTTTTCGGACACAAGGTGTAAAAAATCAACCAGAAAAGTTACTTATTTTGCGTACGCTGCCTAAACTATAAAAGATAGAACCATAAAATGTTCTAATTAATTGTAGATCTTATAAATATCTACAAAAAGTCCGCGGCACGCTATCTATGTCGAGTGAGGCCCAACAACTATTTTTTTATTTAAAAATCTTGAATTTTTTTGGACTACATTTAAAAGCATTTATTTTACTCATGCTATTAATCCTTATCAAAATAAATTTCATCATTAAGTACAGTTTATGTAGATAATATTTGGTCTGTGAATGATTAAAATTGGACATTTGGTTTCGAAGTTATGGCGAAATTAAAATATTACGATTTCTGCTGCACGGCCCGTTTCGGAGCGTCACCAAGGCGGGGGTGCGCATACGAGAGGGGAGTTTAGATCTATGAGTAAGGTACCCGCGCGGCTCCCTACGCAGCGGTCGTGCGTGAAGTCTAATAATTTTCGCGCGATTTTTTTTAGATTTCTTTCTTAAAAGTACACCTACGCAAAAGTTCTTCTCAGAGCTAAACAACAGTTCTTCTCAGAGCTAATCAAAAGTTCTTTTCAGAGCTAGAATATTACACGCTATTAGCATTTTCTTAAACGTTTGAAAATGCCTAAGAGAGCCAGGTCTCAACTTTCTAAACATAGTTCTCAAGCACGGGCAGCAAGAATACGTCGTATGGGAGAATCTTCACCTGAACGTTCACAACGCCTTGCTGAACAAAATCAGAGAAACTCTCAGGTACGCGCACGAGAGTCGAGTGTCGAACGTTCGCAACGCCTTGCACAACAAAATCTGAGAACCTTTTGAGTTACGTGCACGAGAGTCGAGGCTGGAGCGTACCCAACGTCTTCATGAACAAAATATAAGGACCTCTCAGTTGCGCGAAAGAGAGTCGAGTGTCGAGCGTTTGCAGCGACTTAGAGCTCAGGCAGAGAGAGAGCAGTTGTCTACAAATAGAGTTCGCAATCGAATTTTAGCTAGCAGCAACAGACTGGCTTTCAGATATGATCCGCAGGTTGATTATGCACAACAAGCGTCCGTCCAAATCGGAATAAGATCTGCTCTAACTGCTCTGCCAAGAAATGGGCGGACGAACCTAATGGTATGTGCTGTGCTTCAGGTAAAGTTTGTCTTCCTAACCTTCAGGAGCCGCCACAACCAATAAAAAATCTTTTAACTAATAACCATCCATTATCTGGTCATTTTTTAACAAATATACGTAAATACAATAGTCTTTTTCAAATGACTTCTTTTGGCGCAAAAGAAATCGGAGAAGGTAATTTTATGCCCACTTTTAAAATTGAAGGACAGGTGTATCGTCTCATTGGTAGCCTTTTACCACCATCAGGCCAAAACCCACAGTTCTTGCAAATATATTTTATTTCGGATGCAGACCAGTTACCGTTGCGATCAAGCATCGCACCAACCTTAAAAATGGATTTAATTCGCGAATTACAGACCGCTCTGAATAATCATAACGTGTAAATACGAAGTCTTAAACAAAACTTAGAAATTTTGAAATAAAACTTCGTTTACGGAATCTATCGCGTTTACTTAATTTTACTACTATCCCGACGTTTCGAATACTTTACAGCATTCATGATCACGGGTGGACTTAGATGATAGACGTCCGAATAAGCGCTAACTGTGTCTTGCAATCTTGTGGTGTGCCTTCTTGTGTTCTGTTTGGTGAGGCCAAAAAAAAAATTTTGAAAAATCATATACTGTGGGTAGACGAGACCGTTGAAATAACATATCAGCTTTGGACGTCTATCATCTAAGTCCACCCGTGATCATGAATGCTGTAAAGTATTCGAAACGTCGGGATAGTAGTAAAATTAAGTAAACGCGATAGATTCCGTAAACGAAGTTTTATTTCAAAATGTGTAACATTCGCGTAAATATCAGAAAGTATTACAAAACTTAGAACTCAATTCCTCAGATAATTTAAAGTTAATTATTCATTCAGATCGCACTCCACAGACAGCACACAGAGGCAGATATAATGCTCCTACTGTAAACGAGGCAGCCGTTCTCTTGGTCGATGAAGACAAAGGTCCCAGGGATATAGTCTTACACGGTAGAGACGGACAGCTCAAAAGAGTTTCTGAGCTACATCGGTCCTATGATTCACTACAGTATCCTGTAATGTTTGTGATAGGAGAAGACGGTTATTATTTGACTATCCCTCAGCAGGGTTCTGCGCGTAATAAAACTGTTTCATGTATGCAATTTTATGCATTTAGATTAATATTTAGAACTAACTCTTTTAATCCGTTATATTATTACAGAGACTTATTTAGTCAATATTGTGTTGTGGCGAAAATGATATCGGAAAGATTAAATTATATTTCTCGGAATCAACAAAGACTGAGGTCTGATGACTACATTCATCTCAGAGATACCTTAAATCATGAGGCAAATGTTGATCCATCAAATATCGGTCAACATGTCATGTCGCCATCGTCATTTACGGGTTCTCCGCGTTTCATGCACAAGAAAACGCAGGACGCGATGACGTACGTCCGAAATTATGGCAGAATTGACTTATTTGTCACTTTTACATGTAACCCCGAATGGCCTGAAATTAAGGCGGAGCTGCTACCAGGACAACGGTCTTTCGACCGTCATGACATAATTTCACGTGTATTTAATTTAAAGATGAAGAAATTCATCAAATTATTTGTCAAAGAACAGATATTCGGTAAAGTAAAATGTTACATGGCAAGTGTGGAGTGACAAAAGCGCGGTTTACCTCATTATTATTTGCTGTTCTGGCTAGAAACTAAAATACAACCAGATGAGATCGACAGTGTCATAGTTGCGGAGCTACACGACATTATAACTAAAAATATGGTACATGGACCCTGCAGAGAACATAATTTAGCTGCACCATGCATGAAGAACGGTGCCTGCACAGAAAAATATCCTCGCCATTTCATGAACGATACCCAGACTGGAGAGGATGGGTATCCAGTTTATCTTAGGCGCGATACAGGAAATGGCGGTCGGAGCACTACGCTACAAATCAGGGGCAACATGGTGACGATAGATAATAAGTGGATTGTTCCATACTCCCCGCTGCTATGTAAGACTTTTAACGCTCATATAAACGTGGAGTATTGCCACTCTATCCAAGCCATTAAATATATTTGTAAGTATATACATAAAGGTTCAGATCAGGCAACTTTTAGCCTTAGAAACCCACACGATGAGGTCGAAAACTATTTAAATGGCAGGTACATAAGCACATCTGAAGCTGTCTGGCGATTATTTGAATTTCTCATTCACGACCGGCATCCTACTGTAGTGCATTTGGCCGTTCATCTAGAGAACGGTCAAAGGGTGTATTTTACACCAGGGACAGCTCATCAAGTTGTCCAAAACCCACGCAATACCACATTACTGGCATTTTTTGCTCTCTGTAATGAAGATGAATTCGAGAAAACTCTTCTGTATCATGAAGTCCCGCAATACTATACATGGGCAAATAATAAATTCACTAGAAGGAGGCGTTGTGAAGATGTAGTTGGAGATCCGGGGAAAAAAAAATATGCCGCTTTAGGTAGAGTCTACGGGATACATCCATCACAATCAGAGTGTTTTTATTTTAGGATTCTACTGCACCACGTACGCGGTCGGACCTCATTTGCATACCTTAAAACTGTAAACGGTATTGTCAAAGAGACGTATCAAGCAGCTTGCCGTGACCAAGGTTTATTTGAAAACGATGACCATTGGGGTAACACTTTAAGCGAAGCTTCGTTATCACATTGTCCAAAAAAATTAAGGGAGTTGTTCGTAGTCATACTTTTATTTTGTCAACCATCGGAACCATTGAAGTTATGGGATACTTTCAAAGACCAGTTCTGTGAAGATATTAGACATCGTATCAGACAGCAAAATCAGGATAACACTTTACCCTTCCCTGAAGTCATTTATAATGAAGGATTAATTGAAATAGAAAACAAACTACTAGAATTAAACGACAAAAATTTAAGTGATTTTGGTATACCTTCTCCTGTTCGTACCCAGAATAATACTATTGACACAATGGTACAACAGTATAACAGAAATGATTTAACAGCGTTTGTAAATGACAAAGTGGGCTAAATTAGTACCAGATCAAAGACATGCTTATGAGACTATTGTGGATAGCGTGAACAATAACATGGGGAGATTATTTTTTTTGGACGCACCAGGAGGCAACGGAAAGACTTTTCTCGCAAATTTGATACTTGCTAAGATACGGCAATCAGGGAAGATAGCGATTGCAGTTGCTTCGTCAGGAATTGCTGCAACTCTCTTGAAGGAAGGAAAAACTGCTTACTCACGCCATCCGTATCTTTAGATCAACGGCCTACGTGCTCTATTCGGAAAAATGGGCCTCTTGGTAAGTTACTGCAAGACGCGTCGTTGGTAATATGGGATGAATGCACCATGAGTCATAACGCTCATGTAGAAGCCGTAGACCGTACTTTAAAATACCTCCGAAGCTCTGCTAGTGTCATGGGTGGTATCACTTTTGTATTTGCTGGAGATTTCCGACAAACCCTTCCAGTCGTCAACAGAGGTACGCGAGCAGATATTATGAAGGCATGTTTAAAATCATCTCAACTTTGGACATCTGTTCAACATTAGAATTTGCGCACCAATATGAGAGCTCATCTACATGGAAATACGCATAGCAATTTTCCACAACAGCTGCTAAAACTTGGAGAAGGAATTTTTCCATCTTTAAATTTGGGCACCGATTATGCAGTATCCTGACATCGAAAACTTACATCAAAATTATTTTCGTTGGCTGTGTTGTAGAGCAATAGTTTCTCCCAGGAATGAAACAGTCAACGAAATAAACAATTTAATTATGCAGAAAGTACCGGGTGAAGTAAAGTGCTATAAATCCATAGACACCGTCACTAACATCGAGGACGCAGTGCACTACTCCCAGGAATTTTTAAATTCTCTGAACCCCGCTGGGCTACCATCTCATGAACTGTCGTTAAAAGTTGACACGCCGATAATGCTTCTCAGAACTTTAAGCCCCCCCAACATGTGTAATGGCATGAGACTTCTTATAAAGGAGCTAAAAGATAATTTAATAGTAGCGAAGATTATCACCGGCCCTGCAGCTGGTGAGTTAGCTCATATACCAAGAATACCCATGATTCCTACTGATTTGCCTATACCCTTCAAAAGGCTCCAATTTCCAGTAAAAATTTCTTTCGCACTAACGATAAACAAATCCCAGGGCTAAACGTTAAAATTAGTAGGAATTGATTTACGAAAAGAATGTTTTACGCATGGTCAACTTTACGTTGCCCTATCACGGGTCGAGGCTCCCGACCTTCAGTATATTTTGTTACCTGAAAATAATTTAACGTCAAATGTTGTTTATAGAGAAGCTCTACAATAATCGCTTTAGTTATCTATCCTAAAACAACGGGTTTCACTCCGGGACTGCCGGCAGAAGTGAAAACTTAGTATTAATTACATTTAAATATTTTCATCATTGACAACTTTAACATCCTCATAAAGACAATCTATGCAGCCTGCGGATAGTGACTGTTGTCGTCGATGTTAGTGTCGGTGTCTGTGAATTGACCTGGCAATCATTTTGCTGACCGTGTCTTTCCTGGGAAGGCTTTTTGCAGCGGTAACCGACATCAACGCGGGCGGAGCCGCGGGCGACCGCAATGTTAGCTAAAGATGGGCTAACAAAAAATATTGTTCACGCTATAGCATTAAGAGACTGATATGATTTGTTAGTGTAACTGTCGTAATTAATTAGTGATATGTAATTTTAAGAAATAACCTACAATAACTTAAAAATAATAATGTTTGGCGTTTGTTATTTTTATATTCTCTCATCGTTCACAGCGCTCCATGCCTATTTCACGCATATACCCCATCCTTACACACTTACAATGAGTCAGTTATTTTGGTCTACACTAGAAATTACCTAGAAATAATAATTTATATGGCAAACCAACGTTTGCCGGGTCAGCTAGTATGTCATATACATAATCTTTCGTGGCTAGATAGATAGCATCATTCATCAAATCGACAAATTCATCAAATGTTCAATTAGAAAAGGAAATATATGTGGTGACTGACTAAGAATACAGGTATAACCACCCCACTCTTTCCTGCGGGTGTCGTACGAGGCAACTAAGGGAAGTAAACAATTAACACCTATTGAATTACCGGTGGTAGAGCTGGGTACCAAGGAGTACTTACTCACTTGAGCGGGTTAGTACCACTGTCTTATGTATGACGGCCATCAAGCACGTCGATGTGGTTGTAGCCGAAGATAGACTTTTTTTAATTTCATATCTGCGGAATGAAATGGTGAGCAGCGGCTTGACAATACTATCGGTATAATTGAGGCCATGAGCGACTGTTATCGTGGTGGGCAGTGGTTCGTCTGTCTCCATAAGAATTAAAAAGGAAGCCTTTTAATTCTTATGGAGATTAAATTCAATCATTGATCTAGTGAAATGACATTACAATTGTATGAAAGTGTACGTTAACTGTAAATCTCCCTTGTTATGATTAATTTTTATAGATATTACGAGGGTGGCAAATAAGTATACAGCCCGCCTGATGGTAAGTGGTTATCGTAGTCTATAAAGTCTTGCAACACCAGTAAGAGCTTAAGATACATCAATACATGAAATTTCAGTTGATAATATATTCCTGTCTTCTGAATAATCCATCCAGTGAATATGTTATTTTTTATTGTCTCATAATAAAGACATCAACGAGTGTGGCTGAACCTGAGGGATTTTCAAAATAATTTTATGTTTCCGCAATGAAAAGTAGCATAATGTCCTTTTTCATGATGATTGGTTCAGTAGTTTCGGCGTCAAAATGTAACAAATTAACAAACAAAATCAGTATTCAGTCTCTGCTAATGATTTGATTGTGAATATGAGTTTATTAACTTTCCTGAGTGGAAAAGTATTAAAATAAAAATTTTATGTCTCGCGATATTGCTCACTTGTCAGAGGACGTTTACACATACAATTGAATCCCCGTCAGTTGTGGAATTAAATGTATATCATACTTTTTTCTAATGCGCAAAGTCTTTGCATTTTACACAAAGTTTTTAAATAATAAATTAGCGTACATACAACGGAAAATATTTCTAAAGCACATAGTTACAGCAAGAGCGCCTGCATAATATTATGAGCAAACTTCAATCGAATAACAATGTACTATTTTAAAATCAAGATTCGTCTATGGAGTTGCTTTTTAGTTATTTATTATCATATTTTGTCACATCGTTCGTTCTATTTAAGTTGCTACCGCATAAATTAACTTGAACTTTTTCCGGTCCACCCAAGCCATTGGGGTGGGAAGTTGATAATTTGTACTATTACAGCACCGACGCAGTTAAAAATACTTTGGAAAATCCAAAAGTGAACGCCCCTTCTTCATTTTTTACAATAAGATTGATTAGGTATTTGATAATTAACTATGTATTGGTCTTACTAAGTAGTTTTCAATAAATCACATAGATAGCGCTAATTTCAAAAAGTACATTGGTTTTCATGTCTTATACGCCATCCAGCGCTAATTTTAAGAACTAGTTCTATATTGGTCTATAGAAATAATTCTCACGAAATAAGGCGCTGGTTTTAGTGTCGAATCGAGCGTAAATATTCACTATTTTTTCGTTTATTTAATAATAATTAAATGCTGGTGCCACATGTGATTTAATAGATCAGCATTCGGTACCGGCATCCTCTGATGACATTAGTATGGATGAAGTTGAATGGGCGATTAGAAGTTTGAAAAATTGTAAGGCAGCGGGTATTGATATGGTGTCTGCTGAGATGATCAAGCTTGGAGGCTCATGAGTCTGGGAATCCTTCCTGATGCTTCTCAATTTATGTTGGAGCTCAGGAATGGTTCCCAAGGACTGGAGAAGCGCAGTCATCGTGCCCTTGTTTAAAAACAAGGGTTCACATTATGACTGTGCAAACTACAGAGCCATAAGCTTGACCAGTTTGGCAGCCAAAAGTTGTTTGTTGAAAGAAGAATGAGGATGGTGTCTGATCAATTTTTATGTGAGGCACAAGGAGGTTTCAGGTGTGGACGAGGATACATGGATCAAGTGTTTTCTCTGCGCAACATTGTGGAGAAGCATTTGGCTGTAGGCCAGAGGGTTTTCTGCAGTTTTGTGGATTTGGAGAAAGCATTTGACACTGTTGTACGAAAGGAACTTTGGGACATTTTGCCGGAGTATGGTATTAGCGGTAGACTGCTACAAGCGGTGCAGGCCAACTACATGGACTGCAGAGCTTGTGTGCGGCTGGATGATGGAATGCCACCCTGGTTTGACGTCAATATCGGCGTTAAACAGCTGCGTTCTATCAGCCAGACTGTTTATCGTATATCTGGATAAATGTCCACAAAGGTTGAATGAAATTAATGTGGGAGTCCATATGGGCGACTAAGTGGTTAACTCGATGCTATATGCAGACGATGCGGTCCTATTAGCGCAGTCTGCGACTGACCTGCAAACCCTAGTCGACGTAATGGCAGAAGATTGTAAGAAAAGGGACCTACGTGTGAATGTGAGCAAAACCAAAGTAATGGTTTTTGAAAGAGAAGAAGCCAGAACAGATGTCAGAGTAGCAATAGGAAATGGTGTGCTAGAACAAGTGGATGAATTTGTATATCTTGGATGTGGATTCAGTCGGGATGGAAGGTACACCACTGATGTAGAAAGAAAAGTGAATGCGGGAAATAGAGTGAACGGAGCATTGGGACAACTTCTCGGCAGCCATCACCTCAGCCAGAAGGCACGTGTCGCAATACACAACGCAGTGCTTGTCCCAACGATATTGTATGGAAGCGAGAGTTGGATATGTAAAAAGGAGCATGAGAGCAAAATCAATGCGGTCGAAATGCGATCTCTGCGGAGAATCTGTGGAATGAGGCTGACTGACCGCATTCGTAATAACGACGTAAGAGAGCGAGTAGGTATGAAAGAGAGTATTGGTGTAAAGATGCGAAAGGGAATGCTCCGATGGTTGGGACATGTGGAAAGAATGCCGGACGAGCGACTGGCTAAGAAGATATACAATGCGAAAGTAGGTACAGGGGGAGACCGAGACTTACCTACCTAGACCAAATTGGTCATGTATTGAAGGAAGGTGGAGTCAGGAGTCTCCGAAACCGGCGAGCGTTTATGAAGAGAGTTATGAATGTTGAGGAAGCGAGACATGTATCCAAGAATAGAGCCTCTTGGCACTCTTTATCTGCCTACCCCGCAAGGGAAATGGCGTGATGATAAGTTAGTTAGTTACATATGTCTAAAAGCGGGTATATAGATATATTAAATTTAATTCAGCATCAAACTTACTAATTAGAGATTTATTACGAAGTGTGCATCAAGCGAAACACCTTTTTTTATGAAGTATGTGGTGTGGAAGATAGAGATCTATTATTGAAGTGAAGATAAATATAAATAAATTAAAACAAAAAAATAAAAATAATCTTCAGGTTTTATATCTGTATTATGAGTATTGTTTTAGCTTAAACAGTTACAATATGTAATAAAATTAAAGATTTTATTGACGTATTTTGTTATCTACTAATAGATACTGTTTATGCGGTAATAAAAATCAGTGATACAACCTTCAACTTCATTATACAGTTATTAAATAGTCTATATTTCAACTTCAAATAAATTGTCACCATCACCCATATAGGCAGCTTAATGATTATTACTTAACATCATAATCACAATTCTCTACTACCAAAAGCCTTCCGAAGATTAAGTGAAACGGCAAACGGTTCTCTATTGGTCTGGGAATACTCTTTGGAAATATAAATTGCAATAGAATATATCTACATTTTTATGTATGTTTGCTCAATTTTACAACTATGACCTAATATATTCATACACCTAATATATATAGCGATCCATCCCATGTTCGTATGAGTTTGTATTAAATGGGGATGTTTACTGTCATCATTTCACAGCAGATGGCGTATTATCGACATGGCCATTGAAGACTTTAATTTCCTTACAATTGGTAACCTGTAGTTTTAGCAATATCACTTATAATGATAACCGAATTAAAAACAAAAAAAATTGCAATCAATTTTCAGACAAACAAAGCAACTACAAATTGACAGTGGCCTCCTCGCGGACAGCGCCATCTGCGGTTAGCTTTGCCCGTAGATTGATAGAGAAAATTTAACAAAAAATTGGCAAAAATAATGTTAATGTCATCAGCACCAAACTTCACAGGATTTTCATTGAAGTCCCGCCCTTTTGCAGACCATAGAAAACATAATACACATCGACCTTATGAAATTAGAGCATATAGTCTAGATTTTATGTAGTATTTTTTTAGTATTTATAATGCACTTGGTGTGTAATAGGAACCTTAAAAAACTGACAGTTGACATTTCGTTGTTCAAAAAAACTAGAAGTACCTAATCTTACAATAAATAACTAAACATTAAAACAAAATGAGTTAACACAATTACACTTCATGTTTACCTTAAAATACATTAGTCTATATTTATCACATTATTTTAAGCGGCACACATTCATTTTATTGTCTATTCTATTTAAATAAATAGTTATGTTTTTATTTGCTAGATGGCACCACTTTCACCTGTTACTGGTTGACTAGTTACAGATATTTCATACTGATTGTGAGCCATCGTGGTGGTGGTATTCTTTTGTTTTTGAACGTTATCCGTGCCCCATAACCACTGAAAATAAAAAAATACATAAATACATCAACTATTAAGGCAACCGCATATAAAAAATTACTGGTGACTTTTGTGAGTGGTTCATATACCTACCTCCAGTCTGAGTGTTATGGGTTCGATTCCCATACAAGACAATTCTTTGTGTGATCCACAAATGGTTGTTCTTAGTGTGGGTGTACTTTGTGTCCGTGAAAATGTATGTTTGTAAAGTCCCCTGCGGTACAAGGATTACTCCATAGTGCAGGGTGTTCTCTTTAAAAAAAAACAAATAAAAAACTTTGTGATCTTGGTAAAGATACGCCCAAAGGCTCAACTAGTCTGTGACTAAGACGCAAAATAAGTTACAATAGGCAAATGGCTAGTGCAGCCAATGCTAGGATTCATGAATAGTTTTACCACTTACCATATATATAGTCACCTTATGTGATAAAAAAACTACCTACATATTCATATTGCACAAGTATACAATTTAACTACTAAACTCGGCCCAGAATGTTGGTATTTATAGATATCTTATCAAAATAAACTAATTTGCCAATATGTTATCATTAGTACTATCAAAATAAAGCTTAAATAAACCACAGTGGTTGTAGGAAATCGCACCCTATCCAACTCGAACTTGTCAAGTATGGGTACCTCGAGATGAGGGCTTACAGGGCAGTGTAGTGTTATCAGCCGTAAACATCTTAGGAGTGTTCAGAGGGAAAAAACCCGGATGGTGTCCAAGAGGGGGTTATGTTTTTTAAAGAACAAATTATTTGTGAATATGTGGAAAAAGAGAACTTTAGTGCGAGCGGGAATCGAACCTACGTCCCTTCCAATCCGGGGAAGTGCTCTAACCACTAAGCCATCGCACTGACCAATGGCCATACCGTACACATACTCGCACTAAAGTTCTCTTTTTATCTTTTCTTGTTCATCAATAAACATTAGTGCATCACCCTTGCGCTGTGTGGGAATCGAACCGGCAACACTCGGCGTTGGGGGTCGGTATATAAACCACCAAGTCACCTGTGAATTGAAATCTAAGTAATAAATAATGATACGCACCACCAGGATTGCAAAAACGGTGCCAAGTGAGTATCCCGCAAGGACGTCACTCCAGTGGTGCTTGTAGTCCGAGACCCTAGACAACGCGCAGAACCAGCTCAGCATTACTGCAATGAACTGCAGCGTGTGACGGAGCGAGTGACTGCCACACCATCTCAAACGGCTTTCTAGATACAGCTGGAATAATTAACGTATCATCATAATCAAGCACTGATATAGAGAAAGGGATAAGGTTATCGATAGGTGCAATGGCCTCAAGTACTTTTTATTTATATCTAAAGGTCATTTACTATTCCACTGTTTTCCACAATGGCCAGTTTGGTTGGAAATTTTAGCAAAGAGGTTTGTTTTATGTTTTTCTTTCCTCGAAATGATAAGCAAACAATTTAATTTAAAAAAATAATTCCTTATAAGCTACGACCCAAGAGTTTGAAGAGTTTGTCTGCGTGGACTTGTGATTGGTCCACAAAGATATAAAAAATGTGTGACTAATTATTTAGGCGTATCTCATAGGAACTTTATCGGAATAAATATTGTTCCGATCCCCAGATCTCCCCACGAGACGCCACACTTGAACTCAAAGCTTAAGTATATACAACAAAGTAGTTTTGAAGTAAAGTGGTACTTTGTAGTATTTTAATAAAAAAAGATAACTACTTCTACTCGCGGATCCGCTGCAGACTAGAGCTGGATTTTAGGTTAATTAAACCAGTTTTTAAGTCTAAACAAAACTATCAAACAAAAAATTTTCATCAAAGGATTTTTCCGTAGTTTATGCGTGATGTGCGAACAAATAAACAGACAAAACACAGTATTTTTTTTCAAATATCTTGAATGTAGAAACACAGCTCTGTTACAGCTTTATAATAGTATTATACAGATACTGCCTTACAAACAAACGTTGTGTTACCTCTGAATAGTTATTCAGTGTTTTGTCTTTGTCACTAATATGACAGTTTGACGTTGAAAGAACGGAATAAAACACTGAATAACTATTCGGAGCTTAAACAATGTTTAGTTAAGGGGGCTACAGTTTAACCTTGTTGTAATTATTCAGCCAGTTTAGCGAACTAAGGCTTTCAATCCCTATAATTCCGAGGAGACCCATGTGGCACTGTAACAGTGGGGGCTGTAGGGAATTGTGTTAACATTACATAAGGTATTTTAAGGATTATACCGTGAATAGGTCCATTAATCCACGCTCATTTAATTAAAGAACTAAAAAAAGGTAAAAATAACAATATTTTAAAGTTGTCTGTAATTGTAATACTATATAAATGCATATTAGTTAATAGTAACTACTTACCGCTAGATAAATCATGGTATAAGCTGACCACGAAGCGTGTCCACTCAGGAAACTCTTGTGCATATCTTCGAACTTGTCCGTCTCTGAACCAGTACATGTGTACTCGTGAGATAAGATGTATTTACCCTTCATTTCTGGGAGACTGCAGTTTATTGAAGGCTGGCATATCTAGACAAATATTGAAAATAATGATTTTTTGCGACGGCATCGCGAGCGTTCGAAATCATGTCACAAATATACTATTAAGGCTGTAAAAGAGCTGTCTGTACATTTTATATATTTGAGAAAAAAATGACTTTATTAGGCTATATGTATAGGCGTGTCTAAACCCACACAGATTCTTTCTTAGAGTTTTTGTCTGTTTGTCTCTTTATCTATTTGTCTGTTTGTTTGTTTGCACATCACGCAAAAACTACTGAACGGATTTTGATGCAACTTTGTGTATTTGATAGCTCTTGATTATACTTAAAAACTGGCATACATTTTATCCCGCTACTATATCGGGAACATGAGATATGGACTAAAAACCAGCTTTTGGCTGCGGCGGAGCCGCGGACTTTTAGTAGCTAGGCTAGTATTCCAATAAATTAATTAATTACAGAAATGTATAAGGCTATTGGAGTATTCCACTCACGTGCATAGTTTACATGGTGGTGAAAAAATCCGCTCCAGATACATCAATTGAAAATAATTATTTATTACTTAGTTAATTAAAAAATAACATTTCTGTAATTGCTATTAATGCTGTAGCGTGTCCATTAGTCAATATTCTATATATATGATACATTGTATTACATGTTTCCGATGTTCATATATTTTTCATTCCGTTCGATGTTGATATGTATCATATGTTCCCGATATAGTAACGAGATAAAATGTATACCAGTTTTTAAGTCTCATCAAGCACTATCAAATAAAAAAACTGCATCAAAATCCGTTGAACATCAAACACAGACAGACAAAAATGTCTAAAAAAAAATACGTTGTGTTCAAAGACGTCTATATAGCGTAATACAGACATTTTTTCTCAAATATCTAAAATGTCAGTACATTTTGTGTCAGCATACAGCTCTGTTACAGCTTCTTAATAGTTAGGAAGGAGGAAGCAGAATTGTAAGTTTGACATAGGTATATATCACTCTATTGTAAATAATTCGCACGAAATAGTTAGCGAGCCTATTATTATCAGCAATTTCAAACAGTGCACAACCTAGAATTCGAAGGTGGAACCTTGCTGTTAAGAGCAGAAAAAAAATTTTCATTAGACTATCCTCAGATGCACACTCGTTATTTTCATGCAATAAATTTCTATCCAACAAGAACCGTCCATTTTTTCGAAATACTAATTAGCATATCCTTCTAGCTTCCAGACCATAAGTATACTATTCATGTGATTGGTCTAGTCGTTACGGTATGAAAGGAAATATTCAGTTACCTCAAAGAAATGTGGCCGTAGTCTCCCGATGGTGCTTTTAGCGATATTGGTGGTCAACTCAACGAAGCAACAGCCGATGGCAAACGAGGAAGCGGATGTGTAGAAGCCACGGACCCAGGCCGGTATGCGCACACCGAGGCACCGCTGGACTGCTGAGTCTTTGCGCAGAATACTCCATTCGCATATCAGGAACTGTGGAATACACAACAGAGATGGTTTACCATCTAATAATATGTAAATACGCAGTATTGGGCGTGGTGAACATAAAATATAAAAATGAGAAATTTTTATATTTTTTTAAGCATCGCAACCGCATAATGAACACAAATTTCGAAAACTCGATAATAATAATACGTCACATTTACTATGTTTACATAGAAAGGGCGAAGTGTCAAATTTAAATGAAATCTATCCAGTAGTTTTATTGTGATGCGCCCCTAGACGCCCAACAACCCCTAGCTTCCTGATGAACGAAAACATTGTGAGATCTGCAAACTTTAAATCCCGGTTTAGTTAGTAGATTTAATATAAGGACAAACCCATAGTCACCTTGATGTCTTAGACGGTAGACATAACTCATAACCCATATAAGATTTTAATATCACTACTACAATAGACTATTTGATATTTGTATCGGAGCAATTGTATGCGTTAAAATTTTCCGTGTGTACACTTTCATAGCATTGAAAATGAATAGCATTACAATGAGACGTTATTACAGCACAATGGGACATACTATCAAATGACTGACACAAATAACTCTGGTCTAACTTGATTTACTTTTATTTTTGTTGCGTAATCAGTTGATGCATGCGTTAACGCCACAGCTCCGACTTCGTAAATCAAGTTACATTGCCTATGTTACTTTTCAATAATATTGTTTTGTATTAAATCTGATTTACTAGTTAGTTTAGTGATAAAGTCTAGTACTAAATCTGCAATTCCGACATGAATTGATATAGCCAGTTTGCCAAATAATTTCCAGGGTTAAGAAGTATTCTATGTAGATCCAGATAACGGGTGTGTCACATTTCATATAAAACCGTATAGGTAGATGATGAGATGATTTTTATGTGAGTGAGGGATTGAAAATGTCGCTTATGCGGAACACGAGGTCTCAGTTACTTATGCCGAGTCGACTTAACAAAAAATTATTGAATTTTTAAGCCAAGAAATTCTCAATAACAGATCGGAGTTTGGAACCTGGCAGTGTTTCAACCTTGTGCCCAGGATAGCATGGAAACCATTGGTCCTGCGCATGGCCTCTCTTCGGTCGTATTGGTTCGCAGTCCTATGGGACTATAAGAGACAAGAATAGGAGAACTGAAGTGGAAATGTGTAAGTGCACACTCGTGAACCATAATATCTTTGGCGTATACGTATCGTGTCTTGACACGGATAACTATAACTGAAATTATTATAATTACTTACTGATAGTAGTAGGACCAGAGATGGCTGCCTCAATAATAGAGCTAAAATTTATAACTTCAATAAGAAATTTCATGTGGAAAGAATGCCATGAAGCAATTGGTTAGGAAAATATACAATGCGAAAATGGGAGGATGTAGGTACACGGGGAGAACCACTGAAGTAATGTACTAGCATAGTTCCAGTGCCCGCCAAAAAAGGCGGAGAGACGGCACACGGCGGGTTTATTTAGTGGGTGAGGGCCCCCACACTACCCTATTCTTTACCCCGAACGACGGGGTGTGCGGTTAAGAACATTTTTTCCCGATTTAACAGAAAAAAAAGGTACAGAGGGAGACCAAGACTCACCTACCTAGACCAAATCAGTCATGTATTGAAGGAAGGTGGATTCAGGAGTTTTCGAACCGGCGAGCGCGTTTGAAGGGAATTATAAATGTTGAGGAAGCGTGAGAGATATATACAAGAATCAGAGCCTTTTAGCACTCTATTCTCTCTGCCTACCCCACCAGGGAGATGGCGTGATGATAACTAAGTAAGTAATAAGGATATGATGACATCACGAGAAGTACATATTACTAATATCATGGTTATCGCAATAAATTTATAGTTTGACATGTGCCGGTTGCTTTACATGTACACTTAACCCCTTATCAATACAAGATGATTAAAACGTGACTTCAATTATAATTTGCACTTTAAAATCACGTGCCATGGAATTACCGTATGCATTACATATTAGATTTATTATATACTAGCTTATGTTCAGAATTGTATCGAAAGAGAATTAAAATATAATAAAATATATCGCTCCATACACCATCTTCCTTTTTTTTGTTAATGCGGGAAAAAATGTTCCTAACCGCACACCCCGTCGTTCGGGGCAACGAACAGGGTAGTGCGGGGCCTTCACCCACTAAAGAAACCCGCCGTGTGTCAACTGGCCATCCCACAGGAACACCCCCATTTTTCGGGGATAAATTTTCTCTGTACTCCGGACTAAATTAGTAATAATTTACGACATCAAGAGATAACAAATCAACAAACAAGCTTATTTTCAAATTTATATATACGTAAAATATTTTTGCTAATATATTTTTTATTTAAAATTAGAGCTTATTAGCTCTAAATACGAGATCCGGTTTTTTAAATACAAGTTTCTAAAGCCACCGATCCGGTTTTTGATAGAACATGACGATATGTGATGGTGGCAAAAACCCGATCAAGACTGCTGGCAATAAGCAAGGCTCTATCATAAAAAAAACTATTTGATCTCTTTACAAAACTAACTATTTGATAATTAAATAGTTATTACAGACGTAAATGTAAGGTGTTTCTTTTCACAAGGTTTTTAAAATACATATTTTTGCCGTCCGGAGTTTGGAAATGTGCCCCGTTGACGTCAATAGGCTCGCCCCCTATTACGTGGGACTTAAACATAGCTGGCAATTCGTGGGTGTGTAATACACCTCTGCCTATCCCTTCGGGGAATACAGGCGTGATGCTATGTTTTATTTTTATTTTTGCACAACTAACATAATTACCAAGTATCATTTTTTAAATGACTTTACAAACATACAATTTAACGAAAACAAAGTACACCCAGACTCAGGAAAACCATTTGTGCTGCGTGAGAATCGAACCATCAAAACTTGGTATTGCAAGTCTGTAGATAAGCGACAAAATCAAAATTTTGGCGTATCTGGTAAAGTCCTCTTTTTTAAGTGTGAAGTTGCTATCGCATATTGGCAATTGTTTTTATAATTAAACTAACAAACTCAGTGCTGTCACTCTGTCAGCGTTGATGGCTAATATTAACACAATGTTGTAGCTATCACTGACACAACGGTAACTTAGTGGATACCGATACGGTGGAGACCAATAAACCTTCACGAATCACAGCGTGCTTACGATTATCCAAGGATATACGAGTGCATCTATTGAAACCAACTCTCAAAAAGCAAATTATACATAAATAAATATTCACGGACATTTCACACAACGTCCTCTGGTCCCAAAGTAAGCCTAACGTTTGTGCTATGGGTACCAGATTACGGATATAATTTATACATATATTACTTTGTTTTGTTAATACATACATATAATAGATAGAAAACACCCATACGCAGTACCAATATCTGTGTTCATCACATAAATGATTGTCCTGAGTGGGAATCGAACATACGATCGTGCACGGAAGTCGGTTACACTACCGACTACGCCACGAGGCTGTCCTGGCTGTCATGAACATCTCAATCGTATGGAGTTGTAATCTGAAATATTATATCCAGTCTCACCTTACATACTTTTATCTTTTTGAAAGTGTGAAAGCCAATTTGCTCTTGAGAAAAATTGTCATTCTCCCAAAACGATTGCTCAAGTGATAAGAATAAGGACTAGAGTGATAATTAAGAAGGGGATTATCACTATCAGGAAAACAAGTCTTAATCTGACGTCAAGACCTTTGACCTGACCTTTGTAGCGATAAGTATAATAGTGAATAGTCGATAGTCGTGTAATTAAGTTTATTTAGTCTTCTTGCATGTTAATAAAATTTATACTAATAAATCTATACTAATAAAATGGAAAGACGGTTTTTTTGTTCGGTTATACTGCAAAAACTACTGAACCGATCGGAATAATACTTACGCCATAAGATGCAGTGTGTTTCGGAGAAGGTTTTAGTATGATATGTTGGTGATTACTTATCCATAACCTATATTTTTGATGTGAAAAATCTAATGCGGAGGGAGGGTAAAACTGACCGTAGCGCTTATACCTAATAATAGGAATCCTATCTGAAATTGATTTTTCATCAGACAATACTATGACGCGAGCGAAGCTGCGGGGAATGTACCTACTAGTGATTATATAAATCCTGCACAGTTTTCCTTACCATGATCGTCAGTCTGTGCAAACAATGTAGTTACTAGACAAATTATATTCAATGACGATACGTGATAAACTTAGCAAAAAAGGTGATAATCATGCGGTCATTTGTTATAAAAACAACTATGCGATATTACATTGACTATTTTTCTGTAGACCAGATAACAACGTACCTTTATTGTAAATATAGTTCATTGGATATTGGATTGAATCATCTATAGTTAAAGGTCGATGGACCTTCGTCAACGACATGACTACTATAAAACCCTATACAAATTTGTCCGACAGATGAGGGCGGCACACAAGTTTCTTAGATAGAATGTGATGGTCCGGAGTATATTTCATGATATCTTTAGTAGGCAGAGCTTCTGGAGGAAGAAGAGAAGAGGCAAATTGCCCCCGTAGCTATCATTTTGTATTTCACATTTTCGCACTTTGTGTTACGTAAAATAAATCTAAATTATATGTTTATATAACAAAAAAAAACTACTAGTAATCTAGGTGTCTCATAAAAGAAAATATAAACATTCACTGGCCGATGGAAAATAGGTATCTATATCAAAATGTGTTTCTAAAGAGGTACATATATTTTTAAATGCTAGATTTTCTTTTTTCATCAGGGTAGCTAGTTGATTGTTACAATTATTATAAAGAGTAATTTAATTAAGAGTAATTTTACTAAATTAATGTACCTATACATGTATATAAAACCACTGTAGCAATATTGATTATCTAAATAAATCGGATTTCTGAATAACGATGTCGCTAGTCACATCGAGTCTTTACGCATCATCATTACGACTCATAAAAACTCGCTTATCGGAACGGTCTTCTGACCTTCTCATAATAGAGCGAAATTAGACTAATTAGTGTTCTACACTGTCTACACTATAATGGAACAGGGCTTGGTTTAATTTTCTTGGCCAGAACTGAACTGGGAAAAAGCCGGGGATTTTATTCATATTACATGAAGGAATACAATGTTTGTGGGTTAACTATCTATATAAATAAAAATGAATCGCCAAAATGTATGTACGCGCATAACTTCCGAACGACTGCACTAAATTGGATAATTCTTTTTTTATTGTCTTCGTTATAGCCAGGACAAGTTTCTACACAACTACAATTTAAAAAAATAGAACAGAAACTTTAAAAAAATCTCATAATATGAAAAGTAATTGAGTGAATGAGACAGAACACTGTGAGTTAGTTTCGATACATCAAACGTCTCTGGAATTATTGATAATCCGACAGATTTGAATTCACCATAAGTGTTATATTTCTTCATCATCAAGCATCTGGGAGGGTATTCCAGGAAATGCAGATTCAAATCTTGCTCGTGATTCGAAATATAGTTATTTAATTTACTAATACTGTGAATGGGAGATTTTCGTGAAAGCTTCTGAAGCCTACCAATCCGCACTGGGCCATAATGATAGACTAGGGGCTTCTCGTTATGAAGACAAATTCGTACCCACCAGTGGTTGTGTAATGGGTTGTGAGTTAAGTGCCTGCTACACGGTTGTAAACCAATGCCCTAACAGAGGTGACCTTGGTTAGCGGCCGATTTATCTGTTTTAAAAATTTAATTTGGTTGCAAACCGCTGTCTACACTGAACTGAAATGCAGGTTTTCTCATGATGTTTTTCTTCATAGAGCAGGGATAATTAGCAAGAAATACACAAATAATTAAACAGAATCTGGGTTGTGTGTTGTGACCTGAAACTGAGGATCGAAATTGATACCATACCATACCGATAGTCTTTGATTTCACCACCAGGTTTTCCTACTAAAATTTAGGTGACCCTGAGATAAAGTCCTGAAATATGGCGTAGTAAAAGAAAATTCCGAGGCCGTGTAGGGCCGGCTTTAGAATTGTCCCACCCCTCTCTACCCACGGGAGTCGTAAGAGTCGACTGAAGGAATACCAGGGGAATAGGCCGCAGCACTCCCTCGAGTATTAACAACATCCACTGCGATCGCCAACCCGCCTGCCAAGCGTGGCGATTACGCTATTATCCCCCATGATGGGACCGCTCCTTGTGGCGTTCTCTTGGGGAGCCCTATGTCCAGCAATGGATGTTGAAAGGCTGATAGATGGAGATGAGAATAGAAAATTTCAAGGTATACTCACACATTCCCTCGAAGGTGCGACGCTCAATAGAGGGTACCCGAAAGGGTAAGCCGCCGGCGGACCACCGAAGAGAATGTAACATAGTTCCAGTGGCCCACCAATAAAAGCGGAGAGACGGCACACGGCGGGTTTCTTTAGTGGGTGAAGGGCCCACACTACCCTGTTCGTTGCCCCGAACGACGGGGTGTGCGTTTAGGAACATTTTTTCCTGCCTTAACAAAAAAAAATGGTATACTCACACTAAATATAGGTAACAGTATCCCCACTAGCCTCAGCACTGGAACTGTGACTGTATCTGATGAGTAAGGGTACTTGAGAGATTCATCATCACAGAAAAACCCCCTTTGGAATGGCGTCCATACTGTATTCGTCGCATTAATGCATAGACCAACTGTAACAATATTATAAATAATAAATAAATAAATAAATTCACGGACATTTTTTTTTTTTTTTTTTTTGCACACGTCGTCCCCTGGTCCCAAACTAAGCTTAATGCTTGTGCTATGGGTATCAGATTACGGATATAATACATATATTACTTTTTTTTTGTAAATACATACATATAATAGATAGAAAACACCCAGACGCAGTACAAATATCTGTGTTCATCACACAAATATTTGTCCTGAGTGGGAATCGAACTCACGACCTCGTGCACGGAAGTCGGTTACACTACCGACTACGCCATGAGACCCGTCAAAAAAATATTCACGGACATTTCACTCAACGTTCTCTGGTCCCAAACTAAGCTTAACGCTTGTGCTATCGGTACCAGATTACGGATATAATACATGTATAACTTTTTTTTTGTAAATATATACATATAAACACCCAGACGCAGTACATTTGTACTTTGTGTATCTGTGTGCCTCACACAAATAATTGTCCTGAGTGGGAATCGAATATATAATATCCATTCATCCATCAGCCTTTTGAAGTCCACTGCTGGACATAGGCCTCCCCAAGAGAACGCCACAACATGTGTCTCGCTCATATGGGGGATAGTGCCGTAATTGCCACGCTTGGCAGGCGGGTTGCCGATCGCAGTGGATGTTGTTAATACTCGAGGGAGTGCTGTTGCCCACTCCACCGGTATTTCCTCAGTCGGCTTTTACGACTCCCACGGGTAGAGAGGGGTGGGACAATTCTAAAGCCGGCCCCACACGGCACTGTGCACAAGGGGGAATATAATATACACAAAATATATTATTACCGTTCAAAGCGATTATAAAAGTTGTGTTCAAAGATTGATTAAAAGCTTTTATTTCTTTACAGTAATACTGCCTACGGGTCCCACTGTTGGAAATGAGTCTCCTTCATAAGAGTTCTGATGAGTTACAGGATTTAGTTAGATACTTTTTTATAATACGCGGGTGGCAAACAAGCATATGGTGCACCTTATAGTACGCAGCGCGTCGCCAACTCCAAGAAAAGGTCACCACCACGTCAAGGTAGATTGTAAGGAGAGGATACGGAGGGGGTTTAGGCCTTCAGCGCTCTCACTCAATATATATGATAGTAGGGATACCTTTTTTTTTTTTTGTTAAGGCGGGAAAAAATTTTCCTAACCGCACACCCCGTCGTTCGGGGCAACGAACAGGGTAGTGTGGGGCCTGCACCCACTAAAGAAACCCGCCGTGTGCCATCTCTCCGCCTTTATTGGCGGGCCACTGGAACTGGGTTACATTCTTTCAGTGGTATAGTAGGGATACCTAACGTTGTTTCATGCTGATCTTCTATGAAAGGGTGGTACTTCTTCGGCCGAGCCCTCACATTCATGCCGAGACATGCAACGCTCTACAATCTTGTGAAACTGTCTTCTTAATTATATTTATGTCAATGACTTTTGCTTATACACTAAGGCTGATACTTTTCATAGCTTATAGTGACTGTGAGATAGACTCTACAATACTAAGACTACACGCATTTGAACCGCTATCTCTCACTAAAACCAAAATACATTTAGGTGCTTAATGGTCACACGAGAAACAGTGGTACTGGGCTCGGATCTGATAACAAGTGAGTGCTCCCACTTGTACTCAAACATTTTGGGCCTCGTGGCGTAGTCGGTAGTGTAACCGACTTCCGTGCACGAGGACGTGGGTTCGGTTCCCACTCAGGACAATTATTTGTGTCATGAACACAGATATGTGTACTGCATCTGGGTGTTTTCTATCTATTATATGTATGTATTTATAAGAAAAAGTAATATATGTATTATATCCGTAATCTGGTACCCATAGCTTAAGCGTTAAGCTTAGTTTGAGACTAGAGGATGCTGTGTGTAATGTCCGTGAAAAAAAAATCATGCCAAAAGTAATAGAATGGGTGATATTTGCTGTCCTTAGTCGAGACGTACGTACGTAAAGTAATGGGGTTGTGACACTTGTATTCCGGGCCCATCACCACTACCTACCTACCGTTCACCCACCATCCCACGGACCTTATCTGAATGTAGCTTATACATATAATAAGTTAATTTTATTAACTGCCTCGGTGGTGTAGCGGTAGTGTATGCGACTGCTAATCATGAGGTCTCGGGTTCGATGCCCGGGTCGAACAATGTTATTGCGCTTTTTCCTAAAAAGAAAAATTCTCAGTAGCAGCCCGGAGTTTGAAAATGTGCCCGGTAGACGACAATAGGCTCGCCCCCTATTACGTGGGGCTTAAACATAGCTGGCGAATCGTGGGTGTGTAATACACCTCTGCCTACCGCTTCGGGGAATGCAGGCGTGATGCTATGATGCTAATATAATTAGGATCAATTGTAACGTCGGCTACAAACGATACCATTTATACATAAAAGGTGTATAAAGATTTTTACATAGTTAATGCTTTTTTTTTTTTGTTTAGCAGTTGTTCATAGATATGACGAATTTATACAAACACGACGTCTACATATCTACATAATTAGCTATTTAGTTTTTGGTGAAGCCTGTTGTAGGCAAATTTAAAATCAAATATTTTATTTATTTTCGCATTATCTTTAAATTTAAATATAATACTAGATTAAAACTTGTTCTGTTTTAATATATTTACATATTAAATATGTTAATATTATTTAAACTTTAATCTTAGGCTACTCTACGAGAATTCTAGCAAAAGGCCCCTTTTTGTTTATGTTTTAAATATGCAATATATTACACAAGAGGAGCTGGCAGGCGTTGTGCTTCTCAAATTTGGCTTGTAGCTCCAGAAAATTTTATCGATATTTGGATATTGGTGGGCGTTTTACAAAGTAAAATAGTGGAATCAAAGCCACCCATCCATCCATCCATCCATCAGCCTTTTAAAGTCCACTGCTGGACATAGGCCTCCCCAAGAATGGGGGATAGTGCCGTAAGCGCCACGCTTGGCAGGAGGGTTGGCGATCGCAGTAGATGTTAATACTTGAATGAGTGCTGCTGCCCACTCCTCCTGTATTCCCTCAGTTGGCTCTTACGACTCCTATGGGTGGAGAGGGGTGGGACAATTATACAGACGGCCCTACACGGCTAAAGTCACCAGACACAAAACAGGGACAGACAAAAAACTTTATCAAAATCGGTGCAGGTGTTTTTTTTATGCTACGCGGATGCCATACAAGCATACGAACCACCTGATGGTAAGCGGTTACTGTAGCCTATAGACACTAGCAACACCAGAGACATCACACGAACGTCTCCTACTCCATGGACAGGAATGGGAGATGGAAAACAACGATAATAAGGAGATCATAAGGAGGATGTTTGGTCCGAGCTCAGTGACTAACACACGTACAAAAGAATTATATTGGTCTCTCAGAACGTGACGATAAGCTGGCAATAGGGGAAAGGCTTAATGGCGGGCCTGGTAAAAAAAAATCATCGATATATTCGCTTCGGTACCGGCCATTTAAAAATAGAACACAAAACTACCTACTACCCTGAGTTAAAATTTTTGGCAATATTTAAAGACTAGTTTTCAATTATTTGGTTTTTTTTACTGTTGTGGAATCTCAAGTAGCTACCTAATTATTTTCAAATCAAAGCAGATCCAAATATAATAATTTATTGAGAAAAATTTTCGGGCTTCCCCTCGATTTTTCCCGAACGAGCGCTACTAATAATTTATAAAAAAAAATACACACATACTTTTGAAAATCAGAAGTGTGTGTCATGTGAAACTGGGGATCGAAGTCAATATCAATGTGGTAGCCCTTGGTTTCACCACTAGGCAATCAGTGATATTGACCATTTATATAAACAATCAATTGGTTGCATTTGAAGTTGAATAGTTTTGACATAATACTTACTAATATGTATGTCAAGTGATCTCTTGTGATATATATATATATATCACTTAAAATCACAATAATTATGTTATTTAGATCGGATATAAGTTCAGCTCTTGACATGCTCCACAAGCCGGGTTTGAATCCGCGTCCTCTGAATACCATTCGGATACTGTCATCTAAGCTATTGGGACATTCAGTTCATCAACTTCCATAACACATTCTTTCTTACCGTTGTATTTACATACAATCTTATTTATCACAACTAACAAAAAAAACAACATAGTATCACGCCTATATTCCCGAAGGGGTAGGCAGAGTTGTACTACACACCCATGATTCGCCAGCTATGTTTAAGTCCCACGTAGATAATAGGGGGCGAGCCTATTGCCGTCTACCGGGCATATTTCCAAACTCCAGGCTACTACTGAGAATTTTTCTTTTTACGAAAAACCTCAATAACACTGGCCGACCCGGGGATCAAACCCGTGACATCGTGATCAGCAGTTGCTTACACTACCGCTGCACCACAAAGGCAGTTTTTTTTTTTTCACCACAGATCACAACTAACAATTACCAAATATACCTAAATATGATGTTATTTTAGACATACTTTAAGCACTCGACAAGCTATTATTTAATAGAATACAGAGCGCGAAGATGTGAAGTAGAAAAATATATGCATCTTCTGGATTACCCCTCCCAGACGCTCCTGCCTACCTACCACCATGCTGATGTTCTGTGAGAAGGTGGTACTTGCCCTATCGAGCCGGCACATTCATGCTGGGATAAGCAATTGGACAAATATTATTTGATTTTCAGTAGTTTGCTAAACTAGCGAAACAATAACTATAATATGTACGGAGCTAGCTAGCAAATATTAATGTAATAATACCTTTTATAATTAAAATTCAATGTTATTTTATTAACAGGTTATAGGTATAGGTATATCTCGTAACATTCTGCGCACGGCTGTTTTACGCATGAGTTAGGTAGTTTGGTGTAACGCGTACCTATTTCTTGATTTTATTTTTTACTATATTATTACCGGATCTAAATGTGAATCTAAACCATCCAGGGCGTCACCCAAACGCATACAAAAAAAAACATACAAATCAGTCCAGCCGTTTAGAAAGAGTTCCGTGACATACAAATGTACAGTAGAAAATATACAAAGATGATCCTGTTGGTCACTTTTGAAGCCAATATATTGGTGCTTTTTGTTGAAGAAATCCCCGTTATTTTGTCCTGTACTGTATACCTATATAAACAGATTAATCACGACACAAAAAATGTTGGAAAAACTCTTATCAATGACTAGCCCATATTATTAGCTTCTATAGCAAATAATGAATAATATTTAACCAAACCAACGGCCGTGCTTCCGCCAAGCCTCGCCTAATTCACGTGTATTTTGGTTCACCTATTCTAAAATATGGAGAAACGTCTTTAATTTTCATACATATAAATTGATAATACCTATCTAATATAAAATTCGAATATGCCATATTGTTGAGATTTCTGTTGTTGCTTACATGTGTAACATATTTTTTATTAAATATCCATATATTATTATAAACATTAATACCATTAGTTGAATATTTATAATATGATAGCTACTCAGAATAATTAATATGACATGTTGTAGTAGTAAGGAAAAGTACTACCATAGCTAATATTTTAATTTTTATGATCATCGATTTATCACGGTATACCTTCAATAATAATTATTTTAGAATTTTATACTTACATGCGATTAATATGAATCCGTCTATGACGAGCCTTTTCATTATACGAATAGATTGTTCGTTTTTAGACATCTCGCCTTCTATTGTCTTCGCCAGAAATGCAGAAGTACACTACAGTTAAATTCACTTAATTTTTCGGAAGAGTTACTAACTAGAATCTTTTATATACGCGATGTTTCTACAATGCTTGTCGGCGGGCTTGCGTCCGACAGCAAGTCGTCGTCGATACTGCCAAGTTAGTCAGTTTTCACGTCTTATATACGAAGCGTTATCTGAAAACCACTATCGTATGTCTTAAGAACAAAATCAAAAAATAAATATGATTTCAGCTCCAAGAAAGAGATGAGTACGACCCTTTGAAGAATAAATTAATGTAAACTAGCGAACCACCCTTTTTTATTGTTTAGGTGGGAAAAAATGTACCTAACCGCACACTCCGTCGTTCGGGGCAACAAACTGGGTACTGTGAGGCCCTCACCCACTAAATAAACCCGCCGTGTGCTGTCTCTCCGCCTTTATTGGCGGCCCATCGGAACCATATTACATTCCTTCAGTGGTCCCGCCCTAGCATCACCCGTCTGCAATTTACTAACGAAGGTCTTAATGATTTTGAAGAACTAAAACTAGTACCTACATTTGATGTATCTTTTATGGTTCAGCCGGCGCGTGTCGCAAATTAATTTTATCGCGACTTATTTATGAATAACAATAAATTTCTCTAATAAATACATATAACAAATTATATTATATTTATAACAATATATTATATTTATTTATCTAATATTTTGATGAATTTCTCTACTTAAAAAAGTTACATAAAATCCTTCCTTGAAAAAGTAACTATACGACAGAGAATATTGTTTTAAAATCTATAGCAAAGTTAGAAAAAGTAAAACAGACAGATGCGAATAGCGTTATATCTCTAGTTCCCAATATAGTAGCGGAATAAAATGTATATCAGTTTTTAAGTCTTATCCAGAGCTATCAAATTAAAAATCAAATCATCAGCAGCATCAAAATCCGTCTAGTAGTTTTTGCGTGATTCTCAAACAAACAAACAGATAAACAAACAGACAAAAATTAAAAAAAAATGTGTTGTGTTTAGACACGCCTATTATAGCCTATTACAGTTATTTTTTCTCAAATATATGAAATGTACAGACATAGCTCTGTTACAACTTTATAATTGTATAGACTAGTGATCTGGTGCCTTTGAATAGATGAAAATGAAATTGACTAATGAAAATATTACTAGGATTTTTGAAGAAGTACAACTTTTTTTCAACCCTTTTTCTGTCCCACTATTGGTAATAAGGATAAGGCCTATACCATATTTTATAATATATCTTAAGGTGTAGCCAGAGTATGCTGTAAATTGACTTCACCAAAAAAATGTAAATCCTATACTCTAAAAAAATCATTTACTTCAAATAGTATATTATAAGGTGTATATACTCTACTCTATATCTCTATATGTAGTATATAAATTACGTATAGAGATATAGAGTCAAATTTCCTTGGAAAATGGAAAATTATTTCAAAATCTGTAGCATAGTTTAGAAGAAGAAAACGAATAAACAGAATGATGAAAGCGACTTCACTTTATACTATAGGTAGATACGGATAGATAACATAAGTATTTTTCATCTATTCTCAAATTAATAACAGTAAACCGCACGTTACAAATACTTAAAAATAAGTACTAACTAGTACTAGTTGTGCATAAGTTCGAACTATCGATAAGGTTAAGCAACTTTCTTCTTTGACAAGTGACCACCTATTTGTTGACGCCTGACCTCCATGCTTCGGAAGGCACGTTAAGTACCTAGTGAGTCCTGGTTTTCAAATAACACCCCGGCAGTCGTTTCTAGTAGTCAGATAAATGAATAAAAAATCTGGTCTCCAGTCTTGTATTAAAGTCACCAGTTGTAGTTTAGTTAGGTCGCGGAGATCAGATAGATAGTCGCTCCGTGTAATTACTGGGGGATCAGCTAAAGCCGAACAGATTGGAAGCTGACCCTACTACCGTTTGGGATGAGGAAGGAGGACAGAGCTATATAGATAGAGATAGAGCGCTTATAAATCTTAACAACGAAGACTAACATACACATAGAATCTAATCGGGATAAAATATATTCTAAAAAAAATAATAAACGAGCAATTCTTGTATATATATATATATATATAATCTGAATTTCGGAAACGGCTCCAACGATCTTCATGAAATTTAGTATGCAGGGGGTTTCGGGGGCGATAAATCGATCTAGCTAGGTTTTATTTCTAGAAAAACGTCGTTTTATCCGGGTTTTCAGGCAATGAAAAACTGCTACAATATTATTAGAATACGAAGGTAAATTTCGCCACTATCTACAAGGTAGCTGCTATAATAGCTCCGGTAGGAAATCGGGCGGTCCCAAAACCAGAAGGCCCCGGTTTGAGTCCAGATGTATCCAGTTAGTTTTTTTTTTACCTATTTTTTCAAATTCTTTCTTTTGTGAGAAAAATACACAATTTTAAAAAAAAA
This sequence comes from Leucoma salicis, assembly GCA_948253155.1. Taxonomy (NCBI): domain Eukaryota; kingdom Metazoa; phylum Arthropoda; class Insecta; order Lepidoptera; family Erebidae; genus Leucoma; species Leucoma salicis. The sequence goes on along the minus strand of OX411820.1, from coordinate 5,534,290 downwards.
ATACCGATCATAGCTCGGTGATCCAGGTATATATTTTATCCCGTTAATGATTTTCGGCGTGGTCGACACACTGAAACGACCCATCATTTTTTTTTTGTTAAGATTGGACGAAATGTACCTCTCCGCACACCCCGTCGTTCAGGCAACGAACAGGGTAGTGTGGGGCCATCAGCCAGTAAATAAACCCGCCGTGGGCTGTCTCTCTCCTTTATTGGAGAGCCACTGGAACTATGTTACATTACTTCTGTGGTATTTTTATTTAACTCTAAACCCAACCGTAAAGTCCATGCACATGAAGTTGAAGCTAGTAAGTACATATAAAGAAATTTATATAAAAAAAAAATACGTATACTTATGTACGCGCGTGAGAAGTTATAGGTACTTCTTTGACATCATTAATAAATAAAGTAATTATTAAATTCGTAAACTGCAAAACTTGTCACAGTTATGTTTAAATACCTTGTTCGATAAAGTAACTATGTCTAATGTCACTAGATGGCGTTAGTAAAATTTTGAAATTTCTTATGAGTCGATGTTAAGAGTTTAAGTGCTTTCATACCCCCTCCATGGTAGCGTTAAACGCTAAACGCAACCTTTTGCAAGTCACATTAGAAGTTTAGGAATATAACTTCAAAAATAAATCAGGTTTTAAATTAATTCACTGCAATTTGACTGTGTGTTTTTTTAGACTACTCATAGCTCATAGTACACCTTGGGTGGCAAACAAGAATCGTAAGCGGTTACCGTAGCGTATATACGCGAGCAATACCAAACGCATCACATCGCAAACTACAAGGAAAGAGAAGGATAAGGAGAGGGATATAAGGCGCCCTCACTCACTATACGAAACACAACGGTAGGAATATCTACTGTTGTTTTAAGCTGATCTTCTGTAAGAGGTTGGTACTTCCCCGATGGAGCTGGCCTATTCATACTGGACAACCAAGGCTTTGCTACTACAAAAATGCATGTTCTAAAATAATACCATTACGAGCTATTTATTGGTTTTTATTATTTTATTACAATCTGTAAAGCCATTGGCCTTCATACTATAGGTAAATAAGTAACAAACATGTTGTACGTACTGCATTACGTTCATCTGATAACGATAACATCTAAAAATATTATACTATTGTAAAACGTATTTCAGTTATTATTAAAAGTAAATTGGCGTCATTAAAAGTCGTAATTTAGTCTATATAAGAAAAAAAATGTATTTGGATAACGGGCCTATATGCGCATCAAATTATATAATTTAGTTATTCATTTTTTTAATTATAAATATTATAAAGTAAGGTCTCTCTCCACGTTTATTCCTATAGTCTACAAGTATTTAGTTATTCTAAATCACGCAACAGATTTTAAAAAGGTTATTACTGTCGTATATTTATTTTTAAAAGGAAAGTTGTATAGGACAGCGAAGTTTATTTTTTCTAAATAATCAAATTAAATGTTTTTAATCAAGTTTATTTGCGATATAATGTGGCTATTCTTAAGATGTAGTTTAAGATACTATTGTAAACAGTTGTAGTTCTGAAAAAATTCTAAAGATTATTCAATTGCAGCCGTGTGAAGCAAGGTCATCATTACCAATAATATTATGTAGGGTTTATGTAAATTACACAAAAAGTCTTCTATCTATCTATCTTCTATATACATTGCTTGTACCGACTGACTGATGATCAACGCAGAGTCTAAACCGCTGGGGCTGCAAACTTGAAATTTTGGTAGTTGATGCTTTTTTTGTTGTAGAGATTCACTAAGAAAGGATTTTTGAAAATGTCACCCCTAAGAGGGTAAAATAAGATATAAACGGTTGTATGTAACTTTGTCATATTTAAAGTAAGAAGAACGAAACTTCAAATACCTATCTGTTCCTGGTTAGAAATAAATGTGGGATATTAAAAAAATACGCCTAAGGTGGTAAATGTGGGGGATTGAAAGCTTATATGGGAGGTTCGTTACTTTTGAAGTTAGAAGCACGATATTTCAAATACCAGTTTCTGGTTAACAATAAATGAACACGTATATCAGCGATTTTATAATTTTTACCCCTAAGAGGGTGAATTAGGGGTCGAAATTTTGCTTTAAAAGTTTTGTTATTTTTAAAAGAAGAAGCATGAAATTCTACATTAAAGCATCTTTGATCTATATTGTTTAGCATTTGACATGCTCCGCTAGTTTTTAAAGTACAAATTATTTGTGAATAAGGAAACAGAGATTTTTTGTACGAGCGGGAAATGAACCCGTGTCTTTTCCAATCCGGGGAAGTGCTCTAAGCCATATATCGTACAGATCTTTCGATCATCCCAATCTCCTTATCACATTTGTCTTTACAACCAACGCAATCTATCGGAATGCATTTACATGCATTAAACTAATATAATAAGTTTAATTTTGCAATTAAAATTCATAGTATTCGATGGCGCAATTTTTTTAAACATTTTTGATCATTATTTTATAGCATTTGACATGCTCCGCCACTTTTTAAAGTACAAATTATTTGTGAATAAGGAAAAAGAGATTTTTTGTACGAGCGGGAATTATTGAAGCATCTTATATAAAGTTTAAGTAACAAACTTTATTAACTAAGTGCAACCCGCGACTTCATTCACGTGGAATATAGGTTTTAATTTTTTTGCAGTACCCAACCTAATTATTTTTCTAAAATAATAGTATCATAAGTTACTCCTTGTAACATCTGCTATACGCCAGTGAAAGTCCCGTCCACTTGGTCCAGCCGTTATGGATATTAGCCGAAGCAAACAGCCTGACAAAAACTTTTAAATTGTTATTTTGTTGCTCTCATATGCTTTTACTAAAAAAACTGTTATTTAAACATTACAAACAGACATTTCAAATTTATTTATTTGTATAGATTAGTTATTTATTGTTTAAATTCATAGATTGAGTTATAAATAAGTTTACGCTCGATAGATGGCATTATGCACGCTTTTTAACTCGGGCTATTGTTTCGTTCCATCCATCCATCAGTATTTCAACGTCCACTGCTGGACATAGGCCTCCCCAAGAGAACGCCACAGCGAGCGGTCCCGTCTTGGGGGATAATGCCGTAATCGCCACGCTTGGCAGACGGGTTGGCGATCGCAGTGGATGTTGTTAACTCGAGAGAGTGCTGCTGCCCACTCTCCCGGTATTCCCTCAGTCGGCTCTTACGACTCCCGTGGGTAGAGAGGGGTGGGACAATTCTAAAGCCGGCCCCACACGGCTAGCCGGCACCACACAGCATTGTTTCGTTATGCCGCTTATAATTATTATATGACGAGATAACGTTAAACACACCGTAGGTTCGATTAGGCTCCGATTGAAAAGCTAAATATAAATCATTTCAATCATTCCTTCGGAGCTTGCTAATAAAAGGGCAACACTATATTTTATATGACGCTCAAGTCTTTGCTAGAGAGGTGCGGGAAGAGATAGTTGCTCATGTAGCCACACATTGGGATGATTTTTCTATTAAGTCCTATGATGCTGATGGTATTAACCATAATGGTTCCGATGAATACTTTGTTGATGTATCAGTATTTCATATATATGGAGGTTTATGTGAGTTAGTAGCAGCCGGACAAATACATCCGATATTGTAAGTATATCACAATTATGAGAAATTTTTCATAGAAGAGAACCCCGTAAAAAGGCTTCGGTTTAGATCAATACAAAACCAATCCCAATTACATTTTTATGTATATATGCCTTAGTATGGATCTGTTATATACTATCTTCAATCAGACATCTCTGATATAGTACCTACACATTTTTAGGGAGAATCCTACAAAACTTCACACAAGAATTACAAATGCTACTGGAAAGATACAGCTCAAAAAAACTAATACTAAGTATGAAAAAGGAGTTCACAGAGCTGCAGCTATTAATTACCTGAATAACCATCCGGATGTTCACAAAGCAGCCGTTTGTTGGTACGAAGAGAATTATCCAGAAAGAAGATCGAAAAGGCGATTGCTTGCATGGATGGATACAGCATTTTCTGGTATGAAGTATTCTAGGATACTTTGCGAAACGTATAGACATCTAAAATCAATTGGGAGGTGGAGATTGGGAGTTGCCGTCGGTGACTGCGATGGCTTAGCACTCTATAGCATTTCCCCAGATTGGAAGGGATGCAGATTCGAATCCCGCTCGCAGTAAAGTTCTCTTTTTCCACTTTCACTAATAATTTGTTATTTAAAGTACCTAGCCGAGCATGTCAAATGCTAAAATACTTTACGAAAATGATAAATCCGTTTTGTAGAGCACAATGAAAATACGTAAATTGTTACACCCTTTAATTTAAAAGAAGAAGCGCCTGGTATACAGTTAGTGACTGTGTTTCTCACTAACAATTCACTCTTAAATTTGGATCACCAGTAATGTTATTAAACGAAATATTCATCCCCTAAATTGTGCAATGGAACAAAGTTACTAATCAAAGCTTTTTATAAAAACGTCATAGGCGCCACAGTAATTACCGAACGTAGTGAAGAAAATACTTTTATTCCACGAATACCGTTTAGTCCATCGGGTATCCTGAACAAATTAAAATAATATAAAAGAAGACAGATCCCTCTTAATGTGTGCTTTACCAAAACAATTAAACAAGTCCCTTGGCCAGTCACTGAAAATGGCTGGCGTCGATTTAAGTAAGGACTGCTTTTCACACGGAGAGATTTATGTTGCATGCTCCAGAGTGAGTTTTAGACGCAAAAGGAAACACTGCAAATGTTGTTTACAAAGAGGTACTTATTATAGTAATTCAACCTAAAATTTTGATGAATACTAATAGTTTAATTTCATATATGAAATGAAAGAATAAACGGCTATCTTCTGCTACAGCCAAAACACACTGACGTGTTTCATGACCGGTCACACAGAAGACGGTGGTACCAACCCGTTCGGGCCCGATAGCAAGTAAGTACACTTGGTACACAGCCCTTCTTTTCTTTTGCTTTCTTCTCTTAGTCGCCTTGTACGACCGCGTGAAAGGATGGGGTGGTGACACTTGTATTCTTAGTCCGTCACCACACGGACAGATCCATGGTATAGATTCACATTTGGACTCGGAACATGGAGGATTTTTATTTTAATTTTTGACGGGCTGTTGTTTATTTTATTATTTAATGATTTTTAAGCCGCAAAATTTCACCTGTAAAATAAAAACATGAATAAAACTGGGACCGCTTATGGCAGACAAGCCGACGTTCGAGTAAACACCGTCTACCGGGTTCAGCTAGTTCATCTATAAGTAATTATATTTTGATTTATGCAAATGATTGTACTTACTGATGATTTATATGATTGAAAGATAAGAAACTACGTTAGTATCTTGTTATTGTATAACCATGTCTATTGCGTGGGTGTGTTTCTGATAACCTGAGACCCTTGCGAATCTACAATATCCGCATTTTATCGTCATTACTTTGGCCTGATAAGGAACTCATCTGCATATTTCTTTCTGTGTTAGATGTCGGTATCTGACCACACGATTCATCCTCATAATGTTGGGTTCACAGGGCTTGCGCTCCAGGTTTTTATAGATCTGTTCATTCATTATTTGAACGCCTTCGTACATCTATATCTATACTATTATAAAGCTGTAACAGAGCTGTGTCTGTACATTCAAGATATTTGAGGAAAAAATACTGTAATAGGATATTTAGGCGCACAAAACAATTTTTTTAGAATTTTTGTCTGTTTGTCAGTTTGTGTGTTCGCTCATCACGCAAAAACTACTTGATGGATTTTGAATAAACTTTTTTTATTTAAAAGGCCTTGATTAGACTTAAAAACTGGTATACATTTTATCGCGCTACTATATCGGGAACCTGAGATATAACCGAAAAACTAGAAAATTATTTAAACTAGATTTTTTTTAGAATTTATTTAAACAAATCTACTGGACGGATTTTGATACAACTTTTTTTATTTGAAAGGCCTTGATTATACTTAAAAACTGGTATACATTTTATTCCGCTACTATATCGCGAACCTAGGATATAACTGAAAATCTAGCTTTTGGATGCGGCGAAGCCGCAGGTAAAGGCTAGTACTATTATAAAGCTGTAACAGAACTATGTATGTACATTTAAGATATTTGAGAAAAAAATACTGATTTAGGCTATATAGGCGTGTCTAACATCAAACGTTTTTTTTTAGATTTTTTGTCTGTTTATCTGTTTGTTTGTTCGCGCATCACGCAAAAACTACTGAACGGATTTTGATGCAACTTTTTTTGTTTGATAGTTATTGATTAGACTTAACAACTCGTATACACTTTAACTCGCTACTGTATCTAAAACCTCGGTCCACGGGCCAAAAACTAGTCACTAAATACATTTCACGAATCCCATCCGACTTACCATAAAAATCGAATAAACTTTAATTTTTTCGGGTTACAGTATTTTGGAGGGATCGAGCTTGTTTCAAGATAGATCATCTATGATAAGAGAAATATTACAAATCCAATCACACTCAAAAGAAAACTATTTTCTAATCGTTTCAACGTTTTTATTAGGTTTCAATGGTGTTAAGACGACCTGAATTTTGATTTATAGAATGCATTTTTTAAAGTACAAATTATTTGTGAATTCCTGGGGTTTTTTGTGATTGGAAAAGACGCAGGTTCAATTCCCGCTCGTACTAAAAATCTCTATTTCCTTATTCACAAATAATTTTTACTTTAAAAAGTAGCGGAGCATGTCAAATTCTAAAAAATATAGATCAAAAATTTTATAGAATGCACCCCAAACCGTCTTATTTGATAACGGTAAAGAAAAATAAGTCAGTGTTTTCAATATCAATTTAGAAGTAAAATCAAGTACAGATTAATCGCATAATACGTCTGTTAATCTCTCTTACTGTTTCTCCTATTATGCACTTTTAAAAATAGCACCGCTTCTTTAGGACACGAATGAAAACTTACTGTGTGAATGTCACCTTAATTTTGCGTCGATGATACACTAATGAAACGTGCAGTATAATGCATTTTTGGCGGGAAAGCAATGTGCCTAACCGAACATCCCGCCGGGCCAACAAACAGGCCTCCACTTACTCTAAAAAAACCACGCTGTGTGCCATCTATCCACCTGTATTTGGCGGATTGCTGGAAGAGCTGGAACAATGTGATATTGCTTAAAATTCTCTGTATGCTTTTTTTTAATATTGTAACGTTTTTTTTATTGCTAGTAGCAGACGAGCCACGGCCCACCTGATGGTAAGTCGTAACCGTCGCTCATGGACTCAACTATACCAAGAGTATTGTCAAGCCGCTGCACACCATTTCATTTCACAGATATGAAATTAAACAATAAACGGCTATCTTCTACTACAAAACACACTGACGTGCTTCATGACCGGTCACACAGAAGACGGTGGTACTGACCCGTTCGGGCCCGATAGCAAGTTTAGTGAGTGCCCTCACTTGGTAGTCAGCCTTTTTTTTGTTAAGGCGGGAAAAAATGTTCCTAACCGCACACCCCATTGTTCGGGGCCCTGCTGTTCGTTAACAGGACCGGAACTATATTAAATTCCTTCAGTGGTTTGGTACTCAGCCCTACTACCACCAGTAATACAATGGGTGATAATTGCTTACTTCCCTTAGTCGCCTTGTACGTCAAAAATGACAGGACAAAAGAAATTGCAGTTATGCTTATATTTTGCTTAAAATGTATTAGAACATGTAAAATAAGCATATATAACGTGACTAGCTGATACCCGCGACTTCGTCAGCGTTATCTACCTATGTGTACTTATATCAAATGTAAAATCAAATTTAACATTTTTAATTCAGAAAAGTCTAAAATATGTGTGTTTCTATCTCAAAATTACTCTTTCCCTTCCTATTATTTTAACTGACCTCCTCTATATCATAATTCCTCTTCATCATTCCTCATTCTTAAAACACATTGGATATAGCTTTTCTTGGGGTAGATTACTCGCGAAGGTCGCCTTTGGTCTATAGGCTACCACGCCATGCACTCAGGGGGTGGCAAACTTACTGTCTTACTCACCATCAAGCCGTACAGCCTAGTATAATTATGTGTTATAAACATTGATGTATAAACAAAAAAAAACATAGCATTACGCCTGTATTCACCGAGGGGGAAGGCAGAGGTGTATTACACACCCACGATTTACCAGCTATGTTTAAGTCCCACGTAATAGGGGGCGAGCCTATTGCCGTCTACCGGGCACGTTCCGAATTCCGGGCAGCTCCTGAGAATTTTTCTTTTTACGAAAAAGCTCAATAACACTGCTCTCCACACCCGGGAATCGAACCCGAAACCTCATGATCAGCAGTCGCTTACACTACCACTGCACCACAGAGGCAGTCGATGTATAAAACAGAGAAGATCCACAATTAGGAACTAAAAGTGTTCATTTATGCTTACCTGCACTCATTTCCTTTAGTATTGTTTTTCGCAACTTATCAAGGTGCCTAATAATACCAAAATCTCTTTTGAAAAACTCATTGACTGTCTTTTTTTCTTTCGTTCTTTCTGAATAGTGTCATTAAGCTCACGTACGGAGTTAAAAATTGTTGTCTAATATATAAAATTCTTGTGTCACAGTGTTTGTCGCCATACTCCTCCGAAACGGCTACACCGATTCTTATGAAATTTTGTACGTATATTCAGTTGGTCTGAGAATAGAATGTAAACTATTTTTCATAACCCTAAGTGATCCACACGAAAAAAATATTTTTTATTTTTTGGACAATTTTTTTTTTATAATTTGGCATTAAAAAATACATACAACCGTAAATTTTCACCCTTCTACTGCTAACCCCTATATTTAATAGCGATATTAGTACTGTAATAATTTTCTTTGCAAAATATTTACAATAAAAAATAAGCAAAAGACCACCACTTTTACACATTAATACTTGAAATAATACAAGTTTAGGAAAATAATGCAGAGCGACGACATGATCTTCTTCATGTTCCCACCAAAACTCCGACCCGGCGAACTTCGTACCGCCTCAGAACCAATCAATTTACTTTTTAGCTGAAATTAACTTTATAATTTTTTTGTGATGTTTTTTTCCATTGTTTTAATGGTTATTCTGCTATTTCGGGTGGAGACATAATATCCTATCAAAAATCATAAAAATAATATACATACGTTTTTGAATTATAAGTGGTGTAACTAATCTTACTTTGCTTTATATAAGTATATAGCATCATAGCATCATGCCTGTATTCCCCGAAGTGGTAGGCAGAGGTGTAAGTAAAACTCTAAAAGAACTAAAGAATAATATTCAAATAAACGAAGCTGTAGTGCATTTAGATTTTAGTGAGAACTATGGACTTAAACATCATACGGATATACAGTCTTTTCATTTTGGTGGCAGCAGAAAAGAAGTATCTATACTACACACCCGCGGTTCGCCAGCTAAGTTTAAGTCCCATGTAATAGGGGGCGAGCCTATTGCCGTCTACCGGGCACATTTCCAAACTCCGGGCTGCTACTGAGAATTTTTATGGCAGGAGCCAGAAAAACATAAAATACGTAGTGTTTTAGATCCCACGATTAACGCGTACACCACCGAAGTGATGTCACACAGTTCCAGTGAAAGACGGGACACGGCGGGTTTATTTAGTGGGTGAAGGCCCCACACTACCCTGTTCGTGGCTTCATAAAACGAGGTTTGCGGTTAGGTCATGTTTTACCCACCATAACAAAAAAATAGCAATTATTAAACCGTATCTACAACTAAACAAAATCAATCTTTAACTTCATGAGTAGTATAAGCAGCAACGTATGAAAATACTTCCGACAGATGGTGCAGGCGTCACCCAAAGACGTTAAGTATGAATGTGTTGTCGAAATTAGCAGTCGGGAGTAAGGGTCACGATGGCTGAATTGGCAAAGCATCTGGACGGTATCCAGGAGATGCAGGTTCGAATCCTGCTCGTGACTGTTATTTTCGATTTCACATTTTTCACTTTGTGTTTAATGAACATTTTATGTTTTTTGATCTGTATTTTAGCACTTGACATGCGGCTTTAAAGAACAAATTATTTGTGAATGTGGAAAAAGAAAACTTTACTGCGAGCGGTCGATTCGAACCTGCGTCCCTTCAAATGCGGGGAAGTGCTCTAGACAGCTAAGCCAATGCAGTGTCCGACGGCCGTTTCTAATCTCCACATCACATTTGTCTTTACGATCCATGCCATCTTATGTTCTTTAAAACATTTTACATCACTTTACATGCATTACATTTAAATATCGAAATTTGTTAAAGCGAGAAAATAAATATAATAATAAATATTCCTAACCGTACACCCGAGCAACGAACAGGGTAGTGTGGGGCCCTCACCCACTAAACAAAAACCTGGAACTGTGTTACATAAAGTTACATGACTTCAGTGGTTGGTTTAAGTACCTATAACTTACAATATTAAAAGGCATAATTATATAATTATGAGCATTTTCCTCCCATAGAGGTGGTTAATGCCCAAAGGGTGTCTCATATTATGGACTTTAAATAAAAAAATTAAACGACCGATGAGAAAATCTGCATACCTCTGAGAGTCGTTATTTTTATCTTTATTAAAGGGCTTACGAAGTCTGCCCACCCACATTATGCCAGCGTAGTGGTTATGATCTAAAGCCCTCTTTTTCACATCAGTGGAAAATAATGAATTTTGATATAAAAAACAATATGTAACTATGTCCACCAACTATATCGCCCACCCCTCATGGCCGTGCCACGCCCCCCACACGAATCAATCACATTGCCCCACTGGTCTGACGCATGATTGTGATAAACTTATTTATGTCACTCTTATCTCCTGTTATCAGCCACGAACTGTCAAAGTAGCACTAAAATAAAAAAATAACGGTTAAAAATTAAAAACTGATAACCACTGATTACGTATATCGCGAAGTAGTTTAAATAACACGCTGAATGATTGTGTGTAAGTTACTGATAGGTTTTAGTAAATTAGTACTACCTTTTTTTTTGTTAAGGTGGGAAAAAATGTTCCTATCCCCACACTCCGTCGTTCGGGGCAACGAACAGGTTAGTGTGAGGCCCTCACCCACTAAATAAACGCGCCGTGTGCCTTCTCTCCGCCTGTATTGGCGGGCCACTGGAACCATGTTACATTATTTCAGTAGTTTCGTTAGATAGCCTAAATTAACTATATCGGGAACATGAGACCTTAAAACAGCCTGCGGGCGAAAGCTAGTGAAAAAATATTCTTATGTGACTTAGTAAGATAGGTATTTACTTACTTATCATCACATCTGTAGCCTTGCGAGGTAGGCAAAGAGAACGACAGTGCCAAAAAGCTCCATTCTTGCATACATTTCTTGCTTCCTCAACATGCCTAATTCTCTTCATACACGCTCACCGGTTTCGGAGGCTCCTGACTCCCCCTTCTGCCAATACATGACCGATTTGGTCTAGGTAGGTGAGTCTCTGGCTTCCCCTGTACCTACATCCTTACACTTTCGCATTCAAGATAGGCATATGAGATAGGTATAATATATAAGATTTAGATTTTAAATTATAAAGGTATAAATAAATTAATTGTGTCTTTAAATTAATTCCAAATCGATTGACGTTTAAATCGATACAAAATACGGAAAATGAATTCTAGACTGTAGGTATTCGTAATATACAGCAAGCATGACATGTCAGAAAAAAATAATGTTATGATGATAAATCATTCTTAATGATGCAAGATCGATTACAGATAAATGACGACATTTAATACTTTGTTTATATTACTAGGCCTACGTCTATACAATGGCCGTGTGGGGCTGGCTTTAGAATTGTCCCAACCCTCTCTACCCACGGGAGTCGTAAGAGTCGACTGAGGGAATACCGAGGGAGTGGGCAGCAGCACTCCCTCGAGTATTAACAACATCCACTGCGATCGCCAACCCGCCTGCCAAGCGTGGCGATTACGGCATTATCCCCCATGACGGGACCGCTCGTTGCGGCGTTCTCTTGAGGAGGCCTATGTCCAGCAGTGGACGTTTAAAGGCTGATGGATGGATGGATGGACATCACTCTACGGCTACCGAGGAATAAATCCTTGTATCGCGGGGGACTTTACAAACATACAATGTCACGGACACAGAGTACACCCAGACTCTATTCATAACAACTATTTCAGGATCTCACAAAATCCTCTGTGTGGGAATCGAACCCACTACACTCAAATGGAAGGTCGGTATCTATACTACTTCGCTATCTGTCTTCGATTAACAATGTTGATCGAAGCTATCTGTGCAGTCAAAAATAATTGCTTACAGAGTAGGTAAAAATAGTTTTATTTTAAGACGACACCCTGCCTTAATGAGTAGTCCTTGTATCGCGGGGGACTTTACAAACATACAATTTCACGGACACAAAGTACACCCAGACTTAGAATAACCAACATCTGTGGCTGCAGTCTCGACATATATAACTACTGCATAACGATCGTTTTCGGTCGATAACTTCTTGACGCCAAAATATACAGGCTATAACATAAACCCTGTTGGAAAATTTAGGGATAAATACGTATAGGTGTTTTATATATGTAATTATAATTAAAATAAAATAAAATTGTATATAGCCAGTTACAGTTGACAATCAAAATAATTTATAAAACCGACACAAGCAAAAAATGTTATTAGCTCTTATATTTACAAGTACTTGTCGATCCATAAATAGATATAATTTATGCCGGCAGTCTTCGAAAAATTAAAGAAGAAATCGGAAAAAATATCAAGCGATGCCGTCGCCTGTCACATGCACCGTTATTGTACCTATTCCTTTTATAAGCCGCCCCTTACCCAAGGGGTAGACTAAGGAGTCTCCTGCGCAGATTTCTTTCAAACGGCCGTCCGTATTTTCAAGTAATATATACCGTGAGTGACTTGTGTTTTACGAGATTTCGTATTCAATCGAGGAGTATTTTAATATGTTGATGTGTCTTGGAAAATGTGACTGCAATTATGCAGAGGCGCGCAGAATTTACGAGGAACACTTCGGTGTTCCACAGAACATTGCATTGCCGTTAGCGATGGCATTTCAGCGTTTACACGTACGCATGTATAATACAGGCAGTGTGCACGGTCATAAACAATAGCGTATTGACGGAGGAAGACCAAGACTGCATGACAATGTCAAATAACAAATCTTGGATATATTTGGGGCAGATCCCACGTAAAGCACGCGTTCAGTAGGACGCCAGCTCGGTGTAAACCACATGCGCGTTTGGTGAGCACTCAAAGATGATGGCAAGCACCTATATCACTATCTTCGAGTTCAGTCTCTACTTCCTACCGACTACGAGCCTAGAATGGAGTACAGCAGATGGATCTTAGATAAAGTTCAAGAAGATAGAGATTTTTTGAACCACATACTGTTCACTGACGAGTTCTCCTTCGTTAAAACAGGAATCTTTAATGCACACAATGAACACGTATGGTCTACCATTAACCCTCATTGCATAAAACCCAGTCACTTCCAACATCTATGGAAGATAAATGTTTGGGCGGGAATTATTGATAATAAGGTTATCGGACCTTATTTTCTAGAAAGAACCATGAGTGGTAGCAACTACTTTCGTTTCTTGCGAGAAGAACTCAGTGAAGAACTTGATGAATTAAATCTCGATCTTGTGCGTCGTATGTGGTTTTAACACGACGGCGCGCCACCGCACTTTTCCCGGACTGTGAGAGACTATTTAAATACAGAATATGGGGAATAGCGGATTGGCCGTGGTGGACCAGTTAATTGGTCAGGGCGCTCACTTGATCTCACTCCATTGGATTTTTTTCTCTGGGGAACCGTCAAGCAGTCTGTATTTAGAAAAAACATGCGATACTGAGGACGAAATGCGTTTACGGATAGTTTCTGCGTTTGACCAAATTAAATCCGATACATTAGTGCTACAACATGTTTGTGAAAACATTCGTAAACGATGCAAAAAATGCGTAGAATTACAAGGCGGACACATTGAACAACATCTCCGTAACCATCAAGTTGATGTGATAGTAAATTAGTATTATTGTGTGTGGTATTATCGGACGAACCAAATTAAAAGCTATAAACAATCGTCTAGTAAGGTGATGAAATTTAAAAATCTAGTTACACGTGACAAGGTCATGACCCTTAGTGTAGGCATAGTTGGTTCACTAAAATACTAGCGGCGCTCTTTCGTCCCGAACACAAAGGAGCCGCGCGTGTAGGTATGCAACGCTGCACGCAGAATGTCAGGGGTAATAAATCGATTTAACTTTACAAATATTAATGAATTAATATTTAATATTTAGATATGTTTTATATATATTTTTAGCATTTGACATGCTTAGCACTATACATTAAACACAAAGTGAAAAATGTGAAATCGAAAATAATAGTCAGGAGCAGGATTTGAACCTGCATCTTCTGGATACCGTCCAGATGCTTTACCAATTCAGCCATCCTGATAATTGCTCCTGACTGCTAATTTCGATAACACATCATACTTAACGTCTTTGGGTGACGCCTGCGCCATCTGTCGGACGTATTTTCATACATTATACCGACCAGGTAAACTTAATTTTACAATTAAGATTTTACCTAATAATGACGCAAACCCTTTAAATATTTAGATATTTTTATATATATTTTTAGCATTTGACATGCTTAGCACTATACATTAAACACAAAGTGAAAAACGGCCCAAAGACGTTAAGTATGATGTGTTATCGAAATTAGCAGTCAGGAGCAATTGTCAGGATGGCTGAATTGGTAAAGCATCTGGACGGTATCCAGAAGATGCAGGTTCAAATCCTGCTTCTGACTGTTATTTTCGATTTCACATTTTTCACTTTGTGTTTAATGTATAGTGCTAAGCATGTCAAATGCTAAAAATATATATAAAAAATATCTAAATATTTAAAGGGTTTGCGTCATTATTAGGTAAAATCTTAATTGTAAAATTAAGTTTACCTGGTCGGTATAATGTATGAAAATACGTCCGACAGATGGCGCAGGCGTCACCCAAAGACGTTAAGTATGATGTGTTATCGAAATTAGCAGTCAGGAGCAATTGTCAGGATGGCTGAATTGGTAAAGCATCTGGACGGTATCCAAAAGATGCAGGTTCAAATCCTGCTCCTGACTGTTATTTTCGATTTCACATTTTTCACTTAATATATAATATATTTTTTTAAATTGAATATTTTCTCTGTGCTGTTACATTTGGATATTGATGGCGATAACGTAGCTATGATATCAAACCGTTTGATATCATAGCTACGTTATCGCAATAAACACCTTTCCGTGTGGTAACGGACTAACAATACAAGTATCACCACCCCATTCCTTCCCACGGGTGTCGTATGAGGCGACTAAGGGAAGTAAGCAATTATCATCCATTGCATGACTGGTGGTAGGGCTGGATGCCAAGTGGGAATACTCAATTGGTATCGGGCCGTAGCGGGTTGGGACCACCATCTCCCGTGTGACCGGCCATGAAGCACGTCGTTGCGTTTTGGCTGTAGCAGGAGATAGCCGTTTATTCTTTCATTTCATATCGGTGAAATGAAATGGTGAGCAGCGGTTTGGCATTACTCTCAGTATAATTGAATCCATGAGCGACGGTTACCATTTACCATCAGATTGGCGGTGGCTCATCTATATGCAATAATAAAATAAAAATGTAATTACGTAGTTATTATTACACGCTGTATAGATTTTTCGTAGTCTGTCAGTTTAAAATGTCAATTGTTTTTGCTATATTATCGAACACAACTGTCAAATCGTCGGTGTTTAATAAAATTAACCTATCAAGCTAAATAAAAATAAATAAATGTTATTTTTGGAGAACTTTATGCATATACTATTGTCGAAACCAGACATTATTTAGGTCATCACTAATGACTATGTGAAGTCAGAAATTAATTTGCATTATATTTTAATACGATTTTTGATGTGCTAAGTTTTCGCAAAAATTATGCGTCCCGCAACCCTAATCAGCTGTTTTTCTGAAGTTTCTTTGACCTAATAAAGATCAATAACGTAGATGTGATATAGTATCAGATCATAGTAAAATGCCTAATTTTGATCCCATTTTGCCATGAAGACGAAGTTATTTTGTGTGTGCATTTTCTTCAGCTAACATTGAAAATCATTCCAAATTTGTATTTACTTTGTATTTACTTTACTTTCTTTTTTTTTATTTCCTTGCTCCGACAGATGGCGCAGGCGTCACCCAAAGACGTTAAGTATGATGTGTTATCGAAATTAGCAGTCAGGAGCAATTGTCAGGATGGCTGAATTGGTAAAGCATCTGGACGGTATCCAGAAGATGCAGGTTCAAATCCTGCTCGTGACTGTTATTTTCGATTTCACATTTTTCACTTTGTGTTTAATGTATAGTGCTAAGCATGTCAAATGCTAAAAATATATATAAAAAAAAAATATCTAAATATTATTTTTACTTTTTTTATTTGTATTTACTTTCGTATCTTATGTACCTACAATTATTGCGGGTAGTTCATATTGCCTCCATGGCGTATTGGCTAGTGTATAAGACTGCTGATCACGAAATCTCGGGGTTGATCCCGGGCCAGGCAAAAAGTGCTATTTGGGTTTTTCGTAAGAATTTCGATTCGATTCCCGGACCGGGCAAAAATAGTTATTGGGTTTTTGTAAATGTTCCCGGCAAACGGCTGGCCCCCTATTACGTGAGACGTAAACATAGTTGGCGAACCGTGGGTGGAAAAAATACACCTCTGCCTAACCCTTCAGGAATACAGGCGTGAAACTATGTTATGTTATGTAGTTCCTTATTTTGTTTATTTGTCATACTGTTACTCAATAACGAGAAGTGTTATTGTAATTGTATGTGAAATACATAAACACAAGCGACGTGCTCTTTCTGTATTATTCGCTCTTGTGTGGTTCGGTCTAGTGTACATACACCTTAATTATGTCGCAGTTTCAAAAGATATGTACCTACTTACCAAAATAAATTTAGTATTAGTAGTATTCCTGCTATCGTAATTGTCAGTTCGTCGCGTTAGACTATTCGGATTGCAGTGACTTCGTGTGGTAATCATGGCACATTATGGAAACAATGAATATTACGATATGATATTGTGTGTCGGTGCGGTGAGGAATAACAATCTTGTTGCTGCCCGCGAATTGTACCACCGTTGGTACCGGAATAGGAGGCTTCCCTCATACGCCTGTTTCCGAAGGTTAGTGCACAGGCTGCACTCAACTGGGTGCCCACGCCCACGGTGTCCGAGAATACCTGGATCGCCGATTTACGATGTGGGTAGGCCGCGGCGGCACAGTGCCTTGGCCGCCACGATCTCCGGACTTAATTCCTTTCTGTGGGGCTACCTCAAAGGAGTAGTTTATGCCACTGAGTGTGTCACTGTCCAAGAAATGCGTGACAAAATTATTTCTGCATCTAGCACGGTCTCCCCACAAATGCTCCGAAATGCGACGCGGTCCGTAGCTCGCCGAGCCGAATTATGTATTGAAAGGGAAGGACGGCACATTGAACCATTCCTTTAGTGGTGTGGCTGCTAAAACCTATCTACCTACTTCTACCTGTGTATCCTGTATCATGTTGTGATGTACCTGCTGCTTTGAAAGTACTAGTGATCAAATAACTACATATTTAAGTACATAACAACTTACTAATTAGCTAAAACAAAACCAACATGTGATGTGGTGTATTCCGTGTATTTAATTTGTGAAATTTCTGAAGTGTAAGGCGCAGCATACAAATAAGAAGGATGGTATGTACCTATGCTTTGTTTATGTTTATGGTAGTATAGGTACGTCCGTAAGTAGGTTAACAAACAACGGCTCCGCCCAAAAATGGCGGTCTCTTCAAAAGTAAGGGTTGTCTAAGAAAAGAAATTGAAAAATAATATTTTTATTTTGTAGGGTTTTCTTTTTTATTGAATTATTAATATTTAAACGTCACAATACGTATATATGGCTCACATAACGTAGCATTGAAGGCATGCACTACCGTTTGTGTTTCACGCAGTAGATCAATATCTAGTAAACGAACTATAGTAAATATGTAATAAGTACCTAGGATTCACTATTTTGATAAGATATTTTTCCCATTATCTACCTTGTATTTTTTTTTTGATATCGAAATGAATACCAGTGTTTTCATTTCGATATCATAACGACAGGGTTTATCGATGTCGAGACTGCAGGCACTGACCTCCACCATTAAACTGAGGGGACAACTGGCGACCTTAGAACAACACGGGAGTCAGATTTTTTATTTAGGACTCTGACAAGAATAATGACGGCCAGGATATAAGCTGATGGCAAAGATCCAATGCTTCGAAGCATAGAGGAGGTCAGGCGTTCACAAATAGGTGTCACTTATTGGTCATCCATCTTTGTCATTGTCGGCCGAGCGAAAGTTGCAACACCTTGCCGTTAGTTTAAACGGCAAGTGCGCAACTAGGCTACTGCAATAGAGGCAGCCTTCTGAATATTGAATCCGCATTCGGCTATTACGACAGCATAAAATAAGCTCCCTCGCCTCGGTAGCGTGTGTGACTGCTGATCTTGAGGCCTTGGGTTCGATCCCCGGGTCAAGCAGTGTTATTGAGGTGTTTCGTAAAAAGAAAAATTCTCAGTAGCAGCCTGGAGTTTGGAAATGTGCCTGGTAGACGGCAATCGGCTCTCCCCCTTTTACGTGGGACTTAAACATAGATGGCAAACCTGTGCGTACCCTTTGGGCGATGCAGGCATGATGCTATGTATTTTTTTTTGTTTTTGTTAGTATAAGGTGTCGCTATATCTTCTTCGCAGTCTAGTCCAGCATCTTCAGACCATAATTACGGTCACGATGGTCAGAGACCGAACCATGTACACAGGAGGTATAGTGCAGGAGTGCGCAAACACAAGTGCACTCTGTGGTCCCTCACTCCCATAGTCCGATGGGATGGCATTCCAACACGACCGGAGATAGATCAGTCGCAGGAACAACGGCTTAGCGAGACACGGTGGTCAAACACCACCAGCTTCCTCACTACGAGCTGCTATTGCGAATTTCTGGACGGAAAATCCCAATATTTTTTTTCCGACTCGGTATTCGAACCCGAGACCTCATAATCCAAATTCGCATGATTTACCGCTGAATCACTAAGGCAGTAAACACAAAGTGAAAAATGTGAAATCGAAAATAACAGCCACGAGCAGTTATTTTCGATTTCACATTTTTCACTTTGTGTTTAATGTATAGTGCTAAGCACGTCAAATGCTAAAAATATATATAAAAATATCTAAACACTAAGGCAGTGTTATGTTATAATTAAGTAATACCATCAAACCTAAGTATCAACCTCGTTTACTTAAACAGGTCTCCGTGTCTTGAGGTAACTTACGCTCATTTATTTTCCAGCTATTATAATTACAGTCTAAGATCAAGATTACGTTATAATCACAGTTGACAACATCTATGTCTGCTTGAAACATGGCAATGAGAAGTACCTATCTGTTAGGTAAGGTTTTACTAAGTAGGTACTATGCGATTGACTGTGCAATTCACAGTACCTAGTGACAGGAATTGGTTCCCTAGCCAAGTTGCATAAACGTTGTAGAATAGAATAGAAATAGAATAGAATAATTAATGTATGCGATTGACAGTCGGTTACGCTTACGTTGTCAATAGACTATGACCAGAACAGCGTTGTGAACTCGTCACGGTAGTTGGCGTGATCGACATCTTTCTCTCAGCCATGGTTCAGACCATGGTCTAGTGCGAGATTGGCTGCGAAAGAGCAAGACCCTCCAAACATCCTATCTCATCCCTGGCTAAAGGAAGTCTGAAAGAACACCACGTAGTTTTAGTAGGAAGACTGAGTGGCCGAAGATCCATCAAGGATTTCAAGAGTTCAAGGAGTTGTTAATTAACAATGCATCATAATTATTTACTCCATCTCAATATTGTGTGTCAAAAGTTCAACATTACTGATATAGTTCAAACAACTCAATGAATGGAATGTTTTGAAACACTATTTTTAACATTGACACTTATCTTTTCTATTTTTGAAGTGAACAATATTATTTGTTTATATTTATTTTAGTCTTATACATAAATTATCGTGTGGAGCCTAGTAGGTAATTAGAATTTTTTCCCCGATGGGAGTCGTAAAAGCCGACCAAACAAATACAACGAAAAGGGCAGTGTCCCTGTGAATAATATAAACGTCTACTATGACCTGATACGCGGGCATTTGTGACATTATCCACAAATGAAACATTCATTTGAAATAATTTGTGCAGTGGATAATACAGGTTAATAAATAGATACAATCTTAAATGTATATATAGCTCTGTTAGAGATTTATAATAGTACAGAAGACTAGCTTTTACCTCTGCTTCGCCACTTTGATGGCGCACGTCAAAAATGATCGTTATACTTCAACCAATTTTCTTAAAACTGTGATTAATTTTATAAAGTTTTTCCTCATGATTTGACATTTATGTTTCACTATTATGCACGAGCCTCTCATGGTGAGAGGGATTGGGCCATAGTTAAATGCGCCAACAAATGCGGAGAGACGGCACACGGCGGGTTTCTTTAGTGGGTGAGACACTACCCTGTTCGTTGCCCCGAACGACGGGTTGTGCGATTAGAAACATTTTTTCACGCCTTAATAAAAAAAAAAGGCCAACGCGGGCTGCCAGACTTCACAAGCCGTCGAGAAAATCTCTCAGACATGCAGGTTTCTCCACGATGTTTCCCTTCACCAATCAATTGTATACAAATACAGACATAACTTCGAAAAATTTGGAATAGTCAGATGTGTGCTGTACGAGGTCTGAACCTTGGACTGGGGGTCGGACTATTTATATTCTGAAGTCCACGCGGGCGGAGTCGCGCTGGATTCTATCCAGTATCTCAATAATGATACAAATAAATCTTAATAACCATAATAAATCTTATAAACAGCTACCAATGAACTATCTGTAACATTTGATGTCAAGCACCCCACACTTTTTTTACAATCATTATTTATTATTATACTAGTACATTCCCCGCGGCATCGCTCACGTCATAGTATCTATTGTCGATGAAAAATCAATTTGGGATAGGATTCCTATTACGCTAACAACCGGTTTTACCCTCCCTGCGTATTAGATGTTTCATATCAAAAATATAGGTTCCGGATAAGTAATCACCAACATATCATATACAACAACCTTCTCCGAAACACACTGCATCTTATGGCGTAAGTATTATTCCAATCGTTTCAGTAGTAGGTATTTATACTTAACAGAACAAAAAAAACGGCTCTCCATCATAATATTATTTCCCATTTGTTAGTTCAACTAGCTATTTGTTTTGTTATTTCATACTATAATCTATTTTTCTAATATTTATAAATATATATCCATAAGGAAAATAACCACGAAGTAAAGCTGATACTTTAATAATGACTTTTACAAAAACAGTTAACTTTTACAAACATAAACTCGTCGCGTAGCAACGACTGTATTGTAACCTACTTTTAATGATAAATTATTTATTTTTAAGCACTTGATATTTCGGGCTATCCAATACCTAGATTATTTTGTGCTAAAAATAATTTGCAATTAAAATTCATACAAATCGATGGCGTGGTTATTATCTATATATTAGCACTTGACATGCTCAGCTAGTTTAAAAAACAATTTATTTGTGAAAGTAGAAAAATATAGCTTTATTGCGAGCAGGATTCGAACTTAAATCCCATCCAATCTGGGGAAGTGCTCTGGACCGCTAAACTATCGCAGTTACCTAATGATGAAACCCAATCTCCACTTCAAATGCATCCGATAGGCGGCGTGGACATCTAAAACAATTGTAGTCTAGTTGACAACAAGTAATTGAGTAATGTTGCTAACCTATTTTTTTTTTGTTAAGGCCGGAACAAATGTACCTAACCGAACACCCGGCCAACGAACAGAGTAGGTAGCCCCTCACCCAATAAATAAATCCGCCGTGTGCCGTCTCTCCGCTGTATAGGTAGTAGTATTACTTCAGTGGTGATATTGCTAACCTAACCAATATTTCAAATTTTTTTCGTATCATAAAGGCGTACCTACTTAATCTTGAGTGCGATGTAATGCCTCCTCTTCACAATCGGCAATGATCGTTAGTTGTCGATTGTCTGTCATCGGCAATGTAATCGACAAGATCAACATACAAGCATCCACACGATCGTCCGTGTTCATTTATTGAACGGCAAGCCTTCAAGATGGACGTGGAGTTTATAGCTACAGCTACGTTTAATTAAATTTCAGTGGGCCTAGACAAGTTGCATTCTATGATCGCTAACGCTAATAGAAAACTATTTAAATGTATGGGAATTTGACTTCTTTTTAACCATAGATAAAAACCTATATTTATCTATGTCTTTAACAATATCTATAACGCTAAGTCAATGCAACTTGGCTAGACCCACAGTATACAATAATTTTATCAATGTAGTAAAAGTTGTGAAAAATGGAAAAAGAGTAGATGGTGGTGCTTGAGATACCTTATTTTTATCTTAGTGATATTTATGTTTGGGGTTCCATATTTCTGGGTGGGTCCATTAAAGTTCTAGGAGCTAGAATGTTTCCTTATTTGACCACCCAGTAGCCATTGTTTTGCACTAACTAAATTAAAAACAAAAAAAAACGCCGCGGCGACCCGGCGTACGCACGGCTTGCTGTCCGTAAATCTGCTTGCTCCGGTAAATGAATGATCGGCGATCGTGTGGACACGCGCACGCAACTACACGCGAATTCCCTTTGATGAGTGCCCGAAAACTGACAAGTTACCGATCGCCGCGATTAAGGACGATGATCGGCGACTACCGGCGAGTAGCCCTCTACGCGATCGTGCTCGCGTGTAATCGTCTATAATCAGCGATTGTGAAGAGAGGCAAAATAATTCAAATTTAAAAGGCGATCGTGTGGGCTCGCGTACGCAACAACCCGCGAATTCCGTTTGATGCGTGCCCGTAAAACCGACAAGTCACCGATCGCCGCGATTACGATGACGATTAAAAACGATGATCGGTGACTACAGGCGAGTAGCCCTCTACACAAACTTGTTTGCAATCGTCTATTCGCCGATTGTGAAGAGGAGCCATTAGCCTTTATCCATTGCCGTAGGTTATTTTGATTTATCACTACATACTCGTAGGTGTTAATAGTCAAGAAGTTGTCATATGAAATCATCTCGAACCGTACTACTTACATTCATTGAACTTTTATCGATGGTACCGATATTTGTGTACTTAAGGTGATTAAGTGATGTATATGTATAGAAATAATAATTTAATAAATAATTATGCCGTGTGGGGCCGGCTTTAGAATTGTCTCACCCCTCTCCACCCATGGGAGTCATAAGAGTCGACTGAGGGAATACCGAAGGAGTGGGCAGCAGCACTCCTTCGAGTATTAACAACATCCACTGCGATCGCCAACCCGCCTGCCAAGCGTGGCGATTACGGCACTATCCCCCAATCTTGGGGAGGCCTATGTCCAGCAGTGGACTTTAAAAGACTGATGGATGGATGGATGTATAGAAAGCAAAGTAATAAATATTTAGCACAGGAGTACATTCAGCAACATACGTAAATTCTATTAAATTTTTGACCTATATGTTTAGCACTTGATATGCTCAGCTACTTTAAAATACAAATTATTATTTGTGAATTAGGAAAAAGAAAACTTTAGTGCGAGCGGGAATAGAATCGAAGGAAATTGGGTATGGCCGAAAGGTAGTGCGGTAGCTCAGTGGATTAGAGCACTTCCCCAGATTGGAACGGATGCAGTTTCGATTCCCGCTCGCACTAAAGTTCTCTTTTTCCTCATTCACAAATAATAATTTGTACTCTATTAAATTTCTTTTTCATCCCTTTTTCTGTCCCACTATCGGGCACGGGTCTCTTCTCATGGTGTGAGGGAATAGGCCTTAGTCCACCAAGCTGACTCAATGCTGGTTGGCAGACTTCACAAGCTGAGAAAATCTCTCAAGCATGCAGGTTTCCTCACGATGCTTGCCCGCCGAGCACTGATAAATTGTAAACAAATACACACATAATTTCGAAAAATCTCGAATAGACCTTCTTTCTTTTGTGTGCCGTACGAGGTCTGTACCTTGGGGACCGAACTCGACACCACTCTCTGCAGTACTTAGTTTTTCCATTAGGCTGTCACTGTGTTCATTTTATAATTATCTGGTTAAATTAAAATGAAATGAAATGAAAAAAGATTTATTCATAAAAAATACAAAGAAACAAAAAAAATACTTCCGCCAAACTGCATTAGAGTTTGTTGGCAGCTGCAACTCCCTATTTTTCATATAAATGTATCTTATTCCATCCATCCATCCATCAGCCTTTTAAAGTCCACTGCTGGACATAGGCCTCCCCAAGAATGGGGGATAGTGCCGTAATCGCCACGCTTGGCAGGCGCGTTGGCGATCGCAGTGGATGTAGTTAATACTTGAAGGAGTTCTGCTGCCCACTCCCCCGATTTTCCCTCAGTCGGCTCTTACGACTCCCATGGGTGGAGAGGGGTGGAACAATTCTAAAGCCGTCCCCACACAGCAAATCTCTTATTGCATAGTTATATAGGGCTTACACTAAACAAGCAGTAACATAGAGCTCCGATGGTTCGGAAATGTGGAAAGAATGCCGGACGAGCGACTGGTTAAGAAGTTATACAATGCGAAAGTGGAAGGATGTAGGTACCGGGGGGAGACCGAGACTCACCTACCTAGACCAAATCGGTCATGTATTGAAGGAAGGTGGAGTCAGGAGTCTCCGAAACCGGTGAGCGTGTATGAAGAGAGTTATGAATGTTGAGGAAGCGAGAGATGTATGCAAGAATAGAGCCTCTTGGCACTCTGTTCTCTCTGCCTATCCCGCAAGAGAAATGGCGTGATGATAAGTTAGTTAGTTCCATCCTTCTATCCATCCATCAGCTTTTCAACGTCCACTGCCGAACATAGGCCTCCCCAAGAGAACGCCACAACGAGCGGTCCCGTCATGGGGCATAATGCCGTAATCGCCACGCTTGGCAGGCGGGTTGGCGATCGCAGTGGATGTTGTTAATACTCGAGGAAGTGCTGCTGCCTACTCCCCTGGTATTCCCTCAGTCGGCTCTTACGACTCTTGTGGGTAGAGAGGGGTGAAACAATTCTGAGGGCGGCCCCACACGACCTGTTAGTTAGTTAGTAATTAGGTATTATATCTATATTGAAGCTGACGATAATTTATTGTATATTTTAGGTACTATACAATTTCGGGTTCTTTCACCATAATAGTTGCTACAAGTGGGCACTGCCAATAAATTATGTTTTCCTCTGACAGTCCTTTTTTTTTTGTTAAGGCGGGAAAAAATGTTCCTAACCGCACACCCCGTCGTTCGGGGCAACGAACAGGGTAGTGTGGGGCCCTCACCCACTAAAGAAACCCGCCGTGTGCCGTCTCTCCGCCTTTGTTGGCGGGCCACTGGAACTATGTTAGATTCCTTCGGTGGTCCCTCTGACAGTCCTAGAACGTACTATATAATTTTTAAACTCATCGTCGCCATACTGTTCAGCTGCCCATAATAATAAGAAAAAAGATTGAGAAAACTGGTTTACTTGGAAGTATAGGAAATGATATCAATTTATAGTTATTACCTTTTTTTAATTATAATAGGTAGCAGACAAGCCACGGCGCACCTATTGATAAGTGGTTCACTGATCATGAACTGAACTATATTACTACTACTAGCGCAGGTGTTAGAGAATCCCATAACTTTTTTGTAACACTTTATATCAATAAAGATTATTATTATTATTATTAGGAGTAGGTACTGTCAAGCCGTTGCTGAAATGGAAAAATACACGGCTATCTTCCGTCACAAGCACCGAGTTTGCTAACGGCCGCACGCAAGACGTTGATATCATTCCGTTTGAGTCAAAAAAATAAGTACTCCCATTTAGTATCTTCCATTAGTCGCTTCGTACGACACCCGTGGGATGAAGGGGGTGGTGACGCTTGTAATCCTAGTCCAGCACCACACGGATTAAATTTACGATTTTGTATACTATTTTACTATCCCGTTTTGTGTAAATTTGCGTAAAAAATCTTACTTTGTATCTAGATACCTTTTTTTGTTAAGGCGGGAAAAATGTACTTAACCGCACACCACGGGGTTCCGGGCAAGGAACAGGGTAGTGTGGGGCCCACACGATGTGCAGTCGCACATAGCGGGTTTATTTAGTGGGTGACCACCTATATTGGCAGACCTACCTCTGGAACTTGCCGCGTCGTACCTTCACGGGAGGCATTGCGGGTGATGCTAGATACCTACTTATATAATTCCAGCAAGTGTCTGCAGCTTTGCACGCAATAATAAATTTGAAAACACACTTCATTTTTTGATTTCGATCTACCATTGAGTAGGTGACAGAGAAATTAAAACAAAGTATCAGAATAAAAAAGTTTATAATATAGAACTTTACAAATTCAACAATTGCATGATGTGTTTTTATCGTTTTAAACTATAATTTAGTATCTATGTAATAGCTAAATATAAATAAAGTTAACTGTAAGTTGTACAATCAATATTATGTTTTTGAACTACATTTTTTTTAGCTTTTGACATGCTCCGGTACTTTTTAAAGTAAAAATTATTTGTGAATAAGGAAAAAGAGATTGTTAGTAGGAGCGGTAAACGAACCCGCGTTGTTTCCAATCGGAGGAAGTGCTCTAAGCCACTGAGCTATCGTACTGACCTATACGGTCATCCCAATCTCCTCATCACATTTGTCTTTACGACCAACGCCATCTATCGGAAAGCATTTACATGCATTAATCTTTTTCCTTATTCACAATGTTATGTTGTTAAATTTTTATGTTGTTTAATTTTGTAGGAATTCCTTATATATTTTTACCACAAGAAAAGTATAATTGAAAGGGTATGTTTAATTAGCTTCGTATGCAAACTTGTTTTGAAGACATCCATTTACAATTAGCCAGTAAAATATAGTTAACAAATTATTTTATTTTATCTGTATTTAATTGATAATCCTACCCTACTAGACTGATATAATAATTTATGTTATAGCAAGATAAGTTTGAAATCTAAAACCCGAATACGTATACAAATAATATATGTGAAAAGTGTCTTTCATTTCATATAAAATAAGGTTCTTTACAAAAAATCTCTGTTTATGTTCTCCAGAGGGCGCTAAACTGAATTAAGTGTGACGTCACATTGCCGTATAACCAGTGGATAATGAGAGCTTACTTATTTTAGCTATGATAAGAAGTTTAGAAGTTATGCGGGAACAGATGAACTTAGTCATACATGCGGATAAAAAAGTTCCCCTCCCTCTTGGCTTCGTCGTAGTCGGGTAAAACTACCAAATAAATATGCATACTGACAAATTCACGTTTAAAGTACCAAGATACAAAATATTCCTTTTTAATATTTATTTTCATCACATATAAAAGTAAAAAGCTCTTCGTGATCTATATTTTAGCACTTGACATGCTCAGCTACTCTTAAAATAATAATTTGTGAATAAGGAAAAAGAGTATTTTAGTACGAGCGGGAATCGAACATGCGTCCCTTCCTATCCGGGGAAGTGCTCTAATCCACTGAGCTACCGTCACTGTACTGTGAGTGAGACAAATGTGGTAAGGAGTTTGGGTATTTCTAACAAATAGTACGGTAGTTCAGTGGATTAGAGCACTTCCCCGGATAGGAAGGGATGCAGGTTCGATTCCCGCTCGTACTAAAATACTCGTTTTCCTCATTCACAAATTATAATTTGTACTTTAAAAAGCTCTTCAACATAATACTGTCTCAACTTTTGTAGTGTACTCAATGAATTGAAACAAGCCAATCTCACTTGGCTCATAAGGCTTATTATTATCTAGTAAGATACTCCACTTCGTTGCATTGATTGTGTGATGGTACTAAGTCATTTTCTACCGATAAAATTTGTACATTTCTACCATTATGTTTTTTGATATTCAGAATACAAATTTCATTACAGTAATATAAGTACATAAAAAAAATTGTTACTACGAGTATAATTAATTATACAACTCTAGGTTATATCTTTAGTTTTCTAGCAAGATATTAAATCCAGCCATGATAACTCTGGGCACATTAATAATAATAAATAAATACTCACTGACAATTTCACACCCTTCTCCACCCATGGGAGTCGTAAGAGCCGACTTAGGAAATACCGGGGGCGTGGGCAGCAGCACTCCTTGGAGTATTAACCATATTCTCTGCGATCGCCAACCCACCTGCCAAGCGTGGCGATTACGGCACTATCCCCCATTCTTGGGGAGGCCTATGTCCAGCAGTGGACGTCAAAAGGCTGATGGATGAATGGAATTTCACACAACGTCCTCTGGTCCCAAACTAAGCTTAACGCTTGTGCTATGGGTACTAGATTACCGATATAATACATTTTTTTTTTCTAAATTCATACATATAATAGATAGAAAACACCCAGACGCAGTACAAATATCTGTGTTCATCACACAAATAATTGTCCCACCAATCAAACTCACAACCTCGTGCACGGAAGTCGGTAACACTACCGACTACGCCACGAGACCCGTCATATAATTTATCTTAAAACAATTTATGACCACAGTTAGAACGGAAGACATAACCTAGAATGGCAACACCCGTTGCCATAAGGGTTTAAATTGTGCTACTTTAAAGAAATACAATACTAATGACGAATTCCCTGTATCGTGTTGACCTTAGTTGATAAAAATATTTAGCTTTATACTTATTGAATAAATATTCTTCATTTTCATAGCGTAGAATGATGGATATAATATACAATACATGGTATCACCATCTACCACGGCTGGTAACTTGCGTAAGTGGCGAGAGAATAAAAGGCGACTATATAAATAGAATTGAATATCACTGCTAGAAAAGAAAAAGTTGTAAGGTCAGGGTCCCTGGATGATAAATTCATAATTAGACTGAGTAGGTGGCGTTGTGATTCTGAAGAAGATTTTATTTTCATAGTAGACGGGAATCTATTTTTTATTAATTTATGATTTTAAAATTACACATTTTGACCTGTATTGCACTTGACATGCTCAGTTACTTTAAAGAACAAATTAATTGTAAAAATTTGGAAAAAGAGAATTTTGTTACGAGCGGGATTTGAACCTGCGTCCAATCCACGGGAAGTGCTCTAGACCGCTAAGCCATCGCAGTGACCGACGGCCATAATCTCCAAATTTTGGCGTGGGTCGTAAATACAAATGTGATGTTAAAATTATACACGTTTATATACATTTATACTTGAAAAATGTTGTTATTAATCTGCTATTAGGTGGAGATCGATAACGTACGTTGTGACCAGGAAATAGATACACTACTTAAATCTACAACAGTTAGTTCAGACATATTTTGAGATAAAAGTCTTCTTCAGAATCATAGATGGTTGCACACTATGGTTATAACAGTCACCGCGCCAAATTCGCTCTTGGTAAAGTGTTAGTTGGAAGAGGAGGTTCGTCCCATTGCCTCGGTAAAAGGCTGTACTTCTTTGGTTTCAGCACGTAGGTAAACTGTAAATAAAAAAAAAACTCTAATTAATATATTGTTAGATATGATAGTCGTCTTTGCTCGTGGTCATCGTGGCGTGAGGAAGCACTGCTGTAACAGAGCTATTATAAGGCTATAAACTCGGGCCACACTAATTGGAAACGTATGTATACTTATACAGAAACAGGAAACGTATCTAGGTATATTAGAGATTGGGGGACTGGGAACTGTATAAAACGAAAAAAAAGTGTGTGCGTGTAACCTTTACGCGCGATTGAAGTAAAATTTCTTTGGCGTTGACGGAAAAAAAAAAATGGCGTATATGTCAAGAAGCGTGGAGTATATGACATATACTTACGACCAATCCAAATTATTATTTTTAAATAGCGGAAACTACACAGACTATAGTAAGCGTTACTTCCGTCAGAAAAAAATCTGAGTTACTCCCTAGTCGCGCCTAAAGGAGTTTTACTTCAAAAGCAACATTATAAAATATACACATCTTTAGGATTTAGCGTGCGAGAGATGAGTGGGGATTCAGTGATAGGTACAGCGATTCCTATTATCTTCGTCTACACTTTCTGAAGGTACCGGGGGTAAAGTTGTATTACACACCCACGGTTCGCCATCTATGTTTAAGTCCCACGTAATAGGGTGCGAGCCTATTGCCATCTACCGGGTCAAACTCCGGGCTGCTACTGAGAATTTTTCTTTTTACGAAAAGCTATAACACTGTCCGACCCGGGGATCGAACCCGAGACCTCATGATTCGCAGTCGGTTACACTACTTCTACACCACAGCGGCAGTTAAGCACCGCGTGAGATATACCCAGTTATACAGTTTATTTTTTCTAAGCAGATGCTCGGTTCATCCATCCATCCATCCATCAGCCTTTCGACGTTCACAGCTGGAAATAGCCCTCCCCAAGAGAACGCCACAACGAGCGGTCCTGTGCTGTTTTGCTCATATGGGGGATAGTGCCGTAATCGCCACTCTTGGCAGGCGGGTTGGCGATCGCAGTGGATGTTGTTAATACTCGAGAGAATGCTGCTGCCCACTCCCCCGGTATTCCCTCAGTCGGCTCTTACAACTCCCATGGGTGGAGAAGGGGTGGGACAATTCTAAAGCCAGCCCCACACGGTCCTTGGTCTCGGTTACTTACGAGATAAAACTTTTGTGTAACAGATAATTGCAAGCGGGATTTGAACCTGCAACTTTTTGATTTGAGTTGTGCTTTAAATGCTAAGCTACAGCAGATTATACCAGCAGTAACCAATATATATCACAAATTCTGCTATTTTCTTTGGGAGCCTCATGCTATCGGATCTATTTTTACTACATTCATTCAATCAGAGAAGCCTAATTGTCTCTTACCACAAGACACGCATATACTGTTCCAATAGCGAAACCAACAGCCACGTCGCTCCAGTGGTGCATGTTGTCGACCACCCTGGAGAGTCCTACGTACCACGCGCCCATTAACGCTATGAACTGGACGGCGTGTCGCAGAAGCTTCGAACCACGCCATTTGCATTTAACTTGAAGATAGAACTGGAACAAATTAACTTTATATGCAACCTTTTTAACTATATTTAGAACAATAAATATAATATAATAAATACACACAGAATCATGTACTACAACAAAATAAAAAAGGTACTAAAGGAAAGACAAACTTGAAAATAAGCATTATGAAATTCATCTGCATCACTGACTACTGGCAACGTGCCCAAAAGGCTGGCAGCATTCCCACGAGTTTTCTCGCAATTTACATAACTAGAAGTAATTTAATATATATCAGTACTAGAATTGAAGTGGAAATCTAAAACATTTTCTCCACATTCTTTAGAACCATAGAAGACCAATGTTTGAGCCTATAGACGCTAGCACCAGATGCATCATTCGCGCGTTGCCATCTGTAATGACTGTAATGGAAGGGATAGGCGGTGGATAGGATAGGAAGGAAAATAAGGAGAAGATAGGACGGATAATAAAGAGAGGATAAGAAGAATACAAAAATTAGTAATTAAAAACGATTATACTAAAAACACTACTTACTATGAAGAAAATAGCACAGTACATGGAGAAACTTGCGTGCGAGCTGGGGAAGGACATTTTTACGTCTCTCAGTAGTGAAGGGTTGGCCAAATTTAACGAACATCTGTAACTCTGTATATAAGGACCGCTGCCGCCGGTAGGAATTGGGCCACATACCTGAAAGTTTATAATTAATAGATGTTATTAGGTACCTGAAATTCATAGAACCTGAATTATAAATCATTTGGAATGATTTCACAGGCAAAATTGGCAGCAACAGCCACTACCAATTTCTTAGATTCTTCACTTGATTGCGGCATCAATCGAGCCCGTTTAGCTATAATGGTGTTAAAAATTTGCAGGAAATCGTAGTATAATTTTATTACTCAGCAGTTTAGTTTATACATTTGCTTGGTAGGCATTGGCTTGGTAGGCATTTGTCTGGTAGGCATTTGCCTGTTAGGCATTTGCCTGGTAGGCATTTACTCGGTAGGTATTTGCCTGGTAGGCATTTGCTTGGTAAGCATTTGCTTGGTAGGCATTTACTCGGTAGGCATTTACTCGGTAGGTATTTGCTTGGTAGGCATTTGCTTGGTAGGCATTTGCTTGGTAGGCATTTGCCTGTTAGGCATTTGCCTGTTAGGCATTTGCCTGGTGGACATTTGCCTGGTAGGCATTGCCTTTATATCCACAATATAACTCGTACCTCATAGAAATTAGGCCTCAGTCTTCCGATGACAGCTTTAGCTAGATCCGAAGTTAGTTGCTGGCAGGCGGCTCCAAACACAAAGATGCCAATAGTTATATAGCTCTCCCACAGCCATCCAGACACCAGCGTACCTCCTATGAACTTCTCACCGATGCCTTTACCTTGCCTGTCGCGAGATATTTCTACAACTAAAATCTGAAAAAGAATTAATAGAAATATTTATAGTTGTTTTGTAAGCAACCGGAACCCACCGTGAATGATTTTGATTAATAATTATCTAACTGTCATTATATCGCTATCGTCAATTATCAACAATGTACTATCCTGATTTTTCTAATATTTTCAGCAATTATGAAGACGGGTAAATTTATAAATACTTCGGAAAATCCAGAAGTGCACACCTCATAATCTTCATTTTTCACAATAAAATTGATTATTTGATAAGTAACCAATAACGTATTGGTCTTCCTAAGTAGTTTTCAATAAATCACATAGATAGCGCTAATTTCAAAAAGTACCTTCTCATGTCTTATACGCCATCTAGCGCTAATTTTAAGAAGTACTTCTACATTGGTCTGTAGAAATAGTTCTCACGAAGTAAGGATAGCTCTGATTTTAGTGTCGCGTCGAGCGTAAATATTCACTATTTTTTTGTTTATTTTGTAGCGACATCTTTCTCGCCACATACGAACTGACACATGAAAACTGACGTATCCTACATCGCGATATTAAAGTTATCCGAGCGATTCAACATATATATGTCAATATACTAGGAACTTACTGTAACTGCAACGAACGCGAAGCCAGCTCCAGCCAGTGTACCTATAGAGATCTGTTGCTCCTTGTACGGCAGTCTGATGGACATGTCATCTTCGAAGTACCCTCGTTCGTACGGGTCTACCCATTGCATCAGCACAAGTAGGGGGAACGACACTGGAAACAAATAGGTATAATCATAAATGGATGTTTTTTTTTTTTTTGCTATTATGAATGAACGTTACAGAGAACCACCGTTAGTGGTCACGCTAGCAATACCAGTGGCACAGGTAATGTGGTACTGGCCCAGACTAAACTTAACATAGCATCACGCCTGTATTCTCCGAAGGGGTAGGCAGATGTGTATTACACAACCACGATTCGCCAGCTATGTTTAAGTCCCACGTAATAGGAGCCGAGCCTATTGCCGTCTACCGGTCACATTTCCATACTCCAGGCCGCTACTGAGAATTTTTCTTTTTACGAAAAAGCTTAATAACCCCCGCTCGGGGATCGAACCCATGATCAGCAGTCGCACACACTACCGCTGCACCACAAAAGCAGTTAGTTATTTAACTTAAGAATGACGATATAAATATAACAGGGTATATCTTCTATAGTGGTAGAGCCTTGCTTATCACAGCATGAAAGGGCCGGCTCGATTGGGGAAGTACCACCCTCTCACGAAAGATCAGCATGTAACAACGGTAGTTGTCTCCTACCTGTTTCGCATGGTGTGTGAGAGCGCCGGAGGCCCAAATACCCTCACCATCCTCTGTTTGCTATCTTTCCTATTCTCTCCTTACTATCCTACCTATGCTCTCGTTATTATTCTTCCTATCCATCTGTTATTTTTTGTTTTGGCGGGAAAAAATTACCTAACCGCATACCCTGACGTTCGGGGCAACGAACAGTGTCTTACCCACTAAATAAACCCACCGTGTGCTATCTCTCCCCCTTTATTGGTGGGCCACTGAAACTATTACATTGCTTCAGTGGCCCGCCGGCGGCCTCCTGTACCTTTCCTTGGAGATGGCGACGCGAAAGTGATGCCTATATTGTTGGTGTGGTAGCTATCTTATCTGAATAACATTATTAAAATATGTCTACTTAATAATTGTCAACATTAAATACACAGGCTTCCACCGAAGGAATGTAACATAGTTCCAGTGGCCCGCCAATAAAGGCGGAGAGACGGCACACGGCGGGTTTCTTTAGTGGGTGCAGGCCCCACACTACCCTGGTCATTTCCCCGATCGATAGCGTGTGCGGTTAGGAACATTTTTTACCACCTTTACAAAAAAAAGGGCTAATGTTCTATTGGTATTGGTTCGACGGGCTTTTCTCCGCAACTCCACGTCTGACCGCGTGTTTTGCAAACTTATAAATAAGCATCTAAAATTTCATCTCCATCACTGAGTGACTACTGGCCAGAAAACTGGCAACGTTGTCATTGCGTTGAATGGCAATATCCTTTTGTGCTAGGTAAAATACAAAATAAATAGATGGTACTTTAAAATATATAAGTGGTACTTTATTTGGAACTTATTTTACTACGGTCACAGTGGTATGGACTGCTTAATTTCTTTGACTCCACTTGCGACAACCGCAGAATGGAATCTGTATATTTAGTTAATCACCAAATGTACGTGGTGAACAATCTAAAAATATGTTTTTAGCTAAGCTACCGTATCTTCATAGGAAGGATTAAAATAATGCACGATACCACAAGTTAATGTTATATTAAACAACAGTCTTCGTTAGGTGCTCGCAAATCAATATTGATAAAGCGTTATCATTGTATCGATAGATATATTGTACGGCAGTTATCACTCTTGCTTGATTCACGACTAAAATATTGTTTTTGTTGATGGCAAGCATACCTAAGCCTGATGTTAAACAGTTTATCCGTGTGGTGACGGACTAAGAATACAAGTGTCACCACCCCATTCATTCCTACGGGTGTCGTATGAGGCGACTAAGGGAAGTAAGCAATTATCATCCATTGCATGACTGGTGGTAGGGCTGGATACCAAGTACTCCACTCACTTAGTATCCCGAGCGGTTTGGTACCACCGTCTCCCTTGTGACAGGCCATGAAGCACATCGTTGCGTTTTGGCTGTAGCAGGAGATAGCCGTTTATTATTTCATTTCATATCTGTGAAATGAAATGGTGAGCAGCGGCTTCACAATACTCTTGGTATAGTTGAGTCCATCCATGAGCGACGGTTATAAACCATTTATCATCCAGATGGGCCGTGGCAATAAAAAAAAAGTTATTTATACCAAAGGCATCACTCGCGCGTTTTAAAATTTAGGACTGATTCCGTTGAAAATAAATAAAATTACACATAAATGCTCTTTAACTGATTTTAAATACATTGTTATGAGTTTGTATTATAAGTGACATTCATTTATGTATTAAGCAGGATTTGGACCTGTATCTTCTAAAATATCGGTCTAGATGCTTTGCCAATTCAGGCATCTTGACATCCGCCTGGAACCACTAACGATTGTATCTGCTCTATTACTTTATATTTCACATTTTCGTACTGTGTTGTGGTATTATGATAGTACTTTCATTTAGATTGGCGAACAGAAAATACACGAAGCTATCACAATCGTCACAGAACATTCCAGACGTCAAACTGCAGACTGTTTAGCATAATTATAATTTGTTAATATGACCTTGAAGCATTCCTACTAATGGTACCTATAGTTCGCTACTAAAATTCACAATATATATGGTGGTAATAACAGTTTCATCATCATCTTCCTAGCCGTACTCTTTAACTTTTGTTAGGTTCGGCGTCACACCACTGAACGAATGTAATATAGTTCCGGTGGCCCGCCAATAAAGGCGGCGAGACGGCAAACGGCGGGTTTCTTTAGTGGGTGAGGGCCCCACACTACTCTATTCGTTGCCCCGAACGACGGGGTGTACGGTTAGGAACATATTTTCCCGCCATAACAAAAAAAAATGTCGGCGTCTCATCTGAAGGGTTTTAGCTTTTAGACTAAATATGTCCGCTAGACCTCAGAATATATACGCGATTTAAGACCCGGATTTGTATTTGTGTATGATGTGTACCTACAAATCACGAAAGTTTAAGACTTTATTGTACATTTGTTAATAAATTAGTGATAATATGAAATCTACAAGCGTCAGTGATTTTCTCGACAGTTTTTGGAGTCCGCCACCTCACACTGGGACAGTTTGGTGGACTATAAAACCCCTCACTCTGAGAGGAGACAGGTGCAATATTGGGACAAATAGTGAATTATTACTTGGACCCTAGATAGGTATACATTATCCCTGGTCTCAGTATTATACAATTTATTATACAATTTTTGATTGTCCTTCGATGAATATTGATGATCGAAGTGTTTGTCTTCTAATTTTTTGATGTGAAAACATCGAATGCGTAGGGAGGGTAAAACCGGCTGTTGGCGACGTCGGCACGCCAATTTATTTAATTGTTTTTAACGCCATCTGTTAACAAAAGCATCTAACTAGGAAGTATAATATTAATCAATAAACCAATACCAGTTTTAATTCGTCTATAGATAACGAGAGGGCGCTTACTAAAAATTATATAACTTGAGGCAATATTTGAAGAAATAACTAAAATTGATGTTTTCACATCTGCGAGACGTCCCTTGACGGCTCAGTTTTTTATATGGTAACAGTATAGAATTGTGACGTATAGAACCTAAGCCCGAATCACTCTCGATATTGCGGTGAGTATGTAACAATTCCTGTTTTTACAGACAATCCTTAAATTTCAAGTGACACATACCTTTTGTTAAGGCGGGAAAAATGTTCTTAACCGCACACCCCGTCGTTGGCGGCAACGACAGGGTAGTGTGGGGCCTTCACCCACTAAAGAAACCCGCCGTGTGCCGTCTCTCCGCCTTTATTGGCGGGCCACTGGAACTATATTACATTCCTTCGGTGGTAAGTGACACGTAGTGGCGGTGTAATACAATTTTTTATTAAAGCAGGAAAATATGTACCTAACCGCACACAACATGTGATTCGGGACGTGTGTTGTCCGAAGTTATCCCTCACCCAGAAAATAAACCCGCCGTATGCCATCTCTCCGCCTGTATGTGCAGACAGGCACGGTCCCCTGGTGGTTTACCCTTTAGGGTACCATCTCCTGTGCGAATCTTCCACATATGGGAAGGTGCGTGAATGCGACTAATTCCCAATAATACAGTTGTCATTTATATTATTGAATATAATATTAATTGTTTTAATATAATATTAATTGTTTTATTAATTGTTTTGTTTTTATATTATTGAAGTTATATTTCTTTTGGCGCGTTAGGGAAAAATGATGAGAGTAAAATTTTACGATGCGCGCGCACTCCGTCACGAAAAACCGACACCCTGAAGTTAGACACACTGAAGTTAGCTATAGTCAACATTTTAGTTTTTTTGTGATATTTAAATAAACTTTATCTAACTAGATAATACGTTATAATAAAACTTTCAATGTATTAAATACCTTTTTTCTATTGTTAGTGTCGTTTTATCTACAAAAGTAGAATAAGGTGAAAGATAAAATTTTTGAAAAGATTTTTATCTTGTTACGCCAAAGAAGTATAACTTCTAACGCGTCTACATAAGTACACACACACTTTTTTTCCTGAATTAGACTCTTCCATCGGTTACCCTTGTTATAGAACCACACACAAAAACTATTTTACTATTTTTTACATAATATTGCATATATATAAAATATGCATATATAAAAAATGCAATATTATGTAAAAGTACGTGTACGATGTAATAAAACTCGGTTGCTAACACATTTATCGTGTCAACTAAAGTCAAGGCCAGTAAAAAAACTAATCCATTTAGCGAGCTCTCACTAATACCGTCGTCAGTTTAATCACACTTAGTTGGTGACAGTTGTCACTTATGTATCATAACAGGGTTGGTTATGTGACGTCACCCATTAATTTTATTAATTTCACAAGCTGCCGAGAATACCTCTTAGACTTGCAATTTTTGTCACCAAGTTTTCATTCTTCAATTATTCTATAACTCTGAAATTATCAAAATGATAATTAATTAGCGGTGTTAATCATTATTAGATAAATAAATAATCGAATGAATGTGATAATAAGATATACTTATATGATCTGCTCTGATGAATTATTACAATTGTACATACATATCTTATCTATAGATAGATATCTATAGAGTTCTACGTGTGCGATGTATTTGAAAAACTAATGTTAATTCGTGCAAGTAAAAAGTACCATAGTAATGAATGTATCGTCTTCAAGACAAATTGGAAAGAAATTGAGAAATATTCTCGATAGTATATGAGGCATTATGCCAGGATTGTGGGCCTATACCAATGAAGTAATGTCATATAGTTCCAGTGGCCTGCCAATACAGGCGAAGAGGCGGCAAACGGCGGGTTTATTTAGTGGGTTAGGGCCCCACACTGCCCTGTTCGTTGCCCCGAACGACGGGGTGTCCGGTTAGAAACATTATTTCCCACCTTAACAATAAATAATAATTGTTTTTTATTCAGGTACAAATCCCATATTAACACAACAAAATTGTAAACAATGTAAAATAGACAAAAATAACAATAAAATAGTGTAGAATAGAATAAAGTAAAACTAGCTGACTACTTTCGGTTTGCGTCCAGATGTACTTTTAACCAATATTTTACTATTGGGCACGTGTAGTCCTTACAAATAGCCTGCAGTATAGTGTTACGAGACGATCGCAATCGATTCCAAAAGGATGCGATAAAAAACAAACGGGGTGGTAGACCCGTGTACCAAACATTCTCAGGAGAGCAATAGTGTAAACAATTTTATAATGAAATCCGTGTAGAGACAGACAAGAAATGTCACCGACTCATTTTGTTCCACAATGTGACCGTGACAGTTGTTTGGAAAATTTAATTGGACGGGCAATACCTTTGCAAAGAAGTGAAGCTATCTCCAATAGTTAAATATATATATGTGTATATGTATAAATACATAGATAAGTGTATACCACCACGTATTGCTAATTTAAGGTCAAACTATACGTTAGTTGCCCCGACTCTGCTAATTTTTCAAATTTGACGGTAGAACGCCATTTAATGATGTTACAGTTCTTTACATCTGTAGGTATCCATGGACCAAAGCGTCACGTCGCTGCAGCTGATTAGCGTAGCAGATAATATTCTTTTCGTTGCTTTAATCCTTCACGCGCTAGACACAGAAAATATTTGTATTACCGTCGATGTCATATATATAGATAGATAATATCTCCAGATATGATGATACTAATTCCCTGTCCTAATACCTACCAAATATAGATTTTAGCATAATTGTGGTATTGAGAGGGTTTAGTACTAAAATAAAGTTTTAACGGAATCGAGCAACTACTACTTATCATCACGCCATTTCCCTTGCGGGGTAGGCAGAGAGAATAGAGTGCCAAGAGGCTCTATTCTTGCATACATCTCTTGCTTCCTCAACATTCATGTTCCTCTTCATACACGCTCGCCGGTTTCGGAGACTCCTGACCCCACCTTCCTTCAATACATGACCGATTTGGTCTAGGTAGACGAGTCTCTGAATCCCCCTGTACCTACAATATATTATATATAAGTTTTAATCATCCGTAAAAAATCTCAATGTATTCCGATCTACAGAGGAAGTTCGTGGGTTAGGTGTATCAGTATCCCCCTTAGCGTACCTAGTAGTTAATCCTTACGACATCCACCAGTTGGACTGTGGTTCTTGTAAATGCCTCAGTGGTCTAGTGGTAGTGTATGCGACTGCTGATCATGAGGTCTCGGGCTAAAAGTTCGGTTGGGACAACAAAAATGGTTTCTCCGTCAAGAAATTCTCAATAGCAGCCCGGAAAGTTGGTGGTGTTTCATGCCTGTGCCTGTGTGCCCAGTGTGGCTGAAAGCCGTTGGTACTAAGCCTGATCTCTGCGTACATGGCTATTGTCTGTTGATACTGGCCATCATGTCCATAATTACTGTTTGAAGATCATTTTTAAATATACAAACCGGTTGCAATTTCCCACCAGGTCGGTCGTTGGCTTATGTGTCACCGTTTACAATGTAATGAGTCACCTATTTGCTTAAAAACTAGGTATAATGTAGTCTAAAAGATAAGATTATAAACACACACGAAGGAGGCTTCTCCGTAAGTAAATAAGTATATAAAAAAGCCATTGCCCGCAGCTCCGCCGTAGTTGAGAGATAGTTTATAGGTTATATCTCAATTTCCCGATATAGTAGCGGGATAAAACATTTACAGTCGTAGTACTCATTAAGACTTATCATTATAAAATACAAAAATGGAGCACCACATCGCTGGACGAACCGACAACCATTGCGGAAAAAGGTTCTCGAGTCGCGAGGCCTATGTCCAGCGTGGACGTTGAAAGTCTAATGGATGGATGGACAGAAAATAAATAAAAAATTTCATCAAAATCCGTGCTGTGCCATGATGTGTGAACAGAGACAAATATTATAAAAAAGTTTTGACACTTAAATAACCTAATATATTCACTTTTTCTCAAATATCTAAAGGTAGGTACAGATATAGGTGTACAGGTATAGCTCTGTTACAGCTTTATAATAGTAAATAGGTAGGTATCTAGATACAGAAGCATTCTTGCATCGTTCGACCTATTTTCATCTACTTCTAAGATATTGGCGTTTTCAACAAATTCAAAAGTAAACGAATTTAATAAGCACACCTAGATTTAGATTATCTTGTTAGTACATATTACCTAGTGTGGTAATTCAGGTCATCTTTTACAACATCTGCGGGCAATTATTGTACAGCTATTGTATTTCGAAAATAGGTAGGTACCTACGCTTCAAGTGAACTTAGTTTAGGGAGAGACGAGATTGCATACATCCTGTCATAAATATTTGTGGGTAGGTTAATCTGCTTGTAACAAATATTTGTATAATAAGCGTGAAATTCCTAACTATAAGAAGAATCTTATAGTAAGAAATCTCGGGTTCCCTACCTGGATAGTTTAGAGTTTTTCTGTTAAAACATATACAGTAGTACCGTATGAAACTGCGCCCGGCAGACGGTAGATCTCTATTACGCTAAGACCAAGCTAAGATATGCGAATGCGGGTATATCAATCTCTGGTTATTCTCCCTTTTGTTAAGGCGGGGAATAATGTACCTAACCGTACACTCCGTCGTTCGGTCCAACACATAGGGTAGTGTGGGACTCTCACCCAGTAAATAAACCGCCGTGCCTTCTCTCCGCCTGTATTGGCGGGCCACTAGAACATTACATTACTTCAGTGGTTTCGGTTATTCCCATGGGGTTATACGCACAAAGAATGATATCTGCATGCAATATTCAACCAATAAAAATGAAGGTTCTATTAAATATCAAGGCTTTTGCCTCAAGTTCATTGACAAATTTCATGCTTGAGTGACCTCAGTGTCGATAGTTCTAAATCTCGTAGATAGGTTCTCTACTATCTACCTAGAAGTAGAAAATAGGTAATGATACATAATATTATTGTGAACTTGACTACTCACCAAAGTTCGTCGTCGATAGGACAAAGTAATATTTGTTAGATCGAGTAAGTACCTATGAGTATGATTTTGTAAATTTGTGACGTACCGATATAAGTGGAGCTGTATAATTATAAAAGTGAAATTTAAACTTTCAAATAATTAGAATGTATAAACATCAACCTTTATTTTATACAAAATAAGTTGTATCATTTAATTGAATACGAGTTTAATCACACAACATTGAACATATGTTAAGTTATATGATGTTTTTTACTTACCGCATGCTAGCACGATGAAGTCCAAAAAGATTTTACATAATAATCTGTCAGCTGCCATTGTAGTTAATTTAACATTGCACATATATTTTACTGACAAATACTTTCACTCACTCGACACTTTTACACAGGCAATCGCGATAAATGCCTTCACAACACTGATAAATAAGCCATCTATAAGTAGAGTAGGTAGGTGGTGTTACTCATTGTCAAACATTGCAAATATACCTTAAGCTGTAAAAATGTAACAAACGATGGTCATCAGTCATCACTCCTTGTTTTGAGTGAGAGATAATGTAATATTTACTGTTCCTAATTGCAGTGATGTTGTGGAACATTTTGTTGATATTAAACCTCATTTGAAAACATGAGACAACGCCATCTATACGTTACACCAAGTTAGGCGGTCCGAAGTAGTGTGTTTAAAAGTTTGCCATTATTGTACTAGAGAGCGCTGCTTCTTTGATCTTTAAGCGCTAAACAGAGGGAATCCTTAGACGTGTATGAATTTTGTTTCATAGTTTTCTTAAGATAAAGTGGGGTTATAAAGAAATAAATGTTAAAACACTTTATACAGATTTATTATGCTTTATAAACTTTTAACCATTTTTAAAAATAAGTAAATAAATAGCTGCCTCTTAAGCTACATAAAATGTCTAAAGGCAGTGCATTTTAGATTATATTCACAAAAAATAAACACCACTATAAAATACTTTAAAAATAAGTCATCTTTCACACTTAAAATTTAAAATAAAACAAAACTAGGTACACTATATTATTATAATAACTTAACTAGCACCTAATTTGACCTAAAGCTACAATTTCTATTGGGCATTTGTAATTGAGATGAAGTAAGGACCAGGAGTTACTCTACTATGACCGCATCAACATTTTGATGTTATTACCTACCGCCCGAATTAGGTTATGATATTATCTCACAGAAAAAAATAAAAGCCGTTTCCAAACAATTGGTATAATGCCTTTGCCATACATAAATTAAAAAATATAAATTTGCACTTTTTTAACTTGGACATAATAACATCGCCTAAGTTCTACATCACTGCAAAATTGAGGCAAGAAAATTATGTTTCTTTTTCTAATAAATAAATCGTTGTACTAATCTAACCGTAAACATTTAAAAAAAATATCACATATAGGGGAATATATATTTATGAGCGTTAAATATTTTGACAGCCGCGTGAAACACGCAACAACTTCAAAATGTTCATAATATAATATGTTTGTCTTTTTTTAATGGACGATATCCGATTTGCGTAGTTACCTACTTCTATTTTTTTTTTGATAGAATAAGTATAGTTACTACTAAGGAGGTCTCATAGAAATATATTTTTCAAGATTTTTGTTACGAGTCAAAAGATTATTTTAAGTCAGTTTTTGATAGATTGTTGATTGGACGAGCGCTTAAGCAGCAGTTACAGAACTTAAGGTGTTTAGTACCTGAAGCCCATTCTATTTAACACGGTCATCATAGATTCTCCTCTATTTGAAAAGACGACTATCTACTAAGATATACCTATCTATGTTACAGTGTATGTGACAGCGATGGTTCGGGCAATATGCGCATTATGGAGTCGATTTAAGTAGGTAGCTAATTTTCGAAAAAAATGCTACTTAAATTTCTAATATACCCTAATTTGGTAGACTAGAAACGTGCAAAAGATATTGTCCGTGAGGAGAATTTCCTTGTATAAATCAAGTTTAAATATTATCAAAACTTTTTCCACAAAATTAGTTTATAATATTTATTACTAAACATGTCAAATGCTACAAAAGATATAAATAACAGGCAGTTAACAATTGATTTTTTTATTAATTTAAAACTGACTGAACCGTTTGCCTATTGAGAGAGAAAATATTACTCTGAATCACGAGTGATATTTATTTGAGGCTGAAGCTTTCCATCAGGTATTTTGTCACTCTACTGTGGTCACTAGATCTAAAAAAAAGGACCTGTGTTTAAATAACCACAGCCACAGACGTGGTTTGTCGATTTATTACCAACAATAGACAAACAAAATAGTAGATAGTCTTCTTTCAATATCAAACCTCCACAGATCTTATTCCTTTTAAATGTCTATATCACAGTAAAACATATTACATGTCTCAGAGACTACTTTTAATGACTAATATCAATAAATTTGTTGCATGTACGTGTATTTGTAGAAAACCATACCACGTACAAAATAATGTTTCCAAAGAGACTGACCGTGGAAAACTAGA
Organism: Leucoma salicis; assembly: GCA_948253155.1. Lineage (NCBI taxonomy): Eukaryota > Metazoa > Arthropoda > Insecta > Lepidoptera > Erebidae > Leucoma > Leucoma salicis. The sequence goes on along the minus strand of OX411820.1, from coordinate 5,490,164 downwards.
TTAACCTATATTTTCAACTTTTACGTATATTTTCAAACGAGACAAGTATTTTAATTTACTAGGATACCTTTTTTTATTTTGTTTAAATACAACAACTAGCACTAAGGAACACCTAATCCTTGTAACGCGGGGGAGTTTATAAACATACTAAAAATCCAAAATCTTCATCAGTTCTCAACAAATACCGTACCTACATCAATAATTTCAAATTTTAATTGTCTATTTTACACAAAATAAAAGCTTTATGAGAACAAACATTTCTTTAGTTTCAATTTTGAAATTTAATTAAAAATACATGTGATATGTTTCAATAAAATAAACATAAAACTACGTACAGGAAATTTACCGCGTTTATTGGCTCCACCTAGTATACCTAACGCGAGAAATTCCGTATAAACAGTTTTATGGCATAATATCTAATAATCGCGTAAAAATTAACATATTAACTTAAAAATAAATTGTACTTTAATATTAAATGTACAAATAACTTGTATATTACATAAAATTTTACATATTACCAACAAATTATGTAATAATGAAATATTAATAATTTAAGGTACGAATTTATCGCGTTCTCCTTTTATATCACGAGGCTGCTATATTAAAACACTCCTCACAAAACGCTGATCTCATATTACATAACTTCTTTATAAATGTACATAGTTGGATATACATAGGGCTTGATAAAAACCAAGAAAAATGCGATAAGATCCATATTCTTTTTGGGTACTAAATATTCGTGTCAATATCGGGAAAAAAAATAAGACTATATTACAAATTCAAATACATTAATTTCACTGAATTGTGAGCGTTAAGTAGATCATACAAACCGTTCATCGCGATAAAAAATTAAAACGAGCGAGCTACTAAGGCCCACCTGTGTAAAAAGCTGTTTATATGGGATACTCCCACTATACCGGTGAGTCGCGTATGATAGGTGGGAGGATGCGTACATAAATGCACTTTTCAAAATATTAATATATTCCTTTTAATCCGAAAGTTCATCTAAAATCAATCGATTTTCTAACGTGAATGAGGCTGAATGTACTAACGTGCAATATTATTACTTTTTGGCATTTAACATGCTGGATTATAATACAAATTAAATTAAATAGTGAATTGGAAATACATCACCAGAGTTGAAGACTTGAATAGATGACCATTATCAATTACTTTCGGTATTACTGCAATATCGTTGTAAGTGACACGATAGCTTAAGCAAGAACTGTTGGCTGGAACGGATATCCAAAAAGGTTCTAATCTCAGACGTGATTAATTACCACTTCACTATTTTATTTAATCATAACACTAATACGTTTTATCTATAATAAAAACAAAAGTAAATGCATTATATTCTCTGCTTACCCTGTAACTATATATAGCGCATTTTTATTTCAAATTGTAAGTGCAAATATTCATAAATTGTACTTTTTTAAATATAATATATTATGTAGAGATAATCACCTCCAAAAAGTTTTTATAACGCTATCTAATTATGATAAAACCTTTTAAAATAAAATCTATTAGCTAATAATAGCGACTTTACTTATTTACAGATAATTCCCTTGTTGGTATGCATTTAGATGTTAAAACCTTGTAATTTCATAAAACCAATACTTATGTATCACTGGTTTTATTTATGTTGATGTTACGACAGTGTTCTGTTAAACATTAAAAAAAAAACTGTTGTTTACATTGCGAACAATGGAATACTTTTTATATTTCAAATTGTCTTTTTTTATTAATAGTCTCATTTTCGCGGTATTTTAGCAACTACCAGCTAGCTGCTTTTAAATTTTAATTTTTGATAAATACTTATATACATAAATAAAGTAGGCATCTACTAATAGTACCTCCAACTTATACCTACTCGTTTATACTTATTTTTATTATATACAGCGGTTGTCAACTAGTTATAAGATTGCACAATCCTCAAAATATCGTTATAATATCTATACAAAAGTACTATTAATTTATATGTACCTATTACACGGCTCTTGATCAAAACCCAGTAGGTATTGAAAACTGGATTTTTAGGAAACTCATCACTTACCTAAACTCCTATTGTTGAAATTTCTTTGGAAATCTATTCCCAAAGAGAACAGACATCGCTTACATTTCTGCAACAGCTTTGATGGCAATCCACCAGTGACTATCAAGATTCCTCTTAAAATTTCCGTGTCAGAAAAAAGAAAGTGATTATTCTATAGAATTGAAAACATTATTTTCAATCTATTTATTATTTTTAGATTATTGTGTAAGTAAATTGACAGAATATTTCCGTCGGATATGACATATTAAAAACTTCCGCCAAAAATGGAAGAAACGTGACTTCAGTTACACAAAATCCGTTCCAAAACGATAATGGTACCTAACAAAATAATAGTACTTTCCCAAGTCACTTATAAAACGACGCTAAATTCCTAGTGAAAACTCAAAATAAATATACAAAGTTAACCCACATAAATATATATCTAACAAAAATCAATTTCTATTATAGAAACGAAGCATGTACGACCCATAATATATGCAATAGTAATCAAATTACTATTACATTCATTTAAATGAACTGCGCTTTTAATTTTAATGAACTTCATATATTTTAAGTAGTTTTAAATGTCTACTTTCAGAAAGCAAACGTATTTTGCCTATTTTACTCACATGTAAGAAGACTTATATAAGAAGTTCATACATATAATTTCAACTAATCGTGTAGCTGCATTATAGCCGTTAAAAACGACATTAATAAGTCAACATTTAAAAGTAAACTTCAGACCATTTTTTGCAAAACGAGGGTAGTTTTAACAGTTATATTAAAATTGCACGCACTGCATTGTTCCAACACTGATCACTTAATCGCGCGATTGTCTACACGCGTCTATGTACTCGTGTGAGATCCACGAGATTGGGGGCTGTTCGTATCATAGTTCCCCGCCGCTGTCACACCGGGAGCTCACCGGTGATGACTGTCAGACTTGCACTCGAGTGTTGCCGTTAGTTGCTCGCAGTTCAGCCTCATGGTTGTAAGTGCGGTAACGGGATGGCTTACGAAGGTTGGACACGAAGATAAACTGGAAAAAAATATATGCCATTAAATCGCTACTGTTTTTGGGACAGGATCTTCTTCTCTTCGGAAATTCTCACTAGCAGCCCGGAGTTTGGAAATGTGCCCGGTAGACGTCAATAGGCTCGCCCCCTATTACGTGGGACTTAAACATAGCTGGCGAATCGTGGGTGTATAATACCTACACCTCTGCCTTCCCCTTCGGGGAATACAGGCGTAATGCTGTGTATCTGCTCTCAGAAGGAATGGAATTCAATTTCCCTTGAATTTAAATCTTTCAGTTCAGGTAAAGGCTTGTGTTCTGTCAATGTCAAAATATAATTATTATTTGACGGGCCTCGTGGCGTAGTCGGTAGTTTAACCTACTTCCGTGCACGAGGTCGTGGGTTCGATTCCCACTCAGGACAATTATTTGTGTGATGAACACAGATACTCGTATTTGTACAGCGTCTGGGTGTTTTCTATCTATTATATGTATTTACAAAAAAAGTAGTATATGTATTATATCCATAATCTGGTACCCATAGCACAAGCGTTAAGCTTAGTTTGGGACCAGAGGACGTTGTATGAAAATGTCCGTGAATATTTATTTATTTATTACGTTGGCAGCATTGGTAGTGCCAGGTATTCGAATGACAATTTTTATGCAAAGCATGATGATTGCATAAATGTTTTGGGTGAAAGAACGAGCGGTTGAATACAATTGGACAACATAAGTACTAAAGACTGTTCGAAGCTAACAAGGACGCTGTTACGTTGTTGTGTTGTTGTCGAAAAAATAAAAAGAAATATCACTCACAATAACGATAGCAAATAACGCTCCGATGCTGAACCCAGCGAGTACATCACTCCAGTGATGCTTGTAGTCTGAGACCCTGCTCATGACAGTATACCAAGCGAATGACATCAGCACAAACTGGATTCCGTGGCGGAGTAGCTTCGACCCACGCCATGTAAACCGTTTTTGGAGATACATCTGTCGAGCACAAAATTAAACATCAACACCGTCCTAAATCCTTATTAAAGACTATTAAATATAACCACTCCTTTAAATCTCTTTTCCGTTGCAAATTTTATATTTTGGTGAAGTTTTATGAATTATATTATATTTTCAAGCATCAGATATGGTGACGGACACAGAATACAAGTGTCACCATCCCATTCTTTCCCACGGTGTAGTACGAGGCGACTAAGGGACGTAAGCAATTATCACCCATTTCATGACTGGTGGTAGGGCTGGGTACCAAGTGGGAGTATTCAATTGCTATACCACCATCCCCCGTGTGACCAATTAAGCACATCGGTGTGTTTTGGTTGTAGCAGGAGATAGCCGTTTATTCTTTTATTTCATATCTGTGAAATGAAATGGTGAGCAGCGACTTGACAATACTCTCGGTTTAGTTGAGTCCATGAGCGACGGTTACTATATGCCATCAGGTGAGTCGTGGCTCGTCTGACACCATACGCAAGATTTCCATTGTTTGCTTGCCTAAGCTACTTGAACACGTTCACATATGTTAAATAACATAGATTACCTACACGTCATTACTCGATTCTGACTCTTGTGTTGTGTCTTTGAGTGATGTACGTATTCCTATTCCGAACGGATACTTCTTAACTTTAAAACAAAAGCAAGTTGATGACGTATTTTATACTTTTTAATTTACTTACGCTAAAGTAGAGCATAGAATAGGCTGAGAAAGAGGAATGGCCACTGGGAAATGACAATCTCATTTCTTTCTGCAGCTTCGACTCCGCTCCGAGACATGTAAAATCTTCTATATATTTCCACCTGTTCTCTGGCAGCGTGCAGTCTGTATCGGGTATACACACCTGCAAAAATAAAACAATTATTTGTTTTGTTATTTAATTTCTAACCTGGTAGTTAGTAACTACACCACCACACACATGTTCGGTTGCTTCTAGTTGCCGAGAGATGGCGTTATAAAAACAATATTGACAATAGATAAGCGTTCAATGTATCGGTATTAGAGGAATAAACTATTTGTTTTTCGACAACTGATGTATTTAATTATCGGCAAAAATACGCTTATATAACGTCCAACACAATTCCCATGCCAACAGTCTGGTGACTACAGAAGTATAATTTAGTTTTAATATTTAGCAATAGATGTCGCGAATAGATATTTTATTTATCATTACTAATCTTACTACCTAATATCGTTTTGTAACTCTTAGTAAAATTATAAATGCGAAAGTGAGTTTGTAAACACAAGCTAGGCTTTGCCGTATATATAGTTTGGAGTCCAGAAAAAGACATAGGTACTTACGATACTTTTCATTCCCAAAAAATTATTGGTACCCATGTGATCTAGTTATTTTTACATAAAGATAAATTATTGTGCGTAGAGTGAAGTGATGTATGATGGAATCACAGCAAGAATTCAGTAGTTATACATATTATCAAGTTTTTCCAGTATAACACCACTTTCAATAAAGCCAATTCTATATCGATGGTTGATCATAATATGAGAAAGTTGATAAGAAAATAATTACATATACTGATTTCTATACTTCCATAGTTATATGGCAGTAAAATGGTAGATCTTTAAAAGATAAAAGTGTTAGTGTCAATTTGGACGGAAGTAAACCCTAGACTGAAAGGGTCGGCATCCAAGAAAGTGACACCCTCTAATTGTATAACGACGTTTGATAACGGCAGCTTTTCCTGCGGTGGTGTTTGGTTGGATGAGTAAGAGCACCGCAGATTCACAGCTATCTCCTCTCTACTTCAGCTTCACCACTCTCATCTCTTTATCTAGCCAATGCGCCCAGTTTTTGTAATTGCTTATTATCAGGCGGTTTGTATGCTTGTTTGCCTATTCGTAGTATCCTTACTAATAGATAGATCGTTATTTATAGAGGGTACATAGGAGAGGATACGTAGGTTATTAAGAAGAGGATAGGAAAGAGAATAAGGAGAGGATAGGGAGGATTACCTACCGTTGCTTCAGGCTGGTTTGATCTGAGCTGATCTTTTGTGAGAGGATGGTACTTCCTAGATTAAGACGGCCCATTTATGTTGGGATAAGCAAGGCTTTACCACTATCAATGACACGGGTGTGTTCACATCTATAGTTATTTTAATTTTATAACTGTTATCCCTTTATCCTTTATTTATTTATATATGAGTTTATTCAGGTATTTCCTTGAATCAGTAAATAAGCTAAAAAAATTGTTTGTAGGAGTAAGTCTTGTTTAGATACCATAAATATGACATTTATAAACTTCTCTTATTTATTTATTGTAGCAAGTTGTTTAAACTCAACTGGCGTATAAAAAGTTGTTGCGGTTTATCGTCAAGAAATTCTCAATAGCAGCTCGGAGTTAGGAAGTCGGCGGTCACCCCCGTGCCTCATAAAGCCGTTGGTCCTGCACTTGTCTTCTCTCCGTTCGTGTCGGAATGTCTGGAGATCATCGTACTCAGTATAAAAATACTAAAGAAATGCTCCAAGTAGAGTATTGCTATAAAAGGCTTTAACGATCACTTGTTAGCGAAAAAAGCCTTATTTTTTACTCGAGATATCGCTTTCATGGACATCGACAAGGACCGTAAAGCTGATTGATTACCGTGAGACACACCAATTATATACCGTCTCGTTCTCTCTGAAGTCGTCGTAAATTGTCCGACAATTAATATTGTTAAACAGTGTTTTGATTGACGGGCTGCCTCAGGGTAAATCTTGGTTCACATTTGTGCAGAATAAACGTTTACAAATTTAGAACATGTAAGTGTATAATTTAAGAGATTTATCGTAATTTCAGCATGTAATTTATGTTATGTTAACAGACAAAATATAATATGTTAAACACGCTTAATATTATTATAGGATTTATATTGCAAAATTATCGGATCTTATCGATTATACTTTGGATCCATATTATAAATAGAACTGAATCCCTATTTCCTTGGTCACGCCATAACTTGAGAACGGCTTTACCGCTATCACTCACCTGTTTTCTTTTAAGTTTTCTAATTCTACAACTCTGTAGAAGGTTCTTATGGAAAGAAAATTGGAAAACTTCAGAAAACTTAACGATTAATTTATTTAGCGCGTTTGACAGTTCGCAAGTACCTAATTCACTACACTCCGGACTGTAGGTATGTGCGCATGCGCGGTAGTTACGGCGTGAAAGCCTAACGTGAATAAACGCACTTCCGCATTTATATTATTATTTTATGGATATTTCACGGGTGGAAAACGAGCATTATGTCTAGTTGTAAGAGTAAGTGGTCACTTTAGCTTAAAAACGCCAATTCTAGAGTAGGTAAGTAATGGATAGGGGTAGAGAGGAAGCAGAGATTAGGATTGACTTTGTGCCTTCATAGTTCACTATTACCGAACGAAACTGAACAGCATGAATACCTGCCCTTACTTCACGATGATCTTCTATGAGAACTGCTATTTCCCCGCTCGAGCCTCATTCATACTGATATTATTAAGACTCCCGCCATCACGGAAACACGATACGATGTAATTGAAAACAAATAACACTGTATGGTATGTTTTAGTGTAGCACATGTTTACGTAATAACATATAGATCTAGAAGAAACACAGCAATCAATAATACATAAAATGAGAAAAATTAAATCCATTAATTTTATTTACAATGCCATAAATCCTTAAAGACGTATTTCTTTTGTTTTATGTAAGACATCAATGTCAGTCTTCGAACACTAAATTTAAAAAATCCAATGCCAAATTCCTGAAATATTTCAGCTAAAAGCAACTCAACAGCATTGTAAATCTTGACAACTATTTACATAAGTAAATTCCATTATAATGGAGAAATAGGCGAGGAAAAGCGCAAATACGCATAGGTAACATTTTGCCACATAAAACTATCGACGGTAACGAATTAAAAATTATAAGAATTAAATACAACCTATTATTTTTTTGTTAAGGCGGGAAATAATGTTCGTAACCGCACACCCTGTCGTTTCCAAAAACCCCCCGTGTGCCGTCTCTCCGCCTTTATTGGCGGGCCACCGGAACCATATTACATTCCTTCAGTGGTGGTTAAATACAACCTACAGATTAAATAATACTTATTGATATTTACGCGAATATTACTTTTTTTTTTAAACAGCATCCTCTACTACGTTATACTATATCTATGCCCTCTACTACGGAAAAAACCTTTATATGTTATATTTTAATACCAAACAGACAAATTTACAAATAGTTAAATGTAAGAACAAGAGTATTAAGATAAAAATATCGGTGGCGGTGGTTCGTTACTATATCACTGCCCAGTACCTAGCACTGTGAGGACACCTGCATGACAGATTTTCTGAACGACTTGTAGATATTCTTTTTTAATACTTATGGTGGCAGATGATTCACGGCCCATCTGATTGTGAGTGGCAACCACCACTCATAAAATCAAAAATACTACGAATACTGTCAAGCCACAATGTGTTGTGTCTTGACAGTATTCTAATGAAATGGTGTGCCATTTCATTTCGCGGATGGGAAATGAAATGGCTATCTCCCTCTAAAACCCACACAGTAAACGATAGCACCGATCCGCTGAGCCTCGATAAAAGCGAGTGATCTCACGAGGTACCTAACCCTACCGCCAGTAATGCTTGCATCCCTCGATAGTAGTTCGACATCTGCGGTAAAGAATGGGGTGGTGACGTTTGTATTTTCTCTGTCAATGTCAGTAGATATCTGAACACATTCCACTGTTAGTGTTTATGTTATCATGAACAACCTTGCTACTACATATGTAAAACGTAGATAAGCTAGTTTGAATGTACGTACACAATAAAATTAATATCAGGTCTAGCCTTCGAGAGACATGTAGGTACAAGAACATTTAATATATATCCTAACTATTGTAAAGTTGTAACAGAGCGGTGTCTCTACATTTAAGATATTTGAGAAAAAATGACTGTATTAGGCGTTTAAACACAAAACAATTTTTTATTTAGATTTTTTGTCTGTTTGTTCGCGCAACACGATTATTTGATAGTTCTTGATTAGACTTAAAAACTGGTGTACATTTTATCCCGCTACTATATCGGGAGCTTGAGATATTTATAACTTAAAACTAGTACTATATACTTCGTCACAAGCATAAAGAACATTTTAACAACTCAAGATTTCTACGAATTTTGCAAACACTTTGTTATTCACATACGTCTTTTGTTGACAATGTTACAAACACAATTTGTAAGGTACAGCTAGAGGCCGGAGAATTTGTAATTTACGAGAGAAAATTTATAATTTTGTTTACAATCTCGATAACATGTTGTTAAGTGCTTTTATATATTTTTTTCGCCTTATACGGACAAGTCAATCATCCAATCAAGTAGGCTTCGCCGGTATGTAAACGAGTTTGCAGCTCCGTAACGACTTGCTTCAATAAAATGTGTATAGGTTTTGCCGTTATCAGCATAAATTACTTTAACAATAGAAAAATATTATAGCAGGCGAGTTTTTTAATATACTATAATAATATAAAAAAGCTAGTGTTTATTCAAAACACGTTAATCATGATATTCTTCTATGTAAATGGAATACATATATAGGAATAATAGACCTTTTTAAACTTAAGTATCGATCTCTCTTGTCGACGATTATGTGGGTTCGTATAGTGCCATAATATACAGGTTAAAATAATTTTCTGTGCCACTAATAGTGTCTATTGGTTCGGCGGGCTGTTCTCCGCAACTCCACGTCTGAGCGCGTGTTTTGCGTGTGGGTGGGTGTGAAACCTTCACTCGATCCACCCCAGCTCCCGGAAGAACGCCAACAGCCCCTTGGTGTTGCTGGTGATCTCCAATAGTGAGAGAATAGTGTCTAACTATACTACCTATATAAAAAAGATAAATGTCTGTCGTTAGACGCGCATCTCGGATAAACTACTGGCTGGATAGATTTCAATTAAGTTTTCTAAGATTTATTTTTTAACACAGTCCATAACTAAAAAAAAATTGCGATATCTTAATTTAATATACTTAAAGCCATTAAAGTTTTAAGAACAACGATAATTATAAGCATTACGTGTTCAATGGTGTGTGTTTTCTTGCCGCGAAGAAGCGGGGAGATGTGAAGTCTCTTCTACCTCAGCCTCACAGTTAAAATATAAAAAGCAAAGCAGACGAAGTCACGGGTATAAGCTAGTTGTGGAATAAAATTACTTTTGCGGAATTCATCGTGATTGATTTTCTATTAACCGCAAATCGCAATCGATTCAATCAATCCGACACTTCATAGCACAATTTTCTCTTCGTAAACATTAATTGAATTTTTGTAAGGCGAATAACCACACAGAGGCGTACTTATAAGCCCTGGGTGATTTAAAAATAAGATCGTTTTGGTAATGAACATAGCTACTGTTGATAAAACTAAACTACAGTTGACTATTAAAATTAATATAAATAAATAATAATATGCCAACAATATGGAACGCTTTTTTAAACAAAGTATCCCCGACATTAACAGCTATTTAAAGCGTACCTCGCGTTTAACCAAGTCTTTCATGTGTTGGGTAATTATGGCAACGAGGTAAGAGGCGTGCTGGTATGCCCCAGGCTACTGTGGTTATCGCCAGTTCGTGAGAACGTATGGAACATAGGCTAAATGCGAATTGATTTTGATCGTTTTTGCGCGGTTTTAAAATATGTAAATTGGCGAATACCGTGTAAGGATCAAGTATTGTTGTTATCTGAAACAAGGCAGCAATAGTAGTCGCACGAGAACAGTATCAGTACCGTGTTGAAAATCAAATGATAAAAGAACCAAAATATTTTTGGAACTACATTAAATCTAAAAGAAGTAGGCAAAGTATTCAATTATTTTTAAAAAATGGAGAGGTGTTGTCGGGTCAACAGCATGTGGACGAGTTCGCTGAGTTTTTTTATTCTGTCTATAGAACTGAACAGCCAGCATTGAACGTTGGTGCGGCAATAGCAGATGCAGGTGGCGAGAACGGAGCAGCGCGGGTACACTTGAACAAATTACACTTGGAAGATGTGTATCGTGCGCTTAAACATCTTAAACCTAAAAAATTCCGCCTTATATATTCAAAGACTGCCGGCTGGTATTAGCAAAGCCACTACTGCATATATACAATAAATCCTTAAGGGTGGGAGTGTTTCCGGAGAGGTGGAAAGTGACCCGCGTTGTTCCCGTTCCAAAGGGACGCTCAGCAGATTCGGTGGATGGGTACAGACCTATTGCAGTGTTATCGACGCCTGCAAAGGTACTGGAAGCAGCTATTTATAATACCATTTTTCTCCAGGTGCGCCCACAGCTTTCAGATGCTCAACACGGGTTTCGCCCAAGAAGAAGTACTACTAGCAATCTTCTCAGCCACATGGCTCATCTCGTACCCGGTTGGTAGTAGATAGTGGGGGACAAATTGACGCCGCTTACTTTGATTTCAGAAAAGCGTTTGATCTAGTCGAAAATGACTTATTGCTTAGAAAGTTAGCGCGCGTTGGTTTTACCCCTCATTTATTACAGTTTTTCGCCAGTTACATGGCCAATAGGCAGCAATATGTGGAATATGCGATGCACACATCAAAGCCATATTTCACGAGGTCTGGAGTGAGTCAAGGCAGCAACCTTGGACCCTTGGAGTTCCTACTTATGATTAACGACCTGCCACGAGTGGTTGAAGACGCCAAGTGTTTATTATTTGCTGATGACCTCAAACTTTCACTAGAAATAAAAAAATCTGAAGACTGTGCCAGACTACAAAGGGACATAGATAGGGTAGTAAAATGGAGCCATGAAAACCTCTTACAGTTCAATATTTCGAAGTGTGTAACAGTTACATTTTCTCGCGCTCGCACGCCCATATTACATAACTACCATATTGACGGACAGCCGCTAGCGAGGGTCACAGAAGTAAAGGATTTGGGAGTAAGTTTTAACACCGAGTTGACTTTTCGTGGTTACATCGTGCGTGGCTGTAAAAAAGCTTACCGAAACCTAAGTTTTATGCTTCGTACGGTTAGAGGGTTCACGAATATAAAGGCTATTAAAGGATACAATGAACTTAGAGTTAGGAGAGAACTAGCGCTCGTCACATATATATTTAAAATTCTTCGGGGAATGTTGCATAATGCAGACATTTTGGGGCAGGTGAGCCTATGTGTTCCGGACAGGTACGTGTGGCGACGAAGGCATCCAAAACTGCTACTGGAGCCTCGCGGTCGGACAAATCTTTTATGTAAGGCGACGCTGACACGTGCGCTATGCACACTCAACATCATATGCACAGTGAGATGGACCTATTCTGTAGCTCTCTGAGTGAATTCACAAAAAAAGAATTGTTTGTAATCTGTTACAAAATGTAAATAACATTATTTAGGTAAATGATTTATACATAATATATAAGGTATTTTATATTATATATAATAGGATAAGCACGCTATCGCATTGGGTTTAACCTGTAATGATAGATGTATGTTATGTTAAATAAATAAATAAATCTAAGTCGTTTCAGGTTGTCAGAATTCTGATTTAATCTAGCTTCAATCTTGCATTCGAAGTTGTCTCCTACTCTCCTTAGTTAGGACGTAGAGAACAGACAGGTCGCTCCGTGTACTAATGATTATGGTGAAGTGACATATTAGATGGTCGTATTTGATATGAACATGGACGCCGGCAAATGCTACAATTATTATTGTGGCACATCTATAATGGTACTTTGCACTTATGATTTACTTACATTATTTAAATATAGATTCTAGATACATCGTTCATTCGTTTACACAGTTGTATTAAATGATTTTCAAGGTTTTTAGTCAGTATTTACGGAGACAAGTTGCAATACATTGTCTGCCTGCCTCTTTGGGCTATATGCGTGAGTCTACGTAAGTATCTACTCGTAATATGTATGTATGTATTTAGATATTTTTATATATATTTTTAGCATTTTACATGCTTAACACTATACATTAAACACAAAGTGAAAAATGTGAAATCGAAAATAACAGTCCATCCCGAGATACTGTTATTTCTAAACGAAGTATGTTTTGAGCGCTCTGTATGCATCTTTACAAAAGTCTTTATTTTAAATTCGAATTAGGTTGAAGACCACTAAATAATTTAATTGACAAGTTTATATACAGCGCTATATCCGGACCCTAACGATCAATCAATGTAAATAGCTGGTATCGAGGCGGTTCACCGTTACGACTTTCGCTCGCCGAACCAGACAATTTAGTCATTATTCGCTTCAAGAGCTGTCGCTGCATAAATTATCGATAAGCCACCGTTAACATAAGTTTTATGGTGTTTGTATACGTGTTTATCAATATTATCTTATCGTTTTATTTCTATTTATTGTTAAATTACAAGCAACCGTGAATTTGTATTAAAATTGACTATAGGAATTTAAAACAATCAACAAATGTTTTGGTTAGAACGTGTCTTCAATAAAGCACTTATAAATACTAGTACCTACAATTTGCAGCGTCTAAGTTTCTCAGGACTGCCGTTGTAGGGAATTAGAAGTTCTAGCACACAAGGGAAATTGATTGATAAATAAAATTAAAAACATTTCAAATAATTAACGAACGCAACCTATGAAACGTTCACGAGGAAATATAAACTTTACAAATACATTTAATAGTGCATTTGCTGGCAATGAATACAGCTGTTACTATATTTAATTACTCGCTTCAATGTTAAATTTCTTTCCACTTGAAGAGGCAAACAGCAAATTTTATTATGCAGTAGTGCACCCAAGGGTTTATGAAACGTATCACCGCAGGGAAATCGAAATAAAATTTCCAAACGAGACATTCAATTGTATTTTATCATCGCAGAATGCGTTGACACAGTTGGAGAACACGTTCGACTCGTAAATCGATTACGTGAATATTCATAGATATTGGAACCTTTCAATATTCATAGCTGTGAGAAATACTACATGCGAGTTTTACACTCATGAGTAACGATAGCTGCAGGGCCGGCTGCTATGCCTGCTGGTAAGTAAGTAATTATGAATATTTTAGGCAATTTAATCTCCTCAAGTAGCGAAGCGAAATTACAATTTATAACAAATTTGGTTCCAATGGGAAGGTAGACAAAACGAAAAAAAATTTAATTTTATCTAAATTTTTTTCTACCCTTTTTCTATCCCACTATTGGGCGCGGATCTCCTCTCACGGTGAGCGTGATTAGACCATATTCCACCACACCGACCCAATGCGGGTTGGCAGGCTTCACAAGCCGTCATCTCTCAGGCATGAAATTTTCTTCACGATGTTTTCTTACATCGAGCAGTGATAAATAAATAATAATAATAAATAATAAATATTCACAGACATTTTCACACAAAGTCCTCTGGTCCCAAACTAAGCTTAACGCTAGTGCTATGGGTACCAGATTACGGATATAATACATATATAATTTTTTTTCTTTTTGTAAATACATACATATAATAGATAGAAAACACCCAGACGCAGTACAATTATCTGCGTTCATCACACAAATATTTGTCCTGAGTGGGAATCGAGCCCACGACCTCGTGCACGGAAGTCGGTTACACTACCGACTACGCCACGAGCATACACACATAATTTCGAAAAATCTCGAAAAATTGGACTGGGATCGAACGCGATACCAATGTCTTTGCAGTCCTTAGTTTTACTGCTAGGCTATCACTCTTATACTTATATGCATATATATCCTGAAAAAAAAACGCTGTTTTTACAAATCACAAAAACTTTGATTGAAAGATTGACTTTGAAAGATTGATAGTTTTATAATACAAATATAATAATTAATTGGGTAAGTACATAAATTTGTTGTTCCAAACAAGAAACACTTGAAAAATTGAGCATGAGATATTTTTTCAGCACTTCTTATTGTAACTATTTTTTTACATCCCGTAACGGTCCCAGTGTAGAGCATGCATTAATAAAAAATCCCCAAAAACCTGTCCGAACAACTGGAAGTTTATAAAAAATATTAATAGGGTTTCGAAATTCATTGATTATTTTAAAGATCATTATGAAGATGAATTTTGAAAACAGTCCCGCGGGCAAAGTTATATAATTTTAATATTGAAATTAATAGTAAAAGTTAAATTAATAACCAATCTGCATTTTATAATACTTCATCGTAGCAATGAAAGAGTTATGATTACATCTATGAATTATTTGTAATATAAAGAATACCCTGAAGAATAAAGTTTGTGGTAACGTCATCATGTCGTGAATTAAGTGGTATATAAATTTTGTCGTATCTGGCTTCAGGTGACACACCGGCCATTTGTGAGGAAAGCTTTTTAGTCCTTTTTTATTTTTGAGTTAAAGGTCTCACGGCCGTTGTCATGAACTATTCTTAATTTATTTATTTATTATTAATTCAACTTTAAGCTACCAATTTAATACAGAATAATACAACAGGTAATAAAAAGAAGAAAAGAAACACATTCATGCATCACGCTAACAGAACCGCAAGCACTCTAACATTATTTTCGGCCATGTATCCGCAAGATCACAATTAGGATTGGCACACAGGAGAGCATTAAGTGCTGCAAATGTGCGCGGTATAGGCGACTTGGAACTCGCTACAGTACGACATTATGGAACGGCGAACAGCACATCAACAACACACATTAAATTTTAGTAGAGACCTTAAACAATTGTCAACAACATCTACAGCCCCTTTAACGTTAGTTCTTGACTAAAATTGATGATTCCATGGCGTCTTGTTCTACAGTCGCCTGATTTTTTCGTGGCTTTTCTGTTGTGTTCCATTTTATATCCTTTGGCGACGTTAGTTATGCAGGTTATGCTGCGCAAATGCGTAGAGTTTTGGCTAACGAATTCTGATGTTGAGTGTTATGAATTCACATTACATACGGCAAAATAAGTAAGTATGTATTTATGATTATTTCGATTGTACGAGTAGTAGCCAACTGTAGATTGCAAACGAATCCTTAAAAAGTCTTTTTAGTAAAAAGTATTTTATGCAAATAGTAGGTATTTCATTTTTATCTCTTTAGAATGGAAGACCAGCATTGCTGATTCCAACATGGGTGAGCCACTTGGAAAATCGCTACTCTCTCACATAATATGGGCTTATAGTAAATGCGTATATTTCTAGTGTAGTGTTCCATTCGGTTAGTAAGAGCACGGGAGGCCCAAATAGAAGGGGGTCATCCCTTTTTTTTTTGTTAAGGCGAGAAATAATGTTCCTAACTGTACACCTCGTCGTTTGGGGCAACGAACAGGGTAGTGTGGGGCCCTCACCCACTAAAGAAACCCGCCGTGTGCCGTCTCTCCGCCTCTACCAGCGGGCCACTGGAACCATGTTACATTCCTTCGGTAGTAAGGAGGTCGTCCCTTACTGACATATTTGTTTGAAAAGGCGTCACGGATACCCCTGGTATCGCTATTGTTTATAGGCTTATTAGTAGGTGGCCCAAATACTTCTTTGACACTCATAAAGTATCAAAAATTGTTTCAAAAGGGGTGTTATACACTTTCCCGTCACAATATTTCTTCCAAAATCAAGTACCTAGTACAGTTCATAACCGATTAATTTTATGAAATCCAATTGCGTCCCTGTTCACCTACATACACTAAAAAAGACCGAAACAATTATTGGTCATAATATTAAGTATGAGGAGCACGTAGCAGGGCTTATTGAGGTCCAGTCACGACGAGAACGATTGAATGTGAACAGCATTGCACTAGTAAGAGTAGATGGAGATAAGCGATGAGCCATTGTGTTTGTTTAAGATATCTTTGTTTAGAACCCGTTGGGAATATTGAGTGATGCAAATTGTTATGGCGCTTCGAATAATGTTTGTTTTATTTTTCTGTTCTGTTGAGTTAATAGCTGGAATAAATCCGTATACCAGTGGCTTACACAGAAGTTTGGAAAACCAGTGAAAGACAGGAGGATATTTTTTTTTATTTCTTATGATGGCAGGCGAGCTTCTGCCCACCTGATGGATAATGATAACCGTTGCACATGGACTTAACTATACCGAGAGTATTGTTAAGCCGCTGCTCACCATTTCATTTCACTGATATATACGAAATGAACGGGTTAATCCGGCTGAACGATCTCCTGTTATAACCAAAACACACCGATGTGCTTCATGGCCGGTTATACGGGAGATGGTGGTACCAACCCGCTCGGCCCTGATAGCAACTGAGTACTCCCACTGGTACCCATTACCACCAGTAATGCATTGGGTGATTATTGCTTACTTCCCTTAGTCGCCTCGTACGACACCCGTGGGAAAGAATGGGGTGGTGATACTTGTATTCTTAGTCCGTTATCACCCATGGACGCTCTTAGCTTTGGAATTCCAACTCAAATTAAGAAATACCTTCCACAACTATCGTAGCGTCCGAGAAAGTCACCTTTTAGGAATGCAACTCTGACGCCCCTGCCCGTAGTGGCATCAGCCGCAATTAACTTCATGTCTATCGAGGAAATATCATACATATACTCCAGTTCTGCAAGCTACCACTTGACTGATGGCCATGTACTCAGCATTACCCGCAACAGAACGTAGCCGCTGATCACCATAAAGATCAATCACTACGTTCAAGAGGACCATAGAATCGGCTATCTTACTAATATAATAAACAATAATGATGTACAGCTTTTTGAAATATTAGGAATTTTAGGAATTTTAACATAGTACTTTACGATCACAACTTCAATTAGAATATCTAATCAGCCCGGAATTTAAATGCAAAGTTGTTTAAGCGGAAGGAGAGATATCTTCGATAGACATGTAAAAGGCTCAACGCACAAATTGCTCGTAGCGTTATCTCAATGTCCATGTCAATCCCCTACTAGCTTAGACACGACCCATGTAACAGAACGCGAATAGAAGGGTCCAATTAACGGTCTCGATCACATAAACATTATTCGATAATCGAGAAAGATATAAAGCTAAAATCGCAAAATTATAATCGAATGTTTTCTTGAACTGTTTCTATTTTGCTATAGAGTACAGAAAATTTACGGCACACCTGATGGTAAGTAATAACTGCCATTATACTCACCACCAAGCTGCTGCTTAGTGAGAATCTTTCAAGCCAAAACAATCGATTATTTTTTTATTAATAATCTCAATGTAATGGTAGAGTTTTCCCAACATGTATGAGCCGGCTCGATCGGGGAAGTACCACCCTCTCACAGAAGATCAGCGTAAAATAACGGACCTACTTCCCTACTACTTCCTACCTTGTGTTTTGTATGGTGAGTGAGAGCACCGGAGACCCTTTTTTTATTAAAAAATCCTAACCGCACACCCTATAGTTCATAGTAGTGTGGGGCCTTCACCCACTAAAGAAACCCGCCGTGTGCCGGTTCTCCGCCTTTATTGGCGGGCCACTGGAACTATGTTACATTCCTTCGGTGGTACCGGAGGCCCAACCCTGAAACCCTCCCTATTCTCTCCTTATTATCCTTCCCATTCTCTCTTTATTATCCTTCGTATCCTCTCTTTGTTATCCTTCGTATCCTCAACTTGGTACCCCTACTAACTTGTCTTTATTATACTCTCTCCACCTCCTATCCCTTTCATAGGAAATGGCAACGCACGAGTGGTGTCTCTGGTGTTGCTAGCCTCTATACCGTAACCGCTTACCATCAGGTATGCATGTTTGTCATCCACTTAGTATAAAAAAATAACAGCATTTATAACAACAACGAAATACTTACAATATTATGCAAAGTACCTACTACACGTACTCTCTGATATTTACACGAATGTTATGAAATAAAACCATTTCTACGAAGAAAAATAAGTATGCGACTCGTCGTGTTCGTAGAAAATCAAATAAAACGCGATACGTTCTGTAAAAGTAGTTTTATTGTATAATATTATTAAGCAAATTATTAAATTACTTGGGCTTAGTGTTTACAGTACTAATTATTGTTTATTTTCAGTATAAAATAAGACTAATCTAAAGTGCAGTCGGCTCGACTTAAACATAGACTTTAGATGCCGGCAACTAACGTCATGTTAAATTGATTCGCCCGCCTGCGAGGTGTGGCGAATATTAGTATTTAATGTAGGTGTAATAAATGTGTGTATTATTAAACATGAACCGTATTTTCCTTTAGCGGAAATTTAGTTGCTTTGCGAATATTTTATGTGAAACCTGGCAAACGTTGTTTTGCGATATAACTTATTTCTATAGAAGTTTTAGGGAATTTCTGAAAAATAACTACCTTATCCGCCGAATCATAAAAAAAATAGAAATAAAAATTTTGTCCAGAAAATAACAAAAATTTTTTTGGGGTTGACCACCCTTATCACTTAGGGGTATGAAAAATAATTTACATCCTATTTTCAGACCTATAACATACACATAACATTTTATAAGAATCGGTCAAGCCGTTTCGGAGGAGAATGGCGACAAACACTGTGACAAGAGAATTTAATATATTTGATTGGAAGAATATGGAGGGTTAATTTTTAAAAAGTAACCAATTCCTTACCTACAACATTCGCGCCGTAGATATAGTATGTACTGACATACAGTATATACTATATCTATGGTTCGCGCACTACCTTAAAACTTGTGAGAGAAATCACTCATAAAAATAAAATAGAATACAAGTATACTCGTATCACAACCTACAACGTTAACATACTTCAATGTATCTAATGTTTGAAAGTTTATCAGTCACACGTATTGTCTTGTCAAAAAGAAATGCGTCTGCAATCACAACTTTCTGGTTATACCCATTATTACTCTTTGATCACAACTTTCCAATTACATTTCTTTCTATATTATTATCTAAATCGTGCA
Organism: Leucoma salicis; assembly: GCA_948253155.1. Taxonomy (NCBI): domain Eukaryota; kingdom Metazoa; phylum Arthropoda; class Insecta; order Lepidoptera; family Erebidae; genus Leucoma; species Leucoma salicis. The sequence continues at coordinate 5,470,310 of OX411820.1, read as the reverse complement.
ATTTCGAGTTTAAATAACAAACCAAATAAAAATAAGCAAAACACTAGCAGCGTTCGTATATTACAGACCACAAAAATAACAAAGCCGACAGCTTTTGACTGCGGCGGAGTCTTGGGCATAGGCATCATAGTATCATATAAGACCAGTCATACTAGACGACGCGTGTAAATAAGCATATAATACCACTAAGAAAAACTTGAAACCAAACCGGACTGGTATGGTATGTTACGATCGTAATCGATCGTCAACAATCTTCTTCCATTAGTGCTTATCATGGTACACAAGCCGTGGTCCACCTGATAGAAAAAGAATAGTGCCAAGCCGCTGCTTACTTCATTTCACGAGTAGAAAATCAATGAATGATCGGCATCTGGCTACAATCATAACACGCCGAGGTGCTTAATGGTCGGTCACACGACAGACGATAGCGATCTGCTTGGGCCAGATAATAAGTACTTACCCTCACTGGTAACTACCAAACCTTTTTCTTTACTCATGTAATTTATGAGTCAGTGCATCTCAATGTAATAAGGTACAGGGGATAAGACGGCATATTCGATAATATCCTCACACCTCTTTTGAGTGTAGTACGTATACGAGAGTACAGCAAGGCTTTATGCCTTTAGTGTCGATGGGGAAGCTCATAAAAAACTTCAGCTATATATCTAAAGTGTGCCCTCATTTAGTTTTCTACAAGTTTGTTTATTCTTCGAATATGTTAGTCAAAGAGCAACAAATGCATCTGCCATTTGGTAAAAAAAAAATCGATATTCCGTACGCATTTTAGCTTAAATCAAAACCCTGATCACGAGATAAAAAGATAATGTTGTAAGTAAATCCTGCAGCACCCTACGGCGTTCTTATTTAAGACATGTAATGTAAAAATATTACGGCAGTTGTACTCGCCTTACATTGCCATCACCGCGCAAGAAAACCGGCTTGTTCATACGCACCTACAATTATAGAAACGTGCAGAGAGCTTTGAATTTATTTTCATGTGATACTTTTTAAAGGAAATTCTCGCAGCGGAATGATTTATTTTGCAGAAAAATATATGTACAACAAATTCATAGTTATTATGATAGTATATGAGTATTTTTGATCTGTATTTTAGCACTTGACATGCTCAGCTACTCTAAAGAACAAATTATTTGTGAAATGTTGAAAAAGAGAACTTTAGTGCGAGCAGGAACCGAACCTGCGTCCCTTCCAATCCAGCGAAGTGCTCTAACCGCTAAGCCATCGCACTGACCAACGGTCATTCCCAATCTCCACATCACATTTGTTTTTACATCACATTTGTCTTTTCACAAATAATTTGTTCTTTAAAGTATTTGAGTATAAAACGAGTCAGGTTAGGTTATAAATAGCAGTTTTTTCCCTTCATGAAAAGACGCTCGTAGGAGTAAGCCACTGAAAAGACTACCGAACAGTAGTAATATCAAAGCGATATCGCATGGTCCTCTCAATAAGACAGAGAGCGCATGGCAGTTTTTTTTGGTTGCCGCGAGCACTGGCAAGTTCAGCACTCTAAGCAATAATTAGACCATACAATTTGTATATTAGACACATTTTGGCATTTAGACGATTTGCTCAATATAAAAAATGTATTATACACAAATATTAATATATCGGGTCTTATCGCGTATATAATGTTGAGGTTGAATACCTTAATTTCCCGACGTTTCGACCGTATTGCAGTCAACCCGTGACCACGGCCGATGGTCTTAATCGCGTATATAATGTTGGCCGGCCAACATTATATACGCGATTAAGACCCGATATATTAATATTTGTGTATAATGTGTACAAATCGCGAAAGAATAAAAAATGTATACAACCTTCTACTAACATTATCCCACGGTACTTGAAAAATTAATTGAATATCTATTTATTAATTATTCAATTTAAATTACTTTTCTGTAAATACGTAGCTTTTTATTACATTGTGACAGAACATTTCCGGTGGTTTATATTATATTAAAATGCTTGTAAGCAAGTAATATTCCATTATACTAATTAAATTAGTTGTAAACAACGCGTTAAACCTTTTATTATTTATGTATTTCGTATTATCATAGATTAAAAAAGCACAACACCCGCTGCGATCAACATTATAGTAACTTACATATCCGGTGCTCATGATCAGGGTGACGTTCTAGAAGTGTTTATGAGCTTGGACTCTTACAGTAGATAGTTCTAATACATGTCAAACGCTAAATACAAAAAAGCAAGTAGAGTTTTATTAACACCAAACATTACCAAGCAAATGAGATTTCCACATAACGACCACTCCCAAAATGACTTTTATTACCTAAATACATCCACCGCATTTAACTGTTCATGGCAACAATAAATTGTTTGACCCTGAGGTCGAACATATCTTAAAGAACGCACTGTTACCAAAAACATTTTCAGTCTCATCCGTGATCGTAAAACATAAATTACTGTGAGAGTGGTATGTCAAGAGGTTATTAGAAAATTTAACCACCATAGAGCAAAGAAATGGTCTACGGTATGATCCCTTATTATTTTGAGAGAGCGAGACTTTGGGTCTCTCTGTATACTTTATCATCTCTTTAATGGGGAGTGCTAGTTAGTTGAAGTGATCGCTATTTTCCGATGAACCACGAGACATAGCAGGTTTATTATACTACCTGTAAACGTTTAACGTACGTGTAGGGTTTGGAATGATCTCCTTGCTGCAGTGTTGCCCCAGCACTACTTCTTTAAACGAGGTTTGAAAGTAACAGTCCGCGGCATGGCTTTGCCCACGCTGTAGCTAAAATCCACGATGAATCCAAAACCCTCATCCTCGCTTTATTATCCGTCCTATCTACCTATTTGTGCTATTTGTATTATCCTTTCTATGCATTGACTTGGAGTTAACGACTATTATCAGATATACACGTATGCTTGTTTGCCATTTTAATTTATTGCGCTTTAATAAACACGTAAAAACAATGATAATACAGTTTTCAGTTAATAGAAAGTCAACAAATGGGCTTAACGCAAGCACAATTATAGCAGAAATCGAGTGTACGAGTTATGTAAAGGAGAACCGAGCAAGATAATCATGGGCAAAAATAGTGATAAGAAAATAAATGGCCAAGAATTTATTCATGGATAGAAAGAAAGAAAGAAGAAAGTAAATATGATTATTTTGCTTTCTTACAAATATTAAAAAGGAGTGCATGTTAAATTGGCGTGCATGTAATAACAGTCACGATAGATAACCACAATATATAAACATATACAGTGGAAGGATGAAGGTACAGCGGGAAGCCGAGACTAATCTTTTTTTTGTTAAGGCCGGAAAAATATACCTATCCACACACTCCGTCGTTCGGGGCAACAAACAAGGTAGTGTGAGGTGACGACCCACTAAAGAAACCCACCGTGTGCCGTCTCTCCGCCTTTATTGGCGGGCCACTGGAACTGTTACATTACTTCAGTGGTAGACCAAACTAACCTACTTAGACCAAATAATTCATGTATTTAAAGGAAGATGGAGTCAGGAGTCTCCAAAAAGGCGAGCATGTATGACGAGAATTATGAAAGTTGAAGTAGGGAGAGATTTATGCAAGAATAGAGCCTTTTGGGACTCTGTTCTGTCTGTCTACCCCGCAAGGGAGATTTCGTGATGATAAGTAAGTATAAACGTATATGTTAATTTTTATGTATCATATGAATGGGTGAGAGTCAAAAAGCTCTCAGCTCAGCTTGTGGTCCCCGCACAATATGCGTGTGCAGCGCTGGTATTTTGCTAAGACCTCGTGTGTTCACTGATAGTAATTTTATTTCATACTTATAATTATGTTGATGTGTAACCGTAATACAATTATAGACTTAAGTGATAGCGTAATTTAGTTATAGGTTTATTGATGTGTAGTGTTATAATGAAATTTAAATCATTCTAATACAAATGCACAGATGGCGGAGTGGTTTAGATACCGGCCTCCCGCCCGAGTGGTGTGGCTCCCACAAAGGACAACCCTTTATGTGATCCACAAATGTTTGTTCCGAGTCTAGGTGTAGTTTGTGCTCGTGAAATTGTATTTTTGTAAAAGGTTCCACGATAAAAATTATTATCTACAGTAGTTAGACATGATAACATAAAAATATTTAATTAGCGCTGTCAATAGATCTAAACGCCCCCTAACTCCCTAATTAGTAAGAAAAAGTGCAAGACTCAAAGCTATAAATTGAAGAACATAGCTTATTAATTGCCGCGGGACAACGACATTAATTTCAATGTTTTAACGATTTCCCTCAGAACTTTTTACGACTTTCGTCGGTCCATAAGGAACAAACGTTTTATTTCTAAATCAGCGCCGAGTAAAAAATGTGGTTGCATCACATAAAGCGGTACTAGTATTGTAGTTATTGAGCAATATTTTGATATCAGTTGAAGTCTGACTTGTTTATTTATCTTAATTAGCTAAAACGTCATATTTAAAAAAAAAATTAAATTACAGATGGAACACGAGCTTCGAAAGTATGACTCTCATTTGCCCATCTGTACTTATTCTCAAATTATTCAAACTTTGAAAAGCTTTACAGTGGTGTTATTTGGCTTATATAGGTACTACACAGTTAACCAGGCTGTAAAATACTTACAACAAAAATTCCTGGGATTTATATAAATAAAGAATAAATTGCAGCAAGCATTAATTAAATTCAAAATTATGAGCACGATTACGCCTTTGTTTAATAACTACACGGGATAGGTTATTGAAAATATGACAATAAATATATTTCATGAATAACTACCTATTTAATCCATTTTATATCAATAATTATTTAATACACATTATAGGCCTTGCAAAATTCTTCTGAATTTCAAAATCACTTCTGCCCGGTGAGGGAAATTTGGCATGAATGAGAGACTTTGTCGAGGCTTGTGAAGTCTGCCAATCCACACATGGCTAACGTGTTGGACTATGGTCTAAATCACTCCCACTCTGATAGTAGACTCGAGCCCAATAGTGGAGTAGTAATGGATTGTGTTCCTCGCATAGCTGAATACACGTAGTATAAAAAAAAAACTAGACGTCGCGGGACGTCTAGCAGATGTGAAAACATCGAAGCCATCTCCATCATCAGACCCTGGATACCATCTAAAGACAAAGTACTAATCACGACGAATCAAACGTGTCCAAACTCGACGGGGTTGCGTCATTTCAGTATAGAGTTACTGTGGCCACCTTCCAGCTTCATTATTAGCCCCTGGATACCATCTAGACATAAAGTACTCGGCAAGACGAATCATACGAGCCCAAACTCGATGGGGTTGTGCCGTTTCATTATAGAGTTCCTATGTCCACCTTCCAGCTCCATCATCAGATCAGCTCCTTATCATCATAATATTGCATTGCCACGTGATATACACATGCGTGTAAAATTTCAGCTCAATAGGAACCGGGAAGTGTCTCAAATTTAACTTGCAAGATTTGAACGGGACAAGTACAATAAAAGCGTCGCCACGCTAACAGCCGATTTTTCCCTCCTTCCGCATTAGATGTTTCACATCAAAAAAAAGTCCCACTCAACGCTTGTCGGACGCTCGTCACTGTATCGCCATCTTTTGGCGGATACAGTTTTCTGATTTTGAAAACCATGTTGGTAACACCAATAGTTCTTTTCATAAAATAAATTTGTCATTTCTCCATTGCAATCTGAAATACATCTCACGAACACATTAACATTATCCAGTGATACATAATCAATTCGTCTTCATTGATCGACTGACGTCATTATAAACAATAGGACATATGATTGATAGTGATTACTGACGAATTGAATAGACTATCAGCTTTATAGGGGAGGCGTTAAGAGTTATTAGGCTCGAAATGGCAGGTGCAAGAATTAATTATAATTAAGTACAATTAATATCATACATGAATACATATCTATTGTATAATTATAAAGGTTGGTAATTTACATGGAGCTGGACGATGGCTTGTAGTAAAATTACTAGCTTGAAGGAAGATCCAAAAATAATAGTTTGCTTTTCACCTTAAAAGTACCAAGTAAGTGGTATCGAGCTCGATCGCTGGTCTGAGGTCGTGAACTCACCAGACACATGCACTCTTGACTACATCAAAATTATTATTATTATTGAATGGATATTTTAGGAGGAGAGTTCACCACTCACCCACGGATTGCCAATCCCGGTTATCTTGACTTGGACACACACAAAATAACCTAAGATTGCCAATCCGCATTTTTACCGCCTTGTTCATTGTCATATCTAGGTAAACCCTAGTGTAGCCGCACTAATTCACGCGGCAATTTAAGCGGTAATACAATGCCATAATTATTGCCGTAAGAGGCGGTAGACGGTAAGGCAGTGTAGTCTTCTGCATGCCGTAATGGTGTGGCCATTACGGCATCCAGAAGAATAACATCGTAATCAAACCTGCTTGCACGAAAGAATTTCTCCATGGCTCGTATACTGCCAGCCAGTACTGTGTACAGAGTAGTGTATCTACATGTCTCTGACTCTGATAGACTCATGCCTAACTTTGGGATATTAAGGGATTTTTATTTATTTACCATGATATTTATAAATATAATCGTGGATCTTACAATACAACTATTAATCTCGTTTGTAAGCAATGTAATCGAAAGGCGCTGAGATATTCTATTTATAAGATAACAATAATTTATTTTACAATGAAATTTATAAAAGTGTTGAACGATTATTAGATGCACTTATGACCTATTTCTGTCAATGAAGTGAATTACGTTCAATTAGCCCTAACTAGTTAAACTAGTTTATTGCGAGTACATGGACGTGGTTCTAAGAACACGTATGAGAGAATAGTTTGCATAGATACATCTACCTACACTTATATAAAAGGTTAAGAGTTGGTTTAAACTTCATGTTGAACGCGGTAATTTCTTTAAGTATTGGTAGGATTATCACAATTCTGTGAAATTGATATAAGTCTTTCCTGAGAAGGTTATTTTGTTAATTCCACGTAAGAACTAAACAAAATAAAATCAAACACTAGGCAGAAATATATTAAAGACGTTATACCTAATAGTCTCGTAAAGAATAAAAAACTAGTCCAAAAAGCTAATTTTTACATTATATCTCAGGTTCCCGATAAAATAGTGGGATAAAATATATATCAGTATTTAAGTCTAATCAAGAGCTAACAAGTTGCATCAAAATCCGTTCAATAGTTTTTGCGTGAAGCTCAAACTAAGAGACAGACAACACAAAATTTCTAAAAAAAATGTTTTGTGTTCACAGACGCCTAAATCTACAATGAATGTACTATCATTTTTTCTCAAATCTCTTGAATGTACAGACATAGCTCTGTTACAGATTTATAATTATAATTATATAAAATAAAACACTATTATGACTGTAAGACGCATTATTGCAAATATTAAAACTATTGTTTACAAACGGATTGGTACAAACAGCTAGGTAAGCACAATTCTAACAAAGGAAACATTTAATTACGAGCAACTTAATAACATTTTGTTGTAAAAACACAATTTAAACTATTTTGTAACAATGTGGAATACGTGTCTGAATGAAAAACATGTGCATATGACGCCTAGTTAACGCACAGATGGCGCAGTGATTTGTAGCGACCTCCCATGTCGCCTGTTGAGGGTTCGATAACATATTAGAAATAGTAGAGTTACCCGAATCTGGATGTAATTTATGTAATTGTAACGATGGCTTAGTGGAGCTCCTTACGTGAGAATCATCATCACTCACCTTGCTATAAAAGCTTTGTTGGAGACGGCTTTCGATCTGTTCGATATTAACCGAATCACCAGTATTTACATGGAGCGATTGCCTATCTAACTTTTACGACCCAACGTAAGTGGACCACTGGCGTCTATCTGGATCGGTTTGTCCGTGTGGTGACGGACTAAGAATACAAGTGTCACCACCCCATCCTTTCCCGCGGGTGTCGTACAAGGCGACTAAGGGCAGTAAGCAATTATTACCCATTGCATTACTGGTGGTAGGGCTAGGTACCAAGTGAGAGTACTCACTTGCTATCTGGTCCGAACGGGTCGGTACCACCGTATCCTTTGTGACCGGTCATGAAGCACGTCAGTGTGTTTTGGCTGTAGCAGAAGATAGCCGTTTGTTCTTTCATTTTTCATACCTGAAAAGTGAAATAGTGCACAGCGGCTTCACAATACTCTCGATATAGTTGAGTTCATGAGCGACGGTTACCACTTACCATCAGGTGGGCCGTGGCTCGTCTGCCATCATAAGCAATAAAAAAAAATCAAAAAAACTGGAGTCAGATTTTTATTCCGGCCTTTGACAACCTGTAACGTTTTTGAGAATTTTATTTGAATACCAGGATCCACTGTTAACGTGCCTTTCTAAGCACGAAGGAGGTCATGAATGTGTTCACAGACAGGTCTCACTTTTTGTTTAATAATGCAGGACTATAAAAAGTAAACAAATATTTGCAAATATTTTCTTTAATGTTTTGTTTTAATATTAAGAGAAAGTACTAAACTAAGTTGTAAAGTGTTAATGGATGTTTGCTACGGAAATATTTGAGTTTAACACGCGTTAGGACACCAGGACACTTGGCGTCAAATTATACTGGTATGTGAAAGTATAGTGAAACTCCTCACATTAACGCATATGCTATTACTGCTGGTACCCATCATTCATAACGGAACAAGAAAATCTATTCTTAAGCCAGGAGGCTAGTATGGTTAGTGTCCATAAATTAAAACATAGCATCACGCCTGTATTCCCCGAAGGGGTAGGCAGAGGTGTATTAACACCAACGATTTGCCAGCTATGTTTAAGACCCACGTAATAGGGAGCAAGCCTATTGCCGTCTACTGGACACATTTCAAAACTCCGGTTTGCAACTAAGAAATTTTTGTTTTTAATTATTCTTTTTTTTTTAAATTTGTTACTAAAACAACTAATAAAATCCTTTATTCGCATTAAAACGCTCCACCGGAAGATCAGCGAAAGTCTTGTGGCTTGCATTACGATGAGGTGGGGTCGAAAAATCTTTACTTTATTTTTTATCTTAGTACATATTGTGTAAAACCCTGTTTTTATCATTGCAATAAACAAGTTTTTTTCGCGCCATATCAGAGAGAAGACCCACTTTTGGTTTTAGGTCGCACGGCCGCAGGAATAAGACTACGTTAGCGAATTGTACTTAATGTATATTTTTCAACCCTTTTTTTGTCACACTATTGGGCACGGGGCTCCCCTCATGGTGAGAGGGATTAGGTCTTGGTCCACCACGCTGGTTCAGTACGTTTCGGCAGATTTCACAAACCATCAAGAAAATCTTTCATGTACAGGTTTCGTTACAATTATTAATTCACCGAGCAGTGATAAATTGCAAACAAATATAAACAAATTTCGATATTATATTCATATAAGTACATAGATAGGTACTGTTTCTAGCAGATGGATGCATAATAATAAAAGGGAATTCCTTCTTGCAGGTTTCAAGATTATCAGACCCATCATAAGTATCTCTTTCAGGAATACGCATTTAAAATGTTTTCTTTCACCATTCAAAGCAACGGATTATTTTGAGGTCGAAGTCGAGGTCTCGTATACCTTGAAGTCAAAATTCCTTCTGTCTCTGTTGGCCTCAGTCTTGCCAGTAGCCTTTACTGAATAATATTTACTTATTAATTATTATTTTGCTTAGACTAACTAAAACATAAAGACACCGCATTGTCAAATAAAAAGTGAAGCTACTTTTTGCAAGATGTACGCGTGAGGGTTGTCACCGGAAAGAAATAATCTCTATGATTTGCGTAACTTTTTAAAAGTTTTATGTTTAAAAAAGAAGGAAAAAAAAAGAAAGAAAGAAGAACACACAACAAGTGTGGCATGGTTTTATATGGCTTCACTGAATTGTCCGTAATGCTCCGTCTATATTATTTAGTTAGTGTGAATTATATACATAATCATAACGTAGTCTTCAACTACGCTATGATTATGTATTATAATTATTTCGTCTGGGACTAGTTAACTTCTAGACTAATAGCAACACTTTTAGGATCGTAAAAAATGTACCGGAATCGAAGTCAAAACACTCCGCGCAAGAAGTCCGTCCTATGTTTATTACGAGTATATAATTCTACTGAACGTGTGTATGTCGCTGAACTCCTCCTAAACGGCTGGACCGATCCTGACGATTTTTTTGTGTATGTTTGTATAAGTACCGAGATGATTTTGATTCACATTTGGAACCGGTAAGTGGCGCCACGATAGGATTTATGGACTTTTTCTTCAATTTATTTGTGTATGTTTGAGTAAGTACTGGAGATGGTTTAGATTCACATTTGGACCCGGTAGGTGGCGCCACTATAGGATTTCAGAAAAATAAATATGGCGGTACGAAGTTCGCCTGGTCAGCTAGTTTAATGTAAAAAATTACACCTGTATTACTTTAAGTAGTACAATAAATTAACATAAATAACGGACATTTATTAACTTACATGGATCCATATTTTATGTCAATTAAATTTGCTTGTTAAGAAAGATATCTCATGTCGTTTTCAATTACAGCATACAATTTCTGAGTCAACAGTCTGCTGGCCAGCATTTAATTGACTAAAGAAATCAGCTGTAAAATATGTGATTTTTTTTATTCTTTAAACCCTGCTGCATGTTTGTGTAGCTACTATCGAATAAACGATTATATCCGCTTCACAGTTAAATAAATTCTCAGTTTATTCTGCCAACTAACTTGGATGATTGCAGTATTCCAATAGCTGATACGCACTCACGTGGTCACGTGCACTATGATACAATATTTTTATATATATAATTCTACTGTACGTGTGTCATTCACTAAACTCCTAAACAGCTGACCCGGTTTTGATGACTTTTTTTGTTTGAGTGCGTTCTGTTAAAATTCACAATTTTACTCAGCATGAGTGTGCTGAGATTGTTTCTAGGATTGATATTTAAATTTTGACAGTTTTTGCATTATTTTAATTTTTTGCATATCTGAATATACAACGAAATGTCACCCCGAAGCCGAGGATGCTTCCAATGTGTGGGCCGAACAACGTCTGCCCAATGCACTAGTAGGTAGGTTAGCTTGTAAGTAGGTACGGTTAAACTAACTTTTTTTCTTATTGCATATAGTGGCAGACGAGCCATCGCTCATCTGATGGTAAATTGTAACCAACCGTCGCTTATGGACTCAACTATATTTAACTCTCGGTATTATTGTCATGCCGCTGCTCACCATTTCATTTCACCGATGTGAAATGAAAAAATAAACGGCTATCTCCTGCTACAGACAAAACGCAACGATGTGCTTCATGGCCGGTCACACAAGAGATGGTGGTACCAACCTACCAACCCGTTCGGGCCCGATACCAAGTGAGTATTCCCACTTGGAACCCAGCCCTACCACCAGTCATGCAATGGATGATAATTGCTTACTTCCCTTAGTCGCCTCATACGACACCCGTGGGAAAGAATGGGGTGGTGACACTTGTATTCTTAGTCCGTCACCACACGGACAAGTTTATTCAGTGTGTTTATAGAGTTATCTATAATATATGGTCCATAGACTATGTCTATGAGGTTCAGGCACCCGCCTGAACCTCATAGGTGCTCAAATTTAAATGGTTATATGTATGGACATATTTAGATATTTTTATATATATTTTTAGCATTTGACATGCTTAGCACTATACATTAAACACTAAAATCGAAAATAACAGTAACGAGCAGGATGTACTAAGCATGTCAAATGCTAAAAATATATATTATATAAAAATATCTAAATATTTATAGGGTTTGCGTCATTATTAGATAAAAATCTTAATTGTAAAATTAAGTTTACCTGGTCAGTATAATGTATGAAAATACTTCCGACAGATGGCGCAGGCATCACCCAAAGACGTTAAGTATGAATGTGTTACCGAAATTAGCAGTCAGGAGCAATTGTCACGATGGCTGAATTGGCAAAGCATCTGGACGGTATCCAGGAGATGCAGGTTCATATCCTGCTCGTGACTGTTATTTTCGATTTCACATTTTTCACTTAGTGTTTAATGGTTAGGACATATTACTAATTCAAGTCATAACCTATTAGTTTCATTTTTAGTGTAAAAATAATGTATTCATACGGACTAATTAATGTTCATTTCCATTTAATTAGCTAATACAATATGTTGATGAACGTAACGAAGGAATATTCAACAATATAATATATTTTCTCTACCTAACTCGCATAGGAGATGACGTTATGATAAGTAAGTAAGTAAGTTCAACAATATACCACCTGAAATAATCATCAATTATTACTAGCCTGGAATTAGGGTACAAATGGCAGTCTCCACGTTGGAAGCGGAACCAGTAAGAAATCTATAGATTAGCCGAAAACATGCTTAAGGCAGCTTATTCTTTCACCTGAATCTCACACTCTCAATACTTTTCAACGATATCCGTATATTGAGGCTGCTTTAGTTTGATAGTTACTTATATCACTGCGCAATTCGTGCATTTTAAAGTCGTGATAACTCTCCCCTTTGCTCAATAATCACGTTCAATTGTAGGCAATAAAAATGCAGCAACAACAATCACTCAACAATCACATACCATACCGTGTACATTTTGTTTTGAACAACCGCCTGAAGAGCCTACGAATCAAATAGATTGAACTTAATTTATCACGAGTGAGAAAGTTCTATGTCGAGTTGTTCTTATACACTTTGATTTGTTCTTGTAAAAAAAGCCTATTTTAGGTGGGTTTACTAATAACAAATTTGCGCATTTTGTCAAATTTTTAATACTTTACAGCATCCATAGTACTATGATGGTGCTGCTGATAGAGTTATAATGTTCTTCAGGCCGTAATTTCAATAAGGCAACCAGTATCAATAGACAAATAGTCAGTAGACTGCACCGATGGTGGAGTGGTTTAGATACCGATCCCTGTCCGAGTGTTGTGGCTTCGATTTCCACACAGGACAATTCTTTGTGTGATCCACAAATGGTTGGTCTGAATCTAGGTGTACTTTACGTCCGTGAAATTGTATGTTAGGTAAGTCCCCCTCGATACAAGGAATATTCCTTAGTGCAGGGTGGTGTCTTTTCGAACAAAAATGTAAGCAGGAGACACTGTAGTGCACGATTGTGTGCGAAAAGACAAGTGTACTCTCTGTTCCGTTGCTCTCAGAAGAACCACCACCGCCAACTCCGAGCTGATACTGGAAATTTCTTGTCGAAAAAACCCAACAACTTTTTGTTGGCTTAATTAATTAATCCAAGACCTCTCGAGCCGCAGCCCCATATACCACTGCACTACCGAGGCAGAAAACTATCGATGCAGAACTGATAAAATTACCAAAAGATTATTACAAAAAAAAAATACTTGTTTTTATGTGTATAATAAACGCTAAGCGCGTTTCTTCAAAGACCGTAAGGGCATTAGAAAATACAATAATTGAATACGCATATCTACATCTTGTAAGGCAAAAACTTAAAGGGATATTACAAAACGTATCTAAATACAAGTACATCTAGATTAGAAAAAAACAACGCGGATGGCTTTGGCGAAGGAGTTAGTAACAAGAAAGTATTCTTGTGATTATTTGAGAGTCGACTAAGTATCAATCGACTCTCAAATAACTCACAAACTTAATATTGATCTCAGGGATGAAAGCTCAAAATTAAGTTGTAGTTATTAGGGAGGAATATGATAAAACGATACTAAAAATAGATCACACGAATGCAACGATACCGCCCATTTGAACAGGTGTGAATAAATCCCAACAAACACAAGCAAACATAAATCTTAGACTGATATAGACACGGCAATCTTCAAATCTATCAGAAAAAGATAAGAATAATAACAATTTCACGGCGATTCTACTAATCCCTTAGGCAACCGTGACACCACAATAAGTGTAAAAGAGATAGAGTGACGTTCATTGAAGCGCGCAGACGCATTGTAAAAGCAACCAATAATGTGAGACATACTGGATCTATACAAGTTTGAATACGACAATCAAATTGCGATAGGTCTGAATAAAGTGGTCTCTGCAGGGCATATGAAGGGGGAGTGCTAACAAATCAACAGCACAATAGTGGTGCTATATTTTTGTAAGGGCAATGTTGATGCGTCATAACTTTTAATGAAATCGGAACATTAATTTGGGGCGCAAAACCGGAGTTGGTCCAAGTGTGAACGAGGCAGAATCAATGATATTGTCGCGTAATTGTGAGAAAATAAGACGGGGTGATTGGGATATAATAAATTGTATGGAAATGTTAGGGATATTAAAAATGTTGTCACGCGTGTGTGAAGAGGGAGAGACTCTGTCATTGTTTGTAATGATAACGATGTTTGAACATATTCATAATAAAACGGAGATTTTTTTAGTTTTTTGTCCCAAAACAATTGTATTGTGTTCAATATCTTGAAACTAGATTCTACGCGCGTGGAATTCAGAATTTAATATCACTATTTTAAGGCACAATAATGATCTGTATGTAAATAGAGCTATCCCATAGAAACTATGCATTTTTCAGGGATAAACAGTAGTCGATGGGCCTTGTGGCGTAGTCGGTAGTGTAACCGGCTTCCGTGCACGAGGTCGTGAGTTCGATTCCCACTCAGGACAATTATTGCGTCTGGGTGTTTTCTATCTATTATAGGTATGTATTTCAAAAAAAAAGTAGTATATGTATTATATCCGTAATCTGGTACCCATAGCACAACCGGTAGGCTTAGTTTGGGACCAGAGGACGTTGTGTGTAATGTCCGTGAATATTTATTTATTTATTTTCTGGGCTCTTGAGTCTATACTATATATGAGTGTGTAAATTTCATGCTGATTGATACAGTAGATACAAATTAAAAGCGTAATAAATAAACAAACTCGCTTACTATCCACATCAACACTTACTATCAGGTGGGCCCTGGCTCGACTGCCATCATTAGCAATAAATAAAAATTATCCGATCGCAATCCACTACTGTCAATTTGCTAGAAAGTCCCGATTTTCTAGGTGTCGCATAACCATAATAGGTCGTAACCATAATATGTCATAATACCATACTATATGGTATCCTCATACTCAAAGTTTGCAAATGGCCATTATCGATAGTTCCATGATCATTTTGTCCGTGTGGTGACGGACTAAGAATATTTTTATATTTTTATTTTTTTTATTGCTTGTATAGTGGCAGATGAGCCACGGCCCATCTGATGGTAAATGGTAACCGTCGCTCATGGACTCAACTATACCAAGAGTATTGTCAAGCCGTTGCTCACTATTTCATTTCACCAATATGAAAAGAAAGAATAAACGGCTATCTCCTGCTACAGCCAAAACGCAACGACGTGCTTCATGACCGGGCACACGGGAGATGGTGGTACCAACCCGCTCGGGCCCGATACCAAGTGAGTATTTCCACTTGGTACCCAGCCCTACCACCAGTCATGCAATGGATGATAATTGCTTACTTCCCTTAGTCGCCTCATACGACACCCGTGGGAAAGAATGGGGTGGTGACACTTGTATTCTTAGTCAGTCACCACACGGAGTGTATAAACTACATTATAAAATAACATTGCCAGGAAGCGGGCTTGACGTTAATAAAAAGAAATTGCCTTTAACGACAATAAACATATATACGAGAATATTGCGGCCATAAAACTAGCGATAGTGACGATAACGCTACGCCAGCTCGGGTACCCCTCTATGACTAAGAAGTCCATGCGAATAGCTCGAGATAATTTTCGCTGTAATATATTATTGTATATCTTTGTTTCAATTTATGTGGGTGGTTTACGATGCTAAAGGTCAACACCTTGTATAATTGCCTATCCCTATCTTACACTTCAACATCATACACTCTCTATGAACACCATCACTGAGTATTGCGTGGGTGCAGACAAACTTGAAATTGCAATAGATACCATTAAGGTAATGATAAATCTAAAATACGCAGAGAATCTACCGTAATCTTGAAACATTTAATGGTATTTGTTATTATAGATTCTCTATATTCAACGCCTGTAAAAAGTTTATATTTAAATTGGTGTTATTTTTAAACTATCTACTAATGTATAACACAGTAACTTATAATTAATTAGAGAACCACATACTAGGGTAGCCAACTTTTTTACGGCCTCAAGGGACAAACGATTATGTATCTTAAAAATACGCGATTTATATTTTTTCCCCGGGACAGAAAAATAACAGCATTTTTTTAGAGTTAAAACTATACTTTGTTACAGATTATACTGCACGCACCAAATCTTTTTGTGATTCAATACGTTTATAAAAAAAGACACAATCAAAATTGTAAATAAACAAATGGTAAGCAGTTCGACTTTAATTAAATTTGGCGTGCATGTGTGGCAATGCGTACCTAGGTAATGTATTTATCAAAATACGGGACATGACCTGTCCCGCCGGGACATTGAAATTTATACTAGAAATAAGGGACGTCCCGTGATATACGGGATGGTTGGCAACGCCACATATACTTATAATGTTCACCATCACGATTCTCTGCCAAGGGTTAAACGTTTTATTTTTTAGTGGCAGATAAGACTAAAAAACGGTAACCGCTATTCATGGAATTGAATTTCTTCTGAGCGGATCTACTACGGAGTATTGAAGACAAAATAATTATTAGTCTACCACGCTACGCTGGTGGCGTGTATATTTTAATACCTTCTCTGGCAATGGTATTCGATAGTATCGATTTATGGTGTAACGTCATAAGTTTAACGAATGTTTTAATTAAATTAGCTACTATAACGGAATGTTACACCTCTGACGCCTTCAGGGATTTTATTACGTTAGTCGGAACAACGAATTGAAATAGGTTGATGATATTAAATACACACGCACATACCAGTTAGAAATATATGATAAATCCTAAATGAACAATTTCTGTTCTAATCATGCAATTCTGATTCAGCTGTCTATTAGGTGCTCCATGCATTGAAGCATGAATATGAATCAGAGATGCCATATGAACCATGTTATTTTGTGGGAAATCTTCACGCAGCGACCTCAGTGCCATACTAAGTGTCATTTAAGCATATTTCTATGCGTACCAGAAATCGGGGAGAGATTTCTATATGTTTTGTATGGTTAACATTTATCGTTATTAAACTTAAAGAATATAAATGGGGTATTTATATAATATTATAAATTGTGGACGAAATTGGTGTCAGATAGATCCATAATGTGTCAAATTTATACGATTTGGTTGGCACGTATCACTGAACGTAATATCACACAGTTGTAGTCCACCTGTACAGGAGAGGATGATACGATGTCGATACGATTTAGTGAGTTACATTCTACGTGCCCTGTTAGATGTACGGTTGGGAACATGTTATCCCGCATTAACATAAGAAGGGTTGGCACGTGCATTTCGTTTTATGTAATGTGTACCTACTATAATTAATGTATGTATGTATATTGATTTTCTTTCTTTAAATTTCGTTAGCCTATTTACACACTCCTGTCAGTTGTTTCACTTTTACGGTTATCAATGTTCGTTTTTTTTTTTATTGCTTTTAGTGGCAGACGAGCCACGGCCCACCTGTTGGTAAATGGTAACCGTCGCTCATGGACTCAACTATACCGAGAAGAGTATTGTCAAGCCGCTGATCACCATTTCATTTCACCGATATAGAATGAAAGAATAAACGGCTGTCTCCTGCTACAGCCAAAACGCAACGATGTGCTTCATGGCCGGTCACACGAGAGATGGTGGTACCAACCCGCTCGGGCCCTATACCAAGTGAGAACTTCCACTTGGTACTCAGCCCTACCACCAGTCATGCAATGGATGATAATTGCTCACTTCCCTTAATCGCCTCATACGACACCCGTGGGAAAGAATGGGGTGGTGACACTTGTATTCTTAGTCCGTTACCACAGGGACAAAACCTGCCTCTGCAGTTACTGCAAAAAGTCAAATATCAATGAGGTTCTCTACATAAGGTTTCATTAAAAATACAAAGCTGTAACAAAACATCTCTATGGTTTTCCCATTATTTAGGAAAGTGTGTTACAATTAATGAAAGCAATGTGTTCAAAGACATTTGAGGCAAATCAAACTCAGTCTCATTATATTTACTTGAGCATTGTTTTAGTATAGCGTGGGACTTATTGGTATATAAAACACGATTCAACGACCCACTACACGAAACAACAAAATAAACTTCAGATGGAGCATTAAAAGTTATGGGATTACCGACCTTAATACTGCGTCAGCAAGTGTGAAAGACAAAAATGAGAACTGGATAATCAGTTGCTATGAAATAAGATGAAAGAAGCTTATTGACAGCACGCAGACACGAACGAAGAGTGGCAGATAGATTCGTTTTGATTGTTGGACTATCGAAGTTTCTAGATTATTTTGGAGACAGAGGAGCATTCTATTACCACTGAAGGAATATGGTTCCAGTGGCCCGCCAATATAGGCGGAGAGACACTGCATAACCAAAAATAAAAAAGTGGTGCTAACACAATCTATATGAGCACGCTAGCTACATTTCCGTATGTAGGTGTCACTGTTTAGTATGCTTTATAAGCGGTTTTACATTATTACTGGATGTTTTACGATACGGCACTTCTGTAAAAGACCTGAACAACATAATTACTAAACTTGGGCACGAGAAATTTGCAGTGTCCACCACGTACACAAAATAAATAATTTGTTCTTTAAAGTAGCATGACAAGTGCTAAAATACAGATCAAAATATGGCTATAAACTAACTTATCATCACGCCATTTCCCTTGCGGGGTAGGCAGAGAGAACAGAGTGCCAAGAGGCTCTATTCTTGCATACATCTCTTGCTTCCTCAACATTCATAACTCTCTTCATACACGCTCGCCGGTTTCGGAGACTCCTGACTCCACCTTCCTTCAATACATGACCAATTTGGTCTAGGTAGGTAAGTCTCGGTCTCCCCCTGTACCTACATCCTTCCACTTTCGCATTGTATATCTTCTTAGCCAGTCGCTCGTCCGGAAAATGGTTATCGTTGCTTGAAGGGAGCCCTATAAATAAATATATTAATATGAAATTAGCCTCATTATAGATTTTTGTTCAACATCTAAAATAAGACAGTTATGTGGATATTTATAACTGACAAATTAGAGCTGTGACGATGGGTGTTAAAAAGGTGTCACCTGATTTAAAAAATATGAACTAATTTGACAACCAACATGACAATAAGCACTTCGTTTTTCTCTCGTTTATGGGCAGCGGCCACTAATTATTTATCAGGAAGACCGTGACTTTATCATCAAGGAGATTGTAACTCGTCTACCACCGCCAGAAATACGAAAACAAAATATAGAACTATGTATGTTTCTATTTCAATAAAATAAAACCGACTAATCGAATTGTAGATAAAATTCCGTAAAAAGTAATTCTTTTAAAAACTACATAGTCCTAAAGTTAATATGTTTATTAAATCAAATGTGCCTGTAGCATTTCAAATGCGTAACATATTAATAAAAATGTATATAATAGAATTACCTTTGTGTAATATAATCGTTTATAATGGCGTGTTATCAAGCCTTAATGTATTGTATATTATTGTATTATTAGCTAGTGCGCCCACGCAGTCTACATTCTCTCAATTCATTACAGGGGGGTTAGGCAGAATCTCATATCTCACCTGTCGATCGTATCGTCTCGCTTGTGATTGGTTGAGAAACCGACGCGTGATGTCGCAATAATCCGTTGGCCAATCACGGTGATCTCTCAACCAATCACAGTGATCACGATACGATCGACATGTGACATATGAGTTTCTGCCTAACCCCCCTTGCCCACTATTCGGCACGGATCTCCTCTCAGAGTGAGAGGGATTTAGGCCCACAGCCCACCAAACTGGCCTAGTGCAGGTTGGCATACTACACAATCTTAATACTCGTAATGTTTGTAAGGAGTAAGTAGGTTCCTCCTTACAACTGAAGCAATATAACATAGTACCAGTAGCCCGCCAATAAAGGTGGAGAGACGGCACACAGCAGATTTATTTAGTGGGTGAGGGCCCCACACTACCTGTTCGTTGCCCCGAACGACGGGGTGTGCGGTTAGATATATTTCTTTCCGCCTAATCAAAAATAAAATGTTTTTCTTCACACATTATTTCGAAAAATCTCTGAGGTTTGCGACCTTACGAGGACTTAGGACTGGAGCCGGGACTTAATACCATTAACTTTGCAGTCCTTGGTTTTACCACTGGGAAATCACTGCTATTAATTATAAAAAATCATAATACAATCGATCAATCCTACTTTCCTACTTATTATAATAATATTATAAATGTTAATGTAAGTTTGTTTGTTACGCTTTCACGCGAAAACTACTTAACCGATCATCATGATACTTTGTACACATATTCTTGTAAAAAAGTTATGTCAAAAAATCTCAAAATCTAGCCACTTCAACGCCATCTAACATTCTAGTAATTAAGTTCCAACCCTTTCTTTTCTTTTTTGTTAAGGCGGGAAAAAATGTTCCTAACCTTCACCCATTAAAGAAACCCGCCGTGCGCCATCTCTCCGCCTTTATTGGCGGGCCACTGGAACTATGTTAAATTCCTTCGGTGGTATGAAGTTCCAACCCTGAGTACTCAAAATTTTCCCTTTAAATTCAAGACTTCAATTTCAAGGGGTGCTTTATTTATTTTTATGAAATTTTTCGCGGACAAATTTCGCGGGTAACAGCTAGTATAATTATAATAATACCTACTAGTCGCTGAGAGAATCAGCGACTTCGTCCACAAAGACTTCAGAATATGAATAGGTACATCACTCTACGGTGAACTAATGATATCTATGCCAAAAATAAATAAAAGTAGTAGTGTCTCCTATGCATTAATCATACTTAAGAAGTACTTATATAACCAAGCCGTTCGATAGGCACCGAATCTTCTTGCGCCTAACACTATTATCAGTTTAGTTCAACCAACAAAAAACTATATGTATATTTTAGAAATGACTTTTTTTAATGTATCCTTTTCAGTGAGCGCCCGTAAACCAAGGTTGACGTGGTTAAATCCGAAGCTGTGGAAGTGCCGTAACATTCGTTACCCATTCGATTCAATTACAAACTCATGTTACAAAACAAATCCAATTAACTGGAAGGATTGGTTCAAGCGATGAACGCAAGAGATTAATAAGTCAAATTTAAATTTGGAAGCTGATTTTGTAACTACGGTTCAGTTAAAATTATCTCGTGATATAGGCAGATAAAAATGCGCTCAACATTTTCCACTTATTGATGCACGCGTAACAAACGTTATCACTAGCTTACTTTAGCCTTTTGCCCTCAGAATCTGGTTGATTTAGGCCATTTTACATTGCGCATCCTCATGATTTTTTACACCGACTAGTGATTCTTTGTGAATTGCCTTGGAAAAACACATTTTCAATCTGGGGACTGAAGGTATCTTCACTAGGTGATTTTGGTATCGCTACGAAAGGCTACTGAAAGTTGCAACATGCATCCACACTTCAGCGCTTGTAATACGATCCAAGATCCCAGAATATGACATCAGATTGGATACATACACCGGTTTTGAAAAGTCAATTGAATAAGCAGATAATCATCCAATCAAGCTTATCAAGCTTAATAGTTAAATAAAGTAGAGTTTTAAATGCAAATTATTGATGTAATTTATGTACGATGCAATCAATGAAGGTATTTATAGATACGATAAATATATTCATGTTCATTTGATAAGTTACTGTATTCAAATATAAATACTGAAATCCCTTCAATAAATATTACATATTGATAGTAGAAAATGATTATTGGTTTAGGCGATTAACACACTGCCACGCAACACGCTGCATGTTGCATGTCGACGCATCTACGCGCGTACAAACTTGCGGGAGTGCAGATCTGCATCATCGTGCGGGTTTTTTACGCACTCACGCGCGTTGTTGCGTTTTGTGGATTCACGGCGGCTCTGACTCATTTTATTCAATGCTGTTGGCTGTGGCACTGCGGCGGGCGGGACTCGGTGTGCCATACCTTGCGTCTTGCCCCGCACCCACGCACGGGGTTGCTGTTTTTCCGCTTGTAGGCGCGTGATCTGCATGAACGCGCGTGGATGCATTTTCTATGTGTTGAACTGTGCGTGTTTTCTATACAAACGGAGATACTTACAAACAACGTTGGAACACGCATTCACGCGCTAGGCTGCGTGGTGCGTGGCAGTGTGCTAATCGCCTTAAATTTACTGAAGTATATGTATGTATGTGTACAGTTTGGAAGACCCTTCTCTTTATTTTGCTCTCTGTACTATTGAGCACGGGCGCAACCTTTAAATTTTTATATTCAATTGTATATACTCAGTTTTCATTCAAAAAATCTGTGTAGCTAAGATCGCTTTCAGACCATAGTTAATGCTGACGACCACACTCAGATGGCGTCTCAATCGTCGGTGTATAGATAGCGTTAATTGATCGTTTGAAATGCGCGGCTAATGCGCTAACGCACAGTACGCTTCGGAACGATGACCCGATCGAAGATTCAGATATCATGAGGCTGTTGCTAATTGTGTTTATGTGTAAAGTTGAGATTTAAACAATTATGTATATTATTAGATAGGATCATTATATTTATTAAACAAGAATCTTTGTGATTTGTATTTTTAGCATTTGACGTGCTCAGCTACTTTACTAGAACTAATTATTTATAAAAGTGAAAAAAAGATAGATTTACAACGAGAAGGATTCGAACCTGCGTCTCTCATTGTCCTGGGAGTGCCCTGGACCTCTCAGCTATTGTATACTGCTGTGACTCCCCGATCTCCACTTCACATTTGTTATAGATCGAATTTAAATTTTTTGTCCGTCTAGTACGAACGCTAGAACGGCTAGACCGATTTGTACAGGACTTTCACTGCCAGACAATTGATCGTACTTTTATTTTGGAAAAATTGTTAAGGTTCCGCACAGAAAAAAGTACACGCGGGTGGTATCGCGGGTAGTAGCTAGTAGAAAATAAAAATAAAACATAGACAGCCAATAAATCTTTAAACTAAAACAATTTGTAAGGCGCGTGTCCGAAAATATACTCTCAAACTAAAAGAGGATGCACAAACCAGACACACATTTGTCAAGGAGTAAGCAGATCAAATAAAAAGAGTTTTTATACGCACGCGGTAAATGATATTGGAGAAGCGCGGGAGTAAATGGATGCGAAACGGAAAAGGAATGACAGATATATATTGCTAAAAATTTTGTTTATTACGACAATAACTGTGTTCTAAAATACTAAAAATGTCGCACCTCTTGCACCTTAATGTATTGGCAAATACCCAAATAAAATATGCACAAAGAAAATTAAAATATTTTCGCAAATGACGTGAAATAAAAATTTAAAAAGGACTGGCTATGTTTAACTGATGAAAGACTAAATACTCATCCAATAACATTGTTACAGTATACAATATACGCTTAGCTTGCTATACGAGTTCCTCTCTTCCCCATTTCGCCGCGGCAAGAAACCGTACATCACTATTAAAATTACGTAGTGCTAATAAAAATTCTTAAAACTTTAACAACTTTATATCAACACTCTAGTAACCACTTTTAACCACGGCGCCGCCACAAACCGAAGCTGGGGGGTTAGGCAGAATGTCATATGTCACGTGTCGACCGTATAGAGATCACTGTGATTGGTTGACAGATTACCGTGATTGGTCAACGGATTATTGTGACATCATGTGTCGGTTTCTCGACCAATCACAGTGTTCTCGATACGGTCGACACGTGAAATATGACATTCTGCCTAACTGCCCTGGGGGGTTAGGCAGAATGTCATATGTCACGTGTCGACCGTATCGAGATCACTGTGATTGGTTGAGAGATCACCGTGATTGGCCAACGGATTATTGTGACATCACGCGTCGGTTTCTCAACCAATCACAGTGATCTCGATACCATCGACATGTGAGATATAACATTCTGCCTAACCCTCCAGGTTTATTTATTTCAGCTGTCAAATATAAAAGTTTTATTAAGATCTCTCGAGTAGTTTTTGCGTAATAAAACAAACAAATAGACAAGCAGACAATAATTCTAAAAAAATGTTTTGTGTTCAGAGAAGCCTAAATGGCTTAATACAGTCATTTTTTCTGAAATATCTTAAATGTACAGACGCCGATCTGTTACAGCTTTAGTAGATGATGATATCGCAATTATTATTTATTTCTACATAAAGGCTAAGTGTCTAAAAAATAAATCCTAATGAAATCTAGATATCTGGTATCCTACCCAGTAGTTTTTCGGTGAAGCGCAGACAACGGCAGACCTCTATTATTTAATTTATATTGCGATGGCTTAGCGGTCTAGAGCACTTCCCCGAATTGGAAGGGACGCAGGTTCGAATCCCACTCGCACTAAACTTCTCTTTTTCCAGATTTACAAATATTTTTTTCTTTGATAATAAAGGCTTTGAAATAATAACGTCCTCATCCTCTCTACTTAATGCTCCTTTTTCCTAGGGTTGGGATTGCACGAGTGATGTCGCTAGTATTGCTAGCATATATAAGCTATAGTATTTTTTTACCACAAGGCGAGTCGTATGGTTGTTTGCCATCCTTAAATAAATAAAATATTTCTACAGCTCATTACTGTCCTAATGTTGGGCACGAATCTCCCCCAAGTTTGAGAGGGCTTTAGGCCATCCTACGCTGACCAAATGTGGACAGGCTTCACAAGCTGTCAAGAAAATCTCTCATGCTTGCATGTTTTGCTTCAACGAACAGTGATAATTTGTTAACACATTTCAAAAAACCTAAGTGGGCGCCTTATGAGGTTCCAACCTCAGACTTACTACTGTTTTTGCAAGTCCTAGACTACCTCGATGTTTAAAGAACGTATGTTTACGTGTACATTTGGGTTTTATAAACATCATTTTAATAAAAATAATGCTGTGTGTTGTTACGATTAAGAGGGTTGGGGGAATGCTAGTACGTGACATGATAGCAAAATAATATAATTGAAAATTGAACAAAGGCACTCCCCATATTATACTGACGATTTTAAAATGAAACTGGATGAATTTATAATGGAAACGTGATTCGATTTTATATAAGCAAGCACACTTTACTCCAGGTGACGGCAATATACTCGTATACGTAAATTAGGTAAAACGCAATTTGCGGTAATTGATACGAATAGAATATTTGTCGTTTTTAATTTATTGCAGACCAGCTGAAATATAGGTTTTGGCCCAGTTTTTTAAATAAATCTTCGTTCAACTACTCTTTGTAATCACGGAAATAACTAAAAAACAAAAGTGAAAAATATTCGCAGTTATTGCTTACTCCGTACAAAATTTTATCAAATCCGGTTAAGTGAAACCATGAAAGCACAATACGTAAGCAGTATTTTTTTTGTATTTTACTAGTACAATAACATTAATAATACATAATTTGTTTTGAAAATCCTTTATTTTTATCTACAACAAAATTAGATTTCAGTAAAACCAGCCCGTAAATAAAAATAAACAATCGTACCAGTCCTTTTCAATTAAAGTCAAATAACTGTAAACATGTGACAAACATGTCGTTTTGTCTGCGCCTCAGCGTCACACGTCATCGGTCAAGCGTGAACTGTTTCAAACGAACGCCTGTTTATATTAACCCTTTCGCCGTTAGTAATGCTATGTTTAACTCTTCTATTTTGTTGCTGAATTGGATTGTAATTATGCGGCGAATCTGCATTGTCTACTTCTAAGAAAGTGGACGGTAAATTATAATTGACTCACGACAGTAAAGTTTATAAGAAGTACACATACATAATATGCAGTAGTTCAGTACCTACTATAAGTTCATATAAAGGTTAGTACTGATCTTATTGGTTTTAGGAAATATTAAGCTTCTGTCCGCGGTTTTTTTTAGTTGTATTTATGGTTCCCGTTATACTCGTAGTAGCGATATAAAATGTATACAAGTTTTTAAGTAAGCACCTATATTCAAAAGCTATCAAGCAAAAAACTTCTATTGCATACGGTTAAATAGATTGTATGAGCTCGAACAAACAATTTTAAAAAATGTTTCGAGTTAAGACACGCTTAAAATTAAATTTATTATTTTTTCAAATTTTTATGTACAGACCATTGATGATATATAGATCAATGATACAGACACTGTTTTATAATAGTAGTCATAGAAGTATGCAATATATAACCGTATGGTCTCCGGTTTAAGATGTGGGTCTTACAAAACGTGTTATGGCCGTCAGGGTATAATCAATAGCAGCACCGATTATAAGTAAGGATTCTTAATAAAAATATATAAATTAACACAAAGTGTGAAAATTTGAAATCGAAAATAACAGTCACGAGCAGGATTTGAGCCTGCATCACCGAAAATACTATCCCAGATGCTGAATTGGCAAAGCATCTGGGACGGTATTCCACATTTTCACGCTTTGTGTTTGTGTTATATGGCTAAGCATGTCAAACGCTAAAAAACATATAAAAATATCAAAAAATATATAACATCAAAGGTATTTATGGAATGGAGAGTTAGCTAAAACCACGGGTCTCAAAAAAATCATATACGAGTACCGAAAACAAAAACGTTAAGATTTTGAAATCATGATAAGATTGTGAAATCATAGACGTTTTCCTTAGGCCACCTGGCCAATGATGCCACATTAAACAATTAACCTTAAGTTGAGACTTGACCTGATAACGTACAATCTAACCACAAGGCCACTACGATTATTAGTAAATTTAATATGAACAATATTTTTGCGTCCTACATAACATAGAATAAAACGATGCATAATCAAAAAAGAAATACCTAGGCAGATGAACAAATCTAAATCGATCAAACATTTATAATTATCTCTAAAATACTTCTCACGATCTATAATAAACATATCATATAATAAAAATATCATTAAAATTCATTCACAACTCATCAGTAAAGATTTACGAGCTAATAAAACGATTGTGGAAATGAAGTATAGGGAAATTATTGAAAGACAAATAATCTATACATATAATAAAATTATAACAAGCCGATGTCTGTACATTGCAGATATTGAAGAAAAATTAATATGTTTTTGTTAGAGCAACAGAAGCCAAAACAACAATTATTAGATTTTTTATCTGTCCATCTGTCTGTATGTTTGTTAGCGTATCATGCAAAAACTACTATACGAATTTTAATGATACTTTTTTGGTTAGACTTAAAAACTGGTGTACGTTTTATCCCGCTACTGTGTATATCGGGTACTCGAGATATAACTTAAAAACAAATAATATATAACCGGATTTTGATAAAACTTTTTGCTTGATTGCTCTTGATTAGATTTAAAATCTGGTATACGCATACGAAGTTGCGGGCATATGCTAGTCTATAATAATCTTTTGGTGTAGGTATGTGATAGATTTGATACCTATTATACTGTTTACATAAAAACGATTACGTTACTGGTTTATTATTAACCATTATTTTTGCTTAAAGTCATCAAAGTCTAGTAAAGTAATGTCACACAGTTCCAGTGCTCTGCCAATACGGCGGAGAGACGGTGTACAGCGGGTTTATTTAGTAGTTGAGAGACCCTTTTTTTTTTTTTTTTTTTTTATTTTAGGTGGGCAAAAATGTCCTACCGCACACCCCGCTGCCCGGGGAGACAACGGGGTGAATGGGGCTCTCACCCACTAAAAACACACCGTGCGCCTCCACCCGCCCTTGCTACGGCGGATCACGGGTACCGCGTCGTTACGACCGCGATCCGCAGGCGGCAGCCCCTACGGGCACCCTCTCTTGAGCGACGCCTCGCGCACTTGGGCGTCGCACCTTCGCGGTAGGCTTCCGCGGACGGCAGGGTACTCCCCGACCCCACCGTCCGCAGCCCACATTAACCTGCTTGATGCCCGAATGACGGGGTGTATAGTTATCTTAGTTACGTAAATTTTTCCTCGCCTTAACAAAAATGCGTATATAATTCATGCAGTGTTACAGTTTGGATTCTCAATTGGGACTATTATTAACAGATTGATGGTTATGAAAATATACTTCCAAATTACATAGGTAATTGTATTTTTTTAAGTGTATTAAGTGAGATTTTAATAACAGACTTTTACCTTTAATATAGATGCTTTTGAACCATTAATCATTTAATGTACTAACAGTTTAATATTACGATACATTATAATTGACGGAACACCAAATGTTGAGCGGTGCATGGTCACTATAGTGTGTAATCAGCCTAATAGCCATATTATAAATGCTGTGTTGGTTTGAGCTAACCAATAAATCAAAATCACACAAGCGAGCGTGAAGTCGGTATGGAAATTATTTGTAGCGATTAATACGGGATGGATTAATTATGGCGTGCCCGTTGCATGCAATATATTTGTATTATACCATGTATTGTGTGCATTGTGTTATTTGTAATAATTTGTGAGCATTTTAGATATTTTTATATATATTTTTAGCATTTGACATGCTTAGCAACATACATTAAACACAAAGTGAAAAAATGTGAAATCGAAAATAACAGTCAGGAGCAGGTTTCACTTTGTGTTTAATTTGTGAGCAGTTTATGTTCTATGACCTGTGAATTAAAATTAAAAAATATCTTATATCAAAGGCCTGTTATATAGCACTACTAGCTGACCCAGTAAACGTTGTTTTTCCATATAAATTATTTCTACGTTGGCAGTAGTAGGGTGAAAATTTAGGGTTGTATGTATTTTTAATGCCTAATAAAAAAAAATAAGTAAAAAATTTACCAAAAAATACAGAATACATTTTTGGGGTGGACCATCCTTAGGGGTATGAAAAATAGTTTACATCCTATTCTCAGACCTACTGAATATACAAACAAAATTTCATAAGAAGCGGTCAAGACGTTTCGGAGGAGTATGGCGACAAAAACTGTGACACAAGAATGTTATATATTAGATATATTATTTATATTATTTCTTTCAGCGGAACTAAATAACGATTTTAAGTACTTTATAATGGGCCTTTGAAATAAAGGTGTTTTTGAATTTGAGTGATTTGTATGAAGTTCCTACAAGACTTTAAACGCACGCACCTGTTTTTATAATTTGAAATGGAAGCGTTGAAAAATTATATACTTGTGCATATTGGTTTTTTTCGCAACCATAACTATTAATACAAGACAACAATAAGTATTTTATAGGTAACATTCGTGTTAGCCGCAGCCGAAGACTCCCAGCAAATGCCATGCACATGGCTCCCTTTAGATTACTTAAATGATAATCGAGGGGAGAAAGAGTAAGTTGGTAAGGGTGGTAGTTATATCTACTGCAGTAATGCCAAACAGTTCCAGAGGTCCGCGAGTACAGAGGAGGCGGCACATGGCGGGTTTATTTAGCGGGTTAGTGCTGTTAATTACATTTTTCCCGCCTCAAAAAAACAAAAATGGTGATAGCGATATATTTTATTAAACTTTTTAAACTTTCGCGTATATTATACTCGTGATAAATTATCACGAGTACGAGATATATTATATCTAAACAGAGTCATTGGTTGAGAGATCATGGTGATTGGTTGAGCGATTATTGCGACATCACGCATGTCTCTGCCAATTACTAATAAGGCGATACAATGTTGATACGATTTTGTGAATCACTTTCTAAGTGGGCAGGCCCGTGAATGTATTATCTGTACTTTGTATTAAAGCTGTAGAGTTTAATGTTGTAGCTGCACTTCGCAACTACTTGCCGGAATCGAAAAAAAAAATTGCACTTTTTATTCTTGAGGAAGACTAGAGGCTAATTGACACTATGTTGTTACTCTTGAGATTAAACGGCTGGTGAATGTAAATGCTAATATGCTAACTCGTCAGTATATACAAAACAAAAGTCGTTCAAATATGGGCAGTCATTGTGTCCTTATAATGTCCACTTAAGTTTGAATGTATATTTTACCAGTTAGTCGCTTTATATTTCTATTAACTATAAAGTATAATATCAACGAGTACGTGCACAATTGGAATTCGTATGTTTCCAAAATAAGATCTTAGAGCCACCCAGTCGACAAAACGTCACAGCAGAGTGTAAGGTAAATATAGAAACGAATAAAGGAACGCACATTTATTTGAATTAAAATTACAACCTCATGTTATAAGAAGTTACGACTTACTATTCTAAATTGAACCTCAAATTGGGCCACGAAAACAACTGTTAAAACGACTGCATGTAGCGGAGTTGCTAGTGTTACTATATTTTATAGTGTAGTGACGCTCTTCATATTCTATTCATTAGAGAAGGCTGTATTTTAGTCGTGTTGGGCCGGCTTTAGAATTGTCCCACCCTTTTTTTTTATTTTTTTTATTTTAGGTGGGCAAAAATGTCCTACCGCACACCCCGCTGCCCGGGGAGACAACGGGGTAGTGTGGGGCTCTCACCCACTAAAAACCCACCGTGCGCCTCCACCCGCCCTTACTACGGCGGATCACGGGTACCGCGTCGTTTCGACCGTGATCCGCAGGCGGCAGCCCCTTCGGGCACCCTCTCTTGAGCGACGCCTCGCGCACTTGGGCGTCGCACCTTCGCGGTAGGCTTCCGCGGACGGCAGGGTACTCCCCGACCCCACCGTCCGCGGCCTCGGCTAGGGCGGCATCAGGCGCAGGTAAGCGCGCGCACGCCGCCCCGCGCGCCGGCGGCGAATCGGGTCCGCGAAGGAGGATTCCTCCCGGGCCCTCTCCGCCACCTCCTTCCGCGAGATGACAGCCTCGCAGAAGGCGGCGACCGCGGTCCAGGCCCTGTCACTGCCAACCATCGCTCGCGCAACGGCCGGCAGCGACAGGTCCACGCCTATGAATGCAACGAGTTCCCGGCGCTGCACATCCCAGGCCGGGCACGACTCGCGGGCATCTTCCCGCCACGATGACATTGCGCTCGGCGAGGGGCAGAGTTGTATGTAGTACTCGCCCTTGTACACGAAATAAATTCAACCGTGAAGATGGTTTTCAATTATCTAGCACCTGGCGTCCCGTGATTCGTCTATGTACAAAGAAGAAGAAAAACACCTCAGAAACCAGGGTCGACACCGTAAGTGTTGTGTGTCGTGATCGAGCTCGATACGTGAGTGAGACCAGTGGTAGTGGTTCCATAGATAGTGTTGCGTGTCATAAACGAGTGAGAAAGCGGGTAGACAGACATTTCTAACCGCAGAATAATAAAAACTATTCCCACCCGCAAGGACTTCAGTTGCTCCGTGATCATGGCGCTTGCAACAGTGCCGAAATATCGGAAACTCGTAAGTAAAAATTTACATGGTATAAATCCCGTAAAAACGTTTAGAATGGTAGAATATAGAACGTGTGGCTGAAATTCGATTGGAAGGATACTACATAATTAGGTACTGTGACACATTTTATAGTATTGGGCCAAAGTTAGACTCACAGAGCACATAATTTAATCTTGATGGAGTTTTTACGGCCGGAGTCTATATAATAGTTACTCGTACTTAATGAAATTATCATAAGCTTTAAATACTTAGGACGACATAGCAAGCAATTAATATCAAGTTCGATTTCCGTATCCGGCAAATAGGGTATTAGGGTTTTGCGGTCAATAGGTATAAATAAGTGTAAGATCAAATGCTGCTGAACCCAAACGGGTTGCTACATGATGTTAACCAGTCGTGAAGCATCTACTTCATCGAAATACTTGTCCTAGGCTACTGGCCATACTAACTCTATTATGTTCCCCTTGTTTATTACGCTTTCACGCCATAACTACTAAACCATTCATCATGAAATTAGTAAAGATACTGTTTTTGCATAGCGATAAATTAGTGTACCATGTGAAAGTCCACGCGGACGGAGTCGGGACCAGAATTTATTACAGTGTATCACTCGGAAGAATGGATTCACAAATCTGGGCCCGTAGAATGTAACTCACTAAATCGTATCGACAACGTATCGTCTCGCTTGTGATTGGTAAAGAAACCGACGCGTGATGACGCAATAATCACTCGGCCAATCACAATGACATGATGCGGTGTCGATACGATCGAGAGAGATACATTCTAACCCTGGGGGTTAGGCAGAATCTCATATGTCACGTGTCGACCGTATCGAGATGACTGTGATTGGTTGACAGATTACCGTGATTGGTCAACAGATTATTGTGACATCATGTGTCAGTTTCTCGACCAATCACAGTGATCTCGATACGGTCGACACGTGAAATATGACATTCTGCCTCAGGGGGCATGTCCTAATTGCCAAAGTTGTTTCGACGACAAAATCGGTCGTTCGCTTTGCCGTACAACAAAACTTTGAAGTTGGTCGTACGTCAACGCCGTTGTGTCCAAACCGCGCAATGTCGTAAGTCGTTGAAGATGGCGTTGTCAAAGGCCAATGTGCTTTAATGAAAACTGTTACTTATTTAAAATATTTTTTAGCAAAGAAACAAAATTCCAAACGTGAACGAATACAAAAAATATATATATAGGATGAAATTTGGTAAATTTCACCATCTGAACTGTCAACTACTAGAAAACAACAATTTATTTTACCAGTACACTAGAATCAAGACAGATACATTTGACTATGTTGTTGAAGCATTAAAAATAAAATGTACACAAAAAAATTCAAATTTTAAGAAACCCATTTTTATAGAAGAAATAATACCGATCTTTGTATCTATCTGTAAACAAAAAATCTGAAATTATTCATTTTTGTAAACAAACAACACGTGATTTCCGCGCGACCGACACGATAAAATAGAACCGGTTTAAATTCAAACACGCCGACCAACCAATGCGACATCGCATGTCCGTGCGTGTTGCCAGTTAGGACAGTTCCATTCAAAGAGCTGCGTTTAAATTTTGTCGCGCTAGTTGGTCGGTTGGACAACAAAAGTTGTATCGTACTGCGACGGCCAATTAGGACATAGCGTTACCTTGATATATGCTCTCGTTTACACCTCCTGTATACATCGTCGTTGGAAGTCGATTAATTTCTTTACATGGTGAAAATGTAGATTATATGATCTTAAACTGTGAGCACGTGAGTAGACGCGCTTACAAACGCGACGAATTTTTGCATTAGCAAAAGAAAAAGTTTGACTACAAAAAGTCATAACACGAAAATCTGGCTTTTCAAATAATATAACGAATTATCTCTATGTAGTCCCGTTGGCTCATAACTCGCAGTTAATGGCGTAATAGGCCCAATGGTAGCAATTTGCTAGTTCACTACTTACTGCATGTATAATAAGGTATTTCCTCAATTGAATACCAGCTTGGAAGGCGGTAAACGAGGGTTAGGTCAGTATCTACAGGATTTAATTCTCTTTATTGAGGTGGGCACAGATTTAACGATGCACTGTTCCAGATTTGAAGATAAATTACTGACTTCACTAAAGGTATAATTCAATGCTTTAATTTTATTTTTAATCAAAGATTCGAATTGACCTTGCTATTGACGACGTAATACTTCTGATAAATTTCGAAATATAAAACTCCATAATAAAAATAAAGTACCTTATTATGTATAAGTAACTTAGTATAGATATTATTTTATTTATGCCTTTTATAATTTATTAAACACAAAGTGGAAAATGTGAAATCGAAAATAACAGTCACGAGCAGGATTAGGAGTTAGCAGCAGGAACAGGAGTTATTTTCGATTTCACATTTTCCACTTTGTGTTTAATGTATATGGCTAAGCATGTCAAATGCTAAAAATATATGTATATAAAAATATCTAAATACCTTTTATAAATTAACTATGGCAGGTACCTTTAGCGTGTTAGCGTTTTGATAATCATCACGGCAAACTTATTAATTGAATGCAGAGGGAATAAACTAAATAAATAAAAAATAAAAAATAATAAATGAGGTAAGTATATTAAGCAATTAACTAAAATATGATTAACATTCAAAATAAAAACCTTCTTCAAAAGCCAGTCAGTACAGTACACTATCCTACGGGAATATATAACAAATTATCTACATAATCGTGTTACATCCATATTACGTAGAAAATCATCGCATAAATTGCTGTAGCAACATCGATAAAAATATTAAGCCGTTCATAAGCCGCAGCTATTTAATGAAAACATCACTTTAACACACGTGCTCTGACAAATAACGATGCCACGGTCTTTGACCACAGGCATAAAATATCCCCATTGCAGCCATAAATATCTATTATAATATATCTTCTGGTTACGGTTTTTCGTAATTATTTACGAGTGTATCAAAATATCTCGTGCGTGCCTATGTTATAGATGAGTGTTTTTTTATGATGTGCATTAACACCGTAAAATATTAATTGCAGCTAGGATTTTACATGCACGGTGCAATCTGTAATATGTCGGTCATACTGAGGAGTTCTAATACTGGTGAGTCCGAATGATAGATTGGACGTTCTAGACAAACACACTTGAATAGCGCCTAGTAATAGATTTATCAATAGAATCCATATACCTATGCGGATATATGGATTCTATTCGGTCATAGAAGGCGACCGAGTAAAAAAGCCAGCTATCACCCACTGTATTCTTGTTAGAAGGGTAAGGTATGAAGGGGGAGTACTCACATATTATCGGGCCCGAGCGACCCCGAGGAGTTTCCTCGTAGTATTTTGGTTGTAGCGGGAGATAGCCACCAATTATTCATTTTTATTCTTAATGTTGGCGGTTACCTCTTACCACCAGGTGGGCCGTGGCTCGCCTGCCACCATGACAGCAATAAATACTAGGGATGGGCTGAAATTCGTTTTACATTAGGTTTAAATGCCGAACATTCGGTATAAGAAAAAAGTTATATAACTTTTACAAAAAAATATAGTAATTAAATCTGAAATAAAATAAGTCACTTCAAACCATTACTCTATAATGATTAGTTCATTTTTCAAAGAACCCTTTATAAATATTGTTTATACTATACACTGTTTTATTCTCTCAACAGTTGTAACACTAGTATTTGCAACGATTGTGTATACAAGCACGTTCCAGCTGCGCTAACAGCTATCGGTGAAAACAATGGAAACATATACTTCCCTCTTGCTGTAATTTTCAACAATCAGCTCCAGTTACATTCAATGTACTTAGTCTTCCTATAAAAAGAGCCACTAGCTTCATTTGATGATTAAATACTTGCTTTAATTTATGCAAACGAATGGGTGGTGGCTTTGGTAACGTTATTTTAAAGTTTCCAAAAGCTTTATCTTGAGTGTTATAGTGGGTATTAAAAGTCTATGAATACATATTAGTATTATGAGATACTAGTCCTACGGATAGGCTAATGTGGTAAGCTATGACCCCTTTCATTCTGGGATAAAACTTAAAACATTTAGACTGCATTGTTGATGACGTGTACAAAAATTATACAGACTGATGATAAAATACATACTTTTATTAAGTTTCGCAGGAGTTTCCGAAACCGGCGAGCGTGTATCAAGAGAATTATGAATGTTGAGAAAGCGAGAGATGTATGAAGAGCCTTTTAGCAATGTTTTCTCTCTGCCTTCTCCGTAAGGGCGATAGCATTATGATAAGTAAGCAAGTTCATAGTAACTACATCAATTTTAAATGTGTTTCTAAGGAAAAATTTAATACAGACATGAAATGACTTACAGCAAAGAAATGTGGTCGCAGTCTTCCGATTGTGTACTTGGCGATGTCGGTGGTGAGCTGTTGGCAGGCACATCCGAAAAGGAATACGCCTACGACTTGGTAAGCTTCCCACACCCACGGTGCAATCTCCCGACCGAGAACTTTGCGGGAGTAACTGCTTTTATGGTCGCGAAGTCGAATCCATTCCGTTAAGCACATCTGTGGAAAGATATAAAACGATAAATAAGGACCAATGCGTACCTATAACAACGTATTAGTGTTACGTTAAACAATAGAAGAACAGTAGACATCGTCATTATGTTCACTTTAGAACTAAGTGAGTCTCTAACAGGGAAAAGGTTCTAACAAACTTTTTTTTTATGCAAACAGTAGATCATTTCATCATAAACCTCATTTTTTCTTGTAAGGCGGGAAAAATTTTACCTAACCGCATAGATCATTTCATCATCAACCTCATTTCTTTTTTTTTTTGTTAACTACCTACCTATCATCACGCCATTTCCCTTACGGGGTAGGCAGAGAGAACAGAGTGCCAAGAGGTTCTATTCTTGCATACATCTCTCGCTTCCTCAACATTCATAACTCTCTTCATACACGCTCGCCGGTTTCGGAGACTCCTGACTCCACCTTACTTCAATACATGTCCGATTTGGTCTAAGTAGGTGAGTCTCGGTCTCCCCCTGTACCTACATCTTTCCACTTTCGCATTGTATATCTTCTTAACCAGTCGCTAGTCCGGCATTCTTTCCACATGTCCGAACCATCGGAGCATTCCCTTTCGCATCTTTACACCAATACTCTCTTTCATACCTACTCGCTCTCTTACGTCATCGTTACGAATGCGGTCAGTCAGCACTCCACAGATTCTCCGCAGAGATCGCATTTCGACCGCATTGATTTTACTCTCATGCTCCTTTTTGCATACCCAACTCTCGCTTCCATACAATAACGTTAGGATAAGCACTGCGTTGTGTATTGCGACACGTGCCTTCTGGCTGAGGTGATGACTGCCGAGAAGTTGTCCCAATGCTCCGTTCACTCTATTTCCCGCATTCACTCTTCTCTCTACATCAGTGGTGTACCTTCCATCCCGACTGAATCCACATCCAAGATATACAAATTCATCCACTTGTTCTAGCACACCATTTCCTATTGCTACTCTGACATCTGTTCTGGCTTCTTCTCTTTCAAAAACCATTACTGTGGTTTTGCTCACATTCACACGTAGGCCCCTTTTCTTACAATCTTCTGCCATTACATCGACTAGGGTTTGCAGGTCAGCCGCGGACTGCGCTAATAAAACCGCATCGTCTGCATATAGCAGAGACCTAACCACTGAGTGGCCCATCTGAACTCCCACATTCATTTCATTTAACCTTTGTAGACATTTAACCAGACATAGGATAAACAGTCTGGCTGATAGAACGCAGCCCTGTTTAACGCCGATATTGATATCAAACCAGGGTGACATTCCATCATCCAGCCGCACACAAGCTCTGCAGTCCATGTAGTTGGACTGCACCGCTTGTAGCAGTCTACCGTTAATACCATATTCCGGCAAAATGTCCCAAAGTTCCTTTCATACAACCGTGTCAAATGCTTTCTCCAAATTCACAAAACTGCAGAAAACCCTCTGGCCTACAGCCAGATGCTTCTCCACAATGTTGCGCAAACAAAACACTTGATCCATGCATCCCCTTCCACACCTGAAACCTCCTTTTGCCTCACACAAAAATTCATCAGACACCATCCTCATTCTCCTTTCAATAATCTTACCATATACTTTGGCTGCCAAACTGGTCAAACTTATGGCTCTGTAGTTTGCACAGTCATAACGTGAACCCTTGTTTTTAAACAAGGGCACGATGACTGCGCTTCTCCAGTCCTTGGGAACCATTCCTGAGCTCCAACATAAATTGAGAAGCATCAGGAAGAATTCCCAAACACATGAGCCTCCAAGCTTGATCATTTCAGCAGACACCATATCAATACCCGCTGCCTTACCATTTTTCAAACTTCTAATAGCCCATTCAATCATCCATACTAAAGTCATCAGAGGATGCCGGTACTTTTTTGTTAAAGCGGGAAAAAATGTACCTAAATGTATTGGCAGACCACTGGAATTGTGCAAAATTACTTTAGTGGTGCACCGGCAGCTACCCTTTCAGATAGCCTCTACTGAGCGACGCTTCCGCACATCGTAGCGTCGCACCTTCGCGGGCACATCATCATCAACGTAGCCTTATTCCAAACTTGACGGTGTCGGCTTCGGATCTGTTGGGATTGTGGATTTAACAGATCACCAGTAATTACCCGGAGTGCCTATCCGACCTCCGTCTTTAAGATTCGCTACCTAATGTTAAAAGACGAGTGATTGTAGACTCGGCTAATTTCCTCTACAGTCAAAGCACATGGAGATTCTTTATAGTTCTTTAGAACGAAGATGCCTTGTAATCCTTATGCGACTCTACAGGGATGAATCAAGTGATGAAATAACGTCTAATTAGTGCGTTACCACACTCACTAGAACTAGATCACATTTATGTATATCATGATGTACATCTGTACTACTCGTATATAAAGCTGTAAAAGAGATGTGTCTGTACATTTAAGATCTTCGAGAAAAAAATAACTGCACTAGGCTATTTTGGCGTCTCTGTATACAATTTCTTTTTCAATTCTAATTTGTTTGTTCGCGTAATAATACCTATACGCAAAAACTTCAATACAGATTTTGATGAAACTTATGTTTTATAGTTCTCAATTAGACTTAAAAATTAGTACGTTTTATCGTTTTATCCCGGTATTATATCACCGCTAAAAAAGCTGCGCTGGAAAATATCATTTCAAATATTTCTAAACAAATATTCTAACAGAATTAAAATCCGGTCGGGAGTTGGATGGGATGCAGGTTCGAATCCTGCTCGCAGTAAAGTTCCCTTTCGCAGTTTCACAAATTATTTTTCTTTAAATTCTTTAATATGTTAAAAATCACGAATAAAATACTACTTCCTACAATATTTTAATTAAGAGTTTGTTGTTTAGATATTTAATACTTAATTAAGTTAAAATTTGGATTTGGATGAAATTTGGCACTTTGAAAGTTTATTATTTGGATGAATACATAATACTATTTATCACAGGGAAATAATAGATAAGTGTTTATTAAAAACAAACTACAAATTGTATCCATTCGGGTACAGACCTGTCTAGAAATTACGCTGCGGTGGAGCTACTGGATGAAGCTAGTAGCATATAGGTATAATTAACAACATATTTTATATTTATGGATGGATCGATAATTCAATCGGAATTTTCTACAACACTTGAAATTTGGCAACATACACAGTTTCCGATTACAATCACTGGTGTAATCACGCGTATGTAATGACATATATACAACATGTGTATATCACATATTATGTACGATTACGAGAGTGGCCTTGCAGTGATATGGCACAGGGTCGGGTCATACGCGCATTGAATATCGTACAAATTAACTTATTTGCGGCAATTTACTAACATTGATTTTGATTCAAGAACGGGTATACTGTTATGATACGAGTAATGTGCTCTTTATAATACTATCTAAACTATTACTGTTATTGCTGTCTCGGGTTCGACACCCGTGTCGGCCGTGCTACTGAAATTTTTCGTAAAAAGAAAAATTCTCAGTAGCAGCCCGGAGTTTGGAAATGTGCCCAGTAGACGACAATAGCCTCGCCTCCTATTACGAGGGACTTAAACATAGTTGGCGAACCATGGGTGTGTAATACACCTCTGCCTACCCCTTTGGGGATACTGGCGTGATGATATGTTTTGTTTGTTTTTGTTGTTTAAACTTTTACTACAGGGGTGATAAAACTTATTTGCGCCTAATGCGGCCCTAGCTGAGGCTGCGGGTGGGTGGTCCGGGCTACGTCCGCCACCCGCAAGGCCTCCCGCGTAGGTGCGATGCTCCGTGTGCGGATGTGTCGCTCAGTAGAGGGTACCCGAAAGGGTAAGCCGCCGGCGGACCACCGAAGGAATGTAACATAGTTCCAGTGGCCGCCAATAAAGGTGGAGAGACGGCACACAGCGGGTTTTTTTTAGTGGGTGAAGGCCCCACACTACCCTGTTCGTTGCCCCGAACGAAGGGGTGTGCGGTTAGGAACATGTTTTCCCGTGTTAATAAAAAAAAGGGGGTGATACAACTACACATCAGCAATATCAGCGCGTTGCCAATCTGAAGGAAAAGTATAGCAGGTGGAGTAGGAAGAGGATAGAAAGACGATGAAGGCTTCGACTTCCGGCGCCCTCACTCGCCGTCGAAACACCACAATAGGAAGTGTTTGTTACAATAAGCCGATAAACGTGTTACCTTGTTGAGGCTGCCCAAGGAAGCTGAAATGAGCATGGCACGGCAAATTTCAAACGTTGTGCTATGTGCCACACTACCCTAGTCGTTGCCCCAAACGACAGGGTGTGCGGTTAGGTACATTTTTTCCCGCCTTAACAAAATAAACATACACAGTGGCACAGGGGAGTAGACCCCAAAAACCTGTTTTTATACTTGTCTTCCTGTTTGTTTTGATTACCTAATCTCGTTTTCACCTCCTTTACTTTTTTCATTGAGATGGGCAAGGTACCGGTAATGTATCTAATATTGCTGGTATGTATATGGGATATGAATGCTGCTTACTATCCTTAGGCCGTGTGGGGCCGGCTTTAGAATTGTCCTACCCACGGGAGTCGTAAGAGCCGACTGAAGGAATACCGGTGGAGTGGGCAGCAGCACTCCCTCGAGTATTAACGACATCCACTGCGATCGCCAACCCGCCTGCCAAGCGTGGCGATTACGGCATTATCCCCCACGACGTAACCGCTCGTTGTGGCGTTCACTTGGGGAGGACTTTTTTTTTTTGTTAAGGCGGGAAAAAATGTTCCTAACCGCACACCCCGTCGTTCGGGGCAACGAACAGGGTAGTGTGGGGCCCTCACCCACTAAAGAAACCCGCCGTGTGCCATCTCTCCGCCTTTATTGGCGGGCCACCGGAACTATATTACATTCCTTCAGTGGTCCGCCGGCAGCTTACATTTTCGGGTACCTACCCTCAACTTAGCGACACATCCGGACACGGAGCGTCGCACCTTCGCGGGAGGCCTTGCGGGTGGCGGACGTTCCCCGGTCCCTCCACCCGCAGTCCCAGCTAGGGCGGCATTAGGCGCCAATACTCGCACCTGCACCGCCCCAGTCGCTGGCGGCGGTTTGGGTCTGCGGAAGGATCAGCCTCCCTGGCCCTCTCCGCCGCTTCCTTCTGCGAGATAACCTCCTCGCAGAAGGCAGCGACCGCGGCCCAATTCCTGGCGCTGCCAAGCATCGCTCTGACGACGCTCGGCAGCAAGAGGTCCCCCCCTATTGCCGCTACGAGTTCACGGCGCTGCTCGGCCCAAGTCGGGCACGACTCGAGCGTGTGCTGCGCCGTGTCCTCGTCGCAGCCGCAATGGTGACAGCCCGGAGTCACTTCCCTCCTTGCGACTATGTGCAGATATCTGCCGAAGCAGCCGTGCCCCGACAGCACCTTCTCTTGGGGAGGCCTATGTCCAGCCGTGGACGTTGATAGGCTGATGGATGGATCTAGTAAACGAACTATATTAAATATCGAATAAGTACCTAGGAATCACTATTTTGATAAGATATTCTTCCCATTATCTACCTTGTATTTTTTTGACTGGTATTCATTTCGATATCATAACGACAGGGTTTATCGATCGTTATGTATGTCGAGACTGCAGCCACTGGTAATCGTTTCATTGATACCCTAGCGGTAAAACCAAGCACTGCAAAGGCAGTGGTTTCGGGTTTGATCCCCAGTCCAAGAGTCAGATTGTGTTGTCAGACAGCGAAGGTGTGACGCCCAAGTACGCGGAGCGTCGCACAAGAGAGGGTGCCCGAAGGGGCTGCCGCCTGTGGATCGCGGTGAAACGACGCGGTACCCGTGATCCGCCGTAGCAAGGGCGGATGAGGGAGGAGAGGCCTATGTCCAGCAGTGGACGTTGAAAGGCTGATGGATGGATGGATGGATTAGCATCCTTGTAGTAAAAATGTTGATTGTAAGGACATAGGCCACTTTTCATCACACACGAATGTTTCCCGTGCGATAGCTATACCTACATAGTGATAATTAAGGTACCGTAAAGTGGTACAGTCGCTGTCAGAATCTAGTTCACTAATAAAATATTACAATTTCTAAAATAGTGTCACCACCCACATTGTTTCCCGTTTCCACATCCGTTGCTAGATCATTCACGTTATCTATAATTACCAATGTACTTAAACTATTAACCATTAGTACTGAATTGTATGTACGCATAATCTTATCAGTTATTATCAGCAAAGCTAAAGTGGCGCCAATGTACTCATTTGCTTTGGCAAATATAATTGTATCAATATTAATTTAACATGTTTCTGCTGGCTCGAAAACCGTTTCGAGAAATATAAATAGCATTGTTTTATACGCATCTTAACCGTAATATATCGATATTACGGTTAAGATGCGTATAAAATAATTGTATATATATTTTCTCTAGCAGACCCCCACATGCATACGAACGGTAAGCGTCTACTGCAGTCTATAGACGCCAGCAACACCAGAGCCATCACTCGCGCGTCGCTATCTCGAAGGATTTATTTACTCTTCTTAGTATCCTACCTATCCTGGTGGGATACTAAGAAGAGTACATAAATATTCACGGACATTTCACACAACGTCCTCTGGTGTCAAACTAAGCTTAGCGCTTGTGCTATGGGTACCAGAT
Source organism: Leucoma salicis (assembly GCA_948253155.1). NCBI lineage: Eukaryota > Metazoa > Arthropoda > Insecta > Lepidoptera > Erebidae > Leucoma > Leucoma salicis. The sequence goes on along the minus strand of OX411820.1, from coordinate 5,427,907 downwards.
TACGGATAAAATACATATATTAAATTTTTTTTGTAAATACATACATATAATAAACAACAGCATCACACAAATAATTGTCCTGAGTGGGAATAAACAACAGCATCACACAAATAATTGTCCTGAGTGGGAATAAACAACAGCATCACACAAATAATTGTCCTGAGTGGGAATAAACAACAGCATCACACAAATAATTGTCCTGAGTGGGAATCCAACCCTCGATCTCGTGTACGGAAGTCGGTTACACTATCGACTATGCCACGAAGCCCGTCAATAGGAAAAATAATAAGGAGAGGATAGGGAGGGGCCTCCGGCTGGTGACTCTCACTCACCATACGAAACACAACGCTTGGAGTAACTAAAGGTGTTTCACGCTGATCTTTTGTGAGTCGGCCCATTCATGCTGGGATAAGCAAGACTACCAATAGAGAAATTATAATTACAATATTTAATTATAATAGGATGTATTTTTGATTACGACCTAGTTTTACTTCGAATCTGGCCAGCTACTAAGGAGCATCCAATGATCGTAATACCATCCAATACTGAGAAGTCAGTTTGGAATCACAATAACAAACACGTATTACATAAGGACAGATGATCTCGTCATAAGAGCTTGAGATATAACATAAACAGAGGTTGAGTCATACTCTTGAACTTGTAAAGCCTTGACCGCTGATGTCTACCGTTAATTTCAAAGCGCTTTAATTTATTTTAAGCCTTACTTGATCACAATATGAATGATTTATAATGCGCTGCTGCTGCATTCAGCGATGATCTCGTTGTAATCAGTTCAAATGTTTCTTTGTGCAATAGAGGACATTCATTTGTCGGTTTTGGGTTTGACAGAATGACGTCAGATCATTTAGGTTTTTTGACGACAATAGCAGATATGGCTTATCAGATTCCTGCGCGGAAATAATTAATACCAAATATCTTATGGGCGCTATTATTTTTGGTATAAATATTTTTTTAAGACCTAAGGAATAATCCTTGTCTCACGTGGGATTTCACAAACATACAATTTCACGCATGCAAAGTAAACCTAGAGTCGTCCTGTGTGGGAATCGAACTCACAACACTCGAGCGGGAGGTCGGTAACTAAACCACTCCGCCATATATGTTAATCCAGTGTCTTATCTAGCTATTTGCCAAAACTAAACCCCTTTGTGTAGGAGCCGACTGAGGGAATAACTGGGGAGTGGGCAGCAGCACTCTCTCGAGTATTAACAACATCCACTGCGATCGCCAACCCACTTGCCAAGCGTGGCGATTACGGCACTATCCCCCATATGAGCGAAACACATGTTGTGGCGTTCTCTTGAGGAGGCCTATACACCACTAGGCGATCGTTGCTATTAAATAAAATCATTTTCTAGACTTTAATCCAGACTTTAAAGAGAAGATACGCACAACAGCTGGGAACGACAGCCTCATAAATATTATCCGATAAATTAAATCAATTCCCATAATTTACTGATAAAAAGCTCATCAAACCAACATAATGTTGTATAATCAAAAATAATGGCTACCACACACCGATATATGCTAAACACTAAAGGAATCTCGTTTGCATATGTTATCGAATAACCATTAGCGTTCCATTACTATACATTTACACGTTATCTTTCCCTTCGTTCGCACCAACTTTAGTATCTGTTGGGCTACTTTTATGACCTATAACATTCATACCTATCGCTACCAAGACAACAATACCGGTACTACTAGCGATTATTGGAAATAACGGTGCCCATGCTGAAGTGAGACTGGTTTAAGTTTGGAACTACCAAATCTTATAAGAAAAACTGTTTTCTCTATAGATATAAAAATAAATTCCTATTTGCCTCAGTCAAGTCACGGTGTCATTTATCTTTTTTATAAGGTTTTTAATACTTTGTAGAAAGTAAAATTTAAGAAAATTGCGTAGAAAATTGGAAAATTTCAGAAAACTTAGCGACTATTTTAATTTCGCGCGTTTGACACTTCGCAAATAATTGAATATTCAAAGCTAACACAGAACAACGTCTATCGGTTCAGCTGGTCATAATTAAAATTATTTTTGTTTTAACGAATTAACGGACAAATGAATGTAGTTACTTATACCGTGTGGTGACAGACTAAAAATACAAGTGTCACCACCCCATTTTTTCCCACGGGTGTTGTATGAGGCGACTAAGGGAAGTAAGCAATTATTACCCATTGCATTACTGGTGGTAGGGCTGGGTACCAAGTGGGAGTACTTACTTGGTATCGGGCCCGAGCGGGTTGGTACCACCATCTCCCGTGTGACCGGCCATGAAGAACATTGTTGCGTTTTGGCTGTGGCAGGAAATAGCCGTTTATTCTTTCATTTCGTACCTATCTGTGAAATGAAATGGTGAGCAGCGGCTTGACAATACTCTCGGTATAGTTGAGTCCATGAGCGACGGTCACCATTTACCATCAGATGGGCCGTGGCTCGGCTACTACATGCATTAAAGAAAAAAATGTTAAAATGAGCTCAAAGGGCTTCCGAAAGAGCGTTGTGTGGTCATGCAAATGTTTTTTTTTAATAATTATTGCAGTATTGTTATAAAAAATCCTTAGTTTATACTTGCCCCTTTGAGCCGGACCATTGATGTTGGAATAAGCAGAGCTCTACCACTAATTTAATTTTGATGTAATGCTGTTAAAAAAATCCCTAAATTCTTTGTTTATTACTAATAAACTATTAGTACGTTTAGTAATTTCAGTGCTACAATTTTGCGTAACTATTACACGCACTCGACGGGTTCGACTTTGACGGGCCTCGTGGCGTAGTCGGTAGTGTAACCGACTTCTGTGCACGAGGTCGTGGGTTCGATTCCCACTCAGGACAATTTTTTGTACGATGAACACAGATATTTGTACTGCGTCTAAGTATTTTATATCTATTATATGTATTTAAAAAGTAATATATGTATTAAATCCGTAACCTGTTACCCATAGCATAAGCGTTAAGCTTAGTTTGGGACCAGAGGACGTTGTAAAAAAAAAACTAACTTATTAACCCATATTTTTTAAATTAAGATTTTGATCTTTCTTGTCTAAATATTGGGCGTCATTAGCTTGCAAGGAACTAAAACACATCTAAGCGGCTTAATATCAACCTCCGCATACGACTCGTGTAAAACCAGTCACTGGACAGGTGCCTTCCCGTAAGTCTTCTGGTATTTTGTCACAAAAAAACAATATTTCCATGTCATACGATACATCTTCTGTAACAGACGAAAAGGCAGATAAAAAAATGTAGATGCGTAATAGTAAGTAATAAACTTGTCGTAGCGCCTCATTAAGAGTTATTTTCCCCTACATTAGATTCCCAGCACTCGTATAACTACACCGCTCTAATAATCACTTAACTACGGATCAATCACAACATCGCGGCTATTTATTGATTGTTTTCGCTTTCACGTTATTACACATCTACTGAGCAAATTTAAAAAAAAAACCCACGCCACCTATAAGACAAATGTGATGTGGAGATTGGGTAGGTTCGTCGGTCACTGCGATGGCTTAGCGGTCTACAGCACTTCCCCGGATTAAAACGGACGCAGATTCGAATCCCGCTCGCAGTAAAATTATCTTTTTCAACATTCTCACAAATAATTTGTTCTTTAAAGTGGCTGAGCATGTCAAGTGCTAAAATACAAATCAAAATAGATAGCTGATATTATAAAAAGTAGCATAAGTTACTTTTATATTGAAAAATAATTAGGATTCCGCTCAAAAAAGAAAATAAATAAATTCCACGCGGATGAAGTCGCGCGTAGCAGCTAGTTACAAATAAACTAATAAAGTTTACCAAATCATCTGTATATCTCATTAGCTTCTCAAACATACTAATATTTACACAATTGAATTGGGCAGTGAACGTGTAACTGCGGCTGTACACATTCGTCGAGACATCCCGAGACAGGCCGAGGGCGAGTGTGTACATGGTAGCCTCGTCTCGTCTCAGGGCTCTCGCTATGTCTCGGAAGAGTGTCGGTTTTTTGTGCTCGAGTCAAAGGGTCTCGGTGTCTGGCGATTAAACAAGACCGCGCCTGTACACACTCGTTTGCTTAGTTGCCCGTGGTTGCCCGCCAACTGCGTTCGCGTAAAGACGTGCTTTCTGCGTCCAACAACGATGTGTTCTAACGCTTTTTAGAAGCCTACTAAAGGCAATCACTATTATGGAATCCTAAGAATGTCAGGCACAAGGATGAGCAACTATTACACGACGCTTGGTTGCGGATAAGCAACGATTTTGATATCCCCGTGGAAGATTTACAAAAAAGTTCTTTTTCGCCATGGTTTAATATATTTTTTTTTTATGGTAAATAGATTAAAAAATTACAATAGTTAATAAAAAAAATAAACGCAGCAATTGTTTTTTCCACGTCCATCGCGACTGGCATCTGAAGTTCAATTGTTACAACGAGCGTGTACATGGGTGTGCTCTCGTGTCGAGCTTCTACGAGACGAGAGTGGACAAGAGGTTCGCGAGACAAATAGACGAGTGTGTACGGCTGTACACCGACCGAGACCGAGACTTACCTACCTAGACCAAATCGGTCATGTATTGAAGGAAGGTGGAGTCAGGAGTCTCCGAAACCGGCAAGCGTGTATGAAGAGAGTTATGAATGTTGAGGAAGCGAGAGATGTATGCAAGAATAGAGCCTCTTGGCACTCTGTTCTTTCTGCCTACCCCGCAAGGGAAATGGCGTGATGATAAGTAAGTATCACACACTCGCATGTCTGTCAGTGAGTGACAGTCTTGAATATTTGGTATTGACAGATTCGTTCAGAAACTCAGTGTCATTTGTTTGTGGCTACGCTGCACTGAGCAGTGAGCGCCCTCTGACTAAATAAAAACAAATTTGTGTGAGCGTCTAAGTATAACACATAATAATGTGTATTTTGATGCTGAAAACAGTATTTTGTATACTTTATTTTTGTTCAATAGTAAAAAGTATAATTTAGTGAAAAACAGTATAATACTGTTTAAAACAATATAGTTGGCAACCCAATACCCAGACCTACCACCAGTCATGCAATGGATGATAATTGCTTACTTCCCTTAGTCGCCTCATACGACACCCGTGGGAAGGAATGGGGTGGTGACACTTGTATTCTCAGTCCGTCTCTACACGTACTTTTTGTGATGTGGAAACAAACAAACAGACAAGCACATAAAAGTTCTAAAAAAATTGTTTTGTCTTTAGAGACTTCTAAATAGAACAAATTATTTGTGAAAGTGGAAAAAGAGAGCTCTACTGAGTATGTCAAGTGCTAAAATACAGATAAAGAAGACTCCTAAATAACCTAAATCTTAACCCCCTTATTCATAATAAAATAAAACTGATTTAGAACACTGTTTAAGCTGACAGATGTTTTATTACTTTCTGTAATAATTTTCAATGCACTTTATTGAAACGGGACAAAACAGTGTTTTACCTAAACTAAATAAGTGCTATAGCGCTGTGTTAGTTTCTATGAATAAGGCCCTAAATGTACAGCCATAGCTCTGTTACAGCTTTATAATCATAGATTTAATATATATTTATAATAGTAGGTGCAGACAGATGCATTTTAAGATATACTATCATGAAATACATCTGTCGCTACAATACTTTATCTTGAGGTATTCATTATAAAAAATGAGATTTAGTATTGTGTATAACAGAATAGGCGCCTATGTTTATTTATAAAATGCCGTGCTGAAATAGCGTGAATGCAACATGTACGAGTACATCTGATAGACACAGTCGCACGATTTCACAATACATTGTTGCATCGACCTCCGATTTAGTTTTTGTATCGAATTCCAAAGAAGCAATGGACCAATTTATAACAATCAAACGCCTTTTCGCTGTGTTATTGACACTGCAATGTTATTACTGATTTAAGTGTTCTAACGTAGATTTTAACGTATTCGATATAGTCTTATCTTAGAACAAATGCCTAGGTAAAATTTGGAAGCTATATGTGACTGTTGCAAATATTCATAATTATTATGTAATTCTTTATGTTATTGGTAACTAGATACTTCCCGCGGCTCTGTCTACGGCGCATTTATTTCTTTATATAAAAATAGCTATTTTATTTTATTTTCAAATGCTTACAATACGAGTACTTACAGTCGCCCAACACGTATAGTATAAGCCACTAAAAAAAATAAAAAACTTTACTTATAATTAAATGTTAAGAAAAATTTACAAAACTTTAACACGATAGTCAAATTTGTGAAATAAATATCGATATCTGGATAATGAGCAATCAGGGAGTTGAGCAGTGCAATTGCCTGACTAGTGGGTGCATATTGTGCAGTGCACGTTCGTACGGGCATCGTTCATTTTTCTGAGATGAGAAGTAGCCTTATTTTTCTGGGCTCCAGACTATATGTTTGCAAAATTTCATGAAGATTAGTTTAGCAGTTACGGTATGTAACAAATAAACAAACACGCTTTCCCATCTTTACTATTATAAAGCTGAAATAGAGCTATTTCTTTACATTTAAGATGAAGTCCCTATTTATTTATCCAACATATTTTTATAATTTTTATCTGTTTGTTTGGACATCATGCAAAAACTACTGAACTGATTTTGATGAAACTCCTTTTCTTTGATAGCTTTTGATTAGACTTAAAAACTGGTAGACATTTTATCCCGTTACTTTATCGGTAACCTGAGATATAAGCTAAAAACTAGTTTTTGGCTGCGGAAGAGCCGTTGTCAAAGGTTGGCATATAATATTAGTAAGGATAAGGCTATAATTATTCACTATATATTTCAATATAAGATACTACTGAATTCAATAAATAAATACACATACCTAAATGCACTTAAAGATGCTTACAAAATTTCAAAAAAATTCTTTAACTTTTGCGGTAAAAAACATCTTGAGGAAATATTTATGCCAGAAAGGTCTGCTCTTTCACAGCCTCGAGGTGAGTGAAAAGTAGATACAGCCCAATAACCATTATTTGGCAGCCAACGACGCAGAAAAGTCTCTAATACCACACACCACTCCACAGAGCGCAAACCTAAATTATTCGAGTTACTAGTATTTAGTAGGAAGTTATTGCTTAGTTCGAGCCTTGGATAGCACAAGAAGTCATTGGTGGTAGCTATCACAACTATTTATATATTCTAACCTGATTTAGGGCCAGAAAAATAAAGGTAGCACACCTCGCTGTCCGGGACGATACACTACCCGTGTAGTCCACCCACTAAAAAACCCGACGTGCGCTCTTAGAATGACGGGCCTCGTGGCGTAGTCGGTAGTGTAATCGACTTCCGTGCACGAGGTCGTGGGTTCGATTCCCACTCAGGACAATTATTTGTGTGATGAACACAGATATTTGTACTGCGTCTAGATGTTTTCTATCTATTATATGTATGTATTTCCAAAAAACAAGTAATATATGTATTATCCCGGTAGACGTCAATAGGCTCGCCCCCTATTACGTGGGACTTAAACATAGCTGGCGAGTCGTGGGTGTGTAGTACACCTCTGCCTACCCCTTCGGGGAATACAGGCGTGATGCTATGTTTTTATATCCGTAATTTGGTACATATAACACAGGCGTTAAGCTTAGTTTGGGACCAGAGGACGTTGTGTGAAAAATGTCCGTGAATATTTATTATTATAACGTAATTTTACTTAGTCTTTCGGTATTTATTTACTAATTCTATTATTCCATGCAGTAGTTATCGCTCTGCATAAGCGGCTTCCTATTACGGGCTCGTAAAAAGATCCATGGTTTGGCAGTTAGTATTAACGGCATACATCGTTCAAGACTTATCTCGTAATTTCCTTATTGTGCTGCAACACTATTATCTTTACGACGTCTTTTATGGCGTTCCCTCAAGAATGTGGGGATTAAAACATTAGCTACATTCAGCGATGAGTACTTCTGGAAGGCTATTTCTGAAGAATATACATATATATACGAAGCATTTCTATAAGTAATGTCTACCAAATACTGAGGGCTTTATTTGTATTACTGTATCAATTAACAGTACCGTTTGGGGCCGGCTTTAGAAATGTCCCACCCCTCTCTACCCACGGGAGTCTTAAGAGCCGACTGAGGCAATACCGGGGGAGTGGGCAGCAGCACTTCCTTGAGTATTAACAACATCCACTGCGATCGCCAACCCGCCTGCCAAGCGTGACGATTACGGCATTATCCCCCATTTATTGTGGAGGCCTATGTCAAGCAGTGGACGTTGAAAGGCTGATGGATGGATGGATGGATCAATTAACAGTATTTACCACGCAAGTGATTGTTCTTTTTACCACAGGCACAACCAATAGTTTTTCTATGGTATGGCGTATCTATCAATATTTCTTTTTTATTGCATATCGACTGCACAGAAGGCGGAGTGGTTTGATACCGGCGTCCCACTCGTGTGTTGTGGATTCGATTCCCACACAGGACTCTTTGTGTGATCCACAAATGGTTGTTCTGAGTCTGGGCGTACTTCGTGTCCGTTAAATTGTATATACAGATGTGAAATGAAATAATTAACGGCTATCTCCTGTTAAAACCAAAACACACAGATGCTTCATGGCCAGTCACATGAGAGATGTAGTATTATTCTTCCCATCCTCTCCTTATTATCCTTCGGCTTCACCTATCCTTTCCCTGGGGGATGACGACGCGCGATTGATGCTTCTGGTGTTGTATAAAAAAGCAATAAATTACAGTAACGCAGGCCTCATAGTTAGATTATCAATGGTGGTCAAGCCAGAGATAGACTATCATGCTCGCTCAACGATGAGAAAATCGCTGTCTTTGACCTTATCAATAGGCCATCACTGCACTAAGATTACATATTAAAACGTTACTGCTTTTAGAATTATATCCATTTGAAATCTATTTATGTATGTGGAGAACACAATGCCGTACGCGTCCATGTGTAGACGGAACAATACAAATATCTATACTATTCTACGAAGTATAGACAGTTTCAATCCAAAGCTATAAAGATATAGAACAAAGACAAACAATCAACAAAGCATCTAAAATCTATTAATAAACGAACTAAGTGCGAAGTCTAAAAATCTGCCGGTATGCCCGCATGCTATTTATAGCATCAATGCCGTCGCGACACAGTTTACTGGGCAACTGTTTCCGATACACATATGAGTACATGCGCTAACTAGTTTTCCTTAACTACTTTCATTTCCATAGTGACAATGTGTAATTTTTCCACGCCACACACAAGTACTAGATACGTAATTATCTAGCTTTTAACCGCTGTTGATGACGCATGAACGCCAACACAGACAGCAATTGAAACGAAAGAACTTTCACCCTGTAACTACTACTACTTACTTATCATCACGCCATCTCCTTTGTGGGGTAGGCAGAGAGAACAGTGCCAAAATGCTCTATTCTTGGGTACATCTCTCGCTTCCTCAACATTCATAATTCTCTTCAGACACGCTCGCCAGTTTTTCAGATCCCTGACTCCAACTTCCTTCAATACATGATCTATTAGGTCAGTCACAGCCTCCCCCTGGACCTACATCCTTCCATGAATCATAACTCCTTAACCGATAATCATGAAACCGTGTTTACATATAGTTCCTCCTAGTCGACGGGAAAAGATCACGCGGTCGCTCACCTACCCGATGGTCAGACATTCAAAACGCTTACTGACCAGCCAATAACCAAAGCCATTAAGACCGCCGAGGACAGACACGTGGAAGAGCATAGTGCATCGAGCGATCAGCACAATACTTCAGACTAGACATGACCTTCAGTAATGAAGATCCCGATTTAAGAAGAGATTGACGTATTTATTGGTGTAATGAGTCAATTCTAAAGTTTACGCGGACGAAGCCGCGGACAGAATCAAGTTCAAATTCGTTGTACAAAATGCTTATGACGCAACGACAACCAATAAAAAAATAAATACCTTTGAGACAAATACGCAAATTAGTTCTATTTCAACTGAATTCACTTTCATTTTCAATGGATGCCAACTATTTCGAAACGACTTCCTATATATCAAGTGAAATAGTTTTCCTCGCGGATTCTCAAGACGATTCGCATTATTTGTATTCAGAGTATTTCATCGGAAAACAGTAGGTCTATGAGTTTATTGGACATTTTCTTTTAACGGCTCCGTTATGTCATATATCCAGAGACAGCACCTGGTTATTATAGAAAAAAGTGAAATATATAGGTATACCCACAGATATCACAAACCTTGTTTCTGATATCTGTGGGTATATCTAATGTGTACTTAGACAAAGGATATTATAGACAAGGTATCAGCGTATGCAGTGTCGAGATAGTAATAGTTTGACATATGATAACCGGAATAATTTTAAAACATAACTATGATTATTTTTTTCTTGGACTTTGCGATGTGCGGCTGATGACTCTGGTGTTGCTAGCATCAGCATAGGCTACGCCCTACGGTAACCATTTACCATCAGGTAGGCCGTATCCTTGTTTGCCACACGCGTAGTATAGGTAAATACTATAAATAATATAATAAGTACAATGGCAGATAAAAACAATTTGGCTAACATTCAACTGTGATACGATTACAAAATAATAGTCCAATTTATTTCTTCAAAACGTATTTTATTGCCGTCCATATGTCTGCACCAAAACAACTTATGTTTTCGGACGTTTCAACACTTGGCGACCGACATAAATTTTTATTTCACTGTTTATTTTATCGCAGTGTGTGGCCCATTCGTATCAACAATTTAATTAACTCAAAGAAAATAACGCGATGCTTGAGTGAATTAAGAAAATAACATTAAACTCAATAAAAATCAATCCGTATTATTATTTGAATGTAGGTATAGATTAATTTAGTGGGTGAGGGCCCACACTACCCTGTTCCTTGCCCCGAACGACGGGTTGTGCGGTTAGGTAAATTTTTTCCCGCATTAACAAAAAAAAACCAAGGTTAGTAGGCTAGTGTCTGTTGACACTGATACCGAAATCAGTCTGAAGACCATCATCATTTAAAATTATTTATTAATCAATTTGTTTAATTTGATCTGTACTATCTAGCTCAGTGGCTTAGAGCACTTCCCCGGATTGGAAAAGACGCGGGCTCGATATATTGATATATAATATATTATATATTTGGGTGTGTAATACACCTCTGCCTACCCCTTCGGGGAATACAGGCGTGATGCTATGTTTTTATGCGGGTTCGATTCCCGCTAGTACAAAAAATCTCTTTTTCTTTATTCACAAATAATTTGTACTTTAAAAAGTGGCGGAGCATGTCAATTGCTAAAAAAATATAGATCAAAAATGTGTACATAAAATTAAACAATACAATCGCTAGTTAAACAATACGTTAAAACAGATGGCATTTAGACACAATCTTGCGTTTATTTAATGATAAGTCTAGAAATTTCATGACAGAAATCATGCGTGTTGTACATGATGCTTGTTATAATCTTGTAGGTAGAAATTATAGGTCCTTATATATATTACACATTAAGCTATTATAATACACAAGCCATCTTGTAATATTCATAACGAGCTATTAAGGGCCTTAAAATAATAGCATAGGCGCTAATTGTTACTAATATTACAAATGCATTTGTTTGTTAAGCTCTGAAAGCTAACTGTACTCAACCGATCATCATGAAATTTTGTAAGCATACAGTTTAAATCTTTGCTGTCAGAATGTAAGGGTAGTTGAAGATACTCTCACACAATATAACTCGACGAACACCTGCTCCCACCAGTCTACTCGTGACCACGGCTGGTGCAACTCAGCCGAAACGTCCAGGGGGGTTAGGCAGACCACCAAAGGAATGTAACATAGTTCCAATGGCCCGCCAATAAAGGCGGAGAGACGGCACACGGCGGGTTTCTTTAGTGGGTGAGGGCCCCACACTACCCTGTTCGTTGCCCCGAACGACGGGGTGTGCGGTTAGGTACATTTTTTCCCGCCTAAACCAAAAAAAAAAGGGGGTGTTAGGCGGAATCCCATATGTCGATCGTATCGTGATCACTGTGATTGGTTAAGAGATCACCGTGATTGGCTAACGGATTATTGCGATATCACGCGTCGGTTTCTCAACCAATCACAGTGATCACGATAAGATCGACATGTGAGATATATGAGATTCTGCCTAACCCCCCTGGTTAGTCAAAATAATAGTATTATGAGAGTTTAATGCGCGTATAGACCCTTTAAATATGTTATAATGAATATAAAACACGAAAGTTTAAAACGTACTGTTACTGTTTTAAGCGGAAAATGGATATTTATTTGGGACTAGACTGCCCGCGGCTCCGCCGCAGCCAAAAGCTAGTTTTTTGGTTATATCTCAGGTTCCCGATATAGTAGCGGGATAAAACGTATACCAGTTGTTAAGTCTATTCAAGAGCTATTAAACAACAAAAGTTGCATCAAAATCTGTCCGTAGTTTTTGCGTTATGAGCGAACAATCAAACAGACAAACAGATAACACACATAAATACTAAAAAAAATCGTTTTGTATTTAGACACGCATATACTTATAGCCCAATTCAGTCATTTTTTCTCAAAAACTCTTAAATGTACAGACACAGCTCTGTTAAAGCTTTATAATAGTATAGATAACTATTTGTGCATAGAGTTCCTTAGTGTATCATAGATTTAGGTATTTATATTTTGAAGTCCACGCAGACGTAATCGTAGGATCTAGTAATCTACACTATTATAAAGCTGTAACATAGCTGTCTGTACATTTAAGATATTTGAGAAAAAAATACTGTAAGAGGCTATATAGGCGTGTCTAAACACAAAACGATTTTTTTTAGATTTTTTGTCTGTTTGTCTGTTCTCGCATAACGCAAAAACTACTGAACGGATTTTGATGCAACTTTTTAATGCAAATTTAGCGCCCACATTATCCGTTTAGGGCTTTTCCAATCTAACATCAGGAACAAATATAAAGAAAATAAACATTACGACGGTATTTTCCCGTAACATATAAATAAGGAAGAATCTTGGAGTATAAAGCTTAAATAAGTGAAACAGGTTTTTAATAGTAAATGGGTTACAGACAAACATTCTCGCTTAATGCCTCGCTTGATGATGATAACTTGAAAAATGTATTAGATTCAGGGACATTACTTGCGTATAACAACCCTTTTTTAGTTAAGCGGGAAAAAATGTTTCTATCCGCACACCCGTTTGGCATAAGCAGTGTAATGAGGGTCCAGCTGGACGTGAGCTGTTTTTCCGTCTGTATTGGTAGAAAATTGATTTGCAATAATTTAGTATTTCTTTAGTAGTGCGTTTTAATTTCTAAACTAAAAAAGGAGTAGATAGAGAGGTACTTTTTGAAATTAACGCTATCTATGTGATTTATTGAAAACTACTTAGTAAGACCCATACATTATTAGTTACTTATCAAATAATATATTTAATTGTAAAAAATTTAGGGATTTTTATTGTATTAGTGTTATTATCTGATAAATCTGAGTGGTATGATTTGATTCCACGTAAAGTGGAGTCATTATAATAGGTAACATTTGACAATTTATCAAAATTCAACAACGTAACCTTGTAACGGCGGGCATAAAATAATATTTGAGAAATAATCTGTATTAAGGCTATATAGCATGGCGTGTCTGAACACAAAACATTTTTTTTTAGATGTTTATCTGTTTTTCTGTTTATCTGTTTCTCGTTCTGTGTCTGATATATATATGATTGTATGATTTTGATGCAGCGTTTTTATTTGATAGCTTTTAATAGACTTAAAATCTGGTATACATTTTATCCCGCATCCATTTATAAAATCCATAGGAAGGATTAGGTTACTGAAATTTTGTATTCTTTATGTAGGTACACGGTAAAGATGGGTCGATTAATCAAAATAATGACAATCGCACGAGAAACATGGATGTTAAACATCTTGGGTGGTTTCCACAATGAGATATATATATTTTTTTAATTAAACAAAATTAAGCAATCTTATCAATGTTCAGACAAAATATTCCACAAGCTAGATAACCTCTGATCCGCAATTTTAAGAACTGTGTAATTATATTTTATTGCAGTGCAAACAACGATTGCGCATCTCCGTTCATGATAAATTAGAGGTTAAGTTGGGGTTATTACTTTTTTTATAATTCTGTGTTTTAATGTTTTTATTTAGCAATAAATGACAATTGGCTCCCTCCACCACATTACTCGTTCCCCCAAAAGGGTGTGTTAGAAACTTTTTCTGCGCCTAACTAACAACGCAATTGCCTCTTTAGTGCAGCGGATAGTGCAATCGACTGCTGATAATGAGGTCTTGAGTTCGATTCCCGTCGGGCGGTGCTCTTGAGCATTTCCGTAAAAAGAAAAGTTCTCAGTAGCAGCCCGGAGTTTGGAAAAGTGTCCGTTAGACGGCAATAGACTCGCCCCCTATTATGTATGTGGGACGTAAACATAGCTGGCGAACCGTGGTTGTGTAATACACCTCTGTCTACCTCTTCGGGGAATATACAGGCGTGATCCTGTTTTTTTATAATAAATGACAACAGGATATTCGAAAAGAGGTCCAGATACTGCTAACTGAACTATCTTGACATTAGCTACACGGTACGTGTAGGTACCTACAGTGAAGCCCGCGCCATCTGTTAGATGTATTTGCATACAGAGCATCTGGAAAGGCAATAAAAGACGTGGATCAAACTCCCTTTGTGGTTCTCAGCTGACCTTGTTGGCACAATGTGTGCAAATACATCCAACAGATGGCGCGGGCGTCACCAAAAACGGCATGAAAGGATGTGATATAGAAATTGGAAGCTGCAAATAGCTGCTACGATAGATCAGTGGCACAGCGTCTGGACCGGCATTTCGTAAACGCGGGATCGAACTTCGAAACCTATCCTCTCATAATATGTATTATTTAGACCACAGTCCACCACATTGACCAGTGCAGATTGGAAGTATTCACAAACCATCGCTAAAAACTTAGGAATACAGGTTTTCTCAAAATGTTCTTTTTCGCATACCTGTCATATACAAAATATCGGACGTATCAGTTGGCACGGCGCCAGCCTTCCACTGCGAACGGTCAAGGTTAATGTAATTGAGTATCTTTAAAAAGGTTAACAACTGTCGCAATATTTATAGCAAGTGATTTTTGGCAAGGTAGGAACATAATGGAGATTTTTAGTAACAATCACTCGAATGGCGGCGACATAATTCACCACCCGTTGAGTCGAGTACCAATTGGGATGAAAATTGAGTAACGGAAAGCCAAGCCAAAGTAAGTGGTAATGCCTCTCCCTTCGGGAGACAGACGTGACAGGCCTGTATGTGTTTTTATTTTCAGCGCTAAAGGCTCCCTAGATCGTATCCTCCACCCCTAGACAGTCACATAGTGTTTAACACATGTATAACCAGTGGGCCTAGCCAAGTTGCATTCTATGATTGCTAACGCTAATAGAAAACTATTTAAATGTATGAGACTGACATATTTAACCATAGGTGAGAAAGAACCTATATTTATCTAAGTCTTTAACAATATCTATAACGCTAAGTCAACGTGACTTAACGTTAGAGATATCAAATTTCCATACATCTTAATAGTTTTCTATTAGCGTTAGCGATCATAGAGTGCAACTTGGCTAGACCCACAGGGTCGGATTGGTACACAAAAAGTTTGCTAACTTAGCTCACTACATTACGAATATTAAAGAACTTGATGTTACTTTTACATTGTCGAGTCAATACAAAGTGTTTTTTTTTTCTAGCAACAATTGCTTTTTCTACATTCAAATAATCAACAGTAACTGCCTCTTAGACTGTTTACTTTATTTAATAGGTACGTGGATGGCAAACAAGCACACGGCCCACCCGTCAGCGGTTGCCGTAGCATATAGATGCTAGCAAGCCGTTGTTTTGAGTCTAGGTGTACTTTGTGTCCGTGAAATTGTATGTTTGTAAACTCTCCCGCGATACAAGGATTGTTCCTTAGTGCAGGGTGTTGTATTTTAAAAGAACGAAAGAAAGAAACACGACTGCCCCATAAGGATACGTAGTATTGAATCTGGAGGAATCTGGGGCCTCTACAGAATTAATTGTTGGATTCTCTCAATAACTATTTAAAAAAAGTTATAAGGCCCAGGGGCCTTTTTTTTTTAGGCGGGAAAAAATGTACCTAACCGCACACCCCGTCGTTCGGGGCAACAAACAGGGTAATATGGGGGCCCTCACCCACTAAAAAAAACCCGCCGTGTGCCGTCTCTCCGCCTTTAATGGCGGGCCACTGGAACTATGTTACATTCCTTCGGATGACTTAACCTTCTTTTTTAAACAGTTTGTTTTTTCAAGCATCGGGGATATTTACACACTTTGGTTTGGTATCAGAGCATGCGAATGATAATTGTAGGGGAAAGCCTTATTATACATAAGGCGCTCTTTAAAATCGTTATATTCGTTATCTACAAAGACTGAAGTTATCAAACAATTATTTCGAGCAGGAATATGACAACTTATGTTATCTCGTGATCTGTGATATGGAGCGAGTGAAAGCATAAAATGTTCGTTGTAAGACTACTTTCACTTTAATTATTTGAATATTACTATTATTATAGGAAATCTTATATTATATATTTTTTCCTTTGCCCACGGCTCCGCAGCAGCCAAAAGCTAGTTTTTAGGTTATATCTCAGGTTCCCGATAAAGAAGCAGTATAAAATGTCTATCAGTTTTTAAGTCTAATCAAGATCTATTACAAACAAACAATCCGAAAAAAAAGCAATGTATTCGTGTTCAGAGATGCCTATATAGCCTATTATAGTAATTTTTTTCTCAAATATCATAAATGTACAGACATAGCTATGTTACAGCTTTATAATAGTATAGATATATAGATAGATGATAAAGCCCGCTGGCTCAGTAAAATACACACCTCAAAAGTATATACTTATTTATGTATATATATTTATCTATATATATCTGATTTTTTGTCTGTTTATCTGTTTGTCTGTTTATTTATTCGCGCATCACGCAAAATCTACTGAACAGATTTTGATGCACTTTTATTTGATAGCTCTCGATTAGACTTAACAACTGTTATAAATTTTATCCCGATACTATATCGGGAACCTGAGATATAACCTAAAAACTACCTTTGGGTTGCGGCGGAGCCGCGGACAAAGGCTAGTACTCACTAATATTATATACGCATGTGAATGCGCGTTTGAAAAGTAAATTCGTTTGTTCAGTAGTTACGCTTCCGCGCTGTAAATGCTGAACCTATAATCAGAAGCACAGCAAGAAATGCAAACACAAATAAAATGGTTATATAATAACATGTAACTTGTAATAATAACCATTTAACTAACTGGACAGTAACTTTACAGAAACAGCAATACATTTTAACGATACAGCTATAAAATATTTATCGTGCTGTTTTACAATGTGTTTAACGATTAAAACAATTGTAATCTCGTTAAAAAACATTCAATTTTGTTAAGTAAAACTTGCGGATAGATAAAACACTCGTTGGGATAAATTATTTTATTGCTATGTTGCTAGTTAAGAGGTTTGAAGGCGTCATGACGCCAAATACACATCACACTACGCAATTAGTCATTAGGTACTTGTTTTTGCTATTCATAAATTCGTTTGACGATAATTAAAATCCAATGCAAATCATTTCGGAGACTACTAGCAATAGCCGGTAAAGCATGAGGGACGATAATTCGTGAGTCGCGGAGTCGAACCCCCCCTGCCCCATCTCAAATATATTTATTCACCCATCAGCGTTTCAACGTCCACTGCTGGACACAGGCCTCCCCAAGATAACGCCACATCGGGCGGTCCCGTCATAGGGGATAATGCCGTAATCGCCACGCTTGGCAGGCGGCTTGGCGATCGCAGTGGATGTTGGTAATACTCGAGGGAGTGCTGCTGCCCACTCCCACGGTATTCTCTCAGTCGGCTCTTACGACTCCCGTGGGTAGAGAGGGGTGGTACAATTCTAAGGCCGTCCCACACGGCCATATATTTATTCATTTTTATAATAATCCCACTAATATTACGTATATGTGAAAGTTATTTTTTGTTGTGTAGACGAGCCACGGCCCACATGATGGTAAACGGTAACCGTCGCTCATGGACTCAACTATACCGAGAGTTATTGTCAAGCCGCTACTCACCATTTCGTTTACATTAAGTATATGAAATTAAAAAATCTCCTGCTACAACGAAAACGCACCGACGTACTTCATGGCCAGCCACACAGGAGACGGTAGTATCAACCCGCTAGGGCCCGATACCAAGTAAGTACTCCCACTTGGTAACCAGCCCTACCACCAGTCATGCAATGGATGATAATTGCTGGATGATAAGTGAATTATTTCACTTGCTACCCCTTTTTTTTATTTTAAGGCGGGAAAAAATGTCCCTAACCGCACACTCCGTCGTTCAGGGTAACGAACAGGGTAGTGTGGGGCCCTCACCAACTAAAAAAACCACTTGGTCCCCTAACACTAGTAATGCAATGGGTGATAATTGCTTACTTCCCTTAGTCGCCTTGTACGACACCCGTGGGAAAGAATGGGGTGGTGACACTTGTATTCTTAGTCCGTCACCACACAGTTGTGTTTATATGTATGTTGGTTTGGATGTTTAGGTATATGTAGGGATGTTTGTCTCTCAAACAAGTAAAAAAAGCTTGATAGACATGGATGGAATTTAGCACACTCATAACGGATTACCTGGATTAACATCCTATATGTCAATCCATGTAAGTGGACCTAGGACCGCGCTAAGGTCAGAGCAAACCATTGAATTCAAACAACATAGGACCGCTCGTTATGGCAGACTTTTTGGGAGGCCTACGGTAAAGAACGATGTCGTTTTATTGTAGTACTTAGAAAATTCAGAAATCGAACACAAGATCAGTTTGTAACAACGGTCGTTACGCCTACGTGTTTCGTATAGTGAGTGAGAGCACCGGAGGCCCAAATTCCCTCCCTATCCTCTCCTTATTATCCTTCCTATCCATCCTTCCTATCCACCTCCTATCCTTTTCCTTGGAGAAGGCGACGCGCGAGTGATGCCTCTGGTGTTGTTAGCATCTATAGGCTACGGTAACTGCTTACCATCAGATGGGCCTTATGCTTGTTCGCCACCCATGTAGTAAAAAAAAATTAGATATTATTTTTCATGGAGCACACTAACACCACAGCCACTTTCTACAAAACTGATATGGAGTCACAATTGAGCAGTAGGCCTGTTTCCCAGAGGGGTAGGCAGAGACTACGGATTTCCCCTTGCCATGATCCTTGCTCACCTCTTTTGTCTCTCTCACTCCCATTAAATTCTTCTGCCATTACATTCTTCATACAGGCACGTCGATTAAGGGGTAGGTACTGCTGACCTGGACGTTTCTCGTGAACGAAAAATCACACTAATATTAAGGTCTGGTAATAGATAACATTACCGTGTCTGGTATGAAGTAACAATTCTTGCTTGTGACTGGACCCAACTGGGTAGGTATTACTGTAACATAAGTTATACATTCCACTAAAGCAGTAGAGATAGATAGATATATTTATGTATGGGAACTAGTCTTGCTTAAACTACAAATGCAGCTACCATGCTTGCTGGGAAACTACATGAAAAAGGTGGACACTTACGACCTCACAAGTATCACTTATTTCCTTTTCCTTCGTATCTATTTACGATCTTTACCTAATATAGTACCTAATGCATTAATTTCGCTCGCATATTAAAACACATTTGGGGCCAAATTATGTACCTATTTTTCTTCCTATCATCATGTTTCGCTTTTATTTTTCTTTCAGCCTTCTTTAAGCATTAACATTCTTTCTGCACAGATCATACAATGCCGTCCCATCTTCCAGGGACTAGGTTTAAGGAAATTCGAACCAAATTAAATAAATACACATGTGTCGTCAGAGCGTACCTATCTATATGAAAAATACGAGTATCTAAATTTATGTCTAAACGAAGTACTTTACTTGAGAAAAAAAAAATCTGATAATAACCTACATGCGGAATGATGAATTAAAAAAAGACAAAAACTCGGCAGGCCTCTACATTACTAGCGGCAAAAACATTAAGCAGAGCTATCATTGCTCTACATTAACAACATATCGATACACTCGAAGCAATCTTCAAACCATATCATTATCGATAAATTATAAACAGTTAGTCACGACAAGTAAATACACCTATAATATTTCGGTATAGACCTCAATATACAGAGGAAATTTGATTAAGGCAATCATATAGAGTTGTAATTAACAGTTTCAGATAGGGTTGCCAGTAATCAAGATATTTTGTGATCGGCGTGCGAAATTATGAAAATCGAATATTATAAGATTTCGCACGCAAAATTATATAGTAGTTATACTGCTATGTGATCGTTACGATAGAAAATGAGATTTTTTATGGAATCTAAGACAAAAATGAATAGCACGAAATTGCTCACATAAACTGGATGAGGTTAATTCACAAATTTCTTTACCGAGTTTCGTTTCCGTTGTAAATTTGTCTCACTAGCAAACTCTTTATTTAATATTTATTTAATCTTATTTACTGCAAAATATAAAAACCTACATGGATCTGGTCAAAGCCGCGGGGAGCCGTTGGATGCTGTCGGCGCAGGACCGCTCATTGTGGCGTTCTCTTGGGGAGGCCTATGTCCAGCAGTGGACGTTGAAAGGCTGATGGATGGTTGGATAAAAACCAAGATATATATCGTAAACGTGTGATCTTATCAAGAGTCCATCCAGTCTTTCTGTCTACCCGAAGTCCTTAATTTTAATTGAGTGTTTCCTCAAGAGATTTTCTTCATCATATTTTTTACGTTTTCATTTGCCTTTCCCTATATCTCCTTATTATTTCATGATCTCCGTTTTAATTGAGGTACGTGGCTTGTTTTCTAGAGACACTCGCTGAGACGAGCTCATTTGAGTTTTGCCTGCGTAAATTGGTGGAGTTGGAGGGAAGCTAAGTGTGAATAACAACTTGACTTTATGCTTTCTTAAATAAAAGTTTTTTGCTAACCCTAGTTTCAAGTAAAAATCACAGTACTTTATCACTTTATGACGATTTTAAAATTGTGATTGAGGTCAGTGGAAACAATTGCAAAACAATTTTCGAGAATGTAAGATTGGGTATCGATAATGAAGGGCTAATCGCGGAAGTACTCAGGCCATTTCTGAATGTAGTCATAATTATAGGCATACTGACCTGGGTACAGAGCAATTGACACAACATTACGGATAATTTGTACGATGACCTAGTCAAATATCTTTTTAAGAGAGGCTTACGAGGTTCACCTTCGAATAAAATATAGCATTTTACATTTGTCACAAAATGTTCGTAAGAAACTTCATAGCAGCGCATTAATATAAACAGTTTTGCGAGTATGTCAAGATCAAAACACGTAAACATCTAAGGAGGCCTAAATAAAGAACCTAGTTTTAATGTTTTCTAAAAAACAAAGAACAATCAACCAGTGCGGTTACCCACAGGTCTATTTAACGTTACCTACCCGAAGTAAGTTTTTATACTAAGATCAATACAAAACAATTGGGTCGATTTCGTTCGATACTTTTAGCTACAAGTGGAATAGTAACAATACAGTTTATATTATTCATACGTGCTATTATAAATTTAGTTATAGCCTTTAATTTTTTTATACGAGTACATAGGTATATTAATGTTGCTATATTGCATATGAAGAAGTCAGAATTCTTCGTCGTCTATACTATTATAAAGCTGTAATAGAGTTGCGTCTGTACATTTAAGATATTTAAAAAAAATGACTGTATACGTCGTTTTTATTACGTGTCTAAACCGAAACAATTTTTTTAGATATTTTGTCCGTTTGTTCGTTCGCGTATCACGCAAAAACTACTGAACGGATTTTGATGCGACTTATTTTTATTTGATAGCTCTCGATTAGGCTTAAAAACTGATATACATTTTATCCCGCTACTATATCGGGAACCTGAGATATAACTTAATTAAAAACTAGGTTTTGGCTGCGGCGGAGCCGCGAGCAAAGGCTAGTTATTTAATATTTAAACGAATTTAGAGTAATAACCGAATAAAAAGTCCATCCAGCCAATGGTCTGACAAATAAATAACGTGCAAACACAATGAAATGAATGAAATTACTTAAATGGATGGAACAAGCTGCATCGATATTTCTGATATAACGTGGGCGTCTTAAAGGCAAGAGTAAATAGGTTTTTACCAAGGCACCTCCGTAGATAATATCTGTACTCACTGGCGCGTATAATACGTAAAATAAACATTACTGGCAAGTATAGTTGATTGACTACCTCGTTTGCATCGATAAAAGGAAATCGATTGCAATAAAGCAATTTACTTGTTGATTTTTATGTCACAAAATGTGGGCTCAGAAACAGATAATGGCGAGATTATGGTCCAGTTTTTCGATAATAATACGTTGAAATAATTATACAGCCTTTTTTCTAGTCATTGGCTGTGTCCTACTTGTGTGGCAATAAATACCAGAGAGAATAATTCGTTATACCATAATCTTGTTTAAGGTACGATAGTAAAAAATAATGCTCTTAGTTTTTATAGTCACATATTTAAGTCAACAATAACTACAGTGAAAGTAGAAATGACTATATAGGAAGTCGTAACATATTTAGTATTTTTATTGTGATGAAACTTATAATATTATTGAGAACTAGATTTTGTCCGCGATTTTGTCTTCTTGGACTTTAGAATTGGGTTAAATAATATAAATACCTAAGTAAGATTTGGCCGTGTGGGGCCGGCTTTAGATTGTATCCCAGGTACCCGATATAGTAGCGGGATAAAATGTATAAAAGTTTAATTAAGAGCTATCAAATAAAAAAGTTACATTAAAATCCTTCAGTAGTTTTTGCAAATAGTTAGGATGGGATATAAATATGTAGCATATATATAGCTTCCAAATAAAATATGATTATAAGGTTATGTGATATCGCATCGAAATTGAGATTGGTAATTAGAATTAAGTTTGAGAATCTTAGTAGAAGCATCTGTCCTGGCGGTCTTCAATCTTATATATTAGCATGAACTTAAACTATATTGTAATACAATCCTTAACGCCTAAACGTGAATATGATTATCACTTTGAAAAGCGAAAGGCTATCCAAACTGCAATGACAAGGTCGCTAAGCTGGCCGTGCCCACGTTTGGCACTCCTCCAATATACCTATGAAGCCTTGACCTCGGTAATTCCATAGAGAGATGTATCTGAATTTTGTCAAAGAATCGATTAATACATTTAATAATATCTTATGAAAAAAAAACTATGTATTGTTTTAATTCAAACTTTTTAGTCTTAAGGTGACCTTTATGCATCACTGAAGTGATGTCAAATAGTTCCAGTGGTTTACCAATACAAGCGGAGAAATGGCACATGGCGGGTTTATTTAGTGGGTAAGAGCCCCAAACTACCCTGTTCGTTGACGACCGGGTGTGCGGTTAGGTAAATTATTTCCAGCCTTAATGAAAAAGGTCACCCTTCTGCGGGAATCTACAATATTTCGGGATAAAATATTACCATAATATTATGTTATTTTTTTCTAGACGACAACATCTTGTACTAAGGAAAAATACTTGTATCGCGGAGGACTTTAAAAAATATACAATTTAACGGACACAAAGTACGCCCAGACTAGGATCAACCATTTATGCATCACACAAAGACTTGTCCTATGGGAATCGAACCCACAACATTCGGGCAGTATCTAAGCCACTTCGCTATTTGTAAAAAAATATTATTACAATATTAGAATTCACGAAAAAAAAACAATACGACAAGGACATAAGTGTATCAACTTAATACGACCAATATCTACAAATGAAGGGCGTTGCAATACAATGTTATTTATAGCGATTTAAGTGGCATCGACAGTAATGTGGGAATCAAAGCGATCGAGCCCACATGTGCCGCTAACCGTATCTGACGCGATTCGAACTGTGAGCGATCGATTTTGATCCTGATGTAGATACGCACCGAGTTAATTATTTTACTGTCTCTTATTTAATACAATCGGCTCACTTTGCATATATTATGCACTTTAGTAATTAGGGAAATCTTTAGGACAACTTATTTGACATTGAATTTCTCGGCTTAAAAAAGTTCAATTATACATATAAACCTCCATCGAAAAAATATCTAAACAACAGTGAAAACCGTATGAAAATCCGTTGCATAATTTATGAGAAGTAAATGGACCAATAGACAGACGCGGGAAGCCACGTTATTTTATACAATTTATAGATATAGATCTTGTTATTTGGCTTTTGGATCCTCGCAACGTGATCACTACACACACGTGGTCATGTGGTCCTGTCGCTCAACTGAATCGGTCACTATATCTACATGATAATGACCAATTGATTATTAATTCTGAGGATAAGCACTGCAGACGTATAATTAGATATTTCCTTTAACACATTCACAGTTGAAACTGTCTTTGTGAATGCTCTATGGTTTCATTGTGTTTTTGTATTTATGGTCAAAATGTCACGGATTCGCGCGAAATCCTTCACAGCCATAACATGGCTCCACAGAGTACTTTTTAATATAGGGAACATGGCTCTTGGTTATGCAAACAACATGGAAAGATACAATCTTATTTAGTCATACAAGCCGCCGTTAAGCGTATCGCAGTTGTTTTGCATAAGTAATTGATGATTAACTTAACAAGGCTTCTTATGTTAATAGGATATTATCCTTAACAACGGTTTTATCAAACATTTTATTTTAAATGAAAATCAGAACGACACAATTTATTTTATCATAACTCTCTGTTGCTGCACTGTTAAAAATTGTGGATATCTCCTCTCTCTTAAGAATGAGAGAGACCAGGAGAGTTCGATTTAACATACTAAATCTGATAGACATCGCATCGTGTCACTGTGATTGATTGCGTGATTATTGCGAGATCACGCGTCTAGGTATGTCTCTGCCAGGGGTGTGGGTCGGGATACCTCCGCGTTGGTGCACCCCGGGCAACTTTAGTGCCGGCGGCTGAATCCCGGCAGGGGACGGGTCTCCACGTGTCCCTCTGATTAGCAGAGGGCACAGTGGATAGGCCGTACGTCCGCCGTGGAGGGTCAGCGGGGCCATAGTGGTCCCCCCGGCCCTGGGAGACGGAAACAGGGCATTTAGCCTGAGGGGCGACGGGCTCACCGCTTGCTTTGCGAGTGGTGGGCTCGGTCTGATGCAGACCACCGTTCGGCCCGACCCGTAATCCTGAACGGACAGGACCGGGGGTCTTCGGACTGCGGGGAAGAAAACCCCTATAAAAAATTACCCCAATCCCGTGCTCTGCCGCTCGGCCAGGGGATGCATGGCTGAGGGGAGCTCAGTCGCGAGGGTGGCACGTCGGAAGACGTTAAATTCAACCAAAAATGGCGAAAGTTAAAAATACTAAGATTCCCCAAGAGGGTACCGGGAGCAACGCCTCCGGAGAATCCCTCACAGGGCCGAGTAGCAATACCGGCCCTGTCAGCTCCACGTATTTGGGGGGAGCAACTAACGCCAAAGAGAAAGGAGAGGAGAAGAAGATGTTGAAGATAGTTCCAGTGGCCCGCCAATAACGGCGGAGAGATGGCACACGGCGGGTTTCTTTAGTGGGTGTGGGCCCCACACTATCCTGGTCGTTGCCCCGAGCGATAGGGTGTGCGGATAGGAATATTTTTTTCCGCCTAAAAAAATAAAAGTATGTCTCTACCAATCACAACCAGACGATACGATGTCGATACGATTATATGTATCACATTCTAAGGGGGCCTAATACGCTACCACCGAAATGTAACAAAGTTCCAGTGGTCCGCCAATTCAGGCGGAGAGACGAAACACGACGCACACGGCGGGTTTATTTAATGGGTGAGGGCCCCACAGTACCCCTTACCCTGACCTCAAAGTCAGTCAAAAGCTCTTAAGAACGTTTTTGCTGAACAGTAGATGAACATTTGCATTTGGATTAAAATTAGCGTAATAAAATCCGACCAAGATAATTTTTATATGTAAATCCAGAGCAACGCCAGGTATATTTACTAATATTATTAAATAATAAAGGTGTGTATTCACGAACACAAATTTCACCCATTTAACAGTTCTAACTTTATATGTAAATAGTGAATTTCACAATCGCTCGTCAGAAATCAGGTTATTACAAGATTTGGATCAGTAAATAAGTACTTATTGTGTATTGTAATCGCAGCTAAATAATTCAATAACAAACGAATGTTAATACATAGATAGTATTTCTGCGGCATTTGAATAATAATAATAAACTGGGTACAGCATTTGTATAATGGACAGATATTTTAGGTTAATCAGAATGCAACAAGATAATTGGACGCAAGGGTTAAGCAATATTATAAACCTAAATTTACAAATGATTTTGTCCGTGTGGGGACGGACTAAGAATATAATTTTCACCACCCCATTCTTTCTTACGGGTGTCGTATGAGGCGACTAAAGGAAGGAAGCAATTATCATCCATTGCATTACTGGTGGTAGGGCTGGGTACCAAGTGGGAGTACTCACTTGGTATCGGGCCCGAGCGGGTTGGTACCACCATCTCCAGTGTGACCCGCCATGAAGCACATCGTTGCGTTTTGGCTGTAGCAGGAGATAGCCGTTTAGTCTTTAATTTCATAAGTATGAAATGAAATGGTGAGCAGTGGCTTGACAATACTCTCAGTATAGTTGAGTCCATGAGCGACGGTTACCATTTACTAAATTTTACAGATGGGCCGTGGCTCGTCTACCAATACACGCAATAAAAAAAAATATTAAAAAAAAAGGTAAGTATGTATACGTATATGATCAGCGGGATAATTCGTGACTCGAAATTAATTTTAGGATATAGACGAGACTATAATAATTAGAATTAAAGTTTACCAAGACCTAAAAGAAGTATTTCTGGGTCATACAGATATCAAAAGGGATAATCAATCGGTCAATCAAGCAAAATAAGTTTAAGCTCTCATTTATTTGTTACATTTTTTTCAGAAACTAGAGTATTTTTATTTAGACAAATAATCGGGGTCAAATAGTAGGCCACTCGACTTCACTTAGACCAGTGGTAACAGAATGGGACCACAAATCGAACTTCATTATCGGGCCGAGCAGCGAACAGGTTAACCAAATACTGGCCATATTTGTCGACCAATACTAATCGATCTGAAACATGTGATACCAAACATGTTATACCAATAATGGGGAGATAAATGGACACAAAATTATGGGCAAACAATGATCGGTCGAGTTTCTAATGTTGACAAACGATAGTAAATAAAAAAATGTTTCACACAAGAGGCGGCGCGGTTTAAAGGACCTATGGGATCCTAAACTCAGCTAGAAGTTTACTCTGTAATAGTTTCTTAAAAGGGAACCAAGATTTTCCCAAGCACACAATATACGAGTATGTAAATTTACGACGGGCCTCGTGGCGTAGTCGGTAGTGTAACCGACTTCCGTGCACGAAGTCGTGGGTTCGATTCCCACTGAGGACAAATTATTTGTGTAATGAACACAGATATTCGTACTACGTCTGGGTGTTTTCTATCTATTATATGTATATATTTACAAAGAAAAGTAATAAATGAATTATATCCCCGTAATCTGGTACCCATAGCACAAGCGTTAAGTTTAGTTTGGGACCAGAGGACGTTGTGTGAAATGTCCATGAATATTGATTTATTTAAGGGAAGAAAGATGGGTCTTTCAGAGAATACTATACCATATCAATAAGCAAAAGGGCAATGGATTTAAAAGGTAGTGACTGACTTGAAACAAGTCACGAAAGTCTTAATTTCTTTATTTCGATACGGATCTACTGTAGTATCTAATCTATCTCCGTCTGTATTCTCTCAAAACCACTAATATATAACTACTTGATATTACAAAGAAAAATATCTTCAGAATTGAACCTTGATTCACTAGTAGTATTTATATGTAAGTATCATTTATTATAATTACATTTCCATTGAGTCGGCCAAGGAGACACATAATTATAGGAATCTTTCGTCTTGAATTTGACACAAAAGACAATAATATAACACAACAATTAGAAAATAGAAGGATTATAATGGTGCAAATATACTGTTCAACCACAATGACCATAGAGCCACTACAAAACTCTGAATAAGAGTTCTGTGGTCCAACTCCTATCAGAAACTTAGAGAGTCGGCAGCCAAAATGTCATTGCGTTACTGATAAAATGAACGCTAACATGGTTAAGGTAAAAAGAAGATTACTCTTATAATAATACAAATCATAAACACATGATTATATAAGATTAAAGGAAGTAATTTAACGCATCGATTCCCGTTCCAAACATCTTTAATCCAGGTACATACTGAATAATTTTATCGCCAATGAAACGTTAAATTGGAACAAGACTACAATTGTTTTAGACACTCTGAGTACTGTAAAACACTAAAATTGGCCAGCCATCAATAACCTTATCATCTCCACAAATTATTTTGCCCCCTTTAGAATGAAAAACGAAACGTTAGACGAACTTTACGATAATTGTGATTGGTCAAAAGACCGATGCGTGATTCCTGATTAGTCGAGATTTCGAAGCGTGATACAGGCGACCAATGACAATGAAGTGAAACGAAAATTCGTCTAACGTTACGTTTTTTATTCTAAGGGGGCTGAGCAGAAGTAAGCAAAGCATTAGACTAGTCCATTTATAAAATAATTTCAGAGCATATTTACTGTCTTGTTCTCTAGTAATATACGATGTGGCTTATTCTACTAAAAGTTTGTAGTTAATGTTATAACAAAATACTGTTTAATAAGAAAAGTGTATGAGCATTTCGACGAAGGCGTATTGGTAACCATTTGAGCCTTTTTTGTAATTCTGAGACATGATCATATTTAAGTTTTATTAAATTTATTGACATCATTAATATAATATATTTATTACTTATAATAATAATAATATTTTTTTATTGACACAATATTTACAATATTTTGTACATGAAGATTGACACATCTTACTTAGTGGTTTCACCATTTGAATTAAAAGACATCTGTGTCTGAACTAGATAGCGAGTATCTGTATTTCAGACTAACAGTGCTCTTTCCTTAGGATTACATAATCACAATAATAATTGTTCGATTTCAAATTAAGAATTTATTAGAAGCAAAAAATCAAATCAAAATTGTTAACGATCAACGATAAAAATAATAACTTCATAAATTCCATTTCATTATTTCAATAAGTAGTCAATTAATTATATTAAATTAATTTATGCAAACCGTTGTCCGTGTGGTGACGGACTAAGAATACAAGTGTCACCACCCCGTTCTTTCCCACGGGTGTCGTATGAGGCGACTAAGGGAAGTAAGCAATTATCATCCATTGCATGACTGGTGGTAGGGCTGGGTACCAAGTGGGAGTACTCACTTGGTATCGGGCCCGAGCGGGTTGGTACCACCATCTCCCGTGTGACCGGCCATGAAACACATCGTTGCGTTTTGGCTGTAGCAGGAGATAGCCGTTTATATTTTATTTCATATCTGTGAAATGAATTGGTGAGCAGCGGCTTGACAATACTCTCGGTATAGTCAAGTCCATGGGCGACGGTTACAATTTACCATCAGATGGACCGTGGCTCGTCTGCCACACAGAACAGATAACCTCTTATTCTGTTCTGTGGTCTGCCACTACATGCAATAAAAAAAAACAAATATAAATCTTACACAAAAATGTTGGGAGTCCCTCAAATTTATTAAGTTGGTTTTCGGTAATATCTGTATAGAGGCCTATTATAATTGCTAAGATTTTGTTTGTGCAGTTTATGATATAAAAACAAAAAACCGCGTAAACTGGCTAAGTCTGGAGAGGTAGACTTTAAAGCAGCTGAAACAATCTGTCAGAGATGCAGGTTTCCTCTCGATATATTTCTTCAATGAATAGTGTCAGAAATCTGTGTCTTACGAGGACTAGGTTCCAGTCTAGGGATCGAACTCAATGCTTCTGTTTTTGTTTACCTTAATCATACCACTAGATCTATCACTATCTTTATAACAACAACACGAGATCACACACATCATAAAAAGCAGTCACAGATGGACGACCAAATCATTGAGGAAAAGCTACACACTCTGGGGGTCGCAAGCCTTATACATAAGTATGCTTGACCTGCGTACATGGCTGAAGAAGTAAGAAAGTTGTTTTTCACTTACCGATAGCGTAGGCAGACCAAGTCCGACTATATATAACATTGTACTAGTAACAGTAGAATCTCTGAACGGGTGCTTGAGCGACTCATCGTCGCAGAAGAAACCCCGCTTGTACGGAGTGCCCCAGAGATAGAACACGAGGATCAGGAAACCGACTGTAACAAAAGAAATTTTGAAAAATTATAGCACGATAGTTGTAATTGCCTTCTTGTTTAATGTAATTTATGTTCTTTCATTGCCCTTTCCGACATCAGTGTCAGAAGGACCACGTGTACTTTCAGTAAACCTATTACTAAAAATGGCTATTAATCTACTAAGGCAGTGGGGATTCAATTAATTTATTACAAAACTTTGTACTGAACTTATGCTCTATTTGACGTCCTACTGTATGATGTAACAAGATTGTATAAATTTTAAAAGGAAACAAATAAACTTATTATTATATTGTATAGATAGACGAATTTATTTGAGTATAGTTTTTATTCCGGGAAAAGTATAGTTTCTATGGAATATCAATTTTTGTATAGAAAGCTTAATGTACCGTAGAGTATTTATTAAATATTCTGAAGTCCACGCAGACGAAAGCGCGGACAGAATCTATTACTTATAAGAGGTGATCCATTTCGAGGAACGAGTCATCCAAAATTGAACTCAACGGATGGACCATCTGCGACGTAGCAACGGCCAACATTTGATAGACATAATCTTCAAAAAATAAATGCCAAAGAATGTTCTTTCAAACGATAATAAAAATTCTCCATTAAATTTGAATTTTCTGTTTTTTTCTTTAAAAAAGTAGGGATTCTCGAAATGGATCACCTCTTATATATTAAACTTACACAAAACTAACTTTGTTAAGCCCCATGGGTGCTATTTCTAGTGTCGTATAATTTCAAGAATGATGGTGATCACTGTATTGCTATCCGTGGAATAGATTTTAATAGAATGATATATTATTGGGATAGACGTTAATGGAGTAACATATTATAGAATAAATTAATGTTTCAAAGTAAGTAAGTATTTTGTTAGTTTGCCGTGTGGGGCCGGCAACAAGAATAGCTCCACCCCGTCTCTTCCTATGGGAGTCGTAAAAGCCGACTAAGGGATTACCGGGGGATAGGGCAGCAGCGTTCCCTGTGTACTAAAAACATCCACCGCGATCGCCAACCCGCCTGCCAAGCGTGGCGGTTATGGTAAACCCCCCTCCATTTTTGGGTAGGCCTATATCCAGCAGTGGACGATGAAAGGCTGATGGATGAAGTATTTTGTTAGTTCGCCTTCAAAAGTGGAGGAGATAGATGTATGTATTTTTATAGTTGGCGGCCAAAATAATAAATGCATGGATATAAGCAAAATTATCAAATTTTGTTAATCGCCTTCAAAACCTATTATTACTTAGCCTGTTGCCTGTTATTTTTTATCTTTAGTCATTAAATTTGTATTTCTTTTAGTCACTTTATTATTATTATTTTTTAATAAATAAATGCGTAATTTATCGCGTGTTCTAGTGTCCTGTTGTATCAAGTCTTGTTTACAATGAACTTAAAATGTAAGAATAATTTCTTAAATACATATAAGTCAAGTAGATAATCGTTAAAAATAACTAAGAGTTGTAAATAGATTATCACTTCATTAATTATTAGTAGACTGTTATTATTTACTTCACAGACGGTAACGTGAGGTTTTGGGTTCGATCTCTACACAGATACAAAATAAATATTTATGCCTTCCATTAAAACACATCTGATGTGTGACATACGAGCACTGGGTATACTGCTGCACCAGCCATGGTCAACTGGTCACCAACGCTGACAGACAGACAGACAGCGAAGTATTAGTAATAGGGTCCCGTTTTGACCCTTCGGGTACAGAGCCCTAAAAAAATAGTATTTTGATAAGTATAGCGCGCGTATCAGTCACGTCAGATGTTATCCTTACTAGCTTACTAATATTATAAATGTGAAAGTGAGATTGTTTGTTATTTCTTTATGCCATAACTACTTAACGGATCATGATGAAAATTGTAATACATATTGGTCCGATAACAGACTACTTTTAATCCTGAAAAATGGATGGTTTCTGTGGGATGGTTTATTTTATACGTGCGTGTTTAGTAATAAAAGTAAAAAAAAAGTACTATTTATGTCTTTGATTTACAGATAGCTATTTCTATATGGGTTTCACTTAGGATCAAATTAAGATTTCGAAAGGCGACCCGCACTCATTAATAACTAGTAAAATAAGAGGGTAATTTATAAACACATATTGATATTCTAGGAGACTGTAAATAAACGAACATAGCATAAGATGTCCACTAGACGGTTTGAAGACCGTTCATCATTAACTTGAATTATTTTTTATTAATTATGTTAACATCAGGGTTGCAATAGCCCGGCACAATAAACCACAATAGACAACTATGTTAAGCAAGTAAATCGATTGGCTGATTGATTAATAAGCGTACATAATGTACTAATAGCATCCAGTGCAATGAGAAAGAGACATAAATGTGTATTAGTAAGGGAAGATTTAATACCGTTTTCCTAAGGCGAGACAAAATGTTCCAAGCCGAACAACCCATCGTTCCGAGCAGCGGACAGAAAAAGAAGTGTGGGGTTCCTCATTGACTAAATAAACCGGGCATGTGCCATCTTTCCGCCTGTACTGACGAGCCACTGGATCTATTTGACATTACTTCAGTGTCTTTCACTAAGAGAATGCGATTTACCACGTCACCACTTACCTTTAAGTGGTATAAGAACAGTCAAATTCCAATATATGCCTTTCGTATATTATTAATTCTAGTTCTAGTTTCTCACTAATAAAAAACTATTTTTTTTTATTGCATTTAGTGGTTGACGAGCCACGGCCCACCTGATGGTAAATGGTAACCGTCACTCATGGACTCAACTATACCGAGTATTTTCAAGCCGCTGCTCACCATTTCATTTCACAGATATGAAAAGAAAAAATAAATAAATTACAACAGAATAGACATTACCATAAAACTTCTATTTAACAGCACAAAAACAAAACATGTTCATCAAGCAACACGTCATAAATCATAGAAAATGTATTCAAGCAATAAATCTCGATGGGCAATTAACGTTCTCGAGCGTATTAAAAAAACAGATCAAAATGGACTCAACTCCTACGATTCGGAATGTAAATTGGCCGAAACCAACCCCATTGGTAGTATTAACTATTGTTTCACGGATTGTTTCTTGTCCAAACACTTGAAGATAGACAAAAAACAGCAGGTACCTACAACCAAGTGGGCTGACCATAGAGATAAAAATTATATGGAAACGTCAAGATAATATCGAAATTACAGTTCTGTGGTTCAACTAATGATGTAAAATAGAGTTTTGTTTACGGTTCAAGAAAACTAAGTGCCAATTTTGAAAGGCACACTTTTTTAGTGTGAAAGAACATAATTATCTACCCGGCCCACAGACCTGTAATATCATATTTTCATGATTGTACTATTTTATAGAACTTGTAGGGTCAGTGTTGGTGGTATGTGTATGATTAAAAAAATTTACTAGAATGACTCATCAATTTTATAAAGTCAATATTATTAAACGTTTGCGTTCAATGCTAGTGAATATTACTGCTCAATTCAAATACTATACAATACTCTTGAAGATACCTATATGGGCCAGGTAATATCCTAACTGCGGCTGTAGACACTCGTCGAGACACCCCGAGACAGGCCGAGGGCGAGTGTGTACATGGTAGCCTCGTCTCGTCTCGGGGCTCTCACTATGTCTTGGAAGTGTCGGTTTTTTGGCATTCGAAGTTCAATTGATACAACGAGCGTGTGCATGGTGTGCTCTCGTGTCGAGCTTTTACGAGACGAGAGTGGACGAGAGGTTCGCGAGACAAATAGACGAGTGTGTACAGCCGCCGTTAGAGTATATAAATGCCAGCTATCTATACCTACTATTATAAATCTGTAACAGAGCTGTCTGTAGATTTAGATATTTCAGAGAAAAATTATGTATTAAATTATTTAATCTTCTTTGAACACAGAATATTTTTTGTAGTTTTATTTTTCCGTTTGCTTGTTCGAACTTCACGCAAAAAATCCTGAAAGAACTTTGATGAAACTTTTTCTGTTTGATAGCTTTTGTTTAGACTAAAAAACCGGTATATCTAAAAAACTGTTTAAAGAACAAATTGTTTGTGAAAGTGAAAAAGATAACTTTACTGCGAGCGGGATTCAAACCTGCACCCCTTCCAACCCAGGGAAGTGCTTTAGATCGCTAAGCCAACGCAGTCACCGACGGCGATTCCCAGTCTCCGCACAGTTTGTTTTAGATGTCTTTACGACCCACGCCACGCACGTTTAAGCTGACAGATGGTTTGTGACTTTCTGTCACATTTGCATTGTATGTTGAGACGAAAAACGCACTTAACGTGTATAGCAAGTAAAAACATATAGCCTACCGAAAAACAGGCGTAAAACTATGTGCATATACCGTATAATTTATACACATAATGTCCACTTGGTTTGATATTCTTCATATGTGACCTAATGTAGTCCTTCGTTGGCCGTGTGGGGCCGGCTTAAGAATTGTCCCACCCCTCTCCACCCATGGGAGTCGTAAGAGCCGACTGAGGGAATACCGAGGGAGTGGGCAGCAGTACTCCCTCGAGTATTAATAATATCCACTGCGATCGCCAACCCGCCTGCCAAGCGAGGCGATTACGGCAATATCCCCCAAAAAAAAAATGAGCCCCCAACATAAAACGGCCCCAGTCACGGCAGCTCCGCTATTTCATGACCTAACGGTAGCGGGCCCGGTAACGGCGGAGCAGGGGGTGCGGAGAATCT
Organism: Leucoma salicis; assembly: GCA_948253155.1. Classification (NCBI taxonomy): domain Eukaryota; kingdom Metazoa; phylum Arthropoda; class Insecta; order Lepidoptera; family Erebidae; genus Leucoma; species Leucoma salicis. The sequence goes on along the minus strand of OX411820.1, from coordinate 5,392,847 downwards.
CCGGTCGTGGCAAGGCTACCAAAAACAACGACCTCTGGCCCTGGTAACGCACAACGTTCGAACACTTCGGACCGACGAGAGAATCACCGAGCTGGAAGAGGAATTGAGCAAGATCCACTGAGACATTATAGGGTTGTCAGAAGTCCGAAGAGAGAGTGAGGGCACGACAATCCTCCAGTCCGGGAACTTGCTCTTTCACCGGGAGGGCGACCACCAGTCCCAAGGGGGTGTCGAGTTTATCGTTCGCAGGTCTCTCGTAGGCAACGCGGAGAGGATTGAAAGTGTGTCGAGTAGGGTAGCGTACCTTATACTCAGAATAACCAACCGGTATTCGTAGAAGGTCATACAGGTTTACGCACCGACGTAAACACACTCCGATGACGAGGTGGAGGCCCTATATGAGGATATCTCGAAGGCCATCCACTTGTCTAAAACCTATTTCACGGTGGTTATGGGAGACTTTAATACCAAACTGGGCAAAAGGACAGACGATGAGCTGAAGGTGGGGCACTATGGATTTGGGCAGAGGAACCACAGGGGCCAGATGCTGGCTGATTTTCTGGAGAAGGAAGGCCTCTTTATGATGAATTCCTTCTTCAGGAAGCAGCCCCAGTGAAAATGGACCTGGATTAGCCCTGATGGTTCAGTGAAAAACGAGATTGACTTCATCCTGTCGGACAAACGACACATATTCAATGGTGTCTCAGTGATCAGCAGGATTAAAACTGGGAGTGACTAGTCGGTGACTAGTCAGGGGTATCTTGAATATTAGAAAAAAAGTCGAGAGGTCACGCTTGATGAAGTCTACGCTCCGACCAATACCTGCCCAATACCAGAACCCCGAGAGCTTTCAGCTCGAACTAAAAAATCGCTTCCAATGTCTAGATGAGTGTGAATCAGCGAGCGATATGAACAGCAGGTTCGTACAAACTGTTCACGCGGTCGGGTCGACTTACTTCAAGGCCCGTCGCGTCAGTAGGACACGTAAACTCTCGGACCATACTCTCAAACTCATGGAGAGGAGAAAAGAAATGATAGTCCAGTCCTCAGCCGATTGGTCCTGCCTAAGGCGGTTACATAGACAGATCTCCAAGGCTGTGCGGCACGATATTCGCCAATTTAATACTACCTGTATTAAAGAGGCGATAGAGCGGAACCAAGGCTCGAAACGGTTCGCAAGAGATCTGTCTGTTGGCCAAAGTCAGTTGACTAAACTGAGGACCAACAACGGCACTGTCATTTCTTCTCGAGAGAGATCTTGGGAGAGGTCCAGCAGTTCTATGGACAGTTGTACAGATCCCAGAGCTCTGCTGTTGGCTTGGTCCAAGACCCCAGATCCAAGCTAACTCGGCACTTTACCGAAGATATCCCAGACGTCAGCCTGTACGAGATCAGAATGGTTCTCAAACAACTAAAGAACGAAAAGGCACCGGGAGACGACGGAATCACCACAGAGCTTCTGAGAGCAGACGAAAAGCCGGTCTTAAAAGCTCTTCAGAGGCTGTTCAATTCCGTCGTTCTCGGGGGCGACGTTCCAGAGTCGTGGACCAGAAGCGTGGTGGTGCTGATCTTCAAGAAAGGTGACAGAACCCTCTTGAAGAACTATAGACCCATCTCGCTCTTGAGCCACGTCTATAAGTTATTTCGAGGGTCATTACAAATCGACTCACGCGCAGGCTTGACAACTTCCAGCCTCCCGAACAAGCCGGTTTCCGAAAAGGCTATAGTACCATAGACCACATCCACACGCTACGCCAGATTATACAGAAAACCGAGGAATACAATCGGCCTCTGTATCTGGCATTTGTGGACTATGAGAAAGCCTTCGATTCGATCGAAACTTGGGCGGTGCTGCAGTCCCTTCAGCGGTGCCAAATTGACAATCGGTAAATCGAAGTGCTGAAGTGCTTGTATAGAAACGCCACCATGTCAGTCCGTGTTCAGGACAGGAGTACGAAACCGATCCAACTGCAGAGAGGTGTTAGACAGGGAGACGTTATGTCCCCGAAACTCTTCACCGCTGCATTGGAAGATGTCTTCAAGCTCTTGGACTGGACCGGATTCGGCATCAACATCAATGGCGAATACATCACTCACCTTCGATATGCCGACGACATCGTAGTCATGGCAGAATCGCTGGAGGATCTTGGCACCATGCTCGATGATCTCAGCAGGGTTTCCCGACTAGTGGGTCTCAAAATGAACATGGACAAGACGAAAGTCATGTCTAATGTCCATGTCATTTCAGCACCGGTCCTAGTCGGGAGTGCGCTTCTCGAAGTTCTCGACCATTATGTCTACCTGGGACAAACAGTCCAGTTAGGTAGGCACAACTTCGAGAAAGAGGTCAATCGACGAATCCAACTCGGCTGGGCAGCGTTCGGGAAGCTAAGGAAGATCTTCTCGTCCAATATTCCGCAGTGTCTGAAAACGAAGGTCTACGACCGGTGTGTGTTACCAGTGATGACATACGGAACAGAGACGTGCTCTGAATGTTGGCCTCATATCAAGGCTCAAAGTCGCTCAGTAGCCATGGAGCGGGCTATGCGTGGTATTTCCCTACGTGATCGAATCCGTAATACGAAGATCTGTAGGAGAACGAGAGTGACCGACATAGCACGCCGGGTTGCCGTGCTGAAGTGGCAATGGGCAGGCCACATCGCTCGGCGAACTGATAACCGTTGGGGGCGAAAGGTTCTCGAGTGGCGACCACGTATCGGACGGCGCAGCGTAGTACGGCCCCCCACCAGATGGACCAACTGGATGCGGTCGGTATAGGACCGCTCGTTGTGGCGTTCTCTTGAGGAGACCTATGTCCAGCAGTGGACGTTGAAAGACTGATGGATGGATGGATGTAGTCCTTCACTACATTAGAAGAATTAAAGAAACACAGCACCCCAACTATAGGGACCACCGAAGGAATGTAACATAGTTCCAGTGGCCCGCCAATAAAGGCGGAGAGACGGCACACGGCGGGTTTCTTTAGTGGCTGAGGGCCCCACACTACCCTGTTCGTTGCCCCGAACGACGGGGTGTGCGGTTAGGAACATTTTTCCCGCCTTAACAAAAAAAAAAGGGTGCACAGACGCAGCGCAATGTTGCCAAGCAAAATTAATCACTTCCAGTAACATAGCTCAGTGCTAGAAGCTTAGAGGACTCGTCTTATTGGTCTGTTTAAAAATAACAAACAGTATTTTATAGCTCCGCCGTCGGCGTCGTCGCGTTACGGCCGCTCCTACAAACAAAATAAGTGGAGCGGACAAGTACTACAAGAGCTGTTAAAAGTACTATGATGTTGACGTTGGATTGTCATTCGTTGACTTAATGGCTCGTTAAGTCATGTTCGACTTTAAACTGCTTTCTTTATAATACCTATAGGGAATACAGAGTAGATGACGACCGAATTTTGGCCTCCGCTGTTCTTATTTACCGTATGAAATGAAACAATAAAAATATCTACAATTATTTTGTTACTTTACGAAGATATTTTGGTGCTGTTTTCAGGCATATATTTACTATACAAAGAAAGGTTCTTGAGTGGCGACCACGTATCGGATGGAGTAATGTAGGACCAGGTGGACCGATGACCAGATGGGCCGCACAGGACCGTTCGTTCTCTTGGGAAGGGTATGTACAGCAGTGGACGATGAAAGGCTGATTGATGGGTGGATGGATCGATTTACTATACATATTATACGCCATCTACACCTATATAAAAAAAAATCGTGTCACGTTGTTTTGTCCGTAATGAACTTTAAAACTAATGACACGAATTTAATGAAATTTTGCACATTGTGTGCAGTTTGTTCTAACTTGAGACTTGTTTTTATCCCATTAATTTTCTTTTTTTATTACAATATTAACGAACGAATTATATGTTCCACAGCAACGCGTTGCCGGGTCTGCTAGTATAAATATGGATATTAGCTGAAAATTATTTTTCACTTTTTTCAACGGCGTTGTGACGGACTAGCAATACAAGATCTCTAATTCTTTTCGGTGGGTGTCGTACAAGGCGACTAAGGAAAGTAAGTAACTATCATTCAGTACTGGCGGAAGGGGTGGCTACGAAGTAGTACTCACTTATAAGCCCGTGTGGGTCGGTAGTATCGTCTGCCGTATGACGGTATGACCGACTGTGAAACACGTCCGTGTGTTCTAGTTGCAACCAGCCGTTATTTCATTTATTTACCTTACGCATTGCCTTACGCGAAATGAAATAGTGAGGGGCGATGCCAGTATTCTCAGATTAGTAGAGTCTATGTGCTTGAATGCCACCATAAACAGTAAAAAACTATACTTATTGTATAGCTAGTGTTTTCAGTTCCTTGAATTAGCAAACTAAGGTCACGACTAGTGCATAATTAATATTAATGACAAAGGTTTAGAGAGTAAATAAGCCAATAGGGAAGAGATCATTGAGGAAATGGTAAATACAAGTCGTTTGATAAGTTTTTATTGACTCAAAATTAGATTAAGTGCTACGTTAATTGCGGCGGTGTCATTTTACGCCACTGAGAACTATTTGTCGTTTGTGTTTTGTTTGTTTTTACGAAGAAAAATACTTTTTTTATACTGTGTGGGTGGCGAACAAGCATACGGCCTATCTGATGGTAAGCGGTTACCGTGGTCTACAGACGCTAGCAACACCAGAGGCATCATTCGCACGTCGCTCTCAACAAGGAAAGGGATAGGATGTATAGATAATAAGAAGAGAATAGAAAGGATAAGGGGGGCTTCCTTTTGTCACAAAAAATTAAGAATTCGAATTAACAGCATATACTTAGGTAGATAAAAATAAAAAATGTTATATTTTGGAAACGGATTATATTAAGTCATAAAAATCCACAAAAATCTACAAAACCAGAAACTTAATTCGCAACAGACCATCAACGGATAATGAATACTTTAACTTGTACACCGAGAACAGTAATTCGCGCTCTGTACACACGGTGATTGAAGAACAATACGAATGCTTAATGAATAATTCAGAAATTAGACCGTATTGTTGAAATTTATTATGTAAAATATCGAAGCTTACAATTTAAGTGTTAAAGATGAAGCCATTTTAAAAATAAAGGTTTACCAAGACGAGGTACGACAATGTTGATTACAGCTGAATGAGCCGGCCTCACAGGGAAAATCTTAAGATCACCATTGCATAGAATCACAGCGTAAAGTAACGGCAAGTGTTCCCACTGTAACATGATATTCGGTCAGTGAGAATGCCAGAGGTTTACCTCCTACTAATCCTCCCCACCTCCAACTTTATCGTAGGGTTGGTAGCAGGCGATAATGGCCTTGGTATTAAGCATCTGCTACGGGCACCGCTTATCATTAGACAAGCAGTATGCTTGTTTATAACCCTTGTAATATAAACAACATACTCCAGGTTTTATAGACTAAGTAGTATAATTATATATTCCTGGTAAAAACAGAAGAATGGTTTTCACGTTGTTAGAAAATTAATATAATATATTAGCTATTAATTATCATGATAGAAAACCTCGCAATTTTAAGATAACATAAATAATCAGAAAAACCAAATCATATTATCTCCTACATGTCTGTAACGAATCGTGCTCTGTAACTCTACACCGTGAACTGATCAAGCGAAAACATTAGAAATCAGCAAATCAATACGTAGTGACTAACCCAGATTAACCGCACACTCGTATTGTCCAGCCACGATTACAAAACTATAATTTATTGCAAACAAATAGTTGTAGTAATGTGACCCGATTTTTAAGATAATGCTAGACATTAAAAAACCAAACTACATACTTTTATAAAACATATAAGCAAGCCACAATTACACGTCAAATATCGTAATAATGCTCCCGTTAATACCATGTCTGCAAAATGGCGGATAGGAAATCGATTAAAAACGACAATTTTTTTAAAGTATTATTTCATTATGTGATTACCAGGTCACTTATAGTAATTATATATTTACATATATAAAAAGAATAACTGACTGACTGACGTATAAACGCACAGCCCAAACTTCTGGAGCTAGGACCGTGAAAATTTACATGTGGGTTTTCTTTGATACTATAGTGTGGTATAACTTTGAAAGATAGAGTAAGAAAGAGTGCAATGAGAAAACGATGTGGTGTAAAAGAAGATATAGTGACAAAGATTGAGAAAGGAATGTTAAGATGGTTTGGACACGTAGAGAGGATGGATGAAAGCAGGATAACAAAAAAGATACATATGGCGAGTGTGAATGGTGCAGTTGGGAAGGGTAGACCTCATCGAACGTTCTCTAATCAAATCAGGGAAGTTCTCGAGAAAGGTCAGGTCAGAAGTAACCTTAACCAACGTGCATGTATGAGGAATATAATGCCAGTGAATGAGGCAAAAAAAGTGAACAAGGTTCGTGGCGAGTGGAAATCCGTTGTGTCTGCCTACTAGTCTGGGAAAAAGGCGTGAGTCTATAAATAAATATAGGTTGCACTAAGAAAAGATTTTACGCAAATCGTATATAAAATATATGTGGCGACAATAACTGAGCCACAGCTACGCGTGGGTTTGCTAGTTTTACCAATATATTCGAACAGTTCATTTATTTGGGTGATCTTGATTCTTGTGCAATGAATTAGTAGTTGTAGATAAACTCCAACACGGCTAGCACTAGAATAAAATTTGGCCTATGAATAAGCTTAGCTAGACCTTATTATTTTTGTAATCTTAATATTTTGCCAGTCCAGTCTCTCAAATACATCATCCAAAATAAAACTACCAGTCAGTTTCTGAAGTAAAAATCTTAAGTACTCAATTAACCGAAATTTGCATACGCCTCGCTCCCAGTTTATTCCTTTGTTTTCGCTTCATTTAATTATGGAAACGTGAGAAACAATATCTAGGCCGAGTTGTATGTATTTCAAGACGTGTACTACTATTTACATAAATCTAGTTATTTATAAATACGACTATTCTTAAACGAGGAAACAGGAAATCCTACCGACGAGCTGTGAATCAAAGGTATTTAACCTACACTCAGTGAGAAATACAAGTACAAATTTGCGGTAATTAGTCATTGATATATAATTGAAATGCATATGAAAATATGTGCGGCAATTATAAGTTTTATTTTTAAATTTTGCACATATCTATCTCTCTGTTTGTTCCGGCTAATCTCCAAAACGGCTGCACTGATTTATATAGCTGATGTTATAAGGAGTAACTTGGGCATCTTTTATTTTGGAGAAAGAATTTGAGCACCACTCAGAAAAAATCCTAGACGGACGGAGTTGTGGGCAGCAGGTAGAAATAAATACAAGGAAAGTTCACACAAAATAAGACATAAATATTTATGTTCAAATCAACCTCATAACTATATTCACGACACAAAACACCGTAACGTCAAACAACCCATCAAATCCACGTAAGGTCATAAACCATGAGTCACATAGCGCTCTCGAATTAGGACGACGACCTCTGTTGCATAACGCGTAATCTTAGATTACAAGAAAAACAAACCACGCGTGTGTTTTGCGGTACTTTTGTGATAATAAAGCGCTTGATATATGGCTTATAAATTACTTAAAGCACTTGACATGCTGGACTGTCTATTGGTATAGTAAATTGTGAAATGAGAAAAATCACGACAGCTGGAATTTGAAGCTACGATCTTTTGGAAATGCGTATTTATATTCGAGTATATTATGGATTACGCTTCAGCTAAAACGTAATATGTAGAGGCAGAATAAGATACTATTCAGAAAAATACAATTATTGGGCAAACACTTGATTAAACAGTCCGGTATTTGTACTACGTGGGTGGCAAGCTAGCGTACGGGCCCACCAGATGATAAGCGGTTACCGTTAGCTATTTTATAGCTAGCAACAAAAGAGGCATCAAACGCGCTTCAACAAGGATAGGACCTCTCTATGAAGGTGTTTAGGCCTCCGGCACTTTCACTCACCATGTAAGACACAAGGGCAGAAGTAGGTAGCTATGGTTATTTCACGCTGATCTGTTGTGAGAGGGTAGTACTTACCCGATCACACAGCAAGGCCACCATTTACCACTAGAAAATGTCTAGCAATATATTACTCTATCCATAATAGCAATCAAATGTTATAACTGCCTCAGTGGTGCGGCGGTAGCGTGAGCGACTGCTGATCATGAGGTCTCGGATTCGCCCCGGTCAGGCAGGTCACTAATTAACCACCACTGAAGGAATGTAATATGGTTCCGGTGGCCCGCCAATAAAGGCGGAGAGACGGCACGGCGGGGTTCTTTAGTGGGTGAGGGCCCCACACTACCCTGTTCGTTGCCCCGAACGACGGGGTGTGCGGTTAGGAACATTTTATTCCACCTTAACAAAAAAAAGGTCAATAATTAACCGATCTTAATAGTCCAGAAGACTTTCAAATCTGGGTGCAGTAAAACTAAAAAAAAACTGCCTCTGTAGTGCAGCGGGTAGTGTGACCGACTGCTGATCATAAGGTCTCGGGTTCTATCCCCGGGTCGGGCAGTGCTAATGAGCTTTTTCGTAAAAATTAAAATTCTCAGTAGCAGCCCGGAGTTTGGAAATGTGCCCGGTAGACGTCAATAGGCTCGCCCCCTATTACGTGGGACTTAAACATAGCTGGCGAGTCGTGGGTGTGTAATACACCTCTGCCTACCCCTCCGGAGATACAGGCGTGACGCTATGTTTATGTAATAAGTGCGTGTACTTAAATCTATGGGAGGCACACATTGATGTACTCTGCAAACATTCATTCCCTAATAATTTCGGTAAGAAATTGAAGTAAAGTGATGGCTGTTCTCTATCTGCAAATTTCTGTACAATGGCGCTCAGACTTTACTTTTTATTATTACAATTATGATGATAAAATACTAGGCGGTCATTACCTATTACTAAAGCACAGGAGCTTCTCCAAAAGACGCTTCAGACGTGTGCAGGCCGAGGCATACAGTTTTAAACATGAATAATTAGTGTATTTGAACATATAACATTATCATATATACACCTCTGTAATATATTGACATCATATTAAAATTTCGCTTTTAACAAAAACTAGTAAACTGGTTTCTCGTCTACGGTCTTGCATGAGATCACTATACTATGATTTACGAGTATCTAGATTATTTCCCAGCACACACATATTTTTTTTATCAATTCATATTTATTTTACTAAAATGTTGTTTTATATCTTATTACAGCCAAAATTATAAATAAAACATTGAGATATTTTTTATTATTTGATTCAACTTTACAATTTACTACCTGGGCTGTTTTAGCACAATTACATACCCTCCACTAGAGAATAATTTCTGTATTTTATTCGTATATTATATAGTAATAAGTAAAATCACCTATCGATCTTGTATCTATAATTTGTAGCAAGAAATTGTTAGCCTTCAATTTTGCCTTCAGTTTTAGCATAAAAGAAAATATATAAGAGAAAGTATGAATATTAAGTCGCAGAGCCTTGCCCAGCATGAACTGGCCGGCTTGACCGGAGAAGTACCACCTCTCACAGAACATCAGCCTGAACCAACGGTACTGTTGTTTTGTACAGTACGTGAGAGCTCTCTCTCTCGTCTCTCTATTATACATATTGTCCACCTCCTAATCTCGTCTCTTTCCTCCTGCCTCCAATACTTATGTCTTTCCCAGGGGTAGGCAACGCGCTAGTGATACATGTGGTGTTGCTATCGTCTATAAGGTAACGGAAGGTATGGTATCGGTCATGTATTGAAGGAAGGTGGAGTCAGGAGTCTCCGAAACTATAGAAAAAAATTATAGACATTTGTAGCAAGAAATTGTTAGCCTTCAATTTTGCTCCTTCAACTAAAACTGTACATTTAAAGTACATTGATTGCTTGTCAGGTACTTAGGTACATGCAAGTATGAGCCATGGTCTACAGAGGTGCGTTAATGTGATTTTTTACCAAAAGAACAGTTGTCCTATTTGGACAGCAGTAGCTAGTACCCATTACTTACCAATAACAACACAGCCGGTAGCTAAATAGGGTTACCACGTGGCCTCAATTTGTTCATTTTTTTTTTGTGATCTTTCATGCGATCCTTGCCGACATTTACTGTGAGAATAGTTTTCATATCTCTTTGTTGGATTAAACGCGCTAATCACTGGAAGTAAGTCTTAGAACGGAACTTTACAAAGTTACACAGCTCAGAAGGCTTAGCAGACGATTTATTTATTACAACGAAAGACAAGCCAATAAAGGCGGAGAGACACACGGCGGGTTTCTGTAGTGGGTGAAGGCCCCACACTACCCTGTTTGTTGCCCCGAACGACAGGGTGTGAGCCTTAACAAAAAAAAAAAAAAAAGTTACTACTAGCGTTGTGTTTCGTGTGACGAGTGAGAGCGCCGGAGGCCCAAATTATCTTCCTATCCTCTTCTTATTATGCTTCCTATCCTCTTTATTATGCTTTCTTTCCTTATTATCCTCCCTATCTTCTCCTTATTATCCTTCCTATCCTCTCCTTAATACCCTTCGTCTTCCCGCCTTTCCCTGGATCCTCTGATGATCCCTGGAGATGGCCAGTGATACCTCCAGTGTTGCTAGCGTCTATAGACTACGATAACCTCTTACCTACATAAGGTGGGTCGTACGTTTGTTTGCTATCAACATAATGTATGAAAAAATTGAGATAGCATCCTCAGTGCAGGGTGCAATCTTTTAAAAAAAGAACCTAAATATCCATAAGTATATTTTACTTTGGTTGACAACCCTATCTCATACAGCAAACAGCATCCATATCCCACTTACTTCCATTACGCAACGAGAGAAAAAAAACATTGGTCGGTTTCTGTAAATGTATGATAACATGCATTTTGAACTTCAAGTAGGATGTCAACTCTAACGATGCTTGAATATTAATATTTTGTGTGTGTGATGGTGCATCTGAACAGTTATGATAAGCAGATGTTTAGAGGAATTTGTAATTATATGCATTTTGAAAGTAGCAATTAAAGTGGTTACCGATAGGTATGCGGCGATATGGATATTTATTTAAGGTGTTATGTTACATATGACGGACTTTTTTTTATTATTAGAATATAAGTACTAGCGTATCATGTAGTTATCGTACCCAGCAGCAATACCAGAGGTATTATAAATAAATATTCACGGACATTTTCACACAAGGTCCTCTGGTCCCAAACTAAGCGTAATGCTTGTGCTATGGGTACCAGATTACGGATTATAATACACATATTACTTATTTTTGGAAATACATACATATAATACATACAAAACACCCCAGACGCAGTACAAATATCTGTGTTCATCACACAAATAATTGTCCTGAGTGGGAATCGAACCCACAACCTCGTGCACGGAAGTCGGTTACACTACCGACTGCGCCACGAGGCCCGTCAATTTTCTCTGTAGGTTCTTGGTTAAAGATAGCTGAGTTTAGGTCGAGGGAACAATATTCTTTATTTTTAAACAGTTTGATAATATATAGGGTTGAGTCTGGCTGTTCCGGCATTTTACCAGTAAAGTAAATGTCCACGCCAAGTTTTAGCATAAAAGGAAATGTATAAGAGAAAGTATGAATATTAAGTCGCAGAGCCTTACCCAGCATGAACTGGCCGGCTTGACCGGAGAAGTACCACCTCTCACAGAACATCAGCCTGAACCAACGGTACTGTTGTTTTGTACAGTACTTGAGAGCTCTCTCTCTCGTCTCTCTATTATACATATTGTCCACCTCCTAATCTCGTCTCTTTCCTCCTACCTCCAATGCTAATGTCTTTCCCAGGGGTAGGCAACGCGCTAGTGATACATGTGGTGTTGCTAGCGTCTATAAGGTAACGGAAGGTATGGTATCGGTCATGTATTGAAGGAAGGTGAAGTCAGGAGTCTCCGAAACCGGCGAGCGTGTATGAAGAGAGTTATGAATGTTGAGGAAGCGAGAGATAGATGTATGCAAGAATAGAGCCACTTGGCACTCTGTTCTCTCTGCCTACCCCGCAAGGAAAATGGCGTGATGATAAGTAGTAGTAGTATAAGGTAACACCTCAGACCTGGTGGTCCGAATCCTATTTGCCACCCACGTAGTATGTAAAAAAAGATCAGGGTGATTATAGTGAGAACATCAGCAGGTTAATTTAAAAGCTTTATAATATATCGCATGCAATATTATTAAATAGTAGCAATTTTTGATCTGTATTGTAGCACTTGACATGCTCAGCTACTAGAACAAATAATTTGGGAAATGTGCCAAAAGAGAACTTTAGTGCGAACGGGAATCGAAGCTGCGTCCCTTCCAATCCGGCGTAGAGGTTAGAACACTTCCCCAGTTCTTTAAAATAGTAGCAATATTGTATTATATACGATACCAATTAGTTTGGGTTAAAAAATCTTATAAAATAGGCATATAAGGAGCGTAATTGAAACAATTACATAATATGATTGAACATAATTGTTGTATTCCATTCATCCATCCATCATCTGCCTTTCATCGTCCACTGCTGGACATAGGCCTCCCCAAAATGGGGGTTTTACCATAATCACCACGCTTGGCAGGCGGGTTGGCGATCGCAGTGAATGTTTTTAGTACACAGGGGAACGCTGCTGCCCGGTCCCCCGGTAATCCCTTAGTCGGCTTTTACGACTCCCATAGGAAGAGACAGGGTGGAGCTATTCTTGGTGCCGGCCCCACACGGCAAACTGTTGTATTGTTCAACGCTAAAATACCATAATAATTAAAAACCGCTGAATCGCTATACAATTCAATACCTAAATTCTACTGAAATATAATTCAAAGACACAATTGTAGTGTTTAGTTACAGCGGCAAAGGCTAATTCTATTTAATATGTTGTGTGCTAACGTTCAAATAAAAACATTGCGGGATGAATGGTTCCACTGTTCGCTTCAAGTGCTTTATTACGTATTATAATAGCAACAGCTGTTTGCTCCGTCATTCTACAATAAAAAGTCAGTAGACATATCCAAGATGTTTCAACCTCTTTCAATTGAAACTTTAGGTATTGTTTTAGCTACCACCGAAGGAATGTAACATAGTTCCAGTGGCCCGCCAATAAAGGCGGAGAGACGGCACACGGCGGGTTTCTTTAGTGGGTGAAGGCCCCACACTACCCTGTTCGTTGCCCCGAACGACAGGGTGTGCGGTTAGGAAAAAATTTCCTGCCTTAACAAAAAAAAATTATTTAGCTATTTTGATATTTTTATGTATTTTTTTAGAACTCAACTCCTGGACCGCCAAAGATGCTTTGCCAATTCAATTGACAATTGCTCGGGACTGCGAATTGCGATAACACATTTAATTCTTAACGTCTTGGTGAATCTTAATTGTAAAATTAAGTTTACCTGATCGGTATAATGTATGCAAATACTTCCGACAGTTGGCGCAGGCGTAACCCGTTGCAGCCATCATATTAATCCTATAATACCGTCTGCCAGGAACAATTCTACGCTTATTTTCCACAACTAAACATTTCTTAATAACTGTTTGAATCCAAGACGCCCAAATTATAAGTTGCACACTTACGATAGTTCACCAACGAAGCAGTACTACTGTATTTATATATGTACTGTACTTATATAATATATGTACTGTATTTAGTATAAAGGCAGAAACATAGGGCTGTGTGTCTAAAATCCGCATCGAATGAAAAATATGACATTTTATACTTTAACTCTTGAAAACCCCGGATCCCTATGATATCCCTCATTACTCTATCTTCAAACCCTGGTCACCGTTTATCTAAAATCTAGAGCTTATGCACATACTGCTACTGGATAGTCTTCAAACAGCTAAACATTTTTTTAAAACTTAGCTAATAAAATTAAGCTACCTTATAAACAAACAAAACTAAATCAAATTCCCTTCAGCCGTTTCGAAGCTATGATGTCACAGATAGTCACAGAGGTACACAGATACAGAGGTTAAACTTATAGCACCCTCACCTCTCCGTATAAGTCGGGAGATAAAAATTAATAATATTTTTGCAGAATACTTGTTAATACGACATTTTAATGCTAATTACTTGGTGTTGAATTTTACTTAATTTTTTGTGAGGTTAATCGTGACCGAGACCATTCAATTATAATAAAAACATAAACGGTTGGTTAATCATGCCTGTCGGCGCCTCTAAGTAGTAAACCGCATGTATTTCACAGTGTGATGTGATGCGAGATAATTGAGACTCGATACCTTATATCTTGGCCACCCTCAGTCTTGATACCAGGACGTTACAGTCGTAAAGTACTTATTCTGAGGAAATATCTTTAATTTTTTTTTATAGCGAGATTGAAAAACTTTAACCCTTTATTTCACGTGCGTAGAGAACAACCCTGCAGTGTCATATAATGATAAAGATCGATAATAAATCGCCAACTTTACCATTAACTGATAGCAAGTAGGAAGCCATATCATTTACTGTGATAAAAAGTATTTTATGTGTAAATTTATGCTATCAATTACGTGTCAAATTAGTTTAAATAGAGAATATTAGCTATTTTTTATCATATTTTAGATATAAGTCGGTACTTAAATAAGTTTTATAACTAAATTATACCTGATTTCATTAAAGATCCACAACTCTATAACGAAACAACCGTCACCACACATTAAGATTCCAAATGTCATTGCCCGATTAAAGATATCACGTTACCCGTCAAATATATCTTCGGTGAAAGATTCACCTGTCTATTTATTAATCATTTATACGTGTAATAGATAAACGCATCGGGTGCATTAACTGCACGTAGATTACGTGCAGTCATTTATTTACATACACTTAAAAAATCAATGTACCACGAAAAAAGATTCTTGATAAGTAATGATATACTTTTGGATGATAACATAGCGACATTTATAAATTATAAAATACTAGCTTTATAAAAAATATGTCTCATATATTTAACCTTACATGGCTTATTTTTTAGTTCATGATATAAGTCTTTATTCTAAACTATTAAAACATGTAGCTTTATAAAAACTATATCTCATATAGGCATTTAGCCTTACATTGCTTATTTTTTAGTTCATAATATTAGTCTTTATTCTAAACTATTATAACATTAAATGCAATTACTGCGTAGACTTTCGTTTTTATCATATTAGTGAAAAGTATAAAATCTTATTGGCAGTTTCTGATTCAGTATATCTGTATTGTAGCTATTACATTTACGTTTAAAGAAATATGCTCTATAACTGCCACTATATTATAAATATAGGATTCATGACATAGCTAACTAGTGATGGTGACATGATATAGGTAGCATGGGCAAGAAGTCTCTAATGCTTACATTTTTTCTAAAAACGATGGATTATGTTAAACCATTGAACTATGTTTGAAATACGCAATGTTGATCAAATTCATAATTTGGATTAGAAATCGAAATTTAATTTTATAGATTCAAAAATTGGTATCAAAACATTTGTTCTCGATATTCATCTCGATTCCCTGCCGAATTGAAGTTTAAACAAACAATAAATGCAAAATAAACACTGTGAATTTCTACTTAAAGGTTCTATTTCGTGCAGCTAAATTATGTATTTGAACAATAATAACGAGAACTATGCCATTTATGATTACAGCTGGTCATTATCCTTTGCTGTAACAAACAGCTCGTAATACCTCGTACAGGTGGCCTGGTATAACACTCTTTCCAGCATTAATTAAAGAAGCATAAGAACATATATTAGTAAACAGGCCATTATCGCCCAATACAGCGCCACAGAATATTCATCTCGTGAATAAAAGTGATACAATCTTAAAGTAAGTACTTACAAATTATTTGTGAATGTGGAAAAATAGAACTTTAGTGCGAGCGGGATTCGAACCTGCGTCCTTTCCAATCCGGGGAAGTGCTCTAAGCCGCTAAGCTATCGCACCGATCAACGCAATCGGATTAATGCATATAAATCATTCATCCGATTGCGTTGGTCGGTGTGAGAGGTGGCGTGGGTCGTAAAGACTAATGTGGTGTGGAGATTGGGTATGACCGTTGTACGGTGCGATAGCTTAGCGCACTTCCCCGGATTGGAAGGAACGCAGCTTCGAATCCTGCTCGCGCTTTAGTTCTCTTTTTCCACATTCATAAATAATATGTACCTTAAAGTAGCTGAGCATGTCAAATGCTAAACTACAGATCAAAATGATACAATCTTACTATAAATAACAGTTAGCAATCAAAAAAATCAATTCGTAATTACATTTCCTTCCAATAACATCACAATTCAAATTAACACACGCTGATAATAAGAAATTTGTTCATATCTTTATTACACACTGTATATTACTATAAAACACTATCAATTAATATCGAATATTACTATAAGACATACGTAATAGGCGCCCATGGTCATTTAATGTAGTCGATCGCGCAATGACCCCGCTCCTGCGTCCGCGCAGCCCGCACCATTTGTTTTTGGGATATAATCGACCAATAACTGTACGTGTCGATGACTTGCAGCCGGAGGGTTGTGTTTAAACTTCGTTTGTAAAATGAGTTGAACTTTTGAATATTGAAACTTGTTATTATACTTTATTACGTATACATTGATGACCATTTCCAATTTAATTGTAGGTATATTATTATTAACTAGTTTCTGCACTCGACTTCCGTCTACGTGGACTTCAGAATTAGCTCAATATAAATACTCTACGGCACAAAAATTATCTTCTATGAAAAAAAAATAGCATTCTCACAGAAACTATGCATTGTGAGCATAAAAAGCCTATGTAAGTACTATCTGGGCTCCGAATTATATGTATAATAAATTATCATAATGAGGCGTGAAAAAAAAAACAAATAAACAAACATTTTTAACACATTTTCGCATTTATAATAAATAAGTACATTAAACACAAAGTGAAAAGTGTGAAAGCGAAAATAACAATCACGAGCAGGATTCGAACCTGCATCTCCTGGATACCGTCAAGATGCTTTGCCAATTCAGCAATCGTGACCCTTGATTTATTTTCGATTTCACATTTTCCACTTTGTGTTTAATGTATGTTGCTAAGCATGTCAAATGCTAAAAATATATATAAAAATATCTAAATAATAAATAAGTAATGAATATTATCGATAAAATAATCGATAATAAAAATGCTCTATCTATTTGGAGCTAATATAATTTCGAAACACAAAATATTTTTTAACACGCTTTTATTAGCTTCATACGTATGTTGTTAGTATGTAATACGTTTGTTAGTATGTATGTAACGGAATCTTCGAACGTGATTTTCAACCACTTCAAAACGTCGGATTGATTTGAAACTGCACACTTATCAAAGACCGATGACAATGCAATAATTTGCGAAGTTTATCCGTTTTTAGGGTTCCGTAGCCAATAAAGGACCCTTATAGTTACGCCACCGTCCGATGAAGTTTAAAGTAAAATTATCACAGCTTAGTAGGTTATATATTTCTTTTAAATAACACTTTTGATACTATTTCGAGACTAAAAAGAAGAAAATAAATTATAGTTCAAAAAACTAAAATAACACGCTTTGCAGACGAGCCACGGCCCACCTGATGGTAAATGGTAACCGTCGCACATGGACTCAACTATACCGAAAGTATTATCAAGCCGCTGCTCACAATTTCATTTCCCAGACATGAAATGAAAGCATAAACGGATCTCCTGATACAATCAAACCACACCGATATGCTTCATGGTCGGTCACACGGGAGATGGTGGTACCAACCCGCTCAGGCCCGAAAGCAAGTGAGTACTCCCACTTGGTAACCATCGCTACCACCAGTGATGCAATGATAGATAATTGCTTATTTCCCTTAGTCGCATCGTATGACACCCGTGGGAAAGAATGGGGTGGTGACACTTATATCCTTAGTCTATCACCACACGGACTAACAAATTAGCTGGTTATCCTTATCCTGTCAAAATATTTCCAAATTTAAGTTTGGTTTCTACAGACAGTCATAACGTTCATAACTGCATAATCAGTTGCGACATGACCGAGGGAGTGACAGGCTAAGGCGTGAGCCTGTGCGCTCTTTTTTTTTTTCTTACGAACACTGTAAAAAAGCTTCATCATTATTATAAATATTAAGCCAAGCGCTCTCTTTACGAAATACTTAATAAGACAGCTGCAAACGAAGAATTATAGCCGACTGACTACCTGTTATTTATTTAAAGTACTTTTATTATTTTTTGTAGAGTAATTAACTATAATTTTTCGCATGTACATAAACTGAGTGAAAGCCACACAAAAGATACACTATTTGTGAGGACATTTTGCCGCGATCAATCAATTATATTAATTTTAAACATCAGAAAGTATTGCGTATGTATAGTATGCTTATCTACTCGTCTAAACTATTATAAAGCTGTAACAGAGGTGTCTGTACATTTAAGATATTTGAGAAAAAATATCTGTAATAGGCTATATAGGCGTGTCTAAACACAAAACGATTTTTTTTAGATTTTTGTCTGTTTGTCAGTTTGTATGTTCGCGCATCACGCAAAAACTACTGAACGGATTTTCATGCAACTTTTTTTGTTTGATAGCTCTTGATTAGACTTAACAACTGGTATACATTTTATCCCGCTACTATATCGGGAATCTGAGATATTACCTAAAAACTAGCTTTTGGCTGCGGCGGCGCCGCGGGCAAAGGCTAGTTATTACTTATATTAAAATAAATCCCTATCTCCCTTGGTCACGCTGTAACTTGAGAACGACTTTACCGATTTCAATTATTTTTTTTTAAGTTTTTTATTACTGTGTAGAAGGTTCTTAAGGAAAGAAAACTTAAGACTTATTGCGTAGAAGGTTGGAAAATTTCAAAAAACTTAACGAATATTTTATATTTGCGTGGCTGAAAATACACAAGTAATTAAATATTCATAGCTAAGGCAGGACGTCTGTCGGGTCAGCTAGTTTCTTATATTTATACGCCGAAACTTTTGAACCATTCTGTTTTTTTATTGAAATTTATAATTATCAGGACGTATGACACCAAGTCACCAAGGTAATATCATTACTAAATTTAATTTTCCCGAGACTAAAACAGCACTGTCTTAATCATGCATGTTTGGACAGATGTATTTCAAGGAAAATGTTATTTCATTATGTACAGTTGTGATATTCTTTTATAGATAATGTTGTGTACTCACCGAATTTTTCAACAATGATTTGAGTTACTAGAGGTAGATTACTACTAGTAGATATATGTATCTATAATAATTTATTTTTAATAGGCTCGCTCCCTATTACGTGGGACTTAAACATAGTAGGCGAACGGTGGGTGTGTAATATACCTCTGCCTACCCCTTTGGGGATACAGGCGTCATGCTATAAAAAGAAAAAAGTAAAATGTATATCATATATAGGTTATGAAATGCTTGCGCTCAAAAACCACTGGTCTTAAAATGGCAGTTGTTCAAATAATCATTACTTAGGTTATAATAAACGCGAAATTGCGTTTGTTTGTTTGTTATGCTTTCACGTCGTAAATATTGTACCGATCGTCATGAAATTTTGCATACATATAGATTGGAGCCCAGAAAAGGATATAGAATACATTTTATCCTGTAATAATTGATAGTTACTGTGGTATAGCTATTTTTTCAAGTAGATAAATAATGTGCCATACGAGTAACATATTTATATTCTGAAGTCGCAGGCAGAATTTAGTTGATAATAATGATGTTATGATGATACTTCTATTGTTGTGTTTCACATAGTGAGTGAGAGCTCCGCAGGCCCAAACTCCTAGTCCTTATCCTTTGCTTATAATCCTTCTTTTCCACGCCATATCCCTCCCTGTCCTTGGAGATGGCGACGCGCGATTAATGCCACTCGTGTCGCTAGCGTGTATAGACTACGGTAGCCGCTTACCATGGTTGCCAACCGAGTACCAACCTAACTTTTAATACCAGCATTCTGTTTCTATCTTTACAACATTAGCTATTATTTTCAATTTTAGTTTTAACAACATTGTGGCAAGAAATATGTATTTTCTTTATTTCTTTCTTTTTTAATGTACGAATACCATTTATCCACAGTCGTCTCAATCACGATTTTCTTCAGTCAGGAACGGGCTGTACTTATTAAATGATGGTATGCTGTATACAATATTAAAATACGCATCCTGTAACAAGGCTCGTGCGCACCAAGTGCTGCACCTAAGAAAATTTTACCATAAATTACAATAATAATGCATTGTGTTCAGGCAGTTTTCTACAAACTACAAGCAACAATTGTTCTTGTAACGAGAGTCTTTTGAATAATATAGGCGGGTTTATTGTTAGTTACCTTATTATGTAACACAGGAGAAATATGCGGAATGAGTGTGGCATTTCAAACTATAATTTGGGAAAGCTTTATCATTTTTATTAGTGGTAGAGCCTTGCTTATACCAGCATGAATGGGCCGGCTCAATCGGGGAAGTACCATCCCACCCTCTCACATAAGATTAGCATGAACCAACTGTAGTACTCGTAGTACCTAGCGATGTGCTTCGTATGATGAGTGAGAATACCGGAGGCCGATACCCCGTTCCTATCCTCTCCTTATTATTCTACCTATCCTCTTCTTAATATATTTCCTATCCACCTTCTATCCCATTCCTTGGAGATGTCGACGCGCGAGTGATGCCTCTGATGTTGCTAGCGTCAGGTGGGATGTATGCTTGTTTACTATCCAAGTAGTATAAAAACTAACCATTGCTGATCTATTCTTAGATATTTTTTTATATGTATATTAATTAAGGCTTTGGTTTCGCAGAACCATCAGCCTAACATAAACTTAAAACCAACGTTGTTATTTCTGATCATAGGTAAGTTTATTCTATCAAACAAGTCACTGTTCAAATCATCCATATATAATTAATCGTAGTCAAGTCAAAGTCAAACTCCAGGTGGCCGTTACTAGAAGCTTCTGTGGAGTTTTGAAGACAACACGAAAAAAACACGTTTTGCTGCACCACACCGCTTGCCAACAGTGACGCACATACACAAATAACTAACGAGCAAAATGCCACCACATTTATACTTGAAGTAACACAAGGAATTGGACAACAATACAGAGCGGCGACATGATCTTCTACATGTTCCCGCCAAAACTCCATACTCTTTGGCACGAGTCTCCCACAGATTAAGAGAGACAAAGGCCATAGTCTATGGATTGGCATACTTCACAAGTAATCGTGAAAACTACTCTGGTACACAGGTTTCGTTACGAAGGTTTTAATTACCGCACAGTGATAATTTGTGAGCAAAGACGTATGTATATATAAAAATAAAATTTTTATGTCAGTATTTCTTGCGCTCTCATAAATCAAGGCAAGAATACAAAGACAAAATATATTAAAATCAGTCGGATTTGGTGTTAAGCTGTTTATCTACTCGCACAAGCTCCAAACAAGTTACGTCATTCTGAGCTACCGCGAGACACGTGAAGGCGCATAACTTAACCATAGCCACTGTGATAACTTTAGTTCAAGTAGTCTTGGCATGGCGCAGCATCTCCATGTATCGTAGGTAGTCACTAAAATGTATGTCTTTAATAGAAACCAGATAATTATAGTTCCACATAAATCTTACATTTAAAATTTTGCAACATAAAGCTCGACGCTTCGAGTATACAGAAGCTATACCTAAATTTATACCCTAAGGCTCCACGCTATCCTATCGACAGCTGAAAAATCATTGAAATATAATTTCCATAAGTACTGTAAATTAGGGACAAGTTATAAATAAATTCACGTCAAAAATGTCTAATGTTAGAGATAATATAGAAAACGACACGCACTGCGAGATCTATGACCGCAATTCACTTTATTAAAACAACCTATTAATCAAAATTATACCATTACACACATCATGTCTCGTGGACTAAGAATGTCACTACACTTGAATCCGATTATAATCATTAAATTTGCAAACAATTTACATCATTTAAATTTTTTTTTTTTATTATTCTTATTTTTGTTTTAAACTAGCCTTTGCCCGCCGCTCGTTGCAGACATTTAGTTTTTTAATTATCTCAGGATCCCGATATAGTACCAGGATCAAATTTATATAAATTTATTTAATCATTAATTTATCAATATTAATTATTAATGGAAGTAGGTATTGTAAATACCATTTTATACAACCCTTTGTGTGAAGACATCGAGTTTTACGTTAAATTATTACGAGTTAAGTTTAGATAAAAATTAAGTTTGTGTTTTTCAATGTTTTCTTTTGTTGTCTCTGTTGTGATTCGTTTTTTTGTGTTTGGTTTAATATGGGTGAAGTGGTGGCTAAGCGACAAAGCCCTTAAATAAATAAATAAAAAAGTCTAATTTATTATCTCAACAAAAAAATATTTTCTCAAAATTCGTTCAGCAGTTTTTGTGTGATGTACATAGGTACATACAGATAAACAGACGGACAATAATTTAAAAAAATATTGCTTTAGCTACTATCGCTATTAAAGACCCTACAGTATCTTATTCTTTCATTTCATATCTGTGAAATGAAATGGTGAGCAGCGGCTTGACAATACTCTCGGTATAGTTGAGTCCATGAGCGACGGTTACCATTTACCATCAGATGGGCCGTGACTCGTCTGCCACTACATGCAAAAAAAAAGGGTTCGTTTTTTTTAATATCTCCAATGCCCCTACATACATCAGCCTATTACAATTTTGTTATAAATTGATGTATAGATTTATTTATGACGTCTCTTCGTTTCAGCTACTTCTCTGATGTATCTACATCCCTAACAGTAGTACAACATGTGACTGCTTAGAGTGAGTATAATAAAATAACAGACAAATTATATTAGCCACTGTCGTTCATTGTTAAATTAATGTGCTACAAACTAAATTAAAGTAAACTTTATGTTATTCTATAGAGTACCACTGACACATTCAACGACATTCAATTCAGTAACATCTTTTGAATACTAAACTAAAATAAAGAGCAATTGATTTTTTTTAAATTCTATAAAAATTTCAAAGGCCACCAACGAATAGGTATGTGTATTACAATTTATAGCACCTACGTTTAGCATAACAATTAGGTATTAAAAAATAAATAGCCCGAGCAAATAAGTTTAAATCGAATTCCATTAAAACATAACTGCGGCTGTATACACTCGTCGAGACACAACGAGACAGGCAGAGGGCGAGTGTGTACATGGTAGCCTCGTCTCGTCTCGCGGCTCTCGCTATGTCTCGGAAGAGTGTCGGTTTTTTGTGCACGAGTCAAAGGGTCTCGGTGTGTCTCGTGGTGAAAACGAGAGCGCGCCTGAGCGCCTGTACTGTGCGCACACTCGTTTGCTTAGTTGCCCGCCAACTGCGTTCGCGTAAAGACGTGCTTTCTGCGTGCGACAACGATGTGGTCTAACGCTTTTTAGAAGCCTACCAAAGGCAAGCACTATTATGGAATCCTAAGAATGTCAGGCACAAGGATAACCAACTATTACACCTTGGTTGCGGATAAGCATCGAATTTGATATCCCCGTTGAAGATTTAAAAAAATATATATTCCCGTTGAATAGTTAAAAAGTTCTTTTTCGCCATGGTTTAATATATTTTTTTATGGTAAATGATTAAAAAATTACAATAGTTAATAAAAAAAATAAACGCCGCAATTGTTTTTTCCACGTCCATCGCGACGGGCATCCGAAGTTCAATTGATACGAGTGTGTACATGGTGCGCTCTCGTGTCAAGCCTCTACGAGACGAGAGTGGACGAGAAGTTCGCGAGACAAATAGACGAGTGTGTAAAGCCGGGGTAAATATAAATATTTAAAAGAGATTCGCTGCAAGGATCTATTAAAACAAATCATTCCATCGTGAAGATCCAAACAAGCTATTGACTATTCGTCAAATATAAGGAAAGCTAGATATTAAAATTCGATACATAACTACAAAGTACGTGATTGCATTGTATGTAGACGAATTTATTTGGAATAAAATTAGATACTGGTAATAAATCACACTAAAATGTAGCTTCGGAGCTCTGAATAACAATATTTAAATGTACGTATTTGATATTAGGGGACTAACAGTGAATATTGATAAGTACCCAATTAGATGATCACAGACTTGTAAATAGGTACTTACTTACTCGTACATAACATTTGATGCGTAAAGCAGTAATAAACTTACCCAATAGGTTATGTACTAGAAAAATAAGGACAAGCCCTCTAACCTAAGACCTTTTTACTCTGAACTTGTACTTACCTTTCAATGGGACAGGTAGATTTTATAGAGGAAACTGCAATCTATAAGTAGTCCCACTAATATTATACTCCCACTAATATAATAGATATGAAAGTTCATGAAGATATCTGTATGTTTGTCCGTCAATCACACCGGAATGACTGAGCAGATTTAGATGCAATTTAACAGATCGATAGATGAGACGCTGGATTAACATGTAGGACATTTTTTATCCCACAAAATTTATTAGTTCCTGTAGGATAGCTATTTATAGCATACAGACCTAAGCGGATTTGCACGAAATTTGGTAAAGTTACAGATGAATATGGCCGAATGACAAACGCACTCGGAATGAAACCCAACGAAAGATCGTCGAAACTTTTTAAGGGGGCTAGACAAGCACATAATATTTTTTATTGATTTCCTGTTACTTAAACAACTCTATGGACCAAATTTAGAAGTTTACGTAGACGAAGTCGGTGGCAGAAGCTATTTGGACAATAGAATTAAGTCTATGTGTATGTCCTACCTCGACTAATGGACACTGGTAATTAATCTGCTGGAACGCGCTGTGACTATTGAATATTAAAGTATGTTTTTTTTTATTAAGACGTTAACCACAACGAAGCGAGCATTGGCAATACCGTTTAATGGTACAGGTTTTTCTCAGCAGTAGTTTATAAACAGTTTATTACGGTGATGGGCAGGCATAACATATGTACAACATTTTACTACTGGAAGGGCTGGGTACCAAGTGGGAGTGCTACCTTGCTATCAGGCTTGAGCGTGTTGGTACCAACATCTCTCGTGTGACCGGTCATGAAGCACATCAGTGTGTTTTGGTTGTAGCAGGAAATAGCAGTTTATTCTTTCTTTTCATATCAGCGAAATTAAGTGGTGAGCCTGCAGCGGCTTGACAATACCCGGTATAGTTGAATCTATGAGAGAAGGTTACCATTTCAACAGGACTTATTCAAGTGCATATAAATAAGTTATTATGCTAAACAAAAATAAATAAATAAAATGCGTATTTTTATTTTATATTCCACATGTTTCTTTCCGCGTTATTTTTTTTCTGCATGGAACCCTACTCTTTTTCAATTTAAAAGTAGCCTATATTACTCCTTGTGACATCAGCCAGTGAAAGTTGCGTTCAAATCAGTCCAGCTGTTTCGAAGATTAGCCGGATCAAACGACAGACAAAGATTAAAAAACTGATTTTAAATTTAAAAATTGATTGAATTATATGCATTTAGAAAAAAAAACTTTTATTTATGTACATTTCTTTTTCACTCGTGTGTATGTCTGTTTAGTGATAGCTTTAAAAATATCAAACACTAGCATTCCCTAGATTTTCTTTGTTATATCTCAGGTTTTTGATATAGTACCGAGATAGAATGCATACAAGTCTGATCAACAAAAGCAATCAATTAAAAAGTTTCATCAAAATCGCAGACAAACAAATAGACAAAAATCTTAAGGTTTTGCGACACCTACATAACTACATACTCAAACCCTTTAAGATTAGGGATAATAAAGACTTATTTAAATATCTCTGCCTATTGTCTCTGGGAAATTAGACCCTTGGTTATTATCTAAAAAAAAATGCGATACCTTTTTCTTGTATATCTATACTATTATAAAGCTGTAACAGAGCTGTGTCAGTACATTTACGATATTTGAGAAAAAAATACTGTAATAGGCTATACATGCGTGCCTAAACACAAAACGATTTTTTTTAGAATTTTTGTCAGTTTATCTGTTTGTTTGTTCGCACATCACGCAAAAACTACTGAACAGATTTTAATGCATATTATATTTGAATGGCCTTGATTAGTTTTAAAAACTGGTATACATTTTATCCCGCTACTATATCGGGAACCTGAGATATAACCAAAAACTAGAAAATTATTTAAACTAGATTTTTTATTAGAATTTATTTAAAAGAACTAATATAATTATGGATTTTGATGCAATTTTTTTTATTTGAAAGGCCTTGATTTGTCTTAAAAACTGGTAGACATTTTATCCCGCTACTATATCGGAAACCTGAGATATAATCGAAAAACTAGCTTTTGGCTGCGGCGAAGCCGCTGGCAAAGGCTAGTCTAGGTATATAAGAATAAAATCAATTGCTGTTCGTTAGTCTCGCTTAAAACCGGCGCTCACTTGACGGGATGGCGCGCGATGGCACGGCAAAGTATCAACGGAACGCCGAGGGACGCTTCGGGATGCCCGACCGTCCCGCGGTATGCCGCGGCGTCCCGTTTCATGCCGTGGCATCCCGCGGTACGCTCGGTCTGTTTGTGAACGATATCAACGAAATTTGTGTGCCAATAGTATTATAATAAGATTCAAATTCATTTTCTCTTACAAAAATCGTTTGCCGTGCCATCCCGCGAAATAAGGGCCACCCTTAAAACTCAAAAGTGGCTTGACCGATTTGAATAATTGTTTATTTGTTTTGTTCGCTCTGCTCTGGTTTAAAAGTAAACAAAAAAGGGGAACCCTATAAAAAAAGAGAAAACTTGAAAAATTCTATATTGATAACTTTGTATGGGTATTTAGCTAACAGACGACAAAATGACAGCTGCTGTCATTATTTCTAATTCATTTGCATTGCAATTCAATTCTTCATTCTGGCGGTCCCGATGATTTCGCGTCGTTTTTTTTTTTTTCATTTTGAATGAATTAAGATAAATGTATTTTTTTGTTTAAACTTTGGCTTTGTGAAAGATCATTAATAAATCGAAAATACAGACGTAGAAAAAAAGATCATAATTTAATATTTGCATTGCAAGCAAATCTATCAAAATCCGATGCAAATCGTCATCTAGTCTATACTATTATAAATCTGTGACAGAGCTGTCTGTAATTTAAGATTAAAAACTGGTATACACCTAAAAACTAGCTTTTGGTTGCGAAAGAAACAACTAAGAAACAACTGTTTTCATAAGCACTACATACGTGTTCAGTGATGAGTGTTTAGGTACTTGCCGAGGATAAGTGGTGGAGTCTCTTCTACCTCTTCCACATAATGTTATTATAATAAGCAAGGTGAGACTACATTGAAGATCAATGGTAGACCGTAGACTACATATGCTTTTTCTATATCGAACAAGCTTCGGACCATTTCAATATATCACTTCAAGTTTTCATAAGCGAGTGAGACAGCGTTCATATTTTAAATACATATAAGTGCATTTAAAACTCCTTAAAAGTCTTTGAACTCCAAAACAAATACATTGTTTTATCCCAAATTTTATCTGCAAGCAAACCAGACATCTGATAAGGTTGACCCGCTTTCTCAACACGGTGACAGAAATTTATTATCCCGAAGCGCATTGCCCATAAAATTTTCTTGTCTTTGGTAAACTACAAACGTGTAAAGTACGTATACCAGGTTAAAAGCAGACAGTCCACAATTTTACATTCACACTGTAATAAATCTGTTTGGACTGTTAGTAAAGACATCTAAAACAAATGTGAACTGGAGATTTGGAGTCGCCGTTGGGTAACTGCGATAGCTTAGCGGTCCAGAGCACTTCCCCGGATTGGATGGGATGCAGGTTTGAATCCTGCTCGCAGTAAAGCTCTCTTTATCCACTCTCACAAATACAGTATGTCTGTGTTATACTAGCTCACACCCGCGACTTGGTCTACGTGGACACTTAAATGAGGATAACTTTTTTCTATCATCCGATTGAAAAATATTTTATTAGGTACCTAAGAAAAAATGTACGTAACCGCATACCCCGTCGTTCGAGGCAACGAATAGGGCAGTCTGGGGCCCTCACCCACTAAATAAGCCCGCCTTGTGCTGTCCTCTCCGCATTTTATTATTTCAGTGGTGCACCAGCAAATGAAATTAAGCCTAGATATTAATCCAAGTGATGCATTATATTAACAATGAAAACGGCATGAAATCCGTTTAGTAATTTCATAGACGTGCTCTAAAAACAGACTGACAAACAAGATGAAACAGAAAACTTTGTTTTATGTTATATATGTATTACTTTTTCATTTTTGTCTTTTTAGCTGTTCGATACAATCTTGATAATTTACAGTTGCATTCTAAAATTAGCTGTGCGTATTTTTGCAATAGAGTATGATACTAAGTATAATAGAAATTGCAGAGAATTTAAATGGGATAAGTTGGAATAGTGTTACGGCGTAATAACAGTTTGTTACTGTCGGTAATAAAGCTTCAAGTACTTTATGATACAGTTTTACAGCTTCATTGCTGCGCAGAAAATGTAAGTTGTTACAGGGCACGTCGGTATGTTACACTAGTTTTATAGAATAGCTAATTGAAAACATCAAATCTTTTTAGATCCTTATCAATATGGTCTTCCTTATCTATAATCTTAGTAAAATTGAGTTTGAGTATAATAACAAACTTAATAAAATCAACTATTCACTTACCTACTACGTTTCATCCTTACTAATATTATAAACTAGATTCTGCCCGCGATTCCGTCGGCTTCCGTGGACTTCATAATATAAATACCTACATAACTCTACGGACATTAATTATCTCGATATAAATAGCTATCAAACGGGAACCATCATTTTTATATAAAGATGTAAAAAGGTTTCATGACAACTTTAGAATTGCGCTTCAACTACAAAATACAATCTAATTCTGTCTTATAACGTTAGTAATCGTCAGCAAGAGATGCAGATTGAAAAAAACACCTAATAATAAGCATTATCTCCATAATACTAATACAAATATTATATTGCTCTAAAGGAATCGTTCCCACAACACTCGACACAGGAAATCTTTACTTTATCGGATTTGCAACTAACGCATAAGGAAAATGTACGTAAAGGATCCTTCAGTGTGTCATACTAATATTATATACATATAGTGTCAAAATATAACCATCATTCAACGCACAAAAGCACACAAACAAACATTGGCATAGCTGGTGTTGAATGAGTCAGATTTGCGCTCCCGTACTACCACGCGATACTGTTGGAGCCCACTCGCGTGTGACGTTGATAGTGTTTGTATAATTAAGTTTTTATTCCGTACCTTCTTACTTTTATACTTTATTTACGTTACTATTATAAAAACTATATATTTAAATTTTATAAAAATTGTGCCGTAACAAAAAAACGAGTGTGCTTTAGACCACACGACTGAAATGTTTTGTTAAGTTTTATATATATATAAAATTGTATAAATTATATATATACCTAATTATTAATAATGTTAATATCAAAACGAACGCGAGGCGAACGGAAGTTGATAGAGTTAGGTTTCGTATGTTACTGTAGGGGCAAGAGAGAGGTGCGAGCTCACAATTTCTTTCTCTCTTTCTCATTATTATAGATATTAACATTCCATCCATCCATCCATCAGCCTTTCGAAGTCCACTGCTGGACATAGGCCTCCCCGAGAGAACGCCACAACATGTGGTTCGCTCATATGGGGGATAGTGCCGTAATCGACACGCTTGGCAGGCGGGATGGCGATTGCAGTGGATGTTATTAATACTCGAGGGAGTGTTGCTGCCCACTTCCCCGGTATTCCCTCAGTCGGCTCTTACGACTCCCATGGGTGGAGAGGGGTGGGACAATTCTAAAGCCGGCCCCACACGGCCCCGGTATTAACAGTAATAATTTGTAAAGGTAGCAGCTTTGTACTTTATTACCACAAGCTTTACTACTCCACGTTAAACATCGCTACCAAACAGGTGAACATAATATCACTTCGCTAAAATAAACAAATTCGCTATGTGTGAATTTCGAACATTCAACATTCAAAGGCTTAAGAAGTATCGACCAGTCTAAACTAGTACTAAATACCTGTGTTTAAAGTCCCCGGCCTTAGTTTTATAACAGTAATATATTAATATCGCTGCTATTATAAACAGTTAGGCTTTGAACCAGGATACAAAGTACGAAAAATGTGAAATAGAAAATAATAGCGCATTGTTCGAACCCGAAACTTCTGAATACGCGATACTTCTGATACAAATGATTTACCTAGACCTAGCAGACTACATAAAAATGTCGTATCTAGTAGATTATAATACAAGTTCAAACTTACTACAAAAAATCTATGAAACTTCTCTTTAATCGGGACTAACCGAAAATCGTTAACCTATAAAAATGTTTAAATGATCCCATCGTTTAATTTATTCTTATCGGTCTAAGTACTACTGTTTTTACGATCCATTACATTTTAATGGTTCATTATGATTTTCCTGCAGCTATAATTTTCAACAAAATGTATATTTCAATCTGAAGCGATTTCTCCTAAAACCTTCGTGGACATTGGTCGATAAGAATATTTACATATCCATTAAAAACTTTCCACGTATTTGTGTAAGGAGATTGTATGATATTTGCTCCTAAGACATAAGATCTACATATTAATTGGGCTAATTCTCTAAATAAGCTGACAAGAAATAATATATTATGTTAAACCATCTTGTGTAAGCTAAACATGTATGAAAAGAAATAAAATATTGACCCACTTCCAGTTTCATAGCATTTATTAGGGTGCAGTTCCACTGACGCGGAGCTAGGCGGAGTAAAGCAGAGAAGAGCAGTGAAAAGTGACAAGTGTTTCCATTGAAGCGGAGCGGGGTAAAAGAGGTGCTGAGCAGACCAAAGCTACACTAAACTAAAATGCACAACACTAAAATGCAGCGTTGCAGTCAAATGCTTAAAATGCACCGTCCCGCTACCCTCCGCTTCGTGCCCTCCGTTCTGCACAGCTCAACTCCGTTTTATC
Organism: Leucoma salicis; assembly: GCA_948253155.1. Lineage (NCBI taxonomy): Eukaryota > Metazoa > Arthropoda > Insecta > Lepidoptera > Erebidae > Leucoma > Leucoma salicis. Next base: position 5,361,943 of record OX411820.1, on the reverse strand, counting down.
CGGCTCGGCGCCACAGGTTCAAATATTTTATTACACCGCTCAGTTACGCTCCGCTCCACTTACACTGTTTCCACTAATGCGGAGTGGAGATTTCGAGTACTGTGATTGGTCAATTCACGGCCCGCTCCTCTCCACTCCACCCAGTTCCCGTCAGTAGAAACGCACCCTTAAGGCCCTATATTAGACACGAAGCTCCTTTAAACGAGACGTAAGTTGATTAGTTGACCTGCTATGCTATGCTGGTCAGACGTGTTGATATTGTTGTCCCGAGTATTCCTTCTTTCTCGGTAATTTTGTCTGCTTAATATTATTTCTTTAGTTACCTCTTATGGCATCCAAATAAAATGGGGTGGTGTATTATTTATCCTTGTTTCAACTCTAAACGGACAATATCGGTTTTTCAAGACAACACCCAGCACTATTAAATACATAAGCTCTGTATCTCATTCACTTATAATTAACGGGCTTAAAGTGGGTTTGTGCAGGCCAAATACTTTTTTAATATCTTAAAGGAAATGTTCATATTTCTCCACTGCAATGTGAATAACATTACGTTGAAAATACTAAATCCTTTACATATTATAGAACTCCACCCTCCATCTAATGCAATTATCGGCCTTAAGAATTCGAAAGTTATTTGATAAGACTGTACACACATTATGTTAATCTATATTACGTGGAGGCGTAGCTGGCGTGTCTGTGCGGGCTTCATCATTAATAAGCGTCGTAGTAACATAGATATTATCAAAGCTTTTTTATTTTACTCTGTATTATATTAGACGCTAGAATCACTGGGACTATGACATGATTAGCCTTTTTTTTATCAGAAACGACTATTGATATTGAAAAGAGCAGGTCTCCTCTGCAAATCAGCGGGATTCAGGCTACATTACGCTGAGCCAATACGAGCCGTCGAGAATATTTCCCAAACAAGCAAAATACCTCACAATACTTTCTATCTAACAAACGCGACTTTTTTTATTGATAACGGTGGCAGACGAGCTTAAGCGCACCTGATGGTAAACGGTTACCGCCGCTCATGGATTCAGAAATACTAAGAATACTGCCAAGCCGCAATTAATAGGTATGTATGTGTCCTTTCCCCCGAGATCAATGCGATTTTTAAATGTCGAATGGTCGATATAGATGATTTTATCCAGAACGAATGCATAAATCGTATAATCTATAATCCTAAGCATTAAGGATAAAAATAATGTTCTAGTGACTTTGATTTATATTGACGTCATGCGAAACTGTTAGTTGCATATTGAATGTATTATGCTTACACTAATAAATATGCAAATCCCCAACAGAAAACATGCAAACTATGAGCTCTGAACGTAAGTAATGATAATTGTAATATTTGTCTCTGTCGCAATAAATCAAAATTTACAAACGGACCGAGCTGACAAGAACAAAACAAAACACGGACAGAACTCATTCATTATGTCGTCGCCGCAATCGTATTTCATGGAGCCTGCACTAACGTATACATTATTAACCTGAATATAACTCTTATTTTAAAGCAGTTAGGACTCTAAACATAACCTATCTCTTCAGTCATAAATACCTGTGAAGATACAGAGATAAAGATAAATTCAAATCGCGGGGCCGTAGTATTAAGAACCCGTAAATCTTACACTGAACATATATTTATTTCAGATCTCAGAAGATGAAGCATAAAAGATTTTTATTTCATTAGACTGTGAGATAAAGGGCAATGTTGATTTATGAATTCCGATCAGATAATCGCCCTAATTTAAGCGGACACATCCTGCTAGAGGATCATGAAGACTTTTTAGTCATTTTGGGTTTGGGATACCAGATTGTTGTTTTGTATCCGGACGCTGTTGTATAACACCTTCAAGTATTAAGAATATTAGGCACCGGTTAACATAATAGGTTTACTGCAGGAATTTTTATATAAGCTTGTAGGTAACAATGTTTTTCATTCTAATTTTACTTGTTATAAAACTCTCTATTTATACTGTATATTATTAAACAAAATAATATATTTTAAAACTTTACTTTGATATTCAGTAATTCATTAAGTTTATCACCAGTTTCCTCTTTCGGCTTCAGATCATTTTAATGGAATAATTAGTGCACGGATGCGTTAATTTCGTAACATCCTTAGAAGTCTTATTATGGTATTACTGGTAACAGTACGTTACGAATGAATGTGAAAATACAGGTCACGTTGTAAGTTAAAAGGTGTTAACGATAAGCGGCGTGAAGCTTGTTAAAGGGTGTTGATCGTAATCGGAGAAGCGGGTTTGCAACTTGAATATGGTGCATCGGAAACACATTTCTTTGTACCTAGTAGGTGGTTAATTTAAGTACAAAGATTGTAATCAAAGGCGTGATAAAGATCAAGTAATGGTTTGGCGGCGATGGTGATCACGATAATGATTGTAATGAATGTAAGAATAAGTCACAATTAAGAGCACAGCTACGAAATGGGAAGAAAATTAGAAAATATGTTATTATTTTTATATTGAAAATATGAAAACGAAAATGATGGCCACGCGCAGGATTTGAAACTACGTCTCCTGGATAACCATTCGAGACGTTTCGTCAACGAAGCCGTAGGTTCAATTTCAATTTCAAATTCAAATTCAAAAGCATTTATTTGCGAGTATGGGTTACATAGGTATATGATGTTACAGTGTTCGGTACATTGAGTAAGTGTCTCCATATTCAGCTTTTCAGCATGCAAATTATATTAACTCTTACACTAAAAATTTATCAATTTTACATTTATGATTATTACAATATTGAGATTTGTGTCATACAAATTAAAATAGATACAAATTAAAATAGATATTAATGAAATGTCAATTCAGTACCACTTATCATTTAAATATTACAATTATTACATTAAAGAAAGGAATTATTATTATTACTTATGTCAAATTTATCATGTCAGCTCTCTGTCCAATAGATATTCATTAACCGAGTAATAACATTTTTTTAATAGTATTGTCTTAAGTCTACATTTAAATATCACTAAGTCAAAAGTAATTTCACGATTTAGAAAATTAAAATGTGTTTAAAAGCTTTAGCTTTTAGTTTGCTTAATAATATTGCACGCCTCATAAGCGAAGCGTTGAGGTGTGTATTACTCTCGTTTCATGCAGAACAATTGGTTTTGCAAACTTAAACCGCCTTATTACAAAACATAGTCTAACTCCTAAACCAGGTCTATATGATCTTTAGACCACGGTTTAACAAAATTCTTATTACAAAATCAGTTTTAAGCGTTAAACCATGTACTAAAAGATAAACTACCAGGAAACCTAGTTTAAGTAGTTTAGGCTGGTCTAAGTCTAAAGGTCAAAGTAATGTCAAATGTTTTTATTGGAAGTTATGGTTAATATTAAATTATGATTTTATGTTTTTTTTATGTGAAAAGTGAATAATAATATGTTTGATTTATGTGAAAGATATTTAAGTGGCCGCTCTCTCAGAAATGCTCCATCCATCCATCAGCCTTTCAACATCCACTTTTGGACATAGGCCTCCCCAAGAGAACGCCACAAAGAGCGGTCTCGTCATGGGGGATAATGGCATAATCGCCACGCTTGGCAGGCGGGTTAAAGAAAGAAATGCCATGCCGAGCCAATATACCTACCTACACATAAATTCTTAGTTACAGAATTATCTCCTGTAGAATTGGATTCAATCAAGATAACATCCAAATTGTGTATGCGTTGTGAAATGTATTGAAAAACAATTCGTTGGCATACATCTTTTGTGATTTACCTTTGTACATAAAAGAAGATGGAAAAGGTGGGGCAGGACAAAAGGCCGAAGGACAAACAGAGAGGAGTAATAAAATACAACAATGCAATATGACATTATACCTATACCTTCTACATAACAACTATCACATTTGAATAAAAAATCCAATGGTGGACACTAAAGACAAATAGATGAGAATCAGCTAGCAATCTCAAGACATTAAAGTTTATATTTTATATAATGAGTGAATTTGTATTAGGATAAATAAAATTTTACATCAATTTTTCTTATCTAATCAATTAATTCTATCTATCTAGTTAATATAACGGTAAAGCATTGTATTGTGGCAGTCGAATCATGCTCGAATGGGTACCTATACCTAAAAATCAGTGCTGCAGCAGCCAAATGTTGGTTGGCTGAGGTAGGACTTTTTTAGCTTCGACAAGTTCTATAATATTGCATAAGTATAGTGTACGTGATTTGAATACTGTAGAAACTAAATAAATAGGTATTTATCTTTCTTTTCTTTGTTTTCCTAATACGTTACTTTCATTTCACTCATAAACTCTTCACATACCTATAGGTATCTTGCACAGTGATTAGGTATTAACACCCTGGTAAAAAAAATTAAATAGCAATAATATATATAGAAAACTAAAACAGTATTAAACGATGCACTAAGTATTATTTTAATAATAATATAGTTTTAGCCTCACAATTATATTTATACAAAAATGTTTCCATGGTATTCAGTATTACATATTCGCAACAGTTTTGTTTAATATTAATTTAATAAGATTTGTATTGTGTGCTGAGGTTTTAAGTAAGTAATAATAATTCACTATGAAACAATAGCATAGTGCCAATGCACTGGGCATTCCAGAGGTCTACTTCAATTTGCGTACCATATATAACTTCGCTCGTTAGAGACAAAGATTACAATACCCAATGTTAGAGAACTGAGACATTTATTAATAGGTACTAGGTACTACGAAAATACAAACATACATAGAAGCATCGACGTAAGTAAAAGAAAATATTTTAATACGTCCATGCATAGATGTAATTCCGAACATACAAAAGCTGAAAAGTTAACTAAATTATGTTGCGATGAAATAGTTTTGTTTGTTTATTGTTCAAGGTTTCACAAATTAGTGTTTTCTTGTCATTATGACATATCCTAGCGCAACAACTTTATTCCGTTTTACGTCCACAAAGATTGACCCGGGTAATCGTGTAATAAAGTACCAGCATAATTAATTTATGTATCAGAATAAATTGTAATAAAAAGAAAAGTGATAACTGATATAAAATATACTAATTTCTATTTATTTTCTTCGTTCCTAAATAAATCGCCAATATTTTTTTTATAAAACACGTTCCTTTCTAAGCGTGCGTAATGAATGGTGACGCACTGAACGAACAACATTATTTAGAAAGACCTAAATCGCAGTACTAGGAAGTCCATGGTTTAATTATTTTTTGTAATAAGACTAAGTTTAGTCAATAGTTTATAAGTTAGACCTGGACCAACTAGTTCAGGTTTAAACCGCGACTTAGTCCATGTTTTGTAATAAGACGGAAAATGTCTCTATTTATTTTATTTATCATATATATTGCACTTGCAAAATAATACATACACACACATATCAAGAAAAACACTATTTTTAACACTCATGATATTTTTGATGCCATTTTTGTCATTTAAACTAGTTACAAAACTGTTTAAAAAAGTTCTGTCTTGGACGTCCGTTTGTTGTGTAATGTATGTTCACGATAACAACCTAAATACTTTACTAATCGAGTTTTTTTTTTTCTTTTACAATTGTAGTTATACACTACGAATAGAGCGCTATCATTTTTCACGGTCTAATTCGATGTGGTTTAATTTTTATTAAATAAACAAAAAATTGTGAATATTTACGCTCGATTCGACACTAAAATCAGCGCCTCGTTATTTCGTGAGAACTATTTTTATAGACCAATATGGAAATACTTCTTAAAATTAGCGCTAGATGGCGTAAAACCACATAACTTTTTGAAATTAGCGCTATCTATGTGATTTATTGAAAACTACTTAGTAAGACCAATACATTATTAGTTCATCCATCCATCCATCAGCCTTTCGTCGTCCACTGCTGGACATAGGCCTTCCCAAAATGGGGGTTTTACCATAATCGCCACGCTTGGCAGGCGGGTTGGCGATCGCAGTGGATGTTTTTAGTACACAGGGGAACGCTGCTGCTCAATCCCCCGCTAATCCCTTAGTCGGCTTTTACGACTCCCATAGGGGTGGAGCTATTCTTGGTGCCGGCCCCACACGGCTTATAGCATTATTAGTTACTTATCAAATAATCAATTTTATTGTGAAAATGAAGATTATGAGGCGTGCACTTTTCGATTTTCCAAAGTATTTTCTTTTTTTTTAACCCATTACTCTCCTACTTTTGAGCACGGGTCTCCTCTCAAAGTGACAGGTGTTCAGGCCATAACTCCTACGGTAGCTCAATACGAGTTGACAGACTTTCATAAGCAGACTGTATTTGTATCTATTGATTAAACCTATAATTATAAATGGAGAACCAGTGTTTTTGTTCGGTTATACTGCGAAAACTACTGAACCGATCGGAATAATACTAAAACAACAAGATGCAGCGTGTTTCGGAGAACGTTTATATGTTGGTGATTACTTATCCGGAACCTATATTTTTGATGTGAAACATTTAATGCGGAGGGAGGGTAAAACCGGCTGTTAGCGTGGCGATGCTTATACCTAATAATAGCAATCCTATCCGAAATTGATTTTTCATCGACAATACTAAGACGCGAGCGAAGCCGCGGGGAATGTACTAGTTATTATTATAACTGCAGGCGTTAAAGGATTTTTTCAAACAAAGTTAAAGATATTTGTATTTGATTCTGTAATGCACTAGGTACCTATATGCTCAACACTAGTACCGGAGTATGCACCTAAATATAATAGTTACATGCTGGTGTCAGTATAAAGCGGCGAATTTTTGTATTAGAATTTTTCCTGTAGTGCTAAGTAATAAGTAAAATTTCTAATTTTTTTTCCTTATAGACTTATAACCTGCACTAAGGAATGATCCTTGTATCGCCGGGGACTTTACAAACATATAATGTCACGGACACCTGTCACCCAGACTCAGAACAACCATATTTGTGGATCACACAAAGACTTGTCCTGTATGGGAATCGAACCCACAACACTCGGGCCGGAGGTCAGTATCTAAATCCCTCCGCCACCTGTGCATTTATATTCAAATTATATCCTATTTATAACCCTGAATAACTGCTATAAGTTAAACGTTTGTAGGTATTATTTGTGTCTCAGTCTGTGGCATCATAGCTTCTAAACGGCTGGACAGATTTTGATTTAGTTTTATTTTGTTGGAACGGTAATTTTGAAATTCTTCTCTTTTAATCTGTTAATCCATTTCACGTCTTCAAACAGATGAACATGATCAGCTTTCTGCAATAAAAGCTGGTCGTGTTTGGGCCGATTGGATTGGTTTCAATGAATAAGTTATATATGGTGACTAGGGTCTGATGACGAAGTAGTAGCGGAAGATCAGAGTTTTAAATTTGTTTTGTATCATTATTGGAACTCTTTACACAATAGTAGACATGCATACATACAAACGGACAATGACAACTTATCGCCAAACTATCTAATACCCACTTTAAAGACTGCCAACATATATCTACGTGTAACATATTTAGATATTTTTATACATATTTTTAGCATTTGGCATGCTTATTAGCTTAAGCTTTTTCACTTTGTGTTTAATATGTGTAACATGATTACAATGTGTGATATAACTGCGACCACTTAACGATAAACCATTGACATAAAATATTTTTGTACCAAACCGCGCTTAGCTGCTTATTGGTAAATGGTGTAGTATCTATCTTATTTTTGATAGATTTTAACAACTCTTCTAATATGTATATTTATACATATTAATATATTATTATGCCTACTAAAATAAACTAGCTGCTACTTGCGATTTCATCCATGTCAAATTTATGTTTTCTTGCGGAATCCTAATAATTTAAAATAAACCTATGTTACTTCTTATAACATCAGCTATCTGCCAGTAAAAGTCCCGTCCAAATCGATTCATCCGCTTTAGAGGTGAACCGGTACAAACAGCGCCATTTTTTTTTAAAACAGTGGGTTGTTTAGGCTATGGAACAGGCATATCAATTTTATTTTATTTTATAGGTGTCAAAAGTTAAGAAGAGGTTCTGATATGGCTGCTGTCGGACCGGAACCCATCATAGCCTTGCCCTCTGCCTAGCTTCTTACCTACTCTGGTAAGTAAAAGAACTAGGGACCATCATCAACTCCATTGGTCGAGTCACGGTAAGCGTAGACAGGCCGAATCACCAAACAGTTACTTCGGCTAACTAAACAGCAATTGCGGACAGCTATCACTGGTCACGGATCCTTTAACAAACATTTATTAGTCTTACTCTTCAGAGCATGCCGGCAAGAGGAGGAGACGGCGGCCCGTGTGTTGCAGCACTGCTCGAAAGTCGCCACATACAGGACCAAACCAGCTTTGGTAGCCCAAGTTCTCTCCGGGAGATCACCAGCAATACCAAGGGGCTGCTGGCGTTCTTCCAGTGGGGCTGGATCGGGTGAGGAACTCACACCCACCCACACGCAAAACACGCGCTCAGTAGTGGAGTTGCGGCAGTAGGTGAGAACGGCCCGCCGCACCAATAACATAACTGTGTCAAAAGAAGCTTGTTTGTTTGTTTTTTAAGCTTTTACGTCTTAACTGTGGAAACAATCATTATTAAATTTTGAACACGATACAGACCGGAGCCGGCAAAAGGGGGTAATATGCTACTTTTATCGCAAAAAAATTAACGTTTTCTGTGAGATAGATATTTTTGGCGTAGAAAGAATAAATGTGCCGTAGAGTTACTTATTTATATTAACCATTTGAGACCACGCGGACGAAATCGCGGACAAAATTTAGTAGGTAGGTACGAAAATGGTAGGCTGGTAGTACTTACAATTTTAAGTAAATCGGTCATTGATTTTATCAAAATTAATAACATCTGCCACTGATTCTTAAGACACGTGTTTTTTTCTTGTAAGGTGCCCAAACAACTTCGATCATATAATGACAAATTGCGACATTTTGGTATGGATAGTCTATGGTTACGTAGACAATTACAAGACATGATGTTTCTCTATAAAATATTAAGGAATATATTTAACTGCCTATCACTCCTAGTATCATTAATTTGCGTTTTCCACTTCGTGTGCCTAGGAGTGCCCTTGCTAAATCAGGATTGTTGCACCAGCCGTTGGCCAGAAATAATCTTAATTTAAAATAAACGGTGGCAAATTGATTCTTAAACAATTTGGATTTTTTTTTAGATTTTATAGTCTGTTTATCTGTTTGTTTGTTCGCGTATCACGCAAAAACTACTGAACGGATTTTGATGCAACTTTTTTGTTTGATAGCTCTCGATTAGACTTAACAACTGGTATACATTTTATCCCGCTACTATATCGGGAACCTGAGATATAGCCGAAAAACTAGTTTTTGGCTGCGGCGAAGCCGCGGGCTTTGCTCAGTGCTAGTACATGTATATATATTTGTATAATGTTGTAGTGTTAAAAATAGTATAACAACTATTAATCCGCAAATTCTAGAGTTTAGCACACAGTTTCAATAAACAAATATTTCAGTTTCATTATACATATTATAAATATTCAGCCAGGAACTGGGGAATGGTACACTCATTTTCCTACGCCAGGAAGATATCGTTTAGAACGACAAACACCAATTGAGAACAAACACGAACTGCAATGAATTGATTAACACAAATAAGGATATGATTGTCTGAATAAAGGAAAATTGATAGGGAATTCGGAATGGTCGTTTTATATCACGAATGGTGTCATATTATACTAGCTTCTTACCGCGACTTCCTTTGCGTGGACTTGGCAATTAGATCCACAGAGAAATAAATACTTTGGATATTCCAAAAGTGCACGCCTCATAATCTTCATTTTTCACAATAAAATTGATTATTTGATAAGTAACTAATAATGTATTGGTCTTACTAAATAGTTTTCAATAAATCACATAGATAGCGCTAATTTCAAAAAGTACCTTCTCATGTCTTATACGCCATCTAGCGCAAATTTTAAGTATAGTAAGTATATTGGTCTATAGAAGTAGGTCTCACGAAATAAGGTATATAGGCGCTGGTTTTAGTGTCGAGTCAAGCGTAAATATTCACTATTTTTTTGTTTATTTAATAACAATTAACACCACACACCACCACATCGAATCAAACCGTGAAAAGTGATAGGGCTCTATTCGTAATTATACTGAATCGTATAAGAAAAAAATACTAGATTAGTAAAGTATATCGGTCGTTATCGTGTTAACATACATTATCCGAACATACCTACAACACACGGACGTCTAAGACAGAACTCTTTTAAACAGTTTTTTAACTAGTTTTAATAACAAAAATGGCATCAAAAATATCATGAGTATTAAAAACAATGTCTTTTCTTGATATGTGTGTGTATATATCATTTTACAAGTGCAATATATGATAAATAGAGATATTTTAAGTTTGAAAAATCAGTTGTTCTGCGTAAAACGAGAGTAGTACCGCTTCGCTTATGAGGCGTGCAAAAATGTGAGTGAGTGTAGCTACCAAATGTACTACGGGGAACTATTCGTCTGTTCGGGATCAAAAGTATCCGATATATTAATTTAGAATCTCATTTATCTAATTACCCAATTATACCAAATTCCGTTCAGTCATTCAAGTGTGATTAACGCACCTACAAAGTTCCAAACGTTTTCAGTAAATTTAAGTAGGAGGTTGAATATATTAATAAATTAAAATTTTTACTGTCCTACCATTGCGCCCGAGTTTCCTCTTACAGTGAGAGGAATCTAGGCCATAATCTACAACGCCGTCTAGTGCGGTTATGCAGAATTTGTTACATGTCGTAATAATCTGCACAAAATTCCAATGGTCCGCCAGTTCAGGCACATTGGGGGTTTATTTAATGGCGCGAGGGCCACACACTACCCTATGCGTTACCCCTAACGACGCGATGTGCGGTAACGTACATTTTTGCCGCCTTAACAAAGGAAAGGGTCGCAGATTTCCGCACGATGTTTTCCTTCACCAATCAGTGATATTTTGTCAACAAATATATACATACATACTATCGAAAATTTCGATAAATCAGAGGTGTGTCTTAAGAGGTTTCAACCTCACACAATGTTGTGTGGTCGATTAAGGATACGGATACAACTGATAAATGTGGTTCATACAAATATTGATACAAGAGCCACACGTGAGAACGTAACGCGTCAAAGATTAACATCCAATGTCTGTAGACGCGGCGCAAAGTTTAGCAGTCTACTGCACGCACCCGAGACAAACAGACGTTCTTTCAGTATTGTGTTCAACGACTGTTTGTACATTTTTATTAGAGATGGAAAACGAAAGGAGGAACGTAAAGTAACTGTTAAACAAAGACTTACTTGACCAGTATTCCATCAGTCGGCTCTTACGACTCCCATGGGTAGAGGGGTGGGACAATTAAAACCGGCCACACGGCTAATACCAATTACCATCAGTGCCGTATTTCTTCTGCAAACGTCATCGTACATCGATTCTGTGTCTTTTAAGTAACTAAACGACTTTGAATGTGGCGAGAAGATGTAATTAATTTATTTATGTAGAACTTTGATATATTAATTAAGAATCAAGTATACATTAATTGTGTCTATAAATCAATGCAGCGATTAATAATTTAGATAAGACGTCTTATCGTTACTTCAATTACATTAAACATGCATGAATGAAAAGAAAATGAATGTTAAGTAATTAGATGCCGAGATAATTCTTTTGTACGAATGAGTCCATGTAACACTTAATAGGTATATCGGATTGTGAATCACACTATATCAAATTCATAAAAATAACAAATTATTTGTGAATGTGCAAAAAGATAACTTTACTGAGAGCGAGATTCGAACCTGCGTCTCTTCCAATCCGGGGAAATGCTCTAGACTGCTAAGCAAGCGCAGTGACCGACGGCCATTCCATCTTTTTCCACATTCACAAATTATTTGGTGTTTAAAGTAGCTGAACATGTCAAGTGCTAAAATATAGATCAAAATATCATAAGAATGAATTGACAAGAAAAGAAAGTATTTTAGAATAAATATCTGATGAACATCTCTCTTTGCCTGGTTAAATTATGAAAAGGTATCCTAAAATACATAGAAGCTCACAGCTGTTTCCATGCGTGATACAAATACTGCTACAGAACCTATGCGTAAGCTATAAATACGAGATTATATGTACGTATTACAAAACACTAGTCATGAACTAGCCAATGATATAATTTATTCGAAGTAATTAGACCTGTGACTCGAAGCATTTAATTAACTGTTATTAATACGATGATAGTAGGTACTCAAAATAGTAAGGGGCTATCAATGTCTAAGTTACTCAAATGCAAATAGTTGACTATGTATAAACACTGCTTAGTGCTAAAATCAAGACTTTTCCTTACGTGGAGAAAAGTATTATTTTTATACTAAGCGGGTGGCACCTTTTTGATGTGAAACATCTAATGCGGAGCGAGGGTAAAATCGGCTGTTAGCGTTGCGACGCTTTTATTTTACTTGTCCCGTTCAAAGTTTAAATTTGACATACTTCCCTGTTTGATTTTTTTTAAGGCGGGAAAAAATTTACCTAACCGCACACCCCGTCGTTAGAGGCAACAAACAGGATAGTGTGGGGCCCTCACCCACTAAATAAACCCGCCGTTTGCCGTCTCTCCGCCTTTATTGGCGGGCCACTGAAACTATGTTACATTACTTCAATGGTCCGCTGGCGGTAGTATACACGGCCCACCTGATGGTAATAGGTTACCATAGCCTATCACTACTAAAAAAAAGTAATATGTATTATATCCGTAATACAAGCGACCCATAGCACAAGCGTTAAGCTTAGTTTGGGAGGTGGTACTAGGTACATGAAAACCAAAATGGATAAATTAATCCTTACTAAGTAATATTATAAATGCGACAGTGAGTTTTGTTTGTTACGTTTTCACGATGTAACTACTAAACCAATCATCATTAAATTTTGCACACATTTAGTAGGTATAGCGCACAGAAAATGACAGTCATTTCTTGGAAAAAATAATCATTCCTGTAGGATAGCTATTTTTACATACCGATAATTAGTGTACCATAAAATGAAATATTCAAAACTATAGTCCACGTGGATAGAATCGCGAGCTGAATCTAGTGCTAGTTAATTTATCCAGTTTGGTATATTAGATATTTAACTAATATTGTAAAGGCTTAAGTCCAACAATGTCACGTATATAGGCTGTATGCTGTATTGTTTATTTAATTTCTCTGCACAGATGGCGGTTGTGTGTTGAATCCCCATATGACAAGTTGACAACACTTTGTGTGATCAATGGTTGTTATGAGTCTGGGTGTATTTTGTGTCCAGTAAACTGTATATTTATATTCCCCTGCGATACAAGGTACAGGGAGTTGTCTTAAATAATATATACTAGGCCGGCCACGCCTTGCCACATATAATTCGTTCGTTAATCTATCTATTATAGAATAGATAGATATAGATATATATATTGATATAGATCAATAAAAATGAATCGGCTAAATGTATGTACGCGCATAACTTCCCAGCGAATTATCCAATTTAGTGCAGCAGCACTACCTGCACTCAATTGGATAATTCTTTTTATTTTGTGTTCGTTATCGTCAGAACAAAACTTTTTCAGACAAAATTAAAAAAAAAACGAACAGATCTTTTTATAAATCTCATAATATGAAAAGTGAATGAGACAAAAGACTGTGAGAGATCGTCAATATATTGACATAATGAAATTCAGTTATTCAGCCAGCAATTGTAACTACAAAAATATTGACAGTATGGATATATATCGCATTAAATTCAATAAAAGCTTAAGGAAAACCGAGAAATATTGTACTTACAAGGCATTACATTATGGTCGAATTGTTTAATTGTAATTTTATTTCATTTCATGTTCGCATTTTAAACGGAAGGTTTTCTCTCATTTTTTGTCATTAAGTATGTATGTACTTTTTAATTTGATGGGTTAATTCCTTTCGATACATCAAACGTTTGGAATTATTGATAATGCGACTGATTTGAATTTACCGGAAGAGTTACGTTTCCTTAGTCCGCGACATAGGTACCACCCTTGTGAAACCGAGGTTGGCTTAAATATTAAAACAAGTGTTTCAGAAATTTTGAAAACATTCACGAAAAAAATATATGGTGGTACGAAATTCCCCGGCTCAGCTAGTTTTGAAATAAAAAAGGAAATAATAATTTGGATAAAAGATTGTTTTTAAGTAGTTTCGTAGATCATCGCGGATGAACACTGTGACAGGGCATTTTTATATACTTGTATGTCCGTGTGGTGACGGACTAAGAATACAAGTGTCACCACCCCATTCTTTCCCACGGGTGTCGTATGAGGCGACTAAGTGAAGTAAGCAATTATCATCCATTGCATGACTGGTGGTAGGGCTGGGTACCAAGTCGGAGTATTCACTTGGTATCGGGCCCGAGCGGGTTTGTACCACCATCTCCTGTGTGACCGGCCATGAAGCACATCGTTGCGTTTTGGCTGTAGCAGGAGATAGCCATTTATTCTTTCATTTCATATCGGTGAAAAGAATGGTGAGCAGCGGCTTGACAATACTCTCGGTATAGTCGAGTCCATGAGCGACGGTTACCATTTACCATCAGATGGGCCGTGGCTCGTCTGCCGCTACATGCAATAAAAAAAAACCTACATTGACGGTAATTATCTTGTATACTTATTGCTTTTATTGAATGAGGAAAATTACCAGTGCAACATGGAGAAGATTGTGTGCGACACAGTTAACGTCTATTTTCGCGTGGTCCTTCGACCTTTTCCGTTACTTTAACGTATTAGTGACATCACTAAGTCCTGATTAGTCTATTAGCTAATAGTCACCCTTCATTTCCATAATGATTGCAATTATTAAATGCCGCATAATTGTTGTTAATAATTTCGGTTCTTCCTCGTAAGTTGTTTAAGGAGATATTAATAACGGTAGGGATTTATGGTTATACAATTTATTTTTATTAAAATTATATATTAGCCTTTGCCCGCGGCCCCGCCGTAGACAAAAGCTAGATTTTTAGGTTATATCTCAGGTTCGTGATGTAGTAGCGGGATAAAATGTACACCAGTTTTTAAGTCTAATCAAGAGCTATCAAATATAAAAAGTTGCATAAAAATCCCTATATATAACCTATAAAGCCTAATACAGTAATTTTTAGTAGATTATTTTTATATTATTATTTATTATTTTTAGTCGTATATTCTAAACTTCATGCGGGCGAAGTCGCAGGCAGGATGTAGTAGTAAATAGATGGCCCACCCGATGGTCAGCGGTTACCGTAGCCTATAAGCGGTAGGTAGTAAGACGCCAGGAACATCACTTACATGTTGCTCTAGGTAAGGCTCTACATAGAGTTAAAATATTTAATAGTAATTTGTTCTTTTCTTTTTTAATGACAACACCCTTTTTTTTTGTTAAGGCGGGAAAAAATTTTCCTAACCGCACACCCCCTCGTTCGGAGCAACGAACAGGGTAGTGTGGGGCCTTCACCCACTAAAGAAAGCCGCCATGTGCCGTCTCTCCGCCATTACTGGCGGGCCGGCCACTGGAACTATGTTACATTTTAGATATTTTTATATATATTTTTAGCATTTGACATGCTTAGCAACATACATTAAACACAAATTGATAAATGTGAAAATCGAAAATAACAGTCACGAGCAGGATTCGAACCTGCATCTCCTGGATACCGTCCAGATGCTTTGCCAATTCAGCCATCGTGACCCTTGCTCCCGACTGCTAATCTCGATAACACATTCATACTTAACGTCTTTGGGTGACGCCTGCACCATCTGTCGGAAGTATTTTCATACATTATACCGACCAGGTAAACTTAATTTTACAATTAAGATTTTACCTAATAATGACGCAAGCCCTATAAATATTTAGATATTATTATATATATTTTTAGCATTTGACATGCTTAGCAACATGCTTAGGAAGGATTCGAACCTGCATCTCCTGAATTGGCAAAGCATCTGGACGGTATCCAGGAGATGCAGGTTCGAATCCTGCTCGTGACTGTTATTTTCGATTTTCACATTTCTCACTTTGTGTTTAATGTATGTTACATTTCTTCGGTGGTTAATGCACTAAGGAATACTCCTTGTATCGCGGGGACTTTACAGATATAACAATTCACGTACCTACACAAAGTACACCCCGACTCAGAACAACCATTTGTGGATCACACAAAGGGTTGCCCTGTGTGGTAATCAAGCCCCCAACACTCGGGCCGGTATCTGCGCCACTCCGCCATCTGTGCAGTCTCAGTATTTATAAAGTACTAAATTCTGCCCGTTACTTCGCCCAAACACGTTACTTTACAGCACATAGGTGCTTTCCTGGACTGCAGACTATATGTACGCAAAATTTCACGATAATTGGATCAGTAGTTACGGCGTCATTGCGAAACAAACAAACTCACACACGCATTTATTAGTAAGGATTGTGAGCAATGTGAATATTTACCGAAAACTCACACACTTCGACAGTTATTAATAAGGACAATATATTCCTATCACGTTAGCAATTGTCATACATATTTACAACTATTCTGTCTCATTGAACCGCATGTGGTTAGAATAGAAAACCGCAGTTGATTGAATCACCATTTCCAAAACTGTCCAACAACCAAAAACTGGCTCGTATAATAACAAGATTTTATTTTATTTATTTATTTAATTTATTTGGGACAAGAAACAATTACATAATATGATTACATGTACAATATATTAGTTGTTATTATAACAATAGTAATTATGCAATCAGCACCCTTATCCACGAAATCCGCCGTGAGGATGGAACCAGCTTTAGAATTGTCCCACCCCTCTCTACCTACGGAAGTCGTAAGAGCCAACTGAGGGAATAACAGGGGAGTGGGCAGCAGCACTCCCTTGAGTATTAACAAAATCCACTACGATCGCCAACCCGCCTGCCAAGCATGGCGATTACGGCATTATCCCCCATGACGAGACCGCTCGTTGTGGCGTTCTCTTGGGGAGGCCTATGTCCAGCAGATGGACGTTGAAAGGCTGATGGATGGATGGATCCACGAAATAAAAACATCAGGAAATATGTTGGTAAAGATTTAATAGTTTTTGGATTTTCGTTGGAAGACGGACCTGAAGTACAGTTTATAATTAAAGAGATCACCTATGGTATTGCTAGCGTAGGCTACGGGAACCGCTTACCATCAAGTGATCCGTATATTTGCCACCCTCTTTTTGTTGAAGCGGGAAAAAATGTACCTAATGTAAGGAATAATCCTTGTAACGCGGGGGACATTACAAACATACAATTTCACGGATACAAAGTACACCCAGACTCAGGACAACCAATTAGTGGATCACACAAAGAGTTGTCCTTTGTGGGAATCGAATCCACCACACTCGGGCGGGAGGCCAGCTTCTAAGCCACTCCGCCATCTGTGCAGTTTACACAGAAGAGTTATTGTAAGTATTTAAGGATAGCTGCGAAATAAAACTTGGGTAGGTACTTAGTAGTCAGTGCGCTGAGCTGATTCGTAGATCAATTATCTTTCTAGCCCTTATCAATATTGCTGTCTGACCTTCGCAAAATAAGGATTGCGATATCAAAGGTTAGGTCAGATGTTAGCTTACTCAATAAAGCGGTACCAGTGGGAGGTCTATCAAATACGGCACATGACGGGTTATTTAGTGAGGACGGAAAGCACAGGCAAAACATTAACTATACTATAATAAAATTGTAACGGGCTTGTTGTATATCATTCTTAACTAGAGGGCAGCACTGTGATTGCACGGAAAATAATCTTGTTATAGTGATGATCTGTTATATTGTAAGAACACTTTTTCTTTATGATTTGATAAAATTAAATGTTATATTTATGTTAGGAGTGTGTCAATTAATTCAAAAATCAATATAGTAAGGCTGTTGTCTGCACTTATGAGATATTTAGGCAATTTTAATCGTCTTTATAACAACAATAAGAAACCATAAAAATCATTTATAGAATGCGTTCGTCTGTGGTGTGTGTGTTGTTCGAGTATCACAAAAACTACCATACGGATTCTAATGCTTTGTTCGTTTGATAGATACGTAGATATAGTATATACTGACGTATCTGTTAGACTTAAAAACTGATATAAGTACATTTTATTTCGCTGTTATACACGGCACCGCAAATATAACCGGGCCAAGGGCAAATGCAATAATAACACGTAATTTAGAAATGTGACCCATGTGGGTGTAAAGACTATAATCTAGAAATTCCGAACCAACTCTCTAATCCATAGGTCGGCTACCTTTTGGCCGCCAGGGGCCATAGGGGGGCTATATAAAGGAAAGCGGGCCGCATTTGTCATATGATTTAAAATTTAAAGACATTTTATTTTTATTTTATTAAGAGAAATAACGAAAAATAACAAAAAACTTAAACAAATCAAATAAATATTGCGAATTTAATTTTATACTCGGTATCATAATGGCGTTTCACGTTATACTCATTTTGTATAGCAAAGGTTTTTTTTTGCCATATTAAGCGGTTTCTCATTACAATTAAGTACAATAATTATTATTAAAGGGGCCTGTGAATGTGAGCAAAACCAAAGTAATAGTTTTTGAAAGAGAAGAAGCCAGAACAGATGTTAGAGTAGCAATAGGAAATGGTGTGCTAGAACAAGTGGATCAATTTGTATATCTTGGATGTGGATTCAGTCGGGATGGAAGGTACACCACTGATGTAGAAAGAAGAGTGAATGCGGGAAATAGAGTGAACGGAGCATTGGGACAACTTCGCAGCCACACCTCAGCCAGAAGGCACGTGTCGCAATACACAACGCAGTGCTTGTCCCAACGTTATTATATGGAAGCGAGAGTTGGTTATGTAAAAAGGAGCATGAGAGTAAAATCAATGCGGTCGAAATGCGATCTCTGCGGAGAATCTGTGGAGTGAGGCTGACTGACCGCATTCGTAACAATGACGTAAGAGAGCGTGTAGGTATGAAAGAGAGTATTGGTGTAAAGATGCGAAAGGGAATGCTCCGATGGTTCGAACATGTGGAAAGAATGCCGGACGAGCGACTGGCTAAGAAGATATACAATGCGAAAGTGGAAGGATGTAGGTACAGGGCGAGACCGAGACTTACCTACCTAGACCAATTTGGTCATGTATTGAAGGAAGGTGGAGTCAGGAGTCTCCGAAACCGGCGAGCGTGTATGAAGAGAGTTATGAATGTTGAGGAAGCAAGAGATGTATGCAAGAATAGAGCCTCTTGGCACTCTGTTCTCTCTGCCTACCCCGCAAGGGAAATGGCGTGATGATAAGTATGTAACCATAATTATTTACGTTATAGTTACTTATTATTATTTATTTAGGTATATCAATTAAAATGCTAAAAAAATACAATCCCGGGCCGCAAGAGGGTTGCTCGCGGGCCGCGTGTTGCCGACCACTGCCTATTCTATATTATTTATTCAAAAAGTCGGGTTATAAAATGTGTAACCATTATAACTCAAGAACGGCTAAGCTGATTATTATAACCTATGATTTGTTGGACAGCTGTTAATAAAAATAAAGGAAGAAAAGTCATAAAAAATATTATTTTGCTTACAGTTCGTATGAAAGGACTTTTTTGATGACAAAACTGAATGAATTTACAGCATTCTGAGGCGTTACGAAGTTCACTAGGACTACTACAATATTAATTAATAATTTGTGACAATGTTCAATATATTAGGCACAAAACCAAGCATTGGTGTGATTAAAACTCTCTAGAGAATTAATCGTAGCGGAAGTTTAATTTAAAGACATGCTGCCTAATTTAATTGAACGCAACGTGTTTGAGAGACACCGCAAGCCGGCATTGCAATACCACTTAAACGCATTAAGTACCTACTTAAGTTTTGAGTATAACTTAAGAACATTAGTTTGCCACTTTCAAAGAAATTCACTGATACACGGCGACACTAACGTTAATTACAAACAGGTGTGTTACCGGGAGTGTCTACTTTAAACTTTTTCTTTACAATGTTATGAAAAAGCTTCGATCAACAAGGCAATAGATGTTGCGTCGGCCCAAAAAAACCGTTTCGGTAAATAACAGCGCACTTGAGAAGTGAGCTCTTATTTTGTTTAGTTGCTATTTAAGCTTGATTTCACAGTAAATGTTATTTGTCTTTTCACTTTTAAATGGCAGTAGTAAATAAATTATTGCGTTGCTCGTTTTTTGTAACGAATGATCGTAAATGTAAGATAATATTTTAAAGATTTGACTTTATTACTAAGAGCCATGATTGTAATTAGGTTGAACTTAAAACTGTTTTAAAACCTATGTCTCAGATCGTTAGTAAACAGATGTAGCTGTACATAAGTATATATTCACAAGGGCAGTTTTTAGCTTGATTTTGTTCGTGACACTGTATCTTATTGGTATTGATAATCGAAGTGAAAAAGTTTTAAAAATAAAACTCATGCTGAAGACAAAGGGGTGTAGAGCTGTTGTCCCATCAAGTTGAGAGCTTTAATATCTTTTGCCTTAATTCGAACATGATATGCGATAGACGTTAGATAGATGTTGATAAGATTTACAGCCTTCCAGTCTCTTTCTCTTTAATATAGTATTACACACACTTAATTTTAAGTATCTTTACTATTAACACAGAACTACAGATTTAGTACAGAATTATTATAAAGAGTGAATAGAAATTTTGTGTTTTTTTTTATTGCATATGATGGCAGACGAGCCACGGCCCACCTTATGGTAACCGGTTACCGTAGCCTATAATAGACACTAGCAACACCAAAGGCATCACTCGCGCGTCGCCAGTTCCAAGGAAAGGGATAGGCGGCTTCATCCATCCATCCATCAGCCTTTCGACGTCCACTACTGGACATAGGCCTCCCCAAATTGGGGGTATAGTGCCGTAATCGCGACGCTTGGCAGGCGGATTGGCGATCGCAGTGGATGTTGTTAATACTCGAGGGAGTGCTGCTGCCCACTCTCCCCGGTATTCCCTCATTCGGCTCTTACGACTCCCTTGGGTGGAGAGGGGTGGGACAATTCTAAAGCCGGCCCCACATGGATAGGCGGCTTATAGGACGATAATAAGGGAAGGAGGAAGAGGATAGGAAGGATAATAAGGGGAGGATAAGGGAGGGGGTTTGGGCCTCCGGCGCTCTCATTCAGCATACGAAACACAACGGTAGGAGTAACTACCGTTGTTTTTAGCTTATCTTCTGTGAGAGGGTGGCACGTCCCCGATCGAGCCGGCCCATCCATGCTGGGATAAGAAACGCTCTACAACTAGATAATGTTGCAGATCTCAGAAAAAAATCGTCAACTGAGAGCTTTACTGAAGTAACCCAAATGAAAATAACTAGCTTATACTAGCTATCAAATAACCACAGGTATATTAAATAGTTAAAAAATATTAAAAGATATCCATATTCATTATCCATGACAAATAGTATGCAAACAACTAGGTATTTCAACTAAATTACACGTTAGTCATTTGTTACAATTGTCAAAACTTGTATAAAACATTAAGGCGGGAAAAAATGTTCCTAACCGCACACCCTATCGTTCGGGGCAACGACCAGGGTAGTGCGGGGCCTGCGCCCACTAAAGAACCCCGCCGTGTGCCGTCTCTCCGCCTTTATTGGCGGCCCACTGGAACTATGTTACATTCCTTCGGTGGTACTTAACGTACAACCCTGTATTTACGACGTAGAGTTCAAGTGTGAATGTGAGCAAAGCCAACTTAGTCTTTGAAAGAGGAGAAGCCAGAACAGTGTCAGAGTATCGGTTGGCAATGTTAATAGAACAAGTGGATGAATTTGTATATCTTGGATGTGGATTCAGTTGGGATGGAAGATACACCACTGATATAGAGAGAAGAGTAGATGCGGGAAATAGAGTGAACGGAGCATTGGGACAACTTCTCGGCAGTCACCACATCAGCCATAAGGCACGGGTAGCAATACACAATGCAGTGCTTGTCCCAATGTTACTATATGAAAGCGAGAGTTGGGTATGCAAAAAGGAGTTTGAGAGTAAAATCAATGCGGTCGAAATGCGATCTCTGCGTAGAATCTGCGGAGTGAGGCTGACTGACCGCATTCGTAACGACGACGTAAGAGAGCCAGTAGGTATGAAAGAGAATATTGGTGTAAAGATGCGAAAGGTAATCCTCCGATGCTTCGGACATGTGGAAAAAATGCCGGACGAACGACTGGTTAAAAAGATATATTATACAATGCGAAAGTGGAAGGATGTAGGTACAGTGGGAGACCAAGACTCACCTACCTATACCAAATCGGTCATGTATTGAAGGAAGGTGGAGTCAGGAGTCTCCGAAACCGGCGAGCGCGTATGAAGAGAATTATGAATGTTGAGGAAGCGAGAGATGTATGCAAGAATTGAGCCTCTTGATACTCTGTTCACTTTGCCTACCCCGCAAGAGAAATGGCGTGATGATAAGTTAGTAAGTTAGAGTTCAAGGCAGATGTTGTAATATATCACGTATTTGCCAGTAATCAGTCTAGAACGATAAATAGCTACACTTAACATTACTTTGTGAGGTCTTAGATACCCTTATCTTATAATATTAAGACCTTGTAGTGTTTTCATTCTATAGCGTATAATTATAGGAGCTAAATAAAGTAAGCTATTGAATACAATGCTATGTACTACCTCAAGAAACAGAACTATTAGCCCTTTAAACTCATTGCAGCTAGCTTTACTAATATTACAAACTATCCCCTAGTTTTTAGGTTATATCTCAGAATCCCGATATAGTAGCGGGATAAAATGTATACCAGTTTTTAAGTCTAATCAAGATCTATCAAATAAAATAAGTTGCATCAAAATCCGTTCTGTAGTTTTTGCGTGATGCGCGAACAAACAAACAGACAATCTAAAATAAATTGTTTTGTGTTTAAACACGCCTATAGTATATAGCCTCATACAATTTTTTTTTTCTCAAATATCTTAAATGTACAAACACAGCTCTGTTACAGCTTTAAATTAGTATAGATGTATGCCGGACGTGCGACTGGTTAAGAAGATATACAATGCAAAAGTGAAGACAGGGGGAGACCGAGACTCGCCTACCTTGACCAAATCGGTCATGTATTGAAAGAAGGTGGGAGTCAGGAGTCTCCGAAACCGGCGAGTGTGTATGAAGAGAATTATGAACGTGGAGGAAGCGAGAGATGTATGCAAGAATAGAGCCTTTTGGCACTCTGTTCTTTCTGCTTACCCCGCAAGGGAGATGACGTGGTGATAAGTAAGTAAGTACATTTTTTTCCAAATGTAAAGAAGGAGGTTTTTGGTTAAAAATTATGTTTAATTCCATCAGCCCTTCATCGTCCACTGCTGGACATAGGCCTCCCCAAGATAACACCACAACGAGCGGTCCCGTCATGGGGGATAATGCCGTAATCGCCACGCTTGGCAGGCGGGTTGGCGATCGCAGTGGATGTTGTTAATACTCGAGGGAGTGCTGCTGCCCACTCCCCCGGTTATCCGTCAGTCGGCTCATACGACTCCCGTGGGTAGAGGAGGCGTGGGACAATTCTAAAGCCGGTCCCACACGGTATGTTTAATTATTAAGTATATATTAGACGTTTAGGTAAATATTCCTTAAAATATACCTATCTAATTGACAATTAATTATGAAATAAAACTCTTCAACCTTTTGAATACTTTACAGCATTCATGATCACGGGTGGACTTAGATATTAGACCATGGACGTCAAACATCTAAGTACTTAAGTCGGGTTATTAGAAAATCAAGTAAACGCGATATATTTCGTAAACGTTGTTTTATTTCATAAAGTGTAATATTCACGTAAATATCAGGAAGTATTATGGCAATAAATTCTAAAACTGTTGTGTGGTTTAAAAGAAGCTAAAACCTATTTTTAAACACTTGTATATTTTTCATTTATTTGTAGCTAGTAGGTAATAAAATAACCAGTAACATAAAGTAACCTTGTGGTGAAAGATATCCATTTCAATTGTTAGATACAAATATTTGATACAAGCATGACACACGTCAACTTCAACTGCCTTACAAGATGAACCCTTCTAATCTATAATCTTTTTCTTTCTTTTTTCATTTTTTTTTATTTATATTCGAGCTAAGGCTCTATGTAGTGACATCTGAGATGAGGAATATAATTCTATTAATATTTTAAATACGAAACTTTGTAAGCATCTTTAGATGTTCTTCCGCGAATCAAGCCTAACTAAACGCATGAAGGGGTTTGTATGAAATATTGTAGCAGAGAAGAGATACTAGAAAAAGGTGTAATATGTACAGAGTACTTTCTATGCCGATAAAATAAATCCTTAAGGGTAGCTACTTTTGGCATATTCATAGGCCAAACTCTTAAACGGATTTCAAAGAGAGATTTACAAAGAAATTGTTCTCTGAAACACATCATATTTTATTTCGATAAGGAGTTCCTGTAGGATAGTCTTAAATCACTTAATAGATTTGAATTTTACAGTCCACGCAGACGGACAAGCAGGCAGAGCCTGGTTGGTATATATAAAAACTCGTAAGATTTTGGTACTGTTTTACTCTTCGAATATCAATACCATAGGCCCCCGCCTATGGTATCGAGAATTGGAATATTTTCTGTCGTGAAGGTGAAGTGAAGGTTTAAATTAAACGCATTAATGCCTACTTCATCATTAAAACTTCATAGGTTTTGATTTTGTTTCTTCACTATTAAAACTATTTATGTATTTATGTAATTAAAATTTTAGATATATCTGTAAATTTCAGTAAATTTGCCTGAATTTGAGATAGGGTTTCGACGGATCTTAATGATGTCTCGCCAAAAACTCCCGAAACTTGATATAAAGAGTAGTGTTACCAACTATTAAATAACATAATTCATGATCTCTTTTGGATAGAAGACTCATAGAAAATTTATTTAGTTGTTTTTAATTGTGTCTACCATTTTTTCATCTTATTTTCCTCTTAATAAGATAAGGCGCAAACTTCCTTTACTACAGGAGGGAAACCAGCTAATATGTCACTAATTAAACGTTTTGTTACTTTGTACAAAAGATCACAATTCAAGTCTAAACAAAGAACGCTTACCAACCTATCATAAGAAATTGTTGAAAATTCATAAACCAAATGGGTATAAACTATTTCAATGGCGTTAATTTTAAAAGTAACCCGTTGATAGTAAAGTGAATATTTCGTGCTCTCATCCGAAAAACAAAACGCGGAAAACGTCGAATATTTCAATGTCATATTTTCAATTAAATGTGATTAAAATATGAAACCAAATTTAACGCCAAAGACACGACACGACAAAGGAATACCAACCTGAATTGAAATTTAAAAATGGAAGAGTTATTTTTTAATTCACAAAGCCGAGACGGCGGTATCCTCGTCCTGCCTGTCATACGCGAATGCCTACTTAACGGATACGTTTAATCTGACAGGCCGGTGCGTCGGATGTTTTGACAGCGAGGCAATTACCTGCCACTTTGTTTGGCGGGCAGAGATGCTGTTCACATCCTGTAGGGTGCTGTGAACTCAGGGGACCGGTAAATGCTGTATGAGGCCAATGTTTTGGGCACAAGTAAATATATCAATTGGTTCAAGGTAATGGTAACATTATCACGGAGGGTGTACCTATTATTTTAATAGTAAGATTAATCCGCCGTGTGGGGCCGGCACCAAGAATAGCTCCACCCCATCTCTTCCTATGGGACTCGTAAAAGCCGACTAAGGGATTACCGGGGGACCGGGCAGCAGCGTTCTCCTGTGTACTAAAAACATCCACTGCGATCGCCAACCCGCCTGCCAAGCGTGGCGATTATGGTTTTTGGGGAGGCTTATGTCCAGCAGTGGACGATGAAAGACTGATGGATGGAAGATTAGGTAATCATTTTGTCTGTGGGATCAATATGCCTTTAATTGAGTCAATACTTCAGATTGTTTATCATAGATGATTCTTAATAAGTATCTACATTGTTTTTGGTAGTTTATGACAGTTATTAAATTAAGAGATAGGTAACGTACGAATAACCGAAATTAGGATCTTTTATTTGGCCGTATGGGGCCGGCTTTAGAATTGCCCCACCCCTCTCCACCTATGGGAGTCGTAAGAGCCGACTGAGGGAATACCGGGGGGAGTGGCCAGCAGCACTCCCTCGAGTAGGTATTAACAACATCCACTGCGATCGCCAACCAGCCTGCCAAGCGTAGCGATTACGGCACTATACCCGCAATTTGGAGAGGCCTATGTCCAGCAGTGGACATTGAAAGGCTGATGGATGGATGGATGGATTTTAATATAATTTCAAAACGGGCAAAACATGCTTATGACCAACCTACCTACTGTTCTCGATGATCTGACGACGAACATCGATTAAATCGTCCAATCCATAGGTAGACTAAGACACATTGCCAGTCATTATATATATATATATATTGTTTTTTTTTCTCGACTTTTGTCGGTTTTTTATAAATACCCCGTCCCGTTTCCCACGGGAAAAGAGATATTTACCTCCCCGTCTATTCGTTTTCTGGTGTCATACCTATTCTTCCTCTTGCTCTTCCCCTCCCTCGCCCTCTACCTCGTCCTCGTCCTCTCACTGTTTGTGTGTTTGTTGCGTGTGTGGGTATATTATGATCTATTTCTGGTGTATGTGGTGTGTGTGCAATTCTGTTATCTTGTGGTGTAGTTGTAGTACTGTGTGGCGTGGGTGTGATGACATCTTCTGATTGTGTGTTTGGTGATTGGTGTGTGCCATGTGTAAATTGTTCTCGGCTGTCTGTGTTATTAACACTGTATCTCCTAAAACTTTACTAATAATGGTTGATGTGTGAAATGCTGCTTGTTTTTGAAGCATTGTGATATCTATTGTGGTTTCTAATTTGCCTATGTGTCTATTGATACTTTTTGCTACCATACCGGTTGCGCCTATAACTATGGGAATAATGGTGGTTTTGTGTGTTCCATAAACGGCTAATTTCTGTTTTAAGTAGATGATATTTGCTTAATTTTTCAATTTCTTTTGCTCCTATATTATAATCTGATGGTACCGTGATGTCTATTAAAAATGTTTTATTATTAATTTTATCTATATATATTAAGTCTGGTCTATTGTGTGCACGGTGATATCTGTTTGAATTGGCATTTCCCACATTATTTTCGCAGTTTCGTTTTCTTTAACTTGTGGTTGTACCATCGTTTCTTTCCACCAAAGAGAGGAAACTTCTAATTTATGTTTTTTCGCCAGACACCAGTAGACGTACTGAACGAGATTGTTATGTCTTTTGACATAATAACTACCCGCCAATTTTTCACACCCTGAGATGATATGTTGTGTGGTTTCATCTTTCGCAAGACAAAGACGGCATTTACCATCTACTGGTGCTTTCAATATGTCACGCTGGTGTTGATAGGTCATAACTGCTTGATCCTGTATTGCAAATATGGATGATACTATTGAGGGTGATAAGTGTTGCTTATTGATCCATTTAAATGAGAGTTCTGTGTCTATGTTAGCCTGATCTATTACTTTTGTGGGAAACTGTCCGTGTATTTGTTTTCTTCGCCAGGACATGTTTTGTTTTTTAACTATTGCAGTTTTAATATCAGTGTTAGTGTGTTGGTTGTTTTGCGGTAAGTGTAATTCTCTTTCTTGTTCTTGTGCTTCTTTCGTTATTGAATATTTATCCCTATGTTTATCGTGCTGTACTATTGCTTTAATCAGATCATCAAATTTGGAATCTAAATATTGCTTATATTTAATTATTTGTGATTTGTACATGTATTCTACATTTATTAATCCTCTTCCACCGTGTGCTCCAGTCATTATATATTATAATATCTAATATATATATTTTTAATACTATTATCTGCACAAAGGAATAACCCTTGCTGCGCGGGGGACTTCACAAACATTTCACGGACACAAAGTGTACCCAGAACAACCGTTTGTGGATCGCAGCGTGTCATCCTGTGTGAGAATCGAACCTCAATACTGGTGTGAGTCGACATCTAAACCACTCCACCATCTGTGCAGTACGTGTCAAACAAATTAACGATCATTTAAATATTTTGATATTTTTACACATTTTTTGAGCATTTGTCATGATTAGCCATATAAATTAACACAAAGTGTGAAAATATGAAATCGAAAATATCAATCACGAGCAGGATTTGAACCTGAATCTCCTAGAATACCGTTCCAGATACTTTGCCAACTCGACCTAAGACATTAAAAATGAATGTTTAATCGAAATTCGCAGCCCTGAGCAATAGTCGCGATTGCTGAATTGGCAAAGCATCTGGGACGGTATTTCGGGCGATGCAAGTTCAAATCATTATTTTTGATTTCACTTTTGCACGCCTCATAAACGAAGCGTTGAGGTGGGTTCTACTCCCGCTTTACACAGAACAACTGTTTTTACCAACTTAAAATGTCTCTATTTATCATATATTGCACTTGTAAAATAATATCTACACACACATATAAAGAACAAACACTATTTTTATCACTCATGATATTTTTGATGCCATTTTTGTTATTTAAACTAGTTAAAAAACTGTTTGAAAAAATCTAGCTTGGACGTCCGTGAGCCGTGAGTTGTAGGTAATGTATGTTAACACGATAACGACCAAAATACTTTACTAATCGAGTCTTTTTTTTTCGTTTACGAATTATTATGATTAGGAATGGAGCCCTATTACTTTTCACGGTCTGATTCGATGTGGTCTAATTGTTATTAAATAAACAAAAAAATACTGAATATTTACGCTCGACGCGACACTAAAACCAGCGCCTTTCATGAGAACTACCTTTTTAGGTAATAAAATAGGCAGTATAGCCACCAGTGCCCCGGTTTTACTATCGTCAACAGAACGCCGTTCGCCCGGCCGGTACATTGTTTTTTGTTAAAAGAAAGTTCTTACCTTTGCTTGACGAACTGATGATATTTGTCAAGTATAATAACTATTTTATCCATAACAATAATTAAAAATGTTAAACACACGTAAATAATAACACACCAACGTAATATTTTTAGCGGCGCGGGGGCCCTTTTTTTGCGTGGCATTGGCGTGCGCGCGGCCCGGAACTGAGGGGTAGACTTTTTAAAATTAGCGCTAGATGGCGTATAAGACATGAAACCCACATTAGTACTTTTAGAAATTAGCGCTATCTATGTGATTTATTGAAAACTACTTAGTAAGACCAATACATTATTAGTTACTTATCAAATAATCAATTTTATTGTGAAAAATGAAGATCATGAGGCGTGCAGATTTGGATTTTCCAAAGTATTTCACATTTATTAGCAGACGAAAGAAAACGGAGGAGGTTCTCAATTCAACACGTACCTAAATTTTTTTTTATGTTAGACCACGCGTAACTTTTTACAGAGTAGAACAATTTTGTTAATACTTTTTTTAATGGATAGGGTATACCTATATAATTTTGAGCAAAAATTCTAACCCTAGGGGTAGAAAAATAGGATATGTTTGCCTAATCACTCACTGATTTCAATGAGAGTTATTTTTACACCTCTCATAGCTTGTAGGTGGTCTGATATTAATAATTTTAGAAAAGTCGGTTGTATTTTATGTTAAAAAGTTAATTATTGATAATTTTAATACAAAATGTTTGTATTCAAATCCAAACGGGACAACTAGCAATGATGGTGAAATATCTTACATGCGCAACGCGTGGCAACGGTTGTAATAAACATGCAATGGTATATAAATGTTGTAAATGTAATATTATAAAATGTGAAAGTCTGTATGTTTAGGTGGTTGTTACTCAATATCTTATAACCTGGATTACTTAAATATATAGAATAAATACTTTTTGATGTGTAAACATCTAATGCGTTACCTAGCCAATTTATTTAAATGATTTTAACACCATCTGTTGACAAAAGCATCTAACTAGGAAGTATAATGACAATCAATAAACCATATCAGTTTTAATTCGTTTATGGATAAGGAGAGGGCGCTTACCAAGAATTATATAAGACTCGAACAATATTTGAAGAAAGAAAGAAAATCGATGTTTCCACATATGCGAGACGTCCCGTGACCGCAATTTTATTTTTATTGCTGTAAATGACTTGGTTTAACGTCCGTTGCTATTTTCCCTAATATAACACAAGCGATAAGTAAAAATTTAAACCCTTAATTTTTGGATGGTCACATCCACAATTTTCTGCTTGTACCTAACAGTCAGTTCTAAATAAATTTTAGAAATGTCTTAGTAATATAGGAGAAAATACAAAACGTTGTATTTAATGAAATTATTTTAATTAATCAACCAAAGTATGCACCATTGTTACCCACTTTTGCCATTTTATCGGTATTTCATTATTTTGCTGTAAAAATTATGGGAGCGAGAATCAAAAAAATCTTTGAAGGCAGTTTTGACAGCCTCATCGGAATTGAATTTTTTTTTCCTTGCAAGAAGTTGTCGAAATTTAGGAAAAAATGGAATCTGTTGGAGCAAGGTCCGAGGAGTACGGTGGGGGTGAAGACATTCCAACAGCAGCTCCCCTAATTCAGCGACCTTCTGTTGTGTAGTGTGTGGTCTAGCGTTGTCATGAAGCATCAATGGGCTAGAGCAATTGAACAGTCTCGGTTGCTTAACGGCTTGCTTTTCCATCAAATACACGGATAGTAAATACCTATATTATACTTACCTTATTTTTATAGCGGGAAAAATGACCTACCGCGGGACTGTATTGGCGGACCACTGGAACCTGGACTGGACCACTGGACCACTGGACTGTATTGGCGGACCACTGGAACTATTTGACATTACTTCAGTGGTAGTAGGTATATAATATTTTCTATTCCACTACTGTGATACTACATTTAAGATAATATTACCTAAACATAGCCGAACACTGTCTCTTAAGTCACAGGATATCCTAGTTTAAGAGACAGGGTTGTAGACTAATTGTGCATACAGTTATCAGTTACAATTTAGGCAAACTGTTCTATTATACATTCACCAGATGTTTTTTGTTAATTAAAAATAACCTGTAATTCTTTTGGAAATAAATAGTATTATTATTACTACTATTATTGTTATTTTGATCTCTGTAAGTGTATGCACTTCCCCGGATTGGAAGGGACGCAGGTTCGAATCCCGCTCGCAGTAGTTCTCTTTTTGCACACAAATTATTTGATCTTTAGGGTATATACCTACTACCACCGAAGGAATGTAACATAGTTCCAGTGGCCCGCCAACAAAGGCGGAGAGACGGCACACGGCGGGTTTCTATAGTGGGTGCAGGCTCCACACTACCCTGTTCGTTGCCCCGAACGACGGGGTGTGCGGTTAGGAACATTTTTTCACGCCTTAACAAAAAAAAAACAAAAAACAAAGGGGTATATACCTACTAATATACCTGGATTAACAATATAAACTAAATGAAGTGGTTTAACAATTGCTGCTACTTTTTTCTTAACCCAAAAGCTACACAGAGTGTCACGAGTAGCAGTGAGTTGGTATCACATTTACGAGTCACAGTCGAATAATACAAACCTTGAATAAAATAGGTACTATACTCGAATAACGATAATGTTTTCAACATTTTTATATGAAAATAATAGTGTGACAGTCAAGTAGTTTGACCCTGAAATGCTGAACTTGCTCCTCCATTCAAATCAAGGGATATAGGTTAGCCTACCGAAAGGGGTAATAAGGTACGTCACGTCGCGCGTCGTGGTGATTGTTGAGTCTATGAGCGGCGGTTACAACTTACCATGAGCCGTGAGTCTCCTACCACCATACTTAAACAATTAAAAAAAATTAGACCTAGCGGAATGGTTTCGATACTTCCGTACAGTGTTATGGGTTCGATTTCCTCGCACACAATTATTTGCGAAATGGTTGTTCTGAGTCTGGGTGTACATTTTGTCAGTAAAATTGTATATTTGTAAGGTCCCCTGGCCGCGATACAAGAATTATTGCTTTTTCAGGGTGGGCGGCGGCCCCGGGAAGTACCTACCTATAATTCCTAACAATATTTTTTATTTAAAAAAGGATTTAACCTATTTCGGAATTGGTTACATGATGATATAAATTTGATTGAGTTCTCAAGGTCGGAAAATATAGGTAGATAACCTCATTTTACGAAACTCCTTACTTCCTTCCATCCATCAGCCTTTCAACGTCCACTGCTGGACATAGGCCTCCCCCCTTACTTCCTTACTAATGTTATAAATGCGCAAGTGAGCTTATTTGTTTGGTATGCTTTCACGCCGTAACTAATAACCTGATAGTCTTGAAACTTTGCACACGTATTAAATAGTCCAGAATAAAAAAAAACAATTTATTTACAAACATCTATTATAGTTTAACGTACCTACTTACCTACAACTGACCATAATTAAATGACTGGAAGTCTAGAGTATTTAATTGGTAAATCTCACTTATTTTACAGCTATGACAGATTTGAGTTCACTAAATTTCAATAGAAACCTTTTCTTATGCCGAATGTTCGGCCGAACGCCGAAGTTCGGTTCAAGCACAGAAATTCGGTTAAACCTAATCTAAAACTAATTTCGATCCATCCCTATTATTTTTACATAGAGATGATTTTTATCTGTCGTACAGTGATGTACCTATTTATATTCTGAAGTTCAGGGACGCATTATAATTAGTGCATACATGTATAATGGTAATCTATGCACAGATATATATATAAAATAAAATCCATACAATATTTCCAAGTACACATGAATGCAAGTGCACAATGATCAATGGGTGCACTGTATATCCATGAGACACGCAACACAGTGTTCATGTTAATGTATCAGTAAACTTTGTTATGTCATTATTTATTAAGTAGGTAGGTACTTAGTTTGCCTTCACTTGCTCAAATGTTTTAAATTTTAGATACCTAATACCTATTTAGGCACTTTTCATAAATTTTTTTATTGCGTTAGGTGGCAGACGATCCACGACCCACCTGATGGTAAATAAACTGTCGCTCATGGACTCAACTAAACCGAGAGTATTGTGAAACCGTTGCTCACCATTTCACACAGATATGAAATGAAAGATTTAACGGCCATCTCGTTCTACAACCAAAACATACTGATGTACATGTACCTACTTAATGGCCGGTCACACGGGAGGTGCTGGTACCAAGTTACCAACCCGCTCTGGCTCGATAGCAAGTAAGTAGGTACTCCCACTTGGCACCCAGCCTTACTATCAGTAATGCAGTGAGTGATAATTTCTTACTTCCCTTAGTCGACACTGACTGACACTTGTATTCTTAGTCCATCACCACACGGAAAATTCAGTTTAACGAGAAAAACATGTTTAATATTATACAGAACAGATAGTAAAGTGATACCTAATGACGTTTTTATTTGATAGCTCTTGATGAGACTTAAAAACTGGTATACATGTTAACCCGCTACTATATAGGGAACCTGAGATATAGCCTAAAATAACAAAAAATAATAAATAACAAAGTTATTATTAATAATTTCTTATTACTGAATTATTTTTGGAATGACAATTCCAATAAAGGTAATTATTAGAACACATTGCTTTAATATTCTATTGTTCCAAGGTAGATTAAGCCTCTTATCATACTGAGAAATCCAAGAACTACTATAATCTATAATGGCGATAATTTTGCTATTTTTCATAATACCTATCATTAGTCAGTTTCTACACAGTAAAGTAGTTGTTGGGAGTAGGGCTACACTAAACCTATACCCAAATGAGGAAGGAATGCGATATGCTTTTCTGGTGTAGTTGGCTATTATTTCACTATTTTGGGAACTGTTATTTTGATATTTTTTTTACATCTATAGGTACTATTACAAAGCTGTAACAGAGCTGTGTCTGTACATTTAAGATATTTGGAGAAAAATGGCTGTAATAGGCTATATAGGCGTGTCGAAACCCAAAACAATTTTTTTTAGAATTTTTGTCTGTCTATCTGTTTGTTTGTTCGCGCATCACGCAAAAACTACTGGACGGATTGTGAAATTTGAAAGGCCTTGATTATAATTAAAAATGGGTATACATTTTATCCCGCTACTATATCGGGCACCTGAGATGTAAGCGAAAAACTAGCTTTTAGGTGCGGCGAGTTGTATATAAAATTATAAAAAAAAAATTACAAATGATTAAGTACAAATTAATATGCTATGTTCACAATGTGAATTATTTTTATTTAAGCAGTATAATTGACAATATAGGTGCCTACTTACTAAGTATGTATTAATTTTATAACGAGGTAAGTAGTAGTCTAATGACCGGTTTTATGTCAATATTAGGTAATGTAACTTTTTAAATTGTTATATACATATATTTCATAATTATATAAAATTAATTATAATGGAGAGACTGGCTGACTCTGTCCCGTAGATATATGTGTAATATACATCTGTGGTCCTCCGTCCATGACTATTTTCAGTGCAACCCAGTCGGAACCTTCGGTATTGATGAAGATTTAATTAATTTAATTCATATAGGGTGAATATAAATGTAATATACTTCTTAGAGATTCTCAATTATTTTTGTTATGAATAGGATCTATACAAATATAATGGTGCTGAATGTTCCTAAATATAGAAAAAACACATTACATGAAGGCAAGGAAGGAAGGAAGTTTAGGGAATTTGTCTAAAACAATGTTTTGCTCATAAAATATACAATTTAATTTTGACCTTTATATTGCATCCATTAAAATAGATGTTATTGCAGTAAGTTGGAGATTTGTAAATTGGAATTGAATACCTAGATGTTGGTGCAGAATATTTTGAGTCGGTTTAGCCTCATATATTTTAAATAATACTGTACTATGAAAATTTCTTGTAAAAATCCATAATTATTTAGATGAGTAATTGAACTGGAATCTTTTTGATATTCATTAACCAATATTAATCTATTTTTAGAAATCTTTACTGAAATTATTTAGTAGGTAGGTTTACAATATACATAAATCTGTTACTATAAATGCATTTTTATACTTTGTATTTTTAATACTACTTAGTTATTCATTAAAGTTAGAATGCCTCTACAGGTGTAGATTTCAATTGTTTTTTAAATATAATGTGTGTATTAAATATTCTAAAGAATGTTATACTTAAAGTTCAACAATAATTTACAAAAATAGCTGCACATTTATATGCACAATGTTTACAAATTATGCAATGCAATTAAATGCTTTTGGTTCGCTAATGGATATTATAATCATACATAACATGTTTATTCAAATATAAGCAAGGCTCTTAAAATTTCAATTTATAAAAAGAATAATAGACACATGAACTAACTTCAAATACATAAAAATATAATTGATGTGGATAAAACAGTTCAGTGTAGATTAAAAAACAAGTAAGGAGGTACATAACATAACAGATAAATATTAATTTTCAATAACATAAAACTTATCCGAAAATATGTAAGCACATTTATTTATTAAAGAACATAATCTCATCATAATGTTATTGTTATATTTATATATTGTTATATATTGTACCTATATCTTAAAACTATGAATTAGTTTACAGGTTTATTTTTACAGCAAATGTCAAACGATATCAACCTCAACTCATTTATTCTCGTGATATCCTCTGAAACTTTTCACTGTCAAATAAAATAGTAGGTGATGATTCAATTAAATCTATTGCAACTCACCGCAAAATAGGATGGCGAAATCCAAAATAATTTTTCGCATGATAAACTTCGTATCTTTAGAGTCAATTGTAATTGTGTGGTTACGAGAGTTCGTTTTACGGTCATTTCTTTCCATTTTAACTTATTGTCTCTCAAAATATATTAATAAAACGTTAATAACACACCACTTCAACTACGATCTCACGAAATTACAACGAAACGTCGAATGAAAATTCGACAATAACACGTTTACCACAAAGCGCATGCGCACGCGGACTGCTGTGTTGCGTTCGGAAACTTCGGAAACAAACATAGCGTTCACAGAGCTCGCTTCGCTACTCTATTCACGCTTGTCGCTTAATTACTTAGGTAGGTAGGTACTAATGTCGACGACAGTCGACAGTGTTATTATTGTTTACAGCCGGTAACCGGCTTCTGTTCGGTTTAATTTACTATAGGCAATAAGTAGGTACCTACTCCACGCCGGTCTCTCGGTTACCTACCGTTTACTACTGGGTACCCTCTACCCTTAATCATACGACTTATTAATCTAAGTCTACTACTCGCGAGATGATCCAACTTATTAAAGCAATAGGTAGGTGTGATAAGTACATCCCTATACCTACTATACGGTTAGTTAGGTACTTACTAACTTGGCGTCTTGGCAAGAATTTAAGTTAGGGGACGTTCATAAATTAAGTCACGCCAAATTACCTATGCCCTTTTCTACCCCATCACCTAACATACTTTATAGAATCCTTAACGATAAAAAAAAAGAAACAAACTGTGAATTGCACGTTTCCATAGCCGCCTGTCCCCCCTGGTCACATTCCATCACACCAAGTGTCACCCCCAGGCCAGTGTTCACAAACCCTTTGGCGCCCAGTGCGTCTTTTGCGGCAGGAGAGATTGCTGGTCATGTCCCGTTTACGATCTGCGTTAAACCGGGAAGCCGAGAGGTAGCGAGAGGTCATCCACCTCTACTGTCGCGGTGCAATCAAACAGTA
This sequence comes from Leucoma salicis, assembly GCA_948253155.1. Classification (NCBI taxonomy): domain Eukaryota; kingdom Metazoa; phylum Arthropoda; class Insecta; order Lepidoptera; family Erebidae; genus Leucoma; species Leucoma salicis. The sequence continues at coordinate 5,325,283 of OX411820.1, read as the reverse complement.
ACTAGTTGTAACGCACGGCACCTTGTAGAGCCTCTTACAGGACGTGTCGGGTCGCCTTCAAGCTTGGTAGCACCCGTGGAAGCCGCCAGCTTGTTAATTTGGGGACCAACTCTTAGAGACGAAGTGCTAAGGACTGTTCTAAGATATTCCATAGTTGCACTCCCTAGTGCGATGCTGGACCCTTATGGTGACCTCTTCCGAGGCTCATTGAAATAGATGTAGTTTTGTGTAAACTCCCTACAAGCCCAGCTGCCGTGTCCTCCGAATTACAGACGAGCCATCACCCACTTAACTCAGCTTTGTTCAATACTACCTAGTGCCAACCATGTTAAAAAATAGAACCTTATCTTTATCCGTAGGTACAATCTAAAATAGGAAGTGTCACAAACAATGAAAATCTGCTTGTCTCACAAAACCCAGGTAGATAGAGTTGACTGTGAGATGACATGTGAGAGAGACACACTTTACAATGTCGATTATTTGATGTTCATAGTCAAAAAAAAACTAGTCGTCGCGGGACGTCTAGCAGATGTGAAAACACCGAAATTATTTTGTAGAAATAAAATGATCATAACTTGAAAAAGTACTCCTCAAGACGAATCAAACAGTACAAACTCGATAGGGTTGCGTTTCATTACAGAGTTACTATGGCCACCTTCCAGCTCCATCGTCAGACCCTGGATACCATCTAGAGACAAAGTACTCGTGAAAACAAATCATACGAGGCCAAGCTCGATGGAGTTATGTCATTTTATAACGGAGTTCCTATGGCCACCTTCTAGCTCCATCATTAGACTCTGGATACCATCTAAAGACAAAGTTCTCGTCAAGACGAATCATACGAGCCCAAACTCGATGGGGTTGCGCCGTTTCATTCATTCATTATAGAGTTCCCGTGTCCACCTTCCACAGCTCCATCATCAGATCAGCCCCATGTCATCATAATATTGCATTGTCACGTGATATACACATGCGTGTAAAATTTCAGCTCAATCGGAAACCGGGAAGTGTGTCAAATTTAACTTGCAAGATTAGAATGGGACAAGTAGGTACAATAAAAGCGTCGCCACGCTAACAGACGATTTTACTCTCCCTCCGCATTAGATATTTCACATCAAAAAGGTTCACTAATAGAAACTAATACGCCCTTCGAACGAAGCCATAAAAATATTATATTTTATAAATTAAATCGTTGATACGCTGAACATGGTAACGCATGACTTATTTTGCTAGGTTATTCCCGAACGAAGATTGAATGTGTCAAAAGAGGATTCCTTTTGTGTTTTTTTTTCTTAAAGCGCAGGAATGCCGCTCTTCCTAATCGGTAGCCATTGGGACGACACCTGTGGATCTATTATTATTTTATTTATAGCTCTACCAGATGCATAATAATATATTATTGTATGATTCAACAAAGTAGATATAAGTACATAAAGACCTGTATAAAACGCACATATTTTTTTAATTTTTAGGGATTTTTTTCTGTGCCACTGAAGGAATGTAATATGGTTCCGGTGGCCCGCCAATAAAGGCGGAGAGACGGCACACGGCGGGTTTATTTAGTGGGTGAGGGCTCGTCACTACCCTGTTCGCCCCGAACGACGGGGAGTGCGGCTAGGAACATTTTGTTCAAGGTATTGTTTTCTGTAGATACCTATTACCTCCTGTACTTAAGAAATAGGTAATACTAATAGGTTATTATACAAGCGAAAGCTTATAAAATAATATATTATAATCATAGACGTATAAAAAAGTTATGCGTCTATGATTACAATCCCAGACTAAATACATATCTTAGTCTGAGATTATAATGATAATGTTTTTGATTATATTTCAGGTTCCCGATATAGTAGCGGGGTAAAAAATCTGTTTTAAGTCTAATCTAGAGCTGCTTCATCAACCAAAAAGAGTTGCATCTTGTGTGATGTGTGAAAGAATAAACATTAGGGATGGGCCGAAGTTCGTTTTACATTCGGTTTAACCGAATTTCGGTGGCTTAAACCGAACTTCGGCATTCGGCCGAAGTTCGCTTTTAAATGCCGAACATTCGGTATAAGAAAAAGGTAAAGTTTATACTAAAATTTAGAGAAATCAAATCTGTCATAGCTGCAAAATAAGTCACATATACCACTACTCGAAAGTCATTTAAGCATGATCAGTTGTTTGTTAAACTAAAATTATTATAGATAAGTTAAAATGTATAAATTAATTTGTTTTTTTCACAATCCAGGAGTCTGATTCAATACACCCAATAATTTGAAATAAGGTATCACACTTTGACTGTTTTTTTTATAGCTTTACGGCGTTCTTTTTCATAAAAAATACACACAGAATATGGCTTGTTACTCCCGAGAAAGCACACAACGAAGTTCTGCCGAACTTCCGCCGAATTTTGTATATTTACAGAATGTTCGGCCGAAGTTCGTATTCGGTTAAAATCTCATTCGGCCCATCTCTAATAAACATACAAACAGACGAGAATTCTAAAATGTTTTATGTTTAGACACGCCTAAATAGCCTAAAACAATTATTTTTCTCTCAAGTATCTTCCATCCATCCATCCATCAGCCTTTTAAAGTCCACTGCTGGACATAGGCCTCTCCAAGAATGGGGGATAATGCCGTAATCGCCACGCTTGGCAGGCGGGTTGGCGATCGCAGTGGATTTTATTTATTTATACTCGAAGGAGTGCTGCTGGCCATACTCCCTCGGTAAATAATAAAATCAAACCAAATATCTTAAATGTTCACATTCACACACAGCGCTTAAGAGTGGTGGCCGTTTTTTTGTGGAATGAGTTACCTTTGTTTTAAATCAGGCGTGCGCAAACTTTAGACAAATGTAAGAAAATGCTTACAGATCACTCTCACACACACCTGTCACTATAGCTTTATGCCTAACAATTTAATAAGTATTAAGTTTATGTATGGTATATGTATGTATGTATATGTACATATTTATGATAAAATTATTATGTATATGTGTAGATATTATTTTATGTAGTCTATTCAAGTACACCTACAACTTGACTACTGCTTTAAACTCCATCCAAAGGTTGTCTGGCAGAAATTGCTATTAGCAATAAGACCGCCCATTGTGCTTTTACTTGGAAGTTTCATTATAGTGTAATTTTCGTTTCATGTATTTTAGTGTACAATAAAGTATACATTCATTCATTCATTCATAGTTTAGTACTTACCTCAGACTAAAGAAAAAAAAGGTAATCATTTTATACTAGCATCACCCGCGCGAACTTCGAAATGCAAATTCTATAACTCATTGACGCGTATCCCCCTGGGTGGGACTCCTTATAGGATAAAAATATTGTATGTGTTTGTATATCCAAGCCATAATTTGTTTGTTTATCAAATTTTGTTCAAATCTGTTTAGTAGTTTAGGAGCGAGTCACGGACAATCATACAAATAACTTCACAAACTTGCACATTTAAAAATTTGTTGGTTATAGGGTATACATTAATTAAATATATAATATGTTTATTACATTATTCATCAAAATAGTACTTACCTTACTTTATATTATTATTGAGTAGATTCTTAACAACTTGTCAGAACGCATTAATAATCATTTACTTGTAAAACATTACAATCTAACAAGTAAATTTTAATTAGTTTAATTATTGTGCTTTAATAAATTACGTAGATTACAAACACACTAACCTACATCGTTTGTCGGTGTAGTGTAGGTAATAAAGGTAAAAGTTATAATTTTAGTTCAGTAGATATTTGGAACATAATAAATATGTATCTAATTATATTTTACAAAGATCATGTTTCATCAAATATTCATGTTACGGAGTAATAAGTTATAAGAATATCTAATTGAATAATGAAGGCGGCAATCAAGTCGTGTAACAACGCCATCTATTTATATTAACTGTACTATGACCATTTACTCTTATCGTGTCATCTATTTCTTCTTCTCATGGCCCCTTCCCATTTCATGTGGGGTCGGCACATTTCTCGTCACTTAAAGTGCCATCTACTACATATATTACGAAATAAATGTTTTAGAACCATCTATGACCATATTTATGAACTACGTAGAGAAGTTGGTCATGTTGCCTTAAAAAGCTTAGTTTATATTTCTTACTTTAAGGATAGATGTCGCTATAACATATTATGACAGGATTTAGACGTCTGCATGAAAATAGACATAATATTTGCTGGAGGTCTATGAATTCTATGATGCAGTACCATACAAGTGCCATCTCTCCATTCTTTCTCGCATATGTCATACGAGGCGACTAAGGGAAGTAAGCAATTATCACCCATTGCATTAATGCTGTTAAGGCTGGGTACCAAGCCAAGTGAGAATACTCACTTGCTATCGAGCCGAGCGGGTGAGTTAGTACCTACCACCATCTCCCGTGCGACTTGCCATGAGGTACGTCGGTGTGTTTTGTTTGTGGCAGGAGATAGCCGTTTAGATATTCTTTCATTTCTGCAAACTGGTAAGCAACAGACTGACCATAATTACTCTCGGTAGGTTTATTTCATTCCATGAGCGTGGGCTGTAGCTCGTCTGCCTAATTTAATTTCCTTAAAGTTAGTTTCTATGGCTAAATGCCATGAACGAACGGACTGACACTTCCCCGAATTAGATAGGACGCAGGTTCGAATCCTGCTTGCCGTAAAGTTCCCTTTTTTCACAAATAATTAGTTCTTTATTAACTGAGCATGTCAAGTGCTAAAATATAGATTAAAATATTTTAAAAAGTAATGTATGTAAGTATTAGGCTATTTAGGCGTAACTGAAGACGAAACAATTATTTATAGGATTATTGTGTTTCTTTGATGTTAGGGTATAAAAAAACTGGTTTTCTACTGTAATTTTTAAATCTATCCATCAATCCATCAGCCTATTGCATCAACGGCCGTTGATGGTATCTAACGAGTCAGTCCACATAGTCCTACGTGACGGTGCATCTGATACGTGGCACCACTCATGAACCATTCGTTGCTGGTCTTGCCCACAGCCTCCTTGGCGTGACTAGGTTACTTAAAAGGGGTCGGTGTATATAGAATGTACGTAATAGGGCTAAGTCTATTTACTCTTAATCGGTAGCAGTATTCCACCTAATCAATGCCGCAGGAAATCGCCGTGTGCCGTCTTTCCGCCTTTATTGGCGGGCCACTGGAACCATATTACATTCCTTCAGTGGTGTATTAAGTAATAACTACGAGATAAAACTATTTTAAAATTTCAGTTTCATTTTTTTTTAGATTGACGTTTGGTGTTCTTGACAGGTCACAACAGAATGAGGATCACGGATGCTATAACATAAGGAAGTCGGTAAAACTGATAAATTCACAAAAAAATAATAAACCCACATCAAAATTTAATCAAATTTAGATTATATAGGCCGTGTGGGGCCGGCTTTAGAATTGTCTCACCCCTCTCCACCCATGGGAGTCATAAGAGCCGATTAAGGGAATACCGGCGGAGTGGGCAGCAGCACTCCCTCGAGTATTAACAACATCCTGTGCGATCGCCAACACGCCTGCCAAGCGTGGCGATTACGGCACTATCCCCGCATATGAGCGCACAGGACCGCTCGTTGTGGCGTTCTCTTGGGGAGGCCTATGTCCAGCAGTGGACGTCATAAGGCTGATGGATGAATGGATGAAGATTATATCAAAATTTAATCTTATCTATTATTTCTCTAGCCTGTTTTCTGTCGGTCTGCGAGATCTTCCTTATTCCTGTATCAAGTTCCATGATTATTATAATTTTAAAGCTAATGACGAAATATAGGCCTATGGTCTAAAACTGCACCGCTTCTCTTAAATTTGACATCCTTGAGGTCGTCACGGGTCTATTAGTAATACCTAATTAACAAATAATACTTATTTTAATTTTAGATAGTCTTTTATACCTACTATAGAAGAATAGCAAGGGTAAGCCGCCGGCGTGCCACTGAAGTAATCCAACACAGTAGCAGTGGTCCGTCAACACAGGCGGAGAGACGGCACACAGCAGGTTTCCTTAGTGTGGCCCACACTACCCTGTTCGTTGCCATTAACGACGGGGTGAGCGGTTAATTAAATTTTTCCCGCCTAAAAAAAAAAGGCTTGTAATTAGAGATGTTCGTACTGTCATGTTTAACTTATGGTTTCGTATAGTTTTATATTTATTTAGTAGCTGACCTCAGACTAACAAAAAAAGAAAGACACCGCATTGTCAACTAAAAAGTGAAGCCACTTTTTAAAGATGTGTGCGTGAAAGTATTGTCACCGGAAATCAAAAAAATCTCTATAATTTAGGTAATTTTTTTAATGTTTAAAACATAAAAATATAGTAAAAGTATAAAGTAAGTTTACAGCAAATGATATTGGGGATATTATGGCACTGACGACGTATTCATGTAACGTACGGACGAAATCGTCATTTGAGGTAACTTTACATGATACCAACACTGGTAACATTCGTGATTTATGTCACTTCGTTTGGCATGGTATTGTTTGTATTTGTGCGCGTGAGCACGTGTAGATAATTACTAGATTAGCATGGTTTTATGTGGCTTCACTGGATTGTTCTTAATGATATGTCTATCTTTTCTTCTTGGTCTGTGCCTCGTGAATATTTCGTTTTCACAGAGTTTATAAATTATAATAAATACAAAAATGCTAAGTTTGATTATATTCATAAATTCTGCAAATCTCATTACAAACCATTTAAGAAAATACCGGTACGGAAACTGTATGAGGATGAAAACATAAATACCTATACCGATACTAGCCTTTGCCAGCGGCTCCACCGCAGCCAAAAGTTAGTGTTTAGGTAATATCTCAGGTTCCCGATATACTAGCGGTATAAAATGTATACCAGTTTTCAAGTCTAATCAAGAGCTACCAAATAAAAGTTGCATCAAAATCCGATCAGTAGTTTTTGAGTGATGCGCGAATGAAAAAACAAACAGACAAAAAATCTAAAAAAAATCGTTTTGTGTTCAGACACGCCTATACAGACATTTTTCTCAAATATCTTCAATGTACAGACACAGGCTCTGTTACAGCTTTATAATAGTATAGATAGATACCGATCTTATCTCCACATTGAATGTCATTGATATTTGAACGCTTACTCGACTCAAATGTGGTACAAAGTATACGTTAAGCATGTTCAAAGTTTGCTCTAACGCTGGACCAAAGAGGTAATCCTTAGCTCAGCTCGCCTAGCTTATCTTGAGAAATGTTTGCATAACTACCGCACCAAGATGGATTACCTAGAGAATATTTGCTTGTGAACGATGTTTGGAAAAGATATTTGAGATTTTTTTTACTTGTACAGGTTAGCTAGTGACCATTAACCACAGACAAAGAGCTGAAGGATTGTTTTTTGTTTGTGTGAATGCGCTGATCTCTAAAAATAACAGCCGATTTATAATATTATGTTTATAATACTAACGTTTGGCAAAAATATAGCTTTTTTGATGTGAAACATCTAATACGGAGGGAGGGTAAAATCAGCTTTTAGCGTGGTGACGCTTTTATTTTACTTGTCCCGTTCAATTCTTGCAAGTTAAATTTGACACACTTCCCGGTTCCCAATTGAGCTGAAATTTTACATGCATATGTATACCTATCGCGTGACAATGCAATATTATGATGACATGGAGCGGGTGTGATGATGGAGCTGGAAGGTGGACATAGGAACTCGTATAGTGAAAAGGCGCAACCCCATCGAGTTTGGGCTCGTATGATTCTTCTTGACGATTACTTTGCCTCTAGTTTGTATCCAGGGACTATTGATGGTGCTGGAAGGTGGCCATAGTAACTCTATAATGACACGACGAAACCCCATCGAGTTTGGACACGTTTGATTCGTCTTGAGTACTTTGTCTTTAGATGATATCCAGGGTCTAATGATGGAGCTGGAAGGCGGCCATAGGAACTCCGTTATAAAACGACATAACTCCATCAAGTTTGGGCTCGAATGATTTGTCTTAACGAGTACTTTGTCTCTAGATGGTATCCCGGGTCTGACGATGGAGCTGGAAGGTGGTCACAGTAACTCTGTAATGAAACGACGCAGCCCTATCGAGTTTATACTCGTTGGATCGTCTTGAGGAGTACTTTGTCAAATTACGATCATTTTATTACTACAAAATAATTTCGATGTTTTCACATCTGGTAGACGTCCCGCGACGTCTAGTTTTATTTAGGTTATATCTCAGATTCCCGATATAGTAGCAGTAAAAGGTAAAAGTAAAATGTAAGTATACCAGTTTTTAAGTTTAATCAAGAGCTATCAAATAATAAGTTGCTTTAAAATCCGTTCAGTAGTTTTTTCGTGACGCGCGATCTAACAAACAGACAAAAAAATCTAGCCTATATAGCCTAATACAGTTTTTTTTCTCATTTACCAATAAAGCTGTAACCGAGCTGTGTACAGTTTTATAATAGTTTGGATATCCGAAAAAAAGAGGTAATTCAAAATACCACTGAGGGAATATAACATAGTTCCGGTGGTCCGCCAACACAGGCGGAGAGGCGGCACACTACCCTGTTCTTTGCACCGAACGACGGGGTGTGTGTTTAGGATTTTTTTCCCGCCTTAACAAAAAACAAATCTGGAAAACGGTTGACCCTAAAGGCCAATCCCTGCAACTTCCCGCTAATTTGATACTTAAGCGCTCAAAATTGTACTTATTACGTTATTACGACTTTTGAGCCCGAAAAGCTCGAAGAGCTCAAAAGTATAATTTTCGTGTAATTTTCAGCTCTCCGAGCTCAAAGAGATAACTGTTCAAAATCTAAGTTCTTTCGAATGACCCCGATGAAATCGGTCAAGCCGTTCAAAAGTTATGAGATGTTTACATACGGCCACACACACACACACACACACACACACACACACACACACACACACACACACACACACTACTACCTTACCCAGATGATCTCCGGCCACGGTTGTGCCTCCACACGTTCAAATATGAGGATTCTCCTGACTGCCCCGACTGTCTCGGTATCGCTGAAAATGTGGAGCACGTATTTTTTGTCTGTCCTCGATACAAAGAAGCGAGAAGGTCCTGGGAAGGGGATGTAGGATGCAGAATCTATCCCGAAACACTGATAGCAACAATGCTATCCTCGTCTTTGGCCTGGGAAGTGACCAGCGTGTATGCTGCATCTGTGCTGAAGGACCTGCGGAAAAGAGCAAGAGCAAGAGCGGAAGAAACTGGCCTGATCAGATTCTACAGCAGGAAAAGCTGCTGCTAAATCTCCCCCCCCCCCACGAAGTAATGCCTAACGGCCATGCCGTGGGGTCCAGGGACATACGGGGTGCCAAGAAGACAGACCCTACGATACGTAAATGTATTTTTAAACCTCTGGATAAAAAATAAAAAAAAGCACACACACACACACACACACACACATACATACAGACATCATCGCGTCAACATCCGTTGAAAACTCGATTTTCAAAACACGAGGTAACGTTAGGTACTCCTACCGTTGTTTCGTATGGCGAGTGAGAGCGCCAGAGGCCCAAACCCCCCCTATCCTCTCCTTATTATCCTTCCTCTCCACCTCCTATCCCTTTCCTTGGAGATGACTACGCGCGAGTAATGCCTCCGGTGTTGCTAGCGTCTATAGGCTACGAAAACCGCTTACCATCAGGTGGACCGTATGCTTGTTTGCCACCCACGTTGTATAAAAAAATAGCCGTCCATTCTTTTATTTGCCATTCGCGAAATGAATTGGTGAGCAGCGGCTTGAAAGACGGCTTAAATCTGAGAGGTTAGATTACAAGTGGCTCAATAGATTACAATTTTTAATCAAAAATCAATTAAATTCTACATTATTATCCAGATAATTGCTTAGAAGTGATAGAGCCTTGCTTATCCCAGCCTATCCTTATTTATTTCCTTCTTTGTGGAGTTGGCGATAGCCGAGTCTTTAGGTGTTGCTAGCGTCTATAAGGTACGGAAACCCCCAACAATCAGGTGAGCCCGTGGGCTCGTTTGCCACCCTCGTTGTATTAAAAAAAAAAGACAAAGTAAGACACGACAGATGCTTCAGTAGGTAAAAAATATCTGGGCAATTTGGCCGACTAGATCCTGTGCATGTACCTATATTAACATACATAGCATCACGCCTGTATGCCCCGAAGCGGTAGGTAGATGTATTAAACACCGAGGTTCGCCAGCTAGGTTTTTAGTCCCACGTCCATACGGGCGAGCCTATTGCTGTCTACCGGGCACATTTCCAAACCCCGGGCTGCTACTGTCAATTTTTCTTTTTACGAAAAACCTCAATAAGAGAATATCCATCTATCCATCCATCAGCCTTTCAACGTCCACTGCTGGACATAGGCCTCCCCAAAAGAACGCCACAACTATCGGTCCCGTCATGGGGGATAATGCCGTAATCGCCACGCTTGGCAGGCGGGTTGGCGATCGCAGTGGATGTTGTTAATACTCGAGGGAGCGCTGCTGCCCACTCCCCCAGTATTCCCTCAGTCGGCTCTTACGAGTCCCGTGGGACGTAGAGAGCAGTGACAATTCTAAAGCCGGCCACACACGGCAAGAGAATATAGATATTTTAAACAATAAGCTTATCTTACTTAGTTTTTTTTCCAAAATGCTGCTTATCTTTCTTAATTGTTATACAAAATGGTTATTCCCAATTTAAATTGAGATTAATCATTTTGTATGCCATTCAAAATAGGTAGTTATGTAAAAAGTATCTCTAACCACACACCCTGTTGCTTGGGGCGTCGAACAGGGTAGTATGAAGGTACTAAACAAACCCTCAGCCACTGACACCTATCGCTCCATCTTGTCCTAGGCTGAATCTACTTTAATCTCGATTAGTGATATCATTATCATTTATTACAAACATTTATAGCACTTACTAATAAACGGTGTATAACCTCTGAATAGTTACTCAGTGTTTTGTCTTTGTCATTAATATGACAGTTGGACGTTGAAAGAACGGAACAAAGCACTGAATAACTATTCGGAGCTTATACAATATTTTTTAGTTAGGTGGTGAGGCTCCAGCTGGCTTATTTATATTATCAATGTGTATTTTATCGATAGATGTGGTGTTGTTAGTAATTGAGTTAGTCACCCATCTATTAGTTTGTTATTTCCTGGGTAGCAGCCATTCTCCATGTACGGTCATTACTGCCTAAACATATCCACTTCACGTTAGTTTTTTAGATATCTTTAAGATTAACGCCACCAATCGGATTTATTTGAATACGTTTTGTTCTAATATAAGTACTAAGTTTAATTATTATAATTAAAATTCATACCACGAGACAGCGAGATTTTTTTTAAATATTGTGATATGTATTTTACCACTAGACATGCTCAGCTACTTTAAAGAACATTTTTTTTCTGAAAGTGGGTAGGAGCTTTACTGCGAGCAGGATTCGAACCTGCGTCTCAGCCTATCCGGGGAAGTGCTCTGGACTGCTAAACGCTGCCCCGGATGATGTAACTACGATAGCTTAAAATAATTTGTTCTTTAAAGTAGCTGAGAATACAGATCACAATATGACGAGAAATAATTTGAAAATCAGTTTAGAAATGGAATGGAAATAAAAAGAGACCTCAGGTTTCCGATATAACAGCAACATAAAATGTATGTTTTAAGTCTAATCAAGAGCTATCAATAAAAAAAGTAAATATGTAGGTACCTATCGGTTCAAAAACAAAATTTATAGACGCAAGAATTAAAAAAGAATGCTCAGACATAGACAGACACAGCTGTGTTAAAATTTTATAATAGACTTGTTCTATTGATAAAATTAGATTGAATATTGTCTTTCGAGGTTAATGTCTTTTAATATGTAAGTAAGATACATTGTCTCTTACCATCTTTCGTTACATGTTATTAAGCACTGGTTTCATTAGTATAATATATGAAAAATGCAACGCTTTTATTTTTTTAAATGGAATGGTCTTCTTTGCATGGACGTTGTGTGCTTTAATTTCCTGTATTCGTTGCCTAAGACTTATTTTTGTTTGTTAAAGGCGGAAAAAATGTACCTAGCCGTACACCCCGCCACGAACAGGGTGGTGTGGGGCCCTCACCCACTAAATAAACCCGCCGTGTGCCGTCTTTCCGCCTGTATTGGTGGGCCACTGGAACTATGTTACATTACTTCAGTGGTCGCCTAAGACCTTTTTTTTGTTAAGGCGGGAAAAAATGTGAGTAACTAACCGCACACCCCGTTGTTCAGGGCAACGAACAGGGTAGTGTGGGGCCCTCACCCACTAAATATACCCGCCGTGTGCCCTCTCTTCGCCTTTATTGGAGGGCCACTGGAACTATGTTACATTACTTCAGTGGTCGCCTAAGATCTGCCTAACCATGGAAGAAAAATTGGAGGTGGCATTTTATCCGTGTTTGTATATCGCTTAAGAAGGCACCTAAGTAAGGTTCAATAAAGTACTAAATACCTCCAACATTTTACAAATAAAAATGATTTCGTGTTTAGTACCTACGAAACCGTGCCGTGCCGTGGTGCCGTGTGGAGTCGTAAGAGCCGACTGAGGGAATATCGGGGGAGTGGGCAGCAGCGCTCCCTTAAGTATTAACTACATCCACTGCGATCGCCAACCCGCCTGCCAAGCGTGGCGATTACGGCATTATCCCCCATGACGGGACCGCTCGTTGTGGCGTTCTCTTGGGGAGGCCTATGTCCAGCAGTGGACGTTGAAAGGCTGATGGATGGATGGATGGACATACGAAACACGAAATCATTATACTGTGCCACACAATTTAATTTAAGTATAAAAGCTAAGTGGAAATTAAAATAAACAAATCAGAAATACAACAGAAGACGACGCGTAAACAAATAAGCAAAAATATTGTACAAAGCAACTAACTTTGTATCGTAAATTTTCAACAACTGAATCCCACGAAAATTCCTTCATTAAAAGCAACAATGCCTTCAGACTACATACAAATAACCGACAGAGTCCAATTTAAATAACAGGCTCGCAAAGCTGAAAAACAAGCCGTAACCGAAGTTGGGAATAAATTAGCAACCCCCCTTTAGACACCCCTTACCCCAATGTGTACATTGTGCAAAATATTATTTGCCTTGCCAGACAATAATGGGATTTAATGCCACGCCCTGACATGTTAGCTTTTGAGGACTCCGCCCAGTGGTATCTCTACCGCGATTGGCTAAATATATCCACCATCTCTTTCTTCAGTAGTTTTTGTCTTACTCTCTCGTGTAGCTTTTCCCTCAACGCCCGAGGGGTAAATGTTATGGTAGTAAACATATACGAGGGTTTTCTAGTACCGAGCTCGCATTGTCATGCCGCTTTCTGAAATATATTTTACGCAAGTTTTATTTAAAGATATCTACCTGAATGGAGTGCTAGAATTCGCTTTATGAGATTTTTTTTGAATGGCACTCTTTTAACGGATTAAAGGATGTGGATTTGCTAGTATTTGCTTGAATAATTTGTTGTTTTTGTTTTTTTTTATTCTGCTACAAGAAGTATTGTAATATGAGTTTTTATTGATGTTTTAAAATGTTTTTTCATTGAATATGTACACCCTATGTGTATACCCAACAATTTGAACAATAAGTAGGTATAAACTTTTCTACCATAAAATATAGGAACATAATTATATATCACACTAGCTGTGCCACGCTATTTCACCTGTCCCATAATTTAAAAGAAATCGGGTTTTATAAATAACTAGCCTTCGCCAGCGGCTTCGCCGCAGCCAAAAGCTGGTTTTTCGGTTGTATCTCAGGTTCCCGATATAGTAGCGGGATAAAATGTCAACCAGTTTTTAAGTCCAATCAAGGCATTTCAAATAAAAAGAGTTGCATCTAAATCAGTTCAGTAGTTTTTGTGTGATGCGCGAACAAATAAACAGACAAAAATTCTAAAAAAAAAATGTTGTGTTTAGACACGCCTATATAACCTATTACAGTCATTTTTTCTCAAATATCTTGAATGTACAGACATAGCTCTGTTACAGTTTTATAATAGTATAGATATAGAAGATAGATAATTTGTATCTTGGCTGCTGTATTTTTTAGAAAACAGCATAATTATTTTTTTATTTGATTGCGCTTATTTCATTATTGATTTTTTTTTATTTTAGTATGGTATAGGGTCTTAGCATTACATAAAATAAGTAGGTCATAGCCTTCCTCAGAAAAATGTGGTTTAAAATAAAAAAGAGATTTTTTCAAATCAGACTGTTAGTTTTAGGGATAAGCCCGTATAAATAAACAAACTTATAATATCATTAGCTACCTGTAGATAAAACATAAAAAACATATTTTTTATTTTATTATAAATACAATAATGGTTTCTAATTAAAAAATAATGACACAATTTCTCTACGCAACTACAAAGGCAACAACAACGTTCAATCGATAGAAACGAAGCGAGCTAATAATTATTAGTCGACGGCCTGAAATTCATGCACAAAGCTCCGACCCGCAGTAATAATAACGACAATTGTTGTGTTTAGTGGAACGTAAACGAGGCCTGGGGCGGCGGGGGCTAGGGCCGGCCGTGGGCGGGGCTCCGCGGGGCAGAGCCTCTCGCCAGGCCCGGGCCGCAGTCTGTGCCGCGCTGCCATGCACCTCTGACATGTGACCGTACAGTATGGAAGATTGTGATCTTGCCCAATACCGCGACATGATCATTGAGGGCGAACTACCGCTTGACTTGCGACCACCACCGCGACTTTATCTACCACATTATCTCAGAGACGATAGGGATCCCGAATACCACCACGACGATACCTACGTCTCCGTTGACGAAGATACACCAGAAATACCACCGGCTTCCAGTGATTCTGAAAGATACGACGCATCCAGCCCGACGGATACTAAGCCTTCGACGCCAAAGAAACCTAAACAGAAATCATCATCACAACTCATCAAGCCGCCTTATTCTTATATCGCACTCATCACAATGGCGATTCTCCAATCACCACACAAAAAACTAACCCTGAGTGGAATTTGTGAATTCATCATGACGAGGTTCCCGTATTACAGAGAAAAGTTTCCTGCCTGGCAGAACTCTATCAGGCATAACTTAAGTCTCAACGATTGTTTTATTAAAATCCCACGGGAGCCTGGCAACCCTGGGAAGGGGAATTATTGGACATTAGATCCTTTGGCTGAAGATATGTTTGACAACGGTAGTTTTTTGAGGAGACGGAAGCGTTATAAGAGGCCGGCGCCGTCGCTGCAACACGCACATGCGGTAGTCGCGATGCTAGCTCGGGAAGCTTACGCACCTTTACTACCCTTGCCATGCTACTTACCACCAACACCGCTGCTGTCCTTACCACGTCCACCTCCAGCTGCACTACGCCCAGTGCCTTTACCGCCTCGTACATCAGAAACCACTGAACCAAGAAGTAAGAGATCTCGAAACGGATTCTCTATTGAATCCATAATCGGTTCTTCGGATAGTTCAGTGACTCCTGAACCAAGAAGAAGTGCATTTTCTCCGCTTCATCAGAGCAACGGTCCGCCAGACGACTGGGCCAGGTGAATGTATCTAAACGGGTATGGATCTAGCCCATCCCCGTTTTAAGCCGCCCCGTCGGATCATGTAATCCTCGCCTAATGACTGATGTGTTTTGTTTTAAGTTTTCTTTTAAGATACAATTAAAAATGAGGTGTTCGTAGTGTAAGACGGATAAACTGTGAATTTCTTAAAAGATATTGAATACTAAAAGCTCTTGCTAATAGTGACCAATATTGGAAGTTACCATTTAATACAATTAATTTATTTGTTTGCGTAAATATAGAAATATTTTTCTGTTATGAAGTATATAGGTACCATATAATTATTTTATTTTCTGTGTAAATATTACGGATAAAATATAAATTACATTTTAATTATAATCTTAACGAATACAGATAAATATTATTTCGAAAAGTGAATTTTCAACCTTATTTTAAACACAAACATTTGTGTTTTGTTGTTTTTATTATTGTTTATTGTGCGACATTCAGTTCAAATAGTTTGATTGTCAGGTTTAAATAAAATCTTTTCGTAACAATAAATAACTTATACCGTACGATAGCGATAAAGAGATAGTGATCTACAAATAATTCTAGTCATATGTACAAAGTGGTAATGAGTTGTAAAATGTAAGTATTTAAATAACATTGTAAATATTGATATTTCTATTATAAGTCACTTTAATTGTCGTTGGGTATTCAATGTTGCGGATATATTAATGTGTGAGCTATTATAATACATCAATATAAAATCATAATAACATATGATACAACAAAAATAACGGTAAGCAAATAATGAAATTGTAGGATTTTTAACTAAATTTTTTTATTACTATCTCATTATTAGTTACGCACAAATTGCTTTTTTTAAATTTTAGAACTTTCGTTCGTTGTAGAGTGTATATTCGCAATATTAAATGTCAAATGCGTCATTGCAATATTTGGTATGTAAATTACACTGTAACTCAGAATAAGTACTTATGTGGGGAACATGCCCTAGTGTATCTAACAGTAACATAACGAGTACCTAACTGTAGCTATTTTGTGTAACAACGTATTTTTAAGGGGACAATATAAAATACAATGAACAAATCTTTGTAGTCTTATTTAAATTATATTTCTGAAAAGATAATTACGAACATTAAGTATTTTTTTTAATATTACGGAAACAATTTTATTATAACAATGTTTATAATTGTTTTGCGTTCAAAATAATTGCAAATAAAAAAAAACACGTGAAAGTATTTGAATAGAGTAAGTTTCACAAATTATCAACAAGTTTCTTTTTTGTTAAGGCAGGAAATAATGTACCTAATCGCACACCCTCTCGCGTCGTTCGGGGCAACGACCAGGGTAGTAGCTCATCCACTAAATAAACCCGCCGTGTGCCGTCCCTCCGCCTGTATTGGCGGCTGGAACTGTGTTACATGACTTCAGTAGTAAATCATCAACATCCTAGCCATATCCACAGCTTCTATAACCCATCATTGTAAAGCTGTGCTTATATCACAATATATGTTAGCGTATCAATGACTCTATTTTTTTTTATTGACTTTTGTGGCAGACGAGCCACGGCCCATCTGATGGTAAATGGTAACCGTCGCTTATAGACTCAACTATACCTCTCGGCCGCTGCTCACTATTTTTTCACAGATATGAAATGAAAGAATAAACGGCTATCTCCTGCTACAGCCAAAACGCAACGATGTGCTTCATGGCCGGTCACATGGGAGATGGTGGTACCAACCCGCTCGGGCCCGATACCAAGTAAGTACTCCCACTTGGTAACCAGCCCTACCACCAGTCATGCAATGGATGATAATTGCTTACTTACTTCCCTTAGTCGCCTCATACGACACCCGTGGGAAAGAATGGGGTGGTGACACTTGTATTCTAAGTCCGTCACCACACGGACATTTTCTATTTTAAGATTAAATCATAGTTACCCTTCCTTCAATCAATCAATCAATTACTGATAAACGAATGTTACTGGGTTAGACTTTACCTAAATTCTTAGAATTCCATCCATCCATCAGCCGCTTAACGTCCACTGCTGGACATAGGCCTCCCAAAGAATGGGGGATAGTGCCGTAATCGCCACGCTTGGCAGGCGGGTTGGCGATCGCAGTGGATGTTCTTAATACTCGAAGGAGTGCTGCTGCCCACTCCTCCGGTATTCCCTCAGTCGGCTCTTACGACTCCCATGGGTGGAGGGGTGGGACAATTCTAAAGCCGGCCCCACACGGCAAATAAATTCTTAGAATTACCTTTGCATATCAAAGGCACGTGTGTTTTCATTGTTTTACATAAATAATACAGCTTAACAATATGTAACTAACTTATCATCACGCCATTTCCCTTGCAGAGAGAACAGAGTGCCAAGACGCTCTATTCTTGCATACATCTCTTGTTTCCTCAACATTCATAATTCTCTTCTTACACGCACGCCGGTTTCGGAGACTCCTGACTCCACCTTTCTTCAATACATGACTGATTTGGTCTAGGTAGGTTTGTCTCGGTCTCCTCCTGTATCTACATCCTTCCACTTTTGCATTGTATATCTTCTTAAACAGTCGCTCGTCCGGCATTATTTCCACATGTCCGAACCATCGGAGCATTTCCTTTCGCATCTTTACACCAATACTCTCTTTCATACCTACTCGCTCTCTTACGTCATTATTACGAATGCGGTCAGTCAGCCTCACTTCACAGATTCTCCGCAGAGATCGCATTTCGACCGCATTGATTTTACTCTCATACTCCTTTTTGCATACCTAACTCTCGCTTCCATATAGCAATGTTGGGACAAGCACTGCATTGTGTATTGCGACCCGTGCCTTCTGGCTGAGGTGGTGACTGCCGAGAAGTTGTCCCAATGCTCCATTCACTCTATTTCCCGCATTTACTATTCTCTCTATATCAGTGGTGTATCTTCCATCCCGACTGAATCCACATCCAAGATATAAAAATTCATCCACTTGTATACGGCTGGGATTACAAATAATATAAGCTATAAGCTGTCAGAATGATAATTACCTAAATAAATAAATATTCACGGACATTTTTTCACACAATGTCCTCTGGTCCCAAACTAAGCTTAATGCTTGTGCTATGGATACCAGATTACGGATATAATACATACCTATGTACCTATATTACTCTTTTTATTGTAAATACATACATATTATGGATAGAAAACACCCGACGCAGTACAAATATCTGTGTTCATCACACAAATATTTGTCCTGAGTGTTTAAGTTTTTTTAAATGCAGCAATTCTTTAATTAATTTATACTAAATTTCCTAATTACATATAGGTATATTATAAGTGCATTACAATGATTCAAACGGGTTCAAACATAATGTTGTTCTGACGCAGTCCTACGCCTGTTTCCCAGAGGGGTATTATGCACAGACAACGATTTGACACTTGCGATAATACGGCCTTTCGTTGCCCACTTTTACACACGTAAGAATGAGATGTGACAAGTGGCGAACAACGTCTCCGCTATTCAGATGATTGTTACTAAAAATCCCCAATGCATTCCGATGGTACCTATAATATTAAATAAATAAAATATTTTTATTTATAAATTAAATAAATGATAATTATATCACACAGTTTTTATTTCTATAAATAAAATTATAAAAGTCAGAAAAACTATATGATAGATAGATTTAAATAAAATTTTCTGTTTTATATCGTCGTAGACACTCGGCACTTATCTAAAAAACAAACTATTATGATATTTTCATCTTCACTAATACCTATTATAAACGCGGCAGTGAGTGTGTTTTTTTGTTACGCTTTTACGCTGTAACTACTGAACCAATCGTCATGATATTTTCCATAGATATAGTCTTGAGCCCAGAAAAGGACCAGAATATAAAGTGTGAAAATTTGGAATAGAAATGATAGCCTCGAGTGTGAAACTTGCTGGATAACTGTAAAAGTCGCTCTGCAAAATGAGCTATCATTGTTTTATAGGTTGCGGTGATGGACAGAGTACAGCTTACCTCAAGGCATGTGGTAACCGTCACTCATGGGCTCAACTACACTAAGAATACTCTCTGCTACCATAGTAAAAGGAAAGAAGTAAGTTATCTTTATACGGACGAACCGAGCGCGGTTTGCACGTGTACGTGCCAGTAGCTACGAGTCACCGCACGCACACAATAATAAAATTTAAAACTGCTAAAGGTGCGCCCGTCTAGGCTGCGCCGTCGTTTTGTACGCATTGCCCATAGAGTAAAGCATTGCCGTGCGCCCAGGCGTGGTTGATCGCCGCCACCACTCGGTATTTATTTATTCAAGCTCAAAGATGGCTACATATCGGATAAGAAAATACTGTATTGGATTTGGATAACATATAGAAGGGATCTTCTCAAATCACAACACTAAAAACATATCATTGAAAAAAAAATACTCAACCCCCGTTCTATGCATAAAAACAAATGGATGAAATGGATCCCTGATGTTCTGCCTAAATTTCAAGATAATTTATTTTAATTTCGTATATATAAAAAAACTAGACGTCGTGGGACGTCTAGCAGATGTGAAAACATCCAAATTATTTTGTAGAAATAAAATGATCATAACTTGACAAAGTACTCCTCAAGACGAATGAGAGGAGTATAAACTCGATAGAGTTGCGTTGTTTCATTACAGAGTTACTGTGACCACCTTCCAGCTCTATCGTCAGACCCTGCATACCATCTAGGGACAAAGTACTCATCAAGACAAATCATATGAGCCCAAACTCGATAGAGTTATGTCGTTTTATAACGGAGTTCCTATGGCCACCTTCTAGCTCCATCATCAGACCCTACTTTGTCTTTAGATGGTATCATCTAAAGACAAAGTACTCGTCAAGACGAATCAAATGCGTCCAAACTCGATAGGGTTGCGCCGTTTCATCATAGAGTTCCTATGCCCACCTTCCAGCTCCATCATCAGATCAGCTCCATGTCATCATAATATTGCATTGTTACGGGATATAAACATGCGTGTAAAATTTCAGTTCAATAGGAAACCGGGAAGTGTGTAAAATTTAACTTGCAAGATTTGAACGGGACAAGTACTTACAATAAAAGCGTCGCCACGCTAGCAGCCGATTTTACCCTCCCTCCGCATTAGATGTTTCACATCAACAAGCTCCGTATTTATGACGATTGAATAAATTAAAAGTGACTGCGTGCGTAGGTATTTATCGCGCGCACGCAGTCTAGTAGTTAGCGTACTTGTTTCCTTTTAATATGCCCTTACTCTCCATTTCATTTCGTGGATATCAAACGAAAGAATTAACGCGGCGGATAGTCCCGCCATAACCAAAATACATCGCCGTGTTTTATGGCCGGTCACACGGGAGACCGACCTGCATGGGCTTACAAGTGAATACTCCCACTTAATACCCAGCTCTACCACCATTAATGCAATGGGTGACAATTGCTTACTTCCCTTAGTCGCCTTGACGACATTCGCAAGGAATAATGGAGTGGTAACACTTGGTCCGTCACCACACCGAGACACATATTCCGTGCAGAGAATATTTGTGTTATCCAATAATAGTTGTTATGAGTTTAGGTAGTCTTTGTGACCGTTTAAATTAAAAAAATATTTTTATTTCATAGGCTTATTATATCGCACTTAAAATCTTCAAAGTTACTAATAACAAACACGAGCGCTTGAGGCAAGTGCATCCGCAATATCGCGATTGCAATCGCTACAAGCGGCCGGATACCCTAGTAAAGCTTTTCATGAGAAGAACCCGGCAAGAAACTCACTAGCCACGTTAACTTATATGTTGGTAATTGTAATGTATATGCTATACAGGGATTACTCCCAAATGCTGAATGTTGTCTTTTTAAATAGCATATAGACGAGGTAAGCAGAGACAATAGCTCGCCACTTGTTATGTCACGGCCTTCCGCTGCAGATTTTTTGGCTCCGTGGGCACAATTACACACAGGTGGCGAAACATGCAATTGATTTGGTATTTTGTCTCTGCAGTGAATACAAAGCTAGAACTATAGAGACTAATCCTTTTAAATGTTTCGTTTACAGCAAGGTTTAATAAGTACATAATCTGTATCAATATATATAATTTTTCTAGGTTATATCATGCAAGTGCATCGTGTGAGGCGAGTAAAACACACACATCAAGTAAAGGGACAAAAAAAGCTCCAGGATTACTGTTAGCTCGCCGCTTATCAGCACCAGTGATAACGCGAATTACTTAATACGTCGTTGTTGGGTGGTCTAAGAACTGCTTTTGTTCATATTCTTATCTAATAACAACAATACTATTTGAATATCAAACTAGTCGACCCGTGCGGAATTCCGCAGTGCGGACCGTCATAGATAATTATATCGAATCCGATTCGATATCTATCGAAAAATCGACGCATCCATTAAAGAACCTCGATTTTAAATCTCAAATTTAAGAGAAAACATATAACATAGCATCACGCCTGTATCCCCGAAGAGGTAGACAGAGGTGTATTACACACCCATGGTTCGACAGCTATGTTTAAGTCCCACGTAGGTAATAGGGGGTGAGCCTATTGCCGTCTACCGGGCACATTTCCAAACTCAGTGCTGCAACCGAGGATTTTCCTTTTTACGAAAAAGCTCATTATCTAGCAATGCCCGACCCAGGGATCAAACTCGAGACCTCATGATCAGCAGTCCCACACACTACCGCTACACCACCGAGGCAGTTTAAGGGAAGCGGTACATATTTAGACCGTAGGTCTTTATTTTTCATCAATAACCAGCATGATAAGCTTTAAAATGAGGGGTAAGCCATGGAATTTCATAAAGAAATAAGAAAGATATCGCAGACCGACAGAAAAACAGGCTAGAGAAATAATATAAGTATAGAATTACAAAATCATAGTATGTACATTAATTATACATATTAGCCGACCTGGCAAACTTCGTAATGCCTCAGAATCAATAATTTTTTTATTTATTTATTTAACATAACATACATCTATATATCATTACAGGTTAAACCCAATGCGATAGCGTGCTTATCCTATTATATATAATATAAAATACCTTATATATTATGTATAAATAATTTACCTAAATTATGTTATTTACATTTTGTAACAGATTACAAACAATTATTTTTTTGTGAATTCACTCAGAGAGCTACATCCATCCACCATCTCACTAGCTATGATGTTGAGTGTGCATAGCGCACGTGTCAGCGGCGCCTTGCATAAAAGATTTGTCCGACCGCATGTAGTTTTTATTTGGATATTTTTATTAAGATAAAATAAAAATACATATCTACCGAGAATATTAGTTTTAATTGTTATTCTGCTATTCCTGGTGGCTACAAATCCAACAAACCAAAGACCATAGAAATTGGTGTAGCTATTTTTGAGTAAGAAATGTTGTAGCTCTTGACGTGTTTGGTGATGTTTCTTTTTTACTACATGAGTGGCAAGCCTGTCTGATGGTAGTCCATTACCGTAGCCTACAGACGCTAGCAACACCAGAGGCACATTCACGCGTCGCCAACACCAAGCAAAGAAATAGGAAGAGGAAAGGAAGGATACTAAAGAGTGGATATGGAGGGTGTTTGGGCACTCTCACTCACCATAAAAACCACAACAGTGTAGGAGTGGTACTTCCCCCATCGAGCCCACCCGTTCATACTGGGGCACGCGAAGCTCTATTTAATTTCTTTGCCTACAGAGAAGTTAAAATTAAGATCAATATGCATTAGCCTGTAATGATGAGGGTTGAATTTCATATAGGTAACACCATGTTAGGCATGAAGGAGGATGGAGAGTTATTGGTAGGAAAGGATGGATGGATTGTGAATAAAGACATAAATAAATAATAATAAATAAATATTCACAGACATTTTTCACACAATGCCCTCTGGTCCCAAACTAAGCTTAGCGCTTGTGCTATGGGTACCAGATTACATATATTACTTTTTTTGTAAATACATACATATAATAGATAGAAAACACCCAGACGCAGTGCAAATATCTGTGTTCATCACACAAATAATTGTCCTGAGTGAGAATCGAATCCACGACCTCATGCACAGAAGTCGTTTACACTGACCACACCAACAGGCCCGTCATCATCACATCTTTACATAGTTTAAAACAGAATCACTCCCGCTATTTACTGTACGCTTAGATCTTTTAAACTACGCAACAGATTGATGACAGATGCAGTTTTTAGCAATAGATAGAGTGTTTTGAAATAAAACTACGTTTACGGAATCTATTGCGTTTAATTGATTTTAATGCTATCCCGACGTTTCGAATACTTTACAGTATTCATGATCACGGGTGGACTTAGATGGTAGATGTCCAAAGAGCTTTTTCCGTAAACGTAGTTTTATTTCAAAATGTGTGAAATTCGCGTAAATGTTAGTACTAAATAGATAGAGTTATTCAAGAGGAAGGTTTATGTGTAGTATATACATGCATATTACTTATAGTAGAGAAAAGCTGAGAAAGTCAAAGATTTGAAATGTGTTGTCGTAGCAGACATATTTTTGTGCGCCTACATTGCAAACGCTGCTTAACCCTTAGGTACGAGATAGATCAAAATAATGTACTTCGGAATTGTATATCTTAAAAAGATCGATAAAAAAGTCCAGGATGGTATATAGGTATCTATCTCCTATTAATAGTAGGTAATTGTTGTAGTACGAACTAAGATAATTTTAATTGAATTGGATTTGATATCTCTGTCTTTGCAAAAATAAAAATACACATACCCACTTGATTCCCAATTCCGCCGCGTACTAAGTAGCGGGCAAAAGCTATTGATAAATAAATGGATAGTGAAACTAAGAGTAATAAGGGAATGGAACATGTCAACATGTAGTGCCGACCACATGAAGTTGAAAAGACTCGTAGTACCTAATCAATATCCACATCACATTATTCTATATTGTTGGTTGAAAATGGAGAAAAGCCAAACTATTACGCCCGAACTATTACGGAAGTAAGACTTTATAAAGTTAATATTATTGTTTAAACATTCATTTATTGATAAAATACATTTATTTCACCTATGCATTTAAAGAAATATGTTTGCGTAACTTAAATAACAAAGACGCGTGGATGTCCTTGAGATACATTTTTTTTTTAACTCCTTTTATTGCAACATTCGGTAAGGGTGGCATCTACAACGCCATCAGTCAAGAACAAACCTCTTAAGATTAATATATTAGGTTCGATATCGCAAGATAGAAGTTGAGAAGCAGCACAGGTGGCGTAGAAAACGCATTTGTATCGAACAGTACTGACTATTCTGGGTTCGATTGCTACACCGGTTCCAAAACATTAACCCACAGGAACACGATTATTCGGGCCATAATTTCTCTGAATAATTACTATTATTTTCCAAATTATTTTAGTCGTTAATTTCATATACCTTCATACAGGAACATTATTTTGAAGGACAAATGTCTAAACATATTACCAAATTTTTCGAATCCGGGGCTTGATTATTACGCACAAGTAAGCCACTCTAGACCAACATCACATTCAAAATATTTGGTATGTCTAGACGGCGCACATGTGAAACAAATAATGAATATGTAAATAATATTTTTACCTAATTTTCTTACACAATTGTATAAATGTTTTTCTTCAGTATGTGTAAAATATTTCCTGTACCTATTTTATACAATTTAAATTAAGAACCTGAATTTAGTATCCAATTTGCGTCGCACTGAGAAAATGCCAGTTCTTCGTAATTCAATCTGATAATGGTTTAAGTCTAACTGCCTCTGTTGTACATAGGTATTCTATGAGGTTTCAGGTTCGATCCCCGGGTAAAAAGAAAAATTCTTTCAGTAGCAGCCCGAAGTTTGGAAATTTGCCCGGTAGACGGCAATAGGCTCGTAATACGTGGGACTTAAACATAACTGGCGAATCTTGGGTGTGTAATACACCTCTGCCTACCCATTCGGGAAATACAGGCGTGATACTAAGTCTATAATCAAATTGAATTATGAAGATTAGATATTATCATTAAAAAATATTATAGTATATAGGAACCTATATAAATAAAAAAAAACCCGATCTCTTCGATTAATATAAAGTTATGATGGTTTCAAGAAACATTGATTGATTACATCAAGATAAGGCTAGGAAGGAAGTAAAATACATGAGCAGCTTTATCTTTATACCTACTTATTATTTCACAATCTATAGCCGTCCCACTATAATGCACGGGTCAGATACGAGTATAACATTATATTGAGTGTATATCGTCATTATGCATCGAGTGCCATAGCCCTCCTACTCTACTACTTCATCCAAGAATATAAGGACATTGCAAAATATAATTTATATCTTCGACAATAATTGAATACCTGCACAGATGTCGGAGTAATTTGGATACCGGCCTCACGCTCGAGTATTGTGGGTTCTCAAACAGAACAACTCTTTGTTTAATCCACAAATGGTTGTTCTGAGTCTGGGTGTAAGTCCCCGCGATACAAGGATTATTCCTTAGTGCAGCAAAAAAAAACAAATAAATAAATATAAAACAAATCAAAGTAGCATTCGCCAACATGACTCGGATTATTGATTTTTGTTAGCCTTCCAGGAATGGATGGTACTCATTATCTTATCAGAATAAAAAATATAGTGTTACCATACTAACCCGATGTGGGTTGCCATCACGAGCCAAAATTATAGAGATAAGAAGATTAAGCAATACTACAGCAAACTCACACATCATTTCGCAATCAAACGACACAGTACCAGATTGTACAAAATCATAAATAATTACACTAGTCCAACAACATTTCGTCTCGCTGGAAAAACAAACTGTGTTTGTTTAGATATGCGTGTACATGCACCTACAGAAGTTTTGTTACATGATTTATTTATTTTAAAGACATACCCTGCAATAAGAGCCTACACTAGGTATACCTAACAGTTAGAACATTTAGTATGGGGTACGATGGGGCTGGCATAACCTAGTAGATTAAAAGTCCCTTAAATTAATATAGTGAATAAAAAAAAGAAGATGGTGGTAGAGGCTTTTGGTATTAAAGATATTTTGGAGTATTTTTTTGAAAGGGCATATTTCCTCCTTTTAATGTTCATATGGGATATCGTTATACGATCTGAGCAGCTATTACTAAACAAAGATATTATCAGTTATTGATACGAGCACAAAACCCAGAGGGAAGTTGAAGACATAAGTAGATAATCGTGTAAAAATCGACTGCTCGTACTCCTAATATTTAGAAGATACAGTTTAATCAATTTAAACCTGCTTATTTACTAACGGGATGTCCAACCAAAAGTCTGCCAGGCCACAATAGGCAGGCATGATGATCTAAGGTCTAAGTTTATTTATTTATACAAACCAAAGTAGCACAGAGCCCACCTAATGGCAAGCGGTTACAGTATCCTATAGACGCCAGCAACACCAGAGGCATAAGTCGCGCGTCGACAACTCCAGAGAATAGTAAGGATAGAATAAGGTAGAAGGACTGTTTGGGCCTCCAGTGCTCTCACTCACCATAATAAATACATCTGTAGAAATAAGTATCTGTTGTTGTTCCATGCTGCTTTACTTTCCCGATCGAGCCGGCGCATTCATCCTGAGACAAGCTTTACCACTAGACTCCACAAATTTTGACAGGATATTCATACAAAACGGGGACAGTAATTGGGATCTCTGACAAATCACTTTTATACCGGAATGTACGTGACGCAATGCGAGTAATTTAATGCTAAACCAACAGCAGTGTTCCCGTTTAAAAACATTGTGACATTTCTTGACAAGTTGTTTAGTTTTGATAGCAGCTCTGCAACAGCCTGTATTTTTTTGAAATTCGATACGATTGTGGTTTGTGTTGCCAGTCGCTAAAATTGTCCTTTTGTTACGGAAATAAAATCCTATTTTTCGGATTACTATCTCATTCTTTGCTTTTTTTTTAAAGGCACGCTTCCATAAATAAAATTCGTTGTTTCGCGAGGGACTTTATTAACATACAACTTCATGGACACAAAGTACATCCAGACTCAGAACAACCATTTGTCAATCACACAAAGAGTTGTCCCGTGTAGGAGTCAAACCCACAACACTCGGGCCGGTATCTAAACCATTCCGCCATCTATGCTTAGATATTCATAATTTCTTCAGTAAATTGAAAATACATTTTGATCTTTTTACATATTTTTTTAGCATTTGGCACGCTTAGTCATATAAATTAACACAAAGTGTGAAAATGTGAAATCGAAAATAACAGTCACGAGCAGGATTTAAACCTGTATCTCCTGGAATACCGTCCCAGATGCTTTGCCAATTCAGCCATCATGACAACTTGCTCGGGACTGCGAATTTCGATACAACATTCATTCTTAACGTCTTGGGTGACGCCTGCGCCATCTTCATTCTTCTTCTTTCAGTGTACATTGCAATACTGAAATGAAGCCCATGCCTTTTTTTATTTAGGCGGGAAAAAATGTATCTAGCCGCACACCCCGTCGTTCGGGGCAACCAACAGGGTAGTGTAGCCTCACCCACTAAAGAAACCCGGCGTGTGCCGTCTCTCCGCCTTTAATGGCGGGCCACTCGAACTATGTTACATTCCTTCGGTGGTAAATGAAGCCCATGCCTGGCAATAGTGGCAATAGAATATTAAATGTCTTCATAATATGACGAAAAAGTATTTCAAAATGACACTATGAGCAAGATTTCTTAATTTATATTATAATCAAACGTTATCAAAATTTGTGTGAGGGTGCACAAGAGCAAATCCTGATAAAACGAATTCCGAGATTGATGTAAATACGAAAAGTTTTGTAATTGTTTACAACTAACTTCAAAGGCGATTTTTATTATTTTTTATTTGCAACACCAAAGGCTAAGTATGTAGATTATGTTTTTTTTTTTTAACAAAAAATTTTGTTTGTTACTAGAACGGGTGAAAACGTAGAGGTTGAAAGGTTTACGCGAAAATCTACGACTCTCAGTGAGCAAAAGGGCAGCCGCTTAGTATAATTTGGTTCCCTTGTATTTTCAGTTCTCGGACAGACAGGGAAACTGATTTTCATACAATATTTATTTTTTATTTAAGGACACAAGCTGTAATAAAGAATAAGCTGTATCGCGGTCATTGATTTATTAATTCATAGCTGCACAGTTTCGAACAAACGAAACGTCTAAAACTGTCGCCAGTTGTATCATAAGTAGTTATAGTTATGATATAAATGCATTCTTTCCAAATTCAACCTTAAACGTATGGTTTATGCAAAAAGCAATAAAATTTTACGACCGAAATTTTTGGGCAACAAGGACGGAGTGGAAACGAATATTTTTTTATAATCTTCATGAACATTTGCTTAGTTTATTAAATTTGTTTAATTTATAAATGTGTTCCAAACTCATATTTATACTTTTATTTGATCGTATTAATATGCTTTTAGGTAGAATATTTATTAATATATAAATAAAATAAAACTAGTAAATATAAATTTTAGTGTTTATTCCCAATATAGTAATTCTAATATTATTAGTAGTACCCAGATCTATTCTAGTCTAGATCAATGGCGTCATAATAAACATTGACAATACAGTAGTAAGTAACTCAATTTCCTTGAAATAAATGAAGCTTATTGTAGAGTTGTCTTTTTGAATTAGATTTCAGCTTTTCTGTTGATTTTTTTGCGATAAACTAATAGAAGATAAATCTATCAATTTTTCTATCATCCATCCATTCTTCAGCCTTTCAACGTCCACTGCTGGACATAGGCCTCCCCAAGAGAACGCCACAACGACCGGTCCCGTCATGAGGGATAATGCCGTAATCGCCACGCTTGGCAGGCGGGTTGGCGATCGCAGTGGATGTTGTTTATACTCGAGGAAGTGCTACTGCCCACTCCCCCGATATACCCACAGTCGGCTCTTACGACTCCCGTGGGTAGAGAGGGGTGGGACAATTCCAAAGCCGGCCCCACACGGCCAGAAATAAATTCCCAACCAAATTTTTCTATAATAGCTTTTATAAGACTAATTTAAAAGAGCAGGTTGTTGGAGGGAATGTGTATCAATACCAGAAAATATAATTAAATTTAATGTAGGTACATTTTAAAACTAAGGAACACAAATAGGCCTTGGTTTTGTTTTTTGATCACATATGCGCTGTTCTCGTCTTATTATCTACGGTTTTATTACATACAGTATATTCATCTCCACTAGCGTAACATAGACCAACAAAAACTTTTAATCTATTAGTATGTGAAACCATCATTTATACATAATACAACATTTCAACATTCATTATTGAAGCATAAAAGCCATAAATTCAACAATTTAAATGTTCATCTTATAAAATACTAGTGGTGCCCTTCGAATTCGTTCGCCGTTTAATTTAAAAAAAGGATACATATTTATAGATAATTTAGAGCAAGCTTTATCATCTGATTGGGTCCCTAGGAAAACTAAAATAAAAATCATTATATAAATGACAATGTTATTGATATTTAAACTTTGTAAATAAAACAATGTCAACTAATTACTTAATATATTTATATTAAATAAAATACATTCAACAAGGTGACTCCATTCGTTTTTAGAACCGAGAACGTCGTATTATGCGATCAAAGTGAGCAAAATGCGTTGAAGTATGAGCATAGTTCGAGACTGCCTTTGTTTTAATACATACTCTATTTGACTGGTTCGTACAGGAGCATCGTCGATAATTTGAAACAAAATATATTGAAAAATTAAAAAATGCGACTCTTAAGCAACAAAATATGTATGAAATAGAAATACTGTCTATTAATACTTACCGAAAATAACAAACGCGATCCTTTTTTTGTACTTTTAATGCACTATTTCGGCATTTATTCATCGAACAATTAGACATTTTGACACGCTTCGTCTACTCGCGCGTCGAAATAATACTTAACGAAAGGAGTGCAGGAAAGCGTAATCTGCTCTCCTTTATAGTGGACACTTTTTATGCCTGATTGTGTATCTTCTCTTTTTAATATATCAATGATCGCGGTGGTATGTATCTTCTCTTTTTAATATATCAATGATCGCGGTGGACTTAACAAACGGGCTTTGGAAATGTGTGTCCGGCAGACTGCAATAGGATCGCCCCCTATTACGTGGGACTTAAACATACGAGTAGTTCGCGAACCGTGGGTGCGTAATACACCTCTGCCTACTCGTTCGGGGAGGACAGGCGTGATGCTATGTGTGTGTGTGTATGCTAGACATAGAAGACCAGGATCAGGACCTACGACTAGGTCATAATTCCTCCTGATGGAGGAGGCTATCCGACACTGCGTCGTCAGTCCAAGTAAAACCCCAAATAACAACTTTCACTTGTCACCAAACCGTGATATTTAGGAATATCCCTGTATCGCAGTATACAGTACAATCAAACAATTTACAGAGACAATGCACACCCAGACTCGGAACAAGCATTTGTAGATCATAAAAAGAGTTATCCTGTGTAGGAATCGAGCTCGCACGACTCGGTACAAGATATACGCTATTTTTTTTAATCGTTTTTCTGTCCCACTATTTAGTACAGGTCTCCTCTGAGAGTGAGAGGGATTAGGCCATATACCACCACGCTGGACCAATGCGGGTTGGCAAACTTCACAAACCGTCGAGAAAATCTCTCAGTTATACCTGACCGGCATGCCTCACGATGTTTTCCTTCAACGGGCAGTGATAAATTGTAAACAAATGCACAAATAATAAAATAAAACTACTACGGAATCTATCGCGTTTACTTGATTTTCTACTATCCCGACGTTTCGAATACTTTATAGCATTCATGATCACGGGTGGACTTAGATGTCTTAGACATTGGGATAGCAGAAAACATAAACGCGATAGATTCCGTAAACGTAGTTTTATTTCATAATGTGTAAGATTCGCATAAATATCAGGAAGTATTAAATGCACACATTATTTCGAAAAGTCTCGATAAGTCAGACAGAGGTGTGTGCCGTACGATCACTTGGACTCGGGATCGAACTCGAAACCAATGTCTTTGCAATCCTTAGTTTTATCGCTAGGCTATCGCTGCATCAAATTCAGCCTTTTCCCAGCCAATTTGTTGAAGTCGGCTTCCGATCGTTTCGGTCTTATCATATACGGAGCGAATGCCTATAGAATATGAACTGCGGTGATCCAACTAATGGACCTCCGAACAAAATCGGAATTTCTACGACTCTACTGATGTGATATACGTATATAATTTGTGGAAGTTTGTTATATACTTATGTAAACACATAAGCTGAACAAACAAGAGTAATTTCTGCGCATGTACAAATAATAATTATTACATACATGTTACAATCAAACACTTTTTCAGGAAAAGCTAGATTATTCTATATTTGCATAGGTTTATTTCTTCACACACCTAATATTTTCCAGCCCCTATAGAATGAAAAACGAAACGTTAGATAAACTTTCGTTTCGCTTCATTGTGATTGGTCGCCTGAATCACGCGTCGAAATCTCGACTAATCAGGAATCACGCGGGCCTCGGAATGTTGATCAATCACAATGACTCGAAACGAAAGTTCGTCTAACGTTTCATTTTTCATTCTAAGGGGCATATATTTAGGGAAATATTAGAGGTATAATAATGTTTATATCATAACTAGATTCTATTCGCGATTTGTTTGTTTGTGACACTTTCACGCAATAACTAATAAAGCAATCATCGCGAAATTTGTATAATTATTAATTATACTCCTGAGCCCGGTAGAATGGACAGTTACCTAAACTGTGGCTGAGAGGGCCCGGCTGGGCCGTGTGGGGGCGGCTTTAGAATTGTCCCACCCCTCTCTCCCCACGGGAGTCGTAAGAGTTGACTGAGGGAATACCGGGGGAGTGGGTAGCGGCACTCCCTCGAGTATTATAAACATCAACTGCGATCGCCAACCTGCCTGCCAAGCGTGGCGAATACGGCATTATCCCCCATGACGGGATCGCTCGTTGTGGCGTTCTCTTGGGGAGGCCTATGCCCAGCAGTGGACATTGAAAAGCTGATGGATGGATGGATGGATGGACCTAAACTGTAGGATAGCTTTTGCAAAAATAAATTATTGTGCCTTAGAGTGACATATTTATATACACTGTTCCAATTGTGAAGATCGCTCTGAATCTATTATTGTCAAATAAATTATCAGTATCTAAACTTACAGAGTAGCTTTAAGTAGGTACTTTTTTATCTTACTGAACAGTTAAAAAAATAGACAAAATTAATTTATCCCTAAACTGTTTTAACAACACTAACGTTCACGCTCTCACTAAACCAACAAAAGCATTAGCAACTTTGTTACAACAATAATAATTAAATTAGAGTTTATTTAACGTGTGCAAATTGTGATAGCGGTGTTTGTTTTCACATTACAGCTAGCTCTGTGGTGATGACTATTTGTACACAAATGAAATGAACTAGATATATATTATTTTAAATAAAACCTCTTTTAATCGATTTATCCAAATTGTTCAAGGATGTTTTAACAAACTCTCTGCCATTCCATCTAGGAGCTAAGAGCCAACTTTCTGGTTATACGCATTACTCTATGGAGCCTACAGTGGGTTGACTTTTTACGTAGAAAATACTACTTATTTTGTTTTAGTTTTTCAATTTCTTATAATTCTTAAAGGGGGAAATTCGTAGTAAAAATAAAAGCTTGAAGCTACTAGCACTAGACTAATAGCTAGAGCCCGTGGATTGAAACATAACATTGAAAAAAACAAGCTGACCTTATAAAAATAAATAAAATAAATAAATAAATATTCACGGACATTTCACACAACGTCCTCTGGTCCCAGGCCGCCAGTCATGCAATGGATGATAATTGCTTACTTTCCTTAGTCTCCTCATACGACACCCGTGAGAAAGAATGGGGTGGTGACACTTGTATTCTTATTCCGTCACTTCTGTCACTATTAAAACCCCTTAAATAGCCTCATATTAGAATATTTCCTTTTGATAGTATGAATAAGTATACTGTTCTAATTCCAGCTATGTAAAACGCTATTCTAAATACTATTGAAAATAATAAGAGTTCTAAGATCATGTTTACGACAAATTAGCTTCTCTCCAAAACATCACAAGCATGATTTCACAAACACTTTCAAGTTCACTACTACTAAAGATATCCCACTGTTCCTGGGACGCATTTAACAAGGTATTTGTTGAATTGTAAAGGACTTGGTGTGATTATTTCGCTGTACGCACAATTTATCGGCACGGTACGCTTGATATTCGCTCACAATCGCTTTGTGTTACATTCTATAGAGTAGAAATATGAGCCGAATATCCATCCATCCATCCATCAGACTATTGCCATCTAATGGTAGTTATTGTGCCGCTTTTATCCTGCGGTTTTGATCAGTTAGTTGAAAAGCCTGCTTTTGTCGTCGTTGTTATCAAGTAAAATTTTGGAACTACGTCTTAGAAAAGTTAAAAACTATTTTTAAAACTTATTAATGTTCCACTTTTGGGCACAGTATTCTCGTAAACTGGGAAGGATTTGGGCCATAAACCAGTGCGCTGGACCATTGATTTTCTTTTACTAGTCAAAAATTAAAACCCTCTAATCCTCGAAACTCTTCTTCTCTACATTATCATCAGACACAAATCACCTATTCATTAAAATCATTCCAATGATCCTAAACAAACACGATACCTCTCCTGTTAGTTTGTGAGACAGTTGGGTGTCCTAGAAATTCCATACTACATACATAATACAGCCTACAGTTTACCCACAACTGTCCCACTATTGGGCACTAGTCTCATTTTAGAGTTTAATTTAGGCGACAGTCCAGCACCCTGGCTCAGTGCGGGTGGACATACTTCAAAAACGGTAAAATAAAATCTCATAAGTATATTTTTCTCACCAGGTTTTCTTCATCAAACAGTGATAATTTTTCAATAAATCAACACTGTCTGAAGTCCCTGGTCTTAACCCTAGGCTATTTTATCGCGCTTTAAAACTGTCACTGTAGTAGGTGTATTCCGTTTTTCGTAAACCGCTATAAATGTCATAAGAGGTACTCTCTTTCTTTTTAAAATAATCGTGGAGCATATCCTTACATGAAATAAGCCAGAGAATGATGATTGATCACAGGAAATTGTGCTATATATTGTTATAGTAATATAGTACTTATGAAATTGTCAAGTATATTACCTACTGCCGTGTCTGCGTTCGTCTATGCCACCCCTATACTTACGATCAATTATGCCCTAACAAATGTATCTACATATTATGACGTGTGCACTCGAGTGGGCACAATTGTACTCGACCACATGTACCGTGATTCTTATTGAATTTATTATTTGAAGATGTTTTTGGCGTATTTTCAATGAGTTTTAAGTACTCTTTGGTTGCTACTGTGAAATTCTACCTCGTGTTAAAGTCCATCGTTTTGTTCTCTTTCTACTCTATGTTTATGTGGTACGTATAAATAGTTTTTTGGGGTAACTTTTAATTTTAATCATAATACGAATACTTACTTTCACAAATCATTCTTAGTTGATTAACTTCTTCATTAAAATATTTAGAACTACTATTATTAATGTTAAAGTGATTTTCTGTGTATTATGCTTAATCAATCTTAACTATCTACTTAACAAATCTTGAAGTTATTACTTGCATATAAATTGTTAAGAATACAGAACGCGGCTCGATCGGGGAAGTATCATCCATCTTCTCACAAAAAATCGGCGTACAGCAACCATTGTGTTTCATACGGTGCGTGAGAGCGCCAGATGCCCAAACCTCTTCCCTATCTATCTCTTTATATCCTGTATTTTGATAGTATTTTAGCACTTGACATGCTCAGCTAATTTAAAGAAATAATTATTTGTGAATGTGGAAAAAGAGAGAACTTTACTGCGAGCGGGATTCGAACCTGGTTCCCTCCCAATTATTTTATTTTCTCTCTTTTCCCACATTCACAAATAATTTGTGCATATTTATATCCTTATTAACCTTACTATCCAACTCGTTTTCCTTTCCCTGGAGATGGCGACGCGCGAGTGATATGCCTTTGGTGTTGATAGCGTCTATAGGCTACAGTAGCCGCTTACCTTCAAGTGGGCCATATGCTTATGTATTATTTTCTACTAGCTATAATCCCAGGCATATTAGTGGCACTTTTCCTACGAGCGGGTACTCAAACCCAGAAAATCGTAGTAAATTTTCTACCAGACCACCAGAGAGACATCATATAAATAAGAACTTTATTTTACACACGTCAAATAAAATCGTTGGCAAATTGTTTTCCAAATGTCCCTTTTGGGGATGTATATTAGATTTGCCGAAGGGCTGTTGTCCCTTCTTGTGTCATCTATATATTGCGTGTTATGTAAAAATGGTAATTATATTATTATATAATTTACTTTGTAAATAGATTATTTTACTCAAGATTGAATTACTTACTTTATCGCGGGATTTTACGAATATAAAATCATTAGTATAAAATTATTATGCCCACGATGTCGTCTGCGTAGAGTTCGAAATTCGAGTCCATCATGACATTTTATGCGTATCCCACAATAACTCCTTTTTGGAATATAAATACTCTGTGTAATATCCAAACCACAATTTATCTGTATGCCAGATTTCGTTCAAATCCGTTTAGTCTTTAGGTTTATGCTAAAAAAAAGCTATCCTTCAGAAGACATTTATTTTTTGCGATATAAAGTATCATTTATTATTTAGATGTTTTATATACTTTTTGAACTATATTTTAGCATTTTGAAATAAAACTACGTTTACGGAATCTATCGCGTTTACTTGATTTTACTACTATCCCGACGTTTCGAATACTTTACAGCATTCATGATCACGGGTGGACTTAGATGATAGACGTCCAAGGCATATGATATAGGCATAGGATATGTTATTCATATCAGCCTTGGACGTCTATCATCTCGTTTCGAATACTTTACGTAATGTATTCAAAACGTCGGGATATTCATATCAGCCTTGGACGTCTATCATCTAAGTCCACCCGTGATCATGAATGCTGTAAAGTATTCGAAACGTCGGGATAGTAGTAAAATCAAGTAAACGCGATAGATTCCGTAAACGTAGATTTATTTCAAAATGTGTAACATTCGCGTAAATATCAGAAAGTATTATATATTTTAGCATTTTACATGCTTAGCTACTCTTAAATTACAAATTATAATTTGTGAATAAGGAAAAAGAGTATTTTAGTACAGGCGGGAATCGAACCTGCGTCCCTTCCTATCCGGGGAAGTGCTCTAATCCACTGAGCTACAGTACTATCTTTTAGACATACCCAATCTCCTTATCACATTTTGTCTTAACGACCAATGCCCTCTATCGGAACGCATTGGTGATATCGGGAACCTGTGATATAAACCGAATAGGAAATATACAATTTTGGTATATTCTACGTATCATCTATCGAATATAGTTGTATTGCTTTATTGTTATATAATATGATAATGTTTGTGTATTACATCCCTGTTTCAATAATTAGCTATGTTTTTTTTCTTTTTTTGATAGCAAATATTTTAATATGGAGTTTGAAGCTTAGCACATTTAGTCGGTGATAATCATTTCCAAACTATGTACCTATAACGGGATCGAGTGTGTGAGGCGAGCGTATGTAGTCTGAATTTTATTACAGTGAAAATGAAATGTAAAGCTAATTCCAGCAAGGATTATAGTTTTAATCTACTTTGAATTGTTGAGCGGAGCCGTCCAAGTGTCTTGACACCCCCTACAAATATTACATTCAAAATTAAGAGTCCTGCGCACGTCTACGTGAATTAAACGAATGTCACTTACCCCTTATTTAAAACCACTGTTAAATACTCAAATGAATTTAAACTTTAACCCCAACTAATTTAACTCAAATTTCTTTAACTTCAGCGATGACAATGGGTGTACGTTTGATCGCGGTATTATCCTCACAATAGTGTTCCGCGTTAAAGCTTCGTTGACAAATTGTTGTTGAAGGATTGTAGACTTTATTTGTTTAATGTAAGGTTCATTATGTGTGATGAGATGTGATAATACCACCGCAGGGGTCGAAAAATCCAGCCCTTGATAGTGACGCCCCGTGAAGTAAGCTATGATCTGTTCGTACGCTGACTGTTACTGTCACAGTGGAGAAATAAGACTATTTAAAAATTGCCTATAATATATAGGTATTTAAATGATGAATATAAACAATTACGTATGATATTGTTTTTATAAAGCAAACGGAACCTTGGGTCAACTTTTAGGAAGCCATCATCTCAGACAAAAGGCACGTGTCACAATACACAACGCAGTGCTTGTCCCAACATTATTATATGGAAGCGAGAGTTGGGTATGCAAACAGCAGCATGAGATCAAAATTAAACAAACAAACATACCATTACGCCTGTATTCCCCGAAGGGATAGGCAGAGGTGTATTACACACCCACGATTCGCCAGCTATGTTTAAGTCCCACGTAATAGGGGGCGAGCCTATAAAATAATAAATAATATATATATAGTAACATTAATGTGGTCGAAATGCGATCTCTGCGGATTTGTGGAGTAAGGCTGACTGACCTCATTCGTATCGACGATGTAAGAGTGCGAATAGGTCTGAAAGAGAGTATTGGTGTAAAGATGCGAAAGGGAATGCTCTGATGGTTCGGACATGCAGTAAGAATGCTAGACGAGTGACTGGTTAAGAAGATAAACAATCTGATAATGGAAGGATGTAGGTACAGGGGGAGACCTAAGCAAACCAATGTTGACGCGTCACTTTGTGATCGATTTAAAGGTTAATTATAATAAGGTTACTTATAGGGCTACGAAAAATAATAAATATATTTGACATTTCTTCTGGATATGGTCCTCTAAAGAAGGGGTCTCCAAACTTTGAATCCCATAATGATTTTTGACTATGTTCTAAGGGTCAAAACACATTTACATAGATCTCATTAGTGTTTTTGTTTTAATGTGATTAGTGGGATTCATTTCAATTATTTGTTAGTTATTATATACTTAAACTTAGATACTTAAGTTAAGTTTTCTGAGACATTTCTGTCGTTAAGTTTTACCTTGCAAGTAAATAAAACCGAGTAGTTATAATAATTGTTATCATTCTGTGTTTTTTTCTTCAACTTATCGCAGCAAAATTAACAACAATAAGACATTGGCTGTCGCGGGCCGGATCGATGACACTAGTCTTAAGTTGTCGTAGGCCGGATTGTTACCACTGGCGGGCCAGTGGGCCAAATCCGGCTCTAGAGACCCCTGCTCTAAAGTGTAATAAGGTTAACTTTTTAAAGAACAAATTATTGGTAAAAGTGGAAAAAGAGAGGTTTTGCTGCGAACGGGATTCGAACATTTGTTCTTTAAAGTAGCTGAGCTTGTCAAGTGCTAAAATGCAGATCAAAATAGTTAAGCTGTTTGTTTTTCTATTCATTAAATTGGATTGGCAATATAGCTTAATGTCAATAGCTTCTTAGCATAGCATTAATTTTTCACACTTTTACTGCAACACAGATTACAGCCTATGAATAGAAGTAATGAAATAAATATTATGCCGGTGGAACAAATTGTATAACGGATGGATGCACAAACCCCCAAATTGACGCTGCCTGGCCATTTCGCAAAACAGCCGATTGTTAGCGGTTAAGGACCATGCTTAATGTGTATTATTTTGTATTGCGTGACATTGAGCGGAAACTTACTACCGGACTTTTTTCTTGTGTATCTTATGATGTGTGAAGATGTTTCTGTTGAGCTTTAGGTTAGCTCGATGTCTTTATTCTTTAAAATATAATAAAACTACTTATACAACGGAGAATTTAATAAATATTGATGTCACAATAAATATCACAACAATTAACAGTGAGGAAGTAGTGTCTAGGTTTAGATTACCTGACTACTGAAGTAATGTAACACAGTTCAAGTGGTCCGCCAACATAGGCGGAGAGACGGCACACGGTGGGTTTATTTATTGGGTGATGGCCCCACACTACCCTGTTCGTTACCCCGAACGACGGGGTGTGCGGTTAGGTACATTTTTTCCCGCCTTAAGTTTAGCCTACCTTGCGATTAGGTACATTTATTCCCACCGCATAACCTAAACGGTTCGATAGCTATACATGATAAGAGGTCGTTACATGAGGCGATGAAATTGGTGCAGCACCGTATGATATGGAGGAAGCTAGCTCGAGCGGAAGATTAAAAGACTAAAGTCTGCCCGCGACTCCGTCCAGGTAGACTTTAGTATAGAAATACGTCACTTTATGATACACTATCACACATATCTATAAAAAAGTAGTTATCCCAAAGGAACAAAAATTTTTCCGTGATAAAAACCAGCCTATGCCCTTTTCTGGGCTTCAGACTGTAAGCATGCAAAACTTCGTGACGATTAGTTCAGTAGTTACGGCGTGAAGCGTAACAAACAAACAAGCTCACTTTTGCATATATAGTACTAGCTGTTACAAAGCAAATGCTAGTAATATTATATACATTAATGTATATAGGTATATTAAAGTTGGGGCCGCTATGATGGCCGTTTTGACATTACAATAGTGATGTGAAATATCAATTTATTTCGTTCAGCCATATCGACGAAATCCTACAAAAGGCAACTACAAAAGGCGTAAACAGAGTCCAAATTAACGAGCAAGGGTCAACAGTAATTCAGTATCAATATCCGAAAACCAAAGCCAGGTCAAAACTATACCACAATCGCAGTGCACTCATAGTTTGTACTTTTAGAAGCAACGTCAAGTCGAAACTGCTTTGTTTTGCATTGAGCATTGACACGAGTTTGCTGGAGGTAGTTGTGCTGGCCAGCAATCTTAGTGACAAGCATACTAGATTTCATTTTTAAAAAAAATTGAATTTCGAAGCACAAATGCCGAGTTGCGTGGTAATTAAGGACACCAATAATTATAATTAATAAAAATAAAAAATAAATGTTCGCGTGACCGTTATACGTATAGTTTAGAAATCAATGAAATAAATAAATTTTGTGCTGCACGTCACTATTGACAATAAAGAACAGCAATTTGCTCCTTCAAATGTAATTATTAATCAATACGAAACATCTAGTATTAGTGTACCACCCAGTAACGACTTTCTCCAGCTCTGACATGTTGTTAGATAAGCCTTTACTCTTAGTATGCAAATGCATGGCTGAGCCCTAGATGTTGCTCACTACAGTCCATGAGCGACCACCTACCATAGGCCACCGCTGGCTCGATTACCAAAGATGGCAATATTATTTACCATGGAGTGACGTATTTATGTTCTGAAGTGAAAATCGCGAGCAGAATTTATTACATTATATTTTAACGTTATGCAACCATCCATCCATCCATCAGCCTTTCAACGTCCACTGCTGGACACAGGCCTCCCCAAGAGAACGTCACAACGAGCAGTCCCGTCATGGTGGATAATGCCGTAATCGCCACGCTTGGGTTGCGATCGCAGTGGATGTTGTTAATACTCGAGGGAGTGCTGCTGCCCACTCCCCCGCTATTCCCTCAGTCGGCTCTTAAGACTCCCGTGGGTAGAGAAGGGTGGGACAATTCTAAAGCCGGCCCCACACGGCACCTAACGATATAAACTTGTCTTATTTATATCTAGAGAGAGATTTATATCAAGAGTCACGTCATGTTTATTTTCACTAAGAAAATAATATCCGAAATATATCTACCATTTAGCACTGAGTTGAAAAGTGCTCATTATCCCACCGGGATTACTGTTATTGAGCTCCAACGCCTCCCCAGCAATCGTGGCTGAACACACAAAACTCCTAAACTGTTGACTTTGTAAACTAAAAACTACAAATAAGATTTAAATGAGAGGGTTCGTATTAGTAAGGGCATTTTGCGGCCAACAAAGTAATGAATATTGTTCATGTCTGGGTTCCGAACATCATTTCTAGGTAGGAGAATAATTACAAAACTAGGTCACAGTTTTTTATGGTATTATCAATATACCTACTAACCTTTCCTATTACTGAATGTTATCTATACAAACAAATAAAATTGAAGTATCTGTTTGTAAAGTCTAAATAATAGTTTTTTGACTCTATATAGGTAACCTATAACAAAAAAACCAATCTTTTTTAAGTTTTGGTTTCTCTTTATTTGTGAAATGTGGAAAAAGAGAACTTTAGTGCGAGCGGGAATCTAACCTGCGTCCCTTCCAATTCTGGTAATGTGCTGCCTAGCGGTGAGACCACTTCTTACTTATTGAAGTTATACTTCTTTTGGCGCGTTAGGGAAAAATTATGAGAGTAAATTTTTACGATGCGCACGCACACCGTCACTAAAAAACACCCTGAAGTTAGTTATAGTCAACATTTTAGTTTTTTTTTTTTTGGGATATTTAAATAAACTTTATTTAACTAGATAATGCGTAATAATAAAACATTCAATGTATTAAATACCTTTTTTGTATTGTTAGTATCGTTTTTTCTACAAACGTAGAATAAGGCGACAGATAAAATTTTTGAAAAGATTTGTATCTTGTTACGCTAAAGAAGTATAACTTCTAATGCGTGTACATAGGTACACAAACACACTTTTTTATGATAAGTAGTTAGTAGATGAACATGTCGAGTGCTAAAATACAGATCCGAAATGTTTTCGTCTCCCTATTTGTTCCTGTTAATCTCCGGACCAATAAGCATGGGTCTTCACTGCCAGATAAGTGATATTATAAGGAGTAACTTAAGCAACTTTTATTTTGGTTTAGAATTCTAAAAAAAAACTAAATTCTACGATGAAATTACTAGGCACTACGCCTAGTAATTTCTAAATACCTAAGCGATAATAAAAAACTAAAGAGTGTAAGTGCAAAATTCTTGAGACCTATGTTTCATTTAGTATTGTGTTAAGTTTCCATTATATGTCATTTAGTAAGTGGATTAACCCGACTAAAGCCTCTGAATTTCTATGCGTTCCAATTTCTACGCCGTATCACGAGAGAAGATTTCG
Source organism: Leucoma salicis (assembly GCA_948253155.1). Classification (NCBI taxonomy): domain Eukaryota; kingdom Metazoa; phylum Arthropoda; class Insecta; order Lepidoptera; family Erebidae; genus Leucoma; species Leucoma salicis. The sequence goes on along the minus strand of OX411820.1, from coordinate 5,282,791 downwards.
TAAAAACCGAATGAATAATTATTAATTATATTTTTTTTAAATTTTGTTGTCTATTGCAATACCACGTGTTGGGCACTCAATACTGAGAGAAAACCCGTGCATTCATGTTTTCTCACAATATTTTTTTCATTAGCAATTAAAAACATTTATGAATAAATTACAAACAATTTTGCAAAGTTAAAGGTACCTTGTGATGTCTGTACATAAGTGTGGGGAGCGAAATCGACTCTTTTACTAGAATATAATTCATATACTTTTAATTATAAAAAATGTAGAAGATATGGTGCTAAAAAGAACGTATATTTACAGCATAAAAGTCGGAAAAATTTTGAACCAAAAGCCTTATACAGTTCATGTATCCGAAGAATAATGTAGGTATTTCGTCTTTGTGTAAGTATTAAGGAAATCCACAAAGCTGAAACGCTGTGGACATTGGAGAGACTCATCGTTGAAGCACTCGGGGAGGTCTGTTTGCTATACAGCTTACTGCGCACTACAGATGGATGGGTTCCCATACAGAGGCCGAGCTTAACGACAAATAGCGCGATGTGTTTAAGATTTAAGAATGATTTTTTAAAGTTTAACACATTGCGGTATATTATTTAAATTCAAAATATAATTTCGCGGAAACTAAGTATACTAGTGGTAGTCTTGCTTGTCCCAGCATAAATAATAAATAAATAAACATTCACGGACATTTTCACACAACGTCGTCTGGTCCCAAACTAAGCTTAACGGTTGTGCTTTGGGTACCTGATTACGGATATAATACATTACATATATTACTTTATATTTGTAAATACATACATATAATACATAGAAAACACCCAAAAGCAGTACAAATATCTATGTTCATCACACAAATACTTGTCCTGAGTGGGAATCGAACAGCTGCTAAGCATATCAAATGCTAAAAATATATATAAAAATATCTAAATAATCATATTAAGGGTCTAAAAATACTCAGAACTCCAAAATCGTTGTTAGGTAATCCATAATTTGGGAGTATTGTTATGTGGATATGCTAACTGTTATAAAGCTGTAACAGAGCTGTGTCTGTACATTTAAGATATTTGAGAAAAAATGACTGACTCTAAACACAAAACATTTTTGTCTGTTTGTCTGTTTGTTCGTTCGCGCATCACCCAAAAACTACTGTGTGGATGCAACTTTTTTATTTGATAGCTCTTGATTAGACTTAAAAACTGGTAAGTACTTATACATTTTATCCCGCCACTATATCGGAAACCTTAGATATAACCTAAAAACTAGTTTTTGGCTGCGGCAGAGCCGGGAGCAAAGACTAGAGTACTATATATATTTAAAGGAATTAAAAACACAACCATGAAGGAGGTTCTATGTATAATTTTAGTCCGCAGAAATAATATATACCTACCGACTTATCTGAATTGTGTGTATTATACAGATCCAGCGACAGGTTAAATAGTAGAGACACGACTTGATCCTTCTGAAGTATTGAGCCCACACAATATAAGCGCAAATAAACCGGATATACACTACCGTCGTTTCTAACTCTTGGCCTATATAGGAGCCACAAGTCTTGATACTTTAAAAATGCTAATTTATTAGTACGACATTTTTTCATACAAAATATATAGTATATAATATAGTAGTCAAAAAGTGATTTTTTATTCGACGAGGGTTTCGAGAGGAGGAGATTCTATCCAAGTATCCACAGTTGATGCTTAGTAACCATTTACTGAGGACTAACATCTCAATGCTCCACTCCGTTTATTGCTGTCAGTGTCATATGAGCCGACTATATACGGTAACTACTTACGTAATATTCAAGAAAAGTAAAACACGAAATAAAATCCACTGGTGGTAGGATCTGGTATCAATGGCAAATCCTCACTAATTTTATATCCCACCACATTACTGTTCGAAAGTTGGGCACGGTTTTTCTATCAGAGTAAGAGGATTAAGTGTAGTCCCCCACTCTGGTCTATTATCAACAACAATCAACAGAACCGCTGTACTTGCAGTCCTTTTTTTAGCACTATAGTATTCCTGCATTACGAGAACCCAAAGGTAGGTATGAACCTTCGTAACTATCTTCGCCTATTTCTGTTTCTTTTTCGGGCGTAATGATGGATGTTCGCCAGGTATCGCATAGTCCATGATTAAAGGCTACTATATCTCATCAGGTAGGCTGCTATCATTTGCAAAAGATCAGTTTCTCTCCGAATAGTTTGACATTCATTTCAAAAATATATAAAATTATGGAAATATCTGATATTGGTATCATTATATAATCAGCATTACAAGTGTCAACTCTGATCGTGCGCGCTATATTCGTATGAAAATAGTAGCGTTCAGTGGATGACACATTTCCAAGGACTCTCAAAGTACAGCCTGAGTGAGATTATGCCAGTATCAGTGTGTGTTCGCACTTAACATTCACAAGGTAGTTTGTTAGAAAGGTTTGTTCGGCAACTAGCAAAGGCTTTGTGCCTTAAGAATGGCAATAAAATAAATTATGAACAGAATCAAGTATTTACTAGAAGCTTCTAGCTGGTGACCCGAATTTGTTAATATATAAACGGCTCCTTACATTAACTATTATTGGTAAAGGTTAACATTAAGCAAGCCAGTGCTGTTCACGGATCTCACTAAAGCTTTCAATTATACTTATTAACTTCAGATCGATAACTTTATAGTTGTGGAGTTAGGTTAAAGAAAATGGGAATTTATTAATACCATAACATATTATATTTTTTTTATTTATTTACCTTTTTTTTTGTTAAGGCAGGTAAAAATGTACCTAACCGCATCCACCGTCGTTCGGGCAATGAACAGGGTAGTGTGGGTCCTCCCCAAGACCTGGGGCGTCTCCAGCCAAAACCATGCAGACCTGATGTTAGGTTACGGATTAGTGGAAACAAACAATAAGCGCTCGCAGCAATCGCGAGTCATTTGCTGTTTGTGATTAAAGAGTTTCATTGACTATCTTTTAAGATCTTCATGAGATCTTAACAAATCGTATACTTTCTTTGAAAAGATAAACTTGAAGCTGCATAGCGAAAACCCCATCCAGGTCGGATCACATACATAATCTAAGATTTACAGAACCTCCTTTTTTGAAGTTGGTTAATAATGCCACTTCATTATTTCTAATAAAAATAATTATTTTTTATAAATACATCGAGATACGAGTATATTGATTATAGAGTAAGTGTCCATATAACGGGAAATACTTAGATCACTAGATCATCAATACTTTTTGGTCGAAGAGGAAATATTATTGATTTTATGACCTTAATATTATCATGGACGTTCGTTGTTATATAAGATGGAGGTAAGTTTTTAGGTTTAAATATAGACACATTAAATTGGATATAACACGCAGTGGGTAGGCACTTAAAAAGAAGAATGCAAATGTTCTAGATTGAAATTGTGAGTGATTAGAAAGAGAGTAATTTTCATTGCAATATAAATCATGGGTACGTTTTGATGAGGTACGCACGATATAATTTTCTGGGGTACCTAGGTATGTCTACAAAAATGTTGGCATTAAAATACAATCTAAGATTCACACTAATGTTACTTTTAAATATGACTAAAATTATGGAATGCAATTATGATTGTTTTGGGTACTATAATTAAGATGAGTTTTTATGTAGATAAATGTTTATTTAGTGTTAGATATGAACGTGATACGATCTATTGAAATTGGTAAGGTAATTTCGACTAGAAGATCTTAGCTTCCTGAACGCTACCTAGCCAAGCTGGATTTGGTCGATCGGTCGACAGCTTCGGGAAGCGCCTTCCTGACTGTGACAGGTTCTGAAATGACATGGACATTATACATGACTTAATGAAGCTTGGTTCGGCTCTGTCGATACTTTAATACTGATAATTAATTATGATATTGCCGAATATCTTCTTTATCTTATCTCACCGTACGAAACACAACGGTAAGATTAACTACCGTTGTTACACGCTGGTCTTCTGAGAGGGTGGTACTTCCCCGATCGAGCCGGCCCAATCATGCTGGTATAAGCAAGGCTACCAATTACCTTACACAATAATGTAACAAAGAAATTAAGTATTTTCGATTTAGTTTCGTTGTCTAATCGGTTGTGAGTAAAATTACAACTATACTCGTAGTATTCAGCCAGATAATTTATTTTTATAAGCTTAGGAGATCACGTCTTTGACAAAAAACAACGCTTTCACACTTTCTACAAAACAATAAATAAATTCAATGTACGCCGAAATTACCCCTAAAGACTTGTTCAAACGTCACTACAAACAACATCCCACTAGTCAGTCGCAATAAGTGTTTGCGATTGATAAAAAGGCGTCGATTGATTACGTTGACACGTGTCTTCGTAACAAGAGGACGTGGATAGACATCAAACACGTTTCACACTTCAGTGCTCATGAAAGTGTTGTGTTAATTTTGGAATTTAATATTAGCTGGTTTTATCTCTTTATTGAGTCATGGAGAGAGACGATTTAATATTTCGTAGAAATGATTTATTGTTGTTTTATTTCATTTGTAATAATTTAGGTTATACTTTCAGAGTAAATAGCTAACAGAATTACCACGCGAATTTTTTTAATGGAAGGAGTAATGGATTATATTATGTGCTAGAGAATTGCCGGTCGCTTGAGTAGAAATGTCCTCGAGTAGATCCCACGAATAACAATGTACGTATAATCTGATTGAACCTTTTCAAACAAAAAACTTTTAAGAGTGAATTCGACCAAACTCGAATATATACAAGAATAACTATACCAAGAATAATCTATTCCACGATTTTATTCTCTTACATAATCAACAGTCGTTTTTCCACGCCATCTGACGTATCGTTTATACTTGGAATAGCTATTCGCGAATAGCGAAGTGAATGTAATACCCAGCAAAAAGAAGTTGTTCTACAAACGGGACAGTGTATAGCTTAACTCATCTCAACTCTTATTTGTCGTATTATAGCGTGAGAAAGTAGCTGTCACGCGCCCGAAACCGATATTGGTTTCGAAAAATGACAGCACAAAAAAGATGGCGCATTTTTTTTTATTCTTGGATTAACTCCTTATTCGATGCTTATCGGTGGTATAGTGACTATTCCCGAATAGGCTCGCTATTCTTCGAATTGTTGTTGGTAAAATGTAAAATTGATTTATTTTCGAGTAAGTAGCGATTTATTCTATTAATAAAATGTATTCTTGTTTGGTCGAATCCGCCCTTAATAAAAGTTGTTAGCTTAAACTTAGACCTTGGAAGCATTGCTATTACTATTTCGCTTTGAATACTCTCTCCATTGAAATAATGGCTAGTAAAATAATAAGTCACAGAGTTTTTAAAGCAGTGATAGCCTTTTTGTTATTTTTGTTAAGGCGGGTAAAAATCTACCTAATCGTACACCCCGTCGCTCGGGGTAACGAACACGATAGTGTACGCCCTCATCCACTAAATAAACCCGCGTCAGTTCAAGGTCAGGGCACACACCTCTCATTTTTCGAGGTTTTCTAAAAATATGTGTGGATTTGTTTATAAATTATCACTGTTCGGTGAAAGAAAACATCGTGTACTGCCAGCGCAGTGCCAGAGTGATGGACCACGATCTGAATACCTCTCACTTTGAGAGGAGACCGGTGCCCGATAGTGGGATTATAAGACTGTAACGAGCTGAAAAAAAAACTTTTCTCCTGTTTCCTTCTGCTTTAGTAGCGTTCGCTAACAATCTCAATCTTGAAATGCGAATTTTTTTAAGATGACTAAATTGTTAAAAAAACACCTATGTCGTTTCTATCTATGAATAGAGTAATAAAAAGCAAATCCACTATAGTCAACTCGTCAACACTACAACAAACACGATCAGCGCATATTACAATTTACAAGCATTTAATTATACGCCGTCGCCGCCGGGGTGTTTGCTGTTCGCACTGTCGCTCTGTCGCGTGTCTGTACCCGCCATTAGGGAACTATTATATAATCATACGTAATTATTTGTATTAGAAAGAGATATTTTATAATAATTATAGACTGAAGTGGGCCGAAAATTAACTATATTAACCTAACATCTCCGAAGTAATCACGCTCCACGCACCACCAGTCTGCCTGTGACCATCTGCGTCTGGTGCAGTTTTAAACACAAAGTGGAAAATGTGAAATCGATAAAAACAGACTGAGCAGGATTCGAACCTGAATCTCCTGGACACCGTCCAGATGCTTTGCCAATTCAGCCATCGCGACAACTGCTCTCGACAGCTAATCTCGATAACACATTCATACCCAACGTCCTGGGCGACGCCTGCGCCCTCCGTCGGTAGTAACATTATACCGACCAGATAAACTTAATTTTACAATTAAGATTTTTACCTAATAATGACGCAGCCCTATAAATACTTATTTAGAAATGTTTATATATATTTTTAGCATTTGACATGCCCAGTCATAAAATTAAACACAAAGTGGAAAATGTGAAATCGACAATAACAGTCACGAGCAGGATTCAAACCTGCATCTCCTGCATCTCATGGGCATGTCAAATGCTAAAAATATATAGAAACATTTCTAAATACATATTATTATTTTTTTTATATTATTAAAGTTAATTGACAAGCTGGTGGTAATTATGGGCTAAAAATAAAAGTATCACCACTCCATTTTTACGATGGGTGTCGATCGAGGCGACTATGGGAGGTGAGCAATTGTTATCCATTACGCTACTGGTGGTTGGGTACCAAGGGCTCCAGACCACCATCTTTTGTGTGACTCCTTGGTGTGTTTTGGTTATTGCGGCATCTCGGCTGTACTCTTGGTACTGCTGAGTCCATTAGCGGTGGTCACTTTTACCATCAGGTGGGCCGTGGTTGGTACCATTAGGAATGTAAAAGTAACCATCGGACGTAAGCTTATAATAATAAGATAGTAGCGATACAGGAATTATTGCCTAATGTGATGAGAGAAAGAAGTAAATTATAGTTACTTACACGTACTTATCATCAACGCCATCTGCATGCAGAGTAGGCAGAAAGAACAGAGAGCCAAAAGGCTCTATTCTGACACACATCTCTCGCTTCCTCAATATTTATAATTCTATTCATACACGCTCGCCAGTTTCCACCTTCCTTCAATATATGACCGATTTGGTCTAGGTATGTGTCTCGGTCCTCATGCCACCCTAGCTGAGGCTGCGGTTGGATGGACCGGGGAACGTCCGCCACCCGCAAGGCCTTCCGCGAAGGTGCGACGCTCAGTAGAGGGTACCCGAAAGGGTAAGCCGCCGGCGGGCCACTGAAGCAATCCACACAGTACCAGTGGTCCGTCAACACAGGCGGAGAGACGTCACACGGCGGGTTTCTTTAGTGGGTGAGTGCCCCACACTACTCTTTCCGTTGCCCCGAACGACGGGGTGTGCAGTTAGGCACATTATTGCCGACTAAACAAAAAAAAAAGGTGAGTCTCGGTCTCCGCTTGTACCTACATCGTTCCACTTTCGCATTGTATATAACTCTGGCTATTAATATTCACGCTTAGGTAAGTATAGGTATACTTAAAGCCGGGGGTGCTAATTTGTCCGGTTTACCTCCTAGTGGTGCACCCCGGGCAACGTCGGCAGTCGCCGGCGGCTAAAATTCCGGACAGGACGGGTCTCCGCGTGTCCCTCTGACTCAGCAGAGGGCACGGCGGATAGACCAGGCGTCGGAGTCGGTGGGGCCAGACTGGCTCACCGGGCTCTGGAGAGGGGGGACAGTGGGGCCACAGCGGCCCCCCCCGTCCCAAATCGTAAACCTGAGCGCGTGTCTGTGGTTACGTCTCGCGGGCATACAGGAACGAGGGTCTTGGCTTAATCGCCCGGACCGCGAGGAAGACAACCTCTATAAAAAATTACCCCGAATCTCAAGTTCTGGCGCGCGGCGAGGAGATGCATGGCTGATGGGTAGTTCAGTCTCGAGCGCGGCCCCAGCCAGGGTACCTGCGGACCCCCTGTGTTGGGTTACAAATGTACGCTTACCCGGGTATTGGGAGCTCTGCCCGGGTGGACCTCTTTTCTCCCACACTCGTGGGAATCGTATGGACACTGAAAATTTAAATATATCTTCGACGGAGTCGGTTAATACACCTGACGCCTCAGCCGAAAGGGGTCCGGCTGTAAATACGGCCCCCACAACATCAGCAACACCATTGGTCGCGTCACAACCACCATTGCGTGATGCTAAGGGAAAATTTCGGTCCCGCAAGGGACGTGGAAAGAAAAAGGAGGGAGCTTCGGCGACGGATAGCTCGGCTGCTAATTCAGCTTCCGAGATGTCCGCCGCTGAAGAAGGTGATGGTGCCCTAAGCAGGGCAAATAGTAGAAGGACAGGCAGCTCGACGTCCTTGGCTGCTGTAGACATCGGTGCGGGGCAGATGGAGGTGGACCACCCATCTCGAAAACGCACCATCTCCCGGGGTGGCGGGGCGCCGGATTCGGCGGGCTGCTCTGCCGAGACGCCTCCCCCGAAGGCGCAGTACAGCGGTAGGGGTCGAGGCATCAGTCGACCTGTGGCAGCTCCACTACGTGCCCTATCTGCTAGCAGGGCAGAGGCCTTAGGCCTTAAAAGATTGGAAGCGGAGCAGAACGCCGAGGAGCGCCTGGCGCTTCTAACGGAAAAGCTCCGCCTCCCAGACGAGGGCCAGATAGGGACGGCCCAGGTCGAGGAAAGGGCCCTGAATAGTGTGGCCATAGTAGAGACGGTGGCTGCGGGTTCGCGGAACCTGAAGGGAAATTTCGTGCGTGGCCTCAAGGATGCCGCACACGAAATCACGCTGTCGGTCCAACGCTTGGCAGAGACGAACAAGCGCCTCGAGGCGCAGAATGCTCGTCTTGAGGCACAAAATCAGCGCCTCGACGAGGCTAACCGCTGCCTCGAGGCACGGATGGCAGAATTGGAGCAGGGTCAGGCCGGGTTACGGGTTGAGCTTGGGCTCCCCGCGGCTGCCCCGGTCCCGTCCTCCGCCCAGTCCAGCGTTGGGCAGGAGCTGGAGGACGAAACGGTCCGCGCGATTATTGACCGCATTGCTGCGGTCTTTGGTCCGCGGATAGACGCTCTGGCTGCGAGACTGCCGCCGGAACCGCGCCTGCGGCCGCCACTAGCGGCTGATAAGAGAAGGAGCACAACGCCTGCAGTCCCGGCACCCCTGCCATACCAGGAAGGACAAGTGTCCTTTGCTGCGGCGGCGGCCAAGTCATCGGCGAAGAAAACTCCGGCTTCTGTGGCTGAAACTAAGGCCCAGAAGAAGTCAAAGAAACAGAATAAGGCGGGGCAAGCCTCGAGGGGTCAGCCCCGAGAGGAGTTCCCGCCTCTGCCAAGCGCCGCCGCGCCTCCGCGTTCTGCTGCGCCGCGACAAACGGTCGCACCCTCACGGGCCGCGGTGGTCACACCTCGGGCTCCTGCCCCTGCCCCTGCCACTGCTGCGTCCTCAGACGGGGACTGGCAGGTGGTTGGGCCCCGGCGATCTCGGGCCAAGGGTCGCGGCGCTGCCGCGGAGCGCGAGGCGGCGCCAATTAATCACAGAGGGGAAGCCCCGAAGCCAAGAGCCAAAAAGAAGTCGCACAAACTCAAGGTGCCGAAGACAGCAGCGGTTGTCATCACGCTGCTGCCTGAGGCCAAGGAAAAGGGCCTGACGTACGAGGCCGTCTTGAAGCGTGCCCGGCGGGAGATAAACGTCTCCGATCTCGGGGACGTCTCCGCTCGCTCCCGCCAAGCCCGGACAGGTGCTCGGATTTTCGAGTACCTGGGGCCAGAGGGCGCCAAGACGGCCGACGCGATGGCCGCGAGGCTGCTGGGCCTGTTCCCAGCTGAGAGTGGTGTCCGGGTCGCCAGACCCGTGAAGTGCGCCGAACTGCGCATTTCCGGGCTGGACGATTCCGTGACGGCGGAAGAGATCCGGGAGGCAATCGCCTCGAAAACCGGGTCTCCCAGCAGCGCCGTCCGGGTGGGCACCATTCGCCCAGGTCCAGGTGGTGTGGGTGCCGTCTGGGCATCGTGCCCTGTCGCGGCGGCCAAAGATTTGGTCGCCGCCGGTAGACTTCTGGTGGGCTGGAGCGCCGCGCGGGTAACCGCGTTGGAGCCCCGGCCTGCCAGGTGTTACAAGTGCATGGCGGTCGGTCACACCCGGCCGCTGTGCACCAACTGCTTCGACTGCAGCGGGCTTTGCTTCCGCTGCGGTCAGGCAGGGCACCAGGCGGCGACCTGTACTGCCACTCCACACTGCCCCGCATGCGCGGCGGGCAACCGCCCCGCCAACCACTGCATGGGGCGGGTGGGGTGCAGGCCTCCGGCCAAGTCAGGCCCTAAGAGGGGGGTGGGCAGCCAATCGGCCCCGGCTGCCCAACCCAGCGCGGCTGGACCGCCGCAGCGCATGGAGGAGGATGTCGTGGTCTAGTTTATGGACCACGACTCTATCCTCCTCCAAGGGAATCTCGGCCGTTCCGCCAGGGCGCAGGACCTCTTCCTGCAATCCATGGCGGAGCGGTCGATCGGTGTTGCCGTAGCTGCGGAGCCCTACATAGTCCCCGATCGCCCCAATTGGGCGGGTAGCGGGGATGGCTCCGTGGCGGTCGTCGGGTCGGCGGCGCCGCATTCCCCGCCCTTGTCAGTCAAAGACAAGGGCACGGGATATGTGGCGGCTGAATGGGGAGGGGTCACGCTGTATGGCGTGTACTTCTCCCCCAATCGTAGTCTGGCGGCTTTCGAGGTCTTCCTGCACAACCTGGAGACCTCGATACGGCGTATGGCACCGAGCCCTGTGCTGGTGCTGGGGGACTTCAACGCCAAATCAACGGCGTGGGGGTCCCCCAGGACGGACGCCCGAGGTGCGGCGGTCCAAGAGTGGGCGGAAGCGGCGGACCTCGTGTTGCTAAACCGAGGGTCCGCCCTAACGTGCGTGCGGCGCGGGGGCGGGTCGATAGTGGACCTTTCGTTCGCTAGCCCCGGTGTCGCCGCACGTGTAAGGAGCTGGCGAGTCCTGGAGGAGGTCGAGACCCTATCTGACCACAGATACATTCAGATAGAGGTCTCCCGGACCCTTCAGGGCGCCAGCAGGGGTCACGTGGCGGACAGAACTCCCGCTTTTCCGCGTTGGGCTGTGGGTAGGCTCGACCGGGAGCTGCTGGTGGAGGCGGCCATCTTTCAATCTTGGCTGCCTCCTCCCCTGACGGAAGATGTGGGCGCCGAGGCTGGCCGCATTCGCGGCATGCTTACGCAGATCTGCGATGCGGCCATGCCCCGCGTGCGGCGCCCGCCCCGACGGAAGGGGGTCTACTGGTGGTCCCCGGAGCTGGCGGACCTCCGTGCGGCCTGTATTCGTGCCCGGAGGTCCTACACCCGCAGCCGACGTCGCCGAATCCGCGACGAAGAGCGGGAGGGCCGGCTGTATGCGGCGTACAACAGTGCGCGCGCCGCGTTTAAGCTAGCCATCTGTCGCGCCAAAGACGCGAAAAGGCAGGAGATGCTGGAGGGTCTCGAGCGTGACCCCTGGGGACGCCCGTACCGCGCGGCGCTCAACAAGCTCCGCGCTCAGGGCCCCCCCCTTACGGAGACCCTCCAGCCGGGCTTCCTCTCTGAGGTGGTTGAGGGACTATTCCCTTCACGGGCGGTGCACACGCCCCCGGTCATGGCTCCGCCAGATGACGACCGGGAGGCCGACGACGGGGAGGTACCGCCCGTGACGACGACGGAAATGGGGGCGGCGGCGGCGCGTATGCGGAGAAGCGCCGCCCCCGGGCCGGACGGGGTTCCCGCCCGAGTGCTGGCCCTGGTCCTCGACCACCTAGAGCCCCGCCTCAGGGGACTGTTCGACGCTTGCCTGGTGTCCGGACGGTTCCCTGACTGCTGGAAGGAGGGGAAGCTCGTGCTCCTGCCGAAGCCGGGACGGTCTCCGAATACAGTCGCGGCCTTCAGGCCCATCGTGTTGCTGGACGAGGCGGGCAAACTGCTCGAGCGGGTTGTCGCTGCCCGCATCGTCCGGCACCTAGGTGCGGTCGGCCCCGACCTGTCCGATGCCCAGTTCGGATTCCGGGCGGGTCGGTCTACGGTCGACGCCATCCTGCGCTTGAAGGCTGCGGCTGCGGAGGCCGTCACCTCGAGGGAAGTGCTGTTGGCGGTGTCGCTCGACATCGCCAACGCCTTCAATAGTCTGCCATTCGGCTGCATCAAGGAGGCACTCCGGTACCATGGAGTGCCCCTCTACCTAAGGCGGCTGGTGGCGGACTACCTCGACGGCCGCAGCGTCCTCTTCGTGGACCGGGAAGGGGACGTTGTAAGGAGGGCTATGTCGTGCGGCGTCCCGCAGGGTTCGGTTCTAGGGCCGCTCCTGTGGGACATCGGCTACGACTGGGTCCTCCGTGGCCGGCTCCCCCCCGGGCTGGGCGTAATTTGCTACGCAGACGATACGCTCGTCACAGCCCGGGGCGGGACCCTCGAGGAGGCGGCAACGCTGGCCACCTCAGGAACCGCGGAGGTGGTCAGGCGGATCGAGGCGCTGGGGCTTAGGGTGGCCCTTGAAAAGTCGGAGGCCCTACTCTTCCATGGGCCCCGACGCGGCCCACCCGCCGGCGCCTCGATAACGGTCAACGGTGTGGGCTTTCCAATCCAGGCCCACATCAAGTACCTGGGCCTGGTATTGGATGGACGGTGGCACTTTGACGAGCACTTCCGCCGTCTTGCGCCAAAGCTCGTCGGCACGGCGTCCGCCCTCGGGCGACTGATGCCGAATTTGGGCGGACCGAGTCTCGCGTGTCGACGACTCTACGCGGGGGTAGTACGGTCAATGGCACTGTACGGCGCGCCCGTGTGGGCGGAGTCCCTGGCCGCTCGCAATAGGGCCCTTCTGTGGCGTCCACAGAGGGTCGTAGCGGTCAGGGCAATACGCGGGTACCGCACGGTCTCGTGCGATGCAGCCTGCGCGTTGGCCGGAACCCCCCCGTGGGATCTGGAGGCGGAAGTGCTCGCCGACGTTTATCGGCGGGCGTCGACGGCGCGGGCGGGGGGCAGCCGCCCCTCGCCAAGCGCGATCTCTGCGTGGCGGGAAGATGCCCGCCGCGCCACCGTCCTAAAGTGGAGGTCTCGGCTGGAGACGCCCCGGGCTGGTCTCTGGACCGTGGGGGCGCTCCGGCCGATCTTGGAAGAATGGGCAGGGCGGCAGCACGGGGTCCTCACCTTCCGGTTGGTGCAGGTTTTGTCGGGGCACGGTTGCTTCGGCAAATACCTGCACACGATCGCTAGGAGGGAGACGACCCCAGGCTGTCACCACTGCGACTGCGGCGAGGACTCGGCGCAGCACACGCTCGAGTCGTGCCCGGCCTGGGATGTGCAGCGCCGGGAACTCGCTGCAGTCATAGGCGTGGACCTGTCGCTGCCGGCCGTTGCACGAGCGATGGTTTGCAGTGACAGGGCCTGGACCGCGGTCGCCGCCTTCTGCGAGGCTGTCATCTCGCGGAAGGAGGCGGCGGAGAGGGCCCGGGAGGAATCCTCCTTCGCGGACCCGATTCGCCGCCGGCGCGCGGGGCGGCGTGCGCGCGCTTACCGGCGCCTGATGCCGCCCTAGCCGAGGCTGCGGACGGTGGGGTCGGGGAGTACCCTGCCGTCCGCGGAAGTCTACCGCGAAGGTGTGACGCCCAAGTGCGCGGGGCGTCGCACAAGAGAGGGTGCCCGAAGGGGCTGCCGCCTGCGGATCGCGGAGAAACGACGCGGTTCCCGTGATCCGCCGTAGCAAGGGCGGGTGAGGGCGCACGGTGGGTTTTTAGTGGGTGAGAGCCCCACACTACCCCGTTGTCTCCCCGGGCAGCGGGGTGTGCGGTAGGACATTTTTGCCCACCTAAAATAAAAAAAAAAAAAAAAAAAAAGGTATACTTAAAGCCTAAAGAGGTAAGAAAAGTAGAGGTAAGGGTATTAACACTAATTACTAAAAATACTTTTTGTTTCAACCGAAGTTTTCAGCTCGACACATCGGCCTCAATAGTTACTTATGCCATTAAACTAGACCAACAAGGCAGACTTTGTTAATCTCTCTTCAATAAATGTTTTATGCAAACTGAAAGAGTCTCTACAAATTTTTATAGTCCATTATCCCTCTAAAAGATTCCATAATGCATACAATATCTTTATGTTTAATTCACTTCAGAAAATTACATAGATATATAATGAGCAGCGCGCGACGTCGCGTAATAAATGTTAACTCACCAATCATGAATATTATGTACCCCATTCTTTTCAACGTTCGTAATAAGCTACTGGCTTATCTATTGTTTTAACAATCATACAAATTGCAATGAGTCCTAATACGATATTACTACAGTGGGCCTAGGCAAGTTGCATACTATGATCGCTAACGCTATAGAAACTAATAGAAAGCTATTAAAATGTATGGGGATTTGATATCTTTAACGATATCTATAACCCGTTGGTGAACGACAAGCGCGTCAATACTAAGCGACACGACCTGACACGAAAATATCAAATAGAGTTTGTATGTACTTATGGCCTACGTTGTCACCGGCCCCTGAACTCCTCAGCGAGGAGCAGATGCGCCAGGTCATTGATCGCATTGGTGCGATCTATGACCCACGCATAGACTCTTTAAGCACCAGAGTGGCGCCGGAGCCGCGACTCCGACCGCCGCTGGCCGCGGAGAAAAAGAAGGCCGCACTGCCTTCAGGCCTAGCGCCGCTGCCCTGTCAGGGTGGCCGCGTGGTCACTTACTCCGCGACCGCGGCCGCGCCGCCCAAGGGGCAGGGCAAAGCCCCTAAAGCGAAGGCGGCGCAGAAGGCTGGGCAGCGCCCCAAGGGCCAGTCCAGAGAGGAGTTCCCTCCTCTTCCATGTGCTGGCCAGCCCTCGCGGGCCCCAGCTACCAATCCCCGGGATCCACGTGTCCCACCTCCCGCGCCATCCAGCCCTGCACCCTCTGATGAGGGCTGGCATGTGGAGAGCGGGGGGAGGAAGAAATCCCGAGGCAAGAGGGAAAAGCGGGCTGCGACTGGGGCTGCTGCCCAAGCTGCGAATCCCGCTGCGCCAGGGAGCAAGCCCGGCCCTAAGAAGTCGCGCAAGCTTCAAGCGCCGAAAATGGCAGCGGTGGTAATCACCATGCTGCCGGAGGCGGAAGCGGGCCTGAGGTACCAGGCCATCTTGAGGAAGGCCCGGGAGAAAATCGACGTCTCTGACATCGGAGTCGTCGCCGCCCGGACCCGCCTAGCCCGCACAGGGGCTCGAATTCTCGAGTTCCCTGGGGCGGAGGGCCCCAGGATGGCCGACACGGTGGCTGACGAGTCTGTTTGGCGAGGGGAGTGGAGTCCGTGTCACCAGACCGGTAAAGTGCGCAGAACTGCGCATTACCGGTCTGGATGACTCAGTGACGGCGGACGACGTCCGGGAGGCTATTGCCTCGAAAACCGGATGCTCGAATGCCGTCAGAGTTGGCTCCATTCGGACTGGTCCCGGCGGTGTAGGTGCCGTCTGGGCGAGTTGCCCTGTCGTGGCGGCCAAAACCTTGGTTGACGCAGGCAGGCTCCTCGTGGGCTGGAGTTCCACGCGGGTCACCGTTCTGGAGCCTCGGCCCGCAAGGTGCTTTAGGTGCATGGCGGTTGGACACACCCGGCCAACGTGCACTAACTGCTTTGATTGCAGCGGTCTTTGTTTTCGCTGCGGTCAGGCAGGGCACCGGGCGGCAACCTGCACCGCCACCCCTCACTGCCCCGCGTGCGCTGCAGGCAACAGGCCTGCATGGGGTGGGAGGGATGCAGACCCCCGACGACAGGCCCAAAAAATGGAGGGACCAGCCAATTGGCCCAGGCTGACCCCCCTAGCGTTGCTTCGCTACCATCGCGGGTGGAGGAGGATATAGTTACGGCTTAAAATTCAACCGTGACACTATCCTCCTTCAGGCGAATCTCAACCATGCCGCCAGGGCGCAGGATTTACTCCTGCAAACCATGGTGGAGCGGTTGATTGGTGTAGCCGTAGCCGCGGAGCCTTATTGCGTTCCTGACCGCCCTCATTGGGTGGGCAGCTGCGATGGCTCTGTGGCAATCGTCAGCTCTACGGTGCTTCGTTCCCCGCCCTTGTTTATTAGAGACAGGGGCACGGGATACGTCAGTGCCGACTGGGGGGGAGTTACGCGCTATGGCGTATACTTCTCCCCCAACTGGAGGCTGGCTGATTTCGTGGTCTGGCTTAACAGCCTAGAGACCTCGATACGGTGATTGGCACCTAACCACGTTCTGGTCGTGGGGGACTTCAACGCCAAATCCACGGCGTAGGGGTCCCCTGCGACGAACGCCCGTGGAGCGGCAGTGGTAGAGTGGGCGGCGTCGGGCCTCTGTCTGCTTAACAGACGCTCCGTCAACACGTGCGTGCGGCGATGGGGTGGGTCGATAGTGGACCTTTCGTTCGCTAGCCCCGACGTCGCAGCACGATTGTGGAACTGGTGTGTCCTGGACGAGGTTGAGACCTTGTCCGATCATCGGTACATCCGGATTGAGGTCTCCCGATCCCTTCAGCGCCCCAGTAGGGGTCACGCGGCGCGCAAAACTCCCGCGTTCCTGCGGTGGGCTGTGGGCAGGCTAGATAGGGACCTACTGGCGGAGGCAGCCATCGTTCAATCGTGGCGTGAAGACTCACCGGCCCTGACCGAGGGGTTGGACGTTGAGGCTGGCCGATTTTGCGCTGCGATTATGCAGGTGTGCTACTCGGCCATGCCCCGTGTGCGACGTCCTCCTCCAAGGAAGGGGCTCTATTGGTGGACCCAGGAGCTGGTGGACCTCCGTGCGGCGTGCATTCGTGCCCGAAGGTCCTACACCCGCAGTCGGCAGCGCAACCGTGATGGGGAGCGGGAGGGTCAGCTGTACGAAGCGTACCGCACTTCGCAGGCCGCGTTCAAGTTGACCATCTGCCGCGCCAAAACGGAGAAAAGGCAGGAGATGCTGGACGGTCTCAACCGTGACCCCTAGGGTCGCCCATATCGTGCGGCACTGAACAAGCTCCGCTCTCAGGCCCCCCCCCTCACAGAGACCCCGGTGCCCAGTCTCCTCACCGAGGTGGTCGAGGGCCTATTCCCACGACGGGCGGAGCACACGCCCGCGGTCACGGCACAGGCAACCAGGTAGTGACCGGGAGGCCGACCTCAGTGTACCGCCCGTCACCACGTCGGAAATGAGGACGGCTGTTTCGCGGATTCATTCCAAGAACACCGCCCCTGGCCCGGACGGGATACCCGCCCGGGTGCTGGCCCTGACTCTGGACCACCTGGAGCCCCGCATCAGGGGACTGTTCGATGCATGCCTGGCGTCCGGACGGTTCCCTGACTGCTGGAAGGAGGGGAGGCTGGTACTCCTGCCGAAGCCGAGGCGAGCGCCGGATTCGGTCGGGGCCTTCAGGCCCATCGTGCTGCTGGACGAGGCGGGTAAGCTCCCGGAGAGAATCCTCGCTGCCCACATCGTCCAGCACCTGCGCGACGTCGGACCCGATTTGTCGGACACCCGGTTTGGTTTTCGAGCTGGTCGTTCGACGGTTGGCGCGATTATGCGCCTGAGAGCCGCGGCCGCGGTGGTCGTCGCCGGCGGTGAAGTGCTGTTGGCAGTGTCGCTTGATATCGCTAACGCATTCAACAGTCTGCCATTCAGCTGCATCAGGGAAGCGCTCCGATATCACGGGGTGCCTGCATAACTGAGGCGGCTAGTGGCAGACCATGTTGAGGGCCGCAGCGTTCTCTATGAGAGCCGCATAGGGGATGTTGTGAGGAGACCCATGTCGTGCGGTGTCCCACAGGGTTCGGTTCTAGGGCCGTTCCTGTGGGACATCGGTTACGACTGGGTGCTACGCTATCGGCTTCCCCCCGGGCTTGCGGTCATCTGCTATGCGGATGACGCGCTGGTCATAGCCCGGGGTGGAAGCTTCGAGGAAGCGGCGTTCCTAGCCACCTTAGGGACCTCGGAGGTGGTCAGGAGGATCGGGGCGCTGGGGCTTAGGGTGGCCCTGGACAAGTCGGAGGCCCTGCATTTCCATGCGCCTCGACGTCGGCCACGTGCTGGCGCCTCGACCACTGTGAACGGGGTCCAAATTAGGGTACAGGCCCAGATTAAGTATCTGGGTCTGGTGCTGGACGGGCGGTGGCGCTTTCGCGAGCACTTCCGTCAACTGTCCCCGAGGCTCGTCGGTGCGGCGTCCGCCCTTGCACGGATCATGCCGAATATGGGCGGACCCAACAATGCGTGCCGATGGCTATACGCGGGGGTGGTCCGGTCGATGGCGCTGTACGGCGTACCCGTGTGGGTGGGGTCCCTGGATGCACTGAATAGGGCTCTTCTGTGGAGGCCACAGAGAGTCGTTGCGCCTAGGGTCATACGTGGATACCGCACGGTGTCGACAGAGGCGGCCTGTGCGTTGGCGGGAATCCCTCCGTGGGACTTGGAGGCGGAGGTGCTCGCCGAGGTGTATCGGCGGGCGTCGCAAGAGCGGGAGGGGGGTGGACGTCCCCTGCCCAGCGTGGTGGCCAGATGGCAGGGCGACGCTCGACGAGCTGCCGAGGCCAGCTGGAGGGCGCTGTTGGAGGCGCCCCGGGCCTGCCTTTGGACCGTAGGGGCGCCCCAGCCAGTGCTGGAAGAGTTGGCAGGGCGACCTTACCTACCTGCCGACTGGTGCAGGTGTTGTCGGGGCACGGTTGCTTCGGTAGATATCTGCACATGGTCGCAAGGAGGGAAGCGACTCCAGGCTGCCACCATTGCGGCTGCGACGAGGACACGGCGCAGCACACGCTCGAGTCGTGCCCGGCTTAGGCCGAGCAGCGCCGTGAACTCGTCGCGGTAATAGGGGGGATCTCTCGCTGCCGAGCGTCGTCAGAGCGATGCTTAGCAGCGACAGGAATTGGGCCGCGGTCGCTGCCTTCTGCGAGGAGGTCATCTCGCGGAAGGAAGCGGCGGAGAGGGCCAGGGAAGAGGATTCTTCCGCTGACCCTAACCGCCGCCATCGACCGGGGCGGCGCAGGCGCAGGTACTTGCGCCTCATGCCGCCCTAGCTGAGGCTGCGGGTGGATGGACCGGGGAACGTCCGCCACCCGCAAGGCCTCCCGCGAAGGTGCGACGCTGCGTGTGCGGATGCGTCGCTCTGTAGAGGGTACCCGAAAGGGTAAGCCGCTGGCGGACCACCGAAGGAATGTAACATAGTTCCAGTGGCCTGCCAATAAAGGCGGAGAGACGGCACACGGCGGGTTTCTTTAGTGGGTGCAGGCCCCACACTACCCTGGTCGTTGAAACCCGAACAGATAGGGTGTGCGGTTAGGAACATTAATTCCCGCCTTAACAAAAAAAAAGGATATCAAAGAAAGAAATATTCACAAAATAGTATCGAAATGTGAACAATTTTAAAGTAGAATAGAACCGCTGTATCTGTCTCGTTTTAATTGAAATATTTATAATTGCGCTGCGGCTTCACAGTTACCGCTTGGCTGTGAGAAGTATCATTTAGTATTATTATTTTTTTTTTCCTTGGCTTTATGTAATGGGAACACTTTACAATCGCAACGTTCCTCTCTTTTTAATCACTAATTACATTACGAAACTATAATTGAAACATTTTTGAAATCTAGATAATAAATAATATTGTATTAACAAAACTTCTACGGGTACAAGAATATCTAGTGAATTCATTTGTTAATGTTTCTATTTCGAAGTATTCAGGAAAGTGCCTGCATTTTTCTACCATGGAATATAAACTTTCTGAAGAATATTATTTTTGATTTGTATTTTAGCAATTGACTTGCTCAGCTACTTTAGATAACCAATTATTTGTGAATGTGGAAAAGGAGGTGCTCGCAGTAATTCTGTCTTTTTCTATTATCACAAATTATTTGTGCTTTAAAATAGCTGAGCATGTCAAGTGCTAAAATACATATCAATATACATATTCTAAAAAATCACAAAATTCAACTTATCTATTATCTTATATATTGGAATAATGTTACATACATTGCATCCGATACGTTCTGTGGGTCGCAAAGAACACACCACTTAAGGAATGTAATATGGTTCCGGTGGCCCGCCAATAAAGGCGGAGAGACGGCACACGGCGGGTTTCTTTAGTGGATGAGGGCCTCACACTACTACTGTCCGTTGCCCCGAACGACGGGGTGTGCGGTTAGGAACATTTTTTCCCGCCTTAACAAAAAAAAAAGAGTCGCAAAGACATCTAAAACAATTGTGATGTGTTGATTTGGAGTCACTATTTGTGACTGCGATAGCTTAGCGGCCCAGAGCACTTCCTCGGATTGGATGGGACGCAGGTTCGGATCCTACTCGCAGTAAAACTCTCTTTTTCCACTTTCACATATATTTTTTTCTTTCTGAAGAATGTTTAAGAAGCTTTCGGCAACAGATCTTTACGGGTACGACTTGCGTAGCAGAGGGAGAATACGTTAACGTCACTGTTCCTCTCTTGTTAGTCATATCGTGATTATGTAGATCATGTTACTTGCAGATTAGCTTTCTAATGGTATACAAAAATATTAAAATAGTTACAACTACAAACTGCCTCGGTGGTGTAGCGGTAGTGTATGCGACTGCTAATCATGAGGTCTCGAGTTCGATCCCCGGGTCGGGCAATGTTATTGAGCTTTTTCCTAAAAAGAAGAATTCTCAGTAGCAGCCCGGAGTTTGGAAATGTGCCCGGTAGACGTCAATAGGCTCGCCCCCTATTACGTGGGACTTAAACATAGCTGGCGAATCGTGGGTGTGTAATACATCTCTGTCTACCCCTTCGGGGAATACAGGCGAGATGCTGTTTTTTTTTAAATAGTTACAGTAGCTGCAGGAAAAATTCGTGAACAATTTTTAATTCCAACGATCGGCAAGGTAGCAACTTTTGCTCGGCTGGCAATCAGATGAGTCACTAATAAAGTGACACCTATTTGTGAACACCTGATGTCGTCCGTGCTTCGAAAAGCACATTAAGCAGTGGATCAAGATAGAATAAAATCCTGGCAATCGTTACAGCTTGTCAGAGTCTTGAATAAAAATCTGACTCCCATCTTGTTCTAAGGTCGCCAGTTGTCTCCTGACTTGGGTGGTGGAGGTCAGACTGGCAGTCGCTCCGTGTGTACTAGTGGATCAGCTAAAACCGAAGAAATGGGAAGCCGACCCCAACAGAGTTTGGGATAAGGCTAGGGAGATGATGGTACAGTAGTTTATTTATTTATTAAGGTACATCAACAATATACATATATAATTTACACAGAATTTGTAGGCAACATTTTTTGACGTGACAACGTCTTATAAATTGGTTTGCCGGGTGACACTTCAAGAAACTGCGTTACGCTCCGCTCACGTTATGCGCTCACAATGAGAGCGAGTGAGAGGCACGCGTCCCTTCCACTCGGGCATGGTTAGCCCGCCTAAGAGCGAGAGAGACGAAGAAATAAAATTTTGTTAATATGAAATTCAGTGCGAGATTCTTTGTATAAATTAATGTTTTAAATATAATTCTTTGTATAAATAAATGTTTTAAATTGTTACTATTATTTCATCCTTCTTCCTACTATACGAATGAATATTCACATTAAAATTATTTTACCACTCAAAGTCGTTGTCACGTAAAACTTTAGCCCGTATACCGACTTTACAGGCAACCAATTTTTTTTCTAGTATGCATATCTGTTAAAGACGTACACAACATTCATTGTTTAACTACACAAATGGTTTTACAATTAAAGATTAGTAGTTAAAAAAGAAGAAACATACAAACAAGGTTGATAGTTTCTAGAGTCAACCAAACAAATCTTTGTTATTATAGTATTCAAGGTAATATTACAAGTAATTTACTTACCTATTTACTTACTTATCATCACGCCATCCCCCTTGAAGCGTAGGTAAAGAGAACAGAGTGCCAAAAGGTTATTCTTGCATATATCTTTCGCTTCCTCAACATTCATAATTTTCTTCATACATGCTCGCCGGTTTCGGAGACTCCTGACTTCACTGGTTTCTACTTTCCTTCAATATATGACCGATTTGGTCTAGATAGGTAAGTCTCAGTCTCCCCTTGAATCTTTCCACTTTCGCATTGTAAGTATATCTTCTTAACCAATCGCTCGTCCGGTATTCTTTCACATGTCATCGTAGCATGTTACATTAGAGTACCTAATTGATTATGTGTTGATTTTAACTTTAAACGCCCAGTTCTTTTTTCAAATCTTTTTTTTTATATATATTCACGGACATTTTCACACAACGTACTCCAGGGCTATTGCTGCGTCCACCGAAGGAATGTAACACAGTTCCAGTGGCCCGCCAATAAAGGCGGAGAGACGGCACACGGCGGGTTTCTTTAGTGGGTGCAGGCCCCACACTACCCTGTTCGTTGCCCCGAACGACGGGGTGTGCGGTTAGGAACATTTTTTCCCGCCTTAACAAAAAAAAAAAAAAAAAAAAAAAAAAAAAAAAAAAAAAAAAAAAAAAAAAAAAGGGCTATTGCTGCGTCTTTGACAATGACAGTGACCAACTGGGCTTCGGTTGTACACTGAACATTGATGTTAACTGACAATGTCATAACGTTGGTATTGCGTATCATGCTAAGTGGACATCAATAATTAACCGAGCACGGTGCTCTTCATCACTCCACTTGATCTTTCTATTTTTTATCGACTATTACGCGACTAAGTTGAGTAACGCCTTTTGCAGTGTTATAATGCTACATTTTAGAGAACACAACGTCCTCTGGTCCCAAACTAAGCTTAACGCTTATGCTATGGGTACCAGATTACGGATATAATACATATACATAATACATAAATATCTGACGAGCCTCGTGGCGTAGTCGGCAGTGTAACCGACTTCCGTGCATGAGGTCATGGGTTCGATTCCCACTCAGGACAATTATTTGTGTGATGAACACAGCTATTTGTACTGCGTCTTGGTGTTTTCTATCTATTATATGTATGTATTTACAAAAAAAAAGTAGTAATTATGTATTATATCCGTAATCTGGTACCCATAGCACAAGCGTTAAGCTTAGTTTGGGACCAGAGGACGTTGTGTGATAAATGTCCGTAAATATTTATTTATTTTATTTTACTTTTTTTTGTAAATATGTACGTACATGTAATAGATAGAAAACACTCACACGCAGTACACATATCTATGTTCTGTTCATCACACAAATATTTTGTCCTGAGTGGGAATCGACCTCGTGCACGGAAGTCGGTTACACTACCGACTACGCCACGAGGCCCATTGTAGTCCCAACGCCTAAACAAGTTTTATTTCAAGTACTATGGATTATTCTACACGCATTAATTTGTTACTATACATCACTAAGCCCTATTTTAACGACAATTATCTAAACACCATCTCAATATGAGGGAGATCAATTCCCAACGCACGTGGCGCCCTCCAAAGCGATATTACATTTTTATTTGTCCCAAACCTCCTTCAAAAAGTTGTCAACATGTAGCATTGGGGCCCCGCCAATATGCACTTACCGTCCTACAATAAAAGTGGACACAAAAATGAATCTTGTTTCTTTAAGATAGAGTTGGTAATAGAGTTATCGATGTTAGTTGTACCTTGGTAAAGATGTCTGTTTTTAGTTTGCTCAACGGATATTAGTATGCTAAAGTGGAGAACTATTTGCTGATGTACTTACTTCGTATGTTCCCATGGAAATCGTATTAAGATTTTGTTGTTTTTCAATTTAGATGTTTAGTGTAAAAATAGGCATGTTTAAATCTAGTGTAACCCGTTGTCCTAGGTAAACGACAAACGCGTTAATACGACGCGACGCGACATGAAACTATCAAATAGAGTATAAATTTTAAGTTGTGAATAAGGAAAAAGAGTATTTTAGTACGAGCGGGAATCGAACCTGCGTCTCTTCCTTTTCGGGGAAGTGCTCTAATGCACTGAGCTATCGTACTATTTCTAGAAATACTGAATTTCCTTATCACATTTGTCTTAACGACCAACGCCATCTATCGGCAATGCATTTACATGAATTCAGCCAATGTTACTACATTTTTAGTTTAATTTTGCAATTAAAATTCATACTATTTGAGAGGCGTGATTTTTTAAACATTTTGATCTAATTTTTAGCACTTGACATGCTCAGCTACTCTTAGAGTATAAATTTTAAGTTGTGAATAAGGAAAATAGTACGATAGCTCAGTGGATTAGAGCACTTCCCCGGAAAGGAAGAGACGCAGGTTCGATTCCCGCTCGTACTAAAATACTCTTTTTCCTTATTCACAACTTAAAATTTATACTTTAAGAGTAGCTGAGCATGTCAAGTGCTAAAAATTAGATCAAAATATCAAATAGAGGTTGTATATACTTACGGCCTACGTTGTCGCCTAATATGAACGCGACGCAAAGCGGTTAAAGTATTAGCCGAAATACGCCGCATCGCGTCGCTCACCTAGGACAACGGGTTAGTTTACACTAAACTAGAAAATGTAATAGCGTTATGATCCAGTGATTGCCTATAAATAAGCCCAAGAACTACCAATATAGATGCATCCAGTTCACTTGACAGTCTGGTTTACAGATACTGTGTATGGTATGGTATCTGGTCCAGAACCTTTGGTCACGGTTCAGATGTGTGTACCACAGGTGTGTACACACGCGAAATGATCGTTCACTTCTGCTTAATTTTGACTGATATAGAGAGGCGTGATCCCGTGTCTGGCATAGGCTTTTTAGGCCGTCACAATACATTCTTTTTATTGCATGTGGTGGCAGACGAGCCACGGCCCATCTGATGGTAAATGGTAACCGTCGCTCATGGACTCAACTATACCGAGAGTATTGTCAAGCCGCTGCTCACCATTTCATTTCACAGATATAAAATGAAAGAATAAACGGATATCTCCTGCCGCACGCAACGATGTGTTTCATGGCCGGTCACACGGGAGATGGTGGTACCTACCAACCCGCTCGAGCCCGATACCAAGTGAGTGCTCCCACTTGGTACCTAGCCACCACCACTTGGTGGTAGGACCAGTAAATAACAGGCAATACATAACAGTTATACTACAGGAAAATATATAATGTTACTAGAGATAGCATCCGTCTGTTCCTCCGTTTACATGCATGTCCCAGCATGAATAGACCTTGAATAGGCTTGATTGGAAAAGTACTACCCTCTTACAGAAGATCAGCATGAAACAAACGCAGGTTATCGTACTGTTGTGTTTCGCATGGTGTGTGGAGTGCCGAAGGCCCCAACGCTCTCCTTATCCTCTCCACCTCCAACCCCTATCGTAGGATTTGGCGAAGCGCGAGTGATGCTTCCGATATTACGAGTACTAACATTTATAGACTACAACAACCGCTTAATTTCAAGTGGGTCTTATGCTTGTTTGCCACCCCTTTTTTTTGTTAAGGCGGGAAAAAATGTTCCTAACCGCACACCCCGTCGTTCGGGGCAACGAACAGGGTAGTGTGGGGCCTTCAGCCACTGAAGAAACCCGCCGTGTGCCGTCTCTCCGCCTTTATTGGCGGGCCACTGGAACTATGTTACGTTCCTTCGGTGGTCTTGTTTGCTACCCTCGTAGTATAAAATACAAGCTTGGTGGAACGTTAAAGTATATAACAAAGACTTTGTTTCACTATTCCTCGAAATTACTCACATCACTGTTTCCATTTACAAAAAAAAACAAATAAAAAAAAAGAATTAAAAATATCTTCAAAATGGCCGCTGGCTATGTTCGGTTCATCAACGAAGTATTTCATTAAGTCTTAGCCGATAGAGCTGAAAGAATAGACTCCACATTCTTTCGTGCCTCACTTTTCTTATCAAGAATGTGCACTTTATAACAGCCGTTCGTTAAATTCCTTGGCCTTTTGTTTTTTTTAAATCGTTGCTCTTTTTATTGGCGCTATGGAAGTGTCTATTGTTTCTTAAAGTTGGTACCTATCTACTACATATTACCGTTACGGAATCAATTAATTATTTAAATTTTGACTTGCTACATGTACCTAATTATTTCTTGTAACAGCTAGCATTTGCCTAGTGAGCAAAATTTTACTATGATTAATATTGAATTTTCGAGGAAAGCATATAGATAGATATATTATAAATTTGTATGATACCGACATTGTTTTATTTCCGATTTCTGTATTTCTTTGGCGGGAGCCTTATATAACAGCTCTATTTACAAAAGAGATAAAATTAAAAGTGTCAATAATATGCCTATCTCATCTATTACTTATTATGCAGTAGGGTGGCAACACTGCAGTGTCGACACTATTGACCCGCTAAGTGATTTGTCCGCTTGCATGCATTATTGATGTGCAACGGGCCGATTTCCCAATTCACTGCAAACTCTGATACAATCTATATCTGTCTACCAACAACCTGTACATAGAAATTGCAGATGGTAATATAAATTATCACTTTTAGTATTTTGTTTTACGTTATAGAAGGATACCATCAAATCATCAATCGTCCACTAGATGATATACTGCCATCATCATCACAGCCTGCGAATGATGCCACTAACTTTGAAGCTGTATTACTATTTGTGCGTACCATCCCTCAGGGAAAGGGATATGAGTTGGAGAGCAAGAAAGAGGATAAAAAGGTTTTTTGTTTCAGGCTCATTCACCCACCAAATGGAAAAATAGGCAAATCTACTCTGATATTTTGGGCGGGGATAGTAATTACGTTCAAGCTGACTTAGTGAGGCTATAAACTCCTTATTTTATTATTGCAAATATACTGGCTAATAGGTACATACCACGGAGTATATACTAGGTACCAACCTCCGCTATAAAAGGTACCGCGCTAGCCAAACAGGATCGCACACGAATTGTCGACGTTTACGAAATTGACTTTTATGAGAAAGCTTACGCTCATGGACTCAACTACATATATACTAAGAGTACAGTGAAACCGCTGTTCACCATTTCATTTCGCAGATGTAAACACCACTTTTCAGCGAATTAAACCTTATTAAATGCACATTAAACTATTTGTAAGTAGTTAAGTAATGAATAATTTATAACTAGATACGTCCGATAATTTGCAAGCCAAATGACTCTCGGTGTCTTTTAACCAATGGCTCTTGCCATTCAATAAAGAGTATCTATTAAAGCCGTGAAGGCTGCTTCCCTACAACATAATTTTCCGAAGGGATAAGCAGAGTCATATCCAAAAATTTTGCTTGTGAATCTAAGCATTTGCGTCAATGATGCTTAAAATTTTAGATGAAGATTAATTGTAAACATCGCGAAAAATAATCGCATCCGTGGTCTGGCGTTAGTAGATTACAGATGAGGTATCGGGTTTCAATCCCGGGCCAAGTCAGTAAAAATTATCAGGTATTTCCGTTAAGAAATTTTCAAAAGTAAGCCCTTTGTCCTGCCTCTGATCTCTCTCATGTCGTATCCAAATGCTGTTCCATCGGACTATGGGAGGGAGGGAAAAGACAGTGTACTTGAGCTTGCCCACACACTCTTCCAATACCTATAATATATTTAGGCGTGTCTGAATACAAAACATTTTATTTAGATTTTATATCTTTTTATCTCTTTTATCTGTTTGTTTGTTCACACATCAAGCAAAAGCTACAGCACGGATTTTGACGAAACTTTTTTATTTAACCCTGAATTGGTCGCGCACCTAAAAGCGACAAGAGTGGTCGCACGGGCTACATACGTAGTACATTTTCAAATTGAAATAAAAAAAAATATTTTACC
Source organism: Leucoma salicis (assembly GCA_948253155.1). NCBI lineage: Eukaryota > Metazoa > Arthropoda > Insecta > Lepidoptera > Erebidae > Leucoma > Leucoma salicis. The sequence goes on along the minus strand of OX411820.1, from coordinate 5,255,093 downwards.
ATAAACCCTTATTTTGGTCTTATGAAAATATAATCAGTACAGTTTTATGTTTTGAATAAAATCATCAAAAACTAAGCACTACCTCTGTATTACAAATAATTAACAAAATCATAAAACCTCTAAATATTAACACAAAAATCACATGATACGCTCTAATTGAGATCACAAAAAAGTAAACCAACTTCTAAATTCTATTTTTTGAACAGGACAGGCACATGATTTATAAATATGTCGGCGCACCTTCCACGAGCGGCGGCTGGACGAGGATCGGGAGGGGGTAACGACCCGCGCGCGAGCAGCGCGCATAGGTTACTGAGATTCGCTACACATAACTGTCGCGTAGATATAGATACGGGCATTTCTTTCATTTAAATTGTAAAGTGATATTGATTTGGTATTAAACCTATATTATACAGTCCACTATATTATTATTAAACCCGTTAGGGCCTAAACATTGGTCCTTCAGCGCGGTAAAATACGATACTAGTTTTGCCGTATTCAATATCGCTTCGTCATCGGTCACCATTGTGGGCTTAGACCGAGACTACGCAGTTTGAGGAGAAGAAATCGTTCCCGCAGCAACTTTCATTGCCAACGAGGAAGCTGAAGTCATTGCTTGGGAGTATAAATACAGTATTTGAGTGAGTCGTTCCAATTGGTATTTTCCTGCTTCGCATATTGCCGAAAAAATCATTTCTTCATCTTCTAAATCTTTTCATAGCATCCTTTTATTAACTTATTTATACTTAATAGTGCATACGTGCATCACCGTTGCATATTAATAACTTTTCTTGCTGTTTTATCGGACGCGTGTTCGAGCGTTGACCTTGACGTGACACTGACCTTTTTCTGCTTGCACCAATACTTTTATTCTTGCATAACTCAGCTGTTTCGCTGTATCTATAGTAATCCTGCATAGTTTGATTTAGATATTACTTTAAAATGGCAGATAATTATAAAATATTGCTTAAAAAACGTAGTTCATTAAAATCAAAGATGACTATTTACAATAATTATTTAAATTTAGTTAAAAGTAGTAGTGAGATATCTCAGTTGCAACGCTTAGACTTAGAGGAGCGCTTTAACAAGTTCCAGAATATATATAGCGAGTTCGATGAGGTACAAACACAAATTGATGTCCTTACAGATGATGCCGACCCTACCATCACTGAGCGTGAGGACTTCGACCGTCAGTTCTTTAACCTGGTGGCTCTCACGCGCAGCATACTCGTTGTTTCATCAGACGGTGTCACATCGGCGGCGGGCTTCAAAGATGCAGACTCAGGTGCACATAATTCCAATAAAAATGATTTTGTTCGTTTGCCTAAAATAGATTTGCCACACTTTGATGGGAACTACCAATACTGGCTAGAGTTTAGAGATACATTTACGTCATTAATTCACGATAATTCTAGTATTAATGACATTAATAAATTCCACTACCTGCGAGCCTCACTGCAGGGAAGTGCGGCCTTAATTATAAAAAATATTAATTTTAAAGGTGATCATTACAAGATCGCGTGGGACTTGTTATGTGAGCGGTACAACAACAACCGCCTTCTGGTGAATAACCATATACAAATGTTATTTGAGGTCAGTCCAGTGTCCAAGGAGTCTAGTGTCGCCATTCGTAACCTTGTTGATACAATTAATAAAAATGTTAGGGCACTAACAATGTTAAAGCAGCCCGCTGAACATTGGGACACCTTGCTTATTTATATACTAACTAAAAAATTAGACTCGGTAACTAGTCGCGATTGGGAAGAACATAGAAACACCTTTTTAACTGCTGATCCCACGTTATCACAATTTTGTACTTTTTTAAGCAAGAGAGGGGAGTGGTTAGAATCCGTTGAATTAAATAACAGTCCTTGTAATGATACTATTATTGCCTTAAATAATTCAAAAATTACTCAAATAAACAAGAAACATAATGGTAACAGCATTAATAAACTAAATAAATGTCCACTTTGTTCCCAAGCTCACACGTTATATAAGTGTGAATCATTCAGAAAGTTATCTATAGAAAATCGCTTACAAAAGGCAGGCGATTATAACGTGTGCTTGAACTGCCTGCGCTTTGGACATACCGCTAAGCAATGCAAGTTATCTCATTGTAAATATTGTAAGTCAAAGCACAACACGCTTTTACATTTAGAAAGTATTGAGCCTAAAACGATTTTCAATCCATTGCCTTCTGCTATGCCCTCTACATCAAACGTCATGCCCGCAGCCAATTCTTTACAGCTTACTACTTCTTCGCATGTCTTACTGTCCACAGCTATGGTGAACGTAATCTCCGCGACAGGTGCGAAGTATACTGCGCGTATGCTGCTGGACAACGGTAGCACGGCGAACTTTGTAACGCAGAATTTAATGGATAAGCTTGGTTTGTCTCTACGCGGTACGAACATCAAGGTAACGGGTATAAATAATCACATATCCACTAGTACACGGTCTTGTCATCTCACAATAGAGTCTTTATGCTGTGCTTACAATGTAGATATCGAGTGTTACATTTTGCCTGAAATCACACAAGTTCTACCGTCTTCATTCGTGCATATCAATCACGTCCCTATTCCTTCAGGACTTATGCTAGCAGACCCGAACTTTAACGTTCCGTCGGTCGTAGACATCCTGGTGGGGGCTGAATTGTTCTGGAATGTCTTAGGCACTAACACAATAGATTTAGGGAAAAATCTACCTAAGCTTTGCGAAACTAAATTTGGGTGGCTAGTTTCAGGTAGTGTCTCGCATCGGTCGAGTTTTTCTTCTACATATAGTTGCCATCATTCTAGGGTCACTCCCGACCTTACTCAATTCTGGGAGCTTGACAATGTTTCATTAAAACATGCACTTTCTCTTGAAGAAAGAATGTGTGAACAACATTTTCTTCAAACTACTATTAGAAATGACGATGGTAGATTTGTTGTAAAAATGCCTTTAAAAGAAAATCCTAGTGCTTTAGGTGAGTCATACATTAATGCCAAAAAGCGTTTTTTATCCCTAGAGCGGCGATTTATACGTGATCCACAATATAAACATAAATATGTTATGTTTATGCGAGAGTATGAACGTCTAGGTCACATGACATTGGACATTTCCTCTGACCATACTTGTTTGCCTAAAAGCTCCATAGTGAAACATTATATTCCACATCATGGAGTTATTAGTTCTAGCACCACTACTCGACTACGCGTAGTATTCGACTCATCAGCTCCTACTAGTACGGGAGTGTCTCTTAACGACATTCAGATGGTCGGTCCCGTTGTACAAGACGATCTATTGAGTATCTTAATACGTTTTCGTCAGCATAAGTATGTGGTATCGAGTGATGTAGAAAAAATGTACAGAGCTATAGAGGTAAGTCCAGTTCAACGATCTCTTCAGAAAATTATCTTTCGATATGATTCCTCAGAACCTCTTAAAACATATACATTAAACACATTGACCTTTGGTATGAGTTGCGCGCCATATTTGGCTACCAAGTGCTTAGTAAGTCTGGCTGATAACACAGAGGATAGTCGTGTAGAAACCGCCATAAAGCGTGATTTTTATATAGATGATTACCTTAGTGGGGCAAGCACCGTGGCGGAGGCTATAGACATATCAAAGGGTGTACAATCGGTTCTAGGTTCAGCTAAATTTAATTTGCGTAAATGGCGATCAAACAATCCAGAAATACTTAAGCAAATTACAGATAGTAGCGAGTCAAATAATGTGTTACAATTTTCTGAGTATCGTCTTAATGTTTCTCAGTCTAAAACTTTAGGTCGCAACTGGGTTTGTGACTCTGATTCGCTTACATATACTATCAATATCTCGTCCTCAGTCAAAGTAACTAAACGCCGTATCCTGTCTGTAATTAGTCAAATCTTTGACCCACTAGGCCTCGTAGGTCCGTGCGTTGTCGAAGCAAAAATTATCATGCAGCGTCTATGGCTAGATAAATATGACTGGGATGACGAAGTATCACTCGAAATAAAAAATATTTGGTCTACATTCGAAAGCACAATAACATCTTTAAATTATTTAAATATTCCACATTGGATTTTGTGTGATAGTTCTATTACATATGAGATACACGTCTTTACTGACGCATCTGATAGAGCGTATGGCGCTTGTGTGTATATTCGCTCGTATAGTAGCGATGGACCCACAGCTGTTCAACTTCTAGTATCTAGAAATCGTATAGCGCCTATTAAACCTACGACAACACCTAGGCTTGAGCTTTGTGGAGCTTTGTTAGGTGCAAGACTGTGTGCTAAGGTTCATGAATCGCTTACCATACCCATTCATAGATGTAGATTTTGGTGTGACTCTACCATAGTGTTAGGTTGGCTCTCTACACCTTCTAACCAATTAAAATCTTTTGTTAGAAACAGGGTGAACGAGATTCAAGAAAGCACATATGGACATACCTGGAGTTACGTACCGTCGAAAGACAACCCGGCAGATCTTGTTTCCCGTGGTCTTAGGGCAGATCTTATTAGAGATACAACCTTGTGGTGGAACGGACCCACATTTTTATTAAAAAATGAACATGAGTGGCCCAAAATGCCTAACACGGAGAGCCATGATTTGCCGGAAGTAGTAAATCATTACATTAGTAACTGTAGTAGTGATAATATTCATTCATATAGTAGTCACCATTCAGACGTCATCATTCATTCATCAATCATACATAATTTATTGGAGAAATATTCTAGTTTAATAAAAATACAAAAAATATTTACATATATACAAAGGTTTATCTACAACTTAAAAAATAAAAACAAATTATGTGGTAATCTTTCTGCAACAGAACTGCAAAATGCTTTAAACATAATTATTCATTATTCACAGCTTGAGATGTTCCCAGATATATATAATAATTTAAAAGCTGGTCAAAAATTGCCACATAAAAGTAGATTGCTTCCTTTAACTCCGTTTCTTGATAGTGATAATCTCATTCGCGTGGGCGGGAGGCTTGGTAATTCCCCCTACGATTTTAGGGTAAAACATCCCATTGTAATATGCAGTAAGCATAGACTTACTAAACTTATGTTTGAAACGCAGCATTTAAAATTATTACATGCTGGTCCTCAATTACTTTTGTCACATATTCGGCAGACATATTGGCCATTGGGTGGTAGAAACTTATCTAGATTTGTCGTGAATGAGTGTCTTAAATGTTTTAGATACAAGGCTCAAAATGTACAGCCTACGATGGGACAATTACTATCTTCAAGAACTAATCTTGAGTTTCCATTTTTAAATTGTTATGTTGACTATGCTGGACCAGTGTTGGTGGCCGATCGCAAGGGTCGCGGCTGCAAACTAACAAAGTCATATATGTGCATCTTTGTTTGCTCAGCAGTGAAAGCCGTACATTTGGAGCTCGTCACCGACCTCACCACTGAAGCTTACATGGCTGCTCTGAATCGTTTTGTGGCGCGTCGAGGTAAACCTCGAAGCATCACGTCCGATAACGGGACAAATTTTGTAGGTGCCTCAAACGACGTATGTCGGTTTGTGAGGTCGTCAGGCGTTGCTTCTGAAATAGCTCAGGAGGGTATAGAGTTTATTTTTACGCCTGCTTACAGCCCTCATTTTAATTCACTTGCTGAAGCTGCCGTAAAATCATGCAAGCATCACATAAAACGACTGTTAAATTTAACTCATTTTACATTTGAAGAGATGGTCACATGCCTCACTCACATTGAAGCGATTCTCAATTCGCGCCCTCTAACACCTCTCTCATCAGACCCCAACGATTTTTCGGCACTCACTCCTTCTCACTTCCTAATTGGACGACCACTTTTAACTGTACCTTATTCTCGTGTGACTGACGCCAATATCACACGGCTGGATCGATGGAGGAGAATAGAATATATCAGGCAGCACTTTTGGAGGCGGTTTCATAATGAATATACTTCTCTGCTACAGGCCAAGTCTAAATGGTTACGTTCCAGAGGCGAAGTAAAGCCAGGATCTCTAGTCCTGGTGAAGGATAAAACAGCGCCGCCCTTACTCTGGTGCTTGGGTCGGGTCGTGAAGACCTATCCAGGCATCGACGGCGTGACGAGAGTGGCAGAAGTTAAGACGAAGAGGGGCACGATTCGTCGTGCTTTCAACTGCATTTGCCCTCTTCCAGTTGATTCTTGAAGACGTCCCTTCAACCCGGGGAATATGTCGGCGCACCTTCCACGAGCGGCGGCTGGACGAGGATCGGGAGGGGGTAACGACCCGCGCGCGAGCAGCGCGCATAGGTTACTGAGATTCGCTACACATAACTGTCGCGTAGATATAGATACGGGCATTTCTTTCATTTAAATTGTAAAGTGATATTGATTTGGTATTAAACCTATATTATACAGTCCACTATATTATTATTAAACCCGTTAGGGCCTAAACAAATAACGCATATGAATTTGTTGCACGCGGTGCACGACTTTATCTGCGCGCTTTTCTACAGCCACGACAACGGGTCTAATTCAAATATTTGAGCTGTACTAGATCTTTTTCCAATAACTTAAATACAATAAATTAGTAAAATCCCCAAGTAGCATCTGTCTGATTTCAGTTTCGGTGATCTGTCTAGCATCTCGTTCTCTTGCATATTTCTCCATGATATATGTATATGTAGTAAATTTTCTTATTAGTATAGTTAGTAAGTAGTCGATTTTCAGATCATCGACGAAAAGCGACATAGCGTCTTCAATAGTTGTTTTTTGTCGAGCTATTCCTTTAGGCTCAGGAGCATATAACAATATTACTCAACAGGCCAGGAGGCACAAATACTATATTATGACTTCACGTTCTTCCTCTGTTCTGAGGAATTATTTTCTACCACAACGTATTGTCAACTCCGGTATAAAATTCAGTGCGCCGGCGTTGTTAAAGTGGCTTATCATCTTTAGATCTTTCGTCTGACTCCCCACATGGGTTGTCAAGCTCTTGCTCGGATTCAGATTCGTGGTTCTGCTCTTCTAAATCATCAACTTCCTGATCGGAGCTTGACTCAGCTTCATAAGCTTCGTTTTCACGAACATCTTCAGCTAACCATGCTTCAATTTGAGCCTCTCGTTGATTATCCATTTTATTTCAAAAAACATCAAGTTACAGTATGTTATAAAAATCTCACATAAATAACAATATGCAAATAATAAATTTAAGTTAACTTTATCATAAAATAAACAAACTAAAAAAAAAATATATGACAAAAATACTTACGTAATCGGTCGCGCGGGCTACAAATGTAGTCCACGCACTTTGCTGAGCTCCTGTGAAATTACCCAAGCGCGACTTGGGCTTGGGCAGCACTGAGCGCAACTCTCAAACATTCAATTGAAAGTACCTAGCGACGCAAGAAGCTAACATTAACCGTCTCTAAGATAATAGAGAATTTGTAGGTGTGGGCTATACATGTAGCCCGTGCGACTAATCCAGGGTTAATAGCTTTTGATTGCACTTAAATGCTTATATATATTTTATTCTACTAGTATTTCAGAAATTTGAGATATAAGGTATTAGGCATATGAGTAAATGTGAAACTTTGCCCAGTTGTTTGTCCATTAATCACGCCTGAACGACTGAGTTGATTTGGAGGAAATATGCTAGGTAGATAGATGAGACACTGAATTACCATTTAGACCTGACGACTAAACGATTTGTACGAATAAATTATGGCCTGGACAGGATATTTTTAACTCCGTTAAGGAGTTCCTGTGGCTTTAACAACATTATGGACCAAGTTAGTTTTTTGTAAAGTCCACGCAATTATAGTCGTGGGTTTAAGCTCGTTATTGTAAAACATATTTAAGTTTTTTTTTATATACAACGTGGGTGGCAAACAAGTATACAGCGCACCTGATGGTAAGCGGTTTCCGCAGGTTATAGACGCTAACAACAATAACACCATAGGCATCACTCGCGCGTCGCCATCTCGAAGGAAAGGGATAGGAGATGGATAGGAAGGATTTAAGAAGAGGATAGGTAGGATACTAAGCAGAGGATAGGAAGGGGGTTTGAGTCTCTGGCGCTCTCAGTTACCATACAAAACAACGAGAGGTACTCCTTTTTTTTTTGTTAAGTCGCGAGAAAATGTTCCTAACCGCACACCCCGTCGTTCGGGGCAACGAACAGGGTAGTGTGGGGCCTTAACGAGAGGTACTCCTACCGTTGTTACAGGCTGATCTTTTGTGAGAGGGTGGTACTTTCTCTGGTACTTTCTCGATCGAGCCGGCCCATTCATGCTGGGATAAGCAGGGCTCTACAATTAGATCTATCTCAGAAGATCATCATCAGACCCTGAAGAGTTGTTCGTTGAAGGCGGTTCTTTTCATTTGCTTAAAAAAAAATTTTAGCATTTCACCTGCTTAGCTATTTTAGAAGAAACAAGATATCTCTGAAGATCCGATTTCTAAAATTTGTTTCTTTTAAGAAAGCAATTATGTGTTTTACATACGTCTGAGCTCTTGGTATTTTGATCTTATATATTTGGTACATGATATTCTCAGCTACTTTAAAGAACTAATTATTTGTGAAAGTGTAAAAAGGGTGCTCAACAGTCTAGAGCACTTCCCTGGATTGGATGGGACGCAGGTTCAAATCTTGCTTTCATTAAAGTTCCCTATTTTCCAATTTCACAAATAATTTGGTATTGGTATTATTAATAATGACGCAATCACGAGCTCATTCCTTTGCTACTATACCTGTAGATATGAAAAAATGCAATAGTATTTAATAAAATATCTGTATAACATAACTCGGTAGGTAACTATCTACTGTTTAAACATTACGCCACGGAACAGAAGTATCGATCGCTCAGAAGCCGCATTGTCTCGGATGCCACATCCGCCCAATCGCGTGCATAGTTCAAGCGAGTGCAACTCGACGATTCAATTTGAATCAGATATGGGGGAGGGACTTGGGGAGGCGACTGACGACGACGCGCTGATGGCTAAATCGTGTTCGATTCGCACCTGGAGTGAAAATTGTCTTATGGTAACTCTACCTAATTGTCATTGGATTTCACACAATTGAGACATTTCAATCAAAATCACATACATATAATTGATCGATAAAATACTAATCTCATACGCATCGAATTTCTTTCTAAAAACAAATGTAAAATAAAAGCTATAAGTTTGCTGTGTCAACTACCTTTTTTTTTGGTTTAGGCGAGAAAAAATGTACCTAACCGCACACCTCGTCAAAAAAGGCGAGTTGGCAATCGCAGTGGAGGTTGTTAATACTCGAGGGAGTGCTGCTGCCCACTCCCCCGCTATACCCTCAGTCGGCTCTTACGACTCTCGTGTGTAGAGAGGGGTGAGACAATTCTAAAGCCGGCCCCACACGTCCTTTTCTAGTGCGTCATACAATTCTTATTTTGAACAATAAAGTATATTACCTACTGTGAGCGAATTCGTCAAAGTAACGAATCAAGCTTCATATTCCGTAATAATTTGTTTCTTTGAATTTATTTAAAGTTTTTCACGCTCTAGTTCACGAGCATATTTTTTTTTTCATACATTAATCAGCATTTTGACGTTCACTGCTAGACATAGGCCTCCCCAAGAGGTTGCCACAACGACTGGTCCTGTGCTGACTGCATCCAACAATTTTATCCAAAATTATTTTGGAGAGTTTAAAAAAATCTGATAAAAGTTAGAGGTAACGTGAGTTTTATATGTATATTTTAGAATTTAAGAGAAAATTTTATCTATAATATTACTACCCTAAATTTTATAATATAATATGCTTATTTATACGAACTTGTACAGCTCTACATTTTTTCTGACCCGCACTGAAAGTATAGTATTAATTTATAATATATTAGGAACTAAGTGCTCAATAGCCTTCGCAGGTTTTAAGATGAAATAGAGCATCTTAGCATTCCATCACGCGATACGTCTACCACTATACGAAGATACCGCAAATGTTCGCCACTGTAAGCTGTCACCTCCTCGACGCTTAACCGAAGCACTTGCAGCCACAAGTTTAACTAACAACTTCTAAAGTTGTGAAGCGAATATCGGAAAGAACTTCGTACCGTTTCCAGGTCACTAATGTTCAGAAGACGTTACACGAACTCCTTTGAAGTGTTTCAGGATAGAACTTTTTTGATAGGTACATCTACATACATGTTTATAATTGAGGATAACTCAAAAGAAATAAATTAATACGTTATCATCTTCCTAGTCTTTAAACTTTGTTAGTATCACTGCAACATTCTTATAATTTCTATTAGCCCTGTTTTATGGAAAACAATTTTTTTTTGTTAAGGCGGGAAAAAATGTTCCTAGCCTCACACCCCGTCGTTCGGGGTAACGAACAGGGTAGTGTGGGGCATTCGTCCACTAAAGAAATCCGCCGTGTGCCGCCTCTCCGCCTTTATTAGCGGGCCACTGGAACTATGTTACATTCCTTCGGTGATAGTCCTCAGATAAATTTGACTCTACATAAAGTTACCACTATTTGACAATTTCATGATAATATAGCTACTATATTTTACACATATTTAAAAGCATTTTTTTCAGCTGGTGGCAGATGTCCCACGGCCTGATGGTAAATAGTAAGTCGCTCATAGAATTAACTATACCGGGAGTATTGTCAAGCCGTCTCCATTTCATTTCACAGATATGAAATGAAAGAATAAACGGCTATCGGCGTTAGGTACATTATTTATGGCACTTTTAGTATATAACTAACTATATAGGTACTATAGGAAGGGCGAAAGTACAGATGTACATTGATGTGGGGCCGGATAAATGTATAATGTATCATACTTCAAATAAAAAACAGTTAAAGTAATTATACCGGTACATGATCCAAACTAATTTAAACTTGGTTTTAAAAAAATGTTTTGAACTGGCTAATACCGGCGTCTGCGTTGCTTATTATTTGCTTATAAAAATCGATGTTTCTTACAACTTTAATAACTTTATATTTAACTAGCCTTTTCCCGAGGCTCCGCTGCAGCCATAAGCTAGTTTTTAGGTTATATCTCAGGTTCCCGGTATAGTAGCGAGTATATATCCCAGTTTTTAGGTTTAATCGAGAGCTATCAAACACAAAAGTTTCATCAAAATCAGTGGTTTTTGTGGTGTGATGCCCAAACAAACAAACAAGTTTTGTATTCAGAGATGCCTAAATACCTTCTTTTTTGTTTAGGCGGGAAAAAATGTACCTAACCGCACACCCCTTCGTTCGGGGCAACGAACAGGGTAGTGTGGGGCCCTCACCCGCTAAATAAACCCGCCGTGTGCCGTCTCTCCGCCCTTATTGCCGGGCCACTGGAACCATATTACATTCCTTACATAGCCTAATACATTTTTTTCTTTTTTTCTTAAATATCTTAAATGTACAGATATAGCTGTTACAGATTTATAATACCTACCTAGTAAGATAACTTAATTGAAATCTATCCAGTAGTTTTTCCATGATCCGCGCCCAATGCCAGACTTCTATTATATTTTTTTGTTAAGGCGGGAAGAAATGACCCTAACCGCACACCCCGTCGTTCGGGGTAACGAACAGGGTAGTGTGGGGCCCTCACCCGCTAAATAAACCCGCCATGTGCCGTCTCTCCGCCTTTATTGGCGGGCCACTGGAACTATGTTACATTGATTCGGTGTTTTTTTTTTATATAGGTACCTAGATCAAAAAGAATATTGAAATGAAGATTATTTCGGGGTTGAAATCTCGCCCTGACTGTTAGACATAGGTAATTCTCACCAAATATTTGTGGTATTCACACTTTTTATATATTTATGTAAGTTTGTTGTTTAGCTGAGTAGATCTTCATTATTAGAGATTAATTAAAGTATAATTTATTGTGAATGTGTCTCTACCTACTATTATTACCTACCTAGTACCTAAAAAGTCTCTAGTAACTCTCTCTAAAGTAACTAGCGAAATTTTTCATCACCACTACTTGACAATTTCACGATAAAACATGTATTTCTTATTGTAATCTTTTTATGCTCTGCTGCAATTGTGGTGCAGCGGTAGTGTAAGCGACTGCTCATCATGAGGTCTCGGGTTCGATCCTCAGGTGAGGCGGTGATATTGGGCTTTTTCGTAAAAGAAAAATTCTCAGTAGCAGCCCGGAGTTTGGAAATGAGCCCGGTAGACGGCAATAGGCTCGCCCCCTATTACGTGGGACTTAAACATAGCTGGTGAACCCTCTGCCTACCCCTTCGGGGAATACAAGCGTGATGCTATGCTATGTTTATTTTCTGTATGATGCTGATTTTGGACTGCAAATAGGTAGGTATTAAAAAAAGATTCTTAACACAAAATTTCTCAAAATAAATTCATGTCCTTAAACCATCCGTATAAATAATTCTGGATACACGAATCTTTACACGTAAGAAAATATTACGAAACGAAATAAAAAAGAGCTTCAAACAAAATTAAATTTCGTACCATATTATTTTCTTCGCAAAATTCATTATCCATTTACGGTTTCACAGGCAATTGTTTTAATCCGATAGCGCAAGCGGCCCAATGTGGAATGAAATAATTTAATAGCCCCCCTCCGCGCCCCCACTCGGATCCAAGATGGCGGCGGGGCGTTGCCGGGGATGGGGCGTGCCGCCTCATTTGAATTTCGAACGCGAGCTTTACGAACGTGTGTTCCGATGGGTTTTCGCCCAATTAATTTCTGTATAATTCGCTTTCTGCGCATAAAAGACTGATGAGCTTTATTGTAACCAGGTGTATGATCACAGAATGTTTTATTGGGTATTTTGGGGTTATCAATGCTTTGTCATGGCAATTAATTTGCAAACAAAATTGTCAGTATTTTTAAAATGATGACTAATAAAATTTATTCAGTTTAGAATATCTATGATTATAGTTAGGTACCTTTCCGTACGTATCTGCATTCCAAATTATAAATTCATACCTAGGCATACAAAGAAAAACATATAATTGATATATTGATATAATATAATGTACTTATCTCTGGTATTTGGATATCTCAATAATATAAAATGCTAATAAGTATCACCTCTATACAACAAGTAGCAATTTTTCACCAAAGCCCCGTAATACCTCCAAGCAAACAGTGTATTGTGAGAACTTTCACAATATTATGTGGAGTGGTGTAATGACGACACAAAGGCCCTCCTCGGCTCAGTAAATAACGCTTTGTTCTACGAAGCCAAATTTTGACAATCACTAGCTCACTCGTATAACTACGTACTGTGGCGGCTCTTAAAGATTATGCAGCACTTTAATGCCTATCGAAAAGTCTCAAATTCCGGGTGTCCGTAGCACCTTTATCCTTTTCACCAATGCTCAAAGTACTTATTATTAATTGATATTGTATCAATATTATCATTACATGCCATTATAGCAACATGGAGAACGCGGCGATATTTACTTACCCATTTTGGGTAGAAATCTTATTTTTTGTTACGCGTGGTAATCCTTTAGGGATAGCCGGACTCTCAGCGGAACTGGGCTACCTGCTAAAACCACGCCGAGTCCCTTCAGACATCCTTTCGCATCCATAGCTTTACGCCTCTAAGCATGAGTTCCTTTACCCCTAGCAGGTCTGGGCCTTCATTCCTGATGGCCCCGTCTGTTTTGGAGGGCCAAACCCTTTGAGTAGAACTCTTGCCAGTAGTAGTTAGATATTTAGTACAGTAGAGAGACCCCGTATCAACATTAGTCCAGGGCTCTCACACCTCTGTGGCCGCTCCTGTGGGACATCGGTTACGACTGGGTGTTGCGCTGTCGGCTCCCCCATGGGCTGGCGGTCATCTGCTATGCGGATGACACGCTGGTCGTGGCCCGGGGTGGAAACTTCGAGGAAGCGGCGTTCCTGGCCACCTTAGGAACCTCAGAGGTGGTTAGGAGGATCGGGGCGCTGGGGCTTAGGGTGGCCCTGGACAAGTCGGAGGCCCTACTTTTCCATGGGCCCCGACGTCAGCCACCAACATCGGCTGCTGGCGCCTCGATCACAGTGGACGGGGTCCAGATTGAGTTGCAGGTCCAGATTAAGTATCTGGGCCTGGTGCTGGACGCATTGGCTGGAATCCCCCCGTGGGACTGGCGGAGGTGCTCGCCGAGGTGTATCGACGGCGACTCCGGACTGTCACCACTGCAACTGTGACGAGGACACGGCGCGGCACACACTCGAGTCGTGCCCGGCTTGGGCTGAGCAGCGCCGTGAACTCGTCGCGGAAATAAGGGGGGACCTCTCGCTGCCGAGCGTCATCAGAGCGATGCTTAGCAGCGACAGGAACTGGGCCGCGGTCGCTGCCTTCTGCGAGGAGGTTATCTCGCAGAACAAAGTACAAAACAAGTAACAAGTTACAAGTAAGTTGTCTTAAAACCAATAATGGATTGTTTCTTAAAAGAATAAATCTTTTGGCATAACTTTTTAAGGATAAGTGTAAGTTCGTAAATAATCTTTCACATAGTTACGTCTTACGTACTTACTTTTACTCATTATCAAAGTAATAGAAAATGAATCCCTATTTCCCTTGATCACGCTATAACTTAAAAAAGGGCTTTACCGATTTCTTTCACCTTTTTTTAAGTAATGTAATACTTTGTAGAAGGTTCTTACGGAGAGGAAAATTAAGAAAACTGCGCAGAAAATTGGAAAATTTCAGAAAAAACTACTTATTTTATCTTTGCGCGTTTGACATTTCGCAAGTAGGTAATTAAATATTCTTTCATAACTTTTACAGGTCAATGTCAGCCGGGTCAGCTAGCCTAAATCATAAATATTGTGTTGTAAGTTTGTTCTCCTTTACTTTGTCATTGATTTCCTAATTTTCGAGAACAGTAACACAAATATAATCGTACCATATTCTGTCTGACAAATGAAATAAATGTTGAATATAAACACTTCAATTTACAGTACCTACTCGTACATTAATTATCGCTATGTAAAAATAACTATCGTACATATAGCCTATGACAAAATGTCGTGATGCTTCACAGAATCCATAGTCATGGCAGGATTAAGTCCTTGGATGATCAGTTCTTACAAAATTTTGATTTTTCACCAAATGTAGTAAATAAATTAGATTATTTTTATGTGATTCTATCAAAACAAAAGAGTCAAGATAAACGTTTAAACGCTATAGATTCTAAATTCGAATTCGAATTAGATGAAAACTGTTTTATTCATAATAGTACGTAGTGTTAGGTATAAAACTTATAACAGAATTTCAAATTCAGTCGCATAGTCTATGTCCCCCATCTCTGTGTGCGTGTGGAGGCAGGGTGGTTGGGGTAGTGAGGGGACGCACCGCCGGTTCAATGTTGACAATTGATGGATATCTCTCGTCTTGAAAAGGCAGGATTAATGCTCTGTCTCGGCATCACAATAGTGGCTGGAAGCTGAAGGATTACGCACTTGAAAGCGTGAAGATGTGCTCAAAGAATGAGCTGTGTCCGTTAATGCCTCTCTTTTTATTGTTACGGTTTTCTTATGTAGTTATTTGAGGAAATATCAGTGTTTGCTGTAATTGATTCAAAAGAGATGCTTTATAACGAAGATATTAGATAAGTGTTAATTTCTTCTAATGGTGATACCTACCTATAGTAATTTATTACCTAAGTATCAAGTTCTACCCTCAATCTGAGGTCTTTAAGTTCCTATAATTTTTCCATAGATATTTAAGCGAGGTTGTAGAACCAAAAAGATTAGATCTAAGCAAAAAAAAACATAGTCTCGAAGGTGTAGGCAGCGCAGTATATTACACACTCACAGTTCGCCGAATATGTTTAAATCCCACGTAATAGGGGGCGAACTTATTGCCGTCTACCCGGGGATCGAACCCGAGATCTCATGGTCAGCAGTCGCTCACACTATCGTTGCACCACCGAGGCAATTAAGATTATTTTGGTCTATATTTTTAGCACTTGACATGCTCAGCTACTTTTTAAAGTACAAATTATTATTTGTGAATGAGGAAAAAGAGAACTTTAGTACGAGCGAGAAACGAACCTGCGTCCCTTCCTTTCCGGGGAAGTGCTCTAATCCACTGAGCTATGGTACTCCCTTGCGGTCGTACCCGCTCGTACTAAAGTTCTCTTTTTCCTCATTCACAAATAATAATTAGTACAATTAAGATTAATAATAATTATCAAGATTAGATAATAATAATCCAGTAAACATAAAAATAATTTCTCGATGGTTGCCTGGATGTTTGTTGTTAAGGTTGCCAAGCTGCACTTGACCAGAGTAGAGGAATACCGTATAATTCTCTCTCATTCTCGAGAGATCCATTCCCAATAATAGGTATTCTAAACGTAAATATCTTAAGAGTTAATCTTATAATAAAAATATTTCACATGTATTCTTAGTCCGTCACCACACGGACAAAAACATAATATCTATACATAAGTTACAGTAATTGATGTAGTTAAAACCTTCTTTTGACAGTCTCCGCACTAGTTATAGTTGCTGTCAATTTTATTTCATTGCCATATACGCAAAAACATCATAAAGCTACCAAACAAGTAAAGTCGAGAACAAAGGACCAAATCACGCTTGGTCCTGTGACAAGCCAACATTATCATTGACATCGTTTATTGCTAGCTCCACATACAAATATGCTGTCCAGTCCCGGCATTCGGCCCTACACTACTACATTATTGACTTGTCCAATAAGCGAACGATGTCCGCACGCCTTTTCTTAACTGCCATTCAGTTGATAAATATGGAGAGAGTTCTTGAAATATTGAATTTAAGTTAGCTTGCGAATATTTACCATTAACTCTTCAAAACTCCTTCATTGGTAATATGCACCCGGGCGAAGCCAGGATGGGTTCTTTGACCACTGAAGTAATGCAATATAGTACCAGTGGCCCACCAACACAGGTGGAGAGACGGCACACGGCGGGTTCCTTTAGTAGGTGAGGCCTCCACACTACCCTGTTCGTTGCCCCGAACGACGGGGTGTGCGGTTAGGTACATTTTTCCCGCCTTAACAAACAAAAAAGAATACATACATATATTTAGATATTTTTATATATATTTTTAGCATTTGACATGCTTAACACTATACATTAAACACAAAGTGAAAAATGTGAAATCGAAAATAACAGTCAGGAGCAGGATTTGAACCAGCATCTTCTGGATACCGTCCAGATGCTTTACCAATTCAGCCATCCTGACAATTGCTCCTGACTGCTAATTTCGATAACACATCATACTTAACGTCTTTGGGTGACGCCTGCGCCATCTGTCGGTAGTATTTTCATACATTATACCGACCAGGTAAACTTAATTTTACAATTAAGATTTTACCTAATAATGACGCAAACCCTTTAGGTTTTGCGTCATTATTAGGTAAAATCTGGTCGGTGCAGGCGTCACCCAAAGACGTTAAGTATGATGTGTTATCGAAATTAGCAGTCAGGAGCAATTGTCAGGATGGCTGAATTGGTAAAGCATCTGGACGGTATCCAGAAGATGCAGGTTCAAATCCTGCTCCTGACTGTTATTTTCGATTTCACATTTTTCACTTTGTGTTTAACATACATATACATAAAAAATGGATGGGTTCTTCAATAGTATAAAATAATTTCCGCCGTAAGTGACTTTTAAACTTTTAAAAACTCGTGAGGAGCTAGGACAGGTCGCTTGAAACAAATATATAATAATATACAAATTATTGCTTATGAATTTTACCAACCCGCACTGGACCAGCGTGGAGGACTACGGCGAATGATGTTGTGAAAAAAAGAAAATCTTAAAGTGCATTTTATTCGCGTAAATATCAGTTATTCCGTGCTGTGATGGTGTAAGAATACAAGTGTCATCATCCCATTCTTTTCCACGGGAGTCATACGAGGTGACTAAGGGAAGTAAGCAATTACCACCTATTGCATGACTAGTAGTAAGGCTGGGTTCCAAGTGGGAGTACTCTCTTATCGGGCCCGAGCGGGTTGGTACCACCATCTCCCGTGTGACCGGCCATGAACATTGGTGTGTTTTAGTTGTAGCAGGAGATAGCCGTTTATTCTTTTATTTCGTATCTGTGAAATGAAATGGTGAGCAGCGGCTTGACAATACTGCCGGTATACTTGAGTCCATGAGCGACGGTTACCATTTACCATCAGGTGGGCGGTGGTTCGTCTGCCACCATAAGCAATATAAAAATATATTCCTCCACACTTTCTGAGCAAGAACATCGTCTTATCCTGCAAATTCCTTCGCGTGATTAAATGAGCCGCCAGCCATCGCGATATTGCCGTCAACACGCCGTGGATTGCCCGGCCATCTGACCATTGTACCCACCCTCCGCAATATATTGCTCGAGAATCTTTGTTAGTTATCAAATGGACAATATTTGTTGCTCATAACAGTCATAATAACACTCAACAGAAGTAAACACCATAAACATTTTCTGTTATTCAGTGCATTGTTTTATCTATATAGTATATAGTATTATTATAAAACTGTAACCATGTCTGCGTCTATTTGGGAAAAAAATGGCGTCTATTTAAAGTAAATTTAGGCGTTTCAATTCAAAACATTTTTTTTCAATATTTATTCGCGCTTCACGTAACACTACTGAACGGATCTTGATTAGACCAAAAATTTTATAACTTAATACATTCAGGTGTGTTCAGCCGATAATTAGCTATCGCGCCTTCGGTAAAGTTGACATTATGCAAGCTAAAAAAATATATAAAACCTTGCACGTCCGACTTAATCATCTTGCGTTGTTAGCTGGAGATGTACGATTGGTTACACATATAAAATAAGACAACAGTATCCTTACTATCTACCTACTAATATTATAAATACGCAAGTGAGTTTACCTATTTGTTTGTTTATTTTACACTTGTTCACACTAACTACTGAATCAATCATCAAAAATTTTCGTAAAGTCCACGCGGACAGAGTCGCTAACAGTATTCTTTTGTGCTTTTACAGTAATGTCTGTAGGTACCTACCTACCACAGATCGACTACTATCTAAGAATTAGTTATTTAGGTACCGAATAATAATAATTACTTAGTAAAAAAAATATTATATTAATAATAGTTATGATGTTAATACAGCGACAATTCCTATATTACAATCAAAATAACCTACAAGAAAACAGCAATATCGTCGTGCAACAGAATTCCCACCCAATATTGTCCGACCGTCTTTATTTGCCGGACGGAGGGCCTTCTTCCATTAACCTTCTAAATTCATTAGATGAACCCAATGGATTGCTTTTGGGAAAAAATGTTTCTTCGGACAATTCTATAAAGTGTTTTTGTGTGTAGATATATCTACCTACAGTTAGGACAAAATTGGGTTTGGCAAGATTATATCTACACATCTATACTAATGAAGTCCATTCCATAGTGCCCACATTTTATAATTAAACTCTTATATGAATGGAATATAATTGAACTCTTAACTGCCGCTGTAGTGCAGCGGTAGTGTGAGTGACTGCTGATCATGAGGTCTCGGGTTCGATTCCCGGGCAGTGCTACTGAGCTTTATCGTAAAAAGAAAAATCCGTGTGGTGACGGATTAAGAATAGAAGTGTCACCACCCCATTCTTTCCCACGGGTGTCGTATGAGGCGACTAAGGGAAGTAAGCAATTATCATCCATTGCATGACTGGTGGTAGGGCTGGGTACCAAGTGGGAACTCACTTGGTATCCGGCCCGAGCGGGTTGGTACCACCATCTCCCGTGTGACCGGCCATGAAGCACATGGTTTGTTTTGGCTGTAGCAGGAGATAGCCGTTTATATTTCATTTCATCTGTGAAATGAATTGGTGAGCAGCGGCTTGACATTACTCTCGGTATAGTCGAGTCCATGGGCGACGGTTACCATTTACCGTCAGATGGACCGTGGCTCGTCTGCCACTACATGCAATAAAAATTAAAAAAAAATTAAAAAATTCTCAGTAGCAGCCCGGAGTTTGGAAATGTGCCCGGTAGACTGCAATAGGCTCGCCCCCTATTACGTGGGAATTAAACATTTCTGCCTACCCCTTCGGGGAATACAGGCGTGATACTATGTTTAGAACTTTTTATTGGAACACTAAAAATGTTAAGTAAAAATATAAAGCTAAAACTTAACTTTAATAAGTCTTCCAATTGGCGGCCTTATCGCTGAGAGCGATCTCATCCAGCTAAATAGTAAACAGTAGATACTTATCAGTTAGCAGATGCAGCTCTCCTTCGTCTAATAAAACCTACAGAGACGCTTGCGCTGTAATGGAACCAGGGCTGACAAACTTAATGATATTTCCAGAGGGCTAATGGTTAAGACCAAAATACGTTGCCAAAACTAACTAACTGCGATGGCTTCACACCACTTTCACAAATAATTGTATTAAAGCTTCCCAAATAAAACTATGTAGTTCTATGTAGTACTAGTTCAGTTAGTTAAATGAAAGTCCACAAGTAATCTCCTTCCCGGTTTTAGGAACTGCTAGATTCTGATACTACTCATAAAAGTAAATCAACAAGAAAATATAAAATAAGTATAATATTTTCCTATTTTTCCATGGAAATATAATATTTAACATGATATTATACAGTGAATGCCCTGTATTTATATGAAGGAAAACATTTACGACAAAGTAATACCCCCGATGCGACCGATGCGGTACATTTTTCAGAGTAACAAAGCGAATATTGGAGAGACTCCACAAAGGCCGCCCAGTGAACGGAGGCGTGCTAGGGATGGGAACTTCTCGAAATATTGTACTATCAATCTTTATTTTTTTAATAAGATTATACTCATATTTTAATAAAAAATTCTGTCAGCATCATCTCTTAAGCCTTATCCCAAATTTTATTAAGGATGCATGTTAAGAAATGGGTCCAAATAACACCCTGTGGCTGCAGTCTCGACACATAATAACGACCGCATAACGATCGTTTTCGGTCGATAACTTCTTGACGCTAAAATATACAGACTATAACATAAACCATTTTGGAAAATTCAGCGATAGATACGTAATCATATAGGTGTTTTATATATGTAATTATAATTTAAATTAAATAAAATGGTGGCCAGTTACAGTTGACAATCAAAATTATTTATAAAACCGATACAAGCAAAAAATGTTATTAGCTATTTACAAGAACTTGTCGATCCATAAATAGATATAATTTATGCCAGCAGTCTTCGAAAAATTAAAGAAGAAAACGGAAAAAATATCAAACGGTACCGCCGCCCGTCGCACGCGCCGCTATTGTACCTATTCCTTTTATAAGCCGCCCTTACCCCTTAATCTCCCGCGCAGATTTCTTTCAAACGGCCGTCCGTATTTTCACGTAATATATACCGTGAGTGATTTGTGTTTTACGAGATGTCGTATTCAATAGAGGAGTATTTTAATGTTGATGTGTCTTGGAAAATGTGACTGCAATTATGCAGAGGCGCGTCTTCGAATCCTACTCGCAGTAAAGCTCTCTTTTGCCACTTTCACAAATAATTTGTTCTTTACAATATAGCCTACTTACAAATACAGTTCGTAATAATCATGCAACTTATATGTAAGAATATATTTAATATCGATAAATAATTTTCCAACCCTGTGCCTGAGTCAGCTCCCTACCAAGTGCCTCATACTTACATACGTAGGTGTAATTGTTTGAAAGTACATTTTTCTTTGAGGTTACTCTCTATTATACGCTCGAAGTAAAATAGGACGCAATGGCTTTACCTCAAAGGTGTACCAAAGGTCTCTGCCAACCTTAATTGTTCTTCAATTATTATGAATTTCATACGAGGTTAAGTCAAAGAGACGAGTGGGAATTTCGGCTCGATTGTCCAAGTAGTTTTGAGTGAGGTCGCTGTTGAAAAATGTCTGGACTTTTGCATCTTATAAAAGACTCCTTGTACTAGAAAAAAGGCAAAATAAAAAAAAAAATGTATGCCTTGACCATGTGCTAGTTGTACATTATCAATCCCTTTATTTTTGTATTTTTTTGGACGGTAAAAAAATGCACATAACCGCACACCCCGTCGTTGCAACGAACAGGGTAGTGTGGGGTCATCGCCCACAAGCGGATCACTGTGTTGTGACATTGCTTCAGAGGGAACCAGAAGAAAAGATATAGGAGCCACTGAAATAATATAATACAAATTATATGTGAAAGTGTAAAGTGGAAAAAGAGAATTATACTGCGAGCGGCATTCGAACCTGCGTCCCTTACAATCCGTGGAAATGCTCTGGATTGGAAGGTACGCAGGTTAGAATCCTGTTCGCCGTAGAGTTCTCCCACATTCACAAATAATTTGTACTTTAAAGTAGCTGAGCATGTCAAGTGCTAAAATACAGACCAAAATATTAGGTATAATCCAGTTCCAATGGTACGCCAATACAGTCGGAGAGACGGCACATGATGGGTTTATATAGTGGATGACAGGGTGTGCGATTACATTTTTTACGTCTATGATAGGAGGTAGTATATCAGAGAGTTTTGCAGATATCCTGCCAACAGATACCTTATTGCAAACCTAACTATTAGCGATATTAATAGTTTTATTTATCGGGATATAACTTTAAATTTTAGAAATGTGTAATTTCTAAAGATATTATTATGTATTTATTTACCTAAGGAAAAAGGTAATAAGATATATATCTAGGTGATAAGATATATATCTCGGTGATAAGATATATATCTAGGTAATAAGATATATATCTAGGTGATAAGATATATATCTAGGTAATAAGATATATATCTAGGTGATAAGATATATATCTCGGTGATAAGATATATATCTAGGTAATAAGATATATATCTCGGTGATAAGATATATATCTAGGTAATAAGATATATATCTAGGTGATAAGATATATATCTAGGTAATAAGATATATATCTAGGTGATAAGATATATATCTCGGTGATAAGATATATATCTAGGTAATAAGATATATATCTAGGTGATAAGATATATATCTCGGTGATAAGATATATATCTAGGTAATAAGATATATATCTAGGTGATAAGATATATATCTCGGTGATAAGATATATATCTAGGTAATAAGATATATATCTAGGTGATAAGATATATATCTAGGTAATAAGATATATATCTAGGTGATAAGATATATATCTCGGTGATAAGATATATATCTAGGTAATAAGATATATATCTCGGTGATAAGATATATATCTAGGTAATAAGATATATATCTAGGTGATAAGATATATATCTCGGTGATAAGATATATATCTAGGTAATAAGATATATATCTAGGTGATAAGATATATATCTCGGTGATAAGATATATATCTAGGTAATAAGATATATATCTAGGTGATAAGATATATATCTAGGTAATAAGATATATATCTAGGTGACAAGATATATATCTAGGTAATAAGATATATATCTAGGTGACAAGATATATATCTAGGTAATAAGATATATATCTAGGTAATAAGATATTGGTTTTGTATACCTACCTTTATCTACTTGCTCAATTGGATGTCAGATAGTCATTTTACTTACTTAGTTATCTTCACGCCATCTCCCTTGTGGGGTAGGCAGAGAACAGAGTGCCAAAAGGCTCTATTGTTGCATACATCGCTCGCTTCCTCAACATTCATAATTCTTACATTAAACACAAAGTGAAAAATGTGAAATCGAAAATAACAGTCACGAGCAGGATTCGAACCTGCATCTCCTGGATACCGTCCAGACTGAATGAATTGGCAAAGCATTTGGACGGTATCCAGGAGATGCAGGTTCGAATCCTGCTCGTGACTGTTATTTTCGATTTCACATTTTTCACTTTGTGTTTAATGTATGTTGCTAAGCATGTCAAATGCTAAAAATATATATAAAAATATCTAAATATTCATAATTCTCTTCATCAAACATCTATCAATCAATTTAAATCTATATTATTTCGCGGGCAGAAACTAGTTTCATAACTTTTATATGACTGAAATTTATTTGGATTTGACTTTTTTTTAAAGCACCCTGCACTAAGGAATAATCATTGTGTAGCCGCTTTACCTAAACATGCAGTTTCACAGACACAAAGTACACCAGGCTCAGTCCTGTCCTGTGTGTCGAACCCACAACACACGGGCTGGAGGCTGGAATCTAAACAACTCTGCCATCTGATGAAGAACGTTTAAGTATCTTCAAAAACTCATTAAGCCCAAGCATTGCGTATGTTTACAAAACATCTGTACAAGCACGCAGCCCTTATAATAACGTCCGTTTTGTTTCACATCATAAAAATATCTTAATATTCTCCTAAAGTCGAACAGTTGTTAAGTCTTTATGTAAATATTTATTACTTACGTCATATGTGTGCTGAGATTTTATGTGTAATCTGTAAAAGGTTGATTGTAAGCACATTCATCGTCAGTGAAGACTGACAGCTTAATCTGTAATATCAGCCATCTTTGAGCTGGATAAATAAAGCTTTAGGTACATTAAAATTTACGTTAATAACGTTTCGTTATAAAGTAAAATACCTTGATCGTCTATCCGACATGTCTACGGGACATTGGCAAAGTTTTGTCTATCTTTTTAACATAGCCATTAAATAACAATCGAATTCTAAAACAACTGCAATATACATTGACATTACTCAAATCATCTGTAACCACCGAAGGAATGTAACATAGTTCCAGTGGCCCGCCAATAAAGGCGGAGAGACGGCACACGGTGGGTTTCTTTAATGGGTGAAGGCCCCACACTACCCTGTTCGTTGCCCCGAACGACGGGGTGTGCGGTTAGGAACATTTTTTCCCGCCTTAACAAAAAAAAAAGGGATCTCTTTGTGATAAACAAAGTGAACGTATTATCGTCACCGTATTTAAAATACTTATTCTTTTTAAGCAGGCATTCAATGAGAGAAACAAAAATATCAGTATACATACATACATATTAGTCAAACCTTTTTCCGGTAGGGGTAGGCAGAGACCACTTCTCTCCACTTGCTACTATCTGACACACATCTTTCGCTTCATCTACTTTCATCTGCGCTTTCATGCTCGTTGGTTACAAGTATCTACTCTTAACCTAGCCTTCCTTAAGAACGTCTCCGATCTGGTCAAAACACGTTTGACCACCTCTACCAACTGGCCCATTCACAGTCGCCTTGTATATCTGTTTCGTTAATTTTCTTTAATCCATCCTCTCTACGTGTCCGAACCACATAAGCCTTCATAAATATTTGCTAAATGCCAACCCGTATGCCACACTTGACATAGGAACATACCATAAGCTCATTGGGCCTCTTGCCCAAGGACATGAAAGAAGAATGATAAAAAAAAAATAAGCATTAGTAAAAAAACACTGCAAAAAGATGATTGAATTGCCTCAAACTTAGATAAAGAACCTAGCCTCAAAGCTCTGTTAAAACTAAACGTCAGTTAATAAATAAAATTCTTCCAATCTTTAGGTTATTTAAAATCTAAGCTTCCAATAAACTGAGTTTGACAGCCCCTTAAGTAAAACTCCTTCGTATAGTAAAACTCATAACCTTTATTTCACAAACAAGCAGCTTACGCAGCATTCATTCAATTTATATCATAACCAATATTCGCCGTTACGAGCCTGTGTGTTATCCTTTCACGCCATCTGCCGACAGATTCGAACACCCAACTGGAGCAAAGTTGCTGCCCTTCTAGCTTTGTACCAACCAAAAATAAACGTTATAACCTTGATATAAAATTGATAATAGGTAGACTACTTTACAAGTATCATAAACCATTAAAGTTGATCTGCTGAGTTGAAGCTTGGGTGGTCATTATGGACTGCGATGACACTGCGCCGCTAATATGTTGCATATGTTTTCTTTGGCCCGGACTGCCTTTTCTTTGTTAAGACGGGAAAAAATGTACCTAAACGCACACTCCTTCGTTCGGGCCAACGAACATAGTAGTGCCCCGTGTAGGTAAAATTAGGCCTTCACCCACTAAATAAACCCGCCGTGTGCCGTCTCTCCGCCTGTACTAGAGGACCACTGGAACTGTGTGACATTAGGTTAGTGGTAGCCCAGGCCTGCCTGGAATAAATTTTACATACTTTGCTGAGCAAATCTAATGAAAAAAATGAAGACGAATGATATATTAATAATAATATCTTTATTTCAGATAACAGGTACAATTAATGAATACCTTAAAGTATAACATACATAAGTATTAAAAAAACTTGTTAGTAATATAAAATGCTTAAAAACTATGTTAGTACAGTATTTCCGTTGGACTAATGCGCTCAGGTGGTATCTGTCCGCGAAAGCGCCTGAACACCACATCTTGCGGCCAAAAGTTTTCATTTAAGACTTTCTGCAGAAACAACGTTGGTATTCGCACCACAAACGCCTTGAAGTTTACGTTTCGGTGCGACTCCAGTAGCTGCACTCTGGGTTTGTACTCCAACTTTTGGTGCACGTACTCCACGACGTCCTCCGCCCAGGTGGTGTAATGTAGGCGGGAGTTGTATACCGGGGTGTTCGGTTTTGCGGCACGTATAGGGACTCTAGAATCCACTGGTGCATTGCCGCAACAGTTCTTGTTAGTTTGCTGACGGCGCTTCCTCCTCTGCACAGTCACAAACCCATCATCATTGGCCCGGTTCATCACCTTTGCAGACGCAGGCTTCGTAGTTTGAGCAGTAAGTGCGCTCGCATCGACACTAGCAAAATCTTGTTTTAACGATTTTGCTTTAGCTGCAGTTACGGGCAGTGAGCCGTGTGGGCCGGCTTTAGAATTGTCCCACCCCTCTCTACCCACGGGAGTCGTAAGAGCCGACTGAGGGAATACCGGGAGAGTGGGCAGCAGCAATCACTCGAGTATTAACAACATCCACAGTGATCGCCAACTTGCCTTCCAAGCATGGCGATTACGGCATTATCCCCCATGACGGGACCGCTCGTTGTGGCGTTCTCTTGGGGAGGCCCATGTCCAGCAGTGGACGTTAAAAGGCTGATGGATGGACGGGCAGCGATTCCGACGGTCGTGTAACATGCTCGGCCTTGCGGGAAGGGGCAACGGGCAGAGGGGAAATTACCTACAGCAAATGGTTTAACCAACTCCACAACTTCCATGAATATAGACAGAGTAAATTACTAAAGTAAAAAGATATATACATTTTTAGGTAGATGTTTTCTCGTTTATTGATGATCAGCGTTTATATCTTCTGGGCTAATAATTTACTATGATCGGCGCAGGTAGCGTAGGCGTATGCCTAGGTTTTGTTTTTAATTTTGTTCAGTGGACGATAAAACGCTAATAGACAGTCGTATTTTTATCTCTGTATTCTATCATGAATACAAGAACAAAACGAAAAAGATGGTTGTTATTTGTTATGCTCAGCCATTTTCTAGAACACAAATCGTGAAAATATAAAATAAAAATTATAATTACGAGTTGAACCTGCGTCTTCTGGATCACCTTTAAATGATGACTAGGTAGGACTAAAAAAGTACGTGCACCGCCGCAGTTCAAACTAGTTCAATTCCTTGCACCTACTTTTTTCACATTTTCGTATGTACGTTTTGTAAAACGCATTTATTATCAATCTATACTATTATAAAGCTGTAACAGAGCTGTGTCTGTACATTTAAGATATTTGAGAAAAAAATACTGTAATAGGCTATATAGGCATGTCTAAACACAAAACAATTTGTGTTAGACAAACATTCTAACACAAAACAATTTGTGTTAGAATGTTTGTCTATCTGTTTGTCTGTTTGTTTGTTCGCGCATCACACAAAAACTACTGAACGGATTTTGATGCAACATTTTTTATTTGAAAAGCTTTGATTTGACTTAAAAACTGGTAGACATTTTATCCCGCTACTATATCGGGAACCTGAGATATAACCGAAAAACTAGCTTTTGGCTGCGGCGAAGCCGCTGGCAAAGGCTGGCAACTGTCACAATCGACAATAACATTTATTACAGATGAACCTAACATTAGAGATTTCAACCCTTTCCTGTCTAACAATTGGGCACAAGTTTAGTAGTAAGTATACGCCATCATTTTAGCGGCCCAACCTACAAACCAAGAATCGAATCTAATATAATCCGATTCATTAAACACTTGCACACAGCAAGTGTGGGTAATAGGATTATGCATATTATTGGGAGCATCATACACGTGGTTGAGCAGTAAAAATTATTTTAATTATTTGATATTTGACTGCCAACCCTTTGTAAACTTATAAGTTGTGATTGTCTGTATCTAATATAGCAAAGAACATGTTATATTTTTTACCTGTTGATATTTTAATATGTGGTAACATAGCATCACGCCTGTATTCTCCGAAGGGGTAGGCCGAGGTGTATTACGATGTACCACGACTCGCCAGCTATGTTTGAGTCCCACGTAATAGGGGGCGAGCCTATTGATGTCTACCGGCCACATTTCCAAACTCCGGGCTGCTACTGAGAATTTTTCTTTTTAGGAAATAGCTCAATAGCTTTTTTCCCGACCCGGGAATCGAACCCGAGACCTCAAAGCCGATGAGACTGACTGCAAAGACAGTGGTAGTGAATTTGATCCTGAGTCCAAGGTTCAGACCACGTTACCTCTACACCTCTGAGCTTTCTAGATTTTTCGAAATTATTATCAAAAACATCGTGAGGAAACCTGCATGCCTGAGAGATTTTGTCGACAACTTGTGAAGTCTGCCAACCCGCACAGGCCAGCGTGGTGGACTACGGCCTGAATCCTTCTCGCTCGTAATGAGTCGAGAAAATGAATACTTAAATAACGTCACAAATGATTTAATGTCACTGAAGAAAAACATTGCGTGAAAATATGGGCCGAAATGCGCGATACTTTGTCGGTGGCTTGTGATTTCTGTCAAGCAGCACTATGGCCAGTGGACTACGGGCTTACGAGTCTTAGGTACAAAGTGAAAAATGTATAGTGCTAAGCATTTCAAATATATATAAAAATATCTAAATATGAGTCTTAGGTACTTTGATAGAGCCCACACTACCCTGTTCGTTGCCCCCGAGCGACGGGGTGTGCGGTTAGGAACATTTTTTCCCGCCTAAAAAAAAAAGTACAAAGAAGGCTGATTACAATTCAACTGTTTATAAGAAAGAGTTACTTACTTATATTTATATTTTTACATATACATATATACCTATATAAATAATTAGTGTGCCATAGCAACATTGATGATCGGTTTAGTAGATACGACATGAAAGCGTAACAAACATTAAACACAAAGTGAAAGCGTAACAAACCCTAAATAAAACGCATTTTCGCATTTATAATAGTTTTAGGTTATATCTAAAGGTCCATACAGTAGCGGGATAAAATGAAAGTATACCAGTTTTTAAGTCTAATCTAAAGCTATCAAATAAAAAAAGATGCATCAAAATCCGTTCAGTAGTTTTTGGGTGATGCGTGAACAAACAAACAAAAAATCTAAAAAAAAATGTTTTGTGTTTAGGCACGCCTATATAGCCTAATACAGTATGTTTTTCATTGCTTATGATGGCAGACGAGCCACGGCCCACCTGATGGTAAGTGGTAACCGTCGCTCATGGATTTAACTATGCACAAAATATAGTCAAGCCGCTGCGCACTATTTCATTTCTCAGATGTGAAATGAAAGAATTAACGGCTATCTTCTGCTACAGCCAAAACACACTGACGTGCTTCATGACCGGTCACACAAGGAGACGGTGGTACCGACCCATTCGGGCCCGATAGCAAGTGAGTACTCTCACTTAGTACCCACCAGCCCTACCACCAGTAATGCATTGGGTGATAATTGCTTACTTCCCTTAGTCGCCTTATACGACACCCGCAGAAAAGGATGGTGGTGACACTTGTATTCTTAATCCGTCACCAAACGGACTAAATTAACTACTAATTTTTCTAGAACTAATTTTTCCTCAAATAACTTAAATGTACAAACACAGCTCTGTTACAACTTTATAATAGTTAGGAGAAGTACCTAAGGATACACCAGCTTAATCAAAATATTTTAGGGTGCTTGACCCTACCACCGAAGGAATGTAACATAGTTCCAGTGGCCCGCCAACAAAGGCGGAGAGACGGCACACGGCGGGTTTCTTTAGTGGTTGAGGGCCCCACACTACCCTGTTCATTGCCCCGAACGACGGGGTGTGCGGTTAGGAACATTTTTTCCCGCCTTAACAAAAAAAAAACCCCCGTCGTTCGGGACAACGAACAGTGTAGTGTGGGGCCCTCACCCACTAAAGAAAACCGCCGTGTGCGTTTTGCTTAAAATAAAAAATCATGCTACATTTCTACTCAGTCTCTCATCTGAATACAAAATTGACAAGATAAAATTAATATTTATTTATGCAATCTATAAAGTCTGATAATCCAATATGATTCCGCAATATCACGCCCTCGTCATTACGGAGCTGCGGTGTACGGACCACAGAGTAGGGGAGCAAACGATGGTATATTTTGTCACCATAGATAATAAATAACGGTATTAGTAGGTATTGAACATTATTGATATTGGCTGTTTAAATTGTGCCACCGTCTACCATATGGACAGACAATTAATGGTTATGATTGCTTTTGTATGCGGCCTAAGCTAACTAAGCCTACGGGGTAATGTTGCTGGTTTGCCTTTGCCTAGCAATTCATACAATTTAGTTTTTTTTTGCTAATGGCGGCAGGTGACTACTCATTTGAGTAGTAAGTATGTAGGTACCTGTCGCTTATAGACTCAGAAATACCAAAAATACTGCGAAGCCGCTTAGCATTTATTTTTGTGGGTGGATAATGAACAAATTGCGATCTTCCGCTGCTACAACCAACCACAACACAGGTTGATCACACGACAGATGGTGGTAGCGACCCACTCGGGTCAAATAGCAAGTTACCAAGTGAGTACTGCCCCTGGTACCCAACCCTGCCGCCGATGCTTAAGGTTTGTTTTTTTTTTATTAAGAAGGATTCGGGCTTTTGCATCACATTCTGCTTAGACCCAGTAAGCATACTTTACAGACTGTAGACAAAAGTCTCCCAGATATGTTTACTACTTTTAGTACTTTCCCTCGCGATATTTTCATAAATTGCACATTTGTTATCAAATCCACACATACGTACCCTCAGATATGTATTTAGTCGTAGAGTACCTACGAGACCTACGTACCTATTCCAGATACTCTGTGCCTAATTTCAAAAAATCGTACAGTGCACTTATGGCTGCGGATTGAACTCGATTTTTTTTTGTTTTTTTTTATTGCATGTGGTTGCTGACTAGCCACGGCCCATCTGATGGTGAATGGTAACCGTTGCTCATGGACTCAACTATACCCAGAGTATTGTCAAGCCACTGCTCACCATTTCATTTCACCGATTTGAAATGAAAGAATAAACGGCTATCTCCCGCTACAGCCAAAACGCAACGATGTGCTTCATGGCCGGTCACACGGGAGATGGTGGTACCAACCCGCTCAAGCCCGATGCCAAGTGAGTACTCCAACTTGGTACCCAGCCCTACCCCCAGTACAAGATACCTCAGTTTTGACTTTCCTTGATATTACGTTTTATCCGTGTGGTGACGGACTAAGAATACAAGTGTCAACACCCCATTCTTTCCCACGGGTGTCGTATGAGACTGCGACTAAGGGAAATAAGCAATTATCATCCATTGCATGACTGGTGGTAGGGCTGGGTACTGAGTGTGAGTACTCACTTAGTATCGGGCCCGAGCGGGTTGGTACCACCATCTCCAGTGTGACCGGCCATGAAGCACATCGTTGCGTTTTGGCTGTAGCAGGAGATAGCCGTTTATTCTTTTATTTTATATTGGTGAAATGAAATGGTGAGCCGCAGCTTGACAATACTCTCAGTATAGTTGAGTCCATGAGCGACGGTTACCATTTACCATCAGATGGGCCGTGGCTCGTCTGCCACTAAAAGCAATAAAAAAAAACTATCATTGGTAAAACACAGGTACATTGATTTATCTTCGTATTTATAATATTTCTGTACGTTACTGGAAACCTCCTAAACAGTGGTACCGATTTGATAAATTATTTTGTGTGTTTGAGAGGGATGGGTACCTACCAGAATAGTTTAGATACGCAATGGATTGGGTAGGTAGAGCACAGCACTACAAGCGTGTTCCATGATTCATATTTTCGTCTCTAACGAAACATTTATTTTATACTCTTTATGAGTTTACGTCTCATGATCAGAACATAATAGGTAATATATCATTACGCTTGTATTCCCCGAAGGTGTAGGCAGAGGTGTATTACACACCCACGGTTCGCCAACTATGTTTTCAGGGCAAGTCTATTGCCGTCTAGCGGGCACATTTTCAAACTCCGGGCTGCTACTGAGAATTTTTCTTTTTATGAAAAAGCTTAATAACACTGCCCGACCCGGGGATCGAACCCGAGGCCTCATGATCAGCAGTCGCTCACGCTACCGCTGCACCACAGAGTCAGTTAGTTAGGTATCTAACCTGAAAGATTCACTCCAAACCGTCTACCACCTTTAAAAAAATCTATATATCTATCTAATAGTTGACAAGGCAACGTGTGCTCAGGAAAGGGTCTACTAGGATCGATTATAACTATTTGATATTATTGTCAAATTAATCTCTATGGTCAGCAGTTATAACTGAATAGTTTAATCCTGTTTAATGATTTATGTGTTTACCATGACTCGGCTATTTAGGGCAAATAGTGAAGGTCACCGTGGGAAACAGATAGAATGAAATCATAAATCTGTATAATAAAAGTCTTCTTCCCAACCAAACTTCGTTCATAGATTTATTGATTTGATGATAATACCTAGTCTTATTTTGTAAGATCAAGTGTACCTAAACGAGCAAGACATTAAAGATATATAAGAATATTTTCAACTATAAACGTGAATGCTTAGAGCACGCATGAGTTCCTCCACCCCTGGCAGGAGGAGATATATACCTATGCCTAGATAACAAGATTTGACATAAGTATTATTTAAATCGTGACAATAACTCAAGACTAAATATATAGACGGAACCTTAGATTAATAATATGTCTAGATGGACTAGAGACAGCGTAGTGAACGCGTCAAAAAAAAATTGGGGTGAACTTTTCATCCCAATGCTGTTAGTGTCAATCGTGACGTCACTTGACACGGTTGGGTGGTATCCAGGAGCAATAGTGTGTCATTTAAAATGTCAATGTGTGTAATTAAAACTACAAAAATCGCAAAATGAGCACTAAAGATATCTCTTATCATCGGTTAGTAATATTATTTCATACCATAACTGGCTAAATAAGTCATAAAAGTCCGAAAATAAATTAATTATAGTTCGTAATTTTTGCGTGATACCAGTTTATAAACATAAATTTCCCGCGTAATCTTGCAATGTTGATGATATTTTAACGATAGAAACATTACCTAACATTATTGTTATCGTTTTTAATGGATTCAAAGCATTTACATTTACATTTTTGGAACGAAGTTCCTTATCGCGCGTTGTGAAAGGGGGCTAGACGGAAAAAATTCTCACGAAAAGTTGTCACGACACTTTTTGCTTTTTGCTTGGTTTTTTATTATATTTTTTTATTTGTTTTTTTGTTAGATATATTTTTTTATATAAGTTTATATTATTTTCATTTCTATTTCGCATGGAACAGTGTGGTGTCGCGACGATTATTAAATTTATATATCGTCGGTTAAAGAAGTATTCTCATTTAAGAATAAATATTGAATAAGGCTTCGATATTATTCCACATTTATGTGCTTTTAAATACACAATATAAAAAAGAGCGCGTGAGTGTTGTGGCGCAGGGTGATCCCAGTCACGAAAGAAAGAAGGTGGGTGAAAACTTGATTTAACTGCGCAGATGTTGGAATGGTTTAGATACCGATATCTCGCCCGAGTGTTGTGGCCTGTGGGTTCCCACACAAGATAATATCATTGTGTGACCCGCAATTGGTTATTCTGAGTCTGGGTGTACATTGTTTCCGTATACAGCCGTGATACACGGATTTTTCCTTAGTGCAGGGTGTTGTCTATAAATTAATAAAACTTAGGTTATTAGGCCATACACCTGCAGTTTATTCAGTACATAACAAGCATTTCCGAATTCAGTTTTAAGTCTAATTAAGGGCTATTAAACAACAAAGTTGCACTAAACTCCATTTTGCGTGATGTACGAATAAACAAAGATAAATTTTAAATTAATCAAAAAAAAAGAAGTTCTGTTCAGTAATTTTTTTCTCAAAAATCTTGAATGTACAGACACAGCTCTCTATCAGCTTTATAATAGTTAGGATTATGAATAAATATTATTAGTTATTTATATCATTTTATGATATAAATATGATTTTCATATAATATAATTATAAAATCCCATGAGGCTCCTGTAGGTGTACCCTATAGGAACTCCTTAACGATATAAGTATATGATGATATCATACTCTCAATTTATTATTATACACAAATTAATATTAAGTATAGAGAAATTAAAATTATGATAGTAAATAGAAAGAGAATTGACTATACCACATAGCATCACGCCTGTATTCCCCGAAGAGGTAGGCAGAGGTGTATTACACACCCACGACTCGCCAGCTATGTTTGAGTCGCACGTAATAGGGGGCGAGCCTATTGACGTCTACCAGGCACATTTCCAAACTCCGGGCTGCTACTGAGACTTTTCTTTTTAGGAAAAGCTCAATAACATTGCTCGACCCGAGGATCGAACCCGAGACCTCATGATTAGCAGTCGCATACACTACCGCTACACCACCGAGGCAGTTTACCTATACCTTTTTTTTTACTAAGGCGGGAAAAAGTGTTCCTAACCGCACTTCCCGTCGTTCGGTTCAACGAACAGGGTAGTGTGAGGCCCTCACCTACTAAAAAGCCCGCCGTGTGCCGTCTCTCCGCCTTTATTGGCGGGCCACCGGAACTATATTACATTCCTTCAGTGGTAATTGACTATATAGCTACATAACATTTTTTATTATAAGAATGTCTTGAATCTATGATAATATAATTTTCCCATCATTTAATGGAATTACCACTGAAACTGGTACCTATCATTACGCACGCACACATACACAAATTGCTCAAGCGTAATGACAGCTGTCACACACACTTGCATAATACCTAATTCCCGTCTGTTCTTTATGACGTTTATAAGAGTGACACTCGATCTAGACATATTATTAATCTATGGACGGAGCATCACGAACAATCCAGTGAAGCCATTTATAACCATGCCAAACTTGTAATTACACGAGCTCACGCACATAAATACAAACAAAACTATGCCAAAACGAAGTGTCATAAACAACGAGCGTGAGTATGATTTAAAATGACCATAAATAACTTGACGATCTCGTACGTACGTTACGTAGGTACAATAATAGGTCGGCAGCGCCATAATATTCCGTATATGATTTGCTGTAAACTTACTTTATACTTTTACTTCCTTTATGTTAAAAATATAAAATTTAAAAATTTAACCAAATTTTCTTTCCGGTTACAACACTTTCACGCACACATCTTTCAAAAAGTGTTCACTTTTTAGTTGTCAATTTTATTTTTAGGACAATATTGACATTTGTCAAATAGTCATCATAACATTAACCAAACATTAATGAATTTAGACAACAAATAACAAGCATTAAAGTGGCAGAACATCAAATTAAAACTTTAGCGATATACAAATAATAGAGATTTAAACGCGCCACTTGTGTTAAACAATAGGTTATATTGGCGCCAAAACCGGGGTGCATTCCCGCCACTTGACCATCTGTGAATTTTTTATTCAATGCGGAATATATTTTATGACAAGTTCAATGACTGAATTGGTTTCCTTATAGTTTTAATTTTTTTTATATTTGTATTTACAAATGGAAGGTCAGTTTGAAATAGACACAAAAACACACTTGAACAGATTTGCAAAAGGTTGTAGGTTCGATTTTTTAGCTTTGGTCTTTATTTTTTTACTAGCTGTTAACCGCGACTTGACGGGCCTCGTGGCGTAGTCGGTAGTGTAACTGACTTCCGTGCACGACGACCTCGTGGGTTCGATTCCCACTCAGGACAATTATTTGTGTGATGAACACAGATATTTGTACTGCGTCTGGGTGTTTTCTATCTATTGTATATGTATGTACTTACAAAAAAAAATAGTATATGTATTATATCCGTAATCTGGTACCCATAGCACAAGCATTAAGCTTAGTTTGGGACCAGAGGACTTTGTGTGAAAATGTCCGTGAATATTTATTTGTATTTATTTATTTACTTCAACCGCGTGGGATCTAGATAATTTTTTTTGTAGTGATTTTCTTTAGGATGCCTAGTTCTTTTTAAATAATTTTTATTTTTGCACCTTATAGTAGCAGCCTGTGAAAGTGGCGGCTAATCGGTCCAGCTGTTCCGGAGATTAGCCAGAACAATCAGAAAGGCAGACAGACAGAAGGACAAACACTTAAAATATTGGTATTTTGTTATAGGTAGTTAACTAACTTACCTCTATAGTTTCATAATGCATTTAGTTAAATACCGTTACTTAGATATTAAAAACACTTCAATTTAATTTTTTTGTTGGGGTTACAAATATCTCAGCATTGTGCAAAAAACAAAGTTTCGTAGTCAGTGGTGTGGAGTACGATCCTCATTTCAAGGTTTAGACCTTGTACGGCATTACACCTGTGACTTTTTAAAGTTTTCTTAAGTTTAATAATTATGTGAATAATTATTTCTTTACAGATTGTCATGGCTCGAAGTTAAATATGAGGAAACTTGCAAGTCCGAGAGATTTTGTGAACGGCTTGCTGCCAATTCACACTCGGTCCGCGTGGTAGACTACGGCCTAAGTCCCTCTCATGCTGATAGGAGACCCGTGTAGCGTTGGACAGCAACACAAAAAAAAGATTGGTACCTAACCAATAATATGCGGTTGCGTCATTTATCCATTTATACGTGTGGTGACGGACTAAGACTACAAGTGTCACCACCCCATTCTTTCCCATGGGTATCGTATGAGGCGACTAAGGGAGGTAAGCAATTATCATCCATTGCATGACTGGTGGTAGGGCTGGATACCAAGTGGGAATACTCACTTGGTGTCGGGCCCGAGCGGGGTTGGTACCACCATCTCCCGTGTGACGGGCCATGAAGCACATTGCGTTTTGGCTGTAGCGGGAGATGTCCGTTTATTCTTTCATTTCAAATCAGTGAAATGAAATGGTGAGCAGCGTCTTGACAATACTCTGGGTATAGTTGAGTCCATGAGCGACGGTTACCATTTACCATCAGATGGGCTGTGGCTCGTCTGCCACCACATGCAATAAAAAAAATGTTTTGTTAAGCTGTAACACATTTATGTCTTTACATTTAATATATAAAAAAACGATGTATTTAGGCGTCCCGAACACAAAACAATTTTTTTTAGAATCCTTTTCTGTTTGTCTGTTTATGTGGGTATTTAGGTGTTCGGGCATCACGCAAAAAAAAATACTGAACAGATTTTGATGAAACTTTATTGTTTGTTAGCTCATCCTTAGATTTAAAAACTGATATCTTACATTTTAACCCGCTACTATATCGGAAAGCTGATATATAACCTACACTATTTTTAAACAAAAATGGAAATGTCTACCAATACTTACTTACTATCCAAAGTTGTCCAGAAAAAATGTGCCTAAGTTACACCAACTATTAAGTACATCCCCAAGGTTCTAAGTGACGACGAGGCTGGAGACCAAATTTCGTAAAAATTTTAATCGCTTCATAATTACCGATAGACAAACCCCGGCTGCAAAAAACTGCCTCGGTGGTGTAGCGGTAGTGTATGCGACTGCTAATCATGAGGTCTCGGGTTCGATCCCGGGTCGGGCAATGTTATTGAGCTTTTTCCTAAAAAGAAAAAATCTCAGTAGCAGCTCGGAGTTTGGAAATGTGCCCGGTAGACGTCAATAGGCTCGCCCCCTATTACGTAGGTGTAATACACCTCTGCCTACCCCTTCGGGGAATACAGGCATCACGCCTATGTTGTTGTTGTTTTTTTTCAAACCCCGGCCCTTGTAAATTATCCATAGTATCGCCATGGATTTTGCAAAATAACAACCATTTGTGGATCACACAAATAATTGTCTTGTATGGGAATCTAACCCAGAGCACTAGGCACGGGAGGTTGGGTACCTTAACCTATATAATTATATATATAAGTAATTTGGGACGTCACGATCATCTGTAGATGTAGGATTCTATCTCAGTGTTAAGGCGGGAAAAAATGTACATAAACGACCTAAACGTACACCCTGTCATTAGGGGCAATCAACAGGGTAGTGTGGGGCCATGGAGCCCGTCCATTAATCACGTGAGGCTCGAAAGTACGGGGTTCGGCAAAAATCACGAAATATCACAAGGGGGGGGGGGGGGCTGTAGTAAGATATCACGTGTAAAGTACAAATTATTTGTGAATGAGGAAAAATAGATTTTTAGTACGAGCGGGAATCGAACCCGAAATGCGTTCCGATAGATGGCGTTGGTCGTAAAGACAAATGTGATGAGGAGATTGGGATGACCGAAAAGGTCGGTACAGTAGCTCAGTGCCTTAGAGTACTTCCCCGGGTGCGGGTTCGATTCCCGCTCGTACTAAAAATCTTTTTTTCCTCATTCACAAGTAATTTGTACATACTTTAAAAGTAGCTGAGCATGTCAAATGCTAAAAAATATAGATCAAAAATATCACGTGTACCTATTTACTTTTTCGTCAAACGCGAGATTTCTAAACCGCATCGAATGATTACCCCATTCCTATGATATTATTTTTATGCCAGTCAAAAACAACCTGCAACCTTTCTTTCTAGACATTTTTATCATGGTCCTTAATATTCTAGAATAAAATTAGATTATACTTTGTATTTAAGATAAGATAATCTAAACATTTTAAGGTTCTTTGTAGGTACTAAAAATACACGTGATTTTGGGTGGGGGGAAGAGGGGTTAGTGTTGAACCTCACCAAGTATCACCGAGGGGGAGGGAGGGGTTACAAATGCTAAAAAAAAACTTCACGTGATTAATGGACGGCCCCTAATTAAACCCGCCGTGTGCCGACTCTCCGCCTGTACTGGTAGACTGGAGCTGGAAGACTACTTCAGTAATGATTAGGACAAACAGATTTATCGGTGGCTTGTCGAACTGCCAAACCCCACTAAGATAGAAAAAAAATAATTTCTCTTCCGAATTTCCAAAAAAATAATCAACAACAATGAAGTCAAACAAATTAAACATCATTTAATGCATAATGCATTTTATTGTCCGTACTTAACGATGGAAGGGTACAACAGGGGATTATAGTATCGTAATAAAAGGGGCGGCTTGATAGCATCCCAGGGGTGGAATATATAACTGTGTGGTCAATTTCTCTAAACGGTTGCATTGTAATGGAGTTTTTAGTTTTCAAGTTTACATCTCGCTAGTTTGGGCTATAGGTAGATTATCTATAATGCTATAGCTAACCACCAGTGCAATGTTGTTGAGTTCTACACACTTTTCGAGGTCCAGACCTCGAATGGCACATACCTCTGACTTTACTGAGTTATTGGAAATTATGTGTGAATTTATTTCTTTAATCACTACTCGCTGGAGAAAAAGATAGTGTGTAACTGTGTAATACTACATGACTGAGATATATCCTTGACGGCTTAGGTATTAGGTAGGTTTTTCTGGTAACCCGCACTGGGTCCTATCATGGTGGGATACAGCCTGAATCCGTCTGACTCCCAGAGCGAACCCGTGCCCGACACGAAACGGCAACAACGGAAACGAATTACGGTTTACCTAATAGTTAAAGTTAGCTGCCGTTTATGTATATGAAAATAGGTACCATGGGAACAACCAAGCTACTCCCTACTGTGATAATCCACATCTTTGCAAAACAGGAGCTCGGCTAACTTGCCGTAAGTACCTACATCCGAAACACCGTGCTGTTGTCCTGCCCACTCCTCCAGCACCGGCTGGAGCGTCCCTACGGTCCAAAGACCGGCCCGGGGCGCCTCCAGCCGCGCCCTCCAGCTGGCCATTGCAGCTCGGCGGGCATCGCCCTGCCATCTGGCAAACACGCTGGGTGGGGGACGACCATCCCCCTCCCGCTAACACTAAACGAGAGCGCGCCTGTACCTATACACTCCTCATTTGTTTAGTTGCCCGCCAACTGCGTTCGCGTAGACGTGCTTTCTGCGTGCGACAACGATGTGGTCTAACGCGCGTGAGTTAGAGCTTTAAAGCCTAAAAATGTACCTAACCGCACACCCCGTCGTTCGGGGCAACGAACAGGGTAGTGTGGGGCCCTCACCCACTAAATTAACCCGCCGTGTGCCGTCTCTCCGCCTATATTGGCGGGCCACCGGAACAATATTACATTCCTTCAGTGGTAGACACCATGAAAACTAACTTCTTTATTTTCATTTCATTTAACATTTTAGATCTATATTTTTTAGCTATTAACATGCTCCGCTACTTTTGAAAGTATAAATTATTTATGAATAAGGAAAAAGAGATTTTTAGTCGTAAGACAAATGTTATGAGGAAATTGGGATGATCGAAAGATCGGTAGGATAGCTCAGTGGCTTAGAGCACTTCCCCGGATTGGAAAAGAGGCGGGTTCGGTTACCGCTCCTACTAAAAATCTCTTTTTCCTTATTCATTTAACATTTTTAGGTACAATTTTGGATATAATAGAGCTGGAGACTGAACAAAAAATCTATATTTTCCTATCTCCGCGGGACAAATATCTCAAAGTAATTACTAGGCGAACTTTGGCTGATATTATCTCTCTTCTTATCTCTGAAGGTTGTATTCTTCTTTAAAATAGACGGGGAAACTTTTTGCAACAAATATTCAAAGTCTGCCTAAGACATTCTTGTAAAATTGACAAATTGACCAGAGGGTTCCACCACTAGCTCAGCCAGCTGATTTACATGCTACTTCTAAAAGAAAACATATAAAAAATATCTTAATTTTTTTTTAATTTATAATTACCAATTACTTACATAAGTATTTGGTAATTATAAAAATGATCAAATATAATGGTTATTCTAAAATATAGGTGCTTATATGTTTCTGTTACGGTGGATAGCAAGTTGATTAAAGGTTGCTTTGTATGGATTCCTTAGGGACATACCTAAAGTAGTGCAGATACGGACACTCCGGACCAGTGTTACCAGATACACGGTAGGTAATACCGCAAATGCACGGTATTTTTGACCAAAACATGGTCTACGCTAATGATCTATTACCGTGTCGTTTACTACGGTATTTATTAAATATAAATTACCATGTAATTATTAAATTCGTATCATAAGTATTTGGTAATTATAAAAATGATCAAAAATAATGGTTATTCTAAAGTATAGGTGCTTATATGGTTCTGTTACGGTGGATAACAACCATCCACCATCTTCTTTTTAGCCATGACTTACTAATTTTCTTTTTATGGTAAATGACTAAAAAATTCTAATAACTAATAGCACAAAGGCAAAACGCCGCAACAGTTTCCTCCACGTCCATCGCGACGGGAATCCGAAGTTCAATAATTGATACGAGTGTGTACATGATGTGCTCTCGTGTCGAGCCTCTACGACGAGAGGTTCGCGAGATAAATAGACGAGTGTGTACAGCCGGGTAAGTTTACTGCCATCATTTCTAGGCAGATGGCGTATTATTGACATGGCAATTGAAACCTGTAATTTCCATACAATTTGTAAGATATAATTTGATATATTTTAATTTTCTCGTAATAGTATGCCCCTGTGTGCTGTACCAAAATGTAATAACCGATGAACATTTATTTTCCAAAGATCCAACGAGTTTGATAAAGAAAGCGGTACTTCTGGACACGGCACGCATTGTGAGGAAGTTCCTGTCTTTGGAACCCGTCGTGTCTCTAGTCAGCAGTAGAGTTTATGTTCCTTGCTAGTCAGCTTCTACCAATAGGCTGCACCATGATCACCTTATCGAATTGAAGGCACAGAAACGCTGCCCCTTGATTCACGGCGGTGACTGGCGCCACCGCGACATTTTTGCGCTGCGTACCTACAGGCTCCTCATTTCAACCTTTTTTACCAACTTGTATCGTTTTAGTTTTCCTTTGATCTAGCTGAATATGCGCTTCGAATGGTGCTTAACACATACATACTCGTATGCCCAGTTATCTATACCTACTATTGTAAAGCTATAACAGAGCTATGTCTGTACATTTAAGATATTTGAGAAGAAAACACTGTTAGGCTATATAGGCGTTGCGCCTAATGCCGCCCTAGCTGAGGCTGCGGGTGGATGGACCGGGGAACGTCCGCCACCCGCAAGGCCCGCGAAGGTGCGACGCTCCGTGTGCGGATGCGTGGCTCAGTAGAGGGTACCCGAAAGGGTAAGCCGCCGGCGGACCACCGAAGGAATGTAATATAGTTCCAGTGGCCTGCCAATAAAGGCGGAGAGACGGCACACGGCGGGTTTCTTTAATGGGTGAGGGCCCCATACTACCCTGTTCGTTGCCCCGAACTATGTACATTTCTTCCCGCTTACCTATACAGAAAAAATGCTATACCCTTAGAATATACCTATAGGCGTGTCTAAACACAAAACTATTTTTTTTAGATTTTTGTCCGTTTGTTCGTTTGCACATCACGCAAAGACTACTAAACGGATTTTGATGTAACTTTTTTATTTGATAGCTCTATTGATTAGACTTAAAACTGGTATACATTTTATCGCGCTACTATAGCGGGAACTTGAGATATAACCTAAAAACTAGCTTTTGGCTGCGGCGGAGCCGCGGGCATGGGCTAGTGTAATAAAAAGTGCCAAAATTACAACTTCGAATAAAATAAGACTTAGGTTAGAGATATATATTTTATTTTGTTATGTATATTTTGCTATGGATACAATTTACAATAAAAAAAAATTAAACCCATGTACAAATATACATAATACATCCTGTTTTAGAAACCAATGATATATTTTAATAGTCGCGTGGTTTTCGCCGCTGATGTTTAACAATTTATTTTTCTACAATAACAAGATGTGAAATTTACAATACCTGAAAGCTTGATGTGTTATCGAAATTAGCAGTCAGGAACAATTGTAACGATGGCTGAATTGGCAAAGCATCTGGACGGTATCCAGGAGATGCAGGTTCAAATCCTGCTCGTGACTGCTATTTTCGATTTCACATTTTCACACTTTGTGTTTATCTATATGGCTAAAGCATGTCAAATGCTAAAAAAGTATATAAAAATATCTAAATATTTCTAGGTCTGCGTCATTATTTGGTAAAAATCTTAATCGTAAAATTAAGTTTACCTGGTCAGTATAATGTATGAAAATACTTTCGACAGATGGCGCAGGCGTCGCCCAAAGACGTTAAGAATTAATGTGTTATCGAAATTACCAGTTAGGAGCAATTGTCACGATGGCTGAATTAGCAAAGCATCTGGACGGTATCAAGGAGATGCAGGTTCAAATCCTGCTCGTGACTGTTATTTTCGATTTCACACTTTGTTTATTTATATGGCTAAAGCATGTCAAATGCTAAAAAAGTATATAAAAATATCTAAATATAAATTGTTTCATTATTAAAATTATGTAATAATTACAATGATGATTGAATAAACCACTACTGTAAAATATCGGTATAAAAATTTCAAATAAACTACATAAAAATAATTTTTAAATGGTACCCAACCCATATTTTTCTGGCGAACAGGAACTAAGAGATTCGCATTTCAAGTAGATAACTCGCAAAAAGCCAATTAATGACTTCACAGTAGAGCTTATCTGGCCCAACAAGTGACTAAATATTATTTAAATTCTGTTGATTAATATGGAGTAGATTAAACAGCCACGTAGACGCTACACATCCCCAATACACCCATTCCGATATTAAACCATTCAGTGTATGACCCAGATCCTTACGCAAGCCCTGATATTATGGAATAACAGCCACGGGAGACGCTACACATTTCCAACACACCTATTCCGACGTTAAACCATTCAGTGTATGACCCAGCTCCTTACGCGAGCCATGGGTATTATGGAGTAACAGCCACGAAGACGCTACACATCCCCAACACACCTATTCCGACGTTAAACCATTCAGTGTATGACCCAGCTCCTTACGCGAGCCATGGGTATTATGGAGTAACAGCCACGAAGACGCTACACATCCCCAACACACCTATTCCGATGTTAAACCATTCAGTGTATGACCCAGCTCCTTACGCGAGCCATGGGTATTATGGAGTAACAGCCACGAAGACGCTACACATCCCCAACACACCTATTCCGATGTTAAACCATTCAGTGTATGACCCAGCTCCTTACGCGAGCCATGGGTATTATTGAGTAACAGCCACGGAGACGCTGCACATCCCCAACACACCTATTCCGATGTAAAACCATTCAGTGTATAACCCCGCTCCTTTCGCGAGCCATGGGTATTATTGAGTAACAGCCACGGAGACGCTACACATCCCCAACACACCTATTCCGATGTTAAACCATTCA
This sequence comes from Leucoma salicis, assembly GCA_948253155.1. Taxonomy (NCBI): domain Eukaryota; kingdom Metazoa; phylum Arthropoda; class Insecta; order Lepidoptera; family Erebidae; genus Leucoma; species Leucoma salicis. Next base: position 5,210,643 of record OX411820.1, on the reverse strand, counting down.
GTGTATGACCCAGCTCCTTACGCGAGCCATGGGTATTATGGAGTAACAGCCACGAAGACGCTACACATCCCCAACACACCTATTCCGATGTTAAACCATTCAGTGTATGACCCAGCTCCTTACGCGAGCCATGGGTATTATGGAGTAACAGCCACGAAGACGCTACACATCCCCAACACACCTATTCCGATGTTAAACCATTCAGTGTATGACCCAGCTCCTTACGCGAGCCATGGGTATTATGGAGTAACAGCCACGAAGACGCTACACATCCCCAACACACCTATTCCGATGTTAAACCATTCAGTGTATGACCCAGCTCCTTACGCGAGCCATGGGTATTATTGAGTAACAGCCACGGAGACGCTGCACATCCCCAACACACCTATTCCGATGTTAAACCATTCAGTGTATGACCCAGCTCCTTTCGCGAGCCATGGGTATTATTGAGTAACAGTCACGGAGACGCTACACATCCCCAACACACCTATTCCGATGTTAAACCATTCAGTGTATGACCCAGCTCCTTTCGCGAGCCATGGGTATTATTGAGTAACAGCCACGGAGACGCTACACATCCCCAACACACCTATTCCGATGTTAAACCATTCAGTGTATGACCCAGCTCCTTTCGCGAGCCATGGGTATTATTGAGTAACAGTCACGGAGACGCTACACATCCCCAACACACCTATTCCGATGTTAAACCATTCAGTGTATGACCCAGCTCCTTACGCGAGCCATGGGTATTATTGAGTAACAGCCACGGAGACGCTGCACATCCCCAACACACCTATTCCGATGTTAAACCATTCAGTGTATGACCCAGCTCCTTACGCGAGCCATGGGTATTATTGAGTAACAGTCACGGAGACGCTGCACATCCCCAACACACCTATTCCGATGTTAAACCATTCAGTGTATGACCCAGCTCCTTACGCGAGCCATGGGTATTATTGAGTAACAGCCACGGAGACGCTGCACATCCCCAACACACCTATTCCGATATTAAACCATTCAGTGTATGACCCAGCTCCCAGAGCCCGAATTAGAATCCATGAGTGGTGGTTATACTCCTTACCATCCAGTACCGGGCTTATACACCATGGCGGACAATGGAGGCTATCACTTACCACCAGACAGAGAAAGAGTTCAAGACCATAAACCGCGGTTACCACTTACCATCAATCCGAAAAGCCCATGAGCAGTGGTTACCACTTACCATCAAGTGGAAAGAGAGTTGAGAGCAGGAGCAGTGATTACCATTTACCATCAAATGAAAACAGCATTAAGAGACCCTGCGCGGTGGTTATCATGTACCATCAGGTAGATATGAAAATACATAGAATAGAGCCCTGCGCGATGGTTGCCACTTACCAATAGGTGGGTATAAAGAGCATAAGTCCACGAGCGGTGGTTACCACTTATCATCCAGTGGGAAATTCCATAAGCGATGGTTACCACTTACCATCAATTGGGAAAAGAAATTACTCTCAGCGGTGGTTACCACTTACCACCAGGTGGAAAAAGACATAACATGAGCTGTAGTTACCACTTACCATCGGGTGGAAAAGAAATTAGACCACTTACCATAGGTAAAAAATTAGAGACCATGAGCTGCGGTAACCACTTACCATTAGGTAGGTATAAGAAGAAAACGGTGGTTACCACTTACTATCACCTCCCAGTACCGACCCGCGACCACTTACCAATAGGTAAGTAATACAAATAGTTACCGCTTACGATGAGGTGGTAAGAGAATCACCAAATAGACATGTGATACTCTTTAAAACATCCCTCAACACACAGAGGAATGTTGCACCCCTCGCAAATCCAGCTTGTGCGCGATTCTTTGTTTTTCCTGGGGCACCACTTGCACCGCGAGAACCTTGTCGGGGCTTTGGCCGGAAAGTGGTCGCCGCGGTTCACCATCTGCAGTGATGCATCTGGGGACGCTGGGCAGGCTTTTTTCAAGATCTCTCTAACCAGAGAGACCCTGAATTGCCTATGTCTTAAGCTAGGATTTGTATGCTTATACATTACATAGGCGTTGAGAATAGACACATTCATCAATCGCCGGAAAAGCTTCTTATACCATACAGAGTTCCGAACTCTTTCAATGGGGAACGCCTGCAACAACTGATCCTTTTTATCTACGCCCCCCATAGTTAGGTTGTAATCTAAAACAACCTGAGGTTTATATTTATAAACCCCGTATTTTTCTTTTCCACCTATAGCTGGTTTATGATAAGTCGATATCATTGCAACTATATTGGAATCATGCCAAACAGTAAGAGCTAGGTCTTCCGTTTGGCTGAAAAATACTTCCCCAGGTCGTGTATTTCTCTTGTTTTTTCTACGCAAGACTTCCGGAACAAACTCACGGCTAAGCCTTAACATACCCATTGTATCTGTCTTTTGCAATTTTAGGGACCGCGACAATAGCGGCGAATTATAAAAGTTATCCATTACTAATGTGTGGCCTCTGTTGAGCAGAGGCCGCACAAGAGAATGTACAAGTTTTGATGTTGTTGTTATTCCCTCAACAGGTTCGACATCACCAGCGTCCTGTTTCCCAGTGTATATAATAAAATCCCACAAATAGCCTGTGCGCGATTCGCACAGTTCGTAACTCTTCAAACCTACTTGAGCTGCTTTTGTTGTTATGAGCTGAGCAAATGATAATCTCCCCTTCCATAAAAGGAGAGATTCATCAATCGAGATGTACCGCTCCGGCATATACAATGTGCTGAATTTTTCGCGCAGGTGCTCGATGATGGGTCTTATTTTATGTAACTTTCTGTCCCCACCACTTAATTGATGTAACTTTGTGTTATCCGCAAAATTTAAGCATGTTTTCAGAAGCCCAAATCTTTTATATGCCATCAGGCGTCCGAAATCACCAATGTTTAGCTCCTTCAAGGGCGAGTACCAGTACTCCTTTTCCACTGCCACTACCACCATGCTTTGCAGCATGGTGATAGCGAAAAATACCCAAATCTCTGTTTCGGTGAAATCACGCCATGGTGTATTAGATTGCGAGCACACCTTTCTCCCGTACAAATTTGTCTCCCGCACTATGATGCTCATAATGCGGTCGTCCCATATTTTTTCAAATATGTCTAATGCAGACAACCCGCTTACATCAAATGTTGGGCCCGACTCACCCGTAAATTGCTCCTGTTCGCCACAAAACACATTAGGATCACTAGACCAATTAAAACAAAATAAATTTGAGCACTCTTCCGTGCCCAAAAACTGTCGAAAAGCTACATCGTCACGTGAATCCAGGGCAGCGATGGCATTCACGGTCTCAGGAGGGAGCTCGCATACGGCGACGTCGCTTTCTGCGTTGCCGACGTCGCTGCCTGAGTCGCTATCTACTTCGCTGCCTGAATCGTCCCCTTCCTCCACCATACTCAAATCTGCGAAATTACAAAAGATAGAACTTAGTTACTGTTACAAAGAACCGACGATTAGCCCAGTAGTATTAAGGCGTAACTGGCTAAATGTTGCAATACAAGATGTAAATTTGATTTATGTAAATGGTGCAACTTACTCATATGCTCAGAGCTACCATCGAAATCACCAACCAGAAATGCGCTCGTTGCTGAAAATGAGGAGGCAGCTGATAAATATATTTTTCTTTACCAGATTCTACCCGCGACACAGTTTTGGACTATATATATAGGATCTGTCGTAAATAATGGATAACCCGTTAATCGGAGATAGCCCTGATGTCAAGCTATAATAAAAAAACGATAAAGGGCTCGGACACAACGGCCAAGGACTCCGCCCAACGGTGGGTAACATACACGAGATCACCAGCAGACCGACCGTGACGAAAGCCGTATTGGCGATCATTGATCAGCTGGTGATCCTCTAGGTACTGCAAAAGTCGGCGGTTTATGACGTTCTCCAGAACCTTGGAGAGCAGAGATGCCATCGCGATTGGCCTGTAATTCGACGGGTCCGACCGATCACCCTTTTTGGGAATCGGGTGAACATGGGCTACCTTCCACGAAGTAGGAACCCTGCCGGTACTGTATGAGAGACGGTACAGGCGCGTTAGGACGGGGGTCAACTCAGGGGCACACGTTCGAAGAACCACTGCAGGGATGCCATCCGGCCCGCTCGACTTATGGACGTCCAGCAGCCGCAGCTCCCTCCTGACCGCACGATGCGTAATGAAGATTTCAGGCAAGGAGCTTTCACACCGCGGGATGGTAGGCGGTGTGGCTGCTCCGGCATCCAAAGTCGAGTTAGAGGCAAAGAGTTGGCCCAAAAGATCGGCCTTCTCCTTGGCACTGTGGGCTAAATTGCCATCCTGTTTCTGCAGTGGTGGGAGACTAGACTGGCAGAAGTTGCCCTGTGCTGCCTTGGCGAGCGACCAGAAAGCAAGACTCCCGGCGGGATAGCTTCCGAGCCGCTCGCCAAGTCTGGCAACATGTTCTGCCTTGGCTTCGGCAGCTTGGCTTAGCCCTCTTGCTGGACCTGGAAGCAGCATTAAATTTACACTTCTCCTCTTTGGCGTTCGGATCCCAACTTTTCCTGGCCCTATTCCAGGCTAGGTATGCGGACTGCTTCTGGCATGCAGCCGTCCTGCAGGCTTTGTTAACCATGGACGGCTGCGACCGCCGACCGGTACTTTGGTGTTGGGGATGAATAATTTCATTCCCATAGTTACTGTTTCCGTGACGCAGTCCGCACAGATGTCAGGATCCCTAGAGAAGCATAGCTGCTTCCAAGGGTAGGACGCGAGAAACTCGCGGAGTCCATCCCAATCTGCTGACTTATACTGCCAGACTCTGCGAGACTTACTAAGTAGTTTTCAATAAATCACATAGACAGCGCTAATTTCAAAAAGGACTAATGTGAGTTTCATGTCTTATACGCCATCTAGCGCTAATTTTAAGAAGTACTTCTATATTGGTCTACCTCTCAGTTCCGGGCCGCGCGCACGCCAAGGACACGCAAAAAAAAGAGTCCCTGCGCCGCTAAAATATTCCGTTGGTGTGTTATTATTTACGTGTGTTTAGTGTTTTTAATTATTGTTATGGATAAAATAGTTATTATACCTATTTGACAAATATCATCAGTTCGTCAAGCAAAGGTAAGAACTTTCTTTTAACAAAAAACAATGTATCGGCCAGGCGAACGGCGTTCTGTTGACGATAGTAAAACCACCGGTGGCTATGCGTACGTAAAAAGGTAGTTCTCATGAAAGGCGCTGGTTTTATTGTCGCATCGAGCGTAAATATTCAGTATTTTTTTGTTTATTTAATAACAATTAAACCACATCGAATCAGACCGTGAAAGTAATAGGGCTCTATTCCTAATCACAATAATTCGTAAACGAAAAAAAAAAAAGACTCGATTAGTAAAGTATTTTGGTCGTTATCGTGTTAACATACATTACCTACAACTCATGAAACAAATCTGGCTTGGACGTCAAGCCAGATTTTTTCAAACAGTTTTTTAACTAGTTTAAATAACAAAAATGGCATCATGAGTATAAAAATAGTGTTTGTTCTTTATATGTGTGTGTAGATATTATTTTACAAGTGCAATATATGATAAATAGAGACATTTTAAGTTTAAAAAATCAGTTGTTCCGTGTAAAGCGGGAGTAGAACCCACCTCAACGCTTCGCTTATGAGGCGTGCAATAAAGAAATGAGCGCAACAGCATTACAGAATATTGCACGAGAAATAAATTTAGAAGGGTATAAGCCCTACCGAGATCAAAAATAAAATTAAAAACTTGAAGGAAATAATTAAAACAAATTAATATAACTGATTTTTTGCTGTTTTCGATAATTCATTTTTCCGCACTGACTTTACAAACGTGTGTACACCATAAGAAATATCTTCGACTACTAACGAAACACTGACTGCGTGTAAATCGTATGAGTCAGTTTTCGGCGCCAGCACTGGCGACAGCTACTGACCCTGTGTAAATCTGCCATTATTGAATAAAACCATGATGATAATGATGATGATGATCCGACCGATTTCGGTCATGGCGACAGCTTCAACTCCGCTGTGAAATTTGTCTTTCGTGCGCTCGCACGTGGCTTATGTAGCCAATATTCTTCGAGAAGATCCTCGCACATTGTGGGCATGTGAGCACACCATCTACATATTTATAATTGATAGCCGCAGGTGGTCGGGCTTTCAACTCATCGCGCTTGGCATCAAAGTCAATGAGCTGTTGCTCCTCAAAAACATGGACTTTCTTGTTGGTGGAAGTCCTCCATTCGAGTCTATTTGTGGCCTGCTCCTCCCACTTTAATGGCTCTATGCCGCCTTTTTTCATATGGCGTTTTAGAACGTCTTTATATCTGAGGAGTTGTCCGCCGTGCTTACGCTTGCCCTCCTCGAGTTCCGAGTAAAAGACGCGCTTCGCCACTCGCTGATGTGATATTCGTGACACGTGTCCGCCACGGCGCGTGACCACCGAAGTTGTCGCCGCATTAAATATGACTCAATGTCACCTACATTGGCTCTGCGCAGCACTTCAGTATTCCGCACGCGATCATACCATAGAATTTTCAGTATTTTCCGTAGGCATCTGAGGTGGAAACGATCCAGCATGCGGATGTGCCGGCGGTACACGATCCAGGTTTCAGCGGAATATAATATATTCGGGAGGACGATCGCCATGTATACCGAGACCTTAGTAGACAGTTTCAGATCATGCGAACAAGACCTTGCTGTCCAGTTTACCGAACGCTGCAGCTGCAGCACCGATCCTGCTGTTGATTTCAGCATCAAGGTCGCACTTAGATGTTAACGTGCTCCCCAGATAGCGAAACTTATCGATTGCTTCAACTCGTCCTCACCGAGTTTAATGGTCAGTGCCTCGTGACCGTCGATGTCCATAGACCTCCGTCTTCTTGACACATCTTCAGGCCGAATTTACGGCAAGACTTGTCAAATTCGGACATTAGTCGTTGCAGGCCGTCTGGGGATTCAGCCATAAAACATAAGTCGTCCGCATACAAGATCTCGGTAATCATATCGAATGAGACTTTTGTGCGGGCTTTGAGCCTCGCTAAATTAAAAATACTGCCGTCAGTACGGAAACAGATGCGAACTCCTTCAGAAGTAGTCTGTAAGACTTCCCGGATTGCATCCGCAAAGTACAACGAGAACAATGTGGGTGCTAGGACGCATCCTTGCTTCACCCCACAGGTAACGGGAAAGAAGCCAGACTGTTCACCGTCGACAGCGACGCAGCTTTCCATGTCGTCATGCAGAAGTCTGAGAAGTCTCACAAACTTCTCTGTGCAGACAATCTTTTCGAGAACTATCCAAAGGGCTTCACGAGGCACACTGTCAAAGGCCTTTTCTAAGTCGACAAAGCACAGATACATATGACGACCCTGCTCTCTGCACTTCTCTTGATCTTACCGGCCTGCAAAAATAGCTTCTCAGGTACCTCGGTCAGGGCAGAAGCCGAACTGGGTCTCTGGCAGCAATTCTTCTGACAGTTTCATAAGGCGGTTCAATAAAATCCTGGCAAAGACCTTCCCAGGGACTGACAACAAAGAAATACCGCGGTAAGAACCGCAATCGGAACGATTACAATTGTTCTTATATAGGGTCCTTATGCATGATACTTTAAAAGATGACGGAACCCTTTCATCTTTCCATATAAGATCAAAACGTTCCCATATGGCCGAATACAGTTCCTCACCGCCGTACTTCAGTAGTTCACACGGTATAAAGTCAATGCCAGAAGCGCGTTTGTTTCGCTGCTGTTTTATGGCAAGAGCAACCTCGCTACGCGTCAGCGGTTCATCCAGCTTAATGTCAGTGTGAAGTTGAGGGATCGAACAAACGTATTGGGGGTCTACCGACCGGTCTACATTTAGTAAGTTGTTGAAGTGTTCTACCCATCGCTTAAGTATTTCTTCCTTGCTTTTAAGAAGGCCTTCACCATTTGTAAGCTTTAATGGCACTTTTGCAACAGATGTCGTACCAACTAGTTTTCGAATCTCACGGTAGAACTCCCCTAGCTGTTTTGTGTCTGCGAGCAGCTGCATATAGCGAGCTCGATCCTGCCACCACTTATCTTTTATTTCCCGAGCTAGTCTGCGTAGCTCCATGTTACTCTGTCTAATCTCCGCAACACTACGTAGGTTTGGTTTTCTATGCTGTCGAAGGACAAGTCGGCGCTTGTCGATCGCCTCTTTAAGGACTCTATCATTCTCATCGAACCAGTCCTCATTCTTGCGGACTTTTAGACCCAGGGTAACTGTGGCAGTGTCTAAAATGTGATTAGATAGAGCCCCCCAGTCAGCATCAACATCGCCTCCGGTTGGAGGGCGCAGCACAGTAGCCAATGCCTCAGCATATTTCTCCCTCGTCCCAGGATCTCTTGAGCTTATCCACGCTTAGACACATCGCTTTCGCTTCTGTTCTGTCGAATCTACAAGGACGTCGGAGTCAGACACGTAGTTTTGCGACAACAAGCCTGTGATCAGTCCAGCAATGTGTGGGTAACATCTCTTTGTCGCACTATAGCATAGTCTATCAGATGCCAGTGCTTGGATCTTGGGTGCATCCATGTGTTTTTGTGCTTGGCAGGAAGTTTGAACATAGTGTTCGTAATCGCCAGATCAAGTTGTGCAGAAAAATTCAGAAGTAGTAGTCATTCATTCTGCCTACTCCGTGCCTGCCTAACACTTTAGGCCAGGCAGTAAAATCCTGTCCTACTCTGGCATTGAAGTCACCCAATACAAGGATCTGCTCTCTAGGTCGTACACTTTCTATGCAGTGCGTCAGCTCCTCATAAAATTGCTCCTTAATGTCATCAGATTTGTCAAGCGTGGGAGCATAGACACTGATGACATTAAGGTAATTGTTATTATCTAGGTGAAGGTGCAGTGGTAACGCGGTCCGACATGTGCACCGGATACTCTTGTATCTGCTTTAAAAACTGATTCCTAATCGCAAAACCTACGCCTGACCGGTGTGGTCGAATGAGGCGAGACCTTTCCAGAAGAAGGTGTACCCATCACCATGCTCCACCCACTCTCCTTCCTCAGCAAGATGCGTTTCACTGAGAGCAGCCACATCTACTTTATAGCGAGAAAGTTCCCGAGCTACAATAGCGGTCTTTCGCTCTGGACAGGCGTTGTCATCGCGATCAAGGAGAGTTCGTACGTTCCATGCGCCAAATGTCATTTCCGTTGTTATTATGTTATTTTTATTCCTGTTACGTCGACCACGTGTTGATAGATGCGGAGGCAGCCGGGGTTCTACCTTCCGTGTAGGTTGGGGTGAGCGTTTTTTTAGGGCACCTTTTCTAGCCTCCCAAGGCTGAGCAAGGAGAGCAGTGCCATCCCTAAATAGGGCTGCTCTGACACCCCAGGTGCTGCCGAAACCTCTCTGTCCCCCCAGTGCAGAGCGGAAGCGACCACGGCGTCATACAACACCCCCGGGGCCGCCCATGTGCAGGCCTCTGACAAAGCCCGGTCTGCATCAAACCGAACCTCTCTACTTCAGTCCAATGCCATGGGCAGACATGAAACCATATTAGGAGCCTAAATCATCGTGATTTGACACATTTCTTGAAACCAAAATGTTGACCTTGCTAAATTATTTCGCTTGCGTAACTAATATTGCTTATAAAGTACGCATGTATAATACCTTTTTAGAATCTACATAAACTAGGCATGTTTTTAAATTAATGGACAGCTATAGCATAGTACTTTTTTTTTCACAGTCAATGTTAAAATTTTGACAAAGAAAAAAATTTACTTACAAAGTGCTTAAAATGTAAAATTTGACAGTATTTTACATTAATAATGTCTAATGTAGTAATGTAATATAATAATGCAAGTATCCAGGAGTCAGATACAAAAAAAGTACATTAAAATAGGTGAATTCGTTGAAATGGTGACCAAATGAATGAGCAAAGAAGGAAAATATTAAAAAAATACAAAATTGTCTACCGCTTTCACACCGATGGCAATCCTAAAATAAAAAGTCAATTTTCTAGTAGCTTGCATTCAGGGCTATCTCCGATTTACGGGTTATCCATTATTTACTAAAGACCCTGTATATGCTAAAATTCATGATGATAGGTTGAGTACTTATAAAAGTACAAGCGTAACAAACACACAGACGCACATTCTATTTATAATATTACTGAGGATGTCTTTGTATGACCTTTACAAAAATTAATGTAAATATACTCACAGGGTGTAAAGCCCACAAAATCAAATTGTACTAATTGGGCATTATCAAGGCTCTGCCTGTCAGCTTCTATCACATCAGTTACAGAGTCTAAGACATAATATGTAGAGGACCCAGCTTGCTCCTCTGTTTCAGGCACGCCTGCCAGCTGGTTCAGACAACCTGTACATAAAAACGTATAATGAAATGGCTAACAGATGATAAAATGTTTTATTATTATACTACATGGGTGGCAAACAAGCATAAGGCCCATGATGGTACGTGGTTACCTTATCTTATAGACACTAGTTACTGAGAAAGGGAGACTTATACTTCACCATCCCCAAACAGTTTTTTTTTACATTTTTACACCTATCCGTGCAGAGAAGTGTAAAAAGGAGAGGATAGTGCGGGTTTGGGCCTCCGGCACTCTCAGTCACCTTGTGAAACACACCAATCTCCTGTGAGAATGGTACTTCCCCGATCGAGCCAGCCCATTCACACTGGGATTACCAAGGTTCTCTACCACTAGAAACTCAATTACACATATCTGAACAATTCTTACCCTCGCCGTCCGGGCGCTTTTCCCGCGGCCGTGGAATGCGTGGTGGAGGGGTAGTGGGTACTCCCGGCAAAAGAGGGCAGGACATGCGGGGTGGTGATGAGTTTCTGAAAAATGTGGACGTAGTTCATCCATCCATCAGCCTTTCAACGTCCACTGCTGGACATAGGCCTCCTTTCACCGTCCACTGCTGGACATAGGCCTCCCCAAGAGAACGCCACAACGAGCGGTCCTGTGCTCGTCATGGGGGATAATGCCGTAATCGCCACGCTTGGCAGGCGGGTTGGCAATCGCAGTGGATGTTATTAATACTCGAGGGAGTGCTGCTGCCCACTGTCCCGGTATTCCCTCAGTCAGCTCTTATGACTCCCGTGGGTAGAGAGGGGTGGGACAATTCTAAAGCCGGCCCCGCACAGACGTAGTTAGTTTTCTTTAATAATACGCTTATATTAGCTTGGTATGTATGTTATATATATAGATACACTAGCGGACCCAACAGATGATGTCCTGTCCGAAAACATTGACGTTTCGTTTGGATGGCGCATTTATTTTACGTCGCGTAAAGCTCGCGTACGCTACTAAGGATTATAAGGGGGTTGTGTGAGAAATTTTGTTGTTAGGTAGGGGTTACCTAACAACCACCTTTTTTTTTTAAGGCGGGAAAAAATGTGAATCAATTCTAAACCATCCTGGTACTTTTTTTTTTCAAATATAAATTACACTCAACATGGGTTATAAAATGTATATACCGTTTATATTTTTTGGGTGGCGCGTCTGGCAGTAGAGAAGCTGACACCACTTCCTGTTCCCGCACGGCCAGCAGATATTTTCTTTGGGCAGCCGATAAATCATTCAATTGTCTTTTCTCGGCTGCCCTTACCCTCTTCAGCTTTTTACGCTCCTCATTTAAGCTAAAATATTCACAAAACATAATTACAACACCCATAAAATAAAAATTTACAGTTGTGGGCGCTTTGTCCACTAATACCGACACATCTTTGCTAGTACTTCTATTCCGAGAAACAGTTTTAGCTAGCAGCATTACTGTGTCAATTTGAAGGGCTCCGAAATCAGTAAAATGACAGCACGAAATGCTTACAATAAATACTGTAAGTTGACTAGCAATGTGCAATATGCGTGGGAGGAGCAGGTACCAATAATATACAAAATTAATTACAGAGAGCCATGGGAGCATGCCTGCTCTTGACTGCCATCTCTGACTCCGGAAGTTGAAGGTCCAGCAATGTCACTAAATACAGAAAATATAAATATGTAAACTCAAACTCGAACATTTATTTGCTGGACTAGAGTACAAGTAAAGTTCGTAATATACTAAAGAGTGCCGAAGTAGTCGCCTTTTGCAGGCGCAACAACTTTTGAATCACTAAGCAATCATATTGACGGGCCTCGTGGCGTAGTCGGTAGTGTAAGCGACTTCCGCGCACGAGGTCGTGGGTTCGATTCCCACTCAGGACAATTATTTGTGTAATGAACACGATTTGTACTGCGTCTGGGTGTTTTCTATCTATTGTATTACATACATACAAAAAAAAAGTAGTATAAGTATTATATCCGTAGTCTGGTACCCATAGCACAAGCGTTAAGCTTAGTTCGGGACCAGAGGACGTTGTGTGAAAATGTCATGAACATTTTCACACAACGTCCTCTATATTTATTTATAAATACATTTCAATAACATCAAGTAAAACAATTTTGAGCATATAAGAAGAGATGGATCACCATGTCCATAATAATAACAATAGGAATTGCTCCTAAGTTAACGTTTACATTAATATTTTATTATTAGTTACTATCTGACCCGGCGGCAAACGTTGTTTTGCCATAAAATTAATTATTTCTAGAGAATTTTTAGGAAATTTCTAGCGTAGATATATAACTAAAGTTTAAAATTCATAAAAAAATTGAAATAAAATATTTGGTCCAAATAAAAATTGTGGTCGACCACCCTTATCACTTAGGGGTATGAAAAATAGTTTACATCCTGTTCTCAGACCTACTGAATATACACACAAAATTTCATAGAAATCGGTCAAGCCATTTCGGAGGAGAATAGCAACAAATACCGTGACATAAGAATTTTATGTATTAGATGACACACTGTAAAATGCATTCTCCATTAAATATATTTTTAGCCTACTTTTCAATGTTGTTACGTGACTTATTTTCGATTTCACATTTTTCACTTTGTGTTTAATGCATGAAGTTTGTTTTATGATTAATTTTTAGATTATTATTATCAATACATTGTAGTATTGATTTAAGAGCTAGATTAATGTCATTGTTATAGATATCATTATTACTAATTTTAATGGTTATAATACTGTCATCTTAAAACTGCGTCACCAGATGATCAGTGTAATTTAGTATATCATTTATATATACTAGAAAAAGGAGTAGGCCTAACATGCTGCCTTATGGTACTCCAAATTTAACAATTCATTTGCTTGATTGATATATTTGTTCACACTTTGTGCTCGTATTTATTGCACGTATAAACATTATATTGTCTGAGGAATAGGGGCCGATGACCATGCTGGCCCAGTACCTACTGGTTGGCAGACTACAATCTGTAGTTTCAAATTTTGATTCCATAGTTGCAAGTGAAGATAATAATGGCTAGCTAAAAAAAATAAACGATACTTACGAGACAGGCAGCATACGCGAGACGTTCCCTCTGCCGCGTCCACCACGAGCACGACTACTGCCGCAACCGCCTCCCCGTTTTAATTGTTTGTCCATATCTAAATAGGTACATTATAATTTCTTTACATATACATTATATGTACTTTATTATAAACACTGTTACAAAATAAAAAAAAACATTTTGCACTAGCTGAAATAGGTAGCCATCCCATAGAAACCATCCGTTTTGTGGCCTTATTCCCTTTTAACTTTACTAGTGGTAGGGCTGGGTACCAAGTGGGAGTACTCACTTGGTATCGGGCCCGAGCGGGTTGGTACCAACAACTCCCGTATGACCAGTCATGAAGCACGTCGTTGCGTTATGGCTGTAGCAGGAGATAGCTGTTTATTCTTTAATTTCATATCTGTAAAATGAAATAGTGTGCAGCGGCTTGACAATAATACCGAGAGGTATAGTTGAGTCCATGAGCGACCGTTACCATTTACCATCAGATGGGCCGTGGCTCGTCTGCCACTAATGAGAGAGTAGGTATGGGGATCTGTCCCACATTATAAAAAAACAAAACATTTTTTACGAGATACAAAGTAGCCATGTGCTATTCCAGATTTTATTTTGATTTCTGTTAGTTGCTTTCCTTTAGAATGATAAGTATGAAACCACTAGAAAAATAGAGAAAGAAGCTATAATTTGACCGGGCCAAGTATTGATGCTTGGCCTCTAGAGAGGCCAAGGTGCCACAAGGCTATGTATTTTATTCTATGCTAAAGTTATCTAAATCCGTTCAGCTGTGATTATGTAACAACCATACATCCAAACACGGGTAAGAAGTAAAATTTCCACTCCACACTCGTCAAGTATTATTATGAGCGAACATCCAAACTTAAGTGAGATTTCGAGAAAATCCATATAAAATAATATTATGGCAAATAGTAAATCTAACGGTCCAACTCTTGAGACGCAGAACAGTCTCACAATTTGATTTGTATGAGCGTTTGAGCGTGCCCTATCACGTACGTCCATAAAAAATTCATAAATAGCCGACCGTTTAGAATAAAATTGTAAATTGCAAGCAAACGATGAATTTTTTAAATTATATATCAAGGAACTTGAATGTATACACAATATTAGAAAAACATTGAATATCATTATTTAAACAGGATTACACCATTATATTGTAATACTTAGCTGCCGGCTTTCGAACGAAACCAAAACTACCATTTCAAATGAAAATAAATTTATTTTCGCCACATGATTATTTCCTACACTCCAGGTACCTAATTGTTTATCTAATTAAATATAACGAAACATACCGAAAATTCACAGAATTAGCAGTTTATCGAAGTAAACCTCGGACAAATAATACTTAAGTAACCAAACACCAACCAAGGTGAACCAAGGAACTTTCTGGTTATACGTATTACTCTTTGCAAGATACATTGAATTGATGAAAATAAATAAAACATTATACTCTACTCCACAGAGTACTTTTTATTATTGGGAACCTCAGACTAACAACTACTAGACGCAGCCCATAGATTTAGGATATACTCCATAGATGGGCAATGTAAACTACCGAATGAGATCAAAAACCAATTATTTATGTGTGTGTGAGTTGTCAATCTGTGCATTGAAAGTGCTACGCATGAAATTATGATTGTTATCGATATCGATAATAGTGTACGATACTAAAAAATACTTTTGAAAAGGTTTTGAGAGTAACATAGAAAGCAAATAATATTCCCTGTATATTTCCGTCAGTCTCACTGGTGAGACGATCGGGAATTGTTTTTTTTTTTACCCGATCGTTTAATTAATCTTGTTGGTGAGATGAAAGGGATAATTTTATTTAAAGTCAACAATATCAGATTTTGCTTCTAGAAACTTCCTACAATTTACTGCTACCCTGGTACTGCGAATGCGTAAGTCATAAGTATTTAAAAAGAAAGATGATTATTGATTAAACTACAAAGACTCCTGCTATCTTAGTACTATTTTCCCCTTGGCGTAGTGGGTAGTGTAACCGACCTCCATGCACGAGGTCGTGGGTTCGATTCCCACTCAGGACAATTATTTGTGTGATGAACATAGATATTTGTACTGCATCTGGGCGTTCTCTATCTATTTATGAATGTATTTACAAATATATATATTATTATATCCGTAATCTGGTACCCATAGCACAAGCGACAAGCTAAGTTTGGGACCAGAGGATGTTGTGTGAAATGTCCGTGAATATTTATTTATTTTATTTATTTAGATACATTTATTGTAGGTAAGTAGGTACATTAGATAAGCAGTAACTTGCAAGACCAGTAGTAAAACACAAACATCGAAGGAAATTGCATAAGGTACATAAAGTTACAATATTTTCCCATTTGTCTCACTAGTGTTAGTGAAACGATTGGAAATTTAATATATTCCTAAATTCTGAATCGTCTCACCAGTGGGACGAGCGATAATACACGAAACTGCCACTGTAACCAGAAATTTATGGAAGAGGCCAGAAAATATAAAACACAGATTTAATTAAATGTTTATTAATCATATAAGTATATCAAAATAAAAGTCGTGGGACGTCTACCAGTTGTAAAACATCAAAATTATTTTGTAGAAATAATAAGTAGATAAAATGATCATAACTTTTGCAATGTGTTTTTGTATAAAATTATGACATGTAAAATAACGAAAATGGACATAAATCATCATATCCAGGGCGGATATCATCTAGGACTGAAGTACTTGTCAAAACGAATTAAACGATTTCAATGTTGTTGGGATTGCGGCGTTTTATAGCATAGTGTTGAAGGCCACCGGGCTCCATCATCAGACCCTGAATATCATATAGGACTATGATACTATTCAGGATAAAAAATACTAAGGTTATATCGTTTTATAACGGACTTCCTATGGCCACCTTCTAGCTCCATCATCAGACCCTGGATCTGAAGACAAAGTACTCGTCAAGACGAATCAAATGTTTCCAAACTCGATGGAGTTGTGTCGTTTCATAACAGAGTTACTGTGGCCACCTTCCAGCTCCATCATCAAATCAGCTCCATGTCTTCATAATATTGCATTGTCACGCTATATACATATGCATGTAAAATTTCAGATCAATCAGAAACCGGGAAGTGTGTCAAATTTAACTTGCAAAATTTGAACGGGGCAAGTAAAATAAAAGCGTCGCCACGCTGACAGCCAATTTTACCCTCCCTCCGCATTAGATGTTTCACATCAATAATAGGTACTTAATTAGATACCCTTAAATATAATCATTTTGTTATAAAACTGTCAAATGCTAACTTTATTAACCTTTAGCAATTTGTGCTCAATTTTTCCTTTCACCAAAATCGATTCAGCAATTTAGTTATGAAACCGTAATCATACTTGTAATTGTATTATGTGTGTTAATAATAGTTAATATTGTTGTTATCCGACCTTTAAAGTCGATATCAACAAATAAATCAAGGCCATCGCATCACTAAAAATGAGGTCATAAATCTCCTCATATTTCCGTATTTGTAATTTCTCAAATATTACTGTTTCGTGTACCCCAAATCATTTTAATAATATAATAAACAATTTTCTCATAATATTTTCTACAAATCTGATAAATTTGCGTAACCGTTATTTTGAATTGAAGATAATAAGTAAATAGTAAACTTACTGGTGAAATGAGTAATCCTGTGGAATATCATTCTTTGAAGAATTACAACTTGGTACTGCATAAGTAACCATCATTATAACACTGGTAAAGACTTTAATTACCTTAAATAATCACCAAATCATACACGCGTAAACTTGACAAGGCCGCTACAGGCCGGTAACAAATAAATTTAGGTCTCGTTGACAGCATCACTCTCTCTCTCGTTCTAACACATCACAGTACCATTAGCTTCAGTGGTTCTCTTTTACTCTTATAGCCTATCTATGGAGTATATCCTAAATTCATGACGGAGCCACGGCGTGGCCGCACTTGAAACAGCAATATTTTTTTTAAATGTTGCCAGGTTGACAAATATTTAACCATATTTGGGCAAAATAAACGATAGTTAGAATGAGGTCTGTAACTAGGTCGTAAATAAGAAATTCTTCGTAAAAAATATTTTATTGAAAATCGCAACGTTTATCAAAATTATTATTTAAAAGTAAATCTGCCACCCCTTCTATTAATCCAACCATCAGTCTTTAAACGTCCACTGTTGGACATTGACCTCCCCAAAGAGAATACCAGAACTAGCGGGCTTGCGCTGACTGCATCCAACGGCTCTCTGCCGCTTTGACCATATATTTGGTCCATCTGGTTGTTACGCTGCGCTGTCCGATACGTGGTCGCCACTCGAGAATCTTTTTACCCAACGGTTGTCAGTTCGTCGAACGATATGGCCTGCTCCACTTCAGCATGCAAACTCGGCGGGCTATGTCGGATATTCACGTTCTACCTCCGTATCCGTAATAAGAATTCGATCACGTAGAGAAACACCAAGACTTTGAGTCTTGATGCAAGATAAGTATTGCTTCTCCATATATTGCCGTTCTGTTCGATATCTCATCTGGTAAAGAATAATAAGTTATATTTAATAAAATAATAGTACACAAGAATACAATTAAATTATCTTTTCTTTCTTTTCTGGGTCAAATAAGTAAAGAATTATCATATCATCCTTCCAGCGCTGATTTAATTAATTGAATAAGAACTTTTTTTTTATTGCATTTAGTGGCAGACGAGCCACGTTGACGTAAATGTCAACCGTCGCTCATGGACTCAATTATACTGAGAATATTGTCAAGCCGCTGCTCACCATTTCATTTCACCGATATATAATGAAAGAATAAACGGCTATCTCCTGCTACGACCAAACGCAACGATTGCTTCATGGCCGGTCCCACGGGAGAGAGAGTACTATAAGTGGTGAAGTTAGCTATAGGACGAATACCACGACCTTATAAATTTGTGTTGCCACCTACCATTTGGGGTGTGAATATATCTTATTTAATTTTGTTTTACTCCTGGGTTTTATTTTGAAACCCTTAAATCCCAGGCAGGTGTCACAAGAGAGCAAATTAGTTTCTCTGAATTCTAGATTATGACTACAGCGGTAGTTATAATCTAGATTTGAGATTTACTTACAAAGTTGAAGTACAAAGACTTTAAAAGCTATACTTACATGAACATATTCACTGGCAATGATTTTGCTCCCAACTTACTATTTTCTTATTATGTATAATGAAACATCAATCAAATATCGTGAAGCATATTTTGGGTATTTCGTGGGCTGCCTCGTTTTCCCGTAGCATCCACCCATTTTGACCTCGAATGAAAAACCTAAAATAGTCATTTTTTATCATCATCTCATGAATGACACAAATTTATTAGTAAAGTGAAAACTGGGCAAATTAAATTCGCAAAGAGGCAACACCGAAACAATTCTCAGTAATAGAAATTTAGCTAGAAAACGTGTTTTGCGAGTGTATCTTAGTAGCAATTATTAATTTTGAGTAAAAAAAAAAAAAGCCCATTTTATATCACTTTATAGTATTCAATCATTAAATTATTTCGTTTTCGACTACATATGAATGAAATGTTATACCTGTATTTTTTCGCTCGCTGTAGCTTTTGTAGCATAGTACACTATTTTACACGCACTATTATCACGTAGTCTTTTTCTCAAAACACTGATTTAACACGTAAATATAATGTAATATCCGAATTAATCCAATTATTTTTTATTTTTATTTTTAATTGGTAGTTTGTGGTAGAATTTTTAAGCACTAAATATAAACAAAATTTTTTAACTCTTAAAGGAGTATTATACTAATTTTATTACACTAGCTTAAAATCTCATACATTGTTAGCATAAATCTTAGAGTAGATATTTTTAATTGTGTTTCTAAACGAATATTATGTGGGTTGAAATAAATAAACCAAAAATTTGTAAAATCATATTACTGTGGGTAGATGAAAGCGTTGAAACAACATATCAGCTTTGGACATCTACCATCTAAGTCCACCCGTGATCATGAATGCTGTAAAGAAGTATTAGAAACGTCGGGATAGTATAAAAATCAAGTAAACGCGATAGATTCCGTAAACGTAGTTTTATTTCAAAATATCCTTTATTATAAAAATAAAGGATATTTAATATTATCAATATTTTTTAAAACATCGATACGAGATAATATATCGATAGTTTTTGGTTCTTCCTACATACCTAATTCCGACCTCATACAACAGATAAAGGCTGTGTTCCGATATACACTGCGAGTACTGTCCAGTTCTCATACTGGACCAAAATCTTTCCGTATTCGGGAAATATACGACGTCATAAATCGTCGCCAAATTTGTACTGTGAGCACTGGCGTTTCCAAGTTAAGGCTCCGCTAGGAGTAGTATTGTTCTGTGGGTAAGGTGTTCTCAGTGGTTTGATCACGTGATCAACAGCGTCCAGAAATATAACTTGCACTACAGAAAATTATTATCATTATTGAATATTGTAAATCAAAAATACCGAAACATGGAAAATGTAAAGAAATTGTGTTTATTGCAGTGTAAAACCAATACTTTGTATGAAATGAAAGTAATGACAGATCTGTAGCCCGAGCACGAAATACTTGCGAAAAAGTATTCGTATCGTCATCGAAAAACATAAAATTTGTATGAGAATTGTGCAGCGTATCGTGTGTAAAATGAACTTATTTTGCTACGAATGATTTCGTATCACGAACTTTGATTTGACGTACGGTATCGAGCACTGTCAAAACCTTTTTCAATTGTTGGTGAGAAAAAATTCGAAACATATTAAATCTTAGGTTTTTGAGTATGTAATGTTTTAAAATTACTAAACTTCCAAAGCCAATTAATCCCACAGTAATATATGACGATGAAAAAGTAGATATAGATCATAGATAATACTTTCTGATATTTACGCGAATGTTACACATT
Organism: Leucoma salicis; assembly: GCA_948253155.1. Taxonomy (NCBI): domain Eukaryota; kingdom Metazoa; phylum Arthropoda; class Insecta; order Lepidoptera; family Erebidae; genus Leucoma; species Leucoma salicis. The sequence continues at coordinate 5,190,286 of OX411820.1, read as the reverse complement.
TTGAAATAAAACTACGTTTACGGAATCTATCGCGTTTACTTGATTTTACTACTATCCCGACGTTTCGAATACTTTACAGCATTCATGATCACGGGTGGACTTAGATGATAGACGTCCAAGGCTGATATGTTATTTCAACGGTTTCATCTACCTACAGTATATGATTTTACAAAATTTTTGGACTGCAGCACCGCCCAAGTTTCGATCGAATCAAAGGCTTTCTCATAGTCCACAAACGCCAGACACAGAGGCCGATTGTATTCCTCGGTTTTCTGTATAATCTGGCGTAGCGTGTGGATGTGGTCTATGGTACTATAGCCTTTTCGAAAACCGGCTTGTTCAGGAGGCTGGAAGTCGTCAAGCCTGCGCGTGAGTCGATTTGTAATGACCCTCGAAAACAACTTATAGACGTGGCACACAAGAGCGAGATGGGTCTATAGTTCTTCAAGAGGGTTCTGTCACCTTTCTTGAAGAACAGCACCACCACGCTTCTGGTCCACGGAACGTCGCCCCCGAGAACGACGGAATTGAACAGCCTCTGAAGAGCTTTTAAGACCGGCTCTGTGGTGATTCCGTCGTCTCCCCGTGCCTTTCCGTTCTTTAGTTGTTTGAGAGCTATTCTGATCTCGTACAGGCTGACGTCCGGGATATCTTCGGTAAAGTGCCGAGTTAGCTTGGATCTGGGATCTTGGACCAAGCCAACAGCAGGGCTCTGGGATCTGTACAACTGCCCATAGAACTGCTGGACCTCTCCCAAGATCTCATCTCGAGAAGAAATGACAGTGCCGTTGTTGGTCCTCAGTTTAGTCAACTGACTTTGGCCAACAGACAGATCTCTTGCGAACACTTTCGAGCCTTGGTTCCGCTCTATCGCCTCTTTAATACGGGTAGTATTAAATTGGCGAATATCGTGCCGCACAGCCTTGGAGATCTGTCTGTTTAACCGCCTTAGGCAGGAGCAATCGGCTGAGGACTGGACTATCACTTCTTTTCTCCTCTCCGTGAGTTTGAGAGTATGGTCCGAGAGTTTACGGGTCCTACTGACGCGACGAGCCTTGAAGTAAGTCGACCCGACCGCGTGGACAGTTTGCACGAACCTGCTGTTCATATCGCTCGCTGATTCACACTCATCTAGACAATGGAAGCGAGTTTGTAGTTCGAGCTGAAAGCTCTCGGGGTTCTGGTATTGGGCAGGTGTTGGTGGAGCGTAGACTTCATCAAGCGCGACCTCTCGACTTTTGTTCTAATATTCAAAATGCCCCTGACTAGTCGGTGATCACTCCCAGTTTTAATCCTGCTGATCACTGAGACATCATTGAATATGTGTCGTTTGTCCCCTGTCGGACAAACGACACATATTCAATCTCGTTTTTCACTGAACCATCAGGGCTAATCCAGGTCCATTTTCGCTGGGGCTGCTTCTTGAAGAAGGAATTCATCATAAAGAGGCCTTCCTTCTCCAGAAAATCAGCCAGCATCTGGCCCCTGTGGTTCCTCTGCCCAAATCCATAGTGCCCCACCTTCAGCTCATCGTCTGTCCTTTTGCCCAGTTTCGCGTTAAAGTCTCCCATAACCACCGTGAAATAGGTTTTAGACAAGTGGATGGCCTTCGAGATATCCTCATATAGGGCCTCCACCTCGTCATCGGAGTGTGTCGAGGTCGGTGCGTAAACCTGTACGACCTTCAACGAATACCGGTTGGTTATTCTGAGTATAAGGTACGCTACCCTACTCGACACACTCTCAATCCTCTCCACGTTGCCTACGAGAGACCTGCGAACGATAAACCCGACACCCCCTTGGGACTGGTGGTCGCCCTCCCGGTGGAAGAGCAAGTTCCCGGACTGGAGGATTGTCGTGCCCTCACCCTCTTCGGACTTCTGACAACCCTATAATGTCCCAGTGGATCTTGCTCAATTCCTCTTCCAGCTCGGTGATTCTCTCGTCGGTCCGAAGTGTTCGAACGTTGGGCGTTACCAGGGCCAGAGGTCGTTGTTTTTGGTAGCCTTGCCGCAACCGGAGATTCTTCGCACCCCCTGCTCCGCCGTTACCGGGCCCGCTACGGAATAGCGGAGCTGCCGTGACTGGGGGCCGTTTTATGTTGGGTGCTCATTATTATTATTTTTTTGGGGGATACTAGGACTTTAAGTTAGTATATAAAAATGAGTATAATACTCCTCTTTAAATTGTAAAATTTTTGTTTTTATTTAGTGCTGAAAAATTCTACCACAAACTACCAATTACTACCAATAATTCAATTCACTATGGAACTGGAGTCAAATAACTCTTTAGCTTTCTTAGATGTTATGGTAATCCGTAACCCCAACAACACCTTAGTCATACAGTGTATCAAAAGAAAACCCATACTGATAAGTACCTGAATGGAGAGTCTCACCACCATCCTTCACAGTTGGCTACCGTGTCTAAATCTTTGTTTCATAGAGCACAAGGAATCTGTGATGAAGAACACCTGGCTGGAGAGTTGCAGCATGTAAAGAAAGTTTTACATGCAAATAAGCTGCAGGTTCCACGCCGCCGTCACAGAAACCGAGTGAAGCCACCCACAGTTGAGCGCCTCCCTGCAGTCCTGCCCTATGTTAAAGGAGTCACTGACAAGAATGGCTACATTCTTAAAAAAGCTTCAATTAAAACCTACTATAAGCCACTCAAAAGAATTAGTCAATTTTTACCACCAGTCAAGTGCCATATACCCTTACAGGATGCAGGAGTACACAAGCTGGATTGTGATTGTGGTCTCTCCTACATTGGGCAAACAAAGAGATCCATAACAACTCGGATCAAAGCACACATAGCTGATGTGAAGCACAGTCGCTATACAAAGTCTGCAATTTGTGAGCACACACAGGACCACACCCGCCATTACATTAGGTTTGACAAACCTCAAATCCTCGCAAAAGAACATCGATATCGCCCTAGAATGATACGTGAGGCTATTGAAATTAAGAAACATCCCAATTTCAATAGAGAAGACGGCTGGGTCTTACCATCAAGCTGGAATCCTGTGATATGCCTCACCAAACAGAATACAAGAAGGCACACCACAAGATTGCAAGATACAGTTAGCGCTTATTGTGTAAATAAAACCCACAGTAGTGATTAGTCTTTGCCTTTTGCAAAAAAATTAAAAATTTAAACTTTATTAGCTCTCAGTAATTCCGTACAAAATTTAATAATCCATAACAGTTGTTGCTTACTGAGTTTTCTGGCCGGATCTTTCTCAGTCAGGCCGCGTTCCAATCCGGTGGTAGCTTCTTAGTCTTAGCTTTTGGCAAAATTAATATAGTTAATAATATAAACTAATAACCAAGATTGTCTTCTTACTGGTAGTAAATCACATTTATCACTTGTATTTACTCCATTTGTTTTCTTTGTAAATTCATAAAGGTAAATAAGATTAAATTGTAAATAAATTTTATAGGGATAATTACTTTAGCACTGTACATAATAATAGATATTAGTATGATATGTAGTTAGTTAATGTTGTTTGTTTCAGAGTATTTAATCATCATAGTAATTTGTTTCATTTGACACCATATTCACCGGCCTTTCTATTATCACCGAACAATCTCCTTCGTTTGACGGTCTATCTACGTGACATTGGCAAAGTTGTGGACATTCTCCTGCAATAGCCATAAAACAAGAAGCCTGCCTTCGACAATGTCATGTATAGTTGTTCGAAAACCATACAATATTTGTTATATTATCGTGGACTCGATACGTTTACGACACGAATTCGATAGTTTTTCGTGCTTGGGCCTCTGACCGTTATAAACAGTAACCAGTATAGCTATAAAGGAACGGCTTCACAGTATACTAAATTGACGTAACACCTTACAGTGCTCGCAGTGTATATCGGAACACACCCAAAGACAGACGCTCTTACGCTGTGTAATTATGGATTCGACTCGATATAAAGAGTAATAAAGGTAGTCTGAAATCACTGAGATAGGAAACAGGAGTCGCTATAATCATCATTCATATACTATAGTAAGTGATTTACTTCGGCGACATGCTGGCTTTACCTCTTCCAGAGCCATGGTAGTAATTGTTGACCTTCTGAAGGTTATTTGCTATAAACAAATTTAAGTCATTTCATCTTCCTACTATCCCTAGTAAATTAAAGGTCTGCCAGGTTTTCTTTAGGTAGGTAAATCGTTAAATTTTAGAGGCATATGCAACAATGCTGGTCTTCCTTCTCTAACTCTCTCACCAAGTCAATAATTATTGATCCTAACATTAGGGGAACAGGAATGCTTTACACCATCAGCTAGCAAATGGTAGACCTTACAGACAGTTACTGATGTAAATAAAACTACAGCGTGCAACAGGAAAATATTAGATTATTATAACTTCATAAAGAATAAATTATATAAAGACAAGTGTAAAATAGGTACCTATTTTATTTTATATAAAAACAATTCAAACCAAAAAAAAATTCTCAATACGAGGAGGGATGTAGTGAGAATGAGGTAGAATATAATGACTATTGATAACTTAATAATTTATTTTTGTACATAGTCTCCGAGTCTCTCTACACACTGAGTCCAGCACTTTTCCAAGGCTACAATCCCTTTCAAAAAAAAAAAAGCTTTGTCTTGGTCCTGCAAAAAGCTCTCCACGCCATCCATCACCTCGTTATCTTTGATGGCATTCCTCAACTTGGGAACTACATAATATTGGCCTGTAATAGTGGTTCCACGCTCCAGGTAATCTAATCAACAATATCATCCGATACTTAATTCAAGAAACGGGCATTTCATATGGAAGTATTCAATCCATATTAAAACAATATTTGAATATGAGAAAAGTCTCCGCAAGATGGGTGCCGAGAATGTTAAACGACAGTCGGAAACAAAATCAACTTGACATTTCGAAGATATTGTTGGACAAGTTTCAAGAAGCTTCTGAAAACTTTTTGTCTCGTTTTGTAACAATGGACGAAACATGGGTCCATCATTTTGATCCTGGGACAAAACAGTAATCTTCGCAATGGAAACGGCCATCATAACCGACCCCGAAGAAGTTTCGTGTCGTGGCATGGGCTGGCAAGGTTATGGCCTCAATATTTTGGGACTCGGAAGGGATATCTCTTCGATTGCTCAATACAATTTTCTCGACTTTCGCAACATTTTCTTGGGTGACTGACATTGATTGACGGCCGCAACGATGTTCGTCTGTTCGTCTTCCGTGCTCGTTCTCCCTATTTTGAAATAAAACTACGTTTACGGAATCTATCGCGTTTACTTGATTTTTATACTATCCCGACGTTTCGAACACTTTACAGCATTCATGATCACGGGTGGACTTAGATGATAGACGTCCAAGGCTGATATGTTATTTCAACGGTTTCATCTACCCACAGTATATAATTTAACAAAATTTTTCGTTTATTTATTTTAACCCACCTAATATTCGTTTAGAAACACAGTGAAATTATCTACTTCAAATTTTTTATGCTTACAACGTATGAGACTAAGTTAGTATATTAAAATGAGTATAATACTTCTCGTTAAACTATAAAATATTGTTTTATTTAGTGCTCAAAAATTCTACCACAAACTACCAATTACTACCAGTAAGAGGACAATCATGGTTATTAGTTTATATTATTAAATATATTGATTTTGCCCAAAAGCTAAGACTAAAAAGCTACCACCGGATCGGAACGCGGCCTGACTGAGAAAGATCCGGCCAGAAAACTCAGTAGGCAACAACTGTTATGGATTATTAAATTTTGTACGGAATTACTTAAGAGCTGAATTAAGTTTAAAATTTTTTAAAAGGCAAAATCTTATCACTCCTGTGGGTTTTATCTACACAATAAGCGCTAACTGTGTCTTGCAATCTTGTGGTGTGCCTGCTTGTATTCTGTTTGGTACGGCCTATCACAGGATTCCAGTTTGATGGTAAGACCCAGCCATCTTCTCTATTGAAATTGGGATGTTTCTTGATTTAAATAGCCTCACGTATCATTCTAGGGCGATATCGATGTTCTTTTGCGAGGATTTGAGGTTTGTCAAACCTAATGTAATGGCGGGTGTGGTCCTGTGTGTGCTCACAAATTGCAGACTTTGTATAGCGACGGTGCTTCACATCAGCTATGTGTTCTTTGATCCGAGTTGTTATGAATCTCTTTGTTTGCCCAATGTAGGAGAGACCACAATCACAATCCAGCTTGTATACTGCATCCTGTAAGGGTATATGGCACTTGACTGGTGGTAAAAATTGACTAATTCTTTTGCTTGGCTTATAGTAGGTTTTAATTGAAGCTTTTTTGAGAATGTAGCCAATCTTATCAGTGACTCCTTTAACATAGTGCAGGACTGCAGGGAGGCGCTCAACTGTGGGTGGCTTCACTCGGTTTCTGTGACGGCGGCGTGGAACCTGCAGCTTATTTGCATGTAAAACTTTCTTTACATGCTGCAACTCCCCAGCCAGGTGTTCTTCATCACAGATTCCTTGTGCTCTCCGAAACAAAGATTTAGACACGGTAGCCAACTGTGAAGAGTGGTGGTGAGACTCGTTCTCCCTACTCGAAATTGAGAAGCCCACCTTGCAACAGTGGAATACGGCGGAGCAGACTCTCCTAATGTTGCCTCCAAATAGCAATGAATCTCTTGCGTTAATAACGGCTCGCACTTCGTTTTTCTCCATTTTCGAGAACACGTTCCGATACGAAACAAACAAATGACTACATTCATAAAAAACAAAAGAGAATCGAAGATTTTAATATTACAAATATGTATCTGAGCTATACCTGCCAGTATTTATTTTTTTTCTTACCAAGGAGTATGTCGTTCTCACTACTTTTTGATCCCTCCTCGTAAATACCATCTTATCTTTGTTATGTATGTGTGTGTGTGGCTGTGTCCACCACCTTTGCGATATATATGTGTTACTTATAATGTTAAATGCACTCTTGGCTACAGCACCTGAGTGTGATCTGTTTGCTACAAGATGGATTGATATAAGTCGAGCATATCTGGGTTATTGTGAGGTAATGGATAGAAAGTAATTTAAATAATTTACTGTTTATATTATGTATTTTTGTTTTATTTTCAATTGTACTTATATCTATTATGTATAACGAATTGGTTTACTCTGTAATGTTATGCATTAATTTCTATAAATAAATAAATAATAAATCAGTGTGCTTTCTGCATTCGTATGTTTTACTTGTGTCCTTACGCGGATCTAACATTGGCGACGAGTACCCACAACGTATAAGAAAAAATGTCGGATCAACATTTTGGTATATTATCAATCTTTGACCACAATGTGCATGCCTGGAAGACATACAAGAGTAGGCTAGCACAGTGGTTTATAGCAAACGACATCACGGAGATCAGCGACACGACAGGGTCTAAACGACGAGCGATACTGCTGAGCGCACTCACGGATGGTACCTAAAAACTCGCTTCAGACCTTGTTTTGCCGAAGGAGCTTCAGGAGGTACCATATGAAGATATTTTAGGAATACTGGACAACCATTTCACACCCAAATACTGTGGGTTTGGTGCGGCAGTGCAGCACACCGAGGAGACTCCTACACAATGGGCAGCAAGGCTTCGCGGATTGACCGCTCACTGTGTATTTAGCAATGTAGAAGAAGCGTTGCGCGATCGGTTCGTGATGGCAATGCTGCCGGGACGCGAGCGTGATAAACTGTTCGCACAAGCTTGTCTGAGCTAACGCTGGCGGTTGACCTTGCAGAGACGCTGCGCAGCGCTCGTGCAGGGGCCGTAGGTTCCGCGCACCTCGCGGGGCAGCCAGAGCAGGAGCAGCAACTGTACAGGATCGGAACAAATACAAAAAACGCGCTATCGGTCGAAAGGTGTTCGGTGTGCGGTCGTTCCAATCATAAATCGTCTAAGTGTCGTTTCGCAAAGTACAAGTGCAAAAAGTGTAATGTAATAGGTCATCTTCAAAGAATGTGCCAAAAAGTAAATTACATAGCCACCAATGGCGTGGATGAAGATGAGAATGGTAAGCTTTTCAAAATTTCTTGTAACGGCGGCAAACCAATGACTGAAACTGTGTCAATCTCGAGGGTAGACCTGGAATTCGAAATCGATAGTGATTCTGCGGTCACCGTAATTTCTTACAATACGTACAGCAATTACTTTTTGGATATGCCGTTATCACCAACTAGGAAACGTTTGTATACGTATACCGGTAATAAAATAGGGTGCGTTGGAGTAACGCGGCTACCTGTCACGTACTCGGGACAAACCCAGGAGCTCGATGTGTACGTAGTGACCAACGGTAATGGCCCGCCCTCCTGGGGCCGATTTTATATCACGCTTTCAATTAGAATTATTGTTACCATGTAAGTACGTAAATGATGAAAAAAATATGTTCAACCAACTACAATCACAGTTTCCTGACGTTTTTTCTGATAAATTAGGCGTTTAATAAGTATAAAATTAAATTACAAGTGAAACCAGGTTCACAACCAGTGTTTTTTAAAGCCCGTCCCATTGTTATTGCTCTCAAGGACAAGATAAATAATGAAATTGATCGTTTAGTTAAGTTGGGTGTATTAAAACCAGTCGAAACTGCGGAGTACGCGTCACCGATAGTGCCGGCGTTAAAGCGTAACGGTACCGTTAGGCTGTGTGTCGACTACTCGGTCAGTATAAACAAACAGCTGATCGTGGAACAATATCCATTACCGACGGTTCACGAACTGTTTAGCAGATTATATGGCGGACAACAATTCTCTAAAATTGATTTATCTATGGCGTATAACCAATTTTTATTAAACGAGGATTCTCAAAAATTAACTTGCATTAATACATACCGTGGATTATATAGGTCTAGTGCACTATCAATTTTTCAGAAAGCGATGGAGGAATTCTTTCCGGTATGGACTGGGTTTTATGCCTGTTGGACGATATTCTTATTACAGGTCCTACAAAGGATATACACCTGCAAAGGCTAAAAACGGTCCTGGGGAATTCGCAAGACGCGGGGCTAGTCTTACAAAAAGAGAAATGTGACTTCTTTAAAAGTGAGATTAATTATTTGGGTTATAAAATAGATAAATATAGGCTCAAAAAATCCCCCGAAAAAGTGAGTGCTATTATGGAAGCACCAGTACCCACGAATGTACCCAAATTACAGTCATTCTTAGGTATGGTAAATTACTATAGGAATTTTGTAAAAAATGCCTCAAGTATTCTAAGTCCGTTATATGATTTACTAAAGAAGGGAGTAAAGTGGAACTGGAATCGGTCACACGATAAATCTTTTAGTAAAATTAAGCAAATATTATCTTCAGATCAGGTTTTGGCTCATTATAATTATAAGGCAAAACTAATTCTCACGGTTGATGCATCTCCAACCGGGTTAGGGGCCGTGTTATTACAGATAGAAACGGACGGGTCCGAGCGTCCTATATCTTTCGCGTCCCGCACGCTTACTTCGGCTGAAAAGAATTATGCACAAATACAGAAGGAAGCTACTACTATTATTTTCGGAGTACGTCGTTTTCACCAATATTAATTGTATGCCCGATCAGACCCATTCGTTTTAAGAACGGATCACAAGCCCCTACTTTTAATTTTTGGTCCGTATAATGGAATCCCAGAAGTGTCAGCAAATAGATTACAGAGATATGCTTTATTCCTTAGCGGTTACAACTACACCATAGAATATGTACGCAGTGATAATAATTGTGCGGATTGTCTGTCGCGAGCCTGCCTGCCCGAGCAACGTGCGAAGGGGGCGGGGCCGAGCTCAAAAAACTGCGCCGGCGGCGGCGTCGTAGCGCGCGATGATCACTCTTATGAATTAACGCCATTCGTCGACCGCGCCGCGTACGTTAACTTTGTAATAGACGGCAGTCTAAAACGCTAAAGGAGTTACGCGAAGAAACAAGTAAAGACTCAATCCTAGTAGCTGTCACTAAATACGTCACGAGCAGATGGCCTAAAAAAATTACGAATTTAAGGCTTAGGCCTTATTTTTTTAGTAGGCTACAACTTTCGTTTGAAAAGGGATGTCTTATGAGAGGGCATAAAGTATTTCTGCCAGAAAAGCTGAGGCAGAGTTATGTCACAATTACATGACTCTCACCTGGGCATTGTTAAGACAAAAGCGGCGGCTAGGGCACGTATTTGGTTCCCAGGAATTGATATCGCGTTGGAAAAAATGATAGGTTCATGCAATATTTGCGCACAACTACGACCGTCCCCTCCCCGTGCGCCGCTCACACCGTGGGAGTACCCTCAGAGTCCCTTGCACAGAATACACATAGATTTTCTTGGTCCAATTAACGGACACACATTTTTGGTGGTTGTAGACGCCCACTCCAAATGGGTGGAAGTTTATGACATGATCACTTGTTCGACCTCGTTGGCAGTCACTGATAAACTGTACGATTTTATGTCTAGATTCGGAGTGCCAGGAACAATAGTTAGTGATAACGGCACCGCGTTTGTTTCGCAAGAATTTAAAAAATTTTGCAGCTCTAACAGTATATCACACGTTACATCACCGAACAATCATCCGGCGAGTAACGGCCAAGCTGAGAGCTACGTTAAAATTGTAAAAAAGGGAATTAAATTATGCATCATGTCTGACGGTAACATAAGGCATAATAAATTGAAATTGTTAAAATATTTGTTTGATTATAGGAACTCTGTTCATACTACAACGGGAATGTCACCGGCTCAGTTAGTTTATGGTAGAAATTTAAGATCTCGGTTAGATTTGATCAATCCCAGGGTTATTACCAACCCATCATCTTCATCAAACTTACCTAATGTAGTGAAAAATAAACAGTATTCAAAGATTAAATCATATGGCGGTAAAAACAAACAAAAGTTCAAAATTGGTGATAGCATTTGGTATAAGAACATTGTAATGAACAGGTGCACATGGAATAGAGGTACTATTGTAAAATCAATAGGTAAAGTTATGTATCTAGTTCAAGACATTAACTCACTTTTATATGTTCGAAAACACACAAATCAGTTAGTTTTAAATAGAGATACATGGATTACCACAGCAAGGTGACGGCGTATCACCAAGCACGGGGCCTGTGCGGCCATCAAGTCAAGGGGGAGCGGAAAGTGGGTCGCAAACTGGGCAAACTTAGTCCTCACAGCACTTCGATAGCAACTCTCAGCCCTTATTGTCCTCAAACAATGGAACTACGGAGCAGTCGATAGTGCTCACTAACGACGAGGACTCCGAAGAATTTCATGAGGCTCAGTCGGAGGGCAGTAGTGAATCGCCGCCTAGTAATGAGCGGTTGCCTCACAGGAGTAATCCCATAACACATATGAAGTTGCGCGACATTCCTAGAATAGATTACAAAGACTACTTTTAGTATCTACAGTATTTTAAATATACAGTTCTATATATACAGTATTTTAAAATATAAGTTATTTTTGATGTTATTGCATGTTTGTTACCTCAGAATAGGGGGAGAGATGTTATGTATGTGTGTGTGTGGCTGTGTTCACCACCTTTGTGATATATGTGTTACTTATAATAAATCAGTGTGCTTTCTACATTCGTATGTTTTACTTATGTCCTTACGCGCGGATCAAACAATCTTATTATTTACGTTTTTTACGCAATCAAAGCTAGGTTATAGTATGGTTATATAAGCACTTAAAACACTCACAAATTTCACTACTTAATGTCTCTAACGAAAGTTTTAGTTCTACCACCATATGAGAAATTTACACTAAAATTGGTAGTTTGTACATACATACAAACAACCAATTTTAGTATAGATTTCTCTCTAAAATGTTTTTGATAGACTCAGCCAGGGACTGCAAGGCTTGACCTTGCTGTAGGAAACCATGGCTGGTGCGATCAAAACTTTGGGCCAGGGTCTCCATACATCGTGCATGCATCATCTCTACCTCCACTCTGCGTTCTTCAATGGCTATGAAACGTTCAGTTAAACTAGCCATTTGAGAGTTTCGCTGAGCTGGAGGTGTACGTTGTAATAGTCTTCGCCGCGCTTGCGTCATACGGCGGCGACGAGGAGCTGCGAGAACAATAAAACAATATGAAATGTAGTTTTTGTAACATAGATTATTTAAGCAATAATGATTGAATAACTAGATTACTTACATGATGAAGCACTGGTGGCTTGTCCTCTCTGCCCAAGAGACTCTGGTGCACGCAGAGGCTGTAATTTTTTTTCTTATTTAGTTTGACCTCAACATTAATAAATTATTGTTTCAATTGACCAGCATCCTTATTATCTACTCTTAGAGTTCAAAGAAAATTATTTCAAGTTCATGAAATGTAGGAAGTTTACCATAAGTACGTGATCCATTTCGAGGTTCCCTACTTTTTTAAAGAAAAAAGCACAGAAAATTCAAATTTAATGGAGAATGTTTATTATCATTTGAAAGAACATTCTTCGGCATTTATTTTTTGAAGATTATGTCTATCAAATGTTGGCCGTTGCTACGTCGCAGATAGTCCATCCGTTGAGTCCAATTTTCGATGACTCGTTCGAGCATTTCGACTGGTAACTGGCGAATGACACGCGTGATGTTTTCCTCCAAGGCCTGAATCGAAGCGGGATTATCCGCATAAACTTTAGACTTTACATGTCCCCACAGGAAAAAGTTTAGCGGTGTGATATCACACGATCTTGGTGGCCAATCGACCGGCCCAAAACGTGAAATTATGTGCTCACCGAAATGTTCTCTCAATAAATCCATTGATTGATGCGATGTGTGGGAAGTGGCGCCGTCTTGCTGAAACCAAATGTCGCCGAGATCACGAGTTTCAATTTCAGGCATCAAATAATCGGTTATCATGGCACGATAACGGTCGCCATTGACGGTTACGTTCGCACCGGCATCATTTTTAAAGAAATATGGACCGATGATTCCACCGGTCCACAAACCACACCAAACCGTTGTTTTTTCTGGATGAAGTGGCAGTTCTTGAATCTCTTCAGGTAGCTCTTCGTCCCAAATGCGGCAATTTTGTTTGTTTACATACCCATTGAGCCAGAAATGGGCCTCATCGCTAAACGAAATTTGCCTCGTAAACGTCGGATCTTCTTGGAACTTTTCAAGAGTACCTACATAGAGCGAAGCGATGTCGCTTGGGAAGGTCGAGCGGCTTCAGTTGTTGCACAAGCTGTATTTTGTACGCTTTCAATTTAAGATCTCGACGTAAAATGCGCCAAGTCGTTCCATACGTCAGTCCGAGTTGCTGCGAACGGCGCCGAATCGACTCTCCACGGTCTTCGTGTACACTCTCAGCTACGGCCGCTATATTTTCTTCACAACGTGCTGGACGTGGTCTATTCGGTCGAATATTATCCAATAATGAATTCTGGGTCTCAAAATGGGTGATGGTGTTGCGAATAGTACGCTCAGTAGGCCGATTATGTTGACCATAAGTTGAGCGAAGTGCACGAAACACATTCCTCACAGAACGTGAATTTTCATAATAAAGTTGAACGATTTGTAAACGTTGTTCAGGCGTAAGTCTTTCCATTATGAAATGCCAAACAATACTAAACAAAAATAGCACGACAGCATGACACGACTGACACGTGATCTGTCAAAAAAAGGCTATTGAAAAAAGTATCTCTACTTGAATCACCCGTTAGATTTTAGCATTTTTGTAACAAAACTAATAGGACCTACCAATTCCATAATTTCACTTGGTAGATGAGAAAATCCTCGCCGTGAAGGTCCAGGTTGAGGCTCCTGTTTAAAGTAAAAAAAAGACAAATTACATCCTGTTTAAAGTAAAAAAAGGCCAAATTATATTCAACTTATACCACCTGGTACCAAAAAATAGCATACACCATTACAGAAAACTAATCCCTACCATTGCTAACATCCCTGCCTGAACCGTCATTGAGTCGTGCTCAACCTCTACTGAAAATTGATACCCCTAAATCAAAATTTATGATGACATAAATTGTTACTAATAAAATGAACTAAGGATACTGTTACAATCAAGTATTTATTTATTATTATTTACCTGCAATATGCTCTCAGAATTGCCTGTAGATGCTGTAGGCTGCTCATCACTTATATTCTATAAAAAAAAGATAACATTGAACATACTTATATTCTTATAAAGTTCAGCTTTAGAAATTACTAGCCTTTGCGCCGCGGCTTCGCCGCAGCCAAAAGCTAGTTTTTCGGTTATATCTCAGGTTCCCGATATAATAGCAGGATAAAATGTATACCAATTTTTAAGTCTAATCAAGGCCTTTCAAATAAAAAAAAGTTGCATCTAAATACGTCCAGTAGTTTCTGCGTGATGCGCGAACAAACAAACAGACAAACAGATAAACAGACAAAAATTCTAAAAAAAATTGTTTTGGGTTTAGACACGCCTATATAGCCTAAACAACCATTTTTTCTAAAATATCTTGAATGTACAGATACAGCTCTGTTACAGTTTTATAATAGTATAGATGATACAAATATAGGTTACATTTATCTCACTTACCAACAAAAAAGCTGGACTATGGCTAGCAACTGGTGGAGAAGTCGGTGATATAGGTTCTGGCTTCTCATCAGGCGGGTTCTAAAATAGTAATCAGAAATATTAGCATTTCTGGCATTTCACTTCCAACTAATAGTACAAGTAGGTATTTATGTTAGATAGGTAGAATGTTATCATACTTCAAACGGATTAATTTCTATCTCCTTGTCCCCAATAGTAAAGCCTTCGCCACCAACCAATGCAACGAACCGCTCTTCTATAGAGGTTAAATGAATTTCTTCCTCCACTGCATCACCACCAGTACGACGCCTAGCTAAATTTTGTTGACTGAACTTTTTTTTAAGGGCTGATTTTTTATCCTTCCAGTACTAAAACAAGCAGAGTAGAGTATAGAGTTAGTAAATAAATTCCTACTAAGGTACCATACAGGTACATAGTTAAAGAATAATTAAAAAGTCAACTGACCTTAGCCCATTGCTGCCAAGTTTTAATGCAGCCATTGCCCTCACTATTGAGAACAGTGGCAACCTCCTGCCAAGCTGTTCGAGTACGATTTCTTGCATGAGCGGTACGGGCGTGTCCAGAGGCAAGAAACTTGTGCCTATCAAACATATCTGCCAATTTTTCTAGCTGGGATTGAGTAGGGACCATTGAACGAGACATGTTTGCTAAAATAAATCAGATTTCTGTTATTCTATTAAAATTATTACGATTTTTAAAGAACCAAACGAGTAACAATGAAACTTTAATCAAAAACACTAAAATACGATAAGCACAGTTTTTCCTTTCTTTTAACAACAAAACAAATTTTATAATGCAGTACAGTATAATGCACGCAATACAAAAAATTGAGAGGGCGAAGTTTTTTTGTTTGTAAACAAAAACAAACAAGTGGTTGGCTTGGGGACGCTCCGCAATCTTGATATTTTTAAAGATACGAAGCAAGCAACGGTTATGTGGCATTCTGTCACGCAAACTAAAATAATTAAAGTAAGTTGACACAAACTTTCTTCTTAACAAAAACTGCAAGTTTACTAACTACTAAACCATTTTTGCATGAATAAAAATTATTAACATATTATTATTTAGGTATTTTTATATATATTTTTAGCATTTCACATGCTTTCTTATCGACAATAAGCTTGTTCAAGCTCTAACTCGCCTTACAGAACAGCGAGGAACAGCACAAACTCCAGTTCGACGTCGAATTGAAAATATTAAAACAATAACAATTCTAGCAACGCTGTGCTCGACGTCGAATTCAAGGCTGGCTCGACGTCGAGTATAGCTTCGAATGGTTACGGTAGACAATTGCATACCAGAGCTACCATCGAAATCCCCAACCAGAAATGCGCTCGTTGCTGAAAATGAGGAGGCAGTTGATAAATATATTTTTCTTTACTAGATTCTGCCTTCGACACAGTTTGGGACTATATACAGGGTGTCCCGTGGCAGATTTAGGATTTCTTGATAAAATTAAAGGATGTTATTATTTTAGTATATAAATACATATATTTGACATAAAAAGAAAGGCGAGACGTGCGGATTTCATTTTTTGCAGATCACTCCATCCAAATGTTTTCCATCGCGACGCGCTGCAGCACTGACCGAGGAATAGCGTTCACTTCTCGCACGATATTTTCGTTTTAATCCGATAGATCCATCGGGTTGCTGTCGTAAGGGAGAGTGGGTAACAGTGGATCACTTATTTTTTAAGTAATGCATTTTTAAATTATACGGCTAAATGATTAATTTCTGAAATTAAATCATAATGTAAGTGTCTAATCTTTAAAGGACAAGGAATTTAATATTCCATAAACTTACAAGTTATAGCTACTTTAAAAAAAAATTGGGAAATGATCCACTGTGACCTTGTAATACGTCACTGGATCAATGCATGTGTAACAGTGAATCGCCAACTCGCTTCAGTCCCATTTTCGTGTCCATGTGTAATTTTAGTTACATAATAAATTCTTTTGTCTTTTACTGGAAATTCGACGATTATAAAATCACTTTCTTTCGGCATACTTTTAAGTACAAGAAAATTCTTGGGATCTACTGCCTCATAATCATCTTCCACGTTTCCAAATGTCGGTTCCTCTTCAGAATAAATACTTATTTTATCTTCACCTTCGCTTCCTTAAGGTTTAGAGCGTTACTCATCTGTTCTGCAGTGTGAAGTCCGATATTAGTCTTCCTAACCCGATTACGAGACGTTATTACCTACAAATAAGTAATCCACTGTAACCTAAAACGTATTGATTCACTGTGACCCTTTGGCCGATATGGAATAAGAATATAAACAAAAAAAAAACTACCAACTTTAAAGCCAAAACAATTACGCAACGGTTTATAATGGATTTAAGATATAATAAGAGTACGAAAAAATACAAACATTTACATTTCTCATTCATTTAGAAAGAACAAATTTTAAAATTACGTAAATAATAGTTTCGGTACTTAGCTACTGAGCGGTGCGTCACAGCGTGTCTTCCCGCTTTGATATCGCGTAGTCGATTAGTGAGGGGTATGAACGCCTGGACAAAGGACAACAACGCGTTTATTTGTGTGCGTAAGTGCAGCACATACTGAGTTAAATTGAATAATCCACTGTATCCCGCGATCCACTGTTACTCTCCCCTAACTGTTTCGTTTTAAGTACCCCCATAGAAAAAAATCTAATGGGGTGAGATCTGGCGATCTGGGTGGCCATGCGATGTCCCCAAATCGGCTAATCAATTTTCCAGAGAATTCTTCGCGAAGGCTCATGGTGGCTCTTGCTGTGTGAGGCGTGGCGCTATCTTGTTGAAACCACGTGTGAGAGCTGTTCGATGGACGTTCTCTAAGTTTCAGAATAAAATATTCGCTAATCATGCGGCAGTAGACATCACCATCCACAGTTACGGTTACTCTACGAGAATTATCAAAGAAAAACGGTCCAATTATTCCATTGACAGAAAGAGCTGCCCAAACGCTTACTTTCGGGCCTCTGCAATTTTTGTTGGTGTTTTAACCGCAGGTTTGTCCTTTCGGCGCCCAATAGCGGCAGTTTTGTTTATTGACAAATCCATTTAAATGAAAATGAGCTTCATCACTAAACCAAATTGTGTTAACAGTTCGGAATCAGCGCAACATGTTATCACAGAACTTTTTGCACTCTCTGTAGTCATTAGGTTTGAGCTCCTGTACCAATTGGATCTTGAAGGGGTGGAATTTAATGTCCGAGCTTAAAATAAGGTGCACCGTGCATTTTGCCAGCCGCAAACTTGACGCTCTCTTGCGTACGGACTGGCGGAGATTTTCTCGCACGCTGCTTACAACACGTTCAATGTTTTGGGCAGTCCTCGACGTTCGGCTGGGACCTGGGCGTGGCTCATTAACTGTTGAACCTGTTGCAAGAAACTTCTGAACCCAGGTCCATATCAAATTTTAACTCAGTGCTTCACTTAAGCGACGAATATTGTAGTGAGAATAAAATCTCCGGCGAGCAACAGTGCACGAATGGTCAAAATACGCTTCAACTGCGCAAACGCGGTGCGCGCCAGTCCACTGCGACATCGTGACATACCAATCCGCACAAATGCCGCGCCAAACTGTAACCCCTCCCCGGTCCCCGCGCAACCTTTGGAAAAATATTCTTCAAATCCTAAATCTGCCACGGGACATCCTGTATATGCTAAAATTCAAGGTGATAGGTAGAGTAGTTATAGAGTACAAGCGTAACAAACAAACGCACATTCTATTTATAATATTACTAAGGATGTCCTCAAAAAATAATGTAAATATACTCACAGGGTGTAAAGCCCACAAATTCAAATTCTACTAGCTGGGCATTGTCTAGGCTCTGCCTGTCAGCTTCTATCACATCAGTTACAGAGCCTAAGATATAATATTTAGAGGACCCAGCTTGCTCCTCTGTTTCAGGCACGCCTGCCAGCTGGTTCAGACAATCTGCACATAAAAACGTATGAAGAAATGGCAAACAGATGATAAAATGTTTTATTATAATAATACTACATGGGTGGCAAACAAGCATAAGGCCCACGATGGTACGTGGTTACCTTATCTTATAGACACTAGTTACTGAGAAAGGGAGACTTATGCTTCACCAAAAAAAGGGTTAGGTGCAGAGAAGTGTAAAAAGGAGAGGATAGTTAGCTTTGGGCTTACGGCACTCTCAGTCACCGTATGAAACGCACTGATCTTTTGTGAGAATGGTACTTCCTCGATCGAGCCAGCCCATTCGCACTGGGATTACCAAGGTTCTCTACCACTAGAAACTCAACACAATATATTTGAACAATTCTTACCCTCGCCGTCCGGGCGCTTTTCCCGCGGCCTTGGAATGCGTGGTGGAGTGGAGGTAGTGGATACTCCCGGCAGATGAGGGCAGGCCATGCGGGGTGGTGATGGGTTTCTGAAAAATGTGGACGTAGTTATTTTCTTTAATAAGACGCTTACATTAGCTTAATATGTATGTTATATAGAGGGTCTGACGTAAATAATGGATAACCCGTTAATCGGAGTAGTCCTGATGTCAGGCTACAAGAAAATCGACTTTTTATTTTAGGATTGCCATCGGTGTGAAAACGGTAGACAATTTTGTATATTTTCTTTTCCTTCTTTGCTCATTCAGTCGGTCACCATTTCAACAAAATAACTTATTTTATTGTACATTTTTTTTGTACCTGACTCCTGGATACTTGTATTATTATATTAGATTACTATATTACACATTATTATTGCAAAATACTGTCAAATAAATGTACTATGCTATAGCTGCCCATTATCTTAAAAAGCCTTGTTTATGTAGATTTTAAAAAGGTATTATACATGCGTACTTTATAAGCAATATTAGTTACACAAGCGAAATAACTTAGCAAGGTCAACATTTTGGTTTAAAGAAATGTGTCAAATCACGATGATTTAGGCTCCTAATATGATTTCATTCAATAAGAATTTGCTATTTTATCACTTAATTGTCATCAATTTACCGTTTAACTGTGCCACAGGACTGTCTTATTTTCATAGTTACCACATAGTAATATAAAAATGGACAAACACGACAACAAGGAGCCCTGAAGAGATACAACATAAAAATGAACAAACACGACAACAAAGGGCCCTCCTTGCATGACAAAGGAACCATTTATGTTCGTTGTTACTTGGAAGAAGTGCACTGTCTCTTTCACAGTCCCCTTATGTAAGAAAGACGGTGGCACCTTTCGTATTTTTTTCGTTACAATGCATGTATCTCTAGACCTGTATGATTTCGAATGTCACATGCGATCTTGCTTACTCTGTGCTTTTCTTGGTTATTATATTTTGATATATGACTTTGTTTTGCCTTGTGATTTGGACTAGTTAACATGATACTCCTGATGACTCTGCTCATCTTTATCGTGTTTTGTCATCGATTGGAACAGTTAGTGTGTCGGAGAATGTGAAATGGACAGTGCGCTTCTTCTAAGTAACAACGGACATCAATGGTCCTTTTCACCCGCAGAGAGGGCCTTTTGTTATCGTGTTTGTTCATTTTTACGTTGTATCTCTTGAGGGCTCTTTGTTGACGTGTTTGTCCATTTTTAAATTACTATGTTGTATCCTTTTGAATTTGGAATACCTAGCGTTTTGATTGAAAATTATGAAATAATTTTCTAGTACTTGCTAGTCGCATGCAATATCTAACTATGAAAATAAAACACTCCTGTGGCACAGTTAAACGTTAAATTGATGACAATTAAATGATAACCTAAATCATCGTGATTTAACACATTTCTTAAAACCAAAATGTTGACCTTGCTAATTTATTTCGCTTGTGTAACTAAAGTTGCTTATAAAGTACGCATGTATAATTCTACAATCGAAAGAATCTACATAAACTAGACATGTTTTTAAGAAAATGGGCAGCTATAGCTTAGTACGTAGTATGCCGTAGTTTGCCGTGTGGGGCCGGCTTTAGAATTGTCCCACCCCTCCACCCATGGGAGTCGTAAGAGCCGACTGAGGGAATACCGGGGGAGTAGGCAGCAGCACTCCCTCGAGTATTAACAACATCCACTGCGATCGCCAACCCGCCTGCCAAGCGTGGCGATTACGGCACTATCGCCCATTCTTGGGAAGGCCTATGTCCAGAAGTGGACGTTAAAAGGCTGATGGATGGATGGATGGATAGCTTAGTACATTTTTTTTTAATGATATTTTGACATGAAAAAAAAAATTAACTAACAGAGTGCTTAAAATGTAAAATTTGACAGTAGTTTGCATTAATAATGTCTAATATAGTAATCTGATATAATAATACAAGTATCCAGGAGACAGATACAAAAAAAAGTACATTAAAATAATTGTTATTTTGTTGAAATGGTGACCGAATGAACGAGCAAAGAAGGAAAATAAAAAAAATATAAGTACAAAATTGTCTACTGTTTTCACACCAATGGCGATCCCAAAATAAAAAGTAAATTTTCTTATAGCTTGACATCAGGGCTATCTCCGATTAACGAGTTATCCATTATTTACGACAGACCCTGTATATAGTATCTATATATACTATACTAGCGGACCCAACAGACGTTGTCCTGTCCGAAAACATTGTCTAAGGATTATTTTCATAAAAAAATGGGGTTGTGTGAGAAATTTTATTGTTAGGTTGGTACCGGCGTCTCCCGCGAAGGTGCGACGCTCCGCATGCGGATGCGTCGCTCAGTAGAGGGTACCCGGAAAGGTAAGCCGCCGGCGGACTACCGAAGGAATGTGACATAGTTCCAGTGGCCCGCCAAGAAAGGCGGAGAGACGGCACACGGCGGGTTTCTTTAGTGGGTGAAGGCCCCACACTACCCTGTTCGTTGCCCCGAACGACGGGGTGTGCGGTTAGGAACATTTTCTCCCGCCTTAACAAAAAAAAAAAAGTTTGGTACCGGCGCCACCTACCGGGTCCAAATGTGAATCTAAAATTCTAAACCATCCTGGTACTTACACAATCATACGCAAAAAGAATCTGTGTTATGTTAGTTTTTGAAATTTTTTTTTTTCAAATATAAATTACACTCAACATGGGTTATAAAATGTATATACCGTTTATATTTTTTGGGTGGCGCATCTGGCATTAGAGAAGCTGACACCACTTCCTGTCCCCGCACGGCCAGCAGATGTTTTCTTTGGGCAGCCGATAAATCATTCAGTTGTCTTTTCTCGGCTGCCCTTACCCTCTTTAGCTTTTTACGCTCCTCATTTAAGCTAAAATATTCCAAAACATAATTACAACACCCATCAAATAAAAATTTACAGTTGTGGGCCCACTTGCCCACTGATACCGACACATCTTTGCTAGTACTTCTATCCCGAGAAACAGTTTTAGCTAGCAGCATTACTGTGTCAATTTGAAGGACTCCGAAATCAGTAAAATGACAGCACGAAATAAATACTGTAAGTTGACTAGCAATGTGCAATATGCGTGGGAGGAGCGGGTACCAATAATATACAAAATTAATTACAGAGAGCCATGGGAGTATGCCTGCTCTTGACTGCCATCTCTGACTCCGGAAGTTGAAGGTCCAGCAATGTCACTAAATACAGAAAATATATTACTTTGGAAAATCCAAAACTGCACGCCTCATAATCTTCATTTTTCACAATAAAATTGATTATTTGATAAGTAACTAATAATGTATTGGTCTTACTAAGTAGTTTTCAATAAATCACATAAATAGCGCTAATTTCAAAAAATGCTAATGTTTTTCATGTCTTATACTTCCCCATCTAGCGCTAACTTTAAGAAGTACTAATATATTGGTCTATATAAGTAGTTCTACGAAATAAGGTATAGGCTATAGCGCTGGTTTTAGTGTATCACTGTGCCATCGAGTTGAGCGTAAATATTCACTATTTTGTTTGTTTATTTAATAACAATTAAACCACATCGAATCAGACCGTGCAAAGTAATAGGGCTCTATTCGTAATTGTACTGAAGTAAATAAGAAAAAAAAGACTTGATTAGTAAAGTATTTCGGTTGTTATCGTGTTAACGTACATTACCTACAACAAACAGACGTCCAAGACAGAACTTTTTCAAACAGTTTTTTAACTAGCTTAAACAGTTTTTTAACTAGCTTAAATATCAAAAATGGCATAAAAAATATAATGAGTGTCAAAAATAGTGTTTTTCTTGATATGTGTGTGTATATATTGTTTTACAAGTGCAATATGTGATAAATAGAGACATTTGAAGTTTGAAAAATCAGTTGTTCTACGTAAAACGAGAATAGTACCCACCTCAACGCTTCACTTATGAGGCGTGCAATAGGTAGTTATTTTCTTATCAACATTTCTCATATTATGATCAACAATCGATATAGAATTGTCTTTATTGAGAGTTATGTTACACATGGCCATAAAGAAAAATAAAAAGAGTAAGTGTTTTACGGCGGACTCCCTATCCACATCATCAGTGGAGTTTTAGAACATAAGGGGTCTTCACAGTAATCTCGGCGCCGTCCATCACCATCTCGAGACGGCGCGGCCTGCCTTTGCTCTTTTTGACGGAGACGCAGATAGGCGCTCCGGACGACATTTTGTACCTTAAATACCACGGCTACGAACTGGAGCATTCCTTCCATCGTAAAGACGGGGTGTGCGAATTCGTTCGGAGTGATGTCTGCTGTAACCGCCTTCGGGGCCTTGAACATGGCGAACTGTCTATTTTATTGCTACGCGTAGAATATGGTGGAACAGACCGCATCTACGCGTGCCTTTACAGGACCCATGGCAGTGATTTGGGGTCAACTCATCTTTTCGAGAACGTCGAACGGCGGATGAACGAAATATTGGACCAGTTTCCATCTGCGGAGGTGGTGGTCCTTGGTGACTTCAATGCTCACCACAAAGAGTGGCTGGGGTCTCGGTCTACTGACCTCCCGGGTCGACAACTCTTCAATATGGCTTCGGCCTATGGTCTCTCTCAACTGGTAACACAGCCTACCCGTGTCCCAGATATTGAGTCATGAGCCCTCCTTGTTGGACCTTCTGCTGACTACAAATCCACACGGATACCGGGGGTGGTTGGTGCTCCTTTAGGATCATCCAATCACTGCCTGGTCCGCGGCACTGCCCTTGTTGCGAGAACCAATAGCTTTCCAGCGAATGGGTCTCGTAGAGTCTGGAAGTATAAGTCAGCAGATTGGGATGGACTACGCGAGTTCTTCGCGTTCTACCCTTGGGAGCAGCTATGCTTCTCTAGGGACCCCAACGTCTGTGCGGACTGCATCACGGAAACGGTGATTATGGGGATGGAGTTATTTATCCCCAGCACCAAAATACCGGTTGGCGGTCGCAGCCGTCCATGGTTTAGCAAAGCCTGTAGGACGGCTGCACGCCAGAAGCAGTCCGCATACCTGGCCTGGAATAGGGCCAGGAAAAGTCAGGATCCGACCGCCAAAGAGGAGAAGCGGAAATTTAATGCTGCTTCCAGGTCCAACAAGAGGGCTATGGCCGAATCCAAGGCAGAACACATTGCCAGAATTGGCGAGCGACTTGCAAGCTATCCCAATGGGAGCCGAGCTTTCTGGTCGCTCGCCAAGGTAGTACAGGGCAACTTCTGCCAGTCTAGTCTCCCACCACTGCGGAAACTGGACGGCAATTTGGCCCATAGTGCCGAAGAGAAAGCCGATCTTTTGGGCCAACTCTTTGCCTCAAACTCGACTTTGGACGCCGGAGTGGCCACACCACTCACCATCCCTCGGTGTAAAAGCTCCATGTCTGAAATCCGCATTACGCACCCTGCGGTCAGGCGGGAGCTGCTGCTACTGGACGTCCATAAGTCGAATGGGCCGGATGGCATCCCTGCGGTGGTTCTTCGAACGTGCGCCCCTGAGTTGACCCCCGTCCTTACGCGCCTGTTCCGCCTTTCATACAGTACCGGCAGGATTCCTACTTCGTGGAAGGTAGCCCTGAAGTCGAGCGCTCTCTAGGGCGGGCCTCGGAATGGGGAGAAAAGAACTTGGTTCAATTCAACCCTACGAAGACACAGGTTTGCGCGTTCACTGGAAAGAAGGACGCAATTGTTGTGACGCCCCAGTTCCAAGGGGTAACTCTCCCTGTCTCCGAGAGTATTGGGATCTTTGGCATCGACATATCTAGTAAAGTCCAGTTCGGGAGTCATTTGGAGGACAAAGCCAAATTGGCGAGCAAGAAACTGGGCGTCCTGAACAGAGCCAAGCGGTACTTCACACCGAGGCAGCGACATGTGCTGTATAAAGCACAAGTCCGCCCTCACGTGGAGTTCTGTTCACATCTCAGGACAGGCGCACCAAAATACCAGCTCGACCCACTTGACTCCCTGCAAAGACGCGCTATTCGAATTGTCGATGATCCCAATCTCACGGATGAGCTGGAGTCGTTGGGGCGGCGGAGGGACTTGGGCTCTCTATGTGCTTTATCGACTCTTCAACGGGGAGTGCTCTGAGGAACTGTTTGAGGTGGTACCAACATCGCCGTTTTACCACCGGACCACGAGACGCCGTACTAGAGTTCATCCATACCACCTGGAAACGATCTCGTCCAAGACGGTTCATTTAAAGCGTTCTTTTCTACCACGTACGTGTAAGATCTGGAATGAACTTCCTGCTGCGGTGTTTCCCCAGCGTTACGACTTGTCCCTCTTTAAACGAGGTTTGAGAAGAGTACTTTACTCACGGTAGGCGGCGACTTGGCTGTGCCCCTGGTGTTGCCATAGTGCATGGGCGGCGGTTACTACTTACCATAAGGTAGGCCGTTTGCTGGTCTGCCACCGTTGTCAAAAAAAAAAAAAACTGGAAAATCTTGATGATATTTAGAACTACTCAATTCTTTCTGTAATTTCGTCAGTATATAAATACATCACTTCACTTTACGCACAATAATTTATCTTTATGTAAAAATAACTAGATCAGACGGGAACCATTAATTTTTTGGGAATGAAAAGTATCGTAAGTACTTATGTCTTTTTCTGGGCTGCAAACTATATGTACGGCAAAGCCTAGCAAACACACAAACTCACTTTCGCATTTATAATTTTAGTAAGAGTTACAAAACGATGTTTGTAAGATTAGTAATGATAAATAAATATACTTTGGAAAATCCAAAAGTGCATGCCTCATAATCTTAATTTTTCACAATAAAATTGATTATTTGATAAGTAACTAATAATCTATTAACAAGTAGTTTTCAATAAATCACATAGATAGCTCTAATTTCAAAAACTAGTAATAAGGTTTTAATGTCTTATACGTTATCTAGCGCTAATTTTAAGAAGTACTTCTATATTGGTCTATAGAAATAGTTCAAGTAATTCTCACGAAATAAAGTATAGCGTAGCGCTGATTTAAGATTCGAGCGTAAATATTCACAATTTGTTTGTTTATTTAATTAAACCACATCGAATCAGACCGTGAAAAGTAATAGGGCTCTATTCGTAATCATACTAATTCGTAAAAGAAAAAAAAGACTCGATTAGTAAAGTATTTTGGTCGTTATCGTGTTAACATACTTTACCTACAACAAACGGACGTCCAAGACAGAACTTTTTCAAACAGTTTTTTAACTAGTTTAAATAACAAAAATAGCATCATATCATGAGTGTTAAAAATTGTGTTATTTTCTTGATATGTGGAAAATCAGTTTTTGTGCGCGGAACGAGAATAGTACACACCTCAACGCTTCGCTTATGAGACATGCAATATGTAAACTCAATACATTTATTTGCTAGGCTAGAGTACTAAAGTACTTAATATACTATAAAAGTGCCGACGTAGTAGTCATAAAAAAATTGAAATATAAAATTTGGTCCAAAAAATAAATTGTGGTGGACCACCCTTATCACTTAGGGGTATGAAAAATAGTTTACATCCTATTCTCAGACCTACTGAATACCTATACACACAAAATTTCATAGAAAACGGTCAAGCCGTTTCGGAGGAGAATAGCGACAAACACTGTGACAATGGAATTTTATATATTAGATAAACTATGATTGTATAATGCATTCTCCATTAAATATATTTTTAGCCTACTTTACAATGTATGTCCGTTCCCTTCTTTCCAAACCTTTTAGTAGTTTATTGTATATAATTCGAGCCATACAGAATAAGCTTACCGACGCGCCTGGAGTACATGGAGGCACGTCTGGAGCACTATTTTCCAAATCCATCCTTTTGGGGTTATACCGACAGTTATCAAAATATAGGCGGTGAAGTCTTCTCTAGCAATACTTTATTGAACAATACCTGTAACTATAGTTAACAGTTACAGCACCAAATCACTGATTAAGTTAGTTTTAAATTACAATTATGGCGATCCGTCGACGACGTGCGGCCACTGTGGCGTCTGCAGCCCAAGTGACGCCAAAATGGCCGTCGGTTTAACGTTCCGCCAGAGTGACACTGACAGTTCACTCTTATCTATGTAGTTTTGACGGTGGCGCCCCGGTTGCGCCGTCAAGCTTTATTGCATTAACATTGTTCTCAAACTGTGCATGCATATGCACAGCATACTGTTATGTCGTCTATTTATCACAGGCAAGGAAATAGTTGCAGATTCAACTTATCAAACATGACCACTTCCAAAATAAATACCTGTACAAGGCAATGTTAAAAGCTTTAATGTTTTAAAATAGGGTTTACAACTCTCCCATCATTTTAATCTGAACATGACCATTATCGTTTTTGGACCTTGAAGGCTTCACTGTTAGTTGAGTTGTGGCAAAAAATTATCCCATATCTGATCTGTGACACGACTAACACATGCTAAGCTGTAAGCAGAGCGTCAATGTTGAGCATTGGATTTGTATAAATTATATGCACAACTTATTTCTTTACCAATGTATCAATATGATCTTTCCAGTTTAATTTATTATCTACAAATTTAGCTGTACTGATTTCTTTATGTTATTGTTATATGTATTGCACAATAAGATAGATGATATATGTTGGCTAAAGTGCATAAAGTTTGTTTTATGATTAATTTTTAGATTATTATTATCAATACATTGTATTATTGATTTAAGAGCTAGATTAATGACATTGTTATAGATATAATTATAACTACATTTAATGGTTATAATACTGTCATCTTAAAACAGCGTCACCAGATGATCAGTGTAATTTGGTAAATCATTTATATACGAGGGGTGATCCAAAAGTAATGATAATTGGTTACTTCAGGTCCACATAAAAATCCAAAAATAATATTTTTCGCTAGCCTATACACTCACTACGTCAGCCTAAAAAAATCATATAAATAGGTCAGGATTTCCGGGAGATACATTCATTTGAATACGAACTGTCGAAGAGATAACATCAACATGGAGAAAAACGAAATTAGAGCTGTGATCAAGTACCTCTGTTTGAAAAAAATGTCTACAAAAGACATACACTGTGACTTGGTGGAAACATTGGGGGATTCTGCTCCTCCATATTCTACAGTTGCACGCTGGGCCAAGGAGTTTAAGCTGGGCAGAACATCCACTGAAGATGAACATCGCGAAGGACGCCCATCCACGTCCCTCACAGAAGACAACGTGAAAAAAGTCGAAGATGTTGTGTTGGCAGATCGAAGAGTGACCATCAGGCATGTAGCTGAGGTCACAGGGATCTCATATGGAAGCGTTCAAAGAATCATTTCGAACGAGTTGCATATGAAAAAGGTCTCTGCGCGTTGGGTTCCCAGAATGTTAACCGACGAGCAAAAGAAAAAACGAGTTGACATTTCGAGGGTCAATCTCGAAAAGTTCCAAGCAGATAAAGAAAATTTTTTGTTGCGTTTTGTGACTATGGATGAGACCTGGATCCACCATTTTGATCCTGAAACAAAAAAACAATCGATGACTTGGAAGCGAGCCTCCTCACCGACGCCAAAGAAATTCAAAGTCTCAAGTTCGGCGGGAAAGGTTATGGCGTCTGTTTTTTGGGACGCTAAAGGAATAATTTTGGTGGAATATTTGGAAAAGGGAGCCACTATTACGGGCTCTTACTACGCAGACCAAATAAGAAGATTACGGGAGGCCATTAAGGAAAAAAGACGCGGCAAACTGCGAGCTGGAGTGCTGTTTCACCAAGACAACGCACCGGCTCACAAAGCCGCAGTTGCGATGGCTGCCATTCAAGAAACGGGATTCGAACTGGTCGAACACCCTCCCTATTCGCCAGATCTGGCTCCTAGTGACTTTTACCTCTTTCCTCGGCTCAAGGAACACCTCCGAGGCAAGAAATTTGAAGACAATAGCGAAGTTATGGCCGCTGTTGAGGCGTTTTGGGAGGGTCAAGAAAAGGATTTTTTTTCAAAGGGAATCCTGGGTTTAGAAAAAAGATGGACTAAATGTATTGATTTGTTAGGAGACTATGTAGAAAAATAAATTATTATTTTAACTTTAATTACCGTGTTTTATTTTCATTATCATTACTTTTGGATCACCCCTCGTATACTAGAAAAAGGAGTGGGCCTAACACACTGCCTTATGGTACTCCAAATTTTACAATTAATTTGTTTGATTGATATATTTGTTCACACTTTGTGCTTGTATTTATTGCATGTATAAACATTATATTGTCTAATTTACTACCGGTGGGGACATTTGAGCACCGGTCTTCTCTCAATAAGAGAGGAATAGAGGTACTGACCAGGACTGGGATAACTATAAGTCAACTAAGTCTAGGTACAAGAAACGTCTCAGGTACAGAAGCAGGTGTGCTCATGGCACAACTTCTGTTCCGATATAGAGAATGGCGCACAGGCTAACAGGGTAAGTAAAGTTATTTGTAACCAGCCCACGGTTACGTTGGGATCCCTACGCAAGCCAGACGACACCCTCACTAGGTCACGGAAGGAAGCGGAATACATCTTGGTACAGACGCACTTCCTCGACTGCGATATGTTGCAGTCAGTCCGCTGGACAGATGAGGAGGCCATCCCATCTGAAGCAGAATGGCACTAAACACTTGATGTTGCCCACAAAAAGTACGGCGGGCCATTAATAGCTTTAATTCATACAAATCACCAGGCCTGGATGGGATATTCCCTGCCTTGCTTAAGTGGGGCGGGGAGGAACTCATTCAAATACTCACCACAATTCTAGCCGCCTGTCTTGCTCATAGGTACGTGCCGAAAAGTTGGAGAGAAGTCAAGGTGATCTTCATACCCAAGCCAGGTAAGAGCGACTACTCGGCCCCAAATCCTACAGACCTATTAGCTTGACCTCTTTTCTGTTAAGAACACTGGAGAGGTTGTGCAATAGGAACCTGAAGGAGGAGGTTCTACTAGGCGCCCCCCTGCACCCACATCAACACGCCTACTGTCAAGGCAAATCTACAGAATCGGCACTTCATGCAGTGGTATGCAAAATTGAAGAAGCGATTTCAAGCAAGTCTATATGTCTAGGCACCTTCATAGACATCGAGGGAGCCTTTGACAAGACCAAATTTGCTAGCATAACTGCACCATTCGAAAAACATGGAGCAAATGCAGTTATGATCCAATGGATAAATAACATGTTAAGCAAAAGGATCGTTAAGCTTAGCACAGGCGGGACACACAAGGCACTGGTGGCCAAAGGATGCCCTCAAGGGGGTGTGCTCTCACCGCTACTGTGGAATTTAGTAGTAAATGATCTGATTGCTACACTGAACAACAATCATTATTATACGGTTGGCTATGCCGACGATCTAGTGATACTGACATGCGGGAACAGTACAAGTACAGTATGCGACGTTACACGCTCTGCGCTGGTAATCGTGGAACGGTGGTGTACTATCAACGAACTAACAGTCAATCCAAAAAAGACGGAAATGGTGATGTTCACTAACAAACGCGACCTGGGCAACTACCGACCGCCCAAATTTTTTTTAAAACAGAACTCCAGTTATCAACACAGGTTAAGTATCTAGGCGTAATTCTTGACTGTAAATTAAACTGGAGTAATAATTTAAATAGTAAAATAGATAAAGCTACAGTCGCCTTCTGGCAATGCCGCAGAATGATAGGTAAAAGGTGGAGCCTAGACCCTAAAATCGTTCTATGGCTATACCAGGTAGTAATCCGACCAATGATTAGCTACGGTGCGGTGGTGTGGTGGCCACGGACCGAGTTATCCACTGTTGTAGCTAAACTACAACGACTCCAGAGATTGGCCTGTATGGCGGCCACGGGATGCATGAGGACAACTCCAACTGCTGCCCTGGAAGCTATTCTTGGCCTGCCGCCACTGCATCTCTTCATAAAACAAGAGGCAGCAGCTACAGCGGTACGGTTTAAAAACCTGAGTCTCTGGAGACTAGCAAGGGAAAAACCTGAGTCTCTGGAGACTAGCAAGGGTACCGCACACCGAGATCCTCGGTGAGGTAACAGGTAAGGAGCCGCTCATGGCAGCGGTGACCGACAGGATACCCAAGCAATTCGTATTTGACAAAAAGTACAAGATACAACTGCAAGAACAACCGGGTGAAGGTCTTAACCCACGAGAGATGAGAATCTTCACAGATGGATCTAAAACAAGGTCAGGTATTGGTGCGGGTGTATTTTCCGAAGACCTGAACATATAGATATCTACACCATTGGGAGCTCATAACACGGTCTTCCAGGCAGAATGCGTGGGCATCTTAATGGCGGCGTATGCAATCGACTAGAAAGGTAAAGGACTACTAGATCCGTATACTCTCTGACAGCCGATCAGTCCTACAGGCCCTTCAAAGGTACACTGTAACCTCGGGTCTTATATACGAGTGTCATCGAGCCCTGTCACAGGTATGTATCGACAACGATATAACCCTACAGTGGATCAAAGGACAGCAACTCACGCGGTATTGACGCTGCCGATGAATTGGCAAGGGGGGGTCCGGAGATGATAGTGGAAGGACTAGAGGCCATTCTACCCCTGCCGTTCGCTTGGCTCCGAAACACACTACGACAAAACACCAAGGTAGAACACCAAGAATACTGGTCTAACTTAGGTACATGCAGGCAAGCCAGAGAGGCCCTTCCGACAATCTACCCAGGACTATCACTAAAGCTACGGCGTTTGAAGAGGCCTCAGCTCCAGCTCCTAATGGGAGCCATTACGGGACATGCTTTATGGAATAAACACTTATTTACTCTAGGTGTTACAGACAGTCTTCTTTGCAGAGCTTGCATGGAGGCAGACGAAACAGCCGCCCACGTCATTCTTGAATGTCCGGGGGTGGCAGAATACCGGGCACTATACCTCGGCTCTCCGAGGTCGCTCCCAGAAGTCATCGGCAACGTCAAGGGTCTGCTATGCGCGCATTTACGACGTCGAGTTGCGGAAAAATAGCCCGCGTTTACAATACAATACAATAAAAGAGAGGAATATCTTTTAAGTTCTGGGCCGATGACCATGTTGGCCCAGAACTTAAAAGTACTGGTTGGCAGACTACAATCTGTAGTTACGTGATATACCAAATTTTGATTTCATAGTTGCAAGTGAAGGTAATAATGGCTAGCTAAAAAACAAACGATACTTACGAGACAGGCAGCATACGCGAGCTGTACCCTCTGCCGCGTCCACCACGAGCACAACCACTGCCGCAACCGCGTCCCCGTTTTAATTGTTTGTCCATATCTAAATAGGTACATTATTATTTCTTTATATATATACATTATATGTACTTTATAATAAACACTATTACTCAATTTAAAAAAACATTTTGCACTTGCTGAAAAATGTAGGTAAGTACCTATATAGTCATGCCATAGAAACCATCCGTTTTGCGGCCTTATTCCCTTTCCGGGTTCTAGACTATACCGTACGCTAAATTAACTTTTCATTACTCATACTCTGAAAGTAGGCCTGAAGTTGCCTTAGGAGCGGGCTGAAAGTAATACTTTTCAGCCCTAGGGAGAATTACTTTCAACTGACAGCTGAGTAATTATAAAAAAAACAGTTCTATTTTCTGTACAGCCAGTCAATTACAGCGCGATGTAAAATTGAAATAACATAAAGTTAAGTATTTATTAAAAAAAATGTTTTTTATATGACCTTATTTTAATATAGTTGCAACTATATCTTTAAAATAACGAAGATTAATAGATTTTCAATGATTAAAATGAAAAATTATGGCTGAATAGCTGACAGGCCACAGAAAAATAAACAAAATCGGCGGGAAAACGGCGATTCCAAATAAAATTTTTTAGTCTCCCATTTTTTCTTTAGAGCTAATGATTTTTATTTTTAGTTTCCTCGTATTCGTAATGAAAAGCACAGTGTTTACCTCGGGATAAAGACTTATTTAGTCCTTCAAACTATTGGACCCCGTCTCAGGACTAAATAAGTTGCTTTCATCCCTAGGGTAACAATGTACTATTACTGGTGGTAGGGCTGGGTACCATGTGGGAGTACTCACTTGGTATCGGACCCGAGCAGGTTGGTACCAGCAACTCCCGTATGTCCAGCCATGTAGCACATTGTTGTGTTTTGGCTGTAGCAGGAGATAGCCGTTTGTTCATTAATTTCATATCTGTGAAATGAAATAGTGTGCAGTGGCTTGAGAATAATACAGAGAGGTATAGTTGAGTTCATGAGTGACGGTTACCATTTACCATCAGATGGGCCGTGGCACGTCTGCCACTAAATAAAAAAAAATTATGATTTATCAGAGTAGTTATGGGGATCAGTCCCAAATTATAAAAAAAAAACATTTTATCGAGATAGATACAAAGTAGCCATGTGCTATTCCAGATTTTATTTTGATTTCCGTTATTTGCTTTCCTTTAGAATGATAAGTATGAAACCACTAGCAAAATTGAGATAGAAGATAATTTATAATTCAACCGGGCCAAGTATTGGTGCTTGGCCTCTAGAGAGGTGCCACAAGGCTATGTATTATATTCTATGCCAAATTTATCCAAATCCGTTCAGCCATACGTCCAAACGCGGGCAAAAATGTAAAATTTCAAGAAAATCTTTAAGTATAAAAATAATATTTACAGCAATTAATTTAGCCAAATAAAAATTAGACTGTAATCAAGGTTATTACACTGTTTCAGATTATCTTGAGAATAAAACTAATTGGCTTCAGCTGCTTTAGTTATGAAGATTATATTAAATTGTAATAAATTGATAATTTCTAAAAGTGGCCTATGAGTTTCTTGCCGGATTCTTCTCATGAAAGGCTTTACTACGGAATCGTCCGAATCCGGCCGCTTGTGGCGATAACTCTTATTGCAGATGCACTCGCCTCAGGTGCTCGTGTTAATTATTAGTGTCCATCCATCCATCCATCAGCCTTTCAACGTCCACTGCTGGACATAGGCCTCCCCAAGAGAACGCCACAACGAGCGGTCCTATGCCGACCGCATCCAACACCCCCTGCGGCTATGACCAGATCATCGGTCCCATTTATAAAAACATAGCATCACGCCTGTATTCCCCGAAGATGTAGGCAGAGGTATATTACACACCCACGACTCGCCAGCTATGTTTAAGTCCCACGTAATAGGGGGTGAGCCTATTGAAGTCTACCGGGCACATTTCCAAACTCCGGGCTGTTACTGAGAATTTTTCTTTTTAGGAAAAAGCTCAATAACATCGGATCGAACCCAAGACCTCATGATTAGCAGTCGCATACACTAACAAGGCAGTTAATTTTTTGTTGCTTGCTCATTATGGGGGATAGTGCCGTAATCGCCACGCTTGGCAGGCGGGTTGGCGATCGTAGTGGATGTTGTTAATACTCGAGGGAGTGCTGCTGCCCAATCCCCCGGTATTCCCTTAGTCGGTTCTTACGACTCCCGTGGGTAGACAGGGGACAATCTAAAGCCGGCCCCACACGGCATAATGTTAGTATATTAATGACGATTTTAAGTGCTATTTAATAGGCTTATGAAATAAAGATATTTTTGAATTTGATTAGGTACTAAATTTACCGCTCCACACTCGTCAAGTATTATTATGAGCGACCATCCAAACTTAAGTGAGATTTCGAGAAAATCCACATAAAAATAATATTTATGGCAAATAGTAAATCTAACGGTCCAACTCTGAGACCCAGAACCACAGAACAATATTTATGAACAGTCTCACAATTTGATTTGTATGAGCGTTTGAGCCAAAGAGCATTTAACACTACGTTTAGTTTGAGCGTGTCCTATCACGTACGTCCATAAAAAATCATAAATAGCCGACCGTTAGAATTATAAATGCAAGCAAACGATAATTTTTTTATTATATTTCAAGCACCTTGAACGTATACACAATATTAGAAAATCATTGTATATCATTATTTAAACAGGATTACACCATTATATTGTAATACTTAGCTGCCGGCTTTCGAACGAAACCAAAAGTACCATTTTAAATGAAATTTAATTTATTTTCGGCACAAGATTATTTGCTACACTCTAGGTACGTAATTATGTTTATCTAATTAAATATAATAAAATATAACGAAACATACCGAAAATTCACAGTATTAGCAGTAGCAGATCACTTACAACATACATACACTTTCTGGTTGGTTAGACGCATAGACGTATTTTTGGGTATTGTAATCTTTGGACGTATTCATGAAAGTACTCTTGAGTAATATTGTTCTGTGTACGTATTACTCTTTGACATATGCGCTGCGTACCACAGACCAAAGAGTAAGGTAATAAATGCTACATGATAAGTGAGCCCTCTTACGGACTCAATTGGAATTGAAGCCCATTTTGAAGCGCCATCTGGATTTCCACTCCGCAATTCGCGCTTGTAGCGAATGTATCTATATATGTATAATATATAGCTCTCTATATAGCTATATATACTATACAAATACAATATAATATTGCAATAGCATTAGCATAGACTTCATATAATTTTAATTTATTATTTTCATATTTATTCAAAAAGGCGAAAAAAGGCAAAATCAACTGAATCTAAAGATGTGTAACTCAGGAGTGATTGATACAAAAGATGTATAATCCTTTCAAAATGCGTAATCAATCTTTAAATCTTTGGTTTCGAAAATACATCTTTAACTCACTTGGACGTAGATTTAGAATGAGACAATAGATAAAGGATATTGTGAATTGAAAAGAGATAACATAAGTTGTAGGCACGCACAAACGCACTCTTGAAATACAATGACGATAGGTACACAGAAACTTAGACTCTCTGTCGTTTTAGTAAAAAGCTCAAAACCAGTTGCGACTTGAGGGAATGAGAGTATAATTACATTAATCAATAGATATTTTCATCACTTATGATCATCCGAATGAATAACGTCATTCGTAACCAAAGATTTAAAAGAGTTAAAGATTTAAGAGAGTGATTTAAATCTTTCGAATAAAAAGATTTATAAATCCTTGATCTCATTGGTGATTTAGTTTGCGCATCTTTGACTGAATCGACATCGCTAATTTCACATAGGAAGAAAATATAATAGCGATAATGTTGTGGCCGTATCTTATAAACAGCAACCGAATAATTATAGCGCGATTTAAAATTGCCACTAGTGACATCTAGGGCCGTATATGTCAATATAAGAGATTTGATATCATTGTAATGTAATAAATTATGGAGCGGTGATAAAGGTGTCGCTTTTGTAAGGAACTTGCCTGTAATAAAGGGAACTGTCCCCACGTGCCACAGACTAATGCAGCGAACCGCCACGCCAGCAACAAAGAGCATAAGAGCTAGAGGTGAGACGTATATAGGTACTGGAATAGGTTTTTGAAATAGGTTTTTGGCTGGACGCGTAAAGACTTATTCCGCGCTCACCACATAGACGCGTCTCGAGTATTTAGGCATACACGTACGGTGCCGACGCGTCACACACTCGCAAGTTCGGTTAGTCAATTCTGGTGACATCCGTCGGTACTCGGAGACGTTCGGCCCGGCACTCGATGTTTGCGAGCCGATTTAATTGTTTTGCGTTTCTAAACCTAATGACCATACATTTAGAATCACTATTACTTTGGTAAGGAGCGTGCATTATTATTTGTTTATGTTCGTTATAAGTACTTACCTACTAATAACCAAAACAATTTCTAAAAAAATAAGGAAAGGTACAGCAAATAGGTACTGTTTATAAAAGAAAAATTAATAATTTAGAAAAAATTAAGAAGAAAACATTTGAAAATACAAAAAAAAACAGTACGCCTAGTAAATTTGATTTTGTACAAATAAAAAAAAACATTTTGAAACGAAATACGTGGCACGACGATAATATCGTCGCGATTCTCACGCTCGTGGAGGCAGCGCCTTATTCATGTAAATTTGATTTTGAACATAAGACCAAGTGAAACCTAAATAGCTTTTCTGGTGGTACGTATATAACAAATACGTACCAACATATGAAGTGAAGTTTTCAATACGATTAATTTTGTTTTAAAGTAAAAAAAACGAACTACTACACGTACCTAGTCTAATAAACGGTTATAATCCATAAACCAAAAATACTTCATTACTCGATCACGATGTTACGAGGAAACGCTAGTTATGGAAACGTCATTAAACTTGAGACTAGTTGAGACGCCTGAATACTCGTGGACCTAGTTTTTGGAATAAGTCTTTAGACGGACGCGTACTTCTAAGATCCAGTACACATTTTACCTATTACATCTCACCTCTAATAAGAGCATATCCCACGGGGGCAGTATTGCCAACCCCAGCATAGAGCAAAACTGTAGATATGCTTCAAATAAACTGTAGAAAACTGTAAATATCAAATTAAAAAAGAGTAAATCTACATCTATATCTTTGTATTATATTTTGTATAATTTAATGATAGTAATAAATAGAATACATTATAGGGACGGCATTAAAAACAAGAAAAACATGTAATTATCAAAATTTTAATCAAATTAAATGTCATAACCAAAAGTCTCAAAGTTCAATTTTTCCAGTGCCTACATGTTAGATAGTATCACTAGCTACTATTTAATTTTCAATTTGTAAGTCTTCTTGATTTTCCTTTTCATCTTAACTTTTGTTGAAATCGTACATATTTTTTTGAAATGGTCATTTGTCACATTGAACTCGAAACAATTTTTAATTTCTGACTATGTGTGCCAGGTACCTTTTATTGTGGTAGTAGAAAGTTTATTTCTTAGTTTCGTTTTCATAACATTAATGCTCGAAAACAAGCATTCTACCGTAGCGGTACTGTGTGTACGGACTAATAAAATAGATGACGATGACATCTTAGTAAGAGACCTCGAAATCTACAGTTTTTATGTAAGATCATCTTAAATAAAAAACTGTAGATTTCGAGGCCTAAACTAAAAACAGAGAATTTCCGAAAAACTGTAGATCTACAGTTAAAACTGTAGGGTTGGCAACACTACCACCGAAGGAATGTAACACAGTTCCAGTGGCCCGCGAATAAAGGCGGAGAGACGGCACACGGCGGGTTTCTTTAGTGGGTGCAGGCCCCACACTACCCTGTTCGTTGCCCCGAACGACGGGGTGTGCGGTTAGGAAAATTTCTTCCCGCCTTAACAAAAAAAAAAAAAAAAAAGGGTTGGCAACACTGCACGGGTCCAGTTCGCTTTGAAGGCATGGTTCCTTACAAAAGCGCTACCTTTCTCTACGCCCCAAAGTTTAAATGTTTAAATGTACGTTTACTTGACATATCAGCCCTAGATGTCGCTAGTGGCAATATTAAATCGCGCTATCGTTACGCTCGGTAGGTGTTTATAAGAAACAGGCACATTAATTTACGTCATTGCTTTTTACTTAAAGGTGAAACTAGCGACATTTATTGAATCGAGTTCTTTAGGATTACTTATACTTTACTCTTAATACTCTTTGGAAGTCAAGTAACGCCATCTAGGCATGAGACATACCTGCAAAATTCAATACCTGTTCCATAAGGTACGGGTATCGGTATATACCCAGTACAGAAATCGGGTATCAAAATACCCGTAGGTATCTGTCTTGGGTTACCGTTATACTTATAACAAATCGGTGCCAGCTATACCTGTTCCGTGTAATTCTGTGATGAGTTTTCAGTATCTAAATTTTTTATGATTTTCTTTTTTCATCATGCGTGATATGTTTTAATATCTAGATTGCTTCCATTTTTATTGCAAATTTAGCAATTATTTTTATACTACTTGGGGGCAAACAAGTTACGGCCCGCCCGACGGTAATTAGTTACTAGCGCGTGGCCGTCTCCAAGGAAATAGATAGAAGGTGGATAGGAAAGATAATAAGGAGAGGATAGGCAAGATATTAAGGAGAAGATAGAAAGGATAATAAGGAGAGGGAGGGAATTTAGGTCTACGGTGCTCTCAGTCACCATACGTAACACAACGGCAGGAGTAACTACCGTTGTTACAGGCTGATCTTTTTTGTGAGAGGGTGGTACCTACTTCCTCGATAGAGCGGGCGTATTCATGATGGGAGAGAACCTGAGAAACTATTGAGATTGAAGAGAACTTGAAGAGATTTATTGGTCCTGATCGTTACGAGAAAATAGCTTTGCACAATTTACGCTTGTTTATTCACCCTTATCAATAAAATGATCTTAATCCACACTTTTTAGTAGGCATCTTTGTAAGTTTTTATTTACAATAATATCTGTCAACTAATATAATTACATACTAATTACACTACAATTATTATTTTAGTTGTCATAAAAAAGAAAGTTCAATAGGTGAAAGTTGATAAAAACTCAAGGTCAGTAACTACATTGAATTGAATTTTGAGTTATTGCTCACTCCCGTAACTGTTCGGGTAAACTCGGCAAGGCGGTACGAAGCCGACCGCGCGCTACCGCATACGACGGCGCGCGTACGGCCATACCTACCATACTGATGACGTAATACCCGTCGGGTACGTACCTACACACCCGTTCACTACATACCCAGTATGCGTACTGCTAAGATCATAATGGCAGTTTTTTCGTTAATGTAATTTAACTGTTATTCATCAACGCTCAACAGTTTAAAAAACTTTTAAATAAATAACAGGTTTTGAATGTTCAGTGTCAATTTTATGTCAACGTTTTTAATTTCAATCATTGACAAATGGTCAACAGGTTAAAAAAGCTGTTAAATTAATAACAGGTTTTTAATTTTCAACGTCAATTTATTCCGTTGAGCCGTTGACGTAAACGTTAACGTCAGTTTATATTTTCAACTGTTTTTTTAACTGAATAAAATAATGATAGTCTTGGGCGTTGACGTAAATTAACAGCTAATATTTTCAACCTGTTTTTTCATTGATGATTAACAGTTAACTCGTTGACGTATGAAAAGCCGTTGAAAAAACAGTTTATTGATTCAACGACCACCTCTAATGGCTATATAGATACTATTGCTTAGACGAAGGATATTATAGTCAAGCTATCAGCGTATGCAGTGTCGAGATAGCAATAGATAACCGGAATAATTTTAAAAGATAACTATGATTATTACTTTGTTGACTAAAAATGTACTACCTGTTTTAGCCGGATAAAAGAATGACAGGACCAAAGAAATTGCAGTTATGCTTATAATTTGCTTAAAATGTATTAGGACATGTAATATTAGCGTATATAACGTGATTAATAAAGGTTTTTTTAACGTCAATACAAAAACAAGCTTACATACTGATGATGGGGACGGTTGGCCACCTTATTGTCTGGAGCCAGTTCATTGGGTCCAAATACAAGTAACGCATACGCGAAAAGGATAAATATACTTATACCTGTGTCTCTCTCACTCTTGGTTAAACCTAGTATGTGCATCCTTTTCTTTATCCTTAATGTCAAAATAGTAGCGAGTCTATATTATTCTTCGTCTAAGTACTATTGCAATGTTAGCAATGTATATAGGTATATTGTAACGATGCGCCTTAAAGCTGACCGTTACATAACTAATTAAAACTATTTTTTCTAATTAATTTAATACACACACTATAAACTAACACTATAACTTAATTTACACTATAAACTAACTTAAATAATTCTATATACATATTTACACATAATTATACAAACATAAGAAATCAACAAACATACATACAAAATATTAAATTGGCTACAATTTTATATAGTGAATTCACGACGCGCGCCGCGGATGACGTAGGGGGGCATCCCGTATGCGGCAAGCGGGCGGGCGATGCATTTGAAAGGCACCAGTAGGCTCCACAGCCATTCCACTGGACGTTGCTTTCGAGTGCATACGTTATTGAGATCTACTCATACGTCACATACGTTCGTCGGAGCACATACTGTGGTACACTCGTACTTGATAATCGTTGCTAGATGATACTTTTATCTAATTAATATTGAAATCATATAGTAAATAAAAATAGAAACTTTAACTGCTGTAATTCAAACTGTAAAATTTTCAATCTAGGACCTAACGGTCAAACAATTTTTAGTTTTATATACAAAACTTTTGTGGCATAGCATTTAGTTGTAAAAGTTGTTATTTATGCTTCTGGCTTTAATAAATAGCCACTATGCTTACTATATTATAATAAATTATCCTGGATGCCTTGTATAATGCCTGGACCACCACCATACTCCAGAATAGCAATAGCCTATCTCCCTCGTGCTCCTGCGTTGGTGGCAGTCCAGGTTTTCGCAAGCAGCCAAATATTGACCAGTCCATAAAACGGGCATTACAGGAACTCCCTTGGGGCTACCGAAGTTTCGCACGACGCTGAGCCCCTGGCTGCGGTTACTTCGTGCACCTGCGCTGGCTTTACTGTGCTGGGTTCTGGAAGATCGAGGACAGCCGAGGAGAGTGCGGTATATATTCGAAACCTCGTCTACCGGCCTGACGGCTTTTAGTACCCACTACCTTCTAAATTAATTATGCTTAACTGTTACCTAGTAATTTGCCGTTTTATTTAATTACTTATTATAATTAAACGTGACAATATAGAGAGCGAATTGCGGGGCAGAAATCCAAATGGCGCTTCGAAATGAGCGTCAAATTCATCCGCAAGTGGGCTCTCTTTTCCCCATGGACCTATAATACAACAGGCTAACAGGACTGTGCGCTTTGTATTTCTGTGTATACAAAAATACACTTTATGCTCACTATAGAAGGTTTATATTTCAAATGAAAAGATCAGCGAGCCAGATGAGACCGTTAGTACGGAGTGATGGTGTCCCTTTCCTTTGAAACACGAATTCCTAGGCTTAGCACACACTGCAAATTTTACTGACACGATTTATCCATAAAATTCTGTGACATTAATGGAAATTGTATGAATCTGATTAAAAAGCAATTAAGATTTTTATCTAATAATGACGCAGCCCTTTAAATATTTAGATATTTTTATATAACACAAAATTCTGTGACATTAATGGAAATTGTATTAAGCTGCACGCACTTGCGAAAGTAAAATTATGCGAGAATAATTTCAAAATAAATCTGTGTTTCGCGGTAATGTTTTGTGGAATGAAAGTGCATACCTCTCATCACACAGCGGAAAAAATCGCGTTGGTTGGCCGCTCAGTCGCGTTCTGTCGCACCCCACTATTGAGATAGCAAAGGGCAGGAAAATATATATTGAGAAGTAAGTAAGTAAGTATTTATTTGCAGAAACACGGTACAGAGGTTGCAAGTTAAATAATTTAAAGTTCAACATGTTTCGCCGACACAGCGGCATGCAAATGAGCTAAGTGTCCCATTAAATTACAAAAAAATAAATTATTTGACTATAAATACCGTAACATCATGACATACGCGATATATTATTCCCAAACAGTTCAGTCTTATTCAGATAATGACTAAGTGCATATTATTTATTTTAGAAAATCTTTGACTGTATAGTAGCATTTGTGCAGGAGCCAATGTGTCAGCTCTTTACGGAAATTTTGTAGAGGTAGCTCTCTAAGTGATTTAGGAATTTTATTATAGACCTCTATTAACATCATATAGCTATTTTTCTTATGAAGCGTAGTTGAGCATTTAAGAACTGCAAGTTTCGTTGGATCTCTGGACAAATATTTTATCACATGCCTTAAGAAATATATTAGATTTTTTTTTGACAAACATTGCTATCTCTAAGATGTATAACGACGGTAGTGTAAGTAAGTTAAGTTTTTTGAATAGTGGTTTGCATGAATCAAAGGGACCTACTCCACATATTGCTTGTATACACTTTTTTTGAACAGCTTTATTAACATCTGTAGAATTTCCCCACAACAGTAAGCCATATCGCAGCACCGAAGCCACATAACCGTGATATGCTAGGAGAGCAGTTATTTCGCCTGATATTTTTTTTTGTTTTCTAAGTGCATACAAAAACTTGTTTAGTCGGCTGCAAACATTTTCTATATGAAACTTCCAGTTGCAATGTTTTTCCAGATTTATACTTAAAAACTTTATACTTTCAACTTCTGCTACTTCATTAGTATGATTGGTTATAGTGATTTTATCTCTTTTGTTATTATAATTACAAAATTGTATAATCTTAGTTTTAGACAAATTTGCAGTTAAATTATTGCGGTTCATCCAATTAGTTACGGACTCCACCGTATTTTTTAGAACAAGTTCATTTGATTTTCATGAGATTGAAGTTTGTTTGAGTTACTCAATATACAAATTGAGGTATTCCACCTCATTTGAGATGTGTGATAATGTATCATGATACCATCTGATGGCTCATTTCTGCTTAGTACCTTATTATAATACACGAGGTTGTATGCTCAGATATGAGGTGAACGTGTCAATTCTCCACTAAATAGGTACATTGTGTTGATTGTACAAGTTGATGCGCAAGTTAAGATAGGAATCAGGGAATAACTTTACAAGAATAATTTCATGTGACTCTTCTTTTCGGTTGTGCTTATATTTCTAACTTCTTTTTTTAATGTAATGTAAAACGTTGTAATGTAACATATAAATATATATTTTTTAATCGTGTTATTTTATATACATCGATTTTTTTAAAAATTGCGCTGGAGATTTCTCAGTGCGTGCTAAGCCTTACTATATAACACTTAGGGTGACAATAAATTTCCTTTTCCAGTTCATTCAAATCTAAGCCTTAAGGTTTTTAAACTCAGAAGGGCTAATCAGTTCACGAAAACGAAATTAACAAATACTGTCAGTTACAATAAAGTAAACTTCCTCAAATGTAATATTTTTATTATTTTCTGACTTCTAACTATAGTTCAGTTGGTAGGTTTTTTTTTTTATTGTATGAGCTAAGAAATACGTCTGATCGGCATCTTTGAATGTAGGGCAGGCCTATGTTCTAGTCATTCTAATATATTAGTATTTTTTAAAGTTTAGCTTCCTTAAGAATTGGATCAAATTTCATCAAAGTCGGTTCACTTCATGAAGCGTGTAAGCCGTGTGGGGTGGGTGGCTTTAGAATTGTCCCACCCCTCTCCACCCATGGGAGTCGTAAGAGGCGACTGAGGGAATACCAAGGGAGTGGGCAGCAGCACTCCTTCGAGTATTAACAACATCCACTGCGATCGCCAACCCACCTGCCAAGCGTGGTGATAACGGCACTATACCCCATTCCTTGGGGAGGCCTATGTCTAGCAGTGGACGTTGAAAAGCTGATGGATGGATGGGTGGACACGAAGGGTGAGAGCAAAACCAATAAAAATTAGTTTAACCGATAATAACAAAAATAAAAAATAAAAAATTTATTTGTTTTCAAACATGGTCACCCGAATAGAGTGAGATAAATTGATCTTGTAACTACTATTTTACTAGGACCGCTTTTTAGTAACAGTGCACATTCCAGTTGTATACATGTTACTTCCAAGCTTTTCCCTTAGTATCATTACTTACTTTACTCTTTGGCATATCCTATATTA
Organism: Leucoma salicis; assembly: GCA_948253155.1. NCBI lineage: Eukaryota > Metazoa > Arthropoda > Insecta > Lepidoptera > Erebidae > Leucoma > Leucoma salicis. Next base: position 5,146,061 of record OX411820.1, on the reverse strand, counting down.
AAAAATTATTAATAAGTACTCTGTTTAGCATATAATACTAGTTACTAGTGCGTGGCCGTCTCCAAGGAAATAGATTGAAGGTGGATAGGAAAGATAATAAGGAGAGGATAGGTAAGATACTAAGGAGAAGATAAAAAGGATAATAAGGAGAGGGAGGGAATTTGGGCCTAGGGTGCTCTCACTCACCATACGTAACACAATGGTAGGAGTACCGTTGTTACAGGCTGATCTTTTGTGAGAAGGTGGTACCTACTTCCCCGATAGAGCGGGCGTATTAATGATGGGAGAGAACCTGAGAAACGATTGAGAGATTGAAGAGATTTATTGCTCCTGATCGTTACGAGAAAATAGCTTTGCACAATTTACTCTTGTTTATATTCACCCGTATCAATAAAATGATCTCAATCTATACTTTGTAGCAGGCATCTTTATAAGCTCTTATTTACAATAATATCTGTCAACTAATATATACTTATACTCTACAATTATTATTTTAGTTGTTATAAAAAATAAATTTCAAAACGTGAAAGCCGATAAAAACTCAAGGTCACTAACGACATTGAATTGAATTTTGAGTTATTGCTCATTCCCCTAACCATTCGGGTAAACTCTGCAAGGCGGCACAAGGCCGACCGTGGGCTACCGCGTACGACAGCGCACGTACGGCCACACTCGCCATACTGATGACGTAATACTCGTCGGGTACATACCTACATACCCGTTCACTACATACCCAGTATGCGTACTGGTAAGATCATACTGGGTATTAATACCTGCTCCAATAAATACGCCTCATCCCTAAACACTATGTTTACCAGCAATTTCAGCAAAACAAAAGTGTAACAACAAACAGACAGAAAAACGTAGTGTTTAGTGTCAACTATGTCAATACCACAGAACTCAGACTAACTAGACGGAGCCACGGCGTGGCGGCACTTGAAACAGAATTTCTTTTTCAAAATGTTGCCAGGTTGACAAATATTTAACCATATTTGGGCAAAATAAACGATAGTTAGAATGAGGTCTGTAACTTAATCGTAAATAAGAAACTCTTCGTAACAAATATTTAATTGAAAATCACAGCGTTTATCAAAATAATTATTTAAAAGTAAATCTACCACCCCTTCTATTCATCCAACCATCAGTCTTTAAACGTCCACTGCTGGACATTGGCCTCCCCAAGAGAGCACCAGAACTAGCGGGCTTGTGCTGACTGCATCCAACGGCTCCCTGCAGCTTCGAACATGTATTTGGTCCATCTGGTGGGAGGCTGCGCTGTCCGATACGTGGTCGCAACTCGGATACCTTTTTCCCCAACGATTGTCAGCTCGTCGAGCGATATGGCCTGCCCATTGCCACTTCAGCATGCAAATCTGGCAGGCTATGTCGGATATTCACGTTCTACGGATCTCCGTAATAAGAATTCAATCACATAGGTAGTTTTGCTGCTCCATAAATTGCCGTTCTGTTCGATATCTCATCTGGTTAATAATAATAAGTTATATTTAATAAAATAATAGTACACAAGAATATAGTTAAATTATCTTTTCTTTCTTTTCTGGGTCAAATAAGAAAATAATTATCTTCCTTCCAGCGCTGATTTAACTAATTCAATAAGAACTTAGAGCAAATTAGTTTCTCTGAATTCTATGTTATGACTACAGCGGTAGTCATAATCTTGAATTTATATTTACTTACAAAGATGAAATTACAACTGCCTCTGTGGTGCAGTGGTAGTGTAAGCGAATGCTGATCATGAGGTCTCGGGTTTGATCCCCGGGTCGGGCAGTGTTATAAAGATTTTTCAAAACAAAAAAAAATCTCAGTAGCAGGCCAAAGTTTGTAAATGTGCCCGGTATACATAGCTGGCGAGTCGTGGGTGTGTATACACCTCTGCCTACCCCTTCGGGGAATACAGGCGTGATGCTGTGTTTTTTGAAGTTACAAAGATCTTAAAAGCTATACTTACATGAACATATTCACTGGAAATGATTTTGCTTACTATTTTCTTATTATGTATAATGAAACATCAACAAAATGTCTTAGAACATATTTTGGGTATTTCGTGGGTTGCCTCGTTTTCCTGTAGCATACACCCATTTCGATCTCGCATCTGGATTAGTGGGAAACCTAAAATAGTAAATATTTATCATCATCTCATAAATTACATATAAATTTTAGTAAAGTGAAAACTGGGCAAATTAAATTCGCAATAAGGCATAACCGAAACAATTCTCAGTAATAGAAAGTTAGCTTGAAAACGTGTTTTGTGAGTGTATCTTAGTAGCAATTATTAATTTTGAGTAAAAAAGCCCATTTTATATCACTTTATAGCATTCAATCATTAATTTTTTTCATTTTCGACTACTATGAATGAAATGTTATACCTGTATTTTTTCGCTTGCTGTAGCTTTTGTAGCATAGTACACTATTTTACAAACACTATTATCACGTAGTCTTTTTCTCAAAATACTCATTAACACAAATCAACATTAAATTTTAATTATGACCCGAATTTTTATAAAAATGTTTGATTATGTCAGTTGAATCGTGACAGACAAAGCATTTTGACATCGTGACAATACCAAAAACTGGCCACGGCGACAAAGACAAAAATCTGTGACTTTGTCTGTTTTTTTGCACCAGTAAATTGTATCTTACGTTCTCGCTCATACATGTAAAAGAATTTTCTTCGCTCTGTCTAGGACGTATTTAGTCTGAGCTACAGAACAATAAATATTACTCAAGAGGATGTCAAGAGGTCATACCCACAGATGGTCATACCCAAGGAACATACACTCTACCCGAGAAGAATAGCAACTTCGAACAAATAAAAATGCGACAGCTTCTATCAGATATAGCCACCTATTGAACACCCCCTTTAATTGATAGAGAGGGATTTTTAATACGACCATTTATTCTTGTAGTTTTATTAGGATTCTTATATTAAATGATTGAAAACATATTAAAATAAACTTTCATTTAACTAAAAATATAAAACATTACAATCACGGGACTCAATAATCGCAATTAACTTTGATCACTTTAACTAGCTATTGTGAAAAGTATCCTGAACTGAGTATTTTCTTTACACTAAACATTTTCTCTGATTTTCCTTCATTCCACCTCGAAACAATTACTTACTAACACTACGAAACAGCAATTACCAGGCTCGTAAACTACATTTTTAAGTGACAGACAGTAATTTTTTTTTACGGTTGACAAATGACAATAATGTATTAGGCTGCGTTCCGATATACACTGCTAGCACTGGCCAGTGCTCTTACTGGAGAAAAATAATTCCGTTATAGACTGAGTATTCTACTGCCGCAGTATTCTAGGGAAATATATGACGTCATAAATCACCGCCATTTTTGTACTGTGATCAGTGTGAGCACTGGCGTTTTCGAAGTAAGGTGCTCTCAGTGGTTTGATCACTTGATCAACAGCGTCCTGAAATTTAACCACTTGCACTATTCAAAAGTATTATTGTATATTGAATATTGTTATTCAAAGATACCGAACCAAGAAAAATTTAAAGAAATTGTGTTTATTGCAATGTGAAACCAATACTATGTATGAAATGAAAGTAAGGACAGATTAGTATACTGGACTGCGATTCGTTATAAACAGTAACCAGTATACCTAACTATAACGGAACGACTTCCCAGTATACTAAATTGACGTCACACCTTACAGTGCTCTAAGTGTATATCGGAACACACCCTTAGTCTGTGACGTTTTGTTAGTATTGCCACCAATGAAAAATAAATAATATATTTGATTCTTTTAATATACAGTATCATTATTCGGAACCCCCTAGGAATGCCGCAAATTCGTAGAAGAAAGTTGACCGAGCCTGGTCATACCCATACCACACTTTAAGACTAGGCGGCAGGGTTTAAAACCTTAGCCTGTTCTGTAAGGACGAAAAAAAAACGCAAATTAAATTATTGAGGTTAGGAAAAGAAAACCCCAAGAAAACTCAATTTGTTTGTATAAATAATACTAAAAATGTATAAATGAAGTATATTTATGAGTAATAAGTGCTAATCTGTAAAAATGTGGCAACTATTTCAAACCTATTCATGTACGGTCATGCGACAGAGGTGATTACAAAAAGTAGTCTAAATATTATTATGAAATGAACATTCAAAATATATTTATAGAAGTATATCTATTTACAGGTTGCTAACAAGTCAAAGTAATGTTTTATTTGAAAATTTAGGAAAGAGCAAGTCACTTAAGATTATAAGACGTAATGTTTCTGAAGTCAAAAGTTCCAGCTATAAAAGTTCAAAGTCCGGCTTGTTATTATGTTGTACTCCTTGGAAATTATGTACAGGCGTTAGTGTGGGGTTGGGAGTCAAGTATTTTTTAAGTAGTGGTTCAGTTTTCTGTAAGGCAGTGGCCATTGGCAGGACTATACAAAGACGGCCTAATGTGAATGATGATAGTGCTAAGTTTGACTGGAACAGGTTTTTCCTGTATCTAGCGCCTTATAAATGGTTGTTAGTTGCTGCAGTAGCTGTAAGTAGTTTTGGTGTCTCCCTTTCGTTCTAAATGTAACAGTTATTTCTTTTTTATAATTAATTTGTATGCAAATTTTAACTCTTGCTCTAGTGTTTTTATAGATTCAAGAAAACTTCATTTAGTAGGCCTGAAAGAAGTGTTCTCTTAACATGTTTGGTCACATTTAAAATTCTAGTGGTAGAGCCTTGCTTATCCTAGCGTAAATGGGTCCGCTCGATTGGGGAAGTACTACCTCACCTGGGGAAGTACCACTTTGATCGGCGAAGTACCACCTCGATTAGGGAAATTTCACCTTGATCGGGGATGTACCACCCTCTTACAGTAGATCAGCGTGAAACAACGGTAGGATCTCCTACTACTACAACCAAAAAATAATAGGCAAATCTAGTGTTACTAAACACCATTACAACATAACTGCATTAGACCAGTGATATTAGGTCGTACTAACCAGAAGTCGTACTAAACGAAGTGACAATTTTGTTTGTTATTAAATAATTACACATATATATATATAATGTAATATATTAATATTTACATGACCATCAGGGAAAAAAAAACATTTAAATCAAAATATTTATTTATTTTACATACATATATATTATTATGTACATGCAGCCAAAAGCTAGTTTTTGGGGTATATCTCAGGTTCCTGATAATATAGTAGCGAGATAAAATGTCTACCAGTTTTTAGTTCTAATCGAGAGATATCAAACAAAAAAAGCTGCATTAAAATCCATTCAGTAGTTTTTGAGTGATGCGCGAACAAACAAACAAATAAACAGACAAAAAATCGTTTTGTACACGCCTAAAACTAAAACAGTAATTTTTTTCTCAAATACCTTAAATGTACAGACATACATTTTAGATCTATTTCTTTTAGCAATTGACATGCTCCGCTGCTTTTTAAAGTACAAATTATTTGTGAATAAAGAAAAAGAGATTTTTAGTAGGAGCGGGAATCGAACCACGCATCTTTTCCAATCCGGGGAAGTGCTCTAAACCACTGAGCTATCCCACTGATCCTTTGATCGTCCCAAATTTTAATCACATTTGTCTTATGACTAATGCCATCTACCGGCAAGCATTGTAAAAGTGCCAAGTCAACTTGTTCTTGAGACGACAACCTCACGCATTTAGGTTTTGAAACATTCACATTGAACAAAGGTTCTATCTTGTGTTTATTTTTATTAATTGTGGATATTGTTGAACAATATACACTGAATTCCTTCAAAATCGTTACATTCGACTCGCCAGCTTCTAAGCGTTGTATTATAACACTTTTTTCTTCAATGGAGAAACTTTCGTTTTGTAGAACCCATTTTTGTACGCGTAATCACTAATCACCCCCAAATTACCGCCGTAAAATAAACAGTCGCATTCAAATCAGCGACTTGCAGGTAAAGGGGATGCGCTGGGCGCAGATAGTTAAACACGTCAACGCTTGTTGTCATTGTAACCAAACAATTTTATGTGAAATTCCGTCGTTAAAAGCGGTAGGTAAGCGAAGTCGTAATAAACAGATGTACTTTCATAGTGGCTCATATTAAAACCAAACATGTGCCTAGCCTATATTTACGTCGCTAAAAACGGTTGGTTGTTATATGCAAAGTCGTACTAATTGGACTACACTGTAATTTTCTTACTTATAATATAAATTGTATGTTTCAGTCCGCATTAGCAGTAGCATTTCTAAATGTATACATTCCAGCAGTATTGGGTACTATAGTTAATATACTGACACACCTGAGGCATACCCATACTGATTTTGTTAAGGAAATGAAGTTACCAGCACTTAAACTCCTTGCTTTGTATATTGGTCAGGTATGATTTAAAATTTTATTATTGTTATTTTATTTATTAAGCTCTTGACATGGTCTGCTGTATATTAGAGTACCTAAATCATTATGAAAAAAGAAAAAGATGAGAAGAGAGCACTGTTCAAATTTGACACTACTTCTATTCCGATACATACATAATATCCAGTAAGATATTATGGGTACTAACAGCAGTGATCAAACTGCCATTTCTTTCTTCAAGCAATCTGTTAGATGTATTTGCTATTTTGCATAATTATATTGCTGTCCATAATAAGTATATAGAAGTACTGCCCTGTGGCTTACGAGAGATTGCAATAATTTTTGGCATATTGGGAAATCATCATGAGTTCTATGGACAGTTATACAGATCCCAGAACCCTGTTTTCAGCTTGGTCCATGCGCCGAGATCCAAGATAACTCGGCACTTTACCCAAGATATCCCGGACGTCAGCCTGTACGAGATTAGAATGGCTATCAAACAACTAAAGAACGAGAAGGCACCGCGGGACGACGGAATTACTATAGAGCTTCTGAGGGCAGGCGGAAAGCCGGTCCTCAAAGCCCTCTAGAGGCTATTCAATTCCGTCGTTCTCAGGGGCGACGTTCCAGAGTCGTGGACCAGGAGCGTCGTGGTGCTGTTCTACAAGAAAGGTGACAGAACCCTCTTGAAGAATTATAGACCCATCTCGCTCTTGCGCCACGTCTATAAGGTGTTCTCGAGAGTCATTATAAATCGACTCACGCGCAGGCTCGTCGACTTCCAGCCTCCCGAACAAGCCTGTCTCCGAAAAGGCTATAGTACCATAGACCACATACATACGCTGCGCCAGATTGTATAGAACACCGAGGAGTATAATCGGCCTCTGTGTCTAGCGTGTGTGAACTATAAGAAAGCCTTTGATTCGATCGAAACTTGGGCGGTGCTGCAGTCCCTTCAGCGATGCCAAATTGACTACCGGTACATAGAAGTGTTGAAGTGCTTGTATAGAAATGCCACTATGTCTGTCCGAGTTCAGGACAAGAGCACAAAACCTATCCAACTGCAGAAAGGCGTAAGACAGGGAGACGTCATGTCCCCGAAACTCTTCACCACTGCATTGGAAAATGTTTTCAAGCTCTTTGACTGGACCGGATTCGGCATCAACATAAATAGCGAATACATCACTCACCTTCGATTTGCAGATGATATCGTGGTCATGACAGAATCGCTGGAGACCCTTGGTACCATGCTCAATGACCTCTCCCGACTAGTGTGTCTAAAAATTAACATGGACAAGACGAAAGTCATGCACAATAACCATGTCATTTCAGCACTGGTCCTGGTCGGGAACGCGGATCTCAAAGTTGTCGATCACTATGTATACCTGGGACAAACAGTCCAGTTAGATAGGCACAACTTCGATAAAGAGGTTAATCGACGAATCCAGCTCGGCTGGGCAGCGTTCGGGAAGCTGAAGAAGATCTTGTCCAAAATTCCACAGTGTCTGAAGACGACGATTTACGACCAGTGTGTGTTACCGGTGATGACTTACGGAACAGAGGCGTGGTCTCTAAATGTTGGCCTTATATCAAGGCTCAAACTCGCTCAGCGTGCTATGGAGCGGGCTATGCTTGGAATCTTTCTGACGTGATAATATCCGTAATACGGAAATCCGTAGGAGATCGGGAGTAACCGACATAGCCTGCCGGGTCAGCATGCTGAAATGGCAATGGGCAGGCCACACTCGCACTCGCTCGACGAACCGACAACCGTTGGGGAAGAAAGGTTCTCGAGTGGCGACCGCGTATCGGACGGCGCAGTGTAGTACGGCCTCCCACCAGGTGGACCGATGACCTGGTCAAAGTCGCAGGCATTCATTGGATGCAGGCGGCACAGGACCGTTCGCTGTGGCGTTCCATTGAGGAGACCTATGTCCAGCAGTGGACGATGAAAGGCTGATGGATGGATGGATATTGGGAAAAATACACACAACCCATTAATTTATTGAGGTGGTAATATTGCAGAAAGTCATTGTCACTTAAATAAAATCTGCAAAGTCAATCAAGCATCATATTACAAGACACTTTCCGTCCCACCTAGAGAATCTGCTATAAAGAGATAATATAAGGATGTATAGAATTGTAACTCACATATAGAATTGTGTTTTTCAGGCAACATTCACATATTTGTACATAAGTCTTTTATCACAAGTGGGTGAGCGAGTAGCTGCTCAAATGAAGCAGGATCTATTTGAATCCATATTGAGGCAGGACATGGCGTTTTTTGACCAGGAGAGAACTGGTGAATTAGTTAACAGGTATGGTATGTCATGGAGATTTTATCTTTTTTTATTGTTGACTAAGTTATATTTGTGATTATATCCACATGGACCTCAAAATTCAGTAAATAACATAGCATCACGCCTGTATTCCCGAAGGTGGACTTCAGAATAAATAGATCACAAAGATACACTAATGATCTCTATAACAAAAATTACTATCCTGCAGGATTTATCGACTTTTCTGTAATAAAAAGTAGCCCTAGTCATTTTCTGGGTTCTGAATATTAAATACAATGTGTGAAAATGTGAAACCGAAAATAACAGTCACGAGCAGGATATGAACCTGCATCTCCTGGATACCGTCCAGATGCTTTGTCAATTCAGCCATCGTGACAATTGCTCTTCTCTCTTGCCGTGTAGGGCCAGCTTTAGAATTGTCCCACCCCTCTCCACCCATGGGAGTCTTAAGAGCGACTGAGGCAAAACCGGGGGAGTGGGCAGCAGCACTCTTTCGAGTGTTAACAACATCCACTGCGATCGCCAACCCGCCTGCCAAGCGTGGCGATTACGGCACTATCCCCTATTCTTAGGGAGGCCTATGTCCAGCAGTGGACTTTAAAAGGCTGATGGATGGGTGGATGACAATTGCTCCAGACCGCTAATTTCGATAACACATTCATACTTAACGTCTTGCGTGAAGCCTGCACCATCTGTCGGAAGTATTTACATACATTATACCGACCAGGTAAACATAATTTTACAATTAAGATTTTATCCTTATAATGACGCAGCCCTGGAAAATGTGAAATTGAAAATGAAATTGAAGTCCATATGCTTTGGCTGAATTGGCAAAGCATCTGGATGGTATCCAGGAGATGCAGGCTCAAATCCTGCTTGTGACTGTTATTTTCTCGATTTCAAATTTTTACACTTTGTGTTGATTGATACTATAGCTTCTTTGCCTACAGGGTAATTACAACAACCATCTTGACATAGTGACATGATGATATTTAATCAAAGGCTGTTTATGTACAATGTGTATTATAAATTAATTGAATCGATATATTGCAGGCTCACAGTAGATGTGCAAGACTTCAAAAGTTCTTTCAAGCAAACGGTTTCTGGAGGACTTAGAGCTATTACCCAGGTAACTAATTGAGCTGATTTAATTACACAAGTAACCAAACCAACGTCAGGACAGCAAAGTGGTGATATAGAGTTGATTTCTGAGAATATAAAGCTGCGACGTAAAAATGTGTTTTGATTATAAAAATTCAAAGAGTTGCCATATAAGATACTAATTAAAAAAAAGAAATTACATTCGGTATGCTAACAGGTAGTAATTACATTTAGTACATAAAGTAAGTGAAAATTCTCTTCGACTTAATGGAACGACGTATTACTGAATCTGCATGGCTTTTGATTTTCTCGACGGCATGTGAATTCTGTCAAGCCTAGTGTCTGCTAGAGCCCGTGATAACACCCTAAATTGCACGCCTCAGAAGCGAAGCGTTGAGGTGGGTACTACTGTCACCGTATCATCTGCCACTATATGCAATAATATATATATATATATATATCATACATTGAACATTATTGCTAGGTAAGTAAAATTGAAAATCTAAGTAGGTAAGTACATACATTTTTGTTTTTCGTTAAGCGTGAAAAAATGTACCTAACCACACACCCTGTCGTTCGGGGCAACGAACAAGGTAGTGTGGGGCCCTCACCCACTAAAGAATCCCGCTGTGTGTGCCGTCTCTCCGTCTGTGTTGGCGGGCCACTGGTACTATTTTGCATTTCTTCAGTGGTCCTCCGGTGGCCTACCCTTTTGGGTTCAACTGAGCGACGCATCCGAACACAGAGCGTCGCAGCTTCGTGGGAGGCCTTGCGGGTGGCGGACGACCCTCGGTCCATCCACCCGCAGCCTCAGCTATACGCAGCTCTGTACGCAAGGGTGGTCCGGTCGCTAGCGCATTACGGCGCAACCGTGTGGGTCGAGTCGCTAAACGCCCGCAATAGGACTCTCCTGTGGAGACCATAGAGCGTCGTGGCGGTCTGAGCAATCCGCGGCTATCGCACGGTGTCGTGCGAGGCCGCATGCGCATTGGCCGGGACCCCCCCGTGGGACCTAGAGGCGGAGGTGCTCGCCGAAGTTTATCGGCGGGCGTCAGCAGTGCGTGCGAGAGGCGCTTGCCTCCCGCCTAGTCAAATCCGCGCATGTCGAAGCGACGCTCGCTGCGCCATCATCGCCCGTTGAAGGGTTCGGCTGGAAACGCCTCGGGCCGGTCTTCGGACCGTAGGGGCACTCCAGCCGATCTTAGAGGAATGGGTGGCTCGGCGGCATGGGGTCCTCACCTTCCGGCTGGTGCAGGTGCTGTCGGGGCATGGTTGCTTCGGCAAGTGCCACCACTGCGACTGCGCTCGAGTCGTGCCCGGCCTGGGCTGAGCAGCGCCGGGATCTCGTTGCAGTCATCGGAGAGGACCTGTCGCTGCCGGCTGTCGTTCGATCGATGGTCGGCGGTGATAGGTCCTGGACCGCGGTCGCCAACTTCTGCGAGAATATCATCTTGTGGAAGGAGGTGGCGGAGAGGGCCAGGGAGGCTGATCTCTCCTCTGGCCCGACTCGCCGCCGGCGCGCGGGGCGGCGTGGGCGCGAATATCTGCGCCTAATGCCGCCCTAGCCGAGGCTGCGGGCGGTTGGACCGGGGATTGTCCTCTGCCCGCATAGAGCCTACCGCGAAGGTGCGACGCCCCAGGTGCGTGGGGACGTTGCTCAGGGAGGCAGCCCAATAGGGCTAGACGCCGCGCGGACCTCTGAAGTGAATATACGCGGTACCAGTGGTCCGCCGAGTATGGGTGGGTGACGGTGCATGGTGGGTTTTTAGTGGGTGCGAGCCCCACACTACCCCGCTGTCTCCCCGGGCAGCGGGGTGTGCGCTAGGTACATTTTTGCCCACCTAAAAAAAAAAAAAAAGGGTACTACTGTCACTTGACGCAAAACTACTGATTTTTTAAACTTAAAATGTCTTTATTTATCATAAATTGCACTTGTAAAATAATACATACATACACATATCAAGAAAAAAACACTATTTTTAACACTCATGATATCGAAAATAACAGTCACGAGCAGGATATGAACCTGCATCTCCTGGATACCGTCCAGATGCTTTGCCAATTCAGCCATCGTGACAATTGCTCCATCCATCCATCCATCAGCCTTTCAACGTCCACTGCTGCTGGACATAGGCCTCCCCAAGGAATGGGGCATAGTGCCGTAATCGCCACGCTTGGCAGGCGGGTTGGCGATCGCAGTGGATGTTGTTAATACTCGAGGGAGTGCTGCTGCCCACTCCCCCGGTATTCTCTGAGTCGGCTCTTACGACGATATTTTTTTTTTTATATATATATATATATATATATATATATATATATATATATTTAGCATTTGACATTTTTAGCACTATACATTAAACACAAAGTGAAAAATGTGAAATCGAAAATAACAGTAACGAGCAGGATTTATTAGGTTATTTTCGATTTCACATTTTTTCACTTTGTGTTTAATGTATAGTGCTAAGCATGTCAAATGCTAAATATATATATATATATATTAATGCTAAATATATATTACTAATTGAGTCTTTTTTTTCTCTTACGCTTCAGTATAATTAGGAATAGAGCCCTATCACCAATAGTAGTACTTTTTAAAATTATATAAGACATGAGAATCACATTAGTGTTTGAAATAAGCGCTATCTATGTGATTTATTGAAAACTACTTAGTAGGACCAATACATTATTAGTTACATCTACATACTTATATTTGAAACTATCTATGTGATTTATTGAAAACTATTTAATAAGACCAATACATTATTAGTTACATCTACATAATTATATTATATACACTTTTACAAATAATCAATTTTATTGTGAAAAATGAAATTATGAGGCGTGTGCGGATTTTACTATTCTGAGGTGAGACGCCTCCTTGAAAATAAGTAGAGGATTGTAAAAAACCTTAAGAATACTATATGAATTTTAATTCTGTAGATAGTGGGGTCCTCCGTGAGTCTTCTAGTGATATCTCCTCACCTGACCGGTGCGACGCTGGCGTGTATACCTTCACTCGTCATTGGCGGTGCCTTCGTCGGGTCCATCCTTAGGAAACTTTCGAGGGAAGCTCAAACCCAGGTAAAGATAGTTTGGATGAACTAAATTAGTTTTTTTTATATTTAAATGTTTTTGGATAATATTAAAATAATTAGAAAATAATCGTATAGGCCAGTGCCGAAGCCTTTGAAAATGGTAAAAAGTGAAAAAAAAAAATAGTTGAATGAAACCCTTTGGAAAAGTAAGAAAATATAAAAAAAATATAAGGAAAAATAATTTACGGGCGAATTGACGTCGGGAAGGGGGTGGGGGTGAGCTTTTAAGGGTAAAAATCGGTTTATCACGATTTCTGGCAAAACTAAGAGTCCTATCGAAAAAAGTTAAATGGCAAAATTGTAGGCGATAAAAAAGATCTAAAACTTTTGTATTAACACTTTTTTCACATAACCTCAAAATTTCTGTGAAAAATCTAAAAAAACCGAAATTTTTGTTTGATGCAAAAGTATTTATTTTTCCTCTAATTGTGATTAAAAATCATTTTGCATCAAAAAAAAAAAATTACAATGTGTTTGAGATATAAAACGGTAAGTTTTCACCAAATTTCGTGAAAAAATATTTTTTTTTGTGGCTGTTAAAATATTTATTTTTCCTCTTATTGTGATTAAAAATCATTTTGCATCAAAAAAAATTACAATGTGTTTGAGATATAAAAAGGTAAGTTTTCGCCAAATTTCGTGAAGAAATTTTTTTTTGTAGCAGTTAAAAGTAAAACATCAAAAAGTCGGTTTTTTAGATAAATAACATAAATTTTGAGCATTTTGATCTATATTTTAGCACTTGACATGCTCAGCTACTCTTAAAGTACAAATTATAATTTGTGAATAAGGAAAAAGAGTATTTTAGTACAGGCGGGAATCGAACCTGCATCCCTTCCTATCCGGGGAAGTGCCACTGAGCTACAATACTATCTTTTAGACATACCCAATCTCCTTATCACATTCGTCTTAACAACCAACGCCTTCTATCAGAACGCATTTACATGCATTAATTCAATATAGTAAGTTTAATTTTGCAATTAAAATTCATACTATTTGATGGCGTGATTATTTTAAACATTTTGATCTATATTTGGACCAGAGGACGTTGTGTGAAATGTCCGTGAATATTTATTTATCTTAGTTCCTTACAAACAAGGTATTCAATTTAATTTGTTGTAGTATATTTTTCTAATGAATCAATTCATCGCTCATTAACTTAAAAATTCGTAAGATGGCATACAAGCGATGGTTCACGTAAGCATAAGTTATCCTCCGTTCACCAACTTAGCAAATATATCAAAGCCCAGTCGCTGCCCGCTGCAAATATCAACCACTACTAAAGTATGATCCTTGTAATTTTTTGTTAACAAAAGGGTTATTCTTGTCACAGATAGAAAAAGCAACGTTAGTAGCAGAAGAAGCGATATCCAACATGCGCACAGTCCGAGCGTTCGCAGGCGAAGAGAATGAAGCTCGGATGTTCGCAAAAGAGTGCAACTCCGCGGCCGACCTTAGTGTGGAGCTGGGCCTTGGCATCGGGCTGTTCCAAGCCAGCACTAATCTATTTCTAAATAAGTATGTAAACGAAATTTTGGAGATCGATCCCCTTTCTGATCTTCTGAAAATATATTCTCTTTCATGGCAGTATGGTGTTAGCAACAATGTTCTTCGGTGGTCACTTAATGTCCACGGGTTATTTGACCGCTGGTGACGTCATGTCTTTCCTGGTCAACGCTCAGACGATACAGAGGTCCCTAGCTCAATTGTCGTTGCTCTTCGGCGCAGTACTGAAGGGTGTAAGTGCCGGTGGAAGGGTTTTTGAGGTAAGCTCTTTGACGATTACTCCAATACTATTTTTGTTACTGTCCCACTTCTGGGCACGGATCTCGTCTCAGAGTAGAGATATTTAGCCTGTAATCGTTTACGTTGGTCTAGTGAGGGTTGGCAGACTTTACAAACTATAATGCAAATCTCTCAGGCTTAAGTTTCCTCACAATGTTTGTAATTCCAAAAAGTATGAGGTGTGTGCCAGGTCCACACCTTGAATTGGGGATTGAACTACACAACTGTCTTTGCAGTCCCTTGGTTTTAACACTAACCTATCACTGCTTTAAGTCCATCACTATATAGACTAAGAATCCACAAAGAGGGACTAGCTACAGCGCGTCTCATTATACCTTTAAATATTTTAAAAGATATAAAGGAAAATGGGTGTTGGACCGGCTGGTTTCTTCTACAGATAGACTTAATCATGGACTCAGCAATACCAAATGAAGAAAAAAATAACAACAATTACGCTGCAAAGAAATGGGGAATTGATCGAGTATTTTACCCAATTCGTCTGTCGAGAATGAGTACAATTAGACCACTATACCAATAGATGCCCAACAGACTTCATAAACAGTTAAAGGTAACTCTGAAACAATGCAGGTTTCCTCAATATGTATTAGTTCACCGGGCCGGCACACGGCGCGTTTATTAGTGGGTGATGTCCCCACACTACCCCGTTCGTTTCTGAACGACGGGGTGTGCGGTTAGGTACATTTTTTTCCGACAACAAAAAAAAAAAAGAAATAGGTCCCTCGATCACACAGTTGATCCAACTCTATCACTTTTTCTTAGTTCTGGACTTTGTTGTTTTAAATTTTCAGTACATAAATAAGTACCCTCAAATGGACACCTCTGGTACGAAGGTGATTAAATACCACGAGTTTCACGGTGATATAGAGTTCAAGGATGTCACCTTCTCTTACCCGAGCAGGCCTGATGCTGTGAGTATGAATTTGGTTATATTGATTTAACTACTAGGTACGGTATTATTTGACTATATATTTACTAGAATTAATTTTTGTAAATATATAATAGTAATAACTTAAATCAATTAATCTTCCAAACGATCACCCACTAAGCTGCCATAAATAGGTTTCGCCGTCTAAGTTCCTAATCTAGGATAGGATTGACTAAGACTGATGAATTGATGACTCTGATTGATGAGTCATCAATTCCTACCTACGACGTCGGGTGACGTCGCACGGAGTGTTCTTAAGCGTGTGCGAGCCCCATACTAGGCATATGCGGTAGGTAATTACTTCCGGTCTCACCAAAAAAAATATAACCTGCTATTTTTCCCTGCAACCTGATCACATAGAATCTTCAAGACTGCATAAATTGAAGCAATGGTTTTGTCCATCCACCCCAGTCTGGCAGGAAGTAGTAACTCCTCCTTTGAATCACGGCTTTTGACCAAGGGTTATGTTTTGAGTTTCCTTAACCCTCAGTGATATGTATGTACTTCGTTTAGCCGCCTTATGCGTTTTATTCATTTGCTGTTGGTAGACAAGCCACTGGCTATCTGATGGTAAATAGTTACTACCGACAAGGACTCAACAATGCCAAGAATACTTCCAATAAGCTGTTGAGCATTTCGTTTCGCGGATAAGAAATGAATGGGCTATATAACTTAAACACAATGTGGTGTTGCACTGTCGGTTACACGGACGATGGTAGTACTAATATTGGGCCCGTTAACGAGTAACTTCCTTGGTACCCAACCCTACCACTTGGTGTCAGTAATGTAATGGGTGATAATTGCTTACTTTCATCCATCCATCAGCCTTTCAATGTCCACTGCTGGACATAGGCCTCCCCAAGGAATGGGGGATAGTGCCTTAATCGCCACGCTCGGCAGGCGGGTTGGCGATCGCAGTGGATGTTGTTAATACTTGAGGGAGTGCTGCTGCCGGAGTGCTGCTGCCCACTCCCCCGGTATTCTCTCAGTCGGCTCTTACGACTCCCGTGGGTAGAGAGGGGGAGAGGAGAATTGCTTACTTATTAATATTTAAAGTTGGAGAGTTGCTATCTAAACAACGGACCCTTCTATAAAACTAAAACGCCTAAATTATAATGGCAACTACGTGTTAACTTTTGTAGGCAATGCACTATATAACTAATATACTGATACAAATTGACAATTAATACATAGTAATGTTAAATATAATTTACAATTAAATGAAGATGGCAGCACTCTTAGTTGCCTCGTACGATATTCCCAGTTTGGCACTTGCCGCACTTTGATTGTGTGATGCTTCCTACTTTCCTATTTTATAAAGACATGATGGTAATTTTTGCAGGTAGTTTTGAAAAACTTTAATCTGAAAATTCCTGCTGGTAAAACTGTTGCTATTGTTGGTACCTCTGGCAATGGCAAGTCTACAATTGGAGCGTTATTGGAAAGGTAAACTAACATCTGCACTTAACTAGTAATATAAAGTAAAAAAAGAATTTTTTGTTTGTAGTTAATAAACTCTAATATTACTGAACCGATTTTAATATTTTTTATACTATTAAGAAGAACTGGATAAGACAAGAAAGTCATATCTCTGTCCATCACCCTGAGGCAGAATGTCATATTTCACGTGTCGACCGTATCGAGATCACTGGGATTGGTTGAGAAACCGATGCGTGATGTCACAATAATCCGTTAGCCAATCACGGTGATCGTACAAGCGAGACTATACGATCGACACGTGAAATATGACATTCTGCCTAACCCCCCAGGGGGGTTAAAAATTTAAAAAAATTTTTGTTTGTAGTTAATAAACTCTAATATTACTGAACCGATTTTAATATTTTTTATACTATTAAGAAGAACTGGATAAGACAAGAAAGTCATATCTCTGTCCATCACCCTGAGGCAGAATGTCATATTTCACGTGTCGACCGTATCGAGATCACTGGGATTGGTTGAGAAACCGACGCGTGATGTCACAATAATCCGTTAGCCAATCACGGTGATCGTACAAGCGAGACTATACGATCGACACGTGAAATATGACATTCTGCCTAACCCCCCAGGGGGGTTAGGCGGAATGTCATATCTCACATGTCGATCGTATCGTGATCACTGTGATTGGTTGAACGATCACCGTGATTGGCCAACGGATTATTGTGACATCACGCGTCGGTTTCTCAACCAATCACAGTGATCTCGATACGGTCGACACGTGAAATATGACATTCTGCCTAACCCCCCAGGTCATTTCAGCACGGGTTCTAGACGGGAATGCGCATGTCGAAGTCGTCGACCACTATGTCTAGCTGAGACAAACAATCCAGTTACATAATATGTACCTACACTGCTTTGATTACCTCATATTTTTTAAGGGTCTGGTCTCACGCATAAAGTTGTGATCCTATAAAAAATATGTATTATGGTTAAATAACTTGTTAAATAACTTTAACTGCCTCTGTGGTGCAGCGGTAGTTGGAGCGACTGCTGATCATAGCGTCTCGGGTTCGATCTCCGGGTCGGGCAGCGTTATTGAGTTTTTTCCTAAAAAGAAAAATTCTCAAAGCAGGCCGGTGTTTGGAAATGTGCCCGGTAGACGGCTATAGGCTCGCCCCCTATTCTTGGGACTTAATCATAGCGAACCGCCTGCCCCTTCAGGGAATACAGGCGTGATGATGGTTTTTTTAAATAACTTGTGTATCGATAGAAATTGCAGGCCGTAACCAGATTTTAACTGATGAGAACGAAATTCGGCTCGTATGATGTAATCGGAGTTATGGAAGATTATTTTTAAATTTTCTTGTAGATTTTATGACGTGGATGCCGGCGAGGTGACAATAGATGGTATAAATGTCAAAGATATGGACCCACAGTGGCTGCGAGGTCGAGCGCTGGGCCTCATCAGCCAGGAGCCGGTGTTGTTCGCCACTACAGTTAAAGAGAACATCAGATATGGCCGACCGGAGGCGACTGATGCTGAGGTATATTATCTCAACAATTTTATGTGTGTATTTGTTTATAATTTATCACAGCTCGGTAAAGAAAAACATCGTGAGGAAATCTGCATGCCTGAGACATTTTCTCGACGGCTTGTGAAGTCTGCCAACCAGCACTGGGTCAGCGTGGTGGACTATGGTCTAATTCGTCTCACCATTAGAGGAGACCCGTGCCCAATAGTGGGACAAAAAAGGGCTTGAAAATAACATATTATCCAAGAGGACCCCCTCCCCCAATCTTTACACGCTTCATCATAATTTTGCGACACTTTAAATATTATATCACAAAATCGAGACCGTCTTCGCATTTCGGACCTTGCATATCATTCAGACAAAAAATTGAAAGACATTTACCAACGTCATATTTTTTACACATATTCTGTGAGAATCTTATACGATGCTCCCTCGGTCTGCAAACGTAGTTTTTGAACGGTCCCTAAAATTATTAAAGGAGATGTGCCAAATGCCCAAACATTCTCGGCCTGGAAAGGACATACATAAAACAATATGTTTTTGAAGATAAATGACTATCCTTTTACCCTGTGTATTTCTTTTCACACTAAACCTTGGATGATAAAAGACATCTAAGATGGATATCATTTTGAAATTGAAATACCTCAAAATCGAATAATAGATCAAAAATAACACCATAATTATAAATCAATAAAATAATATCTACATATATTAAACATAAAGTGAAAAATGTGAAATCGAAAATAACAGTCACGAGCAGGATTTGAACCTGCATCTCCTGGATACCGTCTAGATGCTTTGCCAATTCAGCCATCCTGACACTTGCTCCTGACTGCTAATTTCGATAACACATTCATACTTAACGTCTTTGGGTGACGCCTGCGCCATCTGCCGGAAGTATTTTCATACATTATACCGACCAGGTAAACTTAATTTTACAATTAAGATTTTACCTAATAATGACGCAAACCCTATAAATATTTAGATATTTTTATATATATTTTTAGCATTTGACATGCTTAGCACTATACATTAAGGCCCCATGATAGGTGTAATCGCTTTTTTTCAATCCAAATATTAAGGCAGGGATCATGCGTTTTAAATTTTAGAAATAACCATTATTTTTAGTCTAAAATGTCATGTTAAATAGTCATGTGCCCTGCCGCTCGACCCTCCGCGCAGTCTCTTCGCAGCTTGCAGGAGAAGGCCGTATCGCTACATTTAAGCACAGAACGCGGCGTAAAAATATTTATTATTTCAGTAGTTTTTTTGTGAGAGACACAATAATCGGTAATAAGATCCGAGCCGAGACCTGAGTTGGCATAAAAAATAATTTGAACACATAAACAACGAAGTGTAAATAAGTACCTATCTCTGCTTGCACAAGGGTAACCTAACCAGTTGTTAATACTAACCATTTTTTTCTTAATCACAAAGTGTGAAAATGTGAAATCGTAAATAACAGTCACGAGCAGGATATGAACCTGCATCTCCTGGATACCGTCCAGATGCTTTGACAATTCAGTAATCGTGACAATTGCTCCTGATTGTGCTGTGTTGTGTTCGATAACACATTCAAACTTAACGTCTGTGATTAGTGTAGGTATATACCTAAGCATGTCGAATGCTAAAAATATATATAAAAATATCTATTAGATAAAATGTCCCTACAAACAAAAAAATGTACAAAGGGGGTAGTTTGGGGCTCTCACCCACTAAAACCCGCCCTGCGCCCTTACCTACCCGTACTCGGCCATTGGTACCGCGTGTATTCTCTTCAGTGGTCCGCGTGGTGCCAAGCCCCGTCGAGCTTTTTCTCTGAGTGACGTCCCCGCGCATCTGGGACCGGCGACCGGTCGGGACAGAGAAGAGATCAGCCTTTGCCGCGCCTCCTTCCGCGAGATAACATTCTCGCAGAAGGCAGCGACTGCGGTCCAATACCTATCGCTGTCGACCATAGTTTGGACAATAGCCGGCAGTGACAGGTCCTCTCCAATGATTGCAACGAGATTACGGCGCTGCCACATGAGCGTGTGCTGCGCCGAGTCCTCGCTGCAGTCGCAGTGATGGCAACAGGAAATCTCCCTCCTAGCGACCGTATAAAGGTACTTGCCGAAGCAGCCGTGCCCCGACAGCACCTGCACCAGTCGGAAGGAGACGACTCCCTGCTACCGCCCCGCTTATTCCTCTAAAATCGGCTAGAGTACGGTACGAAGACCGGCCCGAGGTGTCTCCAACTGTATGCCGATGATGGCGCGGCGAGCGTCACTCCACCATGCGCTGATTTGATTTGGTGGGAAACTTCGGCGAGCACCTCCGCCTCCAGGTCCCACGAGGGGGCTCCAGCAAATGCGCACGTGGCCTCGCACGACACCGAGTGATAGCCGCGGATTGCTCAGACCGCCACGACGCTCTATGGTCTCCACAGGAGAGTCCTATTGCGGGCGGTTAGCGACTCGACCCACACGGGTGCGCAGAAATGCGCTAGCGACCGGACCACCCTTGCGTACAGAGCTGCGTATAGCTGAGGCTGCGGGTGGATGGACCGAGGGTCGTCCGCCACCCGCAAGGCCTCCCACGAAGCTGCGACGCTCTGTGTTCGGATGCGTCGCTCAGTAGAACCCAAAAGGGTAGGCCACCGGAGGACCACTGAAGAAATGCAAAATAGTACCAATGGCCCGCCAACACAGACGGAGAGACGGCACACATAGCGGGATTCTTTAGTGGGTGAGGGCCCCACACTACCTTGTTCGTTACCCCGAACGACAGGGTGTGTGGTTAGGTACATTTTTTCACGCCTAAACAAAAAACAAAAATGTATGTACTTACCTACTTAGATTTTCAATTTTACTTACCTAGCAATATGGTTCAATATGTATGATATATATATATATTATTGCATATAGTGGCAGATGAGCCACAGCCCTGTCTGATGGTAAGTAGTAACTGTCGCTAATGGACTCAACTATACCGAGAGAGTATTGTCAAGCCGCTGCTCACCATTTCATTTCACCGATATGAAATTTAAGAATAAACGGCTATCTCCTGCTACAGCCAAAACGCAACGATGTGCTTCATGGCCAATCAAACGGGAGATTATGGTACCAACCCGCTCAGGCCCGATACCAAGTGAGTAATCCCACTTGGTACCCTGCTCTACCACCAGTCATGCAATGGATGATAATTGCCTACTTCCCTTATTCGCCTCATACGACACCCGTGGGAAAGAATAGTGGTGACACTTGTATTCTTAGTCCGTCACCACACGGAATAATTTTTTTATAATTAATTATTGGAATAATTATATCTACTATTTATGTATAGGCACTTACTATTTATTGTATAGGTAGGTACTTACTTATTTTAGTCAAAATAAAAATATTATCAGTATAATCACTGCGAGCGACAGCTTCGCAAGTCGAAAGCCGAAGAGAGACTACTGAATGGAGGGTAGGACGGCGGGATACATGACTATTCTGCGCAACAGTTTAGGTATTTCCTTTTTACAGGAAACATGATGGTAATTTTTAAAATTTAAAATGATTACGTTTAGATCATTACTTTTTCAGTTTCTTTCTGGGCCATAAAGGGTGGGGGTGAAGCTTTGGCGTTGAGCCTGGACATCGCGAAGGCATTCAACAGGGTCTGGCATAGAGCCCTTCTGTCGAAGTTACCATCATACGGAATCCCCGAGGGGTTCTGAAAATGGATCGCCAGCTTCCTCCATGGTCGCAGCATCAAAGTCGTTGTAGACGGACGCTGCTCTGATATAATGGAGATTAATTCTGGCGGTCCTCAAGAATCGGTGCTCTCCCCAACGCTGTTCATTATGCATATCAATGACTTACTCTCGATAGAGAGTATGCGTTGCTTTGCGGATGACAGTACGGGTGTTGCGCAATATACCGGCCATCATATATATATTATTTATATATTGTATTTTTCCTGTTGAGAAATTTTATGTAATCGTGTTTGCGCCACCCACTTACCTTATTTTAAGTCTTCCACTTTACTATATATATATATATATATATATATATTACAAAGTGATAGCTTCAGTATTCTACATAAAATCTATATTGTAAAATGCGATTTTAACTATTATAGGGCAATATCCAATGGCATAATATTTTACTTTATTATTATAAAGAGGAAAGATTTGTATTTTTGTATGTTTGTAACGAATATCCTCAAACTACTGAACTGATTTCAGAAACTTTTTCACCATTCGAACATTACATTATATACGAGTAACATAGGCTATATTCATTTCTAAAAAAATAAGGATCCCTACTAAAACGTCAATAATGTAGGTTGATGGATAAAAATATAAAATTTTATAAGAAAAATATAAATAGTAATATGGAAAAAAGCTTATATCCTGTATAAAAATACATACATTTACACAACGTTTATCCCAAAACGTTTAAAAAATAAATGTCCACTCATGCGAAGCCGGGACGGGCCGCTTGTTATTACATAGGTACAAAGCGAAAATTTGCTAGTAATCAATGCGCGGAATCCTCAGTGCAATGGTATCTACCACTTGACTAGAATCTTATAACATTACTACATTGAAAAGCAAAACAACATTTTACGTTAAATATTATTTGGTAATTTAATTAGCTAGTCCGACAAAAGTGTATTTTACTCTAAGAAATCGTTTTGACCTCGCGTGACCTAACACTAACTGTGCGAGCAGGGGGGTTAGGCAGAATCTCATATTTTACATGTCGATCGTATCGTGATTACTCATGATTCAGTTCAAACTGATATTCAGCAGTGGCATTAGCAATTTGCCTAAAATAAGACTTCGTTCCATAGACGGATCAATTTTCATAAAGAAATCACAAAGCTCATTTGCCATTCTTAAACCTTCGCTAAGATTTTTCAGTTTTAGCAACAAATTCTCAAAAACACCGACCGCGGCGAAGGCGGTTTATGTCAAAGGCCGAACAGCGGCAATAACATTTAATAATATACTTATTACACAGTTGTGATAAGGTCTATTTTACTTTTTTATTAGTACATTTATCGGCGCGTTTACAAAGGATATTTGGTTGGATACATATTGGAATTCTTTTTATTAATATGCATGTACTATGTACCGATTAGATCCGCGAATAAAGAAATCTTTAGCCGCGAATATAGGAATTGGGTCACAAAATTTTTTAATCCGCGAATAGTGAAAACGCGGATGAAGGAAGCGCGAATAAGGAGCTTTTACTCTATAATATATATTTTTTTAGAATTTTATTAAATCTTATATCTATTTAATATTAAACGGTGTAGAACCGCAAGCTGTGAGGTTCTAGTCTCGGGTCAAACTAAACTGCTATTGTGGTTTTCCGTCAGACGATTCTCAGCAGCAGCATTAAATCTGGAATCTCTTAATATATTCCTAATTGCAATGGGTCTAAAGTATAATAGTTATAAGTAGCTATGTTACACCTCTGCTAACTCTCTGGGTATTAAAGCGTGAATATAAAAAAGATAAGCCCTTGGAATACCGCGTGAAGTATTAATGAAATATTATCATTAACCCTTTTGATCTGTATTTTAGCATTTAACATGCTCAACTACTTTAAAGTACAAATTATTTGTAAGAAAAAGAGAACTTTAGTGCGAGCGGGGTCGTAAAGACAAATATGATGTGAAGATAGGGCATAGCTGTTGGTCAGTGCGATAGCTTAGCCGTTTAGAGCACTTCCCCGGATTGGTAGGAACGCAGGTTCGTATCCCGCTCGCACTAAAGTTCTCTTTCTCCACATTCATAAATAATGTGTATCATTAACCCTATGAAATATAATCTGTTATTTTCCAGATATATAATGCATCTAAAACTGCGAATGCCCACGATTTTATACTAAGCTTCCCCGATGGGTATGATACACTGGTGGGGGAAAGAGGTATGGCGCTAAGTGGGGGGCAGAAGCAGAGGATAGCGATCGCCAGAGCTGTGCTCAAGAACCCTCCTGTAATTATATTAGATGAAGCTACCAGGTAACTCATATTTTCATCCAAACCTATCGTAATTAGATAGCAATATATTATAATCAGAATTCGAACACGTTAATTTGAAAATCCGTACATTTTCCATTACATTAATGCACATTAAGACTCTATATCGAATTGTTAAAATACGCTAAAATACGATTTGTTGTTAAGTTTAATTTAACACATAACCTTCATATATAAATGTTTCCGAACAAGCAGTTGCCGTAGTATTTAAATGCTAACAACATCAGGGGCAAAATGTATACGGTGGCCGTGTGGGGCCGGCTTTAGAATTTTCCCACCCCTCTCCACCCATGGGAGTCGTAAGAGCCGACTGAGGGAATACCGGGGGGAGTGGGCAGCAGCACAGCAGTTGGGCATTTTGTAAATTGTATGAGTCATTTTATCCAACAGTAGTCGGGCAAAAAGCCCCACTAGCATCTACAAAAAACTATAAAATGTCTTGTTCTTGTTATTTTTAGAAAACTTTGTTTATGCCAGTTTGTTCCTAAAATATCAATTATTATTTCTAAATAAACACATTTTTTAGTCTTGAAGAAAATACCAGGTTTAATCCCGATTAAAAAAAAGTGGGGCGTATTACCCAGTTTTACCCTATTGAAATAGTTCTCATGAAAGGTATAGCGCTGGTTTTAGTGTCACTTCGAGTGTCAATATTTAGTATTTTTTGTTTATTTAATAACAATTAAACCACATCGAAGAATGACCGTGAAAAGTAATAGGGCTCTATTCGTAGTAATACTCAAATTAAAAAGAAAAAAAAAGACTCGATTAGTAAAGTATTACGGACGTCCAAGACATAACTTTTTTAAACAGATTTTTAACTAGTTTAAACAACAAAAATGGCATAAAAAATACCATGAGTGTCAAAAATAGTGTTTTTCCTTGATATGTGTGTATATATATTGTTTTGCAAGTGCAATATATGATAAATAGAGGCATTTAAAGTTTGAAAAATCTGTTGTTCTGTGTAAAACGAGAACAGTACCCACCTCAACGCTTCGCTTATGAGGCGTGCAATAGGCCGGCTCATTCGAGCATGTACCACCATCTCAACCAGGGGGGTACAACTGCCGTACATTGGCTCACCAAAAAATAACAGTACTAACTTAACAGTTTAGTGTCTCGAAAAGAATATAGATGACGCTTTTCTCAATAGAGGCGCATTATTTCATTAAATATTTCCAAAAAAATACTTTAAAACGCAACAATTTTATAAAATTGAATAACAGTTTACAAAATCCCTAATCAAGTGTGAGCTCAGTTATTGTGTGATCAATTTATTACTTATGGATCACGCAATTTCAAAAACAAAAATATTAACTAAAGCGCCATCGCCATCTAGCGGCGGCAGTATCACCGCGCTTCATACATTGTACATAGCGCCACGCGACCACGGAACAAAATCTCCATAACTGAATCCAAAGTGGCGTATCTATTCCAAGTAAGTATAGTTATTTATCTATACTTGGAATAGATACAATAATAATTGTAATGTGTCAGTCTTTTCGTGCGTCACGTCAGTCTCTGCGGTTTTTAAATATTTTACTAGTAAAATGTCTAAATTTAGCACTGAGGCGGCTACGGCCGAATTATCTAAGAAAGTTTCCATGTTGACGGTGAAGATTACGGCCCAGACTAGCTTGATTGAGACACAAAATAAGAAAATAGAAGATCAACAGCTGACAATTAATAGAAATTTTAATGTCATAAATAACATGATGAAGATGATTGCAAACTTATCAAATAAAGTTGATAGACTTGAAGCATTGATGGATGCGAGCGAGATGGATAAAGCGACCAAGATAACAGATATGTAGAGTGCGAGTAAGACACTAGCATTTACCACGGAAGTTTCAAAGACAAAGATATCGCAAAATCATCCCAATGTGACAGTACGTGTGCGGCGGGCGCAGGCGCGATCTGAAATGTCTAATAAAGATAAGGGTGCGCTCACACAAAGTTCTAGTACTGATAAAAATTTACCACTGCCTCAACAAAATTTATTGGAATTAAAGACTTGTGCAGCTGATGATGATTGGAAGGTTGTCAATAGAAGGAAGGCTAAGTTGGCTTCTAAAAATGTTTTAAAAGGAGGGTATCCACAGATTTCTTCTTTCCAAGCCGTACAAAAAAAGAAGTTTCTTCATCTTTGGTCTCTACATCCTTATACTCCTGTATGCAATAATAGAGAACGTAAGATCCATTTGTGTTGCTGAAGATATTAAAGTAGAAAAAATTATTCCTAAAACTAAGAGGGATTATGCGTCATTCATCGTGGGGGTACCAGAATCGGAATACGAAAAAGTGAATAACGTCGATAATTGGCCGGTTAATACGCAATTCAATGAATGGGTGTGGTTTCGTAACTCCCGAAAACTCAATAAGGGAGAGAAGGAAAACCAGTAGGACTATTCAAATGACTTACCAGAACGTCCGACGACTTCGTACGAAGACAGAAGTTTTCTACATGAGTTTGTTAACATCCACTTTTGATCTATTTGCTGTTACCGAATCTGGCCTCAATAGTTCAATAAAAGACGGTGAAATTATTCCTCATGGATATAAGATCGAGCGGACGGCAGAAAACAAGGAGGTGTTTTCGTAGCTGTTTCTCTTCGGTTCAATATTAGTCAAGTGCACATTGATAATATAGACGCATCCTTATTTGAAATAGCATGTGTCACTGTCAGTTACAAGAATAACATATTATTCTTGTGTTGCGTAGTGTATATTCCACCAAAATGCAATTATAATGAATATATGCAACTTTTAAAGTATAAATTATTTGAGAATAAGGAAAAAGAGATTTTTTGTACTAGCGGGAATCGAACCCGCGTCTTTTCCAATCCGGGGAAGTGCTCTAAGCCACTGAGCTATAGTACAGGTACTTCGACCATCCCAATCTCCTTATTACATTTGTCTTTACGACAACGTTTATATGCAACTATTTAAAATTTAAGAAAATGTTTGTATCAAATATAAGACAGTTATGGTGGTGGGTGATTTCAATTTACCCTCGGCAACGGTAGAAATGCAATGTTATTTTGAATATTTTATAGCATATTGTGGGTTTTCGCAGGTAAATAACGTATGTAATATTAATAACCGTACCTTAGATTTAGTTTTGACTACGTTAATGGAGTGATATAGAGGTTAAAATATCAGATGAGCCACTAGTGGGCATTGACATACATCATCCTCCATTAGACATTAGAATAACATTAGGAGTTAGTGGAAATGGGGGACAGATCCCAATACAGGTAGATAATGACAACTGTAGTGGTCTTCCTGCCTGGAATTTTAGTAAATGTAATTTTTTTATGTTGTATGAACGATTTCGAATATTAAAGTGGGACGCATTGTATCAATTGAAAAATTCAGAACAGGCATTAACGTATTTTTATAACATAGTCAGAGAAGTCATCAACGAATACACTCACATTAAGCACAGTTCTCGTAAGTTTAAAACGAGTGACAGATACACATATCCAGAGTGGTTCACTTTAGATTTAATTAATGATATAAAAATAAAATCAAGGTACCATAAAATGTATAAAATAACAGGCTTAACGAGTGACTACGGAACATTTTCTCGGTATCGGTCGTTGGTTAACAAAAACTTGTATTGACCTATGAAGCATATCAGCATAGACTACAAAGTAATATTAACAATGGTCCTAAATCTTTCTGGAATTATATTAAAAATAAACAAGGTACACGCAACAAACAAATAATAAAAAAATAGGGCAGGGTGTTGAGCTAGGCAGAGGGTGTGGATTCTTTTGGTACACATTTTCACTCAGTGTATAGCACTCAGCGTCCCCTTTTGGATCCGGCAGAAGCCGAGCACTCGTCGGGCCCGCACGCTTCTGCAGTTAGGGTGCATGTGGGCCAGCTTAACGAACATGAGCTGCGTGCGGCGCTTAACCGACTCAAGCCCAAGCACTCGGTTGCACCCGATGGGATACCACCATATATTGTTAAAGATTGTCGCGAGGTGTTCTGGAGACCCTTGCTACACATCTTTAATTTATGCTTAAGAGAAGCCCGTTACCCGGATAAATGGAAAATCACTAGATTAATACCAGTTCCGAAAAAGTAGTTCAAGTGATGATGTCAGTAATTATAGACCAGTAGCGGTTCTGTCAACGTTCGCCAAAGTGTTTGAATCTGCACTTTACGCATGAATTTATCCGCAAATAGTCTCTAACCTGACCGATGCTCAGCATGGCTTCCGGACGGGATGGAGTACGGGAAGTAATCTGCTATCGTTTATGACTAACGCAACGCCTATCATTGATGCTGGAGGCCAGGTAGACTGCGCGTACTTCGACTTCCAAAAAGCGTTCGATACAGTGGATAACGACGTACTACTATCGAAATTTGCGGCTCTGGGTTTTACCCCGCATTTACTCAAATTGTTCGCAAGTTACCTGTGCTTACGGCGGCAGTACGTGGAGTATGCGGGTTACAAATCCAGTCCATATTTTACTTTTTCTGGTGTGAGTCAAGGTTCTAATTTAGGACCCTTGGAATTTATTCTGCTGATTAATGACCTGCCAGCAGTCATCCAGCATGCTGAGTGTCTGCTTTTTGCAGACGACCTTAAGGTGTAACTGTCGATAGCAGACGCTTCGGATGCTGAGCGATTGCAGATATTGACCGGGTAGTCCAGTGGAGCAATACAAACAAGCTGCATTTCAACGTAACCAAATGTGGAGTAATGAGCTATAGCCGAGCCAGGACTCCACAGCACTACAGATATGAGATGGATGGTGAGTTAATACCGCGTTTAAATTCCACTCGCGACTTGGTGTTGAAATGGTACCGGAGATGACGTTTCGTAAGCACATTATTAAGATTTGTAGTAAATCATTTAGAAACTTAGGATTTATTATAAGAAACTGTAAAGTTTTTGATAATATAGCGGTCATCAAAATTTTATATAATGCATTCGATCGAAGTAATTTGGAATCAACCGCAATTATTTGGAATCCCCATGAAGCAAAATATAGCCTTATGGTGGAAAAATTACAAAATACACGTTTTTTGTATTTAAAACAATACGGAATGTACCCGTTGTACCCTTTGATGTACCCGAGCCTGTTCGTCCTTGGCATGGTCGGGTACGAGCGGCTGAGAGTACGACGTGACATGTCACTAGTGCGCTACGTGTGGCGTGTGCCGCGGGGCCAGCTAGCAAACCCTGTTGTACTGGCGGCGCCGCGACTGTGCGCCCCCAACGGATACGTGGGCTCGCGCCGCCGGCCGCCAGCGCTCTGTACCAGTGGCGAGGACCAACTTACTCAAGTTTGCTCCCGTTTCTCGCGCTATAATACTTATAAATTTGATAGCATTAGAAGTTGACATATACAAATGCAACTTGCACAAATTTATGGAAGTAGCACAAAGGTGCATTGTATCGTATCATTTGTAAATTACTTATTTAATTATTTATTATAAATATTCATTTTTATTATTATCATTTTTTTTAGCTTATAATATCGTTTTGGGTTAGCCTGTAAGATATTGTAAATGAGTTTAAATAAATAAATAAATCTATGCTCTCAACAGTGTGTGTGTCAGTGAAAGAGAAATTAGGCAATTCTGGAGCGCCGCTCTTGCGCAACATTGCAAGCTCGCGTACCTGTGCGTCGCGAGCATGCCCTGTTGCCAATTTTATGTAAACAAACATTACGCCCTTAGATTAATATTATTTTATATTTAATCTAAAATTACGCTCGCTAACGTGATCGGTAATTAGTCAATTTTGTATTAAATGTTTTAAAAATCTGTTTGTATTTGTTGTTCTGTTCATTTTTAAAATGGAACAATCTTAGATTAATAATATTTCAAGGGAACAATACCTATAGTAAAAAAAATAAAATGCTCAAGATCGTCTAAATGCATGACGTGTGATGAGCATAGAACATTTATACATAGACTAGATTCAATAGATTCTTTCTGTAATTGTAATTTAAATCACAAGCCGCCTCTGGTGCCAACTGCAGGGATTTGTAGAGATTGTGATATAGGGGTTTAGGAAGTCGATTAGAAAGCATGATAAAGGGGTTTGGGCTTCTGGTGCAATCACTTACCGAAAGAAGCGTAATCATAGTCTTTACCTTGTAATAGTTTTTAGTATGGTGATTTTTTTTTTGCGTTTCGTGGCAGACTATCCACGGCCCACCTGATGGTAAGTGGTTGTCAGGCTGCTGCTCACCATTTCATTTCACAGATTTATATGAAATGAAATAATTAACCCGTGCCGTGTGGGTCCGGCTTTAGAATTGTCCCACCCCTCTCCACCCATGGGAGTCGTAAGAGCCGACTGAGGGAGTACCGTGGGAGTGGGCAGCAGCACTCCTTCGAGTATTAACAACATCCACTGCGATCGCCAACCCGCCTGCCAAGCGTGGCGATTACGGCACTATCCCCCATTCTTGGGGAGGCCTATGTCCAGCAGTGGACTTTAAAAGGCTGATGGATGGATGGATGGAAATAATTAACGGCTATCTCTTGCTACAACCAAAACACACCAATGTGCTTTATGACCGGTCACACAGGAGATGGTTGTACCATCCCGTTCGGGCCCGATAGCAGGTGAGTACTCCCACTTGGTACCCAGCCCTACCACCAGTAATGCAATAGGTGATAATTGCTTACTTCCCTTAGTCGCCTTGTACGACAGCCGTGAGAAAGAATGGGGTGGTGACACTTCGTATTTATTGATAGTAATATTATGTACTTAGATTCTATCCGAGTGGACTGCAGAATACGCCCACCCTGCGCGCCTTGCGACCATCTATCATGACGTGAAGAATTCTCGAAGCTCTATTTGACTGTTGGGGATGATTTTGGAGAAACTGTGATACAAGTGTATCATAATTTTAATTGGAAAGTATATGTACCAACTTTCAATTAAATCGATAAGAATAAAATGTTTCACAAAATGTTGAAATTCAACCCTCCATTTCAGCCTGTTAGGGTGGAATTTCGTAAAACCCTTTCTTAGTGAATTTCTACACTTCACAAAGAACACGCCTTCCCAATTTCATTTCCCTAGGAACAGCGGTTTAGGCTGTGCTTTGATAAATCAGTCAGTCAGTGAGTCAGTCAGGATTTTCAATGTTATATATACAAATTTATGTTTCACAGCGCCCTGGATTCTGCTAGCGAGAAGGTCGTGCAGACAGCTTTGGAGACAGCAGCTAAAGGTCGGACAGTTCTGGTTATAGCGCACCGACTGTCCACTGTGATGAATGCGGATCTCATCGTCGTGTTGAGTAAAGGCAAAATTGTTGAGGTACACACGAAAAAAATTATTTTTTTCAGTGTAGATTTGAATTATAAATGCAACAACTTCAACTCAAGAGATTTATGTAAAAAATGATTGATAATTCACAGACGTCTCGAAAATTATTGAAATAGAAGAAACAAACATGGAGTTTTAATAAACTTTATGGTCTGTGTAGCAAAATAAAGAGTTATAGTTAAAATTATCATAACTTAAGTTGCTTTACATAATATTTTTAAAATAGCAGTATAATGTACTTTTCTAATGGTAAAAGATTGTTTCTAATAGGTGCAGTGATTCCAAAGATCTTAGATACAAAAAATCTCACGAGATTTGAGCTCTCTATCTATAAAATTTGTATAGAATAGCACGCAAGGTTAGGCAACTTACGCTTGGCTAGCATCAGATGGGTGACTAAAAAGTGATTTCCTCCGTGCTTCGGAAAGGGCGCTGAGCAGTGAGTTCCGGCTATTAAAAAAATATCCTGGCAGCTGTTAGAGGTTGTCAGTCCTGATTAACAAAAAATGGTTCAAGTCTTGTTGAATGTAGCCAACCCCAGCAAATTTTGGGATAAGACTAGGAAGGGAGATAAAAATAACAGTGTGCATCTCAATCGTTCCAATGTTCAGCGTCACTGAATACTTTGCTATGTAATTTCGCAATGTATAGATTGATAGAATCCAATTCATCTTTAGAGGCAATACTAAGTTAAGCGATGTTCCATTTTCCAGATGGGCACCCACGATCAGTTAAAGAAACAGAAAGGCTTCTACTGGAACCTCATAAAACAACAAGATCAAAGTAAGGAGGAAACTTCATAAGGATAGTGTAACACTGTCGGATGAAGATGTTCTGAAGAATGAGAGAAGTTTCACCCATTGTCATTGTGGTGGTAATGAGAGTTGTTAGACTTTACGAGCCAGGCTTTTCTTTATTATGTTTTAGTTTAGGCGTGTAGATGCTCAAAACTATACTTAAGCCGGTCCACTTGACTACCGGGCTGGATGTATATGGAATATGTTCACGCCTGAATGGCTAAATTAAAAAAAAACAACCCGCTAAAATGTAATAAATGCCTAACAAAGATAAATTATACCGGGTGTAAATGACATTATAGGCATAATTCAGGGCAAAAATGTCACTAAATAATACCATTTTCGTCGATAACGACAAAAACTACAAAGTTAGCAATTTCTATCCGCCATCGAATTATTAACAACACGACTAAAAACAAGACGAAGGTTTCAATACAGTAGTTTTTGGAGTAAATCAAGATGATTAATGGGTTTATTACCTAAAATCGAATTTATATAGAACACTATAACGTCTGTATCTCGCATTCAATTTAAAAAAAGAAAATAGAACATGCAATTTTCATGAAAGGACCGATGCAAATTTCCATTACCTGGATGTTCAGAATCGACTACTAAACGCATGGTATCAATTATCGGTACGATGTCATTTACACCGATTAAATCTAACGTCAAGGTATAGAATCAGCTGATAGGTTGCCATACCCTGACATAGACGTGCAAAAGCAACATTATGGTTGCACAAATTGCGGAGTGGATTTAACACATACCTCCCATGCAGGGTTGTTGGTTCATTCCCGCATGGCACAATTCTTTGTGTGATCTACAAATGGTTGTTCTGAGCCTGGGTGTACTTTGTGGTTCAATTTTATATTAATGAAATGTAAAAATGTGAAATCGAAAATAAACGCCAATTCAGCAATTGGCAAAGCATCTGGGACGGTATTTCAGGAGATGCAGGTTCAAATCCTGCTCGTGACTGTTACTTTTCGATTTCACATTTTCACACTGTGTGTTAATTTATATGGCTAAGCATGTCAATTGCTAAAAATATATAAAAATATCAAAATGTTAAATTGTAAAGTCCTCTGCAATACAAGGATTATTCCTCCTTGCAGGGAGTCTTAAAATATGTTACCAGTTTAAATAATTACTATAATTTCTTATGTATATAATCAATCGTAATAAGTTCTACAAACGTTTTATTTATTGTTAGTTAAGATTAATTTAGATCATGCTATATTTAAGTAAATTATATAAAAATGAGCCGTCACGAGACATCTCGCAGATGTGAAAACATCGATTTTCTTTAATTCTTCAAATATTGTTCGAGTCTTATATAATTCTTGGTAAGCGCCCTCTCGTTATCCATAGACGAATTAAAACTGTTATTGGTTTGTTGGTTGACATTATATGGCGTTAAAAACAATTAAATAAACAGCTAACATCTGGTTTTACCCTCCCTCCGCATTAGATGTTTTCACATCAATAACTATTTTTTTTAATATCTTAAACTATTACAGTTTATATAGTATATAGATAATTAGTTTTAATTGCTTGAATGGCTGAGGGGTTTAAATTAGAGTAGGATTATAGATTCGTACATGCGAGACGTTAATTCTAAAACAGTTGTTTGGATTTTAATTGTTATTATCATAGGGTACATTTTTCGGGTACATTAATATGAATTGAGTGGAAAAAACAATAAAAAATAGTCTATATGACGCGAAACAGAAAACTCCATTTTGTAGATCATTTTCTAGTGAGAATAAGTTGTTATTGTTGTTGTTATTTTGGAAATGTGCCCGGTAGACGTCAATAGGCTCGCCCCCTATTACGTGGGACTTAGACGTAGCTGACGAGTCGTGGGTGTGTAATACACCTCACCCTTCGGGGAATACAGGCGTGATGCTATGCTATGTTTTTAATAAGTTGTTATAAACTAACGTATTTATATTAATTAATAATAATAAATATTCACGGACATTTCACACAACGTCTTCTGGTCCCAAACTAAGCTTAACGCTTGTGCTATGGGTACCAGATTACGGATATAATTTTTTGTAAATACATACATATAATAGATAGAAAACACCCAGACGCAGTACAAATATCTGTGTGTGTTAATTATATGACATTTAACGGGTCTATACGCAAATTAAACGTTTGTTTTTTTTTTAAATTTTAATTCACAGACATTTCACACAACATCCTCTGGCTCGTATTAGGCAAATGATATTCTCAGAAATATTATTTTATTTGAGTTTGTTAAAGGCAATCTGTATACATTCCTTAACCGGTATGTTAGTAAAACGTGACTCGACCTCGAAACTGACCATAGTGTCATTTGGTTCCAGTTTGATAGTGTTTAAAAACTCCACGTAATGACACGAGTCTTTCACGAAAGATTGTTTTTCACCAGTGGCTGCAGTAAGGACACGACGCACCTTATAAGA
Organism: Leucoma salicis; assembly: GCA_948253155.1. Classification (NCBI taxonomy): domain Eukaryota; kingdom Metazoa; phylum Arthropoda; class Insecta; order Lepidoptera; family Erebidae; genus Leucoma; species Leucoma salicis. The sequence goes on along the minus strand of OX411820.1, from coordinate 5,110,950 downwards.
TCGTATATTTGAATTTTTGGCACTGATATGTCGTCGCATCGTGCGGGGCCCCTCTTGCTTTGCCATGCCTCGATTTTTATCCCTGGAATCCTAAGTAATTCATTCACATTGTAGATGTCTAGAATCAAGCCCCCTTAGAATGAAAAACGAAACGTTAGGCGAACTTTCGTTTCGAGTCATTGTGATTCCTGATTAGTCGAGATTTCGATGCGTGATTCAAGCGACCAATCGCAATGAAGCGAAACGAAAGTTCTGGCTGGAGTCTTCTTTATTTAGGCGAAAAATACGTAACCCGGGATCCCTGCCTTCTCTGTATACGTTTAATGTTTTCAGCAGCAAAAACTAATTCTATTAAGTCTTCTTTTATCTCCTCCGGGTTTGTATCCATCGGAAGGCCACGTATTGCCACCTTAAGGTCCTTTTCGGCTGGCAGCGAATAGGAAAATCAGCTTATATTTTCTATTTTTTCCAGTTGGTTAAGGTAGTTCTGGATGGCGCGGTATTCTTCCTCGTTCGTATGGTTGAATCGGATACCGCGCCCACTCGGACGGTTTGGTGGTCGGCCTAGTTTGCCAGCCAATATCTTGAAGTGTTTCGTCCAATTTTCCATTTTTTCCACCACTAAGTGTGGATATTTGGGTTTTGATGGTTGCAGTGCTGGTTGGTTAGTAGTGGCTGTAGTTGTTTGTGGCTGTGAAGAGGAATCGTCTATATTTTGCCCGTGTGGTGACGGACCAAGAATACAAGTGTCACCACACCATTCTTTTCCACGGGTGTCGTATGAGGCGACTAAGGGAAGTAAGCAATTCTCATCCATTGCATGACTGGTGGTAGGGCTGGGTACCAAGTGAGAGTATTCACTTAGTATCGGGCCCGAGCGGGTTGGTACCACCATCTCCCGTTTGATTGGCCATGAAGCACATCGTTGCGTTTTGGCTGTAGCAGGAGATAGCCGTTTATTCTTTCATTTCATATCTGTGGAATGAAATAGTGAGCAGCGGTTTGACAATACTCCCGGTATAGTTGACTCCATGAGCGACGGTTAGATGGGCCGTGGCTAGTTTGCTACAACAAGCAATAAACAAAATAGAATAATAGTAACAACTTTAACCTGAGAATACAAATCCTCTACTTCTAAGAATAAACATTCATACTGTAATAGTGGACTCCAACCTCAGGCTAAATTAGAGGTCAAAAGAACAATTAGTATGCATCTCTTCCACAAAAATAGCGACCACTCTTGTTCCTGACGTCACATCGAGCCGAGCAGGAGTCCGCCTCAAACCGGTCCCTCGCTCACCGTTCGGACGCCGCACACAACGGCTCGCATATTATATTGTTCAATTTAATCGTCAAGAAATACAGTCACTTTTATCGAAGTTGTAGTTCATTTAGCTGAGCCCCCCAGCATCACAACTGGTGCCAGCACTCAAACAACTCTCTCTAATGGACTCTGTTGAAACATTTTCATGTTGGTCATCAGATAACCCCTCTAATATTCTCCACTCAACAGTCCCATGAACAGGGTGCTCATCCTTCCTGTTCATCAGTTCAACCTTCAGATTTCAGTAGAAAGCAGCCAGTGCATGGAGGGTTAGCCCACCCTGTATGACCTGGGGTCCATCAGAACTCGTGTGTTTGTAGAAAGCATCAATATAGTTTACGGCCCTCTTCCCCGCTTACTTGCTTTGCACCTTATCTGGAATGCAGATTCGGTCAACATTCCTGTCATATTTGCCAGGGCTAATTTAGAGTACAGCTTCTGAATAGGTAGTTCGATCACCTTGGATGTTTTCCCTGCATTCCTAAATTTATCAGCAAGTTCTGAACGCAGCTTCCAGGGGCTTTCATATTTGTAACTGATTGAAGAACTCCCAAATCTTCATTCTGTGTACCGAAGATAGCGTGGTAAACTACTTGACCTGCCGAAATGTCATCCATTGCAGTTTTAAATGTCCAAGGTTGATCCATACAGGCTTTCAACTACATACCTTTCCCGGAGAAGTCAATGTCACTGTAATTAAGAGCAGGCCAAGATCTTGTTGTTTTGCACAATCTGACTTGCCTGTCATCCATAGTTGCAAACATTATGAAATTCAAAGGAAAGAAGACCCTCTGAGCATTACGAGACCCTGCAATAAGTACTACATCAGCAAAGGCACTCAAAGCAGGAGCAACTTCTTCTGCCCTTCTCCCATACATGTCTGAGCATAAATTAATAGCATTAGGAATGTGAACTAAGTCGCGTTTTATGGCCTCTACTCATTTGTTTCGGTATGGATCTTTAGACTTATAAGCAGCTAACATAGCTGTTAAGGGCCCTAAAGTTTGAGCCATTGCTGAACGTCTTTCAGGCTTGTAAGCGGACAGGGTGTGCGGATAGGAAAACTTTTTCCCGCCTTAACAAAAAAAAATAGGCTTGTAAGCGGAGCCTTCTAGCAGCACATGATGTGCGGGAGTTAGTCCGTATTGAGAGACATTAACATAATCAGTTGTTTGCCCTCTCTTCGCCACTGGCATCGTGGAAACCCGCAAGCGAATCTCATCATACCTCATCTTAAAAGCAGAGAGTATATTGAAAATGGAGTTTGCTACACCATATCAATGGTTGTTATCTACTCGGTTAGATGCTGTGTACTCAAGGCCTACCTGTTTAGCTTCCTCCCTCATTGAGTTAGTCACTTCTGTGTAAGTTTTGGTGTGACTTGCTCCTCCCACAGTAACAGTTGCTGACAATGTTAAGTTGGAGTGTGTTGACATACGGGCGCTGGCCATCTTGCGCATTATGTTGTGAGCTCCTTGAATAATACTTATTACCTGATGAGCTACTGTTATGTTTGAGAACTCTAAATAGAGTCCAAAGTCGTCATATAATTTCCATGCTGAGCGTACAATATCTCTACTCTATGACCTTTCCTTTGACCGCTGAATTTAGATTGATTCTAGGTCTCTTTGGATCTGTATTATCAGCATCAACGGTTCTTTTTTTGCTCTCTCCCTGAGTACTTGTCCCTTCAACTTCCATCTTCTTTTGATTAGTGCACAACGTTTTATTAGCTTAGTCTGTTTATACTTCTTCGAAATATCGTACTGACCTATTCGGTCATCCCATTTGTCTTTACAACAATATGCTGCTATAGCAGCCTTCACGATAAGTACAAATTATTTGTGAATAAGGAAAAAGAGTTTTTCAGTACGAGCGGGAATCGAACCCGCTCACACTAAAAATCTCTTTTTCTTTCTTCTTTTTCGTTTTCTGGTGTAGGGTTGTCTTGATTGAGGTTGTGGTGGGTCTAGGGAGGCAGCACCCTTCCCTTTCCGCTTCCTTCGCCTTCTCTTCGGAGGAGCTCCGCGTTCGGTGGGGGCGTTCGCGACCGCCATCAGCGACGCCGCTTGTGCATGTTCACCGGCCGACTGGGGTACCACCGGAGCCAGCCTTTGGCCCGGCACGCCGGTGGTGGCGATTGTCCTTGTTGACCTTCTTGTTTCTATCCTCCTTTCGGAAGACGGGGCAGTTCATATTGTTTGCGGGGTGCTCACCCCGCAGTTAGCGCACGTGGCCGGCTCCTCCAGCGGGCGCGGCCAGTCTCTAGCAGTGTGTTCGCCACCGCAACGCACGCAGGTCTGTGGACGATGGCACTGGTGGCTGCTGTGGCGAAATTTCTGGCATCGGTGGCACTGGGCGGGTTTTCGCTTTACTAGCCACGCTTCTATCTTGACCCCAGGGATGCCAAGCAAAAGACCTCGTAGATCCCCGGGGTGGTGTCTTTGGCGTTTCAGGATGGCGAACAGGATGCAATCCGGCCGATCGCTACGTGCCCGAATGTTTTGGACGTACTCGGGATCGAAGCCTAGATCGCGAAGCTCTTCCATAACCTCTTTCTTCAGGCGTCGCGTTACTTGGGAGCCCTCTGATGGCCACCTTTAGGCTGCGTTCGGCTGGGGGAGAGTATCAGAACCAACTTATGTGTTTTACCTATTCCAGCTCCGTCAGGTAGCGTTGTACCAGACGGAACTCGTTTTCGTCTGTGGGGGAGAATCGGATACTCTTACTATATGGACGGGCGTTGGCGGTGCGGCCGAGCCTCTTCTTCAGCTCGCGCATTTGGTGGGCCTAATTGGGGAGCAGCGATTAGCGTCAGCCATCAGCGAGGCTCTTTGTGTTGCCTCGCCGATGGGTTGCGAGTTCGTCGGGCTGGGATCTTGTTTCGGTTGTTCGGTGGCGGCGACTGTCCCCGCCTTCCTTACGACTTAGGTTACGACGACATAATAAGCATAATATCGTTGTCTAGAGGAGCTGAACACACATGAAAATCACACATCAGAAACCAAAAAGTCACTCATAAGGACAATCAAAATATACGATACAATGTTATTTCTTTCAAATACACAACATAAACTAGCATAAGCTCACAAATTTTACATATTAAACCCAGAGTTAGAAATTTAATTTAACCCATGGTTTAGTGTTAATCTTAGCAATGCAAGAGAAGGTAATTATTAAAACCTGCGTGTTTGTTTTCTTTTTTTTTTAATTCTTTATTAGAGCCATACACCATTTAGGTTGCTAACTCGAAAATACATAAATTAACTCTGGAACGCGCAAGCGGTCCTAAGTGAAATATTGAGTGCATTCTTCTCGAAGCGTCGTCATGTTACCTTTCCGTACGAAATCGTTCCTATAACTTATACACAGGTATTAGAAAATTGGCAAATTAAAAATTGTTACTTGTTTGAATATAATAGTAAAAATATTGTGATAATAACTGACGTAGTATTTAAGTAGTAACTTTTAAGTGTTGTATTTTATATTAAATCAATTTTAAAATAAAAATACGTTTTTTATTACTTATGGCGGCAGTACAGCTCACCTGATAACCGACGCTAATGTCAGTACTAGGACTATGTCCAAACCTTTGCTGCGGTTAGATCGGTTATAGATCAACGGGTTAAGATCTGCTAATTCCCTTTTACCAAGACATACCTATATGCTCGATTCAGCGTTTGTCTATAGAAATATGAAATCCAATAGTTGGGGTAAAATTTATTAATAATGCTATACTGTAAGATGATTTATTTATTCAAACAAACATGTGTTTATTACAAGTACACAATAGCTTGGTTGCAATGTGATCGGTAAGTAAGTTATACATGTTTTATATAATTTATAGTGTACAACATTTAATTTGTAATGGTATTTTATTTATACATAGAGTAATGACCCTGTTGTATTTTATTTTATTTTTTCTTCGTAACGGCATTGTTTTCTTAAATAGAATCGAATAACACTGTGTCCTATATACCTTGTATATATATGTTCTTATATAATTTTAAATTGCCATTTAGTCCGCGATAAAATATTACGTTGGTCTAATCTTCCTTCTTCTGAGGTGTAAATATGGCAAGCGTGATGAAACCTGTTAGACAGAGAGGTATTAAATATTTTAAAACATTCTCCTATTTCACTGTGAGGAGATCCGGACCTTGGGGTAGGACAGGTGAAGAATATTCGGTTATCTTCGGAGCAGCCTGTAACTAAATATCCTAATTATAATCCTCGTGAGACTGCTTTTAGTAATTTTATTGTTTACGGAAATAATTCTTATTACCAATAGCCTCACATTCATCTGCAGGATTTATAAGTTTCTATTTTTTCAATTTAAATGCAATTTTTTCAATAGGTATGGAAAAAATCTGACGGAAATATTTTCATTGGCTATTAATAATCTATAACTTTTTTTGTTAATGCGGGAAAAAATGTTTCTAACCGCACACCCCGTCGTTCGAGGCAACGAACAGGGTAGTGTGGAGCCTTCATCCACTAAAGAAACCCGCCGTGTGCCGTCTCTCCGCCTTTATTGGCGGGCCACTGATATGTTACATTCCTTATACCTATATAAAATTTAATTACTGTCCGTTAGTCTCGCTAAAACTCAAAAATGGCTTGACCGATTTGAATAATTGTTTTTTTGTTTTGTTCGCTCAGGGCCCAGTGATTAATACAGGGGTAGTTTAAAAAAAATAGGGAAAACCCATAAATATAGTTGTAAAATTCAAAATTGGTAATTTTCATGTAATTTTGTATGGGAATCATCTCTTTGGACCTGACAACAGACGACAAAATGACAGCTACTACTGTCATTCTTTCTAATTCATTTGAATTACTTACAAGCAAGTTTTACATAATGTCCTATCTAAATTCAAACCTTAGCTTAGACGACTGATTAGTTAATCGCTGATAAAATAAATTGTAGATGATACGAAATTCACCAGGTCATCTAGTTATCTACAAAAATATTTTTCATAATAATTACATCAATAATACAATTTACGATCAAGTGCGACCGGGCAAATGCGTAATTATGAATGCTTATGATTACTATCAGTACCTACCTATTAATATTTATGACACCACTGATGGGTACGGGTCTCCTCTTATAGTGATAAAATAAATCGATGGCCCAGACAAGCCGTCTAGAAAATCTCTCAGGCAGGTTGGTTTTCTTACAATGCTCAAAGAGAATATAACCACTACGTTTAACAATTGTTTCCTTTACCATGCAGTAATAATTAGTTAACTAATACACAAATCATTTTGAAATCTTCGAAATTCAGAAGTGTGTGCTGTGGGGAGGTCTGGGTTTTGGACTGAGGAACAATTACTTTTACTACCTTTGCAGTCCTTGGTTTTACCATTAGACTATTACTGCACTTTCAACGTCGTAATTTTTAAAAATTACGTACATAAAACTACTTACCTATCATAGCCGCGGTCATAGCGTAGAACGGTACTTCACAACCCAAATCTAGTAGAATAGGGAAGCCAACGTTGCCAATCAGGGTGCCAACTCGAGACAATGTTATTACTAATGCCAAAGTTAGTGATCTGAAATCAAAAACAATCATATTTCACCAAATCGATATGTTTACATGATCGATATTTTTAGTCCCCAAATGATACAAGTAATAATATTGCTTATTATGAAATGAAAGGTATGCCTACGTATCGTACGTATAGCCATTTAATAGTAAGTACTGCAGGCTTACCACGAACTGTTATTGCGATCCAGTTTAGGAGCCAAACTGAACTGAATCGCAATTTCGTAGCATGACGTGTCGAAAGACACAATCTTTCGTTTTTTGCCGAATCAGCACATAATCTGAATCGCACACATGACATGTTTTTATTGAAATTCGTACCATGAACTTACTTGACAACCTAAACAAGATTGCTCTATTAGACACGGTACGAAATACAACAACACACCTATTTTGAATTGCGTCGGAATTGAATCGCTAGCTAAGAGTTCATGGTAGGCCTGCTGGTCGATTAATCTAGTAGGTACTAACTTCTTATTATCAAACAAAACTCTCGACAAACTAATCTTACCTCATCGTAGTCGGAAATACTTCAAGTAACACCATTTGTGCTAAACTTTTCATTGTTTGTAAAATTGCCACATCCAGCGAAAACAATGATACCATCATAATTTTGGATTTTGCCCATCTTATGCCCAAAATTCCACCGATGCAGATGACTCCGGACAATATTAAAAGGCATTTTTTTCCAACTTTGTTGACTATTACGCCGCTGATGAAGTATGGAATGATACAAACTATACCAATTATAATACTGTTGACGTACGTCTCGGTGCCACTGATATGCTGAAAACAGGCAAGGTTTTACTGATGTTTACGTGGTGACTTAGTGCCTAGTGTTACCTATCTATTCTATGCAACAGGTCACGTAAAATTTGACTAAAGAAGTAAAATAGAGGAGGTTAAAGGATGACACGAAACTCATCATCTCCCTAGTCTTATCCCAATTTTTTCTTTTTATTGGGGTCACCTTCTAATCTATTTGGTTTTCGCTAATCCAATAATATTTACACGAAGCGATTGCCTATCTGACCTGCACCACCCAACTAAGGGGACAACTGGCGACCTTAGAACAAGACGGGAGTCAGATGTTGTATTCAGGACTGTCCTGTAACGACTGCCAGGATGCTAGGAATATTGTCGATCGTTCGGACCTCTTTACACACGCTATCCTAACTAGATACTTCTAGAAAATTATTTCCTCAAACTTTTTGGATTCTAAGAAAAGCCCTAAGTGGAGCTCTAAAACAAAGAAAGGTTCTAGGCGTAATTTCATACAGTGTAAAGTTGTTAGTAGGGATGGCCCAATGTGAAACTACCTCAATTTTGAAGATACAAGTACCTACGTCCTGGGCCCACGGGTTTTACCAATGGTTTCTATAAAAAATAAGCTTACCGGTACACACACGTTCATTCTATTTTCAGTCAAATTGGTTGTCTTTAATTTTTCATAGGTTGTGTAGTTATCTATTAACACACATAAATTGTGATTTTCATCTAAATTATGATGTTCCACGATTGTCGACATTTGCGGAAACCACAGCCTGAGTACATCGTAACTGAAATCAAAGAAATAGGTAGAAATACGTGTTATGGTATTACTTTGGATTTAATTAATATTCTCAACAATAATGGCAAAATCTTGGGATATCATTATATAAAAAAAAATTATAAAAAATATACTGGTACATTTAAATATGGATATATAATGGGTATGTAGGTATATTCTATGATTGATAGCAACCTTTAAATTAAGAGGCTTAGATATAAATTATTTGTGAATAAGGAAAAAGAGATTTTTAGTACGAGCGAGAATCGAACCCGCGTCTTCCAATCTGGGGAAGTGCTCAAAGCCACTGAGCTATCGTACTGACCTATTCGGTCATCCCAATCTTTATTCACAAATAAATTGTACTTTAAAAAGTAGCGGAGCATGTCAAATGCTAAAAAAAATAGATCAAAAAGGCTTGGATACTTTTAGTTCAAGCTGCAACCAATTATTAGATTATTTCTTTGCGAGTTATATTATGCAATGTTTTTTCGTGGAATAGTTCGCAATATTCGGCCGAATACCGAATAGTGAAAAAATACAGCCGAACACCGAATAGTTGCTGAATATTCGTGGCTTCTCTACAAAAAACGACCTCATCTTAGAATTTTGCCTCACTGAGAGGAATAGGCAAGGACACAAGCGTAACTCTGTTATGAAATTTCATGATGATCGTTTAAGTAGTTGCTGTGTAAATGCGTAACAATAAACGAACGAACAAAACTAACTTCGCATTTGTAATATTTTATAAATATATAAAATAATAACTAGCCGTGTGGGGCCGGCTTTAGAATTGTCCCACCCATCTGCACCCATGGGAGTCGTAAGAGCCGACTGAGGGAATAACGGGGGAGTGGGCAGCAGCACTCCTTCGAGTATTAACAACATCCACTACGATCGCCAAACCGCCTGCCAAGCGTGGCGATTACGGCACTATCCCCCATTCTTGGGGAGGCTTATGTCCAGCAGTGGACTTTAAAAGGCTGGTGGATGGTTGGATGGAATAATAACTAATTGACTGACTGGCATATATCAACGCACAGCCCAAACGGGGATCATGAAAATTTACTTATGGGATTTCTTTGATACTATTATTTAGATATTTTTATATATATTTTTAGCATTTAACATGCTTAGCACTGTACATTAAACACAAAGTGAAAAATGTGAAATCGAAAATAACAGTCACGAGCAGGATTTGAACCTGCATCTCCTGGATACCGTACAATTCAGCCATCATGACAATTGCTCCTGACTGCTAATTTCGATAACACATTCGTGCTTAACGTCTTTGGGTGACGCCTGCGCCATCTGTCGGCAGTATTTTCATACATTGTACCGTGCCGTAAAGCATCTGGACGGTATCCAGGAGATACAGGTTCAAATCCTGCTCGTGACTGTTATGTTCGATTTCACATTTTTCACTTTGTGTTCTTTGATACTGTAAAGTAGGTGAGACTAAAAAAGGATTTGTCGCAAATTCTATCCAAAATGGATGTTTTTCGTCGAAGAACGATCAACGTTTAGTTCGGTGGTGTTACAAAGCAAAAATTAGGACATAAAAAACGTAATAGAACTACGACCCGAGTGAAGCAGCGAATAATGTAACAATTAGGTATTATTAAAGATTTGCTTCTAAATGATGTATCATTTTCTAGGCAAATGTCTGTTAGGAAGGTCAAGGTATTATAAGCGAACGAAACTTACATACCCACAATCACCAGTAGCATAACGCCTATAATAGAGAAGTAGGTGATTAACGGTGTTTGCACAAGTGGCTTCATGTTACGAAAACCAACTAAAATTTGTTCACCAAACTCTTGTAACATTGATACGCTTCTGATATTCTCTGATTTGGATTCTTCTGTAATTTCTTTATCCCACAAGTTGTTATACTGAAAAGGTATTTATAAAACTACATAATTTACTAGCTGAACCTGGAGCTTCGCCCTCGTGAAGTTCGGTAACAGATAATCTCGTAATCTGGGGTTTGTAACCTTGTTACTTACTTTTCTAGACTCCACGTGACTTACTTACTTACATAATTCATCATGCCATCTCCCTTGCGGGGTAAGCAGAGAGAACAGAGTGCGAAAAGATTCTATTCTTGCATAGATCTCTCGCTTCCTTCACTCTAACTCACGTGATAGTAGCACATTTCGGGTCTTCTCCTTTTCGCTTGGCTATTAAGAATTGTAGCGTGAGCCTTTATTATACTACGAGGGTGGCAGACAAGTATACCTACGGCCCGTCTGATGGTAAGTGGTTACTGCAGTCTGTAGCGGCAGTGGTGACGGGTTGTTGAACCCAAGATGATGGATGAAAGGTGATGATGAATTTCGAAGATATTGTTGTTTGAGAAATAAAAGATGCGTTAAGTCCACAATCAAAATTGCATGTAATAGCGGTTAAGCAATATGTACAGAGCTCAAGGAGAGGGGGTGCGGGTACAATTATTAACCAATCGCGACCGATAGAAAAAGATATGGCGTTACGTTTAGTTTTATTTCTTGTCGCGAGATGTCGAAAGCGTATTGAATGAGAAGTATGAACATAGTCTAGGTCTATAGAAACTAGCAACAATAGAGGCATCAATTGGGCATTGCCGACCCCAGGTAAACATCTGAATGTGTACGTCATTAATTTCTAGTTAATTTATAATATATATGTACACTCTTAAATACTATTACAAAGCTTATAAAAAAAAGGAACAAAAGAAAAGAAAGAAGTTAAAATTATGCATCATAAAATTCATCCAAATCACTGACAACTGGCAAAGTGCCCAGAAGGCTGGCAGCATTGCCTCGTTGAATGGCAATGCTAATCCTTTGTGCTAGGTAAAGGCCAGCACAGCCAACAGACGAGCACGCTCAGCAGCACCAATAGACGTATTAATAAGATTTTTTCTAATGATCCCGCATAACGGCTCATCCCATTGTCTCTGAGAAAGCGGGTTTATTGGTAAGTCAGTGTTTGGACATGCCATTTTCCAGGCATCCACGGCATCAGTCTTACATAACACTTCAGAATCAATTAGTGTGGAAGATAAGATTTTCCTAATTAAATCTTCTGTGCTATGGACTGAGTACAGGAAGGCCGGTAAACTTAATTCGGATATTTTGCGAATACCGAGCCCACCCAAACGAACCGGTAAGGATGCTTGGAGCCAAGCTCGGTCATTTAATTTTATGTTCAGAATTTTGCTTGTGGTTGATTTTAAGATTTCATCGATTTTTTCTAAAATTGCCAGATGTTTATAGAAATGAGAAGATCTTAAAACATGTGTAAATTTTGGGACGAAAATGCAATAACGAATAATGGTAAAAGCCGAATGGATATTAATTTTTAGAAGGCGGTCCGAAACCTCGTCAAATTTTTTAATCTTTTCCTCTATAAAAGATTCATAGGCGTCTTCTAAAATAGGGGACCCAAGGAGGCGAAAAGAGCTTCTTTCTATAATTTTGATATTTGGAGCCAAAGAGTTGAATTTAGAGAAAGCTGAAATTTCTAGTTTTACTAAAAATCACTAAACGCCTCTTACCGGGAATGTGTCGGCGTTCTTGCCAGTGTTTTCTGTATATACTTTAATCAAAATGTTTCTTGCTTCTAAAAACTTGTTACGGGCTACCAAGAACTTGGGGCTTTCTGGTAATGTGGTGTATAAAATGTAGCCAACTAGTGACCATAACGACATAGTGAATAGGTAGAAATTCCATGTTTTAAGTACTGAAATAAATATAATTATTAGATACATAAATAGCTTTTTTGTTTAGGCGGGAAAAAAATTACCTAACCGTCGTTCGGGGCAACGAACAGGGTAGTGTGGGGCCCTCACCCACTAAATAAACCCGCCGTGTGCCGTCTCTCCGCCTGTGTTGACGGACCACTGGTACTGTGTTGGATTACTTCAGTGGTGTTATTACATAAATACCTACTTTAGTTCTTCTGTTTGTATGGTGCCCCGAAATTTTACCGGAATTGGAATATGCGAATGTATTTTTTAAATATAATTGTTAATAAATTTTTATTTCATAAGATGGGTGACGAGCCATGGCTCACCTGATGGTAAGTGGTAAACGCCGCTCATGTAGCATGCAGCAATTCATTTCGCAGATGGGAAATAAATTAATGGATGGGTCTCTAGGTATAATCAAAATACACCAAAGTGTTTCACAGTCAATCACACGGCTGTCGTCGGTACCGATCTGTTCGGGCCCGATAACATGTGTTCCACTTGACAGCTAACCCGTTTTTTATACCCTTTTTCTGTCGTACCTACTATTGTGCACGGGTCTCCTCTCATGGTGAGAGGGATTAGGGATTAGGCCATAGTCCACCAGGCTGGCCCAATGTGGGTTGGCAGACTTCGCAAGCCGTTAAGAAATTCTCTCAGCCATGCAGTTATAAATTGTACAAAAATACACACATAATTTCGGAGACGTGTGTACCGTACGAGGTATACCTGGACTGGGCATCGAACTCGATACCACTGTCTTTGCAGTCTTTGGTTTTACCAATAGACTATCACTGCTTTAATTATCACTCATTGATATACATATACAATGGGTGATAACTATAATTCCCTTAGTCACCTCGTACGACAACCGCGGGAAAGAATGGGGTGGTGACACTTGTATACTTAGTCCGCCACCAACACCCATACATTCAACGGCTCTCGTCAGCTTCATTATTATGATCAAATATAATATTCAGTATTTTGTATAGCATTATATGAGTTGACGCAAGCAAGCGCTAAACCAGAAGTTGCCACATTTTATCAGATCAAGAACTTAATTTGAATATATATCATCTTTCATTATCAACTTTTAGTCGTCCACTGCTAAGCATAGGGCTCTCCAAGAGAGTACTAATCGAGAAATCTTATGCTGACTGCATCCTAAGACAACCCGAGTCTTGACCCGATCGTCAATCCACCTAGCCGTGGGCCTTTCTATACGTGGTCGCCACTCGAGAACATTTCACCGCCAACATTTAACCAAAAGATGATGTTTAAATATGTATAAAACTTGATTACGTCATGCTAGTGAGATGTATTTTGTACTCGATCTGATGGTCCAAGGTTATATGTGCCTACCTTTAGTAAACTTTTAATGTGTGAAGGTTTTTTAAGAGAAACCAGAATCAGTAAAAAAATACTGAGATTTCGCAATACAACATGTAGAATGATAGAAGACGATCTGTAACTAATTATATTTATCTTTTAAGGTTAGTATAATCTACTCGTAAGATCTTTTCCAGGTGAGTCTTCAAGGATAAAATTAATTTACCTAATATCATCGCTCTTAATTCTTATTCTAATTAAGTATTTCAATAGAGAATCTAAATAAAGTGTATCCATATATAATCGTTTTATGACCTCATGACGTGTGTTTTTTTTCAGCCCATTGCCGTCCCAGTATTGGGCACGGGTTGCGTCTCAGAGTGAAAGGGATTTGGGCCGTAGTGCAACGTAGGCCATCAAGAATAAATTCTCAGGCATGCAGGTTTCCTCACGGTGTTTTCCGAGCAGTGAATTATTTGTAATCAAACACACAGATAATTAAAAAAAAACCGGAGGTCAGATGCATGTGCCGTATTATAGTGATCGAACTCAATACCACTGTCTCCGCAGTTCTTGCTTTAACCACTCATAAACAACATTTTCATCGAAATGACTAATGATATACTTTTGCAGGATCACTGGATATCGGTGAACCACAGTGATCTTTCAATCATGTTTCCCCGCATATTGCCACTTACCAAATGCTCCGCGAAAAAGGCTCCATTCCCAATTCTGCTGAAGAATAGCCCAGGCCATTGCTGGACAGATAATTTGCGCCATCGCAGCGAAAGTTGATTGAACTAACAGAATACGATCTCGTACGCTTGGATGGCAAAACTCTGAAGTTATAGACATTATAGCACTATTTGCTATTCCAGATCTGAAAAATTATTACTCATTTCTAGTTGTAGAGATCAGCGTGAAACCACGGTAGGTACTCCTACCGTTGTGTTTTGTATGGTGAGTGAGAGCGCCGGAGGCCCAAACTCCCTCCCTATCATCTCCTTATTATCCTTGCCTTAGCATAGTACCTATCCTCTCCTTAATATCCTTCATATCCAGCGCCTATCCCTTTCCTTTTAAGCCGTGTGGGGCCGGCTTTAGAATTGTCCCATCCCTCTCGTCGTAAGAGCCGACTGAGGTAACACCGCGGGAGTGGGCAGCTGCGATCGCCAACCCGCCTGCCAAGCGTGGCGATTACGACACTATCCCCCATATGAACGAAACATGTTGTGGCTTGGGGAGGCTTATGTCCAGCAGTGGAAGTCGAAAGGCTGATAAATGGATGGATCCCTTTCCTTGGAGATGGCGATTTGCGAGTGATCCCTCTGGTGTTGCTAGCGTCTATAAACTACGTAACCGCTGACCATCAGAGGAGCCGTATGCTTGTTTGACAATCACGTAGCATAAAATAAAACAGTAATGTTTATCATAACACATACTGACAATACATATAACTGCTCTGTACTTATAAGAAAGCACAAGTATATTATATGCCCATCGGTATTGAACTATCTTAATTACAAGAGATTGGACTATCTTAAGGGCTGTTTCTGCGTGATAAACACCGCTTTTAGCATAGTTGTTGCGCTCATTACAAATGTATTTTTTGGAGTAACTGTAAGTTACCGACGAAAAAAAAGCCGCAGAGCTGCGCTATTGCCTTTGATGTTGGTAAGATTTATCAATTAATAGGGCCCTCTTCAATTTAAAAGAAATGTTTAATAGAACAACATCTACTTACAAAACTCCTTCACCGAACTTAGCGACCGCATACATCTCAAAGTTTTGACTGGCAGCCGATAATAATGTGAAAATAAATAATCCACCGTAGCCTATTTTTAGGAATAAAATTCTTCCAAAAGTGTCAACAAGAAATCCTGATATCACAGTTGAAATTAATATACCTGCAAACAGATGTGACGATGACTCGTTTCAATATAAGATAAATAGGCCAATTTCTACCAAGATTAAGACCTGTCTTTAAGTGATTTTGCAAACGCTAACAATTCTGCTTAGATAGTAGTAGGTTTGTGTGCAAACAAAAATGCGCTCTCGGTTCCCTTACTCCTTTGTCCTATGGGACGGCATTTGGACACGACCAATGAGATATATGGAGCAAGACCAACGGCTTTGCGTGTTTTTCGGGGCAGGGAGGTGAAACATCTCCAATTTCCTAACTTGGAGCTGCTACAAAGTAATTTTCATTCTTGAAGGATATATCAAACAATTTATTGCTTTCTCAATCCGGGATTAATCCAATATCTTATTACCGGCAGTTGCACATACTACTGCTAGACTACTGAGATCGTATAATCGACTTACCAATAAAAGGCATAGCAGTTAACAGCCCCTTTTTTCTAAGATTCATATCAAGATCACATTCGGCGATAGGGAGTAAGTAAGATGTTGAATTAGTGACGAGTATTGATGCAATGAAACCGGCAAATGTTGTGAATAGCAGTCTAATATGGAAACGGCCAAATTTGCATTCTTCGAAAACTTTATTGATATCTTCCATTGGAGATGATGGTTCTGAAATAAAATATTAATTAATTATTTAGTTCAACAGCTTCCCTGCCGTCAAGCTTCCATCCTTCCTCCTCCTAAATTTTTTCTCCCTACCCTTGTCCCCTTGGGTGGGTGATGCCCCTGGTGTTGCTACCGTCTTTTGGCTAGAGCAAAGATAGTAGAGGCGTAACATATCTGTTTTCATCTATACATATTATATTCCCGCGTGGGATGGTTCGCTATAGAATCGAGCCACATAAGTTGGACTTCGCTAGGGGATGAATTATGTAGGATATAATGTTTTCTTTCTAAAAATACAATTCCCAACTAGCGGAGATACATAGTTCTTTTTTAAATTGTATTTTAGTGTACGTAAAACGAAACGTAATTTGCAGGTGTATGGTAATTTTTATAAGATATGCGGTCAAAGTAAATGTTCTAATTTGGGGTACTTTTTAATAAACTTTAAACTGAAATGCCTCATAAAATAATCTCTTTTTATTTATTCACAAATAATTTGTACTTTAAAAAGTAGCGGAGCATGTCATTTGCTAAGAGAAATAGATCTAAAATGTTTAAAAAATCGCGCCATCAAATAATATGAATTTTAATTGCAAAATTTAACTTACTATATTGGATGCATGTAATGCTTGCCAATAGATGGCGTTGGTCGTAAGACAAATGTGATTAAAAATTTGGGATGATCGAAAGATCAGTAGGATAGCTTAGTGGTTTAGAGCACTTCCCCGGATTGGAAAAGATGCGGGTTCGATTCCCGCTCCTACTAAAAAAAGTCTCTTTTTCTTTATTCACAAATAATTTGTACTTTAAAAAGTAGCGGAGCATGTCAATTGCTAAAAGAAATAGATCTAAAATGTTTAAAAAAATCGCGCCATCAAATAGTATGAATTTTAATTGCAAAATTAAACTTACTATATTGGATGCATGCAATACTTGCCGATAGATGGCGTTGGTCGTAAGACAAATGTGATTAAGAATTTGGGATGATCGAAAGATCAGTAGGATAGCTTAGTGGTTTAGAGCACTTCCCCGGATTGGAAAAGATGCGGGTTCGATTCCCGCTCCTACTAAAAATCTCTTTTTCTTTATTCACAAATAATTTGTACTTTAAAAAGTAGCGGAGCATGTCATTTGCTAAAAGAAATAGATCTAAAATGTTATCCTACAATAGTTCTATACTACGTTTTACGTTTCAACCACAGTCGTTGAAAAAAAGCAAAAACAGCTTCAATGTTGGGTCAAATTGTATAGGTACTTACTTATACATCATAAGTTTCGTAAAGTAAAATTCAAAATGTTGATAATTATTTATAGTATTTTGTTATGAAGCAATTTAACCAAAATTTATTAATGTTGAGTAATAACGTTTACAAGTTATAATTAAGCTTCTTACTTATTTGCAAACCTGCTGTTTGAAAATATTCATATGAACGCTCAACAATCTGGTTCATTTGAGTTTACGAAACAACACTCACAAGCAAGTGGAACGGAAAAAACGGCATCGTGATGAGAGTGTCTGTTGTGAGCGCCTAGTGGAATGCTCTGAGAGATTTGAGAGAGTCAGTGATATCACAACACAAGTCATTTAATTTTTAGTATGTACGGCTTAGACTGCACGGACTCTTCGAGTCTACATCGAGGACTACACGCTGACAAAGGTTTTTGGCGGGAACACGAAGAAAATCATGTCGTCGATCTGCATTATTTTCCTAAGCTTGTGTTATTTCAAGTATTAATGTGTAAAAGTGGTGACATTTTGCATATTAACTATTTGTGTATGTGCATAAGTGTTGGCAAGTGATGTAATGCGACATAACGTATTTTTCCTGTTGTTTCCAAAACTCAATAGAAGCTTCAGTAAGGTCGCCATCGTTTTACTGCAACGTGACTTTGACTTGACTGACTAATTTTATATGACTGACTTCAACTACGACTTATTTGACGAATTAAACTTACCTACCTGTGATCAGAGAATAACGAAGTTTATAGTTACTGTTAGGCTGATGGTTCTGCCAATGCCTTAAATAAATTAAAAAAAAACTTGCTGGCACCAAGTAGATAAAGATATCAAATCATATATCATACATAAAGCAAATGTTATATTAATATAACTCACCGTTAATAACCACAAGTTTCTCATTTTCATCCTCGTCTTTACATCGTATTGTCTCATTGAATTCATTAGCACTGCGATCCACATTTGTCAACAATATATGATTTTTACGTCCACTCATTATTATTTTGTCAACAAGCCGTCTAAAAATAACCTCACTTATATGACTTGGTAGTTAGGCGTCGTACATCATTTGTATACCAGATTAATAGTTTTATTATCTTTTACAAATACTAGTACAACATACAGCTGATATTATATGTGCTGACGTCAGATACGTGCTCCTCAGTGCTAACTGCTGATGAAAGTGATCAATGAATGTACGTACATCATCGTAAATCGTTAAAGCTTAACGTTCGATACGGTTCGGGTCACATGGAGTAAAGATGGCGACTCTGCAATCTGCACTGCAATACTAATGCGAAAAAGAGAGGGATTAATGTAATTGAGACAGAGATAATTTATTATCAGTTATCAATTAAGAGCCACAATAAGTACCTAATAGGTAGTTATTAATTTAATATTTATAATTGACCATGTACCTGTCTTATGTCTTATATGTATTAGGTCTTCCATCCATCCGTCCATCAGCCTTTCAACGTCCACTGCTGGACATAGGCCTCCCCGAGAGAACGCCACAACCCGTCATGGGGGATTATGCCGTAATCGCCACGCTTGGCAGGCGGGTTGGCGATCGCAGTGGATGTAGTTAATACTCGAGGGAGTGTTGCTGCCCACTCCCCCTGTATTCCCTCAGTCGGCTCTTACGACTCCCGTGGGTTGAGTGTGGGGCCGGCTTTAGAATTGTATATATATATATATATATATATAAAATAACTATATATATATATATATATATATATATATATATATATATATATATATATATATATATATATATATATATTCCGTGGATTGGTGCTAAAAGGGCCAATGTCAATAATCCGTAGTTTCAGTAATAAGCATATGAAAAATTAACCATAATTTATAGTAGGTAATTATTAACATGATGGATAGAATTATTAACATATTGTATGGTAGTATGGAAAAAATGTGTTTATGTCATTGGATACATGTTTATAAGTTGATTTAGGACATAAGCCAAACTTTAACAAATATTTTGGTGTTTTTGAAAATAATTAGGTGCATTTTTAGCAAAGACATGAATCCTATGTTAGTTTCAATTGTTTATAAAAAAGGGCCAAAGTGAGTTTTTTTTTCAAAAGTTAAATAACTAATTACAAATCCTTATCATCGGTATCTGATCAGATAGGTATCGCCAATTTCGGGACCAGTCTCCAGCGAAAAATGAAAAGGACGGCTATACATGGTTGAAGATAGTTGAGAATTGACTGACTGAAGGTATCTTACTTATTTGCTGGCGGTGTAATTAGTTTCTTATTGAGAGGTATAAGACAACGGTGCAGTAAGTATCTTCTGACAGTTATGAGCGTGTTAGGTTCCGTTTCCGTTTTAAACTTAAAACTATGATATCATCTTAAAATGAGTGAACTATGCCTGAGTGAACTATCCATTTTATTTAATTCCAATGACCTTTCCTATTTTTTAATTAATTTGTCGGTGTGTGTATTGTGTTGTAGACAGTTTATGAAAGTTATATATAAACTGTGACTAATATTTAGATATTTTTTTATATATATTTTTAGCATTTGACATGCTTAGCACTATACATTAAACACAAAGTGAAAAATGTGAAATCGAAAATAACAGTCAGGAGCAGGATTTGAACCTGCATCTTCTGGATACCGTCCAGATGCTTTACCAATTCAGCCATCCTGACAATTGCTCCTGACTGCTAATTTCGATAACACATCATACTTAACGTCTTTGGGTGACGCCTGCGCCATCTGTCGGTCGTATTTTCATACATTATACCGACCAGGTAAACTTAATTTTACAATTAAGATTTTACCTAATAATGACGCAAACCCTTTAAATATTTAGATATTTTTTATATATATTTTTAGCATTTGACATGCTTAGCACTATACATTAAACACAAAGTGAAAAATGTGAAATCGAAAATAACAGTCAGGAGCAGGATTTGAACCTTCATCTTCTGGATACCGTCCAGATGCTTTACCAATTCAGCCATCCTGACAATTGCTCCTGACTGCTAATTTCGATAACACATCATACTTAACGTCTTTGGGTGACGCCTGCGCCATCTGTCGGTCGTATTTTCATACATTATACCGACCAGGTAAACTTAATTTTACAATTAAGATTTTACCTAATAATGACGCAAACCCTTTAAATATTTAGATATTTTTTATATATATTTTTAGCATTTGACATGCTTAGCACTATACATTAAACACAAAGTGAAAAATGTGAAATCAAAAATAACAGTCAGGAGCAGGATTTGAACCTGCATCTTCTGGATACCGTCCAGATGCTTTACCAATTCAGCCATCCTGACAATTGCTCCTGACTGCTAATTTCGATAACACATCATACTTAACGTCTTTGGGTGACGCCTGCGCCATCTGTCGGTCGTATTTTCATACATTATACCGACCAGGTAAACTTAATTTTACAATTAAGATTTTACCTAATAATGACGCAAACCCTTTAAATATTTAGATATTTTTTATATATATTTTTAGCATTTGACATGCTTAGCACTATACATTAAACACAAAGTGAAAAATGTGAAATCGAAAATAACAGTCAGGAGCAGGATTTGAACCTGCATCTTCTGGATACCGTCCAGATGCTTTACCAATTCAGCCATCCTGACAATTGCTCCTGACTGCTAATTTCGATAACACATCATACTTAACGTCTTTGGGTGACGCCTGCGCCATCTGTCGGTCGTATTTTCATACATTATACCGACCAGGTAAACTTAATTTTACAATTAAGATTTTACCTAATAATGACGCAAACCCTTTAAATATTTAGATATTTTTTATATATATTTTTAGCATTTGACATGCTTAGCACTATACATTAAACACAAAGTGAAAAATGTGAAATCGAAAATAACAGTCAGGAGCAGGATTTGAACCTGCATCTTCTGGATACCGTCCAGATGCTTTACCAATTCAGCCATCCTGACAATTGCTCCTGACTGCTAATTTCGATAACACATCATACTTAACGTCTGGGTGACGCCTGCGCCATCTGTCGGTCGTATTTTCATACATTATACCGACCAGGTAAACTTAATTTTACAATTAAGATTTTACCTAATAATGACGCAAACCCTTTAAATATTTAGATATTTTTTATATATATTTTTAGCATTTGACATGCTTAGCACTATACATTAAACACAAAGTGAAAAATGTGAAATCGAAAATAACAGTCAGGAGCAGGATTTGAACCTGCATCTTCTGGATACCGTCCAGATGCTTTACCAATTCAGCCATCCTGACAATTGCTCCTGACTGCTAATTTCGATAACACATCATACTTAACGTCTTTGGGTGACGCCTGCGCCATCTGTCGGTCGTATTTTCATACATTATACCGACCAGGTAAACTTAATTTTACAATTAAGATTTTACCTAATAATGACGCAAACCCTTTAAATATTTAGATATTTTTTATATATATTTTTAGCATTTGACATGCTTAGCACTATACATTAAACACAAAGTGAAAAATGTGAAATCGAAAATAACAGTCAGGAGCAGGATTTGAACCTGCATCTTCTGGATACCGTCC
This sequence comes from Leucoma salicis, assembly GCA_948253155.1. Lineage (NCBI taxonomy): Eukaryota > Metazoa > Arthropoda > Insecta > Lepidoptera > Erebidae > Leucoma > Leucoma salicis. The sequence continues at coordinate 5,089,119 of OX411820.1, read as the reverse complement.
AGATGCTTTACCAATTCAGCCATCCTGACAATTGCTCCTGACTGCTAATTTCGATAACACATCATACTTAACGTCTTTGGGTGACGCCTGCGCCATCTGTCGGTCGTATTTTCATACATTATACCGACCAGGTAAACTTAATTTTACAATTAAGATTTTACCTAATAATGACGCAAACCCTTTAAATATTTAGATATTTTATATATATATTTTTAGCATTTGACATGCTTAGCACTATACATTAAACACAAAGTGAAAAATGTGAAATCGAAAATAACAGTCAGGAGCAGGATTTGAACCTGCATCTTCTGGATACCGTCCAGATGCTTTACCAATTCAGCCATCCTGACAATTGCTCCTGACTGCTAATTTCGATAACACATCATACTTAACGTCTTTGGGTGACGCCTGCGCCATCTGTCGGTCGTATTTTCATACATTATACCGACCAGGTAAACTTAATTTTACAATTAAGATTTTACCTAATAATGACGCAAACCCTTTAAATATTTAGATATTTTTTATATATATTTTTAGCATTTGACATGCTTAGCACTATACATTAAACACAAAGTGAAAAATGTGAAATCGAAAATAACAGTCAGGAGCAGGATTTGAACCTGCATCTTCTGGATACCGTCCAGATGCTTTACCAATTCAGCCATCCTGACAATTGCTCCTGACTGCTAATTTCGATAACACATCATACTTAACGTCTTTGGGTGACGCCTGCGCCATCTGTCGGTCGTATTTTCATACATTATACCGACCAGGTAAACTTAATTTTACAATTAAGATTTTACCTAATAATGACGCAAACCCTTTAAATATTTAGATATTTTTTATATATATTTTTAGCATTTGACATGCTTAGCACTATACATTAAACACAAAGTGAAAAATGTGAAATCAAAAATAACAGTCAGGAGCAGGATTTGAACCTGCATCTTCTGGATACCGTCCAGATGCTTTACCAATTCAGCCATCCTGACAATTGCTCCTGACTGCTAATTTCGATAACACATCATACTTAACGTCTTTGGGTGACGCCTGCGCCATCTGTCGGTCGTATTTTCATACATTATACCGACCAGGTAAACTTAATTTTACAATTAAGATTTTACCTAATAATGACGCAAACCCTTTAAATATTTAGATATTTTTTATATATATTTTTAGCATTTGACATGCTTAGCACTATACATTAAACACAAAGTGAAAAATGTGAAATCGAAAATAACAGTCAGGAGCAGGATTTGAACCTGCATCTTCTGGATACCGTCCAGATGCTTTACCAATTCAGCCATCCTGACAATTGCTCCTGACTGCTAATTTCGATAACACATCATACTTAACGTCTGGGTGACGCCTGCGCCATCTGTCGGTCGTATTTTCATACATTATACCGACCAGGTAAACTTAATTTTACAATTAAGATTTTACCTACAAATGACGCAAACCCTTTAAATATTTAGATATTTTTTATATATATTTTTAGCATTTGACATGCTTAGCACTATACATTAAACACAAAGTGAAAAATGTGAAATCGAAAATAACAGTCAGGAGCAGGATTTGAACCTGCATCTTCTGGATACCGTCCAGATGCTTTACCAATTCAGCCATCCTGACAATTGCTCCTGACTGCTAATTTCGATAACACATCATACTTAACGTCTTTGGGTGACGCCTGCGCCATCTGTCGGTCGTATTTTCATACATTATACCGACCAGGTAAACTTAATTTTACAATTAAGATTTTACCTAATAATGACGCAAACCCTTTAAATATTTAGATATTTTTTATATATATTTTTAGCATTTGACATGCTTAGCACTATACATTAAACACAAAGTGAAAAATGTGAAATCGAAAATAACAGTCAGGAGCAGGATTTGAACCTGCATCTTCTGGATACCGTCCAGATGCTTTACCAATTCAGCCATCCTGACAATTGCTCCTGACTGCTAATTTCGATAACACATCATACTTAACGTCTTTGGGTGACGCCTGCGCCATCTGTCGGTCGTATTTTCATACATTATACCGACCAGGTAAACTTAATTTTACAATTAAGATTTTACCTAATAATGACGCAAACCCTTTAAATATTTAGATATTTTTTATATATATTTTTAGCATTTGACATGCTTAGCACTATACATTAAACACAAAGTGAAAAATGTGAAATCGAAAATAACAGTCAGGAGCAGGATTTGAACCTGCATCTTCTGGATACCGTCCAGATGCTTTACCAATTCAGCCATCCTGACAATTGCTCCTGACTGCTAATTTCGATAACACATCATACTTAACGTCTTTGGGTGACGCCTGCGCCATCTGTCGGTCGTATTTTCATACATTATACCGACCAGGTAAACTTAATTTTACAATTAAGATTTTACCTAATAATGACGCAAACCCTTTAAATATTTAGATATTTTTTATATATATTTTTAGCATTTGACATGCTTAGCACTATACATTAAACACAAAGTGAAAAATGTGAAATCGAAAATAACAGTCAGGAGCAGGATTTGAACCTGCATCTCCTGGATACCGTCCAGATGCTTTACCAATTCAGCCATCCTGACAATTGCTCCTGACTGCTAATTTCGATAACACATCATACTTAACGTCTTTGGGTGACGCCTGCGCCATCTGTCGGTGGGTCTGTGCTAATGCTGCCGTCCAGAGACGGTATCCAGAAGATGCAGGTTCAATGTATAGTGCTAAGCATGTCAAATGCTAAAAATATATATAAAAAATATCTAAATATTTAAAGGGTTTGCGTCATTATTAGGTAAAATCTTAATTGTAAAATTAAGTTTACCTGGTCGGTATAATGTATGAAAATACGACCGACAGATGGCGCAGGCGTCACCCAAAGACGTTAAGTATGATGTGTTATCGAAATTAGCAGTCAGGAGCAATTGTCAGGATGGCTGAATTGGTAAAGCATCTGGACGGTATCCAGAAGATGCAGGTTCAAATCCTGCTCCTGACTGTTATTTTCGATTTCACATTTTTCACTTTGTGTTTAATGAACTGTGACTAAGTACTGCATTTTTATGAAATTTTTTGCGTGGCGTCTTTTTTTTAAGGCGGCAAAAAAACGTCTCCTATCCGCATACTGCGTCGTTCGGGGCAATGAACAGGGTAGCGTGGGGACTTCACCCTTTAAATAAACCCGCTGTGTGCCGTCTTTATCCGTACCCGGCGACTTACTCTTTCAGGTATCCTCTTTAAATGACGCTTCCAGGCATCAGAGCGTCACACGTTCGCGCAGGACAATGTGATTGGTAGACGTGCGACTGGCCTCAGCTAGGGCGGCATCAGGCGCAGGTACTCGCACCTGTGCCCCCCCAGTGGCGACGGTTTGGAACAGCGAAGGGATCTTCGTCCCTGACCCTCTCCGCCGCTTCCTTCTGCGAGATAACTGCCTCGCAGAAGGCAGAACTATAAACCTCTAGTACATAATTTTGTTCTATTGTATAGACGATATTTTGAAGCTACTATACTTTTGCAGCGCACGCCTATAAAACCTAATATTGCATATTTCTTAAGGATCTCTGATTTTGTAAAATAAAATATAACATATATGTATGTTACTTTCTGATACCTAATTTGGCTATCTAATGGTGAAAAAATGGTTAAAATTGGTCCAGGAGTTTTGAAGCCTATACCATCCATCCACCCATCCATCAGCCTTTCGACGTCCACTGCTGGACATAGGCCTCCCCAAGACAACGCCACAACATGTGTTTCGCTCATATGGGGATAGTGCCGTAATCGCCACGCTTGGCAGGCGGGTTGGCGATCGCAGTGGATGTTGTTAATACTCGAGGGAGTGCTGCTGACCACTCCCCCGGTATCCCTCAGTCGGCTCTTACGACTCCCATGGGTGAAGAGGGGTGGGACAATTCTAAAACCGGCCCCACACGGCAAACGGAGCCTATTAATTACAAACAAACAAAAAAATGTTTCCTCTTTATTATATTAATATAGATGTGCAGACCGACGGGCAGATAGGTAAAACTCAAAGCTCTCACAAATGAGATGTTACAAGGTTACATTAACTAAACTTGATATTGGAAATAAATAATGAAAGGCTACTTTTCCAAGTAAAAGGTTATTTTTTATCAGGTAACTTTTGAAAGACCCCGCTGGCAACACTGCTTGTGTCCTGATTGCCTGAATTACCCCTCCGCTTCTGGAAGCTTCCATGACCGAAGTTATATAAAGACGTGTCGGTTAGGCTTGTGGTTCCATTTCTTTTTTTTTTTATTCGCTGATGGATGTTTTACCTAAACAGGCATGATGCTATATGACATAGCATCATGCCTGTATTCCCCGAAGGGGCAGGCAGAGGTATTACACACCCACGATTCGCCAGCTATGTATGAGTCGCACGTAATAGCCTATTGCCGTCTACCGGGCACATTTCCAAACTCCGGGCTGGTACTGAGAATTTTTCTTTTTACGAAAAAACATCAAAAACATTGCCCGACCCGGGATCGAACCCGCGACCTCATGATCAGCAGTCACTTACACTACCGCTGCACCACCGAGGCAGTTAAATTATTTTAAGGATTTTATATTTATTTAGATATTTTTATATATATTTTTAGCATTTTACATGCTTAGCACTATACATTAAACACAAAGTGAAAAATGTAAAATCGAAAATAACCCTGCTCGTGACTGTTATTTTCGATTTCACATTTTTCACTTTGTAATTTTATATTTTATTCTATAAGGTTCTACTAAGGATATTCTATTTATTAGCCGGCACCGATTAATTATCGTTCTATAGTCCCTTTCGATGGACCGATCAGTGGAGACTGAAGTCTCCTCACACACCAATGCATTAGCCAGGCCAGCACTGGGAGTCACTGTTCCGGAAGTGCGAAAAGCGGATGGGACCTCTCTGCGCAGTCAGTCCTGTATTCATTTCTTTAACCTTATTTAATTTTCTCCCAGCGACACAACCGTTACAGAAATGGTGTAGGTAAAGGCAACTATCGTTCTCATATCTGTCATTCTGAGTCCTCAGGCTGCTAATGGCCTGATATCTTACTTATTAACACAATAAAAAGAACATCAAAATAAAACGAAATTCCAAGGAAGTTTATTATTTATTGCATACAATGATCATCGAAATATTATTTACATTAAATGATTTAGTAACACTGATGAATGTATTTACAAATATCAAGTAAAACTAATGTTCACTATATTTATTATATTTTTTATTTATATTTACAAAACAACAAATTTTAGAATCGAATTTTCAAATTTTAAATTCAAGTATACTTCTGGTGTAAGTATTCTATATCTATGGTTATACCATAGATCTTAATATTAATAATAATTCACTAATTTTACATAGACTTCAACGATAGTAACTACACACTGAAAATAATATATTACAACTGTGACGAAAAAAATGCTTACAATTTTTGACTTTTTAAACCTTTGAAGCTTAATTCAAACTTTTTATCTAAATTTATAAACCATTTCTGTCTGGTTATCTAATCTTACCAGTCGATCGATTGGCTATTGTCAGGAAAATAAACGAGAATACATACATAAGTAGTCACATGGCCCAATAATACAGGCCTGCTCAAATCGCGAAATGACATACAAAATTTTGCTATGCATACGTCATCAACAAGGTAGCGTTGGCTCTCAAATTTTATTTCCCCACAATTTACCCACAAACTCCTTAAAGTATGACAGGTTAGATGTCCAAAATAAAAAAGCATTACTGACTATAAAAGCTAAAATATACTAAACTAGATTCTACCCACAACTCCGTCCGGGTGGTTTCAGAATATAAATATGTCACCATACTGCACTTTAATTACCTTTATGCAAATATAGCTAAACCGAAGAAATCATTAATTTTTCCGGGATGAAATGTAGACTGTGTCTCATTTAATTTCAATACCTCTTTGAAAAGATACATGTGTCACCACCCCATCCTTTCTCGCGGGTGTCGTACAAGGCGACTAAGGGAAGTAAGTAATTATCACCCATTGCATTACTGGTGGTCTGGTGGATCATGGCTAGTCTGCCATCATTAGCAATAAAAAAAATATGATAAGGAATCTCTCTGCGCTCTCACTCACCATACGATAGTAGGACTACCTACCGTTGTTTCACTTATTAGTTTGTATATTTTAAACACAAAGTGAAACAACAACACAAGTTGTATATTTTATAAGTAACACACCCCCATGGTTGGAAAAACTGAGATTCAATGTTAACAGAAAGAGTACGAGCTAGTTTTCTCGTTGGTTTGAAAGAGAAACCGCCAAAAGCAATAGTTGTCATGTATCTGTCACATACAATGTCAACGCTATGCTGCCAGACTAATAATTACGATTCTGCTCATATTAATAACTAAGGCTCCTTTTTATAAAAATAAACCAATTTAGAGTAGAAATACTGAAATTATAAAAATTGTAAACATTTAAATATTTATTGAAGTGAAACTTCTTTATCGGGGTTGGAAAAAAATTTAGTGTAACATTTTTTCGTTACGCGTCACATTTTTCCGTTACGCGCCATATTTATTTTATATGATTTTTTTAAATATGGGTTGCAAGACTATAAATAATATAAGACATATGTATATTGCGTGACAATGTAATATTATGATGACATAAAGCTGATCTGATGATGGAGCTAGAAGGTGGCCATAGAATACCTATAATGAAACGGTGCAACCTCATCGAGTTTGGACTCGTTTGATTCGTCTTGACGAGTACTTTGTCTTTAGATGGTATCCAAGGTCTGATGACGAAGCTAGAAGGTGGTCATAGGAATTCCAATATAAAACGACATAACCCATGGAATTTGGGCTCGTATGATTAGTCTTGACGAGTACTTTGTATCTAGATGGTATCCAGGGTCTGATAATGGAGCTAGAAGGTGGCCATAGGAACTCCAATATAAAATGACATAACCCCTTGGAGTTTGAGCTCGTATGATTCGTCTTGACGAGTACTTTGTATCTAGATGGTATCCAGGGTCCGATGAAGGAGCTAGAAGGTGGCCATAGGAACTCCAATAGAAAAAGATATTACCCTATGGAGTTTGGGCTCGTATGATTCGTCTTGACGAGTACTTGGTATCTAGATGGTATCCGGGACTGATGATGGAGTTGGAAGATGGCCACAGTTAACTCTGTAATAAAACGACGCAACCCCATCGAGTTTAGACTCGTTTGATCCATTTTGACGAGTACTTTGCCTTTAGATGATATCTAGGGTCTGATGATGGAGTTGGAAGGTAGCCAAAGGAAATCCATTATAAAACGACATAACCCCATGGAGTTTGGGCTCGTATGAATCGTCTTGACGAGTACTTTGTATCTAGTTGGTATCCAGGGTCTGATGATGGAGCTGGAAGATGGCCACAGTAGCTCTGTAGTGAAACGACGCAACCCCATCGAGTTGGGACTCGTTTTATTCCTCTTGACAAATACTTTGTCTCTAGATAGTATCCAGGGTCTGATAATGGAGCTGGAAGGTAGCAATAGGCACTCTGCTATAAAACGCCGTAATAATTCTATTATAATTAATGAAATGCTATAATAATCTTAATAGCAATAAGGTGAAATAATTGTATTATTTGTATCCATGTCTATGATAATAAAAGCCTTTTGCTTAAACTTTATCTAATTTAGCTTTGTTTAACCAATTTCTGTAAAGTTGTAAATGTAGATAATTTTTCGAAAAATGACTTCTTACGTGTGTACACTAATACACATAATTTTTTTATCAAAGCATATTTGATAAGTAAATTATCGGTATATTTTTTTTTAAATGCTGTCGTTTGTTATTATTTACCCTAAATAATTTTATTTAAAAAAACGGCAAGGAAAATTGACGTCAATATGACGTAGTCGCCGCAATCTGTCAACGATTTGAGCAGGCCTGTATTTTTGAGCCATGGGGGGTTAGGCAGAATGTCATATTTCACGTGTCGACCGTATCGAGATCACTGTGATTGGTTGAGAAACCGACGCGTGATGTCACAATAATCCGTTGGCCAATCACGGTGATCTCTCAACCAATCACAGTGATCTCGATACGATCGACATGTGAGATATGACATTCTGCCTAACTCCCCTGCCCCCTGAGGCAGAATGTCATATTTCACGTGTCGACCGTATCGAGATCACTGTGATTGGTTGAGAAACCGACGCGTGATGTCACAATAATCTGTTGGCCAATCACGGTGATCGTACAAGCGAGACGATACGATCGACATGTGAGATATGAGATTCTGCCTAACCCCCCTGGGTAGTCACGTGTCTCACAGAGGCGTAAGCAGAGACAACGAATTGTCACTTGATATAAAACGGCCGTGGGAACGAGACGTGGAGGGGGGGCGAAACAAAACCCACATATTACAACCAATTTGTAAAAATGATTATAATTAATTCCATGATTACAAAGAATATCTTGAGTTTTTTGTCCAGGTTTTCTTGTAATCGGAGTAGCTAAGAATCGAAGTGACCATGATATTATAAAGAATAATTCTAAACACATTACCTATGTATTTATGCGCGTTTTATTAAATAAAATGTGAGTTGTTCGTGCTTATAAAAAAAAAAATTATGAATAACAGTGAATTTTGAAAATATTCCGCGAAACCGATAGAAATACTTAACGTTGGCCACAATGACAAAAGATGGTCAATTTCTAATATAATTTCTCTTATATTTTTATAATCTTATGAGTATTGTCTTAGAAATACCTACATAGGTATTATAGCCAAAATGAGAAGAAATATATTTAATCTTATAACTTGGTTATCGAAATCTTAAAAAGTGATAAATATCATTCACGTAATTGAGTCTAAACTAGCCAAGATATAGGAATTAGTGATACTCTGGATTGTTTTGAAAATTGTTTAATTGCCAATACCTAAACCTAAAACAGTTTCAATTAATCTATACAAAATAAACACGACTAGTCACTGCTATTTTTTAGTCTTGCAATATTTTTTCCACGAAAGACAGGGAGAGACATACATAGCTTCAGTTCAGTGGGCCTAGCCAAGTTGCATTCTATGATCGCTAATGCTATAGAAAACTATTAAAATTTATGGGAATTTGATACCTTTAATGATATCTATAACGCTAAGTCACGTGACTTAACCTCAGAGATATCAAATTTCCATACATTTTAATAGTTTTGTATAGCGTTAGCGATCATAATAATGCAACTTAGATAGGCCCTCGATAGAAATGGACGGAAGACAGATAATAAAGATTATTTAGCATTTAAATGATAATAGCCTTTATAATATTTTATTCAAATCACTTTAAAGCGAGCAAGTATCCAGATATGATAGCTTAGGTTTTAGGACAATTATAAAGATTTAATAAAATAAAATTGGAAACTTGTTTATTTATTTAGATAGATATTGTTTTTAAAATAGGTAATTAGCTAATTAGAGTATTTATACCACAGATTATTCATATTATTTGATAATACAATATTACAAATACATAACATACATACTTATAAAATACGTAGATAAATTTAATTGACATCGACACGAAATCGATTTTAAAATCATATTTTTTTATATTTCCATAACATTATAAAGTCATATAATATTAGGTATTACTTAGTTTTAAAAAGTTGTTATTGAATATTCGAACATAAAGTGCGAAAATGTGAAATAGATAATGATAGCCAAGGGTGAGGATTAAAGCCTTTTGAATGAAATACCAGTCAGACGCTCGGCTAACTGAGCTATCATTACATTTAGTCGGGGCATCAATGTCCATTACACGTTCTTTCTTAATGTCTTGGGATATTTTCTATTTCACATTTTATCACTTTGTGTTCCAGTAAATCGCCAAGGATGTCAATAAAAAACATTGTGCAAAATAAGAAATTAATTGATGATTATTATTATGCTCGAATTTCCACAATTAAACGAAAACTAGTAAATACGAGTATGTACAGAGTGTGAGTGTACTCTGTGTCTTACATAAATATGTTTAGTCGATTATTTTATTAAGTTTTCCGTGCGTGTAGAATGTAGCCTTTAAACAATGTTTATAAATCAATAATTGCAAGTAATAAGCAAGAGAATGTTTTATAAATACCTACCAATAAAATATTTAATATTAGTTTTTTTATAATTGTATATTTATATATTCTGTCATATGATGATGCACTAAGGTTCCTATATATTATCTACTAGCTGCAACCCGCGACTGAGATCACGTGAATATTTTTTCCAAAACATAATTATTATATAAATTATATTTGTGGTGTTAGGTTGACTGACCGCATTAGTTACGACGATGTAAGAGAGCGAGTAGGTATGAAAGAGAGTATTGGTGTAAAGATGCGAAAGGGTGCTCCGATGGTTCGGACATGTGGAAAGAATGCCGTACGAGCGATTAGTTAACAAGATATGCAATGCGAAAGTGGAAGGATGTAGGTACAGGAGGAGACCGAGACTCACCTACCTAGACAAAATCGGTCATGTATTGAAGGAAGGTGGATTCAGAGGTCTCCGAAACTGGTGAGCATATATGAAGAGTTGAGGATGCAAGAGATTTTTTGAAATAAAACTACGTTTACAGAATCTATCGCGTTTACTTGATTTTCTACTATCCCGACGTTTCGGCAAGCCTTGGACATTTACCATCTAAGTCCACCTGTGATCGTGAATGCTGTAAAGTATACGAAACGTCGGGATAGTAGAAAATTAAGTAAACGCGATAGATTCCGGAAACGTAGTATTATTTCAAAATGCGTAACATTCGCGTAAATATGAGGATGCAAGAGATGTTTGCAAGAATAAAGCCTTTTGGCAGGCTGTTCTCTCTGCCTATCCCGTAAAGGAGATGGCATGGTGATATGTAAATTTATAGTTACAATTGTACGTTCAATAAAACAGTTTTCTTTACAAATATGTAAATTGTCATATGTAAAGAGAAAATGTTTATCAAACAGAAATATGTATGTAAATTTGTAGGTACAATTTTACAATTTTGTGACTTTTCCCCATGGTAAATGTGTAAGATGTATTGTTTGTTAAATAGAAACTAGTAGATTTGTAATTTGTTTCATACAATTACAATTTGTAATGTTTATTAAATAGGGGCCAGATCGTAAAATGAAAATAAAGAATTTTTATATTAATATTTAAAATTGGCGTTGCCATAAAATATTAATTGCCAAAGGCAAAGGGATGGAACGCGGAGAGGAAGTCTGTAACCATAGTTTTTCGCTTTTATATATATTTATCTATACTATACGGGTACGTAATAAAAAAGTGTTTATTTGTTTGTTAGGCTTTTACGCCGTAACTATTGGACCGATCATCATGAAATTTTGTATACATATAATCTGGAGCCCAGAAAAGGACATAGGCTACTATTCAATATTTTATCCCGGAATAATGGATGGTTGGTGAGGGATAACTGTTTTGCATAGAGATAATTATTGTGCCGTAGAGTTATTTATATTCACTAGAATCAAGCAGACGGAGCCACGGGTAGAATCTAGTTTACAATATTAGTAAGATTTTGTTTTTTTATATATATTGGCGATGATTATGGATATCGAAGAAAAGCATATCGACTGGGAAATTACGTGCAGCGTGTAGTAATCCAATAGAGTCATAAAAACAATTAAGTAGCTTTATACACGAGGTGGCGCCGCAGGCAAAAGCTAGTACCTGTTTTATATTTAAGTAATTCTGTGTTAAATGGTGTACATATTTATAATTATATTTACATCGTTACGTGCATTTGATTATTGTAATATGTACAGGTGGGTTTGAGCAGTTCTTGTGAAGTTCTGTAAGTAGGATTACTTATTCTGAAGTAAATCATGAGCTTATTATATATAATCACTGTCGCAGTATACAGTGCTATATAGCTCTGTATTATATAACAAGTAAACGTTTCCGTATGAAAAAAGGCTGTAGTATCATTTAACCAACTCAACGATCAACGTGATTTCGAAACCATATACATATTATACAGAAAAAAAATATACTTGGCTGAACGCAGTGTCAATGCCTAATTTATCAAAAAAACTAAGTGGATTTGCAAGTGCCATTGTTGATTTGTTTATTTTTCTCAAGTTTGTCTAGGTTATCTCGTTTATATGCCAGTTTTGTGATAATTAACATAAGGGATTCTTTTTAAAAAAATATTTGATTTAAAAATAATTAATTTATGTGATCATTAGGTACTTATATATTTTTTTAATTAGTGTTGCTAGAGCATAAAAAGTACGGGATTTTGGCATAGTCTTATTACTGATCTGAACGCCAGATGGTCTTGAAGATTCTTAATGTTTAACTTTAGTGTTCACCATCCCTTTCGTTTTTTTATCTCTGTTTATTTCTCTAACAATTCGCGTACATTTTCCAAAATTAAACGATTTGTCACATTTACATTATCTTAATGTAGGAGTACCATAGATAGTAACCATTTTAATTAACTAACCAACTAATTAGGAAAACATTTTCTTTCATTCGTGTCCTTAACAATTGTTTTACTGTACATTAGCTAGTTATATGCCTATAGTAAATACGAGTAGTTACTAAGTAACTAAGTTACGTAATGTTGTTACTTTAACTAGTGTTAAGATTAGCTTATCTTAAAAATTTCAATATTTTTTTTCTAAAAATTTTAATAAATGAAATGTTTTATTTGGACAAAGTGTGAGGGCATTCTATTTTATTTAAGAAACTAATAAAAATATTGGACCAGTAGATGGACTTTTTATAAGTCCATGGGCCAGTATTATAAAGAGCCAGTCAATATTGCCGACCATTTATAGTTATTTTCTTACTAAAATTAGGAAAAATAATGCGTAAGAATTTAAAATACTATATATAAAATAAAATAATATATTACCTAAACTACATAAAACAAACGGGTTTAGCGTATATCTATTTGTGTTGGTGGAAAAACCATGGCAATAAATAAGATATTCCATCGTGGAATGTAATGCGTAAATAATTGGTGAATTAAAAAAGTGGCTCATGAGTTCCTTGCCGGATTCTTTTCATGAAAAGCTTTACTAAGGAATCCGGCCGCTTGCCCTTTGCAATCGTGACATTAATTATGGCTATGGCTGCACTTGCCTCATGCACTCCTGTTAGTTCTTAGTAAACTTTGACTTCTTTTATGTAAAATGATATCATAATAATGAATCATAGAACTAATTAATGATTTGAATCGCAATTCACTTTTGTTATTTTATAAAGTCAAAAACGACGGCCATTTTGTTGAAGATATTAATACCGAGTGAAGCCCACACACAGTGTCTGATCTATGGACTCTCAGCGCTAACGTCATCGCAGAATGAAGTGTAGTAATACAGAGCTGAGCAACAGCAGGCAGGTTACACTGGATGTAATGCCATGAATCGCACTTGTGTTACGTCGGAGAATAGCGGCCATTTTGTTGCCTGAAAAAATGACAAATGATTCAATGAAAAGTTGATTAATTTTTATTGTTATTATTTGTTTCGGAAAACATAACTAGAGGTGAATTAGTTCCACGAGAGTAAACCCATTCACAGGGACTCGATGCCATCCCGGATTTGACGCCGGAATCTCCTCAATCAAGAGTAGGTATTTATGCCGTTAATTTAACAAGGCAGTCCTTGTCCGCTTATTACCTGTACCAAAGTAAATCATTCTATCTAAATAATATATCGCGGGGGATTTTACAAACAGATAATTTCACGGACACAAAGTGCACCCAGACTCAGAACAACCATTTATGAATCACAAAGGGTTGCGGGTGTGTGATGAGTCTTCTATTTAGATACCTAAACATTTCGTAATGTGAATCAGTCCACAGAGACACAGTGGCTTTTATACCGAACGCTAGCCGGATGCCGGATTTTTTGTGTCATTCACAAATGGTTGTTCTGAATGTGCGTGTATTTTGTGCTCGTTAGTTGTATGTTATTAAACACTTTAAAAGAATCAACACAAAGTGTGAAAATGTTAAATCGAAAATATCAGTCACGAGTAGGTTTGAACCTGCATCTCCTGGATACCGTCCAGATGCTTTGCCAATTCAGCCATCGTGACAATTGCTCATGACTGCTAATTTCGATAACACATTCATACTAAGTAAACGTCTTGGGCGACGCCTGCGCCATCTATCGGAAGTATTTTCATACATTATACCGACTTCTTTTTATTTTCGATTTTACGTTGCGTCTTTTATTAGGTAAAAATCTTAATTGTAAAATTAAGTTTACCTGGTTGGTATAATGTATGAAAATACTTCCGACATATGGCGCAGGCGTCGCCCAAGACGTTTAGTATGAATGTGTTATCGAAATTAGCAGTCATGAGCAATTATCACGATGGCTGAATTGGCAAAGCATCTGGACGGTATCCAGTAGATGCAGGTTCAAATCCTGTTCGTGACTGTAATTTTCGATTTCACATTTTCACACTTTGTGTTGATTTATATGGCTAAGCATGTCAAATGCTAAAAATATATATAAAATATCTAAACACTTTAAAAGAGTCCCCTAATACAGGTGTTATACCTACTTTTAAACAAAAAACTAATAGTTTCGCCCTGTTACACCTTATTAATTATCCCAAAGAGCTTAACACTCAAATATGCAATACTCACTGCCTTCAGAGACGAACACGTGTATACTGGCGGGCTCCGTATTACTAGCACTGCAGGTGTAATTTCCAGAATCCTTAAGCGTAGCCCCGCGGACGGTCAGCCGGGACTGCGTGCGAGCACCTGGTTCAGTTTCCACAGTGATACCCCCTCGGGTCGCATCGTAGTTTATCATTCGATCGTTATGATACCAGAAAACGTACTGAGGTGGCGTTGGACTCTGAAATATAGAGGAAATAATCGTTAAAATATTAATTACGCTTTACCCACAGCTTTACCGCACGCAATAGTTCGTTTTTTGGTTACACGTAGTAGTATCTCCGGTTCCAGATATATTTGAGAAATAAAATGTCTACCCGATTTTCAGGTCTGTTTTTTAAACGATGCACAAACAAACAGAAAAATTAAACTTATTAAATATAATGTAATAAGTACAGAATAAAATGATTCGTAGTCAAGTAACAATAAAATGGGGGTTGCGCTTTTCGAAAATCCTAAAGATGCCCCTCCATTAGGAAATTTTATTCGTGCGAAGTCGGAGTCGACTTACTTATCTATACTATTACAAAGCTGCAACAGAGCTGTGTCTGTACATTTTATATATTTGAGAAAAAAAATGACTTTACTAGGCTATATAGGCGTGTCTAAACACAAAACGATTTTTTTTTGGATTTTTTGTCTGTTTCTCTGTTTATCTGTTTGTCGGTTTGTTTGTTCGTGCATCACACAATAACTAATGAACGGATTTTGAAGCAATTTTTTTTTATTTGGTAGCTCTTGATTAGACTTAAAAACTGGTAAACATTTTATCCCGCTACTATATCGGAAACCTGAGATATATTCTAAAAACTAGCTTTTGGCTGCGGCGAAGCCGCGGGCAAAGGCTATAGGCTATAGGGATAATGATTAACGAGTTAGGTTACTACTAAGCTCGACTATTGCGTAGAGTGCAGTTACTGCAATTACACATTTCTCGTGTTAAAATGTTGGATTATATTACATTAGTAATAAACTTAAGCCATGCCATCTCATAGTTATGTCGTAATAGTTGCAAAATTTTCAAATAGGGAGAGTTATAACTATATATCTGGTTCCATTTCTAAACGTACCAGCTTAATTGATATTTCGTTAGGGATTATGAATATTGGAAAACCCTAACGTTTTTGCCTCAGCTCCTTACTGTGCCTATTGGACACAGGTCGCCTGTCAGATTAAGAGGCATTCAGGTCGTAGTTCTTCACGCTGGTCCAGTGCGGGTTGACAGACTTCACAACCCGACGAGACAATCTCTAAGGCATACAGGCCTCACAACGTTTATTTTAACCTAGTAGTGATAATTTGTACATAAATACCACACATCATTTCGAAAAATCTCGAAAAGTTAGAGTTGTGTACCGTGCGAGGAGTAAAATACATATTTATAAAAGGTTACAAATTTCAAATTTATTTTTTAAATCTCCTTCGACGTTTTAGAGCTTAGCATACACGTGCTTCGGTTTAGGCCGGTGACCGTTTGTTAAATTACGAGTAAGCTAAAACTCTTATAATAATATCATGTTCCCACGTAGGTAGATTAAAGATATCATACGTTGACCTCAGGAAGAAAACTATAATTATTTAGCTATCAGTATTTATTGCCGAAGTCAGAAATAGAACAATTGTCGATGATATCTCACCACAATCGTACGTGACATTTCAATGAAACCATCTTTAGATATACGAAGTGAAGCATACTTCGGAAATAAATAATAATATAAAATATTGCCTTTTTGAATTTTAAAATAAATGAGGTCGAGATTTGTGTTTTTATTTATTTATTTGTGAGAAAATAATATGTTTTATCAGCGCTATTTGACGCCGCGCGGTCAATGTGTTTTTTTAGGTGTTCTGAGTAATGGCCGAGCATGTCCAGTTTAAATTATACATAAAAATTAACACAAAGTGCGCAAATGTGAAATTGAAAATAACAGTCACTAGCAGGATTTGAATCTGCATCTGCTTGTCTGTACCAGATGCTACATTCAGCCATTTTGACAAATGCTTGGGATTGCGAATTTCGGTAACACTTTCCATCTTAATGGCTTGGGTGACTATATCTTAATACATTAAACACAAAGTGAAAAATGTGAAATCGAAAATAATAGTCACGAGCAGGATTTGAACCTGCATCTCCTGGATATCGTCCAGATGCTTTGCCAATTCAGCCATCGTGACGTTCGTATTTTCGATTTCACATTTTTCACTTTGTGTTTAATGTATGGTGCTAAGCATGTCAAATGCTAAAAATATATATAAAAATATCTAAATATATCTTAATAATCATAATAAATCTTATAAACAGCTACCAATTACCTATTCGTTATAACAAAACCACACTGTCGTCAAGCACACCACACTCTTTACAATCAAAAGATTAACAGAGCTGTGTTTCTACATTTAACATATTGCGGAAAAAAAAATCTGTACTAAACTTATTATCACACCATTTCCCTTGCGGGGTAGGCAGAGAGAACGGAGTGCCAAGAGGCTCTATTCTTGCATACATCTCTTGCTTCCTCAACATTCCTAACTCTCTTCATACACGCTTGCCGGTTTCGGAGACTCCTGACTCCACCTTCCTTCAATACATGACCAATTTGATCTAGGTAGGTAAGTCTCGGTCTCCTCCTGTACTTACATCCTTCCACTTTCGCATTGTATATCTTCTTAGCCAGTCTCTCGTCCGGCATTCTTTCCACATGCCCGAACCATCGGAGCATTCCCTTTCGCATCTTTACACCAATACATACCTACACGCTCTACGTCATTGTTACGAATGCGGTCAGTCAGCCTCACTCCACAGATTCTCCGCAGAGATCGCATTTCGACCGCATTGATTTTACTCTCATGCTCCTTTTTACATACCAAACTCTCGCTTCCATATAATAACGTTGGGACAAGCACTGCGTTGTGTATTGCGACACGTGCCTTGTGGGTGAGGTGGTGGCTGCCGAGAAGTTGTCCCAATGTTCCGTTCACTCTATTTCCCGCATTCACTCTTCTTTCTACATCAGTGGTGTACCTTCCATCCCGACTGAATCCACATCCAAGATATACAAATTCATCCACTTGTTCTAGCACACCATTTCCTATTGCTACTCTAACATCTGTTCTGGCTTCTTCTCTTTCAAAAACCATTACTTTGGTTTTGCTCACATTCACACGTAGACCCCTTTTCTTATAATCTTCTGTCATTACGTCGACTAGGGTTTGCAGGTCAGTCGCAGACTGCGCTAAAAGGACCGCATCGTCTGCATATAGCAGCGAGTTAACTACTGAGTCGCCCATCTGAACTCCCACATTCATTTCATTCAACCTTTGTATTTATCCAGATATATGATAAACAGTCTGGCTGATAGAACGCAGCCCTGTTTAACGCCGATATTAACATCAAACCAGGGTGACATTCCATCATCCAGCCGCACACAAGCTCTGCAGTCCATGTAGTTGGACTGCGCCGCTTGTAGCAGTCTACCGTTAATACCATACTCCGAAAAAATGTCCCAAAGTTCCTTTCGTACACAGTGTCAAATGCTTTCTCCAAATCCACAAAACTGCAGAAAACCCTCTGGCCTACAGCCTGATGCTTCTCCACAATGTTGCGCAGAGAAAACACTTGATCCCTGCATCCTCGTCCACACCTGAAACCTCCTTGTGCCTCACACAAAAATTCATCAGACACCATCCTCATTTTCCTTTCAATAATCTTACCATACACTTTGGCTGCCAAACTGGTCAAGCTCATGGCCCTGTAGTTTGCACAGTCATAACTTGAACCCTTGTTTTTAAACAAGCGCACGATGACTGCGCTTCTTCAGTCCTTGGGAACCATTCCTGAGCTCCAACATAAATTGAAAAGCATCAGGAAGGATTCCCAGACACATGAGCCTCCAAGCTTGATCACCTCAGCAGACACCATATCAATACCCGCTGCCTTACCATTTTTCAAACTTCTAATCGCCCATTCAACTTCATCCATACTAATGTCATCAGAGGATGTCGGAACCGAATGCTGATCTGTTAGACCACATGTGGCACCAGCATCACCCTGAACATCCGCATACATATCTCCAAAATATTCACTCCATCGGCTTAACACATCTTGTGTTTGCGTAAGAATGTCTCCACATTTAGACCTTATTTTATTAATTCTGAAAGCCGACCAACCACTCCGAGATTTCTTTACCTCCCTCCAGAAAAGTTTGGTGTTGCTCTCGAAGTTTTTGGTCAGTCTTTCTTCTGCAATCATATTTGCTCTATCACGCTTCTCTTTCACTAAGGCTTTGGTGTCATTCTTACGTTGCCGGTATATTTCTTTCTTCTGTTCTTTCATACTTGCACTCAGGTTCAAAGAAGATTCATAGTCCAGCCACGCTTTCTTCTTTTGGTCTACGGAAGTTGCTACTTCCGTATCCCACCATGCATCACCTTTCACTTTCCTATGCTTCTTTGAGCATCCACATACTTCTTTCGCTTGTCTAAAAATCTGTATTAGGCTATATAGGAGTGTCTGCATATAAAATACTATCGAGAATAATCTAGTTAGCCCAAATTGGTCATGTATTGAAGGAAGGTGGAGTCAGGAGTCTCCAAAACCAGTGATGTATGAAGGGAATTTAATGATTTTAATTCCCCTTAAATCTCTTTAATAAATATTAATTAAACTGGATGATTTAACGCTAATAGAAATAAAAAGCAAACTCAAAATGTAGCTGAATGCGACATTTCCAGTTTAGCAGTTATGAGTTAATTGACCCTTACAGCGCCGTTGGTGACAAAAACCAACTATGACTTGGCAAACTTTTCCAATATCGGAGACTCATAAATAAGCAATATATATTGTAACTTTTTCTTTGGAACTAGTGACAACCGGAGTATCGATGGATTAGTAATTGCTTATAAGTTTCCAAAGGGTACCATTCAAGAATCTATATTATTTTTTTGGCGGGCCTCGTGGCGTAGTCGTTAGTGTAACCGAGTTCCGTGCACGAGGTCATGGGTTCGATTCCCACCCAGGACAATTATTTGTGTGATGAACACAGATATTTGTACTGCGTCTCACCCAGACGCTTTTTATATATTATATGTATTTACAAAAAAAAGTAATATATGTATTATATCCGTAATCTGGTACCCATAGCAGAAGCATTAAGCTTAGTTTGGGACCAGAGGACATTGTGTGAAAAGTCCGTGAATATTTATTTATTATTCTAAATATGAAAAAAAAAAGTTATGAAATTTATTAAGAGAGATGTTTTGTATGTTTTTTTTGTACGTTTATTACGCGATTATTCCGCCAATTATGAATTGATTTAAATAGTTCTTGTTTTGTTTAGTAGGTGCTATCTCAGAGGTGGCCGTATTTAAATTTTAATAAAATCGGAGGAGAGATTTAAAAAAATAAACAAAAAACTACAAAATTGTTTACATTGATGATATTTTTTCGTTTACTTCAAAACCCCTTTGAATCATTGGAGCAGTGCGTTTAGTTGGCGTACCCATATTATATATAAAGCCTTTCTTCACGGTCTTCGGAAGACTCTCCGAGACGCTATGCTATATTTCTTTCTCTACAGCGCTTTAGGCGCTCATCTTTATCATCTTCAGACTCCTGTGCTCAACGCTTTCTCATACGAGATGCATCCAAGGAACGCCTCACCAGCATGGATCACCAACTCTAACCTACGCTCCTATTTTATAAAAAAAAAACACTAAAAAGCAAAAAATAAATTATTTTTAAATAAAAAAAAAAACGCCTTCAAGATGCACCCAAGAACTAAAAATCAATAATCAATAATTGATATTTACATACGATATCCGTGCTAGACACCTTTTTTTACTGATGTGTTTAAAGTCGGTGCCTAATCCCAAAATAACAAAAATAATACTTATACACTTAATACCAAAAAAAAATATGTACTCTTATATACCTACTTACATAAATTAATAACATTAGTATCATTTTTGGTTTTATTTAGAAATAATTTATTTTTAAATGAAAATTATTGATGCACAATTGCACATGTTCGTTATTAATAATTTGAAATTATCTTTCACCCTTCGCAAGTTACACTCAAACGTGATTGCACATTCCTTATATTTTTATAGCTTTCTTTTCCTATTCTCATATCTCCAGTTCTAATTGATATACGCCGTTTTTTAGAACACTCGCTGGAACCACTCATTTGCCTATCTAAATTGGTTGAGCAGGAGCTAGATGTGTAACTTGACTTAAAATACATGCCAATACTTCGCATTGTCGTGTAATACTGATTGTCTATGGGCTAAAAATCAGCAACTAAGCAACTCTAATTTATAAATTACCTTCTCCACAATACAGATGAGATGTATAACGCTGCCTAAGTCTACGTGATGCTCCCCAGAGCCGAGGATGAAGGCTTCTGGCACCACGATTTGTAGCCTCACGTAATGAGATACAATACCAGTACGAGTTGAAACCTGAAAAAACAAAACACTATTTTAAAGCACTTTAATAATATACTACTACGCCTAGTACTTCAATATCTCTAAAATTGTACTCAGTATTACGCCTAGTACTTCAATATCTCTAAAATTGTACTCAGTACTACGCCTAGTACTTCAATATCTCTAAAATTGTACTCAGTATTACGCCTAGTACTTCAATATCTCTAAAATTGTACTCAGTATTACGCCTAGTACTTCAATATCTCTAAAATTGTACTCAGTATTACGCCTAGTACTTCAATATCTCTAAAATTGTACTCAGTATTACGCCTAGTACTTCAATATCTCTAAAATTGTACTCAGTATTACGCCTAGTACTTCAATATCTCTAAAATTGTACTCAGTATTACGCCTAGTACTTCAATATCTCTAAAATCGTACTCAGTATTACGCCTAGTACTTCAATATCTCTAAAACTGTACTTACTACTCCGCTTATGTATATAAATAAAGTGGGAGACGTCTGCCGTTGTCCGCGCAGGAAAAGGATAGATTTAGATTAAGTTTTCTAAGTTTTACTTCGAAACTTGGACCTTATCTATAAAATAAAATATTGTGATATCTTCATTTAATGTACAGTTATCAAAGTTTTAAGAAACAACGAATTTATAAGCACATGATAAACAACGCTAACGAAGACGCGGGTATCAGCTAGTTAGTTAGTATTTTTACAAACATGGTCGACCTATGGCGGAGAGGAAATGTGACAGAGAAGGACGTTTGAAAGTACCAATTCTCGGTATCAGCTCAAGGAAGTTTTTGGTCCAATATCTTTAGCCCTGCGTCAGACATAGCCAGCCCATTGCCACATAGCCTAATTCTACGAACTATTTTATGTTACTTCAGTTAACCACATCCAAACATTCTGGTTAGAATCCAATTGTAGTATTTTTTTTTTTATATAAATTAAAAAAATATGTATTCGATCAAGTGTGCCAAAAAGTACGACTTAATCGGCTTAAATTATAATGATTTTGTAATTTGCCTAATCGAATCTTGAAAACGATACGCTTAAGTAGTTGAAAAAACATTGTAGCATTTGATTTTCAACTCAATATACGGAATTAAGCCCTCGCCTTGTAATTCGATTGAAACAATAAAAATAATAGGATCTGAGTCTGGAAAAGCTGGAGCTTCTAAAAGGACGCCGTTTGCAAAATAGTATCGTCACGTAATGTGAATTATTTCGCAAGTTATAAATTGTTCTGGCTTATGATAGCACTGTCTGGAGAATACATCGAATGAGATGTGTGTTCACGGACTACGAATATAAGGGTTCAATCCCATTCTTGTTCAGTGGATGTCGTACAAGTCAACTAAGAGAACTATACAATTAATTAACATAGTTAACACCAAGCGGCTGTTAAGAATTTCTTGATGGAAACACTTGATAACTTTTTGTTGGGTGACCCGGGATTGAAAACAATGATCTGTAGTCATTTACACAACCGCTACACCACTACATAACATTACATACATTTTAATAGTTTTAGATTTTATGGAGTTGATCTTACAGAATTTCAAACCCGCTTTGTACACCTTCAGGCGTTGCTTTTCAAAAGACAGAAGTCATGTAGATGTTTTCCTTTAGTATGAGAATATATTAACTAAGGATAGAGCATGCAATAACCTATCTACAGTCCAAGTAAACACTTTTAGAGAATTACTTAATACCAAGAACGGTCAAATCTGTAAATTACGTCGAATACAGAACGCTCCGGTAATAATATATTTAGTAGTCAACCCGAACGAAAATAACAATAATGTGCGCTGCACGGAACAACAACTAACCGTAACTCGAGCAAGAACTCGTAATAGAAAACAGACGAGGTATTTTATAGCGCGTCAGCTGCTTACTTGGCAACTTTACACAAACTTCGGTCAACTGCGAACTGGGGCGCTGACTCGTTTGAAAACAAGTAACCAACCCCCACTTTCCTTAATTTGAGCTCTAATTCATTTATTATACAGATACAAATGAAGCTGATTGTTTTACTGTGATGGATTAAAAGGAAATACATACATACATCACGCCTGTTTTCCTCGAAGGGGTAGGCAGGAAGTATAACACCACCGAAGGAATGCAACATAGTTCCAGTGGCCCGCCAATAAAGGTGGAGAGACGGCACACGGCGGTTTTCTTTAGTGAGTTAAGGCCCCACACTACCCTGCTCGTTGCTCCGAACGAAGGGGTGTGCGGTTAGGAACATTTTTTCCCACCTTACCAAAAAAAAAACTAGACGTCGCGGGACGTCTAGCAGATGTGAAACCATCGAATTTATTTTGTAGAAATAAAATGATCATAACTTGACAAAGTACTCCTCAAGACGAATCAAACGTGTATAAACACGAGAGGGTTGTGTAGTTTCATTACAGAGTTACTGTGGCCCTTCCAGCTCCATCGTCAGACCCTGGATACCAACTAGAGACAAAGTACTCGTCAAGACAAATCATACGAGCCCAAGCTCGATGGAGTTATGTCGTTTTATAACGGAGTTCCTATGGCCACCTTCTAGCTCCATCATCAGACCCTGGATACCATCTAAAGATAAAGTACTCTTCAAGATGAATCAAATGATTCCAAACTCGATGGGGTTGCGTCGTTTCATTACAGAGTTACTGTGGTCATCTTCCAGCTGGAGCTGGATCATCAAACCCTGGATATCATCTATGACTGAAGTTCTAGTCAGGACATTTCAAACGAGCCCTAACTCGACGGGGTTGCGTCATTTCAATATAGAGTTACTGTGGCCACCTTCCAGATTCATCATCAGCCCCTGGATACCATCTAGACACAAAGTACTCGGCAAGACGAATCATACGAGCCCAAACTCGATGGGGTTGCGCCGTTTCATTATAGAGTTCCTATGTCCACCTTCCAGCTCCATCATCAAATCAGCTCCATGTCATCATAATATGGCATTGTCACGTGATATACACATGCGTGTACAATTTCAGCTCAATCGGAAACCGGGAAGTGTCTCAAATTTAACTTGCAAGATTTGAACGGGACAAGTAGGTACAATAAAAGCGTCGCCACGCTAACAGCCGATTTTACTCTCCCTCCGCATTAGATATTTCACATCAAAAAAGGCAGGAAGTATAACACACCCACGGTTCCCCAGCTATTTCTAAGTCCCACGTAATAGGGGGCGAGCCTATTGCCGTCTACCGGGCACATTTCCAAACTCCGAGCTGCTGCTGAGAATTTTTTTTTTACGAAAATGCTCAATAACACTATCCGACCCGGGGATTGAACCCGAGATCACATGATCAGCAGTCGCTCACACTACCGCTGCAACACAGAGGCAGAAAAAAAGAGAAGTAAAGCCTATTAAATAGTTAGTACGGGACATCCTGATCTGGCACAATAAAACCATATACGAATGAGATTTATCACAATTACCACGAGGCGTAGCGTGGATATCGGCCGCCAAGCACATTATGCCGCCTCTTTATTAAAATCATTAAATTCGAAACTTTAAAAATATACGGCAAGAATAATTTTATTGTACAGATTACAATCTAAGAATACATCCGGAAGGGGTAGGGCTGTGTAAAAATGGGATCTAAATATTAAAATGTAAATCATTATTGTAAGGCAGATGATAATTTTTTTAACTTTGGTAACAACTGATTGGCTGTTGGACGGCAAATATCAAAGTTGATTGGTCCACTCGTGACTATGTATGCTGTAAGGAATTCTAAGCTTCGAAATAGTCGATTTTTCTACTAGTACCGCAATAGTAAATCTGAGAACCACTATTTTATTTCTTAAAATCGATAAAATAATAATATACCTAAGTGTTGGCCATAATAATATCGAATTTTATAAAAAAAAATTTATGGCGAGTAATATACAAAAGTTCAATCTTTTCTGTTACTGCTTATGGTGGCAGACGAGCTACGGGCTCTCTCACTCACTATTTCATTTCTCTCCGGAAAGATGGTGGTACGGTGGTACCAGTCCACTCGAGCCCGATATAAGTGAGTGTATCCCCTGGATACCCAACCCCTTTTTTTCCATCGAACCGTTTGGGCAATGAGCAGGTTAGTGTGGAGCCCCCACCTACTAAAGAAACCCGCCGTGTGCCGTCTCTCCGCCTATGTTGACGAACCACTGGTACTGTGTTAGATTACTTCAGTGGTCCGCCGGCCGCTTACCCTTTCGGGTACCCTCTACTGAGCGACGCAGCGGCACACGGAGCGTCACACCTTCGCGGGAGGCCTTACGGATGGCGGACGTTCCTCAGTCCATCCACCCGCAGCCTCAGCTAGGGCGACATGAGGCGCAAGTAATCGCGCCTGCGGCGCCCTTGTCTCTTGCGGCGGTTTGGGTCAGCGGATGAATCCTCCCCCTGGCCCTCTCCACCACTTCCTTCCGCGAGATAAACTCCTCGAAGAAGACAGCGACCGCGGTCTAATTCTTGTCGCTGCCGAGCATCGCTCTGATGACGTTCGGCAGCGAGAGATTGGATACCCAATCCTACCACCAGTAATTGAATGCGTGTTAATTGTTTATTACCTTAGTCAGTTACCTCATACTACACCTGCGGGAAAGAATACTTGTGTACTTAGTCCGTCACCACACGCACATCTTATATTAAATCTGTTCAAAATAAATAAAACCCTCGTTTTACAAAACGGGAAGGCATCAAACTGTAAGCAAACATAGTTTACATGTAACAAAGTGTTGTTCGAGCCTACAAAACAATCAGGGCCTACGTGACGAGAATGTGTTGCGGCGGCGTAATGTACTCGAAGTGTATTGTACAGTAAAGTTGAGACAGAAGTTTCACTCATTGTCCGTGAGATTCATATGTAGGTATAAGCTAAAACTTTACGTCTGAAGTCTTTACAGGATATGGTGAAACTTCTTACCGACAAACAGTATGAATACGTTAGCTGAACCATAAGTTTTGAGGCATTTATTTCAATATTAATTTGGAGTAGGGTGGTTATTTTGAAATAATAATATTATGTATTCATTTTATGTAGATGGGAACTTAGTAATCGTTCTTAATTACTCGAGTACTGGTTGTTAATATCTGAAATAGTTTGTTCTGACTTTGTAACTACTTAACCGATCATCACAAAGTTAAGTATATATAATATGGAGTACAGAAAAAGACAGTTAGTGGTAGAGCCTCGCTTATCCCAGCATGAATTGGCCGGTTTGATCGGAGAAGTACCACCCCCCCTCCACACCACAGAAGATCAGCGTGAAACAACGGCAGGTACCAAAGTGAAGAAGCACATAGATTAAAAATAAATAAATAAATATTTATATATATTTTTAGCATTTGACATGCTTAGCA
The DNA here is from genome assembly GCA_948253155.1 of Leucoma salicis. NCBI lineage: Eukaryota > Metazoa > Arthropoda > Insecta > Lepidoptera > Erebidae > Leucoma > Leucoma salicis. The sequence continues at coordinate 5,062,614 of OX411820.1, read as the reverse complement.
CTATACATTAAACACAAAGTGAAAAATGTGAAATCGAAAATAACAGTCAGGAGCAGGATTTGAACCTGCATCTCCTGGATACCGTCCAGATGCTTTACCAATTCAGCCATCCTGACGGTATCCAGGAGATGCAGGTTCAAATCCTGCTCCTGACTGTTATTTTCGATTTCACATTTTTCACTTTGTGTTTAAAATAAATAAATATTCACGGACATTTTCAAAACAACGTCCTCTGGATCCCAAACTAAGCTTAACGCTTGGGCTATGGGTAACAGATTACGAATATAATACATAATATTTTACTTTTTGTACATATAATAGATAAAAAACAACCAGACGCAGTACAAATATCTGTGTTCATCACACAAATAATTGTCCTGAGTGGGAATCGAACCCACGAACTCGTGCACGGAAGTCGGTTAAACTACCGACTGCGCCACGAGGCCCGTCGATAACATGCCATTATTTCCAATGACGCTTCACTGACGCACCAACATATCCTTTATAAGGACAATTTTTAGTGAGCTTACTGACGTGCCACTTTATTGTGACACCTAACCTAGTTTACTTACGACGTCAGTATGACACGATAGCTTGACGTCTTGTTGCAGAGGGGCTCGATGTCAACGTCGTTAGTTCGAACTAGATTATTAACATGTAGATTAGGTTAGTTGCAAGGAATTTAAAGCGAATTTTGTGTAGGTGAGCCATGTTACATGAAATTTAAAGAATGCTCTTAATTTACAGGAAAAATTTGAAAGAGATAGCACAATAAAACAATGGTAGTGTCCCGAGGATTTCCAAATGAGTGTATCGAGTTCACTCTCCAGTTATGCTGAATTTCTCAAAGGAATGACCCTCGAACACGGAGTCACTTCCCTCCTTACGACTATGTGTAGGTATCTGCCGAAGCCCGCCAGCGGGCCACTGAAGTAATCTAACACAGTACCAGTGGTCCGTCAACACAGGCGGAGAGACGGCACTCGGCGGATTTCTTTAGTGGGTGAGGGCTCCACACTACCCTGTTTGTTGCCCCTAACGACGGGGTGTGCGGTTAGGTATATTTTTTCCCGCCTAAATAAAAAAAATAAGTATCTGCCGAAGCAACCGTGCACGGCAGCACCCGCACGAGTCCGAAGGTAAGGAGGTGCCGTCGCCCTGCCCACTCCTCCAGCACTGGCTGAAGTGCCCTACGGTCCAAAGACTGACCCGAGGCGCCTCTAGCCGGGCATAAAACAACACTCTGTACTAGAGATATGTATAGCGGAGGACTTAAAAAAATATATTTAACAGTCATAAAATACACCCAGACTTTGAACAACCATTATTTTGTGGCAAAGAATTGTTCTGTGAGGTAATCAAACCTACAAAACTCGGCATGGGAGATCGGTAACTAACTACTCCGCCATATAGGCAATCATTACTGTGATAGCTAATTTTAAAATCGTTGACTATAAAATGTAAATTAATCGTGATATATTAGCACCTACTACAATTACATATATGTATATAATTTTCTTATATTATTTGTATTATATCTGTTTTCATAATTCAGAAAAACGATCCCAATAATCATTGATTTATGTAGGTATACTTTTTTATATCATACCAAGATACCGTGGTGGAGTAAAAATTGTTATTTCTAACAAGATTTCCTTTTATTTCTAGGTTTCCACTGAGTTTTTTTTTGTTAAGGCGGGAAAAATGTTCCTAACCGCACACCCCGTGGCAACGAACAGGGTAGTGTGGGGCCTGCAGCCACTAAAGAAACCCGCCGTGTGCCGTCTCTCCGCCTTTATTGGCGGGCCACTACCACCACCAAACCCAGTTAGAAGTAAATTCTTGACGCTAAAATCAACATAAAATGCCTTCTTTAAATCTAAATACACTCGCTTAAAAATAATTTATACACAATAGTAGTCATTGCAAAGTAATTCCCAATTTTTCCGGAATAAACAACACAAAGCATTATGTCCTTTCGTACACCGGACTACTTGTATGCCAAATTTTATGATAATTGGTTTAATAGTTACTAAGTAAAGAGGTAAACAAAGTTAGTAAGTTTGTTTACAAACAAACACATTTACAATGTTAGGGATAAGGATTTCATTTGTCAGGCACCAAATATATTCAAAATAGGTGTAAAATGTAGTATTAGTTATATGTATTACGTCAACGATTTGAAAAGGGAGATGATCAGGGCGGCGTTTTGATCTCCAGCACTTTCATTAACTAAACAAAACGGAACATTAGGAATATCTACCATTATATTGCCGTATTTCCCCCTAAGAGTCGGTCCATATTGGAAGAATCTATCCTAAAACCGCATGGGAAATTCCACTTTCGTGCTACGCTGAACTACCTCGGTGGTGCAGCGGTAGTGTGAGCGACTGTTGATCATGTGGTCTTGGGTTCGATTTGGCAGTGCTATAGCGCTTTTTATTAAAAAGAAAAATTCTAAACGGTAATCGGCTCGCCCTCTATTACGTGGCACATACCTAAACATAATTCTGGAGAACCGTGGGTGTGTAATACACTACTGCCTACCCCTTCGGGGAATACAGGTGTGATGCTATGTTCTACGCTGAACAGATGAGTTTATGTACGATTTTGTTTTTCATTCTGTGGTCTTTGCGAAATACCTCACGGCATAAAGAACTACATATTACGAATACTTTCCATTAGGAGTCTGGTTTACTAAAAAAAAACCAGCCATGGTAAATTTATAAAGCGCAACGTTATCCCGAGCTGAAAATTTTAATTAACGCCTAAATTAAACGGGATACCCTTGTCGTCGGTGTTAAAATATAAAAAAAAACATATTGGCTCAAAATTGGATCACCTTTGTTATATTTTACACTAGGATACACCCGATTTGCGGAGCGGCGTAACTGCTCGTGCGAAATCAATTAAGATCCGGACGAAAAACCGGGTTTTTGAATTACACCCTTGTTTTGTTTGTACGGATTTTGTATTGCGATCGCAGCTGGTTGTTTTTATTGGATACTTGCTTTAGCTCGCAACTTCGTCCGCGTGAACTTCAGAATATAATTTCATCATTCCGTGGAGTGACGAACTAAGAATACAAGTGTCACCACCCAATTCTTTCCAACGGGTGTCGTACGAGGTGACTAAGGGAAGTGAGACATTATCACCCATTGCATTACTGGTGGTAGGGCTGGGTACAAGTGGGAGTACTCACTTGGTATCGGGCCCGAGCGGGTTGGTAACACCATCTCCCGTGTGACCGGCCATGAAGCACATCGGTGTGTTTTGGTTGTGAAATGAAATGGTGAGCAGCGGCTTGATGATACTTTCGGTATAGTTGACTCCATGAGTGACGGTTACCATTTACCATCAAGTGGGCCGTGGCTCGTCTGCCACCATATGCAAAAAAAAATGTCGCTCTACGGCACACTAATGATCTCTATTCAAAAGTTAATAAACATTTCTGGGATAAAACGTACCCTACTTTCATTTCTGGGTTCTGGACTATAAGTATATCTGCAAAATTTCATGATGATACTATGAGAAGTGTCGGGCCGGCTTTAGAATTGTCCCACCCCTCTCCACCCATGGGAGTCGTAAGAGCCGACTGAGGGAATACCGGGGGAGTGGGTAGCGGCACTCCCTCGAGTATTAACAACATCCACTGCGATCGCTAACCCGCCTGCCAAACGTGGCGATTACGGCACTATCCCCCATATGAGCGAAACACATGCTGTGGCATTCCCTTGGGGAGGCCTATGTCCAGCAGTGGACTTCGAAAGGCTTGATGGATGGACTATGAGAAGTTATGGTGTGAAATCGTAACAAATTAATAAACAACTAAATGCATTTATAATCTTAGTGCAATCAAACTTACATAGCTTAAATACCTACTTGTTTGTGAATGTGTTGTGTTTGTATGCACTAATAAGCAATTATATTTTGTTAGCTACCAAACATTCGACTTGTCTTAATTTTGCGTAATCAAAAATGTCAAGAGGGTAATTTGATACTAACATAAGACGTCAAAGGAAAAATTCGCCAAAAAATAGAGATGTTGTCATCTGTTTTTTCCGTTGAAAACCACTATGCTTTGTTCACCAAGCTGGCTCAATGTGGAACTTACAATCTCTTAACAAAATTTCTTAAGCTTGCTTTAAATCCTCAGCAATGACTTTCTTATGACGGGCCTTTTGGCGAAGTCGGTAGTGTAACAGACTTCCGTGCAAGAGGTCGTAGGTTCCCACTCAGGACCTTTATTTATGTGATGAACACATATATTTGTACTGCGTCTGGGTGTTTTCTATCTATTATATGTAGGTATTTACAAAAAAAGTGATATAATATGTATTATATCCGTAATCTTGTACCCATAGCACAAGCGTTAAGCTTAGTTTGGAACCAGAAGACGTTGTGTGAAATGTCCGTGAATATTTATTTATTATTCATAGAGAGGTAATATAATTTACCGAATTTTAGATCCCCTAGATTGTCCTCGCCAAGTCTTGGATTGAAATCGAAGTAAATATCTTTCTCCTTGTAGATCTCGGTCTTACAACTGGCTTACTACTCTATACTAAAATGGCGGACAGGATTAAATGCCGAACCCCTGCCCCACGTACGATTTGCATGTCAATTTCCACAGAATACAATGCTTTGTATGATCCACAAATGGTTGTTCCGAGTCTGGGTGTCATTGTGTCTGTAAATTATTTGTAAGTCTCCCGCGATATAGTGATGAAACTATTTGCAGTACGTTATTTTAAAAAAAGAAGTAAGGAGGACTGGAAATTATAAGACAAATTGTTTTTTAAAACATAAAAAAATTGCATCACGTCAGTATTCCCCGAAGGGGTAGGCAAAGGTGTATTACGCACCTACGATTCGCTAGCTATGTTTAAGTACCACGTAGAAGCGAGCCTATTGCCGTCTACCGAGTACATTTCCAAACTCCGGGCTGCTACTGAGAATTTTTCTTTTTACGAAAAAGCTCAATATGATTTTTGTTAATAGATTTAATACTACATAGATACCACAAAAATGTTCAAGAATCCATAAAAGATGAAACATTTTTCGAAGCACAAAGAAAGCATTAATTTTTAATAACATTGAGATCTGAAGGAGTTTCGTTATTTAACATCGTCTTCTTTATTATACGAAAATAATATATTTTTTTAAAAGCACATAAATGCGGTAAGTGGTTTAGGTATTCTCTACATTCGTGTGAATTTTTCACATTTAGGTAACGTAGGTAATAGATTTAGGGCTTAATTAAATTAATTATTTTTACACTTTACAAAGCTTCTAATAGATAGTTCTAACCATCACAATATTTTTAGTAGGATAATCAAGAAAATATTGTCATTGGTGGAATTATTAGCATCGCCACAAGAAGCAAAATTCATTCATTCATTCATTCATAATCAACCCGCGTCTTCTAGAATGTTGGTCAATACTCTCTGCCACTGAACTATCGTAGCATTGTAGTAGCTGATAACGGCTCGTAAGAACTGCGTGTGCGACTGTATTTTATTTTATATAAAAGTTTGTGCTCTTTAGTACTGTATGCGACTGCTAATCATGTCTCGGGTTCGTTCCGTGACCTCATGATTAGTTATTGAGCTTTTTCCTAAAAAGAAAAATTCTCAGTAACAGCCTTTTTTTTTGTTAAGGCTGGAAAAAATGTTCCTAACCGCACACCCCGTCGTTCGGGGCAACGAACAGGGTAGTGCGGGGCCTGCACCCATTAAAGAAACCCACCGTGTGCCGTCTCTTCGCCTTTATTGGCGAGCCACTGGAACTATGTTACATTCCTTCGGTGGTCCGCCGGCGGCTTACCCTTTCGGGTACCCTCTACTGAGCGACGCATCCGCACACGGAGCGTCGCACTTTCGCAGGAGGCCTTGCGGGTGGCGGACGTTCCCCGGTCCATCCACACGCAGCCTCTGCTAGGGCGGCATAAGGCGCAAGTACCTGCGCCTGCGCCGCCCCGGTCGCTGGCGGCGGTTTGGGTCAGAGGAAGAATCCTCCTCCCTGGCCCTCTCCGGCGCTTCCTTCCGCGAGATAACCTCCTCGCAGAAGGCAGCGACCGCGGCCCAATTCCTGTGGCTACCAAGCATCGCTCTAACGACGTTCGGCAGCGAGAGGTCCCCCCCTATTTCCGCGACGAGTTCACGGCGCTGCTCGGCCCAAGCCGGGCACGACTCAAGCGTGTGCCGCGCCGTGTCTTCGGCACAGCTGCAGTGGTGACAGCCCGGAGTCGCTTCCCTCCTTGCGACTATGTGCAGATATCTGCCGAAGCAACCCTGCCCCGACAGCACCTGCACCAGTCGGAAGGTAAGGACTCCGTGCCGTCGCCCCGCCCACTCCTCCAGCACCGGCTGGAGTGCCCCTACGGTCCAAAGACCGGCCCGGGGCGCCTCCAACCGCGCCCTCCACCTGGCCATGGCAGCTCGGTGGGCGTCGCCCTGCCACCTGGCCACCTCCCAACTCTCAGTAACAGCCTGGAGCTTGAAAATGTGCCCGGTAGACGTCAATAGGCTCGCCCCCAATTACGTGGGACTTAAACATAGCTGGCGAGTCGTGGGTGTGTAATACACCTCTGCCTACCCCATCGGGGAATATATATGTTTTTTTTTATGGAATTGAGTGGTGAAAATTGTTGGAAAGTGAGTTTGTTGGATTGTTTGTTCGTTGATCGCTATAACTACTGTTCAATATTTGTGATATTAATTATATAGGTATTTTTTCTCATCACGCGAGCAAAGCTGCCGAGCTGAGATTAATAGGTACAGTTTTTACCAAAATCTTATTACCTATGTAACTTGAACCATTAAGCTAATGCAAAAAGACATTTAGAATTTCGTTTAAACTACGTACTTACTTAGAACTCTTTGTATATTTAAGTAATTCTGTGAATAGTTTTGTGGAGAAATTAAATTTAACAAAAGCACTTTAGCAAATGGTAATTGTAGAATTTCCTAACTACCTACTATTTGTCTGTACGGCGCGTGGATGTTACATTTTCTATTATTTCAAAGTGTTAACAATGAAGTCTAATTATTTATCTATTAGATAAACTTAATTAAGATCATTTTAAGAGAGATACTTCTTTGTGCGCAGTGGATTGATATTATTAAGCACAAAAACATTACCTACATACAACATAGATATAGTATATACTGTACGTCAGTTTAAAGGTAGGTATACTATATCTATGATATACGAGTACAACAAAAGATTACCAGTCTTAACAAAAAATATATACTAATGTAGTACCATAAAAGTTATTTTTATTGTTTTTGTAGATTGTTTAAAAGCGAGTCTCAAGAAATACAATTGAGGTATGACAACATCTTTTTGCATTGTGTAGTTTACAAGATTCTGGCTGCCAATTACTCCAAGTTGACTTAAGAATACAAATCACAGCGACGCACACACAATCGTCACTCTAACGCCCATTAATAATTTCTATGTAAAATAATAGCGATAGCCTAGTGGAATCTAAAAACAGTGGTATGGAGTTCGATCCCTAGTCTGAGGTGACGGCACAAACCTCTGACTGTCTCGAATTTTTTTGAAAATATAAGTGCATTTATTTACACATTATCACTGCTTGAAAACGTGAGAAAACCTGTATGCCTAAGAGATTTGCTCGGCGGCTTCTGAGATCGGCCAACCTGCACTGGGCCAGCGTCGACTACGGCCTAAATATTTGTCACTATGAGAGGAGACCTGTACCCAATATAAGTCTGAAAATAATGTAAAAAAACCTCATCCATCATCCATCCATCAGCCTTTCGACGTTCACTGCTGGACATAGGCCTCCCCAAGAGGGGATAGTGCCGTAATCGCCACGCTTGGCTTGGAGAGCGGTGGGACAATTCTAAAGGCGGTTCCCATATGGCAGCAAAAAAAGTACCTCACAGGAAACAAATTTTGTGTGAGGTGTATTTTCTTGCCGCGTTCTACTTTCCGATAGACCGAAATACTACTTCTAGTTTCCGATAGACCGAAATACTACTTCTAGTTTCCGATAGACCGAAATACTAAAGTCTCTTCTACCTCATACTGGTAATATAATACAAGTATCAGCTAGTTAGTAAACATTTTGTGACGTAGGCTATATATGTTTATGTAGGGAGGGCATAAAGATATTATACAGTATACTTTGAATTATATTACGTTAACTTATGAATACAAACAGAAGATCTTACTACCTGTTTCCCCATAATTCTCGTAGATTTTCTCAAAAGAAAAACATTAGATACACGTACACACGTAACTTAGAAGTACCATTATTATGACAAATGTCTGCGGGATTGGCCACATTACGGGAAATGGTTAAGGAAAAAACATATTTTGTTTAACATCTTAACGGTATTAGGCTAGTAAATATGATATTTGACTTTTTTATAGATTAGCTATGTACATGCAGCGATGGCTTAGTAGTAATAAGACTGCAACGGCATTGGTAATGAGTTCGATTTCAAACTTGGGTCAAACTCGCAAGGCACAACATTACTGACTTTTAAAATCGTAACTATTATAAAGCTGTAACAAAGCTGTGTATGTACATTTATGGTGGACGTCCATTAGTCCGCACGCACGCGCCGTACGCATCGCATTGAACGCATTTGTCGAAAGGGTGCGTCCATTGCTTCAGCATTATGCTTGACATCAGCAACTTTTGCTGATGACGTTGCCATTACTTAAAAATTGGTTGCCGTGTTTTGTGGTAAAACCTGAAAAATTGCCGTGTCTCATACAAATTTAATCAAAATGTAGACTTAAACACACAAATGGATATTGTTCTTATAGTTATAGTGATTAAAGGATATTAAATACAAATATGTAATATCCATACAAAATTCATAAAAATATTTCAGATTAACAGACACATTTTAGGGGTAGTAGGCTGTTAGGTGTCACTGTTTTTCCTCTGCATATTATATTACAATCTTCTTTCACTATTTTCGTTCATGCTTGTAAGTCTCGTAACAGTAGAATGAATACCATAAGTACGTATGAAAGAACGAAAACGATCGATTGAAGGACATCTAATCTTTCGGGGAATTCTCTACTAGTGCCATGTCCATTATTAACTTATCATACTAGCGATGTGAATTCAATAATCAACTAAAGTGTGAAGTCCAATGGTGCTATAGGTTGTATTAAATTACGTTATTGAGTAGCTGTATCCCGCGACTTAATGCGTTTTGTGAGGGTCCCCTGATTGACGATTATAACGCCTTGTACCGTGTTTTTTTCAAATGGCTCCAAATACCGTATAATACGGCAATTGTCATGTCAATGGCAACACTGGATGTCATACGTCTAGTTTGTATGGTTTAGGGTTGGCGATTCTTCTGGCGAAAGATTGATTTTTGTATAAATTATTAAATAAGGTTGGATACCCAAAAAAATAGAGTTCAAAAAGGCGATCTTCCAAAATCGATCCTTCTTTTGACTTGTTTTATTTTATAGCTATTTAAAAAAATTATAATATGAACAAAACGAATTAATCTGTCGATACTTACTCGGTAACGAAACGTAAGTACTTAGTATCAAATCAGACTACGTGACTATTACTTTTTAATTTCTCTCTTGCTCAGTTCCTGTACTTAAATTATAGAAACGCGCCAGCTCAACCCACTCGAGGTCATTAATCTCCATAAATTTAAATTCAAATTAAAAAATACCTTTATTTCATAGGCTTATTATATAGGTAGCACTTAAAATCGTCAAAATTACTAAAACCTAACACGAGAGCTTGCGGCAAGTGGATCCGCAATATCACGACTACAAACGCCACAAGCGGACGGATTCCGTAGTAAGGCTTTTCTTGAGAAGAGCCAGGCAACAAACTTATGAGCCAATGCCTCATGAAAATGAAATTTCAATGGAGATGGAAACGCTTCCATACATTTTTGGGCCCAGGTGGTAACAAGATGAAAGTTTCACCATTTGGAAGTTTACATCGAAACATTTCATGATATAAAATTTTGTTAGATTTGGCAATCTAGGAACCAAGATATAGAAGATTATATAAAAGTGAGGTTAAGTATCAAACTACACCCACTAAGTGTCATCATAACATTTAAAAGCCATACATTTAAAGTAGTTATACATATCGTTCGTTTCGCTAGGTGAGTGACAGCGCCGGAGGCACCAACCCCCTCCCTATCCTCTCCTTGTTACTCCTAATTATCATTCCTAACCTCTCTTCAGTATCCTTTAAGAGAATACTCTTCCTATTATCCTTCCTCTGCACCTCCTAACCCTTTTCTTGATGAATGATGATGAAATAATGAAACTAAACATTTAGTTTTAATTTTATTTATCTATCCAAATGAGCATTCATTCTAATGTAAACGACTAAAGTAATCGATTTCCTTCATCATTTCTTTTTTAATGTTTTTTCGATTTCTAGATTGCAAAATAAGCTAGATTTTTAAATTTTATATTAGAAAAATATTGCGTGGGTGACACACACGGTTGGGAACATTTTTTCCCGCCTTAACAAAAAAAGAAAGGCTCAAAAATCCCATTCTCCTTTCTTATAATGTTTAAATTGTTATGGTACTTAATTGTAATGGAAAACCAGCTTAATATGCCAATAAACCCTTGCTATACAAAAAGAGTACTTATAACGTGAAGCACCATTATTATACCAAGCATAAAATTAAATTTGTGTTTATTTAGATATTTTTATATATATTTTTAGCATTTGACATGCTTAGCAACATACATTAAACACAAAGTGAAGTTAATAAATTTGTATTTTTTTTATTTGTTTGTTTCCTGTAATTTTTGTCATTTCTCATAGTAAAATTACAATAAAATTTCTTTAAAATTAAAATAATATGACAATTGCGGCCCGCTTTCCTTTATATCGTCCCTCTGTGCCCCCTGAAGGCCAAAAAGCCATGTCCTGGATTATAAAGTAATTATTAAGTTTATGGTCGCGTCTCGCCAATAAACGATAAAGTTTGGCGAGTACATTGAAGCTTACAATATGTACTATGTCATTGAGATAAATAAATTAAAAAAAAACCATCTGGATATCAGAACAACGACAACCCTAGGTGAACCTAAGCGAAAAATGCTGATGACGTCATCCGCATTTAAGCAGATAGCTAATACATGCCTGACTGCGGCGCGTGCTTGCGGAACAGTGAACGCAGTGCTAAACAAATTCATACAGAGCGAACAAAAATGCCTGCCTGCGTTGCGCACGGCGAGGATAAATGGACGCGTACGATTTTATTTTAGATTTTTTGTCTTTTTGTCTATTTGTTTGTTCGTGCATCACGCAAATAAGTACTACTGAATGGATTTTGATACATCTTTTTTATTTGATAGCCTTTGATTAGACTTGAAAACTGGTATACGTTTTATCGCGCTAATATATCGGTAGCCTTAGGTTACTTAAAAACGAGCCTTTGTAGCTCCGCCGCAGCCAAAGGCTAGTTACAATATTACAATTGGCCCCACAATATTTGGCATCTAAAACAAGCAATGTGTGCAAACATGTCCAGCTATAATATAATTAAACTTACTAAGTATATTGGATTATTGCATGTAAATGCATTCCGATAGATGGCGTTGGTCGTTAAGACAAATGTGATAAGGAGATTGGGTATTTCTAAAAAATAGTACGGAAGCTCAGTCGATTAGAGCACTTCTCCGGATAGGAAGGGACGCAGGTTCGATTCCCGCTCTTACTAAAATACTCTTTTTCCTTATTCACAAATTATAATTTGTACTTTAATTATTATCATAACTCATTTTTCAAAACTATTCAGCTTTGTGCATATTAAGTATGAAATTGCTCCGTGCATCGTAAAATAGGACATTCAAAAGAAAAATATTCAAAGTATATTTAGATAGACTTTACAGGCTGTCGAGAAATACTCTCAGGCATGCAGGCAGTCCTTACGTGTTATAATTTTGAAACAATTTTATTTCCGTGAAATATTGGTCCGTGTGCTGACGGACTAAGAATACACCACATGTCACCATCCCATCCGTTCCCGCGGCTTTCATACAAGGCGACTACGGGAAGTAAGCAATTATCACCCATTGCATTACTGGTACTGGGCTGGGTACCAAGTGAGAGTACTCACTTGCTATCGGGCACGAACGGGTCGGTACCAGCGCCTCCTGTGTAACTGGTCATGAAGCACGTAAGTGTGTTTTGGCTGTAGCAGAAGATAGCCGTTTATTCTTTCATTTCATATCTGAGAAATGAAATGGTGCGCAGCGGCTGACAATACTCTCGGTATAGTTGAGCCCATGAGCGACGGTTACCATTTACCATCAGGTGGGCCGTGGCTCGTCTGCCATCATCCATCCATCCATCAGCCTTTTAACGTCCACTGCTGGACATAGGCCTCCCAAAGAATGGGGGATACGTCTGCCATCACAGGCAATGAAAAAAAACCTATTATTACCTGGCATTCGTAAGTCCCGTTGTCACGTTTCTGAACGAACTTGATTTGCAGAGTCCAATCTTCTGAACCTTCTCCGTGCAACACCTGTGGGCAGTATGAGGTGCATCAGTCATTATATATTTTAGATAGTTCGTATCAATTATGGGCATAGTTAAAGGAGGACTTTAAATCATATTAGGTAAGCTATACTGTCTAAATTCCATCCAAATCTACCATCCACGATTCGCCAGCTATGTTTAAGTCCCACGTAATAGGGGGCGAGCCTATTGTCGTTTACCGAGCACATTTCCAAACTCCAGGCTGCTACTGAGAATTTTTCTTTTTACGAATAAGCAATATAATGAATATAGAATATACTGACTAGTATAATATAAAAATAACAATACGAATGATCGTTCCAAATGAAATCTTTTCAAATGTTGAACTGTAATATTTTAACGAAAGCCTTATTTAACTTCATTATATTGAACATCGTTACGAGATTAAAATGCACCTTGTTAGTGAAAATTGCTGAAACAGAAAATCAACGCCAAGCCTGTCAATAGCCAGCGTTAACGAAGTCAGAGGATTTGCAAACGACGAAAATTATAAAAAAAAATCAGAAACAAAGGTATTAGTTGAAAAAAATATAAAAAAAGGTTTTTATTGTCTGTCAGTGAGACACAAAGAAAAACGAGTCCAAAGAATGTGACATAGAATATGATCACTGCGGATACTAACTGTGATAGCTATCATTGAGCTCAGTAATAAAGCGTAAGCATTAGCGAAGCATGTGTTGTGGGTTAGATTATTGCTTACAGTTATGTTTTCATATTTCCACATTCCATCCATCCATCCATCAGCCTTTTAACGTCCACAGCTGGACATAGGCCTCCCCAAGAATGAGGGATAGTGCCGTAATCGCCACGCTAGGCAGGCGGGTTGGCAATCGCGGTGGATGTTGTTAATACTCGAAGGAGTGCTGCTGCCCACTTCCCGGGTATTCCCTCAGTCGATTCTTACCACTCCCATGGGTGGAGAGGGGTATTTCCACATTAGCCGTATTAAAAAAAAAATGCAAAATTAAGCAATGATATTTTAATTTTTTTTATATTGCTAAGCATTTGAAACGCTTAGTCATATAATGAATATAAAGTGTGAAAATGTTTAATGCTAAATCGGCAAAGCTTCTGGGACGGTTTTCCAGGAGTGGGTTCAAATCCTGGTCGTGACTATTATTTTAGATTAAACACAAAGTGAAAAATGTGAAATCGAAAATAACAGTCACGAGCAGGATTCGAACCTGCATCTCCTGGATACCATCCAGATGCTTTGCCAATTCAGCAATCGTGACCCTTGCTTTACTGCTAACCTCGACAACACATTCATACTTAACGTCTTTGGGTGACGCCTGCACCATCTGTCGGAAGTATTTTCATACATTATACCGACCAGGTAAACTTAATTTTACAATTAAGGTTTTACCTAATAATGACGCAAACCCTATAAATATTTAGATATTTTTACATATATTTTTAGCATTTGACATGCTTAGCAACATACATTAAACACAGTCGGGAGCAAGGGTCACGATTGCTGAATTGGCAAAGCATCTGGACGGTATCCAGGAGATGCAGGTTCGAATCCTGCTCGTGACTGTTATTTTCGATTTCACATTTTTCACTTTGTGTTTAATGTATGTTGCTAAGCATGTCAAATGCTAAAAATATATATAAAAATATCTAAATATTATTTTAGATTTTACATTTTCGCAGTTTGTGTTGTTGAAACAGTAATTGTTTAGTGATAATACCAAGGACTACCAAGAAAAGTCAAGACCTCAGACACAAACTTTCCTTCACGTTTTTTTTCTTTCACAATTATGGGTGTATTTTTATTATTTATAAATATCACTGCTCAGAGAAGAAAAACATCGTGAGGAAACCTGTATGCCTGAGAAACTCTCTCGATAGCTCTCGTGTATATGATGCTCAATCAGACAAAGAATACCAAAAACCTTTGATTGATTGAGATGGAATGTTTTTCATGTATAATAAATAATATAGACCATATTTGTATAAATTGTGGATCAATAATACTCTAGCGTTAAATCAATACAGTCGTTATTTCTTCTCGCTTCTGTGCTACTCTGATTAAGCATTTAACTAAATAAACACTATTCTAGTTAGAGGTGAAATATGACCAATCGACCTCTATTCGTGGTTAAATACGTAAAAAAATCATTAGCTTATAGAAATTCTAACCATCAAAAATGTATTAAGTACCTAACACTTCTTCATTTCATTCTTCGATCAATAAAGCAATAGATATCGCGTCGGCCCAAAAAAACCGCCTCGGTAAATAACAGCGCACTTGAGAAGCGATCTCTTATTTTGTTTAGTTCAAAAAGTACTTTATTTGTTGCTATTTAAGCTTAATTTCACAGTAAATGTTATTTGTCTTTTCACTTTCAAGTGGCAGTAGTAAATTAGTGCTTTGCTCGTTTTTTTGTGACGAATGATCATAAATGTAAGATAATATTTTAAAGATTTGTGAATTTATTACAAGTGCCATGATTGTAATTAGGTTGAACTTAAAACTGTTGTAAAGCCTTTGTCTCAGTTCGTCAGTAAACAGATGTAGCTGTATAAGTATATATTCACACGGACAGTTTTTAGCTTGATTTTGTTCGTGACACTGAGTTTGTTGGTGTTGACGTTAGATTTAATTTAAAAAAAAAATATTAATTTTATTACATCCTTTTTCCAAAAAAGTATTAAAACTTTTTTCTAAAATGTACTTATTACTTATAATTTTATTTTTCATAAAATATATTAACCTTTTTTGATGTGAAGATATTTTTTATTATTCTTTACACAACGACCAGTCTATAACGCTGGCACAATGCCATGTAGTTGACTTTCAAAGCATCGAAAAGTCTTTCAGACCTACAGGTTTTTGAAGATGTTTTCCTTCAAGTCTCGTCTCAAGTCGAAAGACTCGGCTCTTATCACTAGACTATTAGCGTTTTTTTAAATATTAACATTTGATTAGAAGTGAAATAACTTGGAAACATGATAAGCACATTCTTGTCGTCAATAGATATGGACCGGATAATATAACAACGAACACTATTTTCTTGAGACGATGTGACATTGAATAATGACTACACGCTTTAGCTTTTGCTCTTAACGCCCATAAATATATTTTGACATTGACTTTCATCTAAAAAGGCAGGTAAACCTCCATGAAAATATTGTCGCAAATATTAAACGAGCCAAAATTTATCTGCCGTTAGCAACGATGATGTTAGCGAAATTAATGACAGCTATTCGAAGCGACTCCCGTAGACTAGACTGTGAAACAATTATAGAGCTATTATATGCATAGAGTAGGCATGTTAAGATAAAAGCCAAATCGTCTATAGATAGAGAAAGTTAATGCAAATACTTTATTACTCGTTGATCAATTAACGTCAATATCATATCATGCGCTTTCTTTACAAAATAAACCAATCAGATCTATGACCCTTTATCATTAAAACCAAAAACTTATACTGAATGTATAATACATTATAAGTATTTATAATGGGAGATATATTCTGTTTGTGATGGGAGATTTTCACTTACTTGACTTGCCTACTCTATACCTATTATATCTCTATGGAAACAATCAACTGACTTGGCAAAAAAGAAAACGAGGCGACAAAGACGAAAGAAGGTCGAAACACCGAAATGGGTAGTGAAATTTTTTTTAAATGAGTTTTTATGCCGACGCTGATATGAACAACGAGTCGGTGGCTTTCGATAAAATTGTTTTTATAATTTAAAACTCGTAAGTGAATAAATCCTGTTGTTACAGAGGTTTGGAAAATGAATACGAATGTGAATAGGTTCGTATTAATACTCTTACGTATTTACCTACTCAGCTAAAGCAGTTGAAAGTATTGCCTTTTTTATTAAAGCGGTAATCATAATTAATCTATCTATACCATAGATCTATACAAATAAATAAAAATGCGTGTACTTATGTACGCGTGTGAGAAGTTATACTTCTTTGGAATCAATAAATAAAGTAATTTTTACATTCGTAACTGCAAAACTTGTCACAGTTATGTTTTTAAATACCTTGTTCGATAAAGTAATTATGTCTAATGTCACTAGATGGCGTTAGTAAAATTTAAATTTCTTATAAGTCGATGTTAAGAGTTTAGGTGTCTGATCGTACCCCCTCCATGGTAGCGTTGAACGTTTAACGCAACTAAAGAGTATATACTAAAGAAGAGTCGAAACTTCCATACTTTGTGGTCTATCGGTCTAATGTATGAATGGGCGCTAGCTTTTATGTTGCTAAAAGAAAAAACTCACATTCATTCAGCATGTCAGTCAACATGTCAAACTTCAATTTATTTGACACTTGAAGAAGGGATATACTTGAACGCAACCTTGTTGGAAATCGCATTAGAATTAGAAGTATAACTTCAATAAAATTGGAGTGTATATTTTGGTCTATAACATAACTTTTTACTGTAATATGTATCTGAAAGTACGGTAACTAATTATAGCAAAAAAACTATTTTAAAATCTGTTTTATTTCTACCTGTCTCTCTGTTTGTTCGGTCGGGCTATTCTCCGAAACGGTTGGACCGGTGTAAGTGGGACTTTCACTAGCAGATAGCTGATCTTATAAGATAAAGGCAATATAGAACACAAAAGAAGGATTTTTTATCTTTTTTGCCGGTGTGTTAGCGCATAACTTTGAAATCTATGCTATTATAAGACTGTAACAGAGCTATGGCTGTACATTCAAGATATTTAAAAAAATGACTCTATAGGCTATGTAGGCGTATCTAAATACAAAACATTTTTTTTTAGAATTTTTGTCTGTCTGTTTATTTGTTTCTTTGTTTACGCATCACGCAAAAACTACTGAACGGATTTTGATGCAACTTTTTTATTTGAAAGGCCTTGATTAGACTTAAAAACTGGTATATATTTTATCACGCTACCATATAGGGAACCTTAGATATAACCGAAAATCTAGCTTTTGGCTGCGGCGAAGCCTAGTTAAGTTTAAATTAACTACATATTTAATATTTCAAACAGCCGATTAAAAAGCAAGCTCCTAAAAGGACAAGCCTTGTCTCTGACGTCCAATTGTACGGGGAATGAGACTCCAAATGTTTTAACATCGAGATCGATCGCAAGAATGGTTTGTTTACTAATTAGTCCAATAGATTGCATTCAGTATCTATAGCGGATATTGTATATCAAACCAACTGGTCTTAATCTCTCAGCTCTTATTCCAAGGAGCTTTTCTCCATTATAATTCTAAAAAGAGTATTTATTACAGAATATTTGATTCACAGAACCAGCGAAATGAAATGAATTATAGGCTTTATTTGAAAACAAATATGTCAAGAGAAATACTCTCAAATATTACATCTTAGAAAGTCGTAAAGACATATGTGATGTGGAGATTGGGCATGGCCGTTGCTCAGTGCGATAGCTTAGCGGCTTAGAGCACTTCCCCGGATTGGAAGGGATGCAGATTCGAATCCCGATTGCACTAAAGTTATCTTTTTCCACATTCACAAATAATTTGTACTTTAAAGTAGCTGAGCATGTCAAGTGCTAAAATGCAGTTCAAAATACCTTAGAAGAGACTGGAGTGGTAACAGAATGTTTTTTTGTCCGTCACATAGACTATATTTAAAGTGATCAAAATTAAAATTAGCCGGCCATGTTTTCACTGAATCACATTTTCCGTACTGCCTATTGCAATGAAGCTTACTTAGTCTAAAATAATTATAGCTCGCTCAATGATGGTCAATTAGTTCGTAATACGGACATTCGCGCCTAAATCGAGCCTGTGTGGTCGGGATCACATATTCGTTAGTATTTGAGGGCGTTAATTTTGTGGCTGACCAATTTCGTTGCAATTTAGTGTTCATTGATTATAGTAGAGCTTCAGTAATGTACGCCGAGCGGCGTATTATCCAACGATTAGAATTTATATAAAGGTAAGCTTTTAATTTGGGTCCAGTTAGTGGTCATAAGATTACAGATGTCACCGAAATTAGAAGCAATGCAGCTATAAGTTTATATTAGCTGTGTATTCGTTGTGGTATTTTTTTATAAGACTACATCTGGTCTGATTCTTCGTATTACTAATAAATGTAAAAGTTTGTATAAATAAATAAATATTCACGGACATTTTTTAATATATTAATATTCACGGACATTTTCCAACATCCTCTGGTCTCAAACTAAGCTTAACGCTTGTGCTATGGGTACAAGATTACGGATATAATAAATATACATACTACTTTTTTTTTTGTATATACATACATATAATAGATAGAAAACACCCATACGCAGTACAAATATCTGTGTTCAATACACAAATAACTGTCCTGCGTGGGAATCGAACCCACGACCTCGTGCACGGAAGTCGGTTACACTACCGACTACGCCACGAGGCCCGTCGTTTTTATTCTCTGACACAGAAACAACTGCACAGATTTGGGTAAAATTACAAACAGGGTGTGAAAATGAAATAGCTTTCCTAAATATTATACAGTTGTAACAGAGATTTATCTATACTTTTAAGATATTCGAGAAAACATTACTGTATTTAAGTGTCTCTGAACACAAAATATATATAAAGACCGAACCCACTAAGTAGAAATTGAGGTGTTATTTTTTTACTAGGATTGATCATCCATCCATCCATCAGCCTTTTAAAGTCCACTGCTGGACATAGGCCTCCCCAAGAATGGGGGAAAGTGCCGTAATCGCCACGCTTGGCAGGCGGGTTGGCGATCGCAGTGGATGTTGTTAATACTCGAAGGAGTGCTGCTGCCCACTCCCTCAGTATTCCCTTAGTCGGCTCTTACGACTCCCATAGGTGGAGAGGGGTGGGACAATTCTAAAGCCGGCCACACACGGCAGCTAGGATTGATATTAGCATGAAAATACTAATGAATACAACGTGCGAAAAAATGAAATTGAAAATAATAGTCGTGAGCTGAAAAAAACCGTCTCAGATGCTTTGTCAATTCAGCCACCGTGACATTCGCCCCGGACTACAAATTCGTATTGCGTATAACACATTCATTTTTAATGCAGACGTCACCTGCGCCATCTATAGGATGTATTGGCATACATAAATACGACCAGCCGTTGTTATTTAGAACTAGTCATTTGAATCTGCGCAGATGGCGGAGTGGTTTAGATACCGGCCTCCCAAAAAGTCCCCCGCGATAAAAGGATTATTCCATAGTGCCGGGTGTTGCCTTTTAAGAAAAAAAAAATCACTGTCGCTGGTGTAACTAATGTAATATGATATCTATGATATTTATAACGCTAAGTCACGTGACTAAACGTTAAAGATGTCTAATTATCATACATTTCAATCGTTTTCTATAGCGTTAGCGATCATAGAATGCAACTTGGCTAGGCCCACTAGTATGAGCTATCTCTAGTATTTATTGCCACATGAGTTTATAGATTGAGCTACTTTTATTTTTTTACCCAACTACGGTGAAACCAAAAGGTAGGATTATGATTTTAGCAGTCTACGATTATTTATCCTGTTCTGATGAATAAGGTGTCAATCGATTCGTTATTATGAGCAGGGTAATATGGGCTTTATTTTAACCGACTTCAACAATAGGTTTTTTCAGCATAAAAAACAAAAAAAAAGACAAGCATCACGCCTGTATTCCCTGAAGGGGTAGGCAGAGGTGTATTAGACACCCACGACTCGCCAGCTATGTTTAAGTCCCACGTAATAGGGGGCGAGCCTATTGACGTCTATCGGGCACATTTCCAAACTCCGGGCTGCTACTGAGAATTTTTCTTGTTAGGAAAAAGCTCAATAACATTGCTCGACCCGTGGATCGAACCCGAGACCTCATGATTAGCAGTCGCATACACTACCGCTACACCACCGAGGCAGTTAATGTTTTTTCAGCGTGGGTTTTAAATATTTTTTACATCAAGAGGCTATTTAGCTAGGCAATGCTGGCTCTTTCAGAAAATCCCTTCACTCTACGAACTCAGTACCCGCATAATGCTCATTATACATTTACATTGTCGAACGTTTATCAAGCGTTAAAACGGAAAAGTATAAAATAAAGTTTAACTACCGATTACGGAAATAAAAAAGAGATTTAACAAGTACGAAACAAGACAATAGTTTAGACTGAAATCAAGAAATGCATATGTGTAAAAATGGTCAAGTTAGTGCCGTAGTCACATGCATATACAGGGTAATTTTTTAACACATAATACATTTAATTTTTAATCTAATTTAATTTTCATTCATTTACTTTATTATTTATTTTATTTTCATTCATTTAATTTATTTTATGTGAAATTATTATGTTCTACAGTATGATATTGTTAACAATTTAATACCTAGTAATGTATAACCCATCTAATACATAGTAATGTAGAATGTTAAGAATTTTAATATTTGCATGTTGTACAATAATCCAGCGAAGTCATGTTACAACTAAATATGCTATATCTTGAATTTTAACCATGCCTCAGCAAATAAACTAATTCATTAATTTAATTTCAACCATTGCGCAAATTTTTTTTGGTGGTTCTATATCAGTAATAGAACACATTTCCATTATTTGTTAAATCCGTATTTTTATTTTTTATCCGACTTGAAACCAGTAAAATATGGACACCAATCTTACGAGCAGCTCGAAGCTTTATTTTCTGCATTTTGATGGTCCTAAGCCCATGAAAGTATAAAGGAAAAATTGGAACTACTCTTACAAATAAGTTCAGGTCACGACCTAAGCTTAAAAAGTTTAGTTCGAACTTGATAAAATTAGCGGTCAGTAACCCGCATAGATATCTACGTGTCGGCGCATAGAGTGAGCGCTGACGTAGGTATCTATGCGGGTTACTGAGTGCTGTGACCATAAAATCTGTTTCAAAGGTACCTTTCGTTAGCGATAACTTTATTGTTAAGTTCTGAGACGTATCAAAATAAAAAATACGTGTTTGTTAAAATTTGCTTAAGATATACTTAAAGGAGAAAGCCATTTTTCGCCCTGTACGATAGTAGCATCGGGGCTATGATAATTATTAGTATTTTTTATAATACAAATTGCATATTTACATTTAACACGGACTAGTTCCATGTCATAATGAAGAAAAAAAGTATTCGAAGGGATTACTTGTAGGTACATCCGATGCGCTGCCATGTTTACCTGAAGTATAATCATCAATCAATACAATCGTTCTTTAATTTTTTTTAAATCATTGTTAGGTTATTTTTAAATCTGATTTACACTTTTGGAATTTATTTAGAAATTACACAATTTCTAATTAGAAATTATAAAATTAATATATCTAGACAAAAATCAGAAGTTTTGTTTTATTAAAAGCTTTTGGATCTCACAATTTGTTTAGTCAATAGATTTTGTTAATAGATGTCCCTGCTTTTATAAGACTAATTTTTAATATAAATATTAGAGTTTGTTAATAGATGTCACTGCTTTTAATATACTTATTTTTATTATTAATATAAGACAAAATTAAAATGTCATTCTGAATTAAAATAATAAAGTAATCTAATCTTTATTGTATATAGAAAATGAATACTTAAAATATTTTTTGGCACACGTTAAAAAATTAATAGAGCTCCATCTAGCGTTGGAAATACGCAACTCTAGGATTATAATCCAACTGAATTGAAAACTATTACAAGAGATAGTGAAACACCAATCTACTGTCATACGTAAACTGGTCCATTTACATTCCAGCTTCATTGTTAATCAGACAATATTTTGTAACAGAATGATTTTCCAGCTAGTCCGCTATTAAATTATAATTCTATGGGAACTCAATACTATGTTTTAATATAACACATGATCTAGTTTTGAGGTTTTTTTAGGGCAAACTATGTATGGATGCAGAGCAATGTCTTTTGCGCACTTTGTGTGTCCAAAACACCTTTTTTTTGTTAAGGCGGGAAGAAATGTTCCTAACCGCACACCCCGTCGTTCGGGGCAAAGAACAGGGTAGTGTGGGCCTTTACCTACTAAAGAAACCCGCCGTGTGGACTCTCCGCCATTATTGGTGGGCCACTGGAACTATGTTACATTCCTTCGGTGGTAATGTGTCCGAAACACCTACAAAATTATAAAGGCGTATTTACTGATCAAAGCCCTTTTTTCTACCACTTCATAATTTTTCATTTTGTTTTTCCTGTTAGTTGTTATAAGCCATTTGTTTTATGTTTGGTGTTTAGTTTTTATTTCGTTGTATGTGGTTTGAAAATAAACATAACGACGTCAGGGGCACTTCTTCATTTTCATGTTCATTAGAATGATGATCAGACATGAAGGTAGTCTTGAAAAATTGATCAATACACTTATCTTCATGGATAGCTTAGTTTTGGTAACAAAATAACAAGTGATTTAGGATCTAATTCTCAAAATAATGAGGTGGAATGCAGTGATGTTAGTTGTATCGCGACCACGATCGACTGTTTTCGCTTTTGCCAATCGAATGAATCGTAGTATCTAGTCACACGGGAGATGGTGGTACCAACCCGCTCGGGCCCGATACCAAGTGAGTACTCCCACTTGGTACCCAGCCCTACCACCAGTTATGCAATGATAGTTGCTTACTTCCCTTTAGCTTACGTCCCTTAGTTGCCTCATACGACACCCGTGGGCAATAATGGGGTGGTGACACTTGTATTCTTAGTCCGTCAACACACGGACAAGCGTCCGTGCGACAAATATATCTTTCTTTCTATTATAAACATGAGTAGCTTGACCATTTCTGTAACTATGCATTTCTTGATTTCTGTCTTAATGATTTATTTTTGTTTTTCAATTTTGTGTTCCAAGTAGTATTTTTTTTCTGTATACTTCTATGACTTGTACATTGTTTGTATCTATTACTGCCTTATATCTTCGTATGTTATTGCGAAATTGTATGTATATGCTTATAAAAATACAAATTATTTGCGAATAAGGAAAAAGAGATTTTTTGTACTAGCGGGAAACGAACCCGCGTCTTTTCCAATCCGGGGAAGTGCTCTAAGCCACTGAGGTATAGTACAGGTCTCTCGACCATCCCAATCTCCTTATCACATTTGTCTTTACGAAAAAAAAAACTTATTTCCTTATTCGAAAATAATTTGTACTGTAAAAAGTGGCGGAGCATGTCAAATGCTAAAAAATATAGATCAAAAATGCTTATAAAAATAGTTTATTTCTTAAAACTATTATAGCTTTATATTAAATACAGGATATCGCAATATTTATTTAGGTAAGAGCCAAGTGTCTACTTAATAAAACTTAGATAAGTTAATTGAAATCTATCTGAATAACAACTGGTTGTTTGATATATGTATATATGATATATGTAT
Source organism: Leucoma salicis (assembly GCA_948253155.1). Taxonomy (NCBI): domain Eukaryota; kingdom Metazoa; phylum Arthropoda; class Insecta; order Lepidoptera; family Erebidae; genus Leucoma; species Leucoma salicis. The sequence goes on along the minus strand of OX411820.1, from coordinate 5,038,783 downwards.
GCAGATGGCACAGGCGTCACCCAAGACGTTAAGAATTAATGTGTTATCGAAATTCACAGTCCTGAGCAATAATCACGATGGCTGAATTGGCAAAGCATCCTGGACGGTATTTCAGGAGATGCAGTTTCGTATCCTGCTCGTGACTGTTATTTTTGATTTCACATTTTCACACTTTGTGTTAATCTATCCAGTATCTTTTCCGTGATAGGTGGACAATGAGACCTCTATAACTTTACTATATTGATAATAAACTGGAGTTCATATAACACTGCCGTATTTGCAATGTTATTAACTCTATTATTACGGTAATGCAAATATAAACTTGCAATTCTATTGTGTATTTATGTTCAAGCAAGTTTCAGCCTCAAGGTGCTTGCGAACTCGTGTGCACGCAGATAACAGCCGCAAGCCTACAATAACTGCTCACAGAAACCTGTGTATATACACGTTATACTACAGTGTTCGAAATGTCTGTGTTGCTATACGTAAATGTATTTAGTTAAAATATACTAGTCGACCTGTGCGGAATTCCGCATCCATTATAGGCCCTCTCGTACTACCGTGATTACAAATCTCAATTTTAAGAGAAGGGGTACATTTTTGGGTTGTTATTTTTCGTCATTAGCTTTTGTAATGAGGGTAAAGCATGGAATTTGATAAAGGGATAAGAAAGATCTCGCGGACCAACAGGAAAGCAGGCTAGAGAAATCTATCTATCTATATACAAATAATTGCTTGTACCGACTGACTGAAGATCAACGCAGAGCCTAAGCCGCTGGGACTGCAAACATGAATATTTGGTAGTTGATGCCTTTTTTATTGTAAAGATCCACTAAGAAAGGATTTTTGAAGATTTTACCCCTAAGAGGGTAAAATAAAGTATAAACGGTTGTATGGAACTTTGTCATATTCAAAGTAAGAAGCACGAAATTTAAAATAGCTGTTTCTGGTTAGAAATAATGTAAATGTACCACTGTACATAAGTAATAATAATTTGTGAATAAGGAAAAAGAGTATTTTAGTACGAGCGGGAATCGAACCTGCGCCCCTTCCTTTCCGGGGAAGTGGCTCTAATCCACTGAGCTATAGTACGATAGTTATAGTACGATATTTTTTGTGTTATGTTAAAATGGAGAGCATGTCGAATATTCACACTTAAAAAAAAGTTTCTTACTTTGAGAATACGAAATATTTTTGTTGGCAGTATGGTGAAACTTTTTTTATTTTATGTCTATGATTCTTCATTTAAAAATGTGATATTTGATCAAAAAACAATATCAAAAACATTTCAAAAACAATTGTTTTTCCCGATAAAAAGAAATCCAATCTTTGATTACGCTTATTAAAAAATCTGACGACAAGATTAAAGCATATTTTTTTCAATTTTTCGTGTAAAATGTTGATTTGGAAAGATGCCGAAAGGATTACCTGAAGCTTTAAGAGCAAGAATTGTTACTTTGGGGGAAGAAGGATATTCTATGAGAGAAATTGCTCGCCGAGTTCCTGTGTCCCAATCCTATGTCGTGAACACGTTGCGGAGGTATCGCGGCTTACTTTTTAACTTTGCTGAGTTATCTTGTACAAAATAAAAACAATTCCGTATTAAATTCTTAATCATTTTTCTTATTTTGCCGTTTTCTTTCATTTATTTCTTAGTCCCAATTGCATTAAAATTTTCATATTAATTTTTATTTGTAAAATAATTAAAAATTGTTAATATTTTAGTTTCAATAAAGTTATTTTCGTTTTAAACAAAATATCACGTAAGCATTTTTCTTTTATAGCACGAAGTACGGAAAAATTTTTGACATGTCTACATAAACATATCAAAAATATGTACCTAATTACGTATTGAGTATATTCATTCTCTGTTTGTCTGTATCAGGACGTTATCGAGGTTAGTTGATTTTTCTGGACGATAGAGAAGAGTAGATAGTAGACTTAGGGACACGTTGATAGATTGTGTGCGAGAAGATACAAAAAGGAAGAGAAGTGATAAGATAAATACTGATAGAGAGATGGGAAGGAAATACAAATGCCACTCTGACCCAAATAAACGGGATAAGGGCAAGCGGATGATGATTGATCTATACATTAAACACAAAGTGAAATGCATGCATGTCAAATGCTAAAAAAATATATATAAATATATGATTGATCTTTTTGTGCCAATTGACTACACAGGTGGCGGAGTGCTTCAGATACCGGTCTCCTGTCCGAGTGTTGTGGATTCGATTCCCACATAGGATAACTCTTTGTGTGATCCACAAATGGTTGTTCTGTGTATGGTTGTACTTTGTGTCCGAGAAATTGTTGTAGTCCCTGCGATATAAGGATTATATCTTTGTGAAGGGTGTTGTTTTAAAAAAAGTTTTAAATGGTACATGTAAAATTATGTCTTATCGCAATGATTATCAGTTATTTAGAATTATCATATACTAGCCTTTGCCCGTGGCTCTACTGCAGGCAAAAGCTGGTTCTTAGGTTATGTCTCAGGTTCCTGATATAGTAGCGGGATAAAATGTATACCAGTTTTTAAGTCAAGAGCTATCAGATAAAAATCTGTTCAATAGTTTTTGCGTGATGCGCAAACGAACAAACAGATAAACAGACAAAAAATCATAAAAAAATGTTTTGTAGTAGACACGCCTGTAGTAAGCCCTAATGCAGTATTTTTTCTCAAAAATCTTAAATGTACAGACACAGCTCTGTTACAGTTTTATTATAGTTAGGATTATTATATAATAATTACTTAGGTATATCCCATAAAAGAGGATTGTGTTCCTCTTTCCACCATAGTTTTAATCATTGTTACAGATTATCGTCACGATCGATAATGCGATGGAACAAACGCTTTGGAGCAAATTTAATTACCGCTTATTTATATTATAAACAAATATTGGCTGTAACGATTGGATAATTAAATTAAAAGCTATGTTTACAATTGGTGTTTTAAATAAATATTCTCTGTGGATATCCTACTTAATATTATAAATGTGAATGTAAGTTTGTTTGTTACGCTTTCACGCGAAAACTACTTAACTGATCATCATAAAACACATATTCTTGGAGGTATAAAAAGTAACATAGAATAATTTTCTTTTAAAAAAAAATGCGAAAGATAAAAAAATTGTTTCTCAAAATCTAGCTTTTTCAACGCCATCTAGCATTCCAGTAATGAAGTTCCAACCCTAAGGACTGTAGTACCGTTCCACTGTATTATCGACGGTCACGTCAAATTTTTCCCTTTAAATTCAAGACTTCAATTTCTAGGGTTGCTTTATTTATTTTAATGAAATTATTCGCAGACGAAATCGCGGGTAACAGCTAGTCATCTATAAAGCTGTAACAGAACTATGTCTGTACATAAGATACGTGAGACAAAGTTATTCATTTATCGAGACAAAAGTATCTTGGATTTTTTCATACTATGTGGGGCAAATAAGCGACCAACTTACCATAGCCTGTAGACGCTAGCAACACCAGAGGTGTCACTTGTGCGTCACCATCTCCAAGGAAAAGGATATGAGGTGGAGTTGAAGAGGAAATATGGATACTATGAAAAGGAGCGACTGGATCAGAAGATATACAATGCGAAAGTGGAAGGATCTAGGTACAGGGGGAGCCCGAGACTCACCTACCTAGACCAAATTGGTCATGTATTGAAGGAGGGTGGAGTCAGGAGTCTCCGAAACCGGCGAGCGTGTATGAAGAGAGTTATGAATGTTGAGGACGCGAGAGATGTATGCAAGAATAGAGCCTCTTGGCAATCTGTTCTCTCTGCCTACCCCGCGAGGGCGTGGTGATAAGTAAGTATGAAAAGGAATAGGAAGGATAATAAGAAAAAGAAAGGAAAGGGGATTGGGGCTTTGGTTCTCTCACTCACCATACGAGACACAACGGTAAGATTACCTAAAGTCAGTTCACGCTAATCTTTTGTGAGAGGGTGGCACTTCCCCGATCAAGTGGGCCTATTCATGCTGGTTATTCCAGCAAGGCTCTTCCAATGCACATTTTCTAATCCAGGAGATGCAGGTTCAAATCCTACTCGTGGCTATCCTTTTCTATTTGCCATCACCTTCTTATTTTGTGTTCTAGTCACCAGAAGCTAGTAAGAACGCTAAACGAAATGGCGAAGATGGGTATACCTATCCATCCATCCATCAGCCTTTTAACGTCCACTGCTGGACATAGGCCTCCCCAAGAATGGGGGATAGTGCCGTAATCGCCACGCTTGGCAGGCGGGTTGGCGATCGCAGTGGATGTTGTTAAATACTCGAAGGAGTGCTGCTGCCCACTCCCTCGATATTCCCTTAGTCGGCTCTTACGACTCCTATGGGTGGAGAGGGGTGGGTCAATTCTAAAGCCGGCCCCACACGGCTGGGTATACCTATACAACACAAAAATCCAAAAGTGTTGTCTATGATGAGATAGGTACTCTATATTATTAATATATATCTAGATATATATAAATTAATAGCTGTTCGTTAGTCTCGCTAAAACTCATTAACTGGCTTGACCGATTTGAATAATGGTTTTTTTGTTTTGTTCGCTCTACAAGGGTGGTTTAAAATTAAGAAAAAAAAGTGAGAATAATTAAAAAGAGTAGAAAAATTTAAAAATTCAATATTGGTAACTTTGTTTGGGTATTTGCCTAACATAATATATGAAAAAATTACAGCTAACTGTATTCACTGTTTCTAATAAATGAATTACAAGCAAGTTTCATTTAAACATTTTAGATCTATTTTTTTTTAGCAATTGACATGCTCCGCTACTTTTTAAAGTATAAATTATTTGTGAATAAGGAAAAAGAGATTTTTAGTAGGAGCTGGAATCAAACCCGCGTCTTTTCCAATCCGGGGAAGTGCTCTAAGCCACTGAGCTATCCTACTGATCTTTTGATCATCTCAATTACCTAATCACATTTGTCTTACGACCAACGCCATCTATCGGCAAGCATTACATGCATCCAATATAGTAAGTTTAATTTTGCAATTAAAATTCATACTATTTAATGGTGCAATTTTTTTTAAACATTTTAGATCTATTTTTTTTAGCAATTGACATGCTCCGCTACTTTTTAAAGTATGAATTATTTGTGAATAAGGAAGAGAGGTTTTTAGTAGGAGCGGGAATCGAACCCGCGCCTTTTCCAATCCGGGGAAGTACTCTAAGCCACTGAGCTATCCTACTGATCTTTCGATCATCCCAATTTACTTTTTAATGTATAAATTATAAATTATTTGTGAATAAGGAAAAAGCGATTTTTAGTAGGAGCAAAAAATCGAATACTTTACAGCATTCATGATCACGAGTGGACTTAGATGGTAGGCGTCCAAGGCTGATATGTTGTTTCAACGGTTTTAACCGTTAGAAAGTAAGTAGAAAATCCAGTAAAAGCGATAGATTCCGTAAAAGTAATTTTATTTCAAAATTATTTAATATGATTATTTAGATATTTTTAGCATTTGACATGCTTAACACTATACATTAAACACAAAGTGAAAACCTGTGTCCCAAGTGAATCCTGCTCGTGACTGTTATTTTCGATTTCACATTTTATTTCGATTTTTTTCAGTTTGTGTTTAATATTTAATATGAGTTATACAAGATCAATAGTTCCTTACCTGAAACCTCTCATCATTGGTGTACGTAAATTTGCCGGAGCTGAGGATGTGCCAGTCTCTTTTCCTTATCCACGATACTTGCTGTAAAGTAGAAATGATTGTTACTGATATTAATAAAAAATAACATACACTCACGCCTGTATCCCCGAAGGGATAGGCAGTGGTGTATTACATACCCACGGTACGCTTAGCCGTGTGGGGCTGGCTTTAGAATTGTCCCACCCCTTCTCCACCCATGGGAGTCGTAAGAGCTGACTGAGGGAATACCGGAGGAGTGGGCAGCAGCACTCCCTCGAGTATTAACAACATCCACTGCGATCGCCGACCCGCCTGCCAAGCGTGGCGATTACGGATTATCCCCCATATAAGCGAAACAGCACAGGACCGCTCGTTGTGGCGTTCTCTTGGGGAGGCCTATGTCCAGCAGTGGACGTTGAAAGGCTAATGGATGGATGGATGGATGGATGGTACGCCTACTACATTGAAGTTACACGTAACAGGGGGCGAGCCTATTAGCGTATACCGGATACATTTCCAAACTCCGGGCTGCTACTGAGAATTACCGCTACACCACCAAGGCAGTGATATTGATAAAGCATGTTAAAAAAGTGATGCTTAGGGATCTACTCTATACCCAGTGGTCCATTAACACAGGCGGAAAGACGGCACACGGCTAGTTTCTTTAGTGGGTGAAGGCCCCACACTACCCTGTTTGTTGCCCCGAACGACAGGGTGTGCGGTTAGGTACATTTATTTCCACCTAAACAAAAAAAAATTAACAAATAAAAGGATGTACTCTACACTATCGTGGTAATGGCTTACAGTTCCAGTGGTCCGCCCATACAGGTGGAGAGACGACACACGGTGGGCTTATTTAGTGAGTAAGGGCCCTACACTACCCTGCTCGTTGCCCTGAATGACAGGGTGAGACCCGACATGCGAATCGAAGGTGAGACCTCATGATCCACAGTCGCATACGCTACCGCAGAGACTCCGAAACAGATAATGAATCTGCCTCGGAGTCTAGTCGTAATGTACAGAATCTAGACTTTGGACGCAATTGAGCTTATAAAAAGTGCTCATATCCATTTATCAAATAAAAAAGAGCTGCAACTGAAAAAAGAGGATGGATTTTCGCAGAAGATCGTTCAAATCTCCTCCAAAACAAAAAAAACTTAATCACAATGCGTTCAGCCCTTTGGAAGTTATGATGACGTCAAATTTATCACACTCCACCTCTTTTTGCACCTGGGGTTAATAACGGTGGTTGGGTGCTCTAAACTATATATTTGTGCTCATTATGGTTAAAAATCTGTATCTGAAACGAGCAGTAACTTTTTTTAATTGCCTGTGGTGGCAGACGAGCCACGGCGCACCTGATGGTAAATGGTAACCGTTGCTCATGGACTTAACTATATCAAGAGTATTCAAGCCGCTGCTCACCATTTCATTTCACAGATATGAAATGAAAGAATTAACGGCTATCTCTACGTCTAGCTACAACCAAAACACACCGATGTGCTTCATGACCGGTTACACAGGAGATAATGGTACCAACCCGCTCCCCGATAGCAAATGAGTACTCCCACTTGGTACCCATTCCTACCACGAGTAATGCAATGGGTGATAATTGCTTACTACACTTAGTCGCCTCGCACGACACCCGTGGGAAAGACTGGGGTGGTGACACTTGTATTCTTAGTCCGTCACCACACGGACAACTATTTTAAATACGAGAGTGCATTCTATATTGTGTTTTCAAAATATTACGTTTTGTGTGACTTGTGTATACTTATTTATTTAGCAGGTTTGTGAAAATATATTCTTGCGTATAATCAACACTTATCTAAGGTTAAGTAAACATCAACCATCGAATATTATAAAGCCAATAACTTTAGTCTCTAGAGCAAATCAAAGTCACTGCAGAGATACGACTTTAAGTATCATAGTCATCAAAAGTGACTTCTCTTAATCAGATTAATCAGTTTACTAGTGAGTTGAAGTTTACCACTTAACCAACTTGCCTCTTAGTTGCGAGAATGAAATATGATCTCGGGAATTATTTTAAGAAATAAGGTTATCACCAATTTTTCAAACACACGATTAATCATAGTTTATTTAGTAGCTAGATAATCCGCCAACAGCACTACCGACTCACGAGACATAACAGTAAGTTTCATCCATACCACCATGAAACTATATCATCTAAAATAGTACGTTTTCTGCGTTCATTTCTACCACATACTCCTGAAGAACTTCCTGATGTGGTATTTCCTCATTATATGCCCTTCATTAAAAGAGGTTTGAGAACAGCACTTTACTCACGGTAGGCGGTGGCTTGGCTCCCGCCTAAACAAAAAAAAAACACAAAAAAAAGGTGGTGGCTTGGTTCTTGGTATTGCTAAAGTACTAGACGTTTTTTTTTCTTCTTAAGGCGGGAAAATGTTCCTAACCGCACACTCCGTCGTTCGGGGCAACGAACAGGGTAGTGTGGGACCTTCACCCACTAAAGAAACCGTCTCTCCGCCTTTATTGGCGGGCCACTGGAACTATGTTACATTCCTTCGGTGTTTAAAGTCCTAGCATTAATCTCAATTTCTAGGTCAATACTTTTGGAGTATTTATTTTGGTGAAAGCCCATTTTTACTGAAGTTATTTATTTTTTAACCCTATCTGCTGAATGACTGATGATCGCTAAGGTTGAGAGGTACTGAGAATCGGAAAACCTAAAACAGAAGGCTTGCCAATAATCTGGCCTGATGACCTAACACAGGCTCTAGGAATAGTTTGGATGCGGCACGCAGAAAATCATATTGGTAGATACGTACCGAGTACGTCTCGCTTTAGACTGCGATATGCTGATTATTGATTGGATATTTATCCTGTGCGCGACTTCAATTCAAAAGAAAAGCAACTAGACATCACTACTTAAATTATCATTCAGTAAATTTGCAATACTTACCCCTCTCTCACTCAAGTGTCCAACAAGGCAGTGTAGATACGCGGTACCTCCAAGCTGCACAGTGATATTGCTCACTGTGTTATTAGCAGCGGCATCAGTGGATGGCTGTACACCTCGCCAGCCCCTCGCTCTTGATGTGCCATGATGCCCTGATAAATTAAAAACATTTTAAGTTACCAACAAAAGCTTTAATATATTAACAGAAGTCCAGGTGGTCGTAGACTACGATTAGAACTTATCACCATTCCCTATATAAAGAATGCAGTAAGTGTCGTATAGATTATAGAAGTAAAGTGCGCAAACAGCACGAAAACTTAGTGTGGAGTGTGTTTTCCTTTGTTCTTTTTAGGGATTTGTCGACTTCATCGTTCTTCGAAGTGAATAAATTGGGGTAGATAGGCAATCCAATCTCCTTTCCAACATAGTGGATGATCTTATCCATAATGCGCAGTTTACTGTTACTTGGTATTACTTTGGCCGTGTGGGGCCGGCTTTAGAATTGTCCCACCCCTCTCCACCCATGGGAGTCGTAAGAGCCGACTGAGAGAATACCGGGGAGTGGGCAGCAGGACTCCTTCGAGTATTAACAACATCCACTGCGATCGCCAACCCACCTGCCAAGCGTGGCGATTACGGCACTATCCCGCTTTCTTGGGGAGGCCTATGTCCAGCAGTGGACTTTAAAAGGCTGATGGATGGATGGATGGATGGTATTACTTAGTTCATGATCGATGATTACCTCTCATTTGGTGAAATTGTTGCTCGTCGACTGCTGAAAGCAATTAAAAAGCAACTCTATGCAAATCCATGTGGTCTTGGCTTGTAGCTGCGTCTAACGCATATTTTTCTAAAAATTACAACGACGAAATAATTGAATGCGTTTCCATTTACCTGTACACATTTACCGACTTTGACCCTATATGATTTAAAAAGGTTTTTTACAGACTGCATTGAATCTAATTCGGTTTTTAAAATCCTTAAAACATTCTTGGTATTCTTATACCGGCCATGGCAGCTTAAGCATAGTTTGAGTGATATCTTTCACATGTTTGGATTTTTAATTTTTAGTGACACAAAGATATTGCCAATGGAAAAGTTTGTGAACATATTTGGGTATTTGTCCGTTTCCACTCGATACCCGCACGTAACCTACGCAGTTGCAATTCCGCAATTTGCAGGCATTCCAACTGATAGAATCAGTGAGATATCGTTTGCCCACCACACAATATTTCCTAAATCATATTTTTTAAATGAACACAAAATGCGAAAATGTGTAATCGAAACTAATAGTCACGAGCAGGATTCGAACCCGCATCTCCTGGATTTGATTTTGACAGATTTTGCTATTTGCCATCACGCTAGCCTAATGAGACGTAACAGGCTCAGCCATCAGCAAACTGGACAAGAATGCAGATCCCCTGGATTCCTGATGTTTTGCTTCACAAAAAATGCACACTTCTTTTCGGCTGGGCATAAATTTGCCTTTGATTAAAATTTAGCTTACTTGGTAAAAAGTCACAAATTATTCGATTTTGATATTTGACTATCAATTTCTCTTGAATCGGATTACCACTTAAAATATTATAACGAGATATAGTCTCACCACAATCTGAGAACGATTTATGAACTTATTCGATAGTTAATTCTTTTAAATACGGTTCTCATTGAGTTTTGGGAATGAGAAGTCTTTTAATTTATCAAAGAACTTATAAGTATTAATTTATCTTCAGCCTATTAAGCAGATAGCTTATAAATGCTGGTTTATGTTGATAAGGATTTCTTGAGATATTAAAAAAAAAATATTCTTCGCATTTTATACTACAGGTAAGAAAACATACGGTCCAAAATTGTAAGTTTTTTAAATTTATTTCACACACAACACCCTGCACTAAGGAATAATCATTGTATCGCAGGGGACTTTATAAACATACAATTTCACGTACACAAAGTACACCCAGACTCAGAACAACCATTTTGAGGATTACACAAAGAGTTGTCCACTCGGGCGGGAGGCTGGTATCTAAACCATTTCGCCATTTGTGCAGAGGTAAGTGGTAATCGTAGCCTACAGATGGCTGCTACACTTAGAGAATCACTTGCCATTGCCAACTTTTGAGTAAGAAGTAGTAAGCCGTATGTTTGGGTGCTCATCACTCACACTTATCGAAAGTAATCGTAGCGAAACTTTTACTGGGTACGGTGGTTTCCTCGGTTAAACCAGCCTATTCGTACTAGAATTATCAAACGAGTTGGCATATGATGTTGGTTGAAAGATTTATTGATGACCTGATCCTGCCGACCGTCACTAGATCCATGATTGACAGTGGCAGGAATTGGACCGCAGTCTTCACCTACTGCGCGGACGTCATCTCGTGAATGAGGGGGCCAGACAGGAAAATCTGCTCTGGCTGACCCAATACGCAGACGAAGCACAGGACATTCAAACTGATGGCGTTGCAGCCCATCAATTTCTATACCGTTTAACTGTTAACCATACAGATGTAATTACACAAAAAAAGCAACAAAAAAAAACATAGTATCACGCCTGTATTCCCCGGAGGGGTAGGCAGAGGTGTATTACACACCCACGATTCGCAAGCTATGTTTGAGTTCCACGTAATAGGGGACGAGCCTATTGCCGTCTACCGGGCTCATTTCCAAACTCCGGGCTGCTACTGAGAATTTTTCTTTTTAGGAAAAAGCTCAATAGCACTGCCCGACCATGGAATCGAACCCGAGACCTCATGATCAGCAGTCGCTCACCCTACCGCTGCACCACCGAGGCAGTTAATTAATTGCAATTACACAGGTAAAATAAATTTATATAGGCTTACGTATGTCTCCCGTAGATGATGTGAATAGTGGCAGCATGCAGAATACGGCCGCCGCAAGCTGTATGCCCATACCACCAGTCAATCGCCATTTCATCTGAAACAAATAAAACATCTGATATATAACAGCGATGTGATAGCAGGTAGGATCAGGCGCCGAGCGCTGTATGTAAGGGTCACTGCAGTATATCAGTGTCGTGATGGCATGCCACATGATAGTGGTAAAGGTATGCATCACGACGAGCTGAGCAGTGAACCCTTTGATCACTTTTCAATGGGAATCCCTAGAGTAAATATTTTATAGTTTATTGTACTTAATTAATTAATTTTTCTATTTTTTTCATTTTTGTTTTAATTGTAATTCTTAGTGCGTAAGTACGATATTAATTGTGTGTGAAAGTTTTTTTTCATTACTCATACTCTGAAAGTAGGCCTGAAGTTGCCTGAAGAGCGGGTTGAAAGTAATACTTTTCAGCCCTAGGGAGAATTACTTTCAACAGACAACTGAGTAATTATAAAAAAAAACAGTTCTATTTTCTGTACAGCCAGTCAATTACAGCGCGATTTAAAATTAAAATAACATAAAGTTAAGTATTTATTAAAGAATTTGTTTTTTATATGACTTTATTTTAATATAGTTGCCACTATATCTTTAAAATAACGAAGATTTATATTTTTTCAATGATTAAAATGAAAAATACTTTGAACAATCCAAAACTGCACGCCTCATAATCTTCATTTTTCACAATAAAATTGATTATTTGATAAGTATCTAATAATGTATTGGTCTTACTAAGTAGTTTTCAATAATTCACATAGATAGCGCTAATTTCAAAAAGTACTAATGTGGATTTCATGTCTTATACGCCATCTAGCGCTAATTTTAAGAAGTACTTCTATGTTAGTCTACCTCTCAGTTCCGGGCCACGTGCACGCCACGCAAAAAAAATTGTGGAATGTAAAATATGTTTTTTTCGTGTTTTATAACGTTGGTGTGTTATTATTTACGTGTGTTTAGTGTTTTTAATTATTATTATGGATAAAATAGTTATTATACTTGACAAATATCATCAGTTCGTCAAGCAAAGGTAACAACTTTCTTTTAACAAAAAACAATGTACCGGCCGGGCGAAAGGCGTTCTGTTGACGATAGTAAAACCACCGGTGGCTATGCGTACGTAAAAAGGTAGTTCTCATGAAAGGCGCTGGTTTGAGTGTCGCGTCGAGCGTAAATATTAAGTATTTTTTTTTGTTTATTTAATAACAATTAAACCACATCGAATCAGAACGTGAAAAGTAATAGGGCTCTATTCCTAATCATAATAATTCCTAAATGAAAAAAAAGACTAGATTAGTAAAGTATTGTGGTCGTTACCGTGTTAACATACATTACCTACAACTCACGGAGGTCCGAGCCACATTTTTGTCAAACAGTTTTTTAACTAGTTTAAATAACAAAAATGGCATCAAAAATATCATGAGTGTTAAAAGTAGTGTTTGTTCTTTATATGTGTGTGTAGATATTATTTTACAAGTGCAATATATGATAAATAGAGACATTTTAAGTTTGAAAAATCAGTTGTTCCGTGTAAAACGGGAGTAGAACACACCTCAACGCTTCGCTTATGAGGCATGCAATAATGGCTGAATAGCTGACAGGCCATAGAAAAGAAAACAAAATCGGCGGGAAAACGGCGATTCCAAATTAAATTTTTTAGTCTCCCATTTTTTTTTAGCTAATTCATGATTTTTATTTTTAGCTTCCACGTATTCGTAATGAAAAGCACAGTGTTTACCTCGGGATAAAGACTTATTTAGTTCCGAGACGGGGTTTGGCGCCCGAGCGTAGCGAGGGCTCCAATAGTTCGAGGGCTGCTTTCATCCCTAGGGTAAAAATGTACTATTTCATTACTCATACTTGGAAAGTAGGTTTGAAGTTGTCTGAGGAGCGGGTTGAAAGTAATACTTTTCAGCCCTAGGGAGAATCATTTTCAACTGACAGCTGTCAATAAATAAAAAAAACTAGTTCTATTTTCACATTTCTATTGAACCTTATTCTAATTTGCTGTAACAGCTAAAAAATACACAAATATCAATATCCCCAACATTCACCTAAGAACCCCTGGATACTATAGAAACTTAAGTTTCCCAGAAAATATCAAATATCAATATACCCGGAAGAAACCTTTCACCAACTATAACTAGTTGCTCTAATTTTACTATAAACTTTAACTATACGAGTAATTATCTCAGCAGTTGATGTCAATTAAAATTCCACTCATTTTTGCATGTTTTTATTATTACATAGCATCATGCCTGTATTCCCCGAAGGGGTAGGCAGAGGTGTATTACACACCCACGACTCGCCAGCTATGTTTAAGTCCCACGTAATAGGGGGCCAGCCTATTGATGTCTACCGGGCACATTTCCAAACTCCGGGCTGCTACTGAGAATTTTTCTTTTTAGGAAATAGCTCAATAACATTGCCCAACCCGGGGATCGAACCCGAGACCTCACGATCAGTAGTCGCATACACTACCGCTACACCACCGAGGAAGTTATTTTTTTGTTTTTATTTTTACTTACGTTGTATTCGTAATGAAAAGCACAGTGTTTACCTCGGGTTAAAGACTTTATATTTCTTTAAATAAGTTACTTTCACCCCTAGGGTAACAATGTACTATTCTTTCTTCTTTCATGCCTGGGTTATGTTTTAATAATTTTATTTCAGTCACAGTGGCCATTGTCAATGGAGACTAACCGACTAGACAGGACACTTTATAGTGTACGAGTGTGTATGCAAATACAAGTGCACTTTCTATTCCCTCACTTGGATAGTCCGATGGGACGGCATTCCGATACGACCGGGGAGAGAAGGCTCGTTTTCAAGTTTTCAACTGCTAAATTTCTAACTTCAAGCAGGTATTTTTTTTTTGTTTTTTGTTTAGGAAAAAACTTCGAACAGCTACTGAAACTTTATGAATGGATCAGCCAAATAACCGATTGATCCTGATCCGGTATCCAAGTCTGAAACCTCATGGATTTTCGAATTTTGAAACATTGATAGAAGCATTCGTAATAAGGTTCTTAACTTCTAACCCTCATTTACTCTTTAATTAGGTACTTCGTTTTGAAAGCTTATAACTTTGTTCTTAAAGATCATTATTTAGATAAAGTAGCAACCGACCGACCGACCATTAGGTGACTGCGATAGCTTAGCGGTCCAGAGTACGTCCCCGGATTGGAAGGTACGCAGGTTTTTTAATTTCATTACATATAGTGGCAGACGAACTACGGCCCACCTGATGGTTAATGGTAACCGTCGTTCATGGACTCAACTATACCAAGAGTATTGTCAAGCTGCTGCTCACCATTTCATTTCACAAATATGAAATTAAATAACTCTAAAAATATAAAAGCCGTGTGGGGCCGGCTTTAGAATTGTCCCACCCCTCTCTACCCACGGGAGTCGTAAGAGCCGACTGAGGGAATACCGAGGGAGTGGGCAGCATAAGGATAAACGGCTATATCCTGCTACAAAACACACCGATGTGCTTCTGGGCTGGGAGATGGTGGTACCAACCCGTTCGGGCCCGATAGCAAGTGAGTACTACCACTTGTTACCCAGCCCTACCATCAGTAATGTAATGGGTGATAATAGGCCACTTCCCTTAGTCACCTCGTACGACACCCGTGGGAAAGAATGGGGTATTACTTGTATTCTTAGTCTGTCACCATAGGGACTAAGGTTCGAATCCTGCTCGCAGTAAATCTCCCATTTTTTACTTTCACAAAGAATTTGTTTGTTTTAAGTAGCTGAGCATGTCAAGTGCTAAAATACAAATCACAAAGACAGTTAAAGGTTAAACACAAAGTGAAAAATGTGAAATCGAAAATAATAGTCACGAGCAGGATTCGAACCTGCATCTCCTGGATACCGTCCAGATGCTTTGCCAATTCAGCCATCGTGACCCTTGCTCCTGACTGCTAATTTCGATAACACATTCATACTTAACGTCTTTGGGTGACGCCTGCACTATCTGTCGGAAATATTTTCATACATTATACCGACCAGGTAAACTTAATTTTACAATTAAGATTTTACCTAATAATGACGTAAACCCTATAAATATTTAGATATTTTTATATATGGTTTTAATTAGTTACGAAGTTTTAGCGAAGGGACAACTTAGGAGTACTTTTAACCAAAGAGCATGTACGAATAACGTGTGTGCATGAGACAAAACAAGTAAATATATTAGGTGGAAATTTGTAGTCTCTGCCTATCTCTCGGGAAATAGGAGTGAGTCATTGTACGTGTTTATGTATATTTCACCAGTAAGCTTTTGTATTTTATATGGCAACCCCATCAATAAACATGTACTACAGCAACAGAGATTTGGTTCTGTTTTATTTACTGCTTATATAAAGCACTTAACTTGATATGTGTACATACTTCTGTCGTGTTGAACAGCATTATAAGAAAGGCCCATTTGATTCAATTTTTCTTATTAAGCCAATTAGTCTGGACAAATAGTGTGGATTTTATTAATTTGATTAGAAAAACTAACTGAAGCCCGCAATATTGCCCGCGTGGCCTGCTACCATGTCGTGGAGTATTTTCGAGGCCCTTTTCCACTCTGTTTGGGACGATTTTAGAAAAAATCTGTGAGTCACGTGCTTATAACATTAACTGAGTTATCGACGCAAAGAATAAAATGTTACACAGAAAATTTTAAATCCTCTTTTCATCCCTTCAAAGAGGGATTAAAAAAAAAACCTTTTTTATTGGATACTTAACACTTCGCAACAAACACACCCACCAAAGGATAATGCTCTGCGTCCATACATAGTTTTCCCTGTAAAAACCTCAAAACTAAATCATGTGTTGTATTAAAACATATTACTGAATTCCCATAGAATTATCATTTAATAGCGGACTAGCTGGAATATCATACTATTACAAATACTGTCTGATTTTGAGGTCATGAGCTGGGCGTTTTAAACTTATAACAATGAAGCTTGAATGTACATGGATCAGTTTACATATGACAGTAGATTGGTGTTTCACTACCTCTTGTAATAGTTTTCAATTCAGTTGGATTATAATCCTAGAGTTGCGTATTTCCGACGCTAGATGGAGCTCTATTAAATTTTTACGTGTTTCAAAAAATATTTTAACTAATAATTTTCTATATACAATAAAGATACGAATATTTTATTATTTTAATTCAGAATAAAAATTTTAGGTTATATTTTAGATATTTTATATATATTTTTAGCATTTGACATGCTTAGCACTATACATTAAACACAAAGTGAAAAATGTGAAATCGAAAATAACAGTCAGGAGCAGGATTTGAACCTGCATCTTCTGGATACCGTCCAGATGCTTTACCAATTCAGCCATCCTGACAATTGCTCCTGACTGCCAATTTCGATAACACATCATACTTAACGTCTTTGGGTGACGCCTGCGCCATCTGTCGGACGTATTTTCATACATTATTTTCGATTTCACATTTTTCACTTTGTGTTTAATTTTAGGTTAGTCTTATATTAATAATAAAAATAAGTCTATTAAAAGCAGGGACATTTATTAACAAAATCTATTGACAAAACCAATTGTGAGATCAAAAAGCTTTTAATAAAACAAAACTTCTGATTTTTGTCTAGATTTATTATAATGTAACTTATAATATTAGAACTGATCTTGATTTTTCATTGTGACATTTTACACACAATTTCTAAATCAATTCCAAAAGTGTAATTAAAATTAACCTAACAATGCTATAAAAAAAAACAAAAAAACGTTTGTATTGACTTCAGATAAACATGGCAGACAGATAGTCCCTTCGAATACTTTTTTCTTCATTATGACATGGAGCTAGTTAGTGTTAAATGGAAATATGCAATTTGTATTATAAAAAATACTAATAATTATCATAGCCCCGATGCTACTATCGTACAGGGCGAAATATGGCATTGTGCTTTCATGTGTTTAGACCAGCAGTTTAAGATGTGCGTTAATACATCAGTCAGTCAACGAGTCAAGCCAGGACTTTGAATTTTAAATCAGATGTTAATAGGTACATCAGACTAGTATGAGTGGACTATCAAATCGAAAATGACTTTTCGTTCAAAGAACCTTAAACAAATGGTCCAATATTATCTGTCATCTGTTTTCAATAGTAGCTGTAATATTGATACCGCAGCAAATTCAAAGAGAAGGATTTTGGAATGCAAATTCATGGCTATGTATCTGAACATCTGCTGTTTGCTAATAAATTGCAGTATGAAATCATTGCATCTACCGTGGTCTGCAATACTATCGAAACGTTGGGAAATAAGGTATTTAACCTCAAAATAAATACGTGTTAAGACCCGCGAAGTAGTATTTCTGTATGATGTGTACAAATCTCAAAAGTTTTACTTAATTAAAACAAACAAACATAAACATAGCATCACGCCTGTATTCCCCGAAGGGGTGGGCAGAGGTGTATTACACACCCACGACTCGCCAGCTATGTTTAAGTCCCACGTAATAGGGGGCGAGCCTATTGACGTCTACCGGGCACATTTCCAAACTCCGGACTGTTACTGAGAATTTTTCTTTTTAGGAAAAAGCTCAATAACATTGCCCGACCCGGGGATCGAACGCTAGACCTCATGAATAGCAGTCGCATACACTACCGCTACACCACCGAGGCAGTTTTACTTAATTCTTTGTTTGATAGCGATATACGCCTGACTTTTGGGAGTGAATCTCTACCATAATAGAAGAGAAATTGGCCTGATGTATAAGTACATCATAAGCTAGTTGGATGGCATATAGTTTTTATTTGAGCATTGTTTCTGTAAAAGTAGTACTTATTATCTATATGTTACTTCCTCAGATGAATTATTTAATAGTATTTCTGGTTCACATAAATGGTAATAACAATTTAGTTATATATATTCTCGTGTCTTCTATAGAAAATACATACTTTTAATAGATTTTTTAAAATATCTAATATATCTATCCAAATGTTACCTTAATAAAGCTATGTTTATAGCCTATAGTGACCATATTATTTTGTTTTACGGGGTTGTATGACAAGACACTGGATTATATTGTGCTACTGTATCACTAAAGTTATTCTCACTAAAACTGAAGTATTTCTTCCCTTCCTTTCCGGGGAAGTGTTCTAATCTAATATATCTCGGAAAGGAAGGGACGCAGGTTCGATTCCCGCTCGTACTAAAATACTCTTTTTCCTTATTCACAAATTATAATTTGTACTTTAAGAGTAGCTGAGCATGTTAAGTGCTAAAATATATATCAAAATGAATAATTCTTTATTTCTTTAACAAAACTATTTTCAAACATAAATTGGTGATTGGAGCCTCCTTTTAAGCAAATAATGCCTGTGTTAGGAGACTCCAAAGTACATAATATAATGATTTGTTGACACCATATTCTCCTACCCAAAACTTGTTTCATCACGAATGCCTGATCGGAAAAGAATAAAAATAATCAAGAATGAACAATGAAACAATTTTTAAAACATGTAGTTTTAAAGTTACCAATCTGAGAATCCATAAAATCACCTATGTATGCAGAGCAAATAGGTATAAACTGTAGTTATTTGGCCTTTAACTGTCGAAAACCATCATACCTGTCCAATTAATAAAGATGTTCAAATAGTCCGAGAGCCCGTGTATCAACAAAGTTTTGAGCTTTCACCGCTGAATATTTTAAACGAATGTACACAGCGTTAGAGGGTCACGTAAGTGGCCAAATATTATGCCGGCGTTCTGAAACTTCCTGTTTAATTTTTGCCTTACTAAACATATTCCTTTTACAACCTATTACTGTCCTAATGTTAGGCATGACTATGTTCTCAGGGGTTTTTTTATACTACATGGACGGCGAACAAGCATACGGCTCACCTGATGGTAAGCAGTTACTATAGCCTACAGACGCTAGCAACACCAGAGGCATCACTCACGCATCGCCATCTGCAAGGATAGGGATAAGAAGGATAATAAGGAGAGGATAGTGAGGTGGTAAGCCTCCGGCGCTCTCACTCACCATACGAAGCACAACGATAGGAGTAACTACTGTTGTTACATATGAGTGTGGAGAGATATTTTGGCCATAGTCCATTAAATCACTATAAGTGAGAAAGTTGTTGGCGTCCACCGCGATCCATTTGTGACCAGGAATTCTGTAGGTGTATTTGAAACGAAATTCAAGAAAAAGTGATAGTTTCCATAAAAGAATTTTTGTTTTATAATATTGTGCAGTGTTACCGTAAATACCAGAAAATATTATGATGTCTATTACATATTTTTTTTATTACATATGGTGGCAGACGAGACGACGACTCACTCACCAGGCGAAACACAATGGCAGAACTTTTTTTTTTTGTTGAGGAATGGCAGGAGTACCTATCGTTGTTTCACGCCGATTATCTGTGAGAGGGTGGTTACTTACCCGATCGATCCGTCCCGTTCATGCTGGGTTAAGCAATGTTTTACCACTAAAAAAGTTTAGATACGAAAAAAGCTTTTCTATAGAAAAAAAAAACAGAATAAATGTTGAATAACATAAAATTATTATCGAGATCCCCGACTAGAATTGGAGAAACGTTCCGACGACGACGCGACGTTCCCAAGTTGATTCTTTAACAACTCAAAATCAGCTACCGTTCTATTTATTATTTGCCAATCAGCAACGAAATACACGCATGAACTAGTTAGAACAAAGACGTATTTACACTAACTAAATATAAACAGTCGTGATTTAGATTAGAGACACCAAGTTTGTGATGTTAACTTTTAGCCAAGAATTAACAGATTACGAAGATTGAGACAAATAAATTAATTCTAATGGAAATGAACGCTTAAAGACAGAAGAGTTCACAGTTTCATTAGCGCTGTTTTGTGTTTAATACGAAGAGCGAGGGAGAGAGATGAAATGGGACTTTTCTCTTTCACTCAACCAAGCCGTAATAAAGAAAAATCCATTGCAAAATTAAGGGGTCTGGGTCAGCATATTCTGGGGCTTAGGGTGGCCCTGGAGGCCCTACTTTTCTATGTGCCCCGCGGCGGGCGACGTCGGCCACCTGCTTGTGCTTCAATCACGGTGGACGGGGTCCAAATTGGGGTGAAAAGCACCAGGCCCAGATCAAGGATCTGGGCCTGGTGCTGGATGGGCGGTGGCGCTTTCGCGAGCACTTCCGCCAACTGTCCCCGAGGCTCGTCGGCGCAGCGTCCGCCCTTGCACGGCTTTTGCCGAATATGGGCGGACCCAACAATGCGTGCCGACGGCTTTATGCGGGGGTAGTCCGGTCGATGGCGTTGTACGGTGCACCTGTGTGGGCGGGGTGCCTGGACGCGCCAAACAGGGCTCTTTTGTGGAGAACACAAAGAGTCGTTGCGTCCAGGCTGATACGCGGATACCGCACAGTGTTGATGGAAGCGGCCTGCGCGCTGGCCGGAACCCCCCCGTGGGACTTGGAGGCGGTGGTGCTCGCCGAAGTGTATCGGCGGGCGTCGCAAGAGCGAGAGGTGGGAGGTCGTCCCCCACCCAGGGAGGTGGCCAGGTGGCAGGGCGATGCCCGCCGAGCTGCCATGGCCAGATAAAGGACACGGCTGGAAGCGCCCCGAGCCGGTCTCTGGACCGTAGGGGCGCTCCAGCCTGTGCTGGAGGAGTGGGCGGGGCGACGGCACGGAGTCCTTACCTTCCGACTGGTGCAGGTGCTGTCGGGGCACGGTTGCTTCGGCAGATATCTGCACATAGTAGCAAGGAGGGTAGCGACTCCGGGCTGTCACCATTGCGGCTGTGACGAGGACACAGCGCAGCACACGCTCGAGTCGTGCCCGGCTTGGGGCGGGCAGCGCCGTGAACTTGTGGCGGCAATAGGGGGGGACCTCTCGCTGCCGAGCGTCGTTAGAGCGATGCTTGGCAGCGACAGGAATTGGGCCGCGGTCGCTGCCTTCTGCGACTAGGTCATCTCGCGGAAGGAAGCGGCGAAGAGGGCCAGGGATCCTTCCGCAGACCCAAACCTAATGCCGCCCTAGCTGAGGCTGCGGGTGGATGGACCGGGGAACGTCCACCACCCGCAAGGCCTCCCGCGAAGGTGCGACGCTCCGTGTGCGGGTGCGTCGCTCAGTAGTACCCGAAAGGGTAAGCCGGCGGCGGATCACCGAAGGAATGTAACATAGTTCCAGTGGTCCGCCAATAAAGGCGGAGAGACGGCACACGGCGGGATTATTTAGTGGGTGAGGGCCCCACACTACCCTGTTCGTTGCCCCGAACGACGGGGTGTGCGGTTAGGTACATTTTTTCCCGCCTAAACAAAAAAAAAAGGCATATTAAAGTGGCAATTTAAATTATACTTAGCACCGTTAGGGAAGAAAGGTTCTCGAGTAGTAACTACACATCATCGTATGGTGCAGCTTAGGACGCCCTTAATCAGGTCAAAATCGTTGAATGCAGGTGGCACACATGGGCCGTGGCTTTGTTTGCCATTCCATCCATCCATCCATCAGCCTTTCAACGTCCACTGCTGGACATAGGCCTCCCCAAGAGAACGCTAAAACGAACGGTCCTGTGCTGTTTCGCTCATATGGGGGTGCCGTAATCGCCACGCTTAGCAGACGGGTTGGCGATCGCAGTGGATGTTGTTAATACTCGAAGGAGTGCTGCTGCCCACTCATATAATCATTCGAAATCTATCAGTGATGTAGGTAGCCAATTACAAAGCGGCCTCTAACCGATGGCCAGTAGGTGCTTGAAGAGGTATTACCAGAATTTCTCTTGTGGGCGCCTTAATAATATACGCCATGAACTCTAAATAGCATAGCCCCTACTAAGGGTTAGTTTTTTCATTCATTAAAATATAGTAAGTTATTTGCAATATATTTTTATTATTTGTGTATTCTCTCTCTGCGTGTTGACTTACGATATCTATACCAATCCGCTAGTATGGTATCGAGTAAATAAATAAAATGCACTAATATACCATTGAACTCAGATCTGAGCTATTGAAAAACAAGAAAAGCTTGTGTAATAAGATTCGTATAAGCAGAGAGCTTCATTCATTGATCAAGCCCCCTGCTTATACCAAAAAAAGTCAGGATCTATCTGAAAATGTAGTTGAAATTAATGATGATATCACGTAAAGCAGGCAAGCCGAAATTATTTGCACGAGTTACCAAAACAAGCCCTCTACAAGTTCTGAATAACAAAATGTTATATTTGAAACATTTGGTACCACAAGGTTTGTTCAATTATTCATATATAGCAAATCTCTTTTTAGGTCTTAAGCAAACCGACCTAGATTTTTGGGCAAAAAAAGTGTCATGAAATCGTAACATAACATCATAATGTCTTTATACGATGTTACATAAGTCTGCTGAAAATTTTTATTGTTAGATTTTAAATTGTATATTTGACTGCCTTGGTGGTGTAGCGGTAGTGTGTGCAACTGCTGATCATGAGGTCTCAGCTTCGATCCCCGGGTCGGGAAATGTTATTAAGCTTTTTCGTAAAAAGAAAAATTCTCGGTAGCAGTCCGGAGTTTGGAAATAACCCTGTAGACGCCAATAGCCTCGCCCCCTATTACGTGGGACTTAAACATAGCTGGCGACTCTTGGGTGTGTAATACATCTCTGCCTATCCCTTTGCGGATACAGCGTGATCCTATATTTTTTTTGGGCCTACGCCCATTAACTAGAACGTTTTCAATTCATGGGAATCAATTTTTTTGATTTTAAAAATTGCCCAGTTACAGAATTGTATATTTTTCTACCCTTTTATTGACCCACTAATGGCCACGGGTCTCCTCTCATAGTAAGAGGGATTTAGGCCATGGTCCACCACGCTGCCACAGTGCGGGTTGACAGATCTGATAAACTGTGCCTGAACTCTATCTGGTCGTGTCATAATGCCATCTCTTTGGATTAAGAGAGTGAAGGTATAAAGAGTGCACTTGTATTTGCGCATGTTTTCGTGCACTATATTATAATACCAACGTATTTGGCTAGTGTTGTTAACACAAGCCATCATGGTGATAATCAGTCTGAATTTATTTGTTATTATATTGAGACGGGCCTCGTGGCGTGGTCGGTAGTGTAACCGACTTCCATGCACGAGGTCATGGGTTCGATTTCCACTCAGGACAATTATTTGTGTGATGAACGCAGATAATTGTACTGCGTCTGGGTGTTTCTATCTATGATATGTATGTATTTACAAAAAAAAAGTAGTATATATATGTATTATTTCCGCAAAATGGTACCCATAGCACAAGCGTTAAGCTTAGTTTGGGACCAGAGGACCTTGTGTGAAAATGTCCGTGAATTATTTATATGTGTTTTTCTCAAACAAAATTAGATTTAGATCAATCAGAAATCTTTTCGTAAAATTACAAATTACAAAGTCTGAGTAAAGGACAGATTTGTGACAAAGCCTTTAGGAGATAGGATTTGTCAACTTATCCGATTGTCGAACTTGATTGATTAAACGCCGATACGTCTTCGGGGACTGTGTTCCTTTTCTTGATCTTCTTGCACAGAATGATTTCGAGAATGGCAGCCATTAAATTCTCTATAATTGTGTGACTTTCTGAAGAATGTTCAGTAAACTTTTGTTCGAATGTGGTGTACTCAGATTGGTTCAGTATTTGTGAACTTAATTGCGACTTGATTTAGTATAGGTATGTGCCTGCAGCGGAGCCGCTGTTAGAAGCTAGTGAACATAATAAAAATTAATGAACGTAGGCGACGACCATGAGGATTGCCGACAGAAGTGCAATTTTAAAAGAAAAAAACACCATTCTTGAGTCATAAAAGTTTTTATCTATATCTACTATTATAAAGCTGTAACTGAGCAGAGTCTGTACATTTATGTGTCTATAATTTACATATTTGAGAGAAAATTACTGTAATAGGCATTATAGGCGTGTCTAAACACAAAACAATTTTTTTTAGAATATTTGTATTTATCTCTTTGTCTGTTTGTTCGTCCGCGCATCACGCAAAATCTACTGAACGGATTTTGATGTTTTCGATTTCACATTTTTCACTTTGTGTTTAATGGTAGCTCTTGATTAGACTTCAAAACTAGTATACATTTTATCCCGCTACTATATCGGTAACCTGAGTTATAGTATAAAAACTAGGTTTTGGCTGCGGCGGAGCCGCGGGCAAAGGCTAGTATATCTATATAGATCTCATATATCTATACTGCATCTGTAATATTGTAATTTATAAATTTTTAATATGGACAGTCACTATTTAGTAAGAATTGTTTCGATAGATGTCACTTCAAAAATACTCCACAGAGTTATTAATTATAATCGAACTACCTGAGAGCAACTTGAGATGATGTTTTTAGAAAGAGCTTTTATAAAATGTGTGGAAAGGCAGGCTGAATAGATACTGACACTAAAGCACACAGACTATTTTGTTACAAAATGACGTTTACTCTTCGTCTCTAGTGATACAATATACATTGCGACAGTCGCTTTAGAAAAATAAATACTAGCAAGTGCAGAGAGTTACTTTACCAAGCACATATTGCTTATGTAGAATAATAAAACTAACTACATACAGACAGTGCACACAATATGTATATTATTTTATAGTTTTAATTTTAATGTATTTTATTCAATGTTAGGTTTTAAGGCTAAAAATAATAGTAAATCTTAATTTAATCTGTCTTTTTGATCTGTATTTTAGCACTTGACATGCTCAGCTATTTTAAAGAACAAATTATTTGTGAAAGTAGACAAAGAAAAGTTTAGTGCGAGTGGGATACGAACCTGCTACCCTTCGAATCCCGCTCGCACTAAACATCTCTTTTTTCACATTCACAAATAATCTGTTCTTTATTCTCTCTTATTTCATGAATAAAAGGACACCTTATTCATTTCTTTAGTTTTCATGCGTAAGATCTATGGTCCAGGAGCCACCGTCTAGTTTTTTAGTGATTAATAACAGCCTGAATATTTGTGAGTAGGTTCCGTTCGATGAGACGCGCAAATTTTTCTCAGTGAAAAATGTCGATAGAGGTAGCTATTAAGTATCCGTGGAATCGATAACTTCCAAGCATGGGAAAAACCACTAAATGTGTAGGACTATATGGCCATTTCATTATACAAATATTTACAAAGCTGCATTCAATAAATCAGATTGTTAATAATTTGAATGACTTCTACTGTATACAGACGATTCAACAGAATATGCGACGAGTAATTTCAGAATACATCCTCCATATCAAATATCGTCTCTAGCTTTGCTATCACGAACAAATCATAAGTTTGATTGGTTCAGCAATGGATTTTCATATATGAAGAATATATTTTCGTTTCATTATATGGGCATTATATTTATTAAATACTTTGGAAAATCCAAAACTGCACGCCTCATAATCTTAATTTTTCACAATAAAATTGATTATTTGATAAGTACCTAACTAATAATGTATTGGTCTTACTAAGTAGTTTTCAATAGATCACATAGATAGCGCTAATTTTTAGTACTAATATATTGGTCTATAGATGTAGTTCTACGAAATAAGGTATAGGCGCTAAAAAGAAAAAAAAGACTCGATTAGTAAAGTATGTCGGTTGTTATCGTGTTAACATACATTACCTACAACACACGGACGTCCAAGACAGAACTTTTTTAAACAGTTTTCTAACTAGTTTAAATAACAAAAATGGCATCAAAAATATCATGAGTGTCAAAAATTGTGTTTTTTCTTGATATGTGTGTGTATGTATTATTTTACAAGTGCAATATATGATAAATAGAGACATTTTAAGTTTGAAAAATCAGTTGTTCTGTCTAAAACGAGAATAGTACCCACCTCAACGCTTCGCTGATGAGGCGTGCAATAAATTTTGCCCATGATTCCGTCCGCATAGACTTTATTATAAAAATATGTCACTATGGTATTTTTTTTCTTCTTTCTTTCTATGGCACACTAATTATTTATATGTAAAAATAGCTATTCCACAGGCACTTTTTGTCGGTGTGGTGACGGACTAAGAATACAAGTGTCATCACCCCATCCTTCCCCGCGGGTGTCGTATGAGGCGACTAAGAGAAGTAAGCATTTATCAACTATTGCGTTACTGGTGGTTGGACTAGGTACCGAGAGGGAGTTCTCACTTGATATCGGGCCCCAACGGGTCGGTACCACTGTCTCCTGTGTGACTGGCCATGAAGCACGTCAGTATGTTTTGGCTGTAGAAGAAAATTATTTATTCGATTCCCACTTGTGTATTTGTGTGATCAACACAGATATTTGTACTGCGTCTGAGTGTTTTCTATCTATTATATGTATGTATTTAAAAAAAAAGTAACATATGTATTATATCCGTAACCTGGTACTCATAGCACAAGCGTTAAACTTACACATTTTTTTTTTAGAATTTTGTCTGTTTGTCTGTTTGTTTATTCGCGTATCACGCAAAAACTACTGGACGTATTTTGATGCAACTATATTTATTTGATAGTTCTTGATTAGACTTAAAACCTGGTATACATTTTATCCCGCTAATATATCGGGAACCTGAGATATAACCCAAAAATTTGCTTTTGGCTGTGGCGAAGCCGCGGGCAAAGCCTAGTTAAGAATAAGGATGTAGCCTTGTGATGTAAACATTCCTACAAAAGGAGTAACGTCAAATAACTTTAGAACAAATTGTGAAGAGTATTATCCTATGAGAGTAGTAGAGAGTAGAGGGTACCCGAAGTGGTAAGCCACCGGTGGACCACTGAAGTACTGTCACATATTTCAGTGGACTGCCAATACAGGCGGAGAATCGACACACGGCGGGTTTATTTAGTGAATGAGGGACTACCCTGTTTATTGCCCCGAACGACGGGGTGTGTGATTAGGTACATTATTTATCGTCTTAAAAAAAGGACTGCTGAGTCGACGAGCAAAGATTACACTCAAATGACTTATCGACTATTGGCATATAATATCTATTGGGCTATTATTGATGACTTTGTGGATGGAACTTGCCTCCTAATGGCGGTATATTTTAATTAAGTAAAGAATTAGAATAAGCAAAAATATATAATTAAATTAAATTTCAATGAAACGTATATTTTGTAACGTATATTATATCTTACCAATCAATTATTAATTGGACCTTCAAGTGATGATATATGATGATTCACATTAAAAAAATATCCATATTTCTTGGAAAACTATAAGAAAAAAATAAGAGAACAGAATGTATGAAATGGACTCGTACTAAAATAAAAATAAAGAAAAGCTTTTATTCGTCAAAGGAAAATTTGATTGAATAACTCTTAAAAGAGTAATAATTGTTTTTAATTAAAAGTGATTTTATTATTCAGACCTTTTTAGTTTTTTAACTAAATTAGTAATTTACTTGCAATTTATAGTACTTAATATTTTTATGAAGGCTAGTTTAATTTTGCAAAGTTAATGAACTCTTAGTAATTTTTCAGTACCCGATCTTATTGCTTACTTTTTATGAGTATTTATCAACATAATAAACGAACAGTGAAACTACGAAACTATAAAAGTTTATAAATGATTTACTCTCCGATGTACTCTCCGATGGTTCGGACATGTGGAAAGAATGCCGGACGAGCGACTGGTTAAGAAGATATAAAATGCGAAAGTGGAAGGATGTAGGTACAGGGGGAGACCGAGACTCACCTACCTAGACCAAATCGGTCATGTATTGAAGGAAGGTGGACTCAGGAGTCTCCGAAACCGGCGAGCGTGTATGAAGAGAGTTATGAATGTTGAGGAAGCGAGAGATGTGTGCAAGAAGCCTCTTGGCATTCTGTTCTCTCTGCCTACCCCGCAAGGGAAATGGCGTGATGATAAGTTAGTACATTTATCTTCAATGGGGACAAAAACTTATTTCACAAAATAAATACAGATTATTTGTAGTACGTCGCTTTGAAATATTTAAGGCTTTCTATAACATAACAATGTGTACACTTTACTAGAAATTCGTTGGATATTCCTTTAAGAGAGTAAACATGGCATAGTTGGGTAAATGTTGTTAAATTCAGCACTATAAACATACTATTAGCTTTGTGTTTAATTAATAGTTTATGTGATTAAAGTTATGCGTCTAATAAAGATTATAATGTAATGTCGTGGAGTAACTGGCAGTAATTTAGCCAGTAAGGCAAATATTGTACTTAGTCAGATGTATAAACATTTTAGAACTGTTTAATCGATTTTAATTCGATTTGTTTCTGGATGGGTCTCCTCAGAAACAAATCTAATTAAAATCCATTGACAGTAGGCCTCGATTCACAAACTTTTTGTTTCATTTTGATACCAATAATGTTTTAAAACAATGAATGTGGGGAACACTTCTTTTACTGGTAGAGCGTTGCTGGTCTCAGCACACATGGGCCGGCTCGATCAGGGAAGAGTAAGGGATGAGTTTTGTATGTTGAGTGAGAGCACCGGAGGCACTAACCCACTCCTTATAATCCTTTCTTTGAATATCCTATCTCTTTCCTTAGAGATATCGACCTGCGAGTGATGCCTCTGGTATCTTGTAGTGTCGGGCCTCGTGGCGTAGTCGGTAGTGTAACCGACTTCTGTGCACGTGGTCGTGGGTTCGATTCCCACTCAGGACAATTATTTGAGTGATGAACACAGATTTGAATTTGAATTTGACATAGCACAAGCGTTAAGCTTAGTTTGGGACCAGAGGACGTTGTGTGTTTGTGGACGTGGTGTAAGTGTGATTGGTTGCGCGATTATTGCGATATCACGCTTCTATATCTCTACCGATCACAAATAAGACGATACAATGTCGATACTATTTTATTAATTACATTCTAAGGGAAATTTGGAATAAAAAAAAAACAAAAAAAAAAACATAGCTTCACGCCTGTATTCCCCGAAGGGGTAGGCAGAGGTGTATTACACACCCACGACTCGCCAGCTATGGAATAAAACACAATCACGCATATTGTGCGAACCCGCACTGGGTCAGCGTGTTGGGCTTTGGACTAACCCCTCTCACTAGAGACGATCTGTTATTTAGACGTTACAAACTGACACTTAAATTTTGTTTATTTGCATAGATAATTATTCAGACAGATTTACTTTCACATTATCATGTTGATACGGATTAAAGGAAATCATGCTAACCATTCAATTACACCAATAAATTTAATTTATTATACTTTGACCGCAATAAACATATATCATTGTATTAACGAGCGTGAAATAGAAAGTCATTGAAATATATTACAGGTTTTCAACATCGGATAACGATGGCAATGTTATTTAATAACACAATGAATAACTTTGTTTCAAAAATTTGTTACTCGTGACGTAAATACGTAATGTATATTGGAAGTCTCGGGATCATCTATAAGGTGATTGTTCAAGGAGTTAATTTGGAGTTGTGCCCGGTGCACAGAAATTCACTGTACCTACTCTTATTGGGATTAAAGTATATTATCGAGATGTGTATGTGACTATAAGTACTGTGATTATCACAGAAATAAACAAGTGATCCTAGTTTAAGTATAGCTGTTTTAAGTTGAAGGTGTTAATATACTCATCCAAAATAAATCTTTTAAATTGCCTATTCGCGTTTTATTTATTTTAAATATACCTATTGCATTAGGAAATAATACAGCTGCCTCGGTGGTGTAGCGGTAGTGTATGCGACTGCTAATTATGAGGTCTCGGGTTCGATCCCCGGGTCGGGCAATGTTATTGAGCTTTTTCCTAAAAAGAAAAATTCTCAGTAGCAGCCCGGAGTTTGGAAATGTGCCCGGTAGACGTCAACCGGCTCGCCCCCTATTACGTGGGACTTAAACATAGCTGGCGAGTCGTGGGTGTGTAATATACCTCTGCCTACCCCTTCAAGGAATACAGGCATGATGCTATGTTTAAATAATACATGTATCGCAGGAGACTTTCCAAAAAATACAATTTTACGGACACAAAGTACACCCAGACTCAGAACAAATATTTGTGGGCCACACAGAGTTATCCTGCGCGGGATTAGAATCCACTACATAGGCATCCGGGTGGCTCAATATTTAAACCACTCTAGCATTTGTGCAGTGTGAGATAGTCAAGAAAACAAAAATACCTTTTTCGCCTTAAACACTGACGGCATATGTAGTTTAACCGGCTTCTTTAAGCCTCTACCACGTACCTATATCACAAACCTCGAAAATGTTACAAAATCTATACATATCTATACATATGGGATAAACTGTATAATGATTGGCACTCTAAGCATATTTAAGATTGATATATATATATATATTTTAAATTGATAGGTGTTTAAAAAGTCAGCAAACATTGATAAAGGGTTCTCTATACATTATTTTCAAATGAAAATGCATTAGTCAATCTAATTAGAGATTTTTAATAGAAAAATAAAAAATATATTTGAAATTACAGTCATTGGCATCATGTACAGTTATTGTTATTAAGTCAGTCATTGGCACCTAATAAAGTAAGATTATAACAGAAAATTGGTCAAAAAAAGCACTCGTAGCCATTATTTACCTAAAAACTAAGCATAATAATAAATAATCTATGTTACAGTCGTTAATTGATGAACCCTTATTAGAAAGTGATGTTTTAACAGTTCTGCATGGCGCCGGTATTATATTTATTTTCTTTAGTGCTGCCAGCTATAATATAAAACCTACTTTTTTCTAAGCAATGTTACTATTGCAGATTATGAAAAAAAATAGAGCAAATGTTTTTTGCTATACCAGTTCTTAATATTTGTATATAAAATCCAAAGTGCCAATGACTAAGGGGGTGCCGGCAATACTATAGTTTACCCTACATACCTACATCCTAACTATTATAAAACTGTAACTGAGCTGTGTCTGTACATTTAAGATATTTAAGAAAAAATATTCTATTACGCTATATAATCGTAGGCGTGTCTAAACAGAAAACAATTTTATTTAGATTTTTTGTCTGTTTGTTCGTTCGCGCATCACGCAAAAACTTCTGAACGGATTTTGATGTTTTTTTTATTCGATAACTCTTGATTAGACTTAAAATTTGGTAAACATTTTATCCCGATACTATATCGGGAACTTCAGGCTATATCTCATAACCGAAAAACAAGCATAAGGAACGTGTGAATAAAAAAGATTCTTCCTTTAAATTGTCTTTAATTTCCTTTCTCCCTTACTCCTATGTATTACATTTCTATCCAATTTTGCTATCTCTTTCTACTGTACCTGGTTCTCGCATCTATACCTCTCTTTCATACAGCTTACACAAGTTTTTGTTTGCCACAAAGCCGCTGGCATTTTTTTTTTGTGTGACGTTGGTTGTTAGCCTCAGATGGCTATGATAACCTTACCCGGACAATCGGTGAGCGCAAAGGGCTCTCAACCCGACATTTAAGCAACGCTAAAAGGGGGGCACCCCCTGTGGGGTAAGGACCTTGGCTCGGGCTGTTGCTGGCAAAGTGGGATTTCCCACGTTTATGATTTGACCGCGACACGTCTTTCGCCCCCGTCGGCGAGGATGAAACCGTGGGTAATTACTTGTATTAGCTGCGCGAGCTGTGTATGCTCTGATCTGAGCGTGAGTTATGTCGTCGTCGACTTCGTCGAGGCTTTTTCGCGGTCTGCGTACGCGCGATATATTAAAGGGGTTGTACCTAGCCGACTCAACCTCTAGAGGGTTGCCGTGAGTAATGGCGGAGTCAAAGAAACTACGTGAACACCGTTTTATAAATTGCTTGATGGTAGGCAATTGCAAGTCTATGTGAAAGTCGACATTGCGTATGAACCACGGTGCACCCGTAGCTCTGCGCATGAATCTATTCTGTAATGTTTGTAATCTATGGATCTTGTGTGCCTTGGCGTGTGAAAATACTACACTTGCGTACGTCATGACAGGACGTATGCAGGCAGTGTAGAGTCTGACCTTATTCCTAAGCGAGAGTTTTGACCTAGAGTTTAACAGATAGTGCAAACGTCCCATGACAAAGGCTGCGCGCGAGCGTACCACCTGAATGTGACGGGCAAATGTGGATCTGTTATCTAGAAGTATACCTAAGTACTTGGCTCGCCTACTCCAAGGAATAGGTTTACCAAAGATGCTAATCTGTTTGATCTTCTCCGAGGGATAGTCGGGGTAATTTCCTATGAAACATAACCGCCTGGCTCTTCTCGGGGTTGATCTCTATTCTCCACTTGCTAAACCACGTACTGAGGGCATTGGTCGCGGATTGGAGTTTCCTATATACTGTGATAAGGTTAAACCCTGCATAATAAATAGCTGTATCGTCTGCAAAAAGTGCTGTCTGCACTTCCCGATGCTGAGGCATGTCGCTGGTGAACAGCGAGAAGAGGATCGGTGAGAGGACGGTACCCCGGCGAGTATGGGGTGGGGGGAGAATAGTAGCCCTTCCACTCTATAGTGGAAACTGCGGTTAGGTAGAAAGTCTCGTATAATGAGTACGAGATACCGCGGTACTCCTAAGTGGAGTAGCTTGTATACTAGGACGTTGTGCCAGACTTTGTCGAATGCTTTCACTACATCGAAGAAAAGTGCACCTGTAAAAAGGTTGTTTTGTTGCATTTTCGAGTAGGTACATATTCTACGATGCGGTGGACTTGTTGCACACTGGAGTGCTTGGCTCTAAAGCCGAATTGGTGGTGGGGGATGAGATTATTAGCATCGGCGTATGCTTTCAGCCTACACAAAACTAATCGCTCGTAAATCTTACGTAAACCTTTAAGCAGACTTATCGGTCTATAACTAGATGGTTCAGATCGCTTTTTGCTGGGTTTGTTAATTCCAATTACCACGGCCTCTTTCCACTGGGGAAAGATGTTATTGTTGAGCGCTGAGTTATATATACATGTCAGAAGGACTAATAATGACTGGGGGAAGAGTTTAATGACCCTATTCGATATTCCGTCCGAACCAGGGGCTTTCTTCCTATGAAGATTTTTGGTAACGGACTCCAGTTCGGTGGTGGTAACTGGAGGTGGCTGTTCCACTAGGTCCCTACCTAAGGTGTCTACCGGTGGGACCGAGGGAGAGACCCTCGACTCCACTTCCCTATCAATGAAGGCGTGGTGTGTTGCATCTACGTGTAATGTACTCGGCGTACATTGTCGCTCCAGAGGTTCGGTTAGACACTCGGACTTTTCGTCCTCGAAGGCGGGTGGAAGGTTGGGTTTGTTAAGCGGAGGCATGGCAGACACACTCTCGTTTTTGAAAGTGCGGGACAGTTGCCAGAAGGCTTGATGGGTCGGTTCTAGGTCTCTCAGCTTGGTTTCCCACTCTGATTGACGTAGAGAATCAATTGATTTCTTAACAGTCCTTTGTAATGAACGCATTATGATGCGGTTATCCTCGCTGGGATGACGATCATAGGCACAGATAGCGACGTTCTTCTGCCTCAGCAAGTCACGGAGGTCATCGGGTAGGCGCCATCGACGATTTCTCGTGTCTGGTACCTGCCGAGAACAATCGTTAATTAACGATTGTACGTGGCTTGTGAAACAGTCGATCGCAGCCACCGTGTCCTCTACGGTACTAATAATAGGGGGAACTCGGTCTAGGTGTACAGACGACGACGAACGGAGTTTACTCTCCAGCCGTCCCCAATCTGTCACCGTTATCGTTTTGTCCTGTTGGCCAGAGGGGCCAGGTAAGGGGGAAGCGAGATCTAAGATCACGGGACGGTGGTCACAGTCTAACTCATGTAACACTTCTACCAAACGCAAACGTAGATTTACGTTTTTTAAAAGAGCCCTGTCTAATATATCTGGCCTGTAATCAACACAGGCCGGGTAGTGAGTGGGCTCCATAGGCGCTATGATGTCGAACCCTAGTCGCTCAGCCAGTGACTCGAGAGCCCTGCCCCGCGTACTAGTAACGTGGCAGTTCCACGAGGTGTTTTTAGCGTTGAGGTCGCCGGCAATGATGACGGCGCTTCCCAAGTCTAGCAGGGTTTTTAAGTCCCTGGTTATAAGCTGCGTCGAAATGCTACTTCCGGGCCGGATGTAGGCGGATACTACGACTATAGGCTGATCAGTGAGGGCTAGCCTACAGACCGAAGCTTCGATGTACTCTAGTGGGGGCGGATCCATAGGCGTGCAGTGCAGTGACCTTTTATAATAAATGAGGGTGCCACCTAACGGTGAGTTTAGCCTATCGTTACGTACTATGTTGTTGTTAGCAATCCTCGGGACCCTATGAAAGGGTTTGAGGAATGTCTCCTGTACTAGAAATAGGTCCAGTAGTTGGTCTTGCAGAAACGTGGCTACCTCGTTCCTCTGCTGGGACAGGCCATTGGCGTTGAAAAACCCTAACTTGAGTGTGTATGGTTTGACCCTGCCTTTTTTTTTTTTGTTTAGGCGGGAAAAAATGTTCCTAACCGCACACCCCGTCGCTCGGGGCAACGAACAGGGTAGTGTGGGGCCTTCACCCACTAAAGAAACCCGCCGTGTACCGACTCTCCGCCTTTATTGGCGGGCCACTGGAACTATGTTACATTCCTTCGGTGGTAAAAGATATGTTTCCGCCCGAGAATATGGTGGTTTGACCCTGCCTGAGGTGTGCGAATCCATTAAACAGTAAAAGTGTTTCTTTTCTCGATGACGGTCGAGAACCGTACGGCAGTGTTAAGTAGGGCAAGACTATTGCCCTGGCTAGCGCGGAGTTCGGCCACGACTTCCCTGATCTACTAGCGAGGCGAATCTAAGCACCAGGGTCAGATCCGAATCCATACCCTGGGGCGTCCTACCCGCTGGGCCTACGCCTACAGCTGGTTTCGGTGCTTTGCCCTGAGGGGGCTTAGGTTGGCCCACGGTGGGCTTCGTTTGCCCAACGACTGGCGTCCCTACGGGCTTATTATTAGGTAGAGCTGGGACGAGAGCAATCGGATGTTGAGTGGTCCTCTA
This sequence comes from Leucoma salicis, assembly GCA_948253155.1. Lineage (NCBI taxonomy): Eukaryota > Metazoa > Arthropoda > Insecta > Lepidoptera > Erebidae > Leucoma > Leucoma salicis. The sequence continues at coordinate 5,003,426 of OX411820.1, read as the reverse complement.
GGCACTTGACGCACCTAGGGCGCGCGTAGCAGTGACGCGCAGAGTGACCATACAATTGGCATCTATGGCATTGTGAGACAATGCCCTTCTTGTTAGGGGGTTCCACCCTGATGCCTGACAGTCCGCAGACTGAGGTCATTTTATAGATGGCCTTGCCTTCCTTGGTGAGGTATGTGACCATCACCAAGTCGTATGACTCGCGGGCCCGACCCTTGTACATCCTGTTCACTTCATGTACAGGCAGGTCTTGTTGGGTTAAGGACTGCTTAACCTCCTCGACTGACACCTCCTTTGGGATGTTTCTGAGGACGACTCTTAGGAGACGGTCCTCAGGGAGGATGTAAGTGTGAAAGGAGATGTTCCTCTCACGTAGGACCTTTGATGGAGCCCTGTGGTCCTTGGACGAGGCCAAGGTGACCTTAATACCCTGTGGGGTGGAGCGGGCGGACTTGTAGTTGACGTGGTGCTCGTTGCACCACGACGATACGGAGGTCCACGCCGTCTTATCCTGTATGAACAGCGGCGGTGGGACGGTCTCTTTGCGCTGGCCTTCCTTGGGCACAGGCGGGCACGGGGTTGAAGGCCCCTGTGGGCGTTGTGAGACAGGGGCTGCGGTAACAGCGGCCGACTCAGCGGCTTCCTGCTGTTCCATAATCTTGGAGGCCTTTTTTGGCTTCCCCTTCTTATCTTTGTGGCTCCGCTTGCGGGAGCTCACTACGGTGAATTCAGTGTCTGAAGACGATTCCACACCGGATAATTCCGACTCGGCAGAGCTGCCCAAGTCGGTTTAAGTAGAGGTAGTCTCCATCGCGCTAGGCGGGCGACTACCCTCTGCCTCTACGGGCAGGGCCTGAGAATTTGATGCCTCTACGGGCCGGACCGGGGAAGTCAGGAGTACCCGGGGTGGGCACTTGTCACCGTAACGGGATTTAATGAAGTTGTACAGCTCCTCGTCATTGAGGAGCAGTTCAAAGAAGGCCTGTTGGGCCATACTTGTTTCGGAGATGTACCGAAACAAACAAACAAACAGAAATGAAAACGTACAGAACGCAGGTCCCTAGCGTCCCTAAGTCCTCGGGTGGGATCGCCCGGGGATGTGTGGGTGTAACGTCCCTCCCAACCGGGTGTAGGTTGGGAGGGTGTGCTTAAATAGTGTGCCCTAAGCTTGTAATCTCTCCGCCAATCTTATTGTGCGAAGGGTTCCTAACAGCCTCGGTGCCGGGGTGGTATGGGCCTTTGCAGGCCGGCACATCCAAACTAACACCAGAGGGATGGGTTTAAGGTAAGGTAGGGTGGGAGGGGGGCGATGGCTAGGTCAGACTAGGAGATCCCCCAAGGCCTGATTTTTTAGCCCCGTCCGATAGTGCGCTACCCTGAAGGGGTAGAGCTGGCGAATCGGGTCCTCACCTCACCCGGTTTCGTTGGCACCATGAGGTATCAGCCGGGGAACCAAAAAAACATTGGCTTTACCCAGAAGGGGTACTCTGAAGGGGCCAATTTCTTGTTATTCGTTATATAGAAATATATTTGCAATTGAATTCACGTACGTACTTACTACGAACGAAAAAACAAAAAGTTCGCAGTTAGCAGTCAGGAGCAATTGTCAGGATGGCTGAATTGGTAAAGCATCTGGACGGTATCCAGAAGATGCAGGTTCGAATCCTGCTCCTGACTGTTATTTTCGATTTCACATTTTTCACTTTGTGTTTAATGTATAGTGCTAAGCATGTCAAATGCTAAAAATATATATAAAAATATCTAAATATTTAAAGGGTTTGCGTCATTATTAGGTAAAATCTTAATTGTAAAATTAGGTTTACCTGGTCGGTATAATGTATGAAAATACGTCCGACAGATGGCGCAGGCGTCACCCAAAGACGTTAAGTACGAGTATGATGTATTATCGAAATTAGCAGTCAGGAGCAATTGTCAGGATGGCTGAATTGGTAAAGCATCTGGACGGTATCCAGAAGATGCAGGTTCGAATCCTGCTCCTGACTGTTATTTTCGATTACACATTTTTCACTTTGTGTTTAACAAAAAGTTCGCCTTGAAAAAGACGGTTGCAGTAAGTGCAAGTAGTATGCGGCGGAGCGAGCTGCGCGCGTGGCGCGGAACGTGGCGCTGTGAGTTGGCGGGAGCGTGCGGAACGAACGCAACACGTACGTTCGTTAGGACGGCAGACCGCGTAATAAATGAAAATGAAGCCGCTGGCAAAGGTTAGTACCAATAGTACCTAATATATAACCCGTTTCATGTGGTGACGGACTAAGAATACAAATATCACGGCACTTTTTTCACGCGTACCTATCGTACGAGGCGACTAAGGAACGTAAGCAATCATTACCCATGCATGGCATTACTGGTAGTAGGGCTGGATACCAAGTCGAAGTATCCACTTGTTATCAGACCTGAGCGGGTCGGTAACACCGTCTCTCATATGACCATGAAGCATTTTTTTTAAAGACAACATCCTGCACTAATGAATAGTCCTTGTATCACGGGGATTTTACCAACATACTATTTCACGGACACAAAGTACACCCAGACTCAGAACAACCATTTGTGGATCAGACAAAGAGTTGTCCTGAGTGGGAATCGAACCCACAACACTCAGGCGGGAGGCCGGTATCTAAACCACACCACCATCTGTGCAGTCAAATATCATGGAGATAGCTGTTCATTATTTCATTTGATATCTCTGAAATGAAATGGTAAGTAGTTGCTTCAAAGTACTAACTAACTAGTAAACTTGAGTCCATCGGCAACGGTTACTAGTTACCATAAAGTAAAGGGAACGGCTACATTGACGTTACTAATAGTTACAAATATCAAAACATTAGTACAAAAGAAACTAATTACGCTATCAGACACATCTAAAACGATACACGTGATACATATTTACACGCTTGCTTGTAAAACACGCCATACAAATATGTCCTAGAATACTAAATACATTATTATGTTTAACGTCAGGAAAAGACTAACACCTGCTCATTATGATTGGTATTGGAAACTTGTTAAATATTAATTCACAGTCACAATAGGCATGATGACTGTTTTTCAAAATCTATTCTATGATATTCAAAGTATCTATAAGTTCAAAGTGTCTATAAGTGAAATAATATTTCTGTAAAAATAATGTTTTTTTACGCAATAAAATGAAATTTAAATTTTAAGTTTTAAACTCACGTCAAAACGCACGCCGATGTCATTCCGTTTGTCATGACGTCACGCCTCAGTACGGCTACAGTAAAAATTAGAGTCAAAGAGAATTTAAGACACTACAATAACCATTACTAGGGCGTGACGTTATTCGCTCTGATTGGTGTTTAAGCTAACATGGCAGATTGTTGTATTTTGTAGGTTTATTTTATCAAATATATTATTAATCTCGCTATTAAAATAAGAATGAATATATTTTTCGAAATCCTTGAATCTTATTTCATTAGATTATCTACTTCAATAATTTGGTGATACTTGATTACTATCATCAAGCCTATTCAAATCACTCCCTCGAACTGAACTTGAAACTGCCTCTGTAGTGCAGCGGTAGTGTATGCGACTGCTGATCATGAGGCCTCGGGTTCGATCTCCGGGTCGAGCAGTGTTATTGAGGTTTTTCGTAAAAAGAAAAATTCTCAGTAACAGCCCGGAGTTTGGATATGTGCCCGGTAGACGGCAATAGGCTCACTCCGTATTATGTGGGACTTAAACATAGTTGGCGAACCGTGGGTGTATAATACACTTCTGCTTACCCTTTCAGGGATACAGGCGGACATATCCTCCAGAGCAACTATTCGTTGTCTCTATCTACTTCTCTAGAGAACAGCTAAGAGTCTATGTATGTACCTTAGTAAAAAAAACAAACCTTTGGTTGGCACAAACCTCGTCGTATAGCCTGCTATATATTGTATAGAACGAGAATTTTCACAGCTCACCGCATCTCAGTGATCAAAGCTTACCTAATCGTTAGGCCGTAGGTTTGACCACTGAACACCATTGGTCACTACCCAAAGAATATTGTGACATACTTTAGTAGATAAAGTAGCTTAAATAGTAAGCTTACGTGCCGAGAAAAAGCATTTTCAAATACCAATAAGACTAGCGAATAAGTCTTACGTCTATGTTTTCAAACGTCTATCGACGAGAAAACAATTGACTCATTTTTATTTGGGTAACATGGTGTGCAATATAACCTAGATTATATGTTAAGAACTAGCTTAGCGTAAAAACTTATTCACTCACTCCGGGGTGTTTAAGCACTATTAATTTTAGTTTGAAACAAAATGTAAACAAAAGTATGCTCACATATTCTATTTTACGGATATTGTGACAGCCAACTACTGAAGTTAAATTCTATTGACGGACTAAAAATATAAGTGTAACGACCCCATTCTTTCCCGCGGCTGTTGTATGAAATATAGGTACATCATAGTCGGGTCATAAGTTCTGTCAAAACCTTATTATTTTAATTTTTCGAATACTAGATACATCGAATAATTTTAAAAATAGAACGTTAGCGCTAGCCGAAAATAAAAAATAATTTATAATTTTCATTCATGTTCAAATATGGAGTTAATGGAGTGGTCGAAGAAAGAAGATAGAGTCGTGGTTATCGCGTTGCCCCGCTGTGGTAACACACCAACAGAGATTTTCAATATTCTGCAAAAATTGAAAATAACACTACGGTTTATTTATCGCACTATCAAACGATACACCGAAGATTTTTTATGTGTTTGGACACATAAAAATCTTAAAAAATAAGACTTTAAAGTATAATGAAGACATTCATGAATTCCAGACAAAAATGAATTCTCTTCAAGAAAAGAGAGAAATATTTAAAGCTTGGGAAGATTCGCACGATGCGTTAGGCGTATTTTGTGATTTGTCTAAAGCATTTGACTGTGTACATCATGAAACCCTTATTAAAAAGTTATACCATTATGGAATCAGGAACAGGGCTCTCGAGCTTTTGACTTCTTATTTAAGCAATAGAATTCAAAGGGTTGATGTTAATGGGACGTTATCTCATGGGTCTGTCATGACAATGGGCCATTTCTGTTTCTAGTCTATATTAATGACCTACCATACTACGTAGAAGATAATCGAAATATTGTGTTGTTCGCAGATGATACATCTTTATCATTTAAAATAAGAAGGCAACTACTTAATTATGACGATGTGAACAACGGACTATCTAAAGTTGTTCATTGGTTCAATACTAATAACCTAGTTTTAAGTGAAAATAAAACGAAATGTATAAAATTTACTACACCCAATGTAAGGCATGTAGAAACCAATGTACAATTGAATGGCGTCGAACTGGACCTTGTGGAGTCCACGGTTTTCCTAGGTATCACTATAGATAACAAACCCCAATGGGGCCCCCATATTAAAAAATTGTCAGGTAGGCTTAACTCAGTGGCATATGCGGTAAAAAAAATTAGATTATTGACTGATGTTGAAACGGCTAGAATAGTTTATTTCAGTTACTTTGATAGTAGGTATTATGTCCTATGGCATACTGCTATGGGAATGTTCCGCCGATTTAAATTCTATATTTGTACTTCAGAAAAGGGCCGTTCGTGCAATCTATAATCTGGGCCCGAGTTTCCCCTAGACAGAAATTTAAAGAAATAAATATTCTAACTGTCGTTTCTCAATTTATATATGAAAATCTGTTGTATGTCAAGAAAAACATCAGAAGCTTTGATAAGTATAGCGACGTTCATCACATTAATACAAGGAACAAAGGAAATCTTGTTGCTCACAGTACTCGTCTCCACAAAATTAGTAGAACTTTCATGGGGCAATGTATATGCTTCTGCAATAAAATTCCTGAAAATGTCCGAAACATGCCACTAAATAAGTTTAAGAAAGCCATAAAAATTAGACTTTGTAATCAATTAAACACAAAGCGAAAAATGAGAAATTGAAAATAACAGTCATGAGCAGGATTCGAACCTGCATCTCCTGGATACCGTCCAGATGCTTTGCCAATTCAGCCATCGTGACCACTGCTCTTGACTGCTAATCTCGATAACACATTCATTCTTAACGTCTTGGGTGAGGCCGTTTGTAATCAAGGTTATTCACTGTTTCGGATTATCTTGAGAATAAAACTAAATGGGCTTGAGCTGCTCCTCATTCATTAATTTTCAAAATTGTTTTATAAGATATAATGTAATTTTAGTTATAAAGATTATATTAAATTGTAATAAATTGCCAATTTAAAAAAGTGGCCTGTGAGTTTCTTGCCGGGTTCTTCTCATGAAAGGCCGTAGTAAACTACGGAATCCGGCCGCTTGTGGCGATTGCAATCGCCACTATGTTATTGCGGTTGCACTCGCCTCAGGCGCTCGTGTTAATTATTGACGATTTTAAGTGCTACTTAATAGGCCTATGAAATAAAGATATTTTTGAATTTTAATTTGAATTTGATTCAAGCTGCTAAGATCGTAAGTGGACCGGCCGAACTCGCACACCAGCGATCATCAAAGCAGTGAAGGCACGAATCCAACAAAATCCTGTTCGTAAACAAAAAATATTAGCTCTTCAGATGGGGCTAAGCAGAACCACTGTCAAAAGAGTGTTAAATGAAGATCTGAGACTACGAGTTTATAGTAAAAGGACCGGATATTTTTTGAACAAGCGTTTGAAAAAACATAGGCTGGAAAGGTCCCGCGCTTTGATACGCCAGTACGCGGGAAAAAATACCGCGAAATTTTGTTAGCGGATGAAAAAAAAATTACCATCGAAGAAAGTTATAATAAACAAAATGATAAGATGGCCACAGCAGTGAAGAAGCAAACGCGCGTATTCCGAAGTCAACTGTTACTTAATAAAGCATAAAAGGCTGAACAGAATTGCATGAAATTTGTAAAGTGGAAAACATAATCCTATTCTATGGCGTGGTATAAAGATGTTATCAATGTACCTACGTACTCCACTTACAGTTAACATTAACTGATATAGTGAATAATGAAGTAAGTACATGTAAACTACAGTCTATATAAACTGACGCGCAATTCAATACCTTTGTGAAACTTGTCGAAAGTGCTGAAATTCAATTGGTAGCCATTTTGATTCTCGTATTGAACCATCCGAGATTCAATTTTGATGACAAGGTTCTCTTTGAGGTAGAAAATATATTGGGTAGGTGACGTTTTCTATCGCGAATTGCCGTCCATTCTTTGTTGACCTGTGGAATACTGTCATCGTAAGCAATACCAGGTTCAACTCTTAATAGCCTATCAAGTATTTCTTTGCTCAATATTCGTATAGTACATTATCAACTTTATTTCTAGTGTATCTCGTTTCATTATGTTAGAAAAATATTAATTGTATAAAATACTTCACAATGTAAGTAGGTAAATATCTTCTATACTATTATAAAGCTGTATGTAACAGAGCTGTGTCTGTACATTTAGGATATTTAAGAAAAAGTGACTGTAATCATACTATAATATTATAAATGTGAATGTAAGTTTGTTGGTTACGCTTTCACGCGAATACTACTTAACCGACCATCATGAAACTTTGTACACATATTCTTGGAGGTATTAGAAATAACATAAGATTAATTAAAAAAAAAAATGTCAAAAAATCTCAATCTACGCTACAAATTCCTTAAAAATTCTCTAGAAATAATTTATATAGCAAAACGTTTGCCGGGTCAGCTAGTAGGCTATATACAGTGTCTGAACACAAACAATTTTTTTTGATTTTGTCTGTTTGTATGTTTGCGCATCATGCAAAAGCTACTGAACGGACGAGCCACGGTCCATCTGATAGTAAATGGTAACCGTCGCCCATGGGCTCGACTATACCAAGAGTATTGTCAAGCCACTGCTCACCAATTCATTTCACAGATATGAACTGAAATATAAACGGCTATCTCCTGCTACAGCCAAAACGCAACGATGCGGTACTATACGAACGCATGACCGGTCACACGGGAGATGGTGGTACCAACCCGCTCGGGCCCGATACCAAGTGAGTAGATACTCCCACTTGGTACCCAGCCCTACCACCAGTCATGCGATGGCTGATAAATGCTTACTTCCCTTAGTCGCCTCATACGACACCCGTGGGAAAGAATGAGGTGGTGACACTTGTATTCTTAGTCCGTCACCACACGGACAGCATACATTTTATCCCGCTACTATATCGGGAACCTGAGATATGGCCCAAAAACTAGCTTGTATATTATAAATGTGAATTTTACTTTGAGTAGATTTCATTTTCAGCCATAACAATAATGAAATATGTAAATAAAATAAAAATAGATCTCTAACAGTGTCAAAAAAATAAACAAATTACTAACATATTATAAATAAATAAATATTCACGGACATTTCACACAACGTTCTTTGGTCCCAAACTAAGCTTAGCGCTGTGCTATAGGTATAATACATTATATTACTTTTTTTTGTAAATACATACATATAATAGATAGTAAACACCCAGACGCAGTACAAATATCTGTGTTCATCATACAAATAATTGTCCTGAGTGGGAATCGCACCCACGACCTCATGCAAGGAAGGCGGTTACATTACCGACTTCACCACGAGGCCCGTCAAATAAGATATAAACTAGAATGTGCCCACAAGTTCGTCTGATTGGATTTTAGATTATAAATAAGTCACTCTATGACCCATATTTTATAATCTCTGTGCAAAAAAAATCCTAAGGCGAACCTCCATTATTCGGGATATAAAGTAGCCTATGTGCTTTTCTGTGTTCCAGATTATGTGATATATATATCCAAAAATTCATGATGACCGAGTTAGTATTTATTGCGTGAAAACCTTAGATCGTAATAAACAAGCAAAGGCACTTTTACAATTAGTAAAGACTAAAGTACAAATTATTTGTGAATGAGGAAAAAGAGAACTTTAGTGAGAGCGGGAACCGAACCTGCGTACCTTCCAATCCGGGGAAGTGCTCTAAGCCACTGAGCTATCGCACTGACCTTAGGCCATACCCAATCTACCACTGAAGGAATGTAATATATAGTTCCGGTGGCCCACCAATAAAGGCGGAGAGACGGCACACGACGGGTTTCTTTAGTGGGTGAGGGCCCCACACTACCATGTTCGTTGCCCCGAACGACGGGGTGTGCGGTTATGAAAATTTTCCCCATCCATCATCCATCCATCAGCCTTTTAACGTCCACTGCTGGACATAGGCCTCCCCAAGAATGGGGGATAGTGCCGTAATCGCCACGCTTGGCAGGTGGGTTGGCGATCGCAGTGGATGTTGTTAATACTCGAAGGAGTACTGCTGCCCATTCCCCCGGTATTCCCTCAGTCGGCTCTTACGACTCCCATGGGTGGAGAGGGGTGGGACAATTCTAAAGCCGGCCCCACACGGCAAATTTTCCCCAACTTAATAAAAAAATAATTAATAAATCCAATATAGTAAAGACTATTCTTTGCCCACAACTCCACTGCAGGTAAAAGCTATCTTTTGGGTTATATCTCAGGTTTTCGATATAATAGCGGTATATAACCTATATAAGTTTTTAAGTCTAATGAAGAGCTATCAAAAAAAAATGTTTCATTAAAATCCGTGTAGTAGATAGGTACCTAGTTTTTGAATAATGTGCGAACAAATGCACAGATCGCGGAGTGGTTTAGATACCGGTCTTCCGCCCGAGTGCCGTAGCTTCGATTCCCACATAGGACAACTCTTTGTGTGATCTACAAATGGTTGTTCTGAGTCTGAGTGTACTTTGTGTCCGTGAAATTGTATGTTTGTAAAGTCCTCCGCAATAAAAGGAATATTCCTTAGAGCATGTTGCTTTTCAAAAAAAGAGACAAAAGATTGTTCTGTATTCAAAGACGCCTAGCCTAATACATTCATTTTTTCTCAAATATCTTAAATGTACACACATAGCTCTGTTATAGCTTTATAATAGCACGCATTGTGTATTTGTTTTTTAATCTTTCACGGCATAACTACTTGACCAATCATTACAAAATTTCACATAACTACATAACCAGTTGTACGGAGTCCAGAAAAGGTAATTATGTTTTCCTTGATTAATAGACGGTTCAGCTGACGGACACTGACTGATAGCTGTTTTTGCATAAAGATAATTAATGTGCTGTAGAGTGTATAAATATATTATACTGACCCGATTCTAAAATCCACGCGGAGTCCCTGACAGGATCGACTATAATTTTGAAAGACCTTTTCATGTTCTTTATGACAGTACACAAAGTCAAGCGTAATTGTGACTCTTATTTACGAAAGGCTTTTTAACGAAAATTACGTAAATGCATTCCCAAACGCTAACCTAAAAAAAAACACACAAGGCAGAAGGGAAACATCTGAAAAGTAGCCTACGAGAGAGAAAAGTGGACAAGATAAAACTATCCCGTAGGAATTCATGGGACAACTTTGATAAAAGATCTCGTGAACCACCTCACCATAGCAACATAAATAACAAAAGTATACTATATGATTCACTTCGGGGGTAGGTGAGAAAAATACTTTATTTAAATTAGTTATTAAAAATACTTTATTTTTTATAATGATTCTTTATTGGCCGTGTATTTTGGTGCATGGGTTGCACTCTTCAGTGAAGCACCTTGTGGTAGATGACATTTTTCGTTTTATTATCAGGCGCAAGAAAAAATAACGCATATAGTGAACATGCCGCATATATTGACCATGGGAAAAACATGGATTTTCTAGATTCATTCCACAAATTTTCAAGGATTGGCCTTGTGATTTGTTAATGGTCATGGCAAATGCAAGACGGATCGAAAATTGAAGTCGTTTAAACTCAAACGGCATATCAGTTGGGATCATCGGGACCCTCAGAATGAAACTTCCTCACCTTCGAATTTTCTTTTTAGTATCGTGGCATAAATCACATTGTGCATCAATTTACTTACCACCAAACGCGTTCCGTTGCACAGTTTTGGTTGGTTTATATTTCGAAGCATGATTACTACGGAGCTAACCTTTAGTCGTAAATTGTGCGGTGGTAAGCCAGGCACATCTAAGGAGTTTAATTCAATTGGATAGTTGGTGGCTTCATCTTCATTTGTTAAACAGTCAATAGATTTGAATGAACGCAGTGTACCAATGATCTCATTCTGAATTATGTAGTTTAAGTCATCTTAATCTTTATTTTTAGCCACCAAAATTGCTTGCTCACTCAACCATTCATTATTTTTGTGGTTAGTAATGATGTTTGGGAATACCTACTTTGTTGATGGGTTCGTCTTTCGATGAGACAAAGTTACAGAAATTCGGAGGAAATTAAATTAATCCGCTCGATGCGTCAACAGGTACTCGACCATTACCGATATCCAGCTATTGCTCAGAGAAATCTTCAGCATTGTATCGTTCAGCAATGCAACTCTCATATTTGTTTTTAGCTGATGTTTTTTCACATAGCGCCATAGATTCGATGATTTAAGGCAAGTGTTTATTTCGTCGGCAGCAGTTGATCTTGGAATTACTGGCAGTGTTTGACGAAAATCGCTAGACAGTAAAATCATTGCGCCTCCAAAACATCTCGAGACATTGCGTAGATCTTTCAATGTTCGGTTAAGTGCTTCCAATGCACGTTTATGCGCCATTGTGCATTCATCCCAGATGATGAATTTGCAATATTACATGTTGGTTCTTCAATAGTTTGAAGATTTAACGGTAATTTTAATGCTGAATGAGCCGTACGGCATCCTTCTAACAATGTGGCTGCTATTCCAGAAGAAACAACTGTAACCGCAATGTTGGATATCGCACGAACAATGGCTAAAACTACTGAAATGAGGGATATGTTACCAGTTCCACCAGGGGTATCCAGAAAATATAAACTACCATTTCCATCATCAATTTCCTTCATTAATGTATCTTAAACTTCCTTTTGTTGGGGATTCAACAGGGGTACATTCGTTTGAATTACTAAATCTAATTCCTGATGATCATATTCACGTTCCCGTTCCAATTCTCGATTAAATGCGTCATTCATTTCACGATTTGGCGCTGGCATTCCTAACCTGACTAATAAAACTACCTCACATGAGGTAGGTAACACATGTGTTCGATCAAGAGCAAAGCCCGATTATCTATTTCCTCATTCATCTCAAGATCGGGATTTCTTGAACTGATACGAATTTTAATATGTCTTCTGACATATTATCCTTGTATTTGTGCCATAGGTTAGATGGGTTTGATGGAAAGCATGTCGAAATGATGATAAAAAATAATGTGCGTATCTGACTCGGCGGTGCAGAGATAATTGCTTCAACGATTGTCATATCCCAGTGGGTATCGTTTTCTAGTAGTAATAGTTCTTCACATGCAGCACGATATGTTGGGAATATTGTACCATTAACAGTCTGTAGTGACTCAAATGACGTTGGCCCACGCACATGTCAGTTGCGTTTTGTTATACCTACCACATTTTATGTAACGTTCCAGGGGAACGGGATAAAAAAAAAGTATCCTGGTCCGTTTCCTGGTTCTAAGCTACCTCCCTACCTATTTTCAACCAAATCGGTTCAGCCGTTCTTGGGTTATAAATAGTGTTACTAGCACGACTTTCTTTTATATATATATATATATATATATAGATAGATGGATATCAGTTTTTCATACATAATATTATCTATACCATGGTCATATGGTTTAAGTTTTGATCACGCAAGGCGGATACCGAGGTTTTAAATCAACTACCATGGAATACTTTTTGTTACAAAAAAATTATTTCAAAGTAAAAAATTGGAAATTAATGGAGTTTTTTTTCAACTGACTGTTAATCTAATCACAATCTAAAACATGTATGTGTTTGTTTCTTTATCGTGAAGCAATTTCGCTTCATAAAGTTTCAAATCATCACGAATCTAAAGAAATTTCACTTCAAAAAGTAATTTAAAGAACATATTTGTGAATATTGTGTCCCATCCAATCCGGGGAAGTGCTCTAGACAGCTAGGCTATTGCAGTCGCGCAACGACGTTCCAAATCTCCACTTCAAGCATGCATGAGCATGTCAAGTGTTAAAATACAGATCAAAAGTAATTTAGCTTAAATGTCTCATAATCTGAGAGCAGAATCGGTAATAATCCATCAGCCTTTCGACTTCCACTGCTGGACATAAGCCTCCCCAAGAGAACGCTACAACATATTTGTGTTTCGCTCATATGGAGGATAGTGCCGTAATCGCCAAGCTTGGCAGGCGGGTTGGCGATCGCAGTGGATGTTGTTAATACTCGAGGGAGTGCTGCTGCCCACTCCCCCGGTATTGCCTCAGTCGGCTCTTACGACTCCCATGGGTGGAGAAGGGTGGGACAATTCTAAAGCCGGCCCCACACGGCTATCGGTAATAATAAGTTGAGAAAAATGTTAATAAGTTTTCAACTAGTTGCTATGTTGTAGATTAATTGTTCACTTACAGTTCTAACGATCCGCAATTCCGCAATAGCAACTTTCGCTCGTATGACGTCGCTCTGAGTGACCAAATAGACACCTATTTGTAGACACCTCACCTCCTCCATGCTTCTGAAAGTACATTAAGCAGTGGGTCCCCGCTGTCAAATACCTACTGACAGTCGTTACAGGAGTCCTGAATAAAAAATCTGTCTACGGTTTTAGTCACCAGTTGTCCCCTTAATTGAGTCGTAGAGATTAGATAGGCAAATGCTCCGTCTAAATACAAGTGGATAAGATTGATAGAAAGCCGATCCAACAAAGTTCGGGATAAGGATAATAATAATAAATACTCACGGACATTTTCGCACAACGTCCTCTGGTCCCGAACTAAGTTTAACGCTTGTGCTATGGGTACCAGATTACGGATATAATACATATATTACTTTTGTTAAGTAACTACATATATATATGATAGATAGAAAACACCCAGACGCAGTACAAATATCTGTGTTCATCACACAAATAATTGTCTTGAGTGGGAATCGAACCCTCGTGCACAAAAGTCGGTTACACTACCGACTACGCCACGAGGCCCGTCAATGATAGGAGACCATGACATGTCGTTTTCAACTCAATCATGTAGGTTTTCTTTTAATACTTTACAGGATGGCAAACAAGCATACGGCCCATCAATGGTAAGCGATTACCGTAGCCTATAGACGCTAGCCACTCGCGCGTCTCTAAGGAAAGGGATAGTAAGGTGGATAAGAAGGATAATAAGGAGAATAGGGAGTGGGATTCGACCTTCGGCGCTCTCACTCACCATACGCAATATAACGATAGGCACCTACTAAGTATTGTTTCATGCTGATCTTTTGTGAGAGGGTGGCACTTCCCCGATCGAGCCAGCACATTTAGACTGGGATAAGCAACTTTACTAGGTAGCCTCGCTTTATAACTTGTAACTTGTTTTGGTTTTTACACAAGGCAAATTATATTTCAAAAATATAAAAATAAAACTGGCCTAAAACAAGTAGTTTCAGAATCTTTAATTACTGTAATTAATTAAAATATGTTCTACCATGTGGCAATTTTACGTGTAGTTATAAGAAGTGTTATTATTATAGGTGCCTATAATTAATAGACAAGCGCGTTTATTACAGTATTACGGATAATTGTAGCGATTACGTAAAAAATGGACGGCTCAAATGGATTTAACTACAAAGGTTTGATGATAGCTCTTGTATATTTAAATTGGTTTTCCAGGACAATATTTACTGATATAATATAAATAATCTATATACTATTATGATGCTGTAACAGAGCTATGTCTATACATTTAAGATATTTGAGAAAAAAATATTGTATTAAGCTGTTTAGGCGTCTCTGAACACAATACAATCTTGTTTAGAATTTTCGTCTGTATCTGTTTGTCTGTTCGCGCTTCCCGCAAAAACTATTAAAGAGATTTTGATGAAATGACTCTTTTCTAAAAACTGATTAACTGCATTTTATGCATTAATTTTTTTTTAGATTTTTCATCTGTTTATACGTTTGTTTGTTCGCGTATCACACAAAAACTACTGAAAGGATTTTGATGTGATTTTTCATGTTTGATAGTACTTGCTTTAGCGGCGAAGGCGCTCTACGGTTATCAATACGATAAATGTGAATGTCTCTATGTTTTGTTGTTTGTATATTTGTTACTTCGCGCATAAAAAGCTGAATAACTTTGGATAATATTTGGCACATAAATATTCCTGTAGGATAGCTACTTTTACATAGAGATAATTTAATGTAATATTGAGTGAAGTACTTATATGATGGTGCCCAAATTTTGAGGTCCATCCAGACAAAGTCGCGAGCAGCAGCTAGTATAATATATTTGATACTTTCTTAGTCTTTCAAGCATTCGCTTTTTTGATATTTTTATACAATGTACTTGTACAATACTCTTTCTTAAATCCTTTTGTGTTTCGAACAAATGTGTACGGGACTTGAGATCGATTGGTTTGGATTTCTCTTCGATTTAGATCTTAAGGGTCTGACCGAAATATTTTTCTCTTTTCTTATTAGGCTTGTGTTGTACTGATTTGGATGCGATAATAATTAGATGCAGTAAATAGCCTGGTATGCTGTTGTAACATTTTTTAAATTACGAATATTCGAACTAGGAACCTTTCTCAGGGTGCTTTACAAACATTTTAAATGAACCGATATAATAACCGATTTTTGAAAAACAATATCCTGCACTTTTCTTCAGAAATTGTTCCTTTCTTGGAAACACTGTCCATCCATCCAGGTTCAGAACACTAATTTTTGAATTACACCAATAATTTTGCTGTTTGGGTATCGTACTCAGAACACTTAGCATCAAAGGTTTATTCATTACACCATATGTAAAGATAGGAAAAACATAATTGAATTATGCAAGAACTTAAATAAAGGTAAAATTTCAATAACTTTTACTTGGAACGATAAAAAAAAAGTATATAGTAAGTTTTCAGCAAATCATATACCTAGGCAATATTATAGTGCTGACGACGATCTATTCATGTATGCAACGTACGTACGAAATCGTCGAGTCATTTGGGGTAATTTAAAATCATACTCTTGTAACACTCGTGGTTTATGACGTTTCGTTTTGGCATGGTTTTGTTTGTATTTGTGTGCGTGAGCGCGTGTAATTACAAGTTTGGCATGGTTTTATATGGCTTCACTGGATTGTTCGTAATGCTCCATCTAAATATAGGTTTTAGGTAGTCTGAGACTTAATCTAAATCTTTTCAAAAGCATACCGTGCTTTGTAATCGGACGGGATGCAGAACTTTGGCAAGTTAATCCATTCGTCTGTTTTGCGTATTATGAATGCATATGATGCTGCCTTGGGAGTTATTATAGATCATCTCTGAGCGATATAAAATCGCTTATCACTGGATCACAAGTATAACAAACTCATTAATTTCATTATCACTATCACAAATGCGACATTACCCTAAACTTTTATCAGAAGTTCCTTGGCTGTTCAGGACGGAGTTAATTCAGCCCACGTATCGTTGCTAAAGCGACGGCTTAGACGTGATGTGATTACGGCTGACGAGATTTAAAAATGTACGCCCATAAATAAACTTCAATGCGGTATAGGATCGGTTAATAATTTATCTTGGTTGAGTCACTTGCAAAGGTGACACTCATTCATCATATTAATCGTTATTTTTTTTACTAGAAGTTTAACAAACAAACATACGGTCTGTGTGCCTAGCCAAGTTGAAATTATATATGATCGCTAACGCTATAGAAATCTATGGGAATTTGATATCTTTAACTGTGTCGCTATAGAAATCTATGGGAATTTGGTATCTTTAACTGTGTCAGTAGTGTCTAAACACAAAACAATTTTTTTTAGTATTTTTGTCTGTTTGTCTGTTTTTCTGTTTGTTTGTCCGCACATCACACAAAAACTACTGAACGGATTTTGATGCAACTTTTTTTGTTTGATAGTTCTTGATTAGACTTAACAACTAGTATACATTTTATCCCGCTACTATATCGAAAACCTGAGATAATTATAACTTAAAAACTAGCCGCAGCCAAAAGCGGCAGAGCCGCGGGCAAAGGCTAGTTGATTTATAAACTTGTGTCTAGAAGTAACATAATGGCAAAAGTTTTATACATAATCTTATTTAAATGTATAGCATTCATTTCGCATTAATTTTATAAAATAGTAACAACTTTTAACTGCGTGTGTGAATGTAATAACAATAGGTATTCAGAAAGAACGAGAGAGCCAATGATATTTTCAAAAGAGATACACATACAACACAACACATAAAACAACAACACATAGCCTCACGCCTGTATTCCCCGAAGGGGTAGGCAGAGGTGTATTACACACCCACGACTCGCCAGCTATATTTAAGTCCCACGTAATAGGGTGTGAGCCTATTAACGTCCACCGGGCATATTTCCAAACTCCGGGCTGATACTGAGATTTCTTTTTTTTAAGAAAAAATCTCTATGTTACTGCCCGACCCAGGGATCGAACCCGAGACCTCATGACCACCAGTCACTTACACTACCGCTGCACCACAGAGGCAGTTAAAGAAGTTCAAAAGAGATTTTAGTATTATTAGGCATTTTGATACGTTGCGGGCGTTGCGGCTGCCGCGCGTCGAAACAACATACATTTCAATAGTTTTCTATAGCGTTAGCGATCATAGAATTCAACTGAACTAGGCCCCACTGGCATCACTGGCGAGTTCTTAACGCTAAGAAAAGGGATACGAGGTAGTGGTGGATAGAAAAGATGGAAATATCTGCGGCTACTATATGCGGATATTCTGTCCGTGTGGTGATGGACTAAGAATACAAGTGTCACCACCCCATTCTTTCCCACGGGTGTCGTATGAGGCGACTAAGGTAAGTAAGCAATTATCATCCATTGCATGACAGGTGGTAGGGCTGGGTACCAAGTGGGAATATTCACTTGGTATGGGCCCAAGCGGGTTGGTACCACCATCTCCCGTGTGATCGGCCATGAAGCACATCGTTGCGTTTTGGCTGTAGCAGGAGATAGCCGTTTATATTTCATTTCATATCTGTAAAATGAATTGGTGAACAGCGGCTTGACAATACTCTCGGTATAGTCGAGTCCATGGGCGACGGTTACCATGCAATAAAAAAAAAAGTCAAGCCACCCCATGCCTACAAAGATCAGACCCTTGGTATGTATAGGTGATTCGAATCTTAACCATTATATCAGTGCCATAATCGTTTGGTCGTTTGAGTGTTTTAGGTGCTCCTAAATTATATTAGAACGAGGAAATTGGGGTCAATTATTGAACGCACGTAAGGGCAATGGTTTGAAAAATATCGGTTAGGTTTTTTTGGTCTACGCAAAGTTAAGGGTTATGTCCTCATTATTTATAATAATAATCTTTATTGAAGTAAGCGAGAAACAATCAACAAAATAAAGTCTCTACCTCCTGAATTAGGTTCTACATTTGTGGCTCGGCAGACGGTACCTACCCGTATTAGGTATATGCACATAACTTTCTTACAATCATACATGGATTATGATTAGTACAAAAAAGAAAAAAAAAATTGTAAAAAAGTGTGTGTGTGAGTGTGTAGGAAAAATGTGATTGGGTGGGTGAGTGCCAATGTGCGAATGTCTCTGTATCATTTATGGTAACGTTCATTAGTTTATAATGAGATTTTGGTGACTTGTAGTGCTGGTACTGGAGATTGTTTCTCTCAAAATATTAATAAGGGGTGAAATAGGGCGAAAAATTAACTTAGTTATAACATTTTGATCTATATTTTAGCACTTGACATGCTCAGCTACTCATAAAGTACAAATTATAATTTGTGAATAAGGAAAAGGAGTATTTTAGTACGAGCGGGAATCGAACCTGCGTCCCTTCCTTTCCGGGGAAGTGTTCTAATCCATTGAGCTATCGTACCATTTCTAGAAATACCGAATTTCCTCATCACATTCGTCTTAACGATCAACGCCATCTACCGGCAATGCATTTACATGCATTCATCCAATGTAGTAAGTTTAATTTTGCAATTAAAATTCATACTATTTGATGGCGTGATTTTTCAAAACTGAAGCTGTAACAGAGCTGTATCTGAACATTTAAGTTATTTTAGAAAAAATGACTGAAATAGGCTATATAGGCATGTCTAAACGCAAAACGATTTATTTTTTATTTTTTGTCTGTTTATCTGTTTGTTTGTTCGCGCATCACGCAAAAACTACTGAACGGATTTTGATGCAACTTTTTTGTTTGATAGCCCTTGATTAGACTTAACAACTGAAATACATTTTATCCCGCTACTTTATCGGGAACCTAAAGTATTACCTAAAAACTAGCTTTTTGCTGCGACGGAGCCGCGGGCAAAGGCTAGTATTTACTATGCCCGTAATCTGGTACCCATAGCACAAGCGTTAAGCTTAGTTTGGGACCAAAGGACTTATTGGATTTATTTATTAGTGGTGATTGGTGACTAAAGGTCATACTCGATATCAGTCCTGTCTTTGCAGTCCTTGGTTTTACCGCTGGCTAATATCACTGCTTTTGGGCCGCGGTCGCTGACTTCTACGAGGTGATAATTTCGTATAAGGAAGTGGTGGGGAGGACCAGGGAGGAAGATCTATCCGCTGACATGAACCAGCTACGTGCGGATGGAGCTGTTAGTTTTTTTTATTGCTTATGGCAGACAAGCCACGGCCTACCTGATGGTAAGTGGTAACCGTCGCTCATGAACTCAAATATACCGGGAGTATTGTTATATACATGAAACGAACATGAAGTTCGAAAATTTTAAATTATAAAAATATGAAACGTCACATTTTCGAACTTTGGGTTCAAATGTTATATTGTTACTAATATTGTAACTGAGAAAGTGTGTCTGCTTTTTTGCTTGTTCCCTACGTTTTGACGCTTTAACAACTCAACCAATCATCATTAAGTTATATTAAGCATAGGTACATAATAGTCTACAACCACTGAAGGAATGTAATATAGTTCCGGTGGCCCGCCAATGAAGGTGGATAGACGGCACACGGCGGGTTTCTTTAGTGGGTGACGGCCCTACATGACACTACCCTGTTCGTTGCCCGTTGGTTAGGAACATTTTTTCCCTCATAAACAAAAACCAAGAAAAGAAAAATAGACCCGTTCGTATACTCGAAAAACGGTGCGGTATAGCAATTTTTGCCTAAAGTTAATTAATGAGCTTTGGAATTGTTTACAGAGAGGCGTACGAGTATTTATATTATTTATAGCATAATTCTGAAACCCACACAGAACAGAATCTAGTTATTTTATAATTAGCAAGTTCCTAACTCAAGTTAAGCGCCAATACGTCGACAGACTTAAACATATGCGTTGCGTACCATCAGGGCCCGGCCGGCGTCTAGTGTGTTTCTATTCTTCTCCAGCCATCCATCCATCAGCCTTTCAACGTCCACTGCTGGACATAGGCTTCCCCAAGAATGGGGGATAATGCCGTAATCGCCACGCTTAGCAGGCGGGTTGGCGATCGCAGTGGATGTTGTTTATACTCGAGCGAGTGCTGCTGACCACTCCCCCGATATTCCCTCAATCGGCTCTTACGACTCCCGTGGGTAGAGAGGGGTGGGACAATTCTAAATCCGGCCCCACACGGCCTTCCAATTATTGTAAAAGCGGAAAGAAAAAAAATTTCTACGATTACGATTCAAGCTTGTATCTTCCCGTAGCCAGGGGCCCTTTAGACCGCTAAGCTATCGTAGAAGCCTGTTAAAAATGCCAATTTTCACCTCAGATTTTAATCTTATAAGACCGTGCGGGATGAGTAGCCAGAAAAAATGGATTATCATTTGTCATAAAAAGGCTTTCTGCTGCACACTATTATGAAGAAGAAATACAGTAGTAGCTAGGAAGTAGAAGATTATGTGGTGGGAATAATAAAGATGAAGGTTTGGCGCTTTCACTTACCGAATAAAACAAAATTGTAGGCGATAGATTCCATACAGTTTTATTTCATTGTGTAATGATTAAGCTTAGCTGATCAGAATAATGTATGCAAATACATCCAACATACTGTGCAAATGCCACCCAGGTTGGTAAGAAAGAATCTGATATGAAAATTGATAGCTCTGAGCGAACGTCACGATAGTTGGCAGAATATCTAGATTTATTTCCTTAAATTCTTTGGCTATCAAGAGATTATAAAACTTCAAAGTAATAAAAATTCTATAACATTAACAAAAGCTTCCAAGAATCTCGAATGTACATATTCAAAGTACGGAAATACAGTACGTTAACTCTATTACCTTACCCTAAAAGGGTCCATATTTAATTACAACTATTATAACAGGGTACAACATTTAAATAAACTTAATATTCCGCTTTCATATTATCAATAAGTACCTAAACAACAATGCTATCTGGAAGCTTATCATAAGTATTATAACATATTATTGGCCGGGGTATTTTCAATACCAATTCGACTTAAATAAAGCGAGTCGTTTACGATCTTAATGAAGTCTCTCGAATACTGAAATTTATCGGAAACAAGTCAACGTTATAGCGGTTTTTGGTATAACATTAAACTTTGGACAGTTTTAATGTGCAATTTAACTTTATGGGTTTATCCTAAGGCGATTGTAGGCTTCGGTTAATACTGCTTCGTTAACAATGATAAAGTATACCTATATGTTTAATGTAAAAGTGTATGTAGATTTATCTGTATTTTCTGTGTGTCAGGTGAATTTTTGTGTGAGACACAAGGAGGTTTCATGTGTGGAAGGGGATGCATGGATCAAGTATTTTCTCTGCGCAACATTGTGAAGAAGCATCTGGCTGTAGGCCAGAGGGTTTTCTGCAGTTTTGTGGATTTGGAGAAAGCTTTTGACACAGTTGTACGAAAGGAACTTTGGAACATTTTGCCCGAGTATGGTATTAACGGTAGACAGATGCAAGCGGTGCAGTCCAACTACATGGACTGCAGAGCTTGTGTGGGGCTGGATGATGGAATGTCACCCTGGTTTAATGTCAATATCAGCGTTAAACAGGGCTTCGTTCTATCAGCCAGACTGTTTATCATATTTCTGGATAAACGTCTGCGTAGGTTGAATGAAATGAATGTGGAAGTTCAGATAGGCGACTTAGTAGTTAACTCTCTGCTATATGCAGACGATGCGGTCCTATTAGCGTAGTCTGCGACTGACCTACAAACCCTAGTCGACGTAATGGCAGAAGATTGTAAGAAAAGGGGCCTACGTGTGAATGTGAGCAAAACCAAAATAATGGTTTTTGAAAGAGAAGAAACCAGAACAGATGTTAGAGTAGCAATAGGAAATGGTGTGCTAGAACAAGTGGATGAATTTGTATATCTTGGATGTCGATTCAGTCGAGATGGAAGGTACACCACTGATGTAGAGAGAAGAGTGGATGCGGGAAATAGAGTAAACGGAGCATTAGGGCAACTTCTCGGCAGTTATCACCTCAGCCAGAGGGCACTTGTCGCAATACACAACACAGTGCTTACCCCCCAACGTTATTATATGGAAGCGAGAGTTGGGTATGCAAAAAGGAGCATGAGAGTAAAATCAATGCGGTCGAAATGCGATCTCTGCGGATAATCTGTGGAGTGAGGCCGACTGACCGCATTCGTAACGAGAAAGGAAGAGAAAGAGAGCGAGTAGGTATGAAAGAGAGTATTGGTGTAAAGATGCGAAAGGGAATGCTCCGATGTTTCGGACACGTGGAAAGAATGCCGGACGAGCGACTGGTTAAGAAGATATAAAAAAGATAATAATAATAATAATTTTTTATTTGTTAGAACATGGTGTGCACACAGTACAGGATATCAAATATATTTACGTAGGTACTCACATTCAGCCCCTATTGGAGCATACAAATATAAAAAAGCTTTGCAGCCGGAATTTAAACATCTATTCTTGGAAGATTCTATTCATCATAATTATATTAAATTCAATGTCAATAGGTATAATTCAATGTCAACTAATTTAGGTCTAAACAACAAATTATAAATTAATTACATGACTTGGTTATCATTCAAAAAAAAATTAATAACATAATAACATTTTTTTATTAAAAGGCTTTTTAAATTTAGCTTAAATAATTTAATATTGAGATCCTTAAATACATTAGGCAGTTTATTATATATTATAGGACCCATACAGACAATGCTTTTACTTAAAAGAGCTGTCTTAGATTTATGTATACACAATCTATAATTAACACGGCGATTGCGAATGATTACATCTGCCATTTTATGAAATAAATTTGGATTGGTTTTCACGAACACAGCTACTTCATAAATATATAAAGAAGGAAGAGTTAAAATTTTATGTTTTACAAAATAAGGTTTACAGCTATCTGTGACTTGTAGTTTAAACATAGCTCTGACACACCGTTTTTGAAGCTTGAATACAACTTCCTTATCGGCCGAGTTTCCCTAAAAAATGATGCCGTATCTGAGGATTGATTCAACAAGACCATGATAAGCAGTGAGTAGTGTATCATTATTTAATTCATTAGCGAGTCTATAGAGCGCATATGACCAGCTACTTATTTTTTGAGAGAGTTGTGCAATATGTGCTTTCCAGTTAAGTTTAGCACCAATAATAAGACCTAAAACTACAAACACTATCAGGCACTATCAAACCTCAGATATAACATCGTCTTTATATTTTATATTGATTTGGTCACTTAGAGTTCTCGTTTTTCTTTGCTTAAAATGTATTATTTGTGTTTTTTTAAAGTTTATTATTAAATTATTATTACGCATTCATGTTATTATTTAAGCTAATGAGCTATTTATGTCACTTTCATAAGTTTCTAATGATTTACACGCTACAGTTAATGTACTGTCGTCTGCAAATAGCTATTAGTATGCTCAACAGCTTTTGTTAGGTCATTAATATATAGTATAAATAATAAAGGGCCCAAGACGCTACCTTGTGGGACACCGAATGTTACCATTCTTTCATTGGATGAACTGGAGACTTCTATTTTTGTTGTATAATTTATTCTAGTAACCGACGTATACTGTTTTCTATGCGATAGGTAAGAAATAAAAAAATCCAGTACGTTACCCCTAATTCCATAACATTCCAGTTTATTTTTTAATATACCATGGTGTACATAGTCAAACGCCTGGGTCATGTCACAAAAGATTGCGCATACCGGATTTCTTTTGTCAATATTTAACATAGCTCTATATAAAAAGTCGTAAACAGCCATATTTATTGTTTTATTTTGACGGAAACCTTTTTGTTCATTGCAAATTATATTATTTAACTCTAAATAATGATATAATTCTCTAAATAAGTATCTCTCTAAAATACTTATTTAGAGAATATAATAAATATGTTAGATAGATATAAATGTAAATACGACCATATCTCCAAATTTCGTACGCAACTGAATTGGTTACCAATAAGGCAAAGACGCAGTTTACGAGCATTGATATTTCTATACTCTCTTCTAACCTCTTCTAATGCTTCTACGTACATTGAGCCTCATTTTCAATTTCTTTCCTCTACACATCTTCGTTCTGGTAAACAACCTCCTTCTCCTCTGTCCGTCCCACTCTTCCAGTGTTGTTTACTCTTTCTTCTATATCCAGTCTATTCTACTTTGGAATGCATTGCCTCTAGAGAATAGGATTGCCACTAGTCGTAAAACTTTCAAAGCTAGAGTTAACGAACTTTACTCCAGTTTTTTGGCAGAGTCTTCACTCTAATTATCGCTCACTTTTGACACAAAAAAATTGATATTTATTTTTATTTATGTCAGTATATATGTATGTATATTATATACGTTATTTATTACTGTATGTGTTTTTTTAACATATAAGTATTCTTACGGTATTAGTATGTAATTTTATTATAGTATTATATATATTGTATATTATATATTGTAGTATCATTTTTAAATGCACCTACCACTACATTTCTGCTCCACCCCAGGTAGACTGGTAGAGAATGCCTAAGGCATTAAGTCCGCCTTGTACTTGGCATGTACAAAAGTTTTAAAATAAATAAATAAGATATACAATGCGAAAGTGGATGTAGGTACAGGGGGAGACCGAGACTCACCTACCTAGACCAAATCGGTCATGTATTGAAGGAAGGTGGAGTCAGGAGTCTCCGAAACCGGCGAGCGTGTATGAAGATAATTATGAATGTTGAGGAAGCGAGAGATGTATGCAAGAATAGAGCCTCTTGGCACTCTGTTCTCTCTGCCTACCCCGCAAAGGAAATGGCGTGATGATAAGTTAGTTTTTAGTTATTCTAGTGGATAATCGATGTTAAAATTTTTCTTTATTTTTTTATCTGCAATCGGTCGTTAGACCATAAGCGAATTTGTTACGAGGTAATATGGCTTTTCTGATGGGGTAGCCAGTGGCTACCGCTACTAATCAAATAAGGTACGTGGTCCCATTTAAGTGTTTTTACTACGACAGACGGGTCCAGAAAATCTGCTACGAGTGGGTTTTGGTATGACAATATCCTTTCTATTTATGGTTTCCTGTACCGATCGATTTCAGATATAACTGTTGAGAAATTCATGAACCTCATCATTTCTTGTAAACCAAGGAGCATGGACTATTGCCCTCAGGATGCAATTCTGTACTCGTTGTAAACAAAGTATGTTACTTTTATTTGCGTCACTCCATAGCTGGATTCCGTAGGTCCAAACTGGTTTTAATACCCAATTATAAATAAGAAGGTTGTTGTCTATCGAAATTTCCATGTGGGGCGGCTGTCAAGGTGGAAGTATTAGTATTTAGGTAACACAGTCGGAGTGCGGCAAAATATCGTCACTAAGTCTTATAGGTGGTCGGTTTTCTCTCCTCAGGGTGGATATAATGTGGCTAGACTTTGCTGCACTAGCACCAATACGCCACTTCCGCAGCCAGGTGTAGATCGCGTCTAGTTGCTGTTAAACTTTGCGGCTGGCAGGAGCTGGATCATTGTAAACAGACAAGTAGGCTATAAAAATTCACGGACATTATAAATATATAATGTCCGTGAATATTTATAGTCTGCTATGTCATTTGCCACGGTGATGTCGTTGTCAATAGGTAAGTTTGATGTAAATATATTATATAGTGCCAGTCCAAGGACAGATCCTTGAGGTACACCAGCCTCTATATAATGAAGGCTGGATCGCGTTCCTCCTTGTTTGACGTAAAAGGATCGATCAGAGAGGTATAATGTCACAAGCGTAAACATCGGATATAGGACATTTTCTTTGATTTTTGGTAGCAGCCCCCTGTGCTACGCACGATCAAAGGCCTGCTGCACATTGAGGAAGGCAGCTGAGCAGTACTTTTTGCTTTCAAAGCTCAATGATGTTCAAATGACATAATATATATGGTAACTTTACAGTGCACACGTAAACAGTGAGTCAGAGGATTTCAGAGATTTTCATTTTCAGGAATTCAAACCTTAAGGACCGCGCAAAGTAAAACTGTAATGCGCCGATGTATGCAAGACGTCCAACAGATGGCGCAGGAGTCACCTAAGACATTGAGAAGAAGTATGTTCTCGAAATTAGTAGTCTGGAGCGGATGTCATGTGGTGCCTGAATTGATAGAGCATCTTGAACGGTTTTCCAGAAGATGCAGGTTGAACTTCTTTTTTCACATTGAGTACATAATTATATTGTAACATTTTTGCTTAAGTTGTGATATTTATGGAAGAAAAATAAAATGTCATTATGTCTTGGTATATTATTATTATTACCGCTAAGTAATGTGATACAGTTACTGTGGTCCGCCAGTACGGGCAGAGAGACACGGTACACGACCGGTTTATTTAGTGGGTGAGACGTAGTGTCTCCTGTTCGTTAACCTAAGCGCTGTGACAAAAATATCGGCAGTTTGTTAAAAAATGTCCCCGGGCAGCTAGTACCTATTATTGGCTAACTAAGATTAAGGTAAAAGAGCATAGTATTAATGATTTATTTATTTATTGAGATAAAAACGATGTATTTGCCATTTACATTCATCTCACAATCACAAACAATATAAAATAATTAATCAAAAATAACAATAATTATGATACACATTAAGAAAATAATATTTATGTCAAAAAAAAAATTTAATAATAATAATTAATCAATAAAGTTCAAGTAAGCGTCTTTCGAGTTGTCAGTTTTACCATGGACCCATTGGTCAGTTAAATTCTTACAATATGTCAACATTAAGGCTTTTAACTTATTCCAATTGTCAAGTAATATCTCGAGATCGGTGTTGGCAATGAGAAGTGCGTTAAAGGGGCGGTGAGCGCGTACTAGCGGTGACATAGAACGCGCTACAGTACGACTGCGTTCCACGTAAATCGGGAAATCGACCCCGTCTGTTCACATCGGGCTCATTAGAAACAGACAAAGTGCACAATGTATTATGTAGGTGTATTGAGTCTACTGATCTGACTGATGATATATGTACTAATTGATTAAGATAACACACACAGATTCATTGAGACTTCATCGTATTAATTAACCATTATACGCAAAATCTATTAACTTCTATGTAACGTGACTTACTGGAATGTTAATTGGATTCAATTATGTAGCAGTATTATTTGTGATTACATCTAGATCAAAGCTTTGTATTACCTATATTAAAACAAGCGTATCAAGGGGCTTCGCTTGCCTACAACATCCTTTTTGTATAAGATTTGAGTGAAATCCTATAGTAATTATAATTAAGATATGGTAAATTTCCACCGTCCTAGCCCTTTTTTTTTGTTAAAGCGGGAAAAACTTTTCCTAACCGCACACCCCGTCGTTCGGGGCAACAAACAGGGTAGTGTGGGGCCCTCACCCACTAAAGAAACCCGCCGTGTGCCGTCTCTCCGCCTTTATTGGCGGGCCACCGGAACCATATTACATTCCTTCAGTGGTTCCCTGTCCTAGCCCTAGGAGTTTAGGCTGTGCTTTGATATTTTAGTCAGTCAGTTATACTTTTATAGAATTACTAGCCTTTGCTAGCGGATCCACCGCTGCCAAAAGCTAGTTTTTAGGTTATATCTCAGGTTCTCGATATAATAGCGGGATAAAATGTATACCAGTTTTTAAGTCCAATCAAAAGCTATCAAATAAAAATGTAGCAAAATCCGTTTAGCAGTTTTTGCATGATGCGTGAACGATCCAACAGATAAACAGACAAAGAGACAAAAAATACTAACAAATGTTTTGTGTTTAGATGCTATATAGCCTTATACAGTATTTTTTTCTCAAATATCATAAATGTACAGACACACTTTATGATAGTAATTAGATATATTTTGTGAGAAATGACACTACTCTTTAATAATACTCTTTAATTAGTTTTTAAGTTTTATTTCTTGTTGTCAATATAGTACGTAGTGACATAAAATATGTAGCAGTTTATAAATCTAATTAAAAACTATCACACAAAATAAAAATATCAAAATCCGGGCTGCACTTTTCGCATGATATGAGAAAAACAAACAGACAGTAATTTAAAAAAAATCTACTTAGGGATGCTTAAATAAGGTAGTAACTTTTCTCAAATACTTTATGTACACAGAAAGTTGTATTAACGTCATAATAGAAATAGAGTAGAATAATCTGGCTTTGAAAATACTATATAATAAAAATTACGCACCCGACTGTAATTCATGGCGACTTATATTCATACGTATTTTAAATTTATACACTAGAGTTCACTGGCCTCCTTATATATCACATATGATTGTGAGCCATAGATTACTAGAGAACGAAAGATAGGCCCCTTAATATTTTATGAAGAAATATTGGAAAAGGTTAGCGTGTGGTTTAAATATAAGCGTTTTGATAAAAAATGTAACCTTAACCTCTATGCATAAATCAATAATTTTGCTACATATATTATATACATTACACGCAATCCTACGATACTGAAAAATTCATCTCGGATAGGATTTGCGTAAAATACTTTGTTAGTAAGTGCTAACCTACAGTATCAAAGAAACCCATATGTATCACAGTGTTTGTCCGCAATGAACTACCGAACTACTTATTCAAACTTAATGATTTTTTTGATATAGTGTGTTGAAATTTAAAAGATACGATAGTTTTTATACCGATTATTTACTTTTTTATTGCAAACGAATTATGTGTGCCACAACAATGCGTGGCTGGGTCTGTTATTAAATATATAATAT
This sequence comes from Leucoma salicis, assembly GCA_948253155.1. Classification (NCBI taxonomy): domain Eukaryota; kingdom Metazoa; phylum Arthropoda; class Insecta; order Lepidoptera; family Erebidae; genus Leucoma; species Leucoma salicis. The sequence goes on along the minus strand of OX411820.1, from coordinate 4,974,320 downwards.
TATTTTACAACTTATTACAATTCATAAATTATGGATGTTTTCTAGTGAGCAAGACATTGGAATTGTAAAAGCATACAACGGCCTTATTTCATCCGTATATCGCTCCCGCTGTCTTCTTTAGCTTATACCACTTCTAAGTTTGTTATCCCCAGTGATGTCTACTGATTGAAGTTAATAAAAATAAATATATATAAAACAACTTGCTTTATCTATATCGACACTATCATAACAGAGCTGTGTCTGTACATTTAAGTTATTTGACAAAAAATGGCTGTAATACGTAATAATATAAAGGTGTTTCTGAACACATAATAATTTGTTAAATATTTGTTTCTTGTATGCACACCACACAAAAACTAATTAATGTTTTTTTTCACATATCTCTTGAGATATATAGGGAAAAAGGTAGTCATTACTATTATTATATTGCCGTGTGGGAGCTTTAGAATTGTCCCACCCCTCTCCACCCATGGGAGTCGTCAGAGCCGACTGAGGGAATACCAAGGGAGTGGGCAGCAGCGCTCCTTCGAGTGTTAACAACATCCACTGCGATCGCCAACCCGCCTGCCAAGCGTGGCGATTACGGCACTGTCCCCCATTCTTGGGGAGGCCTATGTCCAGCAGTGAACTTTAAAAGGCTGATGGATGGATGGATGGACTATTATTATAAATGCGAAAGTCAGTTTGTTCATCATGAAATTTTACACACATAATTATGTATAGTTTGGAGCCCAGAAAAGGACAATGACGGACTAAGAATACAAGTGTCACCACCCCATATATGGGATAGCTATTTTTACGTAGAGATAATTAGTGTGCCGTGATGTAATATAATTAGTCCACGCGGACGGAGTCACGGGTATAATCTAGTTTGCGTAAAAAAATATGTATTAGAATTACATGACCGATATCGTTAGCGTGTTGTGTTATCGTTATAGACAGCACCAAATATAGATACATAATATATATTTAAGGTCATGTTTCTTTTCGTTATAATTGTATTGATCTTTGTATATTTATGCATGTTACATTAATAACGCAATTTCAGATATCCTACTTAATAACAATAATATACATATAAATATGAAAGTTGATGTTTTTTACTTAAATCACACAAAAACGTCTGAACAGATTTGGATGAAATTTGGCAAATAGATAGCTTATTGCATGGTTTAACACACAGGACAGGTTTTATAACAGGGAAACGTAAGGTTTTCGTGGAATAGCTATTTTTGCACAGAGATAAATTATCTCAAGTAATAAATTTCCATATCCTACAAACATATGTTACATAAAAATTTATTAAAAAAAACTTGAGAGGTGTCAAGGGACACCCGGATGGAACGAAGTTCCTTTCTAAAATGTACTAAATTAAAAGAGTTCGAGTTACTAGGGGATTAGATTTTTATACACACACACACACACACACACACACACACACACACATATATATATATATATATATATATATATATATCTATCTATCTCTACTTACCTAACTCCATCAGCAATATCAGCAACTTGTGAAGAAACACTGTCAGGATTCATTATTATTATTATTTATTATGTACAAAAAACCTGTATACACTCAACAAAAATAATCGTCGCGACACCACACTGTTCCATGCGACATAGAAATGAAAATAATATAAACTTATATAAAAAAATATAACAAAAAAACAAATAAAAAAAATAAATTGGTTGCCTGTAAAGTCGGTATACGGGCGAAAGTTTTACGTGACAACGACTTTGAGTGGTAAAATAATTTTAATGTGAATATTCATTCGTATAGTAGGAAGAAGGATGAAATAATAGTAACAATTTAAAACATTTATTTATACAAAGAATTATATTTAAAACATTAATTTATACAAAGAATCTCGCACGGAATTTCATATTAACAAAATTTTATTTCTTCGTCTCTCTCGCTCTTAGGCGGGCTAACCATGCCCGAGTGGAAGGGACGCGTGCCTCTCACTCGCTCTCATTGTGAGCGCATAACGTGAGCGGAGCGTAACGCAGTTTCTTGAAGTGTCACCCGGCAAACCAATTTATAAGACGTTGTCACGTCAAAAATATAACAAAAAACCAAACAAAAAGCAGTGTCGTGACAACTTTTCGTAAGATTTTTTTCCGTATAGCCCCCTTTCACAACACGCGATAAGGAACTTAGTTCCAATAATTATTAGCATTTATATTTCAGTATCTTATCTCCATGGGGAAGTTTAGGAGCACTTAACGAGTACTAAGTATATTCAAAAATTTAATTATGTACCTATAACGTTTTATATGCTGACCCGGCAAACGTTTTTCCATATAATTTATTTCTAGAGTATTTTTAGGGAATTTCTAGCATAGAAAAAAATAACTAATTTATTGTAAGTGTGTGAGGATGTAGTATATGAGTGAAAGAGGCATGGAGCGCTGTGAACGATGACAAATTATAAAATAACAATACTAATATCGCTATTAAACATAGGGGTTAGCAGTAGAAGGGTGAACATTTTTGATTGAATGTATTTTTTGAATGCCAAATTAAAAAAAATAATAATAAAAGTTATCATTTATCACTTAGGGGTAAAATAGTTTACATCCTATTCTCAGCTAAAATTTCATAAGAATCGGTTAAGCCGTTTCGGAGGAGAATGGTGACAAACACGAGAATTTTATATATTACATGAAATTCTACATATCTTATATAATTATGATAATTACGCGAATGTTACCAATTATGAAATAAAACTATGTTTACGGAATCTATCGTTTTTATTTGATTTTCTACTATCCCCAAATCCCAAACAACTTTTTTTTTTATTGCAGGTAGTGGCAGTCGAGCCACGGTCCATCTGATGGTAAATGGTAACCGTCGCCCATGGACTCGACTATACCAAGAGTATTGTCAAGCCGCTGCTCACCAATTCATTTCTCAGATATAAAATGAAATATAAACGGCTATCTCCTGCTACAGCCAAAACGCAATGATGTGCTTCATGGCCGGAGAGATGGTGGTACCAACCCGCTCGGGCCCGATACCAAGTGAGTACTCCCACTTGGTACCCAACCCTACCACCAGTCATGCAATGGATAACAATTGCTTACTTCCCTTAGTCGCCTCATCCGACACCCATGGGAAAGAATGGGGGTGGTGACACTTGTATTCTTAGTCCGTCACCACACGGACAAAAATCAAAGTTGAAACAATATATCAGCCATTGGACGTCTAACATCTAAGTCCACCCGTGATCACGAATGCTATAAAGTATTCGAAACGTCGGGGCAGTAGAAAATCAAGTAACCGTGATAGATTCCGTAAACGTAGTTTTATTTTATAACATATCTTATATATTGTATTTCTAGCCTGTTTTTCTGTCGGTCCGCAAGATATTCCTTATTCTTTTATCAAATTCCATGATTTACACCTCATTTAAAGCTTATCGTGCTGGCTAATGACGAAAAAAGGTGGTACCGCTTCTCTTAAATTTGAAATTTAAAATCATCTAAGAAGAGATCCTTTAATGGATGCGGAATTCCGCACAGGTCGACTAGTTTTAATTAATTATTTCATTTTACCTATATTTTCGTAAAATTTGCTTACTGCACAAGCCATGTTAGTAACAATTCAGTAATTAAATCCTGTTTAGTGAATTATAATTATATGTAGGGATTATTTCTAAGGAATAATCTTATATTTTGATCTGTATTTTAGCACTTGACATGCTCAGTTACTGGTGGTAGAAAAAGGGAATTTTCCCACTCGCAGTAAAATTATCTTTTTCCACATTTTCACAAATAATTTGTTCTTTAATAATCTTATAACAAAACTGCAGCACAAAGAACTAACTTTTTATAAATCTCGGAATAATGAATTTAACTAACGTGGTAGCACACAAACTGCTAAAGTTTTCGCCAGGAAAATGTACAAATATTTTTTGATTGTACGTGTTTTACGGCCTATATTTTCTTACTTTTACCTTTAATTGTAATAAACAAAGCAGCAGATCTGATATTCCAGTAAATACACACCGAACAAATGTTGCTTTTTTACCCGTGAAATTTTCTAAAGTGCCTTGCCCAGTGAAATATAAAATTTTTATTTTATTTTTCACGTGAAAAGAGGACGAAAATCAAAGAGCGGGTCGCCGTGAGATTGCCTGTTACTAACTCTAACATAACACATATTATAATGCAGAAGGGAAACAGTAACCTATTTTTAGCTCAGTGAACAGTAAGGCTCTTTTGATATGAAATTGAATTGGTAAACGTGAATAATACCATGACGTTTTGGCGCAGACTAACAGATTTTAGTAATAGCTGTGGTTTTAGGGCAAAGATTTTTTTATAGTAAGTATAGGTATTTATTTTTGCTTTGGCTGGCATCGTGTCTAAAAATAACTGATTATAAACTGTAAATAGATATTTAAATAAATAATTCAATAATTTTTTTTTAATCTTGTTTTTAAGGCGCTTTATTCGCTTAGCGACTACGAGTATGACAGCTCCATTATGTACACTCTTTTCTTACGTGCTTCTTAATTAAATTACTTAACATAGTAAATAGTGCTCTGGCTGCTTCACTCAATGGAGCAGAAAGAACACATTGAATCACACCGACCGACATCTCGAAAATCATAGCTATACTGAGTGAGCATGTGCAGCCTCACAGCCTGAGTCCGTGAGCACTCGTGATACACATCTTCCACAATTCCACAAATATCGCAGGTATTGGATTCTGCTAACTTCATCAAATAATTTAAGTTATTTAATGGCATGTGACCAGACCGCAGTCTGTGAGCAATCACTATCAAACGCCTTTTCATTTTACAGTTTGTAAACCACGGTATTTTGGAAGGTGCCTGTTGTTCGTTGATTGTCCTTGCTTTGAAGTAATTAAAATATTATTTTCTACTTTTTTTTTAAAAGTTGATTGTCAGAAATACATATAATCTTCTATGTTCATGCCTAATGTTTCTGTGATGACAGTTAAAACAGATATTGTAAGTCCTTTTCAAAACTTTTGCTGAAGATAACCACATTCTCAAACGTTATCTGTCTATATATTTTTACTTTTTTCAAAAGGCCCTGATTCAATTTCGTTAAAATTTAGGTACATGGGACCACATATGAAGTATAACGTACCAAACAAAAAAGAATTGGCGGAGAAATCGCTTAAGAAATATAGAATAAAACATACAGTCGAAATGACAACCTTCTCCCTTTTGATGTCAGTTGAATAAAGAGAATATTGAAGTGAAATGTAAAACTCCCTCTGAGGTCGATAAAAATCAATAAAGTGTGATACGAGTATATACAAAACTTTTTGTATTCATTGCTTTCAAAATGCTAGCCTAATTTTGGAACAGAAAGACGTTATCGCAGACATGAAACCGTATTCGTATCGGCATTACAGATAGTTAAACTTTTATTGATTGTAAAAACATACCATGTAATGACTGTAATTCTCCCCTCATCGAGGAAATTACTGGTACATTAATTTCCAGTAAAGTAATATACGGCATATTGATGTCGCGGTAATTTTAGGATTCATACAATTCGGAATATTTCTCGTCGGACTTATCATGACCATGATCAGCGTTATTGATTTGTCATAGTAGGCATTAATTTTGTTTTAGGAGTCGGTTTTATTATTTTTTGGGGCAAAAATTAAAAGAAAATCTCGTTCACGAGTTTTATTTTGTAGCAAGAGGGATTTAGCCCATTTGCAAGCTGTTGATAAAATATGTTGAGATATTTTTCTTCCCCAAGCAGTAGGTAATAAGTTTTCCAATAAGCACAGACGTAAATTTTCTAAGATTATTATGAGATGTTATATAATATAATAGTTAATCCGTATGAGTCAAAATCGTGATACTATTTTTTAAACGACGCATTCCTTATCAATTTCAATTACAACAACGCAAATGGATGTATCATGTTTGTTATGACAAATAGGGTGACGCCTAACTGAGTCAGCATTCTCTATGAAAACTGTAAAATGGTATTTATGCTACGTTCTGCTCAAATTGTTTAGTTATAAGTGCTTTTTTGTTCAACTTTTTTCGTATCATGTAGATGATTTTTGAGAAAAATAAAGAGCCGCCCGAAAATATTGCAAAATAGTTTGATTTTTATCATTTGATATCATTATCTATTTTTTAGCAATATTTAAATAAACACAAAATGCTAAAGTGCGAAATCAAATCGTCACCCAATACATTAAGAAGGAATGTGTTATCTAAATTCATCCTGAGCAGATGTTATGATGGGTGAGATGGCAAAGAATGATTTTCCAGAAGATGCAGGTTCAATTCCTGCTCGTGGCTATTACGATAGATTTTACATTTTCGCTCGTGTTAATTTATTTTAAATAACTTTGATGGAATATGATAGTATATAAGAGGTATATTGACTGAGGCAATGTTAAGTATTCCAGCAGTAGTTGTTTTTCTCTCGGTGAGTGTGAGTACCAGAAGCCTGAGTCCGCTTTTAATCCCCTCTCAGTCATCCGTCTAGGTAAGGCAATTTGCAACTGAAATAATATCCCATTATTAAAAATAAAGAAAGCCACAAATATTGGATATCAATTTACGGGTTTTTACCCATAATTGTTTTGATGATGTGAGTCAAAGCCTTATTTTATTGTGTGTCGTTCAATTTTCATATATACCTTTAGTATTATTGTTGTTAATCGATCAATACCTAATGATTCACATTTTTTTTATAATAGCTCCGAAAACCTTCAGTTAATGGTTCACGGAAAAGTAATTATTTTGTAATTAGAACATTTTATGTTTCATAATTAATTTAGATGTAGGTATATGTATTTATTGTAACTGCCTCAGTGGTGTAGCGGTAGTGTATGCGACTGCTAATCATGAGATCTCGGGTTCGATTCCCGGGTCGAGCAATGTTATTGAAGTTTTTCCTAAAAAGAAAAATTCTCAGTAACAGCCCGGAGTTTGGAAATGTGCCCGGTGGACGTCAATAGGCTCGCCCCCTATTACGTGGGACTTACACATAGCTGGCGAGTCGTGGGTGTGTAATACACCTCTGCCTACCCCTTCGGGGAATACAGGCGTGATGCTATGTTTATATGTATTCATGAATAGCTCGTTATCCCCATTGATTACAATAAAGCCGACACAAGGTCGTTCAATGATATAAAAATATTTTTTACAGGGGCTATCCCCTGTAAATGATGATGAATGTAGAACAGGCTTTACATTAGGCTTTACATACATGTATTAGTAGTAGGGCTTGGTACTAATTAGGAGAAATAGTGAGCATCGGCTTGACAGTACTCTTAGACACTCTTAGTATAGTTGAGTGACATGTCCGGTGCTTATCATTTATTAGTAGTTTTAGCGATTACAGTCTACCACGGTGACCAATCAGGATAGGCAGATTTCACAAGCCATCAGTTGATTTTTTATTCTTCTGTATTTTTTTTCATATGTGTACTTATATGATAAAGCTGTAACACAGTCTGTATATTAAATATATTTAAGAAAAAAGACTGCATTAGGTTACGCAGGGGCGTCGAACCGAAAACAATTTTTTTTAGATTTTTTTTCTGTTTATCTATTTGTACGCAAAAGCTAGTGGACAGATTTTTCATTAGGCTTAAAAATTAATACACATTTTAACACCCTACTAAGTATATTGGAAACCTAAGGAATGACCCAAAAACTTGCAAGCTGCGGCGGAGCCACGAGTAAAGACTAGTTAGAAATTATAAACACCAAACCTCCACCGCCCCTATCCAAAATTCAAATAGCGAATAAAAAATCCAGACCTGCTAATAGCAGCTAAGCCCACGTTCGGGCTGGACAACATCCGTAGCGTCCGTTAGTTATAAATTATAAACAGAGATTCTAACTAACGCTTCAATTATAGAAAAATATTTATTTTTAAAGATTCGCGAATTGTACACATATTTAAAGTAGCATAAACGGGTCTTTTTTCGCGTATAAAATAGGTGAAATTATTAACTACCTTTTACCCGACGTTTCAACTGCGTAGCAGCAGCCGTGGTCACGGGACACGGCTGAATGGCTAATAATTTCACCTATTTTATACGCGAAAAAAGACCCGTTTATGCTACTTTAAAAATATTTATTATTATAACAATACAATAAAATTCACTATCGCCATAACTCACGGAGATCCAGCACACGCACGTCCGCGTAAAAAAACCGGCAGTAAAAAATTAGTTTTTGCTCCAAAAACTCCAATAATAAATACTCACAGTATTTTTTTAGAGGTCCGTGTTATCGTTCTTTATAGTCATTTTTGGGGACACTAAGCAGAAGGTAAAATAAAACGTTCCGAATCGAAGCTATTAAGGCAACATTGCGCTTTTCCTTTACTTGTAAAAGGCCCCGCTCGGTATCCGGGCTTATTCCAGCCATGGCACTAAACCGTCACAAAATGCAGATTATCCGACTAATATAATGGAAGTCTAACGTAATCTTGGATGCGACTTGCAAATTCTCTTTTATATTACTCCCTTAGATTTTACGACCGTGTGGGGCCGGCTTTAGTATTGTCCCACCCCTCTCCACCCATGGGAGTCGTAAGAGCCGACTGAAAGAATACCGGGGAGTGGGCAGCAGCACTCCCTCGAGTATTAACAACATCCACTGTGATCGCCAACCCACCTGCCAAGCGTGGCGATTACGGCATTATCCCCCATGACGGGACCGCTCGTTGTGACGTTCTCTTGGGGAGGCCTATGTCCAGCAGTGGACGTTGAAAGGCTGGTGGATGGATGGATGAAATTTTACGATATGGTATTCTTAATTTGTACGGATTATACTAACAGTTAGTTTTAGCTTTAATTTAACATTCAATTATACCCTTATTTAATTTGTGTGATTTGTAAGTTTTCAAATATGTAGATTAGTCTGTGATGAGGTATTACGGGATAGACGCAGATTAAAATCCTTCTAAATTATACTCTTTCTTCACAAAAAAAATACTAATTTTTCTTATTTTTTTTTTTCATATTTTATATATAGAATAGAAGTGTAGGCACAATTACCTTCCTTTCTTTAGTATATACATTCAGTCAAGAAAGTATTGGGAATGGTTGATTTGTTTATAGTTCCTAATTAAAATTTTTGTTTTTTCTTGTTGTTAGATTGGCACAACTGTTATCCATTTTGGCGCGAAGTTTGAGTTGAATCTGTTATTTATATTAAATACAGTGCTGGTTCTAGTTATATCATATATTATCTAGTGTGTATGCGAATTTCATAATGGACAAACACATCGAACAAATAGTTTGTCTTAAATTTTGCATCGCCAACAGAATTTCGTGTTCGGAGTCAATGAAAATGTTCCAGAAGGCTTACGGTGAATCGACTTTATCAAAAACACGTGCTTATGCACTCATAAGCACGTGTTTTTGATAAAGTACCACTGTACATAGCATTTAAAAGCGGTCAAGATGTGATGGAAGATTTGCCTCGCTCTGGTAGGCCATCAACGTCTGCAACTGAAGTTGACATTGTAAAAGTGAAGGAGATAGTGACTGAAAATCCTCATTTAACTTTGAGGGAGATAGCCGCCGAACTTTCTGTGTCTCACGAGTCGATACGTACCATTTTAAATAATCACTTGGGTATGAAACCTGTTTCCGCTCGGCTAGTCCCAAGACCTGATTTTCTCTAAAAATTCAATTCTCTAAAAACTCAGTCGCCGAGGACATGCTAGAACGAGTCAATTCCTACCCAACATTCATGAAACGCATTGTTACTGGTGACGAGACGTGGGTTTACGAGTTTGACATGCAAACTAGTCAACAAGCTTCGGAGTGGCGACTTCCAACTGAACCGAAACCAAAAAAACTACGCCACAATCGATCAAAAGTCAAAGTCATGTTGACTGTTTTCTTTGACTATCGCTGTGTTTTGCACTCGGAATTTCGGTCAAACGGTAAAAATAGAATATTATATGAGCGTTATGCGGCGTTTAAGAGAGCAAATTCGACGAAAAAGGCCATATTTGTGGAAAGAAAATTCTTGGATTTTGCACCACGATAATGCCTACGCACAAGGCTATCATTGTGAATGAATTTTTGTCCAAACACTCAACAAATACCATCGAGCAACCATCATATTCACCAGATATGGCTCCAGCCGACTTCTTTGTTTTTCCTAAACTCAAATTACCACTTCGTGGCACCCGTTTTCGATCGGTAGAAGACATAAAGGAGAATTCGTACGCCTCTCAAATATAGTCAAAATTATTCAGTTAAAATTATTTGTATTGTAATGCATGCATATTTTCTTCAGGGTACATGGGTGACTTACACTGAAGGAATGTAGTATGGTTACGGTGGCCCGTCAATACAGGCGGAGAGACGGCACACAGCGGGTTTCTTTAGTGGGCGAGGCACCCACACTACCCTGTTCGTTGCCCCGAAGGACAGGGTGTGCGGTTAGGAACATTTTTTCCCGCGCGTTGCCAATTTTTTATTTTATTTTTTTATTGCATTTAGTGGCAGACGAGCCACGGCCCATCTGATAGTAAATGGTAACCGTCGCTCATGGACTAAACTATACCGAAAGCATTGTCAAGCATAAGCGGCTATCTCCTGCTACAGCCAAAACGCAACGATGTGCTTCATGGCCGGTCACACGGGAGATGGTGGTACCAACCCGCTCGGGCCCGATACCAAGCCCACTTGGTCCCCAGCCCTACCACCAGTCATGCAATAGATGATAATTGCTTACTTCCCTTAGTCGCCTTGTACGACACCCGTGGGAAAGGATGGGGTGGTGACACTTGTATTCTTAGCCCGTCACCACACGGACAAGCGTTGCCATCTCCAAGAAAGGGATAAGAAGATTAGTAATAAGGAGCGGTAGGATACTGAGGATATCAAGGATAATAAGCAGAGGATAAGAAGGGGGCCTGAGTCTCCGGCGCTCACACTCACCATACGAAACAATGGTAGAAATACCTACCGCTGTTTCGCGCTGATCTTCTGTGAGATGGTGGTACTTATCCGATTGAGCTGGCTAGAAGCTTTTGAACCCATTTTGCTTTCTTTTAGTTAAAATCTAGTTGTGTTTTGCTCATAAGGAATATAATGTCAAAAATGAAACAAATAGAAGAGTATATAGCGAAGGAATAATCTAAGAAAGAAAAGAAAAGAAAGAAAAATATTTATTTGTGCCACTCATATACATCGGAGTACATAATCAAAATAATAAATAATAAAAATTTAAAAATAAATAAAAACAGAATAAAACCATAACAAAAAAGAAAAAATAAAACAAAAATGGATTAATGGGTTTGTACTGTGTGGATTTTGTGACACAATAAGGAATAAAATCAGCATTTGGCGTTTTGTCGTGTGACATTACAGCTGCTGATTTTCAATTCATCCCCTTTTTCTTTTTTCGACGCTTGACATCGCATACTCTATGACGCGTACGCAACACACAGAGCACTTTTCTATTATATAATCTCGAATTATTGCACTTGTATTCTTAGTCCGTCGACATACAGACAAAAGTTATAGTTTTTATTTGTTATAATAGGTATATTATAATTAAAACTAATTTCACTACCTATGTTAACTTTAACACAAAATAAAAAAAATCTAAAATATTTTACAAATATATTATCAAAGTGTAGGTATAATAACTGGTTGCCATAATTATGTATTTCGTGCTAGTAGAGTAGTATTGAGTCCATCAGTGGCACTTACTACTAATCACCAAATGGTATGTATCGAATGCCGACGTATTCAATAAAAATCTAATTTAGTTCTAGGAAAGGGGCCAGCCTATTGCCTCTTCCGTGTTGCTCCTTTACCTTTGTAACAGGAAAATACTAATAATTTTATTAACGTAAGGATCTGAACTCCGTATCTTGCGATTGTATTCAGGTCATTAACTTTAAATACAGAGGTTGAGTTTGATCCCTGATGAAGTTGAGGTCGTGACGTCACAAGCCTGTTAGCATTTCAATTTTAAGTGTATTGCACGCCTCATAAGCGAAGCGTTGAGATGGGTACTATTTCCGTTTTACACAGAACAACTGATTTTTCAAACTTAAAATGTCTCTATTTATCATATATTGCACTTGTAAAGCAATATATACACACACACATCAAGAAAAAACACTATTTTTGACACTTATGATATTTTTTATGCCATTTTTGTTATTTAAACTAGTTAAAAAACTGTTTAAAATATTCTGTCTTGGACGTCCGTTTGTTGTAGGTAATGTATGTTAACACGATAACAACCGAAATACTTTACTAATCGAGTCTGTTTTTTTTCTTTTTACCTTGAGTATTACTACGAATGGAGCCCTATCACTTTTCACGGTCTGATTCGATGTGGTTTAATTGTTACTAAATAAACAAACAAATACTGAATATTTACGCTCGACGCGACACTAAAACCAGCGCCTTACTCGTACATGAGAACTATTTCTATAGATCAATATAGAAGTTCTTCTTAAAATTAGCGCTGGATGGCCTATAAGACATGAAACCCACATTAGTACTTTTTGAAATTAGCGCCATCTATGTGATTTATTGAAAACTACTTAGACCAATACATTATACGGGTTTCTCTCAGAGGGATTGAGGTCGTTATAGTCCGTCACGTTGCCCCTTATTGTTATTTTTCAATCCATAATTATCCTACTATTGGCCACGGGTTTCTCTCAGAGGGATTGAGGTCGTTATAGTCCGTCACGTTGCCCCTTATTTTTAAAAGTAGGTCTCATAAAAACACAAAACATATCACACATGTATCCCCGAGGGGATAGGTAGAGGTGTATGCACCCACGGTTCGCCAGCTATGTTTAAGTCCCACGTAAAAGGGGGCGAGGCGTCTACCAGGCACATTTCTAAACTCCGGGCTGCTAATAAGAATTTTTCAAAAAAACTCAATAACACTGCCTGACCCGGGGATCGAACCCGAGACCTCATGAATAGCAGTCGCACACACTACCACTGCTCCACCGAGGCAGTTAATTATTATTTATTTAGTAAAAATACAAGCCTTAAAAAAAAGAAAATATACCTACATATTTGACAATTTTCCATCCATCCATCCATCAGCCTTTCAACGTCCGCTGCTGGACATAGGCTTCCCCAAGAGAATGCCACAACTAGCGGTCCCGTCATGGGGGATAATGCCGTAATCGCCACGCTTGGCAGGCGGGTGGGCGATTGCAGTGGATAATAAAAATATTTTTATTTTCCACCACATGATAGTAAACACAAAATAAGGATTACAAAGGTAAGTTGTACCATACCACCATGTGGTGAACTGGAGCCTAAACTAGGGAGACCCTGTATTTCAGGACTCCAGGACACTCACCTGCGGTACAATATGTGCAACTATAAACTAAGTAGGTACTATCTAAAATCAAAGAGAACAAAACAACAACTAAAGTATGTTTAAGCGTATTTGTGTGTGTGTGTGTGTGTGTGTGTGTGTGTGAGCGCGCGCGCACGTGTAAGTGTGTGTACCTGCGTGTGTTTACTTGAGTATGTGTGCGTGAGTATGATTATTTGATTATAGTTATGAGAGTTTCTGTATCGTTATAATTTAGATTTAATAGGTATGTCTTGATAATGTCTTTGCATGCCTTGACAGGTTTGGGAAAAATATTCAACTCTGAATTGATTTTATTATACAGGTAAGGTGCAAGAAAATATGATTGTCGTCTGAAGAAGGCAGTGCGATGTGCAATTAATTCACAAACTGTTTCGTCTACGAGAGGAATATGTAATGCTTGAGTCGTATGACAAGTCTTTATGTTTGCGAATAGTTGTATGTAGAACATATAAATATAATTGCGTCACGGTCAAATATCGGCCTCTTTGTAAAGTGTACTTGTTGGGTAACGATATGGTTTTTTAAACATTACCTTAAGCAACGACCATTGTGTGCGTTCCACCTGTATAAGTTTTTGTTTTGCACGCCCCACCCCATGCGGGGATACAATAACTTAAGATCGATTGAACAAGAGCGTAGTACACAATCTTCAAAAGTGGTGGTTTGAGTACATAACGGAGTTTTTTAAAAAGCCATATCAATTTGCGTGTTCTTGCTGATAAAAGTTGTATGTGTTCGGTCCAAGATAATGTTTCATCCAGTTGGACATCCAGATATCTTATATTATTAGTTCTGTCCTGTGACCGACAAGAGCACGTTAATGAAGAGTGGTTGTTGTTAATACTCGAGGGAGTGCTGCTGCTCCCCCGGTATTCCCTCAGTCGGCTCTTACGACTCCCGCGGGTAGAGAGGGGTGGGACAATTCTAAAGCCGGCCCCACACGGCCAACTGACAACTTGACAATTTTAAATCTCTCGAATTTGGAACGTCAATATCCCTTAGAGCTGTGTGGATAATCATTCTGGAGCGGATCATGAAACAGTAAAGACGCTGAGAATTGTGGAGCTGGCCCCTTAGAATGAAAAACGAAACGTTAGACGAACTTTCGTTTCGCTTCATTGTGATTGGTCGCCAGAATCACGCGTCGAAATCTCGACTAATCAGGAATCACGCGTCGGACTGTTGATCAATCACAATAAATCAAAACGAAAGTTCGTCTAACGTTTCGTTTTTCATTTTAAGAGGGCTGGTCTTGTAACAGTAAAATCGTCTGATCTGAAGTCCTAGTACTAGTGAGTTTGAAAAGTGAAAGTTTTATTCTTCAAGTACTAGTGAGATCTAGATAAACTATACAGAATCGTCTGGCGCTCATTCGCTCAACAGTCGAGGAGAAACTTGCAACTGGCCTCTATATTGGACTTCATCTCTCAATATATTGTAGTGTCTATTTTTCTAAGAACCATTGTTTAATAACTTATTAACATTTTGCATATAGTATTAGTGTATTTTGCCTATCTCTGATCTATTTAGGCAGGTTCTAGTTATTTCCTTAAGTCTTCCTTTATCCTTAATAATTGTGATGTTTTTCTTCACCGAGCAGTGATAAATTTGTAATCATATACACATTTTTTTAAGACACCACCCTGCATTGAGGAAAGAAAAAAAATACAAATCTTAGAAGATGCAAATTGATTAGGATTGATAATCACCGAAAAAAATTGTAGGTGATCATTGATCTACATCAATGTAGGTGATACGAAGATCTGGTATTAGATAAAATACAATCCATGCAGCGTAGTGAGGGTCGTCATTATTTTCAGTCCTACAAATAACGTGGACAAAGTTACCGTACTATTTTATATCATATACATGTGTATAGTCGTCTTGAAAGATTTTCAAGAACTTTGGCAAGAAACTTATTGTCTCTTGTTTGTAACTTGAAAAAGTTTACTGTTGCACGCAATCACGGAATACTAGACGTGAAATTGCGTTATTGAAGTTGATTTATTGTTTGATTTTAATATATGCACAGCAAGTATAGTAAGTTACTGAAATAATTGTTATTAAACATTCGAATGTTGGGAGGCCAGCAATTATCAAGTAGGTAATTGAAACTTACTTACTTACTTATCATCACGCTATTTCCCTTGCGGGGTAGGCAGAGAGAACAGAGTGCCAAGAGGTTATATTCTTGCATACATCTCTCGCTTCCTCAACATTCATAACTCTCTTCATGCACGCTCGCCGGTTTCAGAGACTCCTGACTCCACCTTCCTTCAATACATGACCGATTTGGTCTAGGTAGGTGAGTCTTGGTCTCTCCCTGTACCTACATCCTTCCACTTCCGTTACTTTTTACTCTTACTTAGGATGATACCGAATCCCTACTAAAGTAAACGCACACACGCTTGCATACATAAATGACACACACATACTAACACACACTCACTCACTAGCATACGCGCGTGCGCGCACGCACACACACACACACATACATACATACACACACATGTACACACTATACACAATAATTGTTAAACTTATTTTAGTTTTTTTTTTCTAATATGTATTTCATTTTTAAATTGCTATACCTCAGTTA
The DNA here is from genome assembly GCA_948253155.1 of Leucoma salicis. Taxonomy (NCBI): domain Eukaryota; kingdom Metazoa; phylum Arthropoda; class Insecta; order Lepidoptera; family Erebidae; genus Leucoma; species Leucoma salicis. The sequence continues at coordinate 4,958,351 of OX411820.1, read as the reverse complement.
TGCTTTTATTTAAGTTTCTGTAAATCGCTTATAACTTTTGTCTTAATACCTGTGACATAGTCAAGAGAAGACACTGGCTTCTGTAATACAGTATATCAATACTAGTACAGTAGTCAGTGCAATTATATAAATATGTGTACATTATTATGACAATAAAATTATTTTAAACACATAGTGAAAAATGTGAAATCGAAAATAACAGTCATGAGCAGGATTTGAACCTGCATCTCCTGTATACCGTCCAGATGCTTTGCCATGTATGAAAATACTTCCGACAGATGGCGCAGGCGTCACCCAAAGACGTTAAGTATGAATGTGTTATCGAGAATAGCAGTCAGGAGCAATTATTACGATGGCTGAATTGGTAAAGCATCTGGATGGTATCCAAGAGATGCAGGTTCAAATCCTGCTCGTGACTGTTATTTTCGATTTCACATTTTTCACTTTGTGTTTAATGTATAGTGCTAAGCATGTCAAAAATATTGACGGGCCTTGTGGCGTAGTCGGTAGTGTAACCGACTTGCGTGCACGAGGTCGTGGGATCGATTCCCACTCAGAACAATTATTTGTGTGATGAACACATATATTTGTACTGCGTCTGGATGTTTTCTATATATATGTATGTATTTACAAAAAAAAAGTAGTATATGTTTATATATAAAACGATATAAATAAAATTATTATTATTATTATTATATCTTCTTAACCAGTCGCTCGTCCGGCATTCTTTCCACATGTCCGAACCATCGGAGCATTTCCTTTCGCATCTTTACACCAATATTCTCTTTCATACCTACTCGTTCTTGAAACTTCAAAAGCTTTTGAAACGAAAAACATTTTTATATTTTGACGTTTTTCCAAAATCATCACTTATAAAATTCGTATAGAGACGTGACTTAGAAATTTAAAATTAATTTGACGAATAATGGAATAGAACTACTCTTACGGAATCAATCGCATTTATTAGTTGCCAATGTTTCGAATCATGATAATTATGTGTAGTATTCGCGTAAATATTTGAAAAAAAAATATTATAATAATTGACGAAGTTGAAGTAACAAAACAAATCTATTACTTACATACAATTAGCTCACCCAGCGAAATATGGCAGTATTTTTTTCGTGAATATTTTGCAATGAAAATTTTTAAAGTACTAATATTGCTATTAAAAAATCGAGGTTAACAGTTAGAAAGGTGAAAATTTGGGATGGTATATTTTTAATGCCGTATCATAAAAAAAATGTTGTCAACAAAATAAAAAAAAATAGGGTGGGCCACCCTTATCACTTAGGGATATGAAAAATAGTTAACAGCCTATTCTCAGACCTACTGAATATACACATAAAATTTCACAATAATCGGTCAAGCCGTTTCGGAGGAGAATGACGATAAACACTGTGACACGAGAATTTTATATACCTGGCCATTTGGCATTTGACGTAAAACGTAGCTGGAAATAAATATTACTAACAACGTTCTAAGAAAAATGTATCTAAAATAAATATTACTAACAACGTTCTTAAATAAATGTATCTAAAATAAATATTACTAACAACGTTCTAAGAAAAATGTATCTAAAATAATGAGCTCGATTATATAAGAAGTAACAGAAGTAAGCTTTATTACTCAATATTCTTTGCGTACTCGTAAGTAGGATTTATTTTTAATACACTCGTATGTTATTCGTTATATTATACTTTTATATCGCTATTTCTATAAAAACTTATACGTGATATTTGCATACTTAACGATTTACTAGCGATTTGTTTTCTTTTATGTATAGTGGCGAGACTTTTTGGTATGTACCTACTTAATGGTTTGACTGTGCTTCTAGTACGATCTTATTTTTGATTGGTATTTGGCACACAGCTCTGTTAAGGCTTTAAAAATCTGTGATATAAAGACGTAAATATTGTTTGTAAGAGTTTCTTTTAGTTTAATATTTTGTTTCTTTGTAATATTAGTGGATCAATGAATATGACTGTTAACATAATACCTACTCAATCAAAAAATATCTTGGTACAAGAGAAACAAAAGTAAAATGAATAATTCAAAAGCTATAACATTGTCAGCCTTTAATCTAGAAATAATAGAGTACGTATTAGATATTTTTAGTTATGAATACTTATAAAAGCTTTCGTTCTTACTGAAAAGATAGAACATTAATCGGGACCAATAAGGGGAAGTTAGAAAACATCACGCGTAACCAATAATTTATTTAGAGCACAGGTATTATTGCAGTTATATATTTATTAAGCAGGCTTATATTTTTGATCTATATTTTTTAGCATTTGACATGCTCCGCCACTTTTAAAGTATAAATTATTTGAGAATAAGGAAAAAGAGATTTTTTGTACTAGCGGGAATCGAACCCGCGTCTTTTCCAATCCGGGGAAGTGCTCTAAGCCACTGAGCTATAGTACAGGTACTTCGACCATCCCAATCTCCTTACTACATTTGTCTTTACGACCAGCGCCATCTACCGGAAGCATTTACATGCATTAAACCGATATAGTAAGTTTAATTTTGCAATAGTGTGTTGAAATTTAAAAGATACGATAGTTTTGATACCGATTATTTACTTTTTTATTGCAAACGAATTATGTGTGCCACAACAATGCGTGGCTGGGTCTGTTATTAAATATATAATATTATTTTACAACTTATTACAATTCATAAATTATGGATGTTTTCTAGTGAGCAAGACATTGGAATTGTAAAAGCATACAACGGCCTTATTTCATCCGTATATCGCTCCCGCTGTCTTCTTTAGCTTATACCACTTCTAAGTTTGTTATCCCCAGTGATGTCTACTGATTGAAGTTAATAAAAATAAATATATATAAAACAACTTGCTTTATCTATATCGACACTATCATAACAGAGCTGTGTCTGTACATTTAAGTTATTTGACAAAAAATGGCTGTAATACGTAATAATATAAAGGTGTTTCTGAACACATAATAATTTGTTAAATATTTGTTTCTTGTATGCACACCACACAAAAACTAATTAATGTTTTTTTTTCACATATCTCTTGAGATATATAGGGAAAAAGGTAGTCATTACTATTATTATATTGCCGTGTGGGAGCTTTAGAATTGTCCCACCCCTCTCCACCCATGGGAGTCGTCAGAGCCGACTGAGGGAATACCAAGGGAGTGGGCAGCAGCGCTCCTTCGAGTGTTAACAACATCCACTGCGATCGCCAACCCGCCTGCCAAGCGTGGCGATTACGGCACTGTCCCCCATTCTTGGGGAGGCCTATGTCCAGCAGTGAACTTTAAAAGGCTGATGGATGGATGGATGGACTATTATTATAAATGCGAAAGTCAGTTTGTTCATCATGAAATTTTACACACATAATTATGTATAGTTTGGAGCCCAGAAAAGGACAATGACGGACTAAGAATACAAGTGTCACCACCCCATATATGGGATAGCTATTTTTACGTAGAGATAATTAGTGTGCCGTGATGTAATATAATTAGTCCACGCGGACGGAGTCACGGGTATAATCTAGTTTGCGTAAAAAAAATATGTATTAGAATTACATGACCGATATCGTTAGCGTGTTGTGTTATCGTTATAGACAGCACCAAATATAGATACATAATATATATTTAAGGTCATGTTTCTTTTCGTTATAATTGTATTGATCTTTGTATATTTATGCATGTTACATTAATAACGCAATTTCAGATATCCTACTTAATAACAATAATATACATATAAATATGAAAGTTGATGTTTTTTACTTAAATCACACAAAAACGTCTGAACAGATTTGGATGAAATTTGGCAAATAGATAGCTTATTGCATGGTTTAACACACAGGACAGGTTTTATAACAGGGAAACGTAAGGTTTTCGTGGAATAGCTATTTTTGCACAGAGATAAATTATCTCAAGTAATAAATTTCCATATCCTACAAACATATGTTACATAAAAATTTATTAAAAAAAACTTGAGAGGTGTCAAGGGACACCCGGATGGAACGAAGTTCCTTTCTAAAATGTACTAAATTAAAAGAGTTCGAGTTACTAGGGGATTAGATTTTTATACACACACACACACACACACACACACACACACACACACACACACACATATATATATATATATATATATATATATATATATATATATATATATATATATATCTATCTATCTCTACTTACCTAACTCCATCAGCAATATCAGCAACTTGTGAAGAAACACTGTCAGGATTCATTATTATTATTATTTATTATGTACAAAAAACCTGTATACACTCAACAAAAATAATCGTCGCGACACCACACTGTTCCATGCGACATAGAAATGAAAATAATATAAACCTATATAAAAAAATATAACAAAAAAACAAATAAAAAAAATAAATTGGTTGCCTGTAAAGTCGGTATACGGGCGAAAGTTTTACGTGACAACGACTTTGAGTGGTAAAATAATTTTAATGTGAATATTCATTCGTATAGTAGGAAGAAGGATGAAATAATAGTAACAATTTAAAACATTTATTTATACAAAGAATTATATTTAAAACATTAATTTATACAAAGAATCTCGCACTGAATTTCATATTAACAAAATTTTATTTCTTCGTCTCTCTCGCTCTTAGGCGGGCTAACCATGCCCGAGTGGAAGGGACGCGTGCCTCTCACTCGCTCTCATTGTGAGCGCATAACGTGAGCGGAGCGTAACGCAGTTTCTTGAAGTGTCACCCGGCAAACCAATTTATAAGACGTTGTCACGTCAAAAATATAACAAAAAACCAAACAAAAAGCAGTGTCGTGACAACTTTTCGTAAGATTTTTTTCCGTCTAGCCCCCTTTCACAACACGCGATAAGGAACTTAGTTCCAATAATTATTAGCATTTATATTTCAGTATCTTATCTCCATGGGGAAGTTTAGGAGCACTTAACGAGTACTAAGTATATTCAAAAATTTAATTATGTACCTATAACGTTTTATATGCTGACCCGGCAAACGTTTTTCCATATAATTTATTTCTAGAGTATTTTTAGGGAATTTCTAGCATAGAAAAAAATAACTAATTTATTGTAAGTGTGTGAGGATATAGTATATGAGTGAAAGAGGCATGGAGCGCTGTGAACGATGACAAATTATAAAAATAACAATACTAATATCGCTATTAAACATAGGGGTTAGCAGTAGAAGGGTGAACATTTTTGCTTGAATGTATTTTTTGAATGCCAAATTAAAAAAAATAATAATAAAAGTTATCATTTATCACTTAGGGGTAAAATAGTTTACATCCTATTCTCAGCTAAAATTTCATAAGAATCGGTTAAGCCGTTTCGGAGGAGAATGGTGACAAACACGAGAATTTTATATATTACATGAAATTCTACATATCTTATATAATTATGATAATTACGCGAATGTTACCAATTATGAAATAAAACTACGTTTACGGAATCTATCGTTTTTATTTGATTTTCTAATATCCCCAAATCCCAAACAACTTTTTTTTTTATTGCAGGTAGTGGCAGTCGAGCCACGGTCCATCTGATGGTAAATGGTAACCGTCGCCCATGGACTCGACTATACCAAGAGTATTGTCAAGCCGCTGCTCACCAATTCATTTCTCAGATATAAAATGAAATATAAACGGCTATCTCCTGCTACAGCCAAAACGCAATGATGTGCTTCATGGCCGGAGAGATGGTGGTACCAACCCGCTCGGGCCCGATACCAAGTGAGTACTCCCACTTGGTACCCAACCCTACCACCAGTCATGCAATGGATAACAATTGCTTACTTCCCTTAGTCGCCTCATCCGACACCCATGGGAAAGAATGGGGGTGGTGACACTTGTATTCTTAGTCCGTCACCACACGGACAAAAATCAAAGTTGAAACAATATATCAGCCATTGGACGTCTAACATCTAAGTCCACCCGTGATCACGAATGCTATAAAGTATTCGAAACGTCGGGGCAGTAGAAAATCAAGTAACCGTGATAGATTCCGTAAACGTAGTTTTATTTTATAACATATCTTATATATTGTATTTCTAGCCTGTTTTTCTGTCGGTCCGCAAGATATTCCTTATTCTTTTATCAAATTCCATGATTTACACCTCATTTAAAGCTTATCGTGCCGGCTAATGACGAAAAAAGGTGGTACCGCTTCTCTTAAATTTGAAATTTAAAATCATCTAAGAAGAGATCCTTTAATGGATGCGGAATTCCGCACAGGTCGACTAGTTTTAATTAATTATTTCATTTTACCTATATTTTCGTAAAATTTGCTTACTGCACAAGCCATGTTAGTAACAATTTAGTAATTAAATCCTGTTTAGTGAATTATAATTATATGTAGGGATTATTTCTAAGGAATAATCTTATATTTTGATCTGTATTTTAGCACTTGACATGCTCAGTTACTGGTGGTAGAAAAAGGGAATTTTCCCACTCGCAGTAAAATTATCTTTTTCCACATTTTCACAAATAATTTATTCTTTAATAATCTTATAACAAAACTGCAGCACAAAGAACTAACTTTTTATAAATCTCGGAATAATGAGGGAAAAGTGATTGATTGAGTTGGTTCCGTTTTTAACTAACGTGGTAGCACACAAACTGCTAAAGTTTTCGCCAGGAAAATGTTCAAATATTTTTTGATTGTACGTATTTTACGGCGTATATTTTCTTACTTTTACCTTTAATTGTAATAAACAAAGCAGTAGATCTGATATTCCAGTAAATACACACCGAACAAATGTTGCTTTTTTACCCGAGAAATTTTCTAAAGTGCCTTGCCCAGTGAAATATAAAATTTTTATTTTATTTTTCACGTGAAAAGAGGACGAAAATCAAAGAGCGGGTCGCCGTGAGATTGCCTGTTACTAACTCTAACATAACACATATTATAATGCAGAAGGGAAACAGTAACCTATTTTTAGCTCAGTGAACAGTAAGGCTCTTTTGATATGAAATTAAATTGGTAAACGTGAATAATACCATGACGTTTTGGCGCAGACTAACAGATTTTAGTAATAGCTGTGGTTTTAGGGCAAAGATTTTTTATAGTAAGTATAGGTATTTATTTTTGCTTTGGCTGGCACCGAGTCTAAAAATAACTGATTATAAACTGTAAATAGATATTTAAGTAAATAATTCAATTTTTTTTAATCTTGTTTTTAAGGCGCTTTAGTCGCTTAGCGACTACGAGTATGACAGCTCCATTATGTCCACTCTTTTCTTACGTGCTTCTTAATTAGATTACTTAACATAGTAAATAGTGCTCTGGCTGCTTCACTCAATGGAGCAGAAAGAACACATTGAATCACACCGACCGACATCTCGAAAATCATAGCTATACTGAGTGAGCATGTGCAGCCTCACAGCCCGAGTCCGTGAACACTCGACTAGCATGTGATACACATCTTCCACAATTCCACAAATATCGCAGGTATTGGATTCTGCTAACTTCATCAAATAATTTAAGTTATTTAATGGCATGTGACCAGACCGCAGTCTGTGAGCAATCACTATCAAACTCCTTTTCATTTTACAGTTTGTAAACCACGGTATTTTGGAAGGTGCCTGCTGTTCGTTGATTGTCCTTGCTTTGAAGTAATTAAAATATTATTTTTTACTTTTTTGTTTAAAAGTTTGTTGTCAGAAATACATATAATCTTCTATGTTCATGCCTAATGTTTCTGTGATGACAGTTAAAACAGATATTGTAAGTCCTTTTCAAAACTTTTGCTGAAGATAACCACATTCCCAAACGTCATCTGTCTATATATTTTTACTTTTTTCAAAAGGCTCTGATTCAATTTCGTTAAAATTTAGGTACATGGGACCACATATGAAGTATAACGTACCAAACAAAAAAGAATTGGCGGAGAAATCGCTTAAGAAATATAGAATAAAACATACAGTCGAATTGACAACCTCCTCCCTTTTGATGTCAGTTGAATAAAGAGAATATTGAAGTGAAATGTAAAACTCCCTCTGAGGTCAATAAAAATCAATAAAGTGTTATACGAGTATATACAAAACTTTTTATATTCATTGCTTTCAAAATGCTAGCCTAATTTTGGAACAGAAAGACGTTATCGCAGACTTGAAACCGTATTCGTATCGGCATTACAGATAGTTAAACTTTTATTGATTGTAAAAACATACCATGTAATGACTGTAATTCTCCCCTCATCGAGGAAATTACTGGTACATTAATTTCCAGTAAAGTAATATACGGCATATTGATGTCGCGGTAATTTTAGGATTCATACAATTCGGAATATTTCTCGTCGGACTTATCATGACCATGATCAGCGTTATTGATTTGTCATAGTAGGCATTAATTTTGTTTTAGGAGTCGGTTTTATTATTTTTTGGGGCAAAAATTAAAAGAAAATCTCGTTCACGAGTTTTATTTTGTAGCAAGAGGGATTTAGCCCATTTGCAAGCTGTTGATAAAATATGTTGAGATATTTTTCTTCCCCAAGCAGTAGGTAATAAGTTTTCCAATAAGCACAGACGTAAATTTTCTAAGATTATTATGAGATGTTATATAATATAATAGTTAATCCGTATGAGTCAAAATCGTGATACTATTTTTTAAACGACGCATTCCTTATCAATTTCAATTACAACAACGCAAATGGATGTATCATGTTTGTTATGACAAATAGGGTGACGCCTAACTGAGTCAGCATTCTCTATGAAAACTGTAAAATGGTATTTATGCTACGTTCTGCTCAAATTGTTTAGTAATAAGTGCTTTTTTGTTCAACTTTTTTCGTATCATATAGATGATTTTTGAGAAAAATAAAGAGCCGCCCGAAAATATTGCAAAATAGTTTGATTTTTATCATTTGATATCATCAGCTATTTTTTAGCAATATTTAAATAAACACAAAATGCTAAAGTGCGAAATCAAATCGTCACCCAATACATTAAGAAGGAATGTGTTATCGAAATTCACCCTGAGCAGATGTTATGATGGGTGAGATGGCAAAGAATGATTTTCCAGAAGATGCAGGTTCAATTCCTGCTCGTGGCTATTACGATAGATTTTACATTTTCGCACTTCGTGTTAATTTATTTTAAATAACTTTTATGGAATATTATAGTATGTAAGAGGTATATTGACTGAGGCAATGTTAAGTATTCCAGCAGTAGTTGTTTTTCTCTCGGTGAGTGTGAGTACCAGAAGCCTGAGTCCGCTTTTAATCCCCTCTCAGTCATCCGTCTAGGTAAGGCAATTTGCAACTGAAATAATATCCGATTATTAAAAATAAAGAAAGCCACAAATATTGGATATCAATTTACGGGTTTTTACCCATAATTGTTTTGATGATGTGAGTCAAAGCCTTATTTTATTGTGTGTCTTTCAATTTTCATATATACCTTTAGTATTATTGTTGTTAATCGATCAATACCTAATGATTCACATTTTTTTTATAATAGCTCCGAAAACCTTCAGTTAATGGTTCACGGAAAAGTAATTATTTTGTAATTAGAACATTTTATGTTTCATAATTAATTTAGATGTAGGTATATGTATTTATTGTAACTGCCTCAGTGGTGTAGCGGTAGTGTATGCGACTGCTAATCATGAGATCTCGGGTTCGATTCCCGGGTCGAGCAATGTTATTGAAGTTTTTCCTAAAAAGAAATATTCTCAGCAACAGCCCGGAGTTTGGAAATGTGCCCGGTGGACGTCAATAGGCTCGCCCCCTATTACGTGGGACTTACAAATAGCTGGTGAGTCGTGGGTGTGTAATACACCTCTGCCTACCCCTTCGGGGAATACAGGCGTGATGCTATGTTTATATGTATTCATGAATAGCTCGTTATCCCCATTGATTACAATAAAGCCGACACAAGGTCGTTCAATGATATAAAAATATTTTTTACAGGGGATAGATTAAGAATGTCTCACCATCCCATTTTTATACGCGTACGACCGTTATTGCCCGACTAATGCAAGTAAGCAATTATCACCCATTACGCGCGCTCTATATTCTCGTAGAAACATCTCGGTCTCACCGACACAGTACGAGGCCGAGAGTGGCTCTCCAAGTCTCCTTCATATTCTCGGCATTCTCGCTCGCGCAGTTACGTTCGGTAGTCATACAAGATGGACGTGTTAGAAACGTCTGCCGCTGCAGCATTATGTGATGTAGTCTATTATGTTGGAATAGATGCAGTTGGCGGATGGCGTCACTACACCGCATCAAAACAAAGTAGGTACTTTTTTTAGTTACTGACGGCTGTAACGTTTTACCTATACGTTCTAATTGTATTCCTATCAGAAAGTACAGAGTAGATCTTAGAAACATAAGCCTATCATTACCTACTATTTACATTATAACATTATATAATTAAAACTATTTGTTAAAACATCACATATATTATGCGTTCTTCTATAAACAGCTGATTGTACCAATGCAAGTCTCATAAAAAACGAGTTCCCGACCGCACACACACATGGACATCATCCATATATATTTGCCATACATCGTCGTGCGCCGGCGCAGGTAGGCCACTGACACTTTCCCCGCGCGGCCCGTGCTTCTACCATTATCTTCATCGAGTTCTCTGTAGGCACACGTACCCGCGCTCTCGAGACATTTTCTCATCGCGGGTCGTCTATCGTGTCGCCTCAAATTTGATTGAGATATCTAAACAATTTTATTACTCTTGCAATACAGTTAACGTAAAATCAGTGATAACCCCACATACTGGGTAAGTGATGAACAATCTACATTATAGCTTAGTCATACAGTAGATAGTAAAGAATAAGTAACCGTTTTATTTTAAATGTTTGTGTCGCATATCCTACTGTACTTTTTGTGAGTGTTAATAGTTTTTAACGTATATCTTGACGGCCTATTTATAGTGGCTGATGTATATTGTTTCCTGCTTTCTGCTACTTTCATTTCTCTTCTTTGTAAACTTCGATCTGATTGCGACTATGCACACATCTGCCATGAGCAGGCTTGTACTTCCCGCTTATGCTTGCCGCCGTCACAATCAGGAGAGGTCACAAAGAGCCATAAAATATAACACCGGGGATGATGATTCCAGGGTCCAAAGTCCCGGGCACATTTGCTGAACTGACGCAGCATTCTTCACCGGGTTTATTCGGGTGTCTGTTCCGTGTCCTCGGCCTGCGCATCGTCATCGTTGCAACAGCTAAGCCAGGACAGTACTAGCCCACAAAATACCTCCACGCTTGTATCGCGGGTTAAATAGTATATATATGTATGACCGGCATAGGACTCACGAACTTTATTAATAAATTTGTATGTACGCGTATTGGTTTCATTATTATTTTTAAGCTTAATAACCGCTGCCTAAACCCAAGCGCGACATGGCATGGGAATGTGGAGGGAATGTCTCGCCAACATAAAACTACACGAGAGCCCTATGATTCGTGTCCGACACAGCAACAATGTGGATACCACACGAGCATAGGTGTGAGTTGTCGAATAGCGTCTTTACACTCTCATATTTGGTCGTATCGTGTAGTTTTGGCAGGAATGTAGAGCAGGCTTAACATTACTGTATTAGTAGTAGGGCTTGGTACTAATTAGGAGAAATAGTGAGCATCGGCTTGACTCTTAGACACTCTTAGTATAGTTGAGTGACATGTGCGGTGCTTATCATTTATTAGTAGTTTTAGGGATTACAGTCTACCACGTTGACCAATCAGGATAGGCAGATTTCACAAGCCATCAGTTGAATTTTATTCCTCTGTATTTTTTTCATATCTGTACTTATATTATAAAGCTGTAACACAGTCTGTATATTAAATATATTTAAGAAAAAAGACTGCATTAGGTTACGCAGGGGCGTCGAACCGAAAACAATTTTTTTTAGAATTTTTTTCTGTTTATCTATTTGTACGCAAAAGCTACTGGACAGATTTTTCATTAGGCTTAAAAATTTATACACATTATAGCACCCTACTAAGTATATTGAAAACCTAAGGAATGACCCAAAAACTTGCAAGCTGCGGCGGAGCCACGAGTAAAGACTAGTTAGAAATTATAAACACCAAACCTCCACCGCCCCTATCCAAAATTCAAATAGCGAATAAAAAATCCAGACCTGCTAATAGCAGCTAAGCCCACGTTCGGGCTGGACAACATCCGTAGCGTCCGTTAGTTATAAATTATAAACAGAGATTCTAACTAACGCTTCAATTATAGAAAAATATTTATTTTTAAAGATTCGCGAATTGTACACATATTTAAAGTAGCATAAACGGGTCTTTTTTCGCGTATAAAATAGGTGAAATTATTAACTACCTTTTAACCGACGTTTCAACTGCGTTGCAGCAGCCGTGGTCACGGGCACGGCTGAATGGCTAATAATTTCACCTATTTTATACGCGAAAAAAGACCCGTTTATGCTACTTTAAAAATATTTATTATTATAACAATACAATTCACTATCGCCATAACCCACGGAGATCCAGGACACGCACGTCCGCGTAAAAAAACCGGCAGTAAAAAATTAGTTTTTGCTCCAAAAACTCCAATAATAAATACTCACAGTATTTTTTTAGAGGTCCGTGTTATCGTTCTTTATAGTCATTTTTGGGGACACTAAGCAGAAGGTAAAATAAAACGTTCCGAATCGAAGCTATTAAGGCAACATTGCGCTTTTCCTTTACTTGTAAAAGGCCCCGCTCGGTATCTTATTCCAGCCATGGCACTAAACCGTCACAAAATGCAGATTATCCGACTAATATAATGGAAGTCTAACGTAATCTTAGATGCGACTTGCAAATTCTCTTTTATATTACTCTCTTAGATTTTACGACCGTGTGGGGCCGGCTTTAGTATTGTCCCACCCCTCTCCACCCATGGGAGTCGTAAGAGCCGACTGAAAGAATACCGGGGAGTGGGCAGCAGCACTCCCTCGAGTATTAACAACATCCACTGTGATCGCCAACCCGCCTGCCAAGCGTGGCGATTACAGCATTATCCCCCATGACGGGACCGCTCGTTGTGACGTTCTCTTGGGGAGGCCTATGTACAGCAGTGGACGTTGAAAGGCTGGTGGATGGATGGATGAAATTTTACGATATGGTATTCTTAATTTGTACGGATTATACTAACAGTTAGTTTTAGCTTTAATTTAACATTCAATTATACCCTTATTTAATTTGTGTGATTTGTAAGTTTTCAAATATGTAGATTAGTCTGTGATGAGGTATTACGGGATAGACGCAGATTAAAATCCTTCTAAATTATACTCTTTCTTCACAAAAAAAATACTAATTTTTCTTATTTTTTTTTCATATTTTATATATAGAATAGAAGTGTAGGCACAATTACCTTCCTTTCTTTAGTATATACATTCAGTCAAGAAAGTATTGGGAATGGTTGATTTGTTTATAGTTCCAAATTAAAATTTTTGTTTTTTGTTGTTGTTAGATTGGCACAACTGTTATCCATTTTGCCGCGAAGTTTGAGTTGAATCTGTTATTTATATTAAATACAGTGCTGGTTCTAGTTATATCATATATTATCTAGTGTGTATGCGAATTTCATAATGGACAAACACATCGAACAAATATTGTCTTAAATTTTGCATCGCCAACAGAATTTCGTGTTCGGAGTCAATGAAAATGTTCCAGAAGGCTTACGGTGAATCGACTTTATCAAAAACACGTGCTTATGCACTCATAAGCACGTGTTTTTGATAAAGTACCACTGTACAAAGCATTTAAAAGCGGTCAAGATGTGATGGAAGATTTGCCTCGCTCTGGTAGGCCATCAACGTCTGCAACTGAAGTTGACATTGTAAAAGTGAAGGAAATAGTGACTGAAAATCCTCATTTAACTTTGAGGGAGATAGCCGCCGAACTTTCTGTGTCTCACGAGTCGATACGTACCATTTTAAATAATCACTTGGGTATGAAACCTGTTTCCGCTCGGCTAGTCCCAAGACCTGATTTTCTCAAAAACTCAATTGCATGAGAGTCGCCGAGGACATGCTAGAACGAGTCAATTCCTACCCAACATTCATGAAACGCATTGTTACTGGTGACGAGACGTGGGTTTACGAGTTTGACATGCAAACTAGTCAACAAGCTTCGGAGTGGCGACTTCCAACTGAACCGAATCCGAAAAAACCACGCCAAAGTCGATTAAAAGTCAAAGTCATGTTGACTGTTTTCTTTGACTATCGCTGTGTTTTGCACTCGGAATTTCGGTCAAACGGTAAAAATAGAATATTATATGAGCGTTATGCGGCGTTTAAGAGAGCAAATTCGACGAAAAAGGCCATATTTGTGGAAAGAAAATTCTTGGATTTTGCACCACGATAATGCGCCTACGCACAAGGCTATCATTGTGAATGAATTTTTGTCCAAACACTCAACAAATACCATCGAGCAACCATCATATTCACCAGATATGGCTCCAGCCGACTTCTTTGTTTTTCCTAAACTCAAATTACCACTTCGTGGCACCCGTTTTCGATCGGTAGAAGACATAAAGGAGAATTCGTACGCCTCTCAAATATAGTCAAAATTATTCAGTTAAAATTATTTGTATTGTAATGCATGCATATTTTCTTCAGGGTACATGGGTGACTTACACTGAAGGAATGTAGTATGTTTACGGTGGCCCGTCAATACAGGCGGAGAGACGGCACACAGCGGGTTTCTTTAGTGGGCGAGGCGCCCACACTACCCTGTTCGTTGCCCCGAAGGACAGGGTGTGCGGTTAGGAACATTTTTTCCCGCGCGTTGCCAATTTTTTATTTTATTTTTTTATTGCATTTAGTGGCAGACGAGCCACGGCCCATCTGATAGTAAATGGTAACCGTCGCTCATGGACTAAACTATACCGAAAGCATTGTCAAGCATAAGCGGCTATCTCCTGCTACAGCCAAAACGCAACGATGTGCTTCATGGCCGGTCACACGGGAGATGGTGGACCAACCCGCTCGGGCCCGATACCAAGTGAGTGCTCCCACTTAGTCCCCAGCCCTACCACCAGTCATGCAATAGATGATAATTGCTTACTTCCCTTAGTCGCCTTGTACGACACCCGTGGGAAAGGATGGGGTGGTGACACTTGTATTCTTAGCCCGTCACCACACGGACAAGCCATGCCATCTCCAAGAAAGGGATAAGAAGATTAGTAATAAGGAGCGGATAGGTAGGATACTAAGGATATCAAGGATAATAAGCAGAGGATAAGAAGGGGGCCTGAGTCTCCGGCGCTCACACTCACCATACGAAACAATGGTAGAAATACCTACCGCTGTTTCGCGCTGATCTTCTGTGAGATGGTGGTACTTATCCGATTGAGCTGGCTAGAAGCTTTTGAACCCATTTTGCTTTCTTTTAGTTAAAATCTGGTTGTGTTTTGCTCATAAGGAATATAATGTCAAAAATGAAACAAATAGAAGAGTATATAGCGAAGGAATAATCTAAGAAAGAAAAGAAAAGAAAGAAAAATATTTATTTGTGCCACACATATACATCGGAGTACATAATCAAAATAATAAATAATAAAAATTTAAAAATAAATAAAAACAGAATAAAACCATAACAAAAAAGAAAAAATAAAACAAAAATGGATTAATGGGTTTGTACTGTGTGGATTTTGTGACACAATAAGGAAAAAAATCAGCATTTGGCGTTTTGTCGTGTGACATTACAGCTGCTGATTTTCAATTCATCCCCTTTTTCTTTTTTCGACGCTTGACATCGCATACTCTATGACGCGTACGCAACACACAGAGCACTTTTCTATTATATAATCTCGAATTATTGCACTTGTATTCTTAGTCCGTCGACATACAGACAAAAGTTATAGTTTTTATTTGTTATAATATATTATAATTAAAACTAATTTCACTACCTATGTTAACTTTAACACAAAATAAAAAAAATCTAAAATATTTTACAAATATATTATCAAAGTGTAGGTATAATAACTGGTTGCCATAATTATGTAGTTCGTGCTAGTAGAGTAGTATTGAGTCCATCAGTGGCACTTACTACTAATCACCAAATGGTATGTATCGAATGCCGACGTATTCAATAAAAATCTAATTTAGTTCTAGGAAAGGGCCAGCCTATTGCCTCTTCCGTGTTGCTCCTTTACCTTTGTAACAGGAAAATACTAATAATTTTATTAACGTAAGGATCTGAACTCCGTATCTTGCGATTGTATTAAGGTCATTAACTTTAAATACAGAGGTTGAGTTTGATCCCTGATGAAGTTGAGGTCGTGACGTCACAAGCCTGTTAGCATTTCAATTTTAAGTGTATTGCACGCCTCATAAGCGAAGCGTTGAGATGGGTACTATTCCCGTTTTACACAGAACAACTGATTTTTCAAACTTAAAATGTCTCTATTTATCATATATTGCACTTGTAAAGCAATACACACACATCAAGAAAAAACACTATTTTTGACACTTATGATATTTTTTATGCCATTTTTGTTATTTAAACTAGTTAAAAAACTGTTTAAAATATTCTGTCTTGGACGTCCGTTTGTTGTAGGTAATGTATGTTAACACGATAACAACCGAACTACTTTACTAATCGAGTCTGTTTTTTTTCTTTTTAACTTGAGTATTACTACGAATGGAGCCCTATCACTTTTCACGGTCTGATTCGATGTGGTTTAATTGTTACTAAATAAACAAACAAATAGTGAATATTTACGCTCGACGCGACACTAAAACCAGCGCCTTACATGAGAACTATTTCTATAGACCAATATAGAAGTACTTCTTAAAATTAGCGCTAGATGGCGTATAAGACATGAAACCCACATTAGTATTTTTGAAATTAGCGCCATCTATGTGATTTATTGAAAACTACTTAGACCAATACATTATTAGTTATCAAATAATCAATTTTATTATGAAAAATTAAGATTATGAGGCGTGCAGTTTTGGATTTTCCAAAGTATTTTATTTTTCAACCCATAATTGTCCTACTATTGGCCACGGGTTTCTCTCAGAGGGATTTAGGTCGTTATAGTCCGTCACGTTGCCCCTTATTTTTAAAAGTAGGTCTCATAAAAACACAAAACATATCACACATGTATCCCCGAAGGGATAGGTAGAGGTGTATGCACCCACGGTTCGCCAGCTATATTTAAGTCCCACGTAAAAGGGGGCGAGCCTATTGCCGTCTACCAGGCACATTTCTAAACTCCGGGCTGCTAATAAGAATTTTTCAAAAAAACTCAATAACACTGCCTGACCCGGGGATCGAACCCGAGACCTCATGAATAGCAGTCGCACACACTACCACTGCTCCACCGAGGCAGTTAATTATTATTTATTTAGTAAAAATACAAGCCTTAAAAAAAAGTAAATATACCTACATATTTGACAATTTTCCATCCATCCATCCTCAGCCTTTCAACGTCCGCTGCTGGACATAGGCCTCCCCAAGAGAATGCCACAACTAGCGGTCCCGTCATGGGGGATAATGCCGTAATCGCCACGCTTGGCAGGCGGGTGGGCGATTGCAGTGGATAATAAAATAATAATAATAATAAAAATATTTTTATTTTCCACCACATGATAGTAAACACAAAATAAGGATTACAAAGGTAAGTTGTACCATACCACCATGTGGTGAACTGGAGCCTAAACTAGGGAGACCCTGTATTTCAGGACTCCAGGATACTCACCTGCGGTACAATATGTGCAACTATAAACTAAGTAGGTACTATCTAAAATCAAAGAGAACAAAACAACAACTAAAGTATGTTTAAGCGTATTTGTGTGTGTGTGTGTGTGTGTGTGTGTGTGCGCGCGCGCACGTGTAAGAGTGTGTACGTGCGTGTGTTTACTTGAGTATGTGTGCGTGAGTATGATTATTTGATTATAGTTATGAGAGTTTCTGTATCGTTATAATTTAGATTTAATAGGTATGTCTTGATAATGTCTTTGCATGCCTTGACAGGTTTGGGAAAAATATTCAACTCTGAATTGATTTTATTATACAGGTAAGGTGCAAGAAAATATGATTGTCGTCTGAAGAAGGCAGTGCGATGTGCAATTAATTCACAAACTCTGTTTCGCCTACGAGAGGAATATGTAATGCTTGAGTCGTATGACAGGTCTTTATGTTTGCGAATAGTTGTATGTAGAACATATAATTGCGTCACGGTCAAATATCGGCCTCTTTGTAAAGTGTACTTGTTGGGTAACGATATGGTTTTTTAAACATTACCTTAAGCAACGACCATTGTGTGTGTTCCACCTGTATAAGTTTAGTTTTGCACGCCCCACCCCATGCGGGGATACAATAACTTAAGATCGATTGAACAAGAGCGTAGTAAACAATCTTCAAAAGTGGTGGTTTGAGTACATTACGGAGTTTTTTAAAAAGCCATATCAATTTGCGTGTTCTTGCTGATAAAAGTTGTATGTGTTCGGTCCAAGATAATGTTTCATCCAGTTGGACACCCAGATATCTTATATTATTAGTTCTGTCCAGTGGCCGATAAGAGCACGTTAATGAAGAGTGGATGTTGTTAATACTCGAGGGAGTGCTGCTGCTCACTCCCACGGTATTCCCTCAGTCGGCTCTTACGACTCCCGCGGGTAGAGAGGGATGGGACAATTCTAAAGCCGGCCCCACACGGCCAACTGACAACTTGACAATTTTAAATCTCTCGAATTTGGAACATCAATATCCCTTAGAGCTGTGTGGATGATCATTCTGGAGCGGATCATGAAACAGTAAAGACGCTGAGAATTGTGGAGCTGCCCCCTTAGAATGAAAAACGAAACGTTAGACGAACTTTCGTTTTGCTTCATTGTGATTGGTCGCCAGAATCACGCGTCGAAATCTCGACTAATCAGGAATCACGCGTCGGACTGTTGACCAATCACAATAACTCAAAACGAAAGTTCGTCTAACGTTTCGTTTTTCATTCTAAGAGGGCTGGTCTTATAACAGTAAAATCGTCTGATCTGAAGTCCTTGTACTAGTAAGTTTGAAAAGTGAAAGTTTTATTCTTCAAGTACTAGTGAGATCTAGATAAACTATACAGAATCGTCTGGCGCTCATTCGCTCAACAGTCGAGGAGAAACTTGCAACTGGCCTCTATATTGGACTTCATCTCTCAATATATTGTAGTGTCTATTTTTCTAAGAACCATTGTTTAATAACTTATTAACATTCTGCATATAGTATTAGTGTCTTTAGCCTATCTCTGATCTATTTAGGCAGGTTCTAGTTATTTCCTTAAGTCTTCCTTTATAATTAATAATTGTGATGTGTTTCTTCACCGAGCAGTGATCAATTTGTAATCATATACACATTTTTTTAAGACACCACCCTGCATTGAGGAAAGAAAAACAATACAAATCTTAGAAGATGCAGATTGATTAAGATTGATAATCACCGAAAAAAATTGTAGGTGATCATTGATCTACATCAATGTAGGTGATACGAAGATCTGGTATTAGATAAAATACAATCCATGCAGCGTAGTGAGGGTCGTCATTATTTTCAGTCCTACAAATAACGTGGACAAAGTTACGGGTAAAAGTTTGTGTACTATTTTATATCATATACATGTGTATAGTCGTCTTGAAAGATTTTCAAGAACTTTGGCAAGAAACTTATTGTCTCTTGTTTGTAACTTGACAAAGTTTACTGTTGCACGCAATCACGGAATACTAGACGTGAAATAGCGTTATTGAAGTTGATTTATTGTTTGATTTTAATATATGCACAGCAAGTATAGTAAGTTACTGAAATAATTGTTATTAAACATTCGAATGTTGGGAGGCCAGCAATTATCAAGTAGGTAATTGAAACTTACTTACTTACTTATCATCACGCTATTTCCCTTGCGGGGTAGGCAGAGAGAACAGAGTGCCAAGAGGTTATATTCTTGCATACATCTCTCGCTTCCTCAACATTCATAACTCTCTTCATGCACGCTCGCCGGTTTCAGAGACTCCTGACTCCACCTTCCTTCAATACATGACCGATTTGGTCTAGGTAGGTGAGTCTTGGTCTCTCCCTGTACCTACATCCTTCCACTTCCGTTACTTTTTACTCTTACTTAGGATGATACCGAATCCCTACTAAAGTAAACGCACACACGCTTGCATACATAAATGACACACACATACTAACACACACTCACTCACTAGCATACGCGCGTGCGCGCACGCACACACACACACACATACATACATACACACACATGTACACACTATACACAATAATTGTTAAACTTATTTTAGTTTTTTTTTTCTAATATGTATTTCATTTTTAAATTGCTATACCTCAGTTATGCTTTTATTTAAGTTTCTGTAAATCGCTTATAACTTTTGTCTTAATACCTGTGACATAGTCAAGAGAAGACACTGGCTTCTGTAATACAGTATATCAATACTAGTACAGTAGTCAGTGCAATTATATAAATATGTGTACATTATTATGACAATAAAATTATTTTAAACACATAGTGAAAAATGTGAAATCGAAAATAACAGTCATGAGCAGGATTTGAACCTGCATCTCCTGTATACCGTCCAGATGCTTTGCCATGTATGAAAATACTTCCGACAGATGGCGTAGGCGTCACCCAAAGACGTTAAGTATGAATGTGTTATCGAGAATAGCAGTCAGGAGCAATTATTACGATGGCTGAATTGGTAAAGCATCTGGATGGTATCCAAGAGATGCAGGTTCAAATCCTGCTCGTGACTGTTATTTTCGATTTCACATTTTTCACTTTGTGTTTAATGTATAGTGCTAAGCATGTCAAAAATATTGACGGGCCTTGTGGCGTAGTCGGTAGTGTAACCGACTTGCGTGCACGAGGTCGTGGGATCGATTCCCACTCAGAACAATTATTTGTGTGATGAACACATATATTTGTACTGCGTCTGGATGTTTTCTATATATATGTATGTATTTACAAAAAAAAAGTAGTATATGTTTATATATAAAACGATATAAATAAAATTATTATTATTATTATTATATCTTCTTAACCAGTCGCTCGTCCGGCATTCTTTCCACATGTCCGAACCATCGGAGCATTTCCTTTCGCATCTTTACACCAATATTCTCTTTCATACCTACTCGCTCTTGAAACTTCAAAAGCTTTTGAAACGAAAAACATTTTTATATTTTGACGTTTTTCCAAAATCATCACTTATAAAATTCGTATAGAGACGTGACTTAGAAATTTAAAATTAATTTGACGAGTAATGGAATAGAACTACTCTTACGGAATCAATCGCATTTATTAGTTGCCAATGTTTCGAATCATGATAATTATGTGTAGTATTCGCGTAAATATTTGAAAAAAATATATTATAATAATTGACGAAGTTGAAGTAACAAAACAAATCTATTACTTACATACAATTAGCTCACCCAGCGAAATATGGCAGTATTTTTTTCGTGAATATTTTGCAATGAAAATTTTTAAAGTACTAATATTGCTATTAAAAAATCGAGGTTAACAGTTAGAAAGGTGAAAATTTGGGATGGTATATTTTTAAAGCCGTATCATAAAAAAAATGTTGTCAACAAAATAAAAATAAAAATAGGGTGGGCTACCCTTATCACTTAGGGATATGAAAAATAGTTAACAGCCTATTCTCAGACCTACTGAATATACACATAAAATTTCATAATAATCGGTCAAGCCATTTCGGAGGCGAATGACGACAAACACTGTGATACGAGAATTTTATATACCTGGCCATTTGGCATTTGACGTAAAACGTAGCTGGAAAGCCCTAAAATAAATATTACTAACAACGTTCTAAGAAAAATGTATCTAAAATAAATATTTTACTAACAACGTTCTAAGAAAAATGTATCTAAAATAATGAGCTCGATTATATAAGAAGTAACAGAAGTAAGCTTTATTATTTATTTACTTTCGTTCTTACTGAAAAGATAGAACATTAATCGGGACCAATAAGGGGAAGTTAGAAAACATCACGCGTAACCAATAATTTATTTAGAGCACAGGTATTATTGCAGTTATATATTTATTAAGCAGGCTTATATTTATTATTAACACCCTCCATTTATTAGCAAAAACCTAAAAAGTATGTATAGCTCTCATACCCATATCAACAATAAGCAAAGCTTACATAATACTTGAACAAATCCTAGCCTTACGTGGCTGTGATAATGTTGTCTGAACAAGTAATGAAACTGTAATCCAAGTCACATGAGTAGTACCTAGATGATATTTTTAGTATTTACTTATACTCTGTACTATTTCTGTTATTAGTTCAATGAGTCTCAAGAAAGACCAGCGCAGACTTTGCAAAGATTGTGTACAATGATTTAGTTGGGCGTTTAACTGCTAAACGAACAAATATATAGTTTTATGACCCAAATTTTACGGCACATAACAATACTTTTGATCGGCTTTTAAACTTTACGTGTTGTTAAAGTAAACCAATTGTGTGAAACGCGTAAAGCTATAAAGTAATACATGCCATCAAAGTACAAAATTTCATCTATATTTGTGTTTATGGTTTTCGTCACGGTCGAAATACGTCACTACTATTTGGTCTGTGTACTTTAGAGCTTAATATATGGGTATAGGTCGAAGTTTCGCGGGTAAAGGACCGTCAAGTTAGTAAATAATTTTGAAAATCTTATATGCTTCACGAGCAAAGCTACTTTTATGTTAGATTAACCTTGTCATAAGTCAGTTAAGTTTCATCGTCATGCCGTGTGACACCGGCTTTAGAATTGTCCCACTCCATTCTACCCGCGGGAGTCGTAAGAGCCGACTGAGGGAATGCCGGGGGATTCGGCAGCAGCACTCCCTCGAGTATTAACAACATCCACTGGGATCGCCAACCCGCCTGCCAAACGTGGCGGTTATGGCATTATCCCCCAGGACGGGACCGCTCGTTGTGGCGTTCTCTTGGGGAGGCCTATGTCCAGCAGTGGACGTTGAAAGGCTGATGGATGGATGGAAGTCATTTTGTAGCTATACTAACTATTTTAAAGCCATAACAGATCTGTGTCTGTACATTAAAAATATTTGAGAAAAAAAATATTTTTTAGGCTATACCTATAGGCATGACTGATCACAAAACAAATATTTTTTTGGAATTTTTTGTCTGTTTGTTTATCCGCGCATCCCGCAAAAACGACTAAACGGATTTTAATGTAACTTTTTGTTTGATAGCTTTTGATTAGACTTAAAAACTGGTATATGCTTTCATTTTTCATTCATTTTATCTCGTTACTATATCGGAACCCGTTACTATATCATCTTAGTGTAACCTAAAACTAGCTGTCTACTGGGGAGAAAAAAAAAAGGCTAGTTTTGTATAAATATTTTGAAATATATTCTGATTCTAGATGCATTATAAAAACGATTGCAAGTTATAGTAAATAAATAGTGGACTAAAAATACAAGGTTAAAAAATACAACAAACCCACCACTTCCGTCTCTCCGCCTGTATTGGCGGACCACTGGAACTGTGACGCAATGGTCAGCAGCGGCTTATCGTTATTCCTATTTTTGTTAATTTATCCAGTGGTAGAACTTTGCTTATCCTAGCATGAAAGGACTGTCTCAATCGGGGAAGTACCACCTTCTGACACAAGATCGGCGTGAACCAACGGCAGGAACTTCTATCGTTGTTTAGTATGATGAGTGAATGCGCCGAAGGCCCAACGTCCCTAGCTACCCTCTCCTTATTATTCTTTCCATCCTCTTCTTATTATTCCTTCTTTCCACTTTCTATCCCTTTCCTTGGAGTTGGCGTCGCCTGAGTAATGCCTCTGGTGTTACCACTTGTCTATAGGCTACGATAACTGCTTACGATCAGGTGCTGCATTGCCACCATCCTAATATAATAAATGCGAAGGTGTCTTTTTTTTGTTTATATGTTTATTTGTTTGTTACGATTTCACGGCGAATACTGAACTCCATCCATCCATCCATCAGCCTTTCAAAGTCCACTGTTGGACATAGGCCTCCTCAGAAGAACGCCACAACGAGCGGTCCCGTCATAGGGGATAATGCCGTAATCGCCACGCTTGGCAGGCGGGTTGGCGATCGCAGTGGATGTTGTTTATACTCGAGGGAGTGCTGCTGCCCACTCCCCCGGTATTCCCTCAGTCGGTTCTTACGACTCCCGTGGGTAGAGAGGGGTGGGACAATTCCGGCCCCACACGGCATAGTGAACTATTCATCATGAAATGTTGTATACATAAATATAGTAGGTACCTACATACGCAGTCCAGAATTTTATGCCGGAAAAACTGTAAGCAATAAAGGAAAAATGCTTTTATATTTAACGAAACATACTATCCAAATACAAACAGGCAACCAAAATCTAAACACCATTTCAAAACATTTGTAAAACGGGTTACCTCAATTGGCTTTTATCCCGATTGGGATAGATGACACTGACCTCGCGGACCCAAAGCCGAATTCCTCAATAATGTTAAATATCAGTCCCAGCCGATATCCAGTAACGTTGATTTATTAGAATCTGTTGTCTTCGAAACTGATTTGTGGCAATTTGGAAATTCGAGTACGTTGGCGCTTGCGAATGGTATCCATTTGCAAGCGCCATAGTTTAAATGATCAAATTTAATCAAAATACTGTATTGAGTTGCTACTGAACGTAATAATTTGGACCAAGTTTGTGGCTTGGTTGTATTTATACTATATAACTACTTACAGTACTTACTTTTACTGGTGGTAGGGCCGGGTACCAAGTGGGAGTTCTCTCTTGGTATCGGGCCCGAGCGGGTTGGTAACACCATCTCCCGTGTGACCGGCCATGAAGCACATCGGTGTGTTTTGGTTGTAGCAGGAGATAACCGTTAATTCATTCATTTCATAAAATGTGAAATTAAATGACGAGCAGCGGCTTGACAGTACTCTCGGTATAGTTGAGTCCATGAGCGACCGTTACCATTTACCATCAAGTGGGGTGTGGCTAGTATGCCACCATAAGCAATAAAAAAAAATATTTTCTAAACATTATAACATGAAATTACTTGCGTTTCGAAGACTAGCATTAATGATTACGGGGTGGTTAAATGATGTCCCTATTATAAATGGAAATTTTGGAGAAGAACCAGACAGATTACCAATTTTAGCTATTCTTACAAGCCAGGGACAAATCCGCACTTCTCGAAGATAGAAAAAATATTTCTGAAAGTTGAAAAAGAGAGATTTACCGCGAGTAGGATTCGAACCTGCGCCCCTTCCAATCCAGGGAAGTGCTCTGGACCGCTAACCTATCGCACATTATAACATTTTGTTTTTAGATGTCTTTAAAACCCACGCCACCTATCGGCTGTATTTACATATATTTTTATTTCGATCTAGTAAGCTTAAAATTAGCTGAGCATGTCGAGTGCTAAAATACAAATCACTAAAATAGGAAAGAGTTTAGTAGTCATAAAACAGAAGGCATGCAAAGTAGTGAAACTCAACAAAATGCAATGTAGAATATCCATCCATCTGCCTTTAATCGTCCACTGCTGGACATAGGCCTCCCCAAAATGGGGGGGGGGGGGGTTTACTATAATCGCCACGCTTGGCAGGCGGGTTGGCGATCGCACAGGATGTTTTTAGTACACAGGGGAACGCTGCTGCCCGGTCCGCCGGTAATCCCTTAGTCGGCTTATACGACTCCCATAGGAAGAGACGGGGTGGAGCTATTCTTGGTGCCGGCCCCACACGGCAGATATAGAGAGAATGCATAATATAGCCTATTTCTATTTAATTCAGGTAGGCATAAAATTTCAAAGTTTTCCAACGAGTTAAAAGATTTAGAACCCTTAAATCACCTCACCACCATTTGTGGTCACCTGCCAGTTGTGGGTGAACTTCCGCAGGACCTCTATAAGTACCATGAGGGTACAGTACAATGACGCGTTCCGTATCCCCATGAAACACCCGCGTTACTGTAGCGCGTTGAGCATGTTTGCTGAGGCGCGAGTGCCCGACTTTTTCGCTGTTGTGAGGAGTCGTATCGCATCCTTTTGGCATCGATTGCGATCATCTCACAACACTATACTGCAGGCTATTTGTGAGGACTACACGTGCCCAATAGTAAAATATTGGTTAAAAGTACACCTGGACGCAAACCGAAAGTAGTCAGCTGGTTTTACTTTATTCTATTCTACACTATTTTATTGTTTTTTTTTGTCTATTTTATATTGTTTACAATTTTGTTGTGTTAATATGGCTGTACCTGAATAAATAAACAATTTATTATTTTTATTATTATTATTAAATCGCTCTTATATATTTTTCTTTGCAATTACCTAGTGTAATACGCTTTTATACGCTTATATAGTACCCATCGATATGAAAATCGTATGTTTGATTGTAGTATCATTATATACTCCAAAACTTCACGCATATGATCCTTTTTTTGTTTTTAAGGCGAGAAAAAATATTCCTAATCGCACACCCCGTCGTTCGGGGCAACGAACGGGGTAGTGTGGGGCCTTCACCTACTAAAGAAACCTGCCGTGTGACGTTTCTCCGCCATTATTGGCGGGCCACTGGAACTATGTTACATTTCTTCGTGGTCACGCATATGATCCTAAGAAAATATAAAGAAAATGGGCCTGAATTCTTATAAGCTAAAAAAATTGTTATCGATTAAAAAAATACTCCAAAAATGAATTTACTAGCCCAATTTATACAGCTGATACTAGGTAATAAATACCAGTCCAATGAGCTGTTAAAAATTTTGAAATGTTTACCGTGGTCTCTCAAAATTTATACAAAAAAAGTAATTCTCCGAATGTTACTGCTCAGACAGCTCAGTGAACCTTTGTATAATACTCGTGTACTTTGCCGTCATATTTCATTATTAAATGTCGAATGAATTCACGAACTTTATCAATACATAACACGAACTTTGTATACTTCACAAGTACGTTTTATCAAATCATGAAAGTTTCTTGAACACACAAATATAATGCTCTTTTTGCCGAACATAAACTTATTTTTAGTACATGACTTCTAACTTCGTAAACTAATATTTGGTTACGAATAAGATTGTTTATATAACATAAAAATAGACTGTCTGGGTCTATAATATTAATTTACTCATATGACGCTTAGCGCTGAAATAGTAGTAGTAAAATTTCTACGGGATTTAATATAAGAAATATAAAGTACAAATTATTATTCGTGAATGAGGAAAAAGAGAATTTTAGTGCGAGCGGGAAACGAAACTGCGTTCCTTCCAATCCGGGGAAGTGCTCTAATCCACTGAGCTACCGCAGCACCTTTCAGCCATACCCAATCTTCTTAACACATTTGTCTTACGGTAGCTGAGTGCTAAAAATATAGATCAAAATGTTTAAAAAATCACGCCATCAAATAGTATGAATTTTGATTGCAAAATTAAACTTACTATATTGGATTAATGCATGTAAATGCGTTCCGATAGATATCATTGGTCGTTAAGACAAATGTGATGAGGAGATTGGGTATGGCCGAAAGCTGGTATGGTAGCTTAGTGGATTAGAGCACTTCCACGGATTGGAGGGGACGCAGGTTCGCCCTAAAGTTCTCTTTTTCCTCATTCACAAATAACAATTTGTACCTACTTTAAAGTAGCTGAGCATGTCAAGTGCTAAAAATATATATCAAAATGTATAAAACATATATTATATTAAATCACTAAAGTTCTAAATTGTTAATTTCTTATCTAAGACTGGCTTAACAGATTTGGTATCCAAATCCTATAAGTTAAAAAAAAACATTGATGTTTATCTACCCTGATGATTTCAATCTATAAGAGGAGTTAAGATGGATTGTACTCCCTCATTACCTTCAATTAAAAGGAACCTGATAGCAGGAATGGTTCAACTAGACTGGGAAGTACCGCTATGTATACAATTCCGGCATATAGTAGTTGCGTTTTGTTCGGAAAGCGAGAACGCAAAAGGAACACATAATTCCTTTACCTAGGATTGTCAACGCACCACCGAAGGAATGTAACAAAGTGCCAGAGGCCCGCCAATAAAGGCGGAGAGATGGCACACGGCGGGTTTCTTTAGTGGGTGAAGGCCCCGCATTACCCTGTTGAGTTGCCCCGAGCGACGGGGTGCGCGGTTAGGAACATTTTTCCCGCATAAACAAAAAAAAAGGATTGTCAACGCACAATAAATTAGTGCCTTTAATAAGTATTACTAATGCTATAGAATACGGTAGCCTTTTACCATTAGGGACAACAGATGCACCATTGCCACCTACTTACGTAATGCTTTTACAAAAGTTAAATAGCAAAACAAAATCATATTAGCCACCTAGTTTTGATGCATATTCCACCAAGACCTCTGAGCTATTTTTAATAATCCCCAAGGATTTATGATGCAACTTTTTACAGGATGATTGATCACGCAAAAAGTTAGATTGGAAAAATGTCATATTTGGACGTTATAGAGTTGATATTATACTTTATATATCGTCTACTTTGGGAACGGGGTTTGATGTGTGATCTTGATAATCATGTCATGACATTTTAATTTAAAAACGGAAAAGTTATAGTATATAAATAGTATATCTATACTATTATAAAGCTGTAACAGAGCTGTGTACATTATTAAGATATTTGAGAATATATGACTGTATTAGGCTATATAGACGTGTCTGAACACAAAACAATTTGATTTAGATTTTTGTCTGTAAAAGTTGCATCAAAATCCGTTTAATAGTGTTCGTTTCACGAAAACTACTAAACGGATTTTGATGCAACTTTTATTTGATAGCTCTTGATTAGACTTAAAAACTGGTATACATTTTATCCCGCTAATACTCGTATTAACCAAACCACCAGCTAAAAGCCAGCGGCTCCGCCGCAGCCAAAAGCTAGCTTATAGGTTAAAAAGTTGCATCAAAATCTGTTCAGTAGTTTTTGCGTAATGCGTAAATGAACAAACAGACAAACATATAAACAGACAAACAGAAAAAAAACGGAAAAAAATATTTTGTGTTCAGACACACCTATATAGCCTAATACAGACATTTTATCTCAAATGTACAAACATAGCTCTGTTACAGCTTTATAATAGTATAGAGTCTATACTATAGACGAAGAGATATTGCAATATGTCAACTATATTTAATTGTCCTGGTGACAACGACACATTACATATTGCACTATGCCCAGATAAACTGTAGGTATACGTGGCTTCAACGCTAATAATGTTAGAGATAATGAGGCCTCCATTCAGTAATAATGTTGCAGTGCTGCAATTAGGTTTATGTCACACTGGCAACTCTGATTTTCAATGGAGTCCTTAGTGACATAATATAATTTATTATTAAAACTACTATCAAAGTATTAACTAACTAGCAGCACGTCCCGGCTTCGCACGGGTAGACATTTATTTTTATACATTTTGGGATATACGTAGAGCAAATGTATCTTTATTCAAGACATCTATTTATTGTATTAAATATAGCCTATGTCGTTTGTATACATATACAAATCTTTTCTCTTTATATTATTAGTTTGTACCGGCGTTACTATTGCATATTTTAACATGAAAAAGTAGTTATTGTGACATAAGTATTATGTTAGTCTGAATTAGACATATGGTAATCAAGACTTTTTTGTAGATATTTATATCGTCTATAAAACTGTAGTACATCATTTTGCTCTATTTTCAGTAATTTCCGCAGCGTACGCAATATAAGATTTATTTTTTATTTTAATCACACGTTGGATTGCATTATCGAAGTTTTCATACGGATCCCTAACTTTTTGAAAATATTCTATCACCTATGTTCATCGGGGATAATGTTGGAATGTTCTATTGGTGAAAGAATTCTTCAAATCGGTCTAGTACTTTCGGAGCCTATTCAATACAAACAAACAATCAAATATTTCCTCTTTATAATATTAGTATAGATAATACTTTCTAACATTTACGCGAATTTTACACATTTTGAAATAAAACTACGTTTACGGAATCTATCGCGTTTACTTGATTTTTATACTATCCCGACGTTTCGAATACTTTACAGCATTCATAATCACGGGTAGACTTAGATGGTAGATGTTCAAAGCTGATATGTTGTTTTAACGGTTTCATCTACCCACAGTAATATAATTTTACAAATTTTTGGTTTATTTATTAAATATCTACTCTAAGTTGTATGCTTACAATGTATGAGATTTTAAGCTAGTATAATATAATTAGTATAATACTCCTTTAAGTTTTAAAATTTTTTGTTTATGTTTAGTGCGTAAAAAATTCTACCACAAACTATCAATTAAAATTTTTAAGTAATCTAAAAACTACCATTAAGAAGACAATATTGATTATTAGTTTCTATTATTAAATATATTGATTTTAATAGAAGCTAAGACTAAAAAGCTACCACCGGATCGGAACGCGGCCTGACTGAGAAAGATCCGGCCAGAAAACTCAGTAGGCAACAACTTGTTATGGATTATTAAATTTATGCGGAAAATACAAACTAATCACTACTGTGGGTTTTATCTACACAATAAGCGCTAACTGTGTCTTGCAATCTTGTGGTGTGCCTTCTTGTATTATGTTTGGTGAGGCCTATCACAGGATTCCAGCTTGATGGTAAGACCCAGCCGTCTACTCTATTGAAATTGGGATGTTTCTTAATTTCAATAGCCTCACGGATCATTCTAGGACAAAATCGATGTTCTTTTGCGAGGATTTGAGGTTTGTCAAACCTAATGTAATGGCGGGTGTGATTCTATGTGTGCTGACAAATTGCAGACTTTGTATGACGGTGCTTCACATCAGCTATGTGTTCTTTGATCCGAGTTCTTATGGATCTCTTTGTTTGCCCAATGTAGGAGAGACACAATCACAATCCAACTTGTACACTCCTGCATCCTGTAAGGGTATATGGCACTTGACTGGTGGTAAAAATTTACTAATTCTTTTGAGTGGTTTTAATTGAAGCTTTCTTGAGAATGTAGCCAATCTTGTCAGTGACTCCTTTAACATAGGGCAGGACTGCAGGGAGGCGCTCAACTGTGGGTGGCTTCACTCGGTTTCTGTGACGGTGGCGTGGAACCTGCAGCTTATTAGCATGTAAAACTTTCTTTACATACTGCAACTCCCCAGCCAGGCGTTCTTCATCACAGATTCCTTGTGCTCTCTGAAACAAAGATTTAGACACGGTAGCCAACTGTGAAGGATGGTGGTGGGACTCTCCATTCAGGTACTTATCAGTATGGGTTTTCTTTCGATACACTGTATGACTCAAGGTGTTGTTGGGGTTAGGGATTACCTTAACATCTAAGAAAGCTAAAGAGTTATTTGACTCCAGTTCCATAGTGAATTGAATTTTAGGATTGATGGAGTTCAGATGGTTAAGAAATACGGTTACTTTATCAGATGGTAATATAGTGAAAGTGTCGTCCACATACCGCTTGTAAAAACATATCAGCTTTGGACATCTACCATCTACGTCCACCCGTGACGTTTACTTGAAACAACATATCAGCTTTGAACATCTACCATCTAAGTCCACCCGTGATCATGAATGCTGTAAAGTATTCGAAACGTCGGGATAGTATAAAAATCAAGTAAACGCGATAGATTCCGTAAACATAGTTTTATTTCAAAATTAGTATAGATACCTAGTATAGATTAGTATAGAAAAGTGTACAGATATTAAACTAGTTACTTCGTGTACAATCACAATTAACATCGTGCACCAAATGTCGTTTCGAATTTGGAAGAGCTATATTTCCAATACAATGTAAGCTGATTGATTTATTATTATTTGTACATTATCGTGTGATAGTGTTGTCGAACACAGACAATCTTTAATTTGGTTATTCTAAAAGCTATACCAATTGACATGTCTTAGGACAAAGAATTTTTACTTATGATTCCTGGTACAGACTGTCTAGAGATATCTCAGATGGTCCATTCGTCCATCCATCCATCCATCAGCCTTTCAACGTCCACTGCTGGACATAGGCCTCCCCAAGAGAACGCCAAAACGAGCGGTCCCGTCATGGGGGATAGTACCGTAATCGCCACGCTTGGCAGGCGGGTTGGCGACCGCAGTGGATGTTGTTAATACTCGAGGGAGTGCTGCTGCCCACTCCCCTGGCATTCCCTCAGTCGGCTCTTACGACTCCCGTGGGTAGAGAGGGCTGGAACAATTCTAAAGCCGGCCCCACACGGCATGTCAGCTCAGATGGTACCATATATTATTCCGTGTTTCCCATAGTATGACCCAAACATTACTAGTACCTATTGTATGGAATTAGAAATTATCATTATAAGGCAAATGCTGTAAGATATTTAATATTAAACGTAATGTATACAGTTACAAAAAGCAAACATTTATAAAAAATATTCTATAGTTATAGTTTTCTAACAAAGTTCTTTATTTATTTCTCACTCTCAATAATAACAGCATAAAAAGGCCAATTAAGTGGAAAATCTTTCAAATAAACAGTAACATATTCCTGCAACTTAAATGGCAGATATCTTTAACGGCACCTATAAAACAAGTCAAGTGTCTAATCAAGAAGAATAGTTAGACCTAATAGAGAGTTAAAATGAGCAGTTAACGAGAACATTGTTGGGTGGATTGTTAAAGTTTTACTGCGTTTTTATATGCCAATGTGGGTTTACGATTTGGAACTTGGTATATGGATAAGATTCAGGAAGACGGCGAGTTAAGTGGGTTATCTCGTTTAAGTATGAGTATGTCGTATTTCTTATGTGAAAATTGTGGTTTCTATACAAAATAATATAGGAAAGGTTATGAAATAAAACTACGTTTACGGAATCTATCGCGTTTACTTGATTTTCTACTATCACGACGTTTCGAATACTTTACAGCATTCATGATCACGGGTGGACTTAGATGATAGACGTCCAAGGCTGATAATATGTTGTTTCAACGGTTTTGTCTACCCACAGTTATATGATTTTACAAAAGTTGGTATTTTAACCCATCTAATATTCGTTAAGAAACAAAATTTTTTTTAGACTTTCAATGTATGAGATTTTAAGCTAGTATATTCAAATGAGTATAATACTCCTATTTATATTAATTGTTCTTTATATTTAGTGCTCAAAAATTCTACCACAAACAACCAATTATATTATAGGAAAGGTAATCAGTTATTATTTTATATGTGGTAGATTAGTGTACGAATTGGATTTTCAGCAGAGGTGTGTTCAAATGATGCGCCTTTATTACATCATTTTTATGATAGTTCAAATGTTTTTTTTG
Organism: Leucoma salicis; assembly: GCA_948253155.1. Classification (NCBI taxonomy): domain Eukaryota; kingdom Metazoa; phylum Arthropoda; class Insecta; order Lepidoptera; family Erebidae; genus Leucoma; species Leucoma salicis. Next base: position 4,925,107 of record OX411820.1, on the reverse strand, counting down.
CTTTTTTGTATACATTACGTTTAATATTAAATATCTTGCAGCATTTTTTTTCTGTTAGGAAAAAACCGTTTTGGATGCAATTTCGCACACAGATAGTTTATAACCTATTTACCCCAAGAATTAATTATCATTCTTACTAGTATTAAAAATACGAAAGTGAGTTTGTTTGTTATATTTATTAGTTACGCTTTCACACGGTTACTACTTAACCGCCATTTCTCTTCGGACCATTGATGCGACGATGATGGAAGATGGATAGGTATACATTCTAGTAAACAACCGAGCATGTTAGCTGCATAAATATTAATTATATAACAATAATACAACTCGTGATAAATAATTAGTATTTTAACAGATTAAAGCTAGCTTAATTTGCTAACTGTTGAAAATTGTCAGATGAAAACAGTTTTCGCTGCTAAAAAGGGTTTTTGATTAAACTTCGACGTTCTTTCTTTATTTTTCTATGATATTAGTTTGGATATTCATTCCAGCATATGGAGATGAAATTACTGTGAAGTTTCAAGTGATCTTTTGAAAGTTTGGCACTCCGCAGATTGAGTTGTCAAGAAGTTTTATATACGAATAGATTAAGATTTTAGAGAGACCATGTTAAATAAAAATAGACAATTTTGTTACCAGGATCCCCAGCAAGTGGATTGGTTTTATTATTTTTAAATAATGGTGAGATGGAAGAGAGGCTACATACTATGAGAGGAAAATAGAAAAATAAACTTTTAACTAATAATTTAATAAGGATTATATAGTAAGTAATGAAAAAGTTTTCATTGTAATTACTTAATCGTTAATTATAAAGCTGTAAGAGAGCTGTGTCTTTCCATCTATCAATCCATCAGCCTTTCGACGTCCACTGCTGTACATAGGCCTCCCCAAGAGAATGCCACAACGAGCGGTCCTGTGCTGTTTCGCTCATATGGGGGATAGTGCCGTAATCGCCACGCTTGGCAGGTGGGTTGGCGATCGCAGTGGATGTTGTTAATACTCGAGTGCTGCTGCCCACTCCCCCGATATTCCCTCAGTCGGCTCTTACGATTCCCATGGGTGGAGAAGGGGCGGGACAATTCTAAAGCCGGCCCCACACGGCTAAGCGTGCCCCAACACAAAACATTATTTTAATTTTTTGTCTGTTGCAAGGCGGATTATGTTGCAACTTTTTTATTTCATAGCTCTTGAATACATAAAACTGGTATACATTTTATACAAATTTTTAAATCTAATCAATCAAATCCGCTACTACACCGGGAACCTGAGACATAACCTGAAAGTTTAGCCTAGGCTAGTTTTTATAATCCTATTATAAAACTGTAACAGAGCTGTGTCTGTACATATAAGCTATTTGATGATGAAAAGGGATGGTTCCCCTGGTATAGCAATTTTTATTATCCTGACTGCAATAGCTTAGCGGCCTAGAGCACTTTCCCGGAATGGATGGGACGCAAGTTCGAATCCTGCTTGCACTAAAGTTCTCTTTATCCACTTTCACAAATAATTTATTCGTTAAAGTAGATGAGAATGTCAATCAAGTGTTACAGATCGTCAGATACAGATCAAAATATTTAAGAAGTTTAATATTATTTTGGAGGATAACACCAACAATATAATTGTTTATCTAACTTAATTCAAAGCGGATTAAAGTGATACAATTTTATTTAAAGTCGGATATTCTTAAAGCTAATTGTGGTAAAGAACAATAAAATCCGCACCGAAGGTAATCCCGTGATCCACGAGTTATTTCTGGGATACCGAGATTTGAACGTTGATCACGGGATGGTACTTTGTTATATTTCCCCGGAAACTTTATGTAGGTCAAGCTTTAAGTGCGTTTAAACTAAACTTAGTGAAGTAGTTGATGAGTCCCAAACGATTATGTCTGACTTATACAATGTTAGTTGTAATTTTGTTAACGACCTTCAAATGTTTAAAGCAGTAATGTAGGTTCTTTGAAGGACTGTATTGAAACCTTGAACTACTATTTCTCTTCAAATAATTAGTCCATATATATACTAATATTGGTTACAAGCCTCCGCAAAGGAATGGAAATTGGCTTATTAATACCCCAATTAACTTTGTGATTTGTATTTTAACAATTGACGTGTTTAACCATTTTTGTGGAATAAGATTGTCTGTGAACAAGATTTGATATTTTTCCAATTCGAGAGAAACGCTTTTGTCCAATACCAATAAGCTATAATAGGTCTTAAAACACAAAGTGAAAAATGTGAAATCGAAAATAACAGTCACTAGCAGAATGTGAACCTGCATCTCCTGGATACCGTCCAGATTCTTTGCCAATTCAGCCATCGTGACAATTGCTCCTGACTGCTAATTTCGATAACACATTCATACTTAACGTCTTTGGGTGACGCCTGCGCCATCTGTCGGAAGTATTTTCATACATTATACCGACCAGGTAAACTTAATTTTACAATTAAGATTTTACCTAATAATGACGCAAACCCTATAAATATTTAGATATTTTTGTATATATTTTTAGCATTTGACATGCTTAGCACTATACATATGATGCACTATACATATATTATTTTCGATTTCACATTTTTCATTTTGTGTTTTATGTATAGTGCTAAGCATGTTAAATGCTAAAAATATATATAAAAATATCTAAATATATAATAGGTCTTCCTCACGGACACCGATTTCCATATCTTATATATCTTATTAAACCCCTGGCATACATCGAAAATGTACTTTCATTAATTTTATTCCAATATGGTGAGCTCAATTACGGCCAAAAAAATTATCTAGTCAATCTTGAATCTCAGCGTTTGCTTGATGAGATGGGAAAGAACTGCAATTGCTTGAGATTCTGTCAACGATTTATAATTTTAAAAAACTAATTCAGTTCAAAATCGTAACATTTAGTAGGGCATTATTAGAGCACAAAGTGCAATGATAATAAAATTATGATGATATTATCACCGAGTGGGATTTGAACCCGCAAGTTCTGAATTACCGTTCCAGAAGTTATCAGATATCAGTTAATTTGCTCGGAGTCATGATTTTCCAAGTCACATTCTTTCGTATCGTTTTGGGTGATAGACGGATTTTGTGTTCTGGTAACTTGCCGAACACGGCATTTAATATAGTACATTAATAGAATCAGTTATATTTACCATAAAATTGCATCTTATGAAGTGTTATTAAATCAATAGAATTAAATTCAATGTTCTGCGACCGTTTCGGCTTATCATCAACTGCCCAGAATGAAATATTTTTAATTATTCATATATTAAAATTATATCTGTGGTACCGCAAGCTCTGAATTTTCTTTAAAGCTTCATTAGCATTTTAATAAAACACACAAATAATTCTCTATCCGGGTTCCTAATTAATATGCAGAAATGTATTTAATGGATTTTAAGGAAAATTTCCATATGACCCAGTTTTTTCTCTCTCCATTTTGCCAGTGCGTGAATGTACGAAATATTTTAATATTGACAAAGGAATCTACTGGGGAAAATTTTAATAAGAGGCGACTTTTTTTATCGATGTTCGTTAGAGTTGCCACATGGAAAAATCAGCGAACGATGAAAAAGGTTGCCGAAGATAAAAATTGAAACTTTTTGTTTTGTGAACTTTTTGTTCTTTTTGCCTCTTAATGAATTTCATGTAAATGACCATAATTTTGTATTATTATTTTTTCTGTTCATTTGTTGCTTTGTTTAAAATTATTCATATTTTGGAATTGGAGAAAGCGGTAGCAAGTTGTAATGACGTCATAAGGACTGCCGATAGAAGTGAAACCTTAGTAATTATGTATCTAAATAAGTAAAATTACATATCCAGTACGTATTATATGTAATGGATATGTAATTTTATCTATACTATTATAAAGCTGTAACAGAGCTATGTCTGTACATTTAAGATATTCGAGAAAATATGACTGTATTAGGCTATACATATTAGCGTGTATAAACACAAAACTATTTTTTTTTCGCGCATCACGCAAAAACCATAATTTTGATGTAACGTTTTTTGATTGGTATCTCTTGATTAGACTTAAAAACTGGTATACATTTTATCCCGCTACTATATCGAAAACCTGAGATCATCCATCCATCCATCAGCCTTTTGACGTCCACTGCTGGACATAGGCCTCCCCAAGAGAACGCCACAACGAGCGGTCCTGTGCCGACCGCATCCAACGGCTCCCCGTGACTTTGACCAGATCATCGGTCCGTCTGGTGGGGGGCCGTCCTACGCTGCGCCGTCCGATACGTGGTCGCCACTCGAGAACCTTTCTTCCCCAACAGTTGTCAGTTCGTAAAGCGATGTGGCCTGCCCATTGCCACTTCAGCATGGCAACACGGCGGGCTATATCGGTCACTCTCATTCTCCTACGGATCTCCGTATTACGGATTCGATCACGTAGGGAAATACCAAGCATAGCCCGCTCCATGGCCCGCTGAGCGACTTTGAGCCTTGATATGAGGCCAACATTCAGAGACCACGTCTCTGTTCCGTATGTCATCACTGGTAACACACACTGGTCGTAGACCTTCATTTTCAGACACTGCGGAATATTAGACGAGAAGATCTCCCTTAGCTTCCCGAACGCCTGAGATACAACCTAAAAACTAGCTTTTGGCTGCGGCGAAGCTGCGGGCAAAGGCAAGTAACTTATAAATTCGTATTATGGACAGACAGTAATTAGAAAAAACATGTTTTTTATACTACATGATTGGACGGCAAAGTATACTAGAGGCCCATCCGATGGTAAGTAGTTACCGTAGCCTATAGACGCTAGCAAAACCAGAGGCATCATTAGCGCGTCTATCTACAAGGAAAGGGATAGGATATGGAGAGGAAAGATTATAAGGAGACCCAGCATGTCACTGATGCGAACTTGTCTGAATTTTACCCATCTAAAGTTCGCCAAACATATCAACAGGAGTTTCTCTTCAACTTTGGAAAATCCAAAAGTGCACGCCTCATAATCTTCATTTTTCACAATAAAATTGATTATTTGATAAGTAACTAATAATGTATTGGTCTTACTAAGTAGTTTTCAATAAATCACATAGATAGCGCTAATTTCAAAAAGTACTAATGTGGGTTTCGTGTCCTATACGCCATCTAGCGCTAATTTTAAGAAATACTTCTATATTGGTCTATAGAAATAGTTCTCATTAAAGGTATAGCGCTGTAAGCACTGGTTTTAGTATCGAGAGAGTAAATATTCAGTATTTTTTGTTTATTCAATAACAATTAAACCACATCGAATCAGACCGTGAAAAGTAATAGCGCTCTATTCGTAGTTATACTCAAGTTAAAAAGAAAGAAAAGACTCGATTAGTAAAGTATTTCGGTTGTTATCGTGTTAACATACATTACCTACAACAAACGGATGTCCAAGACAGAACTTTTTTAAACAGTTTTTTAACTAGTTTAAATAACAAAAATGGCATAAAAAATATCATGAGTGTCAACAATTGTGTTTTTTCTTGATATGTGTTTATATATATTGTTTTACATGTGCAATATATCATAAATAGAGACATTTTAAGTTTGAAAAATCAGTTGTTTGAAAACGAGAAATTAAGGGTTAAATACAATTATTAGCAGCTAAACAATAAATGTACGAAGCGTTTGGAACGATAGTAAATAATTCAAGGTTTACAGTATCCTGGCATATCTTTGTATTCCTTAGACCAGGGACGACGGTCACCTAGTCTGTTGTCGGTTTGTCTGTCATGATAAAAGCATTAAAAGAAGCTGCATTTTAAGAGTTACCTGAAACAAAAGAGAAGTTGAGTTAATATAGATATTTATTATATTAACACTAAATTGTAATAAGTACCTCTACGTCGTCGCTAGGATTTTATAAATAGAGGTATGAACTCCGGGCTGCTACTGCGAATTTTTCTTTTTAGGAAAAAGCACAATTGCTTTGCCCGACCCGGGGATCGAACCTGAGACATTATGATTAGCAGTTGCATACACTACCGCTACACCACCGAGGCAGTTATAGGAATATTTATAACTATTTTATTTTGCAAAGGTAGTAAAATAAGATGCGGTCTGTTTATTGATAAGCGAATACTGTAACATGCATTGCCGGACACTGGAAATGGATGGGTGGCGAGGGATTTTGGCCTCCAGTGATCTCACTTATCTAAAAAAAACATAACTGCAGGAGTGGTGAGGGTAGTACTTCCCCGGTTGATATGGCACGGGCCTGTTGGGATCAGTAAGGTTCTACCATCAATCAACGAATGCCTAAAATAAATTCAATATCCAGTATAGTGAGACATGCCTTTGAACCCAACGCTCATGTACCTATTAGTATAATTACTTAATTAACTAAAATTAATTAATTAGTTATCTTACGTCAATTCAAGTACACATGTCGGAATCATGCCCCTAAATTATATGTCAATATAAAACTAACTTAGAATGTTGATGTAACTATTAGTGATGTTACAAGTAGGTACGTAGTACATTTAGAACTGCAGCTGATTTTTATGTATAAAAGCTTACTCAGCTGTGTGTGCTTTTGCAGTATCTTTTGTCCATGTGGTTACGGACTAAGAATACAACTGTCACCACCCTATTCTTTCCCATGGGTGTCGTACGATGCCGCTAAGGGAATTAAGCAATTATCACCCATTGCATTACTGGTGGTAGGGCTGGGTACCAAGTGGAAATACTCACTTGCTATCGAGCCCGAGCGGGTACCACCATCTCCTGTGTGACCGGCCATGAAGCACATCGGTGTGAGTTGGTTGCAGCAGGAGATTTATGAGAGGGAGTCAATTCATAGTTCGTTCTACTATCAGAATCCGTTTGGCAGATTTCAAAAGTGAACGAGAAATTATCTCAAGCGAGTTTTCTCTACCACTAGAAGTAATGTATAAAATACTGGCGGAAAGACGGCACATGGCAGGTTTATTTAGTTCCCCTATACTACCCTGTTCGTTGCCCCTAACGACGGGGTGTGAGGTTAGGTATATATTTTCCCGCCTTAACAAAAAAGGCGGGTTGTCTGTAGATTTTATTCCTTGTGCAGGATTAAACACAAAGTGAAAAATGTGAAATCGAAAATAACAGTCACGAGCAGGATTCGAACCTGCATCTCCTGGATATCGTCCAGATGCTTTGCCAATTCAACCGTCGTGACCCTTGCTCCTGACTGCTTTAATGTATGTTGCTAAGCATGTCAAATGCTAAAAATATATATAAAAATATCTAAATATTTATAGGGTTTGCGTCATTATTAGGTAAAATCTTAATTGTAAAATTAAGTTATGGTTGGTATAATGTATGAAAATACTGCCGACAGATGGTGCAGGCGTCACCCAAAGACGTTAAGTAAGAATGTGTTATCGAAATTAGCAGTCAGGAGCAAGGGTCACGATGGATGAATTGGCAAAGCATCAGGACGGTATCCAGGAGATGCCAGTTCGAATCCTGCTCGTGACTGTTATTTTCGATTTCACATTTTTCACTTTGTGTTTAATGTATGTTGCTAAGCATGTCAAATGCTAAAAATATATATAAAAATACCTTGTGCAGGAGTTATTTGTGGTCAAATACAAACCTAAATTTTGAAAAGGGATTCATGCTGACTAGCTCTTAACTTTATACCTCCTTTTTGGTAATTTTTATCGCTAGTCAGTCTGAAGTTTTAAATAAAAGTACAGCAAAGTAAGTCATCCAAAAAATTACGACAAAACCTACTATTAAACTTCTTACAATATTGTTTGCAAGAACCTTATTTCTAAGGGAATTCACATAAAGCGCTGTTAAACCCTAAACTTCAAGGCTTATTTGGGTTCTGCCCTTTGTGCGTCTAAATTATTTATTTAATATACACGTTGGTATAATAAAGGGTTGCCCCAACAGAGCGTTAAAAGTTTCTTTTTAACATCGTTTTTTAATGTTTTGTGGATTTTGCTGTGGCTAGCGTACCATTACTTTTTATGAACGCTTCCATAAAAATCTCCAGGTAAAGTAAAGATTAAATGTGTTTTAAGAGGAATACGCTGTAATAGAATTCGTTACACGAAAGCGAAATACGAATAATTCTGGTGTTACCTATAGGTAGAACTCTCAGGACTTACAGGAAATTTGCAACTGTACAATTTTGTATTATGGCATGCGTTGGCTATAAATGCTATAATAGCCTTCTTTTTTATTTTAAGTCAATTAGTAGTATTTTTTTTAATATCAGTTGCATCGGATTGGCTGCATGTCATAATGAAGAAAATATGTATTCGAAAGGACTATTAGGTACATCCGATGCGCCTGCCATGTTTACCTAATCAATATAATCGACCTTTTGTTTTTTAAAGCATTGTTAAAATCTGAATTACATTTTTGGAATTGATTAAGAAATTGTGCGTAAAATGCCACAATAAAAAATCAAGATCAGTTCTAATATTATTAGTTACATTACTTATAAAAAATCTAGACAATAATCACATGGTTTTGTTATTTAAAAAAGCTGTTTGATCTCACAATTGGTATAGTTAATAGTTTATGTTATTATAGTTAATAGATGGCACTGCTTATATTAGTCTTTCTTTTATTATCAATATTAGACAAACTCAAAATTGTCATTCTGAATTCAAATAACAAAGTAATATTTAGATATTTTTATATATATTTTTAGCATTTGACATGCTTAGCACTATACATTAAACACAAAGTGAAAAATGTGAAATCGAAAATAACAGTCAGGAGCAGGATTTGAACCTGCATCTTCTGGATACCGTCCAGATGCTTTACCAATTCAGCTCAGCTTTTTTACTTTGTGTTTAATGTATAGTGCTAAGCATGTCAAGTGCTAAAAATATATATAAAAATATCTAAATATTTAAAGGGTTTGCGTCATTATTAGGTAAAATCTTAATTGTAAAATTAAGTTTACCTGGTCGGTATAATGTATGAAAATACGTCCGACAGATGGCGCAGGCGTCACCCAAAGACGTTAAGTATGATGTGTTATCGAAATTAGCAGTCAGGAGCAATTGTCAGGATTTGCTGAATTGGTAAAGCATCTGGACGGTATCCAGAAGATGCAGGTTCAAATCCTGCTCCTGACTGTTATTTTCGATTTCACATTTTTCACTTTGTGTTTAATGTATAGTGCTAAGCATGTCAAATGCTAAAAATATATATAAAAATATCTAAATATTTAAAGGGTTTGCGTCATTATTAGGTAAAATCTTAATTGTAAAATTAAGTTTACCTGGTCGGTATAATGTATGAAAATACGTCCGACAGATGGCGCAGGCGTAACCCAAAGACGTTAAGTATGATGTGTTATCGAAATTAGCAGTCAGGAGCAATTGTCAGGATGGCTGAATTGGTAAAGCATCTGGACGGTATCCAGAAGATGCAGGTTCAAATCCTGCTCCTGACTGTTATTTTCGATTTCACATTTTTCACTTTGTGTTTAATGTATAGTGCTAAGCATGTCAAATGCTAAAAATATATATAAAAATATCTAAATATTTAAAGGGTTTGCGTCATTATTAGGTAAAATCTTAATTGTAAAATTAAGTTTACCTGGTCGGTATAATGTATGAAAATACGTCCGACAGATGGCGCAGGCGTAACCCAAAGACGTTAAGTATGATGTGTTATCGAAATTAGCAGTCAGGAGCAATTGTCAGGATGGCTGAATTGGTAAAGCATCTGGACGGTATCCAGAAGATGCAGGTTCAAATCCTGCTCCTGACTGTTATTTTCGATTTCACATTTTTCACTTTGTGTTTAATGTATAGTGCTAAGCATGTCAAATGCTAAAAATATATATAAAAATATCTAAATATTTAAAGGGTTTGCGTCATTATTAGGTAAAATCTTAATTGTAAAATTAAGTTTACCTGGTCGGTATAATGTATGAAAATACGTCCGACAGATGGCGCAGGCGTAACCCAAAGACGTTAAGTATGATGTGTTATCGAAATTAGCAGTCAGGAGCAATTGTCAGGATGGCTGAATTGGTAAAGCATCTGGACGGTATCCAGAAGATGCAGGTTCAAATCCTGCTCCTGACTGTTATTTTCGATTTCACATTTTTCACTTTGTGTTTAAAGCAATATTTATTGTAAATAAAAGGAAGTTGAAATATTTTATTGGAACAGGTAAAAATTTTATAGAGCACCATCTAGCGTTGGAATCACGCGACTCTGGGATTATAATGCAACTGAATTGAAAACTGTGACAAGAGGTAATGAAACACCAATCTACTGGCATACGTAAACTGGTTCATTTATGTATATTCAAGCTTTATTCTTATTAAGTTAAAACACCCATACTCCACCTGATGTTAAACGGTTGCCGTAGCCTATAGATGTTTGCAACACCAGAGGTATCACTCGCGCGTTGCGATATCCAGAATAGGCATAGTAGGTGGATAGGAAGAAAAATAAGGAGAGAATAGGTAGGATACTGTGGCGCTCGTATAAATGTTGTCTCTCGCGTATCTAGGTATTGAATCAAACACGGTCTTGACACGTCTGTTTATTATATTGTTACAATCAAAACTGATGTGCCGTAGGCACAGTACATCCCCCTTATTTATAAAAAAGGCTATATAATAATAATACACAAAATATATTCTAAAAACTAAATTTCTACTGTAAACACTTATGTAATTTCGCGCACTTTTCACTGATTCCATCCATCCATCTGCCTTTCAACGCTGCCATAGGCCACTGCTGGACATAGGCCTCCACAAGAGAACGCCACAACGAGCGGTCCCGTCATGGGGGATAATGCCGTAATCGCCACGCTTGGCAGGCGGGTTGGCGATCGCAGTGGATGTTGTTAATACTCGAGGGAGTGCTGCTGCCCACTCCCCCGGTATTCCCTCAGTCGGCTCTTACGACTCCCGTGGGTAGAGAGGGGTGGGACAATTCTAAAGCCGGCCCCACACGGCCACTTTTTTTTTGTTTCACTGATTATATCTACGATTATTGGTTATATCACTAAGAGTGGATTCAACCAAACTCGAATATATACCGAGAATAATCTATTCCACGATTTTATTCTCTTAGATAATCAACAGTCGTTTTTCCACGCCATCTGACGTATCGCTTATACTTGGAATAGCTATTCGCGAATAGCGAAGTGAATGTAATACCCAGCAAAAAGAAATTGTTCTACAAACGGGACAGTGTATAGCTTAACTCATCTCAACTCTTATTTTTCGTATTATAGCGTGAGAAAGCAGCTGTCACGCGTCCGAAACCGATATTGGTTTCGAAAAATGACAGCACAAAAAAATTGACGCCATTTTTGAAATTCTTGGATTTACTCTTTATTCGATGCTTATGGGTGGTATAGTGATTATTCCCAAATAGGCTCGCCATTCTTCGAATTGTTGTTGGTAAAATGTAAAATTGATTTATTCTCGAGTAAGTAGCGATTGTTGATCACGTCGGGGTCACCACTGTGGCGCTCGTATAAATGTTGTCTCTCACGTATCTAGGTATTGAATCAAACACGGTCTTGACACGTCTGTTTATTATATGGTTACAATCAATACTGATGTGTCGTAGGCACAATACTAAGGAGAGGATAGGAAGGCTAATAAGGAGAGGATAGGGAGGGGGTTTGGGCCTCCGACGCTCTCACTTACCATTTGAAAAACAACGGTAGGTAAGGCTCTACCACTAGAGAAATAACTAAGCTACCGTTTTTCAAAAATCTCATATAAAAAGATTGGGTATCCAAAAAGTTCTAGGGCAATCTATATCTTATAAGAGTGACAACATCCTTATTCAAATTAGTTCCACAGAATCACATCTTGCAAGTTTTAGGAACATGTCGTATCTATAATTCAAATCTAAATTGGAAGACGGCACAGACATTTTAAGTAGTGTCACGCTAAGATTAGAAAATATAATTTGAAATTTAGTCTACGTGGGTACAAATGAACTACAAATATATGCAAAAAGTAGGAGTCTCCAATTTTTCCTAAAAGTATTCCTTTTTTTTTGGTAAATTGGTGCTAATTACGAATGGTAGTCATAGTGATTGCTTGTCCCAGTATGGAAAGGCTTGACCGTGGAACTACCACCCTCTCACAGAAGATTAGCGTGAAACAATGGCAGGCACTCCTCTGTTATTCACCGTTCCAAAACCCCGAAGTTCTAGTCCAATCCTCATTCTTTCCTTATTCTCCAGCCAGTGTTGGCGTGTGATGCTTCTGGTATTTCTAGCCTCTATAGCCTGCGGTAAGCGCTAGGTACATTTTTCCCCGTCTAAACAAAAAAAAAAGCTATTAAAGTACTGGCATAACATAAAATTTCTATTAGTTTTAGAAAAAAAACAACTATTCTTAGTAGTAAGAGCCTATCCGTAAAACCATGGACTGAAAAAACAGTGGTAACAAGTTCGATTCGCAGTCCAGACCTTGTCTGGATTTTGTACGGTATACAGTTCTGACTTTTAGTGATTTTTTAAAATTATGCGTTACGTATTAATGGTTCATCAATTTTTAAGCTCTAATAATATTATAACTTCAAAAGTGAGTTTGTTTTTTACGCTTTTACCCCATAACTGCTGAAGCCGTTTATAATGATATTTTGTTACATATCCTATTTTGGAGCCAAGAAAAGGAAAGGGCTACTTTTATCTTGTTCCTATGGAAAAGCTATCCATATTGAAAAAATGTGCTGTAGAGTGGCGCAGACAAAGCCGCGTACAGATTCTAGTGTTTCTTGCTATCTCAAGGTACACAATGTTTCTCTTCTCCTGAGCCGTTTTGAAGATGCCTTGTGAGTAAGAGATTTTATTTGACTTTACATTTCACTCCCGACTTAGTTTTATTCTCTTTTAATTGCAGTATTGTCCAGAAGCTGGAGAAAAATGGAGCCGTGGTTAAATTCCGTATAAGATGTTTTTGTCATACCTTTTTCTGTCCCACTAATTGGGCACGGGTCTCCTCTCAGATTGAGAGAAGAGAAATATCTCAGGCATGCAAATTTCCTCACGATATTATCCTTCACCGAGCAGTGACAAATTGTAAACAAATAGATACACACATCATTTCGAAGAATCTCGAAAAGTCAGAGGTGTGTGCCGTACGAGGTTTGAACCTTAGCAGTCCTTGGTTTTACCGCTATACAATCAAAACATTTCTAGTTTACATCTGTTGATAATTATGGATAAGATAAGCCGCAATGCTACTCGATTAACTACGTGCGTGAATTTATCGCCCCACGCACGTAAATACTCTGCTTAGGTAATCTAATTTCGAGTGTAAGTGTCATAGCTTCACAAGCCCCGTACATCTCACGGTACTGTGTAATATTATAAAACTTTTATGACTGTTGTAATTTTTACATTATTCTATCATAAATTTAATATTCGTACAAGTTTACGTACACATGTAAAAAATCTAATAACAAAAGCTGTAAAGTTAGGCCTTTTATACATCTATCAAAAATATATAGCTACGTTTATGCAAAGTACCTAATGAATATATCTCAGCTTGTTATACAGAATTACTCAATTTAGATATTTTATAACAACGTGACATTAGTTTACCTTTTTTTTGGTAAGGAAAATATGTACCTAACCGCATACCCCGTCGTTTGGGGCAATGAACAATGTAGGGGGCCCTCATCCACTAAATAAATCCGCCGTGCGCCGTCTCTCCGCATATATTGGCAGATCGTTGGAACTGTGAGACATTACTTGAGCAATTAACGTTTAGAAGCGAACTGCCCTGCGGTTTAAGCCGCATTTTTTAAGAAAATCGTTCGTTTGTGTGGTCTCTAAGGGTTCGAGCGTGATGATTTCTAAACTATTTTGAGCCGTATGTTTGTTTGCCACATACGTAGTATAAAATATATAGCATAAAAACTTTTTTTGATGAGAAGAACTGGAGTAACGCTTAAAGAAACGGCGGAAGGTTGCATGTTATTTGGTACAATGTATATTAGATGAAAAATATACGTATAATCATGGACATGTAAAAATATTCGGACATAGTCTCGCTAACACAACTTTGTGTCGCTCAGAGCCGGCCAGTTCGCTGTATGTACATGCCTACACGCACACATTCACACGTTAGTCAGCCATTGCCCGAGTAAACGTTATCACAGTCAGTACGTATACGCTGCAAAAAAATATTAAAATACAGCATGTCTTGTATGGTGAAATGGTGTAAAAACCGTAGTGACCGGAAGAAAAAAATTCAGGAGTCACATTTCATAGGTAAATGAATAATTTAATCACTTAGTTCCCTATTTTATACATTAAATTTAATAATTATTCACTAGAACAAAATAATTCAGTATTGCTAATATTCACTAGTGCAAATTACCCGAAATATGGGAGTTTTATAGTTCTATATTTATTACATTTTTATACTCAGATTTTTTATTTTGTAGAGTAAAATGATATTTGATTGCCACGTATCGTTAATAGTATTGTTGTAGTCTGCGTTATCGAAAACATATTATTCATATTTTTTTTATTATAATACATTTTCTGGTGGTTTGAATTTGCGTTGGTCAGTAGGATAAGTAGCATGAATTTATTATTATAGTGGCATTTACAAAATCTAAATTAAAGTAATCATACCTATTGTAATATGTTTTAACGTATTGATGAGATGATAGAATGTCAATCATTGACGTCGCTCTGTCAAAAATTTTATCGTATATTTTTAATTCATTAATATTTAATATTTCTAGTAAAATTCCAGTATTTGTACACTTTGAATTCCATATCACACTGTAAATCGAATAATATCGACAATTGTGGTTTTTGGTCTTAACAGGATTTTAATGTACGCGTGAGTAACGACACATTACCTAACATTTTACTACTTTTTGCATAAACTGTTATCCTTGTTCTTTGACAACCCGTGGTGCACTCGCTTGCATGCACACATACTATCACCTATTGGGGCTGTTAGATATTTTGCTTACCGTCACGTAAACACAATTAATAATGGCACCACGGGAGAATATCTGCTCTGAATGTCTTAAAAAATACCTAACAGGGACTTCTTAAGTTGCTGTGCATGCAAATATAAATACGATTTACCGTGTATCAATCTAGCGCAAAAAAGCTTTGCAAACATGGATGTCAGTCAAAAGTCCTGTTGGAAATGCCCGGAATGCCGCTGTAAAGAAAGCAAATCTGATAATACTAACACCCCGGTTCGGCTTTCTACTCACACACCAAGACAAATGCATGCATACATCTCACCAGACAATAATGTTACCATGCGAAAGAATATTTCTGATAAATCTTCACACTGTTCTTATGACAACCAATATGTTAAGGAAAGCTCGCTCCGTGATATTATTAAACAAGAGCTTACATCAGCATTGAAAAATAACTATTAAAGAGTTAGTTTCTGATCAATTAAAAAATATCAACACTCAAATTATGGAATTCCATGATGCATTTTCTTTCTTTAACATGCAGTTCGAGAATCTAACAAAAAGTCTGAAAGAGAAGGATGAAACCATAAATAAGCTACTTACCGAAAATGAGATTTTACGTGATAATATCAATGACCTCTCCACTCGTTTGTGTATCGTTGAACAAAATATGCGAGAATGCAATGTCGAGATCAGTGGTTTACCAGAATATAGGTCCGAAAATCTTGTAAACACTGTCAAACAGTTAGTTACTGGAAGTGAATTTCAAGATACAGACTTGCTAAAAGTCACACGAGTAGACAAATTAAATAGAGATAGCGATCGACCACGCACCATTGTTGCAAAATTTCGTAGTCCACGACAACGCGACAGCATATTAGCAGCTGTAGTTAACTACAACAGGAAGCATGCTCAAGAGAAACTGAATTCTCACCACTTAGGCATTGTTGGCAACCGTGTACCTGTCTTTGTAAACGAACACCTAAGCCCAACTAATAAACAACTACATGCAGCAACACCTAAAACAGCTAAAGAAATGTCTTATAAATTTGTGTGGATACGTAATGGCCGAATCTTAGTTCGCAAAGATGTTAACGAACAGGCAATTTTAATTCGCAACTTAGAAAGCCTCAAACTACTCAAAAAGTAATCCTATCACATTATAACTAGCATTTTCTATTAAGTACCTATTTAGTTTAATCATGCTCAAGTGTTATATATTTAATAATAATGGTTGATTTATTACTATATTATCAAAATGGGCGCGGTCTTAGAACTAAGACTGACGATGTTTATAAAAATATCTTACTTGCCAATTATGACATTATTAGCTTAACTGAAACATGATTAAAATCTAGTATTAACAGTAGCGAGTTTATAGACCAAAGATATCTAGTACACCGTAGGGACAGAATATGCCATGGTGACGCCAAAATAAATGGTGGTGGTATTTTAATTGTAGTCGCAAGGCATACAAAAATCGGTGAGAATGCGACAATGGGAGAGTAGTTACGAGGATTTATGGATTATTTTAGAGTTGTATATTAATAACTGTGTCAAAAAAATTGCATTATGTTTGGTATACCTTCCACCTCCACTTAAATTGGCCTGTCTATCGAATTTTTTAAGCCATTTTAACAATATTTTAAATAGTGTGGACAATGTTATTATTGTTGGACACTTTAGTCTAGGATTTATTAAATGGACTTGTAAGACCAACGAACATTACACTACACCATCTAATTACAACTCCCCACTAGGTATTTCTTTAATTGATTTTATTGCTATTAACAACCTTTACCAGCACAACCATATTTCAAACGCAGACGGCCGTACACTTGATCTTGTTTTAAGTAATATTCCCAACCTTACTGTTGCTCATGGCTCCGACTCTATAAGCAAACTTGATCCTCATCATCCCTTTTTACAAATATCTATACCCTTCACAACTAAAATACATAATTTAACCCCTAATTACCGACCTGCGCACAATTACTTCAAAGCGGACTACAATAACATTTTGTATGACTTGAAAAACTGTTACATTGAACACAAAGTTAACCAGTGTACAGATATCAATGAATCTGTTAGTGTGTTATACAATATTTTACATGACACAATTGAAAAACATGTCCCAAGATATAAAAAAAAACAAGTCTAATTACCCACCTTGGTTTTCCAATAATTTGAATAAAATGTTATCTGAAAAAGAAAAAATCAGACGAGTCTATCGTAAGTATAAAAACCCTCGAGACAAAATTTGTTTTGAGATTCTCCGTAATCGTTGTCATAAACTTTTGAACTCCTGCTATAAAACATATAAATATAATATAGAACTTAATATTCAGGAAAATCCTAAGGCCTTTTGGCGTTTCATTAAAAATAAAAGACGTCCAGAAAGTTCAATTCCTTCTGAAATGCATATGAATGACACAAAGGCTTGTGGTGGTCTTAATATTGCTAATTTATTTGCTCAACATTTTTCTTCAGTATTTAATAATAAAAGTTCCTTCAAACATCCATCCTTTTCAATCTGTTACAATAACCTCAGTAAAGTTAGTTTTTCTGAGAAAGAAGTCTTAGCTGTACTCAATCATTTAGATACATCTAAAGGCCCCGGACCAGATACTATACCTCCCATCTTTATAAAACGTTGCAGTGAGACTTTAGCCTTACCATTAGCTATTATTTTTAATCGATCTATTGAACACGGTATCTTTCCTGACGCTTGGAAAATCGCGAGAATTGTTCCTATTTATAAAAAAGGTGATTCCAGTGATGTAGCCAATTATCGCCCTATATCGATTCTATCTTGTTTCTCAAAAATATTTGTCCAATTATTACAAAACACTTAGAGCCTCTCATTTCATCTAGTCAACATGGTTTTAAACGTAGGCGAAATGTAGACACAAATTTAACGGAATCATATCTTACATTTCAATGTCTCTAGATAAAAGACAAGAAGTAGATGCTGTATACACAGATTTCTGGAATGCATTTGATAAAGTAGACCATCAACTATTTTTATCTAAACTTAAATTTAGTGGTGTACATGTCTCTCTATTAAGATGGTTTTCATCCTACTTGTCTCATAGATCACAGATCATTTCACTCAATGGACATGAATCGTATCCATACTACGCTGAATCAGGGGTTCCACAGGGATCCCATCTTGGACCAATCCTTTTTACTTTGTTTATTAACGACATAACCACTGAAATTCATCATTGTAAAGCCTTAATGTTTGCAGATGATCTTAAAATCTATAAAACCATAACTTCTCAAAGCGACTCGTTCCTTTTGCAAAATGATCTAGACAAATTAAAAAAAAATTGTAAATTGGTGTTTTGCAAATGGTATGGTACTCACACGTACAGAAATGCTGCCATATAAAATATACACAAAAAACACCCACTTAGCTCTTCTTATAACATTAACATGACTATTCTAGATCAGGTAAGCGAGGTTCGTGACTTAGGTGTAATAATAGACAGTAAAGTTAGCTTTAAAAATCACATCGATAGTATTGTCACAAAATTTTCCCAAATACTTGGATTTGTGATACGCTACACCAAAGGTTTTCAACTACAGCGTACCAAATGTATCCTTTACAATGCTTTTGTACGCAGTCGATTAGAATATGCAAGCATTGTATGGAATCCCCAATACGCGGTTCACTCACAGCATATCAAGGGGATTCAGCGTGCATTTACCAAACACCTTGCTTGTGCATCTAGTGGTATCTCTCATAGACGCCCGTACAAACAACGACTAAAATATTTCAAAATGTATTCTTTATATGAAAGACGCTTGGTCCAAGATCTATCTTTTTTACATAAGCTGATGAACAACAGGGTAGATTGCGACGAGTTGGTGTCACGTATCAACCTAAAAGTTCATCATAAAATACCTAGATATCCTATATCTAACATCTTCTCCATAACTCCCTCCAAAACAAATATCGGCTCCAACTCTCCTCTTCATCGACTCTGCAATGGATTAAATACGGTCTCCAAGCGCCACCCTGACATAGACATTCATTTTGACTCAAAGAATAAATTTAAATGCAAAATCTTTAAGGCCTTTGAAATCTCCAACAATGGCAATAGCGTTATCAGATAAAATAATTCACTTAACATTATTTATTATATATACATTTTAATCAAAATTTGATATTCAGTGTTCGGTATATTACCTTTTTAGATTTTAACTATCATTCTTACAAATATATAATTAAAATATGTATTTAACTAAAATTTCCTATAGGTGTATATTAAACATATTATCATCATTCATATAATAAGCATGCTGGTCTATCCGTAATTGGCAAACGTATCAGTCGTATACTTTATGAATAGAATAAAAGTCAATGTATACATTTGCTGTGGATGAACCTTAATAAATAATATTTAGATATTTTTTATATATATTTTTAGCATTTGACATGCTTAGCACTATGCATTAAACACTCACTTTGTGTTTAATGCTTAATAAATAAATAAATAAATAAAACGTAATAAAATTGCATTTGCGAGTGTTATTTATGTTCATAAGAAAATCTCATTTAACGAAAGCGACATAAAATAAGGTGGTAGATGCCCACCGTATATGTCTATTTGTCTGCCAATCTGTATTTGTTAAAGGGTAAATTTGGCTAACATGGTATCCCTAAATTCACTCACACATAGATAGCCGCCGCCATTACCTAGCCTCAATTCTGTCTTAGCGAGACGCAGTCCGTTTCTTATACGTCCATGCGTATAATATATTATATATCTTTGTATGTGTTGATAAGTTTGATAACGTTCAGCCTATGAACATTGCTTGTCAATGATGGTTATGATTTTCTTCAATTACTTTGAATACGTAAACTCTATCAACAAAACACGGAAAATTAAAAGTTTTACTACAATTCCCTTGAGCTCCTAACTTGAATTCATTAAAATTAATTTTGCAAGCGACGCGGCTGGCATTACTACGGCCGTTAAGTAGGTGCCTGTGCTTACACTCTGCGATATTACAGGGATTAAGTTTCAAGAAAAAAATATAAACGAATTCAGCGAAAACGAGCCGACGACATCCGAATAATCCTTAGTGTTGGGACATAAGACTAGCGGATTATCGAGCAGTTAATATAAGTAAGTGGTCGGTTAATATAAGACTTATATTTTATTAGTGTTACAAGAATTTATTTTTTATTTTTGAGTATAATATGTATGACGCAATACTATACATTTGACACGCTTTATATTCATCAAAATAATTTTATCTCTTGATTAACGTCAACATTTCAGATGAGTTACATGAGCAGTGACAAAAATCACATTCACTATAATATTTTATTTATTTTTATTTATTCAGCACATCAACAATGTAATTACTACAACATGTATACAATAACATTTATAAAATAGATGACACATGTAATTGCGCAGATTACAGAAATGCATAATAATCACTTTATGTAATAACATTATATAAAACTAGCCTTTGCCCGCGCTCCACTGCAGCCAAATGCCTGAGGTTTCCGATATAGTAGCGGGATAAAATGTATACCAATTTTTAAGTCTAATTAAGAGCTATCAAATAGAACTAGTTGCACCAAAATCCGTTTAGTAGTTTTAGCGTGATGTGTGAACGAACAAACAGACAAAAATCTAAAAAAAATTGTTTTGTGTTTAGACACGCCTATATGGCCTATTGGCCGTGTGGGGCCGGCTTTAGAATTGTCCCACCCCTCTCCACCCATGGGAGTCGTAAGAGCCGACTGAGGAAATACCGGGGGAGTGGGCAGCAGCACTCCTTCGAGTAGTAACAACTTCCACTGCGATCGCCAACCCGCCTGCTAAGCGCGGCGATTACGGCACTATACCCCATTCTTGGGGAGGCCTATGTCCAGCAGTGGACTTCAAAAGGATGACGGATGGATGGATATAGCCTATTACAGTGATATTTTTCTCAAATATCTTAAATGTACAGACATACATATGTAGCTCTGTTACAAATTTATAATAATATAGATAAAAAACTAAGTGACAGTTACACAGATAATCTATACTATTAAATATAAATCTGTAACAGAGCTGTGACTGTACATTTAAGATATTTGAGAAAAAATTACTGTAATAGGCTATATAGGCGTGTCTAAGCCCAAAGCGATAATGAAACTTAAAATTGACTAATATTTAAAGTAGCATAAACGGGTTTTTTTTCGCGTATAAAATAGGTGAAATTATTAACTACCTTTTACCCGACGTTTCAACTGCGTTGCAGCAGCCGTGGTCACGGGACAACTAAAAGGAACTAAACTAGAAGGAAATAAATAGAATTCCACAATATAAGCCCGGCTAGGACCTTTTATTAAAATGTGTCGTTTGTTAGAAAGTGTCTGTATGACGTGAATTTCATGCAGAATACATCAATGGGATTTCTTTTTGATTATCTTTTACCGTAGATATTTCATTACATAATCGATGCCATAACTTTTTAATTTCTTAATTCTACGTAGCCTTTACCACGGCATGCACGTGCTACAATGGACATTATTATTTTCACCCGGTATAGCATAACTTGCAAGCATACTGTCATCTGAGATATTATATAATATTTATTGCCAACGCTTTGCAACTGTCAGTTGCTTTGTACAAAACGGATATTGTGTTGAGCCTTTTAAGATTAGTTCATGGGCCCTAATATAATGGTAAAGAGGACTAGAAGAGTAAAGATGATAAATAGAAATGTGGATTAGCAAAGAAAGCCAATATGCATTACGTTTGTTATTAGAATTTTACAAAATTTGCATCATGCTAGTCATGTAAAATAAACATATATTTAGGTAACATATTATTTGAGAAAGTGGAATAAGAGAGCATTACTGTGAGCGGGATTCAAACCGGCATCCCTTCTAATCCGCGGAAGTGTTCTAGACCGCTAAGCCAACGCAAGCACTGACGGTCAGTGATAATAGTCTGAATTTTAATTGCAAAATTAATCTTACTATATCGGAATAATAAATGTAAATGCATCCGATAGGTGGTCGCAAAGATATCTAAAAGCAATTGTAAAGTGGAGATTGGGAGTAGCCGTCAGCGACTGCGATGGTTTTATACATCCTTATAAAAAAATTCAAAGTAGTCAGTTTTATCCGTGTGGTGACGGACTAAGATTACAAATTACCACCCCATTCTTTCCCATGGGTGTCGTATTAGGCGACTAAGGAAAGTAAGCAATTATCATCCATTGCATGACTGGAGGTAGGGCTGGGTACCAAGTGGGAGTACTCACTTGGTATCGGGCCCGAGCAGGTTGGTACCACCATCTCCTGTGTGACCGGCCATGAAGCACAACGTTGCGTTTTGGCTGTAGCAGGACATAGCCGTTTATTCTTTCATTTCATATAGGTGAAATAAAATGGTGAGCAGCGGCTTGACAATACTCTCAATATAGTTGAGTCCATGAGCAACGGTTACCATTTACCATCAGATGGGCCGTGGCTCGTTTGCCATAAGACGTAATAAAAAAAAAAGTCACGAGGACTGCCGACAGAAGTGAAAACTTAAAACTATAAACAAACAGTTGTTATTTTTGTATATCCAAATTAATTGTTTGATCTTAAATTAAAACTTGTAAATCTTTAATTATTCATAAAAAATATTATTTAAATTATTTATTTCTTCATTCACGGCTGGCCCAGGGCAATAAGTTATACTAATAGGAACAGATAGAGTGATATCGTTAACACGTCATGTGACCACAGGGTTCGGTGACGATGACGCGAGTTCCATGATTTTTGTTCACTCACAAAATGCTCAACGCACCTAAAGAATTTTACACTTCAAAAATCCACTCGGTGGTCTTCTGGAGAAGACACAGACACATTCATCACTATCATTATGTATTTCACATTTTTGTGCTGTGTATTTCAGGAAATGGTCTAGAATCTTTAGTTCTTTACAATAAAATAATAAAGTAAATTTAAGCTCAACGATTTTGTCACAAATCGAATCAAGAAGTCTTTGTACAAGAATCGTTTGCTTGAATTAATTTACGTAATCTTTAATTGACAGCTGGCGAAATATCGGGAGGTTTATATAATCTGTATCTTAGATAGATCCAAAATATTATAAAGCTGCAACGGATTCTGTACATTTAAGATATTTGGCAAAAAATTACTGTTAGAGCTACTTACGCGTCTCTGAACACAAAATATTTATCGCAATTTATCTCTGTTTGTTTATTTGTTCGCACTTCACGTAAAAAGTACTGAACGGATAACAACTATTTTGTTTGATAGCTCTTGATTAGACTTAAAAATTGGTGTATGTTTTATCCCGCTACTATAGCGGAAACTTGAAATATAACTATACTTTTGTGTACGGCGGAGCTGCGGGTCAAGGCTATTTAAATTATATTCAAATTCAAAACTACCTTTAGTTCATAGGCTTATTATGTAGTACTTAAAATTGTCAACGTTACTAATTACTAACACGAGCGCTTGAGGCAAGTGGATCCGCAATGTCACGATAGCAATCGCCACAAGCAGCCGAATTCCGTAGTAAGGCTTCTCATGAGAAGAACCCGGCAAAAAACTCATGTGCCACTTTTTTTAGTCTACAAATTTCTTACAATATTTAAATTTTTATACTAATATAGGTAATGCACCAAGAACATAAATATTATAACAAAAAAGTAAAATTTAATAATGTTATAAAATAAAAATAATAAGTAATTTTATAAAATAAAAAGTTGATGTTCTTTTTGTGTTGAAACATGAACAATTTGGTAAAATACGAACCTTCATAGAAAATCAGCGTTGCAGTATTTACATGTTTGATGCCCTGTGACACTTACCTGCAACCTGTTACTTACTCTTTTATAAAGACAAAAAGAAAATTAAATCACGCTAATGGAAACTTTAAATCTACTCAGACACGATGACGATTATTTAATTGCCTCGAGTCTCATACTAATCTATTCGCTTCATGTGACGTTGGAATACTGCCGTAGAAACGATACACATGTGAGTAGGGACAGAAAAAATTAAAACATCACTTAAAATATAACAATAGACTTGACTATCGTATTATAAACATTAATAATAAATGACTAAAACAAGCAAAACACGGGAATTTATTGTTCATTTTTAAATTTAAGGAACTTCAGAAACTCATGTGTACTCCGTGGTTGCAGCCTATAATTCTATATTCAAAATAATTTATTAAATTAATTTCTTACTAATATTATGTGACTAGGCTTTGTTGCGGCTCCACCGCAACCAAAAGCTAGTTTTTAGCGGGATAAAATGTATACCAGTTTTTAAGTCTAATCGAGATCTATCAAATAAAAAAAGTTGCATTAAAATCCGTTCAGTCGTTTCTGCGTGATGCGCGAACAAACAAACAGACAAAAAAATGTAAAAAAAAATGTTTTGTGTACAGACACATATACAGCCTAATTCTGTCATTTTTTCTCAAATATTTTAAATGTGTGTAACAGACACAGCTATGTTACAACTTTATAATAGTAATAGATGATGATTGTGTTTGTTATATTACTCAAGTAGAATATAGGTAAAACATAAAAACATAGCATCACGCCTGTATTCCCCGAAAGGGTAGGCAGAGGTGTATTACACACCCACGACTCGCCAGCTATGTTTAAGTCCCACGTAATAGGGGGCGAGCCTATTGACGTCTACCGGGCACATTTCCAAACTCCGGGCTGCTGCTGAGAATTTTTCTTTTTAGGAAAAAGCTGAATTCCCGACCTGGGGATCGAACCCGAGACCTCATGATTAGCATTCGCATACACTACCGTTACACCACCGAGGCAGTTATAATATAGGTAATATCATAGCTAATCACTTAACCAGGATCATACGATGTAGTTCGCAAACGACAAAACTTCTAACGGATCAGTTCAGCAAAATTTCTCCGTTGCCAGTCTATCCGTCTATATTTTAGCACTTGACATGCTCAGCTACTCTTATCACGCTATCAAATAGTATGAATTTTAATTGCAAAATCAAACTTAATATATTGGATTAATGCATGTAAATGCATTCCGATAGAGGGCGTTGGTCGTTAAGACAAATGTGATAAGAAGATTGATGATGTCTAAAAGATAGTACTGTAGCTCAGTGGATTAGAGCACTTCCCCGTATAGGAAGGGACACAGGTTCGATTCCCGCCTGTACTAAAATACTCTTTTTCCTTATTCACAAATTATAATTTGTACTTTAATTCCTGTAGGATAACTGTTTTACATATATATATTAATGTGCTGTAGATATATTATATTCACCCAATTCAGAAATTGACACGGTTGAAGTCGTGATTATATAATATTATAGGATATAGTCAGCACGAAGTAGAGCTAACATAGGTGCTGATAAAAAATAAAAAAAAATCCTCTGATCAATTCACTAATGTAGTGGCCATAAATTGGACAGTATTCGCTAGTGTCTTACAAATTCGATCTTTAGAAGTTAAGCTTCGATTTATTGAGAGTTTAGAGCTACTTAAAATCATGTTTCCGTTACTCTTTTCCAGCTTAATGACAAAAATATTGCTTAGGCGGGAAAAAATTTACCTAACCGCACACCCCGTCGTTTCTCTCCGCCTGTACTAGCGGACCTCTGGAACTTGTAGAAACATGTCCTAACCGTAAAAACCGTTCCATATTAATGTTTTGTGCGGAAAAGAAATGTTTTTATCAAAAAGTATAACTTTAACTTACTGTCTGAGGTCATATATATGTGTGTTATATCTTAAATTGAAGATAAAACTGTCCTTTACGCTGAAAATAAATTGTATTTTACCCAAAATAATGACATGTCTTGATCTGTACAACATTTTGTCAAGAAGGTGTATCCTGATAGAACATTAATCTTTAGTATTTCAAGTAGCTACAATAAAATTATTTTTTGGAAAACATTTGTAATCTTTTTTTCATTTAATTTATCATTAGTCTTTATTTGAGATGCCTCGAGGCGTAGTCGGTAGTGTAACCGACTTCCGTACACGAGGTCGTGGGTTCGATTCCCACTCAAGACAATTATTTGTGTGATGAACACAGATATTTGTACTGCTTCTGGGTGTTTTCTATCTATTATATGTATGTATTTACAAAAAAAAGTGATATATTATGTATTATATCCGTAATCTGGTACCCATAGCACAAGCGTTAAGCTTAGTTTGGGACCAGAGGACGTTGTGTGATAATGTCCGTGAATATTTATTTATTATTATTATTTAGATAAGGATTGAAGAAGATAAAAATATTGTACGATTAGATCGCACAGTCACTAATATTAATATAGTAATGTAAGTAATTTAATCCAAACCTTCATATATTGTGTATATAATAAAGCAGCATATCGCCGTGTTAGTGTAATCATGTTACAATAAACCTCAAAATATATATTCTGAGTAGCATATCATTACACCTCGCAACTAAGTCTATGAGCAGACAAGTGCCCAAACATTATGGTCCTTTGAGCCGGATCTCTACCAGCGACCTACGGACCATACAATTTTTTTTCGCATCCCTTCTGACTCCTCTTTTGGACACGGGTCTCTTCGCAGACTGGACAGGCTTTAGGCTGTAGTCCACCACGCTACCCCAGAGTGGGCCAGCAGACTTCACATGTCGTCAAGAAAACCTCTTAGGCATATAAGTTTCCTCACAATATTTTCTTTCACCGAGCAGTGATTAAAATTGCTTTGCCAATTCAGCAATCGTGACCATTGCTCCTGACTGCTAATCTCGATAACACATTCATACTTAACGTCTTTGGGTGACGCCTGCGCCATCTGTCGGAAGTATTTTCATACATTATACTGAGCATCTGGACGGTATCCAGGAGATGCAGGTTCAAATTCTGCTTGATACTGTTATTTTCGATTTCACATTTTTCACTGTGTTTAATATATAGTGCTAAGCATGCCAAATGCTAAAAATATATATAAATATAAAATTTATAAAATTATATCGCGGTAGTAATGCCCACTAACTCACTGATTAATCGACAACGGCATACATTTTTTATTATAGTTTTTTATTAGACGACTAACAATGCCATAGCCCCATTTGTCTTCCTCATCTTCCTTATATCAATTTATTTTCCACATCCTCATTCTCTTTCTTTCATCATTCCTTCCTAAAAGGCTGAAGCTAGGTTTATTCTTCCTACAATATAGGTACAATTCTTTAGTCGAGACCAGGAATACATACTGTACTGAAAAAACGTAAAAATATCACAAAACTCATGGTATATAGAGACTACATAGGACACAGGCATATAGTATCTAATAAAATAATACAAGTATCCAGGAGTCAAATACAAAAAAAAGTAGATAAAAATAAGTTTTGTCCGTGTGGTGACGGACTAAGAATACAAGTGTCACCACCCCATCCTTTCCCCCGGGTGTCATACAAGGCGACTAAGGGAAGTATAACCCATTGCATTACTGGTGGTAGGGCGGGGTACGAAGTGAGTATACTCACTTGCTATCGGGCCCGAACGGGTCGATACCACTGTCTCTTGTGCGACCACGTGGTCATAAAGCACGTCAGTGTGTTTTGGCTATAGCAGTAGATAGCCGTTTATTCTTTCATTTCATATTTGAGAAATGAAATGGTGCGCAGTGGCTTGACTCTCGGTATAGTCGAGTCCATGAGCGACGGTTACCACTTACCATCAGGTGGGCCGTGGCTCGTCTGCCATCATTAGCAATAAAAAAAAGTTCCTTTGTTGAAATGGTGACCAATTGAATCAGCAGAGGTAGAATTAAAAAAAATACAAATACTTAATATAATGTTTACCATTTTCACACCGTTGGCAACCCTAAAATAAAAACTGATTTTCTTGCAGCTTGACATCAGTGCTACCTCCAATTAACATTTTATCCATTATTTACGATAGACCCTATATACATATTTCGTAATAAATCATGCATAGTCACTACCTGTATCATTACTTCTGATAGTATACGTATGTAATATATAAAGCCGTAACATGCCAAATTATCGCATAGTTTTCGGACTAATCTAGAGCAAATAGAACCTTATTTGTATTAAAGACACTGAGATTTGCAAACAATGAGTAATCTTTATCTTACTACTGTTTTACTTTGGAATACTGTCGTAGAAGCGATAATCATATGAGTAGGGGTAGGAAAAAAATTCCAAACAACACTAATAATAGATTTGACTATCGAATTATAAATACGAGTATTAGTGAACAAAACATGCTATTACGAGTTAAGCATTACATTTTTATCCTAATCTAGTAAATATATTGAAGTGATACAGTTCCATTTAATATTATTGTAAATTTGAAAACAACATTGAAAGTAGGTAGGTGAAGCTTGAAGGAGAAATTGTTTAATACATACGAGTAGACGTATTCAAAATCCAATGCAAAAATGTTGTGAAAATTGACAGAAATTTTCTACAAACAGGATTCGAACTTTGCGTCCTTTCTTATCTGAGGGGCCACTTTAGACCGCTAAGCTATCCTAAAAACCTGCTAAAACTTCGGATTTCCACCTCCGGATAGGGGAAGACCTATTTCTAAAACTATATTCTTATTAGTTCAGCTCTTCAAATTTAGCCAAGTTTTATAAATATATTTGAATCAAAAGTAAATATA
Organism: Leucoma salicis; assembly: GCA_948253155.1. Taxonomy (NCBI): domain Eukaryota; kingdom Metazoa; phylum Arthropoda; class Insecta; order Lepidoptera; family Erebidae; genus Leucoma; species Leucoma salicis. The sequence goes on along the minus strand of OX411820.1, from coordinate 4,896,556 downwards.
TATATTTAGATATTTTTTATATATATTTTTAGCATTTGACATGCTTAGCACTATACATTAAAAAATATATATAAATCGAATATTTAAATATTTTTTATGTTTTTTGCCAAAAGTGAAAGTGAAGTTAGTTTTCGTAGTAAGATCTCTAATCTTATTCCGTAGAAGGATTGTTATACTCGCATATGTAATAAAAGGGTACAGGAGACAAGTGTAACGATCTAATCACTGTATGATGTATAGACTAATATCATTACGAAAAGGCAATAGGGCTGTATTTATATTCGAATTATTCGTTATTAGTATCATTAATTTGAGTTACTGTTATATGAGTGTAATTTATTATGTCTACTGTAAAAGTATTTTAATTTTATTGCTTATTATGCATCTAAAACCTTACAAATTTTAAGTTCTTTGACACATTGCGGTCATTTAGTTAATCTTGTAGACATTATACGGTGTTATTTTAAACAGTGTAATTGATAAGACAAAGTGTTTATTTTGAAAGTTTTCTAGTTTTATATACTTTGATGAAAGTTGCTGCAGAATGAAAGTTATAGAAATATTTATTAGAGTTAAGTTATTGTATTCACGATAACGTAAATATCACACAAAACTTTTTGCTCGCTGGGTGAAAATGTTTACTAAACTAGTCATTAAGGGCGAACTAGTTCTTGCTAGAAAGTAAGTAAGTCTCCATGCATGAAGCCAAGCTGCAGTAGATTTTACCTGCCTAACAATTCTTTATTATTCTTAAAAGACACCCTATTTTTTGTTAAAGCGGGAATAAATGTACCTAATCGCAAGTTCGCAGTCGATCGAACAGGGTAGTGTGGGGCACTCACCCACTAAATAAAGTACACCGTGTGCCATCTCTCCGCCTGTACTGGCGGACTATTTTGACCATTGGAATTGTGTCACATTACTTCAGTGGCAATCTTAAAAGACGTCCTGCCTATACGAGTATTACGCGAATGACATATAACTTTATTCAATGCAGATTATTTCAATGCGTAGATTGTTACAAAGAGATTTTTTTTTTCATCTTTTGATTTCTAAGTGGTTAAAGAATTTTGAATGCAATTTGAAATGATCTTTGCAAGTGTCCTGCTGCAGACAAAATGGACTAACACAGGTGTGTTAAAAACCAAGGGTTAATCGCCAACCGCGTGAAAATTACTTAACTAAAATCGTTTACAAGTTGCTTAGTGCACAACTATACTACGACGAATTTATATCAAGGAATATATCCTTATCCTTTACTCATTAATAACGTCTCATAATAAGATATTTTTATATATTTTTAAACGTTTGAAATGCGTTAGATTAGATGTGGTATCGACATCGGTGTCACCCAAGACATTAAGAAGGAATACATTCAGTCAAGAAAGTATTGGGAATGGATGATTTGTTTATGGTTCCAAATTCAAATTTTTGTTTTTTTTTTGTTGTTGTTAGATTGGCACAACTGTTATCCATTTTGGCGCAGAGTTTGAGTTGCATCTGTTATTTATATTAAATACAGTGCTGTTTTTAGTTATATCATATCTAGTGTGTATTGCGAATTTCATAATGGACAAAAACATCGAACAAATAGTTTGTCTTAAATTTTGCATCGCCAATGGAATTTCGTGTTCGGAGTCACTGAAAATGTTACAGAAGGATTACTGTGAATCGACGTTATCAAAAACACGTGCTAATGAGGTACAAAGCGTTTAAAATCGGTCGAGATGTGATGGCAGATTTGCCTCGCTCTGGTAGGCCATCAACGTCTGCAACATTGCAAAAGTGAAGGAAATAGTGACTAAAAATCCTTATTCAACCTTGAGAGAGATAGCCGCCGAACTTTCTGTATCTCACGAGTCAATCCCTACTATTTTAAATAATCACTTGGGTATGAAACATGTTTCTGCTGGGCTAGTCCCAAAAGACCTGAATTTTCTCCAAAAACTCAATCGCATGAGAGTCGCTGAGGACATGCTAGAACGAGTCAATTCCGACCCAACATTCATGAAACGCATTGTTACTGGTGACGAGACGTGGGTATACGAGTTTGACATGCAAACTAGTCGAAAAGCTTCGGACTGGCGATTTCCAACTGAACCGAAACCGAAAAAACTACGCCACAATCGATCAAAAGTCAAAGTCATGTTGACTGTTTTCTTTGACTATCACGGTGTTGTGCACTCGGAATTCTAGGCAGAAGGTTAAACAGTAAATAAAGAATATTATTTGAGCGTTATGCGGCGTTCAAGAGAGCAAATTCGACGAAATAGGCCAGATTTGTGGAAAGAATTTCTTGGATTTTGCACCACGATAATGCGCCTACGCACAAGGCCATAATTGTGAATGAATTTTTGTCCAAACACTCAACAAATACCATCGAGCAACCACCATATTCACCAGATATGGCTCCAGCCAACTTATTTTTTCTTCCTTAACTCAAATTACCACTTCGTGGCACCCGTTTTCAATCGGTAGAAGACATAAAAGAGAATTCGCGGCGAGAATTGAACTTAATTCCGGAAACAGCGTTTAAAAAATGTTTTGATGATTGGATTATTCGTTGGCGTAAGACTATAGTTTCTGAAGGAGCATACTTTGAAGGTGATAAAATAAATTTGGGCATATATCATAATATTGACCTAGGCTCTCATTTCACATTTACGTTTTTGATGGATAAGATTTTTCACATTTCCACAGTCTGTGTTCATTTAATACATCTCATATTTATTTACCTGCTTCTCAGAAAATAATTCATTGTTATAACAACTGAGTAGTATTTTATCTACTAATTAATATATTATTACAATATATCCATTATAACATAATATCATGACCTTACTCTAAGCATTTATTACGCCTATATAGCGCCATAGTTTAATAATGTAGGCTATTGTTTAGCCTAAATTGATGATGTCCTGGCTAAGGTCTAGCCAGTTGCGCAGAATATGCCAATAAATCTGTAAGCACTTAGATAAATGTACTTTAATGTATGTGAGCTACTCGTATAATATTCTTTCTCAAATTTTATGATAAATTAGCCTTAGCCCGCGGCTCGGCCGCAGCCGAATGTTAGTTTTTAGATTATATCAGATTGCTGATATAGTAGCGGGATAAAATGTACATCTATGTATACCAGTTGTTAGGTCTAATCAAGAGCTATCAAATAAAAAAGTTGCATCAAAATCCGTTCTGTAGTTTCTGCGTGATGCTCGAACGAAATAACAGATAATCCATCCATCCATCAGCCTCTGCTGGATCGTCCACTGCTGGACATAGGCCTCCCCAAGAGAACTCCACAGAAAATGGTCCTGTGCCGCCTGCGATTTTGACCAGGTCATCGGTCTACCTGGTGGGAGGCCGTCCTACGCTGCGCCGTCCGATACGCGGTCGCCACTCGAGCACCTTTCTTCCCTAACGGTGGTCGGTTCGTCGTGCGGTGTGGCCTGCCCATTACCAATAAAAAACAGAGAAACAGACAAAAAAATAAAAAAAATTGTTTTGTGTCACACGCCTATATAGCCTATTATAGTACTTTTTCTCAAATAACTTAAATGTACAGACATAGCTATGTTACAGCTTTATAATAGTTAGGATATAATATTCATCCTTTTGTAACTGAAGCACGACTTGACAGATCTTAATAAGAATTGATGCAAAGTACTTGTATTATTGTAAACATGTAATTATATTATTTGACAACGTTTATAAATTTTAATTTATTACTTAGTAGATTTTGTCCGCCGGCTCCATCCGCATAGACTTTAGAATATAAATACATCACTCTACATTAATTATCGCTATGTAAAAATTGCTATCCCATGTGAACCATTCATGATTCCGGGATGAAAAGTAGCCTATGTCGTTTTCCAGTCTCCAGATTACATAAATATATGCAAAATTTCATGATGATTGGTGCAGTAGTTCCGCTTTCACGTCGGACTCACTTTTGCATTTATGATCGGTCAAGTCGTGCTTCAGTTACAAAAGGATGAATATTATATCCTAACTATTATAAAGCTGTAACATCCTTTTCTAAATTTTAAATAGATGGAAACATTCGATAGGTACATGCGAAGCTAAGAAAAGCATGTTAAAAAAGAGTAAGTACCCACTTCTATACTTAACTCAAAAAGTATGTTCGAATACTTGATGTATTCCCGAAACATACACATCTCTTTGTGAATCGACTCGGTAAATCCCGTAAGGAATAAACACGTGTAAAAACCCTCAAGTTCATATAGAATTCACTAGGCAACATAACCTTGTTCATCTCCGTAGGTACGAAGTATGTTCTTGATACACCAAGATCCCTAGAGACATTTAGCAAGTTTTTAGGAATCTCTCTAGACACGGTCCGGCTGAAACTGGTTAGAAGTGAAATATAGGCGGAGTTGCCCGAACTTTGTCGATGTTTCCCGAAATCAAAGTTTGCTCAGTTGCTTCGTTAGTTTTGGCTCAGGATACATACTTGTGAGGTTTACTCGTGCGGCCAAGAGGTTTTGTGTCCATAATTAGGTTTGATGTGGGTTTTCAATGAGAAAGTTTCTGAGCAAAATTATTTTTGGTGTACAGAATATATGAAACAAGGTTTCATTTACATTTTACTAGCTGACGCGACAGACGTTGTCCTGTCTTCGCTATGAACATTCAGTTACTTGCCAACTGTCAAACGTTGCGAAATTTTCCAATTATAGGCGTCATTTTCTTATTTTTTTCTTTCATAACCTTCTCCTGACAACAATAAACAAACAAAAAAAATTAAAAAAGAAATTGTTCTATCCGTTCCACGCGTTATTAGATGACCAAGGGAAACAGAGATTCATTATTTATACGATATCAACGAATTATAATTACACATATTCACTTCCTTCCTTTTCGATTATACAACAAGGCAAATAATATAATAATCTGCGCAGTAACGCAGTCGGCAGAAAAACCCCAAAGCTATTTTATCAACAAATATTATAAATGATAAAATATTTTTTTCTGTTTGTTTACCTTTTCACGTCGTATTTAGTAAACCAATCTTTCTGAAATTTTGCATACATACAGCCTTTTTTTTGTTAAGGCGGGAAAATATGTTCCTAACCACACGCCGTTCGGGGCAACGAACAGGGTAGTGTGGGGCCTTCACCCACTAAAGAAACCCGCCGTGTGCCGTCTCTCCGTCTTTATTGGCGGGCCACTGGAACTATGTTACATTCCTTCGGTGGTGCATACATACAGCCTGGAGCGTAGAACATGACTTAGATTACTTCTTATCCCAAAAAAAAGTTTTTCCCGTGGGATAACTATTATTACATAAAGATAATTAATGTACCGTGCACGTGGATGGAATCACGAGTAACATGAACAATTCTAAAACCGGCCCCACACGGCAAATAGTTTAAGTAGATTGTGGTTTTTTTTTATTACATATTTACTATCGTCACACCTTTTTTTTTTTGTTTAGGCGGGAAAAAATGTACCTAACCGCACACCCCGTTGTTCGGGGCAACAAACAGGGTAGTGTGGGGCCCTCACCCACTAAATAAACCCGCCGTGTGCCGTCTCTCCGCCTTTATTGGCGGACCACTGGAACTATGTTACATTCCTTCGGTAGTCCGCCGGCGGACTATCGTCACACCTACGATAAATAAAGAATAAGGTATTTTAAATAAAAGTACGTTTGATGCTGTTTTGGGACTAAAAAAGAAAAAAAATCATCAAGTCAGGATCTGATGATGGAATCTCAAGGAAATCGAGGAAAAACTAAGTAATTAACAATGTAATAAAATCTTAGAAGTAAATTTTGACCCACTTCCCGGTTTCCGATTGAGCTGAAATGTTGCATACTTATGTTTAGTGACAATGCAATAATATATATATACTATTGACCTTATCTGATGATGGAGCCAGGAGGTGGATAGTGGAACTCCTCAACGGCGAACAGCAAAGACACGAAATTTTGTAAATGGAAACTTGCTTTGCACTAAAAAAACGAAAAAAAAAAAAAAAAAAAATTAAACCCATTTCAAAGCCACAAGTAGGCACTCAAAAGCGAAAAATAAATTATTATAATTATTATAAGCGCTACCCACTCATCTATTTGAAGTCGGTGCCAGCCAAGACAAGTAGGTAGTCATTGATTTTTATACATCAATGTAGGTAGAAGGAATGTAACACAGTTCCAGTGGCCCGCCAATAAAGGCGGAGAGACGGCACACGGCGGGTTTCTTTAGTGGGTTCAGGCCCCACACTACCCTGTTCGTTGCCCCGAACGACGGGGTGTGCGGTTAGGAACATTTTTTCCCGCCTTAACAAAAAAAAAAAAAAAAAAAAAAAAAAAAAAAAAAAAAAAAAAAAAAAAAAAAAAAAAAAAAAAAAAAAAAACGTAGTAAATAGATACTATGTATGTAGTAAAAAAAAATTGTATCTACCTATAGATACAAATTTTTTTTACATAATTTTTAGATTTTTAACTATATTTGTGTGTATTATTGTGTCTGTTAATGTTTGTAAACTCCCCGGTGATGCAGAGCTTATCTTCTAGTGAAATAAATATTTTGTCAGCTTTGTTGAATTTGGATCTGTGCATTGTGGATGGAAATATATAATATATATTACGTAAATCAATACTGAGGTGAAATTCAGGGCCATCCATAGTTGTGGTGTGTGACATCTAGGCACAGAGACCTGGAGGGTACAAGTCCATCCCATACCATGCGTAACCTGCTAGAAAATTACATATTAATCATTCATTGCTTCAGCTTCAATTGTTCTTTTAAAATATATATAACCAACCAATATCCAATTGGCAAGGCGACGTTTATTAATATTTGCAACCCAACGTCCAATATGGTAAGGCGGTCCTCGAGAAATGTGTTACACATCTGTTGAACCCTTTGGGGGTTAATGCATGAGATTATGATGAATTATGAGTATAGTACTGTATCTTGGTCGGCACTGTCGTTAGTTATGGTCAGAAATAGTCTACTTGCCGCGGATTTCACCGACATCTATGGAACTTGATTTTGTGTTTTCTTAAAACCATGTGGTGACGGACTAAGAATACAAGTTTCATCACCCCAACCTTTCCCGCGGGTGTCTAAGACAACTAAGGGAAGTCGAGTAAGGGAAGTAAGCAATTATCACCAATTGCATTACTAGTGGTAAGGCTGGGTACCAAGTGAGAGTACTCACTTGCTATCGGACCCGAACGGGTCGGTACCACCGTCTCCTGTGTGATTGGTCATGAAGCACATCGGTGTGTTTTGGTTGTAGCAGGAGATAGCCATTAATTCTTTCATTTCATATCTTTAAAATGGAGTTGTGAGCAGTGGTTTGACAATACTCTCGGTATAGTCACAGTATATGTATAGTTGAGTGAGCCGTGGCTCGTCTGCCACTATAGGCAATAAAAAAATCCCCTCAATAAAAAAAAGGTTGAAAGCCCGTGAATGCTCTAGTTGTTGCTTTATACCAAAGTAACCGGTTGCCATCAGGTAGGCCGTGTGTTAGCCACGTTTGTAGTAAATGAAAGAAATGTGTTTTAATGCCTCCGAAAGTATTATTTCCACAAGAGGCTAATTTTATAGTTTTATTTGTACAAAGTATATAGAATAAAACGTTGGCAATTCTGCCTCGAAATATTATCAACGATAACCGTATCCTGTGGCTCAATCTTAAATTCTGGTAGTCCTTTGAGTGTAGTTTGCAACAGTAATATAACCTAGAACATACACATTTACATCACCGATACGAATTATATAGAAAAAGATATTTTCTGGTGCCCATTTGTAAGATAAATAATTTCGTGGGCATCTGGATTACCATTTTAAGCTATTACTAAGATCATTAAATAATGTTTCATCATGATGAGTTAGTTATACACTTGCAGTTCGAACGATCGGCAAGGTTAAGCATCTTTCACTCGTATGGTAATGTGATGGGTGACCAAAAAGTGACAATTATTTGTGGACATCTAACCTTGGCACGTAAAGCTCCTGGCTGTCAAATAACATCCTGGTACGACAGCCGTTACAGGTTCCATCCATCCATTCATCCATCAGCCTTTCATCGTCCACTGCTGTACATAGGCCTCCCCGCCTCCCGTTACAGGTTGTCAGTCCTGAATATAAAATCTGACTCCGGTCTTGTAAGGTCCCAGTTGTCCCCTTAGTTGGGTTGTAGAGGCTGCCCTCCTACCGCCTATCTTAATAGACAATCACTCCTTGTATATTAGTGGCTTAGCTAAAACCGAAGAGACCGGAAGCCAAGTTTGGGATAAAGCTATGGGATGATGATGAGTTAGTTATTTAAACTAAAATATGAAGTAAGTTATTTGGGAAGGGAATCCTGACTTAATAATACAAATGCCAGCGCATTTGTATGTTAGGATTTTGCGCCGTAACTATTAACCTTTTTTAAGGCGGGAAAAGAATGTATTGGCGGGCCACTAGAACCATATTACATAACTTCACTGGAAAAATATTGCATACATAGGTATAGTCCGGAAGCCGGCGGGCCACTGAAGTAATCCAACACAGTACCGGTGGGGCGTCAACACAGGCGCAGAGACGCCACACGGCGGGTTTCTTTAGTGGGTGAGGGCCCCACACTACTCTGTTCGTTGCCTCGAATGACGGGGTGTGCTGTTAGGTACACCTAAACAAAAAAAAGGTATAGTCCGGAAGCCCGGAAAAAGTTCAAGGCTACTTGTTATTCCAGAAAATGGATAGTTTATGTGAATAGGTATTTATAATCCAATATTGAAGTCCACACGAACGAGGTCATGGGCAGATTATGGTATATTACAACTAATAACTGCCTCTATGGTGCAGCGGTAGTGTAAGCGACTGCTGATCATGAAGTCTCGGGGTCGATCCCCGGGTCGGGCAGTGTTATTGAGTTTTTTCGTAAAAAGGAAAAGTTTCAGTAGTTTCGGAGTTTGGATTTGTTCCCGGTAGACGGCAATAGGCTCGCCCCCTATTACAGAGAGTCCCACTCAAACATAACTGGCGAACCGAGGGTGTGTAATACACCTCTGCCTACCGCTTCGGAGAATACTGGCGTGATGCTATGTTTTTTTTTGTTTTGTAATAATCCGTTCATTAAAATTAAAACAAAGACGGTCTCTCTATAAGGCAAATAATGAGATAAATATTACTCATTTTATATTGGACATTTTGTTACAAATTATACCTTTTTTTAAGGCGGGAATAAATGTTCCTAACCGCACACCCCGTCGTTCGGGGCAACGAACAGGGTAGTGTGGGGCCCTCATACACTAAAGAAACCCGCTGTGTTCCGTCTCTCCGCCTTTATTGGCGGGCCACTGGAACCATAATACATTCCTTCAGTGGTGTTACAAATTATACCTACCATTTGAATAATAGAACAGAAAAAGGGAAAATCACCCGTTAGAAAACCTTCCGTGAAATTATTCCAAAACCCAACGTACCAATATTTTTAAGTCGACCTATATTCCGTAACGTGGTAACGATTTCCGGGGCAATTACCATACAGGGTCGCAACTGTAGCTATCTCAGCCCTGCCCCTACACTTGAAGGTACCGTTATAAATAACTATCAAATAAAATGTTATGTGCCGTCCGAGTGTTATCAATTCTATAGCGTGTAGAGAATCCACATATGTAGGGAACTATTTCTTTTTAAATTTTGAGTAAAAATACTTGATAGTTTCTTTTGGAATATATGAATTGCTTAGGGCAACTTGCGCGTTCTAGAGTTAATTTATGTATGTGTGTTTCCTAGTTAACTGCTAACTTAGAGTTAAATAATTATTTTTTCTTGCACTGTTAAGAGTTAACACTAAACCATGGGTTAAATAATTAACTATTAAACTCGCTAAAGTTGGAGGTTTAAATTTTTAAGTATGGGTTTAATATGTCAAAGTTTTGTTTACCATTTCATTTCTCAGATGTGAAATTAAAGAATAAACGGCTATCGTCTGCTACAGCCAAAACACATTGACGTGCTTCATGAACGGTCACACAGGAGATGGTGGTACCGACCCATTCGGGCCCGATAGCAAGTGTGTACTCTAATTTAGTACCCAGCCCTACCACCAGTAATGCAATGGGTGATAATTGCTTACTTCCCTTAGTCGCCTTATACGACACCCGCGGGAATGGATGGAGTAGTGACACTTGTATTCTTAATCCATCACCACACGGGCATTTGAAAGAAATAACATTGTATCGTTTATTTTTATTATTCTGATAGTTACTTTTTGAACGTTTTTGATCTATATTTTTTAGCAATTGACATGCTCCGCTACTTTTTAAAGTATAAATTATTTGTGAATAAGGAAAAAGAGATTTTTAGTACGAGCGGGAATCGAACCCGCGTCTTTTCCAATCCGGGGAAGTGCTCTAAGCCACTGAGCTATCCTACTGATCTTTCGATCATCCCAATTTCCTCATCACATTTGTCTTACGACCAACGCCATATATCAGCAAGCATTACATGCATCCAATATAGTAAGTTTATTTTTGCAATTAAAATTCATACTATTTGATGGCGCGATTTTTTTAAACGCACAAATGTCCATGTGTTTTGGTGTTCATGTGTATTCAGCCCCCAGGCAACAGGGTATGCTTAATATGTCATCGTAATCTTATGTCAATCCCATACATTGATTTGATTACTAGAATATTTTTTCTATTTTATTCTATTCTACTAGTATTTATGTGACTTCGCTAGTTATAGTGTATTTGGTTATATCATAAAGAAGTAAACTGTTACCACTTGTGAAATTTGGGCCACGTATATAAGATTTCCTTCACATACAAAACAATGTTGTGTGAGAGAGAGAGAAGAATACTTGTGTCGTTCATTATTCGTTTCTTGGTATTTGGCTGGATATAAGCGAAATGAGTCAAACCAAAGGTTAGTAAAACCTGGGCTAATTTTCTTACGTGCAAGATAAATTCTAAGTTAAATAGTTATATACTAATCCTAAGTTAGTAAACTCGAAGCTATTTAATTATCTATGAACTTCCGTGCAATTGGCCCTTAGTGTAATTATTTGACACTTGCCGTCCTACATGGACAATTGAATTGTTTTCTTTGCATTGAATAGGATTTGAGTATTACCAACTCCATAGTGTGTGGAGTACCAAATATCTTAATTGCCACTTACTGGCACTACAGAAATAATAAAATTGTCGTCAGTGATGGACTACTATACCTGGGCCAGATCGTCATCATGTGCAAGGAAGGTGCAGAGAGTTAAAATTTATATCTATGCAAATCATCTTTAAAGTGGTGGTTATTAATACATGTGATATTAAAAATATGTATGTGTGTTCATATATTATATCAGATCCGTATAAAGCCTACAATTTTTAACATAAATAAAACTTTAACCTAAAAATATTACTGCCTCGGTGGTGTAGCGGTAGTGTATGCGACTGCTAATCATGAGGTCTCGGGTTCGATCCCCGGGTAGGGCAATGTTACTGAGATTTTTCCTAAAAAGAAAAATTCCCAGTAGCAACCCGGAGTTTGGAAATGTGCCCGGTAGACGTCAATAGGCTCGCCCCCTATTACGTGGGACTTAAACATAGCTGGCGAGTCGTGGATGTGTAATACACCTCTGCCTACCCCTTCGAGGAATACAGGCATGATGCTATGTTTATTGTTTTTGTTTGTTAAAAATATTCTATAAATATACATATATAAAGGATTCGGGAAGTAGCACTATGATTGTGTTCCAGGAATTTATTTATATTTTAATCATTTACGATATTCACTTTAATAAAAGACCATTCTCAGAGATGTTCCACTTTTTTATGATTAATCCCATATTAAGCGAAGTAGCTACTAAAATTTAGACTGATAATGAATGTACTGATAACAACGTGGATGTTAATACTGGGAATTCAGAGTAAAATAACAACAAAATAGTAATTAGTATCATAACGTTATACCACTTCATTGTTATTACTAAAAATAACACCATAGTAAAAATTTATTACAGATTTACATGGAGAAAGAAAACTGTATCTTCTTAAACTAGACCTTTCTGTTATAGACGTATTGTATTACTGTCATTTTCTGATAGAGGACACATTGGAGTAGTTGTAAATAAGTATAGCCTTGTGGTAATATTAAGGACTGAACAACAGTGGTACCTATTGTGATTGCGAGAGTGCTAATGTAGCATTTTTTTATTGCTAATGATGGCAGACGAGCCACGGCCTACTTGATGGTAAGTGGTAACCGTCACTAATGGACTCGACTATACCGAGAGTATTGTCAAGCCGCTGTGCACCATTTCATTTCTCAGATATGAAACGAACGAATAAACGGCTATCTTCTGCTACAGCCAAAACACACCGATGTGCTTCATGACCAGTCACACAGGAGACTGTGGTATCGACCCGTCCGGGCCTGATAGCAAGTAAATACTCTCACTTAGTACCCAGCCCTACCATCAGTAATGCAATGGGTGATAATTACTTACTTTCCTTAGTCGCCTTGTACGACACCCGCGGCAAAGTATGGGGTGGTGACACTTGCATTCTTAGTCCGTCACCACACGGACAGAAGCATACTATAATAACAATTTGTAGTATTTATAGAATGTCATTACGTCATATTGGTTGCAGTATCTTTCATGTTATTTTAGTTATGAGAAACCTTATTAAACTGCACCTGTAAATAGGCGATTTAAAAAAATATTTTTCTTGCCGGATTCTTCTCATAAAAGCGTTACTACAAAATCCGGCTGCTTCCAGTCTGCTTCGTTGTCCTCGCAAGATGGTGTGACTTCTGACATTTCGATTATTTTCGAATTTGTGTGTGATTCTCTAGAAATGATCACAGCTCGGTTAAGAAAAATATCGTAAGAAAATCTGCATGTCCGAAAGATTTTCTTTAGTGCTTATGAAGTACTTACCCAGACTGGACCAGTGCGGTGGACCATGCCACGGTGAGGAAAATCCTCACATTATGGCAAAGTATATAAAATTCAATCTTAAAAGAACATACTGTTAGCATCTTCCAATTTACACCACTTTTGTGTGTGCAAACCTTTGTGTGCGCAAAGTCTGTTTCTACGCGTGTTGCACACTGCCTTCCCTAGGTTATCAGATCATCTAGCAGGTGGCCGTCCTACTCTAAGCTTGCGGTACTATCCTCTTTAGGATCTTTCATTCTGTCATTTTTTTACTACTATACTTTTAAAAAATTTAATAGTATATTACAATGTTTTTTTCAATGTACTAATACATTGAAAAAAAAGTGTAATCATTATTTTTGAGGTCCTGGTTGATAGATGATGTAAAAGTTTAAAAAAATATAAAAATAAGGAACATTATAATGATAACAGACAGCTAAAGCGCCATTTAATGTAATATAAACTATAGGTAGACAAGCTCCATCGGAAGCTGCATATTTGATAAGCATATCATTGCAGTGGAACAATACAACGGTGGCATAGAGTCGCCTTGCAATATTAACCTTTTCATACCTAATATTTTACACATTAGGATTTACGTAAATTACTTACTTACTTACGGGGTAGGTAGAGAGAACAGAGTGCCAAAAGGTTCTATTCTTGCAAACGTCACTCGCTTCCTCAACATTGACTGCCGGGAATTTGTCCCAATGCTTCGTTCACTCTATATTCTTTGACGGGCTTTGGGGGACTTCTGTGCCCGAGGTTGTGGATTCGATTCCCACTCAGGATAATTATTTTTGTGATGAACACAGATATTTGTACTGCGTCTGGGTGTTTTCTATCTGTTATACCTATGTGTGTATTTACAAAAAAAAAGTAATATTTATGTATTATATCCGTAATCTGGTACCCATAGCACAAGCATAAAGCTTAGTTTGGGACCAGAGGACTTTGTGTGAAAATGTCGTCTTGTTGTGTTTATTATGTTTAATTTAATTTTGATTTTGTTTCTACCATTTAATGTAATTTATAATTTAATTTCATTTATTATTTAATTTAACTTAATTTGTCAGTATGTAATATGGATCTAGAATCTGAAATAAAATATATTGGATGTGATTTGATTTGAATTGATAGTATTACTAGCCTTTGCCCACTGTTCCACCACAGCCAAAAGTTAGTTTTTAGGTTGTATCTCAGGTTCTCGGAATAGTAGCGGGATAAAATGTATACCAGTTGTTAAGTCTAATCAAGGGCTAATAAACAAAAAAGTTGTATCATAATCTGTTCAGTAGTTTTTGCGAACGAACAAACAGACTTGCAGATAAACAGACAGACATAAAACTAAAAAAAAAATATTTTGTGTTCAGACACGCTTATATAGCAATACAGTATTTTTTTCCTGAATATCTTAAATGTACAGTCACAGCTCTGTTACAGCTTTATAATAGTATAAACTATATAGAATATAAGCCAGATAGTTACTTTTATCCAATGAGTAGTGCTACTCCCGTCATTCTATATTCCTGATATATAAAATACAAAGAGTTGACTTCAGTATTCCATTAATATAATTATTATAATGCTGATGTCTGTTGACGTGAACGCAGTTCTTTAAATAACTTTTTTTAAAAGCTCTTGTGGTATATACCTAATGGATGTCATGTTTGGATTTAGTTGAGTAGTTTACAAATTTGAAAAGATGGATTTGAACATACATTTGAGTAAGTAAATCTGTATTTTTTAAAACTAATTAGTTACTATGGATAGCCTGATAGAAAAACCGAGCACAGTCGAGTGGAGATTATTAATTTGGAATTGATCTGGTTTTTGTTTTTAACAAATCTGTCATTTAGGTACATATACAATTGACGGGCCTCGTGGCGTAGTCGGTAGTGTAACCGACTTCCGTGCACGAGGTCATGGGTTCGATTCCCACTCAGGACAAATATTTGTGTGATGAACGTAGATATTGTACTGCGTCTGGGTGTTTTCTATCTATTTTATGTATGTATTTACAAAAAGTAATATATGTATTATATCCGTAATCTGGCACCCATAGCACAAGCATTAAGCTTAGTTTGGGACCAGAGGACGTTGTGTGAAAATGTCCGTGAGTATTTATTATTATTAATATATATTACTTGAATTAACTATAAAAAGATCATCACGTCTTCAACCAAGAATTCTTTTTGGAAAAGAACCGTAGAAGGTCAAGTAAACGCGATAGATTCCGTAATCATATCTACGTCGGTATTGTGTACATTTTTCATCAGTGACTAAATGGCTATGATTAAATGGCTTTTATCAACGATTTATTCTCTCTGAACTCAAGATGAGTAGACGAATAATTGTTCGTAAACTTATATATTTCCTAAAGAACAAACTATTTCATTTATTGTGTCCGTGTGGTGACGGACTAAGAATACAAGTGTCACCACCCCATTCTTTCCAACGGGTGTCGTATGAGGCGACTAAGGGAAGTAAGCAATTAACATCCATTGCATGACTGGTGGTAGGGCTGGGTACCAAGTGGGAGTACTCACTTGGTATCGAGCCCGAGCGGGTTGGTACCACCATCTCCCGTATGACCGGCCATAAAGCACATCGTTGCGTTTTGACTGTAGCAGGAGATAGCCATTTATATTTCATTTCATATCTGTGAAATGAATTGGTAAGCAGCGGCTGACAATACTCTCGGTATAGTCGAGTTCATGGGCGACGGTTACCATTTACCATCATGCCCGATGCCATGTGAGTACACCCTCTCGGTACCCAGCCCTACCGCCAGTCATGCAATGAATGATAATTGCTTACTTTCCCTAGTCGCCTCATACGACACCCGTGGGAAAGAATGGGGTGGTGACACTTGTATTCTTAGTCCGTCACTACACGGACAAATAAAAGATAAATATAGTCTAGTTACAAATAAAAATAAGGAAATTATAACATATTTAAACAAAAATAATGATAATTTTAATAACCTAAAGCATTTAGTGACACATCCAAACAGAGCAGAGTATTTGTATTTAAATAGCTTAGCGAGCTTATCAAAACAGATTTGCACTCTCTCCTTTGATTCTCTCCAACGTCTCAGACTAAACATCTACTTAACTATTTTCTCGCTTTTACAAGAAGAAGAAGAAAAGTCACTAATATAAAAATGTTTTTTTACAGGTGCTATGGTCATCGCATCTCTCATAGTAGCATCGTCATCATCTTCTTGTGAATTAACTAACTATGGGTCGAGTTGCCGCTACGAGGTCCGATGCGTAATTACTTCTGGATCTATTAATAACCCAAACTGTAACAGTGAACCCAATGTTACTTTTGTCATTGTGAATGTGAAACAAACACTTCTATCGACGGGCTTTTTTGCTGCTACAAACTTTGATTCCAGAGTTCGACAGATTAAGGCTTCCTCAAATTCTTTGAACACCATTGACACCAGCGCTTTTAGATATTACTCTAAATCTATTAGTATTGATTTATCTAATAGCAATATAGTAGAAGTAAGAGATGAAGCATTTCGCAGCTTACCATACCTAAAATTCCTAAACTTATCGTATAACAGAATTGAGTCATTTCATTCAAGATCATTTTATATATCAGATACGACAGCGTTAAGTGAACTAGACTTATCAAACAATAAACTACAATACCTGGGTGCCGAATTAAAGAATGTTCCTAACTTAAAAATATTATATTTACAAAATAACCAATTAACAGGAATATTAGATGATTCGTTTATGAACTTAAAAGATTTAAGTCGGCTTTATTTACAAAACAATTTTCTCACGTCTGTAAATTTGTCTTTAATCAACTTAAAAAACTTAGAGGATTTAGATATTTCAAATAATAATTTAATGAAATTATCAGGTTACGAAATTAATCGTTTAGTTGCTATAGTTAATTTCAATGTATCTCACAATGAACTGTCATGGATTGAATCAAATTGCTTTGAGCTTGCTCTTAATTTAAAGAAAGCTGATTTCAGTTTTAATAATATCAAAATGACTATTAAAAATGATATGTTTAAAAATACAAAAAAACTAAATTATTTAAATCTATACAACAATAAGATATTTGGGTTACAGGAAAATGTATTCCAACATTGCAATTTAAGTTATCTGAATATAGAAAACAATAACATTACTGGAAATTTAAATAAAAATACTCTATCCAATTTGCGAAATGTATCTAGATTAGATTTATCACGACAAAGTTTCACAGGTATACAAAATAATGCATTTTTAGAGATGAATAATTTATTGCATTTAAATCTTAGCAAAAATTTAATAAGATCTGTTGAAGCTTTAAGTTTTATCAATACATCTATTACAGTTTTAGATTTATCCTTTAATGTGATACCAGATATGTATTTTTTGAAAAATTGCTTGTCCAAACTAACAACTTTATATTTAAACAATAACAATATTACTGTAGTACCAAAATATACTTTTTATGATCAAACGCAACTTAAAATATTGGATCTTTCTAATAACAATATTATCAGTATAGAGGAATATTCATTGCCTTTAAAGAATTTGCAGTATCTCAATATTATAGGAAATAAAATTAATGGCCCTATTAAAGTAAATGTATTTAGCCCTGCTAAATTGTTAAGATTTTTGGATTTGAGCTACTTTAACATAACTAAGATCTACAATTTAGCTTTTATCAGTTTACCAGTTATGGCGAAACTGAATCTTTCCAATAATTATATTGAAACTATAGAGGACAACAGTTTTAGAGAAGTTGATAATTTGTACAGTTTAGACGTATCCTTCAATAGATTAAAAGAGTTTAAACTTAACAGTAGTCAATTATCGAATATTAGAGCTTTACATATACATAATAACAACATAACAAATATATCAAACCTTATTTCAAATCAAAGCAAACTTACTTATCTTGATTTGTCAAATAATAATATTGTAAATGTATCAGGGTTAAGTAATACTAATGTACCCGATTTAACAGTACTATATCTAAATCATAATAAAATAAAAACATTCAATAATCCAACAACGAAATCGCTAACAACACTTATCGACTTAGGCCTATCATCAAATGAAATAAGTGATATAAACTTAAGTTATTTTAAAGAACTTATGTCAGTAGATCTCAGTAATAACAATTTAATATTTATTAACAAAAGTTTGCTACAAGAAAACGTGTATTTACAGTCTTTAGACATAAGCAGGAATAAAATTAGAGACTTACCTCCCGGTACTTTTCAGTACATGAAAAATTTGAAATTGGTCAACTTTTCATCTAACCACTTACCTAAGCTTCGATACGGAAGCCTGAAAGGGCTCCATAGGACAGAAATATTAGATCTATCCAAAAATGAAATAACACATTTAGATGTAGATGTTTTCCATGAATGTGAAGAGCTTAAAATACTGATAATTGATTACAACCGCATAAAGACGTTTGACGTTGAAAGACTTATTCTAATAGCTGCAAAGAAATTAAGAACCTTAAGCTTAGGCGGTAATCCAATTCTATGCAAAGAAATCGTTCATAGTATTAAGTCTGCAAATGTTACTTTTTACGCTGTAAGACAAGTGGAAGTCACTTCGATTGATAAGATATATCACGAAGATAATGTACATGGTATACAATGTGGAGATGAACCTCCTCCTGTGTCGGATAATACAGTAACTGTTAATCCAGCAAAGGTAACTAATGATAGTAAAGAGGATTCGTCATCAATTTCGATTGCGCTGATTTGGTGTTCAGCGCTAACGGTAATAGTTGTAATTGGTGTTATAATATTATATAAAAGACGTGTTTCAGTAATTTACAGAAATAACACATCACAACCCTTACGAGACTCCATATATCAGTCTGACCTATTAAGTTAGAAATTACATTTTTTGCAACCTTCGATCATCAATACTAACAAGATACAGTGTCCCGAACAAAATCAAGCTAAAAACTGTCCCTGTAAATATATACTTATACAGCTACATCTGTTTATTAACGAACTAAGACAAAGGTTTTAAAACAGTTTTAAGTTCAACCTAATTACAATCATGGCACTTAGTACTAAAGTTACAAATCTTTAAAATATTATATAACATTTACGGTCATTTGTCACAAAAAACGAGCAAAGCAATCATTTATTTCTGCCATTAAAAGTGAAAAGACAAATAACATTTATTGTGAAATCAACCTTTAAAACCAACAAATAAAGTACCTTTTGAACTAAACAAAATAAGAGCTCAATTCTCAAGTGTGCTCTTATTTACCGAGACGTATTTTTCGAGTCGACGCGAAATCTATTGCATTTTTGCCTATAGACATAGACATAGAGATTTAAGGATTTTTTTTCATTATAGCCACATTTCGAACTTTGTATCCAAACACATATATAATAATTTTAATGTATAATTTTAATACATATTTTATTTTACGTATTATAATGCAATGGAATAAGATGGTTGACATATTTTGTGATAGACTCGTTGTGACAACCCTATTCCCCTTGGAATGGAATAGGGTTGTGACCAAATCCATATTTAGTCCATCACTATATGAACAAATGGTGTTATTATATTGTTATGGTGTTATTGGGATAAACTATGTATTTAAAAAAAGTAAAGAACCTGAACTACGGATGTGATTTCAAATCTTACACAAAAAATAGTTGTCTACTCATGACAACTATTTTTTGTTAAGGCGGTAAGAAATGTACCTACGTAACCGCACACCCCGTTGTTCAGGGCAACGAATAGAATAGTGTGGGGCCTTCATGCACTAATTAAACGAGCTTTGTACCATCTCTCCGCTTGTATTGGCGGACCACTGGAATCGGAAGACATTACTTCATTGGAATGTATAGACCCCTTAAAAATGTCTTGTAATTCGTATAAAAGTTAAAAAGAGAAGGTTATTTTAGATCTCTTTCTTTTAGGAATTGACATGCTCCGCTACTTTTTAAAGTACAAATTATTTGTTATTAAAGAAAAAGAGATTTTTAGTAGGGGCGGGAATCGAACCACGCATCTTTTCCAATCCGGGGAAGTGCTCTAAGCCACTGAGCTACCCTACTGACCCTTCGATCATCCCTAATTTTTAATCTCATTTGTATAACATCGTAATATCATAGCAAGTTAAATGCTCGAAAATAATTAACACTTTATTGTTATTATTTTCTAAATAAATATTGTATGTTTTATTTTTTACGTTTATTTTTGTATTGAAAAGAAAAATATTATATTCTTATTTTAAGTCAGTGTGTTTTTTTCCTTCTAAATGATACTTTAAAAACAGCATAATTTTAACGTCCTTATTTTAAACTAAATATTATATATGAACAGTTATGTATATACCTAACTATTTTATCAACGTATTTATTTTTGTGAGAATTTTATCCCTGACAAGCTAAATATAATATTTCATACTAAGCGAATACACTGAGCGAATTGTGGTGGGCTCGTTTGTTCCAAGTATGATTGATGGTTGTACCAAAAGGAATACTTACTCGATTATATTTTTAATCAAAATAAATCCACATCGCCAAGTTACCTATATTTATGAGATCAAATTCGTGACATCTTTATAATTATCTTCTGTATAATTATATAAAAATCAATTGCAATTGTTTAATTGTTTTTGTTTTAATTAGTTGGCTCTAATACAGGCGACACTGAAAAATTTAACGACAAAATGACAGCTAATGTGATTCTTTCTAATTCATTTGCATTACAAGCAAGTTACATTTAATAACCTATCAAAACCTAAATCTTGCACGATGCAGATTGATTAGGATTGATAATCGCTGACAAAACAAATTGTAGATGATACGAAGTTCACCGGGTCATCGAGTCTCTAATGAAATAGTTGAATTCTATGTCTGTATATTGAAAGTAGGTATGTATTCCTATAATGTTAATTTAAAGTTACAACACCCAGAAAAAAAAGTACACCCAGACTCAGAATAACTATGCGTGGATCACACAAAGGGTTGTTTTATTACATTTAAGATATTTGAGAACAAATACTGTGTCTATTGGGCTATGTAGGCATGTCTGAATACAAAAAAAAAAATAAGATTTTTGTGTTTGTTCGTTCGCGCATCACGCAAAAACTACTGAACGGATTTTGAAGCAGCTTTTTTATTTGATAGCTCTTGATTAGAATGAAAAACTGATACACATTTTATCCCGCTACTATATCGGGAACCTGAGATATATATATGTATATAAAACCTAAAAAAATATATATAATTTAAAAAAAAACAAATAGTTATAGCTGTGTGCCGTGCGAAGGCCTTGGGAAGGGAATAGAACTCAATACCACTTTTGCAGTCGTTGGTTTTGGGCTATCACACACGCATATACTTTACTGCGTCATATGATTATTTTTTCTGGTGATTGTTATTTTGCTGATCATGAGGTCTCGGGTTCGATCCCCGGGTCGGGCAAGTTATTGAGCTTTTTCGTAAAAAGATAAATTCTTAGTAGCAGCCCGGAGTTTGGAAATGTACCCGGTAGACGGCAATAGGCTCACCCCCTATTACGTGGGACCTAAACATAGCTGGCGAATTGTGGGTGTGTAATACACCTCTGCCTACCCCTTCGGGGAATACAGGCGTGATGCTATGTTGTTATTTTCGATTTCATATTTACGCACTTTGAGTTTATTTATTTTTAACCACTTTATATGCTCGGCATCTTACTAAAACAAATTGTGCGATATAGAAATAGTGAACAATAACTGCATGCGAGATTGAACCATTTAAATGAAAATATGCAATTTATATTATAAAAAATACTAATAATTATCATAGCCCCGATGCTACTATCGTACAGGGCGAAAAATGGCATTGTCCTTTAAATATATTTAGACTTATTTAAATTTCAAAATTGGAGGAAACAGCACAGTTAGTTTTTAAATATTTTAATTATGCTATTAAATCTACAATAGGGCTTATTAACACAATATTATTAATAAGTGTAAGACAAAATTTAATGTAAGTATCTAATATAAAAATAGTTGCCAATTTTATAACAAATATAACATTTCATATATTTTGTTATCAGCCATACAAATAGATAACTGTGTGACATGTTCCGACAAGCGAGGGGCTGTTTCATACAATAGAGTAACTGTAATAGATAACCAAGTATACTTACAACTACGTATACTTAAATATGTTTGTAACGACAACGTACTCGTAAAAGAGCGAGTAGGTATGAAAGAGAGTATTCGTGTAAAGATGCGAAAGGGAATGCTCCGATGGTTCGGACATGTGAATGCCGGATGAGCGAATGGTTAAGAAGATATACAATGCGAAAGTGGAAGTATGTAGAGGGAGGGGAACAGGGACCGAGGGCAGACCGAAACTCACCTAATTAAAAGTATGAAATTACATTTTTTATTAAAAGTATGAAAGTGAAGATGTATGCTGTACCTATATCTAATTTAAAGTACTTTAAATAAGCTAATTTATAGTTTCGAAATTAAGTATTATTAAAATGATAATCTCGAGACAAGAACTTTTCTATGTTCTACGGCTCTTAAAGTTTCGTAACTTTGGCATGACACGTAGTTGCTGATTATGATGGATAGGGTTTGAAGGTTTGGTTTCGACAGTCAGGCAGGAAGTAGGGGTGATGTCTTGTTGTTAAATGGATGTGTTATTATTGCGGATTTCTGTTTACATATACTACGATGCGAAACCAAAAATGTATTTATTTTTATAATAGCCTCTTTTGGGTTATATCTCAGGTTCCCGATATAGCGCTACTAATATAAAATGTATACCAGTTTTTAAGTCTAATCAAGAGCTATCAAATAAAAGTTTTATCAAAATCCGTTCAATAGTTTTTGCGTGATGCGCGAACAAACAAACAGACAAAAATTCAAAAAATTCGTTTTATGTTTAGACACACCTATATAGACTATTACAGTATTTTTTCTCAAATATATTAAATGTACAGACATAGCTCTGTTACAGCTTTATAATACTTGGTATAGATGATACGATACCTACTAGATGAAATAATAGCACCGCAGCTCAAAATAACATATGAGAAATGTACGAGTTGTATTAATATATTATTATTATCTGTTTACCAGAATACAAAGTGCGAAAATGTAAAATAGTAAAATGTACAAGCGGAGTTTGAATCCACGTATTTTGGCCAATTTCGCTCGGGAATATCAATTTTCAAATCATATTCTTAGTGTTTTGGGGGAAGCCCTTGGCGTCTGTCGAATGAATTTTGCATTCATTGTTCCGAACAGATAAGCTAATTATTACATATAGGTACACATCATTTGATATCATAGACGGCCCTATGTTATTTTTATATAATTACCGCTCACCCGGTGAACTTCGTACCGCCATATATTTTTTTCATGAATATTTTGCAATGAATATTATTAAAGTACTATTATCGCTATTTAAAAATAGGGGTTGGCAGTAGAAGGGTGAGAATTTAGGGTTGTATGTACTTTTTAAGGCCGAATCAAAATTTAAAAAAACATTTGGGATGGACCATCCTTATCAGTTAGGGGTATGAAAAATAGTTTACATCTTATTCTCAGACCTACTGAATATACACACAAAATGTCATAGGAATCGCTCAAGCCGTTTCGGAGGAGAATGGCGACAAACACTGTGACACGAGAATTTTATATATTAGATTAAGCATTTGACATGATCGGCCCTTTACACATTTTCGCTCTGTGTATGTAACAATGTGATCTGTTATTTAGCTAACATCATCTGATATTATTTATGTTATTATCTGAATTAAAAAACAAAGTAAAAAAAATGAATTCATGGTATAAAAAAAATGTGTAAGTAAGCCAACAATGTACTCGTATACGTTAGTTAAATCACAAAGTGTGACAATATGAAATCGAAAATAACAGTCACGAACGGGCAGGATCAGATCTTGGGTGGCTTAATTTGGCAAAGCATCTGGGATGGTATTCCAGGAGATGCAGGTTCAAATCCTGCTCGTGACTGTTATTTTCGATTTCACATTTTCACACTTTGTGTTAATTTATATGGCTAAGCATGTCAAACGCTAAAAAATATATAAATAATATCAAAAAACGCCATATTAAATTAACGTTTCACATCTTAGCGCTCCTGTGGTCCTCCTAAATTGGCATCATGGAGCATTCGAACGGTATGGTTATTAAATTGTAATCAATATATATATTCCCTAAAATATGGTTGGTTTTACTACGTAAGAGCTTAAGACTTATTTTTAAATATGCAAGTAGGTATAAGTCTAATGTAGGTATATTTTTATGTGTAAGCAATATGATTTTTTCGATTCGCTTCATCGTTCTTAATACGCACAGCAATGGAATGGAATAAGTTGCCAGCTTCGGTATTCCCGTCCAATTACAATGTGGGTGTCTTCAAGGCTAGAGTGAATAGGTTTTGACTAATCTAGTGCGTCTTACCATCCTAGAATATAGTTCCACTTACCATTAGGTAGGGTACAGTCAAACACTAGTTTAGAACATGTAAAAAAAAATATCTTCACAAATGTAAAGAAGCTGCTTCTATAAAATTAGAATGTAACTGCGCAAATTTAAGACCAACTCTCGTTTCTTGTTAAAATAATAATATTTGAAAATTGGGCGAGTTTCGGAACTTTGGTGGAATTAATTGTGTACTGTGAAATTCCTCCTGGGACGTGAAAATCAGGGGCGTCATTAACTTAATTGAATTTTAATGCGTTGTCAAATGCAAGCTGTTTAATTTCGACGATCAAGTTGGACTGGTGAAAGGCCCTTGCATTTTAGTAATTTGCATAGCGTCGGAGCAGACTGGAATCTTTATTATCAAAGTAGTGATTGCCGCTAGACTAGAAAATGCTCTTTGGTAAAAAGTTTTGCATTAAATAGACAGTTGAAAGGTATCGCAATAAAGAACCTATTTTTTGAAGTGAAAACTTCTTTAGAAATCAATTCCTAATAAATAAACCAAATAATTAGATTTCTTAAACTATGTATGTATGATTTCTTTCACTCACGGCTGTTTTCGAGAGGGGTAGGCAGAGACAACGGTTTACCACTTATCATAAAGCGGCCTTCCGCGGCCCACGTTTTAACCCCGTGGAAACGAGACGTGATGGGTGGCGAACCACGTCGCCATCATTGATGATTATTACAAAAAATCTCCATTGCGTTCCCACGGATTCAGATACCAAAACATTACTTTTTTATTTAAGACTAAATGTACAAGGAGGTGTTGTATATCCTTTGATGAAATAGGTACATCATGCGGTGACAGATTGAGAAAGCATTAAAATCAAAATCGTGTGCATGGTTCCATCCAAATCTGTCCAGCGGTTTCGGAGATTATCTGGAATAAACATGAGGAGAGTAAACGTGTTTTAACCAATTTAGTTGCATTCGAGATTTGATACGGTTACCAATTAAGTATGATCAGTTACCGTTGACAAAAAAACAGTTAAACAATTTCAGCGCCTGGTCGCAAACTGATGGGCATAATGTATATATTTTCATAAAGCAAGATCTTTAGGTTATACTGTTTACCGATAGATACTGACTAATCTCTAGTGAGAGAATGAGAGCCACTCATAGGTAAGAAAATATAAAGCACTTCCCGTGTACTTAAAAGTATAATATTTGGCATGGTATCGGTCAAGACAGATGTATAAGAACTTCAAGTGTACTTAAAAGTAATGTGTTTAGGTTAAACGTCGGATTTGAGGATTTTGTAATAAAAAATAACATTTCCCTGATTTTGGGTAAAATTCCCCAACTTTGGAGAAAACTCCCCAATTTGGACAGATGGCTTTATTTGATGTTTTAGTAATGCGTGTATGTTGTACCTAAATACCAATATTTAACACTTTTAAAAAAGGAATCGTACAATATTTATACAACTAAAGAAAGCATAAATAGTGAAATGTATCACAGACCCACGTGAATTGAGGTAGACACAACTTTTTCGTTAAGTTCGTATTTTATGTGCTCTCACAGCTGGGCACGTTGCCAGTTCTAATACAAGCCGTATCTTGCAAAGTTTAAGGTCAGCCTCAAATTTATTGTTTATCAACGCTCCATTGATTGTGGGGAAATTGCGCATGAATCTATATATTTTCTTTATAGGCCATTTATAAATTACGTCACACAAAATCCTGCTACTTTGTACCCAACAATTCGTCTCTCCTTGTCCTTGTCTTAACTTAGCCACAAAATATCTTCCCGCTTCTTTACTTAGTGCATTATTCATCGCGATTAGAAAAATCAGTATAAAAGTGTCATGCACTGCGAACGAAATGTTTCTTACGCCCCCGTAAAATTTTCGAACGTGTATTTTTAAACGGCTCTTTATTACGAATGAAATATTTAGAGACTTTGCGCATATAAGCGCAGGCTTTTGCCTATCATAAAAATTCCTCTTGCTCAGTTAAATAATGTAGAATAATATCTAATGATCAGAATCAGCTATGTTCATTACAGAACACTGTGTCTTGCTACGGCTTATAATGAGCTAGTTCATATATACTCTTACTAGTAAATTCCCTGCGACTTCGCTCGCGTCATAGTATTGTCGATAAAAAATCAATTTCGGATAGGATTCCTATTATTAGGTATAAGCGTCGCCACGCTAACAGCCGGTTTTACCCTTCCTTCCGCATTAGATGTTTCACATCAAAAATATAGGTTCCGGATAAGTAATCAACAACATATGATAAACTAAAATTTTCTACAAAACACGCTGCATCTTATGGTATAAGTATTATTCCGATCGGTTCAATAGTTTTCGCAGTATAACCGAAAAAAAACGGCTCTCCATTTTCTAGTAGGTATAGAAGATTAGTAGTCTTACTACATCGTTCTCTGTAATAGGTTTTTCCGTATCAAACTCGTTTCTGAAATACGCTTATCACATTCTAAAGGCCGTATAAAGCAATAACATTATCAACGAGATAAAGACAATAAAACGTAAATTCCATTAGAGCGAAAGAGAAAGAACGATGTTAATGTTTAGTTTGTAAACAGAGTGATGCTATTTTGTATTTAACCACGAAATATGGAGTGACGATGTGTTATGCTTAATATCGTTGTGTGGGCAACAGAAATGTACGCGCTGATAAAATTTGAGTGCTATTGAAAAAATATGTTTATAAAAATATATCTATGTGAGTATTTTACTACTATGGCAAATATATCTTTAAAAGTAACATAAACGAGTCATTATTCGCGTATAAAATAGGTGAACCATGGCTGCTGTAAGTCAGTTGAAACGTCGAGCTAAAGATAGTTAAAATTTATCTATTGTACACGCGAAAAAAGACATGTTTATGTTACTTTAACAATATATTTTGGTTTGTAAACACAAAATTTGGTGCATATTAGTCCTTTGTTAATTCAGCTTTATTATAATCAATTTTTAATACGATTAGATGTCTTTGCCTACCATAAGATCCAGATTCCTTCTCAGCTATCGAGAAGGAATTGGCCTTCGGGTCCATACAGGTTGTTATAGGTTTTTTACAGTTTTTAGTTAAGTATGTCGCATTCATATTGTAGGAATATAGTTACATAATAAATACAAGATTCTGCCTGCTTCTTCGTCCGCGTGAATTTCAGAATATAAATATATCACTCTACGTTAATTAATTTTCTCTATGTAATAATAGATATGCGAATAGAACCGGGATAAAAAGTAACTTACGTGATGGGTTCCATACTATGTGTATTTAAAATTTCATGACGATTGGTTCAGTAGTTACCGCGTGAAAGCGTTACAAACACTGACTGTGTGGTGACGGACTAAGAAAGTGTCACCATCCCATTTATTCCTGCGGGTATCATACGAAGTGGCTAACGGAAACAAGCAATTATCATCCATTGCATTACTGGTGCTAGGGCTGGGTATCAAGTGAGAGCACTCACTTGCTATCGAGCCCGAAAGGGTTGGTATCACCGTCTTCTGTGTCATGAGGCACCGAAATGTGTTTTGGTTTTGCAGTAGCATTAGTATTAGTATTAGTAGCATAGTATTAGTATTAGTAGCATAGTATTAGTATTAGTAGCATAGTATTAGTAGCATAGCATAGCATTAGTAGCATATCCGTTTATTCTATCATTTCATATCTGTGAAATGCTGAGCAGCGGTTTGATAGTATTCTCTGTATGTTTGAGTCCATGAGCGACTGTTACCACTTACCATCACGTGAGCCGTGGCTCGTTTTCCACCATAAGCCATAACCAAAAAAAGCAATTAAATTGTCATTTACACTACTGGTAAGTATAGTAAGGATCATAGGTGATGAGCAGAATAGGTCTTGCAAAATGATTTACCATATTACCTACATATTTTGTACTAGCAAAGGCTTCGAAAAAGACTAAAATTAGTACCCAGACTGCAAGATCAAGTAGATTTTGGTCTTGGTTGCTTAATTTATAATAATATATACCTATTTATAAATTGTCACTACAAGGATTAGACAAATGAACAGCATGAAACCATCTAATAATGTCACCCCCAAGCGCGCTACGAGCTACCGGTAGATCTTTACTCTGTACACAACAGGTTTTGCTATATTTTATCGTATATACCTACCAGATATATAATTATGAAAATAGACAAAAATGACTGCGGATGTATTAAAATCCAAGACTTTATGGAAATTCATTATAAGTATTTAACAATGAAAATCTTTTGAGCGTAAGCATAAAGGTCATACTCCACTTTAGAGACGCTGTAATGGGTGAGCGTCATATATTCTCAGAATCTCTCTGACTGCTCTCTGACCACTATGTTAAATTTATTATACTGATACACCATGTATATCAAGAATATTGGTCTACTATTTTTTTTATTGCTAATGATGGCAAACGGGCCACGGTCCACCTGATAGTAAATGGTAACCGTCGCTCATGGACTCGACAAGCCAAGCTTGTCAAGCCGCTGCGCACCATTTCATTTCACAGATATAAAATGAAAGAATAAACTGCTATCTCCTGCTGCAGCCAAAACACACTGACGTGCTTCATGACCAGTCACAGAGGAGACGGTGCAGGGACTATGCTTTATAGCAACATCGCGTAGCTACCGCTAAAGTGCAGTTATCATAGATGACTATTCCCACTTGCCGTTCCTAGGCCACAGTACGTAAACATATTTGTTGGCGGCAAAAATCTATAACCTACAACAAATGCTTGTATTCAAATTTCGAGACAAGAAAATACTGTTAAAAACGCAAGTGATTAATCGTGGCGTGACCTCGAAATGACCCACGATTATCAATAGTCGTCACATCCGTAGCCATTGTTAGAATAACGCCATTCATTGATAGCTGTCGAAACTAGCACCATAGAGGCACCGTCATTGTGCCACAATAATGTACTCAATACAATAAGTATCTAGCTGAACCCACTGCTTTATTTAGTTTGATACAAGTGGAAAAGAGTTAGGCCGTGTGTGGCCGGCTTTAGAATTGTCCCACCCCTCTCCACCCATGGGAGTCGTAAGAACCGACTGAGGATATACCGGGGAGTGGGCAACAGCACTCCTTCGAGTATTAACAACATCCACTGCGATCGCCAACCCGCCTGCCAAACGTGGCGATTACGGCACTATCCCCCATTCTTGAGGAGGCCTATGTCCAGCAGTGGACGTTAAAAGGCCGATGGATGGATGGATGGATGGATGGAAAAGAGTTTTGATACCAACCTCCAATATTAGGTTCAATTGTCTTGGCAATTATTTGTGGTAGAGCCTTGCTTGCCCCAGCATGAATGAGCCGACTGGATCGGCGCGGTACCACCCTCTTACAAAAGATCAGTGTGAAGCAACAGTAGGTACTCCTCCTTTTGTGTTTTGTATGGTGAGTGAGAGTGCCAGAGGTCCAAACCACTTCTTTATTATCCTTCCTATCATTCCTTGGAGATGGCGACACGCGAGTGATGACAACTGGCGTTGCTGCATAAAGAAATAAATGCTATACAAGAGTAAATTCCCTTGAAAATTACATTTATTACAAAAGCAAATCACGAAAACCTCTTTTGCAGTTTGTTTTGATATTCAAATAGGTATTTAATAGTACATTGTTACCCGAGGGATGGAAGCAACTTATTTCATCTATAATGTCTCTAAATCATCTAAATCTCCAATAGTTCGAGGGACTAAATAAGTCTTTATCCCGAGGTAAACACTGTGCTTATCATTACGAATACGAGGAAACTAAAAGTAAAAATCATGAATTAGCTAAAGAAAAAATGGGAGACTTTAAAAAATTGAATTTGGAATCGCCGTGTTCCCGCCGCTTTTGTTTTTTTTTCTGTGGCCTGTCAGCTATTCAGCCATTATTTTTCATTTTAATAATTGAAAAAATATAAATCTTCGTTATTTTAAAGATATAGTTGCAACTATGTTAAAATAAATTCATATAAAAAAACAAATTCTTTAATAAATACTTAACTTTATGCTATTTCAATTTTACATCGCGCTGTAATTGACTGGCTGTACAGAAAATAGAACTATTTTATTTTATAATTACTCAGCTGTCAGTTGAAAGTAATTCTCCCTAGGGCTGAAAAGTATTACTTTCAATCCGCTCTTCAGGCAACTTCAGGCCTACTTTCAGAGTATGAGTAATGAAAAAGCTTTTTCAGTACGAAAAATAATAAAAAAAAGTAATTTAATTTATCAAAGTAATATGTCAATTTGTTTGCAGATTTAACCTTCGCGTACATTGTCACCTTAGCAAGAACTAACACCTGGACTGTAACTGACAAAGGCCAATGTTTCTACACTGTTATTACTAGAAATGTTTCTACGATCGTGACCGATAAAATAACTATATGCGATTATGCTGATCCCTATATAACTTTTATTATCTCTGATACCAATAATAATCTAACATCTCATTTCTTTAAGACAAATTTTGATCCTTATATTCGGCTCATAAACGCAGTGAATAATAATTGGCAAAATGTATATTCTTTTGCATTCAGCAATTTCAAGAACGTCCTTTACATCGATATATCTGGAAACCATATCAGAAACATAAATATAGCATTTGACGGTTTAGATCTACTCGACTCCTTGAACCTGGCACGCAATCAAATTGAAGTGATCAATTCAGAAACATTCGCAATATCAAAAAACAAAACAAGATTACATTTGTTGGATTTGTCATACAATTTATTGAGGTACTTGCCAGAAGATTTGTTTACGAACGTACCAAATTTGAGGATGTTATACCTTCAAGGAAACCATATATCTATGTTGAGTGAGAAATGTTTTACACCTTTGAAGTATTTAATATATTTGAATTTAAACGGCAATTATTTGGCAACATTGAATTTTACAATGGCACTATTTTCATCTTTGGAAGTTGTGGGTATAACTCCTAATAAAACTTGAAATTTACGTATATTTAGATTCTGTCATTTTTATTGTTAAAAGTTCAACTAGTGATTGGTTTTTAATTCTAGCATCAATTTATCATAGTAGTAATTTTTATTACTTTTTTGCAAATAATAATAATAAAATTAATGCCTTTTTTGTTAAGACGGGATAAAATGTTCCTAACCGCACACCCCGTCGTTCGGGGCAACGAACAGGTTAGTGTGGGGCCTTCACCCACTAAAGAAACCCGCCGTGTGCCGTCTCTCCGCCTTTATTGGTGGGCCACCGGAACTATATTACATTCCTTCAGTAATAAAATTAATACCTAAGTATCTAAAATAATAAGAATAAATAAAAAAAACTACGTGAATGAATCTTGGTGATTTTTATATTTTTTTCTAAAGCGTTTGGTCCATGTGGCAGCTTGAGACAGAATGTTTATTTAATTGGAATGCATGTATCTTCATAATGATTTTTACGTTTTACAATAGTATATTGTTACCCTAGGGGTGAAAGTCCCTCGAGCTATAGGCGAAAAACGCCGTCTCGGGACTAAATAAGTCTTTAACCCGAGTTATACACTGTGCTTTTCATTACGAATACAAGGAAAGTAAAAATAAAAACATGCAACAATGAGTGAATTTAAATTTACATCAACTGCTGAGATAATTATTATTATTTTTTTTGTGGCCGGCCAGCATAACATCCATTATTTTTCATTTTCAACATTGAAAAAATGCTAAAATATTTTACCCAAATCTATTATTATTTTAAAGAAATATTTGAAAGTAAGTAAATTATAATAGGTGGTCGTTAAAAAAAATCTTTATTTAATACTTAACTTTGTTATTTCAATTAAACATCGCGCTGTGATTGAGTGGCTGCAGTAAGAATAAGGTTCAATAGAAATGTGAAAATAGAACTAGTTTTTTTTTTAAATAATTTGACAGCTGTCAATTGAAAATGATTCTCCCTAGGGCTGAAAAGTATTACTTTTAACCCGCTCCTCAGGCAACTTCAAACCTACTTTCCGAGTATGAGTAATGAAAAGTATTTTTTAAGTTATGTACAACTTTAGCATCATATCTAAGGTTTGTAAACTTAAGTAAGCATTAATTTCAGATATAGTTCATTTTGATCTCCATCGTCGATACTATCTAACGTAGATAGAGGCCATGGACTTAATAAATTAATAAAAAGAACGGACTGAGCCTTGCTAAGAAAAGATTGTGTCACTCAGAGTCGACCAGTTCGCTGTACGTACATGCCGACACGCATTCACACCTTAGTCGGCCATTGCGCGAGTAAACGTTATCACAGTCGGTACGTCTACGCTGCAAAAAATATCAAAATACAGCATGTGTGGTGAAATGGTGAAAAACCGTAGGGACAGAAAGAAAAAAATCCAGGAGTCACATTTCATAGGTAAACGAATAATTTAATCACTTAGTTCCCGATTTTATACATTAAAATTTATATTAATTCACCAGAACAAAATAATTCATCACAATGCCAGTATTGCTCATATTCGCTAGTGGAAATTACCCGAAATATGGGAATTTTATAGTTTATATTTATGAGGTACTATTTGTTTAGGTTAAATTACTATACTTTGATTTTTTATTTTGTAGACTAAAATGATATTTGATTGCCATGTATCATTAATAGTGTTGTTGTAGTCTGAGTTATCGAAAACACATAATTAATATATTTTTTTTATTATAATAAATTTTCTGATGGTTTATTAATTTGAATTTGCGTTGATCAGTAGTATAAGTAGCATGAATTTATTATTGTAGCATTTACAAAATCTAAATTAAAGTAATCATACCTATTTTAATATGTTTTCTATACTATTATAAAGCTGTAACATAGCTGTGTCTGTACATTTAAGATATTTTAGAAAAAATGACTGTAATAGACTATATAAGCGTATCTAAACACAAAACGATTTTTTTTAATTTTTTGTCTGTTTATCTGTTTGTTTGTTCGCGCATCACGCAAAAACGACTAAACGGATTTTGATGCAACTTTTTATTTGATAGCTCTTGATTACGGTTAACAACTGGTATACATTTTATACGCTACTTTATCAGGAAGCTGAGATATAACCCAAAAACTAACTTTTGGCTGCGGCGGAGCTGCGAGGAAAGGCTAGTAACGTAATAAAATTGCATTTGTTATTTATGTTCATAAGAAAATCGCATTTAACGAAAGCGACTTAAAATAAGGTGATAGATGCCCACCGTAGATGCCTATTTGTCTGCTTATTATCATTACAGTCAAAATGTAAAAAATAAAAGCCGAACTTTCTTAATCACAATTTATTTCTGAAATATTACTTTCAGAATATCTAAATTTACTAAGAATCTTTCTGTTACATTATCAATAAGGTGAACGAGTAGCATCATTTTATTTCGTTACTTTAATTATAATAACATACTCGACATATCTCAACTACCATTGCAGTGTCAACAACTTTAGCCCTCAGTAAATGATTCTTTAATTTCAGCCATTTTAAAACATTTTGTTATTTCTTGCGACACGCCCCTTTACCTGTGCCCATACTAGTTATATGGGATTTGATTTACAGTGCTAAGGAAGTCTTTTGAGATGTTGACACCATACTCAACAGTGACCTCCTCAACTACATTTTTTGATAGTAAGTCTTTTCTTTTGTAATGATTTACAGTAATTCTGCTTTAATCAGTGTATTCATTTTTTAATTGTTTACATTCTTTGAGCTTAGCCACTTTTGAACGGGGCCTTACGCCACCCTGTAGTTGCAGTTTTATTCTACCTCATGGGAGTGACAAAAAGCGTTATCTAATACCAAAACGAAATCATCAAAATTACTTCTAGCCACTCTTCAAAATATTCTATTTTAATAATAATATATCTGCTTACAATTAGAAACTGTAGCGGCCCATATAGATAACATAAAAATGTTTAAAACAGTAAGCTTTGTGTATTCCGCTCACCTCAAAAAAGAGCAATAGTTTCCTAGAATTATGTGAACCCCATCTGCGCTAGAACAATAACTCTACCGATTACAACTGCATCGGATTCCTCGGAAACACATTAACTGTCAAAGCAGTAAAGACACCTTGGCCACTGTAGTCTCGACAAACATGCAAGTTAATCCCGTTTTATCGACATAATTATGTTATCCTTTATTACCCATATGCATCTGCCGATGATTTATTTTAAGTTTTAAATAAATACAGTAAAATTGTGTTTTTTGCACTATTAACCTTTTCAAATAGTACGGTATATTTCATATACATTTCCAATAAATTTATCTGCCAACCTGTTTTTTTTTATATGTATAATAAAAAGCGTAAATCTGGCTAACATGGCAACCCAAAATTCATTCACACATAGATAGCTGCTGCCATTACGTATCTTTAATTTTGTCTTAGCGAGGCGCTGTCCGTTCCTTATACGTCCTTGATAGAGGCACTTTGAATTGAGTATTTATGAAGTTTCTACTTTATAAGTATAAAAGATTGGACTGCACAGATGGAGGAATGGTTTAGATACCGGCCTCCCGCTCGAGTGTTGTGGGTCCGATTCCCACACAGGACACCTCTTTGTGTGATCCGCAAATGGTTGTTCTGATTCTGGGTGTACTTTGTGTCCGTGAAATTATGTAAGTTTCTAAAGACCTCCGCGATACAAGGATTATTCCTTAGTGCAGGGTGTTGTCAATAAAAAAAAAGATTGTCTTTGTTATAATTTTTTTAATATTATTCAGGAAACCAAAGCACCTGTCACAGTTTAGACAATTTGACGCATTAAAGTTACCCCCGCGTGACTCAACGTATAAAAGCGACTGTCGTAACGAAAGGGCGCACTGACTGGAATAATTGACTTAATATCGTAATGCACGCAATTTTGATGTACGACAACGATCAGCGATGATTGTAGTATGCTGTGAGGGGCACATCAATTAGAGGTTGAGATATAAAAACGTAATAAATGGTTTCGTGATCAGCCTTAACTATAGTTTAGCTAAAATTAAATATGTGATACATCATACTTACATTTTATTTTTAATGATTGTTTTTACATACACACCGAAGTTATCGATCACTAACGGCCGGTCTCTATAACCTATCTATCCTTTACTAAAAGTTATAATGGTTACCATTAGTATCTATCGGCTATTTTTTCCGTTTCAATAACCAAAGATAGATAGAAATATTTATCCATGACTTTGATCTATCTATCGGAGGACCTACTGCTTACCATAGATAAGTAACTACATATAAAAAAAAGTTTGGGTGTTTCAATAACGCTTTTGAGCTTACTGTGGATACGTCAAATAACTAGCGGTTACAGTTTTACTTTATCGCCCAATTTTGGCGGATATAGGCAAGGCTTTTTCGTATTTTTACATAAATATAACAACATAAAGTTTTAAATGGATCTGTTTAGTGATGAAAGTGATAATGAGATGTTTGAAACCGGCTTTATTTGATTCAGACTATGGTTAGTAGAATTGGGGGATCGCCGGGTTGGTGTTCGAACAAACTATGAAAGTGAACTTTCCAATTCAGAATTTGTTTATAGATTTAGGTTAAATAATGGCGGTAAATCAATTACTGTTAAAAACGAAAAATTTCGCTGCTCTATCTCGAACTCAATAGTTCCATAAAATAAACATGTATCAACCATCTGTCGCCGAGTGAAAGACAAATAATGCGTTTCCTTGTTATTTAGGTTCATAAGGTTTAGTTTGCTATTGTTAATTTATGAATTTAGGTGAATGATTAGCACTATTTTTTGAAAACTTGTTATTACATAACAAACTCACCAATCACGGTTAATAATAACGTAAAACATGTTATTAGTAATTATCTTAGAACCTGAGACCCTTATTAACAAATGCAAAAATAAAACGTGTCAGAGGGACGCGCTTACAAAAGATAGAAATGTTATCTATCTTTGATCCTTAGTAGGCACAAGTGATTTTTAATATTGAAACGGCAGTTATAGATAGTTTAAAGTTAACAGTTTACTGGGGATAGCAGTTGACTTTTAACTATAGATACATTATTGAGACCGGCTGTAAATCTACCTTAGACAAGCGGTCCATTTAGGTACCTACGTACAATTTCAAGAAAGGGAACAGCTAAGGAAGAGCTTCTCATTCTAAATTTCGCAGTATCTAAAAACAGAGGTCTACTAGCAGTGTGTTATCAGTGATGACATATGGAACAGAGTCGTAGTCTCTGAATATTGGCCTTGTATCAGAGACTTTGGTTCAAAGTCGCTCAGCGTAACGTGGACTGGGTTATGCTCGTTATTTCTCGTTTACGTAATCAAATCCATAATACTGCGTATTACAGGGGCAGAAGAACTGCAATGATCGACATAGCCCACCGGGCTGAAGTGGCAATGAGCACATCGCTCGACGAACCGACAATCCTTGAGGAAAAGAGTTCTGGAATGACGCCCACGTATTGGACGGCACAGCGTTGGACGGCCTCACACCAGATGGATCGACAACTTAGCTTTAACTTCAGTTCTTAACTTTAGTTAAAGTCGCAGGAAGCCTTTGGATGCAGTTAGCATTATGACCATTCGATATAGCGCAATCTTAGTGAGGCCTATGTCCAGCAGTTAAAGGGTTGCGAGATGATGGTCGAACCTTGTCGATATTAACATACTCGTAAACCTAAAAACTTGCTTTTGTCTGCAAAGGCAAATGCAGGTTTATTATATTTAAATTAATTAATACTGTTTGTGTTGTGGTGGACAAAGAATACAAGTGTCACCACCCCATTCTTTCCTACGGGTGTCGTATGAGGCGATTAAAGGAAGTAAACAATTATCATCCACTGCATGACTGGTGGTAGGGCTGGGTACCAAGTGGGAGCACTCACTTGGTATCGGGCCCGAGCGGGTTGGTACCACCATATCCCGTGTGACCGGCCATGAAGCACATCGTTGCGTTTTGGCTGTAGCAGGAGATAGCCGTTTATTTTTTCATTTCATATGTGTGAAATGAAATGGTGAGCAGCAGCTTGACAATACTCTCGGTATAGTTGAGTCAGATGAGTCGTAGCTCGTCTGTGACATGCAATAAAAAAAAAGTTTTATACAATCAAGGAATAACAGAAATGATTGCAATAATGTTTTAATTTTCCATCTTTCACTATCGATATTTCTCCTCTGACAATATTGAATGAAGCGTAAAATGTATTCAATTTGTCTTGACTTTGGCAACTGGAACTATTCAGATATCTTGATCAAATTCTCTACTGAAGACTTTTGTAACGGTGCCAGCTGTTCCCCCGAAGTGAAATGGACGTATCCTCATATTTTCACTTCTACTTTATAGCAGTTTGAAGACGGAACTTCTCTCTCGCCGTGTTTTATGTGCAACTGTTGACTCGCAACTTTATATCTTGTGCCTATTATGTTAATTGTAGAGGCGTTTCAATCATTATTTTTAAATAGATAGAAATATAAAATACGTTCGTTTTATAATACTTATATTGTTGACGGGCCTCGTGGCGTAGTCGGTAGCGTAACTGACTTCCGTGCACGAGGTCGTGGGTTCGATTCCCACTCAGGACAATTATTTGTGTGATGAACACAGATATTGGTACTGCGTCTGGGCGCATTCTATCTATTATATGTATGTACATATTTACAAAAAATAAATAATATTATGTATTATATCCGTAATCTGGTACCTATGTAAGCGTTAAGCTTAGTTTGGGACCAGAGGACGTTGTGTGAAAAATGTCCGTAATTAGTATTTTTCTGAGTCAAGGAAGGCAAGGGAGTGAAGGGGCTAGCGGCGGTTACCACTTACCAACAGATAGGGCGTGGACATCATACTTCATAAATTTATAAAAAAGGAGGGGATAATCTTGTGAGCCATATTATTATTACTGGCTGGAATCTGCACGCAAATTTGTCCGCGTAGGCCATAGAACAACGCGGCTCCGGTTCGCCGAGTGTCCGCGTTGCTCTATGGCGTAGGCTTTGGAAAATAAATACGTCAGTCTACAGTACACTAATCTATCTTCTATTATACAGATGCTAGCTGACCCGGCAAACGTTGTTTTGCCATGTGAATTATTTCTAGAGTATGAAAATATTATTATATCTTTTTAATCTTTACTTTTAGAATTATGTATTTGAAAAATTGCGCTCGACGAAACTTGCTATTATGCTGCTCCGAGTTTGGCAAAACGGAACCTCATTGATTAATTATCGACCGGGGTTAAAAATACAAAATGTTATTAAAAAGTAGGGGTTGGTGGTGGGAGAGTAAAAATTTAGGACTGAATGTGTTTTTTAATGCCAGACCATAAAAAAATTACCAAAAAAAATTTGTGCTAAAAATGAAAAAAAAATTTTGGTGTGAGCTACCCTTAACTCTTAGGGGTATAAAATTAGTTATAAATCTATTCTCATACCTACTAAATATACCTATGAAAATTTCATTAAAATCGGTCTAGCCGTTTCGGAGGAGTATAAACGCTAAGGGAACGATCGGAGGAGTATAAACACTAAGGGAACGATCGGAGGAGTATAAGCACTAAGGGGGCGACTAAGGGAAGTAAGCAATTATCACCCATTGCTTTATTGGTAGGGCTGGGTAACAAGTGGTACTCCCACTTTACTACTTCTATACTATTATAAAGCTGTAACAGAGCTGTGTCTGTACATTTAAGATATTTGAGAAAATAGGGCTGTAATAGGCTATATAGGCGTGTCTAAACCCAAAACAATTTTTTTTAGAATTTTTGTCCGTTTGTCTCTTTATCTGTTTGTCTGTTTGTTTGTTCACGCATCACGCAAAAACTACTAAACGGATTATTATGCAACTTTTTTTATTTGAAAGGCCTTAATTAGACTTAAGAACTGATATACATTTTATCTCGCTACTATATCGGGAACCTGAGATATAACCGAAAGCCGCGGGCAAAGACTAGTTTGTGTTATAAATTTGTCTTCATTATATCTTTCTTCTCTATCATATTAGTAAAATGTGACTAAACGTTACCAGTCCTTAAAATTTTACCCTTATTTTTTTATACTACTTGGCTGGCAAACAAGCATATTATGTCTGATGGTAAGCGGTTACCATTTTTTTTTGTTAAGGCGGGAAAAAATGTTCCTAACCGCACACCCTGTCGTTTGGGGCAACGAACAGGGTAGTGTGGGGCCTTCACCCACTAAAGAAACCCGCCGTGTGCCATCTCTCCGCCTTTAATGGCGGGCCACTGGAACTATGTTACATTCCTTCGGTAGTCCGCCGGCGGCTTACCCTTTCGGGTACCCTCTACTGAGCGACGCATCCGCAGAGAAGCGTCGCCTTCGCCGGAGGCCTTGTGGGT
Organism: Leucoma salicis; assembly: GCA_948253155.1. NCBI lineage: Eukaryota > Metazoa > Arthropoda > Insecta > Lepidoptera > Erebidae > Leucoma > Leucoma salicis. The sequence goes on along the minus strand of OX411820.1, from coordinate 4,856,902 downwards.
GGCGGACGTTCCCCGGTCCATCCGCACATCATCCGTCCGCAGCCTCAGCTAGGGCTGCATGAGGCGCAAGTACCTGCGCCTGCGCCGCCCCGGTCGCTGGCGGCGGTTTGGGTCAGCGGAAGAATCCTCCTCCCTAGCCCTCTCCGCCGGTTCCTTCCGCGAGATAACCTCCTCGCAGAAGGCAGCAACCGCAGCCCAATTCCTGTCGCTGCCAAGCATCGCTCTGAAGACGCTAAGCAGCGAGAGATCGCCCCCTATTTCCGCGACGAGTTCACGGCGCTGCTCGGCCCAAGCCGGGCACGACTCGAGCGAGTGCCGCGCCGTGTCCTCGTCACAGCCGCATTGGTGACAGCCCAGAGTCGCTTCCCTGCTTGCGACTATGTGCAGATATCTGCCGAAGCAACCGTGTCCCGACAGCACCTGCACCAGTCGGAAGGTAAGGACTCCGTGCCGTCGCCCCGCCCACTCCTCCAGCACCGGCTGGAATGCCCCTAAGGTCCAAAGACCGGCCCGGGGCGCCTCCAACCGCGCCCTCCATCTGGCTTTGGCAGCTCGGCGGGCGTCGCCCTGCCACCTGGCCACCTCCCTGGGCAGGGAGCGTCCGTCCCCCTCCCGCTCTTGCGCCTGCCGATACACCTCGGCGAGCACCTCCGCCTCCAAGTCCCACGGGGGGATTCCAGCCAAAGCGCAGGCCGCCTCCGTTGACACCGTGCGGTATCCACGTATGACCCTGGACGCGACGACTCTCTGTGGCCTCCACAGAAAAGCCCTGTTCAGTGCATCCAGGGACTCCGCCCACACGGGTGCGCCGTACAGCGCCTTCGACCGGACCACCTCCGCGTAAAGCCGTCGGCACGCATTGTTGGGTCCGCCCATATTCGGCATGAACCGTGCAAGGGCAGACGCTGCACCGATGAGCCTCGGGGACAGTTGACGGAAATGATCGCGAAAGCGCCACCAGCACCAGACCCAGATACTAATCTGGGCCCGCACCCCAATTTGGACCCTGTCCACAGTGATCGAGGTGCCAGCAGGTGGCCGACGTCGGGGCCCATGGAAAAGCAGGGCCTCCGACTTGTCCAGGGCTACCCTAAGCCCCAGCGCCCCGATCCTCCTGACCACCTCCGAGTTCCCTAAGGTGGCCAGGAACGCCGCTTCCTCGAAGTTTCCACCCCGGGCCACGACCAGCGTGTCATCCGCATAGAGCCCGGGGGGGGAGCCGACAGCGTAGCACCCAGTCGTGACCGATGTCCTACAGGAGCGGCCCTAGAACCGAACCCTGCGGGACATCGCACGACATGGGCCTCCTCACAACGTCCCCTATGCGGCTCTCATAGAGAACGCTGCGGCCCTCAAGATAGTCTGCCACTAGCCGCCTCAGGTATGCAGGCACCCCGTGATACCGGAGCGCCTCCCGGATGCAGCTGAATGGCAGACTGTTGAATGCGTTAGCGATGTCAAGCGACACCGCCTACAGCACTCCACCGCCGGCGACGACCGCCGCGGCTGCGGCCCCCAGGCGCATAATCGCGCCGACCGTCGAACGACCAGCTCGAAAACCGAACTGGGCGTCCGACAAGTCAGGTCCGATGTCGCGCAGGTGCTGGACGATGCGGGCAGCGAGGATTCTCTCCAGCAGCTTACCCACCTCGTCCAGCAGCACGATGGGCCTGAAGGCCCCGACCGAATCCGGCGTTCGCCTCGGCTTCGGCAGGAGTACTAGCCTCCCCTCCTTCCAGCAGTCAGGGAACCGTCCGGACGCCAGGCACGCGTCGAACAGTCCCCTGAAGCGGGGCTTCAGGTGGTCCAAAACCAGGGCCAGCACCCGGGCGGGTATCCCGTCCGGGCCGGGAGCGGTGTTCTTGGAACGGATCCGCGAAACTGCCGCCCCCATTTCAGACGCGGTGACGGGCGGTACACTGAGGTCTGCCTCCCGGTCGCTACCTGACTGTGCCATGACCGGGGGCGTGTGTTCCGCCCGTCGTGGGAATAGGCCCTCGACCACCTCGGTGAGGAGGCTGGGCTGAAGGGTCTCTGTGAGGGGGGGCCCTGACTGCGGAGCTTGTTCAGCGCCGCACGATACGGGCGATTCCAGGGGTCACGGTTGAGACCGTCCAGCATCTCCTGCCTTTTCTCCGTTTTGGCGCGGCAGATGGCCAACTTGAACGTAGCCCGCGAAGTGCGGTACGCCTCGTACAGCTGGGCCTCCCGCTCCCCATCGCGGTTGCGCCACCGATTGCGGGTGTAGGACCTCCGGGCACGAATGCACGCCGCACGGAGGTCCGCCAGCCTCTGGGACCACCAGATGGTAAGGGGTTACCATAGCCTATAGACGCTAGCAACACCAGAGGCATCACTCGCGCGTCACCATCTCCTAGGAAAAGGGATTGTGGGTGGATTGTTGTGGGTGGATTGGCAGAGGATAGTAAGGAGAGGATAGGTAGGGTACTAAGAAGAGGATAGGGAGGGGGTTTGGGCCTTCAGCGCTCTCACTCACCATACAAAACGCAACGGTAGGAGTATCTACCGTTGTTTCACGCTGTTCTTCTGTGAGAAGGTGGTAATTCTCAACTAACGAGGCTTAATTGTCAACTAACGAGGTGCCGCCAAAGAAGTTGGACCTCAAAAAGCAAATCTAATAACAGATATCTATATCTAATACCGAGGGAGTGGGCAGCAGCACTTCTTCGAGTATTAACAACATCCACTGCGATCGCCAACCCGCCTGCCAAGCGTGGCGATTACGGCACTATCCCCCATTCTTGGGGAGGCCTATGTCCAGCAGTGGACTTTAAAAGGCTGATGAATGGATGGATGGATGATATCTAATATATAAAATTCTCCTGTCACAGTGTTGGTCGCCATTCTCCTCCGAAGTGGCTTGACCGATTCTTATGAAATTTTGTGTGTATATTCAGTAGGTCTGAAAATAGGATGTTAACTATTTTTCATACCCCTAAGTGATAAGGATGGTCTACTCCAAAACAATTTTTTTTATTACGCTGATATTTTTTTTTATAAATCGGCATTAAAAAATCCATACAACCTTAAAATTGCACCCTTCTACTGCCAATCCCTATTTTTTAATAGCGATATTAGTTCTTTAATAATTCTCATTGCAAAATATTCACGAAAAAAAATATGGCGGTACGAAGTTCGCCGGGTGAGCTAGTTGCATAAAAGAATAACTGACATATCCATGCACAGTCCAGTCCTGAAAAATTGCATATGAGTTCTTTGGTACTGTAAGTGAGCACTATGAGAAGATTTTACACAAATCCTATCCAAAATGGATTTTTCATTTGTCACAATGGCGCGCGAAGCTATTGGTAATGCACTGGTTTTAATATCTGAAAGAAGCTTGAAAATATAGAGAGATGGAAAAATAAAGGGTCGTCTTTGGAAGTACATAAAATTGTTTGGATAAGAAAGCTTCCGTAGTTATAAGCATTTCCTGTTTGCACATCCAGTTATTTGATGCAAAACATGGTTTTATGTAAAAACTTGGGATTTTATTTTCATATAAGATTCTGACCTCGACTTCATTGGCGTAGACTTCAGGGAAGTTAGAATGTATCTCACTCGATCATATCGACATGATATCGTGTCATTGTGATTGGTTAAGAGGTCACCGTGATTGGCCGAGGGATTATTGCGACATCACGCGTTGGTTTCTCTACCAATCACAAGCGAGGTGATACGATGTCGATACGATTTAGTGAGTTACATTCTAGGGGCCCAGGATATAAATAAATCATTTTACGAAACATTATCTTTAGCGCAACAGTTACACTACATCAACCACAATTTTTTTCAGGAAAAAAGCTCTGGGCTCCATAAAATTTGATTAGTTCAGTATCTATTTGTTGATCTGATGACCTGTGCAGTGCGTGATAATAATCACTATTTGAGCGAATGCTCAAATAGTGATTATATATTTAAGGTAATTTCTATAGGATATATATATATATATATATATATATATATATATATATAGCTAGTAGTATTAAAATAGGCCTGTGGTAAAATGTTTTATAGCACTGCGATAGGCATCGATGTACATGTATCAGTATAACTTGTTTTAGGTATATTACTATATTTATTGCTTATAAATTGGTCTCAAAACAAAATAACTCTCGTAATTGAAATGGTAAATTATTAAGTGATTATTTTTTACTACTTTCTTATTGCATTTGGTGGCAGACGAGCTACGGCCCATAATGTACAGTCACAGCTCTGTTACAGCTTTATAATAGTATAGATAGGTAGATATCTAGAGATTCCAATCCCATTATTGTTCCAAATGAACAACAAGTTAACCATAATAGACTGCTTCTGTTCTTATTCACGGACTAACAAAACTCGAAGGTAAATTCAATACGATCAATTTGGAACAAATATCGAGTTAACAACACAAACTTCTTATTTAACTTGATCTAAGTCAACAAGACACGGTTCCGTTAACAAATGGCCTTTAGATTCTCTGATTCTACAAATTAAGATTGGACCCCGACATCTCGAACTTTCCCAAAATTCATCCATTGTCGTCACGTCATGGAACCCAGATACTTCCTCTTTACTTGTGAAGTTTGACAGCAGTCATTTATCTGTATTTGCTTGATTCATAATATTTATATTATACTTAGAATTATAAACTTAAATTAGAAAATAGTTCTAAACGCTTGCAGGTTTTTAGTTATAAAAAAACACAGCATCACGCTTGTATTCCCCAAAGGGGTACGCAGAGGTGTATTAAAAACTCGCCTCGCCAGCTATGTTTAAGTCCCACGTAATAAGGGCCGAGCCTACCGGGTACATTTCCAAACTCCGGGGCGCTACTGAGAATTTTTATTTTTACAAAAAAGCTCAATAATACTGCCCGACCAAGGGATCGAACCCGAGATACATTTTTTGGTATTCTATTACCTTTTTTATCATTCCACACATACACATAAAAAACAAACATAGCATCATGCCTGTATTCCCCGAAGGGATAGGCAGAGGTGTGTGAATTTTTCTTTTTACGAAAAAGCTCAATAACACTGCCCGACCCGGGGATCGAACCCGAGACCTCATGATCAGCAGTCGCTCACAACAGCTGCACCACCGAGGCAGTTCTATATTTTTATCATTCCATTTTCATTTTACTCTACATACATTCTTCTGTGTACATATACACCCGGATGTACCGTTTTATTAACTGTGTGTGTGTGTATACTCCTATGTCATACACGTAGCTAAGACCACTTAGTTCCATTTACCCATCTGCGTTTAAACGTAATTATACTGTAGTTAGTATACGTGTGTCGGAGCGTGACCTAATCTAACGAGTGCTTTGTCATAGATGGTGCTGTAAGCAGGATTCCAATGAGATTATTTTACTTATTGCATCAAATAATTAAATTTTAATCAGAATAATTAGAGATATTCATTCTAATTAGGTGTTATTTTGAAAATTTACACATGAAAATATATGAATAATAAATATTTAGATATATTATATATATTTAGCATTTGGCATGCTTAGCACTATACATTAAACACAAAGTGAAAAATGTGAAATCGAAAATAACAGTCACGAGCAGGATCCTGCAAAATTTATCAAACATTTGCAAGACATAACAGCGTTTGCTAAATTAGGTTGATAATTAACAGTTTTATGTTCACAAATAACTATTTTAATAATAATATACAATCTTAAGCAAATGTTTCAGCCATAACTATAGTATTAAAATAACTTAAATCTAAATTATAGAACAATAAAATTAGAAATAGCGAGAAAATTTGTCGACATTTAGCGTGACCCAAGGGCTGGCTTTGTACTTTGCTCAAAGAATAAGCATTGCCATACATCGGGGCAATGCTGCCAGCCTTCTGGGCACATTAGCTAATGACAGTAATGCAAAGGAATTCTTCGTTGCCTAAGAGGAGTTATTCGTTAATATTATGGTATATTTTTAAACTATTTTTAGGAGTATGTTTATTTAATTTGTGTATGTTAAATTAATTAATCACTGTTAACCTAGTTATAAAGATAAAATATTTCACAATAATTGCTCATAAACGAAGCTAAGCACCCACATATAGGTGCGTATCTCATTTTCTGTAGCAAACGATTCCAAAGTACGTTTAGCAATCAATTAATTCAAGAGGCCAAAACTGCACATTATGATCTGTAGTTAATTACACTAATGTGATTACAGATAATCCTTAACTTTATACTCAAGTTTCTGAACTCAAAGATATCGATCACCTTTCATATATGACCAATGTTTTGAACCTGATACTGTATCAGGAACTATTTAATGCTGTTATTAAGTACTTTATGGAATATGTAATTCTAAAGTGAATTCACGTAAATTTTGTATATAATCGAGGTTTTTATATAAAGTTAGCCTTTGAATATCGTAATACCATTTTGAAGACATGTTAATATTGAACTATAACTATATACAGTAGTCACAAGGGATCTTAGTGTCTATGAAGTTAGGCACAGAGCAAGAATGTAGGGATTGTGCCGGAATCATACGATAAGTCAAATGTTATTACTCGATTAACAAAACAATCGTATGAGATCATTATGTTTTCATATTTAATTGTTTAGCTTCTATTAATTATTTTTATATAAAATAAAAAGTATACGAGCGACGTGAGAGCTTTAATCTACTCGTAGATATAGAAGTGTCCACATCTTTTAGTACGATCGATAAATAATATTTATTATCGATTACAATTGTTAAATTGTATCGAATATTTTTCGATTAATGTAAACTGTAGAAGACGCACATTGGTTACTACAAAAAAATATCTACTGCGCAGCGTCTTGCAGCCAACGTTAGAGACATAAAGATCCATTGTGACTACTGTAGGTATATTTATGATTGAATATGCTACGAAATCTGACGACAAGCTTTAAAAATATTATTAGAAAAAGCCTACCATTCTGTTAATTAATTTATGTTTTTCTGTTTCCATCCATCCATCTATCAGCCTTTCAACGTCCACTGCTGGACATAGGCCTCCCCAAGAGAAAGCCACAACGAGCGGTCCCGTCATGGGGGATAATAACGTAATCGACTTCCGTAGGTAGATCCCGTAGGGGTGGGGTAATTCTAAGGCCGGCCCCATACGACCAACGGGGTACTTTACAAATAATCAATTAACGGAAATAATTGTACCTAACAGAACAACTATTTGTGGATCAAATCATGTCAAAGTTTTGGTCATTGTCTAATGCAACCCTCCACACTCGACACGCGATGTCAGTATCTGATCTACTACGCGTTATGTGCAGTCAAAAAGTTCAAGCATGAAAGTAATATTTAAATGAAAAATACGATGTTCGTGTATAAAAATAATTGCGATGTCAGCTGAATGATAAGCCTCCGTCCTTCAGTCTCAAGGCTTGATATAATTGCGTTCCAGTTTACTGTATCCGCAATTTCTTTATTTTCTAAGCACTTAACTGAAATACTTCACTATTATAATAAACATTCAAATGTGCCATGTTTTCATTATTTGCAACTACAATAGTTGGGTTTAAATAATGGTTTAAAAGTGGGGTTAGGTTGAGGTGGTTTTCCGTTTACAATTTATTTAGATAAAATAACAAGTATCTGTGTCAACAAATCAACCTGTGCTGTCTTACTGTTGGACTTGATATTCCTCATAAAAATGAGGAGTTCAGCGCACAGTGCATCACAAAGATTAATGTGGACTGGCAAACTCTAGCAGCTATCAAGCATAGAGCATAGAAGCTCTGTGGCGCCACGAATTACGAATTTAAAATACCTATATTTCCAAATATTATTTATAGGTTCATAGTAAATTTGCTATCTGTAGTACTACACTATCCGTGTCTCCGCTTTTTTTATATACTACGCAAGGCAAACAGGCATACGGCCCACTCGCGTTCTCACACGTCATTCAAAACACAATGATAGCAGTGACTGCTGTTATTTCATGCTTATATTCTGTAATAGAATGGTACTTTCCTGATCAAGATGGATTCGTGATGGGATGATCAAGGCTCTACCATTAGTGGAATTTCTTCTTCTAAACTATGTTTCAAATATTTTGTCGCTTATATAATTTTCAAGGATGATTTATATTTATAGTATCCTTATTATTTTTTTAAGTTAGTATACAATTGTTTTATAAAGAAATCGCGGAAGGGTTGTTATTTTTTATGTGTTTGTAATGTTTTTTACAATGACAACACTCGCACAATGACTGGAGATTATAAATTTACAATTATGAAGTGTTTTTTCAAAAGGACTTATTTCTTTATGAATGTTTAGATGGATAGAACGGCCTAAAATATTAAGCAGTATGTCTTTACGCCGCGGAAGACTATACTATTTGGTAGATAAATTTCTACAGAATATAATAAGCTGTTATCATAATACCATGAAATAACAATACATCTATCATGTTTACTTCATTTTCTACTTTCCGGACGTTTGGAATACTTTACAGCGTTCATGATCATGGGTACACCCGTGATCAGATTCCATAATCGTAGTTTTATTTTCATAACTAGCTGTTTCCCGCGGCTTCGCTCACGTAAATAAATGAATACGAGTATAGGTTACTGCAAAAAAATGAAAAACTATGTTCCACGTGAATGAAGTCGGGGATTGCACTTAGTTAACAAAGTTTTTTACTTAAACTTTATATAAGATAGCTCTTACCCGCGACTTCGTCCGTGAGTAATTTCATAAAAATAAATAAAGCAACCCTTGAAATTGTCGGTAATACAGTGCAACGGTATTACAGTACTCGGGGTTGGAACTTCATTACTGAAATGCTAGATGGCGTTGAAGTTGCTAGATTTTGAGATTTTGTGACAAACAATTTTTTTTTTTGCGTATTTTTTTTAATAAAAGGTATCCTATGTTACTTCTAATACCTCCGAGAATATGTGTACAAAGTTTCATGATGATCGGTTAAGTAGTTTTCACGTGAAAGCGTAACAAACAAACTTACATTCACATTTATAATATTAGTATGAAGTATGAAGTATGATTATAATCATTATAATAATGTGTAACATTCGGATAAATATCAGAAAGTACAACACAATATACTTGAAAAAAATTGAGAATGTTGACTTAGGACTGAGTTGCACCAAAATTTATTCCAAAATGAGAACTAACCTCATTTAAATAGACACTTCTCAATATACGAATACAAAAAAGACAGTGAGTCTGTATACCGTAGAACAACTAGGTAGGTATATTAATTATTTGTGCTATTCGATTTTTTTAGGTTTTTTTTATACTACGCAGGTGGCGAGCAAGCATACTTCCCACCTGATGATAAGCGGTTACCGTAGCCTATAGACGCTAGCACCACCAGAGGTATCACTTGCGCTTCGCCATCTCCAAGGAAAGGTAAAGGTAAGGTAGGAGATAGATAGGAAGGATAATTAGGACAGGATAGAAAGAGGGTTTAGGTCTCCGGCGCTCTCACTCACCATACGAAACACAACGGTAGGCGTGACTACCATTGTTACACGCCGATCTTTTGTGAGAGGGTGGTACTTTCTCGATAGAGTCGGCCAATTCGTGCTGGGGGCTTGAGTTTTTTTTAATCATTTCATATAATTGATATAAACCTTACGAAAACAATACTATCTATGTATTTCAAGCTTTCCAAACATATACGCATGTAATAAACGGGCTAAAGTCAAATAAAAATAAAAGAAAAACTCCGTCAAGGGAACATATAAATGTGGGATCAAAGAAAAGAAAAATTGTCCATCTAAAAGTTTTCCAGAGGGTAGGACACGACTTGTGAAGAATTCGGTCAAATTTGGGTGTTCTTGTAGAAACAAATTTTATTAAGTTTGGCTCTGGAGAAACGAATTTAACGCTAGCGTGGCGCGTGATAGGGTGGAGTACTGAAACGAATGCTGATGGTAGAATCGGGTTGGATGAAAAAGAACGTGTCAGCCGCTTATTATTAAACATAGTAAAGGTACAATCGATTTTTTTTTAATAAGGTTTTCGATTTACTCAAGGGCAATTTTTTTTACGTGAACGAACGACGTGTGATGAAGTTTTATTCGAATAGAATACATTTGCAGCATCAGCAGTATTTATTGTAACAGAATTTGCAAGTCTTATATCCATCCATCCATCCATCCATCAGCCTTTCAAAGTCCACTGCTGGACATAGGCCTCCCCAAGAGAACGCCACAACGAGCGGTCCCGTCATGGGGGATAATGCCGTAATCGCCACGCTTGGCAGGCGGGTTGGGGATCGCAGTGGATGTTGGTAATACTCGAGGGAGTGCTGCTGCCCACTCCCGCGGTATTCCCTCAGTCGGCTCTTATGACTTCCGTGGGTAGAGAGGGGTGAGACAATTCTAAAGCCGGCCCCACACAGCAATCAAGTCTTACAAGTCTATACATTTTAATTATTAAAATTTTAAATATAAACATATTTTTAGCCATAAATTTAAGTTATATCTTAAGTGTCCGATAAATTAGCGACATAAAATATATACCTGATTGAAATGTAATTAAAAGCTATCACCATATTTTTTTCAAAATACATTCAAAGCTATTTGCGTGATGTACGAACAAACCAAAAGGCAAAAAAATAAAAAATAAAAAATAAATATTTTTAATTCACAATTATTGTCTTTTTCTAAAGATCTTAAGTTCTTTTACAGATCGAGAAATCGATAGAGAAAGTTTTTTAAAAATCTTAATTGTACAGATATAGCTCAATTACAGTTTTATAATAGTACAGAAAACTTGGAAACATTAAAATAAAACCTATAAAAAAATATCTATCTACATTGTACCACAACGGTTATTTGGCCCAAATCTCTCATATATGTAAGTTGAAATCTATGACAAGGAGTAGGAAATCCAGATGTAAAAAAATACAATTAGATCGTTCATTGCACAGGTGTAATCTATCTTAAGAGCAAAATTGCTAGTTTTATGGCCTATTTCTAAAAGTAAAACCGATAGGTATTTAAATAAAGCGGTATTTAATATCATTTTACTAAGAAAACTTGACTTAGAACTATTTGAACTTGAGCTAAGACAAGTATTGTAGTTCGCGTAGCAGTATAGTAACGCTACGTGAAAATGATACTTCTACGATAAAACAGAGAACGTCGTCGAACCGTTTGACTTAGAACTGTTTGAACTCGAGCTAGGTGGAACAACAGGTACTGCTGTGAGCGTAACAGTATAACGAAGCGGCGCTAGCTTCGCTACGTGAAAGTAATATCTCTACGGTAAAACAAAGGTAGTAGCATCATTTGATGTGAAACTATTTGGAATAATCTAAGTAGTTCGACGAAAGTTAAGACACGGCTCGCTTGCAACATTGAATGATATCCTGTCATTAATTTTTGTTCAGTTTATCTAATCTCTAACCTGTACGGTTAGAGATTAGATAGTCAGAGATTAGATAAGTTAGATTAGTAACAAAATAGTGTCACACCTGTATTCCTCGAAGGGGTAAGCAGAGGTATATTACACACCCACGGTTCGCCAGCTATGTTATAGGACTTAAACAGTCCCACGTAATAGGAGGTGGGCCTATTGCCGTCTATCGGGCACATTTCCACTACTGACAATTTTACCGGTTCGGACCAGAGACCTCATGATAAGTAGTCACTCACACTACCGTTGCACCACAGGCAGTTAGATTAGTAGTAAAATGTAGAGACTTTTTCATAAGATTAGTATTCGAAATATCACAATAGCATTCTCTTTTCAAGACGAAGCACAGGAAATTCTGGGAAATATTACGGTAACATCAGAGAAAAATTAAATAATAGTTGGATTGGTAAAGTGGTATAGTATAGGTTTGTATAGCAGGTTTTTGGTGTAATAGGGAACTCACTAGCATCTACCCAAGATGTCGTTTGCGTGTACTTCTAAATTTGATCTAAGAGTTGCTAATGCATATTCCACAGCACCCCAATAGGGATTGGGGTAAACAATATTCTATGTGACTATGGGCTATAACTAATCTGTATAGCAAACTTTCTACCAATTGTTTAGTTGTTAAGTGATCTGCGAAAATTAGCTATCTTACTAATCCTAAAAACTGGGCAAAGTATTGAGAAGTAAATAGTAAATTATAACAGACTGTACTTTGGTAGATGACAATGATCCAGCTGGATTACATAAACCCAATCATAACTTAGGAAAGGATTAGCTACTATTTAGATTTAGTCAAACTAAAGCAAAATGAAAAACGTTCCTGAAGTTGTTTGCCCCTGCTTATTTTATAGTATTAAAACATCACAGACTTTTTAAATTGAAATATCGTACATGAATTATCATTGATAACTACGACACGTTTGATGTTCGTTCATCCAATTAGCCAGTTAATAAGAATGGCTATTTTTCCTTTGTAACAAAGTGAGTATAAAAAATGACCTTTTGTAACTTTTGTTTAATGCTATGAGAGGGTGTTTTCAAATTTGCTCAATAGAAAATTATGTAATCCGTAGGAAGTCGAGAAGTGAAGGTTATCTGATTAGTTATGAATTGAGTAACTCATTATTAGTATAAATGCCAAATTTTATCGTAATTACATCATTTCTTTAAACTATCAATAAACAAATTTGCCAATCGTGTATCAAACGTGAAATATGGAGCAAATCGCTCTGTTATAAAGTTTATTATCAAGCAAGGAATATCACTTAAAACTATGCTGGAAGAAATGTCATCCACTTACGGAGCTCTTGCCTGGTTAAAACTATAGTTTACAAGTGGCATATCTGGTAGTGTTCTTACGAGTATTTGCACCTCTATAGCGAAGACAGGCATATAGAGAGAATTGACTTAAATTATTACTAGGAAAAAAACTTGATTTCAAACAGTACTCTATGTAGTGGCACAAATCCGTCTTACAGCCCTACCCTGCTACCCTTTTGTTCATCATTACAGTCCTATACTAGCTTCCAGCGATTATTAAGTACTTATTTCTAAAACTTGAAAAAAAAATGAAATTCTTGGGTAGAAATAATTTATAATGTAGTAGTACAGTTTTCGAGTATATTTTACACATAGTATAAAACATTTTTCGAATAAGTTAATGGAAAGATCAGAAAAATGCATTAGAGTAGCGGGTAAATATATTGAAAGGAAAAATAAATTTGTGTCTCATTATCCCCTCCCGGCCGTGTGGGGCTGGCTTTAGAATTGTCCTACCCCTCTCTATCCACGGGAGTCGTAAGAGCCGACTGAGGGAATACCGGGGAAGTGGGCACCAGCACTCCTTCGAGTATTAACAACATCCACTGCGACGGCCAACCCGCCTGCCAAGCGTGGCGATTACGGCATTATCCCCATGACGGGACCGCTCATTGTGGCGTTCTCTTGGGGACGCCTATGTCCAGCAGTGGACGCTGAAAGGCTGATGGATTATCCTCTCCCGTTCTAAAGAAATTTATAAAAGGTGATAGAGCAAATATGATTGCAGAAGTAAGGCTGACCAAAAACTTCGAGAGCAACACCAAACTTTTCTGGAGGGAGGTGAAGAAATCTCGGAGTGGTTGGTCAGGTTTCAGAATGAATAAAATAAGGTCTAAAGGTGGAGACATTCTTACGCAAACAAGATGGGTTAAGTTTGGAGTGAATATTTTTGAGATATGTATGCGGATGTTCAGGGTGATGCTGGTGCCACATGTGATCTAACAGATCAGCATTCGGTACCGGCATCCTCTGATGACATTAGTATGGATGAAGTTGAATGGGCAATTAGAAGTTTGAAAAATGGTAAGGCAGCGGGTATATGTGGTGTCTGCTGAGATGATCAAGCTTGGAGGCTCATGTGTCTGGGAATCCTTCCTGATGCTTCTCAATTTATGTTGGAGCTCAGGAATGGTTCCCAAGGACTGGAGAAGCGCAGTCATCGTGCCCTTGTTTAAAAACAAGGGTTCACGTGATGACTGTGCAAACTACAGAGCCATAAGCTTGACCAGTTTGGCAGCCAAAGTGTATGGTAAGATTGTTGAAAGGAGAATGAGGATGGTGTCTGATTAATGTTTGTGTGAGGCACAAGGAGGTTTCAGGTGTGGACGAGGATGCATGGATCAAGTGTTTTCTCTGCGCAACATTGTAGTCTGCAGTTTTGTGGATTTGGAGAAAGTATTTGACACTGTTGTACGAAAGGAACTTTGGGACATTTTGCCGGAGTATGGTATTAGCGGTAGACTGCTACAAGCGGTGCAGTCCAACTACATGGACTGCAGAGCTTGTGTGCGGCTGGATGATGGAATGTCACCCTGGTTTGACGACAGAAGATTGTAAGAAAAGGGGCCTACGTGTGAATGTGAGTAAAACCAAAGTAATGGTTTTTGAAAGAGAAGAAGCCAGAACAGATGTTAGAGTAGCAATAGGAAATGGTGTGCTAGAACAAGTGGATGAATTTGTATATCTTGGATGTGGATTCAGTCGGGATGGAAGGTACACCACTGATGTAGAAAGAAGAGTGAATGCGGGAAATAGAGTGAACGGAGCATTAGGACAACTTCTCGGAAGCCACCACCTCAGCCAGAAGGTACGTGTCGCAATACACAACGCAGTGCTTGTCCCAACGTTATTATATGGAAGCGAGAGTTGGGTATGTAAAAAGGAGCATGAGTGCAAAATCAATGCGGTCGAAATGCGATCTCTGCGGAGAATCTGTGGAGTGAGGATGACTGACCGCATTCGTAACAATGACGTAAGAGAGCCAGTAGGTATGAAAGAGAGTATTGGTGTAAAGATGCGAAAGGGAATGCTCCGATGGTTCGGACATGTGGAAAGAATGCCGGACGAGCGACTGGCTAAGAACATATACAATGCGAAAGTGGAAGGATGTAGGTACAGGAGGAGACCGAGACTTACCTACCTAGACCAAATTGGTTATGTATTGAAGGAAGGTGGAGTCAGGAGTCTCCGAAACCGGCGAGCGTGTATGAAGAGAGTTATGAATGTTGAGGAAGCGAGAGATGTATGCAAGAATAGAGCCTCTTGGCACTCTGTTCTCTCTGCCTACCCCGCAAGGGAAATGGCGTGATGATAAGTTAGTTAAAAGGTTAAGCACGGACTCATTTTGTACGCGGTACTAGTGGTCCGCGGAGTACGGGTGGGTGAGGACGCGCGGTAGGATTTTATTGCATTTCTGCCCAACTTTTAAAAAATGGGTTTTTGTGCATTTTTGTGATAGATATACAAATGAACTAATTCAGCCAATGACTTCTTTTATGTGGACTTCAAAATTCAAGTAGGCTTCGAAATTCAAATCCTTCGTTTACGCATCAGTAACTTCTTATCGGCTTAAAAATATTCCATATTCAAATATTTCATGTCAAATATTTAGGCCATAACTTATCTTGTCCATCGAAGGAATGTAACATAGTTCCAGTGGCCCGCCAATAAGGGCGGAGATACGGTACGGCGGGTTTCTTTAATGGGTGCAGGCCCCACACTACCCTGGTCGTTGCCCCGAACGATAGGGTCCGCGGTTAGGAACATTTTTTCCCGCCTTAACAAAAAAAAATCCCACAACTTATCTATATACCTACCAAGTTTCGTTCAAATCCATTTAATACTTTAGGCGTGATTCACTGACAATTATGCAAACGTTTCCACAAAATCTTTATAAAATAAAATTTTGTTTACCTACATACATTTATCTGTTCTCTCTGCCTATCTCGCAAGGGAAATGGCGTGATGATAAGTAAGTAAGTAAGTAAGTACATACGTTTAAATAAATAAATAAATATTTACAGACATTTTCACACAACGTCCTCTGGTCCCAAACTAAGCTTAACGCTTGTGCTATGGGTACCAGATTACGGATATAATACATATACTACTTTTTTTTGTAAATACACACATATAATAGATAGAAAACACCCAGGCGTAGTAAAAATATCAGTGTTTATCACACAAATAATTGTCCTGAGTGGGAATCGAACCCACGACCTCGTGCACGGAAGTCGGTTACACTGCCGACTACGCCACGAAGCCCGTTCCCGTATTTATATTTGTACTCATATAATATCCTTTTGATATGAATAAAAAGAATAACGATATACAAATATTGACGTCATAAACATTACATTGAATACCTATAATAGAAACATTATACAAAGAGGGTGGTGGAGTAAAGTAATTACTATTTGTTGGGTTTATATAAAAGGGAATTCAATCAAGTTTGGAAAATAATTTAGGGGTGGTAAAGTATCAAACGGTTGCACGTAGTGAAATAATTATAGTAATAATATAGAAATTTGGGAGCATTATCCAGCACACCTGGTTATTGCTTGCTACGATAGCTGGAAATAGTAATCCGCAAGTGTGTGGTGGTTTCTGCTCTCAAATTTCCATATAATAACGATCTCCGCCAAGTGACTCCTCATTAAAAAAGCAAGTCCAGTGACAGACTAAAAATACAAGTGCCACCACTCTATTCTTTCTTCTATCCTGCGTATGTCGTACAAGGTGACAAAACAATTCAATTGGTTTAGGTAAGGTACCAAGTGGGAGTATTCACTGGTTATTGCGTCAGAGCGGGTCACCTTTGCCATATGACGAACTATAAAGAACCTCATTTGTTTTAGTTATAGCGGGATTAAGCCATTTTTTAATTTATTACCTTTCCGAGAAATGAAAAGGTAAGCCGCCGCATGACAATATTCTTAGTTTTGTTAAGTCAATAAGCGGCAATTATCACTTGGTCCGTTTGCCACGGTAATGAAAATTCTACTACTACTAGTGTTGGGCCGTGTGGGGCCGGCTTTAGAATTGTCCCACCCCTCTCTACCCACGGGAGTCGTAAGAGCCGACTGAGGAAATACCGAGGGAGTGGGCAGCAGCACTCCCTCGAGTATGAACAACATCCACTGCGATCGCCAACACACCTGCCAATTACGGCAATATCCCTCATGACGGGACCGCTCGTTGTGGCGTTCTCTTGGGGAGGCCTATGTCCACCAGTGGACGTTGAAAGGCTGATGGATGGATGGACTAGTGTTCAATTCTACTAGCGCTTATAAAATATGCCGTAGGTACCTGTTAGAATAAATCTAATAAATTATAAAAAATTGTCCTCTAAATAATTCTCTTGCCTCTTTGTGAAATCAACGTGCATTTACATACCTGGAACAGAAAAATAATGTAATTTAATAAAAAATATTTGCATTTTTTTATTTTTTACACGCTTTGAGTCAGAGTAATGCTAACGTACAAAATTATTTTTATGATTTGGAAACATGATCGCGTCTCTTTATTTTAATTTTTATCACTACAAGAATGGCAATAGACAATACAATTTATACGCAAGTTATTTCTAATGTACCATCACGCTGTACATTTCTCCCTGCATTCAAAATTCTTGTGGGACCTTTGCGAAAAGAAGTTTAGGTGCAACACATCAACATCTCCCATGTTTAACTGAGTAACACGGGGAGAAAATGCTGTCTCAAGCGATTTTTTTCTGTCCAAGTGACTTTCACTTTGTGTTTAATGCTGTCTCAAGTGATTTTTCTTGCGTAAAAACTCAATGATTACATTACGTAATGCTTTTACCACATCACGACATTCTAATCCAAGTCCTCGCTGTTAAAAGTTGCACATTTATGACGGAAAAGCGGGTATAAAAATAATAAATATTCTGAGAAATTTTTACTATGTGTGTGTACATAAATAAATAAATAAATAAATAATACTAAATGTAAACTTGTTATATTTTTTATCATTATTATTAATGAAGCTGTTACAAATTAAAAGTAAATTGCCCCACGAAGTTCATAAGATTCATTAAACATTAAGAAAATAATTAATGCACCCCTCATCCCTGTCCTCTCTTTATAATCCTTCTTATTCACCTGCCTGTCTCCTCCCCGAGGATAAAGTTGCCCCTGGTATTCCATTCACCCATAGCCTATCGCGGTCCATTGTTCGACATAGGCCTCAGACAGAGAGCATTACGACAGGTAGCTTAGTCCTGTGCTGTCTGCATCTTATGGCTTCCTATGGCTTTGTCGATATTATTGGCCCACCTGATAAGAGGCCATTCTACGCTATGCCGTCCAAAATATGGTCGCGACTTGAGCTCCTGTCTTTTCCAGCGGTTATCGGTTTCCCGAGTGATGTGGGCTGCTTATTGCCATATGAAAGTGCCAATCCGGTAGGTTATATCCGTCACTCCCATTATCCTACGACTATATCTTCGTATCACGGATTGGATCACCTGGTATTGCTATTGCTTGTTTGCCAACCCTGTAGCACAACAAAATACTTTGCAACTGAACAAAGTAAAATCACTATAATGTAGTTACTCTATAAAACTTTAAAATATTTTTCCATCGAGGTCGACAGACCTCATTTCATAATTTGACGAGTGCGAACTAAAAATGTTATGAATAACACTTGGCGACCTCTGACCTGTTTCGCTTGAAAACACACGAGCGAAAGTTATGCGGCGGAACCGCAGCGTTTTGTAAATGTTAATTGCTAGTATATTTAAAGGGGTACTCTCTAAGTTTGCGTGCCTGTTCGCAAATATACATTTGGAAGTTTGTTGCAAACTAAATATTTTAGAGTTAGTAATGTAATGTGATTGGTTTCGACATTTTAATATTTTTTAAAGATATATAGTCACTATCACGTGGAAATTTTACATACCTACTTACAATTAATGGACACAAAGTGTACTCAGACCCAGAAAAGTAATTTTTGTGGATCACACGAAACAATGCTGAGTGGGAATCCAATCCACAGCACTCGATATGGTGGGTTCGTATAGTAAATCAAGTACCTTACTTAAATTATTTTTGTAAAATGATTATACTAACAATGTGGATAAACATTTTTAAAAGGTGTTATGTTTTATAAGAATTATGGGTTATTTAATTTAAAATCTAGGTAATTGCAAAACATTCTTAGATAAAAAAAGAGAATGGATTTGTGAAAAAATTTAATATTCTACCACACAACCCATATTAAAATATTTTCCCACATTCACAAATAATTTGTTTTTTAAAGTAGCTGAGTATATCAAGTGCTAAAATAGAAATTAAAATATTTGAAAAAAATGGCGCCATCAAATAGTATAAATTTTAATTAAAAAATAAAACTTACGATATTTTATTTTTTTCATTTTATTAATCTAGAAAACTTACAGCTAAAATACAGTATATATAAGGTAATTAGATGAAAGAAGGCCAATTACAAGTTTTCACACTTAAGTATGCCATTATATTGGAATAATGTCGTAAATACAAATGTGATGTGGAGATTGGGTATGGCTGTCGGCCACTGCGATGGCTTAGCAGTCTAGAGCACTTCCCCGGATTGAAAGGGACACAGGTTCGAATCCCGCTCGCAGTGAAATTCTCTTTTTCCATATTCACAAATAATTTGTTCTTTAATATTCTCATTTTTGTGGGTTAACATGTTATAGCATATTTGCATCCATAATAGGTAATTAAATAGGTATTAAAACGTAAGATGAAGTAATAATTTAAATTATTTTGTGCAGCTCATGAGTTATATGTCACTGGTTAAACACGAGTCTCTTCCATAATGGCCGTGTAATGACTACTATAATAGTTATATTTTTGACACCGCCCCATTTGTTCTCGCTTATTGTGCGAAACAGCTAAAGGAGGCGAGCGCATAGTATCAACGAAAACATGACTCTGCACTGGTAATTCACCCATTTGCTATTAGAATTCCATAGGTTTTATTCATTTTAAATAGCCTTTAAGCTTTTTTTTCGTAATGATGACGCAAGAGAGCGAGTGGGAATGCACCAATGGTTCGGACATGTGGAAAGAATGCCGGACGAGCGACTGGTTAAGAACATTTACAATGCGAAAATAGAAGGATGTAGGTATTAGGGGGAGACCGAGACTCACCTACCTAGACCAAATCGGTCATGTATTGAAAGAAGGTGTAATCGATTGAGTAGTTACAGAGTGATAGAGCAATAGAAGAACGCATTTTAATTTATTGACTGCACATATATTATGGCGGAGTGGTTTAGATACCAGCTTCCCGCTCGAGTTTTGTGGATCCCTACACAGGACAACTCTTTGTGTGATCCACAAATGGTTGCTCTGAGTCTGGGTGTACTTTGTGTCCGTGATATTGTATGTTTGTAAAATCTCCTGCGATACAAGGATTATACCTTAGTGCAAGGTCTCTTACAAAAAATATTTATAATATTAGTAAGGATAAATTTTGGACAACGTAATATACCTACGCCGACACTGTATTTAAATACAAATTGGTAATTGTGAATATCTATAGGATATAGCCTTACTAATGAATATTCAGCAGGGTATGGTCGTGAATTTACAAATTGAATACTGATACAGTACAGCTGTAAACTGCTGATATGATACCAGCACTTTACATTCATTAATTTAGTACCTTGCTTGTGGCAATTCTCTTTAAATAATAAGTGATTCATATAATTCTACATTAACAAAAAATAACTTAGGAACAAATATTGTTGTTACTTGTTGAATAAAAATGTTCAATATATAATGTTGTAGTGTAAATGATTTTCATTCATCAGTCCATAAACGTCCACTGCTGGACATGGGCCTCCCCACGAAGGGGAGATCGCAGAATGGTGTTAAAAGTTTCTCAGGAGTATGCTGCTGCCCATTCCCCTGGTGTTCCTTAGTCGGTTTTTACGACACCCACGGGCAAGTAAGGGGTGGTGACATATCGTATTCTTAATCCGTAACCACAAGGAAATATATTAAATGATTTTAAAAAAGGAATAAAATATTATTAACACTTACCTACCCGTGCCGTGTGGGGCCGGCTTTAGAATTGTCCCTCCCCTCTCCACCAATGGGAGTCGTAAGAGCCGACTGAGGGAATACCGGGGGAGTGGGCAGCAGCACTCCCTCGAGTATTAACAACATCCACTGCTATCGCCAACCCACCTGCCAAGCGTGGCGATTACGGCACTATCCCCCGTATGAGCGAAACACATGTTGTGGCGTTCTCTTGGGGAGGCCTATGTCCAGCAGTGGACTTCAAAAGGCTGATGATGATGGATGAATGGATGAACACTTACCTACACAAAAGTGAAATGGCTGACTAACTGATCAATGGACAGTTAAAGGGTCTTTAATAATAAATATTCAAAAACATCCATTTCACTAAATGGGCTTGAAAATGACTGGAATCCATTGTACTTGAAGTGAAGAAAATTGAATTCATATTTTTAAAGAAGTACATCATTTTGAAGTTAAAATAATATGAATCCTTAATTAAGTATTTACATACTTACTCACTTATCATCACGCCATCTCCCTTGCAGGGTACACAGAGAGAACAGAGTCCCAAAAGGCTCTATTCTTCCATACATCTCGCGCTTCTTCAACATTCATAATTCTCTTCATACACGTTCCCCGGTTTCGGAGACTCCTGACACTGATTTTGATTTTGCTCACATTCACATGTGGGCCCCTTTTCTTACAATCTTCTATTATTACGCCAACCAGGGTTTGCAGGGCAGCCACATACTGCAATAATACGATCACATCGTCTTCATAAAGCAGAGAGTTAACCACTAAGTCGCCCATCTGAACTCCCACATTCATGTCATTCAACGTTTGAAGACATTTATCCAGATATATGATAAACAGTCTGACTGATAGAACGCAGCCCTGTTTAACGCTGATATTTACATTAAACCAGGGAGGCATTTCATCATCTAGCCACACACAAGCTCTGCAGTCCATGTAGTTAGACTGCAGCTCTTGTAGCAGTCTAACGTTAACACCATACTCCGGCAAAATGACTCAAAGTTCCTTTCGGAGAAAGCATTTAACACTGTTATACCGTTTCAAATGCTTTCTCCAAATCCAAAACCCTCTCGCCTACAGCCAGATGCTTCTCCACAATATTGCGCAGAGAAAACACTTGACCCATGCATGCCCTTCACACACCTGAAATCTCCTTGTGCCTCACACAAAAATTCATCAGACACCATTGTCATTCTCCTTTCAATAATCTTACCATACACTTTGACTGCCAAACTGGTCAAGCTTATGGTTATGTGGTTTGCACAGTCTTAACGTGAACCCTTGTTTTTAAAAAAGGACATGATGACTGCGTTTCTCCAGTCCTTGGGAACCGTTTATGAGCCCTAACCTAAATTGAGAATAACCAGGAAAGATTCCCAGACACATAAGCCTCCAAGCTTAATCATCTCAGCCATTTTTAAAACTTCCAATCACCTATTCAACTTCTTCAATACTGATGTCAACAGAGGATGCCGGTAAGTATTTGTAAATATCAAATATCACTCTCGTAACGGACGCTCTCGGATAAAAATATCCGTAGTTTTCAAAACCCACTTACGAATATTTGCAAACACATGTGACTTAAATTTGCAACGTTTTAGAACACAAAAGACGATATCCTGTGTGTTTTATTCAGCAACTAGACGGTAAACTTAAAAATATCCTGAGTAATTAATAAAATAAATTACGAAATGAAACGTGCGCAAAACTTAATTTTAATTGCAAATTATTCAGTTTAATATAGTTCATTATAATAATGCAATTTGTATGTGACCTATGAAAGGTAAGAGGGTTTTGTTAGCATTTGCAAGGCTATTGTAATGCTTGTTGAATGCACGTAAACATTTTTAACATTTATTATAAATTCATATAGATTTTTCAAGCGCACAACGATGATGGCGATTTTCTTAACGAGTGATACTACGTTTCCTGCATTCTAGAGCTCTAGCTAGGCCTCAACTTTGATCGGTCGATCCGTCCATGAATCTGACACAACTTCGTCTTTTGCTTGGGAGACAAGAACAGTCTTCTAACGGACATCCGTTGGAAAACCGACATTAATTGCGATGGGGCTTGCATATTTTTGTATTAGTAGGTTACGTCTAATATCCCCGATCTTCTAAGTCTCTGTCTTTGTCTGAAATACAGATTATATCTTGTAAGAAAATCGCGAACAAATAATGATATCACGGCTGCCATCATTAACAATTTATAAAACATTTCTAAGGAAAAGAATAAGTGGAGAGGACAGATAACAAGGAGTAGATAGGAAGGATGATAAGGAGATGATCGGTGGTTTGGAACTCCGGTGGTCTCACTCACTGTCATCCCAATAATAAATCCTTTAGAATTTGTTTTGAAGCATGCATCCTTTTACGGCTCATGAGCCGTAAAAGGGTGTATGCTTCAAAACAAATTGTCGCCATTTTAATTGCACAATTATTGCATTCTAAAAATGTATTGAGTTCAATTGTTAGTCCAAGGTACGATACATACCTTAAACATTTCAAGATTTTTCGAAATTACGTGTAAGTTTGGTAAAAAGGGAAGGCAAACATCGTGAGGAAATCTGTATACCTAAGAGTTTCCTGGAGTTTGCGAGGCTTACTAGTTCATACGAGGCCAGCGTTAACCTAAAGCCTAAAGCCCTCTTAGTTTGAGGAGACCATGTCGAACAGTAGGACAATATAGTGGGATATAAAAAAAAAACTGGAAAACGGTTGACCCCAAAGGCCATCCCTGCAACTTCCCGCTAATTTAATACTTAAGCGCTCAAAGTTGCATTTATTACTTTTGAGCTCTTCGAGCTTAAAAGTTTAATTTTCGAGTCATTTTGAGTTCTCCGAGCTCAAAGAGATAACTGTTCTATGCTTTTGAGCTCTTTGAGCTCAAAAGTCTGATAGAGATTTAATAGAACACTATTCGTTGAAGTTTCAAATCGCAATAACTTTTGAATTAATGAACCGATTTTCTCATCGTTTACGGCATTCAACGCGGCTTTTTTAGCTATTTGATAAATTTTAAAGCTCGAACTGGTCACACCGAAAATTTCATAGAAATTCTGAAAAAAACATTTTTTCCATTTTTTTCGACAATGATATCTCACGAACGAATCAACCGATTTTGACCGGACTGGCGGCGATCGACGTAGTTTTTTGATGTTAAGAGCTGCCCGCTTAGGCAGAATCTCATATCTCACATGTCGATCGTATCGTGATCACTGTGATTGGTTGAGAAATCGACGCGTGATGTCGCAATAATCCGTTGGCCAATCACGGTGATCTCTCAACCAATAACAGTGATCACGATACGAGATCGACATGTGAGATATGAGATTCTGCCTAACCCCCCAGATTAGTTTTTGGAATCGATCGGTAAAACCGTTTAAGCTATTCCGAAAAAAAAACACATTTGAAAAAAAATTTGTTTTGATATTTCTATTTGTTTTGATATTTCCATTTGTTTGATATTTCTCAAGATCTACCGGTTCGAATCAGTCCTAATTGTATTCAAAATTTAAGTTTAGTCAAGTCCTTTCGAATGACGCCAATCCCGATGAAATCGGTCAAGCCGTTCAAAAGTTATGAGAGGTTTACATACGGCCACACATACACACACACACACACACACACACACACACATACAAACACACACACACACACAAACACACAGAGAGATACATTCAGACAAACAGACATCATCGGGGAAGCTTTTTAGGACCTCAAAACGTCAACATCCGTTCAAACTCGATTTTCGAAAAACGAGGTAAATTCAATAACTTCCCAACTTTTGAAAAGAAGTTAAAAACAAATCTCACTCAGCCACTGAGGCAGTAAATTTTACTCAAGAATTAGCATGTAATGTAATACATACTAAAAGTTGTGAGCTGACAACGTTGCCAACTTGATTGATGACTCTTATACTCAAGTGAGACTTCAAGAAAACAGCTCTGTTGGTAATGTTGGCAGAGTTCAATGCTACTAACATTATCTTTTTAAACGTCAGCTATGATGAAGGCCGTTATTTAGTTGATGTGAAACATCTTATGCGGAGGGAGGGTAAAGTCGGCTGTTAGCGTGGCGACGATTTTATTTTACTTGTCCCGTTAAAAATTTTGCACGTTAAATTTGACACACTTCCCGGTTTCCGATTGAGCTGAAATTTTACACGCTTTTGTAGATCGCGTGACGATGCAATATTATAATGACATGGAGCTGATCTGATAATGGAGCTGGAAGGTGGACATAGGAACTCTATAATGAGACGGCGCAAACTCATCGAGTATGGGCTCGTATGATTCGTCTTGCCGAGTACTTTGTGTCTAGATGATATCCAGGATCTGATGATGGAGCTGGAAGGTGACCACACTAACTCTGTAATGAAACGACGCAACCCCATCGAGTTTGGAATCATTTGATTCGTCTTGACGAGTACTTTGTCTTTAGATGGTATTCAGAGTCTGATGATTGAGCTAGAAGGTGGCCATAGGAACTCCGTTATAAAACGACATAACTCCATCGAGTTCGGGCTCGTATGATTTGTCTTGACGAGTACGTTGTCTCTAGATGGTATCCAGAGGCTGACAATGGAGCTGGATGATGGCCACAGTAACTCTAATGAAACGACGCAACCATATCGAGTTTATACTCGTCGTTTGATTCGTCCTGAGGAATACTTTGTCAAATTATGATCATTTTATTTCTACAAAATAATTCCGATGTTTTCACATCTGCTAGACGTCCCGCGACGTCTAGATTTTTTTTTTTTATCTTAGACTAAGGATATTATAGACAAGCTATCAGCGTATGCAGTGTCGAGATAGCAATAGTTTGACATATGATAACCGGAATAATTTTAAAAGATAACTATGATTATAACTTTGTTGACTAAAAATGTACTACCTATTTTAGCCGGATACAATAATGTCAGGACATAAGAAATTGCAGTTATGCTTATATTTTGCTTAAAATGTATTAGAACGTGTAACATTAGCGTATATAACGTGATTAATGAAGGTTTTTTTTACGTAAATACAAAAATAAGCTTAAATAACGATGATGGGGACGATTGGCCACCTTATTGTTGGGACCCAGTTCATTAGGTCCAAATAAATATAACGCGTACGCGAAAAGGGTAAAATACTTATATACACGGTGTAAGACACGGATCTACGCAGACTGATGGGGTGACTTCAGTATATAATACTAAGATGACCGGTACATGAAATTAGTTCAGGAATCTTATGGAAATCCAATAAACTTGATTTGTTTTATTACCGCAATGTATCATGCTGCAAAACTCACGTAGCGGACGGCCGCCCTTCCCGCCACAGCGTCAATGCTTAGCGTCGAACGCGCTCATACCACGTGATTTATTACGTCAGATTTGAGAAGCCGGTGTGACGTACCTACAAAAAAACAACACCAAAAAAAATCATAAAAATGCCCTTTATACGACAGTACTTAAGCTCGATTTAAACAATAATAATAAGACCTAAGCCACAGAATAGGTAATGTACCTAAACGCAGAGTCACGGGCTCACGGCGGCGCGCGCGCGCGCGTTTTGCTCCCGGACCCCCGCAATTCGCAGGTTGCCATTCGGTAGCAAATGTAGTACCTACAGAAGTGGCTACACATTTGGCACAGAACTACAACGCCGCGGTGTCCTACGTTTAATTAAACTATTGATTTACCTACTTATATCATTTCTTTATTTAAGCGGGTTTTTCATAGTTCTAGGATCAAGCCCACTTCTCAAACGTTTTACCCACACACCGTGCAGTTTATAAGAGAAAATGCTAAACGCTCGTAAACTGTAATCTTATTTTATGTTAATTATTCATGTGGGTACCTACACGGACATTGTGACAATAAGCCAACCGCCGTGGGTGACTTGCCTTGCCGCCAAAAAGTCCCCTACTAACTACAACATCAGTGTAGTCATTTATAAGACCGTATCTAGTCGGCCAGTCGCATAGGTAGGTACTTAAATAAATGTATCATACAAAAATTATACATTTTAACTGCCTCGGTGGTGTAGCGGTAGTGTATGCGACTGCTAAGCATGAGGTCTCGGGTTCGATCCCCGGGTCGGGCAATATTATTGAGCTTTTTCCTAAAAAGAAAAAATCTCAGTAGCAGCCCGGAGTTTGGAAATATGCCCGGTAGACGTCAATAGGCTCGCCCCCTATTACGTGGGACTCAAACATAGCTGGCGAGTCGTGGGTGTGTAATACACCTCTGCCTACCCCTTCGGTGAATACAGGCGTGATGTTATGTGTTTTTTTACAAAAATTTATAAAACTATTGTTTTAAGTAAGATAAAATCTTTCGTTACTGAAATAAAATACCTGTCTTGACTCAAGCCTGATGGTTCATTTATGACAACTACATTTCCTTTTGTGCACACTGAAGTCATTAAACACAAAGTGAAAAATGTGAAATCGAAAATAACAGTCAGGAGCAGGATTTGAACCTGCATCTTCTGGATACCGTCCAGATGCTTTACCAATTCAGCAATCCTGACAATTGCTCCTGATTGCTAATTTCGATAACACATCATACTTAACGTCTTTGGGTGACGCCTGCGCCATCTGTCGGAAGTATTTTCATACATTATACCGACCAGGTAAACTTAATTTTACAATTAAGATTTTACCTAATAATGACGCAAACCCTTTAAATATTTAGATATTTTTATATATATTTTTAGCATTTGACATGCTTAGCACTATACATTAAACACAAAGTGAAAAATGCTGAATTGGTAAAGCATCTGGACGGTATCCAGAAGATGCAGGTTCAAATCCTGCTCCTGACTGTTATTTTCGATTTCACATTTTTCACTTTGTGTTTAATGTATAGTGCTAAGCATGTCAAATGCTAAAAATATATATAAAAATATCTAAACACACTGAAGTCCATTGTAATGATACATTTTTTGGGCTTTATAGCTTGTAAAAGTTTTTGAATATCAAGATGGGTTATCAAGATTTTTGTACTTTTAAGCATTTCACATACTAGGCAATCTAAATTAAAATTAGTGGGGTGGCCGACCGGATAGGCAGTCGGACCGGATTTCTGAAGCCGTGGGTTCAATTCCCGCCCCCAACTGTCATTTTTCTATTTTCACCAATTTAATATCAAGATGGGTTACTCAAAAGTTAAATCCATCTTTATGGTCACAACCATTGTCCCGTGGCCGCCGTGGTATGAAAAGGGGTGCGAAGGGTTTTTCCGCTATATCGGCAAACTCTTAGAAAATTTTCTAAGGGGCAAACTACCTATTCGTAGCATAAACTAGGTAATAGATTTTTTTTTCCAATTTTAGTACCTACCTATTGTAACTTTTAGTCGTAGAACCAAAACAAAAAAGTTTACTAGTAGGTAGTAGGTACCTACCTAGTTTATAATTTTTTTCGAAACTTGATTTTTAGACTTACCTACGTCACGGTAATAATACCTACGTCGCTTTTTGACGAACATACAGACTGCAAAGTAGGTACATAACATTAGGTAAACGCCGCGTCGACTAGACTATCCGATCGGAAGCGCACTGGTAGGTACGTTGCGAGGGGTAGGTATGCGGCGAGTACAATGAACTCTGTAGCTAGGTAGAAATTTAACAGCTGATTTAATGCGACCTTCGTAAGAGGAGTTCAACATCCATTGCTGTTGTTTTTATTTTAGCTGATTTATTTAAATTAATGGACTGCTGCGTGCAGAGAATGTAATTGTACATTAAAATAAGGGAACAGTAAATGAAAAAGACGAAGAAAAAATAAAAAAAATCCGGAGAAAATTTCCAGTGGAATATGACTCAGAATGAGGACCTGAATGCATCCTTTCAGTTTATGGAGAACCGTCTCTTCCACCCGGTATAAATGTCTCTCTCACGCTTGCTAAAGCCTAATATGTGCATCCTTTTCTTCATCCTTAGTGTCAAAATAGTCCGTCCATCCATCAGCATTTTAAAGTCCACTGCTGGATATAAGCCTCCCCAAGAATGGGGGATAGTACCGTAATTGCCACGCTTGGCAGGCGGGTTGGCGATCGCAGTGGATGTGGTTAATATTCGAAGGAGTGCTGCTTCCAACTCCCGCGGTATTCCCTCAGTCGGCTCTTCCGACTCCCATGGGTAGAGAGGGGTGGTACAATTCTAAAGCCGGCCACACGGCGTAAAACCCACATGTCAAAATAGTAGCTAGTCTATATTATACTTTGTCTAAGTTTTTTTATTTATGAGAAATTACTTTTTTTGTGTGTGTATGATTGAGTTTCTGGATGGTTTAAAATAACAATAAGACTCGGTACCTACATTAAGCTGCAATTGTGTTTATTTATGATAACAATCATAAATTTGTTTATCCCAGCATGAATGGGCTGACCGCTCGGGGAAGTACTCTTACAGAGAAGATCAGCGTGAAATAATAGCAGGTACTCCTGCCATTATGTTTCGTATGATGAGTGAGATTGCTGGAGGCTCAAACCCCTTCTCTATCCTCTCCTTAATCATTCCTATCCTCTACTTAGTATTTTTCCAGTCCTTTGATTATTATTTTTTGTCTCCACCTCCTAGCCCTTCCCTGGGAAATGGCGACACATTAATCATCCCTCTGGTGTTTCTTTTTTTTGTACCATATACTTGTTTGTCATTTACGTGGGAAAAAATACATATTTTTATCAGCACATATAGCCACAAATTTTCACAATCCCTACCACTATTCTTGCCGAAAATTCAAATTCTTATCGAAAAAATACGCGTTAAAACTAATTGTTACATACTTGCACACTCATATGCTAGGATCGATTACGTTACCACTGAAGTAATGCCACTTAATTCCAGTGGTCTGCCAATACAGGCGGAGAGACGGCACACGGCGGGTCTATTTAGTGGGTGAGGGCCCCACACTACCCTGTTTCTATGCCCCGAACGACGGGGTGTGCAGTTAGGTTAGGTTAACTTAACGAGAGCTGGCGAGTCCTGGAGGAGGTCGAGACCCTATCTGACCACAGATACATTCAGATAGAGGTCTCCCGGACCCTTCAGGGCGCCAGTAGGGGTCACGTGGCGGACAGAACTCCCGCTTTTCCGCGTTGGGCTGTGGGTAGGCTCGACCGGGAGCTGCTGGTGGAGGCGGCCATCTTTCAATCTTGGCTGCCTCCCCCCCTGACGGAAGACGTGGGCGCCGAGGCTGGCCGCATACGCGGCATGCTTACGCAGATCTGCGATGCGGCCATGCCCCGCGTGCGGCGCCCGCCCCGACGGAAGGGGGTCTACTGGTGGTCCCCGGAGCTGGCGGACCTCCGTGCGGCCTGTATTCGTGCCCGGAGGTCCTACACCCGCAGCCGCCGTCGCCGAATCCGCGACGAAGAGCGGGAGGGCCGGCTGTATGCGGCGTACAGCAGTGCGCGCGCCGCGTTGAAGCTGGCCATCTGTCGCGCCAAAGACGCGAAAAGGCAGGAGATGCTGGAGGGTCTCGAGCGTGACCCCTGGGGACGCCCGTACCGCGCGGCGCTCAACAAGCTCCGCGCCCAGGGCCCCCCCCTTACGGAGACCCTCCAGCCGGGCTTCCTCTCTGAGGTGGTTGAGGGACTATTCCCTTCACGGGCGGTGCACACGCCCCCGGTCATGGCTCCGCCAGATGACGACCGGGAGGCCGACGACGGGGAGGTACCGCCCGTGACGACGACGGAAATGGGGGCGGCGGCAGCGCGTATGCGGAGAAGCGCCGCCCCCGGGCCGGACGGGGTTCCCGCCCGAGTGCTGGCCCTGGTCCTCGACCACCTAGAGCCCCGCCTCAGGGGACTGTTCGACGCTTGCCTGGTGTCCGGACGGTTCCCTGACTGCTGGAAGGAGGGGAAGCTCATGCTCCTGCCGAAGCCGGGACGGTCTCCGAATACAGTCGCGGCCTTCAGGCCCATCGTGTTGCTGGACGAGGCGGGCAAACTGCTCGAGCGGGTAGTCGCTGCCCGCATCGTCCGGCACCTAGGCGCGGTCGGCCCCGACCTGTCCGATGCCCAGTTCGGATTTCGGGCGGGTCGGTCTACGGTCGACGCCATCCTGCGCTTGAGGGCCGCGGCTGCGGAGGCCGTCACCTCGAGGGAAGTGCTGTTGGCGGTGTCGCTCGACATCGCCAACGCCTTCAATAGTCTGCCATTCGGCTGCATCAAGGAGGCACTCCGGTACCATGGAGTGCCCCTCTACCTAAGGCGGCTGGTGGCGGACTACCTCGACGGCCGCAGCGTCCTCTTCGTGGACCGGGAAGGGGACGTTGTAAGGAGGGCTATGTCGTGCGGCGTCCCGCAGGGTTCGGTTCTAGGGCCGCTCCTGTGGGACATCGGCTACGACTGGGTCCTCCGTGGCCGGCTCCCCCCCGGGCTGGGCGTAATTTGCTACGCAGACGATACGCTCGTCACAGCCCGGGGCGGGACCCTC
Organism: Leucoma salicis; assembly: GCA_948253155.1. Classification (NCBI taxonomy): domain Eukaryota; kingdom Metazoa; phylum Arthropoda; class Insecta; order Lepidoptera; family Erebidae; genus Leucoma; species Leucoma salicis. The sequence goes on along the minus strand of OX411820.1, from coordinate 4,825,658 downwards.
GAGGAGGCGGCAACGCTGGCCACCTCAGGAACCGCGGAGGTGGTCAGGCGGATAGAGGCGCTGGGGCTTAGGGTGGCCCTTGAAAAGTCGGAGGCCCCACTCTTCCATGGGCCCCGACGCGGCCCACCCGCCGGCGCCTCGATAACGGTCAACGGTGTGGGCTTTCCAATCCAGGCCCACATCAAGTACCTGGGCCTGGTATTGGATGGACGGTGGCACTTTGACGAGCACTTCCGCCGTCTTGCGCCAAAGCTCGTCGGCACGGCGTCCGCCCTCGGGCGACTGATGCCGAATTCGGGCGGACCGAGTCTCGCGTGTCGACGACTCTACGCGGGGGTAGTACGGTCAATGGCACTGTACGGCGCGCCCGTGTGGGCGGAGTCCCTGGCCGCTCGCAATAGGGCCCTTCTGTGGCGTCCACAGAGGGTCGTAGCGGTCAGGGCAATACGCGGGTAACGCACGGTCTCGTGCGATGCAGCCTGCGCGTTGGCCGGAACCCCCCCGTGGGATCTGGAGGCGGAAGTGCTCGCCGACGTTTATCGGCGGGCGTCGACGGCGCGGGCTGGGGGCAGCCGCCCCTCGCCAAGCGCAATCTCAGCGTGGCGGGAAGATGCCCGCCGCGCCACCGTCCTAAAGTGGAGGTCTCGGCTGGAGGCGCCCCGGGCTGGTCTCTGGACCGTGGGGGCGCTCCAGCCGATCTTGGAAGAATGGGCAGGGCGGCAGCACGGGGTCCTCACCTTCCGGTTGGTGCAGGTTTTGTCGGGGCACGGTTGCTTCGGCAAATACCTGCACACGATCGCTAGGAGGGAGACGACCCCAGGCTGTCACCACTGCGACTGCGGCGAGGACTCGGCGCAGCACACGCTCGAGTCGTGCCCGGCCTGGGATGTGCAGCGCCGGGAACTCGCTGCAGTCATAGGCGTGGACCTGTCGCTGCCGGCCGTTGCGCGTGCGATGGTTGGCAGTGACAGGGCCTGGACCGCGGTCGCCGCCTTCTGCGAGGCTGTCATCTCGCGGAAGGAGGCGGCGGAGAGGGCCCGGGAGGAATCCTCCTTCGCGGACCCGATTCGCCGCCGGCGCGCGGGGCGGCGTGCGCGCGCTTACCTGCGCCTGATGCCGCCCTAGCCGAGGCTGCGGACGGTGGGATCGGGGAGTACCCTACCGTCCGCGGAAGCCTACCGCGAAGGTGTGACGCCCAAGTGCGCGGGGCGTCGCACAAGAGAGGGTGCCCGAAGGGGCTGCCGCCTGCGGATCGCGGAGAAACGACGCGGTTCCCGTGATCCGCCGTAGCAAGGGCGGGTGAGGGCGCACGGTGGGTTTTTAGTGGGTGAGAGCCCCACACTACCCCGTTGTCTCCCCGGGCAGCGGGGTGTGCGGTAGGATATTTTTGCCCATCTAAAATAAAAAATAAAAAAAAATAAAAAAAAGATTAACTTAACGAAAAACGTTACGTTCGGTCACTGAATAAATGTCTTAATCAAAATGCGAATATGTTTACGAAGTTTTTTTAATTATCGTCTGTCTAGATTTATCCCAAATTTTGTTCAATTAGGCTTCAGATCTGTTCAGGGCCCGTATAATGTAAATCACTAAATCGTATCGACATCGTATCGACTCGCTTGTGATTGGTTGAGAAACTGACGCGTGATGTCGCAATAATCCCTCGGCCAATCACAGTGATCTCTCAACCAATCACAATGACACGATGCGATGTCGATACGATTTAGTGATATACATTCTAACCCTCCAGTTTTGGCTGATTACCTAGTCTTATTACGGAGCGACTGCCTGTGTGACCTCTTCGACCCGACTAAGGGGGCAGCTGGCGGACTTAGAACAAGGCCGGAGTCAGATGATTCAAGCTTCTGACAATCTGTAACGACTGGCTAGTTATTTGACAGTATAATCACGCTACGGCTTCCTTATAGGTGGGGGTACGATGTAATTAAATGTGTACTACTATTATCAAAAGGGGTACCCTCTTTTATAAGTTTATTTATTAAAATGAAACATAAACGAAATGGCCATGACTTATTCGAGTTTCACCTAATCTCAACCTTTAACTGAACATTCAAACATTTTAAGCTCGCCGAAACTTTTAATTGCTACGCAGACTTCCAAAATACCTCATTTAACTTGTTATTTGACTTGCCAAAATATCAGAATGCTCCAGATATGGATCTAAATGACGTCATTTTGAGCCAAATATTTTTTTAAACTTCTTTAAATACTTATAGAGATTAAATTTTTCAAGATATGGTACTATCTATGCAAATATTGCAAATACTTTCGGCAGATCACCCATGGCATTAAGTAGGAAGTAGACCTGAGTGGATGTCACGATGGCTGAATAGGCAAAGCATCTGAAACGGTTTTCCAAGATGCATGTTCAAATCCTGCTCGTGAATTTTATTTTAGATTTCACATGTTCACACTTTGTGTTCCAATAAAATATGTTAGCAGATTTTCTTGCATTAATTTAATTCAACTACCATAGTGATAAATTGAGTTCTAACCCCAGATCCCTTGTATAACACGAAACAATGCTGGCCACCATTTTGGAGCGACTGTTTACAAAATGTCGGATCATTCATTAAATCACTGCAGACGTAGAAAAGGTTGACGTTTGGACTGAATAATTTATCGGCTTGTAGTCAATTATATAGGTATTTATTGTTAGAACGGAAAATAATTATGTATATAGTATGATTAGACAAAAGCTAATCATCAGAATTATTGATTGAGTAAACAATTTACTGAATGTTGATTGTCACACAAACATACGGTTACTGTAGCCCATAAACTCGCACCACTTGTGCATCGCCAACTCGCAGGAAAGGGATATGAGGTGGAGGGGAATTATAATAAGCAGGGGGTTTCGTTACAGATAAATTAAGACTTATAATAATATTAGAAATATTCATGGACATTTCACACTTCGTCCTCTGGTCCCAAAGCTGAACGCTTGTGCTATGGGTGCCAAATTACGAATATAATACATATATTAGTTTTTTTAGTAAATACATACATATCATAAAAAGAAAACACCCAGACGCAGTACAAATATCTGTGTTCATCACACAAATACTTGTCCTGGGTGGGAATCGAACCCACGACCTCGTGCACGGAAATCGGTTACACTACCGACTACGCCACAAGGCCCGTCTAATGTAACCGTATGGGTTGTCAAAATGATCAACAGACTTATGATTTTTTTTCTAAATGAATCTATATCTTCAATTAGATGCTCCATATTTATACGTGTGTATATTTTGGAGGCAAAGCAATCCTACGACCCGCATAATGGTAAGCGGTTACCTCCTCATGATAAACGTGATGTCATAATAAGGAAAAAAAAAGGTGGACGTCAATCTTGCTACGGCACATTAATTGGCAGAGCTTTAGTTTTTAAGTCGAATAAATGAGATATTTTCTCTCCCTTGTTAATTTCAGCATCGCAAAAGAATATTAAAAACAATGAATATAATATTTTAGTCTTGTTTATCTGGCTGGACGAGGAGAAATGAAAAATGGATATAATATTTTGCATTCTCAAGAAAATTTTGCGATGGTTGAGTTTTAGGAGTAATACTTTTGGACTAAAATGACGACTTTTCTTCACCCCATTTGTTTCAGTGATTGTAGTACAAGGCGTTTAAGGAAGTAATCAGGCAATACTATCTAAAAAAACGAAACCCTTTAAAACGCTTTAGCAGTAGAATTATTTACCAAGTGATAATATTAAAACAAATACACAAATATCAAATTAAAAAAAGAAACTAAGTTCAAGAAATAAAAAAATATGACGCCAGATATTATTCTAAATTCAAATACATAAACGCAAATGATTATTACTGACAGAAAAAGTATCCAATCCTATTTTTACCCTTTCTATAGGTTTGTTTACCCTAAAACCTTCGGTTTAAAAGGAGTTGAATACTCTAAAGTGATTGTTGACAAATATTCCGTAGCATTTATCAATGGTGTTCAAGGAGTTTAGACATGTAAAGGTAGACCTTGCCTTAATGGTTTTGGTATGAGCGGAAATGGGACCCTCGAATCCCGCTTAAGTGGTGTGAGGATTTATCGATCTGTAATCTATTTACTTACGATAAGATATTGTTGGGTATCGGCAGTAATGGTAAGTAAAAAACCAATGGGTAAGTAAACACTAACCCCCTTACTAATAAACATTGTATAAGCTCCGAGTAGTTATTCAGTGTTTTGTTCCGTTATTTCAACATCAAACTGTCATATTAGTGACAAAGACAAAACACTGTGTAACTATTCAAAGGTTATACAACGTTTATTAGTAAGGCAGTACACGTGTAATTTTTCAATAAATTGTCCCGCTTTATTAAATAACCACTGTGACCCTTAAATTGACACAATAATTTGAGGATTACACAAATATTGACCATCCATCCATCAGCCTTTTGACGTCCACTGCTGGACATAGGCCTCCCCAAAGAACGCCACAACGAGCGGTCCTGTGCGCTCATATGGGGGGATAGTGCCGTAATCGCCACGCTTGGCAGGCGGGTTGGCGATCGCAGTGGATGTAGTTAATACTCGAGGGAGTGCTGCTGCCCACTCCCCCGGTATTCCATCAGTCGGATCTTACGACTCCCATGGGTGGAGAGGGGTGGGACAATTCTAAAGCCGGCCCCACACGGCCAAATACAAATATTGTCACGAAATCGAAACCGCAACTTTTGGTAAGGGAGGTCGGTATCTAACCCTTTGCGCCATCTGTGCAATCAGTAATAAGTAAGTATAGAGCCATTAGAAAAAAAAGTAACAGAGTTTAGAAACACTTTAGATACGAGTATGTCTAATTTCAGGCTCAAACGCTAATTATAAACATTGACGGACGAAGAATAGAAGTGTCACCACCCCATTCTTTACGTCGGGTGTCGTACGAGGCGACTAAGGGAAGTAAGCAATTATCACCCATTGCATTACTGGTGGTAGGGCTGGGTATCAAGTGGAAATAGTCACTTGCTATCGAGCTGAGTGGGTTGGTACCACCATCTTCTGTGTGACGGGCCATGAAGCACATCGGTGTGTTTTGGTTGTAGCAGGAGATAGCCGTTAATTCTTTTATTTCATATCTGTGAAATGTAATGGTGAGCAGCGGCTTGACAATACTCTCGGTATAGTTCAGTCCATGAGTGACGGTTACTATTTACCATCAGGTGCTCCGTGGCTGGTCTGGCACCATTGTAAATACAAAAAAATATATACCTACAATAAGATATATTATTTCAAAGCCAATCCAAAAAGTATAGTCCCCTTGTCACCTTGAAAAGCCACGTCATCCATTAACGTCAAACAGTAGAATGACTAGAATACCTCAATAAACGATGAGCTTAAGAAACAATTTACTAACCAAGTATACATACAAGTAGAATTATAGTTTGGCAGTTTCACAAATAACTCAAGATTTGCGAGTAACATAATGAGGCCGTGTTGAGTTGCTAAGACATTCCTCGTGATCTCGAAGTTGTAAACTTTTGTGACAAATTTTCTGTCAGTTATTGGACAGTAATCCATCCTTCCTGCAGAGAGCAGTCCTTACAATTGAGCTCGTAAGGATCCAAATTAGGGATCGTCCATTAAACACGTCATGTTTTTTAACAACCTTTTAAACCCTGCATCCCCCTGGTGATACGTAGTGAGGTTTTAGATTACCACCCGCTTACGTCCCCTACCGAAATACACGCAAATTGTATGTGTGTACAAAGTATTTGTACTGAAGAAAATCAATATTTATTTTTGATAAATTTGCGCAAAGTTCGAGCAAGATGTGACCATTCGTAGCTAGTTCGCTCGTTCCAACAAATATTATAAATCTGAAATTGAGTTTTTTTGTTGTTATTCTTGACACCGTAATTACTTAACCGATCATCATGAAATTTAGCATACACATAGTCCATCCATAGTATACAGAGAAAGAGGCTCCTGTGAAATAGTTATTTTTGTATAGGTATTATTTATACGAGTATGACCGCAAAAATATAATTATACTAGCCTTTGCTTGCGGCTCCGCCACAACTAAAACCTAGATTTTAGGTTGTATCTCAGGTTCCTGACATAGTAGCGAGATAAAATGTATACCAGTTTTTAAGTCTAATCAAGATCTATCAAATAAAAAAAGTTGCATCAAAATCCGTTCAGTAGATTTTGCGTGATGCGCGAACAAACAAACAGAATAAACAGACAGACAAAAAATTAAAAAAATCCTATATAGCCTAATAAAATAATTTTTCTCAAATATCTTAAATGTACAGACATAGCTCTGTTACAGCGTTATAATAGTACTAGCTGACCCTGCGAACTTCGTACCGCCATATATTTTTTCATGAATAAATATTGCAATTATAAATTGAGATATAAAGTTTCCTATCTCTTAAGTTGGAACAAAACCCTCATTTAAAAAAAATAAAAGTTTAAGTCGGTTCCGTAGTTTCGGAGTTCATCCCGGACAAACATCGTGACATTGTAATTATATATAATAGATAGATTATATTATTAAAATTTTTAAGATACAATTTATTCTAAAATGGCCCCCGAAATTAAATTTAGATCGGTAGATTCCGTGACGCATCTATCACGGTACATTTGCCGGGTTACCGTATTACGCTTAAAATAGCAGTCTAGGCGTAAGTATAGATACTTACTAAATGCCTTAATTGAATTTTTACACGTTGTCGAAATATTTTTGATTTAAAAAAATCAAATAAACCAATTATCTTAAATGTTAAACTCCTATTTCAAGTGTTGGGAGGGACCAATTCGTTTGTTTTAGTATTAATAAATTGTGCTGTCAACAAAGAAATGCCTTTTTTTTTTTGGGCTGGAAAAAATGTTCCTAACCACACACCCTATCGTTCGGGGCAACGACCAGGGTAGCGTGGGGCCTGCACCCACTAAAGAAACCCGCCGTGTGCTGTCTCTCCGCCCTTATTGGCGGGCCACTGGAACCATGTTACATTCCTTCGGTGGTAACAAAGAAATGCCCTGAGGTTATGTATACTCTGTGTCTCTGAATTGTATAATTATGTTTGTTAAGTACCACCCACAATGAAGCTACAATTTATTCTTTAAAGTATATTATATGTAAGAAACGTTGGTTGAAAACAAACGACATATTTTTGTTGTTATTAATTGAAAAAATATCTTTTTTTGTGTCATTTTTATATCTCATTTAATCAATATTAATACATTGTTTTAATTTGGATATCATTGAAGTCTAATCTAGACAACCACACAAATAATTACTTTTACTTCCTACTTGCAGTGATTATAGCGACATTTCATGAGAAAGTTTGAATTATCTATCAAAACAAGCCTAGAGATGTTTTATATCAATAATATTTAAAAGTTAAAGTTCATTTATTTTGAAATTGCAATGAAAATTTTATTAAGTGAAATTATTTACAAGTAACGATTTCTATTATGTGATTTTCTAAGTACGAATAATGCAGTTATTGACACAATATATTTATTGAGGAAGGTAAGTTTCATTCAGTATTTATTGTAAAATACTAAAGTGACCGAGAAAAGACTAGTTCTGTATTTAAATTGGAATAAATAAAGTATCCCGGAGCGCAACATAGCTTGGCCTAAATTCCTATCTGTTACACAACGAACTGGGTAAGTATGTCTGCAGTTCTAGCGACACAAAAATCCTGGATTGTACTCGCTTCAAAGGAAAGCTCACGGATAACAAAATCTTCCTATTAGATACCTACTTATAAACAGTAATGTAATACTTCTTTATAAATAAAGTTATTTTTTATGATAAATATTTGTACATAAAATGTTATCAAACGCGAAAGCGAGTACAAATATAACCTAAATGCGAAAGTGACTTTGTTTGTTGGTTAGTTACGCATTCACGCCGTTACTACTGAACCGATCATTATAACATTTACCACACATTATAGTTCAGGACTTATAAAAAGACAAACTACTTTTTATCCCGGATTAATGAATAGTTTTTGTAGGTTAGCAATTTTTGTTTAGAGATCATGTAGAGTGACGTAATTATATTTTGAAGTTCACATAGAATCTTGTTTGAAATAATTATCTACATTATGACCTAATATATAAATACCAATTTACTGTAGGCTCAATAAGGGTGACAGAAGTGGTGCCATGTACCAAATAATATCGATGAAATTTGACTACAAACGAATGTAGGTATTTCCATCCATCCCTCCATCAGCCTTTCAAAGTCCACTGCTGGACATAGGCCTCCCCAAGAGAACCCCACAACGAGCGATCCCGTCATGGGGGATAATGCCGTAATCGCCACGCTTGGCAGGCAGTTTGGCGATCGATGTTGTTAATACTCGAGGGAGTGCTGCTGCCCACTCCCCCGGTATTCCCTCAGTCAGCTCTTACGACTCCCGTGGGTAGAGAGGGGTGGGACAATTCTAAAGCCGGCCCCACACGGCACTGTAGGTATTTATGTAATGAAAAATACCTTACGTAGGATTCCATTTTACACCATGCCCAGCACAAAATCAAATATCATGATAGAAGCCTTATCTCGGCAAACACACATCCGTTAGATCTGACTATTATGAACAACTATGGCGGTAGATAATGGAGAATCGATACCCCGAAATATAGAACGGCTAGAGCAGCTGAAGAATATCGTTACTCATTTGTATTGCAGAGAGATATTCGTCGCTTCGTGTAAATACTAATATTATATTAAATCAGGGCCCGTAGAATGTAGCTCACTAAGTCGTATCGATGTCGTATCGATATCGTATCGTCTCGCTTGTGATTGGTAGAGAAACCGACGCATGATGTCGCAATTATCTCTCGGCCAATCACGGTGACCTCAAAACCAATCACAATGACACGATGCGATGTCGATACGATCGAGTGAGATACATTCTAACCCCCCTGGACAGACCTGTCCCTAATATCATCCTTACTAATTTTTGATCTATATTTTTTAGCATCTGACTTGCTCTGCTACTTTTTTAAAGTACAAATTATTTGTGAATGAGGAAAAAGAGATTTAAAATGCATTTCGATAGACGGCGTTGGTCGTAAAGACAAATGTGATGAGGAGATTGGGATGACCGAAAAGGTCGGAACGGTAGCTCAGTGGCTTAGAGCACTTGGAAGCGGATTGGAAGGGACGCGTGTTCGTTTTCCGCTCGTATTAAAAATCTCTTTTTCCTCATTCACAAATAATTTGTACTTTAAAAAATTCTCCTTACTTTTTTTAGTAATATTATTAATTCAATAGTTTGTTGGTTCTTTTATTGTATGTTACTCTTTCACACGAAAACTACTGAACAATTATCATGAAATTTTACATACATAGTCTGGTGCCTAGCGAAGGACATAGGTTCTTTTTCATACCGGAAAAATGGATCGTTTCCGTGGGATAGCTACGTTTACACCAAGATAATTAATATAATACATACTTACATCACGCTTGTATGCTACTGAGATTTTTTCTTTTTACGAAAAAGCTCAATAACGTTGCCCGACCCGGGGATTGAACCCGAGACCTCATGATCAGCAGTCGCTTAAACTACCGCTGCATCACAGAGGCAGTTTATTAAATTATAATACTTGCTGATATTAACGCGAATGTTACACAATATGAAATAAAAGTAGGTTTACGGAAGATCTATCGCGTTTACTTGATTTTCTACTATCCCAAAATCCCGAATGTTAAAACAATATATCGGCCATTGAACGCCTATCATCTCAGTCCACACGTGATCATGAATACTACGAGTATAAAGTATTCGAAACGTCGAGATAGTAGAAAATCAAGTAAACGCGCGATAGTTTCAGTAAACGTATTTTTATTTCATAAGATAATTAACTGTATATTTTTATGCTGAATTTCAGGCGGAAAAAGTCACATGCAAAATCTAGTTTAAAAAAAAAATGTTAGGTCGACGACGATAATCTACATAGACATTTTTTCTACCCTTTACTGATCCACTATTGGGCACAGGTCATAAAGTTGGCCCAGTGCGGGTTGGCAGACTTCCCAAGCCGTCGAGAAAATCTCTCAGGCATTACATGTTATCCTTCTGCGAGGAAGTCATCTCGCTGAAGGAAGTGGCGGGGAGGGCTAGGGAAGCCAATCCTTTCGCTGACCCAAACTGACGCAGCGTAGGCGTGAGTATTTGCGCCTGATGCTGCCCTGCCTGGATGCACGTTTTTGATGTGAAACATCTAATGCGAGGGAGGGTTAAATCGGCTGTTAGCGTGGCGACGCTCTTTTAATTGTTCCGTTCAAATCTTGCAAGTTAAATTAGACACACTTCCCGATTTCCTATTGAGCTGAAATTTTACAAGCATATTATGTACATTGTGTAATAATGCAATATTATGATGACATAGAGCTGATCTGATGATGGAGCTGGAAGGTGGATATAGGAACTTCATAATGAAACCGTACAGAACCGTCGAGTTTGGACTCGTTTGGTTCGTCTTGATGAGTATTTTGTCTTTAGATAGTATCCAGGATCTGATGATGGAGCTAGAAGGTGGCCATAGGAACTCCAATATAAAACGACATAACCCCATCGAGTTTGGGCTCGTATGATTCGTCTTGACGAGTACTTTGTCTCTAGATGGTACCCAGGGTCTGATGATTAAGCTGGAAGGTGGCCACAGTAACTCCATAATGAAACGACGCTGCCCCATTAAGTTTGGACTCTTTTGATTCGTCTTGATATGTACTTTATCTTTTGATGGTATCCAGCCCGGGACTGATGATGGAGCTAGAAGGTGGCCATAGGAACTCCGTCATAAAATGACTTAACTCCATCGAGTTTGGGCTCATATGATTCGTCTTGACGAGTACTTTGTCTCTAGATAGTATCCAGGGTCTGACGATGGAGCTAGAAGATGGCCACAGTAGCTCTGTAATGAAACGACGCAACCCCATAGTGTTTATACTTGTTTGATTAGCCTTGACGAGTACTTTGTGTCTGGATAGTATCCCGAGTCTGATGATGGAGCTGGAAGGTGGCCACAGTAACTCTGTAATGAACCGACGCATCCTTATCGAGTTTGAAATCGTTTGTTTCGTCTTGACGAGTACTTTGGTCCTAGGTGATTTCCAGGGCCTGATGATGATGATTTATAACCATTTCCGCTATTTTACACATATCATAGTTTTATGAAAGCACACAGTGAAAAGTTATGATCATTTTATTTCTACTCAATATTCCTATAAAATAATTTCGATGTTTCACATCTGGTAGACGTGCCGCGAAGTCTATTACTTTTGTTTCCTTTGAATCGATTTTTTGGATCGTAATGGATCGTAGGCCTCTGAATCGATTCTTGGATCGGATCGTATTTTGTTGAATCGATCTCCTAAAAATCGATTCAAAAATCAAATCAAAATTTGCAATAATTTGAACAAAAAAAACATTTCTTTTTATTAAATACAAACTAGTCGTAAGACAAATGTGATTAAGAATTTGGGATGATCGAAGGATCAGTAGGGTAGCTTAGTGGTTTAGAGCACTTCCCCGGATTGGAAAAGATGCGTGGTTCGATTCCCGCCCCTACTAAAAATCTCTTTTTCTTTATCCACAAATAATTTGTACTTTAAATACAAACTAATAAAATTTACTAAAAACTAGGGAAAAAAACATTGGCCTTGAAAATTAATAATAATAAATAAATAAATATTCACGGACACTTTCACACAACGTCCTCTGGTCCCAAACTAAGCTTAATGCTTGTACTATGGGTACCAGATTACGGATATAATACATATACTCTTACTACTTTTTTTTGTAAATACATACATATAATAGATAGAAAACACCCAGACGCAGTACAAATATCTGTTCATCACACAAATACTTGTCCTGAGTGGGAATCGAACCCACGACCTCGTGCACGGAAGTCGGTTACACTACCGACAACGCCACGAGGCTTGTCAAAAAATTCAAAATATGATATAATACTATTAAAAATTGTCTTTTTAATAGTTGGAGCCATCGGTAAAATCACAATAGGCACAACTATTAAAACACGATGATACGTGCTGCACAAACGACCAAAGGAAAATAAAATCAACGACCGAGGACTTTTTAGAACTACCTGCATCGTTTCATTATTTTTGCCTATCGACTTGCTTCGCTTTGTACCGTTATAAACATTGCAAACTAATAATGTAAGTAATTATAGTGTCGGCATTCGTTTGTAATCTATCTTTCTTCTTAACAATTTTTTTATAACACCTACGATCTAAAGGATTCGATTCAATTAACTTATGAATTGATTTGAATGAAAATCGTATTGAAGTGAATCGATTCAAAAAATCGCTAGATCGTATTCAATTGAATCGATCTTCATAAAAATCGAATCGTAACGTGCATCCCTAGAACGTTCGCTGCCCGCAACGCCTCCCGCGAATGTGCTCTTTAGAGGGTACCCGAAAAGGTAAGCCGCTTGCAGACCACTGCAGTGATGTAATAGAGCTCCAGTGGCCCGTCTACACAGGCGGAGAAACGGCACATGGCGGTTTTATTTGTGAGTGGGTGAGGGCCCTATACTACCCTGTTCGTTGCCCCGAACGACGGAGTGTGAAATTAGCAGTCGCAAGCACGAGCAAGTGTCACGATGGCTGAATTGGCAATCTGGACGGTATCCAAGAGATGCAGGTTCAAATCCTGCTCGTGACTGTTATTTTCGATTTCACATTTTTCACTTTGTGTTTAATGTATAGTGCTAAGCATGCCAAATGCTAAAAATATATATATAAAAATATCTAAATATTTATAGGGTTTGCTTCATTATTAGGTAAAATCTTAATTGTAAAATTAAGTTTACCTGGTCGGTATAATGTATGAAAATACTTCCGACAGATGGCGCAGGCGTCACCCACAGACGTTAAGTATGAATGTATTATCGAAATTAGCAGTCAGGAGCAAGTGTCACGATGGCTGAATTGGCAAAGCATCTGGACGGTATCCAGGAGATGCAGCTTCAAATCCTGCTCGTGACTGTTATTTTCGATTTCATATTTTTCACTTTGTGTTTAATGTATAGTGCTAAGCATGCCAAATGCTAAAAATATATATAAAAATATCTAAATAATCTTTGGAGTTATCCGCCAGGAAATAGTCAGAAGCAGCATTAAGCCAAAGTGTGCCCGGTAAACAGCGTTGCGTTGCAACTTAGTTAATATATAGGTGAAATTTTACACCCCTGCTTACCCTATCGCGATTAAAGTTACAGTGCGCAGCATATTCTCTTTTTCTAGGTAGGTACAAGTAACATTGAGTCAAATATTCTGATTTTTCACGAATACACTTCTTTACTGTCATCATTGGGATTATTTAAATGTGATGCTGATTTATATCGCTTAAAATTACTAAAATTTGTCCGTTTGGTGACGGACTAAGAATACAAGTGTCACCACCCCATATTTCCCCAAGGGTGTCGTACGAGGCGACTAAGGGAAGTAAGCAATTATCCCTCATTGCATTACTGGTGGTAGGGATGGGTACCAAGTGGAAATACTCACTTGTTATCGAGCCCGAGCGGGTTGGTACCACCGTCTCCCGTGTGCCAGCCATGAAGCAGATAGGTGTGTTTTGATTGTAGCAGAAGATGACCGTTTATTCTTTCATTTCATATCTGTGAAAAGAAATGGTGAGCAGTGGCTTGACAATACTCCCAGTATAGTTGAGTCCATGAGCGACGGTTACTTTTTAGCATCAGATGGGCCGTGACTCGTCTGCCACCATAAGCAATAAAAAAAAACTATATGGTTGTCTGTAAAGTCGGTTTACGGACGATAATTTTACGCGATAACGTCATAAATATGTTTTCTGAGAGTTTCACAAAATGTGATACTGATAGAAATCGAATGGTACATATAAAAAGGTACGATCGCGTCGCTGCTATACAATAATTGAGTGCATCGATCGCCATAAATTTTTTGGAAACGTGAGACTTCTTCGTGCGTGCTGCCGGCGTTCATCGATTTATAAGAAGTTATCACATCAAAAAAAAAATGCTCGTACTTCTTATTTTGATTTAGGTGTTGAGGTTGAGGATTATTCGTACTTAACTAAAACTTCTCGTTACTAAATCCTCGTTTTTGTAAATACTTGCCAAAAATAAGTAATCTTATATTACAAAACAAGCATTTTGTAAGTTAAAAACGTATTCGCCGAAACTATTTTACACCCGGGCACCTTTCTACCGCAGTAAAATTCCTCCTTTATAGTCAAAGCGTAAAAACGTCAGCCAGCCGAACAATGTCCCCGCAAAGAGTAATGTTTCATATTTCACATATTTGTACAAAGGTTCCACAAGCTTTAGCCGGACTGAGATGAGAATAGAAATATGTTTATTGTTATTTAAAAAAGATATTGCTAAATAACAAATTATTTGTGAAATATGGAAAAAGAGAACTTTTAGTTCTAGTGGGAATCGAACTTGCGGCGCTTCCAATTCGGGGAAGTGCTCTAACCGCTAAACATCACACTGACCATACCTAATGTACATATTATCACATTTGTCTGTACGACCCTCTTCCCCGGATTGGATTTTTCATTTTTCGATTCCCGCTGGCGCTAAAAGTTCTCTTTTTCCACATTTCACAAATAATTTGTTATTTAAAGTAGCTAAGTATGTCAAGTGCTAAAATACAGATAAAAAAAAAGTATATTGCTCTTTATTTTTTTAAATAGTCCTATAGGTACGTATCCGAATCACATAAAAGCTAATTTGCAATAAGTTTTCTTAATAATTTAAAGAATATAAACCGCATCATGGGTACAAATAATAATAATAATATATTATTCACTGACAGATGGCGAAGTGGTTTAAATAGCGGCCTCCCGCCCGAGTGTTATGGGTTCGATTCCTACACAGGACAACTCTTTATTTGATCCACAAACAGTTGTTTTGAGTCTGGGTGTACTTTGTGTCTGTGAAATTGTATGTTTGTATAGTCCCCCGCGAGACAAGGATTATTCCTTAGTGCAGGGTGTCGTATTAAAAAAAACAATTCGGCGTAGGGCAAGTAGGTATGTATTACCGAGAGTATATTCAAGCTGCTGCGCACCATTTTATTTCTCAGATATGAAATGAAAGAATAAACTGCTACAGCCAAAACACACTGACATGCTTCATGACCGATCACACAGGAGACGGTAGTACCGACCCGTTCGGGCCCGATAGCAAGTGAGTACTCTCACTTGGTACCCAGCCCTACCAACAGTAATGCAATGGGTGATAATTGCTCCCCTTAGTCGCCTTGTACGACATCTGTGGGAAAGGATGGGGTGGTGACACTAGTATTCTTATTCCGTCCGGACAATGGATGGAACGTTATTTACATTTTTGAAAGACAACATAGGTATAGGAATAAGCTTAATATGTTTCCTCATCGCTATAATCCATACCATACCCTAAAGCCTGGCACACATTGCTGTAGATCGAGTCGCCAATTCGTGGAGGCACATTAATTACAAGCAGCCTGCGTTTTAAATTCCAACTCGGAACATTAATGTTTTATAATAATTGCTCTTGTTGGGTGGAAAAATATATATGTCCTTTTGTATGAACATTTTATTGTGGAAAATACACTTAAATAAGTGGTAATTATTGTCATACACACATTTTTAGATAAGAACTTTTTAATGATTTTTACAATAAAAAATAAGAAATGTAAAAAAACTAAACATCACGAGAATAAAAATAGGTACTTACTTACCTTTTTTATTATTCAGTTAGACAGTAACAAATTTCGTGAAAAAAGAAGGTCTGTGAGCAAGATTTAATCTTGTGTCCCAATCGATGAATAAAACTTTAGAGTGAAACTCAATCCAATGGCGAGTGGACTTGGGAGTTGAGAAGCCGCGCCCCGCCAGCGCCAGTCTGTCCGTCACCGAGGTCGAAGACTGCAACCCAATCGAAACGTTCGTCGGGAATAAAAAATAATTATCGATAACACAATGAAATTTAGAAAGTCTTTTTACATTTTAGATCTATTTCTTTTAGCAATTGACATGCTCCGCTACTTTTTAAAGTACAAATTATTTGTGAATGAAGAAAAAGAGATTTTTAGTAGGAACGGGAAACGAACCCGCATCTTTTCCAATCCGGGGAAGTGCTCTAAGCCACTAAGCTATCCTACTTACACAACACAATCACTCACTACACAATCCAACACACCATAAACTTGCACAACCATGTAATACTCATTATATTCTTTTTTTGTTTTTCCTTAATTTTATATGAAGTTCACATACTCGTATATTATAGGTAAACAGACACACAAAACAACAAGTTCATTTTGTAATATTCAGCAAAAGATGAAAGAGACTGGGCCTCACAACACAGGGCATCCTAGTGTAAGTGATTAAATATGTCACATGTGTAAATTTAAATATGAATATTAAAGAATAAATGAATAAATCTATCGCGTAATGGATGCACACATCTATAAATGAGTACTTTGCCATAATGCCACAATATCAGTAAGTCATTTAGTATGAACGTAACTCATTTTTACTTAAGTATCATTGGTAGGCACTTATTTGTTCACTTCTACTTGAATTATTTGTATATATTAAAGAACAAAACAACAAATTTTATATCCATAAAACGCA
This sequence comes from Leucoma salicis, assembly GCA_948253155.1. Taxonomy (NCBI): domain Eukaryota; kingdom Metazoa; phylum Arthropoda; class Insecta; order Lepidoptera; family Erebidae; genus Leucoma; species Leucoma salicis. Next base: position 4,809,012 of record OX411820.1, on the reverse strand, counting down.
TCTCTCCATAGCCATGCAGAAGGCATGTACCACTCAAACATTGAACGAAGAACCCTTCAAAAGTGAACGCCTCGAAAGCCGCAAATGGTTCGATTATAAATCACCCGCCCCTGACATTGACTCCTCGCTTGATGTGACTCTTTGCTCGATGTGAGCGGAGAGTCAATGTTGATCTTGATCTATATAATAGGAACGTCTTTGTCTATCACCAACGTTTCTCGTCACAATATCCATTAAGGAGTGGCTTTCAAAAAGAGCCTATTTGTCAAATCGGATAAAAATTTTTACTTATGCTTTTTGATTCAAGGTACAAAACAGCATTTTTTCTGCCTCAAAGAGACTTACTTATTATTTTTTTGTCTGTTCAATTCACTGAAGCATTCTTGAGGAAATGGGCCCTTTTGAAAGTCGCTCTATAATTTATAAAAAACTAGACATCGCGGGACGTCTACCAGATGTGAAAACATCGAAATTATTTTGAAGTACTAGTCAAGACATTTCAAATGTGCCCTAACTCGATGGAGTTGCGCCATTTAATTACAGAGTTTCGTATAGCTACGTTCCAGCTCCATCATCAGACCCTGGATACCATCTAAAGACAAAGTACTCGTCAAGACCAATCAAAAGTGTCAAAACTCGATGGGGTTGCGTCGTTTCATTATAGAGTTCCTATGTCCACCTTCCAGCTCCATCATCAGATCAGATCCATGTCATCATAATATTGCATTGTCACGCGATATACAGATGCATGTAAAATTTCAGCTCAATCGGAAACCGGGAAGTGTGTCAAATCTAACTTGCAAAATTTTAACGGGACAAGTAAAATAAAAGCGTCGCCATGCTAACAGCCGATTTTACCCTTCCTCCGCATTAGACGTTTCACATCAAAAAAAGTTGTTTTTTTATATGCAACCTTATTTATACAAATGAGGTTTTAATTAGGCATTTTACGTTTAATATGTCCTCCTTGAATACTAACTTTTAGTACGTACTTGTTGTAGGTAGTACGAATATTAAAATTGTTATATGTTCTAATTATAAAGTAATAAATTATATTGTGTAAAACTACATCGGTGCTCGCAACTTCCTCAAATGCTAAACAATGGGTATAAACTATGTTTTACCCAACGCGCCAAAGGAAGTGTGATTTCTAATTAACTTTGTGGTTAAATCTCTGTTTAGAATATTTTTTCAACATTAAAACTAAAATATTCGTTTTGTCACTTAAAAAGTAGCAAAAATGAAATACAGAACAATACACATTTCCAGTTATTAAAAAAAAAAATTTAATATGTTTTCAGATTGAACCAAAAATATTGTACTCTGATCATAAACATTTATCAACGCAACAACTCTGAAATAAATTTTATTGTGTAGGCGCTATCAAAACGTTGCAAAAGAGTATTTTAAATTCATCATATTAACTGTTTTCAACAATTTTTTTACCTACCGGTTTGGTTGACGTGGGACAACTGTTCAACTACTGAACACAAAGTATTGGGTTCGAATCGTGTGTCGAGCAAAGTGTGTTAAGTAGGTTAATTGCAAAACTCCTTATGGAATTACTTTATTATTTTATCAATCGAATAAAAAATACATCACTCCATTAATATATCGTAGGGTAATGTACTGATATCCTGAAGCCCAGGTAGACGCAGTCATGGGCAGAATCTACTTTATAATACTGGATACTACGGACTAAGGATATCTAGAATACATACCATAAGTTTAATAACTTATTTGGTATTCTGCAATTATACCAAATTACAAAACATGGTGACCATAGCAACGTACTCGTAATATTCCGTGTGGGGCCGGCTTTAGAATTGTCCCACCCCTCTCTACCCACGGGAATCGTAAGAGCCGACTGAGGGAATACCGTGGCAGTGGGCAGCAGCACTCCCTCGAGTATTAACAACATCCACTGCGATCGTCAGCCCGCCTGCCAAGCGTGGCGATTACGGCATTATCGCCCATGACGGGACCGCTCGTTGTTGCGTTCTCTTGGGGAGGCCTATGTCCAGCAGTGTACGTTGAAAGGCTGATGGATGGATGGACTCATAATATTAAATAATGCATAGGTCTACATATTCTCGTATATCGTTCGCCAAAAAGTTGCAAGTTTTTTTAGTGGTAGAACCTTGCTTATTCCAGAATGAATAGGCGGCTCGATCGGGGAAGTGCCACCATGAAGCAACCGTAGATATTCCTACTATTGTGTTGCGTATGGTGAGTGAGAGCGTCGGAGGACTAAACCAGGGGGTTATATAGGGAGGGCCCTTTCCTTTTCCTATTATCCTTCCTATCCTCTCCTTAGGCGTCTATAGGTTACGGTAACCAATTACCATCAGATGGGCCGTATGCTTGATTGCCACTCACGTAGTATAAAAAAACTAATTGAGGTGCCACCGGATGCGGTCTGCACAGGACCGATCGCTGTGGCGCTCTCTTGGGGAGGCAGGTAAGACAGAAGTCTTATAGTGGACGACTAAGGGCTCATGGATGGATGACTAAGGGCTCATGGATGGATGAGTGGTAAAATCAACGACTGGAAAGATTATTATCATCGTGAGGAGTGTCCTCACGCCGGAGAGAAGGCCCTCATGGCTTGTGAAGTCTGCTAACCCCAGTCAGTGGTGTGGGGGACTATGGCCTAGATTTCGGTTACTTTAAAAAGTGGGTCACATGTCACCTTTTAGAGTAAACGGAACGGGAATAGTTTGTAAGAAATAAGAGTAATAAATAGATAATATAATCTATCTATCTATACTATTATGAAGCTGTAAGAGAGCTTTGTCTGTACATTTAAGATATTTGAGAAAAAAATACTGAATTAGACTATATAGGTGTGTCTAAAGACAAAACGATTTTTTTAGATTTTTGTGTGTTTGTTTGTTCGCGCATCACGCAAAAGCTACTGAACAAATTATGATGAAACTTTTTTTGTTTGATAGGTTTTGATTAGACTTAATAACAGCTGGTATATTATATTTTATCCCGCTACTATATCGGGAACCTGAGATATAACCCAAAAAACTAGCTTTTGGCTGCGGTGAAGCCGCGGGCAAAGGCTAATCTATACTATTATAAAACTGTAACAGAGCTGTCTATATATTCAAGATATTTGAGAAAAAATGACTGTAATAGGCTATATGGGCGTGTCTAAACACAAAACAATTTTTTTTTGAATTTTTGTCTGTTTGTCTGTTTATCTGTTTGTCTGTTTGTTTGTTCGCGCATCACACAAAAACTACTGAACGGACTTTGATGCAACTTTTTTTATTTGAAAGACCTTGATTAGATTTAAAAACTGGAATACATTTTATCCCGCTACTATATCGGGAATCTGAGATATAACCAAAAAACTAGAAAATTATTTAAACTAGAATTTTTTGTAGAATTTATTTAAAAGAACTACTAGATGGATTTTGATGCAACTTTTTTACTTTGAAAGGCCTTGATTTGACTTAAAAACTGGTAGACATTTTATCCCGCTACTATATCGGGAAACTGAGATATAACCGAAAAACTAGCTTTTGGCTGCGGCGAAGCCGCTGGCAAAGGCTAGTACTATTATAAAGCTGTAACAGAGCTATGTCTGTACATTTAAGATATTTGAGAAAAAAATACTGAATTAGGGGTGTCTAAAAATAAAACGACTTTTTTTAGATTTTTTGTCTGTTTGTTTGTTCGCGCATCACGCAAAAACTAATGAACGGATTTTGATGCATTTTTTTTGTTTGATAGCTCTTGATTAGATTTAACAACTGGTATACATTTTATCCCGCTACTATATCGGGAACCTGAGATATTACCTAAAAACTAGCTTTTGGCTGCGGCGGAGCCGCGGGCAAAGGCTAGTCTATACTATTATAAAGCTGTAACAGAGCCGTGTCCGTAAATTTAAGATATTTGAGAAAAAATTACTGTATTAGGCTATATAGACGTGTCTGAACACAAAACAATTTTTTTTAGATTTTTTGTTTGTGTCTGTTTATCTGTTTGTTTGTTCGCGCATCACGCAAAAACCACTTAACGTATTTTGATGCAACTTTTTGTATTTGATAGATCTCGATTAGACTTAACAACTGGTATACATTTTATCCAAATACTACATTGGGAACCTGAGATACAACTTAAAAACTAGGCTTGGTTGCGGCGGAGCCGCAAGCAAAGGCTAGTACTAGTAACAGAGTTATGTCTGTACATTTAAGATATTTGAGAAAGAAAACCTGAATTAGGCTATATAGGCGTGTCTAAACACAAAACGACTTTTTTTAGATTTTTGTCTGTGTTTGTTTGTTTGCGCATCACGCAAAAACTACTGAACGGATTTTGATGCAACTTTTTTGTTTAATAGCTCTTGATTAGACTTAACAACTGGTATACATTTTATCCCGATACTATATCGATAACCTGAGATATTACCTAAAAACTAACTTTTCGCTGCGGTGGAGCCGCGGGCAAAGGCTAGTTATGTATAATGTTAATATGTTACTTATATCTACCAATATCTGCGGGTAAAGCATAATAAAACCTATCCATACCATATCAGATCAAGTGTACTTGACTCAAAGATTGACTTCAAAGACAGACATGATGTACCATGTCATGGCTTCAATGTTAACAATATCTCGGTAAAATAATGTTTTAATATTTTCCTGCGTAAAAACATCACTTCATCGAGTACTCATAAATTAAATACTAAAGTTTCCCCACGAAAACATTTTAAATTGTTTACAAAAACCAGGTTCTTGCCTCAGGCGCTACGTTGTCAAGCAGACCTTTTATCTCTTAATTTTATATCTCAATTTCCTTTTTTCAAACAGGATTAGGGTTAACCACATATAAATACTGGCACTTTGTGGTGCAGAAGCCTGCTTTGAAATTCAAAGAAATCGGCAGAATTCACAAACTTGTTGAACTGCTTTTCCTCAGTAAGACGTTTTTTACAGAGTATCGAAACGATAGCTTGGTAATTTCAGTACCTACTATTCAATTTTAAATATGGAATTGGTTTGTTTGTAGGTTTTAAAATAAGTGTTTTGGGTGGTTAGATATCAGACTACATCCAATCGTTGATTCTATCTTTAATCAAATTTAATACCTGGTATCTAATTTCGTTGCATTTCATCTTTAACCCGTTGAAAATATATGTATGTATTTAAAGTTCAATAATAATATTTTACACTCTGTGTTTATTTATTGTACCTATATCCATCTAGATAGATATCAATGTACAGGATCACAGAATATATATGTCTATATTTAAATGAAAGCTAGCTAAAATTATCCAATATGATTATAATACCAAAATCAGTTTTTTTCATTTTACTTAATTTGTCTGTTTGTAAAGCATTATTTATTATCCGTCAGGTACTCGATTTCAAAGGCTTTTTACTTAATAGAATTGGTTCTCAGAACTCGCCGTAGTTCTCGGCATTGTCAATGCAATGTTGTTATAATGTAAGTGGTTTTTATTTAGTAGTTTTTAGAAGTCAAAAGAAAATCTTCTATAATGTATTAACAGAGTAAGAGTTATTATGATATGAAAAAAAAATGACGATATACATCCTTTTTAGAAATTATTGGTGCGTCTAGCTATCGGTCAAAAACCACTGAAGTAATGTAACATGGTTCCAATGGCCCGCCAAAAACAGGCGGAGAGACGGCACACTGCGGGTTTATTTAGTGGATGAGGGTAGTGTAGGGACACTACGCTGTTCGTTGCCCCGAACGACTGTTTACAACTTAACAAAAAAAAAGGTATCTTAAAGTATGTGAGACGTTGTGTTAAATTAATAAAAATAATACTGGCCAGTGTATAAAGCTAAATATTCTCCTATGTAAGAGTAACCCCGTATCCAACGGTAAGACAGTATGACTGCTGTTAAGATCGCGTACTGCACAGACTAAAAGTAAAGAGTATATTCCCAGTCTGGGATCGCTTACAAGATATACGTACATACGAGTTTTCAACAAAGTAGTAATTAGTCGCCTCGCATGACATCCGTGAGAAAAAAACAGGGAGTTGACACCTGTATTCCTAAGAATACAAGTAAATAATAAGACTAATCCGTAATCACACAGATAAGTAGAAATTTTTCATTACTCATACTCTGAAAGTAGGCCTGAAGTTGCCTGAGGAGCGGGTTGAAAGTAATACTTTTCAGCCCTAGGGAGAATTACTTTCAACTGACAGCTGAGTATTCTGAGTAATTATAAAAAATAAAACAGTTCTATTTTCTGTACAGCCAGTCAATTACAGCACGATGTAAAATTGAAATAACATAAAGTTAAGTATTTATTAAAGAATTTGTTTTTTTATATGACTTTATTTTAATATAGTTGCAACTAAATATCTTTAAAATAACGAAGATTTATATTTTTTCAATGATTAAAATGAAAAATAATGGCTGATTAGCTGACAGGCCACAGAAAAAAAAATAAAATCGGCGGGAAAACGGCGATTCCAAATTAAATTTTTTAGTGTCCCATTTTTTCTTTAGCTAATTCATGATTTTTATTTTTAGTTTCCTCGTATTCGTTATAAAAAGTACAGTGTTTACCTCGGAATAAAGCCTTAATTAGTCCCTCGAACTTTTAGAGCCCTCGCTACGCTCGGGTCCCAAACCCCGTCTCGGCACTAAATAAGTTGCTTTCATCCCTAGGTTAACAATGTACTATTAATTTCACCAAGCCTGTATAGATTTAAAAAACCGGCCAAGTGCGAGTCGGACTCGCGCACGTAGGGTTCCGTATTATTTTTTAGAAACACGGGTGTGTATGGGAGGCCCCCTTAAATATTTGTTTTATTTTAATTTAATTATTTATTTTTAAAGTGAATATATAACTAAATATTATGTGAATATTTCAAGCGTCTACCTGTGGCCGTTATCAATAACGAGCAAACAAAGGGCAAAAAAATCACGTTTGTTGTATGGGAGCCCCCCTTAAATATTGTTTTTTTTTTTGTTTTTAGTATTTTTTATTATAGCAGCAACAGAAATACATCATTTGTGAAAATTTCAACTGTCTAGCTATCGCTGTTCTTGAGATACAGCCTGGTGACAGAGGGACGGACAGACAGACAGACAGCGAAGTCTTAATAATAGGGTCCCGTTTTGACCCTTCGGGTATGGAACCCTAAAAAGTATTAGGTACGTAAGTAGTACATTTTTCGACATGAAAACTTTTTAACAACAATTTGAAAAGCACATGATTTTTTTTTTAAATAAGGCCAGTATTTTGTATAGGCATGAGGTATAGTTGTATAGTTGGTAAGCACACTTACCACAAAGGTTATGATACGGTAGCACGATAGCACAGATTAGAGATAGGAGAGTGCTATTCTATAGCTATCTAACCCTTTTACTGTTACCTCAATTTACATGGGATCAGCGTAGAATGTATTCTTCCTCTATGCATAGTTAAAATAAATTGACTATACTATAGTGGTCCTGATTACTTTTCTATGCGTATACAAATTTAAGCACTTAGAAAACAATTTGATCTACACTTATATTTAATTGTGTATTTACGTGACCATACTAATCTCAGAAAATACTAATCATTTTTGAACTATATTTTTTTGTATTTGACATGCTCCGCTACTTTTTAAATTACACATTATTTGTGAATAAGGAAGACGTTGGTCGTAAAGACAAATGTGAGAAGGAAATTGGGATGACCGAATAGTTCAATACGATAGCTCAGTGGCTTAGAGCACTTCCCCGGATTGGAAAAGAAGAACGAACGAACCCGTCGTTTCCCGCTCGTACTAAAACTCTCTTTTTCCTTATTCACAAATAATTTGTACTTAAAAAAATATTAATTATGTTTAAAAATATTTTACAAGCTTAGAGCATAATTATATAGAAATAACTATAAGCTAACTAAATACCAGAAATAGCACGATGGATGAGATTTAAACCTCCAAGTACTATGTGTTCGATAAACGCCGGGTAATTCTTTGTGTTACCCACAAATGGTTGTTCTGACTATGGGTGTACGTACTGTGTACCGTGTGCTTTTAAATTTCACATCGTTTAGGAGTATCTGTTGGCACTTGTTATCCAAATAAAAAAAAACATATCTATTCCATAATTTGTCTGCAGATACACCAAATTCCGTTCTAATCCGTTAAATAATTACCTAAGTTAATATGAAAGATGATGAAGAACTGCCTCTATGGTGCAGCAGTAGTGTGAGCGACTGCTGATCATGAGGTCTCGGGGTTCATCCCCGGGTCGGGCAGTGTTATTGAGATTTTTCGTTAAAATAAAAATTCTCAGCAGCAGCCCGGAGTTTGGAAATGTGTCTAGTAGACGGCAATAGGCTCGCCCCCTATTACGTGGGACAATATAGCTGGCGTGGGTGTATAATACATGTAATACATCCCTGCCTAGCCCTTCGGAGAATACAGGCGTGATGCTATGTTTCTTATGAATGATTGACAAACAAAAATCCTAACATATTCACAAACCATGGATCTACCAACTTCAAACTTTCGCATTTATGATATTAGTAGGATTGAACCTTTAAACTACAGCTAGCAATGTAATAATATTGTGAAATAATGTTATATGATATTATACATTAAATTTACAAGAAGTTTATGTTCAGAGAAACTTAGTAAGCGTCATGAAAAGTAGGACAAGCAGATATCTCAGAAACGTCAAAGGAATATGTTTCAAACTGAGTATTCAGGGATCCTCCGACTGTGACCTGCTTACAGACTTATTGTCTCACCGTACAAAGGTATCTCCGTTTACAGAAATAGGTTAAGTGCTAAAAGCTTTGTTTGTATGTCATTTTGTGAGTTGGATACTCATAGTAACATGTAGTTTTCATTTCAAATTTTACCTTTAATAAACGAAACTTAACACTTTTACATAGTAATAGCCTAGCGGTAAAACCAAGGACTGTAGAGTCAAATTCAGCCGCCTTAGAATGAAAAACAAAACGTTAGACAAACTTTCGTTTCGAGTCATTGTGATTGGTCAACAGTCCGACACGTGATTCCTGATTAGTCGAGATTCCGAAGCATGGTTCAGGCGACCAATCACACATATTACACAATGAATCGAAACGAAAGTTCGTCTAACGTTTCGTTTTTCATTCTAGGGGGGCTGTTCGGCGTCCAGCCTCTGACTATTGAGGTTTTTCAATATTATAATTATGTATTTGTTTACAAATTAGGTCTACTAACATATTTTTGCTATAGCTTATGCAATCTGCCAACCCACACTGGGACATCGTGGTGGACTGTGGCCTATATCCCTATCAATAGCAAAGATCCGTGCCAAGAGTGAAACAGTAAAGGCTAGAAAAAAAACATGCGGGGCAGTCTGGGGACTGCCGATAAGGTGAAAACTAAGTAACTTGTGAATTGTACTGTCGAGCTATTAGATTATTTGTATTCACTTCCATTGGAGCGTACAAGGATTATTTCTTAGAACCATTCCTTTTTAAAGGACAACACAGGCTGCATAGTGTAATGTCCTTTAAAAAAACTGAAGTTCTCGTAACGGTCAGAAGCTAAATTAGAATAGAGATAAATTCTAATTGTAATATTTAGGCTTATGTGATAAGAATAATGTGCGAAATACATTGGGTATAATAGATAAAAGTGTTCTATACATTAATTCAGTGTAATATCTATGTACATACCAAATTTTATACCAATCTATAGTCACTTAGGCGTAAAAAATCTTTACAACTTTTCCATTCATATTATTAGTAGGATTGATCGTAATTTAATGGGCTTTATAGAAAGCAAAGGGATTAAATATGATGCAGTTTTTTTCTTAACTATTAAGGAGTATTATACTCACTAATAGTTAAGAAAGAGTAGTTAAGAGTAGAGAACACTCATAGCTTCACTCAAGGGTCGAGACACGGTTCATAAATCAACTCAGATATTCAAGAGCAGTTGGCAATTCTGAAGGATGATAAGTGAACTTGACAGTGATACATTGAGAATAAATGTTACTGCACTACCACTAGGGAAATTACCTCCAGGAACCTCCAGAAAAATTGACGCAAAACTAATAATATTTACAAAACATATTTTTTGGATTGCATATAAATTTCCCTTTTCACAAAATCCAGAGATATCATAAACAAGTATTAATTATATTTTTCTATTCGTTGTCATATACTTCAGAATCGTTAATAATATTACAGACTAGCAGCGCAATTCGTCTTAATGAACTTTAGTTTTAAGGCAGTTTTATGACCAGCGGCAATGCGTTGTTTCTGCTCTCTGAGAAACATTTGGGAGTCGGAGTACGTATTTACTTTTTTTTTAATCATTTTCCTGTCCCACCGAGCAGTTATAGATTGGAAACAAATACACACATAATTATGTAAATATGTACATAACTTTATATGAGGACTCTAGCCTTTGCCCGCGGCTCCGCCGCAGTTTTTTGGTTATATCTCAGGTTCCCGATATAGTAGCGGGATAAAATGTATACCAGTTATTAAGTCTAATCAAGAGCTATCAAACAAAAAAAGTTGCATCAAAATCCGTTCAGTAGTTTTTGCGTGATGCGCGAACAAACAAAAATACACATTTTTTTTTAGATTTTATCTAAAAAAAAAATTGTGTTTGGACACGCCTATATAGCCTAATTCAGTATTTTTTTCTCAAATATCTTAAATGTACAGACACAGATCTATTACAGCTTTATAATAGTATAGATAACTTTTGTCCTCACATCTGACTTACATAAAATCTACCTATATTCAAATGCAAACCAAGCCCTATTTTGTGAAAACTGCATTATAATCCTTTCAATAATTATAGGGATGTGCTAACGTTGAAATAAATGCACAAAAAATAAAAAATAAATTAAACATTTTATTTTCTCTTTTAATATCCTGTCTAGTTTTGATAAATACCTGCATAGCCCAGTCATACTCTCCGAAAAAAGGACTTGAAATGGAAAGTGAATCGAGGAAATCCATTTTTTATATGATGTTTCGTTTTCGGCCCATGGCGTTTTCCGTCATCTTGAAAATAAGGGTGCATTTTTTTCCCCATTATAAGTCGGCTCCTCATGTCCTCATCGTCCTACGGGAAAGTTGCCTGAGTCTTTTTGCCAACATCATTTAAAAAAACTAGCTTCTTAGGTTCTCTTTTCAATTCAATTGTATATAATGATTGGACTATTCAATGTACGGACACAAGGGGTTAGAAAAATATTTATCCATCCCCACTGCTGGACATAGGCCTCCCCAAAATGGGGGTTTTACCATAATCGCCACGCTTGGCAGGCGGGTTGGCGATCGCAGTGGATGTTTTCAGGACACAGGGGAACGATGCTGCTCGGTCCCCCGGTAATCCCTTAGTCGGCTTTTACGACTGCCATAGGAAGAGACGGGGTGGAGTTATTCTTGGTGCCGGCCCCACACGGCAAAATATATTATATCATATAAGAAAAATATATTATATCGAAATAGATCAATTAGTATAGATCAATTAGTATCGAAATAGATCAATTAGTTTAACATATAGTAGTATAATACTTTCTAACATTTACGCGAATTTTACACATTTTGAAATAAAACTACGTTTATGGAATCTATCGCGTTTACTTGATTTTTATATTATCCCGACGTTTCGAATACTTTACAGCATTCATGATCACGGGTGGACTTAGATGGTAGATGACCAAAGCTGATATGTTGTTTCAACAGTTTCAACCCACAGTAATATGATTTTACAAATTTTTGGTTTATTTATTTCAACCCACATAATATTCGTTAAGAAACACAATTAAAAGTGTCTACTCTAAGTTTTATGCTTACAATGTATGAGATTTTAAGCTAGTGTAATAAAATCAGTATAATACTCCTTTAAGTTTAAAAAAAAAATTGTTTATATTTAGTGCTTTTACCACCTGTCAAGTGCCATATACCCTTACAGGATGCAGGAGTGTACAAGCTGGATTGTGATTGTGGTCTCTCCTACATTGGGCAAACAAAGAGATCCATAAGAACTCGGATCAAAGAACACATAGCTGATGTGAAGCACCGTCGCTATACAAAGTCTGCAATTTGTGAGCACACACAGGACCACACCCGCCATTACATCAGGTTTGACAAACCTCAAATCCTCGCAAAAGAACATCGATATCGTCCTAGAATGATACGTGAGGCTATTGAAATCAAGAAACATCCCAATTTCAATAGAGAAGACGGCTGGGTCTTACCATCAAGCTGGAATCCTGTGATAGGCCTCACCAAGAAGGCATAACAGAATACAAGCAGGCACACTACAAGATTGCAAGACACAGTTAGCGCTTATTGTGTAGATAAAACCCACAGTAGTGATTAGTTAGTATTTCCGCATAAATTTAATAATCCATAACAAGTTGTTGCCTACTGAGTTTTCTGGCCGGATGTTTCTCAGTCAGGCCGCGTTCCGATCCGGTGGTAGCTTTTTTAGTCTTAGTGTCATGATTTTAGTAATTAATTTAAAAATAAAATTGCAATATTGTTACTTCCTGTTTTCTACCGGAAATATCATAATTTTAGTAATGAATTTAAAAATAAAATAGCTGTTAAGACCGACTGTTTCGAAAAGTGATTATTCGGCCGGGCTGCTCATTTGAGTTCAGACGTGTGTTAATCTAGCTGTTATAATGTATTAAGGAAACAGTAATTATAGTATATAAGTATAAAGTATAATTATATCTGGTTACCTGGTAAGTTGAAGGAATGATGAAAATATACTAGCGTTACTGTAGAGTGGTTTTATTTTTTAACATTAGCTTCTATTAAAATCAATATATTTAATAATAGAAACTAATAATCAATATTGTCTTCTAAATAGTAGTTTTTTGACTACTTAAAAATTTTAATTGGTAGTTTTTGGTAGAATTTTTAAGTATAAACAAAAATTTTTTTTAAAACTTAAATGATTATTATACTAATTTTATTACACTAGCTTAAAATCTCATACTCGTATATTGTAAGCATAAATCTTAGAGTAGATATTTTTAATTGTGTTTCTAAACGAATATTATGTGGGTTGAAATTTTAACCGTTGAAATAACATATCAGCTTTGGACATCTACCATCTAAGTCCACCCGTGATCATGAATGCTGTAAAGTATTCGAAACGTCGGGATAGTATAAAAATCAAGTAAACGCGATAGATTCCGTAAACGTAGTTTTATTTCAAAATATAGTAGTATACTAACTTTTTCTCATTTTTATTAGCTTTCCCTGTATGTAAAAAAATCTAGGCAACACAATTTAAGCAACGTCTAATTATCTTATATATTTGGCTTTAAATTTGGCAAATACACGTAATCTAACTACGAGCAATTCTTGTGTATCAATTTCTTTTGGGTATTGGGTATTTGGAACAAATTTTGTATCTAAATGGTATTTTACCTATTAAATTTATCTACATAGATATCTTGTGTATCAATTTCTTTTGGGTATTGGGTATTCGGAACAAATTTTGTATTTAAATAGTATTTTACCTATTAAATTTATCTACATAGATATCTTGTATATCAATTTATTTTGGGTATTGGGTATTTGGAACAAATTTTGTATTTAAATAGTATTTAACCTATTAAATTTATCTACATAGATATCTTGTATATCAATTTCTTTTGGGTATTGGGTATTTGGAACAAATTTTGTATCTAAATAGTATTATACCTATTAAATTTATCTACATAGAGGTGTGCATCGTGTAAAATCTTTCGATATTTTTTTACGAAAATTATGCTACAATACTTTATATAGACTAGCTTATATTATATAAGGTAGTCTATATATAAGGATCCACAATATGGCGTTAAAAATATTTTAGTAACTCGGTAACTTGCGGGTCTATTATCACAACACTAGAATTTTACAACTTAACTACATATTAACTTATTTTTTTTCCGTGTGGTGACGGACTAAGAATACAATTGTCACCACTCCATTCTTTCCCAAGGGAGTCGTATGAGGCGACTAAAGAAAGTAAGCAGTTATCACCCATTGCATGACTGGTGGTAGGGTTGGGTACCAAGTGGGAGTACTCACTTGGTATCAGGCCCGAGCGGGTTGGTACCACCATCTCCCGTGTGATCGGCCACGCGACGCACATTGTTGTTTTGGCTGTAGCAGGAGACAGCCGTTTATTCTTTCATTACATATCTGTAAAATGAAGTAGTGAGCAGCGGCTTGATAATACTCTCGGTATGGTTGAGTCCATGAGCGTTGGTTGCCATTTACCATCATATTAGCCATAGCTCGTCTGCCACTACATTCAATAAAAAAAAATTCTATAATTCTTACTAGAACCAGCAAGATGGTATATGGTTTATAGCGTTATCAAACCATTTTTATAATAATTTAACAGGTTTTAGCATACCTGTCGCGCAGAATAATTAGAATAAGAACAATATTAAATATTTCTCGAGGATAAAATACTGAGTAAAGCTATCTAAACTATTTTCATAATCTATTTTAGAAATATTTTCTGATAATAAAATTGATTTTCCATACATAGTTGGTCATAACAAAATTGATCTCCCTTACATAGTATAAAGTAGTCACTATCCACCTGTCTGTGTTTTATTTTATTACTTATGATGGCAGACAACCCACGGCCCACCTGATGATAAGTGGTAACCGTCGCTCATGGACTCAACTATACCGAGAGTGTAGTCAAGCCGCTGCGCACCATTTCATTTCTCAGATGTGAAATGAAAGCATAAACGGCTATTTTCTGCTCCAGCCAAAACACACTGACGTGCTTCTTGACCAGACACACAGGAGATGGTGGTACCGACCCATTCGGGCCCGATAGCAAGTCAGTATTCTCACTTAGTACCCAGCCCTACCACCAGTAATGCAATGGGTGATAATTGCTTACTTCCTTTAGTCGCCTTATACGACACCCGCGGGAAAGGATGGGACGGTGACACTTGTATTCTTAGTCCGTCACCACACGGACAAAATGTGTGTCCAACTTCTGCTTCTAAAACGTGCAACAGATTGTAAAATGATTTTCAGTGCCATTAACATTATTTTCTAAAGAAACTCCTTTAGAAAATAATGTTAATGTTAATTTATCTATGCAAATAAATAAATTTGAAAGTGTCTGTTTGTAACGTGGAAATAACAGCTTTTTTTACGCTTATGAAGGTATATAATTTTCTTATAACAAAATACTAATTTTTAAAGGTTTTGTCTATCTGTTTGTTTGTTTCAGATAGTCTCCCGAACGGCTGGACTGATTTGGACGAGACAGTTCACTGAGAGATAGCTGGGGTTATAAGGGGTAACTAATTTTTATTTTGAAGAAATAACGAGGGTTCCGCGCAATACTAAAATACAAAGCATCACGCCTGTATTCCCCGAAGGGGTAGGCATAGGTGTATTACACACCCACGATTCGCCAGCTATGTTTAAGTCCCACGTAATAGGGGGCGAGCCCATCGACGTCTACCGAGCCCATTTCCAAACTCCGGGCTGCTACTGAGAATATTTATTTTTAGGAAAAAGCTCAATAACATTGCCTGAGCCGGGGATCGAACCTGAGACCTCATGATTAGCAGTCGCATACACTACCGCTACACCACCGAGGTAGAATAATTTAATTTACAAATTCAAGGAAATATAAACTTGAAATATATGAAAGATATTTTGAAGATTCATGAAGGCAACAGTCTTGCACGTGACCTAGACCTCTTGCACAATCTAATACCATCATATTAGATTATGCAACCTATCAGATTACGAGAGTAACGGAATGGAGGGTAGGTACACTTGTATCTCTATACATTTTAATGAGTCTCGCACAGATAGCTACTCACCACTCTAAAATTGGTGACTCCCTCAATCAGATATAGCTAAGATAAAGCAACGATAGCCTATTGGTAAAACCAAAGAGTGTAAAAACAGTCCTATCCGCTTAAAACGCAAAGGAGACTACAGCCTCCTTTGCAACATAGGACGGGTCGCAACATTGGATACTATAGTCCCCCGACCTTTTTTTTGCACTGTTCACTTTTTTGTTCTTATATCGATTTAACTAGCCGAACCACACCTAGTGAACGAACATAGAATCGTGCTAGTGGAACCGACCTTCCATTTAGAATAGCGGAAAAAGTACCTACATTGTGACATATTAAAATGTCAAATTTATTAAAAACTTTTCTGTAAACGCGCGCTCATTTATTTGGTCATACAAGGTGTTCAGAGGTGTGATAAAATTTAAGTTAGTCTCTATTTAACGGTAAGTTATGTTGAATTTTTCTATATTTAGTTACATAAATAAGTATATTATCTAGTGTACGTAAATAATTTTTGGTGAAACAAGTTTATTTTATCGAAATCTGATAGTTTGCATAGCATCATACTTTTGGTTCCGAATGCCGGCAGTTAGGTTTTTTAATATACACTAATTCGGTACATTAATTTAATGGTATAATCATGTATAAATAATGATAAGCAACTATTTGCAATTTTTCTGTGTACCTACATTTGATTTCCATAGAATGGCATATGTCTACAAGATTCATCGTTTGTTACGAGTATATTTTGGAATTTCAACGGGTACCGCGCGACCAACAAATACCTATCTTTGTTTTCAAAAAAAAGAGAAGATTTTCTCGACTGATTTGAATTCGACCTAAATCCCAATCGCCCTCAGAGAGAAAATTGGTGCCCAACAGTTTAAATGCAATGAATTGAGAACAATTAATATACATTATATACCCTTAAACCCTCTGAGTTGAACTCCTTACAAACTAAAAAAAATCACAAAAAGTGTTTAAGATCATTGGAGAACTTTAAGCTGAAAATACTTGGTGTAGGATTGTGGGATGGTCTAGCAGATGATATTTATAAGGCAAGCAGAGACCCTAGGTAATTCAAAACACTAGTCAATGAAATATCATTATTTGGAATTCTAAAACTAAATTTTAAAATGCTATTGCAATTATTTCTATTATTTATTGATCATATTATAAGTAACATCAAAACAGCCCATGGGGAACTGCTTCACTGGGGGTTGTCAGAACACAACACTGCTCAAATACTTAGTATACCTGTAAAAAGTAAAAACACCATTAAAAGTGAATATTATCTATATATTAGAGATTACAATACAGACAATATCAAAAAATTAAAAGAGTGTTTAGCTAATCTATCTTTTCATGAAATTTATGGGTGTTCTGATCTAAATGCTGCCTACCAATATTATAATGATATAGTACAGTTATTTTATAATTTTGTGTTTTCCTAAACTTAAAATAAAGATACGTAACCAATGTTACAACATGAATTGGCTAACAAAAGGTTTGCGTAATTATTTGCATAGATAAATTAACATTAACATTATTTTCTAAAGGAGTTTCTTTAGAAAATAATGTTAATGGCACTGAAAATCATTTTACAATCTGTTGCACGTTTTAGAAGCAGAAGTTGGACACACATTTTGTCCGTGTGGTGACGGACTAAGAATACAAGTGTCACCGTCCCATCCTTTCCCGCGGGTGTCGTATAAGGCGACTAAAGGAAGTAAGCAATTATCACCCATTGCATTACTGGTGGTAGGGCTGGGTACTAAGTGAGAATACTGACTTGCTATCGGGCCCGAATGGGTCGGTACCACCATCTCCTGTGTGTCTGGTCAAGAAGCACGTCAGTGTGTTTTGGCTGGAGCAGAAAATAGCCGTTTATGCTTTCATTTCACATCTGAGAAATGAAATGGTGCGCAGCGGCTTGACTACACTCTCGGTATAGTTGAGTCCATGAGCGACGGTTACCACTTATCATCAGGTGGGCCGTGGGTTGTCTGCCATCATAAGTAATAAAATAAAACACAGACAGGTGGATAGTGACTACTTTATACTATGTAAGGGAGATCAATTTTGTTATTACCAACTATGTATGGAAAATCAATTTTATTATCAGAAAATATTTCTAAAATAGATTATGAAAATAGTTTAGATAGCTTTACTCAGTATTTTATCCTCGAGAAATATTTAATATTGTTCTTATTCTAATTATTCTGCGCGACAGGTATGCTAAGTCAAATTTATTAAAAACTTTTCTGTAAACGCGCGCTCATTTATTTGGTCATACAAGGTGTTCAGAGGTGTGATAAAATTTAAGTTAGTCTCTATTTAACGGTAAGTTATGTTGAATTTTTCTATATTTAGTTACATAAATAAGTATATTATCTAGTGTACGTAAATAATTTTTGGTGAAACAAGTTTATTTTATCGAAATCTGATAGTTTGCATAGCATCATACTTTTGGTTCCGAATGCCGGCAGTTAGGTTTTTTAATATACACTAATTCGGTACATTAATTTAATGGTATAATCATGTATAAATAATGATAAGCAACTATTTGCAATTTTTCTGTGTACCTACATTTGATTTCCATAGAATAGCATATGTCTACAAGATTCATCGTTTGTTACGAGTATATTTTGGAATTTCAACGGGTACCGCGCGACCAACAAATACCTATCTTTGTTTTCAAAAAAAAGAGAAGATTTTCTCGACTGATTTGAATTCGACCTAAATCCCAATCGCCCTCAGAGAGAAAATTGGTGCCCAACAGTTTAAATGCAATGAATTGAGAACAATTAATATACATTATATACCCTTAAACCCTCTGAGTTGAACTCCTTACAAACTAAAAAAAATCACAAAAAGTGTTTAAGGTCATTGGAGAACTTTAAGCTGAAAATACTTGGTGTAGGATTGTGGGATGGTCTAGCAGATGATATTTATAAGGCAAGCAGAGACCCTAGGTAATTCAAAACACTAGTCAATGAAATATCATTATTTGGAATTCTAAAACTAAATTTTAAAATGCTATTGCAATTATTTCTATTATTTATTGATCATATTATAAGTAACATCAAAACAGCCCATGGGGAACTGCTTCACTGGGGGTTGTCAGAACACAACACTGCTCAAATACTTAGTATACCTGTAAAAAGTAAAAACACCATTAAAAGTGAATATTATCTATATATTAGAGATTACAATACAGACAATATCAAAAAATTAAAAGAGTGTTTAGCTAATCTATCTTTTCATGAAATTTATGGGTGTTCTGATCTAAATGCTGCCTACCAATATTATAATGATATAGTACAGTTATTTTATAATTTTGTGTTTTCCTAAACTTAAAATAAAGATACGTAACCAATGTTACAACATGAATTGGCTAACAAAAGGTTTGCGTAAATGTTGTAAAATAAACAGAAAATTATATTTTAATTGCTTGAAAAAGAACACAAATTGCTAAAAAAATAATTTATAAACAATATTCTAAGGTTTTAAAACAATGTATATATACATCCCAAAAGATATATAATGAGAAAAAATTTATAATAGCACAAATATTTGTAAGACATCATGGGAAATAATAAAGGAAGAATCTGACGTAGCTGTTAAGCAAGATTTTATAAACTACATAAATAACGACAGCAAAATCATCACTGCACCTAAAGAAATAGCTAATGTGTTTAATGACTTCTTTATAACGCTGTCTAGTAGTATATCTAACTCCCAAAAAAAAATCGGACACAGTACTATAGTATATTTCTTAAGCCTTACGATTGTTATGACATTCATAAAATTGTTATGTCCTTAAAAATACTAAATCTGTGGGTCCTGATGGTGTAACCACCAATGTTGTTAAAGCATGTGCAAATGAACTTGTGCCGGTATTAACTTATATGATAAACCTGTCTTTTGTAAATGGATGTTTCCCAGAATTACTAAAAGTCTCTACTATTAAACCACTACACAAGAAAGGAGATAAATCTCTTTTGAACAATTACAGGCCAATAGCTCTAATCTCAATAGTCTCTAAAATATTTGAATCTGCTATGTATAAAAGTATCGCAGATTTTTTATCCCATAAGAATATTTTGAAGAAAGAGCAATATGGGTTCCAAAAAGGGAAATCAACAACCTTGGCTTGTTATAACCTCATGAGCCAAGTTACGGATAGTGTAGATAAAGGTAATGATACAACAGTAGTGTTTTTTGATATGAAAAAAGCATTTAATCTTGTATCACATAATATACTACTTAATAAATTAGAAAGATACGGTATACATGGAACTGCTTTGACTTGGATAGAAACGTTCTTACGGAATAGAAAACAGTGTACTGAAATTAGAAATATAAATAATAGAGGTGAGATAGAGTTATATCAATCCAATTATAAAATTAATAACTCTGGTATTCCACAGGGCAGCGTACTCGGCCCATTATTGTTTTTAATATACATTAATGACTTGCCTGACATCACTGACTATCCATGCATCTTATTTGCTGATGACATATCACTAATAATTTCATCAAAACATATTGACATTCCTAAATATACTGACATTCATACAAATAATAATAATACTGATATGAAAATGTATTTAAGTAATGACATTAATTCACATAATTTTAAAATTAATAAAGCAATTGATTGCATCGTAAGTTGGCTTGACGATAATAACCTAAATGTAAATCTAATAAAAACTAAATACATTCAATTTAGCACATATGGTCGGAAAAGGAAAATCCTCGATATTGTGTATAAAGGCGTTAAAATAGAGGAAGTAGATTATAACACATTTCTAGGTATAGCGTTAGATAAATATATTAATTGGAAATGTCATATTGAAAAGATATGTAACAAAGTAAACCAATTTGTCTACGTTTTAGCTAGGCTTAAGAGAATAACCTCGAAGAAAACTGTTCTTAACGCCTACCATGGCTATGTCAGATCAATATTAAGCTATGGTATTATCCTATGGGGTAATAGTACATATAAAAACCATGCGTTTTTTGCACAAAAGAAATGTATCAGAGCTATTTGCGGTGTCGCACCCTGGATATCTTGCAAACCCTTATTTATAAAGTTACGCCTACTTACATTTCCGTGTTTATACATACTGGAATGCGCTAAATTTGTTAAATTAAATAATAGTTTGTTTACACACGCTAAAGATATATATCCAAGAAATACACGTAATCCAAACCGAATTGTCCTAGCCACTATCCCAAGGATCACATTATACAAAAAGAGTAGCACAGTAATGTGTGGTTATATTTATAATAGCTTGTCGGAGGATATAAAGGCCTTACCGTATAACAGATTTGTAAAAGCTTTAAAATACTGGTTGCTGGATAAGGCGTTTATAGCTTAAGAGAATTTTTTGATGACACCAAATGTAATAATAGATATGTGTGAATCATAAAATAGATATATAATAAGAAATATAATAGATATAGAGGAAACTAGTTTTGTTTTTATATGAAACTGCTATGATATGAGTACAATCTAGATTTCATAGCAAAAAGAAATGGGTACAAGCAAGCAAAATACTGGACATATGTTACATGTGTATTAAATTACTTTATTTGACTGTCTCTTAATTTTTTTCCGGTGTTATAAAATATAGAGAAACACTTTGTTATTATTAGTTCATTATTACTAAAAATAAATACTTAATCTACTTAATCTATAACAACTTGTATTAAATTTAAAAACTTGCTAAATGTATTTAATATAGTTATTTATTATAATTAGATAAAATCATTAAGACACCACAATTTGCTGCGCTCTAAGAGGGCTACTAAGCTGGAACTAACAAGAAATGTAAAATTTAAGACCTAATTTGTACCTTAGTTTGGCAAATAAAGATTTGATATTATATTATAACATGAACCGTATATTAATTAGTATTTATAAGTATAAGTATTGTTTGTTTCTTGATTTTCAATGTAATATATGTATGAATAGTGTATTTTACATGTATTTTTTTATATATTTACAGTAAATAAGTACACCTACTCTCATTTTGACCACTTACTAGTCTAATCCATCCAAAGATTTATCTATTTCTAGTAATAAGGCCGCCCATTGTGCTTACTACTTCCTGAATAAATATTTTTTATTTCTATAGGTGTAAAATACAGTGTAAAGTAAATAAATACATATATGTGATTAAGAATTTGGGATGATCGAAAGGTCAGTAGGGTAGCTCAGTGGCTTAGAGCACTTCCCCGGATTGGAAAAGATGCGTGGTTCGATTCGCGCCCCTACTAAAAATCTCTTTTTCTTTATTCACAAATAATTTGTACTTTAAAAAAGTAGCGGAGCATGTCAATTGCTAAAAGAAATAGATCTAAAATGTTAAATACATATATATACATGCTGACGTTGTAAATCAGGTTTATTACTGCTTATTGTCTTGAATAACAAATAGTCTAATGTCACTGAAATGGTAACAAAGCATATACTTATTTATATAGAATGATTACGTTCAATGAACGAAAGGATAAATATCTGAAGAGGATATTACTATGCGTCTTTCGTCTGTGTACTTGGCCTAGAGGAGTTTTGGCTTGGCTTCAGCCAGTGCAGTGCTTGATTTTCTCCCTTTTTCAAGTAAAGTTATGACTAACATTAAACGTAGTTGGGTATTCCACAACTTTTTTATCCCTCTTTTGAATTTACAAATGTATTTACTTTTCTTCGTGTTTCGTAATATTTTTTGTACAAGGAATTTTGAGTGCTCATTTTCGTTGAAACTAAATTATGGTATTAAAACTTTAAGTCGCTTTTACAAAATAACGTTGTCTAATGAGGTTTTATTGCAAAAAACGCCTTGAATTTTATACGAAAATAAATTTTCTAAATATGACAAAAATCTAGTGGTAGACTCCTTGCAGCATGAATGGGCCGACTCGATCGGGGAAGTACCATCCTCTCACAGAAGATTAAAGTAAAATAACTGCAGGTATTAATATTTTCATATGGGTAGTGAAAGCGCCAGGGGACCAAACCAACCCCCGATCTTCTCCTTATCCTTTCTATCCTATCCTTATTATCCTTTTTCTCCACCACCTAGCCGTTTCCATGGATATGGTGACGCGGGGTTTTTGGAGCAAGGATTTTTTTTTACACTACAGCTAATAATGATTATTGTTACTAGCAACAGTTTTCTTGAACCACAACTTCATTTAGAATATAAATAGATCACTCTGCGAAACATTAATCTGTATGTAAATTAGCTATTCTACGGGAATCATTAATTTTTCGGGATGAAAAATAGCCTATATTATACTTTTCTGTGCTATAGAGCTAGACTATATAAGTGCAATTTCATAACGATTGGTTCAGTGTTTTCAATCAAACTCACTTTTTCTTCTTCTTATAATATTATAAGAAGGATTATTTATAAATATTAAATGCTCTGTTTACATTTAAACAGTTTCATATGCGGTCAGCAGCAGTAGCTTTACAAAGTAGCTCTAAAGTGATAACCATTGTATTTGAAGTGACTATATTTTGATGTGAAAACATCTAATGCGGAGGAAGGGTAAAACCGGCTTTTGGCGTGGCGACGTCACCATGCCAATTTATTTAATTGTTTTAACTCCATCTGTTGACAAAATCATCTAACTAAGAAGTAAAATGTCAATCAATAAACCAATAACAGTTTTAATTCGTCTATGGATAACTAGAGTGCGCTTACCAAGAATTATGAGACCGGGGTTGGAAGTCACATATTTTTTCTTTTGCAAGTTTCATTGTCATATTCTATATCAAGCAAGAATATTTATATATTTTTAAATCTTGATTTTATTCTATGAGTATTAAAGAAAAAAACAACTTCTGTTCGTTTAACATCGTTAATTGCGAATTTATTACATTTTTACGGAAAAATGAGAAAGACTCCAAACAATATTTGAAGAAAGAAAGGAAATCAATGTTTTCAAATCTGCGAGACGTCCCATAACGGCGTATTTATGAAAGTCGTATACAATATTCCCTAAATTGGTTCACAAAAGTAACTAGGTTATAGTGGGCGAAGGATTGAAGACCATAAAAAATTACATTATAAAAAAATACTATACTTTTTATAATTGCTTATTTCGTGAGCCAGCTTTATAATGGAGCGTGATATTGAAATAACGAGTTTTATTTTGGTCTGTTTCACCCTTCATGTGAATATTTGATACGGGCAATATAATAAGTAGATTTTGTAACGGTTGTCTTTTTAAATTATAGTTTAGTTTGGCGGAGTGGTTTAGATTCTACACCCATTTGTCCATTGTGGTTTCGATTCCCACACAGAGCTTGTGAGATCCATAAATGGGTGTTTTGAGTCTGTCACCCAGACTCAAATGATGTATACTGCCATAATTTTACGGCAGATGGCGTATTATCGACATGGCTATTGAAAACTGTCATTTCCATAGAATAAGTAACCTGTAATTTGGTAAATTTTAGTATTTCATAATATACCTGTGTGTGTACCAAAATGAATCCCGATGCACATTTCTTTCCCAAAGATCCAACATTAAAAAAAGTTGAAAAAACCGCTAGAATATTGTGGCTACACAGCACAGCGTATTTCAATTGTTTAATCTTCCAGGTACTTTACTTTACATTTTAACAATATCGCTAATCAACCGGATTAAACAATTCTCAGGCAAACAAAGCAACTACAATTTGTCAGTGGCCGTCTTGCTGATAGCGCCATCTGCGCTCAGCTTTGCCCGTGGATCACCATTACATGTTTGTAAAGTCCTCCGCGATGCAGGGATTAATATTTAGTGCAAGCTCTTGTCTTGCTAATTTCAACGTAAAGGGCTGTCTTGACCAGTTTTTTTTTTCATTTCTTATGCTGGATAATGAGCCACGGGCCAGCTGCTTGCCAACTAGTACTCAATGCAGAACGGCTATCTCCATCTATAACCAAAATAAACCAAAGTCCTTCACGGTCTTAACGGATGACAGTGGTACCGGCCCGCTTAGCACAGAAACAGTGAGTACTCTTGGTACGCTATCCTGCTACAAGTAACAAACAACTTCTCACAAAATATCCGTGCGAAGTAATGCCCGGTATTCCTATTTCTTGTTAGGGCGTGAAAATTGCACCTAACCGCACACCCCGTCGTTTGGGACAACGAACTACGTCCGTCAATGGTCTGTATTCTTACCGTTGTACCGTTTTGTACAGTAAGTGAATTGGATTGCCTAAGCTGCTCACCATCCTTCCCCTCTACTATTTTTGCTAATTACGGCCTGAATCCCTCTCACTGTGAGAGGAATTCTCCGTCCAATCACGTCAAACAAAGAAGCGGATTTAGGTGGGTAAGAAGATATAAGATACCCCATTTGTGCCAGAAAGACTTTTATAGGTATCTCCCTACGTCCGTTGCCCTCAGGCCAGCGCTCACGGGGGCCGGAGATCGTTTAGTGCCATACGGCGTCAAGCGCGTCTTCTGCGGGACGGCGTTGCGTTGCCCATGCTGGGCACTCTACCAACGTATGCAACGCCGTGTCCTTCGGGCAACTCCCACAGTAATGGCACCGGACCAACTCCTCCCATCCTATTCGACACAAGTACTTCGCGAAACAACCATGTCCGATTAGCAGCTGCGGCAGCCGGTACGAAAAGACGCCATGACGCCTCTCCAGCCATTCTTCCATGGCAGCCGCTTTCGCAGCGTGCCCTAGATAGGACTTACCCTGGATTGACATTAAATATTATTCCGAAAAGATTAATAATTCCCAGATTTTGAAAATCAATATAGGGTAAACTGTATAATGATTGGCACTCTAAGCATATTTAAGATTGATATATGTATTTATAAAATTGATAGGTATTTAAAAAGTCAGCAAACATTGATAAAGGGTTCTCTGGTATGTATATTTTCAAATGAAATTGCACTAATCAATTTAATAGAGATTTTTAATAGAAAAACAAAAAAGAAGAAAATAATATTTGAAATTACAGTCATTGGCACCATAAGTAATTAACACATAGAAATCAGACTAATAAAGTAAGATTATAACAGAAAATTGGTCAGAAAAAGCAGTCATTGCCATTATTTACCTAAAAACTAAGCATAATAATAAATAATCTATGTTACAGTCGTTAATTGATGACCCCTTATTAGTAAGTGATGTTTTAACAGTTCTGCATGGCGCCGGTATTATATTTATTTTCTTTAGTGCTGCCAGCTATAATATTATAAAACTTACTTTTTTCTGCAAACAATGTTACTATTGCAGATTATGAAAAAGAATAGAACAGATTTTTTTTAACAGATTTTTTTTTATACCAGTTCTTAATATTTGCATTTAAAATCCAAAGTGCCAATGACTAAGGGGGTGCCAGCAATACTACAGCTTACCCTACTAATTAAAAGTTCGTTAGGTTATGACGCCAAGATTTAATGAGTGAAAAACTTATTCGCTAAACGCCCCGCCTCTCGCGGAAAAGATATTTTTTTTATTATTCTCTTTATTTATTTTATATCACATTATATACACTTTTAAATATATTATGAAAAGAAACAAACACTCACACAAACATACTAACATACTTATAAAAATACAAACAAAAACACAAACGAGTAAACATAACAAATTTAAAAATGTATAAAATAGATAGACCACCGACATCGGGTGCTGGGACCAAGTTGCCGGTGGTTAGGGCTCCAGAGTAAGGAACCTCCTCACAATACGTGCCGTGTCGAGGAGTACTGCCTCTTGCATCAAGCCCTTAAGCCAGCCGTCCAACGAGAGTCTCAATAGGTGTTGGTCGAGACTCTTGGCAATCAGTCCATTGACCGATATGACTATCGGAACAATAATTGTTGAATCAGCATCCCACATGTCGGTAATCTCGTGAGCTAAATCCAAATATTTCATTTGCTTTTCTTTTTCAGCTTTCACGAGATTCTCGTCATGCGGAATAGTGACGTCAACAATTATTGCACGGCGCTCTGATCGGTCTATCACCACTATATCAGGCTTGTTAGCAACAATAGTCCTGTCAGTAATGACAGACCGATCCCAGTACAACGTGGCACGGTCATTTTCGAGAACTGGGTCGGGCACATATTTATAGTATGGCACTTCAATTTCCACCAGATTGTATTTAAGAGCAAGTTGCTGGTGAACAATCCTGGCTACCTGGTTATGTCTGTGCAAATAATCGCCGTTGGCAAGACGAGTACAACCGGAAACAATATGCCTGAGTGATTCTCCGGGACGGTGGCTTGCCCGACAGATGTCAACCGTACCATCTTTCAGGATATATTTTCGGTAGTTATTCGTCATCACAACTTCATCCATTATTGCAAAGACAAAGCCTTCAGTTTCTCCGAAGAGATCACTGAATTGCAGCCAGGAAACAGATGCTGCAAAATCAACATCAGGCCCATGTAAGGCCCGATAAAAACGTCCATGCAGCTCCTTGCTCCTCCATACCTCACGGCGGTCTTCAATGCCAAGCACTATAGGCTTGTGCCAGTTCTCTTTAGCCATAGCAAGCGGGGTAAATCCTTGATCCACTCTAACTACATCACGATGCACGTCCATGTCAGTATTGAGAAAATATTCTCGGAGGTTGTATACCTCGCGGTTATGAAGGGTTTTGATGTTTAAAAAACCACGACCCCCACATCTCCGCGGGATATACAACCTCATTACCGATGAGCGCGGGTGGTGCATTCAGTATGCAGTCAGAAGTGAGCGGACCTTTCTATCAAGGGTATCAAGTTCAGCCTGAGTCCATCTGAGTATGCCAAAGGAATACATCAAGACAGGCATGACCCAACTGTTACAGGCACGCACCTTGTTGCCGCCAGAAAGTAGACTATTAAGTACTTTTCTTAAGCGGCAAAAGAAGCGCTCCTGCAACTTTTGTTTCATGACTGCCTCAGAGATGCATAACGCCTGTGACATACCCAGATATTTGTAGGTCTCGGTAGCAGACAGAGACCGGAGTTGTGTGAAATCTGAAAGTTGCATTCCTTCAGATTCCACAACGACACCTCGCTTTACATGTAAGACTGCACATTTATCCACACCAAACTCCATTCTGATAGACTTACTGAAGGTTTCAGTTACCTTAAGTAATGCCATCAGTTGGGGTCTGGTGGGGGCAAATAACTTTAAGTCATCCATGTAAAGGAGGTGGGATAGACCCCGACTCTCTCTCCGCAACCGATAGCCTAGGCCTGAATTCTCTAGTAAAGTACTAAGAGGATTCAGGGCCAGGCAAAACCACAATGGACTGAGGCTGTCCCCCTGGAATATACCCCGCTCAATTTTTATTGGTGCGTCATGTACCTGAAGCCAGCGACGATCTGGATAGTAAAGGGCCGTTCTCCATTGCCCCATACACGTCTTCAAGAAGGCACGTAGAGTTGCATCAAATTTATACAACTCCAGTACCCTCAAGAGCCATGTATGGGGAACAGAGTCATAGGCTTTCTTATAGTCTATCCAGGCCATCACCAACTCTTTCCGGCCGCGACGAACCTGTTGGCTTATGACCGTGTCAATAATAAGGAGCTCTTTAGTTCCACGTGCCTCGCTCCTACATCCATTTTGAGATTTGGCCAAAATAGAATTTTTCGCAATATGTGAAGAAATTTTTACTGTCAAAATGGATGTAAGGAGCTTATATATTGTAGGTAGGCAAGTAATGGGCCTGTAATTTTTGGGGTCCGCGGAACTACCACTCTTATAGAGAAGGTAGGTCGTACCGACAGTTAAAAAACGTGGTAACGACCTCGATGTCAAACACAACTGAAATTGAGATGCTAAACGAGCATGTGAACTGCGTAACCATTTGAGCCAAAAATTGTGCAGTCCGTCTATTCCCGCGGTTTTCCAATTAGGTAACGAACGGACTGCACTGGTTACATCACTTGTTGTTATTAGTACTGCTTCCATATCAGTAATATGTTCACATGATCGTTTGACATCTCGCATCCAGCCACATTCCTCATGAATGACAGGCCTCGACCAGATGTTTTGCCAAAACGTAGTAGTGGCATAAACATCTGGAAGATCCCTGACATTCAGATCTACATCGGGCCGTTCCCAATTACGGTAGACCTGCCTCTCGTCTCTCTGGAATGTACGGTTCACAGTGCATCGACCTACTCTCCGTTTGTAGCGCCTAACGCGATTTGCCCACGCATAAATTTTCTGCTTCAGGAAGTCTATGCGTTCTGTGACGTGGGACATATATTCCCGGGGATTTATTTCAGTCCCCGAGAAAGCCCGATTCACAAAACGCATGACTTTCGGACGGGTGTTGCCTGACCTGAAGCAGATAAGCTTACCAATGATTACCCTGGTTTCGGCTATACGTCGCTCAATCCTGGATTGCCAAGCCGGTACGGCTGTACGTGGTCGAGTAACAGGACCTTCTTCAGAGATTTTAATTCCTGCTACTCGACATGCCGCAACGGCTGCACAATACAGAATTGAGTGTGTATCCGCCAAATTTTCGCTGCTATCTATATAAACAGATAACAGCGAATCCAGGGTCTTCACCAGCGCTATATTCTTTTTATGAGTAGGCAAACGCGGTAAACGTGGTCTACACTCAGGGGACATAGTTCGATACTTCTGTAAAGCGCATTCCAAAGCGCTCCTTAATTGATCATTGTACTGGGTACTTACGGTTAAGGTTCCATTGTCCTCCACTTCCTCAGCTGGGTTCAGCTGCGGTATATCTCTGGATATATGCTCCACAGTTTGCGAGAAAATGGGGGATACAATGTTACCCTGCACGTCCGAGCGAATCCGTTCAAGTACGGTTTCATTCAACTATTGACAACGTTGAATAGCCCGTACTTGATCCGACAATCTCTGTGCCGTGACGTTTACAGCCGGCTCAAGCACCTGAAACAAAGGCAGCATACGATCACGGTACGCTGTAAGGTTGCTTCCTCCCTCTGTAGCCACATAATATGCCCGCATGACATTTTCGTTCATCTGTTGAGACCATCTCATGCGGCGCACATCACCACCGGCAGCGGGGGCCCTATTTGAGACCTGTTGGTCTCGAGGTCCCAAGCGTGTCGGTGGCCGGCCTCTCCTCTTCCTGCGTACTGGTGGCGGCGACGTAGGTGGGGAGAAGTACTCGTCGCTTGATGTTGAACTCAACACCTCAGCAGTAACCGCTGTCACTGAAACTGGATTAGGTAGTTGCGAGGTGGAGCTGAGCGACGAGTCCGGGGTTGTTCCTAGTGCAGCAGCGAGTCTGGCTTTTGCCCGAGTTAACATTTTCTTTCCGTTTATATAATTTTCATATTACACAGAAAATGTTTCATGACATCTGTTTTATTATTATTATTAGATTGTGCCTGCGACTTCATCACTCCATGGAACACTAATTATCTCTTTGCAAAAATACCTATCCCGCAGAAACTATCCATTTTCCGGGATAAAAAACGTCCTTTTCATCACAAACTTTCTCATTTATAATAATATAAAGAGCAGCAGGATATTTTATACCGATAAGGTTTTTCTGGATATGTCTAAACAACTACACAAATTAGAAATTTGGAGTTCAGAAAGTAACAGGTAGAAGCTAATATTAGGTCCTTACATATGAAATTGGCGTTTTGTCAAACTGGCCACTTTGATCTCAAATATCTGGCCTTTGGTTAGGAATTCCAAATTCAAATTTAGGCTTGTGTATTAATTAAACACTAACCTTTGAATAGTTACACAGTGTTATGTCTTTGTCACTAATATGACAGTTTGATGTTGAAAGAACGGAACAAAACACTGAATAACTATTCAGAGCTTATACAATGTTTATTAGTAAGGGGGTAAGTGACAAATGTGAAATCAAAAATAACAACAGAGCAATTGTCACGATGGCTGAATTGGCAAAGCATCTGGACGGTATCCAGGAGATGCAGGTTCAAATCCTGCTCGTGACTGTTATTTTCGATTTCACATTTTTCACTTTGTGTTTAATGTATAGTGCTAAGCATGTCAAATGCTAAAAATATATATAAATATTTATAGGGTTTGCGTCATTATTAGGTAAAAATCTTAATTGTAAAATTAAGTTTACCTGGTCGGTATAAAGTATCAAAATACTTCCGACATATAGCGCAGGCGTCACCCAAAGACGTTAAGTATGAATGTGTTATTGAAATTAGCACTCAGGAGCAATTGTCACGATTGCTGAATTGGCAAAGCATCTGGACGGTATCCAGGAGATGCAGGTTCAAATCCTGCTCGTGACTGTTATTTTCGATTTTACATTTTTCACTTTGTGTTTAATGTATAGTGCTAAGCATGTCAAATGCTAAAAATATGTATAAATATTGTGTATTAATGTTTCCAATTTAGCGATTTATTTGTTTTCGCGGGATTTGATTTTTCTTTAACATTGTTCTGTTCACAATATGGAAAACTTAAAATATCGGGTTATTTGCGAATACGAGTTCCACCGTGGCACCGGCGCCGCAGAAACAGCTCGAAGGATTAACAATGTGTATGGGTAAGCTAGCCGTGTGGGGCCGGCTTTAGAATTGTCCCACCCCTCTCTACCCACGGGAGTTGTAAGAGCCGACTGAGGGAATATCGGGGGAGTGGGCAGCAGCACTCCCTCGAGTATTAACAACATCCACTGCGATCGCCAACCCGCCTGCCAAGCGTGGCGATTACGGCATTATCCCCCATGACGGGACCGCTCATTGTGGCATTCTCTTGGGGAGGCCTATGTCCATTAGTGGACGTTGAAAGGCTGATGGATGGATGGGTAAGCTACCGTAAAAGAAAACATGGTACGAAATTTTTACCTACAGAACAAACCCCGCAGACGGCTGGAGACCGTAGTTGACAATGAATAATTAAAAATGATCGTGGATGCGGATCCATCGCAAACCACGTCAGAGTTAGCGCCTTCGGTGTGAGTGATAAAACTATTTAATTCATTCGAAACAAATTGCAAACGTGAAATAGCTCGAAAAATGGGTGCCGCATGAATTGAGTGAAGCTAACCAACAAACGCGAGTCGAGTGCTGCGTTACATTACTACGTCACAATAACGAGGGGATTTTGAATCGTGTCGTTACTTGTAATGAAAAATGGATCCTGTGCGATAATTGGAAAATTGGTTGTGCCCAGGAGAACCGACCAAATTCTGCCCTCCTGCCCAGTTGAGTCAGAAAAAAGCACCGGTAAGTGTCTGGTGGACCAGTGCTGGTGTCGCTAAATTAGAGGAGATACGGTTGGAATGTCGCCGACATCCACCGTACTCCCCGGACCTTGCTCCAACACATTACCACTTTTTCCGGAACTTGAACAACTTGCAAGGAAAAAAAAAATCTATTCCAATGAGGCTATCAAAACCTCCTTCAAAGATTTTATTGATTCTCACTCTCACAAATTTTCCAGCATAGGAATCAATGGACTACCGAAAAAAATTCAAAGTGCATAGATAACAATGGTGCATACTTTGATTGATTAATTAAAAGAATTTATTTTTAAAAAATCGGTTTGCTTTTTTCATACGTAACGAACAGTTTCATATGTGAGTACCTATTATTATAAACATAAAGTAAACTGTTTCAAAGTAATATTATAGTATATTTTAAGCCGTCTAACTTCTGAGTGCTTTCCCTATTTTGTCGCATACTAATAATATACTAGTTTCAATGCATTATATACATCTTCTGAATAATTAAAATTTATTTATAATGTAACTTTTTTGAAGACTTTTTTTTTTATTTATGTATGGCTTGCAGATCGCCTTTCATCTACATCTAATATATAAAATTCTTGTGTCACAGTTTTAGTGTTTATACTCCTCCGAAACCACTTGACCGATTTTGATGAAATTTTATATGTATATTCAGTAGGTATGAGCATAGGTTTATAACTAATTTTTATACCCTTAAGTGTTAAGGATAGCTAAGCCCAAAAAAAAATTTTTAATTTTTTGGACAAATTTTTTTTGGTTATTTTTTTATAGTGTGGCATTAAAAAATACATTTAGTCCTAAATTTTTACCCTCCTACCACCAACCCCTAATTTTTAATAACATTATGTATTTTTTAAACTCCTCCGCTTGGGAGCAGCATAATAGCAAGTTTCGTCGAGCGCCATTTTTTAAATACATTTTAAAAGTAAAGATTAAAAAATAATATTTTCATACTCTAGAGATAATTCATATGGCTAAACAACGTTTTCCGGGTCAGCTAGTAAGTATTATTTCTTGTGTCCATGTGTTAGTCATTGAACTCCTCCTAAACGGTTGGACCGATTTTGATGAAATTTTTTGTGTAAGTTTGAGTAAGTACTGGGATGGTTTAGATTCACATTTGGACCCGGTAAGTGGCGCCACTATAGGATTTCAGGATTTCAGGATAATTAGTAACCTTGCTTAACACAATGCTATTGACCAGCCCAATTGCTGCACTATACATGCCACACTGAAAGATTTTAGAATAGGCCAGTAAGAAAAGCAGCCGATATCAAACTTATTTAAATTTCGAGTTAGGAACTCTTTGGGAATTCGTAAATGTGTAATGAATTCTTATGTCATTTATTTTTACAAATTGGAGGCAATTTAAAACGTGTCTGTCGTGCGTCGAATTGGATTTGACTAGAGAATATTTTCGCTTAATGATTTATTACGACTTTCGTTGTGGTCGTACTCAACAACTATGTTACGATAGGATCCGATTAGCATTTCATAATGAAGCCCCATCCCGTGCCACACAACCGGTTCAATGGCCACCACGCCGGCCCAACGCTGGTTGATCACAAGCCCTCGAGATAACTCTCGGGAATGAAAGTTTCTGTCAAAATATTTTGCCGCGCAGTGATTGTTTACAATTTAACATGCATAATTGTGAAAATTTATAATAAGTACAATAAAATTATATTCACATTTTTGCGTAATCACACCTTATAAGAACACATTTTGATAACATATTCTATTTGCATATGCATACGGAAGCCAAACATTGTTTTATATCAAATTTACATAAAGATAACGCGTCTAGTATATGCTGATCTATGTCTATTCGGACACACTGTCTTCAACTAGTTAATATTAATACGATCCCAACAGAGTCAGAAAGTTCTTAGTAATCTGGGTTATTAATCATTCAGTGAGGCCTTTACATCAAAGGAGAGTTGTGTAACATTATGTTTTTAGTAATATAATATCTGGTTGTGGTTGAATTCTTATGTGTGCGTGTGTGTGTGTGTGTGTGAGATCTTGTAAGTAATTAGTAAAACACAGTAAAAATGTGCGTTTAACGGTGCAATGAAATCTTGAAAATATTTTTAGATTATTTTTTCTATTGTTATCCATTAATCGTAGTAACTGCTTATCGTCATGGAGCTGACCGCTGACTCTTCAAGAAAGTAAAAGTCGGTTTTATTTTCAACCTTATGTCTGTCTCCTCTAATGGTGAGAGGGATTTCGCCACATTTCACCACGCTGGCACAGTGTGAGTTGGCAGGCTCCTCAAGCCGTCGAGAACATCTTTCAAGCATGCAGATTTCCTCACGATGTTTTTCTTCACCGAGCAGTGATAAATTTTATTGTATTTGACACACATCATTTCAAAAAATCTGAGCGAGCACTACGAGGTATGTATCTTGGACTGGGAATCGAACTCGATACCACAGTCTTTGCAGTCTTTGGTGTTGTCGCTAAGTTATCACTACTTTTGGCCGCAACCAATTTGAGCCGCCACCAGCGACTGGGGTGGCGCAGGCGTGAATATTTGCGCCTAACGCCGCCCTAGCTGAGGCTGCGGGTGGATGGATCGGGGAACGTCTGCCACCCGCAAGGCCTTCCGTGAAGGTGCAACGCTCTGTGTGCAGATGCAATAGAGGGTACCCGAAAGGGTAAGCCGCCGGCGGACCATTGACCAAATAACATAGTTCCAGTGGCCCGCCGTATCTGGCCATTATAATTTTGTTTGTACCTTTCAACCAAGGCAAACTCACACTTATAATCAAGCTCAATAAATGTAAACGTTATCAAATAATAAAATGGACAATACTCTTTTCCGAACTATAATCTTTCTAGGCTTATGACAAACTGTGGTGGTTTAGGCTGCTCTGCTGTCTAGAAAATTAAACGAAATATTAAACGGACGCTCGCTTTTGAATCATTACGATTGGTTAAAAGTTCGAAACGTGATCCATGATTGGTCGAGAGACCGACGCATGATTCACGCGACCAATAACAATGGAACGAAACGAAAGTTCGTCTAACGTTTTGTTTTACATTCTTCAAACAAGGTTTTATTAGCTGATTATTAGTATTTACATGGAGCTATTGCCTGTATGACGAATTAGATCATGACGACCTCAGAATAAGATCGCCTTTTTCCAAATAATTAGGTATATTTTTACCCTCCCACGATGTAGACCTTTGAATTGGATTCTCGTTACAATTTCTACTACCCACAGTGTTTTCATTCAAATTATTCAATGCTCTGGATAAAACTCATAAGTATGACGAGAATAATTTGAAAAGTTTCATTAAAAACTTTATGTTTACTCAACCTTTTCTAAAGGTTGTAAGGTTAATTAATAATTAAGCCCTTGAGTAGAGGCTCCTAATTCAAACTAAAGCCTCTTAGTTGACGGTAACTGCTATTATTAATTAACGCTGGTTTATTATTTTAATAGCTTTTAATAGCATTTATTTATTTTTCTTTTAGTGTTTACGTACTTTAATATTTGTAATAGGTACGTGAATATGAAGAAAAACCTAGTGATAAAAACAGTGGTATGAAAGTTTGGTCCAATCCAGGGAGGTTGGAATGTAACACACTATATCGTATCGACATCGTGTCATTGTCATTGGTTGAAGGATCACTGTGATTGGGTGAGCGATTATGGCGACATCACGCGTCGATGTCTCTAACCGCCATATTAAGACGTTACGATATCGATACAATGTCAATACGATTTTGTGTATCACATTCTAAGCTGTGTGGGGCCGGCTTTAGAATTGTCCCACCCCTTTCCACCTATGGGAGTCGTAAGAGCCTACTGAGGCAATACCGGGGTGTGGGAAGCAGCACTCCTTCGAGTATTAACAACATCCACTGCGATCGCCAACCCGCCTGCCAAGCGTGGCGATTACGGCACTATCCCCTATTCTTGGGGAGGCCTATGTCCAGCAGTGGACATTAAAAGGCTGATGGATGGATGGATGGATTCTAAGGGGGCTGACCTCACACGTCCCACACTTCTGACTTACGATTATTTGAATTAAAATTTTTCATACTATTTACAAAATATTACAAAGTACTCTGTAAAACAAAACGTTCCAAGAGAACCTGCATGGCTGGGAGATTTTCTCGGTGGCTGAATGATAAATCCCGTGTTCAATAGTAGGAAGTGCTGAATAAATTATACACAAAGCAAACCTCACTCTTTTTGTTTACTAAAAATTAATGATACGTATAATAAAGGATACAATAGACCTGTAAAAGGCTTAAGAGCTCAACCATGCTGACAACCGTTTATCACAATCTCTTCTACTCTGGCCCCGCAATCCTCACATAAAATTTAGTTATTTTGTTATTTTGGCTTTCCAGGTTATTGTAGTAGGAATAAGATTACACTCATAAAAACGAATGCCTCGACCTTTTTGTAGAATCACATGGCTCTGGTATTTTATTTTGACAACCCATTACTGACTTGCTGTTGGGCAGGAAAACTTTTTTCCTAAATAAGAAGAATTTAGACAATTATCCACAAGTCTGTATATGATTTAATGTGACTTGCTGTGCTAGGCTTTCTGGTGATGCTGGGTTGGCAAGAGTAGTGCCATCAACCCATCACGCAAAATAGGCGCACTTACGACGTCGAGTTGCGGAAAAATAAGCCCGCGGTTTACATACAATGTGGTTTGGCAGTCTTCGAAAACCGTCAAAAAATTTCTTAGACACGTTAGTTCACACACGAGATTTTCTTACCGGACAGTAACCAAAAGCATGAAAAAAAAATATTGGTGTTGCCTTGGGATATATCGACCTCAGGTTGGAGTTTCAACTCCATACTAATGTATAGAAATTGTTCAATCAATGTCGTATTAAATTTGAAAATATTTAATTTATTAGATTAGTACTCTGTGTAACACGCATTGCGCGGATCAAGATCGTTTATATAGTGTCAGTAATATCGAACAAAAATATGATATACCTACTCCTTTTTTTTAATTAATTCAATTGTCAATTGAATTGTAAAAATAATTACAAATAAAAAATAATAATCAGCAATGTAAAAAATCGAATTAGTGTAATCAAACAATATTTCAGTTCATTAGATTCGCGTATCCATGAATTGTTGGTAAGGAGTCTCGAGCAGAATTTATTTATTTTACTTATTTAGCATGTTTCGCTCAAATTAACTTCGGATAGCGGACATCCTTATTATCATTGTAACATTCATCCTGTCGAGATTGGGTCGACCTTTTTGATTTTATTTCAAAAGAATTCTACGCAACTTGCTACTGTGGGTCTAAAATATTATTTTCATATATTGAAAGTATCAAATATATGACTGAGATTAGTCCGTCCGTTTGAACAGTTTGGAGAATTTGTTGAAGATTCTGTGTAAAGGACAGTATCAAGTTTATTAAACAATCAAATATAACTACTTTTACGGAATCTATCGCATTATTTCTTTTAACATCTCGACGTTTCCAATATTTTATAGGATTCATGGATCGGTTGGTCTATGTCGATGTAAAAAACAAGTAAACGCGATAGATACCGTAAAGCTAGTTTTATGTCATTAAAAAAAAGTATTTTACTGACGTAAACATCAAAAAGTATTAAGTATCAAGATTATTTTATAAAGCGATAGAAACCTTTTTATAGAACAACGATTAAAATGTTAATAATCGATTAATTTTCAAACAATTGATATGCTGTACTCACTAAAAGTAGTTGCCGACAAAAAAAAGACTACCTTAAGTGAGTCTACAGTCACTGACAAAGTTCTGGTATTATAAGAAGCTTATAAAATATACTCTATGCATCTAACTATATTAAACATCTACACCTATATCTAGTGAGTTCTAAAACGAACGAATAGTGTTGTAGTACAACATAAATATACAGTCAGTTGTTTCGATACAGACTGAACTTATAAGGCAAACTTAATAGTTTGTAACTAAATAAATTGTCTTTGTGTTCAATTGCATTATTTGCCTGATATTTCTTAGTTCGTTCTTCCTTCAAAACAGAAATATATATCAGAATATTTTTTTTCCCTTAAGGTCATAAAGAACTTCATTGTATTAAAGTCAAAGTTCCAACAATAGCGTCTGTACAAATTCACTTCCAATTGCTGAACTTCAAATTTCAAGATTTTCCCACTAGACCTTGGAAGCTAAATTTAAAATATTCCTTTTCATTTCTCAGTACGAATCTTCCATCTGTGGTATATCTATACTATTATAAAGCTGTAACAGAGCTGTGTCTGTACATTTAAGATATTTGAGGAAAAAATACTGTGATAGGCTATATAGGCGTTTTTTTTATTGCGTGTAGTGGCAGACGAGCCACGGTCCATCTGATGATAAATGGTAACCGTCGCCGACCCGAGAGTATTGTCAAGCCGCTGCTCACCAATTCATTTCACAGATGAAATGAAATATAAACGGCTATCTCCTGCTACAGCCAAAACGCAACGATGTGCTTCATGGCCGGTCACACGGGAGATGGTGGTACCAACCCGCTAGGGCCCGATACCTAGTGAGTACTCCCACTTGGTACCCAGCCCTACCACCAGTCATGCAATGGATGATAATTGCTTACTTCCCTTAGTCGCCTCATACGACACCCGTGGGAAAGAATGGGGTGGTGACACTTGTATTCTTAATCCGTCACCACACGGATAACTGTCTAAACACAAAACATTTTTTTTAGACTTTTTGTCTGTTTATCTGTTTGTTCGTTCGCTCATCACGCAAAAACTACTGTACAGATTTTTATATAACTTTTTTGATAGCTCTTGATTAGACTTAAAAACTGGGATACATTTTATCCCGCAACTATATCGGGAACCTGAGATATGATCTAAAAACTAGCTTTTGCTGCAGCAGACCGCGGGCAAAGGCTAGAACTTCATAAATACGTTTGAAAAGAATATTATTTATAAAAATAGGCTCTAATGGAATATTTATTTTTGCAATGTTATCAGCCTTAAGTCGGAAGTCTGAGATGATTGTTGAGCTACAAAGTTTGGCGAGGGACTTTTGTGAGTACTCTTGCATTATTCAGTAACTTTGAGTCCCCGCTGACTGTGAACTTACTGTAAACTTTTTATTCAACCGATAGTTTGTAGCCGGCCTGCTCAGATGACTACTATCATACTGATTAATAGTTGGCGAATGGGTAACTAAAAAAACAATAAATAAATAAAAATATATCAGCTGGTTTTAGATTAAGAACTTGTGCTAGAGCCTTGCTTATCCCAGTATGAATGGGCTGGCTCGATCGGGGAAATACCACCCTCTCACTAAAGATCAGCGAGAACCAACAGTAGTGGTACCTACGGTTATGTTTCGAATAGTGAATGAGAGTACCGGAGGCCCAAATCCTCGCCTTGTTATCCTTTCCTTAGCATCCTAGCCATCCTCTCTTTAGTATACTTCCTATCCACCTCCTATCCTTTTCCTAAGAGATTGCGACGCGCGAGTGATGCCTTTGGTGTTGCTAGCGGTCTTAGGTATGCTTATTTGCCACTCACGTAGTATTGAAAGAATAAAGAGCCAGATCTATAAAATGATTTTTTTTTTTATTTGCTCAAAAGCTTGTAAAAATATATCGCTTAATTGAATAGTACTGCAGCAGGAGCACGGCTACGGGTTGCCGCGGCACATATAATTCGTTCGTTAATTTTGTTATAATAAAGAAAATAATCGGGATAAAAATCTCTCAAAATGGACCAAAACTGCACGTAGTTAAAAATTTTATTAAAATTGGTTTATTTGCTGGAGTTCATCACAGACAAACTACTCAACACGAAATTTTTATTTGACAATTCGGATATTTACTAGGAATGTGCCAGAATGTGATCATGCGTCTCCTGGATTTCAGACGCTCAGACAATTAATTAAAAAAAAACTGAGGTAAAGCTTAATTATTGCAATTAATGATCATATATAAGTGCTGAATCTTGAGGCAACCGCTGGTAACCTAGTCATGTAAAGACAGTAGAATAGGTTTGAATAAAAGACAATGCCGAAAACCAGGCTATATTATGCCCGTCGTGCGTCTTAACTATCTAAACATAAAAAATCGTCTTTTGAATAATGATGTTA
This sequence comes from Leucoma salicis, assembly GCA_948253155.1. Taxonomy (NCBI): domain Eukaryota; kingdom Metazoa; phylum Arthropoda; class Insecta; order Lepidoptera; family Erebidae; genus Leucoma; species Leucoma salicis. The sequence goes on along the minus strand of OX411820.1, from coordinate 4,768,859 downwards.
TATGTATTTATTTTAGTCATAAGCGTAGTGGGGTTTCAAAGTTATAAAAAAAAAGATATACATATTATTAAATTCGAAATAAGCGGAACTGCCATATTTATTGGAAGGCTTGGATAGTCAATGTCGTCAGTTTATTACTATGCCCATTTTTAAAGACAAATAGTAAGAATATTGATATGAAATAAATAAAAGAAAACCCACATGAGCTCCTATTATAATACTTAGTATTAGACGAAGATTATTTTATGAAATCACAATTATGAAGTTTTGTTTTTAAATTAAAAATATAATAACATTTATTATCTATTTCTAAAAATATTTTAGGATATATATTGTTATTTTACTAGTAACCCTTATTGATTTGAATTTGATTAACAATTTGTCATGATTTGACATTTGTATTACCGATAACGTGTTATGGTGTTATGATGGTGTTATGTACGTTTATGTGTTGATTGCTTCATTTGTGGAAATGCAGTGGTTTTTATATTATTGTTCAGTGTTTACTTTAACGTTAAGTTCAGCAAATTCTCCGTTGAGTAATTAAAAAAAAGAGCGTGACGTCGTGTGAGATAGACTTTTTAGTGGTACTAACATCTCAATGGGTACTAAGACCAGGACTCACACAGGACCACCCTCCATTACATCAGGTTTGACAAACCTCAAAACCTCGCAAAAGAACATCGATATCGTCCTAGAATGATACGTGAGGCTATTGAAATTAAGAAACATCCCAATTTCAATAGAGAAGACGGCTGGGTCTTACCATCAAGCTGGAATCCTGTGATAGGCCTCACCAAACATAATACAAGAAGGCACACCACAAGATTGCAAGACACAGTTAGCGCTTATTGTGTAGATAAAACCCACAGTAGTGATTAGTTAGTATTTCCGCATAAATTTAATAATCCATAACAAGTTGTTGCCTATTGAGTTTTCTGGCCGGATGTTTCTCAGTCAGGCCGCGTTCCGATCCGGTGGTAGCTTTTTAGTCTTAGCTTCTATTAAAATCAATATATTTAATAATAGAAACTAATAATCAATATTGTCTTCTTAATGGTAGTTTATTTTTTTGGTTACTTAAAAATTTTAATTGGTAGTTTGTGGTAGAATTTTTAAGCATTAAATATAAACAAAAATTTTAAAACTTAAAGGAGTTTTATACTAATTTTATTACACTAGCTTAAAATCTCATACATTGTAAATCTTAGAGTAGACATTTTTAATTGTGTCTCTAAACGAATATTATGTGGGTTGAAATAAATAAACCAAAAATTTGTAAAATCATATTACTGTGGGTAGATGAAACCGTTGAAACAACATATCACACATCTACCATTTGGACATCTACCATCTAACCACCACCACCCGTGATCATGAATGCTGTAAAGTATTCGAAACGTCGGGATAGTATAAAAATCAAGTAAACACGATAGATTCCGTAAACGTAGTTTTATTTCAAAACTACATTTTATACTATAATAGAATAAAAGATATGGATTTTAACGCATAATATATAACCTATATACTAAAAATTAAAAGTCAGATTTCTCTAAACTCCCATTTGATATCTCCATGACATTTTTATTTAAAGACCCTGAGTACATTTACAATGTTTTGCAGTTAATTTGGTTAAGACGCAACGCTCAACTCTCATAGAAAAATCGGCATTCTCCTTTGGATTTGCATGGTTCGGGTACCACAAAAATCTAAAGAACGGATTTTGATAAAACATTTCCTGTTTGATAGCTCTTGATTAGACTTAGAAACTGGTATACATTTTATCCTGCTACTATAATGGAAACCAAAGGTATAATCTAACAACCAGCTTTCAGTTGCGAAGAAGCCGCAATCTAAGACAAATTTATTATAAAGATATCACTCCGTATTAGAGGACAATCTCTGTATTACATTCAATTTAAAGGCTACAAATTACAATTAGAACAACTGTTTTTCAATTAGTAAATTTTTTGTATGATCTAGTGATAAAAAATTGTCCTGTATGGGAATCGAACCCAGATTACTCGGGACACGATGTCAGTATCTGAACCCCTCCTTTAACACGGCCTGAGTTGGCCTATTCTTGATGGAATCAGTCTTTATAGTCCTAGAATTAAACTTTATCGAGTAATCAGTTTGTGTGAAAAATATTTTGGGTTGAGTACTTAAGTTGTTTAAAATTCTAGTTTATTAAAACAGATGTCTAACACAATATATGCTGTGTTAACTAACTAAGTTTTGAACAAAAGCTTAAAGCATTTTACCTGAATGAGATGGACTTTGTTAAAAGCATGCCAACCGCAGCTCCAGGAAATGTGTTTTAACTTTCGACGTACAAAGTGAAGAGTACATACCTGCAAAAATGAAATTAAACATTCAGGAAACTAAATTCTTTTTTTTAAATAAAATTGTTTGAAGTGACTTTAATTTTTATTTTTAAGCCTTTGACATGCTTGGCATAAAACCTTTTGTATTTTTATAACAAGTGGATAATATCCTGTAATTAGATTTTTGATGATTCCACAGGAACATAATTTTTTCCGGAATAATAAGTATCTTATGTGTTAATTCAGGTAACAAACTGTATATTAAACACAAAGTGAAAAATATGAAATCGAAAATATCAGTGACTGTTATTTTCGATTTCATATTTTTCACTTTGTGTTTAATGTATAGTGCTAAGCATGTCAAATGCTAAAAATATATATAAAACTATCTAAACAAACTGTATTTCAAAAATCTCGTTAGCCATTATTGCGTGATTGAATAACAAGCACATTTTTAATATTTATATTAAATCTATATATATATTCATAAATCAATTGCTGTTCGTTAGTCTCGAAAACTAAAAAATGGCTTGACCTATCTGAGTAATTGTTTTTTTGTTTTGTTCACTATAATACAGGAGGGGTATCAGAACAAAATAAGGGGGGAAATCCCTTAAAAACAATTGAAAAATATAAAAATTTAAAATTAGTAATTTTGTATGGTAATCGCCTCTTTGGATTATGGACCTACGCCTTTTAATTTAAGATCCTCCATTGAATAAAAAAGGTAACAGTGAGAATTTCAGGCATTCTTTTTTGAAACAGTTGCCAAATAGAAAAAAAGTAAAGAAAACGGATTTTACATTCTATTATTGCCTTTGTCAACTTCTGAAGGAAAATAACCGCAAAGATGAGTAATGCAACGGTAGCACCCAGCTTACCATCTCCGCGTTATTTGACAGATTCAGTAGAGCGAATAGATAACTAGCTGGCTCTATAAGTTGTATTATTTACAGTTCAAAAGTACAATTTCAAGAAACAATTCTTACCTAGTCGAATACAAGAGAAAATGTTTTATCTTTGAAAAACTTTAGCCTCACATTTAACTCTTTACTTCAACATATTAAATTAATTTTGCTAATAATAACTATGTTATTAAAATTATTTAAAATTTATATTGTTAATAGATTTAATTTATTAAAAATATCATCTTTTTCCTGGGGTCATTTAAAACAATACATTAAAATAATAGCTAAAATGTTTCATGATGTTAAATCCTGGAAAAAACACAAGCTTTGGAAAATAATGCAGAGCAACGACATATTTTTTTCATGTTCCCGCCAAAACTTCTAATGTAAGTGATTTTATATTAAGTATTAAATCACTGAAGTTTAATAAACTCTTTAGAAGCAAAAATGATAAAAAAAAATATTTTGTGTTTTAAATGGCCAGTATTTGAAGGAAGGAGGTAATTGGACGGCATTAAAGCGATAAAATTCACTTTTTGGTTAATGTCCTCAGGCTGTGTTTCCCACAGTTATCTACAATCGTCGAACATTATAGCCTATATGGAAATCGAAATTTATGCGTGATATCGAACACTTTTACGGCTACAGAAAAATTGAGGTCAACTAATGTAACATACGCACACGTTTTCCCCTTTTTATTTCTCAGAATTCTCTATTGCAATAAGTTATAAGGAAATTTATTCGAACAATACTAGTCAATGTTTTTTAAGCTCTTTAAATGCAGCATTTATAGAACAAAACTAATATAATATAGGTCTCATTTTTGTGTAAATACATTAAAATTTTATGCATAATATTTTTTTTACCGTCTTAACCTAAGGATGACAACCGGGGTGACCCGTCACCCCACTACTCGAAATTAGTCTCAATATTTTGTTGACGAATCCAACTCGGCTGGGCAGCGTTCGGGAAGCTAAGGAAGATCTTCTCGTCCAATATTCCGTAGTGTCTGAAAACGAAGGTCTACGACCAGTGTGTGTTACCAGTGATGACATATGGAACAGAGACGTGGTCTCTGAATGTTGACCTCGTATCAAGGCTCAAAGTCGCTCAGCGGGCCATGGAGCGGGCTATGCTTGGTATTTCCCTACGTGATCGTATCCGTAATACGGAGATACGTAGGAGAACAAGAGTGACTGACATAGCCCGCCGGGTTGCCATGCTGAAGTGACAATGGGCAGGCCACATCGCTCGACGAACCGACAACCGTTGAGGAAGAAAGGTTCTCGAGTGGCGACCACGTATCGGATGGCGCAGCGTCGGACGGCCCCCACCAGATGGACCGACGATCTGGTCATAGCTGCGGGAAGCCGTTGGATGCGGTCGGCTCAGGACCGCTCGTTGTGGCGTTCTCTTGGGGAGGCCTATGTCCAGCAGTGGACGTTGAAAGGCTGATGGATAGATGGATGGATGATTTTGTTGATGTTGATTTTGTCTCTTTCTAAACATCCATCTATTCTATTCTCTAATTAGAGTAAATGCATTCAGTTGCACGTATCAACGTATCGCGGTAAGTTATTGTTTTTGTTATATTGACATTGGTGGGGTGACGACTCACTCCTGTGCTTTTACAAAACTTATTTTTTTTGTGTTCCTGAAAAAAGGTTACTTTTTATCTACAATGCCTTATATTAATACATTACAATAATGAAATCCCTGCAAACATACAAACCGGTAATCAAAAATGTTGATATTTTCGACGAAAATGATGAATTCATATAGTTCGGCTAGAAACACCAGTCATTGGCCGCTTCGATACTTCTTTGGCATGCTACATCAAGCTGGCATCAATTCTATGGTGCTTTATGTTAACGTTAAACATCCGAACAATCCTGTCACTTCAGGTGATATTCTAAATATAGAACAGAACTTTCCTGAAGGTGAACAATTGAGCATCCTGCAAAGTTGCAGATACAAGCAAGATGTGCACTGTGTCCTAGAAAACGGGAGAAAAAAGGAAAAATATTTTTCACTAAATGCCTTTTGCCCGCTTGCCCTAATCAACGAAAAGATATTTGTTTGAACTGCTTATAATGCAAAAATTTATAATACCAAATTATAGGTACCACAATAATCATTGCTTTTTATATTTTAATTATTGTGTAGGCTATTGAACACATACCTAATAAATAAGTTTGATTTTATAATATAACTAGCCTTTGCCAGCGGCTTCGCTGCAGTCAAAAGCTAGTTTTTCGGTTATATCTCAGGTTCCCGATATAGTAGCGGGATAAAATGTCTACCAGTTTTTAAGTCAAATCAAGGCCTATCAAATAAAAAAAAATACATCAAAATCCGTTCAGTAGTTTTTGTGTGATGCACGAACAAACAAACAGATAAACAGACAGACAAAAATTAAAAAAAAGTTGATTTGTGTTTAGACACGCCTATATAGCCTATTAGAGTATTTTTTTCTCAAATATCTTAAATGTACAGACACAGCTCTGTTACATCTTTATAATAGTATAGATATTGTCTTTTATTTCAAATAAAAGTTGGCGGGGTGATGCGCCACCCCTGTTGCTATTTATGTATGCAAAAAAAGTGTTGCCGGCCGAAGGTTAAGATGAACAGAATGAACCAATGTGTTGTATACATCGGTTCAGTAAAAAAAGTAAAGCAATAAAAAAATATACTATCATTTTGATCTGTATGCTCAGCACTTGACATGCTCAGCTACTATTGGAATAATGCACGAATTGCATCCGATAGGGGGCGTGGGTCGTAAAGAAAAATGTGATGTAGAGATTAGGTATGGCCGTCAGTCATTGCGATGGCTTAGCGGTCTAGAGCACTTCCCCGGACTGGAAGGGACGCAGGTTTAAAATAAGTACTATCAATTGATTAATAAGGACAACTTTAACTTATTATTAACTACGTTTAAAGTAATATATTCATTTAGGACGGTAATTAAAATTTTTCGCATTTACTTGATTTTATACTATTCCAACGCCTAAAATACTTTACAGCATCCGCAACATTTTAAATGTCAGAAAATATTATAAAATCTCCCAGTATATCTTTCTAAATACAAACAAACAAACATAGCATCACGCACGAGGTGTATTATACACCCACGGTTCGCCAGCTATGTTTAAGTCCCACGTAATAGAGGGTGAGCTTATTGCCGTCTACCGGGCACATTTAAAAAACTCCGGGCTGCTACTGAGAATTTTTCTTTTTACGAAAAAGCTCAATAACCGCGCTCGACTTGGGGATCGAACCCAAGACCTCATGGTCAGCAGTCGCTCACACTATCACTGCACCACAGAGGCAGTTCTTTCTAAATACAAAAACATGTACCTATATATATTACGTTCGGAAATATCGTACTCAGCACCAACATGATATATTGTAACATCATTCACTAGAAATGGTCCTATCGTTTTATTGATTGAGGCACTTTTCAACACGGTTCGTAGGAGTCGAAATCATAGATATTCTTATAAGATGTTCAAAAATCTTTGAACAGAAATAGTGCAAAGGTAAGTAAGTCAGTATTTATTTGCCAGAAACAGTAGGTACAAGGGTTTTTAAAAAGGTACATACGTAATAAGGTTCAACATGTTTCGCACCGTCACAGCGGCATCTAAATAAACCTTTTTGTCGCCCACCATGTCATTCGGGGCAACGAACAGAGTGTGTGGGGCTTCACCCACTAAAGAAACCCGTGTGCCGTCTCTCCGCCTTTACTGGCGGGCCACCGGAACTATATTACATTCCTTCAGTGGTTCTAAATAAACCTACCAAATATTTTTTTTATGTGATTCTAATAGTAATTAATTTTAAAATCATATTTTAGTCTAAGCCCAAAACCATTTTTTAGGATCTTTGAGTGTTTATCTGTTTGTTCATATCGCGTAAAAATTACTGAACTGAGTTTCATAAAATTCTTTTTTTTTATAGCTATTGATTAGACTTAAAAACCATAGTCCTGCTACTATACACTAAACACAAAGAGAAAAATGTGAAATCGAAAATAACAACATGCTTTGCCAATTCAGCTGAATTGGCAGCATCTGAACGGTATCCATGAGATGTATGTTCATATCCTGCTCGTGACTGTTATTTTCGATTTCACATTTTTCACTTTGTATTTAATGTATAGTGCTAAGCATGTCAAATGTTAAAAATATATATAAAAATATCTAAATATCCAGCTACTATACCGGGAACCTGAGATATAACTTAAATAGCATTTGTCTGTGGTGGAGCTGTGGGCAATGGTTAGTAACATTGTAAAAGTGACCATGAATGTTGTAAAGTATTTGAAACGTCGAGACAAAAGAAAATCAAGGAAATGTGGTATATTCTGCAAAAAGTAGTTTTATTAAGTACTAGCCTTTGCCCTCGGCTTCGCCGCAGCCAACAGCTAGTTTTTAGGTTTTATCTCAGGTTCCCGATATAGTAGCGGGATAAAATGTATACCAGTTGTTAAGTCTAATCAAGAGATACCAAATAAAAAAAGTTGCATCAAAATCCGTTCAGTAGTTTTTGCGTGATGCGCGAACAAACATTCAGACAAAAAGACAAAAATTCTAAAAAAAAATGTTTTGTGTTTAGACACGCCTATATAGACTATTACAGACATTTTTTCTCAAATATCTTAAATGTACAGACCAGACACAGCTCTGTTACAGCTTTATAATAGTAGGTATAGATAAGTTTTATACCTTGCAGGTAACACACACAATAATTTAATGAAATCACCTAGTAGGAGTTTGATGCAAGCTTCAGCCAACGCCATCTAATCTTGGGAAACGCCTAAGTATCATAATATATTGTAGTGGGTTTGATTCCAACACAGGGAAACTCTTTGTGCAATTCACAAATGGTTGTTTATAGTCTGGGTGCAATTTATGTGAGTGAAATTGTATGTTTGTAAAGTCCCCAGTCATACTACAAGGATTATTCTTTAGAGAAGGATGTTGTCTTTAAAAAAAAAAATATGTACAGACTTAGCTTGTTACAGCTTTATTATATTTAGTATTGATGACGTTTAGCTACACTTAGGCGTAGTCAGCAGCTACAAATTGTGCCGATTATCTTCAGGGTAATTACAACGCCTGGGGTAAACGCTTAATCAGGCTCTAACCATTAAAATGAGTGGGTTATTATTGAAATTCTGTGATCTGAGCTAAAATTTGCAACTAATGCAGGGATTCGGTTTATCGTATAACTTTACAAATTAAACATGGACGATGGGTTTCTTCCGTTGTAATAATCTATTTCTTTCATTACCTTCGATTGTCAATTTTAATGTAAATCTACGAAAATATTTTAAATGTGAAATCGAGTGTTTTTTTGTTACTTGACGTCGCAGCTACTAAACCAATTATCACCAGTTTTGGTAAACGCATAGTCCAGAGTACAGAAAATAACTAATAAATGATAAAAGTAAAACTTCTTGAGCGACATTATTTTTGTGCAAGGGCGTGACGGCTCTGTGGCTAGCCTTATCACACACATTTTGATAAAATCTTATTTTATTAATCATTACGATGTTACAAACTCTGGTACGAACGTTTTGTCCGTGTGACGAACTAAGAATACAAGCGTCACCACCCCTTTCTTTCCCACGGGTGTCGTACGAAGCGACTTAGGGAAGTAAGAATTATCACCCATTGTATTACTGGTGCTAGGGCTGGGTACCAAGTGGGAGTACTTACTCACTTGCTATCGGGCCCGAGTGGGTTGGTACCACCATCTCCTGTGTGACCGGCCATGAAGCACATCGGTGTATTTTGGTTGTAGCAGGTGATAGCCGTTAATTATTTCATTTCATATAATTATGTGAGATGAAATGGTGAGCAGCGGCTTGACATTGCCATCTTATGTTATAATAAAATATGTAAAAATAAGCTTCTGTATAACCTTTTGAACTGTCTAAATTAGAAGCTCAACTTCACTGACGCGACGTTAAAAGTATTGCTTGGAAAACGGCATCTATTTATATCAGTCTGCTACTGCCTGTATATCATCTATCACGCAAACGATTCCAGCAATTTCATTTGTACGGCCGCAGTCTGGTTTGAAAAAAGCTAGAATTGTTTATGTCAATAAGACCTTTAGCGGTTGATTTATTAACGAATTTCACGCGAGCATCATTGCTTGTATGAGTCGGATTGGCTAGTGCGTCATCCATCTGTTATAAATGCGAAAGTTTGTGAGGAAAGGAAAATGAGACACTTTTAATCGTATTTAAAATTCAGTAGATATTTTGATCTATTTTTTAGCACTTGACATGCTCAGCTACTTTTAAAGTACAAATTATTATTTGCGAATGAGGAAAAAGAGAACATTAGTACGAGCGGGAAACGAACCTGCGTCCTTTTCTTTCCGGTGAAGTGCTCTAATCCACTGAGCTATCGTAATCCCTTACGGACGTACCCAACTTCCTCATTACATTTGTCTTAACGACCAACGCCATCTATCGAAACTCATTTACATGCATTAATCCAATACAGTAAATTTAATTTTGCAATTAAAATTCATACTATTTGATGGCGTAATTTTTTAAACAGTCTCTTTTAGTCTCTTTTGCCTTATTCACAAATAATAATTTGTATTTTTAAAGTAGCTGAGCATGTCAAGTGCTAAAAAATAGTACAAAATGTTTACGCACTTGGTTTTTGGTCGACCGGGCGACTCGAAGAGTCGCCGCGTAGTGGCAACTCACGAGCGACTGCCAGTCGGCGGCAACCAATTGGAGCACGGCCTCAAATGGAAGCATTCGCACTGCGAGCAACTGTCATAAAGATCGTGTTCCCAAAGTACTGATACATACAGCAATATACGCCTATACGGCTTGGTCTCCTGGCCCTAGTTGCCTATGTTTTGGTCTCAGAGAGACCGAGTAGCCGGCGACTAGTCGACAATGGGTAATGGCTCTAAGATGACGGATTTGAACGAAATTGTAAATACAAATTGTGGCTTATTTCAATAAGGAGTTTCTTTGGGATATGCATAAATTACACTATGGATTCGAAATTTGAAAGTTCATGCACGCAATGTCGTATCTTATATAGTAAGGTAATTATTGTAAAGAACAATAGATTTAGTTTAAGACCATCGACAAAATCTTTCAGGCGTGAAAATTTCCTTACGAAGATTTATTCACCGAAAAGCAACAATTAGCAAAAATACTCATATGATTTCGATAAATCTCGGAATGTAAGAGGTGTGTGCTGTGCGATGACCTAGTACTGGGAATTGAATGTACTACTGCTGCAGTCCTTGGTCGTTAAGCTATAACTGCTTATTACTTACTATATAGGTATTAATTTCGTTATATAACATAACATAACTAATATGTAAATGCTCCTAATACTATTAGTAATGCAAGACACCCTTATATCAGGTTACATTCAAGATGGTAATGATTATTGTAACTGCCTCGGTGGTGCAGCGGTAGTGTGTGCGACTGCTGATCATGAGGTCTCGGATTCGATCCCCGAATCAGGCATTGTTATTGAGCTTTTTCGAAAAAAAAATAAAATTCTCAGTAGCAGTACAGAGTTTGGAAATGTGCCCGGTAGACGGCAATAGGCGCGACCCCTATTACGTGGCCCTTAAAACATAGCTGGCGAACTGTGGGTGTGTAATACACCCCTGCCTACCCCTTCGGAGATACAGGCGTGATGCTACAACATAGCATAGTCGTACATAGTCAGCCAGTATAATCTTGGTATCTATTGCAAAATATTTTAGTATATTTTCAATGCACTCTCTCGCCTTAGTTTTAAGCTCCTTAGCTCCTAGAAGAATAGATTATATTAAATAACGTGAAAGGGTTTATTTTCATATTTGTCCGATAATTACAACTAAACGGCAACTAATTTGAATAAAATTAGGTAGGTGGTAAAATTAGATAGGTAAATGAGATTCTGGATTAACAAAACATCACACTTTTCAACTCGAAAATATAAAATAGGTGAGTTCCTAAAGAAAATCACACATTTTTAGAAATCTCTTTTGACCTACCTCAGTCAACGCAGGATCAGAAGCTTGTCAATATTTAAAATATAAAAGACCCGTTATGGGATGTCCCGTTGATGTGAAAACATCGATTTGCTCTCTTTCTTCAAATATTGTTCGAGTCTTATACATATAATTCTTGGTAAGCGCCCTCTCCGCCGTGTGGGGCTTTAGAATTGTCTCACCCCTCTCCACCCATGGGAGTCATAAGAGCCGACTGAGGGAATACCGGGGGAGTGGCCAGCAGCACTACCTCGAGTATTAACAACATTCACTGCGATCGCCAACCCACCTGCCAAGCGTGGCGATTACGGCAATATCCCCTCTTGGGGAGGCCTATGTCCAGCAGTGGACGGCGAAAGGCTAATGGATGGGAAGCGCCCTCTCGTTATTCATAGACGAATTAAAACTGTTATTGGTTTATTGATTGACATTATTGGTACTTCCTAATTAGATGCAACAGATGGCGTTGAAAACACTTAAATAAATTGGCGTGGTGACGTCGCCATGCCAACAGCCGGTTTTACTCTCCCTCCGCATTAGATGTTTTCACATCAAAAGTGAATGTCCCAATATTTTCTCATGATTACGTATAAACTTGATAATTACTAGTCATCAGGAAAAAAGATTAGGTACTTTTACGGAATCTATTTGTTTAATTGATTTTATACCTTTTCGGTCTTTTTTGATACTGTTTATGCTAAAAGCGTGATAGATTCTGTAAAGGTAATCTACCTTTTTGTGTGTAAATAACTAAAAATATATAATAAGATATAGAAATACTGAGTACACCGATGGTGTCGTGGTTAATACAGCAACCTCCTATACTAAAAGTTTTGGTTTGGATTCCCATAGTTTTATTTAATCTGGGCATACCTACTATATGTCTGCTAATTGATTGTACGTTTGTGATGTTTCCTGTGACACAGGCATTATTTCTTACTGCAGTGTGTAGTCTACTAATAAAAGATTTCACAATAACAAATTGTGTTCATTTTTATTCACTATTTTTGATATAATAACATACGAGTTCAAAGCTCGCCGTCCCAATTAAGCTAAATGTGTTTCTTCTAATGGTCTGCGCACAACTTCATCGTTAGACTCTAACTACCTTTTAATACAGTGAGACTTTGAGGCGAAACTTCTTTGTGTTATAAAGGTTATATTTTTAATCTAAAATGTTATAACGCTATTGTTTTTATTTATATATATTTTTAGCATTTGACATGCTTAGCATGCTAATGTTTTTTTTTAAATACAACACCCTGCACTAGCGAATAATCCTTGTATCGTGGGGGACTTTACTAAAATACAATTCCACGGACACAAAGTACACCCAGACTCAGAACTATCATTTTTGATCACAAAGATTTGTCCTGTGTAGCAATCGAACTCACAACACTCGGGCAGGAGGCCGGTATCTAAACCACTCCGCCATCTGTGTCAATTTACAAAGTAGTAAAATTTTAAATATTCAAACACTTTTACAGGGGTAGAAAATAAGCATACCACCGCAGAGAAAGGGAAAAGAAATGGATAGGAATAATGATGAAGAGCAGACGAGAAAGGTGTGTGGGCCTTAGTATTCCATGATGTAGATACTAAATAAACTTTTTTGTTCTATGTATCATATATGTTTGCCGTGTGGGGCCGGCTTTAGAATTTTACCACCCCTCTCCACCCATGGGAGTCGTAAGAGCCGACTGAGGGAATACGGGGGAGTGGGCAGCAGCACTCCTTCGAGTATTAACAACATCCACTGCGATCGCCAACACGCCTGCCAAACGTGGCGATTACGGCACTATCCCCCATTCTTGGGGAGGCCTATGTCCAGCAGTGGACTTTAAAAGGCTGATGGATGGATCACCAAGAATAGCTCCACCCCGTCTCTTCCTACGGGAGTCGTAAAAGCCGACTAAGGGATTACCGGGGGACCAAGCAGCAGCGTTCCTCTGTGTACTAAAAACATCCACTGCGATCGCCAACCCGCCTGCCAAGCGTGGCGATTATGGTAAAACCCCCATTTTGGGCAGGCCTATGTCCGCAGTGGACAATGAAAGGCTGATGGATGGATGGATAGCTTGATATTTGTTTTTTGTTATAAAACACACTATTATAAAACTGTAACAAGGCTGTGTCTGTACTGTATCTGATCATCTTCATCTTCCGCGGATCCAGGAGTATTAACACTGAGTGATTACTCCACGACCCAACTAGAGGACAACTGGCGATTTTCGAACAAGACCAGAGCCAGAGATTGTACTCTTTTTTTATTTTTTTTTTATTACATGTAGTGGCAGACGAGCCATGTCCCATCTGATGGTGAATGGTAACCGTCGCTCATGGACTCAACTATACCGAGATTATTGTCAAGCCGCTGCTCACCATTACATTTCAAAGATATGAGATGAAAGAATAAACGGCTTTCTCCTGCTACAGCCAAAACGCAACGATGTGCTTTATGGCCGGTCACACGGGAGATGGTGGTACCAACCCGCTCGGGCCCGATACCAAGTGAATACTCCGACTTGGTGCCCAGCCCTACCACCAGCCACGCAATGGATGATAACTGCTTACTTCCCTTAGTCACCTCATACGACACCCGCGGGAAAGAATGGGGTGGTGACACTTGTATTCTTAATCCGTCACCACACCAGGTTTAAAATTTTGATAAAATAGTAAATATCTTCTTGAACGTGTCTCGCTGTATCTAGGAATGATTGGGATTATGCTCCACCAACATGCAAGCCCGGTGCGGGTTAGCAGACTTCTCAAACTCTTAAAATAATCTCTCATGCATGCATATTAGTAAAAATTTAGGTATAATTTTTCCAGCCTTAACAAAAACATTTGACTACTTTGTTCATAAGTGTTAAATAGGTAATTAAATTACATTTTATATTTTTACTTACTTACTTATCATGACGCCATCTCCCTTGTGGGGTAGGCAGAGATAACAAAGTGCCAAAGTATCATCATAGACCTTATCTCCATCATTCCTTGCTTCAATAATGGAGTTTAGGTCAATAAATTTGGCAAGATCTGCTTAGTGACTACGGGTTCATTAGTGTATGTGGTTAGTTGTGTACACAATGGTCGAGCTCCAAAGCTATGATGGTCATATTATTCTTGGTGGTCGTTGCAATTATGCAGAGCATCAAAGGCTTAACCCAGCTGGTTTAGTCGTGGTATGGTATGGTAATAACATATCTATCACGCTCTATATTTATTGTTGGGGATGTATTTCCTCTCTGTGTATGGGGGTGAGGTTACCCGTGTGGTGACAGACTAAGAATACAAGTGTCACCACCCCATCCATTCCCGCGGGTGTCGTACAAGGCGACTAAGGTAAGTAAGCAATTATCACCCATTGCATTACTGGTGGTAGGACTGGGTACCAAGTGAGAGTACTCACTTGCTATCGGGCCCGAACGGGTCGATACCCGTCTCCTGTGTGACCGGTCATGAAACACGTCAGTGTGTTTTGATTGTAGCAGCAGATAGCCGTTCATTCTTTTATTTCATATCTGAGAAATGAAATGGTGCGCAGCGGCTTGGTAATACTTTTAGTATAGTTGAGTCCATGAGTGACGGTTACCACTTAGCCTCACGTGGGTCGTAACTCAGGTGCCATCATTAGATTTAAAAAAAAAGGGGTCTTTATTATTGAGGCTATAGTCTACATAGGCCATAGATCTGCGTTGGTAGACTTAGGTACTCGTGCCTTTTTAATGACAGAGCCTTTCTTAACTCCGCCTGTATGTAGTAAGTATACTACTAGGCTGCAGGTTATTTTTCTTTAAACTGAGAATTTATCTTTTTACGAAAAAGCTCAATAACACTGCCCGACCAGGGGATCGAACCCGAGAACTCATGATCAGCTGTCGCCCACACTACTGCTGCACCACAATGGCAGTTTTTTACCCTTTACTGGGCTGTAATATTTTTTAGTTAAATGCGTATAAATTCAGAGAGAGAAGTGCGTCTTTCGAGGTATCTTTGGAGGATACTCTTACTAAGAGTTGAAATACACAACTTAATCTTGGCGCATTTCGCTCTAGTGGCGAGAAAAATTACGGCCGCGGAATTTAATTACTTGAACATACAAAACCAAGATTGAACGTTTAGCTTTTAAATTAATTTGAGAAGGCAAACATTAGGTGTTCTTGAGTTGTATATTCATTGTGTTGAGTTTGCACACGGAATTTTGTTCAGTTATCTTAAAATATTTTTTCTGAGTCCACAAAGCTGAATTCACAGATAACTTCAGAGATAATGCAAATAATAATTCAGTAAGTCGACAGTGTATTTCCTGTAAAATATTTCCAAAGTACCATATAGATATTATTTTGGGTCATATTGTGTTCTATTTTCCAAAGTAAGAAACACCTTATTTTGATTTAGCTGTAGCAATCTAGCTCCCGTAATTGGTTCCATCTAGAACCAATCGTTGCCTCAGCCGAGGCTCTGATTTGAGGTTTTCAAAATGGTTTAGATGTTTGTCAAACTATATTTCTTTATTTTCTCAAGCTTTATAACTCTGTGTGTATTTTACACCAAAGAAAGTAAGTAAATTAAAAATACGAGTGTCTTTGTATAGTGAATTTCCTGGAAATTTAAATAGTATTTTTAGTTATTTTTCTTTTATTTTCATTACTATTATTTATTTATTGTAATTTTAACATGTGCTAAAAGTATACCTATTTGACATTATAAATATATATTTTGTGATGCAAGATATTTAATAGCTATTTCTGTGAAGCAACAGAATACGTTTGCCGACAAATTGCACTGCAGTTTGGCAGGAGATTTAATAGTAATATGTGTATTTGTTATATGATTCTAATTAATAAATAAAAAAAAACACCTAAATATAAAGAAAATACGTAAAAGAATATTGTGCTTTTGATGATTTTTTAAAACTAAGGGTAAAAGAAGTTATATTTAAAGTAAGAAGCATGAAATTTCATATAAGTACCTGTTTCTGTTTAAAAATAAATGTACATGTATAGTGGCATTCTTTTTAAATAACGAAATGTGGTGAATTAGGGGTTGAAAATGTATACTTATGGAAAGATCGTCACTTTTTAAGTAACTAGCACAAAAATTCATATACCTATTTCTGATTAAAACACGTAGGTAGATATATATATAGGCTTTGTTATGAATTTTACCCCTAAGAGTTTGGATTAGGGGTTGAAACTTTGTATGGGAAGTTCGACAATTTTTAAGGAAGATTTGTGAAATTTAATATTAAAGCTTCTTACTGTAAAGTTTAGAAAAAATGATTACCTACGTCTAAAAACAAAACATAGCATCACGCTTGTATTCCCCGAAGGGGTAGGCAGAGGTATATTACACACCCACGACTCACCAGCTATGTTTAAGTCCCACGTAATAGGGGGCGAGCCTATTGACGTCAACCGGGCACATTTCCAAACTCCGGGCTGTTTACTGAGAATTTTTCTGTTTAGGAGAAAGCTCAATAACAATGCCCGACCCGGGGATCGAACCCGAGACCTCATGATACGTCACCTACGTATATCTACATCTGATACTAGCCTTTGCCCGCGGCTTCGCCGCAGCCCAGCTAGTTTTTCTCAGGTTAATCCGGGCTGAAAGAAAGGACATAGTCTACTTATATACCATAATAGATGTTACCCGTGGTATAGCCTACAATTACTGAGCTACAGCAACTAGAAGCTAGATTTGCTAGCAATTTCTAAGGTAAAAAAGCAATTAGTTTTATTAACTAAAATGAATCTATAAAACTGAACTGCCTCTGTGGTGTAGCGGTAGTGTAAGCGGCTGCTGATCATGAGGCCTCGGGTTCGATCCCCGGGTCGGGCAAATGTTATAGAGGTTTTTCGTAAAAAAAAAATCTCAATAGCAGTCCAGAGTTTGGAAATGTGTTCGGTAGATGGCAATAGACGCCTTCTATTACGTGGGACTTAAACATAGCTGGCGAATCGTGGCTGTTGTAATACACCTCTGCCTACCCCTTCTGGGAATACAGGCGTGATGCTATGTTTTTTTTTGTGAATCTATAATACTCAAGGCTTCTATATAATTTGCGTATAAATAAATTAACAGTGAATTCCGTTATGAAAGCAAAGTCTTTGTTTAATTTATTACACGAACAAACAGCTTCAATTGTTTGCATAATGATATTACACCGTAATTAGAAATGAGAGATATGAAACTACAACAAACAGAATTTAATATTTTTATAATTATGAGAGTTATAAGTTCATTGAAACATTTTCCTTGTTTTACTGTAAAACCCTGCACTAGGGAATAATGAATGTACTGTGGGGAACTTTACACGAACGAGTACACCCAGGATTGAAACAAATGGGCGGAGTCTTTTGTGAAGACCACAGAGAGTCGTTGAGTCCAGTGTCATACGCGGGTACCACTGCGGCAATGACGAGAACATGGCATGGCACATCCTTAGTCGTGCCCAGCTAAGGCCGAGCAACGTCATGAATTCACTGTGGCACTAAGAGAGGACCTGGCTACTGAGCGTTGTCAGAGCGAGGTTGCGATAGGAATGGGCCGCGGTCATTGCCTTCAGCGAGGAGGTTATCTCGCTGAAGCGCCAGGGAGCCCATTTAATCACACACGCGCACGCGTATCTGCGCCTGATACCGCCCTAGCTGAGGCTGCAGGTGTATGGACTGGGGAACGTTTGCAACACGCAAAGCCTCTCGCGAAGGCGCGACGCTCTATGTGCGGATGCGTCGCTGTAGAGGGTACCCGAAAAGGTAAGCCGCCGGCGGACCACTGTAGTAATGTAACACAGTTCCAGTGGTCCGCCAATATAGGAGAGACGGCACATAGCGGTTTTATTTATCGGGTGAGGGCCCCACACTATCCTGTCCGTTGCCCCAAGCAATGGGGTGCGCGGCTAGGTATATATAGTCGCGCCTCAAAAAAAAAAAAGAAAAAGGATTGCCCAAATATTTGTCTTATATGTGATATAATTGTACGCGTATCTCCACGCGTCATCTCTAAATAATATAAGACAAAATTGCTGTCCACGTCTATTTCTCTCTTTACTTTTTTCTTATCCACGTTTACAATTTCCACTAACATTTAGATTTATAATACACTCTAAATAAATTATTTTGCAAGAAGAGAACATTGACGATTGAGAGATTTGTCAAAATAATGCAAAGGAGATTTTCATTATTTAAAGAATCCAAGAGATGTATAATTTATAAATTTCTGTGGCACGAAACCAGATTTGATATTAGAACCTTCAGGTAATAAAACGAAGAAGTAGGGTAGCAAAAAATACAGCTGCTTGGGCAATACTCTTCCTCCGAACAATCTCGTACTTTAGAGTAACGCTATCGTCAATGAAAAATAACAGAACTTGGCTCTAGTTACATAAGTATTCACACTTTACAGCACAAACTAAGTAAACACCGGTGAATAAAGATACACGCACGACATACGACAATACTAACAATTTCATTGGTGCTTGCTACTATCTTAAACTCGTATGTACGAATTTTAATTACCACATGAAAAGACACCTTTCTAAACGTATTTCACCTGTAAATTGAAAGCAACTGTTTTGAAATGTAATTTACAGGAGGATCAAGATTAATTGGACATAGTGACAAGGTCGTTGTTATGATTATATTATTATAATTAAACGTATAACACAGTGATCAACTACTTGAATAGAGAGTTTGACATGTTATGTAGATATGTACACCAGTATATTAAAAATAGTTTACTTATATGTTATAGAAAGTAAAAAGGTTTTAAGATGAGTGAATTGGATTTGCCTGCAATGGGTGTGGCCAGTAAGTAACATTATAATTTTATAAGAAACTTAAGACATTGTGTTTAAATTATTTAAATAGCTATACGAATATTTTTTGTGAAATGTGTGCCTTACTTGAAGTTTACCCCAGAAGGTCACATAAATATATTTTCTACACAGAAAGCCCATTACAATACTCTAATGCTTTGTGACATTTACGCGTATACCTATTACACATTGATTGTCATATTATATACATGATTTTTTACTATTCCGACAGTTCGAATAGATTCACGATCATGAAGTTTATTTAATAACTTTTATAACAAAATAAGCGTTTATATTATAACTAATTTAAAATTATGTTTCGCTATATTTCTACCTTCACTATATACACACTATACATTATGTATACACACTACGTATATTTTGAGTCATGCATTGTTGAAAATTATTTTATTATTCTGTGAATAAAATAATTTGAAAAAGTACATAACTATAGTGAGGGACATAGTCTCGCTTCATCCTATTCCATGGAGTGCTACAAGTTGTTGAACAAGGAAGAGAAGTCTACTATATAACACTACTGCTAATAAAGGTAATTCAAAATAACCTTTAACTAATCCAACGGATATAGCACATACTTACTTATCATCACGCCATTTCCCTTGCGGGGTAGGCAGAGAGAACATATAGCACATAAGTACCAAAACCGGCTTCATTCAGCAGCCATCCTCTTCATAACCTTACACCATAGTGTCGTTAATATTTAATACGCGTTTATTCGTGTAGAAACAATGAAATACTCACATAAGCTTTATGTTAATGCCTCAGAGCTAGTTTTATCTTACTTAATATTATAAATGTGAAAGTTTGCAAATTTGGATGATTGTTAAATTACGTAGTAACTGCTGAATAGATTTGGATGGTACACAGATAGTTTACTAACTGGACACAGGATACTTTTTACCCTCGGATATTTTTTTTTATACTATATAGGTGGCGAAACAAGCATACGGCCCACCTAATGGTAAGCGGTTACCGTAGCCTATAGACGCTAGCAACACCAGTATCATCACTCGCGCGTCGCCATCTCCAAGGAAAGGGATAGGAGATGGATAGGAATAATAATAAGGAGAGGATGGGATTTAAACATAGTTGGTGAATCGTGGGTGTATAATACACCTCTGCCTACCCCTTCTGGGACACAAGGGTGTTATTTTTTATGTTTTATTAAAATAATATTTTAATTTTTTTAACACTTTTTATACTAGACTAGCGCATTATCCGCGGCTTCGCTCGCGTTATCTGACAAATTCGTATAAGATTTACGTACAGTCCTTCCTTAATGAACAACTACAGTATAAAAGTACTCCATATTTAAATTTTCACGATCCTAGAGTCAAAAGTTTGGCTGTGCGTTGATACATTAGTCAGTTAATTACTCTATAGAATAAACCATTGAGTTAAAAAATATTTGTACAGTGGTTGTTGTAATAACAAAATATGCTCAATTGCTCATTTATTTTAAACAAACATTGCTTGGAAGACGTAGTACTTAAACAGCGGTCTCATGTTGTCCAATATCTGTTTGGATTTTTTTTGATTTTTTTTTTGCCGTTGATTGTTTTGGATTTCGATTATCTTGTTACTACTAAAATTTGATAGCAACTGTTTACATTACCGATTCCTCTTTTTATGTAGTTTAATTATAATTCAGCAGCTCCACTTAAAGTACTGTTAAGTGATGCTGAACTGATGAGCAATTGCACCCTCTTATCACCAGGCACCTAGACATAAAGTAGTCAATTAAAAATATTGGAATTTGTATCCAATATTTTTTAGACATCACCCCCTTTTTTTTTAGGCGGGAAAAAAATGTACCTAACCGCACACCCCGTCATTCGGGGTAACGAACAGGGTTGTGTGGGGCCTTCACCCACTAAATAAACCCGCCGTGTGCCGTCTCTCCGCCTTTGTTGGCGGGCCACTGGAACCATATTACATTCCTTCAGTGGTTAAAGACATCGCCGTGCACCTGCCCTAAGAATATTAAGACATATTGGCGCGAAAATGAGAAAACACAATGAATATTCATTTAACAATGACAGGTCCAAATTTAAATGTAATATTATTGTTTTTTTAATTTTAACCTTTTGAAGCATAAAAAACCTTGAATTAGCGCAGAAATATCTGTCCAAATTTTAAACTCCATGACTATGTGTTAACCTTGGCATGCATACAATGTTTATGTTGCTAACGGATCTTTGAGGAAATATAGCAATATGCTCACGAGGTTAAAAGAGGCGAGTATTATTATTATTACTTAGGCCAAAACCTAGCAATTTTGATGATGGACAGTCGAACATTGCAGTCAGAAGTTGCAAACATGCAAGAGGTATATAAAATTTTGTCTGTAGAAAATGTTTTATTACGATAAAAAGCTGGCAAAAATAGCAGAAAAGAATGCAAATGTAGAGCGGCTCTGAATAATCCATTATTTGGCTAGCATAGCGCCCGTGGGAGATAACTTCTATTCGTATTTTATCTAGAAACCACACGTTCCGCTCTGAAGCACTAGAATATCTTAAAGGCTGTATTGAGTAGATCTTAAATTATATATAGTATGTATTATTTCGTATATTGAATGTGGTATAAATAAAAATTTAAATAACGGGCATTATTTTATTTCATTTAGTTTATTTAGTTACTAGAGGTCCATCCCGTCTTCGCACGAGTGGACATTTATTTAGAGAAAATGGGACATGAGTAGTCTTTATTTTTCAAATTACTTTTTATATTTTTCTTATAAAATTTAATATTTTTATCCATAAACCTACTTACTTTATTGAAGTTTCAGTAGGCATCCCCATTTTTTTATAAAAAATATATATGATAATGTAGCATTCTAATGATGTAAGCATTTTGGAAATCGCTTCAGTAGTTTCTGAGTTTATTCGTTACAAACATCCAAAAATTCAAATCTTTTTTCTTTATAATATTAGTGTAGATATAAAATAAAATAACCAAACTACTTTTATGAAATCCCGCGAATTTGACTTTACCACTATGTGGTGGATAAACATATTCTTTAGCACCTATGGCCATAGCTAAGGTATATCACATAGGAGGAGCATATACGTTTAACTCCATATGCAAATGTATTCTGTGACTTTGAACAAGGATACAGTCATACAAGTTAGTAAACAAGTACTGGAGTGGATTAAATCCTTTTTATCATCAATTTCTATATTGATATTTGAGATCCAATATTGGACATTTGTTGCTTCCATCCAAAAGGTAAATAATATATTTTGGTGAAAATTTTGTACACATTTTGTTATCTAGGTAACACGTACAATACTCTTGTATAATCTCCACGTAGTGGAAATTGACAGCTAAACTAGTCCGTTAAAAAGAGAAGCCTGAACAAGGCCTTTTTTTTTGATAAGGCGGCAAAAAATGTTCCCGCACACCTCGTCGTTCGGGGCAACGAACAGGGTAGTGTGGGGCCCTCACCCACTAAAGAACTCGCCGTGTGCTGTCTCTCGGCCTTTATTGGCGGGCCACTGGAACTATGTTACATTCCTTCAGTGGTCAGCCTGAACAAGGCCTAACCAACATTAAAGTGAAAAATAAAGTGATCTTTCAACGTATTTCCTGGTATATTTTAAGTCAAAAGATTCTCACGAGGACTTGTGAACTCTGCTACTGTGGGCTAAGGCATGATCCTCTATCATTCAAAAATATAATCTATTTAAAAAACAGCTTACCAGTGAAATTACAAACGGTGAAATTAACCTTTCTTCTTGCAAATTGATAATTTCTTTAGAAAATGAATTAATGTTGATTGTTTGAATGGGAACGCGCTAAATAGATCAAGCTGATTTTAATTTAAAAGGTTTTGTGAATTCTTTTCATTGATAATGATGGTTCTCGATAAACTTCTTAACAATATACACTACCTACCAACTATACAGTACAAATATTCAATACAGTCTTTAGAAGAAGTCTGGGTATCGGATCAGCACCGAGATGCCCGGACACCGAGATAGAGCTGATCGCAAGACAGTAACTACCATTCGAGGCAAGGAACCTACGGCGGTTTTTACTCGTAAAGAAATGCTGTTGCTTAATGCTCAAATAGTACAGATACATTCCTGCCATGCCAAGTAGTGTTTCGCCGTGTGGGGCTGGCTTTAG
Source organism: Leucoma salicis (assembly GCA_948253155.1). Taxonomy (NCBI): domain Eukaryota; kingdom Metazoa; phylum Arthropoda; class Insecta; order Lepidoptera; family Erebidae; genus Leucoma; species Leucoma salicis. The sequence goes on along the minus strand of OX411820.1, from coordinate 4,745,604 downwards.
AAATGTCCCACCCTTCTCCACCCATGGGAGTCGTAAGAGCCGAATGAGGGAATACCGGGGGGAGTGGGCAGCAGCACTTCCTTGAGTAGGTATTAACAACATCCACTGCGATCGCCAACCCGCCTGCCAAGCGTGGCGATTACGGCACTATCCCCCATTCTTGGGGAGGCCTATGTCCAGCAGTGGACGTTAAAAGGCTGATGGATGGATGGATGCCAAGTAGTATAGATTCAGTTCCATATAATTATTTCAGAAGTCTCAAAGAGAGGAAGAGTAGGTATGAAAGAGAGTATTGGTGTAAAGATGCGAAAGGGAATGCACTGATGGTTCGGACATATAAAAAGAATTCCGGACACTCGTCCGAAATTCTTTAATTGACTGCGTAAGAAGATATACAATGCATATTGAAGGAAGGTGGAGTCAGGAGTCCCCAAAACCGGCGAGCGTTTATGAATAGAATTATGAATGTTGAGGAAGCGAGAGATGTATGCAAGAATAGAGCCTTTTGGCACTCTGTTCTCCCTGCCTACCCTGCAAGGGTAGTTGCATTATGGTAAGTAGTAAGTAGTAGTCTTAAATAGTTTATCTGAACCGGATGTTTTAGTGACGCTTTGTCATATACCTATAACAAAATATATTATCAACGTTTAAAGTTTTTTTCTTTCTGTCTAGCTGATTGTTACGGCTAATCTCCGCAACTTTCAGTGGCAGATTAATGATGCTTAGGTCACTTTCATTTTGGAAAAATAATTAATGTTCCGCAAACAGAAAAAATACTAAATTCTAGGTTCAAGGTATTATGTATATATTTGATTGTCCTTATAAAAGTAATAAATAACCCGTCTAAATTACGAATACTTGACAAAACGTCCACTCATATAAATATTCATCGATACGAAAGTATTTCTATTTCGATGTATATTCTATAGCTTTTATTAGCATAACTAAGGAATATGCTATTGTCTTCTGAGTATCTCGAATGTGATTCAAAGTAGCTACGCCATATTGAAGGCAACATTATTATTTATTCTATTGTGAAGCACGAATTTATTATACATTAAACGGAGAAAATTGTAAGTCACGATATATTTTTATTTGTAAGTATATCTTTAAGATCTTATATACCACTAGCCTTTGCGCCGCGGCTTCGCCGCAGCCAAAAGCTAGTTTTTCGGTCATATCTCAGGTTCCCCATATAGTAGCGGGATAAAATGTATACCAGTTTTTAAGTCTAATCAAGGTCTTTCAAATAAAAAAAGTTGCATCAAAATCCGTCCAGTAGTTTCTGCGTGATGCGCGAACAAACAAACAGACGAACAGACAAACAGTCAAAAATTCTAAAAAAAAATGTTTTGGGTTTAGACACGCCTATTACAGCCATTTTTTCTCAAAAATCTTGAATGTACAGACACAGCTCTGTTACAATTTTATATATATAAAAATGTAAATTTTGTATAGATTATAAAAAATTTATACGTACTTAATATCATTGGTATCCATTTCTAACAACTTAAATCTCGATATGTTTTGCATCGAGCCAAAATATTAATATTATATTAATTTCAGAGAAAAAAAAAGTGGTTTTTCATGGTAAGCAACGTGTTAGCTATGCACTCTAAAGACTGATGATGGTCTCCAGACCAATTTCGGTCTTGGCGGCCAGCGCCAATGGGCACTAGCAACTACGCGGGAGATGTTGTAGTGCACGAGCGTGTAAAACTAGTGCACTCTCACAGTCCGGAGGGACGGTATTCATGGCTGAAGAGAGATCGGGCGCAAAGCAAACGGCTTTGCAATGTTTCTGATGTACGGGTATGAAACGCCGCCAATTTTAAAGAAGATTAATTGATAATTAAAATAAAAGCTGAATAGTTTTTTTGGTGATGACCAGCAATCGCATATATTGCACTATCGCAGTAAAATAATATAATAGTTAATGTAGTGCTATATAGAAGAATGAATGGGTCAGTCTACCACTATGGTAGAATCTTGCTCTTACCAACATTAAAGAAAAGGCTTTACTGGGAAAAACCCACTTTCCTACAAAAAATGTAAAAATAGACATTCCTCCTGATAAGTTTCGTACGGCGAGTGAGAGCGCCGTAGGGCATAATGGCCTCCTTGTTCTCTTGCTTATTTTTATACTATGTGGATAGCAAATAAGCATATGACCCACCTGATGATAAGCGGTTCCTGTAGCCTATAGTCAACAACAGCAGAGGCATCACTCACACGTCGCCATCTCCAAGGAAAGGGATGAGAGGTGGAGTTTGGGCCTCCGACGCTCTCACTCACCTATGAAACACAGCTGTAGGATTACCCATTGTTTCACGCGAATATGCAAGTAGTATTTCCGAGCCCAATCATGCTGAGATAAACAAGGCTCTACCACAAAATACGCAACATCAGCTTTATTCTCCATCCTTTGATATCCCTCTCCACTTAGCATCCCTTTATATAGGGTTGGCATTGCACGGGTGATTACTTAATCACTTACTATGGAATGGGGCGTTATTTATCATCATTATAGTACTTTTTTCTTAAGCTATTACTGTCCACACGTTAGGCACGGGTTACCTCTCAAAGAGTGAGGGTCTCATACCATGGTCCACCACAACTGGCTTAGCGGGAATTGGCAGACTCCACAAGCCGTCGAAAATGTCCCTTAGACATGTAGGTTCTAAGGAACTTTACTTTCACCGACCAGTGATAATGTGTGCATAACTGGTAATAATCAGAAGGGTTCTCTATATATCAGACTGGAGATTATATTAAAATCCCTAACGGCGTAACGACGACGTAAGGGAGCGAGTAGGTATGAAACAGAGTATTGGTGTAAAGTTGCGAAAGGGAATGCTCCGATGGTTCGGACATGTGGAACGAATGCTGGACAAGCGACTGGTTAAGAAGATATACAAAACAGAAAGTGGAAGGATGTAGGTGCAGGGGAAGACCGAGATCCACCTAGCTAGACTGGACCAAATCGGTCATGTATTGAAGGAATGTGAAGTCAGGAGTCTTCAAAAATGGCGAGCGTATATGCAGAGAATTATGAATGTTGAAGAAGCGAGATATTATTATGTATGCAAGAATGAAGCCTTTCGGCACTCTGTTTTATCTACTTACCCCGCAAGGGAGATGGCGTGATAAGGTGAGTAAGTAAAATCGTGAACGGCGTATAATCAAGGATATTGTATTGTCAGGTAATCACAATGGAAATCATTTTCCCTGAATACAATGAACAATAAAGAAAGAGCAAGACTCGTTTCAAAGTTTCGGGCTTGATGAACGTTTCTACGAACGTGTTTAGTGTTTATCTGAACTAGAGCGAAATCTTTCCATTCGTGATCCGAGGACTGTTACTTTTCATTGTCTCCGGCTTTTGCAGAATTTAAATATTTCGTTTTATTGGCTTTTGAAGACTTTATCAATGATATAATGCGATTTTATGTTTATCATTTCAATTAAAAAAAAATTTTTTCTTAGAATTTTTGTTTACGTGCCACTAAAAAATAGTAAACGGCTATTTTATGTTTTTTTATTTTGTTTAACATCTCATTATGATAATATATCGGGAACCTAAGGTATGTCGAAAAATTACTTTTTTCTGTAGCGGAGCCATGGATAAGCTAACTATTCTGAAACATTGGCAAACTCAAAATATCACAGAACCAAATATTTTTTTAATTATTGCAGACGAGCCACGGCTCACCTGATGGTAAGTGGTAAACGTCGCTCAAGGACTCAACTATACTGAGAGTACTGTTAAGCCGCTGGGCTGCTCACCATTTCATTTCACAGATATGATTTTATTATGTAAGAATTAACGGCCTGGCAATCTCCTGCGACAACCAAAACATACCGATGTGCTTTATGACCAGTCACACGGGAGAGGGTGGTAGCAACCCGCTCGGACGATAGCAAGTGAGTACTCCCACTTGGTATACAGCTCTACCACCAGTAATGCAATGGGTGATGATCGCTTATTTCTCTTAGTCGCCTCGTATGATACCCGTGGGAAAGAATGGGGTGGTGACACTAGTATTCTTAGTCTGTCATCACACGGACTATAGATCTTTTGATTCAGTTTTTTGTCTTTACCTTTTTTTATTATCCGTCCATCGATCAGCCTTTCAACGTCCACCGCTGGACATAGGCCTCCCCAAGAGAACGCCACAACGAGCGGTCCCGTCATGGTGGATAATGCCGTAATCGCTACGCTTGGCAGGCGGGTTAGCGATCGCAGTGGATGTTGTTAATACTCGAGAGAGTGTTGCTGCCCACTACCCCGGTATTACCTCAGGCGGCTCTTACGATTCCCGTGGGTAGAGAGGGGTGGGACAATTCTAAAGCCGGCCCCACACGTTCGTTTTTTTATTAACTTTTTTCCAAAAACATAAGTACCAATAAATAATAAATTATATTCAACAATACTATTTACTTGCAGTATATGCGAGTAAGAGTGACTGGGAAAAATACTGTGGTTTGTTTTATATTTGCAAATCCATCCAGCATCACAATGTATTTATACCGTTCGACTGCGTATTAAACCTTGGTTGAATGTCTCCTTTATAGCAAATACGAATACAATATAGTTTGAGCAATGTCGTATATTCCTCCTATTTCTTTTCTGTGTTCACGAAAACACAATCACTTATAATGGTTCGTGATATTGACACGAATAATATTCACCGCATATTCACAGTAAATTCACAGTAAATTGCCGGATCTTTTCACGTTTCAAATTATTCTAGTATAGGTTATTTGCGTGTATCCCTTGTGAGTTGGATGTAGCATACTTTACTACAAGATATGAACAATAATCTTGCTTTGAGAAGGTAATGTTTTACGATTCTTCACGTTACATCACATATAAATGACAATTTCAAAATAGATAGGTACACAATTTCTTTTGCTATTTTTGATGCTAGTAAAACATTTTCTTTTCCCCGTCTCTTCCTATGGGAGTCGTATAAGCCGACTAAGGGATTACCGGGGGACCGGACAGCAGCGTTCCCCTGTGTATTAAAACATTCTCTGCAATCAACAACCCGCCTGCCAAGCGTGGCGATTATGGTAAAACCTCCATTTTGGGGAGGCCTATGTCCAGCAGTGGACGATGGAAGGCTGATGGATGGATGAATGAAAACATTTTCCCCGTTTAAGAATTATTTGACCTTCCTTTTATTTACTAATTAGAGACCCGCCCTTGCCTCAAACAGATGCAATTTATAAATACAAAAAATTATGTAAAATTAAGAAGGATCCTTATTTAAATAAATGTTAACAGTATGTAATTCTTTCCATCTATAATATAGTATATATAAAAATGTTTGATTGTCTGTTTGTTACGGTTTTACGCCATAACTACAAATAAATATAAACTAGCATTCGCCCGCGGCTCCGACTCAGGCAAAAGCTAGAAAGGTTCTTAAGTAATGTATCTTAAGTTCCATACATTTAAGCGTACTCTCGTTTCAATGTCGCATACCGTGAATACAACTTTTAAAGTCTAATCAAGAGATATCAAACAAAAATAGTTTTTTCAAAAGACATTCAGTAGTTTTCACGTGATGTGCGAACAAACAGACAAACACTAAAGGAAATCGTTTTTGTTCACGCCTAAATAGCTTAAAGCAAATTTTTTTTTTTCAAATATCGCCTTACCTACAATAGTACAGATGTGAAAGTTTGTATGTTTGAATGTTTGTTACTCAATTACGCAATTTATCCGTGTGGTGATGGACTAAGTATACAAGTGTCACCACCCCATTCTTTCCTACGGGTGTCGTACGAGGCGTCTAAGGGAAGTAAGCAATCACTCATTGCATTACTGGTGGTAGGGCTGGGTACCAAGTGGGAGTACTCACTTGCTATCGGTCCCGAACGGGTTGGTACCGCCGTCTCCCGTGTGACCGGCCATGAAGCACATCAGTGTGTTTTGGTTATAGCAGGAGATAGCTGTTTATTTTTTCATTTCATATCTGTGAAAAGAAATGGTGAGCAGAGGCTTAACAATACCCCTAGTATAGTTGAGTCTATAAGCGACAGTTACTATTTACCATCAGGTGGGGCGTGGTTCGTCTGCCACCATACGCAATAAAAAAATATAAAAAAAACGCTAAAACGTCTGAACAGATTTGGATGATATTCAGTACACATAAATAGTTCACTACCTGGTATAACACATAGAATACCTTTTATACTGAAAAAATATTAGGTTCCTCTGGGATAGCAATTTTTGCATAGAAATACCATAAATTGAAGTATTTATATATATTATAATGACCCAATTCTAAGCTCTACGCAGACGAAGTCGTGCAGTAGCACCTAGTTTTAGTTACATTACTTATAACATTTTTAACTGGCAACTAACACGGTTCGATTACGTCGACCCGGATTCGAGCATCCGTTGCTTATTATTAAGGCGAGTGAGCCGAATGTAATCGATCCTAAACGTGACTCGCTTCCTGGTAGTTAGATTTTGAGTTTTTAAATATCTCATGTTACTTCCGATTCGTATATACTGTTAGTAATGTTTGGACATCCTATAATTTATTACAAAGTGTGAAATCAAAAATAACATTATCGAGCCTCCAATCCTGCTCGTGAATGTTATTTTCGATTTCACATTTCCGCACTTTGTGTTATATTTATATGGCTAAGTATGTCAAATGCTAAATACATATATAAAAAAATCAAAATAATATATCCTATAATTTATTTAAAAATAACTTACACTACTAGCCTGCTCATACGTAGGTCTACAGGTCTTGGGTTCAACTCTAGAAACTTTTCTCCGCTAAGTATTTAAGAAGTGACTTGCGCCCGATATCCTACCGGAAATTATTCACTAACCTTCGGGTTAAGGGATTAGGAGATAAGGGATTGGAAATACCTATGAAGTAATCCAACACAGTACCACTGGTCCGTAAAAACAGGCGGAGAGACGGCACACGGCGGGTTTATTTAGTGGGTTTACCCCACACTCGTTGCCCGAACCGTTCGTTGTCAGCATGATGCTATGCTATGTGAGCACAGCGCTGATTTTCAGTGCGAACCTACGATGACGCACGGACGCCAAGTCGAAACACAATGCTCTAATTAAACTTAGCATCACGCCTGTATTCCCTGAAGGGGTAGGCAGAGGTGTATTACACACCCACGACTCGCCAGCTATGTTTAAGTCCCACGTTATTTCAAGTATCCTTGACAAGAATTAATTATTTTTTAACACAGGCCTTTAGCTGAGTCTTTATCAGCACGCATTTATGAGTATTGTGTCATTTGCAGTCACATTGGGCTATTTACAGTCACATTGGCCATTTTTTTTCTATAACCTAATACTACTACTATTCTCCTACTGTAGGACTCTCAGGTCTCATCTCCGAGTGAGATTAGGAGGAGATGTAGACCAACATGAGGCTTCACAAGTTAGTAAACATCTCGGAGAGCCGGTTTCCTCACGATATTCTTCATCGAGCAATGCTTAACTGTGAATAATTCCGGTTCGAAGGACGATAACAAATTTGTTATTGTTATATTTCAGATACAGCGGACACAACTTCTTCGCCGATCAAAGAAATAAATGCAGCGTTGAAAGCGTGTACGTTCGGACGTTTTCATATACAATTGCTGTTTATTGCTTTTGTGGGGTTAGTGTCAGGGGTGCTAGTCAGCAGTACGACAGGGTTTCTGCTGCCAGTTGCTGAGTGCGATTTAAAAATGACTTTAATAAGAAAAGGATTATTGAATGCAATACCTTATATTGGTGAGCTGTTTTTACATTTTTTTTTATAATTACTATATAATTATTTTATTTTATTAGTCTTATAGTGTACTACTTTCTGCCTAATATTTCGTCTGCCTGGGCTTCAAAATTAGACCCATAGAGTCGTTTAGGCGTCTTCAAGAATAGACGAAGTATATTATTCCCAACAAATTTCATCTAAATCCGTTTAGTCATGCAGGCGTTATTGATGGACAATATTCAAACATCTTCATAGCCTTTCACACCTATGGATCCTTATTGACATAATTAGGATTGCCTCATCGGATCTATGTATGTAAATTCATTTGATAGATGGAGTCTCTCAATAAAACGATAGGAAACATGTAAAATAGGTATTTTATACGTATATTGCCGGAATAAAATATAAGTATCACCATTCGTTCCTACGCATGTCGTGCGAGGCGTCTAAGGAAAGTAAGAAAAAGCTAACTGGGAACCAACTGGGAGTTCTCACATGTTACCTAGCCCAAGTGGGTCGGCAACACCGTCTGCTTTGTAACAGACCGTGAATTACGTCAGTGTTCTTTGGTTGTAGCGGCAGAAAGGCATTCATTAATTTATTTTCCATCCGCAAAACGAAATGATGAGTTTGGCAGAATTGTTGAGTCCATGAAAAATGCTTAGACACATTCCACTGATAGTATAACAACAGTGGTAAAATGTAATAATGAAATATAGATATTTAAATTCTTTACTGTGTATAAAGAATGGATATTAACTCAAATTCAAATGAAAAAATATATTTAATTCATAGGCTCATTATATAGCACTTAAAATCATCAAAGTTACTAATAACTAACACGAGGGCTTGAGGCAAGTGTATCCGCAATGTCGCGATTGCAATCGTCACAAGCGGCCGGATTCCGTAGTAAGGTTTTTCATAAGAAGAACCCGCCAAGAAACTCTTCGATTATTGTTCAAGATGAATCATGCTCTATTTGATGACAAGTAAATTTTAACACATTATGGACCTTTTAATATTAGAGGCACCAGTAAAAAGGTTTCTTACCAAGAAGATCAACTGTAATGCTTAGGGGCAAGATGGGGAGAATATTATCTCTGTTTTGTTTGTTTAATATATTATATTTCTTTCCAGGAATGCTATTATCATCAGTAATAGCCGGTTTCCTAACAGACGCTTTCGGCAGGAAAATATTTTTAGTTTCTGGATTTGGAGGCATCTTTATATTCACAATTGTATCTGCGTCCAGTCAGACTTATGAAGTTCTTGTAGTTATGAAATTTTTTGAAGGTGTATTGTAAGTAGCCAGTAACATAATTATATTTTTTGAAGTGAAAACTTCTATAGGAGGGTTTGATTAGGGAGTAAATTCATGCAAGTTGTTATCGACATGGTCACGTGATGTGTTAACGATAACACTATATCTATTCCTATTAGTATAACTTATTGCACTGAGCCAACTGAGAATGATGAAATGAATAATTTTAAATAATATTTTTTTTATGAATAAATGAATAATTTTGATTTACAAGTTTTAATCAAACAATTAATTTGGATATTCAAAAATAACAACTGTTTGTTTATAGTTTTAAGGTTTCACTTCTGTCGGCAGTCCTCATGACTGTTTTTTTTTCTTAACTCGTCGTTGGATCTTTAGTCTAAATGAAATTGATTTCAGCTATACTACCTACATCGTCTTCATAATACTTTTTACTTTACTGGATAGCGATGCAAGTTGCAAAAAGTTGAGGAATGCCTTGCGTGGTAACGAACTCTGACTTGGGAATAAGCTCGATACTCTTGTCTTTACAATCCTTGGTATTTTATAAGGAAATGATCACCCTTTTATCACTGAACCCGTAAGCACAATTAGTGAAATACTTTATTTTATCTTAGTGACTTAAATCCCATGTAATAGCCATATGGATATATCGAGTAGGCATTTTAGACACTTCGGTGTTTCATGAGTCGTGGATTCGAATCTCAGCCGAAAGCTATATTTTTCTTTATTCATAATAATGTATTCTAGTTTATAGTTTGTGAATGTGGAAATAGAGAACTGTACTGCGAGTGGGATACGAACCTGCGTCCCTTCCAGCAGCCATCACAGCAACCGACGGCCATTCCCAATCTCGACATCACATTTGTCGTTACGACCCAAATTTCAATGTAGTGAGTTTATTTTGATCGAGCGCTCGCAGTAAAATCTTTTTCCACATTCACAAATAATTTCTTCTTTAAAGTAGCTGAGCATGTCAAGTGCTAAAATAAAGATCAAAATGCAGTTTATAGTTGACCACGTGAGTGTTTGAATTTAACAAATGAAATATACAGCGGGTTAAAATACTTTTATTTTAAACGAATAATATTCAAATTCAGCATTTGATTCGTTAGTAGCTCGGTAGTCTGTCTTACACGGCTCGTCTTTTAATTCTTTTATTAAATTACTTAAATGTCGGGCCAAGCAAGGTTTGTTAAGATTTATAATAACCTTGACCGTTACTCTGAATATTTTCTCAGCCTTTTTCATTTGAAATTCCTGGAAGACTTAAAATGCCCGGCATTATTTATACACACAAAGGAATGCTGCTTTAAGCTCAAGTAATTGTTTCGTAACAATGATGAAATCTGTATCTTTATGATACTGAAACTCGGCTGTTACATTTCAAATCCAAATTGTGTAATCCCTAGAGGTTGCAATAAAGTTCTCGTTAAAGTGAAAAATTAGAGAAAGTGGAACGCTGTTCTAAAACAAGAAACAGAGTCACAAAACAAATAAAACAAATGTTATTTAGTAGCTCTAATATTATAATTGATTTTAGTAAATGTTGGTTTCAAGGTTGGTCAAGTTCAAGTTGGATGATGTTGAAAACATTTTGCAAAAAGAAAATTGAGTGTGAATCTTTATTTTTCCAAGGGCTGTGCATAACATTGGAACAAATATATTTAATGTGGTACACAAATACTTGCTTACGTCTTTAAAATACCTTTTTTATTCTTAATTACTAAAACGACATACCTATTTGAGTCAATTAAAATGGACGTTTATAAATATAATTCTTACATTATTATAATAAACGTGAAAGTTTCTATATTTTGATGTTTATTACTCAATCACGTAAAAAGGGTTGAACAGATGTGGATTAAATTTTCCACACAAATAGTCTATTACCTGATTTCACATATAAAATAATACATATCCCAGAAAATTGTCAGGTTCTTGTGGGATAACTATTATTGCATAAAATGACTCATATTGCCTTAACTCTGAAGTCCACGGAAATAAAGTTACGGGCAGAAATTAGTACTGTAAAAAATAAACATTTTAAGTCCAATTGGAAGTATATTTATAAAAACATCTCCATAGAAATATAAACTTAAAATAAACGGACTCTAATAGGATATATCATAACAATGCAGTTGTAGTGTACTAATAAAATCAAAGTCTGCAAAGATAGTCGTATCAAGTTCAAGCACGTGATCTAACCTCATGGTACACACCTCTGGACTTGCCCATTTTCTTAAAACATATGTATGTATTTATTTACAAAAGAATCACTGTTCTGTGAAGAGAAACATCTTGTGGAAGCCTGTGGGTCTAGCCAAGTTGCATTCTATGATCGTTAACGCTAATAGTAAACTATTAAAATGTATGGAAATTTGACATCGCTATCGTTATGTCACGTGACTTAGCGTTATAGATATTGTTAAAGACTTAGATAAATATAGGTTATTTATCTATGGTTAAAGATGTCAAATTCCCATACATTTAAATAGTTTTCTATTAGCGTTAGTGATCATATAACGCAATTTGGCTACGCCCACTGATTATCTCGACGACGTTTGAATTCTGCCAAACCCCTTTAGTCCAGGATGGTAAACTTTAGCTTTAAGTCCCTTTTGCTCTCTAAGTATTCATAACAGTAATAGGATGAGAAAAAAATTAGGAGCTCTCTCAAAATCAGTTTTTATTGTGCAATTTTTCCGTATAATTTCAGATTTGCAGCATCGTTTAGTGCACTAGTGACTTTAACATCAGAGTTTTGCCACAACGGGATTAGGGACCGGGTCATGTTGTGTCAGTCTTCGTTCGCAGCCATTTCACACATTGTGATAGCACTTATGTCTTGGGGCTTGCTCACTTATGACTGGAAATTTTCTTTCCTAGACGGAAAATTTGGTAAGTTTAAGCAAAGGCTTTTTTATACAATACTAGATATAACCCGGTGAACTTCGCATCACCTTTTTTTTTGTTAAGGCGGGAATAAATGTTCCTAACCGCACACCCCCTCGTTCGGGGCAACGAACAGGGTAGTGTGGGGCCTTCACCCACTAAAGAAACCCGCCGTGTGCCGTCTCTCCCCCTTTAGTAGCGGGCAACTAGAACTATGTTACATTCCTTCGGTGGTCCAACTTTGCATCACCTGCAATTTATTTTATCAGTAATTATCTATACCAATCAATCTGCATTGTCTAAGATTTGAATTTAAATAGGTTATTAAATTAATCTTGCGTGTGATTAAACTAAATTAGAATGATTGACAGTAGCTGTTATTTCGTCGTCTGTTGTCAGGTACTTACATGATTCAAAGAGGCGATTTTCATACAAAATTTAGTTTAATTTAATTTTTCAACTGTTTTTGAGGGATTTCTCTTATTTTTCTTGTTTCTAAACCACCCCAGTATTAGGGCGAACAAAACAAAAAAATAAAAGAATTATCCACATCGATCAATCCAGAATAACAAACAAACAGCAATTGATTTATATATATGTATACTAGCTGACCAGGCGAACTTCGTACCGTTATATTTATTTTTCGGAGAACTATCGTGGTGCCACCTACCGGGTCCAAATGCGAATGTAAGCCATTCCGGTACTTACTCAAACATACACAAATAAATTCGTCAAGATCGGTCCAGCCGTTTAGGAGGAGTTCAGTGACAAGAATTATATATATATAAAGATATAAGATAGATACTACACTGGGAAGCTACCTACCCACAGATGCCGAGAATAGCAGAAAAATAGTTAAAGGGTAATTTAATCAGGCATTATCCCTGAACGAAATCTAATATTAAAAAGGCCTTTTTTTGTTAAGAATGAAGGTAACCACACCAAATAGGACTATCCTCTTTGGTGTGGCATCTCACCCACTAAATAAACAGGCTGTGTGTCGTTTCTTCACTTGACGGACTTCTGGGACTGACAATATTTCAATGATTGTACCGATGATTGGTTATTTCGAGCAAATTATGCTCTAACTAACACTGCTTCGATTTGCGTATTAAGTTAACTAATTTTAGTTAAGTTTACTTGTTAATGATGTTTTGGAGGCAGCATCTTTCTTGCTACTTTAATTAAAATTATGCTTATAAAATTGTATACTTATTTGCTTATTGTGGCAGACGAGCCACAGCCCACTTGGTGGTAAGTGGTGGTAACCACATTATAAAGCTATAGCAGAGCTATGGCTGTCCTTTTCAGATATTTGAGAAAAAAAATGTATTTTGGCGTCTCTGAACACAATACAATATTATAACAATTTCGACTGTTTGTTTGATCGAGCTTTACACAAAACCTAATGTACGGATTTTGATTAAACTTGCTCTTGTTTAGACTTAACAACATTTTATCCGCTATGATTATGTCGGGAACCTGACATATAACCTAAAAACTAGCTTTTGGCGGTCGAGCCGCCGACAAAGGCTATATAAAAGTATAGTCAAGCTGCTGCTCATTCTTCTTTATTTCACGGATGAGGAAAAAAAAGATGATTTATAAAAATGGCTCATGAATTTCTTGCCGGGTTCAGATTATAAAAGTTTGGTTACTTGTGGTGATTACTACAAGCACGCGCGTTATAAATTATTTAGTCCACTTTGAAAATACAAGATATACTATACATACAATAAATATGCTTACTATGACAATTTTGAAGACATAAATTTGGCCTATTCAACGAATTTTTTTATTAAAAAGTATTTACAATTATATAATTGCATAGACATTTTACATAATCAACTGAAAACTTGAAACATAAATACGTAGAAAATCAATTTAACACGCCTTTTAGCTTGATCAGATACAGATTTATAGATACTCATGTAAAAGAAAGATCTCCATAAACAACTATCAAGTTCAGAGAAACTATAATTGAGTTTTCTTATTCTGGCAAACTTTTTAGGTATAAATAAGTCCGAGTTTGTGGCATCCCATTAGTGAGATGTATTACGAGTAGAAGTTCTTTCTGTATGTATCAGCAAAAATATGTTGCGAGACTATGAGCACGTATCAAACAGCGCAACGTTAAATGAAGAACGGCGCCCCACCAGATGCGCCAACGTTAACTGGTCCAGGTTGCAGGGAATCGTTGTGTGCAGTCAGCGCAAGACCGCTCGTTGTGGCATTCTCTTAAGGAGACTTATGCCCACCACTGAAGGAATGTAATATGGTTCCGGTGGCCTGCCAATAAAGGCGGAGAGACAGCACACGGCGGGTTTCTTTAGTGGGTGAGGGCCCCACACTACCTTGTTCGTTGCCCCGAACGACGGGGTGTGCGGTTAGGGACATTTTTTCTCGCCTTAACAAGGAGAACTGTGCCCTGATGGACGGATGAACACTAAAGAGTTATTTTCACTTTATTTCACCATTGGCTATGTCTTGCATGCTTTTGTATAATTAGCACCTGCAATCGCAGTAATGATGTTGAAATCGTTGGTATCTAATAAATTTAAAGATATTAGGTACAATTCGTAGAAAATATTCTCACAATAATTAATTTTAAAAGATAACCAAACATGCCAATCCTGTCGTGATTACAAGAAATAATAAGTTAAATAAATAAATAAATAAATACACAACGTCCTCTGGTCCCAAACTAAGCTTGGATAACGTTTGTGCTATGGGTACCAGATTACGGATATAATACATATATTACACATTTTTTTTTGTAAATACATTCATATAATAGATAGAAAACACTCAGACGCAGTACAAATATCTGTGTTCATCAATCAAATAATTGTCCTGAGTGGGAATCGAACCGATCTCATGCACGGAAGTCGGTTACACTACCGAATACGCCACGAGGCTCGTCAAAAGAAAGTTAAAAGAAATAAAATGAGATAACAGTATCACTATTTTTTTTCATACTACTACGATGATGACAAACAAGCACGATTCCTCTGATGATAAACATTTACCGTAAATATCCAACAGCACAGGGGAACTCACAACAAGTCATAGAAGGTATAACATTAGTAAGGAGATAATGACGAAAAGACTGAGGCCTCCGGCTCTCTCGTTCACCGTTTAAACACAACAGTAAGACTATTATATAATGGATGTTTTAGGAGGAGAGCCTACCACTCATCCACGGATTTTCAATCCCGGTTATCTTTGGACAGAATAACCTAAGATTGCCAATCCGCACTCTCACAGATAGAGGAGAATGTGATAATAGCAAAGTAGCATACACGATAATGACAAAAAACTCACCAACGCGACACAACCATGCGATACGGTAGAGCTCTCAGAACCACAATATTGCAATATTCCGCAAAAATCCGAACACAAATTCGACACGTGTTTCGCCTCTAAACGAGGCATTCTCAAGAACGCTCGGCAACAAATGAGGCCAGTACAACAGTAGTAGAGTATCTACCGCTGATTCACGCCAATCTTCTATCAGAAGGTGGTATTTACCCAGCCACCCAGCCCATTGATGCTGCGAGAATCAGGCTTTACCACATCATTATATTGTTAGTTTATTTTTCAAATTGTTATTATTACTTATTTCATAGACATATATATGTAATTAAATCTCTAACTACAGGAGCTGTTTCATTAGAATATGATGTCACCCTTCGTAATACGTCATAACATATTCATATTATGACTAAACCATTAATGCGTATGGGACTCCCTCCGGCTTTCAGCTAACGGCTTTAATCACTAATATACCTGATATACCAACTATGTGTATCAATCTAGCCTCATAAATGCTAGTCATAATGTTTTGTGACTATAACAAAACACTTTGATACTCGAAACGTATTTACCTCGTAAACTGTGAGTGGTACATAACATAAAACTATTATTATATTTATTGGTCTATGTGTGGTCTGAATGATGTTATAGTGGTCTGCCACTAAACGTAATAATGTTTACTGTTGTTGTAACTATATAATTAGCTTGTTTTACAAGATATTGCATGCCGTGTGGGGCCGGCTTTAGAATTGTCCCACCCCTCTCTACCCACGGGAGTCGTAAGAGCTGACTGAGGGAATACCGGGGGAGTGGGCAGCAGCACTCCCTCGAGTATTAAGAACATCCACTGCGATCGCCAACCTGCCTGCCAAGCGTGGCGATTACGGCATAATCCCCCATTCTTGGGGAGGCCTATGTCCAGCAGTGGACGTTGAAAGGCTGATGGATGGATGGATGACAAGATATTCCGTTTGTTTATTGATTAGATGTTTACATCTTTATGGTATGGTGGGATAATTAAATATTTTACGTGAAAATAATTTGGGTTAGTATAATGGAGTCTCCATACCCGTAGACTTTATTATATAAATACGTTACTCTACAAAACACTAATTATTTATGCAAAAATAGCTAATACATAGCACAGGAACTATAAATTTTTCCTGAACAAAAAGTACCAGGAGGACCACTGTTTCAGTAGTTTCATGTTGAAAGCGTAACAAACAAGCAAACTCACTTTCGTATTTGTAATACGTATTTAGTAAGAAAAAAGAAGTTGTTTATTATCATAAATACAGGTTGCCTCTAGATGAGGCGACTGTGCAAACTGCTTAAGAAGGTGCTCGCGGACTGTCTCGTCCGGAACCGCGAGGATGTCGGGCCGTGGCTGTCAAAATCGCAGTTCGGGTTCAGGGCAGTCTCCACCACAATAGGTGCACTGGCTGCCCTGAAAACCCTGGCCAACGAGGCAGCGGCCAGAAGGGAGGTCGTTCTGGCAGTCTCGCTCGATATCGAAAACGCCTTCAACAGTCTCCCTCATGGGGTGTTGAAGGAAGCGCTCCAATTCCATGGAGTGCCTCCATATCTCCGGAGGCTGTTGGAGGCATACCTCGAGGGGAGGCACGTACTCTGGGAGAGGGGCGACGAATGCCTATACCGCCATCGGGTGGATCGCGGCGTTCTACAGGGATCTGTCCTTAGCTCGATCCTGTTAGAGATCCTGCTAGATTCGATTGGGTCCTGTGGGGCCAGCTCCTTCCCGGGATGGGGGTCGTTTGCTATGCAGATGAAACCCTCATCACCGTGAAATCGGCTTCGAGGAGGCTGTGCGATTGGCGGAAGTTGGAGTCGCGCTTGTCGTTGACCGGATCGCCAGTGCAAACTCAAATGAAATATCTGGGTCTGCAATAAGTGGAAATTCGGACCGCACTTTGCCCACCTTGCCCCTACGCACGTTAATTCTGCCGCGGCCTTGGGTAGGCTTCTGCCCAAACATTGGAAGTCCAGGACCGTCCTGCCGCCGACTCTACAGCGGTATTCTGCGGTCTATGGCGCTGTATGGTGCCCCGATCTGGGTGGACGCACTCACCGCTTTTAATAAGGCCACATTGCGACGTCCGCAGAGGGCCATAGCGGTGAGGGCCATTAGACGGTACCGTACGGGTTTTGCCGTGTGGGGCCGGCTTTAGAATTGTCCCACCCCTCTCCACCAATTGGGAGTCGTAAAAGCCGACTGAGGGAATACCTTGGGAGTGGGCAGCAGCACTCCTTCGAGTATTAACAAAATCCACTGCGATCGCCAACCCACCTGCCAAGCGTGTTGATTACGGCACTATCCCCCATTCTCGGGGAGGCTTATGTCCAGCAGTGGACGTTAAAAGGTTCAGTTTTAGGTTGACGTAGTTGCCTACCGGACACGGGTGCTTCGGTAAGTACCTGCATCGTATTAGTAGAGAAGGAGCCCCCGGATGACACGAACTCACGTGCTACTCGGCACGCAAGTCGACAACGTGCGCCACACTCTGGAGGAATGCCCCGCCTGGGGGCCCCCTGGCTGAGTAGTTTATCCGCTATATCGACCGCTCGTATTTGTATTATGGGTTCGATTCCCACGCCGTACAATCCTTTGTGTGATCCACAAATAATTGTTCTGACCCAGAGGTGTACTTTGAATCCGTGAAATTGTATGTATGTAAAGTTCCCTTACGATGTAGGGATAATTACCTAGAGCAAGGTGTTGTATGTTTTATAAAAAAGTAAGAAATAAATCATGAAATGAGACATTGTATAAATTAGCAATTGTAATAATTATATGAATTAACTCTCAGTTAATATTTATAGGCATAACATCGTATGGCCTTAGTACTGAAAAAAAAACATAGCATCACGCCTGTATTCCCCGAAGGGGTAGGCAGAGGTGTATTACACACCCACGACTCGCCAGCTATGTTTAAGTCCCACGTAATAGGGGGCGAGCCCATTGACGTCTACCGGGCACTTTTCCAAACTCCGGGCTGCTACTGAGAATTTTTCTTTTTAGAAAAAAGCTCAATAACGTTGCCCGACCCGGGGATCGAACCCGAGACCTTATGATTAGCAGTCGCATACACTACCTACTACTACTTAGCACTGAAAGATGTAAAAAATAATAAAAACTCTCTTCTCAATATTCTAGTTCAAAAATAAAAGAAAGTTAACATTACCATAGCTGAACAGAATCACGAGCAGTTTAAACGGTAGCGAAAAAATATTAAGTAGGATTTCTTTTGCTCACTTTTACAATTTTCGTAATGTTGTTTTTCTTGGCATTGAGTGTAATATATAGTAATGTTGTTTTTCAGTGCTCAACACGTGGAATTTTTATCTTTACGCCATGTCATTATGGTCCCTAGCAGCCTGCTTAATGTACGGATTATTCGTGCCAGAAAGTCCTAAATATCTGGTGACGCAGAATAAATATAATGAAGCGAGGAATATTTTGATAAAAGTTTATATGCAGAACACCGGAAAACCCGCTGAATCTTATCCTGTAAGTAATTTTAGTCAGATAAATTACACCTTACAAAACCAACTCCATTCTGACACGTCACGTAACAAGATGGCAGATAAATATAAATTCGAGATTATTAAGAAAACGTTTATCGTAAATACGATAAACAATGAATATAAATAAATTTGTTTTGACAGCATACGAGTAGTTCACCGTTTTTATACTTATATGTTTTAATTGTCCGGGACAAATTATTTGTCCCAGCATGAATCGGTCGGCATGATCCCGCGATCACCACTTCCCCAATTACCATCCTCTTACAAAAGATCAACTTGAAACAATGGTAGGTACTCCTGCTTTTGTGTTTCGTATGGTGAGTGCGAGCGCTGGAGGAACAAACCCCTTTCTTATCCGTCAACTCCTTTTCTTTTTTTTTTGTCGTTTTATTTTTTGTTAAGGCGGGAAAAAAATACCTAACCACACAACCCCATCGTTTGGGGCAACGAACAGGATAGCGTGGGGCCCTCACCCACTAAATAAACCCGCCATGTGACGTCTCTCCGCCTGTATTGGCTATGTTACATTACTTCAGTGGTATTCTCGTCACAATCATGAGGTCTCGGGTTCGATCCCCGGGTCGGGCAAAGTTATTGAGCTTTTTCCTAAAAAGAAAAATTTTCAGTAGCAGCCCGGAGTTTGGAAATGTGCCCGGTAGACGTCAATAGGCTCGCCCCCTATTACGTGGGACTCAAACATAGCTGGCGAGTCGTGGGTGTATAATACGCCTCTGCCTACCCCTTCGGGGAATACAGGCGTGATGCTATGTTTTTATGTTCCTCGTCACATCTTATCCCTTTCCATAGAGTAAGAGATGCGCGAGTGATACCTATAATTTGTTTTTATATTTCGTATTCGAGTTAAAATACTATAATAAGTTATTTTATAATGATTTAATATAGAAATTGTACCTATAAAGTCTGCCTTCATAGTTTCAAAAAGAAAGATCATAACATTAATTAAATTAAATTGTATTTTAAAAATCTTGAATTGAAATATCACTAGACGTTTGATATTTCAATCTTTTTTATTTGATGAGTAAGGTGAATATAAAATTACAACTTAATTTAGAATTTATCTTACTGCTATAGATATGATTTCATTAATTTATATTTATTTCATTAATTTTATTTAATGGAATAAAAGTAAAATAAAGTTGAACGTTTTCTGTTTAATAATAAACGTTTTAATGTATTCAGCTAATGATCGCCTGTGTTTAATAGGCATGTCATTGTATGTATGTATAGTATGAATGTAATGCGAAAGTGGAAGGATGTGGGTACAGGGAGACACTGATGCTCACCTATCTAGACCAAATCGATCCTGTATTGAAGGAATGTAGAGTCAGGGGTCTCCGAAACCGGTGAGCGTGTATGAAGAGAATTATGAATGTTGAGGAAGCGATGCGAGAGATGTATGCAAGAATAGAGCCTATTGGCACTCTTTTCTCTCTGCCTACCCTGCAAGGGAAATGGCGTGATGATAAGTAGTAAGTATTGAATAATTGTATGTAGGTATATATAGGATAAAATAATTTTAAGTGTCATAATTATGATGATAGGAAGTATGTACCTATTGTAAATCTTTAACTTATTAGTTTTTGCGTTTAATGTCTCTAGATACGTTATTTTAATTTCCTCTATATATCCTTCAGTATCAGTAACGAATAGCTGATGCCATAATACAAATTCCTCAATTTTATAACAAAACTAGTTGCTACCCGCAACTTTGTCCTTGCGGAATTTAGTTATTTACATTTTTTGTGCCCTAATTATTTTTATTAAATAAAAGTAACCGAAATGACTCCTTGTATAATCAGCGTTTTACCAGTACCGTGTTGGAGATTAGCCGGAACAAATAAAACAGACAGTTAGCCAGACAGACAGACCCCTTTAAAAAAATGGCATTAAACATAAAAAAAACCCTTTAAAAAATGACATTTTGTTTTAGGTTGCATAAACACTTTCATATGAATGTAGTAAAAAGCTGTTATTTAAACATTACAAAGTCACTTCGTACGTCTATACTAATCCATCCATCCATCCATCAGCCTATTAAAGTCCACTGCTGGACATAGGCCTCCCCAAGAATGAGGGATAGTGCCGTAATCGCCACGCTTGGCAGGCGGGTTGGCGATCGCAGGTGGATGTTGTTAATACTCGAAGGAGTGCTGCTGCCCACTCCCTCGGTATTCCCTCAGTCGGCTCTTATGACTCCCATTGGTGGAGAGGGGTAGGACAATTCTAAAGCCGGCCCCACACGGCAAACTATTACAAAACTGTAATTAAGCTGTCGGCTTAGATAGTTAAGAAAAAAATACTGTATTTAAGCTACTTAGTCATCTCTGAGTCCGAAATAATACCTATTATTCTAGAATTTTTGTATGTTTCTCTGATTTTTAGTTTGCCCATCACGCAACACAAACTATTGAACGGATTTTTATGAAGCTTTTTTGTTTAATAGATTTTGATTGAACTTAAAATTATTATATTAAGAACCTAAAGTAAAGTTCGCCATGTGGGGCCGGCACCAAGAATAGCTCCATCCCGTATCTTCCTACGTAAAATCCGACTAAGGGATTACCGGGGGACCGGGCAGCAGCGTTCCCCTGTGTACTAAAAACATCACTGCGATCGCCAACCCGCCTGCCAAGCGTGGCGATTATGGTAAAACCCCCATTTTGGGGAGGCCTATGTCCAGCAGTGGACGATAAAAGGCTGATGGATGGATGGATGGAAAGTAAAATCAAAAGACTATCTTCGGTTAATAATGGCACTGTACTAAAAATAATTTTATTTTATGTAGTATGCAAACATTTGGAAGGACAAATCGAAGCACTCAACAGACGAAGGATCTGCCCATCAAAGAAATACCTTCAAACATCATATCGTAGTTGGTCTCCACAATATCAAACCAATGTTTAGAAAACCTTTAGTTATACATCTTGTACTAATATGCGTTATGAACTGTGCTATAATGGCTGTGTGAGTATATTTCTATTTTGAAGCACATAGGTAAATACCCAAGAAAATAATATATTATTTTTTTTGATGATATAAAAACATTTTGATAATTTTTATATATATTTTTTAACATTTGACATACTTAGCCTTATTAATTTAACACAAAGTGTGAAAATGTGAAATCTAAAATAATATTCACGAGCAGGATTTAAACCTGCATTTGATGGAATACCGTCCAAGACACTTTACCAATTCGGCCATCGTGACAATTGCTTGGAACTGCGAATTTCAATAAGACTTGAAATTTTTGAATTCTTAACGTCTTGGGTGAAGTCTCTCGATTTCTAATTTAGAACTGTGACAACCTGAGTCAGGATGATAAATAACAGCCCGGACCAACTACGTGCCTTCCGAAGCATGGACAGATCAGTTGTCACCAAATAAGAGTCACTTTTTTGGTCACCCATCTGATACCAGCCGAGGCAAAGTTGCTTAACCTGGCCGATCATTAAAACTGCTAGTGATCAACTCTGGGTGTCCTAATGGGTGGTCGTCAAAAATAAAGCTCATGAAAGCATCGTGATTTGATAAGTACCTAACTATTGTGCTCTGAAATGCTAACGTAAAAGTTTTCACCTTTTAAAGCTCCAAACTTACTATATTGTTGAATTTTCAGATATAACGTATTCAGGCTTTGGTTTCCGCAAGTATCGGCGATAGTTGAAAACTATCAAGGAGATGGACAAGACTTATGTGTAATGTTGGATACGTATACGGGCAATTTAAAAGCCACAACAATAAATACCTCACAAGTAGACATTTGTGTGCCAGTTAGTATCTATTTTTCTGTTTAGGTGAGAAAAAAATTACCTAACCGCACACTCCGTCGTTTGGGGCAACAAAAAAAACATGCGGGGCAGTCTTTGGGGACTGCCGATAGAAGTGAAAACGAAGTAACTTGTGAATTGTATCGTCGAGCTATTAGATTACTATTTTTGAATTATTTTTGGTTTGTAAAGAAGTGTTAATGACCAATTACCAATATTGCTCGACGATACAATTCACAATAAGTTACCTAGTTTTCACTTCTATCGGAGCGTTCGATGACGATGACGCGAGTTTCCATGATTTTTGTTCATCCAAAAAGTGCTCAACGCGCCTAAAGAAGTTTTCACTTCAAAATGGGCCGTGTGGGGTATAACTCACTAAATAAATACGCCGTGTGCCGTCTCTCCGGCTATATTTTCGGGCTACTGGAAATGTGTGATATTACTTCAATGGTAGTACCAACTAAATTTTATTCTCATAAAACTTGCGGTGCTTATATACATTGTAACGTGACAGTAGCACTATTTACACGCCACACGCACAACATTACATATATTATACACATCCACTCTAGGAAATTACTTTTGAATTGAGTACACCTTTCATAAATACTTTAACTGCCTCTGTGGTGCAGTGGTAGTATGAGTGACCCCTGATCATTAGGTCTCGGTTTTGATACCCGGGTCGGACAGTGTTATTGAGCGTTTTCGAAAAATAAAAATTCTCAGTAGCAGGAGATAGAAATGTGACTTAAACATAGCTATAAACATTCGTTACAAAGATCAAAAAAGTGACAGTAATTTTCATGTAATTTGAATTTATTTAGATATTTTTATATATATTTTTAGCAATTGACATGCTTAGCACTATACATTAAACAGAATGTGAAAAATGTGAAATCGAAAATATTTATAGGGTTTGCGTCATTATTAGGTAAAAATCTTAATTGTAAAATTAAGTTTACCTGATCGGTATAATGTATGAAAATACTTCCGACAGATGGCGCAGACGTCACCCAAAGCCATTAAGTATGAATGTGTTATCGAAATTAGCAGTCAGGAGCAATTGTCACGATAGCTGAATTGGCACAGCATCTGGACGGTATCCAGGAGATGCAGGTTCATATCCTGCTTGTGACTGTTATTTTCGATTTCACATTTTTCACTTTGTGTTTAATGTAATATGAATTTTTATTGGAAATCGAAAAATGCGGCTTGCCCTATGGTAACAGTAATATTAAGAGCTGATATTAATATTTTAATACGCCTATTATTTAATATGCCTAAACGAAACTTTCAATTGGGCTCTAAAAAAGAAAATGTAAATCTTTGTTACTTTGGTGGACCATAATATTATAACAAGTATCAGTAATATTTGTCAAAGAAAATCTCTGTAATCAAGCATAAATGATTAACACAGGCTATAATTAAAAAAAATCTGATTCCAGTGACCAAAACTTATAAATTAATTAAGAACCTCTAATATAAAATATAACACTTTGGCAGAAAAATAATTACTACCTATACTAGAATAGGCATCCCAAAGGCACCCTGCATTTTTCCCTGTTCCACAGTAGAATGATAATATATTATGGTGAAGTGTTTTGTAAATGATATCTACGAAGAGTAATGTCGCAGAGTGGATTGGATTAAAATGGATTTGAAAGCCCACAATGTATTTGTGGTGGTCTTTCTGATTTTTAATTACCTACAAAATAATTAAATAACTAATTAATTAGAAAGAAAAACAGGAAGGACCAATAAATTATAGCTATTACATTCACACGATACTTGAAAAGTGTTTGTCAATTAATTGATGACAGTAGTAAAAAGCCTTGGCCCAATTACTGCTGTTATTTACAACAGGCCACGATACGGTATGTAAAAGCGCTTACAATAAATAAGTGACAATTCTGTTATTATTTATTTATTTACTAGGTTAAACTGGTGAGTAAATGTAAAAAAAACAGCTTATTGGTGGAAATACAGAAAGAGAGTAATCTTTTTTTTCTTTCAATTTTAATTTTATTCTGGACCATTCTCCTTTTATTTTGAATGCTAAATATTACTACTATAACTAGTAGTACCTATAACTAACGCTTGAATGATTGGCTAAAAAGTAACCTTCCTCTGGATGGCATCGGTCACCGATGCCAAATAAATATAATAACATAAATATAAAGTGAGTACCTGAACATCTCCGTGCGTTTAAAGGCACGTTAAACAATCGGTCCGCGCTGTCAAATAACCCTCTAGCTGTTGTTGTGTCTTTGTTACGTCATGATGGCTTAGTTGGCAAAGTATCTTTAAGGGTTATCCAGAAAACACATGTTCAAATCCTGCTCGCGGCTATTATTTTCGATATCCCATTTCCGTAGCATTTTCCATTTTCACACGTCAAATGCCTAACAAATATATAACAATAATAACAATAATAGTTAATAATAATAGTTCAATATAGATAAGATTTTAGAGTGTTAAGATGTAACTAGCTATAAAAGTTAAATTTTTAATTAGAATTACGGGGTGACATCGTCATTGTTGACCGAGTCCCCTTAAATAAAGATTAAAAAAAAAAACAATAATATATGCAAACGTTATAGATTTTATCGAACATATTGAATAAAATATACGCATAGCTTCGTTACAAGTAATTGGGAGGCATTGAAACAATTTCGTATTCATTAAATAAGTATTGACAAAGGCACTCACATAAAAAAGAAACGTAATTGCCCCAGAAAACAGCGATCTTGCGATAAATGAAGGATAATAAGAATAGAATCTGATCAAGAATGTATATAAAGCTTGATTTTGCTGAAGATTAAATACTTGTTTGGATTTATCTAATAATATAAAACGTGATTATTTCCGAATCTAGCAGAAAATAGTTTATTGTCGGATAAGTAGACGCTAAGTACTCGTACATAAAATTATTAGTGACAACAATGTCAAACAAACTTACCTTGTTGGCAATGGATTTGTCAGATAATCAGGAAAATTAAATGCAATGAGTTACTCGTATAAAAGAGCTTCCTGAATCTATTACAAATAAGGGTAATTAATAATAGCGAAATATGAAAAAATAATATGTAGCGCCATTACCCTGAACCGGAGACCACTAGCATATGAAAGTGTGGGTGCTCCTCGTGGGGATAATAATAAAACGTCGGTGAGCACTGGTTATATTCGTATATTAACTACATTGCGTTCTGTCCGACTGAACTTTTTTTTTAGGCGGGAAAAAATGTTCCTAACCGCACACCCCGTCGTTCGAAAGGGTCAGGAGGTAGAGATGCAATAGAGAAGGGGATGTCTGATTTACGTATTTCTTTTTGTTTTTAAAAAAATAACTACACCTTGAACTAAAGAATGGCTTCTGAGCAGCGTTTGGGAAGCTAAGGAAGATTTTCTCGTCCAATATTCCGCAGTGTCTGAAAACGAAGGTCTACGACCAGTGTGTGTTACCAGTGATGACATAATGGAATAGACAGGTGGTCTCTGAATGTAGGCTTCGTATCAAGGCTCAAAGTCGCTCAGCGGGCCATGGAGCGGGCTATACTTGGTATTTCCCAACATGATAGAATTCGTAATACGGAAATCCGTAGGAGAACGAGAGTGACCGACATAGCCCGCCAGGTTGCCATGCTGAAGTGGCAATGGGCAGGCCACAACGGTCGACGAACCGACAACCGTTGCGGAAGAAAGGTTCTCAAGTGGCGACCACGTATCGGGCGGCGCAGCGTAGGACAGCCCCCCACCAAAAGGACCGACGATCTGGTCAAAGCCACAGGGAGCCGTTGGATACGGTCGGCACAGGATTACTCGTTGTGGCGTTCTCTTGGGGAGGCCTATATCCAGCAGTGGACATCGAAAGGCTGATGGATGGATGAAGGGAACTAAGGAATAATCCTTGCATCGTGGGGGACTTTTCAAACATACAATTTCACGGACACAAAGTAGATCCAGATTCAAAATAGTACATTGTTACACTAGGGATGAAAGCAAGCCTCGAACTATTGGAGCCACTGAAACACTGTGCTTTTAATTACGAATACGAGGAAACTAAAAATAAAAATCATGAATTAGCTAAAGAAAAAATGGGAGACTTTAAAAAATTGAATTTGGAATCGACGTTTTCCCACTGATCTTGTTTTTTTTCTGTAGCCTGTCAGCTATTCAGCCATTATTTTTAAAGATATATTTGCAACTATATTAAAACAAAGTCATATAAAACACAAATTATTTAATAAATACTTAACTTTATTTTATTTCAATTTTACATCGCGCTGTAATTGACTGGCTGTACAGAAAATAGAACTGTTTTTTTTATAATTACTCAACTGTCAGTTGAAAGTAATTCTCCCTAGGGCTGAAAATTATTACTTTCAACCCGTTCCTCAGGCAACTTCAAGCCTACTTTCAGAGTATGAGTAATAAAAAAACCATTTACTGATCACACAAAGAGTTGTCCTGTGTGGGAATCGAACCCACAACACTCGAGTGGGAGGCCGGTATCTAAACCACTCCGCCATCTGTGCATTTCATTTACCAAACGAAATACAACAGGAAAGATCCCTACTATTATTTTATGGTGATATACTATGATAGGGTGGTGCTTTCCTTCGAACTGGCGCATTAATGACTGGATTATCGGATCGAATCAATCGAGTGTTGTGAAGAATATTAAAATCTTACCTTTTTTACAGACAAAAAGCGGCAATGAAACATATATAAACAGTATTATAATAGGATGTGTGAGCTTGTTACCTTACTTCATCACAGGAATCTTAGTAAATAAAGTTAGTAAAAAGAGGCTGATAATAGTTTCTGGTTTAATATGTGTCGCTGGTTCCATCAGCCTACGCTGGGCCAATAGTATAGCGGCTATAGTTTCCCTGTTCTCTTTGACTATAGCAATCTCTCAAGTCATGTTGAGTTTGAGTCAGGCGTTGACCGTGGAAGTGTTTGGGACCACAACGAGGTGAGAATCATTATTTTATTGTTTAACATTAAAATGTATTAATTGCCCATGAGTTTGTTGCCCAGTTCATCTCATGAAAGACTTCTCTATGGAATCTGGCCGCTTGTGGCGATTGCAATCGCCATTTTCTTATTGCGGATGCACTCGCCTCAAGCGCCACACGCAACTAACTGATAATTTTTGGCTGGATTGCCCTTCGGTAATTATCCTCGAGCACTTCGGGAAACAATATTTCTGTCAACAATATTATCATGTAGATATTTATTTGCATTAGCAAATATGCTTAGCGCACATTGTACAATATTTAATTACATGATTGTGTAATGTTTGTGCGCCAATTAAGATGGTATAGAGAAAAGGTTTATTTATTGTTTGATATATATTGATCTGTTATGTGTGTTTTTACGCAATTTTATATAATACTAGCCTTTGCCCACGGCTCCGCTGCAGCCAAAAGCTAGTTTTTAGGTTGTATCTCAGGTTCCCGATATCCATCCATCCATCCATCAGCCTTTTAACGTCCACTGCTGAACATAGGCCTCCCCAAGAATAGGGGATAGTGCCGTAATCTCCACGCTTGGCAGGCGGGTTGGCGATCGCAGTGGATGTTGTTAATACTCGAAGGAGTGCTGCTGCCCACTCCCCCGGTATTCCCTCAGTCGGCTCTTACGACTCCCATGGGTGGAGAGGGGTGGGACAATTCTAAAGCCGGCCCCACACGGCATAACCGATTCGTAGCCGTTCCCGATATAGTAGCGGAATAAAATGTATACCAGTTTTTAAGTTTAATCAAGAGCTATCAAATAAAAAAGTTGCATCAAAATCGGTTAAGTAGTTTTTGCATGATGCGCGAACGAGATCAAACAGACAAAAATTAAAAAAAAAAATAGTTTTGTTTTTAGACACGCCTACATAGCCTATAACAGTAATTTTTTCTCACATATCTTAAATGTATGACACAGCTCTGTTAAAAATTTATAATAGTACCCATATAAAAAAAAATTTGTGCAAGGAAATTCTTAGTTAACACACACCTCTTACTAATGTAACGAAATGTCTAGAATTTATTAATCTTAAGACTTAACTAAGGTAAGCTGTGCAAATAGATTTTTTGGAACTTAAAATGCCGAAAAAAAATATATGCCGAAAAGAAATGCATTGCGTAAACAGAGCAACAGACAGATGCAGACTGTGACATTGCTTTTTAGTATAGAAAAGATGTTTTTTTTTAGAACGCAATAACTATTATAATTTATAATTAATCAGAGACCATGTTAGTGCGCGAGACCAGTGACAATTATTCTTACTATCTTAATTTTTAGGCTACCGATTAGCTTATCAAAACAAACAAGAACAGAACAACAATTATAGCCAGAAAATTAGTCACAAAAACATATCATTAATTAGAGCGTTTAATTTAAACAATAACTTATCTAAAGATTTTAGTCGGCATCAAAACGTAACAATCTGTTTAAAATAAAGATAATAAATAATACAAATTCAACGATAAATTATAAAATAAAATAATTAAAAGGGTCGAACAGCTTCTTAACTGAAGGGAAAATTAATATAGCCTATTGTAAATAACACAATAAATAAACGTCACTAATTTAATCAAGAAAAAGACATTTAAAAGATGGCACAGCCGCCATTGTTTTTTGTTCGGTCACTGAATCAAGTGTAGCCATTCTCTAACGGTGAGTGTTTAAAGTACATATTGTGCTTCAGAAACCAAAAGTACTTAACTTCGATCATCAATACTAACAAGAAACAGTGTCCCGAGCAAAATCAAGCTAAAAACTGTCCGTGTGAATATATACTTATACAGCTACATCTGTTTACTAATGAACTGAGACAAAGGTTTTAAAACAGTTTTAAGTTCAACCTAATTACAATCATGGCACTTAGTAATAAAGTCACAAATCTTTAAAATATTATCTTACATTTAAGGTCCTTCGTCACAAAAAACGAGCAAAGCAATAATTTATTACTGCCACTTAAAAGTGAAAAGACAAATAACATTTACTGTGAAATCAAACTTAAATAGCAAAAAATAAAGTAATTTTTGAAGTAAACAAAATACGAGCTCACTTATTAAGTGCGCTCTTATTTACCGAGACGTATTTTTCGGGTCGACGCGAAGTCTATTTGCATTTTTGATCGAAGGTACTCAAATATAATGTTTTTATGGTCCATACAGATCACTAGAATCTTGAATAAAAATCCGAGTTCGATCTAGTTCTAAAGTCAACAGTTATCGAAATATGTTGGTCACGTAGGTCACATAGGCAATCGATCTATATAAATATCAGCAAAAAACCAAACAGATTTTCAAACTGCCAAGCCTAAAGAAATTTGGGATAAAGCTAGATAGATGATTATAATCTAACGATACCCAATAAATATTCATATATAAAGAGAAGCCTAAGGCGAATGTAGCAAGCTGTATTGAATATATTAATTTAATTTTCAGGACCTTCGCCATATCCTTGATGATGGTTAGCGGGCGTGTTGGTACACTGGCGGGTAATATCTGTTTCCCTATACTTTTAAATATGGGTTGCGGCGTACCGTTCTTCGCTATAGGAGGACTTATGGTTTGTAAGTATTAAAAACTCCTACGAGTCTTAAAGTTTTCTATTTTGCGAAACTTCTATCGAAAACCTCGAAGACATATGCCGCTTTATCTTTCAGAATTTAACCGACTCAAATCTTGTTTTTTTAGTGCATATTTCATCGTAAGAACTATTTTTACATTAACTTTGGGTAGTTTCAATTGTATTAAAAGTGTTATGCCAACATTTTATAGAGATTCTTGATGTTTAAACATGAAAATGATTGCCACCATTTCGGTACAAACTAGTTTAGGATGTTCAAATTGTGATGTAAATTTGCCATACAGAATTTTTGCTCATTCTTAGTTTTTTTTTAATCAAACGGATACTGATAGCAACGTCAAAGATCCATTTTTCGATATTGTCAGCAGTTTTTCAGTTGGAATTTCGACCCGGTCGATATTTCGTTTTTTCTTGACGATCTTGGAAACGTAAATATACGTGCAAGCGGTACACGTTTATTACCCTATTTTTTTAATATATTATTGTATGATTATGTTTCAGTAGTGATTTGTGTCCGTACGTTTTCGCAATAATAAATTTATTTCTTAATGAAAAACAAAGTGTGTGTTTACAAAAAGCTGCAGTTTATTTAAAATATGTTTTGAAATATAATATCAACATAGAAGGATTTCAAATCACATGCTCAACACATTTTGTATCTCTATGTGTGATTTATTGGATTATTTTGAGCTTCAAATTGTCTTTGATACAACTTAATAGTCCTATTGATTTCAATATTTAGGAACTATTACACTTTTCATAACATATAAGAATAAGTTGTAATTTGACATGTAAAATAAATATTCACGGACATTTCACACAACGTCCTCTGGTCCCAAACTAAGCTTAACGCTTGTGCTACGGGTACCAGATTAAGGATATAATATATTACTTTTTTTTTGTAAATACATACATGTCAAACTCAAACTCAAACTGTTTATTCAAATAGGAACATTTAGTACACTTATGAACGTCATATTACAAATTATAAGAAATACCAATATTAAATTTTAAAGAACAAATTAATACACAGATATTACATACACTCAAGACAAAAAAATGTAATCGATAGAAAACACCCAGATGCGACGAAATAATTGTCCTGAGTGGGAATCGAACCCATGACCTCGTGCATGAAAATCGATTACACTACCGACTACGCCACGAGGCTCGCCTTATATGGCTTTTCATATAATTTATTGGAGTTTGTGAGCTAGATATTGTCGACGTCTTGCCCGTTCGAGACACTGGACTGACTTCTATTACAAATTCTAAATTACACGATCTTACTACGATATATTAATCTAAAAACGGCTACTGCAATCATGTGCAGTATTCTTGTGATCAATTGCAAAAGTGAGTCTATTAGCTACTGAAGTTGTTTAGATTTCAGTCGTATTAATAACTGTAGTAATGCATTGCCTTATACAATTGAGACTAAATAAAAACCTCTTATCCCCATAGCTTATACCGGTCGTTGGTACATTAATCAATCACATAAGTTTAATAGGTACCTATCTATTATAAGAAAACAGATAATCGAATTCCACGCTCTTCAAAGCTCTCACAAAATTGCTGTTTTTGTAATATAGAAAAGTTCTAAAGTCATATTTGGCTGGTTCTCGGAATCGCCGCGAAGCCGCGTGCGTGATAAAGTAATTGTATTTGACTTTGTTCTTGTAAAACTTTTTGTTTTATTCTTTGTATATGGAAATGAAACTTTTATGCTCAGAAGAACAAAGAGTTATGCGTGTCTTTGGTTCAACAGAACATTAATAACATTCTGTTTGCTCATACTATTCCACATATCACAGGGTTTTATATATTGCCGTCGACACAGACTAACTGATTGGTAAGCAGTAATGGGAGGTTTATTCTCTCAGGTTATGACAGTGAGTTAATGGACAATGTACCCGTTTTAACATACACACTTTTGCACTGTTAGCTAGTCTATAGCCAATACTATTTAATAATGGAAAATCCTCTACTATCAAATGCGATTTGAATAATAAAATATCAATCTTCCCATACCTTGGTAAGTACTTATAGGAAGATTGGTAAAGGGTTATAAAATATATTTAAAAACAAAATTAGCATTACGCCTGTATTCTCCGAAGGGGTAGGCAGAGGTGTATTACACACCTACGACTGGGTCCTCCGTGGCCGGCTTCCCCCCGGGCTGGGCGTAATTTGCTAGGCAGACGATAAGCTCGTCACAGCCTGGGGCAGGACCCTCTAGGAGGCGGCAACGCTGGCCACCTCAGGTACCGCGGAGGTGGTCAGGCGGATCGAGGCGCTGGGGCTTAGGGTGGCCCTTGAAAAGTCAGAGGCCCTACTCTTCCATAGGCGCCGATGGTGCATGGCCAATGGTGTGGGACTTCCGATCCAGGCCCACATCAAATATCTGGGCCTGGTTTTGGATGGACGGTGGCACTTTGACAAGCACTTCCGCCGTCTTGCGTCAAAGCTCGTCGGCACGGCGTCCGCCCTCGGGCGACTGATGCCGAATTTGGGCGGACCGAGTCTCGCGTTTCGACGACTCTACGCGGGGGTAGTACGGTCGATGGCACTGTACGGCGCGCCCGCGTGGGCGGAATCCCTGGCCGCTCGCAATAGGGCCCTTCTGTGGCGTCCACAGAGGGTCGTAGCGGTCAGGGCAATACGCGAGTACCACACGGTCCCGACCGATGCAGCCTGCGCGTTGACCGGAACCCCCCCGTGGGATCTCGAGGCGGAGGTGCTCGCCGACGTCTATCTGCGGTCGTCGACGGCGCGGGCGGGGGGCAGCCGCCCCTCGCCGAGCGCAATCTCATCGTGGCGGGAAGATGCCTGCCACGCCATCGTCCTAAAGTGAAGGTCTCGGCTGGAGACGCCCCGGGCCGGTCTCTGGACCGTAGGGGTGCTCCAGCCGATCTTGGAAGAATGGGCAGGGCGGCAGCACGGGGTCCTCACCTTCCGGTTGGTGCAGGTTTTGTCGGGGCATGGTTGCTTCGACAAATACCTGCAAATGGTCGCTAGGAGGGAGACGACCTCAGGCTGTCACCACTGCGACTGCGACGAGGACTCGTCGCAGCACACGCTCGAGTCGTGCCCGGCCTGGGATGTGCAGCGCCGGGAACTCGTTGCAGTTACAGGCGTGGACCTGTCGCTGCCGGCCGTTGCGCGAGCGATGGTTGGCAGTGACAGGGCCTGGACCGCGGTCGCCGCCTTCTGCGAGGCTGTCATCTCGCGGAAGGAGGTGGCGGAGAGCATAATAATTCGTAAACGAAAAAAAAGACTCGATTAGTAAAGTATTTCGGTCGTTATCGTGTTAACATACATTACCTACATGGACGTCCAAGACATAACTTTTTTAAACAGTTTTATAACTAGTATAAATAACAAAAATAGCACAAACAATAAATATCATGAGTGTTAAAGATAGTGTTTTTTCTTGATTTGTGTGTTTATATATATATACTAGCAGTGCCCGCGGACTCCGTTCCGCGTTAGAAATATTTTTGTCCTGGCCCGTTTGTCCCTAGTAATACTTCAGGTTAAAAGTTCGGGATAAATAAAAATTATGATGGAAAAGATTTTTTTTTTATTTTGTTTTTTTTATTGTATTTTTATTTATTTTATTGTTTTTTGTATGTTTTGTTTTTTTATGTTACAGTTTTTTGTTGTTATTTTTATTACTTGATGTTAATATACACTATTTACATCATGTTTACTTATTTTAATTGTTCAAAACTTCTCGATATACTATATTAGTAGTAATGTTATCATTTGGTACTAAAATATATTGTCTTTCAGGAGTTCCAACCCAAGATAAGCCAACATATAACTGCCCATGGGAAAAACAGTGCTTTCTCAGGTCAATGCCCACCAGAGAAAACGTTTGACCCTGGGACTTCTTAATAGTGAGGGCAAAAGAGACCTTGACGGGATCATCATCATCATCATCATCAGCCTTTTAACGTCCACTGCTGGACATAGGCCTCCCCAAGAGAACACCACAATGAGCGGTCCCGTCATGGGGGATAATGCCGTAATCGCCACGCTTGGCAGGCGGGTTAGCGATCGCAGTGGATGTTGTTAATACTCTCTCTCTCTCTTCTCTTGACGGGATACTGTAACCTTTTAAACGGTATAGGTAAATCAGGTGGAATCATGGGTATCCGAGGAATATAAGCAAGTTGTCCCACTGCTGGCCCTGTGAGAATGGTCGTCACGATTATATTCTCCCGCAACTCTTTTATGAGCAGCCTTGTGCCATTACACGTGTTGGGGTGTCTCAAGTTCCTTAAAAGCACGATAGGAATGTCAACTTTTAGCATAAGGTCGTGGGGAGGTAAGCCAGAAGGACTCAAAGAATTTAAAAATTCTTGAGGATAGTGCACTGTATAATATTGAGGATATTACACACCGTGTCAATGGACTTATAGTGTTTGACTTGACCGGGAATTTTTCCTAAAATTATTTTATTTATCTCATTCACTGAATCGTTTCTGGGTGAGACTATTGCCCTAGAACAAAGCCAATGATAATCTATTTCCATTAAACTTTCAAGACCGGGATATATTGCGTCTATCAGATCTTCTAACCTGTGTAATATGTGACCTAACCGATTGTCAAGTTTAATGTCATCCCTACTGTTGTTGTTAGGACAGCAAATTTTTCCTTCTCCAAGATTCAGTAGTTGATGCGGAAAGTCGTTATCGTAGTTGTCGCTCAAGTGGGCTCTCATGTTTGTCCGTAAATTGAGAGTTTCAACGGAACTCCATAAGCATGATAATTTTAAGCATGCCCTGATGACATCAGCGCGTGTTCCTTTTGTTATTACTGGCAGCATTTGCCGAAAATCGCCCGCAAAAACAAAAGTAACACCACCCATATCAGCGTCTGAGTTTCTGATGTCTTTTAGCGTACGGTTCACGGCTTCAATATGAGCTATATGACTCATGGTACATTCGTCCCATATAATTAAAACATATTTATAAAGATATAAATTAATATCATATGGGCTAAATAAGCTTCACAAAAATTATTTTTAATCTACAATTTTAACAGTAAAAGCCGTTATTGCGAGTTATCCGTAGGAGATAGGCATATGCTATTGCGGATTTTGATTTTTTCTCTTTTTTACAGATTTTGATACGTTCTTTAATATTGTAGTACATTATTTTGTTATATCCTCAATAGTTTCCGCAGCGCACGCGATGAAAGCAATTTTTTTTACAACTTGGATTACATTATTCAAGTTTAAGTACAGATGCGTAATTAATTTTGGAAATTATGCCTATGACACTCCACAATAACGTAGCTTTCTATTGGTGAAATAATTTTGAAAATCGGTTCAGTAGATCCAGAGATTACCCCTTACAACGTCACAAACTCACAAACGTTACCTCTTTATAATAATAGTATAGATTTTATAAGTGCAATATATGATAAATAGAGACATTTAAAGTTTAAAAAATCTGTTGTTTTATGTAAAACGAGAGTAGTACCCATCTCAACGCTTCGCTTATGAGGCATGAAATATATTTACATGATTTTAAACAATTATATCTTTTTCAGTTGTCACGACTCTATCGTTACTATTGCCATCGACAAAGTAAGATCAAAATTAAATAAAAGGATAAATGAGATTGAAGTATTATGTAAACTATTTACAAAATTAATGCACCGCAATCTACGACCACTCTACGGATTAACCAATAAAGAAGCATTATCTATGAAGTGAAGCATAAATCATCAAGAAATTAAATTTGATTGTCATTATATAAATATATACAGTCATTCTGGGTAACTTTGACAGATTACAGCGATATTTTTCACGGTATTTTAAATGTCTTAACATTTAAATGACAATATTATACTTTGTTAGTGTCCTCAGAATATTTTTTATCCATATATAATAGTGAAAGACTATAATATCCATTTTTTATTAATTATAGAGAAAAATCTATTTTTGTAGTATGTCAAAGTTACCACCCACAAAAGTGTAACTTCGATACACATTAAATCCGTCACATAAATGAAGTAATATTTGAATATTAAATGACTTTGGGTAACATTGATTTATATTATTCTCAAATTAGGGATGTGGCTGTGGCGATACAAACATAAATTTGTAGTAGTATCATATACATATTTGTAAAAAAGGTCCATCAATCAAAATTTAACAGTTACAAGTATATATTTTTTTAATTCGCATCAAAACCTTAGTAATTAATTTATTTCCTATAATGAATAAACCGTTAAGGATATTAAAATAAAGACAAACTAAAATAATTAAAACAAACAAAAAAATATGTTAACACTTTGGTTTGAAGTGTCTATTCGCCCTACTAAATATAGAGTAAATTGTCATGTATGTAGTAAGTATGTGGAGTGCCATACAATCACAAAATATCTAAAAAGTTATTGACTGTTTCACGAACCCAAATTCGCGCGCTAATTTCGGATAAAGTTTTGACATTAACTCTGTTTGACAACTTCACTTTTATTTTAAGGCATGTTTACGAAGCTTCTTTCAAAAATAAAATCTAAAGCAAGCATTAACAAAACATATTGATTTCATAGGGAAAAACAATAAAAACATTCTCATAGTCACACTGTCAATGTTACCCGAATGAATAAAAGTTACACAGATTGACTGTAGTTACAACTAATTATAAAGGATTTCTTTGTTTTTTGACGGGCCTCGTGGCATAGTCGGTAGTGTAACCGACTTCCGTGAAGGAGGTCGTGGGTTCGATTCCCACTCCGGACAATTATTTGTGTGATGAACACAGATATTTGTAATGCATCTGGGTGTTTTCTGTCTATTATATGTATGTATTTACAAAAAAAAAAAGGAGTATATGTATTATATCCGTAATCTGGTACCCACAGCACAAGCGTTAAGCTTAGTTTGGGACCAGAGGACGTTGTGTGAAAATCTCCGTGAATATTTATTATTTTATGTCTTTGTTTAATGTATTATTATTTATTAAAATATGTGTACTCCTTGTATTAGTGTAGTTTGTTAGTGTTTTAGTTTTTTTTAAATAAAATATATAAATACCTTATTATTTTTATTTTTTGTGCACTTGACATGCTCGCCTGTTTGCGGGAAGGATAAACGGTGTTGACCCAAAAGTCGTAAAGTCTCTTTTCTTGATAAGTTTGTGTTAACAGTGGTATATTCTTTTTTATTTATTTATTAAACTTCAGACATAAATTATAATGGTGGTCAAGCCTAAAGGTATTCTTTACCACTCAACCAAAGGTGATGCAGAGATGATAGACGGTAGATATATGCATTTTCAGAAGAGAATAGATATTACATAAGTAAAGAATATTCCTAACATATAATATTACGAAATTATAAAATTTTAAATTATTACAAAATAATTGTATCTCAATAACATCGTAATATATTACAGTAGAGCAATGACCCTGTATATTCTGAATCCGAACAGATGGACAGTTATAAAACAAATTATATGTACATAAAATATGATGAATATCGAGAGTATATTATTCACAATAAATTAATAGAACAAGACAGCAGCGGGACTCGCACCTGCAACTCTTTGACTGTCACACAACCGCATATAAAACTTAATTTCCATTTCAAACTCGCTGATACGTCGTGGGAGTACTCGTATATATTCGTCTGCGTTATGCTAACATAAATAGTTGTTTCTTAAATCTTTAATTACTTTATATTAAATGAAGATATCACAATATTTTTTAGATAAGGGCCAAGTGATTAAATTAAAACTTTAAATACTTATTATGAAATAAATCTACGTTTACGGTTTCGGAAACCGTTGAAACAATATAGTTATCAGCCATGGACGTCTAATATCTAAGTCCACCCGTGATCATGAATGCTGTTAAGTATTCGAAACGTCGCGGAAGCAGAATATCAAGTAAACGCGATAGATTCCTTAAACGTAGTTTTATTTCATGATGTGTAACATTCGCGTAAATAACAAGAAGTATTATTTAAAAACTTAACTGCAATATATCCAGTAGTTTATTACGTGATGCGCGTATACCGGTAGGTACACCTCAATGTATTAATAAAGAAGTATTGTACACCTCTTCTTAACTTCTCATTCAACTCGTAAACTGATAGTCTGTCCTATTTTTTTTGTTGGATTAGCTAAGAAAGTTACGATTTATATGGCCCTTATTCAGACATTTTTCTTAGCCTTTTACATTAAAAAATCCTGGCCTTTAAATGCTCAACATTTATGCACAAAGGAATAATGCCTTAGCTCAAGTAATTGTCTCGTCACAATGATGAAATCTGTATCTTTATGATACTGAAACTCGGCTGCTACGTTTCAAATCCAAATTGTGTAATCTCTAGGGGTTGTAATAAGGTTCTTGTTAAAGTGAAAAGTTAGAGAGAATGGAACGTTGTTTTAAAACAAAAAACAGATACGCAAAAACAAATGAAGTCAGTTAATAAAAGGGATGTAGTTTAAAAGGTTTCATATTTTATTTATTTATATTAAATAGCAATTTCGAGGTTCAAGAAAGAAGAGGAAGAAACATAGCGCACTAAGTGATTTATCGGCTCATTCCGAATCCTATGACAAATATTTACACAAAACAAATATTTGTGTGACAAATGCAGTAAGTACTTGCTTTACTTGTTGAGAGTATCAATTATTTGAAACTACCTTAAAAGTATACAATCATAATGAACTAAGAATTTCCCAATTTGGGCGTAAAGTATAATATATTCTGGATATTGCTATCTACGTCAATCGTGCATAGGACTTCAGAATTGAATCCAAATAGGGAATATAATTATTACAAAAATGATTACGTCACTCTAGGTTACATTAATACACAAGAAGCATATATATAGGCAAGCAAGCATACGGCCAACCTGATGCAAAGCGGTTACCGTAGCTTTTAACTAACTTAACTAACATCATCACGCCATTTCCCTTGCGGGGTAGGCAGAGGAAACAGAGTGCCAGGTCTGGTTCTAGTTTCTAGGTTCTAGGTCCAGGTTATCCACTGATGGGGAGGAGGGTTTGAGGTTCGAACAATCTCACTCACCATACAAAACACAGTGACAGGAGTCACGCTGATTTCTGTAAGAAGGTCGTATTTCCTCGATCAAGCCGACCCATTCATGCTGGCATAAGGCTCTTTCATATTTTCATTTCTAGCATGATGATGTGAATATTAGTCTAAAATAGATTTTGCAACTGACTATCAAATGATCCTGTAGTAGCAGACAAGCCACTGCGCACCATGGTAACTAGTAACGCTCACATATTCAAAACTATCGCTGCTGAGTCGCTGCTCACCATCTCATTTCACTAACGGAAAATGAATGAACGGGATCTCCTGCTAAAACCAGAGCCCAATCGGGATACCCGCTTGAAAGAATGGGGTGGTGACACTTTTATTCTTAGTCCGCTACCATTCTTGGCGTCAAAAAGAAAACTTTAGTACTGTTAGGGATCGCTCAAGCTCTTTGAGATTTTGCTTTGCAGCGAAAGTACAAATATTATCTAAATCTACGGAAGAGGTACGGAGCTTAAATATTCAAGTACATTGGGCACTTTTTGAAATATAACTGTTGTTAAACTTCGCAATAAAATTTAATATTTATGCGACACGTATTTATACGCTTTGTGTACGACTACCTTAGAAAAACACATTCTCCTACCGTATCAGTGTCTTTTTTCAAAAAGAACGTTTTTCTCATTTTTTCTACATGCTCAAATTATTGAATTAAATTATCGTAAGTTTGACACAACACATTGCAGCCGTGTGGGGCCGGCTTTAGAATTGTTCCACCCCTCTCTACACATGGGAGTCGTAAGAGCCGACTGAGGGAATATCGAGGGGCGGGCAGCAGCACTCCCTCGAGTATTAACAATATCCACTGCGATCGCCAACCCGCCTGCCAAGCGTGGCGATTACGGCACTATCCTCCATTTCTTGGAGAGGCCTATGTCTAGCAGTGGACGTTGAAAGGCTGATGGATGGAAGTTTGACAGAAACTTACTATAATATTATAAATTCGAAAGTGAGTTTATTTGTTTGTGTATTTGCTGAATCTGAAGAGGACATAGACCTGCTATTAGATGAAGTAAAAAAAGGCGACGAGTAATGACAAATATTCTCTAACGCGCGTTAGAGCTCGTCATACGAACTCTCTCTAAATTTTATCGTCCGTTGACGTAAGTTTATGCGCGTTACATGTGAACTTAGCCTTATTCAAATAGTAATGTAAATTGAAATATAAATATTAAATATACGAGCACAAACTACAAATTACAATATTACAAAGTGCTCTTTAAATATTCAACTCAATTAAATTCAATAACCTTTGAATAGTCGCGAGAGGAAACTGCACAATGATACATCATGATATATCATACACCATCAACGCGGTCGATATTTGCGGAAATTCTGTGGAATGAGGCTGACTGGCCTATGTCCAGCATTGGACGATGAAAGGCTGATCGATGGATGGAGGCTGAATGACCGCATTCATAACGACGACGTAAGAGAGCGAGTAGGTATGAAAGAGAGTATTGTTGCTACTATATCGGGAGCCTGAGACATAAGCTAAAAACTAGCTTTTGGCTGCGGCGGAGCCGCAGCTGTAACAGAGCCATGTCTGTACATTTATTATATTTGAGAAAAAATTACTTTATTAGGCTATATAGGCGTGTCTGAACACAAAACGATTTTTTTTAGATTTTTGTCTGTTTATCTGTTTGTCTGCTTGTTTGTTCGGGCATCACGCAAAAACTACTAAACGGATTTTGATGAAACTTTTTTATTTGAAAGGTCTTGATTAGACTTAAAAACTGGTATAACTTTCATCTCGCTACTATATCGGGAACCTGATATATAATACAAAAACTAGCATTTGGCTGCGGCGTAGCTGCGGGCAAAGGCTAGTATAACATAAAACTTTTAATCTTTCACTTAAATCGCGCATGTGAAGCTGCTGACACCATCTAGTTTCACTATAAAAAGATATAGTTTTCTTTGTAACATTTAGGTAACTATCAACATAAAATCAATAAGGCAACATTAATTAAACTCACGTTAACCGCATGTTCTGTACCCCTGGCATAACGATGTGTGGCTTATTTGACGCTTTAGAGACTCAAATGCCTTTGGATTACCTGAATATTTTCAAAGGTTGCAATATATAGGAGCTATTACGTTTTTATCACATTGAGTCGTAATTTAACATGTGATAAAATTTGTAGAATTTATATGCAACTAGATGAAAAATAATGAAAAATTTAAATGCTCTATTTCATGACGATCGGTGGAATATTTATGTCGTGTAACAAATAAATAAAAGAACTTTCAAATTTATAATATGAATGAGGATCTATTGTAGTTAATCGCTATAAAAGGTATTTATAGTGGATGAAAGTGCACAGGAGAGGTCAATATGTCTAAAGAAGAAAGCTGAAACGTGACAATATCACTATTAAATTAGCGAATTCTTGCCAGGGACAGAAGGAACTGACAAGATAATTGAAGCTTTAAGGAACGACAATACAATCTCTTACGTGATAATATAATAGGAATGTCAAAACAGACACCTACTCTTTGTTTTTGACAGCCCTCATATTCTGTGAATATTGAGTATTACATTTAACCATACCATAAATAATCTAATAGAAGCGTATCTCTTTTATGCATGCGCAAAAGCCGGCATTATAAACACTACCTACTTCCCTTCTAGCTTCCAAAGCCACGCTATCGCCTTGCGGAAGACGTTAGGGCTGTCACCTGTACCTTATCTGCTTACTCGTGTTACATCAAAAGTGTGTCTAAGTAAACTTACTTAAAAAGATTGAGTTACTTACTGTAAAATCATACTCTATTCCATTTGCCAAGCATTGAATATATTATTATCTAAATGTAAGTGACATGGCGTTTAACGTCTATTTATTGATCACAAAATTTTATGCCGAACTGCAGAGAAAATACGCTTTAGAAGCGCAGCGGCAGTGCGGAGGCAGTGCAATAACGGCACCGTCGCTCTGAGCCCTAAATACGTTTAGGGTACCTACTTACATAAATATATAAGTAAATAACCTATTAAAATTTAAATAATAAGTATGCTAAGGAGGTTCTATAAAACTAACTAAC
This sequence comes from Leucoma salicis, assembly GCA_948253155.1. Classification (NCBI taxonomy): domain Eukaryota; kingdom Metazoa; phylum Arthropoda; class Insecta; order Lepidoptera; family Erebidae; genus Leucoma; species Leucoma salicis. Next base: position 4,703,287 of record OX411820.1, on the reverse strand, counting down.
TAATTTATCATCACGCCATTTCCCTTGCGGGGTAGGCAGAGAGAACAGAGTACCAAGAGGCTCTATTCTTGCATACATCTCTCGCTTCCTCAACATTCATAACTCTCTTCATACACGCTCGCCGGTTTAGGACACTCCTGACTTAACCTTCCTTCAATACATGACCGATTTGGTCTAGGTAGGTGAGTCTCGGTCTCCCCCTGTACCTACATCCTTCCACTTTCGCATTGTATATCTTCTTAACCAGTCGCTCGTCCAGGTTTTATTTCCACATGTCCGAACTATCGGAGCATTCCCTTTCGCATCTTTACACCAATACTCTCTTTCATACCTGCTCGCTCTCTTACGACTTAAAAGAACAGATACTTACCTACTTACACTCTGTGGTGAAATCTAGCAATGTGGTGCAAGCGATGATAAGATTTTTTTACCTACACAGACGTGTTAAATTTAGAAGGTACCCTACTTAATGATTAATAAAATTTTTTTACCTACTTACAATCTAGTTTCAATTTCATTGCAAACAAGAAAATAACTTTTAAATAATGTAGGTATAAGTAAGTTTAAAAATATCTATGAAAACACTAAAACATCGTTCCTGTCTTTATCCTTTGAGTTTCCAAAGAAACTTTGATGTGGCATTGTTTTTAAATAGTTTGTACACCCAAACACACTGCAATAGATCAAAATTGTTTACTGAGTTCTCACAATCTGTTAGCAACAACGTGTGCGCGGTGCGAACACAATGCACGCTAGATGTGAGCAGTAGGCTATTATCGTGATCTTGAAGGTCTGGGTGGAGAGTTTCGCTTCCATTATAGTATTCATTATTCTTATGGTTTAACTACTATTAAATTAACACAAAGTGTGAAAATTAACACAAAGTGTGTAATTTATTTGTCATGTGGGGCCGGCTTTAGAATTGTCCCACCCCTCTCCACCCATGGGAGTCGTAAGAGCCGACTGAGGGAATACCGAGGGAGTGGGCAGCAGTACTCCTTCGAGTATTAACAATATCCACTGCGATCGCCAACCCGCCTGCCAAGCGTGGCGATTACGGCACTATCCTCCATTTCTTGGAGAGGCCTATGTCCAGCAGTGGACGTTGAAAGGCTGATGGATGGAAGTTTGACAGAAACTTACTATAATATTATAAATTCGAAAGTGAGTTTATTTGTTTGTGTATTTGCTGAATCTGAAGAGGACATAGACCTGCTATTAGATGAAGTAAAAAAAGGCGACGAGTAATGACAAATATTCTCTAACGCGCGTTAGAGCTCGTCATACGAACTCTCTTTAAATTTTATCGTCCGTTGACGTAAGTTTATGCGCGTTACATGTGAACTTAGCCTTATTCAAATAGTAATGTAAATTGAAATATAAATATTAAATATACGAGCACAAACTACAAATTACAATATTACAAAGTGCTCTTTAAATATTCAACTCAATTAAATTCAATAACCTTTGAATAGTCGCGAGAGGAAACTGCACAATGATACATCATGATATATCATACACCATCAACGCGGTCGATATTTGCGGAAATTCTGTGGAATGAGGCTGACTGGCCTATGTCCAGCATTGGACGATGAAAGGCTGATCGATGGATGGAGGCTGAATGACCGCATTCATAACGACGACGTAAGAGAGCGAGTAGGTATGAAAGAGAGTATTGTTGCTACTATATCGGGAGCCTGAGACATAAGCTAAAAACTAGCTTTTGGCTGCGGCGGAGCCGCAGCTGTAACAGAGCCATGTCTGTACATTTATTATATTTGAGAAAAAATTACTTTATTAGGCTATATAGGCGTGTCTGAACACAAAACGATTTTTTTTAGATTTTTGTCTGTTTATCTGTTTGTCTGCTTGTTTGTTCGGGCATCACGCAAAAACTACTAAACGGATTTTGATGAAACTTTTTTATTTGAAAGGTCTTGATTAGACTTAAAAACTGGTATAACTTTCATCTCGCTACTATATCGGGAACCTGATATATAATACAAAAACTAGCATTTGGCTGCGGCGTAGCTGCGGGCAAAGGCTAGTATAACATAAAACTTTTAATCTTTCACTTAAATCGCGCATGTGAAGCTGCTGACACCATCTAGTTTCACTATAAAAAGATATAGTTTTCTTTGTAACATTTAGGTAACTATCAACATAAAATCAATAAGGCAACATTAATTAAACTCACGTTAACCGCATGTTCTGTACCCCTGGCATAACGATGTGTGGCTTATTTGACGCTTTAGAGACTCAAATGCCTTTGGATTACCTGAATATTTTCAAAGGTTGCAATATATAGGAGCTATTACGTTTTTATCACATTGAGTCGTAATTTAACATGTGATAAAATTTGTAGAATTTATATGCAACTAGATGAAAAATAATGAAAAATTTAAATGCTCTATTTCATGACGATCGGTGGAATATTTATGTCGTGTAACAAATAAATAAAAGAACTTTCAAATTTATAATATGAATGAGGATCTATTGTAGTTAATCGCTATAAAAGGTATTTATAGTGGATGAAAGTGCACAGGAGAGGTCAATATGTCTAAAGAAGAAAGCTGAAACGTGACAATATCACTATTAAATTAGCGAATTCTTGCCAGGGACAGAAGGAACTGACAAGATAATTGAAGCTTTAAGGAACGACAATACAATCTCTTACGTGATAATATAATAGGAATGTCAAAACAGACACCTACTCTTTGTTTTTGACAGCCCTCATATTCTGTGAATATTGAGTATTACATTTAACCATACCATAAATAATCTAATAGAAGCGTATCTCTTTTATGCATGCGCAAAAGCCGGCATTATAAACACTACCTACTTCCCTTCTAGCTTCCAAAGCCACGCTATCGCCTTGCGGAAGACGTTAGGGCTGTCACCTGTACCTTATCTGCTTACTCGTGTTACATCAAAAGTGTGTCTAAGTAAACTTACTTAAAAAGATTGAGTTACTTACTGTAAAATCATACTCTATTCCATTTGCCAAGCATTGAATATATTATTATCTAAATGTAAGTGACATGGCGTTTAACGTCTATTTATTGATCACAAAATTTTATGCCGAACTGCAGAGAAAATACGCTTTAGAAGCGCAGCGGCAGTGCGGAGGCAGTGAAATAACGGCACCGTCGCTCTGAGCCCTAAATACGTTTAGGGTACCTACTTACATAAATATATAAGTAAATAACCTATTAAAATTTAAATAATAAGTATGCTAAGGAGGTTCTATAAAACTAACTAACTAATTTATCATCACGCCATTTCCCTTGCGGGGTAGGCAGAGAGAACAGAGTACCAAGAGGCTCTATTCTTGCATACATCTCTCGCTTCCTCAACATTCATAACTCTCTTCATACACGCTCGCCGGTTTAGGACACTCCTGACTTAACCTTCCTTCAATACATGACCGATTTGGTCTAGGTAGGTGAGTCTCGGTCTCCCCCTGTACCTACATCCTTCCACTTTCGCATTGTATATCTTCTTAACCAGTCGCTCGTCCAGGTTTTATTTCCACATGTCCGAACTATCGGAGCATTCCCTTTCGCATCTTTACACCAATACTCTCTTTCATACCTGCTCGCTCTCTTACGACTTAAAAGAACAGATACTTACCTACTTACACTCTGTGGTGAAATCTAGCAATGTGGTGCAAGCGATGATAAGATTTTTTTACCTACACAGACGTGTTAAATGGAGAAGGTACCCTACTTAATGATTAATAAAATTTTTTTACCTACTTACAATCTAGTTTCAATTTCATTGCAAACAAGAAAATAACTTTTAAATAATGTAGGTATAAGTAAGTTTAAAAATATCTATGAAAACACTAAAACATCGTTCCTGTCTTTATCCTTTGAGTTTCCAAAGAAACTTTGATGTGGCATTGTTTTTAAATAGTTTGTACACCCAAACACACTGCAATAGATCAAAATTGTTTACTGAGTTCTCACAATCTGTTAGCAACAACGTGTGCGCGGTGCGAACACAATGCACGCTAGATGTGAGCAGTAGGCTATTATCGTGATCTTGAAGGTCTGGGTGGAGAGTTTCGCTTCCATTATAGTATTCATTATTCTTATGGTTTAACTACTATTAAATTAACACAAAGTGTGAAAATTAACACAAAGTGTGTAATTTATTTGTCATGTGGGGCCGGCTTTAGAATTGTCCCACCCCTCTCCACCCATGGGAGTCGTAAGAGCCGACTGAGGGAATACCGAGGGAGTGGGCAGCAGTACTCCTTCGAGTATTAACAATATCCACTGCGATCGCCAACCCGCCTGCCAAGCGTGGCGATTACGGCACTATCCTCCATTTCTTGGAGAGGCCTATGTCCAGCAGTGGACGTTGAAAGGCTGATGGATGGAAGTTTGACAGAAACTTACTATAATATTATAAATTCGAAAGTGAGTTTATTTGTTTGTGTATTTGCTGAATCTGAAGAGGACATAGACCTGCTATTAGATGAAGTAAAAAAAGGCGACGAGTAATGACAAATATTCTCTAACGCGCGTTAGAGCTCGTCATACGAACTCTCTTTAAATTTTATCGTCCGTTGACGTAAGTTTATGCGCGTTACATGTGAACTTAGCCTTATTCAAATAGTAATGTAAATTGAAATATAAATATTAAATATACGAGCACAAACTACAAATTACAATATTACAAAGTGCTCTTTAAATATTCAACTCAATTAAATTCAATAACCTTTGAATAGTCGTGAGAGGAAACTGCACAATGATACATCATGATATATCATACACCATCAACGCGGTCGATATTTGCGGAAATTCTGTGGAATGAGGCTGACTGGCCTATGTCCAGCATTGGACGATGAAAGGCTGATCGATGGATGGAGGCTGAATGACCGCATTCATAACGACGACGTAAGAGAGCGACTAGGTATGAAAGAGAGTATTGTTGCTACTATATCGGGAGCCTGAGACATAAGCTAAAAACTAGCTTTTGGCTGCGGCGGAGCCGCAGCTGTAACAGAGCCATGTCTGTACATTTATTATATTTGAGAAAAAATTACTTTATTAGGCTATATAGGCGTGTCTGAACACAAAACGATTTTTTTTAGATTTTTGTCTGTTTATCTGTTTGTCTGCTTGTTTGTTCGGGCATCACGCAAAAACTACTAAACGGATTTTGATGAAACTTTTTTATTTGAAAGGTCTTGATTAGACTTAAAAACTGGTATAACTTTTATCTCGCTACTATATCGGGAACCTGATATATAATACAAAAACTAGCATTTGGCTGCGGCGTAGCTGCGGGCAAAGGCTAGTATAACATAAAACTTTTAATCTTTCACTTAAATCGCGCATGTGAAGCTGCTGACACCATCTAGTTTCACTATAAAAAGATATAGTTTTCTTTGTAACATTTAGGTAACTATCAACATAAAATCAATAAGGCAACATTAATTAAACTCACGTTAACCGCATGTTCTGTACCCCTGGCATAACGATGTGTGGCTTATTTGACGCTTTAGAGACTCAAATGCCTTTGGATTACCTGAATATTTTCAAAGGTTGCAATATATAGGAGCTATTACGTTTTTATCACATTGAGTCGTAATTTAACATGTGATAAAATTTGTAGAATTTATATGCAACTAGATGAAAAATAATGAAAAATTTAAATGCTCTATTTCATGACGATCGGTGGAATATTTATGTCGTGTAACAAATAAATAAAAGAACTTTCAAATTTATAATATGAATGAGGATCTATTGTAGTTAATCGCTATAAAAGGTATTTATAGTGGATGAAAGTGCACAGGAGAGGTCAATATGTCTAAAGAAGAAAGCTGAAACGTGACAATATCACTATTAAATTAGCGAATTCTTGCCAGGGACAGAAGGAAACTGACAAGATAATTGAAGCTTTAAGGAACGACAATACATTCTCTTACGTGATAATATAATAGGAATGTCAAAACAGACACCTACTCTTTGTTTTTGACAGCCCTCATATTCTGTGAATATTGAGTATTACATTTAACCATACCATAAATAATCTAATAGAAGCGTATCTCTTTTATGCATGCGCAAAAGCCGTCATTATAAACACTACCTACTTCCCTTCTAGCTTCCAAAGCCACGCTATCGCCTTGCGGAAGACGTTAGGGCTGTCACCTGTACCTTATCTGCTTACTCGTGTTACATCAAAAGTGTGTCTAAGTAAACTTACTTAAAAAGATTGAGTTACTTACTGTAAAATCATACTCTATTCCATTTGCCAAGCATTGAATATATTATTATCTAAATGTAAGTGATATGGCGTTTAACGTCTATTTATTGATCACAAAATTTTAAGCCGAACTGCAGAGAAAATACGCTTTAGAAGCGCAGCGGCAGTGCGGAGGCAGTGCAACAACGGCACCGTCGCTCTGAGCCCTAAATACGTTTAGGGTACCTACTTACATAAATATATAAGTAAATAACCTATTAAAATTTAAATAATAAGTATGCTAAGGAGGTTCTATAAAACTAACTAACTAACTTACCATCACGCCATTTCCCTTGCGGGGTAGGCAGAGAGAACAGAGTACCAAGAGGCTCTATTCTTGCATACATCTCTCGCTTCCTCAACATTCATAACTCTCTTCATACACGCTCGCCGGTTTAGGACACTTCTGACTTCACCTTCCTTCAATACATGACCGATTTGGTCTAGGTAGGTGAGTCTCGGTCTCCCCCTGTACCTACATCCTTCCACTTTCGCATTGTATATCTTCTTAACCAGTCGCTCGTCCAGCTTTCTTTCCACATGTCCGATCCATCGGAGCATTCCCTTTCGCATCTTTACACCAATACTCTCTTTCATACCTGCTCGCTCTCTTACGTCATTGTTACGAATGCAAAAAATGTTAAGTAAGTAAGTACCTACAAATGCATTTACTCTTAAAAGAACAGATACTTACCTACTTACACTCTGTGGTGAAATCTAGCAATATGGTGCAAGCGATGATAAGATTTTTTTACCTACACAGACGTGTTAAATGGAGAAGGTACCCTACTTAATGATTAATAAAATTTTTTTACTTACTTACAATCTAGTTTCAATTTCATTGCAAACAAGAAAATAACTTTTAAATAATGTAGGTATAAGTAAGTTTAAAAATATCTATGAAAACACTAAAACATCGTTCCTGTCTTTATCCTTTGAGTTTCCAAAGAAACTTTGATGTGGCATTGTTTTTAAATAGTTTGTACACCCAAACACACTGCAATAGATCAAAATTGTTTACTGAGTTCTCACAATCTGTTAGCAACAACGTGTGCGCGGTGCGAACACAATGCACGTTAGATGTGAGCAGTAGGCTATTATCGTGATCTTGAAGGCGTCTAGGTGGAGAGTTTCGCTTCCATTATAGTATTCATTATTCTTATGGTTTAACTACTATTAAATTAACACAAAGTGTGAAAATTAACACAAAGTGTGTAATTTATTTGTCGTGTGGGGCCGGCTTTAGAATTGTCCCACCCCTCTCCACCTATGGGAGTCGTAAGAGCCGACTGAGGGAATACCGAGGGAGTGGGCAGTAGTACTCCTTCGAGTATTAACAACATCCACTGCGATCGCCAACCCGCCAGCCAAGCGTGGCGATTACGGCACTATCCCCCATTCTTGGGGAGGCCTATGTCCAGCAGTGGACGTTAAAAGGCTGATGGATGGATGCATGGTGTAATATATACGGCTAAGCATGTCAAATGCTAAAAAATATATAAAACTTTCAAAATGTTAATAAGGGGTTGAAATGGTATTATTGTGGATATTTGGGTGCTTTACTATAGCAACACCGCACCGCATAAGTAGTGATATTGAGCCGTATTTCTGTCGCTAAGTAAGAAAGAACATTTCTTAGCAATCACGTATCGAACGGCACACTGAAGAACGGTCTCCTTAGGAAGTCGTTGAATCCAAGCAGTGAAGTCCAGCAGTAGATGTAGAAAGATAAGATAGCTATTATATTGGAATGTAGACCAATGACTGTATTGAATGAAATTTGATGGTATGATATTTTATTAGAATGAAAAAAAATATATTGCTAATGATGGCATACGAGCCACGGCCCGCCTGATGATAAGTGGTAACTGTCGCTCATGGACTCAACTATAAAGAGATTATTGTCAAGCCGCTGCGCACCATTTCATTTCTCATATAAGAAATAAAAGAATAAACGGCTATCTTCTGCTACAGCCAAAACACACTAACGTGCTTCATGACCGGTCACACAGGAGACGGTGGTACCGACCTGTTCGGGCCCGATAGCAAGTAAGTACTCTCACTTGGTACCCAGCCCTACCACCAGTAAAGCAATGGGTGATAATTGCTTACTTCCCTTAGTCGCCCTGTACCTACGACATCCGTGAGAAAGGATGGGGTAGTGACACTTGTTTTATTAGCCCGTCACGTACTTATAAATTCTAATGATGGCTTGGATAAACACATGGAAACATTTTTATCCTGATATCAAGATCTAATGGGATATATGCTTCGATAAGGGAGATGCATAAACAACTAAATTTAACTTAGAAGTTCACGCTGACGAAGTTTCGGACAAAAGGTAGCATGAAAGCACAAATTATTTATGAAAATGGAAAAAGAGCTTTACTGCGAGCAGGATTTGAACCTGCGTCCCATCCAATCCGGGGAAGTTCTTTGGACTGCGAAGCTATCGCAATCACTCAAGATAACCGTATAGATACCTACATCCGATAAAACAAATGTTAAGCGGAGATTAGGTATCACCGTTATATTTAATACTAGCCTTTGCCCGTGGCTTCGCTGCAGCCAAAAGCTAGTTTTTCGGGTTTATCTCAAGTTATCCGATATAGTAGCGGGATAAAATATATACAAGTTTTTAATTCTAATCAAGGCCTTTCAAATAAAAAAAGTTTCATCAAAATCCGTTCAGTAGCTTTTGCGTGATGCGCGAACAAACAAACAGATAAACAGACAAAAATTAAATGTTTTGTGTTTAGACACGCCTATATAGCCTATAACAGTATTTTTTTCTCAAATATCTTGAATGTACAGACACAGCTCTGTTACAGTTTTATAATATTTAATATTACCTATTTTAATCTGTATTTTAGCACGACATTCTCAGCTACTTTAAAGAACAAATTTTCCTACAATTACTTAAATGTTATTTATGGGCAAACGACTTAACCTATATTGCTATAGTAATAGGTTACTATATATTCGCATGTCAAACAAGAAGCCAAAGAACATTCTGCCTTGTCTTAAATGTTACAAAGTCCACTTTGATCTAAATAAAATATGCAAGCCAAGTACTAGTCCAGCTAGACTACTTGGAACATCACACCGCTTTCATAATTCAGTAAGCGAACGGAAAGCACTATCTCAGTGATTCTCAAAGTATTGGAATAAATCTCTAAAAAATTCAGGTTTTTTATTCTGCACTTATAATGAGGGTGATGAAAATAATGGGGGTTTCAAGGGATAAAATCATCACCATTTTTATATTTCTTTATTTTACTTGTACTTTTATGGTCTTATGACTATATTATAATCTCCTTGGGAGTAGGTAGAGTTGTACCAAACATGCAACTTATATAGTTTCAGTAGTGGATATCAAAAAAAAAATACTGTCCATTGCACGTGGCTTCGCCGCAGAGCGCGTTTCTTTTTTGTAGATTTTTTAAGTATTTGACATGCTTAGCTACAACAACCAGAAAGAACTTCGTGTTCAGCTAGATTTTAGATTATATCTCAGGTTCCCCTTTTAGAAGCGGGATAAAATGTAGGAACTATCAAACAAAAAAATCATTGAAATTCGATCAACTGTTTTAAGTGACGTGGGAACAAACAAACAGACAAAGATTCTAAAATCTATAATTTTGGTTTACAGGCAGCCATATAGCCTAATATCTTTTCTCAAATATTTTCATTGCACAGACACCGCTCTGTTATATGTAGTTTTACAACACATCAACTTATTATGAGTTCAAAATATTTAACTGAAACCTTTTAACGAATCTAATTTCCTTGAAAGTTTTCATTTTAATGACCCCCATTACGAATATTTTACAAGGGAATGTGTGTTTTAAGTTTGAGAACAACTGAACTAATTGAAGCTAAAGTACAACGACTGCAAGGGTATTCATAAATAACTTAGAAGTTACTGTGGTGGAAACAAAGCTTAACTATAAGCTAAAGAGCTAGGGTAAAAGTGATAAACGAATAACGTTCCAACGATGTTGAAGCTACAATGTGAATAGACTGTACAGATGGTTTAGATACCGGTCTCCCGCCCTAGTGTTGCGGATTCGATTCCTACACAGGACAACTCTTTGTGTGATCCACAAATGGTTGTTCTGAGTCTAGGTGTACTTTGTGTCCGCAAAATTGTATGTTTGTTTGTAAAGTCGCTCGCGATACAAGGGTAATTAAACAAACAATTAAGCCTTAGTGCAGGGTGATGTCTTTGCCTCCGGCGGACCACTGAAGTAATGTAACATAGTTCTAGTGGCCCGCCAATACAGGCGGAGAGACGGCACACGGCGGGTTTATTTAGTGGGTAAAGGCCCCACACTGCGCTGTTCATTGCCCCGAACAACGGTGTGTGTGATTAGGAACATTTTTTCCCGCCTTAACAAAAGAAAAAAAGTCTTTAAAAAAACCCCCATTACACAAAATGAAATTGTGAACAGTAGCTTGGCAGTATTCTTCGTATTGGTCTTTTTTAATTACATGGGTAGCATTCAAGCATACGGTCCACCTCATGGTAAGCGGTTGCCGTAGCCTATAGAGCTAGCAACACCAGAGGCATCGCTCGTGCGTCGCCACCTCCAAGGAAAGGGATAGGAGGTGGACAGGAAGGATAATAAAGAGAGGATAGGCAGGAGGTTTTGGGCCTCAGGCCAGCTTATTTAGTAATTTTAGACAAACAGCCACCTTCCATAGCTTAGTAACTAAAATTGATATCATTAGGGGGTTATATATTATTAAATACGCGTTAATTTATAGGTTGACTGTACAGATGACGTAGTGGCTTAGATACTGATCTCCTGTGCTGAGGGATATGGGTTCAATTCCCACACAACACAATTTTATGTATGGGTCCACAAATGGTTCTTTTAAGAATAGTTATGTTTTGTGTCCTACAATTATAATTTCTGAGCGCATGGTGTTGTTTTTTAAAAAAAAATATCTAAAATACTACAGAAATAATTCCCTGTCTCTATGTTATTGCTAATGATGGTAAACGAACCAAAGTGTGGTGATTGTCGCTCATTGACTTAAGTCAATGCCTATAGGCCTTAAGGCATCATATTCTAACATAGCATTACGCCTGTATTCCCCGAAGGGGTAGGCAGTAGTGTATTACAGACTCACGGTTTGCCAGCTATGTTTAAGTCCCACGTAATAGAGGCGAGCCTATTACCGCCGGGCACATTTCCAAACTCCGGGCTGCTACTGAGAATTTTTCTATTTACGGAAAAGCTCAATAACACTGCTCGGGACCTCATGATCAGCAGTCTCTCACACTACCGCTGCACCACAGAGGCAGTTATTCTATGGGCTGGTATTTTAAGGATACAGCTAAGCCCCTGCTCTACAATAAAACTCTTCGACAACAGTCTTGAGAAGAGTCGGCACAGAATATTATTGTATGTAAATATCTTTGACTTAAATTAGCATGCGCCTCGAATGTTGAACCACATTTGCCACAAAGTCGTCAGAAACTCGTATCTATGCTAATTCTCAAGTGTGTCTTGTAGCGTGATTGTCGCTATTTTATGCTAATAATATAACTATAATATAACAAGTGCCTTCAATATATACTGTGAGTATATACGCTTTCATGTTGAGACTGTTTTATGTGCTTATTTGTATTAGTAGCAAAGTAGCCAAACAGCCAAGGTAAGTTTTAGGTTAGTGCGAAGCTTCACGCGACTTTCCGATGTTGTGTGCGTATTTGAAAACCAAATAATCAGTACCCACAAAGGAAATTGGTATCACCTATATAGTTATAATGTAACTGTATGTAAAAATATATTAATGACCTTATAGCGGGTTATATTGGTGAAATGAAATGGTGAGCAGCGGCTTGACAATACTCTGGGTATAGTTGAGTCCATGAGTGACGGTTACCATTTACCATCAGATGGCCGCGGCTCGTCTGCCACTACATGGGCTATGGGCTAGCTATGGGGAGTGGGCAGCAGCACACCCTCGAGTATTAATAACATCCACTGCGATCGGGTTGGCGATCCTGCCAAGCGTGTGATTACGGCATTATCCCCCATGACGGGACCGCTCGTTGTGGCTTTCTCTTGGGGAGGCCTATGTTCAGCAGTGGACGTTGAAAGGCTGATGGATGGATGGATGGATAAGTAGATATGTTAATACAAGGATGTAGCTTGTATTTAAGCTTTATTTATATTAATTACTGAACTTATTCACTTATTGTCAATTGACATCGTTCTTCATGTTTAGAGTCGTCGTCTAACGTTATATTTTTGATCTGTATTTTAGCACCTGGCATGCTCAGCAGTAGCAGTTTAAAGTTAGTACATAGTTTAGAGTATTGAAGAACAAATTATCTGTGAAAATGTGGAAAAAGAGAACTTTAGTGCGAGCGGGAATCGAACCTGCGTCCCTTCCAATCCGGGGAAGTGCTTTAACCGCTAAGTCATAAGTTGTAAGTTACTATATTGGATAAATGCATGTGTAAGTACATCCGATAGGTGGCGTGGGTCGTAAAGGCAAATGTGATGTGGAGATTGGGAACGGCCGTTGGTCAGTGCGATGGCTGAAAATGTTCTTAATGTTATCTAAGTAGGTATTTATTATGAATTGTTTTTGATACTTTTGGACTTGGCACCGGCTTCAAACACATCAGTGAGTGTCTAGCACGGAAATCGTATCCAAATACCAATTATTTATTGCTTTTTAGTTCCTGGGTGCACTTGAGCTTTCAAGTGCACCCAGGCTAGGTTATCTTTTTTATCAAAAAATGTTTTATTCTTTTTGTGTATTTATCTTATTAGGTTCTTTTTATTCCACCTACGATGCCACCTAAAAAATGGTCTTTCTTATGTCGAAATTCGAGAAATGCCAAAAGAATGAGAGATGCGTGTTCTCAGGAATCGTCAGAGGAAAGAGCGCATCATTTAACCTCTATGAGAGTTAATAATGCCACTGCACGAGCACATGAAAGCAGTTCTGAGAGATGCGATTAACTTCTGATAGGGAAAGAAGAGCTAGACAGTCAATGAGTTTTTAAGAAGAGATTTTGGTATTATTAGGCATATTGATACGTCGTAGAAAACAATACTAAATGAAATGAGTGCAGGAAAGCGTAATCTGCACTAATTTATAGTGTACACTTTTAGTGCCTAATTGTGGATTTTCTCTGTTTTATACTTCAACTGCCTCTGTAGTGCAGAGGTAGTGTAAGTGACTGCTGATCATGAGGTCTCGGGTTCGATTCCCGGATCGGGCAGTGTTATTGAGCTTTATCGTAAATAGAAAAATTCTCAGTAGCCGCCCGGAGTTTGTAAATGTGCCTGGTAGACGCCAATAGGCTCGCCCCCTATTACATGGGACTTAAACATAGCTGGTGAATCGTGGGTGTGTAATACACCTCTGCCTACCCCTTTGGGGAATACAGGCGTGTTGCTATGTTTTTGTTTATACATCAATGTTTATAACATATAATTATACTAGGCTGTACGGCTTGATGGTGAGTAAGACGGTAAGTTTGCCACCCCATGAGTGGTTGGCGTGGTAGCCTATAGACCAAAAGCAACCTTCGCGAGTAATCCACCCCAAGAAAAGCTATAGGACATGAAGAGGAATGATGATATAGAGCAGATGAGAAAGTGGTCAGGTAAAATAATAAGAAGGAAATGTGGGGGTGGTTTGGTAGGTTTCTAATTGGGAGATAGAAACACACATATTTGACCTTTTTTGAATTAAAAATGTTAAATTTCATTTTATATTTGATACTAGCTGACCCGGCGAACTTCGTACCACCATATATGTAATTAGCCTATGACGGTAGACGTCAATGGGCTCGCCCCCTATTACGTGGGACTTAAACATAGCTGGCGAGTCGTGGGTGTGTAATACACCTCTGCCTACCCTTTTGGGGAATACAGGCGTGATGCTATGTATTTTTTTTATATATGTATTTTTTCATGAATAAATATTTAATATATAAATATTTTATTAGAGTAGCAATAGGAAATGGTGTGCTAGAACAAGTGGATGAATTTGTATATCTTGGATGTGGATTCAATCGGGATGGAAGGTACACCACTGATGTAGAAAGAAGAGTGAATGCGGGAAATAAAGTGAACGGAGCATTGGGACAATTTCTCGGCAGCCACCACCTCAGCCAGAAGGCACGTGTCGCAATACACAACGCAGTGCTTGTCCTAACGTTATTATATGGAAGTGAGAGTTGGGTATGTAAAAAGGAGCATGAGAGCAAAATCAATGTGGTCGAAATGCGATCTCTGCGGAGAATCTGTGGAGTGAGGCTGACTGGCCGCACTCGTAACAATGACGTTAGAGAACGTGTAGGTATGAAAGAGAGTATTGGTGTAAAGATGCGAAAGGGAATGCTCCGATGGATCGGACATGTGGAGAGAATGCCGGACGAGCGACTGGCTAAGAAAATATACAATGCGAAAGTGGAAGGATGTAGGTACAGGGGGAGACCGATACTTACCTACCTAGACCAAATCGGTCATGTATTGAAGGAAGGTGGAGTCAGGAGTCTCCGAATCCGGCGAGCGTGTATGAAGAGAGTAATGAATGTTGAGGAAGCAAGAGATGTATGCAAGAATAGAGCCTCTTGGCACTCTGTTCTCTCTGCCTACCCCGCAAGGGAAATGGCGTGATGATAAGTAAGTAAGTAAGTAATTAATAAATATTGCAATTATAAATTGAGATATAAAGTATCCTATCTCTTAAGTTGGAACAAAACACACATTTAAAAAAAAGAAAAGTTAAAATCGGTTCAGTAGTTTCGAAGTTCATCCCGGACAAACATCGTGACACTGGAATTATATGTAATATATAGGATACACATACATTTCAATGGTTTTATAAAATCGCGGGTAAAATAGGGGTCGAATTTAGAAAGTAAAACTTTAACGCTGACGAAGTTGCGGGTATCAGCTAGTAACAAATAATTTTTTCTTTACTTTTTAACGTAGAACGTATATATAATATAATATTTTCTGTAAGCTTGAAAATGCCTTTCTCATGTGTCAGGGTCTCATGTTATCCAATATAAATAGGTGTAAAGTCATTTTGTCGAGGCAACATAAACATATAAAAAATATTACGTTTTATATATTAGGTATTTATGTAACCCGCGACCTGTATTTCTTAACTTGTATTGTACATTTTTTCAATAAATATAACGAATGTCGATGTAACGTTTTCTTCAACGACTAGAAGCTTTTTTGAAAAAGTGTTTTAAGTAAAAGCTCTTTAGAAAGCGCGCTTACAAACAAAAATAAGCATAACGTTTACACGTTGTCAATTTTAAGCCGTTTATTAATAAGTATACCATCTCTACATAATATATTTATTCTAAAAAAGTTGGCGTTCATTACCTCGTTACTCGACTCAATCAACGTCGCTGGTTCTGCCATTTATTATTATATAACACGATATTGTAATGTGGCTGTATCTTATAAACAGCAACTGAGTACAATGATAGCGACATTTAAAATTGCCACTAGCGACACCTAGTGTGTCACTACGAAAACATTATTGAATATCAACCTCACTTACCATCTATGAATTAGTGGTTGATAGCTAGTGACATGCCCCTGGGTAAGTCATTAAGATTTGCTGAACAAGGAGTCGAGAAAATCTCTCGGACATGCAGGTTTCCTCAGGATATTTTCCATCACCGAGCCGTAATATATTATAAACAAATACACACATAATTCAGAAAAATCTCAAAAAGTCAGAGGTGTGTGCCGTACGAGTTCTGGACCTTTTTTTTGTTAAGGCGGGAAAAAATGTTCCTTACCGCACACCCCGGTGTTCGGGCCAACGAACAGGGTAGTGTGGGGCCTTCACCCACTAAATAAACCCGCCGTGTGCCATCTCTCCGCCTTTATTGGCGGACCACTGGAACTACGTTAAATTCCTTCGGTGGTGACGAGTTCTGGACCTTGGACTGGAGATTGGATTTATCACTACGGTATCACTGCTTTGTAATCACCATCATCATTAATAATTATTATTTCTAAAAATATGATATTTTTTAATTGGTACGTAATGGCCTAATTACTCATGAAATATAGCCTCCGTGTTTAAAGCAAATTATCGTTTATTTAACGGTTAAACACCTAATCCAAATAAAAAACGTGGAGCTCTGATTTTTCAATTATTTTCATCACTCACTCACACTAATTGCCAAATAGTTTTGAGCTGACGTCCGACTTGTACTTTCTTAGAAGAAATACGAGTTTCTTATATAAGGCCAAAGTCATTACTAATACCTATCTGTTTTTCGCCAAAATAGGTATGTACTTTCTTATTTTGCAAACGTAGCCTTTTAGCTATACCTAACATTTATGTATCCTTTTTGAAACATAAAACACTAAGCCCCAAAAGAACCAACGGATGAAATTACATCTAAAACCTAAACAGAATTCTAATCATGAACTTGGTTTATCTTTAGAACGAACTTTGCCAGTTAGACACTGTTCCAAGTTCTGTATTTCAGCTTTGATGAACATTGGAGCCTATGTAATTTAGTTTAAATTTTAACTTTTACTTTTGAATAAAAATCATCATAAGTAAGTACCTACCTACCTACCTACTTTGAGATTTGAAGAAGTTGTAGTGAAGTTTCGAGTACCTACTTAGATCATATTATGTGTTAATTTATTTTTTCAAATACCAAATAGGTGTATTTAAATTTGAATTGAAAATGCATCTTCAAATTGATTCAAATGTATCTTTGAAAAGTGTTTTAGGACTTACATTTCAAAATAAGGATAGGTACTGGATAAGAATAGAAAGGAAAAAGTTTCTCTAAGGGCATAAAATATCTTTAAGACATTCTAGGCGTGAAAAATAGCGACCGCTGAAGTAATCCAACACAGTACCAGTGGTCCGTCAACACAAGTGGAGAGACGGCACACGGCGGGTTTATTTAGTGGGTGAGCGCCCCACACTAGGTACTCTGTTCGTTGTCCCGAAAGACGGGGTGTGCAGTTAGGTACAGTTTTTCCCGCCTAAACAAAAAAAAGGACAAGGAAATCATATGGTTTGATGATATAACATAAACGTAGTGTTATATACTCTTTGATATAACATAATTTTACCATAATTGCTTCACCTGCCTCTTATCACAGAAAATGGTTTTAACCATAACAATGCTAATTTAAAATTTCTGCTCTGCTACTGAAAAATGTAAATTATCTATGAAATATTCAATTCGTAGTATGAGCGACGCATGCAGCTTTGATATTTTATAATAGATCTACGCACTCATCATACCGATATTTTATTATTATTATACATACGATGGGCCTCGTGGCGTATTCGGTAGTGTAACCGACTTCCGTGCACGAGGTCGTGGGTTCGATTCCCACCCAGCACAATTATTTGTGTGATGAACGCAGATATTTGTACTGCATCTGGGTGTTTTCTATTTATGTATTTTCTAGGTATGTATTTTCTAGGTATGTATGCTGATCCTGAGGTACACGCAGGCAAAGTCGCGGGCAATAGCCTAGTATAGTATTTGTGTAGTTAAAACAATAATTATTTTAACTACTTGCAGCAATCTAATAAATAACTTATTAATGTAGGTACAAAAAAATTACCTTCACGCCTAAAAACAATACCTACGTCACAGTACTCCCGGTACTATCCAGTCATTGACCTACCAACAAATGGACATCGCGCCCGCGCTGAAGTTTCGGAACTAAAAGAGTAAACGCCAAAGGAGAAATAATGGCGCGCCAGTCCCTGAGAGTATCGCGGCAATAGGGGGAGACCTATCGGTTGGGACCTGCCGAGCGTCGTCAGAGCGATACTCGGCAGCGACAGGAATTGGGCTGCGGTCGCTGCCTTCTGTGAGGAGGTCATCTCGCGGAAGGAAGCGACGGAAAGGGCCAGGGAGGAGGATTCTTCCGCTGACCCAAACCCCCGCCAGCGAATGGGGTGGCGCAGGCGCGAGTACTTGCGCCTCATGCCGCCCTAGCTGAGGCTGCGGGTGGATGGACCGGGGACCATCCGCCACACGCAAGGCCTCCCGCGAAGGTGCGACGCTCCGTATGCGGATGCGTCGCTCAGTAGAGGGTACCCGAATGGGTAAGCCGCCGGCGGACCCCCGAAGGAATGTAACATAGTTCCAGTGGCTCGCCAAGAAAGGCGGAGAGAAGACACACGGCAGGTTTCTTTAGTGGGTGAAGGCTCCACACTACCCTGTTCGTTGCCCCGAACGACAGGGTGTGCGGTTAGGAACATTTTTTCCCACCTTAACAAAAAAAAGGACTAGCACCGATTACAATACGGAATATGAGGACTAGTAAGTACCTATCTATTCTGTGCTAGCGCGCGGTAATCGGGATGTTTACTGACAATATTTCACGACAGATGGCGTATTATCGCCATGGCCATCATAGATAAATAACTATACTTACTGATGGCCATTAAAAACTGTCATTTCCATACAATCTGTAACTTGATTTGGTAAATTTTAATTTTTCTCGTAATACCTACTTATGCCTGTGTGTGCTGTACCAAAATAATTATATTAACCCCGATGTGCATTTATTTCCTGAGGATCCAACAATATAAAAATGAGAAAAGTGGCAACATAGCGTTTATCAATTCTTCTAGTTACTATAAATTTTAACAATATCGATGATTAAACACAAAGTGAAAAATATGAAATCGAAAATAACAGTCACTAGCAGGATTCGAACCTGCATCTCCTGGATACCGTCCAGATGCTTTATCGAATATCGATGATCCAACGGATTAAAAACAAAAAACAAATGGAAAATCCAAAAGTGCACCCCTCATAATTTCATTTTTCACAATAAAATTGATTAGGTACAAGATCTTTCAAGGTAACTACTGTTGAATTGAGTGGTAATTTAAATTGAATATGTAACTAATAGTGTATTTGTACTAAGTAGTTTTCAATAAATCCCATAGATAGCGCTAATTTCAAAAGTACTATAAATGTGGTTCTCATGTTTTATATATATAGATGGCGCTAATTTTAAGAAGTACTTGATTCTATAGAAGTAGTTCTCACTATACATTAAACACAAAGTGAAAAATATGAAATCGAAAATAACAGTCAGGAGCAGGATTTTTCGATTTCATATTTTTCACTTTGTGTTTAATGTATAGTGCTAAGCATGTCAAATGCTAAAAATATATATAAAAAAAAAAAAGAAAAAAAATATCTAAATAGTTCTCACTACTCTAGATAGCGCTGGTTTTAGTGTATGATCAAATCGATCATACATATTCATACTATTTTTTTTTGTTTCATTCATCCATCCATCCATTAGCCTTTTAAAGGCCACTGCTGGACCTATGTTCTTGGGCAGGCCTATGCCTCCCCAAGAATGGGGGATAGTGCCGTAATCGCCACGCTTGGCAGGCGGGTTGGCCCTTGATTTTTTGTTTATTTAGTAACAATTAAACTACATCGAATCGGATCGTGAAAAGTGACAGGGTTCTATTCCTAATTATACTGAAGCGTAAGAGAAAATAAAAGACTAGATTAGTAGTGTTTCGGTCGTTATCGTGATAACATACAGGATGCGCACCAGGCCCTGTCAGCTTTGTTCTACAAACTGTATATAGGTGGGTTCGGTATTAGTAAGAGACAATGCTATTAAAAAGGGACAATCAAAGCAAAAGATATTATATCCGCTGTTGGCTCTGGAACGCGGCAACAGTCATTAACATATGTGGCCCTAGATGTCGCTAGTGGCAATTTTAAATTTCGCAATCATTGTATGCATTTAGCTGTTTATAAGATACAGCCACATTATTGCGATTATACACTTGGAAACTAGCGATGTCGGTTGATTCGGGTTGTGCCATCTTTTTTGGATAACTATGAAATATTTAAAAAAAGTATAATAATTATACAATCTTAGTAGCGTGTATTTATTGCCCTCGCGGTTCTAGTTAGTTCTGAGATTTCGACCCAGATGGCGCAGGTCGGTAAGAAAAAATGTCAGGTACTGGGGCTGCGCAGGCGTGAGTACTTGCGCCTGATGCCACCCTAGCTGAGGCTGCGGAAACTGCTGAACTTCCGCCACCCGCAAGGCTTCCTGCGACGCAGGGTTGGTATTGGAAAGGGTTAGCCACTGGCGGACCACTGAATTAATATAACGCAGTTCCAGTGGCCCGCCAATGAAGGTGGAAGGAGGGCCCCACACTACCCTGTTCGTTGCTCCGAACGACGGGGTGTGCGGTATGGTACATTTTTTCCCCCTTAACAAAAAAAAGGGTGGGACCCAAATGATCTATAAAAATAATAAAATAACCCAACTATTAAAAACATTTTATCAAAAAAGGAGGTTTTTGCCTTGTGATAATTCTGAAACTCCAGAGACATAGATCAAATCACAATTGATACTGCATATGAGACCCCTATATATTATTACTAAGGGCTCTTGGACGCCCTATATATTATCTCTGCTAACCCTTTATATCGTAACTAGATAGCCCTTACAGTGTAATTTGAATGACGATAAACTGGCTATATCTTGGGCAAAGTTAAGTCTATTTTACGTGGTATTTTTTGTTATAAGATTATGTATTAATTAAATAGCGCTGTTTATGACATACAAGTTGAATGTTTTCATTTGTGGGAACCCATCCAAGGACAGAAGAATAGTGGTCATACTTCGTAGTATATACAGGGTGTAAATGACATCGTACCGATAATTGATACCATGGAGTTAGTGGTAGAAATTTGCATCGGTCTTTTCATGAAATTTGCAATTTACTTTTCATTTTTTTTTAAATTGTATGTGAAATATAATCTTTATATTATTCTATCTAAATTTCTTTCGATCGATTTTAGGTAATAAGCCCATTAATCACCGATTTACTTCAAAAACTACAATATAAATTAGTCATGTTTTTAGTCGCGTTGCTAATGATTCGATGGCGGCTAAAAAATTGCTATATTATGAAAACCATCGTTGTTGATGAAAACGGTATGTCATTTACACCCAGTATATTATGATTACGGACTGGTTTAATAAATCACTTCTTGCACGAGTGTTGTGGGCTCATTCCTCACTCAGTAGGTACATATCATCACGCTATTTCCCTTTTTTTTTTGTATCTTTATTTGTTTTGGGGCTTAAAACATTAAATGTTAAGCCAGCCCCATCATAACTTAAACTAAAAAAAAACACACAAAAATATTATTAATTAGAGAAAAAATCATATATAAAAGCCCATATATAGATCACACAGTTTTCTAGTGACTTTAGATGTCGGAGTGGCCAAAATAGTTTGAACCACACCGACATCCATAAGGTTCACATTAAAATCTTCTATAAAAATCTCTCTTTGTACTTTGTTCCTGACACATTCCATCAAAACATGCTGAACATCTTCAACTTTACCACATAAAACACAATTGGGAGAATCGGTTTGCCCCATAAGATGCTCAAACATCTTTGATGTAATGTGTCCAGAACGCAATCTATGAATAATGGTTACAAAATTTCTACTTAAATTTGTCTGCAGAAACCAGGGAACACGAGGAGGCTGGCTCTGAAAGGTTCTGTGCCAAATACCTTTACTCTTAGATTTTTTATCGAAACAGTCTTTCCAAACATTAAAACATACAGATTTTGATCTAAATAAAACTTCTGAATAATTCGGCGTAATATATATAGTCTCCCCTTCCAATATGGGTAGCTTAGCTAGACGGTCTGCCTCCTCATTACCATGTAGCCCTATATGTGATGGAACCCATTGCAAAATTAGGTTTTATGAGAGCTTACATGTAAAATCTCCCTCAGTACATCATAAGCTGTCGATACACCTCTGTGTCCAGAGGCGCATCGAGCCAAATGGTACAAGGAAGACTTACTATCAGTGAAGATGACGTAGCTAAAGTCACTACTTAAGCTACTAATGTATCTAAGAGCTTCAAATATGGCTATAAGTTCCATCGTCATTATTGATACACGGGGGCGTGATTTGAACAAAGCTGCCTGATTCTCATTCGTGTAAAAAAAGGCTGCTCCTTGACCAATTGCATTTTTGGAACAATCAGTGAAAAATCTTTGCCAACCATTGTATTTTACATTTAATACACGTAAAACATCATATTTTAAATGTGTAATTTTCTATTGATTCTTTGGTTTCTGCACACACTCTAACTCAACTTGTAATATTTCACTCAACTTAATTTTAGATAGCCAGGTATCTAGTGTAAACATTTGTAAAGGATATGTAGAATGAATTTCATAAAATTTTGTATCATTTTATGCGTCTAAGAGTACAGGTTTCTTTTTGTTTTGCCAATATCTAGAGTTTGAATACAAATTTAATTCTTTTAGTAGCCTAATAATATCATTGTTCGACCATGACATAGCTTTAGCACAATACTTATGTGCTAGGTATAATCTACGAACAAACAATGGTTGGACGCACAATTCAACTTCCATAGCATGTATAGGTGTACTTTTGATGAAGCCACCTATAATTCTTGACGCCTGATTTTGAATTCTATCTAATTTCATTATTGAGACTTAGCACAATTTGCATAAAAAAACAACCATAGTCTAGCCTACTCCTTATCAATGCAAGATAAAGAGAACGTAGGTGCTTAGTGTGGACACCCCAACTAGCCCCAGCGAGTACTTTTAATAAGTTCAGAAATCTTAGTATCTTTTCCGATATTTCACTAATATGCTTACTCCATAAAAGGGATCTATCTAGCCACATCCCCAAATATTTAATGTGATCTACAGAAATAACTTGGTAATTATTAATTTTGATATTAACTTCTCGCCTTATACGACCTCTATACTAAATATACATAATTTTGATTTATTAGCAGACATTTGCAAACCAAGATTATTCAAAATATTAACCATATAATTTAAAGAATTTTGAAGATTAGTTTCACAAAAATATAAATCTTTGTTACTCACAAAAAATGCAAAATCGTCGGCATATTGAGTAATTAAAACATCCTTAATTTTTTCGCAAATACTAGAAGTGGCAATATTAAAGAGTAAAGGAGATAGAGGATCACCTTGACCTAGACCTTTACTCGTAGATCTGGTATACCCGCTAATACTTCTAATAGATAAATGTCTATAACAGAGATATGACCATAAATATGCACAAATGTATTCACCAACTTTTATTTCATCAAGAATAGAGATCATTCTATCAACTAAAATATTATTGTATGCGTCCTCAATATCCAAAAAGCACACTACTGTAGGATTTATTTTTTAATAGACCTAACTGAATATGGGTTATTAACCTAGAAAGACTGTCCATACAAGAATAGCCCTTCCTAAATCCAGAGGTTTTAGGGTGTAGGGACCATGTAAGTACGAATGAGGTTAGTCATGTCAGCAGTTTAGCGTGCAAGAGAGAAGTATGTTAGGCGCTCGGGCAGTTACTGCACACTGGCCAGCCCGTAAACTTGTGTGTTATATTTGGGGAATTTAATTAATAATTTACTGAATAAATTAGTTGGTTTTTTGGGACTTATTGGTTTTCTTTATTCGCGTAGGGCCAGGTGCAGTAGCTCACAGTGCAATTAGGATCCCCACGCTAACTACAGTCAGGAGAACACGCACATTACATTCCACGTCACATACGTAGGTTATTAGGAACTAGGTTGTGACGTAAGGCATCTTACAGTATAATCACACATAGAGGCTGCGGGGTATAGGCAGAGATAGTACGCACCCCACAGATAGAGAGCACCCGTACACCCTCGTACAAGGGGATAAAATCAAATTCTTCTCTATGTACCATTCAATTCTTTTATGCAATAAGTTGTGAAAAGTCTTACATAAACAGGAAATTAAGGATATAGGTCTTAATTTTGCTTCTGAATTATAATTATTTTGTAATTTTGGAATTGGTACTATTGAAACATTTCGCCATTGCCTGGGAACATAACCAAATCGAAACAAACAATTGAATAAAGTAAGCAAAAAGTGGTGACCACAATCAGGGAGGTTATAAATCATGGAATATGTTATTCCATCACTACCAGGAGAAGAATCTTTCTTTTTGATAGGGGAAGTCCTGGCATAGCGAATATCCCAGGAAAAGTGAATACTCCTCACTGTTTCAAAATGGCGCGTCCGAGGAAGCTTGTCACATGCCATAAGGTCCCTTCCGTCCCCCTCAGTCGTAAGCAACCAGAGCAAGACCGTGGTCACGCGTCATTTTAGAAAAAATTTAATAAATAAAAACGTGTAATTTTTTTTACGATATTTTAAGATTGGTATTTTCTTAATTACTCATTTATATGGTGGTGCTACTGTTTTGCTTGATTATACATTTAAAGTTTATGTTTTCTTATTGAGTTATTGAGAGTTTTATTAAGATATCGTTTCTGGATAAAATTTTAGGTTAGTTTAGTTTAAAAAAGTATCTATTGGGCAAAGTGAACACGGGCAAAGTGGATACGGTACCCACTTGGCCCAGTAGAGCTTGTAACTATTCCATCCATCCATCCATCAGCCTTTCAACGTCCACTGCTGGACATAGGCCTCCCCAAGAGAATGCCACAATGAGCGGTCCCGTCAAGGGGGATAATGCCGTAATCGCCACGCTTGGCAGGCGGGTTGGCGATCGCAGTGGATGTTGTTAATACTCGAGGGAGCGCTGCTGCCCACTCCCCCGGTATTCTCTCAGTCGGCTCTTACGACTCCCGTGGGTAGAGAGGGGTGGGACAATTCTAAAGCCGGTCCCACACGGCTAAACTATTAGTATAGGCATTTTACAACTGATTTTGGCGTATATTGTTATAGACGGTTTATAAATATAAAGGAAAAACAAATCAAGCCTAAATTTGTTAGAGGAAAAAGATCTGAAAAACAAAGTTCTGAAAAACCTTAATAAAGATCTAAAAACAAAAACAAAGACGTGGAAGAAAAATACTAACACGACCAAAAATACAAAAAAAAATACGTTAAACCAACCAATAATACTAAATTTAAGAAACCTAAAGACAAAAAACAAATAATGATAACTGCAGACATGCTATTTTTGTGGAGAAGATTACATTGAAATCAATGGGTAGCCAGTTCATGATTGGATTCAGTGCAATTCCTGTAAGCAATGGAGTCACAAGATGATGCACGAACGCTTACGAAGGACAAGGCATAAATATTTCTTTATGACAACTGCACTGATACCTGATTATGATTACGTAGTTATATTTTATCAATTGTTACTTAACTGACTGTGTATTCACTTTGCCCTATGACCCTATCCACTTTACCCGTGAGGGTAGGGCAAAGAGGATAGCTGTACCAATTGCAATTTTCTAAATATTTTAAGTAAAACATTGATGTTACATAATTTTTGTTAATTATATCAATAACTTTGATAATGTTTGATTAATACACAGTCATTATTTTATTTCTGTGTCTATTGGTTTTTTTTACCACAGACCGGCAAAGGTTAAGGTGTCCGCTTTGCCTGGACTTCCCCTACTTGATATTAGTTTCTGAAGGGTAAAAGGTGATTCCAGTAACTTATTTGAATACTTTATCAGAGGTGGAGAGTTTATGACCGTATCTGGAGTTAGTGAGCGTAATAGTTCTATTTGTTTTAGCTCAGATGTGGGAAGGTTAGACTTACGATAACCTTCTAATCAGCCCATCTTCTGCCACACCATAGACACAGAAGTGCATTCACTTAAACTACTGCAAAACGTTTTCCAACTAGGAGTTGGGTTTTTTTAAACATTTTCAATGCAAGTCTACGCTCCGCGACTGCTGCTGAAAGTGATGGATCCCACCAATGTTTAGGCTTGAACATATTTGGCGGATTACTAGAAATTTTGATAATAGGGATATTTTTATTTCCTGATATATTGATTTGGTGTTTGAAATAATCATACATATTTTGAATGTCTACATCAGATATACAATTAATATCACACCTTGAAAATGAATTACTAAGATCCTTTTTAAATTGTTCCCAGTTAGCTTGTTTGAAATTACGTCTCGTAGAGAAAGGTTCCATACCTTTCTCTACGAGACGTTTTTAATTTTGAAAATTAAGTACTGTTTTAATAACAAGATGATCACTACCTAGACATTCGTTTAACACCTGCCATTTTGCCTAATGTAACTTTTATATCGTCAGATTTGGCTATAATTAGCCAAATCTGACGATATAAAAGTTACGTCAGGAGAAGTGCTTTGGAGAGCATCATTTACTAACTTAATACGCGTAGCTGCGCCATCATTAATTGATACAAAGCCACAATCTAAAGATGATCACAATCTGAAGATTATCAAATATCTGAGAGCCTCGTGAGTCAGATTTACATAACCAATTGCTGTGATGGCCATTAAAGTCCCCTACAATGAGAGATTGAGAGATGAGAAAAAACATTTTCCCAATCGGAATTTGTAGTTCGAACGGATGATGGACAGTAGACACATATAATATTTTCTAAAACGCTGCAATTTAATAACTTTATATGAATTGCCTCTATACCAGAATTATAAAATCTAGTAGGATATATCTGACTATCAATGGATTTATGGACGACAATGGCGACTTCTCCATACGAATCAATCCTATCTGACCTATAGACATTATAGCTACACAATTTAAGACACAAACACTTGAATCAAGCCAAGTCTCACATAATGCAGCTATATGGATATTTTTTCTATTTAATAATAAATCAAAATCTGCTAATTTGGGCTTTAAGCTTTGACAATTCCATTGTAAAATATTAATACCTACTCAAATCTTTAAGAGAGTTATCCATTAATTAGCTTAAATAAATTTTCACATAAGTTTTCTCCTGTTAAAATTCTCAAAACAAATACCTTCAACTCTTCAAATATAACTTTACAAGCAGCAACCATTTTTACTTTGAAACTAGATTCAGAGAATATAATTTCGTTTATTTTATATACAAATCGCTGAAGGTTAAACTTCTCTTTACTTGTCTTCTTCCTTTTTTGACTTTCTTGAATACTAGAATCTTCAACTTACTTATTTTCACCTTGTAAATAGTGCAAATCTCTTTCAATATTTTTCTTAATTGTATTTCTTTAAAATTTTTGGGAACTGGATTTCTTGAATAGGCTATCATTTTGTAATGCAACCTCATTTATTTCTGAGTCACTCGATAATTGTTCTTGCACATTAACTGGTTTCTTAAGAACATCCCTATAGGAAGTACCATTTCTTTTAAAAAAAGGAAGATGAACTGTCATTGAATTTTTTATCGAGCACTTCAACATTTGAAGGTTTATCTCTCTCCTTTGAATATAGCTGCAATGCTTGTCTGTAATTAATATTATTAACACTCATTATGTGCCTTATTTCTTTTTCTTTCACAAACCAAGGACATGTTTTGTCTAGTGCCATATGTGGCCTTTACAGTTAGGGCAAATATAACTTTCTATTTCGCAATTACCATGTGCACCACCACACTTAGGGCAAACAGTTTTCTTAATGTGACAAAAATTTCTACTATGTTCATACTGCCAGCAAAAAGAGCACTGAGATACTGGAAAGATGTATCTATCTACTTTAAATCTGCAGCTATATGCAAAAACATACTGAGGAGGAATAGCATTTTTAAAACAGAGGCGAACTGTCTCACTGTCTACCCATTTACTATCTATATTCCTTCTTTTTAGACACTTCACAGCAACTATTTCCGTGTCACATTTCAAATTAGCTAAAAATTCCTTTTGGATGTGGACATCCAAATCTACTCCTTTAATAACTCCATAAGAAAAGGTATTTTAGTAAGTATACGAAACTCTAATATCTAATTCTTAAAATTTTGGACTCAAAATGAGCTCAAAACCACCATCACCACACATTTTCGCACACAAGCTCTGCAGTCCATGTAGTTGGACTGCACCGCTTGTAGCAGTCTACCGCTAATACCATACTCCGGCAAAATGTCCCAAAGTTCCTTTCGTACAACAGTGTCAAATCCTTTCTCCAAATCCACAAAACTGCAGAAAACCTTCTGGCCTACAGCCAGATGCTTCTCCACAATGTTGCGCAGAGAAAACACTTGATCCATGCATCCTCGTCTACACCTGAAACCTCCTTGTGCCTCACACAAAAATTCATCAGACACCACCCTCATTCTCCTTTCAACAATCTTACCATACATTTTGGCTGTCAAACTGGTCAAGCTTATGGCTCTGTAGTTTGCACAGTCATAACGTAAACCCTTGTTTTTAACAAGGGCACGATGACTGCGCTTCTCTAGTCCTTAAGAACCATTCCTGAGCTCCAACATAAATTGAGAAGCATCAGGAAGAATTCCCAGACACATGAGCCTCCAAGCTTGATCATCTCAGCAGACACCATATCATTATCCACTGCCTTACCATTTTTCAAACTTCTAATCGCCCATTCATCTTCATCCATACTAATGTCATCAGAGAATGCCGGTACCGAATGCTGATCTGTTAGGTCACATGTGGCACCAGCATCACCCTGAACATCCGCATACATATCTCTAAAATATTCACTCCATCGGCTTAACACATCTTGTGTTTGCGTAAGAATGTCTCCACCTGTCTGACCTTATTTTATTCATTCTGAAAGCTGACCAACCACTCCGAGATTTCTTCACCTCCCTCCAGAAAAGTTTGGTGCTGCTCTCGAAGTTTTTGGTCAGCCTTTCTTCTGCAATCATATTTGCTCTATCACGCTACTCTTTCACTAAGGTTTTGGTGTCATTCTTACGTTGCCGGTATATTTCTTTCTTCTGTTCTTTCATACTTGCACTCAGGTTCAAAGAAGATACATAGTACAGCCACGCTTTCTTCTTTTGGTCTACGGAAGCTGCTACTTCCGTATCCCACCATGCATCACCTTTCACTTTCCTATGCTTCTTTGAGCATGCACATACTTCTTTCGCTGTATCTACCATACTATCTTTCAATACTCTCCAGCATTCTTCTATGTCAGATCCCGGCTGACTTGCCATTATCAGCCGTTCACGGACACCCTCTACTTACTTTGCTCTAACACTCTCTTCTCGCAACTTTTCAATCTTTATTCTTTCAAGCCCTCCGAAGTGAACACGCTCTCGCCAGTGTCTCCACTTTCTGAACAGGCCACTAAATCTCGCAATAATGAGATAGTGGTCCGTGTCGACAGTGGGACCCCTGTAGGCTCTTGTATCTAGAATTTTACTTCGGAGGCGACTGTCTACCAGAATTAAATCTATCATAATTCTTTGTTCATTCCTTCTCCATGTATACATATGGATGTCCTTATGTTGCAAAAATGTGTTTGACACAATAAGGTTTCTCTCCATACATACATCCGCAATGAGCCTACCTGCATCATTCACTCTCTTATCACCAAATGAACCAAGCACGTCCTAGAAGTCTGGATGCTTGGTCCCCACCCATCCATTCAAGTCTCCGCATACGATCACGCGTTCAATGGCTTTTGCCAAATCCAGAACTTCCCTAACTTTATCTCAGAACTTCTCTAGATCCGATGCCACCGAGGAGCCTACGGGAGCATAAGCTACGACCATAAAGACCCTGGCGACACCAAATTTTATTCGGACCCATAGAAGTCTGGGATCGAACATTCAGAAGTCTTTCACACCTGAGGCCAAGCGAGCGGACAGTAACATCCCTACCCTCATGCTGGGCCGATCGCTCAACGGTACGCCGGACCACAGAGCCATCCCGCCACCAGGGAGATCACAGGCGTCGCTGCCCTTTCGCTTGGTCTCTGTTACACAGAGCACACCAAGTTGTCTGTCCGATATAATACTTACCAGTTCGTGTAACTTACCTTCCACACCACCTCTTACATTCCACGTGCCTATTCGACACTCTGCTCCCCTCGACTCGCCAAACTGGGCAAGGCGTGATGGGTGGCGGCCCCCATCGCCGCATCTGCCGTTGTTCGTACCGACGGAGGCGGGTCGGTACGCGTCGCCTCTAGAGCTATCCCTAACCCGCACTGCGGTACGCATTCGAGCCGGATTGCAGCCTGTGTATTACAGGCTGGCAGCGATCGCGACGAGCACGCTCCGGACTATGATCACCCCAATGCCATGATCAACCCATATGTTAATTTGATATTTTATATATTTTTTAATCCTTAAAACGTACCGGAACCGATTTAGTTTCGCGTTACGAGCCCACCACCGCGCGTATTTCGTGTGAGGGGCATTTGACATGCTTGGCCATATAATTTAATACAGTGCTAAAATTTGAAATGGACTAAATTGTTGTCGTATATCGTACATGATATTTGTGTCTTCACATTATTCAAAGTTAAGTTCTTTTGGTAGATCGTAACGCGCACGGTGGGATATTTCATGTAAAAATGCATGTTAGCAGTATCTACCATTAGAGGTGGGTCTTAGTACCGAATGAATAATTCTTCCTAGTTTATAGCACCCGAAAACTTAGATACCACCATCTTCTTCGTTTCGAACAGCATGAAGCATCTTATTGTTTTAGTTGTGAGGAAAGATGAGCAGCGGTTATTGCTTAATATAAAGTAGACCGAGGATCGTTAACCACCATAGACACTAAGAAATATCAAACGTCAATATAAAATAATAAATTGTTTGTAAATCACGGTAGCGCAAATTGCCCGGTATGACCAAACAACTAACAAACTCCAAAAGTTCTGTTTGTGTTAGACATCGGCGCACCACACATTCAATAGGGTTAAATCTAAAACCACAACTCTTCAGACCAAAATGATAAAAGCATCTTGGGCCGCACACTCCCCAGCAAAAAACTTGCCGTACAAGTGTTTCGGGGCAGCACGATCCGCAATATCAATGGTTTGTCCCGTTCGAATTATTTAATTTATTTCAGTTTGTCTAGTCGAACGAAACTTAAATAACGAATACTATCTCAAGCTAGGGGAATTTAACTTCCGTTTATGTGCCGAAAACGCTTACCCTTTGACAACATTCAATAGAATGGGGATCAATTCACGTCATCCACGAGCAAAGCTAAGCGCAGATGACGACGCTATCGGCATAACTGGGCATAACTGCAATTTCTTTTGTTCAGTCATTCTTGTATCCGGCTAAAACAGGTAGTACATTTTTAGCCAACAAAGTTATAATCATAGGTATCTTTTAAAACTATTTCAGTTATCATAATTATGTCACTTACTTCACTTCTTGTTTTATGGCTATTGCAGGAGAATGTCCACAACTTTGCCAATGTCACGTGGCGAAGATAGACCGTCAAACGAAGGAGATTGTTCGTTGTTAATAGGAAGGCCGGTGAATATGTGTCAAATGAAACAAATTACTATGATGATTTAATACTCTGAAACAAACAACATCTCGGACCAACAACATTAACTAACTACATATCATACTAATATATATTGTTATGTACAGTGCTTAAGTAATTATCCCTCTAAAATTTATTTCCAATTTAATCTTATTTACCTTTATGAATTTATAAAGAATTAAAACAAATGGAGTAAACACAAGAGATAAAAGTGATTTAAATGAGGTAGGACGGAGAATTTCATGAGGTAAAATATCATACAATGAGTCGCGAAGTTTGGTGCAGCTAAAAAAATATGGTCCACATTTCCTAGAGCTAGTCCACATTCAGAAATAGAACTATCCCTAATCCTAAGTTTGGCCAGAAAAACTGGGGTACAAGAATGGTTCAAAAGTAAACGACAGATGGTAGAAGTGGTTGTCTTGTCAGCCTTTTGGAATTTAGAAAACCAGTGTTTATGCGGAACTTTAATATCACCATAAAATTTTCCTTTTAAAGTTTTAGACACTATCCAATCTTTAGTCCACTGCTGGAACAAGACTGTCTTTAAGGATGCACAAATGTCATGGGAATATAATTGGGAATGGTCTAGGGAGCTTATAACTGCTGCAGATCTGGCGCATGAGTCAGCAGTTTCATTACCCAGGACACCTGAGTGTCCATGAATCCAAGACAAAATAATGTTAACCCCTCAACATACAGATATAATCTCCCAGGTTTGCAATAGGGGTCAGCATTGCGTAGGCCAAAGCGGCGCGCCGAGAGCGCAATCGGAAAATAAAAAAAATTGGCGCTAAAAATGTATTTCCTTCACTTTCAATGCTATCTACTCTTGAATTTTTGCCCGATACAGTCTGTTCATTCCATAATCTGTGTATGATTATTGCCTACGCCTATATATACTGTATCAACGAGAAATAATTCCCAAACGTAAATGTCATCCAGTTGCGTCAATGGACTCGAACCGAGCGGTAATAAAGTCGTGTTTTCAACGGGAAAGTGAAATAAAATTAAAATTTGTGGAAATTTTTTGTTATATAACGTCAGTGTTATTATAATAATTAGTGGATAGTGTTTTTAAGTGTATTAGTGCATAAAATAGTTATTATACTTGACAATAAACATGGATTTTTTAACAATGGGTAAGTAGTTTTGTTTTTATAATTTTTTTCATAAAACGTGTCCACCCGTTACGTCGCGTGGCCTCGCGCGGCCTTGCGTGGCCATGGCACTGTATCACTTGGCACGCGTAAGACTCCCAGGAGTCTAACGGGATTCAATCAGTACCAAGTTTTTTACTCTTTAACAATTCCTCTCTAATTTTAAGGGAAATAGGAAATCTTGTTTTGGATCTAAAAGGGTTTGATAAGTTGGATTGAAGACAACTTTTAGAATCCGAAAATATTATAGAGTTAAGTATTCAAATTGTGTGATCTCACAAATAAAATAGCTTCTAAAATAGCTATTGATTCGCCGGTAAATATTGAAGTAGCAGGTGGACATTTATAAGACAATACGATTCTGGTAAAAGGAATCCACACAGCTACGCCTACGGCGCTATCGGCTGATTTAGAAGCATCTCTGTATAAAGTAAACCATAATTATGTCAACTATCCTTTATCTAAGTTAGTGTCAAACTATTGCTATCTCAACACTGCATACGCTGAAAGCGTGTCTATAATATCCTTTGTCTAAGCCATGGACTTATAATTTTATAAGTCCATGGTCTGACTTAAACGCATACATACGCCAGCGTTGCGATTGATACGGCAATTGCCGTAATATACGGCACTCCACGAATTCTTTTCGGATCATACGGTATACGGCAAACCTTTCATTACCATAATCTAGTATTACGGCAATTCAGCTTTGCGATAAACCGAGATGGCAAATTATGAATAAAAAAACATAATATATATATATATTATAAGTGAAAAAAAATGTAAATATCGATATATATATATATACTACTCTAACAAGAAAGTACCGGGAAAAAAGATCAATAATACATAAAATTTTGTTATTCATCCAAATTTATTTTATCACCTTCAAAGTATGCTCAAAAACGATAGACTTGCGCCAACGAATTATCCAATCATCAAAACATTTTTTAAACGCTGTTTCCGGAATTGAGTTCAGTTCTCACCGCAAACTCACTCCTTTATGTCTTCTACCGATTGAAAACGGGTGCCACGAAGTGGTAATTTGAGTTTAGGAAAAAGAAAGAAGTCGGTTGTAGGCATATCTGGTGAATATGGTGGTTGCTCAATGGTATTTGTTGAGTGTTTGCACAAAAATTCATTCACAATGATGGCCTTATGCGAAGGCGCATTATCGTGGTGCAAAATCCAAGAATTTTCTTTCCACAAATCTGGCCTTTTTCGTCGAATTTGCTCCCTTAAACGCCGCATAACGCTCAAATAATATTCTTTATTTACCTTTTGACCTTCTGGCTAGATAGAATTCCGAGTGCACAACACCGCTATAGTCAGAGAAAACAGTCAACATGACTTTTACTTTTGATCGAATTTGGCGTGGTTTTTTCGGTTTCGGTTCAGTTGGAAGCCACTCCGAAGCTCGTTGACTAGTTTGCATGTCAAACTCGTAAACCCACGTCTCGTCACCAGTAACAGTGCGTTTTATGAATGTTGGGTCGGAATTGACTCGTTCTAGCGTGTCCTCAGCGACTCTCAGGCGATTGAGTTTTTGGAGAAAATTCAGGTCTTTTGGGACTAGCTAAGCGGAAAAATGTTTCATATCCAAGTGATTATTTAAAATGGTATGGATCTACTTATGAGACAAAGAAAATTCGGCGGCTATCTCTCTCAAAATTGAATGAGGATTTTCAGTCGCCATTTCCTTCACTTTTGCAATGTTAACTTCAGTTTCAAACGTTGATGGCCTACCAGAGCGAGGCAAATCTTCCATCACATCTCGACCGCTTTTAAACGCTTTGTACCACTCATAAGTATGTGTTTTTGATAAAGTCAATTCACCGTAAGCCTTCTGTAACATTTGCAGTGACTCCGAA
Source organism: Leucoma salicis (assembly GCA_948253155.1). NCBI lineage: Eukaryota > Metazoa > Arthropoda > Insecta > Lepidoptera > Erebidae > Leucoma > Leucoma salicis. The sequence continues at coordinate 4,668,715 of OX411820.1, read as the reverse complement.
CACGAAATTCCATTGGCGATGCAAAATTTAAGACAAACTCTTTGCTCGATTTGAGATGCAACTCAAACTCCGCGCCAAAATGGATAACAGTTGTGCCAATCTAACAACAACAAAAAGAACAAAATTTTTAATTTTGAACCATAAACAAATTATCCATTCCCGGTACTTTCTTGACAGAGTAGTATATATATGTCGGAGGAAGCTATGAATCGGGTTGATTGTTGTTTGCATATTTAACGCACAATATTATTTGTTAATATTCTAATTACTTCTAAAATTCTTAATTTAATTTTATTTGTTTGCTCATTTGTTGCCGAGCTTTCTGTAGAATGCCTCGTATAGAGGCAAAACACGTGTCGAATTTATTTTATGTTCGGGTTTTTGCGGAATATTGCAATATTGTGGTTCTGAGAGTTCTACCGTATCGCACGGTTGTGTCGCGTTGGTGAGTTTTTTGTCATTATCGGGCATATAGCATTTGCTATTATCACACTCTCCTCTATCGGTGAGAGTGCGGATTGGCAATCTTAGGTTATTCTGTCCAAAGATAACCGGGATTGACAATCCGTGGGTGAGTGGTGGGCTCTCCTCCTAAAATATCCATTCTATAATAGTTTATTTGATTTGTTAAATTTTTCTATAACTTAAAAATCGTTACTAATCTAAGAAAAGTTATGAATATTGTAATTCACGTAACGATGAATCAGAGCAGAGCACGTGCCTCAAGCGGGGTCGAGGTGCCATCTTTACTTTAGGGAGGCCGACAGTTTTTGCCACACATTTGAGTGATAGCGGCTGATAGAGTTGGTTCGTTGAGAGCGTGAAAACTTAAGTTAAAGTAAGATCGGTGGTCTGAACCCGCTGCTCGGTCTTGTTAATTTTTATTTGAAGTAGCCAAATATCACTTAATTCTAAATTAAAATAGTGTGATCATTGTATTTTGTGCTCGCATTCCACCCTCATGACGCCCACTAAAGCAGTGACCACTAACAACGATGTCAACGAGAATGATACTTCTCGGACATATATATTATCTACCGTGCCGGGGCCGGCTTTAAAATTGGCCTCCCCCTCTCCACCCATGGGAGTCGTAAGAGCCGACTGAGGGAATACCGGGGCAGTGGGCAGCAGAACTCCCTCAAGTATTAACAACATCCACTGCAATCTCCAACCCACCTGCCAAGCGTAGCGATTACGGCACTATCCCCCTATATGACCGAAACACCTCAAATGGCCCCCAGTCACGGCAGTTTCGCTATTCCCTGGTCTAACGGTAGCGGGTCCGGTAATGGCGGAGCAGGGGATGCGAAGAATTTCCGGTCACTTTAAGGCTACCACAAACAACGACCTCTGGCCCTGTTAGCACACAACGTTTGGACACTTCGGACCGACGAGAGAATCGAAAACATTTTCTGGAGAAGGAAGGCCTCTACATGATGAATTCCTACTTAAGGAAGCAGCCCTAGCGGAAATGGACCTGGATTAGCTGATGGTTCAGTAAAAAACAAGATTGACTTCATCTTGTCGGACAATAAGCACGAAAGTCGAGAGGTCGCGTTTGATGAAGTCTACGCTCCGACAAACCATCCATCCATCCATCCATCAGCCCTTTAAAGTCCACTGCTGGACATAGGCCTCCCCAAGAATGGGGGATAGTGTCGTAATCGCCACGCTTGGCAGGCGGGTTGGCGATCCCAGTGGATGTTTTTAATACTCGAAGGAGTGCTGCTGCCCACTCCCTCGGCTCCGACAAACAACTGCCCAATACCAGATCCCTAAGAGCTTTCATCTCGAACTACAAAATCGCTTCCAATGTCTAGATGAGTGCGAATCAGCGAAGTGTCCAAACGTTGTGCGCTACCAGGGCCAGAGGTCGTTGTTTGTGGTAGCCTTGAAGTGACCGGAGATTCTTCGCATCCCCTGCCCCGCCATTACCGGGCCCGCTACCGTTAGACCAGGGAATAGCGAAACTGCCGTGACTGGGGGCCATTTGATGTGTTTCGTTCATATGGGGAGATAGTGCCGTAATCGCTACGCTTGCTTATCTTTGGACAGAATAACCTAAGAATTTAATTTTAATTTGCAATCCGCACTCTCACTGATAGAGGAGAATGTGATAATAGCAAAGTAGCATGCACGATAATGACAAAAAACTCACCAACGCGACACAACCGTGCGATACGGTAGAACTCTCAGAACCACAATATTGCAATATTCCGCAAAAATCCGAACATAAAATAAATTCGACATGTGTTTCGCCTCTAAAGGAGGCATTCTCAAGAACGCTCGGCAACAAATGAGCAAACAAATAAAATTAAATTAAGAATTTTAAAAGTAATTAGAATATTACCGACAACGACAACCGTTGGGGAAGGAAGGTTCTCGAGTGGCGACCACATATCGGACGGCGCAACGTAAGATGGCCCCCCACCAGATGGACCGATGATTTGGTCAAAGCCGCGGGAAGCCGTTGAATTCGGTCGGCACAGGACCGCTCGTTGAGGCGTTCTCTTGGGGAGGCCTATGTCCAGCAGTGGACGTCGAAAGACTGATGGATTATATGATAATAAAGAGTGTGGTTGTCTATGACGGGGAATTACCGTTCCCGTTCCATATTTTATTTTATGCGACTGACAAAATGCTATGACGTTGGTAGAAGTAATGAATGAAAGAGATACTTAAAAATCAAGGAGTTTGTACGAAATTTCAAGTGTCAAATGATATGTGTAAAAAAATGAAAATCATCAAGCGAGTGATGTTTTCGAATCAATCAGAAACCTATACGGTGAAAACATTTCATATTTTGTGATTTATTTAATTATTCGTAGAAATAAATACTTTGCGGCATTTTCGTGTATTTTTGTCATAAATACGGCAATTTCCATTTGTAGATACGGCAACTCAATTTTTTACAGTTGCAGCACTGCTATACGCACTAGGACGAAGAATAATATAGACTCGCTACTATTTTGACATTAAGGATGAAGAAAAGAATGCACATACTAGGTTTTACCAAGAGTGAGAGAGACACAGGTATAAGTATATTTATCCTTTTCGCGTATGCGTCAGTTGTATTTGGACCCAATGAACTGGGTCCAAACAATAAGGTGGCCAACCGTCCCCATCATCAGTATATAAGCTTGTTTTTGTATTGACGTAAAAAAAACCTTTATTGATCACGTTATATACGCTAATATTACATGTTCTAATACATTTTAAGCAAAATATAAGCATAACTGCAAATTATTTTGTCCTGTCATTATTTTATCCGGCTAAAACAGGTAGTACATTTTAAGTCAACAAAGTTATAATCATAGTTATCTTTTAAAATTATTCCGGTTAGATAACCGGATAATAATACAAAATAGATATTGCTATCTCGAGACTGCATACGCTGATAGCTTGTCTATAATATCCTTCGTCTACTCAGACTATCTAGACAGAGCGAAGACAATTCTTTGACATGTATGAGCGAGAACACAAGATACAATTTATTGGTGCAAAAAACAGACGAAGCCATAGGTTTTTGTCTTTGTCGCCGTGGCCAGTTTTCGGTATTGTCACGATGTCAAAATGCTTTGTCTGTCACGATCCAACTGACATAATCGAACATTTTGTATAAAAATTCGGGTTTTAATTAAAAGTTAATGTTAATTTGTGTTAATGAGTGTTTTGAGAAAAAGACTACGTGATAATAGTGCTTGTAAAATAGTGTACTATTCTAGAAAAGCTACAGCGAGCGAAAAAATACAACATTTCATTCATATGCAGTCGAAAATGAAGTAATTTAATGATCGAATGAAATGGGCTTTTTTTACTCGAAATTAATAATTGCTACTAAGATACACTCGCAAAACACGTTTTCTAGCGAAATTTCTATTACTTTGAATTGTTTCAGTGTTGCCTTATTGCGAATTTAATTTGCCCAGTTTTCACTTTACTAATAAATTTATATGTAATTTATGAGATGATGATAAAAAATTACCATTTTAGGTTTTCCTCTAATCCAGATGCGAGATCGAAATGGGTGGATGCTACGGGAAAACGAGGCAACCCACGAAATACCCAAAATATGCTTCACTATATTTTGTTGATGTTTCATTATATGTGTTTCATTATAAAATAGTAACGTTGGGAGCAAAATTATTGCCAGTAAATATGTTCATGTAAGTATAGCTTTTAAAGTCCTTGTACTTCATTTTTGTAAGTAAATCTCAATTCTAGATTATGACTACCGCTCTAGTCATAATCTATAATTCAGAGAAACTAATTTGCTCTCTCTTGTGACACCTGTCTGGGATTTAAGGGTTTCAAAATAAAACCCAGGAGTAAACCAAAATTAAATAAGATATATTCACACCCCAAATGGTAGGTGGCAACACAAATTTATAAGGTCGTGGTATTCGTCCTATTGCTAACTTCACCACTTATAGTACTCTCTCCCGTGGGACCGGCCATGAAGCACATCGTTGCGTTTTGGTCATAGCAGGAGATAGCCGTTTATTCTTTCATTATATATCCGTGAAATGAAATGGTGAGCAGCGGCTTGACAATACTCTCAGTATAGTTGAGTCCATGAGCGACGGTTGACATTTACCATCAGATGGGCCGTGGCTCGTCTGCCACTAAATGCAATAAAAAAAAGTTCTTATTCAATTAATTAAATCAGTGCTGGAAGGATGATAATTCTTTACTTATTTGACCCAGAAAAGAAAGAAAAGATAATTTAATTGTATTCTTGTGTACTATTATTTTATTAAATATAACTTATTATTATTTACCAGATGAGATATCGAACAGAACGGCAATATATGGAGAAGCAATACTTATTTTGCATCAAGGCTCAAAGTCTTGGTGTTTCTCTTCGTGATTGAATTCTTATTACGGATACGGAGGTAGAACGTTAATATCCGACATAGCCCGCCGAGTTTGCATGCTCAAGTGGCAATGGGCAGGCCATATTGCTCGACGAACTGACAACCGTTGGGGAAAAAGGTTCTCGAGTGGCGACCACGTATCGGACAGGGCAGCGTAACATGCCCTCCCACCAGATGGACCAAATATATGGTCAAAGCGGCAGGGAGCCGTTGGATGCAGTCAGCACAAGCCCGCTAGTTCTGGTATTCTCTTTGAGGAGGCCAATGTCCAACAGTGGACGTGTAAAAACTGATGGTTGGATAAATAGAAGAGGTGGCAGATTTACTTTTAAATAATCATTTTGATAAACGTTGCGATTTTAAATAAAATATTTGTTACGAAGAGTTTTTTATTTACGACCTAGTTACAGACATTCTAACTATCGTTTAATTTGCCCAAATATGGTTAAATATTTGTCAACTTGGCAACATTTAAAAAAATATTGCTGTTTCAAGTGCGGCCACGCCGTGGCTCCGTCTAGTAGTTCTTAGTCTGAGTTCGTCTAAGTATACGCATTTTATTTTTAACGCACTTACTCTGCATTACGCATTACTCCGTCTCCTACGCATGGAAGTAACATTGATAGGTCCATGTTCTTTTCTTTGCCTTGGCTATGGCCTTTGCTTCACTTTTCATTTTCATCATAGAGTATAGTAATCATCTTTTCATTTCACTTTTTCTGAACGTACCCGCGAATACAGAACAATACTACTCCCAAAGAGTAGAATAATATATACGTAGTATCTATTCTGTGCGCGATCATACTCTTTGTGCGCGATACGCAGCGCTTAAAATGAAACTGCTAATTCTGTGAATTTTTGGTATGTTTTGTTGTATTTTATTAGGATTAATTAATATTATATTGAATTAATATAAATATAATCAGGTATCCAGAGTAGCAAATAATCTTGTGACTAAAGTAAATTAATTTCATCTTAATCTGGTAAGCAGTAACTAAGTACCATACTTTTGGGTTTCGAAAGCCGGCAGCGAAGTATTACAATACAATGCTGTAATCCTGTATAAATAAAGATATACAATGATTTTTTAATATTGTGTGTACATGCAAGTTCCTTGAAATATAATTTTTAAGATTCATCATTTGCGTAAATCAGGGGTCCCCAAACTACGGCCCGCGGGCCAAATCCTTCCCGCCAGTGTCATCAATCTGGCCCCCGACAACCAATGTTTTATTGTTGTTACTGTTGCGGTGATAAGTTGAAGAAGAAAACGCAGAATGATAAGCACTCTGTTTTATTTCCTTGAGAAATGATGACGCAGGAAACTTAACTTAAGTAGAGCTTAAGCATATTAATAACTAACAAATAATTAAATGAATCCCACTAATCACAGTAAAACAAAAAGCACTAATGAGATTTATGTAAATGTGTTTTGGCCCTTGGATACTTACTGTAAAAACCATTACGGCCTTAAGGCTTCAAGGTTTGGAGACTCCTGGCGCCAGGTTCCCAACTTAGGGCTTTTAGCCCCAAAAATGCGTATTGGTCTATTTTTAGGGCCTAAAAATATTTAGGGCTATTTTTAGGGGGTTAAATAATATTCCATGATCACTAATTTGACTGACCAAAGCCACTAAAAAAAGCAAAACGTCAATATAATGTAACATTCTTGGTCTGTGGTAAACATGTATGACATCAAGAATGGGTATCCACTATCCTTTATCTAAGGGATAAACAGACAAAGCTGGGAGCAGATGGTTCTATCGGCGAGACGGCCACGCTCAATTGTAGTTGCTTTATTTGCCTGAGAATTGTTTGCTATTTTGTGTGTTTAATCTGGTTGATCAGCAATATTGTTAAGATGATGTACCTGGAACATTAAAGAATTGAAAGACGCTATGTTGTGTAGCCAGAATTTTTTTGTGACTTTTCCCATATTTTGATAATAATATACCGATGCAAGAAAACGTATTTGCTGTAAGTAGCCAAAATCCAACTTTTCACCAGAACCAAAATACTTTAAAAAATATAGAAAAAAAATCATATCTTTTTAATTATCAGTGACAGAAAGATGATTTTTGGAACACAGTTTTGTTAAAGCAATACTCGTGAACAGCAATGAAAATATTTTTGTTAAAGTTATTAGCAGTAGGCTTTTCACTACTTACAGCAATTGACTTTTTATTGTAAGACCTGAAGAATGTCGTAAGTGGTTTAGTGACTTGTATGGATATAGCTAAATTCCGTATATTTCCAGACATTTAAAAGGCTGTACTTGAAATATTTAATAAATTACGTACTATTAAAGAGATTACTGTGACTAACTCTAAAAAATACTGATAGGTACAGTGGTAGCATCTTCAGAGCGATTCTTGGCAATGACAGGAATTGGGCCGCGGTCGCTGCCTTCTGCGAGGAGGGTATCTCGCGGAAGAAAGCGGCGGTGAGGGCCAGGGAGGAGGATTCTTCCGCTGACCCAAACCGCCGCCAGCGACTGGGGCAACGCGGGGTACTTACGCCTCATGCCGCCCTAACTGAGGCTGCGGGTGGATGGACCGGGGAAAGTCCGCCTCCCGCAAGGCTTCCCACGAAGATGTGACGCACGTGTGCGGATTCATTACTCAGTAGAGGGGGTACCCGAAAGGGTTAAACATAGCTGGCGAGTCGTGGGTGTTTAATACACCTCTGCCTATCCCTTCGGGGAATACAGACGTGATGCTGTTTTTATTTTTTTTTTGTCATAGAGAAAAAAGACATCCTTAGTAATTATTATAAATTGAATGTGCATTTGTTTTTTTTTTGTTTTTTTTTTATTTATAAAGTCCAAAACTGTGTTGCGGGCATACACTAGTAAAGAAAAAAAAATCATGCGGGGCAGTCTTTGGGGACTGTCGTTAGAGCCAAAATTAAATTGGTCATTAACACTTCTTTACAAACCAAAAATAATTCAAAAATAATAATCTAATAGCTCGATGATACAATTCACAAGTTACTTAGTTTTCACTTCTACCTGGGCCTTGATTCTTTAAAAGACTTAAAATTACTTGCCGAAAACCAGTGACGTCATACCGAGCGCGTAACTCAAACGTGAGAGAGCAACGTACCACGACACATTTTGCAAAAAAAATATTCAGTATACCGCACGATACGTTGTCTATGACAAATTTCGATTTCACACAGTACGTCTAGAAACCATACAATCGATTCAATCGGAAAATAATCGGTTTTTTAAATTACATATATTTCTTTCTAAACTTCTTTATTAGGTAGTTGATATTTAGAATGGACAGCGCCTTGCTAAGACGAAATTTAGGCTACGTAATGGCGGCGGCTATCTATGTGTGGATGAATTTAGGGTTGCCATGTTAGCCAAAGGAGGCGGCTATTTCTGGGATACAAAATGTAAAGAGATGAAATATGCCTCAAAAAAATTGTTACCTTTTTCTATTCAAAATACAGAAAAAATCAACTTAACATTGCATCAAGAAATTGAGAAAAATAAAAAGAAGTTATAGTATCGAAAATACAACCTGAGAACAGAAAATAGTGACATTGTGACAGATCATGGAAGTAAATCCTACGTACAAACTCAGACAAACAACAAAGTACTTAATACTTCCATGTGTCATATTCTATTTATTTTTAGTTTTGACTGATGTCTGATCTAGTAATCTATGCTGTGCGTCATCTCTAGTGTGATGAATTGGCAAAGCATCTGGACGGTATCCAGGAGATGCAGGTTCGAATCCTGCTCGTGACTGTTATTTTCGATTTCACATTTTTCATTTTGTGTTTAATGTATGTTGCTAAGCATGTCAAATGCTAAAAATATATATAAAAATATCTAAATATTGATTTTTCATTGTAACATTTTACACTCAATTTCTAAATCCAAACAAAAAAAATTTCTAATTCCAAAACTGTAGTTAGGTAATTCAGATTTAAAAATAACCTAGCAATGCTAAAACTAAAGATTAATTAAGTATATTAATTTTAGGTAAACATGGCAGGCGCATCCATCCATCCATCCATCAGCCTTTTAAAGTCCACTGCTGGACATAGGCCTCCCCAAGAATGGGGTATAGTTAGTAGTAGAGGTTGACGATCGCAGTGGATGTTGTTAATACTCGAAGGAGTGCTGCTGCCCACTCCTCCGGTATTCCCTCAGTCGGCTCTTACGACTCCCATGGGTGGAGAGGGGTAGGACAATTCTAAAGCCGGCCCCACACGGCCTGGCAGGCGCATCAGATCTACAATAGTCCCTTCGAATACTTTTTTCCTTCATTATGGCATGCAGCTGTGTTAAACAGAAATATGCAATTTATATTTAAAAAATACTAATGGTTATCATGAATGCCCGATGCTATTATCGTACCTACAGGACGAAAAATGACCTTGTCCTTTAAGATATTTGAGAAAAAAATACTGTATTAGGCTATAGGTATAGGCGTGTCGCGTGTTTAGGTCTTTTGTCTGTTTACCTGTTTGTCTGTTTGTTCGTTCGCGCATCACGTCAAAACTACTGAACGGATTTTGATGCAACGTTTTTGATTTGATAGCTTTTGATAAATTTTATCCCATTACTATATCAGGAACCTGAGATACCTATAACCTAAAAACCAGCTTTCGGCTGCGGCGAAGCCGCGGGCTAAACTATTATTATCGATGTATGTTGAAGTCCACGCAGGTAAAGTCGCAGGTAGAAATAATAAAAGAGGATGGAACTAACTTATTTGGGTCCGGCAAAACCAATCACTTGTTCTAGCCCCAGCTTTATTACCCGTAATTCTATTTCGAGTTTTCTTACTAAGCTAAGTTTCCAATCTTCTATTTAATATATGACTATAGGTTATTCCCTTATGAACACTAGAATATATTTTTATGCTTGTTTGTGCTATACAATAAAAAAGACCTAAACCTTTTTTTATTATTCACATCGGAAGGGCCTTTAACGCAACCTCCTACGCGGTAAAACTGTAAATACATCTCCAAACTGTTCGTTTGAAAAAAAAATATTATATTCTTTATGGAAAGTGTAGTCCTGTTCGCGGGTCTTATGGGACGTCCTTTAACAGTATAAAAACGAGAGACTCGTCATATTTCTAAAAAGGCTTGTTATATCACCTGAAATCTTGATAAAATCATACTTCCCATAAGGATAATAAAATATTTTGCAGTATAAATGGTCTGCAAGACTTACGTTATAATATAACGTAATATGAGATTTTATGACCAATGTTATACTAGCTGGTACCTACCAGCAGCTTCGCACGTGAGATTTATGTGACCGAAATAAATTTCATTGCAGACATCACAAGCCGTCGAGAAAATCTCTCAGACAAGTAGGTTTACTAGAATGTTTTCTTATCACAAAGTGTGAAATCAAAAATAACCACACTCGAGCAGGATTTGATGATGAGATGCAGGTTCAAATACTGCTGATGTCGATTTTATATTTTCACACTTTGTGTTAATGTATTATGGATAAGCATGTCAAATGCTAAAAAAAAAATATAACTATAAAAATATCAAAATAGAATGTTTTCCTTTGCTAAACGATAAATACACACAAATTAAAAAAAAATGAAATTTCTGAAGTGTGCTGCCCATTCCCCCGGTATTCCCTCAGTCAGCTCTTACGACTCCCGTGGGTAGAGGGGTGGGACAATTCTAAAGCTGACCCGACACTGCCAAAAAATAATAGGTCTAAGGTCTACCTAAGTATTATTAGACCTTCAAAAATTATAACTAAAAACCTTTACTTACCTATACATATACTTATAGGTATATATATATATTTTTTTTAAAAAAGAATATCTTGCACGAATACTCCTTGTATCGCGGGGGACTTTACAAACATACTCCTTCACGGGAACAAAGTACACCCAGACTCAAAACAACCATTTGTAGATCACACAAAGAGTTGTCTGTGGCACCCAGCCCTACCACCAGTACTGCAATGGGTGAAATTTGTTTACTTGGCCCTTAGACGCCTCGTACGACACCCTTGGGAAAGAATGGGGTGGTGACTCTTGTATTATTAACCGACCACACGGACGAAACACGAACGACTATATTTTTTAAGATAATATTAACTTAATAAACATAAGAGATACCCTTTAATAAAATACATAGAACTCTTTATTATACAAGCCCTTAGTAATCTTGAGTACTGTACCCTAATACTACCCGTACTAAAATCTAGGTACCTAATCCACGTGGGCACGTCATAATAATCTTGAGAAATGTGCTCAAGTACGGCGTTACATATATATTTCTCGGGAGAAAATCCCTCAACCTCCCTTTTGGCAAACACGTCAACTTGAGTACGTAAGGCCCGGCAGCTGAATAAGAAAAATAAGGATAGACAGATACATGAACTCGTGATCATTTGTCACTATAACCATGTACCTATATAGGTTTAGGTTGTATTGCACAAGGTATGGTTAAGTTACCGTTCAGTGTCAAATACACTATTACTTGTATTAACTACTGACATTTGGCTTTAGCCTAATTTTTAGGTTATATATCTCAGGTTCCCGGTATAGTAGTGGGATAAAATGTATACCAGTTTTTAAGTCTAATCAAGAGCTATCAACTAAAAAAAGTTGCATCAAAATCCGATTTTCTATTGATTTTTAATTGTAAGAATCTTATAGATAATATTTAACAAACAATGTACACCCAGAATTATAAAAACACAATACTTGGAGATCAATAGAAGAACAACTGGTAATACCTTTGGAATGCTCTAAAGCGTTCAAATTAGTCTTCTGATCAAATGGTCCGTGGCAAAGCAGTTCAAAGCACATACGAACATTATGGCTGTCTAGCATGTACACATTATTATAGCGTAGTAAATTAAATTAAGAACACATAGCAACTAAATATAGATATTATTGGTAGTTAATAATTCTAATTTTAAATTACTAGTAGGTAAGTAAATACTTATAAATATTTTTGTAAAAAAATTTAATTTAAAATAATGAAACGATTATTTAATCGTTTTTGCAGAGGACCTAAGGTCTATAGATTACATTAATGTTCAATTACGTCGCTCCTTTGCCCTTTGAAAGATTTAATAGTTCACCTGATTTACTCAGATAACCGTGGCATATCTATCTCTCGTATATATGAGTATTGATCACAAAATGTTTGCTGAAAGCTTGATTATAGTCGGTAAACAGAAACTGGCTGCGGTCGAGAAGCAATTTTGGAAGTCATAAGCGTACTGGCAGCATCTGAGCATCTGAGCAGAATCGATTCGTACTTAAATATTTATAACATTTTGAGTAGCAATTTAATTTAATAGTATTGAAAATAGTGCACCAGTAGCAGATGTTACAGAAATATGATGAATACTGATAAATAACTTCAAATGCGCTATGATAATGTCACTTCTATCTCGTTCCTAGAAGAGAAATAAAAACGACATATCTTTTATTACCTACTACTGGTGGTAGGGCTGTGTATCAAGTGAGAGTACTCACTTGCTATCGGGTCCGAACGGGTCGGTACCACCGTCTCCTGTGTGACCGGTCATGAAGCACGTCAGTGTGTTTTGGCTATAGCAGAAAATAGCCATTTATTCCTTCATATATTAGAAATGAAATGGTTTGCAGCGGCTTGACAATACTCTCGGTATAGGTAAGTCCATGAGCTACGGTTACCACTTACCATCAGGTGGTAACTGCCAACATTAGCAATAAAAAAATATAACCTGCCCGGGATATATACGAAGTATATTAAAGAGGGGATAGGTAGTATACTAAGAAGACGATAGGTAGGATAATTAGGAGAGGTTATGGAGGGGGTTTAGGCCTCTAGCACTCTCACTCACCATACGAAACACAACGGTTGGCATCCCTACACGCTGATCTTTTCCGCAATAAGCAAGGCTTTACCTGTACCACTAGAATCAAGAGCTATCAAACAAAAAAGTTGCATCAAAATCCGTTTAGTAGTTTTTGCGTGATCTGCGAACAAACGAACAGATAAGAATTCTAAAAAAAAACAATTGTTTTGTGTTCAGACACATAGTGAGTGTGTACAGTATTTTTTCTCAAATATCTTAATGTTCCGACATAACTCTGTTGCAGCTTTATAATAGTTAATATATTTTATATTTTTTCTTTATATTTTTTTTTAGGACATACTCCTGTTATAAGTACGAAAGAATAAACTAAAACATACCAAGATGTTTCATGGCTAGAAAAGTATTTGAAGTTGACCATTGAAGAGAATATACGCGGTACCATTGGTCCGTCCAAATCGGGCGACTGACGGCACATAGCGGTTTGTTTAGTGGGTGAGAAACCTACCCCCTATGGTCTCCGTAAACAATGGGGCATAAAGGTATACTACCAGCTTTTATGAAAATAAATTATACTACACTTTAGAACAGACTGTTTTATTTTGATCTGTATTTTAGCAATTGACATGCTCAGCTACTTTAAAGAACAAATCATTTGTGAAAATATGGAAAAAGAGAATTTTTACTGCGAGCGGGATTCGAACTTTGGAATTCTGGTCGTAAAGACAAATATGATGTGGATATGGGTATGGCCGTCGGTCACTGCGATGGCTCAGCGGTCTAGAGCACTTCCCCGGATTGGAAGGAACGCAGGTTCGAATTCCGCTCGCAGTAAATAAGTAAAAATTCTCTTTTTCCACATTTTATCAAACGATTTGTTCTTTAAAATATACTCTTTTTTTTCTGTTGTTTACCTCAACAAATTATATAGTATTTGTTTTAATGCTTATGACGGTAAACGAGCTACGGCCCACCTGATGGTAAGTGGTAACCGTCACTCATGTACTCAACTATACTAAGAGTATTGTCAAGCCGCTGCGCACCATTTCACTTTTCAGATATGAAAAATGAAAGAATAAACGGCTATCTTCTGCTACAGCCAAAACACACTGACGTACTTCATGACCGGTCACATAGGAGACGGTGGTACCGACCCGTTCGGACCCGATAGCAAATGAATACTCTCACTTGGTACCCAGCCCTACCACCAGTAATGCAATGGGTGATAACTGCTTACTTCCTTTAGTCGCCTTGTAAGACACCGGCGGGAAAGAATGGGGTGGTGACACTTGTATTCTTAGTCCGTCACCACACGGATATATAGATGTATATGGCCAATTTTGGTATTGAAGATCTTAATTCGTCGTCATTTTTACTGCAAACAAGTAGTTTTCTAAAATTGCATTAATCGCATGGGACTTATGAAATATTCCATTGTATTTAACTGTATTAATTAGGTACTATTAGTAAATTCAAGGGCAACCACTACAAGGGAATTATTTTAAATAAATTACATTGTAAATTAATTAATTCCTTAATTGATTTATTCAGTAATTGTTATGGGAGTGGTTTCACCTTGCGAAATATTAATATTTTACCTTGTAGTAATCTGATATGTCCTGTGACATAGTTACAATTATAGAAAATCCATTGATACCTCTCTGCTGGTGTGACCAACATAGTTTGGAGAGTCAGAGAACTGTGGCCAATTTTTTTTCGTTTAGGCGAGAAAAAATGTAGGCCCTCATCCATTAGAGAAACCCGCTGTGTGCCGTCTCTCCGCCTTTCTTGGCGGGCCACTGGAACCATGTTACATTCCTTCGGTGCAGAGAACTGTGGGCCTAGCCAAGTTGCATTCTATGATCGCTAACACTATAGAAAACTATTAAAATGTAAGTTGTTGTAGTATGTTAAGTCACATGACATCGCGTTATATACCTATCACACATTTTCTGAATAACCTATGATCGTTGGAGTTGGATTATAGGGTGGATACCACGAATGTACTGATATCGATACTGTGTAATGGCTACTAGATGGCTTTTTGTACTAATGGCGGCAATATTCTAGATATATGGCATGTAGGGAATCAAACCTATTGGCGTAAATTAGGTAAGGCCTATGTCAATATGATTGGCTGATTGATTGATTTTACTACAGTTTTATAAAGAGATTATTTTGAGGTTATATCTTAGGTTTTCGATATAGTAGCGGGATAACATGTATACCAGTTTTTAAGTCTAATCAAGAGCTATCTAACCAAAAAAGTTGCATCAATATCTGTTCAGTAGTTTTACGTGATGCGTGAACAAACAAACATATAAATAGACAAACAGAAAAAAAAACTAGACGCCGCGGGACGTCTAGCAGATGCGAAAACATCGAAATTATATTCTATAAATAAAATGATCATAACTTGACAAAGTATTCCTCAAGACGAATCAAACGAGTATAAACTCGATAGGATCGCGTAGTTTCATTACAAAGTTGCTGTGGCCACCTTACAGCTCCATCGTCAGACCCTGGATACCATCTAGAGGCAAAGTACTCGTCAAGACAAATCATACGAGCCCAAACTCGATGGGGTTGCGTCGTTTCATTACAGAGTTACGGTGGTCACCTTCCAGCTTCATCATCAGACCCTGGATATAATCCGTGACTGAAGTTCTAAAGACTGTAGTTATAAATGTCCTGCATTTCAAACGAGCCCGAACTCGATGGAATTACAGAGCCATTAAATTACCATTTAATTGCAGAGTTTCGCATGGCCACCTTCCAGCTCCATCATCAGATCCTGCATACTATCTAAAGACAAAGTACTCGTCAAGACGAATCAAACGTGTCCAAACTCGACGGGGTTGCGTCATTTCATTATAGAGTTACTGTGGCCTTTTTCCTGCTTCATCATCAGCCACTGGATACCATCTAGACACAAAGTACTCGGCAAGACGAATCATACGAGCTCAAACTCGATGGGATTGCGCCGTTTCATTATAGAGTTCCTATGTCCACCTTCCAGCTCCATGATCAGATCAGCGCCATGTCATCATAATATTGTATTGTCACGTGATATACACATGCGTGTAAAATTTCAGCTCAATCGGAAACCGAGAAGTGTGTCAAATTTAACTTGCAAGATTTGAACGGGACAAGTACAATAAAAGCGTCGCCACGCTAACAGCCGATTTTACTCTCCCTCCGCATTAGATGTTTCACATCAAAAAACCAATGATACTGCCTCGGTGGTGTAGCGGTAGTGTACGCGATTGTTAATCATGAGGTCTCGGGTTCGATCCCCAGGTAGGGCAATGTTATTGAGCTTTTTCCTAAAAAGAAAATTCTCAGTAGCAGCTTGGTTTGGAAATGTGCCCGGTAGACGTCAATAGGCTCGCCCCCTATTACGTGGGACTTAAACATAGCTGTCGAATCCGATACCGACCAGGTAAACTTAATTTTACAATTAAGATTTTACCTATTAATGACGCAAACCCTTTAAATATTTAGATATTTTTTTATATATTTTTAGCATTTGACATGCTTAGCACTATACATTAAACACAAAGTGAAAAATGCTGAATTGGTAAAGCATCTGGACGGTATCCAGAAGATGCAGGTTCAAATCCTGCTCCTGACTGTTATTTTCGATTTCACATTTTTCACTTTGTGTTTAATGTATAGTGCTAAGCATGTCAAATGCTACAAATATATATAAATATTTATAGGGTTTGCGTCATTATTAGGTAAAAATCTTAATTGTAAAATTAAGTTTACCTGGTCGGTATAATGTATGAAAATACGTCCGACAGATGGCGCAGGCGTCACCCAAAGACGTTAAGTATGATGTGTTGTCGAAATTAGCAGTCAGGAGCAATTGTCAGGATGGCTGAATTGGTAAAGCATCTGGACGGTATCCAGAAGATGCAGGTTCAAATCCTGCTCCTGATTGTTATTTTCGATTTCACATTTTTCACTTTGTGTTTTATGTAATATATCTCATAAATTGATTGAGTTGGTGATATTCAAATATTCACAAAACAGCACAGACACAGTACCTTTTAGTCTTTCTTACGCAATAAAATCGCGCTTACCTTGAAATATAAATTGTTCTAGAATTCTGAGCAGTCTTTGTGCTCTGTGTCTATTTAGCGTGACATGTTTATCGATGGAGTTGGTAAGGCTCGGGAATATTGAACGAGTGTAAATGATATGTTTTTGGATGTGGAAAGTAGATTGAATGTTTGTTGTGTTATCTACAGGTACCTACCAAATCGAATTTATATTGACGTTTTCTTAATGTAGCGGGGGTCGTATGATGCTCGGGCCACATTAATTGGCAACGCCATGCCCTTGATTGCAATAATTATCGCGTTAATTATTGCGTTAACACGATAAATTAAATGGCTACACTTGTAATGTTTTTTTTAATGGCACCCTGCATTGATGAATAATCCTTGTACGGGGAGTTAACAAAGGCATAATTTTACGGACAGAAAGTACACCCAGACTCAGAGCAACCATTTGTAGATCACGTAAAGAGTTGTCCTGTGTGGGGAATCGTACCCACAACACTCGGGCGGGAGGTCGGTATCTAAACCACTCCACCATCTGTTTAATTTCTTTGACGTATTGCCACTGGAGTTATCGATTAACGTCAAACGGCAATATGATTGTCGTTGTCAAATTCTCGCGACAAGTCAAGTGCGATAAATCTACACCAACTTTAAATGTCCGTTATTGTGATAATTAAACGGAGGTTCCCATTAGTGTGGCCCGAGCATGACTAAGAGAAGTAAGAAGTTATCACCCATTGCATTACTGATGGTAGGGATGAAAACCAAGCGGTCTCTCTTACCTACTGATTCATTAGAATCGGTCTTTTACCTTTATTTTGTTCTGTATTTTAGCACTTGACATGCTCAGCTACTTTAAAGAATAAATTATTGTAAAAGTGGAAAAAGATACCTGTACTAACTACATTTGTAAATTTTCTTTAATCTGACTACACGATCCACAGTATTAAGCAGAATGACAATAGAAATAAAAATAAACTTACAATTTTTATTATAAGGCTGTAACAGAGCTATGTCTGTACATTTAAGATATTTGAGAAAAAAATACTGTATTAGGCTATAAATATAGGCGTGTGAGTTTAAACACGATTTTTTTTAGATTTTTGTTTGTTTGTCTGTTTCTCTGTTTGTTCGTTCGCGTATCACGCAAAAACTACTGAACGGATTTTGATGTAACTTTGTTTATTCGATAGCTGTTAATTAGACTTAAAAACGGGCATACCTACATTTTATCCCGCTACTATATCGGGATCCTGAGATATAACCTAAAAACTAGCTTATTAAGCAAAGGCTAGTTAGAATAACAAATCTTTTTCAAAGAATAGGCCTAAGAATGTAGTAATATGGAACAAAATTGGCCAAGACTACAATAAGTCTTACTACGAACTATGAGTCCAAGAGTACATATTTTTTTAAATATTCAACTATTCATGAGAGACACAGCGCATGGCACTACACCTCACGAAGTACACGCATTTGGCCTAGCACACTGCCGTGCGCTTAGACACAAAATATTAGATATTTAACTCTAAGATAATCTATTGTTCATATCTCAGACTATCTAAAAAATAAAGACACTGCATTGTCAACTAAAAAGTGAAGCCACATTTTAAAAGATGTTTGGGTGAGTGTTGTTGTCACCAGAAAGAAATAATCTCTGTAATTTAGGTAGATTTATAAAAGTTTTAACAACATCCACTGCGATCGCCAACCCGCCTGCCAAGCGTGGCGATTACGGCACTGTGGGAGGCCTATGTCCAGCAGTGGACGTCGAAAGGCTGATGAATGAATGAATGAAAAATAAAAGTTTTATGTTTAAAACATAAAGGAAGTGAAAGTATAAAGTAACTTTTCAGCAAATCATATAGGCAACATTATGGCGCTTACGACGTATTCAAGTAGGTAGGTAAGTAAAAATCGTCGAGTATTTGGGGTAATTTTAAATCATACTCTGGTAACGATCGTGGTCTAAGACACATAGTTTTGCCATGGTTTTGTTTGTATTTGTGTGCACGAGCGCGTTACAAGTTTGGCATGGTTTTATATGGCGTTACTGGATTGTTCGTAATGCTTCGTCTATATTTTTTAGTTATTCTTAGGTTCATATTTAAGATATTTCAAATTCCCACCAATGACTAATTGAAACTCTTCCAGGTAGTTCGCAAAGCTGATTAATTTATTAAATCAATACTGTGGAGGTATATACTGGGTACAGCCTTAACCGATTCTGTGTATTTGGAAAATAAATGTTGGCATCATCATTTCTATGGAAATTCAGCAGTAGGTATAGATATTTACTAAAACCTTCAAAGGCACTGATCTCCGCATTGACCAACCGCAGAAAATCGCCTTATGGATTCACTTTGATGGTCAAACAGTGCTCATAATATATTAATATAAATAATCATGATGTAAGTTTGATTAATCCAATCACGCACAAAAGAGCTTCAAAGATCTAAGGCCGTAATTAAATTATGGAACTGGAAATAAAACTTTTACAATTGATTGCTTTCCCGTAATGGTACAGCCGTTCACGAATCTATTTATAAAAAGCATTGGATTGTAAAATGAGACTGAGAAACTGTTACTTCTTTTTAATTTTAGTTTAATTTTTTGTGACTGAAATTTTCGTTTAATATCTTCAATGTAATATCATTTATTAACGCGACATCCTATACTAATGGATTGACTGAAATGCAAAGTATCTATTCTATTATAAAGCTGTAACAGAGCTGTGTCTATACATTTAAGATAGAGAAAAAATGACTGAAATAGGCTATTTAGGCGTGTCTTAATACAAAACATTTTTTTTTAGATTTTTGTCTGTTTATCTGTTTGTTTGTTCGCGCATCACGCAAAAACTACTGAACGGATTTTGATGCAACTTTTTTGTTTGATAGCTCTTGATTAGACTTAACAACTGGTATTATTTTATCCCGCTACTATATCGGGAACCTGAGATATAACCAATAAACTAGCTTTTGGCTGCGGCGGAGCCGCGGGCAAAGACTAGTTCTTAATATATATATAAAATCATCTAAATATTTATAGGCGTGTCATTATTTGATATAAAGCTTAATTGTAATAATCAAGCTTGCCTGGCCGAAATAATGTATGCAAATACATCCAATAGATGGTGCAAGCATCATCCAAGGCATTAAGAAGGAATGTGTCATCGAAATTCACAGTCTCGAGCAATTGTCACGATAGCTGAATTGGCAAAGCATCTCGGACGGTATACCAGTTGATGTAGGTTCAAACTTGTGACAGTTCTTTTTCGATTTCACATTTTCGCACTTTGTGTTAAAATCAAAATAATAATTTGTGGATCACACAAAGTATTTCTCTGTGTGAGAATTGAACCCACAGTAGGTACTCAGTGCGGTATCCGAACGTTGGCTAGTCTGTTATTAGAGGATCCAGCTTTCTTTCTGATCTTTATATAATAAGAATCCAAATCAGCCAGAGACCTACTCAAACATACACAGACTTTTTTTTCGCGTAAATATCTGAAAGTGTCGTACACAAACTATTAACATCGGTGCAGGCATTTAGGAGTTTAGTTACATAGATCAAAATAATCATATCTATATAGCATCACGCCTGTATTCCCCGAAGGAGTAGGCAGAGGTGTATTACACACCCACGATTCGCCAGCTATGTTTAAGTCCCTCGTAATAGGGGGCGAGCCTATTGTCGTCTACCGGGCACGTTTCCAAACTCCGGGCTGCTACTGAGAATTTTTCTTTTTACGAAAAAGCTCAATAACCCTGCCTGACCCGAGGATTGAACCTGAGACCTCATGATCAGCAGTCGCATACACTACCGCTGCACCACCGAGGCCGTTATTTTATCTTTATACATTCTGGTAACGGCTTTCGGTGGTACTTACCTATGCGCATAAACCACTTTATGGTTTTGGATTTTGAAGTCTAAATAGACAAAATCTAGTATAAAGATAGATTACGATTACATTAGTAACTTAATCGTAATAAATAATGGTTTGAATAAAATGTTGGATTAATCTTAGACCGAATTGTCATAAATACAATACCTACCTATAGCTTAAAATCGCCCATTATTACTTAATTAAGTCACAAGTTGTTACGAATCTCATTCAAATCTCAAAAGATCTTTGTTGTCATCTGTAATAGGAAAATTTAATTGACACTTTGGCTACCAGCCAAATAGCACCTAAATGTTAATTTTAGCTTATTATAAAGTTAATTTTGAGTTAATCTTTAATTTTGTTGAATGCTGTCGGGCCGAAGAGTTGCGAATAGGTATGATTTCAGTCAGTTCAGTTTCAGTGTGGGGCCGGCTTTAGAATTGTCCCACCCCTCTCTACCCACGGGAGTCCTAAGAGCTGACTGAGGGAGTACCGAGGGAGTGGGCAGCAGCACTCCCTCGAGTATTAACAACAGCCACTGTGATCGCCAACCCGCCTGCCAAGCGTGGGGATTACGGCATTATCCCCCATGACGGGACCGCGCGTTGTGGCGTTCTCTTGGGGAGGCCTATGTCCAGCAGTGGGCGTTTAAAGGCTGATGGATGGATGGATAATTTCAGTCAATATCCAAATATAAAAGTGAGTTTGTTTGTTTGTTACGCTGTCACGCCGTAACTGATCAGCAGGCCTACCATGAACTCTTAGATTCAATACCGACGCGATTCAAAATAGGTATTTTTTCTATTTCGTATACCATGATGTCTAATTGAGCGATCTTGTTTAGGTTGTCAAGTAAGTTCATGGTACGAATTTCTATACAAAAATGTCACGTTTGCGATTCAGATTATGTGCTGATTCGGCAAAAAACAAAAGATTGCGTCTTTGACACGTCATGGTACGGAATTGCAATTCAGTTCAGTTTGGGTCCTAAACTGGATCGCAATAAGAGTTCGTGGTAAGCCTGCTGATCATTATGAAATTTGCGTACCTACATAATTAGTCTGGAAACCCACAGATATAGGCTACTTATTATCCTGGAGAAATTAACGGTTCCCGTAGGATGGCTATTTTTAATAGAAATAATTAGCTATTTCATAAAAAAAAAAAAATTCTCAGTAGCAGCCCGGAGTTTGGAAATGTGCCCGGTAGACGGCAATAGGCTCGCCCTCTATTACGTGGGACTTAAACATAACTAGCGAATCGTGGGTGTGTAAATACACCTCTGCATACCTCTTCGGGCAGTACAGGATGATGCTATGTTTTTTTTAAAAATTAGTGTAGGTACCGTTTTTTTTGAATTTTTCATTCTATCTCTAAATCTTCTTTGAGAACGAAAGAAATAAATTCGTAGTTCACCATGCTTATTTAATGCAATTAGACTTCTCAAGCGATAGAATCTCTCCAGAAAGTTTTCATGTTTTCGTGATCAGTATAAAATATATTTTTTACCTATTCTAAACAAGCGTAGACCCGATGGTAAGTAACAATATAATCTAGGATGACAAGACGCACTAGCTTAGTAAAAACCTTTTCACTCTAGCTTTAACAACACCCCCATATTGTATCGGATGGAATACCGAAGCTGGCAACTTATTACATTCCATTCAAAGGTTTTTTATTTTTGTTATCGGTTAAAGATGATACCACGAAGGACTTAGAAAATAAAATAATTAAATCAAAATTCCAAACTAAATTAAAGTTTTGAGCAAAGACTACTCAAAGTTATAAATCACTGTTATTTTATAGTCTCATACAGCTTTCTGAGAACAAAACTTGTGTAGTTATTATGTGTTTAAGATAAGATAATTCCTCGTGGCGTAGTCGGTAGTGTAACCGACTTCCGTGCACGAAATCGTGGGTTCGATTCCCACTCAGGACAAGTATTTGTGTGATGAACACAGATATTTGTACTGCGTCTGGGTGTTTTCTATGTATTATACGTATGTATTTACAAAAAAAAAGTAATATATTATGTACCTATTATATCCGTAATCTGGTACCCGTAGCACAAGCGTTAAGCTTAGTTTGGGACCAGAAGACGTTGTGAAAATGTCTGTGAATATTTATTATTATTTATTTAATTATCTTAGCCTCACGCCTATATCACTGAAAGGGTAGACAGAGGTGTATTACAAAACCACGCTTCATCAACTACGTTTAAGTCCCACGTAATAGGGGGTGAGCCTATTGCCGTCTACCGAGCACATTTCCAAACTCCGGACTACTACAGAGAAATTTTGTTTAACGAAAAAGCTCAATAACACTGCCCGACCGACGCAGTTAAGATAGCAGTCGAAAAAAATAATTTTGTGAATGTATTTGAGTTATAAATACTAATTTCTTATGTTTATGACTGCAATTTCTAATTAGAGTTATATTTGTCATGCGGCGTGTGGAACATTTTTGCGAGTTAAGACGTTACCACCGGGAATGTGAGAGGCACACGTCCAGGAAATTTCAATTTTGTTCTTATTCTACTTCTTATAATATGCTACAGAGAGACCCAAATCCATCAGACAAAAAGCGCCCTGCTGACGAAAGGCCTTCCAAAAGGCATCGTAACTAGATGAACTGTGCCGATTGCATACAGCGGCTCCTTGAGTCTTTGACCAGGTTGTAATTTCAACTAGTGGGAAGCAGTCCAACGATAAGTCGATAAATGATCACCCCTCCGTCGCGGGAAAAGGCCCGTTCGGAGGTTGGAGGTAAACCCTTTCCTTATTATCATTCCTCTGCACCTCCTACCTCTTTTCTTGGAGTTGGCGATAGACGAGTGACGACCCTGGTGTTCTATAGGCTACGGTAACCGCTTACCATTATGTGGACCTTATGTTTGTTTATCACCTGTGTAGTCTATAGGTACTATTTATTATTATAAAGCTCTACCTAACAGAGTTGTGTCTGTGACATTTAAGCTATTTAAGAAAAAAATACTGTATTAGGCTATATAGGTGTGTATGAACACGAAAATTTTTTTTTTAGATTTTCTCTCTGTTTGTTCGTTCGCGCATCACGCAAAAACTACCAAATGGATTTTGATGCGACTTTTTGTATTTGATAGCTCTTGATTAGACTTAAAAACTGGTATACATTTTATCTCGCTACTATATCGGGAACCTGAGATATAACTTAAAAACTAGCTTTTGGCTGCGGCGGAGCCGCGGGCATAGGCTAGTATAAAATAAAACTTTATGGGTTTCGGTTGGGTCTTGAGATGAGTTTAGACGGAGCCATGGTTGCTTTATAGTAGATAACTGAATAGTTTTTGTTCTTATACCACATTATTAGATCTAGGTTTGGTAATACACCCACAGGTACTCCTGTACTCTGTGAATATACCTAATACGTCTGAAACTTGTATAACGTTTTGTTATTGCCTACCTGATGCAAATTGTGCTTGCCTACTTAGCCGTGAAAATGAAATGGAAAAAATGAAATAAAATAAAATGAATACTTTATTTTGTCGATACAAATTTTATTAAAGATGTCCTTAAATTGATTTTGCTAACAAATGCCCTAAATTATTTCGACAAACGGGGAATCGTGATTGGAAATGATAAAATAAATTGGAATTATTTTTACAATGTTTTTTTTTGGCTGCGGCATTCCCGAGGTTTTGTATTAATTTTATTATCATCCAGCCATTATTTTATTTCTTAAAATAGCAGACAAGCCTCGGCCTATCTGATGGTAAATCATAACCGCAGCTTATGGACTCAACTACTAAAGTAAGCAGTGAAACAGCCGCTCACTATTTCATTTCGCGAATGTTCAACGGTTATTACTTACAACTGTAAATAATATAAAGCATCATAAATATTGACTATGTATTTTCTATAAAAAACGCTGTCAGCGTGTATCTGCTTTGCCACTTACCTCTTCTTCCATCCATGTAGGTATCGGATTTTGAAATCATAACCTTCCTCCAAGCTTCGTCGTAGTCGGGTAATAAAGCCACGAAAAAATCTATTTGCGGTATACACTACTGACTGTCATATACAAAATAGGATTTTAGTGAAAAGTATTTGTAACTAATTTTTCTTAAGTCCTAATTATTTAGTAGTTCTTTATAAATCCTAAATATTTCTTTCATCAATACTTTGCATCATTGCGTAGCAAGGGCGAATTCCTTGTAATAGATAAATATATTATATATTATTCCAATAACCTAAGCAAACACAAAGACGACATGCCACATAAGTTAGATTGCCCATCGATCATCTAAGAGCCTTTGTTGGATCGTAATCATATCTTCCTAAGGTACAAACAAACTTCGTAATGAATAGAAAATAATTCACAAAGAAAAACTGGCATTATTTTTAATCAAACATTTTTCAAATATCAGACGTGAAAGGTCTCATAAGCGTTAACCCCGAAAATGATTAATTGTTTTAACAAAGACTTTAATTTTTACTTTGTTTGAAGGTTAAATTCCGAATGACAGGTTTATTGGTAGTTGTGAGTGAGTTTTACTCGACCTCGTTTGATATATAATAAAATTGAACTCCTTGTTAAATGTATGTTAACATGTCAAATATTGGTCGATTGAGTTTTTGAACTAAATTACCTATTACATAACTAAAAGCCTGTAACTCTGTTAGTAGTGTAGAATTCAGGTAAACACGAAATAATAATACTTATAAATAGGTACCCTCATAAGTTTGTTTATCCCCTATTTTAACGCTTTTAACTTTTTAAAAGCAAATCGACTTTAATAAGATATATTTGCAGTAAGTATATAGGTATGTATATTTGCAGTAGGTAGGTTTATATACCTATAAATAGATTCTCAAAAAATGAGCACTAAACGAGTTGTCCGAAACTCATTCATTTGCAAAGGAAGGCTGAAATATGATTAGGTACTTACTTAAAATTTTTATCGAAACAAATTTATAATTATTTTTATTTGAGTATATGCCACAAAATACAATATCAAACATGGTTTAAAAAGAAACAGACGATCCCTGGGGTCGAAAGCTGATGGAAATTGAATGGAAACATGACTAACACGTTTGCGATGAATGCGACGATTCTCTCAATTAAAATGGCGTCCACAATATGGCGGATCAGGGATGACTCGTTTTTAAAATATGCCTAGATCATTTTTTCGTTTTTCGATTACAAAGTGAATATGTATTTATGTGGTTGATATACATTTCTGAAAACAAAGCTTTGGTATGATTTTGAAGGATCGCGGCTACCGTGTTTAGAGTGACAGCTGATATTTAATTAGAATATTGCGTGATATATGAACCAAGGCTGAAATGTTTATATTAATTCGTGTCTTTCTTTTTATTTAAAATCGTGATTTACGTATATTTTAGTTTTAAACCGTTTTTTGGCCGTGTCGGGCCGGCTTTAGAGTTGTCCCACCCCTCTCTACCCACGGGAGTCGTAAGAGCCGACTGAGGGAATACCGGGGGAGTGGGCAGCAGCACTCCCTCGAGTATTAAAAACATCCACTGCGATCGCCAACCCGCCTGCCAAGCGTGGCGATTACGGCATTATCCCCCATAATGGGACCGCTCGTAGTGGCGTTCTCTTGAGGAGGCCTATGTCCAACAGTGGACGTTGAAAGGCTGATGGATGGATGGATGGAATTTTAAAAAACCCGTTAAACTTGAATTTATATTTTCTTTACCTATCGTTTTTTTTTTTTGTAAAAAGGACTACACTTTTACTGATTAGATATTAACATGTTAAAAAAACTTTAAGTTATAGGTATTATACAAGTGATATATAAACGTCAAAATGATAATATTAGCAGTACATCGCAGAAGAAGAAACTATCATATCATACTTAATATTATAAATGTGAATGTAAGTTTGTTTGTTACGCTTTCACGTGAAAACTACTTAACCGATCATCATGAAACTTTGTACACATATTCTCGGAGGTATTAGAAGTAACATAGGATACTTTTTAATAAAAAAAATACGAAAAATAAAAAAAAATTGTTTGTCACAAAATCTCAAAATCTAGCAACTTCAACGCCATCTAGCATTTCAGTAATGAAGTTCCAACCCCGAGTACTGTAATACCGTTGCACTGTATTACCGACAATTTCAAGGGTTGCTTTATTTATTTTTATGAAATTACTCACGGACGAAGTCGCGGGTAACAGCTATGTGTGTATAAAGAGAATTATGAATGTTGACGAAGCGAGAGATGTATGAAAGGATAGAGCCTCGTGGCACTCTGTTTTCTCTGCCTACCCCGCAAGGGAGATGGCGCGATGGTAAGTAATAGTAGTTGTAGTGGGACGTGAGGGCGTTTTCTTTTTAAAAAAAATAATGTAATAGTCATTTATTTACGCGAGCGAAGCCGCGGGAAACAGCTAGTTCTTAATATTGATGAGTTAATTATGTACAAATATATTTTAAAAAGCCTATCATATTCATTAGGTATGCAATATTTTCATTTCAAATAGCTATTTTACGGCTAATTTTAACTCGACTAATCTTATAAATGGTATATTGCTAAATATCTTTATCACATCAACACCACAACAATATTAATAACAGAAAATGTTAAACAATCTTTACATTCATTATTACCTATTGGATACCTTAAAACATGCATTATACGAGTATATACCTATATAATCAAACATTTAAAGTCATTGCGTGCAAATGACATGACTGTTTATCGTAAACATAGCATCACGCCTATGTCCACGAAGGGGTAGGCAGAGGTGTATTACAAACCCACAGTTCGCCAGCTATGTTTAAGTCCCACGTAATAGGGCGAGCCTATTGCCATCTACCGGGCACATTTTCAAACTCTCCGGGCTACTACTGAGAATTTATCGTAAAATAATTAGCAAATCTATGCAGCCCAAAGCGACATATTTTTCATAATCTGAGTAAGTTCTTTGTATAGCAAACTAAATTACATACAGCTTCATCGTTACCTATTTTATGTATCATGTTTCAAGGTTCTTATTAAAACGTTCTGTAAATATCACAACCAGCTACGTGCGGCATGCAAATAAGGATTTTCCGTTAATAATATAATAATGTGATACTTTGTTTTGTAAAATTTTAATGATAGATCACATAGATAGCGGAGGAGTTTAGATACCCACTGATAGAATTAATATTGTGGGTTCGATGCCCACACAAGTCAATTCTTTGTGTGATCCACAAATTATTATGCTCTGGGTGAACTTTGAGTCCGTTTAATTATATGTGTGTTAGATTTCCGCAATACAAAGATTATTCCTTAGCGCATTTTGTCTTAAATAGACATGTTAAGTAATAAATAAATATGTAATGTTTACCCATATGGTTTACAATTCCTTTACAGTATCAAGGTGGTAAAATAATATTAAAATACCATTCACTCAAGTTGAAATAAAAAAGCAGCATACAAAAATTATTGAAGTACAAGTCTCATGCATGTAAAAAATTAATTGGGTGCAACGCCCAGCGTGATTGGGAAAGCTGGATCGAGGAATTACCACCCTCTATTTCGGTGGTGAGTGAGAGCGCTGGAGGCTCAATTCTTAGACTTCCTCTCCACTTCCCGATCCTTGCAGATGGCAACGCACGAGTGATGTCTCTGATGTTGCTAGCGGTGAGCTGTACCTATGCTTTTCCCTTAGTATTACTTTACTCTTTGGTATGCTTGTTTGTCAATGTCATCTACGTAGCATAAAATGTTTTTTTTTTTTTGTTAAGTTTGGTTAGGTGTGATTTTACTTATTACAAAGCGTTGTCCAAAAAGTTTTGCATTCACATATTTTTCTGCATAGGTACTATGTATTATAAATCTCTACTAGAGCTCTGTCTGTGAAGATATTTAAGAAAAAATGAATTTATAGCAAAGAAGTTACAGAATTTTTATCTGTTTTGTTTGCGCATCACGCAAAAAGTACTGGATTTTGGTGAAAATTTTTGTATTTTATAGTTTTTGATTAGATTTAAAAACTGGTAAGGTAGGTACGTTTTATCCCGCTACTTTATCGAGAATCTGAGATATAGCAACCAAAAAACTATCTTTTGACTGCAGCGGTGCTGCGGGGTTAGGCTATTTTTTTAATAATATTATAACAATTTGGTGCTACAATACAAAATATAATAAATATTTGTAATCCGGCAAATAGCCCGCTTTTGTGTACCGTAATTTACACAATCACAATTTGTCTACATTATTTGTTTATCTTAAATTTGATCGTTTCAGTGGATTTGCTACAAACTGCCTCGGTGGCGCAGTGGTAGGGTGTGCGGCAGTAGGCTCTCCCCCCCTATTACATAGCATAGTTGGCGAATACCTAACCACACACTGCCATTCGGGGCAACGAACTGGGTAGTGTGGCTCTCACCCACTAAATACCACACCGTGTGCCGTCTCTGCACCTGTATTGATGGACCACTGGAATTATGTGACATTACTTCAGTGGTCCGTCGGGATTTTTTGGCAACCCTACAGATAAAAGACTCACAATACAACGAGCTCTCACTGTAAGTGTCGAATTGGATTTGATTTTTTTTGTTATTATGCGTTTAAAAGAATACATTTAATTATATATACAGCTTTTCCATAATTTGTTTATATTCATAGCAGTAAGTGTTTTGATATTTTTGATTATTTATGTAATCAAAGTTTGATATGCATAAATATATGTCCGTAATTGAGAGATTCGTGGACTGTATTGATGTTTATTTAGGGCTTCATGTGTAACGTACGTGTTCCACGATAGCAATAATAAAATAATTTGTATATTGTCGACGTGACCATATTGCAGCATAGTTAGTACAGAGCAGAACATAATATCAACATCTTAGATTTTTTTGTTATACCGGCAGTGCCACTCCACAGTTTCTATTTCACTACAAAAACTTTGTTCGTCAGTAAAATATTTTCATTTTCTGAAATTTAAAAATAATGTACCGTCAATAGCTCTTAGTATGATTGTCAATCTTAGTGTTGCTAGTTGTAACAGTAAATATAAGTACTTAAACAATAAGATACGAATATAAATATTTCTATTTACAAGTAACTAAACCTTGAATCGTTGCAGAATAACAACCATTATTATAAGTCAATACTACGTAAATCAGTAAACAACAATGACAGCTGAAGTATGTATGCGCTGTCAACGCCCTCTGTCCATATTTCATCACATAATGCCGTATAATTATGGGTATGTAATCGTTAGGCTAACATGTAATGATAATTTATGTTAAAAATAATGATTGTTCGTTCTCCATGAGTTTTTAAATATGTACAAGTATTATAACAATTTGGTAAACTGGTAAATGTATGCCTAAAGAGATTTTTGACAATAGTGACTTTTTTTTTGTTAAGGCGGGAAACCTAATGGTAGAGCCTTCCTTATCCCGGCACGAATGCGCCGCCTCGATCAGGGAAGTACCACCCTCTCATATAAGATCAGCGTGTAACAACGGGACCTACCGGTGTGTTTAGTATGGTGAGTGAGAGCGCCTGAGGCCCAAACCCTCTCCCTATCCTCTTTTTACTATCCTTACTATCCTCTCCTTCTTATTTTTCCTATCCACATCCTATCCCTTTCCTTAGAGATGCAACGCGCGAGTGATGCCTCTGGTGTTGCTAGCGTCTATAGGCTATGGTAACCACTTACCATCAGGTGGGCCGTAAGTTTGTTTACCGATTATGTAGTATAAAAAAATGTACCTAACCACACACTCCGTCATTCGGGACAACGAAACGGGCAGTGAGCGGGCCCTCACCTACTAAGTGTACGGAGAGACGGTACACGGCGTGTTTATTTAGTGGATCAAAGGCCCCGCATTAACCTGTTCGTTGCCCCGACGAACGATGGGGTGTGCGGTTAAGTAGATTTTTTTCCGCCTTAATAAAAAAGCTTAAAAAAAACAGATAGTTTATTACCTAGAATAATATTACTGTTTGTCCCGGAAAATATTAGATTCCTGTGGGATCAAAATAAGCAACAAGATATATCCACTTGAAAGATACTACTACGAGGGGAGCAGAGTGTCGAGTAGGCACGTGGAATGTAAGAGGTGATGTGGAAGATAAGCTACACGAGCTGGTAACTGTCATGTCGGACAGACAGTTTGATGTGCTCTGTGTAACAGAGATCAAGCAAAAGGGTAGCGACGCCTGTGATCTTCTTGGTGGCGGGCTAGCTCTGTGGTCTGGTGTACCGCAGAGCGATCGGGCCAGCATGGGAGTGGGGGTCGGCGAGCGGACAGGCTCCCTTGGCCTCAGGTGTGAGAGACTACGGAATGTTTGATCCCAGACTTCTATCGGTCCGAATAAAACTAGGTGTCACCAGGGTCTTCATGGTCGCAGCTTATGCTCCCGTAGGCTCTTCGGTGGCATCGGATCTAGAGAAGTTCTGGGATAATGTGAGGGAAGTTCTGGATTTGGCAGAAGCTAGTGAACGCGTGATCTTATGCGGAGACTTGAATGGATGGGTTGGGACCAAGCGTCCAGACTTCGAGGACGTGCTGGGTTCATTTGGTGATAAGAGAGTGAATGATGCAGGTAGGCTCATTGCGGATGTATGTAAGGAGAGAAACCTTATTGTGTCAAACACATTTTTTCAACATAAGGACATCCGTATGTATACATGGAGAAGGAATGAACAGAGAAGTATTATAGATTTAATTCTGGTAGACAGTCGCCTCCGAAATAAAATTCTGAATACAAGAGCGTACAGGGGTCCCACTGTCGACACGGACCACTATCTCGTTATTGCGAGATTTAGTGGTCTGTTCAGAAAGTGGAAACACTGGCGAGAGCGTGTCCACTTCGGAGAGCTTGAAAGAATAAAGATTGAAAAGTTGCAAGAAGAGAGTGTAAGAGCAAAGTAAGTAGAGGGCGTCCGTAAACGGCTAGCAATGGCAAGTTAGTCGGGATCTGACATAGAAGAATGCTGGAGAGTATTGAAAGATAGTATGGTAGATACAGCGAAAGAAGTATGTGGATGCTCAAAGAAGCATAGGAAAGTGAAAGGTGATGCATGGTGGGATATGGAAGTAGCAGCTTCCGTAGACCAAAAGAAGAAAGCGTGGCTGGACTATGTATCTTCTTTGAACCTGAGTGCAAGTATGAAAGAACAGAAGAAAGAAATATACCGGCAACGTAAGAATGACACCAAAGCCTTAGTGAAAGAGTAGCGTGATAGAGCAAATATGATGGCAGAAGAAAGGCTGACGAAAAACTTCGAGAACAACACCAAACTTTTCTGGAGGGAGGTGAAGAAATCTCGGAGTGGTTGGTCAGCATTCAGAATGAATAAAATAAGGTCTAAAGGTGGAGACATTCTTACGCAAACACAAGATGTGTTAAGCCGATGGAGTGAATATTTTGGAGATATGTATGCGGATGTTCAGGGTGATGTTGGTGCCACATGTGATCTAACAGATCAGCATTCGGTACCGGCATCCTTTGATGACATTAGTATGAAGTTGAATGGGTGATTAGAACTTTGAAAAATGGTAAGGCAGCGGGTATTGATATAGTGTCTGCTGAGATGATCAAGCTTGGAGGCTCATGTGTCTGGGAATCCTTCCTGATGCTTCTCAATTTATATTGGAGCTCAGGAATAGTTCCCAAGGACTGGAGAAGCGCAGTCATTCTGCCCTTGTTTAAAAACAAGGGTTCACGTTATGACTGTGCAAACTACAGAGCCATAAGCTTGACCAGTTTGGCAGCCAAAGTGTATGGTAAGATTATTGAAAGGAGAATGGAGATGGTGTCTGATGAATTTTTGTGTGAGGCATAAGGAGGTTTCATGTGTGGACGAGGATGCGTGGATCAAGTGTTTTCTCTGCGCAACATTGTGGAGAAGCATCTGGCTGTAGGCCAGAGGGTTTTCTGCAGTTTTGTGGATTTGGAGAAAAAAAGGAACTTTAGGACATTTTGCCGGAGTATGGTATTAGCGGTAGACTGCTACAAGCGGTGCATTCCAACTGCATGGACTGCAGAGCTTGTGTGCGGCTGGATGATGGAATGTCACCCTGATTTGACGTCAATATCGGCTGCAAACAGGGCTGCGTTCTATCAGCCAGACTGTTTATCATATATCTGGATAAATGTCTACAAAGGTTGAACGAAATGAATGTGGGAGTTCAGATGGGCGACTCAGTGGTTAACTCGCTGCTATATGCAGACGATGCGGTCCTATTAGTGCAGTCTGCGACTGACCTGCAAACCCTAGTAGACGAAATGGCAGAAGATTGTAAGAAAAGGGGCCTACGTGTGAATGTGAGCAAAACCAAAGTAATGGTTTTTGAAAGAACAGATGTTAGAGTAGCAATAGGAAATGGTGTGCTAGAACAAGTGGATGAATTTGTATATCTTGGATGTGGATTCAGTCGGGATGGAAGGTACACCACTGATGTAGAAAGAAGAGTGAATGCGGGAAATAGAGTGAACGGAGCATTGGGACAACTTCTCGGCAGCCACCACCTCAGCCAGAAGGCACGTGTCGCAATACACAATGCATTGCTTGTCCCAACGTTATTATATGGAAGCGAGAGTTGGGTATGTAAAAAGGAGCATGAGAGCAAAATCAATGCGGTCGAAATGCGATCTCTGCGGAGAATCTGTGGAGTGAGGTTGACTGACCGCATTCGTAATAATGACGTAAGAGAGCGAGTAGGTATGAAAGAGAGTATTGGTGTAAAGATGCGAAAGGGAATGCTCCGATATTTCGGACATGTGGAAAGAATGCCGGACTAGCTAAGAAGATATACAATGCGAAAGTGGAAGGATGTAGGTACAGGGGGAGACCGAGACTTACCTACCTAGACCAAATTGGTCATGTATTGAAGGAAGGTGGAGTCAGGAGTCTCCAAAACCGGCGAGCGTGTATGAAGAGAGTTATGAATGTTGAGGAAGCGAGAGATGTATGCAAGAATAGAGCCTCTTGGCACTCTGTTCTCTCTGCCTACCCCGCAAGGGAAATGGCGTGGTGATAAGTAAGTAAGTAAGTAAAGATACTACTTGTTTAAGATCACTACTTAGGAATAATAAGTTTATGGTTTATAAATTACAATAAAATTTCATGTTATTTAATGTTTCTGATACAATACTCCTTGTATTGTACGTCAGATACCTAGAAGAAATTAACTATTTTAACGAATTGCAAATGCTAACTTACCTTAAATAGCTGTGGTGTTCAGCTTGATGGAATTTTATGACAGGCAATGTTCCTTTACCTGTAAATAAAAGAAAACAAACTAAGAAAAATTAGAATTTACAAATCTAATCCATGATAATATTACTTTGTGAATTCGGTCATGACGTGTCTTGTTCAAGTACTGAGTCAGTAAATGGGATCCGATTCAGTCCCTTCCCAAATTATATGTTCAGTCTTTTCTCAAATATATCTATACTATTATAGAGCTATTAACAGAGCTGTGTCTGTACATTTAAAAATGAGAAAATGACTGAATTAGGCTATATAAGCGTGTCTAAACACAAAACATTTTTTTTAGATTTTTTTGTCTGTTGTTCGTTCGCGCATCGCGTAAAAACTACTGAATGGATTTTGATACAACATTTTTTATTTGGTAACTCTTGATTAGCCTTAATAAATAGTATACATTTTATCCCGCTACTATATCAGGAACCTGAGATATAACCTAAAAACAAGCTTTTGGCTGAGGCGGAGCCGCGGAAAAAGGCTAAAATATTTATTAAGGTTTGAACTCGGTAATTGATTAAAATAAACTATTAGGTAAATTCTCAGATTAGGTACTACTGATTCGTAAGTGCTTCGTATATAGCTAAGAAAGTGACTCAAGTAAACAATCCTCAAAGTTTAAAATTAAAACTAAAAGTCTGCTGAAAAGCTTGGAATAGCAAACATAATTATAAAAGTCATATAAAGAAGGAAAGATAACCATCTGCTCTCACAACTTCAACGTAGGTACGAAAAGGTACGAAACAAGAAAATCCCCGGATAAAAGGTATACTATTGGCAGATAGGCAGACGCACCTAAATGTAAGTAAGATAATTGAAAGGGAATTATTTCCAGACCTACGTTTTCGCTAAACTTTCCACGGATAAAAGCGTAGGCTGTTATTTGCAGAGATCTCTGAATCGGGCACTGGCTCTATACATCAACCTATTTCGACGTATTAGGCCGTACCCTCTTATTCCCTACATTTATCTTGCGTATTATCAATCGGAATATCAAAATGATGTGTTCATATATAAAGAGGGTTTGTTAGTATTTTTACCCTTTGATAATATTTTTTTATTAAAATAAGACTCAGATTTAAATTCGGTTAGAGATTGACGATAAAAATAATACAAGGTATTTTTGTATTTAGGTATTAGTTAACAATAAATGATAGTGTATGGACCCGTTCCGGCTACACACGGGTGGTGGATTTATTCTTTAAATATTTTGAAATAAACCTAGAGTGAATGTAGATATCTTTATGCAGAACATAAGTAGGACAAGAAATAACTAGTTTTTTTTTTCAAATTACTATTTATACTAATAAATATCAATCTAGTATAAATACAGTTTATTTCACCCTACCTATAGTGCTAAGCATGTCAAATGCTAAAAATATATATAAAAATATCTAAATATTTATAGGGATTGCGTCATTATTAGGTAAAATCTTAATTGTAAAATTAAGTTTACCTGGTCGGTATAATGTATGAAAATACTTCCGACAGATGGCGCAGGTGTCAGCCAAAGACGTTAAGTATGAATGTGTTATCGAAATTAGCAGTCAGGAGCAATTGTCACGATGGCTGAAATGGCAAAGCATCTCGACGGTATCAAAAAAATTCAAGGTCAAGGTTCAAATCCTGCTCGTGACTGTTATATTCGATTACACATTTTTCACTTTGTGTTTAATGTATAG
Source organism: Leucoma salicis (assembly GCA_948253155.1). Classification (NCBI taxonomy): domain Eukaryota; kingdom Metazoa; phylum Arthropoda; class Insecta; order Lepidoptera; family Erebidae; genus Leucoma; species Leucoma salicis. Next base: position 4,633,158 of record OX411820.1, on the reverse strand, counting down.
TGCTAAGCATGTCAAACGCTAAAAAATATATGTAAAATATCTAAATAATAATAGTTATGTTATAAAATAATTTTATATTAAAAGAATAATTATATTATATAAAAATAATGATTATATTTAAAGAATAATTATATAACCTATTTAGTAAAAGAATTGCTTTGTTTAGTCTTATTTATTATGTTTTCTGAATAATAAACGAGGTGTTCAGTATTAGGATTTTCGAAAGTTCACAAACTTCTACTTAATACTACGATGTGAATAATTGTTTAGCTCCGTAGTAATTTAGGCATTCAAATTCAATTTCAAAATATTTATTGCATACTAAATGTTGATACATACATGGAAAGTGAAAATAATACATGACTTATGGCACATATGACTTAGCAGCCCTTTTCAATCAAGCATTGCAATCATTTTGCAATATATTACAATATTAATAATACTCACATTAACAGATTATACAACCAGTAATTAATTAAATTACATTATGGTAATACAGTTTCCGACATTACAACGAAATTTAATAAAATAAATAATATGCACATTCAACTACATATTTACATTACTCTTTAACTAAAACACACAATGATTATTTTATACTACAACATATTATTATCAACAAAATCTGACTATATCTATGCTTGAACACAAATTACATATAAACATATTGAAACAATATAATATAACAGTTACTTATTTGTCGCAACCATAGATTAAGTTTTAATATTATTCCGCAGGTATGTTTCGCTAATAACAAATACAAGTTTAGTCGCCTGGGACCGCAATGGACGGACTATGTGCAGTGATCTGTTTTATATAGGTACTAACAAACTCACTTGCTATTTGGAAAGTTACCAAAACGAATACCACGTTAATTAGTTTGGTAACTAAAGAAGTAAATTAACAATATCCTAGACAACATGTCTGTTCTGTATTTTTAGGACATGATATGCTCAGCTACTTTAAAGTACAAATTATTCGTGAATGCGGAAAAAGATTTCTTTAGTGCGAGCGGGATCCGATATGTGTTTCGGTTTAAGGGAATCTAGTCGATAATATGTCCAATTCACAGATTTCAAGATGTTTGAATCTTGACTTTCACATTGGGTTGTCTGTGATGTTGGTGTCACTAACAGTGTTTACCATCTAACATCCAGTGGACATGGCTCGTTGCCTTTTTTTAATACAATACCCTGCAATAAGGTTTAATCGTTGTATCGCGGGGGACTTTCCAAACGTACAATATGAAGGGCACAATGTACACCCAGACCCCGACCAATCATTTTGTGTATTACACAAAAATTGTGCTGTGTGCGAATAGAATCCACAAGACTTGGCACTGGAGCTCAGTATATTAGCCACTACACCATCCGTGCAGACGATCATGATACCGAGATCTTTAACTACGTTGAGAGCAGCTTTCAGTAATCCTCTTAAATATGTACGATTATTTTATGCAATTCGACATAACAGCTATAAGTACGCTGCTACGTAAAACTAAATTTAAAAAAACTAGACATCGCGGGACGTCTACCAGATGTGAAAACATCGAATTTATTTTATAGAACTAAAATGATCATAACTTGACAAAGTACTCCTCAAGACGAATCATACGAGTATAAACTCGATAGGGTTGCGTCCTTTCATTACAGAGTTACTGTGATCACCTTCCAGCTCCATCGTCAGACCCTGGATACCATCTAGAGACAAAGTACTTGTCAAGAAATTATTCGAGCCCAAATTCGATGGAGTTATGTCGTTTTATAACGGAGTTCCTATGGTTGCGCCGTTTCATTATAGTGTTCCTATGTCCACCTTCAAGCTCCATCATCAGATCAGCTCCATGTCATCATAATATTGCATTGTCATGCGATATAAATATGCGTGTAAAATTTCAGCTCAATCGAAAACCGGAAAGTGTTTATTTAACTTTCAAGGTTTGAACGGGACAAGAAAATAAAATCGTCGCCACGCTAACAGCTGATTTTACCCTCCCTCCGTATTAGATGTTTCACATCAAAATTAAATGAGTGCGTGCCTTTAATCGTGGTTGAAGTAAAACATTGAATAATATGGTAGATATTTACTAAGAAGATTAACTATAAAATAAATGGAATTTCGCACTTTGAACTCTTATACTACCAGTAGGATCGTATTACCAATAACTTGATTAAAATTAAATGAGTGCATGTAACCTTCACGCGAATGCACACCACACAACAACAAAATCACAAAATGGTGGAACGTGAACCTGTCATTCCTGTCATGGTGATATATATCTCTTACTAATAGTCTGTAAACGTCAAATACCATTTTCCCGCCCTCATTCATGTCGTTGACTGCCTCTTAGAACATTACCGCCCAGTATTTAAACAAAATAAAATTAATTAATTCCTTCCATCCATCCATCAGCCTTTATTATTAATCCTTTATTAATTAATTAATTCAATTATTGTTATATTAACATTTTAAGTAGGTACCTAATGTAGGTATAACTGAAAATTATAAATTAATGTGTAAATAACACATATTATGCTAACGCTTTAAATAGTTAGGCTAGTCCTGTATACGTTATTTATTTAACGTCATTTCCGTTTGAATTACTTCAGGCCGAAAAAAAACTGAGTTACATTCAAATCGCGACTAAATAAGTATTTACTTCAAAAAGACTTTGTACTTACAAGCCAATTTTATATCTGTTTTTTTTTAATTATTTTTTATTGCGTATAGTGGCAGACGAGCCACGGTCCATCTAATGATAAATTGTAACCGTCACCCATGGACTCGACTATACCGAGAGTATTGTCAAGCCGCTGCTCACCAATTCATTTCACAGATATGAAATAAAATATAAACGGTTATTTATATTTTATTTCATATCTGTGAAATAACAACAACTGCTACAGCCAAAACGCAACGATGTGCTTCATGGCCGGTCACATGGGAGATGGTGGTACCAACCCGCTCGGGCCCGATACCAAGTGAGTACTCCCACTTGGTACCCAGCCCTACCACCAGTCATGCAATGGATAATAATTGCTTACTTCTCTTAGTCGCCTCATACGACACCCGTGGGTAAGAATGGGGTGGTGACACTTGTATTCTTAGTCCGTCACCATACGGACAAAAACAAAAAAACAAAATTAACTAACAATTCCTAACAACTGGAGAGGTTATGACATTCAAAACAAATCAACAGAAAATTATTGAGGAAAGGAAAGACCTTTTAACGCTACACACACTGTGACATTGAGAAATATTTTATTTTTTGGCTTAGGAAGTTGTTATTTCAAATCGGTTCTAAGTTCAGAATTATCCAGTACCTACCTACATATTACTATTGTTAGATATTTTCTTTTTAATAAGTTGGAAATGTACCTAACGCACAGCCCGTCTCCGCCTGTATTGGCGGACTACTGCAACTGTGTGACGTTACTTCAGTGGTCTACACTTCTTTGTATTCCGGACTATATGTACTCGTATATAAAATTTCATGATGACAAGTTAAGTTGTTATAGCGTCAAGAGGTACATAATAAACAAAGAACAACTTACTTTCACACAATATTAGTAAGGATGCAAATAAAGCTGCTTAGATATTAAGAATATTAAGTTTAGTCAAGTAAATATGAGAGAACTGCTTGAATCGAATTTGGCCCACAGATGGTTGTATGTTGTGAAGTAGCACGAATCGAATCAAAGCATTCTTAGATATTGTGATTTCTAAGTGCATATTCCATAGGTCACAAAACATCGAATCTTCAATTCAATTTAAAACCAGATTAATACTCAAACAGATAAAAAAACATAAATAAAGAAAACCAGCCAGCCAATGATATAAATTCGTTTGTTGCGGAACTTTTTTATATTTAATTCCCACAGAAAAATTAAGGTTAAATAAAAAGTTTCACCCTATCCAAATGTTCTCCTAAGAAATTAATTATGTGCTTTCCCCATCGCTTCGACCCTTTGAATCTTCAAAGAAAATTGTTTAATCCTAATCTGTAGCATCCATAATTTATTCCATCATCCAAATCCCAACATAAGCCGGTTCATAAACCCGTAATTATTAATGCCTAGCATTAAAATACAGCACCACAACCGGTACCTTACTCTCCATGATTAAGAATTTACTAAGAATAAAAAAAAAGTTTACATTTGAATTAAGAATTATCAAGTAATTTTTGAGTATTTTTGTGATCCCTGTTCATTTGGGAAAAACTTACACAAGCTCTTTCATCAAAGAGGATTTTATTTACGGTAAGGATGAAATGACGAAGCTATGGTGCCAGCTTATCAGTTGATTTACCCAACTTGGTTATCACCTAAAATCTCCTTTTAAAGTCCTTCAAATATAAATTTACGACCGTAATCTTTTTACGCAGTTTGCTACATTAATGGTTGCATGTAATAAATTAATTATATTAATAAATTTAATTTAAGTAGGTAAATAATTAATAACTAAACAAACCGATGAATCTAATTTTATGTATTGTATTGTATTATTTTAAAATATTTGTATAAAATATTTTGAAGGTTTCGTTTCATGAAAATCTAGTTAATGATAAATAGGTACTAATTTATCTTACAAAGTCTAATTAATATATCTTGTCGCCCTCTATTACGTGGGACTTAAACATAGCTGGCAAACCGTGGGTGTGTAATACATCTCTGCCTACTCCTTCGGGGAATACAGGCGTGCTGCTATGTTATTTGTTTCAAAATATCTCAAATATTTTTTTACAATGAAAAATGGACATCATAGTGTATTTTCTTTTTGTAATAGCAAAGGAGATTAGATAAAGTACATCCGGCAAAATACATTTCCGCCTATATTTTTTTAAGGAACTTGTAATTAATTCGTGAGCAGCTTAAACCAAGGCTTCTTATTATTTTTATTGTTGGAATAAAAATAAAAAACCTTCAGCAAAATATTGTTTATGAAAGTCATTGTACAACTTGTTAAATCCACCCATACCATTTTTTTGCATGTAGTGGTGCACGAGCCACGGCCCATCTGATGGTAAATGGTAACCGTTGCTCATAGACTCGACTATACCGAGTATTGTTAAGCCGCTGCTCACCATTTCATTTCACCGATATGAAATGAAAGAATAAACGGCTATCTCCTGCTACAGCCAATTTATTAAATGTCTCCTACTGGCTCATGAATATACAATAACGAGCGCATGCATGCACCACAGCACACCCATAAAAACATACACCGTTGCTCATGGAATCAACTATACCGAGAGTATTATTAAGCCGCTGCTCACCATTTTATTTCACCGATATGAAATAAAAGAATAAATGGCTATCTCCTAAACATAGCATCACGCCTGTATTCCCCGAAGGGGTAGGCAGAGGTGTATTATACACCCACGACTCGCCAGCTATGTTTAAGTCCCACGTAATAGAGGGCGAGCCTATTGACGTACCGGGCACATTTCCAAGCTCCGAGCTGCTACTGAGAATTTTTCTTTTTACGAAAAAGCTAAATAACTCTGCCCGACCTGGGAATCGAACCCGAGACCTCATGATCAGCAGTCGCTCACACTACCACTGCACCACAAAGGCAGTTAATACATGTATGCTAAATTTTATAATGATCAATTAAGTACTTATAGCACGTGTATGTGGTTTAATTGTTGGTAAAACCAGTGCTATCCTTATTTCGTGAGAACTATTTCTATAGACCAATATAGAAGTACTTCTTAAAATTAACGCTAGATGGCGTATAAGACATGAAAACCACAGTCCTTTTTGAAATTAGCGCTATCTATGTGATTTATTGAAAACTACTTAGTAAGACCAATACATTATTAGTTACTTATCAAATAATCAATTTTATTGTGAAAAATGAAAATTATGAGGCGTGCACTTTCGGATTTTCCAAATATTTCTTTTTATTATTATAGCCTATCTATAGCTTATAATCAAGCATGGAGCATAAACTATCAAGCATCACACTTATTAATTGTGACATGTAACTTGAATACATGTTTCGCACTTTTAAATACCTACATATTTTTGTGCGTCCTATTCAATACTAGCTTTCGCCCATGTCGCCTACACGAAACAAAACTCATATTTACTTCTTCAAAAACAAACATTGTAAGCAGAAAAACAACATAGGAAGAGGACTGCCTAGGTTCACCGCTCTACCATTACGGTATGCCCTGCGTCACCCTGCGCGCTATGTCTATCTTCTACGCCGGTAGGACTTCAAACTCCTATTTAGGGTTTGGCTCTGTTGGGGTATAATTTTAGAAAATCGGTGTTACACGTGTATCATAAATTTAATAAGTCTCCGTAAAATTCAACATCCCATTTCACCCTCTTAAGGGTAGAATTTTGAAAAACCTTTTTTAGTGGACATTTCCGAGTACTTCTACTTGTCAGAAAGTTTTAGGACCAGCGGCTTACACGGTGTCGACGGAGGCGGCCTGCGCGTTGGCTGGAATCCCCCTGTGGGCCTTGGAGGCGGAGGTGCTCGCCGAGGTGTATCAGCGGGCGTCGCAAGGAGGTGGCCAGGTGGCAGGGCAACGCCCGCAGAGCTGCCATGGCCAGGTAACGGGCACGGTTGGAGGCGCCCCGAGCCGGTCTTTGGACCGTAGGGGCGCTCCAGCCGGTGCTGGGGGAGTGGGCGGGGCGACGGCATGGAGTCCTTACCTTCCGACTGGTGCAGGTGCTGTCGGGGCACGGTTGCTTCGGCAGATACCTGCACATAGTCGCAAGGAGGGAAGCGAATCCGGGCTGCCACCACTGCGGCTGTGACTAGGACACGGCGCGGCACACGCTCGAGTCGTGCCCGGCTTGGGCCGAGCAGCGCCGTGAACTCGTCGCGGAAATAGGGGGGGACCTCTCGCTGCCGAGCGTCGTTAGAGTGATACTTGGCAGCGACAGGAAGCGCGGTCGCTGCCTTCTGCGAGGAGGTTATCTCGCGGAAGGAAGCAGCGGAGAGAGCCAGGGAGGAGGATTCTTCCGCTGACCCGAACCGCCGCCAGCGACCGGGGCGGCGCAGGCGCAGGTACTTGCACCTCATGCCGCCCTACCTGTGGCTGCGGGTGGATGGACCAGGGAACGTCCGCCACCCGCAAGGCCTCCCGAGAAGGTGCGACGCTCCGTGCGCGGATGCTTCGCTCAGTAGAGGGTACCCAAAAGGATAAGCCGCCGGCGGACCACAGAAGGAATGTAACATAGTTCCAGTGGCCCGCCAATAAAGGCGGAGATATGGCACACGGCGGGTTTCTTTAGTGGGTGCAGGCCCCACACTACCATGTTCGTTGCCCCGAACGACGGGGTGTGCGGTTAGGAACATTTTTTCCCGCCTAAACAAAAAAAAAGCTATGCGTTGATATATTAGTTAGTCAGTGAGTCAGTCAGGACCACGGAGTACAGAATAAGTCAGGACTTAAAACTTTTCATATATAGATGCAAATATACATAGATACAAATTAATTTACATAGATACAAATATATATAAATACAAATACTGCTCATTTTCCCTCGATAAACATAAACACGATATACATCAGTTTTGTATTTTTCTTATAAGACGAGCTCGGGAATTTATTTTATACTGCATATTTTTTCGATGCTATCTAATCTTGAGGGCGCAAGCATCCTTTTTTCTGGCTGGCTGCTTTTAGGCGTTTAATTTCTGTCACATGGGAAATTATAAAAATAAATTTGCAATGACTTTTACCTAATACGTATATAATCATATTGTAGGCATATATTATTATATATATACGGCATGGCATATATTATTCAGTAACTTATGAAAAAATATTGATTTCATGCGTAATAAGTATTTACGTATATTATATCCAATAACTGTGATTTTCTCAGGAACGAGTAATAAGACTTTTAATAGAACAGCACAGATTGGCGGAGTGGCTTAGATACCAGCCTCCCGTCCGAGTATTGTGGGTTCGATTCTCATGCAGGATAAATCTTTGTGTGTTCCACAAATGGTTGATCTGGGTGTACTTTGTGTCTATGAAATTCTATGATTGTAAAACCGTAATAAAAAGACTATTTCTTAGATCAGGGTGTTGTCATTAGAAAATATATTAATAAATCTTAATTTAAATACTTACCTAATACTTAATCATTAAAAATATTTATCAAAGATAGAATATAATATATGATAGATAAGAATGAAAATAGTTGCAAACGGTTAATAAAGTGATCCATCCAAGAAATAAATCTTCCAAAATGGCAATTCGCGAACAATAAAAAAGTTAAAAAAAATGTTCTACAAAATCGAGTTAGTCGTCGACCGTCAGCATGTATAATATAATAAGGAGCACCACCATTTTTCATAATTCTTTGGTACAGCTCTCGGACCTACCCATAATTTACTTTTGTTTCAATTGTTGAGCTCAGAAAAAAAATTCATAGCTTCCTCGTTCTTTTGTTGTTCGTAACGGTATTCTCAGATGTTGACGAGTTTTCTTACATTTTCTTTAGGAACATTTCAAGCTACTTTCTGGGTGCAGTTTTGTTAAAATTTCCAAAATTGGCACTTTTACTGCCGAAATGGCAGGTCTCGTAGATTAGTTTTGTCGGCGTGAAGATTATGAAGGTTCAAATGTGATTAATAATTTATTTGCAGGCCTTCCCTTCATTTCGTTTTTTAATTTCTTACTGTTTGCCCAACGAGGTTTGTAGGGATGAAAAGTAATAATGGCTTTTTGTCCCTTGTCAGTTTGAGCTGACGAATTGTTAACTTAATGAGGCCCTGAGGTTTCCTTCGCTTATAAAGAAAAATACACACATATTAGACGTATATGGCGCATATTTATATTTTCAGTTGCTTAAATGATTTCCTTTAAAAGATTATACATGTTTTTTCCGTATAATGAGTCACTCATAATGAGTACAGCTTGAATAGATAGATTTATTAATGTAGTAAAAGTGGAATGATGAGATCAATTTTACTACCGAAGGGTTAAGATTTTAAACCACTGAAGTAATATAATATGGTTCCGGTGGCCCGCCAATAAAGGCGGAGAGACGGCACACAGCTGGTTTTTTTTTAGTGGGTGAGGGCCCCATACTACCCTGTTCGTTACCCCGAACGACGGGGTGTGCGGTTAGGAATATTTTCTCCCGCCTTAACAAAAAAAGGGTTAAGATTTTATCCCGTATGTATTATGTTCAAATGTTCCCACATAACTTGTAAACAGTTGATCATAACTAGATAAATAAGGTATCTTTAGAAGCGCGTTGGCTATCCGCTCCCCATTTGGGGGATATATTTTTTTTGTCAGGTGCCTTATTGGGTATCAAATAGAAGAGCTTAATGATCAAATTTTAAATATTTGTGTATATGCGTAGCTGGGTTGTAGTTTTCAAACTTATCTTGTTGTATTTTGTGAACATGCTAATGTCTGGAATTCTGAGGATATTGGATATTTTTGTGTTTGGTAGTCTATTTATTACGAAAATCTATTAGTTAGCTATAACCACGCTATGATATTTAGGAGCAGAATAATTAAAGGTGTAACTGCAGGTGGGCAGAGGTTGCCTTTGAATATATTTATTAGGTACAGACTTTAACATAATGAAATAGATTTAAATAAATAATAAATAAACATTCACGGACATTTCACAGAACGTCCTCTGGTCCCAAACTAAGCTTATATATATATATATATATATATATATTACTTAGTTTTGTAAATACATACATATAATATAGATAGAAAACACTCGGATGAAGTACAAATATCTGTGTTCATCGCACAAATAATTGTCCTGAGTGGGAATCGAACCCACGACCTCGTGCACGAAAGTCGGTTACACTACCGACTACACCACGAGGCCCAACGATACTATTATTTAAGGTTGTTGTTAGAATGGGACATGCGCGAGCTCTTGGATCGAATAAAAATATACAGATTTTGTTTTCAATAACAATAGTCTGTAGTCTATCCATCATGTAAATAACGTTGAAATTTTATATTATCCTTAAAAACAAGCCCTATCATCAATCAATTCACTATCTATAATACTCCTCTACTTACCTACTTCTGTCAAACATTGACTCGACCATACGATTCACGAATTCACGACGTTGGTAAAATAATTTTGCTGGCTTATGGAAATTTAAAAGCCTGTGATGGTGACATCCCTACGGAGCTCAGGCGTGACGTAAACAGCTATCAATCATCGTTGCTGTGACTAGGGTTGCTACAGCAATGTTTGGACAAGGTCTTATGTTTTTAGTATATTTTTTGAGGATTTGAATAGATTAATTTGAATTAAAGCGAGTTTTTTGGATCATTACTTACAATATCTTTTTTAATTTAAATTTTTTGGTATTATATCTTTTGTTTTTATTGCTTTAGGTGGCAGATGAGTGCCCACCAGATAGTAAATGGTAACCGTCACTGATGTACATATTACTACTAAACACGCTAGAAAAAAAAAAGGTAGCCAGGCGAAATTAATGGACTGCTATCTCGCGCTACAATTAAAATACATTGAGGTGCTTGGTTTGTATTTTGGTTTGTATTTTTACTTGCCAACCAACCCTACCACCAGTAATGCAATGGGTTATAATTGGTTGTTTGCCTTGTACATCCACCGGAAAGAATTGAGTAGTGACACTTGTATTCTTTTCATCCCTAACATAGCAATGTGTCACAGAACGTGCGTCAACACAGCGGAATAAGTGTTTCGCTGAAACAAAATGAGACGTCTCTCGCTTATTTTGTTCAGTGAACATTAAAGTATGTTATTTTATCATAGCTAACAAACATGTTATACCATTAGCGATGTTTCGTGGTGTTTTTATGCTATCTACTACCATAACATAAGCCCAAAGGTAGGTAATTAAGGATGGGCCGAAATTCGTCTTACATTCGGTTTAACCGAATTTGGGTGGCTTGAACCGAACTTCGGCGTTCAGCCGAAGTTCGGTTTTTAATGCCGAACATTCGGTATAAGAAAAAGGTATGGTTTCTACTAAAATTAAGAGAAATCAAATCTGTCACAGCTGTAAAATAAGTCACATATACCAATACTCTAGAATAATTTAGGTCAGTTGTAGTTACGTTAAACTATGATTATTGATTATTATAGATAAATTAAAATGTATATATGAATAGCTTTTTTCGCAATCCAGGAGTCTATGAATCAATAAACCCAATGATTTGAAATAATGTGTCATTCTTACACTTATTGTTTTACGTCATTGTCTTTCATAAAAATACACACAGAACACAAGTTACTCTCGAGAAAGCACACACCGAAGTTCGGCCGAACTTCAGCCGAATTTTGTATATTTACCGAATGTTCGGCCGAAGTTCGTATTCGGTTAAAATCACATTCGGCCCATCTCTATAGGTAATATTACTTTTGAGATATTTCTGACGTTTCTGTGTAATAGAATATGTCATTTTTTGTGGATAAAAATATCTGTCCATAAGATTTACATTTTTTATTTAGATAGGGCAAATGATACAGGTTCAAATTCTACCTACAGTTGTCCCTTTACAAATAAATGTGTTTCTTTCATGTGTCATGTCAAATACTAAAAAGGCATATCGTAATAATATTTATGAATGGTTAATTTATGATTCTTTCGAAAATATGCAGTATTTTTTATATAGTACACGTATACTTTGAGCAGTTGACATTCGCACTCATTTATTAGAACATAAAGCGTGAAAATCTGAAATAAATAATTAAAATTACGAGCGGCTATTGAAGTCAGTCTTCTGGATCACATTTAAAAATATTATGATATTATGGGCATGTTCAATCCAACAGCACCAAATAGATTTTTGAAAAAAAAAGTTGTGGTAATGCTCTAAAAATTGTACCTAACTGCACACCCTGTTGTTCGGAGCCTCACCCTCTAAATAAACCCGCCGTGTGCCGCCCCTCCACCTGTATTGGCAGACTATTGGATTTGATTGATCGGAGGAAGAGAATTAGGTTTGGATCAATCAGAGGCAGTGTTTTACCAGAATATTGCCAAAAAAACACTGATTCAATGGCTGAAGGCACTGGAGGCCCAAAACTTTACTTCATCTCTGCTACTGCCTCGTAGGCAACGCGTATGTGACGTCTCTGATGTTGCTAGCGACTATAAGCTACGGTTATCGCTTCCATCAGGCGTGTTTTATATGAATACTTACAGTACCTACCTATATATATTATTAGAAAACTGTAACAAAGCTATGTCTGTACATTAAATATAAGTATTTAAGAGAAAATGACTGTTAGCCTATTTGGATCTTTCTTACCCCAAAATGATGGAACTTTGTTGTTTGATAGTTATAAATTTCGATCATATAGTTGATGGAAGGTTATAAATTATATTTAAAAACTTTTATACATACTTTCTATGTCGTACTATGTCAGAAATCTGAGATATACCCAAAAAAAATCTTTGGAAACGATATGTGATGAATTACAAATTTAACATAAACACGATCTTCAGAGTTCCCTCTTTGCTGCATCATCAAACCCTGGACGTCGTCTATGAATAACCACGACATTATTGCTGTAAGTTGGTGAAATAATCTAATAGTCTTCGAACGGCTGAACACACTCAATAAAGTTAACTGCCTCGGTGGTGTAGCGGTAGTGTATGCGACTGCTAATCATGAGGTCTCGGGTTCGATCCCCGGGTCGGGCAATGAAATTTAGCTTTTTCCTAAAAAGAAAAATTCTCAGTCGTAGCCCGGAGTTTGGAAATGTGCCCGGTAGACTTCAATAGGCTCGCCCCCTATTACGTGGGACTTAAACATAGCTGGCGAATCGTAAGTGTGTAATACACCTCTGCCTACCCCTTCGGGGAATACAGGCGTGATGCTAAGATAACTTTTAAACCAAAAAAAATATTAAATCCAAATCGATCCAGTCGAATGGAAGCTACGATGCCGCAGGTAGATACACAGATACCCACGTTAAATATATAACACCTCTCCACTTACGCCGGGAGTTAAAATACATTATCCTTAAAGCACCTCTAGTAAAAAAGGACAAGCATGTTGTTCTAAAACTTTTTTTATTATTCATATTGAATGAAAAAAAACTAAGTTGCATTATTACTGACTGACCGCATTCGTATGACGACGACGTATAATAAATGAAATATAAATAAATATTCACGGATATTTCACACAACGTTCTCTGGTCCCAAACTAAGCTTAACGCTTGTGCTATGGGTACTTGATAAATTACGGATACATAAATATTACTTTTTTTTGTAAATACATACATAATAATCACCCAGACGCAGTACAAATATCTGTGTTCATCACACAAATAATTGTCCTGAGTGGGAATCCAACCCACGACCTCGTTTACGGAAGTCGATTACTCTACCGACTACGCCACGAGGCCCGTCAATGCGAGCCCTATGAGAGCGAGTCGGTCTGAAGGACAGTATTGGTGTAAAGATGAGAAAGGGAATGCTCCGATTGTTCGGACATTGAGGAAAGAATGCCGGAGAAGCGATGGGTCAAGAAGATATACAATGCGAAAGTGGAAGGATGTCAGTACAGGGGGAGACCAAGATTAACCAAAATTGTACCATCTATCTAGACCAAATCGGTTCTGTTTAAAATAAGGGGGAGTCAGGAGTCTCCGAAACCGGTGAGCATGTATGAAGAGAATTATGAATTTTGAGGAAGCTGAGCTATCCAAGAATAGAGACATTGTGGCCCATTTGGCACTCTGTTTTCTCTGCCTACCTCGCAAGGGAGATGGCCTGATGCAAGTAAGCAGTTTTTTTAGTAGTAAATTAAATCCTTCATTAATTTAGCAGATGCTTGAGACATGTCAGTTAAGCAGTGATTTAATGGATGGTCAGATAGATAGAAAACTATTTAGAGATATCTTCCAAACGAATTCTGTAATATATCGCATTGTGTAATTTTATTTCTAGCTAGAACAGAATACCTATAAATAGCTGACAAAACCTCGATTCAGGGTACTATTGTTCAGAATCCCTAGTTTAAGAGTTACTCCAGAAGGGATGCCGAAAGGTTACCGTTAAGCTTGATAAATTATAAATATTTATACATAAATATTGCAACAACCCCTATCGAGGGGTTGGCAAAATTTTGTTTACCCTCTTTTTCCATAAAAAGGATTTTTCACCCTAAAATATTATGGCTTCGTTCTACCTTCTTTTACAAAGAAAATAATATGCCCGTACGATTTTATATGGCATGTTAGGCTCGCGGAGAAAAGTGAGGCAAATTTAGAATTTGCTTGAGATATATCTGCGTCTATACAAAACAAAGGCGTGATAGCCAAATGGCAAAACCAAGGACGACAAAAAGTGGTATTGAGTTTTTGAAAAGATAATATATGTGAATTTGTTGTAAATTAACATTGTAAATGGTTGTAAATATTTTACAACCATTTGGCGAAGAAAACCACCGCGAGGAAATACTCATGAAAAAGAAAACTATAAGTAAATTGCGAAGTTTAGTTGGCCTGACAAGGAATCGATCTCTATATTTGCAGTACTAAATCTAACAATAACGCTATCTTCATATACAAGTATATGTACGTGTGTATGTCACTGAACTCCTCCTAAACTGCTGGACCGATTTGAATGAATTTTTTTGTATGCGTTTGGGCGGCGCCCTGGATGGTTTAGATTCACATTGGGACCCGGTAGATGGCGCCACGATTAGGTTTTTTTTTTAATTTTTTTATACCTACAAGTACAAGTATATAATTCCTCTGTATGTGTGTTTGCCACTAGCTCCTCCTAAGCTGTTGAACCGATTATGACGATTTTTGGGTTTTTATGTCTCTTTGGATGGTTTAGACTTACAATTAGATTTAAATAAAATTGAAGTGTGTGTTTGTAATCTCTTACTTACTTACTTATCATCACGCCATTTCCCTTGCAGGGTAGGCAGAGAGAACAGAGTGCCAAGAGGCTCTATTCTTGCATACATCTCTCGCTTCCTCAACATTCATAACTCTCTTCATACACGCTCGCCGGTTTCGGAGACTCCTGACTCCACCTTCCTTCAGTACATGACCAATTTGGTCTAGGTAGGTAAGTCTCGGTCTCCCCCTGTACCTACATCCTTCCACTTTCGCATTGTATATATTCTTAGCCAGTCGCTCGTCCGGCATTCTTTCTACATGTCCGAACCATCGGAGCATTCCCTTTCGCATCTTTACACCAATACTCTCTCTCATACCTACTCGCTCTCTTACGTCATTGTTACGAATGCGGTCAGTCAGCCTCACTCCACAGATTCTCCGCAGAGATCGCATTTCGACCACATTGATTTTGCTCTCATGCTCCTTTTTACATACCCAACTCTCACTTCCATATAATAACGTTGGGACAAGCACTGCATTGTGTATTGCGACACGTGCCTTCTGGCTGAGGTGGTGGCTGCCGAGAAGTTATCCCAATGCTCCGTTCACTCTATTTCCCGCATTCACTCTTCTTTCTACATCAGTGGTGTACCTTCCATCCCGACTGAATCCACATCGAAGATATACAAATTCATCCACTTGTTCTAGCACACCAATAATCTTAGTAATAGCTTTTGACAAAATGCATATGAAAGCATACGTTGCCTATAACAAAATACCAATTTTTTAAGTTTTGGTTTCTCTGTTTGTTCCGGCTAATCTCCGAAACGTATTGGGACGGAGCTTTCACTGGTAGACTGCATAAGTTAGGCTACTATTATTTTGGAAAATTAATTAGGGTTCCGCACAAAACAATAAAATAAATAAATACCATACGGGCAAGACAGAACATATAACTACATACCTAATCAACTATCAACTCAATTTAAAATATCAATGAAGATTTTTGAAGCCGCTTATATATGTACATGGTTCTATTGTTTGTATTACATAGAGCAATTTACTATTTAAAACCACTATTCGTTTTATAATAACAAAACGCATTATAGAAATACTAATTTTGCTAGTAAATTAATGTATACAGAATACACAGCTAAAGCAATTACAGCATTTAAACTTGATATTCTACAAAGGCAAACAATGTTGGGCTCACCGGGCAGACTATTAACAGACATTATGAATAGCTATATAAGCCATACATAACCAAAAGTAGTTATTTGAATTTACAAACCGTGAATAGAAGTTTGTATGAAACAGCTCTAGCCTTGTCAGTAATATCCTGATATTTCTGTTATTGAATACAGTGTGCTTCAAGATCATAAATTTTGTTTATAACAAAACTCGAGACATATTTCAAATAGCACACTATCAATCTTTTTGTACGTAGGTATATTTTGGCTTCGGCCCAATAGTCGTGGATAAATCAACAATTTTTTTTCGTATTGTTTAATCAGGTATGCAATTTTAGTAGAAATATTATTAAAATAATGTTTGTGACGCAGATACTACAATTTATGGAGGTACATTAACAATAAAATGTATCATTTCATCACCCTTTCTCGCTGTTCTCATAAAATATGACTGCCTACAAAATACAGACACGCTTGCTATCCAGATTATTAGCCAGATTTCTACAGATACGCTACTTTATTTTTACATGCTTTATATTAGCTTCACCTGTATATTATACAAACATAAGTTAATAATCGACTCCCTTGAACTCAATTTTGACCCACTTTGAATGAACAGATTTAAACATTTTTGATCTATATTTTTTAACATTTGACATGCTCCGCTACTTTTTAAAGTACAAATTATATATTTTGAATAAGGAAAAAGAGATTTTGTTTTTTTTCGTAAAGACAAATGGGATGAGGAAATTGGGATGACCAAATAGGTCTGTACGATAGCTCAGTGGCTTAGAGCACTTCCCCGGATTGGAAAAGACGCGGGTTCGTTTCCCGCTCGTACAAAAAATATTTTTTTCCTTATTCACAAATAATTTGTACTTGAACAGATTTAATTTAAACTTTGTACACTTTTTAGCACTTGACATGCTCAGCTACTCTTAAAGTACAAATTATAGTTTGTGAATAAGGAAAAAGAGTATTTTAGTTCAGGCGGGAATCGAACCTGCGTCCCTTCCTATCCGGGGAAGTGCTCTAATCCACTGAGCTGCAGTACTATCTTTTAGACATACCCAATCTCCTTATCACATTTGTCTTAATGACTAACGCCCTCTATCGGAACGCATTTACATGCATTAATCCAATATAGTAAGTTTAATTTTGCAATTAAAATTCATACTATTAGATGGTGGGATTTTTTTTTAAACATTTTTGATCTATATTTTAGCACTTGACATGCTCAGCTACTCTTAAAGTACAAATTATAATTTGTGAATGAGGAAAAAGAGTATTTTAGTATAGGCGGGAATCGGAAAATTTGTGAATAAGGAAAAAACGTTTTTTTTTCCACATTTCACTAATAATTTGTTTTTTTATAATCTATATTAAAGAAGAAAATTGCAAAAACAAGAATTTTGTTTTTGAATGTGTACGTTAAACTATTGGCAGAAATGTATACGAAAAAAATTAAGAACAATAATTATTCTGTATTACACAAAAAGCGATGCTTAAAATAGAGTATCGATCTAGTACTTAGTGGAAAGGACCAGCATCATTTCTTCCTTTGTGAAACTGTGAAGGAAAGAAATCTATATAAAAATAGAAAATCTAAACACATGGATATGTAGGCGTTTTAAGGTTTATTCCGAATAAATTCTACTCAAGAACTCTCGTTCATATCACGCTTCGCTGACTTTCTTGTCCCTTGTCACTTGCACAAGGATCGCCAAATCATTGACCATAGGAACTGATAATATAATTTTAACAAAATATATTTTGGACATGTTGCCCGAATTTGCCTTAGTGTTAGCATTTATTTTTGAATATTCGGTTATATTTGTAATAACATACCTACGCGTGACCTTACGGCTACAGGTGTTACCTAATACTGAAATTTTCAAAATCTTTTGGTCGCACATTTTTGAAGTCCGCCAACATGCAATGGGCCAGCGTCGTAGACCATACCACACCACCAAACGCCAAATCTCCTCTGTTCTGAGAAGACTCCTGTACCCAAGAGTGCTGCAATAACAGGTTTGCTAAGCCATTGTTCCTTATCACTTTAACACACAACAGCTAAGCACGTCAAATGCTCAAAATTACTAATCACAAACCTACTTATATTTAGAATAATATCATTAAAGTATATATATATATATACATCACTATATGACAGACAAATTAATGTTTGAATACGCATTCGTATGTAATAAGCGCCAGTCTTTTAGTAAATCATTGCAGAAACGTTGGTTATGTGATTTCCGAAAATACGTATGTATGATAAGTAAATGAGAGTATATTTATTAGTTATTGCACGGGTGACAGGCCTTTTTGGCTATAAATTGAATATTTTACGCATTGGTGTATAAAAAAGAAAAGACCCACAATTAGGCAATAAAAGTGTTTGTTCACTTTAAATGAGTGCAGATTACGCTCTACTCATTTCGTTATTGTCTCGACGCGCGAGCAGCCGCTGCGCTCACAACGTATGTGTCAACACGCCTAGTAATAAAACTACGTTTTCCGTAAAAGTAGTTACGCCTAGTAATACTAAAATCACTTTTAAGAAACTCATTGACCGTGTCGTTTTCTCTCGTTCTTTCTGAATAGTTTCATTCAGTTAAAAGTTGTTATATCTATCTATACTATTATAAATCTGTAACAGAGCTATGTCTGCACATTTAAGATATTTGAGAAAAATTACAATATTAGGCTATATAGGCATGTCTAAACACAAAACGATTTTGTTAGATTTTTTATCTGTTTGTCTGTTTTTCTATTTGTTTACTCGCAAAAACTACTGAACGGATTTTAATGCAACTGTTTTCTTTTGATAGCTCTCGATTAGACTTAAAAAATAGTATACATTATATTCAGCTACTATATCGGGAACCAGAGATATAACACAAAAACTAGCTTTTGGCGAAGCCTCGGACAAAGGCTTGTCTACTATATCTATACTATTATAAAGCTGTAACAGAGCTAGCTTGCCGTGTGGGGCCGGCTTTAGAATTGTCCCACCCCTCTCCACCCATGGGAGTCGTAAGAGCCGACTAAGGGAATAGCAGGGGAGTGGGCAGTAGCACTCCTTCGAGTATCAACAACATCCACTGCGATCGCCAATCCGCCCGCCAAGCATGGCGATTACGGCACTATCCCCCATATGAGCGAAACACATGTTGTGGTGTTCTCTTGGGGAGGCCTATGTCCAGCAGTGGACGTCGAAAGATTGATGGATGGATGGATGGAACAGAGCTAAGTCTGTATATTTAAGATATTTGAGAAAAAATGACTGTATTAGGCTATATAGACGTGTCTAAACACAAAACGTTTTTTCAGATGTTTGTCTGTTTGTCTATTTATTTGTTCGTGCATCATGCAAAAACTACTGCACGGATTTTGATGCAACTTTTTTTATTTGAAAGGCCTTGATTAGACTTAAATACAAGTATACATTTTATCCCGCTACTATATCGGGAACCTGAGATATAACCGGAAAACTAGCTTTTGGCTGCGGCGAAGCCACGGGCAAAGGCTAGTACTATTATAAAGATGTAACAGAGCTATGTCTGTACAATACTTTCTGATATTTACGCGAATGT
This sequence comes from Leucoma salicis, assembly GCA_948253155.1. Classification (NCBI taxonomy): domain Eukaryota; kingdom Metazoa; phylum Arthropoda; class Insecta; order Lepidoptera; family Erebidae; genus Leucoma; species Leucoma salicis. The sequence goes on along the minus strand of OX411820.1, from coordinate 4,613,550 downwards.
TATGTCTGTACATTTAAGATATATGAGAAAAAAAATACTGTAGGTATTAGGCAATATGCCTGTTATTTAGGCGTATCTAAACAACGATTTTTTTTTATTTTTCGTCTGTCTGTTTTTCTGACTTTTTTTATTTTTTGTCTGCTTGTTTTTGTTTTTTATGCGTCTTGTTTAAAGGATGCAAAATTAAATCATCATTACAGTACATATATTAAATTAACTCTCGAAAATAGGCAAAGTAAATACTGACCTAATAAACGAAATGGCTAATTGCGTTTTATTGTAATTAATTAGGTGACCTAGTCAAAGCCGCAGGGACCCGTTGGATTCAGACAGCACCTCGTTGTGACACTCTTGGGACGCCCGTGTCTATCTTCAGACGTATTAAAGCTGATGTATGGAGATGTTTCATTTATAAGAAATTGAGTATTGGATAAAAGATGTATCATTTAACACGCACTATGAAAATGTGAAGTAGAAATTGATAGGCACGTCCGGGGTTTTACACGATTTTATGTTCTGGGAATCGGTCTAAAATATCCTATTATAAAGCTGTAACAGAGCTGTGGCTGTACATTTAAGTTATTTGAGAAAAAATGTCTGTAATAGGCTATAAGGCGTGTATAACACTACAAAACATTTTTCTTTAGATTTTTTGTCTATTTGTCTGTTTATCTTTTTGTCTGTTTGTTCGTTCACGCATCACGCAAAACCTTTAGATTTTATGTAACTTTTTTACTCGAAAGCTCTTAGTTAGACTTAAAAACTGGTTACATACATTTTATCCCGCTACATAGGGAACCGTGCCGTTGCCGTGTGGGGCCGGATTTAGAATTGTCCTACCCCTCTCTACCCACGGGAGTCGTAAGAGCCGACTGAGGGAATACCGATGGAGTGGGCAGCAGTACTCCCTCGAGTATTAACAACATCCACTGCGATCGCCAACCCGCCTGCCAAGCGACCACGCTTAATCACCAGATTACGGCACTATCCCCCGTTCTTGGGGAGGCCTATGTCCAGCAGTGGATGTTAAAAGGTTAATGAATATAGGGAACCTGAGATATTACCGAAAAACTAGCTTTTGGCTTCGGCGAATAGTATTAAATAAAAATATATTTATGAAGCTCGCCAAGCGTGTCATCATTTGGTGTGATTCTTGTTATAATTGAATACATCCGACACATAGCGTGGCTTTTTATCAGACGTGAAGAAAGAATGTGTTATAGAAATAGATGAGTGCAAGTAAATTTTGCGAGGTTTTAAACACCGCTGCTGGTTATTATTTTATTATTATCATTCATCTTAATTGTTCTTTTTTAAGGGCTGTTTGTTTAAATCATCAATTGAATCATCATCCATAGATACAAGTTAGGGAGTTCTTCTATCACCAGGAATATTATAACGTATTCAAGATGTCACGATATTTAAAAAAAAATATTCACTTTTATTTATAAGGGCGTGTAAGCGGTGACACGCATAAAGGCTAATTGCTCGTGAAACTGTCAAGTTATTACTATGACAAACAAATGAGCACTATTGTTATACATTTAATAGAGACATTACTTTCAGAGAACTACGTAGTATTGGTTAAACATTTTTGTTTTGGCAAAGCTTTGCCACTCCTAGTATAAATGGGTCAGCTCGTTGTAAAAGTACCACTGACTGGCCTCGTGGCGTAGTCGGTAATGTAACCGACATCCGTGCACTAGGTCGTGGGTTCGATTCCCATTAAGGACAATAATTTGTGCGATGAACACAGATATTTGTGCTGCGTCTGGGTGTTTTCTATCTATTATATGTATGTATTTACATAAAAAAAGTAATATATGTATTGTATCCGTAATCTGGTATCCATAACACAAGCTTTAACCTTAGTTTGGGACCAGAGGACGTTGTGTGAAATGTCCGTGAATATTTATTTATTTATTATATCAAAGAATACCATCGTAAAGTCTTTTCTTATGTTACGTATAGTGAGTGAAAGTGCGAAAGCCCTGTCTTTTTTCCTGGAGAAAGCAACAACTGAATTATACCTCTGATGTTGCTAGCATCTATATGCTATAAAACCTTTTTACCTTCATCCAAAATAACGGCAATATAGACCGTGTCGTATCATTAATTTAAAATGATCGTATATCGGCCGTGACGTAAAAATTAGGATAGGACAGTTTTGTTTCGATATAGTAAGCTTAATTATTACGATTAAGAACCATAGTAAATTAAGAATCGCACTCGCGAAATAATTTTATTGTGATTTTTTTAGCATTTGACATGATATACTGTTCTACTAAAAACAAATTTTGTTGAAAGTGGAAAACGAGATTTTTTTACGAGCAGGATTCCAATTTGCATCTTCCTCTAACCAGGAATTACGCTAACTATATCGTAACAAAACTTTATGCAAATACATCCATTAGTTGTTTATAATACAAAGGATTATTTCGAAGTGGGAATCGAAACCGCGATACTTGGTACGGATATTTTTTTTATTTCTTATGATGGCAGACGAGCCACGGCCCATCTGATGGTAAGTGGTAACCGTCGCTCATGGATTCAACTAAACCGAGAGTATAGTCAAGCCGCACCATTTAATTTATCAGATGTGAAATGAAATATTAAACGGCTATCATCTGTTGCAGCCAAAACACACTGATGTACTTCATGACCGGTCACACAGGAGACGGTGGTACCAACCCGTTCGAGCCCGATAGCAAGTGAGTACTCTCACTTAGTACCCAGCCCTATCTCCAGTAATGCAAGGGGTGATAATTGCTTACTTCCCATAGTCGCCTTATACGACAGCCGCGGGAAAGAATGGGGTGGTGACACTTGTATTCTTAGTCCGTCATCACATGGACTAAATCATTGTTGTTGGATGTCAGTATATATCATATTAGTTACCACTCCGCCATTAATGCAGTCAAAGAAGAATTTATATCCAACAATGAAAATTTGAACAATGAAAATTTCTGGAAAAATGTCATTGATGCTCACAATTATCAAATCTGAATAATGTGAAGCTCTATGCATTTTATACAAAACGTTCAGCGAAAATTAGATAGGGGAAGAAAAAATATTCACCCTCACCCCTTATTTAAATGGGACGTGTCTGCAACTTTGAATCGAAAAATACGGTTTCAGTATTGAACTCCTACATACATTGAGTCTACAGAAATACTTTCAGAGTTCATTTTATTTACATTAAATAAAGTATATAAACCGGCGTGAGCGCTCGAAACCGGCGAGCGTGGATGAAGAGAATTATTCTGAATGTTTAGGAAGCGAGAGATGTATGCAAGAATAGAAACTTTTTCTGTTCTCTCTGCCTGTGATGATAAGGAAGTATATTATAATTGAATGAAAACAAAGATACTATAAAACCGTGTATTTTAAGAATTTTTTTCAGACATGCCATTAGAGTACCTACTATTCACGTTCATCTTAATCGCTGCACTAAAGAACCCTTTTAAAGCGGGGACTTTAAAGCGGTGATCCATTGGCGAGCAAAACCGCCGGTACGCCAACGAACCCGCGAGCCTAAGGTCTAAACCGCCAATGGAGCACCTAAAAGTCTGCGGACTTAAAAACTGGCGGACTTGCTCGCTGACTCTTTGTGCATGTTTGAAATCCTAAGTCCGCGGTGCAAAAAACCGCCAGTGGATGAGGCGAGCCGGCGAGCAGACAGTCTTTTTGCGACTTTTGTGTCAACCGCACGCGCTTCTCAGCAACGTCCAGTAGCTACAAAATGGATTTACGCGCGTTTGGTTGCGAGTTTGTGTTGGAGTTTATACAATGTTTTAAGGAACATGATAGTCTATGGAAGTACACCAGCAGAGACTATAAAAATAAACTGCTAAAAACGTCCGCGTACAATAAACTTTTAGAGATCTACCAAAAACATGATCCCAACCGTACAATATCTGACACACTTTAAGGCGCCTTTTCTTCTTCTTTTTTTGTTCTTTGACCTGATGTAAAAGTATACCCAAGTAACAAAGTAACTCCGTCTAGGAGCACGTCATGACTTCGCCAACAATGAGAGTAGACTGTTTGGTACGCTAATGGATCATCAACGCGAGCCGACGAGCCAACGATTTAGACTGTTAGCTCGCCGGCTCGCTAATGGATCCCCGCCTTTAGAGATAATACAATAATTGACGGCCACAAAATACACTTTGAAGCAGATCAATAATTTATGAATCATAACAAAACAAAGAATTGTCCTGTGTGGGCATCAAACTCACATTACTCTGCAGTCGGTATCAAAACCACTACACCATCCGTGCAGTTGCTATTTATTTTACTTTGCTTGAATTAATTTAATTAAAACGCATATGTGTACTGTTTGTATAATATTAACTAAAGATACGTTTCTCGATATACTAAGCCCTCTTCATATATAAGCATGTAAGTACTTGTCCTAAGAAAACTTTATTCGCATGCATGCGTAATATTGCGTAGAAGAGCTACACATTGCTACGCCGTAGACGAGACCGTAGGTAGATATGCTACAGTTATGTATATGTAAAGCTCCGCAAATATGTTCGTGAACATGGCAAAGCTCCTTGTATTTCAACAATTTGAAATATTTTAGTGAGCATGAGTTTTTGAATCAAGTTCGCAATAACTAAGTACTGGGTACCCAGTATATACGTACTAAGTAGCTAGTCTAAAAGTAACTTGGCAAATATAATTTTAAGTTATGTTATAAATATAACAAAACAGAGCCGTAATAGTTAACTAGTAAAATCAAGGACTGAAAAGACTATAGTATCGAGTTCGATCCCAAGTCCAAGATCTTGGCACAGACCTCTGACTTTTTGAGAATAGTGTGTGTATTTGTTTACAAACTATTATCATTGCTCGTTGAAGAAAAATATGTTTTGGAAACCTGCATGCTCGTCAGAAGCTTGTGAAGTCTGCCAATTCCCACTGCGCCAGCGTGGTGAACTACAACCCGAATCCCTCTTACACTGAGAGGACATCCGTTTCTATTGGACAGAAATGAATCAAAAAATATTTTCTGATATATATCTTAGGCTCTTTTTTTCTGATATATACGAGAATGTTACGCATTATGAAATAAAACTACGCTTACGGAATCTATCGCGTTTAATTGAATTAGAGATATTTGACGTCCAATAGCCAATTGAATAACCATTTGGCAACCAAAATCAAATATTGGACATGTGTCCAACATCGTAATCATCCCGTGATCATGAATGCTGTAAAGTATTCGAAACGTCGGGATAGTAGAAAATCAATAAACGCCATAAATTCTATAAATGTAGTTTTATTTCATAAAATCCTAAAATAAAACTGCAATATGTAAAAATGAGTTTTAGTTTTCCTGGCTTTTGTACTGTACTACTTAAACCATCATGAAATTAATATATAATTATAATCCGGAGTATAGAAAAGTTCGGAGTACAGAAAAAAAGTACAAAGGTATTTAAGAGAGAGAGAGATGGACGATGCCTGTATAATAACTATTTTTGAATCAAATGTAATGTATGTTTTTGTATTTTTGAATAATAATGAGTTTGGAAATGTGCCCGGTAGACGTCAATAGGCTCGCCCCCTATAACGTGGGACTTAAACATAGCTGGCGAGTCGTGGGTGTGTAATACACCTCTACCTACCCCTTCGGGGAATACAAACTGTTAGACTTTATCACAGAACTGCAGCATTTTATTTTTATATATATTCATAGCGCAAATAGCAAGACTTTTTACTTTCTTACTACGGATATGGCAAACAAACTTATAGTACCCGATGGTAAGCGGCTACTGAAGTTTAAAGACACTAGCAATACCCGATGCATCACACGCGCGTTGCAAACGAAAAGGAATATGTAGAGTGGAATGATAATAAGGAGAGCATAAGGAGAAGATTTGGTCCTCAGGATCCCTTACTCACTATACGAAGCAACGGTATGATAGGCTTTATTTCACGTTGATCTTCTGTAAGAGTGATGGTATTTCCCCAATCAAGCCGGCTCATTCATGCTGGGACAAGCATGGATCTACCAATAAAAAATATCTTACTTATCGAATTTTTTTGTTAATTACTTACATTTTTATGCAATGTTATTGAGCTTTTTCCTAAAAAGAAAAATTCTCAGTAGCAGCCCGGAGTTTGGAAATGTGCCCGGTAGACGTCAATATGCTCGCCCGCTATTACGTGGGACTTAACATAGCTGGCGAGTCGTGGGTGTATAATACACCTCTGCCTACCCCTTCGAGGAATACAGGCGTGATGCTATGTGTTTTTAATTATCTTGTCGATCTGATTTTGAAATTTACGCAGATGAAATCTGGGGCAATTGTAAGTGAAATAAATAAACAAAAAATTGTCGTTCAAAATTGAAAATATCCCTCCAGCAAATTAATATAAAAGAAAATAGAGTAAAAAATCAACGCTCCATCCAATTATAAATATCGGAACGATTCACCACGCTTCATTTTATCCGGCTGTATGAATTTCATTGGTGAGGTAACACGATATCAGATTATACCGACCACATAATGTACCTTGAATAGTAGATAAATCACTCTCCACCCTCCCTCCGACATTAAGGAGGGCACAAAAGGGCTAGAAAATATTTGGGTTAACGGTATGTGTGTGGATTACGTAAAATGTAATATTGTAGAGCTGAAGTGACGTGAATCTGATCTTTTATTACAAGTTCGAGTAACGCTCTTAATAACGTATGCTGTGGCTTGTTTGATACTTTATAAAAGGTACTTTCCCGAAAATAAATTTATTACCTAATTTATTGCGAATACGAGATAACGTATGTACGCTATGATAACATTTCTTTGGTTACTTACTTATATTATAAACGTAAGAGTTGGTATGTTGAAATGAGACGCGAGAAGAGAGTGGCAGACGAGCCACAACGCATACTTATGTAGAAAAAGCATAGGAGGTGGAATTGAAGGATAATAAGGAAAGGATAGGATGAATACTATGGATATAAAGGAGAGGATAGGGAGGGGATTTGAACCTCCGACGCTTTTACTTACCATACGAGACAACGGTAGGAGTACCTATCGATCTTAACCTGAATCGATTTACTAGTGAACTTCTTCACTAGATGGTACTGTTGTAGTCGTATTGTAGTGTACAAGTGTCATCACCCCATTCTTTCACATGGTTATCGTAAGAGACTAAGGGAAGTAAAGGTAGGGTTGGGTATCAAGTGGCAGTACTCGTTATACCGATAACGAGTTACTCGTTATACGTGTACTGACATGTTATAGCCGTAATTTTTAATCCACGAAATAAGATTATGAACAGCGTCTTGGCACACGACATTACTACAAACTATTTCACATTTCCACAAATGTACAACCAATTCTGAAATCTTCGCCGACTAATTTGCGGTCAGATATAGCTAATTAGTAACAGTTGTATATTTTTAAGACTGCTCTTTCAAAGCTATAGTGACTTTCAATAAGTGCCAGTGTATCTTGTTTTACCTAACGTCAAGGTAACAAGATAATAATAGTACTATAAGAGATGAAGGATATAAAAGCTCCTTCAATGCGGTATCCTTTGATTCCAATTTGCAGATTGAACAATGTTTGTTTTCATAATATTTTGTTTTCGTTAGGCTTTCGATCCATTCCGTTTTTTTAATGGAGTGACTGCCTATCAAAGGCCCTTAAACTAACTACCGCTTAGTACCAAGAAGACCACGGGCAGCCACGTCTTGACGTGCCTGAGAACTCAAGTGTTTACAAATACGTGTCATATTTGGTTACCTATTTGATTCCCGCTGGACGAAACTTGCTTAACCATGTTAGTAATTTTAGGTTAAGTCAATGATTGGCAGTTGCTAGCTTCTACTGGTGAAACCTTTCTTATCCTAGCATGAATGGGCCGGCTCGATCAGGGAACTACCATACTCTCACATAAAGTCAGCGTGAAACAACGGTAAGGGTGCCGTTGTGTTTTTATGGTGAGTGAGAGTGCCGAAGGATCAATACCCTCCTTTTTTTTGTTAAGTCGGGAAAAAATGTTCCTAACCGCACACCCCGTCGTTTGGGGCAACGAGCAGTGTAGGGTGGGGCCTTCACCCTCTAAAGAAACCCGCCGTGTGCTGTCTCTCCGCCTGTATTGGCAGGCCAGGTGACAGGTCACTGGAACTATGTTACATTCCTATCAGCTCCTTATTATACTACCTATCCTCTCCTTATTATCCACCCTATCTACTTCCTATCCCTTTCCTTGAAGATAGCGACGCACGAGTGACGCCTCTGGTGTTACTAGCGTCTATAGGCTACGGTAACCGCTTACCATCAGGTGGGCCGTATACCTGTTTACAACAACAAGTATACAAAAAAAAGCTACGAAGTACAACGTAGTATACAAAAATAAGCTACGAATAAGCCTACGAAAAAGATAAATCCATGTTAAAATATGCTTTGTTATTAATATCTAAGTAAAATATCATGTATAGCCATAAAATGGAACACATTTCACAGCTGTACATTAAAATGATAATTATACGTATCGTATTTTCCGTGTTAGTACGTACAATTATAGTGAAAGAAATACCACGACCGGAACAAATAAGCGTAAATAGCTCGTGTTTTTTTATTTTTTAAACGTAGATTATACAGATAGGGTTAATTAATTGCTTGTTGTGTACTTAAGACAACGTTTTCCTATATTTTATGTTGCCAGTAATATACTTACAAATTGTAGACTATTAATGAAAGTCATAATTATTGTATGTATGTTTTTTATTGTAATATTTTTTTATCCTTTAACATGCTTAGCCATATAAATTAAAGTGTACATAAATGTGAAATCGAAAATAACAGTCAGAGCAGGATTTGAAATTGCATCTCCTGAAATACCATCCCAGATGCTTTGCCAATTCAGCCATCGTGACAAGCGCTCGGGGCTGCAAATTTCGATCACACATTCATTCTTAACGTCTTGGGTGATGCCTGTGCCATCTGTCGTGTCTTTGTGTTAATTTATATTTTATTGTCTATAGATAAATACGTCACGGTGATAGCCTAGTAATAAAATCAAGCACTGCAAAGACAGTGGTATCGAGTTGGATCCCGAGTCCAAGGTTCAGACCTCGTACGGCACACACCACTGACTTTACAAGATTTTTCGAAATGATGTGTATTTGTTTGCAATTTATCACTGCTCGGTGAAGGAAAACATCTTCATCACTTGTACGCTTGAGAGATTTTTTCAGCGGTCTGTGAAATGTGTGAACTTGCATTGGGCTAGCGTGGTGGACTAGAGCCTAATCCCTCTTACCGTGAGAGGAGACCCGAGTCCACTAGTGGGACACAAAAAGGGTTAAAAAAGTGGCATATACGTGAACAGTAAGGCATGTTGTAGCCGTTGCTCCCGTACGGAGTGCGGTGTTAAATCATAGGACCTTTTTGATAAACATAAATACTTATCATCACGCCATCTTCTTTGGTAGGCAGAGAGAACAGGGTGCCAAAAGGCTCTATTCTTGCATACCTACATCTCTCGATTCTTCAACATTCATAATACTCTTCATACACGCTCGCTGGTTTCGGCGACTCCCGTCTTCACCTTCCTCCAATACATGACCGATTTGGTCTAGGTAGGTGAATCTTGGTCTCCCCCGGTACCTACATCCTTCCTCTTTTCCATTGTTTATCTTTTTAACAAGTCGCACGCCCGACATTCTTTCCAGATGTCCGAACCATTGGAACATTCCCTTTCGCATCTTTACACCAATACTCTCTTTCATACCTACTCGCTCGCTCGATAAAACATTTGAATAACACTTAGTTAAATATAAAGTATTTTGGCATGCGAGATTTTATTCACCCTTAATAGGTAACTTGCAATAACAATACCATTTCAAGTTTATCACGTCACGTTGATTTTTTAATATCATACAATAGATACACGCATCTTAAAATTCATGATTATAATTATGTAATTTAATACGTTAATTAGTGCGTATTAATTTATTAGATCAGAGAAGCTAAGATATATCAAAATGTAATTATGTGAACGGTGTATATTATGCATATTATTATCTAAAGATATATACGTAGTTATATGTTAGATATTGTAATCTAACGATGGCTAGGATCTTTAGAATTGTACCTACAAAAAAACGTAAAACTTGATTGATTTAAAGTAATATTCAGTTTGACTGCACAGATGGCAGAGTAGTTTAGATATCGGCCTCCCGCCAGACTGCTCCGATTACTAAATAGGACAATTCTTTAGGATAATGTGGATAACCTTAAGAGTGGTTGTCGTACTGAGTCTGGGTGTACTTTGTGTTCGTGTAATTGTATGTTTGTAAAAGTCACCCTGCCAACCCGCACTGGGGCAGCGTGGTAGACTATGGCCTAATTCCTCTCACCAATGGAGGAGACCCGTGCCCAATGGTGGGACAGATACAAGGATTATTCCTTAGTGCAGGGTAGGCTTAAAAAAGAAAATATGTTGAAGTTCCACGTCATATGGCTAATATTATGAATTGACGGTTACTTAAACATCTCTTATACTGTCTAAAGATCTAATACCAATAGTGGGAAAATAATACATTGAAAAAAATATTTAAAACTTATTAAAATTTATGTCCAATCAAGAGCTATTAAACAAAAATTTCTATCAAAATCAGGTCAATAGTTTATGTGTTAAGGCAGAACAAACAAAGAAAACATATAAATAGATATAACAGATAAATAAACAAAAAAAATATTCATAGAGACGAAAATGGCCTAATGCAATATTTTTTTACCAACTATGTTAAATATACAGCCACACTTCTTTTACAACTTTATAATAGTACAGACAAAAGATATAAATATTAGATAGCGAAACAATATATTTTCAAATAAACTTCCAAACATGAAAACGATATTATTATACGATAAAAAACGATATTATTGAGCGACTGGTTAAGAAGATATACAATGCGAAAGTGGTAGGATGTAGGTACAGGGGGAGACCGAAACAAAGAAGGAAGGTGGAGTCAGAAGTCTCCGAAACCGGCAAGTGTGTTTAAAGAGAATTATGCATGTTGAATAAGTGAGAGATTTATGCAAGAATAGAGCATTTTGGCACTCTGTTCTCTCTGCCTACACCGCTAGGGAAATGGCGTGATAATAAGTAGTAATATTATTAACTAGCCTTTGCCCGCGGCTCCGCCGCAACCAAAAGCTAGTTTTTATGTAATATCTCAGGTTACCGATATAGTAGCGGGATAAAATGTATACCAGTTGTTAAGTCTAATCAACAACTATCAAACAAAAAGTTTCATTAAAATCCGTTCGGTAGTTTTTTCGTGATGCGCGAACAAACAAACAGACAAAAAATATAAAAAATATCGTTTTGTGTTTAGACACGCCTATATAGCCTAATTCAATCATTTTTTCTCAAATATCTTAAATGTACAGACATGGCTCTGTTACAGCTTTATAATAGTTGTTCCCGCCAAAAAGCGGGACGAATGAATGATTGAGTGACGTATGTACAGCGCCACCATTCAGTACATAACATGTCGCCCTATTAATAGAGACGTACCTATTATAAGAGCGACGGCTCATGTACTGAAGGATGTTGTTGGGTATTTACCTATGGATAAAGTCCCAGACATTGTAAACGTGAAAGGCCAGACTCGGTTACCTCTGGAAGATAAAGATTACCACACGCCGGGTCCAGTCGATCTTCTCCTCGGCTCAGATGTACTTGGTCAGGTTTTAGATGGGACCACGGTCTCTCTGGGATCAGGTCGGCCTATGGCGTTCGGCACTATATTTGATTTCGCTTTATTAGGACCCGACTTAAGTGACACATCAGTAACTCAGGTTAACTCAGCTCATCTTCTCAGCTCACAAACTGAAGTACATACTCGGGATATATGCAAAAATATCGAACGGTTCTGGGAGTCAGAGGAACTTAAACCACATACCTCAATCCCTATAACGAGTCCACTAGAGGATCAGTGTGAGGAAATCTTCCGCACTACTACTACTCGTGAACTTCCAGGTCAGTATATGATAACTCTGCCCTTTTTGCCCAATGCACCTGAGCTAGGTAGTACCCATGCTATCGCGCTGCGTAGATTTCTCAACCTGGAGAAGAAGCTACAAGCCAATCCGCTCCTCCGCTCTAAATATACTGAATTTATGACTGACTATATCAAATTAGGTCACATGGCGTTGTGTCATCCTCACACATTTTCTCGAAAGTTACATTATTATATACCTCATCATGGCGTATTTAAGTCAGGGTCTGAAAAAATCCGCATAGTATTTGATGGTAGCTGTAAGAGCACCACAGGTGTCAGCATAAGTCATTTATGCTGACACCTGTGGTGCTGCTTTACACACAGGCCCTGCTACAGCAACAGCATATTGTAGATATTATCATATCCTTTACAACCCATCCAATTGTGCTCAGCACTGATATTCGTATGATGTTTCGTAACATACTTGTTCACCCGGACCATAGATGTTATCAGCTTGTACTCTGGCGATCCTCACCAGACCAGCCTCTGCTCACCTATGCTCTAAATACTGTCACATATGGTCTTAGGTCCAGCCCATATCATGCTATATGCACTCTGCTCCAACTAGTGGATGATGAGGGTCATCGCTACCCTAAGGCCGCTAACGTCATACGTAAATCTATTTTTGTTGATGACATACTCTGTGGCCATAGCTCTATTGAAAACGCTCAAGCGTTACAAACCGAGCTAATTAACTTGCTCGTCCTTGGAGGTTTTCAGCTCAGTAAATGGACCTCAAACTCAAATAAACTGCTTGAGCGATTCTCAGATGACCAATGTGACATGCCTAAAGATTTCGACATCAGCCCAGACCCTAATTCTATTAAAGTCCTTGTTTCAAAAATTCTCAGCACAGTTGCCTCTCTTTATGACCCCTCTGGATGGGTCACTCCAGTAATATTCCGCGCAAAATTACTCTTACAAAAATTATGGGTATTAAAATTAGAGTGGGATGAACCCATTCCCAATGAAGTCCACACAGAGTGGCAACACATTTCTCTAGATCTGCCTAACTTGTTTAGACAATTCCGTCATCCGTCTATGTCGCCACATTTGCTCAAGTAAACAGTATTCTACCTATTCACTACACAGATTCGCAGACGCCCCCGAGGCCGGTTATGCCGCTGTTGTTTACCTTCTTCAGCTCAACTCTAAAGACGGTGTTCAGGTTAATCTGGTTGCTGCTAAATCTAAGGTAGCTCCAATTAAAAACCGTCTCACTATCCCTAAATTAGAACTGTCTGCGGCATATCTGTTATCTCAGTTGATAACACGAGCTTCAAATAATCTATTAGCTCATATTAAAATTAAACATCATGTATGTTGGTCTGATAGTACCATAGTGCTAGCATAGCTTGACACCCCAGCTCATAAGCTTCAGACGTTTGAAGCTAATAGAGTTACTAAAATAAGTACTAACTCACCCAGCCTGACATGGAGACATGTCCCCTCAGCACTTAACCCTGCAGATTGTGCTAGCAGGGGAATGTCAGCGCAATTTCTTGCTTCCCATGTTCTTCGGTGTCATCTGAATGGCTTAAACAACCCTCAATGAGTTGGCCTGCTATGCCCTCAGCCCTTTTTTTTTTTTTGTTAATGCGGGAAAAAATGTTCCTAACCCGCACACCCCGTCGTTCGGGGCAACGAACAGGGTAGTGTGGGGCCCTCACCCACTAAAGAAACCCGCCGTGTGCCATCTCTCCGCCTTTATTGGCGGGCCACCGGAACTATATTACATTCCTTCAGTGGGTATGCCCTCAGCCCTAGGACATCACTTATTACCTGGCCTTAAACCCAAGAAGGCACTAGCTCACATTGCAGTTCCTGATATTGATACTGATCTACTCGTACACGTTCACGTCGTTACACGTTTCAGCTCTTTAGATAAATTAATAGGTGTGACAGCGTGTATTAAACGCTTCAAATATAATTGCCGTAGCCTATTGATCAACGGCACTCAGGCCCTCTGACAGTAAGTGAGCGAAGAGAAGCGTTGCTCTACTGGGTACGCTCTGTTCAGCATAATGAGTTCGCAAAGGATATTCATCGCCTCTAAACTAAACGCTGTTGTACTACTCGACTACAGCGCCTCTCACCGTTTATAAAGGACGACTTATTGAGAGTTGGTGGTCATCTCTTTCACGCTCCGCTCAGATATAATGCTCAGCACCCACTGATTCTGCCCAGCTCTAGTCCACTAGTAGATCTTATTATTGATCATTATCACAAAATATACTGTCACCCAGGTGCAGATACATTACATGCTATATTACGCCAGTAATTCTGGATACTCTCTGCTCGTCGTATAGTACGTCATTGCGTATACAAGTGTATACGATGTTTTCGATTCCGCACACATTCTACACCTCCGCTCATGGCTGATTTGCCGTCCGATAGAGTTACGCCTCAGCCTGTATTTAGTCACGTATCTACTGACTTTGCAGGACCATTACTAGTTGAAGCCAGCACATTACGTAATGCCAAGCTCTCGAAAGCATACTTCTGCATATTTGTTTGTTTATCAACAAAGGCATTAAGAGCTTGTGTCCTCTCTCAGCACTGAAGCCTTTCTTGCGGCACTACAACGGCTTGTTTCACACCGCGGTACACCGGTTCTTATCCGTTTCGACTGTGGTACAACTTACGTAGGCGCTAGGAACCACCTTATCGAGATTCAGAACTTTTTATCAGCAAATAATGACACAATTACTCATAAATTATCTAATCAGCACATAACGTGGTGGCTTAACCCACCAGCGGCGCCGTGCTTTGGCGGGATACATGAAATAGCGGTTAAATCTACGAAACAGTTACTTTATCGTGTTATTGATGAACAGCATCTCACTTTTGAAGAATTCTATACACTTTTAACAAGAGTCGAGGCTGTATTAAATTCCAGACCTCTCTGTCCTCTCTCATCAGATCCGTCAGACTTTGAGCCACTAACACCCAGCTATTTCCTAATAGGCCGTCCGCTCACAGCTCTACCCGAGCAGTCATTAGATGATCGGCCATTATCCGCTCTCAGACGATTTCAGCTCATCCAGAGCGTGTATGTGTCAGCGCTTCTGGACCCTATGGACCCAATCCTACCTACATACCCTTCAAACCCGCTCCAAATGGCTCTCTCCATCCTCTCCTCCTCAAGTTGGAGAACTCGCACTCATCAAGGAGGATAATCTGTCTCCGCTCCACTGGAAGTTAGGAAGAATCACCCGCACATTGCCTGGCAAGGATGGAGTATTACGTGTTGTGGACTTAGACACAGCACATGGAAGTCTGCGAAGACCCGTTATCAAGCTCGCCAGGCTCCCTTCGGATTCAGCTCAAGAGGACACCTCTACAATCTGCACTACTGCCCCGGCCCAGGATGTTCCCGCCAAAAGGCGGGACGAATGAATGATTGAGTGACGTATGCACAGCGCCACCATTCATAAAAAGACGGTTGAACATTCGAGTCGCGTACGGGTCGGAGATACTTTGGTCTCCCGATAAATAATTATAATTCAGCCCTAGTGTCCGCGCTAAACCCATAAAAGTATTTAGTGTGTGTTGTATCTACCTATCGCCCTAGTGTTGTCTCCATCAAGTGTAAATACGCTCATAGACATCTGTGTTAGGCAATACCGGACATTGAACTCAACCCCCTGGCCAGCGCGTGCCTGTGTGTCTTACACCCCCATTCAGCTCAAGAAAATTGGTGGTACCGTTTGCCATAAACTCAGCGCACGTCAATATTGTAGGCAGCTCTGGTGAAGCGCAGGAAAGTCAGGTGAGTTCTCCAGCCTATCCTTCATGCCACCCCAGAGCGCCACAACAATAGTATAGAAGACAGAATTAGATATCCTTTTACAAAACATTCTTCGGTTCATATTTTCTTTCTACGTACAAAGTTAGAAACGTCCCAACAAATACAAAAATAAATAATAGCAGTACAAATGATATCCTTAGCACGCATGCAGCTGTATCCCTTGGGAAACTTTTAATTCCATTGTGTTACCATGTCACATTTATCTGCTAACAAACAGATTGTATTTTGTTCGTTTGGCTATTTGTAATGTTTTTAGGCTTTGGCAAATAAATTCTGTAACGTGATACCTTTTTATTAAGTGGAACTTTTTGGATACGTTTATCCGGAATTCTTATTTAAATGTAGTACTTTTATTTCGCTATATATTATGGTTTCATACAATAGGTACGTAAGTAAATATGACAATTATTAGTATAGTTTTTAATATTATTATATAGGTAAGTGCGCAAAGTGCGAAAATATTAAGAAATAATTTATTATAGAAATGTATTGTTCCAAGCAAGTGACATGATAGCTTTGTTGGCAAAACGTCAGGAATAGTAATCTAGGAGATGCAGGTTCAAATCCCGCCTGCGGCCGGATTTCAAATTCCCATTTTAAGTTCTGATGCACGTCAAATGCTTAACATATAAACTTATATAATTGAATTTAACAAAACAATGAAGACACACACAGACACACACGTACGTACACATATTTTCTTTGTTTATATGAATTACTACGCTTTCTCTTGTCGGAAAATGAAAAACTATTATTTAGAAATTACAAAACGCCACTTCAATTTTATTTACATGTTTAGATAACCATACATATAGATACCATCCAAGGTCTTTTAATGGACATAAAAAATACCACTGGGAGCAATCCTATGGGATGGATGCAGATAGCTTCAATTAATCCACCTACTTCGACACCGTCCTGTATAATTTTCGGTATCTCGAGAAATTACTTTGCACAACACTAAGGTTAAATTAGATTTATAATAAAGTATCTTTATAATTACTACTAGATTCTGGTCATGACTTGGTCAGCATGGAATACAAATGCGTCACTCCATAGTACGTAAATTAACTATGCAAAAATAGCTGTACTGTATGTGTGGTGATGGACTAAGAATACAAGTATCCTTTCCCGCGGGATTCGTACAAGGCGACTAAGGGAAGTAAGCAATTATCACCCATTGCATTACTGGTGGTAGGGCTAGGTATCAAGTGAGAGTATTCACTTGCTATCGGGCCCGAACGGGTTGGTAACACCGTCTCCTGTGTGACTGATCATGAAACACGTCAGTAAGTTTTGGCAGCCAAAACTTATCTTCTGATAGCCGTTTATTCTTGCATTTCATATCTGAGAAATTCTTAACTATCTTTAAACTTTATCTTCTGATAGCCGTTTATTCTTGCATTTCATATTTGAGAAATAAAATGGTGCGCAGCGGCTTGACAATACTCTCGGTATAGTTGAGTCCATGAGCTACGGCTACCACTTACCATCAGGTGGGCCGTGGCTCGTTTGCCATCACTAGCAATAAAAAAAATACAAAAACCACAACCAATTTTTCCGAGGTAAACAATAGCCCTAGTTATCTTTTTCTGGACTTCAAATTATAAGTAGGTAATGCGTGAAAATTTTTATGATGATATTTGTTCAGCAGTTAAGGCGTGCAAGCGTAACATAAACAAACAAACAGACTTTCTTATCTTAGTAAGCATTGCAGAAACCATTGTCCTTTATTAGTAAATTAATTTAACACCTAATAATTTACATTCATAATTGATTAAGGAATACACATAATGAAAATAGTTGAGTGTAATTTATTAATACCTACATTAACATAATTTAAAATGAAAGCCATTAAAATGCCTTATTAGATGCTGGTAAGATTTAATGAACGAATTCAAATGAACATTCAATTAATTATAACTTAATTAATGGTAATTACTTAACCCTTTCGCCTTGTTCACCTTCAGGAATTATTGCGTGATATAGTAGTAATTTGTTTATTTTATTCGTTTATAACAATTTTGTAGTTACGAACGGTTGTTTCTTAATTATATTTCTCAAAATTTTTTACAGGTATTCTTTCAAATTTAATTAGCTAAACTTCATGTAGTGCGTGTTTTTTACACTAAGCCAGCGATGAATTAAATGCGCATACGCTGTGTGTAAACCCAAATGAGGTTCTATTGAACGACTTGTTCTAAACATTTAGATAGTGCTGTTTGTTGGAGATACCGTACATTAGATTGATGTACGGTATCTTCCTATAGCAAATGAGGTCTAATTGAACGACATGTTCTAGCATTGACATAGGTAGTGTTATTTGTTGGAGATACCGTATATCAATCTTTCTTTCTAAAGTAAATGAGGTTGTTTGCGGTGCGTACAGGTTACTTAATAAATAGCTATTGAATCGATTCAATAGATTAATATTTAAGCAGCACTTAAGTGTTAGTATACATGTGTTCAAAACTTTTGTTTAAGCCTGTATTTTTGTTTATTACATTTCATAGCGTAATTTATTTTATCCTACTTTTTTTTGTTAAGGCGGGATAAAGTATACCTAACCGCAGACAACGAAAAGGGTAGTGTGGGACCCTCACCCACAAAATAAACGCGCCTTGTGCCGTCTCTCTGCCTGTTTTGGCGGAACACTGGAACTGTGTGACTTAACTTCAGTGGTAAGTCCAACCTACAATATATTTATTACTCGATACTCGTACCTGTACTATGCTATAGAAATAAATCTTCCAGAACTAAACCTTCACAAACCACGCCTTTTTAAAGTAATACTGAGCGGTGAATGGTATTCAAAGTGAATTTGTTTGACTAAATCACGTAAACTTGTTTCGAAAATATATTAGTTCTCAATATCTTTCAGTAGATTATCATTTACTGCAATTATTGGTATCGTTAAAAACTATATCGAAGAGGAAAAATCATATTTATTGATGACGGGCCTCGTGGCGTAGTCGGTAGTGTAACTTCCGTGCACGAGGTCGTGGGTTCGATTCCCGCTCAGGACAATTATTTGTGTGATGAACACAGATATTCGTACTGCGTCTGGGTGTTTTCTATCTATTATATGTATGTATTTACAATAAAAAAGTAATATATGTATTATATCCGTAATCTGGTACCCATAGCACAAGCATTAAGCTTAGTTTGGGACCAGAGGACGTTGTGTGAAAATGTCCGTGAATATATATTTATTTATTTTAAAACGGTTATTATTTGTAATTAGTTTACTATTTGGATATTTTTATTTAAACCTAATATAACAGAATAATATTTAATATATTTTTTTAAGCCTACAAAGACGTCAAATAAGCAGCCTATAAACATTAAGAACATAAGAGGTGAATTATCACTTCCGCGTTGCTAACTGATGTGGTAAAGAAGTATGATAGAGAGGAAATAAGGAGGTGGAAAGTAATAGAAATATGGAGGTGATAGTGACTCCAGCGCTCTCACTCACTATACGAAACACCACAATAGGAATACCTAGCGTTGCTCTACGCAGATCTGCTGTGAGAGTACTTCCCCGATCATGTCAGCCCATTCAAGTTCGATTACCGAGCAGTGACAATTTGTCAACAAATACACACATTACTTCGAAATTTAAAAAGGTAGGGAAAGCTTGCGAGGACCCGGCCTCTCTCTCGCTGCCCACCATTTCATTTCTCAGATATGAAATGAAAGAATAAACGGCTATCTTCTGTTACAGCCAAAACACACTGACGTGCTTCATGACCGGACACACAGAAGACGGTGGTACCAACCCGTTTGGGCTCTATAACAAGTGAGAACTCTCACTTGGTACCCAGCCCTACCACCAATATTGCAATGGGTGACAATTGCTTACTTCCCTTAATCACCTTGTACGACACCCGTGGGAAAGGATGGGGTGGTGACACGCTTATTCTAAGTCCGTCAACATACGGACAACCTTAGTCTGGCGATCGAACTCAATATCGCTGTCTTCTGCTGCACTCTAAGGTTTTGGCTTATCACTGCATTAACTCGACTATATCTTTTGCATTGTTAGGATCACCTAAACATTCTTTTTTTGTCGTTCGGGTTAACGAACTGGTTAGTGTGGGGCCCTCGCCCACTAAATAAACCCACCATGTACAGGATCTCCACCTGTACTAGCAGACCATTGGAACTATATAACATTACTTCAGTAGTTCATTATTATCTGGGATTTTTTTCAATTCAGTGCGTTACTCATGAGAAAATCATTTAGATCGAGGTAATATATGCCGAAAGAAACAGGATGCCAAAAAATGTGTAAATTTCTATCTTGTATCTAAAAACGTAATCCCGATCTGTTGTTTAATTAAAACAACAAAACAAGTACAAATGGTTAGGGCCCCTTGAACACGGCTACTGTTTTCGTCCATTTCTATTCGAAACTTTGAATAGATTATTTAATGCTTTAAGAAAATCTGAAGGATTAACATGAAAAGCTTTTGATTAAATCTCAACTCGAGTGAATTGGGTAGTTTTTTTTTGTCTCAAAGTTTCTTAGCAGCAAAATCGTACCAACAAATACCTAATATAAATGTGTGAAGATATTTGGGTGCTTGTTTGTCAATCATGCTTATACAAGTGAGCAGATTTAGATGAAATTTATTAAGTTGATAGATAAGACACCGAATTACCGTATATTATAATTTTAATGCCGAACAAAATAATAGTAAATAAAGTAGCTAATGGTGGAGTTAGGAGTCTCCAAAACCAGCGAGCGCGTATTAAGATAATTACGAATGTCGAGGAAGCGAGAGATGTATGTAAGAAAAGAGCCTTTTGACACTCTGTTCTCGATGCCTATCCCGCAAGGGAGATGGCGTAATGATAAGTAAGTAAAATAATGGTTCTCGTAGGGAGCTCGTTTTTCCAAAGACCTAACAACTAAACGAATTCGTATCTCTATAAATATGCAATATACTCATACTGAAAGTATAATAAAACCAGATTCTATAAATATTCAAACATTAACTGATGAAACGTTGAACATGCTAAAGAAAATAACATCTTTCTTTAGCATGTTCAAGTTTTACGATGTGTCATTCAGTTCCGTCCGTCCGGAGTCTGATTCTACACAGTAAAGTTGTGTGTCTATGCCTAAAACGAACACGATGTGCTTCTATAAAGCAGTAATTATAGCGAAATTCATGCAATTCTTCCGGAAGATATTAAATTAGGTAAAATTTTGTCGCAATGACCTGTTTCAATATAAATAAAACAGATACGACCCCTAGAAAACACACGTGCTGCGTGAAAAATCCCTGTATTTACTGATAGAAATTACATCCAGATTAATAACAATAATTTTAGGATCACGTATATAATCCTATTCGCGCATCGAAGCCACTACACTGGCACTGGATGGCAAGTTCATATTTACACCACAGTACTATTTGTGCATTTTCAATAATAGACATTCCGATAGACGTGCATAAAAACAAAAAACGGTTGTGCAAAAATACAGATCAAAAACACATCCACTGACAACCTAATACCCTAATAGTATGTTGTAATTATGCCGTGTGGGGCCGGCTTAAGAATTGTCCCACCCGTCTCCACCCATGGGAGTCGTAAGAGCCGACTGAGGGAATACCGGAGGAGTGGGCAGCAGCACTCCTTCGAGTATTAACAACATCCACTGCGATTGCCACCCCGCCTGCCAAGCGAGGCGATTACGGCACTATCCCTCATATGAGTGAAACACATGTTGTGGCGTTCTCTTGGGGAGGCCTATGCCCAGCAGTGGACTTCGAAAGGCTGATGGATTGATGGACGTTGTAATTATTATATAACTGCTTTGGTGGTGCAGCGGTAGTGTGAGCGACTGCTGATCATGAGGTCCCGGGTCAGGCGGTGCTATTGAACTTTTTCTTAAAAAGAAAAATTCTCAGTACCAGTCCGGAGTTTGGAAATGTGCCCACTAGACGGCAATAGGCTTTCCCCCTATTACGTGGGACTTAAAAATAGCCGGTGGACCATAGGTGTGTACTACACTTCTGCCTACCCCTTCGGGGAAAAACAAGCGGGATGCTATGTTTTTTTTTAATCGTTATATTTAAGTCGTTAACTGTGTTCAGGTTTTTCAAAGATAGATGAACCAATCTAACTTTGTAAGACTATATTGACAGGTAAACTTAATAAAACTTTAGCTAATCTTATAATGTATCTGGCTTAAAAGGATCTATAGAAGTAAATTCAATTATTTACTATCCTAATATAGTCTTATTAGGTAAACATTTTGATCTGTATTTGCGCACTTGATATTCTCAGCTACTGTACAAATTATTTGTAAATGTAGAAAAACTTTAGTGCAAGCGAGATTCGAACCTGCGTCCCTTTCAATCCTGGGAAGTGCTCTAAGCCGCTAAGATATCGCACTGACCAACGATCATACCCAATCTCCACATCACATTTTTCTTTACGACCCACGCCACCTATCGGATGCATTTACATACATAATCCAATATAGTAAGATTAATTTTGGAATTAAATTTCATACTATTTGATGACGCGATTTTTTAAACATTTTGATCTGTACGCTGTCCCCGGATTGGAATGGACGCAGGTTCGAACCCCGCTCGCACTAAAATTCTCTTTTTCCACATTCACAAATAATTAGTACTTCATATTAGGTAAAGATAATTATTAACCTCTGAAATAGACAGCGTTATAGGTTATCCATTACATTACCCATACACGTACTTATTTACAGCACGAGTAATTAGCATATAAAACAAAACCTTTGACTACACTGCAGCAATTCATAATCGTTGTACGGCTTATGAAAAACTCCTACATGCAGACAAATGACACTTCTATTATCGTGTAGCATTTAAGTTCCTTGCTTTTATCTTTACTTAATAATTAGAATAATGTGAAAGAGAATTGTTTTTTGATCTGTATTTTAGCACTTGACATGCTCAGCTACTTTAAAGAACAAATTATTTGTGAATGTGGAAAAACAGAAGTTTAGTGTGAGCGGGATTCAAACCTGCGTCCCTTCCAATTTCTTTAGTTAGAATTTCTTTGCGGATAATGACATGAAAATCATCCACATTTCAGTGAATATCCAAGAAGCACTACAAAAGAGAGGCATCTCCAAACAGCATCCTAAACTCATTGTTGTATTGCGAGCCCTCTGTGTACATCTGCCCCATAGACGGCTCTTATGGAAAATATACTTAATCATATTAAAATAGTGAATTCCTTTATAGCAAAAAAACTACGACCCTAGTACTACTATACTACGTTTAATATATTATCCAAGATATTGATCCATGAGATTGATAAACCCGTCAGGTTAGACTCTCTAATAGGCTAAGATTTAGCTCAGCTTTAAAACCTTCTTCATGGAAATATATGTTTTGGCCTACCCTGTCTAGATACCTCTATATATGTATCTTATTATAACTGGCAGCGAATAAAAAAAAATAGAACAAAAGCCAGCAGTTTAAATTATAAAAAGGTAAGAAATAGCAGTACTTAGGACTTTTTAAACTTTCGCGTTTTATAGCAGTACTTCTTTATATACCAGAGCTATATTGGAGTCACCTTTATTACCACTATGCTAAAAATGTACTCAATATAAAATATGTGCTACGAATGAAACACATGCCGATTTATGGAATAAACTGCTCCTAATTATGGAACAAAAGATTCCAATAAATAATATCTTATCATCAAGCAACCAAAATTCGATTCATTATTCCTTTGAGTTCGATCCAAATTATTTGGGGCTTATATAAAGATATCAAACACATAGACGAATATATTTATCCTATTCATAATGCTTACTCGCCAAATAGTCTAACTTGTGTCTAACAGACATTTAGGTAATTACTACCAGCCTGGCACATTATATCGCCTTCCTTGCCTGATACGGGTACGAGCTGAATGAGGAATATGTTTGTTAAATCAAATTCTATTTTTGAAAAGATTAAATTTTATTTCATATACCCTACATTACATATTGAAGCGGAATCTTTTCTATAGTACATTTGGTAAAATTTCAGATGCGTAAATTCTTATGAGTCCGTGTTACCGACATGAAACAATACGTACTAAATACTGTCCACCTTTAATATCATTGTATGAGTTAAAAAAAATGAGCCGTCACGGGACGTCTCGCAGATGTTAAAACGTCGATTTTCTTTCTTTTTTCAAATATTCAAGTCTTATATAATTCTTGATAAGCTCCATCTCGTTATCCATAGATGAATTAAAACTGTTATTGGTTTATTGATTGACACTATACTTCCTAGTTAGATGCTTTTGTCAACAGATGAAGTCAATGAAATAAATTGGCGTGGTGGCGATGCTACGCCAACAGCCGGTTTTACCCTCCCTCTACATTAGATGTTTTCACATCAATAAAAAGTAAAAGAACGCCTAGCACCTCCTTGTAAGGTGCTAGGCGGAGGTACCTATATGTGACAATCTTACATGGATCCAGCTTTTATTAGTACAATATATCGTCTATCACTAATATTATACGTTCGACTGTCTGTTGTTAGTTTTGAAACTATGTTTAGTTTATTTGTTTGTTACGCTTTGCAACCACTAAACCAATCATCGTGAAATTTTGCACATATGTGATCTGGAGATCAGAAGAGGGCATGGACTACTTTTTGTCCCAGGAAAATGAATACTTTCTATGGGATAGTTATTTTTGCAAAGAGATAAATTAGTCTTCCGTAAAGCAACGTTGTAATTATGTACTGAGGTCCATCTGGACGGATACGGGCACAATCTAGCACAGATACAGATCTATATACTAGAAAAATCTCAAATACTCAGAGGTGTTTGCCTTCACCTTAGACTGGGTATCGAACTTATTGAGTTCTTGTGTATCATTGTGTTTGCAGTCAACACAAACACAATGATACACAAGAACTCGATAAGTAACATAACACTTTAAAAATTTTAAATACCGATTACTATTTTGTGGACTGTCATGTGTCAGAGTTTAAAACCACTAGGCCTTTACTGCTTAAGTTTTTTCTTTTTTAAATAATTTCTATCATCGTTGTTTCCGGGGCGAAACTTATTTATGGTTACAAAACAATGCCTTTTGTTGTAATATACATAACTAGATTTTTCCCGTACCCTTTTAAAACACTGCCGAGGTTTACTGTACCTACTTTGACGTAATTACATTTAGTTAATTCTTTGAAAGCTCCTAATATCCCAGGCTCGTCCCAAAATTCTCTCTTGCGATCAAATGAAACACAGCGTTTGTGTGACAAAGGGCAAATGTCATTACCGTTTTTGTGACAACTCTTCGTACCCATTACTGACTCAGTCAGCAAAATTAAACAGATATTTGCTAGCATGAGCCATGCCAAAATAAAAGCATAGATCCTGTACTGTCGGCAAAAAAATTGTTTGAAATTAAGCAGATAATGCTTGTGTATATTATATTCGCAGACGAAAACAACCAACAAGATCTTTTTTTACTGCGTATGATGGCAGACGAGCTACGGCCCACCTGATAGTAAATTGTAACCGTCGCTCATGGACTCAAACATACCTAGAGTATGTCTAGGCGCTGCTCACCATTTCATTTCAAAGACATGAGATGAAAGAATTAAGGGTTATCTCCTGCTACAACCAAAACACACCGATGTGCTTCATGGCCGGTCACACGGGAGATGGTGGTACCAATCCGCTCGGACCCGTTAGAAAGTGAGTACTCCCACTTAGTACCTGGTCCTACCACCAGCAAGTAGTCTGGTCGTTTATATTTCCAAAATTATAAATTACAGTGGTTGATAAAAGCCTGGTGCATAGATGGACGGATGAAGAATAGTTTTTGTTATCCATAATGACTTAATTTAGAATAGGATAGCAAAACCTCAGAGTTGCTGTTATTAGCTTTAAACATAACACTTTAAAAATGTTAAGTACCGATTACTATTTTGCGGACTGTACATGTGTCAGAGTTTAAAATAAAACGTGACCCTTGTTTGAATGAAATGAAGTATAGTATACAACCTCAAGCTTTATGTGTGTACTTCAGTATAAAATAGACACGTCCCAATATATTGGGATACAATTCAATAGACGGAGATCCTTTGATGTACGTTGATGATTTTGTAATCAGACTTTCGTGACCTGGCAACTCAATTAATACAGAATGGACATATATACATTCTGTTGATGTGAAAATATAACCGTGGACGCCGCCGACGGACTACTGAAGTAATGTAATTTTTTCTTTAGTTAAGGCGGGTAAGATTGTACCTAACCACACACCCCGTCGCCCGGAGCAACGAACAGGGTAGTGTGGGGCCCTCATCCACCAAATATTTATCCGCCTGTATAGTACCAATATGCGACATTACTTCAGTAGTTCATTCTGCAAAAAAAAAGTGGTATTTAAAAAAACTAAACCTAACTCAGAACACGTTTTAATAATTTGTTCTTAGGGAATAATAGTACAAATAAATCCTTAAGGGATTGTCTCGTCAACATCAAGGACTTCAAAAGTCAAAGACCTAAGCGTCAATGCTCCTCGTTACTATTTTAACTCTCAACAGTCGGGGCGTGACTAAAATATGTTAATATAAAAAGCTTAGCATTTAAATAGTTGGTACCAATTCCAGTTCAAGAATGTCGAAACCTTACGAGGCTTACTTTTACATTTCAATTACTTACTAATAGTATAAAATAAGAAAGTGCTTTTTTATATTACGGGTGGCAATACAGCTCACCTGATTATAAGCGATAACCATGGCCTATAGGCGCTAACAACATCAGATGCATCACTCGCGCGTCACGAAATTCAAGTAAAAGTATAGAAGAGGGGAGGAAGGATAATAAAGAGAGGATAAGGACTCTCACTATACAAAACCCAATAGTGGAAGTACCTAATGTTATGTCACGCTGATATTTTGTGAGAGGTAATTCCCCGACCAAGCTGACCTATTCATGCTGAGCAAGGATCTACCACTAGAGTTTGTTAGTTTATTTGTTTGTTTGCGCGCTGTAATTATTAAACTAATCATCATACAATTTTACATAAGTTTGAGGCCCAGGAACTGACATAGGAAAGGCAATTGATTGTAGAGTGGCAGTCTGCGCCGAAAAGTACGAGAGTAATCTGGCTTGAAAATTGTTTTCGAAATCTATGCCTCAAACATTACAACTATTTAGAGAATTTCTTAAACTTTCACTGGCAGCTAATCTTTATAGATTACGATTACAAAGGATTGTGGATAAATAAGCAGTTTAGGCAAGCTTTATATAATAGTATTACTAAGTTTCTTTGTCTTAACCATATTGAAAGCAGTACCTTTTATGCTTAAGTTGTTTTCAGACTGTATTCTGAGTAAGACTTTAATGAGGTTGCTTTTGTTTTGTTAATGTATACAAGTTATTGTGAATGTATCTTAATTATTATATTGTTTGTGTCTCTTTTGTTTCTCTAATAATATAATTAAGATGAAGAGTTTGTATTTTCGGTTTCATCGTTATCGTTTATTATTTCAGTAGCAATTACGAATTTCAAACCACAAGTTTCTGTGTTCGAGGGCTGGATTCGCTATACAGAAATAGGAACTCCATATAAATTTTTACTCCTCGTTTTGTTCCTGTTCCCATCTTCCAGTTTCATCCTGGATATCATCTACAACTAGAATATTTGTCATAATAAATCAAATAAGCCTCAATTCAATGGAGTTAAGTCGTTTCATTACAGATTTCCTATGGCCACCTTCCAGCTGTGTCATCGGACCAGCTTTGTAATATATAATACTATTGCATTATCATCATATTCACATATACGTTGAGTACATTTCTGATACTAATGACAGAGCCTTGTTTATCCCAGCACGTATGGGCCGGCTCGATCGGGGCAGTACCATCCTCTCACAAAAGATCAGGGTGTAACAAAGGTATTTACGCATACCTTTGTGTTTCGTATGGTGAGTGAGAGCGCCAGAGGCTCGAAACCTCTCCCTTTCCTCTCCTAATTATCCTTCTTATCCTCTTCTTATTAAAAATTAATAAATGTTCATGGACATTTCACATAACGTCCTCTGGTCCCAAACTAAGCTTAACTACTACTAGATTACGGATATTATATCCAAAAACACCCAGACGCAGTACGAATATCTGTGTTCATCACACAAATAATTGTCCTGAGTGGGAATCATACCCACGACCTCGTGCACGGAAGTCGGTATTATCCTTCCTATCCTCTTCCTAGTATCCTACCTGTCCTCTCCTTATTATCCTTTCTATCCACCTCCTAACCCAATTCCTTGGAGATGGCGACGCGCGAGTGATACCTTGGTTTTGCTAGCGTCTATAGGCTACATAAAAAAAAAACTATATGGTTGTCTGTAAAGTTGATTTACGGACGATAATGTTACGTGATAGCGTCATATATGTTTTCTGAGAGTTTCACAAAATGTAATACTGATAGAAATCGAATGCTACATATAAAAAGGTACGATCGCGCATGCTGCTATACAATAATTGAGATTCGCGTATTATACAGGACGCGTTCAGACGAAGAATGTGATGTTGGTCGGTCGGTCGGCAGCGCGACCGGCCGCCTCCCTCCTGTAGAGGCTCTTCTGCCCGTGGCTCTCTTGTGGGTGCGAACATCAAACAATGCATCGATCGCCATACATTTTTTGGGAACGTGAGACTTTTTCGTGCTTGCTGCCATTCATAATATTGTATAAGACGTTATCACGTCAAAAATACTGTAAGCTTGCTCCAATCATACTAAAAAAGCTAGATAAATAAAACCTTATAAAATAATATAAAAGTCATTAATATTAAATAATATTTTAAAATACAAAAGAATAATTCGCTGAATCAAATGAGAAGAGTAAAATAAACTTCAATCAGTAATTGAGAATCGTCAATTGTCTTTAGTATCGACACTAAATGCACATCGTAAGGAGTCAACTTGTTAATTCTGGTAGACTTGATTCATTCACCCTACTCAGCTACTAAGAAGCTTTGCATAAAAATACAAAGCGATTCTGATTTGTTTAATGAACAAACTACTCGAGATTTACATCAAAAGTTAAAACAAATCGGAATAAACGTCCGTGTGGTGATGGACTAAGAATACAAGTGTCACCACCCCATTCTTTCCCACGGGTATCGTACAAGGCGACTAAGGGAAGTAAGCAATATTATCACCTATTGCACTACTGGTGGTAGGGATGGGTACCAAGTGAGAGTACTCACTTGCTATCGGGCCCCAACGGGTCGGTACCACCGTCTTCTGTGTGACCGGTCATGAAGCACGTCAGTGTTTTTTGGCTGTAGCAGAAGATAGCCGTTTATTCTTTCATTTCATATTATTTGAGAAATGAAATGGTGCGCAGCTGCTTGACAATACTCTTGGTATAGTTGAGTCTATGAGCGACGGTTACCACTTACCATCAGGTGGGCCGTGGCTCGTCTGCCATCATTAGCAATAAAAAAAAAACAAATACTACTCAAAATTTAAGTTGCTGTGAATTTTTTTTATTTTGAAATAAAACTACGTTTACGGAATCTATCGCGTTTACTTGATTTTACTACTATCCCGACGTTTCGAATACTTAACAGCATTCATGATCACGGGTGGACTTAGATGATAGACGTCCAAGGCTGATATTTTATGATTTGTTGTAATTTTTTTTTATTATTTATAATTTAACTTATTATTATTATTTATATTTTTTTGTGATTCATATACCTAGCATATTTAAAAATAGACTGCATATATTGTTTAAGATGAGCAGTATAAGCTCACAATAAAAACGTCACTGATATCAAAGCATAATCCATTAAGTTGATGCTTTTTGTGTATTCTCTTTTCCTGACTTCTTTCAAGAACTTGTGTATAAAGTAAAACCTAAGCAAGTAAGCAGGATTATAGCCTTTTATTATTTCCTTTCATATCTGTGAAATGAAATGGTGAGCATCGGCTTGGCAATACTCTCGATATTGGTTCTCGTGTTGCCATTCGCAATAAAAAAAACAGTAGAACTGGTCTTTATGATGAAATCACGTTGTGTTCCTTCAGACTACCCTGTTGACTTGACCCGGGATTTCAACCCAATACCATGATCTGCAGTCCCATAAGCTACCACTTACCTTGTTCAATACTAAAAGCATGAGGTGTATTGAATTAGTATAAATATAGGGGTGTGAGCTACTTATCACGCGCCAGGCAGTAAAGCCTTGCTCTTATACAGCACATGTTGGCGTTGAGCCAATGTGCAACGATGTCGTCACTTATTTTATAGGTGCCAGCTCTATAGCCTCCTATTCTCTTTAGTTTTAATTGAAACATCTTTTATCGTGTTCTTTACTTATTTATGAGATTCATGGTCAAATACTGAAATGAAATAAAAAGAATAAAATAATCTATCGCGTTTACTTGATTTTCTACTATCCCAACGTTTCGAATACTTCATTCATGATCACACTTAGATGTTAGACATCCAATGGCTGATATATTGTTTCAACTGTTTCATCTACGCACAGACATGATTTTACAAAAGTCAGTTTGTTTCATGTAAACCCACCTAATATTCGTTTAGAAACACAATTAAATTTTTTTTTTTTATTTTTTATACTTATAGTGTGAGATTTTAAGCTATTATATTGAAAAAAAAAAATAAGAGAGTAAATTTTTACGATGCGCGCGCACACCGTCACGAAAAACCGACACCCTGAAGTTAGACACCCTGAAGTTAGCTATAGTCAACATTTTAGTTTTTCTTGTGATACTTAAATAAAGAATAATAAGAAGTATAAATTCTAACGCGTGTACGTAAGTACACACACACACTTTTTTTACCATGTTTTTATTAACTCGCTTTCTTGTATATCTGTCCGGGTGGATTTTTTTTCATTGATTTTAAACTAACTTCTCTATATCATTTATTTGCTGTGCGTAGGTACCTAATATAAAGAATGTTACCTATGTTTCCAGCCGGGATAACTCCAATGACCACTGGATTAATGTCCAATAATGCCAGTGGACCACTAACGGATATAATATCTGTATTATACTCTCTCTGTCACACAGACCACACAATAAAGATGGAGAGACAAAATACTCTGGTTTAAATAAGAGGGTGACGGCCCTACACTAGCCACTTTGAGAATATTTTTCCGCCTTAACAAAAAAAATATAACTGGCCCTGTCGTCCTAATCCGTTCCAACCAAAACACGCTGAAACACTCATGGCTGGTCACACAGGAGAGATTGTGGTATCAACCCGCTTGGGCCCGATAACAATTGAGTACTCTTTCTTGGTACCCCACTCTAGGTCCTAGATACCAGACATATTGCAAACTAAATATTAGTAAAGGAGACTGGCGGTTTTCGGCCTGAGTTCTTACAGAAATAAAACTTATACGAAAAAAAGTACATATTTACTCATAACTTTTTACTTCAGTACTATTTCCAAAAAACTTGTCTGAATGGAGACAAATAATTTTTAATATTGCGATTATATTGTGAAAAATCGATACTATTAAATCATCAATACTCAACCTACTTTGAACCCTAAATCAGATTGGTTCCTTTATTATTTACATTCCAAGGTATAAGGTAGATATTTACCAAGGTAATGAGGTATTTTATAGTTTTTTTATTTCATTTTACAGGTTTTTGTAATTGATTATTTACTCAATACTTATCTTTTTAAACTATTGTTTTTTTAGGATGCCAACCTCACCTGAGATGCCAACAAACTGCCGCTTGTCAATCATTATAGACATTATATCATTTCAACATGAGGTAATGTTTAGCAAGAAACTCTACAACGTTATGTTGTCGTTGTTGTCTGTGATCCCTGTTACCGGCGCTTTGTAGAATTTTCTCTGTGCTATCAATTATTATTTTTGACCATAAGGCATCCGTTGCTGATCTTGTATGATATTCACTTCATATGAGTCAAATAACCTCATTGATGAAATATTTAAGAAGTTTTCACGCGTGATAACCTTACGTCAATGTCATAAATTAATGTTTTATATCTACTTCCAGACAAGTTTTTGGAAAAAGTGACAACCATAAATGGTTTTCTAATTAATAATGCTATCAGGAAACATTAAAATTATCCGTGTAGGTGACCAGGCCGAATGCTCCAAGGAAACCCGCCAGTCTCCTTTCAATACTTAAGAACTATGGCTTATAACATTCTTGGATTTGCACAAAAAAGGTACGTCATATTTTAAGAAACTTTTCTCAATAGCAAGCATACGAGCTAAAACTTAACTTCGAAGTAAACTTATGTACTTCTAACTTGTTTGTGAAATATTACAAAGTATAACAAAGGATTAATTTCTGTGTCAAGTTTGTGTTACCTAAATTGTTGTAGTCAGTTATTCTTTAAACTATTTGTAGCTTAGAATGATGACGACCAATCGAGGAACTAATATCAAATAGTTAAATATAATCAATTGAATGAGGCGATACTTGCGGAAGTCTGTTACACTACCGACTACGCCACGAGGCCCGTCGTAAGCGAGCTATGTACTTCTTTGGCATCTTAGTAACATATATAATAAAAGATCAGTTGACTGACTATCTCTATGGATATTTATTTAGATGTGTATTACAACTGATGACCTATTTTAGAATCTCCCTCTAAAACATTTCCGCATTTCATTGTGCTATGAAGCGACAGCTATCTGACCTCTGTGACGTAAAAGGATAATGATATTCAAAGGCTTGACAAGACGTTCAAATGTTTGTGGGTACTGATCTTTCACTTCAATTATTATAGACAAGATGACCCGTGGAACTTCGCATCACCTACAATTTATTTTATCAGCGATTATCAATCTGCACCGTCTAAGTTTTAAATTTAAATAATTCAAACGAATAAGAAAGAATGACAGTGGCTGTCATTTTGTCGTCTGTTAACCAAAAGATCGATTATAATCCAAAGAAGTGATTCCCATACAACATTACCAGTTTTGATTTTTTCACCCCTTTGGCGATAAGTGGTTACCATAGCCTATAGATGCTAGCCACACAAAGAGGCATCACTGGCAAGTCATCATCCCCAAGGAAGATGATAGAAAGTAGAGAGGAAGAATAATAAAAGAGGATAGGAAGGATAGTAAGTAGAGGGTAAAAAAGGGGACTTCATTCACATACCATACGAAACACAAAGGAACCTATGGTGGTTTTACAATGACTTTCTATGAGAGGGTGGTACTTTCCCGATGAAGCCGGTGCATTCATTCTGGGATAAGCAAGACGACCCTCCAGAAAAAGGTGAATAAATACTATCCATCAGCCTTCCGAAGTCCACTGCTGGACATAAGCCTCCCCAAAAGAACGCCACAACATGTGTATCGCTCATATGGGGGATAGTGCCGTAATCGCCACTCTTGGCGGGTGTGTTGGTGATCGCAGTGGATGTTGTTAATATTCGAGAGAGTGCTGCTGCCCACTCCCCCGGTATTCCCTCAGTCGGCTCTTACGACTCCCATGGGTGGAGAGGGATGGGACAATTCTAAAGCCAGACACACACGGAAAAGAATAAATACTATTCCGCTAAAATACAAAATTTCATTCTTCCCATAATCATTATAATAAATAGGACCAACAAGGATTTTTTATAGAACATTTTTTTAAATATAATAACCTAACATTTTAAATATATTTGTCCTAAATTGCTTAAAAAAAAAAACTTAGTATGCATTCGACGTTCAAATAAATATTATCTTTATAGATGAAACTAAAATATCTATAAGATAATATTTGCTGAATCAGTAGGCCCTAAGTTTTTAAGAATGTGTTAGCAAAGAACAAGTTATTTGTGAATGTGGAAAATGAGAACTTTACTGCGAGCGAAATTCTAACCTACGTCCTTCATATCCGGGGAAGTGCTATCGGAAGGGACGCAGTTTCGAATCCTGCTCCCAGTAAAGTCTCTCTTTATTTTCCTTTTCCCAAATAATTTGTTTTTTAAAGTAGATGAGCATGTCTAAAATACACAACAAAATATGTTGCAACAAAACTAAAAGCAACAAACTAGTTTTAACGAGACTGCACTTATCATCATTTTAACTTAAAGCAATATTAAGCTAATGTGGACCATGTAAAATATATGTGGATAATGTGTAATATATGTATAATGATGATAACGTAAATTTTGTACTATATTATGTTTAGAGTTTTATTTTAGTAGCGTAAAAGTCGTTTAGACAAAGATCTCTGGCCGAGTTTTATAGATTTGATTTCAAAGTCGCGGGCAGGAACTAGTATTTTATATTGTTAAAGAAATAAGTAAGCAGTAATAAGCATTATATGAAATAAACATACAATCATAAAGAAGCACAGATACGATTGATTCGGTCAAGGATACAGTCCAATTTACTTAATGAAATGGATTTAAATTTATATCAACAACTACCTCACCCGGCATACTTCATACCGCCATTTCTTTTTTCATGAAAATTTTGCAAAACAAAAAGATATTAAAGTACTAATATCACTATTAAAAAATAGGGTTTGGCAGCTGTAGAAAGGTGAAAATTTAGGGTTGTATGTATTTTTAATGCCGAATCATAATAAAATTAAAATAAACAATGTTGTCCCAAAATTAAAAAAATAATGTTTGGGTTGGACCACCCTTATCACTTAGGGGTATGAAAAATAGTTTACATCCTATTCTTAGACCTACTGAATATACAGACAAAATTTCATAAGAATCAGCAAAGCCGTTTTGGAGGAGAATGGCGACAAACACTGTGACACGAGAATTTTATATATTAGATTAATAAATCCATAGTATTTTAGTAAATAAAATATCTCACATTATTAAATAAATCGCTATATCTCAGATAATCTTACAAAAGCACCAAGAAAATCTGTAAGTAGATACCAATAAAATTATAATCAAAATAAGTTTTTGAACTTTACACAATATTTTTTCGTTCGTAGACTTTCGTGTCTGAAAACGAAGGTCTACAACCAATGTGTGTTACCAGTGATATCTTTGAAAGTTGGCTTTGTTATAACGCTCAAAGTCGCTCAGCGTGCCATGTAGTAGGCTATGCTCGGTATTTCCCTATGTAATCGAAACTCTAATACGGAGATCCGCAGGAGAACTGGAGTGACTGACATAGCCCGCCTGGTTGGCATGCTGAAGTATGGCTCGTGGCTTCGTTGAATGCAATCAGTATGAGACCAATCGTTCTGGTACTCTTAAGGCGACCTATGTCCGGCAATCGGCGCTGAAAGGCTGACAGATAGATGATTTTTCCGGCGTAACTATTGAACCTAGAACTTTAAGCCAACCTCAATTCTACGTCATAATAGTTCAACTTAACGTATTACCTACATCTTATAGGTACAAATTGGAAGCAATCAAAAACATAATCCCAATGTTAAATAGTTTAAAATGCTGTATATTTAGAAACTTGTATTCGTACATATAAAAATATCTGGTTTATTGAACTCTTGTGAAATCATCACATTTTTGTCAAACACAATATTTCCTTGTCGTCTCTATTCAAGCAAAATAAATAACACTCGAGTAGAAATAAAAATACATTTTTATTTACCTTATTTATTTCCTTTGGACGAAATATTTGATTTGAAATCCTTGAATGGAAACACGATTCTGTTTAGATAAGATGTCCCAATTACCATTTCATAGTAACAATCCAATGAATAAATATTCGCCAAAACTTTGCTTATTCATAGCTTGGGAAGATATAAATATCTTAATATTTCAGTTCAAAGATTGTCAGAATTAACTTTGATAAATCCATTGGTTACGAGATCGTTGTAGAACGCGTTGCAGTTCCTCCGACCTGATTAGAAGTTGTACAGAAATCAGTATGACTAATACTGGCAAGACTGAATAACTAAGATTTCTATCAGAGTATCAATGCTTTTGACTAAATCGCATTAATCGCAATTATCTAGAGACAAAACATGACCTGGTTATTGTGCTTTAGAAAGTATGCTTGGTTCGTCTAAAGAACTCATCATCATCATCTACCTAGCAATATGGCAAACTTTGTGGGGTCGGACTGCCTATCAAACCTCCATGACCCAAGTAAGGGAATAACTGGCGACCTGAAGACTGCAGATAGATTTTATTCAGGACTTCGACAACCGATAACGACTGCCAGGATGTTATTTGAAAGCCGGGACTCATTTCTGAACGTATTTACCTTCCGAAACACGGAGGAGGTCATTCGCAAATATGTGTCACTTTTTGGTCACCCATCTGATTGTGAGCCAAGCAAAACTTGCTTAGCCTCACTAATAATTTTAACTGCAGGTGCACAGCTAGGCTCCTCTGTTCATTTGAAGGTTTATTAAATTTAACATCGTAAGGAAATGTCCGTGCCTGAGAGGTTTTCTCGACGGCTTATGGAGTCTGTCATCTTAAACTAAGCCAGTATGGTAGGCAACTACCTAAATAAACTTCAAGAGAAGATTCGTTCCCAATAGTGGGACTGCTCTGAAATGTCCATAACAGTTAACCATCAAGGTTGTCTGGCCGCTACAGTTTAGCTTACAATATAGCACTTATAAATAGTTAAAAAAGTTGAGAGGTGTCAAGGGACACCCGGATGGAACGAAGTTCCTTTCGATTAATTAGTGAAGGAATTGTATTAATTTTTTTTTTTTTTTAATTTATAATAATATTTTTTTTATTATTAACAAATATAATGTAATATAAACTTAATCAGTAGGCTCAATTTTCGTAATAATTGGCTTGTGGTAACTGAAGTAGGAAACATATGTTTGGGATTCTATTTTATTTAAATGTCTTGAAAAAACTGCATCAATGGTAGTATTATATTTTGTTGTTGATTCTGCTGGAT
Source organism: Leucoma salicis (assembly GCA_948253155.1). Taxonomy (NCBI): domain Eukaryota; kingdom Metazoa; phylum Arthropoda; class Insecta; order Lepidoptera; family Erebidae; genus Leucoma; species Leucoma salicis. The sequence continues at coordinate 4,576,840 of OX411820.1, read as the reverse complement.
TATTGTTAATTCTTAAATCAAATTCTTCCTCTAGAAACTGCAGCAATGGTTTTGATTTTTCATTACTGAAGAAAATAATATAAACTTATATAAAAAAATATAACAAAAAAACAAATAAAAAAATATAACAAAAAACCAAACAAAAAGCAAAAAGTTTCGTGACAACTTTTCGTAAGATTTTTTTCCGTCTAGCCCCCTTTCACAACGCGCGATAAGGAACTTCGTTCCAAAAATTGTTGAGGCAGTGATAGCGGTAAAACCTAGGACTGCAAAGACAATGGCATCGAGTTCAATCCCGAGTCCTAGGTTCAGATCTCGTAGGGCACACACCTCTAACTTAGAGATTTTTCGAAATGATGTGTGTATTTGTATTTAATTTATCACTGCTCAGTGAAGGAAAACTACGTGAGGAAATCTATATGCCTGAGAGATTTTCTCGACGGCTTTTGAAGTCTACCAACTAGTATTGGGCCACCACCAACCAGCGTGGTAGACTATAGCTTAATCCCTGTCAACATGAGAGGAGACTCGTGCCCATTAGTGAGACAGAAAAAACGTTGAAAAATAACTAATTTTACGGGTAGTAGGTACTTATATAAAATATATTTTGTAATGTAACTATAAAAATATGAAACTAATGTATAATGATAACATTATCTCCGTAAAAGATGCTTTCATCGTCTCTGAAAAGTTACTTTCTGTTATGACGTAAAGTGCACTTAGAAACAGTCAGTTATTCACATGGATAATATATTTGCCCTGCGTAAGAATCGACCCCGCAATTGATATTATTCTGAGTACACCATGGAATGACATGTTTTTTTTTTATTGCCTATGGTGGCAAACGAACCACGGCCCACCTGATGGTAATTGATAACCGTCGCTCATGGACTCAACTATACTGGAAATATTGTCAAGCCGCTGCTCACCATTTCATTTCACAGATATATATGATACGATAGAATTAACGACTATTTCCTGCTACAACCAAAACACACTGATGTGCTTCATGGCCCGTCACACAGAAGATGGTAGTACCAACCCGATCGGTCCTGATAGCAAGTGAGTACTCCCACTTACTACCCAGCCCTACCACCAGTAATGCAATAGGTGATAATTGCTTACTTTCCTTAGTCATCTTGTACGACATCCTTGAGAAAGAATCATCCTTGACACTTGTATTCATAGTCTGTGACCAAACGGACAGAATGTGTGTATTAATGTCGTGTTTTGGCACTGAAAGTTATTTTTTATATGTTATTATTTTTATTTTAAGCATTTGATATGCTTGGCCATATCCGAGATAACAAAGTGCAAAAATGTGAAATAAAAAATAAAAGCTACTCCTGGCTCAAACATTTCAAATGGCTTTTTTAAAAGGGGTAATATCTCTTTGTTTATGCCGGTCAGGCGTGAAAAAGGGTATAGAAAATAATTAGGTAACTTTGTTACAAGGAAAACTTTCTACAATTAGTTAGGTAATGATATCAACTTAGCAACTAAACTCGTTTTAGGTTTACTACCACTTTTGATTAAGTTAGTTTAAGCCATTGTCCTTGACGAACATTTGTGTCTAGTAGTAGAGTTTTGCTTGTCCCAGAATGGATGAGCCGGCTCGATCGGGCAAGTACCACCCTCTCTCAAAAGATCAGCGTGTAACAACGGTAGTTATGCCTACCATTGCGTTTCGTATGATGAGTGAGAGCGCCGGAGGCCACCTCCCTATCCTCTCCTTATTATCCTTCCTATCCACCTCTTATCCCATTCCTTGGATATGGCGACGCGCGAGTGTTACCATGGTTTTGTTAGCATTTATAGGCTGCGGTAACCGCTTACCATCAGGTGGGCCATAAGCTTGTAAGCCACCCATGTAGAATAAAAGAAAAATCCTATTTTTTCTACTCGGTGATCGTTGTTACTATAAATACAAATAAATATAATTTAAGTGACTGTTTGCAACAGCGTTAGCTTTTTACAATGCGTATGAAAGGTTTTTTTACAGCATATAGTTGCAGGCGGGCCACGGCCCATCTGATAGTAAATGGTAACCGTCGCTCATGGACTCAACAATACTGAGAGTATTGTATTACTTTTAACGAAATACCAATTTTTAAAGATTTTTTCGGTCTGTCTGTTTGTTTCGGTTTCTTTGAAATGCTTGGAAAATGATTGGGTCTTATCCCATTTATTAGTCTATTCTCAAATATCTTAAATGCACAGACAATTTCTGTTACGTTCATATATAATTATAGATGAATTTTGAAAAAAAATTATCACCAAATATTATTTATCCTGCACATGATGTACCTATCTTATTTATTTCAAAAATTATCCCAATAAATACTTCTTCATATAAACGATTAAAAAACTAATTACTTACAATATACAAACAAAGCACTCAAATCATCGAGTGCTATCCAAACGTGCTCGTCGTCTGTAAGCTGCTAAACCTGCACACTACATCGAACTTTAACCCTCGAGCCACTTCATTCAGTGGCTCTGATGGTAGTTGAGTTAGACTTTAATGATCAGCAATAGTTCTCGCGAATCCCTTTTGAAGAATCATTCGCGTTTTTGAAGGCAATACTGTAAATTTAATTAACTTAGGAAGTTTTTTATGATAATAACGCGATCGTATTTATCTTACTAATGATTAAAAAAATAATATTTGATATATTTTTTTAGCATTCGACATGCTTAGCCATATTAATTAACACAAAGTGTGAAAATGTGAAATCGAAAATAGCAGTCATGAGCAGGATTTGAACCTACATCTCTTGGAATACCGTCCCAGATGCTTTGCCAATTCAGTTATCGTGGAAATTACTCGGGATTGTGAATTTTGATAACCCATTCATTCTAACGCCTTGGGTGACACACATTTCACAGTTTGTATTAATTAATATGGCTAAGCATGTCAAATGCTAACAAAATATATAAACATATCAAAATATTTATAGGGCTGCGTCATCATTTGGTAAATATCTTAATTGTAAAATTAAATTTACCTGGTCGGTATAATGTATGCAAATACATTCGACAGATGGCGCAAACGTCACCATAGAATATTATTTTTTTTTGCAATAACTCATTATTTAACGTAAGTATTGCCCAATAGCAAAAATCTTTTTGCGATATAATCATAACAGCGGATAATACTTATTATTTGAAAACTAAAAACGTTTGTAAAAAAATATTCTCGGATCACGCAAGGAGAAACTTCACATACTTCGAACATGATATGAAATAAAAAAGTTTTTTGCTGGATCCTTATAAATTTGAGCAACTAGGCGGAAAACTTTTTTTATTACTTTGATTTGGGAGAATCTGTAATAATGCATTGAACCGTTCAATTGTAAATACCACAGATAAAGCAAGTATATAATGTAAATAGACGTAGTGTGCTGTTTCAACCACCGTTATCCATCCATCCATCAGCCTTTCAACGTCCACTGCTGGACATAGGCCTCATCACGAAATAGGGGATAGTGCCGTAATCGCCACGCTTGGCAGGCGGGTTGGCGATTGCAGTGGATGTTGTTAATACTCGAGGAAGTGCTGCTGCCCACTCCCCCGGTATTCTCTCAGTCGGCTCTTACGACTCCCGTGGGTAGAGAGGGGTGGGACAATTCTAAAGCCGGCCCCACACGGCAAACCAACCACCGTTATCTGTATTCTAACTATTATAAAGCTGTAACAGAGCTGTGTCTGTAAATTTACGATTTTTTCAGAATAACTACTGTATTAAACTAGGTAGGTGTGTCTGAACAAAAAAAAATTTTTTTTAGATTTTTGTCTTTTAGTCTGTTTGTCGGTTAGTCTGTCTGTTCATTCGAGCATCACGCAAAAATTACTGAACAGATTTTGATGCAACTTTTTATTTGATAGCTCTTGATTTGACTTAAAAACTGGTATATATTTATCCGGCTAGTGCATCGGCAACCGGAGATGTAAGCTTTTGGCTACGGCGGAGCCGCGGGCAAACGCTAGTACAATTATAAATGTGTAAGAGAGCCTGGGGGGTTAGGCAGAATCTCATATCTCACATGTCGATCGTATCGTCTCGCTTGTACGATCACCGTGATTGGCCAACGGTTTATGGTGACATCACGCGTCGGTTTCTCAACCAATCATAGTGATCTCGATACGGTCGACACGTGAAATATGACATTCTGCCTCAGGGGGCCGATCACATTTAATAATATTTAAGACAAAATGAATGCATTAGGCTATTTAGGCGTCTCTGAACATAAAACAATATTTTTTACAATTTTTGTTTATCTGTTTGTTTGTTCGGGCATCACGCAAAAACTACTTAACGGATTATAATGAAACTTTTTGTTTTATAGCTATTGATTTAACTTAAACTGGTGTACATTTTATCCTGCTACTAAATCGGGAACCTGAGATATAAGCTAAAAAGCTTTTGGCTGCAGTGGAGCCGCTGGCAAAGTCTATCTTCAAAATGGAACGCGAGAAGTAACCGTTAGAGATTAAGATCAAATCATAATTAGTAACTTTCATTACACTTACTAATATTCATGAGAATATTACACATTATGAAAGAAAACTTCGTTTCCGGAATCCATCTCCTTTACTTGATTTTTTACGTTGGCGCCCATGAATGCTGTAAAGTATCCGAAACGTATAAAATACTAGCCTTTGTTGCTTTTTAAGATTATATCTCAGATTCCCGATATAGTAGCGAGATAAAACGAATACCAAATTGTAAGTCTAATCAAGAGCTATCAACAACAAAAAATGCATCAAAATCCGTTCAGTAGTTTTTGCGTGATGCGCGCACAAACAAAGAAACAAAATTTCTAAAAAATGTTTTGTATTCAGATACGCCTTATATTACAGTAATAGCCTAATACAGTATTTGTTTTTTCAAGTATCTTAAATGTATAGATATAGCTCTGTTATAACTTTATAATATAGTTAGAATTCGAAATAATCAAGTAATCGCGATACGCGATAGATTGCGCCAGCGTAGTTTTATTAAAATTTCATAATAGTAACTTATATCTAAATTCTAGTCCCATCAAAAAAGCTAAGCACAACGCAGTGATAGCATGTCGGTAAAACCAAGGACTGCAAAAAGATTGGTATTGAGTTCGATCGATTTTATAGGCTCACACCGCTGACCTTTCGAGATTTATTGAAATGATGTGTGTATGTATATGTTTACAATTTATCACTGCTTGGTGGCGCAAACATCGTGAGTAAATCTGAATACCTGAGAAAATTCTCAACAGCCTATGGAGTCTGCCAAACCGCACTGGGCCAGCGTGGTGGATTATGACTTAATTAATCCATTAGAAGAGACCCATGCTCAATAATGGGATAGAAAAAGAGTTGAAAAAAAAAACACGCATTATACACATTGTCTTTTTATGATATACAGTAATTATATCAAAAATAGAATAGTCAAATTAAGTATGCGAGTTTGAGGTGCAATTGTAAATTATAAAATAAATAAATAAATATTCACGGACATTTTAGATAACGTCCTCTGATCCCAAACTAAGCTTAACGCTTGTGCTATGGTACCAGATTACGGATATAATACATAATATATTACTTTTTTTTGTAAATACATACATATAATAGATAGAAAACACCCAGACGCAATACAAATATCTGTGTTCATCACACAAATTATTGTCCTGAGTGGAAATCGAACCCACGATCTCATGCACGGAAGTCGTTCACACTACCGACTAAGCCACGAGGCCCGTCTTATGAAATAAAAAAAAGAATTACTAAGTGATGTAGTTTTGCATGACACTGGTGACGGGGTCAGGTAACAGAAGAACGTTTTCACTCACAAATCTGTAGCCAAAGTTGTATGTCGCATCTTCTGCTTGTTGTCGTGTCTCAGTTGTAGAGGATATTTAGATTAGAGCGTAGTGGCTTCACAGTGAGAAGTATTATTAGTATCTATGGCTGAGATCATGGTACATGCTAATTATCACTAGATGACTACCGTAACGTCTCGTGGTCTGTCCGTGTGGTGACGGACAAGAATACAAGTGTCACCACCCCATTCTTTCCCACGGGAGTCGTATAAGGCGACTAAGGGAAGTAAGCAATCATCATCCATTGCATGACTGGTGGTAGGGCTGGGTACCAAGTAGGAGTACTCACTTGGTATCGGGCCCGAACGGGTTGGTACCACCATCTCCCGTGTGACCAGCCATGAAGCACATCGTTGCGTTTTGTCTGTAGCAGGAGATAGCTGTTTATTTTTTAATTTCATACTGGTGAAATGAAATGGTGAGCAGTGGAGAATATGCGTATATTGTGAGTCACAAGACCACGAATATGACACAGCAGTTAATAGAATACAGGATAAGTCATGTGAAAACCCGTTTCATCAACACGGCGTAGTAGGCTAATTAATGCCCTTTTAGCGGTGGAGAATTTGTGCCCTGCTCATAAGCGCCAAGTTAATTCGTATTGCCTTTAAATTTTGGCTTCCTTTTATAAAAGTTGTCATAACCTTTTTGTTTTTATAGTAAATCAAGGGTCTTCATATATAAAAAAATCATGTCACATTGTTTTGTACGCGATGAACTCTGAAACTACTTAACCGATCTTAATGTATTTTTGAAGTGAAAACTTCTTTAGGCGCGTTGAGTACTTTTTGGGCGAACAAAAATCATGGAACTTGCGTCTTGTCACCTCCGCTCCGATAGAAGTGAAAACGAAGTAACTTATGAATTGTATCGTCGAGCTATTAGATTATTATTTTTGAATTATTTTTGGTTATGTGTGCCGCGTGGGACCGGCTTTAGAATTATCCCATCCCTTTCTACCCACGGGAGTCGTAAGAGACGACTGAGGGAATACCGGGGGAGTGGGCAGCAGCACTCCCTCGAGTATTAACAACATCCACTGCGATCGCCAACCCGCCTGCCAAGCGTGGCGATTACGGCACTATCCCCCATTTCTTGGGGAGGCCTATGTCCAGCAGTGGACGTTGATAGGCTGATGGTTGGATGGATGGATGATGTGTTAATGACCAATTAATTGGTCATCAACATTTCTACTTACTTAGTTTTCACTTCTATTGGCTCAAAGACAGCCCGCATTTTTTTTTCTAAATATGTATGTGTGTTGTTTCAACTTAAAATATAGGATAGTTTTTATCTCGATTATTTCCTTCTTTTATTGCAAAATTTACGAACGAATGTGTCTCACAGCAAAGCGTGGCCGAGTCATTACTTTATTTAAATAAAATATAGTACCTTGCACTGTGAAATAATTGCAGGGTACTTTACAAACTTACAAGTTATATATACGCAGAACAACCATTTGCGAGTCACACAAATAATTTATTGCGTGAGAATCGAACCCAGAACATTTGGTAATGGATGTTGGTATCTAAACCCTGTGTGTATTAAGTAATGGAGACGTCTTCCTTCATCAACATAGACTCTTTATGATTAGAATTTAAATGTTGACTGTACATTCTAGCCTTGTAGGTGTTTTCAGCCTTACATATTCAAATCAACACACGATACTAAATTAAATTGCTTTTTATTACGAGAGAAATTTAGTATAGCGTCTTTTAAAGATATTCCGGAATATATCAATATTTCGGAATAACCAAAATCTAGAAAATTGTCATGTTTAAAACAAATACATTTACATAAGTACGTAGAACGCATTTGAAAAGTTGTATAATTTAAAATATTTCAAAGAAATCTTAATAATTTTAAGTTTCAGTATGTGTTAAAATAAACTTTAAAACAGATTATTTTCGTTATATCTACGATATTACAGAGTGCCTATGCTAAAACTGTGTATTATAGTAATTTGTAGTTAAAAACAATTAACAATGTAAAAAAGACTTTATTGTTTTTTTTCGGAAATATCCATTCAGCAATAAATTAACATCTATAATATTAAAGTTTGTTTTTCTAAAGTATTATAAAAATGTTGGCTTCAAAACCTTTTTAATCCAGTAAATAAGAAGTTTCTAAAACATTTACGACATGAAAAAACACGTGACAAATTGATGAAAACTAAAGCTTTCGGGCAATTGTAAAATCTTGGCCGTAAAAGCGTTAAGCGCAGCCATTAACTAATCATAGTTGTCATTAAAAAGTATCCATACCATTTTTCCGAACCATCAAACAGCCTCTCCGATGAAATTGCTACACCACAAACACATCCTTCAAGTACTAACACTTAATAATACATCACATTTGTACGTAATAAATACACAAATTAATACACCCCGAGAAATGAATATTGCAAGACTGATGAAGCTCTACGCCGGTACGTAGGCGATACGCCGCATGTGCTACGATACTGCCGTAACGACGGTACGAAGTTTGCCGAAGGACGACGGAATCGACCGAGCTCGCGCTGGGGGAACCGAGGCGAATTTCGCTCAGTCTTTCATATTTTATATCGTTCGGGACGAAGCGGAATTACAGAGTTTGCTCGGTTGGATTTTTATAGTACAACGGAACCGTAGCGGCTGGCAACCATTCTATTTTGTAGGTATTTTTTCGACTCGTAAGCTATACGCGATTTTTTTGTATTGTTTGCTTTTAGCCCTTGGACTTAGGCCGTGATTTTAATAGTCACGTGACGTCTGTTCAAAGTACAGCCTTCGATTCAGTTTAGTATGAATTGGTGTGTTCTGGTTCTATTGTTAACGATAGCGTTATTGTATCCAGTAGGTCAGAAGGTAAATTTGAGTTTGATGACGTTTACAATTGTATAGTGGAAAGCTTGGTAATAATAAGTATAAACATGTCATTCGCTGTAAATATGTGAAGCTAAAAGTGATTACTGTGATTACTATCCAAAAAGGTAGGTGTATTATATATCTAGTGAATTAATTCGCCAACGGTTTTCAAAAAAAATTTTTCTGGCCAGGAAGAGCCTCCGTTGATTTTTATTAGGTAATTCGGAGAGAGTATTGCAAACATTGGTGTCTCACATATCGCTCTGGCTCAGTAACAGCCTTAATTGGAAATAGAAACTAGGGCATGTGACTTACTGAAAAAATGCAATGACTTGGATAGTGGGGTTGGTCGATTTATGAAACAAAAAATAAACCTTATTTTTACTAAAGAGTTTTTGATGTGAAACATCTAATGCGGAAAGAGGGTAAAATCGTTTGTTAGCGTGGCGACGCTTTTATTGTACCTACTTGTTCCGTTCAAATCTTGCAAGTTAAATTTGACACACTTCCCGGTTTCCGATTGAGCTAAAATTTTACACGCATGTGTATATCACGTGACAATGCAATATTATGATGACATGGAGCTGATCTGATGACGGAGCTGGTATGTCCACCTTCCAGGAACTCTATAATAAAACGGCGCAACCCCATCGAGTTTGGGCTCGTATGATTCGTCTTGCCGAGTACTTTGTGTCTAAATGGTATCCAGAGGCTGATAATGAAGCAGGAAGGTGGCCATAGTAACTCTACAATGAAATGACGCAACCCCGTCGAGCTTGGACACGTTTGATTCGTCTTGATGAGTACTTTGTCTTTAGATGGTATCCAGAATCTGATGATGGAGCTGGGAGGTGGCCATGCGAAACTCTGTAATTAAATGGCGCAACTCCATCGAAATACGGCTCGTTTGAAATGTCCTGACTAGAACTTCAGTCATATATTATATCCAGGGTCTAATGTTGGAACTGGAAGGTGACCACAGTAACTCTGTAATGAAACGACGCAACACCATCGAGTTTGGAATCATTTGATTCGTCTTGATGAGTACTTTATCTTTAGATGGTATCCAGGGTCTAGTGATGGAGCTAGAAGGTATCCATAGGAACTCCGTTATAAAACGACATAACTCCATCGAGTTTGGGCTCGTATGATTTGTCTTGACGAGTACTTTGTCAAGTTATGATCATTTTATGTTTCACATCTGCTAGACGACCCGCGACATCTAGTTTTTTTCCTAAGATTAATGAATTAGCTAAACACACAGTTAGATAATACACATACTATTAATACGGTTCTCCTGCTTATGTCAATTTAAATTTACATTGAGTATTTTCTACCAGCGATTTCATCTGCGTAGATTTCAAATTCAAATGCATGTGTCGTTTATGTGTATATTATGTATCCCACAAAAAATCGTTACCAGAATTAAATCATTCTGTATGTATACTCAAGCCACAATTTATTTACTTAACAGATTTAGCTAATCATTTTTGTGATAGAAAGTATACTATATATTTAATCTAATAAATCATTTATCATCTTATGATTTTATCCACATCCTATCAATAGCTTACGCGTGATTCATGGAAAAAACTACTAAACATCTAAACTACCAAATATCTAAATATTCAAAGTTCCAAATATTGTCATAAATTAACACGAAGATGCGCGTCACCCAAGTCGTTAAGAATGAATGCGTTATTGAAATTGGCAGTCCCGAGCAGTTGCCACGATGGCTGAATTGGCAAAGCACCTGGCATGGTACTCCAGGAGATGCAGGTTCAAATTCTGCTCGTGACTGTTATTTTCGATTACAAATTTTACACTTTGTGTTAATGTATATGGCTAAGCACGTGAAATGCTAAAAAAAAACCTAAATAAAAATATCAAAAATTGTCATAAACTTCAGCATTTATAAAATTAGTAGAAAGTAAGATGCAATATTAGGCATCCATAGCTCAGTTCTTCTCTAACAGCCCGCACCTGTTCGCTAATTACTCTGCTTATAGAGATTATAGCCTTATGTCGGATAGTTTGTAGGCTAAGAAACAGAAAAATAAAGGAAAATCTGAGCGCCATTTTATTTTATCGATACTTATAGCTACTATAGTATACTTAACGAGTTTTGTCTTATATTATGCCAAACTAGATTCTCCCCTCGGTCCCGTTCACGTGGGCTTCACAATATAAATAAATTATTCTACGGCACATTAATCATACTTTAATATTACAAATGTGAATGTAAGTTTGTTTGTTACGCTTTCACGCGAAAACTGCTTAACTGATCATCATGAAACTTTGTATACATATTGTATTAGAAGTAACATAGGATACATTTATTTAAAAACAATATTTTTTATGAAAGATAAAAAAATTGTTGTCATTTCAAGGGTTGCTTTATTTATTTCTATGAAATTCCTCGCGGACGAAGTCTCGGGTAACAGTTATCTATGTTGTTATAAAGCTATGAAAGTATTAGGCTATATAAGCGAGTCTAAACACAAAACATTTTTTTTTTCAGATTTTTGTCTGTTTCTCTGTTTGTTCATTCGCGCATCACGCAAAACTACTGAACGGATTTTGATGCTACTTTTTTTATTTGGTAGCTTTTGATTAGACTTATAAATAATATATAATATGGTATACATTTTATACTGTTACTGTATGAGGAACCTGAGATATATCCTAAAACTAGCTTTTGGCTGTGACGAAGTCGCGGGCAAAGGCTAGTTTGTTATATTATTAAAATAGTTATTCCACAAACATTATTGTTTTCGGACTGAATTGTAACTACTGTCCTTTTACGGGCTCCAGATTATTATACATGCTAAATTTCATGATGATTGTAAGTAGTAGTTATGAAGTGAAAGCGTATAAAAATGCTTTTTTGAAGATTATGTTTTTAAGCCGTTTGGGGTTGAAACGCTGGGGTCATGTAGTCCTAGTGCACTTTCGTTATATAACGTTTCATGATGATCAGTTAAGCAGTTTTCGCGTGAAAGCGTAACAAACAAACTTACATTCACATTTATAATATTAAAGTATGATTAATGTGCCGTAGAATGATTTATTTATATTGTGAAGCCCACGTGAACGGGACCGAGGGGAGAATCTAGTTTGGCATAATATAAGACAAAACTCGTTAAGTATACTATAGTAGCTATAAGTATCGATAAAATAAAATGGCGCTCAGATTTTCCTTTATTTTTCTGTTTCTTAGCCTACAAACTATCCGACATAAGGCTATAATCTCTATAAGCAGAGTAATTAGCGAACAGGTGCGGGCTGTTAGAGAAGAACTGAGCTATGGATGCCTAATATTGCATCTTACTTTCTACTAATTTTATAAATGCTGAAGTTTATGACAATTTTTGATATTTTTATTTAGGTTTTTTTTTTAGCATTTCACGTGCTTAGCCATATACATTAACACAAAGTGTAAAATTTGTAATCGAAAATAACAGTCACGAGCAGAATTTGAACCTGCATCTCCTGGAGTACCATGCCAGGTGCTTTGCCAATTCAGCCATCGTGGCAACTGCTCGGGACTGCCAATTTCAATAACGCATTCATTCTTAACGACTTGGGTGACGCGCATCTTCGTGTTAATTTATGACAATATTTGGAACTTTGAATATTTAGATATTTGGTAGTTTAGATGTTTAGTAGTTTTTTCCATGAATCACGCGTAAGCTATTGATAGGATGTGGATAAAATCATAAGATGATAAATGATTTATTAGATTAAATATATAGTATACTTTCTATCACAAAAATGATTAGCTAAATCTGTTAAGTAAATAAATTGTGGCTTGAGTATACATACAGAATGATTTAATTCTGGTAACGATTTTTAACATTATTGTTTTCGGACTGAATTGTAACTACTGTCCTTTTACGGGCTCCAGATTATTATACATGCTAAATTTCATGATGATTGTAAGTAGTAGTTATGAAGTGAAAGCGAATAAAAATGCTTTTTTGAAGATTATGTTTTTAAGCCGTTTGGGGTTGAAACGCTTGGGTCATGTAGTCCTAGTGCACTTTCGTTATATAACGAAATAGCAAGAAAATTTGTTAACTTTTTGCGTGTCCAGAGGGCTCCTTACTTTACACAAAGAATAAGCATTGCCATACAACGAGGTACTAGTATAGTTCATTATTCTAAGTTCAAATGAAATAGCAATACTTCTAAGGATATTTGAAAAGCCAATAAACGTCAGTTGCACTGACGATCATAGCTAGTCGAAGTAGAAGTTCAAATAAGAAGCTGAACTGGACCAGCTAAAGCAAACGAGTTTGGTCGCCGGAAAGTTTACATTCAAGTTTCGGACTTGCGATGTACATTTTATTTATCTTGAACATCGCTAAACTTGAATAGGAGATTGCGTCTCGTAAATAAACCTTCTTAATAAATGTATATACACATACTAGTCTCTGCCTGTGAGTTAGTTGGGGTTTCAGAAAATAAATACGTCACTCTAGGCCACATGAAACACAACACCCTGCACTAAGGAATAATCCTTGTATCGCGAGGGACGTTAGAAATATACAATTTCACGGACACAAAGTACATCCAGACTCAGAACAACAATTGGTGGATCACACAAAAAGTTGTCCTTTGCGGAAATCGAACCCGCGACACTCGGGCTCCCGGCCGGTATTTAAATCACTGCGCCATCTGTGCAGCAAAAATATTAGCCAAAATAGCTATCTCATGTGAACCATTCATTTTTTCGGGATAAAAAATATTCTATATCGTTTTCTAGTTGACTACATATAATATATACTAAACGTGATGACTGGGGCAGTAGTCAAGGCGAATATATTTTTGAAAAGAAAACATCGTTGCTATATCCTTGCAGGTAGTAGTGGTAGACATTCGAGCTTTTTTAGTGTCTCGTCTTACTTGTAATGCGAAACTTCTAATGGATGTTGTTACTCAATCACACCAGAACGGCTGAACAGATCTGAACACAATTTGGCACAGAGGTAGATCATAGTCTGAAATAGCACATAGCCTTTTTATCCCGGAAAAATTACGATTACGGTTTCCCTAGGATAGATTTTTCTAGTGGTAGAGCCTTGAATGGGCCTGCTTGATCCGGGAAGTAGCACCCTATCACAGAAGTTCAGCTAAAAACGACATTAGTTACTCCTGCCATTGTGTTTCGTATGTTGAGTAAGAGCATCGGAGGCCTAAACCCTCTCCCAATCCTTTCCATATTATCCCTCCATCAGCCTTTCAACGTCCACTGTTGGAAATAGGCCTCCCCAAGAGAACGCCACAACGAGCGGTCTCGTCAAGGGGGATAATGCCGTAATCGCCACGCTTGGCAGGCGGGATGGCGATCGCAGTGGATGCTGTTAATACTCGAGGGAGTGCTGCTGCCCACTTCCCCGGTATTCTTTTAGTCGGCTCTTACAACTCTCATGGGTAGAGATGGGTGGGACAATTCTAAAGCCGGCCCCACACCGCCTCCTTCCTATCCTCTCCTTAGTATCCCATCTATCCGCTCCTTTCTTGAAGATAGCGCCACGCTCTTGCGTTTATAGACTGTAACCGCTTACTATTAGGTGAGCTGTATGTTTGTTGGCCACCCACGTAGGATAAAAGTTTTGGAGACCTGTGTCCAGAGGCAGCTACTTCATTATACTTTTCTTAATAACATCTTTAACCCTCTACAATCTGGATTCAGGTCTGGGCATAGCACAAGTTCTGCCTTACTCAAGGTAACTGGCGATATCAGGGCGGGTGTTGAGGAAGGCAAATGCACCGTTTTAGTATTGATAGACTTTACAAATGCCTTCGGTACCGTCTCTTATGATATCCTGTTGTCTATCCTCTCCCATCTGACGACCTCAAATAATGTGCTGGATTGGTTCTCTACTTATCTTTATGGACGCCAGCAGTCATTGCACATTGACGAGACCTTTTCTCAGTGGTGCATTATCAATACTGACGTTCCCCAAGGCAATATTCTTTCTCCTTTACTATTTTCGTTGTTCATTAATTTCATAACGCACCTTCTTCGGTGTTCGTATCATGTACGCGGACGATTTACAACTTTGTTCCCAGGCCAGCATTGATAACATATCTACAGCAATAAGTGAGATCAACCACAACTTGCGGGAGATTAAAGACTGGTCTGAGCTTTTTGGATTGATGGTTAACCCTGGCAAATGTCAAGCAATTGTCATTGGCAGTTCGAGAATGTTGTGCAAACTAGATGTCTCTTCATTACCACCAATTTTGATCAATGGGATTGTTATACCTTACAGTAAAACCGTCAATGACCTCGGCTTGCATATCGACTGTACCATAAATTGGTGTTCACAAGTCTCGAATGTCAGCAGAAAAGTTACTGGAACTTTAAGGACCTTGTATCGCCTAACAAAATTTTCTTCCTGCCGCGACGAAGACAATGCTTGTGCAGACCTTGGTTTTACCTATCATAGACTATGGTGATGTGTGCTATCTCGACCTGAATGCATATCTGCTCAACAAACTTGACCGACTTCTCAATCATTGCATTCGGTTCATTTTCAATTTACGTATGTATGACCACGTGTCTGACTTTCGATCTAGACTAGCATGGCTTCCCATTCGCCAACGACGTTGTCAAAGGGCTCTGACTACTCTCTTCACACTTCTTAAATATTCGGATGCCCCTTCCTATCTCACTTCGCAATACAGATTTATTTAAAAATTTACGCTCTTCTAAGAATCAATTACTGCTCTGTCCTTTTCATTCTTCTTCTTTTAGTAGTACAATCTGTACTTCTCTGGAATGCTCTTCCTCCGGAAATCAGGTCACTGTCCAACCGCTCAACATGTAAATTGAAGGTACGTGAGCATTATAGTGAAATGCTGGCTAAATCATCTTAGCTACTTCTATTTCTTTATTTAGTATGTTACTTAAACTTCTCTCCATTAATATCAGGTGTATATTTTTATTTGTGTATGTATGTATATTTATATGTGCATAGATAATATATGTATATATATATATATATAGATATATATATATATATATATATATATATATATATATATATACACATACATATATATATATATATATATATATATATATATATATATATATATATATATATATATATATATATATATATATATATATATATATGTATCTATGTGTTTGTATGTGTATGTATAAAGACTTGTATTGTATATGTGTATATATAATTGTAAGTATTTCTTTGTATATTGTATAATTTAATAAGATCACCATTTCGTTTTTAGCCACCTACTTACTTCATTTGTTGACTGGTAGAAAATGCCTTAGGCATTAAGTCCGCCTTTGCAAAATGTGTTTTTTTTTGCATGAAGTATAAAAATATAAAAAAAAGAATAATAATCAACGTAAAATCTAGTTACGTTTCACTATCTTATGTGAGTTACGAAGAGTGATTCCATTAGTTCAATCTAAATTCTAGAATAATCTTCAGATAGAGCCGAAACTACTTAAGTGAGTAGAATGATTGGATTCAATCTAATCAATAACTATTTGCGGGCGGTGATTCTCGTGTACTGAAGATAATTGGAATTCTGTAGTCACGTTTTAATACTAAGTTAGCGGGGATGAACTTATTGAAGCTTAACCTGTTAATTGGATACACCCTTATCGGGAAAAATACAAACTTTGATACTCATTATTTTTTATTTATAGACAGTCTCACGTAGGTAATCTTCGAAGTTATATATTTAATAAAAAATATTTTTTTTTGTTGAAATCATTAGATTTTTTTTAAGATACCCTGGGCTATGGAATAATCCTTGTATCGCGGGGAACTTTACAAAAATACAACACAAAGTACACCCAGACTTAGAACAACCATTTGTGGCATCACACAAAGAGTTGTCCTGTGCGGGAATCGAACCCACGACACTCGGGCGGGAGGCCGGTTTAGTATCTAAACCGCTCCGCCATTTGTGCAGTCAAATTTTAAAGAAGCTGCATACTTCAATTATCAAATTAAGTACAGCCTTGCTTGTCCCAGATTGAATGGACTGGCTCGATCGGGGAAGCTACCCTCTCACAGAAGTTCGCCGTGAAATAATGTTAAGTAACCCTACTGTTGTTACTGTTTTGGAGACGCGCAAGCGATGCCTCCGGTGTTGCTAGCGTCTATAGGCTACAGTAATTACTTACCATCAGGTGGACCACATGCTTGATTGCCAACCGCATAGTATGAAATCTACTGACAAATCAATAGACGTAATTCTGTTTTATCTATTATGCATGATTTTAAATGAAGTGTTCATAATATTCCAATACGCTACACTGTTCATACACTTACACTGTCAAACGCAGTCTTCGTCGTTTGGGGTAATAGGCCAGTGCCGAAGCCTTTGAAAATGGTAAAAAGTGAAAAAAATAATAGTAGGATGAAACCCATTGGAAAAGTAAGAAAATATTACAAAAATAAAAGGAAAAATAATTTACAGGCGATTTGAGGTCGGGAAGGGGGTGGGGGTGGGCTTTTAAGGGTAAAATCGGTTTATCACGATTTCCGGCAAAACTAAGAGTTCTATCGAAAAAATTTAAATGGCAAAATTGTAGGCAATAAAAAGATCTACAACTTTTGTATAAACACTTTTTTCACATAACCTCAAAATATATGTGAAAAATCTCAAAAACCGACTTTTTGGTTTTTTACTTTTAACTTGCACAAAAAATAATATTTTTTTGCGAAATTTGGTAAAAACTTACCTTTTTATATCTCAAACATATTGTATTTTTTTTGATGCATAATATTTACCCTTAAAAGCTCTCCCCCACCCCCTTCCCGACCTCAAATCACTCGTAAATTATTTTTCCTTTTATTTTTGTAATATTTTCGTACTTTTCCAATGGGTTTCATCCTAAAATTATTTTTTTTGGTATCGAAAATTATCGGCACTGGTCTATAAAGAACAGGGTACTGCGGGGTCTTCCCCCTCTAAACCCGCCGTGTGCCGTCTCTCCGCCTGCGTTTGCGGACCATTGGAACTAACACAACACTATTACCTACGGCTTCGTAGACTTCAGAAGCTATTGAATTAATTTCTCAATCAATCAAATATGTCAAAATCTTCACAATATTTTCTTTTAACTTTTAAAAATGCTCGCTTCCATTCTCTTTTAACAATAGCTAATTCAATTTATAAAATCCACATTAAGATCGTGTAGCAAGATACCATATATTTTCGTCTGTTATAAATTATGTAGGAAAAGCTTGGGCCTCTTAATTGGCTGCTATTTATTACTTTGATTGCGTTTTACATAGTATAGAGTGGAATTAATTAGATGAAAAATATATATTGTTCAGTACCACCGCGCTCCTGGCACAGGATGAGCTGTGAAAAGAAACACCAGATCAGTCTGCCACTAAGGGGGTATGAATTAGCTGGCCTGCGATACGCGAGGTTCAGAATAAAGAAAAGTCGTCTACACCGAAAGCCTACCGAACCGAAGTGGTAATACCTTACTTATCCCAACATGAATGGCCGGCTCGATCGGGGAAGTACATTTCACAAAAGATCAGCGTGAATCAACAGTAGTGGTAACGTTGTGTTTCGTATGGTGAGTGAGAGTGTCAGAGACCCGAATCCCCTTCCTATTCCTCCCTTTTTTATCCTTCCTATCATCTCCTTAGTATACTACCTATCCGCTCCTTAATATTATACATCCTATCCACCTTCTATCCCTTTCCTTGGAGATGGCGACGCGCGATATATGCTTCTGGTGTTGCTAGCGTCTATAGGCTACGGTAAGGGCTTACCGTGAGGTGGGCCGTATGCTTGTTTGTACACCCACGTATTATAAAAAAAATACCAATTGCAGCGTTCAAAGTCCACCAAGCTTAAAGTAACCTAACCAAATACCCTAGATTTGCCAACGAACGCCTAGAAGCCGACGGAGTCCACCCGATGCAGTTAAAATTTTCTATAAAGTAAGGTCACTTTAACTTAGTGTGAGTTTATATTATCAATAACAAATAACACTCGCCTTCAAATACTTGACTATACTTTTGTTTGTTTAGGCGGGAAAAATGTACCTAACCGCACACTCCGTCGTTCGGGGCAACGAACAGGGTAGTGTGGGGCCCACACCCACTGAATAAACCCACCGTGTGCCATCTCTCCGCCTTTATTGGCGGGCCACCGAAATATATTACATTCCTTCAGTGGTTTCTGGGCTACACCTACCGTAGTTTTTATATTTTATGTACAACAGTGTTTTATATTGATTAAAATTTGTACATATATAAACAACACGCAATGTGTCTGTTCTTTGACTGCCTCGATGGTGCAGCGGTAGTGTGAGCGACTGCTGATCATGAGGTCTCGGGTTCGGTCCCCGAAACGGGCAGCGTTATTGAACTTTTTCCTATAAAGAAAAATTCTCAAGCAGCCCGGAGTTAATACAAATTTAATGGAGAATGTTTATTATCATTTGAAAGAACATTCTTAGGCATTTATTTTTTGAAGATTATGTCTATCAAATGTTGGCCGTTGCTACGTCGCAGATGGTCCATCCGTTGAGTCCAATTTTCGATGACTCGTTCGAGCATTTCGACTGGTAACAACAAAATAATGAGGCCCATTCCTGGCTCAATGGGTATGTAAACAAACAAAATTGCCGCATTTGGGACGAAGAGCCACCTAAAGAGATTCAAGAACTGCCACTTCTTTCAGAAAAAACAACGGTTTGGTGTGGTTTGTGGGCCGGTGGAATCATCGATCCATATTTCTTTAAAAATGATGCCGGTGCGAACGTAACCGTCAATGGCGACCGTTATCGTGCCATGATAACCGATTATTCGATGCCTGAAATTGAAGCTCGTGATCTGGGCGACATTTGGCTTCAGCAAGACGGCGCCACTTCCCACACATCGCATCAATCAATGGATTTATTGAGAGAACATTTTTCGGTGAGCACATAATTTCACGTTTTGGGCCGGTCGATTGGTCACCAAGATCGTGTGATATCACACCGGTAGACTTTTTCCTGTAGGGATATGTAAAGTCTAAAGCTTATGCGCACAAACCCGCTTCGATTCAGGCCTTGGAGGAAAACATCACGTGTGTCATTCGCCAGTTACCAGTCGAAATGCTCGAACGAGTCATCCAAAATTGGACTCCACAGATGGACCATCTGCGACGTAGCAACGGCCAACATTTGATAGACATAATCTTCAAAAAATAAATGCCAAAGAATGTTCTTTCAAATAATAATAAACATTCTCCATTAAATTTAAATTTTCTGTGTTTTTTTCTTTAAAAAAGTAGGGAACCTTGAAACGGGGCACCTCTTATATGCCATTACGCACACCATCCATCTTTAAATAAAAAATAATCACAGATATCTTATTAATATTATTTTACATAAATGACCCACTTCGAACAGGTGCAATTTAAAGAACAAATTATTTGTGAAAGTGGAAAAAAGAGCTTTACTGCGAGCAGGATTCGAGCTTGCGTTCCATCCAATCCGAGAAAGTGCTCTGGACTGCTAAGCTATAGCAGTCATCACACCGTGGGTACAATTTACTAATCTAAACTATTATAAAGCTGTAACAGATCTATGTCTGTACATTTAAGATATTTGAGAAAAAAAATACTGTATTAGGCTATATAGGCGTGTCTGAACACAAAACAGTTTTTTTAGATTTTTTGTCTGTTTGTTTTTTCGCACATTACGCGAAAACTCTTAAACGTATTTTGAACATGTAAATGCAACTTTGATTTGATAGCTCTTAATGAGACTTAAAAAAATTGTTATACATTTTATCCCGCTAATATATCAGCAATCTGAGATACAAGTTAAAATCTAGCTTCTGGCTGTGGTGGAGCCGTGGGCAAAGGCTAGTGTTAGATATAATGCAATAAGTGGTAGTTAATTAAAGTGTATTGGCTAAACGCCAACAAGTGTCATTAACTATAGCACTTTCTCCATTAATTGTGCTTGTAATCCGCTATCAAAGGATTCTGTGACCTAAATTAGTCTGTTTTACTACTTGTGTGCCAAGAAATGTATTGTATTTTTATTATACTTTAAAGGCTTTTAACTGCCTCTGTGGTGTAGCGGTAGTGTGAGCGACTGATGAGGTCTCGGGTTTGATCCCCAGGTCAGGCAGTGTTATTGAGAATTTTCGTAAAAATTCTTAGAAAAAAATCATACATATAACATGTTTTTTTATACATTTTGATCTATATTTTAGCACTTGACATGCTCAGCTACTCTTAAAGTACAAATTATAATTTGTGAATAAGGAAAAAGAGTATTTTAGTACGAGCGGGAATCGAACTTGCGTCCCTTCCTTTCCGGGGAAGTGCTTTAATCCATTGAGCTATCGTACCATTTCCGCCATTATCGCAGGTTCGATTCCCGCTCGTACTAAAATACTCTTTTTCCTTATTCACAAATTATAATTTGTACTTTAAGAGTAGCTGAGCATGTCAAGTGCTAAAATATAGATCAAAATGTTTGAAAAATCACGCCATCAAATAGTATGAATTTTAATTGCAAAATTAAACTTACTACATTGGATGAATGCATTTAAATGCATTGTCGATAGATGGCGTTGGTCGTTAAGACAAATGTGATGAGGAAATTCGGTATTTCTAGAAATTGTACGGTAGCTCAATGGATTAGAGCACTTCCCCGGAAAGGAAGGGACGCAGGTTCGATTCCCGCTCGTACTAAAATACTCTTTTTCCTTATTCACAAATTATAACTTGTACTTTATGTTTTTTTATGTTATGTATGATTTTTTTTCAGTAGCAGCCCGGAGTTTGGAAATGTGCCCGGTATACGGCAATTGGCTCGTCCTATATTACGTGGGACTTAAACATAGCTTGCGAATCGTGGGTGTGTAATACACTTCTACCTACCCCTTTGAGGAATACAGGCGTGATGCTGTGTGAGTTCTTCAATTTCGATTATCAGTGATAACCTATACAATATGTAATTATGTATGATAAGCAAGCGAGAGATGTATGCAAGTGTAGAGCCTTTTGGCACTCTGTTCTCTCTGCCTACCCTGCAAGGAAGATGGCGCGATGATAAGTGAGTAAGTGGTAGCCTAGTGGTAAAACGAGGGACTGCAAAGACAGTGGTATCAAGTTCGATGTCCAAGGTTCAGCTTCTAAAGGCCGGCTTTAGAATTGTACCACCCCTCTCTACCCACGGGAGTCGTAAGAGCCGACTGAGGGAATGCCGGGGGAGTTGGCAGTAGCACTCCCTCGAGTATTAACAATATCCACTGCGATCGCCAACCCGCCTGCCAAGCGTGGTGATTACGGCACTATCCCCCATATGAGCGAAACACATGTGCCGTTCTCTTGGGGAGGCCTGTGTCCAGCAGTGGACTTCAAAAGGCTGATGTATGGATGGAAACATAGCTGGCGAACCGTAGGTGTGTAATACACCTCTAACTACCCCTTCGAACAATACAGGCGTGATGCTATGTACCTATTTTTTTTTACAATTTTGAGACCTGTATGCCTGAGATGTTTTCTCAACGGCTTATGAAGTCTGGCAACCCGAACTGGGCCAGCGTGGTGGCCTATGGCCTAATCCTTCTCACCATGAGAGGAGACCCGTGCCCAAGGATAGAAAAATGGTTGACCCAAAAAATCCAACTTCAATACTTCATGGAGATTTTTGCAATGGCTGCTCTTTTAGCCGCAAAGAACTTTTCATTAATCTGGCCAAACTATATCATGATGTGGGCAGCGGATTTTCATATCTATACTATTATAAAGCTGTAACAGAGCATGTCTGTACATTTAAAATATTTAAGAAAAAAATACTGTAATAGGCTTTATAGGCATGTCTTAACACAAAACGATATTTTTTAAAATTTTTTGTCTGTTTGTTTGTTCGCGCATCACGCAAAAGCTACGGAACGGATTTTGATGCAACTTTTTTTGTTTGATAGCTCTTGATTAGACTTAACAACTGGTAGCCAAAAGCTTGTTTTTGGGTTTATCTCAGGTTCCCAGTATAGTAGCGGGATAAAATGTATACCAGTTGTTAAGTCTAATCGAGAGCTATTGATTAAAAAAAGTTGCATTAAAATCCGTTAAGTAGTTTTTGCGTAATGCGCGAACAAACAAACAGACAAACAGACAAAAAATCTAAAAAAAGTTGTTTTGTGTTCAGATACGTCTATATAGCATAAAAACAGACATTTTTTCTCAAATATCTTGAATGTACAGACACAGCTCTGTTACAACTTTATAATAGTATAGATTAATGACGCAGAACTTCTGCAGAGTGAGGATTTTCAAAAGCTTTCATCTACGCTCATGTTATACAATAGCTATGGCAGAAGTAAACTTGATTATTGCTGTCCGGTGTGGTCTCCGTCTTAGAAAATCCATATAGAGAGAATTGAGCGAGTACAAAAAAAGTTGCTTCGACATCTATCGTATCGCTTTAGGCCTCCTGATCATAATAAATCCTATGAGGATAGAATCAAATACTTTAAAATGCCTAATTTGAGTGACCGTCATAATTCGATAAGTTTGAGCTTTCTATATCAAATAATGAATGGAAACATCGACTGTCCATCCATACTCAGCAAATTCTCTCTATTTGTACCGGCCCGGTTACCTGAAGATCCACGCGGACTGTTCCACGAACGATTTAGTAGAACTAATTTAGGGAAGTACTCACCTGTTCCTCGTCTGTGTAGTCTCTATAACATATATGCTACTAACTCAAATGACATTGATATTTTTACTGGTTCTTTGACAACATTTAAATTTTCACTAGAAAAAAAATGCTGTTGAACCCTTAGTTTATCTCTGTTAGTTTTAAGTAGTAAAAATTTATTTTCGAATGATAAAATATTGTGTAACTTTACTCTTGTCTGGTACACTCATTTGGTGCATGTTGTGATTGCCAATTTTCCGGGCTACAGTTGACCTTTGCCCAATGTGATATTATTTAGATAAGATTTGCTGTAAGCCCTGTGGGCAATCCTTTATTAAATAAATAAATCTCAATGACTTTCGATTGTTTTCATTCGCAGTCGATGGTTACCTTTCGATTGTTCAAACATCTCGCCATGGTTCAAGATTGTCTTCATTCATAGTTTTCACTCGGCTCGGCGCTCACTTATCGAGTCGCTATTAACTTCATTCATGTTTGAAGGTTCAATCAGTCTTAATCCACAATGGCTTCGAGTCGTTTGGTTTGGTTTGGACTTACTTGTTTGTACCATCATAAAAAATGAGCGAAATTAAAATCTTAATTTTGGATCGCGGATTTAGGTTTGGTGGTTGGAGTATGGTGTTATATTATGGTTTTATAAAATATGATATAGATATAAGTAATAAAATAGCTAAGTGTGTATTAAGATTATAATAAAGGTTTTATATGTTTCAGATTATATCAATATTTTAATGTAAATCATTTTAATGTTATACACCGATAAATATAAATACTAAATCAATGTGTCAGAATTGATTTTGTACAAATTCGATCGTCAATCAATAGTTTAAGTAACATATTTTGTTCTAGAATATTTTAGTGTAAGCAATGAACGATACCATCAAAGCATCGTACTTATTGAGCCAATGAAGTTGACAAGGCACAATCGAATAACTCGATTGTTTTCCGGCAGACCGAGACAATCATTAGTTCGAATAAAATATGATGACGACTGCGATTCATTCGATTGTTCAAACATCTCGACATCGCCCATCGCTACGTGGATCTATATTTCGTCATCAATTATCGACAAAATCTTGCAGACCGACAGAAAAAAGGCTATATAAATAATATACTTCTCATCAGAAAAATCGAAACACCTTGCAAGTATATGTTTTGTAAGGATTATCAGAAAAATGTGTATATTTAGGAATATATGTCAAATGTCGTTTAATAGTGAATAATATGAGGTTTTCAAATTCTAATGTTAATGTTCTAAATTCAAATTAAATTTTCATAGGTTTCATATTTTTTTAACAAGTAATTTTTACCCTGTAGAATAATCCTGTATAAATAAAAAAAAAAGCTAAGAAACGCTTATTTAATAACTTGTATATCCTCCCTGAGCTCTTATTACTGCTTCCATACGGTTCTTCATCGATCGGATGAGAGTCACGATCAAATGTTGTGGCATTCCATTCCATTCCTCTTGGATTGCATTTTGCAGCTGGCTAAGTATTTCTGGGGCAGGATCTCTTGCACGTATTCATCTCAATAATTCAATCGGATTCATGTCCGGGCTTCTTGCTGGCCATTCCATAATGGAGATACTGACTTCGGTAACATAATCTCGTACGACGCTCACGGTGTGAGCCCTAGCATTGTCGTGCATGAATATGTAACCGTTGCCAATAAAATGTGCATAGGGCATCACGTGAGGCTAAAGACACTGTTCGATGTACCGATGACTGTTTAGTGCTGGCAGATGTGGCCCAGACACAAAGACAAGCTCTGTCTTACCGTCGGCGCTGATTCCTCCCCAAACCGTCCACGAACCGCCGCCCCTTACCTTTTCTTCAATGCAGCATTGTACAAAGCGTTCTCCATCTCTTCTGTAGACCTTGTTCCTTTCGTCGTTACCATACAGCATAATTTTACACGCATCAGAAAAGAAGACTTTGTTCCACTGGAGGTATGACCAATTTAGGTGCTCACGTGCAAAGTTAAGGCACGCTCTTCGCTGCAGTTAATTTCGGCCCGTTTGCTGGCTTGTACGGTACCAGTCCACGTTCCTTCAACCTTCTTCTAATTGTAGAGTCACTTACAGCCAGCCTACGTACAACATAAAGCTGCTGCTGCAGTTGAAAAACATTAAGGGACCGATTTTGTAAAGAAGTTGTTACAATAAATCGATTATCTCGCTCAGAAGTGACCCGATTCCTTCCAGATCCTGAACGGCGAGATGCATCTTTCAACCACAACACGCTGACTAAGTCCAGAATCCAGCAATGCCACCACTTGGGCGGCTTCTGCGGGTGAAGTATCCATATGTTTTAGAAAAAAAACCTTTTCAGACGTCCCAAAGTCACAGTACACACAGAACATATCACAGTGTATACAGAACACAGAACAAAAAGTTTTAAGATAAGTGCTATTTTTTGAAGTTATACTTCTTTAGGCGCGTTATGAAAAAAATATGAGAGTGAAATTTTAAGGCACGCGCGCAGCACTGTATCACAAAAGTAACAGGTAGATGCGCGCGCATCACTGTAATTTTTTTTTAGAAAAATGCAAAATTCCCGCCTCCTACCTTATGTTTTTTTTTTTAATTTGGGTTACAACTTAACAAGACTAAATTCTCGAATTATGTTATTTTGTCTATTTTCAAGCTTTTATTTAACTTGTCCTGTAAAAATTTGCAAGTAAAATTTGACACACTTTCCAGTTTCCAATTGAGCTGAAACTTTACACGCATATATATACTGCGTGACAATGTAATATTATGATGACATAGAGCTGATCTGATGATGGAGCTAGAAGGTGGCCATAGGAACTCTATAATGAAACGGCGCAACCTCATCGAGTTTGAATTCGTTTGATTCGTCTTGATTGTTGTTTGTCTTTAGATGGTATCCAAGGTCTGATGACGGAGCTAGAAGATGGGCATAGCAACTCCGATATAAAACGACCTAACCCCATGGAGTTCGGGCACGTATGATTCGTCTTGACGAGTACTTTGTATCTAGATGGTATCCGGGTCTGATGATAGAGATAGAAGATGGCCATAGGAACTCCAATATAAAATGACATAACCCCATGGAGTTTGGGCACGTATGATTCGTCTTGACGAGTACTTGGTATCTAGATGGTATTCGGGACTGATAATGGAGCTGGAAAATGGCCACAGTAACTCTGTAATGAAACGACGCAACCCCATCGAGTTTGGGCTCGTTTGATTCGTCTTGATGAGTACTTTGTCTTCAGATGATATCTAGGGTCTGATGATGGAGCTGGAAGGTGGCCAAAGGAACTCCTTTTTAAAACGACATAACCCCATGGAGTTTGGGCTCGTATGATTCGACTTGACGAGTACTTGGTATCTAGATGGTATTCGGGACTGATGATGGAGCTGGAAGATGGACACAGTAACTCTGTAATGAAACAACGCAACCCCATCGAGTTTGGACATGTTTGATTCCTCGTGACGAGTACTTTGTCTCTAGATAGTATCCAGGGTCTGACAATGGAGCTGGAAGGTGGCAATAGGTACTCTGCTATAAAACGCAGCAATTTCATCCACTTTGGAATCGTTTTGACAAGTACCCTGGTCCTAGGTGATATCCAGGGCCTGGTGATGATCAGTCCGCCCCCCTAGCAGAAGCAGGCCCGAGATGGTGGCGATGGTGGTGTTCCGCGAGCACCTCTCGAAGAGGGAGTGCTAGGCCCTCCAAACCAGATGGGACTAGCATTGGAGGCCCAGACCTGCCTGGGGTGGAGGAAGAGGAGTTACGAATTTAATAATTACTTTATTTATTAATAATGCCAAAGAAGTATAACTTCTCACGCGCGTACATGTACACGCATTTTATTTTCATAATTAGTTTTCAAAGGTGAAATGTACTCCAAAACACACATTTGTCTCAAAACAGTGAATCATTTCATTTATAGGATAAACAAATGAAATTCTAGTTTTGAATTTAGAATTTTCGCTTATCACTGTAATGGCCAAACTGCCAGCTATACAATCATGTGAATTTTTTCATGGAATGAAATCTCTTTTGTGTTAAATTAGGACAGAAACCATAAAAAGGGAAGATTACTTTACTCTTTGAAGGGAAGTGTTTCGATTCTTCTGATGAGAAGTATATATATTGGATACCTACATTTACTCCGAATATTTGTATGCCAACTTGAAGGCAGCGATATGTGGTTTATTATAATTATATCCATAAATTACCCTTGCAAATACTTGCAAAAGACGCTCCATTTTATTGAAAATTGGTGACCTAAAAATGGTAAAATCTAGCGACATTTCAATTTCCTATGGTGATAATATTCTGATTCAATGCATTTCAAAAAATCTATTCCTATTCAGCGCTTGCATTATTTAAGATTCAACGGTTTAGTTTGTTTTGGCATCTAATTGATAATACTTATCTACTCTCAATATATTAACCTTCACACGCCAGGCCCATAAAATGTTGTCATCAATATGTACTTGTTCTCGTACGTCCGTTTGTAAGATCAATATTTGTGATATCTACCTTGTGGGTCATGACATTTTTGTTGTATTAAAAAAATCAGAGTTTAAAGATTTTCATGGCAACTTTATGAACGATTTAAAAATGCACTCAAATATCATTTCAAGGTGCAGTTTCAACGCTTTTTAAATGGAGCATAAAAAAATTATTATGATATGTCAAAAGGTATTTGGAGTTCGTCGGTGACTTATATATACATACTATCAAACCCGGTCACTGTGGCACATAGGTATAAAATTCTATTTTTGCTTAAAACAATAATATAATTGGGATATAAACTATTTTTTATCTCAATCAGGAAGAATTTTCAAATTTTATTAAAATCCGTTTTTATCGTTTAGGAGTTCATCGCGGTGACATGAATTTTTATGTTTAAAACCTAACCTGAGGATTTTCAGTCACTATTTCCTTCACTTTTGCAATGTTAACTTCATTTGCAGACGTTGATGGCCTACCAAAGCGAGGCAAATCTTCCATCACATCTCGACCACTTTTAAACACTTTGTACCACCCATAAGCACGTGTTTTTGATAAAGTTGATTCACCGTAAGCCTCCGAACACGAAATTCCATTGGCGATGCAAAATTTAAGACAAACTCTTTGTTCGATGTTTTTGTCCATTATGAAATTCACAATACACACTAGATATGATATAACTAAAAACAGCACTGTATTTAATATAAATAACAGATGCAACTCAAATTACGCGCTAAAATGGATAAAAGTTGTGCCAAACTAAAAACAACAAAAAAAAACAAATTTTAATTTGGAACCATAAACAAATCATCCATTCCCAATACCTTCTTGACTAAATGTATCAAAATATTACACAGAAAATGAGACATTTTTATAGCAAAATATTTCATATATCCAGTTGGATCTTCATTTAAAAAAAATTCTTACCCAAAGAAATGTCTGGGAACTGCAAATTTAGCCACATCACAACAGTTACACGAAACTCTACTAAAACTTGTTTAAGTTGTCAAGGAAATTTGAAAAAGTAAAGATAGTTACTATATATGAACGGCCGTGTAAGTATTCAAACTGTTACTTACTTACTTATGATTACGCCACTGACCTTGCGGGGTTGGCAGAGAAATTGTTTTTTGTTTCAATTTTTTTTTCGTATGATTGCAGACGAGCCACGTCCCACCAGATGGTAAATGGTGACCGTCACTCATGGACTAAACTATACCAAGAGTATTATCAAGCCGCTGCTCACCATTTCGTCTCACATATATCATATAAAAGGATTAACGGCTAACCTGCTACAACCAAAACACACCGATGTGCTTCATGGCCGATCACATATGAGATGGTGGTACCAACCCGTTCGGGCCCGACAGAAAGTAAGTGCTCCCACTTGGTACCCAGCCCTACCACCAGTAATGCAATGGGTGATAATTGCTTACTTACCTTAGTCGCCTCGTACGACACCCTCGGGAATGAAAGAGTGGTGACACTTGTATTCTTAGTTCGTCACCACACTGACAAAATTTTCGGAAATTGTTCCTAAAGGATTATTTTTTGTAAAATCTGTTAAATCTGTTAGTCTGTAAATTGAGCGGATAGAATATATTCTCATAAACTTTTAAAGCACTAATTATATATTTGTGAAAGTGGTAAAAGAGAGCTTTACTGCGCGCAGGAATCGAAACTGTGACCCATCCAATTTATAGAAAAAAACATGGTTCATTCCAATTTCAACTCCGGATGAATTATAAAAAAAATCTAATGATTAAAACCAGGGGAGAATATAGATTCCATGATATTGAATTCAATTTTTTATTTTAATATTGTTATCGTCATTAATACCCCCCTTGCAATCCTCCAATTGATTATTTACGTACGTAAATAGACTACATTTCGAGGGTACAGCTCGAATTTAAATATTGTCCGACCAATAACGTATGTGTGCATTTCCATAGTATCCACATTCGTCTACATATTTATTTAAATACGCAAATTTGTGAATATATTAAATCCTGTACATTTCATTAAATTTGTACTAAGTGTGTATAATTATTATAAAGTACATTTATTTTTAAGTACAAATTAGTTGTGAATAAGGAAAAAGAGATTTTTAGGACGAGCGGGAATCGAACCCGCGTCTTTTTCAATCCGGAGAAGTGTAAGCCACTGAGCTATCGTACTGATCTATTCGGTCATCCTAGCGCAGGCATTTTGTACACGTTGTATAAGCTTTTCGGTTCGCGATAATAGACACGGACCATACACGATGTCACAGTAATCAAATTTTGATAATATAAGGCTATCAACTAGTCTTTTCCTTATTTCTACGCTGAGATATTGCCTGAAATTATATAACAATTTTAACCTATAAAAACAATTTTTGACTATGTTACGAATGTGTTCCTCGAAACGTAGTCATATATCTATTAGCCTTGTTGGACATAAACCTTATCAAGAAATCTCCAGAACGAGCATTCCTATGCCCCCTGCATCAAACGGCTCTCGCAGCTTTGACCAGATTATCAGTTAGCCTAGTGCGGTAGTAAATAATTCATATTATGACTACCATTTCAATTTGCAAGTCTTTTTAAAAAATACCAACAGTTACATGCTCTGATTTCAAAATGAAACAATGGATGTTGAGGTAAAAAAATGTTTGATATTTCCCCAAACGGCTGCTGAAATGAAATAATTTTAAACCGGTTACTGTGTGTATGATTTCTCTGGTGTAATTTATTTGGCGGTATGGGCTTGTGAAATATTAATTTTGTTTATTCATCTCTATAGTTTTGCTTCTCTACCCTGAAGGGGTACCAGATATTTGGCAATATTGAACAATGAATATGTTAACACTAAGTGCAAAAATGTGAGATCGAAAATTACAGAGACGAAATCTGAACCTGGAATACCGTCCCAGATGTTTTGCCAATTTAGTCAAGCTATGACAATTGCTTGCCGTCTGGGGCCGGCTTTAGAATTGTCCCACCCCTCTCCACCCATGGGAGTCGTAAGAGCCGACTGAAGGAATACCGGGTGAGTGGGCAGCAGCACTCTCTCGAATATTAAAAACATCCACTGCGATCGCTAACCCGCCTGCCAAGCGTGGCGATTACGGCACTATCCCCCATATGAGCGAAACACACGTTGTGGCGTTATCTTGGGGAGGCCTATGTCTAGCAGTGGACGTCGAAAGGCAGATGGATGGATGGAAATTGCACGGGATTGCGAATTTTGATAACACATTCCTTCTTAATGTATTGGGTGATGCTATGTTGTTGGGTGACGATAATTATGTATTTGTTATAAAGCATTCTGCATGCTGACAGATTTTAAGTCTGCCAACCCGCACTGGGATGACGCAGTAGACTATAATAAACTGATTGCACAGGTGGCGGAGAGGCTTAGATACCGGCCTCCCACCCGAGTATTGTGGCTTGATTCCTAAACAGGACAACTCTTTGTGTGATCCACAAATGATTGTTCTGAGTCGGGTGTACTTTGTGAAATTGTATGTTTAAAAAGTCCCGATACAAGGATTATTCCTTAGTACAGACTTTTGTTTTTTTTAAATATAATAATAAAAATACTTAAATATCCCTTTTGAATATGAGGGGATACCGTATCCAATAATCATCAAATAATAATCATTAAATTTGCCGTGTCTGGCCGGCTTTAGAATTGTCTCACCCATCGCCACCCATGAGAGTCGTAAGAGCTGACTGAGGGAATACCGGAGGAGTGGGCAGCAGCACTCCTTCTAGTATTAACAACATCCACTGCGATCGCCAACCCGCCTGCCAAGCGTGGCGATTACGGCACTATCCCCCATATGAGCGAAACACACGTTGTGGCGTTATCTTGGGGAGGCCTATGTCTAGCAGTGGACGTCGAAAGGCAGATGGATGGATGGAAATTGCACGGGATTGCGAATTTTGATAACACATTCCTTCTTAATGTATTGGGTGATGCTATGTTGTTGGGTGACGATAATTATGTATTTGTTATAAAGCATTCTGCATGCTGACAGATTTTAAGTCTGCCAACCCGCACTGGGATGACGCAGTAGACTATAATAAACTGATTGCACAGGTGGCGGAGAGGCTTAGATACCGGCCTCCCACCCGAGTATTGTGGCTTGATTCCTAAACAGGACAACTCTTTGTGTGATCCACAAATGATTGTTCTGAGTCGGGTGTACTTTGTGAAATTGTATGTTTAAAAAGTCCCGATACAAGGATTATTCCTTAGTACAGACTTTTGTTTTTTTTAAATATAATAATAAAAATACTTAAATATCCCTTTTGAATATGAGGGGATACCGTATCCAATAATCATCAAATAATAATCATTAAATTTGCCGTGTCTGGCCGGCTTTAGAATTGTCTCACCCATCGCCACCCATGAGAGTCGTAAGAGCTGACTGAGGGAATACCGGAGGAGTGGGCAGCAGCACTCCTTCTAGTATTAACAACATCCACTGCGATCGCCAACCCGCCTGCCAAGCGTGGCGATTACGGCACTATCCCCCATTCTTGGGGAGGCCTATGTCCAGCAGTGGACGTTAAAAGCTGATGGATGGATGGATGGAATCATACACCTTAAAATAACTCTTTTAAAATAAAACCATCAAAAGCAAGAAATGTGAAGGTATGCATACAATATTCGTACGCATGACAATAAAAAATCCTGCTTACGTAAGGCGCGTTCGAGCTAAAAATCGTAAGCACGCTTTCACACATTGCTGTTTGCAATACCAACATAAACGGTTCAAAATATTACGTATATTTCCTCGTTCAAACATTTCCACGCTAAGCCGATGCTTTCTCAAGAATGGCTATTTAAATAGATCTTACGGCCTAATGTTTGTTGTTTCGCTCGCTTGGAATTAGAAATTAAATATTTAGAGGCAACCCTGTCTTTAAAGAGAAAAAAAAATTATCCCTTTTGTGATAGGGGTCACTTGCTCTATTTCTATTTAACATAATAAATTATACTGATATTATGTAACTATATTACGTACATAACAATATGGCGTGGTTTAAAGACGTTTATTTATAAATTTAATTTAAAACTATCTCTTGCCCGCAACTTCGTACGCGTATACCAGATTTTATAATATTCATCAAAATCTGTACAGTAGTTTTTGCGTGATGGGCGAACAAACACATACAAAAATTCTAATAATTGTTGTTTTGACTTCTGATGCTCTAATAAAGCTAATATTAACATTTCTTCAATATCTGCATCTATATCTTCATATGTACAGACATCGGTTTGTAATAATTTTATTATATGTATTAATTATTATTATTATATGTTAGTATAAATACCGACAAAAGAATAAAGATTGTTGCTTATTCACAAATAATAATTTGTACAATAAAGATGGTCTTTATTGCAATAAAGAAAAACTAAAATGGTACCGGTGGCATGGCTCCCTAAGATACCACTGAGGCAAACAGTTCCAGTGGTCCGTTAATACAGGCGTAGAGACGGCACACGGTGGGTTTATTTAGTGGGTGAGGGCCCCACACTATCCTGTTCGTTGCCCTGCACGACGGGGTGTGCGAATAGGTACATCTTATCCCGTCTTAACAAAAAAAATTTGGGTTCCGCCATGTACTATTTATTACCTACTTCGAAGATGTGAAATTTTTCGATATTTTTGTTCAATGGAAACATTGCACTTTATTGCTTTTTCAAGAATTTTCATGGTAGCCAGCGAATCTGCCGTATTTTTGAATTCATGATATAATTTTTTACTTACTCGTCTGCCACTGATATTATCACATAATATAGGCAAAGATTGCTCAATATCCGTGTTATTTTTGCCGAAGCATATATTATATTCCTCCTAATGTTATTTTTATCGCAGCATACATTTATACATCTAGGACTATATAAATTTACATACAATCCCCGAGAGATTTGATCTGATCTGATGATGAATCTCGAGGCAACGCACAATCTATGTCTAAGCGTTCCGGAAATTTGAGATCAATGACAATGCCGCGACTTCGTAACCGAATCAGTGTGTCTTGAAATGGTGAGATCACATGAAGGGATGCAAAAGGAGTCACTATTCCGGAAATTAATGTATTAAACAGGCAGGATGTTAGCCGGGGCTAGCCTTACAAAAACCAGGACGCAGGGTCGTCTTTAATTGAAGTTTATTTTACGGAATTTAGCACAATGCTAACGTTACATTTTTTTGCACATTCGCGGAGACCTCCCCTAATTAGTGTTGTGGCTCCCACATAGGACAACTATCTTAACTCAAAATGGTTATTCTGATCAGTGGGCTTTTTTTTTGTTAAGACGGGAAAAAATGTACCTAACCGCACACTCCGTCGTTCGGGGCAACGTATCTGATCAGTGGGCCTAGCCAAATTGCATTCTCGCTAACACTTTGGAAAACTATTAAACTGTATGGAAAGGAGAATGCCGATTTTTCTATGAGAGCTGCACTATTGTTGCGTCTTAAACAAATTAACTGTAGAACATTGTAAATGTACTCAGGGTCTTTAAATAAAAATATCATTGGGATATCTGATGATGGAGCTTAGAGAAATCTGACTTTTAATTTTTAGTATATAGGTTATATATTATGCGTTGAAATCCATATCTTTTATTCTATTATAGTATAAAATGTAGTATCAATAGTATTTTAGAGTACCTATGTAAGAAATATAGATAGGATATAATGCTACGGCTAACTACTCTGGATCTAGATTACATTTTAAGAGTCCTGGTCTTATTACCACTAAAAAGTCTATCTCACACGACGTCACGCTCTTTTTTTTAATTTACTCAACGGAGAATTTGCTGAACTCAACGTTAAAGTAAACACTGAACAATAATAAAAAAGCCACTGCTTTTCCATAAATGAAGCAATCAACACATAGACGTACATAACACGTTATCGGCAAAACAAATGTCAAATCATGACAAATTTTCAATCAAATTCAAATCAATAAGGGTTGCTAGTAACATAACAAAACTTTACAATTATGATTTCATAAAATAATCTTCGACTAATACTAAGTATTATAATAGGAGTTCATGTAGGTTTTCTTTTATTTATTTCATATCAATATTCTTACTATTTGGCTTTAAAAATGGGCATAGTAATAAACTGGCGACATTGACTATACAAGCCTTCCAATAAATATGTCAGTTCCGCTTATATCGAATTTAATAATATGTATATCTTTTTTTTTATAACTTTGAAACCCCACTTCGCTTTTGACTAAAATAAATACAAATAACATCATTATTCAAAGGACGGCACAAAATAGCCTGGTTTACGGCATTCCCTTTTAACATCTCTAACGTTAAGACTCGTGAGTTAGCGTTATAGATATCGTTAAAGATATCAAATTCCTATACATTTTAAAAAAAATCTATAACGTTAACGATCATAGAAAGTAACTCGGCTAGGCCACAGGTGTACTTTGTCTCAATTAATTTTATGTTAGTTTTTAAGTAACTAGCATTCGCGGTGACTGGCGTTCACTCATTAATATTTCGCTTACCTATTTAAGTGTGAATTGCTGAACAGAGTATCATAAAATATTACAATAATCCAGGTTTTAAAATAGAGCAGTAGTAACGTTTTAACTGTCTCTGTGGTGTAGCTGTAGTGTGAGCGACTGCTGTTATATTTTTTTTTATTTCATTTAGTGGTAGACAAGCCACGGCTCATCTGATGGTAAATGGTAACCGTGGCTCATGGACTCAACCATACCGAGAGTATCGTCAAGCCGCTGCTCACCATTTCATTTCACAGATATGCAATTAAAGCATAAACGGCTATCTCCTGCTACAGCCAAAACGCAACGATGTGCTACATGACCGGTCACACAGGAGATGGTGGTACCAACCCGCTCGGGCCCGATACCAAGTGAGTACTCCCGCTTGGTACCCAGCCCTATAACCAGTCATGCAATGGACGATAATTGCTTACTTCCCTTAGTCGCATCATACGACACCCGTGGGAAAGAATGGGGTGGTGACACTTGTATTCTTAATCCGTCACCACACGGATACATATATATAATATACCTATGTATTATTATTGTTATTACAATTAATTACTTATTTATGTGAGCCGTGTGGGGCCGGCTTTAGAATTGTCACACTCCTCTCTACCCACGGGAGTCGTAAGAGCCGACTGAGGGAATACCGGGGGAGTGGGCAGCAGCTCTCCCTCGAGTATTAACAACATCCACTGCGATCGCCAACCTGCCTGCCAAGCGTGGTGATTACGGCATTATCCCCCGTGACGGGACCCCTCGTTGTGGCGTTCTTTTGGCGGGGCCTTTGTCCAGCAGTGGACGTTAAAAGGCTGATGCATGGATGATGGATGGACTTATTTATGTATTGTATTTATTTATCTCTTATTGTTATATTATTATCATTGGTTATTGCCGAAAATCAGTGCTGTTATGCTCATTGCGTAGCAGCAATAAGCTGAGCATTACCCATTTTGTTATGGGCTTTTTGACACCCACAAGGGAGAAGTTTCCGTTAAAAAAAAATCAGCTCAATCGGAAGCCGGGAAGTGTGTCAAATTTAACTTGCAAGATTTGAACGGGACAAGTACAATAAAAGCGTCGCCACGCTAACAGCCGATTTTACCCTCCCTCCGCTTTAGATGTTTCACATCAAAAAGGGTAGACGTTTCCTTTTGTAATAAGTACCATCAATGTATGTTTATTTTTCTACCCTCATTTTTGTGTATGCTTGTCCAAAATAAAGGCTTTTTGTTTCTTTCTTTCTTTCTTATGTAAGTTAAACTAGAGCATTTGTTGCGTTTTATACTAAATAGTAGTTTATGCCTTGCGAAATCTCGTCCTTGTACTAGGGTTCAAACTCGATAACTCTTTGTTGACAGATCACTGTCTTACCTCTGGGCCCTCGCTGATTTATTGTATA
Organism: Leucoma salicis; assembly: GCA_948253155.1. Lineage (NCBI taxonomy): Eukaryota > Metazoa > Arthropoda > Insecta > Lepidoptera > Erebidae > Leucoma > Leucoma salicis. The sequence continues at coordinate 4,540,011 of OX411820.1, read as the reverse complement.
TAAAACTCTGATAAATAAGAAAGTAGTGTTGCGGTGTATTTACAATTTCATTCTTCAAGAGCACTCGAATTTAGATAGTATAGAAAGATTCTCGGTTGGAACGGCGGAAAGCCACTCACTATATATAAATGTACGTATAGCAGACAATTCTACATTAAAATAGAGACGCTGGGAATAGAGCAATAGAGCAAATTCAATAGGTATAGGTCACAGACATTTTCGCTGCCTTAAATAAGTGGGTCTATAATAATTTGACATTTAGAAAATAGGTTAGGTTACTTATTACGAGTACATTTTTACAGTACTCTATAATGTTAATATTTGTTACCATCTATCAGCCTTTTAGGGTCCACTATTGGACATAGGCCTCCCCAAGAATAGGGGATAGTGCCCTAATCGCTACGCTTGGCAGGCGGGTTGGCGATCGCAGTGGATGTTGTTAATACTCGAGGGAGTTCTGTTACCCATCCATCCATCCATCAGCCTTTTATCGTCCACTGCTGGACATAGGCCTCCCCAAAATGGGGGTTTTACCATAATCGCCACGCTTGGCAGGCGGGTTGGCGAGTGCTGTTATCCACTCCCCCGGTATTCCCTCAGTCGGCTCTTACGACTCCCGTTACAATTCTAAAGCCAGCCACACACGCCCAAACAACATTTTTACAGTATTCTATAATGTTAATATTTGTTACAAGCCTAAATAAAAGGTAAATATATTTTGCGCGTAAATTTTGTAGGTGGAGTCTGGAATTTTTGCTAGTTAACAATAGGTTTTCCATCTATTAAGTGGAACTTCCAACTTTTATTACCACTTTGGGGATAAAGACGATATACAGTTAGGTTTAAGTAAAGTGGAAATAGTGAGTGGCAAACAACCATGGTAAGCGATCACCGTAGCATATAGACGATAGCAACACCAGCAGCATCACTCGTGCGACACTCTCTCCAAGAAAAGGGCTAGGAGGTGGATAGATTCGATACTAAGCAAAGTATAGGAAGAGGGTTTGGACCTCCGGTTTTCTCACTCACCATATGAAATGCGCTGTTTCACGATGATCTTTTGTGAGACGGCGACACTTCCCTGATCAAGCCGGCCCATTCATGCTGGGATAGGCTCTATCATGAGAATTTAATTTAAATTGATATTTTTCATGGATGATTATAATTCTAAATTATGATTTTATTAATTTATCTAATTGACGACGACTGCACAGATGGCGGAGTGGTTTAGTTACCGGTCTCCCGCCCGCGTGTTGTGGGTTCGATTGCCACACAGGACAACTCTTTGTGTGAACCACAACTAGTTGTTTGAGTCTGGGTGTACTTTGTATCCATGATTTTTTTATTGCTTATGATGGCAGACGAGCCACAGCCCACCTGATGGTAAGTGGTAACCGTTACTTATGGACTCAACTATACCGAATGTATAGTCAAGCCGCTGCGCACTATTTCATTTCTCAGATGTGAAATAAAAGAATAACCGACTATCTTCTGCTACAGCCAAAACACACTGACGTGCTTCATAACACACAGGAGATAGTGGTACCAACCCGTTTGGGCCCAACAGCAAGTGAGTACTCTCACTTAGTACCCAGTCCTACCACCAGTAATGCAATTGGTGATAATTGCTTACTTCCCTTAGTCGCCTTATACGACACCCGCGGGAAAGGATGGGGTGGTGACACTTGTATTATTAATCCATCACCACATGGAGTTAAGTCGTCCGCGATACAAGGGTTATTCCATATTGCAAGTGGTTGTCTTTAAAAAAAATACAAAAAACAAAACAAAATAGGAATGAGCGGCCCATCAATGCGAAGCATTGTCACAAAGTATTATGACAAAGCGTGTATTGAAAATTAAGTGGACATATTCGTCTTTATGACCAACGCCATCTATCGGAATGCATTTACATGCATCAATCCAATATAGTAAGTTAAATTTTGCAATTAAAATTCATATTTTTTATGGCGTCTTTATGACAATGTTTAAAAAAACATTGTCATAAAGACGCCATCACGTCTTTATGACAATGTTTTTTTAAACATTGTCATAAAGACGCCATCAAAATGTCGTAAAGACAAATGTGATGAGCAAATTGGAATGACCAAATAGGTCTGTACGATATTTCAGTGGTTAGAGCACTTCCCTGGATTGTAAAAGAATACAAAAAATCTCTTTTTCTTTACTCACAAATAATTTTTACTTTAAAATGTAGCGGAGCATGTGAAATGCTAAAAAATATAGATCAAAAATGTTAAAAAAATCGCGCCATCAAATAGTAAGAATTTTAATTGCTAAATTAAACTTACTATATTGGATTGATAAATGTAAATGAATTCCGATAGATGGCGTTGGTCGTAAAGACAAATGTGATGATGAAATTGGGATGACTAAATAGGTCTGTACGATAGCACAGTGGCTTCCCCAGCACTTTCTCAAATTAAAAAAGACGCGGGTTCGATTCCCGCTCGTACAAAAAATGTCTTTTTCCTTATTCACAAATAATTTGTACATTAATATAGATCAAAAATCAAGTTGACAGTTCTACACGCTATGAAAACATGAGAAAACACGAGGAGAAAACGTTTGATTATATGACTTATTATTGTATTAAGCAAATCGGTTGGACAGAATGGCCGGACGAACTCATAATAGATTTCGTATTGGTTTTTAATACCGATTCACTAGCAAAGCCGGCCACGCGTTGCTATGGCACAACAATACGTTCAATCTATATAATTAAAAATATAAGTGATTTGTACTAACTTAAAAAATAGGATTATTTTTTGTCTGCTAATTAGGGTAAAACCGTTAGAGATGGCCATACGGGAGAGATGGCCAGTCGAAATATTTTCCAGTAATATGAACTAGATGGTGTTGTGTGGTGATTAGTTCACTTCGTGCAGCGCTCAGGAGCTGAAGGCGATGGAAACTTTGCATAAAAATAAGTTAATAAGTAAGTAAATAAGCATTTGTTATACATAGTATTGCTAAAATTTTATACTAGGTTCATATTTGAACTTGAAATGATATCTTTTTATTTAGTTACTTGTATTTTCCTGCATTTTGCGTACTTCGCATAAATATATGTTCGTTGTAATCCCACAACGGCGGTCAATTTGTTTATTGTTACTTCAATATTCGGTATGGCTGTCTCTCCCATACAAAAAGGAGAGATGGCCATATACACTGGGGCTTAGATGGCCACATAAGTTCATTTTATTTTTTTATATTTTGTAGTATGCTTGTTTGTTACAGGTGCCAAATCATTATTAAAGGAAGGCTATTGGTACTCGTGATACCTGGAGCGAAGATTTATTGAAAGCCGTGATTAACTCCACGTCAGAAAAATACATAACCCCAGCCATATTTTTAGAATGGCTTAAATTTTATTTTATACAGCTGGAAAAGTTTTATTGTTGCTTGACGGACATTCCACCCATTGTATTTCAGTGTAAATGCTTGAATATGCTAATCAAAATGACATAATTTTGATATCTATACCTAGGCACACTTCGAAAGTTTTTTAACTCCTTGACCAAACAGTGCTAAAATCGCTAAAACATAATTTCTACGAACAGTGCCGGCTATGATTAGATCAAAATCAAGGTCGCTGGATCACAAGACTAGCATTTGGTTCTCATCTGTTTCTGGATTTAAGGCATGAGGCGTTGTTCCTTTTAATACAGAGCAAAAATACCATGCTTTCTCTAACTTGTCTTAAAAAATCAGTGGCAAAGATAAAGAGACACCTTCTCGAATTATGAAAGAAATATCTCCTATTCCACAAAAAATAATAGAAGCCCGTAAACGTAGTAAGTAACTTGGCAAGCTTATAACTTCCAATGAGCACACAGCAGTAAGAAGAAGCAAGGAAGAGGAGAAAAAGTAAGCGTAGAGTTAAGCAAAAAAAATGTTATTATAACCAAAGAAAATAAGAGTGATAAACCCGTCACAGTAAGAAAACGTAGAGCGGTTAGACAGATTACAATGAGTAGCTCCGATGAAGATAGTGATGAACCAATAATATGTGATACTTCGTTCGAAGACGATATAGAAAATGAATGAGATAACTGCGCGGGATGTGGCGAAAATTATTATAAAACACGTCTTGTTGAATATTGTCTGCAATGTTTAATTTGTGACATGTGGGTACACGAAAATCGTACAGAATTCGAGGATATGTGTTAGTTATGTGTACAAGAAAAGAAATATGATCTAAGTAAGTAAAATTATTGGAAAACGAAATGGAAAAGGCAAATCTAACATTGGCCATCTATCCCGTGATACTAAGGCCAACTTCCCCTGATGCGCTGGGTGAGATGGCCAACTACGTTTTTTTTTAAGTACATTTCATACGTCGTTTATATTATAAATATCTTTACCTTATGTTGATTTTTCAAAGACAGATTATTAATGATTATTTTAAAAATAAATATTTAATTATAACATAAACATTTTTAATTTTATGACGTTTCAAAAAAACTATGGCCATCTCTAACGAACTTACCCTATTATAATATTATTATATTCAATCGTAAAAACAAAACACTGATATTGTTAATTTTGCTATAAAAAAGGACTACTTACTTACTACGTTTTTTACGACTATTTGTCGGGATAAAAACAATCCTATCTGTCAAGTTTGACCAAACTGCAGACAGTGTACAAAGGAGAATGCCCATCACCCATACAAAAAAATGCCTGAAATGTACAACAATGAAATATACGCCAAAACGTACTACAAATCTTAGGAAACCCAATGTAATATCAATTATTATCAAAAAACTAGGTAGTAACCAGTTCCAAACATTTCTTTAAACATAGGTTAAGTTATGGTAAGAATATTATGCAATAATAAAACAGCAATACGTAAACGTTTTTATTGTTTTATCATTAAAAAACTAATATCATCAGCATCAACAAACTGAGCAGGAGGATAAATATTAATTTAGTATCGCGCTAGTGCTAAAAAGTAGTAATATAAGTAATGCAATAATTATCTTTTTTTATTTATTCACTCCTTGATTTATTCTACTCTTTGATGCAATATGTCAAACTGTCATTAAGGCAAAGGACATGTGTTTCATACAGCCATGATACGTTTTCTATTTTGAAAATAATTTGATTTTAATTTATATTGATACGCATATATTATTTTAATTATATTTACGGTACATATAAGTTGAATTATATTAAAATAATGATAACTGTGGACTAATTCTATCCTACTCCAAAAATCAATAAGAATGAATTAGCCGGATATCAAGTTTAATATTTTAATGGTTGTTATATTTTTGCCCTAGTCGAACAAACTTGAGAATTATTTCATTATACATATTTTATTCTAAATAGAATTAAGGACTATTAATAGTGACTGACCATTTCAGGCATTTTTTGGGCATTTCTCTTTTATTATAATCGCTTGATTAGACGGGCTTCGTGGCGTAGTCGGTAGTGTAACCGACTTCCATGCACGAGGTCGTGGGTTCGATTCCCACTCAGGACAATTATTTGTGTGATGAACACAGATATTTGTACTACGTCTGAGTGTTTTCTATCTATAATAACTATGTATTTACAAAAAAAAGTAATACTTGTATCATATCCATAATCTGGTACCCATAGCACAAGCGTTAAGCTAAGCTTAAGTTAAGTTTAGTTTGGGACCAGAGGACGTTGTGTAAAATGTCCGTGAATATTTATTTATATTTATTTTACAACCAATTTAGACACTTTTTTCTAACTATCGCTTAATTTTCCCACATAAGGTTAAATATTTGTCAACCTTGAAAACATAAAAAAAAAATATTGCTGTTTCAAGTGTGGCCATCTAGGCGCTCCGTCTATGTGTATTTAGTCTGAGGATCCATCCATCCATCCATCAGCCTTTCAACGTCCACTGCTGGACATAGGCCTCCCCAAGAGAACGCCACAACGAGCAGTCCCGTCATGGGGATAATGCCGTAATCGCCACGCTTGACAGGCGGGTTGGCGATCGCAGTGGATGTTGTTAATACTCGAGGGAGTGCTGCTGCCCACTCCCCCGGTATTCCCTCAGTCGACTCTTACGACTCCCATGGGTAGAGAGGGGTAGGACAATTCTAAAGCCGGCCCCACACGGCCTAGTCTGAGGTATAACATTTATATAGTCTGAGGGTATAACATTTATATCTAATAATTATATTGTGTCAATCTCACGATAATTTCAAAACAAATTAACTGTTCTTGTTTAACTATAAAATTGTTTGATTAACAATCTTATTAAGTCAAAGAAACGCTTATATTTTTGTAAATATCTTCTAACCTTACAGAAACGAGAACGAATGGGGTGGAAAACAGGCAAGGGTGTCTAAGTATATCGTTAGGAGGCTGTGTTATTTGCATAAGGCACCGCGTCGGCTGTGCCAAGGTGCGTGGTGTGTCGCATGCTAAACTTGTACCTGATGAAACTTTTAATCAGATAATGTACCCTTCAATTTAGACTTAGAAACAATCTTATACTAAGTTTATGACGAAACCATTTGTTTTGTTTTTGTGATATATTTATTTACTAGCTCACTCGGCGAACTTTGTTCCGCCTTAGGGGCAATAAATGAGCAGATTTTGGATTTTATTTTTATTAAGATAATAAATATAAATAAAAAATCAAGTATTTTAAAGATTCTTTATTGGCTATGTATTTTGATGCATGGGTTGCACTCTTCAGTGAAGCACCTTGTGATAGACATTTTTCGTTTTATTATCAGGCGCAAGAACAAATAACGCAGATGATTTTCCGACCCGTGAACATATAATTGACCATGAGAAAAACATGGATTTTCTTGATTCAGACCACAAATTTTCAAGAATTTGCCTTGTGATTTGTTAATCATGGCAAATGCAAGACGGATCGGAAATCGAAGTCGTTTAAACTCAAACGGCATATCGGTTGGGATCATCGGGATCCTCGGAATGAGAACTTCCTCACCTTCGAATTTTCTTTTGAGTATCGTGGCGTAAATCATACTGTTGATCAATTTACTTACCACCAAACGCGTTCCGATGCACAGTTTTGGTTGTTTTATGTTTTGAAGCATGATAATTATCTACGGAGCGAACCTTTAGTCGTAAATTGTGCGGTGGTAAGCCAGGCATATCCAAGGAGTTTAATTCAATTGGATAGTTGGTGGCTTCATCTTTATTTGTTACACAGTCAATAGATTTGAATAATTGCAGTGTACCAATGATTTTATTCTGAATTATGTAGTTTAAGTCATCTACATCTTTAATATTTAGCCGCCAAAATTGCTCGCTCACTCAACCATTCATTATTTTTGTGGTTAGTAATGATGTTTGGGAATACTTTATTGATGAGTTCGTCATTCGATGAGACAAAGTTACAGAAATTCGGAGGAAATAAAATCAATCCGCTCGATGCATCGACAGATACTCAACCATTACCGATAGTTAGCTATTGCTCAGAGAAATCTTCAGCAGATGTATCGTTCAGCAATGCAACTCTCATATTTGTTGTCAGCTGAAGTATTTTCACATAGCGCCATAGATTCAATGATTTAACATAGCATCACGCCTGTATTCCCCGAAGGGGTAGGCAGAGGTGTATTACACACCCACGACTCGCCAGCTATGTTGAAGTCCCACGTAATAGAGGGCGAGCCTATTGACGTCTACCGGGCACATTTCCAAACTCCGGGCTGTTACTGAGAATTTTTCTTTTTAGGAAAAAGCTCAATAATATTGCCCGGCCCCGGGATCGAACCCGAGACCTCATGATTAGCAGTCGCATACACTACCGCTACACCACCGAGGCAGTTAAGGCAAGCGTTTATTTCGTCAGCAGCAGTTGATCTTGGAATTACTGGCAATGTTTGATGAAAATTGCCAGACAGTAAAATCACTGCGCCTCCAAAATATCTCGAGTCATTGCGTAGATCTTTCAATGTTTGGTTAAGTGCTTCCATTGTACGTTTATGCGCCATTGTGCATTCGTCCCAGATGATGATTTTTGATGCTGATAAAAGTTTGGCCATTGCGAAGTGTTTTGCAATATTAGAAGAAAGAAAGAAAGAAATATTTAGTATACAGATTAACATAGGTATCGCAATAATAAAACTGCAGGAATGGGTAGCCAACTCAGCATAAGCCAGATGAATTCATCCAGCGCTGGTTTTCAGTTGGCAACCTGACGGGGTGATTCACCGTGAGACGTGGGCAAAAGTGGTGGAAGGAAAACAAATAAAAAAAAAATAAAGAAAAAGTATACAAACTATGTAGAAATTATCTGTAAATATATAGGTAATAATAAATTATTGCAAATTGTAAAATATGATAGTAAAATACAGTCATGTATAATAACATAAACATAAAAAATAAAAATAAAATTAAATAGGGCATGGCTTAGAATAGTATTTATTAGGTCTTCGAACACAATCCACTGCTCCGATTTTGATGCATTAGTATGATTTCCATAGATGTATTATTGCTAAGGTAGGTTATTAATATTTGTGTGCGGCATGAATATATTAGCGTAGCGAAATTCTCAAATTATTAAGATACAATATTCCAGTTATTATTCAATCGTAAGTTAAATAATAGTTATATAATGGATAAATTTATATTAGATACTGATTCCTGTTTAATTTGATGCGCAAGGAGATACGCTTTAAGTTTATTTTTAAAATTATTAATATTCCTTAAATCTCTGATAGGAGGAGGAATGTTATTCCATATCTTTGATGCGGCATACTTGAAAGTGCCGCGGAAAGCTGTTGACTTGTGGGGTAAAACAGACAGTTGCAAAGCACAACGTCGATTTAGGAGCTGGCGATCTCTTTTAACTGGAACTAATTTTGCGTGTAGGTATGACGGATGCTTATGGTTTAATACTCCAAAGAGAAGACATGCCAAATGTAGTTTTCTGCGTAGTTTAATTTTTAGCATTGAGTGCTTATTTAAAAATGGTGTTACATGTGTACTGGGCGGTATATGGAAACAAAATCTAGCACAGGCGTTTTGGACTCGTTGCAGCAATTTTTCAGTACGTACGAGAAGTCTGGGTCCAAAAACTGTGTCGGCATAATTTAATTTAGATAATATTACGGATTCAACCAAGAGTATACGTAGTTCCTGACTAATATAGGGCCGCATGTTATATAGCACTTTCGGCCTCTAGGCGGTAGAAGCAGTTTTGTACACATTCCGAGTTGTGGTTTTCAAACCTGAGTTCTTGGTCCATTTCTACTCCCAGATAACGCGCTTTACTGACTCGCTCTATGCTTTCTTCCTTCAGTTTCACCACCACCGATGCCGACGGACAGCATTGCAATTTATCTAGCTGATTCTTAATTCCGAAAATCATATATTTTGTTTTTGTGGGATTTAAGATAAGAGAATTGCGACTAGACCAGTCTAATATTCACACGAGTTCCTCATTTATGTCATTAATAGCAGCTATGTAATTTTCAGGTTTAAAAGAAATATAAATTTGTAGGTCATCTGCATAAATATGATACTGACATTTTTTATGACGTTTATTATATCCGCAGTATTTCTATACTTGATAAAATATGATGATAAAGAATGATGGTCCTAAATTGGACACCTGTGTTACACCCTTTTCCACAGGCGTTACGTTAGAAGCAGTACTTGATCCATTCGCATCATGGATTTCCACAAATTGCATATGATTACAAAGCTATTGAACCATTATATTGCACCATAATCAAATCCGTGAAATGCCATTTTCAAAAGAAGAAGTGGTATATTTACTGAATCAAATGCTCGAGAGTAATCTTATAGAACTAGTATAGTACAGAGGCCCTCATCTTGAGCAGTCAGAATATTGTCTGTAACATCCAACAGCGCTGTGGTAGTGCTACGACCTTTCCTGAATCCTGACTGGACCTCGGGTAAAATATAGTTACTTTCAAGGTATTTTGTTAGTTGTGTGTTGACTACTTTTTCCAGGACTTTAGAAAGAAGTGTCAGAATGCTGCAGAATGCCAGCAGAATGCCTTAGATCTTTGAGATCAGTAGGGTTGTTATTTTTAGGTGTAGGGTGTACAACAGCTACCTTCCAGAGTTCGGGAAATGTTGATGTTTTAATTGAAGTATTCACAATATTAGTTAAATAATCTAATGTTTGCGGTAAACATAAAAGAAACATGTTTAGTGTAATGTGATCATATCCTTCCGCATTGGATTTAAGTTCAGACAGGACCTTTGCGACAGCAAATGTATCTACGGTGTTTAAAGAAAATTTATTATCATTAAATCTATGAAACTCGTAATATGAAAGATACTGACTGATAGTGGTATATTTACACTTGGGGTATTTAAAAAATAAGCATTAACATGGTTGGGGACAGTCAGATTTAAAGGTAATTATTACTACACGGTTTTTAGGAGGTAGCAGAGTAGTTTTAAGATTTTTCCATAATAATTTAGGTGTATTAATTTTGTTATTAATATTGCGTTTAAAATATGCCCGTTTTTCATAAAATATAGATTTATTTACTATTTGCTTAAGCTCTTTGTAGTATGCTTTCTTTGATTCTAATTTAGTGTTTAAGTACTGCTTATGGGCTCGGTTGCGCATATTAATCATTAACTTGATAGTAGAGGTAATCCATGGATATGATTTTTCCTTTACAGTTACCGTCCTAAGAGGAGCGACTATTTCAAAAATAGCTATTATGTTAACTATGAGGTACAAAACTAAATCATTCACATCTTGTGACGTTTCTGACCTAGTGCAATTTATTGAATTTAGGTAATTATTTAGTTGTTCCACAGATACATCGTTGAGGTTTCTGTAAGTAGCGACCATCGGTGGCATTTTATCTCTTTTAAAATTAAATGTTTCTGACAACCAAGCGTGCCCGCCGAGAGCACGTACCATATCAATATCCATGTCACGAATTTTAGCATTTGTACACACCAAATCGATAAGTGTCTGGCTACGTTCAGTATAATGGGTGGGCGCAGTTACATATTGTTTTAGATTAAGACAACTTAAGAATGTCATAAGTTTAAATGTTTTTATGTCAGACTGATTCAAATAATTAATGTTAAAATCACCAGTATGTATTATGTTATCGCAATACAACATGGAGTTTATACTGGAAGTTAAAGCATCAAAGAATATGTCTACGTTCTGCCATGGTGGTCTATACGCTGTACCAATTCCTAGTCTCTTGCCAGAGTCATTTAAGACAAGCCACATCTGCTCCACCGTTTCATGTGCTGGCTCCAATGGATGTTTATATATACGTACGTTTGTACCACACTTGATATAAAATCCAACTCCGCCACCGCGGCCGGCCGGCCGGCGGTATTACATGTTGGTTCTTCAATAGTTTGAAGATTTAACGGTAATTTTAATGCTGAATGAGCCACTGGCATCCTTCTAATAATGTGGCTGCTATTCCAGAAGAAACAACTGCAACCGCAATGTTGGATCTCGCACGAATAGAGGCTAAAAATACTGACATGAGGGATGTCTTACCAGTTCCACCAGGGGCATCCTGAAAATATAGACCACCATTTCGATCATCAATTTCCTTCATTAATGTATCTTAAACTTCCTTTTGTTGGGGATTCAACAGGGGTACCTTCGTTTGAATTACTAAATCTAATTCCTGATGATCATATTCACGTTCCCGTTCCAATTCTCGATCAAATGCGCCATTCATTTCACTATTTGGCGCTGGCATTCCTAACCTGACTAATAAGCTACCTCACATGAGGTAACACAATATGACATCGATCAAGAGTAAAGCCCGATTATGTATTTCCTTATTCATCTCATGATCGGGATTTCTTGAACTGACACGAATTTAAATATGTCTTCTGACATATTATCCTTGTATTTGTGCCACAGGTTAGATGAGTTTGATGGTAAGCATATCGAAATGATGATAAAAAATAATGTGCGTATCTGACTTGGCGATGCAGAGATAATTGCTTCAACGATTATCGTATCCGAGTGGGTATCGTTTTCTAGTAAATTGAGTTCTTCACATGCAGCACGATATGTTGGGAATATTGTACCATTAACAGTCCGTAGTGACTCAGATGACGTTGGCCCACGCACATGTCAGTTGCGTTTTGTTATACCACGTTTTATGTCCCGTTACACAGGAACGGGATAAATAAAAAAAAAGTATGCTATGTCTCCCTACCAATTTTCAGCCAAGTCGGTTCAGCCGTTCTGTTATAAATAGTGTAACTAACACGACTTTCTTTTATATAATAGATAAGGGATAGTCCCTAATCACGAGATGTTTTTTAGTAATCGTAATTTTTCTTTGTTTATACTATATGGTTGGCGAACAAGCATACGGCCTATAAAAGCTAGCAAAATAAGAGGTATTGTGTGTCGCCATCTCCAAGGAAAGGGATAGGAAGGATAATAAGGAGAGTATATATGTAGGATACTAAGGAGAGGATAGGAAGGATAATAAGGAGAGGATAGAGAGGGGGTTTGGCCTCCGGCGCTTATGGGGCACGCTATTAATGCATCAATTATCTGCTGTATGTGCCCCTTTTTGGTCCGTTGTAAAAACATGGTAGGTACATTATTTTTGTAACATATCAGCCTTGGACGTCTATCTTCTAAGGACACCCGTGATCATGAATGCTGTAAAGTATTCGAAACGTCGGTATAGTAGTAAAATCAAGTAAACGCGATAGATTCCGTAAACGTAGATTTATTTCAAAATACATTATTTTTATTAATTTACTATTTAAAAAAAATTATGTGTGTTGTACACAATTTATCAGTTCCTCGTAAAGGAAAATATTGCGAGAAAACCTCGAAAACCTACATTCTTGAAAGCTTTCCTTGAAGGCTGATGAAATCTGTCAACCCAAACTGAAAAAAAATAGGCAAGGAGGATTGCATTTGGGCGAAGTTACAGTGCACAGTGGAATAATAATAATAATAAATATTCAAAGACATTACACACGACGTCCTCTGGTCCCAAACTAAGCTTAACGCTTGTGCTATGGGTACTAGATAAGTCGGTTACACTACTGACTACGCCACGAGGCCCGTCAATAATTAGTAAGTGAGGATTATTTTTCCCGCCAAAAGGAGAATGATTGCATACATGGTGAGATGAGTGAGGCGTAATTTACCGTGGTGTTAGAATACAATTGGTTCGAGTACTTGACCTTGAATGATTTAATTGTGAAAAAACATAGGTAAAATAATAACAATCATCAGAATGGCGGTGCCGTGGTCCGCCACCTGCCACGTCTCGTTCCCACTCGACAAAAAGTGAGCAGTGGAAGGCCGCTTTATGACAAGTGGCAATCCATTGTCCTTACCTTCCACTCTGGGAAAAGGGCGTGAATCCATGTACCTATATATTTAACGTAAATAAAATTAGTAATAAATTATTATTATATCATCCAAATAGTCTTATTACGCTCTTCATGCTTTTGTTACTTTAAAACATTTTGACGTGACAACGTCTTATAAATTGGTTTGACCGGGTGACACTTCAAGAAACTGCGTTACGCTCCGCTCACGTTATGCGCTCACAATGAGAGCGAGTGAGAGGCACGCGTCCCTTCCACTCGGGCATGGTTAGCCCGCCTAAGAGCGAGAGAGACGAAGAAATAAAATTTTGTTAATATGAAATTCAGTGCGAGATTCTTTGTATAAATTAATGTTTTAAATATAATTCTTTGTATAAATAAATGTTTTAAATTGTTACTATTATTTCATCCTTCTTCCTACTATACGAATGAATATTCACATTAAAATTATTTTACCACTCAAAGTCGTTGTCACGTAAAACTTTCGCCCGTATACCGACTTTACAGGCAACCAATTTTTTTTTGGTTTTCTTGTTGGTATAGCGATTGTTTCGTGTTCTATTGACCTAAACTAGCTTAAATTTGACTAAATAAACAAGGGTGGTTAATTTCAACCCCTAAAAATTTGACTTTTTATATAAATATTTCTATACAAAAAATTTTTTACACTCACATTAAGTTACCATTAATTTTACTTTTTCAATAATCTTATAGGCTGAAATAAAAAAAAAACAATTTAAGGATTTGATTCCTTATCCCAATCAAATATTTACCTTAAGTATTGCGTTGCACTTTTATTTATAGCTTAATCATTTCAGATTAGGTTAATAAATTAGAAAGTGCTCTTAAAACATATAAGGTTCATATTGCTTTGTATGATTAAAATATACGGACAGATCATCAGTCAAGACGAGACGCTGTCGTTAAGAGAATGAACGAAATAATCAGCTAAAAGCATCTCACTGGCCTTCCAATTGAAGGATGTTTTATACCATGTGAAAAAAAGTATAAAAGAAATTGATTGAAATTAATGACATTAGTAAAAATACTCATATTCAAACATTTTAGATCTATTTCTTTTAGAAATTGACATGCTCCGCTACTTTTTAAAGTACAAATTATTTGTGAATAAAGAAAAAGAGATTTTTAGTAGGGATATCGCCTCCGAGGTCGGAGACGTCGATCTCCGCCCGGGCCTTCCTCAGAATGGCCTGATAACTCAGGCCTGCTTCCGCCTCCGGCAGCATGGTGATCACCACCGCTGTCGTTTTCGCGGCTTCTTTTTGGAGCCGGGCTTGCCCCCCGGCGCTGCAGGCTCCATGGCTTGGGCAGCAACCGCAGATACCCTCTTCTTTTAATCCCGGGACTTCTTCCTCCCGCCGTCCACAGTCTGCCAGCCCCCGTCGCAGGGTGCAGGACGTGGCGGGTGGTGGTATTTGGGATTCCCGGGGTACGCTTGCTGGGGAAGTACACCAGTTGTACCCTCCGGAGGTATACATTCAGTCAAGAAAGTATTGGGAATGGATGATTTGTTTATGGTTCCAAATTCAAATTTTTGTTTTTTTTTTGTTGTTGTTAGATTGGCACAACTGTTATCCATTTTGGCGCAGAGTTTGAGTTGCATCTGTTATTTATATTAAATACAGTGCTGTTTTTAGTTATATCGTATCTAGTGTGTATTGCGAATTTCATAATGGACAAAACATCGAACAAAGAGTTGGTCTTGAATTTTGCATCGCCAATGGAATTTTGCGTTCGGAGTCACTGAAAATGTTACAGAAGGCTTACAGTGAATCGACTTTATGAAAAACACGGTTTAAAAGCGGTTGAGATGTGATGGAAGATTAAAATTTGCCTCGCTCTGGTCAACGTCTGCAACTTAAGTTAACATTGCAAAAGTGAAGGAAATAGTGAATGAAAATCCTCATTCAACTTTGAGAGAGATAGCCGCCGAACTTTCTGTGTCTCACGAGTCGATCCGTACCATTTTAAATAATCACTTGGGTATGAAACATGTTTCCGATCGGCTAGTCCCAACAGATCTGAATTTTCTCCAAAAACTCAGTCGCATGAGAGTCGCTGAGGACTTGCTAGA
Source organism: Leucoma salicis (assembly GCA_948253155.1). NCBI lineage: Eukaryota > Metazoa > Arthropoda > Insecta > Lepidoptera > Erebidae > Leucoma > Leucoma salicis. Next base: position 4,524,584 of record OX411820.1, on the reverse strand, counting down.
ACGAGTTAATTCCGACCCAACATTCATGAAACGCATTGTTAGTGGTGACAAGACGTAGGTTTACGAGTTTGACATGCAAACTAGTCAACAAGCTTCTGAGTGGCGACTTCCAACTGAACCGAAACCGAAAAAACCACGCCAAAGTCGATCAAAAGTCAAAGTCATGTTGACTGTTTTGTTTGACTATCGCGGTGCCGTGCACTCGGAATTCTTGCGAGGAAGTCAAACGATAAATAAAGAATATTATTTGAGCGTTATGCGGCGTTTAAGAGAGCAAATTCGACGAAAAAGGCAAGATTTGTGGAAAGAAAATTCTTGGATTTTGCACCACGATAATGCGCAAAAGGCCATTATTATAAATGAATTTTTGTCCAAACACTCAACAAATACCATCGAGCAACCACCATATTCACCAGATATGACTCCAGCCGACTTCTTTCTTTTTCCCAAACTCAAATTACCACTTCATGGCACCCGTTTTCAATCAGTAGAAGACATAAAGGAGAATTCGGGGCGAGAACTGAACTCAATTCCGGAAACAGCGTTTAAAAAATGTTTTGATGATTGGATTATTAGTATATATATATTGGTTATTCTGGGGGGGGGCCACTATGGCCCTGCTGACCCTCCACGGCGGACGTCTGGCCTGTCCACTCTGCCCTCTTCTGATCAGAGGGACACGCGGAGACCCGTCCGCTGCCGGGATTCAGCCGCCGGCACTAGAGTGCTGAAGTTGCCCGGGGTGCACCAACACGGAGGTATCCCGACCCGCACCCCATGGAGTCCTTACCTCCCGATTGGTGCAGGTGTTATCGGGGCAAGGTTGCTTCGGCAGATATCTGCACATACGCTCCGTGTGCGGATGCGTCGCTCAGTGGAGGCCCGAAAGGGTAAACCGCCGGCGGGCCACTGAAGTAATCCAACACAGTACCAGTGGCCTGTCAACACAGGCGGAGAGATGCACACAGTGGGTTTCTTTAGTGGGTGAGGGCCCCACACTACCCTGTTCGTTGTACCCGAACGACGGGGTGTGCGGTTAAGTACATTATGCAGCCTAAAAAAAAAATTGATGAAGCTTTTTTTATTTGATAGCTCTTTATTAGACTTAAATACTGGTATACGTCCTATCTCGCTACACTATCGGAAACCTGAGATATAACCTAAAAAGTAGCTTTTACGTATGGCGGAGTGGCGGGCAATGGCCAATTGGGAAATAAAATACCAGCAAATGAATTTCATGAAAGTTTGAGTCTGGTTTGTAGTTGGAAGCCACCGTGGAAAGTGAGGATTGATGCCACCTAACAAGATCATGAAGTAAGTGATTTATTCATTGTCCAAGAACAAAACTTGACGTGACCTTCTATAAGTGTTAGAGAAATCTCAGACAAGGAAGACATTGAAAGAACAAATGGTAAAGTATACAAGCATTATTTCAGCTACAGCTATAAATTGGCAGCAATCGCTAACAGCGAATAGATTATTTGATCATAGGTACTATTTAAAAAATGAGGTCTCGGGTTCGATTCCTGGGTCGAGCAGTGTTATTGAGCTTTTTCGTAAAAAGAAAAATTCTTAGAAGCAGACCAGAGTTTGGAAATGTGCCCGGTAGACGGTAATAGACTCGCCCTATTACGTGGGATTTAAACATAATTGGCGAACCATGGGTGTGTAAAATATACCTCTGCCTACCCCTTCCGGGATACAGGCATGATGCTATGTTTTTTATGTTACTATTTAAAATGTGGAAAATGTTCAAATCGCTACAGTGTGCGATTTCTACTTCACGAACGTTGAACGTTTTGCGCATCTATCAATCATTTAATACCGCCACAGTTTTTGTATTTCACAATTAAATTTAATTGCGTAAAACGTCTACCATATTTTAAGCGCTTTTAATATCAATGTTTTTATGACTCAAAAGTAAAAATCAGCACGACATAAATTCAGCTTACAACCCTAACGAACTTAATCCTATAAAAGAGAACGAAGCTTATGCGTATCTACAATCGTAGCAACATAAACGTAAATGTCAATAACACCAACGAATATACGCTTTGACGAATTGGTATATTCACGCGGGGACTTCTATACTATTATAAAGCTATAACAGAGCTGTGTCTGTATATTTAAGATGTTTGAGAAAACAATACTGTATTATGCTTTATGGTGTATCAGAACATAAAACATTTTTTTTAGTTATTTTGTTTTGTTTGTAACGAACAATCGCAATCGCAATGCGCATCATGCTAAAACTACTGAACGGATTTTGATGCAACTTTTTTTATTTAATAGCTCTTGATTAGTCTTGAAAACTGGTAAGCATTTTATCCCGCTACTATATCGGGAACTTGAGATATAACCTAAAAACTAGCTTTTGGCGGGTGTGACGGTTCCGCTGGCAAAGGCTAGTCAGAATATATAAATACGTCACTCTTTAAATTAATTATCTCCATTTAAAAATTGTTATCTTGCAGTACCCATCATTTTTTCTACGACAATTAAGTAAGAACATAAGGAGTTAATTATAAATAAGTATAATGAACGACTAATCGTACCTAACTTTTGACTTAATTTCTTTCAACCATAACTTTTACGTCTCATTTGCCCTAAGTAAACGTATCGCTTCATCTTTCATAATGGCGAATGAAATTAAGTACTTGGCAGGCTCAATATACTTGTAAAATGAAGATCGCTTTTAAAGCAATGAGTATTATTATAATATGTTTTACTGATTGATTTTAATAGAGGACTATAACAGGCCACGCAGAAAGTTTTTCGAAATAAAGTTTTTTTTTTGTATAGGTAAGGCACTGGCCACTTCCAATTATTTTGAAAAATTTGTTTATTTAAAAGTAAAAATACCAATGTTCGAATTTCGAATTTCCCTCCACATTTTTTCGAGAGCCAAATAAAATTATCGTGTCTTATTTAAAAATAGATCTACATACACACAGAACATTTTGTTCTCGATGTCAAAATGAAGAACGAAATGTAAAGAACACAATGAAGATCAAAATTCAATAGAACAAAATGTCTTAAACGATGATTTTCTACTCTTCTTATTTTATTATGAGCAGGATCAAGGCACACACAGCACAGTAAGAACATGACGCTGCACGGTACCTTATGGTTATAAGTCTAGAGATGAATAGACTCAAAAAAAATATAAATGCACAGGGCAATACATTGTTTACAAAGGAAAGTGCTCAGGGTGGCACTTTGTCTCACACTCGTCCGGTAACATTCAACATTTGAATCACCGACTTGTTACTAACGTGATGTGCGGGGTAAAACTAGCGATATGGTTATAGGTAAGAGTTTATGTAATGTTTTTGTAGTAAGTAATTTGAAGGCTTTTTGGTATGCAAGAACCATCAGCCTAACGCAAACTTAAAACCAACATCGTTATTTTCTGACCATAGGTAAGTTTAATATAATCAAACAAGTCCTAGTCGAAGTCAAAGTCATAGGCAAGTCAAAGTCATGCTTTAGTAAAGTGGTGGCGACCTTACTTGAAGTTTCTATGCAGTTATGGAGGCAACACGAAAAAACACGTTGTGCTACATTACATCACTTGCCAACCACGTACATACACAAACAGTAATACAAAAAACCCATCACCTTTACACACTAGTACTTCAAATAACACACACAGTTTTGGTAAATAATGCAGAGCGACAACATGATCTTTTTCATGTTCCCGCCAAAACTCCAAAATAAAGTGTGGACGCTACCACAGATCTTCAAGGATGTATTTTTACATATTGTCTTTTACCTATACATTTTTCTTACACATTATAAATTCAATGGCAAAATTTTATCCGTTGTTTGCAATTGGATACTTAGTACAAAACATCATTATATTTATGAAGGGATTTGGCAACTGGGGTTGTTAGTAGATTTGGTATAACATTTGATAGTAGTAACGGTTGGCTCACAAACGAATTCTACTACGAGTAACTTCTAATATGAGCATAATGTCTAGGATACAGGCCCCACAGAGTGCGATAACAAGCTATTTTTTAAGCGCGTATCTAATAAATATTTTCTGAATAAAAATCGAATTTTTGGAAATGAAGCATAGAGCGTCAATTCTTAAACCAATATGGCATCTCAGTTTTTCAGTTTTTTTCCATTGATTGAGCGACGTGACAATTATTGTAGAACTTTGAAAATACGATTATAAGTTTAGTAAGTAGTCATGGTGAACGCAGAACGCTACCACTAAACCGCCCGCACTGTCGCCATCGCCTTAACTATAGTTATTATAACTACGTAACGAGCCTTATGCAACAAGGGGTTTTGAGCACTTATTTCGTTAATTAAGTTAGATGTGTAGCTAATACGTTTTGTTGCGCTTGTGTGGTGAAACTAAAGTCAACTTAAATGCACATCAATCCTTAATATATTTGTACGAGAATATAAACGAGAGTTTTCATTACTTTAGTCAATATTCTTTCCTATGATGATGTTATGGAGATGATTGCGAAGTAGTTATAGTTGCTAGATTTAAGTAACATGTCATAATTTAAGTAACATGTTAGTACTGTAGTAAGTTCTACGTATAAAATCTTAAAATTGGTTTAACCAAAAAAGTCTATTTCTTGATAATATTACACGAATAAGGCCGTGGGCCCACTATGTCGTCACGATAAATTTATCGTTTGACGACTGTCGTCTCTAGTTGTTCCCATATAACGTCTGTTTATCAACCAACTACAAGGAAAGTGATATGAGATGCAGGAAGGATAATTAGGCGAGGATGAGAAGAGGGCTTAGGCATCTGGGCTCTCTTAAGCATCTGGCATTCTCATTATTAGCAATATAATTCTTCAGAGCGCTTGAAATAACAAATTAGTGACAACATTATATACCAACCTGTTCAATCATAGTTAATATATAGGCTTCCGTTAAGTGCCAGCTATTTGTATCAATTAACGCTGATAGCATCTTAACGTTACGTGTATCCCTTACCCTCGTTTACGACTTAATACACGTATATTTTATAAAGATATTTTGCATGCCTAAGTACTTTGGCGGGCATTAAAACTTTTAGAGATTCGTCTGAAATTTTCAATTTTATAACACTTTGTTGTCATATTGTAGAAAATAGGCTTCCTCTTGGAGAAAGAGAATTTTAAGCCATAGTTCAGCGTGCAATAGGAAAGAGGATCTGCAGACTTCAGAAACCAAGAAAATTCCAAATACTTATATAATGCAGATTTGAATTCGTTGTTTTTCATTATAGAGCCTTGATTATTAACGAAGTCCTTTTAGGATAACTGCAGATAATAAAAATAGTTTCAATAGATAATTTGTAATAAATAACTCAATAATACTGTCCGAACCGGGGATCGAACCTCATAATCAGCAGTCGCTCATACTACCACTGCACCACAAAGGCAGTTTTAATATTTGCAATTTTGAGGCAGGTATTTTTAATATTTCTGAAATATTAAGTATTTTAAAGGTATTTTATTTTTATTTTGTTATTCCATGTAGTGGCAGCCGAGCCACGGTCCATCTGATGGTAAATAGTAACCGTCGCCCATGGACTCGACTATACCAAGAGTATGTAAAGCCACTGCTCACCAATTCATTTCACAGATATGAAATAAAATATAAAATATAAACGGCTATCTCCTGCTACAGCTAAAACGCAACGATGTGCTTCATGGCCGGTCACACGGGAGATGGTGGTACCAACCCCCTTGGGCTCGATACCAAATGAGTACTCCCACTTGGTACCCAGCCCTACCACCAGTCATGCAATGGATGATTATTGCTTACTTCCCTTAGTCGCCTCATACGGCACCCGTGGGAAAGAATGGGGTGGTGATACTTGTATTCTTAGTCCGTCACCACACGGACAGCAAAGGCTTTTACAATACTAGACTGCTGCTTTAATTTATAAGATTGCAGGTGCCATTATTTACCACTAGAGAGTCCATCATTCAAAACCATATTCTATTCACATGTGGTCTGGAATAAAAAAAATATAAATTGTGGCGGTGATGTGGTTCACCGCTGGTCACGTCTAATTCCCATAGGAGCAAAAGGTAGTAGGCTTTTTTATGACAATTGGCAATCCGTTATCTCTGCCTACCCAATTATTTCAAAATCTAACTACCTACACGAAGATATTATGAGCTCAAATTAATCCTACTCGCACTAGATCACATTAGCATTCGTTCACAAGACTACCATTTTATCTGATCATCATCATCTCTCTATTATTATCCCAAGCTTTTTGAGTTCGATTTCTTGTTTGGTTTTTGCTGATACACCAGAATTTACACGGAGGATAGGACTGCATATCTATTCTCGACCCAACTGAGGGGGCAACTGGTCTTAAAACAAGATCGGAGTCAACCTGTAACGACGAGGTTGGTTAGCAGCCAGGTCCAAATGCTTGACATGCTATGTGTCACTTATTGGTAACCCATCCCATTGCCAGCTGCTTATCCATGCCGATCTTTCGAACTGCAAGTCCACAACCACGAGCTCCTCCACTAAGGAATAATCCTTGTATCGCAGGAGAATTTCCATCGATCCATCCATCAGCCTTTCGACATCCACTGCTGGACAAAGGCCTCCCTAAGACAACGCCACAACGTGTGTTTCGCTCATATGGGGGATAGTGCTATAATCACCACGCTTGGCAGGCGGGTTGGCGATCGCAGTGGATGTTATTAATACTCGAGGGAGTGCTGCTGCCCACTCCCCCGGTATTCCCTCAGTCGGCTCTTACGACTCCCATGGTTAGAGAGGGGTGGGACAATTCTAAAGCCGGCCCCACACGGCAAAGATGGCGGTAGAAATTACAAACATACAATTTCACGAACACAAAGTACACCCAGACTCAGAACTACCATTTGTGTATCACACAAAGAGTTATCCTGTGTGGGAATCGAACCCACAACACTCGGGCGGGAGGCCGGCCACTTCGCCATCTGTGCAGTTAAAATAATACATTTAATATACGAGTTCCTTTACAATATCTGAAAGCTTATTGAGCGTTCGGTTACGTTTTTGTTACTAGTGGCGTGTTCATTAGAGGTTCTCCTCCAGGCAAACTTGATACTTGTTGAAAATTTGTTCAGCACATACAAAATCTTAATATAGCTGCATGCTACTGTTATCAATAAGCATTCAAAAGCTAGTTTTTATGTTATAAACCCAGTTATGTATTCGTAACGATGGCGTAAGAGAACGAGTAGGTACGAAAGAGAGTATTGGTGTAAAGATGCGAAAGGGAATGCTCCGATGGTTCGACATGTAGAAAGAATGCCAAACGTGCAACCGGTTAAGAAGATATATAATGAGAAAGTGGAAAGATGTAGGAACAGGGGGAGACCAAAACTCACCTACCTAGACCAAATCAGTTATGTATTGAAGGAAAGTAGAGTCAGGAGTCTCCGAAACCGGCGAGCGTCAATGAAGAGAATTATATGAATGTTGATGAGGCGAGCGATATTTGCAAGAATAGAGCCTTTTGGCACTCTGTTATTTCTGCCTACCCTGTAAGGGAGATGCCGTGATAATAAGTAAGTAAGTACGGTTATTAATATAGTAGCGGGATAAAATGTATACCTATCAGTTTTTAAGACTAATCAAGAGCCATGAAACAAACCCGTTCAGTATTTGCGCCAATTCCGAATAGACAAACAAAAAAAAAAGAACAACATACATTTCCATTATTTTTTTCTCAATTATCTTAAATGTACAGCATATGTACAGACATAGCTTTGTTACGGCTTTGTAATAGTACAAATATTAGCTTCCGCCCACGGCTTCACCACAGCCACAGCCAAGTTTTTGATTATATCTTAGTTCATATACCGACGAAGTCATTAGATAAAATATTAAGGCAGTAAGACTAATCAAAACTCTAATAAATTTAGCAGTTTTGCGTGACGCGCGAACAAGTAAACCGACAAAAATTGTTTAACGGGCCTCGTGGCGTAGTCGGTAATGTAACCGACTTCCTTGCACGAGGTCGTGGGTTCGATTCCCACTCAGGACAATTATTTGTGTGATGAACACAGATATTTGTACTGCATCTGGGTGTTTTATTATTATATAAATATGTATGTATTTACAAAAAAAAAGTAATATAATTATGTATTTTATCCGTAATCTGGTACCCATAACACAAGCGTTAAGCTTAGTATGGGACCAGACCAATGTGAAAAATCAGTATAAAAAAAAAACTGACACGCCCAAATAGCTCTATCCGTGTGGTGACGGACTTAGAATATAAGTGTCATCACCCTATTCTTTCCCACGGGTGTCATATGAGGCGACTAAGGAAAGTAAGCATTTATCACCCATTGCATTACGTGTGGTAGGGCTGTGTGCCAAGTGGGAGTGATCACTTGTTTTCAGGCCCGAGAGGGTTGGTACCACCATTTCAAGTGTGACCGGCCATGAAGCACATTGGTGTGTTTTAGTTATAGCAGGAGATGACGTTAATTATTTCCTTTCATAACTGAGAAATGAAATGGTGAGCAGTAACTTGACAATACTCTCGGTATAGTTAAGTCCATGAGCGACGGTTAACATTTACCATCAGGTGGCTCGTCTGCTACCAAACGTAATAAAAAAGCACCTAATTAGATATAAGCATTTTTTCTCAAATACGAGTATATTTAATTGTATAGACACAGCTCTGTTACTTATTAGATTTTTACTAAACACCTTAGGTATATTCGGAGAATAAAAAACTTGAGAGGTGTCAAGGGACACCCGGATGGAACGAAGTTCCTTTCTAAAATGTACTAAATTAAAAGAGTTCGAGTTACTAGGGGATTAGATTTTTATACATACACACACCCACACACACACACACACCCACACACACACCCATATATATATATATATATATATATATATCTATTTCTACTTACCTAACTCCATCAGCAATATCCGCAACTTGTGAAGAAATACTGTCAGGATTCATTATTATTATTATTTATTATGTACAAAAAACCTGTATACACTCAACAAAAATAATCGTCGCGACACCACACTGTTCCATGCAAAATAGAAATGAAAATAATATAAACTTATATAAAAAAATATAACGAAAAAACAAGTAAAAAAATATAATAAAAAACCAAACAAAAAGCAAAAAGTGTCGTGACAACTTTTCGTAAGAATTTTTTCCGTCTAGCCCCCTTTCACAACGCACGATAAGGAACTTCGTTCCATAAACGGATGTCTAAAATACAACGTATCAAGCTCTCTATCAGATACTTGTGCAGATAGTGCAGTGTTTCTGGAGCGCATCTATCTATATTTTTCTTTAAGAAGATTTTAGTAAGGCAATTTATTCACGGTAGGTAAGTATATAAGGAGTACGGTTCAGCACACGCTCGAGTCGAGGCCGCCTTGGGCCGAGCAGCGCCGTGAATCATCGTGGCGGGATGTGGTGACAAAACGATGCTCCGTTGCGACAGGAAATGGGCCAAGGTCATTACCTTCTCCAGGACGTAATCTCAGAAAGTAGGCAGTGAATAGAGCCAGGGAGGAAGATACTTCCTCTAACCTGTTCCGCCGCCCTTGCTAAGACCGCTGGCGGATGGACTGCGGAATGTCCGCCACCAGCAAGGCCTGTGCGAAGGTGAATCGCTCCGGTTTGCACAACCGTTGCTGATCGAGGGTACACGAAAGTTTAATCCGTATACATACATAGGTACATATATGTATAGACTAAAAACTATTTCACAGCAGGATAGACGAAGGCAACGGATTGTCGTTGGTCATAAAACAACCTTCCACTCCGGTGAGAACCAGACGTGACAGGTAGCGAACCATGACGCCGACATTCGATTGACTATTACTAAAAACCTCCATTGCGTTGCCGGGAGATATTTTCCGCTAGGATATCTCATCTATCTAATTACCAAATACGATCCAATTATGTTCAGTCGTTTAGGCGTGAATCGCGAGCAAACATCCAAACACCTTCATAAACTTTGCCATTTATAAAATAGTAGAATAGTATGTGTTATTATATTCAAAATGGCAGTCCGTATTACTGCATAACTTCAACAAAACAAAGAGCAATTTACTGTAAAGCATATCCTTTATACTACAGACATAATATAATATTACTTTAAGAACTAAGTATTTCGCAGTGTTGCATTATGTAATGAAGTTCTCGAATAAGTTGCGTTGTCTACGCCGTTAACCCGCCTCGGAGAATACACTGTGATCATTAGACTCAAAGTGCACACTACTCAGTAAGCTATCCTATATGAACTCACCCCACAAAATGGAAACAAAATTCCATATACCTTTTTTTTTGAGAAACACGGCGCACGTCGGGTTTATTTAGTGGGTGAGGGCCCCACACTACCCTATTCGTTGCCCCGAACGACGGGGTGTGCGGTTAGGATCAATTTTACCCGCCTTAACAAAAAAAAAGGATACCTTTCTTTGTTTCACGCCGATCTTCTGTGAGAGGGTGGTAGTTCCTTGATCAAGCCAGCCCATTCATGCTAGGGCAAACAAGGCACTAGAAAAAATATAAAATTAGTACTAAGTGTAGACAATTATTATTTTAGTAAATAAATTATTCCGTCGATAAACAACTTTCATACGATCGAGATATTTTGTGAAAATACCTAGTTAGTTATTTCCTAATTAATAATTCCGTTGAATTACATACTTAGCCTATATTTCTAAGTCATTTGTCTGGTATTAACTTTAAGTTTATAAATGTAAACATATAACAACGCTAATATTTATAAATTTCACTAGTTGGCGCTGTAATGATCTGAGCGTCTAACGAAGCGTACCTAATACTCTGCGTACCTACTTTACTTCGTTTATTATTACAAATAAATAAAATTAAAGTGTCCGTTTGTTATGTTTAAATAACAGATTTTTACTATATGCAGAGAGTATATAAGGTACTTATAACAAAAAGCAATATTTAAAATTGTTGTCTCCAAAACGGCTCTACCGATTTCGACGGGACTTTCTTTGGTAGACAGCTGATGTTATAAGTAGTGAGTGAGTAAGAAGTTTTACTTCTTATATTAAAAAAAATGGCTTTGCACTAAAAACAAACATAAACTAAATTCTACGAGGGCGGAGTCGTAGCAAGCAGCTAGTATTCTAATAAATCTGAAAATGAGTTGCCACTGTTATTTTTTGACCGATTTTCACAAAATGTTGTAATCTTATAGTAAGTAGTACAGCAAGGACGTACGCTACTATTTATGACGGAAAAATAAATATTCACGGACATTTCATACAACGTCCTCTGGCCCACATCGTTCAGCACTTGCGCGACGTTTTCGAGCTGGTCGTTCGACGATTGGCGTGATTATGCGCTGGAGGTGGAGTGCTTTTGGCGGTGTCACTTGACATCACCAACGCATTCAATAGTCTGCCGTTCAGCTGCATCAGGGAGGCGCTCCGGTATCACGGGGTGCCTGCATACCTGAGGCGGCTAGTGGCAGACTATCTTGAGGGCCGCAACGTTCTCTATTAGAGCCGCATAGGGGACGTTGTGAGGAGACCCATGTTCTGCGGTGTCTCACAGGGTTCGGTTCTAGGGCCGCTCCTGTGGGACATTGGTTACGACTGGGTGTAACGCAGTCGGCACCCTCTTGGGTTGGCGCTTATCTGCTATGCGGATGACACGCTGGTCGTGGCCCGGGGTGGAAACTTCGAGGAAGCGGTGTTCCTGGCTACCTTAGGGACCTCGGAGGTGGTCAGGAGGATCGAAGCGCTGGGGCTTAGGGTGGCCCTGGATCCGCCGGCGGTCCACCGAAGGAATGTAACACAGTTCCAGTGGCCCGCCAATAAAGGCGGAGAGACGGCACACGGCGGGTTTCTTTAGTGGGTGCAGGCCCCACACTACCCTGTTCGTTGCCCCGAACGACGGGGTGTGCGGTTAGGAACATTTTTTCCCGCCTTAACAAAAAAAAAAAAAAAAAAAAAAAAAGGGTGGCCCTGGATAAGTCGGAGGCCCTACTTTTCCATGGGCCCCGACGTCAGCCACCTGCTGACGCCTCAATCATGGACGGGGTCCAAATTGGGGTGCAGGCCCAGTTTAAATATCTGGGTCTGGTGCTGGACGGGCGGTGGCGCTTTCGCGAACACTTCCGTCAACTGTCCCCGAGGCTCGTCGGTGTGGCGTCCGCTCTTGCACGGCTCATGCCGTATATAGGTGGACCCAACAATACGTGCCGACAGCTTTACGCGGGGCGGGTCCGGTTGGTGGCGCTGTACGGTGCACCCATGTAGTTGGGGTCCCTGGACGAACTAAACAGGGCTCTTCTGTGGAGGCCACAGAAAGTCGTAACGTCTAGGGTCATACGTGGATACCGCACGGTGTCAACGGAGGCGGCCTGCGCGTTGGCCGGAACCCCTCTGCGGGACTTGCAGGCGGAGGTGCTCGCCACGGTGTATCAGTGGGCGTCGCAAGAGCGGAAAGGGGTTGGTCGTCATCCACCCAGCGTAGTGGTCAGATGGTAGGGCGACGCCCGCCGAGCCGCCATGGCCAGCTGGAGGGCGCAGCTGGAGGCGCCCCGGGCCGGTCTTCGGAGCGTAGGGGCGCTGCAGCCGGTACTGGAATAGTGGGCAGGGAAACAGCACGGAGTCCTTACCTTCCGACCGGTGCCGGTGCTGTCGAGGTACGGTTGCTTCGGCAGATATCTGCACATAGCCGAAGGAGGGAAGCGACTCCGGGCTGTCACCATTGCGGCTGCGACGAGAACACGGCACAGCACACGCTCGAGTCGTGCCCGAATTGTGCCGAGCAGCGCCGTGAACTTTTCGCGGTCGCTGCCTTCTGGAAGGAGGTAATCTCGTGGAAGGAAGCGGCAGAGAGGGCCAGGGAGGCTGATCCTTCCGCAGACCCGAACTGTCGCCAGCGACTGAGGCGATGCAGGCGTGAATCTTTGCGCCTAATGCCGCCCTAGCTGAGGCTACGGGTGGACCAGGGAACGTCTGCCACTTGTACGACTTCCCGCGAAGCTGTGACGCTCCATGCAGATGCATCGCTTAGTAGAGGGTATCCGAAAGGGTAAGCCGCCGGCGGACCACTGAAGCAATGTAACATAATTCCAGTGGCCCGCCAATGAAGGTGAAGAGATGGTACACAGCGGGTCTGTTTAGTGGTGAGGGCCCCCCTTAAGAGTAATAAATGCCGAATCATTCTCGTCTTTCATTAAGTATACAAGTGAACAAAAATCTATTACATGTGCCACTTTCTCTTTGATATCAAATTTAAAGGCTTTGAAATTATTTAACGGTGCTGAGAGCTGTGAAATATTCAAAAAATCTTCGTAATAATTTCAAAAGATCTGCTAAATGACATTCTCCCGAATGAATAAGGCGATTTTCATTGTACTCACCTTTACTTAAGAGCACTTATGTGAGTGTCTCACAGACGCTACCCGCGTAAAGTATAAGTCGTTATAATGAGCTTATTTGCATAAAACATTTATATTATCGAAACATTTATTTTTAGAATATTTTTACTGTTTCCATCTCTTTCAGGTTGCGTGAAACATATAAATTCTTTGACCACTTTTAAAATTAACAATAATGCGAGCTAACGCAGTTATGTCGCATTTCTTAAACTAATAAGTTAATATAAAAAAAAATATATATATATATATCATATCTTTTAACGTGAGCATCAGATACAGGTACAGGGGGAGACCGAGACTCACCTACCTAGACCAAATCGGTTTTGAAGGAAGGTGGAGTCAGGAGTCTCCGAAACCGGCGTGTATGAAGATAATTAAATTATGAATGTTGAGGAAGCGAGAGATGTACGCAAGAAAAGAGCCTTTTGGCACTCTGTTTTCTCTGCCTACTCTGCTAGGGAAATGGCGTGACTAAGTAAGTAAGCATCATAATTCATATTAGATTAATGTCAGTAGGTAATCAAATCTCGTTCAGTCACTATAATTATAGAAAATAACATTTCAAGCTCTAAATGTTTACTAAGGTTTCCATCCATCAGCCTTTCGACGTCCACTGCAGGAAATAGGCCTCCCCACGAGAACGCCAAGACGAGCGTTCCTGTGCTGTTTCGCTCATATGGGGGATAGTGCCATAATCGCCACGCATGGCAGGCGGGTTGGCGATCGCAGTGGATGTTATTAATACTCAAGGGAGTGCTGCTGCCCACTCCCCCGGTATTTCCTCAGTCGGCTCTTACGACTCCCATGGTTGGAGAAGGGGTGGGACAATTCTAAAGCCGGCCCCACACGGCATCATCATTACTAAGGTTTAAGAGTCATTTAAACATAAGAATATGACTGAAATATCGATTTCTAGACAAGAGTGATCCGTCAGTGTCACTAGCGGAATATCAGAGCGGGTAATCATTTTGTGGCGCAGTTATTGATCAACCGCCGTAGGGGTTGCACGTCACCGACGGATCGCCGATGCCCTCATTCAATCCGTTTGAATCATTACACGAAATAAGATTAATCTAACTATTGAAAATAGATAGCTTCGACGGCAAATGTGTAGATATTTATCTGTGTTATAAATTTATTAGAACTGTAATGAACATAACAATAATTATTCGCCTCGTAGTAATATCATGTGGGTAATGCACTAGTTATAAATATCTGTTTTTTTATTATACTACGTGGGTAACAAACAAGCATACTGATGGTAAGCGGTTACCATAGCCTATAGATGCTAGCAACACCAGAGGCATCACTAGCGTGTTGCCAACTTTCAGGAAAGGGATAGGAGGTAGGAGGAAGGTAATCCTTCCTCCTACCTCCTACCTACCTGAGAATAGGACAGGGGATAAGGATTAAGGAGCATTTTTGGGCCTCCGGTGCTACTCATCATACAAAACACAACAGTAGTAGTAACATAGCATCACGCCTGTATTCCCCGAATGGGTAAGCAGAGGTGTATTACACACCCACAGTTCGCCAGCTATGTTTAAGTCCCATGTAACAGGGGCGAGCCTATTGCCGTCCACCGGGCATAATTCCAAACTGCGGGCTGCTACTGAGAATTTTCCTTTTACGAAAAAGCTTAATAACACTGCGCGTTTCAGGGGATCGAACCCGAGACCTCATGATCAGCAGTCACTCAAAATACCTCTGCACCACAGAGGCAATTATTTTCATTATATTACAGTACCTAATACCTACTGTTGTTTTGAACTGATTTTCTGTGAGAGGGTACTTTTTCGATTGAGTCGGCCCATTTATGAGGGGACAAGCAAGCCTCTGTACACATAATTCGATATAAAACATAAGCGACTTTTCATATGAGTTGAGCTTACTATTCTCCAGTTTAATAAAATAGTCTACTTCAATTAAATCACAATATAACAAACAAATGAACTCACTGCAATGCGATACGCTATTTTATTAAAATATTACTTCACCGCAAAACTTAGTTTCTAATTTAAACTTGCAGTTTTACAGTTAAGAGAAGTGTTGCTCGTTAAAAATCACAAAAGAAAGTTGCAGCAGAAAATTTTAATTATATACCGACTCCACGGTATTTATTTTGTGAGGGCGAAACAATTCTCAACATTTTTTCACGCTCCGGATCCTCAGAGAAAATTTGTTTGATGTATTCCCAAACCGCTGGAATTCGTAAATGAAATAATTTTTAACTTGATGCCTGTGTGTATGATTTGACTCGTATATTTTTTTGTTTGTGGTCTGGAATTATTAAATATAAGCGAGGATAGAGATGGTAATGAAGCTGTTTGAGTTGTCTCATTTATATAGCGTAAAACAGTGATGAAAAAGAATACGTTTGCTGTTCTTACTCGATTTATTAATAGCAACTGATTTTGAGACTTACATAATAATAATAGACTTTGCCCACCGCCGTCAAAAAAAAAACATTTTTTTAAAGACAACATCCTGCACTAAGAAATAATCCTTGTATCGCGAGGGACTTTACAAACATGAAATTTCACGGACACAAAGTACAACCAGACCCAGAACAACCATTTTTGGATCACATAAAGAGTTGTCCTGTGTGGGGATCGAACCCACAACACTCGGGCAGGAGGCTGGTATCTAAGCAACTCCGCCATCTGTGCAGTCAAAAAGCTAGTTTTTTAATATATCAGGTTCCTGATATAGTGCGTAAATAAAATAGTTACATCACCGTAGTCTATAGACGCTAGCAACACCAGAGGCTTCATTCTCGCTCACCGCAGGGAAAATGATTGGAGGTAAATAGAAGATATAATAACAAAGGAGGTTGGGTCTCCGGCGCTTTCACTCACCATAGAGAACACAATAGTAGCAGTACCTACCGTTATTTCACGCAGATCTTCTGTGAGAGTGGTACTTTCCCGATCGAGCTGGCCCATTTATGAGCGAATGGAGGCGAAAAAATCTTTCAGATTTTTTGAGATATTTTTTATCGCCCAACGACGATTCCAAATCTTCACTTCACATTTGTTTTGATGTCTTTACGACTGGAGCGCTTCCCCACATTGGATGTGACGCAGGTTCGAATCCTGCTTGCAGTAAAATTTTCCCTTTTTCTACTTTCATAAATAATTTTTTCTTTAAAGTAGCTGAGTATGTTGTAATAATAAGTATACTTAGAATCAAACACACTCCCATTGAACAAATATAACACAAGGAAGTAAATTTTAAAACAATTCGAAATTGGCAAGCTTGCCAAATTATAATCGATGATTTTGAAAGTACCTCGTATGCGATGTCGTTGAAAACGTCAGCTGAAAGGCTCAAATGTCTCGTTGAAATAGGTCAAACGAGTCTAGTTTGTGGTATACTGAATGATCAAAAGGCAAAAACAACGTCAAGCTGCCATGGAAATGGCAAAGATTTGTGTGTCTGTTGTTCCTATAGCCGCATCGATATCAATGCTCATTTAAGATGAAGATAAAAAGTATGTAAGTGTGTTTCGTTTTATCACAAAATAAACGTTTATTTTATTAAATGGTATTTGACATACGTGACGTAAGCGATCTTCGGGAATTGCATTACCTATAAGATTCACAGGGATGCTAAAGAAAGCAAACTACACATTTTATTCAGTATTTTTCCTAACTCTTTTAAGAAATTTTGTGAAAATAATTTGAAGTATAAATTATAATTTGTGAATAAGGAAAAAGAGTATTTTTTAGTTATTAAACTTACTATATTGGATTAATGCATGTAAATGCTTCCGATAGGTGGCGTTGGTCGTTAAGACAAATGTGGTAAGGAAATTGGGTATTTCTAACAAATAGTACGGTAGCTCAGAGAATTAGAGCACTTCCCCGGATAGGAAGGGACGCAGGTTCGATTCCCGCTCGTACTAAAATACTCTTTTTCCTTATTCACAAATTATAATTTGTACTTTAAGTGTAGCTGAGCATGTCAAGTGCTAAAATATAGATCAAAAAAGATAATTAGATTTTTGAGTCCGTCAAGATTCGATGGATTTAGGTGAAATTAATAGGTGTTTACGACTGAAGAGATTAAGATGATATTATTAGATAGATGAGATCTTGTTTTGAGAAAAGAAATACGAAGACTTCGTGGTATTGATCCGCGTTTAAATATTACTGCCGCATTATGGGTATATCATAAAAAAATCAGTCAACATGTTAAGTTTTGTCATCAGAAATGGAAAGTTATTTCGAGACACCAAGATTTTATATTACTATTAAGTAAGAAGTGTACTTGAATATTGCACAGTAATCTGGAGACCACATTACTCGACGCATATATTAAGATTTTAACGTATTCAGAAGAGGTTTTTGTGGCACATATAATTTAGTGTAGGCAAGTCAAAAATACATAAATCATTTAAAGCTCGATTAGCTTGTTTTCACATGCTATCTCTTGAGAGACGTTGACAATTAATTGACCTAACCTTTCTATACAAATTTTTGCTTAATTACAAAAATTTAATTTCAGAATACCGCGACGGCCGCCGCGTAAATCTATTACCACACTCGTACCCCCATTTCGTAACACTGTCCTGGGTTGTAACGCTCCTATTCCAAGAATCAGTAGTAACCTGAATAAGATCATAGGTATATCGGACATATTTTCTGTAAACTTATACTCATTTAAAAAAAAAATCATGATAATGTACACGATTAACACATCTAGATTGTAATGCTTTAAATTCTAAACTTAGTACTCCATGTTCTTTTAACAATTAGTGTACATTTATAATTATTTGTACAATTAGCTACGTAACAGTTTTAATATGGTTGCATTGTAAGAGTTTTGTTGTAACAACTGTTGATGAACCTTATAAATAAAGAATTTTTTGATCATAATTCTCCCAGTGTTTTGGGAATTTAGTTTGCCTGTGAATTTTTATAAACTTTTTGAATGTGCACTTTTCTTGCATTTAAAAAAAAAAGTAATTGCCTCGGTTGACACTCTCCAGTGGTGATGGGTAGGCGACATTTGCTCAACCAAAAACTTGTAAAATTTCACAAATAATTTGTTCTTTAAAGTTCAAAAATTTTCAACCAACAACTGTGAAAGTAAATTGTTAAGGAACGACTCTTTATCAGATGACATAGAATAAGGCAGCCTCCCACTAGATGTTTCGAAAACATTGTCAAAGACGCGAGCCGTTGCATTCGAAAGGCACCGGACCATACTTGTTGTACTGCTCTCTAAGAGAGGCCTATTTTCAGCAGTATACGTTGAAATGACGATGGGCTGGTGGATGGATGACGGATTAGTCATTATAGTAAAATAACTATTACCAATATGTTATACCATCTGTAAGTTTTAATAATTCTTGCATTTTGTTGCGTCTTCTTATTTATAAATCACTAGCCAAATCCGGCAGACATTGTGGTGCGAATATTGCCTTGCCTGGCGACTGCAGAATTTATTAGTCATAAAATTTTTATAAATAAATTTCCGTCAAAGATTAATAATAATAAATCCTGGTATACAATCGCAGTGCAATTTACTAAATCTGATTCTGAATCTAAGCTTTCCAAAGAGCCACACAAATACGCACAAATAAGTTCATCAAAATCAGACCGAATTTAAATTTTTGAGGTTAGAATGCTAGTTGTCCGTGTGGTGACGGACTAAGAATACAAGTGTCACCACCTCATTCTTTGCCATGTGTCGTATGAGGCGACTAAGGGAAGTAAGCGATTATCATTCATTGCATGACTAGTGGTAGGGCTGGGTACCAAGTGGGAGTACTCACTTGGTATCGGGCTCGAGCGGGTTGGTACCACCATCTCCCGTGTGCCATGAAGCACATCGTTGCGTTTTGGCTGTAGCAGGAGATAGCCGTTTATATTTCATTTCATATCTGTGAAATGAATTGGTGAGCAGCGGCTTGACAATACTCTCGATATAGTCGAGTCCATGGGTGACGGTTACCATTTAGGTACCATCAGATGGACAGTGGTTTGTCTGCCGCTACACGCAATAAAAAAAAAAGTTGTTTTCCTATTGTTACCATTATATACTCCTTGCTGGAGGCCACAATGACGCAATACGGAATTTTGGGTATTATACTACGTTAGCCAGATAAGGGACGGGTGGTGGTATTAAGGGTTAAATCGTGACATTTATGTTTTTAGTGAAAAATTTTAATTCATATATTTTTGTAAAATACATAAATAAAATAAAATAATTTTATTTCTCACCACATTTCAGTAGTACAATTTATAGAATAGTACAGTAGATAGGTAATTACAGTAGTGATTAACTTTAAGACACTTCGGTATTACTATCATACAGGTATTTTATAAACTGATTAATGAATTTTTCCAGTTTGTAGTAAACATGTAGTTTGTTGTCGTGTTTGACACTATTTCTTAAACTAGGCTAAGGCCAATGTATTTTTTGTAGGATGTATAATATATTTAATAATGATAGCATATTATTATACCCTCGTTATCTATATTTATTTACCATCTAATAGGAAGATCATTATATCGTAAATTTTACTAGTAAAAAAGTTTTGATCAATATTTTTTAGCATTTGATATGCTCCGCCACTTTTTAAACTAAGTCTGTGGGTAAGCTTCGCTGTAGTATTGGTTTAATGCATGTAAATACTTCTGATAGATTGTGTTGGTCGTAAAGACAAATGTGATAAGGAGATTAGGATGATCGAAAGATCTGTGCTCAGTGGCTTAAAGCACTTCCCCGGATTGAAAAAGACGCGCGTTCGATTCCCGCTAGTACAAAAATATCCTTTTCCTTATTCACAAATAATTAGTAGACATAAGTTGTCTGAATAGTTATATAGGTAGTGGGGCAAGGTCCAGCGAGTAGGAAGGATGACGGATGGTTTTTCACTGCAGTTCTTGTAGTATCAAAACTATTTCACGAGAATCATGTATCATGTAGTGAAATCCAATAAACGAATCGGTGCTGTTTTGCTGCCAGTTTCGGCATCCTTGTTCGGAGTTCTGTCAATACTCTACTGTTAGATCTACATCTGTTCGCAAGCTGTTGGGAAAATATCTCATGCTTGTAGGTTTCCTCACGATATTTTCTTCCACCAAGCAGTGATAATTTGAGAAGAAATAAATCATGCCTAGCAAGGTTTCAATCTGAGCCTGCATGCGCATCGAACCCGTTACAAACATTGCAGTCCTTCTAAAGTAATGAGTATATTAAAAATAACATAATCTGGTACATATCTTGTTTTATTTAAGAAAATAACAACATGCCGCTGGCTTTTTGTACTGATATTCCATATTTTTGTCCATTTATATATATGTACTGACGTTTCCATTCAACTACTGCGCTTTTTAAAACTGACAGGTTTGTATTCAATGGGCAACTTCGGCCTCAAAAATACCTTGAATACGGTTAGAGATACAATTTTTCTACAAGCGTAACGACAACGAGACGACATGCGATAATAAAAATATAAATGAGTCAATCTCATATTTGAAAACTAGTTAAATAACCGTATGCCATCTCTAAAAACTGCGATTGCACGTGTGGTTTGGGTGACGTAGTAATGTAAACTCTGTGGCAATCTTTATAAGAAGTTAGTTCTAAAACATAAAATTAAATAATGTCGGTACGTACGCTTGGAGACATAGGATATATTAATAGTCAAATTTTTAGGGTTCCGTACCAGAACGGTCAAAACGGGACACTATTACTAAGACTTCGCCGTCTGTCTGTCTGTCTGTCCGTCCGTCTGTCACCAGGCTGTATCTCAAGAACGGCGATAGCTAGACAGTTGAAATTTTCACAAATGATGTATTTCTGTTGCCGCTATAACAACAAATACTAAAAATAAAATAAAAAAATATTTAATGGGGGCTCCCACACAACAAACGTGATTTTATTGGCCTTTTTTGCTCGCTATTGATAACGGAAACAGGTAGACGCTTGAAATGTTTACAGAATATTTAGTTCTATATTAACTTTAAAAATAAATAATTAAATGTTGTTTACCTAGTCAATGGTACGAAACCCTTCGTGGGCGAGTCCGACTCGCACTTGGCCGGTTTTTTGACTACGTTTAGATATAAGCTAGTTAATTACTATATATAATAAACTAGCTATGACCCGTGGTTTCACTCGCGTTTTCATCTAAAATTCTTGTAATTTAAAATAAACTTAATTATTTATAAATAATTTCTAACGCGGCTTGTGGTGTTCAGAAATGCGTCGTCTATATTTTATACAATGCAATCCAGTTTTGTTTGATTATTGATTATTGACTCAAACGTTAGCTTTAAAACTGCACTAAGGGATGCAGAAATATTTTTTTCATATCCATCTGGTAGTTGCAGAGATTAGCGCATTTAAATATACAAACTCTTCAGTTTTACACTCAATTATTTTTTTAGTATTTAGCTACCTACTTATAATAATATAAATATAAAAGCGATACAATATAGACAGCCTTTGCCCGTGGCTCTGCCACAGCCATAAGCTAGTTTTTGGTTATGTCTCAGGTTCCCAACATAGTAGCGTGATAAAATTTATACCAATTATTAAGTCTAATCAAGAGCTGTCAAATAAAAGAGAGGGAATCAAAATCCGTTTAGTAGTTTTTGAGTGATGCGAGAACGAACAAACAGACAAACAGATAAAGACACAAAAATTCTAAAAAATATTGTTGTGTTTAGACACGCCTATATATAGCCTATTACAGTCATTTTTTCTTTAATATCTTAAATGTTCAGACACAGCTCTGTTACAGCTTTATAATAGTATAGATATTTATGTTCATTAAATTGATTTTGGTACAAGCGAGAGTCACCATAGAATCTATTATGGGCAATAATGTCACTCAAACGTCAATTACGACAGAAACGATAAAAATCTCTTTATTTATTCCATGAGACGTTATTTGACAGTAAATATGAAGTGAGTAATAGGATCTATTGATTTTTGACTGGGTACTTATAACGTTCAATCAATTTTAAGGAGCTACTTTAAGCTAGTTTTAGTAGATGGAGTTACTGATGGTCAAAGTGAGAAATAGTGATACGTGAAGTTGTCGTATGAAAGAATATGTAGTGACAAAAATAAAGAAAGGAATGCTTAGGTGGTTCGAACACATAGAGAGTATGGATAAAAGAAGATTAACGAAACAGATATACAAGGCGACTGTGAATGGACAAGTTGGTAGATGTCGACCTAGGCGAACGTAATTTGACCAGATCATAGACGTTCTTAAGGAATGCCAGATTAAGAGCACTCGTAACCGACGAGCATGCATGAAAGCGCTGATGAAAATAGATGAAGCGTAAGACGTCTGTCAGGATCGTAGCAAGTGGAGAGAAGTGGTATTTGTCTACCCCTACGAGAAAAAAGCGTAATAATATGTATGTATAACATACATTATATCTCAGGTTTTTGATATAGTAGCGGGATAAAATGTATACCAATTTTAAACTCAAATCAAGAACTATCAAACAAGAAAAGTTTTATCGAAATCCAATCATTTTGCGTGAAGCTCGAACAAACAAACAAACAAAAATTCTGCGCCTGAATAGCTTATTAACTCCATTTTTTCTATAATATCCTGACATAGTTATGTTACAGCTTCAAGTAATATAGATCCCATCAAAAACATAAATGTGAAATGAGATCCAAGTTCAATATTATGATATATGCCTTGATTGTTGACTTCCACGACAAAAGAAGTGAGATCTAAATGGGCGTCAAGGTTTCCTCTTATAACTTAGGATAATATATTGAAGCCTAAGATCTGACTTGGCCATTTCTAAAATACAAATTATAAAGTAGGTACCTACTAAAACAGACATGGAAGAGTCCTATGTTCAATGACTAGTTTCTACCAGCAAGCCAAATTTTCGGAAGAATAAAATAATAACTTACAGCTTTAGAACTTTCAAAGGCATTTAAGGTCATCTGGAACTGGGTGAGAGTTTTGATCTATAGGTCAGTCAGTGATAAAAATTACGATTTTTGGACGTTAAAATCTAAATAACCGTTTGAGGTGTGTTTATGAAATTTGGAGTACATAATATATGTATCTCGTAAGTTTCAATATATGAGCTAAATTTGACACGTTTATGTGAAATAGTTTTTGAGTTATGAGGGGGTGAAAAGTGGCTCCAAATAGTTCGTGTAATAAACTGATTAGAAATATCTTTATTAAAATTTTTCAAAACTCAGGAAAGAGTTTTTATTCCTATTTATTTAACTTCTCGGACAGACGTCATCGCCAGTAAGTTTCAGCAGTGCAAAGCAAGCTGGAATACTAGTTGAAACTCTTTGGAGATTATGTTAATGGAGTTTTTTATAAACATCACTATGTAACAACATATTATAAACAATTTCAGTTATAAATTATAATACATACCTGGTCTCATTTGCTGTCTTAATAACAAATATTCCATAAATAACTTATTAATTATGTTCCAACTAGTAAAAAACTAGGTCGTCGAGTGTAAAAATTAATATTGTAGTTTTATATATGCACGTTTTATCTACACCCAGCACTGTTTTTCATTCAAAGCACTTGCATTTTATCGACGGTTGGAATTTTTTATGCAATTTTCTAAAATCCCAGCTGACCTGTGGCTGAGAATGAGTGGCCATTTGCCACCGAGCTGCTGTGTCGAGTAAATAGTTAAAATGAAATACATCGTTACATCTTTTAAAGTATACAATACATGAGTTATATTGACATACTGGCTGTATAACAATTCAAAGTAAATTCAAATTCGATTAATTCGTGTATGTGCACATGTTTTGATCTAAGCGTTAACTCGATATGTAGAGCATGAATGGGCCGGCTCGATCGAAGAAGTACCACCTTCTCACAAAAGATCAGTATAAAACAACGGTAGGTACCGTTGTGTTTCGTATGGTGAGTTTGAGCGCCAGAGACCCCAACTCCCTCCCTATCCTCTCCTTATTATCGTCCCTATCCTCTACTTAATATCCTTCCTATCCACCTGCTATCCCTTTTCTTGGAGATAGTGACGCGCGTGTGATGGCTCTGGCGTTGCTAGCGTCTGTAGGCTACGGTAACCGCTTACCATTAAATTAAAAATTATTACTGTCTTCTTGTTTGCGACCCACGAAGAATAAAAAAAATAATGAGAAGGTTTATGCCAAAAGGTTAGAGTTCTCCCTTGATAATAAGAAAGCAGAATCTTGCTTGTCCCAGCATGAATTGACCCTTTCTTGTAGTTAGAATGCGTGAGTGACACCTCAGGTGTTGCTAGCATCTATAAACTACAGTTACCGTTCACCATCATGAAGGCTGCATGTTTGTTTACCACCTGCGTAGTATACAACAAAATAAGCGTAAGTGCTCCTCAATAACCTTTGGAGTATAGCACATAGCGATTTTTTGGTTCTACAAGTCACAGTATTTTGGTTCACCGGAGAGCCATATAGCCCATGTTTTGTTTTTGATGTGAAACATCTAATGCGGAAGAAGGGTAAAATCGGCTGTTAGCGTGGCGACGCTTTTATTTTACTTGTCCCATTCAAATCTTTCAAGTTAAATTTGACACACTTTCCGGTTTTCGATTGAGCTGAAATTTGAGACACATGTGTATATCGCGTGACAATGCAATATTATGATGACATGGAGCTGATCTGATGATGGAGATGGAAGGTGGACATAGGAACTCTATAATGAAAAGGTGCAACCCCATCGAGTTTGGGCTCATATGATTCGTCTTGACGAGTAATTTGCCTCTAGATGGTATCTAGAGTCTGATGATGGAGCTGGAAGGAGGCCACAGTAACTCTGTAATGAAACGACGCAACCCCATCGAGTTTGGAATTGTTTGATTCGTCTTGACGAGTACTTTGTCTTTAGATTGTATCCAGGGTCTGATGATGTAGCTAGAAGGTGGTCATAGGAACTCCGTTATAAAACGACATAACTCCATCGAGTTTGGGTTCGTATGATTTGTCTTGACGAGTACTTTCTCTCTAGATGGTATCCAGGGTCTGACGATGGAGCTGGAAGGTGGTCACAGTAACTCTGTAATAAAACGACGCCTCGTCTTGGGGAGTACTTTGTCAAGTTATGATAATTTTATTTCTACAAAATAATTTATATAGTTTCACATCTGGTAGACGTCCCACAACGTCTAGTTTTTTTGTTCACTTTAATTTCAGTTAATAATATGCAAAGCAAGGCTAAGCATGTAAAAATATATATAAAAATATATGATATATTCAAAACTGTTTTTTTAAAGCTATATCTGTAAATACGTGAAAAATGTCACTGCATTATATTTCCCCAGTTTATTTACACACTACTAGTGCTTTCCTACATGCTACTTGATGCGATTTAGAGATATATAAAACATACAACAAAGAGTTGTCCTGTGTAGGAATCAAACTCATATTATTCGGGTCCTTATCTAAACCAGTCTACCGTATGTGCAGTCAAATATAATAACCTCTATTCGGAACACTTTACGTCGGATGTAAAAACTTGTAATTAATCTAAAATATTTAACAAAAATACATGTATTTAGATATTTTTATATATATTTTTAGCATTTGGCATGCTTAGCACTACACATTAAACACAAAGTAAAAATGTGAAATCGAAAATAACAGTCAGGTAAACTTAATTTTACATTTTTACTTTGTGTTTAATGTATAGTGCTAAGGATGCCAAATGCTGGCGTATTCGCCCTGTGAGCTGGTCTCGTTTGGAGAAAATTCAGGTTCTTTGGGACTAGCCGAGTGGAAACATGTTTCATACCCAAGTGATTATTGAAAATTGTACGTATCGACTCGTGAGACACAGAAAGTTCGGCGGCTATCTCTCTCAAAGTTGAATGAGGATTTTCAGTCACCATTTCCTTCACTTTTGCAATGTTAATTTCAGTTGCAGACGTTGATGGCCTACTAGAGCGAGGCAAATCTTCCATCACATCACGACCGCTTTTAAACGCTTTGCACCACTCATAAGTACGAGGTTTTGATAAAGTCGATTCACCGTAAGCCTTCTGTAACATTTTCAGTGACTCCGAACACGAAATTCCATTGGGGATGCAAAATTTAAGACAAACTCTTTGTTCGATGTTTTTGTCCATTGTAGTGTGTATTTCTATTTTATTATCTATGTATGCGTATGTAACCAAGCTATATAATCATGAATATCTTATAATAAAAGAGAGTATTATTTGGGCAGTCGTGACTACCATTTCACTCCACAATACCTCCGTCGGGTATTCAACACCTACGTGCCCATATATGGATCTTAAACAATCGGACTAAGTGAAATCAATTCAAGATGAGTTCTAATAATTATTTGTTAGGGATTATTACGTTCGCCGTGACAATAAAGCGAGTTTTGTTCGGTGCTCAGGACAATTGCAAGTTTAAAAATGGGATGATCACAAACTAAGGAAGAAACCCTGGTGGTTCAGAATTCTGCTGGAGGAAATAATTATTCACAGTTGGATGAGGTAAAATTCCACATTTCTACTGTTTCCATTCTACTGACCATAGTGGTGCTGGTTCTTGGACTCGGCGCTCTCTACTTTTTGCTGCGTATGTATCGGCGTTGTCACACACGTTGGATAAATCAAGAAATTTACAGAAGTGCGATACTTAGAAGGTCCGGCACGAGACAATCTGTTCGTCTTACAGGAAAAGAAATACCAAATGGCGGTATGTTATGAAAACAAAGATAGCAGTATCCAGTTATTCATCAATTCAAAGTGTAGTCAGCATCGTTAAAGTGTTACAAAAATATATCAAAAGTGAATAGTGAAAAAATAATATATAAAGTGTTCGGCAATATAACTATACGTATATTCGGTTAATAACGGGCATCGTAAAATGGAATTTGAACTGTTACTACTATTTGCATAATCGTATTAATAATCTTGTCGTAATATGTATATGTAATAAGTATAGTGTTTTTAACTATTAAGGATGGTAAGTATGGCGGATCTCTTAGAACTTTTATATAAAGAATTAGTATGTATTAGAACATATTTAATTAAAATTGGCGCTGGCCGTAGACAAGGAAATATATTAGAGAAAAAACTAGGGGAGTCAAAGGAAATTTTTGAGAAATATACTGTAATAATAAAGAAGATATCTGATGATATAAAAAAAAGGGTAAGGTAGGCCAGAACGAAAAAATATTAATTGATAGATTTTGCAAAGATTTTGAGTCATTGTATAGTAAAATTTTGGATTTGTCTTCAATAGCGACAATACATAGTAGTGAGGACATAAAAATGGAGACGTTTAATCTGAAAGTAGCTCTCAGTTTATTACCTATGATAACGACTGATAATGAATGTTTGTTTAAAAAAATGGATTGACAATGTAGAATATTACAGTACCTTATTGGTAAGGGATGAGTGCAAAAATAAATTAATACAATTTGTCTTAAAAAGTAGGTTATCTCAGCACGCAAAATTACAACTACAGTCAGAGTATTCTAACATTGGGGATTTGATAAATGATATGCGTAGAGTGCTACTGCCTCAAAACTCACCTATTGCTATTCAAAATAAAATTCAGCCACCAAAACAAAATGACATGTCAATTCAGGACTATGGTAGCCAACTATCGAAACTTTTTGTGGATCTTACGGTATCACAAGCCAAAGGAAATTTAGAGACATATAAAATAATTAAACCTTTGAATGAAAAATTTGTAGTTAAAAGATTTGCCGATGGCTTGCGAAACCGGCGTCTTTCAACTATTCTTTCAGCTAGGAATTACGAGTCGATGAAGGACGCCATACAAGGTGTTTAGGTATGTATACTTCTAAAGGGAGACAGCGAAATTATCGGGGCGGCCGAAATAATTATTATAACAAGACATATTTTAACAGGGGCCGTGTAAATGATTTCAGTGCTCATCGGAGTTGTCACAACCCTCGTGAAGGTGCGCAGACGCATCAGCGGAGCTGGGGTGCAGCCCAGCGTGGCCGAGGTTCACCATCGCATGGTAGAGGTAGGCCATATTATAGGAATCGTGGTAACCAAGGGATAAGCCAATCGATAAATTATACAAATAGAAAAGCGGTTAATATTCTATCGGGACCGGAAAATCATGAAAATGAAAATCAGTTTTTTCGTGAATAATAAAATTATTTTAGCAACAGATACTAACTATTATATTAATTTATCTTCTAACAGCAAAACATATTCATGGTTAATTGACACCGGTGCTACAATTTCAGCTTTGAAACATAGGTATGTTCTAGAACAAAACATTCCAATACAAAAGGAGGACATTGTCGTAAATGGAATTGGTGGCAAAGTCTGTGCAATAGGATATGTTTATTTAACATTAATTTCGGGTGATCATCACCTTACTTGTAATAAGTTTTATGTTTTCGATAGTATGCCATGTAGGGCAAATGGCATCATCGGTCAAGATTTTATTAGTAAACATAAGTCAGTATTAGATTTTAGTCACGATACTTTTACATTGTTAACTCATAGTAATGTTAAATTAGTTTCACCTTTACTTAGGTACAATAACGAAATTGAAATTTCTCCGAGATGTAAATCTGTTCATTATTTACAGACTAATCTCACTGAGGAGTGTGTAGTCCATTCTGAGGAAATTAGTGATGGAATATTTTTGGCTAGTTGTATAGCAATGCCAGTAAACGGACTAATACCGATTACGATATTAAATACAACGGATAAGTCGTGTACATTCCATCCATTCATCCATCAGCCTTTCGACGTCCACTGCTGGACATAGGCCTCCCCAAGAGAACGCCACAGCGGGCAGTCCTGTGCCGACCGCATCCTTTTTTTGTGTGCTCATTATGGGGGATAATGCCGTAATCGCCACGCTTTGCAGGCGGGTTGGCGATCGCAGTGGATTCCGTTAATACTCGAGGGAGTGCTGCTGCCCACTCCCTCGGTACTCCCTCAGTCGGCTCTTACGACTCCCGTGGGTAGATAGGGGTGGGACAATTCTAAAGCCGGCCCCACACGGCATGTGTACATTAACTAACATTAACCCGTGTATAGATAAATTAT
This sequence comes from Leucoma salicis, assembly GCA_948253155.1. Lineage (NCBI taxonomy): Eukaryota > Metazoa > Arthropoda > Insecta > Lepidoptera > Erebidae > Leucoma > Leucoma salicis. The sequence goes on along the minus strand of OX411820.1, from coordinate 4,495,153 downwards.
CTCTCTACAATATTTGTAGTTTTGATAAGCAGGAAAATGATGCACATAGAGTAAAACAATTATTATCACTTCTGAATCTGAAAAATCTTAACAAGGAAGAGCAAATATCTATTGAGAATTTATGCGCAAAATACTCTGATATTTTTTTATTTATCAGGAGACAAGTTAACGACAACTAATATTTATAAATATTCGATTTGTTTAAAGCCAAATGTAACTCCCGTCTTCACTAAATCATATTGTTTGCCACATGCACAAAAGGGGGAAATTAAGCAACAAATTGACAAAATGTTGAGTGAAGGTATTATAGAACCCAGTCGCAGTGAATGGTCTAGCCCCGTATTATTAGTACCTAAAAAGACAGATAGTACTGGTCAGAAAAAGTGGCGATTAGTCATTGACTACCGTAAATTGAACAATTCTATTGAAGACGACAAGTTTCCACTTCCAAACACAAAGTGAAAAATGTGAAATCGAAAATAACAGTCAGGAGCAGGATTTGAACCTGCATCTTCTGGATACCGTCCAGATGCTTTACCAATTCAGCCATCCTGACAATTGCTCCTGACAGCAGTCAATTTCGATAACACATCATACTTAACGTCTTTGGGTGACGCCTGCGCCATCTGTCGGAAGTGTTTTCATACATTATACCGACCAGGTAAACTTAATTTTACAATTAAGATTTAATAATGACGCAAACCCTTTAAATATTTAGATATTTTTATATATATTTTTAGCATTTGACATGCTTAGCACTATACATTAAACACAAAGTGAAATTAGCAGTCAGGAGCAATTGTCAGGATGGCTAAATTGGTAAAGCATCTGGACGGTATCCAGAAGATGCAGGTTCAAATCCTGCTCCTGATTGTCATTTTCGATTTCACATTTTTCACTTTGTGTTTAATGTATAGTGCTAAGCATGTCAAATGCTTAAAATATATATAAAAATATCTAAATATTTCTGAAGTACTTTTTTTCCTAAGATTCTCTATCTGGTTCTATTTATTTTTTGCATTTAGATATGTATCAAGGTTATATATAGCAGGAAGTACACTGCATTTTGTTCCGCACAGTACCAAATGACTCGTATGCCCATGGGTTTAAAAACAAATCCAGGATCTTTTTCTAGTATGATGACTATAGCTATGTCCGGTTTAACATATGAAAAATGCTTAATATACCAAGATGATCTGGTCGTGATGGGTAGAAATTTAAGTATTCATAATAAAAACTTACAAGATGTATTTGAGCGCTTGCGTAAAGTTAATTTAAAACTTAATCCTCAAAAATGTAATTTCTTGAAGAAAGAGTTGCTCTATTTAGGTCATGTAATATCGGGTAATGGAATATTACCTGATCCGGATAAAATAAAAATCGTACAAAATTATCCGTGTCCAACAAATGTAGATGAGACAAGGAGATTTGTAGCATTTGTTAATTTTTATAGAAAATTTATTCCGAACTTTGCGGAACTAGCCTATCCATTTAATAAATTATGTAGGAAAAATGCTTCTTTTGTATGGGATAAAAAGTGTCAGTCGTCATTTGAAAAATTAAAGAAAATAATTGTCACTCCACAAGTTTTGGAATATCCAGATTTTTCAGAACAAAATCAATTTGTTATTCAGACAGATGCTTCTAATTATACAATTGGTGCAATTTTATTGCATAAAAATGGTAGGCCTGTCTCTTTCGCTAGTAGGACACTTACTAAATCAGAAATTAATTACCCAACAATTGACAAGGAATTGCTGGCCATAGTGTGGGTCGTTTCTTTCGTCCATATATATATGGGAAACATTTTAAAATTTTAACAGACCATAGACCTTTAATTTCGTTATTTAACATGAAAGACCTGTCAAGTAGATTATTTAAATTTAGGTTATTATTAGAAGAATATGATTTTACAATAGAACATTTTAAGGATTCAGAAAATGCGGCTGCAGACGCGTTATCTCGAATTTCCATAACATCTAGTGATTTAAAACATATGCATGAATTGTGTATTTCGGTTATGACTCCAGCTCCAGAAAAGAAACCTGACTGACAGTACGTCTCAGACAGATGCGAGTAGTACAACTACAGTTTGGTCTGATCAACCAAACGCGTTGGAAACTCGTAATATTTTAAATAAATCAGTGGAATTACGTTTTATAGATGCATGCAAGTTAGAGACATTTAGAAAAATGGATATTATAAGTAAAGAAAGTAATACATTTATATACATTCCTAATGAAAAAACTATCTATATTAAATATGTAACTTCTCCATCGCAAATATCGCGAGTCGAATTTGTGAGAGAGTTGCAAAAGTTCTGTAAAAGCATAAATGTTACTGAGATATATTTAATTAAAAGTAATAAGAATAACATTCTTATAGAAAAGTTATTAAATGAGATAGATAAAATAAAAAAGTGGTCCGGACCACACCTACATATAGTAAAGGATGTATTTCGAATAGAAAATAAAGATGATAAACGATTACTGAACGATTTTCATCTCTTACCCACTAGTGGCCATGCGGGTGTGAGAAGAATGTTCAATAATATTAAAAAATATTACTATTGGACAGGATTGGAAAATGACGTCAAAGAATTTGTCAAGAGGTGCGACAAATGTCAAAAACAAAAATATACTGGGAATAATATAAAACAATCAAGGGAGATAACTACAAATATATAGCATAGTGCGTTTGAAAAAATATATATTGACTTAGTAGGTCCTTTTAATAGGGATGATTATAATTATGTGTACATTCTCACGTTGCAGTGCGAACTTACTAAATACATAGAGGTATATCCCTTAGTTACAAAGAAAACGGAAGAAGTAGCGAGAGCGTTAGTTAATAACTTTATATTAAGGTATGGAGTACCAAAGGTGATAGCGACGGATCGCGGTACCGAGTTCCTGTCATCAGCATTTAAGGAGGTATATAAACTTTTAAATATTGAACAATTGAACTCAACTGCTTATCATCACCAAAGTATAGGTGCTTTGGAAAACACACATAAGCATTTAAATTCATTTCTCCGTATTCAAACAGACAATCATTACGAGTCATGGAGTACGTGGCTTCCGTTTTGGTCTTTTTGCTACAATACTTCAGTTCACTCATCTACTAAATATACTCCATACGAGTTAGTTTTCGGAAAAAAGTGCTCTTTACCAAGTAATTTGACTAAAAGTATTGTTGATCCACTGTATTATGTTGATTACTATCTGTTAGAGTTAAAATTTAGATTGCAAAAGTCACAAAAAGAAGCACGAGACAACTTACTTAAAAGCAAATTCGAACAAAAAAACCGATATGACAAATGTATAAATCCTGTTAACTACCATCCTAATGATTTAGTTTTAGTTAAGAATAATATGTGTAATAAATTAGATAGTATTTATTCAGGACCATATAAAGTTATTTCCGATGACTCACCAAATGTCAAAATATTAAAGAATGGGAAAATAGATACAATTCACAAAAATAGAACAAAATTGTACCATAATCAGTAGTACAATATTTCTGTTTTTTTTTTATATAATGTAACGGTTTACTTAATGATTATTTTTCTTTATATAATATAAGCAAGTACTATATTGCATAACCATTTTTATATAGGTACATTAATACCTAATTACTGTAGATAAATAAAACAAAACAGTAATTTTATTTTATTTTACCTCGCCATGGGAGGTGTAGTGTGTATCTCTATATCTATGTATGCGTATGTAACCAAACTATATAATCATGAATATCTTATAATAAAAGAGAGTATTATTTGGGCAGTCGTGACTATCATTTCACTCCACAATACCTCCGTCCTTACACCATTATGAAATTCGCAATACACACTAGATATCATATAACTAAAAACAGCACTGTATTTAATATAAATAACAGATGCAACTCAAACTCCGCGCCAAAATAGGGAACAGTTGTGCCAATCTAACAACAACAATAAAATACAAAAATTTTAATTTGGAACCATAATCAAATCCTCCATTCCTAATACTTTCTTGACTGAATGTAATTTCAAGAAACTTTGTAAAAGTCCGAGATTAATTAACTTTAATTTTTATGTATTTACAATTTATCACGGTGCCACATCGTGAAGAAACTTGCATACCTAAGGGATTTTCTCGATAGCTTGTAAAGTCTGCCAACCCGCACTGGGCTAGCGTGATACAGTAGTCCTAAACCCCTCTCAACATGAGAGGAGAGCCGTGACTAATAGTGGAAAAGTAAAAGTTAAAAAAAAATATTATAGATAGTAAACTACATCTGTGGTGCAGGGTTAGTGTGAGTGACTGCTGATCCTAAGGACTCGGGTTCAATCCCTGGGTCGGGTAGTGTTATTGAGCTTTTTCGTAAAAAGGAAAATTCTATGTAGCAACCCGGAGTTTGGAAATGTGCCTGGTAGACGGCAATAGGTTCGCCCCTTATTACGAGGGACTTAAACATAGCTGGCGAACCGTGGGTGTATAATACACCTCTGCTTATCCCTTTGAGGAATACAGGCGTGATGCTATAAATAGCGATTTATTTTACCGGAAACATTTTGAGACATTTAACGTATTTAATAAGCAGATTACAGTCAATATTCGGATCGCTTAGTTTGTAAATTGAGTTACTCGTAATTAAAGTTGAAATGAGAGCGGTAGTAAGAGTCTATATTGCACGCCTCATAAGCGAAGCGTTGAGGTGGGTACTATTCTCGTTTTACGCAGAATAACTAATTTTTCAAATTTAAAATGTCTCTATCTATAATATAAAAATGAATCGCTAAATGTGTTGGTAAGCGCATAACTCACCAACGCTTGGACCAATTTGGCCAATTCTTTTTTTAAATGTTTGTTGAAGTTCAAGGATGGTTTTTACGGCGAGAAAAATGCGAATAATTGCTGGAAATGCCCTAAAAACAACCCTTTTCTTTTTCCCATACAAACGTTTTCTAACTAAAACGTAGAGTCAATTTGAGCTTTATTGCTATTGAATAAAGTTCATATATTACAAGCACTCACTGTTGTCTAAGCAATGTAGGTGTGTTCCTAACGTCAATTAGTCAATTTGCACTTTAATACCGTTAAACAAAGTTCAAATTCAATCATATCTATCAAAACAGTGTGCGTGTGTGCTACTATATTATATATATATATATATATTACTACTATACTCTGGTTCTGAGTGGAGCAACTGGGCAAACTGTTTGAATTTCGTGGTCTTGTTTATCATATATTGCACTTGTAAAACAATATATACACACACATATCAAGAAAAAACACTATTTTTTAACACTCATGATGTTTTTTATGCCATTTTTGTTATTTAAACTAGTTAAAAAACTGTTTAAAAAAGTGCTGTCTTGGACGTCCGTGTGTTGTAGGTAATGTATGTTAATACGATAACAACCGAAATACTTTTCTAATCGAGTCTTTTTTTTTCTTTTTAACTTGAGTATAATCACGAATAGAGCTCTATTACTTTCTGGTCTGATATCACGGTCTGATTCGATGTGGTTTAATTGTTATTAAATTAACAAAAGAATTGTGAATATTTATGCTCAACTCGATAGCACAGTGGTAGACTAAAACCAGCGCTATAGCCTATACCTTATTTCGTAGATTACATGTAAATATAATATTTATATGATCTAAGAATCTTCTAGGGCAAAAACTGAATTATCTGTTAACTGGAGATTATTAATATATGTTCTATGGGGTCAAATCTATACAAACAATGTAGTTCCCTCCAGAAAATATTTTTTTATAAAGTTTCATGGCCCGTAGAATGTAACTCACTAAATCGTATCGACATCGTATCGTCTCGTTTGTGATTGGTAGAGAAACCGACATGTGATGTCGCAATAATCCCTCGGCCAAACACGGTGATCTCCCAAACAATCACAATGACACGATGTCATGTCGATATGATCGAGTGAGATACATTCAAACCCCCCAAGCTCTTAGAGGACGTTTATCATAAAGTAAACTTACATAAAGTTGGTTTAAGATTCTCTCATAAAGTGTACCTATCTTTTAGTCACCACTCTCAAGCTCGTATAAGAAAAAAATATATATTTAAGCCTAATCTAGCTTAGCACTAATTTTTGATTAGGAAATTCAAGGGAACTTGCGATTGTACATACATGTCAAACTACGAGTATATAGCATCAGGGTTCTAGTGGAATTTGCATGCTTTACACACCCACAGTTTGCTAGCTATGTTTAAGTCCAACGTAATAGGGAACGAGCCTATTGCCGTCTACCGGGCACAATTCCAACCTCCGGGCTGCTACTGAGAATTCTTCTTTTTACGAAAAAGCTCGATAACACTGCCCGAACCCGGGATCGAACCCGAGACCTTGTGATCAGCAGTCAATTACACTACCGCTGCACCACAGAGGCTGAGGAAATAAATAAATCTAGTGCCTACCCTAGGGCTCCAATAAAATTATTTATATATGTACCTTTCACACAAACTTGAACCTTATGTTCGACTAACTAAGTTTTGAATTCAATGAAGTTGTATAATACTAACATATCTAATAAAGCACTAACTATGCTAGACTAGCCTTAAGACTTCTATTACTAAGTTTTAAGTAGATTGTTATTTGATAGTATTATATTTGGGGTCAGTAATATTAGGTTGTACATTTTGAAAAGTGGTCTAGCTGAATAATATCGTTGTCTATTTTGATTACGCAGGTCAGATCGCTTTATGTAAAATTTTATATTCTGGTGAAGCCAAACCATAGTTAATATATTTCATGTTAAAATATGCAATAGTAACGCCGGTACAAACTAATATTATAAAGAGGTAAGATATGCATTTGTAAACAAATGACATAGGCTATATTTATTGGGTACTCTAGATAGATGTCTTACTTAAAGATATACTTACTCTACGTTTACGTTTATCCCAAAATGATTTAAAATAAATGTCTACCCGTGCGAAGCCGGGACGGGCCGCTAGTAATAATATATTTAGGTATCGATTGTGAAGTAAACTCGGTATTTTTAGATCTATTTCTTTTAGCAATTGACATGCTGCGCTACTTTTTAAAGTACAAATTATTTGTGAATAAGACGTAAGACAAATGTGATTAAGAAATTGGGATGATCGTAAGACAAATGTGATTAAGAAATTGGGATGATCGAAAGATCAGTAGGATAGCTTAGTGGCTTAGAGCACTTCCCCGGATTGGAAAAGATGCGGGTTCGATTCCCGCTCCTACTAAAAATCTCTTTTTCTTTATTCACAAATAATTTGTAACCTCGGTGTGTTTTGATGGTGGTAATAGGTAGCCATTCATTTATTTATTAACTTTCCGCGAAATGGAATCGTGGACAGCGGCTTTCCAGTAGCCATGGTTATTACTTACCATCAGATGGGTGGAGGCTGATTTTAGTAAAACATTTTGTTTTATAGCTCTTTTTATTCCTAAAAATTGCCGACATTTTATATATGAGCGGCGAACAGAACCTAGTATGTTATACGGGCATTAAAATTGGCAACACTCGTAATATTGTTATTATTTTTTTAACGTATGACTAAAAAGTATAAGCTTCCGGCGCTCTCACTCACCATATTAAACAAACGATTTGCAGAGCCTATCGTTGTTTCACACCGATCTTCTTTGAGATTGTGGTACATCCCCGGTGGAGTCGGCCCATTCATGTTGGAAGAAGCAACCTCTAATCCTAACCTCTCTCTACCACTACCAAATGACCGACAAAAAAAACTTGCCATCATAAGGATTCTATGCGAGTTTACTAACGTTATAGTATAAAAAATAGTACTAGTTATATCCTGACACAAAATATTACAACAATATTTCTAATACATTTTCTGTATCTATCCTCCATAGTTGATCTAAAAGTAAATAAGCGAGACTAAGCTAGTTACTATAACCAAGGTTTCCTCAAGCGACACATAAACCCGTACGGTTGACTTAGAGCGGGCTTATGCTGACAACTCAGCTGGAAATAAGCCTTGAGCTGCTGCTGTTGTTATTGAGAAAGATTTCGGGATATATTATTATTATCGGAAAAAGATTTATAGGGCTCTGTTGCCGTAAGCACATTTCGCAAAGCGGAATTGATGTAAATTGGAGGAATATTCTACATTATGGTATTTCAGGGACAGTGCGTCGAAGAATTTTAAAATAAATTTGTAAATTATTACGTAATAATTTATATTAGGAGTTTAATGCGTATAATATACTTACCTTTTTTGTTAAGGCGGGAAAGGATGCACCTACCTAACACCGCACACCTCGTCGTTCGGGACAGCGGACAGGGTAGTGTGGGGCCCTTACCCACTAAATAAGCCCGCCGTGTGCTGTCTCTTCGCCTGCATTGGCGGGCCACTGCACTGGAACTGTGTTACATTACTTCAGTGGTGCGTATAATATACCTACATTAACTCAGTGTATCTGTACTTTGAAGGTATGAATAAAAAACTAGTACAATAAGATAAAGGTGATAACGCATAAAATAATTTTATGAATTAGCAATATTCTTTTTATGAAAGTGGAAAACGAGATATTTTCTACGAGCAGGATTCGAACTTGCGTTTTCCACAAGCCAGGGGCCTGCTTTAGACCGCTCACTAAGATATTGTGTAGGATTATTATACTATAATAATTAAGTTTAGTATATCGGAACAAAAATGTAGGTAAATACATTCGGTAGATGGCGCGGGTCTTATACGACTAAAATTGGGAGTTTTAGCAGGTTTCTACGACAGCTTAGAGCTCTAAAGCAAACGCAAGTTCGTATCCTGCTTGACGAAAGTTTAAAATTTTCACTTTCAATGGTATTATGCTGATCATGTCACATGTTTTAACGGTTTATCTGTTTGTCTGTTTGTTTGTTTGGGCATCACGAAAAAACTACAGAATTTTGATGAAACTTTTTGTTTCTTAGTTCTTGACTGGTTTACGTTGAAACTGGTATAGGTACGTCTTATTCGTACCGTTGTGACCATGATTAAGTATCAAGGGATTAACTTGGGATGTTTCTATCCTGTAATCTAACTCCTAGGTATGTTGGTGGTAATTTATTGATAGGAAACAGGCTCACTTACTAGTAAGCAAACAAAATGTTTTATAGCCTTCAGTGAGTTGAGATGAATCGAAAAAGTACTCGTCATACGTTTATTACATACGAACATTTACATGTAATGTGCTCTAAAGTCTAAATAAAAACCGGTACACATCTAAAAACTTTATTGTGTCAAATATAACTTTAACATCCCACAGAGCGCTTATTAAGTACGAAACCTTATGTAAATGACACAACTTCTTTCAGTGTGTTTGCACTTTCTTTGTTGCAGGGGTATTTGGCAAAATGAGAACATAAAATATACAACATATTAAAGCATTACGCGTAACTTCAATCGCGTGATAATAATAAATACATTTTGGAAAGAATTTGCGTAAAATCCTTTCATTGTGCTCAACTACAGTATCAAAGAATGACTGCACAGATGGCACAGTGGTGTAGATACCGGCCTACCGTTCGAATGCTGAGGGTTCGATTCCCAAACAAGCCAACCCTATATGTGATCCACAACTGGTTGTTCTGAGTGGGTGTACTTTGTGTGCGTGAAATTGTATGTTTGTAAAGTTCCCCGCGATAAAAGGATTCTTCCTTAGTGCAGGGTGTTCCTTTGAAAAAGAAACACATATATATAATGAACATGATCCTAGCTCCAGGAGTTGGACCAGTGTGTTGATATGTCAATCAGTCAGTTATTATAGGTAAAATTATATAATAGAGATATCATTAACTGGACCCGGCAAATGTTGCCCTACTCGAATGTTGGTTTGTGTTGCTATTAGTGTGGTTATTTGGAAAATCTTGTTGTTTTGATATTTGAAATTGTTCTGATATTTGGAAAATCATAAAAGGTTCTGTTATGTGGAAAAAATATAATAACATATTTCCGTTGAAAATTTATATAAGCATCTTATTACATAGATATTGTAGTGCCATATATCCAGTCTAATTACAAATTTAATCCAACGACGGATCCACTTCAAACGCACAAAAATTTATCAAAAGCCGTTTTAGAAATTTTGTCAGAGTAATGATCAGCCATTTGTTTAGTTTCGTTTCTCATTTTTACAGTTGGCATTATTTGTGTAGGCGTCAAGACCTCATAAGCTCCAGCATTCTCAGCCCATTGGCTGGAGAAGTTCAGGCAAGGATAGTTGGGGAGCTTACGTTAAATCTTCTAGGCTGGCCCAGGCGCTCTTCACTTCACCTGTGGTAATGTAATAGTAGCAAGGCAGCATGCACAACATTGAAAAAACTCTTTTATTTGTGAAAATATGGAAAATTAGAACTTTAGTGCGAACGGGAATCGAACCTGCGTCCCTTCCATTCCAGACAACTGTGATATGAAGATAGGGTATAGCATTGGTCAGTGCGGTGGCTTAGCGGTAGAGGACTTCTCCGGATTGGAAGGGATAAGTGCAGGTTCGATTCCCGCTCGCAATAAAGTTCCCTTTTTCTACATTTTCCCACATAATTTGTTCTTTAAAGTAGCTGAGCATGTCAAGTGCTAAAATACAGATCAAAATGATTGAAAAAACTCACCAAATGCGATGTAACCATGCGATGTGGCAGGAAAAGCACAACGTTCAATACTCTTCATTTTTTGATTGGCAGTCTTAAGAGTTAATCTATAATACAAACTTAAAACACTTTATTTTCTAGAAATAGTTAAACTACATACATTTTGTAATTTTAGTCCGTTAGTGCAAAAAAATGGTGATTGTAAAAACACACTAAAATTACAAATTATAATTTGTGAATAAGGAAAAAGAGTATTTTAGTACGAGTGGTGCTTCCGGTAGGTGGCGTTGGTTGTTAAGACAATTGTGGTAAAAAGATTGGGTATTCTAACAAATAGTACGGTAATAAAAAATATATATAAACTATTCATCAAAAGTTAAACAATTAAGTATATATATAAAATAATATTACATTTATCATAAAATTTTCTGTTCATGAAAACCATTTCATGTATTCGTTTTTCTTTTATATTCTTGAATTAGAGCTTATCTTGTATTAAATGTACTAAAATAAGTGCCTCTAATATATCTCTACAATAATAACTCACCTAAGAATACACTGACTAGGGTATTATTTTAGAAATATATATATAAAACGAACCTACTAATATTTATTAGGATAATTAATATTAAAACTGCCTCGGTGGTGTAGCGGTAGCGGCGGGCGGGCTAATCATGAGGTCTCGGGTTCGATCCCCGGGTCGGGCAATGTTATGAGCTTTTTCCTAAAAAGAAAAATTCTCAGTAACAGCCCGGAGTTTGGAAATGTGCCCGGTAGACGTCAATAGGCTCGCCCCCTATTACGTGGGACTTAAACATAGCTGGCGAGTCGTGGGTGTGTAATAGACCTCTGCCTACCCCTTCGGGGAATACAGGCGTGATGCTATGTTTTTTTTTAATAATTAATTATAAACGCCCGTTCCATTCATGTGGATTTCATAACATAAATACATCTCTTTACGGCACAGTAATTGTCGCTATGTATAAATAGCTATCCCTCGGAAACAATTAATTTTTAATTACCTATACCCTTTTCTCTGCACCAGACTATATATATGCAAACTTTCATAAAGATTGGTTAAGTAGTTACGGCGTTGAAAGCCTAAGGACGTTATTGAGGCCAGAAATTACATAATTATATTATATGCTTGTACTTTTGAATTAAAGTACTATTTTTGAAGTTATACTTATTTTGGCACGTTAGGGAAAAATGATGAGAGTAAATTTTTACGATGCGCGCGCACACCGCCACGAAAAACCGACACCCTGAATTTAGACACCCTGAAGTTAGCTACAGTCAACATTTTAGTTTTTTTGTGATATTTAAATAAATAATAATAAGAAGTATAACTTCTAACGCGTGTACATAAGTACACACAATTGTTTTTTTTTCTGAGCTTTGCAATGACAACGCTACTAAGCTTTCCTTGTTTATAATATAGAGTCCAGTGTAGAGAAAAGCTAGCTCCACCTCCCAATGGAAATTGGCTTAGCATGCGTCAATGGTAGAATAGGTAAGCCAAGAGCTTATGGAAAGACTTGGAGGAGAAACTGCACAGATGGCGGTGTGGTTTAGATACTGGTCTCCCGCCCGAGTAATGTGGGTTTGATTCCCACACAGGACAACCCTTTATGTGATCCACATAATTATGTGTCTGTTCTGAGTCTAGGTATATCAGGCCACCACCGAAGGAATGTAACATAGTTCCAGTGGCCGCCAATAAAGGCGGAGAGACGGCACACGGTGGGTTTCTTTAGTGGGTGAAGGCCCCACACTACAATGTTTGTTGCCCCGAACGATGAGGTGTTCGGTTAGGAATATTTCTTCCCGCCTTAGAAAAAAAAGGTTTTCCAGGCCACGTAGAAAGTTTTGCAAAAACAATTTTTTTTGTACAAGGCATTTATAATTATTTCGAAAAATTTGGTTATTTGAAAGTAAAAATACCATTGTTCGAACTTCGAATTTCACTCCACATTTAGTCGAGAGCCAAATGAAGTTATCGTGTCTCTGTAGAATAAAACTTCGGTACCGGCGGTCCACAAAGTATGGGTGGGGAGATGGCGCACGGCCGATCATTTAGTGGGTGAGGATACTAAGTAATTATCTCCGGGCGGGGTAACTTGTTCTACTGTCATAGATAACTTTTCCTCGCAAGAAAAAATACTATCGCAGCTATTTTTAATTCCTTAGTCTGGCCTTACACCTGTGGGTGGAGGCTGACGAAGTCCATCCTCCAGTGAACTATCAACTCGCTACAGAACTCGGTATCTAAACTACAACATGTACTTACAGTCACACACTGAAAATTATGAGCTGTTCCATATATCACAGACCCTGGTGGCATTATATAACGTAACATTCATATTCACATCTAACCCTCATAAATTTCGTACAAGTCTACATCTTTTACAGGCAAAAAATACCCCGTTTGAGGGGGCTTATAACAAATTTTATGGCAAAGCAAGCTTATGAAAGATTGTAATAACTTAGACGATCTTAACAAAAGGATTAAATTTATTACATGTAGTGGCAGACGAGCCACGGCCCATCTGATAATAAATGGTAACCGTCGCTCATGGACTCAACTATACCGAGAGCATTGTCAAGCCGCTGCTCACCATTTCATTTCACCGATATGAAATTAAAGAATAAACAGCTATCTTCTGCTACAGCCAAAACGCAACGATGTGCTTCATGGCTGGTCACACGGGAGATGGTGGTACCAACCCGCTCAGGCTCGACACCAAGTGAGTACTCCCACTTGGTACAGAGTCCTACCACCAGTCATGCAATGGATGATAATTGCTTACTTCCCTTAGTCCTCGTACGACACCCGTGGGAAACAATGGGGTGGTGACACTTGTATTCTTAGTCCGTCACAACACGGACAACATGGTGAATTAAGAAGTCGCTAGAAATAAGATTTCAATATTATTGAGAATAGACCCGCCTGATAGTAGACGGTTACTGCAGTCTATTGACAATTACAGCACCAGGTTTATTACTTGCATAATGGTCAACTTCAAAAGAATAAATAGAAGATGTAGAGGAAGTCTAATGAACACGGAATAGCTCGGAGGTCCATTCCTCCTTGAATCGGGACTCAAGCACTTTCTATCACTGAACAAAATTAAATGTACGATATAAAAATATTTACCCATATATGTCAATTTTCTAGGAAGAAGTGGTAGCCTTCCCGATTGTTTTTTTTTATACCACGTACGTGACAAACAAGCATGCGGCCCAGCAAAGTGTAAGCAAGTAAGCGGTTACCGTAGCCTATAGAAGCTACTACTACTTACAACTTATCATCACGCCATTTCCCTTGCGGGGTAGGCAGAGAGAACAGAGTGCCAAGAGGCTCTATTCTTGCATACATCTCTCGCTTCCTCAACATTTATAACTCTCTTCATACACGCTCGCCGGTTTCGGAGACTCCTGACTCCACCCTCCTTCAATACATGACCGATTTGGTCTAGGTAGCTGAGTCTCGGTCTCCCCTTGTACCTACATCCTTCCACTTTCGCGTTGTATATCTTCTTAACCAGTCGCTCGTCCGGCATTCTTTCCCCATGTCTGAACCATCGGAGCATTCCCTTTCGCATCTTTACACCAATACTCTCTTTCATACCTACTCGCTCTCTTACGTCGTTGTTACGAATGCAGTCAGTCAGCCTCACTCCACAGATTCTCTGCAGAGATCGCATTACGACCGCATATAGAAGCTAGCTTCATATATAGCACATTTTTGGTATTTTGTGGTTTATTTGAAATATTAAGAATAGAAAAAGAACTCTTTGTTATTCCGAAATCCTGATATCCTGAAGGACGAATACGCTATTTGGTAATTATCTGTTTTTAACCTCTAAATCTGAACTATGAAGGTCATACCCTATTTGTGAACTTGCTACTCGAAGGATCAGCAAATTTCGGCCGGCTTAATGGCCGAAATAACTAAACACCTGACACCTTCACGCGTGTCAACTACCACTGGAAGAAGTTACAGGCTGTCAAATTCCTGAATAAAATGCGACTCTAATAGCCAGCTGTCTCTATAGTTGGGTCATCGAAGTGGCTCCATGGTAATACTGGTTATCATTTAAAATCGAAGAGATTGGATACTGATTCCAAGAAATTGGATGAGGGCATGTGTTCCTAATTATATTACCTATGTCTATAGCTGTGAAAATAGGCAAAGTGAGTGTGAGTGGCGTACATGTACAGACCCTTATCTTAGATATAACAAAATGTAACAGTAGCTTTCAAACATTAAAACCAATTAAGGTACTATAATTTCAAATGTAATATGATATTTAACGGCTTCCTTTGATATTGAGTATCAGGGAAACTTTAATTGGCATCAAAATATTAATCTAGGTATATTAATAAGTGTTATATTTAAGGAATTCAGTGATAGACGTTTGGTAAAACCAAGGACTGCACATAAATATAGTGATATCATCCGGTATAGTGCTATCGAGCATTTTTACAAGGAATACAATTTTTGATGTGAAACATCTAATGCGGAGGGAGGGTAAAATCGGCTGTTAGCATGGCGACGCTTTTTTAACTTCCCGCTAAGAAAATAGAAAATTTTCAAAAGTTGGGAAGTACCCCGTTTTTCGAAAATCGAGTTTTCAATGGATGTTGACGTTTTTAGGTCCTAGGAAGATTCCCCGAATGTTTCTGTGATGATGTCTGTATGTCTGTATTTGTGTGTGTGTGTGTCTGTGTGTGTGTGTGTGTGTGCGCGCGCGTGTGTGTGTGTGTGTGTGGCCGTATGTAAACCTCTCATAACTTTTTAACAGCTAGACCGATTTCATCGGGGTTGACGTCATTCAAAAGGACTTGATCAAACTTAGACTTTGAATACAATTAGGGCCGATCCGAGCCGGTAGATCTTGAGAAATCTCAAAAAAACTACAAAAAAATGATTTTCAAATGTGTTTTTTTAATAACTTTTAAACGGTTTTATCGATCGATCCCAAAAACGAATCAGCTCTTAACATCAAAAAACCTCGTCGATCGCCGCTAGTCCGGTCAAAATCGGTTGATTCGTTCATGAGATATCGTTATCGAAATAAATTGTAAAAAATTTTTTTTTAAGAATTTCTATGACATTTTCAGTCTAACCCCCCTGGGTTAGGCAGAATCTCATATCTCACATATCGATCGTATCGTGATCACTGTGATTGGTTGAGAAACCGACGCATGATGTCACAATAATCCATTGGCCAATCACGGTGATCTTTCAACCAATAACAGTGGTCACGATACGATCGATATGTGAGATATGAGATTCTGCCTAACCCACTAGTTCGAGCTTTAAGATTCTTTAAAGAACTCAAAAAGTTGCGTTGAATGCCGTAAACTACGAGAGAATCGGTTCATTTGTTCAAAAGTCATTGCGATTTGAAAATTCAACGAATAGTGTTTTATTAAATCTCTATCAGACTTTTGAGTTCTTAGAGCTTGCATAAAATAGCTCTTTGAGCTCGGAGAGCTCAAAATGACACGAAAATTATACTTTTGAGCTCGAAGAGCTCAGAAATGTAATAAGTGCAATTTTGAGCGCTTAAGTATCAAATTAGCGGGAAGTTGCAGGGATGGCCAGGGTCAACCGTTTTCCAGATTTTTTTACTTTACTTGTCCCGTTCAAATCTTGTAAGTTAAATTTGACACACTTCTAGGTTTCCGATTGAGCTGATATATTACACACATATGTATATTGCGTGACAATGCAATATAATGATGACATGGAGCTGATCTGATGATGGAGCTGGGAGGTGAACATAGGAACTTTATAAAGAAACGGGGTAACCCCATCGAGTTTGGGCTCGTATGATTCGTCTTGACGAGTACTTTGCCTTTAGATGGTATCCAGGTTCTGATGATGGAGCTAGAAGGTGGCCATAGGAATTCCGTTATAAAACTACATAACTCCATTGAGTTTGGGCTTGTATGATTTGTCTTGACGAGTACTTTGTCTCTAGATGGTATCCAGGGTCTGACGATGGAGCTGGAAGGTGGTCACAGTAACTCTGTAATGAAATGACGCAACTCTACCGACTTTATACTCGTTTGGTTCGTCTTGAGGGGTACTTTTTTATTTCTACAAAATAATTTCGATATTTTCACATCTGGTAGAAGTCCCGCGACGTCGAGTTTCTTTTTTTTACATAGATTTTTACGTCGTTGTTCATACATGTTCAAAAAGGCGTTTGGTGGTGGCTATGTCAGGGTTCAGTTTTGACAGCAAACTCACGAAACTGTACAGAAAGGCCGAATATTGTTTGTAGAAGTTTCATAAGATATTTTTGTTTCGGTATTGCATTGTAATTAATTGAAACTGGAGGTTGTCATATTTATACAGATTTTGTAATTCCTTGTCGTCTGGGGTCAGCACCTCACAAGGGACACGCCTCTGATTATGGAATTTCCTAGATTGTCCATCCATCCATCCATCAGCCTTTCATCGTCCACTGCTGGACATAGGCCTCCCCAAGAGAACGCCACAACGAGCGGTCTTGTGCCGACCGCATCGTTTTTTTGTGTGCTCAATATGGGGGATAATGCCGTAATCGCCACGCTTGGCAGCCGGGTTGGCGATCGCAGTGGATGTTGTTAATACTCGAGGGAGTCCTAGATTGTATGTACACTTATTTGATATTTTTATATATATATGAAGAGCGTCATCAAATATATAAAAAATAGTTCCCGATATAGTAGCGGGATAAAATGTATACCAGGTTTTAAGTATCATCAAGAGCTATCAAATAAAAAAAAAGTTGCATCAAAATCCGTTGATTAGTTTTTGCGGGATGCGCGAACGAACAAACAGACAAAAAGATAAACAAAGAGACAAAAAATCTAAAAAAATATTTTTTGGGTTTAGACATGCTTATGCTCGTATAGCTGTAAAAATGACTGTATTAAAGCCATTTTTTCTCAAATATCTTAAATGTACAGTCTGTACAGACATAGCACTGTTACAGCTTTATAATAATGGGTATAGATAAAATAAGCTTATCTGGCCAAAACAATGTATCCAAACACACCATATAGATAGCGCAGGCGTCACTCTAAACGTAAAGAAGGAATGTTTGTGAGTCTCAATCGGATGTCATGATGGTTGAATTGGCAAAGCGTTTAGAACGGTATTCCAGGAGATGCATGTTCAAATCCTGCTCCCGTGAATATTATTATATATTCACATTTCCTCACTTTGTGTTCTGGTAGGTGTTCCCGCCAGAGGGCGGGACGATAAATGAGTGAGTGGGAGATGAACAGCGCGACCTTTTTCGCACGAAGACGGTTGATGTGACACTTCTTTTTTGTATACGCGTTACGCTTGCTTAGATAAATAATCGCATCAGTTAGATATTATCTCCTTTTCCGTACTCCCCCGACTCCGTGCATGTTATAAGTAATAGTGTGAACCATTTTAGTGTGTGGACTTATTAATAAGTAATCGAACATTCGGTGAGATCGATCTCTGCTCACGGCCCGGGATATCGCGTGTGCGTGTGTTTTTCCCATCAGCTCATCTGCTCAGCCCACATGAGACGGTGTCTCCTCAGCACACGTGGAGTGTAGTGCACCAGGGCCAACGAAGCTCCGAGGTAGACCTCGTCAGAACTTAACTTAGAAGGTAAGTTCCCCAATCTCCTTGCACTTGTACCAGCACACTCCGGGGTTTGTAGGTCCTGGCGACTACAGTAGGTAATTATATACTTACCTATATATGTTGACAAATTATTACTGTTCGTTAGAAGAAAACACCGGGAGGAAACCTGCAAGCCGAGAGATTTTCTCAATTGACGCGGTGTTTTAGTTTTTTTAATTACGTCTTTTATCATCTATTTTTATCACTCACACATTTTTATTTCTCTGGAATCGACGCAAGTCATCACAAATCTATTATAATATCACTTAGTACAAACGTCTACGTAATAATTTATAAAAACATAGTCATAGCATCACGCCCGAATTCAGCGAAAGAGTAGGCAGAGGTGTATTACACACCCACGACTCGCCAGCTATGTTTAAGTCCAACGTAATAGGGGGCGAGCCTATTGACGTCTACCGGGCACATTTTCAAACTGACTACTGAGAATTTTTCTTTTTAGGAAAAAAGCTCAATAACATTGCCCGCCCCGGAAATCGAACCCGAGACCTCATGATTAGCAGTCGCATACACTACCGCTACACCACCGAGGCAGTTAGTCAGTTATAATTTATATGAATTTCAATTTATTATTAACCTCAATTACGTGTAATATTCGATATAATATCTTACGTACACGTAATTTCAGTACCTATGTATTACACAATAGCAATAAACGATTTAGGATAACGTATGTCGATTGGGGTAATGAACGCCCGATGTCAGATGCGATGGCAACACCGAATTTATTCAACACCATTGCGTCGCGTTGCGCGTGATGTATTTGCGTGGAAAACTGTAAAATATTTATTGGTAAAAATGTTTATGAAGTTTTCGTGGGCAGAATTAGGTGTGTAGAACATGCAAGCTTGTTAGCCTTATAGATTTTATTATTGCTCTAAGTAATATACGTAATAAAGCGGCAAAATTGCCTATAAAATCTCTAGAAGTATCGGTTGTGTTGTTGTGATCATAAGCGTATTTTATTAATTATTTACCCAGGCTGCTTATAAATGGTTCCGGCGAAGGAATGTAAAATGGTTCCGGCGGAGAGCCGACGGCACACGGCGAGTTTCTTTAGTGGGTGAAGGCCCCACACTACCCTGTTCGTTGCCTTGAACGACAGGGTGAACGGTTAGGAATTTTTACAGCCTAAAAATAAAAAAGACAAGTGCTTTATAGTAATTTTCATTATGCTACCACTTCTTGAAACAGAGTACGTGCAGGAATGCAAGTAAAGGATGAACTGCGTTGTAAAGGTTTTATGTCAATTTCGTTACAATCAAATCACACACCGAGGAGTTTCATGGTTCATTCACACGGGAGACGATAGTACCACCTGCCCAGGCTCGATAACAAGTGACTACCACTTGGTACCCAGCCTGCCATCAATAAATTATTATCATTATCATTTATTTATTTGACTCGTGTAAATAATGTTTTCAACCCTTTTTCTGGTAATATTGGAACAACTCCTCTCATCGTAGGAGAGATTAAGCAATATTCCACCACGCTGGCTCAGTGGGGGTTGGCCAAATCAAGTCAAATCCTGCTCGTGACTATTATTTTCGATTTCACATTTTCACACTTTGTGTTAATTTATATGGCTAAGTATGTCAACTGCTAAAAAAATATATAAAAATATCAAAATCATTACACACATAATTTCGAATAATCTCGATAAGTCAGGTGTGTGCCATACGAGGTCTGGACCTTGGACTGGGGATCAAACTTGATACTATCTACTGGCCTTAATTTTACTGCCTATCACTGCATTGTGTAAAGTTTAAAAACAAGGGTTCACGTTATGACTGTGCGAACTACAGAGCCATAAGCTTGACCAGTTTGGCAGCCAAAGTGTATGGTAAGATTATTGAAAGGAGAATGAGGATGGTGTCTGATGAATTTTTGTGTGAGGCACAAGGAGGTTTCAGGTGTGGGGGAGGATGCAAGGATCAAGTGTTTTCTCTGCGCAAAATTGTGGAGAAGCAGCTGGCTGTAGGCCAGAGGGTTTTCTGCAGTTTTGTGGATTTGGAGAAAGCATTTGACACTGTTTTACGAAAGGAACTTTGGGACATTTTGCCGGAGTATGGTATTAACGGTAGACTGCTACAAGTGGTGCAGTCCAACTATATGGACTGCAGAGCTTGTGTGCGGCTGGATGATGGAATATCGCCCTGGTTTGATGTCAATATCGGCGTTCAGCCTGTTTGCTGCGTTCTATCAGCCAGACTGTTTATCATATCGCAAGGGAAATGGCGTGATGATAAGTAAGTAAATAAGTTAGTACAATCATAATGTGATATCATTATCTTGTGTATAATTAGGGTAAGGTTGCCAAAAGTTAAAAATTAGCTGTGGTTTCATATTAAAGATATAAAAAGAGCACATAGATGTAACGTGTATAGAATGAAGCATGCGGAATGTTTACTCTGGAGGCCAATGGCGTGATCCACTTGGATTACTTTATATCTCCGCTAATAAACAATAAAATACTGTTCTTCTGATACTATAAGTGTCTATTTTATAGTCTCCAGGTTATGGTTTTTGAAAAGAAGCGACAAAATTTCATTAATGTGCTCTTCCTACTTATGATTTCGAGAGTAAAAAGATAATGGTATTATGATTTTATAGTATTGTTTTTTCTTTTCTATGTATACCATAATATTGCGGAGCACAAATTAATAATAAAAATTGTTTGTTATCCCAAATATATGAATACTAAATTAGCTGCTACTCGCGAATTTAGTTATTTTCTTCTTTTTATGTGTGGATCGCCAATTATTTTTTTAAATAGTCCTTCAAACATCAGCTATCAAGTCCCGTCAAAAATGGACCAGCGATTATGGAGACTAGCCGGAACAAACAGCCAGACAGACATGCAAAAGCTTTAAAAAATTGTTTTTGTTACAGGTAATGTAATACTTTCACTTGCATTTAAGTAGGTAGTAAAAAGCTGTTATTTAGACATTACAAACAGACACTTTTAATTTTTTTTTCAATTTTAAATAAAACATAATACCTGAGTCCTACACCTTCGACTTTCAGGGTTGAAGTATTTTTGATTATAGATAGTAGAAAATCAACATCATAATTAGAATATTGCCGAGATATGCATTTTTATTTTGCTAACCCTGTCTGCACTAGCCGCACACCCCGTCGTTCGGGGCAACGAACAGGGTAGTGAGGGGCCTGCACCCACTAAAGAAACCCACCGTCTCTCCGCCTTTATTGGCGGGCCACTGGAACTATGTTACATTCCTTCGGTGGTTCAACGGTAGTTACCTACCGTAGTGTTTCGTGACTGAGAGTGGCGGAGGCCCAAACTTGATCCCTATTCCCTCCTTATTATCCTTCCTATCCACCTCCTATCCCTTTCCTTGGAGATAGCGACGCACGGGTAACTTCTCAGGTGTTGCTAGCCTCTATAGGCTATGGTAACCGCTATTACCATAAAGTGGGCCACTATGAGTATTGGCTACCCACGAAGTATAAAAACAAAATAAAACTCTTCCATAAGGTAACCGCTTAAACGGATAAATAAATTCCCAACTCTCAACTAGAATTTACATACTAATAATACTAGCCAACTAGAAACAAAATAATAAAGAAATCAGAATAATCTAATTGATTGATTGACTAACGTGTTAAATACAAAATAACCTATCAACAAATAATCCTTCGAATAAATATTTCTCCCGCCTAATTTACAATAGCTGTTATAACCTGCTGTCCTAGCCTGGGCTGTCACATAAATTATTAACACGCCACGCTACGCTTTACAGCAAACACAAATAGCTGATGAAGCTTTGAACGTCCCACTAAATTAAACACACAGGACGGACAGATAGTCTCACTTATATTTGGATTTTGAAGTATATATTAACAAAATACATAATACACTACATTGTATAGTGGTGGTCCCTGAAACACAACTTATGCTAGTTTAGGGGACAGCGTATTTTATGTTCTGTATCTTTTAAATGTGAAATGTGAAATAAATTTACTATTATTATTATTATAGTAGAACAAATTCTTTGTGAAATGTGGAAAAAGAGAACTTTAGTGCGAGCGGAAATCAAACCTACGTCCCTTCCAATCCGGGAAACTATTCTAACCGCTAAACCATGGCACTGACTCCACATCACATTTTTACGACCCACGCCATCTATCAGATGCATTTACATACATTTATCCAATCCAAGGTTTGATTCCCGCTCGTACTAAATTTCACTTTTTCCACATTTCACAAAGAATTTGTTCTACTAGGTATACTATGTATTCAGACTGACAACGATTCAGGCTATAGAAAGCTACTTTTTAGGTTATATCTCAGGCTCCCGATATAGTAGCAGGATAAAATCTATATATATATAGAAAAAAGTCGTGTTAGTAACACTATTTATAACTCAAGAACGGCTGAACCGATTTGGCTGAAAATTGGTAGGCTTAAAACCAGGAGAAGGACATAGGATACTTTTTTTTTCTTTTTTTCCCGTTCCCGTGGAACGTGACATAAAACGTGGTACCCATAGCAAAATGCAACTGACATGTGGGTGGGCCAACGTCATTTGACTCACTACGGACTGTTAATGGTACAATATTCCCAACATATCGTGCTGCATGTGAAGAACTCAATTTACTAGAAAACGATACCCACTGGGATACGACAATCGTTGAAGCAATTATCTCTGTATCGCCAAGTCAAATACGCACATTATTTTTTATCATCATTTCGACATGCTTTCCATTAAACCCATTTAACCTGTGGCACAAATACAAGGATAATATGTCAGAAGACATATTCAAATTCGTGTCAGTTCAAGAAATCCCGATCTTGAGATGAATAAGAACGAAACTGACGACGAAATTAACGCTTGCCTTAAATCATCGAATCTATGCCGCTATGTGAAAAAACTTCAGCTGACAACAAATATGAGAGTTGCACTGCTGAACGATACATCTGCTGAAGATTTCTCTGAGCAATAGCTGACTATCGGTAATGGTCGAGTACCTGTCAACGCATCGAGCGGATTGATTTTATTTCAAAGACGAACTCATTAACAAAGTATTCCCAAACATCATTACTAACCACAAAAATAATGAATGGTTGAGTGAGCGAGCAATTTTGGCGGCTAAATATAAAGAATGATGTAGATGACTTAAACTACATAATTCAGAATGAAATCATTGGTACACTGCATTCATTCAAATCTATTGATTGTGTAACAAATAAAGATGAAGCCACCAACTATCCAATTGAATTAAACTCCTTGGATGTGCCTGGCTTACCACCGCAAAATTTACGACTAAAGGTTGGCTCCGTAGATATCATGCTTCGAAACATAAACCAACCAAAACTGTGCAACGGAACGCGTTTGGTGCTAAGTAAATTGATGAACAGTGTGATTTACGCCACGATACTCAAAAGAAAATTCGAAGGTGAGGAAGTTCTCATTCCGAGGATCCCGATGATCCCAACCGATATGCCATTTGAGTTTAAACGACTTCAATTTCCGATATGTCTTGCATTTGCCATGACCATTAACAAATCACAAGGCCAATCCTTGAAAATTTCTGCTCTGAATCTAGAAAATCCATGTTTTTCCCATGGTCAATTATATGTGGCATGTTCACGGGTTGGAAGACCATCTGCGTTATTTGTTCTTGTGCCTGATAATAAAACGAAAAATGTCATCTACCACAAGGTGCTTCACTGAAGAGTGCAACCCATGCATCAAAATACATGGCCAATAAAGAATCTTTAAAATACTTTATTTTTTTATTTATATTTATTATCCTAATAAAAATAAAAAATCTGCTCATTTATTGCCCCTAAGGCGGAACAAAGTTCGCCGTGTCAGCTAGTAGTCTAATAAAGTTATTTTTTCTTAAATATCTTAAATCTACCGACACAGCTCTGTTACAGCTTTATAATAGTATAGATTAAGTAAGTATAATATTAGTAAGTATATGGAATGGGGATTGTCTTATCCTTTTTTTTGTTAAGGCGGGAAAAAATGTTCCTAACCGCACCTGTCGTTCGGAGCAACGACCCACTAAAGAAACCCACCGTGTGCCATCTCTCCGCCTTAGTTGGCGTGCCACTGGAACTATTTTACATTCCTTCGGTGGTGGGATTGTCTTATCCTATCAAGTAATTTGAAACTAAAATGTTACTCAATAAACTTTTTTGCTAACGCTACATATATGTAGATAAGGTCGTTACGATGGCACTATTACAAACGCTTTCAAAGCAATATTAAATCTGATCATTAGTCATGGACGCTTTGCAGGATAATTCGTTCCGATCGAGCACCTATTACGCATACTCAGCGATTTGATACCAGTGTGACCATGGTACTAGCAATCCCAGAATAATCCTTTGCAATAAGTTAAGAGTGTATTGAAAGCCTAAACGAGATAATATCTCTCAAATTATATGTTTTTTTTAATGTTAGTAGAAGCAGTAGGCTCGAGAAGACGGCAAATAAAATTGGCAATATTGGGCCACCTGGCGGATGGAGGGGCTAATATCCCAGTAGAACTGGTATACTAAAACCCCGTGCTGTTTCTTAATCTTTAGCCAGAGGTGATGCGGTCTTTGCATATTTCCAAGCGTAGATGACCCATATACGTTTGGAAATATACCCCACTTTTTTTTGTTAAGGTGGGAAAAAATGTTTATATTCGCACACCCCGTCGTTCTGGGCAACGAACAGAGTAGTGTGGGGCCTTCACCCACTAAAGAAACCCGCCGTGTGCGGTCTCTCCGCCTTTATTGGCGGGCCACTGGAACTATGTTACATTCCTTCGGTGGTCTGGAAATATACCCCTGCAACTGAAAAACATCAAGAAAATGTTCACGAATTGTGCACGTACATAAAACAGCATAAACGGGTATTTTTTCGCTTATAAAATAGATCAAATTTTAACTACCTTTAGCCCGACGTTTCAACTGCGTTGCAGCAGCCGTGGCCACGGCACGACTCCCGTCGTTATACGCGATAAACGACTCGTTTATGTTACTTTAAATCCTTGAACTTTCATTCAGTATGAAAGGTATGAAAATAAAACAAATTGACAAGGAAAATAAAAAACCAATTTAATTAATTCCGATTTGATAATTACCTACGTAACACACAATAACATCTCAATCGCTTATCACGAAGCTCATTAAAACTCAGTAATTACGGCGGCAAAATTAAAATTCGTAATTGCTTTTATTAGCGACAAAAAGAAAAAGTGAAATAATTAATTTTAACTAATTACTAGCTGTTGGCAAAGTGCCCCGCGATACAGTGGTCGGCTAGGGATAGCTTTTGAAGTTTTTTCATTTTTAAATAGTCTACCTACATCATATATTTTTACATTTCTCTATAACTAAGTACCTACAAATGTTACGTTGCAGCAGCCGTGGCCACGTGGCTCACGTTTCTACAATTTCAACTATAACTAAGTACCTACCTAATTTTTATTTATAGAAATATTTGTTTTGTATAAAAATTGTTAGAATCGGATCTTTTTATTAATAAACTTTGTACTTCAACTGAAGACTCAGGACTCGAGGGCTACAGTTTGTACTCGTGGCCTTTCAACATTTCATGCAGCGGGCAACTCCAAGAATTATGCCATAATCGATTCATTCATTATTTACTACTAAAAAATTTTTAAAAGATCTAGGAACCAATTTTGAGACCGCTATAGATGCAGAAGACTATTAGACCTGATTTTTAAGCCAATACTCTTTAATATAAAAATCAAATTAGCTTGCTTGGGGGATTTTCTCGAAAGCTGTAAAATATGTCAACTCCCATCAGGCTAAAACTATAGTAGCAGTAATTTTTTTTTTTATTGCGGATTGTGGTAGACGCGTCACGGCTCACACTAAGGAATCCTTTTTACATCCAATGAGTACGAGCTACGATGATAAGTGGACCTTTTTTTTTTTATTGCATGTAATGGCATACGAGCCACGGCCCATCTGATGGTAAATGGTAACCGTCGCTGATGGATTCAAATATACTTTCTTTTTTTTATTGCTAAGGATGGCATACGAGCCACGGCCCACCTGATGGTAAGTGGTAACCGTCACCCATAGACTCAACTATTGTCAAGCCGCTGTGCACCCGTTCATTTCTCGGATATGAAATGAAATAATAAACGGCTATCTTCTGCTACAGCCAAAACACACTGACGTGTTTCATGACCGGTCACACAGGAGTCGGCGGTACCGACCCGTTCGGGCCCAATAGCAAGTGAGTAATCTCACTTGGTATCCAGCCCTACCACCAGTAGGTAATGCAATAGGTGATAATTGCCTGCATCCTTTAGTCGCCTTGTACGACACCCGCGGAAAAGGATGGGGTAGTGACACTTGTAATCTTAGTCCGTCACCACACGGATAAATAACGAGAGTATAAAAGAATAAACGGCTAAATTAAAGAATAAACGGCTATCTCCTGCTACAGCCAAAACGCAACGATGTGCTTCATGGCCGGTCACGTGCACACGAGCACGTGAGTAGTCCCACTTGGTACCCAGCCCTACCACCAGTCATACAATCGATGGTAATTGCTTACTTCCCTTAGTCATCTCATACGGCACCCGTGGGAAAGAATGGGGTGGTGACACTTGTATTCTTAGTCCATCACCACACGGACGAATGACTATATATGAAGGACTCATGGAGTAATATAAGGAATACTATCAAGCCGCTGCTCACGGCTTCTTTTCTAAGATGGCAAGTAAAGGAATGGGTGGCTATCTCCCGCTACAACCAATACACCCTGACATGGTTCACGGTCTGTCAGACAGCAGATCCATTCGGGCTAAGTTACAAATGAGTAGATACTCCCATTATTTTGGTATCCAACCTTACCACCGAGTAGTGTAATAACTGAAACAACTGCACAGAGAGATGGCACAGTGATTTAGATCTCGCTTCACTCTTTGTGTGATCCACAAATGGTTGTTCTGAGTCTGTGTGTACTTTGTGTCCGTGAAATTGTAGGTTTGTAAAATCCCCCGTGATGCAAAGATTATTCCTTAGTGCAGGGTGTTGCCTAAACCGCCGGCGGACCACTGAAGTAATAATAATAATAATAATGTAATGCAACATAATACCAGTGGCCCGCCAACACAGGCGGAGAGACAGCACACGGCGGGTTTTTTTAGTAGGTAAGGGCCCCACACTACCCTGTTCGTTGCCCCAAAAGGCGGGGTGTGCGGTTAGATACATTTCTTCCCGCCTAAACCATAAAATAAAAACAAAAAAAGGGTGTTGCCTTAAAGAAAAGTCCACATAAACTAACTCTCTTGTAACAGTTTTGTCACCATATTGCTGTTGTTGATCGGATTTGAATCGCATTGCTCTAGTGCATATTACAGCAGAGGCTGATAAGCGTTGTTGTTACAATACTAAAATAATTAATTATTGTTTTTAATGATGGGCATAGTGAGCGATAAAATTGATTGCGAAATATTGCTTTTCAATAATTAATTACTGCGTTTAAAATCAGTTCGTTAGTGATGTCATGGAGTCAGTTTGTAAGCATTATGTTTATATTAAAAGGATTTCTTCATACTGACGGTGGCAATTAGGCTACGGCCTGCCTGATGGTAAGAGGTTAATGGATTTATCAATATCAAGAGCTGCTACCCACCATAAACGTTAAGGCACATGTTTGATAGGAGGCGAAATTACTGGCTATTTGTGCCTTCGATGTGTTTATATCGAGATGATTCGGGTTTATTTGGTGAGCCCACACTACCCTGTTCATTGCCCCAAACGAGAAGGTGTGGCAGTTAGGTACAGTTTTCCTAAAAAAGGGTCTGACAGACAGTGAAGGCGGAAAAAGAGAGCCTTACTGTGAGCAGGATTCGGACTTGCATCCCTTCCATTTCGGGACAGTACTCTGGACCGCTAAGCTATCGCAGTCACCTAATGGTGACACCCAATATCCACTTCACATTTTGTTTTTTAGATGTCTTCAACACTCACGCCACCTATAGAATGTATTTATATACATTTTATTCCAAGTAAGTTCAAGTTTAATTTTACTATTACAATTCATATTAATCAATATTGTGATTTTTTTAGATATTTTGCATCTGTATTTTAGCACTTGACATGCTCAGCTACTTTAAATACCAAATTATTTGTGATAGTATTATAAGAGAGCTTTACTGCGAGCAGGATTATGTAGAAAACAAGATTTGTTAATTTTTTTGTAATTAATAAACTCTGAAATAATAAAACAATTTTAACAACTCTGTCATAAGTAGAACGCTTAGCTTACATTATATCATCTACGTTGGCGGAGCAGTAACGTTATCGCTGGTCAAACGGCGCAGAACGATTAATCGATTAATAAAATTAATTTTAACTAAAATTCCTTATCAATAATAACAAATTTAAACTATCATATCATAAACAAATTAATCCTTGAAAATACTTCGAACTAGGATTATGGAGGTAAGTTTAAGCTTTAAACTACATAGTTATAAAACTCAAGCAATTTATATTGCAAACGTTAATTTTGTGTTGTTTCAAAGCAATTAATCATGGTAAACTTAATTTTAGTTAGACGTTTAGTATATACTCAGATGGTGTGTCGCTGGTATGACAGTATGTGGCACAATTAGTGGCGTACTTTATGGTATATTGTGGTACATTTATACTTCCTATAAGTACTACTTGTATTGTATCAATTTATGTACCAATATTAATATTATAAATGTAAATGTTTGCATATTTTCTAAACAGCTGAAAGGATTTGAGTAAAATTTGGCTAAATTAACTTTGTCCCAGGAACTGGCTAAACAGAGCCTTTGCCCGCGGCTCCGCCGCAGCCAAAAGCTAGTTTTTAGGTCATATCTCAGATTCCCGATATAGTAGCGGGATAAAATGTACCAGTTGTTGAGTCTAATTAAGAGCAATTAAACAAAAAAGTTGCATAAAAATCCGTTCAGTAGTTTTTGCGTGATGCGTGAACAAACAAACAGACAAACATACAAAAAATAAAAAAAAATATAGCCTAAATCAGACATTTTTTTCTCAAATATCTTAAATGTTCTGTACATAGCTATGTTTCTGCTTTATACTCGTAATAGTATCTAATAGATAAATTTAATGCAAATTGTTGATATATTGAATTTCATCACTTGATATCGCCTTGTTGTATACTCATAATCTAGTGCTATATTTCTGCAGCATTAGTAATATGAAGGGTTTTATCCTTCCATCCATCCATCCATCAGCTTTTCATCGTCCACTGGTGGACATAGGCTTTCCCAAAATGGGGGTTTTACCATTATCGCCATGCTTGGCAGGCGGATTGGCGATCGCAGTGGATGTTTTTAGTACACAGGGGAACGCTGCTGCCCGGTCCCCCGGTAATCCCTTAGTCGGCTTTTACTACTCCCATAGGAAGAGACGGGGTGGAGCTATTCTTGGTGCTGGCCCCACGCGGCTAAGACATGGCTTTATCCTTAGTATCCTACTAATAGACACAGGTCCCCGCTCTAACTGAGAGGGATTTATACCGTATTCTACTAAAGAACTCGCCCAGTGAGGGTTGGCAGACATCACAAGCCGCCGAGAAAATCTCTCAGGCTAGCAGGTTTCCTCACGATACCACTGAAGGAATGTAATATGGTTCCGGTGGCCCATCAATAAAGGCGGAGAGATGGCACACGGCGGGTTTCTTTAGTGGGTGAGGGCCCCACACTACCCTGTTCGTTGCCCCGTTCGTTCGTTGACGGGGTGTGCGTGTGTGAGGAACATTTTTTCCCGCCTTAACAAAAAAAAAATGTTTCCTCACAATGTTTTCCTTCACGCAGCAGCGTTGACCAAAAACTGTAGGTACTCCCCCCATTGTGTTTCCTATGGTGAATAAAAGCGTAGGAGGCCCATGTCACCACTACATTTAATATTTCCTCTCCACCTGCTGCCTCTATTTCGGGGTCTTAGACTATAAGCAGTTATACAATATTTAACTAACTAACTAACTTATCATCACGCCATTTCCCTTGCAGGGTAGGCAGAGAGAACAGAGTGCCAAGAGGCTCTATTCTTGCATACATCTCTCACTTCCTCAACATTCATAACTCTCTTCATACACGCTCGCCGGTTTCGGAGACTCCTGACTGCACCTTCCTTCAATACATGACCGATTTGGTCTAGGTAGGTGAGTCGCGGTCTCCCCCTGTACCTACACTCTTCCACTTTTACATTGTATATCTTCTTAACCAGTCACTCGTCCGGCATTCTTTAATGACTATTAGTTCTGTAGTTACTGCGCTAAAGCATAATAAACAAACAAACATTCGCATTTATCAAACTACTTAAAAGAATAATAAGAATATACATGACTGAAAATCAATATGTAGTTTGTCATGTACGCGACGGCTAACCACTTTTCAATGGTTTTCAATAATTTCTGTATTTGTGTGGTAAAGTTTTTATCCAACTACCTCAAACTTGAAAGAGGGTTATGATTTCTACATGTATGTATTATTATTTATGTTGTATTATTATTTGTCCTCGTATAACCTCTAAACTATTATCACAATGTAGTACATTTGTCTGCTGGTTCAAGGATCTGTGACGTTGCACTAAATTCAATATAGCGCCATCTCGGGGATATAAAGTTATATATTTGAAAGATATCCTATTGTGTATTAATTAAAATTGCTTAACTATAGTACACTTTATATAATAATATGTAGGGTATATAGTTGGGTTTAGTTTTACAAACTTATCTCGTCGCAATTACTGACAGCAATATATTTTAAAATGTCTTAAATAATCTAATATTTTATCGTGGCATATAAAAACTATAGATACGCATTATCTTCCCGTCCCAAGTCCGTGTGGTGATGGACTAAGAATACAAGTGTCACCACCCCATCCTTTCCCGCGGGTGTCGTACAAGGCGACTAAGGGAAGTAAGCAATCCACCCCTATCACCCATTGCATTACTGGTGGTAGGGCTGGGTACCAAGTGAGAGTATTTACTTGATATCGGGCCCGAACGGATTGCTACCGTCTCCTGTGTGACCGGTCATGAAACACGTCAGTGTGTTTTACTGTAGCAGAAGATAACCGTTTATTTTTTCATTTCATATCTGAGAAATGAATGCGCAGCGGCTTGATAATACTCTCGGCATAGTTGAGTCCATGAGCGACGGTTACCACTTACCATCGGGTGAGCCGTGACTCGTCTGCCATCAAAGCAATAAAAAAAAAGATATATTAACGTGGTTAATCATTCCTGATTATTTTAAGAAGCCACTTTAGTGTGTCCCTAAAGTGGAACCATGGTAGATATGATCGTGCTGGGATAAACAAGGCTTTACTACTAGGAATACATAAAACATGAAAATAACTTTGAAAAGGTATAGCGGAATGAGACTGGGGATCAATCTTGGTACCTCTATGTTGACGGTCTTCAAAATAAACACTGCGTATTACCGCTTCTTACCTGCCCATATTTTTTGCTTTTAGTCCAATTGGATACTAAACGTAATTGATGACTCGCATTGTTTGTCTCGGACGTAAATATGTCTACTACTAGGAATACATAAAACATGAAAATAACTTTGAAAAGGTATAGCGGAATGAGACTGGGGATCAAACTTGGTACCTCTATGTTGACGGTCTTCAAAATAAACACTGCGTATTACCGCTTCTTACCTGCCCATATTTTTTGCTTTTAGTCCAATTGGATACTAAACGTAATTGATGACTCGCATTGTTTGTCTCGGACGTAAATATGTCTACTACTAGGAATACATAAAACATGAAAATAACTTTGAAAAGGTATAGCGGAATGAGACTGGGGATCAAACTTGGTACCTCTATGTTGACGGTCTTCAAAATAAACACTGCGTATTACCGCTTCTTACCTGCCCATATTTTTTGCTTTTAGTCCAATTGGATACTAAACGTAATTGATGACTCGCATTGTTTGTCTCGGACGTAAATATGACTCAGACAGTTTTGGCATGAGTTATCAATAATTCCAACAAAGTATATCTACTCGTAAGCTACCGTTGAATACTTTTTACTGATATTATTATTAATGCGCAATTGCGTTTGTATATTTGTTAGTTTATCACGGTGTAACTACTAAACCAATGGTTATAATGTGCATACATAGAGTCTGGGACCCAGGAAATGACATACGCTATCTATATATATTATAAACTGTAACAGATCTGTGTCTGTACATTTAAGATATTTGAGAAAAAATGACTGTAATAGGCTATTTATTTATTTATTGCATTCATGTGTTTATACAAAGTTGGTAATACAATTAAATAGATTCAACATGAAACCCTGACAGGGCACTGCAAGTTTAAATAGTTTTAGTTTAATATAGTATTACATATCGTCAATCTAAAATTATAACAATTTAATTACAGCTTAGAATAAGTAGCATCACACTCCTCCATCTTCGAAAAACTCTCGCAATGTGTAATAACATTTGTTTAATAAGTATTCATGTAATTTTATTTTAAATATTCGTTGATTTTCAGCATTTTTTAATTTGTTGAGGAGTTTATTATATATTTTAATGCACATGACGTATGGACCGGAATGAAACAATGCCATATGAGACAAAGGTATTGCGAGTTTATTTTTGTTTCGTATATTCCATGATTGTGAGTAATTATCTTTATGCATAGGGAAAAGGTGGATATGTTTTCTAACAAACAGGCAGATTTCTGAAATATATAATGACGCTAGTGTAAGGATACCAAGTGCAATGAAGTGTGGCTTACAACTGTCCATTACTCCTATATTGGACAGAATGCGAATGCATTTCTTTTGAAGTTTAAACACTATATCTACCTGTGTACTGTTTCCCCACAGTATTATTCCATAACGTAGCCACGAATCTGCGTACGCATAATATGCGACCATAGCGGATTTTAAGTCAGTCGATCTTTTCAATTCAAAAAGAGCGTATGTAAACCTAGATAACTTTCCGCTTAAGTTTTGTATGTGGTGTTTCCAATTTATATTAGTGTCGATGTGTAATCCTAACAGCTTAAACGAGTCGACGCACTCGTGTCGTCGTGACTGTTATTTTCGATTTCACATTTTTCACTTTGTGTTTAATGTATGTTGCTAAGCATGTCAAATGCTAAAAATATATATAAAAATATCTAAATATTTATAGGGTTTGCGTCATTATTAGGTAAAATCTTAATTGTAAAATTAAGTTTACCAGGTTGGTATAATGTATAAAAATACTTCCGACAGATGGTGCAGGCGTCACCCAAAGACGTTAACTATGAATGTGTTATCGAAATTAGCAGTCAGGAGCAAGGGTCACGATGGCTGAATTGGCAAAGCATCTGGACGGTATCCAGGAGATGCAGGTTCGAATCCTGCTCGTAACTGTTATTTTCGATTTCACATTTTTCACTTTGTGTTTAATATATGTTGCTAAGCATGTCAAATGCTAAAAATATACATAAAAATATCTAAATATTTATAGGGTTTGCGTCATTATTAGGTAAAATCTTAATTGTAAAATTAAGTTTACCTGGTCGGTATAATGTATGAAAATACTTCCGAAAGATGGTGCAGGCGTCACCCAAAGACGTTAAGTATGAATGTGTTATCGAAATTAGCAGTCAGGAGCAAGGATCACGATTGCTGAATTGGCAAAGCATCTGGACGGTATCCAGGAGATGCAGGTTCGAATCCTGCTCGTGACTGCTATTTTAGATTTCACATTTTTCACTTTGTGTTTAATGTATGTTGCTAAGCATGTCAAATGCTAAAAATATATATAAAAATATCTAAATATTCATTTTTGTAATCCAAGTCTCAGTAAGGCATTATAATTTGAAGTTGTTTCAGCTCATCAACAATAGCCAGTAAGAGATGAAGTTTATTTTTTATACTACATACATTTTGATATAGAATTTGCGAAAAGTAAGTTGTCGTGGTTGGTGATGATGATGTTTCCGAGTCTCCATGTTGCAGGTGGTGGGACCGTAACTCTGTTTGTTGCAGTTCTTGAATATTTTCTATAAGATCACGAATGTCATTAAATATAATTTGCATACCGTGGTTGTTGACTGTACCAGTTTGCCGATTAAACATTTTGTAGTTCGGTATAAGGTTTCTATTGGTGTCCAAAAAATATGCATATTTATGTTCTAATATATCATAATGCAATAAATTATTGAATATTTCGACTCTGCAATTGAACATGTTTGAAAAATAACTATTTCTGTAAGTTGGTGGTGGATGTGTAGTGGTTGTAACTCGGACATATCTAATGCGCTATTTTTGGAATGTGGTAATAAAAATTGCAAAAGACTGTACCATCTGGATTGTGTTGGAATAACGGCGGAGCAAATGAACCAAGAAGAGAGAAGTAAATGGGTATGTCCCGAATGTCTTTCTTCTACGCATAAGCCAAAACGCAACGAGAATGCACCTACTCGAAGAGTGGCAGGCTTGGAGAACACCTTCACTCCTAGCAACAACGTCAATACTCAACGGGGATCTCGTATCAAAACATCTGAGGTACCGGCGGAGAAGATTCACAGTCACAATATATTAGAAGAGTTGAGATCATTCCGGTTAGAGGTATTGTCGCACTTGGAAACACAAGCTAGCGCTATAAAGAAAATCGAAGAGGTCTGCTACAACACTAAGGCAGAATTAATGGCACTTTGTAATGGAAACATGAAGGTACTGGATAATAAAATTGTTACTATAAACAAACTGCAAAGTGAGTTTGATGTGTTAAAGGTCCATAATCAACAACTAGAACAGCTGATTAACGCATCACAATCATCTAAACTGCACACATCGCCCGCGCCCGCTCAAACGAAAAGAGCATACAACCAGACTGTGCGGAATGTACCCACCACTAATAAAAAATCGGTTGTGGCCACTAAAACTACGACGAATACGGTACCAGCAAGACTAGTGCAGAATAGAGAAGTAATGCAGGCGAATGATCAAAGTTCGGGTGCGACAAACTCGAATAAAATCACCGAAAGTAAGGATGATGGTATAGCGGCTGATGCTGCTGGTTGGACCATTGTACAGGGAAGGAAATTCAAGCCTCATAATAATAATGTGGGAAAAGGTCTCGATTCAAGTATTCTAGACTTGCAAGCTATGGAGCGGAAAAAAAATCTTCATGTATGGAGGCTGCATCCTGAAACTACTGTTGAAAAGTTAACTACCTTTGTGAAGAAGTTCTGTGGTAAGGATGACGAGGTAAAAATTGAAAAATTAAACATAAAACCGAAAGAGATTACGCGTCTTTTATAATCGGTGTTACAGAAGGAGTTTATAACAAATTATATAAATAATTAGATATTTTTATATATATTTTTAGCATTTGACATGCTTAGCACTATTTTCACTTTGTGTTTAAATTATATAAACCCGAAATATGGCCACTGAATACTGAGTTTTCTGAGTGGGTTTGGTTTCGGAGGTCACAGCGAGAAGGGGCACAGAAAAGTAAAAATATTAATATCTTTTACCAGAACGCAAGAGGACTGCGAACAAAAGTTAATATTTTTTGTAATAAAATAGGGACATTAGTGGCTGATTTATTTGCAATTACGGAAACGGGTTGTAATGAGAGTATTTGTAATGCTGAGTTGGTGCCACACAACTATCACATATTGCGATGTGATCGGGCGACGGACGTAAACAAGGAGGCGCGCTTCTCGTGGCCACACCGCGGTTCGAGCTGCGCAGAGTATTCTGCCCGGTAACATCGCGATAGATACTTGCACTTTCGAACTAGTTTGTGCTTCGGTTTATAAAAATAATAAGTATTTGTTTTTGTGTAGCGTTATTTACATACCTCCGAATAGTTCGGAGAATGATTACATGTTATTATTTAGATTATTAGAACAATTATGTATTAAATATAAAGAAATTATCATATTAGGGGACTTCAATTTGCACTCTTGTAATATTAATATAAGAAACTACTACGAATATGTTTTGTCTTTTTGCGAATTCAATCAGAGAAACAAGGTACCAAATTGTGATGACAGGCAATTGGATTTAGTGCTGTGTTCGTTGAGTGTGGGTGAGGGCGTGTGTGTTAGCGAAGCGGAGGAGGCGCTGGTGCCGGTGGACCCGCACCGCTCACGAGCTGTGTGCCACAGATGAGCCGCATGCGCACCTCTGCGCCGGTCTCACTGGCAGAGAGGGTGCGCGACAGTAATGCGGAGCCGCATTGTAATTTTTACAAAGCGGGTTATCATAGGTTGTATAATATGCTTATGACGCATGACTGGACTCCCATTTACAATATGTGCGAGCCAGAGGAAGCTTTGAACTATTTATATAATACTAAGTATACTATTATTGATGATTGCGTTCCCAGGAAAAAGCGACATTGTGTAAACTCTAGTTATAATTACCCCGAGTGGTACACAAACGATATTATTCACGACATATAATTAAAGGCTAGGCTTCATAAACGTTACAAAAGTACGGGTTTAGCGAGTGATTATGAAATGTTTGCTCAGTATAGGGCTAGGGTTAAAAAGCTAATTGAATGTGCAAGGGAAAGATACCAGGACAATGTACAATGTAACATTACCAGGGATCCGAAGTCTTTCTGGGATTATGTGAGGTCCAAAATGGGGTCAGTAAATCGCAGAAAGGTCACGAAAGACGGCAAAATTTTATCGGACTCCGAATGTGCACGCGAATTTGCTACCTTTTTCAAGTCAGCGTACAATCCTGTGAAAGCACGACTAAACGTGACGGAAGCAGTGGCAATAAGTGGAGTCAGCAGTTCTCGCGTTCACATAGGTACATTAAATAAGAGGCACATTGAAGAAGCACTAGTACGACTTAAGCCAAAGGGATCCGCGGGGCCAGATGGTATTCCTGCATTTGTTATCAGGGATTGTAGGGACTTACTGGCGGAGCCTTCATTACGTGTGTACGGTTTGTGTTTGGAGTCGGCATACTTCCCACAACGGTAGAAAATTACGCGTGTAATTCCGGTGCCTAAAGGCGGGGCAGGGTCTGAGGTGAGTGGATATAGACCAGTGGCGGTTTTGTCTGCACCTGCGAATGTTTTTGAGTCAGTGGTATATCGCCGTGTTTTCGAGCAGGTTTCTGGTTCACTTTCGGATGCACAGCACGGGTTTCGACCAGTTTACAGTACGGCCACTAACTTGCAAAATTTCATGACGTATGTAATTCCAAATGTCGATTCAGGAGTACAAGTCGATGCCACTTACTTTGACTTTAAAAAGGCTTTTGATGTGGTTAATAACGACATACTATTAACTAAACTCGCGACCGTAGGATATACTTCTAAATTGCTTAAGTTTTTTGCTGACCATATGAGGGATAGAAGGCAGTTCGTGGAGTATGCCAGCTGCAGATCGGAACCGTATTACACACGATCAGGCGTGAGTCAAGGTAGCAATTTAGGACCTTTACAGTTTCTGATCATGATAAATGATCTGCCTGATGTCGTGAGAGATGCCAAGTGTCTATTATTTGCTGACGATCTCAAATTATTGCTGGCCGTCAAAGACGAACAAGACTGCGAGCGTCTTCAGCGAGATGTGGACACAATAAATTATATTTTAATGCAGCTAAGTGCTCAGTTATATCGTTTAGACGCTCGAAAATGCCCCTCCACTACGACTACAAGCTGGAAAACACTCTTCTGGAAAGAACGGTCACAGGATGGGATCTGGGAGTGCGCCTTAATGCGCAGTTGACATTTCGTAATGACATTATTAATGTTTGTAAAAAGGCCTACCAGAGTTTGGGATTCATACTTGGAAGAGCAGAAGAGTTTACTAGTATAGCTTCAATTACAACACTATACAACGCTCTGGTAAGGAGTCAGCTAGAATACAACGCAATCATCTGGGCTCCACATGAAGCTAAATATAGTCTCATGCTGGAGCGACTACAAAATAAATTTACTAGGTTTTTGTATCTAAGACTTTATGGGGTATATCCATTTTATCCATTGATGTATCCGACTTTGTTTGTGATTGGCATGGTCGGATACAATAAATTGGAAACAAGAACGGAAATGGCTCTTGCAACATATATTTTGAAGTTATTACGTGGTAAGATTTCAAATTCGGTGGTTTTAAAAGAGGTAAGTCTATATGTTCCCAACAATTATGTAGCGAGGCGGCAGAGACCTCCTCTATTGGCGGTGCCCAGCGCAAGGACAAACTTGTTAGCTAAGGCGCCATTAACACGCACCTTACATACACTAAACAAAGTTGCAGAATGTATAGATATTTTTAAGTGTTCTCTGACTGAATTCGAAAAAATTACGCTTCGTATTATATGTTACAATAATTAAGGACCACGCTATTGTATTAGGGTAACCTGTGATGATAGTTATGTTGTTGAAATAAATAAATAAATAAATTTTGTATTAATTCCTTCCAGTATTTGCCCTGTGTGACAGTTTGGCATTTTATAGTGGCATATTTCAGCTTGCCCTTTGGTAGTTGCTTCCGATATAGAAAGAATTTTATTTGTTTTGTTATTGCTGACGTTACATATTTTATATCTCTTGTTGTTTTGGACTAGCGGTTTAGTAATATCTGTGTTAAATTTTTTGTTTGTTGGGCACTTGTTAGTGTTAATCCGTTCGTCATCAATCAATAATGGCTTAGGCAATGTAGATATAGTGTAAGAATATTCAGTTTGAGTTTCTTTATTCATAGTCTTCTTAATGGTTTTACTTGGAGTTAGTGTTATTTTTTTAGCTAGGCTGCTAGCGATATTTTTATACAAATCTTTTTTTTTCAGTAAATTATCATTTATTTGTTTTAGTTTACTATTTTCTAGCGATAGGATCTTTATTTCTTCGTGTGCTATTCAGTTCCAATACAAGGTCATTAATTTTTTTCTCTAATAATACTACTCGTTGTTGTTGTGTTTCGTGAATATATTCACTAGATAGGTCTGATAAGCTATGCATAGTGCTGTTTACAGACGTTAGGGACGTGCTGAGTTTCTCATTTGTTTTAGTGTCAGATTTTGTGCGCCTACGCCGGAACGTAATATTGTTGTCTGCATTCATCTTGGTTATTTTCTCAAACTATTTGGTTATTTTAGTCGGAATAAATAGTATGAGTACATTAAAATCTTTTGTGCGTACAAAAAGAGGAGTCGTTGTCTGGGATCGAACTCGGTGGCAATGATATTAGACACGATGTATTAGCGTTTCAGACTAGTCGTAATTTACTAGAAAGGTTGAAAATGTCCATTGGTTTGCGAGATACATAGAATACTCACAAAAGGTTATAAACTTTAGCTTTTCATGTTCTGGTACAACATAAAACTTACAGATGTCACTATAGTCAGTTTTCCAGTCCAAATATTGTGGATAGATTGTTTCGAAATAAAGGTTTGGTACTGATCTAAGCAAAGTTTAATTTGAAGAATAAATTGATAAGGGTATTGTATAACAATTTAACAGTTTTTGTTTGTGTTTCACTATAAACTCACGAGAGTGGGTAGTTCTTTAATTGTTTATAGAATAATCCTTTAATTCACTCGTTTAAAATGTTTTACACTATATTATTCTAGTCAATAGCGTTCTCACAGAATACTTTAAGCAATGCTAATCACTTAGTTAGAAGATCACTTTTGAACTGCTTCTATTTTTATTTTTAATAATAAAAATATATCGAGCGATATAGTAACGTGAAAGCAAACACACCCGCCGCCATAGTCTATAGGCTATATAGGCATGTCTAAACACAAAACAGTTTTTTTTTTTAATTTATGATTGTTTGTTTATCTGTTTGTTTGATCGCGCATCACACAAAAACTACTAAACGGATTTTGATGCAACTTTTTTTATTTGAACTACTACTTGACTTGATTAAACTTAAAAACTGGTATGCACGTTATCCCGCTACTATATCGGGAACCTGAGATATAACCGAAAACTAGAAAATTATTTAAACTAGATTTTTTTTAAAATTTATTTAAAATATCTACTGGATGGATTTTGATGCAACTTTTTTTATTTGAAAGGCCTTGATTTGACTTAGAAACTGGTAGACATTTTATCCCGCTACTATATCGGGAACCTGAGATATAACCGATAAACTAGCTTTTGGATGCGGCGAAGCCACTGGCAAAGGCATTAAAAAAAGTACTAGTACTATTATAAAGCTGTAACAGAGCTGTGTCTGTACATTTAAGATATTTGAGAAGAAAATACTGTAATTGGCTACATAGGCATGTCTAAACACAAAACGATTTTTTTTAGAATTTTTGTCTGTCTGTTTACCTATCTGTTTGTCTACCTATCTGTTTGTCTGTTTGTTTGTTCGCGCATCACACAAAAACTACTTAACGGATTTTAATGCAACTTATTTTATTTGAAAGGCCTTGATTATACTTAAAAACTGGTAGACATATTATGCCGCTACTATATCGGGAACCTGTGATATAACCGAAAAACTAGTATTTTATAATAATCCGAGGAATCAGTTCGTTAAGTTTACGGTCTTTGGTAAATATTTATATAAATATTTGGTAGAGATGTTTGATTTTGCAACACAAAAGACATACCCTGCAACGATCGCCAAACCTAGTATTTCAATTAGTGTTTGTATAGAAAACGAAACTCAAGCTCTCTTGCATCACCTTATCAAAATAAAACGATATAAAGTAGGTAGGTATTTTTCTCAATGGAGTGCTTAATATAGTAACTTCATATGAGATCCGATATGGTCTAGTGGCTAGGATACCTGGCTCTCACCCAGGAGGCTCGGGTTCGATTCCCGGTATCGGAAATACTTTTTTTGTATTGTGCAAAATACATTTTTATTATTATTTAATATTAAAATAACACTTATTTATTTATAATTATCTTGGCAATTATCTACAAGAAATAATTCACTGCTTCCACTTCTTACCTCTTTTTATTTATTTAGGCATAATTTATTTAAAAGTATATTATTTAAAATCTTTGAAAAATATCTTCAAAACGACGTACGTATTTTGTACTTTGCAACAAATGTTTGCAAATTCGAATACTTATCTCCTAAATTCTAGTACTTATTCGTGACAAAATAAACCACCTACTTAAAGAACAAATTGCTACTCAAATGTAGAACCTATTTTCTTTAAGATTAAGTAGCTTTTTATCCGGAATTATGTCATTATTAACGGCAAATGTGGTGTAAGGATACATAAGCTCCGTAACGCAGTTTTCTTATGGGGCTCCGAACTAAGCGAGTTCAATAGATAATATATCAAAATATAGAAATAATACAAAAATAAGGTGAATATTTATGGTAGAATATTTGACTTAAGTAAGATTGTTATTTACACATTTATTTGTAAAATAATAACAAAATAAACACTTTCATTTAAAAAAAAAATTGTCGTTATTGATTCGTTATATCATTAAAAATTTATACTATACATTGACCTGCAAGTAAGGTGCAATTGAGGTTAGCAGAAATCACGGGAAGCGAAGCCATAGACATGTTTTTTATAGAACAACAATAATTGGACGACTTTTGGCTATTTAAATTATAATACTTGGACTGTCTTTAATTTAAAAAACTTACAGCTTTTTTATTGTTTTAGAAAGCAGACGAACCACAGCAATATGCAACTGCTGCCTATGAACTCTACTATCTATTACGACTAAATCTATGATTACGACTATATCAAGAGTACTCTCAAGATGCTGCACAAGATTTTTTTTTTATTTTCCATTATCTACCCCTCGTGATATTGCCCTCGAATATTCCAGTAGATAATGGAATAGGTATTAAAATTAGAAATGTTAAATGTTTTTACTGTTATTGTCTGATTAGGATGTATTACTATGCAATAATATCCACTCTACCTGCTTATGTCCCAAACTACAAAATACTGACTCTATAAATTACCTGGGTGTTATTATTCATAAAATTTGAATTTTAATATCCATATTGAACTGCTATCCAAAAGATTACGAAAGCTCATCTACATATTTAAGAATCTACGACATGTGGCTGACGCGAAGGCCATAAAAATGGTATATCTTGCTCTGTGCCAATCCGTTTTAACATATTGCATCACTGTGTGGGGTGGAGCATCTAAAACATTAATGATCAAAGTCGAACGCGCACAACGAGCAAATCTTAAAACAGCTCATTCCCTCCCTTTCTACTACCCCACATCGGAATTATACGATAAATGCCAGTTTCTTACAGTCCGCCAACTTTTTATCATGCACACTGTGTTACGTAAACATTCACTTGAGACATATAACCCCACCCTAAAAGAGCATAAGCGCAATAAATCCAAAATATGCGTAACTAAGTTATATAAACTTGGACTGTCACATCGTCAATACGGCTTCCTTGGACCTTATTTATATAACAAGTTAAATTCTAAATTAAATATATACCTAATGACTAAAATAAAATGCAAGCTTTTTCTCACCTCTTTTCTAATAAAACTTAACTACGATGACACTGAAACCCTCTTAGTCGTCCCAAAGTAAGTATAGCACCTACATACAAATAAACACAAACACACGTATACACACTCCCCACACGCACCCCTTTTTTTTTTTTTTTTTTTTTTTTTTGTTATGGCGGGAAAAAATGTTCCTAACCGCACACCCCGTCGTTCGGGGCAACGAACAGGGTAGTGTGGGGCCCTCACCCACTAAAGAAACCCGCCGTGTGCCGTCTCTCCGCCTTTGTTGGCGGGCCACTGGAACTATGTTACATTCCTTCGGTGGTCCCCACACGCACCCCTACGCACACTCAAATCACATACATGCACACACCGCCATACACACACACGCAATCACACCAACACACATACACAAATACTTACAATTTTGTTTTAATTTTATTTTTCTTTGTTTCATCCATCCATCTGCCTTTCATCGTCAACTGCTGGACATAGGCCTCCCCAAGAGAACGCCACAACGAACGG
The DNA here is from genome assembly GCA_948253155.1 of Leucoma salicis. NCBI lineage: Eukaryota > Metazoa > Arthropoda > Insecta > Lepidoptera > Erebidae > Leucoma > Leucoma salicis. The sequence goes on along the minus strand of OX411820.1, from coordinate 4,451,934 downwards.
TCCCGTCATGGGGGATAATGCCGTAATCGCCACGCTTGGCAGGCGGGTTGGCGATCGCAGTGGACGTTGTTAATACTCGAGGGAGTGCTGCTGCCCATTCCCCGGGTATTCCCTCATTCGGCTCTTACGACTCCCGTGGGTAGAAGGGGGTGGGACAATTCTAAAGCCGGCCCCACACAGCCAAGATTATTTCTTTGTTTATAAAACTTAAAATGTTGTTATCGAAGGTATCGGCATGTATCCCATTAAGCTAACACGCTGTTCTATGGAAGGGCCTGGTAATCTGTGTGACAAGGTTTCCTAGTGCAGATACCAGTCTCCCACAGAGGCTGGAACTATTAATATATTATGTAAAATTAGTTATTAAGAAACCTTTGTGGAAGAAAATAAATACGTATTATTATTATTATTCTGTCCGTATAATGTGCTTGCGGTGTTAGCCAATGGTTGTTAAACATGTAAATGTATCTACTTTATTTGGTAAATAAGTTAAAATATACAGTGGAAACAATCGTTGGTTAACCTAATAAATAAATAAATTAGGACAACGATGCCAGATGTCAGTGGCTGGGTGAAAAAATATAAATATATTATCCCATTTTCGACTCTAAAGCAATGACAACAATGGTAATGATAGATTATGAAATCGCCATTACTCTTAAAATTCGTATCACTCTCAATCTAAAATCATTATAATCGCCATTTTCAAGGCCGTACTATAATAAATCTTTGTACCGTAAATTAATTACATGTCAGTTTGTACGTGTAGATGAAATTGTTTGAAACGGGCAGGAGTGAGTACATTATTTCAGCTGTGTAACAGACATGTTTCTTGTTTGAGGTTGCCCAATTGATGGGATAATCCCGACCGTTTACTGTCCAGAGGCAGACTGGCAGAGGGATTTGAGCCGTAGCCACCACGCTGGCCCAGAGTGGGTTGACAGACTTCACAAGCCGTCGAGAAAATCTCTTGTGCATGCAGGATTCTTCGAGATTTTTTCCTTTACCGAGCATTGATAATGTGTTAACATATACACACAAATTCTCGAAAGATAGTGGTTTACGCCGCGACCTTGGACTGGGGATCAAACTTGATACCATTGCCTTTGCAGTCCTTTGGTTTTACCACTACGCTATCAATGCTTCAATTCATCATAATCTTTTACCTTTAAATATAGTAACACGTTGTATTATGCCCGCGATGAACTTCTAAACTAATGAACTGATCTAATGCAATTTTGCACACTGTGTGCAGTTTGTTCCAATTTGAGCGATTGGATAGTTTTTGATCTATATTTCTTAGCATTTGACATGCTCCACCACTTTTTAAAGTGCAAATTATTTGTGAATGAGGAAGTAAGTACAAAAAAAATGCTAAGAAATCTATATCTATAATCAGAAATGTTTACAAAATCGCGCCATCAAATAGTATGAATTTTAATTGCAAAATTAAACTTACTATATTGGATAATTGCATGTAAATGCGTTTCCGGTAGATGGCGTTGGTCGTTAAGACAAATGTGATAAGGAAATTCGGATGATCGAAAGATCTGTACTATAGCTCAATGGCTTAGAGCACTTCCCCGGATTGGAAAAGACGCGGGTTCGGTTCCCGCTAGTACAGAAAATCTCTCTTTCCTTATTCACAAATAATTTGCACTTTAAAAAGATTGGATAGTTTTTATTCCGATTATTTTTATAGCAAGATTAAGGAATTTTATGTCCGGAATTTCTGAGAAAGAACCTGAGAAAAACATAGCATCACGTTTATATACTCGATGTATTGCATACCGACGGTTCGCCAACTATATTTAAGTCCCACGTAATAGGGAGTGACCCTATTGCCGTCTACCGGGCACATTTCCAAACTCCGGGCTGCTACTGAGAATTTTACTTTTTACGAAAAAGCTCAATAGCACCGCCCCGCCAGCCCCTGGAGATTGTACCAGAGACCTCATGATCAGCAGTCGCTCACGCTACTACTGCACCACTGAGGCAGTTATAGTAAGTATTTTAGTATATATAGGTAATAATTGAACGAATTATAAGTGCGCCACAGCAACGTGTGCCCGGAGACTCGATTAGTAAAGTATTCCGGTTGTTATCGTGTTAACATACATTACCTACAACAAACGGACGTCCAAGACAGAACTTTTTTAAACAGTTTTTTAACTAGTTTAAATAACAAAAATGGCATAAAAATATCATGAGTGTCAAAAATAGTGTTTTTTCTTGATATGTGTATATATTGTTTTACAAGTGCAATATATGATAAATAGAGACATTTTAAGTTTGAAAAATCTGTTGTTCTGTGTAAAACGAGAATAGTACCCACCTCAACGCTTCGCTTATGAGGCGTGTAAAAGGAGAACTTTACTGCGAGCAGGATTCGTACCTGCGCTGCGCCCCATCCAATCCGAAGAAGTGCTCTGTGGGCCTAGCCAAGTTGCATTCTATGATCGCTAACGCTAATAGAAAACTATTTAAATGTATGGAAATTTGACATCTTTAACCATAGATAAAGAACCTATATTTATCTAAGTCTTTAACAATATCTATAACGCTAAGTCACGTGACTTAACGTTAGGGATGTCAAATTTCCATACATTTTAATAGATTTCTATGAGCGTTAGCGATCATAGAATGCAACTTGGCTAGACCCACTGGATCGCTAAGCTATCGCAATCACCTAACGGTGTCACCAAATTTCCACTTCACATTTACTATAGATGTCTTTATGACCCACGCGACCTATCGGATGCATTTACATACATTATTCCAATATTGTAAGTTTAATTTTGGAATTATTATGCATACTACTTGAGGGCGCGAATTTCGCAGTAAAACTCTCTTTTTCCGCTTTCACAAATATCCCGTTCTTTAAAGTAGCTGAGCATGTCAATTGCAAAAATACAGACCAAAATATTTTATAATTTTTTTTACGCGTGATCATGTTGAAATCTGATAAGTAGAAATTACAGTATTTAGTGTATCTTTGATAATAAATATAAAAATGAGCCGTCACGGGACATCTCGCGGATGTGAAAACATTGATTTCCTTTCATTATTCAAATATTGTTTGAGTCTTATATAATTCTTGGCAGGCGCCCTCTCGTTATCCATAGACGAATTTAAACTATTATTGGTTTATTAATTAACATTATACTTTGTTGTTAGATGTTTTTGTCAACAAATGGCATTCAAAACAATTAACTAGATTGCAACAGGCGGTAATACCTTCCCTTCGCAAATAATCTTTTCGCATCAATAAATCGGCAGTATCTATATTTGTTGGTATGCCTTGTTCACACATTGCCATTTGCTTATGTACCACAGACCTTAGAAAAATAAAGTCTGTAAACTACACTCTCTTATCATCCATGCTTGCTTTATTCGATGAAATTTAGTAGATGAGAGACTGAAGTACCTAGTATTTTTATTATATGGTATATTCTTTTATCTCGATAAAATTAATAGTTGCCGAAGGATATCTTATAATTATTACTCACTACCAGTTTTGAAATACTCGCAAACGACTACGCAGCCAGAAGCTACTAAAAATATGGTAGAAAAATCTTATCTTATTATTACATTTTACGTTGTTAGTAATAAAAAATATAGCAGGTAAGATTTATTCAAACAAGATGGAACGATATACGGTATAATGTAATGTATTATTGAGTATATGAGTTTATGATTTTCCTTCACATCATGACAAAGATGGGGCTATATAACGAAATGGCGAAATAACAACAAACACCTGGATATTTATTTCACAAATTTAACAGATTAAGTCCAAAGTACAAATTATTTGTGAATGTGGAAAAAGAGAACTTTACTTTAATTTTTTTTTTAATTGAATGGAGATTGTGGATGGTGTCTGATGAATTTTTGTGTGAGGTTTCAGGTGTGGAAGGGGATGTATGGATCAAGTGTTTTCTCTGCGCAACATTGTGGAGAAGCATCTGGCTGTAGGCCAGAGGGTTTTCTGCAGTTTTGTGGATTTGGAGAAAGCATTTGACACGGTTGTACGAAAGGAACTTTGGGACATTTTGCCGGAGTATGGTATTAACGGTAGACTGCTACAAGCGGTGCAGTCCAACTACATGGACTGCAGAGCTTGTGTGCGGCTGGATGATGGAATGTCACCCTGGTTTGATGTCAATATCGGCGTTAAACAGAGCTGCGTTCTATCAGCCAGACTGTTTATCATATATCTGGATAAATGTCTACGAAGGTTGAATGAAATGAATGTGGGGTGTTCAGATGGGCGACTCAGTGGTTAACTCTCTGCTATATGCAGACGATGCGGTCCTATTAGCGTAGTCTGCGACTGACCTGCAAACCCTAGTCGACGTAATGGCAGAAGATTGTAAGAAAAGGGGCCTACGTGTGAATGTGAGCAAAACCAAACTAATGGTTTTTGAAAGAGAAGAAGCCAGAACAGATGTTAGAGTAGCAATAGGAAATGGTGTGCTAGAACAAGTGGATGAATTTGTATATCTTGGATGTGGATTCAGTCGGGATGGAAGGTAGGACCACTGATGTAGTGAGAAAAGTGAATGCGGGAAATAGAGTGAACGGAGCATTGGGACAACTTCTCGGCAGTCATCACTTCAGCCAGAGGGCACGTGTCGCAATACACAACGCAGTGCTTGTCCCAACGTTATTATATGGAAGCGAGAGTTGGGTATGCAAAAAGGAGCATGAGAGTAAAATCAATGCGATCGAAATGCAATCTCTGCGGAGAATCTGTGGAGTGAGGCTGACTAACCGCATTCGTAACAACGACGTAAGAGAGCGAGTAGGTATGAAAGAGAGTATTGGTGTAAAGATGCGGAAGGGAATGCTCCGATGGTTCGGACATGTGGAAAGAATGCCGGACGAGCGACTGGTTAAGAAGATATACAATGCGAAAGTGGAAGGATGTCGGTACAGGGGGAGACCGAGACTCACCTACCTTTTTTTTTTGTTAAGGCGGGAAAAAATGTTCCTAACCGCACACCCCGTCGTTCGGGGCAACGAACAGGGTAGTGTGGGGCCCTCACCCACTAAAGAAACCCGCCGTGTGCCGTCTCTCCGCCTTTGTTGGCGGGCCACTGGAACTATGTTACATTCCTTCGGTGGTGAGACTCACCTACCTAGACCAAATCGGTCATGTATTGAAGGAAGGTGGAGTCAGTAGTCTCCGAAACCGGCGAGCGTGTATGAACAGAGTTATGAATGTCGAGGAAGCGAGAGATGTATGCAAGAATAGATTCTCTTGGCACTCTGTTCTCTCTGCCTACCCCGCAAGGGAAATGACGTGATGATAAGTAAGTAAGAACTTTAGTGCGAGCGAGAATTGACGTTGCGTCCCTTCCAATCAAGGAAGTGCTTTAAGCCGCTGAGCTATCGCAATGACTTTCGGCCATACCCAATCACCATATCGCACTTGTCTTTACGACCCACGCCACTATTAGCGGAGACCCTCAAACGGCGAAAATACTTACAATAATCTTGAAGGTAATTATATTTTTGAATAATTTTGGATCGAAACGCTTGGGCCTTGAGGGTCGAAGATTCGCCAATTTTATAAAGAAATTGTGAGGAAAGTAATTGACGCTTCACGTGGTCAGAAGGCCGGCTTTTACCTATTATAAAGGATTAGCATTGCCATTAAATGTGGCAATGTTGCCGGCCGTCTGGGCACTTTGCCAGTAGTGACTGATGTGGATTAATTTGATTATGTTTAATGATAAGTTGGTTTTTCTTTTGTTTTTTTATAAGTCTGTTTATATAGGTTAATATTTATTTTTAATAAATATTTGCTGTAATTTTATCAAAATAATAAAACAGAAATATTTGTCGAGTGCAAGAATCTCGGCATGCCAAGAGTATTTTCAACTATAATTACTTTAAAGTCATTGAGCTAATAGCTAGACAATAATATTTAATTTTGTGATTTTATTATTGTTATATTGTTCTTGGTATTTATTTGATGACGATTGACAAATTAATGCTATATTGCGATTTTTTTATTTATTAGGAAATGTTGCTTTTATTATAATGATATTTGGCATAATAACTAATAATTGGTTATAGAATAATAACTTATTAGTTTTATTATTTTTATGATGATTTACTATATTTTTTATTACTTTAATAATATAATTTGCATGGCTAAGAGCAAGAATGCTATAAAGCGAAATACCATTATTTGTAAAAGCTTATTGTTACCCTTATTAGCAAAATAAATGATTGATTGATTAGTTATTCTGGCATTTAACATGCGTACCTATTTTACAAGGCTAATATTATTTAGATAAGCTAATTTTTATCTAATTTGTTAAAAAAATACTTAAGATAGACATGTTAGATCATTGAATTATTTATTTCCCCCAACTTTTATTAAGTTAGTACGACAACGTTTAAACGACATCCCATTAAAATGATTTTCCTTACCTCATTAGAGCAAATTTTGACTTATTTTGAAGGCTATATCTTGTTCTTCATTACACACATATTAATTGACTATAAGAGTGACAAAATTAGATAGACCAAATAAATTTTTTTTTTTCCGTGTGGTCACGGACTGAGATTACAAGTGTCACCCCATTGTTTCCCACGGGTGTCGTATGAGGCAACTAAGGGAAGTAAGCAATTATCATCCATTGCATTACTTGTGGTAGGGATGGGTACCAAGTGGAAGTACTCACTTGCTATCGGGCCCGAGCGGGTTGGTACCGCCATCTACCGCCATGAAGCACATCGGTATGTTTTGGTTGTAACAGGAGATAGCCGTTAATTCTTTCATTTCATATCTTTGAAATGAAATGGTGGGCAGCGGTTTTAAAATACTTTCAGTATAGTTGAGTCGTTAAAAACGAAACGTTAGACGAACTTTCGTTTTGCTTCATTTTGATTGGTCGCCTGAATCACGCTTCGAAATCTCGACTAATCAGCAATCACGCGTCAGACTGTTGATCAATATCAATTACTCGAAATGAAAATTTGTCAAACGTTTCGCTTTTCATTCTAAGGAAGCTGTTCGGTTTTAGCTACTCCCCCAGTAGGTATTCACACGGAGCGACTTGTCTCATCCATCCATCTATCCATCAGCCTTTCGACGTCCACTGCTGGACATAGGCCTCCCCAAGAGAACGCCACAACGAGCGGTCCTGTGCCGACCGCATCCTTTTTTTTTGTGTGCTCATTATGGGGTATCCCCCATGCCGTAATCGCCACGCTTGGCAGGCGGGTTGGCGATCGCAGTGGATGTTATTAATACTCGAGGGAGTGCTGCTGTCCACTCCCCCGGTATTCCCTTAGTCGGCTCTTACGACTCCCGTGGGTAGAGAGGGGTGGGACAATTCTAAAGCCGGCCCCACGCGGCTAGCCTCTCTGCCTCGACACACACAATTCTGACTCTGAATTATCGTGTGTGTCAAGGCCGATAACGCTGCTTAAATAATACAGTGAAGTAATTTATATTAAGTGTATTAAGTAAATTAATAATCTTTAAAAAACACCTTAGAAAACCCCAAAGAACCGAGCGGAAGGGAGCGCCGGTCTTAAATATACCGCCCCCCATAATTAGTCACTAACACCAGAATAAAAGCTCCTGGGGTTTCAAGTTTCAAGATTTTAAGTCATGATTTCAAGTCAAGATTTGAAGTCAAGAATTCGAGTTCAAGTACTGTCCCTGGCTGCGCTCGAGATCCGGGTTACGGCCTACCGGGTTACGGCTGCCTACGGGTCCGGTTCCAGCGCCGGTTGCGCCGGCTTCACCCGCCCTCCGGCATACATCTGCGCGCCTTTCCCCCCCGCAGTTGAGTACCCGTAGGTGACGACCTTGGGGACAATCCCCTGAGTTGCGAACCACCCCCTGATTTCTCATTGCTCGCTTCTTTTATTTAATTAAATTCGCAATCTGCATTTTTAAATTATTAATTTATATTGTATTTTTTTTTTTTATTAAATTGTAAATTTTGGATTTTATTTTCTTTTATTTCATTGTTAGGGATTTCCCCGTAACAATTTGGCGACTTGTCTAGCTAACCTCTATCACACAACTAAAGGGACAACAGGTGACCTTAGAACACACGAAACTTTCGTGTGTTCGTTATAATAAGCAATTTCAAAATCCGCGTGTTTCATTCATATGCTATAAAAAAAACCTCAAAAAGTAACCTAACTCATGCAGAATTATATAGAAATTTACACGATGATAAATTAGAATCAGCAATTCCAAACGTCATTAATGTTAAAAAAATTCGTAAGGCTATGCGCCGCACGTATTTTTTTAACATTAATGATCACCAACTGTACTGCAAAAAGATCTTTTTCAAAACTAAAAATTATTAGGGGGTCATAGTCCGGAGCGTGCTCGTTGCAATCCCTGCTAGCCTAGCACAGACTGCAATCCGGCTCGAATGTGTATGGCAGTGCGGGTTAGGGAGTGCCCCGGAGGCGACGCGAACCGACCCGCCTCCGTCGGTACGAATAATAGCAGATTGTCGATGGAGGCCGCCACCCATCACGCTTTGTACAGTTTGGTGAGTCGAGGGGAGCAGTGTGTCTAGTAGAATGTAAGAGGTGGTGTGGAAGGTAAGTTACACGAGCTGGTAACTATCATGTCGGACAGACAACTTCGTGTGCTCTGTGTAACAGAGACCAAGCGAAAGGGCAGCGACGCCTGTGATCTCCCTGGTGGCGGGATGGCTCTGTGGTCCGGTGTACCGTCGAGCGATCGGCCCAGCATGAGGGTAGGGATGTTGCTGTCCTCTCGCTTGGCCTCAGGTGTGAAAGACTTCTGAATGTTCGATCCCAGACTTCTATGGGTCCGAATAAAATTTGGTGTCGCCAGGGTCTTTATGTTCGTAGCTTATGCTGCCGTAGGCTCCTCAGTGGCATCGGATCTAGAGAAATTCTAAGATAAAGTTAGGGAAGTTCTGGATTTGGCAAAAGCCATTGAACGCGTGATCGTATGCGGAGACTTGAATGGATGGGTGGGGACCAAGCGTCCAGACTTCTAGGACGTGATTGGTTGTTCGCTAGCCCCGACGTCGCAGCACGAGTGAGGAACTGGTGTGTCCTAGAGGAGGTTGAGACCTTGTACGACCATCGGTATATCCGGATTGAGGTCTCCCGGTCTCTCCAGGGCCCCAGCAGGGGTCACGCGGCGCGCAGAACTTCCGCGTTCCCGCGGTGGGCTGTGGGTAGACTGGATAGGGACCTACTGGCGGAGGCAGCCATCGTTCAATCGTGGCTGTCCTCACCAGCCCTGACTGAGGAGGTGGACGTTGAGGCTGGCCGACTTCGCGCTGCGATCACGCAGATGTGCGACTCGGCCATGCCCCGTGTGCGACGTCCTCCTCCGAGGAAAGGGCTCTACTGGTGGTCCCAGGAGCTAGCGGACCTCCGTGTGGCGTGCATTCGTGCCCGGAGGTCCTACACCCGCAGTCGGCGGCGCAACCGCGATGGGGAGCAGGAGGGCCAGCTTTACGAGGAATACCGCACTTCGCGGGCCGAGTTCAAGCTGGCCATCTGCCACGCCAAAACTGAGAAAAGGCAGGAGATGCTGCACGGTCTCAATCGTGACCCTTGGGGTCGCCCGTACCGTGCGGCGTTGAATAAGCTCCGCACCCACGGCCCCCCCCTCACAGAGACCCTTCAGCCCGGTCTCCTCACCGAAGTGGTCGAGGGGCTATTCCCGCAACGAGTGGAGCCCACGCCTCCAGTCATGGCACCGCCAGGTAGCGACCGGGAGGCTGACTTCAGTGTACCACCCGTCACTGCGTCGGAAATGGGGGCGGCTGTTGCGCGGATTCGTTCCAAGAACACCGCCCCTGGCCCGAATGGGATACCCGCCCGGGCTTTGGCCCTGGCTCTGGACCACCTGGAGCCCCGCCTCAGGGGACTTTTCGACGCGTGCCTGGCGTCCGGACGGTTCCCTGACTGCTGGAAGGAGGGGAGGCTGGTACTGCTACCGAAGCCGGGGCAAACGCCGAATTCGGTCGGGGCCTTCAGGCCCATCGTGCTGCTGGATAAGGCGGATAAGATGCTGGAGAGAATCCTCGCTGCCCACATTGTCCAGCACCTGCGCGACGTCGGGCTCGACTTGTCGGACGCCCAGTTCGGTTTTCGAGCTGGTCGTTCAACAGTCGGCGCGATCATGCGTCTGAGGGCTGCGGCCGCGATGGTCGTCATTGGTGGGGAAATGCTGTTTGCTTTGCTTGCTGATGTCAAGTGACACCGCCAACGCATTTAACAGTCTGCCATTCAGCTGCATCAGGGAGGCGCTCCGGTATCACGGGGTGCCTGTATACCTGAGGCGGCTGGTGGCGAACTATCTAGAGGGCCGTAGCGTCGTCTATGAGAGCCGCATAGGGGACGTTGTGAGGAGACCCATGTCGTTTGGTGTCCCGTAGAGTTCAAGAGCGGGAGGGGGACGGACGCCCCCTATTCAGGGAGGTGGCCAGGTGGCAGGGCAACTCTCGCCGAGCTGCCATGGCCAGGTGAAGGGCGCGGTTGGAGGTGCCCTAGGCGGGTTTTGGACCGTAGGGGCGCTCCAGCCGGTGCTGGAGGAGTGGGCGGGGCTACGGCATGGAGTCTTTACCTTCCGACTGATGCAGGTGCTGTCGGGGCACGATTGCTACGGCGGATACCTGCACATAGTCGCAAGGAGGGAAGCGACTCCGGGCTGCCACCACTGCGGCTGTGAAGAGGACACGATGCTGCACACGCTCGAGTCGTGCCCGGCTTGGGCCGAGCAGCGCCGTGAACTCGTCACGGAAGTAGGGGGGGACCTCTCGCTGCCGAGCGTCGTTACAGCGATGCTTGGCAGCAACAGGAACTATGCTGCGGTCGTTGCCTTCTTCGAGGAGGTTATCTCGCGGAAGGAAGCGGCGGAGAGAGCCAGGGAGAAAGATTCTTCCGCTGACCCGAACCGCCGTCAGTGACCGGGGCGGCGCAGATACTTGCGCCTCATGCCGCCCTAGGTGTGGCTGCGGGTGGATGGATCGGGGAACGTCCGCCACCCGCAAGGCCTCCCGAGAAGGTGTGACGCTCCGTGCGTGGATGCGTCGCTCAGTAGAGGGTACCCGAAAGGGTAAGCCGCCGGCGGACCACAGAAGGAATGTAACATAGTTCCAGTGGCCCGCCAATAAAAGCGGAGAGACGGCACACGGCGGGTTTCTTTGGTGGGTGCAGGCCCCACACTACCCTGTTCGTTGCCCCGAACGACGGGGTGTGCGGTTAGGAACATATTTTCCCGCCTAAACAAAAAAAAGGACGTGCTTGGTTCATTTGGTGATAAGAGAGTGAATGACGCAGGTAGTCTCATTGCAGATGCATGTATGGAGAAAAACCTTATTGTGTCAAATACATTTTTTCAACATGAAAACATCCATATGTATACATGGAGAAGGAATGAACAGAGAAGTATGTTAGATTAGTAGACAGTCACCTCCGAAGTAAAATTCTGGATGAATGATTATGAATGGCTCCGGAGTAAAATTCTGGATGGAATGCCTACGGGGTCCCACTGTCGACACGGATCACTATATTATTGCAAGACTTAGTTGTCTGTTAGAAAGTGGAGACATTGGCGAGAGCGTGTCCACTTCGGAGGGCTTAAAAGAATAAAGATTGAAAAGTTGCAAGAAGAAAGTGTAAGAGCAAAGTACGCAGAGGGTGTCCGTGAACGGCTGACAATGGCAAGTCAGCCGGAATCGGACATAGAAGAATGCTGGAGAGTATTGAAAGAAAGTATGGTAGATACAGCGAAAGAAGTATGTGGATGCTCAAAGAAACATAGGAAAGTGAAAGGTGACGCATGGTGGGATATGGAAGTAGCAGCTTCCGTATATATTCAATATATATTCCGCAAGGGTTCACGTTATGACTGTGCACACTACAGAGCCATAAGCTCGACCAGTTTGGCAGCCAAAGTGTATGGTAAGATTATCGAAAGGAGAATGAGGAGAGTGTCTGATGAATCTCTATGTGAGGCACAAGGAGGTTTCAGGTGTGGAAGCCAATGCATGGATTACGTGTTTTCTCTGCGCAACATTGTAGAGAAGCATCGGGCTATACGTCAGAAGGTTTTCTGCAGTTTTGTGGATTTGGAAAAAGCATTTGAAACAGTTGTACAAAAGGAGCTTTGGAGCATTTTGTTAGAGTATGGTATTAACGGTAGACTGCTGCAAGCGGTGCAGCCCAACTACATGGGCTCCAGAGCTTGTGTGCAGCTGGATGATTGAATGTCGTCGTCCTGATTTAATGTAAATATCGGCGGTAAACAGAACAGATGTCAAAGTATCGGTTGGCAATAGTGTGCTAGAAACAAGTGGATGAATTTGTATATCTTGGATGTGGATTTATTTGGGATGGAAGGTACACCACTGATATAGAGAGAAGATTAAATGCGGAAAATAGAGTGAACAGAGCATTGGGACAACTTCTCGGTAGCCACCACCTCAGCCAGAAGGCACGGGTTGCAATACACAATGCTGTACTTTTCCCAACGTTACTATATGGAAGCGAGAGTTGGATATGCAAAAGGAGTATGAGAGAAAATCAATGTGGTCGAAATGCTATCTCTGCGAAGAATCTGTGGAGTGAGGCTGGCTGACCGCATTCGTAACGACGACGTAAGAGAGCGAGTAGGTATGAAAGAGAGTATTGGTGTAAAGATGCGAAAGGGAATACTCCGATGGTTTGGACATGTGGAAATAATGCTGGACGAGTGACTGGTTAAGAAGATATACAATGCGAAAGTGAAAGGATGTAGGTACAGGGGGAGACCGCGACTCACCTACCTAGACCAAATCAGTCATGTATTGAAGGAAGGTGGAGTCAGGAGTCTCCGAAACTGACCGAACCGTGTACGAAGAGAATTATGAATGTTAAGGAAGCGAGAGATGTATGCTAGAATAGAGCCTCTTGGTATTCTGTTCTCTCTGCCTACACCGCAAGGGAAATGGCGTGATGATAAGTAACTAAAAAATATAAAAAATGAAAAGAGAACAACCATGGGTCAAAAAACATCAGATGCATTGTCTTTATTATATATCGAATTATGCTCAAATCGCTAGACGACTATTTACCATGAATTTAATGTCTGAAAAAAAAGCAAATCACATTTAATAAATAAATAAGAAAGTTTTGGTTTCTAACAATAATTAATTAATTACTCTATTCCTACTCAGGTAGAGTACCTTTTTCGTCCTTCATATATATGTATAAATATTCCATAATAAAAACCATCACCTTGGCTTAAAAATACATCAAAATACTTAACAATTATATCTTAAAATAGATATATTCCATTTCATCACTTATTGTAAAGCATATTGTAAAAATTTATCTTTAGGCCCGGGTCGGACAGTGTTATTGAGCTTTTTCGTAAAAAGAAAAATGAAATATGCCCGGTAGACGGCAATAGGCTCGCCCCTATTATGTAGGACTTAAACGTGACTGGCGAATCGTAGGTGTAATACACAGCCGACGGCGGACCACCGAAGGAATGTAACATGGTTCCAGTGGCCCACCAATAAAGGCAGAGAGACGGCACACGGCGGTTTTCTTTAGAGGGTGAGGGCCCCACACTACCCTGTTCGTTGCCCTGAACGACGGGGTGTGCGGTTAGGAACATTTTTTCCCGCCTTAACAAAAAAAAAGAAGGTGTGTAATACACTACCACCGAAGGAATGTAACATAGTTCCAGTGGCCCGCCAATAATGGCGGAGAGACGGCACACGGCGGGTTTCTTTAATGGGTGAAGGCCCCACACTACCCTGTTCGTTGCACAGAACGACGGGGTGTGCGGTTAATGCGGAATACAGGCGTGATGCTATATTGTAAAAGAAGACGTAAAAGGTACATACAAACGGGCAGAATGGTGACGGATTGCCACGGGTTGAGGGATGGAGGAACAAAATTCTGAGACATTAACAACCTAAATCTGGTATTCGATAGGCGGAGGATTTATTGGCAAATATGGTAGGGCTACTTCAAAAGTTAGGGTGATTAACCACACCACTGAAGGAATGTAATATAGTTCCGGTGGCCCGCCAATAAAGGCGGAGAGATGGCACGCGGCGGGTTTCTTTAGTGGGTGAGGGCCCCACACTACCCTGTTCGTTGCCCCGAACGACGAGGTGTAAGGAACATTTTTTCCCGCCTAAACAAAAAAAAAAGGTTGTAGTTAACCACATAAGCAGGACGTACCTGCCATGTTACTTTTAAAATCGACAACCTTACGACCACTCTGATAATCAGCGGTAACCGTAGCCTATAGATAGAAGCTAGCAACACCAGAAGATTGAGTGTAAGGAGCACCTTTAGTTATTTGAGCTGATTTTCTCTGAGAAGGCGGTACTTCCCCGATCAAGCCGGCCGATTATGCTGGTATAAGCAAGGCTTTACCATTAACCTAATGCACATAAATATGTACCAAATGGAATAGGAATCACTAATTATTGAAATTATTTCGTGATTTTTTAAATAATTTTGATCTGTATTTTAGCATTTAGATATTTTTTATATATATTTTTAGCATTTGACATGCTTAGCACTACACATTTTTCACTTTGTATTTAATGTATTTTAGCACTTGACAATGACATGGTCAGCTAATTAAAAGAACACATTATTTGTGAATGTGGAAAAAGAGAAGTTTTAGTGCGAGTGGGATTTGAACTTGCGTCCCTTTCGATCCCGGGAATTGTTCTAGACCGCTAAGACATTGCACCGGTCATTCCCAATCTCCACATCACATTTGTCTTTACGACCCACGCCACCTATCGGATGCATTTACATGCATTAATCCAATATAGTAAGTTTAATTTTGCAATTAAAATTCATACTATTTGATGGCGGTCTAGAGCACTTCCCCAGATCGGAAGGTACGAAGGTTCGAATCCTACTCGGACTAAAACTTCCCTTTTTCATTCATAAAAAAATACATTCATAAAAAAATTGTTTTTTTAAATGTTTGGATTTTGATACCTAATTATTTCGGTATGAAAGAGAAAAGAAGTCATTTGATCCATATAAGGTACTGACTAGCCTAGAAGTTCCGTTCAATTTTATCATATCGTCAAGTTTATAGAGGTACTTTGACAACGCTTTAAGCCATATTATATCGTAAAATATACCATTACTTTGTCTCCGTTTTAAAGGCTTTTTATAAGGGAAGTTATGGGGTATCCCTATAGGCACGCCTCGTCGAATAATCGCGTTATGTGAATTTTATACCGCCTTTAGGACATCACACTACAGGTACGTATTATATTTATTAAAAAATCTGATAGGAATCTGTGTTGCGGTTGTTATACTAGACGAGTAAGTGAAGTAAGCAGTCACCACCCATTGATGGACTGATGGTAGGGTTAGATAGCAACAGCGGACCAGTGAAATAATGTTTTCCAGTTCCAGTGGTACGCTAGAAAAGGCGGAGAGATGGCACACGGCGGGTATATTTAGTGGGCGAGGGCCCCAAACGACCCTTTTCGTTGCCCGAACGACGAGGTGTGTGCTTAGGCACTTATTTTCCCGCCTTAACAAAAAAAAAAAAATTAGGTACCAAGTGGGTGTACACTCACTTGTTATTGGGACTCGAGAGGGTCAATATCATCAATATATCGTATTCCGTGTGCCTGACTGATATACCTCAGTGTGATTTGGTTGTAGCTGGAGACAGCCACCCGTTAATTTAGGTTATTCAATTCCCACCCACGAAATGAAATAGTGAGCAGTGGCTAAGCAGTATTCTTAGTATATCTGGCAGTTGGCATAAAAAACATAGCATCATGCCTGTATTTCCCGAAGGGGTAGACAGAAGTGTATTACACACCCACGGCTCGCCAGCTATGTTTAAGTCTCACGTCTTAATGGGCGAGCCTATTGCCGTCTACCGGGCTCATTTCCCAACTCCCGGCTGCTACTAAGAATTTTTCTTTTTACGAAAAAGTTCAATAACACTGCCTGAACCGGGGATCCAACCCAAGACCTCATTATTAGCAGTCGCTCACACTACCCCTGCACTGATCTGCACTGATAATCGCAAAAAAAATATTTTCGTTTAGTCGCCTCGTAGTACAACCACGTGGATGATGAAAATGGTGACACTTGTATTCTTGGTTCGTCACTTTTTTATCTAGATTCTAGAATATACTTATCCTATATTTTAACACGACCCTGATTTTTTATTTTCGTGTATGGTGGGTCTCATGTTTATATTTTACCTTAATATGCCATAAATTTTCTACTACAAGTAGAATGTTCACAAAAGGAGCGTTTCAATATGTGATACAAACTTTTCAAAATGGCATCGTGCTAACCCCTTTAAACAAGTTAATATGTTCATGCCATTTTACAGCTTTTCATATCAATATTAATGCTAAAAATAAACCGTATCGGCGGCCTGCAACTACGGATAATGAGGTGTTGTGTTTGAATCGCGTGTCAGGCCAAAAATGTTTTTATATTTTTTTTATTAGTTGGTGATGGCAGGCGAGCCACTGCTCACGTAAATGGTAACCGTCGCTCATGGACTCAACTATACTGAAAGTATTGTCAAGCCAATGCGCACCATTTCTTTTCACAGATATGAAATGAAAGAATAAACTAGATATAATACACTACCACCGAAATAATATTAAATAGAACTTACTTATATATAAATTAACAAACTGATTATGTTCAAATGTACCTTTTGGACTAGTACAGTGAATTTAAACTATATATGAACAAAATAATAATATAGGTTATGTTATGTGTACACATGCGTAATCTAACATTCATCTAAGGGGATGTTAGATTACGCATGTGGGGTGTAGAACCATCGTTAAATAAACTGAATAACCAATATTTAAAAAGGGACTTACTTATTGCTGAACCAGAAAGAATTACTAATCGTTGGAGTAAGTGTTCAAGTGGATATTACTGGATATGATAGTGTGCTGACCACAACATTACTGAGGGACACACTGGGGAAAATTTGGTACTACCACGCACTGAAGAGTAACTGCCTGCTGTCTAAGTCTGACTAGTGCAAAAGAATGAGGTAAGCATATTTGGCAAACAGACATCATAGGTACTTATGCTACCCATGAATAAATGATAAATCATTTATTATAATGATGTGATTTATTGATGTGATGTGACCTATGAATAAATGATAAATCATTTATTCATAGGTCACATCAAAACTATTATAAATAAGATAAAGAATCAATATGTAAAAATGGAATAATAGATTTAACTATATTATAAAATAGTAATTGCCTATATAAAATATTTATAAAAAATTTTTTTTTTTTCATTTATTGGCAGGCGAGCTACGGCCCACCTGGTGGTAAATGGTAACCGTCACTCATGGACTCAACTATACCTCTCGGTATTATGGTCAAGCCGCTGCTCACCATATCATTTCACAAATATGAAATGAAAAATTTGTATTAACTCTGATTTTATAAATTTAATAAATACTTTTTAAGATTAATAGTATAACTATTTTTTGTTTTGAGTGTACGTCCTGGAGGCCAGAGTATGTCCCAGCAGTGCGTGGCAGCATATTTAAAGCTTCCCCTGAATGCTGAGGTTCGGTGCTCAGGAATAGTCAAGGGGTACACTTTCGACCGTATGGGGTATTTATAATGTTCCTGTTTCCAACATAATTTGTTAAAAAGATAGGCAGGTTTATTTGTGTATATAACATCATATGTAAGGCTGGCTAGATGTACTGTCCTCTTGGCTGCCATTTTTAGTACATTATTGGCATTTAAATAAGGTGTTACATGACTCCGCCTGGGAATATTAAAACAAAAACGTGCACAGGCATTTTGAATCCTTTGTATTAAACACTCAGTCCTTTTTAAGAGACATGGCCCATATACTGTGTCACAGTAATTGAGCTTCGACAATATTAAACTATCCATAAGCTTAATTCTCAATGCTGTGGAAATGTAGTCTCTTATCCCATAGAGAACCTTTAGTTTATAAAAACAGGATTTCAAGACCTGCTTTATGTGCCTCTCGAAACGCAGCTCAGGATCAAATATCAAACCCAAATTGTTAGCGTAGTCTACTCTGGGAATTTTCTCTCCTGAGATAACAATTTCTGGGTTTACCACTAGCATTGTCCTAATTTGGTGTTTACTTCCCAGGACCATGAATTTGGACTTTAATGGGTTAAGCGCTAAGGCATTCTGTTCTGCCCACGTGACAATATGTTGAAGGTCTTGGATAATTTTATCTACTGCTGCCTGGGTGTTCCCTGGTTTAGTAGTTATATAGAGGTGTATGTCATCCGCGTACATATGGTATTTGCAGTTGCTAATTGAGTTTATAATATCAGCACTGTAAAGAATATACAGTAACGGGCCTAGTATGGATCCCTGAGGCACGCCCCTGGTCACACAACATGATGCAGATTTGGCGGTTGAACCATCTGCCTTTTGTATTTCAACATGTTGTGATCTATTCAGGAGGTAACTCCGAAACCATTCCACAGAATTTTGAAGCACTTGAAGCTGTTGGTCCTAGGCCTGATTTCGCTCCATCTATGTAGGTTTGTCGTTCTATTAGACTATGACTGCCTTACTAATACGAGTAAACGTTGTATAACCTCTGAATAGTTAAAGTACAAATTATTTGTGAATAAAGAAAAAGAGATTTTTAGTAGGAGCGGGAATCGAACCCCCATCTTTTCCAATCCGGGGAAGTGCTCTAAGCCTCTAAGCTATCTTACTGATCTTTCGATCATCCCAATTTCTTAATCACATTTGTCTTACGACCAACGCCATCTATCGGCTAGCATTACATGCATCCAATATAGTAAGTATAATTTTGCAATTAAAATTCATACTATTTGATGGCGCGATTTTATTAAACATTTTTAGATCGATTTCTTTTAGCAATTGACACGCTCTGCTACTTTTTATAGTACAAATTATTAGTGAATAAAGAAAAAGAGATTTTTAATAGGAGCGGGAATCGAACCCGCATCTTTTCCAATCCGGGGAAGTGCTCTAAGCCACTAAGCTATCCTACTGATCTTTCGATCATCCCAATTTCTTAATCACATTTGTCTTACGACCAACGCCATCTATCGGCAAACATTACATGCATCCAATATAGTAAGTTTAATTTTGCAATTAAAATTCATACTATTTGATGGCGCGATTTTTTTAAACATTTTAGATCTATTTCTTTTAGCAATTGACGTGCTCCGCTACTTTTTAAAAGTACAAATTATTTGTGAATAAAGAAAAAGAGATTTTTAGTAGGAGCGGGAATCGAACCCGCATCTTTTCCAATCCGGGGAAGTGCTCTAAGCCACTAAGGAATTTTAATTGCAAAATTAACAAATAACACACACAAAATTAACAAATAATTTGTACTTTAAAAAGTAGCGGAGCATGTCAATTGCTAAAATAAATAGATCTAAAATCTCTGATTAGTTATTTAGTATTTTGTCTTTGTCATTAATATGGCAGTTTGACGTTGAAAGAACGGAACAAAACATTGAATATTTGGAGCTTACACAATGTTTATTGGGCCGTGTGGGGCCGGCTTCAGAATTGTCCCACCCCTCTCCACCCATGGGAGTCGTAAAAGCCGACTGAGGGAATACCGAGGGAGAGGGCAGCAGCACTCCTTCGCGTATTAACAACATCCACTGCGATCGCCAAGCCGCCTGCCAAGCGTGGCGATTACGGCACTATCCCCATTCTTGGGGAGGCTTATGTCCAGCAGTGGACTTTAAAAGGGTGATGGATGGATGGATGAATTAGAAAGGGGGTGAGAGTGAGTTTTTTTCTCAAATATATTAGTGTAGGTACAGTGAAGATTCGAAATATTCTACGTGGCTATTAACTCGACTTAAAATCTCATCCATCACGCATAAGAGCACTTTACTTGACTAAACACACTCAATGTCACCTTGGAGCACCTATAAATCGATAGGAGCTGCCAATTTTCAAGCAAAAATAATTCCTATCGTAAAATATCAGGGAGTATACGCGCGTCGACAACGAGATCCAAGCGAGTCTTCAATAGGGCTGTCACTCGCGTTATTGTGTATTTATGGTATTGAAGTTTAACGAGTGAAAACATGAGCTCTTAAGACATTTAAAAGGGAATTTATGAAAATTGACATCGAAAATTTTGTGTCGCAGATTTGTGCCAAAATACCTATAAATTTATACCGTAATATAATGTTGTCGAATATAGCTCTGTTTCACTTTCTCAATAGAAGCTCTGATTTATTTAATAAACAAATTAAGGAACACAAATTAGAAACTTTTGTTCCGGGGAAAATCCCTAACAATTAAATAAAAGTATATTTTAGAATTTACAATTATAATTCAGATAAAAAAAATATTTAACAAAATAATAAATTAATTAAAAATAAACTAATAATAATAAATTTAGATATGAGAAAAATCAGGGGGAGGTTCGCACTTACGGGGTACTCAACTTCGGGTCGGTCTTCAGTCGCGTGGACCCGATGTCAGGAGTGGTCGACGGTCCCCGATGTGCTGCTGCGGGCTGGCGTAATTAGGCCGGATAGTGGCCCTCGTCGCTCGACGTGCGCAGATAGTGCCAGAAGGCGAGTGGAGTCGGCTCAATAGTTGGCGGAACAAGAACTTGTAGTAACCAGAAACTGGTCGTGACCAGGAACCCCAGGAGCTGGAAAACACAGTGCAGAACGTCTCAACTCCTGGGGACGCTGTTCTGATCCTTCCCGCCGAGCCCACGTACCCGAACTAGGTTCAGGTCCGAGGGTGTCGGCCGACCATTACAGCGTCCATATGAAATTATTAAAAAACTATTCTCACAGAATGGGGGAGAGAAAACATCTAAAATATAGAACACAATTAAGTTTAATAAAAATAAATCAGAGCCCCCTTACATTCTGCAGGTATAAAGCATTGACACAGATTAAAAAAATAGTTGCATAATATATGACTGCCCCCTAAAGGTGGCGGTGAGATAATAAGTAACATCTAACGATAAAACGGTTTTAAGATGCCTGTCTGCCCCATAAGGGAGACGGCGTGATGATATGTAACATTTAACAAAAAAAAACAGTTTTAAAAATGCCTGTCTGCCCCATAAGGGAGACGGCGTGAGGCTAAGTAGCAAGTAGCAAAACAATAGTCTAAAAATATGCGAACTATTATATTACAGGTAAAAGCGAATAAAATTCTAAATGCAGTTTTATGTTATAATCTTAAATAATTATTTATTGCTCTGTAGGCCAATTGGTTCTAACCTCAGACTAGTTCTTAGTCTGAGGTTCTAACGAATAACTATATTAAAGATGTAAAAGTATTGACAAATTGGAATAAAGTTCTATGGAATGACAACTATGATATGAGTATTACTAGGCATTTTGCAAAGGATTAGCAAGTATAGATATTATAATAAGAATTCTTTTGGAGGAGTTTCAGTCAACTAAATTAGTGTAAAAAAACAACACTACACTAGAGATTAACCCCTATATCGCAGAGGACTTTACAAACTTACAATTTCACGGACACAAAAACACTCAGACTCTGACTAAACCATTACATTGCAAATCACACAAAAAATTGTCCCGCTTGAGAATTGAACCCAGAACATAAGTTTGGTGGAGAGATGAACAGGGTGTAAAGTTCCCCATCCACCATTGAAAAGGGAGGATCCTCAAACCAGATGGGTGTTTTGTCTGGTGGGCTACTGCCCGACGGTTGTTGTCGGGTTCTTGTATACTTATAATATGTTCAATCGCTCGGATAACTTTAATATCGCTATGTAGGATACGTCAGTTTTTAGTTCGTATGTGGTGAGATAGATGTCTATAGATAGATGTGCTACATAGGAATCAGAGGTCGGTGTCTAAACCATTTTGCCGTATTTCTAAAATAAAGAGGACCCATCTTTGCGTCATTCATAATTAATGAGGTAATCAATTTCAGATATTTTTCATTAATAAAAAAAATACAATATGTATGCACCTACATTTTAGATAAAGACAACGATTACTACTGATCATGAAACGCCCTCCCACTCCCCATTGTTGCCCTCGTGGGGACGAGAGGTGACTGGTGGCGAAACTCGTCGTCACTATACCGATGATTGTTGCTACAAATTTTTTACTGATTTATTTTTATTTTTATTTACTTAGATACGTCGCGACAATGTACGGCAATGGAAGGATATTTAATTAATAAGTAGGTACACAGATCGCGTTTGTTATTTCACTTAATTTAAATGGGGCAACCCTAATTTTACCTCTTGGTAAATCCGCTGGTAAACACAGGCTCCGTCGGACGTACACCTCCCGCGATAAAAACGGGGTGTTTCATAAATAATTCATAAAAAATCTTGACTTACCTCACGACTAGGAAGCCGCCAGGAATATATGTCAACGTTAGTATGTGGAGTGAAATTCATACATACATTCTTTCTGCGCTTTGGCTGGTGAGATATAGATATAAAAGATGGATAGTTTGAATATCAAAGCAATCATAAAAAGATTCGCCAGCTTTGTTAAGTCCCACGAAATAGGGGGCGAGCATATTGCCGTCTACCGGGCACACTTCCAAACGCATGTGGCGTTATGATCTTGGACCTTAAATTACGGACTCACATATTTCGCAAAAGGACCATTTAGGAATATTGTGGACTAGATTCTATCCGCGACTTCATCTGCGTTGAATTTTAGAGCCAAATACAATACAAATATTTACAAAGCTGCATTCAAAAAATCAGATCATTAATAATTTGAATGACCACGCTCCAGTCAAACTACCCATTTTGTAGGACGATTGTTATTCCGAGTTTATTATCCAATTATCTTAACATTTAAACTTACTGTTAGTCAGACAATTTCGACACCCCACCAAATCGAAATGTTTTATACCTGCGCTCTTTATTAGCTACCTCTATCGAGATTTTTCACCGAGAAAAACTTGGGCGTCTCGTCGAACGGAACCTACTCACAAAGATTGAACCTGTTATTAATCACTTGAAAAAATAGGCAGCAGCTTCTGTACCATATCCATTTTTCTGACATAAAAAGTAGCACCTTTTCTGGGTTTTGAACTGTATGATGTATTTTAAAATAAACTACGTTTACGGAATCTATCGCGTTTACTTGATTTTTTCTACTATCCCGACGTATCGCCGCGACGTATCGACCGCTCGTGGCACGAACGTATACCACTAAATAATTTTAAGAAAATTATTAGGTAATAGTTTTTTTTACCAAATATACTGCCTCTTTTCTCCTAATGACAGGTACTAAAGTCATGGTGAGCCATGCTTGCCCAATGTTCAGTGGTCCGACAATACAGGCGGAGAGACGGCATACTTTTATTTAGTGGGTACGTAATAGCCCCTGCCCGATACCCCGAACGACGGGATGCGTGTTTAGTTACATTTTTTCCTGCGTTTGTCTTTAGATACATTGTTAACAAATTATGTGCATAATATAGAAAAAAAAAAAACTTGTTTAACCCAATATTTTTGCCTTAACGATACTTTCTCCTACTGGGCCATCGCTGCTAAACTTGTTAAGAATTATTTTTGATTTGTATTTTAGCAGTTGACATGCTCAGCTACTTTTAAAGAACAAATTATTTGTGAATGTGGAAAAAGATAACTTTAATATGAGTGAGCATCGAACCTGCGTCCCTTCCAATACGGGGAGGTGCTCAAACCGCTAAGCCGTCGCACTGAGCAACGATCATTCCCAATCTCCATATCACATTTGTCTTTACGACCCACGCCACGTATCGAATGCATTTAAATGCTTTAATCCCATATAGTAAGTTTAATTTTGCAACTAAAACTCATATTATTTGATGGCGCGATTTTTTAAACATTTTTGATCTGTATGCTAACGCTATTAGCGATTCCCTTTTTACAAAACATTTCAAAAATATTTAGTTGTTAAGAATTATTTTGGATTCAACTATAAAAGTAAACTCAAAAATATTAAAAACTGCTCGTATATTTTTTTCAAGATAACAAAAGGGTTAAATAACTGCAAACCTGTTAAATACAGAAATGTTCATTACCCTACATTAATATGCTTGAGTAAGTATTGCGTAAGTGAATCTGAAAAACTTTGAATTCCCTTTTCTCGTTGGATTACAGAGATAGGATGATAGGGACCCTTCTGGGAGGCACCCTCGCGTAATATTCTTATCTGAGAAATAACTTTAAATATGATATACATGGATGTATTTAACGTATAGTGCTTAGCATGTCAAACGCTAAAAATATATATAATTTTTTTTTTTTTTTTTTTATTATTCTTATTGCAATCTATCAATCTTGCAGATATTCAGCAATATTTATGATGTTATTTAATTAAAGGGCTTGCACGAAAGCCGTCCAGTGACTGCTCCGTTATTTCTTGTGTATATAAAAATATCTAAATATTCATGTATTTAGTTTGTCGTTATGGTATGATATTTAACACCATCGATTTATCAATAGGCGATACCGTGTAAACACCAATTAAGATAAGCATTAAAAGTTTACTACTGGCGGGATTTGTTGGCCCAATTATTAGAAGTCATTTTTAATGAATCTCTCTTCTTGCCTCTGATGAAAGCCCATAACTTTTATCATTTTATGTACACTAATATTAATTAGGTATATTTAAATACTCTAACATTGATTTCTAAAACAAATTGACGTATAAGGTCGGCTTGGTAATTAGTTTACAAATTATCGAGTATTATTGGGCCATGATCGAGTTAAAGTCTGTTTAAATAATGGTTACTCATCCATCCATCCATCCATCAGCCTTTTGAAGTCCACTGCTGGACGTAGGCCTCCCCAAGAGAACGCCACAACATGTGTTTAGCTCATATGGGGGATAGTGCCGTGATCGCCACGCTTGGCAGGCGGGTTGGCGATCGCAGTGGATGTTGTTAATACTCGAGGGAGTGCTGCTGCCCACTCCCCGAGTATTCCCTCAGTCGGCTCTTACGACTCCCATGGGTGGAGAGAGGTGGGACAATTCTAAAGCCGGCCCCACACGGCTATAATGCCCTAATGGCTACTCAGTTTGAGTATTTGCCAATGACTTATTTAGGGTACCTATATTTCTTCTTCACCGGTAGGATTGATTCATTAGTCGAAGTCAAAGTCATATAAGGTTACACACACATTTATAGTTAATAAGCAAAAGGCCACCACTTTTACTTAAATACTTGAAATAACACAAGTTTAGGAAAATAATGCAGAGCGACGACATGACCTTCTTCATGTTCCCGCCAAAACTCCCGAGTTAAGTTTGTAACAATAAATATTGCATTCAAAATACAAAACTACAACTTTTTTTTCAAATGAAGGAGGATAAGTTTTTATTAAAGTATCTTCTAGGGTATTCACTGATTATTTCAGTTTAGATTTCGAGTAATGGAGAGTTTATGGTTTGAGAGGAAGGGAACAAAACGTTTTTTCCGTGTTATTGAGGATTGCGACTATTCGAGGTTCGCCAAGACGTTTTACTGTACTATAAAGCTAACCAACAAGGATACGCCTCTAGATACTATGTCCCACCGTGCCGTACTTCAAAGTGTTTTCGTTGTGGTGGCGAGATAGCTGTTCATTCTTTCACTTTACATACACGAAATGAAATAGTGAGCAGCAGCTAACAGTACTATTAGTATAGTTGCGTCCATGAAAAGCAATTACCTCAATATCAGTTAGGATGTGTCTCGTCTGCTAAAAATAAGATTCCTAATTCTATTTTATTTTTTATTTACTGTTTATTTATCGTTCTACTAATACTATGATTCTTGTGTATAATAGTCTGGTCCGTAGCATTTTAGAGTAGTACTGCAGTTTGGCGACCACACTATTCAGTTCATAATTTGAGGATTTAACGAATAACAAAACGTTTCTCGTCGCATTTGTCCTACTCAGTAGGTGTAGCAAAAAATAATTCTAGACTTTGACAATTCAAAATGGAAAGACGGATGGAAGAAGAATAAAATAGTAAATAATCAAGCTAAACTTCACACAAATAATTGTCCTGAGTGCGAATCGAACCCACGACCTCGTGCACGGAAGTCGGTTACACTACCGACTACGCCACGAAGGCCACTGATTATACGGATTTTGATGCAACTTTTTTATTTGATAGCTCCTGATAAGACTTATAAACTGGTATACCTACATTTTATTCCGCTACTATATAATAAGAGGTGACCCATTTCGAGGTTCCCTACTTTTAGAAACCTACTTAAAGAAACAAAAATACACAGAAAATTCAAATTGAATGGAGAATGTTTATTATCATTTGAAAGAACATTCTTTGGCATTTATTTTTTAAAGATTATGTCTATCAAATGTTGGCCGTTGCTACGTCGCAGATGGTCCATCCGTTGAGTCCAATTTTCGATGACTCGTTCGAGCATTTCGACTGGTAACAACAAAGTAATGAGGCCCATTTCTGGCTCAATGGGTATGTAAACAAACAAAATTGCCGCATTTGGGACGAAAAGCAACCTGAAGAGATTCAAGAACTGCCACTTCATCCAGAAATACAACGGTTTGGTGTGGTTTGTGGGCCGGTGGAATCATCGGTCCATATTTCTTTAAAAATGATGCTGGTGCAAACGTAACCGTCAATGGCGTCCATTATCGTGCCATGATTACCGACTATTTGATACCTGAAATTGAAGCTCGTGATCTCGGCAACATTAATTGGTTTCAGCAAGACGGTGCCACTTCCCACACATCGCATCAATCAATGGATTTATTGAGAGAACATTTCGGTGAGCACATAATTTCACGTTTTGGGCCGGTCGATTGGCCACCAAGATCGTGTACCACACCATTAGACTTTTTTTCTGTGGGGATATGTAAAGTCTAAAGTTTATGCGGACAAACCCGCTTCGATTCAGGCCTTGGAGGAAAACACCACGCGTGTCATTCGCCAGTTACCAGTCGAAATGCTCGAACGAGTCATCGCAAATTGGACTCAACGCATGGACCATCTGCGACGTAGCAACGGCCAACATTTGGTTGACATAATCTTCAAAAAATAAATGCCAAAGAATGTTCTTTCAAATAATAATAAACATTCTCCATTAAACTTGAATTTTCAGTGCTTTTTTCTTTAAAAAAGTAGGGAACCTCGAAATGGATATCCTCTTATGTAGGCAAATAAATTTAAAGATGAATACTATCATGGAATTAAGGGTTAAATGAATTTAATACTACGAGTATATATAGTGTACTGTAACAAAGCTTCTAGTTAAATTTACAAGCTCATAAATATTCTTAGCTATTACTGTCGCTCGTCAGATTAACTGTTGTGTTGCACACAGCCAGCGCATGAAGGTTTATTGTCTCTCGTATCAGCTGTAATGAAAGCGTGTGGCTTTATTAAAAAGAGCTGCGATAGCGATTTTAATTTATCCTATTTGGCTATTTTACCGACTTTCTCAGTTCACCCCGAGCGTAATATATGGTTAGGCGTGCTCATAACGTTGTTCAAAATCAGACCGGGGGGGACGTTTTATAGTCTAGGCAATTTCTTGCAATTAAAATTATGCTGAAACAAATTAGCCTAAAAGATAATTTATTATGTCAGTCATATATAGGTATATATATACTGTATGCAAAAAAAACAATTATGGCATAGTATTATTATATAAAAAATATGCCAAAATAGTTATACCAAAGTATATTAGAAAAAAAAAACGAAAATGAAGGGATCCCTATTGCAACATGTCAACAGGACCTTTAACGATATCGTAGGCAAAACTTTGAGTAAGTATTATCTCCAACACGTACGTTGCGCTAACATAGTGGTTATAAATAATATTGCTAAATTATTAGCTTAATCCATAAGGTACCTAGACAAAATATAGGTTTTAATATCAATTCAATAAGGGTCTAATTAATGCAATTAATCATGTTTACAAAATAATGTATTATTTTATTTTGCTCGCCCCCTATTACGTGGAACTTAAAACATAGTTGGCGAACCGTGGGTCTGTAATACACCACTGCCTATCCCTTCGGGGATACAGGCGTGATGTTTTTTATTGTTTCATTTCATGATCAAAACTCGTACCTATAAACGCTTTTCACTTCACACTGTTCATAGCCCTATGTCGATTGTACACACAGCAAGTGTGAACGCGTCCCAAATACGAGTAGAATGCACTTTTGTTGTCATGATATTGACTGTGGTTATAGTGTCATGCGTTTGCTGTTTATTAGAGTTTAGTAATTTATGTAAACCAAATTATTACGTTGATCCCCTTTCAATACAGGTAATTGATATTCAATGTTTATTTATTTATAACTATATTTTTTATATTATATATTTTTTTCCGTTTCAGCTGAATTTGAAAACGGATAAATTGAGAATTAAGCTAGCTTGGCCGGTTGGCATGCTCAACAATCTCAAAAGTCATCAAACTTCGGGATTCTATTTTGTCGCTGGTTCTGGACGCCCTAAGAAGCCATGTTATAAGGAGCAACAAAATTTTAGCTGAATTTGTAGACGGAAAAACCAGGAGTTAAGCTAGTGTGGCTGGATTGTTCGATTGCCGATCTCCAAACTTATTTTGTTCTTCACACGGGGCTCTTGAAGAAGGCATGTTATGAGCAGCAACAAAATTTCAGCTGAATTTGAAAACGGAAATATTGAGAATTAAGTTAGCGTGCACGGGATAGGAAGGCTAGTGAAGGGAGGATAAAAAGGAGGGAAGGAGCATTGGGATAGGGTTTGGGCCTCCAGCGCCTTTACTCAGCGCACGACAAAACACAACGGTAGGAGTGCCTAATATTGTGTTTAGCTGATTTTTTCTGAGAGGGCGGTACTTCCCCGACCGAGCCGGCCTTTTCATGTTTGGATATGCAAGGCTCTACCATTAGGCCACTAGATGGTGGTATAAGGCGTAGTGGTTTTGATAATATCATCATAGGGATGCCCTGTATTTTTTTGTCTATTTGTAAAGTTTTGTGAATACTTATTAGATATATTTTTTTCATCCCATCTATTTCAAAAGGACTACTTGGTTCGCCTTTAAGTGCACCCAAAGGTGGTGTTTTCCAAAAGAAACTTTTAGCAGGCAGTAATGAGTTTTTAATCCTCTATAAGTGCGCTGCAATTATCTTTGCCGCGCACTTTTTAAATTCGGAACATCTTAGTGTCCAGCGGCAAAGAAATCGAACGCAAATATTGTTTGAATAAAGACTGGCTGGTACGACGGCCCATAGTCGCAATCTTTATCTATGGTCACAATAATAATATTACAATAAAATATGAGGCGCCTTTTATTTTATCATAGTGGGTGATGAAAAGTGGAGTGTATCACTCGGGCGCAAAATATATTTTTGGCTTGGGTGACGTACTTTGAATCCCTCGCTACGTTCAGGATTCTACTAAAGAATTCTCTAGAATCCCTCACTTCGCTCTGGATTTAAAAAAGCGCCCTCGCCGTAAATATACCTATTATTTTGCTCCCTTACGATACAATCTACTATTCCTAAACTATATATATATTTTTGGGTTACATAGTGATAGCCTTGCTTATCCTAGCAAGAATGGGCATGGGCGGGGTATAATAATATATGAATTTTAAGTGCCAAAATAATCTTACTACATTGGAATAAAATGTATGTAAATGCATACGATAGGTGGCGTGGGTCGTAAGGACATAAATTTTATATAAATGTAAAATGGAGATTGCCATCATTAGGTGGGAGCTCCCTTTTTCCACTTTCGCAAATACTTTTTTATAAAAACAATATCTCGGTTTTGTAAATGCCTTTTTTTGTTAAGGCGGGAAAAAATGTTCTTAACCGCACACCCCGTCGTTCGGGGCAACGAACAGGGTAGTTTGGGGCCTTCACTCACTAAAGAAACCCGCCGTGTGCCGTCTCTCCGCCTTTATTGGCAGGCCACTGGAACTATGTGTTACGGGGAACTCCCTACAATGAAATAACAATAAAATTCAAAATTTACAATTTATTTAAAAAAAATATTACAAAATAAAAAGAAATAAAAAATTTGACGATAAATTAAAACAAGAGAGAGAGAGAGAGAGAGAAAGAGAGAGAGCGATGAGAAAGCAGGGGGTGGTTCGCAACTCAGGGGATTGTCCCCAAGACCGTCACCTACGGGTACTCAATTGCGGGGGGAGGCTGTAACTGGGCCCGAAGGGCAGGCCCTCGTCCTTCGGCGCGCGCTGATGTATGCCGGAGGGCGGGTGAAGCCGGTGCAACCGGCGCTGGAACCGGAACCCGTAGGGCAGCCGCAACCTGGTAGGTCGTAACCCGGATATCGAGCGCAGCCAGGAACAGTACTTGAACTTGAATTCGAGTATTAGTGACTAATTATGGGGGGTGGTATATTTAAGACCGGCGCTCCCTTCAGCTCAGTTCTTTGGGGTTTTCCTAGTCACACACTTTTACTTTTAAATGCCCTAGGCAAAAAATAATGTTATTAATTACTATATTATTTTAAGCAGTGTTTTCTGCCTTGACAAACACGATAATTCCGAGTCAGAGAAAAAAGAAATCTACCTCCTGTTCCATATTTATATTTTTACTCTAATAATACCCCCTTCTAAGATTATACTTGCCATCTCTTTTTAGCGCTGTTGCCTCGACTTACTCATTAGTGGATAGTTTTTTGTTCTAGAACTTTTCCTATCCAAACGCTTGCGATTGGAGTAGCCATAGAACGTTCTCGAACCCTGGCGTACTCTGCTCGCATCCGGGATCGCATGTTGGCCATATATGGTAATAATATTTGGTTCTGGACTTTGTGGGAGTGGATTCATGCGACCCATTGGCGATAATCTAACTGGGTAGGGGGCCCAGGCAACCGCGCTGATTTTAAATTTGCGGATATGGTATCCGGTATCAATTGAATATGCGACTTTATAATCTATATAGTAATTTGTTCGGTTACATCGTAATATTCCTTTGGTGGTGGTTTTGTAAATGCCTGGTCATTTAATATTGACCAAAATATATTTTATATTTATATGAATAT
Source organism: Leucoma salicis (assembly GCA_948253155.1). Lineage (NCBI taxonomy): Eukaryota > Metazoa > Arthropoda > Insecta > Lepidoptera > Erebidae > Leucoma > Leucoma salicis. Next base: position 4,420,913 of record OX411820.1, on the reverse strand, counting down.
TCAGGTTATAACTTGAAACTGCTATCTAACGAGAAGATCTCTAATTGAAAACCATTCAACAGCGAATACAAAAACAAAATTAAAACACGGACAAATATAATTTATTATCAAACAAGATCTCAGATATCATATTCAGCTAAACAGAAATTCTTAACTACTCCAATCATTTAAAATACAGAACAAAAACAAAATTTCATTATGGAAGCCAGGAAAATTTCACGAACAAACTCAATTAAAACAGCCCAGTGTACCAAGACTTTGTTGAAACGGGCGTTGTGTAATTGAGATTCCAAACCAAACACGCTGAACCAGACTGTGGCAAGATACCAGAACAAATACAAACGATATCCGATCGGCATGAGATAATCTTTTATTATTATCCCTAAAGAGGTAAACACAATGCTCACACACACACTCACTCACCAGCCCTTTTTTTTTGTTAAGGCGGGAAATTGTTTTCCTAATAACCGCATACCGTTCGGGCAACCAACAGGGTAGTGCGGGGCGTTCACCCACTAAAGAAACCCGCCGTGTGCAGTCTCTCCGCCTTTATTGGTGGGCCACCGGAACCATATTACATTCCTTCCGTGGTATGAAGTGATAGCCTAAGATAAGACCAAGGTCTACAGCGACGACGTTGTATAGAACACATCTTTCTTTCATAACCCATTTCAGTCCTAATGTTGGGCATGGGCTTCCTCACAGTGGTATTGAGTTCGATCCTCAGTCCAAAGATTAGATCTCTCCGAAGCACACACCTTTAGTTTCCAAAATTTTATTCACAAATCATTGCTTAGTATAAATAAATATAGAAAACCTGCATGCACCTTAATATAGTGGATTTCAATCAAAGATGAAAACTTAGTAAAGAAAGAAAAGTCAATGACCTTTAATAGTTTTAGTGATGTGCCTATTGCATATTGTAAGGAATATGAAAGAATGAATGAATGGATTTTTTAATTCGATGAAATTAACGTAATTAGAAGGTATCGGTTTCTTTACATAGACTTACCATTATGACATAAAATATAATATAGGAATGAATATGTAATAGTATAATAAAACTAATTATAAATATAATATTAGTATACTGATTTTCTTAGATTTTTTCTATTGTGTATTCAAATATTTTAAGGCAAAGGAATTAAGCGCTAATGCAGCCTGCATTGTTGAGAATGTGTACACTGTATAAAAATAATAATAAAATATGGAAATAATATTTTTTTTTTTGAATGTATCGATATTTTATGGCGATATTTATTATTTCGATATATCGATCTATCATTATAATATTACTGAGTATGGAATATTTTTGTTAGCTACCTACAGCAACGATCTTTCAACATCTATCAAAAATTTAAAATTGAAGACAGTTTTAATTTTTTTTATACAAGGTATTTTCTTTATTCTACTCCATTATTGCCAGTACAACATAAACATACACACTATTTAAAAATATTTCACGAGTGTCTATGGCGATTATTTATTATTTATTATTGAAACAAATCGATAGGAACTAAAAATTAAATCGATATTCTTAATTATTCTAAACTAACTGAAAATGAAATTGGCATAATGGCATAATCCCTTTGGCGTTTCCCTATTGCACGCCTCATAAGCGAAGCGTTGAGGTGTGTTTTACTCCCGGTTTCCACGGCACAGCTGATTTTTCAAACTTAAAATGTCTCTATTTATCATATATTGCACTTGTAAAATAATATCTACACATACATATAAAGAAAAAACACTATTTTTAACACACATGATATTTTTAATGCCATTTTTGTTATTTAAACTAGTTAAAAACTGTTTGAAAGAATCTGGCTTGGGCTGGCGTGAGTTGTAGGTAATGTATGTTAACACGATAACGACCAAAATACTTTACTAATCGAGTCTTTTTTTTTTCATTTAAGAATTATTATGACTAGGAATAGAGCCCTATTACTTTTCACGTTCTGATTCGATGTGGTTTAATTGTTATTAAATAAACAAAAAAAATACTGAATAGTTCCGGCATTTACGCTCGACGCGACACTAAAACCAGCGCCTTTCATGAGAACTACCTACCTTTTTACGTACGCATAGCCACCGCCCACCGGTGGTTTTACTATCGTCAACAGAACAGAACGCCGTTCGCCCGGCCGGTACATTGTTTTTTGTTAAAAGAAAGTTTTTACCTTTGCTTGACGAACTGATGATATTTGTCAAGTATAATAACTATTTTATCCATAACAATAATTAAAAACACAACACACGTAAATAATAACACACCGACGTTATAAAACACGAAAAAAACATATTTTACGTCATGGCGTCACGGTGTTTTCACTTAGAACAAAGTATAAAATTATAAGGCAACCAAGTTAGGAAGATAAATGGTTTAGAGATTTCTTGTTGAACTCATTGATTTTTAAATAAGTCGTACGATAATATTCTCCAAAGTTGCAATTTTCTATTGATAGATGTCGCTGTTTTAAAGTAAAAGAGATATTGACAAATGCAGTCCTAGATGTCACTAGTGGCAATTTTAGATGACGATATCATTGTATTTAGTTGCTGTTGTATATATAAAGCCACAATATTGCTTTTTTGTAAGGAAATTAGCAATGTCTTTTTGATTTCTTAAATTGTTTTTTGTTTACAGTTTAATAAATTATTCAATTTTACATGTTTATTATATATGCATGTATATACATTATGTAAACTCATGGATTGTTGTTCTTAACTTCTTACTAATTGCCAGATGGTGCCTTGCAAAATGACTGAGATGAGAGGTAGACCAATATAGAAGTACGTCTTAAAATTAGCGCTAGATGGCATACATACAAGACATGAAACCCACATTATTACTTTATGAAATTAGCGCTATCTATGTGATTTATACCAATACAAGACCAATACATTATTAGTTACTTATCAAATAATCAATTTTATTGTGAAAAATGAAGATTATGAGGCGTGCAGTTTTGGATTTTCCAAAGTATTTTGAATATACGAGATTATGTATTTCATTCATTCAATATCGTACACATCAGTACTTCAGTACATCTTTAGAAAAAAAAAATGTCAAACTAATACCAAAGAGTATTATATACTAAAGAACGAATAAAATTTTATAAATTCAATATTTATTACATGTTTTAGTTTCAAATGAGTGTAATATGAAGGAACAGTATTTTTGAAGACCATATTATCAGTATTGAATGTAAGTGAAAACGAAATAAGTATGAAATCAACGATTTATGTTGAGTGATGGTTTGTTTACAATGATTTCACTTTTGATTGAAATGTCTACTTGGTTTATTGTGACAAAATATTTCTCACTCTAAGAAGACCCATGTGTCAGTAAGGGGTTGCGAAAAAAACCAGCCATGAACCATATCAGCCATGGACGTCTACCATCTTAGTCCTTCCGTGATCATGAATGTTGTAAAGTATTCGAAACGTCAGGTTATTAGAAAATCAAGTATACGCGATAGATTCCGTAAACGTAGTTTTATTTCATAAAAAAACCTGCAATAGGGGATGAAACTATTGTATTCTACCAAGGACAATATATTTTTTTTAATGCTGATGATGACAGCCTGATCACAGAGTCGGACACAGACAGAGACAGAGAGTCGGAGTTATCTATTTACGCAAACGTATATTTTGTGCGATATCTGATCACAATAATATTGTATATATTATGGAGCCCACATTTTTTTTCCATCCCTTTTTCTGTCCCACTTTTGCGCAAATGTCTCCTCTCAGAGTGAGAAGGGCCATAGTCCCCCACGCTGGTCCAATGCGGCTTTGCAGACTTCATAAGCCGTCGAGAAAATTTATCAGGCATGTAGGTTACGATGTTTTCCTTCACCAAACAGTGATAAATTGTAAACAAATATACTCATAATTTCGAAAAATCTCGAAAAGTCAGCGGTGTCTGCCGTACGAGATCTGAACCTTAGACTCGGAATTGAACTCGATACCACTGTCTTCGCAGTCCTTGGTTTTATCGCTAGGCTATCACTGCTTTTTATGTGGGGCCCATGTGAGCTGCGACAATTAGTATGAAAGAATTATACTGGAAAAAGTACTTAGGTACTTACTCTCCGTGTGGTGACGGACTAAGAATACAAGTGTCACCACCCCATTCTTTCTCACGGGTGTCGTATGAGGTGACTAAGGGAAGTAAGCAATTATCATCCATTGCATGACTGGTGGTAGGGCTGGGTACCAAGTGGGAGTACTCCCTTGGTATCGGGCCCGAGCGGGTTGGTACCACCATCTCACGTGTGACCGGCCATGAAGCACATCGTTGCGTTTTGGCTGTAGCAGGAGATAGCCGTTTATTCTTTCATTTCATAGCGGTGAAATGAAATGGTGAGCAGTGGCATGACAATACTCTCGGTATAGTTGAGTCCATGAGCGACGGTTACCATTTACCATCAGATGGGCCGTGGCTCGTCCGCCACCAAAAGTAATAAAAAAAAAACTACAAAACAAAAACAAAGATATCGCCAAAATGTTTTTGTTGAAACTAGAGACTGTAAATTCGCACCAGACATTAAGCAAAAAATACTGCAGCAGAAGCGAGAGCCGCTTTTGTTAAAACTGCCGAGGAAAACCTAAACTGCCTCAATTTAAACGCGTTTGTACATTTTTGCCGTTTTCGTGAAACTAATTTAGTTGCTAAAAGTTTCTTGAATTCCTAGTTCCTATTTGTAAATTAGGTCATTTAAAAAAACAGTCCTTTCTTGTTTTGTAACAATTCACGCGTTTAACATCCTCTTTTTTTGTTAAGGCGGGAAAAATATACCTAATCGTCGTTCGGGGCAATGAACAGCGTAGTGGCCCTCACCCACTAATTAAACCCGCTGTGTGCCGTTTCTCTGCCTGTATCGGCGTACCACTAGAACTGTGTTACATTGCTTCAGTGGTCCGCAAAATAATGTAAAATTACAAAATTGCGAATCAATATTCTTACTTTTTATCTATATTTTTAGCCCTTGACATGCTCAGCTACTTTAAAGTACAAATTATTATTTTGTGAATGAGGAAAAGAGAACTTTAGTGCGAACGGGAATCGAACCAGCGTCCCTTCCAATCCGGGGAAGTACTCTAATCCACTGAGCTACCACACTACCTCTCGGTCATACCCAATCTCCTCATCAAATTTGTCTTAACGACCAACGCCACCTATCGGAACGTATTTACATGCATTAATCCAATATAGTAAGTTTTAATTTTGCAATTAAATTGCATACTATTTGATGGTGTGATTTTTTAAACATTTTATTCTGTATTTTTAGCACTTGACATGCTCAACTACTATAAAGTACAAATTATTATTTTGTAAATGAGGAAAAAGAGAACTTTAGTGCGAGCGGGAATCAAACCTGCGTCCCTTCCAATCCGAGGAAGTGCTCTAATCCACTGAGCTACCGCACTACCTCTCGGTCTTTTACATTTAAGATATTCAAGAAAAAAATGGCTCTATTAAGCTATTTAGGAGTGTCTGAACACAAAAATGATCTTTAGAATTTTTGTCAATTTGCTTCTTCACGCAAACATTATTGGACGGATTTTGAGGTGGATTTAGACTTAAAAACCGGTATACTTTTTATCCCGCTATTATGTAGGGAACTTGAGATATAACCTAAAAGCTCCACCGCAGGCAAAAGTTAGTCTAGAATATTAATAGAATTAGTCATTCACCTCTATTCTTTTAAATTATGATTCTATTTCGAAATTAGATTCATACAATTAACGGACATAAAATACCTAAACTCAAATAAAACTGTTTAGTTGCAATAATAATTGTCCGATATGGGTATAGGTAAGACATTTATTCCACTACCTACGTCATTTCTGATAAATCAATTTTTTTGACAGCTACAAACAGTGTTTCCGAAGCGATCCATTTCCCACAGAATGAAATACGAGAACTGTCCCATTTTTCGGCATCCAGGAACTACTAACGTACATCGATAGTATTCACTGAACGGTACAAAAACAACGCGGAGTGAAAACGAGGAATCCATGATAGTATAAACGAGAATGGCATAACTAGTTTCGGTAAAAAAAATATTAGAGCATTCGCGGAATATCGGTGAATAGAGGGCAATATCCAGTAACGTATTACACGAGTAATATTACCTACGCCCTCATGGTGAAACGACTTGATGACTGACGTGAACACTGGTTAGTCTTAACCATAAGTTGCAGTTATTTTTTTCATTATCAATTACTTTTATAAAGTAAGTTAGTAATATAAACGATTTTTTTTTAAATAAAACCTCGTTTACGGAATCTATCGCGTTTACTTGATTTTCTACTATCCCGACATTTCGAATACTTTACAGCATTCATGATCACGGGTGGACTTAGATGATAGACGTCCAAGGCTGATATGATATCACAAAGTATATATAAACGCGATAGATTCCGTAAACGTATTTTTATTTCAAAATGTGTAACATTTGCGTAAATATCAGAAAGAAATTGAAACTTTTAAGATAATTGTATTAATGGGATAGAGCAATTATATATCAGTACCTTAGTCAGTCAGCATAAAATTGACGCAAAAGAAAATTACTGAACAAAATTCATGATTGTAATAAAACTTCAGGAGGAATCAAAATGAATTTTTCGTACACCAAGTAGCCATAATAATAAAATTATACATTGTACCCTCATTATTAGCACTTAAGATTCCCAAGCATTTTCACCCCCGAAACTGAAATGTTACTTCAATATTTTTTGGATAAAATATTTTTTACCTACATTAATTAAACTCCGAATCTATCTTTAAATACCACCAGTATATACAGACCTCTTACAAATTATTTTAGTGCCACGTTATCGCAAAGCCCGAAGATGTCAATTGATAGCTAAAGGTCTTCCTTTTGGTAGATGTTTGGTTACCTTTTGAAAAAATAAATAAGGTATTCAACTCGGATTATCTTTTGAGATGATTTATATTAAACCTGTTTACTAAAGCGGGTGCTAACGACCCCGCTTGGGGCTCATGAATGGGTTGTATAAGTCTTTGGGAAAAAGCCCTAATCTCTTCTAATACTAAAATATTCAGACAAATAAAATACGACTATAAATTGCCGTGTCACTAAATAAATACTATAAACATTATTGTCAAGCCTATTCCCCTCTTTTTTGTTAAGGCGGGCAAAAATGTACCTAACCGCTCACCCCGTCGTTCGAGGTAACGAGTAGTAAAGGAAAATGCCCACAAATGTATGGGCTTTAGTTTCATGTTGTACATTAATAAAACTTACCTTAATTTATAGTATTTTACGTGAACATACAATTAAAAATACATAATACAATATCCCAACTTCGCCGGATTTCCGAGATAACAGCTAATGAAGTTCATCAAATTAGGTTATATTTTACGTGTTTAAATACCTAATAATATAATCATACAAATATTTTGCGTCTTCATAAAGTTTTTACTTATAGGCATTTGATGTGACACATAGTTATCACTTTAAAGAAAAATGAGCCATCACGAGACGTCTCGCAGATGTGAAAACATCGATATTCTTTCTTCTTCAAATATTGTTAATTTTATATAATTCTTGAAAAGCGCCTTCTCGGTATCCGTAAACGAATTAAAACTTTTTTTAGTTTATTGATTGACATTATACTTCCTAATTAGATGCTTTTGTCAACTGATGGAGTTAAAAACAATTAAATAAATATAAGTTGAAAAAAAACTGAAAACCGGCTAACAGTCGGTTCCCTTTCTCCGCATAAGATGTTTTCACATCAAAAACAATATTAATTGCAATGTTTTTGAGTGTGTTAAATGTTAATTATTGCTAGTTTTAGATGTGCCCGATACCGCAACAGGTTCGCCCCCCTATTACATGGTAGTACTAGAACGATCAAAGTAGATAAACTACTTTTTAATTATCAGGTTTTTACCCGTCGAAATATTGAATTGATATTTGAGAAAGTATTGTTATTGTAGATATTAAAAAAAATATTTTTTGCGACCAACTTGAGTCTGTAAAACGAAATCATATCGCACATCGTCAAGGACAGTGTCACAACACAAAAAATGCATTTTTTGGGAAATCACGTTTGTATTTTTTTTATAACTAAAACTCAATTTTTTTTTTCTTGAAATGCGTATCAGAGGACTTAAGTTATATTTAAGAAGACTGTTTAATGCTCTATTATGTTTTTATGAAAATAAATATCTAAAGATATTTTTTCTATTTTATATTTATTTATTACTTTTAAATTCCTCTAATGTGTCACTTTTTTAGACAAATTATTCAAAGATTCCATAAAATAAAACACTTTTATTTATCAATACTTTGTATAGTTTTTAAAATGAATCAAAGACTATTATACATTTATGATTTTACATAGTTATTAACAGTTATATTAGAAACAGATAAGGTACCAAAACTATAGGTACATATATAAAGCTATATGGCAAATTTTCAGACAAATAATAACTTGACCATTCGAAAACATATTATTAAACAATATTTTACGCAAACAAAATTAAATTGCTTAGCATAATTCGTGTGAACTTAAGCCTAGAAGTGAAAAATAACAAAAATAGATTTTTGTACTTGCGTAATACTTGATATAATAAATAAAACATTGTAAAAACAGTAAGTATCAGAAAAAAATACTATGTAATAACAAAATGATAAAAATCAAACTTTAAATTTTCTATTTGATTAAACGAAGTTTTATAAAATAATGTTCTACATGCATCTTTCGTCATCATATTGTCACGGCTAATAGGTATTGTAATAGATTTTGTTTGGATGCCCAGGCGTATCCTGTGCTAAAGTTTTGAACAACACAAAATCGCAAGAACTCATTTCAGTCAAGGTTTTCTTCCTTTTTCCTTCACTGACCTGATCACTTCAGGGTACTGGCTTGGCACGTAAATATGCCCAGATTTTAACCTTTTCTGTATCGGTTTGGACAGCATCACCTTTGTTCAAAAATAAAATAAATAATTCACACTTACACCCATCCCTGATGGATTTTAACATCCACTGCTGGACATAGGCAATACACTTATTTCGTGTATTGCTACAGTGGTATTTAAATTAGGTATTATTTTGTAAACTATATCGTTCAAAACTTGTAGATGCAGATGCTGAAAATTAATATGAATAGAACATTAATAAACGTAATGTAAAATTTGGAAGTACGTGGGTATTTGAAAAAAAAATTACGCCGATATTTTCTTTCAAATTTTCAGATTCATCCATACCAACGCATGCTTATGGAGTGTTATCGCATAAAACTATATCAATCATGAACTTGTTTCTTGAGTTCCGCTTCATTTTGTCCTAATAAAGTAAAAAGTTAGCATAGTTGCAACAGTTGTAACGCGTTCTAAGATACATTATAAACGCTATATAAATCAGAATTAAAGACACATTATTAAATAATACTTAATAAAATACTTGTCTTAACCGACAGTATAGTTATATCACATGTTATAACACTTCTACTTATTATATAACTTCGTGTATTAACTATCGCTAAATCAAGAAAAGTGTCATTTAACATGATCCATCCATCCATCCATCAGCCCTTCAACGTCCACTGCTGGACATAGGCCTCTCCAAGAGAACGTCACAACGAGCGGTCCCGTCATGGGGGATAATGCCGTAATCGCCATGCTTGGCAGGCGGGTTGGCGATCGCAGTGGATGTTGTTAATACTCGAGGGAGTGCTGCTGCTCACTCCCCCGGCATTCCCTCAGTCGGCTCTAACGACTCCCGTGGGTGGAGAGGGGTGGGACAATTCTAAAGCCGGCCCCACACAGCCTCCTGACTGCTAATTTCGATAACACATTCATACTTAACGTCTTTGGGTGACGCCTGCACCATCTGTCGGAAGTATTTTCATTGTTTACCTGGTCGGTATAATGTATGCTCGTGAGTGTTATTTTCGATTTCACATTTTTTACTTTGTGTTTAATGTATGTTGCTAAGCATGTCAAATGCTAAAAATATATATAAAAATATCTAAATATTTATAGGGTTTGAAAAAGGGTATTAAATGCCATATCTCGGTGAGGAATCACACTATAATTATGACATTTTTTTAGTAGATAAAAGTTGCATTTGCGATTCTTAGAGTATACTTATCTCAATTTCGTATTTTTATGTGTTGTGACACTGTCGTTATCGATGTGCGATATATGGGCAATTGTGCATAATCCTTTTATTCCAAACCGTTAATACCGAAAATTCAAATATTGAAGAAAATCTAGGGCCTCTAATAGTAGACAATTCAAGTAGGACAAAGCCTGCCGGGGTCAGTTATAACTAACTATAAATAAAGCTCACTTCACACAATATTAACTCGGTTAATACTATTTAGTTTAAAAGCTCATTTCAATACAAATGAATGTGAGTTTCTCCCCTATTGCTCGTCCCGTACAATCGGAGCGCGAATGCACCGCGTTTATTGGTTTTATATTCAATAATGACTATAGATATGCACCAATTTCACTCACCCCGACTATGAATAGACCTGATTTATGATCGGAGTCATAATCGTAGTAGATTATACAAAAGCTTCTATTTAATATTTCTATACTATAAAGCTGTAGTTTGGTTTGTTTGTTTAAATGCGCTATACGACAATATTCTGTGAGAGGATGGTGTAATTTTATGGTTACCCATCTGGTGCTAACCGAGTAAAAGTTGCTTAACTTTGCCAATCATTCAAATTGCAAGTGCAGAGCTAAGCTTCGACCAGGAGTAAGCTATGTTTAACAAAATACCCACATAATTTTGAAAACTTAAATTTTCGTGCTATAGCTGTTTTAGGGCCGGTTGCTTCAACTATACTTGACGCACATGTAAACGTCAAAAATGGAGTTAACCATCGTCAAACCAAAAAAAGCGTTGTTTCACGAAATGAGGTCCTTAACGTACGTTAAATAATAACGATTACGGTAACAGATGTCCCGCCCACTGGTTAACATCACTTTCGGTGCGTCTAGTCATAGATAAACTCGTCGTATATAGGTACTGTCAGCATATAAGTACTATATGGATGCGTCTAACAAACAGTATGTACCTACAACATTATGGAGACTCTTTTGTATTCGTCTTTATTCTACGAGAGTTGTTCATCTGACGATAATACAAATAATGTGAGAAGGAAGAAAAAAGTCTTTAAAACACCTGTTAACAACCAAAATTTTTGGGATGAGCAGGAATTCATATATGTTCGAATTCATTCACCTAATAAAGGAAGTAGCTCTATTGTTGACACGTCGTATCGAAGACGATATAAATTTTGTTACAGAAAAGTAGAATTTCCCATAAGAATACTTTGATTTAAAATTTATTTGTCTACAATATTTCAGAAACTTGGCTGTAAAACCTAGCCTACCTATAGATCAGGTACTTGCTACTCTACAATGTTATGGTTCAGGATCGCTTTATTAGATGTGTAGGGCAAGTGCCAGGTTTGCAGAAATCAACAGTGTGTCATATTATTCATCGAGTGATTCGGGTTAGCGATAAATTACGTCCTCATTACATAAACATTCCATCTAACGAAGAAGATAAATTGGCTGTTGCAACTCTCGTGTCTCGTGAAAATTCTCCCATTTATTTTTATTACGAAAATACGTTGCTATGTGCTGGCATCCCTAATAACTTTGACGACTGGTTTTTTAGGCAATGAAACAACGCTTTGTATTTAACGTACGTTAAATATCGTTCGTAATCGATATTTAACGTACGTTAAATATCGTTCGTAATCGTTATTTTTTGACGTACGTATGTTACGATAATCAATCGTTTGAAACAACCGGCCCTTAGTAGTAGCAGAACAAATTTTTGTGAAGTGGTCTTATAAGGCAAAGATTGGGAGTTGTAAATAAGTGTCTACGATAGCTTAAAGGTCTAAAGCATTGCCCGCATTGAGAAATACCAGCTTAATATGTCCTTTTCCTTGCCACTCAGCTGAGTGGTTGAGCGATGAGACTGCCGCCTTTAATTGATCCAATGGGGGAGGGGTATCACTATAATATAATTATTTCACTGTATGGTACATTAATTATCTCTATGCAAAAATAGCTATCTCATAGGAAACTAACACTTTTCCCTGATTGAACTATTTGTTCCAAATATCAACTAAATCTATTCGCTAGTTTTTGCGTGATCGAATAACCGAAGGGCTAACAGCCCTATTACCGATGGAATGTAACATAGTTAGTAGGTGAAGGCCCCACACTACCCCGTTCGTTGCCTGAATGACGGGGTGTGCTGTTAGGAACATTTCTCCCGCCTTAACAAAAAAAAAATACAAAAAAAAGGCTAATAATCGGCTATAATAGAATGGCTCGTTGCAGCGCTTTTTTGGACAAGTATATATAAGTTTTTTGGACATATATCCAGTAGTGGGCCATAAAAGGCTGGTGAATAATCTTGAAAGGATTAACCAAATAATTACAATATACCAAGTTTTTATTTATCATTTTGGTCAGAAGCAAACGAGCGGTTAATCAGCGTAAACCACACAATGCGTTAGTCGAGCCTGCGTTGACCGCAAAGCGCCAACTATTATACGATTCATTTAAAAAACTAATTAGTATAATACTCGTAGTTAAACGGTATAACTGCGAGTGTGGCTTCATATCTGTATGTAAGTAGGCACTTATTACAGTAACTATATAATTAGAGGAGAGATTTTACATTATACTAGCCTTTGCCCGCGGATCTGCTGTTTATATCATGTTTTTAAATCTAATCAAGAGCTATTAAACAAAACATAAACATCAAAATTAAGTAGTTTTTGCGTGATGTGTGAACAGACATACAGGCATAAGTTCTAAAATGAATTTAGTGTTTAGAGACGTATATACGAGTATATAGACTAATGCAGTAATTTTTTCTCAAATATTTAAAATGTACTGACGTAGCTCTGTTACAGCTTCATAATAAATACATAAATATTCACGGACATTTTCACACAACGTCCTCTAGTCCCAAACTAAGCTTAATGCTTGTGCTATGGGTACCAGATTACGGATATAATACATATATTACTTTTTTTTTGTAAATACATACCTATAATAGATAGAAAACACCCAGACGCAGTACAAATATCTGTGTTAATCACACAAATAATTGTCCTGAGTGGGAATCGAACCCACGACCTCGTGCACGGAAGTCGTTTACACTACCGACTACGCCATGAGGCCCGTCAAAACTATAATAGTAGAGATGTAAATAAATAACTGGCCGTATGGGGCTGGATTTAGAATTGTCCCACCCCTCTCCACCCATGGTAGTCGTAAGAGCCGACTGAGGGAATACCGGGGAGTGGGCAGCAGCACTCCCTCGAGTATTAACAACATCCACTGCGATCTCCAACCCGCCTGCCAAGCGTGGCGATTACGGCACTATACCCCCAGTTGTGGAGGCCTATGTCCTGCAGTGGACGTCGAAAGACTGATGGATGGATGGATGGAAATAAATAACTGGTTGTGTCTCGCGGTTTTACTCGCCTTTTAAAAGGCATCTGATCATTTATAAGCACATTGGAGTCAAGTTTTTAGAATAGCACCATCTATATCTACACTCCTATACAAATAAATAAAATTGAAATGTCTGTTTGTATTGCCTAAATAACAACTTTTTACTAATTGTATACGAAAGTATTTACGCTACCTACGAGTATAACAAATTATTATTATTATTATTCAATGTTTTGTCGGTCTGTCTATTTGTTCCGGCTAATCTCAGGACCGGCTTGACCGATTTGGACGGGACTTTCACTAGCAGATAGCTGTTGTTACAAGGCGTCAGTCAGTAAGGCTACTTTCATTAAAAAAAATAATTAGGGTTCCGCTTAAAAACCACATGAAACTGTAAATGTATACCATTCCGGAACGGCTGGGAGTTTCATTAGCAGATAGCTGTTATTACAAGGAGTAACGTAGGCTACTTTTATTTTGGACAATTATGTAGGGTTCCGTGCAAAAGAAAATATATTAAACTGTGAATGAATACCGATTCAAATAGATAAGTACCAGCCTTTGCCCGCGGCTCCGCTGCAGCCAAAAGCTAGTTTTTATGGTTATATCTCAGGTTCCCGATATAATAGCGGGATAAAATATATACCAGTTGTTAAGTCTAATCAAGAAAAAGTTGCATCAAAATCCGTTTAGTAGTTTTTACGTGATGCGCGAACAAACAAACAGATAAACAGATAAAAATCTAATAAAATTGTATTGTGTTCAGACACGCCTATATAGCCTAATTCAGTCATTTTTTCTCAAATATCTTGAATGTAAAGGGACAGCTCTGTTACAGCTTTATAATAGTATACATACGTCGAATACACATCCACGGCTTATCTCCCAAACGGCTGGACCTATTTGGACGGGACTCACGGGACGGGGATCACTACTTTTATTTTGGAAAAGTAATTAGTATTCTGCTTAAACACAAAGTGAAAAATGTGAAATCGAAAATAACAGTCACGAGCAGGATTTGAACCTGCATCTCCTGGATACCGTCCAGATGTTTTGTCACAATGGCTGAATTGGCAAAGCATCTGGACGGTATCCAGGAGATGCAGGTTCAAATCCTGCTCGTGACTGTTATTTTCGATTTCACATTTTTCACTTTGTGTTTAATGTACGAGTATAGTGCTTAGCATGTCAAATGCTAAAAATATATATAAAAATATCTAGATAGTATTCTGCTCTAAAAAAGAATATTACTAAATTGCACCCGGACGAAGTTGCGGGTAGCAGTTAATTTTACGTAATAATAGTTCACTTTTTTATTTGTGACATCAGATAGGGGATGATGATGTCTCATTTTGTTTATTTTTTTCAGTCGTTCAGGGTCTTAGCCTTATATGAGATAGCCTAAAGCCTACCTCAATTATTCTATGAAATTCAATCTGTTTTTAATTAAGACATTTGCAACTATTAAGTTGCAGCAATACAAACTCTTCAGTTTTATATTATTGATATAGGTACTCTACATTAGATACCTTATTACTTAAAGGAACATGCTCAGAAAAAACGCCAAAGTGGAAGGATGTAGGTACAGGGGGAGGGAGACCAAGACTCACCTACCTAGACCAAATCGGTCATGCATTGAAGGAAAGTAGAGTCAGGAGTCTCCGAAACCAGCGGGCGTGTATGAAGAGAGTTATGGATGTTGAGGAAGCGAGCGATGTATGCAAAAATAGAGCCTTTTGGCACTCTGTTCTCTCTGCCTACCCTGCAAGGGAGATGGCATGATGATATGTAGTAGTATTTATACGTACTCAGAGGATATAACACTTACAATTTTTTTGCACTGTGGCACGTGAGCCGTAGCTCAAGCGGATGGTAAGTGGTAAGAGCTGCTCAAACCTGAAGCGCAGACAAGCCTCTTCCTACGACGAAAAATACCCACGAAGCATAATCCTATTTAATGTTAGTACCTTCTTCGTATAAATACATTAATTATTATTCCTTTATCTCCGAAACGACTTAAGTTCATTTTCTTGTAAAATATGGTCAATTCTATGCTTTACCAGTAAGTACCCAAGTTAGTACTAGCAGTAAGTGAAATCGAACGGTTATGGCTGGGGTGACCATAAAAATCCTTTTCCCGAATTCTTTTAAGCAAATTCTGTTACAAGTTTAGCACAGTTAAATATTTATTGTCATCAATCTATAAAGGATAAATTTGGTTAACCTTAAGAAAAGTGGTAAGTATTCAGGATGACCATGTATGAAGAGATAGTATTGAGACACTCAGTACTGAAATGAAAATAAAGCCTAAATTTTGCTCTAAATTAAGCTCTATCTACCTTTAAAAACTGCTTTAAAATCCGTTCAATGATTCTAGAGATGTGCTCTAATAAACGATGGTAAATATACTATAATTTTATAGTCTGTGTAAAAATATTTATTTCACATAGGATATAATCACCACAAGTGGAGATCGAGCCCATGTCTTCCAACCATTGTGTTTCGTATGCTGACTCCCTATACCATATTATCTCCTTAATATCCTTCCTATCCTCTCCTTAGTATATTGCCTATTCTCTCCTTATTATCCTTCCTATCCGCCTTCTAACCCTTTCCTTGGAGATGGCAACGCGCGAATGATGCCTCTGGTGTTGAAAAGGCTAAAGTCTAGGCTACGGTATCCGCTTACCACCGAAGGAATGTAACATAGTTTCAGTGGCCCGCCAATAAAGGCGGAGAGACAGCATACGGCGGGTTTTTTTAGTGGGTGAAGGCCCCACACTACCCTGTTCGTTGTCCCGAGCCACGGGGTGTGCGGTTAGGAACATTTTTTCCCGCATAAAAAAAAAACCTACGGTATCCGCTTACCATCAGGTGCGCTGTATGCTTGTTTGCTACCCAAGTAGTATAAAAACAATTGGTAACATGGCTGCTCTTTTTAGCTACAATTTGTGGTGATAGTAAATGGCCGACTACTTATTGGTTTTAACACTTCAATCTTGAACATAAAGTTTAACTTTGACGAGCCTCGTGGCGTAGTCGGTAGTGTAACCAACTTCCATGGACGAGGTCGTGGTTTCGATTTCCAATCAGGACTATTATCCGGTAATCTGGCTAAATAGCAGAAGCTTTAAGCTTAGTTTGGGACCAGACCAAAACAAAAATACAGCGCGATACATCTTTCTAGATAAACCTACATCCACTACCGTAGCGTAGGTACCACGCTCACTTCGCCATCACTACTGGCCTTCATAGAATCTTAACAACAATGCAAACAAAAAAACATAGCATCACGCCTGTATTCCCCGAAGTGGTAGGCAGAGGTGTGTTACACACCCACGATTCGCCAGCTATGTTTAAGTCCCGCGTAATAGGGAGCGAGCCTATTGACGTCTACCGGGCACATTTCCAAGCTCCGGGCTGCTACTGAGAATTTTTCTTTTTAGGAAAAAGCTTAATATCATTGCCCGACCCGGGCATCGAACCCGAGACCTCATGATTAGCAGTCGCATACACTACCGCTACAATGTAAAATATAATATAAAAGATATTCCCTAGAATTTAAATATTTTAGAAATTTAAATTTTAGTCACCCTAGTAACTGAGCACTAGTTGCTCAAGTTTTAATTGAAACGCTTGCTGCAACTGTGAAATCTTATGGCCTATTACGATCAGTGTTATCGCTAAAATTAGAAATCTTACCTAATTCTATTATAGTATGTTTGTTGGATATAACTATTGTACATACCTATAGCTGTAATTGAGACTCTAAGCATAGCAGTAATAGTCTCTTTTATTTGTTAAGACAGGAAGAAAGGTACCTAACCGCACACCCCGTCGTTCGGGGCAACAAACAAAGGTAATGTGGGATCCTCACCCACTAAATTAACCCGCCACATGCCGTCTCTCCGCCTGTATAGACGGGCCACTGGAACCATGTTACACAACCATTACTTCGGTAGTCTGCCGGTGGTAGTTAGAGTGGTAGTTTTACCTAGTGGTAAAACCAAAGACTGCAAATATCGAGTTCGAGCCCCAGTCCAGGTCAAGAAGTGGTACGGTGCCCATCTCTAACTTTTCGAGATTTTTCTTGTATTTATTTACTATTTATTACTGCACGGTGAAGGAAAACATCGTGAGGAAACCTGCGTGTCTGAGAGATTTTCCCTGCCTGTGAAGTCTTCCAACTCGCACTGGGCCAGCGTAGTAGACCTTGGCCTAATCCCTCTGACCATGAGAGGAGATCCGTGTCCAATAGTGGAACAGAAAAAGGTTAAAAAAAATATATTTGAGATACTTCAGAAACTTTACAGGATTAGGCGTCTCTAAATTAAAAAAATATATTATTTTAGTCTGTTTGTCTATTTGTTTCCAGTGTGCGGCCCTGCAAAATCTATACGGATATAAATATGATAATCCTTCATTTTCTTTGCATTGTGAACTATCAAAGTGTCGATGAACTAACCAGAAGTACCGTTCACCATGCACATATAGTATTAATATGAGGGCTTTAGCCAATTTATATAGGATCATGTCATTATTATGATTAATCATGTATGAATCTTAATTGTTACTATTAAGTTTACCTTGTAGGTACCATGTAACCCACTCCGACAGATAGCGTGGGCGTCACTCAATAATAAACGATGTTACAGCAATTAATTAGTGTGACTATAAGTTGCGATAGCTTAATGGTAAGTAGAGGGTGTAAACCGGTGTTTCATGAGGTACAGGTTCGACTCCTACACGCAGATGCATTTATTTTTTTTAACACAATTTGTTCCAATAAGTATCGTAGCATTTTAAAAATAAATATAAATGAAACTACTAATATGCTTAGTATAATTTATCATTTAGTAATTTCAGCCGTGTCCGTATGTGACAGACTAAAAATACAAGTGTCATCATCCCATACTTTCCCGCGAGTGTCGTATGTACTAGGCGACTAAGGGAAGTAAGCAGTTATCACACATTGCATTTCTTGTGGTAGGGCTGGGGTGGAAAAGAGGGAGTATTTGCTTGCTGACGGTCAGTTACATATCGAAAGTCATGTGATGGAAGCTGTACGTAACTGCTTCTATCGACTTAAATTATTGTACCGTATTCGTCCACATTTGAGTGTACACATGCGGATCACGCTATGTAAGTCCTTGATCCTATCAAAGCTTAAAATTATGCCGATACAGTCTATGCGTCTTGCATTCTTGGCAGAACTGAAAAGTTAATACAACGTGTTTTTTTTTATTGCATGTAGTGGCAGACGAGCCACGGTCCATCTGATGGTAAATAGTAACCGTCACCCATGGACTCGACTATACCGAGAGTATTGTCAAGCCGCTGCTCACCAATTCATTTCACAGATATGAAATAAAATATAAACGGCTATCTCCTGCTACAGCCAAAACGCAACGATGTGCTTCATGGCCGGTCACACGGGAGATGGTGGTACCAACCTGCTCGGGCCCGATAACAAGTGAGTACTCCCACTTGGTACCCAGCCCTACCACCAGTCATGCAATGGATGATAATTGCTTACTTCCCTTAGTCGCCTCATACCACACCCGCGGGAAAGAATGGGGTGGTGACACTTGTATTCTTAATCCGTCACCACACGGACAAAATGGAGAATGCATGTGCCAGATATTGTTATCATATTCCTCCTAGGTCACACGTAACTCCTTTTTTAAATCAAGGCAATCTTATAAAAATGTCGACACGTAGGAAGCTTCATCTAGCAACAATTCTCTTTAATATAATGACCTCAAAAATAAAATACCAGATTATCTATATCATGAGTTTACGTGGTCGAGGGATTTTAATAAAATTAGCACTAGAGCTTCCAAATACTTACTGCTCACACCTAAACACAGAACTGCTGTCTTCCGCGGCAATCTCAAATTTGCTGCTTCACGTTGTTGGAATGATCTACCTCCTCCACTCCATGAGATGAAGACAGTTAAAAGTTTTAAAATTAAATTTAAGCGTTTTCTTTTAGTCCAACAAAAGGAATCCAGCAGCTAATCAGGTACTAAACACCGAACCTATTTATTAACTTAACTTTAATTTATATTTACCTCACACACTATTTTATTACATATTTCTTACTAAGACCACTTTGATCACTAAACACGCATATTTGTAGGCATTTAAGTTTGAAATAAGGATTACACATTTATTGTGGTTTCACAGTGTACTTTTATCTTTTCTTATGGCACCAAAAAGTCATGTACTTAATGTATGTATCTATGTATGTGTACAACTGTATAACATACATTTTTGTATCTTTCCATCCATCCATCCATCAGCCTTTCGACGTCCACTGCTGGACATAGGCCTCCCCAAATTGGGGGTATAGTGCCGTAATCGCCACGCTTGGCAGGCGGGTTGGCGATCGCAGTGGATGTTGTTAATACGTTACTCGAGGAAGTGCTGCTGCCCACTCCCCCCGGTATTCCCTCAGTCGGCTCTTACGACTCCCATGGGTGGAGAGGGGTGGGACAATTCTTAAGCCGGCCCCACACGGCTTATTTGTATCTTTATCTCTTCTATTTATATATGTAATTATTTTAATATTAGTTAATTTTATATTGTGGTGGTAGCTCGTATTTGCACTACATTGATTCGCCTGAAAACCAGCGCTGCGGCGTTTACGCGCAGCAGCATTAGCTGAGGCAAGACCTTTTTTGGCTTCTACACCATTATTTTATCGTATTTGGCTTAGTTTAGTTACTTTTCTTTAAAAATAATGTAGAAACCAAAATAAAAGTATTACTTCTTTCTTGCTTTCTATCAGGCCTGAGCGGGTTGGTACCCCCGTGTGACCGGCCATGAAACACATCGGTGTGTTTTGATTTTAGCAGGAAATAGAGGAAATGGTGAGCAGTGGCTTGACAATACTGTCGCTGTAGTTGAGTCCATGAGTGACGGTTACCATTTACCATTAGGTGGGCCATGGTTCGTCTGCCGCTAAACGCAACAAGAAAGCCAATTTTTTTTCCTAAATATCTTAGAATAAGGCATCTGTTGAAAGACAATAAACGAAATATAAGCAATTAATATAGAATCAAACACAAATACACAACATACTGTTTGTAGATCACACTTTCTTTTCAAAGAAAATCTAATATTAAATAAGTTGATTACGTTGTGAAGAACAATCAGCTATAGAATTCAGCTTTATTGAATCTACTTTTACACCTCAACTCATAAATTGTCCAAACTCGTTCGTAGATCAATATCAAAAGCGAGTAAAATTGAAGTTTTGGCTCAATTTTCGGTATAGTCACGTTTTCAATTGGGATCCTGATCAATATCTATGTGTAACCGACTACCTGGTTCACAGCTGCTTCACTTTTTACTGAACAGAACTTTTCTTGTATTGAGATCTTCAAATTTACACATACCTTTCCTTTGTCCGTGTGATGACGGACTAAGAATACAAGTGTCACCACCCCATTCTTTCCCACGGGTGTCGTATGAGGCGACTAAGGGAAGTAAGCGATTATCATCCATTGCATGACTGGTGGTAGGGCTGGATACTAAGTGGGAGTACCACTTGGTATCGGGCCCGAGCGGGTTGCTACCACCATCTCCCGTGTGACCGGCCATGAAACACATCGTTGCGTTTTGGCTGTAGCAGGAGATAGCCGTTTATTCTTTCATTTCATATCTGTGAAATGAAATGGCGGAAAAGCGGCTTGACAATACTCTCGGTATAGTTGAGTCAATGAGCGACGGTTACCATTTACTATCAGATGGGCCGTGGCTCGTCTGCCACTGCAATCAATAACAAAAAATAAGAAAAAAAATACCTTTTTGACTGCACAGATCGCGGAGTGGTTTAGATACTGACCTCCCGCCCGAGTGTTTTAGGTTTCTACACAGAACAACTCTTTGTGTGATCCACAAATGGTTGTTCTGAGTCTGGGTTGTACCTCGTGTCCGTAAAATTTTATGTTTGTAATTAGAATCAAATAGCTTAATCAAATCATCTCGGCCTCGTGGCGTGGTCGGTAGTGTAACCGACTTCCGTGCAAGAGGTCGTGGGTTCGATTCCCACTCAGGACAATTATTTGTGTGATGAACACAGATAATTGTACTGCGTCTGGGTGTTTTCTATCTATGATGTGTATGTATTTACAAAAAAAAAAGTAGTATATGTATTATATCCGTAATCTGGTACCCATAGCACAAGCGTTAAGCTTAGTTTGGGACCAGAGGACGTTGCGTGAAAATGTCCGTGAATATTTATTTATTATTATTATTTATTTATCTCTGCTAAAAGCTAAAAAGGATCTAAAGATAAGGTAGAAATTAATATATAACCAAGTTGCTATAAGTTGTTTTTAACAATAACTACTTTCCTCTTATTAAGAGCTTACAATGAAAACGTTTTAAATCGAACAAAATATGGCTTTTAAAGCCACCCCAGCCAGTACGTATATTTTACGCAGGCTATTAGAACGATTGCAATATATTTCCTTAAACTAGGCGATTTGGCGCCAAATTTGAAATATTTTTATGCAGGTTTTTATCGGATTTCTTTTCTTTACAATGGTTAAGTATTTGAATTTGGGTTTTGGTAAACTTACACCGACTATCAAGCTTTGAGTCTTTTAGTATTTAATCAATCGGCGCATTGCAGTCCTTTGCTCGACACAGAACTCACGCAAAAGATATCGAAATACCTGAACGTGTTTAGATACCGGCCTCCCGTCCGTGTTTTTTTTTTGTTTTTTTTTATTAGGTTCACAAAACTGGATACAGTCATAGAGCTTACAATCAGTGTATAAAATGTACCTATATGACATTAAAATTATATCCTACTAGATGCGAATACAACATGCATAGTACGGTAATAGGTGTAAAGTACAAAAAAAAAATTAAATTAAACAATTTAAGATTTGAATTTAAACAATAACATTAATTCTAATTGTCTTTCATTCCAGAACAATTTTGAGAGATTTTTTAATTGAGACTAGAGAACCATTTCCGAATATGTCAATGTCATTCCTAATACCGTTTGAGAAATACGATAAATTGGAGAATGCTGGCCAAGATTTGTTTTATAATTACTTAAGTAAAAGCTCTTCCGATTACGAAGTCTACTACCCTGACGCGGTAAAACAAAACTCACTCGTTCAAGAATATTAGGAGCATCAATTTTAAAATTAATTAATTTGAACAAAAACACGATTTCCGCTATTTTCCTTTTTTTCTTTAAGGATTCAATATTGAAAAATGAAAGTCTTTTATTATATGTTTATATTTGTTGGAACATATTGTTGGTATAATTATGCAAGATGGTAAAGAAAACGCTTTTGTATACGCTCAATCCTATCAATATGGACCTCCTATAAACTGGGTTCCATACAGTGCTGCAATATTCCAAAATGCCACGTACTAATGAGTTAAATACTAATATTGTTAGAAGTGGCTCTTTAAATATTTTTAACTGTCTATTTATAAAACCAGCTAATCGAGAAGCTTTATTTATGATATGATCAATATGAGGCCTAAAACTCATAGAACTATCAAAAATAATCCCAAGATCTCGTATAGTAGTTACTTCTGTTATAGGAACATTATTTATAGTATAAATAGCTGTGTATAGTTGTTTTTTCTTGGTGAATTTTATATGGTAACATTTTTCAAAATTCAAACTCATATTATTTTGGGTGCACCATTTAAATATGCCATCTATATCTGATTGTAAAATATTAATATCAGATACACTATTAATTAAACGATAAATTTTCAAATGAGAGCGTTGTGGGTTTGATTCCCACACAGGACAACTTTTTGTATTTTGGGTAATGTTTCTTAGTTGTGAAGGTGCGACGGAGCCACGGAATGCGCGGATGCGTCACTCAGTAGAGGGTACCCCAAATGGTAAGCCGCCGGTAGGCCACTGAAGTAATGTAACACAGTTCCAGTGGCCAGCCAATAGAGGCGCACGGCGGGTTTATTTAGTGAGCGAGGGCTCCACACTACCCCCTTCGTTGTCCCGAAAAACAGGGTGTGCTATTATGTACATTTTTTCCCACCTGAACAAAAAAAGGTAATGTTTCATAGTTGTTGACAACTTTGTTAAGAACATTCGAGTATTATTATATATTCCGTGTTCTGAAATGATCAGTTGCTGTCGAATACTTAATTTTTTAAGTAACTGTGTTTGGCAGTATTGGGTAATGCATTTTGAACCTCACTCGTAGCTGTAAAATTAGTTCTTATTAGACTTGCAAAGAAAGCAGCCCAATGGTTCATCCCAGCGTTAGTCCTTGTTGCGACCTAACGTGTCGTTTAGGAGCCCGGGATGGGGTGAGTGTACTGAAGTAATGTAACACAGTTCCAGTGGCCAGCCAATAGAGGCGCACGGCGGGTTTATTTAGTGAGCGAGGGCTCCACACTACCCCCTTCGTTGTCCCGAAAAACAGGGTGTGCTATTATGTACATTTTTTCCCACCTGAACAAAAAAAGGTAATGTTTCATAGTTGTTGACAACTTTGTTAAGAACATTCGAGTATTATTATATATTCCGTGTTCTGAAATGATCAGTTGCTGTCGAATACTTAATTTTTTAAGTAACTGTGTTTGGCAGTATTGGGTAATGCATTTTGAACCTCACTCGTAGCTGTAAAATTAGTTCTTATTAGACTTGCAAAGAAAGCAGCCCAATGGTTCATCCCAGCGTTAGTCCTTGTTGCGACCTAACGTGTCGTTTAGGAGCCCAGGATGGGGTGAGTGTATTGGATCCCAACTAACAACTCTAGGACCAAGTGGAACTCACCTGCAAGCTGGCGCACCCGCTGAAAAGCCATCACAACCATATAAAATGTGAAAATCATCTCCTGGAATACCATCCCAGATGCTTTGCCAATTCATCCATCGTAAAAATTGCTCGGGACTGCGAATTTTGATAACACATTAATTCTTAACGTCTCGGGTGACGTCTGCGCCGTCTGTCGGAAGTATTTGCATACATTATGACGACCAGGTAAGCTTAATTCTAGAATTGTAGCATGCAGGTTCAAATCCTTCTCGTGACTGTTATTTTCAATTTCACATTTTCACACTTTGTTCACTTATATGGCTAAGAGCTGATATGAGCAAAAAAGAATATATTTTATTTCTAGAATAAATCGCGACTGACTCGAGGATAAATCAGTTTAACGTTTTACCAACAACAATTCGGACTTTCTCACGTTATAATACGACAAATAAGAGTTGAGATGAGTTTAGCTATACACCGTGCCGTTTGTCGAATAACTTCTTTTTGCGGGGTATCATTCACTTCGCTATTCGCGAATAGCTATTTCAAGGTACTAGAGTCTCCGAAACCGGCGAGCATGTATGAAAAGAGTTATGAGTGTTGAAGAAGCGAGAGATGTTTGCAAGAATAGAACCTCTTGGCACTTTGTTCTCTCTGCCTACCCCGCAAGGGAAATGGCGTGATGATAAGTAAGTAAGTAAGTAAGGTACTAGAAATTACCTGCAGAAACGACTGTTGATTATCTAGAGAATAAAATTGGGGAATAGATTATTCTCGATATAGTTATTCTATTAGTTTATTTAGCTTTAAACAAATTACAATTTGGAACGTAAGCATCGATTAATTTCAGTGACTTTGAAATATTTTCATGCAAAGACTTTGACATTAAAGTTTCATAAAGAAACTCCTAACAATCTTGAAGTTTTAATTGAAACCTCAACGTGTGTGGCTTTGTGCGAACTTTGTTATATATAAGCTAGTGAACTACCCTTGGTTCGCAAGTGTGCAATTTACTAATAATAAAAACCTCTAGGATTTTTGTAGTTTGTTTGTCACTACTATATAACTGCGCAGATAGCGGAGTGGTTTAGATACTGGCCTCGCATCCGAGTGTTATGGTTTTGATTCCCACACAGGACAACTCTTTGTGTGATCCACGAATTATTGTTCTGAGTATGGGTGTACTTTGTGTCCGTGAAATTGTATGTTTGTAAAGTCCCCGCGATACAAGGACTATTACATAGTGCAGGGGGTGCCTTTAAAAAAAAATAAGCAAAATAAGAACGTGAAAGCTTATAATAATATTAATAATAAACCTTTACTTGCAAGTACCTCGAGACTCATAATTTTGTTAGTAACAATTTGCTTATTACTATGTTAGTACATACATTTCTTTCTTTACCGGACTCGTGGGTCCGGCTGACACCCTGACTAATATAATTGCAGTCAAGTCTACTCGCTATTATATAGCTGTTTTGCTTTTATTTATCTGTACGACATTTATATATTCATGTATTTTTTATTTCTTATGTTGGATGGTTATGACGGCCCTTCTGATGGTAAGTAGTAACCGACGCTCATAGACTTAACAATACTATGAGTACTGTCAAAACGCTGCTCACCATTTCATTTCCAGAATACTTACTAATAAACTACCTCTGTAGTGCAGCAGTAGTGTAAGCAACTGTGATCATAAGGTATCGGGTTTGATCCATTAAATTAATTAATTATGTAAAAATGCAGATTGCGAATTAAATTAATTAAAAGAAGCGAGCAATGAGAAATCAGGGGGTGGTTCGCAACTCAGGGGATTGTCCCCAAGACCGTCACTTACGGGTACTCAACTGCGGGGGGAAAGGCGCGCAGATGTATGCCGGAGGGCGGGTGAAGCCGGCGCAACCGGTGCTGTAACCGGACCCGTAGGCAGCCGCAACCCGGTAGGCCGTAACCCGGATCTCGAGCGCAGCCAGGAACAGTACTTGAACTCGAATTCTTGACTTCAAATCTTGACTTAAAACCCCAGGAGCTTTTATTCGGGTGTTAGTGCCTTCTATGATTATACTTGCAATCTCTTTCTAGCGTTGGTGCCCCGACTTACTCATTGGTGGATAGTTTTTTGTTCCAGAACATTCCCTATGCATACGCTTGCGATTGGAGTAGCCATAGAACGTTCTCGAACCCCGGCGTACTCTGCTCGCATCCAAGATCGCATGCTGGCCATGTATGGTAATAATATTTGATTCTGGCCTTTGTAGGAGTGGATTCATGCGATCCATTGGCGATAATCTAACTGGGTAGGGAGTCTAGGCAACCGCGCGTATTTTAAATTTGCGGATATGGTATCCGGTATCAATTGAATATGCGTCTTTGTAATTTATATGGTAATTTGTTCGGTTATATCGTAACAGTAGCTCGAATCGAATAAAAGAAGCAGCATTCTCCTGATGTAATACACCGAGGTGTCGCTTACACTAAAGATGGTGGTATCGACCTACTGGGACTTAATAACAATTGGGTACTTCAACTTATTATTTTTTTATTATGTATGGTGGCAGATCCATGGCCCATCTGATGGTAAACGGTAACCGTTGCTCATGGACTTAACTATACCGGCAGTATTGTCATGCCACCATTCCACCATTTAATTTCACAGTTATGAAATAAAAGAATAAACGGCTAAAAGAATAACCCGTTAGGGCCCGATAGCAAATGAGTACACTTAGTACCCAGCCCTACCACCAGTAATGCGATGGGTGATAATAATTGCTTACTTCCCTTAGTTACCTCGTACGACACCCATGGGAAAGAATGGGGGACACTTGAATTCTTAGTCCGTCACCACACTTAATTGGTACTCAATAATTTTTTTAATCTACCTAACTGAACACTCCGTCTTCCGAGGCAACGAACACGGCAGTGCGGGGCCCTTACCCACTTAAGCCACCATGAACCGTCTCTCCACCTATTTTGATGGGCCACTGAATATTTGTGACACTACTTCAGTGCTCATTACACGGGGGAGGATTACACAACCTTACCACCAGTTTTTTTTAGCCTCAGATGGCTATGACAACCTTACCCGGTCAATATGATCTTCTCCGGGGGATACAGTCGGGGTAGTCTCCTATGAAACATGACCGCCTGGCTTTTCTCGGGGTTGATCTCTATTCTCCACTTGCTAAACCACGTACTGAGGGCAGTGTCCCTTCTCGCCGCATAGGACGCAGGAGGGGGGCTCTGTGCACAGAGTGCGGTCCTTGGGACGAGAGCAATCTGACGTTGAGTGGTCCTCTAGGCACTTGACCCACCTAGGGCGCGCGTAGCAGTGCCGCGCAGAGTGGCCATAAAGCTGGCATCTGTGGCATTGAGAGACAATGCCCTTCTTGTTCGGGGGTTCCACCCGGATTCCTGATAAACCGCAGATAGCGGTTATTTTGTATATGACCTTACCTTCTTTAGTAAGGTCCAATGTGACCATTACAAGGTCGTACGGCTCACGAGCATGGCCTTTTTACATCCTGTGCACTTCGTGCACAGGTAACTCTTGGTCAAGCAACGACTGCTTAACCTCGTCTGTCGAAACCTCCTTAGGGATGTTCCTCACTACTACGCGTAGGAGTCGATCTTCCGGTAAGGTATAGGAGTGGAACGAGACGTTCCGCTTGCGCTCGGTGGTCCTTAGACGAGGCCAAGGTTACCTTGATGCCTTGCGGTGTTGAGCGGGCATTCTTATAATTGACGTGGTGCTCGTTGCACCACGACGAAATGGAGGACCAGGCCGTCTCGGCAGAGCTGCCGGAGTCGGTCAATGAAGAGGTAGTCTCCATCGCGCTAGGCGGGCGACTATCTTCCGGCCGGACCGGGGTTGTTAAGAGTACCCGAGGTGGGCACTTGTCTCCGTAGCGAGACTTTAAAAAATTGTACAGCTCCTCGTCATTGAGGACGAGCTCAAAAACAGCCTGTTGGGCCATACTAGTTTCGGAGATGTTCCGGAACAACAAACAAACAGAATTGAAAACGTATAGAACGCAAATCCCCAGCGTCCCTAAGTCCTCGGGTGAGATTGCCCGGGGATGTGTGGGTGAAACGTCCCTCCCAACCGGGTGTAGGTTGGGAGGATGTACTTAAGTAGTGAGCCCTAAGCTTGTAATCCCTCCGCCAACTTCAATGTGCGAAGGGTTCCTAACAGCCTCGGTGCCGGGGTGGTATGGGCCTTTGCAGGCCGGCACACCCAAACTAACACCAGAGGGATGGATTTAAGGTAAGGTAGGGTGGGAGGGGGCGATGGCTAGGTCAGACTAGGAGATCCCCCAAGGCCTGATTGTCTAGCCCCATCTGATAGTGCGCTACCCTGAAGGAGTAGAGCTGGCGAATCGGGTCCTCACCTCACCCGGTTTCGTTGGCACCGTGAGGTATCAGCCGGGGAACCAAAAAAACATTGGCTTTACCCAGAAGGGGCCAATTTCTTGTTATTCGTTATATATAAATAGATTTGCAATTGAATTTACGTACGTACTTACTACGAACGAAAAAACAAACACAAAAGTTCGCCTTGAAAAAGACGGTTGCTACTTGGTCTGGCAAGTAGTATGCGGCGCAGCGAGCTGCGCGCGTGGTGCGGAACGTGGCGCTGTGAGATGGCGGGAGCGTGCGGAACGAACGTAACACGTACGTTCGTTAGGACGGCAGACCGCGGAATGATGTCTCTATTTTGCCTTACCACCAGTAATGCAATGGTTGATTTTAACTTCCCTTAGTTGCCTCGTATGATACCCATCAAAAATAATGGGGTCAGTAACACTTGTGTTGTTAGTCCAACACCATACATAGTTATCTATTCTCGTATAATTTTATCAGCTTAAAAGTAGAATGGTAACTAGTTTTACCAGTCAAACTAAATAAAGTTCAGAAGTTTGAGCGACTGAGGTGGAGTTTTGTTAAACTTTAAAACTTAAATATGAGGAATAAGCGATGAAATTATTCTCATTCTCTTCTTGGTAGTGAGAAGTGAATTAATGCATAGATATTACAGGGTATTATGGGTTGAAGCACATCTGGACTAGTTTCTATTTAATTTAAACTTAAAAAACTATCGAACGAATTTTTATGTAGTTTTCAAGAAGGATGGAGGGATTTATAAGAAAGATTTACATGTACCACGTCATCATTTCTAACTTAAGTTATAAATAATTTTTAGAACTTTTGTTTAAGTGTATGTTCGTTCGCGCATCACTACTTGCGGCTATTGATGAACCTTTTTTGTTTGATAGCTGTTGATTACACTTAACTGGTTAAATTGTATCTCGCTATTTTATCCGGAACTGGAGACTTAATCAAAATAACTAGCATTTGACTTTTATTTTTTATGAGCGTATCAGTAGTTCTATAGAGTGGAGACAGCGAACTGATAAACATAGTTTAGGACGTTGGATGAAGAATGGTAGCGGATGGAGAATTGGAGACAAATAGCCCAGAATAGGGAAAAATGGCGGGTCTTGGTCCTATGTCCAGCAGACGAACATTGGCTGATCATGATGAAGATAATGGATTTAGTAGAATAAACTATTATGAATACCACAATGCTGGTCTAAACTAATTTAACATTTAAAATATAACCGAATTGAATTCTACAAATCCGTGACACAAGTTTAATTTTGTATTGTTTTGTAAAACTATTAGCAAATATAATAATGTGGGTATCTCTAATTAAGTTATCCTAGTAATTGCCAGCACCCTTGTCACCCGAACTTTATAACAATTAGGATAGAAGCGCAGTAGAATATCCTCGTGTCTGTGGTACTTAGTGTTACTGAGGTTATGCAAATAACTGGGACTACATGGCCGTACAAAATTGTCCTCACGTTATCTGTGTTAAGTTTGTTGTGTGTTAAAATACGGAATCTGGAACAAAAATCTTTATATTAGCAAGCATTTAACTGACAAAATTCTCACTAATATTTTAAATGCGAAAGTGAGTTTTTTTATTTGTTAATTAACCAATTATAATGAAAGTTTACATACTTTTTTTTTTTTTTTTTTTTTTGTTTAGGCGGGAAAAAATGTAGCTAACTGCACACCCCGTTGTTCGGGGCAACAAACAGGGTAGTGTGGGGCCCTCACCCACTAAATAAACCCGCCGTGTGCCGTCTCTCCGCCTTTATTGGCGGACCACTGGAACTATGTTACATTCCTTCGGTGGTCCGCCGGCGGCTTACCCTTTCGGGTACCCGCTACTGAGCGACGCACGCGCACACAGTGCGTCGCTCCTTCGCGAAAAAAAAGTTTACATACCTAGAGATAGCTAGGTGTCTAGCAAAGGACAAATAATATTTTTTATCCCGGAACAGATGATAGTTCCTCTGACACAACTATTTTTGGATAGAGATAATTTATGTGCCGTATTGTGACGTATTTATATTTATACTAGCCTTTGCCCGCGGCTCCGCCACAGCCAAATGCTAATTTTTAATATAGTGGCAATAAATCAAATGTAATTTTAATCTCCTTAATTAAAAAGTATACTTCGCACATATTATCTAATAACATTACAATATTTTATTTATAAAATTGTCTACTAACACATTTAGCCACTTTGTTATCCTAATAAATTAGTATTCAAATTTGTCGCAACGAATAAAACAGCATGAGCCGTTGTAATGTTACAGGAAAGTGACCGTTATGGTTACGATAACGTGCATGGAAGCTATTATTAGTGTGAGTGATGGCGCTAAAGGCGAAAATACGAGGGGCTAATTGTGACATAAATCTGTTGGACAATTTATTTATCTGTGGCTTACATTAGATCAGAATATTGCGATTACTTAATGTGTTAAACACAAAGTGAA
Organism: Leucoma salicis; assembly: GCA_948253155.1. Taxonomy (NCBI): domain Eukaryota; kingdom Metazoa; phylum Arthropoda; class Insecta; order Lepidoptera; family Erebidae; genus Leucoma; species Leucoma salicis. The sequence continues at coordinate 4,389,808 of OX411820.1, read as the reverse complement.
AAATGTGAAATCGAAAATAACAGTCACGAGCAGGATTTGAACCTGCATCTCCTGGATACCGTCCAGATGCTTTGCCAATTCAGCCATCGTGACAATTGCTCCTGACTGCTAATTTCGATAACACATTCATAGTTAACGTTTTTGGGTGACGCCTGCACCATCTGTCGGAAGTATTTTCATACATTATACCGACCAGGTAAACTTAATTTTACAATTAAGATTTTTACCTAATAATGACGCAAACCCTATAAGTATTTATATATATTTTTAGCATTTGACATGCTTAGCATTATACCTTAAACACAAAGTGAAAAATGTGAAATCGAAAATAACAGTCACGAGCAGGATTTGAACCTGCATCTCCTGGATACCGTCCAGATGCTTTGCCAATTCAGCCATCGTGACAATTGCTCTGTTGTTATTTTTGATTTCACATTTTTCACATTGTGTTTAATGTATATGCCTAAGCATGTCAAGTGCTAAAAAGTATATAAAAATATCTAGATACTTAATGTGTATTAAGTACCTATGTGACAAGTGACATTCTGTCTATGGTGGTATAAACTGACCACTGAAGTAATGTAACATAGTTCCCGTATCCGCCAATATAGGTGGAGAGACGGCACACGGTGGGCTTATTTAGTGGTCGAGAGTCCCACACTAGCCAGTTCGTTGCTCCGAACGACAGGGTGTGCGCTTTGGTATATTTTTTTCCCGCCTTAACAAAAAGATTATGGGATACATCAGTTAATAAAATATTATTTCTTATGACATCGCAAATATGTAAGTATTATCTTTAATCAAAGTTTGTAAGATAGAAAAGGGCAATCACTAACAACCACTAAAACCCTTGGAAAAAAAAACAGGTCATATTGTCGCGAAATTATTTTAGAACTTTTTAAGAGGAACTATTTAGCTATTATTTTTATGTAACTTTTTTGATCTATATTTTTTAGCATTAAGTGACTCAGTGGCTTAGAGCACTTCCCCGGATTGGAAAAGACGCGGGTTCGATTCCCGCTAGTACAAAAAATCTCTTTTTCCTTATTCGCAAATAATTTGTACTTTATGTAACTTATTATATTTTTACGTAGCGCACGCCATGAAAATTCCAGAGGCATGACGAAAATGATCATAACTTAGCTAATTTGTACAATATAAATATTCACGGACATTTTCACACAACGTCCTCTGGTCCCAAACTAAGCTTAACGCTTGTGCTATGGATACCAGATTACGGATATAATAAATATATTACTTTTTTTTATAAATACATACATATAATAGATAGAAAACACCCAGACTCTGTACAAATATCTGTGTTCATCACACAAATAATTGTCCTGACTGGGAATCAAACCCACGACCTCATTCACGGAAGTCGGTTACACTACCGACTACGCCACGAGGCCCGCCAAATATAATATACAGGTAGGATATAACCATTTTGATATAATATTGTTAAGCATCAGAAATGTTTAGGTACCTATTTAAATGAGCACAAAGTGCGAAAATGTGAAATCAAAATATTTATATATTTGCAAGAATAGAGCTTCTTGGCACTCTGTTTTCTCTGCCTACTCCGCAAGGGAAATGGCGTAATGATAAGTAAGTAAAATATTTATAGGGCTGCGTCATTATTTGGTATGAATCTTAATTTTAATAATTAAGCTTACCTGGTCGGAATAACGTATGCAAATACATCACCCAAGACGGAATTTGTTATCAATGTCCCGAGCAATTGCCACGATGGCGCAATCGGGAAAGTATCTAGGAAGGTTTTCCAGAAGATGCACAGATGTTCAAATTGCGCTCGTGACTGTTTCGATTTTATAGTTTTGCACTTCATATTCATAGAATATAACATATAATAATCTGGAATAATGTAGGTATCTTACCCCGGCTGTACACACTCGTCTATTTGTCTCGCGAACCTCTAGTCCGCTCTCGTCGTGTAGAGGCTCGACAAGAGAGCACACCATGTACACACTCGTTATCAGTCGTTGTATCAATTGAACTTCGGATGTCCGTCGCGAAGGACGTGGAAAAAACTGTTGCGGCGTTTATTTTTTTATAAGTAATTGTAATTTTTTAATCATTTACCATGATAAGAATTTATTAAACCATGGCGAAAAAGAACTTTTTAACTCTTTAACGGGAATATAATTTTATTTTTAAATCTTCAACGAGGTTATCAAATTCATTGCTTATCTACAACCAAGCGTCGTATAATAGTTGCTTATCCTTGTGTCTGACATTCTTCGGATTCCATAATAGTGTTTGCCTTTTGTAGGCTTCTAAAATGCGTTAGACTACATTATTGTCGCACACAGTAAGCACGTCTTTATGCGAACGCAGTTGGTGAGCAACTAAACAAACGAGTGTATACAGGTGCGCTCTCGTTTTCATCGCGAGACTCCCCGAGACCCTTTGACTCGTGCACAAAAAACCGACACGCTTCCAAGAGCGAACGAGAGCCATGAGACGAGACGAGGGTGCCATGTACACACTCGTCCTTGGCCTGTCTCGTTGTGTCTCGACGAGTGTGTACAGCCGGCTTTACAGATAGTAAAATTATTTTTCGAATAGCTTCAGTGGTTCTGAAGATTATCCTCAAAATACAAAAAAAAGAACATAAAATGTATACTCCATTTTTATATTATTAGTGTAGAAATACATAATACATATATCATAAGAGTCATCTAACATTATAACATGTTTTATACCTTGCTTCGTCTTCTATATACGAGTACCAATCCTTTCAAAAGTAGCGAGATCAATATGTTGCATGTGGATTTTCATCAACATATTTCATGCACCGTTAACTCACAAACAGCTTGAATTTACTAGACAAACACATTCAGCCAACGAACAAGAACTTTTATTGAACAAGTTTGTTTTACGAGTATATATTTAATTTTGTACGGACATATTGTTAGGAATTGTGGTCAGAAATTAATTAGGATATTAAATATTTCTGACTTAAAAAAGAAAAGAAAATCTTTTATGTATTGTAAAAAATAATTATTTTATTTATGAATAAAGCAAAATAATTTTGATTATTGTGTGGTATATAATAAAGATTATTTAACTAAATTAATATTGCTAATAATACTTATATTATAAACAAGCTGCTGCCCGCTACTTCGTGCACGTGAAAATTTTCAATAAAAGAAGTCTAAATTACTCAAAACATAGCATTCCAAACTCCGGGTTGCTACTGAGAATTTTTGTTTTTAGGAAAAAGCTCAATAACATTGCCCGGTCCGGGGATCGAACCAATTTTTTTCTATATTACTCCTTATCTGTAATTTAGAAAAATGCCCGTGTGGTGACGAACTAAGAATACAAGTGTCACCACCCCATTCTTTCCCACAGGTGTCGTATGAGGCGACTAAGGGAAGTAAGCAATTATTATCCATTGCAAGACTGGTGGTAGGACTGGGTACCAAGTGGGGGTACTGACTTTGATCGGGCCCGAGCGGGTCCCCGCCACTGCCGTGTGACCGACCATGAAGCACATCATTGCGTTTTGGCTGTAGCGGGAGATAGCCGAAAGAATAAATCTTTCATTTCTTATCGGTGAAATGAAATGGTGAGCAGCGGCTTGATAATACTCTGGATATAGTTAAGTCCATGAGCGACGGTTACCATTTACCATTAGATGGGCCGTGGCTAGTCAGCCACCACATGCAATTAAAAAAAAATATCAGCTATCTGCCAGTGAAAATTCCGTCTAAATCAGCCCAGCTGTTTCGAAGATAAGCCGAAACAAACAGAAAAACATGCTATGGATAACGTATACAATTCGAAACTTTATGCATATACTATAGTCGAAACCAGGCATTATTTAGGTCATCACTAATGACTATGTGAAGTCAGAAATTAATTTGCATTATATTTTAATACGATTTTTGATGTGCTAAGTTTTCGCCAAAATTATGCGTCCCACAACCCTAATCAGCTGTTTTTCTGAACTTTCTTTGACCTAATAAAGACCAATAACGTAGATGTGACATAGTATCAGATCATAGTAAAATGCCTAACTTTGTGTGTGCATTTTCTTTAGCTGACATTCAAAATCATTCCAAATGTGTATTTACTTTGTATTTACTTTATTTCTATTATTTTTTTATTTACTTATTTTACTTTTTTTATTTGTATTTACTTTCGAATCTTATGTACCTACAATTATTGCGGTTAGTTCATATTGCCTCCATGGCGTATTAGCTAGTGTATGCGATTGGCTAGTGCTACAAGGTCTCGGGGTTGATCCCGGGCCAGGCAAAAAGTGCTATTTGGGATTTTCGTAAGAAGTTTCTCAGTAGCTACCCAGAGTTTAGAAATGTGCCCGGAAGACGGCAATAGGCTCGCCTCCTATTACGTGAAATTTCGCAGGTGAAAAAAAATACACCTCTGCCTAACCCTTCGCGGGTACAGGCATGAAACTATGTTATGTTATGAATTTAGGTTAAAAAGATCAGCCTGTCTGCCTAGTACTCTTTAGAATCCAACATTTATTAGTTGCGTGATTGGATTTTGACACGCCTATCGGTTTGGCTGCCTAATTGGCTAACCGAGCATCTTTATTAAAAGCCGACAGTGACACCAATTTCTTTTGAAATAAGCTGCGCTTTTCCTAAAACATTGTACAAAGGATGCCGTCACCTAAAGCATAATGTACACTGCACCATTTTCAATTCAACATCTTTTTGTTATTTTGGAAATTAATTCAGTTCACATTTTTGATAAGTACTCTAATGTAGGATTATTTGAATTTTTTTAGCTGACATTGAAAATCATTCTAAATTTGTATTTACTTTCGTAAAGTACCTAATTACCCAATAAAGATAATTCTAATAGGCTCCTATTAAGTTACTATTCTTCATGCATAAATTTAGTCAGAAATGGATATCTTTGACCGTCCTCGTGTCAGTAATAGCTAGGCTGACCCGCTATTACGTGGGACGTAAACATAGTTGGCGAACCGCGGGTGGCAAAAAATACACCTCTGCCTAACCCTTCAGGAATACAGGCGTGAAACTATGTTATGTTATGTAGTTCCTTATTTTATTTATTTGTCATACTGTAGCTCAATAACGAGAAGTGTTATAGTAATTGTATGTGAAATACTTACATAAACACAAGCCACGTGCATGCTTTTCCGTATTATTCGCTCTTGTGTGGTTTGGTCTAGTGTGCATACACCTTCATTATGTCGCAATTTCAAACGATATTTAAGTACCTACTTTACCAAAATAAGTTTAGTAGTCTTCCGGCTGTCGTACTTGTTAGTTCGTCGCGTTGGACTATTTTGGATTGCAGTGACTTCGTGTGATAATTATGGCAGATTATGGAAACAATGAATGTTACAACATGATATTGTGTGTCGATGCGGTGAGGAATAACAATGTGCTTGCCGCCCGCGATTGTACCACCGTCGGTACCGGAATAGGAGGCTTCCCTCATACTGCTGTTTCCTTTGGAAGAATTGCCAGTAAGTTTGTACCGGGACATAGTGCTGCAACAGGACGGCGTGCCGGCGCATTACGCCCATGGTGTCCGAGAATACCTGGATCGCCGATTTACGATGTGGATAGGCCGCGGCGGCACAGTGTCAAGTGTGAAACTGTCCAAGAAATGCGTGACAAAATTATTTCTGCTTCTAGCACGGTCTCCTCACAAATGCTCCGGTATGCGACGCGGTCCGTAGCTCACTGAGCCGAATTATGTATTGAAAGGGAAGGACGATACATTGAACCCTTCCTTTAGTGGTGTGGTTGCAAAACCTACCTACCTACTTCTATCTGTATCCTGTATCATGTTGTGATGTACCTGTGCTGCTTTGAAAGTACTACTGATCAAATAATTACATAAGTACCTAACAACTTACTAATTAGCTAAAACAAAACCAATATGTGATGTGGTCCACTGCTGGACATAGGCCTCCCCAAGAGAACGCCACAACGGGCGGTCCCGTCATGGGGGATAATGCCGTAATCTCCACGCTTGGCAGGCGGGTTGGCGATCGCAGTGGATGTTATTAATACTCGAGGGAGTGCTGCTGCCCACTCCCCCGGTATTCCCTCAGTTGGCTCTTACGACTCCCATGGGTAGAGAGGGGTGGGACAATTCTAAAGCCGGCCCCACACGGCAACAATGGTATGTACCTACGTTTTGTTTATGTTTATGGCAGGCCTTACGACCATAGGTAGGTTACTTTACTTTGTTTACAAACAACGGCTCCGCCCGAAAATGACGGTCTCTTCAAAATTTAGGGTTGTCAAAGAAAAGAAATTGAAAAATAATATTTTATTTCGTAGGATTTTTTTTTTATTGACTTATTAAAATTTAAACGTCACAATACTATTGCATATGGCTCACATAACCTAGCATTGAAGGCATGTACTACCCTTTATGATTCACGTAGTATAAAGGTACTTTCATATGCATTCAATAAAAAAAACAGATTTTCACTATTATTTATTTGTACAGATGTAAAAGTTTGTATGTTAGTATATTTATTATCCAATCACCTAAAGCTGTTGAACAGTTTTGGATGAATTTTGCCACAGATAGTAATGTATCTTAGATTAACTTTTTTACTCAGGTAATATGTTATTTTCCTGTGGGATAGCTATTGTTGCATAAAGATCATTCTTCTCTTCTTAATCATTGAATTCGGTTCGTTAAATGCCTTCGTAAATATGACGATATCTGTTATAACTATCGCTCTGAAATAAAATGACTACGTAATCGGCAGCATCGAAGCTTGCATACATTAACAACGCTTTACACGTTACTAAACTCGTCTAACGTACCCGGCTGTCTGTCTATCCATCCATCAGCCTTTTAAAGTCCACTGCTGGACAAAGGCCTCCTCAAGAATGGGGGATAGTGCCGTAAGCGTGGCGAATGCTTGGGCCGCGGCTTCGCCGCAGCCAACAGCTAGTTTTTCAGTTATATCTCAGGTCCCCTATATAGTAGCGATATAAAATGTATACCAGATTTTAAGTCTAATCAAGAGCTCTCAAATAAAAATAGTTGCATCAAAATCCGTTCAGTATTTTTTGCGTGATGCGCGAACAAACAATCAGGCAAACAGATAAACAGACAAACAGACAAAAAATCTAAAAAACATCGTTTTGTGTTTACTCACGCCTATATAGTCTAATACAGTCATTTTTTCTCAAGTATCTTAAATGTACAGACACAGCTCTGTTACAGCTTTATAATAGTAATAATATAGATTATATTAGCCTTTGCCCGCGGCTACGCCATAGCCAAATGCTAGTTTTTAAATTATATATCAGCTTCTTGATATAGTGGCAGGACTAAATGTATACCAGCAAGCTAGGTCTTAGGCTATATCTCAATTTCCCGATATAGTAGCGGGATAATATGTATACCAGTTGTTAAGTCTAATCAAGAGCTATCAAAAAAAAAGTGGCATCTAAATCCGTTCAGTAGTTTTGGCGTGATGCGCGAACGAATAAACAGACAAAAAATCTAAAAAAATAATTTTGTGTTCAGACACTCCTATATTGTCTAATAAAGAGTTTTTTCCTCAAATATCCCATATGTACAGACACAGCTCACAGCTTCATAATAGTTAGGAATCGGCGTATTTTGCTTGTTAGTTCTTGATTAGCTTTAAAAACTGGTATAAGTTTCATCCCGCCACTATCGGAAACCTGATATATAAAATAAAGACTATCTTTCCTCTGCGGCGGAGCCGTGGGAAAAGGCTATTAGATTTATACAGTTGTACACGTGTAATATTCTCGTAAATATAACAGAGTATTACATTATACAATATTGTAACATTAACTGCTTCGTATGATGACTCATTACGGAATGCTGTTTTCGTTTGATTTTCATATATTACACGGGTTTATGTGATGTTTATTTGTCGTCATAACGGGCGTCGTTAATTGTATCTACCTATATATAGAGTTATACGTACAAAGTTATTCAATTAATCGTATGTACATATATTATAATTATTATGTAGTAGTACTTATAACGTAAGTTGTTATATGAATTAACTTGTGTGTGGCAAATATACGAGTATGTTATGGTTAATGTGTGAAGTGCTTGACATCAAAGTTGTTATTAGTCTCTAACTATCGGGCGGGTGCTCCTACTAAAATACTCTTTTTCCTTATTCACAAATTATAATTTATACTTTAAGAGTAGCTGAGAATGTCAAGTGCTAAAATATTAATAAAAAATATCAAAAAAATCACGCCATCAAATACTATGAATTTTAATTGCAAAATTAAACTTACTATATTGGATTATTGAATGTAAATGCTTCCGATAGGTGGCGTTGGTCGTTGAGACAAATCTGGTAAGGAGATTGGGTATTTCTAACAAATAGTACCTACGGTAGCTCAGTGGATTAGAACCCTTCCCCGGATAGGAAGGGACGCAGGTTCGACTCCCGCTCGTACTAAAATACTCTTTTTCCTTATGAATTAGGCTGGTATTTATATTTAAAAAATATGTCGTGCTACACAACTGCGCGTGTGTGTGGGTAATCGAGAAAGATGGTAGTGATTACCCTACGGAGCCAGTTATATAAAATTATCGGCTACCCGTTCCGGACTAAGAACGGGTCAGTGGTACCTCCCCGTGCAGCCTCCTCCGTTAAAGGCTTACCACCTGTGTAAACTGGATAGCCGACACCACAAAAGGGAAATACCCTGAGTTGCTGCTTATTAAAATAAAAAAGTGGGCGCCAGATTGTTACCGGGAAACCCCTAACAATGAAATTAAAAAATAAAATTCAAAATTTACAATCTAATACTTTCTGATATTTACGCGAATGTTACACATTTTGAAATAAAACTTCGTTTACGTAATCTATCGCGTTTACTTGTGTTTACTACTATCCCGACGTTTCGAATACTTTACAGCATTCATGATCACGGGTGGACTTAGATGATAGACGTCCAAGGTTGATATGTTATTTCAACGGTTTCATCTACCCACAGTATATGATTTTACAAAATTTTTGCTTTATTTATTTTAACCCACTTAATATTCGTTTAGAAACACAGTGAAAATATCTACTTCAAATGTTTATGCTTACAATGTATGAGACTTTAAATTAGTATATTAAAATGAGTATAATACTCCTCTTTAAATTGTAAAATTTTTGTTTTTATTTAGTGCTCAAAAATTCTACCACAAACTACCAATTACTACCAGTAAGAAGACAATCTTGGTTATTAGTTTATATTGTTAAATATATTGATTTTGCCAAAAGCTAAGACTAAGAAGCTACCACCGGATCGGAACGCGGCCTGACTGAGAAAGATCCGGCCAGAAAACTCAGTAGGCAACAACTGTTATGGATTATTAAATTTTGTACGGAATTACTGAGATCTAATAAGGTTTAAACTTTAATTTTTTTTTTTTACAAAAGGCAAAGTCTAATCACTACTGTGGGTTTTATCTACACAATAAGCGCTAACTGTGTCTTGCAATCTTGTGGTGTGCCTTCTTGTATTCTGTTTGGTGAGGCCTATCACAGGATTTCAGCTTGATGGTAAGACCCAGCCGTCTTCTCTATTGAAATTGGGATGTTTCTTAATTTCAATAGCCTCACGTATCATTCTAGGGCGATATCGATGTTCTTTTGCGAGGATTTGAGGTTTGTCAAACCTAATGTAATGGCGGGTGTGGTCCTGTGTGTGGACGAATATTAGGTGGGTTAAAATAAATAAACCAAAAATTTTGTAAAATCATATACTGTGGGTAGATGAAACCGTTGAAATAACATATCAACCTTGGACGTTTATCATCTAAGTCCACCCGTGATCATGAATGCTGTAAAGTATTCGAAACGTCGGGATAGTAGTAAAATCAAGTAAACGCGATAGATTCCGTAAACGTAGTTTTATTTCAAAATTTACACTAATTAAAAAAAAATTACAAAATAATTAATTATTTAAAAATTTGACGATAAATTATTAGAGATTTAGAAAACAAGAGAGAGAGAGAGAGAGCGACGAGAAAGCAGGGGGTGGTTCGCAACTCAGGGGATTGTCCCCAAGACCGTCACCTACGGGTACTCAACTGCGGGGGGAGGCGCGCAGATGTATGCCGGAGGGCGGGTGAAGCCGGCGCAACCGGCGCTGGAACCGGACCCGTAGGGCAGCCGCAACCCGGTAGGCCGTAACCCGGATCTCGAGCGCAGCCAGGAACAGTACTTGAACTTGAATTCGGGACTTGAATCCGGGACTGGAAGTCGGAACTTGAAATTCTTGATTTGAAACCCCAGGAGCTGAAAAACACAGGGCGGGACGTCTCAACTCCTGGGGACACTGTTCTGGTTCTTCCCGCCGAGCCCCCGTACCCGAACTAGGTTCAGGTCCGAGGGTGTCGGCCGACCATTACAGTGTCCATATTAAATTATTAATAAAAACAATCCTCACAGAATGGGTAAAACATAAAGAAAGTTAAAGTTTAATAAAAAATAAATAAATGAGAACCCCTCTACATTCTGCAGGTATAAAGCATTGATACCGAAAAAAAATAGCTATCTAATAAATGACCGCCCCCTAAGGGTGGCGGTGAGATGATATAGCAACATACAAACAGAATAATTTTTGACTACATTTAAACAAAAAAACCAGTTGCATAAGTCTAGATGATAAGTAACATCTAATGATAAAACTGGTTTAAAATGCCTGTCTGCCCCATAAGGGCAACGGCGTGAAGATATATTACATTTTAAAAAAATAGTTTCAAAATGCCTGTCTGTCCCATAAGGGCGACGGCGTGAAGATATATAACATCTAACAGAAAATAGTTTTAAAATGCCTGTCTGCCCCATAAGGGAGACGGCGTGATGATGTATAACATTTATGTAATAACTGTTATAAAAGTGCCTGTCTGCCCCATAAGGGCGACAGCGTGATATTAAGTAGTAAGTAGTAAAAAGCAATACTCTTAAATTATATACAGTATGCGAACTATTATATTTTACAGGTAGAAGCGAATAAAATTCAAAATGCAGTTGTATCTTACAATCTTAAATAATTAGTATTAACAAATTTGGAATAAAAATTCTATAGAATGACAACTATGTTATGAGTATTACTAGGTATTTTGCAAAGAATTTAAAGGTATAGATATTATAATAAGAATTCTATTGGAGGAGTTAATTAGTGTAAAAAATTTAGATATGTAAAATAAAATTATCTAACGTAATAAAATGACGAGTAGTAACGATAAAAAATATATGTGGGTGAAATATTCCTCCATAAGAATCTTAACACACACGAAATTGTGCAACAGACATGGGCTATTTTAGAGGTTAATTTCGAATTGTAAAAGAAATGTACGTTACCTTTTATTCGGGTGTTAGTGACTAATTATGGGGGGCGGTATATTTAAGACCGGCGCTCCCTTCCGCTCAGTTCTGAAGGGAAAGTATTGTGTCAAAACTTTTAGGAATTCTACTTTTTTTCTTTAACTTTATAACCTGGTGGCGTTAACAAATTAAAAAATATATGGTGGGTACGAAATATTGTGTAGTACTAAATAAATAGGTAATAATCTCTGTACGAACAGTATGATGTTTTTTGATAATTATGAACCTTTGAAACAAATGATTGGTAGGTATGTATTAAACAATACGTCTAATCCTCTTGTTAGAACAAACTTTATAGAACAGTTAATTACACGTAAAATCTACTTCTCAAATATGATTATACTAATAAATCTCGTTAGAACGAACTTTATAGAACAGTTAAACGTTAAAATTTACTTTTCAAATATGGTTATACCAATAAAGTAAACGAAGGAAAACGAGTCCTACAATAGAAATGATTATAAAACGTACCTTTGGGGTTTTCTAAGTCACACACTTTTAAATGCCCTAGGCAAAAGTAATGTTTTAATTACTATATTATTTTGAGCAGTGTTATCTGCCTTAACACACGATAATTTAGAGTCCGAGAGAAAAAAATAGGTCTACCTGCTGTTCTATATATTTTTTTCTGTAATAATACCCTCTTATATGATTATACTTGCCATCCTTTTTTTAGCGTTGTTGCCCCGACTTACTCATTGGTGGGTAGTTTTTTGTTCTAGAACTTATCCTATCCATACGCTTGCGATTGGAGTAGCCATAGAACGTTCTCGAACCCCGGCGTACTCTGCTCGGATCCGGGATCGCATGCTGGCCCTATATGGTAATAATATTTGATTCTGGCCTTTATGGGAGTGGATTCATGCGACCCATTGGCGATAATCTAACTGGGTAGAGGGCCCAGGCAACCGCGCGTATTTTAAATTTGCGGATATGGTATCCGGTATCATTGAATATGCGACTTTATAATTTATGTAGTAATTTGTTCGGTTACATCGTAACAGGGACTAACGGAGAAGAAACTGCTTGTAATGTCAATGCTGTGTTTCCAGAGCATGGGGCTGACTAACGCACCAAGCGTTATTGTTTTAACTGTTTATTTAATGGAAACTTCAACCTCAAAAATTTACCAATAAGGTAAATAACGATGATTTGAAGGTTTCATAGAAGTAGTATATAGTGATGGTTTGGGTGAACACATTCAAAATTGTTCATAGACAAGTGTAAATCCACTTTAAGTTACACTTTCAACAAAAGTATTCAGTATCATCTAACTTAAGTGTAAACAAGTTTGCTACGAAGCGCCTGCTATTATAATTGGAATGAAAACAATTTTCATTTTTCAAAAGGAAACAGTTCTATGTCCAAACTATAAAGATCTTCAGTTTTCTATTCATTTCCTCCATCTCCATAATATATTTAGTTCATAGAAGGGGTGTAACAGCTCAGGGTATACTGGTGGGTTTACTATTGAGGTCGAGTTTACAAATAGAAGTGCAGGATTTAATTAATGTAGGTAAAGTTCTTTCTGTAAAATATTGTAGTAATATTTCAGTTGGCTAAGTGCTTGGCAAAGTACTTATAATGAGGTTTTGAGCTTAATTATTACTTACTAATATTGTGCAAGGAGTTTCTATTTTTAATAATATTTTTATATTTCTGGACAATAGTGCACGCGGCAGTTGTTGTCCTGTCCGAACGTGGGCATTTATAAGACATATAACATATATCTTCCTATCCTATTGAGTCCAAATTTGAGTCCAAATGTGAGACTGCATCATCCAGGGAACCATTCAAACCATTTATCAACAAAGTGGTGGCCCTTAAAGTTTTGGCTTCTATTAAGCCAAAACTTCAAGGGCCACCACAGAATGAAGAATTTGTCACCAATTGTTTCCACCTCTTATGTATTTCCTTGTAGATGGCAACGTGCGAGTGATGCCTCTGGTGTTGCTAACGTCTAAAGGCTAAAGTAACCGCTTACCATCAGATGGCGCATGCTTCTTTGCCACTCACGTTGTATAAAATATAACTTTTAATTCCATCAGACCACTGACGATGTTAGGTCAAATAACACCTGAAAAAAATAATTTAAGCAAATAAATATTAAGTGTCTGTTTATAATGTTTAAATAACAACTTTTAACTACCCGCATGTAAAAATATAGTAGCAGTGATAGCCTAGCGGTAGAACTAAGGACTGCAAAGACAGTGGTATCGATTTCAATCCCGCGTCCAAGGTTGAGACCTCACCGCACACACCTCTGACTTTTCGAGATTTTGTAATATTATATGTGTGTTTGTTTACAATTTGAGGAAACTTGTATACCTCAGAAACTTTCTCGATGACTTGTGAAGTCTGCCAACCCGCATTGGGCCAGCGTGGTGGACTCCCTCTCACCATGAGAGGAGACCCGGCAGATAGCTGGTGTTAGAAAAAATAACTTAGGCTACTTTCATTTTGGAAAATAAATTAGAATACCGCGAAAAATCTAAATGTCCCTTGGAAAGAGTCGCGGGTAACAGCTAGTCAATTAATTAATCATCGTTATCAGCCTCTCCTGGGTGCATAACTGCACATGGGCCGCTCCCAATTTCTTCCAGGATACTCTGTCTGCTGCTTGATTTATCCAGGCACGGCATGCCGCCTTCCAATCGCTTAGGTGGGCAACCACAGCGTCCACCCTAGGGCTTTCCATGCCCATCTATCTGTGCTCGTCCGAGCAATATGACCCATATCCAATTTTGCTGCGTGATGGTTTCCACCACATCTCTCACGTGTGTTTTCCGGCTAACCCACACATTTATTCTTCAGTCTCACAAGGAGGCCCTGAGCAAGGCTCTCTCCGTGGCCCTCTGCGCAACTCTGAAGTGATATATTTTCTCAGAAACAAACATTATATATATTATGTTAGTTATACATAGGTATTACAGATACACCTACAAATCCAAATAAATTATTGATTAGTATAGGTGTATAGGTATATTTAGTATCTGTATTCATAAAATTAAAATTTACCTTACTCGAATGATATGTCAACGCACAACCTAAACCACTGGTCTAATAAGTTTAGCAGATGTGTTCTTTTGCTTACCACAGAATGTAACACAGTTCAGGCGAAGAGATGGCACTCGGCGGGTTTCTTTAGTGGGGACTCACACTACCCTGTCCGCTGGCCCGAACGACGGGGTTAGCGGTTAATCGCCTTAACAAAAAAGGTGTGTTCTTTGTAGGTATCTATTTAAGAAACAGTTGCTTTAAATTCCTCCTCGAAGACGGTGAAATGGAGTATTAAGTTTTCTAAGATTCTTTTTAGCTCTTCAATTAACGCACGCATTAAGCGCACGGCGACGGAGTAACTATTTACCTATTAGTAAGTAGGTAGGGTTTGTAGGTGTATCGGTAATACCTGCGTACACATATAATGTTTGTTTCTAAAAAAAATATGTCATTTATTGCCTGCAGGCCACGTAGATGAAACTACAGGCAGAAGCTAGGGTTTCTTTGCGCGGAACCCTAATTATTTTTCCCAAATTAAAGTAATGTCCGTGTGGTTACGGACTAAGAATACAAGTGTCACCACTCCATTCTTTCCCACGGGTGTCACATTCGACATGCGCACACGCGTGTAGACTAAGGGAAGTATGCAATTATCATCCATTGCATGACCGGTGGTAGGGCTGGGTACCAAGTAGGAGCACTCACTTGGTATCGCGCCCGAGCCCGAGGTTGGTACCACCACTTCCCGTGTGACCGGCCATGAAGCACATCGTTGCGTTTTGGCTGTAGTGGGAGCTGTTTATTCTTTCACTTCATATATCTGTGAAATGAAATGGTGAGCGGCGGCTTGACAATACTCTCGGTATAGTTGAGTCCATGAGCGTCGTTTACCATTTACCAGCAGATGGGCCGTGGCACTAAATGCAATAAAGAAAATCTAAGTTACTGCTTATAACAACGCGCAAGCGATCTGCTAGTGAAAGTCCCGTCCAAATCAGTCTAGCCATTCAGGAGATTTTATTGACTCACGATTTCATGTTTTTTTTTTCACGGAACCGTAATTATTTTTCCAAAATAAAAGTACACTAAATTACGCGCTGTAACAACAGCTATCTGCTAGTGAATGTCCCGTCCAAATCGATCTAGCCGTTCCAAAGATTAGCCGGAACAAATAGTCACACAGACAAACAAAAACTTAAAAAATTGGTATCTGGTTATAGGTAGCGTACATACTCTTGTATACATTTAGTAAAAACCTGTTATTTAGACATTACAAATAGACATTTCAATTTTATTATATGTAATAGAAGATATCTGTAACAGAGATGTGTATATAAGTACATTTTAGATATAAGTTTTTTCGGAGGCTGTACATTTTTATCTGTGTGGTGACGGACCACTCCACCCATTCTTTTCCGCGAGTGTCGTGCGAGACCTATGGGGAAAGTTAGCAATTATCACATATTGCATTACTGGTCGTAGTTTTGGATACCAGGTGTGAGTACTCACTTGTTATCGGGCCTGAACGGGTTGGTACCACCTTGTCCCTTTTGAACGGCCATGAAGGGGCCCTAAGTTATATATTTTATTATTTTGTTATTTCATATCCTTAAAATGAAATGGTAGCAGTAGCTTGACAGTAAGTTGAGTCCATGAGCAGCCGTTACCACTTACCATCATTTGGGATGTAGCTCGTCTGACACCATAAGCAATAAAATATAGGAAAAACTACTATATTAGACTATTTAGACGTGTCGAAACTCGCTGAACCAATTTAAATACCATACTTCTTTTTCGATAGCTTTAGACTTAAAAACTGGTATTCGTTTTATACGGTTTCTGTAATCGGGAACTTGATAATATTAAACAAAATAGGCTACGTTATTTATGTAAATCTGATCTAAATGAAATACAATGTTACTACTTGGGCAATTACGTGATTTTAGGGCAGTTTGTTCTTTTTTTATTGAACCGCTATTTTAAGTACGTATTTGGAATAATAACCTAAGTAAGTAAGACTTTCGTATTGCTTATAAGAAAAGGTTGTTCCATTATAAGTACCAATACCTAGGTAGGTACAGCAAAACATCTTACAACGGTAACTAGAAAATTCTTTTTTTTTGTAATGTCTCTGGTTCCCGATATAGTAGCGGGATAAAATGTATACCAGTTTTGAAGTCTAATCGAGATCTATCAGATAAAGCAAGTTGCATCCAAATCCGTTTAGTAGTTTTTGCGTGATGCGTGAACAAACAAACAGGCAAACAGATAAACAAACAAACAGACAATAAATCTAAAAAAAATATTTTGCGTTAAGACACGCATATATTACAGTCATATTTTCTCAAATATATTAAATGTAGACACAGCTCTGTTACAGTTTTATAATAGTATAGATTATAAGCAAGTATTATATTTATATATGTATCTATGTATATGTATATTATGGGTGTGTATATGAAAAATATATATATATAAAATAAACATATAAATAATATAATATCTTCTAATAAAATACCACATTTAGTCCTACATTTAGTATCCATCAAAACACAACAACAAGTACACTGCCATATCTAGTTGTGTTAAATCCGTGTTTGCTTGGTTGTTATATTCAGTTATGTGATTATATTTCTAATATATACCCACATTGGTTTATATAAAATCACATGTTGCATTGCATTTATTATAAAGCTACCTATAATGTAATATTTAGTTCCAGTGCGCACGCGATATTATATTTTTATTATCATAGTTTCTCAATAAGTGAATTATGTTAATTCTTCATGAGAAATAAAGTTCTTAAACCACAAACCACAAGTTTACTTGGTTTGGTATAATGTACGCAAATATTTCCGACAGATGGCGCAGGCGTCACCCAAGACGTTAAGTATGAATGTGTTATCGAAATTAGCAGTCCCGAGCAATGTCTCGATGGCTGAATTGGCAAAGCATCTGCACGGTATCCAGATGCAAGTTGAAATCCTGCTCGTGACTGTTATTATCGATTTCATATTTTCACACTTTGTGTTAATTTATATGGCTAAGCATGTCAAATGTTAAAAAAATATATAAAAATATCAAAATATAAATTGAATAGGTACTCAAAATGAATTAAGTTTAACAAATAAAAGAAAATCAAAATGAAATACATTTGTTTTAATTAAGTTCATTGTTTTTTTTTTGTTAACGTGGCAGCATAGCATTTGCCTTATTGATAACTTTTCACTGATGAAATTCAAAAACCGTTTAAAGAGACTTAATTGTATCATAATCAAATAACATGAAAATTAGTGGAAACTTTAAAAAAATGGTGATAAATCGCGGCGCACGTCTCACAAATTAGCTGTCAAATGATAATGCACATAACGCCATCTACTGGTGTAATCGGAATCAGTATACAACGCCATGTTTAATTTTATTTCTGTCATGTATCAGAGATAAATTCTTACTTTTCCAATGCGCGAAGATACTTCTCGAGACTGAGATGAACAAAACAATCATCAGTCTAATCCGTTCGCGAGGTATTAAACATTTTCTTCACAATTTTTATCGTGAAATATTGTTATAATAGTTATTCTGCTATTCCATGACATAAATCTAACATAATTAAATTCATAAAAAACGGTCAAGACATTATTTAGTTATGAGTGGTGTAACTAACCAGATTTCTATATACTTACTATTGTAAAGCTGTAACATAACTAATGTCTGTAGCTTAGAGATAAGTATTTGAGAAAAAATGGATGTACTTGTGGCTCTGCAAACAAATATTTTTTTTAGAATTTTTACCGTTTTGTTTTGTTTGTTGGGGCATTGTGCAAAAACTACTGATCTTATTTTAATGGAACTTATTTTATTTAATAGCTCTTGAGTAGACTAAGAAACTAGTAAACATTTCATCCCACTAATTTACCGGGAACCTGAGATATTGCCTAAAAGGCTGCGGCGGAACCGCGGGCAAAGGCTAGTTGTCTTATATAAATAAATATAAACATAGCATGATGCCTGTATTCCCCAAAGGGGTAGGCAGATGTGTATTACACACCCACGATTCGCCAGCCATGTTTAAGTCCCACGTAAGGGGGCGAGACTATTGCCGTCTACCGGGCACATTTCCGAACTCCGGGCTGCTACTGAGAATTTTCTTTTTACGAAAAAGCTTATATATTTCCCGACCCGGGAATCGAACCCGAGACCTCATGATTAGTAGTCGCTTACACTACCGCTGCACCACAGAGGCAGTTATATGTAGCATATATATGTAGATTATATTATTACTTAGTATTTGCATGTTCATTATACATATATTAGTTACCTAACGGAAAGTATTATTCTTACGAAGGTGTTGCGCTATTTATTGCAATAAATTCGTTCAACCCACCGCCGCTTAACACTAACCTGAGTTTAATTGAAAATTCATTCAGCTGCATACTAACTGGAATGAATTTGTGAAATGAGAATGCATTCCTTCACGCTAAGTATAATTGGTGTCTATTGCATGCAGCTTTTATTTTAAAAAAATATGAATTTATTATAATACTCATCCCCGTATTTAAGTCTCCTAATTTTAGATAAAACATTGCTGACAGCAAGACGAGACCGTCGCAACTGAGAACTAACCATCATATCATATTACCTATAGTCCTCGAAAATTGCTAAAACGCTGGATCTGCTCGCTGTCTCCCAACTGACTTTGTCACTTTAACATTCAGGTGACGTCATCCGCAACTAAAAAATATAGCTAGCAAAAATTCTACTTGTTATTTAATTAATTATTGATTTGATTACTGCACATATGGCGCAGTGTTTTAGATACCGGCCGAGTGTTGTGGGTACGATTCCATCCATCATTCAGTCAGTCAAGCCATTTAACAATCAGTCAGTTAGTCGATCCGGAAAACAATTAATAAGTCGATCGAGTCGGTCAGTGAGTCAAAAACCAATCAGACAATTTCAGTCAATCAATTAATAAACTAATCCTTCAATCAATCAGTACGTCAGGTATTCAATCAATCAGGGCAACTGGCAATCATTTAGTCAGACATTTAATCCTTCAATCAATCAGTCAGTCAGTTAGTCAATCAATCACGGCAACGGTCAATCAATTAATCAGACAGTCAATCAACCGTCAGATTCGCTAATAATCAGTCAGTCAATCAAAGAGCCAGGTTATCAATCAATCAGTCTGGAAATCAAACAGTATTTTAATTCATTATTCAGTCAATCAACCAGGCAATACCTCATCTCTCATCCGTGACACTTGTATTCATAGTCGGTATAATGTGAGTTTCGGAATACTCTTAACATTTTTAAAACGAAAATGGTTCAAATTTGACATCAACATGAATTCTAGAATGTAACCACGCCATCGTTAGAAGCTGGAATTTCAAACGCGAGCCACTAAAACATTTTTCCGTTTTATGTTTTCGTTTTGCTACTCTGGGAGTAAAGTTTTTATAAGAAAGCCTCAGTATATATATCTCATAGCTTGATTATAGAATTGATCACTTGTTCATGATATGAGCGATAATTTTCATAAAGTGGTTCTAATTTATAATATTGAAATTATCCGCTGCCCACTACATGGTTAAGTCTGGCCAATTAATAAATCAGTGTTTGACGATAATGGTCAAACAATCGTGATCTTATCGTGAAATATTTTAATGTTTCTACAAGTTCTAAGTTTCTAAGGACCCTCTTTTTAGTAAATTACAACCATGCGAAGTAAAATATAAATTGTAAGTATTCATGAAGTACCGGATTAAAGTGAATTATTTCCACTATCCTGTCTGATACGACAATTATACGACATAAATATCGACCACTCGTCCGAGTATTGTCAGTTCGATTTCCATACAGGATTACTTTTATGTGAGCCACAGTAATGGTTGTTCTGAGTCGGGGTGTACATTGTGTCAGTCAAATTGTGTTTATAAAGTCCCCTGCGATACAAGGATGAATAATTAGTGCAGTGGTATTTAAAAAAAAATACTATTTGTATGATCTTTGCCTAGATTAGGAGAATAACTATTAAAAAAATGGAATAGACACAATTTTTTTTTAAAGAAAACAAAGAAAAACCCTGCACTGAAGAAAAATCTTGTATCGCGGGGAACTTTACAACATACAATTTCACGGATATAAAATGCACCCAGACTCAGAACAACCAATTGTGGATTAAACAAAGAGTTGTCCTTTGTGGGAATCGAACCCACAACACTCGAGCGGGAAGCCGTATCTAAACCACTCCGCCATCTATACCACTCCGTTATCTTGCACAGATAAGTCAAAAGAATAAACTTAATTTTACTCATACATTTTTAATGGAAAAAATATTGCTTCTGGGTTCTGAGGGGATACGAAGTTCTCCAGGTCAACCAGTAATAAATAAATAGCTGGAAAAGTATTTTTAGCTTGTTGTACAAAAACAACACAACATAGAGCATCACGCCTGTATTCCCCGAAGGGATAGCAGAGGTTTATTACAGACCCAAGATTCCCCAGCTATGTTTAAGTCCCATGTAATAGCCTATTGCCGTCTATTGGGCACATTTCCAAACTCCGGGCTGCTACTGAGAATTTTTCTTTTTACGAAAAAGCTCATATCCCTGACCCGGGAATCGAACCCGAGACCTCATGATCAGCAATCGCTTACACTACCTCAGCACCACCGAGGCAGCTTGTTGTCATACATAAAAATGATGCTATTAGCTTAACTGCTTAAGCCTGTGATCATAATATTTTTATATTACATTCATAGGTCGAAATGTAACCTGAGAGTACTTGGATTAAGTGCCTATTAATTAGGTCAGTGCAGTTATGAAGCAGATCTTAGTACTTAGCAATAATATTATAGTGCATAGATGAAGATGGGTTTGGTGCATTGTGAAAGAGGTTGTATTACAAATGGATATATTAAAATGATACAGATATATTTATTAATACGTACTTATAAGTCTGTATTTGAGATTTTTTGATGTACATTTAAAAGATATACCATTCATTGTTTATATCTATAAATGAATAACTAACAAATGAAATGACGTATTTACGAAAGTACCTAGTTAATGTTACACACACACACTTACATATGCGCACGCACATGCACGCACATACAAACGTGTGCGCACACACACATAAATATGCACGCACTCAAATACGCGCCTGCGAACCAACGCACACGCAATTATTTGTAGTTTCATCGACAGTAAACAATCAAGCAGAAAACCGATTTAGTCCTGTTATGCATAAATATGCCTTAAAATTTCTTGCAACACTAATCTTCTTAAACATAGTTCGAAACTTTTTAAACAACACTCATTTTTTGCGTCACCGGAACGGAGGCAACGGGATGCCCCACTCCGACTTCCGTACGACTGTTTACAATGTACCCTGACGCCAGTACCCTTGTAGTGGTCCAAGTAAAGTTTTACTCTATATTTAGCAGAAACCACTGATATTTAAGTTCTAAAAATACCTACTCAAATTATAACCAAGTCTATTATTGTGTGCTTGCTGACAATTGCCTTAACGTAGTAAAACAAAATTGAAACACGTCAAGGTTAGATGCCGATAGTGTTGGAATACTTTCGATTTTGTCAGTTGCATGTTTTCAGTTTGAAATTATAACAGATTAAACTTAACATTTTTGATCTATATTTTAGTACTTGACAAGCTCAGCTACTTTAAGGAACAAATTATTTGTGAAATGTGGAAAACAGAACTTTAAAAAAAGTTAAATTAAGTTTAAAAGTTCTCTTTTCCCACATTTCACAAATAGGTAATTTGTTCTTTAGATTAAACTTAGAAAATAAAATTGTTGTTTCTTAATACTTGAAAGATTGTAGCCTAGATGTGCACTTATTGTTGGAACGATTGGCAAGGCTAAGCAATTTTCTCTCGGCTGTCATCAGATGGGTGATCCAAAATGACACCCCGTCCCAGCTGTGTTCAAATGATATTGCAGAAACAAACCTCACCCGCTAAATAAACCCGCCATGTGCCGTCTCTCCGCCTGTTTTGGCGGACCACTGGAACTTCAGTGGTAAGGCCATAGCAGCCTAGGGCTAAAACCAACGACTCTAAAGACAGTGGTTTCGATCTCCGCTCCTCGTATGGCATCTCTAATATTTCGAGATTTTTCGAAATTTTGTGATTATTTATTTACAAATTATGACAAGCTGTGGTATTTTGTGGACAAGGTGCTCGTTTGAAAAACATCGTGAGGAAACCTGCATTCATGAGAAATTTTCTCAATGTCTTGTGAAGTTTGCCAACTTACACAGCTTAGTGGTCTCCATACTCTCAATATAAGAGGAGACTCGTGCCCAATAGTGTGATAATAAAATATTTAAACATACTAAATGCTCATAGTATTATTTTGGCAAGCAAGCTTTTACAAAAACATAGTAGTCACAATGCATCTTTGTGTCTCTGAAGTTAGGCACAGAGCAAGAATTGAGGATTGTGGCGGAATCATACGATTAGCGCTGACCAATTCAAATGGTATTATTCGATTAACGAAACCATCGAATGGGATTATTATGTTTGGTATCTAATTATTTAGGTTATATTTATTATTTGTAGATTCAATAAAAAGTATTAGAGTAATTTGAGCGAATAAGCTCTAATCTAGATAAGAAGAGCGCCCATCTTTTAATGCGATCGATAAATAATATGATGATCGATTACAATTGTTTAATTATATCAAACATTATTCGATTAATGTAAACTGTAGATGGCGCAGATCGCTTGTGACACAGAAATTGCTACAGCACAGCATCTTGAAGCCAACTTCAGAGACACACAGATCGGCTGTGACTATTGTAGACACTAGCGGCCCGACAGACGCTGTCCTGTCCGGATATGGGCGTTTCGTTTGGATGGAGTCATTTATTTTAGCTACCAAGAACAATTGTTATAAAAAAATGTGGTTGTTAGTGTGGGAAATTTTATTGTTATACCTACATAATGTTACCACTGAAGGAATGTAATCATTATGAAACAATTCGTTACTGTAGTGTTATGTATCGTAAACCCCCTTCGTCCTCTACTTATTATACTTCCTTTTCACCTCATATCCCTTTCCATAGAGTAGGCGACGTATGAGTGATGCATTTAGTGTTGCTAGCCTCTATATGCTACGTTAACCGTCCACTATCAGGCGGGTATGCTAGTTTGTCACCTGTGTAATATAAATAAATAAAATCTTATAACTTGTGCCATACAAAATCGTTAGTGGAAGAGGTCGTTAGCCACAGCTAAAGATTATCAGAGAAATCTGCACCTAATGTGTTTACAATTTATACTTATTAACACCATTACAGACCCAGAACAAAATTGAGACAAATGTAATAGATTTGTGTTTTGATCACAGTACCTTTACGTGCCCTTATAATTATTCACTTCAGCACTTGATACAATTCCTTTATATAAAACAACTGTTTTATTAGTTATTTAAAATTAGTTATATTAATCATTCATCTACAAATTAAGGATACACAATTGTGTCTTGAAATTGTGGCAAAAGTTGTGTATCTATATCCCTCCATCCATCCATCCATCAGCCTTTCAACGTCCACTGCTGACGTCCCCAAGAAATGGATCCCCCATTTCTAAGTGCCGTAATCGCCACGCTTGGCAGGCGGGTTAGCGATCGCAGTGGATGTTGTTAATACTCGAGGGAGTAGTTTTTACTTATTTCTTACACGTGAAGCGAACAGCAAAAAGTGAGGTACTGAAAGGACCATGGCGAAAAATTAGTTGACGATTATGTGAGCGTCTTGATATATCCTGATATCATATGTTATTAGCACCGATTTTCGTTTTTTTATCAATAAATATATTTCTTAATAGAGGCCTACGAAAAAATATGAAATAAAGAGTACTCTTTGACTATTTCCGAATTATAATATAGTCAACCATTTATTTTAATTTGACTAAAAAAAATAGGCTAGGCTCAAAAAATTGCAGTTATTCAATATGCATATTTTTTGAACAAAGACGCAACAATTTTTTGTCAACTGATTTAATGTATGGGAGTTCGCCATTGTCCTTTGTTCATATAATTGTACCTAGTTCTGCTAGGTAAGAATGTGAACACACAATATTGTTTTTATGTGATGTTTATTTGGTAAGTTATGGGTTTTTAAGGATTTGTCGTAATTAAAATACAGATGTTTTGAAAGTAGGTAGTTTTTTGAGTGGAAATAAATACAATAAAATATTTAACAGTTTATAAAAAAAATATTTTACATACAAAATCGGAAGTGAAATATGAAATTATGAAAACTTCGGAAATTTTTATTTCATAGTACCTATATTTCAATGTAAATTATTTTATAATATACTAGATGCTTCGTATTGTGATCTACATTACAGGAGATAGGTGAATTAATGTACACACATACAGTACTGAGTATGTTATTAGGCACTTGTTTGTTAGTTGGTGCGAAAAAGTCGTTTTAGTAACATAAATTTGTTTATTTTTGCTGTTTTCTTCACGTATAATGTTTTGTGACGGGCACTACTTTAGTGCTTATTTGTGACATTACTTTAACTATGAAAGTTCAAAGCCCCTTCTAGGCATCGTATCTCTATTCCACTATGAATCAATAAAATATCCATTCTCCAGGTACAACTGTAGTTAATAACGTATTTATAGAGGTTATTATTGTCTGAACAAGTAGCATATACATTCGATTGAACTGGATACGGCCCGGAGAAATTTCACGGCGCAATAAGCAATCGTCGAAGTTAGTTGATTGGTTCCTGTTAGATTCGATTTCAGGCTAGTATTATGGAGTAAAGCCATACACAGACCCACAACATTTATGTAATATATTACACAGTGTACCCCATAAATATAATAAACAGTGCGCTACGCACAATCTATAACTTTTTTTTTTTTTTTTTTTATAACTTTATACCTACCAATATATATTTTGTTGTACAAATCTACGCGCTGATACGTTGTTAGTATCGAAGCTTCCCGGCCTTCTTAAGACGGTTTTGCGATGATAAATTTAACTTACTCAGTTTTTAGTAAGAGATTATTTACAGTGATGTTCTTTTATGTTACCACTGAAGTAATGTCACAAGGTTCCAGTGGTCCGCCAACACAAGCGAAGAGATGGCACACGGCGGGTTTACGTTCGGTGTCACCCTATCTCCACTTCACATTTGTTTTAGATGTATTGTTTTGATGTTTTTCCGTGTGGTGACGGACTAAGAATATAAGTGTCACCACCCCATTCTATCCCACGGGTATCGTACAAGGCGACTAAGGAAGGTAAGCAATTATCACCCATTGCATTACTGGTGGTAGGGCTGGCTACGAAGAGAGAGTACTCACTTGCTATCGGGCCCAAATGGGTCGGTACCACCGTCTCCTGTGTGACTGGTCATGAAGCACGTCAGTGTGTTTTGGCTGTAGCAGAAGATAGCCGTTTATTCTTTCATTTCATATCTGAGAAATGAAATGGGGCGCAGCGGCTTGACAATACTCTGGGTATTGTTGAGTCCATGAGTGACGGTTACCACTTACCATCAGGTGGGCTGTGGCTGGTCTGCCATCATTAGCAATAAAAAAATTTCTTTACGACGCCACCTCTCGGATACATTTACATACATTATTCAAATATTTTTACCGTGAGATGACTGCGATAGCTTAGCGGTCCAGAGCACTTCCCCGGATTGGATAAGACGCAGGTTCGAATCCTGCTCACAGTAAAACTCTGTTTTTCCATTTTCACAAATATTTTTTTCATTATGTGATTACTTTTAACTTATAAGGGAGAATGAATTGTCGATACTCGATACTTTATACCCTCACAAGCTTTTGTCCGCGATTTCATCTACGTGGTCTTCAAAATAATCCATCCATCCATCAGCCTTTTGACGTCCACTGCTGGACATAGGCCTCCCCAAAAGAACGCCACAACGAGCGGTCTCGTCATAGGGGATAATGTCGTAATCGCCACGCTTGGCAGGCGGGTTGGCGATCGCAGTGGATGTTGTTAATACTCGAGGGAGTGCTTCTGCCCACTTTCCCGGTACTCCCTCAGTCGGCTCTAACGACTCCCGTGGGTAGAGAGGGGTGGGATAATTCTAAAGCTGGCCCCACAAGGTACACAAAATAATACATCACGAGTATGTCCTCCTGGATAACCTACTCGTGGCTATAATTTTCGATTTCACATTATCACACTTTGTATTCTGGTATACGTTGAATATTTTGAAATAAAAAATTGACTACACCTTTTAAATATTAAGCTTAAGAAAACCCACGTTGAAATAAACGCCGTTAAAATCGAGAAGCTCAATATAAAAATACTTGGAATCGCGCTGAGGCCAGCCGGTTCGGACGAAATTTCATGGTTTACCGAGTAACGTAAGTGATCGCTTCTAGAACAGACATCGCCATTCCCTGCTCGTAACGTGCTTCAGGAAAAAGACGGTTATATTCTGTTTGAGTTTTTGCAGGGGAACTTGGTTGTGAAAATTCATAATATAGATCATTATTTCTTGATTGAAAAAATTTGTCTACACCTCTGGTATAGTTAATCTATGGGGAGCGGTTACCGCTTACATTCTATTGATTCACACCAATTAATTGACTCCACAGTCGGCGAATTGGTTTAAATACTGTATTTCGATGCCGGGATGGTTTGATTTCCGCAAAGAGCAAATACATGCTATTATTTTATGGTCTAAAAGTATACCCTGCCGGCCTCTTCAGAAGGGCTGAACGCCTCATGTGTTGTCTCGTCTACTATAGAAGAGTTATTATTAGAGCTATCGTCTCCTAAATGCAACTTTTTTACTTCATCTAGGTAAGTAGTGCACGACATGAAAACTCCAGAGGCATGACTTTTTCCCAATTATTTGACGAAAATAGTCATAACTTAGCACACAATATAGGAAAAATATAATCCATTTGGTATTTTTATAATATATGTCCTATTTTTAAGTGTTTAACATGCCATATAAATGAGCACAAGTGCGAAAATTGACATTTAAAATATTTAAAAACCAGCCAGTATTAGCGCAAAAAAAAGATTTTAACATATTTTCAATCTTTTTTATATTCCGCTAATTTTGTGTGTATTCGTGTGATCCACAAATAGTGCGAGACACTTCTAGATTTAAAAAATAATTATCTATGAGCTTATATATTATTGTACCGAGAAAAGGACTTTAGAACAGCGTGCACCTTTCAAATTCGTGTACGTGAAACGTGAATTTTGAAACGGTGACGTACTTTTTTTATACTTCCTACCTTTTCAGTGTTCTTAGTTTTCTTAGAACACCATTTTCATTAGACGTAATATATATGAGTTTAAAAGGTACATAAAGAAAGACGTTATTGGCTAAATTGCCAAACACAATTAGGCATTTTCTCCCTAAGGGCCATCATTCAAACTTGTAATAGCAGTATTGCACATAATCGTTGCCCTAATGGTCATATTTCGGCAACATTTTAACGCTATTTTACTTTCTGTGACAAATTTGAATGATAAATACGATAATAGCGCAGGTGAATTGGATGGTTTTTTTTTATTTTATTTTTTTTATTGCATGTAGTGGCAGACGAGCCACGGTCGACTATACCGAGAGTATTGTCAAGCCGCTGCTCACCAATTCATTTCACAGATGAAATTAAATATAAACGGCTATCTCCTGCTACAGCCAAAACGCAACGATGTGCTTCATGGCCGGTCACACGGGAGATGGTGGTACCAACCCGCTCGGGCCCGATACCAAGTGAGTACTCCCACTTGGTACCCAGCCCTACCACCAGTCATGCAATGGATGATAATTGCTTACTTCCCTTAGTCGCCTCATACTACACCCGTGGGAAAGAATGGGGTGGTGACACTTGTATTCTTAATCCGTCACCACACGGACAAAATAATAAAATGTTTGCTTTTATTGTTATTTTTTTATACTAAGTGGGTGGCAAACAAGCATACGGCCTACCTGATGGTAAGCAGTTACAGTAGTAGAATCAGAAACAGGAAGGATATTCTAAAGAAAGCATAGGGAGAGGGTTTGGGTCTCCCGCGCTCTCACTCACCATATGAAACACACCGGTAGGGGTAGCTACCTTTCTTACTTCCTCGATCGAGTGGGCCATTCGTGCAGGGATAAGCATGATAAGAACCGATACTAGATTCTTATTCTCAGAAGAACCTAATAGGAGTAATAAAGCAGACCAGTTTGTTTTTAACTGACTTCAAAAAAAGGAGGAGGTTTCTCAATTCGACCGTATATATATATTTTTTTTTATGTGTGATCGCGGATAACTTCGTCGTTTAGGAACCGATTTTGATGATTATTATTTGGTTGGAAAGCAGATATCTCAAGGGTGGTACCATGATAAGGAAATACAACTCTGATGATGGTATCTCAGAGAAATCGAGGGGAACCTTCTTTACTTTTTAGTTTACTGTTTGAAGTCGGGTTTTTTTGTTAAAAAATATTATAAGTATCGGTAAATATTTTATTACTGACGATCCTTGTCCCATCTAATGGTAAGTGGCAACTGTTGATCATGGAATCAACTTCATTTCCCGGATTTAAAATAATAGTATGAATTACTATCTCCGGCTACAAGCAAAACACACTTCATGGCTAAAGAAGGCGGTGGTAGGTACTGACGCTAGTGCTAGATAACACAATATTTGTTAATAATAATGGATAATAATTGCTTACTTCCCTTAGTCGCCTTGTAAGACACCCTGCGTGAAACAATGAGGTGGTGTCACTTGTATTCTTAGTCCCTTACCACACAGATAATAAAATAATACCAAATAGTAAGATATAAACATATCAATATCTCTATATTTATATCGTACTGTTTATAGATCCCTCCAACCAAGGAATCATTTATGTTTCCAGGTTGACAACATCCTATGTTCTTTCCGGGCTCCAGACTATATATTTACATAATTTCATGATGATCGGTTCAGTAGTTAAAACAAATAAACTCACTTATAATATTTGTAAGGATATCTTCCCGTATCCCAACAATAATATTACACTACCACATCCGAGCAGTTAATACGATTAAGTCACGAAAATATACTTTAACTTGAATGTGGCGCACATATCCAGGTTTCTATTCTATACAAAATGTTCCAAGAACTCTATATAAGCCTTTTAAAGAAGGCACGTGCAAGCTCCAGCTGTCATCTCCAATAAAATTGTTATATAACGTTCCTTTCTACAACGTATTATTTGGTTTAAGTGTGATTGTTACAACCGGTTGCTCTATTTGAAAAACGCATTTAGTTCTTGTTTCCGCAAATTGACAAAAGGATATATTTTAATCTTCTGCTAATACTATAAAATAATGAGCACAGTGTAGTTTTTCTTTAGTGCAGTTCTGTCCCAACACAATAATTTTCAATGATATCATCTTGTTTTATAACAGCATTAATTCCTTTGGGAAAATGTGAAAAAAGAGAACTTTAGTGTGAGCGGGAATCAAATGCAAAAAACGCATTCGTTCTGTGTCAAAGACACTTACTTCTTATCGTTTTGGTACATTTAATCGAACTAAACAGAAAAATCGACTTTTGAAAGGACACTATGTGACCAAGCGAAAGGGCAGTGACACCTGTAATCTTTCTGGTGGAGAGAGAGCTGTGTGGTCTGGTGTACCGCAGAGCGATCGGGCCAGTATGGGAGTGGGGGTGTTGCTGTCCGCTCGCTTGGCCTGAGGTGTGAAAGACTATGGAATTTTTGATCCCAGACTTTTATGGGTCCGAATAAAACTAGGTGTCACCAGGGTCTTCATGGTCGCAGCTTATGCTCCCGTAGGCTCTTCGGTGGCATCGGATCTAGAGAAGTTCTGGGATAATGTTAGGGAAGTTCTGGATTTGGCAGAAGCTAGTGAACGTGTGATAGTATGCGGAGACTTGAATGGATAGGTTGGAACCAAGCGTCCAGACTTAGAGGACGTGATTGGTTCATTTGGTGATAAGAGAGTGAACGATGCAGGTAGGCTCATTGCGGATGTATGTATGGAGAGAAACCTTATTGTGTCAAACACATTTTTTCAACATAAGGACATCCATATGTATACATGGAGAAGGAATGAACAGAGAAGTATGATAGATCTAATTCTGGTAGACAGTCGCCTCCGAAGTAAAATTCTGGATACAAGAGCCTACAGGGGTCCCACTGTCAACACGGACCACTATCTCGTTATTGCGAGATTTAGTGGTCTGTTCAGAAAGTGGAGACACTGGCGAGAGCGTGTCCACTTCCGAGGGCTTGAAAGAATAAAGATAGAAAAGTTGCAAGAAGAGAGTGTAAGAGCAAAGTATGCAGAGGGTGTCCGTGAACGGCTGACAATGGCAAGTCAGCCGAAATCTGACATGGAAGAATACTGGAGAGTATTGAAAGAAAGTATGGTAGATACAGCGAAAGAAGTATGTGGATGCTCAAAGAAGCATAGGAAAGTGAAAGGTGATGCATGGTGGGATACGGAAGTAGCAGCTTCCGTAGACCAAAAGAAGAAACCGTGGCTGGACTATGTATCTTCTTTGAACCTGAGTGCAAGTATGAAAGAACAGAAGAAAGAAATATACCGGCAACCTAAGAATGACACCAAAGCCTTAGTGAAAGAGAAGCGTGATAGAGCAAATATGATTGCAGAAGAAAGGCTGACCAAAAACTTTGAGAGCAACACCAAACTGGAGGGAGGTGAAGAAATCTCGTAGTGGTTGGTAAGCTTTCAGAATGAATAAAATAAGGTCTAAAGGTGGAGACATTCTTACGCAAACACGAGATGTGTTAAGCTGATGGAGTGAATATTTTGGAGATATGTCTGCGGATGTTCAGGGTGATGCCGGTGCCACATGTGGTCTAACAGATCAGCATTCAGTACCGGCATCCTCTGATGACATTAGTATGGATGAAGTTGAATGGGTGATTAGAAGTTTGAAAAATGGTAAGGCAGCGGGTATTGTTATGGTGTCTGCTGAGATGATCAAGCTTGAAGGCTCATGTGTCTAGGAATTCTTCCTGATGCTTCTCTATTTATGTTGGAGCTCAGGAATGGTTCCCAAGGACTGGATAAGCGCAGTCATCGTGCCCTTGTTTAAAAACAAGGGTTCACGTTATGACTGTGCAAACTACAGAGCCATAAGCTTGACCAGTTTGGCAGCCAAAGTGTATGGTAAGATTATTGAAAGGAGAATAAGGATGGTGTCTGATGAATTTTTGTGTGAGGCACAAGGAGGTTTCATGTGTGGAAGGGGATGCATGGATCAAGTGTTTTCTCTGCGCTACATTGTGGAAAAGCATCTGGCTGTAGGCCAGAGGGTTTTCTGCAGTTTTGTGGATTTGGAGAAAGCATTTGACATGGTTGTACGAAAGGAACTTTGGGAAATTTTGCCGGAATATATTATTAACGGTAGACTGCTACAAGCGGTGCAGTCCAACTACATGGATTGCAGAGCTTGTGTGAGGCTGGATGATGGAATGTCACCTTGATGTCAATATCGGCGTTAAACAGGGCTGTGTTCTATCAGCCAGACTGTTTATCATATATCTGGATAAATGTACAAAGGTTGAATGAAATGAATGTGGAAGTTCAGATGGGCGACTCAGTGGTTAGGTCTCTGCTATATGCAGACGATGCGGTTTTATTAGCGCAGTCCGCGGCTGACCTGCAAACCCTAGTCGACGTAATGGCAGAAGATTGTAAGAAAAGGGGCCTACGTGTGAATGTGAGCAAAACGAAAATAATGGTTTTTGAAAGAGAAGAAGCCAGAGCAGATGTTAGAGTAGCAATGGGAAATGGTGTGCTAGAACAAGTGGATGAATTTGTATATCTTGGATGTGGATTCAGTCGGGATGTAAGTACATCACTGATGTAGAGAGAAGAGTGAATGCGGGAAATAGAGTGACCGGAGCATTGGGACAACTTCTCGGCAGTCATCACCTCATCCAGAAGGCACGTGCCGCAATACACAACGCAGTGCTTGTCCCAACGTTATTGTATGGAAGCGAGAGGTGGGTATGTCTCCCCGGGTAGCGGGGTGTGCGGTAGGACATTTTTGCCCACCTAAAATATAAAAATAAAAAGGGGGGAGACCGAGATTCACCTACCTAGACCAAATCGGTCATGTATTGAAGGTGTAAGGAAGGTGGAGTCAGAAGTCTCCGAAACCGGCGAGCGTGTATGAAGAGAGTTATGAATGTTGAGGAAGCGAGAGATGTATGCAAGAATAGAACCTCTTGGCACTCTGTTCTCTCTGCCTACCCGCAAGGGAAATAACGTGATGATAAGTAAGTAAGTAAGTACTATAAATGTGAAATTAACAAAACATTTTTTCGTTTGTTTCCTTCATATGAACCATTGTAAGAGTCATAAGAGCCGACTGAGGGAATACCGGGGGAGTGGGCAGCAGCATTCCCTCGAGTATTAACAACATCCACTGCGATCACCAACTCGCCTGCCAAGTGTGGCGATTACGGCACTATACCCCATATGAGCGAAACACCTGTTGTGGCGTTCTCTTGGGGAGACCTATGCCCAGCAGTGGCCTTGGAAAGGCTCATGGATGGATGGATGAAACTATTGTACAAATCTCTATGAAAAATTTGGAAATAAATAGAAATAAATTGCATCACTCTGATATATATTTTTTCTTAGTTTTTAGCTACCTCTGTAGTGCAGCGGTAGTGTGAGCGACTGTTGGTCATGAGGTCTTGAGTTCGATTCCCAGGTCGGGTATTGTTATTGAGCTACGAAAATTCTCAGTAGCAGCCCGGAATTTGGAATTGTGTCCAGTAGACAGCAACAATCTCGCCCCCTATTACGTATCCTCTTAGTCCGTCACCACACGGACAAATTGCAGACAGATCATGAGTAGAACTTTAAAATCTCCACCACAAGATATATACTATCGTTTGCCCACGGCTCCGAAGCAGCCAAGGGCGCGAGAGCTAGTTTTTAGTTCATATCTCAGGTTCCCGATATAGGAAGTAGCGAGATAAATGATGTGGAGTCACTGTTCACCAACGTTCCCATTCATGATTGCCCTGAGGTCATTGAGAAAAAACTAAGAACGAATGATCTGTCCAGTGAGTACAATTTTCTACTATGATACTGTCTAGAAGGCAACTACTTCACCTACCAGGAACAGTATTACCTCCAGATCGATGGAGTGGCCATGGGCAGCCAAGTGGCGTCGGTCATTGCCAACATCTGGATGGAACATATCGAAGAAATCAACGAGCTAAAACTGTCACAGGTCATTGTGGAAGAAATACGTTGATGACGTATTCTGCATTATGAAGGGCGGCAGACAAGAAGTGGCAACATTTGCCAAGGATTTGAACTCCATATATCCGAACATCAGGTTTACTTTTGAAATGGAGATGGACAGATCGTTAGCATTTCTTGATGTAAAACTAAGGGTCAAAGCAAACGGTACCTTATGACATACTGTGTACAGAAAACCCACGCACACTGACAGATACTTGCATGTTGACTCGCACCACCATCCATGACACCTGTAATCTGTAGGAGCATCCTTGACCAATAGAGCATACGATATTTGGGACCCTGAACAATTGATTAGTGAGCTCACACATGTTCAGAAGGTACTTAAACGAAACAGATTTAGGGTTAGCACACGATGACTGCGGAGGAAGGAGGCACGAACTGAGGTAGACAGGGCGCCAGCCTTTTTGCCGTATATCAAAGGAGTAACGGACAAAGTTGGAACAATACTACAGAAATACTCCATTAAGACTGCATATAGTCCGCATTCCAAAGTACCCAATCACCTACATACTCCAAAAGATATAATCCCTCTGCAGACACCTGACGTTTACAAAGTTGATTGCAGCTGTGGTAGTTCTTACATCGGACAAACCAAACGTACAATTGCGGAAAGGGTTAAAGAACATAATTATCGCGGCTATAAAACACCGGCATACACAAAAGTCAACTATAGCGGAACACTTACTGGAGGCGATCCAACCACTGGATTGAACTTCATAAACCACTGGTCTTCTCCACCGACCATCTCTATTACTCTAGGGTGGCGCGAGAAGCGGTTGAAATAAAAAAACATGCTAATTTCAACCGAGAAGATGGATACCGTTTGTCAACATCATGAAATCCTGTCATCAGTAAGTGTTCATATCGCCAAACAAACATTACGCGCCAGTTTGAGGATGTCGTTAGTGTGGTGTGTCGAAGTACCGACAGTTTCGAAGACCAAAATATAAAGGAGGCGAGGGTAGTTACAGACACCCGCGCTTCACGCAGGCAACGCTGAACTACACCAGTCAACCCGTGACCACGGCCGACGCAATACGGTCGAAAAGTCGGGAAATTAAAGTATTCAACCTCAACATTATATACGCGATTAATACCCGATAAGTAAATATTTGTGTATAATGTGTACAAATCGCGAAAGTTTAAAAAAAAACGCCTTTATAGCCTACATACAGTCATTTTTTCTTAGTACATAAACACATTTTCCAATTGCTAGGTAATGGATGAAGGATAAATGACTTATCCCCATTTTATTTCCATAAATATACGCCTGAATCGCAATCCTATAACGATTTTTAAAGAATAACTTTTCTTCGCAAAACAAAGACAGGATATTTAAAAAAAATTATTGACGTGTATGTGACAGCGAAATAATCCTGTTAATATTATAAATACGAAAGTTTGTATATTTGGATGTTTGAATCATACAACAGAATTAAATGATATTTGAAAAAAAAATAGGATATCATAGAGAATGAAGTACTTATAGTGACTTAATCTCGGGGTCCGTGCAGGCGATGTCACGAGCATCAGCTAGTAAAGTACAAACTAAACTTTAAGTACCTACAAATTCTACCATGCATATTTCCACAACTTTAACATATAATTTAAATACGGTTAAATTAAAGAAACTTCAGACGCTCGAGGTGTGAGTTTGAGTTACAGCAAACTTAGCAAACTTCAATACGAGAAATTATTATAATTCTCTTCTTTACACAACCATAGTTTCTGAATTTAATTTAAAATTTTGTTTTATTTGTACAAAGATAAGTTATACAAAAGCTTACTTGAAGTTCTTTCAGGCTATTTACACGCACTCTGACATAAAAGAATTTAAAAAAATATATACACATAGAAGAATGGCAGACACGCACAAACATTACTCAGAGCAAAATAATACTGGAGTCACAAAGAGATCTTCACGTTCAATTTACCAATGTATTTAAAGAAGAAAGTTGCCAATTCCTGCTTATTGCCCTGCTTGGCTTATGGATGCCAAGCTTGGCTATTGAACATTACTAAATAAATAAAATACAGATTTGCCAAAATGGTAAAGAGATGTCAGGCGTTAAATTAAAAGACAAAGGTCGAAACAAAGAAAAACACCAGTGATGGTTTGAAAATTACCAATTGTAAATCAATAATTTCGATATT
The DNA here is from genome assembly GCA_948253155.1 of Leucoma salicis. NCBI lineage: Eukaryota > Metazoa > Arthropoda > Insecta > Lepidoptera > Erebidae > Leucoma > Leucoma salicis. Next base: position 4,353,959 of record OX411820.1, on the reverse strand, counting down.
ATAAAATTGCCCGCATTTAATTAAATAATTGTGATTTTAACTGACCTAAATGTATTTAATTTATGAAATTGTATGAGAATGTTTTGTATTAAATTTAGTGTTAAGGAATAAAAAGCGTATTTGTTTATTTATTTTTTATGTAATACAGGCATGCCGCCTAACGGCAATAACACATTGTGTGCCTCTTTCTTCATCTATACCATTATAAAGCTGTAACAGAGCTATGTCTGTACATTTAAGATATTTGAGAAAAAATGACTTTATCTGTGAATGACACATAACAATTTTTTTAGATTTTTTGTCTGTTTATCTGTATTTTTTACGCGCATTACGCAAAAACTACTGAACAGATTTTGATGGAACTTATTTTATTTGATAGCCCTTGATGACTTAAAAAGTGGTATACATTTTATCCCGCTACTAGATCGGAAACCTGAGATATATCCCAAAAACTAGCTTTGCTGCAGCGAAGCCGCGGGCAAAGGCTATTTACACCTATAGTGGAAGACAAGCAAGCGACCTGACCGTATATTTTAGCTACGCCGCTCCCTGCTGTGAGCAAAATAAAATACTTAGTTACGAAAAAGAAAATTATACTATACTATTCGCTTGAATTAATAGATTCAACGAAATTTATTTTCATCAAGATTCGTTTAATAATTCTGTACTTATGTTTCACGATCAAACAAACTGACAAATATTGTTTTGGGGCACCTAAATTTGCCTATAAATTAAGTATTTTTTTTTTCAAATATCTTTAATGTATAGTGGTAATAAATAACCACATTACTGAAATTTATCACCAGATAGCCCTGCCTCAAACTTTATAGGTAGGGCCTTGCTTATCCCACCACCACCCTCTCACAAAAGAATTCCTACCGTTGTATTTCGTATGGTGAGTGGGAGCGCCGGAGGTCCTAGCCCCATCCCTATCCTCTCCATATTACGTACACACACAACATCTCGAAGTTGTCGACCACTATGTCTACCGGGGACAAACAGTCCAGTTAGGTAGGCACAACTTCGAGAAAGAGGTCAATCGACATGGGCAGCGTTCGGGAAGCTAAGGAAGATCTTCTTGTCCAATATTCTGTTCAGTGTCTGAAAACGAAGGTCTACGACCAGTGTGTGTTACCACTGATGACATATGGAACAGAGACGTGGTCTCTGAATGTTGGCCTCTTATCAAGGCTCAAAGTTGCTCAGCGGGCCATGGAGCGGGCTATTCTTGGTATTTCCCTACGTGATCGTATCCGTAATACGGAGATCCGTAGGAGAACGAGAGTGACCAACACAGCCCGCCGGGTTGCCATGCTGAAGTGGCAATGGGCAGGCCACATCGCTCGACGAACCGACAACCGTTGGGGAAGAAAGGTTCTTGAGTGGCGACCACGTATCGGACGGCGCAGCGTAGGACAGCCCCCCACCAGATGGACCGACGATCTGGCAAAGCTGCGGGGAGCCGTTGGATGCGGTCGGTACAGGACCGCTCGTTGTGGCGTTCTTTTGGGGAGGCCTATGTCCAGCAGTGGACGTTGAAAGGCTGATGGATGGATGATGGATGACACACAACATTCTCTGGTCCCAAACTAAGCTTAACGCTTGTACTATGGGTACCAGATTACGGATATAATACATACTTATATTACTTTTTTTTTGTAAATACATACATATACCCAATAGATAGAAAACACCTAGACGCAGTACGTATATCTGTGTTCATCACACAAATAATTGTCCTGAGTGGGAATCGAACCCATGACCTCGTGCGTACACTACCGACTACGCCACGATTCTCTCCTTATTATTCTTCCTAACCACATTCTATTCCTTCACTTTGAGATGGCGACGTGCGAGTGATGCCTCTGGTGTTGCTAGCGTCTATAAGCTATGATAACTGCTTATTATCCAATGGGCCGTAAGCTTGTTTGCCATCCACCTAGTATAAAAAATGTAGCTATTTTTTTCTATTACTGCGCAATTAATATAGGCTTATTGCACGCCTCATAAGCGAAGCGTTAAGGTGTGTTCTACTCCCGGTTGACACGGCACAGCTGATTTTTCAAACTTAAAATGTCTCTATGTATCATATATTGCACTTGTAAAATAATATCTACACACACATATAAAGAACAAACACTATTTTTAACACTCATGATATTTTCGATGCCATTTTTGTTATTTAAACTAGTTAAAAAACTGTTTGAAAAAAATCTGGCTTGGACGTCCGTGAGTTGTAGGTAATATCCATTATGTATAATCCATTGAGCTATCGTACCATTTCTATAAATACCGAATTTCTTCATCACTTAACGACCAACGCCATCTACCGGCAATGCATTTACATGCATCCATCTAATCAATCCTTATTATTCACAAATTATAATTTGTACTTTAAGAGTAGCTGAGCATATCAAGTGCTAAAATATAGGTCAAAATGTTTGAAAAATCACGCCATCAAATAGTATGAATTTAAATTGCAAAATTAAACTTACTACATTGGATGAATGCATGTAAATGCATTGCCGATAGATGGCGTTGGTCGTTAAGACAAATGTGATGAGGAAATTCGGTATTTCTAGAAATGGTAAGATAGCTCAATGGATTAGAGCACTTCCCCGGAAAGGAAGGGATGCAGGTTCGATTCCCGCTCGTACTAAAATACTCTTTTTCCTTATTCACAAATTATAATTTGTACTTTAAGAGTAGCTGAGCATGTCAAGTGCTAAAATATAGATCAAAACATTATTAGTTACTTATCAAATAATCAATTTTATTGTGAAAAATGAAGATTATGAGGCGTGCAGTTTTTTGTTTTTATGCCGTGAGCGTTGTTTCCCTGGACTAACTAGGTCTAATTGTATAGTCTACACGTGTATTTTTTTATTTTCTCACATACAAAGGGTAATACACAAAACAGCAATCCAAAAAACACTGAGGTTTGTCCGGAATGCTGTGCAAAAAAATTCCTAAATTTGTTAAACTTGATTTATAGCATTACAGCAGTTCCAGCCATAGTAGCACTAGCAACGATAATATAATACAAAGCTCCTAATAAATTCAACGACGCGACACTGAGGTTTCAATTAAAACTTCATAATTGTGTGGAGTTGTTACTCATGGAACTAACTTTAATGTTGAAATCTTCTTAAATGGACAGAACTTGCAGTCACCGGAAGTAAATATCATTGTCTAATTTTTGTAATAGAGTAAGACCCGAGGCTCATCAGACCTAACTTATTTTCTGAGTAATGATATATATTGGACAAAGTAGTATTAGTGTGTACATTGAAGGTAATTAGCTTGTATCAGCTGCCATTAGCAGGTACCAGGTCTTAATGTATAAGTGCTGTTTGATATGTACAGAATATCGTCAAAAATGGATAATCAATATTGCCAGACAGTTTCCGTCGGCAGTTATTTCTGCCAGACGCTTATTAGTTTACATAAACATATTGATTTTTATACAGATATGATATTATTATAGAATGGATATTTTAGGAGGAGAGCCCACCACTCACCCACTTATTATCAATCCCGGTTATCTTTGGACACATACCAAATAACCTCAGATTGCCAATCTGCACTCTCACAGATAGAGCACAATGTTATAATAGCAAAGTAGCATGCACGATAATGACAAAAAACTCACCAACGCAACACAACCATGCGATACGACAGGTCTTTCAGAACCACAACGTTGCAATATTCCGCAAAAATCCGAAGATAAATTCGAACAAAATCACACATCCATCATTTTGTTGCCAAATGTTCCTCAGGATGCCTCATATAGAGGCGAAACATGTGTCGAATTGAATTCCAATGTAGGATTAGTACGCAGGCCATATGGACAAAAAAGTTTTGAATAGATATGTATAACTAAAAAAAACAGGCTTTAATAGTGAGTAGACCTAAAAATAGTAACATAACCTCGTCACAATAGTTTTTAAACTATTATGACGGGGGATGTAAAAGACATATATTGACACTTGAGCCTCTAAGCTTGATCATCTCAGCAGACACCATATCAATACCCGATATAATACAAGCTTGATCATCTCAGCAGACACCATCTCAATACCCGATCTATATATATGGTGTCTGCTGAGATGATCAAGCTTAGTGGCTCAAGTGTCTGGGAATCCTTCCTGATGCTTCTCAATTTATGTTGGAGCTCAGGAATGGTTCCCAAGGACTGGAGAAGCGCAGTCATCGTGCCCTTGTTTAAAAACAAGGGTTCACGTTATGACTGTGCGAACTACAGAGCCATAAGCTTGACCAGTTTGGCAGCCAAAGTGTATGGTAAGATTGTTGAAAGGAGAATTAGGATGGTGTCTGATGAATTTTTGTGTGAGGCACAAGGAGGTTTCAGGTGTGGACGAGGATGCATGGATCAAGTGTTTTTTCTGCGCAACATTGTGGAGAAGCATCTGGCTGTAGGCTAGAGGCTTTTCTGCAGTTTTGTGGATTTGGAGAAAGCATTTGACACTGTTGTACGAAAGGAATTTTGGGACATTTTGCCGGAGTATGGTATTAGCGGTAGACTGCTACAAGCGGTGCAGTCCAACTACATGGACTGCAGAGCTTGTGTGCAGCTGAATGATGGAATGTCTCCCTGGTTTGACGTCAATATCGGCGTTAAACAGGGCTGCGTTCTATCAGCCAGACTGTTTATCATATATCTGGATAAATGTCTACAAAGGTTGAATGAAGTGAATGTGGGAGTTCAGATGGGCGACTCAGTGGTTAACTCGCTGCTATATGCAGACGATGCGGTCCTATTAGCGCAGTCTGCGACTGACCTGCAAGCCCTAGTCGACGTAATGGCGGAAGATTGTAAGAAAAGGAGCCTACGTGTGAATGTGAATGTGAGCAAAACCAAAGTAATGGTTTTTGAAAGAGAAGAAGCCAGAACAGATGTCAATAGGAAATGGTGTGCTACAACAAGTGGATGAATTTGTATATCTTGGATGTGGATTCAGTCGGGATCGAAGGTACACCACTGATGTAGAAAGAAGAGTGAATGCGGGAAACAGAGTGAACGGAGCATTGGGACAACTTCTCGGCAGCCACCACCTCAGCCAGAAAGCATGTGTCGCAATACACAACGCAGTGCTTGTCCCAACGTTAGTATATGGAAGCGAGAGTTGGGTGTGTAAAAAGGAGCATGAGAGCAAAATCAATGCGGTCGAAATGCGATCTCTGCGGAGAATCTGTGGAGTGAGGCTGACTGACCGCATTCATAACAATGACGTAAGAGAGCGAGTAGGTATGAAAGAGAGTATTGGTGTAAAGATGCGAAAGGGAATGCACCGATGGTTCGGACATGTGGAAAGAATGCCGGACGAGCGACTGGCTAAGAAGATATATAATGCGAAAGTAAAAGGATGGATGTAGGTACAGGGGGAGACCGAGACTTACCTACCTAGACCAAATTGGTCATGTATTGAAGGAAGGTGGAGTCAGGAGACTCCGAAACCGGCGAGCGTGTATGAAGAGAGTTATGAATGTTGAGGAAGCGAGAGATGAATGCAAGAATAGAGCCTCTTGGCACTCTGATCTCTCTGCCTACCCCGCAAGGGACATGAAGTGATGATAAGTAAGTAAGTATGTAAAAGGTGGTACTCTGCTTATCTATAAATTCCAGTCCAGAGTAGAAGTATCACAGAGTGTGAGTTCGTATCGCATTGAGTCACTAAAAGAAAGTCAGTGTCCTGCACTGTTCCGGTACCTCCGCTACCTTGCCCTACCTTGAACCGTACATCGGACGGATCCGGATGTTCACAGTGTTGAGGCCCGCATGGAGTCTCTTGAAGAATCATCGCAAACCAGTGGTTGTATAGCTGGTGACCAAAACCAGAAGTAGTAAAATGAACCTTAATAATAGGGGTTAAAGTATGAAATTGCCGTTTTATTGTAATAGGTACTTCGAATTGACACAGAACTTTCATGATTTGATATTTTTGAGTGAAACTTTTTTCAAATGGTACCTATGAGGTTCTTCTTTTAAAAAATGTGCAACATTCGATTATCGACTTTCAGTTGTGTTTTTTATTCAGTTTAGAGTGGATTCGACCAAACTCGAATATATACAAGAATAACTATACCGAGAATAATCTATTCCACGATTTTATTCTCTGATAATCAACAGTCGTTTTTCCACGCCATCTGACGTATCGCTTATGCTTGGAATAGCTATTCGCGAATAGCGAAATGAATGTAATACCCAGCAAAAAGAAATTGTTATACAAACGGGACAGTGTATAGCTTACCTCATCTCAACTCTTATTTGTGGTATTATAGCGTGAGAAAGTAGCTGTCACGCGCCCGAAACCGATATTGGTTTCGAAAAATGACAGCACAAAAAAGATGACGCCATTTTTTTATACTTAGATTAACTCCTTATTCGATGCTTAACAGTGGTATAGTGCATGACTATTCCCAAATAGGCTCGCTATTCTACGAATTGTTGTTGGTAAAATGTAAAATTGATTTATTCTCGAGTAAGTAGCGATTTATTCTAGGAATAAAATGTATTTGTGTTTGGTCGAATCCGCCCTTAGACAAGAAAGATGGATACTTCGAAAATTCGAGTGATTTTTGAATACGAGTTCCGACGCGAAACTAACGCTGCAGAAACATCTCGCAATATCAATGTTGCGTTTGGAGAGGGGACTGCTAATGAACGCACCTTACGATTTTGGTTTAAACGCTTTCGTGATGGAAATTTTGATTTGAAGAACGAACCACGTGGAAGACTGCCCACAAATGTGAATAACAATGAATTAAAAGAGATGGTGCCGATCCGAGACTAACTACCCAGGAATTAGCGGCATGGTTTAAAGTTTCCTTACCAACAATATTGACTCATTTGCGTCATATCAATAAAATAAAAAAATATGAAAATCCAGGGTCTGAGATGGAGCAGGAAAGTGGCCACAGTAACTCTGTAATGAAATTACGCAACCCCATCGAGTTTGAAAACGTTTGATTCGTCTTGACGAGTACTTTGTCTTTAGATGGTATCCAGGGTCTGATGATGGTGGTCATAGGAACTCCGTTATAAAACGACATAACACCATCGTTTTTGGGCTCGTATGATTCGTCTTGACGAGTACTTTGTCTCTAGATGGTATCCAGGGTCTAATATGGAGCTGGAAGGAGGCCACAGTAACTATGTAATGAAACGACCCGAACCCTTCAAGTTAATATTCGTTTAATTCGTCTTAAGGAGTACTTTGTCAAGTTAAGATCATTTTATTTCTACAAAATAAAAATTTTCACATCTCTTATTCTTTTTTTTTGTATGTTTGTTACGCGATTATTCGCCTTAGTAGTAGGTGTCTAGCATAGAAATCGTATATAAATACTAATTCTTTTTTGCTTTTTAGTTACTGGGTGTCCTATGAAGGCGCTTTTTTTATTAAATATTTCTTTTTTAGTCTCAAAACAGCATTAAAGCTATATTTAATAGGCTATTCTTTTTATCGTAGGTATGAAGATAATACCTATTTGTAACAAAAATAAAATAAACTGACAAGCTTTTAAATTGTTGTATTGTCACCAGTCCTTGATAAGTATGTAGAATTTTAATTTAATTCGTGGTTTTGAGATGGATGAAAAACACGTTAAAAGATTCCGTTACGAACTAGATACAGAGAAATACGACGAAGCCAACAAAAAGCGTATTAAAAAACTGTACTATCTACGTATTTAATGAAGTGCCTGGTAAAATATCGTTCTCTTCTTATATGAAATAGAATGTATTTTTAAATGAAATTCAATTGTGGAATAGAAAAGGATAGCCCAGGGTGGCCATAAAAACCACCGAAGGAATGTGACATAGTTCCAGTGGCCCACCAAGAAAGGCGGAGAGACGGCACACGGCGGGTTTCTTTAGTGGGTGAAGGCCCCACACCACCCTGTTCGTTGCCCTGAACGACGGGGTGTGCGGTTAGGAACATTTTTTCCCGCCTTAACAAAAAAAAAAAGGTTGGCCACAGAACCAATTACCTTATGAAAACTGTTACCGTTTTTAGACTATATCTCAGGTGCAGATATAAGTTTGCTAGAGTAGAATGTCGTAAGGTGACCCTCCAGTACCCCCACAAATGGCGTGGTAGGTTAGTCGGTAGGGCTGCCATGCAAAATTAGGGGCATGGTGGGGAGCCTGACATACCACCCGGTGCACCCGGCTGGGGGGATGCGTAACAGCATTTCCACTGCGTCAACAAAAAAAAAGGTGCAGATATAAGTAATAATAGAGGAATAAAAGGTATACCAGATTTTAAGTCTAATCAAGTGCTAACAAACAAAATAGTTGCATCAAAATCTGTTAAGTAGCCTCATGTGCTAACATAGAAACAGACAATTATTCTAAAACCTTTATTATTCTTTATTTATATAAAAGGCATGATGCACTAAGACGCAATCCTTGTATCGTGAGGGACTTCACAAACATACAATTGCACGGACACAAAGTACACTCAGACTCAGACCAACCATTTGTGGATCACATAATGATTTATCCTATGTGGGAATCGAACTCACAACACTCGGGCTAGAAGTCGGTATCTAAATCACTTCACCACTAATTGTGTTCAGACTTCGGACACTCCTAAATAGTCCAGTATTTTTCTCTTAAACATCTTAAAGGAATTGACATAGCTCTGTTACAGATTTATAATAGTTAGAATACTTAAGAGTAGGTATTTCTCCTCCTAATCCGTGTGGTGACGGATAAAGAATACGATATGTCACCACCCCTTACTCCCGCCCGCGGGTGTCGTAAAAACCGACTAAGGTAGCCCAGGGGAATGGGCAGCAGCATACTCCTGGGAAACGTTTAACACTATTCTGCGATCGCCAACACGCCTGCCAAGCGTGGCGATTATGGCATTTCCCTCCTTCGTGGGGAGGCCCATGTCCAGCAGTGGACGTTTATGGGCTGATGGATGGATGTATGGAGGTATTTCCTACGCAAGCATTAGTGACATTAAAGTATTTGTGTAATTAAACTTGCTAAAAATCTCCAAATTTGGCAGCAAATAGGCTATTTAAAAGGAAATATATTGCAATGGTTCTAATAGCCTTCGTGATATATACGTACTTCAAGTGAAGAGCCTTAAATAGGCGTATTTCGTTCGATTTAAAACGTTTCTCTTGTAAGCTCTTAATAGGAAGAAAGTAGTTCTTGTAAAAACCACTTATCGTAAGTTGGTTTTGTTTTGATTTCAACTTTATTTTTGAGAGGGTAGCTTATATTTCAGATAATATTGATTAAAATAAGACTATAAATGTAATAAATAACTGCAATTGTCTTGAATACGATGCTCAACACATTCCACTGGTAAGTTAAATAATAGAATACCTAGATAAATATTTAAGCAGTAGTGAAGTCCTCATTTTGCATCGTGGTGGTGGGTAAGCTGTATGGGACTGGTGGGGCTATGGGTCCTAGATCGTTATCAGCGCAGTGATTAGTTGAAGTATATTGGAGTGTCCTGGAGGCTATAAGTTTCTCCAATTTTCATACCATCATGGTGGTCAGCCTGACCTAGATAACACCACCGATTGCTCCAGGCGATCAGCGAAGACGCGGTGACTCGGTAGATGGTGTCACCTTTTGGTTCTAAAATGTTAAGAGTTGGCTTGATACTCTTTAGCAACACTTAAATTTTGTATAAGAAATATAAATGGTTTAGTTTCATCAAAATCCGTTCAGTAGTTTTTGCGTGTAGCTCGAACAAACAAAAAGACAGACATACATTTTAATTGTTTGTATTCAGAGACGCTTAAATAGCTTATAACATTAATTTTTCCTCAAATATCTTAAATGTACAGACAGCTCTGTTACAGCTTTATAATATTACTAGCTTTGCCCGCGGCTTCACCGCAGCCAAAAGCTAGTTTTTAGTTAAATGTATACTAGTTTTTAAGTCTAATCAAGAGTTATCAAATAAAAGAAGTCTAATCAAGTTAGCACTTGATACGACAAACAAAATAATTGCATCAAAATCTGTTCAGTAGTTTTTGCGTGTTACGCGAACAAACAAACAGACAAAAACAATCCAAGCAGTCTAAGGAGGCAGACAGACAGAAGTGAAACTTAAAACTATAAACAGACAGTTGTTATCTTTCGATATCGAAATTAATTATTTGATCTTAAATTAAAACTTGTAAATCTAAATTATTCATTCAGGCATTCAAAAAAATAAAATGATCATAACTTGACAAACTACCTTAAGACGAATTAAACGAATATAAACTTGATGGGTTCGGGTCATTTCATTACATAGTTCCTATGGCCACCTTCTAGCTTCATCATCAGACCCTGGATACCATCTAAAGACAAAGTACTCGCCAAGACGAATCAAACGTTTCCAAACTCGATGGGGTTGCGCCGTTTCATTATAGAGTTTCTAGGTTCACCTTTCAGCTCCATCATCAGAATTGCTCCAAGGCATCATAATATTGCATTGTCACGCGATATACTTATGGGTGTAAAATTTCGTCTCAATCGGAAACCGGGAAGTGTGTCAAATTTAATTTCTAATGTACCCAGTATAGCTGCTTCTCGTTGCGGTATCGCGAGTCCAGAGATTTTATCTCATCTAAAAATATGCGTACTTCGCTAAAAGAAGTTTTCACTTCAAAAATCTAAAAAAAATGTTTTGTGTTTAGAGCGTGTCTAATATAACCTAATTCAGTATTTTTTGTTCAAATACCTTAAGTGTACAGACATAGCTCTGTTACAGCTTTATAATAGTATAGATAGATTAACCCAATTCCTATGTCCACGCGGACGAAGTCACGGGCAGTTTGAGTAGCCTATAAATGCCAACGACAAAGGAATCACGAAGAGATTCCCCCTTCTTACTTAGACAATGTAGTAGATACATCTCTAGTCGAGAACCTTCAAACTGAAATTACCAAGGTTCTATCATCATATACAAAATCAATATGCAATGCAACTCCTACTGCAATTGTACGGAGCGTCTTATTGAAGACAATTTCATTTGTATTCAAATGAGCTCTTATGAGTTTAACTTCGACGTATAAGGCAATATCTACTATGTATCTAATATTACAAAATATTGCGAAAGTGTGTTTATTGGTTTTACTAGGCAATTGCAAGTAATGATAAGTATTTTTATTGATAATATTAATAATAATAAATGCTCACGGACATTTCACACAACGTCCTCTGGTTCCAAACTAATCTTTTAACGCTTGTGCTATGGGTACCAGATTACGGATATAATATATTCTATATTCCTTTTTTTGACGTGATAACGTCTTATAAATCGATGAATGCCCGGCTGCACGCACGTCTCACGTTCCGAAAAATGTATGGCGACCGATGCATTGTTTGTGAAACTCTCAGAAAACATATATGACGTTATCACGTAAATATTCACGGACATTTTCACACAACGTCCTCTGGTCCCAATCTAAGCTTAACGCTTGTGCTATGGGTACCAGATTACGGATATAATACATGTATTACTTTTTTTTTTGTAAATACATACATATAAAAGATAATATACATAGAATATCTGTGTTCATCACACAAATAATTGTCCTGAGTGGGAATCGAACCCACGACCTCGTACTCGGAAGTCGGTTACACTACCGACTATGCCACGAGGCCCGATGATTGGTGTGTCGTAGAATGAAGTATTTATATACTGAAGTCGTGGCCAGAATCTACTAAAATATATACTATATTGTACCGTGAACATGACTGGTTTCATTTGCAGTCGTGATCAACCAGGTACACATATCTTCAAAGCATAAATTTTAACTACAATTTAGTCATATATGTTTAAACCCGAAAAGGCAAATACATTATATTTGTACAAACGTAATATTTAATTATCAGCGTGAACAGATTGAATTTGATAAACGAAATTAATGAATACCCATGTTATTTGAAGTATACAAAGTTATTAGTTCAATTTAAAATATACAAAGATTAAATACTTAGATAAATACACTTAGATGTTTGTACGTCAATAAGTACTAAATAGATTTTTTATATTTATACTAAGTGAGTGGCAAAGAAGCATACGACACACCTGTTGGTAAGCGGCTACCGTAGCCTATAGACGCAACACCAAAGGCATCACTCACGCGTCGCCACGTCCAGCCATAGGAGTATCTACCGTTATTTCAGGCTGATCTTTTGTGGGTGGATTTTCCCCGATCGAGCCCATTGACGTTAGGATGAGCAAGGCTATACCACTAGCATTATTAGAGTTATTAAATAAAACCTGATTCGTGTCCAATTTTAACGTTCTGGCTAAGTGTCATGTTTTTTAACCCCTTTACCCTTTGTCGTAGTCCAGCACCCTGGTTTTGTAGAATTTACAAGCCGTCAATAAAATCTCTCAGGCATGCAGGGTCGCTCAGTATGTGTTCTTTCACCGAGCAATCGAATGGACAAATTCAAAGACCCCTTTAACATAAGAGTTAAAGTACATATTTATGTGGAACGTTGTAGGACATAAAATTCACAAGCTCTGTCTTAAGAAATAGGCGACGGTATAATATGCACGTATTCCCAGTAGACTCGAGGACGCGAGGGAGAGCGACATGGCCTTGACAATGATATTGTGTTCGTTGTGTTTTGAATGTTAATTTCAGTGCTGATGTTGTAAGTTCGATTCTTAGGCAGAGTCCATTTTTGATATACATACGATTGCTAGAGTTATCTAGACTCAAATCTTACTGCATAGTAGGTAAATTATTTTTTCAAGTCCAATGTACTAACAGTCAATCTTTAGTTATATAATCAAGGTGAATGTGAGTTCATTTGTTTTAACGCTTTCACGCTGTATTTACTGAACTCCCATTCATCCATCAGCCTTTCGAAGTCCACTGCTGGACATAGGTCTCCCCAAGAGAACGCCACAACATGTGTTTCGCTCATATGGGGGATAGTGCCGTAATCGCCACACTTGGCAGGCGGGTTGGCGATCGCAGTGGATGTTGTTAATACTCGAGGGAGTGCTGCTGCCTACTCCCCCGGTATTCCCTCAGTCGACTCTTACGACTCCCATGGGTGGAGAGGAGTGGGACAATTCTAAAGCCGGCCCCACACGGCACCTTTACTGAAATAACTTTCATATTTTTTTGCATCCTTTTCTGGATGCCAGGCTATGGCATCTAGAAAATTATATACACTCCTTTTAATCCCGGTGGAGTTTATAAAAGGACATAGGGTCGCAGAAAAATAATGGTTAAGTCACTCTGCTATTTCTGAAATAAATACTAACTCAAACGATATTTTGTAAACATTTTTGATATATATATTTTGTAACTTGTTACTGCAAGCGGGAGGCGAACCTGCATCCCTTGGCATACGGGGAAGTGCTCTAGATCGCTAGGCCTTTATATATATTTTTAGCATTTGACATGCATAGACTTTGTGTTGAAATATAGTTCTTTGCTTTTATGACTGCATCAGCTTCGACTTCACCACTGGACCAGCAGATGAGCCAAGTCCCACCTGATGGTAAGTAAGAAACCTTCGCTCATGAAATCAACTATACCCAGAGTATTGTCACTGCGTACTATTTCATTTCTCAGATATGAAATGAAAGAATAAACGGCTATCTTTTACTACAGCCAAAACACACTGACGTGCTTCATGAACGATCACACAGGAGACCGTGGCACCGACCCATTCGGGACCGATAGTAAGTGAATACTCTCACTTGGTACCCAGCCCTACTACCAGTAATACAATGGGTGATAATTGCTTACTTCCCTTAGTCGCCTTGTACGGCAGAGAAAGAAACACTTGTATTCTTAGTCCGGCACCACATGGACCAAACTAAAAACATACTATAGGTACAAGGCGGACTTATTGCCTCAGGTATTCTCTTACAATCGACCTGGGGCGGAGCAGAAATTAAGAAGGTGAGATGCATTATACAAATAAACGTCAATACATATTTATAAATATATACATTATAACATGTGGCCGTGTGGGGCCGGCTGGCCGTGTGAGGCCGGCTTTAGAATTGTCCCACCCCTCTCTACCCACGGGAGTCGTAAGAACCGACTGAGGGAATGCTGGTGGAGTGGGCAGCAGCACTCCCTCGAATATTAACAACATCCACTGCGATCGCCAACCCGCTTGCCAAGCGTGGCGATTACGGCATTATCCCCTATGACGGGACCGCTCGTTGTGTCGTTCCCTTGGGGAGGCCTATGTCCAGCAGTGGACGTTGAAAGGCTGATGGATGGATGGACATTATAACATTTACAAAATTAGTGGAATATTAGTATGTATGAAATTGTAGTCTTCTTTCATGTAAGCCACGATCTAAATTATATTACTAGACGCGATGTTATAACACAATTTGCTGCAGTGAGTTCATAAATAATACATGAACAGACACTGTTAACCTCAGAGATCCTAGTTTCCGTACATCGTACATACCGTGTAATAATCGGTATGTAGATAGGGGGTACTCTTCGTAGATCCCACGAGTTGATTATGCACGTACAATGAATTTGGAATGGAAATCTGCACCTTGTGATGTCTATGAGACTTAAGGAGAATGATGCCAAATTTCCCGGATTTCATAGCACTAGGTTATCATAATGATGGGAGGATATACGAGAAACTTCTTTGCCTTTTAGATGTTTACAAAGATGGAGAAAATGTAAAATGGTTATATTTTTTTATACTACATGGGTACGAACAAGCATACTTCCCACCTGATGGTAAGCGGTTACCGTAGCCTATAGACGCTAGCTACACCAGAGGTATCACTCGCGCGTCGTCATCTCCAAGGAAAAGGATAGGAGGTGGATAGGATGGATAGTAAGGAGAGGATAGGGACGGGGTATGGGCCTCCAGCGCTCTCACTTACCATATGAAACACAACGATAGGCGTAACTACCGTTGTTATACGCTGATCTTTTGTGAGAGGGTAGTACTTCCCCGATCGAGCCAGTCCAATCGTGCTGGAATATGCAAGGCTCTACCACAGGAGAGTGTATCTATTATAAAAGACAGGTAACGTGGTGTAGACCCATATATTCTTTGGTGATATACCAAAGAATATATGGATGGGTTTTATAAAGGACAAGCGACCTACCCCGGCTTCGCACGGGTGCAATGCTGATACTAAATATACCTACCTACTACAGAATGTCCTTATGAACAACGTTTACAGCTTTTTTGTCATTAGACAATACAAACATGTTTTGTTTATAGGTTATGAAAGAGCGACATTTAATTGACCATGAGAAAAACACTCAACGCTCAAATCTTACCCCGCAACGTTGAAAGTTTGACCCTGCCTTAATAAATATTAATGGTCATTGCAAAAGATGTCTTTACCGGAAATTGTATCAGAGGAATTCGGGGAATTAATACGTCTTCTCCGGTACCACATCCGGTGAGTATTGTGCATTCTATTATGAACGTTTTTAGTGATGTTACCAGCAAACGCGTGCCATTGCAAAGTTTAGGTGGATTCAGGTTTCTTAATAAAATAACAGGACAACCTACTTTTAACACCATTTATGAGGAGGGAGTCCACGTGGGTTCAAAGAATAAGGAAATTCTGTAGGAAAATGAACAGCTTCTTCCAAATCGCGAACAGTAGAGTAGTATATTTGCGTCGGCGCATCAATCTTTGAAAGAATCAAGTTATTTACCTTATCTACTTGTTCTTTAGTTGGTGACAAAATTGCTCTTTCTTTAAACCAAGACATAGTCTTACAACTTATGTTATCAATGTCAGGATAGACATTGTTGATCAATTCTTGGATATTGTCTATCAAAACACAAAGGCTTTCTAGGTTAATCCTTCCATCACTTTGTATTTACTCTCCATTGCCAACTTTTAGCAACATCTCTGAAATAAGCCTGTTCTCACGTGAAGACAATGAAACCCTCATATTAGTTTTAACTCTTAAGACACGCGCCGCCGGCAGGGCCGGTACCGCCGCACCGCTATGTCCCTGCATTTTAAATCTGTAATATCTTCGGAAATATTCATTTAAAAAACATGCTGTACAGGGCCATATTGATCTATATTAAATGGAAAATGTATTTAATGTACATAATTGGATAAGGATTAATGCTGTATTGCTCAAAATCACCTCGTAAATAAGCCATTTTTCCCATAAAATGTAAAGGATAAAAAATGATTATTGTGGGTTATCCTTAAGAGATAGACATATACCATCGCGGACTTTTTTGTTGATCTTTTTAAGGTGTACAATACTGTTGTACATTATTTTGATTTATCTAGTGGGGTTCAGCCAGAGTTTGCAATGTAAGCGCAAAAAATGTGTTTATTTACGACATCACATTAGAAACCTCTAAATTTATCAGTGTTCCTCTACAATATTATGCATGTATTATACATATAAACCTTCCTCTTGAATCACTCTATCTATTAAAAAAAAGCTTCAAAATCCGTTGTGGAGTTTTAAAGATGTAAGCATACATAGGGATGGACAGACAGCGATAGCGACTTTGTTTTATACTATGTAGTGATGTTTAAGAAAGTGGTGGAAACTTGAGGTGGAATAAAATTTTTAAAACCACAGACATTCCATCGATCCATCAGCTTTTGATTGTCCACTGTTGGACATGCTGGACATAGGCCTCCCCAAGAGAACGCCACAACGAGCGGTCCTGCGCCAACCGCATCCAACGGCTCAACGCGGCTTTGACCAGATCGTCGGTCCATCTGGTGGGGGGCCGTCCTACGCTGCGCCATACAATACGTGGTTGCCATTCGAGAAGCTTTATTCCCCAACTGTTTTCGGTTCGTCAAGCGATGTGGCCTGCCCATTGTCACTTGAGCATGCCAACCCGGCGGGCTTTGAAATACCAAGCATAGCCTGCTCCGTGGCCCGCTAAGCGACTTTGAGCCTTGATGCAAGGCCAACATTCAGAGTCCACGTCCCTGTTCCATATGTCGTCACTGGTAACACACACTGGTCGTAGAGTTCGTTTTCAGACACTGTGTTTTCAAACACAGTCATTATTTATGGTATAAATAGCCGTTTACTATTTCTGTCCTGGCCGTAGAACATGATACTGAAATTAATATAATATAAAGCGGAAAGTCGAAACGCCAGTATACTTCCCTCCCTTCAGTGAGTTAAATTTAAATCAAGAAAATCTTTTGATCTGTATTTTAGCACTTGACATGCTCAGCTACTAAAGAGCAAATTATTTGTTCTTTCAAGAAAATTATTTCTTATACATTAATTACTTGTTATTTTAAGAATACTAGAATATTAACATAATTAATTTGATAATTACAGAGTATTTTAGGAGAACTACTGAAATCGGAGTGCGCAAGTAAGATTTGTTAACAAACTTTAATTATTAAGCGAGAGTAAGTCAGGATTTGGTTGAATGACTTATTTAAATTATTTAATACTACGTGTGTGGCAAATACGCATGCGGCCCATCTGTTGGTAAGCTGTTATCGTAGCATATAGACGCTAGCAACACCAGAGGCATCACTCCAAAGAAAGGGCTAGGAGGTTGAAAGGAAGAATAATAAGGGCAGGATAGAAAGGATAACAAGGCAGGAAAGGAAGGAGTTTTGCGTCCGATGTTCTCACATACGAAACACAAGGTACCTACTGATGTTTCTCCTACCCTTGTCACACGCTGATCTTCTGTGAGTGTTACTTCCACAACCGAGCCAGCCAATTCATTCTGGGATAAACAACGCTCTACAACTATCATTTTGCATACAACATTTTATTAAATTATCATCGAATAATTATTATATCATAATTACCCATTCTTAATTTTCATCTTGAATTATTATGAAATTTTGTATCAAATTCTTAAATCTTATAAAATATATGATAATGGTGGTTAATGAGATCTATTTTAAATATATTATTATATACATAATTGATGCTGATTAAAATTCTAATAAGTTTAAGACAAGATTTGATTTTTATTTTTGCACGCCTCATAAGCGAAGCGTTGAGGTGTCTATTACTCTCGTTTCATGCAGAACAACTGATTTTTCAAAGTTAAAATGTCTCTATTTATCATATATTGCACTTGCAAAATAATATATACACACATCAAGAAAAAATACTATTTTTAACACTCATGATATTTTTAATGTCATTTTTGTTATTTAAACTAGTTATAAAACTGTTTAAAAAAGTTCTGTCTTGGACGTCCGTTTGTTGTATGTAATGTATGTTAACACGATAACAACCGAAACACTTTACTAATCAAGTATTTTTTTTCTTTTACAATTCAGTATAGCTACGAATAGAGCCCTATCACTTTTCACGGTCTAATTCGATGTGGTTTAATTGTTGTTAAATAAACAAAAAATAGTGAATATTTACGCTCGATTCGACACTAAAACCAGCGCCTCCTTATTTCGTGAGAACTATTTCTATAGACCAATATAGAAGTACTTTTTAAAATCAGCGCTAGATGGCGTAAAACCTCAGTACTTTTTGAAATTAGCGCTATCTATGTGATTTATTGAAAACTACTTAATAAGACCAATACATTATTAGTTACTTATAAATCAATCAATTTTATATATATAATAATCAATTTTATTGTGTAAAATGAAGATTATGAGGCGTGCATTTTTGGATTTTCCAAAGTATTTTATTCTATTGAGGCAGAAAAGGTAACAGTTTACTGAAGGTTACAGACGTTGGCAATACTAGAGGCACGACTTGCACGTAGGCCATGCAGAGGTGGGGGGTGGATAACAAAGTCGATAGAAAGGCGCAGAGGACGGAGTTTGGAACTGTGGCACTCTCACTGACCTAACAAAACACTACAGTAAGAAAGCTGCACAGATTGCGGAGTGGTTTAGATACCTACCGGCTTCCCGTCCGAGTATTGTGGTTTCGATTCCCACACAGGACAACTCTTTATGTGATCCAGAAATGCGTCTGGGTGTACATTATATCCGTGAAATTGTATGTTTGTAAAGTCCCCCACGATACAAGGAATATTCCTCAGTGCGGGGTGTTGCCTTTTATAAAGAAAAAACTGCCTCTGTGGTACAACGGTAGTGTAAGTGACTGCTGATCATGAGGTCTCGGGTTCGATCCCCAGGTCGGGCGTTGTTGACCTTTTATGAAAAGAAAAATTTTCAGTAACAGCCCGGAGTTTGGAAATGTGCCCGTAGACGGCAATATGCTCGCCCTCTATTACGTGGGACTTAAACATAGCTGGTGAATCGTGGGTGTGTAATACACCTCTGCCTACCCCTTCGGGGAATATAGGCGTGATGCTATGTTTAAAAAGAAAAAAATATTGTTGTTTGATTTTTTTGTAGTTATTTTATTAATCACTGGTGCATTACCCAATTACTTTTGATCGCGTCATATTGATGTGTATGTGACGGTAAATAAATTGCATTTTTGGTAGGATTTGCGTTAAACTCTTTTTAATGCTCACTTGGTATCAAAGAAAAAAGTAAATTGTCACGAACCTAACCCCAGGAGTTTGGGCTGTCGGTTCAGTCAATCGGTCAGTGATTCTTTTAGGTATAATTAAATAATTATAGAAAATCATTTATTCCGACAAAATACCTACAAATTAAAACTTAATTATGTTATAATACCTGAAATACAGAGTGATGTATAAATTAGTACCGCGTGGGTGCTCAAAATCTCATCACATATTATAAATAAAATTAATATTTAATTAGTTCATAGAAGCTTCTTGCTTTATTTTACAACGTCCCAAGAGAAAGGCTTTTCATAATATACCGTAATCTTGTGTGTTCAGGTATGAAGGGAGAATATTCTATTAGATTTTTCGCTAGTTGGAGAATGAATTAATGTGGTTTTTAAGGCTCAACAGATTTACGCGCTAATACAAGTTTGAAATATGTCTGAACTTGCTAGAAATTGAGGTTACGAACCTTTTCTTTAAATTCATTTAATTTTGTCCATGGTTATAATTTTGGTTTTGACAGCTTAATTGAACTATTGTTTGCTGAAGTTATAAATAACTAGCGGCCCATCCCGGCTTCGCATGGGTTGACATTTATTTTTAAACATTTTGAGATAAACGTAGAGTAAATGTATTTTTATACAATACATCTATTTACAGAAATAAATATAGCCATTTGTTTGTCATTTGTATACATATACAAATCTTTCCTCCTTATAATATTAGTTTGTATTTTGTACTTTGTCGCTTACATGATACAATACGTCTAGCTGTTATACTCGTAGCCTATTCAATGTAAACAAACAATCAAATCTTTCCTCCTTATAATAATAGTATAGAAAAAGAACATAGGCTGGAGATACAATAGAAAAGCGTTTGAAATTTATCAACATGAATTAAACCTGTATTTTTTCATATTATATACCTACTTATATTTAAAACAACTTGCTTATTTACGACACAACCTGCACTTGACACGCGACACTGGACATTTGTCGGTGTGTTCTCGTGTTTTCTATGATAAGGGAAGTCAGGGGACACGACAGCGCCGAGTCATCTCGAGTTACGAGTTTAGCCGTGCCTGTCGTGCGTTGGACCAACAATGACTGACCCAGATCTCTCCTCAAAGGATACCCATAACAGAATGTGAAAGCTAACATTGTAGTGTTTCGAATTCCTGAAGTTCTGTTGCTTTTTGTTAAAAGAAGGCATATTTAACATATAAACTGTAATTTACTTGTATATTCCAAAAGTGAACAATGTATACACAATATTTAGGTATTTTTATATATATTTTTAGCATTTGACATGCTTAGCAATATATCTACATTAAACACAAAGTGAAAAATGTGAAATCGAAAATAACAGTCACGAGCAGGATTCGAACCAGATGTTTGTGTTTAATGTATGTTGCTAAGCATGTCAAATGCTAAAAATATATATAAAAATACCTAAATATTTATAGGGTTTGCGTGATTATTAGGTAAAATCTTAATTGTAAAATTAAGTTTACCTGGTCGGTATAATGTATAAAAATACTTCCGACAGATGGTGCAGGCGTCACCCAAAGACGTTAAGTATGCATGTGTTATCGAGATTAGCAGCCAGGAGCAAGGGTCACAATGGCTGAAATGGCAAATCATCTGGACGGTATCCAGGAGATACATGTTCGAATCCTGCTCGTGACTGTTATTTTCGATTTCACATTTTTCACTTTGTGTTTAATGAATGTATACACAAGTTTCTTCACGTTGCTTCGTCTGTGTAGAATCCAAATTTATCACAGGTATTCTGTGTCGGGTAAAAAATATATACCTATTATGTAACTAACTTTTTAGGTTATCCCAGGTTCCCGATATAGTAGCGGGATAAAATTTATACCAGTTTTTATGTCCAATCATGAGCTATCTAATAAATGTACAGACACAGCCCTATTACAGCTTTATAATTGTTAGGACTAAATACAGCCCGTGACTCCGTTTGCGTGGAATTTAGGTTATAAATACATAACTCTACGGCACACGAATTGTTAATATTTAAAAATAGATATCCCACGGAAATCATTAATTATTCTGTTTTGAAAAAAGTCAAGTACATTTTCTCCTTTGTTTTATACACAACAATAATGGCCGTGTGGGGCCGGCTTTAGAATTGTTCCACCCCTCTCCACCCATGGGAGTCGTAGGAGCCGACTGAGGGAATATCGGGGGAAGTGGACAGCAGCGCTCCCTCGAGTATCAACAACATCCACTGCGATCGCCAACCTGCCTGCCAGGCCTGGCGATTATGGCACTATACCCCCAATTTAGGGAGGCCTGTGTCCAGCAGTGGACGTGAAAGGCTGATGGATGGAATAATGGCTTACGTAAGTCACAATGTAATAGACAGTAAACTTATAAATGAAATGCTACACTCACATATTGAACAAATATACTGACAGTAATAATAAAATAACCTTCAACGCTACTCGAAGGACAGTGGATGACATTGACAGATAATGAAACTGACAATTGCCATCAATCGAATATCTAGCTGTTGTGATATACTTCTGACGTTATATCAATACTTTTACTGGATTATGAAATAAAACCAACGGAAGTGTGGTCCTGGCAAAGCCATTATTGACCATGAATACTTTAAAATATTCAAAACGTCGGGATAGGCAGTAGTAAGGTCATATAAACGCGATATTTCATAAAAAGCTTTGCCCGCGTCTCCAACGCAGACAAGTTTGTTTGATCGAAGGTTATATCTCAAGTTACTGATATAATATAGCAACTAATAAGGTTTTTGAAGTCCAATTAAAAGCTACATTTTTTAAAGTACAAATTATAATTTGTGAATAAGGAAAAAGAGTATTTTAGTACAGGCGGGAATCGAACCTGCGTCCCTTCCTATCCGGGGAAGTGCTCTAATCCACTGAGCTACAGTATTATCTTTTAGACATATCCAATCTCCTTATCACATTTGTCTTAACGACCAACGCCCTCTATCGGAACGCATTTACATGCATTAATCCAATATAGTAAGTTTAATTTTGCAATAAAAATTCATACTATTTGATGGCGTGATTTTTTTAAACATTTTGATCTATATTTTAGCACTTGACATGCTCAGCGACCCTTAAAGTACAAATTATATTTTGTGAATAAGGAAAAAGAGTATTTTAGTACAGGGGGGAATCGAACCTGCGTCCCTTCCTATCCGGGGAAGTGCTCTAATCCACTGAGCTACAGTATTATCTTTTAGACATATCTAATCTCCTTATTACATTTGTCTTAACAACCAACGCCCTCTATCGGAACGCATTTACATGAATTAATCCAATATAGTAAGTTTAATTTTGCAATTAAAATTTATACTATTTGATGGCGTGGAAAATTAAACTTTCCTTTAAGTTACTAAGACTACAGAGACCGAGCGAAAGGGTTGCGACGCCTGTGATCTTCCTGGTGGCGGGTTAGCTCTGTGGTCTGGTGTGCCGCAGAGTGATCGGGCCAGCATGGGGGTGGGGGTGTTGCTGTCCGCTTTCTTGGCCTCAGGTGTGAAAGACTACGGAATGTTTGATCCCAGACTTCTATGGGTCCGAATAAAACTAGGTGTCACCAGGGTCTTCATGGTCCCAGCTTATGCTCCCGTAGGCTCTTCGGTAGCATCGGATCTAGAGAAGTTCTGGGATAATACAAGGGAAATTCTGGATTTGGCAGAAGCTAGTGAACGCGTGATCGTATGCGGAGACTTGAATGGATGGGTTGGGACCAAGCGTCCAGACTTCGAGGACGTGCTTGGTTCATTTGGTGATAGGAGAGTAAATTATGCAGGTAGACTCACTGCGGATGTATGTATGGAGAGAAACCTTATTGTGACAAACACATTTTTTCAACATAAGGACATCCATATGTATACATGGAGAAGGAATGAACAGAGAAGTATGATAGATTTAATTCTGGTAGACAGTCGCCTCCGAAGTAAAATTCTGGATAAAAGAGGCTTTTTTTTTTTTTTTTTTGTTTTGTTTAGGCGGGAAAGAATGTTCCTAACCGCACACCCCGTCGCTCGGGGCAACGAACAGGGTAGTGTGGGGCCTTCACCCACTAAAGAAACCCGCCGTGTACCGTCTCTCCGCCTTTATTGGCGAGCCACTGGAACTATGTTACATTCCTTCGGTGGTGGATAAAAGAGCCTACAGGGGTCCCACTGTCAACACGGACTACTATCTCGTTATTGCGAGATTTAGTGGTCTGTTCAGAAAGTGGAGACACTGGCGAGAGCGTGTCCACTTCAGAGGGCTTGAAAGAATAAAGATTGAAAAGTTGCAAGAAGAAAGTGTAAAAGCAAAGTATGTAGAGGGTGTCCGTGAACGGCTGAATGGCAAGTCAGCCGGGATCTTACATAGAAGAATGCTGGAGAGTATTGAAAGATAGTATGGTAGATACAGCGAAAGATGTATGTGGATGCTCAAAGAAGCATAGGAAAGTGAAAGGTGATGCATGGTGGGATACGGAAGTAGCGGTTTCCGTAGACCAAAAAAAATCGTGGCTGGACTATGTATCTTCTTTGAACCTGAGTGCAAGAATGAAAGAACAGAAGAAAGAAATATACCGGCAACGTAAGAATGACACCAAAGCCTTAGTGAAAGAGAAGCGTGATAGAGCAAATATGACCAAAAACTGACCAAAACTTCGAGAGCAACATCAAAGTTTTCTGGAGGGAGGTGAAGAAATCTCGGAGTGGTTGGTCAGCTTTCAGAATGAATAAAATAAGGTCTAAAGGTGGAGACATTCTTACGCAAACACAAGATGTGTTAAGCCGATGGAGTGAATATTTTGGAGATATGTATGCGGATGTTCAGGATGATGCTGGTGCCACATGTGATCTAACAGATCAGCATTCGGTACCAGCATCCTCTGATGACATTAGTATGGATAAAGTTGAATGGGCGATTAGAAGTTTGAAAAATAGTGAGGCAGCGGCTATTGATATGGTGTCTGCTGAGATGATCAAGCTTGGAGGCTCATGTGTCTGGGAATCCTTCCTGATGCTTCTCAATTTATGTTGGAGCTCAGGAATGGTTCCCAAGGACTGGAGAAGCGCAGTCATCGTGCCCTTGTTTAAAAATAAGGGTTCACGTTATGACTGTGCAAACTACAGAGCCGTAAGTTTGACAAGTTTGGCAGCCAAAATGTATGGTAAGATTGTTGAAAGGAGAATGAGGATGGTGTCTGATGAATTTTTGTGTGAGGCACAAGGAGGTTTCAGGTGTGGATGAGGATGCATGGATCAAGTGTTTTCTCTGCGCAACATTGTGGAGAAGCATCTGGCTGTAGGCCAGAGGGTTTTCTGCAGTTTTGTGGATTTGGAGAAAACATTTGACACTGTTGTACGAAAGGAACTTTGGGACATTTTGCCGGAGTATAGTATTAGCGGTAGACTGCTACAAGCGGTGCAGTTCAACTACATGGACTGCAGAGCTTGTGTGCGGCTGGATGATGGAATGTCACCCTGGTTTGACGTCAATATCGGCGTTAAACAGGGCTGCGTTCTATCAGCCAGACTGTTTATCATATATCTGGATAAATGTCTACAAAGATTGAATGAAATGAATGTGGGAGTTCAGATGGGCGACTCAGTAGTTAACTCGCTGCTATATGCAGACTATGCGGTCCTATTAGCACAGTCTGCGACTGACCTGCAAACCCTAGTCGAAGTAATGGCAGAAGATTGTAAGAAAAGGGGCCTACGTATGAATGTAAGCAAAACCAAAGTAATGGTTTTTGAAAGAGAAGAAGCCAGAACAGATGTCAGAGTAGCAATAGGAAATGGTGTGCTAGAACAAGTGGATGAGTTTGTATATCTTGGATGTGGATTCAGTCGGGATGGAAAGTACACCACTGATGTAGAAAGAAGAGTGAATGCGGGAAATAGAGTGAACGGAGCATTGGGACAACTTCTCGGCAGCCACCACCTCAGCCAGAAGGCATGTGTCGCAATACACAGCGCTGTGCTTGTCCCAACGTTATTATATGGAAGCGAGAGTTGGGTATGTAAAAAGGAGCATGAGAGCAAAATCAATGTGGTCGAAATGCGATCTCTGCGGAGAATCTGTGGAGTGAGGCTGACTGACCGCATTCGTAACAATGACGTAAGAGAGCGAGTAGGTATGAAAGAGAGTATTTGTGTAAAGATGCGAAAGGGAATGCTCCGATGGTTCGGACATGTGGAAAGAATGCCGGACGAGCGATTGGCTAAGAAGATATATAATGCGAAAGTGGAAGGATGTAGGTACAGGGGGAGACCGAGACTTACTAGACCAAATCGGTCATGTATTGAAGGAAGGTGGAGTCAGGAGTCTCCGAAACCGGCGAGCGTGTATGAAGAGAGTTATGAATGTTGGGGAAGCGAGAGATGTATGCAAGAAAAGAGCCTCTTGGCACTCTATTCTCTCTGCCTACTCCGCAAGGGAAATGGTGTGATGATAAGTTAGTTAGTTAAGTTTTAAGTTACTCACAAACTAAATGTGTACTTCCATCACTCGCGTTTAAACTAAACCTTTAACTCCAGTAAATACTTTACAAAGCTATTTCTGTAACAACTGTACACAAATATACACTACTCCTGCTTCAGTAAATTAAGTTAAAACTAGCTGACCAGCAAGGCGGAACGACCTCTTGTTGTTTACTTATGAAGCCAAATTATATTTAACTTGAAATTTCCATGGCCTTGTGCTCGTAGAATTTGTATCAATAATCACTTCAAACCTTTTAATCCTTCTTTGGAATCAATTTTTATTTCGTTTTAAACATAAACATAGCATCACACCTGTATTGCCCGAAGGGGTAGACAGAGGTGTATCACACACCCACGGTACGCCAGCTATGTTTAAGTCTCAAGCTGGCTGTACACACTCATCTAGACACAACGAGACAGGCCGAGGGCGAGTGTGTACATGGTCGCCTCGTCTCGTCTCGCGGCTCTCGCTATGTCTCGGAAGCGTGTCGGCTTTTTGTGCACGAGTCAAAGGGTATCGGCAAATCTCGCGATGAAAACGAGAGCGCGCCTGTACACACTCGTTTGCTTAGTTTCCCGCCAACTGCGTTCGCGTAAAGACGTGCTTTCTGCGTGCGACAATGATGTGGTTTGACGCTTTTTAGAAGCCTACCAAAGGCAAGCATTATTATGGAATCCTTAGAATGTCAGACACAAGGATAAGCAACTATTACTCGACGCTTGGTTGCGGATAAGCAACGAATTTGTTATCCTCGTTGAAGGATTAAAAAAATATATATTCCCGTTGAATAGCTAAAAAGTACGTTTTCGCCATGGTTTAATATATTTTTTTTATGGTAAATGACTAAAAAATTACAATTACTAATAAAAAAATAAACGCCGCAATTGTTTTTTCCCCGAAGGGGTAGGCAGAGGTGTATTACACACCCACGACTCGCCAGCTATGTTTAAGTCCCACGTAATAGGGGGCGAGCCTATTGCCGCGTACCGGGCACAATTCCAAACTCCGGGCTGCTTCTGAGATTTTTTCTTTTTACAAAAAAGCTCAATAGCGCCGTCTGACCCGGGGATCGAAACCGAGACCTCATGATCAGCAGTTGTTCGTACTACCGTTGCATCACAGAGGCAGGTAAACTCAAACCTATTATTGCGCTACTATCGGGCATGGGTGTTCATAGTAAGAGAGATTTAGGATATAGTCGATTACACTAGCCAAATGCGGGTTGCCGGACTTCACAATGTGGTCGAGAAAATCTTACAAGCAGGTTCTTTACGATGATTTCGTCACTAAGTATTTAAATTTGTATAAAAATTTACATATCTCTAGTGGTAGAGGCTTGCTTATCCCAACACCCGTGATGGTCCGTGTGGTGAAAGATTAAGAATACAAGTGTCACCAACCCATTCTTGCCCACGGGTTTCGTATGAGGCGACTAAGAGCAGTAAGCAATTATCATCCATTGCATCACTTGTGGTAGGGCTGGGTACCAAGTGGGAGTACTCATTTGGTATCAGGCCCAAGCGGGTTGGTACCATCATCTCCCGTGAGACCGGCCATGAATCACGTCAGTGTATTTTGGCTGTAGCATGAGATAGCCGTTTATTCTTTCATGTCATATCGGTGAAATGAAATGGGAGCAGCGTCTTGCCAATACTCTCGGTATAGTTGAGTCCATGAGCGACAGTTAACATTTACCAGCAGATGGGCCGTGGCTCGTCTGCCACTACATGCAATAAAAAAAAGCACGAATGGGCCAGCTCGGTAGGGGAAGGTACTTCTTACCCTCTCACATAAAATCAGTGGATAACAACGGTAGTTTTTCCTACCATTGTATTTTATATGGTGAGTGAGAGTGCTGGGGCCCAAACCCCCTCCCTTTCCTCTCCTTATTATCCTTCCTATCCTCTCCTTAGTATCCCACCTATTCTCTCCTTATTATTCTTCCTAACCACCTCACATCCCTTTTCTTGGAGATGGCGACGTGCGAGTGATGCCTCTGCAACAGACGCTAGTAATAGCGTCTATAGGGAAATCACTTACCATCACGTGAGCCGTATGCTTGTTCGCCACCCATGTAGCATAAAAAAAAAAGATAATAAAAAAAAACAGTCATGAGGACTGCCGACAGTTCAAACATAGTAGAAAGAGCTGGAAGTAGGTTATCTTCATACAAATGCACCGTGCTAGGCTTGTATGTGTGCGCCATAGTATCGTACGCACACTCTAACAAAATCTCGACCCGTTTCTCAGTACGCCAGTCGGGGCTAACGCCGCACAAGGTTCGCGCATCACGGCTTTTCGGCACCGCTAAATAAATGAAAAATGTGTGATAATCGCAGGAGAACTTATTGCTGTGTGTTTGGCTGTCTAAGTGTCATGACATGTCGATTTCTCAGTATTGTAGGTATAGTGGCTAAGTAATAATCGTAAGTAAAAATTGTAAGTCAAAATAATCTGTGTTGTGTCGTCTGGGTTCACGGTTAGTGAGGTCGGTTTTACCTAAACGATTACAAGTAAAAAATACAACTTCCCGGCCCTTGCCAATTTCTAGGTACTAAATTAAAATTTAGCTAAAAATGACAACCCTCAGACAGGCAAGTATAGTAGGTAATTATATCGCGGAATGGGCCGGAGATAGCCTACTTCCCCACTCTTTCTACTATGGCTCAAAATTATAAAAAATAAAATTAAAAAACTTGCATCACTGAGTATATATTAATTATATATATATCTACTTTCACATTAAGCCCAGCGCAATAACGAACAAACATTATGGATGCACCAGTTCCAGAAAAGTGAAAGAAGGATGATAAAGTTCGACGTTCAACAAAACACTGAAACTTAAATATAAATTATATAACATTGTAATGATATTCAAAGCCGGAAATGTCCGTATTCGGTAGGCCACTAGTAACCACGCAGTCATTCCGATGCTACCCATTACAGGCTTGACTGCTAATAATCGGAATAGAAAAAAGCTAGTTTTTGGGTTATATCTCATTTTTTCGATGTAGTGGGATAAAATGCCAGTTTTTAAGTCTTCTTTTCTTTGTCTTTCTATCAAATAAAAAAAAATTGCATCAAAATTCATTCAGTAGTTTTTGCGTGATGCGCGAACAAACAAACAGACAAACAGCCAAAATTCGTTTTGTGTTCAGACACGCCTATACATATAGTCTAATACGGTCATTTTCTCAAATATCTTAAATGTACAGACACAGCTCTGTTACAGCCTTATAATAGTATAGATAACATTTTCGTCGACAACGATGAGTTACAAAGTTAGCTATTTTTAGCTGCCATCGAATCATTAACAACGCGACTAAAAAAGATGACAAATATTTTAATCCAGTGTAGTTTTTGAAGTAAATCGGTGATTAATGAGTTTATTACATAAAATCGAATTTAGATAAAACAATATAACGATGACAATTTCCTTGAAGAGACCGATGCAAATTTCCACCACCTGGGTGTTCAGAATTGAGTCCTGAACCTATGGTATCAATTACTTACACATATTTTAAACACTTAGATACTGTACATTTTTTTACTCATTCGGTTTTCTTATCATTTATATTGATTTTGATGGTAAATGAGCCACAGCCCAACTGTAGGTAAAAGGTAACAATTCTAAGAGTACTGTCGATCCGCTGGTCACCACATCATTTCTCTAATGGTAAACAAAAGAAAGGCTATCCTGCTACAACCATAGCACACCAAAGTGTTTCACGATCGGCCAGATGAGAGACGGCGCCCGGTAACAAGTGAGTAGTCCTACCTGGTACCTGACCAGTAATGCAATTGCTAGGTGTTATTTGTTTACTTCTTTAGTCGCGTCATACGACACCTGCGGGAATAAATGCTTAAATTATTAATTTATCGCAATATTCGCCTGTCTCTTTAGGTATCTATGTACCGACCACTGAAGGAATGCAATATGGTTCCGGTGGCGCGCCAATAAAGGCGGAGAGACCCTGTTCGTTGCCCCGAACGACGGGGTGTGCGGTTAGGTAAATTTTTTCCCGCCTAACCAAAAAAAAGTATCTCGGACTCTGAGAACTTGATTTTCATCGAAAACTTTTGCACACTTATCAAGGACCTATGACAATTTAAGAACTTTATTTTTTAGTTTTTTTTTATTACAACCCAGTCCTATCATCCCACATACTATTAAAAAAGAATTAGGGTCTTTTATAATAATATAGAAGTAGGTACTTCTGATGCTGTTTTGAGACTAAAAATAACACGTTTTTTTTTATTGCGTGTCGTGGCAGACGAGCCTCGGTCCATCTGATGGTAAATGGTAACCGTCGCCCATGGACTCGACTATACCGAGAGTATTGTCAAGCCGCTGCTCACCAATTCATTTCACAGATACGAAATGAAATATAAACGCCTATCTCCTGCTACAGTCAAAACACAACGATGTGCTTCATGGCCGGTCACACGGGAGATGGTGGTACCAACTCGCTCGGGCCCGATACCAAGTGAGCACTCTCACTTGGTACCCAGTCCCACCACCAGTCATGCAATGGATGATAATTGCTTACTTCCCTTAGTCGCCTCATACGACACCCGTGGGAAAGAATGGGGTGGTGATACTTGTATTCTTAATCCGTCACTACACGGACAAAATAGGAAGGATATTAAGGAGAAAATAGGTAGGATACTAAGGAGAGGGTAGGAAGCATGGTTGCGTTTTGGTTGTAGTAGGAGACAGTGGTTCTGCCATTCTTAGGATTGATCGTATTTTTTTTATAAAAGGCACTAAGGTAATCCCTGTATTCAAATTCAAAAATATCTTTATTTCATAGGCCTATTAAGTAGCACTTAAAATCGTCAGTAATACACTAATAATTAAAATAATTAACACGAGCGCCTGAGGCGAGTGCAACCGCAATAACAAAGTGGCGATTGCAATCGCCACAAGCGGCCGGATTCCGTAGTAAAGCCTTTCATGAGAAGAACCCGGCAAGAAACTCATGGGCCACTTTTTAAAATTGCCAATTTATTACAATTTAATATAATCTTTATAACTAAAATTACATTATATCTTATAAAACAATTATGGAAATTAATGAATTAATATCGCGGATACTTTAGAAACATACAAGTTCACGAGCACAAAGTACACCAAGACTCATAACAACTATCTGTGGGTTATACAAGGATTTGTTCTGCGTTGGAATCGATCCCATAATACAGGCATTGGTGGTCAGTATTGAAACTACTCTACCATTTCTGCAAGGCTGTGTTCAAAGAGAAGGATCCGACAACTCATTTTCTCTAGAAACTTATTGCATTTGACGTTTCAGCTATCGATTTTGCACGGTGGCTTTGGAAATAAGTATAAACCTTACAACTACCGTGGTGTGCAGAAATGAGCTAATCCACAAAAACACAAATTAAAGTTATGGTGATTTGAACCAACTCTGTTTTATTTTTTCAGTGTTATTCGTAGTCTTGGGTTGGTATAACCTATCATAAAAAAAATATTTGTAGTTGGCTGAATAAAACGAGTCTTTGAGCTTAAAAATAGAGATTATTTTGGATTGCAAGGCATCAAAACCTTAATTTTGTCCAGTTTGTGGGTTGGATCATTTCTGTACATAACGCTCCATTTTCGATTTTGGACTTATAGTGACTTATATGTACTACATAAGCTAATAGTCTAGTGCTGATAGTTCTCATGAATTTGGAATATATCAACTCTTTATTGCACTGTAAAAACGTTACAAGAACTTACAACTAAGTTAATTTGTAGTTTGTTTGTAGTTTGTATGATAGTGACCATTATAGACCTTGCCGGGCACGCTAAAGCCAGAAGAGAAGGGGAACTCTTCTACTATTTTTTTATAAAGCCTTCAGGCGCATAAATTGTGGCCGAACGCACCGAATTCTCAAGAAACACAGTTTAATAACCTACTAGCTTTTGCCCGCGGCTTCGCCGCAGCCAAAAGCTAGTTTTTAGGATATATCTCAGGTTCCCGATAAAGTAGCGGGACAAAATGTATACCAGCTTTAAGTCTAATCAAGAGCTATCAAATAAATAATTTGATAGTTGCATCAAAATCCGTTCAGTAGTATTTCTGCGATGCGCGAACAAACAAACAGACAAAAATTGTAAAAAATGTTTTGTATCTAGCCTTTGCCCGCGGCTCCGCCGCAGCTAAAAGCTAGTTTTAGGTAATATCTAAGGTTCCGATATAGTAGCGGGATAAAATATATACCAGTTGTTAAGTCTAATCAAGAGCTATCAAACGCAAAAGTTGTATCAAAATCCGTTCCGTAGTTTTTGCGTGATGCGCAAACAAACAAACAGACAAAAATCTATAAAAAATCGTTTTGTGTTTAGACCATAGTTTAGACATGCCTTTATAGCCTAATTCAGTATTTTTTTCTCAAATATCTAAAATGTACAGTAATTGGCTTTATGTATGTACTTATGAACCATATTATATTGATAAAAATATTACACTTTGATTCTAATATAAATGCAATCGACTGCAGATCGATAGGTCCCCGGTTCAAATCCGGGTGTCCCCTATTACTTTTTGCTCAAAATTTAGTTTTTTTATTTGTATTAACTATTCACGTACCTACTTTATAATTTTGTTTTTACCAGATTTTCTATAAAACTATATATCATCTCTCATATATCATCTATATAAAATTTGCTATAATCTATCAACACGTGAATGTAATAATAAAAAATGAATGTAAGTAAGTATTATGTTATGTAGGAGTCTCTGCACACAACAACATTTTTTGTAGAATTTTTGTCTGTTTGTTTGTACTGAAATCATGCAAAAACTACTGAATGGATTTTGAAGAAATTTTTTTGTTTCATAAACATTTGTTCAAAATTGCTTATGATCACCATTTCATTAGTAAATTGTCCATACAAAGCTAGGGCGAATTGCTATATTTATATAAATTTAACTATGTATATATCTAGCTATCAACCTTTTTTTTCGTTTAGGCGGGAAAAAATGTACCTACCCCGTCGTTCGGGGCAACGAACAGGGTAGTGTGGGGCCCTCACCCAATAAAGAAACCCGCCGTGTGCCGTCTCACCGCCTGTGTTGACGGACCACTGGTACTGTGTTGGATTACTTCAGTGGTCCGCCGGCGGCATCTATCTATCAACCTACCAACGTCTACTGTTGGACATAGACCTCTCCCAGAGAGCGCCACAACGGTCACAGCTGTCTCTGTATCACCTACGGCATTGACCAGATCATCGGTTCACCTAATGGGAAGCCGTCTCACGATGCGCTGCTTAAGTGTTCGCCAGTCGAGAACCTTTCTTCTCCAGTTTTTGTGAGTCATCGAGCGATGTGGTCTGCCTATATATAGTAATAATTCCCCATAAATCGACAAAAAAAATCCGATTTCCAATTAATAAAAACGCCATCAATTCAAACGTCACGACCCGCAACCGCTGGCGGTAAACAATATACTTATATTTCGCACGTTATTAACCCTCCAATGAAAACATGAGGCCGATACTTGATTTAGTGTTATTAAGCTGTCATACGCCAGCCCTTGGGACTTTGGAGACCACGGAACAATACCAATCTATTATCCGGTTGAAACTGTGTATGTACTCTATATAAAGGCTATACCAATTATATTGCATTTGAAGAGAATACTCTAGTTGGACCGATGACCGAGATATCATGTTTGATGTGTATACTAATTTGAGACTTTATAAAGGTTTAAAACATTTTTTGATCTGTATTTTATCACTTGACATGCTCAGCGACTTTTAAGAACAAATTATTTGTGAAAGTGTAAAAAGGGAAATTTATTATCTGTGACTGCGATATCTTAGCGGTCCAGAGCACTTCCTCGGATTGGATGGGCCGCACGTTCGAATCCTGCTCGCAATAAAGTTTTCCACTTCCACAAATAATTTGTTGGTTAGAGTTAAAACATTTAGAGTTTAGGTGCATATTTAATCTTAAATCTTCTCTGCCTTAAGGAAGAAAACCATGTGAGCCTGGGATATTTTCTCAATTATTAGAAAAATTTACCAATCTATACTGGACCGAAAAAACATTAGCTATTTAATATGATCAACCATTTTCTAACTTTAATGTTAAGATTGCTCAGATAGCGAAGTTAGTATACAATAATTCTTTGTGCAATACACAGACAATCGTTTTGAATCTAGGTATATCTTGGTATATTTTTAAAATTAGTAGTGTGTGTCTCCACCGCCCGCTTGTTTTCAGAATCATTTTAAGATACTAATTATCTACCGCTCCGCCACAATCAAAAGCTAGTTACTATGAAATTACCTAAACCACTATTGTAATAACTGAATTAGGAGTTATAATAAGTTAGTTCACACTAACTTTTAAAGTACTTATGGTGACGGACTAAGAATACAAGTGTCACCACCCCATCCTTTTCTGCGGGTATCGTACAAGGCGACTAAGGGAAGTAAACAAATTATCACCCATTACATTGTTGGTGGTAGGGCTGGGTACCAAGTGAGAGTACTTGCTATCGGGCCCGAACGGGTTGGTACCACCATCTTCTGTGTGACCAGTCATGAAGCACGTCACTCTATTTTGGCTGTAGCAGAAGATATCCGTTTATTATTTCATTTCATATCTGAAAAAGAAATAGTATGTAGTGGCTTGACAATATTCTCGGTATAAATGTGATGGCGCGGATGGATGATGCCATGAGCGACGGTTGCAACTTACCATTAGGTGGGCCGTGGCTCGTCTGCCATTATTAGCATAAAAAAAAGCTTTAAAGCTCTCGAAAAACATCTATGAGAATAGAATTTTAGAGGGACAAAGTTAAATATGACTCGGTTATTCACTGAGTAAATAACTAGGCGTATACTGGTCAGTTAGTTTTAACTAAATTTGTCGAAGTAGAACTTGTATTATTTGGACATAGTTTTAACCCATGTTATGTGGGTACGTAAACTATTTACCCCTTTAACCTAAATACAGGTTCTTTGTGATAATTTAACTAGTGGTTTCCCACGATATTATCTGCGTAGACTTTAGTTTAACAATATCTCATTAACTGTAAAGGTCGTTAATTCTGGCTTTGTATAATCGTGAAACGTGTTCGTGTGGTAACGGACTAAGAATATAAGTGTCACCACCCCATTCATTACCACGGGTATCGTATGGGACGACTAATTATCACCCATTGCATTACTGGTGGTAGGGCTGGGTACCAAGTGGGAGTACTCACGTGCTATCGATGGCTATCGGGTGCTCATCGAGTGGGTTGGTATCACCATCTCTCGTGTGACCGGACGTGACCAGCCGTCGCACATCGGTGTGTTTTGGTTGTAACAGGAGAAAGCCGTTAATTTTTTCATTTCATATCTGTGAAATGAAATGGTGAGCAGTAGGTTGACAATACTCTCGGTATGATCGGTTGAGTTGATGAGCGATGGTTGCCATTTACCACCAGGTGGGCCGTGGCTTGTCTGCCACCAAAGGTAATAAAAAAAACTGCGCATAAATCTGTTCAGTTATTTTAGAAATGTGTGTTAACATAAAAACAGAGAGACAAAAAAATGTTATTTTGTATCCTTTATCTTGTCCCTACTCCATTATTGATAAATACATTGAAAAAATAACAATTAATCAGATAATGGTATCTGATGCCAAACAATTACTATACACATTTGATCTATTTTTTTTTCCTCATTCACAAATTATTTGTACTATACACTTATATGCCGTAGATTACCGCATTTAAGTATATACTAGAGATGTCACGAATACTTGGCAACTATTCGGTATTCGGCTATACGGCTCTAATTTTCATTATTCGGTATTCGGCGGAATTTTGCGAAATATTCGGACGAATACCGAATAGTAAATCACGAACAAATATGCATAACATAACTCACAAAGAAATAATCTAATAATCGATATAATCATTTTAATGAGTATACATAATTATACAGAATGTGAAGGAAGTTGTGGGCAGAATCTTTTATAGGTAATTATAAATATAATTACTCATTCAGTGTCTTTACACATTGATGTAAGGTAATCTTCAAGTAGTATATTTTACTAAATATAAGTTATAACCAACTACACACAACACAACAACTGCTCCCGACTGCTAATCTCGATAACACGTTCATATTTAACGTCCTGGATGACACGATGGCTGAATTGGCAAAGCATCTGGACGGTATCCAGGAGATGCAGGTTCAAATCCTGCTCGTGGCTGTTATTTTCGATTTCACATTTTCCACTTTGTGTTTAATGTATATGGCTAATCATGTCAAATGCTAAAAATATATATAACAATTTCTAAATACATAATTTTAATTTTTTTCTTTCTGAGAAAATGAGAGAGGCACCTTATCAGCGTTAGGCTTAAACAGGGTGTTTGCGAATATTCTTATAACAATAAATATGTTTTTGATCTATATTTTTTAGCATTTGACATGCTCCGCCACTTTTAAAGTATAAATTATTTGAGAATAATTGAAATGAAAATAATTCTCAAATAATTTATACTTTAAAAGTGGCGGAGCATGTCAAATGCTAAAAAATATAGATCAAAAATGTTTAAAAAATCGCGCCATCAAATAGTATGAATTTTAATTGCAAAATTAAACTTACTATATCGGTTTAATGCATGTAAATGCTTCCGATAGATGGCGCTGGTCGTAAAGACAAATGTAATAAGGAGATTGGGATGGTCGAAGTACCTGTACTATAGCTCAGTGGCTTAGAGCACTTCCCCGGATTGGAAAAGACGCGGGTTCGATTCCCGCTAGTACAAAAAATCTCTTTTTCCTTATTCTCAAATAATTTATACTTTAATAAATATGTTTGTTTTTTCTGTTGCCATCCGATAATTCTGTGTACTGACATTTAATTTCTACTTAGAATTTTTTAGACAATGGAAGTAGCATTAATTAGTTTTGTTCAGTGACACAAGAGTCACAAGACTACCTTGTGATAACACCGAGGAACACATATTGTATATCGAGTTCGATGCCCAGCCTGAGGTCGAAACTTCGCAAGGTGGCTATTCATAATAAACTAGCCTATGCCCGCGGCTCTGCCGCAAAACCTAGTTTTAAGGTTACACTACCCTGTTCGTTGACCCGAACGACGGGGTGTGCGGTCAGGAACATTTTTTCCCACCTCAACTAAAAAAAAAGGTTACATCTCCGGTTCCTAGTACATCGTACTAGCTTGATAAATCGTATACCAGTTTTTAAGTCTAATCAAAAGTTGCATCAACCTGTTCACATCTAAAAAAAATTGTTTTGTGTTCAGACACGCCTATAAAGCCTAATACAGTCATTCCTCAAACATCTTAAATGTACAGACACCGATCTGTTACAGCTTTATAATATTTACTATGTTATTGTAGAAACCGCACTACAAGTTGCCCAGCTAAATCATATTTAAAAAATAAAAGATCAAAATTGTAATCTTAACAAAACCTTAAATATTTAACAGTTCATAATACAGTGCAGTTTAAAATTCAAGACAGCGTTTAACCATTTCGAAGACTAAAGGAAACTACGTTCTCGGATAGAATCGGGAAGCAGGTTGAGTAATATCAGATATTGTAGTTTGTTCTGTTGCATACAGTGATCTTGTGGCTTCTGCTGCATTGAATGCTAAAGACAAGTTGAATAATACTTTTGGCTATTGGATATTTTTATCACTGAAATTGAGTATAAACTGATTCTATATAAATATAATGGTTATCTTTGAGCAGCCCCTTCTCAAATAACACTAGATATAATTAAATAACGGATATTTGTGAAAGTGAAAAAAAAGAAATGTTTACTGCGAGCGGGATTCGAACAATTGCGATAGGTGGCGTCACTGAGACTACCTATTGGATGTCTATTAGTCGTAAACACATCTAAAAGCAATTGTGAAGTGGAGATTCGGAGGCGCTTATCGAAATTCTGTATATTTGTTTACAATTTTTCACTGATCGTTGAAGGAAAACATCGCGAGAAAACCTGCATGCCTGGGAGACTTTCTCGACGGCTTTTGAAGTCTGCCAACCGGCTCTTGGCCTGCGTGGTGAACTATGGCCTAAACCCTCTCATCATAGCACAGAAAACAGGTTGCAAGAAAAACATAATAAAACAGGTTAATCTTTTGTAATAATTATCTAGATTAACACAAAGTGTGAAAATGTGATGAAAATAACAGTCTGTGTCACACATTGATTCTTAACGTCTTGGGTGACGCCTGCGTCATCTGTCGGAAGTGAAATGAAAATGAATGAAATGAATGATCGAAATTAGCGGTCCCGAGCAATTGTATCCAGAAGATGCAGGTTCAAATCCTGCTCGTTTATTTTCGATTTCACATTTTCACACTTTGTGTTAATTTATATGGCTAAGCATGTCAAATGCTAAAAAAAATATTGAAAATATCAAAATATAATTATCCAGTTTTCACTTAACAGGGAGTCATAGCCAAAATACTCCACCTCCAGACAAAAATTCTCAGCTCAGCGTGCTATGGAGCGGGCTATGCTTGAGATCTATCTACGTGATAAGATCCGTAATACGGAAATCCGGAGGAGAACGGGAGTGACCGACATAGCCCGCCGGGTCAGCATGCTAAAGTGGCAATAGGCAGGCCACATCGCTCGACAAACCGACAACCGTTGGGGAAGAAAGGTTCTCGAGTGGCGACCGCGTAATGGACGGCGCAGTGTAGGACGGCTTCCCACCAGGTGGACCGATGACCTGGTCAAAGTCGCAGGCAGTCGTTGAATGCAGGCGGCACAGGACCGTTCGCTGTGGCGTTCTCTTGGGGAGGCCTATGTCCAGCAGTGGACGATGAAAGTCTGATGGATGGATGGATGGAGACCATAATTTCGGTCATGATAAATATTTTGCTTGCCCAAACACAAGTGCACTGTCTGTTCACTCACTCTCTTAGTTCGATGGGACAACATTCCGACACAACCAGAAACAGATTAGTTGCAGGATTAACGGCTTTACATGCTTTCCGAGCTTCGGGGGTGAAACACCACCAACTCCCTAACTCTAGGCTGCTATCTCCTCCTTAACCACTGAAGGAATGTAATATGGTTCCGGTGGCCCGCCAATAAGGGCGGAGAGACGGCACACGGTGGGTTTCGTTAGTGGGTGCGAACCTCAAACTACCCTGTTCGTTGCCTCGAACGACGGGATGTGCGGTTAGAAACATTTTTTCCCGCCATAACAAAAAAAGGCGGCTGTCTCCTTGTCCCCTGTAATTTTTTGTTGGCCCAAGCCAGGAATCAAACCCGAAATGTTATGATCCGCAGTCAGTCACTACCAGTAAACCACCAAGGCATAATCTGTATATTGTTTTACTAATTATTATCACTAAGTTTGCTAATCAGCAATAATTTGACGTGGTGAACTATAATTATATAGCCTAATTTCCTTTCAGTCTGAGAAGAAATTTTTGCTCACCACCGGGAAATAAGGACTTGAAAAAATACTATATATGCTAAAACTGCCTCTGTGGTGCAGCGGTAGTGTGAGTGACTGCTGGTCATGAGTTCTCGGGTTCGATCCCCGGGTTGGGCAGTAAAAAGAAAAATTCTCAGTAGCAGCCCGGAGCTTGGAATTGTGCCTGGTAGACGGCAATAGGCTCGTCTCCTATTACGTGGGATTTAATCATAGCTAGCGAACCGTGGATTCACCTCTGCCTACTGTAACGGAACAGAATCATTCGAGAACCTTTCGCGAGCGGCTCGCATATATAAGGAGCCGACGGCCGGTGCACGGGGCATAAAATATTATAATTAGTAGGTGTTAGACAGAACATCAGTTAGTGTGTACGTCGACACAGTCTTCCTGGTGAATTTTTATCGCCATTTGGTATTTGTACCTGAGGTCAGCCCTCATACTTTGTTAGGGTGAATGCTAACTTCTGTTTGTATTTGTTCGGATAGGTGAGGACGCTTTGGACTGCCTCAGGCCTGCCAGCCCTAAGGATGGGGTAGTGCAGGCATGGCTCCTGTGAGCTTCGGGTCTTCTTCTTCGTCTTCGTCTTCCTACGTGTCGTCTTATCGTCATTTCCCGCTTCCCGAATACACATTTGGAGGTATACCTACGTGATCGTGAGACGCCATTTTGATGTACCGTGTGTACCTTCGTCACCGGCGTACTTGGTGAGGTACCTCTTAATTTACTTGTATACGATCGTGGCTATGCGGGGCTAATCCCGACGTGGTGACATAAATTTATCCCACTGTGATGCCACGCGGGATATGAACACAGCACGTGTGGCCTGCATCTAAACCACTGTACCATTACTGATCGGAACCTAGTGGGATGCGACCATGAGAGATTTAAACAGTAAATGCTATTTGTTATAATATAACTACCATAAATTCTACCACCAACCGAATAGTTGTATATTCAATGTGGATTACCATATGTGTTTAATAAATGTCTCATATGTTTCCTTTGATCTACCGCCCTTCTGGCTGATATTTATATACTAATATTGGGTTTAAATATTGTATGAAATTTTTATAAGGAAAACCATCGCTTAGCTAACTATAAACAGTTTGCCAACGCAGAGATACAGGCTCGGCGTAATTTTGTCGAGAAAAATAAAATATGTTTTAAAATACGTCTCTTTTTCCTTATTCCCAAATAATTTGTACTTTACAAAGTGGCGGAGCATGTCAAATGCCAAAAAATATAGATCAAAAATGTTTAAAAAATCGCGCCATCAAATAGTATGAATTTTAATTGCAAAATTAAACTTACTATATCGGTTTAATGCATGTAAATGCTTCCGATAGATGGCGTTGGTCGTATAGACAAATGTGATAAGGAGATTGGGATGGTCGAAAGATCTGTACTATAGCTCAGTGGCTTAGAGCACTTCCCCGGATTGGAAAAGACGCGGGTTCGATTCCCGCTAGTACAAAAAAATCTCTGTTTCCTTATTCCCAAATAATTTGTACTTTAATATGTATTAATTGTTTGGGTGGTTCTCATTCCGCCAAGTTTTTGTCTATCTAAAATTTCATGCACGGTGTGTCATCGTTGCAGGCCCCATACTACCCTGTTCGTTGCCCCGAACGACGAAGTGTGCGGTTAGGAATATTTTCTCCCGCCTTAACAAAAAAAAAAGATTATGTCATCGTAGGCATCATTCGTTGCTCCATCCAAATGGTTTCGGGGAATTAAGTTCTTTGGTGGGTGGTGCAGGTACGGGTTCATCAACGAGTGGAGCTGGTGAAGGCTCAACAGAAGAGAGTGCAGCAAACCCTGCTCCAGTAGTTTGCTTCTCTTCTAGTGGCATAGCAATGCGTAGTCAGGTCCTACTTGCGACAGCGCTCGTACAACCTGAAAACATAAACAGGGATAAATATACGATCAGGGCTTTGCTTGATCAAGGTGCTCAAGCGTCCTTTATTACGGAAGCAACAGCTCAGTACTTATGTCTCAAGAGGATCTCTGTTACAGGGAATATTTCAGGATTGCAAGGGAATCAAAACATTTCAGTAAAAGGGAAGACTATATTGAAGTTTAGTTCAATTTATAATCCTGCAATTAAAATAATAGTAGAGGTTTATATTCTAAAATCAATAACTACTCTTCTTCCAAGTCGGCAATTGGTAAAAGCTGAATGGGTATGTGACATACAATTGACTGATCCACAATACAAAATACCGAAAAAAATAAATGTGTGTTGGGTTATGCTTTTTATTGCTTATGTCTATGGGCAAATAATCCAGGAGGGGATTATAAGGGGACCAGATAACAATTTGGTAGCGCAGAGTACATCATTGGGGTGGATTCTTTCAGGTGTAGCAATGGATTTACACCAACCTACATGAAATGTTGTTGTAATGTATTCCTGTGTGGGGTATAACGTGTTGTTAAAGAGGTTTTGGGAATTAGAAGCCGATCCGAAGCCTAATAAACGGAATATACTTACTGAAGAAGAATCACGATGTGAGGAGTTCTTCAATGAAACTACCACGAGGGATGCAGATGGTCGCTATGTGGTAAGATTGCCAATTAAGAACAACGAATTGGATCTAAAAATATAAAACATTAAGAAAGTCGCGAAAAAGAGATTACATTTTTTGATAAATAAACTAGAAAAGAATCCTAATATGAAGGTGAGTTATAAGCAAGTTATAGATGAATATTTAATGTTAGATCACATGGAAATTGTACCGGAGAGTGCGATTAATAATCCAAAAGCAGTGTACTTACCTCATTTCGCAATACTGCGGCTTAAAAAGGAAACTACTAAGAGAAGAGTTGTTTTTGATTCCTCTTGCAAAGCTGAAAATGGTGTATCTTTAAATGATCGGTTAATGGTTGGGCCAAAGCTGCAACCCGAGTTAAGACATTTACTAATAAAAAGGAGGATAAATCGTATTTGTCTATCTGCGGATATCATAAAAATGTATAGGCAAATAAAAGTGGCAAAAGAGAACTTTGATTTCCAACGCATACTCCGGAAAGAAAACTCAAAACAAGATGTGAAGAATTACAGACTTACGAGAGTCACCTTTGGGACAGCATCAGCTCCATATCTTGCAGTGAAAGTACTGCAACAAGTTGCTAAAGATGAAGGAGCAGCTTATCCGATGGTGGCGAAAAGATTCATAGAAGACTTTTATATGGATGACCTGTTAACTGGATGTGATACAGTGGACCAAGGAGTAGAAATTTATGAACAGATGAATGCATTGTTAGAAAAAGGTGGGTTTAAGCTACAAAAATGGTCTAGCAATAGTAACGAGTTATTGGACAGGATCGTAAGTAGCAGGGACAGAATAGGTAAGAAGGAAAGAAAAGAAGAGGATTTAATGTTAAAGATAGATGATCTAATGAAACTATTAGGACTTACCTGGAACAGGAAGATGGACGCCTTTCAATACACGGTGACAGTGCAGCAGCCTCAGGAACCTATGGAATCTATAACAAAAAGAAAAATATTATCAGACATAGCTCGGTTATTTGATCCACTTGGTTGGTTAGCACCAAGTGTAATACTTGCTAAAATCATGATTCAAAAGCTGTGGTTATCGGGATTAAAATGGGATGAAGCAGTAATGAGTAATATATTAAAAGAATGACTTACCTATCGCAGAGAACTTACAGAACTTCCCAAGTTACACATTAATCGTTGGTGTCACACAACTTTGAATAACACTTTAATGGAATTGCACGGGTTCTGCGATGCCTCCAAGCTAGCATACGCTGCTGTTGCTTATTTGAGGGTCTTAGATAAAAACGGGATTGTTCATGTATCAATTATAACTGCTAAATCTAAGGTAGCACCAATAAAGCAAATCTCTATACCAAGGTTGGAACTCTGTGGAGCAGTACTTGTCACGAAGCTTTTAGTTGAAGTTGCAGAAGTTCTTAGGTTACCTAAACAATGTATAAACGCATGGACTGATTCAACAGTAGTACTTTCGTGGCTCAACAGTCGTCCTAGTCGCTGGCAGATGTTTGTAGCGAATCGGGTTTCTGAGATTCTAACAACTCTGAAAGCTAATCAATGGTTACATGTGCAATCAAAATTAAATCCTGCTGACTGTGCGTCAAGAGGTTTCAGACCTTTAGAA
Source organism: Leucoma salicis (assembly GCA_948253155.1). Lineage (NCBI taxonomy): Eukaryota > Metazoa > Arthropoda > Insecta > Lepidoptera > Erebidae > Leucoma > Leucoma salicis. The sequence continues at coordinate 4,310,409 of OX411820.1, read as the reverse complement.
TTAGTAAGTAGCAAGTTATGGTTTGAAGGTCCAGCATTTTTGCATGAAAGTGAAGTTAGATTTAATAGACTGAAAAATATAGAAACAGATTTAGAAGAAATAAAAGTTAATTTAGTTGCTGAGAAGGAAGATATAATTTGGGGTAAACAACATTGATTAGAATAATAGTATATATGAGATGGGTGTTATCATGGAGAAAGAATAGAGAATATACAACAGGATTTTTAACGCCAGAAGAGGTATGGGAAGTAATGGATACTTGTTTTAGAAAATGCCAAGCAGAGAATTTCAGTAATGAGTTGAAGATAATAAAAGGTCTTAATTTTAGAAAATTTAGAGGTCGATTAAAGTCGTTAAAACCATATATAGATAGAGAGGAAAATCTAAAAGTAGGAGGGAGACCGGAAGAAGCACTGCTGAATGAAGAGAGGAAACTTCCTTTGTTATTTCCAAAAAAGTCGGATTAACCAAATTAGTGATAGCAGATGCGCATGCTAAGACGCTACACGGGGGAGCTCAACTAATGCTATCAACCTAAGGTCTAGATATTGTATACTAGTACAACTCATGTACGAGCTTGCGTTAAATGGATCCGGTATTCAGCAAAGGCACAAGGGCACATACTACACAAATCTACACTTTCACGTTGGTAAACCTTTGCTTGCGATACCTGACCACAACTTGTAAGTCAGGAAACATATATTATGTAGCCTTCATCGATGGCAGCTAACGCAGAAAATGTTGCAACATTTTTGGCGACGCTGGTCACATGAATATTTGAACACAATTCTACACCGGTATAAGTGGGCTTCACAATCACCGGAACCTGAGTTAGGGGATATAGTGCTCGTGAAAGAGGATGATTTGCCACCATCTAAATGGCTATTAGGTAGACTGATGGTATAACTCGAGTAGTATTGCTGCGTACTAAAAAGCAACTGTCATAAAAAGGCCTTTTTCTAAAATTTGTGTCTTGCCAAAGTCTAATGATTGTAGTGTTTAATATAGTAAATTTAAGATCAAATTTGTCAATTTGCTCTTGGTGGGCGGAATGTATAACTAGGATTTATCTACATGTCACAATAGATGGCGTAGAGTAAAAAGCTGTATCGCGCTTTTAAGATTTGTTACTAAACAATATAAATAGTTTAAGTTATTAAAATAAAATTGTTCTCGTTCAGTGACAGTGTTGTTTTACTCGTGAAGATCTACCAAGGAACAAGTTCACCTCTGAACCCGCTCTCCCGGGACTAATGGTTAAACAATCAGTGTTTAATAAATTTATTTATTTTCAATTGTCTTAAGTTATTTAATTTACAGCAGTATCACCCTGTCCTATGTAATATCAGTTTAGGTAGGATAGTATTTTTTTTTCTTTTCACGTAACCCACGTTATTTTTAAGCCAGTAAAGCTTATACTGGCTGTGTAGCTTCGTTATACTGGCCCACGTCAAATAATTGCTGGGTTAAGTATTTTTAGGGGACACTACCCCTTCGGGGAATATACACGTGATGCTATGCTATGTTTTTATGTTATGAAAACATAATTGTAAAGGTAAAAAACTTTAATTTTTGAGTCATCAATGCGTTTTGTAATTCTAGAAACTGATTTGTGTGATTATAATCTCTGTTCAAATAATATCCATCATGCTGACTCCAATACGCCGATATTTGTGGTGGTACCGTGGCTTAAATCGTCCCCTTCTCTATAATTTGACGAAGGGTCGGGCAATATTTGTGGTGACTCGTTGACCTTGTCCTAAGTCGATGGCTCCTTTAGCGGATACAATGACTATTTTACTTGAGTATATTTTGTAAAGTGTGAAGTATTTTAGTCACAGCGAGTATTTAATTAATGGTAATTGGTAGTTGGTTATCTTTAAACTATTGTAATTTATATTCAGTTTTAGCTTATGTCGAAACTAGCCCAAAGAGTAGAATAATCTAAAAAAAGAACTAGCCTCCAGTCTTAATACGTCACTTATGTCAAAGCTAGCCATATTTTGATTTTAACATGGCACCATCTGTCACCATTTCTGTCACTTTTTATGCACTATTTGCAAGGCACAAGATATTTTTGAATGATGTGTTCAGGAATTGATGCTGTACGTCGAAAGAAAAAAATATTGATTCAAAAACCAAAAAAATAAGCACCAGTAGTAAATAATGATTGTAAAAATCCGTAGTGTGCTATTTACAATATCAATGCTGCAACTATTTGTAACATTTGATAATTATGAAGGTCACTTGACTCTAACGACAAAAAATTGTGTCTTTTTATTCAATCTTCAAAACAAATCCTTTATTCAAAAAAATTTTTTACTAACCCATTATATTTTTGGAAGAGATCAAGGAGTGTGTGGGGTGTCCACACTATGGGATAGACGAGAAAAAACATCCCTACTTTACGTGGTACCTTAATTTTTTTTAAGATTTTATTTTATTATTTAATCGGCGTAATTAATATGTAGCTATATTCATGCTAAATTACAGCTTTCTAGTGGTAAGTCTCTGAGCAAACAGCGGACAGACGAACATGGCCAAACTATAATAAAATAAAATAATAAATAAATATTCACGGACATTTCACACAACGTCCTCTGGGTCCAAACTAAGCTTAACGCTTGTGCTATGGGTACGATTACGAATATAATAAATATATTACTTTTTTGTTAATACATATATAATACTTTGGAAAATCCAAAACTGCACGCCTCATTATCTTCATTTTTCACAATAAAATTGATTATTTGATAAGTAACTAATAATTTATTGGTCTTACTGTAGTTTTCAATAAATCACATAGATAGCTCTAATTTCAAAAAGTAGTAATGAGATTCTCATGTCACGCCATCTAGCGCTAATTTTAAGAAATACTTCTATAATGGTCTATAGAAATAGTTCAAATAGTTCTCACGAAATAAGGTATATAGCGCTGGTTTTAGTGTCGAGTCGAGCGTAAATATTCACATTTTTTTTTATTTAATAACAATTAAACCACATCGAATAAGACCGTGAAAAGTGATAGGGCTCTATTCGTAATTATACTGAAGTGTAAAAGATAAAAGACTCGATTAGTAAAGTATTTCGGTCATTATCGTGTTAACATACATTCTCTGAACATACCTACAACACACGGACGTCCAAGACAGACCTTTTTTAAACAGTTTTTTAACTAGTTTAAATAACAGAAATGGTATCAAAAATATCATTAACGTTAAAAGTAGTGTTTTTCTTGATATGTGTGTGTATATATTATTTTACAAGTGCAATATATGATAAATAGAGACATTTTAAATTTGAAAAATCAGTTGTTCTGCGTGATGCAAGAGTAATACACACCTCAACACTTCGCTTATGAGGCGTGCAATAGATAGGAAACACCCCTATAAGAGTTCCAATGTAAGAAAATGGCCTAAGCCCAACTGTGGAATAGTTCTGATAAATACTGGGATGATAGTGATGATTTTATTGCTCAGTGCCACGACTAACAAGTTTTTCTCGAGGCATATACATATACCAAGACGTGGCTGGACATAGAAAAATGTTACATTAGTATGTGTAATGTGCGTTGACCGTCTCGTCGCCCACGAGTTTGCCTTTTGATTAATCTTGGCACTTGTCCCGAGAGGGTAGACCGAGAACCTTTTTTCATTGTCATTTGCTAACTATAATTTTCACTGGAAAACACATTCCAAAAACATTCTCAACTTTTGCGATTGCTCGCAAATAATCCGGTTTTTTTAATGTTTATAGTGGCAAACGAACCATAACCCACCTTGTGGTAGAATAACTGCGAACAGGGTTTAACTCCTACAATTCTGCAGCAGCCGAGCATGTCAAATATTTTAGAAAATGTATTTTTTTTGTTAAGGCGGTAAAAATATTCTTAACCGCACACTCCGTCGTTCGGGGCAACGAACGGGGTAGTGTGGGGCCCTCACCCACTAAAGAAACCCGCCGTGTGCCGTCTCTCCGCTTTTATTGGCAGGCCACCGGAACTATATTACATTCTTCAGTGGTCATTGTCCATAATACCTGTACTTATATTTATAACATTAACTACATCATTCTATCTGTCTGAACGCAAAAAAAAACTCAATAACCACCAGAGAGATTTTCATGCGTTTCGCCAAAATAGATGGTGTGTTTAATGAGGAAGGCTCAGATATACGAGTACTACTCTGTCAAGAAAGTACCGGGAAAAGATCCATAATACACTAAATTTTTGTTATTCATCCAAATTTATTTTATCACCTTCAAAATATGCTCCTTCAGAAACGATAGACTAACGCCAACGAATAATCCAATAATCAAAACATTTTTAAACGCTGTTTCCGGAATTGACTTCAGTTCTCGCCGCGAATTGTCCTTTATGTCTTCTACCGATTGAAAATGGGTGCCACGAAGTGGTAATTTGAGTTTAGGAAAAAGAAAGAAGTCAGCTGGAGTCATATCTGGTGCATATGGTGTTTACTCGATGGTATTTGTTGAGTGTTTGGACAAAAATTCATTCACAATGATGGCCTTGTGCGAAGGCGCATTATCGTGGTGCAAAATCCAAGAATTTTCTTTCCACAAATCAGGCCTTTTTCGTCGAATTTGCTCTCTTAAACGCCGCATAATGCTCAAATAATATTTTTTATTTACCGTTTGAACTTCTGGCTATAATTCCGAGTGCACAACACCGCGATAGTCTAAGAAAACAGTCAACATGACTTTGACTTTTGATCGCCTTTGGCGTGGTTTTTTCGGTTTCAGTTCAGTTGGAAGTCGCCACTCCGAAGCTTGTTGACTAGTTTGCATGTCAAACTCGTAAACCCACGTCTCGTCACCAGTAACAATGCGTTTCATAAATGTTGGGTCGGAATTGACTCGTTCTAGCATGTCCTCAGCGAATCTCATGCGATTGAGTTTTTGGAGAAAATACAGGCCTTTTGGGACTAGCCGAGCGGAAACATGTTTCATACCCAAGTGATTATTTAAAATGATACGGATCGACTCGTGAGACACAGAAAGTTCGGCGGCCATCTCTCTCAAAGTTGAATGAGGACTTTCAGTCACTATTACCTTCACTTTTGCAATGTTAACTTCATTTGCAGATGCTGATGGCCTACCAGAGCGAGGCAAATCTTCCATCACATCTCGACCGCTTTTAAACGCTTTGTACCACTCATAAGTACGTGTTTTTGATAAAGTCGATTCACCATAAACCTTCTGTAACATTTTCAGTGACTCCGAATACGAAATTCCATTAGCGATGCAAAATTTAAGAGAAACTCTTTGTTTGATGTTTTTGTACATTATGAAATTCGCAATATACACTAGATATGATATAACTAAGACAGTACTGTATTTAATATAAATAAAAGATGCAACTCAAACTCCGCGCCAAAATGGATAAGAGTTGTGCCAATTTAACAACAATAAAAAAAAAACAAAAAATTGAATTTGGAACCATAAACAAAAATCATCCATTCCCAATACTTTCTTGACTGAAAGTATTATTATTTAAGGATTTATGGAAATTGGCTGAAGTATGAAGGTTATTGAACATATCGGAAAAATCATACCGACGAGTTTTACTGACGTGCGCCACATAAACCAATGCATTTATATGACATCAAACTAGTCAAATAAAAATATATAATAATATGCAATTTGTTACTAAATAAAGAAAATATAACTACACTCGCAATTTAATCTTCTAAAATCAACGCGTCAGTGCCACTTTACTTCGACAGGTCAGAAAAATTGGACGTTAAACATACGTTCTAAAATAATATTGGCGCGAAATGGACGTTAAAGTCAAACGAGAAATAATATTTTGTACAAACTTTTACGTGTTACTAGTGCAGGCGGGCCTTAATATATCTTTTAGAAAGGAAACAGTACTGACAAGATACAATATGTATTGTAATATCTGTACTACTTGCCGTACGACCGCTACTAACATTTTTGTTTGTAAACTTTTATATACAAGGAAATTTTAGCTGTTATTTTGGCCAATTCTCAGTTTGTACATTTAGACAGATTTATGACTAATCTGGAAAGTACTTATTGTGTTATTTTTCAATATAATAATGTAGATTTTACGTCATCAATCTATAATATAGGTACTTAAATAACTTGTATTCTCCTAACTATTATAAAGCTGTAACAAAATTGTGTCTGTACACTTAAGATATTTGAGAAAAAAGTGACTATAAAATATAGGCTAACATTTTTTTTTAGATTTTTTATCTGTTTATCTGTTTGTTCGTTCGCCCATCACGCATAAACTACTAAACGGATTTTGTTGGATAGCTCTTGATTAGACTTGAAAATTGGTAAGTATACATTTATACCGCTACATATCCTGAGTATATCTCAGATACACCTTAAAAACTACATTTTGGCAGCGGCGGAGCCGCGGGAAAAGGCCAGTATAAAATATATACACGAGAAGCCGCATCGCTCGCGTCTTAGTAACTAATGCATACTTTAGTAATCTCTAGAAGTCTAGACTATCCAAAATACGATTTGCGTAAAATCCTTTCTTGCCTTGTGAGGCCGGCTTTAGAATTGTCCCACCCCCCTCTCTACCCACGGGAGTCGTAAGAGCCGACTGAGGGAATACCGGGAGTTTGCGCAGCAGCACTCCCTCGAGTATTAACAATAACCACTGCGATCGCCAACCCACCTGCCAAGCGTGACGATTACGGCATTATCCCCCATGACGGGACCACTCGTTGTGGCGTTCTCTTGGGGAGGCCTATGTCAGCAGTGGACGTTCAAAGGCTGATGGATGGGTGGAAAATCCTTCCTTAGTGCTACAGTATTAAAAAAAACTAGACGTCGCGGGACGTCTAGCAGATGTGAAAACATCGAAATTATTTAGTAGAAATAAAATAATCATAACTTGACAAAGTGGAGTACTTTGTTTGTTTCAAGACGAATCAAACGAGAGAATAAAACGAGAGAAACTCGATAGGGTTGCGTAGTTTCATTACAGAGTTACTGTGGCCACCTTCCAGCTCCATCGTCAGACCTTGGATACAATCTAGAAACAAAGTACTCGTCAAGACAAATCATACGAGCCCAAATTCGATGGAGTTATGTCGTTTTACAACGGAGTTCCTATGGCCACTTCCTAGCTTCATCATCAGACCCTGGGTACCATCTAAAGACAAAGTAGGTACTCGTCAAGACGAATCAAACGATTCCAAACTCGATGGGGTTGCGTCATTTCATTATAGAGTTACTGTGGCCACCTTCCAGCTTCATCATCAGCCCCTGGACACTATCTAGACACAAAGTACAAGACGAATCATACGAGCCCAAACTCGATGGGGTTGCGCCGTTTCATTATAGAGTTCCTATGTCCACTTTCCAGCTCCATCATCAGATCAGCTCCATGTCATCAAAATATTGCATTTTCACGTGCGTGTAAAATTTCAGCTCAATCGGAAACCGGAAAGTGTCTCAAATTTAACTTGCAAGATTTGAACGGGACAAGTAGGTACAATAAAAGCGTCGCCACGCTAACAGCCGATTTTACCCTCCCTCCGCATTAGATGTTTCACATCAAAAACTTACATGTAAATTTTCACGGTAATAGCCCCAAGAATGTGGGCAGTGCGTTGTATGTCAGTCGGTTATTTTATATTTTGCGTATCCCTATAATTTTGTATTTAGATAGAATTTACTTGTCAGATTTATCTAAGTTATGTCCTAAAACATACGTTATTTGTTTTACGAATTCTTTTATAACGGCATCTCGTGGACTTTAAGGCTTGCTATGTTATTATTCTTCTGGTCTGCTGCAGAGAACCATTAGATGCAGTCGCCACAAGATCGCTCACTGTGGTTCTCTCTTATGGACTCCAATCCGTGGACAGTCCGAGCGGTGGACAACAAAAGACAGCAGGCCTACCAAGAACTCTTAGCTAGCGATTCAATTCCGACGCAATTAAAAATAGGTGTGTTTTTGTATTTCGTACCATGATGTCTAATTGAGCGATCTTGTTTAGGTTGTCAAGTAAGTTCATGGTACGAATTTCAATACAAAGATGTCATGTTTGCGATTCAGATTATGTGCTGATTCGGCAAAAAACAAAAGATTGCGTTTTTGACATGTCATGGTACGAAATTGCGATTCAGTTCAGTTTGGGTCCTAAACTAGATCGCAATAAGAGTTCGTGGTAAGCCTGCTGGTGTTATTTGATAGCCACAACCCACTGATTAGCATGTCTACCGAAGCACGGTATCCACAAATAGGTGTCACTGTTTGGTCATCCATCTAATGCCAGCCCAGCAAAAGTTAAGCTTTATGATTGTTCAGATCGTAAGTGCTCAACTACACCAGTCAAACGGCATAAACCTTGTGGAATAGAATAGAAACAAAAGGAATTGACAGTCGGTTACGCTTACATTGTCGAAGTCTTATGTCAATCTCATACATTGATTATTCTATTCTATTCTACTAGCGTTTATGCCACTTGAACAAGGGGACTGAGCTTCGACCTTCTCTTGCCTTTAGTTACGAAACAAAATATGGTATCCGATCTATTGCATAAAACGGTTTGTAACGACATAATAGCTACACGCGTAAAGCCGTCTCTTTTATAGACACCATTTGCCTTCTCCCTCTTAGATTTCACTAATAAAAAATTATGAAAATAATGTCTTTATACACAGGTAGTATTGTCCTACATCAACTTGGATAAAGGAGTTATTTTAAACCCCCTCTATTACTCGGATAGTCATGTGCTGTTCAAATATAATAAATAGTGTAATAAATAAGATTAACAGTGCATAAGAAAGCACGTTTCGTGGACAGTGATGTAAATGCACACGAACTGGAGTTTGGGGTAAAATTGCACCGGCGCGAACACTTAAATATCGTATAAGTGAGATAATCTAATTAAAAATAAAAGTGAATTTATATCTCACGTGATAAAAAGATATCGGGTTCCATGACACGACACGGTAGCGAAGCGGCAGGGTCACGACAATAGCAAATTTCTTTTGTACATATTAGCATTAGATTTTTTCCTCGACTCGCCTACGCTGAGTTCAGAATTAAGTCAAATAATAGGTCAGTCTTCAGCACATTAATTCTATTCGTAAAAATAGCTATCCGACGAATTGTTCACTTATCCGGGATAAAAAGTTGCCTGTCTTTATCTGGATTCCGGACTTTATCTAGGTATGCTTTCATAATACCACTGAAGGAATGTAATATAGTTCCGGTGGCCCGCCGTTAAAGGTGGATAGACGGCACACGGCGGGCCCCACACTACCCTGTTCGTTACCCCAAACGACGGGGTGTGTGGTTAGGTACATTTTTTCCCGCCTAAACAAAAAAAAAAGGTGTGCTTTCATAATGATCCGTTAGTTACTACGTGAATGCATAACAAACAAACATTTTTTTTTAAGTTATAGGTACTTCTTTTGGCACTTTAGGGAAAAATGATGAGAGTAAATTTTTTTACGATGCGCGCGCACACCGTCACGAAAAACCGACACCCTGAAGTTAGCTATAATCAAAATTTTAGTTTTTAATTAGATAATGCATTATAGTAAAACTTTCAATATATTAAATACCTTTTTTCAATTGTTAGTGTCGTTTTTTCTACAAACGTAGAATAAGGCGAAAGATAAAATTTTTGAAAAGATATTATTATCTTGTTATGCCAAAGAAGTATAACTTCTAACGCGTGTACATAAGTACACACACACACACACACTTTTTATTAGATTCGATTCTAATTCTACCCTCGACTCGTCTCCTTTGAGTTCAAAATTAAGTCAAAAAGATAGGTTACTCTTCGGCACATTAATTCTCTTAATAAAAAATGATATCCCCCAGGGACTACCCAGTTTTCCGGGATAAAAAAAAGGCTGTCTTTAACTGGATACCGGAGTACCTATATTGTATCTAGTTATGCTAAATTTTATAATAATTCGTACTACGTGATACAACACAAACGACTTTTTTACATTTATAACGTAGTAAGGATTATGTGCCGTGTGGGGCCGGCTTTAGAATTGTCCCACCCCTTCTCCACACATAATCCTTACTACGTTATAAATGAAATGTATGTCGTAAGAGCCGACTGAGGGAATACTGGGGGAGTGGGCAGCAGCACTCCCTCGAGTATTAACAACATCCACTGCGGCCGCCAACCCGCCTGCCAAGCGTGGCGATTACGGCACTGGGGTTAGTGCCGTAATCGTAAATGCATATGAGCGAAACAGCACAGGACCGCTCGTTGTGGCGTCTCTTAGGGAGGTCTATATCCAGCAGCAGTGGAAGTCAAAAGGCTGATGGATGGAAGAATTATGTGCCCTATAAATTTTAATAATTTATTATTACAAACTTACGTTATGCAAATAACTACCTACTGTATATACGTTACAATGGAATGGTATCGTTTCCTGGCTCCTTAAAAGCACTTAGATATAATATAATAAACAAGAAATGTACAACTAAGTATTCTGAAACTATAACTATACCTCTCCCATGAGACTATACTGCCATCGCTAGAGTAGATGTCAAGTTCGTTTTGTTCGGTAATCACTAGGGACCATAGACATCTTAAACTGTATACTAGAAGCGAATTACTGCGTCTTGTCGCTAATTTTTATACAGGTACTTTGTCAATTTGTCAAGTATTTGAACTAATTGTTCTGTAATGTCTTTGTTATGTCGGCATTCGACTCTTAAGCAAACAAAACATTGTACCTAACTGCACACCCTGTCGTACGGGGCAACGAACAGGGTAGTGCAGGGCTTTCTTTCCCTACCACTGAAGTAATGTAACATGCTCGTACTTCCAGTGGCCCGCCAATAAAGGCGGAGAGACATCACACGGCGGGTTTATTTAGTGAGTGAGGACCCCACACTACCCCGTTCATTGCCCCGAACGACGGGGTGTGTGGTTAGGAACATTATTTCCTGCCTCAACAAAAAAAAATGGCCTTCTTGCCCTGCCTTCCTAGATATTGAATACGTACAAGTGGTATCCGTGGATCTCGTAAGAGATGACTAAGAAATAAGAAATTATCACGAATGCATTACTGATTGTTGGTTGGTTACTAAACCACTGAAGTAATGTCACATAGTTCCAGTGGTCAGGCGGAGAGACGGCACACGGAGAGTTTATTTTTTAGGTCCCACACCACTCTGTTCGTTGCCCCGAACGATGGGGTGTATTAAGTACATTTTTTACCGCCTTAACAAAAAAAAGAGAGTACGTTGCTAAGTGGAATTACTCATGTATTATCGGTCCAAGTGGGTCTGTACCACCTTCTCCCATGTGACCGAGCACAAAACAACTATGTGTGGTGAGAAATGGTAGTAACAATAGACAGGCATCCATCCATTCATTTCCTATCCACTTGAGTCTAATAATGGCGATGATCACTTGAGCAGGCACTCATCAGGTGAGCCGTAGCTTATCTCCAACCATTACCAATCAAATCTTTTTAGTTTATTTATTTTATTTTATTAACCAACGGTTATTTACACTGCGTGTATCAATAATCTTAAAAAAAGAATCTATATTATAGAGCTATAACAGAGCTGTGGTTGGTTGCGGCGAATCCGCGGGCAAAAGCTAGAATTTTTATAATTATGATTAGCAGGTAATTATTGAGTGAACAATAGGTGAAATAAACTTAAATTATGAGAGAATATTTTAAGGATAAACTAAAACAAAACTATACAAATATAATATACCTACTAGCCTTTGCCCGCGGCTCCGTTGCAGCCAAATGCAAATTTTTAGGTTATATCTCAGGTTTCTGATATAGTAGCGGGATAAAATGTATACCAGTTGTTAAGTCTAATCAAGAGCTATAAAACAAAAAAAGATGCATCAAAATCAGTTCAGCAGTTTTTGCGTGATGCACGAACAAACACACAGATAAACAAACAAACAGACAAAAAACCTAAAAAAATCGGATTGTGTTTAGACACGCCTATATGGACTAATTCAGTATTTTTTTCTTAAATATCTTAAATGTACAGATATAGTTCTGTTACAGCTTTATAATAGTATAGATGACCATATACCTAATGTTTGATTGAAGAAAAAAGATTCTAATTATATGCAATATTTCGATTTCAATTTTCGCTGTGATAAACCATCTCTAAGCGCACAAACTCTATGCATGGAACTGTTCTCTCAAAGATTGCTCACTCAAATATACATGTTGTTCCTCATCAATGTAATCGATATTCTGTTTATGTAGCATCTACGTTGCTTTGTGGAAAGAGGCGGCACTTTGTTACAGAAAATGCCAATTGCACTCCAGAGATCTATCTTGCTTTTTAATATTCAAAAACATCAATGCGTTACGAAATCTTTAAGCTGGTATACTACCTCTGCATCCCCTCTTTATTTTCGGATCGGATTAACAAGTGCATGTATTTTTTGAAGTAATCCCAATGAAATAAGTTCATAGTAGGAAAGAAGGGTCTAGATTTCGTGACATTATAATTAGAGAAGGAATCGCAAATATTGTGACGTAGTGTCACATCTCTTACATGATTGGTACTATGTATGTAAATACAACATACTGCACAGATGGCGGAGTGGTTTAGTTACCCGGCCTCCCGCCCGAGTGTTGTGGGTTCGATGCCCATACAAGACAACTCTTTGTGTGATCCACTAATGGTAGTTCTGAGTCTGGGTGTAGTTTATGTCCGTGAAATTGTAAGTTTGTTATAGTCCCCCGCGATTCAAGGATAATTCCTTAGTGTAGGGTGTCCGTGGGGTCTCCCAGTATAACAATAAGAGCCATCCATCCATCCATCAGCCTTTCAACGTCCACTGTTGGACATTGGCCTCCCCAAGAGAACGCCACAACGAGCGGTCCCGTCATGGGGGATAATGCCGTAATCGCCACGCTTGGACGGCGGGTTGGCGATCGCAGTGGCTGTTGTTAATACTCGAGGGAGTGCTGCTGCCCACTCCTCCGGTATCCCTCAGTCGGCTCTTACGACTCCCGTGGGTAGAGAGTGATGGGACAATTCTAAAGCGGGCCCCACACGGCTGACAATAAATATAAATATCTATGTGAGGAGGTTGAATGGAAAATACTACTATCCCCACAACTTCAAGTACAAAATAATACATCGCGACCTCTGCATTTCCACAGCGTGTACGTCCCTAGAATTCTGCCGACAGAATGATCGTAGATGTGCGTCTTTAGCTTTAAGTCTGTGAAAAATCCGCGATGGACTTTTTGCGCGCCATGCAGACTTTTTGTGCGCCGCAGACTCGATCGCACAAAAAGTGTGCCGTCTGCGCTGCACCTTTAGTGTTAATATATAAAGGAAACATAATAACTTAGTTCTTAAGTTATACCTCAGCTTCTCGGTAATCTTTAAACACAAAGTGAAAAATGTGAAATCGAAAATAACAGTCACGAGCAGGATTTGAACCTGCATCTCCTGGATACCGTCCAGATGCTTTTGCCAATTCAGCCATCGTGACAATGGCTCCTGACTGCTAATTTCGATAACACATTCATACTCAACGTCTTTGGGTGACGCCTGCGCCATCTGCCGGAAGTATTTTCATACATTATACCGACCAGGTAAACTTAATTTTACAATTAAGATTTCACCTAATAATGACGCAAACCCTATAAATATTTAGATATTTTTATATATATTTTTAGCATTTGACATGCTTAGCAATTTAGCAATATACATTAAACACAAAGTGAAAAATGTGAAATCGAAAATAACAGTCACGAGCAGGATTTGAACCTGCATCTCCTGGATACCTGGATATAATCTGCCGTGGTTTAGTGGTAGGAGCATGTAGACCGGTATCCACAAGTCATGGAGTCAAATCCTCGCAAATATCTTATTCGATTTCCACAAAATTTGTTCTTGCATGTTGCTGAGCATGACAAATGCTTAAAAAATTACAAAGCATATTATTTGGTTAGAGGTTGTCCAGAAAGGACGAATTCGCCGCGATTCTCTCGCGCGTATTACGCGCGACCGTTGCGTCCACAAGGTGCGTACCAACGCGCGAGCATTTGGGGAGGAATTCAGTACGAAACATGGAGTTGAACGAAGCGGTCACGTTGTGGTTAGCTTACCGTCGCTGGAAGAGACAGAAACGGAGGGAAAATAGAATGTATTTAGTACATCCAATTCTTAATGATAGAATGACACATAGTATGTTTGAAACTTTGTATCCGAAATTAAGACAACATGAGAATAAATTTTTTAACTACTTTCGTATGTCCGTGAAATCGTTTGATGATTTACTTTTATTAATTGAAGAAGATTTATCGCCACATGCAAATTATGTTCCGCGCGAGGATGTTGTTTCAGCAGAACAAAAACTCGTGATAACTTTAAGGTAAGTATTGTTTTATTCATAATCTCTTATAATACTAATACAGTATTTTAGGATACAAAATCAGGTTTACTAATAAAAACGAATTAAATATAGTATCAGATTAAATATAATAATTAAACAATGTCATGGTTTTGGAAGAGGTCAAGACATTCACTATCCTGAGAATCTCTTGATGATGTTGATGGAGAATTTACGTATAATGCTGCCTGTGAAGATCTTGGCACTGAAATAGAATTTCGGCCTTGCCATGCTGTTATGGATGGCGTTTCTGGGTCATATTCTTGAAAAGTAAATTCATTTGGTCTTGAAGGTTGTGCATGGTATCGTGGTCGAACCGGAATTGAAGATGAAGCCGAACTGTTAGTATAATACGAATCATTTGAATACACAGTTGATTGCGAAGATTGTTGAGCCGCTTGCAAAATTTTCATTAATTCAATTTTTACTGCTATACGATTGGCCTCGGGTACCTTAAGTAATTCTTTGTGTAAAGATAAACAGAACAGTTTGTCATCATCACCTTCCGTTACGCTGGAAACCAGTGGTTGTTGTTGATTCCTAGTGCTTATATTGTTTTTAATTATGTTCAGGAATTCAGCATCAGCGGCAGTCATTTTCTTTCTTTTAATGTTTTGATTCGGTGGCCTCATTATGTCTTCCCTTGCGTCTGCTGTAGACTCTTCGTTACCTGTCTCTGAGTTTTCAGAGGTGTCTTGAATATTGCTTTCTGTTTTTTTATTACGTACTGACCTTTCGAGAAACATAAGACGTTGAAAATATATATATTGAATCTTCGAAGCTCCAGATCCTGAAGGTGCATTCTTTGTTTTTTTCATTTCACGAACAAATGTGTCGCGAAGGCCTTTCCACTTTTTTTGAAGAGTATTACCTGAAATTAACAATTTAACAATAATTTTTCAATTTTCTTTCAGGTACTTAGCAACTGGCTGTTATTTTGCTGACTTACATTATGCCTATAGATTAGGGAAATCAACTGTAATTGACATCGTTCAAAAAACTGTATATGTTATTTGGAATAAGTTAAAAGACAGAATAATGAAAGAACCTTCGACAGAAGAGTGGATGGAAATCGCAAGAGGATTCGAAAAATATACAAATTTTCCTAATTGCATTGGAGCAGTTGATGGCAAACATATTAGAATTATAAAACCTTTAGATTCCGGCTCTATGTTCTACAATTATAAACATTTTTTTTCGACTGTGCTGCTTGCCGTATGTGATGCAAATTATTGTTTTATCTGTATAGATGTTGGAGCATGGGGGAAGAGCAATGATTCAATGATTTTTAAAAACTCCACATTCTTCAAAAAACTCACGGAAAAATCTTTGAACATTCCGGGACCAAAACCAGTATCAGAAATTCGTACAACACGTTTACCTCATGTTATAGTTGGAGATGAGGCATTTAGCTTATCAGAACATATTATGCGACCATATTGCGGCAAGAATTTAACCAAAGAAAAACGAATATTTAATTACCGCCTCTCTAGAGCAAGACGTTATATTGAGTGTTGTTTTGGAATCCTGGTAAACAAATGGCGAATATTTCACAAACCACTCAATGTACATATTGAATTTGCGCAAAACATAATTAAAGCTTGTTGTGTTCTTCACAATTACGTCAGGTTAAGAGATGGATACAGATACGAAGACACATTGTTCGAAACAGCTCTAGATGGTCTGAGTACGACTACAATTCGACCTGGTGTAAGGTCTCGAAACACGAGGGATATATTCGCTGATTATTTCATGAAGAAAGGTCGACTGCCGTGGCAAGACAAAATGATCTAATTTTCTTTGTTTGTTACTAATCAATAAAATAATAATAATTACTTACCTAAATCTTTCTTTTTTTCCTCGGAGTCTTCTTTATCAGAAAATATTAACACCAATTCTTCCCAAGACCTACGTTTTAAAATCCTATTAGCATAATCAGGTGATTCCAAATCCCATATCGCCGGTCTTTTTTCTATTTCGTCTATAAACAATTCCGTGTCAAAATTTTGGCGCTCCATTTCCCTCGATACGTGCACTCGCTCTAGAG
Source organism: Leucoma salicis (assembly GCA_948253155.1). Taxonomy (NCBI): domain Eukaryota; kingdom Metazoa; phylum Arthropoda; class Insecta; order Lepidoptera; family Erebidae; genus Leucoma; species Leucoma salicis. Next base: position 4,293,972 of record OX411820.1, on the reverse strand, counting down.
TTTGCGCGTTAACTGGACGCAACAAGGCGTCCCTAGTATCTCGACTCGCGCGCAATACGCGCGAATCAAGCGCGAGTCGAGAGTCTGGCGTAGTGCACGCGATTTACGCGCGTATTTTGAATTCGCGCGATGCTTGTGGACGCGATGTATTGATGTCTAGTACCTCGACAACGCGCGTATGAATTCGCGCGATACGATTCGCGGCGAATTCGCCCTTTCTGGACAAGGTCTTAATTTCCTTGCTTGCTTCCAATCGAGCGTATTCGATGATGACATTGTCAAATCTTAATACGTCATCACAAAATAAGTTAATAAATACTACCTATTGCTAATATTGAAACCACTACGGTAAGTTGCAAATCAATTACATGAACTAACAAAATAAGGTTCTATTTATAGAATAGGTACCACGTACGGTTTTGTCACCAAAGTTAAAGTTTAAATTAGTAGGTAAACCTTTATTGACGAATTTATTTAGGAGTCGATAAAGTCATGATTTATTTGCGGTTAAACCGGCAAATTAGTTTGTTCAAATAGGACTTTCTATTTAAAGCTTTAACGCTAAAGGGTTTGTTAAGTTAAATTATAATTTCGTTTCCATCGGATTAGAAAAACGTACGTTCATTTAACTAACCGCACACCCCGTTGTTTGGGACAACGAACAGGGTAGTGGCCCTCACCCACAAAATAATCCCACCGTGTGCCATCTCGCAGCCTCTACAGGCGGATTACTGCAACTGTGTGACATTACCTCAGTGGCAATCGTGGTATCCTAGGATTTTGTTAGAAGCAAGCTGTATCGGTATCATCAGTTTAATACATTTCCACTACGGTGTGATAGTCAACGCCACAAAATCGGAGTAGCGCATGCCCAGTGTGCGCTCGGCTTAATTTTAAATATTTATAGCGGTGTTGGTTGCTTTTAAGCAATAAAATTTACATTTTTACAAACACTCGCGGTTTGTGTCACGTCGGCATATAACATACAAGTGCTTTTGGCAGAAATTCACTTAATGTTTTATTTTGCTATTATTTTCATGTAAAGAGTAAACTTTTGTGGCTCAGAGTATGAGCCAAAATTGCTTTATGTCAGATATATTTAGAGGTAAATAGTCACTAAATAATAATTATAGTGCTATTTGAAGTGTCTCTTTATACATGAATTTTATTTAATTTTCTTGTAACTTGTAACTTTGTTGGTATATATTTAAAAAAAATTGTGAATACGAGTATGTACCTGATTTTGTCTCCGGATTAATGTTTATTTTCTTAGTTTCTAATTATCTTCTTTTCTTCTTTTGCTTATTTACAGTGTTGAGCCTAAGCCTCATGGACTAACATGAAGATGAATTAACCTGTTGTGTCTTATTGGCGTAGGCACAGGGTTAAAAATTTCCTATTCACCACGTGATATCGTGTATTTCATACTTATTTTCTTTTAAAAGAAGTACAGATTATTATTTGTGAATGAGGACTAATAGAAATTTAGTACGAGCGCGAATTGGGTATGACCACCAGGTAGTATGGTAGCTCAGTAGATTAGAGCACTTCCCCGGATAGGAAGCGACGCAGTTTTGTTTCCCGCTCGTACTAAAGTTCTCTTTTTCCTCATTCAGGAATAATAATTTTGTACTCTAAAAGTAGCTGAGCATGTCAAGTGCTAAAATATAGAACAAAAAGATTCAAAAGAAGTTTTGAATTACTCATATTTTTTAAATTCGTTATTAAATATTTTTCTATCGCAAAAACACCAGTGAAATGTTCTATCTCGGAGTTTCAATGTCTTTTTCCCGGACAAATATCCGTCATTTCCCAAGGGGTAACCGCACGATAGTAGTGGCCGCAGCAAGGCGATGGACAATGAAATTCTTATGTGCAATTGAATTCACTAACTACTACTATTTCAGTATTTTTATTTGCACTAAGGTAGAAATTTTAATCCAAACTCTCAATGGCGCAATTTTATAAGAAAAGGACGTAAATCACTTGTGCAGTTATCTAAATTTTTTATTGCGAGTGGTGGCAGATGAGCCACGGCCCATCTGATGGTAAATGGTAACCGCTGCTCATGGACTCAACTACCGAGATTACTGTCAGCAAAGAATGGAGTGGTGACACTTGTATTGTTAGTCCGTCACCACACATATATTTTAACACAGTAGGAGATTCTCTAGTTACCACCGAAGGAATGTAACATAGTTCCAGTGGCCCGCCAATAAAGGCGGAGAGAGACGGCACACGGCGGGTTTCTTTAGTGGGTGAGGGCCCCACACTACCCTGTTCGTTGCCCCGAACGACGGGGTGTGCGGTTAGGTACATTTTTTCCCGCCTAAACAAAAAAAAAAAAACAAAAAAAAAAAAAAGGACATTCTCTAGTGCAGACGAGTAGTTGCAGTGCGAACGATCGGCGTGATATCTATTTGTGGACGCCTGACCTCCTCCGTGCTTCAGAAGGCACGTTACGCAGTGGGTCCCGGCTGTCAAGCAATATCCTGGCAGCCGTTACAGTTTGTCCTGAATAAAAAATCTGACTCCGGTCTTGGTCCTAACCTTAGTTGGTGACTAAGGTCGCCAGTTGTCCCCTTAGTTAGGCCGTGGAGGTCAGGTAGTCAGTCGCCCAGCATGGTCGCACTAGTAGATCAGCTAAAACCGAACAAATCGGAACCCGAGGCGAGCAGGGATATGATAAGGAGATTCTCTATTCATCAGCTGTTATTTTTATTTGATACGTTTTCGTTGATAATGCTCTCTGGTTTTATACTTTCCCCATAGAGTCGACTTATTTATAACGGTCCACGGCGGGTCTATTTAGTGGGTAAGGGCCCCACACTACCCTGTTCGTTGCCTTACACGACGGGGTGTGCGGTTAGGTATATTTTTTCCCACCTTAACGAAAAAAAAAAGAAAGAAAGCTATAAGCAACATCACACAGAGCTATCGCTCTCGACGCTGAACATGCGCGTGAGTCTAAAACACGGGGGGGACAGTTCCCTTTATTACAGGCAAGTTCCTTACAAAAGCGACACCTTTATTTTATCACCACTCCAATATTTATTACATTACAATGATATCAAAGTGAGAGATATTGATATATAAGGCCCTAGATGTCACTGGTGGCAATTTTAAATCGCGCTATCATTATTCGCAGTTGCTGTTTATAAGATACGGCCACAACATTGTCGTGATTATTCTCATGACAACCATCAACTTAAAGCGGCCCCTCCGTTGAGTCACCGCTGTTGTCGCTGGTCACCCGGAGCTGGACCTCCCCCGGGATAACCGTGGGTCTCATCTCTCTCTCATCTCATCCCCTTTAGAATGAAAAACGAAACGTTAGACGAACTTTCGTTTCGAGTCATTGTAATTGATCAACAGTCCGACGCGTGATTTCTGATTAGTCGTGATTTCGACGCGTGATTCAGGCGACGAATCACAAATAATCACAATGAAGTGAAACAAAAGTTCGTCTAACGTTTCGTTTTTCATTCTAATGGGGCTGGCTCGGGCTGACCGCCACGGTGGTGTGAAGACTCGCAGGGGCGCTCGCCGAAGTAAGTAAACCCAAGGACCGGGCATTATCTAGTGTCCGCGGTAGACACCTCTAGCAGGGGGCACAAAATGCCCCGACACAGATTCCGCCCTCCCCCCAGGAAGGAAGAGCGAAGATCACCGTGGTATTGCGATTATATTTTCCTCCTAAGTGAGATTAGCGATGTCGATTTTGCCCTTTTATCGCCTTTTTGAATAAATATGAAATTATTAAATTAAAATTATATGAAGCCATCTATTATTATGTATGTATGTACAAAAAAAAGTAATATATGTATTATATCCGTAATCTGGTACCCATAGCACAAGCGTTAAGCTTAGTTTGGGACCAGAATACGTTGTGTGAAATGTCCGTGAATATTTATATTTTATTTATATACTCGCTGAATAAAAAAATTTTTTTTTTAATTGCCAACGGTGTCGGAAGTAAGTAAGTAGTAACCGTCGCTCATGGACTTTGGCAACGCCAGGGGCACAGCCAAGCAAAAAAACGAACCGTCTGGGACAAGATCGATTCCAGGTGGTGTGGATGAACCCTACTACGTCGTCTCGTGGTCCGGTGGTAAAAAGGGGATGTTGGTACCACCTCAAACAGTTGCTCAGAGCACCCCACCAATCGCTTTCCAGCGAATGGGTCTCGTAGAGTCTGGCAGTATAAGTCAGCAGATTGGGATGGACTACGCGAGTTCTTCGCGTCCTACCCTTGGAAGCAGCTATGCTTCTCCTCTAGAGACCCTGACGTCTGTGCAGACTGCATCACGGAAACGGTGATTATGGGGATGGAATGATTTATCCCCAGCACCAAAATACCGGTTGGCGGTCGCAGCCGTCCATAGTTTAGCAAAGCCTGTAGGATGGCTGCACGCCAGAAGCAGTCCGCATACCTGACCTGGAATAGGGCCAGCAAAAGTCAGGATCCGAGCGCCAAAGAGGAGAAGCGGAAATTTAATGCTGCTTCCAGGTCCAACAAGAGGGCTATTGCTGAAGCCAAGGCAGAACACATTGCCAGAATTGGCGAGCGACTTGCAAGCTATCCAAATGAGAGCCGACCTTCCTGGTCGCTCGCCAAGGTAGTACAGGGCAACTTCTGCCAGTCTAGTCTCCCACCACTGCGGAAACTGGACGGCAATTTGGCCCATAGTAGCAAAGAGAAAGCCGATCTTTGGGCCAACTCTTTGCCTCAAACTCGACTTTGGACGCCGGAGCGGCCACACCACCCACCCAACCCACCATCCCTCGGTGTGAAAGCTCCATGCCTGAAATCCGCTTTACGCAACGTGCGGTCAGGCGGGAGCTGCTGCTACTGAACGTCCATAAGTCGAGTGGGCCGGATGGCATCCCTGCGGTGGTTCTTCGAACGTGCGCCCCTGAGTTGACCCCCGTCCTTACGCGCCTGTTCCGCCTTTCATAGAGTACCGGCAGGATTCCTACTTCGTGGAAGGGAGCCCATATTCACCCTATTCCCAAAAGGGGTGATCAGTCGGACCCGTCGAATTACAGGCCAATCGCGATAACATCCCTGCTCTCCAGGGTACTGGAGAGAGTTATCAATCGCCGACTTCTGCAATACCTTGAGGATCACCAGCTGATCTGTGATCGCTAATACGGCTTTCGTCAAGGTCGATCTGCTGGTGATCTTTTCGTGTACCTCACTCATCGCTGGGCAGAGGCCTTGGAGGGTGGGGGTGAAGCTTTGGCGTTCAGCCTGGAAATCGCGAAGGCATTCGACAGGGTCTGGCATAGGGCCCTTCTATCGAAGCTACCATCGTATGGAATCCCCGAGGGGCTCTGCAAATGGATTGCTAGCTTCCTCCATGGTCGCAGCATAAAAGTCGTTGTAGACGGATGCTGCTCTGATACCATGGAGATTAATGCTGGCGTCCAAGGCTCGGTGCTTTCCCCAACGCTGTTCATCCTGCATATCAATGACTTGCTCTCAATAGAGAGTATGCATTGCTATGCGGATGACAATACGGGTGATGCGCGATATACCGGCCATCAGAAAGTCCCTCGGAACATGCTGGAGGAGAGGCGGATCCAACTTGTGTCTTAAGTTTAGCGCTCTAGAGAGCCATTCCGAAGCCCACCCTCTAGGGCAGGCCTCGGAATGCCTCGGAATGAGGAGAAAAGAACTTGTTTCAATTCAACTCAAGCCTCGGAATGGGGAGAAAAGAACTAGCCGGCCCATTTGTGCTGGTATAAGCTTGGCTCTATCAGTACAATCAGCAAAATTAGTTTGGAAAAAATGCACTCCATTATTTTATTTTTCAATTATTATTTCGTTCGTTGGCTTAGCAATACCTCGAGCTGCTATTCACTGTGAGTCTCAATCATTGCACATAAAGGTACTATAATGGGATCGGCTTCCCGTGCAACTGAGTCCAATACTTTACAACTATTTACCTACCCTGGCCTGTCATAAAATAGAACTTGCATTAGGTATTAATTTTGTTCCGCCTTAGGTGTCGGAGTAGAATGTCAAAAGACAACCCTTCGGCGCCCTGCTAATAGGCATGGAAGGGGCCGGCTGTGGTTTAAGGAACTACTCACACTTATTCAGCTCTATTATCCGCTAGAAACGCAAAGGAGACCATAGTATCCTTATGCGTGCCAAGCGATACAGTGCCAAGGCCACGAGCCGTAACGGGTGGACACTTAATGTTCGGAGGTGTTATAAAGTAATTACCTATAACTATTTTATTTATCGAGATAGTGACGGCTTTTCTCATTCTAACGACCAAAATCGTTCAGCGAAACGCAAATGGAGATGATTCAGTGTGAGTAGTCCTTTAGTGGGCATTCCGTACGCAACTAAATTCTAATTACAGTGCCTGGTGAGTCCTACATACCCCTCTATATCCGTATCCGATACGTAAATGTATCAAAGCTTCAACAAAAAAAAAGTATTAATTTTGTAAACTGATGAGAGAGTTTGACATCTAGTATTATTTAGTATTTTTATCCGTGTGGTGACGGATTAAGAATACAAGTGTCACCACCCCATTCTTTCCCACGGGTGTCGTATGAGGCGACTAAGGGAAGTAAGCAATTATCATCCATTGCATGACTGGTGGTAGGGCTGGGTACCAAGTGGGAGTACTCACTTGGTATCCGGCCCGAGCGGGTTGGTACCACCATCTCCCGTGTGACCGGCCATGAAACACATTGTTGCGTTTTGGCTGTAGCAGGAGATAGCCGTTTATATTTCATTTCATCTGTGAAATGAATTGGTGAGCAGCGGCTTGACAATACTCTCGGTATAGTCGATTCCATGGGCGGTGGTTACCATTTACCATCAGATGGACCGTGGATCGTCTGCCACTACAAGCAATAAAAAAAAAATTAAAAAAAAAAAATTGTATCTGAAGCAAGCTAGCTGCGACCTTAGCTAAAGGACAACGTATGTGAACCGTGTGTTCTAAACTGTTAAACAGGAACTTAGTACACAAAACCATCGAGAACCGAAATTTTCTATTGTTTCTAATATTTATTCGGTGAAACGGATTAAAACAAACGTCACAGGGATTCCATTACATATTTTAATCCTTTGATCTATACAAGCGAAGCTTTGAGCCCATTGTTACAATGTTTAATATTACATAAAATCCTTGATTCGGAGTTTATACTCTTCCGAATTGTGTGTAGTGAATGTGTTTGTGAAATGTGTATTGTGTATGTGCGTACACGTATACGCGCGGCAATGGTTATAGGGTGTAAACATGTAAATATGTAAAAGTAAACGATTTTTGTAAACGTTAAAAGGATTATGTGTTTCAATTTTAGGAATTAGATATACTTTTTGATGCTTATCATGATGCTTCCTATTAATTTTTTCTCAGCTACGCATCCCCAGGGAAGAGGATGGTAAGTAAAGAAAAATGATAATAGAGAAAACATAAAAACATACGATTGGTAGGGGATGAGCTAGGAAGTATGCTTGACAGCGAATGAAGCTCATTATATATAATAATCAAGTGGAACAAAAAATCGACCGTATTATAAAATTGACATACCTAAGTACTATATATGCATAACAACAGAGGCGAAGACGCGGCACATGGCGTGTTTATTTATTGGGTAAGGGCCCCACACTATCCTGTCGGTTGCCCCTAACAACGGGGTGTGCGGTTAGGAATATTATATTGCCGCCTAAACAAAGCTAATATAACCAACATGACACAGAGCTGTCGCTCTCGACACTGAATATGCGCGAGAGTCTAATACTTTACGTTTTTATAAGGATAGTATCTCACTGGTTGACACAATACACTCTTTTGGACTCAGTAAAGCTCTAAAATTTGTATATTAAGTAGCCAATTGAATTTTAATCTAAAATATAATGATCCGATCCCCTATTACATATAATACATATTATGTAATATTCTAAAATCACTATCACACAGACATTATTCGGCTATAAACTTATTATTACTTGCACAGATTAAACGTTTCCAGGCCATAAATAAGATTAAAATCACTACACCCGTCTCTAGAGTTTCTTGCAAGGCCTTGGCGTAATATTGTCCTAAATGTGATTTAGTATTAGGGGTGGATCGGGTAAAGATATAAACTAGTGGAATTACATATTTATTAGACACCATTTTTGTCTCCTAAACGCATATTGGGGCTCATGTATAACGCTTAATTCATGTTTTTTTAAATGAACGACATGACATAACATTCTAAACAATTTTTTTTTAATTATACCAGCCTGCTCTGGGCCAGCGTGACGGACTATGGCGTATTTCCCTCTTACCACCATAAATTGAGATAACTATCCTATCTCGCAAAGTTGGATCAAACTGCATACAGTGTTCCAAATTTTATTAAAATAATTTCAGTGGTTTAAGAGTTCAGGCCAGGCCAATAACGAACAGGATTTTTTATAACACAGATGTTATTTTCTACTTTTTCGTTCCACTAGCTATTAAAAAAGTGCAAACATAACTTATCGGCCGTTGATAAGTGCGCAATACAATACAATAATAGATTCAATTTAACCCGACGTTTTGAAGTGGGTGAAAATCTCGTTCGAAAACTCCATTACATAGATAGATAATATACAGGTGAAGCTAATAAAAGCTGTGTTAAAAACTGGGGGGTTATAATGTATCTCAATGAATCGTATCGACATCGCATCGTGTCATTGTGATTGGTTGAGAGATCACCGTGATTGGCCGAGGCATCATTGCGACATCGACGAACGACCGTTAAGACAAATGTGATAAAGAGATTGGGTATGTCTAAAAGATAGTACTGTAGCTCAGTGGATTAGAGCACTTCTCCGGATAGGAAGGGACGCAGGTTCGATTCCCGCCTGTACTAAAATACTCTTCTTCCTTATTCACTAATTATAATTTGTACTTTAAAAGTAGCTGAGCAAGTCAAGTGCTAAAATATAGATCAAAATGTTTAATAAAATCACGCCATCAAATAGTATGAATTTTATTGCAAAATTAAACTTACTATATTGGATTAATGCATGTAAATGCGTTCCAATAGAGGGCGTAGGTCGTTAAGACAAATGTGATAAAGAGATTGGGTATGTCTAAAAGATAGTACTGTAGCTCAGTGGATTAGAGCACTTCCTCGGATAGGAAGGGACGCAATTTCGATTCCCGCCTGTACTAAAATACTCTTTTTCCTTATTCACTAATTATAATTTGTACTTTAACAGAATACAATTTGAATTATTTACAGCGGATTTTCTCGTGCAGATATCGCCGTGACAATGGATCGAAATATTTAACAATCCTGTGTTTATCAAATATTAACCATCACTCATGTTTACGGCTCGGGAATCACCGTAATTCCAATGCTTCTGAAATATTCACACAGTTGTTAAACGGAGTAAAATGTTTTCTAGAGTTTTTTAGTTACAGATTTATATTATGTGATTTTTTGAAGTGAAAACTTTTATAGGAAGGTTTGGATAGGAAGTAAATTCATGTAAGTCAGTCAGTGTTAACGATAACACTATATCTGTTCCTATTAGTATAACTTATTGCGCTGGGCAAGCTGTAAATGTAGATATATTATATATATTTTTTTTTTATTGCATGTAGTGGCAGACGTGCCACGGTCCATTCTGATGGTAAATGGGAACCATCGCCCATGGACTCGACTACACCGAGAGTATTGTCAAGCCGCTGCTCAACAATTCATTTCACAGATATGAAATTAAATATAAACGGCTATCTCCTGCTACAGCCAAAACGCAACGATGTCCTTCATGGCCGGTCACACGGGAGATGGTGGTACCAACTCGCTCGGGCCCGATACCAAGTGAGTACTCCCACTTGGTACCCAGTTGTATTCTCAGTCCGTCACCACACGGATAAAATAATGCACATTGCTGCAAAATTAGTTAACAGTTTTAATACTTTCAAAGCGTTATGTAGTAAATGCAATATTCATTTCATTACGCTTATTATAGTACAGTCTGCTGCGCTACGAACAGTTCTAATTCAGTTGTCAATTGCATTTGAATATTTACGTATTCTTCAGTCAGCCCATACATATTTATGAGGTGTTTTCGTGACATCTAATAGATTGAAATTGATAAACGATCTACATTTAGGTGTATCTATATAAACTGTCAATGTACTAACCCCCGAAAGTACTGACAGCCTTTGAGACCTCTAGTTCCAACAAAAACAAAAAAAGAACGTTTTGAACCGTATTTCAGCACTTGACATGCTCAGCTACTATAAAGAACAAATTATTTGTGAATGTGGAAAAAGATAAGTTTAGCATGCGATAGGTGGCGTGGGTCTTAAAGACAAATGTGATGTGGAGATTGGGAATGGCCGTTGGTCAGTATGATGGCTGATCTAGAGCACTTCCTCGGATTAGAAAGGATGCAGGTTCGAATCCCGCTCGCACTAAACTTCTCTTTTTCCAAATTCACAAACAATTTGTTCTTAAAAAGAAACGTTCTTTATCAATTTTATCTGCGTATCTATACTATTATAAAGCTGTAACAGAGCCACAAGCCTGTACATTTAAGATATTTGAGAAAAAAATACTGAATTAGGCTATATAGGCGTGTCTAAACACAAAACGACTTTTTTAGCATTTTATCTGTCTGTTTGTATGTTCGCAAAAATTACTGGCCGGTTTTTAAAGCAATTTTTTTTATTTGTATATCTTGATTACTTTATTTTTTTTTTTGACTTAAAAGCTGGTATACATTTTATTCCGCTACTATATCGCGAACTTAAGATATATAACAAAAACTAGCCGCAGGCAAAGGCTAGTTTGTTCATAAATTTGTATTGTCTGTTAAACCTCAGGAGCCCGAAAGCCACCGGTAGCTCGGCTTTCCGTATATACTAGGGTGCTCTGTGGGTTCAACTTGGCGCCGAAGCTGGCTCCGGGTACAGCCAAACAAAGAGTTTTTTTTAAAGAGGTTAGTACCTTACCGCCAAAAAAAAAATGTAATGCGGGGTGTTACTTAGTGCTTGGTGGAAATTATTGTTATAAAAGGTTTTAGATTAGAAAGGATTATTTTATACAATAAATAGTATGTTATTTTAGATATGATAAAGTTATTTACATAATTGGATTTGTGGATTTCATTGTAGTTGTATTAATTACATGCCGAAAATAGGCAATATAAATTACCCTATTTTGATTTGTAGCTTACAAAATTTTGAAAAAAATAGAAGTAATAGGCTGCATGATGATATTCATAATAATTAGGTATTTATGCAAGTAATTATATATTACTAAAAATAAGTCGAAAAATGAATAAGGGAAAATTCAGTTAATTTTGGTAAAAAGGTTGGTGTTGATGGGCATCGATTATGTTAGTTGTCGATAGTTTCACCGTCGTCATGTATCTACCTTTTATTATATTATTATTATATAGATTTTATCCTTACTATTATAAAGCTGTAACAGAGCTGTACATTTAATAAATTAAAAAAAAAACTGTATTAGGCTAGGCGTGCCTGAACACAAAATATATTTTTAGAATTTTTGTAGGTTTGTCTGTTTATTTGTTCGCGCATCATGCAAAAACTACTAAACAGATTTTGACGCAACTTTTTGTTTGATAGCTAATGATTAGACTTAAACATTCGTATTCGTATTATCCTGTTATTATATCTGAGACATAATCTCCATTCATCAGCTTTTTTCGTCCACTGCTGGACATACAGACAAAGGCTTCTCTAAGGCAGCACCCCATCGAGAGGTTATATGCCGCCTGCATGCAACGGTCCCATATAACATATATTATATAGATCTATATCTTTTTCTAAGTATTTATGTTTTAGAGAAAATGACGCGCGAGCAGAAAACTTCACCTAATTATTCGGTATGCGGAGGTTAGTGAGGACGAGGATGAGACAAACAAGGTCGACCAACTAGATATATATGGAGACTCCTCAGGAGGAGGAACTGATTATTTTTTTCTAAATATTGATCTTGCGGTAGTGGTATTTTACTTCTTGAAGAGATTTACTAACAAAAAGGCCCGAGGGCACTTTCCGATTGGCAAATTTTCATAAACATTGGTTCAGTGGTAGTTGCAGTTGGAAAGCATAACAAACTAACTCACTTTCATATTTATTATATTTTGATTTTGTAAGGATAATCAGTAATTATTATCATTGAATTGACAGAGCGTACTGGGGATACCACGGGCCTGCTAACTTGTTTTTAGGAAAATCTAGTTGATTGACAGACTTCGTTACCGCCACCATACGTTCCCCTTACACCACCATGGCTACAGTCTCAGCGAGTACTTCATTGTGTTTTTTTTTATTACTTATGATGATAGACGAGACATGGCCCACCTGATGGTAAGTGGTAACCGTCGCTCATGGACTCAACTAAACCAACAGTATTGTCAAGCCGCTGTGCACCATTTCATTTCTGAGATATGACATGAAAGAATAAACGGCTATCTTCTGCTGCAGCCAAAATACACTGGCGTGCTTCATGACTGGTCACACAGAAGACAGTGGTACCGACCCGTTCGGGCCTGATAACAAGTGAGTACTCTCACTTGGTACTCAACCCTACCACCAATAATGCAATGGGTGATAATTGCTTACTTCCTTTAGTCGCCTTGTACGAGACCCGTGGGAAAGGATGGGGTTATGATACGAGTATTGTTAGTCCGATTGCCTTCAGGTGGGCCGTGGCTCATCTGCCACTACATGCTGGCGGCAATGTATTTATTTCAGATCCACAACACACTGGATGCCACCCGCTTCTCCCTCGACCTCCAGCGAGCCAGAGCGATATAAATATCTCTCTATATAAAAATAATAATATATTTATATAATTTGATAGCCACAAACGAATATCACGATAGCTTATTTGGAAGAACGTCTAAAAGTAGGTAACTCGGAAGGCGTGGGTTTGGTCTTCGCTCGTGTCTAGCATTTTCTATTTCATATTTTCTCACAGTGTTTTAGTCTAATGTTTATCTACGGGATCATTTTATTTACTGAAATGTCATAGGTGGGTATATATATATAATAATAATGTTAATATTTTATTCTTGTAATTACAACCATATGTAAAATCTCCAATATTTTGTATATCCGTAAATATATATAAAAATGCAAAAAAAATCGAAATTGAGCAGATAAATTAGGACCTACAGATCCGAAACAAGTTGTAATACTAAAGCTAAGATAATGGTGGTAAACATTTTATTCTCCGAGTACGTTAGATATTTCTGATCCTGAACAATGAACCGGCTTTATGAAACCCAAACAATATTTTTGTCGATTCTTCTAAACTTTATAATTTATAATATTGAGAAAGAAGTATCTGGCCCTAAACTCGTCATCATAATATTTATTTATAAAGTGGTTCCCAAATAAAACAATATATTTAGACTAACGATTTTGTATGTCTTACTTATATACACCTACTACATATAAGTCTAAATAGCAATTATAACACATACAGTTAAAAAACGATATTACGATTCTATCGATCGCACGTATCGATATGTCGATCGCGGACGCAGCGCATCACTACAACACTAGCCTGTTTTCGTAAGAAAATGAAGAAACTCAGATTTCAAAATATTTCTTATTTTTACGAAGTAATCCATAATATATTATTATTGAAATATTAAAAATAGACTTTCTTTATGCTTTTCTAAATAATTTCTAACCACATAACATTCGATTTCTTATAAAAATTTTTAGAGCTTTATTACTTTATATATACAATTCACAAAGCGTTTACAAAACTGGGATAGGTGGTCTAGATATTTTTTTAGGTATTTATCTGAATGGTATCCTAAATACACGTAAAATAAACGTAGTGGTTAAATTCTCTTTGGTGTAAACTATCAACAAAAAAAAAAATCAATCCGCAGGACTATTTTTTTTTTACATGTGTTCTCATAGTAGTCTGTGCACCTGTTCTGAACTGAGCTTGGAGGGGTTAAAACAAAATAAGATAACATAAGTAGGCCTGCATGCCTAAGATTTCATAATTAAGGTCTACAAGCTTGCACTGGGCCATAATGGCTATGACAGACTATACATTTCCCAATCTCAAAGGCCCCCCATAGTAACCGGTTGTAACAAAAACATTTAGGAATAGTCATTTTCAAATAAAAAACATATTTCCTAGGATAATTAATATCTTCTGTGTGTACTTTCTGTCCGTTGATCGTGTCTTGGTATAATCCCCCGCATCAGCAGGGATTATTTCCAAGTGCAGAGTTTTATTACTATATCATTGAAGTAATGTAACACAGCTCTAGCGGTCTGCCAATACAGGCAGTCAGACGGCACATGGCGAGTTTATTTAGTAGGTAAGGACCCCACGCTAACCTGGACGTTGCCCTGAACGACGGGATATAACATAGCATCACGCCTGTATTCCCCGAAGGGGAAGGCAGAGGTGTATTTACACACCCACGATTCGCAAGCTATGTTTAAGTCCCACGTAATAGGGGGCGAGCCTATTGACGTCTACCGGGCACATTTCCAAACTCCGGGCTGCTACTGAGATTTTTTCTTTTTAGGAAAATGCTCAATAACATTGCCCGACCCGGGGATCGAACCCGAGACCTCATGATTAGCAGTCGCATACACTACCGCTACACCACTGCGGCACGGGATATGTGGTAAGGTACTTTTTTTCACTTTAATATTAAAAGAAACCGGGCCGGCTTTTCAACCGGGCGGGCGACAATTCTAAGAATTGTCCCACCCCTCTCTACCCACGGGAGTCATAAGAGTCGACTGAAGGAATACCGAGGGAGTGGGCAGCAGCACTCCCTCGAGTATTAACAACATCCACTACGATGCGTGGCGATTACGGCACTATCGCCCATTTCTTGGGGAGGCCTATGTCCAGTAGAGGACGTTGAAAGGCTGATGGATGGATAGATGGATAGATTAAAAGAAAAAAAGGGTGTTATTGCTATTACTGTAATAGAGTACATTAAGAAATTGCTGTGCTATTTAGGCGTCTCTGAACACAAAACATCTTTTTTGTTCACATATCACACAAAAAGTAATCAACAAATTTTGGTGATACTTTAGCTGTTGATTAAACTTAAAAACTGGTACTTATAAGCTTTATATCCTGAGATATAACCTAAAAACTATTTAGCTGCGGGCAAATGCAGGTAATTTTATAAAAAAGTAGAATTGGCCTGATTTGTGATTTGAAAACACGCTTTTATCCCAACGAAGTAATTGCTTATTATAATTTTAAACACAAGAACTCGAAAAATGTGTCTCAAAGTATAAATATAAATACAGATTACTTCTTAATGAATAATTATAATCAGTTCAGCTTCTGTAATTTACGAATGAAAGTCTAAGTTTGCATATAACAAACAAGTGAACAAACTTCGTTATAAGGGCTGGTCCTTTGAGACAGAGTTTAAGGTTCTTACGTAATGCGCCTAAATTTCATTTTACATACGAACTTGCTAAGAACACATTGTAATGAATCTTGCGAAATTGCTGTTGCTGCTAGTTGTACTGAATTTATTTTACATGTTATTGAAGTGAATACTTCTAGAGGCACATTTTGCTTATAATAGATGGGTAAAGTCTTTTGAGTTTGCGTCACCGACATGCTGTGTGCGACATTCTTAATTTACCACTATTGAGAATACATGTAAAACGCCATCTATCGAAACCATTCGTACTAAATACTGTCCACCCATAATACGAATTTATTAATCGATCTACAATCCTCTCAGGATTTTCATGTGAATGACGATTATTGGAACGGAGTTCCTTATCGCACATTATCTTTCGGGGTAAGGGGCTAGACCGAAAAAAGTGTGTGTGATCAAAATATTTAAAAAATCGCGCCGTCAAATACTTTATATAAATTTTATCTGCAAAATGATACTAACTATTATTGGAATACTGGTAAATATAAGAATAGCTCCACCCCGTCTCTTCCTATGGGAGTCGTAAAGGCCGCTAAATCGTAAAAGTTGTAAAAGCTGGGGGACCGGGCAGCAGCGTTCCCCTGTGTACTAAAAACATCCAATGCGATCGCCAACCCGCCTGCCAAGCGTGGCGATTATGGTAAAACCCCCATTTTGGGTAGGCCTATGTCCAGCAGTGGACGATGAAAGGCTGATGGAGAGAAGAATATTGCAATAAAGTATGTAAATGCATCCGATAGATGTTGTAAGTCGTAAAGACATCCAAAAGCAATTGTGAAGTAGAGATTCGGTGTCCCTGTCAGTGACTGCGATGGCTTAGCAGTCTAGAGCCCTTCCCCAGATTGTAAGGGACGCAGGTTTGAATCTCGCTCGCAGCAAAGCTCTCTTTTTCCACTATCACAAATAATTGGTTCTTTAAAGTAGCTGCAACATGTCAAATGCTAAATACATATCCTAAAAATATACTTAGTATGTTTTTCTTTTCACTAAAATTCCAGAAATGTATCTGCAATATCAACTTTATTCCCATTTATTGACATTTTATGATTTGTTTAATTATTTTATACTGATTCTTTATTTTTTATTTAAACATTACTTAATACAAACACATAACAAAAATAGCAAAAGGAACTCCGTTCCAACCGATGTCCATAAGATACCTCTCTCTTTATTTTTATCAATATAATGATCGGTTTGCTGACGTAATAAGAATACTAGTGTCATCACCATATTCTTTCGAGCGGGTATCGTATGAGGCGCCTAAAGGAAGTAAGCAGCCATTGCAATACTGATGGTAGAGTTGTGTACCAAGTGGGAGTACTCACGAGTTTACCTGGTCGGTATAATGTATGAAAATAGTTCCGACAGATGGTGCAGGCGTCACCCAAAGACGTTAAGTATGAATGTGCTATCGAAATTAGCAGTCAGGAGCAAGGGTCACGATGGCTGAATTGGCAAAGCATGGACGGTATCCAGGAGATGCAGGTGCGAATCCTGCTCGTGACTGTTATTTTCGATTTCACATTTTTCACTTTGTGTTTAATGTATGTTGCTAAGCATGTCAAATGCTAAAACTATATATAAAAATAACTAGGTGATTATTTCAAGTGGGCATGTATGGTCTACTACAAAAGTTTGAGTAATAACTACATAATTATTGTGTCTAATTTTGATAAAAACTAAAACTGTTGTTCATCAGTATAGTTTTATCCCCATGTCTCCCATGGGGATTAAACTTTTGTATGGGAATGTATTTTTATTAAAACATAGGACTAGTTACTTATTACAAATAAATAATAACGTGTTTCAATGTTTTTGGATTTTAAATAAGTGGTAAAAAAATAGTATCTAGAGTAAACAGACCCTTGGTTTTTTTTTTTTGTTAAGTTGGGAAAAAAATTTCCTAACCGCACACCCCGTCGTTCGGGGCAACGAATAGGGCAGTGTGGGGCCTTCACGCACTAAAGAAACCCGCCGTGTGCTCTCCGGCTTTATTGGCGGGCCACTGGAACTATGTTACATTCCTTCGGTGGTAAACAGACCCTCCCTACTATTTTTAAAAAACAATAGTAATGCTTTATTAAGTTAAATATTTGTGATATTTATTGCAAAAATATTTTTTTTTATCTGAATCAAGCGTGGCACCATGCTAGTTTAATATATAGTGCAGCATAAATAATATATATATAATTATGTATATTATATATATATGATGCAGTTTTAGTTATCATCAAAATTGGTCCTAAAACTCCTTTTCGCTATTCCTCATACTTTCGTATTTGGCCATCCACGCCTGCTTGAAAAATTGACACTGTATATTCAGACGGTATTTACTATTAAACCTAGTTTCAAGACTAAGTATTCAGGTCACACGACAGCCCTAAGGATTAGGCCTAACGACTACTGTTTTATGACAAAAGGCTAACAGCATTTATGTCCCATCTGGACACAACAGATACTAAACTCAATTACCTTAATGGTTACACATATATTATTTATGCGCTATACTTTTCATTGCAAAGATAGGGTATTGACAAAAATAAACCGCTTTAACCGACTTCAAAAAAGGGCTCTACCATTAGAAAATATAGGTATTAAAAGAAGTTTCATATTTAGATATTTTTATATATATTTTTAGCATTTGACATGCTTAGCACTATACATTAAACACAAAGTGAAAAATGTGAAATCGAAAATAACAGTTACGAGTAGGATTTGAACCTGCATCTCCTGGATACCATCCAGATGCTTTGCCAATTCAGCCATCGTGACAATTGCTCCCGACTGCTAATTTCGATAACACATTCATACTTAACGTCTTTGGGTGACATCTGCGCCATCTGTTGGAAGTATTTTCATACATTATACCGACCAGGTAAACTTAATTTTACAATTAAGATTTTACCTAATAATGACGCAAACCCTATAAATATTTAGATATTTTTATATATATTTTTAGCATTTTACATGCTTAGCACTATACATTAAACACAAAGCGAACAGTAGTTTTTTCATATTGTGTTTAAAGAAGATTCATATATTTTTTTTTTTATGGAGGCCAGCTAATGGCCTACATTTTTATGTACATTTGTATGTACCTAACCGCACACCCCTTCGTTCGGGGCAAGGAACAGGATAGTGAGGGGCACTCACCCACTAAATAAACCCGCCGTGTATTATTGGCACCCTACCAAGATATTGAAAAGGGATGTCGTTTGTAACTAAAAAAAAATGCTCATTGTTAATAAAATATCTGATAATATCAGTCAGTGACTTGTATTGTATTTCTACATAATATTCTGACGAATTTAATATACTCTGAAACATAATGCTCTTGGAATCAGGTGCTATATTAGAAAGTCTACCTTTCATCTGTCACAGCAAACAAAAAGTGCTGAAAGAAATAATATTTCAACAAGATTGACAGCGCCTTTTGACGTACACACTCGTCTGTACAAGTCTACGTGTACTCACGTATGGTTAGGGAGCTGAGTACCATTTTGGTATATGATTTGTTCGTCTTTCATATTAATAGAGCTGAAAGTTTATGCCAATACAAACCGATTTGGTCCTGTAAATGAAAGTCGTATATCCCTGCGTTTTCAAGTTACAGCGCTTCAAAAATGTAAAAAGCAAGTGATACTAAATCATTTGTTCGCGTCTGCCTCTTGGACTGATGGTCAAACTCATCCTTAAAACTATAAACATCGAAGAGGCAGATTTGCAGGGCTCTGTTTTATCACGGGACGTAAGTGCAAAAATGTAAAAAAATAAAGCTATCCTAAATCATTTGTTCGTCGTTCTCGTTGCGTCCATTCGATTCATTAGGACTCCCAGAATAGGAAAAAAAGTTGGCAGACGTCTAGATCGCTGATTTTTTTATGTAAGATTTTTTAAAGTTTTGTTTCAGGAATTAAGGTAAAGCTGGTATTACGGTTTATTATTGTTATTACCAAGAGTTCACGTAATAGTATATTATTTTCTGTCTTTTATGAAAGGAAATAAAATTTTAACCAATTAAAAATTTAAAAAGGTTTATTTAAAAAAAACAGCATCACGCCTGTATTCCCGAAGGGGGCACAGGTGTATTACACACCCATGACTCGCAAGCTATGTTTAAGTCCCACGTAATAGGGGGTGAGCCTATTGACATCTACTAGACTATGTAATGTAATTTTATTATTGCTTGAGTCGCTTACCTTCAATATCTTATAAATATCTTCAAATTATAAGTATTTAGTTGTGATGCGATGACGTCAGGCACTAGGTGACAGCTAACAGATAGCAGTTAGTCAATTTAAAAGAGGACAGACGTCCTACGATTGATTCGATTGGCAAGAACGTGAACACAGTCGGTCATAGTCGCCATACAACTAACCTGCACTCTATGTGATTATTTTGAGAGTTACATACTAAAATATTGTGAGCATCACTTGTTATTTTGTTACCAAAACTAAACTATCCATAAAGATTAGTGTATTGAATAATGAAGACGTGTGATTTCAAGACTACCCTCATGTCTGACCATCATTCTGATGAACATGAAAATGAAGATAAGCCCTTGCCTTCGTTAAATATTTAGATATATATTGTACACCATAGTACATTATATATATAAGAGAGGATCACCACATAAATATGTGTACGAGAGAGCAAGACAGTACTATTCGGAGCGAACGAAGGGAAATGATCGAAAGTTCTCACAAGGTTGACCGCGTAAAATAGCCGTCTATAGGGGGATCCCACGTCAAATTAGGCGGTAAAATAATTACTATAGATCAAAAATATTTAAAATAATTCATTTTTTTTTCATAATTTCTTATTGTAATTGATTATTGAAGTGAGAATACAAAAAGAAAAAAATCCTAGTGAAACTTGATTTTTATTTCTTGGTTTTAGAGTGAAACAAAAACATATTTCGTTAATTTATTAGCCTCGATGGCCTGAAATAAAACGGATGATTCAGAGAATAAAAAAATTAAAATAAAAAAAAAATTGTATTGTTTTGGTCCATTCTTCCATCCATCCATCCATCAGCCTTTCAACGTTCACTGCTGGACATAGACCTCCCTAAGAGAACGCCACAACGAGCGGTCCCGTCATGGGGGATAATGCCGTAATCGCCACGCTTGGCAGGCGTGTTGGCAATCGATTACAGTAATAGTAATAACACCCTTTTTTTCTTTTAATCTATCCATCTATCCATCCATCAGCCTTTCAACGTCCTCTGCTGGACATAGGCCTCCCCAAGAAATGGGCGATACTGCCGTAATCGCCACGCATCGCAGTGGATGTTGTTAATACTTGACGGAGTGCTGCTGCCCACTCCCGCGGTATCTCCCCTCAGTCGGCTCTTACGACTCCCGTGGGTAGAGAGGGGTGGGACAATTCAAAACCAACTACCTGAGGAATTATACCGTGTCACTCTCTTCTCTCTAAGAAAGAAAGACAAAACTTAAAAAAAAAAAAAATTTAAAAATGCTCTGCCCTTGGAAAATCAGAGGTCTGGATGTCTGCCTCTTCGATGTTTATCGTCTTGAGGATGATTCTGACCATCAGTCCAAAAGGCAAATACGAACAAATGACTTAGCAGACATTTTTTTTCTACACTTTTAAAGCGCTGTCGATTGAAAACGCAGTGCTATCATGGTGGCAGACAATGTTTCTGAGGTTCTTTATATCGTCATTAATCGAACAATTCAGGTCTGCCAAGCGAACAATTCATATACAATTTTTTAAATCATAAATAGTGTTTAAAAATTAATTACTTAAAAAGTAAGTGGGCTGGACGTCTGCCGCTTCGATGTGCCTCGTTTTGAAGGTGTTTCTGACCATCAGTTCAAGAGGCAGAGACCAACAAAATGATTTAGCATACCGTTTTTTTTTTACATTTTTAAAGTGCTGTCAATTGATAACGCAGGCCTGTTATGGTGGCATACGCGGTCCTTAATGCTTTTTATGGTACAATCGTCGATATTAATCATGTCTGCCACACGAACAGATCATATAGAAATTTTGGCATTCAGCTCCCTAATCAGTAAACCTGATCCATTCTAATATAATAGGCAAATGCACTTCACGTCAACCATTGAGTTGATTATAATGAACTCGACTAAAGGAATTATTTTCATACCAGAGGGAGAGATCACAGGTGACTAACTGTATTACTTTATACGCAAGTAATATAATAATTTGTTTAAAATATGATGTCAACTAAACGCGGATTTGTGTAACAAACCACACTCCACATTCGTGTAAGTAATAGGTAATATTACGTTAGAAATATATTATTTATAATTACATTGGAAAATTTCAAAAGCATGGTAACATGATAATCAAATATAGATGAAGATATTGGCTTAAAACAACTTTTGAATAGGTGTAGAGAAAGGTGAAATATATAAATTATAGAGTCGGATTTAGAGAATGCAGTTACTAGAGTCACTAACCAAAAATAAATACTTACGAAATACATTTTAAATTATAGATAAGTTGCAGTCTCGTAGTAATGGTTACTATACTTATGTAAACTATTTTCTGTCATATTATTTCCTATGAATCGATCTTTATTCGATATTAGCATTTCTCGAAATTATGAAGAACGATCCTATCATAACAAAATGTTATCAATCAATGTGTCAGTATACAGGGAATGACTTTTTAGGAGCATTAAGTAGATCGATAAGAATTAACGATATTATTGTCACTACAGGACCCGTAGAATGTAACTCACTAAATCGTATCGACATCGTATCGTCTTGCTTGTTATTGTTAGATAAACCGACGTGTGATGTCGTAATAATCCTTCGGCCAATCACAGTGAGCGCTCAACCAATCACAATGACACGATGCGATTTCGATACAATTTAGTGAAATACATTCTAACCCCCCAAGCCCGTAGAATATAACTCACTAAATCGTGTCAACATCGTATCGTCTCGGTTGTGATTGGTAGAGAAACCAAAGCGTGATGTTGCAATAATCCCTCGGCCAATCACGGTGATCTCTCAACCAATCAAAATGACACGATACGATGTCGATACGATTTAGTGAGATACATTCTAACCCCCCAGGTTGCACGGTAGCTGCACTTATTATGTCCAATCATGATTATAACAATGCACTGTCTCGCCGACGACACCTCTAATTTTCTAATTATTTCATAATGCGTCTGAAGTAAAAATGAAATACGTAATATTATACTTTCTACAGTTTATTTTTATGAAGTTTTTATGAATATGATAAATCGAACAAATCTAATCCAGTAGGTATCTACTTATATACTTATGGTCTTATTCATAACAAAATGCTTATCGAAGGTATAAACTTATATTAGTTAAAACTTCTTTTAAGCCTATCAAACGTTCGATAAAAATCTTTATTCATAATCGTTTGATAAAACTCCGATAACTAAAATGTCTTTAATGTACATAATGTTGCAATTTCGTAGAAAAAATTGTGAAATGTGAATGGTAGAAAATTATTTTCATAAGTTTATCTATGGATTGTTACTTGTCATTTTCAAATGTTTTAATTTTTGATTGTGTTACTTTAACAAAAATAATAAAATTATTACTCTTTAGTATATACGCCGATTGATGACATGATTTTCAATCACCGCAATACTTTGCAGGGTTTGTAAAGCTTAGTCGGCGCAGCGTCCGCCCTTGCACGGCTCATGGCCAACAATGCGTGCCGACGGCTTTACGTGGGGGTGCTCCGGTCGATGGCGCTGTATGGCGCACCCGTGTGGGCGGGGTCCCAGGACGCACTGAACAGGGCTCTTCTGTGGAGACCACAGAGAGTCGTTGCGTCCAGGGTCATACGTGGATACCGCACGGTGTCGACGGAGACGGCCTGCGCGTTGGCTGGAATCCCCCCGTGGGACTTGGAGGCGAAGGTGCTCGCAGAGGTGTATCGGCGGGCGTCGCAAGAGCGGGAGGGGGGTGGACACCCTCTACCCAGGGAGGTGGCCAGGAGCTGCCATGGCCAAGTGGAGGGCACGGTTGGAGATGCCCCGGCCCGGTTTTTGGACCGTAGGGGCGCTCCAGCTCGTGCTGGAGGAGTGGGCGGGACGTACCTTCCGACTGGTGCAGGTGCTGTCGGGGCACGGTTGCTTCGGCAGATATTTGCACATAGTCGCAAGAAGGGAAGCGAGTCCGGGCTGTCACCACTGCGGCTGTGACGTGGACACGGCGCGGCCACGCTCGAGTCGTGCCCGGCTTGGGTCGAGCAGCGCCGTGAACTCGTCGTGAAAATAGGGGGGGACCTCTCGCTGCCCAGCGTCGTAAGAGCGATGCTTAGCAGCGACAGGAACTGGGCCGCGGTCGCTCCGTTTTTCCGTGTGCGGATGCGTCGCTTAGTAGAGGGTACCCGAAAGGGTAAGCCGTCGGCAGACCACCGAAGGAATGTAACATGGTTCCAGTGATTCTAAACGTTTTTACGGGATTTATACCATGCAACTGTTGCTCCGTGATCATGGCGCTTGCAACAGTGCCGAAATATCGGAAACTCGTAAGTAAAAATTTACATGGTATAATTGCTCCGTGATCATGGCGCTTGCAACAGTGCCGAAATATCGGAAACTCGTAAGTAAAAATTTACATGGTATAAATCCCGTAAAAACGTTTAGAAATATAAGTGACCATGAAAGTTTGAAATTCTATATAGTTCCAGTGGCCCACCAATAAAGGAGGAGAGACGGCACACGGCGGGTTTCTTTAGTGGGTGAAGGCCTCACACTACCCTGTTCGTTGCCCTGAACGACGGGGTGTGCCGTTAGGAACATTTTTTCCCGCCTTAACAAAAAAATAAGGGTTTTAGGGTTTTCAAAAAGAAAATTAACGTAAAGTCGTAAACGTAAACTTCTTATAACAATAAAAATGAGATTATGCGTGTCGCATGTACCTATTAGAAATCAATGTCAATACACAATCAAAGAGTATATAACTATATACACAATAAATTGTCATTTCAAAAATCATAATCAGCTGACCAAAATCAGCCATGTTTTTTTGCTAATATACGCTTATCGAAGGTTTATAGTAGGCTACTAGCTTGTATAAATCAAAGAGAATATATCGGAGAGTTAATGAACGTTTTAGCGTTATCGAACGATTATGAATAACACTTTTTGACAATCTACTTTTAGCGAGCTTTTAAACCTCCGATAAGTTATTATGAATAAGACCATTAATATTGCACGCCTCATAAGCGAAGCGTTGAAGTGGGTACTATTCCCGTTTTACACAGAGCAACTGATATTTCAAACTTAAAATGCCTCTATTTATTAAAAAAATACTCAATATTTTGAAATAAAACTACGTTTACGGAATCTATCGCGTCTACTTGATTTTACTACTATCCCGACGTTTCGAATACTTTACAGCATTCATGATCACGGGTGGACTTAGATGATAGACGTCCAAGGCTATTAGCGGAACGTCATCAGAACGTCTATCATCTAAGTCCTAAGTAAGTAAGTAAAAAATATATATAAATATTTATAGGGTTTGCTTCATTATTAGGTAAAAATCTTAATTGTAAAATTAAGTTTACCTGGTCGGTATAATGTATGAAAATACTTCCGACAGATGGCGCAGGCATCACCCAAAGACGTTAAGTATGAATGTGTTATCGGAATTAGCAGTCAGGAGGAGCAATTGTCACGATGGCTGAATTGGCAAAGCATCTGGACGGTATCCAGGAGATGCAGGTTCAAATCCTGCTCGTGACTGTTATTTTCGATTTTACATTTTTCACTTTGTGTTTAATGTATAGTGCTAAGCATGTCAAATGCTAAAAAATATATATAAATATTGAATACTTTAGTTATGCAATAATATTTCAGAAAAAGGTCAGAACGAGGTATAAAATAATATAATACACAGTTCACTCTCAAATATAAAAATTAGATATAAAACAAACTATTTATTTAAAATTTTCTGGATAGTCAGTTCATATTTAGAAGAAAAAGGTAATAAAAAGGTATATTTAAAAGCGGCTTCTAGGAATCCATTTTTCATTCTGTAAACTCGTATGGAAAATACAGGTCAGTGTCGATTAGCTCAAGCAAGCGTAGAAGCTAGTAAATCATGAATTTTAAAATTTCATCTCCATTTCTTAACATTTTAAAGCCAGCTTAAACTTGCCTTTTAAACCTTTGCGGCAAAAAAAAATATTCATAGTATTATACTTGCACAAGGCTAACAAAAGTGGGTAGTTATAAAGCAGTAACCGTTGAATGCCCACTTCTTGTTCCTATTGTAAGAGCGACTGCAGTTCAGTCTTCTGTTCTTTATTGTGCGGTTTTCTGAATAAGTATGTCACTTAAAATATGTTTTTGTAAACGAAGCGCTTGAACCGGTACTGACTGATGGCTAGGCTACGAATATAATACCACTGAAGAAATATAGTATAATTATGTATAGTTCCGGTGACCAGCCAATAAATAAATAAATATTCACGGACATTTCACACAACGTCCTCTGGTCCGAAACTAAGCTTAACGCTTGTACTATGAGTACCAGATTACGGATATAATACATATATTATATATATTGCACGCCTCATAAGCGAAGCGTTGAGGTGTGTTCTACTCTCGTTTTACACAGAACAACTGATTTTTCAACCTTAAAATGTCTCTATTTATCATATATTGCACTTGTGAAATAATATCTACACACACATATAAAGAACAAACACTATTTTTAACACTCATGGTATTTTTGATGCCATTTTTGTTATTTAAACTAGTTAAAAAACTGTTTTAAAAAATCTGGCTTGGACGTCCGTGAGTTGTAAGTAATGTATGTTAACACGATAACGACCACAATACTTTACTAATCGAGTCTTTTTTTTCGTTTACGAATTATTATGACTAGGAATAGAGCCCTATTACTTTTCAAGTTCTGATCCGATATGGTTTAATTGTTATTAAATAAACAAAAAAAATACTGAATATTTACGATCGACGCGGCACTAAAACCAGCGCCTTTCGTGAGAACTACCTTTTTACGTACGCATAGCCACCGGTGGTTTTACTATAGTCAACAGAACGCCGTTCACCCGGCCGGTACATTGTTTTTTGTTAAAAGAAAGTTCTTTTCTTTGCTTGACGAACTGATGATATTTGTCAAGCATAATAACTATTTTATCCATAACAATAATTAAAACACTAAACACACGTAAATAATAACACACCAACGTTATAAAACACGAAAAAAACGGAGAGGTAGACCAATATAGAAGTACTTCTTAAAATTAGCGCTAGATGGCGAATAAGACATGAAACCCACATTAGTACTTTTTGAAATTAGCGTTATCTATGTGATTTATTGAAAACTACTTAGTAAGACGAATACATTATTAGTTACTTATCAAATAATCAATTTTATTGTGAAAAATGAAGATTATGAGGCGTGCAGTTTGTTTTTTTTTGTGCATACATACATAATTATAACAGTTAGAAAACACCCAAACGCAGTACAAATATCTGTGTTCATCACACAAAATAATTGTCCTGAGTGGGAATCGAACCCACGACCTCGTGCATGGAAGTCGGTTACACTACCGACTACGCCACGAGGCCCGTCGTACCTCCCTAGTAGTACTCTCTCTCCTAGGGCCTCTGGCATTCTCACTCACCATACAAAACACAATGGTAGGAATACCTAAAGTTGTTCCACGCTGATCTTTTGTGAGAGGGTGGTACTTCCCCGATCGAGTCGGCCCAATCATGTTGGCATAAGCAAGGCTCTCCACTAGACTTACTAGTATTCTGGCATAAGCGGTGACACCATCTTCCGCGTGACGAGAGCATTCTGGCACTCTGTTCTCTCTACCTACCCCGCATGGGAAATGGCTTGATGATAAGTAAGTAAGTAAATAATTAATGTAAAGTGACGTCCTAATATAATATTGACCCTTCACTTTGTGTTTAATGTAATATTGACCCTATTCTGAGACCCACGGAGACAAAATCGCAGCAAAACAACAGTATTGCGGCAAACTTACAATTAACGGGTACCATATCCAAACTCATATTAAATAGTGTAAGAATCGAAGCCACACTATTTACGAGATCGTGAAGTTAATCGTATATTTATAAGGTCCTCTGTGACATATAAATGTATTCAATACCGTTGGTTATTTCAAAACAGGAAAATTATTAGATGGAATTCCTCAGCTCTATAGTTGAAAGATTAATAGATTAGATTTATACCTTCGTTCACTTAATATAGTTCGCCAAAGGAACCTAAATCATTTCCTACACATTCATAAGAAATAATATAACGTTATGACGATATATTATCTCGGGAACTCGTAGTATTTATAAATTATTTATGTGTTACATGAAAAGAAAGGTTTCTGCGAAGAGCCACTGAGCAATCCCAGATCTTATCCCGTGTTGAAAGAAATAATTCTGTCTTGAGAATTGAGAGTCGAGTACATAACATAACATTAACATACGGAACATTATAAAATAATGTTGTATAACGTTACTAGTTAATTTTTTTGATGTTTTGTGTTGGTCGTAAAAAATATGTACAACGATAATCCTTTATCATATCAATCGATTTAATTTAATACTAACTTCACGTTAATTCTCAACAGTTAAGTAATTAGTGTAAATAAATGGATGAGCAGAAAGGACCGAACTACGAGTGCAATTACTAACTGCAACTATTCTATTAGTAAATGAATATAAAATTATGTATTATAGAAGGTCCTGACGGACGTAAGTTAAAAATGGACTTTCAATGTTATGATCTTATGGAAAAATGCTAAGTTTGCCAATAAACTAGTCTAAGAAAATAGAAAGGCTCTTTATTATTAAAAGGCAGTGCCTTTCCATCTTTCGAAATAATATATGTTTCTCATTAACTTATGAATATTCCTTTAATTTATTTTTAATTAGACAACCAGATTTTCTTTTAAATATATTATGTAAATATGTATGTTTTTTTTTCAATGGCGTGTCAACACGTGTATTTTAGGTTTAAATTTGTTTTTTTTTTGTATTTGGCTTATTGCAGGCTTTGGTAGGACCATCAGCCTAACATTTATATAATACTCATAGATTAGTCAACTTTTTTTTTTCTCTGTAGTAGCCATAGCACAGTCAAGTTTTATTTAGGTTAGTTATCTAGGTTTGTTTGTTATTTTTTATTATAATTTTTTAGCATGTCAACGTCCGTGCCATCACTAAGGCGCCCCAACGGAAGACCAGCACAGGTCTTTTGACCTGCTTTTTTGCTGAGTTGGGATCGTTTTGTAACAAATGTTAATTTTTTCTAAGTTTATTTATATGTATTTTATTCTTTTAATAATTCGTTGCAATAAATATTTTCTTTCTTTCTTTCTTTCTAAATAGGCTATATTGTACTTATATAATTTTAACTAAGCTAGGCTTATATGGCTCGAAATACCATCGTTAAGGCTCTAATGGACATATCAAATAAAGTGAAATGTATTTTTGATGGGACTGTAAATTTACCGTTACAGATGACGTTCCGAGGTACATAAATAATCATAATTTATTGTGAGGTAATTATTGGCGAAATCAACGGGACCGCCACAAAGAAGAAATAAATTGAAATTGAATTGTTAGGTAATTCATAATTAATTTATTGGAGTATATCCACGTAATAGCGAGTTTCTTGATGGAATGATTGGCCGATGTAGTGGGGCCACGCCCGCGCCCCTTCACCCGCATGCTAATAATGCGATAGATCCGCAACAATTATCATATTTATATCATTTTAAATATCATAGACATCTTCAAAATCACACCAAAAAGCTAATTCTGATTAATATAACGAATGTGAAAATTTGTACGTTTAGATGTTTGAAGATCTATTAGGTTGATTGTGTATCATCGAAGGAACGTGCATACATCTCTCGCTTTCTCAACATTGATAATTCTCTTAATACACATCCGCCGGTTTAGAAGACTCCTGACTTCACCTTCCTTCAATATATGACCGATTTGGTCTAGGCAGGTGAGTCTCGGTCTCCCCCTGTACCTACATCTTTCCACTTTCGCTTTGTATATATTCTTAACCAGTCGCTCGTCCGGCATTCTTTCCATAATAAACATGAAATATACATCTTTTTTTTTGTTTTGTTTAGGCGGGAAAAATGTACCTAACCGCACACCGATGTTAGATATTTCTAGGGCTGCGTCATTATTTGGTAAAAATCTTAATTGTAAAATTAAGTTTCCCGGTCGGTATAATGTATGAAACTATTTCCGACAGATGGCGCAGGCATCACCAAAGACGTTAAGAATGAATGTGTTATCGAAATTAGCAGTCAGGAGTAATTGTCACGATGGCTGAATTGGCAAAGCATCTGGACGGTATCCAGGAGATGCAGGTTCAAATCCTGCTCGTGGCTGTTATTTTCGATTTCACATTTTTCACTTTGTGTTTAATGAAATATATATATTATGTATAATATCCACAGGTAAATTAACCGCTAATAATTTGCGGTGTGTTTGTAGTGCGTCAGTATCGCCCGCAGGCCGTTAATTAGTTTCGTTGACGAGGGTGCCTTGCCTTCAGTACTGACTATATTGTTAATGGCTGTACGAGGGACACCTTCATACCTCACGAGTTATAAATTACAGGTACCTATATACGAGTTCCATACTGGAAGATAATGGTACGGTAATTTACTGTTTAGTTGGCAGTTTAGTAAATATAATACTAGCTGCTGGAGTCTTAAGCTCGAGCAGTGTAATCCTTACTATCCTGTGAGAGTGAGTTTATTCGTTATGTTTTCAGGCCCTTATTACTTGACTGATATCATGAAATGTTGCCCACGTAGCCTATTATAGAGTGCCTAAAAAAGTCATACCAGAGAATATTTGTATTAAACTAGATTCTGCTCGAGACTTCGTTCGCGTAGACTTCAGAATATATATACGTCACTTTACAGTACATTAGTTATCCATATGCGAAAATAACTTTCCAGTTTTTTCCGGGATAAACCAGCTGGTACATAAGCTTATGTCATTATCTGGGTGCCAGACTATATGTATGCAAAATTTCACGATAGGTTTAGTAATTACGGTGTGAAAGCGTAAGAAACAAACTCACACACACATAGCATCACGCCTGTATTCCGCGAAGGGGTAGGCAGAGGTGTATTACACACCCACGACTCGCCAGCTATGGTTAAATCCCACGTAATAGGAGGCGAGCCTATTGACGTCTACCGGGCACATTTCCAAACTCCGAGCTGCTACTGAGAATTTTTCTTTTTAGGAAAAAGCTCAATAACTTTGCCCGACCCGGGGATTGAACCCGAGACCTCATGATTAGCAGTCGCATGCACTACCGCTACACCACCGAAGCAGTTACTCGCTCACTTGTGCAATTATAATACCTATTAGTAAGAATTGACACAATTTCGAAGTCCACGCTGGTAGTTACCAGCGTGGACTTGGATAAGTCCCTTTTATTAGCTTAATAAAATAGAAAAATGAATGCACTAGAAAGAAAAATAACCTTATACATTAGAAATGTTTTAAGCTATATATTTTAGTTTTACGTATTTCGAATATAAACTATTTTTCTTCTTACAAACTAAATAAATAAAAATCCTAATTATTTTAACTACTAGATTCTACGAAATTAAATAAAAAGCCTCTGTGGTGTAGCAGTAGTGTGTGCGACTGCCAATAATGAGGTCTCAGGTTCGATCCCTGGTTCGGGCAATGTTATCGAGCTTTTTTGTAAAAAGAAAAAATCTCAGTAGCAGCCCGGAGTTTAGAAATGTGCCCGGTAGACGGCAATAGGCTCGCCTAAATTACATGAAACTTAAAACGCAGCTGGCGAATCGTGGGTGTGTAATCCACCTCTGCCTACCCCTTCGCGGATTCAGGCGTGATGCTATATTTTTATATTTGTTTATAAAAAAAGCTATCCCACAAACACCATATCGGCGAAATGTACTCCGAGGTAAAAAGTAGCTCACATCCTTGTAAAATTCATGACGATTGGTTCTGTAGTTATGGGGTAAAAACGATCAAACTCACTTTCGCATTTATAATATTAGTAAGGATAAAGATTATTACTTACACATTGCTCGCTGAACCGACAACTGCTGGAAAAAAAAGTTCTCAAGTGCCGGCGATCTGGTCAAAGCTAGGGAACACATCGTGGCATCATATTGGGGAGGCTTATATCGTGCAGTCGACTTAGAAAAGATGGATGAACGGTGGATGGAAAAAACACTGATATCTACTTATTCTAACACTGCAAGAGAATGAAAACTTTCACACTAATACGCACTGATAGTATGTTTTTATTAATTATACAATTGCGGTTGCTATACCGAGTATCGTACCACGTACTTCTATATACTAATAAAGCTGTAACAGAGCTGTATCTGTACATTTAAGATTTTTGAGAAAAATGGCCCTTTTTATTAGTCAGACTAGCCACGGCCCAGCTAAGTAAGTGGTAATCGTCGCTCATGAACTCGACTTTACCGAGAGTGTTGTCAAGCCACTGCGCACCATTTCATTTCTAAGAAATGAAATGAAAGAATAAACGGCTATCTTCTGCTACAGCCAAAACATACTGACGTGCTTCATGACCGGCCACATAGGAGACGGCGGTACCGACACGTTCGGGCCCGATAGCAAGTGAGTACTCTCACTTGGTACCCAGCCCTACCACCAGTAATGCAATGGGTTATAATTGCTTACTTCCCTTAGTCGCCTTGAACGACACCCGCGGGAAAAGATGGGGTGATGACATTGTATTCTTAGTCCGTCACCACACAGACATAGGCGTGTCTGAACACAAAACATTTTTTTAGATTTTTTGTCTGTTTCTCTATGTATTGTGTTTGTTCATCACGCATCACGCAGAACAGATTTTGATGCAACTTTTTTATTTAATAGCTTTCATTAGACCTAAAAACTGGTATACATTTTATCCCGCTACTATATCGGGAACCTGGGATATAACCTAAAAACTAGCTTTTAAAGGCTAGTATTACATATATCTTGAAAAAATAATATTTTAAGAGCTGTCCCAAAGTGGTTTGCAGACTCTGATCGTATACTTAGTAGGTGAGCGTTTTTTGTTTGTTGAAGCTATTTACAAAGGAATCAACCTTTAACTACTAACGAAAAACATCTTAAAAATCAGTTAAAAATTCTTATATAGAGCCAAAATCTCTTTAAAAAACAGGAAGAATCGGTATTTAACTTATTGAAATACAAGTAATGCTACTTTTGTATTAGACTTTGAGGAAAATTCTATTAAATTACATCGGGAACTCAACGAATATTCAAAGAAAGATAAAAACCATCTTTATAAAGTTATCCACGAACACATTTTATCAGCTCTTAAATTTCTTAAAAGGACTCTCTGGTTTAGTAAATTGTAATAAAAATTAAGTTACGTTAGGTTACGCCACGATGGTGGTAAAAGCGTGTACCTCACCTCTGGCTATTAATAGTCCATCGTGTATGTTGAGAGTCCGGAGTAACATAAATAACTAAACAGCTACAGAAACCATAATATTTTTCGCCATTATTTCATCGACAAGCGTCAAGGAGAACAAACAAACTCACTTTTGCATTAATAATATTAGTAGGATTGTGGCAGAGGAGCCACGGCCCACCTGATGGTAAGGAATAACCGCTGCTCATGGACTCAATATTAAAAAGAATACAGCGCTGCTCACCATTTCCATGAATGGGGGACTCCCGAGTCTCCGTCTACGATAGATACCCGCGGTAAATAATTGGCGGGACAAAAAAAAGTAAATTGTTTGTTTAAATGGTGATTGAACATATTGAGGCTGATGTGAGTGTGACTTACAGATATATTGGAGAAAAGACGGACGTTTTTTACCCCTCATAAAATTTGGAGTGGTGAGGCAAATGATGATGAATATGTCACTATAACTGCTGCGAGAGATTATTTTTTACCCTAGCTTATAGACGCTAGTAAAACTAGAGACGCAACCATAGACGTAGGATTTTTTCGGTACATTCTAAGTCTATGGACGACACTCGCCAGTCGCCATCTTCAAGGAAGTATAAAGGAAAGATAATAACGAGAGGATAGAAAGGATATTAAGAAAAAATTAGGAAGGATAATAAGGAGAGAATAGGGAGGGTGCTTGGTCCTCCCGCGCTCTCACTCACCATACAAAACACATGCGCAGGAGTACCTACAGTTGTATCACGCTGATCTTATGTAAGGGCGTGATACTTCCCCATTCAAGCCGGCACATTCGTGTTGTAATAAACAAGACTAAGTACCACAAGAATATCCATCCTTCCATCCATCCATCAGCCTTTCAACGTCCACTGCTGGATATAGGCCTCCCCAAGAGAACGCCACAACGAGCGGTCCCGTCATGGGGGATAATGCCGTAATCGCCACGCTTGGCAGGCGGGTTGGCGATCGCAGTGGATGTTTTTAATACTTGAGGGAGTGCTGCTGCCCACTCCCCCGGTATGATATAACTGAGGGCAGTTGGCTCTTATGACTCCCGTGGGTAGAGAGGGGTCACAAGAATATATTGAGATCAAATGAGACTAAAACTATAATTATTGCATTTATTTAAGGACGAACTCATTTGGACTACATTTGTTTTTCTTACTATATCTATAAAGTAGTATTAGCTGATACTACAAGTAAATAAAGTTGGAGGACAATGGTTCCTTTTTGTATATATTAAACACGGGATAACCTCAGCCAAACGTCCAATCTTAGCGAATAAAAGCAACATCATTTTGGTGAGTAATATGCGGAAAACATTAACTAGAGTTATTGAGTGCTATGTGATGTTTATAATGTAATTGATTTGTGCGTTCAATATTACTAAAAGTTCTAGCGTATATTTTAAACATGTGTAGAATGATTATATTAAAGACTAGCCTATGCCCCCGGCTTCGCCGCAGCCAAAAGCTAGTTTTTGAGTTATATCTCAGGTTCCCGATATAGTAGTGGGATAAAATGTATACCAGTTTTTAAGTCTAATCAAGAGCTATCAAATAAAAAATGTTGCATCAAAATCCGTTAAGTATTTTTTTCGTGATACGCGAACAAACAAACAGAGAAACAGACAAAAAACGGTTTACGGTCATACGTGACAAACGATGGTACCACTACCAACCCACTTGGGTTTAATAACAAGTGAGTACTCCCACTTGGTACCCAAACCTACAATCAGTATAGCACTTAAAAATAGCAACTTAAATTTAGGGCCTTGTGTAAGGATTCAGTGTCGTAAATTAAAATCTGATTCTTTTTTCTTAACACTATAAAGGCCCTACAAGCTTACGGCACACTTTATAGTAGAGTATTTAATAGATTTTATTTTATTGAGAAATATTCAATTTGTATTAATAACGAAACATTCGTTCTCATATTAAAAACACAAGTCTGTATATTATCATTTGTTAAAACACTACCTAGAATTACACATAACAGATAATTACAACAATCCAATTACTGATTAATTATATTTATCTGCAAGATAAAACAAACAAATTCCAGTACATTTATAGATAAATTGTTACTATTATAGAATGGATTTTAGGAGGAGAGCCCACCACTCACCCACGCATTGTCAATCCCGGTTATCTTTGGACAGAATAACCTAAGATTGCCAATCCGCACTCTCACAGATAGAGGAGAATGTGATAATAGCAAAGTAGCATGCACGATAATGACAAAACGCTCGGGCGTTCTTGAGAATGCCTCGTTTAGAGGTGAAACACGTGTTGAATTTATGCTCGGATTTTTGCGGAATATTGCAATATTGTGGTTCTGAGAGTTCTATCGCATGGTTGTGTCGCGTAGGTGAGTTTTTTGTCATTATCGTGCATGCTACTTTGCTATTATCACATTCTCCTCTATCTGTGAGAGTGCGGATTGGCAATCTTAGGTTATTCTGTCCAAAGATAACCGGGATTGACAATCCGTGGGTGAGTGGTGGGCTCTCCTCCTAAAATCCATTCTATAATAGTAACAATGGACTTCCGCCAAGTGTCGCCTCATTCAATTAATTAATTAAATGAATTTTTGATGTATATATTTTCAGCCAGTACTTCGACTATATATAGAGAGATTATACAAAATTATTAAATAGAAAATGAATATGAACACAATTATTTCCAATTAAATCACTCAAGCTTAACTACAAAAAGATTATCATCCTTTAATATTTCAATTATCGAAGTTAGAAATACCAGGCAATGTTCATTAAACCGGTACTCTGGACAGACAGTTATTCCTAGAATGAGTTCGTTTGTGTGTTTGTGCCTTTTCAGAGAACTTTGATTAAATTTGTGAGGATTTTGATGCAACTTTTTTTATTTGATAGATCCCGGCTAGACTTAAAAACTGGTATACATTTTATGCCGCTACTATATCGGGAACCTGAGATACAACCTGAAAACTAGCTTTTAATTGCGGCGGAGCCGCAAGCAAAGCCTAGTATTAACTATATTTAAAATTTATATTATAGGAAAAGGATAGAAGTTGGAGAGGAAGGATAACAAGGAGATAAGGCAATAGTTTAATAACTTTTTTTATTTAAAGATTTCTCCAGTCAGAAATTTTGATTAATAATCTGAATGCGATCTTGTACTGAAGTCACCAATTGGCATTTTAGTTGGGTCGTGGAGAATAAACAGGTCTTCGCTTCGTCTAAATACTGGCCATCAGCTACTGTCCCCTTTACATGTTGGCCAATATGATCGCCACAAGTACCAGGGTTTATGATTCATCTAAAAAAGATCGATTATTGAATCGATATGAATAGTGTCTATAGAATAGATTCACAAGAAGACCGATTACTCAAAAATTTATTTCTTTTCAATTGTAGACATAGTCTATATTATGCGTAATAAAAATTTAACTGTACCTGCCTCAAAGGTGGCAAATAAGCTCATAGTTACATTTTCACCAGAACAGGAAATTTCGAATCACGTTTCGCTAGTGATTTTTTGGCGAATATGTTAGTAGGTAGGTACCTAACTGAACAAATCAGATTCCCTATAAAAAATGCAAATAACATTTCTTGTATTGCAAACTCGTTCCGTGTTCTTGGCCGTAAAATAGAAGTTGGGAAAAAATGTTCCTAACCGCACACCCCGTCGTACGGGGCAACGAACAGGGTAGTGTGGGGCCCCCACCCACTAAAGAAACCCGCCGTAAAAGTTTGCAATAAAGCATAATATATAATAGATAACATACTAATATGAAATATTCTATGCAGAACACTTCAAAATATTTCAAACAAAGTTAACATGGTCAGCTTATGAGCCCGGTCCAGTTTATAGCACCAATAAATTCCGCAACAAAAGAACGCTTGGATGTAGGAAGTAATAAACTGTGTAGTAAAGTTTGTTGAAAATATGATGGCCCTGGCAATAACCACAGATAATATAGAATTTAAAAGATGGCAATCAATGCGCCATAGAGGTCTAAATGCTCCAAATACGAGTATTAGTAGACTGAGGCGAATCGGATCAATCCGACTTTGAGGTTAAGAAAATACAATTTCTTTAAAAAAAATCACAGTATTTATTAATTGGGCTTTAATCAGTATTTAGTTGTCTTTACGTCTCACATACTTTAAAGTATATAGTACAAAAAGTTTCATCTTTGTTAACAAAATACTAATCTTCGAGAAATATTAGATTCACTCTAAATGTTGAATGGATGCAGTTATGTCTTTGCGTTCAAACTAGCGCGGATTTTTAAATTTTAATTTATTTCTTATTTGGATCCGATTCGCTTTGTGATCCGATTCGCCTCGGTGTGCCCTACATTACAACATATATTATTATAAAACCAATTCCAGAATCATTGAAATTGTGTCCATTTCTAAGTTTGGTGATATTTATGTGCTGGGCAGAGATGTCACCTAAGTTACTTCCCTAATCTTGTTAAGAATAAGATGCTGGTGATATTTTTAACAAAGTCGATATCGCCCCACTGTTTGGCATAAATGTGCTTCTAAAATGAGAGAGTGTGAGAGAGAGAGAAGAAAAAACATATTTAATATTTCCAATTTCACTATTGGGCCCCATTATTTTTCAGAGTGAGAGGGAATCGGAGAGACAAAAATATATTTGGTAGCTTTATCACAACCATCTCCTTGAGTTAAAAAAGCATCTCCAAGTATTTCGAGCTATATGATGATAGCCGACCACATCTCCATTTCGTAAATGAGGCTTGTGATACCTAACGAAGGCAGGGACTTTGACGTGCTTTGATATTGCTGACTGCATAAGCGGCAATTACTGCATACCATCAAGTGAGTCATGGTTTGTTTTTATTGCGTATGGTGGCAGACGAGGCACAGCCTACCTGATGGTAAATGGTAATCATCGCTCATGGACTCAACTATACTGAGAGTATTGTCAAACTGCTGCTTACCCATTTATTCAGTATTGTCAAACCGCTGCTCACCCTTTTATTTCACAGATATAAAATGAAAGAATAAACGGCTATCTCCTGCTACAACCAAAACACACTGATGTGATTCATGCCCGGTCACACGGGAGATGGTGGTACTAACCTATTCAGGATAGCAAGTGAGTACTCCCACTTGGTACCCAGCCCTACCACCAGTAATTTAATGGGTGATAATTGCTTAGGTACTTCCCGTAGTCGCCTTGTACGACACTCGTGGGAAAGAATGGGGTGGTGACACTTGTATTCTTAGTCCGTCACCACACGGAACAAAAAAGCCTGAAACACAAAAAATATGGTATATGTAGGTATATTTTTATAATGTTTTTTATCTATATATTAAGTACTTAACATGCTCGATTATTTTCAAGAATAGATTGTGTAACATTGAATTGTAAAATGATAATAAAACCCGCGTCTTCTATAATGGCGGTCGGCACGCTTTGCCACTGAACTATCTATATTTTTACAACCCCCTATTTAGAACGAGAGGGATTGAAGCCGTAGTATATCGCGCTAGCCCTATGCGGGTTGGTAAACTGCATAAATCGTGAAGAAAATGTCTCAGGAGACAGATCTACCACTGAGGTAATGTCGCACAGTTCCAGTGGTCCAATACAGGCGAAGAGACGTTACACGGCGGGTTTATTTAGTAGTTGACAGCCCCACACTACCCGGCTCGTTGCTCCGAACGATGAGGAATGTGGTTAGGTACATATTCTCCCGCCTTATCAAAAAAGGCAGATGTTTCAACACAATACTTTCTTCCTATGAGATACTTTTAGCCATTTTTTTTAATGTTTTTATTTGAAGTGAAGTTGAATACATGTGTTTAGTGTTTAGTTAATGTACATGTGATATAAAACCTACCCAGTGAACTCGATGATATATTATGTATAATGATAGATGGAGAATCCGTTAGTACTTTTCAAATATTATTTGCATTGGTGCATCCAAGTCCTGTACCAATTTTTAGCTCTATGTAAATTATTATAATCCTGTCCTATCTTTTTACCTAATTCGGTAGATTACATTTTGATCTATATTATAGCATTTGACATGCTCAGCTACTGTAAGTGACTTTATTTTTACTTGAAGGGACGCAGGTTCGATTCCCACTCGCACTAAAGTTCTCTTTTTACACATTTTCACAAATAATTTGATTTAAAGTCGCTAGATTATATCTATTTGCAATTCCTATTCCATAGGAAACATCAAACTTCGAGATAAAAAAGGCTAATAATGTAATTTCTTTCTGAGATCTGAGGATCGGTTGTTCTCTTTCGCATTTATAATTATTAGTAAATCCCTGGATAAAGGATATAAGAAAATCCCCGTTTGATTCAAACACGTATAAAATAGAAATGATAATTTTCTTTACAATAATATATATTTTATTTTACTTCTTACAGTATTCTAGCAACACGTAACGTGGAAGTGTTCCCAAATTATCTGTGAATAGGAAATGTGGCACTTAATAGAATGTCAAGTTCTGACATCGTTTGGGCCCAAGTCATGCCGCTAGGCATTTCCTTTCTAAATGTTGATGTCTTAGGCGTTTAAGGATGTAATTTCTTTTTGTTTATATTATTTAATTTTTTGTCTACTTCCTTATTTTCAACAGAAAGGTAATTGCTTACTGTGACACCCCTAATTTGTGGTTTGGGCAATCATTGTTTGTTGGGTTTACCCTATTCAATAGTCATCTTAAGGGACTACTCATACTTATTCAGCTCCATTCGCTTTTCGAGTGAGGCTGACTGACCGCATTCGTAACAATGACGTAAGAGAGCGAGTAGGTATGAAAGAAAGTATTGGTGTAAAGATGCGAAAGGGAATGCTCCAATGGTTCGGACATGTGGAAAGAATGCCGGACGAGCGACTGGCTAAGAAGATATACAATGCGAAAGTGGAAGGATGTAGGTACAGGGGGAGACCGAGACTTACCTACCTAGACCAAATTGGTCATGTATTAAAGTCAGGAGTCTCCAAAACCGGCGAGCGTGTATGAAGAGAGTTATGAATGTTGAGGAAGCGAGAGATGAATGCAAGAATAGAGCTTCTTGGCACTCTGTTCTCTCTGCCTACCCCGCAAGGGAAATGGCGTGGTGATAAGTAAGTATTCGTTGAACGATTTTGGTTACACTTATACAATTTTGCTTCTATCAGCTGCGTACAGCGTCGTAAGAATGAGAAAAGCCGTCTTTATCTCTATAAATAAAATAATTATAATTACTTTAAAACATGTCTGCATAATTATTACGTAATAATAAATCAAATCTATACAGAAACTGTGCAAGTCGCAACTTATCAACAAGGAGCCGAGAACCATCCGTGTACAGCGCTGGCCGCTGTTGCGCGTTCGACGCTGAATGGCCTCTCCATTCAGCATTCAGCAGGGCGGAACAGCTTTAACACCGAAGGAATGTAACATAGTTCCAGTGGCCCGCCAATAAAGGCGGAGAGAGGGCACACGGCGGGTTTCTTTAGTGGGTGAGGGCCTCACACTACCCTGTTCGTTGCCCCCAAACGACGGGGTGTGCGGTTAGGTACATTTTTTCCCGCATAAACAAAAAAAAAAATAGGGCGGAACAGCTTTTAACTCTATTTATAGCACTCGTAAGATAAAAACACATTTGTCCTCATTCTATACTTGTTTGCCGCGAAAGCTGAATAGACGCGGAAAGTTAAACGGATGCGTACGCGTCTCCATACAAAATCGTTGTTTTCTATGGGCATCTAAGCTGAATAGACCTGAATAAGTTCGAGTAGTCCCTTATACTTACATTAGTTTAAAATGTGTTTAATGATGATTTTTTTCACCATCCACCACTGGCCGCCGCTGCTCTACAATGGTCTCTTCGCCGAGCTCACCGCGCTAACCCAGTGTAAGTTGAAAATTTTCCAGGCTTGCAGGTTTTCTCACCATAATTAACTTTCTTCACCGATCGTTGACAATTTGTTAACAAATACATCCATAATCTGGAAAAATTTTAAATGCAACGTCTTTTGTGGTCTCGGTCTCTGACTGAGAATAGAACTCAATACTATTTTCCCATTTTAATAAAAGGTGAAGTCTATTATTCTGTCAAATCATTAGACTCTGTGTTGCCATGATCTAGAATTTCATTTGAAGTTGTCTCATACCATGAAGCAAACATAGGCTATTTGCCCGCTAATGTCATTTTCGATTACAAAACAACTTCGAGAACCAGTAGTAGGTATACTAACCCCGCTGACAATGAAAAGGGTAGCTCGACACGACACATGTCTAACATACCTACCAGCGAGTGGAGCCTTAATTAAAGGTTGTCTCATTTTGTCTGAGGTCGCAACAAGGGACGTTTTCCTCAACAATTGCTTTTTAATTAGTAACAAATATAGAAGCTGTATTTTCTTGCAATTATTTTCGCGCCTATACCCTTCTGGGAGGGGAACGAAAGTAAGTACACAAAGTCCTTAGAATTTTTAATTAATTTTATTGACGAAGTGTTGTGCTTATAAGACGGCGTAGTGGTTTAATTAATAACTTCTTGGTCTGCTTATCAATGGAGCAGACAGAATAGTGGGTACCAGCTAAGCTAGTTATGAAATATATAAATAAATAATCAAAAAATGTTTCTAGTATAGCTATTGTCCAAACGTAAAATAAATATTAAGCACAAAGTGAAAAATGTGAAATCGAAAATAACAGTCACGAGCAGGATTTGAACCTGCATCTCCTGGATACCGTCCAGATGCTTTGCCAATTCAGCCATCGTGACAATTGCTCCTGACTGCTAATTTAAATTTACCTACCTAAAATTAAGTGTACCTGGTCGGTGTAATGTATGAAAATACTTCCGACAGATGGCGCAGGCGTCACCCAAAGACGTTAAGTATGAATGCGTTATCAAAATTTCACATTTTTCACTTTGTTTTTAATGTATAAGTGCTAAGCATGTGAAATGCTAAAAATATATATAAAAATATCTAAATATGTAAAATAAATAATTATATTAAAAATTAAAATATTTGGAGTTTGGTGAGTGAGAGCGTTGGAGGCCAAAACAGCGTATCGTTTTCTTCTTATTATCTTTCCTCTCCACCTCCTTTACCTTTCTTTGAAGTTGGCGATGCGCAAGAGATGCTTCTGATCTTGCTAGCGTCTATATATTACGGTTACCGTTTACCATCAGGTAATAATCACAACTCCAGTATTTTCCCCCCAAAACAAACGTTTAAAAAATGAACAATATTTCTTATTCAACCGTAAATATCGGTATGGAGACGGCTACAGTACAATAGAGCTTCCTTTACAATCTGATTACAGAATTATCGCTTTTCTTTTTGCAGTAACGAGGCCTTTTTTGTTTTTACTTTTATCTTTCGCTTTCTCGGGGAAGGAAGTGGCTGTTTGTTGCGCTTTCTATTTTATTTGGATCCTATATAGTTTTTACATTCGACAAATCTATAATCTAATTGTGTTTTCAAAAGCAGCATCCAGGCAATCGTTTTAAAGTTGCGAGAGACTTCATAAATATACAACCTAAAAAACCTTGCTTGTCGCAGCATGGAATGGGCTGGTTCTATCGGGGAAGTACCACCCTCTCACAGAAGATCGGCGTGAAACAATTGTAGGAACTCCTGCAGTTCTGTTTCGTGTGGTGAGTGACAGCGCTGGAGGCCCAAACCCCTCCCTCCCCTCTCCTTATTAACATTCCTGCTCTCGTTATTATCCTTGCTACCTTCTCCTTAGTATCCTTTTTATACTGTCCATATCATCTCTTCTCTCCACACCTATCCCTATCCTTGAGGACGGCGATGCGCGAGTGATGGCTCTGGTAATGCTAGCGTCTATCCATCAGCCTTTCGACGTCCACTGCTGGACATAGGCCTCCCCAAATTGGGGGTATAGTGCCGTAATCGACACGCTTGGCAGGCGGGTTGGCGATCGCAGTGGATTTTGTTAGTACCTACTCGAGGGAGTGTTGCTGTCCACTACCCCCGCTTACCATTAGGTGAGCCGTAAGCTTGTTTGCAATCTACACAATGACAGACATGACTATTGCCTATTGCCGTCTACCAGGAATTCTATGTTGAAATATATTTCTTTTAAAAAAAAAAATTATAACATGGCCTGACCCGGGAATCCAACCTAAGCCTCATGATCAGCAGTAGATCACACTACCGCTGCACCATCGAGGACCAAACATGTATTTTTAAAAAAGCGTTATAAATTCCATTCCATTATCACATAAGCACCTGTTAGCTGTGCTTACATGACAAATCCCTCACCAATAAAAATAACCAGGGAATATACTCCAGGGTCCTATGCATTTAGTAGCACCTCGGATTGCTTGATGCTGTTATGCATTATTAAAAGAACATAATTACTAGCAAGCTTTATTTGCGGGAAATTTTAAAGCATTTATCTCAGATGAACTAAAAATATCATACGAATCATAATCTCTGTGCATTTTTTTCAACCCTTCTTTGTGCAACTATTAGACACGGGCCTACGCTAATA
Source organism: Leucoma salicis (assembly GCA_948253155.1). Lineage (NCBI taxonomy): Eukaryota > Metazoa > Arthropoda > Insecta > Lepidoptera > Erebidae > Leucoma > Leucoma salicis. Next base: position 4,250,552 of record OX411820.1, on the reverse strand, counting down.
GTAAGAAGGCCACTACGCTGGCCCAATGTGGATTGGCAAACTTCACATACCGGTGAGAAAATCTCTCAGGCATGCAGGTTTTCTCACAGTATTTCCGTAAAATTTCTCGAAAAGTCAGGTGTGTGCTGTTTGAAGTTTGAGACTATGGACTGAGGATCGAACACCTACTTTTTTTTATTTTATTTTTTTATTGCATATAGTGGCAGACGAGCCACGGCCCATCTGATGGTAACCGTCGCTCATGGACTCAACTATACTGAGAGTATTGTCAAGCCGCTGCTCACAATTTCATTTCACCAATATGAAATAAAAGAATAAACGGCTATCTCCTGCTACAGCCAAAATGCAACGATGTGCTTCATTGCCGATTACACGGGAGATGGTGGTATCAACTCGCTCGGGTCCGATACCAAGTGAGTACACCCACTTGGTACCCAGCCCTACCACCAGTAATGCAATAGATGATAATTGATTACTTCCCTTAGTCGCCTCATATGACACCCGTGGGAGAGAATGGGGTGGCGATACTTGTATGTTTAGTCCGTCACGACATGGAAAAAGCTACTTACTACAATTTCAAGTTCATTAGATCGTTTAGGCGTGAATCGCTAGCTGCCCTGCATGGACGGACTGGCTCGATTGGGGAAGTACCATTCTCTCACAGATGATCACCATGAAACAACGGTTAGTACACCTTTCTTTTTGTTTAGGCGGGAAAAATTTTACCTAACCGCACACCCCGTTGTTTAGGGCAACGAACAGGGTAGTGTAGGGCCTTCACCCACTAAAGAAACCCGCCATGTGAACGGAAATTACAGAATTCTGGAGATCTGAACCCATTAATAATAATTAAAATATCCCTGTCATTTGTGTGTCGCTAACTGCTTCTTAGGAGTTTACGGTCCAGCATGTAGACAAAATAAAATTAATTAATTGAATTATTACTATTATAATAACATTTAAGTATAATTTATTGTGACCGTGTGGGGCCGCCTTTACAATAGTCCCACCCCTCTCTACCCACGGGAATCGTAAGAATCGCCTGAGGGAATTCCGGGGGAGTGGGCAGCAGCACTCCCTCGAGTATTAAAAACATTCACTGCGATCGCCAACCCGCCTGACAAGCGTGGCGATTACAGCATTATCCCCCATGACGGGACCGCTCGTTGTGGCGTTCTCTTGGGGAGGCCTATGTCCAGCAGTGGACGTTGAAAGGCTGATGGATGGATGGATGGATGGATAATGTATTACTAAATATTATAAATTTATGTGTAAATTAACACATATATGCTCACGCTATAGTTAGGCTACTCCCGTAAAGGAACTATACGTTATTATACTGAACGTCACATCCGTTTGAATTAGGTGCTTCCGTCCGAAAATAAATATGAGTTACTTTCAAGTCACGACTAATGAAGTATTTACTTCAACAAATATAATAATAATCTATATTTAAATATATGTATATATATATATGTCGCAGATTTATACGGGTTGCCATCTAAATGGCAATCATAGTCGTCCGACATGTTAATTTTATTTTAATCAGTCAGTGCGCACGTCAGGCGCAGGCGCTGCTTCGAGAGCAAGTGAGTCTTGACAAACGATCACACGCACTACTGACAGGTATATTGACATTGACAACTGATAACCAATAAGAAGTCAAACATGTTGTGCGGTGTTATCATTCTAATAAAAGGAAGTGAAAAAAAATAAAGAAAATTATTTGTAGGTACATAATATAGGTATACACTTTTGTTCATACTGATATTGTTAGTCTGTGTCATTATTATATTACGAAAACAACTTGTTTAACGTCAAAATTTTAGAAAATTTAATCGGGTTAGTGTCAAAATTTTAGAAAATTTTGACACTAACCCAACGTTGGCAAGCGCTCGGATGCAACTGACGGGGTAGCGGGCGTCGCGGTATGTCATCGCATCGCTAGAAATCCTTCAAGATTTGGGATAAATATTAATTAAATTTGATTTACTAATTAAAGGACTTCAGTTGAAAATTAAAATTTAGGAGGTTCTCTGTAGTATTTATAGAGCAATGTGTCCATACAAATATTGAAATTTTCTTAACAAATAACGAGTTTTAGATTTTGTTTTAGTTTGTTTTCGGGATTATATATAATCAATAATCAACAATAAATTCGGGATTATATATATCGTGTAAGTAATTAGCACATTCCTTAGACAATATCCCTGGGCAGCTTGCATATTTTTATTACACCGTTATTGAATGGTAAATACCTAAACTATTTGATCTAGTAAAACAGTATTTCGCGCTTTCCTGCGGTGAATCGCCTTAATTTAAATTGTTCCCGTACGGTAGTTTTAGGTTTTCCGCTTGTAAAATTATCATTGTATTTCGCCAAAACGGACCTCAGCCTATCAATATCGTTAGACTTGGTCAAGTCAGCATTATTTTTATAGATAGCAACACGCCTGCACTCCCCGAAGGGGCAGGCAGATGTGCACCACACACCCACGATCCGCCAGCCACGTCCAAGTCCCACGCAATAGGGGGCGAGCCCACCGCCGCCCGCCGGGCACACTTCCAAACTCCGGGCCGCCACTGACAGCTTCCCTTTTTCCGAAAAACCTCAACAACACCGCCCAACCCGGGGACCGAACCCAAGACCTCATGATCTGCAGTCGCTTACCTACACTACCGCTGCACCATAGAGGCAGTTAAATTTAAAGTTTGACACACTTTGACACTAGCGTCGCATATAAATCTTAGCACTGTCGCTATTGACGGTGCAAATTAAATCAGAGGTCTTAAATATCTCTCTACCTAAGATAACGTCATGCGGGAGTAAATGTGAATTTAACAATCACAAACTTCACCTCGGTATGCAAACCACCAAACTCAGCATACGTTGTCATTTTACGAAATGAAAAACACACCATGGTAGAACCATGCTGTAGCTACCGACGCATATTTTAATCAAAGGGTCATTAGAGAATGAACAAACATTGACAGACCTGATTTTTCTACGCGTTGTTTCGTAAAACAAGTAAATTCAGAATATCCAGTTTTGTGGCAGTAAGAACATTGTGTAACATTTGGCTTACCACTAGATCTATCGACAGTAAACAGTGTCGCTTCAAATGGCCCGTCTTATTACAATAATGACAGCGACGCTCGATAGATAACTCGCCTACTCTAGGACACTTAGGAATAAATAAATAAATAAATAAAACTTTATTTATACAACTGGATACAACGTAAGGTTTGAAGTCTCTGACTTCTGCGCTAGGTTTAGCACCTGTGTTACAGAAGCCAGTGCCCTCCCATATTTAGCATAACTGTAACTAAAACATACATTTTTAACAATCGAGTATTACAAATATTTGGGGCCTAAGTAACATAAAACAAATAGTTTAATAATTAAAGGTAATTACAAAAAAAATATGTGGGTATATGTATAATATGTAAATGTGGGTAGTGTCTGAATCAATTCAGCTGAATGTGGCTAAGCGTGTCAAATGCTAAAAATATATAATTATAAATATCTAAATATTTATAGTGTTGCTTCATTTATTAGGTAAAAATCTTAATTGTAAAATTAAGTTTACCTGGTCGGTACAATGTATGAAAATACTTCCAACAGATGGCGCAGGCGTCACCCAGGACGTTAAGTATGAATTTGTTATCGAAATTAGCAGTCGGGAGCAAATGTCACGATTGCTGAATTGGCAAAACCTCTGGACGGTATCCAGGAGATGCAGCTTCAAATCCTGCTCGTGACTGTTATTTTCGATTTCACATTTTCCACTTTGTGTTTAATATTTTAATCTATACATAAATAGGCCCAAAAAAGGGAGTTCTCTTTTGTTATCTCTATATCTTCTGGTATCTAAATACAATTACTGCGTTGTTTCTTGTTTAATGAGTACCGTGGGACACTTAAGTACGATAAAACGACTCTGATCTTGTTTAGTACTTAACAGCTAAACACTTAAGAGAAATTAATGCTCTGGTTCCGATTTAGTGCCGGGGATAAAAAATAAATGGCGTACAGACGCGATATTGTTGCTCTTATAGTGTTTAAATAGACTCTTAAGCTGTAACGAAAGTAACTTTGAATCAGTTTAATTGAACACGGAGTATGATGATGTGGTCTAGCCGTGTGGAGCCGGATTTAGAATTGTCACACCCTTGGCCACCCATGGCAGTCGTAAGAGCCGACTGAGGGAATACCTGGAGAGTGGGCAGCAGCACTCCCTCGAGTATTAACAACATCCACTGCGATCGGCAACCCGCCTGCCAAGCGTGGCGATTACGGCACTATCCCCCCATATGAGTCCACAGGACCATTCGTTGTGGCGTTCTCTTGGGGAGGCCTTTGTCCAGCAGTGGACGTCGAAAGGCTGATGGATGGATGGATGGATGATAATGTGAATAGGAAATAGTACTTACGTGTACTTACGCGCGCGGATTCTATTTCCTTACACTTTTTGTTCAGTGCTTCAAATATTATAAACAATAATAGGTATATATCTAGTGGTAGTGCCTTGATAATCCCAGTATGAATGGGTCAGCTCAATTGGGGAAGTACTACCATCTCACCGACTATCAGCGGTAGGTGCTACTGCCATTGTCCACTGAAGTAATGTAACACAGCTCCAGTGGTCCGCCAATACAGGCGGAGAGATGGTACACAGCGGGTTTACTTAGTGGGTGAGGGCCTCCCACTACCCTGTTCATTGCCCTGAACGACGGGGTGTGCGGTTAGGTACATATTTTCCCGCCTTAGCAAGAAAAATTGGTACTTCTGCCATTGTGTTCTATATAGTGAATGGTAGTGCCGTAGGCCCAAACCCCTTTCTTATGCTCTCCAAATTATTCTCCCTATACTCTCCAGCTCCTATCACTTCCCTTGGAGATAGTGACACGCGAATGATGCCTCTAATATTGCTAGTGTCTATAGGCTATGTTAACCACATCATCCAGCATGCGATCATGAGCAACGGTTACCATTTACCAACAGGTGGACCGTGGCTCGTCTACCACTATACGCAATAAAAAAACCATCAGGTGGACCATATGCTTATTTGCCACCTAAGTTGTAGGTATATATATATAATTTTTAATTTTCGGCTCGTAGTTAAATATCATCTTACTATATTCTAGATCATCTAATACTTTTGCCCGTGTGGTGACGGACTAAGAATACAAGTGTCACCACCCCATTCTTTCCCACGGGTATCGTATAAGGCGAACTAAATAAAGTAAGTATTTATCATACATTGTATGACTGGTGGTAGGGCTGGGTACCAAGTGGGAGTACTCACTTGGTATCGGGCCTGAGCGGGTTGGTACCACCATCTCCCGTGTGACCCGCCATGAGGCACATCGTTGCGTTTTGGCTGTAGCAGGAGATAGCCGTTTATTCTTTCATTTCATATCGGTGAAATGAAATGGTGAGCAGCGGCTTGACAATTATTTTACTAAAGATATAGAGAAATAACTTTAATAAACTAGTAACAATACATAATTATATAAACATCTACCAAACACAATTAGTCTATGGACGAACGTCAGAAGAGATAACTTAGTTACAAAACTAAGGAACACAAGTAAATTGGTAGGTATATAATTCGATGTCCAGTCCAAGATCTCGCAAAGCATATACCATATAAACTTAGCATCGCGCCTATATTCCTCAAAGGAATATACACCAACGGTTCGCCAGCTATGTTTAAGTCCCACGTAATAGGGGGCGAGCTTATTGCCGTCTACCGTGCACATTTCCAAACTCCGGGCTACTGAGAATTTTTCTTTATGCGAAAAAGCTAAATAACAGTGTCCGATCCGGGGATCGAACCCGAGACCTCATGACCAGCAGTCGCTCACACTACTGCTGCACCACAGAGGCAGTTTACTCGAGTCTTGAGTCTCGGTCTCCCCCTGTAACTACATCCTTCCACTTTCGCAATGTATATCTTCTTAACTAGTCGCTCGTCCGGCATTCCTTCCACATGTCCGAACCACCGGAACATTCCCTTTCGCATCTTTACACCAAAACTTCATAACTACTCGCTCTTACGTCACCATTATGAATGCGGTCAGTTAGCCTCACTCCACAAATTCTCCGCAGAGATCGCATTGATTTTACTCTCATACTCGAGCAAATCAGTGATTACAGCGTAAAAGCGCATCAAATAAACAAACTAACTTCACATTTATAATATTGGTAAGGATACCTTTACTATTATTACTTTAAGTATTAGTTTTTAGAGTGATACTTACCTCTAATGTTGTTAGTATGTATAGGCTGTGGTAACTACCAATAGGCGAATGGTATACTTGTTTACTACCCACGTCATATAAAAAAAAACAAATGCTTACCATTAAGTATTTAGTACTACCTACAATAAGTATTACATATTTCAACGGTTACAAAATAATATTATTGCACTAGTTAACGAACTAAAATCAAATAACATTAAATCGTAGCATTAAACATTAACTTTAGCTATTTAACTTTATAAAATACAACACCAATCGCAAATAATGCTGCATATAAAACAATGGTACTTCAACTATTGAATGTACTATGAATAGTTTAATATCGTCTATGAAACTGGCTTTTATTTAACTAGTAAAGCGGACAGGGTGCATGGAAAATCCAATTTAATTCGTCCAATCATCTATTAGCTTTTAAGCACTGAAAGACATGCCCTTCCCCAATGATATTTTACACCCCTCCACGAAATAGCGCTACAAAACGCGATCCTGTGCTGACTCCATCCAACGGTCCCCTATAGATATCGGAAACTTTAAAAAATGTTATTTTGTTATAGGTAATACATAAGTGTATACTCTGATATAAATTTAGTAAGAAGCTGTTATTTAAACATTAGAAACAGACAAATTTTATTTATTTAAATATTTTGATCTGTATTTTAGCACTTGACATGCTCAGCTACTTTAAAGTACAAATTATTTGTGAATGTGGAAAAAGAGAACTTTAGCGCGAGTGCGATTCGAATCTGCGTCCCTTCCAATCCGGGGAAGTACTTAGAACACTTCCCCGGATCGGAGGGGACGCAGGTTCGAAGCCCACTCGCACTAAAGTTCTCTTTATCCACATTCACAAATAATTTGTATTTTATAAATATAAGAGTATATAATAATTATTATGTGCAACTTTCTAAATTTGTTAAGAAAATGCCATGCGTCATTGCAAGTCTCTTAATGTATTGCCCGCTACTCCCATGTATCTAATCCAACCCTTATAACGCCGTAACATCGATGCGACTCAGCAGACAAGACCGGGCTATTTTATGCATCAAATTTGCCACTGAGAAATGTGTTTTCAAGACGAATGTACGTGTATTACAATTCCTTTCAGTAAGTTCACAACTCCATTTACAGCGACATCTAGCGATGTATAAATGCATGTCTTAGAGTAAATTTCGTTTATCCGAAATTGCATGTTAACTGCAATTTCGGGTAACGTAAGTTTCAAAGTTTAATTGAGCATATGGTAGATATTTTGTATCTGGTAACGTATAGTACAGCTAGACTCAAAAGTGCCTTCGATGAACTTCTTCAAACAAGGAACAACAATGGTTGCTTGCTTGACTAATATAAATGAGCTAACTCACTCCATATATTCACTTCAGTAAAGTTCAGCTTGACAATGTTGCCCGATCTCACCTTTGAGTTTTGCCGTACTTTGCTAATAGTTTCGTAAGTTAATACTGGACACAGTTGGCGGAGTGGTTTAGATAGCCCGAGTGTTGTGGATCGATTCTCATACGACAACTCTTTATTCACAAATGGTTGTTCTGAGTCTGGGTGTACTTTGTGTCCGTGAAATTGTATGTTTGTAAAGTCCCCCGCGATCCAAGGATTATCCTTTAGTGCAGGACTATAGAAGACTAGACTCTTTTTTCTTTTTATCACATACTAGCTGATACCCGAAACTTCGTCCACGTGGAGTTTATTTATTGCACGCCTCATAAGCGAAGCGTTGAGGTGGGAACTACTATCGCTTCACACAAAACAACAGATTTTTCAAACTTAAAATGTCTCTATTTATCATATCCAGCAGTGGACGTTGAAAGGCTGATGGATGGAGGGATGGACTTCTATAGAAGCAATATAATGTAGTAGTACTTCTTAAAATAGCGCCATCTATATAAGACATGAGAACACATTAGTACTTTTTGAAATTAGCGCTATCTATGTGATTTATTGAAAACAACTTAGTAAGACCAATACAGTATGAATGAAGATGGCGTGCACTTTTGGATTATACAATAATTTTTTTTGCATGTAGTGGCAGGTGAGCCACGGCCCATCTGGTGGTAACCGTCACTCATGGACTCAACTTTACCTATTTGTTGGTCGTTAAACCAAATGTGATGAGCAAATTGGGTACGACCGCAAGGGAGTACAATAGCTCAGTGGATTAGAGCACTTCCCGGAAAGGAAGGGACGCAGGTTCGATTCCCGCTTGTACTAAAGTTCTCTTTTTCCTCATTCACAAATAATAATTTGTACTTTAAAAGTAGCTAGTAGTAGCGAGCATGTCGAGTGCTAAAAATATTGATCAAAATGTTTGGGTTTTGAAATTTAGATAGGTTATTATATTTTGAAAATTACTGGCGGCCATTTTATTTAAATTTATTTATTTCGGATAACTGGGCGCGATGCCCATAATAGTTATTTTTACGTAATTAAGACTGAACACGGTGCAATTATATTAATTGCCAAGTAAAAGCTACCGCATTTGATATTTAGATATTTTTATATATATTTTTAGCATTTGACACACATGGCATTTTCACATTGTGTTTAATACCGCATTTAATTTAAAAAATCACCCATTTTAAAACTAATAATACTGACACACAAATCATTCCATTCTCTCCATTGCCTTACACATTATAAACTTCAACAAAACCACTAAACAGCTAAGAAACACATAATTACCGATTTTCACGTTTACTTAGTATTAAAGAAGAAACCAGAATCAGATCGAAGTTATAATCAAAAGCAGACGTATCTCCTCGACTTTGAATCACCGAATTGACGGGCTCGACGTTGAATATTTCACACCGATGTTACGGATTGAAGCGCGAAAGGCTGAGTTACTTATTGATGGTGCTCGTACACAATTTACAACTGTAAGTATATTTTAAGTAAAACACATGCTTCATGAATGGATTATCTGATCTGAACCTGTAAAGATATGTGAAAGAACGAGAAAGGATAGGATCAGACATCTAGGTATATACAAATAAATATAAATGAGGTGTCTGTTTATAATGTGCTAATATAGTCTTTTACTAAATCTAATACCTATATAAAATTCTCGTGTCACAGTGTTTGTCACCATTCTCCTCCGAAACGACTTTACCGATTCTTATGAAATTTTGTGTGTATGTTCAGTAGGTCTGAGAATAGGATGTAAACTATTTTTCATACCCCTAAGCGATAAACGTGGTAAGCCCAAAATACAATTTTTATTGCTTACTTACTTATCATCACGCCATTTCCCTTGCGGAGTAGGCGGAGAGAACAGAGTGCCAAGAGGCTCTATTCTTGCATACATCTCTAGCTTCCACGACATTCATAACTCTCTTCATACACGCTCGCTGGTTTCGGCGACTCCTGACTCCACCTTCCTTCAATACATGACCGATTTGGTCTAGGTAGGTGAGTCTCGGTCTCCCCCTGTACCTACATCGTTCCACTTTCGCATTGTATATCTTCTTAACCAATCGCTCGTCCGGCATTCTTTCCACATGTCTGAACCATCTGAGCATTCCCTTTCGCATCTTTACACCAATACTCTCTTTCATACCTACTCGCTCTCTTACGTCGTTGTTACGAATGCGGTCAGTCAGCCTCACTCCACAGATTCTCCGCAGAGATCGCATTTCGACCGCATTGATTTTACTCTGATGCTCCTTTTTGCATAACCAACTCTCGCTTCCATATAATTAAGTTGGGACAAGCACAGCGTTGTGTATTGCGACACGTGCCCTCTGGCTGAGGTGATGACTGCCGAGAAGTTGTCCCAATGCTCCGTTTATTCTATTTCCCGCATTCACTCTTCTTTCTAGATCAGTGGTGTACCTTCCATCCCGACTGAATCCACATCCAAGATATACAAATTCATCCACTTGTTCTAGCACATCATTTCCTATTGTTACTCTAACATCTGTTCGGGCTTCTTATCTTTCAAAAACCATTATTTTGGTTTTGCTCAAATTCATACGAAGGCCCCTTTTCTTACAGTCTTCTGCTATTATGTCGACGAGGGTTTGCAGGTCAATCGCGGACTGCGCTAATAAAACTGCATCGTCTGCATATAGCAGACAGTTAACTACTGAGTCGCCCATCTGAACTCCCACATTCATTTCTTTCAACCTTTGTAGACATTTATCCTGATATATTATAAACAGTATGGCTGATAGAACGCAGCCCTGTTTAACACTGATATTGACATCAAACCAGGGTGACATTCCATCATCCAGCCGCACACAAGCTCTGCAGTCCATGTAGTTGGACTGCACCGCTTGTAGCAGTCTACCGTTAATACCATACTCCGGCAAAATGTCCCAAAGTTCCTTTCGTACTACCGTGTCAAATGCTTTCTCCAAATCCACAAAACTGCAGAAAACCCTCTGGCCTACAGCCAGATGCTTCTCCACAATGTTGCGCAGAGAAAACACTTGATCCATGCATCCCCTTCTACACCTGAAACCTCCTTGTGCCTCACACAAAAATTCATCAGACACCATCTTCATTCTCCTTTCAATAATCTTACCATACATTTTAGCTGCCAAACTGGTCAAGCTTATGGCTCTGTAATTTGCACAGTCATAACGTGAACCCTTGTTTTTGAACAAGGGCACGATGACTGCGCTTCTCCAGTCCTTGGGAACCATTCCTGAGCTCCAACATAAATTAAGAAGCATCAGGAAGGATTCCCAGAGACATGAGCCTCCAAGCTTGATCATCTCAGCAGACACCATATCAATACCCGCTGCCTTACCATTTTTCAAACTTCTAATCGCCCATTCAACTTCATCCATACTAATGTCATCAGAAGATGTACTGAATCCTGATCTGTTAGACCACATGTGGCACCAGAACCTGAACATCCGCATACATGTCTCCAAAATATTCACTCCATCGGCTTAACACATCTTGTGTTTGCGTAAGAATGTCTCCACCTTTAGACCTTATTTTATTCATTCTGAAAGCTGACCAACCACTCCGAGATTTCTTCACCTCCATCCAGAAAAGTTTGTTGTTGCTCTCGAAGTTTTTGGTCAGTTTTTGGTCATATTTGCTCTATCACGCTTCTCTTTCACTAAGGCTTTGGTGTCATTCTTACGTTGCCGGTATATTTCTTTCTTCTGTTCTTTCATACTTGCACTCAGGTTGAAAGAAGATACATAGTCCAGCAACGCTTTTTTTTTTGGTCTACGGAAGCTGCTACTTCCGTATCCCACCATGCATCACCTTTCACTTTCCTATGCTTCTTTGAGCATCCACATACTTCTTTCGCTGTATCTACCATACTATCTTTCAAAACTCTCCAGCATTCTTCTATGTCAGATTCCAGCTGACTTGCCATTGTCAGCCGTTTACGGACATACGGACACCCTCTGCATACTTTGCTCTTACACTCTCTACTTGCAACTTTTCAATCTTTATTCTTTCAAGCCCTCCGAAGTGGACACGCTCTCGCCAGTGTCTCCACTTTCTGAACAGACCACTAAATCTCGCAATAACGAGATAGTGGTCCGTGTCGACAGTGGGACCCCTGTAGGCTCTTGTATCCAGCATTTTACTTCGGAGGCGACTGTCTACCAGAATTAAATCTATCATCCTTCTCTTTTCAATCCTTCTCCATGTATACATATGGATGTCCTTATATTGAAAAAATGTGTTTGACACAATAAGGTTTCTCTCCATACATACATCCGCAATGCGCCTACCTGCATCGTTCACTCTCTTATCACCAAATGAACTAAGCACATCCTCGAAGTCTGGACGCTTGGTCCCAACCCATCCATTCAAATCTCCGCATACGATCACGCGTTCACTAGCTTCTGCCAAATCCAGAACTTCCCTAACATTATCCCAGAACTTCTCTAGATCCGATGCCACCGAAGAGCCTACGGGAGCATAAGCTGCAACCATGAAGACCCTGATGACACCTAATTTTATTCGGACCCATAAAAGTTTGGAATCGAACATTCCGTAGTCTTTCACACCTGAGGCCAAGCGAGCGGACAGCAACACCACCACTCCAATGCTGGCCCGATCGCTCTGCGGTACACCAGACCACAGAGCTATCCCGCCACCAGAAAGATCACAGGCGACGCTGCCCTTTCGCCCTTGGTCTCTGTTACACAGAGCACAACAAGCTGTCTGTCCGACATGACGGTTACCAGCTCGTGTAACTTACCTTCCACACCACCTCTTACATTCCACGTGCCTACTCGATACTCTGCTCCCCTCGACTCGCCAAACTGGGCAAGGCGTGATGGGTGGCGGCCCCCATCGCCAAATCTGCCATTGTTCGTACCGACGGGGGCGGGTTGGTACGCGTCGCCTCTGGGGCACGCTCTAACTCGCACTGCGGTGCGCATTCGAGCCGGATTAGAGGCTGGCAGGGATCGCGACGAGCACGCTCTGGACTATGATCACCCAATATCATCATCATTTATAATTTTTTAAATTATTATTGATTTTTTTAAAACCGTTTGGCCGATTTTGATAAAATTTAAATGGAACTTACTAAACACAAAAAGAATCATTGCCAATTTACAAATCAATTCATAATTGGCGGAATAATAGCGAACAAACACACAAAAAAAATATACAGCCGAATTGAGAAAAGTAGGAGGTCCTTTTCGAAGTCGGTTGAAAATATAAAGTTTTATCCCTACTCTTGTTGTGGCTCTTTCAGTATTCTACAATATTGCCACCGGCCTAAAGGAAAATATAAATTTTCCAGAGCCTGTTATGTTTTATAATATTGTTAAGAATATTTGCTGCCTCTGGGGTTAGACCCCGGTAGTTTATGCAACCGCAGATCTCCGGTCAGGCTTACAAAAAGGTTATTGGATTTTTTCTGTCAAGAAATTCCCAATAGCGGCCCGGAGTAAAGAAGTTGGCGGTGTTTAACCCCTGTGCCTCAGAAATCCCATATGCGTCGAAGGCAAAAACCACCTTATAGTAAATATAAAACATATGCAACGCAAAACTAAAGCGAAAATTATAATTTACTAGATATCTACAAAGTTAATAAAGTCTTATAATGAAACTGCCTGTTCATAACTCTATATTATATTACAAGTGAGTTTTGCGAAAAGACTAGATATAATTCTTCAGAGACTCAAAACTTTACCTTTATCATTTCAATGGCTAACATAATAAGCTGAAAGTGCCTCCCCGTCTGGCGTTGCCTTTAGAAACTACCTGACTTAGCTAATAAATTATTATTTTAAATTATCATTCCTAGTTTTCATAACGAAACTCTTTTGAGATCGTACGTACGTTTTAACTTGCTGTGGGATCGGGACGGGTTTTCTCTGAAATTATAATATCAAAGAGTCGGATAAGAAGTGCTTGTTTTGAGGATGTTGCAGTCATTAAAAATATTATAGTTTTAAGAAAATCTCCGGCTTAGATAATTTAGTTTATTATTATTTAAAAGAATTCTAGATATTAAAATGGAACATTCCGCTAACATTGGTCGGGCCTAGTGGCGTAGTTGGTACTGTAACCGACTTCTATGGTCGTGGGTTCGATTCCCACTCAGGATAATTATTTGTGTGATGAACACATATATTTGTACCGCATCTGGGTGTTTTCAATCTATTATATGTATGCATTTACTCAAAAAACAACCAACAACCAAAACAGCCAACCCGCCTGCCAAGCACGGCGATTAAGGCACTATCCCCCATTCTTGGGGAGGCCTATGTCCAGTAGTGGACGTTAAAAGGCTGATGGATGGATGGATGATTTACTCAAAAAAAAAGTAATATACGTATTATGTCCGTAATCTGATACCCATAGCACAACCGTTAAGCTTAGTTTGGGACCAGAAGACGTTGTGTGAAAATATTCGTAAATATTTATTTATTTATTGTTAAATATTGCTTGTTATACAATTATAATTAAGATTTCGTACGTATAACGTAAGTAGTCAGGGATCCATGCTAAAATACCTCTCACTTTTTAAATATGTTCCATCCCTGGTATAGCATCTTTTTTGTTAAGGCGGGAAAAAATTTACCTAACCACACACCCCGTCGTTTGGGGCAACTAACAGTGTAGTGTGGGGTCCTCACCTACTCAATAAACCCGCCGTGGTCCGTCTCTGACGAGTTCTGACGTAGAGATAAATGAATTTGACGTGTGTATCTGTCTGAGATATTATAGCTTCTAAACGGCTGAACTGAGTTTGATTTTGTCGTTTTTGTTTGAAAGGTAACTTGATTAATAGTTTTCTTAGCTATGATATAAAAAGCCTTTCAACTCTTGGAAGACTCTGCCCTACTTCTCAGCAACTTACAGTAGAGTAGCGTGTTTGGAATCTGGTCTCAATGAATAAGGTTATAGAAATATAGATAAACAGTGATCAGGGTCTGATGAAGAAATAAAGAAGATGTTAGAAGGCCCTTTTTACTGTATAATTTATACTTGTTCCAGTTCAAAATTTATATTTATTTATTTTATTCTACTAGAACACTAACCTCATCAAGATTGGGAGTATAAGCACTTGCAGTGCGATAAAAACAAAGTTATTTAACGGATCAGAATCGAACCCATAATATTCGGGTACGGAATCTATCCCGAGTCACATTGACTCGATTAAAAATCTAGTTATTTATAGTGCAGGGAGTATCATTGAAATATTAACCTATTTATCTCCTTGAATAAGTAAACACACAATGCAGAATAAAGCTAGGATTTTCATAGATTTCATTGTCAATTTTACTGCAACATACGGTATGCATAATTTAAGAGCACAAAGATGGAAGAATATCTGTTTATCACACATATCCAAGTCACGAAGGCGCTGATGCGTAACGCTTTTGTTAGCAAATCTTTTATAGAAGATTACTTTGAGAGGCTTATTAAAATATTGTATGTATTGGCAGGTTACTGAGCAAAACAATTTTGTCGATGCTAACAAATATCATATTATATAGAAGACCTCTTTGAAGAATTTTTTTAACAATGGATTTATGGAAGTGAAATTGTTTTGATCACTAGTACAAAATATGCAGTTTATTGTTGATATTTTTTGTATGTTTTGTATGCATATCTTATAAAAGTATATTATCGTCATCGTCGTGAGTGAAATTATCAAATTAAAGTTAAGTATAAAAACTAAAAAAAAACACCGCTTTACGAACCAAAAAATAGAAAATAATGTCTGTGAATACTTTTTACTATAACCTTAATAAACAAATTGATCTCAAGCACCCCATACTTCTTTACAATCTTTATTATTAATAATGACATTATGTTGATGTGAAACATCTAATGCGGAGGGAGAGTAAAATCGGGTGTTAGCGTGGCGACGCTTTTTATACTTGTCTTAATCAAATCTTGCAAGTTAAATTTGACACACTTCCCGGTTTCCGATTGAGCTAAAATTTTACACGCATATGTATATCACGTGACAATTCAATATTATGGACATGGAGCTTATCTGATGATGGAGCTGGAAGGTGGACATAGGAACTCTATAATGAAACAGCGCAACCCCATCGAGTTTATACTCGTTTGATACGTCTTAAGGAGTACTCTGTCAAGTTATGATCATTTTATTTCAAAATAATTTCGATGTTCTCACATCTGGTAGACGTACCGCGACGTCTTGTTTTTTTTATTTTTTTAAATTGTTTAAACTAAAATTTAATTTCTTTTTTAGTCTCAAAACAGCAGCAAAGGTGCTTCAATTTAAAATACTCAATGTAACCAAGATTGTGTATACACTTCCTGGTGAATCACAAACATATCTTTCCATCAATGCAGTTTGCAACCTGGATGAAGATTATCAAATAGAATTTTTACAAACATACATACATATAGTCACGCCTTTTTTCCGTAGGGGTAGGCGTGAATACTTGCGCCTAATGCCGCCCTAGCTGAGGCAGCTAGGGCGGCATTAGGAGGCATTAGGCATTATAGAGCAGGGTGGATGTAACGTCCGCCACCCGCAAGACCTCTCGCGAAGGTGTGACGCTCCGTGTGCGGATGCGTCGCTCAGTAGAGGGTATACCCGAAAGGGTAAGCCGCCGGCGGACCACCGAAAGAATGTAACATAGTTCCAGTGGCCCAGCAATAAAGGCGGAGAGACGGCACACGGCGGGTTTCTTTGGTGGGTGAAGACCCCACACTACCCTGTTTGTTGCCCCGAACGACGGTGTGTACGGCAAGGAACATCTTTTCCCGCCCTAACAAAAAAAAAAGAAGAGTAGGCAGAGACCACTTCTCTTCACTCGCTACGATCAAACGTGGACAAAGTCGCGGGCCGGAATCTAGTAAAATAATAAAAAACCTTTTTATTTAAGCTTATTCTACTCACCATTAAGTATATGTTTTAGAGACTTGCTTGTCCCAGGATAGGCCGGCTTGATTGGGTAGTATCATTACCTCAGAAGATCAGCGTGAAGTAACAATAGGTACCCCTACTGTTGTGTTTTGTACGTTGAGTGAGAGCACCGCAGACCTAAACCCTGTATTGTATTGCTTTTCGATAACCCCTCACCTGCCTGCCAAAAAACGTATAAGTAACGCTAGCTAGATGTATAATATAAACTTTAGAAATTATTCAAGGAAAATATCACGAAAAATCAGCTCAAAGCTTGGACAATAAGCCCCCGCAATCATAGATTTATGTGTGACGCTTGATACAAGGAGTCCTTAAATATCTAGAAATCTAGTCTAATTTGAATTAGGTATCTAACCTAAAGCCTAGGGTTAAAATCATGGAGTGGAATACGCCGTATGGGGCCGGCACTAAGAATAGCTCCACCCCGTCTCTTCCTATGGGAGTCGTAGAAGCCGACTAAGGGATTACCGGGGGACCGGGCAGCAGCGTTCCCCTGTGTACTAAAAACATTCACTGCGATCGCCAACCCGCCTGCCAAGCGTGGCGATTATGGTAAAACCCCCATTTTGGGGAGACCTATGTCCAGCAGTGGATGATGAAAGGCTGATGGATGGATGGATGGAAATACAATGGTATCGAGTTCAATCCTCAGTTCACTGTTCACACCTCATACGGCAAACACTTCTGAAATATCGAGATTTTTCAAAATTTTGTGTGCATTTGTTCACAATTTATCATTTTTCTCGACGCCTTGTAAAGTTTTCCAACCCGTATCTATGGCCCTGAAGAGACCCGTGACCTATAGGGGGACAGAAAAAGGGTTGAAAAAAATCTAGCCTAATAAAATTAAGAGTAATAAGGGTGATAAATAATAAGTAAATTTAACGCGAGAACCCAGGCCTTGTTTTATCTTCACTAGCTTCTAAAAGTATTCTTTTGCATTTTCGCATAAAACAATACATCTTACTAAGGATGAATTATGACATCCGAGTGGAAATCCACACAAAGACCTCGAGTTATACACGAAAAGGTAAACTATATAAAAGAGGCTATACATTTCAATCTAAAATATAATAAGTTTCACAAGCAATTAGTTCCATAACATAATGTCTATAAAATTTGATCTCTGTACTCGCTGGCCCAAATAAAGGACGCGGAAACAATGGGCCATATTGCTTAAAGAAATTTTTGGGACAACCCTACCATCATGCCAAACGATAACGAACTCTAGTTACTTAAAATACAGGAGTTATGTAATAATTTTATATTAGATATTATTTTTGTAATGAATAAGCAAATAAAACCACAGAGGAGATGGCAAACATGTTGATAATTTTAATCTACCCACCTTTGCAAGGGGCTGTTTACTGAGAACACGCTAAAAGGGTTGCCAGCTTGAATTAAGGGCTATTTTATTTTTATTTTTAGGGTATGTGCTTAGTGGAGTTATTGAAGGTTTTTTTTATATATTTGAATGAGTTTTTATGCCTACGGAAACTTTTGTGAGAGTAACCGATTTATTTTGAATAATGTAACCCTTACGTTATAATACTCGTATTATAAATGCGAAAATGCGTTTTTGTTTGTAACGTTTGCACGACATAACTACTAGACGAATCATCACGACATGTTGCATTCATATAGTTTGGAACCCAGAACTACTTTTTTCTTGTGTATGGTAATGGGAAAGCATTAGTGTGCGTTACAGTGAAGTAGGTACACATTTATATTCTACATATTTAACATGAACGATAGTAGAAAAAATACACAAATACGATGCAACCATGCGATGTGGCAAGACCTCAGAACCACAACAAAAATCCGAACATAATATCGACACGTGTTTCTCATCTCCACGAGGCATCCTCAGGACCGCTCGGCAAAAAAATGATTATATTGCTTACGAAGTAATGCAGTAATATATCAAGTTCCAGTCCACTCCCCAGTTCGAGGTTGAGACCGCGAAAGGCAAACACCTCTGATTTTTCAAAATTATTTGTATGTTTGTTGACATATTACCATTGCTCGGAGACGGAACACATCGTGAAGAAACCTGCAAGCACTGGATCAACATGGTGGACTAGAGCCTAAATCTCTTTCACTCTGAGAGGAGACTCGTGTTCAATAGTGGGACATAATGAATTGAAAACTGTGTTGCTAGCATCTATAGTTTTTGTTACGTATGTTTGTCATCTTTTTACTCAAAAATTAAATACACCGGACCCATTTACCTCTTTCTTTACCCTATCATCGGAACCTGTGGGTCTAGCAGTGGGTCTAGCCAAGTTGCATTCTATGATCGCTAACGCTAATAGAAAACTATTAAAATGTATGGACATTTGACATCTCTAACGTTAAGTCACGTGACTTAGCGTTATAGATATTGTAAAAGACTTAGATAAATATAGGTTCTTTATCTATGGTTAAAGATGTCAAATTCCCATACAATTAAAAAGTTTTCTATTAGCGTTAGCAATCATAGAATGCAACTTGACTAGACCCACTAATCCCCAAATATCTATAACTTATACATTCAGAGCATGGAATGGTCATAAGAACAAACATGACACAACTAACTGCAAGTTGAAAAAAAGTAATAGTCTTCAAAGAGCCACAAGTTACCTACAAAAAAGAACTAAATCAAATTCCTTTCAGCCGTTCAGCTTGCCATAGACAGACCACACAGATACACAAGTTAAACCCATTCACTCCATTTAAGTGAGGGTTTAAAAAAATATTCGAAAATACTTCAGTATCTCCTCGTACGCTTCCCTCCCTACTATTACTCTACCCTATAAGCGATTTTATTTCATACACCGGCAAAGAGAGCTCGACGCGTCAGTAATTATCTTGATTAGTGGCCCATGAGCCCAATGTTAATATTTTCCGGGGAACGATTTAAGGGTTTAATTAGGGCAAAATTGTTTTTCATCTTTATGTTATTATGTGATGGCGTTTTGTTGTTTCTTATAACATGTTTGAGAATGGTCTAATAAGACTCAATTTCGTTGTTTTGTAACGTTAAACGAGTAATTATTGGGAGTCGTAAGAGCCGACTGAGGGAATACCGGGGAAGTGGGCAGTCCTCCTTCGAGAATGAACAACATCCACCGCGATCGCCAACCCGCCTGCCAAGCGTGGCAATAACGGCACTATCCCCCTTTCTTGGGGAGGCCTATGTCAATCAGTGGACTTTAAAAGGCTGATGGATGGATGGATGGATATAAATGTACTAGCCTTTGCCTGCAGCTCGGCCGTAGCCAAAATCTAGTTTTTAGGTTATACTCGTATCTCAGGTTCCCGATATAGTAGAGTCATAAAATTTATACCAATTATTAAGTCCAATGAAGAGCTATCAAATAAAAGTTGCATCAAAATCCGTTCAATAGTTTTTTAGCGAATTAACAAACAGATAAACAGACAAACACACAAAAATCTAAAAAAAAAATGTTTTGTGTTTAGACACGCCTATAGCCTAATACAGTATTTTTTTCTCAAATATCTTAAATGTACAGACACAGCTCTGTTACAGCTTTATAATAGTATAGATTTCGTGTATCTTGAAAACTCTTGTAACGATTTGGATCAAATTTCATATTTAGATAGTGTGCTATTAAATTTAAAAAATACTAATATTTTTGGATAAACTCAATTGAAATCTTTGATTTCGATCCGAAGAATCTGCAAGCTGGTACCCCTAAATTTTACGAGATGGCGTAAAAAATATTGTAATCGTTTTATTTTTCTAGTTTGTCTAAATAATATACAGTATCTCCCAGAAAAAAATAAAAATAAATGACTAAGTCAACTATTCAAAATGTGTTTTTTTTTTTACTTAAACAGAACTAGTTAATACAAATAGTTGTTGAAATGGAAGTTACAAGCGGCATTCCAACCGGCAACTTACGGAGTAACGTTCCATAATTAAGCTTTTTTGTCCGTGTGGTGACGGACTAAGAATACAAGTGTCACCACCCCATTCTTTCCCACGGGTGTCGTATAAGGCGACTAAGCGAATTAAGCAATTATCATCCATTGCATGACTGGTGGTAGGGCTGGGTACCAAGTGGGAGTACTGACTTGGTATTGGGCCCGAGCGGGTTGGTACCACCATTTCCCGTGTGACCGGCCATGAAGCACATAGTTGCGTTTTGACTGTAGCAGGATCCGTTTATTCTTTCATTTCATATCAGTGAAATGAAATCGTGAGCAGCGGCTTGACAATACTCTTAGTATAGTTGAGTCCATGAGCGACGGTTACATCAGATGGGCCGTGGCTCGTCAGCCACTACATGCAATAAAAAAAAAACAACTTTATTTGTGCCTGCAGTGATCAATTTCTATATCACATCCTATTTTAACCTCCACATAGACGGAGAGGTGAAGTTCAACGAGCATATCTCTGTGGCATCAAAGCTTCCAAACGGAACGGAACGGATTTTAATGTAATTTTTCATTACTCATACTCTGAAAGTAGGCCTGAAGTTACCTGAGGAGCGGGTTGAAAGTAATACTTTTCAGCCCTAAGGAGAATAACTTTCAATTGACAGCTGAGTAATTATAAAAAAAACCAGTTCTATTTTCTGTACAGCCAGTCAATTACAGCGCGATGTAAAATAGAAAAACATAAAGTTATACCTATTTATTAAAGAATTTGTTTTTTATATGACTTTATTTTAATAGTAGTTGCAACTATATCTTTAAAATAACGAAGATTTATATTTTTTCAATGATTAATATGAAAAATAATGGCTGAATAGCTGACAGGCCACAGAAAAAAAACAAAATTGGCGGGAAAACGGTGAATCCACATTTAATTTTTTAAAGTCTCCCACTTTTTCTTTAGCTAATTCATGATTTTTATTTTAAGTTTCCTCGTATTTGTAATGAAAAGCACAGTATTTACCTCGGGATAAAGACTAAGAATAGTCCGAGGGAAGTAAATAAGTTACTTTCATCCCTAGGGTAACAATGTTCTATTTTGTCTTGGGGGCTATCTTCACTAGTAATGAAATGATATAACAACTAGATGTAGTTAGGCATTTCATGTAGGCCTAGGTTTGCCTTGTTACAACATGCAAACATATAAACATACATAAACATAGCAACACGTCTGTATCCCCAAAGGGGTAGGCAGAGGTGCCTGCGAAGGGGTAGGGTGGGTTACACACCCACGGTTCGCCAACGATGTTGAAGTCCCACGTAATAGGGGGCAAGTCTATTGCCGTCTACCGGGCACATTTCCAATTTCCAGGCTGTTATTGAGAATTTTTCTTTTTACGAAAAAGCTCTATAGCACCGCCCGACTCGGAATCGAACCCGGGACCTCATGATCAGCAGTCGCTCACTACCGCTGCACCACCGAGGCAGTTACAACATGCTAATAATGTTATAAATGCGAGGGAAAAACTAGTAGATTATATGAAGTCGTTAAAACTAAGACGTCATTGTTTTGATAACACCTTTTTCTATCTAAAGAGCCACTCCAAAACAAACTGACCCAAAGGGCCGGAAGTCGCGAAGGCCCATCAAAGGTTCCGTCGTACAAAATAGTTAATTACTTGTATTTCGAGTCGACATGACTAGGCGCCTGATAGTAAGCAAGTCACCGCGAAAATTACTTTTAGGCTGACGTCATTATTCTGTCCACCTCCTCCCCCTCTGTGCCACTTTCCCCGCAGCGGCTGTTCGAAGCAGCGTTTCATAGTAAAGTAACATCAGAAGATTTAACTTGTTGTATATTTACGAATACTGATATGAATTACATGTGGCTACTGGCAGACCCTTATTGATTACAGGTTAGGTTACACTGATCGCGGAATGGTTTAGACACCGGCCCAAGTGTTATAGGTTCGATTCCCGCACAGGACACCTCTTTGTGTGATCCACAAATGTTTGTTCTGTGTCTACTTTATGTCCAAGAAATTGTGTAGTTTTTTTTTTTTTGTAGCTTGTAGTGGCAGACGAGCCACCGTCCATCTGATGGTGGTAAATGGTAACCGTCGCCCATGGACTCGACTATACCGAGAGTATTGTCAAGCCGCTGCTCACCAATTCATTTCACAGATATGAAATGAAATATAAACGGCTATCCCCTGCTACAGACAAAACGCAACGATGTGCTTCATGGCCGGTCACACGAGAGATGGTGGTACCAACCCGCTCGGGCCCGATACCAAGTGAGTACTCCCACTTGGTACCCAGCCCTACCACCAGTCATGCAATGAATGATAATTGCTTCCTTCCCTTAGTCGCCTCATACGACGCCCGTGGAAAAGAATGGGGTGGTGACACTCGTATTCTTAGTCCGTCACCACACAGACAAAGTAAAAAGAACTTGTAACAACAAAGGTTGTAAAGTCCTTCGCGATGCAACGGTTATTTCTTAGTGCAGGGTGTTGTCTTTCAGTATCAATAACAGTGTCGTGATGGCATGCCACACGATAGTGGTAGGTATGCATCACAACGGGCTGAGCGGTGAGCCCTTTGATCACCTCTCACTAGGGATCACCTTTGTAAATGTTTTATTGTATAATGTACCTACTACTTACTTTTTTTTTATTATATATCTTCATATATGTATTTTAATTTTTTTAATTGTTGTGTGTAAGTAGGATATTAATTGTGTGTGTTTCCCTTCTGTGAGGGATCAATAAAGTTTTTTCTTTATTTCTTTCTTCTTTATAATAAAAAAAAAGGTATATCTATGTGGATAAATGGCAAAGTAGCTTAGATGTGTCAGCACCCGGCAAGCTATGGATTCGATTATCGCTTAAGACAATGATCCAAATCAGTGTTCTAATGGTGACGTACGCAATAACTGACGAGCAATATTTTTTTTTTAGATATTTTTATATAAACTTTTAGCATTTGACATGCTTAGCACTATACATTTAATCACAAAATGAAAAATGTGAAATCGAAAATAACAGTCACGAGCAGGATTTGAACATGCATCTCCTGGATACCGTACCAGATACCAGATGCTTTGCCAATTCAGCTGAATTGGAAAATTTTTAGACAGATTAAGAAAGTTGCGGTGTTTTATCCCCGTACCTTTGTAAGCATGTACGGCCAAATATCTTGTGCCTAATCTCTCGCCGGACCGAAATGTCATCCCATCGGACTAAGAGACTGCTTGCGCACACAGTCTTGCACTTTATATAGTATTTATGCACACACTCAATGTGTCCTGCATAGTTGGCTATTGTCTGTGAACATGGCCGCCGTGACCACAGACAATAGGTACCCAGACTATACGGGAGCTTCTTTTTTTGTGTGACGTTGTTTGTTAGCCTTAAATGGCTATGACAACCTTACCCGGACAATTGGTGAGCGCAGAGGGCTCTCAACCCAACATTTAAGCAACGCTACCCGAGGGCACCTCCTGTGGGATAAGGATCTCGGCTCGGGCTGTTGCTGACAAAGTGGGATTTCCCACGTTTATGATTTACCGCGACACGTCTTTCGCCCCCGTCGGCGGGGACGAAACCGTGGGTAATTAATTGTATTAGCTGCGCGAGCTGTGTATGCTCTGATCTGAGCGTGAGTTATATCGTCGAGGCTATTTCGCGGTCTGCGTATGCGCGATAAATTAGAAGGGTTGTAACTAGCCGACGCAACCACTAGAGGGTTTACGTGAGTAATGGCGGAGTCAAAGAAACTACGTGAACACCGTTTCATAAATTGCTTGATGGTAGGCAATTGCAAGTCTACGTGAAGGTCGACATTCCGTATGAACCACGGTGCACCCGTAGCTCTGCGCATGAAGTTATTCTGTAGTGTTTGTAATCTATGGATCCTGTGTGCCTTGGCGTGTGAAAATACTACACTGGCGTATGTTATAACAGGACGTATACAGGCAGTGTAGAGTCTGACCTTATTCCTAAGTGAGAGTTTAGTCGCAGAGTTTAACAGATAGTGCAAACGTCCCATGACAAAGGCTGCGCGCGAGCGTACCATCTGAATGTGACGGGCGAATGTGAGTCTGTTATCTAGAATTACACCTAAGTACTTGGCTCGCCTAATCCAAGGAATTGGTTTACCAAAGATTTGTGTTGCTGTTTGATCTCCTCCGGGGGATACAGTCGGGGTAGTCTCCTATGAAACATGACCGCCTGGCTCTTCTCGAAGTCGATCTCAATTCTCCACTTGCTAAGCCACGTACTGAGGGCAGTGGCCGCGGATTCGAGTTTCCTATGCACTGTGATAGGGTTAAACCCTGCATAATAAATAGCTGTATCGTCTGCAAAAAGTGCTGTCTGCACTTGCCGATGCTGAGGCATGTCGCTGGTATACAGCGAGGAGAGGATCGGTGAGAGGACGGAGCCCTGTGGGACCCCGGCGAGTAGGGGGTGAGGGGAGGATAGAGTCCCTTCCACTCTATAGCGGAAACTGCGGTTAGATAGAAAGTCTCGTATGATGAGTACGAGATACCGCGGTACTCCTAAGTTGAGTTGTTTGTATACTAGGCCGTTATGCCAGACTTTGTCGAATACTTTCGCTACATCGAAGAAGAGTGCACCTGTGAAAAGGTTGTTTTGTTGCATTTTCGAGTAGGTATACTCTAAGATGCGGTGGACTTGTTGCACACTGGAGTGCTTGGCTCTAAAGCCGAATTGGTGGTGGGGGATGTGGTTTTAAGCATCGGCGTATACTTTCAGCCTACACAAAACTAATCGCTTGTAAATCTTACCTAAACCTTTAAGCAGACTTATCGGTCTATAACTAGATGGTTCGGATCGCTTTTTGCCGGGTTTGTGGATTCCAATTACCACGGCCTCTTTCCACTGAGGGGGAAAGATGTTATTGTTGAGCGCTGCGTTATACGAGTATATACATGTCAGAAGGACTAATAATGAGTGGGGGAAGAGTTTGATGACCCTATTCGATATTCCGTCCGAACCGGGGGCATTCTTCCTATGAAGATTTTTGATAACCGACTCCAGTTCGGTGGTGGTAACTGAAGGTGGCTGTTCCACTAGGTCCCTACTTAAGGTGTCTACCGGTGGGGCCAAGGGTGAGGCCCTCGACTCCACTTCCCTATCAATGAAGGCGTAGTGTGTATCATCTATGTGTAATGTGCTCGGCGTACATTGTCGCTCCAGATTTTCGGCTAGGCACTCGGACTTCTCCTCGTCCTCGAAGGCGGGTGGAAGGTTGGGTCTGTTAAGCGGAGGCGTGGTAGACACACTGTCCTTTTTGAAAGTGTGGGACAGTTGCCAGAAGGCTTGATGGGTCGGTTCTAGGTCTCTCAGCTTGGTTTCCCACTCTGATTGACGTAGAGAATCAATTGATTTCTTAACAGCCCTTTGTAGTGAGCGCATTATGATGCGGTTATCCTCGCATGGTTGACGGTCATAGGCACGGATAGCAGCGTTCTTCGTCACGGACGTCATTGGGTAGGTGCCATCGACGATTTCTCGTGTCTGGTACCTGCCGAGATAAATCGTTAATTAACGATTGTACATGGCTTGTGAAATAGTCGACCGCAGCCACCGTGTCCTCTACAGTACTAATAATAGGGGGGACTTGGTCTAGGTGTACAGACGATGACGACCGGAGTTTATTCTCCAGTCATACCTAGTCTGTCACCGTTATCGTTTTGCCCTATTGGCCAGAGGGGCCAGGTGAGGGGGAGGCGAGATCTAAGATCACAGGACGGTGGTCAGAGTCTA
This sequence comes from Leucoma salicis, assembly GCA_948253155.1. Taxonomy (NCBI): domain Eukaryota; kingdom Metazoa; phylum Arthropoda; class Insecta; order Lepidoptera; family Erebidae; genus Leucoma; species Leucoma salicis. The sequence continues at coordinate 4,224,248 of OX411820.1, read as the reverse complement.
ACTCATGTAGCACTTCTACCAAACGCAAACGTAGATTTACGTTTTTTAAAAGAGCTATATCTAGTATATCAGGCCTGTAATCGACACAGGCCGGGTAGTGAGTTGGCTCCATAGGCGCTATGATATCTAACCCTAGTAGCTCAGCCAGTGACTCCAGAGCCCTGCCCCGCGTACTAGTAACGTGGCAATTCCACGAGGTGTTTTTAGCGTTAAGGTCGCTGGCAATGATTACGGCGCTTCCCTAGTCTAGCAGGGCTTTCAAGTCCCTGTTTATGAGCTGCGTCGAATTGCTACTTCCGGGCCGGATGTTGGCAGATACTACGACTATAGACTGATGGCCTGTGAGGGTTAAAAAAAAAATATATATAAATATTTATAGGGTTTGCGTCATTATTAGGTAAAAATCTTAATTGTAAAATTAAGTTTACCTGGTCGGTATAATGTATGAAAATACGTCCGACAGATGGCGCAGGCGTCACCCAAAGACGTTAAGTATGATGTGTTATCGAAATTAGCAGTCAGGAGCAATTGTCAGGATGGCTGAATTGGTAAAGCATCTGGACGGTATCCAGAAGATGCAGGTTCAAATCCTGCTCCTGACTGTTATTTTCGATTTCACATTTTTCACTTTGTGTTTAATGTATAGTGCTAAGCATGTCAAATGCTACAAATATATATAAATATTTATAGGGTTTGCGTCATTATTAGGTAAAAATCTTAATTGTAAAATTAAGTTTACCTGGTCGGTATAATGTATGAAAATACGTCCGACAGATGGCGCAGGCGTCACCCAAAGACGTTAAGTATAATGTGTTATCGAAATTAGCAGTCAGGAGCAATTGTCAGGATGGCTGAATTGGTAAAGCATCTGGACGGTATCCAGAAGATGCAGGTTCAAATCCTGCTCCTGACTGTTATTTTCGATTTCACATTTTTCACTTTGTGTTTAATGTATAGTGCTAAGCATGTCAAATGCTACAAATATATATAAATATTTATAGGGTTTGCGTCATTATTAGGTAAAAATCTTAATTGTAAAAATTAAGTTTACCTGGTCGGTATAATGTATGAAAATACGTCCGACAGATGGCGCAGGCGTCACCCAAAGACGTTAAGTATGATGTGTTATCGAAATTAGCAGTCAGGAGCAATTGTCAGGATGGCTGAATTGGTAAAGCATCTGGACGGTATCCAGTAGATGCAGGTTCAAATCCTGCTCCTGACTGTTATTTTCGATTTCACATTTTTCACTTTGTGTTTAATGTATAGTGCTAAGCATGTCAAATGCTACAAATATATATAAATACTGTGAGGGTTAGTTTACAGACCGAAGCTTCGATGTACTCCAGTGGGGGCGGATCCATAGGCGTGCAGTGCAGTGAACTTTATAATATATGAGAGTGCCACCTAACAGTGAGTTTACCCTATCGTTACGTACTACGTTATAGTTTGCAATCCTCGGGACCCTATGAAAGGATTTGAGGAATGTCTCCTGTACTAGAAATAGGTCCAGTAGTTGATCTTGTAGAAACGTGGCTACCTCGTTCCTCTGCTGGGACAGGCTATTGGCGTTGAAAAACCCTAACTTGAGTGTATATGGTTTGACTCTGCCTGAAGTGTGCGAATCCATTAAACAGTAAATAAATTATTAGCAAAATTTCAAAATTCTGGAATAGTTGGAAGAGTTTTGGATTGCAGATCAACTCAATACTACTGATCTTATGGTCCTTGGTTTTTCCACTAGGCTATCATTGCACACAAATTTTGTCTATATAATAATAAATATATGAAATAGCTTACGTACTAGAACGTAAAGTGCAAACGTATGTGCTTTTGGGAACAATAAGCCATAGCCTAAAGTATCAGCAACATTTTAATTCTTTTGACATCCGCAACTTAAGAGAATATTGCTGTTCTAAAGTTAGACTAGTAGCACTTACCTTAATTTCAAAAGTGTCACAGACTTAGTTTACTGTATTTTTATTTCGTTGTGATATTTACGGGAAACTGTAATTTATCATTGAAATTAAAAGCCGCATTGTTTGAATCATAATAAAGGCGAATTTAGAATGATCTATTGAGTTACTCCTAATTATTATTCATTTATTTCCCTTTGTACATTCTTTGGGTTTCTTATAAAATTAAAACTCTGCCGGTTCTGGCACCACTTTGTCACAATGGAATTACGCTATTGTTTGAGGAAAAAATTTATTATTATTTTCTGTTGATCACGGATTGGTAAAATTTTAAAATGAATTCAACACCTTTAACCTTTTGAATTAAATAAACATTCTGCTGAAATAGATTGAAGTTACACTAGACTAACTTTATTTCAATTACGTCAGAACAATGGTACTAGTAAAAAACTAGGCGTCGTAGGACGTCTACCAGATGTGAAACAGTGAAATTATTTTGTAGAAAAAATTATCTTAACTTGATAAAGTCAAGACGAATCAAACAAGTATAAACTCGATAGGGTTGCGTTGTTTCATCACAGAGTTACTGTGGCCACCTTCCAGCTCCATCATCAGACCTTGGATACCATCTAGAGACAAAGTACTCGTCAAGACGAATCATACGAATCTCGAAGAAGAATTAAAAAAGACAAAATGATTTGAGTTCGCCATCTCCTAGTGACGTGATTGCAATAACAATTTTGGCATATTTTGCCTATCGTTTGACACTTATAGTATAACACTCAGCAAAAGAGAGAGGGTACATATATAGGAACATAATTTCCCTTAAAAATGATAAACATCCAGACGCTAAAAACAAGTTAACATTATAATACACTTCAGTTCCATTAACAAGTGAGGATTGTCGATGGTTACCACTTACCATCAGGTGGGCCGTAGGTCGTTTGCCACCATAAGTAAATAAAAAGATGAAAATTTTGTGTTCATTGCACAAATGTATTCGAAAATGACAGCCAAGTATGTACCTACATACTAAAGAGAAAGTAGATTTAAGTATTTAATACTTACTTCTAAATTTAACTAAACATAAAACCCTATTACCGTCAAAATAAATAAATAATCATAATTATATTTACACTTGAATTCCGACAGCGGCGCAAAATGCTAATTTTAAACAAACATAAGCCTTTGTTCATGTTTGCTTGCGTTCCAAAATAATTAATTGTCGCCATCTTTATTTACTGACAAAATGGCGGATTTGAAATTAAAATGTGATTGCGTTGTGTTGATGATAATGTTAAGTGGCTCTTAGGAAATTATGGAGGAATGAGGTATCCGCTATTTTGAACTCGTTTAACGAATATTTCTGATTTTCGTTATTATATTTACAAAGACGTATATTGTGCATTGTAATCAACTCACATAGGATAGAATATATACAAATTATCACACTATTTAGTTTATGTCATAGCGGTAAAACAAGTCAACAGATTTCAATGATACTTTGAGAGGAAAATGTATTTTTTTTTAACATTCGAAATTGGCGCTGGCAGCAGTCAGAGAGATATATTATTTCAAAAATCTTTAGCTGATACTGGTCACTAAGGATGATAGCGATTATAAGTTATATAACATAACGCTATAACTTCCAGGGGCGTAGCAAAGACACCTGTTAGTGTTATATAGTATATTCATCATACATAAAGATACTCTTTATACCCACTATCTGTAACTACAATTTAGAAATTCACTTTCTTTTTCGTGATTTTAAAAGTTCACTGGCTGTGTATCGCTGGATCCAAAATGATCATTTTAAAATACCCTTCCGTCTCATTAAGTAGTGGCGTTCATTCAGTGATGACTGTGCAATGAGGAGTGTGATACTCAAAGATGAGGCCTTTCTACCCGATTCTAAATGTAAAACTCCTCTGAATATCGGTTTTAATATTAGTAAAATGTTTGGTTGCTCGAAATAGCTTTGAATATAGTAGATGCAATTCGGTTTTTTCCCGAATTAAGAACTTTTAGTATCGTTTTCAAATCTGTTGTACAGATAGCGGAGTAGTTTCGATACCGACCTCTCAAGCGTGGTGGTAATGGGTTCAATTTCCACACACGACACATCTTTGTGTGATCTACTTATGGTTGTTCTCGTACGTCTGATGAATCATTTAAATTATTGTATTTCAGTGATAGCTTTGTAGTAAAACCAATGACTGCAAAGTCAATCATATCGAGTTTTATTCCCAGTCCAGGGGGGTTAGGTAGAATCTCATATCTCATATGTCGATCGTATCGTGATCACTGTGATTGGTTGAGAGATCACCGTGATTGGCCGAGGGATTATTGCGACATCACGCGTCGGTGTCTCTACCTATCACAAGCGAGTCGATACGATGTCGATTGTGAGATATGAGATTCCGTCTAAACCACGATCGAGACGAGGCCTCGACAGGACTTGGCCTTTTCGAAATTATGTGTGTATTAGCTAATGTTAGATTCGTCTAATCTATATAGGTCACTCTCTAACATTTTTCAGCTATCCCACAAGTAACACAAATTTTCTGAAATAAACAGTAGCCTATGAAGCCTGTGACTATGATTATGTAGGTATGCCAAATTTCGTGAATCAGTTAAGGAATTACGATGTCAAGAGGTAACAAATACTTTGGAAAATCCAAAACTGCACGCCTCATAATCTTCATTTTTCACAATAAAATTGATTATTTGATAAGTAACTAATAATGTATTTTGATCTATATTTTAGCATTTGACATGCTCAGCTATTCTTAAAGTACAAATTATAATTTGTGAATAAGGAAAAAGAGTATTTTAGTACGAGCGGGAATCGAACCTGCGTCCCTTCCTTTCCGGGGAAGTGCTCTAATCCATTGAGCTATCGTACCATTTCTAGAAATACCGAATTTCCTCATCACATTTGTCTTAACGACCAACGCCCTCTATCGGCAATGCATTTACATGCATTCATCCAATGTAGTAAGTTTAATTTTGCAATTAAAATTCATACTATTTGATGGCGTGATTTTTCAAACATTTTGATCTATATTTTAGCATTTGACATGCTCAGCTATCCCAGAATATTAACCTTTCCCGCCGAACTTGAGACTTTGAATTTCTTTGGCGTCGGTGAGGAGGCTCGCTTCCAAGTCATCGATTGTTTTTTTGTTTCAGGATCAAAATGGTGGATCCAGGTCTCGTCCATAGTCACAAAACGCAACAAAAAATGTTCTTTATCTGCTTGGAACTTTTCGAGATTGACCCTCGAAATGTCAACTCGTTTTTTCTTTTGCTCGTCGGTTAATATTCTGGGAACCCAACGCGCAGAGACCTTTTTCATATGCAACTCGTTCGAAATGATTCTTTGAACGCTTCCATATGAGATCCCTGTGACCTCAGCTACATGCCTGATGGTCACTCTTCGATCTGCCAACACAACATCTTTGACTTTTTTCACGTTGTCTTCTGTGAGGGACGTGAATGGGCGTCCTTCGCGATGTTCATCTTCAGTGGATGTTCTGCCCAGCTTAAACTCCTTGGCCCAGCGTGCAACTGTAGAATATGGAGGAGCAGAGTCCCCCAATGTTTCCACCAAGTCACAGTGTATGTCTTTTGTAGACATTTTTTTCAAACAGAGGTACTTGATCACAGCTCTAATTTAGTTTTTCTCCATGTTGATGTTATCTCTTCGACAGTTCGTATTCAAATGAATGTATCTCCCGGAAATCCTGACCTATTTATATGATTTTTTTAGGCTGACGTAGTGAGTGTATAGGATAGAGAAAAAAATTTTTTTTGGATTTTTATGTGGACTTGAAGTAACCAATTATCATTACTTTTGGATCACCCCTCGTATAACTGCCTCGATGGTGTAGCGGTAGTGTATGCGACTGCTAATCATGAGGTTTCGGATTCGATCTCCGGGTCGGCCAATGCTATTGAGCTTTTTCCTAAAAAGAAAAATTCTCAGTAGCAGCCCGGAGTTTGGAAATGTGCCCGGTAGACGTCAATAAGCTCGGCCCCTATAACGTGGGACTTAAACATAGCTAGCGAATCGTGGGTGTGTAATACACCTCTGCCTACCCCTTCGGGGAATACAGGCGTGGATGCTATGCTATGATATGAAATGAAAGAATAAACGGCTATCTCCTGTTACAGCAAAAACGTAACAATGTGCTTCATGGCCGGTCACACGGGAGATAGTGGTACCAACCCCCTCGGGCCCGATAAGAAGTGAGTACTTCCACTTGGTACCTAGCACCAGTCATGCAATGGCTTATAATTGTTTGCTTACCTTAGTCGCCTCGTACTGTCACTACACGGACAAATTTCTTGTAAAAATATTGCTGAAACTTATAAAAGCTTTAACTTTTTAACGGCATATCCGTTACTTTTACGGTTACGGAAATTATCCACTTACTTATCTTAAAACACATCACGTAACCATTAAAAGTCCATGTCATCGCACTTAAAAAAGTTTTAATGAATTTCCATTACCTAAAGCTTCGAATTGGAAATGGGGTCGTTGGAAAAGTTTGACAGCCACTGGAGTACACAATGAACGTCATGACAAAACGTGATGGCAACGTCTACGAATCCATTACTACTGGGAATAAATCGATTAATTATATATGCTTGTGTTATTATAAATCTACCATATTGTTATATTATTTTTTATACTAGGTGGGTGGCAAACAAGTATACGTCCCAACTGATGGTAAGTGGTTACTGTAGCCTATAGACGCTAACAACATCAGTGCTATCACTCGTGATTCGCCATCTTCAAGGAAAGCGATAAGAGGATAATAAGGAAAGGATAGGTATGATACTAGGGAAAGAATAATAAGGAGAGTATAGAGAAGGGGTTTGGGCCTCCGGCACTCTCACTCACCATACGAAGCACCACGGTAGCACGTACCCTTGTTTCACACTGATCTTCTGTGAGAGGGTACTTCCCCAATCGAGCTGGGCTCATTCATGCTGGGATGGCGAGGCTTTACCACTAGAGAAAATATACAAATATACATGTATATAACATAATTATATACATGTATATTTGTATATAACAGTTTATAATTGAATGTGGAAAAAAAGAACTTTAGTGCGAGCGGGAAACGAACCTGCGCCTCTTCCAATCCGGGGAAGTGCTTTACCGCTAAGCACTAAAGTTCTCATTTTTCATATTTCACAAATAATTTGTTCTTTAAAGTAGCTGAGCATGGCAAGTGCTAAAATATAAATCAAAAATATTGAAGAAAGATGTTCAGAAACATCTGCTCATATTTAATTATATTATGTTAGTTAATTATGTTTGTTGTTGTTTGTCGTGTGGGGCCGGCACCAAGAATAGCTCCACCCCTTCTCTTCCTATGGGAGTCGTAAGCCGACTAAGGGATTACCGGGGGACCGGGCAGTAGCGTTCCCCTGTGTACTAAAAACATCCACTGCGATCACCAACCCACCTGCCAAGCGTGGCGATTATGGTAAAACCCCCATTTTGGGGAGGTCTATGTCCACCAGTGGACGATGAAAGGCTGATGGATGTTTGTTAAGTGACTATCGCAATATAAGATGTTATTAACTAAAGCCGATAAAATTTCAAAGCAATTAGTCACTTTTAAAGTTAAGAAATTCGGAATATAAATCTCTACTACACATTAATAATTATCTTTTTGCAAAAATGGCTATCTCCCAGAAACCATCCATTTTTCTAATATAAAAAGTAGCATAGTTTCACGCCTGTATTCCCCGAAGAGGTAGGCAGAGATGCATTACACACCCACGATTCGCCAGCTAGGTATGTTAAATCCCACGTAATAGAGGGCGAGCCTATTCTACCGGGCATATTTCCTAACTCCGGGCTGCTACTGAGAATTTTCCTTTTTATGAAAAAGCTCAATACGATTGACTGACCCTTCGATCGAACCCGAGACCTCATGATCAGCCTTTGCTCACACTAACGCTGCACCACAGAGGCAGCATAAAAAGTAATCCATGTCTTTTCCTGGGCTCTAAACTATATGTGTGCAATGTTTCAGGTTGGTTGTAGTTACGGAGTGATATCATAACAAACAAATATACAAAAAAACTCACTTTCGCATTTATATATTTAGTAAAGGCTATAGCTGCTACCCGTGACTTCGGCAGAGGGGAATAAGTTATTATTTTTCTATACGTAAAAATTAAAGCAGCTTTAGTTAATCACTACAACACTAATATCTGTCAGTAAAAGTCCTAACCAAATCGGTCTAGCCGTTTTGGTGATTGGGGATTTGTGGGTTACTAAATAAACGCGCCGTGTGCCGTCTCTCCACCTGTGTTGGCGGGCCACTGGAACTATGTTGCATTACTTTAGTAGTCCGCCGGTGGTTTACACTTTCACGGACCCTCTACACGCCACACTACCCTGTTCATTGCCTGGAATGACAGCGTGTACGGTTAGATACATTTTTCCAAAAAAATATGGGTCTTAGCCTGTCTGTAATCTTAGGCAATAACAAAAGTCACCTACCTAATAAGTAATAACAAAGTACTGTTTTTTATTAATCTCGGAATTCAACTACATAAAAAAGTTGCTTATTTTTTATTATTCCGGAGCGCAAAGACTAGCAAAAAAAAGCACCCCAACATTCACCGTTCGTTTTTATTATAACTGGAATTAACCTCTGAATGAAAATCACTGTTATAAAAATATCTGTACTGCATGGAAGACTATGCTAATGAGAGCGTTTAAATTTATTGTTCTCAACTTTTTACTGATTTTATGATATTGCTCAGTAAATATGCTTTCTTTTTATAATACGTGGGCGACAAAAAAGCATACGACCTGATGGTAAGCGGTTACTGTGACGCCAGCAACATCAGAGGCATCACTCGTGTGTTGCCATCTGCAAGTAAAGATATAGAAGGATAGGGGGTGGTAGGAAGGATAGTAAGAAGAGAGATAGGTTGGGACTTTGGGTCTCCGACAATCTCACTCGCCAGTTATAATATACAAGTACTAGCTGTTGTTTGAATTTTTCTTTTTTAAGAAAAAACTCAATTATGCAGCCTGACCAGGTGATCGAAACCGAGACCTTATGATCAGCAGTCACTCACACTACAGATGCACCACAGAGGCAGTTGAGCTATACCGACATCTTAATTAGGTACGTATATCATTTGCCTTTTCTTTTTCGTCGTTATGTCATGTTATGTGACATAATATTTTTATTAATTAATATTTATTTTACAACATATTTTACACATTTTTAAAGATATTATAAAAATACACAAACAGTCACACAAACAAAAAATACAAACAAAAATACAATCAGCTAAATATAATAAATTTAAAAATGAATAAAATAGTAGGCCACCGACATCGGGTGCAGGGACCAAGCTCCACGGCTCCAGAGACAGGAACCTCCTCACAATGCGTGCCGTGTCGAGGAGTACCTGCCTTCTGCATCAAGCCCTTGATCCAGCTATCTAACGAGAGTCTCTTTAGATGTTGGTCGAGACTCTTGGCGATCAGCCCATTGACTGATAAGACTATCGGGACAATAATTGTCGAGTCAACATCCCACATGTCGGCAATCTCGTGAGCCAAATCCAAATATATAATTTGTTTTTCTTTTTCAGCTTTCACGAGATTCTCGTCATGTGGAATAGTGACATCGACAATTAGTGCACGGCGCTGTGATCGGTCTATCACCACTATATCAGGCTTATTAGCAGCAATAGTTCTGTCAGTAATGATAGACCGATCCCAGTACAACGTTGCACGGTCATTTTCGAGAACTGGATCGGGCACATATCTATAGTACGGCACTTCTACTTCCACCAAATTGTATTTAAGAGCAAGTTGCTGATGGACAATCCTGGCTACTTGGTTGTGCCTATGCAAATAATCGCCGTTTGCAAGACGAGTGCAGCCGGAAACAATATGCCTGAGAGATTCTCCGGGTCGGTGGCATGCCCGACAGATGTCAACCGTACCATCTTTCAGGATATATTTTCGGTAGTTATTCGTCATTACAACTTCATCCATTATTGCGAAGACAATACCTTCAGTTTTTCCGAAGAGATCACTGAATTGCAGCCAGGAAACAGATGCTGCAAAGTTAATATCGGGCCCGTGTAAGGCCCGATAAAAACGTCCATGCAGCTCCTTGCTCTTCCATACCTCCCGGCGGTCCTCAATGCTAAGTATTATAGGTTTGTGCCAGTTCTCTTTAGCTAAAGCAAACGGGGTAAGTCCTTGATCCACTCCGACCACATCTCGATGCACGTCCGTGTCAGCATTGAGAAAATATTCTCGGAGGTGGTATACCTCGCGGTTATGAAGGGTTTTGGTGTTTAAAAAACCACGACCCCCACATTTCCGCGGAATATACTGCCTCATTACCGACGAACGCGGGTGGTGCATTCGATATGTAGTCAGGAGTGTACGAACCTTTCTATCAAGGATATCAAGTTCAGTCTGAGTCCATCTGAGTATGCCAAAGGAATACATCAAGACAGGCATGACCCAACTGTTACAGGCACGCACCTTGTTGCCGCCGGAAAGTAAGCTAGTCAGCACTTTTCTTAAACGGAAAAAGAAGCGATCCTGCAACTTTTGCTTCATGCCTGCCTCAGCGATGCATAACGCCTGTGACATACCCAGATATTTGTAGGTCTCAGTAGCAGACAGAGATCGGATATGTGTAAAATCTGAAAGTTGTATTCCTTCAGATTCCACTATCCCACCCCGTTTCACATGTAAAACTGCACATTTATCCACACCAAACTCCATTCTGATAGACTTACTAAAGGTTTTAGTTACCTTAAGTAATGCCATCAGTTGGGGCCTGGTGGGGGCAAATAGCTTTAAGTCATCCATGTTAAGGAGATGGGACAGACTCCGACTTTCTCTCCGCAACCGATAGCCTAGGCCTGAATTCTCCAGTAAAGTACTAAGAGGATTCAGGGCCAGGCAAAACCACAATGGACTCAAACTGTCCCCCTGAAATATGCCCCGCTCAACTTTTAACGATATGCCGTCAACGTGGCCCCGGGGACCGCCTGGATAGTAAAGAGCCGTTCTCCATTGCTTCATACATGCCTTCAAGAAAGCACATAGAGTTGTATCTATTTTATACAACTCCAGCACCCTCAAGAGCCATGTATGAGGAACAGAGTCATAGGCTTTCTTGTAGTCTATCCAGGCAGTCACCAGTTCTTTCCGGCCGCGACGAACCTGTTGGCTAATGACCGTGTCAATAATAAGGAGCTCTTTAGTTCCACGTGCCCCGCTCCTACAACCATTTTGATATATGGCCAAAATTGAGTTATTTTTAATATGTAAAGAAATTTTTACTGTCAAAATGGATGTGAGAAGCTTATACAGTGTTGGCAAACATGTTATAGGACTGTAATTTTTGGGGCCCGCAGAACTACCACACGTGTAGATAAGGCAGGTCATACCGGTAGTTAAAAACTGTGGTAACGATCCCGATGTTAAAGATAACTGAAATTGAGATGCTAAACGATCATGTGAACTGCGTAACCACTTTAGCCAAAAATTGTGCAGTCCGTCCGGTCCCGCTGTTTTCCAGTTGGGTAACGAGCGAACTGCACTGGTTACGTCATTAGTTGTTATTGTTACTTGCTCCATAGGAGGAATATGTTCACATGATCGTTCAATATCCCGAATCCAGTCATCCTCCTCATGAATGACAGGCTTCGACCAGATGTTTTGCCAAAACGTCTTAGTAGCATTAACATCCGGAAGATACCTGACATTCAGAGCTTCATCGGGTCGTTCCCAGTTACGATAGACCTGCCTCTCATCCCTTTGAAATGTGCGATTTATCATATATCGAACTACTCTTCTTTTGTAGCGCCTAACGCGATTTGCCCATGCATAAACTTTCTGCTTCAGGAAGTCGATGCGCTCCGTGACGCGAGACATATATTCTCGCGGACTTATTCCAGTCCCCGAGAATGCTCGACTCACAAAGCGCATCATCTTCGGACGGGTGTTACCCAACCTGAAGCAGATAAGCTTACCAATGAGCACCCTGGTTTCAGCTATACGTCGCTCAATCCTATATTGCCAAGCTGGTACTGCTGTATTAGGTCGAGTAACGGGATCTTCTTCGATAATTTTAATCCTAGTCACTCGATCTGCTGCAACAGCTGTACAATATAGAATTGAGTGCGTATCCGCCAAATTTTCGCTGCGTTCCATATAGGGAGACAACAGCGAATCCAGGGCTCTCACTAGCGCTATATTTTTTTTATGCATGGGCAGACGGGGTAATCGTGGTCTACGCTCAGGAGATATAGATCGGTATTGTTGCAAAGCACATTCTAAAGCACTCCTTAACTGATCGTTGTACTCGGTACTTACGGTTAAGTTTCCATTGTACTCCACTTCCTCAACGGAATCCAACTGCGGTGCTGGCATATCCCTGGGTATACACTCAGCAGTTTGTGAGGAAATGGGGGTAACAATATTACTCCGTACGTCCGAGCAAAGCCGTTCAAGTACGTTATCATCCAATAGATGACAACGCTGGATGGCCCGTACTTGATCCGATAATCTTTGTGCCGTGACGTTGACAGCCGGCTCAAGCTCCTTAAAACAAAGACAGCATACGATCACGATACGCTGTGAGGTTGCTTCCTCCCTCTGTAGCCACATAATATGCCCGCATGACATTTTCATTCGTTTTTTGAGATCATCTCATGCGGCGCACATCACCACCGGCAGCGGGGGCCCTATTTGAGTCCTGTTGGTCTCGGGGTCCCAAGCACGTCGGTGGCCGGCCTCTCCTCTTCCTCCATACAGGTAACGGCGACGTGGGCTAGGAGAAATACTCGCCACTCGATGACGAGCTCGACGCCTCAACAGGAACCGATGTCGCTGACATCGGTTTTAGTAGCTGTGAGGCAGAGCTGAGCGACGAGTCCGGGGTTGGTGTTTGTGCTATAGCTAGTAGCCTGGCTTTAGCTCGAGTCAACATCTTTTGTCTTCAATTACATTTATTTTGGATAATAGTTGGTATTTTTGCAATTATATTGTACATTTTTGTGTAATATTGTCTTGACATCTGTCATTTTTCTAGTCTTCATGTTTATGATTTTTTTGTGGATGTACTTCGGGTAATATTGTGGGTTTTCATAATTTTAAATATTTTCTATTGTCAAGTTTCTAAATAGTATTCAAAAATGAATATAAAAAGCAATCTGAACTAGTAATTAAATAAATTTTAGAATCAAAAGAAAATGTGACTTTTTGCACGGAGTGTTGCCAGTTTTATTTAATTATTATTATTATACATAATATTATTATTATTATAGCAACGATCTCTTTCTTAAAAAAAGATTTGATTTAATTACTTAACACTGTTTAGGATAGATCCAGGTATTGTTAATGGGAATAAGAAAAAATACGCGTTGCTTGCTCGAATGTAAAAAGTGTATTGAAACATAACATAATGTAGGTAGGCCGCGGTCGGTAAATTATATAAACTAAAATAGTGGGATCACATACATATTCCTAAGGTTTGCTATTTAATTTGCATAGGCGTTTTCGGGAACATACCCCCGGGCGTTGAAAGCCTGCCTTTCAACCACCATCTTCTGCTTCTGGATAGACTGGTAACGGGCAAATCTTGCTGAACGATATGCGTAACAAACCATTGGAAGTTTTGACATCCGCAACGCGAACTACACCGTCTGACCCTGGATACGTGGCTACGATTCTTCCCATTTTCCACTTTAACGGGGGGAGATTATCTTCCTTCAAGAGGACCAAGGAGTTCATCTTCAAGGAGCCTTTACATGCTCTCCACTTCACTCGAAGTTGCAGTTCTGATATATATTCTTTACTCCAACGGCTCCAAAAATGTTGTCGGAGAAGCTCAATACGCTCAAATCGAGTTAAAGAATTCAGGGACTGGTCTCGATAATCAGGCGACGGCAGTGATGTCATTGGACGTCCAATCAAAAAGTGTCCGGGTGTAAGCGGTGTCAGATCCTCGGGGTTCGATGATAACGGCGTTAGTGGTCTGGAGTTCAGAATTGCTTCTACCTGCACCATCATGGTATATAGCTCTTCATAAGTAAGATTACAAAGGCCCAACACTCTGGTTAAATGATACTTGGTTGATTTTACTCCAGCTTCCGCAAGGCCAGCGAAATGAGGTGAGTATGCTGGTATAAAGTGAAAATTTATTCCTTCTCTAGCCATCTCTTCAGAGACCGAATCGCAATTAGTCTTCAGAAATTTGGAGAGGTCATTATATGCACCAACAAACGAAGTGCCGTTGTCCGAGTATATATTTCTAGGCTTACCCCTACGCGAGATGAATCTCTTTAATGCCATGACAAAAACGTTACTAGTTAAATCACCGACTAGTTCAAGATGAATTGATTTTGTGGAAAAACAAACAAAAATAGCGATGTAAACTTTAACTAATTTACAACCACGACCCTGACGAACAGCCGATTGAATTGGACCCGCATAATCCAAACCAATATTCTCAAATGGCAATCCCACTAGAAGTCGCTGCTGTGGTAAGTCACCCATGATAGGACTTACAGTTTCACCCTTAAATCGACAACAACGCACACATTGCCGGCAGCACATCCTTGCTAAATTACGACCTCTTATAGGCCAGTACGTTTCTCGTATGGTCGCCAACAACAACTGTGGCCCAGCATGAAATAATCTTTTATGCTCATGATTAAAAAGTAACCTAGAGAAGTGATGATTAGAATGAATAAGAATAGGGAATTTTTTTGCGTACGGAAATTCTGAATGATGTAATCTACCTCGAATGCGCATTATCTTATTATTGTCTAGAAAAACATTAAATTTATTTAACTCACTTTTCTTGGGTAATGGTTTATTATTAAGTAGCAACTTATAGTCCTTAAAAGTTTGTGATTGAAAATTACGTAAAATTATATTTAAGCTTCTATCTAGCTCATTGGTTTTAAGTGGACCACAAATGCGTTGCCTCTTACAAGCGTCAATAAAACGCAAAACATAAGCGACTGTTCGTTGAAGTCTTAAGAAATTTGAGAAACGTGTGAAATTAATGAACTCATGGGATTTGCTATCATTACATAGAACATGCAAAGTGACATCGGGTTTAATTTCAGGCAACACTACGTCATTATAATTTATTAATTTAGAAGGCCAATATGACATATCCTGATTACTCAAAAATCTTGGACCCGACCACCACTCATTCAAAGTAGGTAATAATGCACTATCCACGCCGCGTGACAGATGATCGGCGGGATTTTGGTCAGTTGAGACATGTCTCCACTCACAACCAGCTGTCTTATCCAATATCTTGGCAACCCTGTTGCGAACAAAAGGCTGTAATTTATTTGGTAACATTTTTAGCCACCCTAAAACGATAGTGGAGTCAGTCCAAAAGACTGAACGACGTGCCTTAACTCGTAATGCAGAAACAACCTTTTCATAAATGCGAACACCTATCAGAGCACCGCACAGTTCAAGTCTGGGGATGGTCGTTGGCTTGAGTGGCGCTACTCGACATTTGGCTAGTAATAGACGTACCAAAACCTGACCCTGGTTATCAACGCTTCGAACATAAAGACAAGCACCATATGCGCGTTCAGACGCGTCAGTAAAAATGTGAAATTCTAAATAATTATAGTTATCAATTATAACACGACGTGGAATATGAATTTCATTTAATTTAGGCAGGTTAATAATAATATCATTCCAGAGTTTACTACAGTCCGGCGATAACTGTTCATCCCAAGAGAGTTTTTGTAGCCATAATTTTTGTAACAATATTTTTATAACAATTACACATGGAGCTAGTAATCCAAGCGGGTCAAAAACCTGTGAGACAATCGAAAGCATGCTACGTTTTGTGTAATTATTAGCATTAACTGGCTCATTAATTGTAAAGTAAAGGTAATCTGACAGTGGCTGCCAACCTAACCCTAAGGTTTTGGTTGACTCGAATCCACCAATATTCAAATCCAGTGAAGACTGAGGAGAGTCAGAACCAATGACCAGTTGCATGTCATTCGACTTCCACTTTCTTAAATTCATCTTCGCTGAAGCGAGAGTTGAAGTTACTTTATGACGCAACGCTTTGACCTCGTCGAGGTCATCTCCTCCCGTGAGGAGGTCATCCACGTAAAAATCGTGAAGAATGACCTCAGAGACCTTTCTATCAACACACTCCATATCCAATCCCAACTGTCGAAGGCAACGAGTGGCTAGGAAAGGAGCACTGGCCGTACCATAAGTCACGGTATTAAGCTGATAAGTTTGTAACGGAGACGACGGATGACTGCGCCAAATAATTTGTTGAAGGTATCTGTCATTAGGATGAACAACTATCTGCCGGTACATTTTTTCAACATCGGCTGCAAGAATGTATTTGTGCTGTCTAAACCTCAACAGGATCGATAGAAGATCGTCCTGCACCACGGGTCCAATCATCTGGATATTATTAATGGAAATACCAGTATCAGTTAAGCTACTCGCGTTGAACACCACTCTTAATTTTGTGGTGGAGCTGCATTCTCGTAGAACTCCGTGATGTGGAATATAAAGTGCTTGATCATTCATATTCTTACATTTAGACATATGACCTAAAGATTCATATTCAGACATAAATTCTTTATACATTTTACAAAATGGAGTTTTAGATTTAAATTTACGTTCTAAACTGAAAAAACAATGTTTGGCTCTAGACAAGGATTCACCTAAATGATCAGACGAATATTTCAACGGTATTCTAACACAAAACTGACCGTTTTCCAAACGTATGGTGTTTTTTATAAAATGCTCTTCACACAATCTCTCCTCTGAAGAGTACGGTAGTGAATCACACACTTCTTCAAGTTGCCAGAACTTTGTGAGTTGTTGATCAATATTGGAATTTATTTCATCATCATAGCCTGGACGCATCTCTATAAAATTACATTTTAAAGCTTTACTAGACATACAACATCTAATTGGACCAGAGACTAGCCAACCTAATTTGGTCTCACAAAGAATCGGTTGTCCATCACCTAATTTAATTCGTTGTGATCCCAATAAATCCCAAAAGATGTCAACACCGAGCAACAAATCAACGGAACCCGGAGAGTGAAAGTTCGGATCAGCCAGACAAATATTAGAAGGAATTTTTATTTTTGATAAGTTAATATATGCGCTGGGAGTTTTATCTGTTATTGATGGGAGAATAAAACAATTAATATCTGTGCAGAAATTGTTATTACAGGATTTTATTGTGGCAGAACACATTTTATTAATAAGCGATGATGAATTGTTGATACCTAAAATTGAATTGTTTACCCTTTTTGCAGTTAAGCCTAGCTGGTTGTAAAGTCTTTCTGTCATAAGACATGAAGTGCTGCCACTGTCAAGCACAGCACGAGCAATATGCTCCTGACCATTAATCCCCAGGATTATGACTAACGCAGTAGATAACAATACGTCACCCTGTTCAACACTCGCAGAAAGTGACATACTGTTACCAATAGCTGATTGAGTGGAGACTTTTGCAATACCATTCACGTCGTCACTGTTAGTACATATACCAGTCGAGTCCAATGTTGAGGACTTGGATGAGGTGTCCACGTGAACTAAGGTGTTATGCTTGCGTCGGCATATTTTACAACCTAATTTTTTACAATTATTTGCATAATGTCCTGGGTTAAAACAATTAAAACAAATTTTATGTTTAGGTAGTAATTGCAAACGAGCTTCATTACTTAATGATAAAAACTGAGAACAACTGCTTAATTTATGCTCACCGTTACACACAACGCAATTTTTGGGTTTATTACAAACAACATTGCCTTGTAGTTTATTATGTTCAGAGTTATTTTTATTTAAATCCTGTGCCATCATTATCCTAACCTTGTTAGATTGTCTACTAACGTTTGAGTGTTTAGTAGACGTAGAATTCACCAATTCCAACGTTTCTAATATCTCAGCACGATTTTTAATAAAGGTAATAAATAAAGATAATGTGATTTTTGTGTCTTTACCCAGACCACATTTATGTTCCTCCCATACACGATAAGTCTTACTGTCTAATTTGTGTGTGATAATATAAATGAGTAAGGTATCCCAATGTGAAACCGGTTCACCGAGGGACTCCAACGCAAGCAAATTTTTATTAATAGTATCCAGTAAACCTTTTAAATAAACTGAAGACTCCTTTTGAAGAGTGTCAATTTGAAATAAAGCAGATATATGATGTTGAATAAGCAGATGTTTATTATCAAACCGCTCGCAGAGAACATTCCAGGCCACAGAATAGTTGGCAGCAGAAAACTGAATGGAATTAACAACCACAGCAGCAGATCCCTCTAGTGACGATCTCAAATAATGAAATTTATTTATTTCATTCATATCGTCGTTGGAATGAGGCTAACAAATGTGTCATGAAACTCTAACCAGTTAGTATAAGAACCACTGAATTTCGGCAACTGTATTGTTGGTAATTTGACAAAGTTGTGACTCTTAGAACGCGAACTTACCTCACTGTTATGACTGGAATCTCTTTTACTAGCATAATCACTTAGTATTTTTTGAGCTTGCGCTAATGTTTTGTAATAAAGAGATTCAAACTCGCTACGTTCTAACATCTGACTATCCATATTATCAGTACTACATTCCAGTGATAACTGCACTTCATCATACTGGGCATACAACGCCTCCAGTCTGTTGAAACGTAATTGCAACTCGCTTACCTCAGTAGGGCTCAAAGAAGAAGGATCTAATGAATTTAAATAGTTTAGGAACACCGTCACCTTCCCTTTAAAACTAGCTCGTTTCCTAATAAGTTCCTTATCCTCTGGCATTGCGTCAGCTGGTATAATCAACCTGGAATGTATACAATTAAAGGTTATAGCAACGTATAAAATAATAATACAATGATACAGCCTGTAAATGTATGTAAAATTCTTATAAGTAACTGTAGGGTAAAATTAAATAAATAATTACTTAGAATTTACAATAATCTATATATTTTAACGGTTATTTTGTACCAGAACTGAAGTAATTAAAAGTTATTACAGTTGAAAAGACTTATACAGTCTACCTGTGTTAACAAATGTGATTACCTAACTGTCTCAGTAGTTTTAAACTAGGTACACTGTAAAGTATAATAATGCAGTTACTCATATAACTACTCTTTAACAATGTATAAGTATTAGAAATGAACAAAAATACTGATTAGTTAATAATTATTACAATTTGTAACCACTCACAGACAAATGTACAATTACAATAGGTTCTTAGTAGGTACTAACCTGATTCACGGCTAACTTATACTAACAATACCTGATGAAAAGAGTGTTGGGTGGATTATTATTATATTATAAATACGCTTTATCGTATCCAGACCTCGGAAATTCCAAAAATTCTTCTGAATTACGGCGCAGAATGGACCGGCCACCGGGCGTCCAAATGATTTTTTATATCCACCAATTCTTTTACAATCCTTTGTAATAAATCGCTGATCGGAGTATATATTCTTCAAAACTCCACATCCAGGCTCGTTTGGACTATGTTTAGGATAGATCCAGGTATTGTTAATGGGAATAAGAAAAAATACGCGTTGCTTGCTCGAATGTAAAAAGTGTATTGAAACATAACATAATGTAGGTAGGCCGCGGTCGGTAAATTATATAAACTAAAATAGTGGGATCACATACATATTCCTAAGGTTTGCTATTTAATTTGCATAGGCGTTTTCCGGAACGACACCGTCTTATATAAAAATAAGCGTCCTGTTTTACTCACAATACGAGTACTTACTTACATCTACAAAATGAACAGTAGCACTTTTCTTTTTCCTATAAAACCGACAATTGCTCATTAATTTTTGAGCTGTTCGATTCCAAGCCCTTTTCCTTTACACTACGTGAGATCGAACGCTTCTCAACGACTTGCTTAAAGGGCTTACTGGTAATAAAATAACGCTTCTACATTCAATACGTGGTACAAAACCTTTATAAAAGAATAAGAACTTTATATATTTACTAGCCTTTACCTGCGGCTCCACCGCTACAAAAAGCTACTTTTTAGGTTATATCTCAGGTTCCTGATATAGTAGCGGGATAAAATGTATACACCATTTTTAAGTCTAATAAAGAGCTATAATATTTAGTGGTAGAGACTTGCTTATCCCAGCATGAATAAATAGGCCGGCTCGATCGGCTTCAAACACATCAGTGGGTGTCTCAGCACGGGCCCCACCGAAAGAATGTAACATAGTTCCAGTGGCCCGCCAACAAAGGCGGAGAGATGGCACACGGTGGGTTTCTTTAGTGTGTGCAGGCCCCACACTACCCTGGTCGTTACCCCGAACGACAGGGAGTGCGGTTAGAAACATTCCTTCCCGCCTTGACAAAAAAAAAAAGAGGTGTCTAGCACGGAAATCGTATGTGTCAATTATTACCTATATACCAATTGTTTACTGGCTTTCTTTTAATTTTTTTTTATTTGTTCTTTTTAGTGTTTATAAAATAGGTGCGTTAGTTAGAGTGGGGGGTACATGATCATCTTGTATGAGAAAGTGTTGAGCACAGGAGTCTGAAAATGACAAAGATGAGCGCCTAAAGCGCAGTAGTGGAAGAAATAGAGCACAGCGTCTCGGAGAGTCTTCCGAAGACTGTGAAGGAAGGCCTTATAAAATATATCTCACCGGTTTCAATAAAATTGAAATGGGACCATTTCGGGATAAACCCCTTTTAAACAAAAAAATAATTTTGCATAATGTTTAATATTAACGTAAACATCTATTTTGAAAGTAACTGAAAGTATATTTGCTTTTTTAATCTATATTTTTTAGCATTTGACATGCTCCGCTACTTTTTAAAGTACAAATTATTTGTGAATAAGGAAAAAGAGATTTTTTTTTCGAGCGGGATCGAACCCGCGTCTTTTCTAATCCGGGGAAGTGCTCTGAGCTACTGAGCTATCGTACAGACCTATATAGTATTTGCTCCTTAACAACAGGTAAATTACTACTTTAATAAAATTGATGTAGAAATTGTACGAGATACACAAAAAAGGCTATAAATTCATTAAGTAGTGTTTTTTCTGTAAAAAGAGCAAGGAGATGAGGCAAATTTTGAGGTTATGACTAGACTCACGATTTTTCAAAGTAATGTGCGCAGTTTTGATTAAAAATGATTACAGTTCAAGGAGGGAAACTTCGTAAAGAAACTTGAATGTTAAAAAGATTCCCAACGATATAATTTCAAAAACGTCTTTGGGTCGGTATAATGTATGAAAATACTGCCGATAGATGGCACAGGCGTCACCTAAAGACGTTATGTATGAATGTGTTATCGAAATTAGCAGTCGGGAGAAATTGTCGCGATGGCTGAATTGGCAAAGCATCTGGACGGTATCCAGAAGATGCAGGTTCAAATCCTGCTCGTGACTGTTATTTTCGATTTCACGTTTTTCACTTTGTGTTTAATGTATAGTGCTAAGCATGTCAAATGCTAAAAATATCTAAATAACAGTAATATGCCTATTTAATACTTATATTTATATATTTAATACTTATTATCTTTCAATAATGTTTTCATATGCATATTTTATGTAGAGAGAGAGCGTTTGTCCTTTTCTAAGATTAAAAAATAGGGATCCTTTGGGCCAAAAAGGTCTATTAAACAGAGACAGCCTCACAGGTATTTTATAGGGCTATAACGGAGATCGTCACAGATTCTGCACGACTAGCCTTTTGGGGCATTTCCCTTGAGTATTAAGGCAGAAAGGTAAGTGTTAAAAACTTAAATGCAACTTTCCTGACTAAACTCTTTTAATAAATTTATCTATTATAAAAATAAAAAAATACTGTTCGTAATGTCTAAATAGCGGCTTCTTACTAAAAATGATTTTTTTTTAATTCTTGTATGGATGTTTGTTCCGGATAATTTCCGAAATGGTTGTACCGATTTGGAAGGGACTTTCCTTGGTAGATAAATGGTGTTATAAGCAGCACCCTAGGCTAGTCTATTTATTTACTATATTTAGAGAAAACAATTAGAGTTCCAGTCGGACGGTTATTAGCACGGGTGCTGGGTTCATCTCTACTATTTTATGTTCGAAACATTTGTTCTGCCCGCTCTAACTAGCAACAGCGCGGTGTTACGACACGGCACGTTCCTCAGGGTCGGTGTGGTGACTGGCGGTGACGGTCCTAACCCCAGGACTTTGGGCTGTACATTAATATGTCAGTCACCATTTGAGCTGATAACTTGGAAACATAAAGTTTGTGATGATTGTTGTCTTTAATGACATTAAAATCTTTAACTTTCTAGAAGAAAATGCCCATAATAAAGCGAATTGTTAAAAGAAAGGAATGCTCAGTTTTCTGTATCCACTTTATACTAGCACGGAGAAATTATTAAACGAACATTTATATATTAGCTCCTAAAATTATTACGAACATGCCCGTAAGTAGTATATGTACTAATATAATATGCTACATGATAAAATATTCACAATGTGTAACGTATGAAAGTACTAACAAACAAAACATAAGCAACACAGGCAGAACAACATTAACTAAAATTACAATGAGTTATAAGCACATTACGTTCACCCGGCTACCTTGAATACAGCATCATTAGTACATTACAAAAGATACATCTACCTTATCACTAGGGTTGCCAGATCAACTTAATAAAAATATCGAAAATATTAACAGAAACTTCAATCATCCATCCATCCACCAGCCTTTCAACGTCCACTGCTGGACATAGGCCTCCCCAAGAGAACGCCACAGCGAGCGGTCCCGTCATGGGGGATAATGCAGTAATCGCCACGTTCGGCAGGCGGGTTGGCGATCGCCGTGGATTTTGTTAATAGGGAGTGCTGCTGCCCACTCTCCCGGTATTCCCTCAGTCGGCTCTTATGACTCCCGTGGGTAGAGAGGGGTGGGACAATTCTAAAGCCGGCCCCACACGGCACACTAGAAATTTCAATAATATTTTACTTTTAAAAAAGTGTAGAGCCTTGCTTATCGCAGCATAAATAGGGCGGCTCGATCGAGGAAGTACCACCCTTTTTTTTTTGTTAAGGCGGGGAAAAAAAATCCTAACCGCACACCCTGTCGTTCGGGGCAACGAACAGGGTAGCGAGGGGCCCGCCGTCTCTCCGCCTTTATTGGCGGGCCACTGGAACTATGTTACATTCCTTCGGTGGTTCCACGGTAGTTACCTACCGTAGTGTTTCGTGACTGAGAGTGGCGGAAGCCCAAACCTGATCCCTATTCCCTCCTTATTATCCTTCCTATCCACCTCCTATCCCTTTCCTTGGAGATAGCGATGCATGGGTGACTTCTCAGGTGTTGCTAGCCTCTATAGGGTATGGTAACCGCTATTACCATAATGTGGGCCACTATGAGTATTGGCTACCCACGTAGTATAAAAAAACACGCTTTAATAGCTATTTGAACTAAAAAGTACTAACTTACTTATCATCACGCCATTTCCCTTGGGGGGTAGGCAGAGAAAACAGATTGCCAAGAGGCTCTATTCTTGCATACATCTCTCGCTTCCTCAACATTCATAATTCTCTTCATACACGTTCGCAGGTTTCGGAGACTCCTGACTCCACCTTCCTTCAATACATGACCGATTTAGTCTAGGTAGGTGAGCCTCGGTCTCCCCCTGTACCTACCTCCTTCCACTTTCGCATTATATTTCTTCTTAAGAAGTCGCTCGTCCAGCATTCTTTCCACATGTCCGAACCATCGGAGCATTCCCTTTCGCATCTTTACACCAATACTCTCTTTCATACCTACTCGCTCTCTTACGTCGTCGTTACGAAGGCGGTCAGTCAGCCTCACTCCACAGATTCTCCGCAGAGATAGCATTTCGACCGCATTGATTTTACTCTCATGCTCCTTTTTGCATACCCAACTCTCGCTTCCATATAATAACACAGCACTGCGTTGTGTATTGCGACATGTGCCCTCTGGCTAAGGTGATGGAACTAAAAAGTAACTATATAGAATTTAGTTCATCTATACAATCATATACAAGTAAATAAAATTGAAGTGTCTGCTTGTAATGTCTAAATAACAACTTTTTACTAAATGTATACGAGAGTACCTAATATATACCTACCTATAACAAATTACCAATTTTAAAAGTTTTTGTCTGTCTGTCTGTTTGTTCCGGCTAATATCAGGAGCGGTTGAACTGATTTGGACGGGTCTCACTAGCAGATAGCTGTTTTATTTTGGAAACATAATAAGGGTTCCGCGTAAAAAAAATAAGACCCATAAAATTGTGAATGAATACCACTCCGTAATGGTTGGACCGATTTGGACAGGACTTTTACTAGCAGATAGCTGTTGTTACAAGGAGTAACTGAGGCTGCTTTTATTCTGGAAAAATAATAAGGGTTCCGCGCAAAAAACCCATGAAATTGTTAATGTGTAGATACAAATAAATAGGTAAGTAAAAACAACGAATACACATCCACGACTAAACTCCTGAACGGCTGGACCGATTTGGACAGGACTCACGGGACGGGGCTCATAGGACGGGGATCACTATTTTTAAAACATAGCACCACGTTTCTTTATTCCCCGAAGGGGTAGGCAGAGGTATATTACATACTCACGGTTCGCCGGCTATTTTTAAATCCCACGTAATAGGGGGCGAGCCTATTGTCGTTTAGCGGGCACATTTCCAAAGTCCGGGCTGCTACTATCAATTTTCCTTTTTTTTTATAAAAAGCTTTAACACTGCCCGACCCGGAACCCGAGACCTCATGATCAATGACCAGCAGTCGCTCACACTACCGCTACACCACAAAGGCAGTAGTTCTATTATTATTTTGGAAAAATAATTAGGATTCTGAACTAAAAAAAATACCTAAATTCCACGCAGACAAAATTGCGGGTAGCAGCTAGTATCCCGATATCCAATTTAATTGAAAGAACGACATATTCAACTCCAAACATTAAATCCACTCTTAGAAACCGCATTAAAATTTATTTAGTCATTTCAGAGATACGCTAGCAAAAAGACAAAATCTCTGACGGATAATCGTTGTTTTATGATCTATCGCTTGTCTTATTTTGGATACATATAACTGCAACGCGCAGACACAGCGGGTTGTATAGTTTTATTAAATACTAGCCTTTAACCGCAGCACTGCCGCAGCCAAAAGCTAGTTTTTAGGTTATTTCTCCGGTTCCCGATATAGTAGCGGGATAAAATGTATACCAGTTTTTAAGTCTAATCAAGACCTATCACTTAAAATTTGCATCAAAATCCGTTTAGTAGTTTTTGTGTGATGCGCGAAAGAAAAACAAACCAAAGAAAAAACAAAAAAAATATTGTTTTGTGTTTAGACACGCCTAATAGACATTTTTTTCTCAAATATCTTAAATATAAATTTCGACACAGCTCTGTTACAATTTTATAATATTTAGGATATGCATAGTGCATGCTTTCGTTTTGTTCCTACTGCAAAAAAATATATAAAAAGTTTGCTTATGGCCATCCATCAGCCTTTCAACGTCCACTGCTGGACATAGGCCTCCCCAAGAAATGGGGGATAGTGCCGTAATCGCCACGCTTGGCAGGCGGGTTGGCGATTGCAGCGGATGTTGTTAATACTCGAGGGAGTGCTGCTGCCCACTCCGCCGGTATTCCCTCAGTCGGCTCTTAAGACTCCCGTGGGTAGAGACGGGTGGGACAATTCTAAAGCCGGCCCCACACGGTTGCTTATGTGCTTTTATTAATTATCTTATTCCTAAAATAAAGCACTCATAATGGGCAATAGGTATTGTTATTGTCCTGAATTGTCTTTTAGAAATTGAATAAGGACAACCCTGACTGTAACAGGCGACAGCTCTTTCATAGAAATTGAACGATAAAGCCTTTGAGGTTGCTATAATTTGCAACCTTTTCCTACAGCTGCTAATAACTGATGGTGCATCATCATTTCAAAATGACTTTTTAAAAACTCTGTCACATGACTACTTTTGCAATAACAGCGCTTTAAGCGCTTAGCAAATTTAAATTTACAGTATATAGTTAAGTATTACGTTATGGTAGCATTTCAAAATCAAAGGTTTACCTTTTTCTTTTCTACGGGTTTTTTATATAACCAAAGAAGTGCAAGGACAGAAAGTCTACTAAACGCGAAAAATTCCATATGAATACTTATTTTTCTAACTAGCAACTCCTTCCGTGTGAAATTTTGTTTATTATTTGTTTACACGAAACCCTAATCGTTTTGCCAAAATAAAAGTAGCCTCCTAAAGTTATAAAGCAGCTAATATCTAACTATCAGTGAAAGTTCCACCCAAATAAGTCCAGCTTTTTTGAAGATTAGTCAGAACAAGCAGAGAGATATACATAAATTTAAAAATAAATATTTTTTATATAATATATGCTTGTTTTCATACAGGATTACATTCAGTTATAAAAAATGCATGTATGCAGTACGCACGCTTAATACATACATATATACATAGTCTCACGCCTATTTCCCAGAAGAGTAAGCAGAGACAACGGACTACCACCTATCTTGAGCTTTTTACTGTCTACTTGGCGGGCAAACCCCCGTGTGAACGAGACGAGAGCCGCCATTTTGAAAATATTAATAATGTCCATTGCATACTGCGTTTACTGCGTTCCCCCCAAGTTGATTCATATCGAGAACTGTGTACATAATATAATACGACATGTACCTAGATTGAAACGACGCAATTGTATGTAAAATTGTTAATAATTATCTAGCAACGTTTTCAGAATAATGGTTTACTATTATATGTGATTTATAAAGCATTTCTTTTAAATAAGTTCCATTTTTGACTACTCGATCGTACCCATATGAAGTTCTGGGGGTTTTGACAGAATCTCATATCTCACACGTCCATCCATCCATCCATCAGCCTTTCGAAGTCTACTGCTGGACATAAGCCTCCCAACGAGAACCGCCACAGCATGTATTTCGCTCATATGGGGGATAATACCGTAATCGCCACGCTTGCCAGGTGGGTTGGCGATCGCAGTGGATGTTGTTAATACTCGAGGGAGGGCTGCTGCTCACTCCCCGGTATTCCCTCAGTTGGCTCTTACGACTCTCATGGGTGGAGAGGGGTGGGACAATTCTAAAGCCGGCCCCACACGGCATCTCACACGTATCGCGTAGGTATCTATCACGTTTTGTATCAGTCAGCAGTTTTAGTTTCTTCTAGTCGTGGTGGCGCTCTCTCGAGGGAACCCTAAGAATTAAGAATCTTATAACTGTAGAAAAATTATTAGAATTTCAAGTGTTTCCATCTACGTAGTAAATTCTTGGAATAAGTGTACGTTGGCAGTCGTATGTGACACTCTGAACAGTCATGTACAGCACAAGAATCACGTAGAAGCTGTACATTATAATTTGAAGACGCACACGGAACAAAAATCAGTTCCATCCATCCATCAGCCTTTCAACGTCCACTACCGGACATTCGCGCAACTCCCAAATCTTTGAAACTATTAAATTGGATTAAAAAAAACATTTCATAGAATAATGTTTAAGGTTATATCTCAGGTTCCCGATATAGTAGCGGGATAAAACCTTTACCAGTTTTTACTCAAAGCGCTACACTCAAGCAGAGCGGAAATGGAATGTATTACTATTTACTTATAGTATGTTTGTGCAATCCGCTATTACTAGGTTAGTCTATCTAAAATATACATAATCGGAGATTAAAACGAAATGCAGCGCTTAGCGCTTGAATGCCATATCGAGCTGATGACGTCGCCATTGCAAAGGCATCGTTTCACAGAGTAATGAATAGCTCCAATTAGTGAGAGACGGCCGTTTCAACGACACTACGCGTACATTTACAGCCGACAGCTAAGCAGAAATATGAATGCGTTTTCTGCACACAGGTCATGAACCTTACATAAGTTTTATATTATGTATAGTAGTTAGGTACTGTGTTTACATGATTGAGCTACTTGTGGTAATTAAATACTATTTGTTACTAAGTAGATTCTGCCCACGACTTCTGCTTGCACTCCAGAATTTATAGGTATAGGGTAAACTGTATAATGATTGGCACTTTAGGCATAATTTAAGATGGGTATATTTTTTTTTAAATTGATAGGTGACAGGATGGCTGAATTGGTAAAGCATCTGGACGGTATCCAGGAGATGCAGGTTCAAATCCTGCTCCTGACTGTTATTTTCGATTTCACATTTTTCACTTTGTGTTTAATGATGTTTTAACAGTTCTGTATGGCGCTGGTATATATATTTACATTCTTTAGTGTTGCCAGCTAAAATATCATAAAACCTACTTTTTTCTGCAAGCAACGTTACTATTGCAGATTATGAAAAAAAGTAAAACAGATGTTTTTTTGCTATACTAGTTTTTAATATTTGTATTTAAAATCCAAAGTGCCAATGACTAAAGGGGTGCCAGCAATACTATAGTTTAACCTTTATTTTTTTTTAAGTCCCTATACCTTGCCCTACGTCATTCTACGACACTGTAATTATCTCTATGTAAAAGAAGACATCCCACGGGAACCCTTAATTTTTCTGGGGTGAATAGTAGTCTATATCTTTTTCGGAGCTTCTGACAACATAATGATTCATTCAGTAGTTACAGAATGAAAGCGATGTCTGTCCATGTGGCGATGGACTTATTCGTGTGGTGACGGACTTTTGCCCGTGTGATGACGGACTAAGAATACAAGTGTCACCACCCCATTCTTTCCCACGGGTGTCGTACGAGGCGACTAAGGGAAGTAAACAATTATCATCCATGGTGTGACTGGTAGTAGGGCTGGGTACCAAGTGGAAGTACCTACTTACTTGGTATCGGGCCCAAGCGGGTTGGTACCACAATCTCCCGTGTGACCGGCCATGAAGTACATCGTTGCGTTTTGGCTGTAGCAGGAGATAGCCATTTATTCTTTCATTTCGTATCTTTGAAATGAAATGATGAGCAGCGGCTTGACAGTTCTCTCGGTATAGTTGAGTCCATGAGCGATGGTTACCATTTACCAATAGATGGCCGTGGCACGTGCAATAAAAAAAAATTAAACTTACTTTCGCATTTATAATATTAGTAAAGAAGTAAGTTTTTATAGGCAAAAATGGGTACCAAAATTCAGTTCCATGATGGAAGAGTGGTTTAGATATCGACCCTCCGCCCGAGTGGTGTGGGTTCGATGCCAATACAGGACAAGTCTTTGTGTGTTTGTAACGGCCCCCCAAAATACAAAGATTAGTGCAGGGTGTTGTCTTTAACCACTGAAGTAATGTCAAATAGTTCCAGTGGTCCACCAATACAGGCAAAGAGAAGAAAAAAAAGCGTCTTAAAAAAGTGAATCCATTATCTCTGGTGGACATCAATCAGATATCATTTTTAATTTATAATTTCCAAATCTTACTTTTTTTTAATCCGTGTGGGGCCGGCTTTAGAATTGTCCCACCCCTCTCCACCCATGGGAGTCGTAAGAGTTGACTGAGGGTATACCGGGGTAGTGGGCAGCAGCACTCCCTCGAGTATTAACTACATCCATTGCAGTCGCCAACCCGCCTGCCAAGCGTGGTGATTACGGCACTATCCCCCATTCTTTGGGAGGCCTATATCCAGCAGTGGACTTTAAAAGGCTGATGGATGGATGGACTTTTTATAATATACCTAATAAAAATTCTAATATTTAGATATTTTTTATATATATTTTTAGCATTTGACATGCTTAGCACTATACATTAAACACAAAGTGAAATATGTGAAATCGAAAATAACCTGCTCCTGACTGTTATTTTCGATTTCACATTTTTCACTTTGTGTTTAAAAAATTCGAATCATTGTTATCTAAATTTATTGTTTTATTTTGATTTACAAAACAAAGTTCTTGTTGAAAACCCATATTTATGTAATTGTGTGCAATTAACTGTCAATTATTATTGTTTTCAAACTTATTTTTGTACTCGTTGTATCTTCCCCGCTGATTTATTAAAAATCAAAAAAGTTTGTATATAACTAAATTATAACGCTTGTGCTGTCTGATATTTTAATGACTTTTGTTACGAAAAATTGTAATTACTGTCGGATAAAATGAGGAATGATCACGTTGTTCCAGACTCGTAACTTATTGAATAAATTATATGGCACAAAAACACTGCCGATTGATATTGATTAATTGGTTTAGTTGCCACGACACTGTAAAAAAAATTCAAAGATGTCATGAGGACTGCTGACGGAAGTGAAAACTTAAAACTATAAGCACACAGTTGTTATTTTTGGATATCCAAATTAATTGTTTGATCTTAGATTTAAACTTGTAAATCAAAATTATTCAATCAGTAATTAAAAACAAATAAAATTATTATTTAAAATTATTGTTTCTACATTCACAGCAGGCCCAGAGCAATAAGTTATACTAATAGGAACAGATATGATGTTATCGTTAACACGTCATGTGACCATGTCAATGACGACTTACATGAATTTACTCCCTATCCAATCCTTCCTATAGAAATTTTCACTTCAATAATGCATGTTTATACTAAATAAACTTAAAAAATTTAGTTCGAACCTGATATACCTGATAAAATTAGCGGTCAGTAACCCGCATAGGATACCTACGTCGGTGCTCGCTCTATGCGCCGATGCGTACAGAAGCGCGCGCGTCGTGTGACCATAAAATCTATTTCAAAATAAATACCTTTCGTTAGCGATAACTTATTTTTTTAGTACTATGATATATTAAAAAAAAACATACGTGTTTATTAAAATTTGCTTAAGTTTCTTTTCTCAAAATTTGCGCACTGGTTAAATAATTACCCTGTATATTTATGTTAAGTTTAGCATGTAAGCCTTTTTATTATTCTTAGATTTTGATTTCTTCTTTTTCTCAAGTACTACTTAATCCTATGCTTATTACAGTGTACGTGTGTCAAATGAAAAGTATTTTCTTTCTATCTTTCACACCAAAAGTTGTAATATGTCTGAACACCACCCACGATTCCCACGATACTCGGGCGGGAGGTCGCTATCTGAACCACTCTGCGATCTGAATAATCAATTTAAAAGAAATCTAATAAAATTACAGTTTAGAGTACCTACTTCGTAGACAATATTTTAGTCATATTTTTCTGTTGGTGGTCTTAAATGCATCTCTTCGTTCTTACTTAATATTCTTTCCAATATTTGTTGATTTAGAAATCGTTGCACTTCAAACATTTTTTAGAAAACACCATTTATATAATGAAAGAAAGAAAGATAATTAATTTTATTTTACAGTGTCAACGTACAAAAAATCTTAAATTAAATATTTATTTTCATAACCGATTGCTTAGACCGATTGTATATCGCTACTGTGTCAATAAGGACCGCACTCAGCGTGATGCTATGTTAATTAAGTTAACACAGCGCTGGTTTCATGCTATTTAACATATAGCATCACGTCTGTATTCCCCGAAGGGGTAGGCAGAGGTGTATTACACACCCACGACTCGCCAGCTATGTTTAAGTCCCACGTAATAGGGGGCAGCCTATTGACGTCTACCGGACACATTTCCAAACTCCAGGCTGCTACTGAGAATTTTCCTTTTTAGGAAAAAGCTCAATAACATTGCCCGACCCGGGGATCGAACCCGAGACCTCATGATTAGCAGTCGCATACACTACCGCTTCACCACCGAGGCAGTTAATGATAATAATAATGATCTCCAGACCGTAATTTTGGTGATGGGGACCAATGTCAACCGACACGCAATATACACATGAGATGATTTAGTGCACGCGCGTGCACGTAAAATAAAATTTCGCTCTCTATTCCTTGGTAGTTAGATAAACTTGGTAGTTTGTAGAGCCTTGCTTACCCCTGCATGAATGGACCAGCACGATCGGTGAAGTACCACCCTCTCACAAAAGTCCAGCGTGTAACAACTGTAATCTTACCGTTGTATTTCGGATGGTGAATGAGAGCGCCAGAGGCCTAAACCCCCTCCCTATCCTCTCCTTATTATCCACCCTATCCACCTCCTGTCCATTCCTGTCCTTGGAAATGGTGACGCGCGAGTGATGCCTCTGGTATTGTTAGCATCTATAGGCTACGGTAACCACTTACCATCAGGTGGGCCGTAAGCTTGTTCGCCACTCATGAATTATAAAAAAAAACATGCGGGGCAGTCTTTGAGGACTGCCGATAGAAGTGAAAACTAAGTAACTTGTGAATTGTATCATCGAGCTATTAGATTATTATTTTTGAATTATTTTTGGTTTGTAAAGAAGTGTTAATGGCCAATTACCTAATTGGTCTTACTAACGCTATCGGAGCGTTCGGTGACGATGACGCAAGTTCCATGATTTTTGTTCACTCAAAAAGTACTCAACGCGCCTATGAGACATAACATAGATATAGATTCGGCGGGCCTCGTGGCGTGGTCGGTAGTGTAACCGACTTCCGTGCACGAGGTCGTGGGTTCGATTCCCACTCAGGACAATTATTTATGTGAAGAACACAGATAATTGTACTGTGTCTGGGTGTTTTCTATCTATGATATGTATGTATTTACAAAAAGGTAGTATTGTGTATTATATCCGTA
Source organism: Leucoma salicis (assembly GCA_948253155.1). NCBI lineage: Eukaryota > Metazoa > Arthropoda > Insecta > Lepidoptera > Erebidae > Leucoma > Leucoma salicis. The sequence continues at coordinate 4,191,716 of OX411820.1, read as the reverse complement.
ATCTGGTACCCATAGCACAAGCATTAAGCTTAGTTTGGGACCAGAGGACTTTGTGTGAAAATGTCCGTGAATATTTATTATTTATTTATTATTATAGATTAGTTTTGACCCGAAAAATTAATAAGTTCCGTGAGATATCTAATTTTATTTACTCAGGATAACCTGATAACGTGTTCCTGTGGGATATTCCTATACAATATGGACCAAAATTTCAAGTCCACAAAACAAATTCAACGGCACCAGCTAGTACAGAATCTACACTATTATAAAGCAGTAACAGAGCTATGTCTGTACATTTAAGATATTTGAGAATAAAAATGAATGTTATACTATGTAGGGGTGTCTAAACATCAAACGTTTTTTTTAGATTTTTTGTTGGTCTATTTGTTTGTTCACGCATCACACAAAAACTACAGCTCTTGTTTGGACTTAAAAACTGTTATACTTTTTTATTCCGCAACTATATTGGAAACCTGAGACATAACCTAAATACTAGCTTTTGGCTGCGGCGGAGTCGCAGGCAAAGGCTAGTATAGATATAAATATAGTATACAAAAAGGTCGGCAATAAATAAACTTTACGTAAACATAGGTACTTAGTCACAATCATAACGCATTGCATTTGAATTCCCGACCCTCAAATCCTTGAAACTCTCCCTACAAACACTCGACGAAGAAAATTGTTCTGACGTCGAGACAGGCATAAATTCAAAGCTTTACATCATCATTTAAAAAGAGAAATACGAGAACAAGTTACTGTTACACACAAAGAAATATAATCTTTATAACATCGGTTTTAGTCACGTTTTCATGTGTAGTAACATTGCCGTGCGGACAAAACTTTTGTCAGTACTGTTGGAAGTAATAAGAAATATATTTCAGTAATTTTTTTAAGGATATAAATTGAGTGTAGTAACTTTTTTGATAGGATCGTTAAAGATATTAAGAATAATGTTAGCCTCATAGAAATCTTAAGCATTATATAGAAATCTGAATCTCTCTACTTAAGATTTCTACATAATGAAAATTGTATTACTACACAATTTTTTTTTCTAAACCGATTTATGACCCACTATTGGGTATGGCTCTCCACTCAGTAAAGGGGATATAAGCTCCAGCCCTCCACGTTGGCTCAATGCGTGTGAAGCGCGCTAATTTTCTTTGCACAGCTATAATTTGTAAAAATGTGAGTAAAAATTAACCATCACACCTAAAGTTTATAGTTATATAAATAGGTAGGTATATACTTATAACCACTGAAGGAATGTAATATAGTTCCGGTGGCCAGTGAATAAAGGCGGAGAGACGGCACACGGCGGGTTTCTTTAGTGGGTGAGGGCCCCACACTACCCTGTTAGTTACCCCCAAACGACGGGGTGTGCGGTTAGGAACATTTTTTACCGCCTTAACAAAAAAAAGTTCATACTTATTAGTAGTAGAAGCTTAAAATTATCCCAGGAGGCCGTTGATCACGGAAGTAACTTCTACCCTCTCACAGAAGATCAGCGTGAAACAACGGTAGTTATTCCTACTGTTGTTTCGTATGGTGAGTGAGAGCGCCGGAGGCTGAGGCCTAATTCTTTATAGCCTTCTTCTCCACCGCCTATCTCTTTTCTTAGAGCTGCGAAGCGCAAGTGATGCCCTTGGTGTTGCTATGGTAACCGCTTGCCATGTGGGCAGTATGCTTGTTTGTCCAGCATAGGCCTCCCCAAGAGAACGCCACAATGAGCGGTCCCGTCATGGGGGATAATGCCGTAATCGCTACGCTTGGCAGGCGGGTTGGCGATCACAGTGGGTGTTGTTAATACTCGAGGGAGTGCTGCTGCCCACTCCCCCGGTATTCCCTCAGTCGGCTCTTACGACTCCCGTGGGTAGAGAGGGGTGGGACAATTCTAAAGCCGGCCACACACGGCCTAAATTAACACCAGTCGGAAATCTACGTTATTAAATTGGGGTAAAAAGTAAATATGAATGTGCCGAATTTCATCCAAACACGTACAACTGTTTTCGCGTGATTAGGTAGCATGCAGCCAACATTAAACTTCCTGAAAAATATATACGGTAATAATGTTTCTAACCACTTATAGCTACTATGTTGTCTTGTTGCAGAAAAATACCTTTTCAATATTTTATACTCTTCTCTTAAAATCTCGCAATTTAAAATTTGCACTAAGTAAAGCAAAATTAAAAAAAAAACAGAAATACTATTTCATAAAAAGAACTCGTAAATATTCAAAAAAGCTCCGATATTAAGACGGGGTTAACGTACTATCCTTTTGACTAACTTGGCGACGAGTCTATGCCTGCCCTTTCAAATTTACAGTGACCTCTATTCTGGAGATCAGTATATTAAAAACAGTAATTTTGATGTGAAAACATGTAATGCGGAGGGCAAGACCGGCTGTTGGCAATTTATTTAATTGTTTTTAACATCATGTGTTGACAAAAGCATGTAACTAGGAAGCATAACGTTAATCGATAAACCAATAACAGTTTATATTCGTCTATGGATAGCGAGAGGGCGTACACCAAGAATTATATAAGACTCAATATTCTCATTTATTTCTATAAAATAACTTTGATGTTTTCACATCTGTCAGACGTCCCGAGACGTAAATTTTTTTTCCACTAACAAGTGCATACATAGCGAGCTTAATACATGTCAGGTATTAGCTTATTAGTTGTCAATGGATAATGAGACAGAATATATCGACGATTTTTTTAAGGTACATATTATTTGTGAATAAGGAAAAAGAGATTTTTTGTACGAGCGGGAATCGAACCCACGTCTTTTCCAATCCGGGGAAGTGCTCTAAGCCACTGAGCTATCGTACAGATCTTTCGATCATCCCAATCTCCTTATCACATTTGTCTTTACGGCCAATATTTTTTCCTTATTCACAAATAATTTGTACCTTAAAAAGTGGCGGAGCATGTCAAATGCTAAAAAATACAGATCAAAAATATCGACGAATGTTAGGTGGTCTAGAAAATATTTCAGGCATCACAAGGTCTCTTCGTGGTTTTCCATTTTTGATAAAACCCAGATTTCGCTTTATAACGCAATGGTCGAGTACATTTTCTTTCGAGCTTTCGTACAGATCTTTCGATCATCCCAATCTCCTTATCACATTTGTCTTTACGACCAACGCCATCTATCGGAATGCATTTACATGCATTAAACCAATATAGTAACTTTAATTTTGTAATTAAAATTCATACTATTTGATGGCGCGATTTTTGATCTATATTTTTTAGCATTAAGAAGCCGGCGCATCCGGCTCTGGAACCTGTACCCGCCAGGAACAGTCGCAACCAGGAACCGTCGTAATTAGAAACTAGGAACTTAATCGTAGCCGGAACTAGGAACTTGGAACCCCAGGAGCTTTTATTCGGGTGTTATTGATTAATGGGGGGCGGTATATTTAAGACACGACGCTCGCTACAGCTCAGTTCTTTGGGGTTTCCTAGTCACACACTTTTACTTTCAAATGCCCTAGGCAAAAATAATATTTTAATTATATTACTAAAGTAATTTACGCAGTGTTATCTGACACACACGATAATTCCGAGTCAGAGAAAAAAAAATCTACCCACTGTCATCTTTATATTTTTTCTCCGATAATACATTCTAAGATTATTCTTGCCATTTCTTTTTAACCCTGTTGCCCCAACTTACTCATTGGTGGATAGTTTTTTGTTTTAGAACTTTTCCTATCCATACGCTTGCGATTGGAGTAGCCATAGAACGTTCTCGAACCCTGGTGTACTCTGCTCGCATCCGGGATCGCATGTTGGCCATATATGGTAATAATATTTGATTCTGGCCTTTGTGGGAGTGGAATCATGCGACCCATTGGCGATAATCTAACTGGGTAGGGGGCCTAGGCAACCGCGCGTATTTTAAGTTTGCGGATATCGTATCCGGTATCAATTGAATATGCAACTTTATAATTTGTTTATTAATTTGATCGGCTACATCGTAACAACATGCTCCGCCACTTTTTAAGGTACAAATTATTTGTGAACAAGGAAAAAGAGATTTATTGTACGAGTGGGAATCGAACCCGCGCCTTTTCCCATCCGGGGAAGTGCTCTAAGCCACTGAGCTATCGTACAGATCTTTCGATCATCCCAATCTCCTTATCACATTTGTCTTTACGGCCAATATTTTTTCCTTATTCACAAATAATTTGTACCTTAAAAAGTGGCGGAGCATGTCAAATGCTAAAAAATACAGATCAAAAATATCGACGAATGCTAGGTGGTCTAGAAAATATTTCAGGCATCACAAGGTCTCTTCGTGGTTTTCCATTTTTGATAAAACCCAGATTTCGCTTTATAACGCAATGGTCGAGTACATAAAAGGCGGAGTTATACCGGCCTCCTACCTGATTATTTTAAGTTCGATTCCCACCTAGGACAACTCTTTGTGTGATCCACAACTGGTTGTTCTGAGTCTGGGTGTACTTTATGTCGGTAAAATTGTATGTTTGTAAAGTCCCCCGCGATACAAGGAATATTCCTTAGCGCAGGTTGTTGTCTATATATAGCTGAGACTGTGGTTGATGGACCGGGGAACATCCGCCACCCGCAAGGCCTCCCGTGAAGATACAACGCTCCATGTGTGGATGCGTCACTCAGTAGAGGGTACCCGAAAGGGTAAGCCGCTGGTGGAACACCGAAGTAATGCAACATAGTACCAGTGGACTGCCAATACAGGCGCAGAGACGGCACACGGCGGGTTTTTTTAGTGGGTGAGGGCCCCACACTACCCTGTTCATTGCCCCGAACGACGGAGTGTGCGGTTAGGAACATTCTTTCCCGCCTTAACAAAAAAAAAACCGGCCAAGTGCGAGTCAGACTCGCCCACGAAGGGTTCCGTACCATTGACTAGGTAAACAACATTACACTATTGTAACTTCTACCTGTTGCCGTTATCAATAGCGAGCAAAAAAGGGCAAAAAAATCACGTTTGTTGTATGGCAGCCCCCATGAAATATTGTTTTTTTTTTTGTTTTTAGTATTTGTTGTTATAGCGGCAACAGAAATACATCATTTGTGAAAATTTCAACTGTCTAGCTATCGGCGTTATTGAGATACAGCCTGGTGACAGACGGACGGACAGACAAGACATGGTATGGGAGCCCCCCTTAAATATTATTATTTTTTTGTTTTTAGTATTTGTTGTTATAGCGGCAACAGAAATACATCATTTGTGAAAATTTCAACTGTCTAGCGATCGCGTATATACTTGAGATACAGCCTGGTGACAGACGGACGGACAGACAGACAGCGAAGTCTTATTAATAGGGTCCCGTTTTGACCCTTCGGGTACGGAACCCTAAAAAGGATCTTGTCTTTATAATATATTTATATAGTGGCTGTGGCGGCAATTACCGTTTACCATCTATTACCATTCCCTATAAAATAACCTGTCAACACATGAGTACGCTTTCTATAAGATAATATTTTCTTAGTAATACAACATTACATTTTTCAAAATAACGTGAATTTTTCTAGCCTCTTTTGCATCCCTGATGGGGCTAGTCTAGTAGAGCTAACTGAGAATGATTACTCACGCGAGGATTGAACCTCGTTTAGTGCTATTTTTTTTTAATCACTGACGCCAGTGGCCGCGCCGCGCTTATCCGGTTAGTAATATAATATTTTAAACACAAAGTGAAAATGTGAAATCGAAAATAACAGTCAGGAGCAGGATTTGAACCTGCATCTTCTGGATACCGTCCAGATGCTTTACCAATTCAGCGATCCGCAGGCGGAGTAGAGGTCGACCTAGGCGAACGTATTTTGACCAGATCGGAGAGCCAGCGAAGTAATCGTAACCATCGAACATACAATGATAGCGCTGATGAAAGTAGATGAAGCAGAAGATGTGTGTCAGGATCGTAACAAGTGGAGAGAAGTGATCTCTGCCTACCCTTACGGGAAAAAGGCGTGACAGTATGTAAGGTCATCTGTAAGTTGTTATTAGTATTTTTTGTAGCGTTGTCAGTATTTTTTGTTGTATTAGTATTTTTTGTAGCGTGCGTGTATATATGTTGACTCACCGCAAATATTGACATTATATATGCCTCCGAAATTTTGGAAATACGTGATATTAAAAATAGTAAGAAATGTAATATTAAACATTAAAGACCCAAGAGAAAAATAATAGGTTTTTTAACTTATTTATTTGAAACTCTAAGCAAGAGCTATCAATAAAAAAAGTGAAAATGTTAAGTAAAAGTTCTTTTAACTAATTACAAAAATTGATACAATACTGGACCTTTCATCCCTCTATGATACGATGCCATTGATTCTATAGGCACATTTTGATCATAATGCAAGCCCGACACTCTGCTCGTATCTACTCGCGCCAGTTACTAATACCTAAATTACCCTCGTCTAAACAGAGCATAATGTTATAAAAGCTTTTCCTGATACAATATTAATCTCACTACACTACGTTGTTATAATTTAAATTAATTTACTACCGGTATACGCTGCATTTTTATGGAATATCTCCTTTATTATAAAGCATATGTTAAGTAGGTAATGTAGAGTAGAAAATGTGTAGGTAATTATGTGAGTATTTCAAAACGAGATTAATGTCTTTAGCAATCTTTGTTATATTGTCTCTCAAATTTGTTTGCTTGCTTTTGCGATGAGGCTAGGAATGCTAACCTGGACCACAGTAAATATATCAACAGTATTAAACTAGGAACAAACCATTAGAAATGGCACACTCATACAGACGCGCGCATCTAAGAAATTCTAAGCACCCCTGGCAGTGCTGTCAGTAGCGGATGACGCGTCGGAACATATTCTGTGCGTCGAGATGACTAGTTGTGTACGTTTTAATAATGATTACTTTTCTGTATGTGTACTGTTACGGGGAAAATCCCTAACAATGAAATAAAAGAGGAATTTTAAAATTACAATATATAATTAAAAAAAAAGAAGGAAATATTGTACAATAATAATTAAATATTTAATAAGATGCGCAACCGAGGCCGGAACAAGAGCTCGGGCAGTCGCAACCCGGAAAGTCGTAACCCGGAACAACTTGCTTGTAACCAGTACCCCCAGGAGTTGGAAAACACAGAGCGGAACGTCTCAACTCCTGGGGCAGCTGTTCTGGTTCTGCCCGCTGAGCCCACGTACCCGAACTAGGTTCAGGTCCGAGGGTGTCGGCCGAGCATTACAGCGTCCATATTAAATTATAAAAAAACTATCCCCACAGAATGGGAGGGGGGGACCATCCAAAATATAGAACACAGTAAAAGTTTAATAAAAATAAATCAAAGCCCTCCTACATTCTGCAGGTATAAAGCATTGACACTAATAAATAGTAGCATAATATATGACAGCCCCTCCCCCCCCTTTTTGTTTAGGCGGGGAAAAATGTACCTAACCGCACACCTCGTCGATCGGGGCAACGAACAGGGTAGTGTGGGGCCCTCACCCACTAAAGAAACCCGCCGTGTGCCGTCTCTCCGCCTTTATTGGCGGGTCACTGGAACTATGTTATATTCCTTCGGTGGTCCGCCGGTAGCTTACCCTTTCGGGTCCGGCCCTACTGAGCGACGCACCCGCACACGGAGCGTCGCTCCTTCGCGGGAGGTCCATCCACCCGCAGCCTCAGCTGGGGCGGCATTAGGCGCAAATACTCACGCCTGCACCACCCTAGTCGCTGGCGGCGGTTCTGGTCTGCGGAAGGATCAGCCTCCCTAGCCCTCTCGGCCGCTTCCTTCTGCGAGATGACCTCGTCGCAGAAGGCAGCAACCGCAGCCCAATTCCTGTCGCTGCCAAGCATCGCTCTAACGACGCTCGGCAGCCAGAGGTCCCCCCCTATTGCCGCGACGAGTTCACGGCGCTGCTCGGCCCAAGCCGGGCACGACTCGGGCGTGTGCTGCGCCGTGTCCTCGTCGCAGCCGCAATGGTGACAGCCCGGAGTCGCTTACCTCCTTGCGACTATGTGCAGATATTTGCCGAAGCAACCGTGCCCCAACAGCACCTGCACTAGTCGGAAGGTAAGGACTCCGTGCCGTCACACCACCCACTCCTCCAGCACAGGCTGGTACGCCCTACGGCACCCCAGAGACCGGCTCGGGGCGCTTCCAACCGTATCCTCCATCTGGCCATGGCAGCTCGGCGGGCATCGCCCTGCCACCTAGCCACCTCCCTGGGTGGGGGAATACCTCCCCCCTCTCGCTATTGCGACGCCCGCCGATACACTTCGGCGAGCACCTCCGCCTCCATGTCCCACGGGGGGGGTTCCGGCCAACACGCAGGCCGCTTCCGTCGACACTGTGCGGTATCCGCGTATGAGCCTGGACGCGACGACTCTTTGTGGTCTCCACAGAAGAGTCCTGTTTTGCGCGTCCAGGCACCCTGCCCACACAGGTGCACCGTACAGCACCATCGACCGGACTACCCCCGCATAAAGCCGTCGGCACGCATTGTTGGGTCCGCCCATATTCAGCAAAAGCCGTGCAAGGGCGGACGCTGCGCCGACGAGCCTCGGGGACAGTTGACGGAAGTCCTCGCGAAAGCGCCACCGCCTATCCAGCACCAGGCCCAGATACTTTATTTAGGCCTTTACCCCAATATGTGCCACTGCACGAGCACATGAAAGCAGTTCTGAGAGATGCGATTAACTTCTGATAGGGAAAGAAGAGCTAGACAGTCAATGAGTTTTTAAGAAGAGATTTTGGTATTATTAGGCATATTGATACGTCGTAGAAAACAATACTAAATGAAATGAGTGCAGGAAAGCGTAATCTGCACTAATTTATAGTGTACACTTTTAGTGCCTAATTGTGGATTTTCTCTGTTTTATACTTCAACTGCCTCTGTAGTACAGAGGTAGTATAAGTGACTGCTGATCATGAGGTCTCGGGTTCGATTTCCGGGTCGGGCAGTGTTATTGAGCTTTATCGTAAATCGAAAAATTCTCAGTAGCCGCCCGGAGTTTGTAAATGTGCCTGGTAGACGCCAATAGGCTCGCCCCCTATTACATGGGACTTAAACATAGCTGGTGAATCGTGGGTGTGTAATACACCTCTGCCTACCCCTTTGGGGAATACAGGCGTGTTGCTATGTTTTTGTTTATACATCAATGCTTATAACATATAATTATACTAGGCTGTACGGCTTGATGGTGAGTAAGACGGTAAGTTTGCCACCCCATGAGTGGTTGGCGTGGTAGCCTATAGACCAAAAGCAACCTTCGCGAGTAATCCACCCCAAGAAAAGCTATAGGACATGAAGAGGAATGATGATATAGAGCAGATGAGGAAGTGGTCAGGTAAAATAATAAGAAGGAAATGTGGGGGTGGTTTGGTAGGTTTCTAATTGGGAGATAGAAACACACATATTTGACCTTTTTTGAATTAAGAATGTTAAATTTCATTTTATATTTGATACTAGCTGACCCCGCGAACTTCGTACCACCATATATGTGTTTAGCCTATGACGGTTAAACATAGCTGGCGAGTCGTGGGTGTGTAATACACCTCTGCCTACCCCTTCGGGGAATACAGGAGTGATGCTATGTTTTTTTATATATGTATTTTTTCATGAATAAATATTGCAATTATAAATTGAGATATAAAGTATACTATCTCTTAAGTTGGAACAAAACACACATTTAAAAAAAAGAAAAGTTAAAATCGGTTCGGTAGTTTCGAAGTTCACCCCAGACAAACATCGTGACACTGGAATTATATAATTATAATAGATAGGATACACATACATTTCAATGGTTTTATAAAATCGCGGATAAAATAGAGGTCGAATTTAGAAAGTAAAACTTTAACGGTGACGAAGTCGCGGGTATCAGCTAGTTTTGAAATAAAACTACGTTTACGGATTTTATCGCGTTTACTTTATTTTATACTATCCCGACGTTTCGAATGTTGTAGTGTAAAAGTATTGACAATTTTGGAATAAAGTTCTATGGAATGACAACTATGACGTTATGAGTATTACTAGGCATTTTGCAAGCATTAACAAGTATAGATAATATAATAAGAATTCTTTTGGAGGCGTTTCGGTCAACCAAATTAGTGTAAAAATTAAACACAAAGTGAAAAATGTGAAATCGAAAATAACAGTCAGGAGCAGGATTTGAACCTGCATCTTCTGGATACCGTCCTTTACCAATTCAGCCATCCTAATTTCACATTTTTCACTTTGTGTTTAATGTATAGTGCTAAGCATGTCAAATGCTAAAACTATATATAAAAATATCTAAATAGTGTAAAAATTTTGATTTGTAAAATAAAATTATCTAACGTAATAAAATTACGAGTAGTAACAATAAAAAATATATGCGCCAAAGGGTGAAATATTCCTCCAAAAGAATTTTTAACACACACACACGTAATTGTGCAGCAGACATGGGCTATTTTTAAAGCTTAATTTGGAATTGTAAAAGAAATGTACGTTACCTTATATTCAGATCTTTATTATTTATGTGCGAACGCGGTATATATAAGACACGACGCTCGCTACAGCAGTTCTGCAGGGAGGAAGGACTTAGTGTCAAAACTTTTAGGAAATCTACTTTTTTAAACTATTATGACCTGGTGGGGCCAACAATTAAAATTAAGAATTATATGGTGGGTACGAAATATTGTGTAGTACTAAATAAATGGGTAATAATCTCTGTACGAACAGTATGACATTTTTTGATAATTGGGTTTTTGAAAAAAAAAAAATATTGATTTTTTTTATGTATTTTAAAACTTTATTATTAATAATACCTATTGATATTTAATGCAAAAAACCTCAAAAAAATTTTTTCAATTAATTATAAACAATTAAAAATGATGAAATTTAAATAAAAATCACGTGACTATAAACGTGCCATGATTGGTCACCATAGTTGTGACGTCATAATGTTATAGCTATTTAATAACAGTACAGCGTTTACGGCTACGTGACTAGACAATAATATTGAAAATTTATTGCTGAAATACGAGTTGTTAGTTGATTCCGATTAGCTATGTGTGATAAAGGATTTATTAAGGCAAAGTCTGATAATATCCCTGATGTTGATATATTTAGGATCACCGATTTTTTTAAAAATTACGTTCGGTTTAATTCTGCTGAAGTTCGAGGTGCCAAGGCATCAAGGTAAGTCTGTTAAAAAATAATATAATAAATGAAAATATTTAAGTATTTATTCTCCATTATATTAAATATAATGATTCATTTCATAAATTGTAGAGCATCGCGTGAGAGTTACGGCGACAAAGCCATAGGTTATGTTCAACTAAGTCGTAAAAATAATATTTGTATTGTAAAAGGACGGGTATGTCCAGAACACCGAGTTCGGAGTAAAGCTTATTCAGTTACTTTAACTATTAATGAAAAGTCAAGAAAAATTCAGGATGTTCAATGCCATGACTGTGCAGCTTCAGCAGGTAATTTATACTCCTATTAAATTTAAGTTGCAAATTCTATTAAATTTAAGTTGCAGTTGGTGGTTGCAAACATGCATTAGCATTACTTATGTGGACTCATCGTAGAAGTGATGATCCGACACCAACAGAAGTCGCTTGCTATTGGAAAAAATCTCGATTATCAGGTATTTTGATTTGGGATTATCACGGTGCACTGCTTGAAACCATTTATTTCGACGTTTGTCATCATGGGGAACATTTAAAAACATTTTGTCAGGAGTTGTTTTTATAGTATTCGTACATAATGGTACAAAACAAGAACGATAACTTTTTAGGTTCGACATTTTTAATATAAATTTAAATATTTAACAATGGCAACAAAATTAAATAGATCAAAACACTGTATTTATTATTTTTCTATCAGCTGCAATGAGTGAAAACTAACATTATGACGTCACACGCGCTCGGGTTTGTTCGGGAGTTGTCGGCGTGTCTTCGGTACTGGATTCAAAAATTAATTTTTATTTTGAAATAACTTTCGAATTATTGCGAAAAAAAAATAGTTTTGTTATAAAACTTACATATGATCTTTCCATTTATCACAAAAAATTTTTTTTTTCAAAAACCCAATTATATACCTTTGAAACAAATGATTCGTGGGTATGTATTATACCGATCTCACGAATCATATCACACAATACGTCTACCATCTCGTTAGAACAAACTTTATAGAACAGTTACACGTCAAAATCTACTTTTCAAATATGATTATACTAATAAAGTAAAACGAAAGAAAATGAGTCCTACATTAGAATTGATTAGGTATAAACGTACCTTAGGGGTTTCCTAGTCACACGAATGCACTGGCAAAATCAATATTTGCAAAATAATTACTTTAGTAATTATTTACTTTACGCAGTGTTATCTGCCTCGACACACACAATAATTTCGAGTCAACCAAAAAAAGAACTACCCGACCTGAATTTTTATATTTTTTCTGGTAATACTAAGATTACTATCGCTATCTCTCTCTCGCGCTATTACGTCCCGACTTACTCATTGGTAGATAATTTTAAGTTCTAGAACTTTTCCTATCTATACGCTTGCGATTGGAGTAGCCATAGAACGTTCTCGAACCCTGGCATAACTCTGGACGCATCCGGGATCGCATGCTGACCGTATATAGCAATATAATGTGATTATTGCCTTTGTGGCAGTGGAATCATGCGACCCATCGGCGATAATCTAACTGGTCTAACGGTATAGTCACCTGCTATCTGTAAGATACAGTGTTTTGTCATAACAATCGGTTGGGTTGAAGTCAAATGTCGTTTATTATACTAATATTGTATCTCCATCATCCCCTTCAATATCAAAAAAAGAAATGAGATAGAGAATCTCAAGAAACTTTGGAAACTTTTGAACAGGAAAACGGCAGAAGCATTCTGTATTGCAATCATACAATTGCAGCAACCTAAAATCATTTGAAAAAATTAAAGACGATAGAAAAAATAATTTTCGCTACACCTCAAAGATATAAAAAATGTATGCAGTAATTACTATTCCTGACAAAGTATTATTTACTGCTGTTATACAAAAAGACATTTGTATGCCTACCTAATGACGAAGGCATATTATTTTTCTAGAAAACTTATTTTATTTGATGAAACTTTTGCTCAGCCCAGCAAAAATAAACTAGCTGTTGGTGTTTTATGGCACAAAGCAGAAAATGGACAAAAAGCCTTTAATATTGCTAGTGCTTATATGAACTTTTTGCTGAAGTTTTGCAGAGATCAAATAAGTTTATTTTATCAATTGCAACTTGCAACGCCCAAAATTTTTGTTTGTTCTCAGCTTTAGTCCAACTGGTAAACGATTCCTCCACTTCCATTGAATACATGATGACTATGATTTTACAAAAATTAAGTTTTTATGATCAATAATTGTTGATGTCTTCAGTGTGATGATGATGGTGATGATGATAGGCTACTTTGTATTTCTGGAAAATATTCTCTATAGATACAGTTTTATCTTTTTATCTTTATACATAGTTCCAGTGGCCCGCCAATAAAGGCGGAGAGACGGCACACGGCAGGTTTCTTTAGTGGGTGAGGGCCCCACACTACCCTGTTCGTTGCCCCGAACGACGGGGTGTGCGGTTAGTGCGGTTAGGTACATTTTTTCCCGCCTAAACAAAAAAAAAAAAAAAAGGCTACATTTCTTACATTTAGTTTAGTTTCGAATCATATTTGTGTTGACATATCACTGTAACTATAAATACAGTGTTCTGTAATAACAAATGTTCTCTTTTTGTGAGCATAGAGATTTTGACAGAACACGTTTGTAGGTATAGGACATAAAAAATAGCGTAAAATGTGTATTTTTTTACCTGGCTGATTAGAAGCTAATCTCATGATGAATAAAAAAGCAGAAAAACGCGATTTCTGAAAAGTGATATGTTTTTAGATACAGTGTTTTGTCATAGCACGGCAGAAGCTTAGTTTGGGACCAGAGGACGTTGTGTGAAATGTCCGTGAATATTTATTTATTTTATTTATAATATACCGGCAAGTAACTTACGATTAGGATCAATGACGTTGATCCAGGTTTCGAGCATATCCGATGCCCATCATAAGAGCGAGTGCGCAGCGGCGTCTGCCGTCTCTTGCCGGTATAACATATTATTTTTTTATGTGGTGATAGATAGCTAGTGGTTGTATGGTAAGTGACAATTGCAGTTTTAAAAAGACGAGAGACACAGCCAAATTGATACCTATATACACGAGAGATAAGATGTTTTACCATGGTAGTTAGGCTCAGTTGCATTCTCCACCCACTCAGAAAAGTTGTATTTTAAGCAGACCTATGACAGTCTATATCAAATAGATTTATTTTCTTTATTATAGAAAGTGGTAGACGAGCAAGAAGTCTAAAAGACCTTTTTTTTTAAAGACAAGTCCCGGCACTAAGGAATAATCCTTGTATTGCGGGGGACTTTACAAACATACAACACGGAAACAAAGTACACCCAGACTGAAAACAACCATTTGTGGATCACACAAAAAGTTGTCCTGTATGGGGATAGAACCCAAAACACTCGGGCAGGACGCCGGTATCTATACCACTCCGCCATCTGTACTGACAAGTCCTTTATCATAAGAACGTCGTTGCGATAAAACGTTAGTCATGCCGCAAAGTATAAAAGCGTACAAGGGTACTGGCTGGAGTATTGAGTAACATCAAAATCAATTCTTGCAGAAACTGTAACACGGGTCTAATAGACCTGTCTATCGATTTAAAATGTATTCCTTGTGATTGAGGCTTATAAAGGTAGTAAATTGATATCGCGTATGAACAAACTTGAAATTTAATACGTTATTATTTGAATATTAAACATAGCATCACGCCTGTATTTTCGAAGGGGTAGACAGGGGTGTATTACACACCCACGATCGTTGCCAAGTCCCACGTAACAGGGGGCGAGCCTATACTACTGTACCGAGATATTTTTTTTACGAAAAAGCTCAATAACCCTTTCCGACCGAATTCGAGACGCACACACTACCGCTGCACCAGCGAGGCAGTCAAAAAATTTTTTGGATATTAGTGCTTCTTAAGCGATATCTAATTTAATGTTTCTTTGTTCGTAATTTGTGGGCTGTCATACCTTTCATAATACTATCATGAAATTTTACATACTTACACGTTCACAAATTATGTACCTTTGTATAGTGTATTATAATTTAATAAAGTTTTTTATTTAGATCCACCTTGTCCACTTCCATGCTGTTTCATTTTTTGTTTTAAGTTTCTGTTCTAAGTAAGGTATATTCTAGGTGATTACATCAATCCTTAAGACGAGGCTTAAAACATGTTTTGAATGTTATTCCAATTTATTATTAAATAAAGCAAATAAGCAGTCAAAAATTGGCAGAGCACAGGAACTCTGTGAGATTACTTCAGTGGTGCGAATGTTGGCCTAACCAAGTTAAAATTCTATGATTGCTAACGCTATGGAAAAACTATTAAAATGCTTGGGACTTGGTATCTTTAAAGATTGTATTCAATGTATATTAAACGTACGAAGTAGAAAACGGACATTTTTAAACAAGCGTTTAAACAGTGTGGTCAGTTTTTTCACACAAAACATTGAACTGACAGTGAAGACTTAACATTAGAGATATCAAATTCGCATACATTTCAATAGTTTTCTATTGCGTTAGCGTTCATAGAATTCAACTAGGCTAGGCCCACTGTAGTGTATTATATATTTCGTTACCCATAACAGTAATCTCATCACTCAAATTATCAACATGGCTGTTAATCATAGTACGAATGTGTCAACAAAATAATTAGGTTGCTGTGAGTAACGATTTTACAATAAGTATAGCGCTGATATGCTAGTTTTATCTACTCTACTTACTTCAAAGCCATATGAAGTAACTGCGGCGACTTATCAAGTTCTATATCAAAAAATATTAGGCTGTTCCTAAGTGTTCAAAAAAAGTGAAATAACGCTTTCCAACGCACATTGCAATTATTTACAATGGCACGAAACCATGTCTTTTTGCACGCGGTTTTATTGGAGCGGCAGGTTAATTTATCATTCCGTCTACCCGGCTACAAGGTTAATTATGTTAGCACAACACTGAAGGATTAAAAAATATTCACTGGACATTATACTTGATGAATGTTCAAAAAGTGATTCGTATAAAATAGGTAACCTCTTTGAAATAAAGAACGTTCATTACCTATGTGAAAAAAAATTACACTAAATACACAAGTGTAATTTTTTTTAACCTTTTTTACATGTTCTAAACGAGTGCTTGACTATACCCAACCTGATGGTAAGTGGAAGTATAGTCTATGATGGTAAGCACTAGTTTAGTAAAAACTTATTCACTCTAGCCTTAAAGATACCCACTTTTATAGAAGCTGGCAACTTATTCCATTTTGAGCGTATTATGAACGATGAAGCGAATTGTTTTGTTCGGAAAGATGGAATTTAAAAGAGTGTTTTTTTTTAAAACTGGTTAGTTAATCGTAATTCATAAGCATAAACCTAAAATTCCAACCGCGTTTGGAGTTCAAATACGAGGTGCTAAAACTATTTTCGGGTCTATCCGATAGGCAATTCTAGCAGAAGGCTTCACTGTGCCTGTCAGATGACAATAGGCTTGCCTCATTTTACTTAGTTTAATGAGACATAACTGCTTATTCGTTTGTTGCCAAGCGCTCTTGATGATGCTCGTACAGAGGCGAAAAACGTCTCCCACTGTTGCTCTGCGCCGATCTTCTGTGAGAGAGTGATACTTCTCCGGTCGACCCGGTCCATTTATATTTTTTTTTGTCGCGTTCCATTTTGATAAGATTTTTCCGATTTCTATGCTTGAAAGGTTCCATTAGTAGCAGCGAAGCTCTTCTTAATTGATACCGCTATTTTGGTTCTCGTAAATATATTGAATAAAATACAATTTTCCATTCTGTGATATGTACAGTAAATTCACTGCGTGTTAAAATAAAACCTAGACTCGCAGCCGTTCGTGACCAGAATGTGCTTGTTATATATCAAATTCCCTTTTCATAGCTCTATTTTGCACGCGCATGTCATACGAAATCTCTGAATATAAACTCGTGTTTGAGTTATTGATTCCATGGAATCATAACGTCTCAACAATATGGGTTTGAATTAATTACTTAAATGGAAATAAAGCAAAAAATCTTGATGGAAAAATTTGTTTCAAAGTTTATACCTACTTTGGAAGCTTAAGGATCTATGAATAGAACTTAATTAAGGCGCAAATTTTTATCGAATTTAACGAGGTACTCTGGCGGAAAGTAATAATATCCATCCATCCATCAGCCTTTCAAAGTCCATTGTTGGACATAGGCCTCCCCAGAAGAACGCCACAACGAGCGGTCCCGTCATGGGGGATAATGCCGTAATCGCCACGCTTGGCAGGCGGGTTGGCGATCGCAGTGGATGTTGTTAATACTCGAGGAAGTGCTGCTGCCCACTCCCCCGCTATTCCCTCAGTCGGCTCTTACGACTCCCTTGGGTAGAGAGGGGTGGGACAATTCTAAAGCCGGCCCCACACGGCCAAGTAATAATAAGTATAAGATTTTTTTTTCACATACCATCACACCTGTATACCCCGAAGGGGTAGGCAGAGGTGTATTACACACCCACGTTTCGTCAACTATGTTTTCCCACGTAATAGGGGGCGAGCCTATTGCCGTCTACCGGGCACATTTTCAAACTTTGATGTTGAGAATATTTCTTTTTACAAAAAAGCTCAATCACCGCCTGACCCGGGGATTGATCCCGAGACCTCATGATCAGCGGTCTCTCACACTACCTCTGCAGTACCGAAGCAGTCATATTATCATACAATTCAATTTGTATAGTGTCTATAAGCGGACAGGGAATGGGTTAAGTATGTCAAACGTTACTGAATCTTTTTCTGGGCACTTTGTAGCACATTACGCCGTGTGAGGCCGGCTTTAGAATTGTCCCACCCCTCTCCACCCATGGGAGTCGTAAGAGCCAACTGAGGGGACTCCTTCGAGTATTAACAACATCCACTGCGATCGACAACCCGCCTGCCAAGCGTGGCGGTTACGGCACTATCCCCCATTCTCGGGGAGGCCTATGTCCAGCGGTGGACGTTAAAAGGCTGATGGATGGATGGATAATGTAGCACATTAGGACGGAGGAGGACATTTATTTTAAAAATAACATCCTCCCATAGAATATAAATCAACTAACAGGCATTTTTGATCTGTATTTTAGCACTTGATATGCTCATCTACTTTAAAGAATACGTAAAGACAAATATGTGATATGCAGATTGGTTATAGCAGTTGGTCAGTACGATGGTTTAACGGTTAGAGCACTTCCCCGGATAGGAAGGGACACAGGTTAAGATTCCCACTCGCACTAAAGTTCTCTTTTTCCACATTTCACAAATAATTTGTTGATTGAATGAGGCGACACTTGGCGGAAGTCCATTGTTACTATTATAGAATGGATATTTTTTTAGGAGGAGCGAACCCACCACTCACCAACGGGTTGTCAATCCCTCTTATCTTTGGACAGAATAATTCTTAAGAACGCTCGGCAACCGATCGTTCTTGATAATGCCTCGTATAGAGGCGAAACACGTGTCGAATTTGTGTTCGGATTTTTGCGAAACATTGCAATACTGTGGTTCTGAGATATCTACCGTATCGCATGGTTGTGTCACGTTGGTGAGTTTTTGTCATTATCGTGCATGCTACTTTGCTATTATCACATTCTCATCTATCTGTGAGAGTGCGGATTGGCAATCTTAGGTTATTCTGTCCAAAGATAACCGGGATTGACAATCCGTGGGTGAGTGGTAGGCTCTCCTCCTAAATGATTTGATGGATTTAATAAACATATAAAACATAATAATTAACGCGCACACAAAGCAAATAACTCCTACACAGATTGCGGAACCCGCCACACTCAGCTTTGGAAATAAGTATTCAAACCACTACTTCTGATAGGAAACCGTGGATTATTTGATGAGCTGTATAAAAAGTTTAGTATATTCAAAAATTTACACTCAACAATTCATAAATAAGGGAATATCCTTACTTCTTATTATGAATGCGTGAAGTGCGTTTAATTGTTACGTTTACAAACCATAATTACTAAGCCGGCCGGTTTACATATGTATGTAATCCGGAACCCATAAAAGGAGATAGGCTTTTTTGTATTTTTTTTTTTATTGTGTATGGTGGCAGACGAGCGAGAGAGACTGATGGTAACCGTCGCTCATGGACTCAACTATACCGAGAGTATTGTCAAGCCGCTGCTCACCATTTCATTTCACAGATATGAAATGAAAGAATAAATGGCTACCTTCTTCTACAACTAAAACATACCGATGTGCTTCATGGCCGGTTATACGGGAGAAGGTGCTAACAACTCGCTCGGGCCCGATAACAAGTGAGTACCCACTCGGTACCCAGCCCTACCACCAGTAATGCAATGGGTGATTGCTTACTTCCCTTAGTCGCCTCATACGACACCCGTAGGAAAGAATGGGGTGGTGACACTTATATTCTTAGTACACACACGGGAGTTTTGTTGGATAGTGAATTTTGCTTAAAGATCATTAGTGTACCCTAGACTGGAGAATGTGGGAATAATAGTATTTCCCACTCAATATCCTTATTAAAATTTAAGTCAACAAAAAAAAACTCTTTGTTGATAGTTTGCATTCTATCTTCTTGTTTGTTTAATGGCTCTTGTTGTGGCTGTGTGATGTTCATTCTAGTATAAAAAATATATAAATGTCTCAGACTAAGAAATGTCAAAGATTTAAAATTGTTTATAAACATATCGATGTCATGAATCGACTGATATTTATTTTCATTGTTGCTCATGATTGCTCAGTCTTTCAAAAAGGAAACACCTGATCTTCCTTAACGACCCTTAAGGTTGAGTGGGAAATACTATTATTCCCACAAGTATTTATATTCTGAAGTTCACCCGTGCGAAGTCGCGGGCAGATTCTAGTTTTATTTAAATTACAGTAAATGCTTTTCTAAGCGCAACAAAATTACTATACTAGAGATACCACCTTCGTATCGCCTTCAGTTATTATTTCTACCCTGGATAGCGGACCGTTCAAGTGGATCGGCTGCTCACCGTAGCGTGTAAATTGTAAGAGCAACTAAGATTTACCTCCGTTTACCCCGGGGTAAATTGCCATAGTAACAGTAAGGCAACATGTTAGCCAAACATGTAAGAGATTGAACTTCGCAAAAGAGCCTTTGGGAATTTGAGAATTATTTAATATTAGACGTAGCAATCTGAACTTTATATAAAATACATCAACTAGAGACCCTCCCTTCGCTGTACCGCATAGGACTTCACTTTACCTTTAATGGACGCTTAAACAGTCACATACTCAGAATAACAATTTATGATTCACAAATATAATTATCCTGTGTGAATTGAACCCAAGATGCGTTCCATGAAAGATGCTCATGTTAGGGAACTTCGCATCTGTGAACGAACGAGGTCGAACATCAACATTTTTTTACTGTAAACAGTGTTGAGGCAAATACTTGTCACCCGGGGATTCCCCACACGATCGCCTTTTGTTTTTTCGTTCAATTAAAATTATAATTTTATCCATTTTGTACTCTACCAGACTTTTAGAGCGCGCGGGCCTAGTGGTTAAGAAATATTCTGACTAATAATAATAAGTATATTTATTATATAATAACTAACTATCTTATCATCATGCCATTTCCCTTGCGGGGTAGGCACAGGAAACAGAGTGCCAAGAGGCTCTATTCTTGCATACATCTCTCGCTTCCTCAACATTCATAACTCTCTTCATACACGCTCGCCGGTTTCGGAGACTCCTGACTCCATTTTCCTTCAATACATGACCGATTTAGTCTAGGTAGGTGAGTCTCGGTCTCCCCCTGTACCTATATCCTTCCACTTTCGCTTTGTATATCTTCTTAACCAGCCGCTCGTCCGGCATTTTTTCCACATGTCCGAACCATCATTCCCTTTCGCATCTTTACACCAATACTCTCTTTCATACCTACTCCCTCTCTTACGTCGTCATTACGAATGCGGCCAGTCAGCCTCACTCCACAGATTCTCCGCAGAAATCGCATTTCGACCGCATTGATTTTACTCCCATGCTCCTTTTTGTATACCCAACTCTCGGTAACACAATACCAAATCGGTTCCTGGATGCTCTAAGAAAAATAAACCTCAAATTACATAATTTTTTCCCACATAGCATGTTACCTATATATACACATGCAATATTACTTACATACCTTTGATTGATTAAATAAATATTTACTAAAATATCTTTTTATTATGTACTAGCCTTTGCCAGCGGCTCCGCCGCAGCCAAAAGCTAGTTTTTTTGCTTATATCTCAGGTTGCCGATATCCATCCATCCTTTTAAAGTCCACTGCTGGACATAGGCCTCCCCAAGAATGGGGGACAGTGCCGTAATCGCCACGCTTGGCAGGCGGGTTGGCGATCGCAGTGCATGTTGTTAACACTCGAAGGAGTGCTGCTGCCCACTCCCTCGGTATTCCCTCAGTCGGCTCTTATGACTCTCATGGGTGGACAGGGGTGGGACAATTCTAAAGCCAGCCCCACACGGTTCCCGATATAATAGTGGGATAAAATGTATACCAGTTGTTAAGTCTAGTCGAGAGCTATCACACAGAAAAAGTTGCATCAAACACTACCGAACTTTTTTTTATTGCATGTAGTGGCTGATGAGCCACGGTCCATCTGATGGTAAATGGTAACCGTCGCCCATGGACTCAACTATACCGAGAGTATTGTCAAGCCGATGCTCACCAATTCATTTCACAGATGAAATTAAATATAAACGGCTATCTCCTGCTACAGCCAAAACGCAACAATGTGCTTCATGGCCGGTCACACGGGAGATGGTGGTACCGACCCGCTCGGGCTGTATACCAAGTGAGTACTCCCACTTGGTACCCAGCCCTACCACCAGTCGTGTAATAGATGATAATTGCTTAGTTCCCTCAGTCGCCTCATACGACACCCGTGGGAAAGAATGGGGTAGTGACACTTGTATTCTTAATCCGTCACGACACGTAATGTCTGATCGCTCTGGGATCTTGGAATATAAGACAGGGCAACGTTGTCAGGTCAGCTAGTCTTATATAATATTTCTCTAGCCTGTTTTTCAATCTGTCCGCTAGTACTTACTTATTCCTTGTCCGCCAAAGCTCCAAAACTTGAGGTACATCATCACAGAAACAGATTAGCTTTCGCCCCGAGACCATCAACTTTGAAACGCTGACCAATGAAAATATTGTCCCCTCATTTTAATGCTTATCGTGCCGGTTAATGATGATAAATAGACACACAGTCTAAAAATGTACCACTTGCCTTAAATTTGAGATTGAAAATCATCTAAGAGCTCCCTTAATTGATGCGGAATTTCGCACGGGACGACTAGTAATGTAATTATTTTGTTTGTGACACTTAATAATTAATTATACAGATTTCCAGAACGTCATCTTTAATTTTAGACATTAAATTAGACATAATATCACTCCTTTATCCCCGAAGGGGTAGGCAGAGGCGTATTACGCACCCTCGGTTCGCCTGCTATGTTTAAGTCCACGTAATAGGGGCAAGCCTATTGCTGTCTACCGCGCACATTTCCAAATTCCGGGCTGCTACTGAGAATATTTTTTTTTACGAAAAAGCTCAATATCACTTCCCGTCCCCCGGGTCGAACCCGAGACCTCATGATCAGCAGTCACTCACACTACCGCTGCACCACAGACATAGTAGAAAGAGTGGAAAGTAGGTTATCTTCATACAAACGCACCGCGCGCGGCTTGTATGTGTGCGCCACAGTAGCGTACGCACACTCTAACAAAATCTCGACCCGTTTCTCAGTAGCCAGTAGGGGGGGGCTATCGCCGCACAACGTTCGCGCGTCACGGTTTTTCGGCACTGCTAAATAAATGAAAAATGTGTGATAATCGCAGGAGAACCTATTGCTGTGTGATTGGCTCTCTAAATTTCATGTCATGTCGATTTCTCAGTATTGTAGGTATAGCGACTAATGGTGGACGTCCATTAATCCGCACGCACACGCCATACGCATCGCATTGAACGCATTTGTCAAAAGGGTGCGACCATTGCATCCGCATTTTGCTGATGTCAAAGTTTTGCTGATGAGGTTTCCATTAATTAAAAATTGGTTGCCGTGTTTTGTGGTAAAACCTGAAAAATTGCCGTGTCTCATACAAATTTAATCAAAATGTAGACTTAAACACACAATAGGACATTGTTCTTATCGTTACAGTGATTAAAGGATATTAAATACAAATATATAAGAAGGATATAAAATACAAATATATAAGAAGGATATAAAATATAAATATGTAATATCCTTACAAAATTCATAAAAATATTTCAGATTAACAGACAGATTTTAGGGGTAATAGGCTGTTAGGTGTCACTGTTTTTCCTCTGCATATTATATTACAATCTTCTTTCGCTATTTTCTTTCATGCTTGTAAGTCTCGTAACAGTAGAATGAATATCGTAAGTACGTATGAAAGAACGAAAACGATCGATTGAAGAACATCTAATCTTCCAGGGAATTCTCTACTAGTGCCATGTCCATTATTAACTTAACATACTAGCGATTTGAATTCAATAAGCAACTAAAGTGTAAAGTCCAATGGTGCTATAGGTTGTATTAAATTACGTTATTGAGTAGCTGTATCCCGCGACTTAATGCGTTTTGTGAGGGTCCCCTGATTGACCATTATAATGCCTTGTACCGTTTTTTTTTCAAATGACACAAATACCGTATAATACGGCAATTGTCAATAGCAACACTGGATGGCATATGTCTAGTTTGTATGGTTTAGGGTTGGCGATTCTTCTGGCGAAAGATTGATTTTCGTATAAATTATTAAATAAGGTTGGATACCCAAAAAATAGAGTTCAAAAAGGCGATCTTCCATAATCGATTCTTCTTTTGACTTGTTTTAGTTTATAGCTATTTAAAAAAAATATAATATGAACAACACGAATTAATCTGCCGATACTTACTCGGTATCGAAACGTAAGTACTTGGTATCAAATCAGACTACATGACTATTACTTAAGTTATAGAAACGCGCCAGCTGAACCCGCTCGATGTCATTAATCTTAATAAATTTAAATTCAAATTAAAAAATTCCTTTATTTCATAGGCTTATTATATAGGTAGCACTTAAAATCGTCAAAGTTATTAAGACCTAACACGAGAACTTGCGGCAAGTGGATCCGCAATATCACGATTACAAACGCCACAAGCGGACGGATTCCGTAGTAAGGCTTTTCTTGAGAAGAGCCCGGCAAGAAACTTATGAGCCAATGCCTCATGGAAATGAAATTTCAATGGAGATGGAAACGCTTCCATACATTTTTGGACCTAGGTGGTAAGAAGATGAAAGTTAGTTAAAATAACCGTCGTCAAGCAGATAGATTATTCGAAAATAACAAGGCCAGGACCATTGTGTAGGCAAGTTCTCAGTGTCCAGTAACGAAGCAAGGGTCAATAAAACAAGCAAAACAGTATAATAAATAACGTTAGTAAAGCTGGAAACGAAAAAATTTAACTGCCAAATGTAGTGTTGCCGTGGTAGCGTTCAAAAAAAGAGGATTTCACTTGTGTATCAATTTAGTATATCAATCGATATACTGATATTAAATGTTCTATATTATTTTTCCTCGAATATAATTTTTTTTATTAATTCATTCTATTGAATAAATGATTAATAATGACACTAAACATTTAGTTTTAATTTTATTTATTAATCCAAATGAGCATTAATTATAATATGAGTCGACTAAAGTAATCGATTTCCTTCATCATTTCTTTTTTAATGTTTTTTCGATTTCTAAATTGCAAAATGAGCTAGTTTTTTGAATTTTATATTAGAAAAATATTGCCAATTTCGCCAACTTGTTAACTTCAGTAATGAAGGAATGTAACGTAGTTCCAGTGGCCTGCCAATAAGGCGTAGAGACGGCACACGGCGGGTTTATTTAGTGGGCGAGGGCCCCACACTACCCTGTTCGTTGCCCTGAACGACGAGGTGTGCGGTTAGAAACATTTTTTCCCGCCTTATTAAAAAAAAAGAAAGGCTCAAAAATCCCATTCTCCTTTCTTATAATGTTTAAATTTTTATGGTACTTAATTGTAATGGGAAACCAGCTTAATATTCCAATAAACCCTTGCTATACAAAAAGAGTACTTATAACGTAAAACACCATTATGATACCAAGCATAAAATTAAATTTGCATTTTTTTTTAATTTGTTTGTTTCTTGTTATTTTTCGTAATTTCTCATAATAAAATTACAATAAAATGTCTTTAAATTAAAAATAATATGACAATTGCAGCCCGCTTTCCTTTATATAGTCCCCCTGTGTCCCCTGAAGGCCAAAAGGTAGCCGACCCATGGCCTAGATTATAAACTAATTATTAAGTTCATGGGCGCGTCTCGCCATTAAACGTTAAAGTTTGGCGAGTACATTGAAAGCCTACAATATGTACCATGTCATTGAGATAAATAAATTAAAAAAAAACCATCTGGAGATCAGAACAACGACAACCCTAGGTGAACCTAAGCGAAAAATGCGGATGACGTCATCCGCATTTTTGAAAAATGCTGATGACGTCATCCGCATTTTACCAGATAGCTAATATATGCCTGACTGCGGCGCGTGCTTGCGGAACAGTGAACGCAGTGCTAAGCAAATTCATACAGAGCGAACAAAAATGCCTGCCTGCGTTGCGTACGGCGCGGATAAATGGACGCGTAGCTTAAGTAATAATCATAAGTAAAAATCGTAAGTAAAAATAATCTGTGTTGTGTGTCTGGGTTCAGGGTTAGTGAGGTCGGTTTTACCTAAACGATTACAAGTAAAAAATACAACTTCTCAGCCCTTGCCAATTTCTAGGCACTGAATTAAAATTTAGCTAAAAGTGACAGCCCTGAGACAGGCAAGTATGGTAGGTATTTATATAGCGGAATGGGCCGGAAATAGCCTACTTCCCCACTCTTTCTACTATGCCACAGAGGCCGTTCATTTTAATGAATTATCTTTTGTAAATATTATTAAATTTTAATTTTAATTATATATTATATTTCTTTACTTTTTACTTCTGTTTGTAGCCTTGAATTTTCCTTATTAATGCTGCGGAATGTCCATTTTCACATCCCAGATATGTAGGACTCGTACACGCAGACCGGAAATTACACTGGAAGCCCCTCTATAAACATAGAAATATAGAATAAGCAAGTCATAAGCTCATGAACCACGGAGTACGGAAAAAGAGGTGAACATATCCCACTGACAGAAAGAGTAAGAAAATACATCTGGTATTCAAGAAATAATATTTTATACCTACTAATTTTATAAATGCGAAAGTAAGTTTGTTCACTACTAGACCAATCATCATGAAATTTTGCACACATATAGTCTGGATCACAGTAAAAAAAGATATAGGCATCATCTCGAAAAAATGGAAAGAACCCGTGGGATAGATTTTTGCAAAGACTAATTAGTATCCAGAAGAGCTTATTGTTTTATTGCTAATGATGGCAGACGAGCCACGGCCCACCTGGTGGTAAGTGGTAACCGTCGCTCATGGACTCAACTATACCGAGAGTATTGTCAAGCCACTGCTCACCATTTCATTTCACCGATATGAAATGAAAGAATAAGCGGCTATCTTCTGCTACAGTCAAAACACACTGACGTGCTCCATGGCCGGTCACACAGGAGACGGTACCGACCCATTCGGGCTCGATAGCAAGTGAGTACTCCCACTAGGTACCCAGCCCTACCACCAGTAATGCAACGGGTTATAATTGCTTACTTCCCATAGTCGCCTTGTACGACATCCACGGGAAAGGATGGGGTGAATTCTTAGTCCGTCACCACACGAGTGAGAGTGTCGTGTTTATGTACTGAAGTCCAAGCGGACGGAGTACCGGGCACAATATCATTCGTCCATCCATCCATCAGCCTTTCAACGTCCACTGCTGGACATAAGCCTGCCCAAGAGAACGCCACAACGAGCGGTCATGTGCCGATCGCACATTATAGTAATAAAATATTTTGTAGTACTTGTATCACCTTTGTATTTTTCAATTCATATAATAATTGGCTTTTCCAGGATAATACAATGTGAAGACATTACATTGGCATGCGTATTTAAAGAGAAAAATGAATACCATATTCATTCTCACTCTCTTTAAATCGAAGAGACGACTCTTTTATTGTCTTTTTCCAACTCTTGTGTATTTCATACCTCTATGAACATAATCCAATCAGCTGGACCCTTATTCATCGTTTGTTAGGTGCCAAAAGATTGTCATATATAAATATACTAGTACATTCCCCGCGGCTTCACTCGCGTCATAGTATTGTCGATGAAAAATCATTTTCAGAAAGGATTCCTATTATTAGGTATAAGCGTCGCCACGCTAACAGCCGGGTTTACCTTCCCTTCCCATTAGATGTTTCACATTAAAAATATAGATTCCGGATAAGGCACTAATCACCAACATATTATATACTAAAATCTTCTCCGAAACACGCTGCATCTTATGGTATAAGTATTATTTCGAACGGTTCAGTAGCTTTCGCTGTATAATTGAACAAAAAAACCGGCTCTCCATTTATTAGTACCTATATATTAAACCTATGATTTTTAATGAACTAAAAATATACCATAAAAAAATACGTAAGGAACTATATCATTAAAACACCCTCGAAATTTCTTGCGTGCTTTTCTGCATTAAAATTTATTCTAATTTATATTTTTCTTTAATTAAATAAGACACGGCTGAAGTAGTCGGGACGTGACTCAGAGGGAGGAAACCATTAGAGATCAGGTTGAGGTGCTACTGTAAGCGATTTAAACAATCAAGCACGATTCGGTTTCAGAGTACAGTTTAAATAAATTCATTGTTTAGTAAAACCCTTATACTTAGTTTATACTACATGCTTACAGACACACGGACGTTCAAGACAGAACTTTTTAAACAGTTTTTTAACTAGTTTAAATAACAAAAATGGCATCAAAAATATCATAAGTGATAAAAATTGTGTTTTTTCTTGATATGTGTATGTATATATTATTTTACAAATGCAATATATGATAAATAGAGACATTTTAAGTTTGAATAATCATTACCTCACCTCAACGCTTCGCTTATGAGGTGCGCAAAAGAATCCGTTCCCCGATTGGTTTTGATTTGATTTTTAACCTTTAAGTTAGAATATAAAAGTATTTTCATACGCATTTACAAATATATTACTATTTTAAGACTGAGAAGAAAATCATTTTCAGAAAACATCATCTCTAACCATCTTATAATGACTCCTTAATGACAGAGCGTGTGAACCAGTATTTTATAAGGATTCGCATCATGCTCACTATACTATCTCACAAAAGACCCGTGCCACCAATACGATAGTAATGGGTACTTCCTTAGGAATGCCAGATTATTTGACTACTTGTCCTCTAAAATGTGGCAACATTGGCGTGGCTTGATGAAGTTATTCGTTTAGGAGTCACAGAGACACTGAAAAAAAAGCCTTGCAATTCATTAAACACTTATAAAGAGGCTGGTTGTATTTGTCTTGTCATAACGATATGTCTAAAAATAAAAGACTTATTTGTTGTTTTGTAAATGTTAGCTGTCGAATACCCGCTGCTATACGGACAACGTCCTTACCACCTACTAAACCGGGGGAGTGAAGAGAGTAAAGTGCTTCAAAATAGCCAAGTAGATAACTGTAAATATTAGGTGCCTTATTTAATTTTTCTAAGCGAGAGAGCTACATTTGTCCAATTAGTACTTATCAAGTAAATCGCGACCTGCTAATTATTTAACTTGTATAGAAATTCGTACTAATTTAAAGTAAATTAAAGTTTATTTCAATTATATTTGTGGCCAGTTCTAAAAGTGGATTGCTACCCAGTCTAGATACAATAATAAATAATTGAAGAATGGCTTTGTCACTTATAAGGCATCTCCTCTTAGAGTGATATAATTATAGTTTAACCTAATAACATATTTATAGGGCCGTATTATCATTTATTGGAACAATGTATTTAAAATACACTGGTAGTGCCGCGATAGTAAGTGTGACTGCTGCGGTAGTGTGTGCGATCTGAGATGAGGTCTCCGGTTCGATCCCCGGGTCGAGCAGTGCTATTGAGTTTTTTCGTAAAAAAGAAAAATTCTCAGTAGCAGCCTGGAGATTGGAAATGAACATAGCTGACGAATCGTGGGTGTGTAATACACTTCTGTCTACGCCTTTGGGGATACAGGCGTGATGCTATGAATGCAAAATACATCCGACCGAGGAATGGTTTCACCCAAGATGGTAATAAAGTTTGTGATTTAAAAATAAGAGGCTCCGAGCAACTGCTAAAGTGGCAGAGCCCGCGTCTTCTGATCCGGCGTTTTCGTGCCTAGTTATTTATTATATTCACGCACATTTTTAATAGAAAAGTATTAAAATATTTTGTACTTCTACTTATCCGTCCGTAATCTCTTCGTGCTCGTGGTGGGTATAAATATAATATAAATATTTTCTTTATATTTATCATAAATCTTTAAAGCAGGCGTAAAACTTGCTATTCACTGCCTAATGACTTATAAAAAGTGCGGTGAAAGGACTGGGAGAAAAAGGGTCAGCTGGACAAAGGCAATCAGTGTTTACATCGTGTAGGGTCCCACCCCGCCTTCGCAGTTTTCTGTAAAAATCTACATGTCAACCCTTCAGTGATTTAGCATATTTGCTGTGCTAAAAATATTTCTTTTGAACACCCTAACTTTGCATATCGAAAATAGCTCATTTTAGTTAGTTATATTTGTTCATTTAGATATCTATCTATGTAACGGAATCTTTGAACGTGACGTTTTCACCCACTTCAAAACGACCAATTAAATTGAAACTTTACACTTTTTATCAGGGACTAAGATCAAGAAGGTACCTACGAGTTGTTTTTTTTTTATTAAATAAGAGTTTTATCATCGCATATATAATTTAAAAAAAAACAGGGTATTTTAAATAAAAGTTAATATCAATTTTATATACCTACTGTTTTGAGGCTAAAGAAGAAGAAAATAAATTATATTTTAACACAAATAGTGATTTTAACTTGTGACATTTTAATGCGAAACTGGAAGGATGTAGGTACAGGGGGAGACTGAGACTCGACTGAGACTCGCCTCGCCGCTAGACAAAATCTGTCATGTATTGAAGGAAGGTGGAGTCAGGAGTATCCAAAACTGGCGAGCGTGTATGAAGAGAATTGTGAGTATTGAGGAAGCGAGAAATATGTGCAAGAATAGAACCTCTTGGCACTCTGTTCTCTCTGCCTACCCCGCAAGGGAAATGGCGTGATGATAAGTTAGTGTGAAAATGTGAAATCACGACCATGATTTGAACCTGCATCTCCTGGTTTGTTTTAATTTATTATGGCTAAGCACGTCAAATGCTCAAAAAATATATAAAAATATGAAAATTAATTATAGCTTTCAAGCCAATATGATTTTCAGTGACATCTTCAACAATAATTACCTTACTTATCTACTATTTATATAAAACCATAATGAATTTTACATAAAAACTTTTCTCATTAATTACTTCATCCATAGGCGGAGAGACGGCACATGGCGGGTTTATTTAGTGGGTGAGGGCCCCACACTACCCTCTGTTCGTTGCTCCGAACGACAGAATTAGTGGTTAGGTAGATTTTTTCCCGCCTTAACAAAAAAAAGTAATAAACTATCTGTCATAGTCAATCAATATAGCTACCTATAGTTCAACCGTTTTTGCGTGGTTGTGTAACAAACATTAAAACATAGAAACCTTTACATTAATATTATTAGTAGGATCAACATTTACATTAACGAACCAAATAAGGATTACGCAAAAAGTTAAGATTATATACTTAACCTCTTTTGTTACTTTTTTTGGAAGACGTTCACAAACAGCTAGAGATTTCAGAATCTTTTAATATTAATACTTCGTTCAATACATTAAACCTAAAGCCGGTTCGTAATATGAGTTATGAATTCATATTACTCAAGAAACCGCTTCGTCGGCTGCAGTTGGTTATATCGAGTTAGTTACCAAGTCGTATCTCAAGGGACAAAACTGCACTTCATGCAGTTTATACTACAAGTGAATATTTCAGACAGCGAGCTATGATGCTTGAGATATAAGCTGGTAAAATGTACAATGTACCTCTACTAAGTTTACGTAGATATTAATGTAGAATGGTGTCTGTTAAGAAGGTAGTTTCAGTAAAACTCAGTAGGAGAGGATAAAGTCGTGTTGGCTGTAAAATATAGGTAAATAAAATAAATATTAACGGACATTTTCACACAACGTCCTCTGGTCCCAGTCTAGGCTTAACGCTTGTGTTATGGGCACCAGATTACGGATATAATACATATATTACTTTTTTTTGTAAATACATATATAGGTATAATACATAAAAAAGCCGTGCCGTGTGGGGCCGGCTTTAGAATTGTCCCACCCCTCTCCACCCTTGGGAGTCGTAAGAGCTGACTAAGGCAATACCGAGGGAGTGGGCAGCAGCACTCCTTCGAGTATTAACGGCATCCGCTGCGATCGCCAACCCGCCTCTGCCAAGCGTGGCGATTACGGCACTATCCCCCATTCTTGGGGAGGCCTATGTCCAGCAGTGGACGTTAATAGGGTGATGGATGGATGGACATAAAAAAACACCCAGACGCAGTACAAATACTTGTGTTCATCACACAAATAATTGTCCTGAGTGGAAATCGAACCCACGACCTCGTGCACGGAAGTGGGTTACACTATCGACTACGTACAAGGTCTCGTCAACAACAACGTCGTACAAGTCTAAGAAGGATTGCAACCGCAAACTACGAAGTGACACGTTTTTTTTCCACTACTGGTTTCTGTGAAGTTCTCTCTGAGGCCTACAGCCGTAAGATGTGCGGTCTCACTCAACGTCTCGGAATAGAAGAGGCCGCGACCCAAGGAGTATTTTTCCGTACTCCGTAGCCGCGACCGCAGACAACAATGCGGTCGACTACAGCCGTCTGCGGTCTTGCTCGCCAAACGAAACACTATAGTAGGAGTACCATTGTTGCACACTGATCTTCTGTGAGAGAGTGGTACTTCTGATCGTGCTGGCCCAATCATACTGAGAGAAGCAAGGCTCAACCACTACTAAAACTCTAAGATTAAACTGTGCGTTACTATGGTAAGTTTAGACGCGTTTTTTTTTGTTCATGAGGTCAGAAAATCTACGGTCCACATGATGGTAAGTGGTGACTACTTTATATGGACTTGACTTGACGCGATGGTCAATATATGTCCCATTGGTCCATCATCTTCTTCTCCAACAGAAGTACATGTTAGATGTACACACAGCTATAAAAATGTTAGTACTTACCCGCTATGACTGATAGATAACCTCAATGCTGGTTTTAAATAAATGTATTATTTGAGTTGAGATGAGGTGAGTAGCTTTCTCGAAATTATCAGCCCGACCTCTCGGTAGACAGTAGTATATTCATTGGGCCAGACTGGAACGAGGGTGTCATCGGCGGGAGCAGTAATATTTATAAGTTTCCAAAAGTATTGCTAGATGGCGTTAGTAGTTTCAAAGATAAAATAGTGTCCGTTATCTCTTAAGTCATTATTGCAGTCGAGTTTCCTAATGCACCCATTACAACGCATAAGTAATTAATAACCAATAATTGTCATATAAACAATTAATTAAAATACAAATAAGATGTATCAACACAAAGTGTGAAAACGTGAAATCGAAAATAACAGTCACAGGCTGAGCATGTCAAATGCTAAAAATATACTATATAATAAAAATATCTAAATATTTAAAGGCTGCGTCATTATTAGGTAAAAATCTTAATTGTAAGTTTACCTGGTCGGTATAATGTATGAAAATACTTCCGACAGATGGCGCAGGCGTCACCCAAGACGTTAAGTATGAATGTGTTATCAAAATTAGCAGTCAGGAGCAATTGTCACGATGGCTGAATTGGCAAAGCATCTGGACGGTATCCAGGAGATGCAGGTTCAAATCCTGCTCGTGATTGTTATTTTCGATTTCACATTTTCACACTTTGTGTTGAATGTTTAAGGCTAAGCATGTCAAATGCTAAAAATATTTATCAAAAAAAAATCGAAATAAATTAGTAATATTAAAAATAAAAGCAGTTTCTCAAACTGAAATTTATGATCCCCAATATTGTATAGGTTTCAAACTTCACTCATGTTGCAATATGGAATCACTTCATTTATAGTAATATAATAAAGCTGATTAATCTATTATTAGGGAATACCGGACGAGTGGGCAGCAGCACTCCCCTGAGTATTAATAACATCCACGGCGATCGCCAACCAACCTAATCACCACGCTTGGACTTACCAAAAAAAACTCGCTTAGATCTGTGGTAAGTAAGCAAGTATGACTTTATTCTAGCTTCTTTAATTCTTCTTATGGTTTTATTGCTAACTACGGGCCTCGTGGCGTAGTCGGTAGTGTAACGGACTTCCGTGTAAGAGGTCGTGGGTTTGATTCCCACTCAGGACAATTATTTGTGTGATGAACACAGATATTTGTACTGCGTCTGGGTGCTTTTATCTATGATATGTATGTATTTACAAAAAAAAGTAGTATATGTATTATATCCGTAATCTGGTACCCATAGCACAAACATTAAGCTTAGTTTGGGACCAGAGGACGTTGTGTGAAAATGTCCGTGAATAATATTTATTAATTATTTATAACTGTCGCCTGTCGAACATTCTAAAATGTAGATCTGACCTCAGAAGAAGTCAAAGTGCGACTGCTCAGAACACTGCTCACCACATATCAATAATCTCTCGCTGAAGTGATTCTCTTGCGACCTTGCCCTGCACGTCTCGCGTATGTCAAACTGCTATTCTGCCAATAACGGAAACTCGCAATGTCTGAGCCACTTCTTTATAAATGTGACCATTTTCAATTAAAGTAACAGCTTTGGCATTGTCCCTTCATTAATGTGTAAACACCAGTATTGCGATAAATTTTTGTGAAAAAAATAATGGAAAAAAGAAATAAAGAGAAGTGGGATTTTATGAAATGAATACGCAAGCTTCAACTAAATAATTCCAATGGACTAGTGAAAATAACAAAAAGACTTATTATTACTTTTCGAGTCTCAGATTAACTAAAAAATATAGACGGAGCATTACGCACAATCCCGCAAAGCTATATAAAACCATGATAAATTTATTAATCACACGCACTCACATTGATACAAACAAAACTATGCCATAACGAAGTGTCATAAACCACGAGATTTCACGCGACGATTTCATACGTACGTTACGTAGGTAAATGAATACGTCGTCAGCCCTATAATACTCCCTATTTATGCTGTAAACTTACTTTATACTTTTACTTTCTTGTGAAACAGCACGTGTAATAGCGATTTGAATCAGCATAAGAATGTTAATGTAAACACGCCCTTAATAAAAAAAAACTGGCAGAATTGTTAAGAGGCCCGTGAGGTTTATTGATTTGCATTATGTTTTAAACATAAAACTTTAAAAATAAAACTTTTCGGTGACAACACTTTTAACGCACACATCTTTCATAAAGTGGCTTCACTTTTTAGTTGACTAAGTACTAAATATATTACAATTTCCTGCAAACCTGATCGAGAGGGAGAGCATTCCAAAGAACAATAGATTGTACTTAGAATGAAGAGTGTACAAGTATTTAAGTATGCGAAAGGCATTGGTAATAAGGAAGGATAGAGATCGATCGTAAATGTTCAAGAATTGAATGATTGGAAATTTTAGGTAAGGGGCGAATGAAAGCTTTACGCCACAGTTTGTTGACGACATTGACTTTGAGTTTCTTTCTTTCTTTCTTTTTGATTTCATCCGAGCCAATAGGGGAGAAATTGGAAGTTATAAATATCGGTTTAGTAGTAATGACGTAAAAGCGTAACAAACAAAGTAATGCAATTTCGTATTTATAATATTAGTATGGATAACAACAGGCATAGGGTTCAGTCATCGAGATCTTACTTGATAATTGGAATCAATTAAAAACCCTAATTTTGACATATTGTGAGAATTTAACTGACCAATGGTCCCGTGGTAAAACTGAGAACTCGAAAGACGTACATTTTAATTTTATAGAATAACTAGCCTTTGGCTGCGGCTTTAAGTTATATCTCAAGTTTCCGATATATTAGCGGGATAAAATGTACACCAGATTTTAAGTCTAATCAAAAGCTATCAAATGAAAAAGTTGTTTTAAATTCCGTACAATATTTAGATTTTATATATATTTTTAGCATTTGACATGCTTAGCAACATACATTAAACACAAAGTGAAAAATGTGAAATCGAAAATAACAGTCATGAGCAGGATTTGAACCTGCATCTCCTGGATACCGTCCAGATGCACAGGGCATCACGTGAGGCTCAAGACACTGTCGATGTGCCGATGACTGTTTAGTGCAGGCAGACGTGGCCCAGACACAAAGACAAGCTCTGTCTTACCGTCGGCGCTGATTCCTCCCCAAACCATCCAGGAACCGCCACCATAGCTGACCTTTCCTTCAATGCAGCATTGTGCAAAGCGTTCTCCATCTCTTTTGTAGACCTTGTTCCTTCGGTCGTTACCATACAGTATAATTTTACACTCATCAGAAAAGAGGACTTTGTTCCACTGGAGGTATGACCAATTTAGGTGCTGACGTGCAAAGTTAAGTAAGCGCGCTCTTCGATGGTCTGCAGTTAATTTTGGCGCATTTGCTGACTTGTGCGGTACCAGTCCACGTACCTTCAACCTTCTTCTAATTATAGAGTCACTTACAGCCTTACTTACCCTACGTACAGCATGAAGCTGCTGCTGCAGTTGAAAAGCATTAAGGCGTCGATTTTGTAAAGAAGTTGTTATAATAAATCGGTCATCTCACTCAGAAGTGACCTGATTCCTGCCAGATCCTGAACGGCGCGTTAACAAACCAGTCTCCCTATAGTGTTTGTAGACTCTATGAACAGACGAGAGGCTTAGATCAGCAATCATCTCTAACACCTAAATCAGCAATCATCGCTCATTAGCGGCAATCTTTCAGCCACAACATGCCGTCTAAGTCCAGAATCCAGCAATGCCACCCCTTGGGCGGCTTCTGCGGATGGAGTATCCATATGTTTTAGAAAAAAAACTTTTTCAGACGTCCCAAACACAGTCCACACACAGTATACAGAACACAGAACAAAAAGTTTTAAGATAAGTGCTAATGTTTAGTTTTCAAAGATGAAATGTACTCCAATTCTAAACACACATTTGTCTCAAAACAGTAAATCATTTCATTTATAGGATAAACAAATGAAATTCTAATTTTGAATTTTGAATTTTCGCTTATCATTGTAATGGCCGAACTGCCAGCTAATCATGTGATTTTTTTCATGGAATGAAACTCTTTTGTGTTAAATTAGGACAGAAACAATAAAAAGAGAAGTGTTTCGATTTTTCTTATGAGAAGTGTATAATTCGTACCTATATAAAAACTAGCCCATCTATCTATCTGGATGCCAAATTTGATCTTTTTAGGTCATCTGAAAGTGGGTTAGAGTTTTGATCTATAGGTCAGTCTCACTGATAAAAATAGCGATTTTTTGATGTTAATATCTAAATAACCGTTTGAGGTGTGCTTATGAAATTTGATGCACATGTGTATCTCGCAAGTCTCAATACATGAGCCTGAATTTAACATTTATGTAAAATAGTTTTTGAGTTATGACGGGGTCATAAGTGGCTCCAAATGGTTCCTGTAATATTAAACACGGTACTACTCGCCAATTCTTTAGCTTGAACTTGGCTTGACACGCTACCGCGTGTCTAGATTTTATGAATACGTTAACTAGATATACCGAATCCTAAACTAATATGAATTTTGCAAATTTTGAACATCCGCAACGATTACACAACATTTATCAAATCTGTTAAACACAATCATATTATACAACATATATTCAGTAAACGAAGTTGTGTCGCAATAGGAAAAATAGTATGTGAAATAAATTAGTGATAATTTGAATTTGCGGCACATATTAAATGGTTCGTAATATTTTTCTTATATATTATTTATTATATATTATATTATATATTATTTTACTCGTAATAACTATTGGGCACCAAAATTTGGACATATTTACTTGTTATCGTTACGAAGCACCTCGATGTGTTTGGTTGCAGCGAGAGATAATGGTTCCTTCTTTTATTTCAAAAATACTAATTAAAAATCATTTCAATAATAGTAATACAAATAATTTAAAAACAAGTAATAACTTCAAAAAAAGTAATTCAATTTGAATACTAAATTGAATATTTAGATATTTTATATGTATATTTTTTTAACATTTGACATGCTTAGCACTATACATTAAACACAAAGTGAAAAACGTGAAATCGAAAACAACAGTCACGAGCAGGTTTTCGATTTCACATTTTTCACTTTGTGTTTAATGTACTAAATTGAAACTGTGTAATTTCATAATACGAAAATAATTTCATTTCCTTAGAATAATAACGCTTCTAAGTTAATTTCTGTCGTTTTATAATTTTGTTTAGTTTCATATTTAAAAATTTGTGACCTTATTTCTGAATTTTAATAAGGAAATTAAAACAGATTTAACAAATTAAAAAAAAATGCAAATATAGGAATTAAATTTTATTGAAACTTATTCAAGGTATGATTAATGTTTTTATAATTATATTTGAATGAAAGTTACATTCTATCATACTTTTATGGATTGACCAGCGAAACCGTATGCCTCTATTATATGTACTTTACATAAAAAAATAAAGTTGAGCACTAACATATGCGAATAAATTACTGGTATTTAATTTATAACTGTCCGTGTGGTGACAGACTAACCTATTCTTTCCCACGGGTGTCGTATGAGGCGACTAAGGGAAGTAAGCAATTATCATCCATTGCATGACTGGTGGCAGGGTTGGGTACCAAGTGTGAGTACTCACTTGGTATCGGGCTCGAGCGGGCTGGTACCACCATCTCGTGTGACCGGCCATGAAGCACATCGTTGCGTTTTGGCTGTAGCAGGACATAGCCGTTTATATTTCATTTCATATCTGTGAAATGAATTGGTGAGCTGCGGATTGACAAGAAAAAAAAACATTTTTGATCTATATTTTTTAGCATTTGACATGCTCCGCTACTTTTAAAGTATAAATTATTTGAGAATAAGGAAAAAGATTGGAAAAGACGCGGGTTCGATTCCCGCTAGTACAAAAAATCTCTTTTTCCTTATTCTCAAATAATTTATACTATAAAGAAAAAAAAATTTCGTGATCATTAGGAAACAAAACATTTACAACAAGTTACGTTTTATTAATGGGGTCATTTTTTTCTGGGCCCATTAGAAAACGTTGCGCTTAATGATGGCATTATACTCTAAAATGATAACTCGTTTTTTAATGTGTTTTCCCAAAAGTTGGAGTATAAATGAAACCGGAATATGAAATCTATAAAAAATTGTAATAGTATTGATTTAAAATAAGCCCTTTAACCATATTAAATCTATGAAATAAACTAATCTTCCATATAAAAGGTTACACGCATAGATAATTAGCGTAAAGGAAAATCGGGGTAGTTCAAATTGAAAAAAATCATATTCAAATACGCATGTAGTAAATAAATAATATTGCCATAAAAGATTATTTAATATTATAAATTAATTAAACTGAATTTAACTGTATCTAAAATATTTGAATTACATTTTTGAGAATGTTTTTGTTATGATAATAAATATAATGATCACAGTAGAATGAAACGCAAATCCTATTGACACTGACAGCAATGACTGTTTCTTTCAAAAAAATCTTTGAAATCAGCTCCCAGCCTCTGGTTATACGTATTACTCTTTGTCAGCTCCTTTTCCAGTAAATCGTTGTGTGAATTGTGTTTCAACGCAATGTACAAAGACAATTACTTTCTGAATCAACTGAGAATGTGTGCCATTTGTAGCGAGGTGAGTTTTAAAGCTTGAAACTAATATTGCAACCCTATTATATACTACATATTTTTTAAATGTACCTGCTTTAATTTCAGCTAAATCCACAAGGGGCAGTTTGTAAAAAGTGCTTAGTAATATTACACAGTACCCAAACTTCTCAGACAATAAGAAATTCGGGTACCGGAATATCTACAATTCATGTGGTTCTCCGTTTTTAAGAGCACAAAAAATACTGTTTCTGATGTCTGCAGAAAGAAACATCATTTTGTCGTGGATACCACCACATCAAGTATGTAGGAATCGAACCCACAACACTCGGGTGGGAGGCCAGTATCTAAACCACTACACCATCTGTGCAGTCATATACAATGCAATGGCGATAATAAATAATATGTTCTTATTAATTGTTATAAACTTTAAAATTGGTTTAAGTAGCATGCTTGAATTATATATTATGACAATCAACTATTATAATTTTTATATTTAAATAGGTGGAACGCTTAGAACAAGTTTTGACTTGCTGGTTGAAAGCTCTTCGCGCTGCACAGCAGACACAGACTGCAAGATGATACTCTTAATAGACCTGAAGTGCCACTTCAACTACTAGAAATTGCAGACAGCAGTAACATCCCACAACCAGCGCCTGTGCCTGCACCCGTTCAGCCCCCTATTTCTAGAACAGTGTCACACATTACTTTGTTTAATTACAAGCATGCTGCTTCTACTTCACGTCACTGTATTTTTAGTTTATGTGAAAAGATTATTGAAAAGAAAACATCTTGATTTTTGGTAACTACACTGTTAAAAGAAAGATTACAGATGGATTATTCATTTTATGTTCTCCAGTGTGCACGTGTTTGTGAATACCATTTAAATGAACCAGACAAACTGCTTATTTTAGGACTGCGCTTGCTGAATATTGTTGTAATTGTTTGGTAGGAAGATACACTGTTGGTTGCTGTGCACACGTTATGTCCATTGTGTGGTTTTTATCTTGGGCTCGCCACTAAGATAATATCGAACCATCTGCATCTTTCTTAGATGAGGTATTATTATTGAGAGACGATTTCGCAAATGAAGATTATTAATATAATAAAAGCTTTTGTTAATTGGACTAAGTGTATTTGTTTATCCTTCCATGATTCCAATAATAATTAATATAATAAATATGAATAATCATATAATAATATGTTGCCGTGTGGGGCTGGAGAATTGTAATGGGAGTCGTAAGAGCCGACTGAGGGAATACCGAGGGAGTGAGCAGCAGCACTCTTTCGAGTATTAACAACATCCACTGCGATCGCCAACCCGCCTGCCAAGCGTGGCGATTACGGCACTATCCCCCATTCTGGGATATCGAGGCCTATGTTCAGCAGTGGACTTTAAAAGGCTGATGGATGGATGGATGGAATAATATTATTAATATAATAGACGTGGTCTACCCCTCTCAATAATTTGAGAGGGGTAGACTACGTCGA
Organism: Leucoma salicis; assembly: GCA_948253155.1. Taxonomy (NCBI): domain Eukaryota; kingdom Metazoa; phylum Arthropoda; class Insecta; order Lepidoptera; family Erebidae; genus Leucoma; species Leucoma salicis. The sequence goes on along the minus strand of OX411820.1, from coordinate 4,151,158 downwards.
ACGTTCTCTGACCAAATCAGAGAAGTTCTCGAGAAAGGTCAGGTCAGAAGTACCCTTAACCGACGTGCATGTATGACGAATATAATGACAGTGAATGTAAGTGTAAAACAATCAAATTCGGTTGATCGAATGTACTTTTTAAATACGTATAAAAATACATTTGATTTAAATATCATTGTGGATGCAAATATAACGAAACAAAGAGTTTTATGTTTATCGTTTCTCTTAGGTTTCAATTAATTTCTCAATATTACGGTTAGAGTTTACGAAGATAATATTACTACTGTTATCTAGGGAGTCTAAGGAAGGATTTGATATATAATACATTAATAAACGTTACAAATTGTGGTGGGTCCATTCTTCATACAAAAATAAATTGACTCCTTTACTGTACCAACGTTAAGAATGTTGAGAAGATATATTAGAATGTTGAGAAGATAGATTATATTATTTAAGTTTTTATTTTATACAATTTCACGGACACAAAGTATATCCAGACTCAGAACAACCATTTGTGGATCACACAAAAAGTTGTCCTGTGTGGGAATCGAAACCACAACACTCGGGCGGGAGGCCGGTGTCTAACGGCCGGCCACTCCGCTATCTGTCATAATGTAGAGGGAACTTGAACCAAAAGCCTTTGAGAACTTCGAAAAACTCAGAGGTGTGTGAGACGAACTCATGAGGCTGGGTAGGCTATTGATCTTACTGGTACTATGTTGAATTACTTCAGTGGTACTAGATAGCCACCTTATAATTCCTTGTGAATGCTGTAATATCGCCAAGACAAATTCTCCTGTAAAATACTATTATAGATTGCTGCACCTTTATAGAAACATGACCTGAACGTTGGTATTAATCCATTAAATATTACCTATCCAGACCAGGTTTTCAAAGTCCAAATTAATATTTCTTTTGTTTCAGGTATAAAAAGAGACTATGGCTTTTCTATTATTTTGTAAGTATTTGCAAATTATTTCATACCCTAAAACATCGACTGCGATCGCTAAGCGTGGTGATTATGGTAATATCCCCCACATGAGTGCACACACACACACACACACACATCGGCCCTCAGTCACGGCAGCGCCGCTATTCCGTGGCCTAAAGGTAGCGGGCCCGGTAACGGTGGAGCAGGGGGTGCTAAGAATCTCCGGTCGCGACCCGGCTACTATAAACGACTTCTGGCCCTGGTAACGTACAACGTCGGAACACTGAGGACTGATAAGGGATCACCGCGCTGGAAGAGGAATTGAGCAAGATCTGATGGGATGTTGTAGGATCATCAGAAGTGTGAAGACAGGGTGAGGGCACGATAATCTTCCAGTACAGAAACTTGCTCTTCCACCGGGAGGGCGACCACCAGTCCCAGGGTGGTGTCGGGTTTATCGTTCGCAAGTCTCTCATTGTTAACGTGAAAAAAGATTGAGAGTGTGTCGAGTAGGGTAGCGTACCTTATACTCAGAATAACCAAACGGAATTCGCTGAAGGTCATACAGGTTTACGCACTGACCTCGACACATTCCGACGTTGAAGTGGAGGCCCTTTACGAGGTCATCTCGAAAGCCAATCACGCGTCTAAAAGTCACTTCACGGTGGTTACGGGAGACTTCAACGCAAAATTAGGCATAAGAAGAGACGATGAGCTGAAGGTGGGGCAATATAGATTTGGGCAGAGGAACCACAGGAGCCAGATGTTGTCTGATTTTCTGGAGAAGGAAGGCCTCTACATGATGAATTCCTTCTTCAGGAAGCAGCCCCAGCGAAAATGGAACTGGTTTAGCCTGATGGTTCAGTGAAAATTGAGATTGACTTCATCTTAACGGACAAATGACACATATATTCAACGATGTCTCAGGGATCAGCAGGATTAAGACTGGGAGTGATCACCGCTTAGTTAGAGGCATATTGATTCTAATTATGAAAGTCACGCTTGATGAAGTCTACGCTCCGACCAACACCGACTAAACAGGCAGATTTCCAAGTCTATGCGACAAGACATTCGCCGATTTAATACCTTGCATATTAAAGAGGCGACAGAGCGGAACTAAGGGTCCAAAGTATTCGCAAAAGATCTGTCTATTGGGAAAATCCAGAACCATTGTCTTGTTTCTTCCAAAGATGAGATATTAAGAGAGGTCCACAAGTTTTATGTACAGCTAGGTATACAGATCCCAGAACTCTGTTGTCAGCTTGGTACATGAGTCCAGATCCAAGCTAACTCGGCACTATACCAAAGATGTCCCGGACGTCTGGCAATGGCACCGGGAGAGGATGGAATTACTATAGAGCTTCTGAGGGCAAGCGGAAAGCCGGTCCTCAAAGCCTTCCAGAGGCTGTTCAATTCCGTCGTTCTCGAGGGCGACGTTCCAGAGTCGTGGACAAGGAGCGTGGTGGTGCTATTCTTCAAGAAAGGTGACAGTACCCTCTTGATGAATTATAGACCCATCTCGCTCTTGAGCCATATGTCTATAAGTTGTTCTCGAGGGTCATTACAAATCGACCCACGCGCAGGCTCGACGACTTCCAGCCTCTCGAACAAGCCGGTTTCCGAAAAGGCTATAGTACCGTAGACCACATACATACGCTGCGCCAGATTATACAGAAGACCGAGTCTTCTTGTCCTATATTCCAGAATGTCTGAAGACGAAGGTCTACGACCAGTGTGTGTAACCAGTGATGACTTACGGCACAGAGGCGTGGCCTCTGAATGTTGGCCTTATATCAACGCTCAAAGTCGTTCAGCGTGCTATGAAGCTGGCTATGCTTGGGATTTCTCTACGTGATAATATCTGTCCGCCGAGTAAGCATGCTGAAATGGCAATAGGCAGGCCACATCGCTCGACGAACCGTCAACCACAAGGGAAGAAAGGTTCTCGAGTGGCGACCTCGTATCGGACGGCGCAGTATAGGACGGCCTCCCACCTGGTGGACCAATGACCTAGTCAAAGTCGCAGGCAGTCGTTGGATGCAGGCGGCACAGGATCGTTCGCTGTGACATTCTCTTAGCGAGGCCTATGTCCAGCAGTGGACGATGAAAGGCTGATGAAGGGTTAGGAGGACAACCTAAAAGTTTTTTTTATAAATCTATACTAGACTAAATCCTGAAAACCTGTGCTATCGAAAGAGTCTTTAATATTTTGATCTATATTTTAGCACTTGTCATGCTCGGCTACTCTTAAAGTACAAATTATAATTTGTGAATAAGGAAAAAGAGTATTTTAGTACGAGCGGGAATCGAACCTGCGTCCCTTCCTTTCCGGGGAAGTGCTCTAATCCATTGAGCTATCGTACCATTTCTAGAAATACCGAATTTCCTCATCACATTTGTCTTAACGAACAACGCCATCTATCGGCAAAGCATTTACATGCATTCATCCAATGTAGTAAGTTTAATTTTGCTATTAAAATTCATACTATTTGATGGCGTGATTTTTCAAACATTTTGATCTATATTTTAGCACTCGACATGCTCGGCTACTCTTAAAGTACAAATTATAATTTGTGAATAAGGAAAAAGAAGCCGTAAGTAGCCGACGATAGCTCAATGGGTTAGAGCACTTCCACGGAAAGGAAGGGACGCAGGTTCGATTCCCGCTCGTACTAAAATACTCTTTTTCTTTATTCACAAATTATAATTTGTACTTTAAGAGTAGCCGAGCATGTCAAGTGCTAAAATATAGATCAAAATGTTTGAAAAATCACGCCATCAAATAGTATAAATTTTAATTGCAAAATTAAACTTACTACATTGGATGAATGCATGTAAATGCTTTGCCGATAGATGGCGTTGTTCGTTAAGACAAATGTGATGAGGAAATTCAGTATTTCTAGAAATGGTACGATAGCTCAATGGGTTAGAGCACTTCCCCGGAAAGGAAGGGACGCAGGTTCGATTCCCGCTCGTACTAAAATACTCTTTTTCCTTATTCACAAATTATAATTTGTACTTTAAGAGTAGCCGAGCATGTCAAGTGCTAAAATATAGATCAAAATGTTTGAAAAATCACGCCATCAAATAGTATGAACTTTAATTGCAAAATTAAACTTACTACATTGGATGAATGCATGTAAATGCTTTGCCGATAGATGGCGTTGTTCGTTAAGACAAATGTGATGAGGAAATTCGATATTTCTAGAAATGGTACGATAGCTCAATGGATAAGAGCACTTCCCCGGAAAGGAAGGGACGCAGGTTCGATTCCCGCTCGTACTAAAATACTCTTTTTCCTTATTCACAAATTATATTTTGTACTTTAAGTCTTTAATAAATAATATTAAATAAATGTTCATGGACATTTAACACAAAATCCTCTGGTCCCAAAATAAGCTTAACGTTTGTGCTTATTAATTTTTTTTATAAATATAGGCGTTTTCAACAATAACTTTGTTTTTTAAATCAAAATAAAACAATGAAGGACATTGTTCAAATCAGCCTATGACTCAACAAGCATGCCGCCCTAACAAAAATTACTAGTTTATTTTATAACTTAGAAATCAATTATTACAATCTCACGGACACTTCAGAATCTCGTAAATAATTTAAAAAGAATTATCTCGACCAATAAACATACTGGCCTCCATTATGGATAATCAATGTTGCAATATCTACAGTTTAATTAATAAATCTACGGGTTTTATTGTAAGTCGTCACTGTTTATGCGCCGTATATTTTTTTGTGTCATTATTTAATGTAGCTAATTAGTACTTGTGTTATCAACGTCACAACCAGCGCGAACGCCTTGTTGGGCATCATCGCAACTTTTGCTCTGACCATGTCGGCGGTTGGTGCACGCTTTAGGTCAAATAATTTGTTTAAACGGCGTAAAAATATATTCAACTTCATTAAAAGTAAACAATATCTAAGATAAGATAAACCAGATCATACAACATTCCCAGTTTTCTACTGCAAATATTGCTCGAATGCATCCCTGTACCTGCCACACTACAAACAGATATATACAGTTATCTAGACATAAGTCAATTATGTTAAAATAATTCTAGTAAAGACAAACCTATCTAGTTAGTGAAACCAGTGAATTACTTAATCTATTTTTATTCATTTCAGTCGTAGATCTATAGGTAAGTATCTAGATTAGAACAAACAAAAACATAGCATCACGCCTGTATTCCCCGAAGGGGTAGGCAGAGGTGTGTTACACACCCACGACTCGCCAGCTATGTTTAAGTCCCACGTAATAGGGGGCGAGCCTATTGACGTCTACCGGGCACATTTCCAAACACCGGGCTGCTACTGAGAATTTTTCTTTTTAGGAAAAAGCTCAATAACATTGCCCGACCCGGGGATCAAACCCGAGACCTCATGATTAGCAGTCGCATACACTACCGCTACACCACCGAGGCAGTTAAGAATAGTTATCTAGATTAGTTTCTATGTTAAAGTGTTTAATACTTATGAAACCGCGACGCCATGCTATGTAGTATATAGGTGCCTACTTAAACAAATTATAACCTAAAAATAGGCAACTAATTTGGTTATTATGCAGTTTTCGGAAGTGTCCGTGACTTTAATTTAACTTCGGTCAAATGTAGTCGTTATTAATCACACAAAAACTATTTTTTGTGACTGTTGGTTCTTAGGCCAACAATGTATGGCGGCTGAACAGTGTCCTTTAGATGATAATGATTCAAATTTTTATTGTATTACAATAAGTAAGATTTGGCAATTATTAATGACATATAATATCTGATAAATATCCACCACGACCACGGTTCCATCCATTCATCAGCCTTTCAACGTCTACTGCTGGACATAGGCCTCCCCAAGAGAACGCCACAACGTGCGGTCCCTTCATGGGGGATAATACCGTAATCGCCACGCAGGCGGGTTGGCGATCGCAGTGGATGTTGTTAATACTCGAGGGAGTGCTGCTGCCTACTCCCCGGTATCCCCTCAGCCGGCTCTTATGACTCCCGTGGGTAGAGAGGGGTGGAACAATTCTAAAGCCGGCCCCACACGGCCTACGACGGCCACGACCATGGTTACAGCCACCAAAACAATTAATATATTGCAAACTAAATTTATCGTTCGCATAATTTCACGAAATTCAATTGTTAAGTGGCCAGCTCGAACATGTGATTTAACACTGCTGGATTATTTCTTCTGGAGTTATGTTAAAAGCAGAGTCTATACGAAGCCAATCGAATCGATTGCAGCCTTAAAACTCAAAATTCGTGAAGTGATTCACGAAATAAACCCACCATTTTGTCAAAAAGTGATAAAAACTGATGAAAGAATCGACATTTGTAACCGTGCTCGTGGTGTACATTTATCAGATATTATTTGTCATTCATAATTGCCAAACCTTACTTATTGTAATACAATAAAAAATTGAATCATTATCATCTAAATTTATTGTTTTATTTTGATTTAAAAAACACGGTTGTAAAACCCAATACATTCATATAATAGATATAAAACACCCAGACGCAATACAAAAATCTGTATTCATCGCACATATAATTGTCCTGAGTGGGAATCGATCCCACGACCTCGTGCGCGGAAGTCGGTTACACTACTGACTACGCCACGAGGCCCGTCTTTAATCCCAGTTTGTTTTTAGATGTAATTGTGATGACGATCATAGTCAGTTATGTGAACACATGCATTTTTGATATCAACGAGACGCTCTGCGATTACACAATAATATGCGAAACCTATATTGATGATTTTATTGATGAAAATAATTTCCTCTACAAGCGCAACCTAGATAATGGTGAAGAAAAATCATGTCAAAAACATACAACGCACCATGGGAAAGCTTTATACTACATAAAACTTGTCTTTAAAAAAGAAGCCATCACTCCAATTCCATTTTATTATGCCGAATATTCTTATATTAACGATTATATTATGTATACAACAGACAGCTTAGACATAAGTAACAGTGGTTATAAACAGATGCCAGTTTTACAAAGTATGCCTAAACTTACCGTTCTGAATATTTCACGAAATAATTTAACCACAGCTGTACTTTCAAATATGTACGAGCTATTTGTTTTAACTGAAATAGATTTGACATACAATAATATTAGCAATATTAAAGTCGACACCGGCATGTATCCATATAAGAATCTAAAAAACATTAAGATGTCTCACAACGCCTTTACTAATATATTGGATGATGCTTTTGAAGAAATCAAGAACTTGCGTTCTTTGGACTTATCATATAACTACATCGAAACATTGAATGAATATTCATTCAAAAGTATACGCAAATTAAATAGTTTAAATCTTGCAAAAAATTGCTTAACAAGTATTAATTCTTCTCTCTCCAACCTTGGCAATCTTATCAGTCTTAATATTAGTAATAACAAACTGACAGATCTTAAGCAAAATGATTTTATATCACTAGAAAACCTTGTAAATCTTGATTTAAGTTCTAACGCCATAAAATCTATTAACGAAAATGTATTTCAGACAATGTCAGTATTACGAAATCTAGATTTGAGCAACAATTTGTTGAATTTTATATACGAAAATACATTTCTTAAGTTGTGCTCTCTAAATAGCATCAGTCTTTCAATAAATAAAATTAAAAGCTTACCTGTAGGGCTATTTGCTAATACTACTATTTACCATTTTTCTATTACAAAAAACAGACTAGAAGGGCCACTAACGAGAGGTTTATTTGAAAGAATCCATGTAAAGGAGTTAAACCTCAGCAAACAATTTATTACTGAAGTCCAGGATTATGCTTTTGCTAACCTTTCTAGTCTCGAAACTTTGCTACTGAATTCTAATAGCATCCACTCATTATCAAATATGTGTTTTAAAACATTGAAAAATCTACATCAATTGGATTTGTCTAACAATCAATTGACTAACATTCACTTTGATAAAGAAGATTTAGGAAACCTTCAAACGTTGCTGTTAAACAGAAATCGCTTGATCGAAATAACAATCAATGATCTGCTGACTCTAAATAATCTTAAGTCCTTGGATCTGTCAGAGAATCAAATTTTGCGACTAGAATCAGATACATTTCAACCATTAAATGTTTTAACGTCTCTAAAAATTAACAATAATAAATTATCTACCTTAGAAACTGGCATGTTTAACGGACTTATATCAGTGCCATCTCTTGACCTTTCAAGCATGATTCTAACTATTATAAAAAATGCCTCATTCAATAATATGAGTGAGTTAAAAAAGCTTAATATGTCTGGTTGTCTAATAAGCGTAGTAGAGTACAATGTATTTATTCATACGGGACATTTAGAAATAATCGATCTATCTAACAATAAATTAACAGGTTTCTCTATTAACACAACCGAATTAGTTAGTCTGCGTACGTTATTGTTAAATGATAATTTGATTCGGTTTATTGAACCTTCCGTTCTGAATGGCATTTCTCATCTAAGCGTGATTACACTATTTCATAATATCATTAACACATCAAACCCTGCGGGCATGACATACATAGTGTCTTTGAATCTAAGTTTCAATAATTTTACTAAATTACAAGTTGGTGACTTTTCTGGAATGAGTGAGATGAGATCGCTAGATTTAAGTTTTAATAAAATTATGTATATTCAGCCTGGTGTATTTAAAGAGAACGTAAAATTAAATGTTTTGAATATTTCTCATAACTATTTATCTACTATTGGCTACGGTATTTTTCGAGGACTAACAGAATTACAAGTTTTGAACATGTCATACAATAGTATTAAAGATTTACAAAGTGAAACATTTTTTGAATTACCAAAATTACAAGAGTTAATTGTGGACTACAATCAAATATATTTTTTTAATATTGAGCATTTTGTGGGCACAAGCCTAGCAGTTTTGAGCATTGGTGACAACTTTTTACCCTGTGAAATATTAGTGCGGTATTTTAAAACAGCAACTTTTAAAGTCACAGCTATAACACTGGATGAACACGTCAACGAGAATGTAAATGGTATAACATGTAACAAAGCACATGCAACCGAGAAACCACCACTGGTAATATCTATGACCCAACAAAGTACCAACAATATTAGTACCATACAGAATGATTCATTTAATATTACAGACAAACAGAATAGGAAGGACGAAATTAAAGATGTTTTGTATTTGGAAAAAATATTTAATGCCTTAGCCGCACCCACTTCAAAATCGGAACAGGGTTTAACGTACAAAGTGGGCATAATAGTATTTACAGAAACGTGTTTAGCTTTAATATTGTTAACTCTAGTTGGATTATTTTTGTTTAAGTGTTTTACATACAGGATGTTCATGAGAAATAGGTTTTCGTGTAATAACGGTATGTTACCTGAGCTAATAGAAAATTCCAACTTGTAACTATTGACATTTTGTATGCAGACACAATTGCTTAAGATTTGTTACAGAATTTTTTCATACATATCGATAGGTTCTACTAGTAATTAAGCTAAAATTATACATGATTTTATAATAGAATGATGGAGTATTAAAAAGAAAGAAGTTTTATTGGCACTTACCAGATAATTATGAGAATAACAGTGTAGGTACGCATAAAAGCTAAACATGAAACAATTATGTAAAAATAATGATTGTGAATTAGGATAATTCAGAATCATTTAGATTTAATTTAGTTCAAATAAAATTTTAAATATTGTAATGTTTTGATAATAATAACATAATAATGTCTTTAGTTCTAAACGTTTTTACGGGATTTATACCATGTAAATTTTTACTTACGAGTTTCCGATATTTCGGCACTGTTGCAAGCGCCATGATCCCGTAAAAACGTTTAGAATTATAAGTGACCATGAAAGTTTGAAATTCTATATGTCTTTAGTTGTTGTTTTATTTTTATAAAAAAAAATATTGGCAGTAGTACGTAAAATAACTTGGATAGCACTTGTCTTAATAAAAAAAAAATTGGACAATTTCCTGCCCTTATGACTAAGAGGTAAGCACAGATGTAAGTATGTATGTATTAGATACGTGCTCCCATTGAGCATATATTTAATTTTGTTTCTTTTTAAACCTAAACGCTAACAATGGAGTCCCAAACCTATTCCTCTCCTCCTGTTTTATCCTTCCTGTCCATCTTCTATCCTTGTCTTGTCTGAAGTTGGTAACTCTGATCTTGCTATCGTATATTTTGTAGCTATAGGCTACGCTCATCGCTTACCATCAGGTGGCCGTATGCATGTTTGACATCCGCGTAGTATAACAAAAAAATGATCATTGGTGGCAAATGTATTCTTAGACCCTTACAGGTCGACTAATTTAGAGGGAGGCTAATACCGAAGGTACAAGTTTGGCATTTTATGTTTTCCGTCCCCGACCAGTCAATTATTTAAAACTAGCTAGCTGCTTCGCGGTCGCACTTCGTCTGCGCAAGAATAGTACTTGGAGTAGCTTATTTTCTTATCCAACGTCCTATCTATCTTTATACCAAAATTCATAAAATTTGGTTCTGCGCTTTAGTCGTGAAAACGTAACAGACAGACAGAGTTACTTTAGAGATCCTTGTTCTATATTGTGTGATGTATGTAAATTGAAACTAAATATTGTTGATGATGATCTCACTAACAATTATAAACGCTATAGTTTGTGATGTACGGATGTATAAATGATTATTGATAGTGATGCAAAAGTTATACTGCAATATACTCCTATAAACTATGTTAAACGACTTTTTTCGTTCGGCATAAACATGCAGATTTTGCGGTTTAGAAACGCGTGAGCCAACCACGTAGAGCTGGCCGTGGGAAAAACATGCTGTGCTCAAATGTATGCCTGCTGCCTTTAAGGTTTGACCCTGAGATTTGTTAATAGTCATTGAAAATGCAACTTTTAATGGGAACTGCAAGCGTTTAAAATTAAATGTTAAGTTATTGGGTATTATTGGGATGCATGATATAAGAACATTTTCGTCCTTGCCTTCACCAGCTAAGATAGTGGCCTTCACAATATGCCTTCCTAGTTCGGTGACTCACAATCGAGTACCGTTGCATAATCTTGGCGCGTCCAAGTTACGCATTAACTTATGTGATGGCACCCCAGATAACTCCAAAGAGTTTAGGAACTCCACGGGATAGCTCGTAGTGTCATCGGATGACATGACTGTGTCGATGGAGTTATACACTAACGTTTCGCTGCTTATTTCGGCCAATACTTTTTTTATTTATTTTCGCTACGGCGCCAGTATGGTTCTTTCACACAAGCAAATTTCGTCGAGAATATATTGTTGCAGATTCGGAAAAACTTTATCAATGAGTTCGATACATACAGTATCAAATAATGTAAAATATGAACGCTGTCTGAATAAAAAATATTTACTATTACTAAATTTCAGTGCAAATTAATGTTTAAAAATACCTCACAATTAGTAAGATGCACCGAGTAGATAACTCCACTAACACCCCAAGGTTTTGCTTCATTTAACAAGAAGAGAAGAGAACGTGACTCCATAATTACTAGTACTAAACATTTTTGTTGAACGCAAACTTAATTCCAACAAGCTGGAGTTCACGTACAGGGTCTTGGGAAGTTCCAGCGCTACATGGACGTAGAAACGTGCGTAGAATGTTACTGATAACACGCTTGCAACTTTGTTCAGACTGGCAACGCTGAATGGCTTTATTGGTAAAAGAATTTCGTTGCTATTATGCAAAGGAAGTAGCAGTTTGTCTGTCTGAATATTCCATGTGTCATGCAGAAAGTTTATGATCAATAAATAAGGTTCCTGGGGTGAGCCTACTACTGGGTACCGTTGTTAATATTTTTGTATACTACAGTGATTACCCTCCAAGGGATAAGTGTGGGGCCTTCACCCACTAAATAAACCCGCCGTGTTCTGTAACTACTGTAACTACATTATATTACTTCATTCATCCGCCGGCTGCTTACGCTTTCAGGAACCCTCTACTGAGTGACACGGAGCGTCGCGCCGCCGCGGGAGGCCTTGCAGGTGGCGAATATTCCACAGTCCATCCCCTCGCAGCCTCAGCTAGGGCAGCATTAGGCGCAAGTACTCACGCCTGCGTTGCCCCAGTCGCTGGTGGCGGTTCGGGTCAGCGGAAGGAACGGCTTCCCTGGTCCGCTCCACCGCTTCCTTCTGTAAGATGACCTCCTCACAGAAGGCAGCGACCGCAGCCCAATACCTGTCTGAGCGAGAGGTCCCCCCCTATTGCCGCGACGAATTCACGGCGCTGCTCGGCCCGAGGCGGACACGACGCGAGCGTGTACCGCACCGTGTCCTCGTCGCAGCTGCAATGGTGACAGCACGGAGTCGCCTCCCTCCTTGCGACTATGTGCAGATATCTGCCGAAGCAACCATGTCCTGACAGCACCTGCACCAGTCGGGAAGTAAGGACTCCGAGCTGTCGCCTTGCCCACTCCTCCAGCACCGGCTGGAGCGTGCCCTCCAATTGGCCATGGCAGCTCGGCAGGCGTCGCCTTGTTACTTGGCAACCTCGCTGGGTAGGAGGCCACCGCCCTCAGCCCGCTCTTGCGACGCCTAGGCCACCTCGGTTGACACCGTGCGGTAACCGCGTATGATCCTAGAAGTGATGAATCTCTCTGATTTCCACAGAAGAGCCCTATTCAGTGTGTCCAGGGACTCCGCCCACACGAGTGCGCCGTACAGCGCCATCGACCGCCTATATTCGGCATGAGCCGTGCAAGGGTGGACGCCGCGCCGACGAGCCTCGGGAATAGTTGCAAAAATATTCATCCCACAGGAACTGTTAATTTTTCTGGAATAATAAGTATCCTATGACCTTTCAGGGCGCCTGACTATAGGTATGCGCCTATGCATAATGTTTGGTTTCAAATCACAGTATTTTTTAAATTTCAAACTAAAGTCGTAATAACAAGTGATTCAACACATAAAATGAATAAAATATTAAATTTATGATTCAATCGCCAAGTTCCGTAATGTGTCAAAAGTGATCCGCGTCCCTCATGAATACTTAAAGTAATTCTTTGGGGTCTCACAAGAGAATAGGTACAATTATTGGGCGTCATTATGCAGAAAAATTAGGGTCCTTGTGCAAACAGCGGGGCGGAATAGAGAAAACATCTTAAAACCTCGGAATGTGAAAGTATTTTAGGAGACCCCAGGAATTTTAAATTCACAGCATAATAAATAAAATAAAATAAGATTTATTGCTGACTAGCTGACCCGATATACCTTGTCCTTTTTTTAACTATGAATATTGAATTCGAATTGGTATAATTAATAAAATGAATCTTATTCAAAAGTTAATTGTCATTAAGTTTTCTTACATTTTTTATAAATTGTCTAATGTTCTGCTCAACTTTCTTAATTTTTTCTTTCATATGAACCTTCTCCTGACAATTTAGTAAACACAACAAAAAAATAATTAGCGAAATTGTTCCATCCGTTCACGCGTATCGCATCACGCAAGGGAAATAGAGATTCATTTTTATATATATATATATATATATATATATAGATTTGTTCTAAAAATAAAGTTACAAATGTGGGAATCTAACTTAGTGTAAATTTTAAAGTCTATTTGTTTACTATTTAGAAAGTAATATCAGCAGCCGCCTCGAAAACAGCTTGTCTCCTTTAACGATTTCCATAATGTTCTAATCTTTGAGATGTGGCACCATTCCAGGTCCGCTACCTTTTAATATCGTCCTCCCATCGTTAGTGTTGCCTGCCCCTGCTTCTCTTTCCGTCTCTTGGGTACTCTGTTATTAATTTGGTATATTTTTCCTTCGTCTCTCTTATGTACTGTCCACCGCCGTTGTAATCTTCTAGAAGCTGCGCAAGCATTTTTGCAATGTGTTAAATTTTTTATTTATTCTATCTTTATTCGGTCTATTATTCTGACTCCCACCACACAACACTATCACAATGGTAGGAGTACCCACTTACCGTTGTTTCACGATGATCTTCTGTGGTGGGTGCTGGGATATGCAAATCACTACCGCTAGAGACATTACCTACTTCAAGGCCCGTCGCGTTAGTAGGACTCGTCGGACCATACTCTCAAGCTCATGGAAAGGAGAAAAGAAATGATAGTCCAGTCTTCAGCCGATTGGTCCTACCTGAGGCGGTTAAACAGACAGATCTCCAAGGCCGTGCGACATGATATCCGCCAATTTAATGCTATCCGCATTAAAGAGGCGATAGAGCGGAACCAAGGCTCGAAAGTGTTCGCAAGAGATCTGTCTATCGGCCAAAGCCAGTTGACTACGCTGAGGACCAACGACAGCACTGTCATTTCATCCCGAGATGAGATCTTGAGAGAGGTCCACCAGTTCTATGGACAGTTGTACAGATCCCAGAGTCCTGTTGTCGGCTTGGTCCAAGATCCCAGATCCAAGCTAATCGGCACTTTACCGAAGATATCCCGGACGTCAGCCTGTACGAGATCAGAATGGCTGTCGAGTTACGACCACGTAATAGACGGCGCAGCGTAGCTGCAGGCCTCCACCAGGTGGTTTGATGACTTGGTAAAGACAAAGGCAGCAGAATGCAAGTGGTACTGGACTATTCGTTGTGGCGCTCTCTTGGTCTTATGTCAAGCAATGGGCGATGACAGGCTGATGGATGGCATAGATGTGAGGATTAAAATCTTTTTCGGCGCATCCAAATTTCGTAAATTCAATGCGAAAGCACTTAAACCACCATTAGATCGAAGACATTTGGTAACAAATTTAGTCCCAAATTTACCGGAAACATTAACTACGTAATCATTCCCGATAACAGCGTGACCAGGATTGTAATTATTCAATTATTGATTATTTTGATTATTTTATGAGTTATCTTCTATCTGTACATTTAAGATATTTAAGAAATAATACTGTGATAGGCTGTATAGGCGTGTCTAAAAAGAAAACCATTTTTTTTAGAATTTTTCTCTGTTTGTCTGCTTATCTGTTTGCCTGTTTGTCCGTTCGCGCATCACGCAAAAACTACTAAACGGATTTTCATGCATCTTTTTTTATTTGATAGATCTCGATTAGACTTAAGAACTGGTATACATTTTATCCCGCTACTATATCGGGAACCTGAGATACAATCTAAAATCTAGCTTTCGGTTGCGGCGGAGCTCCAAGCAAAGGCTAGTACTATTATTTATAATATAGGCCTGTCTAAACACAAAACGATTTATCTTGGTTTTTTTTCTGTTTGTCTGTTTATCTGTTTGTCTGTTCGCGTATCCCGCAAAAACTACTGAACGGATTTTGATGCATATTTAGATGTCGATTAGACTTAAAAACTGATATACATATTTTATCCCGCTACTATATCAGGATTTGAGATATAACCTAAAATCTAGCTTTTGGTAGCGGTGAAGCCGCGGGCAAAAGCTAGTAGGTATATAAAACAAAGGCGGGTTAGTCACACCATTTATAACTGAAGAACGAAGAATCTTTGATTTGTTGGATATATCTCCCTCCGGAATAGCAGAATTGAATTAAAAAATTGAAAAAATAACGAAAAAGTAACTTAAAAGAAATAAATTTTCTCATACATATTGTATGTAACGGTTTTTTGATGTACTTATAAATATGTTGAGAACTGATTGATTTCGATGATTTTTGTAATTTATACTAATCTATACTAATAAATGGAGAGCCGGTTTTTTTGTTCGGTTATACTGCGTGAACTATTACCGTTCGGAATAATACTTATACCATAAGATGCAGCGTGTTTCAGAGAAGGTTTTAGTAAATGATAATATGTCGGTGATTATTTATCCCGGACCTATATTTTTGATGTCAAACATCTAATGCGGAGGGAGGGTAAAGGCTGCTAGTGGCGCTTATTTTATAGCAGGATACTCGTAA
This sequence comes from Leucoma salicis, assembly GCA_948253155.1. Lineage (NCBI taxonomy): Eukaryota > Metazoa > Arthropoda > Insecta > Lepidoptera > Erebidae > Leucoma > Leucoma salicis. Next base: position 4,135,386 of record OX411820.1, on the reverse strand, counting down.
AATGTATACAAGTATTTTTTGATTTATATTTTTTATCATTTGACATGCCCAGCTACTTTTAAAGTACAAATTTAATATCAAAACTGTTTTAAAAATCGCGCCATCAAATAGTATGAATTTTAACTGCAAAATTAAACTTACTATATTTATAGCATGTAAATGCATTCCGATAGATGGCGTTGGTCGTAAAGACAAATGTGATGAGGAGATTGGGATTACCGAAAGATCGGTATGGTAGCTCAGTGGCTTAGAGCACTTCCCCGGATTGGAAGAGACGCGGGCTCGATTCCCGCTCGTACTAAAAATCTCTTTTTCCTCATTCACAAATAATTTGTATACAAGTAGATAATAAAAAGCACCGTCTCCGTGTGTGTGGTGACGGACTAAGAATACAAGTTTCACCACCCCATTCTTTCCCACGGGTGTCGTATGAGGGGACTAAGGGAAGTAAGCAATAATCATCCATTGCATGATTGGTGGTAGGGCTGGGTATCAAGTGGGAGTACTCACTTGGTATCGGGCCCGAGCGGATTGGTACCACCATCTCCCGTGTGACCGGCTATGAAGCACATTTTTACGTTTTGGCTGTAGCAGGACATAGCCGTTTATTCTTTCATTTCATATATATGTGAAATGAAATGGTGAGCAGCGGCTTGACAATGCTCTCGGTATAGTTGAGTCCATGAGCGACGGTTACCATTTACCATCAAATGGGCCGTGGCTCGCTTGTCACTACATGCAATAAAAAAAATACAGCCTTTTTAAATTATTGTATTGTCATCAGTCCTTGACGGGTGTGCCAAGTTTCAATTGGATCAGACATTTTGAATTAGGCGAAAAATACATTTAAAGATTCCTTTACAATTTTAGCTTTATCTATGTAGGTACATATCTGCTGAAGCTGTTAGATATTAAACATGGTGATGTACTCCAAAACTCCAGACTCAGCTGTGCTACGAAATACTGGATTGAGGGCAGAGCTACGAAACAAGCGTATTGTTCATTTTATGAAGTATCTATACCTTTTACTGGTGGTTTGGCACCAAGTGCCAAAGGTACCATCATGGTACCTACCCGTTCGGGTGGTCCCCCTTTTTTGTGCCAGCCGTGAAGCTTCTCCCTGTGTTTCGGTTGCAGAAGGAGATAGCCACTTTTTTAACAAACAAACTACCAATTACTACTAAACTAATAACCAAGATTGTTTTCTTACTGGTAGTAATTGGTAGTTTGTGGTAGAATTTTTGAGCACTAAATAAAAACAAAAATTTTACAGTTTCAAGAGGAGTATTATACTCATTTTAATATACTAACTTAAAGTCTCATACATTGTAAGCATAAAAATTTGAAGTAGATATTTTCACAGTGTTTCTAAACGAATATTGGGTGGGTTAAAATAAATAAACCAAAAATTTTGTAAAATCATATGATGAAACCGTAGAAATAACATATCAGCCTTGGACGTCTATCTAAGTCCACCCGTGATCATGAATGCTGTAAAGTATTCGAAACGTCGGGATAGTAGTAAAATCAAGTAAACGCGATAGATTCCGTAAACGTAGTTTGATTTCAAAATTGTACATGGTTGTTGGATTAGTAAAAATAAGGCATATTATTTATTACTTACAAACATAAGACAGAATAATTGACTGACTAATAATAAATAATAATAATTATTCACATTTCACACAACGTCCTCTGCTCTCAAACTAAGCTTAACGCTTGTGCTATGGGTACCAGATTACGGATATAATATATTTTTTTTGTAAATACATACATATAATAGATATAAAACACCCAGACGCAGTACAATATCTGTGTTCATCACAAGAATAATTGTCCTGAGTGGGAATCGAACCCACGACCTCATGCACGGAAGTCGGTTACACTACCGACTACGCCACGAGGCCCGTCATGACCCCACTGACTGACATGTCAACACACAGCTTAAACTAGGACCGTGAAAATTAACATAATATGGGGGAATTTTACGTACAAAACAGTTTTTTTTTTTCATCTATATACCGCAAGCGAATAATGCGCTAGTGTGGTACCTATATTTATACAACAACCTACCTTTTAAAGTCACTAAATAACATAATCAAAATGAAGCACTAAAGATACACAATCTAAAGTGGAAAATAAAGTGATTTTGCCGCCCATTGGCACCTACATAAGAAGAGCTATAATCGTCATTAGAATGCCCGTTAAAATGTATTTATAACAGCGCCATCTTTCCTTGATAGGACTAAACTCTTCGTCATTACAATACTGCTGCACAACGCCATCTTTTGTTAACAAATTAAACTAGTAGAACATTCTTACTTTGGCAGTCTTTGGTCCATGAAGTCTAATGCTATCTATGAAGTGTGAAGGTTATAATACTAAACCTCTATCAACTGATTCTAAATTAAGATTTTTCTGTACTCCTTGAGTTCACCTTAACTATAATTACGTACCTTCCTTTTTCTGGAAAATAAACATTATGTACCCTACCTATAGTTCTGTTATTGAATAAAGATTCTATCTTGATGTTTTAGTAGCTAGGTAGGTACCTATCTAAATAGCTGAACATATCGAATGCTTTATTAGATAATATTTTATTGTAACAAATTTGTAATCATATCTATTAACATTTTTTTCTTATTTTAAGGCAGGAAATTAACCATTCACCACCAACAAAAGGCAGGAACATTTTAAACATGCGGAGAACATCTGGCTATTAAGGGTGGTCAATATTTTTCACCTTGTGCCTAGGTCACTAATATTTACCGGAACCCTTTTTGCCAACATATTTTTGTTTTGAATTGCTTTTTTTGGCAGATGAGCTACGGCCCACCTGATGGTACCTAAGTGGTAACCGTCGCTCATGAACTTAACTATACTGAGGGTACAGTCAAGCTGCTGCGCACCATTTCATTTCTCAGATATGAAAAATGAAAAAATAAACGACTATCTTCTGCTACAGCCAAATGATTAGTATCATTTGGCTGTAGCAGAAGATAGTCGCGTGCTTCATGACAGGTCACACAGGACACGGTGGTACCAACCCATTCGGACCCGATAGCAAGTGAGTACTCTCACTTGGTATCCAGCTCTACCACCAGAAATGCAATGGGTGATAATTGCTTACTTCCCTTAGTCGCCTTGTACGACACCCGCGGGAAAGGATGGGGGGGTGACACTTGTATTAGTCCATCACCACACGGAAGACAAATTTTGAACACCATTTTGAAAATAAGATGGGTGACAAATCCTATTTTGAATAATTATGATACCAATAAGACGCCTGGGGGTTTGTTGCATGGCTCTCTCTCAGAATACATAATTTTGCATAACATTCAGATCGGATTCAAAGGAGTGTCAACGGTAGGTAAGTACAATCCTCAGTCAGATATACCGTTAAGGTGTAATATCAAGAGAAGGACACCTGGCTTATTCGACCTGCCGAGAGCTTTTGGTTTGGTCATCTATGATGTGCTTTGGGACCTGTTGAGGGATGCGCTTAGGCTGACTGAGTGTACATCTCTCCTCAGATTCTGGTATGCTATACATACTACTTACAATTAATCACACAATACCGCTGCAAACAGGAATTAGAACTCATGAGAATCAACCTTAATAAACAATATTTAATAACTTACTAATAAACATTGTTTAAGCTTAGGAATCTTCGAATAGTGATTCGAGTGATTCAGTGTTTTGTTCCGTTCTTTCAATGTCAAACTGTCATATTAGTAGCAAAGACAAAATACTTTGGAAAATCCAAAACTGCACGCCTCATAATCTTCATTTTTCACAATAAAATTGATTATTTGATAAGTAACTAATAATGTATGTCTTACTAAGTAGTTTTCAATAAATCACATAGATAGCGCTAATTTCAAAAAGTATTAATGTGAGTTTCATGTCTTATGCGTCATCTAGCGCTAATTTTAAGAAGTACTTCTATATTGGTCTATAGAAATAGTTCTCATGAAAGGCGCTGGTTTTAGTATCGCGTCTAGCATAAATATTCGGTATATTTTTGTTTATTTAATAACAATTAAACCACATCGAATCAGACCGTGAAAAGTAATAGGGCTCTATTCGTATTAATACTCAAGTTAAAAAGAAAAAAAAGACTCGATTAGTAAAGTATTTCGGTTTTTATCGTGTTAACATACATTACCTACAACAAACGGACGTCCAAGACAGAACTTTTTTAAACAGTTTTTTAACTAGTTTAAATAACAAAAATGGCATAAAAAATATCATGAGTGTCAAAAATAGTGTTTTTTCTTGATATGTGTGTGTATATATTGTTTTACAAGTGCAATATATGATAAATAGAGACATTTTAAGTTTGAAAAATCAGTTGTTCTGTATAAAACGGGAATTGTACCCATCTCAACGCTTCGCTTACGAGGCGTGCAATACTGACTAACTATTCTGATATTATTATTATACAACGTTTATTAGTAAGGGAGTTAGTATAGCGGTGAGCAGTGATAGCCTACCGGTAAAACCAAGGACTGCAAAGAGAATGGTATCGAGTTCGATCCTCAATACAAGGTCAACGCACGCACTTCTGACTGTTTGAGAATATGTGTGTATTTGTTTACATAATATACATAGCATCACGCCTGTATTCCCCGTAGGCAGAGGTGTAATACACACCCACGGTTCGCCAGCTATGTTTTAGTCCCAAGTAAGAGGGGGTGAGCCTATTGCCGTCTACCGAGCACATTTCCAAACTCCGGGCTGCTACTGAGAATTTTTCTATTTACGAAAGATCTCAATAATACCGTCCGACCCGGGAATCGAACCCAAGACCTCATGATCAGCAGTCGCTTACACTACTGCTGCACCACAGAGGCAGTTTAGATATACATAAATATAGGTACGTGAAACACATAGTATGCGTTAAGCATACTATATACGTATAGTGCGTTAAGCATAGTATCTGTTATCAGTTTTCGCGACGATCTTTCTTTTCGGTTCAAAATTACTAAAATCATGACTCTAAAAATAAACGCTCGAAAAATAAACCTTTTCAAGCTGATATCATTGATTGGACGAAATACACGTTAAAGAATAAAAATATCGTCCCTTTGTAGTGACACCATCATTTCGATATTACGAAAAATCTAATTATAAAATGCTTGAACTGATTTTTGAATTTTCCAAGAAGTCAATAATAGTTGTTCCTGACAACGGGGTGTGAAATCAATTATTTTTCCCTAGTGAACGCGTGATCGTATGCGGAGACTTGAATGGATGGGTTGGGACCAAGCGTCCAGACTTCGAGGACGTGCTTGGTTCATTTGGTGATAAGAGAGTGAATGATGCAGGTAGGCTCATTGAGGATGTATGTATGGAGAGAAACCTTATTGTGTCAAACACATTTTTTCAACATAAGGACATCCATATGTATACATGGAGAAGGAATGAACAGAGAAGTATGATAGATTTAATTCTGGTAGACAGTCGCCTCCGAAGTCAAATTCTGGATACAAGAGCCTACAGGGGTCCCACTGTCGACACGGACCACAATCTCGTTATTGCGAGATTTAGTGGTCTGTTCAGAAAGTGGAGACGCTGGCGAGAGCGTGTCCACTTCGGAGGGCTTGAAAGAATAAAGATTGAAAAGTTGCAAGAAGAAAGTGTAAGAGCAAAGTATGTAGAGGGCTGACAACGGCAAGTCAGCCGGGATCTGACATAGAAGAATGCTGGAGAGTATTGAAAGATAGTATGGTAGATACAGCGAAAGAAGTATGTGGATGCTCAAAGAAGCATAGGAAAGTGAAAGATGATGCATGGTGGGATACGGAAGTAGCAGCTTCCGTAGACCAAAAGAAGAAAGCGTGGTTGGACTATGTATCTTCTTTGAACCTGAGTGCAAGTATGAAAGAACAGAAGAAAGAAATATACCGGCAACGTAAGAATGACACCAAAGCCTTAGTGAAAGAGAAGCGTGATAGAGCAAATATGATTGCAGAAAAAAGGCTGACCAAAAACTTCGAGAGCAACACCAAACTTTTCTGGAGGGAGGTGAAGAAACCTCGGAGTGGTTGGTCAGCTTTCAGAATGAATAAAATAAGGTCTAAAGGTGGAGACATTCTTACGCAAACACAAGATGTGTTAAACCAATGGAGTGAATATTTTAGAGATATGTATGCGAATGTTCAGGGTGATGCTGGTGCCACATGTGATCTAACAGATCAGCATTCGGTACCGGAATCCTCTGATGACATTAGTATGGATAAAGTTGAATGGGCGATTAGAAGTTTGAAAAATGGTAAGGCAGCGGGTATTGATATGGTGTCTGCTGAGATGATCAAGCTTGGAGGCTCATGTTTCTGGGAATCCTTCCTGTTGCTTCTCAATTTATGTTGGAGCTCAGGAATGGTTCCAAAGGACTGGAGAAGCGCAGTCATCGTGCCCTTGTTTAAAAACAAAGCTTCATGTTATGACTGTGCAAACTATAGAGCCATAAGCTTGACTAGTTTGGCAGCCAAAATGTATGGTAAGATTGTTGAAAGGAGAATGAGGATGGTGTCTGATGAATTTTTGTGTGAGGCACAAGGAGGTTTCAGGTGTGGACGAGGATGCATGGATCAAGTGTTTTCTCTGCGCAACATTGTGGAGAAGCATCTGGCTGTAGGCCAGAGGGTTTTCTGCAGTTTTTTGGATTTGGAGAAAGCATTTGACACTGTTGTACGAAAGGAACTTTGGGACTTTTTGCCGGAGTATGGTATTAACGGTAGGTTGCTACAAGCGGTGCAGTCCAACTACATGGACTGCAGAGCTTGTGTGCGACTGGATGATGGAATGTTACCCTGGTTTGACGTCAATATCGGCGTTAAACAGGGCTGCATTCTATCAGCCAGACTATTTATCATATATCTGGATAAATGTCTACAAAGGTTGAATGAAATGAATGTGGGAGTTCAGATGGGCGACTCAGTGGTTAACTCGCTGCTATATGCATACTATGCGGTCCTATTAGCACAGTCTGCGACTGACCTGCAAACCCTAGTCGACGTAATAGCAGAATATTGTAAGAAAAGGGGCCTACGTGTGAATGTGAGCAAAACCAAAGTAATGGTTTTTAAAAGAGAAGAAGCCAAAACAGATGTCAGAGTAGCAATGGGAAATGGTGTGCTAGAACAAGTGGATGAATTTGTATATCTTGGACGTGCATTCAGTCGGGATGGAAGATACACCACTGATGTAGAAAGAAGAGTGAATGCGGGAAATAGAGTGAAGGGATCATTGGGACAACTTCTCGCCAGCCACCACCTCAGCCACAAGGCACGTGTCGCAATACACAACGCAGTGCTTGTCCCAACGTTATTATATGGAAGCGAGAATTGGGTATGTAAAAAGGAGCATGAGAGCAAAATCAATGCGGTCGAAATGCGATCTCTGCGGAGAATCTGTGGAGTGAGGCTGACGGTCAGTCAGCATTCGTAACAATGACGTAAGAGAGCGAGTAGGTATGAAAGATAGTATTGGTGTAAAGATGCGAAAGGGAATGCTATGATGGTTCGGACATGTGGAAAGAATGCCGGACGAGCGACTGGCTAAGAAGATATACAATGCGAAAGTGGAAGGATGTAGGTACAGGGGGAGACCAAGACTTACCTACCTAGACCAAATTGGTCATGTATTGAAGGAAGGTGGAGTCAGGAGTCTCCGAAACCGGCGAGCGTGTATGAAGAGAGTTATGAATGTTGAGGAAGCGAGAGATGTATGCAAGAATAAAGCCTCTTAACACTCTGTTCTCTCTGCCTAACCCGCAAGGGAAATGGCGCGATGATAAGTTAGTTAGTTGCTATGTAAATATAAAAAACAACACAGAAAATAAATTGACTCTTAAATAGAGTGTTTATGCCTAATCAAGAGCTATCAAACAAAACATAATCATCAAAATTCACCATGCTTATGCGTGATTCATCATGTTTATGCGTGATTCACCATGTTCATGCGTGATGTGCAAACAAACAAACGAACTCAACCAAAATTCTAAAATCATTGTCTCTGTCCAGTTTTTTTATATTACAGATATACTATAGATTCTACTCTTGCAATATGATTACAATAATCTACTTTTCTAAGAAGATTACCATAAAAGTTCTGTATAGAGATATATACTCAGTTCAGATATATACTCAGATTTTTAGCTTACAATACCAATGTAGCTTAATGTCGCTTTCTACTTTAACGACACCCAAATGATGCAATGGTATAGTGACACTTTAAGTAATGTCACATAGTTCCTGTGGTCCGCCAGTAGGTACAGGCGGCACACGGCGGGTTTATTTAGTGGGTAAGTGCCACACACTACCCTGTTGACTACTGCGAACAACGAAGTGTGCGGTTAGGAACATTTTTCCCGCCTTAACAAAAAAAAAGGTATTCATCCCATGGACCATTCCCGCAAATCAATAAAAATATTGGTCACAGTACACCATCGGCCGGTTTTTCCTTAACGAGTCAAGTGTCGAAATAAATCGAATTTTTGGCAAATTCTTATTAGATTTTGTGAGCTTTTAGCGTCTACCTAAATTATACATTTAAGTTCCGTTTTTATATTTTTACGTCTTTCGTGACCTTAAGATCCTTAACCACATACTTACCTAACAAAATAGTAAGAACAACTTGGTACCCAGCCCTACCACCACCAGTCATGCAATGGATGATAATTGCTTACTTCCCTTAGTCGCCTCATACGACACCCGTGGGAAAGAATGGGGTGGTGACACTTGTATTCTTAGTCCGTCATCACACGGAAACGGTGCTTTTTATTATCTACTTGTATACTAAACAAACAACTATAAATTATTTGTGAATGAGGAAAAAGAGATTTTTAGTACGAGCGGAAATAGAAACCCACGTCCCTTCTAATCCGGGGAAGTGCTCTAAGCCACTGAGCTACCATACCGATCTTTCGGTAATCCCAATCTCCTCATCACATTTGTCTTTACGACCAACGCCATCTATCGGAATGCATTTACATGTTATAAATATAGTAAGTTTAATTTTGCAATTAAAATTCATACTATTTGACGGCGCGATTTTTTAAACATTTTTGATATTAAATTTGTATCTTGTCTTATCGCTCAGAACGATCTCTGCTGATCCAGGCGACCATGCATGGACAGGAATTAAGACATTACAGTTACATATTTGTGTACAATACTAACAGTAACGTACCTATCTGATAAACATAATATATGTTTGTTTTAATCTAATTATTTTAGATCTATATATTTTTTAGCAATTGACATGCTCCGCTACTTTTTAAAGTACCTATAAATTATTTGTGAATAAGGAAAAAGAGATACTTTATTGATGAGATACTATATACTTACTATATTAGATGCATGCTTGCCGATAGATGGCGTTGGTCGTAAGACAAATGTGGGATGGGATGATCGAAAGGTCAGTAGGATAGCTCAGTGGCTTAGAGCACTTCCCCGGATTGGAAAAGACGCGGGTTCGTTTCCCGCTCCTACTAAAAATCTCTTTTCCTTATTCACAAATAATTTATCCATCTATCAGCTTTTGATCGTCCACTGCTGGACATAGGCCTCCCCTAGGGGGGTATTGCCATAATCGCCACGCTTGACAGGCGGGTTGGCGATCGCAGTGGATGTTTTTAGTACACAGGGGAACGCTGCTGCCCCGGTAATCCCTTAGTCGGCTTTTACAACTCCCATAGGAAGAGACGGGGTGGAGCTATTCTTAATGCCGGCACCACACGGCATAAATAATTTATACTTTAATCTAATTAATTAGGACTAATTAATACCTATACGATTACATACAATAGATAAACAACCCCCACCCCACACACACACAACACACACACACACACACACACACACACACACACACACACACACACACTTAAACTTCCTGCGACGTAGTAGCAACTAGAATATGTTAAGAGAAGGAGACAATCTTATGGTCACTGGTAAGTTATTCCACAATTTAACTGCTTCTACGGTAAAGGAAATGCCGTAGAAAGTGGTTTTATGTAGCGGAACTTCTAATTTGAGGTTTTCAGCAGATTTGAAAGAGAAAGAGTGAGCGTGAGTCGTGCGTAGAAACTTGAATCGTTCCCGTAGATACCAAGGAGGAGAAGAATTGAAGAGGATTGTATAGAAAAGCCGTGTGGGGCCGGCTTTAGAATTGTCCCACTCCTCTCCACCCATGGGAGTCGTAAGAGCCGACTGAGGGAATACCGAGGATGTGGGCAGCAGCAATCCTTCGAGTATTAACAACATCCACTGCGATCGCCAACCCGCCTGCCAAACGTGGCGATTACGGCACTATCCCCCATTCTTGGGGAGGCCTATGTCCAGCAGTGGACTTTAAAAGGCTGATGGATGGATGGATGTATAGAAAAGAGATAAGATGTGACTATCTCGCTGACGACGTATGGGAAGCCAGTTGAGCTTAGTGCGAAATTCGGAAACATGGTCATATTTACGCAGACCAAATATGGCCCTTATACAAAAGTTTAAAAGGCGCTCAAGCTTGTCTAATTGTTTCTGAGTTAGGTCGATATAGCAAACATCTGCGTAGTTAAGAATAGAAAGAAGGAGGGACTGACCAAGCGCAATTTTAGTGGCTATAGGTAAGAAATTTGTCAGCCTACCTGATGATAAGCCGTTACCATAGCCTCGAACGCTAGCAACACTACAGGCATCACTTGTTACAATTTTCCCACGCTAAGTTCGAACTTGTGATAGGATATTCTCGGCATTTTGCTACATATACCATAACAGGATTAATATTAAATGAAATGTCGTATCTGATTTCATTTTCATTGCTTCGTCTATACAATATAGTAGGCAGTAGTAGATAGTAGTACACTCCTGACTTTACCTTCAAATGATTAATTTTTTACATATGAAACTCAAAGCATAAGATACAAAGATTTGACTGCAAACATGGGGAAGTAGGTACCTATACTTCATTTAAAAACCGACCTGCCACCCTAGTATTAAAATTTCGATTCCCACATAGAACAACTCTTTGTGTGATCCATAAATGGTTGATCTGAGTCTGGGTGTACTTTGTATCCGTTATAGTGTATGTTTGTAAAATCCCCCGTAGATTATTAATTAATGCACATTTTATTTAATAATATTAGGGGATTTCTTGAGATTCAGCATTATAATAATCGATATTACAGCATGGTGAATTACTCTTCAGATCTCAAACTGAAACAGGTAATAAGTATAACTCTTTAAAATAAGAAACTCGGGAATCGAATCTGTTGTTTTTACAGTTTAACTAAAGTAGGTAGCTATTACAGTACTTACAATAATATATAATAAATGACGAACAGACAACCGACAAAAATATTTCATTAAACTTATCGTATTACCAAACTAGGACATGTAAATACTGCATATTATTTTGCTAACTATCACGAAACTTGCTGATAAGTACATCCGACTAAAGTTTTACATATGTCTCGGTGAATCCCCCAGTATGTATTGCCAGAGTATGTACAAAAAGAGAAATAGGTATCTTCTAAAATAATATGTATATTTTTTTTTTATTGCCTTTAGTGGCAGACGACGCCGTATCGGACGGCGCAGCGTAGGATAGCGTGGATGCGGTCGGCACAGGACCGCTCGTTGTGGAGTTCTCTTGGGGAGGCCTATGTCCAGCAGTGGACGTTAAAAGGCTGATGGATGGATGGAGTGGCAGACGAACCACGGCCCATCTGATGGTAAATGGTTACCGTCGCTCATGGACTCAACTATACCGAGAGTATTGTCAAGCCGCTGCTCACTATTTCTTTTCACAGATATAAACTGAAAAAATAAACGGCTATCTCCTGCTACAGCCAAAATGCAACGATATGCTTCATAGCCGATCACACGGGCGATGGTGGCCACAACCCGCTCGGGCCCGATACTAAGTGAGTACTCCCACTTAGTACCCAGCCCTACCACCAGTCATGCAATGAATAATAATTGCGTACTTCCCTTAGTCGCCTCATACGACACCCGTGGGAAAGAATGGGGTGGTGACACTTGTATTCTTAGTCTATCACCACACGGACATAATAAGTTTTAAACATACAAAAATTTACGGCGCGGCTGATTCCATTGACCCGCAGCTGAGCGGAGTGGGGCGGAAAAGTACAGTGAGAAGTGGCAAGTGTTTCCATTAGAGCGGAGCGGTTTGGTTTCATTTCATTTGTATGTTATCAGTCGTATATCCCATAAACTTGAACATTTTTTGACACTTTCAATTACCTTCTCATCCATTTCGATTAGGTAACTTACAATATCTGCAAGCTTTTCACTGCTCTTCTCCGCTCCACTCCGCCCAGCTCCATATCAGTAGAAACGCCCCCTAATTGATAAAGTAGCTGAGCATGTCAAGTGCTAAAATACAGAAAATAACTAATTGAAAGTTTCAAAAAAATTCCATGTTTATAGGAGGATGCACGACTGGCAACATACAAATGCAATAAAACCAAATATCTCAACTCCACCCCGCTCCGCTTCAATGGAAACACTTGCCACTTTTTTCTGCTCTTCTACGCTCCACTCTCCCCAATTCCCTCGCGTCAGTGGAAACGCACCCTTAATGTACCTACATCTAAGACAGTGCGTGGCTCTATCGCCTATCGTATGACCAGAAAAATCATCTATCCATACATCCATAATCATTTCATTATCACTACTGGACAGCCTCCCAAACAGTACACCACAACGGTACTAAGACGCCTTCCATTAACGTTTCCCTACGGATTTCAGATGGTGGGAGACCGTCCCACGATACGGCATCCAGGTTCCCACACGATAATCGTTTTTTTTTTTTAGGTATATGACCGACCTGGTGGCATTCGGTTACTGTTGACTATAGACGCTAGTAACACCAGAAGCATCACTAGCGCTTTGCCAACCCGCAAAGAAGAGACAGATGGCATAAGTAAAGGGTTTGGCCTCCGGCACTCTCACTACAAAACACAACAGTAGGACGCTATTGTTACTTTACGACTAACTTCTGTGAAAGGGAGGTAATTCCGCGGTCGAGCTGGCCTGCTTGGTATCTGGAAACCAAGTATATGCGAAGAGGAAGAGAACGGCGAGACACATGGAGGACGGTGCCACCGACCCGAGCGAACCTGATTATTATGTGAATGCTCCCACATCACCAGTAATGTAATGGTGATAACTGCTTACTTCCCTTAGCACGTGCGTGTGAACTGAGGGACCACACTGATATTTCGCAATATAAAAATAGTATGATTTAGTAGAATACTTGAAACAATTGTAGATCAAATCTGGGAACTTGTAAAAAGATATATTAAAAACTATCATAATAATAAAAAATCCATATGTGTTCACACACGGCAGAAGTGAAACTTCTGAAAAGTAACATAAGATTATTGCAGACGTAAACTTCCCTCCTTCTTCCTCGGATCGTTGATTGCGATCGGACGTGTTTCTTGTGTATTGTGTTACTATATTACTTTAAATAAATTATTAAATATAATACTCGTCATAATAATCACCACACAGCGACGATCTTCAAGATAAAACTATCCCGTAGGAATTCATAGGACAACTTTGCTAAAAGATCTTGTGAACTTCACAATAGCAACATGAATAACAAAAGCATTAATGATTCATTTTCTAACATTTACGCGAATTTTACACATTTTGAAATAAACTACTACTGTCTATCAGATGTATTGAGCTTTGGACATCCAATGCTGTGAAGTATTCGAATCGTCGGGATAGTATGAAAATCAAGTAAACGCGATAGATTCCGTAAACGTAGTTTTATTTCAAAATGCATAAATGATTCACTTTGAGGGTAAGTCAGAAAAATACTTTATTTAATTATAACTAGCATGGGAATACCAAGTGAACCATATATGTCAGTGGAGGTGAGGATGGAGGGACCAGTTTCAAAACTCGCTATCTTCGAATTGAGTCGACATTTTATTTCCATTTCTTTTTTACAAAATGTTTTAAGACTCTTACTAAAACTTTACGTCGGAAAAGGATGATTTTATTGATTTCATTTAGTAATATTCACTAAAATATTTATCTTTCTTATGTGGAATGAAGGAGCACAGTTTTGTCGTTATATATTATTTATTTTTGATTCTCTGTGGTCTATAATTCAGTAAATATCTTTACAAATTCTTTACTAAATGTAAAAAACCAATTAGTAAATTAATAGTTAATCACAAAACCTTAATCTTTCAGATACTCTCCGAGATCGCTCGTGGTCTGTGAGGACTGAGAGACCACACTTTAAGGGTTAAGTTTTTAATATATCTTTTTACAAATTCCCAAATTTGTTCAACAATTGTTGCAAGTCATACTAAATCATACCATTTTTATATTGCGAAATAACAGTGTGGTCCCGCACGTTCCTTAGCCACCTCGTACGACACGTGAAAAAATAAATGTATGGAGTGGGGAACGTCCACCACCCGTAATGCCTCCCGCGAAGGTGCGACGGTCCGGTGCTCAAAGGTGTCGCTCAAAGAGGGTAAGCCACCAGCGGATCACTAATGTCTACCAGTTCCAGTGGTCCGCCGGTACAAGCGGAGAGACAGCACACGGTGGAATTATTTAGTGGGTTAGGGCCCCACTCTGATCGAACGACCGGATGTGCGATTAGGTACATTATTCCCGCCTTGAAGAAAAAATGGCTTAATAGTGTTATTGTAAACGCCACACAAAGAACCAATATACAATACATATTAATATCTTTAATTTGAATAATTAACTAACAAATATAAAACTTAAAATAGACTAAGGTTTACAAAATGAAATTTCAGAAACAATAACTAAACGCAAAATGAAAGATACACTTCTATTTGACGGAAGGGACCTTTTTAAACCAGTAATACTTGATAAATAATACAATAGAAAATTAATAATATCTAACAACAATATCATAATAATAATGACAAAAAGAGTAACAATTAATTTTATATCTATTATCAAAATGTTTATACCTCTATATATACAATTCTACATTTTGTCAAACTTTTAGGTTGGATTTAATAAAATCCAGCTATGTAAATTCTGCTGTTGCTAAGATTTAAAGGTTTACAATGCAGAATTTTCAATGGCACTGGACAACTCACGAGTACTCAATGAAAAACTATTTCGTGTAAACATCCTAGATTTGTAAAACTTGTACAAAACTAAAGCAATTAATATAATCAATATTAAAGCCACGCATGCTTCGGTAAAAACTGACTTCGTACTTTCATTATGAGACAACAATTTCTCTTGGCCTACAATTGAAGGTTGTTTTTGATACAATTGACTTTCAATTTCCTTAATAATATTGTGAATTTCAATAGACATAGCGTCTTGTAATTCTTCTTTCATTTTATTTATATAAGATACAATATTTACAGTTTGGTTACTATAGGAATCATTGTTCAAGGATATATTATGTCTAGTTGCAAGTACATTCATATTTATTACTGGCACCGGAGTAGTTGATGTCGATGTAGCAGGTATTTTAGAAACAGGAGTATGATGAATTAATTTCCAGATATTTTTAAGGATCCCAATAGTATAGTTATTGTTGTCAGATGTTAAATTAACCATTTTTGATAGCTTTTCATTAGATTTATCTAAGCTATTTGAAATCTTTTCTAAGTACAGTATTTCTTTATCATTTGTTTCTATATTACTGTAAGATAAATTAAATAAAATATTTTGTAAACCGTTGGAAGTACCGTTGTAGTAAGCTGTATTTTTAGTGATGTTTCTAAGATGTAAGGTATTTCCAAAATTACACACTATGCCATCTACATTCTCATTATTGTGTTCATCGATTTTCAAAGCAGTAATAAGAAAAGGAATATCTTGTTTTTTCAATTTGATTAAAATATTACAAGGTAAAGGATTATTGCCTATACTCAACATTGATAAACTAGTGCCCCTAAATTCTTCAGCATTAATTAAGTCAATTTCATTATAATCAAGGTATAACTGTGATAGGCTTTTTACTTCATAGAACCTTTCACTTCCCACATCCTTGATCTTATTAAATGACATGTCTAAAATTTCTAAGTATATCAGTCCACGAAAAATTCCATAACTGACAGAAGATAAACAGTTATGGGATATATTTAAATAATGTAAAAGTGTATTCTCCTTAAATACCCCTGGTTGTATAAACGAAATTTGGTTAAAACTCACGTCTAGATACGAAAGAGAAGATAATCCCTTAAAATTTCCAATTTCTAACTTAGATACATTATTTGATGTAAGATTTAGAGATGTCAAATAAGTCATTTTGTTAAGTTCTAAATCACTAATATTTTTGATACTTGCGTTTTGTATTACTAATTCTGTAAGTGGACAATCTTCTTTCACGTATTGAAAGTTCAGTGCAGTTTTTATACCTGACATACTCAAATTATGTAAGTTAACCATTGTATCTAGCGCTTGGATATTAAAATTTAACTGCTCATTATAAGATAAATCCAAGTATCTCAAATTAACTAATTTTTGAAATGCTTCACCACTAATATTCTCTATGGCATTGTGAGATAACGATAACACATGTAATCGTAATAAGCCATGTAACGATGCCGCTGAAATATGATTTATTTGATTATTATTTAACAATAATGTAGTCAATCCAACCAATTCCGTCATATTAATTAAAAAACATTTTAAATTGTTGTATGATAAGTCCAGTGTTGTTATATATCCTGTATTTAGGAAAACGTTGTACTGTAATTCATTTATTTTACCATGAGATATATTTAGTTCCTTTAATTCAGTCATATTACTGAAAGAAGAGTTCTGTACTATCGTCAGCATATTATGTGAGATATCGAGACTAGGTAATAAAACTAAACCATCAAATGTATCTGTTTTCAATGTACCAGATAATGTATTATTATTTATATTTAAGTTAACTAAGTTTCCAAGTGATTTAAAGGATCTCTGTTCTAATCTATTAATTAAATTATCAGAAATATCCAAATACTCCAGATTAGTTAGGTTGTGTAATTGTTCATGTTTTATTTCAGTAAGGTAATTGTTATTTAGTATAAATGACTGAAGATTAATTAAATCTGCCATGTCGATTGCTAAATCTGTTATTTTATTTTTAGACAGATTTAATTCTTTCAGATTAATTAAAGTTTTAAAGCACTTGCTTGATAGGTACTGGATACTATTAGAATTGAGAAGTAAAGTTTTAAGTGTAAAGAGATTGTAAAAAGCATAATCTTTAACTTCTGTTAAAAATTGATAACTAAGATCTAATGTTGTTACGTTGACACCATCAAACATACCTCTAACCAGGAATCCTTTCAATTTATTTTCAATAAGTGACAGCTTAATTACAGTTGTGTTTTTAAATAACCCAATTGGTAAAGACTCTAATAAATTTTTTGAAAGGTTAACGTTTTCTAAATAGTTTAAGCTATGGAATATATTCTTGTCCACGCTTTTCAATTGATTGTTACTTAAATCTAGATTATCTAATAAAGCCAAGGAATTAAATACGTTAGTATCCGTTGAATTAATCAAATTAGAACTGAAATCAAGAGTTACAAGATTAGTTAACTGCTCAAAATCTTTTAATTTGAGGTCTTTTATTCTATTGTTGGTGAGATTTAAGTATTTTAATCCAGTAAATCTAAAAAGAGCGCCGTTGAGATATGTTAATTTATTGTGAGCTAAATTCAAATCTATCAAGTTTTTCAAACCTTCAAAAGTAAACTGATCTAACGTATCAAGGTAGTTGTAAGATAAATCTAATGTTTGCAGATTATTAAAATCATCAAATATAGCATGTGGAATTTTAACGATATAATTGTGAGATAAGTCGATTTTATTAAGTTTGTTAAACATGTAAAGGTTACTTTTAACTTCAATACTATTTATATTATTGTACGATAAATCTAATTCCATTAACTTTGATAGTAGTCCTGCGTTTGATAGCGTAGCTATGGTGAGATGATTTCTTGACATATTCAGCTTGGCTAAATTGGGCATATTTTGTAATAATGGCATTTCTTCATATTTGTTGTCACTTAAATCTAAACTATAAATGATTTGAAGTAAAGTATTAATATTATACCCATATGGTACTGGTCTTTGGTCAGCATTATCCTTATAGACAAGTTCCATAGTATACATCTGATATGAGTTATAATTAATGATTCTTTGGCAGTTTGCATTATTTCGATATTGTGAGTAATGCTTTATAAAATTTTGCCAATTGATGTTGCTAATATCATTTGAGCAATTCACTAAATACATGCACGATGCCTCTTGAAAAGCTATTGAACATTTTTCTGCCATTATCAAACTATTATAGTTTGGTAATATGTTGACGATAATATCTAAAACAGAAATAGACTTTTATAAAACATGTACATAAAACGATAGACAGCTCGAGCTTTTGTCGTTAGAAAATGCCAGTATTTTATGGAGAGGCATACCCGTTCGTGTGTACACATCCGCTTTCCGCGTCGATTTAGCTAACACAACAAATGAATGAGGGCATTTCTTTGCTTTATTTAAATAGATAAAAATATCACTTCAGGATAGTATTTTTTTAATTTTTTCCTATGTATTTGCATTTGATATTTCTTTCCAAGCATGTTTCTATTGACAGATGCTGATTTGTATTTACATCACCCTGTATTTAGGAATAATCCTTGTATAATGGGGGACTTTACAAGCATACAATGTCACGGACACAAAGTACATCCAGACTAAGAACTGAACTCAAAGAATTGTCTTGTGTGGGAATCGAGCTCACATCACTTGGGTGGAAGTCGGTATTACAAGGTCTTTGACATTAAGTCAAAGTCCTAGTAAGACCAATCTCCAGCATAGTGGCTTTGGAGTGGGGACAGTGGGACCCTTGTCTTGGCGATGGGGCTGTTGCAGGTTCACTTTTTGCTATTTAGAACAGCAGATATGGTCTGATGCCGGCCACTGATTGGCCGACCCGTAATCCTTAATTAACACGACCGAGAGTCTTCGGGCCGCAAGGAAGAAAACCTCTATAAAAAATTTGCTCAATCACATGCTCTGCCGCCCGACCAGGCGATATATGGATAAAGGGAGCTGAGTCCCGAGGGTTTGGCATAAGCGTCGGAATTTGGAATTTTAAAAATCATGGCGAACGTCATAAACATATGAATAGCTCCGCAGGGTACCGGGATGTATATACTTTAGTTAGCCGAAAGGATTTCGACTTTAAATAATCGCAAAACGCGTAGTGGCTGGAAGTACCGCAAAGGCAAGAAGATGAGAGAATCCCAGTAATTAATGACTGGCTCAGCAGCAACGCGTAACTCGGCTGACACCTCAACTGGCGAGGTGGGCGGCCCAAATCAGGTTTCCACAATTTAGTCATCGCGATCACCGAAGGCCATACCTGGGCGAAGCTAGCATCACGTGCCGACGCCTGTTCGCAGGGGTAGTAAGGTCAATGGTGTTGTACGGCGCACTCGTGTAGGTAGAGTCTCTGAGTTGTGGTGGTCAGACTAAAAAGCGGATACCGCACGGTGTAGTGCGAAACCGCGTGCGCATTTACTGGAACCCCTTTTTAGAGCAGCGAATGCCAGCCACCGATTGAGCGACCCGTAATCCTCTCTATGGGACCTGAAAGTGCAAGAGCTCGCCGGCATTTATCAGCGGAAGTCAGCAGCGCGTGTCAAATGAGCCCATGGCAGAGCGACGCTTGCTACACCCCGATTACCTGTTGAAGGGTGCGGACACCTCTGGCCGGTCTTCGGACCAGGCACTTGAGCCAATTTTAGAGAAAGGGGTGGAGTAACGGCTTGGAGTTCTTACCTTCCGACTGGTGTAGGTACTATTGGAGTACAGCTGCTTTGGCAAGAGTATGCGGTAGCTCGGAGGGAGGATCCTTCCTGCTAACACCACAGCGACTGCAGCAAGGGCTTGCCGCAACACATGCTCGAGCCGTGCACGGTCTAGTCTAAGCAGTACCGAGATCTCACTATAATCATCGGAGAGGACCTATCGCTGCCGGCTGTCATCCAAGCCATGATCGACAGCAACAGCCACTGGCCCGTGATTGTCACCTTCTGCGAAGATGTCAACTCACGAAAGATGGCGGCGGCTTAGGCTAGGGAGGCTGCCATGATCTCTTTTCTGGCCTGATTCGTCTCTTTCGTATGGGGTGGCATGGTTGCGACTAACTGCGCCTAATGCTGCCCAAGCCCAGGTCACGGGCGTTTGGATCGGGGATGGAGGTAGGATAAAATGAGGGGACCAGGTGCGCGTAGACGTTGCTCAGAGAGGGAGCTTGTCAGAACTAGCCACCGCGTAAAGCACTGAAATTAATATAAGGAGTACCAGTGGTCCACTGAATACAGGTGGATGAGAGCACACGGAGGATTTATGGTGGGTGCAGAGAGCCGCTACTACCTCATCGTCGTTTTCCCTGAGAGTGGGGTGCGCGCTAGGTACATTTCTTTCACTTATATATATTTTTGGCATTATACCCCCTTTGGGGAGGCCTATGTCCAGCAGTGGATATTAAAAGGCTGATGGATGGATGATGGGTATGTATATTTTGACGTCAAGTCCTGGGCGGATGCAATGTGTTCTACATACAATAGTTGAACTATCACTCGATTGTATTGATCGTTCGACCGGAGATAGTCTACCGAAAATTCACAGTGGGGACGAGAAGTTGAGCGGTCGAGCGATGGTTTATACATCGTAGAATATTTGTCTTCTCGGCTATTTCAGTGAGACTAATCAGCAAATTACAGTTAAGGACTAGAAAAATGAAAAATTTATTGTAAGTACTTACAAAATAGTAATATTCGGTAGTCCATATTCTTCCTCGAATCTAAAAAAATAGTACCTTCGTTAGATTATTATTTATATTTTAAAATAGGTAACATTAATTCAAAAAAAACCACTCTCGTTCCTATTCTACTAACAACAGAACAAATTATAAGTGAAAGTGGAAAAAGAGATCTTTTCCATAGTAGAAAGAGTGGGAAGTAGGTTATCTTCATACAAACCCACCGCGTGCGGCTTGTATGTGTGCGCCATAGTATCGTACGAATACTCTAACATAATCTCGACCCGTTTCTCAGTACGCCAGTCGGGGCTAACGCCGCACAAGGTTCGCGCGTCACGGCTTTTCGGCACCGCTAAATTGAAATATGTGAGATAATCGCAGGAGAACTTATTGTTGTGTGTTTGGTTGTCTAAATGTCATGTCATGTCGATTTCTCGAAGTAAAAAATACAACTTCCCGGCCCTTGCCAATTTCTAGGCACTGAATTAAAATTTAGCTAAGTGACAACCCTGCGACAGGCAAGTATGGTAGGTGGTAATTATATCGCGGAATGGGCCGGAGATAGCCTACTTCCCCACTCTTTCTACTATGGCTTTTCTGCAAGCAGGATTCGAACCTGCATCCCTTCCAATCCAGGGAAACGCTCTAAACCATTAAGCAAAATCGAATCTTGCTTGCAGAAAAGCTGTCTGAGTCCACTTTAACAAATATTTTTTTCTTTAAAGTAGCCGAGCATGTCAAGTGCTAAAATACAGATCAAAAATAATTCTAACAAAAGTTTTATATGGCGATCTCCGGAACGATTTCGGTTATAGCTGCCAGTGTCTGTTTACACTAGCCAACTAATCGGGAGATATAATTGTACAAGAGTGTGAGCGAACAGATAGCCTTTTTATTGTTAAGGCCTGAAAAAATGTAACCTAACCGCACACCCCGTCATTCGGGGCAATTAACAAGGTAGTGTGAGGCCCTCACCCACTAAAGAAACCCGGCATGTGCTGTCTCTCCGCCTGTGTTGTCGGGCTACCTGTACTATGTTGAATTACTTTAGTGAAAAAAAAAACTGTGAGAGCCTAGCGGTATCGACTTCGATCCCTGGTCCAAGGTCTAGACTTCGCACGGCTCACACCTCTAAATATTCATATTCGTTAACAATTTATCACTGCTCGGTGAAGGAAAACATCGTTAGGAAACCTGCATGCCTGAGAGATTTTCTCAACGGTATGTGAAGTCTGCCAACCCGCATTAGGCCAACATTGTTGACAAAAACTTTTTTTTTTATAGCTTATGACGGCAGACGAGCCACGGCCCACCTGATGGTAAGTGGTAACCGTCGCTCATGGACACGGCTATCTTTTGCTACAGCCAAAACACACTGACGTGCTTCTTATGACTGGGACAGGAGACGGTGGTACTGACCCGTTCAGGCCCGATAACAAGTGAGTACTTTTTGATCTATATGTTTAGCACTTGACATGCTCAGCTACTTTTAAAGTACAAATTATTATTTGTGAAAAAGAGAACTTTAGTACAAGCGGTAATCGAACCTGCGTCCCTTCCTTTCCGGGGAAGTGCTCTAATCCACTGAGCTATTGTACTCCCTTGCGGTCGTACTCAATTTCCTCATCACATTTGTCTTAACGACTAACGCCATTACATGCAATTATCCAATATAGTAAGTTTAATTTTGCAATTAAAATTCATACTATTTGATGGCGTAATTTTTTATACATTTTGATGTATATTTTTAGCGCTTGACATGCTCAGCTACTTTTAAAATACAAATTATTATTTGTGAAAAAGGAAAAAGAGAACTTTAGTACAAGCGGGAATCAAACTTGCATCCCTTCCTAAAGGTGAAAAGTGAAAGTGAAGTGGGTGTCGTACCCACAGGAAAGGATGGGGTGGTGACACTTGTATTCTTAGTCCGTCACCACACGGACAAAATCAAATACACAGTTAATTTCGATAAATCTCAAAATGGCAGAGGTGTGTGCCGTACGAGGTCCGTGGACTGGGTATAGAATTTGATACCACTGTGTTTGCAGTCCTTGGTTTTACCCGTAAACATAGTATATACTCCCGTAACTATATCCATGGTTTTACCACTGGGCTATCCCTGCAGTGCGTGCCCAATAGTGGTACAGAAAAAGCGTTAAAAAATTAAAAAGTGTGCAGTGACGCAAGTGTACTCGCTGTTCCCTCCCTCAATTTTTATTTTTTATTTTTTTTTCTAGATCTTACGATAATTCCTTACCCCGGCTGTACACACTCGTCTATTTGTCTCCCAAACCTCTCGTCCACTCTCGTCTCGTAGAAGCTCGACACGAGAGCACACCAACGAGTGTGTACGTTGTATCAATTGAACTTCGGATGCCCGTCGCGATGGACGTGGAAAAAACAATTGCGGCGTTTATTTTTTTATGAGTTATTGTAATTTTTTAATTATTAAACACAAAGTGAAAAATGTGAAATCGAAAGTAACAGTCAGGAGCAGGATTTGAACCTGCATCTTCTGGATACCGTCCAGATGCTTTTACCAATTCAGCCTGTGTTTAATTTTGTGTTTAATGTATAGTGCTAAGCATGTCAAATACTAAAAATATATATAAAAATATCTAAATATTTAAAGGGTTTGCGTCATTATTAGGTAAAATCTTAATTGTAAAATTAAGTTTACCTGGTCGGTATAATGTATGAAAATACTTCCGACAGATGGCGCAGGCGTCACCCAAAGACGTATGATGTGTTATCGAAATTAGCAGTCAGGAGCAATTGTCAGGATGGCTGAATTGGTAAAAGCATCTGGACGGTATCCAGAAGATGCAGGTTCAAATCCTGCTCCTGACTGTTATTTTCGATTTCACATTTTTCACTTTGTGTTTAATGTATAGTGCTAAGCATATCAAATGCTAAAAATATATATAAAAATATCTAAATATTTTTAATTATTTACCATAAAAAAAATAAAGCATAGCGAAAAAGAACTTTTTAACTATTCAACGGGAATGATACGACGGCTTGTAGCGATTGTAATCGCCACTTTGTTATTGCGGATGCACTCGCGTCAGGCGCTCGTGTTAATTATTAGTTTATTATTGACGATTTTAAGTGTTATTATTTAATTTGCCTTTGAAATAAAGATATTTTTGAATTTAAATTTGGAATATAATAACTGTTTTTTTAACTCTTTAACGAGGATATCAAATTCATTGCTTATCCGCAACCAAGCGTCGTTAATAGTTGCTTATTCTTGTGCCTGACATTCTTAGGACTCCAAAATAGTGCTTGCCTTTGGTAGGCTTCTAAAAAGCGTTAGAACACATCGTTGTCGCACGCAGAAAGCACGTCTTTACGCGAACACAGTTGGCGGGCAACTAAGCAAACGAGTGTGTACAGGCGCGTTTGCCACTACATGAAAAAAAAATAGTTATCCCACAGGAACCATGATGAAAAATAGCCTATATTATATCTTTTTCTGGGCTTCAAACTATATGTATGCAAAGCTTCATGATGATTTGTTCAGTAGTTACAGCGTCAGTGAGTAACAAACAAACTCACTTTCGCATTTATAATATTTGTAAAGATTTCTTGAAGGAAAAATTCAATAACTATTATCTCTTGGTTTACTTCGTTGGGTTAAAACTGAATCCAAAATAACACTTTGTACCAGAGAAAACGTTGTGAAATTAGAAGTACAATGAGAACTTCAGGATGTAAGAGACGTCTGTACTTTATGTAGGACGACTAACGAAGATAATTTTACCTACCTATCGGTGTCAATATTTTTATTATTCATTGTTTGTATGTATATATTTATTACAGAACTTTAACTAAATTAGGTATATACACCGAAAAATAACTAAAATGTAAATTAGGATGTTTTGATATAACTATATATTAGATAAGACACTTGAACGAACTCCGACCGAGTGTTTAGATCGAGTGGACTAAAGTTCGTTCAAGCGACAATCCACAACCAGCAACGTTTCTAAAATGCTGGCAGCAGTACCTCGCTGGATGGCGTGGCTTAACCTTTGACCGAGATATTGCCCAGCATTTCGGTTACGAGTCGATTCCACAACACGTCCCCCGAAATTTTTATAAAGGAGAATGCCCATATCTATATTTCATTTCGTATCAGCCTCAAATTAGTATCAAAAATTATTTTTTTATAATCTACAATACCTTCTCAAAGATAAAGTCAAAATTTCGACGGATAAAAATTTCCTAATTGAAAGTAACTTAGTTTACCTACTTTGATCGTTCGATACTGCCATGTAATAGGGGCCGAGATTATTGCTATCTACCGGGCACATCTAAAACTAGCAATAATTAACATTTAATACATTCAAAAACATTGTAATTACCTATCTATATCGAAACAATAACATAGCATCACGCTTGTATTCCCCGAAGGGGTAGGCAGAGGTGTATTACACACCCACGACTTGCCAGCTATGTTTAAGTCCCACGTAATAGGGGGCGAGCCTATTGACGTCTCCCGGGCACATTTCCAAACTCCGGACTGTAACTGAGAATTTTTCTTTTTAGGAAAAAGCTCAATAACATTGCCCGACCCAAGCATTGAACCCGAGACCTCATGATTAGCACTCGCATACACTACCACTACACCACCGAGTTAGTCAAATCTATTTTGTCTTTCTTTAAAAATTATAACTATTCGTCACAACAAATAGGTACCCATAAGTAAAAACTTGATGAAAACAAAAAATATTTGTATGATTTTAAGCACTTAAACATTATTTGATGAACGGCATTACCCTTTTTCTCGAAAATCCGGTGAAGTAGAGATATTGTATTGTAACTGTATGTACACATAAAACACTATAAATTAAGGTAAATTTCATTAATGTACAACATGATAAAATATGAAACGAAAGCCCATACTTTTGTGGGCATTCTCCTTTGAAAGCTTCGTGTCCGTAAGGGCCCATTGTCTCTATACCAATCGGCACAAAAAAGTAACCTCTATCGAGATTAGCAAAAATAAACGACAATTATAATCAGGAACAATTCCAAGAATAAATTTTGAAGGCGAGGTGATTACTTATCTAATTGTTTATACTATACCCTATTCACTTTAGCGTGACACAACATGTAAACAAAACAATCAATGTTTCTCGAAGAGTACAAGAAAATAACATGATCACCGAAAATAATTTTTTAAAGACAACACCGTGCCTGAATAAGTCTTGTATCGGCAGGGACTTTACAAACATACTGTAGCGAGTAGGCACCTTTCGAGAATTATAAATATTGCGTTAGCATTATCGATAGGGTAACGAAATGGCCTGAAGTTATACCTGTAAAAGACATTTCAGCCGAAACGGTTGCTAGAGTGTTCGTAGAACAATGGATCGCACGTTTCGGTTGCCCAGTTCCTTATAACCTCCGACCAGGGTCGCCAAATCGAATCCAACCTATTCAAATAACTTTAAAAAAAAATAGGTATCGAACGTATCCGAACAACGGCATACAATCCAAAGGCGAACAGAATGATTCCGAACAACGGCATACAATCCAAATGTCCGAACAACAGCATACAATCCAAAGGCGAACGGCATAATTTCACGGACACAAAGTACACTCAGACTCAGAACAACCATTTGTGGACCACACAAAGATTTGTCCTGTGTGGGAATCGAAGCCACAACACTCAGGCGGGAGGTCAGTATCTAAACCACTCCGTCATCTGTGAATCTTGTAGGTATCAGCAATTTTATCAAAAGTAAAATGGCGGATATAACCCGATTGGAGATGAAACGTCACTTTTCAATGTAAAATGTGCTAATGGTAGAGCCTTGCCATTCCAGCATGAATGGGCCGGCTTGATCGGGAAGTAATACCCTCTCACAGAAGATCAGCGAGAAACTACGGTAGGGTACACCCCTGTGAGAGAGCCGGATTCTCAAACCCCTCTCCTTACTATCCTTCCTATTCTAGTATCCTACCTATCTTGGCTTATATAGGGTATTTCAACAAGAACTTTGTTTTTTAAATCAAAATAAAACAATAAATTTAGATGATAATGATTCAAATTTTTATTGCATTACAATAAGTAAGGTTTGGCAATTATGAATGACAAATAATATCTGATAAATGTATAATATTTTGTGCGGCTGCAACGTACAAGTATAAAAGTTATATATACAAATAACGTTCTTATCATTTATTTACAGTGGGTAATTATGTACATCTACATTAACTAATTATTTAGTGTATTACTTTAATTACCAATTAAAATTTAACTAATACTAATGCGGTTCAATAGGTCAATATCTAATACGAGTGGCTTTTGTTTGACTTAGAACTTCCCGAGATAACGCCACAACGAACGTTAACGTGACGACTTTTTTTTTATTGCATTTAGTGGCTGACGAGCCACGCACCATCTGGTAAATGGTAACCGTCGCTCATGGACTCAACTATAGCGAGAGTATTGTCAAGCCGATCTCCTGCTACAGCCAAAACGCAACGATTTGCTTCATCGCCGGTCACACGGGAAATGGTGGTACCAACCCGCTCAGGCCCGATACCGAGTGAGTATTCCCACTTGGTACCCAGCCCTACCACCAGTCATGCAATGGATGATAATTGCTTACTTCCCTTAGTCGCCTCATACAACACCCGTGGGAAGGAATGGAGTGGTGACTTGTATTCTCCAGTTCGTCACCACACGGAAAAAACGGACTGCATCCAATTTTATGATTTTGATGAGGAAAGTTTTAGTATTCACTAACTGCTGCCCCGCAACTTCTGCGAGGACCTCAGTATTTAGTCAGTATAATATAAGTAAGTAGGCAGTTATAGCTTCCACACTACCCTGTTCGTTGCCCTGAACGGCGGGGTATGCGGTTAGGAACATTTTTTTCCAGCTTAATAAAAGGCGGTTATAGCTTAGTGGTAAAACCAAGGACTGCAAATACAATGGTATCGAGTTCGTTCCCAAGTCCAAGGTCACGGCTCACGTCGATATCTTTTCGAGAATATATGTGTATTTGTTTACAAATTATCACTGTTCGGTGGAGGAAAATATCATGAGGGATCCTGCATGGCTTTTGAAGTCTGCTACTCCGGTGGTAGTCCACTAGGCCGGCCCGCACTGGGTCGGCGTAGTGGACTACCACCGGAATCCCACTCACATTGACTCCCCTGCCCAATAATGTGGCATTAATAGCTTAAAAATAAAATATAATTACGTTAAGAGTAACGTTGTTACATTATTTAATTTCTATGTAACAATACCCATCCTGTTAAACCCTAACACTTTTTCCGATATAAATAATATCATATGTATTAATCTAGGTGATAAAATATCTGTGTGCAATAGTATATCAATATTGTACCATTATATTCAATAGCTAAATTTCTATCATTACGTACATATCTATTGAAAGGTTATATAATATTTCCCACCATAATTTATTGACTAAACTTTTTATAAGCAAGTCCAATACTACCTACAATTTGTAACGTGCGTTTTGTTATATTACAAGCCTATAGGTTTTTTTTATACAACGTGGGTGGCAAACAAGCATACAGCCCACCTGATGGTAAGCGGTTACCGTAGCCTATAGTCGCTAGTAACACCAGAGGCATCACTCGCGCGTCGCCATCTCCAAGAATTGGGATAAGAGGCAAATAGGCAGGATAATAAGGGGATGATAGGAGGGGTGTTTGGCCTCCGGCGCTCTCACTCACGATATGCAACATACCGGTAGGAGTACCTACCATTATTTCATACTGATCTTTTGTGAGAGGATGGTACTTCCCCGATCGAGCCGGGCCATTCATGCTGGGATAATCAAGGCTCTACCAGGTTGATACGTTTAGTCGAGACAGAAATAGGGCTAGTTATAAGATAGTATCGTGTACCTACCTCAGAGGAAAGAGGTGTATTTTAGTTGTAGAGAAAGTTCTACAACTAAAACACATCGTGATACTTCACGAGTGGATAAAGAAATCGATAGCACTCACGCGGTACGGTCCAACAATAATTAAGAACTCACACTGAATAACAATATTACAGCCACCATTTAATGATTTAAAAGTTAAAAGTATAGCTTTCAATTTAAAATAATTATAGTAAAATACTCACAGTGACAAATTTTATGTTTACTAGTAACTGAATGACTGTTCTCTTGTTACACACAGAGCGTAATGTGCTTACGATGTATAAATAGTATACAGCGTTATTGGTAACTCGACGTATTCCCGCCAGGACGAGGTATGGGTAATAATCCAACAAATCTAAGTCCGCAACGTATAGTGGCAAGTTAATACAAAGTTTGAGATATTTGCAATATTGCAGTTTGATAATTTTGGATAGTTCTAATACTTAGATAATTTTATTACAAAAGCACATTGAAAACTACTTTATCTACCACAGGCAGTGCGCTTACGTATTGTAAGCTACCTGGGTCGACCTGTTTTTTACTAGTTTTGGACCCTTTTCGGCGACAGCAAGCGCCCTGATTGGTCACTGTTGTTCAATACACGTTACATTACATTACAATGGATTAGTTAGCATAGAGTAACTTTTTAGTTTCGACTTAACCTCGCGCTAGCACGTTTTGTTTGAAATCTGGCAACTGCTCTGCTATGTATTTGAACCTGCATATTCTGGAAAACCATTACTAATTCAACTTATTACTGTCTGACTATTTCCTCCTCTTAAAATAAGGGGGATTTAGGCCATAGTTCAATGACACTGGCCCAGTGCGGGTTGGCAGACTTCACATGCCGTTGAGAAAATCTCTCAGGCGTGCAGGTTTTCTCATGATGTATTCCTTCACCGAGCAGTGATAATTTGTAAATAATATAATTACCATATTCACAAAAAAAATACCAAATTCTCAAAAAAAAACATTTTAGATTTTTTGTGATATTTAAATAAAGAATAATTCTTTAGTATAAAGAAAACACAAATAATTTGTATTTAAAGTACAAATTATTTGTGAATAAGGAAAAAGAGATTTTTTGTACGAGTGGGAAGAGAACCCGCGTCTTTTCCAATCCGGGGAAGTGCTCTAAACCACTGAGCTATCGTACAGACCTATATGGTCATCCCAATTTCCTCATCACATTTGTCTTTTACGACCAACGCCATCTATCGGAATGCGTTTACATGCATCAATCCAATATAGTAAGTTTAATTTAGATATTTTTATATATATTTTTAGCATTTGACATGCTTAGTCATATACATACGAGTACAAACATACTATTTGATGGCACGATTTTCTAAAGATTTTTGATCTATATTTTTTAGCATTTGACATGCTCCGCTACTTTCTAAAGTACAAATTATTAGTGAATAAGGAAAAATAGATTATGTCCTTATTCACGAATAATTTGTAGTAATTTCATTAATTTCTTAACGGAGTAGCCCAATAATTTTTGGTTTGCCTCATGATCTGCAGCCGCGAAGACTACCACTCTTCAAGGTAGTTGCGAGGCCTTACCATACTAGTTATTTGAATAGACAGGAATAGACTGGTATCCAGATAAAAGTTATTTCAAAGTGGTACTTCTTGTAAAAATATGATCTCTTCATTAACTTGTTAATACATCCGTGAAAAGGAAACACCGTACAGACACTGTGTCAACTGAACCGATGGCGCAATGGCTTAGATACCGACCTCCCATAACAAGTTCAATTTTATGTGGAAGACGCACAAAAATAAAAAACAGCGTCGCAAGTCCAGGCAGAGGCGAGCTGCATTGGACAACACAACAGCCCCAGCGCCTCAACAACAACCAGGTGCTTCCAAGCAAGAGCCGGCGAAGGCAGCCGCTGGAACCCCAGTAGCACGCCGCGCCGGCAGTGCAAGGAAAAGGGCTAGGAACAGGCCTGCAACGACCACAATCCCGGAATCTCGAGCTTCGACCAAAAGGAATCGCCCGGATGAGACCATCTCTCCTCGAGGTGAGACCAAGAGGCTGAGACTCGAGCCTACGGAGGATACTCCGAAGATGGCTTACGCGGATGCTTTGAAGGCGGATCTGCTGGTTGCTGTTACCACAGTGACCTCAGGTCACCTCACTCTGCAGCTGTCTGAAGAGGTCCAAAAACAGCTGCAGGCACTGCTGATGCAGGAAGCCATGCAGCCTAGCAATAGCCAATCCTCTGGCCCACTATTCCGGGGAAAGCCGTTGTTATCCAACGGTGCCCTACGGCTATGGTGTGAGGATCAGGCTACGTTGGCATGGCTCAGGCGGTGCACGGCGACTATGACCCTGTCTACAGGGGACAAGGTCACCGTGAAACTCCAGTGCGAGTTACAGCGTAGAGTACGCTGTGGCGTACTGTTCCTGGGGGTCTAGGAAGATTTCCGCGCGGTAGCACGGATACTTCGGTACCAGAACCCCTGGGCGCAGATTGACCAGTGGCTACTCCACAAATCGGAACGACAGGAAACGGACACGTTTGTTGTTGTTAGTGTACCGAAGACGGTCGTGGCAGTCCTTGTAGAGCGCGAACGCCGGCTTGGCTTCCTGCTAGGCTCGGGGTACGTAAAGTTCCAAGGACCGCGTGGCAGGTACGTGGAACACCCACCACCCAACGACACCGTCACTCGGGAAAATACTGCACCTGCTGAATCCGAGGCTATGGACACTTCCGTGGGGACCAGGGCAAGCACTGTAGAAGTAGAGGTGTTGCCTGGGTCTCAGACGTTGGCGCGGACTGCTCCTGCTTCTGAGGAGGACGAGGAAGAACTTCTTCGTGATCCCTCGTAGGCCGGGGGGGACTGCGCCCGAGGTCTGGAGAAGCTGGCCATAGGTGAGGAGGAGGCGGAGGGAGGATCGGCGGAGGAGGATGACCCTAACAGTGTTACCCCCTTCTCTGCTTTGTAATATCCTCCAAGGCAACCTCCACCATAGCGAAACCGCGACGGCTCAGATCCGGAAATCGTTGGAGGTCAACGACACGGCCATAGTCCTGATCCAGGAGCCGTGGGTCAGGAATGGCACCGTCTGCGGACTCCGGAACATCGGAGGTAAGCTTATTGCACATACAGGACTGGACAATCCCCGAGCCTGTATTTACATTTCTAGAAATAAACACGCGCAACCTTTAACGAGTTTCTGTTCTAGAGACCTGTGCGCCATTATAGTGCACGGGGCGCCGGATTCAAGCCTTCAGAAGGTGGTTATTGCATCCGTGTACATGCCGGAGGCTGACGATCCGCCACCCTACGAGCTGACACGGCTAATCACCTAGTGCGAAGAGACCGGGCTCGAAATTATCGTGGCCACTGACGCAAATGCACACCACCCCATATGGGGGATGAAGACAGGTAACGAAAGAGGTAAGAGGCTTGTTGAGTACCTTTTTACAACTGACCTTAATATACTTAATACAGGCTCAGAACCGACATTTGTAAACAGACGCAGCAAGACAATCATTGACTTGACGTTGGTAACCGAAGATGTTTTGAATCACATCTCGAACTGGCATGTATCAAAAGATCTATCATGCTCAGACCATAGGTAGATTCGATTCGATATTCAAGTAAAGACAATCGCAGCAACCCCGTGGAGGAACCCCCGCAGAACGGATCGTATCCGGTACGCGGAACAAATGTGCCTAGCCCTGGTGCAGACAGAGGTACCCACAAAACTGGAAGGTGCTGCAGAAATAGAAAGGCAGGTAAGCGTCCTCACAAATACCATGCTGGATTGCTATCACCAGGCGTGTCCCTTGTCCTCTCCACCGCCCAGTCGAGGCAAAAAAGCTGACTGGTGGGGACCCGAGCTGGATAGACTCAGGAAAAGGATGAGGCGACAACTCAACAGAGCAATGAATACAGGTACTGACCAGGACTGGGATAACTATAAGTCAACTAAGTCTAGGTACAAGAAACGTCTCAGGTACAGAAGCAGGTGCTCATGGCGCAACTTCTGTTCCGATATAGAGAATGGAGCACAGGCTAACAGGGTAAGTAAGGTTCTTTGTAACCAGCCCACGGTTACGTTGGGATCCCTACGCAAGCCAGACGACACCCTCACTAGGTCACGGGAGGAAGCGGAATACATCTTGGTACAGACGCACTTCCCCGACTGCGAGATGTTGCAGTCAATCTGCTGGACAGATGAGGAGGTCATCCCATCTGAAGCAGAATGGCACCAAACACTTGATGTAGTTAGCCCACAAAAAGTACGGTGGGCCATTAACAGCTTTAATTCATACAAATCACCAGGCCTGGATGGGATTTTCCCTGCCTTGCTGAAGTGGGGCGGGGAGGAACTCATTCAAATACTCACCAGAACTCTGGCCGCCTGTCTTGCTCATAGGTACGTGCCGAAAAGTTGGAGAGAAATCAAGGTGATCTTCATACCCAAGCCAGGTAAGAGCGATTACTCGAACCCCAAATCCTACAGACCTATCAGCTTGACCTCTTTTCTGTTAAAAACACTGGAGATGTTGTGCGATAGGAACCTGAGGGAGGGGGTTCTACTAGGCGCCCCCCTGCACCCACATCAACACGCCTACTGTCAAGGTAAATCTACAGAATCGGCACTTCATGCAGTGGTATGCAAAATTTAAGAAGCGATTTCAAGCAAGTCTAATGTCTAGGCACCTTCATAGACATCGAGGGGGCCTTTGACAAGACCAAATTTACTAGCATAACTGCAGCACTCGAAAGACATGGAGCAAATGCAGTTATGATCCAATGGATAAATAATATGTTAAGCAAAAGGATCGTTAAGCTTAGCACAGGCGGAACACACAAGGCACTGGTGGCCAAAGGATGCCCTCATGGGGGTGTGCTCTCACCGCTACTGTGGAATTTAGTAGTAAGTGATCTGATTGCTACACTGAACAACAATCACTATTATACGGTCGGTTATGCCGACGATCTGGTGATACTGACATGCGGCAACAGTACAAGTACTATAGTATGCGACGTTACACGCTCTGCGCTGGTCATCGTGGAACGGTAGTGTACTATCAACGAACTAACAGTCAATCCAAAAAAGACGGAAATGGTTGTTGGGTTCACTAACAAACGCAACCTGGGCAACTACCGACTGCCCAAATTATTCAAAACAGAACTCCAGTTATTAACACAGGTTAAGTACCTAGGCGTAATTCTTGACTGTAAGTTAAACTGGAGTAATCATTTAAATAGTAAAATAGATAAAGCTACGGTCGCATTCTGGCAATGCCGCAGAATGATAGGTAAAAGGTGGGGCCTAGACCCTAAAATCGTTCTATGGCTATACCAGATAGTAATCCGACCAATGATTAGCTACGTTGCGGTGGTGTGGTGGCCACGGACCGAATTATCCACTGTCATAGCTAAACTACAACGACTCCAGAGATTGGCCTGTATGGCGGCCACGGGATGCATGAGGACAACTCCAACTGCTGCTCTGGAAGCTATTTTTGAACCTGAGTCTCTGGAGACTAGCAAGGGTACCGCACACCGAAATCCTCAGTGAGGTAACAGGTAAGGAGCCGCCCATGGCTGCGATGACCGACAGGCAATTCGTATTTGACAAAAAGTACAAGATACAATTGCAAGAACAACCGGGTGAAGGTCTTAACCCACGAGAGATGAGAATCTTCACAGATGGATCTAAAACAAGGTCAGGTACTAGTGCGGGTGTATTCTCCGAGGACCTGAACATACAGATATCTACACCATTAGGAGCTCATAACACGGTCTTCCAGGCAGAATGTGTGGGCATCTTAATGGCAGCGTATGCAATCAACTTTAAAAAGGTAAAGAACCACCAAATCCGTATACTCTCTGACAGCCGATCAGTCCTACAGGCCCTTCAAAGGTACACTATAACCTCGGGTCTTATATACGAGTGTCATCGAGCCCTGTCATAGGTATGTATCGACAACGATATAACCCTACAGTGGATCAAAGGATACAGCAACTCACGCGGTAATGACGCTGCCGATGAATTGGCAAGGGGGGGGTTCGGAGATGATAGTGGAAGGACCAGAGCCCATTCTACCCCTGCCGGTCGCTTGGCTCCGAAACACACTACGACGAAACACCAAGGTAGAACACCAAGAATACTGGTCTAACTTAGGTACATGCAGGCAAGCCAGAGAGACCCTTCCGACAATCTACCCTGGATTGTCACTAAAGTTACGGCGTTTGAAGAGGCCTCAGCTCCGGCTCCTAATGGGAGCCATTACTGGACATATGCTTTATGGAATAATTTCCACCGAAGGAATGTAACATAGTTCCAGTGGTCCGCCAATAAAGGCGGAGAGACGGCACGCGGCGGGTTTATTTAGTGGGTGAGGGCCCCACACTACCCTGTTTGTTGCCCCGAACTACGGGGTGTGCGGTTAGGTACATTTTTTCCCGCCTAAACAAAAAAAAAAAAGGTGTTACTGACAGCCCTTTTTGCAGAGCTTGCATGGAGGCAGATGAAACGGCCGCCCACGTCATCCTTGAATGTCCGGGGGTGCCAGAATACCGGGCACTATACCTCGGCTCTCCGAGGTCGCTCCCAGAAGTCGTCGGCAACGTCAAGGGTCTGCTAGGCTTTCTGGTGATGCTGGGTTGGCAAGAGACTGGCTGGAGACGTCAAAATAATATTATTTATTATATTTTACTACCCCAAAAATTTTAAAGGTACATAGCTCTCTTAAAGCTTTATATCCTTATAGTATGTCCGTGTGGCTTTATAGTATGTCCGTGTGGCGACGGACTACGAATACAACTGTCACCACCCCATTCTTTCCCACGGGTGTCATATGAGGCGACTAAGGGAAGTAAGCAATTATCATCCCTTGCATGACTGCTGGTAGGGCTGGGTACCAAGTGGGAGTAGGTACTCACTTGGTGTCGGGCCCAAGCGGGTTGGTACCATCTCCCGTGTAATCGGCCATGAAGCACATCATTGCGCTTTGGCTGTAGCTGGAGATAGCCGTTAATGCTTTAATTTTATATATGTGAAATGAAATGGTGCAGCAGCGGCTTGACAATGCTCTCGGTATAGATTACTTCATGAGCGACGGTTACCATTTACCATCAGATGGGTCGTAGCTCGTCTGCCACATGTCAATTCGAAGTACCTATTACAATAAAACGGCAATTTCATACTTTAATATAGGCGTGTCTGAACACAAAACTATTGTTTTTTAGATTTCTGTCTATTTATCTATTTGTTCGTTCGCACATCACACAAAAACTACTAAACGTATTTTGATGCAACTTTATTTGATAGCTCTTGATTAGTTTATCTCGCTACTATATCGGGAACCTGAGATATTACCTAAAAACTAGCTTTTGCTTTTGAGCTACGGGCAAAGGTTAGTACAGATATATAAGTAAGGATTTGTAATTACGAAGCCAATTTATTCTAAAGGCGTTTGTATATAAGGTTAAATTCAAAGACAAGTATACCTACTGAACCACTATACAGAGTCTGGGGGCAGTATTATCAGTAACAGCGACAGGATACGTATGGTTATCATTCATCTCACAAACAACCATTATATTATTATAATATATCACTGACACTTTTGTTATAAAAATAAACAAAAAGATAAGTTTGAAAACAAAACATCCAAATACGTATAATACATATTTGAAATGTATTGAACGAGAACACCCTGGAGCAGCGGTAGTGTGATCGACTGCTGATCATAAGGTATTGGGTTCGATCCCCGGGTCAGGCGGTGCTACTGACCTTTTTCGTAAAAAGTAAAATTCTCGGTAGCAGCCCGGGCCAAATCCGGGACCGGGTCATCCGTCCGGCCCGCGACAGCTTAAGACTTAGTGTCATCAATCTGGCCCGAGACAGCCAATGTCTTATTGTTGTTACTATTGCTGTGATAAGTTGAAAAAGAAAACACAGAATGATAATTACTCGGTTTTATTAACTTGCAAAGTAAAACTTAATGACAGAAATTATGACGCAGAAAACTTAAGTATCTAAGCTTAAGCATATTAATAACTAACAAATAATTGAAATGAATCCCACTAATCACAGTAAAACAAAAAAACACTAATGAGATTTATGTAAATGTTTGTTGGCCCTTAGAACATACCTACTGAAAAAATCATTATAGCCCTAAGGCTTCAAAGTTTGGAGAAAATCAGGGGATTTAGACCACCGATTATTTAGACCATTACGAATAGACACTTTCATTTAATTTTTTGTATGATTGTTATTCCATAAAGTATTTGACTACTACGTAAGTACTAGATCTAGTTGTGATCTAGTTTTCATAAAGCGGTGCAATTACTACTCCCGTGTCTATAATAGATATCAAAATAACGATTATGTTATCTCTTTATCCTATCGAGAGTCTGGTAAAATATGGAAAGCTATCTTAAGTAGGCTTAGGTATGTTTAATTTTGCATTAATCGATATCTTTCAAGGGTACCATCACAAAATTATTTAAAAAAAACAACAGTAGTTTATATACCTTTAA
The DNA here is from genome assembly GCA_948253155.1 of Leucoma salicis. Lineage (NCBI taxonomy): Eukaryota > Metazoa > Arthropoda > Insecta > Lepidoptera > Erebidae > Leucoma > Leucoma salicis. The sequence goes on along the minus strand of OX411820.1, from coordinate 4,098,127 downwards.
TTTTAGTAAACACTAAATATAATACAAAATAATGATATTATGGAACTTAAAATGTAGCATTTGCTTAGCCTGTAATTTGTATAAAAATCAATAAAGAAATTACATCCTTTAGCTTGTGGAAAATACTATTGACATAATGCACAAATTCAATGACTTGAAAAATAACCTCATGGGATTCATTTAGGATAGGTTCCATGTCACAAAAAAATGTATATGTACTGCTCCGGGTTCTGAATGATCGGTTGACTAATAATGACGAGAAAGCATAACAAACATAAATATATTATAACAATGCACTTTCGCATGTAGAATATTATTATAGTTATAATAAACAAGGATATTTAATCAACAATTATCTTTGTATATAATAAATCACAAAACAGAGGCTATCAAAAACGTCAAAGCAATTACAAAGCAGAATTTTCAATTGCACCAGGTAACTCGCGAGTGCTTACAGAAAAACTATTTCTTACAAACATCCTCGATTGATAAAACTTATACAGAATTATACAGATTAATATAATCAATATTAAAGCAACGCACGTTTCCGTAAAAACTGATTTTGTACTTTCATTATTAGATAGCAATTTTTGGGGACCTGAAGTTGAGACACGTGGGAATTCAGTTTGATACATTTTACTTACAATTTCGTTTATAATATTATTTTTTTCAAAAGATATGACACCTTTTAGTTCTTCTTTCACTTTTTTAATATAAGATATAATGTTTGCACTTTGATTCACAAAAGAATCATTGGACATTAAAGAAGTAGTAGTAGTTGTTCTGACTGTTTCTGTTTTTATGACAGGGATTGGAGTTGTAGTTGATTTAGTGGGAACTGTAGAAACAGGAGTATGTTCTATCTGTCTCAAAATCTTATTAACTATACTAAAAGTATTATTACTAATAACGGATGTTAAATTAACTATGTTTGATAATTTTTCGTTATAAGTGGAGTAGGATTTTTCTAAGGTATTGGAAATCTTTTCTATATACTGTATTTCTTTGTTATTACTTTCTTTAGTTTCATTATTAAAATGAAATAAAATATTCTGCAATGCTTTGAGTGTATCGTTGCTGTTTTTTATATTTTCAATTGTGTTCACTGTTTGAGACGCGCCTGCATTATTGCATGTTATGCCGTCTATGTTTTCGTTGTTGTGTTCGTCAATTTTAAAAGCAGTAATAATGAAAGGTACACCTTGCTTTTTCAATTTGACTAAAATATTACAAGGTAAAGGATTGTTGCCTATACTCAATATTGATAAACTAGTGCCTATAAATTCTTCAGCATTAATCGAGTCAATTTCATTATAGTCAAGGTATAACTGCGATAGGCTTTTTACTTCGTAGAACCTTTCACTTCCCACATCCTTGATCTTATTAAATGACATATCCAAAATTTCTAAGTATATCAGTCCACGAAAAATTCCATAACTGACAGAAGATAAACAGTTATGGGATATATTTAAATAATGTAAAAGTGTATTCTCCTTAAATACCCCTGGTTGTATAAACGAAATTTGGTTAAAACTCACGTCTAGATACAAAAGAGAAGATAATCCTTTAAAATCACCAATTTCTAACTTTGAAACATTATTTGATGTAAGATGTAAAGATTCTAAATAAGTAATTTTGTAGAGATTTAAATCATTAAATCTGTTGATACTTGCATTTTGCATTACTAATTCTACAATTGGACAATCTTTTTTCACATATTGAAAGCTTAGTGCCATTTTTATACCTGACATACTTAAATTATGTAAGTTAGTCATTGTATCTAGTGCTTGCATACTAAAATTTAACTGCTCATTATAAGATAAATCCAAGAATCTCAAATCAACAAAATTTTTAAATGCTTCACTACTAATATTCTCTATGGCATTATGAGATAGCGATAACATATGTAATCGTAATAAGCCATGTAACGATGCCGCTGAAATATGATTTATTTGATTATTATTTAACAATAATGTAGTCAATCCAACCAATTCCGTCATATTAATTAAAAAATATTTTAAATTGTTGTATGATAAGTCCAGTGTTGTTATATATCCTGTATTTAGGAAGACATTGTACTGTAATTCATTTATTTTACAATGAGATATATTTAGCTCCTTTAATTCAGTCATATTACTGAAAGAAGAGTTCTGTACTATCGTCAGCATATTATGTGAGATATCAAGCCTAGGTAATGAAACTAAACCACTAAATGTATCTGTTTCCAGTGTACCAACTAATGTGTTATTATTAATATTTAAGTTAATTAAATTTCTAAGTGATTTAAAAGAACTTGGTTCTAATCGATAAATTAGATTTTCCGAAATATCCAAATATTCGAGACTACTTAAGTGACTCAATTGTTCTTCTTTAATTTCAGTAAGGCGATTACTTTGCAGTATAAATGATTGAAGACTAACTAAATCTGTCATGTCAATTGCTAAATTTGATATTCTATTTTTAGACAGATTTAATTCTTTCAGACTTATTAAGGTTTTAAAGCACGTGCTTGATAGGGACTGGATTCCATTAGAATTGAGAAGTAACGTGTCGAGCCCATGGAGATTATAAAAAGCGTAGTCTTTAATTTCTGTAAAAAATTGGTTACTAAGATCTAATTTTGCTACATTGACCCCTTCAAACGTACCTCTAACTAGAGAACCTGTCAATGTATTTTCAGTAAGCAACAAATTGGTTACAGCTGTGTTTTTAAATAGCCCCACTGGTAAAGACGTTAGCATATTTTTTGATAAGTTAATATTTTCTAAATATGCTAAACGAGCTAACATATCTTTATTCACATTTTTTAATCGATTATTACTTAAATCTAGGGTATGCATTAAAACCATTGAATGAAATGTATTAGGCTCCGTGGAATTAATTATATTAGAGCTTAAATCAAGAGATACAATGTTGATTAATTGTTGAAAATCAATAAAACTCAGATTTTTTAGTCTATTTTTACTGAGATTTAGAAATTTTAGTGCACTAAATCTGAAAAGAGCGGCATTGATAACCGTTAATCTGTTATTAGATAAGTCTAAAAATACTAAATTTTTAGTACCTTCGAAAGTAAATTGATCTAATGTATCGAGGTAATTGTTTGACAGGTCTAAATTATGGAGATCATTGAACTTATCAAATACAGCATGAGGAATTTGGGTAATATAATTATAGGACAAGTTGATTTCAATTAGTTTACTAAATCGAAAAGGATAACTGTTTACTTCAATATTTTGAATGTTATTGTGCGATAAATCTAATTTTGTTAATTTCCCTAGTTCTTCCGTGTTTGACAACACTGCTGTAGTAAGATGATTTCTTGACATATTTAGTGTGACAACATTTGTCATACTTCGTAATATTGGCATTTCTATATATTCATTGTTACTTAAATCTAAACTGTAAATGATTTGGAGCATATTCTCAATATTGTATCCATGTGGTACTGGGCTTTTGTTATCATTATTGTCCCTAATAATAACGTTCACGGGGTACAGTCGATATCCGTTGTAACTGACAATTTTTTGACAATTTAGGTCATCCGAATCTTGATAGTTATATTGTGATGAAGGTGTATATCTGAATTGTTCCCAGTTTAAGTTACTAATATCATTTACACACAATAGGTTATAGACGCATGAACTCTGTTGAAAATCAACTAAACATGGTTCTCCGTATGGCTTGAATATAGTGACCATGCAGATGATATCTGTAAACGGTTGTAATATTAGTACACATAACAAACACTTTGTTCACCTTGATAGTAAGCATATAAGTAATATTTCTTGAGAAATTAAATGAAAAATTAGAGAAGATCATAAAAATTATATTGACTGCCTCTGTGGTGCAGCCGTAGTGTGAGCGACTGGTGATCATGAGGTCTCGGGTTCGATCCCCGGTCGAGAACTGTTATGCTGTTTCGTAAAAAGAAAAATTCTCAGTAGCAGCCCGGAGTTTGGAAATGTGCCCGGTAGACGGCAATAGGCTCGCCCCCTATTACGTGGGACTTATACATAGTTGGCAAACCGTGGGTATGTAATACATCTCTGCCTAACTTGGGGGAATACAGAGGTGGTCTCTACCACCTACCACCTACAATCTACTAATATGTGTATGTCTTTCGTCAATCTGCTTATTACTGCTACAATTTGTAATAAATACTTAAGTTGGCTGCAGACAGCACGTAATGTTTGATAAAAGCAGAGCATAGCCCACAATACAATCGTCAACACCGCGCCCAAAAGAACGTCGCCCGTAACGCTTACGAGCGCTTGCGATCTACTATCGCTCCACCCCATTAGATATCCAACCGCTATTGCTCCCTAACATTTTTCTTTTTTTTAGGAAACCTTTTATTGGTATTCCCCCGCCGGGGCATACAGGGAGATTATGTCGGGCTCCGGACGCGGCGATTGGCCTATGGAAAAGACTAGTGCAATACCACGCCGTATACCGACCAAAATCTGACAGTGTTCCTTTAGACTACCTGTCGTCCAGGGAGGAGGGTCACACTCATTGTGTTCCTCATTCCCCCCGGGCAGGTCTTGGCCGCCTTGTTCCATTACTAGGCGGCCCCGCCTGTTTTGGAGGGCCCTCCCTCCTTTGAGAGGCGTGCGCGGAACACGGGTGCGCCGCCGTCTCGGGACTGCTTCTGCTAGGGCAGCGGACGGATTCCTCCCTAGCCTAGTATGATGACACCTTAAGAGCCAAAAGTTGAATACTTACAACACAGTAGTATTTGGAAATCCATACTCTCCTAGCGACTCTGAAAAGAATATAATTATTGATAATATATTATATTATATTAGAGAATTAGGGCTAAAAACCTGTCATATAAAAGCATTAAGTTTTCCTCATTGAATGAGTATGACGTTATCCCAGAGGACAGATAAGTTTTTTTATAAAACTTGCTCAATATCCGTTCTTAGTGGGTGTATACGTTGAGAAAAGAATAACTATTCCATATTTTAAGACATGGGGACATTCATGGGGGATAATGCCGTAATCGCCACGCTTGGCAGGCGGGTTGGCGATCGCAGTGGATGTTGTCAATACTCGAGGAAGTGCTGCTGCCCATTCCCCCGTTATTCCATCAGTCGGCTCTTACGACTCCCGTGGGTAGAGAGGGGTGGAACAATTCTAAAGCACACGGCCTAGAAAAATATATACTACTCTGTCAAGAAAGTACCGGGAAAAGATCAATAATACACAAAATTTTTGTTATTCATCCAAATTTATTTTATCACCTTCAAAGTATGCTCCTTCAGAAACGATAGACTTACGCCAACGAATAATCCAATCATCAAAACATTTTTATACGCTGTTTCCGGAATTGAGTTCAATTCGCGCCACGAATTCTCCTTTTTGTTTTCTACCGATTGAAAACGGGTGCCACGAAGTGGTAATTTGAGTTTAGGAAAAAGAAAGAAGTTGGCCGGAGCCATATCTGGTGAATATGGTGGTTACTCGATGGTATTTGTTGAGTGTTTGGACAAAAATTCATTCACAATGATGGCCTTGTGCCTTCGCACAAGAAGGCGCATTAGCGCGGTTCAAAATCCAAGAATTTTCTTTCCACAAATCTGGCCTTTTTCGTCGAATTTGCTCTCTTAAACCCCCATTACGCTCAAAAAATATTTATTATTTACCGTTTGACCTTCTGGAAAGAATTCCGAGTGCACAACACAAACAACAAAAGAAAATAGTTACATGACTTTGACTTTTGATCGACTTTGGCGTGGTTTTTTCGGTTTCGGTTCAGTTGGAAGTCGCCACTCCGAAGCTTGTTAACGCATGTCAAACTCGTAGACCCACGTGACGAGCACCAGAAAAAATGCGTTTCATGAATGTTGGGTCAGAATTGACTCGTTCTAGCATGTCCTCAGCGACTCTCATGCGATTGAGTTTTTGGAGAAAATTCAGGTCTTTTGGGACTAGCCGAACGGAAACATGTTTCATACCCAAGTGATTATTTAAAATGGTACGGATCGACTCGTGAGACACAGAAAATTCGGCGGCTATCTCTCTCAAAGTTGAATGAGGATTTTTAGCCACTATTTCCTTCACTTTTGCAATGTTAACTTCAGTTGCAGACGTTGATGGCCTACCAGAGCGAGGCAAATCTTCCATCACATCTCGACCGCTTTTAAACGCTTTATACCACTCATAAGCACGTGTTTTTGATAAAGTCGATTCACCGTAAGCCTTCTGTAACATTTTCAGTGACTCCGAACACGAAATTCCATTGGCGATGTAAAATTTAAGACAAACTCTTTGTTCGATGTTTTTGTCCATTATGAAATTTACACTAGATATGATATAACTAAAAACAGCACTGTATTTAATATAAATAAGAGATGCAACTCAAACTCCGCGCAAAAATTGATAATTGGCGCGATTGTGCCAATAAACAAAAATTTGAATTTGGAACCATAAACAAATCATCCATTCCCAATACTTTCTTGACTGAATGTAACCTACCTAATTACAACATTCTACAGCGCATTTAAATTATCTTTGTGTAAAAAAGGCAAAATCTAGATCCTTTTCTGGGCTCCAGACTATATATTTTGCCAAATTTCATGATGATTGCTTCAGTAGTTACAAAGTGAAAGCGTACCTAACAAATAAAAACAAAAAAAAAACACTCGCATTTATAATATTATTATCTAAGTATTAGTTAGTAAGGAACAAGGGTGAATTAGAAGCAATTTTATAGTTAGAACTAAAAAAAAAAATTGTATGATATAAACCACATTTTGTAATAAGACCCGGTATAATTATATATAACATAGTGGTAATATAGTATATTTTTAAAGATTCGTGAATTGCACACATATTAAAAAAAAAACGGGTCTTTTTTTCGGGTATTAATTAGATCAAATTTAACTACCTTTAGCTCGACGGCTGCTGCAACGCAGTTGAAACATCGGGCTAAAGGTAGTTAAAATTTGACCTAATTTATACGCGAAAAAAGACCCGTTTATGTTACTTTAAATAAAGTAAAGGGATATGCCCAAAAATGCCTGAAACGGACAGTAACTATTAATAGTCCTTAATTCTATTTAGAATAAAATATGTATAATGAAATAATTCTCAAGTTTGTTTCACTAGGGCAAAAATATAACGACCATTAAAATATTAAACTTGATATCCGTCTAATTCATTAATCTTATTGATTTTTGGAGTAGGATAGAATTAGTCCACAGTTATCATTATTTTGATATAATTCAACCTATATGTACCGTAAACATAATTAAAATAATATATGCGTATCAATATAAATTAAAATTAAATTATTTTCAAAATAGAAAATGTATCGTGGCTGTATATGAAACACCATGTCCTGTGCCTTAATGACAGTTTGACAAATTGCATCAAAGAGTAGAATAAAGCAAGGAGTAGAATAAATAAAAATAGATAATTGCATTAAACACAAAGTGAAAAATGTGAAATCGAAAATAACAGTCAGGAGCAGGATCCTGCTCCTGACTGTTATTTTCGATTTCACATTTTTCACTTTGTGTTTAATGTATAGTGCTAAGCATGTCAAATGCTAAAAATATATATAAAAATATCTAGATAATTGCATTACTTATACTTTTTAGCACCGGCGCGGTACTAAATTGATATTTATCCTCCTGCTCAGTTTATTGATGATGATGATGATATTAGTTTTTTAATGATGAAACAACAAAAATCGTTTACGTATAGCTGTTTTATTATTGCATATTAAATTCCTCTGAATTTCTTTGAATTGAACTCCTCTGAACTTCGGAAGACACGTTAAGTAGATAGGTCCCGTCTGTCAAATAACTTCCTGATTGTTGTTAAATAGTTAGTGCCGTTAATTTATCACAATTATGTGAGTATTTTTGTAATTAATTTTATTGCGTACTGCCACCATACCTACGCCATAAATAGTAACCATTGGTAAATAGCAACCGTCGCTCATGGACTCAACTATACCGAGAGTATTGTCAAGCCGCTGTTTACCATTTCATTTCACAGCTATGAAATGAAAGAATAAACGGATATCTCCTGCTACAACCAGAACACACCGATGTGCTTCATGGCCGATCACACGGGAGATGGTGATACCAACCCGCTCGGGCCTGATAGCAAGTGAGTACTCAAACTTGGTACCCAGCCCTACCACCAATCATGGCTTACTTTCCTTAGTCGCCTCGTACGACACCCGTGGGAAAGAATGGGGTGGTGAAGGTTAGTCCGTCACCACACAACAATTGTGGTTTTTTTACAATCATCGCCGCCTAGTGAAGTAAAACATTATTTTGAAGAGAAAATTTTCTCAAGGGCTCGTTGCATTGCGTCAGTGTTAAAGAAGTATGTGCAGGTAACGAGATATCTATATTAACCAGAAAAACCGGATTTTAGGTGGGCTAGGGGGAAGTTCAGCTACCACGGAATAAATGTAACATAGTACCAGTGGCCCGCCAACTCAGGCGGAGAGATGGCACATGGCGGGTTTTTAAGTAGGTGAGACCCTCACACTAACCTGTTTATTGCCTCGAACGACGAGGTGTGCTTACATTATTAGTTTAGGTACATATTTGCCCGCTTTAACAAAAAAAAGGGAGATGTTCAGCTTTCGTTATAGCTAGTTTTTGTTTAATTGCTTTCCATCTATTCTATTCATTGTAGAGGAATAGAGCTGACTGGTATCACCGAAATCATGAGCCGTGGTTGTCACCATTAAGTAGAAAAAAGAACCTCACTAATATGGTCTTAAAGGAGTCTTTCACTTCTACGAAATCTATCGAGTTGAATTTATATTTTACCATCTCTAAGTTTCGAATATACAGCACTTATAGTTTTAGTAACCACTTAGTATTAATATTGAAAATGTAATAATAAAAATAAAATACTCACAGTTATATTTACGTTCCAGTATGACTGTTCTCTAGTGACACATTGAGCGAAATGTGCAAACTGCGCACTATAAACTAGGGTTCAGCAAAATAACAAAGCCTAACAAAACAAATATTGCTTCTCTAGTTAGTTCATTATTGTTATATGAAATATGATACTGCTATATTCACGCCCACAGTTCAACAAATTAGCTAGCTACACAACAAGCAAGCATATCAGGATTACATTGTAAGCTCCATTTTATGCCAAAACTACGTGTTTTCTGTGATAATCGTCACGGACAGCCACGGGCGGATATCAGTTAGTAAGATAATAAAATTCGAAACTATTTGCATCCTCTTGATAACTAACTAACTTATTATATATCACGCCATTTCCCTTGCGGGGTAGGCAGAGAGAATAGAGTGCCAAGAGGCTCTATTCTTGCATAAATCTCTCGCTTCCTCAACATTCATAACTCTCTTCATACATGCTCGCCGGTTTCGGAGACTCCTGACCTGACTCCACCTTTCTTCTATACATGACCGATTTGGTCTAGATAGGTGAGTCTCAGTCTCCCCCTGTACCTACATCTTTCTACTTTCGCATTGTATATCTTCTTAACCAGTCGCTCGTCCAGCATTGTCTCCACATATCCGAACCATCGGAGCATTCCCTTGATAAGAATAGTATAAATATTACATACCAGCTTCTGCTCCCAACTCTGTTCGCATACACTTCATTGGGTCAATCTTATTCTTACCTACTACTAACTCGTGGCATAGTCGGTAGTGTAAACGACTTCCGTGCACAAGGTCGTGGGTTCGGTTCCCACTCAAGACAATTATTTTGAGATGAACATAGATATTTATACTGCGTCTGGGTGTTTTCTATCTTATTATATGTATTTATTTACAAAAAACGGAATATATGTAATATATCCGTAATCTGATACCCATAGCACAAGCGTTAAGTCCAGAGGAAGTTGTGTGAAATTTCCGTGAATATTTATATTTATAGGTATTTATTGTATGAATATTTGCCAAAGGCTAGCGTTTAGGTTATATCTCAGGATCCCGATATCATAGCAGGATAAAAGGTATACTTACCAGTTTTTAAGTCTAGTCAAGAGCTATCAAATAATAAAAAATGGGTCTAAATCTACTCCATCGTTTTTGCGTGAACAAACAAACAGAGAGAACGGTAAAAAAATCTAAAAAAAATTTTGTGTCAGACACGCCTATACTTTAAAACCTCAGTGGTTTTTAGTTGCTATGTTACCTATATAATTCATATTTTTGTAAAACTGATAAATAAATTAAAAAAAAAAAACTTATCTATCTGTCTTCTTCTACCTATATCTATATACTATGATTGCTTGTACCGACTGACTGACGATCAACGCAGAGCCTAAACCGCTGGGGCTGCAAACTTGAAATTTTGGTAGTTGATACCAGATACCTAAGAAAGGATGTAAATTTCACCCCTAAGAGGGTAAAATAAGGTATAAACGGTTGTATGGAACTCTGTCATATTCAAAGTAAGAAGCACGAAATTTCAAATACCCTGTTTCTGGTTAAAAATAAATGTACATGTATAGCGGGATATTAAAAATAATACGACTAAGATGGTAAATGAGGGGTTGAAAGTTTATATGGGAGGTTCGTCACTTTTCAAGTAAAAAGCACAAAATTTCATATACCTGTTTCTGATTAAAAATAATATCCGTATACGTGTATAAACGATTGTGTAATTTTTACCCCTAAGAGGGTGAATTAGGGGTCGAAAGTTTGCAAATAAAGTTTGTTATTTTTAACTAAAAGAAGGAGCCTGAAATTCAATATTGAAGCATCTTATATAAAGTTTAAGTAACAAATATTATAAACTAGGTGCAACCCGCGGCTTCGTTTGCATGGAATTTAGTTTGTAATTTTTTTGCGGTACTCTAATTATTTTTCTAAAATAATAGTATCCACAGCTGCTACTTGTAATATCTGCTATACGCCAGTGAAAGTCCCGTCCAAATTGTTCCAGCCATTATGGATATTATTATTATTTAATAAAAAGCTGTTACTTAAACATTACAAACAGACATTTTCATTTCAATTATTTGTATAGATAAGTTTTTATTGCTTAATTCATAGTTTGCATTATAAATAAGTATACGCTCGATAGATGGCATTAGCACGTTTTCTGATTCGGGCTATTGTTTCGTTATGGCACTTATACTTAATTATTATATGAAGAGATAAAGTTAAACACACCATAGGGTGTACGTAAGAGATCATTGAAGAAATATCACACAGTTCCAGTGGTCGGACAATAATACAAACGGAGAGACAGCACACGGCGTGTTTATTTAGTGAATGAAGGCCCCACACTACACTGTTCGTTGCCCCGAACGACGGGGTGGGCGGTTAGATACCCGCCTTTACAAAAAAAAAGTGTTGTAAGTAAGTGTGTACCACTTTCGGCCTCCGATTGAAATGCTAAATATAAAGATTTATAGGAAAGATTTCCTTCATTAGTGACGGAGCTTGCCTGTAAAGGGCAATACTGTCTTTTGTATAACGCTCAAGTCTTGGCTAGAGAGGTGCGGGAAGAGATAGTTTCTCATGTAGCCACTCACTGGGATGATTTTTCTATCATGTCCCATGATACTGATGGTATTAATCATAATAGTTCCGATGAATACTTTGTTGATATGTCAGTATTTCATATATATGAAGGTTTATGTGAGTTAGTAGCAGCCAGACAAATACACTTGCCGTGTGTGGCTTTAGAATTGTCCCACCCCTCTCCACCCATGGGAGTCGTAAGAGCCGACTGAGGGAATACCGGGCGTAGGCAGCAGCACTCCCTTGAGTATTAACAACATCCACTGCGATCGCCAACCCGCCCGCCAAGCGTGGCGATTACGGCAATATCCCCCATATGAACGAAACATGTGGCTTTCTCTTGGGGAGGCCTATGTCCAGCAGTGGACTTCGATAGGCTGATGGATGGATGGATGGATGGAGACAAATACATCCGATATTGCAAGTATATCAATATTGAGAAATTTTGCATAGAAGGGAACCCCGTAAAAAGGCTTCCGTTTAGTTCAATACAAAACCAATCCCAATGACATTTTTATGTATATTTGCCTTAGTATGGATCTGTAACATCCTATCTTCAATCAGACATCTCTGATATAGTACACATTTTTAAGGAGAATCGTACTAAACTTCGCACTAGATTTACAAATGCTACTGGAAAGATAGAACTCAAAAAAACGAGTTCACAGTGCTGCAGTAATTAATTATCAATAAAACCATCTATTAGTACACAGAATAGCTGTAATTAATTACCTGAATAACCACCCGGATGTTCACAAAACAGCCGTTTGTAGGTACGACGAAAATAATCCAGAAAGACGATCGAAAAAGCGATAGCTTGCGTGGGAGGATATAACATTTTCTGGTATGATTGGCTACTTTACGAAACGTATAGACATCTAAAAGCAATTGGGAGGTGGAGATTGGGAGTTGCCGTCGGTGACTGCGATGGCTTAGCGCTCTAGAGCACTTCCCCACATTGGAAGGGACGCAGGTTCGAACCCCGCTCGCATTAAAGTTCTCTTTTTCCACTTTCACTAATAATTTGTTATTTAAAGTAGGTACCTAGCTGAACATGTCAAATACTAAAATACAGTACGAAAATGATACATTCGTTTTATAGAGCACAATGAGTTAGGAATACGTAAATTGTAACACCATTAAATTTAAAAGAAGAGGCGCCTGGTATATTGTTAGTGACTGTGTTCTCACTGGAAACTCACTCTTTAATTTGGATCACCAGTAGGTAATGTTATTAAGAAATCCTAATCACTTAAATTGTACATTGGAACAAAGTTACAAATCAAAGCTCTTTATAAAAACGTCGTAGGAGCCACAATAATTACGGAACGTGGTGAAGGAAATATTTTCACTTCACGAATACCGTTAATTCCATCAGAGTATCCTGAACAAATTAAAATTATGTAAAATAATACAGATCCCTCTTAATGTGTCCTTTGCCATAACAATTAACAAGTCCCTAGGCCAGTCACTGAAAATGACTGGCATCGATTTAAGTAAGGATTGCTTTTCACATGGAGAGATTTATGTTTCATGTTCCAAAGTGAGTTTTAGACGCAAAAGACAACACTGCAAACGTCGTTTACAAAGAGGTACTTACGTAATTAAACCTAAAATTTTGATGAATACTAAAATTTTAATTTCATTTAGAAATAGTATTTTTTAACAAAATCGTTCCTATTTCAATATTAATTTATTTGCGCGAGCGAAGTCGCGAGAAACAGCTAGTAGTCTATAGTACTACTAATACAGTTTTTTTTAATATCTTAAATGTACACACACAGCTCTATTACAGCTTTATACCTAATAGTTAGTATGCGAAATGAGCTAGTTTGTTACGCTTTCGGGCTGATACTACTAAAGCAATCATCATGATGCATACTATAATAGAGCTCAGAACAGAATATAGTCTAATTTTCATCCCGGAAAAGTGAATGGTTCCTAATAGATAGCTATTTTTGAGATAATTGTACGAATTCGATTATTTGACCGCAGGTGTATTTATATTGCACCCCTCATAAGCGAAGCGTTGAGGTGTGTACTATTCTCGTTTCACGCAGAAAAACTGTTTTTTATAACTCAAAATGTCTCTATTTATCATATATTGCACTTGTAAAATACACACACATATCAAGAAAAAACACTGTTGAAAAAACTGTTTGAAAAAGTTCTGTCTTGGACGTCCGTTTGTTATAGGTAATGTATGTTAACACGATAACGACCAAAATACTTTACTAATCGAGTCTTTTTTTTTTCTTTTACGAATTAGTATGATTACGAATAGAGCCCTATCACTTTTCACGGTCTGATTCGATTTGGTTTAATTGTTATTAAATAAACAAAAAAATAGTGAATATTTACGCTCGACTCAACACTAAAACCTATACGCTATACCTTATTTCGTGAGAACTATTCTATATACTATTTCTATAGACCAATATAGAAGTACTTTTTAAAATTAGCGCTAGATGACGTATAAGACACGAAAACCTCATTAGTACTTATTGAAATTAGCGCTATCTATGTGATTTATTTAAAACTACTTAGTAAAGCCGATACATTATTAGTTACTTATCAAATAAACAATTTTATTGTGAAAAATGAAGATTATGAGGCGTGCACTTTTGGATTTTCGAAAGTATTTTGAAATGCACGCGAATGGAGCCGGAATCTAGATAAAGTAATTTATAAAACAACACAAAAACTGCGGGATAGATTTCAATTAAATTTTCAAAGTTTTATTTCTTAGACAATTGGTTTTTGAAACAACGATTTTTATAAACACTAAGCGCTCAGTGATATGTGTTTTCTTGCCGCTGAGAATTGGGAACGAGACGGCTCTTCTACGTCTGCCTTATGATAATAATATAATAACCAATGCAAACAAAGTCGCGGGTATCAGCTAGTAAAATAATAAATGTGAAAGTTTGTAAGACGTCTGATAATTCGTGGCACAAATTTTACACCCCTTCATTCGGCGCAAAGAACGGGGTAGTGTGGGGCCCTCACTCACTAAATAAACTGTGTTGTAACTCAATTGGCGGACCACTGGAACTGTATATCATTACTTACAGTGATCCTTGTCTGAGCAACGCTTCCGTACACCGGAGTGTCGCAACTACGCGGCGGAGGTTTCCGGTCCACCCACCCGCGGCTTCAGTTAGGGTGGCATCAGGTGGGGTGCTAATTTGTCCGGTTTACCTCCTAGTGGTGCACCCCGGGCAACGTCGGCAGAAAGTCCCGCAAGGGCAAAAAGACGTCCAAGGGAGCGTCCCCCCAGTCTTCAAGGGACGGCTCGATGACGGGCAGCTCGGCCTGCACATCAGCTGCTGAGATGTCTGCTGAGGAGGGTGGCCTGACTGAGGCTGCCGAGAGTCAGCAAGCGCGGCCGGCAGAGGTGGTGTCGGAGTCGCGTTTCTGGCGCAAGCGCACCCTGTCTCAGGGGGGCGCTGCCTCAGAATCTGATTTGAGCTCGGCAGAGATGCCTCCCCCAAAAATACCCGCAGCGGCTAGGGGTCGAGGCATCAGCCGACCAGGGACGCCGACGAGAATGGGCGACGACGAGAATGGGCCGCCTACTGCGGCCAAATTCGCTGAAAGAGCCGCGGACAGCGTGGCCATAATTTCGACGGTGGCCATGGGCTCGAGAAACCTCAAAAGCAGTTTCGTCCGAGGTCTTAAAATCGCCGCCACGGAACTGTCTAACGTGGTGGAGCGGCTTGTGGCGGAGGTAGCCGACCTTGGGGCGCGTAACGAGCGCCTGGAGACAACGGTCGAGGAGCTGCACCGAGGGATGGCCAATATGAGAGCCGAACTTGGGCTCCCTGAGGCCATCCCGAGTGCCTCGGACACTGTAATGCGGGTCGAGCCTGGTCTCCCCGCGACCGCCTCGCCGCCGCCGCCGCGACCCCGCCCTGCCTCGGCGACCGCCTCGGCTCCGTCGGCTGCTCAGTCGGGCCCTGTAACTGCGCTGGAGGACGAAATGCTCCGCGCGGTTATCGACCGCATGGAGTCGGTCTTTGGCCCGAGATTCGAGGCCCTAGCCGCAAGATTGCCGCCGGAGCCCCGACTTCGGCCGCCGCTTGCGGCTGATAAAAGAAGGGCTGCAGCGTCCTCGGCATCGACACCTCTGCCGTGCCAGGGAGGACATGTGTCTTTTGCCGCGACGGCGGCTAAACCACCGGCGGCCAAACCACCAGCGGCAAAACCTTCGCCGGCCCCTGTGCAGGGAAAGGGCCAAAAAAAGCCCAAAAAAAAAGGAAAAGGCGGGACAAGCCCCGAGGGGTCAGCCCCAAGAGGAGTTCCCGCCTCTGCCAAGCGCCGCTATGCCTACGCGTTCTGCTGCGCCACGACGAACGGTCGCACCCTCGCGGGATACGGCTGTCGCGCCCCGGGCTCCTGCCCCCACCCCCACCACTGCTACGTCCTCAGACGGGGACTGGCAGGTGGTTGGGCCCCGGCGATCCCGGGCCAGGGATCGCGGCGCTGCCTCGGGGCGCGAAGCGGCGCCAACTAATCCGAGAGGAGAAGCCCCGAAGCCGCGGAAGAGGAAGCCGCGGAAACTGAAGGTCCCGAAGGCAGCTGCGGTGGTGATCACCGTGCTGCCTGAGGGAAAAGAAAAGGGCCTGACCTACGAGGCCGTCTTGAAGCGTGCCCGGCGGGAGATAAACGTCTCCGATCTCGGGGACGTTTCCGCTCGCTCCCGCCAAGCCCGGACAGGTGCTCGGATTTTCGAGTACCTGGGGCCAGAGGGCGCCAAGACGGCCGACGCAATGGCCGCGAGGCTGCTGGGCCTGTTCCCAGAGGAGAGTGGTGTCCGGGTCGCCAG
This sequence comes from Leucoma salicis, assembly GCA_948253155.1. Lineage (NCBI taxonomy): Eukaryota > Metazoa > Arthropoda > Insecta > Lepidoptera > Erebidae > Leucoma > Leucoma salicis. Next base: position 4,081,807 of record OX411820.1, on the reverse strand, counting down.
ACCCGTGAAGTGCGCCGAACTGCGCATTTCCGGGCTGGACGATTCCGTGACGGCGGAAGAGATCCGGGAGGCAATCATCTCGAAAACCGGGTCTCCCAGCAGCGCCGTCCGGGTGGGCACCATTCGCCCAGGTCCAGGTGGTGTGGGTGCCGTCTGGGTCTCGTGCCCTGTCGCGGCGGCCAAGGATTTGGTCGCTGCCGGTAGACTTCTGGTGGGCTGGAGCCCCGGCCTGCCAGGTGTTACAAGTGCATGGCGGTCGGTCACACCCGGCCGCTGTGCACAAACTGCTTTGACTGCAGCGGGCTTTGTTTCCGCTGCGGCCAGGCAGGGCACCAGGCGGCTGCCTGTTCTGCCACCCCACACTGCCCCGCGTGCGCGGCGGGCAATCGCCCCGCCTACCACTGTATGGGGCGGGTGGGGTGCAGGCCTCCGGCCAAGTCAGGCCCTAAGAGGGGGGGCGCCAAAGATGCGAAAAGGCAGGAGATGCTGGAGGGTCTCGAGCGTGACCCCTGGGGATGCCCGTACCGCGCGGCGCTTAACAAGCTCCGCGCCCAGGGCCCCCCCCTTACGGAGACCCTCCAGCCGGGCTTCCTCTCTGAGGTGGTCGAGGGACTTTTCCCTTCACGGGCGGTGCACACGCCCCCGGTTATGGCTCCGCCAGATGATGACCGGGAGGCCGACGACGTAGAGGTGCCGCCCGTGACGACGACGAAAATGGGGGCGGCGGCAGCGCGTATGCGAAGAGGCGCCGCCCCCGGACCGGACGGAGTTCCCGCCCGAGTGCTGGCCCTGGTCCTCGACCACCTTGAGCCCCGCCTCGGGGGACTGTTCGGCGCTTGCCTGGTGTCCAGGCGGTTCCCTGACTGCTGGAAGGAGGGGAAGCTCGTGCTCCTGCCGAAGCCGGGACGGCCTCCGAACACAGTCTCGGCCTTCAGGCCCATCGTGTTGCTGGACGAGGTGGGCAAACTCCTCGAGCGGGTAGTCGCTGCCCGCATCGTCCGGCACCTAGGAGCGGTCGGCCCCGACCTGTCCGACGCCCAGTTTGGATTTCGGGCGGGTCGGTCTACGGTCGACGCTATTCTGCGCCTGAAGGCCGCGGCTGCGGAGGCCGTCGCCTCGAGGGATGTGCTGTTGGCGGTGTCGCTTCACATCGCCAACGCCTTCAATAGTCTGCCATTCGGCTGCATCAAGGAGGCACTCCGGTACCATGGAGTGCCCCTCTACCTAAGGCGGCTGGTGGCAGACTACCTCGACGGCCGCAGCGTCCTCTTCGTGGACCGGGAAGGGGACGTTGTAAGGAGGGCTATGTCGTGCGGCGTCCCGCAGGGTTCGGTTCTTGGGCCGCTCCTGTGGGACATCGGCTACGACTGGGTCCTCCGTGGCCGGCTCCCCCCCGGGCTGGGCGTAATTTGCTACGCAGACGACACGCTCGTCACAGCCCGGGGCTGGACCCTCGAGGAGGCGGCAACGCTGGCCACCTCAGGTACCGCGGAGGTGGTCAGGCGGATCGAGGCGCTGGGGCTTAGGGTGGCCCTTGAAAAGTCGGAGGCCCTACTATTCCATGGGCGCCGACGGGGCCCGCCCGCCAGCGCCTCGATAACGGTCAACGGTGTGGGCTTCCCAATCCAGGCCCACATCAAATATCTGGGCCTGGTATTGGATGGACGGTGGCACTTTGACGAGCACTTCCGCCGTCTTGCGCCAAGGCTCGTCGTCCGCCCTCGGGCGACTGATGCCGAATTTGGGCGGACCGAGTCTTGCGTGTCGACGACTCTACGCGGGGGTAGTACGGTCGATGGCACTGTACGGCGCGCCCGTGTGGGCGGAGTCCCTGGCCGCTCGCAATAGGGCCCTTCTGTGGCGTCCACAGAGGGTCGTAGCGGTCAGGGCAATACGCGGGTACCGCACGGTCTCAACCGATGCAGCCTGCGCGTTGGCCGGAACCCCCCCGTGGGATCTGGAGGCGGAGGTGCTCGCCGACGTCTATCGGCGGGCGTCGACGGCGCGGGCGGGTGGCAGCCGCCCCTCGCTGAGCGCAATGTCATCGTGGCGGGAAGATGCCCGCCGCGCCACCGCCCTAAAGTGGAAGTCTCGGCTGGAGACGCCCCGGGCTGGTCTCTGGACCGTGGGGGCGCTCCAGCCGATCTTGGAAGAATGGGCAGGGCGGCAACACGGGATCGTCACCTTCCGGTTGGTGGAGTTTTTGTCGGGGCATGGTTGCTTCGGCAAATACCTTCACATGATCGCTAGGAGGGAGACGACCCCAGGCTGTCACCACTGTGACTGCGGCGAGGACTCGGCGCAGCACACGCTCGAGTCGTGCCCGGCCTGGGATGTGCAGCGCCGGGAACTCGTTGCAGTCATAGGCGTGGACCTGTCGCTGCCGGCCGTTGCGCGAGCAATGGTTGGCAGTGACAGGGCCTGGACCGCGGTCGCCACCTTCTGCGAGGCTGTCATCTCGCGGAAGGAGGTGGCGGAGAGGGCCCGTGAGGAATCCTCCTTCGCGGACCCGATTCGCCGCCGGCGCGAGGGGCGGCGTGCGCGCGCTTACTTGCGCCTGATGCCGCCCTAGCCGAGGCTGCGGACGGTGGGGTCGGGGAGTACCCTGCCGTCCGCGGAAGCCTACCGCGAAGGTGCGACGCCCAAGTGCGCGAGGCGTCGCTCAAGAGAGGGTGCCCGAAGGGGCAGCCGCCTGCGGATCGCGGTCGTAACGACGCGGTACCCGTGATCCACCGTAGCAAGGGCGGGTGGAGCCGCACGGTGGGTTTTTAGTGGGTGAGAGCCCCATTCACCCCGTTGTCTCCCCGGGCAGCAGGGTGTGCGGTAGGACATTTTTGCCCACCTAAAATAAAAAAAAATAAAAAAGGGTGGCATCAGGCACAGATACTCGTGCCCAGTTGCTGGCGGCGGTTCGTATCCAAGGCAGGGATCTTTCTCCCTGGCCCAATTCTTATCACCGCCGAGAATCGCTCTAACGACGCTGGGCAGCGAGAGATCCCCGCCTATTGACGCGACTAGTTCACGGCGCTGCTAGGACCAAGCTGGGCATGATCAAAGCGTGTTCCACACCATGCCCTTATCGCAGCCGCAATGGTGACAACACGGAGTTGTTTCCCTCCTTGCGATTAGGTGCAGGTGTCTGCTAAAGCGTCCGTGCCCCGACAGCACCTGCTCGAGTCGGAATGTAAGATCTCTGACCGTCACCCTGCACACTCCTCCAGCACCGGCTGGAGCGCCCCGTACTACGCGTATAATTTAACAGAAACAAAGTACATCTAGACTCAGAACAATAATTTGTGGATCACACAAAAATTGTCTTGTGTGGTCCTGTTTTCTTATGGTCTAGGCGAGGCCTCTATCGTGAGTACCCTACTAAGTATATTTTGCAATATTGTTAAAATAGTACAAATTACTATTTGTGAATGATGAAAAAGAGAACATTAGTACGAGCGGGAATAAAAAAAATCACGCCATCAAATAGTATGAATTTTAATTGCAAAATTAAATGGCGTTGGTCGTTAAGACAAATGTGATGAGAAAATTGGGTATGACCATCAGGAAGTGTACGGTAGCTCAGTGGGTTAGGGCACTTCCCCGGATAGGAATGGACGCAGGTTGGGAATCGTACTAATGTTCTCTTTTTCCTCATTCACAAATAATAATTTGTACTCTAAAAGTAGCTGAGCATGTCAAGTGCTAGAAATATAGATCAAAATTGTTAAAACGGGTTTATACTTGAGTGGAGGTTTTATAACCAATGCAAAAATTAACATCATTAAAGTAAAACAAAAAGGTATAGATTTTTTTGTGATTTTAGATGTGTTTTGTGTGTGATAGCGTTTATGCACGTGTTCGTGTGTGTGTGTGTGTTCAAAATAGCTCAAAATAAATGGGCGACTACATGTAATATTATATTTTCAATTTCATAAGAAGATAGACGTATAGGTCATTTTCGTAAAAACTTCTTTGCCCTCTTCATATATATAAATTTTTAATATAACATTTTATAGATTTTTTTAGTATACTACGTGGGTGGCAATGAAGTACACCTGATGATAAGCAGTTGCCGTAGCTTACAGCAACACCAGAGACACTCACTCGTGGGTCATCGCCATTTCCAAGGAAAGAGATGAAATATACCTATAATATGACAAATCCAAAGAATGCAGCTCCCAAATTCATCAAAAAACTTAAACCAATATTTTGTTTGTATTTTGCGGGGGACTTTACTAATATACAATTTCACGGACACAAAGTACACCCAGAATCAGGGATCACACAAGGAGTTATCCTGTGTAGGAATCGAACCCACGACACTCGGGCAGGAGGCCGATGCCTAAACCACTCGGCTACTCTGTAATTTTTGTTAGATTCGTTACAGGTATAGATTGTAGGTACTGGACATAATGTCTTGTGTATCATGAATGTTGTTATATGACAAAAACCTTTTTAAGTAAAAGCTTTTAACTCGTATTATCTGAAAGCACAGCAACATTAAATTATTACATTAAATATTCAGAACGAAAATGGCGATCTTGCATAGAAGTTATAACTGGTGTCAACTGATAAACAATCATTTAATGTACTTAATCAAATCTTTGGTTACGCTAAATCCCTGAGCATAGATTACCAGTTACTAAACACTTAAACTTTCTTCAGTAAGTTGCACATACTATATTAAGTGAATTATAATATATGAATGAAATAAAATATTGTTTGTTTATCTTCGTCATTATATTCAACAATTACTTCAGGGAAATTTAAAATAAAAATCATTATATATATTGGTACAAGATAGTTTATTTGAACACAAGTCAATAGTTATTAATTACAAAGATAAAAATTAAAGAATAACAACTAGAAACACTGGCCTTTATTTTAGATTCTACCAAGCATTATTTTAATACTGTAGTCTCAATTACAGCAATAAAGCTACAGTAGAGTCTTATAATTATACAAAATACCAATTTTAAACATAATAAAAAAAATATATAAAAAGGAGTGAAAACCTTAAAAGACCTTGAATTAACATAGAATTAATATAGGTAATATTAATAAAGATAAATTTATATTAAACGTATAAATGTTGTAATGTATGGGTAAGACTTATTTTTTGGACTTTTCAGAGTCCTCGTGCAAAGCGTGCCTCATAAACTTCCTTAAATAAAAATTTTGATCAAGCACTGCCTCCAAAATTTTTTGACTTGTCACCAACAACCTTTCATCAACCATTATATACTGAGAACTCGTATCCGTTAACGCTGCATTTTTATTAGCCACACAAGATACACCATCCACGGAATTAAGAGATTTTGTATCAATCAAAACTGTAGGCCTCATTCTCGAATAACCGTTGTTGAAGTCATGTATTGCTTTTGCCAGCCATTCACAACTCAAATTATTATTATCGATGTATATTAATAAATCAAATTTGTGACCATACCAACTTTTGTAGTCTAAAACTTGCATGCCGTTTGATCTTACGGACAAAACTTGAAGAGACTTTAAATCTAGCAATAATTTCGAATCCAGAAAACGGATTCCGTTATAAGACATATCTAAACTTCGAAGGTTAGATAATCCTTGAAATATGCCGTACTCTAATTGAGTTAGTTGATTGTAACCTAAGCGAAGTGTTTCTAGGTGGCCAACTGTATGGAATGTAGATGGACCGATATGCCTTATTTTGTTATGGCTCAAATCCAAACTGCGTAGACTTATTGGTAATAGAAACGATGATATATTTAAGTCCCGAATTAAATTTCTGCTCATATCCAATATTTTTAAATCAGTCTGGTGTCTTAGATCTATACACTTAGTATCCGAAATATTATTAGAATGTAAAATTAAAGTAACCAATCGTATACCATCCCCAAACGGCACATTTAACTTAAATAATTTATTATTAGAAAGATCGAGAATACCTCCATCAGGATGAAACATAGTTATATGGATACTGTCCAGCTTTTCTATGTCATTATTAGTCATATTCACTACTTTTAATCTATTATTATTTTTGAAAGTCATATCAGGTATAAAATCTAATTTATTGTTAGATAAATCAAGATTTTGTAAGTTATTCATCAATAAAAAGCTCTTAAAATGTAAATGCGTTATCGAATTACTACTCAAATTTAAATATTTGATAAAACTAAGATGCACGGCGTTCACTAAAAAAGATTCTATCTTATTATTAGCTAAATTAAGAGATTCAATACGTATTAAAGACTGAAATGCATTGTATTCTATAATTGATATAGAATTCATCGATAAATCTAACTCTGTGAGTATTTCGACGGAATGCTTATCAGCATTTCTACTATATCTATGTGAGAATTCTTTGCCGATTCCATCACGAATAACAGATATACGGTTTTCTGAAAGTATTATTTTGCAAATTGAATGATTACTAAAATGATCCCAATGCCTAGAAAACATTACAGGGTTTATATCTTTTAATTGGTTTTTGGAAACATCAAAAGTTTTTAAATGTTCTATTATTTTTAATGATGCATCGTCTATATTTTGTATATTGTTGCCCCGAAGATATAAATGATTCAAATTCAAGAGATTATTTAGCGCGCCATTTAAGTTTTTTATTAGATTATTATTTAACTTTAACACTTCAAGATTCGTCAAGTTATAGAAAGGCTCTTCAGTGAGGTCAAAAATAGCATTATAAGATAAATCGAGTTCTTTTAATGAAGTCAATTGGTCAAAAGTAGATCCGGGTACATCTTTAATTGCGTTGTATGCTAACGACAATTTTCTGAGTTTGCTGGGAAACTCAAACTGAAACAATTCTATTTGCTGCAGCTTATTGTGAGATAAATTAAGATCTTCAAGGCGATTGAGATAATAAAACGGAGTGCCTATTATTTCCTCTAGTCCTATGTCAGCCAAATATAAAGTTTGGAGGTTGGTCGTATGCTTCAATATAGCTAGGCTGGTCGTTTGCCAATTAGCAGATATTTTAAGACTTGTGATAGTTTCCAGAAAGTCAGTATCTGTATTATTATCAAATTTTTCAACAGCATTATTAAGATTTACTTGTACAATAACAGGATCATTGGTGGATTCAAGGCACTTGCTGGGTAGAGGAAGACTGTGGATTGTGCCAATACAAGTCATCCGGAATTCACACGAGCTGATTGCGTGAATCTTGTCGTAAGGGCAATAACACGATGCCAGAGAGACCCCCGCCATAAGTAAGATAATTGTTTTGAAACCTGAAAATAAATTGTCGTAATAAGATAACTTTTCAGCAATTTCTGTTTATGTAACACAAATTCTTAGGTTAAGTGACAATATAAGAATACCACTTAAACGGTCTAACCACTTTCAAGTAGAGCTAGTGAAAGGCGAAGACCGTTGATTAATTACCACTTCTCTTTACTGACGCGGACTGAACTTTACGGCCAATACTGGATAATCCCAGAATGCCCAGTAGAAATGATGTTAATTTATTAATTACATTTTCTACATTTTTCCTGTTTAACTCTACGTGATATTTTTGTTTTGTTTTTTTTATTACTTTAAGAGTTATCTATTTGTCAGTTCTCAAATATTACGATGATATTTTTTATCACTTTACAAACATACAATTTCGCGGACACAAAGTACACCCAGACTCAGAACAACCATTTGTGGATCACACAAAGAGTTGTCCTATTTGGGAATCGAACCCACAACACTCAGATGGGAGGCCGGTTACCTAAGCCACTCCGCTAATTATTATTGCTTAGAGAATTACTACTTTTACTCCAGAAAAGGGCTATACGTGCAATTAATAATCTAGGCCCAAGAGCTTCCCTTAGAGAGAAATTCAAAGAAATAAATATTCTAACTGTTGTGTTACAATATATACAATATAAAAATTTGTTACATGTCAAGAAAAATATCGATAACTTTGATAAGTACAGTGACGTTCATCATAATTATTACTAGGAACAAATGCAATTTTATTGCACATAGTACTCGTCTCCACAGAATTAGTAGATATTTCATGGGGCAATGTATACGTTTCTTCAATAAAATTCCCGAAAATATCCGAAGCATGCCTTTGGATAAGTTTAAGAAAACGGTAAACGTCAGACTAAATAGTATTATATAAAGGTTATTATACAATTTCGGATTATCTGAAAGATAAAACAAAATGGCTTTGAACTGCTCCTCATTTTAAAATATCGTTTTAAATGAGCACGTACCCCTTCTTATTTTATTAGATTGTTTTTTTTTTCCACAATATTGTATGTTCTGGTGAGCACCTACTTTAGTTAAGTATAAATTCAAACATTGTAAGAAATTTAAGATTTAAAAAAAGGTGGCTCATGAGTTTCTTGTCGGGTTCTTCTCATGAAAAGCCTTACTAGGGAATCCGGCCGCTTGTGGCGATTGCAATCGCGACATTGCGGATGCACTTGCCTCAAGCGCTCGTGTTAGTTATGTATTAGTAAGTAACTTTGACGATTTTAAGTGCTATTTTAATAAGCCTATGAAATAAAGTGATTTTTGAAATTTGAGTAAAAAATATAGAGGAAATTTAAATGTCTGAGGGATTTTCTCGATGGCTTGTGAAGTCTGCTAACCCGCATTGATCCAGCATGGTGGACTAAGGCCTAAACTCCTCTCTCATTATAGAAAGAGACCCAGGCCCAATAGCGAGAAAGTAAGGGTTAAAAAATACAATTAAAAATTCCCTTACCTTGTAACATCCTGATATATTGCTCGACACCTGCAAATTAAAAAAAAAAAGATTAGTAACACTAATATTTGTTATTACATTCGATAAGACGTTATTTTTAAGATATAAACTTTTAAATATTTTTGCTCTAACTGCATAATAACATGGCCATTTATTTTTCCGTTAAAACGAGACACCAACTACAAAAAAAAAAATCTTAAAAACTAATAAATGTAACTGGGTTTTTTTCAGATGTCCACAATTTATTTATTATTACATACGGTGTTAGTTAGCAAGTTCAATTCTTACCGAAATAAATCTATATTGCAGTGATAACTATCTATTATTTTATAAAGCTTGTTGTTAATTAGATTTTCACGCAGGGTAACTCTTTGTGTGATTCACAAATGGTTGTTCTAAGTTTCAATGCATTTGTGTCCGTGAAATTGTATATTAATAAAGTCTACCGCGTTACAGATATTATTCTTGAGTGTAGGGTGTTAGCTTTAAAATAATGTATATATTCCAATTAATAAGGCCACTTACCTGCAGCGATACATTTACGGCGCAATTAGAACAAACTCAAAGTCCAACTGAACGTCGAGCAATACAATTCGATGCTTGGAATTTTTGCTGAACTTATGTAATTAGATACTGAGACAGTATATAGACTAGGATTTCTTATCGCTTTTAATAAACATTACTGCCTATCAAATAATATCTCAGAGAGGGCATTTAAACTATGTGCTTACTTTACCTGCCTAACTTACTTTACCTTTCGTGAATTACACTTAATAAAAATTTACAATCATGCATTCTTTATTTCTTTATTGTACACACACATGAGTAAATAGATACAATAAATATAAATGATGTACAAATGCGAGCTTCATTCAATACTGAATTTTCTACTAGCAAACCCTTAGAGTAGTAGAGGATTATATTTAACACACAAAGAGTAAAGAAGTGTACAACACAAGAAAAGTAAATATTTGATTTATTCTAAAATACATAGGTAAATACAAACAATAAATAAACATAAATTTAAATAAAATTCATACTAATTATATATATATATATTGAGGTGATCATAGTCCGGAGCGTGCTCGTCGTGATCCCTGCCAGCCTGTAATCCACAGGCTGCAATCCGGCTCGAATGCATACCGCAGTGCGGGTTAGGGCGTGCCCCAGAGGCGACGCGTACCGACCCGCCCCCGTCGGTACGAACAACGGCAGATGCGGCGATGGGGGCCGCCACCCATCACGCCTTGCCCAGTTTGGCGAGTCGAGGGGAGCAGAGTGTCGAGTAGGCACGTGGAATGTAAGAGGTGGTGTGGAAGATAAGTTACACGAGCTGGTAACCGTCATGTCGGACAAACAGTTTGATGTGCTCTGTATAACAGAGACCAAGCGAAAGGGTAGCGACGCCTGTGATCTTCCTAGTGGCGGGTTAGCTCTGTGGTCTGGTGTACCGCAGAGCGATCAGGCCAGCATGGGAGTGGGGGTGTTGCTGTCCGCTCGCTTGGCCTCAGGTGTGGAAGACACGGAAATACGGAATGTTTGATCCCAGACTTCTATGAGTCCGAATAAAACTAGGTGTCACCAGTGTCTTCATGGTCACAGCTTATGCTCCCGTAGGTTCTTCGGTGGCATCGGATCTAGAGGGATAATGTTAGGGAAGTTCTGGATTTGGCAGAAGCTAGTGAATGCGTGATCGTATGCGGAGACTTGAATGGATGGGTTGGGATCTGACATAGAAGAATGCTGGAGAGTATTGAAAGATAGTATGGTAGATACAGCTAAAGAAGTATGTGGATGCTCAAAGAAGCATAGGAAAGTGAAAGGTGATGCATGATGGGATACGGAAGTAGCAGCTTCCGTAGACCAAAAGAAGAAAGCGTGGCTGGACTATGTATCTTCTTTGAACCTGAGTGCAAGTATGAAAGAACAGAAGAAAGAAATATACCGGCAACGTAAGAATGACACCAAAGCCTTAGTGAAAGAGAAGCATGATAGAGCAAATATGATTGCAGAAGAAAGGCTGACCAAAAACTTTGAGAGCAACACCAAACTGGAGGAAGGTGAAGAAATCTCGTAGTGGTTGGTAAGCTTTCAGAATGAATAAAATAAGGTCTAAACGTGGAAATATTCTTACGCAAACACAAGATTTGTTAAGCCGATGGAGTGAATATTTTGGAGATATGTATGCGGATGTTCAGGGTGATGCTGGTACCACATGTGATCTAACAGATCAGCATTCGATACCGGCATCCTCTGATGACATTAGTATGGAGGAAGTTGAATGGGCGATTAGAAGTTGGAAAAATGGTAAGGCAGCGGGTATTGATATGGTGTCTGCTGAGATGATCAAGCTTGGAGGCTCATGTGTCTGGAATTCTTTCCTGATGCTTCTCAATTTATGTTGGAGCTCAGGAATGGTTCCCAAGGACTGGAGAAGCGCAGTCATCATGCCCTTGTTTAAAAACAAGGGTTCACGTTATGACTGTGCGAACTACAGAGCTATAAGCTTGACCAGTTTGGCAGCCAAAGTGTACGTTAAGATTGTTGAAAGGAGAATGAGGATGGTGTCTGATGAATTTTTGTGTGAGGCACAAGGAGGTTTCAGGTGTGGACGAGGATGCATGGATCAAGTGTTTTCTCAGCGCAACATTGTGGAGAAGCATCTGGCTGTAGACCAGAGGGTTTTCTGCAGTTTTGTGGATTTGGAGAAAGCATTTGACACTGTTGTACGAAAGGAACTTTGGGACATTTTGCCGGAGTATGGCATAAGCGGTAGACTGCTACAAGCGGTGCAGTCCAACTACATGGACTGCAGAGCTTGTGTGCGGCTGGATGATGGAATGTCACCCTGGTTTGACGTCAATGTCGGCGTTAAACAGGGCTGCGTTCTATCAGCCAGACTGTTTATCATATATCTGGATAAATGTCTACAAAGGTTGAATGAAATGAATGTGGGAGTTCAGATGGGCGACTTAGTGGTTAACTCGCTGCTATATGCAGATGATGCGGTCCTATTAGCGCAGTCTGCGACTGACCTGCAAACCCCAATCGACGTAATGGCAGAAGATTGTAAGAAAAGGGGCCTACGTGTGAATGTGAGCAAAACCAAAGTAATGGTTTTTGAAAGAGAAGAAGCCAGAACAGATGGCAGAATAGCAAAAGGAAATGGTGTGCTAGAACAAGTGGATGATTATGTATATCTTGGATGTGGATTCAGTCGGGATGGAAGGTACACCACTGATGTAGAAAGAAGAGTGAATGCGAGGAATAGAGTGAACGGAGCATTGGGACAACTTCTCGGCAGCCATCACCTCAGCCAGAAGGCACGTGTCGCAATACACAGCGCAGTGCTTGTCCCAACGTTATTATATGGAAGCGAGAGTTGGGTATGTAAAAAGGAGCAAGAGAGTAAAATCAATGCAGTCGTAATGCGATCTCTGCGGAGAATCTATGGAGTGAGGCTGACTGACCGCATTCGTAACAATGGCGTAAGAGAGCGAGTAGGTAGGAAAGAAAGTATTGGTGTAAAGATGCGAAAGGGAATGCTCCGATGGTTCGGACATGTGGAAAGAATGCCGGACGAGCGACTGGCTAAGAAGATATACAATGCGAAAGTGGAAGGATGTAGGTACAGGGGGAGACCGAGACTTACCTACCTAGACCAAATTGGTCATGTATTGAAGGAAGGTGGAGTCTCCGAAACCGGCGAGCGTGTATGAAGAGAGTTATGAATGTTGAGGAAGCGAGAGATGTAAGCAAGAATAGAGCCTCTTGGCACTCTGTTCTCTCTGCCTACCCCGCAAGGGAAATAGCGTGATGGTAAGTAAGTAAGTAAGTATATATATATATATACTTATATAGATGCATAATGATGTAAATAAATATAATATCTATATACTAAATACATACTTATTGACTGTTAACAAGCGATAGAAAATGTATTTTTAATTTCGTCTTGAAAACGTACAAAGACGTGCTTTCGCGTATATTTTTAGGAAGATTATTCCAGAGCCGAACCGCTTGCACAGTAAAAGAGCCATTGTACCGACTAGAATTGTGACTAGGAGTGCGTAATAAGAGAGAAGAAGAAGTGCGGCATGGCTTACCCCGAGGGACAAGATACTCAAAGCGGTCACGCAGGCAGGAAGGGGAATGAGGATTGTGTAGAATAGAAAAAAGGAAAGAGAGAATGTGAGAATCCCGTCGCTGCCGAATAGGCAGCCACTTAACTTCACACGATACTCAGTGACGTGATCATATTTACGGAGACCGAAAATGAAGCGGATGCCTAAATTTTGCAGACGTTCGAGTCCTTAGCATCCAGGAAACAGATGTCAGCATAATCTAGCAGTGGTAGAAAGAGGGACTGTGCAAGAATAACTTTGGTTTGAAAAGGCAGGAATTTCTGGAGACGCTTGAGCGACTGAAACAAGCAGAACATTCTTCTGCTAACCTCTGCAATGTGATTATCCCAGGATAAGGAAGGAAATTGATCAAAAAGAACGCCTAAGTTTTTAGCACTTTTTGAAGGAACGATAGATACCGAGTCGTAAATGATAGAAGGAAGAGCCTGAAAATCTAAATTGTTAATCATGTATCTCCCACCAATAATGAGAGCTTGTGACATTCTCATCGTCTCTTATTCTTTTTTCAACCCTTTTACTGTCCTGCTGTTGAGCACAGGTCCCATAGTGAGAGGGATTGATGCCTTAGGCCTCCACGCTAGTCCAGTGCGGGCTGGCAGCCTTCATAAACCAGCGAGAATATCTCTCAGACAGGCAGGGTCTCTTAGAATGTATCCTTCACGGAGCAGTGATAATTTATAATTTTATAAAATCTTGAAAATTCAGAAGTGTGTGCTGTACGAGGTCTGAACATCGAACTGGGAATCGAACTCGATACCACTGTCTTTGGAGTCCTTGTTTTTACCACTAAGCTATCACTGCACTCTATTTTGGTTACGATATCCACATGGGACAAATATTCGCTATTCTAGGTATATACAAGTACAAATATTCGCTGGGCTCGTTGTAATTTGCTGCCGTAAAGTGCACGTTTATATATAGTTCCTCGTGACTCAAATATTATTACCTACTGCCTTTTTTTAAGACAACAATTTGTACTATGGAATAATCTGTAACTGAGACTACAATTTTACGTACAAAAAGTACATCCAAACTTGGAACACCCACTTGCGGATCACGCAAATAATTCTTCGTCGAATCGTACCCACAAAACAGGCTGGTATCTAAACCACACAATCGGTGCTAAAAAAATCAATAACAAATTTTAATAAAAGTATGTGTTTAGTTTAAAAAATTAAAAAACACAGGTGGTGTTTTCTATATCACACAATAAAAATTATATTATATTAATAAATTTTTAAACTGCATATTTATATATTTTTATTAAATAATTTTAACATTATTATTTAGTAGCAGTATTAAGTATATAATGCAAATAGTCACTGAAGAGATTCGCTATCCACCACCTTAAAAGTCGGACCCCAAACTCAAAAATCATAGTACCAGCCACTGCCTAACCACCGAAATATTTTAATATTCACCCCTTGGCACCATCGTCAGACCCTTGTTATTACTAACAATGTCCAATCTATCGTCGATAAAATACACCACAATATCCCAAACTGCACAGATGGTGGAATGGTTTAGATACCAGCCTACCGTCCCAGTGTTATGGTTCCCCACACAGGACAACTCTTTGTGTGATCCACAAATGGTTGTTTTGAGTTTGGGTATACTTTGTGTCCGTTAAATGATAAAAAAACATAGCATCACGCCTGTATTCCCCGAAGGGGTAGGCAGAGGTGTATTACACACCCACGACTCGCCAGCTATGTTAAATTGTATGTTTGTAAAATCCCCAGCGATACAAGGATTATTCCTTAGTGCAGGCATTTCTTAAAAAAAACGGTTTCTTAATAGTTACCCAATAATAACATTACCTACCTCTCTCTGCCTAACCTACTCCTTGCTCCATCATCAGACCTTTCAAACCCACCTATTCAACTTGCCAAAACCAAAAGGATAATCCCAAACTCGAGAGATTTACTGGTAGCCATGGAAGAACTCCACTATCCTTCTAACTTAGCTTCGTCATCGGACCGACCAAAGATATAAATCAAAATTATATAATAGTTAAAGGATTAGGATTGTTTATCAATAGGCTCGCCCCCTATTTCGTGGGACTTAAACATAGCTGGCGAGTCGTGGGTGTGTAATACACCTCTGCCTACCCCAAGAATACAGGCGTGATGCTATGTGTATAAGTATTGTTCCAGCACGAATGAGCCAGCTCGACCGGGGAAGTATCACCCTCTAACAGAAGATCAACGTGAAACAACGGTAGATAAACCTCCTTCTTTTTAGGCGGGATAAAATGTACCTAACCGCACACCCATGACGGTTCGGGTCAACGAATAGAGTAGTGTGGGGGGCTCACCCACCAAAGAAACCCACTGTGTGCCGTCTCTCCTCCTTTATTGGCGGGCCACTGGAACTGTTATATTGCTTCAGTGGTAGTAGATACACCGCCTTTTTTTTTGTTAAGGCGAAAAAAAATGTTCCTTCCCGCACACCCTGTCGTTCGGGGCAACGAACAGGGTAGTGTGGGGCCCTCACCCACTAAAGAAACCCATCTCTCCGCCTTTATTGGCGGGCTACTGGAACTATGTTACATTCCTTCGGTGGAGTAGATACACCGCCTGACATTTTCCTCTGGCGACGCGCGAGTGATGCCTCTAATGTTGCTAGCGTCTATAGGCTCTGGTAACCGCTTACCATCAGGTAGGCCGTACGCTTGTTTACCATCCTCGAAGTATATAAAAAAAAAATTAACTGACACGTTCATGTCAACAGTTCACGACTTCCCACTTTACGATGTCCTCAACCTCACGGATCATTTGAGTCAACCTTTTACCTACTCAAAATAGAACTTACTTACCTATTATTTCGAAAAATCTTCGAACTGGTCCACATGATCGCTATAGTCTACAGGAAACACAGCCGCACATTCAACTTCGCCGATCGTGGCATCGCGACTGACGTAACAAGGATTTAAGTCCACCAGCTGGAGGAGTGGTATATCACAATCTATCGACAGCATGAACACGACTTTTAGCTCGTCCCTGAAACAAAAATTAACCGTCCACTCGAGCTGACCGATTCAAGCTGGTGTTGAGGTTGTACTACCAAGTCTACAATAGGCATAGATTTAATATATATTACCATAGGTAAGAAGAGCTTCGCAAGAAGTTATTAAGTCGTTTTTATAAGTCCAGTTTTTTTTTTATTGCATTTAGTGGCAGACGAGCCACGGCCCATCTGATGGTAAATGGTAACCATCGCTCATGGACTCAATTATACCGAGAGTATTGTCAAGCCACTGCTCACCATTTCATTTCACCGATATGAAATGAAAGAATAAACGGCTATCTCCTGCTACGACCAAAACGCAACGATGTGCTTCATGGCCGGTCACACGGGAGATGGTTATCAACCCGTTCGGGCCCGATACCAAGTGAGTACTCCCACTTTTTACCCAGCCCTACCACAGTCAAGCAATGGATGATAATTGCTTACTTCCCTTAGTCGCTCTACACGACACCCGTGGGAAAGAATGGGATGGTGACCCTTGTATTATTAGTCCGTCACCACACGGACAAAACAAAAATAATTATTTAATAATAGATATATTTCTGAAACACAAAGTGAAAAATGTGAAATCGAAAATAACAGTCACGAGCAGGATTTGAACCTGCATCTCCTGGATACCGTCCAGATGCTTTGCCAATTCAGCCATCGTGACAATTGCTCCTGACTGCTAATTTCGATTACACATTCATACTTAACGTCTTCGGGTGACACATGCGCCATCTATCGGAAGTATTTTCATACATTATACCGACCAGGTAAACTTAATTTTACGTCACAGTGACTGTTATTTTCGATTTCACATTTTTCACTTTGTGTTTAATTTATAGTAAAGCTAAGCATGTCAAGTGTAAAAATATATATAAAAATATCTAAATAGATATATTTCTGATCTAGTGGTAACCTGTCTTATCCCAGCACGAATTGGCCGGCTCGATTGGGGAAGTATCACCCTCTCACAAAAGATCAGTGTGTAACAACGGTAGTTACGCCTACCGTTGTATTTCGTATGGTGAGTGAGAGCGCCGGAGACCCAAACCCCCTCTCTATCCTCTCCTTTTTATCCTTCCTATCCACCTCCTATCACTTTCCTTAGAGATGGCGACGTGCGAGTGATACCTCTGGTGTTGCTAGCGTCTATAAGCTACGGTGACTGCTTACCATCAGGTGCGATGTATGCTTGTTTGTTCGCCACCCATGCAGTATAAAAAAAAATATCTTGTGTAAAAATTGCAAGCACTTACATTATGTATCTATATTTACAGAGAAAGTTTATATGGAAGTATCGGTATTTATAATAAGAAAAAAACTGACGATCAACACACAGCCAAATATACTAAAACTACAAAGTTTAAATTTGAAATATAGGATTATTTTACATCGTAAGCATCTGCCAAGATTATGGAAATTCCTAATTTAAGGGGAGAAATGAAAAGAGGAGCTTTGTGTATATGAAGTCTTTGTTTTTTGTTGAGATAAATATACCTGAAATACAGTTACTGAGTCTAAACAAATCACGACGCAGTACATTTTACAAATTTTGCATTAGAGCTATCGTTGTCTTCCCAGACAGGTAGGTGTGCGGTAGGTACATATTTCCCACCTCATCAAAACAAAGTACCATTACCGATACCACAGTAAGAATAGCAAAGTTTACTGTGCCGATACGAAGCTCATCTCATTATAAATATAAATACATTACATTGTTGCTTTGTTTACTTACATATTCATGGAATTCTTATCAAGGGTCTCAAATTGCTTCACAGTGTATGCAATATGAACATTATCGTAAGGTGACGTTGCTTTGAATATACCCATCTGTAACATCAATACGTTTACTGAAATTGTCTATCTATACTATTATAAAACTGTAACAGAGCTATGTCTGTACATTTAAGATATTTGAGAAAAAATTACTATAATAGGCTATACATAAAGGCGTGTCTAAACACAAAACAATTTTTTTTAGAATTTTTGTCTGTTTGTTTATCTGTTTGTCTGTTTGTTTGTTCGCGCATCACACAAAAACTACTGAATGGATTTTGATGCAACTTTTTTTATTTGAAAGGCCTTGATTAGACTTAAAAACTGGTATACATTTTATCCCGCTACTATATCGGGAACCTGAGATATAACCGAAAAACTAGAAAATTATTGAAACTAGATTTTTTTTTTGAATTTTTTTAAAAGAACTACTAGATGGATTTTGATGCAACATTTTTTATTTGAAAGACCTTGATTTGACTTAAAAACTGATAGACATTTTATCCCGCTACTATATCGGGAACCTGAGATATAACCGAAAAAGTAGCTTTTGGCTGCGGCGAAGCCGCTGGCAAAGGCTAGTCTTTATATAAAAAGCGTGGAGTCCCTCCGCGTGGATGAAGTAAAACTTCGTAATGTGGAAATGAAAATATTCGAGTGCCACGCATTCACTCTCGCTCTGTCTCTTTCTATTCCCCCTTCCCAGGAGCGTTGAACGTTTTACTGCGGCTGTACACATTCGTCGAGACACCCCGAGACAGGCCGAGGGCGAGTGTGTATGGTAGCCTCGTCTAGTCTCGGGGCTCTCGCTATGTCCCGGAAGAGTGTCGGTTTTTTGTGCTCGAGTCAAAGGGTCTCGGTGAGTCTCGCGATAAAACGAGACCGCGCCTGTACACACTCGTTTGCTTAGTTGCCCACCAACTGCGTTCTCGTAAAGACGTGCTTTCTGTGAGCGACAACGATGTGTTCTAACGCTTTTTAGAAGCCTACTAAAGGCAACCACTATTATGGAATCCTAAGAATATCAGGCACAAGGATAAGCAACTATTACACGACGCTTGATTGCGGATAAGCAACGAATCCCCGTGGAATATTTAAAAAATATATATATTCCTGTTGAATAGTTAAAAAGTTCTTTTTCGCCATGGTTTAGTACCTACCATTACCTACCATTGTTTTGCCGACTGGCATACAGTACGGTTGTCTTTAAGTGTTCTCAATAAATAATTAAAAGTGGTGCTCAAAGTATATTATTGGTCCTTTATTAGTGTGCATTTCATACCGTTGCTTACAGTGCCATCTTAGACTTTATTAGTGTGCGATTTATTTAAGTACAATAATGAAATTAATAGTTATATCATAAACTTTAAAGTACTACTCCAGTGTTAGTTATGTCTAACCCAGGATCTAGTCCTTTTTGCCGTAGCGGACTGATTCGGCGAAGCCCTCCTCCAACTCCGACGCAACAAAACGCCCCTATAGAGGCTACTCCGCCACTACCATTGCCCGAAAATGATCCGCCGATTGAGATGCTTCCAACAACAGAGATCCAGCAATGGCTGAGTACTATTGCCGGATACACAAATGAAGTGTGCGCAATAGTGCTTGAGGGAAAAATGAACTCAGACCATAAGCTCCGCATCACTAATCTCTGCCGTAGGATCACAACTGGGACACATCAGATGGCCACATTCTACCAGTCCTTAAAACAACAAACGCAACACGCACAAATGACCATAAAACACCTTCGGCAACAACAAGATGTTGCTAGGTCAATCCAGGAATTCAAGAACGAGGTCATAGACAAGTTGAGACCAATGGAAAATAAGTCCTTTGCCGATATGGTTAAGAAAGGTGCAAACAACTACATTCGCCCGAATAACTTGAGCTCCCTTGCCATATATCCCAGCGATAAGACCAAGACTAGTGATGATACCAAAAGCCTAATACAAAAAATTATTTCGCCAGAAGAGTTAAAGCTTCAGGTACGTGGACTAAGAAAAGTTAAAAACGGTGGCATTCTAATTAGCACGGAGAGTAAGGGAGACATTGAAAAATTAGCAAAATCTGAGAAACTTGTATCCTCTGGCCTTACAGTCCAAGAACCCACTAAACGTCGTCCTAGGATCTCAATTATTGGTGTTCCTGTAGCCCTTATGGATAAAGAGGTGATCGAGTGTATTTACGAACAAAACCTTGCTGACAAGATGCCGAATACTACTCGAGAATCATTTCAGACGACAGTCAAATTGAGCCATAAATCGGGGAAGAAAAATACCGACACCTGCAACTTCATCCTCGAGGTTCCAGCCAGCGTCCGAAAATCTCTTATTAACCAAGGGTGCATCTTTATAAATTGGACATCGTGCCCAGTAAGGGATTTCACCATAGTGACCAGATGTTTTAATTGTCAACAATTTGGACACTCAGCGAAGTTCTGCAGAGAAACTAGCCCTACCTGTAATCACTGTGGTGAGTCGGGTCACTCCCACAAGGAATGTGTCAATAAATCATCTGCCCCGAATTGCGCGACGTGCAAACGTTTTAAGAGGAAATGCGACCACCAAACTGGTGACGTAAGTTGTCCAGCACGTATATACGCAGAGGCCAACTATATAAATTCAATTGACTATGAGGGCGCTTAAGAGCGTCACAAATACTTAGTTTCATAATCACTATTAACTTTAGTTTTTTTTTTTTGATAATATATCATAGTTTAATTAGCATGATTAATCAGTTACTAGTTGATCTAGATAAGTTCTCTGTATCTGAAAGTAGGCTTTGTAATGTTGAAGAGTGCAGAAATTTATTGCCAATAAATGAAAATACAATTACAGTGCTCACTCAAAATATTCGCATCATAAACCGTAATATGCATGGCTTCGAAGTCTTGTTGCATAGTCTTGCTTTAAGCTGTGATGTAATCGTCCTAACAGAATGTTGGCTGTCAAATAAATCAAATTATCTACCACATCTTGAGGGTTATGTTTCATACAATACTTTAGTAACTTTTAATCAAAATGATGGCTTAGTAGTGTATGTAAAAAAGGACTTAATAACCACTGTAGAAGAGCCACTTTTTCAGGACTGTAATTGCTTAATAATTAAAATAAATAACGATATTGTAGTCGTAGCTATTTATAGGCTACCTTCTCAAAATATTGAAAGTTATCTGGAGGCGCTTGATATTAATTTAAAAAAGCTATCGTCATTTAAAAACATTATACTAACAGTAGATATAAACATTAACATTGCTACCGGGAAAATTGATAACCATGCGCATAACTATCTGAATGTGTGTTCATATCATGGACTCCTACCAGCTCATAACTTCCCCACACACCAGAGTGGCTCATGCTTAGACCATTTTATTTTAAAGTCTAACAAACCATCTACAACACTTGTGACTAATTCTACTCTCACTGATCACCAGGCTATTTTATTATCACTAAAATTAACTCTATCTAGAAATGATTTCGCGCTTAGCTATTCAAATCTCAATATGAATAACCTTGAAAGTGACATACATAACATTAATTTTGAGGCCATCTATAATTGCAATGATGCAAATAACTCATTAAATATTTTCATTACCTTGCTACAACAGGTAATATCGAATAATACCTATACAACTAATTTCTCTAAAAAAATTAAAAATACGAAGCCATGGATTACACCCGGTCTTGTTCGCTGTATTAGAAATAGAGATAAGCTTCACCTAAAAGCGAAACATAATCCTGACAATGAAATATTGTTTTTAACCTATAAAAGGTACAGAAATTACTGCAATAATACATTGAAAAAAGTAAAAATACAACATGATAACATCGAGTTGCAAAAGGCGGGAAACAATAGTAAGCTTCTTTGGAAATTTATCAAAAACAATACATATACAGCCAGAATACGTGAACCTCCACTTGCCTTGCTCTCAACTGACACTTACCCCACTGGTGCGTTAAATAAGGTAAACAGATATTTTACTAACGTAGGCAAAAATCTAGCAACCGAAACCCTAAATTCCAGAAATTTTCATGTTCCAAACTTTTTAAATTGTGTTTATCACAGGGAGTTTTCCCTAAATTACTCAAAAAAACGATTATTATTCCCAAATTAAAATCAGGAGAAAACCAATGCATCTCGAACTATAGGCCTATCTCAATTTTAACAGGTTTGTCCAAAATTTTAGAAAAAATAATAAATACTAGATTAATAAAATATCTTGATAACCTGCTATCGGAAAGGCAATTTGGTTTTAGGGCTAAAAAATCAACAAATCAAGCAGTACACCAATTGACTGATTATATTACTCGCAATCTTGATAGTGGTAGGCATTCCCTGGGGATCTTCCTAGACGTTGCCAGGGCGTTCGACACCATATCTTGCACAAAATTGCTAAACAAACTGGAAATGCTCGGAATAAGGGGAATTCAACTCCAACTCTTTGCGGATTATCTCAGTGACCGATATCAATGTGTAAAAATTGGCTCATACACAAGTTTTGAGATTAAAAATGGTCCTTATGGTATTCCCCAAGGAAGTATTTTAGGACCTACCCTGTTCCTGATCTATATAAACGACCTGTGCCACCTAAAACTACAAAATGGTATCATAATGTCTTATGCGGACGACACAGCTTTATTATTTTCAGCTGAATCTCGTTCAGAAGTTTATAGGCATGCTCAATGTGGTTTTAACACAATATCTAATTGGCTTTACCAAAATTCACTTACCCTAAAAACAGATAAAACTAAATATATACTATTTACAATGAAAAATACTATCATACCGCTTACTAATCTACATATTTATTCGTATTTGTGCTTAATGTGTGCTGACACTGCATGCACTTGTCCCACTTTAACAAAAGCTGACAATGTAAAATACTTAGGTATAACAATGGATACAAATTTAAATTTCCGTAAACACATAGATTTATTATGCAACAGAGTGCGTAAATTAATATATATTTTTAAAAATTTACGTCACATAGCCCAATTTCAATTAATTAAACGGATTTATATCGCTTTGTGTGAATCTATACTAACATATTGCATCACTTCCTGGGGTGGGGCAGCTAAATATATTTTACTTCCTTTAGAACGTGCACAAAGAGCAATTTTAAAGGTAGCCACTTTTCGCCTATTAAGATCTCCAACACATGAACTATATATATCATGTAAGCTACTAACGGTCCGACAACTATTTATACTGCACATAATTCTAAAACAGCATGCTGATCTTCCTTTAGAACCAATTCCTCCAGGTAAAAGAAGGAAGGACCTAGTTTGTACTCAACCCCAGGCCAGACATGCTTTTGTGGACAGATTTTTCTTATTTCTAGGGCCCTTTTTGTATAACAAACTTAACAGGTTATTGAATATACATAGCGTAAATCATAAAAAATTAAAATCTATTGTAACAGAATATTTAGAAAAGCTCAATTACGCAGACACAGAGAAATTGCTAGAAATTACCAAATAATATTTGTATTCCCCTATATTCCTTATATACTAATTGTTTGTAAGCCTGTTTCAATATATTATAGTTTTATTTGGATATATTCAATTATTTAGTTAAAAGTACTTAAATAGAACACGATTTAAAATGTTCGGCAAAGCGATAGCCTAAAACACAGGTCTAACCTAGTTCAGGTAAGCTACCATAATTTATATTAATCCCTTTGTTTTTAATTTTTTCCTGTATGTTTATAAAATTATTTGTGAAAAATTTACAATAAATTAATCTATTTATTATTATTATTAATATATATTTTTTATGGTAAATGATTAAAAACTGGCAATAACTAATAAAAAAAATAAACGCCGCAATTGTTTTTTCCACATCCATCGCGACGGGCATCCGAAGTTCAATTGATACAACGAGCGTGTAAATGGTGCGCTCTCGTGTCAAGCCTCTACGAGACGAGAGTGGACGAGAGGTTCGCGAGACAAATAGACGAGTGTGTACAGCCGCCGTAACACAACAGTGCTTTCATACCCCCTCCATGGTATAGTTAAACATTTAACGCAACCTTGTTGAAAGTTGCATTGGAAGTTTCACTTCAATAATATACGTAATATTATAATTAAACTATCTCACCCGGTGAATCAACCTGGCGTCCGTGTGGTGTGTGTGGTGTGGTGACGGTCTAAGAATACAAGTGTCACCACCCCATTCTTTTCCACGTGTGTCGTATGAGGCGACTAAGGGAAGTAAGCAATTATCATCCATTGCATGACTGGTGGTAGGGCTGGGTACCAAGTGGGAGTACTCACTTGGTATCGGGCCCGAGCGTGTTGGTACCACCATCTCCCGTGTGACCGGCCATGAAGCACATCGTTGCGTTTTGGCTGTAGCAGGAGATAGCCGTTTTAAATATTTCATTTCATATCTGCGAAATGAATTGGTGAGCAGCGGCTTGACAATACTCTTGGTATAGTTGAGTCCATGGGTGACTGTTACCATTTACCATCAGATGGACTGTGGCTCGTATGCCACTATATGCAATAGAAAAAAAAAGAACTTCGAAAAAAATCTCCTGGCATACCAGCCCAGTTGCTTTGCCTAAAAATTCGGCTCGTGACCGTGAATTTTGATAACACATTCATTCTTAACGTCTTGGGTGGCGCTACAAGATTTTTACCAAATAATGACGCAGCTCTATAAATATTTTGATATTTTTTTAGCATTTGACATGCCATATATTGGCACGATAGCCGAATTGGCAAAGCCGTCCCAGATGGACGGTATTCCAGGAGATGCAGGTTCAAATCCTGCTCGTGACTGTTATTTTCGATTTCACATTTTCACACTGTGCTTGTTTATATGGCCAAGCATGTGAAATGCTAAAAAAATATATAAATATATTATAATGAATTAAATTTTGGCGGTCTTTAGAATTGGGTCATAATAAAAATGTACATAATACGGCGCATTAATTATCTCTATGTGAAAACAGCTATCCCATGGGAATCGTCCATTTTTAGGAATAAAAATTAGGCCAATATCCTTTTTTGGGTTCTGAACTACATGTAATTTTATGAAAATCGGTTGAATAAATATGGTTTGAATGCGTAACATAAATATAATATAAAAATAATATAAAAAGCGGTAGTGTGAGCGACTGCCGATCATGAGGTCTTGGGTTCGATCTCCGGGTTGGGCGGTGCTATTGAGCTTTTTCGTAAAACGAAAAATTCTCAGTAGCAGCCCGCGCGGAGTCTGGAAATGTACCCGGTAGACGGCAATAGGCTCGCCCCCTATTACGTGGGACTTAAACATAGCTGGCGAATCGTGGGTATGTAATACACCACTGCCTACCCCTCCGGGGAATACAGGCTTAATGTTATGTTTTATGTAAAAACTAGTTATTGTCTTTGTAGACTAAAATAGGACAGAGGTAATTTGAAATCCTGCATGTAGAAAATTTCTCTTTTTTTCACCTTCACGCAAAATTGTTCTAGATATTTTTTTTCTAGAACAATTTTGCTTCTTTACCTCTGGATCCAATCAAGTCAACTGAGAAAAAGTTACAGCCATAATACTAGCTGTATCAGTATATAATGACGCCTAAGACTAGTTAATAATTAGGTGATTTATTATATTTGTATGTTAATTAATTACGTACCCCAAAATTATGCCAACTAGGGCACATCTGTCCTATATCCTCTTTTGGATTCTGAATTATAGTATGCTAAATTTTATGATAATTAGTTGTATAGTTGTAGCGTGAAAGCACAACAAACAAACAAACGCACTTTCATACTAATATTATAAATGCGACAGTGAACTAGTTTGGAGCCTATAAAAGTGAATAGACTTTATATCATGGTAAAATGAATGGATTCCGTGGGAGAGCTATTTACATAAAGGTCATTATTGTACCCTTAGATTAATCATCATTCTTATAAACGTCATAAAAATCGGGCGGGAGAGTGTGCGTGACAGCTGTCATTACGCTTGTGCAATTTGTGCTTGTGTGCGTGCGTAATGATACCAGTTTCAGTGGTAGTGTTAAATTATGGGAAAATTATATTACCATAGATTCAAGACATTCTTATACTACAAAGTGTTTCGTAGGTATAAAGTCAATTATCTCTTTCTATTTACTCTCACTACTATATACTAATACTCTACTTTGCCGTGTGGGGCCGACACCAAGAATGGAGCTATTCCCCTGTACCCTGTCTCTTCCTATGGGAGTCGTAAAAGCCGACTAAGGGATTACCGGGGGACCGGGCAGCAGCGTTCCCCTGTGTACTAATAACATCCACTGCGATCGCCAACCCGCCTGCCAAGCGTGGCGATTATGGTAAAACCCTCATTTTGGGGAGGCCTATGTCCAGCAGTGGACGATGAAAGGCTGATGGATGGATGGATGGATAGATTTACTCTCATAATCTAAATATATTATAAAAAATATATACAATATATAACCTCTTCTTTAATGAGAATACTACTATAACCCACGACAATTATAAATTTAAAAATGTAAACAATCTTCATCGATAAAGTAAATAATAATATTACAAATAGTAACATTGTAATTAATTCCGAAAATGACGACCCGGCAGCTTTATGGATCAATTAAAAACGCTAATAATTATGTTAGGTAATGATTCTATTACTCTCTATCGTTAAAATATCATCCACTTTGCAAGATTACGCGGGAAATTTAAGTTCATAAACTGGTATCACATAAAAAAATACGAATTAAAATTAATTTACTTTCGGAATATTTAAATGACTTATTTAGCCAGTTATTGTATAAAATAATGTTACTAACCAATGATAAGAGATATCTTTAGTGCTCATTTTCCGATTTTTGTAGTTTCGGCACACTTTAATTATACACGTTGACATTTTAAATGACACACTATTGCTTTTGGATACGACCTTGTCAAGTGACGTCACGATTGACACTAACAGCATTGGGGTGAAAAGTTCACCCCAATTTTTTTTGACGCATTTTTACACAACGCCAAGGCTCCATCTAGATATATCATTAATCTAAGATTGTACCGTAACGTGACGTATATCTTGAGGCCCTCTTGATTGAAGTCGCGGTTAGAATTTAGTCTATACTATTATAAAGCTGTAACAGAGCTACATTACTCACTGCTCAGAGTACATTTAAGATATTTGAGAAAAAATGACTGTAATAGGCTATATAGGCCTAAATAAAAAACATTTTTTTTTTAATTTTTGTCTGTCTGCTTATCTGCTTGTCTGTTTGTTTATTCGCGCATCACGCAAACTCTACTGAACAGATTCTGATACAACTTTTTTATTTGATAGTTCTTGATTAGACTTAAAAACTGGTATACATTTTATCCCGCTACTATATCGGATGAGATATCACCTAAAAACTAGCTTTTGGCTGCGGCGGGGCCGCAGGCAAAGGCTAGTTTATAATATTACGAGGAGGGATCAAAAATTAGTGAGAATGAGATAGAATATAATGACTATTGATAACTTAATAATTTATTTTTCTACATAGTCTCCGAGTCTCTCTACACACCGACTCCAGCGATTTTCCAAGGCTTCAATCCCTTTCAAAAAAAAAGTTTTGTCTTGGTCCTGCAAAAAGCTCTCCACGGCATCCATCACCTCGTTATCGTCTTCGTACCTGTTTCCCCTTAAGTATTCTTTCAATTTGGGGAACAGATAAAAATTGCTAGGCACCAGATCTGGTGAAAAAGGGGGGTGGGTGGTCAACCAATTTGAAGCCAGCTTGCTGAATGGCAGCCATCGCAACTGCCGACCTGTGCGCGGGTGCGTTGTCGTGATGAAACAGCACGCGCCTTGGAAGTTTCCCTCTCCTTTTCTCTTTGATGGCATTCCTCAATTTGGGAACTAAAGCTGTTTTGTCTCGGGATCAACATGATGGAGCCATATTTCGTCCATTATTACGAAACGAGACAAAAAGTTTTCAGAATCTTCTTGAAACTTGTCCAACAATATCTTCGAAATGTCAAGTCGATTTTGTTTCTGACTGTCGGTTAACATTCTCGGCACCCATCTCGTGGAGACTTTTCTCATATTCAAAGATTGTTTCAATATGGATTGAATACTTCCATATGAAATGCCCGTTTCTTGAATTAAGTATCGGATATACACACAACACACACACACGACAATTTTCTCGACTTTCGCAACATTTTCTTGGGTGATTGACGTCGATGGACGGCCGCAACGATGTTCGTCTTCTGTGCTCGTTCTCCCTACTCGAAATTGAGAAGCCCACCTTGCAACTGTGGAATACGGCAGAGCAGACTCTCCTAATGTTGCCTCCAAATCGCAATTAATCTCTTGCGTCGTTAACTTTTTTAAACAGAGGTATTTAATAACGGCTCTAACTTCGTTTTTCTCCATTTTCGAGAACACGTTCCGTCACGAAACAAACAAATGACTACATTCAGAAAAAAACAAAAGAGAATCGAAGATTTTTTTCTTTATTATTATTACAAATATGTATCTGAGCTATGCCTGCCAGTATTTATTTTTTTTCTTACCAAGGAGTATGTCGTTCTCACTACTTTTTGATCACTCCTCGTAGTAAACAAACTTACATGTATCACAGCATCCTTGTAAGATGAAATGGCGTCTATCGCTTTGGATCTCTTGGTGATTTCAAGCATGACTAAGACGTGAGGCGGTAAGAACTCAGGCTGTGGTATCACACGTTCTTGGACTAACTAGAATTGATATTGGACATCATTAGTCTACGAAGAATATAAATTAATGACGAACAACATCTGTATTGTAAGACTAGTTTATTTTTTAAAGCAGTGGTCAAACCAAGGACTGCTTCAAAATATGAATACGACACTCTGCGGTACACTTATTATCTCTACGCAAAAGTGGCTATTCCAGGGGAACCATATATTTATTCAAATCAATCAAGCCAGTTTTGAGTTTTAGCGAGACTAACGAACAGCAATTGATTTTTATGACTAGCAGATATCCGCGATTTCGTCAGGGGGTAGCAAACTTACTGTCTCACTCCGGGCAAAGATTAATATGCCCCGTATCATTTTCGTCAACAACGACGGGTTACAAAGTTAGCAATTATTTAGCCACCATCGAATAATTAACAACGGGACTACAAAAACATGACGAAGGTTTCAATCAATTGTAGTTTTTGGAGTAAATCGGTGATTAATGGGTTTATTACTTGAAATCGATTTAGACAAAATAATATAACGATTTTATCTCGCATTATAACGATTTTATCCCACATTTCAATTTTCATGAAAATATCTATGTAAGTTTCCACCACCTGGGTGTTCAGAATCGGGTACTGAACCCGTGGAATCAGTTATCAGTACAAAGACATTTACACTCTGTATCATATTACATCAGTGATACCTAACGTAAGTGATATCAATTTCCGATCAAAACGAGACACCAAGAAAAAATTATAATTGATCTTAAAAGCTGAAATCTGTTACTGGATCTTTTCAGACGTGGACAATTAATTATTTTTTTTTAAAGGGGACAATCCGCGTCCCTAAGCTTTATTTGGCGACAACGGGACATCTAAGCAAAAAAAGAACTGGTTCCGTTCAAAACGGGACTTTATTGACCACATAGATTATTTTTCACAACCCTTTTTATGTCCCACTTCAGTAAGTAGTAGTATTTTACTTATATATGTATACAAGATTGACCCGATTCTGAAGTTCGCTCGAATGAAGTCACGTGCAATATCTAGAATTGTCCTTAATCTCTACAACTGTAGATAAAATAAGTGAAATAAACTCACTTTAGGAAACAGTACAGCCAATCCATTAACTTTAGCAATATCATTCGGTGGTGCGTAGAATCCAGGGATGAGCAGACCTGGAGGTGGAAAATACTCGTCAGGATCGTCTTCCTCCAAATATGAGATTTCTTCTTCATCACACAGTTCCTGTTGAAATTAGTTATTTTGTCACGATAGAACTGATGCTGTATCTCACAGGATTTTACTTACCATTGTATAAGGGGGTGCCTCGTGGCATAGTCGGTAGTGTAACTGACTTCCGTGCACGAGGTCGTGGGTTCGATTCCCACTCAAGAAAATTATTTTTGTGATGAACACAGATATTTGTACTGCGTCTGGGTGTTTTCTATCTATTGTATGTATTGACAAAAAAAGTAATAGGTATATGTATTATATCCGTAACCTGGTAAACCATAGCACGAGCGTTAAGCTTAGTTTGGGACCAGAGGACGTTGTGTGAAATGTCCAGGAATACGATTTCTAATTCTTTTTAGAACATATGGATAAATGTATTTAGAGTAGTTAAATTACGAGCTTTCATCCATTAAATTGTGTGATACATTAGCAGAGGTCTCGACTGACCCTTTCGTATACGATTTCTGTAGCGGGACCACCGGTGGCCTGACAGGTTCTGGTCACCACAACTTTTGCGCAGAGTGTTTACCTCGCCTCTAGCAGTGTGAAGGAACACCGCAGAGTTTTAGGAGGTATACTGTGTAGAGTATACATCGAGACTCCGGCATAACCTTTCCACATATAATCCGGGTAGGTATAAACCTTGTACCCAAAAGGCTTCCCCCGTGTAAGACAAAAAAAATGAAAAATCTGACTTAGTACCCTCGATCAGGTACGTGATAGACAGTAGGGACTTCCCATTTCTCGCAGTAATATAATGTGTCTACCCTTATGCCGGAAGACACTCGCGCGAAATGATCGATGACATTGTGTAATTCGGGTCCATCACATCACACAAGAAATGAAAAAGTATTTAGATGATGATGATGCCTTACCTCCGGAACAACTATATCTACTTCATTGTCTTCAGGCTCTGCACTAAACTTTTCCAAAGCTTGTAAGTCCTAAAACAATAGAAGTTATTAGCCACCTTCAAAACATGAGGGTTTTCTCAATTATCTGTATACAGCTCGAGCATAAATTATATTTTTATTGATGAAACAATATATATAATTGCTTTGCGTTAGATTCTGTGGTTGTTTGCCGTGTGGGGCCGGTTTTAGAATTGTCTCACTCCTCTCCACCCATGGGAGTCGTAAGAGCCGACTGAGGGAATACCGGAGGAGTGGGCAGCAGCACTCCTTCGAGTATTAACAACATCCACTGCGATCGCCAACCCGCCTGCCAAGCGTGGCGATTACGGCACTATCCCCCATTCTTGGGGAGGCCTATGACCAGCAGTGGACGTTAAAAGGCTGATGGAAGGATGGAGATTCTGTGGGCGGTCTTTTTTTTTGAAAGCTGTAGTGATCGACATAGTTTTTAGCTACAATTTACGGTAATTTGTTCAGGGGTTTCAAGGTTATCTGTTTTTTGTTAGGTCAATGAATCTACCATGCAGAGCGGTGTCTGTCCCTCACAACTCTCAACATTATATTCTCACTTCCCTGGACACGCGTGACTAAAGACGTTACTTTATGTGGTCCCTTGTAAAAAGCTGGCCCACAGGCTTCTAGCGCAAAATGTCTCAATCAATCAATCTTTATTTCCAATAATATGGTTACAGTATCAGGTGTTAAAAAGTGGTACAAGTATCACATATTCTACCATGTATCATGGTGTGGGAATAATATAAATAGAGTAGCAATTTTATATTAATATTAAGTAGCATTACAATTAATTAAATAAGTATTCTGGAATTTAAATATGTCAGGGTCAATAAATTAATAATAATTAAATAAAATTAATAATAATTAATGTCAAGGTATTCATAAATATTTATCATTCAAATATTCATTTACACTATAATAATTTTTTTCACATAATAATTGTTTAAGCTTTCTGCAGAATGCTGTATAAGGTAGGTTTTTAAGAGACTGTGGTAAATGATTAAATACACATATAGACATACAGTAAACATTTCTTTTATATAATTCTAGATTTATTTTAGGTGTTTTTAGTCGAGATTTGTGCCTGGTTCGACTACATTCAAAATTACTAAGTTTTTTGAAAAGGTGAGGGTGTTTTCTTACGAAGATACAAATTTCCAAGATATACAGGCATGGAAGTGGAAGTATTTTATATTTTTTAAATAAAGGTTTGCAACTCTGGAGATAGTCAGCTCCACACATTGCGCGAATACATTTTT
This sequence comes from Leucoma salicis, assembly GCA_948253155.1. Classification (NCBI taxonomy): domain Eukaryota; kingdom Metazoa; phylum Arthropoda; class Insecta; order Lepidoptera; family Erebidae; genus Leucoma; species Leucoma salicis. The sequence goes on along the minus strand of OX411820.1, from coordinate 4,050,077 downwards.
TCTGCGCTTTAAATACTCTATCTACTTCCACTGAATTTCCCCAAATAATAATTCCGTATCTGATAATTGAAGACACATATGCTCTCTCAGGCAGTAAGCTTTAAATAAAATAATTTTCACAGAGCAGCATTTCAGCATTCAATTCCGACGCAATTCAAAATAGGGGTGTTGTATTTCGTACCATGATGTCTAATTGAGCGATCTTGTTTAGGTTGTCAAGTAAGTTCATGGTACGAATTTCAATACAAGGATGTCATGTTTGCATTCGATTGGGCAAAAAACAAAAGATTGCGTATTTGACACGTCATGGTACTAAATTGCGATTCAGTTCAGTTTGGGTTCTAAACTGGGGGGTTAGGCGGAATCTCATATCTCACATGTCGATCGTATCGTCTTGCTTGTACGATCACCGTGATTGGCCAACGGATTATTGTGACATCACGCGTCGGATTCTCAACCAATCACAGTGATCTCGATACGGTCGACACGTGAAATATGACATTCTGCCTCAGGGGGCTGGATTGCAATAACAGTTTGTGGTAAGCCTGCTGTACTAGCAAACCCGTGTGCCAACATACACGCACCAACAATCCTCTAAGATCTCTCTCTATATCAAAATTATAATTTAAATTCTTCGTTAATGTGTCTCTAGTACCTAAACTGTGTCACACGGCATAGAGGCACCATATTTATTATCAATGAAGATATAAACTCAGGGGTTTGATTTTTGGTTTTGAAAAGAATAAGTTTAATTTCCATCCATCCATCCACCAGCCTTTCATCGTCCACTACTGGACATAGACTTCCCCAAAATGGGGGTTTTACCATAATCGCCACGCTTGGCAGGCGGGTTGGCGATCGCAGTGGATGTTTTTCGTACACGGGCGAACGCTGCTGCCCGATCCCCCGGTAATCCCTTGGTCGGCTTTTACGACTCCCATAGGAAGAGACGGGGTGGAGCTATTCTTGGTGCCGGCCCCACATGACAAATTTTAATTTACTTACTTATATTTTCATTATATTTTAAGCCGTGCTATACAGGGTAAGTCTCACAAATACATACTTATAAGTTCTTAGGACTGGCGTCCAACAATATGTTCGTATCTATATTGGGACCTTTCCACTACAGCTAGCATTATCAGCTCCGCCAATGTAAAAGTATTAAAGCCTTTAATAGGTATCTTACGCCAGATTTTAATAGCTGCAGTCTGCGGTTTTCCCGTGAAACTTTTCTAGCTTCCAAAGTATCGGCTATGGCTTGTCGAGCTAATCTTTGCATCTCTGATAGCCGACGGCAGCGCTTCTCTTTTATCTCCTCCTGGAATACCACTCAATTCCAATAAAACATTCACCGTTATACCGAATACCGACACTGTTCCGTTCTATAAGCGTCGCAAGAGAAAACAAAAGAAATAAAATTAATCATGCAATATTTTATTTAAGGTAGGATAAAATGTACCTAACCGCACAGCCTGTGTGTGACGGGGGGACTCTCCGCTTGTATTGCGACCACTGCAAATGTATCGCATTATTTCAGAGGCAAAAAAGTAAAAGTTTGAATATAGGTAAAGATGTTTCGATGTTTTTTAATAGATTACGCAAAACCAACGCAAATACCCATCCAAAAGCCAGTGAAATGTAGGGAAACTACTTCCCTTACAGTAAAACATTTCAAGATCCGTTACGACTGGATGAAATGGGCAAGGCGTCAGAAGACAGACCATTGAAGTAATGTAACATAGTACCAGTGGTCCACCAATACAGGCGGAGAGACGGCACACGGCGGGCTTACTGAGGGCCCTACACTACTCTGTTTGTTGCCCCGAACGACAGGGTGTGTGGTTAGGAACATTTTTTCCCGCCTTAACAAAAAAAAGAGCGTCAGGAGAGCCATTAAAATATTGGGTAATGACTTCCCATACGGTATGTTGCTTGTACCAGCATGACCCGGCTCGACCGGGGAAAAACCATCGTAAGTGTGACCGTGAGGATGAGTCCATAAACATCGGTTATCGCTTTTTTTTTTACTTACTACACTTACCATCAGATGGACCTGGCTCTGCTAAAATAAGGTGACCGAGGTTGAGTTTAGGTTTCCATTTCGACTGCAGATTTCAGTCGGACATTTTTAAAATTTAATTCTACTGATAAATGAGTTAGTAGTTCTAAAATGAGGTAGGAGGTAACCACTCTATGGAATTGTGTAATTTGATATATTCCCACGTATTCTGTGCTGCTGTTATTGTTAATTGAGTAGAAAATGACGTCATGTACCTGTATGGTGTTTCTGAGTCCATGAGCTGAGCTTATTATTTAAATTTTGAGTCATCCATTTGTCTACTAAAGAACTAAATAAACAAATAAAAATATACATAGCATCACGCTTGTATTCCCCAAAGGGGTAGGCAGAGGTGTATTACACGCCCACGATTCGCCAGCTATGTTTAAGTCCCACGTAATAGGGGGCAAGCCTATTGCCGTCTGCCGGGCACATTTCCAAACTCCGGGCTGCTACTGAGAATTTTTCTTTTTAGGAAAAAGCTACACCACCGAGGCAGTAAAAATATATATTTCTATTCGGATGATAAACACATTACAAGTTATAAAAAAAACTAAAAAAAATGTCCAGCAAGAATTACCCACCTTTTATTTTGGTGGGAACCCTGTCGTTCGAGGCAACGAACAGGGTAATGTGGGGCCCTAGCCCACTAAATAAACTCGCCGTGAGCCTCTCTCCGCCTGTATTGGTGGGACACTGGAACTGTGTTACATTACTTCAGTGATAGAATACGACCCACCTGGCTATAAGCTGTCACCATAGGCTTTAGAAGTAAGCAACATCGCATTACTTGTAGCTTGTAGTAGCCAACTCTAGAGATAGGTTGTGAAGAAGAAGTAGATGTGATGAAGATGGGGCTTTTACGAACAAAATGCACCAATGAATATACCTACCGTTATTTAATGTCAATATTCCGAAGGGGTTGTACTTACCCCGTCTGATTCATTACTATTGTAGTCAATAAGAGTCACCTTTTGCTTATTACTAAGAGGATTATTAATCAATTAACTTATAATGAAATTTGGAAAGAATGCCGGACGTGCGACTGGTTAAGAAGAACTACAATGCGAAAGGGGAAGGATGTAGGTACAGGGGGAGACCGAGACTCACCTACCTAGACCAAATCGGTCGTGTATTGAAGGAAGGTGGAGTCAAGAGTCTCCGAAAACAGAATTATGAATGTTGAGGAAGCGAGCGATGTATACAAGAATAGAGCATTTTGGCACTCTGTTCTCTGTGCCTACCCCGCAAGGGAGATGGCGTGATGATGAGTGAGTAAGAAAATCATAATACCTCTCTCTTTACTCTATCTTCCTCTCGTTTTCGTATTATTTCTTCTTTTGAAGGACTGTAGCTCTTATAATAATCGAAAGCAGTCATTGGCGATGACTCCTCTATAGATTGGGTGTTTCGTGGATTAGGATGTTTATCTTCGTAAACTATTTTACGTACCAGTGCTGTAAATCAATTAATACTTTTAAATGGATTGGATTGATCGGGATTGACAATCCGTGGGTGTCAAAACCAAGATAAATCCAACATACTCATCAATGTAAACAACGCGAAGTGGAAGGATATAGGTACAGAGACACCGAGACGTCCGAGACTCACCTACCAAATCGGTCATTGTATTGAAGGAAGGTGGAGACAGGAGTCTGCGAAACCGTCGAGCATATATAAAGAGAATTATTAATGTTGAGGAAGTGAGAGATGTATGCAAGAATAGCCTTTTGACGCTCTGTTCTCTCTGCCTACCTTGAGACGGCGTGATTATAAGCAAGTAATTACTCGTCAATAATAAGAAATACGTAACAGAAAATAACTTTAACAAAGTTGTAAAATAAAATATATTAAGGGCAAATAAAATTTTTGATCTTCTCACCAGCCAACTTTTGTGTCATAGCGTTCATTTATTTTGCTATGAGAACATGCAAAATTTTTTCCTTGTCAATCAAACAACTGCAAAATATAACAACAACATATTTCTTTTTTTTTTATATCGCTGGAGGACCTTGGCACCATGCTCAATGATCTCAGCAGGGTTTCCCAACTAGTGGGTCTCAAAATGAACATGGACAAGACAAAAGTCATGTCTAATGTTCATGTTATTTCAGCACCGGTCCTAGTCGGCGCTTCTCGAAGTTGTCGACCATTATGTCTACCTAGGACAAACAGTCCAGTTAGGTAGGTACAACTTCGAAAAAGAGGTCAATCGACGAATCCAACTCGGCTGGGCAGCGTTCGGGAAGCTAAGGAAGATCTTCTCGTCCAATATTCCGCAGTGTCTGAAAACGAAGGTCTACGACCAGTGTGTGTTACCAGACATACGGAACAGGGACCTGGTCTCTGAATGTTGGCCTCATATCAAGGCTCAAAATCGCTCAGCGGGCCATGGAGCGGGCTATGCTTGGTATTTCCCTACGCGATCGAATCCGTAATAAGGAGATCCGTAGGAGAACGAGAGTGACCGACATAGCCCGCCGGGTTGCCATGCTAAAGTGGCAATGGGCAGGCCATATCGCTCGACGAATCGATAACCGTTGGGGATGAAAGGGTCTCGAGTGGCGACCAGGTATCGGACGGCGCAGCGTAGGACGGCCCCCCACCAGATGGACCGATGATCTGGTCAAAGCTGCGGGGAGCCATTGGATGCGGTCGGCACAGGACCACTCGTTGTGGCGTTCTCTTGGGGAGGCCAGCAGTGGACGTTGAAAGGCTGATGGATGGATTGATGGATGAAGGACAAAAGACGACCCAAAAAATTATCACTATCTATTTACTTAATAGAGAAATAGAATTTATCAAAAACATCTGGGACAAAAAAATCAATAGATAGGTAGGTATAGATAGATAAGTTTATTTTCTGATCGTAAAGCCTTGCTTGTCCCAGGATAAATGGGCTGGCCCGGGAAGTACCACATTCTCACAGAAGATTAGCTTGAAATAACAGTAGTTACTCCTACAGTTGTGTTTCATACGGTGAGTGAAAGCACCGAAGGCCCAAAAACGCTCCTATAAAAAAAAATATGACAAATAAATATTTTCGGACATTTCACACAACGCCCTCTGGTCCCAAACTAAGCTTAACGTTAAGGGTACCAGATTACGGATATATTACTTTTTTTTGAAAATACATACGTTTAACAGATAGAAAACTCCCAGACGCAGTACAAATATCTTCATCACATAAATAATTGTCCTGAGTGGGAATCGGATCCACGACCTCGTACACGGAAATCGGTTACACTACCGACTACGCTACGAGGCCCGTCATAAATAGATTAAAGACTCATTTACCAGTAAAAGAGTTATCATGGTCGAGTAGCCGCAAGCACAAGGACAAAGCTGGGCCTGAATAGAGTGCATGTAAAGAGGCTTCGTTTAGCGGTGCATCTCCCGCATAAAAGATATCAGCTGCCAACTCTTCCGTGACTTGTACCATCTCACGACCAACCATAATGATGTCTGAAAAACAATTGATGAGGTTTACTGGATATCCCAGCTAAAATATTATACAATTTATTATTTAAACATTTGAAAAGTGTTTAAAAAAATCGCACCATCAAATAGTATGAATTTTAGATGCACGTAATGCTTGCCGATAGATGGCGTTGGTCGTAAGACAAATGTGATTAGGAAATTGGGATGATCGAAAGATCAGTAGGATAGCCTTGAGGTTTAGAGCACTTCCCCGGATTGGAAAAGACGCGGGTTCGATTCCCGCTCCTACTAAAAATCTCTTTTTCCTTATTTATAAATAATTTGTACTTTAAAAAGTTATTATTTTTTATTTAAAGCACTTGACATTTTAACTAGTGACTACGACGGAATTCAAAAAACATAAGACATAGCATCACGCCTGTATCCCCAAAGGGCCTACCCCAGGTGTATTACACACCCTCGATTCGCCAGCTATGTCTCATGTAATAGGGGGCGAGCCTATTGTCGTCTACCGGGCACATTTCCAAACTCCAGGCTACTGAGAATTTTTCTTTTTACGAAAATGCTCAATAGCACCGCCCGACCCGGGGATCGAACCCGAGACCTCATGATCGGAAGTCGCCCACACTACCGCTGCCCCACCGAGGCACCGAGGAATTCAAAATATATCTTATTATAACAAAACGCCATTCGCCGTGTGGGGCCGGCTTTAGAATCGTCCCACCCCTCTCTACCCACGGGAGTCGTAAGTGCCGACTGAGGGTATATAATGGGAGTGGGCAGCAGCACTCCCTCGAGTATTAACAACATCCACTGCGATCACCAACCCACCTGCCAAGCGTGGCGATTACGGCACTATCCCCCATTTCTTGGGGAGGCATATGTCCAGCAGTGGACGTTGAAAGGCTGATGGATGGATAACAAAAATTTCTTTTTATTTTTCAATTTTTATACTGTTTGACTATTATAATTGGGCACGGGTCTTGTAGTGAGAGGGATTTACGCCGTAGTTTGATGGCCCAGTGCCCAGTTGGTAGTATATTTTCCTGGAGGCGCAATGCCCTCCTCTGTTTATCCTTTCTTTCCAACTCTTGTACCTTTCCTTTATTAGTTGACGCTTGAGTGATGCCTCTGGTGTTGATAGCCTCTATAGGCTAGGGTAACGGCTTACCATCAGGTGGGCCGTATGCTTGTTGGCCACCTACGACATCATTTCTAAAAATCTAGAAATACCAGAGCCATGCGAAAAGTAATCAATACACCTACGACGGGCCTCGTTGCGTAGTTAGTAGTGTAACCGACTTCCGTGCATGGGTGGGTTCGTGCCGTGGGTTCGATTACCACTCAGGAAAATTATTTGTGTGATGAACACAGAAATTTGTACTGCGTCTGGGTGTTTTCTATCTAATAAGTATATGTATGTATTTACAAAAAAAAAGTAGTATAAATGTATTATATACGTAATCTGATACCCATAATAATAAAGGTTTATTTCTCATCATAGCAAGGAAAAGTAAAAAAAAAAAATTAATAAATTTTACAAGTATAAATAGGAACACATTATAAAAGTATTTTACAATAAAATTGATACTATGGCGGGTTGATACCTGAACTAGGAAGGGTTATCAACCCTCCACCCCTTGTAAGTGGTCCCTTATATCTAATTTAGGTAAGCATTACATTTTTTTTATTACAATTATTTAGGGGGTAGGATACAATAACGACGCTAGCAATCATAAAATCGACCGTCCTTAGCAAGTGTTTGAAGTGGCACAAGTTAAAAGATGACAGCGGTGACAATCGCTATTGCAGATGTTATAAAATAAATTATACAAAATAAAAAACTGGAGGTAAACAGTAATTAATAGTATGTCATCTTTAAGAGTAATTTTCACGAGAAGTTATGATGTTAGCACAAGCGTTAAGCTTAGTTCGGAACCATTTTTTCTATTGCATGTTTTGGCAGACGAGCCACAGCCCATCTGATGATAAATGGTAACCGTTGCTCATGGACTCAACTATACTAAGAGTATTGTCGAGTCGCTGCTCACCATTTCATTTCACCGATATGAAATGAAAGAATAAACGGCTATCTCCTGCTACAGCCAAAACGCAACGATGTGCTTCATCGCCGGTCACACGAGATGGTGGTACCAACCCACTCGGGCCCGATACCAAGTGAGTACTCCCACTTGGTACCTCAGCCCTACCACCAGTCATGCAATGGATGATAACTGCTTACTTCCCTTAGTCGCCTTATACGACACCCTCGGGAAAGAATGAGGTGGTGACTTGTGTTCTTAGTCCGTCACCACACGGCCAGAGGAAGTTGTGTGAATATGTCCGTGAATATTTATTTATTTAATAATATCTTCTGAACCCAACTGTTACAGTCCCATCTCTCATACAATTCTGGATGCGCATTTAAGCAATGAGGCCAATACAGTATGAAGTTGAGGTCAGTTAGATGTGGAATCATCAGCTCAGCTCGGTGCCGTTTCCTAGCAGCTTGACGGGACTCTCGCTGAGTTATAGCACACCTTATCTCTTGTTCCTCCTCTAACGCTCTGGATGTCATCCATTCCTGTAACATAAATAATTATACTCAATATACGTGTGAGGCGTTGTTTAACGATTCTATTGCACAGTTAATTTTTGTTAGATAATTATGTTACCGTGTAAGTTCAGTTTGTTATTGAGCTTTTTCCTAAAAAGAAAAATTCTCAGTAGCAGCCCGGAGTTTGCAAATGTGCCCGGTAGACGGTAAAGGCTCGCCCCCTATTACGTGGGACTCAAACATAGCTGGCGAACCGTGGGTGTGCAATACACCTCTGCCTACCCCGTCGGGGAATACAGGCGTGATGTTATGTTATCGAATCTATAATAGGTATTAGATATTTAGTATGGATTCTATAAAGTTAATATTTAGTGTGTTTTCACAAAGACGTTGCTAGACTAATGTTATATGAATGGACCACGTAGTTGACAAATGGTGGTGGCATGGAACTAATATACAAAGATAGGTCCATGGGTGGTGGTATTTGAGGCCACTACTGTTATAACTCCAAATCATCTTGGTTGCTTTGAAATTAAGTAGATAAGATTATACCGACCGACTTTTTCTACTGAATTTTTTATTTTATTTTCAATGCTTTATGCCCATTTTGTATTATTTAATATAGCAACACAAAAATAGCCGCCAAAAATAGAACTCCATCATTTGGCTGAGATAAAAAAAAAATGTTATCTATCACATCGAATACGGAAACATAAATTTAAAATGCGCTTGCAAATCCTGACAGCTGCCAGTTATATCGGGAAATACCCTAAATCTGTTGTAGGCATAAATTATGGCGTGAAAAACATATATGGCTTACATTTTGTGGGTGAGAGGGCTTTAGCGCGGTTCGTGACTTAATTTATTATACACATAATTAACCTTATACGTTATACCATACTAAATTCAAGGTTTCTGGTGCTTAGGTGACATAAAACTGATTATGTTTTCGATCAACCATTACCTAAACTATATTTAACACAAATATGTCCAGTCGTTTAGGCAATATCAAACAAAATCTACACTTTTTTATGCTATGTGAGAGGCAAAAAAGCATGTTATGTCTTCAGGGCCGGATTTAAACTTAATGCCGCTCCTGGGCACCGGAAAAAAATCCGCCTCAATACTGGAATTTTACTTAAACTTATAGTTTATATATTTTATTTTTCATCAATATTTTTTTAAATTCATTGATTGATTAAAGTTTTGAAAAATGCAAAACATAATTCCGATTTTTTTACAATTTTACAAAAAAAAAATTATTTAGTAATTAAATTTCTTTAATTCCCGAAAATAGAAAAAATAATTATTATTTAAAATCTCCAAGGAAATAAATTGATTAAATCATTTTGCTATTATTTTTGACCAAAAATGCCTAAATTATAATTCACAAATGATGTATGAATTGTTTCTTGAATTATCAATTAAACAGAAAATTATTAACCCTTAATTGGGCGCGTGGGGTGCCATACACCCCTTTTTTTTTAGGTGGGCAAAAATGTCCTGTTTCACCCACTAAAAACCCACTGTGCGCCCTCACCCGCCCTTACTGCGGCGGATCGCAGGTACCGCGTCGTATCGACCGCGATCCGCAGGTGGCAGCCCCTTTGGACACCCTCTCTTATGCGACGCTCCGCGCACGTGGGCGTCACACCTTCGCAGTAGGCTTCCGCGGACGCCAGGGCAATCCCCGACCCCACCGTCCGCAGCCTCGGCTAGGGCGGCATCAGGCGCAGGTAAGCGCGCGCACGCCACCCCGCGCGCCGGCCGCGAATCGGGTCCGCGAAGGAGGATTCCTCCCCGACCCTCTCCGCCGCCTCCTTCTGCGAGAGGTGTCATATACCCCAACGCAAATTTCTAGGCTAATAACTTCTTAAAATCTTAATTTAGGGCGCTGGTCTTCTAGGTAGCTTCCTAAGCACGTTTGACGTTTACAATTTGGTCGCGAACGGTGTTAGATCGTGAGGTGAACGGTTGGGCTTAGAGAGCATGTTTGGGGTGCACGATACCCCAGGTGACTGTTTGTGTAGACAAAATTTCCCGGTAGGTGAATAATTGTTAACTTTTTTTTTTGTGAATAATTGTTAACTTTTTTTTTTGTTTTTTTTTTTATGGTCTAAAACAAAGACTGGATGGAAAAATTATTTGTGAAAGTGGAAAAAGAAAGCTTTACTGCGATCAGGATCCAAACCTGCATTCCATCCAATCCGGGGAAGTGCTCTGAACCGCAAAGCTATCGCAGTCACCTAATAGTGACACCCAATCTCCACTTCACATTTGTTGATGTCTTTAAAATGGAATCCTCTAAGTGTCTAAACACGTGTGTAATGATTGTAGTCTGCCAAAATTGTAACGTTTTACGTTAACTAGAATTTATCTAAACAAGTATTTATAAAAATGATTCCTTATTATTTAAAAATATATTAATTATATTAAAAAGGGGTTTAAATGTTGATTAATGTGCAATTCAAATATTTTAATAAATTGAAGTCTAATTTTGCATTGGTTTCTGATTTTATTTTAATAAACTAGTTGTGGGCTGCTCCACATCCCACGCGACCACTTATGCTACTTTTAAGGCGCACCCTATTAAGGATTAAGTAATAGAATTAATTCATTATATTGAGCAATCTTGATAAAAGTAAAAAAAAATTTTTTCACTTTTAAGATTTTGCGCCCTAAAAAATTTGCCGCCCTGGGCACTCGCCCCGACTGCCCCTAGTGTAAATCCACCGCTGTATGTCTTTAAGACCGACGCCACCTATCGGATCTATTTGCATAGATTTTATTCCATTACATGCCATACCAATGGCGCTATTTTTTAAATATTGTTGTATAGCGGTCCACCAAGCACTTCTCCGGATGATTCGGGGCTCTGGTTCGAATCCTGCTTGCAGTAAAGTTCTCTTTTTTCACTTTCACGATTAATTTGTTGCTTAAAGTACCTAGCTGAGCATGTCAAGTGCTAATACATAGATCACAATACCTTTGTCTTGTCTTACCACAAGTAGTGTAACACTTACCAGTTCAACCGGTGTTGGGTCTTCTAGCTCGTAGTATTCTCGGTCCACTTCCAAGCCGTTTTGTACTTCGCGGTAGTACTGTAGTTCCTTCCTGGCTACTTCAGCGAATCTAATCATATCTACACCGCGAAATACTCTAGTGACTTTCATGTTCTGTAATAAAACACATACAAGCAGTTGATTGTGAAAAAAAGAGAGCTAGTATGGATTGAGAATGAATGATTTAATCGTCAAATGCCTCCTAGACGCTGATGATCAGGTCATCTTAGCATCGTCAGAGGAGGAGTTGCAGGCGACAGTCAACATAATTCATGAAGCTTTAAAAAGGGATGTCAATGAATGTGAGCAAGACGAAAGTAATGGTTTTTGAAAGGGAAGATAGTATGACAAATTGCAAGATTCTGATTGCAGGAAAAAGAGTGGAACCAGTGAACGAATTTGCATACCTGGGTTTAAAGTTTACGAGAGATGGAAAGTATGACTGTGATATTGAGCGGAGAGCGTTGGCTGGAAATAAAGTGAATGGGGCATTGCATGGCTTTATGAACAGCCAGAAAGTGTCAAAAAAGCATGACTGGCTGTGCGTAGGGGGGTGCAGCTGGTTCCTACATTTATGTAAATGTTGGGCATGGCAGAAGAAGCATGAGAGTATGATAAATGCTGTGGAGATGAGAAGCCAGAGGAGCATAGCCGGAGTGACTCTGATGGACAAAGTGAGAAATAGTGTGATACGAGAATGCTGTGTGTGTGAAAGAAGATGTCGGGTCAAAAATAGACAAAGGAATGCCTAAGTGGTTCGGACACGTAGAGAGGATGGATGAAAAAGATTAACGAAACTGATATACAAGGCGACTGTATTTTGACCAGTTCGGAGACGTTCTTAAAGAAGGCCAGGTTAAGAGTAGGTACTCGTAAACAACGAGCATGCATGAAAGCGCTGATGAAAGCAGATGATGTGTGTCAGGATCTTAGCAGACGGAAAAAAGGCGAGACAACATATATGTATGTATGTATCAAGAAAGATGATGGAACATTTACTAACCAGTATAAAAAGATAAACAGGTTCGCTTTGATTTCGAAACCTTTGTAGTGCTTTTATTTCGTCGGCCGGAACCTAAAATAAAATTATATTGAACTAGCCTTTGCCAGCCAAAAGCTAGAGTTTAGGTTATATCTCAGATTCCCGATATAGCAGCGGGATAAAAGGTATATTACGGGATAGGTGTACTAGTTTCTAAGTCTAATCAAGAGCTATCAAACAAACCAAGTTTCATCAAAATCTATTCAGTAATTTCTGCGTGATGTCCGAACAAACAAACAGGCATTAAACTCTAAAAAAATGTTTTGTGTTCAGAGTCGCCCACATAGCCTAATACATTCATTTTTTCTAAAAAATATCTTATATATATGTACAGACATAGCTCTATTACAACTTTATAATAGTATAGAAGTAGAAGTCAAAAGTATGTGTGCACGTCCCCATGGACTCCAAAACTGCTGAACTAAATTTGATGAACTTTTTAGTCAATTTCTAGATTACCCCATATTTGTGGTAGCGAACGGATCACCTTTTTTTTTGCTACTTGGAATCATAATTTTCTTTACGAATTAATACAAACCTTGCTAAGCGGGAGCGGTTCAAATAAAAATAAGATACCTCTTGTAACTCCTAATGGAACTATCTTCTACAAATCTGATACTCGAGGTGTTGCCAAAGTCCATCCTATCCTTATTATCCTACTTAGTAGGTATTCCTATCCCTTTCATTGGAATTGGGGACGTACGAGTGATGGCCTCTGGTGTTGTTACCATCTATAGGCTACGGTAACCGCTTTTTTTTGTTAAGGAGGGAAAATATGTGCCTAACCAAATACCCTGTCGTTCGGGGCAATGAAACGGACAGGGTAGCGTGGGGCCCTCATCCAATAAATAAACTCGCCGTCTCTGCGCCTGTATGCGAACCACTGGAACCATGTTACATTACTTCAGTGGTAACCGCTTACCAATAGAGATTTTGGAGTCGAATTTTGAATTATCTAAGTCTTCCAATCAACAACGTTAGGTATATGTCGTTAAGACAAATGTGATGAGGAAATTGGGTATGACCACCAGGTAGTACGATAACTCAGCAGATTAGAGCACTTCCCCGGATAGGAAGGGACGCATATTCGTTTCCTGCTCGTACTAATGTTCTGTTTTTCCTCATTCACAAATAATAATTTGTACTTTAAAAGTAGTTGAGCATGTCAAGTGCTAAAAATATAGATCAAAACATGATATACATACCTTTAGTAATATCATTTTGCCGTCGCTCCAGTCCAACTTTATTGTATTGAAGAGTCTATCAAGAGCGGTACAGTAGCCGAACACATAACTGTATACCTCAGCACCTATTTGGAATTATAGCAACATTTAATAGAATGAAGGATGGCAACACTATGAGACTGCCAATATGAAAGTCATCCAGCCAAGCTTCACGCGTCCAGTGAATATTGTTACCTATTTAAGTACGATTACAATTAAAGTAGAACTTGACTGAGGAAGTACTCTGGGACGGTATTCCTGCGCCTCCAGACGAGCGTTCTGAGCCTCGAGGCACTTATTCGTTTCCGCCATGCGCTGTACCGACAGCGTGATCTCGTGCGCAGCGTCTTTGAGGCCACGCACGAAGCTACTTTTGAGGTTCCGCGGACCAGCAGTGACCGTCTCGACTATGGCCACACCGTTTAAGGCCCTCTCCTCAACCTGGGCCGTCCCTATATGGCCCTCGTCAGAGAGGCGGAGCTTTTCCGTTAAGAGCGCCAGGCACTCCTCTGCGTTTTGCACCACCTCCGTCCGTCTTAACTCTCGCGTCTCTGCCTTATTCGCTGAGGCGGCACGCGGTACCAGTGTCCCGGGTCGGCTGATGCCTCGACCCCTAACCGCTGCGGATATTTTTGGGGGAGGCATCTCTGTCGCGCTCAGGTCGGACTCCGAGGCAGCGTCCCCCTGAGGCAGGGGGCTTGCGCCTTGGCCGGAATCCCTCCGTGGGACTTGGAAGCGGAGGTTCTCGCCGAAGTGTATTGGCGGGCATCGCAAGAGCGGGCTAGGGGCGGTCGCCTCCTGCCTAGCGAGGTGGCCAGGTGGCAGGCCGACGCCCGCCGTGCTGCCATGGCCAGTTGGAGGGTGCGGCTGGAGACCCCCCGGGCTGGTCTCTGGACCATAGGAGCGCTCCAGCCTATGCTGGAGGAGTGGGCGGGGCGACAGCACGGAGTCCTTACTTTCCGACTGGTGCAGATGCTGTCGGGGCACGGTTGCTTCGGCAGATATCTGCACATAGTCGCAAGGAGGGAAGCGACTCCGGGCTGTCACCATTGCGGCTGCGACGAGGACACGGCGTGGCACACGCTCGAGTCGTGCCCGGCTTGGGATGGGCAGCGCCGTGAACTTGTCGCGGCAATAGGGGGGGACCTCTCGCTGCCGAGCGTCGTCAGAGCGATGCTTGGCAGTTACAGGAATCAGGCCGCAGTCGCTGCCTTCTGCAAGGAGGTCACCCCGCGGAAGGAAGCGGCGGAGAGGGCCAGGGAGGCTGATCCTTCCGCAAACCCGAACCGCCGCCAACGACTGGGGCGGCGCACGCGTGAATATTTGCGCCTACTGCCGCCCTAACTGACGCTGCGGGAGGATGGACCGGGGAACGTCCGCCACCCGCAAGACCTCCCTGCGTCGCTCAGTGGAGGGTACCTGAGAAGGTAAGTCGCCAGCGGACCACTGAAGTAATCCAACACAGTACCAATGGGCCGTCAACATAGGCGGAGAGACGGCACACAGTGGGTTTCTTTAGTGGGTGCAGGCCCCACACTACCCTGTTCGTTGCCCCGAACGACGGGGTGTGGGGTTAGGAACATTTTTTCCCGCTTCATAAAAAAAAAGGTGCGCTTGCGCCAGAAGCGCGACTCCGACACCACCTCTGCCGGCCGCGATAGCTGACTCTCGGCAGCCTCAGTCAGGCCACCCTCCTCAGTGGCAGACATCTCGGCGGCTGAAGTGCCGGCCGAGCTATCCGTCATCGAGCCGTCCCTTGACGACTGGGACGCTCCCTTGGTCGTCTTTTTGCCCTAGCCTCACCACCGAAGGAATGTAACATAGTTCCAGTGGCCCGCCAATAAAGGTGGTGAGACGGCACACGGCGGGTATCTTTAGTGGGTGAAGGCCCCACACTACCCTGTTCGTTGCCCCGAACGACAGGGTGTGCGGTTAGGAACATTTTCCCCGCCTAAAACAAAAAAAAAGAAAATAAAAAGGATATGACCTGTAAGTTATTTCCAGGAGAAAACGTAATAGCATAGGCTGGAGCGCTCCTATGGTCCAGAGACCAGCCCGGGGGGTCTCCAGCCGCACCCTCCAACTGGCCATGGCAGCACGGCGGGCGTCGCCCTGCCACCTGGCCACCTCGCTAGGCAGGAGGCGACCGCCCCTAGCCCGCTCTTGCGATGCCCGCCAATACACTTCGGCGAGAACCTCCGCTTCCAAGTCCCACGGAGGGATTCCGGCCAAGGCGCAAGCCCCCTGCCTCAGGGGGACGCTGCCTCGGAGTCCGACCTGAGCGCGACAGAGATGCCTCCCCCAAAAATATCCGCAGCGGTTAGGGGTCGAGGCATCAGCCGACCCGGGACACCGGTACCGCGTGCCGCCTCAGCGAATAAGGCAGAGACGCGAGAGTTAAGACGGACGGAGGTGGTGCAAAACGCAGAGGAGTGCCTGGCGCTCTTAACGGAAAAGCTCCGCCTCTCTGAAGAGGGCCATATAGGGACGGCTCAGGTTGAGGAGAGGGCCTTAAACGGTGTGGCCATAGTCGAGACGGTCACTGCTGGTCCGCGGAACCTCAAAAGTAGCTTCGTGCGTGGCCTCAAAGACGCTGCGCACGAGATCACGCTGTCGGTACAGCGCTTGGCGGAAACGAATAAGTGCCTCGAGGCTCAGAACGCTCGTCTGGAGGCGCAGAATCAGCGCCTCGACGAGGCTAAGGACAGGCCGGGTTGCGGGTTGAGCTTGGGCTCCCTGCGGCTGCCCCGACTTCGTCCATTGCCCAGTCATTGCTGGACCCGAACTGGCGGAAGAACCGTTCCGCGTGATCATTGACCGCATTTCTGCGGTCTTTGGTCCGCGGTTCGATGCTCTGGCCGCGAGATTGCCGCCGGAGCCCCGACTTCGGCCGCTGCTTGCGGCTGACAAAAGAAGTGCCGCGGCGTCCTCGGCACCGACAGCCCTGCCGTGCCAGTATAATATACTTTTTTTTTTGTTAAGGCGGGAAAAAATGTACCTAACCGCACACTCCGTCGTTCGGGGCAACGGAGAGGGTAGTGTGGGAGGCTCACCTACCAAAGAAAACCTCCGTGTGCCATCTCACCGCGTGTATTGGCGGGCCACTGGAACCATGTTCTATTACTTCAGTGGTAAGGGTTTGTTGATCCTAAGAATGCTACTTACAAATTAATTGATTTGCATTGCTCTTGATAATATTCTCGAACTCTTTCTCGTTGTGTATTTCAATAAATATCTCAATTTTCCTTTTAGCGGCAGCCATTTTGGTAATATTCCATAAGTATATTTTCTAAACCAACTAGTTTGTGTATTTATTTTTAATATTAGTGTTTGTTAATAAATCTTTTCATTTTTTAATCTATATTTTTTAGCATTTGACATGCTCCGCCACTTTTTAAAGTACAAATTATTTGCGAATAAGGAAAATGAGATTTTTTGTACTAGCGGGAATCGAACCCGCGTCTTTTCCAATCCGGGGAAGTGCTCTAAGCCACTGAGCTATAGTACAGGTCTTTCGACCATCCCAATCTCCTTATCACATTTGTCTTTACGACCAACGCCATCTATCGGAAGCATTTACATGCATTAAACCGATATAGTAAGTTTAATTTTGCAATTAAAATTCATACTATTTGATGGCGCGATTTTTTTAAACATTTTTTGATCTATATTTTTTAGCATTTGACATGCTCCGCCACTTTTTAAAGTACAAATTATTTGCGAATAAGGAAAATGAGATTTTTTGTACTAGCGGGAATCGTACCCGCGTCTTTTCCAATCCGGGGAAGTGCTCTAAGCCACTGAGATATAGTACAGGTCTTTCGACCATCCCAATCTCCTTATCACATTTGTCTTTACGACCAACCTGTCGACTGTCCCCTAAAATATAGATCAAAAAATGTTTAAAAAACCGCGCCATCAAATAGTATGAATTTTAATTGCAAAATTAAACTTACTATATCGGTTTAATGCATGTAAATGCTTCCGATAGCTGGCGTTGGTCGTAAAGACAAATGTGATAAGGAGATTGGGATGGTCGAAAGACCTGTACTATAGCTCAGTGGCTTAGAGTACTTCCCCGGATTGGAAAAGGCGCGGGTTCGAATCCCGCTAGTACAAAAAATCTCATTTTCCTTATTCGCAAATAATTTGTACTTTAAAATCTTTTCATATTCATTTATCAAGCTACATTTTTTTTATATTACTTATTCGGTTGTTAGTGATATTTTGTAAGTACTGTAATGAATAGGTATTACTCGAGTGGAATTGGAAAATAGATGCATTTCCTGCATTTTTTTTTTTGCCCAATTCTGAAATATCTTTCCGCCAAGCACAATCCTCACTTTGGAACCATTACTGGATATTAAAGACTTAAGCTAAATGCTTCCCCGCGCTATAGAGTGCCTGTGCCGCAGAAGGCTTTATAAACATAAAACATTCTTATGTATGTGTGGTAGGTAAATATTATAATACTCATGCATTTAAAGTACTAAAAATAAAAAATCTGACTACTAATATTTTTCGTATTAAAATGTATAAATAAAAATTAAATTTAAAATTAAAAAAAAGCCCCGACACATTAACCTGAGTTCCCTTTAAAAGTTAAAAATACCTAATAAAAAAAACTGAATCTTAAAGTACCTAAGTATGTACGAGTATTAATAATTCTAAAAAAAATACATCGCATTGGGGGACCTCTTTTACTTATTTATTACTTAGGTTTGGAGCGGTCCCCCAACATGTATTTTTTTTAGAATTATTAATTCTCGTACATACTACTCTGTCAAGAAAGTACCGGGAAAAATCAATAATACATAATTTTTTTGTTATTAATCCAAATTTATTTTATCACCTTCAAAGTATGCTCCTTCATAAACGATAGACTTACGCCAACGAATAATCCAATCATCAAAACATTTCTTAAACGCTGTTTCCGGAATTGAGTTCAGTTCTCGCCACGAATTCTCCTTTATGTCTTCTACCGATTGAAAACGGGTGCCACGAAGTGATAATTTGAGTTTAGGAAAAAGAAAGAAGTCGTCTAGAGCCATATCTGGTGAATATGATGGTTGCTCGATGGTATTTATTGAGTGTTTCGACAAAAATTCATTCACAATGATGGCCTTGTGCGAAGGCGCATTATCGTGGTGCAAAATCCAAAAATTTTCTTTCCACAAATCTGGCCTTTTTCGTCGAGTTTGTTCTCTTAATCGCCGCATAACGCTCAAATCCATCTATCCATCAGCCTTTCAAAGTCCACTACTGGACATAGGCCTCCCCAAGAATGGGGGATAGTACCGTAATCGCCACGCTTGGCAGGCGGGTTGGCAATCGCAGTGGATGTTGTTAATACTCGAAGGAGTGCTGCTGCCCACTCCCCCGGTATTCCCTCAGTCGGCTCTTAAGACTCCCATGGGTGGACAGGGGTGGGACAATTCTAAAGCCGGCCACACACGGCAAAATGCCCAAATAATATTCTTTATTTACCGTTTGACCTTCTTGCAAGAATTCCGAGTGCACAACACCGCGATAGTCAAAGAAAACAGTCAACATGACTTTGAATTGTGATCGACTTAGTTCGTGGTTTTTTCAGTTTCAGTTCAGTTGGAAGTCACCACTCCGAAGCTTGTTGACTAGTTTGCATGTCAAACTCGTAAACCCACGTCTCGTCACCAGTAACAATGCGTTTCATGAATGTTGGGTCGGAATTGACTCGTTCTAGCATGTCCTCAGCGAACATGCGATTGAGTTTTAGGAGAAAATTTAGGTCTTTTGGGACTAGCCGAGCGAAAACATGTTTCATACCCAAGTGATTATTTAAAATGGTGCGGATCGACTCGTGAAACACAGAAAGATTGGCGGCTATCTCTCTCAAAGTTGAATGAGGATTTTCAGTCACTATTTCCTTCACTTTTGCAATGTTAATTTCAGTTGCAGACGTTGATGGCCTACCAGAGCGAGGCAAATCTTCCATCACAACTCGACCGCTTTTAAACGCTTTGTACCACTCAAAAGCACGTGTTTTTAATAAGGTCGATTCACCGTAAGCCTTCTGTAACATTTTCTGTGACTCCAAACACGAAATTCCATTGGCGATGCAAAATTTAAGACAAACTCTTTGTTCGATGTTTTTGTACATTATGAAATTCGCAATACACACTAGATATGATATAACTAAAAACAGCACTGTATTTAATATAAAAAACAGATTCAACTTAAACTCCGCGCCAAAATGGATAACAGTTGTACCAATCTAACAACAACAAAAAAACTAGACGTCGTGGGACGTCTACCAGATGTGAAAACATCGAAATTATTTTGTAGAAATAAAATGATCATAACTTGACAAAGTACTCCTTAAGATGAATCAAACGAATATTAACTCGATGGGTTTGGGTCGTTTCATTACAGAGTTACCGTGGCCACCTTCCAGCTCCATTATCAGACCCTGGATACCATCTAGAGACAAAGTACTTGTCAAGACGAATCCTACGAGCCTAAACTCGATGGAGCTATGTCGTTTTATAACGAAGTTCCTATGGCCACCTTCTAGCCCCATCATCAGACCCTGGATACCATCTAAAGACAAAGTACTTGTCAAGACAAATCTTACGATTCCAAGCTCGATGGGGTTGCGTCATTCTCATTTCATTACAGAGTTACTGTGGCCACTTTCCAGCTCGCATCATCAGACCCTGGATATCATCTAGGTCTGGAGTACTAGTCAAGACGTTTCAAACGACCCCTAACTCGATGGAGTTGCGCTATTTAAATACAGAGTTTCGCATGGCGACCTTCCACCTCCATCATCAGACCCTGGATACCATTTAGAGACAAAGTACTCGTCAAGACGAATCAAAAGAGCCCAAACTCGATGGGGTTGCGCAGTTTCATTATAGAGTTCCTATGTCCACCTTCCAGCTCCATTTCATCATAATATTGCATTGTCACGTGATATACATATGCATATAAAATTTTAGCTTAATGGGAAACCGAGAATTGTGTCAAATTTAACTTGCAAGATTTGAACTAAGTCGCCACGCTAACAGCCGATTTCACCCTCCCTCCGCATTAGATGTTTCACATCAAAAACAAAAATTTGAATTTGATTGACTTTGGCGTGGTTTTTTCGGTTTCGGTTCAGTTGGAAGTCGCCACTCCGAAGCTTGTTAACGCATGTCAAACTCGTAAACCCACGTCTCGTCACCAGTAACAATGGGTTTCATGAATGTTGGGTCGGAATTGACTCGTTCTAGCATGTCCTCAGCGACTCTCGTGCGATTGAGTTTTTGGAGAAAATTCAGGTCTTTTGGGACTAGCCGAGCGGAAACATGTTTCATACCCAAGTGATTATGCGAAAGCGATGCAAAATTTAAGACAAACTCTTTGTTCGATGTTTTTGTCCATTATGAAATTCGCAATACACACATATCATATCTATATGATATAACTAAAAACAGCACTGTATTTTATATAAATAATAGATGCAACTCAAACTCCGCGCCAAAATGGATAACAGTTGTGCCAATCTAAGAACAACAAAAAAAAACAAAAATTTGTATTTGGAACTATGAATAAATCATCCATTCCCAATACTTTCTTGACTGAATATACTTAGGTACTTAGTAGATTGAGTTTCTTTTATTATTTTTTACTTTTTTAAAGGGAACTCAGGTTAATGTGTCAGTGGTTTTTTTAATTTTTTAATTTAGTTTTTATTTTATACTTTTTATAGGTACACACTTATTATAAAATTTATTTATATTATTAATTTTGTAAAGTGCATGTGATGCTATTTCATTTTTTACTTGGGTAAATTTACTGACATTCGGATTTCCATCCTCATTTTCTCCCCACCACATATATTTGCAGATATTGGGTATTTTCCCCACTTTTTCCCCCAGAGTTTTTTCAGGGCCCAACCGACTTTCATTGAACATATTATTTTGTAATGTGCACGTCATGTGCTTTCATTTGAGACCCCACTCGATTATATTTGCAGACATTCGGTTATTCTTCCCCACTTTTGAACCCCACAACTTTTAAACGACTCAACCGATTTTCATCAAACATGTAACTCACCTTTCATACAAAAAAAAAATTGAAATCGCTTCATCCGTTCGCGAGCTACGGAGCCACAGACAGACAGATAGACACGTCAAACTTATAACACCCCTCTTTTTGCGTCGGGGGTTAAAAAGAGGTGGGATCATATTAAGGCGAGCAAATTTTTAAATATTTGCCAGAATTTGCTAAACTTTATTTCGCTGTTTTGCAATTTTCGGAAATTTTCCATAGTAATATATATTTTTTTTATACCATAAAAAATTAGATATTTTAACGAACTAAAACCGCACCGATTTTTTTCAAAAAGCAGATATTTTGGCATGAGAATTTTCGATTGAAAATTATGGTGATTTTTCGATAATCAAAATAAGAGGAAAAAATAAATATTTTGCATCAAAAAAAATAAAACAATGTTTGAAATATAAAACGGTAAGTTTTCACCAAATTTCGTGAAAAAATATATATTTTTTGTGGCAGTTAAAAGTAAAAAACCAAAACGGCGGTTTTTTGATTTTTCGTCTAAATGTTGGAGGTTATGTGATAATACAAGAGTTATAGATCTTTTTATAGCATAGCATCACGCCTGTGTTCCCCTAAGGGGTAGGCAGAGGTGTATTACACACCCACGACTCGCCAGCTATGTTTAAGTCCCACGTAACAGGGGGCGAGCCTATTGACGTCTACCGGGCACATTTCCAAACTACCATAATATCAAGTATTTCTATATTTTAGGTTTTATTTAGTAGGAGTATATCATGCGGTGTCTTAGTGGTAGCTTTATGTAATATATCCCTTTTCCTTATGCATTTAACTATTCCTTTTGTTATCCAGGGTTTTAATGGCCTAAGACGGCTTGAGTGGGTTGCCTTTTTAGTATTTTTTAGAATGATATTTAATAGTCTTGACGTTATTATTTCTGATGCAATGTTAGGGTCCGTTGCTGTATATAGACTGTCCCAGTGCTCATTAGTAATGGAGAGTTTGATAGTCTTGTAGTCAATAATATCTTTATTATGTACACAATTTTTTCTAGCTATTCGGGCAGTGTTGATACAAAGTATTATGGGACTATGATCTGTTATTGACTGTTCAAAAACGGCTGTTTTCCAGGGGTGTGAGCATTTAACCATAAAATGGTCAATGCAAGTCTTAATGCGGGTAGGACTATCTATACATTGTTTTAATCCGTGAATAGCCATTAAACAAAAAAATTTTTTTGGGTGATCATAGTCCGGAGCGTGCTCGTCGTGATCCCTGCCAGCCTGCAATCCACAGGCTGCAATCTGGCTCGAATGCGTACCGCAGTGCGGGTTAGGGCATGCCCCAGAGGCGACGCGTACCGACCCACCCCCGTCGGTACGAACAATGGCAGATGCAGCGATGCGGCGGTAGTTATGGTGTCAAGAATTAGCAAACAAACAAACTCAATTTCACATTTATAAAAATAGTAAAACTGTTATCGCCGTAGGATTGGTGGAATTCAGAGTCATAAGAAAGGCCTAAAGTTGTATGTTTGTAAAGTCCTGTGTGATACACGGATTATTCTTTAATGTAAAGTAAAAAAGAATTTCACCGATATATCGATATTTATTCTGCAAGCCTACTGTCAATATGTTCCGTGCTGTCAACAATTTATTTATAATAATGATTTTCGCCAAAACTCTGCGGTAATACTGTGATTTATAAAGATATACAAGTTAAAACAGGTAACAAAATGCTTTCATGTTTTTAGTAATTCAGTGCAGCGCGAAGAAAAGTCAAAACCGATTATCCATCCATAGATTAGTACTGGAATTTTACTAATAGCTTAGCTAATTATTGCTAAAAAGTGCTTCACCTTCCAGCTCCATCGTCAGACCAGCTCCATTCATCATAATATTGTAAAAAGCAAATTGCTTCAGACGCATGAAACTATATAGTATAGAGGCTGGTGGAGAGTTTTTTGAAAAGATTTAATTAAAATATTTTATCCCTAGAAGTTCGTTTTTTAGTTTCTCAACACTTTCTGAGTGTCCCACGTTTAACAAAACATGTTTTATTTTAGTTTTATTTCCATTCCCTCGAATATAAAATTTATTTAAAATCACCTTGCACCTCGTGACACTAAACAATATGTGTCGATAGTCGCGTTTAGTGAACGTCCCAGCACTATTTGAAGTGCACACAGTGCATGTGTGCACTTCAAATAGTTCAATGAGACGTACACTAGTACGTGTCAGTTTTGGTCTCGTTCGTAGACAGCTCAGGCTCAGACCTCAGACTAAGAAGTCTAAGAACTTAATAGACGGAGCCACGGCGTGGCCGCACTTGAAACAGCAATATTTTTTGTAAATGTTGCCAGGTTGACAAGTATTTAACCATATTTGGGCAAATTAAACGATAGTTAGAATGAGGTCTGTAACTTGATCGTAAATAAACTCTTCGTAACAAATATTTTATTGAAAATCACAACGTTTATCAAAATAATTATTTAAAAGTAAATCTACCACCCCTTCTATTCATCCAACCGTCAGTCTTTAAACGTCCACTGCTGGACATTGGCCTCCTCAAGAGAGCACCAGAACAAGCGGGCTTGTGCTGACGGCATCCAACGGCTCCCTGCAGCTTTGACCAAATATTTGGTCTATCTGGTGGGAGGCCATATTACGCTGCGCTGTCCGATACATGGTCGCCACTCGAGAACCTTTTTTTCCCAACGGTTGTCAGTTCGTGGAGCGATATGGCCACCCATTGCCACTTCAGCATGCATACTTGGCGGGCTATGTCGGATATTCACGTTCTACCGCCGTAATAAGAATTCGATCACGTAGAGAAATACCAAGACTTTGAGTCTTGATGCAAGATAAGTATTGCTTCTCTATAAATTGCCGTTGTTCGATATCTCATCTGGTAAATAATAATAATTTATATTTAATGAAATAATAGTACACAAGAATACAATTAAATTATCTTTTCTTTCTTTTCTGGGTCAAATAAGTAAAGAATTATCATCCTTCCAGCGCTGATTTAATTAATTGATTAAGAATTTTTTTTTAAATTGTATTTAGTGGCAGACCAGCCACGGCCCATCTGATGGTAAATGTCAACCGTCACTGATGGACTCAACTATACTCAGAGTATTGTCAAGCCGCTGCTCACCATTTCATTTTCTACTATGACCAAAACGCAACGATGTGCTTCATGGCCGGTCCCACGGGAGAGAGAGTACTATTAGTGGTGAAGTTAGCTATAGGACGAATACCAGGACCTTATAAATTTGTGTTAAATCAGTGTTTTGAGAAAAAGACTACGTGATAATAGTGCTTGTAAAATATTGTACTATGCTACAAAAGCTACAGCGAGCGAAAAAATACAGGTATAACATTTCATTCATATGTAGTCGAAAATGAAATAATTTAATGATTGAATGCTATAAAGTAATATAAAATGGGCTTGCTTACTCTAAATTAATAATTGCTACTAAGATACACTCGCAAAACATGTTTTCTAGCTAAATTTCTATTACTGAGAATTGTAAAACATGTTTTAAATCGCAAAACATGTTTTCTAGCTAAATTTCTATTACTGAACTTGACCACTGCTTGCTGCTAAGCGTGGTCAAGTGCCATGCTTGACGGCGAAAGTATAAGTGGAAACGCTATGCGGTTAAATGGCAGTTATAGATGAAGGAGGTATTTTGCCATAATGTAGCAGGACTAGGGTAATATAGTAAAGTAAATTAATTTAAATATTGTTTATTATCCTTTATTAACCATCTATTTTGCATCCTAATAATTTTGCAATAGGACAATTTGCTGAAGTCTTTCAAAACTTCAAGTCCATATTCACTGACCATATTTATTTACATCTTTATTAGGGTTAGTGTTTGTTTGACCCCTCAGGAAACTTCCAGCTACTGTTTAAACAAATGAGCATGAATACTAAAACTTCTCTGGCCACAGGTTGCACATCATCTTCTACGTGCTGCCATAACATCTTCTTCAATGTAGTTCTAAAATGCATATAACATAATTGAATTAAAAATATAATTTTGTGATATAGTTGATCATTACTAATATTACAAATGCGAAAGTGAGTTTACTTATTTGTTTGTTAAAAATTTGCCAGTGCTGGCTGGAAGGCTTCACAAGCTATCAAGAATGTCTATTAGGTTTATAGGCTCACAAATAATCACTTCACCACCTATACCGGGAGTATTGTCAAGCCGCTGTTCACCATTTCATTTAAGTTATGAAATGAAAAAATTAACAGCTATCTCCTGCTACGACCAAAACACACCGATGTGCTTCATAGTTGACACCTGAGATGGTGGTACTAACCCACTCGGGCGCTATAGTGAGCACTCCCACTTGTTACCCAGCCCTACCACCAGTAATGCAATGGGTGACAACTGCTTACTTCCCTGAGTCGTCTGGTACGGCCCCATGGGAAAGAATGAGGTGGTGACACTTGTATTCTTAGTCCGTCACCACACGGAAACCAGCTAATAACGCGATAATAACCAAAATGAGGCGTTATTCCTGATCCCGTACCAATAACGGGATAAAAATGCGTACGTGTGCTAAATACTACCCAAATCCATCTAGTCATATCTTGCGTGATTCAGTAACAAACAAATAAGCAAATGTATTTAGTTTAACAACATAAAAGGGAATGCCAAAAATCAGGCTATTTAGTGCCGTCGTGCGTCTTAACTCCTTATCTAAAAATAAAAAAACGTCTTTTGAATTATTCAAAAGACGTTTTTTGTATTTATTTTTGATGTTATTTGTATTTATTTTAGTCATAAGCGAAGTGGGGTTTCAAATTTATAAAAAAAAGGTATACATATTATTCAATTGCGATATAAGCGGAACTACCATATTTATTGGAAGGCTTAGATAGTCAATGTCGCCAGTTTATTACTATACCCATTTTTAAAGCCAAATAGTAAGACTATTGATATGAAATAAATAAAAGAAAACCCACATGAGCTCCTATTATAATACTTAGTATTAGTCGACGATTATTTTATGAAATCATAATCATGAAGTTTTGTTTTTAAATTAAAAATATAATAACATTTATTATCTATTTCTAAAAATATTTTAGGATATATTATACTAGCAACCCTTATTGATTTGAATTTGATTGACAATTTGTCATGATTTGACATTTGTATTGCCGATAACGTGTAATGTACGTTTATGTGTTGATTACTTCATTTGTGGAAAAGCAATGGTTTTTTTATTATTGTTCAGTGTTTGCTTTAACGTTGAGTTCAGCAAATTCATATTTAGATATTTTTATATATATTTTTAGTATTTGACATGCTTAGCAACATACATTAAACACAAAGTGAAAAATTATTAATTGTTATTTTCGATTTCACATTTTTCACTTTGTGTTTAATTCAGCAAATTCTCCGTTGAGTAATTAAAAAAAAGAGTGTGACGTCGTGTGAGATAGACTTTTTAGTGGTACTAAGACCAGCCCCCTGAGGCAGAATGTCATATTTCACGTGTCGACCGTATCGAGATCACTGTGATTGGTTGAGAAACCGACGCGTGATGTCACAATAATCCGTTGGCCAATCACGGTGATCGTACAAGCGAGACGATACGATCGACATGTGAGATGTGAGATTCTGCCTAACCCCGCTGGACTCTTAGAATGTAATCTAGATCCAGAGTAGTTAGCTGTAGCATTATATCCTATCTATATTTCTTACAAAGGTACTCTAAAATACTATTGATACTACATTTTATACCATAATAGAATAAAAGAAATCAAAATATCAGAAATCCTACTTAGCCGCCCAGTAGCCAGCTCATCTTTATCCATAGGTCGGGCACTTTCTTATCTTTATGGGATCTAAAAAATACACAACGAACTATTGTAAAATCTATACGAAGTCTTCACACTGGTGGTAGGGCTGGGTACCTAGTGGGAGTACTCACTTGGTATCGGGGCCCGAGCGGGCTAGTACCACCATCTCCCGTGTTACCGGCCATGAAGCACATCGTTTCGTTTTGGCTGTAGCCGTTTATGCTTTCATTTAATATCTGTGAAATGAAATGGTGAGCAGCGGTTTGACAATGCTCTCGGTATAGTTGAGTCCATGAGTGACAGTTACCATTTACCATCAGATAGGCCTTGGCTCGTCTAAATGCTATAAAAAATGGTTAATATAATTTATCCTTAACCGCTAGGCATAAAATGCTTGATAACTTGCCTAAATTGAAGAAGCCGCTTACCTTGACTTTAGACGGCCAACTTCATTAGTCAGTTAATACTATAAAAATTTAGCAATCAATTATACGATTTTTTCAATGTATTATAATATTTTGCGAGGAATTTAAGACAGCATTTCGTATATTTTTGTATTTAGAATTAAATTATTTTCCCCGCATAGATGGGTAGTATAATTCATCTTAACCGGTATCCCTTAAATACTAGATAACCGGGCTAAATTGAATTTACGTAAGAAATAGCCGTCACCTTGACTTTGACGACAAACTTCATTAGTGGGTTAATACTATTAAAATTTTGCATTCAAATATATGATTTTATCAATATTTAGCGTGAATTTTGCACATCATTTAATATAATTAACCGTTTTCAATATTGTATTACTTTATTATTTCGATAAAACAATATTTTATTGTACTTACGTGTGAAAGGATATATTTTCATATTTTGGTTCGCTGCAATTTTTACAGCCGAAAACACAACACTATACCATGTTTATAAAGTTTAGTTAGGTGGAAACAGTCCAACAATTTGAATTAATTCACTAATCTTAGTCTAAACCGCAATATTCAGGAATAATTCCAAATCCGCTTTTCTCACTGCTTGGAACTTATGACAAGTGTCAGACAAATAAAAGCATAAACGATGACAAGGACAACAGGCACTATACCTATCTCTACCGCACTTAGAGAAACTTTGTATTGTGTATCTCATTCATTCCTGGTATTGTCATTAGCATGTCAATATATTACTATCCTTTATCTAAGCGTAGATACGATAGTATCTACTAGATAGATAGATGCTTAGATAATAAGCATAGATGGCATAAATATAGGTTATTTATCTAAGCATAAATATAATTTTTGAAGAATGAAGAACAGACCAAACCAAATTTAGATCTGGTAATATTAGCTCTTGTTAAAAATTATTCTTAAGAAGTATTCTATTATATTCTACTTACTTACTTACTTATCATCACGCCATTTCCCTTGCAGGGTAGGCAGAGAGAACAGAGTGCCAAGAGGTTCTATTCTTGCATACATCTCTCGCTTCCTCAACATTCATAACTCTCTTCATACACGCTCGCCGGTTTCGGAGACTGCTGACTCCACCTTCCTTCAATACATGACCAATTTGGTCTAAGTAGGTAAGTCTCGGTCTCCCCCTGTACCTACATCCTTCCACTTTCGCATTGTATATCTTCTTAGCCAGTCGCTCGTCCGGCATTCTTTCCACATGTCCGAACCATCGGAGCATTCCCTTTCGCATCTTTACACCAATACTCTCTTTCATACCTACTCGCTCTCTTACGTCATCGTTAAGAATGTGGTCAGTCAGCCTCACTCCACAGATTCTCCGCAGAGATCGCATTTCGACCGCATTGATTTTACTCTCACGCTCCTTTTTGCATTTGGGACAAGCACTGCGTTGTGTATTGCGACACGTGCCTTCTGGCTGAGGTTATGACTGCCGAGAAGTTGTCCCAATGCTCCGTTTACTCTATTTCCCGCATTCAATCTTCTCTCTACATCAGTGGTGTACCTTCCATACCGACTGAATCCACATCCAAGATATACAAATTCATCCACTTGTTCTGCACACCATTTCCTATTGCTAATCTAACATCTGTTCTGGCTTCTTCTCTTTCAAAAACCATTTGGTTTTGCTCACATTCACACGTAGGCCCCTTTTCTTACAATCTTCTGCCATTACGTCGACTAGGATTTGCAGGTCAGCCGCGGACTGCGCTAATAAAATCACATCGTCTGCATATAGCAGAGACCTAACCACTGAGTCGCCCATCTGAACTCCCACATTCATTTCATTCACTCAAAAACACTTGATCCATGCATCCCCTTCCACACCTGAAACCTCCTTGTGCCTCACACAAAAATTCATCAGACACCATCCTCACTCTCCTTTCAATAATCTTACCATACACTTTGGCTGCCAAACTGGTCAAGCTTATGGCTCTGTAGTTTGCACAGTCATAACGTGAACCCTTGTTTTTAAACAAGGGCACGATGACTGCGCTTCTCCAGTCCTTGGCATCCATTCCTGAGCTCCAACATAAATTGAGAAGCATCAGGAAGAATTCCCAGACACATGAGCCTCTAAGCTTGATCATCTCAGCAGACACCATATCAATACCCGCTGCCTTACCATTTTTCAAACTTCTAATCGCCCATTCAAGTTCATCCATACTAATGTCATCAGAAGATGCCGGTACCGAATGCTGATCTGTTAGACCAAATGTGGCACTGGCATCACCCTGAACATCCGCATACATATCTCCAAAATATTCACTCCATCGGCTTAACACATCTTGTGTTTGCGTAAGAATGTTTCCACGTTTAGACCTTATTTTATTCATTCTGAAAGCTGACCAACCACTCCGAGATTTCTTCACCCTCCAGAAAAGTTTGGTGTTGCTCTCGAAGTTTTTGGTCAGCCTTTCTTCTGCAATCATATTTGCTCTATCACGCTTCTGTTTCACTAAGGCTTTGGTGTCATTATTACGTTGCCGGTATATTTCTTTCTTCTGTTCTTTCATAGTTGCACACAGGTTCAAAGAAGATACATAGTCCAGCCACGCTTTCTTCTTTTGATCTACGGAAGCTGCTACTTCCGTATCCCACCATGCATCACCTTTCACTTTCCTATGCTTCTTTGAGCATCCACATACTTCTTTCGCTGTATCTACCATACTTTCTTTCAATACTCTCCAGCATTACTCCATGTCAGATTCCGGCTGACTTGCCATTGTCAGCCGTTCACGGACACCCTCTGCATACTTTGCTCTTACACTCTCTTCTTGCAACTTTTCAATCTTTATTCTTTCAAGCCCTCCGAAGTGGACACGCTCTCGCCAGTGTTTCCACTTTCTGAACAGACCACTAAATCTCGCAATGACGAGATAGTGGTCCGTGTCGACAGTGGGACCCCTGTAGGCTCTTGTATCCAGAATTTTACTTCGGAGGCGACTGTCTACCAGAATTAAATCTATCATACTTCTCTGTTCATTCCTTCTCCATATCCCGTCAACTGACAGGATTATTATTTACTATTATTTCAACAAGTTCTAAACGAGCGTTAGACTCCCGGGAGTCTTACACGTGCCGGCCAATAGCGCGCCAAGGCCACGCGGCGCCGCGAGAGGCCACGCGCCGCAACGGGTGGCCGTATTTTTCTAAAAAAAATCTAAAAAAAAAACTACTTACCCATTGTTGAAAAATCCATGTTTATTGTCAAGTATAATAACTATTTTATGCACTAAAACACTTAAAAACACTATCCACTAATTATTATAATAACACTGACTTTATAAAGCGAAAACTTTTCACAAACTTTAATTTTATTTCACTTTCGCGTTGAAATCTCGACTTTATTACCGTCCCGTTCGAGTCCATTGACGCAACTGGCTGACGTTTACGTTTGGGATTTATTTCTCGTTGATACAGTATATATAGGCTTAGGCAAAAATCATGAACAGCTTGTAGAATGAACAGTCTGTATCGGGCAAAAATTTTAGAGTAGATAGCATTGAAAGTTAAGGAGTAGGAAATAAATTTTTAGCGCCAAATTTTTTTGCGACCGCGCGCGCGGCTCGGCCCTTTTTTTTTTGCGATGTTGACTCTTATTGCAAGCTTTGGAGATTCTTTTGGACTTTTTTATCAATTGTCGAGGTCATTGATCCGAGACTCCCGGGAGTCTAACGCGTTTCAAGCGAATATTGTATACATATGGATGTCCTTATGTTGAAAAAATGTGTTTGACACAATAAGGTTTCTCTCCATACATACATCCGCAATGAGCCTACCTGCATCGTTCACTCTCTTATCACCAAATGAACCAAGCACGTCCTCGAAGTCTGGACGCTTGGTTCCAACACATCCATACAAGTCTCCGCATACGATCACACGTTCACTAGCTTCTGCCAAATCCAGAACTTCCCCAACATTATCCCAGAACTTCTCTAGATCCGATGCCACCGAAGAGCTTACGGGAGCATAAGCTGCGACCATGAAGACCCTGGTGACACCTAGTTTTATTCGGACCCATAAAAGTCTGGGATCAAACATTCCGTAGTCTTTCACACCTGAGGCCAAGCGAGCGGACAGCAACACCCCCACTCCCATACTGGCCCGCTCTGCGGTACACCAGACCACAGAGCTATCCCTCCACCAGGAAGATCACAGGTGTCACTGCCCTTTCGCTTGGTCTTTGTTACACAGAGCACATCAAGCTGTCTGTCCGACATGACGGTTACCAGCTCGTGTAACTTACCTTCCACACCACCTCTTACATTCCACGTGCCTACTCGACACTCTACTCCCCTCGACTCGCCAAACTGGGCAAGGCGTGATGGGTGGCGGCCCCCATCGCCGCATCTGCCATTGTTCGTACCGACGGGAGCGGTTCAGTACGCGTCGCCTCTGGGGCACGTTAGTGCGTGCCGCACTGCGGTACGCATTCGAGCTAGATTGCAGCCTGTGGATTGCAGGCTGGCAGGGACCGCGACGAGCACGCTCCGGATTATGATCACCCAATTTTCTTTATTTTAAGTATTATATTCTCTTTGAGTGTATCACTTACAGATAATGTAAACTTCGTAGTTACTAAAAAAAAAAATTGTTAAAATAAAGAACCAATCGTAAAATATCAACAGAAACTATTTTTAAGTAGGGCAACACACGAGCACAGCGCCCGCCCGTCGCCATATTGAAATTTTAGTGATTGTGAATTATCGTTTGCAATGGAGTCATATTTTTCTCTAGCAAAATTTGAGCATATTTTTGTTGAAAGTTCACCAAAATTATGTCATTTGTCTATCGTTTCTCTTGGTCGCGGTTATTCCAGAAAATCTTCTGTCGTTTGACAATATTTGTTCAAGAATAATATTGATATATTCGCTGTCGACCCCGGAGACATCTTGTGATAAATTCCTCTATTGCGACAAGTTGGTTGGCCGTCTGTTTTAGTGTTCAAGTGAAACAATTAACAAAATTACATTGGTGCTATTTAGGGGACCGCAATCATGGATGTGTCATGGGGTAAGTAGGTTTGGAGATCATCTTAGAATTAATATTTTGTGACACAGGTAATGACATTGCTTAGTAATTTCCAGACGCTGATAATTTTGAACCCAAACTACCGACCACGTTGACCACTTCAAATAAGTGGGAAGGCGAAGATGAGGAAGACACAGTGAAGGTAACGTATACGCTGCCAAAATGTTTATTTATAACGACGGCGTTAATGCTTTGTTCAGTAGGTAAATTTGATGCAAAGTAAGATCGTATCTTAGTACTTAACCTCAATTTTTGTGCATACGTGTTGACGTCAGTGATTTTTGCAGGAAAGTTGGGAAGACGAGGAGGAAGAAAAGAAAGATGAGGAAAAGACGGAAGTTCCCGTGGCTCCGCCGAAACCTAAAAAGAGGATTCAAGATAAAATAGCCGAAAAAGAGGTGAGTTTATTGTTTTGTGGAACATATGTCTAGCTGTTCTTTGGCAATGTTACAAAGACAAGAGTGAAATATAGTAATACTTTTTGTGGAATTGATTACTGTATTGTTTTGTCCATGACATAGTTCAGACAGCTGCAAAAATTTTTGTTTATACTTCCTAAGTAATGAATATGAAAGCAAGTTTGTTTGTGTCATTAACAAACATAATGAAATCATTAATTTTTGCATACATATAGTTTGGCAGTCCAGAAAAGGACTACTTTTTGTCGTATCTTAATTGATGCTTACTATGGAATAGCTATATATAGTTTTTGATAGAAGCTAGTAAATATATGTTGTAAAACAATTCAATTGCCGTGTGTTAGTCTTCCCAAAATGTAAACTATAATTATAGAAAATTAAAATAATTTCTTTGACCACTAATAGCAGGCAAGTCAACATTTGGGCTTGACAATGATTACAGTTAGCGTATAATATGCTAGTCTTAATCTTTTTTCAATATAATTTTGTTGCCCGGATAACTTAGTGAAAGTGTTTTTAATTTATAAACTAACAACACATCCTTAAATAGTAGATACACATAAATCTATTATTTTTATGAAAAGACCTCAAAAGAAAAAAAATACACCCTTAATAGGACCATTTGCGTATCTGTTTGTATGTCTCTCTGTCTGAATAAGTCCTTATCCTTGAGAGGTTAGTGCCTAGAGCATAGTGTCTTACACTTGGTGGCTTGCTGCGATACATGGTGACCACACTGAGGTGGTTTCAGTGTTGGGTCACTATGTGCCTTGGCCATTTGCTTGTCATCAGATCATTGGCAAAATATGAGTTTTAAAAATAGCTCTAAAACGGCTACTTACAGAAAATTCATCTTCATAATCTAAGCACCTGTCTGAGTTTAATTTGTACTTGGCCAGTTTTTTTTATAAATCACTATAATTTAGTTATGCTTATATTGTAGTTCATTAAATTTTACCTATATTTTACAGCGTCTGGAACGCGAAAAAGCTGAACGTCTGTCAGTAGAGAAGGTGGAGGAATTGACACCAGAACAAAAGCTTGCTGAGAAATTGCGCAGGCAGAAATTACAGGAAGAGTCAGATTTGAGACTTGCCATGGAAACATTTGGTAAGTTATTTTACAATAATTTTTGATAATGGGTGGGATACTTTCTTTGATCTTCAAGTACCAGGCACGAAAATGTGCTCATCTTGGACATCTGATTGTGCATTGAAATCCACTTCCCATTATAGTCAATCATATGTTTCACAGAGGCTTTTCCAATCAACAATGATTATTGCCTACAAAAGCCTGCAGCTTTGAATAAGGCATCAGTCCACCTTGTTGGAAATATCATCTTCTGCTGTTATTGCCACTAGAATTATTCATAGGTGCAGCGCAGACGACACACTTTTTGTGCGATCGAATCTGCGGCGCACAAAAAGTGCATGGCGCGCTAAAAGTCCGTCGCAGATTTTTCGCAGACTTAACGCATACGACGCACATCTACGACCATTTTGTCGGCAGAACTGTAGGGACGTATACGCTGTGGAAATGCAGAGATCGCAATGTATTATTTAATACTTGAAGTTGTGGGGATAATAATATTTTCCATTCAACCTCCTCACATAGATATATTTACTGTTGTGAATCGATTGATATATATTATTAATTGATTGATCTATGATTCCTGTAAGGACCCCTCTGGTCCGGTACAAAAGTAATCTCTCTATCAGTTTGTGTTGTTGTGTTCAACAGTGTTTACATAGGGAGCCATTTTATAAAAGATATTGTTGTGAATTTATGTAATAATTGTATACTCTTATTTGTGTGGTTGTTACAAAACATTGTAATCATTGAGCAAGGTATTGTGTATCATACCTCCAGGGCACGCATTTAAGTCATGGGAACTTGACAACCAGATTAACATCCTGATGGTATTCCCTTTACCATCAGGATGTTAATTGATTAAAATGTATACTATAAGCTGGACTCCTGTTTGTACAGGAGCGGAATAAATATTACAGCACACTTCTTCCCACATTTTTCTCTTTAAATGTCTATCATGATATTCTGGCTTAGAAGTATTTATCATAAATAAATTGCTGGGGGGTTAGGCAGAATGTCATATTTCACGTGTCGACCGTATCGAGATCACTGTGATTGGTTGACAGATTACCGTGATTGGTCAACGGATTATTGTGACATCATGTGTCGGTTTCTCGACCAATCACAGTGATCTCGATACGGTCGACACGTGAAATATGACATTCTGCCTAACCCCCCTGGGCTGTTTTGTACTTCTTGTATTAACATGGATACATCGATCTCTAG
Organism: Leucoma salicis; assembly: GCA_948253155.1. NCBI lineage: Eukaryota > Metazoa > Arthropoda > Insecta > Lepidoptera > Erebidae > Leucoma > Leucoma salicis. The sequence goes on along the minus strand of OX411820.1, from coordinate 4,014,588 downwards.
CGCCATACTTTACCTCCACCACTTAACGAGTGCAGATGTGTGTGTGGTGTGACAGACTAAGAATACAAGTGTCACCACCCCATTCTTTCCCATGGGTGTTGTATGAGGCAACTAAGGGAAGTAAGCAATTGTCATCCATTGCATGACTGGTGGTAGGGTTGGGTACCAAGTGGGAGTAATCACTTGGTATCGGGCCCGAGCGGGTTGGTACCACCATCTCCCGTGTGACCAGCCATGAAGCACATCGTTGCGTTTTGGCTGTAGCAGGAGATAGCCGTTTATATTTCATTTCATATCTTTATAATTGAATTGGTGAGCAGTGGCTTGACAATACTCTTGGTTATAGTCGAGTCCATGGGCGACGGTTACCATTTACCATCAGATGGACCGTGGCACGTCTGCCACCACCTGCAAAAAAAAAAAAACGTTTGCAGGTTAAAGTGTGCGTCGTCTGCGTTAACGCTTGTTGAAGCAAACGTTCTATTTTTTTCGCGCACTTTTTGTACGGCGCGCCGCGGCGCGATCTGCAAGAATCATGCGGATTTTTATCTGACGGACTTTTTGTGCGTCGTATGCGTTACTGCATATAATTACATAGGTTCTGTTTTTACAGACTAAAAAGTTCGCCGCGAATAGTACGTCGTCTGCGCCGCACCGTAGAGTGACCTGTTCAATTTAGTATGCTAACTTTTCCCTCCATATAACTTTAATCTTACTTATTACAGTGTCTTTTGACACTGGCCACCGTGACAATAATTATATTTTACTTATTACTTCAAAATTGGAAAAAAACACCGAGAATGGGGTGTTGACACTTGTATTCTTAGTCCGTTGTTGATAATTTGAATTTTGTAAATTACATTTTACGTTATATAATCTGGCAATAACCATCAAACGCCAATTAATGTCATTGGTCCCATAGATCAGGGGCCCTAGACCACTTGACCAGAGTATCCAGTGGTCTGTTTATTATTGTGAATTTATTAATGATCTTATAAGCAACCCAACTTATATATATTTAACATGTTTTTAGGTATACAAGAAGCCAATGCTGGCAAAATAGATGCTTTCTCCCCAACTACAAAAGAAGAATTCACTGAGTTCACAGATATGCTCACAAAGAAGATATGTTTATACAAAGCTAGAGACGAATTTCCTGGTTTTATAGATGATCTCGTCAGGAATATCCTTGTTCAAAGTTTGTATTTTCCTTAATATTTTAGTTGTCAATGTAATGAGCAGGTATTTACGCAAATGCGAATTAATCTATTAAACCTGAGCTATATCTGTACATTTAAGATGTTTAGTACCAAAACAGTTATTTTAAAACATGTCATTGTGTATTTGTACACACATCCTGCATAAACTACTGAATGGATTTTGATAAAACTATAAGTTTCAGTAGTTTGATAGCTCTTGATTAGACTTAAAACTGGTATATCTTTAATTGCTGCTTCTAAAAGCGTGCTAGAATTGTGTACAATCCTGTATAATATTGCCATCTTAGGTTGTAGTGAGCATATACAAGGTTATGAACGAAATCACAGGAATATGGTTATGAATTATATGTCTGTATTTTAATATCTTACTATCTCGAAGATAAGACATGTTTTGCCTAGCACACCATCTAGAGAAAGAAGAATTAAACAGATAAGGAGAGTGGCGAATATTATATCATACAAATGTTTGAAGGTTGCAGACTACAGACTACCAACAAAGAGGTTGATTACCAGATATAATATTGGTTTATAATAAATAAATGTTTGCACTAATACCAATTATACTAATAACACAGAATTATAAGTAGATTCAACAGAGGAAAGGTCTCTTAGTGTTAGCAAACATATTTGTGCTATTATTTAATAATGTCCCATGCAGATAACCAGTCACTGACACTTGACATGCTGATTAAAGTACACTATGTTGTTTGAGTGGGCTAATATATGAACGTTACATAGTTTATCTTATCTAAAAGTTTACTCAAGAAGTTCACTGTTGTGAAGGTCTTTACCAATATACTGATAATAGAACAATTACTAATTAAAAACTTATCTCTGTCGATTATTTGTTCTATATGACCACAGTACTCTGCAGATGTACTCGGCGATTCATTCCATCAATGATTTATCTTACTTCTGTTGTTTTATTGATATGAAATTACTAGAATAAGTCATTGTGTGATTAGAACCAATGAATTTCAGAAATCGAAGATAATAGATACTTCTTGTAGTAGGTAATGAATTTCTATTTCTCTAACTTAGCCTATGGAGGGATAGTGGATAAAACTTGTAGGTTCATATATGGCCCATAGTGATCTATTTTTTCTCATGTTTCAAAATAATCTAAACATGTCAAGTGGTTAAGAATATTAAATAATCATTTTGGGGCATTCATCAGGGGCGTTCGTCACTTATTTTACGCAAAATTCTGCCTTTTTTTGGAACCCATCATCCTTTATCGCGCAGTGTCACATATTAAGTGATCTTTTCTGGTACATATTACGTCACACAAGCTAGATTCCTCCTTCCTTAGACTCCCCATCCCACCTTGCCACTTTTTGTCACATCAAGCAATACTACTACTACTTATCATCACGCCATCTCCCTTGCGGGGTAAAAGGATATATATACCTTTCCCTATTATATGCAAACTCGTTTTTTAATGCCACTTACTGACTTCTACAAACATTTTTCCAGTGCCATCAGCGGATATAAAGAGGATAAAGCTAACAGTAGACAATTTATATATTGAAAAGCAGAAATCTGAAAAGAATGATAAATCTAAGAAGCCAACCAAGGGCAAAGGCAAAGCCAAATTAAAAGTTGAGGGAGACAATGTGAGTGCTTGTAGTTTGAAGTTAAATTACTTTTATTTTTATACAGTGATAGTCTTGTGATAACCTGAGGACTTACAATACAGGTGTTAAGTTTGATACCTTATTTGAGATTAATACTTATCCCATCAAAAACATAAATGTGAAATGAGAGCCAAGTTCAATATTATGATATATGCCTTAGTTGTTGACTTCAACAACAAAATAAATAAGATCTAAATGGGTGTCAAGTTCAGTGGTCAGTCCTGAAATATTTTATAACAACTTAAAATATCATTTCTTCTCATAGCTTAGGATAATATATTGAGGCCTAAGGTCTGACTTGGCTAGTTTTCATATACAAATTATATTATAGCCTTCGCAAATTCTAAAGCTGTAAGTTCTTATTTTATTCTTCTGATTTGGCTTGCTGGTAGAAACTAGCCATTGAACATAGGGCTCTTCCATGACCGTTTTAGTAGGTAAGTACTTAATAATAATTCGTGTATTAGAACTAGTCAAGTCAGACCTTAGGCACAGAATAGATACTAGTCCTACGGACAGAAACGTTACTTCCATTAAAACTTGTCAAAAATCTCTATATAATAGCCTACAAAATCTTAATAATAATACTAACTGTTCGTAACGAGAAGAAATGTACCTTATGGACACAGAAATACAGTTGAGATTGTTTTGCCGCCGCATGATCCTCGGGCAACCGCGTCATTCAACAAATGCGCTAGGGTTGCACCTATGATGATTTTACTACATCACGCTATCTCCCTTGCGGGGTGGGCAGAGAGAACAGAGTGACAAAAGGCTCTGTCCTTGCATACATCTCTCGCTTCCTCAATATTCATAATTCTCTTCATGCACTCTCCGGTTTCCGCTCGCCGGTTTCGGAGACTCCTGACTCCACCGACAGCAGCAAAGCTGTCGTTTATAAAACTTAAAAAAATATTTTTCTAGTAGATTCTATTTTGATTACTTTTTATATCATTTTAAATGTTATTTTCAAGTTGGATTATTTTTTTATTGATCAATGCGTTGTTTTAGCTCAGCTCTGAATTTTCGGTTATGAAATTTTATTGTCGAAATACCCTAAATCGCGTAAATAATTTTATTTTAATCAATACAACAAGCGCGAGCGCTTAGGCGCGCGTGCGACAGTCTTGAGTCGGTTGTACCGTGGTCGGTACGCGAAGCGGTAGGCATATAACTCGGGGCCTTGAGCGAGTGATGTGCGCCTGCCTTAGGCTTCATTATATTATCCTAAGTTATAAAATTAGATTATGTGAAATAGTTTTTGAGTTATGAGGAGGTGAAAAGTGGCTCCAAATGGTTCGTGTAATATATATTACACGCGGTGCTGCTCGCCAATTCTTTAGCTTGAACTTGGCTTGACTCGCTGCCGCGTGTCTTGAACTCTTATCAAAATCATAAAATATAGACTTAAGAACCCGTAACTGCCAGACATACCTTATTTTATAAAAGCTGAAAGATTCTCAGCTCATACACGCGTAAAAAGGAGGTCTTATATGAAGTTTGGATCATTTAGATACTTTTATATATATTAACATTTGACATGCTTAGCCATATAAATAAATACAGTGTGAAAATGAAATCGAAAATAACAGTCACGAGCAGGATTTGAACCTGCATCTCCTGGATACCGTCCAGATGCTTTGCCAATTCAGCCGTAGTGACAATTGCTCATGACTGCTATTTTCGATAACACATTCATGACATATGGCACGGCGATGACATGTGTTTATGCTATTATACTAAACTTTTTGTTTTTTTTTTTGTGCCATCCTCCTTTATTTGCGGGCCCACTGGAACTATGTTACATTCCTTCGGTGGTGACTGCTATTATACTAACCTGGAATATTTTTTGTTTGCAGGCTCATCTCAATCAATACGACACTTATGGTAATTACGAGCCAGACTACGATGACTTTATGTAATACTAATAATCACATTAACGGCACACTAAGGCTTACTTATTAAATCAGTGTTAATTTGATTAATGCGATAAAAAAAAATCTCGTTATACGTTAGTGTGACCTGGACATTTATGCGTATAAAGTGCCTGGTGTCAAAATCATCTCTTACGCAATCTATGACTTACCCCCTTTTTTATGGACCATTCTTACTTGTAATATTGAAATTATTGTATAATTGTACTTTAGTCATATTTTTTAATAATTAGTTTTATTATTTTAATCTCCATTAATAAATAGATAAACTTCTAGTCTAAAATTGCATGCCCTTTTAGTTGTCTTCACATGCAAAAGTGCTTACATGGTATATGATGTTTCAATTTGACTGCATAGATAGCATACTAAATGTTGTGACTTCAATTCCCACGAGACAATTATTTGTGTGATCAGCAAATCGTTAAGCGCTATTTGTGTCAGTTAATAGGACGTTTGTAACTTTCCCGCGAGGGATTATTGCCTTAGCACAGTTTGTAGTCTAAAAAATATATTTTTAACAAAAATTGTCACGTGGAGGGGTGTCAATTTTGAAACCGGACGAACTACCCTTAGGCTGCGTTCTCACTATGTCGTGACGATAATTGGCCTCTAGCTGATCCCATATAACGACTGTGCCATTGTACCTAACCGTTCTTTTTGAATCGTGACAATATTTTTATCGTTGCTAAGATATATAGTCGCAGCAACGACAATACGATTTGTCGTCACGTTTTTGCTTCGATCATTAATACCAAGATACAATGTCACGAACAAAATCAAGCTAAAAAGTACTGTCCGTGTGAATATACACTTATACAGCTACGTCTTTTTTTTTTTACTAACGAACGATTTACTAACGAACTAAGACAAAGGTTTTGAAACAGTTTTAAGTTCAACCTAATTACAATCATGTCACTTGTAATAAAGTCACAAATCTTTAAAATATTATCTTACATTTACGATCATTCGTCACAAAAAACGAGCAAAGCAATAATTTATTACTACCATAAAGTGAAATGACAAATAACATTTACTGTGAAATCAAGCTTAAATAGCAACAAATAAAGTGCTTTTTGAACTAAACAAAATAAGAACTGAGTTCTCATGTGCGCTGTTATTTATCGAGACGGATTTTTGAGCCGACGCGATATCTATTGCATTGTTGATCGAAGCGTTTTTGTTATTGTTTTCGTCTCTACAATCTGTCGTCATAGCAACAAGACGTGCATGACAGTTAATCGTGCCGGCTTAACGAAGCAACCTAAGGCGAACACCTGACCTTCTCATCACAGTAGTTAGACTAATGTTCAACGGCCCTTTGATTTTTCACCGAACAGTCGTTTGATGGTATATCCGAATCTTCCACGGGACATTGGCAAAGTTGTGTCTATAAGTCTAACAACGCCATTAAATCAAGAATTGAATAAGAACACCTGCATTTAAATGTATAAGTCACGACACTAACCAGCAGAGATTAGAATGTAACATATAATCGTATCGACATCGCATCCTGTTAGTGTGATTGGTTGAGAGATCATGTGATTGGGCGAGCGATTATTGGGACATCACGTGTCGGTATCTAACCAATCACATTGAGACGATGCGATGTCGATACGATTTTGTGTATCACATTCTAAGGGTGCTGCATGGACTACCTGTTGTCACGACATAGTGGGAACGCGGCCTAATAGGTTTTTTTTTATTTAATAACTTAAAGTCAAGCTTGGTCATATGAATTTTTATTGTATGCGCAATATTTAATAATGACAGAAGGTTGTATGTGGACTTAGCAATAGCAATGTGTTCAGCTCCGTCAACACAAATATTTGTGTTGCCAGATGTTAGTTTGCTAGTTCAAAGCATAGGGGTATTATTATATTTCTTGCAAAAAATATTTTAGTTTATTTTATTGTTAGATAATTGTTGCTTTTTATCTATGCGGTTGACACTAGATACTTGCACGTTGCAATAATGAAGTTTAATGAAAAAAAAAACCCTTGCTATTTTTTAAACAAAAATAATGTTTAAAGGTATTCTTTATTTATATTTTGTGATATTGGCGGCAATATGGCTACGTCAATCTACCTGCTAATAATAATTATTTATTATACACTTAAATAGTTTTGTAAATAAATTACGAATTATTGTAATATGTACGCCTTTGATTAATTCCATTGGAACTCTTCTACTAGTAAAAATTCCAAGTTAATTATACCAGATTGTATAAATGCCTTGGTGAATTTAACTAAACCTTTATTTTTTTTTATGATAATGTACAAAAACGTGCATATCAAATTCAAATCAACAACACATAATTTATATTCTAAACACTGCTCCTAGTTGGCAGTTGTAATTTTTAACCTGGTAACATTTCTTTGTTATTGTAACGTGCCCAAGCCATGTATAACCTATGCACATATATATATATTATATACAACGTAATGTACAGTTGTTTCATTATATGGTTATGGTCCGATGTTATGTTATATAGATAATAAATTTTTTATTGTGATAATTTTTGTTGTTTTATTTTATTTATAATATTTATTATGAATCGGGATTAGTCAACACCTTGGGTTAAGAAAAAGTTCAGGCAGAGATATTTCATCATTTACTAAGTGAGGCCCCACACTACCCTTTATGGAGAATGTGGTATGCAGTCATACATTCTAACAAAAAAGTTCAATTATGCTTCATTTCATCCCAAAAATGTGTAAATCTTTTATTTCTTAAAACATCTTACCACATTGTCAGGTAGGTCTAATCTACCACCGAAGAAATGTAACATGGTTCCAGTGGCCCGCCAATAAAGGCGGAGAGACTGCACACGGCGGGTTTCTTTAGTGAGTGCGGCCCCACACTGCCCTGGTCGTTGCCCCGAACGATAGGGTGTGCGGTTAGGAACATTTTTTCCCGCCATAACAAAAAAAAGGTAGGTCTAATTTAATACCTATTTTTGAAAAATTAAGGTCTAAAAGCAATAAAAAGTTACGTAGGCACATAAGCCCTTTTCAAAAAGCTGGGTATAAATGGGGTATAATGCCGTAATCGCCACGCTTGGCAGGCGGGTTGGCGATCGCAGTGGATGTTGTTAATACTCAAGGGAGTACTGCTGCCCACTCCCCCGGAATTCCCTCACTCGAATCTTATGACTCCCGTGGGTAGAGGGGTGGGACAATTCTAAAGCCGGCCCCACGGCCATTTTATTAAGGCGGGAAAAATGTAGATACTTAACCGCAATGTTCCCATCCTGAGCACCGAACACTAGTGTACGGCCCTCACCCACTAAATAATCCGCTGTATTGGCAGACCACTGGAAGAACAAATTGTTTGTGAAAGCGGAATTCGAACCAGCGCCCCTTCCAATCCGGGGAAGTGCTCTAGACCACTAAGCCATCGCAGTCAGACTCTCTTTTTCCACTTTCACAAATAATTTTTCTTTAAAGTCAAAGGGTAGAATAAATATTTAAGTAGGTACCTAGCTGAACGTGACATGTCAAGTGCTAAAATACAGATCAAAAAAGGACCACTCGAATTTGAAACTGTAGTAACTATGACTTCAGCTTTGTGCAACTTCAGCCTTTACACATCACACTTTCGTAAAATGCTACCTTGAATTTACTTACTATCTTACTGTTAAAAATCCCACGATTTTACCAATATTTATTTTTGAACCTACACTACTTAAAATCATGTCGATTGCATAAGGAGGTCGTTTATTATTTAAACCTTATGATTTCGTTTTGAAGGCATGCATTTGCTTGAAAATCTCAACCGTAAAAAACAGTGATTCCCTTAAAAATTAGTGGTAATGTTGAAATTTTGGCCTTGTGTTTTGTGTAGGAGTAGGAACGCCTACAGTTTGTAGGAATACCTACTTGTAATGAAATTGAATATCGGTAATACTGGCTAACATTTTGTATTCATAATACTTTCTGATATTTACGCGAATGTTACACATTTTGAAATAAAACTTCGTTTACGGAATCTATCGCGTTTACTTAATTTTACTACTATCCCGACGTTTCGAATACTTTACAAATATATTTAATAATATATATAAATATATTTAATAATATAAACTAATAACCAAGATTGTCTTCTTACTGGTAGTAATTGGTAGTTTATGGTAGAATTTTTGAGCACTAAATAAAAACAAAAAATTTTAGTTTAAAGAGGAGTATTATACTCATTTTAATATACTAACTTAGTCTCATAAATTGTAAGCATAAAAAAATTGTAGTAAATATTTTAATTGTGTTTCTAAACGAATATTAAGTGGGTTAAAATAAATAAACCAAAAAAAATTTTGTAAAATCATATACTGTGGGTAGACGAGACCGTTGAAATAACATATCAGCTTTGGACGTCTATCATCTAAGTCCACCCGTGATCATGAATGCTGTAAAGTATTCGAAACGTCGGGATAGTAGTAAAATTAAGTAAACGCGATAGATTCCGTAAACGAAGTTTTATTTCAAAATTTTGTATTCATGTTAATAAAATTGACGATAATAGTACCTATATTATACCGCAAATACTATCCTATCTGAATAATAATAATTAAATGATTTTACATTACATTCAATTTTAATGACTAGATGCTTCAATAGATGGCGATGTGTATTGCTATTGAATCGCGCTATGGTTACTCGACTTAATAAAAAAACAGTTTTCGTGGGTATTGTAACTCTAACATAAGCCAAAGAGCATATAACACTACGTTTAACATAAGCGCGGGTCAGCAAATCCATAAAAATGTACTCTGTGAGCGAATCCCACCCAAACTCCGCTAGGAGTACTATTGTTCTGTGGAGTAAAATAATACATTACATCCTATCCCACCCATAGAGCAAAATAATGCATCCCGTCGGAGGTCGCCAAGTACCGAGTGCGCAGCAGTCGCTTGCACTGCGCACTATCACGGATGCGCGTCTGCGCATGGAGAGCCTCGATGACTACATCAGACGTCTGAGTAACAGATGTTCGAGCGGGCCGATGGATCGCGAACCCGCAGCCTGCGAGGCATCGCGCCATACCATCGGCGACCGCCGGACAGAAGAGGCCTGCCACGACCTCGTCTCCGGGGACGTCACAATCCCCTGACGAGACCGCTCCTCACCGCTGCATGATGGGCACTTGCTGGGGTTCGCTCCGGTGATCTCGACCCCGCTGATCGCTTGCAGGATCTTCCTGCTGACTCGATCGCGCCGCGACGACCTCCCCTGAACCTCGACACCAAGGATCATAGTTCTCACCCGGCGACCCGCCGTCCTATCAGACTATGAGAGTGGCGAAATAGAGTGCACTTTTTTTTTTGTATTGCCTGTAGTTGCAGACGAGCCACGGCCCATCTGATGGTAAATGGCAACCGTCACTCATGGACTCAACTATACCGAAAGTATTGTCAAGCCGCTGCTCACCATTTCATTTCACCAATATATTCACGGACATTTTCACACAACGTCCTCTGGTTCCAAACTAAGCTTAACGCTTGTGCTATGGGTACCAGATTACGGATATAATACATATACTACTTTTTTTTTTGTAAATACATACATATAATAGATAGAAAACATCCAGACGCAGTACAAATATCTGTGTTTATCACACAAATAATTGTCCTGAGTGGGAATCGAACCCACGACCTCGTGCACGCAAGTCGGTTACACTACCGACTACGCCACAAGGTATGAAATGAAAGAATAAACGGCTATCTCCTGCTACAGCCAAAACGCAACGATCTGCTTCATGGCCGGTCACACGGGAGATGGTGGTACCAACCCGCTCGGGCCCGATACCAAGTGAGTACTCCCACTTGGTACCTAGCCCTACCACCAGTCATGCAATGGATGATAATTGCTTACTTCCCTTAGTCGCCTCATACGACACCCGTGGAAAAGAATGGGGTGGTGACAATTGTATTCTTAGTCCGTCACCACACGGGTTAACGCACACGTTCGTGCACTAATATCTCCGTCTTAAGATCACCTATAGTTAATTTGGCAAAATCAAACTATACCGCGTGCATACAGTCATTTATGATATAAGCCAGTGTAGTATTCGCGCATATTAAGCCACATAGGGTCCATAGGCTTTAAACACTACAAATACAGAATAGGTTAATGCGCAGAACTACGTGAACACGTGCCGACTATCAGGCAATTCATATTTTGACTCCAGCTTTATTCACCCCAACCCTGTAGTGGTTCAGGCAGCTAGCTACACACCTGCAAAGCTATCTAAGATTCGACCGAGACACATTCTCGAAGATACAATAGGTACCTATACTATGCCCAGAAGAGAGCACATATATCTCGCGTAGTTATCCATGATTCCGTCCTTGCCAATGACGACGTAATACGTGTTAAATTCATAAACGTGGGGATTCCCACATTGTCAGCAAATCATTTTCAGGAAATTTAAATTTACTGGGGTTAATGACAAGATTTAAACCGTTCCTTATAATGTCTGCCAAAAATCCCTTTTGGTTGTGTTCCTGACGAGGGTTGCCAATTACATTAGTAAGGCCTTTGCCCGCGACAGGTCTGGTCCCTATTAAAGTAGTGGGATAAAACGTATAGCAGTCTAATCAAAAGCTATCGGAACAAAAGTTGGTGCAGTTTTTGCGTGATGTACGACCAAAAAGACAGACAAGCAGATTAAGCAAAATGTTTTTGCTTCAGAGACACCTACACAGACTAATGCTGTCATTTTTTCTTGTATATCTTGGACAGACAGCTGTGTCACAGCTTTATAATAGTATAGATTCTATCTAAGCGAGCCAATTGGCTTAAAAATTATCGTCGCCCCTGGCGTCTGGTCATGGCTGCGAATTTTTTACCTCTGACTTCTGCCTCTGTGGATATGACTGCTGATCGTGAGGTCTCAGGTTCAATCCCCGGGTCGGACAGGTCAGTTTTAAGCGTAAAAAGAAAATTTCTCAGAAGCAGCCCATAGCTTGGAAATGTGCCCGGTAGACGGCAATAGGCTCGCCCCCATATTACGTGGGACTTAAACATAGATGGCGAACCGTGGGTGTGTATGCGCCTATGCCTACCCCTTCGGGGAATACAGGCATGATGCTATGACTTACGTCTGAAGATTATTGTACAATCCATCCATCCATCAACCTTTCAACGTCCACTGCTGGACATAGGCCTCCCCAAGAGAACGCCACAACGAGCGGTCCCGTCATCGGGGATAATGCCGTAATCGCCACGCTTGGCAGGCGGGTTGGCGATCGCAGTGGATGTTGTTAATACTCGAGGGAGTGCTGCTGCCCACTCCCCCGGCATTGCCTCAGTCGGCTCTTACGACTCCCGTGGGTAGAGAGGGGTGGGATAATTCTAAAGCCGGCCCCACACGGCTTGTATTATACAATACACAATTTTAATTGAGCCAGCTGGATTTTACCATTTTTAGTTCCGTCCTGGGCACCTGAAAAATTTTACCTTTAATCTATTCTATATACATATATAATAGATACGCATAGAAGCCCCGAATTTTGCCGTCAGCCTAGCCTCTATTGCCCTTAATGTAGATATATCCAGGGCTCATGACACTTACAAGACATTTATTATATGTATGTATAAAAAAAAGTAATATACGTATTATATCTGTAATCTGGTACCCATAGCACAAGCATTAAGCTTAGTTTGGGACCAGAGGACGTTGTGTGAAAATGTCCGTGAATATTTATTTATTTATTTTTGAATATCCGTTATGTACTATGTAGGTACGTATAATACTCATTTCCATATGACACAGATCCCCTTTTAAAGTAGTAGGTACTTAGATATGGACGTATTTAGTCTGAGTTAGATATGAATCACAATCTTGATCTGCCATCTTGAAAACCTATTTCGAAATTGTATAACCATAATAATATATTCACATCTAATTTGAGATTTTATACTTTCAATTGAGACTGACATTTGAAGGCCGAGATCATAATACGGTGTTACTTAAACTGGCTTAGAATTTGGAAACGGATTGTTAGAAATTCTAACGCATATAGAATTTGAACAAAATATTTGTTAAAATTTTTGTTATGAAATAAAACTGCTTTTACGGACTATACGTACCTAGATGCGGACCATAATCCGGAAGTGACTGCCACAACGAGCATTCCTAACACAGAACAATAATACTCAAATCTTGCGCTACCTGTATCCGATGGATGCCAGCAGCTTTAAAACAGAGTGTCAATCCATGCCGGATACCGATTTTCTCTGGACTCTGTACCGTTGCTTCTTCATATTTTTTTTTATTTAAAAAAAAACCTACTTTCTTTTTATTTACGTAAAAAGCCATTGGCTCTACACACGAAGATAATTTGTCTTAATGACGAAGAAGAATGAATTCCTAATGAAGAAGAAGAAAATACACGAAATTGAGAAAACTGCCTCGGTGGTGCAGCGGTAGTGTGACTGCTGATCATAAGGTCCCAAGTTCGATCTCCGGGTCGAGCAGTTATTGAGCTTTTTCGTAAAAAGAAAAAATCTCAGTAGCAGCCCGGAGTTTGGAAATGTGCTCGAAAGACGGCAATAGGCTCGTCCCTTATTACATGGGACTTAAACATAGCGGGCGAATCGTGGGTGTGTAATACACCTCTGCTTACCCCTTCGGTGATACAGGCGTGATGCTATGTATATGTATGAAATTGAGAAAGATTTAGTGTAGGTAGAGCCAGGTTATCACCAAGTGGGCCGTGGCTCGTTTGCCTAATGGCAAAAAAAGCGTTAAAAAACCAGATTGGATAATCGTGAGTTTACAATAGTAGCCTTAGATCGTGAGTATAAACGCAATCCAGAAACATTAACTATACGTAAATATTGAGTACGACATACCCAGGAAGCGATTACTGCTACCAAACTATGTACTCAGATCAGCCAACCGCCATAATTCTAAGATGACATAATTCTTACAACATTTGACAAATTACATGCGCTGAACGTTTCTCATTATGTGTGTCGCAGGGGTCATTGTATGCTCACAAAAATGACTCATTACAATGTGATGTCACGCGACATCCTCCGGATACAAACAGACTTCCTTGCAGTGAAAGCGTCACGTAAATGTCTAGTGTTGAAACCGATATTTTCTGGTGGTTCGTGGTTTGTATTTTAGCACTTGACATGCTCAGCTACTTTAAAGAACAAATTATCTAAAACAAGTGTGAAGTGGACATTGGGTATCGGGATTAGGTGAGTGTAATAGCTTAGCGGTCCAGAGCACTTCCCCGGATGGGACGCAGATTCGAATCGTGCTCGCAGTAAGGCTCTATTTTTCCACTTCCACATATATGTTCTTCTGGTAGTTTTGTCATTCTGTCAGACTCCCTAAGAGAATGCCACAACGAGAGGTCTTGTGCTGCTTGCATTCAACGGCTTTGAACCTTTATCGATCCACCTCTTTGAGGTTAAAACAATATTATATCCTCCTAATAATAAAATAATAAATATATAAAAAAAAATTTTGTTCGTTAGTCTTTCTAAAAACGGCTAGATCGATTGCAATAATTGTTAATTTGTTTTGTTCGCTGCAATAAACGGGCGGTAAAAGCTAAAAAAAAATAATTTCATAATATTACAGTCATTTGGCGAACCAAAAAAATGATGGTTACCTGGAAAGTTTTCCGGGAGTTTTGAAAATTGGTTATTTTATAGATTTTGATGTGCTCTTTCCGAATTTTGTCTTTGCCACCGTTACAGTATTTTTGCCGCACGCGCCGCCATATTGGAAAAATGGCGCCTAAAAGCAGTTTTTGTCAATACCTCCTTTTTTTCAACTTATCTATACTATTATAAAGCTGTAACAGAGCTATGTCTATACATTAAAGATATTTGAGAAAAAATTACTGATTTAGTCTATATAGGCGTGTCTAAACACAAAACGTTTTTTTTTAGATTTTTTGTCTGTTTGTCTGTTTATCTGTTTGTTTGTCCGCGCATCACGCAAAAACTACTGAACGGATTTTGATGCAACTTATTTTATTCGAAAGGCCTTGATAAGACTTAAAAACTGGTATACATTTTATTCCGCTACTATATCGGGAAACTGAGATATAACTGAAAAACTAGCTTTTGGCTGCGGCGAAGCCGCTGGCAAAGGCTAGTTTAATGATAAAAACAGTTACATACAAAATTAAACTAGAGACACCTACAATTTATGTATTGACTGTATTTTCATTTTGTATTTAACTGTAAAGAGCACATCAAAATCTATAAAATTACCAATTTTCAAAACTCCCGGAAAGCTTTTCAGGTAAAACTACCAAATGACTGTACTATAAAACCCAGAAATAGTAATTTTCTATAGGAATCGTCTCTTTGGATAATGAACCTTATCCTGTCTCTTGGCTTACAGACGACAAAATGACAGCGACTGTAATTCTTTCTAATTCATTTGCATTTGCTTGCATAAGCCAATTTCATTCAAGAAGCATAATATGCATCATAGTTATATGCTTCTTGGTTTCATTTTAATCTATCTATACTATTATAAAGCTGTAACAGAGCTATTTCTGTACATTTAAGATATTTGAGAAACAATTACTGTAATAGGCTATATAGGCGTGTCTAATAACAAAAAGATTTTTTTTAGATTTTGTCTGTTTATCTGTTTGTTTGTTCGCGCATCACGCAAAAATTACTGAACGGATTTTGATGCAACTTTTTTATTTGATAGCTCTCAATTAGACTTAAAAACTGGTATACATTATTTAATCCCGCTATTATACCGGGAACCTGAGATATAACCCAAAAACTAGCTTGGTTGCGGCGGAGCCGCAGGCAAAGGCAGATTGATTAGGATTGATAAACGCTGATAAAATAAACTGTAGTTGAACTTCACCGGGTGATCGAGTTCTACATAAAAATTATAATGTTTTGTGTTAATGAATTGGTATGAATATGAAATAGATGACACCGGACTTTTTGTCCCAACAAAATTAGTAGTTGCTGTAGCATATTTTTTTCCTATATCTAGTTCACGATCAAGCCGGTTCTAGGTGCTGGGACATTTTTCATTTCACAGCGTTTTTTTATGTTAAGGCGGGAAAAGATGTTCTTAACCGCACACCCCGTCGTTCGGGGCAACGAACAAGGTAGTGTGGGGCTTTCACCCACTAAAAAAGCCGCCGTGTGCCGTCTCTCCGCCTTTATTGGCGGGCCACTGGAACTATGTTACATTCCTTCGGTGGTAACTTTTCACAGCCCTAGCCCTGAGAGTTTGGGTTAGGCGCTGATATGTCAGTAAGTAAGTCAGTTATCTGCTTATCATCACGCCATATCCCTTGCGGGGTAAGCAGAGAGAAAGAGGTGCCAAAAGGCTCTATTCTTGCATATATCTCTCGGTTTATCAACATTTTTATAGTTCTCTTCATACACGCTCACCGGTTTCGGAGATACCAGACTCCACCTTTCTTCATATAAGTGAGTTATTCTTTTATACTCGTAAATAGAAGATGTATAAATAATTATACTTATAACACGTAACAAACAAATTAAGAACAATGATTATAACTCTCATTTTCACGTTAACACAGAAAAAATATAAAAATAAACCTACTTACCTACAGTTAAACAAAATATTATTAGGCTGTTTAAAAAGCCAGTGACACACATCCACAATCACTTAATTAAAAACAATAGCGTCAAGCCGGAAGGCCTGTTACAATCTTACAATGGCGACGGTCTTCGCTTGCGCAACAGTTATTTAGCTATTAGAAGCTTCCTAGATCACAATCTGTTTGGGTGGTCGTCGAGAAAGTCAAGCTAAAACAATTAAACGAGTTATTATAATATGAATTTATCACGAGCTTCTTTCCTTAAAGATTGTCATCTATTCGTACCTAACTATCTTTAATGTGGAAAAAGAGAAGTTTAGTGCGAGCGGGATTTGAACCTACGTCCCATCCAATCCGGGGAAGTACTCTAGACCGCTAAGCTATCGCACTGACTGACGGTCATTCACCAATTTCCACATCACAGTTGTCTTTACGACCCACATTCACAAATAATTTGTTCTCATGTCAAGTGCTAAAATACAGATCAAAATATCTTCTATACATATTATAATAATAACAATCTCCAGAGCGTAATATCTGCCATAGCGGCCAGTGGCAATAGGCACAAGCCCTGGTTTTTTTCTCATGGTAGATTAGGCCATAGTTCACTAAACTGGCCCAGTGCGGGTTGGCAGACTTTACAAGCAGTCGAGAAAACGGAAGGAATGCCGGTGTCCTCACGAAGTTTTCCTTCACCGAGCAGTAATAAAATAACACAAAGTGCGAAAATGTGAAATCCAAGATAACAGTCACGGGCAGGATGTTGTTCTCTGCTGTTATTTTCGATTTCACATTTTCGCGTGTTGATTTATATGGATAAGAATGTCAAACGCTCAAAACATACATAAAAATATCAAAATACGGTGATAAATTGTAAACAAATACATACATAATTTCGAAAAATCTTGATAAGTCATGTACGAGGTCTGGACCTTAGAGTGGACAGAAAACTTCTATAGGCGCGTTGAGCACTTTTTGGGTGAACAAAAATCATGGAACTCGCGTCATCGTCACCGAACGCTCCGATAGAAGTTGGTCAAAAGTGAATACTTCTATAAGCGCGTTGAGCACTTTTTAGGGTTCCGTACCCGAAGGGTCAAAACGGGACCCTATTACTAAGACTTCGCTGTCTGTCTGTCTGTCTGTCCGTCCGTCTGTCACCAGGCTGTATCTCATGAACGGCTTTAGCTAGACAGTTGAAATTTTCACAAATGATGTATTTCTGTTGTTGCTATAACAACAAATACTAAAAACAAAAAAATAATAATATTTAAGGGGTCTCCAATACCACCGAAGGAATGTAACATAGTTCCAGTGGCCCGCCAACAAAGGCGGAGAGACGGCACACAGCGGGTTTCTTTAGTGGGTGAAGGCCCCACACTACCCTGTTCGTTGCCTCGAACGACGGGGTGTGCGGTTAGGAACATTTTTTCCCGCCTTAACAAAAAAAAAGAGGGGGGGCTCCCATATAACGTCTGTCTGTCCGTCCGTCTGTCACCAGGCTGTTTCTCAAGAACGGCAATAGCTAGACAGTTGACATTTTCACAAATGATGTATTTCTGTTGCCGCTATAACAACAAATACTAAAAAAAAAAAAAAAAAATTTGAGGGGGGCTCCCATATAAAGTCTGTCTGTCCGTCCGTCTGTCACCAGGCTGTAACTCAAGAACGGCGATAGCTAGACAGTTGAAATTTTCACAAATGATGTATTTCTTTTGCCGCTATAACAACAAATACTAAAAACAAAAAAAGACAATATTTAATGGGGGCTCCCATACAACAAACGTGATTTTTTGCTCTTTTTGGCTCGATATTGATAACGGCAACAGGCAGAAGTTATAATAGTGTAATGTTGTTTACCTAGTCAATGGTACGGAACCCTTCGTGTACGAGTCCGACTCGCACTTGGCCTTTTTTTATGGCATTAATTATGCTCACACAAAATAATTATGTATATGTATCAGCAACACGTGGTCGGGGTCGGGTCTTCGAATACTTCACTATGTGGCATTTTTATGCCAAAATAGCTTTCTCACACGAACCTACCATTTCTCCGGGATAATAAGCGCATGTCCTTTCATGATGCCAAGCTGTATCTATAATACGCAAATTTTTATGATGATCAATGAAGTACTTAGTTACGGCGTGCACGCATAACAAACAGACTCAATTACGCATTTATAGTTAATTAGTAAGGAATTAAGGATATAATAAAGAATAATAATTAGTTTGTGTTTTGTTTGGCCGTGTGGGGCCGGCTTTAGAATTGTCCCACCCCTCTCCACCCATGGGAGTCGTAAGAGCCGACTGAGGGAATACCGGGGGAGTGGGCAGCAGCACTCCCTCGAGTATTAACAACATCCACTGCGATCGCCAACCCGTCTGCCATGCGTGGCGATTACGGCACTATCCCCCATGACGAGACTGCTCGTTGTGACGTTCTCTTGGGGAGGCCTATGTCCAGCAGTGGACGTCGAAAGGCTGATGGATGGATGGATGGATTTTTTGTTTAAACGAACTTTGTAATGACTGGTCGAATTTGAAAAAAGCTCATTACATTGCATAGCCTTATTGTTAAGGAAGATTTTTATCAAGAAGACTAGCTGATCTGACAGACGTTGTTCTGTCTTAGTTATGTTTATATTCAATTACTTGCGAATATCAAACGCGCGATGTTATAATAGCTGTTAAGTTTTCTGAAATTTTCCAATTTTCAACAAATTTTCTTTCCGTATGAGTATTACAAAGTATTAGATAACTCAAAAAAAAATAAATGATATTGATAGAGTCGTTCTCAAGTCATGGCGTGACTAAGGTAAATAGGGATTCATTTTTATATATACGAGTATAGCTTACTAATGGCTATTAACAATTACGCTACAATGCGTAGAATTAAACAGTGAATGTAACCGTGGGACTAAAGGCAAAATAATACTTTAGTAATTACACGAACCCTGCTAGGTTTATCTCGGTCAAGAAATACATGACATATATTTTCAAATGTTACGAAAAGCAATATACACCTGTGATTATCGCGTATTGTACCATTTAGTTAGAAAACTAGAACATATAACAATGGATTTCAAAAGATATAAAGATTAAAGATGGCGGATCTCGATGTGAATCGAATCACTTTGTATAGACGGATTCACACAAGTTTATAAAAATATGTAACAATAATGTTTTGCAACAATTTGGTAACGGTCAGAATAGTAGTTATGGAATTTAATTTTATTGATTGTGTATTGTGCGTTATCAGATTGAATAGGTATTTGTATATCGTGGTGGGAAAAAATGTGAAAGGTATTTTGAAACTTATGAAACTTGCTGTTGTCGAGAATGCAGACACAGGATCGATTGAAGCGAATTAATTTTCTACAATCCCTACATTTTGTTTTTTTTGTTTTTTTTTTTTGCATTTGACATGCTTAGCCATATAAATTATCAGCAAGTGTGAAAAATGTGAATCCAGGAGATGCAGGTTCAAATCCTGCTCGTGACTGTTATTTTAGATTTCACATTTTCACACTGTGTATTTACAATCCCTGTTTTTAAGATTTTCGATACCCATAGTTCCGTAACTAATTTTTAGAGCCCGTGTTCCACTTTTGGGCGCGGGTTTCATGTTAGTTTAGAGCGATAGGGATTTTTTGTGTTCATTGTCTGGCCCAGTGTGGGTTGGCAGAATTAACAAGCCAAAGGTATGATGTTTTTTTTTCATAATATTTTCCTTCACATTTATTTTACTGTAGATGCTGTATTTAAGCCATCGGGATATTAAAAATATAATTAATTAAAGACTCGATTCCATTAAAGTATCACAATTAGATTGTCTGCGTAAAATTCGAAAATTGGGGTCACAAGAGAAATATAAAATGTCTTTTTGATCGTTTTATTGTATCCCTAACTCTTTATCGGGATAAAAGTATTAAGCATATTATATGCCATAATTTATCTGTTTACTAAATTTCGCACACATCTGTTTAGTCCTAACGACTATAAATATGGCCAAAATAGCTATCTTACGGTTAACTAATTTCTTGGGATAAAATCTGCAGAGTATGTCTCATCTATAAACTTACTAAATTTCAATCAAATGCGTCATCACGTTTGGGCATGATTCAACAATGAATATCCAAATATCTCCACAATCTTTCGTGTTTATGATATTAGTGGGATGCGTAATATTCAGATAAATATCAGAAAGTTATACTGACATGATTTTGTAATATAGACGGGGCCGAAGCCTCCTATAATCTATATTAGCCATATTTACTATTACCTACTTTGGAAGGCCACAACCGAACAACCATTGTCATCGAGTGTATTACCAAACGTACTTAATGCATGACCAACAAAGTACAACTTGCAAAATAGTCGGAGATTAAAGTTGAGATAATTATGTTCGTTCCCATATTAACAAGCTGTTTGACTTTTAACACGCCTTCTTGTAATTCTATACGTACAAATTATATTAGAATATGTTAAGGTAACATTAAGGTTACATTAAAGAATAGGCGGTAAAGATGTTACACAGAAGATGTGTACAATCTACGGTAGCTAGTAATTAAAGCGTTTGTAACGGATTACCAGAAGCGCAATGTTTGAATTTCCGATTTAATAACTGTTTACCCAGGACATCCTTTTTGTTTTTTTTTTGTTAAGGCGGGAAAAAAAATTCCTAACCCCGTTAACACCGTTAACACCCCGTCGTTCGGGGCAAAGAACAGGGTAGTGTGGGGCCCTCACCTACTAAAGAAACCCGCCGTGTGCCGTCTCTCCGCCTTTGTTGGCGGGCCACTGGAACTATGTTACATTCCTTCGGTGGACCCAGGACATCCTACCTCATTAAACAGAGCTGTGTCTGTATATTGAGAAATAATGTAACTGTATTAGGTTAGGTATATAAATAGGCGACCACTGAAGGAATGTAATATGGTTCCGGTGGCCCGCCGATAAAGGCGGAGAGACAGCACACGGTGGGTTTAAAAAAAAAGTTATATAATTAGGCGCGTCTGAACACAACATTTTTTTTAGATTTTTGTCTGTTTGTTTGCTTGTCGGTTTGTCTGTTTGTTTGTTTGCACATCACGCAAAAACTACAGAACGGATTTTTATGCAACTCTTTTTGTAAAATATAACCTAAAAACTAGCCTTTGGCAACGGTGGAGCCGCGGGCAAAGGCTAGTTAACACAACTAGTTACAAAGTTAAAATATTTACAAAAAATCTAAAAGTGTTCATAGGAGACGTCACAAAAGAAGGCATGTTAGATGATGGGACGATGACATAGTGAAAGGTGAAAGTAGACGGCAAGACTTAGAGCAGAGCCACTAGGGAGGAGAGAGGGAGAAAGAGTGAGAAAAGAAAAAAAATGGAGGAGGTATACCACTGAAAGCACATTACATATAAAACTCTACTTAAGTATTTTTCAGTAGTGTAGCGGCTCCAGATAATGAGGTATCGGGTTCGATCCCCGGGTCGGCCAGTGTTATTGAGCTTTTTCATAAAAAAACAAAAAGAAAAATTTTCAGTAGCAGCCCAGTGTTTGGGAATGTGCCCGGTAGACGGCAACAAGCTCGCCCCCTATTACGTGGGACTTAAACATAGCTGGCGAACCGTGGCTGTGTAATACATCTCTGCCTACCTCTTCGGGGAATACAGGTGTGATGCAATTTTTTAAGTATTAATTTAAATTGGCTAACTCACAATCTCTTCATCCTGTAGTCTATTACAAATAGCTTGAAAGGATTTTGAGTACGTTTAAGTGTTAATAAGCTGATTTTTATCCCGAGCAAAATGCTGAATTTAGTCGTGAAACTTCAATGTAGGCATGTAGTTATATATAGACTCTAAGTCGGCGGTTACCGCTTAGCAACATAACCTAAAACAAAACTTACAAACAGTCTTGTAACATTAGCAACACGCTACAATAACTTCAAGTATGTTAAACAGAACTTTCCTTTTTCCTACTTCCTTTATAAAACAATACAAAGAAGCATTACTTTTATTACTTCACATCAACTCAATGGTGACAACTGATTTTACTGATAAATATTCATAACAGAAGAGCTTGTAACACGTAGACACTTTTAGAAAATCCGTCATCCTTACTATTATAAAACTGTAACATAGCTGTGTCTGTACATTAAGATATCTGAGAAAAATGTACTGTAATAGGCTATATAGCCATCAAATCAGGCAATTTTATTTTTTTTTGTGTTTATCTGTTTTTTCGTTCGTCATCTGTTTTGTCGTTCGCATCACGCAAAAACGTCTGAACGGATATTGATACAACATTTTTTATTTGATAGCTCTTGATTAGACTTAAAATTGGTAAGTATACATTTTATCGCGCTACTATATCGGGAACTTGAGATATAACCTAAAAACTAGCTTTCGGACGCGGTGGACCCGCGGGTAACAAAATGTGAAAATGAAGTATTTTTGTTTGTTACGCTTTAAAGCTGTAACTACTGAACAAATAATCGTAAATTTTGGCATACATATAATCTGGAGCCCAGAAAATAATGTAGGCTACTTTTCATCCCCTGAAAGTGAATGATTCCCGTGAGATCGCTATTTTTACATAGAGATAATTAATGTGCTGTAATGTGATATACTCGTATATTATATTCTGAAGTCCGACGGACGGACTCGCAGGCAGAATCTAGTGGGTAATTTTATCTGTAATAATGTGGCTACAATATTTCCGGCTGACACAATAACATCTAATGCAGTTTAATATTTCCGGCCATTGCAAAAAAATCATTTAATGCAATATATTGCAATAATGTCTGCACCAGCTCATATGTGTGTCTTATAGGTACATGGGGTACAAAATGCCTGACGCAATCATTCGCGAAGCATAAGCTGCTATTATTATTCAGTAAGTAAATACAAAAATAAACAAAACAACATTAGGAATACGACCCCACTATGATAAGTGTGATGCACCTAAATACCACAGGAGACCCGTGCACAGCATTGACACAACTAGAAAATTAATCCTACACAATGGGGATCCACGGATAAGCAGCTGAGCGCAGACGCTATCGGCGAGATGGCCACTGTCAAATTGTAGAATTATTTGCTATTTTTTGTATTTAATCCGGTTGATAAGCGATATTGTTAAAATGGATTGTACCGGGAAGATTAAATAATTGAAAGGTGCTTATGCTCATGCTGTGTAGCTACAAAAAATTTGCGGCTTTTCCCACTTTTTGTAATGTTGCATCTTCAGGAAATAAAATGTACATCGGGATTATTACATTTTCGTAGAGACGTAATACGAGAAAATTAAAATTTATCAAATGTAGATAATACGCCATCTACTGTGAAATGATGGCAGCAAACATCCCCATTGAAATAAACAATTCCTATTTTAGATCTGTATCAAATAAATCAATCAATTCCTATTGCACGCCTTATAAGCGAAGCGTTGAGGTGGGTATTACTCTCGTTTCACGCGAACAACTGATTTTTCAAACTTAAAATGCCTCTATTTATCACATATTGCACTTGTAAAATAATATATACACACACATATCAAGAAAAAACACTATTTTTAACATTCGTGATATTTTTGATGCCATTTTTGTTATTTAAACTAGTTAAAAAACTAATACTTTCTAATATTTACGCGAATGTTACACATTTTGAAATAAAACTACGTTTACGGAATCTATCGCGTTTACTTTTTTAGTCTTAGCTTTTGGGCAAAATCAATATATTTAATAATATAAACTAATAACCAAGATTGTCTTCTTACTGGTAGTAATTGGTAGTTTGTGGTAGAATTTTTGAGCCCTAAATAAAACAAAAATTTTTGAATTTAAAGAGGAGTATTATACTCATTTTAATATACTAACTTAAAGTCTCATACATTGTAAGCATAAAAAATTTGAAGTAGATAATTTCACTGTGTTTCTAAACGAATATTAGGTGGGTTAAAATAAATAAACCAAAAATGTTGTAAAATCATATACTGTGGGTAGATGAAACCGTTGAAATAACATATTAGCCTTGGACGTCTATCATCTAAGTCCACCCGTGATCAAGAATGCTGTAAAGTATTCGAAACGTCGGGATAGTATAAAAATCAAGTAAACGCGATAGATTCCGTAAACGTAGTTTTATTTCAAAATAGTTAAAAAACTGTTAAAAAAGTTCTGTCTTGGACGTCCGTGTGTTGTAGGTATGTTCGGATAATGTATGTTAACACGATAACGACCGAAATACTTTACTAATCGTATTTTTTTTACGATTCAGTATAATTACCTATCACTTTTCACGGTCTGATTAGATGTGGTTTAATTGTTATTAAATAAAAGAAAAAATAGGGAATATTTACGCTCGACTCGACACTAAAACCACCGCTATACCTTACTTCGTGAGAACTACTATCGACCAATATAGAAGTACTTCTTAATATTAGCGCTAGATGGCGTTATAAGACATGAAAACAACATTATAGTACTTTTTGAAATTAGCGCTATGTGATTTATTGATGTGATTTAATGAAGATTATGAGGCGTGCACTTTTGGATTTTCCAATGTATTTAAGCACTTCCCTGGATTGGAAAGGAAGTAGGTTCGATTCCCGCTCGCACTAAAGTTCTCTTTATCCACATTTCGCAAAGAAATTGTTATTTAAATTCCTATTTTGTGAGCTATCAAGCCAAATTTTTAAGACTGCAAAGTCATTTTGGCAAACATTGCCACCTGAATAATAAGCCGACTGTTCCTTTCGCTATGTATCAGAGCCGGCACTGTTCATAATTTCAAACTGGTTGCTTCAAAGAATTCGAGAGATAATCTATATCCACGATCGAGTATAACTTGTTTATTATTCAATTGTATACAGTTGTATAACCAATTATGTCATTTTTGTCTGTCTAGCCTCTAAAGTAAGACACAGACATTTTGATTGAATAGGTGGCGTAGTATTTAATACCAGATTGCTTGAACATACGGAGAGACGGCACACGGCGGGTTAATTTAGTGAGTGAGGGCTGCACACTACCCTGTTCGTTGCTCCGA
Source organism: Leucoma salicis (assembly GCA_948253155.1). Taxonomy (NCBI): domain Eukaryota; kingdom Metazoa; phylum Arthropoda; class Insecta; order Lepidoptera; family Erebidae; genus Leucoma; species Leucoma salicis. The sequence goes on along the minus strand of OX411820.1, from coordinate 3,989,184 downwards.
ATGACGGGATGTGCGGTTAGGTTAGGTTAAGAACAAATTATTTGTGAAATGTGGAAAAAGAGAGCTTTGGAGCGAGCGGGAATCGAACCTGCGTCCCTTCTAATCCAGGGAAATACACTAACCGCTAAGCATCGCACTGACCATCGTCCATAACCTAAGGCCACACCTATTGGATGCATTTACATGTATTAATGTAATATAGTAAGTTTAATTTTGCAATTAAAATCCATACTATTAGATGGCGCGTTTTTTTTTCATTTTTATCGAACGCTAGTTCGATTCCCTGCTGCAAATGCTAAAATACAAATAAAAAATGTTTACGTTAGGTTAGTTACATGTTTTCCCGCCTTAGCAAAAAAAAAAAGGCTGAGTGATGTGGATTCCGTTCAGCCGTTTGGATGATAAGATGCATATGTCGAACTTATAGCACCCTTCCCTTTACGTCAGGGGTTAAAATTACCTTATCAAATATTATTCACGGTTATTAAATCGACGTGAGAACAATTTTATTGATTTATGACCTTACATAATATGTCATATTAAAATAATACTACTCGTAAGTAATTGTACGAATTCAACTTTCAACAAAAGTATCACAGATTACCTAATAGTAAAATTTATTCGAAACGCATTTACACATTTTAATTAGAATATAAATAACGTTTCATCTTCAAATCTTGAACGCAAATTGTAAAAATACTTTAAAATAATTACAATAATTATTATTTTAAGAGTGTATTTGTCACAGATTACCACAGCTTGATTAACTAAAATCCTGAAGAAACCGCCACGCCAGCCCCACTTATAAGTGGTATAAACGCTACTAGAGTAGAATAGAATAGAATAATCAATGTATGAGATTGACATAAGGTTGCGACAACGTAAGCGTAACCGACTGTCAATTCAATACATTGATTATTCTATTTCTTTATTATTCTACAATGTTTATGCAACTTGACTGTAATAATAATAACAGCGTACGGTGGGTTTCTTTAGTGGTTGAGGGCCACACACTATACTGTTTACTGCCCCGAACGACGGGATGTGCAGTTGAGTACATTTCGTCTCACCTTAACAAAAATAATAAGAAATGGGGGCTGGAGAGATCCTCTCACCGGCTTGCTCTCAAAGTCTGTGGACCGGTCTGTGGTCCGAATCCCTTTTGTCCCTGAAGGGAGACTTAGGCACGCAAATGGACAGTGAATTTGTAAAGTAAAAACATTCGAAATTGGCTAACGCCTTACCTATAAAGACCATTGGTTGCCACATATCAGCACAAGTAGATAACCTTCATATAACAGCGCTATACGTTCACAAAAAAGTGCACGTACGAAAACCAAATAAAATAATGAGGTGATGAAATTATGATACTCTCTCACGAATAAAATCATATTTACATTTGAAAATCATACAGTATCTATCTATACTTACAAAGCTGTAACAGAGCTATGTCTGTATATTATTTTAAGATATTTTAGATAACTGTTTTGAGAGATACGTAAATAGCCTAAATTTACGTATCTCTCAAAACAGATATTTTTTTGAATCTCTGTCTGTTGGTTTGTTTGCACATCACACAAAAACTACACACTACACAGATTTTGATGCAACTTTGTTTTATAGCTCTTGATTTCACATAATCGAGAAACTGAAAAAAGCCCCATACTAGCGTCCACGGGTGTATCTGCGTGAATATTTCAATTTTGAAATGAACATAACTTGTTTGCTTAATATCCGATTTGAGTGAAATAAAGTTTACATTTCGATGTATCTAGTCGTTTATATATTCGTTTATGTATCCTATCCCACTTCCCCGGGATTGGAAGGGACGCAGGAGCGAATCGCGCTCGCAGTAAAGTTCTCTTAATCCACAAACACAAATAATTTGTTCTTGAAAGTAGCTGAGCATGTCAAGTGCTAATAAAATACAGATCAAAATAAGTAAGTACCTACTTGATTTATGTAAATCATGTTTAATCTAGAAAAAAAATTGCGAAAATATGAAATAAAAAATAATTGCCACTAGCGGGGATTGAACCCACGCCTTCCGAATACCGTTTAGACGCTCTGCTAATTGAGTTATCGTGACATTTACTCAATGGCTTTTTCTATTTTAGCTATCATCATATATATATGTAAGTATATAAAAATGAATGTCATACAGGCATGTCCTTTATATAATCGTAAACTATTGACCCGATGTTGACATAATTTTTTGTGTATGTTTGAGTAAGTACCGGGGTGGTTTAGATTCACATTTGGGCCCGGTGGGTGGCGCCACGATAGGATTTCAGGATTATTTCTTCAATTTATTCTAATCTAAAAACATATTATGAAAATAATCCGCTAAAATAAATGACTCCTCTCCACCCATGGGAGTCGTAAGAGCCGACTGAGGGAATACCGAAGGGAGTGGGCAGCAGCACTCCCTTGAGTATTAACAACACCAACTGCGATAGCCAACCCGCCTGCCAAGCTTGGCGATTACGGCACTATCCCTCATATGAGCGAAACACATGTGATGGCGTTCTCTTGGGGAGGCCTACGTCCAGCAGTGGACTTCGAAAGGCCGATGTATGGATGGATGGATGGAAATGACTCTATACAAACGAAACACCAATGATTAGACAGGATAACACCTGCCGGGTCCGCTAGTTTTTTGTTAAATTTTTAAGCTGTTTTGTAAATTTAAAGACAAGGTAGTCTTCATCATCTTCATCATAATCATCTCCCGGCCTTATCCTCAAATTTGTTAGGGTCAGCTTACGATATGTTCGGCTTTAACTAATCCACCAGTGCGACCATGCGGAGCGACTGTATATCTGACTTCCCCTAATCAACAACGACCTTAGAACAACATCGGAGTCAGATTTTTTATTCACTACTGTAACGACTGCCTGGACTGTAACAACGCCTGCTTTCCCAAACAAGGTGTCTGTAATAGGTATCACTCTTTGGTCACCCATCTGATTGCCAGCTGAGCGAAAGTTACTTAACCTTGTCGATCGCTCGAAATGCAAGTGCACAACTAGGCTACGACCTCCTAGACAACCTTCATATTGGTATCTATACAGTAAAGCAATTTTACGTTTGAAATTTCAAAATCTTACAACTAAGAAAAAATTGTAAAGATATTTTCAATCATATAGAATACTGTTTGTGTATTATCCATTGCATTATACAATATAATGAGGCGAATTTTCCTTGACACTTGACCTCAGAGCTGATGTAAATATGGCGATCATTAGCCTCTGACTTGTGTCAGTTATCACAACTCAACAGATAGGTTTTTTTACATAATATTACTAAGTTACTTGTTATTTTGTAACGTAGTAAAGGAGTACTTTTTCTCTTTGTCATGTGGTATTGCCGCTAATGACCTGCCTCTTAACTGTAAATTAAGCAACGGAGTTGAAGATGTTCAACATATTTTGAAAGAATGTATCACAATAACATTTGTCTAGTGGTAGGATTATGCTTATCCCAGCATGAATGAGCCGGCTCGATCGGGGAAGTACCACCCTCTCAAAAACAGCATGAAACAACTTTAGGTACTGCTACCGTTGTGTTTCGTATGGTGAGTGAGAGCACCGGAGGAGCATCCTCCTCCCTACCCTCTCCTTATTGTCCTTCCTATCCTCTCCTTAGTATGCTACATACCTTCTCTTTAATATCCTTTTTATCCACCTTCTTTTCATTTCCTTGGAGATGGAGCCACGTGAGTGATGCCTCTGGTATTGTTAGCATCTATAGGCTACGGTAACCGCTTACCATCAGCTTGTTTGCCACTCACGTAGTAGAAAAAAAAACCCTTATATATATTCTGAGATAAATTAAAATTGGAATGCAAAAATGTTATAGTTTATAACGCTTTTCTCACTAAGCTACCGTGCTATATCTCAGGTTCCCGATTTAGTAGCCGAATAAACGTATACCAGTATTAAAGTCTAATTATAACCTAACAAAAAAGTTTCATAAAATCCGTTCAGTAGTTTTTACATGATGTGCGAACAAACAAACAAATAAACGAAATTCCAAAAATATTATTTTGTGTTTAGACTTGGCCTTAAACAGTCATTTATTCTCAAATATCTTAAATACAAAACAGCTCTGTTACAGATTTGTAACAGTACAGACTAAGATTATTGATGGAGACCTATCAATAATCAGTACAGATATATTTTATACATACTCGTAGTAAGAAGGTTGGGACAAGCAGAGTTAGAACGGTATATTTATGAGTAGGTTATATATATACAATCTCTTTAGAGTTAACAAACCAAGAACAAAAAAAAAACACAAATTCAGATGCTCAAATATTTACGAAATAAAACTGCTTACTGGTTTACTCTGTCCGCTTGAGACAGCTCGGGGTCAGTTTCCAGTCCGAGCATATAATCGTGTAACGAAACAGATGCTTAACCAGGAAGTACTACTTAGATTTATGACAAGGACACTGTTCGCTTTCACCGGTCACCTTTCTATTCGGCGCGCGTCTGCGCACACGCGGATTTCTTGGGCTACATACAGCTGTGGCGGTTAGCGAGCTTATTTAAACATGTTATGCTCTCATCGTGCAATCATTTATCGTCGAAGAGGTTGACTCATTATACCTGTGCAATTTTAAATAATACGAACAGATGTAGTGTATATAAACAGTCCATCAATCCAGCGAATATCTGGACCAGATTTGGTCTAAATATTCATTTGGAAAGAACACTTACTTTTAAAAATACCTATATTAAACTGCCACTAGTACTACATACTGGTCAAGCTAATTAAAACAATTAAAAATTAAATGCAATTAATATTTGAAAGAAGGTAATTCTAACATGGGAGTCCAAAACATCTATTATGTTAATTAAAATAATTGCTGCAGTGGTACACATTCTACGAGTACATATGGAGGAGTGGCTATTAGATATCGACCTCCAATGTTGTGGGTTCAATTCCCACGCAGGACAATTCTTTGTGTGACTAACACAACCATTTGTCCTGAGCCTGGGTGGACTTTGTATCTGTGAAATCGTATGTTCATTAAGTCCCCCATCATGAAGTACAATTAAAATAGGTATATTATGCCATTGTGATTCTTTTTTTTCAATTAGATCTCGTGAGTCTGGATTCATCCTACATTGTTCATCAATCTAGTCAGCCGTGTGTCGTCTTTTACCAAATATCTACATTACAATGTCCTGTGTGAATAAGCGCGTCATTAAATATTTATTGTGTATGCACATATTATTGGTGTTTAGTATAACTTTTACGGTAAATATGATGAGAACTGATTGAATTGGCAATAATTTTAGATGTTACACAATACTTCGATATTTATAAGAATAATGTGCAGTATTATGAAATAAAACTACTTTTACGGAATTTCTCTCTGCTTCGTATATTTAACTTAAGGTCAACGTAATTGATTACAATTATGAATTATTACTTATTATAAGGCTGTAACAGAGCTGTGTCTATAGAATTAAGATATTTAAAAAAAAATACTGTTATAAGCTGTGTGGCGTGTCTAAACACAACACCAATTTTTTTTAGATTTTTTATCTGCTTGTCTGTTTGTTCGTTCGCGCATCACGCAAAAACTACTAAACGGATTTTGATGTGACTTTTTTTATTTGATAGCTCTTAAAAACTGCTATACATTTTATCTCGCTACTATATCGGGAACCCGAGATATAACCTAAAACTTGCTTTTGGCTGCGGCGGAGACGCGGGCAAAGGCTAGTGTATTAATAATAATTATCTCCAGGAAGTCGTTTCGGTAACGGTGTCATGACACAATACAAATACGCAGAAGGAATACACAAGTCCACCCCTTGCTCCCTTACTCTCATAGTTGGAAACGAACGGCATTCGTCATTCGGCATACGGCTGGAAAGAAATGAGCTGCAGGACTAACGGCTTACTCGCTTTTTAAAGCACCGATATAAAACACCGCCAACTTCATAGTCCCCAGCTGCTATTGAGAATATCGTGAGGGCAAAATCCAATAACTTTTTGTTCGCCAGGGAATCGAACCCAAGATCTAATGATCCGCAGTCGCATGCATGTTACTTGTCTTAAATACTAATAACCTAGTTTTAAGTGAAAATAAAACTAAATGTATAAAATTTACTACACCCAATGTAAGGCATGTAGAAACCAATGTACAATTGAATGGCGTTAAACTGGACCTTGTGGAGTCCACGGTTTTCCTAGGTATCACTATAGATAACAAACTCCAATGGGGCCCCCATATTAAAAAATTGTCAGGTAGGTTAAGCTCAGCGGCATATGCGGTAAAAAAATTAGATTATTGACTGATGTTGAAACGGCTAGAATAGCTTATTTCAGTTATTTTCATAGTATTATGTCCTATGGCATACTGCTATGGGGATGTTCCGCCGATTTAAATTCCATATTTGTACTTCAGAAAAGGGCTGTTCGTGTAATCTATAATCTGGGCCCGAGAGTTTCCCTTAGACAGAAATTCAAAGAAATGAATATTCTAACTGTTGTGTCTCAATTTATATACGAAAATCTGTTGTATGTCAAGAAAAAACATCGGATGTTTTGATAAGTATAGCGATGTTCATCACATTAATACTAGGAACAAAGGCAATCTTATTGCACACAGTACTCGTCTCCACAGAATTAGTAGATCTTTTATGGGGCAATGTATATGCTTTTACAATAAGATTCCTGAAAATGTCCGAAACATGCCACTAAATAAGTTTAAGAAAGCCATAAAAATTAGACTTTGTAATCAAGGTTATTACACTGTTTCGGATTATCTTGAGGACAAAACAAAATGGGCTTGAGCTGCTCCTCATTCATTAATTTTCAAAATTGTTTTGTATGATATAATGTCATTTTAGTTATAAATATTATATTAAATTGTAATAAATTGGCAATTTAAAAAAGTGGCCCATGAGTTTCTTGCCGGGTTCTTCTCATGAAAGGCTTTACTTCGGAATCCGGCCGCTTGTGGCGATTGCAATCGCCACTTTGTTATTGCGGATGCACTTGCCTCAGGCGCTCGTGTTGATTATTAGTGTATTCTTGACGATTTTAAGTGCTATTTAATAGGCCTATGAAATAAAGATATTTTTGAATTTGAATTTGAATTTAATATTTCGAATATAAATTCTTCAAGACCGGTTACACAAATATACTTTTCTGATAATACTGTTCATGTATTACACAATAGCCGTGTGGGGCCGGTTTTAGAATTGTCCCACCCCTCTCTACCCACGGGAGTCGTAAGAGCCGACTGAGGGAATTCCGGGGGAGTGGGCAGCAGCACTCCTTCGGGTATTAACAACATCTACTGCGATCGCCAACCCGCCTGCCAAGCGTGGCGATTACGGCATTATCCCCCATGACGGGACCGCTCGTTGTGGCGTTCTCTTGGGGAGGCATATGTCCAGCAGTGTACGTTAAAAGGCTGATGGATGGAAAGGATTACACAATAATATATTTAACATACAATTTTTATTACATAAAGTAACGCACAACATTTTTCTCACACGCATCAAACCAATCTTAGTTCCAATTATATATTGAAGTACTCTATTACATAATGTTTTATGTTGTTAATGAAGATATTGATTTAAATATAAACGTTCCTATTCGCACACTTTATCGTCTGGGAAAACAAACAGCTCTCCTAGAATGAAAAACGAAACGTTAGACGAACTTTCGTTTCGCTTCATTGTGATTGGCCGCCTGAATCACGCGTCGAAATCTCGATTAATCAGGATTCACGCGTCGGACTGTTGATCAATCACAATGACTCGAAACGAAAATCCGTCTTACGTTTCGTTTATCATTCTAAGGGGGCGGGGTAGTGTGGGGCCCTCGCCTACTAAATAAAACAGCCATCTCTCTGCCTATATTGGTGGACCACAGGAACTGTAAGACTTTACTTTAGTGGTTTAAATATGCACCTGCACTAGGGAGCGATCTTTAATAGTATACATTTGAAAGTAAGTTTTATTGCTTACTTCCATGCACGAGGTCGTGGGTTCGATTCCCACTCAGGACAATTATTTGTGTGATGAACACAGATATTTGTACTGCATCTGTGTGTTTTCTATCTATTATTATGTATGTATTTATAAAAAAAGAAGTATTAGATATGTATATTATATCCGTAATATGGTACCCATAGCACAAGCGTTAAGCTTAGTTTGGGACTAGAGGACGTAGTGTGAAAAATGTCCGTAAATATAAAAAAAAAATACTCACCTGTTCACCACAAAATTTGGCATACATACAGTCCAGAGCATAGAGAAGAACATCGGCTACATCTTATCCCGGAAAAACCAAGGTTTCGTTTGGGATGGCTATTTCTGTATAGAGATTATTTATCTGTCAAATGATGATCTTATATACTCGTATTATTTCTCTAGCTTGTTTGTCTGTGTGTCCGCGAGATCTTCCTTATTCCTTTATCAAATTCCATGGTTTATCCCTCATTTTAAAGCTTATCGCGCTGGCTAATGACTAACTAATGACCACCGGTCTAAAAATGTATCGCTACTCTTAAATTTGAGATTGAAAATCATCTAAGAAGAGGTGTTTTAATGGATGCGGAATTGCGCACGTGTCGATTTGTGTATCTAAATTTCAAGACGGTACTAGCTATTTTGTTTTAAGTAAATGTTCTCGTATTTCACCAACAAAATTGTTCCACCACTTACGTTTTTAACATGCTATCATCTTTATTAAGTTATATAACAACGTGTTATGATAATAGTAAATGTTCTATAACATTATTTGGCGTAATGAAAACGTTCTCCAAAACCTTTATTTTGGCTTAGAACGGCAGTTAACATTAAGACAAAGTCTCTTTTTTACTTTTTATTGTTCGTAGATCGAAGTAGTTGATGATGGTCTATCTGATGGTAAACGGTGACTGCCGCTCATTATTTTTTTTTATTGCGTTTTGTAGCAGACGAGCCACGGCCCACTTGATTCGCTCATGGTCTCAACTATACCGAGAGTATTGTCACGCCGCTGCACACCATTTCATTTCACAAATATTAAATGAAATAATAAACGGCTATCTCCTGCTATAAACAACACCAATGTGCTTCATGGCTGGTCGTGATGGTGGTACCAACCCGCTCTGACCCAAGTGGGAGTACTCACTTGCTATCGGGTCCAATTGGGATGGTACCACCGTCTCGCGAGTGACCGGCCATGAAGCACATCAGTGTGTTTTAGTCGTAGCAGGAGATAGCCGTTTAATCTTTCATTTCATATCTGTGAAACAAAATTTTGAGCAGCGGCTCGACTATATCTACCAGTATAGTTGACTACATAAGCGACGGTTACCGTTTACCATCAGGTGGCCGTGGTTCTGAAACCATACGCAATGAAAAAAATCTAATTGCCATTTCACTTGAGATTGTAGTATATTATTTTAAATGGTGCTTTGTATGTATGCACATGATAAATTACAATTTATGTTATAAAACTTAGCGAAAAAAACAATATAATGCTTTATATTGAGTATATTATACTTTTAAATTTTAAATGCCAAATTAAAACGCTTGTAATTTTTTTCTTATATAGATATGATGTATATGAATGAAATATATAATTAATATGTTTTTATGTAGTACATATGTGGGTGGCAAACAAGCATACGGCCCACCTGATGGTAAGTGGTTACCGAAGCTTATAGAGCTAGCAACACCAGAAGCATCACTCGTACGTAGCCAACTCTAAGGAAAAGGTTTTGGAGGAAGGAGGATGGGTAGGATACTAAGAAGAGGATAGGAAGGGGCCCTGGGCCTCCGGCGCTCTCACTCACCATACGAAACACATCGGTAGTAACATCTACCGCTGTTTTACGCTGATCTTTTGTGAGAGGGTACTTCCCAGATCGAACCGGCCATTTACGTTGGGATAAGCAAGCCTCTACCATAAGATTACTTAAAGAAAATTCGTGGACAAAAGCTAGTACCTATATACTTACTTACTTATCACCACGCCATTTCCCTTGCGAGGTGGGCAGAAAAGACAGAGTGCCAAAACATCTCTCGCTTCCTCAACGTTCATAATTCTTTTCATACACGCTCGCCGGTTCCAGACACTCCTGACTCCACCTTCCTTGAATACATGACCAAATGGTCTAGGTAGGTGAGTCTCGGTCTCCCCGTGCACCTACATTCTTCCACTTTCGCATTGTATATCTTCTTACGGCCGGTCTCTATAACCTATCTATCCTTTACTAAAAGTTAAAATGGTTACCATTAGTATCTATCGGCTATTTTTTCCGTTTCAATAACCAAAGATAGATAGAAATATTTATCCATGACTATGATCTATCTATCGGAGGGCCTACTGCTTACCATAGATAAGTAACTACATACAAAAAAAAGTTTGGGTGTTTCAATAACGCTTTTGAGCTTACTGTGGATACGTCAAATAACTAGCGGTTACAGTTTTACTTTATCGCCCAATTTTGGCGGATATAGGCAAGGCTTTTTCGTATTTTTACATAAATATAACAATATAAAGTTTTCAATGGATCTGTTTAGTGATGAAAGTGATAATGAGATGTTTGAAACCGGCTTTATTTGATTCAGACTATGCTTAGTAGAATTGAGGGATTGCCGGGTTGGTGTTCCAACAAACTATGAAAGTGAACTTTCCAATTCAGAATTTGTTTATAGATTTAGGTTAAATAATGGCGGTAAATCAATTACTGTTAAAAACGAAGAATTTCGCTGCTCTATCTCGAACTCAATAGTTCCATAAAATAAACATGTGTCAACCATCTGTCGCCGAGTGAAAGACAAATAATGCGTTTCGTTGTTATTTAGGTTCATAAGGTTTAGTTTGCTATTGTTAATTTATGAATGTAGGTAAATGTTTAGCACTATTTTTTGAAAACTTGTTATTACATAACAAACTCACCAATCACGGTTAATAATAACGTAAAACATGTTATTAGTAATTATCTTAGAACCTGAGACCCTTATTAACAAATGCAAAAATAAAACGTGTCAGAGGGACGCGCTTACAAAAGATAGAAATGTTATCTATCTTTGATCCTTAGTAGGCACAAGTGATTTTTAATATTGAAACGGCAGTTATAGATAGTTTAAAGTTAACAGTTTACTGGGGATAGCAGTTGACTTTTAACTATAGATACATTATTGAGACCGGCTGTTAATCAGTCGCTCGTCATTCTTTCCACATGTCCGAACCATCGGAGCATTGTTTGTTTGTTAAGCTTTTACGCACGCTGGAACTACTAAACCGATCATCATGAAAGTTCTCAAAAATATAGACCAAAGTCCAGAAAAGGTCAAATTTACTACTAAATACTACTTTTTATCCCTAAAAATAAAAAGTTCCAGTAAAATATATCTTCAAAATAATGTATGTGCTGTTGTTTGTAGTGTATTGAAGCTACTCTTGCTGTACCTACTATTGTCGTACATTCTTTACGCGAGAATTTATGTCCATCCATCAGCCCTTCGACGTCCACTGCTGGACATAGACCTCCCCAAGAGAACTGAGTGCTCATTATGGGGGATAATGCCGTAATCGCCACGCTTGGCAGGCGGGTTGGCGATCGCAGTGGATGTTGTTAATACCCTGGTATTCCCTCAGTCGGCTCTTACGACTCCCGTGGGTAGAGAGGGATGGGACAATTCTAAAGCCGGCCCCACACGGCGTATACACACGGATTTTATGTATGTTTGGTAATTTTCAGTTTTTCAGATTTCTACATTCCTATCAGGTTATTTTGACGTTCAACATTTGAAACATGATGATTGGTGATAATAATATGTAGGTAAAGTTAAATTGATGATGGTTCCACCTATTTTTTTTGAATGGTTATTGTGGCACACGAGCCACGGCCTATCTGATGGTAAATGGTAACCGTCGCTCATGGACTCAAGTATACTGAGAGTATTGTGTGAGACTATTGTCAAGCCGCTGCTCACTATTTCAATTCACTAATATGAAATGAAAGAATAAACGGCTATCTCCTGCTACAGCCAAAACGCAACGAAGTGCTTCATGGCCGGTCACACTGGAGATGGTGGTACCACTCGGGCCCGATACCAAGTGAGTACTCCCACTTGGTACCCAGCCCTACCACCAATCAATCAATGGATGATAATTACTTACTTCCCTTAGTCGCCTCATACGACACCCGTGGGAAAGAATGGGGTGGTGACACTTGTATTCTTCGTCCGTCACCACACATAATATAACGAAATAAAACCCATTTTGAAATTCGAATATTAAACTTTTCTATTTGACATCTATATGCATATATATATCATAATATACCTATTATAAAACTGTAACAGAGCTGTGTCTGTACATTTAATATATTTGAGAAAAAATTACTGTAATGGGCTATATAGGCGTATCTAAACACAAAACAATTTTTTTTAGAATTTTTGTCTGTTTGTCTGTTTTTCTGTTTGTCTGTTTGTTTATTCGCGCATCACACAAAAACTACTGAACGGATTTTGATGCAACTTTTTTCTTTGAAAGGCCTTAATTAGACTTAAAAACTGGTATAAAATTTATCCCGCTACTATATCGGGAACCTGAGATAAAACCGAAACACCAGAAAATTATTTAAACTAGAATTTTTTTTAGAATTTATTTAAAAGATCTTTTAGATGGAATTTGATGCATTTTTTTTTATTTGAAAGGCCTTGATTTGACTTAAAAACTGGTAGACATTTTATCTGGAACCTGAGATATAACCGAAAATATATTATATGGCTGTATTCAATTGAAAATGAGTTTTTAATAAATCTATACTAAAAAGTATCATACCTGAAATAACATTCATGTGAGTTTGTGTGTGCTAAGATCTTTACAAGTCGCCAAAGCACTAATGGAAAAGTATTTCTTATTATGCCACCCATCGTTAATATAAAACACGCGATCTACGCCTTAACCTGCCGATTTGGTGTTATTTAGTTATATACGTGTGAATCTCAAAACTAAAATCGCTTCTCTAACGTTACATAACTTCCGCACCACTGAATACCATTCAAGTAACACAAGTGGTTGAACCATTGTCTTTTTAGCCTCGATTTTGAAGTAAACCTCCTTGTCGACACTCTGGTAATAGTGATTCACTTAGTGATTTCTTTTTATTACTTCATGGAATCCAAAAAACAATTACTCGAATATGCGATACGTGTTTAATATTTGACCAACCGCCATAACAAAATATTTAAGCAAACGGTAATGCTGTTGTATCTTTTTACACGCTTTTTATTAGCTTCTTCCCACTTTAAACGGCCAGATTTCGTTCAAACTTTGTAGATTTATCGAGGACCGATGACAATACGCTAATTTGATAAAATTATTCCTTTATTTTTTATTAACTTTAAAAAACACGCTACGGAATCTTCGAACATGATTTTCAACCACTTCAAAACGTCGGATTGATTTGAAACTATGCACACTTATCAAGGACCGATGACTATGCAATAATTTGAGCTATCGAGTTTATCGGTTTTTAGGGTTCCGTAGCCAATAAAGACCCCTTATAGTTTAGCCATGTCCGTCCGATGAAGTTTAAAGGCAAATTATCACGGCATAAGTAGGTTTTATTTCTTTTAAATAACAGTACTTCTGATACAATTTTAAGACTAAAAAGAAGAAAATAAATTATAGTTTAAAAAACTAAAGTAACACGCTTTAAATAGCTAGTTGAACTAAAAAGTAGTAAATAATATTACAATAAATAATGATTGTAAAAAACTATTTGTAACATTTGACATAATCAAATGTAGTTCACTTATACATATAGTAAAAAGCACCTCACGCTTTTTTACAATCATTATTTATTGTAATATTATTTACTACTTTTTAGTTCAACTAGCTATTTAAAGCGTGTTACTTTAGTTTTTTAAACTATAATTTATTTATATCACAGCTATCCTTTGCCCACAGCAGACATTATTTTTATACGTTAGGTACCAAGTACTCCGTGTTAGGTACGTGGATGGCACCTGATGGTAAGCGGTTACTGTAGCCTATAGATGCTAGTAACACCAGACGCATCACTCGTCCGTCACCATCTCCAAGGAAACGAGATAGGAGGTGGATAGGCATAGGCAGAGGAGATAAGGAGAGGATAGGGGAGGGTTTGGTTTACATAGAGAGCATCTGTAGTGTATTAGCAACCCCTTTTTTATTAAGGTGGAAAAAAATGTGCCGTGGTATTATTGCGACATCACGCGACGGTTTCTCTACCCAAGCGAGACGATATAATGTCGATACGATTTAGTGGTTTACATTCTACGGGCCCGGGTGTGTTCCTTGCGAGGTCTAAAGGAATCGAACTCGATACCACTGTCTTTGCAGGCCTTAATTTTACCGCTAGCCTATCACTTCTAGGGCTACACAATTAAAGTGGCGGGCCTCGTGGCGTAGTCGGTAGTGTAACCGACATCCGTGCACGAGGTCGTGGGTTCGATTCCCACTCAGGACAATTATTTGTATGATGAACACAGATATTTGTAGTGCGTCTGGGTGTTTTCTATATATTATATGTATGTATTTACAAAAGAAGCAATATATGTATTATATCCGTAATCCCATAGCACAAGCGTTAAGCTTAATTAGGGACCAGAGGACGTTGTGTGAAATATCCGTGAATATTTATTATTGTTAGAGTGACATAAAGTGTTTTTTAATAGTCAAAACTGTAATTAACACGTACACGACAAGGAACTTACCAATAAAATGTTATTGCAACATTTTATAATAGCTGTTATCAATAATTTTGTATTATGTACTTGTATTAGAGATTGTAGAAGAAGTGCTATTGTTTAGAATATGACACCCGAAACTTTCTCTATAATAAAAGCGTTCGTATATTGTTTTTCTCATTAGCGTCTTGACCTGTGGGTTTTTGTAGTATTTTATTGGTAAAGGACAATGCCATTTTTCGCCCTGTACGATCGGGGCTATGATAATTATTAGTATTTTTTATAATATAAATTGCATATTAAGCATTAACATAGACTAGCATAGTCATAATGAAGAAAAAAAGTATACGAAGAGACTATTTGTAGGTACATCCGATGCGCTGCCATGTTTACTTGAAGTACAATCATCAATCAATACAATCGTTCTTTAATGTTTTTAAAGCATTGTTAGGTTATTTTTAAATATGTAATTACACTTTTGGAATTGATTTAGAATTTGTGTGTAAAATTAATAAATCTAGACATAAATCAGAAGTTTTGTTTTATTAAAAGCTTTTGGATCTCACAATTTGTTTTGTCAATAGATTTTGTTAATAGACGTCCCTGCTTTTATAAGACTTATCTATGTTTATTATCAATATTAGAGTTTGTTAATAGATAGTCACTGCTTTTAACAGACTTATTTTTGTTATTAATATAAGACAAACTTAAAATGTCATTCTGAATTAAAATAATAAAGTAATCTAATCTTTATTGTATATAGAAAATGAATAGTTAAAATATTTTTTGAAACACGTAAAAAAATTAATAGAGCTCCATCTAGCGTTGGAAATACGCAACTCTAGGATTATAATCCAACTGAATTGGAAACTATTACAAGAGGTAATTTTTTTTTTTATTGCATGTAGTGGCAGGCTAGCCACGGCCCATCTGATGGTAAATGGTAACCGTCACTCATGGACTCAACTATACCGAAAGTATTGTCAAGCCGCTGCTCACCATTTCATTTCACCGATATGAAATGAAAGAATAAACGGCTATCTCCTGCTACAGCCAAAACGCAACGATGTGCTTCATGGCCGATCACACGGGAGATAGTGGTACCAACCCGCTCGGGCCCGATACCAAGTGAGTACACTTGGTACCCAGCCCTACCACCAGTCATGCAATCGATGATAATTGCTTACTTCCCTTAGTCGCCTCATACGACACCCGTGGGAAAGAATGGGGTGGTGACACTTGTATTCGTAGCCCGTTACCACACGGACAACAGTGAAACACCAATCTACTGTCATACGTAAACTGGTCCATTTACATTCCAGCTTCATTGTTAATCAGACAGTATTTGTATTAGAATGATTTTCCAGCTAGTACGCTATTAAATTATAATTCTATGGGAATTCAGTAATATGTTTTAATACAACACAATATGATCTAGTTTTGAGGTTTTTTCAGGGCAAACTATGTATTGACGCGTTTTTAGGTTATATCTTAAAAACATAAAACATAGCATCGCGCCTATATTTCCCGAAGGGGTAGACAGAAGTGTATTACACATCCACAATTCGCCAATTATGTTTAAGTTCCACGTAATAGGGGGCGAGCATATTGCCGTCTACCGGGCACATTTCCAAACTCCGAGCTGCTACTGAGAATTTTTCTTTTTACGAAAAAGCTCACTATCTTACTTATCTTAAATGTACAGGCCTCTTTTAGAGATTTATAATACGGAAGGACTGAGATCGGAAGGATGTGTGAAGTTTGATAGTTTAAGCCAAAGTAAAGTTAACATCCAAGAAGATTGTTTCTGGCTTGCTTATCTATATAATTATCTACATATTTATTTAGTGGAAGAACGCTCCACGCTACTCTGTTCATTTCCCCAAACGACGGGATGTGCGGTTAGGGTAATTATTCCCATCTTAACAAAAAAAAGGAGAAGAAAGTTTTTTGTGTGGCAACCACGTACATATTCGGCGGCGTGACAGACAAAAAATTTAATATCGTTGCATTTTTATTCCTTTACCTTTGAGTACAGATATAACTATAGGTTTATTATATCTATATGTATAAATCTACGTTTAATATATTAGATATAGTACAGTTTATTTTTAAGTACTACTCTTAGATAAAGGATAGTAATACATGTGACATACGCGTACACCCGTAAGGGACAGATATAAAGTACATGCAAAAACAGTGATACCAGGTTATGATACATTTTCCCCATTAATAATTATTAACTACTAAATACGCAGTTATATACATACATATATGGCTGATCTATATCCGCCCTCTTCTTCTTCTAGGTAAAGGAAAGAGGTATTTTGCCCTCTTCTCTCCTCGCGCATAGGTGAGATCAGCGAACAGAGGCGGAGTCTATTAATATTACAACGTATAATGTGGCAGGACTAGGGTAATATAGTAAGGTAAATTAATTTATAAGTTGTTTATTATCCTTTATTAACCATCGATTTTCCATCCTAATAAATTTTGCCATAGCACAATTTGCTGAGGCGTTTCAAAACTTAAAGTCCATATTCACTGACCATTTTTATTTACATCTTTACTAGGGATTGTGTTTGTTTGACCCCTCAGGAAATTTCCAGCTACTGTACAAACAAGTGAGCATGAATACTAAAGCTTCTCTTGCCACAGGTTGCACATCATCTTCTACCTGTTGGCCATAATATCTTCTTCAATGTAGTTCTAAAATACATATAACATAATTGAATTAAAAATATAATTTTGTGATATAGTTGATCATTACTAATATTACAAATGCGAAAGTGAGTTTACTTATTTGTTTGTTAAAAACTTGCCTAGTGCTGGCTGGAAGTCTTCAGAAGCCATCAAGATTGTCTCTAGGTTTACAGGCTCAAAAATAATCACTCCACCACCTATACCGGGAGTATTGTCAAGCCACTGCTCACCATTTCATTTTCAGTCATGAAATGAAAAAAATAACAGCTATCTCCTGCTACGACCAAAACACACCGATGTGCTTCATGGTCGACACGTGAGATGGTGGTACCAACCCGCTCGGGCGCTATAGCGAGCAATCCCACTTGTTACCCAGCCCTACCACCAGTAATGCAATGGGTGACAACTGCTCACTTCCCTTAGTCGTTTGGTACGACACCCGTGGGAAATAATGAGGTGGTGACACTCGTATTCTTAATCCGTCACCACACGGAAACCAGCTAATAACGCGATAATAACCAAAATGAGGCGTTATTCCTGATCCCGTACCAATAACAGGATAAAAATTATCCTACGTATGTGTGCCAAATACTACCCAAATCCATCTAGTCATATTTTGCGTGATTATGTAACAAACAAATATAAAATGCATAAAATGCTGGAAAACTTGCCTAAATTGAAGAAGCCACTTACATTGACTCTAAACGGCCAACTTCATTAGTCAGTTAATACTATAAATTAAAAAGAATTAGCAATCATTTATACGTTTTATTCAATGTATTATACTATTTTGCGAGGAATTTAAGACAGCATTTCGTATATTTTTGTATTTAGAATTAAATTATTTTCCCCATATAGATGGGTAGTATAATTCATCTTAACCGGTATACCTTAAATACTAGATAACCGGGCTAAATTGAATTTACGTAAGAAATAGCCGTCACCTTGACTTTGACGACAAACTTCATTAGTGGGTTAATACTATTAAAATTTTGCATTCAAATATATGATTTTATCAATATTTAGCGTGAATTTTGCACACCATTTAAATATAGTTAACCGTTTTTAATATTGTATTACTTTATTATTTCGATAAAATAATATTTTATTGTACTTACGTGTGAAAGGATATATTTTCATATTTTCGTTCGCTGCGATTTTTACAGCCGAAAACACAACACTGTTTTATATAGGTCGAAACAGTCCAAATATTTGAATTAATTCACTAATTTTAGTCTAAACCGCAATATAAAGCAATAATTCAAAATCCATTTTTCTTACTGCTTGGAACTGATGACAAGTGTCAGACAAATAAAAGCATAAACGATGACATGGACAACAGGCACTATACCTATCTCTACCGCACTTAGAAAAACTTTGTATTGTGTATCTCGTTCATTCCTGGTATTGTCATTAGCATGTCATATCTATTACTATCCTTTATCTTAGGTCTATTTTAGGTTCCATAGCAACGGTTGAACGTTACGAAACGATCTGTTGTTTAAATGGTCATAAATTTAGTCTGCAGTAGTGAAAGGTCGGCCTACTTAAGCACCATATTATTATTCTGTGAACCTTTTGATAGCTTAAGGAGCCTACGTTCTGTACAAAGGTTCGAATAATAATAATATACAAGTCCAAGATAAATAACTGCCTCTGTGGTGCAGTGGTAGAGTAAGCGACTGCTGATTATGAGGTCTCGGGTTCAATCCCTGGGTCGGGCAATGTTATTGAGTTTTTACGTAAAAAGAAAAATTCTCAGTAGCAGCCCGGAGTTTGGAAATGTACCCGGTAGACGGCAATAGGCTCGCCCCCTATTACGTGAAACTTATACATAGCTGACGAACCGTAGGTGTGTAATACACCTCTGCTTACCCTTTCGGCGAATACAGGCGTGATGCTATGTTTTAAGATAAATAACTCCAAATTGATACCAAATAAAAACAGCTCTTAGAATGGCTATAAAATCACAAACTCGTTCTTTTTATTGCTTACAGTGGCATACGAGCCACATTCGATGCTAAGTAACTACTAAGAGTTGAAATGAAAGAACGCGGTCTTAACTCTTATGGCACTGGTACCTTTGATCTACTGTTAGAAGGGGAGATTATACAATACTTCGTACTGTTTGCGTAGGTATGTTAAGTCATTACTCCTAACCATATAAACCAGTTTTGTTGTTATTTTTTTCATTATATAAATGCATCATTAACATCATGGTTTGTAAAAAGAAGAATATATTACACATTTTCTCTATCAACGATTCTCTCCATTTGAATTTATTTTTCTTGAGGCAGACAATGTGCGAATGATGGGCCTTGAGTTGTCTAGGGATAGATATTTTTAACACCCCCCTCCCCCCTGGTGATACTGATACGGGGTGAGGTTTAATACTAACCCTCCCCTACCCAAAAACACGTGTATTTTTTTAGTACAAAGTATGAAAATTTCGGAATATAAAAATACAGGGACCTAATTCACGCTCACACGCAGCTTTTCGGTTGTTTAGAACTCGCGCTTTGAATGACAAAATAAATACACGTGATATCTCACTACACCACCCCTCCCTCCTTGTGATATTTCGTGATTTTTGTCGAACCACCTTCCCTTAAGCCCTTTCGAGCTTTACGTGATTAATGGACGATGTATTCTTTTAAAAAATGCACATTCTTTTTAGATATTTTTTTATATAAGTATATTTTTAGCATTTGACATGCTTAGCAACATACATTAAACACAAAGTGAAAAATGTGAAATCGAAAATAACAGTCACGAGCAGGATTCGAACCTGCATCTCCTGGACACCGTCCAGATGCTCAGAGCGTCTGGAATGTATGTTGCTAAGTATGTCAAATGCTAAAATATATATATAAAAATATCTAAATATTTATAGGGTTTGCGTCATTATTAGGTAAAATCTTAATTGTAAAATTAAGTTTACCTGGTCGGTATAATGTATGAAAATACTTCCGACAGATGGTGCAGGCGTCACCCAAAGACGTTAAGTATGAATGTATTATCGAGATTAGCAGTCAGGAGCAAGGGTCACGATGGCTGAATTGGCAAAGCATCTGGACGGTATCCAGGAGATGCAGGTTCGAATCCTGCTCGTGACTTTTATTTTCGATTTCACATTTTTCACTTTGTGTTTAATGTAAAATGCACATTCAATATCCTTCCGCGACTTTCTTTTTAAGGTCATCTTCACACAACGTCCTCAGGTCCCAAACTAAGCTTAAAGCTTGTGCTATGGGTACCAGATTACGGATTTATAATACATATTTATATTACTTGCTTTTTGTAAATAAATATATATAATACATAGAAAGCACCCAGACGCAGTACAAATATCTGTGTTCGTGACACAAATAATTGTCCTAAGTGGGAATCGAACCCACGACCTCGTGCACGGAAGTCGGTTACATTACCGACTACGCCACGAGGCTCGATTGAAATGGTAAACGGCCTGGCAGTATTCTTAGTGTTTCTAAATCTATCAGCAGCGGTTATAACTTAGCATTGGGTAGGCCGTGGTTCATACCACTATAAGCAATAAAAAAACCAGATGTCTTAGTGTAGGAATTGAACTCAACACCTGTTTTGTTTATCCTTTATCATTACTGAATCTATTGTTATTATTCTATACACGTTCAGTATTACCAAAAGGTATTACACGAACTTATTTTAATAATGTAATAATCAAAGTATGAATAAAACATATTATGTATATAATTTATATCAATGTATGACCATGAAGTAAGCTATGTAATAAACGGTGTACGGCCAACTTTCCAATAGGCTTGGCTGAGGTAAGCTTTTTCTTCCTGAGTATTTCCATCCTTTGGGGTCGGCGTACCGTGTTTTTTCCCATGTGTTGAAGGATTAAGAATACAAACTACCCCATTCTTTCCCGCAGGTGGCGTGCGAGGTGACTAAGGGAAGCAAGCGATATTATAATCTATATACATTACTGGTAGGGTATCAAACGGTAGTTACTTGTTATCGTCATTATGCATTGTGGTCACGAAGACCCCAATGTAGAAATAAAATAAATAAATACCTAAGTTGTTTTTATTTGTATATTATTGAAATTAATCATTCATATTCAAATTGTAGTCAAATAAAATCATTGAATAGACTGCATTCAAAGATATAACGATTGCATAGTAAAACTATGTAGGTATTTTTAGATTAAAAAACGTTTTATTTATAAAATCTAGAATTTTTGAAGGCAGCACATTTTAAATATAACAGCGGAGCATTGATAAGCTGCTAAACTAAAAGCTTAGATAAATTAAAAAATATTATTATTTAATGATAGCATTGACCTACCAACAAATGGATCTCCTGTCCGCGCGGAAACCAAAAGAGAAATAAAACGCCAAAAGAGAAACAATCGCGCGCCAATCTCGTTTGGTCGACCGTTTTAACTATACGTTCAATATGCCAGACTGTATTGTAAAAATGTGCAAAAAATACTTTAATAAAGAAAAAAAAATTAAAAATTAAAAAAACACAATAACCTGAGTTCCCTTTAAAAAGTAAAAAATATTAAAAGAAAAATTTCAATCTTAAAGTACCTGAGTATGTACGAGTATTAATAATTCTAAAAAAAAAATACATCGCGCTGGGGACCGCTCCTACTACATAATAAATATTATATACTATTTATTTTTTCATTAGTATCACATGACTATTTGTAATTGAATTGCCGGCGGACCACCGAAGGAATGTAACATAGTTCCAGTGGCCCGCCAACAAAGGCGGAGAGACGGCACACGGCGGGTTTCTTTGGTGGGTGAGGGCCCCACACTACCCTGTTCGTTGCCCCGAACGACGGGGTGTGCAGTTAGGAACATTTTTTCCCGCCTTAACAAAAAAAAAAAAAAAAAGGGTTGGATCGGTCCCCCAACGCGATGTATTTTTTTTAGAATTATCAATACATACTCGTACATACTTAGGTGCTTTAAGATTGAGTTTCTTTTATTATTTTTTACTTTTTAAAGGGAACTCAGATTATAGTGTCGGAAGTTTTTTTAAATTTTTAATTTAATTTTTATTTTATACTTCTTATAGGTACACACTTATTATAACATTTATTTTCATTATTAAATTTGCAAAGTGCATGTGATGCTATTTCATTTGCTTTACTTGGGTAAATTTGCTGACATTCTGATTTCCATACTCATTTTCTCCCCACCACATATATTTGCAGATATTGGGTATTTAACCCACTTTTACCCCCAGAGTTTTTTCAGGGCTCAACTGATTTTCATTGAACATATTATTTTGTAATGTGCACGTGATGCGCTTTCATTTGAGACCCCATTTCATCAAACATGTCTAAAAACACTTGCCCGTAACTCACCTTTCATACAAAAAAAAACTAAATTGAAATCGCTTCACCCGTTCGCGAGCTACGGAGCCACAGACAGACAGACACGTCAAACTTATAACACCCCTCTTTTTGCGTCGGGGGTAAACAAAAGAATATTTTCAGTGAGTAGACTATTATTTTATTATGTGCTAGTATTATGTTGCTTAAACAAATAATTTGTTTTGAATTTTGTAAAAATAAATCATCAACACATAATATTTACTAGAAGCTGCATAAAGTGATCATGGTGCGGCCTTTTGGTAGAAGCTACATAAGCTAACAATTTAATTGCAAAGACAACTCAACACTATTATAATGGTACAAGGTTTCAAATTAGAATGTTGAAATTCGTATGTATTAACTAGACTATATTGACCATAGTCTATTGACTAGAGACACCTTTTTCGAGAATTTTGAACTAGACCCGACGTCCATTTTTAATAGGCCAATGAATGAGAGCATTCAATTAAGTAGATATTTATTAATAGGACATGTCTTTTACGGATATTCAAGGGTAACTATCACAACTATATTTGCATTACCTATTTTTTAACCAATAGATAGTGAAGTCGTGAGGTAGAGGGTTCCATCTTGTGTCCGCGCCTGTAGGTTATAGTATTTGTGACCGCATTGCAAAACACCGCGTAATACATTCGATAAAATCAATCTTTCACTGCAGAGCCGTTCACCAAATTTACATCATCTCGTACTGAGAAATATTATAATACTTAATGTTGCGCTTCTTACAAAAGGAACAACAGTCCGTAATGCACTTTATAGTAACAATGGATTAATATTAAGGTCATTTGTTATGTAGGAGCCTTCGCCTTAGGTCTAATTTTACGTAATGACTGAAAGTTGGCTGCACTGTTAGGTTAGCTAATAAGTTAAGGCAGTGAGTGTAGTTAGGGGTGCGGTGCCGGTTTACCTCCTCGTGGTGCACCTCGGGCAACGTTGGCGTTTGCCGGCGGCTAAATTTCCGGACAGGACGGACCTCCGCGTGTCCCTCTGGCTTAGCAGAGTGCACAGTGGATGGACCAGGGTGTTTGAGCCAGCGGGGTCATATTGGCTCCCCTGGCTCTGGAGTGGGGACAGTGGGGTCACAATGGCCTCCCCGTCCCCGGTGACGGGGCTATCAGCCCGAGGGGCGACGGGCTCACTGTCCGCATTTTGCAAGCAGTGGGCACGGTCTAGCACAGACCACCGCTCGGCCCGACCCGTAACCCTGAATGGACAGGACCGGGGATCTTCAGATCGCGAGGACGAAAACCTCTATAA
Source organism: Leucoma salicis (assembly GCA_948253155.1). Classification (NCBI taxonomy): domain Eukaryota; kingdom Metazoa; phylum Arthropoda; class Insecta; order Lepidoptera; family Erebidae; genus Leucoma; species Leucoma salicis. Next base: position 3,965,115 of record OX411820.1, on the reverse strand, counting down.
AAAATTACCCCAATCCCAGTCACGAGGGTTGGCAAGTCGACGGACTTTAAACGTAACAATCATGGCGGACGATAATACTACAATTATACCCCAGGAGGGTACCCGGTGCGACGCACCGGGAGAATCACTCGCAGGGTCTTCTGACCCTGTCAGCCTCACGTATCTGGGGGAGGCAACGAAAGCCACAGCCAATGTGGGGCAGGCTGTAAAACTGCAACCCACCAAAGCCAGCAAACCATCTGCTGCTAAGAAGACGGGGAAGAAGACCGGGAGACAAAAGGGCTCCCATAGCCAAACGTCCCGGTTGGAGACTACAACGGCAGGCGAAGACTCGATGGCTGAGGTCACGCCAATGGAAGATGCCCAAGTAGATGCTCGGGCGAACGAAGAGGCTGAGGAGGGGTGCACCTCGCAAGCTGCGAGGCCGTGCCTTAGAAAGGCATGGGTGGTGCCGGAGCGGCTTTCTCCAAGGTTCTGGCGCAAGTGCAGTGTGGCCAGGGATGGTGCTGCGTCAGAATCTGAGGAGAGTGCTGCAGAGAAGCCACCACAGAAAAAACCGACGCCGCAGACTACCGTCCGCAGGGGACGAGGAATTACGCGGCCAATTGTATCGGAGGCTGCCACTCGTAGAGCGAAGCGCGCTGAGGGTGAGCTGCAGGCCGAGGAAGAAGTCGAGCACCTCTCTCTGAGGATCCGCGAGTCCAGGGAGGACGTCAACTCCCTATCTGTCGCGGATCTGAGAAAGAGAGGCCAGAACCACGCGGCCATCCTTAACAGGGTGGCCACAAAGTCCACAAACATCAAGAGCACCTTCGTGCGCGCCGCAAAGGAGGCAGTCGCCGACAATGTAAAGGTTGTGGATGCCCTGGCCAGGCGCTCCACTAACGATGGGACACAACGGCTACAGGCGGCTAACGACCGCCTTGCGGCAGAAGTGGCGGATCTGCGGGCGGATAATAGCCGCCTTAACCTTCAGGTGACGGAGCTGGAGGCCAAGCTCACGCGGCTTGAGAAGGCTATGCAGCTGGCGGGAGTTGGACCAAACGAACCAGCCCCTGTGGAGGTGGCTACACGGTCCACTGCGGCTGCCCCGGTTGCAGAACAGGCCTCTGCTGGCCTGCCGGAGGAGACGGCGCGCGCGATATCGCATCTTACGACGATGGTATGCGCGCGCCTGGAAGCTATGGAGGCACAACTGCCTCCTGAGCAACCCCTCCGACCACCGCTTGCCACTGATAAAAGAAAGGTCACCTCGAACGGGACCGTACAGACTTTGCCCACTCCAACTGGCCCATCGGAAGCCTGTCTTTCTGTCCCTGTGCGGGGAGAAACATGGGTCACGGTGGTGCGAAAGGGGAAGAAAACATCTTCCCCTCCAACCCGCCTTGCCCGATGCTGTAACCGATGCCGCATCGAGTGCCACAGCTACTGACGCGCCCAAAAGGTAGGCGCCGCATAAGAAGAAGTCGGCGCTCATCGCCCCTCGCTCGCCGGCAGTAATTGTCACACTGCAGCCGGCGGCTGAGGAAAAGGGAGTGACCTACGCCGATGCTCTACTGCGTGCAGAGCAGGCTATTGATCTCCCGGCCCTGGGTGGCCGGGAAGGAGGTCTGACTGGCAGTCTCGCTCGACATAGAGAACGCCTTCAACAGTCCCCCTCACGAGACGTTAAAGGAGGCGCTACGGTTTCATGGAGTGCCTTCGTATCTCCGGAGGCTGTTGGTGGCGTACCTCGAGTGTAGGCACGTGCTCTGGAAGGGGGGCGACGGGCGCCTATACCGCCATCGGGTAGAGCGCGGTGTTCCACAGGGATCCGTCCTTGGCCCGATCCTGTGGAACGTCGGATTCGATTGGGTCCTACGGGGCCGGCTCCTTCCCGGGATGGGGGTGATCTGTTACGCAGATGACACCCTCGTCACGGTGAGGAGGGCTGGCTTCGAGGAGGCCACCCGATCGGCGGAGGTCGAGTTGCGCTCGTTGTTGACCGGATCGGCATGCTGGGTCCAGCTGGGTCTCCAAATTGTATCGGATGTCCAAAACGGAGGCCCTCCTTTCTCCATGGCCCACGCCGAGGTCCCCCCCGAGGAGCACGCCTTATTGTGCAGGGGGTTGTCGTGCCTGTGCAGGCCCAGATGAAATATCTAGGCCTGCACCTTGATAGCAAATGGAATTTCGGGTCGCACTTTGCCCACCTCGCCCCTAGGCTCGTTAAGTCTGCCGCGGTATTGGGTAGGCTTCTGTCGAACACTGGAGGTCCAGAGTCGTCCTGCTGCCGACTCTATAGCGGTATTCTGCGGTTTATGGCGCTGTATGGTGCCCCAATCTGGGCGGACGCCCTTACTGCTTCCAATAAGGCCCTCTTGCGTCGTCCGCAGAGGGCCATAGCGGTGAGGGCCATAAGGGGGTACCGTACGGTGTCCTGGGCCGCAGCCACGCTGCTGGCAGGCGACCCACCTTGGCCTCTGCAGGCCGAGGCATTGGCAGAGGTCTACTGGCTCCGTGCCGCGGCGTGGGCCAGGGACGAGGAATATCCACAAGGAGTCTGGGCAGAGCTCGAGAAGCGGCCCGAAGGACTTTGGTGGAGGGAAGAGCTGGAGTCCCCCGGAGCGGGACGGGGGACTGTAGAGGCGGTTGGGCCGCACCTCCACCGCTGGTTAAATCGAAGGCACGGCAGCCTTAGCTTCAGGTTGACGCCGGTACTTACCGGACATGGGTGCTTCGGTAAGTACCTGCATCAAATTGGCAGAGAAGTGCCCCCGAATGTCACAAGTGTGGCGCGCAAGTGGATGACGCGCGCCACACTCTGGAGGAATGCCCCGCCTGGGGGCCCCAGCGCCACGCCCTGTCGGCGGTAATTGGAAGAAACCTGTCGCTGCCAGCCGTAATCTCTCAGATGCTTGGCAGTGGCAGGTGCTGGTCGTCCATGGCCTCCTTCTGTGAGGCTGTTATTTCGTTGAAGGAGGCCGCGGAGCGGGAACGTGAGGCGTCTGCCCACGCCGACTCGCTCCGCCGGCGGCGGCCAGGGGGAAGGAGGCGGCGTTATGCTCACCTCCACCCACCGCCTTAATGACGACAGGGCGTGGCCAGTAGGCTATCCGCCTGGAGCGTCGGAGTAGAATGTCAAAAGACGACCCTCCGGCGCCCCGCTAACAGGCGTGGAAGGGGCCACTGTGGTTTTAGTGGGTATTCCGGGTGCAATTTAGATCTGCAGCGCCCGGCGAGTCTCACATACCTCTCCGTCTGTCACTGACGAAGTCTGTCAATAAACGCATTTCCACAGCGATAACAAAAAAAAAAAGTGAGTGTAGTTAGTTCGTTTTTTGTATTTATTAGATTAACCCATGGAAGTCTTCGTTTGGATTCTTTAACTTTTTAAAAACCCATCCAAGAATGAGATGACATATAATAGGTAATTCTCCAGACCGCAGTTTCAGACAGGGTAACCAGTATCAATAAACCTCAGCTATGTGTATATGTGTGCAGGAGATGTTATAGTGCACGAATGTGTGTGCGTATGTGTACAAGTGAACTCTCTGTTCTCTCATTCTCATAGTACAATGGGATCGAAATGAGATCAGGCGGAAGAGCAACGGCTTTGACATAGTTTTTAAGATTGTAATTTACTAACCCACTATGAACTTATCCCTAACATAGTTATTTAACATAACATAACATCACGCCTGTATTCCCCGAAGTGGTAGGCAGAGGTTTATTATACACCCACGATTGGCCAGCTATGTTTGAGTCTCACGTAATAGAGGGCGAGCCTATTGCCGTGTACTGGGCACATTCCAAACTCCAGGCGGCTACTGAGAATTTTTCTTTTTAAGAAAAATCTCAATAACACTGCCTGACGCGGGGATCGAATCCGAGACGTCATGATCAGTAGTCGCTCACACTACCGCTGCACCTCAGAGGCAGTTACTAGAGTTAGTTATTTAAGATTATATTTAGTAATATTGGGTTACTGGATGAAATCTAGTCTGAAATAAAACTTATTATTATTATTTATGTGCCATCTGGACACGGGGGCGAAACACTGCCTACTTCCAAACTCCAAACTGCTATTGAGAGTTCCTTGATGAAAATCCCAAAAACGTTTTGTTGGACCGATCCGGGATGTGAACCTAAGGAGACGTCATGATCCACAGTCACATACATTACCACTAGATTACAGAAGCTGTGTAGTAAGTTCGATTCCAATATTAATGTGAACAACTGGTCTCTTTAATTTTTTCTTTGGGTGCACTAATTTCCTTAGACAATTTTAAATAGCATCATTCAGCTGAGAAACCGATGGGGGCATATACTCTTGGGTACTTACCACATATCTTTCATCAATGACGGTTTAGTTTTGTAATAGTTACTTAATTAATTAACTATCGTTCGAGCGCATCTCGCTTTTGGGTTAGTGTGAAAATAATTACCCATACAGTTTGAAAATATACGGACAATTATTGTGGACGGTCCCACCAGTCATGTCTCAAAAACAACATTCTGTTGAGATAGAGAGAGACTTATTTCTTATCGTTTTGTCCGTTCAAATCACTTAAACATTTATGATGAAATAACTCTTTTGGAAATAAAGACACTGCATAATCTAGCTATCTATCTATACTATTATAAAGCTACGTCTGTATATTTGAGATATTCAAGAAAAAAATACATAAGAATGAATTAGGCTGTTATTAATTTATATTTAGGCGTCTCTGAACTCAAAACATATTTTTGAGAATTTTTGTCTGTTGTTTGTTCGGGCATGACGCAAAAACTACTAAACGTTTGGTAGTTTGGTAGATCTTGATCAGATTTAAAAACTGGCACACATTTTATCCCTATACTATATCAAGGAATTATAAACTAAAAACTTGCCTTTGTCTATGGCGGAGACACTGGTAAAGGCTAGTTATACTATAAATTAATATATTTCGTCGCTCCCGCCAAATACATTGCAGGTTATCAAGTACAATGCGTAAGTGTGCAACCTAGGCCAGTGCCGAAGCCTTTGAAAATGGTAAAAAGTTAAAAAAAGTAATAGTAGGATGAAACCCATTGGAAAAGTAAGAAAATATAACAAAAATAAAAGAAAAAATAATTTACGGGCGATTTGAGGTCGGAAAGGGGGTGGGGGTGAGCTTTTAAGGGTAAAAATCGGTTTATCACGATTTCCGGCAAAACTAAGAGTCCTATCGAAAAAAGTTAAACGGCAAAATTGTAGGCAATAAAAAGATCTACAACTTTTGTATTAACACTTTTTTACATCCATCCATCAGCCTTTCGATGTCCACTGCTGGACATAGGCCTCCCCAAGAGAACGCCACTACGAGCAGTCCTCTGCTGTTTCGCTCATATGGGGGATAGTGCCGTAATCGCCACGCTTGGTAGGCGGGTTGGCGATCGCAGTGGATGTTGATAATACTCGAGGGAGTGCTGCTGCCCACTCCCCCGGTATTCCCTCAGTCGGCTCTTACGACTCCCATGGGTGGAGAAGGGGTGGGACAATTCTAAAGCCCCACACGGCCACCGGCCCCACACGGTCAACTAACACTTTTTTCACATAACCTCAAAATTTATGTGAAAAATCTAAAAAACCGACATTTGGTTTTTTACTTTTAACTTTCACAAAAAATAACATTTTTTCGTGAAATTTGGTGAAAACTTACCTTTTTATATCTTAAACACATTGTAATTTTTTTTGAGGCAAAATATTTATTTTTTCCTCTTAGTTTGATTAAATATCGAAAAATCACCCTAATTTTCAATCAAAAATTATCACGTCAAAATATCTGCTTTTTGAAAAATATCGTGTGCTTTTTATACATTGAAATCTCTACTATTTGATGGTATAAAAAAAATATACATTACTATGGAAAATTTTCTCAGAAAATGCAACCCCCTTCCCGACGTAAAATCACCCGTAAATTATTTTTCCTTTTATTTTTGTAATATTTTGTTACTTTTCCAATGGGTTTCATCCTACTATTATTTTTATTGGTTTCGAAAATTATCGGCACTGGTCTATTCTTGTATCACTCAATGTTTTAGGAAATTTTATTTTATTTTTATTATATTTATTTTTAATTTTCGTCCTCTGATCCCAAACTAAGCTTAATGCTTGTGCTATGGGTACCAGAGTACGGATATAGTACATAATATACTACTTATTTTTGTAAATACATACATATAATACCCCCGTGGCCGTGCCGTATTGGCCGTGGGGGGCCGGCTTTAGGATTGTCCCACTCCTCTCTACCCACGGGAGTCGTAAGAGCCGACTGAGGGAATACCGCGGGAGTGGGCAGCAGCACTCCCTCGAGTATTAACAACATCCACTGCGATCGCCATCCCGCCTGCCAAGCGTGGCGATTACGGCATTATCCCCCATGACGAGACCGCTCGTTGTGGCGTTCTTTTGAGGAGGCCTATGTCCAGCAGTGGACGTCGAAAGGCTGATGGATGGATGGATGGATACATATAATAGATAGAAAACACCTAGACGCAGCACAGATATCTGTGTTCATCACACAAATAATTGTCCTGAGTGGGAATCGAACCCACGACCTCGTGGACGGAAGTCATTTACACTACGCCACGAGGACCGAAATTGCGAATCTACAATTCTACAATTTGAGAAATATTTATGTTTAAAAATGTTACATGAAAACGATCGGCGCTAATTTCGGGTACCCTCAAACGTGGTTTTACGTTTTCAATTAAAGCATTGAATTACGCAATATTGTTTTAAAAAACTACAATCGTATTATCATCATTTTGCTTATAGCGACGTAGTAGCATATATATATATATATATATATATATATATATATATATATATAAATATTTAAAATGTTGTTACTATAGTTACAAAAATTGAAAAAACAAGGTATGCAAAGACTGGGCCCACGACGATTGTGTTCATATAGATGTATCAATTTTTTATTGTAATTGTTATTTTTGTAAGGACAAAAAACGTTTGGGACACTATTGATTATTATGTCCGGGGCTACCCGCCGTTTTTTGAGACGCCTAATAATATACCATATTTGTTCCCAGTTCCTTAGAAAGTGTGATAATTGATTCGTGTTGTTTAATTAATATTATTATAGAAGTCCTAATTTTATATTAAGTATAAAATAAAGACCGAAATTTCGATCATTTGTTTTTTATTTGCAATTGACTCAAGTGCCCGGGGTTACCCGATCATCTCCTATTTCAGATTTATATGTATATCCACACAAATAATAATGATAGTATGTAGCTATATTGAACACAACCTTCATACAAATTACAAACTCGAATCTCTGCGTTTATAAAACCCAAGATACGGCAAGCCGTATGTTTCTAAGATAATCTTTTCAAGTAAGCCCGTAAGTGTTCATATATTATGCTGATTAAATAATTAACCCATTCCGTTAACCTTCGTTAGCCAATGGTTACGTAAGTAAATTGCTTTTCTATAAAATAAATACACCGAAGTAGATCCAGTTAACTACTCTTATCAGTAAAACGAGCTAGGTACTGACCACCTGATGGTAAGCAGTAACCGCCGCTGAATGGATCAGCAATTCCAGAGCCACATCGAAGCTGCTCTTAATACAATTTCGACTTGTTCGTGGACAGCTTACTTAGCTGTCCTGTGGAAATAAATAAGCACGAGATCCATTGATACATGTAGCGTATTTTTGTTAAGGCTAGAAAAAATGTTCCTAACCGCACACCCCGTCGTTCGGGGCAACAAACAGGGTAGTGTGGGGCCCTCACCCACTAAATAAACCCGCCGTGTGCCGTCTCTCCGCCTTTATTGGCGGGCCACCGGAACCATATTACATTCCTGCAGCTAGCCTTAAAGTTTAGATCAACACATAGGTATAATACTTTTTATCCCTATCGGGAACCCCTTTATCAGGGGGTTCCATTGGGATTCGCCTAATCTATCAATCACACATTTTTCAGAGTTCTCTAGGTCCAAATCTAAAGACAATACACACAATTCCTTGTGGCATATTCACCATCATCGACTGTTCTGTAAATTCAAAGTAGACTCGTCAATTGTTGTGTTAGAGACGGCACACGGCGGGTTTCTTTAGTGGGTGCAGGTCCCACACTAACCTGGTCGTTGCCCCGAACGATAACACCCTATCGTGGTTAGGAACATTTTTTCCCGCCTTAACCAAAAAAAAGGTATATTATAAGCATAACATATCTTAACGTAACATTGCATAAAATATCATCTATATTATACACCTGCTCGTTACTGAAGCAAAACATTGCAAATGCAAATGTAATTTACATAATATTGTATCTTGTGACACGGAGAGAGGATCGGGCCGATTGCCTCACCGCGTGAGCCAAAGCTGATGATGTTATTCGATATAATGTGAGACTTGAGAGGGAAAGGCTTGGCCATGTGTATCTCTATAATAGTCATAATAAGTTCAGCGCCATCTATTGGATAATGATGCAATTTGGATTGAGAATATATCATCGCAAAGCTAAACAAAAGCTTGCTAACTGCCTCGGTGTTACAGCGGTAGTGTGAGCAACTGCTGATCATGAGGTCTCGGGTTCGATTGCCGGGCGGTGCTACTGAAAGTTTTAGTAATAATTCTCAGTAGCAGCCCGGAGTTTGGAAATGTGCCCGGTAGACGGCAATAGGCTCGCTCCCTATTACGTGGGACTTAAACATATTTGCGAACCGTGGCTGTGTAATACACCTCTGCCTACCCCTTCCTTGATACAGGCGTGATGCTGTGTATGTATGCTCTTTCACATTTATAATACCTATTATTAAGGACTAGCTTTTTCCCGCGCCGCAGCCAAAAGCTAGCTTTTAGGTTATATCTCAGGTCATCGGGATAAAATGTATATACGTTTTTAAGTCTAATCAAAAGTATCACATACAAAAAGTTGCATTAAAATCCGTTCAGTAGGACACAGTTCTGTTACAGCTTTATAGTAGTTAGGATTAGCGTAAACATCAGAAAGTGTCTACACAGGAACTCAGATCTGTGGGCCTAGCCAAGTTGCATTCTATGATCGCTAACGCTAACGCTATAGAATACTAATGTATGTGAATTTGATATCTTTCATGATATCTATAACGCTAACTCACGTGATTTAACCCCAGAGATGCCAAATCTAGGGCCACTGAACTACTACGCTATTAGTCCAAAATAGGCTGTCAACAGTTTATTTAAGTAGGTACTCATATGTACTAACCTCTTTTGAGTAAATATGTTCTGTGATACTCTGGGGCAAGTTTTTTTTTAATATTACTTCACCCATAAGTGAACGGTGCACGTGAGAGGCATGTATTGTACAAGAAACAATAGTATTTGTTTTATTTATTTCGTACAACATACATAATTTGTTACAACGAGAATGAAATACGTATAAATTGTATGTTTGCACGAAATCTTGTATGACATAACTTTATTTTAGGTTTGTGTACGAGCCGATAAGGTTTAGTAAAATAATAACCAACACTAATTCTTCTTGTAAACCACATCGCAAAGTGCGTAAATGTGAAATAGAAAATGATATTCACGTGCGGGATTTGAATCCACCTTTTTGGAAAACCGTTCCAGACGCTCTGTCAGCTGATAGATCGTGATATTTACTTGGGGACACAGATTTTTATAACATATTCTTTCTTACTGTGAAATGCTTAAAATATACAGAAAAAGATGGCGGAGTGGTTAAAGAAATCCGGCCTTCGGAGCTGAGTGTTGTGAGTTCGATCCATACAGACAGCGATTAATTATATTATCCACAAATTGTTGTTCTGAGTCTGGGTGTACTTTGTGTCCGTTAAATTATAACGAACAAATTATTGTGAAAGTGGAAAAAGCGCTTTACTGCGAGCGGTATTCGCACCCTTGCAATCCGGGGAATTGCTCTAGTGCCAGAGGCATCTGGCGTTGCTAATGTTCTATTTTGAATAAATAGCGAACAAATAATGTGATAAAATACTCGAACAAATAGATTCTAAAGTTAACAATTTAATTAAAGTACATAGGTACTCATAATTACGAGTAATTAAATCCATCGGCGGGAATCTTTTAATATGACTAGGTTGCGTAATACAAGTTATGACATGTAACAGATGTAAGTTTCCACAAATTGAGAAATGATTTAATAATAATAGTCGTTTATTAAGTAGGTACTTTGGCTAAGAAAACCTCACAGATATGAAAGGCTCGTTTGGCCAATCATTTTACTGTTTTTTTTTCAAGCCGCTGCTCGCCATTTCATTTCACTCAAAATCTAGGTACTTAAGAGATTTTCATCCAATTTTCATCAGTGGATGAAGTAGTGTTCGGCCGTGTGGGGCCGGCTTTAGAATTGTCCCACCCCTCTCTACCCATGGGAGTCGTAAGAGCCGACTGAGGAATACCGGGGGAGTGGGCAGCATCACTCCCTTGAGTATTAACAACATCCACTGCGATCGCCAACCCGCCTGCCAAGCGTGGCGATTACGACATTTTACCCCATAACGGGACCGCTCGTGGCTTTCTCTTGGGGAGGCCTATGTCCAGCAGTGGACTTTGAAAGGCTGATGGATGGATGAAGTAATTCATCAAAAGGTTTTTGATGCTGATGATGTGCGCCGTGTAAACTAATAAAGCTAGATATAAAAAAAAACGTACTTGAAGTTTTATTGATTACACTAAGAAAACTACTTATATGAAAACAACTATCTTTTCCCTGTAAAAGTTTGTCTTAGTTTAAAAAAAAATCTATAGGGTTGTCAGTATAGTCAGTGTACGGTAGTTTCGCAATGCATCGGTCTCGCCAAAGACAACGAACTGTAGATGAACCGCGTAGTCAGATTACTTTAAATACCGCAACCTATTTTTATCTTTTAGCAACCCTGGGCGGAACGTGACACTCTTTCGTGCGTGCGGCCGGCGTTCATCGATTTTTAAGACGTTATCACGTCAAAAATGAGAGATTTCTGTCACGTCTTAATATTAATTTATGCGACATATATGAGAAATGATAGCATTATTTATGCGTGATGTGTCGTGAACTAGTGAACTCGATTGAGTTCGGTAAGTATGTCGTTGCTTTCGATCGTCAAGTGATACTATTTTGTTAGGAATTTTCCAAGGGGTACCCTTCCCGCCCCGAAAGATCTAGTAAAATCCAGTTCGAGAGTAATTTGGAGGACATAGGGAATTAAAAATCTGGGCGTTCTGAACCAAACCAAGCGGTACTTTACATCGAGGCAACGATTTGTGTTATAATAAGATTAAGTTCATCCTCATATAGATTACTACTCACATCTCTTGTAAGGTGCACTCAAGTACCAACTTGAATCACTTGACTCTTTGCAAAGGCATGCCATTAGAATTGTCGATGATCTCCCGGACGTTCTGGAATTTTTGGGGCAGAGGAGAGACTCGGTCTCTCTGTGTGCTCTAAGGAGCTGTTTGTGGTGATACCTAACATTTTCAAGATCGAACCACGAGAATTCGCGGCAGGTTTCATCCATACCACCTAGAAATGATCTCGACCAAAACGGTTCATTTTCAGTGCTATTTTCTACTACATAACACGTGTAGGTTCTAGTATGACCCACCCGTTAAGAGTTTCCCCGGCGTATGTCTATGTGTATGGTGATGTGTTTATAGAGATAATAGTCATTTAGAGTAAGCCAGTCATAAACGCGCCTGCTAGTGAAAATCTCACGTTAATTATAAAAAAGAACATTAAGAAGATTAAAATAAAACAACAACAAGGACAGATGTTTGTATGTCTTTATTGCATTTAACTGCCTCGGTGGTGTAGCGGTAGTGTATGCGACTGCTAATCATGAGGTCTCGGGTTCGATCCCCGGGTCGGGCAATGTTATTGAGCTTTTTCCTAAAAAGAAAATTCTTAATAGCAGCCCGGAGTTTGGAAATATGCTCGGTAGATGGCAATAGGCTCGTCCTCTATTACGTGGGACTTAAACATGCTGGCGAACTGTGGATGTGTAATAAGCCTCTGCCTACCCCTTCGGGGAATACAGGCGTGATGATATGTTGCCTCTTTTTTTATTAATTTATTTTTTATTCTCAGTAACAGCCCGTAGCTTGGAAATGTGCCCGCCCGGTAGAAGTCAATAGGCTCGCCCCCTATTACGTGGGACTTAAACATAGCTGGCGAGTCGTGGGTGTGCAATATACCTCTGCCTACCCCTTCGGAGAATACAGGCGTGATGCTATATTTATTGCAATCGACGCATGCGTATTTTATATAATCGCCAAAGAGTAATGCGTATCATAATCGTATTGGCTGCTTGACTTTCTTATTAGTAATTTGAAGGCTTTGGTTTACTAGAACCATCAGCCTAACAGAAATTTAAAACTAACATCTTTATTCTCTGACCACAGGTAAGTTTTATTTATCAATCTAGTCATAGTCGAAGTCAAAGTCATATGTAAGTAGTCATAGTCAAATCAAAGTCAAGCTTCTATGGAGTTTTGGAGGTAACACGTTATGCCGCATTACTGTAATTGTCAATACTTATGCACATACACAAATCGTTAATTAGTAAAAGCCACCACTTTTACACATTAATACTTGTAATAACAAAAGTTTTGGAAATTATTTCTGTCTCAATGCATATCTCTTCTCACTTTCACCTCTACGCTGACGATCTGCAATTATACTTGCGTTTCAAGGAAGCCGACATTAATTCAGCACTAGCTGCTATTAATAACGATTTGGATAGCATAAGTAAGTGGGACAAATGTCATGGTTTGCATTTAAATCCTGATAAATCCCAGGCCATAATCATAGGTAGTCGATATTTTCGCAATAAGCCACAAGCTTCTTCATTAAGTCCCATTTCACTTTCTGGGGCAACGATCCCATTCTCTGACACAGTCAAGAATCTTGGAGTTATCTTTGATACCACCTTATCCTGAAGTAAACACATTAATGAAGTTAGTAAAAAGGTTCACTAGACCTTTCACTCCTTGAAATGTCTTCAGAATTTCCTGCCTATGAAAACTAAAATCACCCTTGCCCAGACTCTCATATAACCTATTATTGATTATGCGGATGCTTACTATGTAGATGCTACTGAGGAGCTTCTAAATAAGCTTGAGAGGCTGCAAAATATATGTATACGTTTTGTATATAATCTCAGAAAGTACGACCACGTTTCACTGTTTCGAAATGAGCTCCAGTGGCTCCCAATTAGACTTCGTAGAAATTCTAGATTATTATGCGTATTATATAACATCCTGCATAATCAGGCTGCACCATCTTATCTCAGGGAGCGGTTCTCTTTTGCCCGTAACAATGATGCACCCTGTAGGACCAATCTTCGTACCATGCTAAAAGTTCCATCTCATAAAACTGATTTCTATGCATACTCTTTTACTGTGCACGCAGTAAGACTATGGAATTCACTTCCAGCGGATATCAGGGATTCTCCCACTTCCGTATCATTCAAGCGCAGGGTTCGTCAATACTACCTGTCTACTGTTGCCTAATAAATCATGTGCGTTCGTGATGGTACGTATACATAATATTATTATATTGTGGGTATTTAATATAATTTATGTATCTAGTATATATGTAGTTATGTATTTGTGTACAATCGGGTGTACAGTTTTGGAGAAATCGAGATGAGTGAATGGTATTTTGCTCGAATATTATCATGTTAGATGTTCTTTATCCAGACTCCAAACGACAATATACACACATAACACACATGGTACACAAATTATAAATATATTTATTAAAAACAACAATTTTTGTACCGCACAATGAACTGTCCTATGTTGGAATTGAATGCACACACACAGTATAAGGATATTGACCCCTACGTCCCCTCAGAGGTACTCTTTTTTTTGTTAAGGGAGAAAAAATGTTCTTAATCGCACACTCCGTCGTTCGACGAACAGGGTAGTGTGGCCCTTTGCAGTGACCCGCCAACACAGGCGGAGAGACGGCACACGGCGGGTTTCTTTAGTGGATGAAGGCCGCACACTACCCTGTTCGTTGCCTCGAACGACGGGGTGTGCGGTTAGGAACATATATTCCCGCCTTAACAAAAAAAAAGGGTAGTGCGGCCCTCACCTACTAAATAAACCCGCCGTGTGCCGTCTCTCCGCCTGTACTCGCAAACCACTGGAACTATGTAACATTAATATTTAGATATTTTTATATATATTTTTAGCATTTGACATGCTTAGCACTATACATTAAACACAAAGTGAAAAATGTGAAATCGAAAACAACAGTCAGGAGCAGGATTTGAACCTGCATCTTCTGGATACCGTCCAGATGCTTTACCAATTCAGCCATCCTGACAATTGCTCCTGACTGCTAACCTCGATAACACATCATACTTAACGTCTTTGGGTGACGCCTGCGCCATCTGTCAGAAGTATTTTCATACATTATACCGACCAGGTAAACTTAATTTTACAATTAAGATTTTACCTAATAATGACGCAAACCCTTTAAATATTTAGTTTTTTTTTTTTTAATATGTGTTGTTTTCGATTTCACATTTTTCACTTTATGTTTAATGTATAGTGCTAAGCATGTCAAATGCTAAAAATATATATAAAAATATCTAAATATTTAAAGGGTTTGCGTCATTATTAGGTAAAATCTTAATTGTAAAATTAAGTTTACCTGGTCGGTATAATGTATGAAAATACTTCTGACAGATGGCGCAGGCGTCACCCAAAGACGTTAAGTATGATGTGTTATCGAGGTTAGCAGTCAGGAGCAATTGTCAGGATGGCTGAATTGGTAAAGCATCTGGACGGTATCCAGAAGATGCAGGTTCAAATCCTGCTCCTGACTGTTGTTTTCGATTTCACATTTTTCACTTTGTGTTTAATATGTAACATTACTTTAGAGGTAGACCTTAGAGATCCTAGTATATCTATATTATAACACCACCCAATTTCAAGGTCCGAAATACAAATGAGAGATGTGTCCCGGAATAAGGCCCTTGTGGTATTGTAGGCTTTCTATTTAAAAATACATGTTTTTTGGCTTCAAATGTAAAGGAAAGGTAGAAAATAGTACAATTTAAAGCAAAGCTAGGAACTTAAGTGTCTCTGTGGTGCAGCGGTAATATGAGCGACTGCTGATCGTGAGGTCTCGGTCGGGCACCGGGTCGGGCAGTGTTATTGAGCTTTTTCTTAAAAAGAAAATTCTTAATAGCAGCCCGGTGTTTGGAAATATGCTCGGTAGACGGCAATAGGCTCGCCCCCTATTACGTGGGACTTAAACATGCTGGCGAACTGTGGATGTGTAATAAACCTCTGCCTACCCGTCGGGGAATACAAGCGTGGTGCTATGTTCAAAGCTAGGATGGCCTCGACAGTTTTAAGTTCTATAAATTCAATATGGTTTAAATTTCACTTTCTTTGATATTAGAAAGTAACTAAATGTTGCTCGAATATATTTACAAGTTCCGCGGATTAATTTAATGATTAATAGTTAAGATTACCCATTGATCATCGCCGATATTAAACATTACAGTTTATGTAACATTACGGAACCTCTCAAAGTTATTTCAATATCTTCTTCTCGGTATAGAAAAATATGTGTTTATCCAGCCCATCATTTATACCAAATTACATTCAAATTCGATTAGTAATTAGGTTTGGATGCCAAAAATAGCTATCCTGGGGAACTCGTGCTCATTTTTGGGATAAGTGGGCTCTAGTGGTACAGCCTTGCTTGTACCAGTATAAATGGGCCGGCTCGATCGCTCCTACCATTGTGGTTTATATGGTGAATGAAAGCGCCGGGGCCCAATTCCCCTATCCTTCCTCTGCGCCTCGGTTGCCTTTCCTTGAAGCCTCTGGTGTTGCTAGCGTGTGTAGGCTACGGCAACCGCTTACCATCAGATAAACCCCGTATGCATGTTTAAATTCCCGTCCAAGAAGTATAAAAATATGGTTTAAAAATTGTATTTTTGATCTATATTTTTTAGCATTTGACATGCATCGCTACTTTTTAAAGTTGGTCCTCCCAGATTGGAAAAGGCGCGGGTTCGATTCCCGCTCGTACAAAAATACCTTTTTCCTTATTCACAAATAATTTGTACCTATTCAATATTTAAAAAAAAACTCTTTTTCCTTATTCACAAATAATTTGTACCTACTTTAAAAAAGTAGCGGAGCATGTCAAATGCTAAAAAATATAGATCAAAAAAGTATTCAATATTTTTTTAAAGATAAAACTCCCTACGTTTAGGTATATTCCTTGTATGGCGGGGGACTATCCAACCATCAGCCATTTAAAGTCCACTGCTGGACATAGGCCTCCCCAAGAATGGGGAATAGTGCCGTAATCTCCACGCTTGGGAGGCGGGTTGGCGATCGCAGTGGATGTTGTTAATACTCGAAGGAGTGCTGCTTCCCACTCCCTCGGTATCCCTCAGTCGGCAACTATACAAACATATAATTCCACGGACACAAAGTACTAGTCCAGACTCAGAATAGGTAATCATTTGTGGAACAAACAAAGAATTGTCCAAATCGTACCCAAAACATTCGGGCAGACGGACGCTATTTAGACTACTCCGCCACCTGCGCAGTCTCAACTATCTATTATTTAAATTCGTTCCGTTAGACTTTATTAACAGATAAACATCTAAATATCTTCACAAATTTTATCATTTATTAAATTAATGAGATTCCGGAGCACAAAATGCGAAAATATGATATCGAAAATAATTGACAATGGCATCGAATTAATGTATTAGCATCTGAAACGGTTTTTCAGGAGATGTAAGTTCAAATCCTATTCTTGACTATTATTTTTATTTCACATTTTTGAACTTTGTGTACTTTATTTTTTTTTCTTTATTACTTATGTTGGCATACGAGCCACGGCCCACCTGATGGTAAATGGTAACCGTCGCTCGTGGACTCGACTATAAATAAATAAATAAATAATCACGGACATAACACACCGATGTGCTTCATGGCCAGACACACGGGAGATGGTGGTACCAACCCGCTCGGGCCCGATAGCAAGTGAGCACTCTCACTTGTCACCCAACCCTACCACCAGTCATGCAATAGGTGATAGTTGCTTACTTCCCTTAGTCGCCGCGTACGACACCTGTGAAAGAATGTGGTGGTGACGCTTGTATTCTTAGTCCGTCACCACACAGACAAGTCCTTGTAAATAATCGAGTGATATACTCGGCTATACTATTTAAAAGTGCTTAAAATATAGATTACAATTATCAAAAAAAGAAATGCGATCTCCGCGGAGAATCTGTGGAGTGAGGCTGACTGACCGCATTCGTGACGACGACGTAAGAAGGCGAGTAGGTATGAAAGAGAGTATTGGTGTAAAGATGCGAAAGGGAATGCTCCGATGGTTCGGACAGTTGGAAAGAATGCCGGACGAGCGACTGGTTAAGAAGATATACATTGCGAAAGTGGAAGGATGTAGGTACAGGGGGAGACCGCGACTCATCTACCTAGACCAAATCGGTCATGTATTGAAGGTAGGTGGATTCATGAGTCTCCGAAACCAGCGAGCGTGTATGAAGAGAATTATGAATGTTGAGGAAGCGAGAGATATATGTAAGAATTCTATTCTACTCTTGGCACTCTGTTCTCTCTGCCTACTCCGCAAGCGAAGTTTTGTTTGTGTATTAAGTTAGTTAGTACAATTATCAAAATATTATAGGATTCCAGGTAAACTTAGATATCACAATTAAAAATCTTTCCACAAGATGATTGGGCCCTTCATTTTAGTTCATTATTTTTTATTACTACAGATACTATCTACGGTAGCTTAGTGATTAAAGAGCTTACTTTTATCCTCAACGACCTTTAAAGTTTACAAGGTCAGTGAAACTGAGACCTACTTACGTTTACGTGAAGCCATGTACCGTAATCCTTTGAAAAGATATGAACCAAAAATGTATAACCTTATTTAAAAAAATCTTTTTCTGACTAAAAGACTGGTGAAGAAATTTAATAGAATGTATTTTTTGCCTTGAGGGCAATACTTCCGACAGATGACGCAGGCGTCACCCAGGACGTTAAATGTGAATGTGTTATCGAAATAAGAAGTCGGGAGCAGTTGTCACGATGGCTGAATTGGCAAAGCATCTGGACGGTATCCAGGAGATGTAGGTTAAAATCCTGCTCGTGACAGTTATTTTCGATTTCTCATTTTCTACTTTGTGTTTAATGTATATGGCTAAGTATGTCAGATGCTAAAAATATCTGAATGTTTTTAATAATTTAGCCAATACATTGAGTAAGTTCCTGCAACACGAGACACGATGCAATTGAGTTATTAGATCATAAAAATTCAATATTATTTGATTCGTTAACGAAATTAACTATTGTTAACTAATAAATATGTATAATATTTTTTATTTAAATCTTTTATTACTTCGTTGTTCTCAGAACGTGAAGGGTTCAGGATACGAGAGGTGCCCCAATGAGATATACTTCACAAGCAATCGAACAAATCTATCCTGTATACCGGCATTTCTTTGTACTCTTGCTTTTCTTATTCATCTTTAAGACCATTTTGGACACAGAGCTTATGTCACAGTTGCAGTGGTCCACCAGTAAAGGCGGAGAGACGGCACACGGCGGGTTTATTTAGTGGGTGAGGACCCCACACAACCTGTTCGTTGCCCCGAACGATGGGGTGTGCGGTTAGGTACATTTGTTCCCGCCTAAACAGAAAAAAAGGTACTAAACAATCCGCTGTGTAAATAAACTACCTAAATTCACGACCGATACGATAACGATACGATTTTGTAGACTACTCAGTGTTGTGTTTTCTGGAGCAGCCTGTAGTGTACAAGGAGCATCGAAAGGGTCTCCATCAGTTTCGGACCTTCCTCCTGAGCCAAGTAAACTTCACGTTTAAATAATTAATAAACGTCTCGATAAGCGTATTACGAGATTAAAATGAATCCAATAACATTTCAAAATGATTTATAATCGTTGTTATGTATCAGAATATTATGATTTAAGAATTTATACGAATTGATAATTTGAACTTTGGATCGTTTTGATTAAAATCTTGGCATGATTTTTGTTGTATACGCTGGAAATTGGTCAATAATGTTTTAAACACAAAGTGAAAAATGTGAAATTGAAAATAACAGTCACGAGCTGTTATTTTCGATTTCACTTTGTGTTTAATGAATTTTTTTTCACTTTGTGTTTAATGTATAGTGCTAAGCATGTCAAATGCTAAAAATATATATATAAATATCTAAATACAATAATGTTTTGTTATTTCTATACACATTTTAAGCACTTGACATGCCTTCATACCAGAACACAGAGTACGAAAATGAGGAATAGAAATTGATAGTCAATATATAGCTGCGCATACAGCTGCTCATAGGTCCTGAGGATGCATCGTGGAGAGGCGAAACACGTTTCGGATTTGGGTTCGGAATTTTGTGGAATATTGCACGTGGTGATTGTGGGGATCCTATGGGACCTGGGGACCTCAAGTGCGGATTGGAAATATTTGGTTATTGTGTGCTGGGATAGCCAGGATTGATAATCCGTAAGTTCGTTCATTTTATTTATATTAATGCGCTAGATAGCTATCAAACAAAAAAGTTTCATTAAAACCAGCTCAGTAGTTTTTAAGTTAATGTTAGCAAGCATAGGTAGGTACAGACAAAACCCTAAAATAGCTTTTTTTCTCAATTGTCTCTAAAGTATATCGATATGTATAAGTTTACACAATTCACAGAAACCATCGCAAAAATTCGCAGATAGATGTGAATATCTTTGCCACTTGTGACACCATGTAACATCAGATTACATTTACTTACTCGTGTGTATAAATAATATCGATCAACGAAGGTCGTCCGATTATAATCGAGTAGTTAGAGTGAAATCAATGTTTATACGCAGAGGAACAGATTGTCAGAACATCTTATACAATTTGTACATCTGCTAACACCTAACTATTGGAAATAATTATATGTGTAGTAAAATAAAGACGCGTACACACGGGCTTGTTTTATTGGTTACAGTAGCAGACGAAACACGGTCCACCTGATTGTAAGTGGTAAGCGCTGTTCAAAGACTCAACGATACTCACACACAAATGTGAAATGAAAGAATAAAGGGCTATCTCCTGCTCAAAACACGCCAAGCTGCTTGGCCGGTCACACGGGGGACGGTGGTACCGGCCCGCTTGGGTCCGATAATAAGTGAGATATCTGATTTGCTAACTAACCCTACCACCAGGATGCTTGCTTGCTTCCCTTAGCCGCTTCGTACGACACCCGCAGGTGGGTGATGAGGTGGTGACACTTGTATTCTTAGTTCGTCACCACAGAAATAATATTGAAGCTGGTACCCCCGACTTCGTCCGCTTTGATTTTTTCTGCGCATAACTATTTTTCCAAATTAAATGTAGCTTAAGTTACTTCTCATAACACTAGCTGTCTGCCAATGAAAATCCAAATCGGTCTATCCATTTTGGAGATTAGCAAGGAACACTATGTTAAAAGATGTCATAGTACCCAGGAACCATCACTAGAGGTCAAGTAAAAAAATATTTAAGTCCTTCAGAAAATTTGTATGTACTTATTGTATGTACGTTGCCTTACAAATTGCAATACTATACCATATTGTAACTAGCGGTATGTTACGTAAAACGTTACTTTTATGTACTGGCCCTGAGGCTACAGATGAGATTGCTGGAGCATCACGGTCTAAAATACATATGGACATCTGAAGTAGCTAATAGGTTATTAAGTTTGAATGCCAACGATTGGGTATTTAGATAGAGTTTTGCAATATTATTTAATAAACAAGATTGCAATTGAATGCCGATATATTTTTGACAAAGACCCATAATTACGAGAGCAATACATATTTATAATAAACATTTTTTTTTATTAATAATAATAATTTTATTAAATAACATCATATATGTTTTCTGAGAGTTTCACACACAATGCATCGGTGGGCATACATTTTTCGGAACGTGACACTTTTTCGTGCGTGCGGCCGGCGTTCATTTTAGTTATTTATTTATTTATGTACACATAGAGATCTTAACCACAATAAAAGAACAGATAAATATAGTAATAGTACAAAGGTACTGATTATTTCTAATAGAAACCTCTTCCAGCAGACCAACGAGAGGATAGCGTGAATATTATAAATATAATTGTGTGTAGGATAGATACATACATATATTATACTAATACATACAGTATATATACATACATACATATATAATGTACGAGAAGTACATAAATATCTAAATGATACGTAACTATACAATAAAATATACTTAAATATATGGTAATCTTAGAAGATAATGATGAAAGATTTAGGTATAGATTATGGAATAGTTGACAGATAATTTTGACGAACCATATTTTTTAATGAAGAGGAGTTCATCAATTTATAAGATGTTATCACGTCAAACAATTCAACTAAAATAACATCTATTTATACTATTATAAAGCTGTGACAGAGCTGCGTCTGTTCATTTAAGATATTTAAAAAAAAAAATACTGTGATAGGCTGTATAGGCGTGTCTAAACACAAAACCATTTTTTTAGAATTTTTGTCCGTCTGTTTGTTTGTTCGCGCATCACGCAAAAAGGCCTTGATTAGACTTAAAAACTGGCATACATTTTATGTCGGTATCGGCTACTATATCGGGAACCTGAGATATAACCGAAAAATTAGCTTTTGGCTGCGGCAAAGCCGCGGGCAAAGGCTAGTATGTCATAAAACACTTACACTTTCTTCAGGTAATAATTTACATTGCCCATAGAAATATTTGCTGACGGTATCGATAAACTAGTTTCACGCACTTTTGGGCGTAGTACACTTTCTAATAACGTATTATGTAAATCTAAACGAATTGTATATTATAGCCAATATTAACTAACAACAAAAAAAATAATAAAATGGAAACAAGGTTCCTCGCTGCCACCTATATTTTTGTTAAGACTTTAAAAGCGCACTCCCTGTTATTAGGGGCAATGAACACGGTAATGTGGGACCCTCACCCACTAAAAATAACCCGTCTCTTCGACTGTACTGGCAGACGGCTGGAACTCTAAGACATTACTTCATTTTTTTTATTGCGTATGGTGGCAGACGAGCCACGGCCCACCTGATGGTAAATGGTAACCGTCGCTCATGGACTTAACTATACCGAGAGTACTGTCAAGCCGCTGCTCACCATTTCGCCTCACATATATGAAAAATGAAAGCATTAACGGCTATCTCCTGCTACAACCAAAACACACCGATGTGCTTCCTGGTCGGTCACACAGGAGATGGTGGTATCAACCCGCTTGGGCCCGATACCAAGTGAGTAAGTAAGTACTCTCCCACTTGGTACACATCCCTACCACAAGTAATGCAATGGATGATAATTGCTTACTTCCCTTAGTATTATCTCCCATTGCATTACTGGTGGTAGGGCTGAGTACCAAGTGGGAGTACCAAGTGAGAGTAATCACTTTCTATCGGGCCCGAACGGGTCGTTACCACCGTCTCCTGTGTGACTGGTCATGGAGAACATTTTGGCTGTAGCAGAAGATAGCCGTTTATTTTTTCATTTCATATCTAAGAAATGAAATGGTGTACAGCGGCTTGACAAAACTCTCGGTATAGTTAAAAAGCTGGTCTGATATTGGTGATTTCTTTGAAGTGTGTTTAAGTAGATCAAAATTGGATTGGTGGCACTGTGATAGTATTCCTTTCATTTATTGACGTAAAAATGTTTCATTTTGTTTATTTTTATGTATTTTACGCATATTCAAACATATAAACCATAAAATTTCACACCGTCGTCGTCATCGAAAACCAATTCTTGACCAGGTAACACAACGTTTGGACAATATAACCCCCCTTTTTTCCTTTTGTTTAGGCGGGAAAAAATGTACCTAACCGCACACCCCGTTGTTCGGGGCAATGAACAGGGTAGTGTGGGGCCCTCACCCACTAAACAAACCCGCCGTGTGCCGTCTCTCCGCCTTTATTGGCGGGCCACTGGAACTATGTTACATTCCTTCGGTGGTGGGATAAACCCCTGCCAAGTACTGATACGTGGTAATGTAAAAACGAATAAAAACTGCATAAAAATTATTATTAATATTTTATTTTAATACCTCTACAAACGTTCATATGTTTCGACCTTTACAGGGATCACAAGGGTCCTCTCGAGGTTGAGGTTTTCGATCAGGGGGTGGACATGGAGGCCGCTTTGGTGGAGGTGAAGCTTTTGGCGTAGTGGGGGCAGAGCGGTAGTCAAGCCTACATTCGTAGTAGCAGTGTGCATCCCACCAGTAAGAAATGCCTGGCGTCGGCAGCGTCGGAAATACGATCTCCTGTAATAAATTCATGGATAAACATGATATACGAAATGAGAATA
Source organism: Leucoma salicis (assembly GCA_948253155.1). Lineage (NCBI taxonomy): Eukaryota > Metazoa > Arthropoda > Insecta > Lepidoptera > Erebidae > Leucoma > Leucoma salicis. The sequence goes on along the minus strand of OX411820.1, from coordinate 3,941,724 downwards.
CAAATGTCACCAACCTATACCTTCCGCAGATGTAACAAGGCGATTAAAAGCGGGTGATTTATATCTCCCGGTACAATCATAATCCCTAATAGACGGGCCTCGTGCCGTAATCAGTAGTGTAACCGACTTCCGTGTACGAGGTCGTGGGTTCGATTCCCACTCAGCACAGGTGTTTTCTATGTAATAAATGTATGTATTTACAAAAAAAAAGTAATATTATGTATTATATCCGTAATGTGGTACCCATAGCACAAGCGTTAAGCTTAGTTTGGGACCAGAGGACGTTGAATATCCGTGATTTTTTTTTTATTTATAAAAATAATATAGTGGCTAATAGAGCGATTACCACTTACCATTCGATGGGCCTTATGATTGTATGCCACTCGCATAGTATAAAAAAAGGAATAGGTAATATTTTAGGGTTCCGTACCCCAAAAGCAAATAATGGAACCCTTATGGGATTACTCATGTGTTTGTCAGTCTGTCCTTCCGTCTAACAAAGCCAATTCGTTCGGAACTACTAGACTGATTGAGTTGAAATTTGGTGCACATAATGTAAGTCGGTGAGCCGATGTAAATAATAAACACGGGGGACACTTTTGAAGAGTAAATTCGAAAATTAAAAAATAATGTTTTGCAACTGTATCTTGTGATATATTCGTATTAACTTTTGTCCGTGTGGTGACGGACTAAGAATACAAGTGTCACCACCCCATTATTTCCCACGGGTGTCGTATGAGGCGACTAAGGGAAGTAAGCAATTATCATCCATTGCATGACGGGTGGTAGAGCTGGGTACTAAGTGGGAGTACCACTTGGTATCGGGCCCAACCGGGTTGGTACCACCATCTCCCGTGTGACCAGCCATGACTGCTTCATGTTACATCTTTGCGTTTTGGCTGAAGCAGGAGATAGCTGTTTATTCTTTCAATTCATATCTGTGAAATGAAATGGTGAGCAGTGGCTTGACAATACTCTCGGTATAGTTGAGTCCATGAGCGACGGTTACCATTTACCATCAGATGGGCCGAGGCTCGTCTGCCACTGCAAGCAATAAAAAAAAATATTGATATATGAATTTAAAATGTACTTTTTCATAATTTTAAGATAGATAGTTTTGAAGTTAAAAAAAAAAATAAGGCAATTGACCGTTCCCGACTTCTCTCTTCTATGTCCAAAACGACAGGGCCTTAAAATTGTATACAGAAAATAGCAGGTATATGAAATACCCAAGAAAATTGAGACAAAGTATCGTACCTTGCTGTCTCTTATGACGTGCAGGTTTTTCAACTGGCGAACTTTAAATAGTTCGCCGTACAACTGCTATCATCATGACTACCAGGGTGGCCATTAAAATGAAAATTAGATGCCGTGTTCTAAGGTTGAAAAAATGTCGTGTATCAAACAAATTTATTCAAAAAGTAGACTTTCGCATCAGATATATTGTTCCTATAGTTACAGTGATTACAAAGAAGGGTTCCGTACAAAATCTATAAAAATATGTCAGATAATCAAACTTTATTTGAACTTCACTAACTTCGTGGAAATCATCATAATATAACTGTCTGATATCACTGATACTTATTTCTTCTACTTCTAATGTCAAATCGTATTTTGAGCTATCTTTCATGTAATCTAACTCTTGTTTGGATGGTTTGAAATAAGTACAATTGCCGTCGGCCTGGATATATTGTGATATAATAAGTGATCGATACAAATGTATTAATCAATTTGTGATTTATTTAGATAGTAGTAATAATTATATCGCGATTTTCATTTAATTTTTGCCACATTTAGGGCTAATTGATAAATAATACCACACTGTAGAGTTATGTTGCTGTCTCATGAGTGGCCACGCGATGGCTACATATAGATGTATTGTTTATGGTTCTTTATCTAAGAATATATGAAAACAAACAACTAGGATCATTAAAAAAAACTTAACGAGTCTTAGTTAATCATGTAGGGAACTCGCACTTATCTCAAGATATGGTGCTACCACAATACTCTGTGGTACAACTACATATTTTTCCACTGTGGTACCATCTATTCCGTTTTCGTTATCTATAACTTAATCTTTTAATATGAGATGACATGAGACGACAAACACCATAAGGGGTTTGTAAAGGTCAAGGGTGAGAGGGATAGGAAAAGGTTAATACTTACTGGGGGAGGTCGTGACCCTGTAATATGCTCCATTGCTCCTTTTTCCTTCGCCATACCGAGTGCCACAGGCGCTACAAAAGGAGGATGGACAGACTCCTTCGCATTTCTCTTATGATAATACTGCTCCGAATACTTGTACTCCGGCCCTCGAGGGATGTCAGGAGTAGGTATAGATCGTGGGGCTAAGAAAGGCTGGTACCGACTGTTCGGTACATAAACACGGCCAAGCAAAAAATCGCGAATTTTCCGCAACCCATCTGATACATCTCTAAATTTATATTTCACCTTAGACATTTTAATATAATTGCTAATAAAACTAATTTATTATATATTTATTACAACAAAATTTGACAGGAAGCATCCAGAATCAATACACAGATTAAAATAAAATCAAAGATTAGAATAAATAAATAAAGGAATAAAATTTAGTGATATATATACTCTTTGGATTAAAAATCTATTTCAAAGTAAATAATTTTTTATACCACGAAGGTTTTCATTATGACCCCTTACTAATCTCTTTTGTTTTATTGTTATGGCTTGAAAAAAAATTCCTAACCGCACACCCCGCCGTTTGGGGCAACGAACAGGGTAGTTTGGGGCCTTCACCCACTAAAGAAACCCGCCGTGTGCCATCTCTCCGCCTTTATTGGCGGGCCACTGGAACTATGTCACATTCCTTCGGTGGACCCCTTACTAACCTGAAAATAAAAAGATATATTGCTTAGTTATTACGAGTATTTTTATTATTCTTAGTTATTATTATTATTAAAAGATATATCATTTAACTGCCTCTCGGTAGACGGCAATAGGCTCGCCCCCTATTACGTGGGACTTAAACATAGCTAACAAAGCTAACGAATCGTAGGTGTGTAATATACCTCTGCCTACCCCTTCGGGGAATACAGGCGGCCGTGTGACCGACCATCAAACACAGCGGTATGTTTTGGTTGTAGCGGTTCATAGCCGGCCATTTCCAATCATTCATTTCCAATCGTGAAATTTTAATGAAGATTACCAAAACACGATTTGATAATAAGGAGATTCAAATTAATGCGTTCTTAGTAGTTTAAATATCATCAGCGTTTGTTAGGAAAAATATTTAACATCGTAGTACGTATAGATAAATATGGGTGTGACTTTACATAAAATTAAAAGCCGTAACCTTTATTTAAAACTCGAGAGAAATAACGGAAAGTGCCACTTCTCACCGTGAAAAACTTTCTAACCCTGTGTCAAAATTCTGACAAAAAAATCCAGATTTTTTAATTAATTAATTATTATTCATTAATAATAACTGATTAATGAGAATTATTGTCCTTCTACCGAGACTAGGACTAGACTAGGTGAGTAGGTAATCTGATTGAGACAAAATTAGACCTCAAATATATCGGAATGCTTAAGTGCACTCTCCATATCAATTGATAGTATGTCTATCCCACACGAACAAAAAGAGTTAATGTATTAGACTAATGAACTATTTCCCCTGTTCCGATCGAACCCGACTTTCCTCTACTTGATTTTATAGAGAATAAGATACTCAACAGTAGTAAACTGAATCGGGATTCTAACTTGAGAACTCGTGATATACAGCTGAATAAGTTCTAAATGCCGCATGTTTATTCCATGTGGTGACGGATTAGGAATATAGATGTCGCCACCCCATTCTTTCCCGCGGTTGTCGTAAAAGGCGACTAAGGGAAGTAAGCAATTATCATCTTTCTGCATTACTGGTGGTAGGGTGTGATGCCAAGTGGGGTTACTTATTTGGCATCGGGCCTGAGCGGGTCAGTACCACTGTCTCTCGTGTGACCGGCTATGAAGCACTTAGGTGTGTTTTGGTTGTAGGGGGAGATTGCCGCCCCTGTCCATTTTCCCTTCCTGAGCACGTGGTGGGTTTCGGTGATGCTTGGAACGGGCATGGATAAGGGCTTGTGCGTTGGGCGTGAGGGGCTGATGCGGGGTACAGGGAGACCCGGTGGGAATGGTTCACCAGCCACCTGCCGGTCAGTAGGGGACCCGAACCCGGGGAAATCCTACCTCAGGAGGCTGTCCCGCCAACTGGCGAAAATCCCGTGGAGTTGCCGTCGTGCCGGAGTAGGAGACCGGTGTGTACCCGACGGTTACTCACATTCCGTGTTTCGTGTCAGCTCCTCACAAAACCCATAGTCTAGCCATGCGCCAAGTGTCACCACCCATTTTTTCCGAGTGTCACCGGTACCCATTGTGCGCATGCCCATATCCTCCAAACTCTTCACAAATCATGGCTAAAAAGAAAAATAAAAAGAGTAAGTGTTTTACGGCGGACTCCCTATCCACATCATCAGTGGAGTTTTGGAACATAAGGGGTCTTCACAGTAATCTCGACGCCATCCATCACCATCTTGAGACGGCGCGGCCTGCCTTACTCTTTTTGACGGAAACGCAGATAGGCGCTCCGGAAGACATTTCGTACCTTAAATACCCCGGCTACGAACTGGAGCATTCCTTCCATCGTAAAGTCGGGGCGTGCGTATTCGTTCGGAGTGATGTCTGATGTAACCGCCTTCGGAGCCTCGAACATGGCGAACTGTCTATTTTATGGCTACGCGTAGAATATGATGGAACAGACCGCATCTACGCGTGCCTTTACAGGTTCCATGGCAGTGATTTGGGGTCAACTCATCTTTTCAAGAACGTCGAACGGGAAATAGACAAAATATTGGAGCTGTTTCCATTTGCGGAGGTGGTGGTCCTTGGTGACTTCAATGCTCACCACACAGAGTGGTTTGGGTCCCGGACCACTGACCTCTCGGGTCGGCAACTCTTCAATATAGCTTTGGCCTATGGTCTCTTGTCAACTGGTAACACAGCCAACCCGTGTCCCAGATATTGAGAGTCATGAGCCCTCCTTGTTGGACCTTCTGCTGACTTCAAATCCACACGGATACCGGGTGGTGGTTGGTGCTCCTTTAGGATCATCCGATCACTGTCTGGTCCACTGCACTGTCCCTGTTGCGAGAACCAATCGCTTTCCAGCGAATGGGTCTCGTAGAGTCTGGCAGTATAAGTCAGCAGATTGGAATGGACTACGCCAGTTCTTCGCATCTTACCCTTGAAAGCAGCTTTGCTTCTCTTCTAGGGACCCTGACGTCTGTGCGGACTGCATCACGGAAACGTTGATTATGGGGATGGAATTATTTATCCCCAGCACCTAAATACCGCTTGGTGGTCGCAGCCGTCCATGGTTTAGCAAAGCCTGTAGGACGGCTGCACGCCAGAAGCAGTCCACATACCTGGCCTGGAATAGGGCTAGGAAAAGTTGGGATCCGAGCGCCAAAGAGGAGAAGCGGAAATTTAATGCTGCTTCCAGGTCCAACAAGAGGGCTTTTGCCGAAGCCAAGGCAGAACACATTGCCAGAATTGGCGAAAGACTTAAAAGCTATCCCAATGGGAGCCGAGCTTTCTGGCCGCTCGCCAAGGAAGTATAGGGCAACTTCTGCCAGTCTAGTCTCCCACCACTGCGGAAACTGGACGGCAATTTGGCCCATAGTGCCAAAGAGAAAGCCGATGTTTTGGGCCAACTCTTTGCCTCAAACTCGACTTTGGATGCCGGAGCGGCCACACCAACCACCATCCCTCGGTGTGAAAGCTCCATGCCTGAAATCCGCATTACACAACGTGCGGTCAGGCGGGAGCTGCTGCTACTGGACGTCCATAAGTCGAGTGGGCCGGATGGCATTCCTGCGGTGGTTCTTCGAACGTGCGCCCCTGAGTTGACCCCCGTCCTTGCGCGCCTGTTCCGCCTTTCATACAGTACCAGCAGGATTCCTATTTCGTGGAAGGTAGCCCATATTCACCATATTCCCAAAAGGGGTGATCGGTTGGACCCGTCGAATTACAGGCCAATCGCGATAACATCCCTGCTCTCCAGGGTACTGGAGAGAGTTATCAACCACCGACTTCTGCAGTACCTTGAGGATCACCAGCTGATCAGTGATCGCCAATACGGCTTTCGTCAAGGTCGATCTGCTGGTGATCTTCTCGTGTACCTCACTCATCGCTGGGCAGAGGCCTTGGAGGGTGGGGGTGAAGCTTTGGCGTTCAGCCTGGACATCGCGACGGCATTCGATAGGGTCTGGCATAGGGCCCTTCTATCGAAGCTACCATCATATGGAATCCCCGAGGGGCTGCAAATGGATCGCCGGCTTCCTCCATAGTCACAGCATCAAAGTCGTTGTAGATGGATGCTACTCTGATACCATGGAGATTAATGCTGGCGTTCCTCAAGGCTCGGTGCTCTCCCCAACGCTGTTCATCCTGCATATTAATGACTTGCTCTCAATAGAGAGTATGCATTGCTATGCGGATGACAGTACGGGTAATGCGCGATATACCGGCCATCAGAAAGTCCCTCGGAACATGCTGGAGGAGAGGTGGATCCAAATTGTGTCTGAAGTCGAGCGCTCTCTAGAGCGGGCCTCGGAATGGGGAGAAAAGAACTTGGTTCAATTCAACCCTACGAAGACACAGGTTTGCGCGTTCACTGCAAAGAAGGACGCATTTGTCGTGACGCCCCAGTTCCAAGGGGTAACTCTCCCGGTCTCCGAGAGTATTGGGATCCTTGACATCGACATATCTAGTAAAGTCCAGTTCGGGAGTCATTTGGAGGACAAAGCCAAATTGGCGAGCAAGAAACTGGGCGTCCTGAACAGAGCCAAGCGGTACTTCACACCGTGGCAGCGACTTATGCTGTATAAAGCGCAAGTCCGCCCTCACGTGGAGTGCTGTTCACATCTATGGGCAGGCGCACCAATATACCAGCTCGACCCACTTGACTCCCTGCAAAGACGCGCTGTTCGTATTGTCGATGATCCCAAGCTCACGGATGAGCTGGAGTCGTTGGGGCGGCGGAGAGACTTTGGGGCTCTCTGTGTGCTCTATCGACTCTTCAACGGGGAGTGCTCTGAGGAACTGTTTGAGGTGGTATCAACATTGCCGTTTTACCACCGGACCACGAGACGCCGTACTAGGGTTCATCCATACCACCTGGAAACGATCTCGTCCAAGACGGTTCGTTTTCAGCGTTCTTTTCTACCACGTACGTGTAAGATCTGGAATGAACTTCCTGCTGCGGTGTTTCCCCAGCGTTACGACTTGTCCCTCTTTAAACGAGGTTTGAGAAGAATATTTTACTCACGGTAGACGGTGACTTGGCTGTGCCCCTGGCGTTGCCATAGTCCATGGGCGGCGGTTACTACTTACCATCAGGTAGGCCATTTGCTCGTCTGCCACCGTCGGCAATAAAAAAAAAATGCCCAACGTCAACAATTAATATAAAATTAACAACCGCAACGGACAATCATCACAAACTCTATATTGATTAACTTTAATTAAACTCATCCCACACAAAGAATTAACAGAACTATAAAACGGAGCCTTCTAGTCATAATGCACTTGCGCTTTTACGGTTTACATAATATATAATGTGAAGGTTGTACACTTTCTTTGGCGGGGAAGCTCTACGCGCCAGTGAAGCCTCCAGTCGCAAGAGTCGCGCGGTCGTACGCGCATGTGCAGTGATAGTTGGCATACTATTTAGTCTGTATTGTGTTGTGTTTGGATAAAAATGAGGCTTATATATTGGGTAAGTTTGAATATTACTTTGATGACATATAATTATTTTATTTAATAATTTTGATTATTAATAATTATTGAAAAAAATATTTTGATTATTAATAATTATTTAGAGAATGATATTGTTTATTGATAACTTTTACAGTAAATTATAACTATTTTGATTTAGATACTTGTGCGATAAATTAAAGATGGTTTGAAATGTACCGAAAATTGAGGATGTGATTCTTTGTGTGTCTATTAGTGACATATAAAATTGAACTTTGACGTGAAAGTACATAACGTAGATGTTGAGTGAAATTATAATGTGACCATAATATTGTATTATTATGATAATTATTATGTCTAAATTATGTGAATGTGATGTTCTATGACATCTTCCAAGTGTACATAAATATATGTACTTTCGGAAATGCATAATTCATGGACATTTTGTATTATGATTTCATTTACATGATAATTTTGCATAATGGATGAAAGTCATTGTAAATACAAAATGCTTACATTATTTTATGTTTTTAATATAATTAACGTAAATAGGGAACAATACACAAATATTAAATTAATAAAGTGTTTTAATATTTGACAAGAAATTATTATCATAATTTTCTGCTTAATTAAATTATAAATAAGTAATGTTAAATAAAAATAAAATACAGAAAAATGCAGGCAATTAATATGTAATAAAACAGAACTCAACATATTTAAATGGTCTAATATAAATGAGTTACTAACATTCATATAGAATTTAAAATGTTTGTAAACAGTAATTTATGTGCCATAAATTCATATTATTTTAATTTAAATATACATTTATTTAGTAAATAAAAATAAATTACACACTTATACTAAAATAATTATAAATAATTTCTTTGAAAAAATATATTATAAAATATAGAATTTTACAGTCTAAAATGTATTTATGCGTAATGATTACGTATAATATAACAGTAAAAATAATTTAATATCTGATTGAATAAAAAACGATAATTTCAACTTATAAAAATAATATCTCACGAAGTATTGTCAACGAACGACAAGAGATTGTAAGCTATTTAAAATAATAACCAATAAAAAAAATTTCACCGACAATGATGCAATATTCGGAACATCATAAATGTCTGAATATACATATTACTCAACTGACTAACATCCTCACGTTACGTAAAAATACAAAAAAATTGCCGCAAGTGGGTCACACAAACTAGCGGAGATTCGCGAACGGAACTTCAATACACAAGACATCGACGCGCGCCTCTCGCTCGCTGAGATCAAGTTTTCACCTATATACTTATATATACAAATATATTATACAACTCTCTATATATAACTTGTTATATAGAGAGTACATCACTACTGGATATTTTAGCATTAACAGTTTAATGACATTTTTTCTGGGGTTGTAAATTCCTTAACTTGATTTTCAAAATTCAGCAAGTGAAAAAATCATTATTTTCCAAAGTCAAAAAATCCTTATTTTTTCAGTGCACTTCGGCCCCAGGCCATATTCTCAGTGATTTTCAATAATATTATATTGTTTTATAAGAACTTATTTTCTCTAGAAAATTATCTACAAAATAGCATTTTGTTCCGCGTCAAAAAAACTTATTGTCTATGTCCGTTAAATATTTTTGAAAAAAAAACATTACATAAATTATCTATACATATTTACTTGAAACTTATGCCTATAATGTCTTAATAATAGCTTTTTACTGCATATGAAACCATGTACGGTAGTAATTATAAAAAACACTTTTTAAAACTTATCTGTCTGTTTGTTTCGGCAAATTTTCAGAATATTTGGGCCGATTTGGAATGAACTTTCACAGATGTTATATATATAAGGAGTAACTTAGACTACTTTTAATAAAAAAAAATGTGTACTTAATTCCACGAGGACGGGCTCGTGGGTAGGAGCTAGTTTAAAATTTAATACTTTACTTTACTTATCATCACGCCATTTCCCTTGCGGGGTAGGCAGAGAGAACAGAGAGCCAAGAGGCTCTATTCTCGCATACATCTCTCGCTTCCTCAACATTCATAACTCTCTTTATACACGCTCGCCGGTTTCGGAGACTCCTGACTCCACCTTCCTTCAATACATGACCAATTTGGTCTAGGTACGTAAGTCTCGGTCTCCCCCTGTAGGCACCTACATCCTTCCACTTTCGCATTGTATATCTTCTTAGCCAGTCGCTCGTCCGGCATTCTTTCCACATGTCCGAACCATCGGAGCATTCCCTTTCGCATCTTTACACCAATACTCTCTTTCATACCTACTCGCTCTCTTACGTCATTGTTACGAATGCGGTCAGCCTCACTCCACAGATTCTCCGCAGAGATCGCATTTCGACCGCATTGATTTTGCTCTCATGCTCCTTTTTACATACCCAACTCTCGCTTCCATATAAAATTAAATAGGATATGTAATATATCAGGATATGTAAATCCAATAAAATTTAATAGGATATGTAAAATATAATATGTCAGTCACCATCCACAGTTATAAATATGTCTGAGAAATTGTACATATTTTACGAAACAGCACGACATTTTGCAATTTACTTTATTGACTAATACGTATATATTATCAATAACAATTGGTTCAGTAGTTCTAAAGATTATCCTCACAATCCCAATCCACAAAGATAACTTCTTATTACAGTTTTTACTTAGCAAGGAGATTTCCTCGCTATGTTTACCAAAACATAATAAATACTACATACATACACATAATTATTAAAAAAACATAGGCCTTATTTCATTTCTTCAAGTATCTTCAATGATTAATGATTGTATTTATAACTTTTAAAATAATGCAAAAAAATATTAGTTACATGATAGCTTCAATTAAATATAATTATATACTTGCTTTACATAAACTATTTGTCTGCAGAAACGCTAGAGTTTATGCAACTTACAGTCGTAAAGTTTGCATAAATGTAATTATTTTAATTAAACTTAATTATTTTATAACGTGTTGTAAGTGCGTTTTATTGCAAAAAATTATTGAAACATTAATAACGTTCGTTTTCTTATTAAAGATTCATAGCTGATAAGTTGTGTTTTTAGTATAACTCATTGATGACCTATTTTTTTGGGATCTTCCCCTTACAATTGTCATCCCTTTTGGCATATAGGCCATTGTTTACCACAAGCCAACCAATTGGCCAAGGTTAGCTTTAGCAGACTTCACAGGTCCTCGAGGAAATTTCTCTTACATGCAGGTTTCGTTAACTCTGATCAAATTCGAAATATTAGAACCAGTATGTAATAATTAATTAATATCTAGTATTATAAAAGTTATATTAAAAATATATATTTTGAATTTAGGCCAACACCAGCGACGTAATTTCTATACTGAAAAATACTTCACGAAAGTCTATACTAAGACTCAAAACTTAGACTAAGGCAGCCACCAACAATCGGCCTCATATTTATCTGTGGAGTTAATAAGTCTGGTAATTCTTTAAATAAAATTGTCAAGTTACACGCTTAAAAAACTTTACATTGCACGTCAGTGGTTGTATCAGTTATGAGACAGTATTCGGTTCAATTTTTTTATTTACAGCGCGTATAATGCCAGATAGAGCCAGTCTGTGCTAGATATATTTCGCTTTTTTGTTTCAAAATGATATTGTGTCCGCTTATTTTTAATTAGTTGCCCTTGAAATAGGATAGTAACACCGTGTCTCCATAGCCACAAACTTTAATGGCCTTCAGAAGACTTGAAGATGTTCCCCTCGAAAGGTCAATTAAAATAATATTAGCTAAATCAGGCGGATTTTGAGCCTGTTTGTATCCGTATCCATATGTAAAAGATTTCATTAATTAGTAAATTAATATGTATATAATGGCAAGGTCATTGAGATATTTTAACTTTCGAGAAAATACACTACCTACATTCTTCCTACATATATTGTCGAATAATGCACATCACTTCAAGTTTCTATATTGTATAATAAAAATAGATATATATATGATATTAAAAAATATTGTGATAATCAGTTTCTTCAATTCTCAGGAATTAAGATTGGGATGCTAGTAAAATATTATTCCCAATTAAGGAATAAAGTGACTGGACAGTTGGCGTAGTGGTTTAGACACCGGTCTCCCCCCCATTTTTTGTGCAGCTTGATCTCCTCTGCTCTCTCATGTCCTGGTATATATTGTTTTAATTTGTAGGAGTGATTACGTCCCTACCATTACATAGGACACGAATAGCGGTGACCATTTATCATTAGTTGATTGCCATTGCTAGGAATATAATTTTAGCAGTAAATATAGTATAGTGCTAAGCATGTCAAATGCTAAAAAAAATATATAAAAATATCTAAATAGTAAATAGTCTGTTAAATGATGATACAAATAAGATAAAATATTGTTATCTTTCAAGTTATAATAACTGACACAATGACCCGATTTCCTTATTATTTTTATTTTTTTATATAGAAAAATAAACACATTGACACAAAAATTTTTGAGTTAAGTATTATATAATACATACACAGTATTAAAATTTCGTAATAGTGAATCTTAGAAAGCGTAATCTGTAATGTTTATCGTGCAATAAACAAACTGATGGACATACAATTACTTCATAAAAGCTACTAAAAAGTATAGAAAATGTTTAAAATTATGCGCATAATGTTATTAATTACAATAACACATGTCAATAAAGTTGTTCCATGAAAGAGAATGAATCATTTGATTGCTGTTTGTTGTACATAATAGTGTTTATGAATATACGTAATAATTGCAGTTTGATATGAATATCATTTCGACGTGCTTTTACGTATTGTAGTTCTATATGCTTTCTGATGTTCAAACAAATATAAAAGTATACATTGATATAAAACTGCTTTTAAGCTATTATTCGCGATAAAGTTTTATACTAAAATTTATAATATACAGCTACTACTTTATCAGTGTGGGTCGCTAGTAGGTATAGGCTATATAGAAGAAAATATAGATATTACTTATTTATTCTTATGCTATAACGGCCCACACCGGCTTTGCATGAGCAATTAACCTATAAAAAAGTCGCTATGATTTTTAAGAACTATAAACAATATTTTGATGGTGGTCATTATACTAATGCTTTAGTCTTTTTTATGATTTGATTACAGTGTTTCGCTATTTATAGAAAAAAATTATTAGAATTTATTATAAATCTAATTTTTAAACTTTTCGTATAAAGATTTAAATAACAATGAAAATCGCTAATCGTAGTTATCGTAGTGTAGACGTGAGTAAGGCTTTAAACTTATAAATAGTGTAGTAATGACTATTAAATACTAAACTAGAATAATGTAGATTTTGTTTTTATAAAGATTGTAAGGCTGCACATAAGTCTAAAATGTTCGTATTAATTATGTACATAAGTACATACATCCATCAATTAAAAAACTATTTGCTATAATTATGCATTATATCGTTAGGTATAAACAAAATTTCATGTGATATTTGAAGCTCGATAACACTTCCCTGCAGATGGTTAATACCACTAAGCTATTTGAAGAAGGAATACAAAAATATTACAGTGTTTATTTTGGAATTAAATGTCTTATAATTCATCCGACATTGATAAATATAATATAGAGTAGAAAATTTAAGCATAATTCATGACAAAACTTAAAATTTATCGTATAACTTAAACGGATTATCGGCTTACACAAATATTGTCAGATAATATTAGGGTAACAGGTGTGTCATGTTTTTTTTTGGTCTCAACTCCGGAACAATAAAGGTCGTGTTATCTTACTAAAGTTTACCTGGGGCCTACAACAGCTGCAACTCGTGACCAGCGTTTATTCGAAAGTATCATTCTACTGAACTCGTACCTTAGAGTGTAGTGTTAAGAGCGTGGCAAGTAACAACTACCTTTCTTTTTTTTAAAAAAACAACACCCTGCACTTAGCTATAATCCTTTTATAGTGAGAGACTTTACAAACATACAATTTCACAGACGCAAAGTACACCTAAACTCAGAACAACCATTTGTGGATCACTCAAAGAGTTATCCTGTATGGGAATCGAACCCACAATAGGGTGGGAGGCTGGTATCTAAACCACTCCACTATCTGTGCAATCGGCCAAACCAATTCGATTATTCTTGTTATTTTTGTATAACGGATTTGTTCACGTAGTGAGTCCCCGAGCATAGCACGCTCCACGTGCACAACAATCTTCATTCTCATATTAGGCTTACCTAATCTGGTAAGTAAATACGTTCAATAGATGATGTGGGCGTCAATGAAGATGTCACTTACAAATTACTATGACTACCGACTGTTATAGCTTAGCGGTAAAGTACGTGGTTTGATTTTCACTCGCAGTAATCTTATTCTATTTTCATCAAAGTTTACTATACTATATAGGCGAACATGTCAATTAAAATTATTCCAATCTAAACTTACCACGAGCCCTTAAGTTCACTTTCTAGTTGCAGTAAATGTTGATCACAGAGTATGGAATTGATACGAATAGATGACAAATGGGAGATTTACAATTCAGCTCATATTTAAACCGTCGTTTATGAATTATGTCACGCTAAATTCTGCGCTTTTTTTACATTGACATTACTTCAGTGGTCTCACTACCACGGAAATAACATGAGGTCCATGCTCAGTACACAGCCTAAATACCATGGATATAAATTCGGCCAGTATGTTAGTGAAATGCAATGGACTTATTCATTTAGGTTACACATGAGTACAATATTAATGACTCACCTTTTAAACATTGGAAGGACATACATGTATATGTATGTAGGTATGTATGTCATTACATTTTAATTGCACAGACTGGCTTAATTTTTGACGTTAAGGTTACTGGTGAGATATTTTATCTGTAGGCTATTATAACTGCTTAACATTTTGTATAATACCATGGTGTTGAATAAATACCAGATGGACCGACGATCTGGTCAAAGCCTCGGGTAGCCGTTGGATGCGGTCGGCATAGGACCGCTCGTCGTCTCTTGGGGAGGCCTATATCCAGCAGTGGACACCGAAAGGCTGATGGATGGACGGATGATAGTGTTGAAAATTATCTATAATATATAAAGCTATAGCAGAGCTTCTAGTATGAACAGTAAATAAATTTACCATCAAGCTGTCTCGTTACACACAAAAAAATGTTATGTTATTGATACTATTTGTAAGTCGCGTTAAGCAGTTCGACTTTACTATGTAAACCGCGCCCGGCGTTTTCGCTTTGCCTCGCTGAGCACAACCTTGATATTGAGGTGAAGTGATCCGAATACGGCTATTACACTTTGTCGGCATAATCTTTCCTATTTTTTAACCCCCGACGTAAACGGAAACGTGTTATAAACGGCTGAACGGATCCCGATGTAGTCTTTTTGTTTGAATAATAACTCTATCTCTTTATTTAGATTTAGAACAATCCACTGAGCCGTTTGAAGATTAACTTTTTTCGCCAAGTCACGATAATAGTACCTATCGTGTTTGAGATCATTGGAGTGATCTCAATGTATATATTGACGAGACAAGGATCTGATGATGGTGTAAAGAATCAGTAATTAATTTTGAATTTGTAATTTTGCTTTGTATGCAACCAAAAGACATGAGAAATTTTATTTATAAGTGCCTTATCATACTAGAAAGATGGTAGAGTCCTACTGATATCAGCAAGATTGGCCCACTTCACATAAATACTTCTACTGTTCTATTTTGTTCGGCGAGTAAGAGCACTAGCGGACTAATATCCACTCTCATCCCCCTTTATCATCGTTCCTCTGGATTTGAGTTATGTTACAGTATTAAAAAATATATAATTATAAGTTTAAATATTAGAATATATTGAAAAATAAAATCATTATTACAGCTGCAAATATTGAATAGCATCAGGGTTAGATATAAATATACAAGTTTAATATACAAATACAAAATACACTAAGATACAAAGTACACTCAGACTTAGAACAATCAATAACACAAATAGGTAATTGTACTTTGTGGGAATCGAACCCGCAACGCTCGGCATTGGAGGACATCATTTATGCCACTCCGCCATCAATACTTAACATTATACTAAAATTCTTAAAGGAAGAACTCGCTTATCGCAAGTCAAGATTACTTTTTATAACTATTTTAAGGCCCATGAAATAAACTTTTGTAAATAATAATTCGAAAGAATCTCGAAGATATTTCTTAAGATCATTCTACAGCATTAATAAATCAGGTGTACTTAAAGATAAACATGCGATTATAAAATCGGTCCGTCAGTTTACGAGAAATTAAGTACATTTCCAAATACAGTTTTACGATGGCATTTGACGGTAGATAATATTTCTAAACGTCTTTAAAAAGATTAGCTGTTTTAGAGTATTAGTCGGCTTTGTGTGACGGTTAATGGTTAACGTTACGACATGCACCAAACGGCTTATCTCAACTAGTCGTTTAAAGGTATTCATTAACGATAATCTATAACATAATACGGATCGTATATAATATGTTCAAGTAGAGAGTTGATATCTCAGATAATGACATACAACATGCGACATGTCCTTGCATACCATTTGTTTAAAAGGATCGTCAGTATCCTTTACATCTGTTTGTACGTTTAGATGTAGATTTCGTGTGTAAACACTCCAAGGAAAATATATTAAAAATTGTATAGGGTGCTATTTAAAAGAGCCACTTTATTATTTTTAAACATCTTCCTCTCTACCGTATTTCTCTTTCGGTAAGTAGTACTCGAGTCTTATTCTTATAAGCTACCCTTTCTACAAAATAATTACATTACCATCGGGTGAGCCGTGGTTCAGCTGCCACCATAACCAGAAATGAAAATATGTCTTCAAATAGAAGACCCAATTGCCTATGACATGATAAAGTAACTATTCACATTAGATTGTAGTCAAATTTTCCTTTATGAATTTCGCCCCCTTTCAGTAATAACTAAATGTTAACGAAAATTAAGAAATGTTCAAACTGAAATTTTTTTTTTTGTTTTTCGCTGGTGTTCAGCACCTTCATGGTTTCCTCTGCTCCTAGCATTCCAGTTAAGACTATTACTTCAGCTTCCTTAGAGGTAACGCCAGATACTTAACTCCAGTTACAAATTATAATTGTTCATACAAAAAATGGTCCTCCTGCCACATCAACAATATTAATTATTTTCAAGCGACTGTACCTCTGTGGTGCAGCGGTGGTGCGTGCGACAGCTGAGCACGGGGTCTCGGTTCGATCCCCGGGCCGGGCAATGTTATTGAGTTTTTCGTATTAAGAAAAATTCTCAGTAGCAGCCCAGAGTTTGAAAATGTGCCTAGTGGGCGGCGGTGGGCTCGCCCCCTATTATGGGGATTTGGACATGGCTTGCGAGCCGTGGGTGTGTGGTGCACCTCTGCCTATCCCTTCGGGGAATACATGCGTGATGCTATATTTACTGAAACATATAATAATAAGCTTTTTCCAGAAGCGTTTAATATTTACTGGTTGTGACTATTCTAAATTAAATACAATTTGCTCAGGGTTGTCCCTACAAGTAGGCTCAAGCTTTAGAACTTTGGGCTTTGTGTTACGCAATTGTAAGGTTTTTAAGAAACCCACTACGAGGATCACTATTCACAATGCCCTTGTGCGCAGCACTTTAGAGTACTGCAGTGTCGTTTGGAACCCTCACTATGACGTTTATAGCAAACGTTTGGAGAGCGTTCAAAAACGATTCCTCTGGCATTTGTCATACAACTATCGTTTGGCTAAACAATTACCGTCATATGATGATCGTCTTAGATATTTCCATCTGGAATCTCTTTATTCTCGCAGAAAACTGTTGGACGGTTTGTTTCTCTTTAAGCTAGTAAACAATCACACAGACAGTCCCTATCTACTATCTAAATTAAATATTTGTGTACCCAGAAGTCAGCCGAGATCCTGTAAAAAATACAAGCCTTTTGTGACATATACCGCTAGATCAAATTTAGGTCATTACTCTCCATTAAACAGGATCGTAAGCAATTATAATGTATTTCATACTGCCAAATCTGAATCTTACGTTGAAGGTAGTATAAATAAACAGCATGATTTTGATGTTTTTTCAAATCAGTTATCTAAATTTAAAGTAAGTTTTAGGCTCATACTCTCTAAGCCGTGACGACTTTGGTTATTTTTTTGTTCTTGTATTAGTTATTATTATGAATTAGAATATAATTATTTATGTTATCCTATCTTATATTGCAATCCATTCTATACAATTATATTATAATTAAAATTACAATTTATATATTATGTATATATAATTTATGTTAAATTTAATTTTAGTTGTTGTCTCCATTGCTTGCTGTTTGCACCTATAATTGAGGTGACACTTACCATGTAACCTTAATTTTTTATTTATTGCTTTTATGAGTGTAACTTTGTTGGTGTAACTAATAAATAAATAAATAAATAAATAGGCTCTGAAGTTGGGAAGGCTGAGAATGTAAAGATGCTACTTAAGGGAGCGTTTAGACTAAGGCCCTCTCTTCCTAGGTATACAATATCCTGGGAACCTGCATTAGCAATAGAATTCTGAAATAACATGCTAAATATTTTGAATCTAAAAGACCTGTCCAAAGAAATAGTTCTGGCTACTGCCCACTGAGTGAGAACATTAGTTTCAATTAAAATTAAAAATATTAATTTTACATCTGCTTATGTCATCATGAATATTGTTGATATTATTTCGATATATTTTTTTAGCATTTTACACGCTTAGCCATATACATTAAAAGTAATTGTCACCATGGCTGATTTGGCAAGGCATTCGAGACGGTATTTCCGGCGATGCAGGTTCACATCATGCCTGTGAACTGTTGTTTACGATTCGCATTTTCACACTTTGTGTTAAAGTTTGATATTCTTAAAATATCCAATAAACTAAAAGAAATACCATTTTGTAGTTACAGTAATATGAAAATGAGACAGTGTGTCCAGCTCATACCTTAAAAACATACATATACACGAAGGAAGTTCAAACCTTACCTGTTAAATACCACTAGGATTCTCCTTGTAAAAAGCTACATCCCAAACAAAGCAGTTAGACCAAAAAATCTTTATATGCTTTGACACAATTATATTTTTTCTTTCTCTGCATATAATAACAGAGACATGCTGCCTTAAAGGCAAAAATTACAGCTCTATCAATCAATTGCAGAGATGGTGTAGTGGTTTAGATACCAGCCTTCCGCCTGACCGTTGTGGGTTCGATTCCTACAGGACAACTCTTTGTGTGATCCGCAAGTGGTTGTTCTGGGTCTGGGTGTGCTGTGTCTGTGTAACTTTATTTGTAAAGTCCCCTGCGATACAAGGATTATTTCTTAGTACAGGCAATTTTCAAAAATTTCTAAGTGACAGAATTGATCTTAATTTTGCAAATTCTATTTATTTATGATATCACTAATGTTAATTACATTTTCATGAATATTATTGCTAATTAACATGTAACAAAACAGAGTTCTTTTAATTATGCTATGCTATCTACCTAAATATATATATATATTTATATATATTAGGTCCATACATCCATTCATCGGCCTTTCAGCGTCCGCTGCTAGACATGGGCCTCCCCAATAAATGGGGGATAATGCCGTAATCGCCACGCTTGGCAGGCGGGTTGGCGATCGCAGTGGATGTTGTTAATACTCAATTATAATATTCATATTAGGTATTAAATATTATTACATTGATAGCTTCAAGGGTGGAAATTTATAAATTATTTGTGATTCCAAAAGAAGGGTTGTAACCTATATTGGATTTCATTTTTCTCAATCCTATTAATAGCACACAAGTAAGTATATTGCTATTTCGATCTCTAAACATCTACCTGTAAATTGTTTTCAGGATGAGCCTGAAATAAAATTAGGAAATCAGACTAACTTACCTTAAGTGATGTCTGATGCTAATTTTATGATGGCTCATCCTGAAAACAATTAAGTTCCCTCCCTACCGGATACAAAATAGGTATCACGAGTGACCGGTTTCGCCCACCCATCGGAAAATGGCATTATTACTCTAAAAAAGTGATTTGACAGCTAATGTCACCCATAACTAGACTGTATAGCCGTGTACTATATATTTATTTTCTTTATAGAAATCTAAAAAGATGCGAGAGTTCGTGAAAACGGAACTACTATTAATTATTATTATTTACTATTCTTAAAACACCTCTGCCTACCCCTTCGGGGAATACAGGCGTGATGCTATGTTTGTTTATGTATATGCTACCCTTTCTTGCGCATTTTAAATGACACTCAACGGTCAGAACGACCCTGAAACTGCTCAACTCGGTGTCCGCGGTTGCCCACGATGACCCACCCATATTTTTGTTAAGACGGGAAATAATTTACCCAACCATACACCCCGTCGTTCGGGGCAACAAACAGGGTTATGTGAGGCTCTCACCTAATAAGTAAACCCGTCGTGTGCCGTCTCTCCGCCTGCACTGGTGGACCACTGGAATGGTGTGACATTATTTCAGAGGTCGCGACGACCCAGCCAAAAGAGTTCCATCGAATTGAGCGGTTAGAATAGGTCGTTCTACTTGCATTTACGAATTAAACGATCTCAAGAAACTGCTAGACTGAGAACTATGCGCCGTAGACAGAGGATATTATAGACACGTTATCAGCGTATGCGTTATAAAGATAGCAATAGTTTGACATATGATAACCGGAATAATTTTAGAAGATAGCTATGATTATAATGTTGCAGGCTAAAAATGCACTACCGGCTAAAACATAGAAAAGAAATTGCAGTTATGCTTATATTTTGCTTAGAACGTGTAACATTAACATATATAAGGTGATTAATCAAAATTTTTTTACCCAAATACAAAAACAAACTTTAAAAAAACAAAACGACCCAGTTGAATTCGGTCCAAACAAAAATAACGCATACGTGAAAAGGATAAAACGCTTATATATGTGTCTCGCTCACTCTTGCTTTGACCTAATATTTGCACCCTCTTCTTTTCTTCGTCCTTAGTGTCAAAAGAGTAGCGAGTCTAAAGTATATTTAGTGTATGCCGCCGTATATTCGGAACTTAGATTCGAAATAAAGATGACATAAGCTGTCAGGTAAAAATCTTATACCAATTTCCTCTGTAGACAGAAAATATAATCTATCTAAGTAAAGTTCATTGAAGTTAGCTTTAGTCCAACACTTTCACCACAATATGTTGGCATTTCCTAGTTTAAAATCAATCACATTACATCACCACCTGTTAAATAATATGTCTGTTGAGTTAAAGTTAAATAAATTCATGGATATATAAGATAAATGTGAATTGGTGTTACAATCAATTACATAGTGAATTTTAACTGCATTCGTAACTAGTAAATATGTTTTAACTTTACCTTGTGGTGACGGACTAAGAATACAAGTGTCACTACCTCATCCTTACCTGCGGTTGTCGTATGAGGCGACTATAGAAAGCTGCATTAATGGTGGTAGAGTTTGGCTTGTGAGGCTCGTGTACCACCAGAGGCAATAAAAAAAATACGTTAAATTACAATAGATAATCTTTCACTAGTCACGTAGGAATCTTCGGAAGAAGGAAAGTGAAGAAGAATATTTCATTACCAGAGTAGGGAAGCTCCAATCACAGCCATACGCACATCCATTTGGCTAATACTCGTAATATATGGTTTTCATGCATACATCCATCAGTCTATTATCTATTAAATATTTCATTACATTTTGATATTTAATTATACATAAATCATAATATTACAAATAAATATACAATAACTGACGGGCCTCGTGGCGTAGTCGGTATTGTAACCGACTTCCGTGCACGAGGTCGTGGGTTCGATTCCCACTCAGGACAACTATTTGTGTGATGAACACAGATATTTGTACTGCGTCTGGGTGTTTTCTATGTATTATATGTATGTATTTACAAAAAAAAAGTAAATATATGTATTATATCCGTAATCTGGTACCCATAGCATAAGCATTAAGCTTAGTTTGGGACCAGAGGACGTTGTGTGAAAATGTTCGTGAATATTTATTATAATTATATAAATAAGTTTAAACTGTAGCAAATGCAGATACGTATGTACATCTTTCTGCCTCGTGGCGTAGTCGATAGTGTCAAATTCAAAAATATCTTTATTTCATAGGCCTATTAAGTAGCACTTAAAATCGTCAATAATACACTAATAATTAAAATAATTAACACGAGCGCCTGAGGCGAGTGCAACCGCAATAACAAAGTGGCGATTGCAATCGCCACAAGCGGCCGGATTCCGTAGTAAAGCCTTTCATGAGAAGAACCCGGCAAGAAACTCATGGGCCACTTTTTTAAATTGCCAATTTATTACAATTTAATATAATCTTTATAACTAAAATTACATTATATCTTATAAAACAATTTTGAAAATTAATGAATGAGGAGCAGCTCAAGCCCATTTAGTTTTATCCTCAAGATAATCCGAAACAGTGTAATAACCTTGATTACAAAGTCTAATTTTTACGGCTTTCTTAAACTTATTTAGTGGCAATTTTCGGACATTTTCAGGAATTTTATTGTAGAAGCATATACATTGCCCCATGAAAGATCTACTGATTCTGTGGAGACGAGTACTGTGAGCAACAAGATTGCCTTTGTTCCTTGTATTAATGTGATGAACGTCGCTATACTTATCAAAGCTTCTGATGTTTTTCTTGACATACAACAGATTTTCATATATAAATAGAGACACGACAGTTAGAATATTTATTTCTTTAAATTTCTGTCTAAGGGAAACTCTCGGGCCCAGATTATAGATTGCACGAACGGCCCTTTTCTGAAGTACAAATATAGAATTTAAATCGGCGGAGCATCCCCATAGCAGTATGCCATAGGACATAATACTATGAAAGTAACTGAAATAAACTATTCTAGCCGTTTCAACATCAGTCAATAATCTAATTTTTTTTACCGCATATGCCGCTGAGCTAAGCCTACCTGACAATTTTTTAATATGGGGGCCCCATTGGAGTTTGTTATCTATAGTGATACCTAGGAAAACCGTGGACTCCACAAGGTCCAGTTCGACGCCATTCAATTGTACATTGGTTTCTACATGCTTTACATTGGGTGTAGTAAATTTTATACATTTAGTTTTATTTTCACTTAAAACTAGGTTATTAGTATTGAACCAATGAACAACTTTAGATAGTGTGTTGTTCACATCGTCATAATTAAGTTGTTGCCTTCTTATTTTAAATAATAAAGATGTATCATCTGCGAACAACACAATATTTCGATTATCACCTACGTAGTATGGTAGGTCATTAATATAGACTAAGAACATAAATGGCCCCAAGATGGACCCCTGCGGCACACCCATTGTCATGACAGACCCATGTGATAACGTGCCATTAACATCGACCCTTTGAATTCTATTGCTCAAATAAGAAGTCAAAAGCTCGAGAGCCCTGTTCCTGATTCCGTAATGGTATAACTTTTTAATGAGGGTTTCATGATGTACACAGTCAAATGCTTTAGACAAATCGCAAAATACGCCTAACGCATCATGCGAATCTTCCCAAGCTTTAAATATGGTTTTTAACAATTCTAGACCTGCATCAGTAGTAGAGCGATTCTTAGTGAAGCCGAACTAGTTTTTATGAAAAAATTTATGATTGTCAAAATGATCAACCATTTGTTTGAGAATAAGCTTCTCAAATACTTTACTTAGTGTCGGTAGTACAGAAATTGGACGAAAACTATTAAGGTCTGAGGTACTGCCAGATTTAAACAAAGGAATTACTCTACTAAACTTCATAAGGTCGGGGAATACACCATTAACAAAACAACCGTTAAACACAGATGTCAATTGGGGAGCAATAATATGAATAATTGAGTTAACTAACTTAACAGACATACCCCATAAATCCGCAGTTTTTTTAATATTAAGACTTTTAAAAGAATTTATAACACTGTTTACATTGACATCCGAGAATTTAAAGGAAGTATTACATATCGGAACACATTGCCTAAGGAGCGATTCGGCTGCAGTAGGAGACAACGTCAGGTGTTTTGTTGTTAAAACAGGAATATTAGTAAAATAATTTTCAAATGCCGTTGCCACTTCTCGATTCGCTCTTACATTTTTGTCATCTATTTTCAAGTTAAAGTCCCTCTTGCGCACTGTTTCTCTACCAGTGTGTACCAGTGTAACTATATATACTAAATCTATGAGTATAACCGACTTCCGTGCACGGTCGTGGGTTCGATTCCCACTCAGGACAAATATTTGTGTGATGAAAACAGATATTTGTACTGCGTCTGGGTGTTTTCTATCTATTATATGTATGTATTTACAAAAAAAAAAGTAATATATGTATTATATCCGTAATCTGGTACCCATAGCACAAGCATTAAGCTTAGTTTGGGACCAGAGGACGTTGTGTGAAAATGTCCGTGAATATTTATTTATTTATACATTATGGTAGAGTATTCGATAATGTACAATTTTTATTTTTATAACTTTGACTAAGATAGATTGATTGATTTATTGATAACGACGTCCACTATATTACATAGGCCACCCCACAAGAGCACCATAATGAGTTGTCTTGTGCCGCCTGCACACAACGGTTCCTTTCGGTCCACCTGATGGGTGGTGGAGGAGGATATTTGTACCTAAACATAGATGGAATATTTAAGCTTTAGAGACTATTCTTCATACTATTTACATGAGAGTCCATAACATTATCATTCAAACTATTTACACTGCAAAACATCAAGCTTTAAAAAGAGAAATGTCATATGTAATCGTATTATTAATATCGATTCATAGTAACTGCATATTCATAAATATTCGAACGCATCCATAAACAATCGATGTTCATAACTAATTCGATTACGTAACACAGAGACGATTTTAGTGGATTTGTACGACCTTCAGTGAAAGTTCGTAGGCTCTATTGACACGGGCAATGTAATAGAAAATCACATATTCGGCACATATTGGCCACACGAATATACATCTTATCTGATACGTGTTAAAAGTTACGCCAGTACACTTTTACTTTTACATACGCTAATGGTAAAGCAAATAGTTGAAGACTCACTTTCATTAGTTTTAATATGTTTGTGTGTTTGTTTTATTATTTGATATGTGCACATGTAGGTACTTATGTCCGCAGTCGTTAAATTAATGCGAGTCGGTGTCTATGTCGGTAACTATGTGTCGTTTTGTTATACACTACACTATTTTGTAATCTTATATCATTTTAAGCACAGAGGTTCAGACAACTGGCTTAAAGGTTTGGAGAATAGAACAAATTAATTGTGAAAGCGGAAAAAAAAAGATTTACTGCGAGCGGGATTCGAATCAGCGTCCCTTCCAATCCGGCGAAGTGCTCTAGACCGCTAAGCTATCGCCGACGATGACATCCAACCGTCGATTTTACTGCTTCGGCTTTCACAAACAATTTGTTCTTTACATAGCTGAATATGTTAAGCGCTAAAATACAGATCAAAAAGTTTGTAGAATAAAATATAAAAATCATGTATGGTATAATATAAGGTTACGACGACCTAAGCGTAACCTTATGTCAATCGTATACATTGATCATTCTATTCTACTAGCGTTTAGGCCACTAGTCTATAGGGCCAGAAGACTTTTCAAAACTATGTCAACGTAATTGTCTTGAAATTTTTACAGCCCGGTGTAATAAAAACATAGCATAGCATCACGCCTGTATTCCCCGAAGGGGTAGGCAGAGGTGTATTACACACCCACGACTCGCCAGCTATGTTTAAGTCCCACGTAATAGGGGGCGAGCCTATTGACGTCTACCGGGCACATTTCCAAACTAAGGGCTGCTACTGAGAATTTTTTTCTCAATCAATCTCAATAACAGTAATAAGACATCGTAAAAATGCTTACGTGTTTCAGAGATTTTCTCAACGGTCTTTAAAGTCTGCATGCATGAGCGTAATAACTCACCCTCAACCCACTACTACAGACACCCACACCCACCTGCAACCGTTGCTATGTTAAGCATTGCAATGGTTACTGTTGCCATGATTATCATTATATTAACTCTTGAAAATAAAATCGTTTAATTTTCTGGTTTTCAGTAATTTTATGCCATATTTTCCCTACAAATTAAGCTACCCCTACGAATCTGTAGCAGGTCGCTAGTATATTATGCGCTGACAAAGAGCCATTAATTAAACTGTTTTAATTGTGACTATAAACGATGAGTAAATATAATAAATATTAAGAGATAAAATAACTTATAAATAAACTAATAAATATTAGGCGTCAATTATTTAAATATTATAACGTATTTCTGTTTTTATATTAGGCTACTAATCTCGCCATATGTGGTCAAAGAATTAAAGACTTCATTAGTATATTCCCGTACAAGAGTTCCTGCTATATTAATCCCATCTATATTTAACCGTCTTCTCGAATTTAGTATCATAAGCCATTTCCATATTAGTAAATTTTTCTAATAATATGGTAAATAGATAGAATTTATCAAATCTCAAAGAAAACTAAACTATACGTTTTGCCCACATCTACTCGGGATCGTGACATTTACTTTTTTAAATCTCTGGGACCATTAGCTTGAACCTTGAGTTCGTAGAGATGCGACGTAATTTATCGATTAAATTATTTACACAATTTTACTTCAAGGTTGTCAAACACAAATATCGTTCGACAGGGATGTCACTGGTGTGGTCGATAAAAATGCATACAAAAAAATATTTAGGGTGTATGATTTAATTTAAAGTAATTAGTGAATGAACACTTTTAAATTGTATATGCTATTTTTAAATAGCGTAATATATGTATGTGTGTAATGGGTGCCAAGTTAAATGGTCAGTCCTGAAATTTATTTATAACAACTTAAAATATAAATTCTTCTTATAACTATAGATATTGAAGCCAAGGTCTGTCTTGACTAGTTCTAATATACGAATTATTATTAAATACCTACTAAAACAGTCATGGAAGAGCCGTATGTTCAATTGCAAGTTTCTACCAGCAAGCCAAATCGGAAGAATAAAATAAGAACTTACAGCTTTAGAACTTGCGAAGGCTATAATATAATTTGTATATGAAAACTAGCCAAGTCAGACCTTAGGCTTCAATATATTATCCTAAGTTATGATATGGGTATCCATCCATCCATCCATCAGCCTTTCAACGTCCACTGCTGGACATAGGCCTCCCCAAGAGAACGCCACAACGAGCGGTCCCGTCATGGGGGATAATGCCATGATCGCCACGCTTGGCAGGCGGGTTGGCGATCGCAGTGGATGTTGTTAATACTCGAGGGAGTGCTGCTGCCCACTCCCTCGGTATTCAGCTGGCTCTTACGACTCCCGTGGGTAGAGAGGGTTGGGACAATTCTAAAGCCAGCCCCACATGGCCCTGATATGGGTAATGAGTGCTAAACCCATTTAGATCTCACTCATTTTATGGTTGAAATCAAAAACCAAGGCATATATCATGATATTGAACTTGGCTCTCATTTCACATATATGTGTTTGATGGGATACATTCCTTCGCAACTCGGTTCACTATTAGGTTGGGTAATTTATGTCTCAGTTTTTTTTAAAGTAGCCTCTATGTTACATATGAAAAAACTATATAGCATCCAAACTGTTATATTTAATATCCCTTTATTGAAATATGTTCTAGCTATTTTATAATACCAAGTGAATCTTTATAACAATATTCGTGTTGCATCTAATTTACCTACAATGATAAGCAAAAAACCAATAACCTAATCGATAGAATAGTTCCCATCACTATACTTCCATATCCATAATCACACGCAATCATAACTATATCAATAATAATAAAGATTCTCTATATTTTTCCCATCACTAGTTTGACAGTAGATAAATATTACTTGGTATTTTATTTTTATAACGTTATTTTAGAATATTTATGGGAAGTCATTAGAGCTACGAGAATAGATTATTTTTTTAATCAAGTGTGTTTCATTACTCTTCGGCGCTGACACTTCTATCTAGTCTATAGTATTTGCTAGCATAAAAAACATCAACAAAATGCATAAATGGCGGAGTGATTTAGATATCCCTGGGCTGTGTGTTGTGAGTTCGATTCCCACAACTCTTTGTGTGAACCACAAATGGTTGTTCTGAGTCTGGGTGTACTTTGTGCCCGTGAAATTGTATGTTTACAAAGTCCCGTGCAATACAAGAAAAAATTAAGTTTTAAGAGCCAGGCTGTTAAAAAAATACAATTAACCATGAATTGAATTAAATAAATAAAAATGTCATTTTAATATTCGTTCAAGTTTTTATTTAGCATAGAAATGTAGACATTTTAATATTTTACCATATAAAGTTCATATAATTACGGTATTCAATTTAAAAAAGTGTTTTATTTAAAAATATGTGATAGAATCCATGACGTAATATAACAGATTACCGATTTGTGACCAAAACAAATCAATTCCTAAAACAATCGCGTGGTAGGTCAAAATAAACCGATCAAGAATTATTACAAGTATTGTGGGCGTACAATGTAACCATTACATTTACATAACAACAATTTAAACAAACATAACAACGATAATTGCGTGTATTGTGACGAATCTTCGACATATATGTAATTTAGGTAGATTGCATTCGTAATCCGACGTAACTTAGAATATTACAGCTAAGATAAATGAGTCTTTTGAGTTCTAATTACGGCAATTTATTAAAATAAATCTTGATAACTATTTTTGAATGTATGTATAATGGACTACGTTGGACGATACGAAGTGAATAATTTTTGAATATATAATTTAGATATAAATTTAGTAGCTATTTATCTTAGAACGTCATGGAACAGTAAAATCTGATTCTAAGTGTACTTTGAGAAAATTCTTCATGATTATAGGATTATTCCGTAATAGTCGTCGATCTTGTGTTTAAAAAAAATTGGTTTATTTCATCATAAGTTCGTTTTACGTATCCTGTAGTTAGTCTTAAGATAATCGCAATAATGATCGGGCCTCAGTAACGGGCAACGTCATTGCCCATCATCACGATATTGTGTTAACGCGATAAATTGGGTGGCCACATGTCTTTGACATACCGCCGCCGGAGTTTTCGCCTAACGTCAAACGGCAATGTGAACGCCATTGTTGAATTCTCGCAATATTGTATCTACACCAAAGGTAAACGTCCATCATCGCGATAATTATCGTCGTTTCCCATTAGCGTGGCCCGAGCATAAGAAGTTGAACAGTGGACTTGATAAAATTAGCTGAGGGTATATGCCGAGAGAATTTGGCAGTTAATCTAGAGCGTTCAACGAGAAAGGTGTCCATTGAGCAGGTTTGGCCTAGTAATATCTAGTGTAAAACCAGATATTACTAACACCAGTAGTATTTAGTATAACGCTGTTAATAATATTCAGTAGTTTGTAGGCTATTGTTTCGTTATTTGTAACGGCAATTCTACTCATGATCGATTTTCTAATTTGAAAGGAAGTGCTCATTGACACCACTTTCTACTGTCGTATCTAAGTACGACTCGTTAAAAAGATCGTTTCGGTGGTTAGTAAGAAATATCTGAACTATTTATTGCGGGTTAGGTTTCATTAGTCGGAGAGAATAAATCAGAAGTGGAATACTACTACCTACTACAAAATGGTAGTCGATTATTTTGTTGCGATTCTGAATCTTGTGGAGGATGCGGCATGGCAGTCAGTGTCATCGTACACTAGCCATATACGAGAAGATATTATATTGCAAGAGTTTGCAAATAGAGGTGCATTTTCTGTTCCCCCCACTCTCCTACTCCAATGGGAAGACGGAATTTTGATATGACTGGACAGAGATCAAGTCCGTGTGGTGACAGACTAAGAACAAGGGAAGTAAGCAGGCATCACCCTTTGCATTACTGGTAAGCAGGCTGGTAAGCAGGCATCACCCTTTGCATTACTGGTGGTAGGGCTGGGTACCAAGTGAGAGTACTCACTTGCTATCGGGCCCGAACGGGTCGGTGCCACCGTCTCCTGTGTGAGCGGTCATGAAGTACGTCAGTGTGTTTTGCTTGTAGCAGAAGATAGCCGTTTATTCTTTCATTTCATATCTGAGAAGTTAAATGGTGCGCAGTGGCTTGACAATACTTTCAGTCTAGTTGAGTCCATGAGCGACGGTTACCACTTACAATCAGGTGGGCCGTGGCTCATCTGCCATTATTAGCATTAATAAGAAAAATCCAGTACTAACGGCCTTACGTGCTTTTTTTAAGGTACGGAGTTGAAACACTGTAACTCTAAGTTAGCATTGGTCATTTTTCAGAATGAGAAAGATTTAGTCTGTAGTAGTTTTCTTCATCGCGTGTTTTTTTTTTTAGGTTCACTTATGCACATGGATATTGGTATGAATCATACACGTGATGTAATTTTTATTGAAATACTTTTGCTATCGATAGTACGAGTGCAAAATGCCTATCAAAGTGAAATCATTGCAAAGCCCAGCGTTAATTTACCGGTTAGCTGACATCCTTAGAAAATATCAAATTCCCACGTCAACTGGTTTGTAGAACTATTAACCTGCTATGGTGTTTAATCCTAGACACACAGACATCCGTTGCAGTATAACAAGTTAATGCCAAGGTTCTTTTATCTAGGTGAAACATATAAAGAGATGTTTTAAAAAATCGTATTACTGAAAATATGTAGGTATTCTAGTATTTACCACCGAAGGAATGTAACATGGTTCCAGTGGCCCGCCAATAAAGGCGGAGAGACGGCACACGGCGGGTTTCTTTAGTGGTTGCAGGCCCCACACTACCCTGGTCGTTGCCCCGAACGATAGGGTGTGCGGTTAGGAACATTTTTTCCCGCCATAACAAAAAAAAAAAAAAAAAAAAAAAAGAAAGGTATTCTAGTATTTGCCAACGGTAGAGCGAGTAGGTATGAAAGACAGTATTGGTGTAAAGATGCGAAAGGGAATGCTGTGATGGTTCGGACATGTGGACAGAATGCTGGATGAGCGACTGGTTAAGAAGATATACGTTGTGAGACTCACCTACTTAGACCAAATCGATCATGTATTGAAGAAAGGAAGAAAAGAAGAAAATCAAAAGTCTCTGAAGCCGGCGAGCGTGTATGAAGAGAATTATAAATGTTGAGGATGCGAGAGATGTATGCAAGAATAGATGCATTTGGCACTCTGTTCTCTCTGCCTACCCCACAAGGAAGATTGCGTGATGACTGTAAGTACTTAAGGTAGAACCTTGGTTGTCCCGGCGTGAATGAGATCAGCATGAAACATTCTACACACTGCTCCTTAGAAGAGCCCCATAACGAGCAGCTGTTTTTTTTTAGTTATAGAAATATACACCTGTTATACGGAACATCTAGCAGTGTGGTGTGGTGGGGCCCCTCAGCAACTAAAATAATAAGCCATGCTCTCTTCGCCGTATGGGTGGAGCACTGGGACTATAACAAGTGGGTCCTATCTCGCTTCAATCCAAAAAGTAAAACTTCAACTTAACAGTTCTCGTAAATGATTGTCTAAAGAGTTATCAAGATGTTTTCACTGCACAACTATAACTCTTTACGTGGAATATCCAAAACCACTTCATTACGATGCGTGGCCCTGCTCGCTGTTCAGCTTTCTACGGACATTCCAGCCAGACCAGTCGAGACCCGAGGGCCGTCACGTCTGCAATATCACTGCCTGTGCTAAAAATAATTCTGATAGGCACCTATTACACATAATATATAGATAGGTATATTACATAAAAACGTTAGATTTTTTTTTAAACTTATATTTTGTCTACTTATAATATCATCCATGTTTTTTTTTCACACTTCATTATTGTCCAGGATTAGGCACGATTCTCTTCTTAGAATGAGCATGATTTGGGCCATCATCTCACTGGTTCAATGTAGGTTGGCGGACTTTACAAGTCACCGAGAAAATCTCACAGACACGCTGGTTTCTTCACGATGTTTGCAGTCATTGATGCGATTACGTGAGTTTAATAAATGCCGTAAAAGTAATTAGTTTCATTTCATAGTTTGTAATAGAAACATCAGAAATTCCAATCGATATACCATATCAATCAGAATTTTTGCCATTGATTTAAATCACAGAATAAAATCGACGTAGTGACTAACTATAAACCTGCAACAGAGCCACAAAGCCCTTTTTTTTGTTAAGGCGGGAAAATATGTACCTAGCCGCACACCCCGTCGTTCGGGCCAATGAACAGGGTAGTATGGGGCCCTCACCCACTAAAGAAACCCGCCGTGTGCAGTCTCTCCACCTGTATTGGCGGGCCACTGCTACTATGTTGCATTAGTACTTCAGTGGTCCACCAGCGAAAGCCACTAAGCTCTGCCAAATCTTGTGGGTTTAATTACATACCTATAATAACTTGTGAAATCTATAATTCCTTTCATTTTATGTTTCTGAAGTTCCCCGTGTCATAAGTAATTTTTTAGTTGCTTTGCTATCATCAACGGTGGACCACTGAAGTAATGTAACACAGTTCCAGTGGTCCGCCAATACATGCAGAGATGGCACACGGCGGGTTTATTTAGTGTGTGAGGGACACTACCCTGTTCATAGCCTCAAACGACGGGGTATGCGGTTAGGTACATTTTTGCCGCCTTAATAAAAAATAAACAAAAAAGGGTGTTGCCATCAAAAATAATTAAGGAGTCTCATTCAAAAAAATAAAATAGAGCTGTAATGAAATAACACAGATTTTCAATAATGTTTTCACCATTTTTCTCCTGAGTCAGACTTACTTCGTATATATCACGTTTGTATATCTTTGTTATGTGAAACATGGACGCACGCATCGTGTCGTTAGAAAGCCGTACTGACGTCAAAACTCACACACGCATTAGCATTCATTTTTGATAGTTCACATGAAAAGGGCATTTACAAACACCTTCTTTTACATGGGTTGTAAAAATAAAAAGAAGATATTTGGAAATGATACTTGAAATTTCTTCCCTGTAGTCATAAATAGTCCGTCAGGGGAACTATTTTTATACTAGCCTTTGCCCGCGCAGCGAAAAGCTATTTTTTCGGTTTTAACTCAGGTTCCCGATATAGTTGCGGGATAAAATGTATACCAGTTTTTAAGTCTAATCAAGGCCTTTCAAATAAAAACAAAGTTGCATCAAAATCCGTCCAGTAATTTTTGCGTGATGCGCGAACAAACAAACAGAAAAACTGATAGACAAAAAATTCTAAAAAAAAATTGTTTTGGCTCGCCTACATAGCCTATTACAGACATTGTTTCTCAAATATCTTAAATATACAGACACAGCTCTGTTACAGCTTTATAATAGTACTAGACTTTGCTCGCGGCTCCGCCACGGCCAAAAGCTAGTTTTTGGGTTGTATCTCAGGTTCCCGATATAGTAGCGGCATAAAATGTATACCAATTGTTAAGTCTAATCAAGAGCTATCAAACCAAAAAAGTTGCATCAAAATCCGTTCAGTAGTTTTTGCGTGATGTGCGAACATACAAACAGACAAAAAATCTAAAAAAAACGTTCCTGTTTGACTCTTTTTCTAACTTTACTAAATTATATTCGCCATAACCTATCGAACGGGACATATATGCATCGCACTCATCATAATATTTGGCAAATCATTTCGATTGAATTGTACCAGCCGTGGTCACGAGAATAACTTATAATTCCTCTCAGAACTTCTTCTATATCTATCTCTAGGTACTGTTACAAAGATGTAACAGAGCTGTCCTGTACATTTCAGATATTAGAGAAAAAAAAAATGTATTAGACTAAATTTTTATATAATTTTTGCCTGTTTGTTTTTCCAGCGTCACAGAAAGAACTACTGAATGGATTTGACACTTCGTCAAAAGCTAATTCTAAAAAAACATCGCCTACAGTGCCGTTTATTTAATATTCATTATAGATCCAATCCTTGGGGAGGCCTATGTCCAGCAGCGGATGTCGAAAGGACGATGGATGGATGTATGGATGGAATAGATCCAAAATTCATTATTTAACCGTGTTCAAAATTCATTATTCAGCTACATTCATTAGTAGCTTCTCTACGTGAGCCATCCATCCATCCATCAGCCTTTTAAAGTCCACTGCTGGACATAGGCCTCCCCAAGAATGGGGGATAGTGCCGTAATCGCCACGCTTGGCAGGCGGGTTGGCGATCACAGTGGATGTTGTTAATACTCGAAGGAGTGCTGCTGCCCACTCCCCCGGTATTCCCTCAGTCAGCTCTTACGGCTCCCATGGGTGGAGAGGGGTGGAACAATTCTAAAGCCAGCCCCACACGCGAGTTAGTATGCGTTGATTAAAAAGTGGGTATATTATTAATATTTGGACAAAAACATAGCATCACGCCTGTATTCCCCGAAGGGGTAGGCAGAGGTGCATTACACACCCACGACACGCCAGCTATGTTAAGTCCCACGTAATAGGGGGCGAGCCTATTGACGTCTACCGGGCACATTTCCAAACTCCGGGCTGCTACTGAGAATTTTTCTTAGCAGTCGCATACACTACCGCTACACCACCGAGGCAGTTAAATTATTATTTGGACACTTTACAATATTGATATTAAATATCTATTATCTATCTCCGAGATTTGCCTTTTTTAATTTTTTTTTTACCTTTGCCTACCCTGCAAGGGAAATGGCGTGATGATAAGTTAGTTAGTTAGTTATCTCCGAGATCCCTTCTGCCGTGCCGTCATTTTTTTCAATAACAAGTATAAAAATGTGTCTATTTTCTGGCATCTTGACTATAGTCCAGACATGATGATCGGCCAAGTACTTACGATGCGAAAGCATAATAAACAACCAAACTAACTTTCACATTTATAATACTAGTAAAGATGCTTCATCTTTCTTTCTTACCCCAATTTCCCTACAATCCCCTTTTGTAATTTATACAAAATCGTCTTCATTCAAGCTTAACTAGAAAATCGTTGTTTTTAGCTTTACTATGCTTTATTTGATACCTAATTTCACGGTCGATCAGTGAATTGTGTGCTACTATCGTCCGGACGTGACAACTGTGACGTGACTGTTCAGTTTCGCGACGAACAGTTGACCTACTGAGTTACAACTAAATTTGTTTATTATTCTAGTAAAAGGCGTAATAAATTTCATAAAGTATGTTACTACTGTAGGTCTAGTGAGTTATGTGTGTTACTTATTATCGTGAGGTCGTGGATTAGAAATAGGAATTGATGATTTCTTATTGGTATGATGAAGATTCTGAACACACGTAGTTAGAAACTGCACAACGAATGCAATGCTGCTGGTGGCGCCAATTACAAATTCAAATAACGTCGACATTTAATTGTCTATACTATTATTCTATTACAGAGCGGTGTCTGTACATTTAAGATAATTAAGAAAAAAAAACTGTATTAGGCTATATAGGCGTGTCTAAACCCAAAAAGATTTTTAGATTTTTTGTCTGTCTGTTTATCTGTTTGTTCGTTCTCGCATCACGAAAAAACTACTGGATGGATATTGATTCAACTGTTTTCATTTGATGGCTCTTGATTAGACTTAAAAAACTGGTATACATTTTATCCCGCTACTAGGTATATCGGGAAGCTGAGATACAACCTCAAATCTAGCTTTTGGCTGGCAAAGGCTGGAAAAAACTTACTAAAATAAAAATAAAAAAAGGGGAAGACTTACTAAACTAACAAACAAATTTATATTATTTTCTTTTTAAATAATCTTAAATATACAACTTACTAGTTGTATATTTAAGATTATTTTCTTTTTAAAATGTTTCGGATGTCGGAATTCCATGTTACTACACGGAATTCCGCATCCATTAAAGGACCTGTTCTTAGATAGATTTAAAACCATCAGCGGTATATTTTTAGAACGCGGGTCTATTTTTCGTCTTTAGCCGGCACGATAGGCTTTAAAAGCGAGGTAAATTACGGAATTTGATACAAGAATGAGGACTCG
This sequence comes from Leucoma salicis, assembly GCA_948253155.1. Classification (NCBI taxonomy): domain Eukaryota; kingdom Metazoa; phylum Arthropoda; class Insecta; order Lepidoptera; family Erebidae; genus Leucoma; species Leucoma salicis. The sequence goes on along the minus strand of OX411820.1, from coordinate 3,906,000 downwards.
CGGGCCGACAGAAAAACAGACTAGAGATATACCTAAGATTAGGTCAATTAATCAGTCTTGTTCTTATTTATCGTTAAACTTAAGAAAATATCAACACATGCACGTTCATGGTGTATTCGGGTCACTGGAACTGTATCACATTACTCCAGTGGTTTAGACCTCCTGCGATAGTAAATTATATTTGCGTAGTTAGAACTTTACAGTTTAAAGAATATAAATTAAACTGCAACCCAAACAGAACAAGTATTTGTGGATAGTACAAAGTATTTTCTTGGGTGGTAATCGAATTTACAACGCTGAGCATAAGTGTTCGGTATGTCCACTACGCTACCAATGCATTCAAATAGATAAATAAAAGTACATTGGCCAAACGTGAGGGTCTTGAATTGCCAGTTGAGCGTACCCGAAAGGGTAAGTCGCCGGCGGACCACTGACGGAATGTAATATGGTTCTGGTGGCCCGCCAATAAAGGCGGAGAAACGGCGCACGGCGGGTTTCTTTAGTGGGTGAGGGCCCAACACTACCCTGTTCGTTGGCCCGAACAACGGGGTGTACTGTTAGGAACATTTTTCCCGCCTTGAAAAAAAACGGTCTTGAATTGCCAAGAGTACTGACTCTAAGTATAGTTGACTGCCTCGGTGGTCTAGCGGTAGTATATGCGACTGCTAATCATGAGGTTCCGGGTTCGAACCCCAGGTCGAGCAATGTTATTGGGCTTTTTCTTAAAAAGAAAAATTCTCAGTAGCAGCCCTGACTTAAACATAGCTGGCGAGTCGTGGGTGTGTATTACACCTCTGCCTACCCCATCGGGGAATACAGGCGTGATGCTATGTGTTATTATAGTTCAGTCCATGAGTGATGGTTACTACATACCATCAGCAGTAAAAAATAACAATCTACATTTATAGAGAATGAAGAATGCCGGACGTGCGACTGGTTAAGAAGATATACAATGTAAAAGTGGAAGGATGTAGGTACAGGGGGAGACCGAGACTCACCTACCAATCGGTCATCTATTGAAGGAAGGTGGAGTCAGGAGCCTCCAAAACCAACGAGCGTATGTGAAGAGAATGCAAGAATAGAGATTTTTGGCACTTTGTTCTGGCAGAGGCCTACCCCATAAGGGAGATAGCGTGATGATAAGTTTATAACAAGATGCGCACGGAAACTAAACTCGATCATTAAACAAACAACGACAAAATATCTGTAGCGAAAGTTAATGTTGATAACTTGTTTGTATGCGATTAGATTATATGCGATTGCTCTTAACCATATTACGATTAAAACTTTCTAACGTAATTATAAAGTATTTATTTGGAGTAGATAAGTAACTGCCTCAGTGGTGCGAGTATTGTAAGCGACTGCTGATCATAAGATCTCAGGTTCGATTCTCGGGTCGGACAGTGTTATTGGGATTTTTCGTAAAAGAAAAATACTCAGGCCCGGTATACGGCAATAGGCTCGCCTCCTATTACGTGGGACTTAAACATAGTCGGCGAATCGTGGCTCTGTCTACCGCCTAGGGGGGATACAGGCGTAAGACTGTGCGTTACTTAGAGTAGAATATCACTTTATAATACTTGAAGTACACAACATACCTAAGTTATTTTGATGGCAAGTTTATACCCAATCTTAAATATAAGCGAAATACCCTTTCTATAAAAGAGGTCTTATAATCTTTGAAAGAGGAGATCAGAACAGATGTTTGAGCAACAATTAGCAATTAGCTAGAACAAGTGAATGAATATGTATATCTTGGATGGTGGATTCTGTCAGATGGAAGGTGGGGCCACCACTGATTACACCACCGTTAAGAATGAATGTGTTATCGAAATTCACAGTCCCGAGCAATTGTCGCAATGGCTGAATTAGCAAAGTATCTGTGACGGTATTCCAAGAGATGCAGGTTCAAATCCTGCTCGTGACTATTATTTTCGATTTCACATTTTCACACTTTGTGTTAAGATTAATAAATTTTGACGATATTACATTTTTGTTACTATCTAATCCTACTGGTTGGCTACCAAGCGGGAGTACTGACTTCTTAATCAGGCTCGAGCGGGTCAGTACTACCTTTCGTATAGCCGATCGTGATGCACATCATCGTGTTTATGAAGATAGCCATAAATTCCTTCATTTCCCATCCACGAAATAAAGGTAGGCAGGTAGCTCGTCTACCATAAATAATATAAAAATAGGAATCTTGAAATAAGTTCCGATTTAAAATATTAAATATTCTACAGAATATTTCGCAAGCGTTTTCAGTTCTCTTGACTTACAATGGTTTCACTTCACTTTCGAATAAAGGAGTGACTTGGTAATAAAAAATATACAATCAGACGTAAAAATTTTGTCTCTTTGATTAATTGGTGGGTGTGAAGATTTGCATGTCAAGACAAACCTGTTAACTAAACAAATCACCAATCAATCACTAAGTAAAGCTAGGCGCGATAGCTAGCGTCCTAACTTATTCCGAATATTATAAGGATGTATACGTCTGCAGAGAGGAGATTGTTAGCGTACTACTTGGCGCCCAAACGATCGGCTGGTTACGCAACTTTCACCAGGCCATAAGTTGAGTGACCAAATGTGACACCTACACTTAGCTATAGACGCAAGTTAATGGCATTAACCAAATTCTAACTTTAATAAATATATTTGGCATGGATTCAATAAATGACACCCGTCCGTATAAGTAGGACATGCCCGTAATATAAATTAAAATATATTAGAATATGCGATTAATTACATGTTTTCTTTAATTATGTATGGTATTAGACTGTAATTTCTGTTTTGTTTTGTCATTGAATATGATAAATCGTATATATTTATAAGATAAAAATTGGTATAAATTGTTGTACCTATATATGGACTAACCTTTACCAGCTGCTCCGCCACAGACAAAAGCTAGTTTTTATATATCACGTTCACAATATAGTGGCAGGATAAAACGTAAGCCTGTTTCTTACTTAAAAAAATAAAAAATCTTTGCGTGATGTGCGAACAAAAAACGAATAAGAAATCTAAAAGAAATGTTTTCGGTTCAGAGCGCCCACACAGCCAAATAAAGTTATTTTTTCTCAAATAACTCCAGACATAACTCTATAACAGATTTATAATAGTACAGATAAAAAGGTATAACAGACGTGATACCATGACTAACAATCAAATATGAATTAAGTATCCTTAACAATACAACCATTAATTGAATTCCGCTTACAGTCGGACATTGGTTTGTCGCGGATGCACAATGCATGGCACTTCATTAGCGCTCCCAACTATAAATAAAATTGATTTGATTTGACGGTGAAAGTATCATTGCTTCTTGACTGTCCTTTAACTTTATAGTTGTATGACTGTCCACGCTGTCTATTAGTAGTAAGTACGTCTACATAGTCCATCCGTGAGGTGACTTATTAAAAATACAAATGTGACCATCCCATTCTTCTACGGGTGTCGTACGAGGTAACTAAGGGCAATTATCACCCATAGCAACACTGGTGATAGGGTTGGGTAATATGTAAGAGTATTGTGGGGGTACTACCAGCCCGTGTGACCGACTGTGAAGCAGCTCGGTCTCTTGGTCGTAGCAGGAGATATGCGTTTATTCTTTCATCACATCGTGAACATTATCATTATTTCCTCTGCCACTATAAGCTCTACAAACCAAAGTAGGTATTTTCCTGGTTTTTTTTATTTTATTTAGAGTATTATGTACTTAGTATGACAATATTATAGTAATTGTTGTAGGTCAGTTAGGGAAAGTCTATTTATTAAATATTTTTGGTGTTAGGTTCCACCACAACTGATACTGTTGAATTCGAAGGTTTTTTTCTTGAGTAATTCCGGGGATCTTACATTGTTGCGCGCTTTATTAAGATCTGCCGTGCAATTTATTTCATGCCATGTTGGTTACAAATCATAGAATTTCTCTACTTATAACGAATTTTTAATTAGGTTGTATTTTAACTATACTATATATGAGCCGTGTGGGGCCGGGTTTAGAATTGTCCCACCCCTCTCTATCCACGGGAGTCGTAAGAGCCGACTGAGGGAATTCCGGGGGAGTGGGCAGCAGCACTTCCTCGAGTATTAACAACATCCACTGCGATTGCCAACCCGCCTGTCAAGCGTGGCGATTACGGCATTATCCCCCATAATGAGCACACAAAAAAAAAACGATGCGGTCGGCACAGGACCGCTCGTTTTGGCGTTCTCTTGGGAAGGCCTATGTCCAGCAATGGACGTTGAAAGGCTGATGGATGGATGGATATATGAAAAAACTTTGTAAGTTTTAGTCTACTTTCACGGAGTACGGAAAAAGACTTTTTTAAAGTCTCTTTTTCCGAACTCAATGGTCTACTTTACTATAAATCTGGACGATTACTACCTACCTATATGACAGTGGAAATCGTATCCAAAATGTGAACCAGTCTATAGTTATAGGATACTATTAATATATTCATCTGTCATTTTAGGTTTTGCTTAAGTAGGATACAGTACGAAAAAAATTATAACTATCGTAGTGAATATGGTTAGCTTACATGGAGACTCACGCCTATTCCCCAAAGGGGTAAAAAAGGCGACGGATTGCCACTATAAAATGGCATTGCGCTGCTCACTTTTCGCCCGCTTGTGACGTGACGGGCAGAGAATCATCCGTATGGCGACGATGCGCGTGATTGTTACTAAAAATCTCCATTGCATTACCACAAAATGGTTAGGTGAATTGGTTGAATAAAATATTGAGGAGAATGAGCAGACGTTTTACAAGGGTGCAGTAACTAATCATTAGTTCGCTTAGAAGTTTACTGTTGTGGTATGGTAAACACATGGTCACTGCGGTCAAATGCATTTTCTCTTCCATTTAATTTTCAGTACCTACACTGTGAAAGTACAGATTGATGTTCTACATTGCTCTACGAGCTCCATAACGACGTCCATAGAATACCAGCACTACTATTATCATGCAAACCACACAACAAGCAAGAAAGTTTTATTGGTAGTAATAGCCGTATGTTTTTACATAGACAATACAGCTTATATCTCATAAGCTTTTAAATTATAAACAGAGAAGAAAGCGCCAACATTTCGCCAAAGTTAATCAGGCACATGTAATATAGGGAAGGTCTATTGACGTTTACTAAACATACTCCTTGCTTAACTGCCTCAGTGGTGCAGTGGTAGTGTGCGACTTCTGATGATGAGGTCTCGGGTTCGATTCCCGGCTCGGGCAATGTTATTGAGCTTTTTCATAAAAAGAAAAATTCTCAGTAGCAGCCTGGAGTTTGGAAATGTGCCCGGTAGACGTCAATAGGCTCGCCCCCTATTACGTGGGACTTAAATTTAGCTGGCGAACCCTGGGTGTGTAATACACCCCCGCCAACCCCTTCGGAGATACATATGCGTGATGCTATGTGTTGTACTCCTTGCTTTTAATGAGTAACTGGATTCTGCCAGCGACTCCATTCGCGTGGACTTTAGAATATAAATAGATCACTTCACGGCACACTAATTATCTCTATGTAAAAACTGCTATTCCTCGGGAACCATTAATTATTCCGCAATGAAAGGTAGCCAAATTCCTATGTCCTTTTTTGGGCTCCAGGATATATGTAGGTATTAAATATTTTTTCGATTATAGGTTCTGTATTTACAGGTGAAAGTGTAACAAACAAATTAACTCACTTTCGCATTTGTCATATTAATAAGGATCTCCAATGGAAACCAAAAAATGGCACTTTTTTGACAGTTGAATGGTGACAGGTATGGCCATTGACCTATTATTAGGTGTGGCCGTTGACAGCTCTGAGCGACACGATAACTCAGTTGGCAGAGCTCGGAACGGTGATCAAGAATGCGGGTTCAGTACCTACTCGTAGCTAAATATATTTGACGGGCATCGTGGCGTAGTCGGTATTGTAACCGACTTCCGTGCACGAGGTCGTGGGTTCGATTCTCACTCAGGACAATTATTTGTGTGATGAACAAAGATACGAGTATTTGTACTGCATCTGGATGTTTTCTATCTATTATATGTATGTATTTACAAAAAAAAGTAATATATGTATTATATCCGTACTGTTTTACCTATAGCACAAGCGTTAAGCTTAGTTTGGGACTAGAGGACGTTGTGTGAAAATGTCCGTGAATATTTATCGTTTCTTTTTTAAACCTTAATTACACCATTTTACTATTAGATATAGGCCTTTGCTAAAGCTAGTCTTTTGAATATATTTGAGTTAGCTAATGATGTCTCTTTATTGCTAAAGCCTATAGGCTACGGTAACAGCTTGCCATCAGATGGGCCACATGCTTGTGGTGCTACCCTCGCAGTATTAAAAAAATTGTAACTACTGCCAGGATGTTATTTGAGAGCGGCCTAACAAACCGTTTTGTCCGTGTGGTGAAGGACTAAGAATACAAGTGTCACCACCCCTTTATTTCCCATGGGTGTCGTATGAGGCGACTAAGGGAGGTAAGCAATTATCATCTATTGCATGACTGCTGGTAGGGCTGGATACCAAGTGGGAATACCCACATGGTATCGGGCCCGAGCAGGTTGGTACTACCATCTCGCGTGTGACTCCCGTGTGACCGCCATGAAGCACATCATTGCGTTTTGGCTGTAACGAGAGAGCCGTTTATTCTTTCATTTCAAATCGGTGAAATGAAATGGTGAGCAGCGGCTTGACAATACTCTGGGTATAGTTGAGTCCATGAGCGACGGTTACCATTTACCATCAGATGGGCCGTGGCTCGTCTGCCACAACATGCAATAAAAAATAAATAAAAAAAACGAACCTTCCAAAGCAGAGGTCAGGTATTCACACATGTGCCGCTAGCCGCTGAAGTAATGCAACATAGTACCAGTGGCCCGCCAATACAGGCGGAGAGACGGCACTCGGCGGGTTTCTTTAATCGGTGAGGGCTCCACACTACCCTATTCGTTGCCCCGAACGTCGGGATGTGTGGTTAGGTACATTTTTTCCCGCCTTAACAAAAAAATATGTGAATACCACACATGTAGTTGTCACATTTGGTGGCCCATGCTGGCCGGGCAAAACTTGCTTAAGCTTGCTGTTTTCATATTATTAGTATAGATGTACTTAAGTTTGTACTGTCGTAAGTTTATTTCATAGCATTTACAACCTTGTTACCATGTAATAACGACAACAAATGTAAACGAAAGTGTACGAAATGTGCGTTAATCAGATGTATTGTTATTTTTTATTCTCACGATGAAGATAGTACGTTTATTGTTGGCAACACTTATCTGAAATTCTGTTTAGTTTTTTTGCTATAACAATATATGCAAATTAAAATATTACCGAAGAACATCTTGAAATGATGTCTTAATGACAATTTTTCCCATATTATCTACTAGCCTTTGCCCGCAACTTCGTGTGCGTGGCTTTCAAAATTTGGACTCGCATAGCATGTCCCGCAGAAACTCCTTACCAGGGTAAAAACATTCTAATATAATTAAGTTAATCTAAGCCATAACTTATCTTTACACCAAATTTCGTACTAATCCGTAGTCAATATGTGGAAAAAGAAAACTTTACTGCGAGCGGGATTCGAACCTGCATTCATTCCAATCCGGGGAAGTGCTCTAAACCACTAAGCCATCGCAGAGACCGACGGCCATTCCCAATCTCTAGTAGTAATTTGTGTATTAAGAATGAAACTTTATTTGCGCTTTCCATTGACATATTTGAACCAACACTAAGTTACATAACCCGGTGACAATGTGACTTGACCATCTTCACTTGATCTAAACACAGTTTATGCAATAAAATTTGAAGACAATCCGGCAGAATCACTCATATTCAACTTCTAAGTATAAAGTTTATATTTACAAACAACATACATACTATGTACTCATTGATGTATAAATTAAGGATACACAATGGTGCTTAGAAATTCAGGCAAAAGTTGTATGTATAATCTTCCTATGTACTCGTATAGCATTCATTTCGCATTAGTTTTATAAAATAGTAACAACTTTTAACTGCATGCGTAAGTGCAATGACATTATTTAAAAAAACTAGAGAAAAAGAGACAGTCAATGAGTTTTACAATAGAAATTTTAGTATTAATAGCGCACGATTTTTTTCCTTATTTTCCACCCACGTAGCAAAAAAATATATGGTCGTCTGTAAAGTCGATTTACGGGCGATAATTTTGCGTGATAACGTCATATATGTTTTCTGAGAATTTCACAAATGGTAGGCGACATAAAAGGGTTGAAAATAAAGAAATTAGGTTTGTGCTTTTAAACAATGTAATACTGATAAAAATCGAATGGTACATATAAAAATGTACGATCGCGCCTACCTGTTCGGGCGAAGAAACGGTTTGTCGGTCGGTGACTCGGTGTCTCGCAAGCGGCGCCGGCCAGGGCGGCCGGCCGCCACTCTCCCGCAGACGCTCTTTAGCCCGCGGCTCTCTTGTGGGCGCAAACATCAAACAATGCATCGGTCACCATACATTTTTCGGAACGTGAGTCTTTTTCGTGCGTGCAGCCGGGCGATCAATTTATAAGACGTTATCACTTCAAAAATCCCTGTATAGCGGGGGACTTTACAAACATACAATTTCACGGACACAAAGTACACCCAGACTCAAAACAACCATTTGCGGATCACACAAAGAGTTGTCACACTCTAAACCACTCCGCCATCTCATCAATACTCAAAATATGGCTACAGAATTAATCTATTGTAAAAGACAATCACCTTTTCTAAAATACTCTTTCATAATTACAATAATTCCCCTCACATTCATAGAGCGTCACGGTAATATTCAATAATATCAGTAATAATGATAATTAACATATCATCTCATCGATGCAGTAAATCATTCCGACCGACCATGTCTTCGTTACAGCCGGCTATTATTACAATGGTGTAATATAATAACATCGGTGAATGGGAATTAATTCACAGCATGACGTCGATTGATTTTTTAGGGTTCAGTATAAATAAGATTTATACCACAACTTTTTACTTGCGAAGGAATGTAATATAGTTCCAGTGGCCCGCCAATAAAGGTGGAGAGACGGCACACGGCGGGTTTCTTTAGTGGGTGAAGGATTTCATGAGTGGCGGTTACCACTTACCATGAGATGGGTCGTTTTTTGCCTGCTGCCTAAACCAATTAAAAAAGTTTTAAATATAAATAAAATTAGAGACACAAAGGAAAGTCGAGGAGCATTGTGATGTTCAATTTCAGAACGCTTCAATTGATTTACTAATTAAAAAATGGACACGGAGACCTAAATACCTGTGGGCCTAGCCTAGTTTGCATTCTATGATCGCTAACGCTATAGATAACTGTGTATGGAAATTTGAAATCTCTATTGTTAAGTCACTTGTTGACTTACGCCCGGTTTCTGAAAGGCTGGTCATTACGTAAATTGAATGACAAGTTGTCAAATCTCTTGTTAAGCGACATTTGAATTGCTGAAAGCAATGTTAGCTATTTGATTTGATTATAACTGACGTGCAGTTAACAGAAATATAAAATTATTTTTTCAGAATCGTAATAAATTTTTCAGAAACTCAATTTGTTTTGACAGTACCTACTGTTAAATTGACAGTAATGTTAGTTGAATAACAATTTGATCAGCCTTTCAGAAACCCGGGGGTTAGCCTTATAGATATCATACTAGTTACTGATATGAAATTCCCACACATTTTAATAGTTTTCTATAACGTTAGCGATCATAGAATGCAATTTGGCCCACTGAGTAGATACTAAATTCCAATATCAACATAAGTCTACCTATATTAAGTTAGAAATAGTGCATGCTCAAATTGATTACATTAAATGATAAATGATTATAGAAAATACTCTAAAGCTTTATTTTTGGTAAATGTTACATTACAAATATTTACACGAACATTAAACCAACGTAACTAAAATTATTATTTTATTTGCATGTTTCATTATTATGTGCATGTTTTACTTTCATTTCCGCGGCTTCTTGTCATTATTTTGTTCTAAGTGTTAGTTATGTGAGATTGCGTAATTTATGTAATTAAATTACTGTTACTATCATTATGTAGCGTAACCTTAGTGTTTATTTTCATTAGAGAATACTATCCATTTCTGATATGTAAGAAGCTATGTTTTTTTGGTAATACTACTTCTGTTCACTTATTTTAAAAACTATCTGACTAATCGTTTTTGTAGCATCTGTGTATTTTGTCATCCATGGACATTTTTTTACTCTATTTTTTTTCATACTACATGGATGGCGAACGAGCATACGGCCCACCTGATGGTAAGCGGTTACCGTAGCCTATAGGCGCTAACAACACCAGAGGTACATCGCCATCTCCAATGATCTATTGTGAGAGAATAGTACATCCCCGATAGAGCCGGCCCTTTCATGCTGGGATAAGATTACTTTTGTTGTAACACATAGGTACGGATATAGACACATAGGTAGTTGCATCAAATTCTATGCCATTTTGCCTATCACCATTGGATTTTAGATATAAAGAGATAAAACAAATATAAACTAACACTAAGCTCTGCTAGTAATGATAAAATCTCACTTCTTTTTCCTGATAACAGTTTTTTTTAAAGACAACACCCTGCTGCCTCTAAGGAATAATCCTTATATCGCGAGGGACTTTACAAACATACAATTTCACGGACACAAAATACATCCACTCAGAACAACCATTTGTGGATCACACAAAGAGTGGTCCTGTGTGGGAATTTAACCCACAACACTCGAGTGGGATGCCGGTGTCTAAACCACTCCGCCATCTGTGCAGTAAAATTAACAATTCTAATCAATTAACTATATATTTTCGAATGAATTGCACATTTTTTTTTCGTCTATTTTTGTAAAACAATAATTGTTGATAATTAAGTTACAAAACTTTTGCTTACACAGTTTGTGTTAAAACAACAGATTTTGGTATCATTCATTTGTGTTTTGCTTAATTTATCTTCAGTCACCTTAATTCGTCATAATCATATTTTGATTAGCTATCTATTAGGAGTAATTACTACTTACAATAATTCGACAAATGAATACTTACTTGCATAAATAATACAACTGTAGTCTTAGGATATAGTACAATGATTATTTTACCTTAATAACATAATTTTTTGCTTTTATCATCATTCCACAACCGATTTTCATCAAACATGTCTAAAAACACTCGCCCGTAACTCACCTTTCATACAAAAAAAACTAAATTGAAATCGCTTCATCCGTTCGCGAGCTACGGAGCCACAGACAGACAGACAGACACGTCAAAACTTATAGCACCCGTCTTTTTGCTTCGGGGGTTAAAAATTTATTCAAAATCTATCAGTTTATCAGTTCAAAAAGTTTATGCCTATCTAAATTCCGTAAAGATCGCATCTACGATAAGACGTGCATGCAATTTGCTCGCTTACTTTGTAGTACTTCTTTTCTGTACTGTCTGTGTGTCACTTGACATGCTCAGCTACTAAAGAACAAATAATTTTTAGTATTTAGAATTTTTGTCTGTTTGTCTGTTTATGTTTGTCTGTTTGTTTATTCGTGCATCACGCAAAAACTACTGAACGGATTTTGGTGCAACTTTTTTTATTTGAGATCTCTTGATTAGACTTAAAAACTGGTATACATTTTATCCCGCTACTAATACCGGGAACCTGAGATATAACCCAAGAACTAGCTTTTAGCTGCGGCGGAGCCGCGGGCAAAGGCTGGCACTATTATAAAGCTGTAACAGAGCTGTGTCTGTACATTTAAGATATTTGAGAAAAAATGACTGTAATAGGCTATATAGGCGTGTCTAAACTCAAAACATTTTTTTTAGAATTTTTGTCTGTTTATCTGTTTGTTTATTCGCGCATCACGCAAAAACTACTGAACGGATTTTGATGCAACTTTTTTTATTTGAGAGCTCTTGATAAAACTTAAAAACTGGTGCATAACAGTACATTTTATCCTGTTATTATATCGGGAACCTGGGATATAACCTAAAAACTAGCTCTGCGGCTAGTATTAAATAATGCCTTTACCTTTCGAAATTCAATCCTAGACGTTTCTGTAGAGTTATTAACAAAGTAGCTTTCAATCGTGTCTTAATATCGATGTTAGACCGTTGCCCAGGTAACCCGCTTCCCGCAGTTAAACGAGATCGCTTAACAATCATGTTTTCCACTCGTTTCCACCCCAGCCTTCCCACGACCTAGCAAATTACCACAAATGCTAGTCTTTGAATGTCTGCTTTAGATATACTATTAGTGGTCTGTGTGAGGAAGCAATTATGATAAAAAGCTGGTTGTGTGGTGAACGGTAGATTCGTTGTTGTGTTTGCCTACTAGTTAACTGTGAACAACTTCGCTATAGACCAAACCACATATTTTATGACTTTAATAGCTGCTGCTTGCGAGTTTCTTTGTGTGGACCTCAGAATTGGGGCAATCCTTACTGGTATTTTTTTATTCTTTACTAGAGCCATACACTATTTAGGTTAAGTCGGCTAACTAGTATTATAAACTATAGGTTCTGCGACTTCAGCGCGTCGAAATAAAAATAATTCATCAATCTACGAGACAGGAATTATCTCCAAATTTAGTTTAACTTATTAACTGAATCAAAAGCGATTTCAAAAAGGAGGAGGTTCTCAATTTGACTGTATGTTTTTTTTTTTTGTATATTTGTTACGCGATTATTCCGCCAATTATGAATGATTCTTTTTGACGCCTTTCTTCATGGTCTTCGGAAGACTTTCCGAGACGCTGTGCTCTGTTTCTTTCTCTACTGGGCTTTAGGCGCTCAACTTTATCATTTCCAGACTCCTGCACTCGACGCTTTCTCTTACGAGATGCACCCACGATCTACACCTGCTCTCATCCATCCATCCATCAACGTCCACTGCTGGACATAGGCCTCCCGAAGAATGGAGGATAGTGCCGTAATCGCCACGCTTGGCAGTCGTGTTGGCGATCGCAGTGGATGTTGTTAATACTCGAAGGAGTGCTGCTGCCCACTCCCCCGGTATCCCTCAGTCGGCTCTTACGACTCCCATGGGTGGAGAGGAGTGGGACAATTCTAAAGCCGGCCTCACACGGAAAAGCCGGCGCCACACGGCAACGGGACTACTATCAAGCGAGCAGTAAATCTGGTTGCCATCTTTGTAGCAGTATATAAATAACAGAAAACTAAATTAAGTAAAAGACGTTGGTCACCGCTTAATGTTGGTTACAGAAGCCACTTTACAAGTATCTCAGGTAAAGCGAGTCGTGTGGGAATTTCGTAACATTGTGTTTAAACATCGCGAATTGAAAGGCGGAATACTAGTCACTGAAGGCTGTGTTAGTTACAGATGATGAAACATATATTATTTAAAGATAATTTGCTTGGCGATGGATGGATGGAGTAAAGTATAGGTAGGAGGGTGTAGGAAGGATAATAGGGATGGTTCCCTCACTCTACCCAACGGTAGGAGTAGGTACTTACCGTTGTTTCACGTTGATCTTTTCTGAGAGGGTGGTACTTCCCCCATCGATCCCCACCGGCCCATTTATGCTGGCATAACATAGTCTCTACCACTACAAACTAGTCTAGTCTGAAGTAGTTATTCAATTATACGTCTCATTAACTGAGTCACCTCAAATAGGTCAGTTGCCGAGATTACTGCATGTGTAATTGTATACGAAGCACAAGCCAGATACTGGTAGACGCTATCCGAGGCCCACACGTAATACGTAAAGTTCTAGTTATACATAAAAGTTTTTTATTTCAGTCATTCGCTGCCCTTAACTCCTCCGCCACTTTTTAAATTTGCTTCCACCCACTTCACCACTCTTTTAGACTTCATATTTTTTTATATAAGGCAACACTGTGCACTAGAGAACAATCCTTTCACCGCGGGGGACTTTACAAATGTACTGACGGGCACAAAGTACACTGACTCAGAGCAATCGTTTGCAGATCACACAAAGTATTGTTCTGTGTGGGAACGAATCCACAACTCCGAACGCTATCTAAACCACTTTGCCATCTGTGCACTATCTGTGCTTTAAATTGTGAATGAAGTGAAATTTAAATGTGTTTTTACCCATCATATTACCTATGGAGTATTAAAGAAAAATAGCTGCAGTTATAGCAGCATCATAAGATTCAGTCTTTTCCCATAATAAATATTCTATGTGGTAAACTAAGTTATAAGCTATCTATATGTGTGCCAAATCATCCTAATCTGTTCTGCCGTTTTTTACGGTATTGAGTAACAATGATCCTTCCACAAGAATTTTCACATATTGACTTTTATACCTAACTAGCTGCTACCCGCGACCTTGTCCACGTAGAGTTTAGTTTTTTTTTGTGCGGAACCCTAATTATTTTGTCCAAAATAACAGTAGTCTAAGTCTACTCCTTATAACAACAGCTATCTGCTAGGACCGCTAGTGAAAGTCCCGTCAAAATCGGTCCAACCTGTTCGGAGAGGGTCACCAAATCAAGGGTTTTTTTTTTGTGCGGATCCATACTTAATTTGTCAAATAAAAATAGCCTAAGTTAATTCTTGTAACAACAGTTATCTGCTACTGAAAGTCCCGTCCAAACCAGCCCAGTCGTTCCTGAGATTACCCGGAATAAACAGCACATTGGTATTACGTTATAGGTAGTGTTTAGACATTACAAACAGACACTTCAATTTTATTTATTTGTATAGATTAGATTTCGCCTATGACTGTCAGGATAGACTTCAGAATATAAGTGCGTTACTCTATGGGCACACTAAAGATCTCTATACAATAATTGCTATAGCACAGGAACTTTCCATTTCATTCTCTTCCCAAATTTCGTGTGTCCATATCTGGGTTCTGGACTACATGTATTTTAAATTTCACAATGATCGCTTGAGTAGTTATGGCACGAAAATACTCTGGTCCCAAACTAAGCTTAATGCTTGTGCTATGGGTACCAGATTACGGATATAATACTTATATTACTTTGTTTTTGTAAATACATACATTCTAATAATAGGTATAATAGATAGAAAACATCCAGAAGAAAACACCCAGACGCAGTAAAAATATCTGTGTTTATCACACAACTAATTGCTCTGAGTGGGAATCGAACCCACGACCTCGTGCACGGAAGTCGGTTATTAGTAAGACAGATATCATTAAGAGTGGGTATGTGTAGCTATGTGTACAATGTTTTGTCATACGAGTACATACGTCATTTCTGTTAATTGGTTACCCTTTATTTTATTTACTATTGCTACTTCAAAATTTTCAGTTTGGCAACACTGAGTTACACTGAGTAATGTATGAGTGTTGCTGAATCAAAAAAAATATTTTGCAACTTGCATGAGGGATTACATTTTATATTGCACATTGGTAAGAGGTGCTAAGAGTACGGTTTAGCTTATTTCATCATGTCTACTCGTAATATTCATTTATTAGTAAAAATTTGACAGTAATGATATCATAGTCAATTCCCAATATTTTTCTTTATTGTTCCTTTGCTAGGTGGGGTCCCTTTGTCTCTCTCTCACACAGAATGAGACCGTTTTGGCGCAATGTATGTTCACAAGACCTTATAAAAATGTTATTCCGTGTGGTGACGGACTAAGAATACAAGTGTCACCACCCCTTTCTTTCCCACGGGTGTCGTATGAGGCGACTCAGGGAAGTAAGCAATTATCATCCATTGCATGACTGGTGGTAGGACTGGGTACCAAGTGGGAGTACTCACTTGGTAGCGGGCCCGAGCGGGTTGGTACCACCATCTCCCGTGTGACCGGCCGTGAATCACATTGTTGCATTTTGGCTGTAGCAGGAGATAGCCGTTTATTATTTCATTTCATATCGGTGAAATGCAATGGTGAGCAGCGGCTTGACAATACTCTCGGTATAGTTGAGTCCATGAGTGACGATGATTTACCATCAGAAAATAAAAATCTCAAACATGCAGCACTTCACTGAGCAGGGTAATATATAAGCAAATACACACTATCTAATAATCAGAGGTCTTGCGATGTTTCGACCTCGGCCAAAGGATCGAATTCGATACTTTAACAAGTCTAACCACTAAGCTATATCTCCTAACTGATTTGATTGACTGCACAGATAGCGGAGTGGTTTAGATACCGGCCTCTCCCGCACGAGTGTTGTCGGTTCGATTCCCACACAGGACAACTCTTTGTGTGATCCACAAATCTTTGTTCTGAGTCTGGGTGTACTTTGTATCCGTGAAATTGTATGTTTGTATTGTCCCCTGCGATACAAAGATTCTTGGTGCTGGGTGTTGTCTTAAAAAAAAAAGATTACTATTATCCGAGTTGAGAGGGTCAAATGGTAAGTAATAATCGCCACTCATGGATAGCAATACCAATGATACTGCCAAGCCCATCATTTCTTTTCTCGGATGGGAAATTAATGTGGACGGTTACCGCTAACTATAGCTAGAAGAAGTCAACACTTGGTACCCTATACTACCACTAGTGCAAATGGTGATATTTGTTTACCTTTCTATACTAGACTCTAAATAATTAAACGTAAATTACTTTATTTTAAGGCGTGAAAAATTAATCTATCCGCACACCCAATCGTACGGGGCAACGAACAAGGTAGTGTGGCTCTCACCCACTAAATAAATCCGCCGTGTGCTGACTCTCCACCTGTATTGGCCACCACTGGAACTGTGTGATATTAACTTCAATGGACAATATTTGTAAGGCTCAACGAAAAAAAGTTGTTAGTGGACTACGGCGATTGCTGACTAATCCAGAAAGGGGCGTCAGTTTTGACGCTATGCGTTGTTCAATATTATACTTTTAATCTTATTGGAATGCCGGTGAACTGGTTCTTAGACGAATTTCCTTGCGGTACGCCTTCCACCGTAATATATAAGCTGCAGTGATATTTTATCGAGTTAAAATAAACTAACTGTATTTCACTCGCATTGACATTACTCCGCTTATCCTCCACTTATGCATGGTGTTAAAGCTAAAGTTATGATAATATTAGTACAGGCTAGTCGTTATTAAACATACCTACTACTTTAGTTTAGATTTTTTTTTAATCGCTAATCAAGAATTCCCGCCAAAAAACTCATAGTAAAAAGTTTCATAATAAGGTTTCTACTGAAATTACAGTTAAATTCAAGTTGTAGTTAAAATAAATTTCAAATGTTCCTTACATTTGAAATCTCCATACACAGATGTATCCTTTCAAAGTGTTTTTATCACTTAAAATGTACAAAATATTTCAAATGACAGTGAGTTGGTTATTTATAAGTTATGGTAATTCCAAAACTCGGCATGAGTTTAAACAAGTCCAAATCCAAGTAGTTAATATAATTTCAGATATCACTCGGAATACAAACTCTTGACACACTTAACTAAAAACATTCCGTGTATTGCATAAAACCCTCAAACCTTCACAACGAGGCTCCATTACCCTCGATCACATTCACTTTTGACACTCCTTACCGAAGCGGTACATTCGCATCGAAGATCGCTTCCGCACTTGTCTCACGAACGGCCGGCCTTCCCAAAGTGGGTAATCATCGAGCCTTTTCACAGTAAAACACTTTCTCCATCGTACGCTGTTTGTATTCTTGTATCTTCATAATTACATGTTTTGATATCAGATTACTTTTAGTAATTACTCACTGACTTGTTTATTTATAGCTAAACTTGATGATTAATAGTCGATTCTAAAAAAACCTGAAAATATGAATTGACGCCACCATAATCGTATAAAGTTGCTTCTAATAATATTTGATATTAAAAAATCGATGCTCGATAAGTAACGTTCCGAGTATTATCCCCATTTAAGACCCACTCTCCTTTCGCGAGCAATAAATCTTGTTTCGTAGGTCCATCAACTAGAAGATGCGTTTTCTGGTAAATTTTATAATTAGTTGAGAAGACAATAGAGTTGTTACTTCACCCTACTAGTGATCTTGTATGTATCGCGCGTATGTGCTACGAGTATAACAGCTGGGGATGACCTAGAAAATCCACACTGCATAGTTTATGGGTGCCACCTGTGACTATTTATTATCTTCTTTTTTATTTGTTATCAGTCTATAGACGCTAACAAATAACAATACTAGAGACATCGCTCACAAGTTGTCAACTCTATAAGAAACTCTATAAAGGGATAAGAGATGGAAAGGATAGATGATAGAGAGAGTATGAGTAGGTTGAGCAGATCCATTCATGCCGGATAATTAAGGATCTACCACCTGCTGTCCATTTGGATAACGGAGGTTAGATGGTACTAGAACTGTAAAAAACATTCTATAAGATCGCACGGCATGGAAAACAAAGTCGGCAAAGCCCGCCAGTGGTTTATTGAATATTTTTAGACAGAATCCAACCATCATAAAGGATTGGGAATGAGTAGAATAATAAATAGGATGATCCGTTATACAATATAGGTACCAACATAAAGATTCTGTGTGTATAGTTCCTAACGATGGCTTAAAATATATTTATAAAAATAATTATTAAATAAAATGCCTACAAAACTCATCGCTAGAATATTTGAAGTGAAGACAAAAAACAAACACGGCAGATGGCACTCACTCTAGTTAGTCGACTTAGCTTTAAATCAATTCAATTTAGTTTTTGACAATTCTATTGTGTACACAACACTACGCTTTAGGTGCTCGCTGCATAATTAACAGTAGTTTTAAGTTTTATTTTATATAGTATATTTATTAGTTTACAATTAGTTAATATTTATGTATATTTTTTTATGGGCCGTAGTTGCCTGAAATAAAGGAATAATAATAATAATGATTATATATTTTTAAATTAATTATATTTTGTTGTGAATGTTTTTTGTATTAGTGTATTTGAGTGTGTGTTTGTTTCTTTTATAATCTGTTTAAAAATATATAAAATATGATATTAGAAAAGTAATAAAGAGAATAATAATGATAACAATAAGGTTTTGTTTGTTTTGGAGTACAAACGACAGTTCAGACACATTATTAATATTAATTATGAACGTTTTTGTATTTAGATATTTCATGCTTTATTATTATTCTTTTATATGTATATAACTTAAAATGCTCGGCCTTTTAATATGTATTCTGGTATTTGTGTATTTGTTATTCAATCAAAAACGTCGGAATGTATAAATGGGTTTGGATGGAATTTGTCACAATAATACTTTATAAATTGGAATATTAGCAGTGATAGCCTAGCGGTAAAACCAAGGGCTGTAGAGACAATGGCAAACACCTCTGACGTTTCGAGATTTATCGAAATTATGTGTGTATTTGTTTACAATTTATCATATATATCATAACATCGTGAGGAAACCTGCATGCCGGAGAGATTTTCTCAACGGCTTATGAACTCTGTTAACCCGCACTGGGCCAGCGTGGTGGACTATAGCCTATTCTCTCTCACCATAAGAGGAGACCCGTGCCCAATAGTGGAACAGAATAAGGGTTGAAAAAAAACTAAAGTAAAACATTGTCATATTTATATCCCAGGCTAACTAAAAACATGGCTAAGGACTCTAACCAAATTATACAAAAAGTATTATTTTAGCGCTAAAGTTTATCACTAGATGAAATACTCCCTTATACTGCAAGTATTTTTCTCTATTGCGATGAAAGTGATTTATTATTCGAACAATTATATTAATATATATTTTACTCTGGTACCGTGGTAGTTTTTGTAGAGCACAGTAGGCTTTTTAACATAATTATTATACGTACCCTTAATATACAATTACAATTTACTTAATATACAATTTACCTAAAGTACAAATTATAAGATTAGATTCAATATATCGATTAATGGAAGTATTTTTATTGTTTCAGGTCACAGCCTTGGCTGTGCTCAACATAGCATCCGCAAAAAATTCGACGGTAAAAGCAAAGCCGAAACGACAGTTAGATAACATACGAACACAACAAAACCTGCAGTACTCTCTCGTACTCCCACATTCAAGAGTGCAACATTACCGAGCACTAACAAATAATCGACGAATATCGCATGGACCAATCAAAGGCAGGTTGCCTCCCTATGCAGTACAAATGGAGCCCGTCGTACAATATTCCCAAAAAGATCCCTTATATGATCGAACGCAGGACAATTTAGATGATGGTGTCGTGAATAAAAACGAAATATATGCTCAACCAAAAATTTTAAATGTACATGATGAACCTATTGATGGATATGGACCTCCATACGGTACTCTACCTACCGCTCCCTTGTACAGTCACGAAGCGCACCCTCATTACTATGAAGCACCTGAACCCATCATAGAAATTATTATCAAGGAATCGAATGAATCATTACCTGCACCGCCACCTACAGTAGTACAAAAGAAAAAAAAAGAGCCAGTTCATGTGTTTTACGTAAAATATAGCAAGGATCCACATTCCAAAGACAAAATTATTTATGAAAAACCGATTCCAGCTATCACTCCTCCTAGTAATGAACAAGATGAACACGAACATGAAGATGAATATGTTACTGTTACTCCTGAACCCTATGTGCCAAGAGAAACAACGACACTGAGAGCTATTATAAAACCCGAATCTGAAGTATATCATAGTGATAGTACCGTTAAAATTTCATTCGGCAGTGAAGGGCGCCACTACAGTGATAGACGCGAAGGTCACAATACTCACATTTCAGAGAATCATGAAGAAACAGCACCAAAACCTGCTATTGTCCACCCAAACCAGCCTCTAGAACCAAGCCGTCCCACTTATCCACAACTGGAGCGCTCAGCATCACAAAGCCCGCAACAAGTCTTTGATTCTAATCTCAGGCCAACGTTCAGCCAACCTCACCCGCAACACTCTCAAC
This sequence comes from Leucoma salicis, assembly GCA_948253155.1. Classification (NCBI taxonomy): domain Eukaryota; kingdom Metazoa; phylum Arthropoda; class Insecta; order Lepidoptera; family Erebidae; genus Leucoma; species Leucoma salicis. The sequence goes on along the minus strand of OX411820.1, from coordinate 3,885,178 downwards.
CAAGTTACGTACAACCCTCTCAACCTACTTACGCTCAGTCTCCACATATTTACCGGACTGGGCCTCTACAAACTCAAAATCGGATACAATTCCAATCCCAGCAAGCCCCCAGAGAACAGCAGCTTCCTAGACAAGGTCCTTCCATATCACCTTTTCGACAACAGCAACAACCCCTGACTTCCCGGATTCCTTTTGGACCAACGCCATCCTTTAACGCTGCCTTTTCGAACGGGCCAGTGGGTCCTATTACTCATTTTAATGGACCCACTCCACAGAGTCCCGTTGCTTCAGCATTTCCTACCGTATTTCCTAGAACTAACAATGCTCAGATCTTTCATTCACGAAACGGTCAATCCAACTTTACTCCAAGGCTACAATTCAATGGTCCACCAAAAACCACTTTTCATTCGGGACCTCAAAAGCCTTTCCCAGTCCAAAGTAAGCAATACTTTGACGACCCAAAGTATTTGCAAGAAAATTATCACACGATTACAACTGAGCAAGTAGATCAGCCTAAACACCAACAGCTACCGAATAGACAATTACAGAGTTTTAGTTCCCTTCCTCAGCCAAGTGCCAGTCCAAGTACAATACAGTTTCAAGAACATCGTCGCCCACCTATAGTTCCACTTAACCAACAGCTTCCTCAGCAAAGACCTCACCAATTTGCTGAAGCAGTTAACAGCAACCCTGCCTTTACTATAAGTCCAAGTCCAAGCTCTGCACCGTTCTTCAATCTAAAACCTTCGCCTCCACTAGTAGAAAATCATCGGCCTTCTTTCCAACAACAATCTTTACAATCCCAACCACACCAACATTTTAGCTTCCATCAAGGCCCACCGGCACTGTCTAGACCGACACAACAAATTCCTTCGCAGTATTCGTTTAATAGCCCTCTGTCTGCCACTCCATCGCCCATTCCCCAGACACAATTTGTTCCCCAACCTTCCTCTGCTTCTTTATACAATTTTCATTCTCAACCATCACCAACTCCCGAGGTTTTTAGGCAAAGTCCATCAGAAAGACCTCAGTTTCAGCATGGACCTTCTGAAAGTCCATTTACTCAACAACAACATATTGGCGCTCTAGTTCCAAATGGTGGTGAACTAGTTCCTTCAGTGTCGAAATATGAGCAGCACATAACAGTAAATGAACCTACAGCTCAGCCATTTAGCAGTTTGGATAACCCTAGCCCTAGTCAACCATCACCAACGCCTAGTCAACTGAATTATCAGCATCAGTTAAAACAACAGCAACAGAGACAACAACAGCTACAACAACAGCAACACATACAACAACATCAACAATTACAACAGCAACAACAACAGCAACAATTACAACAGCAACAACAACATCACCAATTGCAACAGCAACAACAATTACAACAACAACATCAACAATTACAACAGCAACAACATCATCAACAATTACAACAGCAACAACAAGAACAAGCACAGCAACAATACCATGATGCGGAGCAAGCACAAGTTAGATTACAATTAGCCAAAAATGTTCAAAAACAGCAAGAGGAAATTCAACGCCTCCAGGCGCAATTGTTGCATACACAACAACAACAGCAAGTACAGCAACAACAGCTACAGGATAATTACCAACAACAGATTCAAGCTACGTCACCTAGATCACAGTATATCCAGGAGAGGTCACGGCCACATCCTACGTTTCCTACAAGTACGGAGTCTCCTCCTTACTACCAAACTTCTAGAACTATAGAAATAAAACCGACCACTCAGAAATATGTTTCTTCTACACAAAATTCAATAAGTTCAACACCAGAGCCCAAAAGAGAGGAAAAGAAAAAGAAACCCACTATCGAACTTCCTGATGAAGTTCCCGATGATCTACGTGAACAGCTACTATCTTCTGGTATCTTAGATAATGCTGATATTAGTGTATTAGATTATGATAAAGTAGGAGAAACACCTTTGGAATCTCTTCCAGCAGATCAATTAGCTAACTTCTTTAGTGCTGGTGGTGGCCAACAACTAGCTTCTAGTGAAAATAGACCCGTATATGTTAAGCCGAGTAGTGATCAGATTGAATCTAGAATAGATGAAGACGTTGATGATGATCAAGAATTTGCTGCTTCTGAAAATGTTGCTAGTATTGTAAATCCCCCTACCAAAGACCAAGCTGTTGAAATGAAAGTTGTACATTTTAATCCTGAAACTTCTGAAGGCCAAAATTTGGCTAATGAATATATACAGGAAAACGCCACTCAAGTTGATCCTGTAGCATTGAATGACAAAAGATATAACAGGTATCTGCCTTTAAAAGTAAGTGGCAATCAGTTCCCATTGCCAGACATTCTTAAGGGAAGGAAAATTACTTCTGTAGTCGTGTTAGCTCCCGTTGAAACAGAAGCTCTATTAGAACAACATATTAGGGCTGAAAGAGCGACAGCCAGTCAAAATTTAAAAGGCATTAAATTTGTTGCCGGTGAAAGTTTACAGGAATTATTAAAACGACCAACAAAAGATAACTTTGAAAAATGGTTAAATGTTGAAAAAAATACAGCTACAGATTTGCAATCTGTTGTCTTACTTGTGACTGGGTAAGAATAATTTAATTATATTAGTTTAGTTTGTATTACTCCCCATCACAACTATATGTGTCGTGTGTATGTGTAGGTTAGTCATAGTGTAGAGCCTTGTTTATCCCAGCATGAATCTCGATCGGCCTCGGCTCGATCGGGCAAGAAACACCCTCTCACCGATCAGCGTGAAACAACGGTAGGTACTCCTACCGTTGTGTTTCGAATGGTGAGCGAGAGAGTGCCAGAGACCTAAACCTCCTTCTTATCTTCTGCTTATTATACTTTCTAAGTTCCCCTATCCCTTTCCTTGGAGATGGCAACGCGCGAGTAATGTCTCTGGTGTTGCTAGCGTCAATAGACTACGATAATAGCTTACCATCAGGTGGACCCTATGCATGTGTGCCACCCATGTAGTATAAAAAAATCTGTTGTTTATATTTCGAGGTAGTTTATTAGTTTTCCACATGGCTATTGGTACAAACATAATAATTTAAATTCTTATAAGAATTAAAAAGCCTTACTGATTCGAGCATTATTCAGCTTACCCGAGAATTTAGCAATCTTTTACAGAATATCGGCATATAGTGACAATAGGTATAGCAACTGTTACTTTTTTTTGGTGAGTGATAACGCTAGAAGCCCAACCCCCTTCCTTTTTCCTCTACTTCCTCTACAGCTTTAGCCTCTATCCCTTTCTTAAAGGTTGGTAGTGCATGAGCGATGTTTCTGGTGTTACAAGCATCTCATACACAGTGACCATTTACTATCAGGCGGGTTGTATGATTGTTTTCCACCTCTGTATTAGAAAAATAAATGATGATCATTTGATTTAATTTGAAAATGCATTTTTTCAGAGATGGCGATGCTACCGATGACAAAGAAATCTTTATGTATGATATCGCATCAGGAAAAGTGAACAAGCTAAATGGCGACCTTTCAAATGCTTTTGTTGAAGCTGCGGAAAACAATTCCCTTAATAAAGATATTGAAACACTGGCTATTGAAGGAGATGGTACTCCCGAGAGTTTTTCGAAAGATTTAAGCGATGATGTGACTGGGGACAGTTCTGAAAATGTGCCATTATTTGTAGACTTATCAGGCTTAAGCTTAGATCAAGAGAATACAAATCAGGTTTCAATAGCATCAGGATACAGCAAAACAAAACTGGGTAGATCATTAAGGCGACATTGATGTTAAGCGAAACGCCAATGGCGAAAAACCCTTGTAAATAGCATAGTATTAGTATTACTAAATTAAAACTCGATGCGTTTGTTAAGTGTAGTTGTATTTTTCATACAAAAAGTGATAATGGTTGTACAATATAAAATAACTGCCTTTAAAATATATTATTTCATTGAATCCTAAAACTATATTTGGCAAACTGTTAATTGGGCAGACAAAAATGGAAATCATAAGGAGATATTTGCAGCAGGTACCTACCTACCTATTCTTAAAATTTCACAATGTGTGAAGTTTTATTAAAAGTTGAGTAGTGGCTTGAGAGTAGGTATGTATTGTTAGTATTGAGAGAGGATCCATGAGTTACTTACATTTTTTGTCTGTTTGTTTGTCACATCACGCAGAAAACTAATGAACTGGTTTTGATGCAACTTTTTTAATTTGATAGCTCTTGGCTAGGCTTAAAAACTGGTAAGTATACATTTTTTTCTCGCTACTATATCAGGAGTCTGAGATATAACCTTTTTTTTTTGTTAAGGCGGTAAAAAATGTTCCTAACCGCACACCCCATCGTTCGGGGCAACGACCAGGGTAGTGTGGGGCCTGCACCCACTAAAGTAACCCGCCGTGTGCCGTCTCTCCGCCTTTATTGGCGGGCCACTGGAACTATATTACATTCCTTCGGTGGTCCGCCGGCGGCTTACCTTTTTGGGTACCCTCTACTGAGCGACGCATCCGCACACGGGGCGTCGCACCTTCGCGGGAGGCCTTGCGGGTGGCGGACGTTCCCTGGTCCATCCACCCGCAGCCTCAGCTAGGGCGGCATGAGGCGCAAGCACCTGCGCCGCCCCGGTCGCTGGCGGCGGTTTGGGTCAGCGGAAGAATCCATCTCCCTGGCCCTCTCCGCCGCTTCCTTCTGCGAGATGACCTCCTAGCAGAAGGCAGCGACCGCGGCCCAATTCCTGTCACTGCCAAGCATCGCTCTGACGAGGCTCGGCAGCGAAAGGTCTCCTCCTATTGCTGCGACGAGTTCACGGCGCTGCTCGGCCCAAGCCGGGCACGACTCGAGCGTGTGCTGCGCCGTGTCCTCGTCAGAGCCTCAATGGTGACAGCCCGGAGTCGCTTCCCTCCTTGTGACTATGTGCAGATATCTGCCGAAGCAACCATGCCCCGACAGCACCTGCACCAGTCGGAAGGTAAGGACTCCGTGCCGTCGCCCTGCCCACTCTTCCAGCACTGGCTGGAGCGCCCCTACGGTCCGAAGACCGGCCCGGGGCGCCTCCAGCCACACCCTCCAGCTGGCCATGGCCGTTCGGTGGGCGTCGCCCTGCCATCTCGCCACCACGCTGGGTGGGGGATATCCACCCCCCTCCCGCATCTGAGATATAACCTAAAATTAGCTTTTGGCTGCGGCGGAGCCGCGGGCACTGGCCAGTATATAATAAAAGGATGGTGTTATGCAAGATAAATGAAATCAAACTATTTGTCGTATAGATATAGATACTTATATTATAGCCTACGAAATGTTAGTATTCCTAAGAATTAATTTTTAGTTTCGAAGCTGACAATAAGGATAGCTTTACAAGAAGAGGTTAGGTACTTACTTTATTTAGGTAGGTACGTTTAAAATTGGAACCTACTAATTATACCTTTCTTTTTTGAAGTTATACTTCTTTTGGCGTGTTAGGGAAAAATGATGAGAGTATTTTTTTACGATGCGCGCGCACACCGTCACGATAAACCGACACCCTGAAGTTAGACATCCTGAAGCTAGCTATAGTCAACATTTTAGTTTTTTGTGATATTTAAATAAACTTTATTTAACTAGATAATGCGTAATAATAACACTTTCAATGTATTAAATACCTTTTTTCTATTGTTAGTGTCGTTTTTTCTACAAACGTAGAATAAGGCGAAAGATAAAATTTTTGAAAAGATTTTATCTTTTTACGCCAAGGAAGTAACTTCTAACGCGTGTATATAAGTACACACACACTTTTTTTGTTAAGGCGGGAAAAAATGTACCGGTAAGGTACACACCGTCGCTCGGGGCAATGAACAGAGTAGTGTGGGGCCTTCACCCACTAAATAAACCCACTGTGTGCCGTCTCTCCACCTGTGTTGGTGGGCTACTGGAACCATATTACATTACTTCAGTCACAGTGGTACGTACTAATTATACCTTACGTACTGGGCCAGTGGGGTGGACTATGGCTTGCTTTCAATATGTGGGTTGGTCTGTGCCCACATGATACAATACACAGTAAAAGGGATAAAAAAAAAAGGTTACACGCAGTAACCTTTACATCCATCATCCATCCATCAGGCTTTCGACGTCCACTGCTGGACATAGACCTCCCCAAGAGAAAGCCACAACGAGCGGTCCCATCATAGGGGATAGTGCCGTAATCGCCACGCTTGATAGGCGGGTTGGCGATCACAGTGGATGTTGTTAATACTTGAGGGAGTGCTGCTGCCCACTCCCCCGGTAGTCCCTCAGTCGGCTCTTACAACTCCCGTGGGTAGAGAGGGGTGGAAAAATCCTAAAGCCGGCCCCACACGGCCTAGTAACCATTACGCGCAGTGATTAATCTTATAGTACCTAAATGTTTTTAAGCAACTGACTGCGCCAAGCTGTGCTCGCATAGTGACACTGCTACAACAAAATGTCGTGAACGAGTTGCGTTATGCTTTTGTCCGTGTGGTGGCAGACTAAGAATATAAGTGTCACCACCCCATTCTTTCGCACGGGTGTCGTATGAGGTGACTAATACCAAGTGGGAGTATTCACTTGGTATCGGGCCCGAGCGGGTTGGTACCACCATCTTCAGTGTGATCGGCCGTGAAGCACATCGTTGCGTTTTGGTCGTAGCAGGAGATAGCCGTTTATTCTTTCATTTAAGGAAATGAAATGGTGAGCAGCGGCTTGACAATACTGTCGGTTTACCATCAGATGGGCCGTGGCTAGTCTGCCAAAAAAATGCAATAAAAAAAATGCTTGTTTTTTTTCACGTCTCAGGCTATACGCAGTATAAATATTTCGGTAGAAATCAAGTTTGTTACATTGACATTCGACTACGTAAATCAATAACGCTACTACGTCCATGCCGATAGAGAAATTATTTTACTGAATGTCAACAACCGTTACTTCTGTCTGAAAAAAGATCTGAGTAAGTTTTCAACTAATTCTTTAACCACAACTACTAGTTACTTTCATAACTCAGATTTGAAGTTGTGGTTTTACTTCAAAAATTATAACCTTAGTAGTGCATTAATATTGTTTAAAATCCGTTTCGTAGCTAAAACTAATGTTTATGTTTTACAAGAATTTTATTTATATAAATACTACTGATTGGTGACTGTGTTAAATTATATTTGATATTTGGACACCGTGACAGTTGACTCAATACGCTACTATTTATTATTCTGTTTCAAGTAACCTTTCTGTGCCTTTAAAATTCATTGATTCTAATTCAAAAATACAACATATAACAATTATATCGTCATGGCAATACATATTCTCTGAGAAGAGCATTTTATTGATATACAGATAAAGAGAGTCGATGTGAAAACCCAGCTTTGAGGTACGATATCATTAATATTTAACAAGATTAATACTATTCATTTTTATAACTGTTATTGCGAAAGATTTTAGTAATCATTATCAGTTGAAAGTCGACTTAAATAAAAACTATGAGTTGATAGTCGACTAATTTTATCACAACTGGCAGCACCGAACTCACCGACCGAAGACAGCTGTCAAAGTCAAATGTATAGATTTATTTGTGGTGGAATGATCGTGCTAGTGACAAAATAATAATTTTTATTATTTTCATGTACAATATTTTGATATTTGTTGTTTTTTAATCATGATGGAGGGTTCCTTGAGTAAATGGACAAATGTGATGAAGGGTTGGCAGTACCGGTGGTTCGTGTTGGACGAGAATGCTGGCCTGCTTTCATATTACACGGTAAGTGACGTTTAACAGATACTAACTTTTATATAGTCTAATTTCTAAATTAACCAGTCAAGTTAGTAAGTTAGTAACAAGAGTCTCTTCATAAATAACCATATTTAAAAAAGTAACTAGACTGCTGATGATTAAGTACATAATCACTTAAATTTAGGATAAAAATATACATACCTTTAAAAAAATTTGAAACTATTCAATATTATTATATGTATCCACGATCTACTTTTAAGAAATAAAATAAAATCAATTTAATTTTAATAGTTTTGCTTCAGTGTCAAGGTTATTCTGCTGTTTTTGAGTTCACTAGTGCCAAGTTAGGCAAAGGCCATAAATATACAGCCTAAGAAGAATTGCAGAGGTTTTAGACATCATAATTTAATTATTTACAATATATTACCTATGTATACTTATATAAAACATAGAACACAGCATTATATATATATATATATATTATTGGTGATTTTAAAGAATGCAATAATCGCCACAATATAAAATTGTGTATTTTTAAAGTTTAGTTCAGTAAGTACCTATTAAAAATTTGCTTGAAGGCAGCCAAAGCTTAAGCTTAAATTCAACCTTAAATCTACCTAATAGGTATATGTTTATGTGTATACAAGTCAAAAGCTTGCAATTTGTTTTTGATAACTGTAACTAATACTTTGGCCAAGTAAAAAGGCTATTATTAATATTATATTTATTATCATTAAAACACTTGTATTTTACAGAAAAGTAAATAACAAAGGCTTAATAATAAAAAAACTTCATGTTTTTACTTACTTTTTACTAATTTTTTTAGTATAATTTTGTTTGTAGAAATCATAAAACAAGTAGTATACGAATATGACAGTAGGGAAATATATATAGGCAATACCTAAAGGAGCTGGGCAGCTCGGCAGGAATGCTTGACAGGCGTAAATGAGTACTATGGTGAATTGAACCTGAAATAAATACATACCTAGATATATATATATAGCATAAGAATTGCAAAAGTCTTTTTGACCCTGACATAACAGGTAACAAACCAAATTAACACCATTCAGATTGTTATTATTAAATTATAATAAATTATAAAATTTATGCAATAATTGTAAATTACATTTGAAGATTTGTCATCGAAAATGGAAAGACCAATTTGAAGAAATATCACAAAGGAATTTAATATAGAGCCTCCTCATACACCTTGGACTTCCAATTGTCATTTTAATAGATTACATGTGATTATATTCCACACATAGATTACTCTCTGTACATTTTCCATCAAAAAAGTTTGCTCACTTTATAGGTAAATCAAACTCACCAAATTGTGCAATGCAATGTTGCTGACACTGTTCAGCATTTATTGATGCAAAGTGCCCAGAACCAGCATGAATGTGGATTAATTATGGATGGGTTGTTGCATTACTTGTTTAGATGTTGGAATTGTTTAAACTATTTTGGACAACCATACATCCTAAGCTGCAAAGCGATTATGTGAGTTGACTATTCTTTGTGTTGCTTAGTCAAGTAGTTTTTAGTCAAAATATACTATATTACTATAAGTTTAGGTTACAATGGAACTAACTATGCCTAAAGAATAAGTTAAAAATAAATAGAGAAAAAAAGAGGATTTTTGCAATAATTTTGCTATAATACAGAAATCTATTTTTAAAATAAGAATTCAGTTATTTTTAATTTAAATGGCAGTGGAGTTTGTCTGATTTATTACTTTAACAGGATTCAGATTGCTTGATCAGCTTGCATGAGCATGGAAATGATGATCTGTTCCAATCTGTAAGTCTATTACTCTCCTGTACCTGTAGTTTTTCTACTCCTTGGATCTTCCTCCTTTCTAAGAAATATCCGTGGTATTGCTAAGTCTATAGAAAAGGTATAGTGAGAATATGAACCACAACTTCTATACTGACCATTTGAATTATTGTGAGCCACTTTTTGTATTTGTTAAGAAATGCTTTTGTTTTTGGACCACCCTCTGCTGATAATAAGTAGTAACTGTACATTATGACATGTACTGCATTGTTAAGCATTGGAGGAAATGACGTCATTCCACCTGAAACAAAAATTTATATCTATTTTATTCAAACTATTATAAAGCTGTAATAGAGCTGTGTCTGTATGTATAAGATATTTGAAAAAAAAAAACAAACTCAGTTTAGGGAATCTATCGCGTTTACTTCACTTTCTACTATCCTGACGTTTTGAATACTTTACAGCATTCATGATCACGGGTGGACTTCCGGTAGACGTCCAAGGCTTTTTTTATCATTTATCAGCCTTGGACGTCTACAGGCGATAAATTCCGTAAACGTAGTTTTATTTCAAAATGTGTAACATTCGCGTAAATATCAGCAGTGTAGCAGCTCGGAGTTTGAAAATGTGCCCGGTAGATGGCAATAGGCTCGCCCCTTATTACGTCGGACTTAAACACAGCTGGCGAACCGTGGCTGTGTAATACACCTCTGACTACCCTTTCGGAGATACAGGCGTGATAATGTTTCTGTTTGTTTTTATAAAATGCTTAATTTTCTACAACTTTAAAATCATAATGAAACTTTAAATCAGTCTGTTTGATGAAAAGACTGAAATTCGTTATACAATGGATAACCGTCGTCAATATTCTGATACTTTTGTACATTTTCAAGAATTGAATCTGCATTTATAGCTAATATATTAAATGAACGCTTTGTGTTCAATCGTGGTTAACTTTGATAATCTATAACTGGATCTCTCAATTCACATCTATTTCGCTCTGATTATATTACAGAAATTTATTTGATGTATTTTGAGCGTGGAAATGACGAAAAAGATTTATGATCGATGTCTTTAATTTCCTGTATTTCAAACTTTCTTGAAGTAATTGAGGAGCATAATAAACTATATATATCTGAACAGTACACTTAGAAACTCAATTAAAGTGAAACAACTTGCTCAGGAAGTTGAAGTGACAATGATAAATTATAGTACATTTATATTGTTCTTGTATCTAGAGCGGATTATCATCACCATCATTAGATTAATAAATTTACTGGATTATATGACAGGATTTCAACCGCTCGTGATGACGTCCAAAAGCTCTGCATTCATATTAGTGAGTCAGTGTGACCAGTTTAGTAAAAACAATACGTCATGGCACTAGATGTCAAATCACGGGAGTAAATACTATCGTGATGTGTAAAGCTCAATACAAACTAAGTCATAGATTAGTAAATCAATGTACTGTCTGAGATATTGAAGCTCCAACTATGCCACCATTTCTGTATTAATAATTAATACATTATTTTAAATACAAGGTTATTGCGTAGTTTTAAACAATATCTAGTCATTGTCTTGAATCTTATCGTTATCTTAAATGTAAGATCACCAAATAATTATAAATATGTTTTTCTTTATTTGTAATCAAGAGCACATGTAATAAACTACACTCATTGTCAGATTAAAGAAAAATAAACAGGTCGACGAACCCCACGTTTGATATATCGATAGTAAGTAGTCTTATGTACCTACATGCAAACTTTTCTTAGAATATTTATCTACATGATAAACTCAAAAAAACACATCAAAATCACAAAATCAATTGGCTGGTTTTGAAGAACTGACTCTATTCAGGGCCCGTAGAATGTAACTCACTAAATCGTATCGACATCGTATCGTCTCGCTTGTGATTGGTAGAGAAACCGACGCGTGATGTCGTAATAATCCCTCGGCCAATCACGGTGATCTCTCAACAAATCACAATAACACGATCAGATGTCGATACGCTTTAGTGAGATACATTCTAACCACCCTGGGCCCGTAGAATTCATCATTTCATCGTGTCGTCTCGCTTGTGATTGGTAGAGAAATCGACGCGTGACGTTGCAGTAATGCCTCGCCCAATCACGGTGATATCTCAACCAATCAGGATGACACGATGCGTTGTCGATACGATTGAGTGAGTTACATTCTAACCCTGTACTACTTAAGTACTGTTTCAAAATTCATTAATGAAGTGTTTTGAAATTTGAAATTAATTTGAGTTGAGCCTTTTGTATTAATTGCAATATCAAGACATTTATTAGGTAGTGGTAGAAGCCTTGCTTGGCCTAGCATGTAAGTACCATCCTCCCGCAGATCAGCGTGAAACAACGTTGGGTACTGTGTCGTATGGTGAGTGAAAGCGCCGGAGGCCCAAACCCTCTCTTCATACTCCATCCTCTCCACCCGCTATCCCATTCCTTGGAGTAGGCGACGTGCAAGTGATGCCTCTGGTGTTGCTAGAGGTAGGGTACCTATAGAGCTTACGGTTAGCGCTTTAAAAAAGTAATTATTTTATCCAACTGTATTACGAGATTATTAGATAACCATTGGGGATTAAGTAGGTAGTGGGATACCGACCCGGACCTCCGATTGTGCCGTATGGGGCCGGCTTTAGAATTGTCCCACCCTTCTCCACCCATGGGATTCGTAAGAGCCGACTGAGGGAATGCCGAGGGAGTGGGCAGCAGCACTCCCTCGAGTATTATCAACATCCACTGCGATCGCCAACTCGCCTGCCAAGCGTGGCGATTACGGCACTATCCCCTATATGAGCGAAACACATGTTGTGGCGTTCTCTTGAGTAGGCCTATGTCCAGCAGTGGACTTCGAAAGGCTGATGGATGGATGGGATACCGACCGTGTTGTAGGTTCGATTCCCACACAAGACTACTCTTTGTGTGATCCACAAATGGTTGTTCTGAGTGTGGGTGTACTTTGTGCACAGTAAATATATAAGCTAAAGCAGTAGTGAAACTAGGCCTATTCGTTGAAATAATTACCTACGCTTCGTTGGAGCGTTAGGGTTGTCCCCGTAAGTTCATACAAATTAGCACCCGACCACATGTTGTTGTGGTTCGTGTGAAACAATGTTTACGATTATCCTAATAACTAAATCTGTAACAGAGCTATGTGTGTAAGTACATCGAAGATAGGTAAATGTGACTATATTAGGCTATTTATGCGTGTCTTTTTTAGGGTTCCGTACCCGAAGGGTCAAAACGGGATCCTATTGATGTGAAACATCTAATGCGGAGGGAGGTAAAATCGGCTGTTAGCGTGGCGACGCTTTTATTGTACTTGTCCCGTTCAAATCTTGCAAGTAAAATTTGACACACTTCCCGGTTTCCGATTAGCTGAAATTTTACACGCATGTGTATATCACGTGACAATGCAATATTATGATGACATGGAGCTGATCTGATGATGGAGCCGGAAAGTGGACATAGGAACTCTATAATGAAACGGCGCAACCCCATCGAGTTTGGGCTCGTGTGATTCGTCTTGCCGAGTACTTTGTGTCTAGATGGTATCCAGGGGCTGATGATGAAGCTGGAAGGTGGCCACAGTAACTCTATAATGAAATGACGCAACCCCGTCGTGTTTGGACAAGTTTGATTCGTCTTTGGTATCCAGGGTCTTATGATGGAGCTAGAAGATGGCCATAGGAGCTCCTTTATAAAACGACATAACTCCATCGAGTTTGGGCTCGTATGATTTGTCTTGACGAGTACTTTGTCTCTAGATGGTACCCAGGGTCTGACGATGGAGCTGGAAGGTGGCCACAGTAACTCTGTAATGAAACTACGCAACCCTATCGAGTTTATATTAGTTTAAGCCATCTTGAGGAGTACTTTGTCAAGTTATGATCATTCTATTTCTACAAAGTAATTTAGATGTTTTCACATCTGCTAGACGTCCCGTGATGTCTAGTTTTTTATTTAGGGTTCCGTACCCAAAGGGTCAAAACGGGACCCTATTACTAAGACTTCGCTGTCTATGTCTGTCCGTCCGTCTGTCTCCAGGCTGTATCTCAAGAACGGCGATAGCTAGACAGTTGAAATTTTCACAAATGATATATTTCTGTTGCCGCTTTAACAAAAAATACTAAAAACAAAAAAAATATATAAGGCGGGCTCCCATACAACGTCTTGTCTGTCCGTCCGTCTGTCTCCAGGCTGTATCTCAAGAACGGCGATAGCTAGACAGTTGAAATTTTCACAAATGATATATTTCTGTTGCCGCTATAACAAATAATAAAAAAAAATTATTTAATGGGGGCTCCCATACAACAAACGTGATGTTTTTGCCCTTTTTTGCTCGCTATTGATAACGGCAACAGTAGAAGTTACAATAGTGTAATGTTGTTTACCTAGTCAATGGTACGGAACCCTTCGTGCGCGAGTCCGACTCGCACTTGGCTGGTTTTTTTCTTCTAGAAAGACTTACATTACTTTAGATTACGATTCATAGAACAGCTCAAATAACGCATGACACAACCACTCATCCTGACGCGACACCCGATACTTTCAGCACTGCCAGGGGTGCTTAGATTCTCGTAGATGAGTGTGCCGTTTCTAACGGTTTGTTCCTAGTTTCCGTACTGGTTTATATATAAATAACCCGCGATACAAGGATTATTCATTAGTGCAGTGTTGTCTTTAAAAAAAACTTCTGAGAAGTTACTTAAAACATTCCTATATGAAGAAATTCAAACAGTAAATACCTATTATACTCTTAACGTGTATGGACAGTTAAACAGTCATAATTTCGATATTATATTACTAAAAATACGACTGACATTGCTTAACACTGGAAATTAAACCTTGGAGTCTTCACACTAGATATGATTTTGAGCTATAGCGTTATCATCACTTTCACTTGTACAGTCGTGTTCAGTGATAAACCACTGTTTTTGGCATAATATCATTAAAGATCAAAGGTCATGTTATCATACTATCTTGCTAGCGATATGCTGCTATTTTTATTATTTATTGCTTAAGGTGGCAGTCGTGTTACCCACTTGATGGTATGTGGCAACCACAGCCAAACCGCTGTCTATCATGAAAAATTCCTCTTCTTTATCCTCGATTAAAGAATGTTACAGTTTTCAGAAAACACTGTCATAGGAAAATCGTTCCAGACGTTTTTGAAGTTATACTTCTTTTGGCGCGTTAGGGAAAAATGATGAGAGTAAATTTTTAGGATGCGCGCGCACATCGTCACGAAAAACCAACACCCTGAAGTTAGACACCCTGAAGTTAGCTATAGTCAACATTTTAGTTTTTTTGTGATATTTAAATAAACTTTATTTAAATAATGCGTTATAATAAAACTTTCAATGTATTAAATACCTTTTTCTATTGTTAGTGTCGTTTTTTCTACAAACGTAGAATAAGGCGAAAGATAAAATTTTTGAAAAGATTTTTATCTTCTTATGCCAAAGATGTATAACTTCTAACGCGTGTACATAAGTACACACACACACTTTTTTTTTAAACAAAGGCAACCTGTACTAAGGAATAATCCTTGCATCGCGGGGGAGATAAACATACAATTCAACGGACACAAAGTACACCCAGACTCGGAGCAACCATTTATGGATCACACCAAAAGTTGTCTTATCTAGGAATTGATCCCACAGCACTAAACCACTCCGCCCTATGCCTGCTACTCTGCTACGTGCAGAAGATAGCATTCAGTGTCCAATGCAATAGCATTGAAAACGTACTGGTTGGTACCGTATCGCTTCCATGTGAAATAAATGAACCATACTGCGGCATCAAGTGGTTACGGCCGTCTATACGTAGTCGCGACTCGACAACCTTTCTTCCCCGACGGTTATCAGCTCGACGAGCGATATGTACACATCATACGAGTACATAGTAAATATAATGTATAATAAAAATAGAAAATTGAAATAATACGTAGATTTTAACCTCTCTGAACTTGTCACATTTTATTTCAAAATAATCGATAATGCAAGATGAATTAGTAAGTTATTTTTGTCAATTCTCGCCATAATGGAACGTGACAAAAATAAATATCATCATGGACGCTCCTTACGCATGGTATCATAACTTCTTAAACAGACATATGATGTGATCGACAAAATATGCTCTTATTGAGGAACATGTTCTTTATGTCGACATTGTCTTTATTAGTATTTGTTGCATTTTAGTTTAGCGTTATCTTCTCATGTTTATTTTTTTATATTTCACACAAAAAATATACATACAACGGAACGCGTTTACGCGTTTGATAATGTGGCATAGTCTATGTCAAAAGTCAATGTAATATTGATTGTTTTATATATTTTTTTGTGTTTTCCTTGCTAATGGTAATTAAATTATTAAATAAAATATAAGGGTAACGTGTAAATATGTACTTAAAGAAAAGCATTAGTTTCGTATCTATATACTTTGTTATTACCTAATTCACGTGGCCATTACTTTGTTTAAGTAAATGCCTAGTCACACTAAAACTATATCTGCCTTACTAATAGGTAAACGTTAACCTCTGAATAGTTATTCAGTGTATTGTCTTTGTCACTAATGTGTCAGTTTGACGTTGAAAGAACGAATCAAAACACTGAATAACTATTCGGAGCTTATACAGTGTTTATCAGTATATCAGTTTACTGTAATATTTCATTACTTTCATTTTTTAGGTACCTAAACCTATTTAAAAGCGCCTTAAGTTTTTTAAATAGCAAAATCACAATCTAAACACTTCTTGCCGATCAACGATCTGTTGAACAGGTTTAATCAAACTGTTTACGTCTAGCTTTATTAAGGGACAAGTTCTTTCAATTTTTTATTTACAGTAAAATTGAATGTGCAAATAATCAGGAATATAAAACACCAAAAGTTTAAATTAAACTCCTGGCCATGTCCTTATCTCAAACAAAAAGACAAGAAAAACGTGGCGTCCTGTTTGTTGGACCGCGCTAATATCTAAATAATAATAATAATAATAAAATGTTTTGTTTCTCACCACAACTTATTCAATTACAAATTTTACAAAAACAAAAAGAAAAAAACAAGTTGTGGATCGCTGGTGCCTGTGGTAGGTACAGAAAATACCTGTGTTACAGGTCACCAGGAACAGGAAATCTAGAGTCAATATGTCTAGAAATGCTAGGGTCCATCTAACATTATGTGGCAGCTCTTACGAGAAGAGCAATTAGTTTAATAAGTAAATTATGCTGTCATAAATGATTCCTCTCGGAGAGGTTCAGGCCTCGTATTGTTTAATGTGATAATCGAACAATAGGTCGATTTCACTAATTGTGTAGTATTGTATGCTTTGTTCGTCACCATGCAGAGAACGGCCATTCTATATTAAGCTTTACCGGACAAATGAAAAGCCATTAACAAACAGTTTCTACATAAGCCATGTTTTATTTAAAACGTCGGTTGAGAAAATATTCAAATGCTTCAAACGGTACGCTTTGATGGTGCATACAAACTGCAGCTAAAAAGCTCGGGGAAATATTCCTGCAAGTGCTAACTAGCGTCTGTTTATCTTATTTTCATTATTTACCTATTAACCTTCCGCTTTTGGGCACTAGTCTGATTGAAGAGGATTAGAATAGGTCACTACGCGCTCTATGTTCGGCAGAATAACAGGCATTGGGAAAATCTTTCAGGCCTGCTTCCTCACGATGTTTTCCCTAATTGGAAAGTGATGATTTGTGAATAAGAACTATATAAGAATGTAGACTCGGAGCCCGTTCCCCAGAGAAGCAGCCAGATACAACAGATTGGCATTTGTCATAAGTGATGAGTAAAACAAGAACGAGACCCAAGACTAAGAAAATCTCTTGTGTACCTAGTTGTGCACTTGCAGTTCGAACAATCGGCAAGGTTAAGCAGAGCTGTGTGACTTGTGGACACCTGACCTCCGTGATTTAGAAAGCACGTTAAGCAGTTGGTTCCTGCTGTGAAAACACCTGGCAGTCGCTACAGTTCAGTCTTGAATAAAAAATCTGACTCTAGCTATGTTCTAAGGTCGCCAGTTGTCCCCATAGTTTAATTGTGGAGATTAGATAGGCAGTCGCTCCATGTAAATACCGGTAGATCAGCTTAAACCGAACAGCCCCCTTAGAATGAAAAACGAAACTTTAGACGAACTTTCGTTTCGAGTCATTGTGATTGATCAACAGTCCGACGTGTGATTCCTGATTAGTTAAGATTTCGACGCGTGATTCAGGCGACCAATCACAATAAAGCGAAACGAAAGTTCGTCTAATGTTTCGCTTGTCATTCTAAGGGGGCTGATCAAAAGTCGACCCCAATAAATTTTTGGGATAAGGATAGGGAGATGATGACCTACGAGTATTGGTCTTGTGAATCCAACCTTGATCTGCTCTTGAGTAATCATAATAATATAGGCACTTACCTTTTTTTTTTAAATTTTGTACATTTTTTTAATTGCTCAATCGCGTAATGATATCGTTCTCCCGCCGAGTGTTCGATTCCTACAGCGGATAATTTTTGACAACAACCTTGTACCAAGGAATAATCCTTGTATCGCGGGGGACTTTACAAACATACAATTTCACGTACACAAAGTACACCCAGACTCAGAACTACCATTTGTGGATCACAAAGTGTTGTCCTGTGTGGGAATCGAACCGACAGCACTCGGGCGGGAGGTAATCAAATTTTAGTGAAGTTTTCTTCATTTGTTTTTGGTCATGCGTTGTCGGTCTTAGTCTTTTCAAGCGTTTCTATGCGTTAATTTAGTAATAAGCTATGTTTGTGCGATATTATTATCATCCGTACCTATCGGTTCTGCCGTTTTTGCGTGATTGAGTATCGAACATTCTAACATCCAAGCACACAAACTTTCACGTCTATACAAATAAATAAAGTTGAAATGTCTGTTTGTAATGTCTAAATACCTAACAGCTTTTTACTAAATGGATATCAAAGTACTTTTTTTAACTCTTTTTCTGTCCCACTATTGGGCACGGGTTTCCTCTCAAAGTGAGACGGATTAGACCATAGTCCATCACGCTGTCCTAGTGCAGGTTGGCAGACTCAGCAAAAAAAAGAAAACGACTAAAATTCCACGCGGACGGCGTCTCGATTGACTCTTACTTTATAATACCTATAGAATTAGTAGGATTACCGTTTGAATACATTTTCTATACCTACAAGATACAAACTTTCTGAAGTTTGGTAAAGTGGGCTCCGCACGGCTTTAAGCAAGATGTAAGCAAGCGTTTAAGCAAGGTGCCCTTGTCGGGACACCAGCGGATTGTGCTTCGGCTACACGGTTTACATCACGGCTTTAAACAAGATAATGTAAGCAAGCGTTTGAGCAAGATGTCGGTCACAGCGCAATACTGTCTTTGGTAAGATTTAATCCGCTGGCCAGACGGTTGTAAACATGAATCCGCTCGCTGTAAGCTCGGATGTAAGCACGCAAGGACGTTGACGGTCAAACAAAAATTGGATTACATCTGCTGTCCACACGGCTACAAACAATGTCACCCCTACTGGAAGCCTTGCTTACAGCCGTCCGGTCCTTGCTTAAGGCTACAATACCGAAAGGTATTTAAACGGAGTGATTCACGAATTTGTAACGGTATCGATACCTTTTGTACTTACTGTTTTGTTGTTGATTAATGGAAGTAGGTACCTATATATCGGCTGTAACACCTCGAAACCATGAATTAATTAAAGAAAAAAAATATTTGTGAAAGTAGAAATAAGAGAGCTTTACTGCGAGCAAGTTCGAACCTGCGACCCATCCAATCCGAGGAAGTGCTCTGGACCGTTAAGCTACCTAGTCACCTAATGCCCCTAATGGTGACATCCAATCTCCACTTCTCATGTGTTTTAGATGTCTTTAAGACCACCTTTTAGATGCATTTAAGTACATGCATTTCTTCCGATATAGAAAGTTTAATTTTACAATTAAATTTCATACTAATCAATGGCACGATTTTTAAAATATTTTTATCTGTATTTTAGCACTTGACATGCTCAGCTATTTAGAACAAATTGTTTGTGAATGTCGAAAATTTGTTAAAATATTGGATGATTTGTTAAATGTTTTCACTCATACATTCACCCATTATCCAGACTATCATAGTCCACTACTAGACGCGAGAATATATATGTATATAATCTCAACTAACAACAAGATAACGTAATTTACTTGTGAATGTAATCAAAAAAAAATGCCTTGGATGACATAAAAGTAATTGAAAGGGATCTTAGACCGAAACCTTTTCCGAGATAGGCTTCTTTTTACGAAGGTACTTATTACTACTTAGTTCAATAAGACTACTTAGTGAATACGGAGACATGGCTTCATATCTACACTAATATTATAAAGCTGAAGAGTTTGAACCTCTGGACCTACCAAGTGGATTACGAAGAACATTTTTGCAAGAACAAAGTGTAAAAATGTGAAGTAGAAAATGTTAACTTACAGCCACCGTAAGCAGTAAACAGAATACTAGCAGTTAACAGATGCATATAAAATGGAAAATGAGCTCAGTTTATATCTTAATAAAAAATAAAATATCCAACGTGAGTTGGGAAATATCTATTTAATGAGCTGTGTAAATCGATCGCGTATGTCAGATGACGTTGTCCGTCCGATAACTGTATCGCTGGTCAAGCTATAACGTTTGGGATTGGTCGCTTTATGAGCTTATAAAATTAATATGATCCCGTCAAATAAATTCTAATGGTGCACATGTATTTAGATAAAGAATAGTATTACTTAAGTCTCCATATTTTTTCAATTATATTTTATGTGAATTTGAAATAAATAAGAAAAGTATTAATGTTTGATACGCTATTTTGAAAGTAAGCCCTTTTTCAAAGTATATAAAAATTAAGGTCTTCGTTAAATATTAGTTAAAACTTTTACCATAATACTGGTAGATTACCACATCACATTACTATAGTCAATTTGCGTGCGCTAAGTAAAATTTCGCGGGACACCCCAACAAGAATTTGATTTTCACAAAACACATGTTGTATAATACGTAAAAAAAGCCAGTAGCTATTAGCCAACTATTACTAGTTGTCTAATGATTTAATTGGCGCAAAAGAAGCTACCATAATTGAGCAAACCGATGGATCGTAATTTGGGATGAATGGATTCCAAATAATTTTGTTATCCAGAAATAATCACCTAAAATTGGGTAACGTTTCCGTATTTAATGTATTTGCTCGCCTCAGTAACAGATGGATTTATTTGTTTGCGTGAAGTACTCTTGGACCCTTAGTTTGGAGTGAGGGGTTTCTCTCTATATTCCTTCTGATGTAGTAAAAATTTTTAAACAGTTTATTGCGACAAAATAATTTGCGACATAAGCTAGCTCTTCAAAAATCCTAAACGCGCATCGCTAGTGAATTTATAATTGAGTTATTATTAAAATAATAACATTTTTTTATACTAAGTAGGCGGCAAATATACATACGACCCATCTGATGGTCATTGGTTACCGTAGCCTATAGACGCTAGCAACACCAGAGGCATCACTTCAACGAAAGAGATTGGATACTAAGAAGAGACGACACAGCGGGAGGTACCACTACTGTTGTTACACGCTGATCTTTTGTGAGGGTGGTACTTCCCCGATCGAGCCGGACCATTTATGCTGGGATAAGTAAGGTTCTACCACTAGACAGATAAGTACCTTTTTAAGTTTTAAGAGTGTCGTAAGAGTAGCTTAAGAACGAAAATGAGCACACACTATCACTGCAAGCTACTTATTGCAAAACCCTACGGCGAACTTTCTGAGGTCTCCACTCATACCTACTTATCATCACACCATCTCCTTTGCGAGGCAGAGAGAACGAGAGTGACAAAAGGCTATCTCTAGTCTATTCTTGCATACATTTCTCGCTTCCCCAACTTTCATAATTCCCTTCATACACGCTCGCCGGAATCGCAGACTCCTGACTCCACCATCCTTCAATACGTGGGATTTGAATAGAAGTTGCAGAGAAAGTAGAGATAATGAGAAGAAGATTTGAGCATCCGGCGTTCTCACCTACTGAACGAAACGCACTAGTAGGAATACCTATAATTACTTTACGTTTACGCCGATATTCTGTTATACTACTTTAGTTAAGCCGGCTGCAGCCCCTTCATCCTGGTAGCAACAAGGTTGTACCATCTACCTCTGTAATGGAAACCTTGCAGGGCCCGACATAGGTACGTGTATGTCGGATATCGTCATATAGTGTTGTGTGCTTGAGCGTTTCATTTTGAAAACCTTTATGTATATTTCCTATTCATTATAATGTAGAAGGTAGTTTTTATTCGTTTTTAAATGAGGGTGATATATTTTTTATGTCTTACCGGTTTTGTCAGATGGCTGAGAAGCGACTTTAAAATCTTACTTGAATATTCTATCGCCGATAATAACCTTTACAAATAGTTTAATAAAACCTTGTATTTCTGTATACTATTATAAAGCTGTAGCAAAGCTGTGTACTTTGAAGATATTTAAAAAATAATTACTGTACTGTACTAGCCTTTGCCCGCGGCTTCGCCGCAGTCAAAAGCTAGTTTTAAGCTATATCTCAGGTCCCCGATATAGTAGCGGGATAAAATGTATACCAGTTGTTAAGTCTAATCAAGAGCTATCAAACAAAAAAAGTTGCATCAAAATCCGTTCAGTAGCTTCTGCGTGATGCGCGAACAAACAAACAGACAAACAGAAAAAAATCTAAAAAAAATCGTTTTGTGTGACAGACACGCCTATACTCGTATAGCCTAATTAAACACGCGAGTCATCCCTCTGGTAGGTATTGTTAGCGTCTATAAGGTCTATAAACTACAAACGCTTACCATCAGGAGCTCTTTTTACTCCTTTGTGGTATACAAAGAAAACTTCATTTTGTTTACTACGTGGGTGACAAACAAGCATACGGCCTCCTGATGGCAAGCTATTACCGTAGCTAAAGAGGGTTTGTAGACATTTGCGGGTAGCGAACTCCAAGGAAAGGGATATGAGGTGAAACCGAAACATAATAAGGAGGGGGTGAAAGACGTTTAGGCCTCCAGCTATCTCGCTCAATATAAGACACAACGGCAGGAGTATCTACCACTGTTTTATGCTGATCTTCTGTGAGAGGGTGGTACTTCCTCGATAAAGCCGGCTCATTCATGTTGTGAGAAGCAAGGCTCTTCCAACAATCGCATCCGTGTGCTGACAGACTAAGAATACAAGTGTCACCACCCCATTATTTCCCACAGGTGTCGTATGAGGCGACTAAGGGAAGTAAGCAATTATCATCCATTGCATGACTGGTGGTAGGGCTGGGTACTAAGTGGGAGTACTCATTTGGTATCGGGTCCGATCGGGTTGGTACCACCATCTCCCGTGTGATCGGCCATGAAGCACATCGTTGCGTTTTGGTCGTAGCAGGAGATAGCCGTTTATTCTTTCATTTCATATCGGTGAAATGAAATGGTGAGCAGCGGCTTGACAATACTCTCGGTATAGTTAAGTCCATGAGCGTCGGTTACCATTTACCATCAGATGGGCCGTACTTCGTCTGCAATTACTGATTAAGTCTGAAAGTATCTATTCGACAAACTATTATTATTTTATCAGTTAGTTTATATCAACAAGCTGAATACATTGAGTACACGGCTTGCGCAAACAAATTTAACTGAGTTAACAAACGTGGGTGCGGCAGTCGTGTGTTGACTTAAACTATATTACATAAAGTATTTTATTACATTTGTTAGCTGTAAATCGCGAAAAAGGTAGCCATATTTTTGTGAATATAAGTACTAGATTCTGACTGCAATGTGGTCTTCTTGGGTTTTAGAATTAGGTCAAATAATATAAATAAATAATAATAATAATAAATATTCACTCTCTGGTCCCAAACTAAGCTTAAATGCTTGTGCTAGGGGTACCAGATTACGGATATCCTAATACATATACAACTTTTTTGTTTTTGTAAATACATACATACAATAATAATAGATAGAAAACACGCGGTACAAATATCTGTGTTCATCACACAAATAATTGTCCTGAGTGGGAATCGAACGCACGACTTCGTGCACGGAAGTCAGTTACACTACCGACTACGCCACGAGGCCCGCCAAATATATGTTTCGAATGCTTTACAGCATTCATGGTCCACCAGTAAAGTATAAAACATTCGAATAAAAATTGATAGACTTCTAATATAATAATTAATAATTTTTTTTGTTAAGGCGGAGAAAAAATGTGCTTACCTAACCGCACACCCCGTCCTTTGGGGCAACGAACAGGGTAGTGTGGGCCCCTAAGGGCATGCAAGTTTCCTTACGATGTTTATCATAACAAGGCATTGATAATTTGTAATTTGTGACCACTTACCGCCTATATATTTAACTCCACACCAAATCATTATAAAAGCGCTGACGTGATGGTATACATGGAGGAAGGAGGCCTGGCGATCTCTCTTCCTAAGTATAAAGAATATCGTCTCGGCCATTTCCGTGATCTTGAGGATAATTGTCCACCACAGAAATCGCAGCATCCTTAACGCTAGAGGATCCATAGAATAGTCCGGTAGCAAGCAGCCGAAATGATAGTGGGTTGTCCAACCTGATGTCATTATCTGAAAATTATAACTCTGTTAATTATTGTAAATAATAAACTATTATTAATGTGAAAGTGTGTTTGTTGGTTTGTTACTTCTGTCGCGACATCTACCTCGCCACATACAAACTAAGAACTGACGTATCCTACATCGCGATATTAAAGTTATCCGAGCGATTCAATATATATATATATAGAAGAACCCGACAAACAACCGTCGGGCAGTTAGCCCAACCAGACACAACACCCGTCTGGTCGGAGGATCCTCCCTTTTCAATGGGGGATGAGGAACTTACACCCTGTTCCTCTCACCACACCTCAAACTGGTGACCCCGACGTGATGAGAGCGACCCGGAGTGATGTAGCGACATGTCCTCGCCACACTTCTATAGGCCATTCATTTCTATATTAGAACAAAGAGAGACAGGAGGTTGACACCTGACCTCCTTAAGATGGCACATTAAGCAGTGGGCCACGGCTGCAAACTTTAGTCAGGCTTAAACCATAAATACATAAATGCCATTGGAGTCTGCATCATGATCGTCCATATTTATGTAACGCTTTGTAGAAACAACATAGCATCACGCATGTATTGACCGAAGGGGTAAGCAGAGGTGTATTTACACACCCACGAGTCGCCAGCTATGTTAAGTCCCACGTAATAGGGGGCGAGCTCATTGACGTCTACCGGGCACATTTCCAAACTCCGGGCTGCTACTGAAAATTTTTCTTTTCAGGAAAAAGCTCAATAACATTGCCCGACCCGGGGATCGATCCCAAAACCTCATGATTAGCAGTCGCATACCGCTACACCACCGAGGCAAACAACAATAAATAAATAAATAATAAATATTCACGGACATTTTCACACAACGTCCTCTGGTCCCAAACTAAGCTTAATGCTTGTGCTATGGGTACCAGATTACGGATGTATCTATACTATTATAAAGCTGTAACAGAGCTGTGTCTGTACATTCAAGATATTTGAGAAAAAATTACTATAATAGGCGTGTCTAAACACAAAACAATTTTTTTTAGATTTTTTTCCTGTTTGTTTGTTCGCGCATCACGCAAAAATTACTGGACGGATTTTGATGCAACTTTTTTTATTTGTTAGGCCTTGATTAGACTTAATAACTAGTGTACATTTTATCCCGCTACTATACCGGGAACCTGAGATATACTTAACCGTAATACTAGCTTTTGGCAATGGCGAAGCCGCGGGCAAATGCTAGTTATACATAATTATATTAACTTTTTTTTTAAATAGATAGAAAGCACCCAGACGCAGTACAAATATCTGTGTTCTTCACACAAATAATTGTCCTGAGTGGGAATCGAACTCACACCCGCGTGCACGGGAGTCGGTTACATTACCGACTACGCCACGAAGCGTTTTTACATAATTAGTTATTAAATTTTACATTGTCAACTTTATTATTTTCGATTTCACATTTTTCACTTTGTGTTTAATGTATAGTGCTAAGCATGTCAAATGCTAAAAATATATATAAAAATATCTAAATATTTAAAGGGTTTGCGTCATTATTAGGTAAAATCTTAATTGTAAAATTAAGTTTACCTGGTCGGTATAATGTATGAAAATACGTCCGACAGATGGCGCAGGCGTCACCCAAAGACGTTAAGTATGATGTGTTATCGAAATTAGCAGTCAGGAGCAATTGTCAGGATGGCTGAATTGGTAAAGCATCTGGACGGTATCCAGAAGATGCAGGTTCAAATCCTGCTCCTGACTGTTATTTTCGATTTCACATTTTTCACTTTGTGTTTAATTTATTATTTATCATTATTATTATGGACGGGCTTGGTATTTGATAAATATTATTTGTCAAGTAAACGCAATAGATTGCGTAAAAGTAGTATTTCATAAACTATAAGATGACCCGAATATAATCATTGAAATCAGTCAATCCGTGCCCAAGATATGGGGCGGAGACAAATCCAACAAATCGAAGATCATAAAAATCGGTCCAGCCGTTCTTGAGTTATAGGTAAATGGCGCAACTAACCCGACGTTGTTTTCTATAAATACTTAGATTAGATAAAAGAGAGAAAATGTGTTTAAGTTATTTAACATAACGCTCTGACTATTAGCTGTTAGGGAGTTACGAGTCATGGCCAATATGTTTATTGAAGGTAATATCTCTGGAACTAAAGAACCGATTTTAGAAATCATTTCAAGTTCAATTAAATTATTCCAGATGGATTTAGGCATTGTAGTTTAACGTACCAATAGACAAGCTCTCTCATTTGTCATAGTCTAAATTCTTGTATTGTATGGCTTTGACCATTCTTTACAGAATTAGTTCGTTTGCGCTAATTAATTTGCCCATTAAGATCACGCACCGGACGTCGCTTATGTAAGGTATGACACGCTCTGCGTGTTTTCAAACATGATTTTTTTTTATTTTTTTAATAAGACACGCTGTTAAATCACAGTTATAGTGGTTATAGGAGTATCACACGTCCTCTTAAGGGCTTTTTTAAAATCGCATGGACCGCTTAAGAGTCAGTAGTTCGAATTTAAGAGATTTGTAATATGAAAACTTTCTTGTAGGTAAAAAGCAGAAAAGAAAATTGAATGACAGGTGCATCAGATAAAGGGAAAGGGAGAGGGGGTAGGGGGAAGAATGATAGAGAGGGATGAAGTGGCGTTATGGGCTTCCGGTCTCTTCACCGACATCTTACGAAACGCAATACCAGGAACACCTACAGTTGGATTTTTTATACTGTGGGTGGCAAAATCCGACTGCACAATGGCTGAGTGGTTTAGATACTGGCCCCCCGCCCGAGTGTTTTGGATTTGATTTCCAAACAGGACAACTCTTTGTATGATCCACAAATGGTTGTTCTTTGATTCGCAAAATTGCCAAGTCCCCCAAAATGTTTTGATCTATATTTTAGCACTTGACATGCTCAGCTACTCTTAAAGTACAAATTATAATTTGTGTATAAGGAAAAAGAGTATTTTAGTACGAGCGGGAATCGAAATAGTATTAATTTTAATTGCAAAATTAAACTTACTATATTGGATTAATGCATGTAAATGCATTCCGATAGATGGAAGAAATACTACTGTATTTCCTGTACTCTTTTGTTTTTGGATAATAAACGGAGAATATGAAATATAAAAAGAAAGTTCAGGGAGAGCTTTTTTTCACCATGAAAAACAAAAACGACACCAGCTCTTTCGTGTTGGTTATTTAAAACAAAACCAACACAAAAGTGCTCGTCTTTCTAAGCAAATATACACGCCTAGGAATGCCGTTCCCAGCAGTGACATTTAATGCTTCCACAGTAAATAAGAAGATGAGTAAAATTTGAATATACTGGTATGTTTTGTTGGAACACATTACTTGTTTTTATAGTAATACCACGCTTTCTTTTACTAAGAGGCTAACAGGCGTATCACACACATATCTTGTTTTATATGTTTTCTTAGTAGGTAATAAGCAAGTGACGTGTTGCTGGCACATAAATATATTTTAAAAAAACACCTTGCACTAAGGAATAATCCTTGTGTCAACATAGAATTTTACGGACAGAAATTACACCCAGACTCAGAACAACCACTTGTGGATCACACAGAGTTGTCTTGTGTAGGAATTGAACCCACAACTACTACACTCGGGCGGGACGCAGGTATATAAACCATTCCGCAATCTGTGCAGTCATCACTTTAAAAAAAAATTGTACTAAAATAATAATTCCATAGGAATCCCTATTTTTTCCGGAATAAAAAATAACTTATGCCCGACGGAGCAAGAGTCCTTGAGTTTGGGTTAATTGGCAACGACATAGTCGATGGTCGAACCTGAAAAAGCGACTCGAGTAGAGAGGTTACGAAAGCCACAGGACCGAATGTTGTGGCGCAAATAGAGTGAAGCGGCCTACGTGTATTAAAGTACTGTAACAACTTAATGGATTAATTGCTGTTTAAATTCAAGTTGTTTAAGTTTAATATCAATTTCTTTAAATTATCTTAAATCTTGACACGGATGGAGAGTGCGGAGAGGCTTAGATACCGCCGTCCCGAGATTGTTCCCACACAGGACATCATTATGTGTGATCCACAAATGGTTGTTCTAAGTCTGAATATACTTTGTGTCCGTGAAATTGTATGTTTGCCCCCGCGATACAGGGAGTAATACTTAGTGCGTGTGTATCTTTTAAAAAAGAAAGAAAGAAAACAAAGTACTTGACAATATTTATCGAAGTACGAGTAATATTTTTTAATCTCACAACGTGTGTTTACGACTTGAATGTGCTATTTGTCATAACTTTATGGTCATTTTACGTGTACGATTGTTAACAGAAGTCTTTATAACTAATTGTGATACTAAATGAGTTGTAGCAATGACTAACATTAGCTATTGGGATGTCCGATTGGTGATACTCAGGCATAGTTGGCTACGAAAACTACGACAATCGTTTCACTTAGATAACTCTAATCTGATAAAACAATGCAAGACATAATTATTTCTTTAATTAGGTAGATGTCGTTTAACCTTGCTATTGGACATGGTAAGTGTAAAATTTATCAGTTGCATAACCTCGCAATACACGCCCTTTTTCGACGAGACACATGTTTTCGCAGACTTCAAAGTTACGTCCATATTTAATTGACATTTTCCTAGTGAAAGAAAATATTCTGTGGTAGAGCCTTGCTTGACCCAGCGTGAATGGGCCCGCTCGACCTTGGAGGTTTTTTTTTATTGCGTATGGTGGCCGACGCGCCACGGCCTACCTGATGGTAAATGGCAACCGTCACTCATGGACTCAACTATACCAAGAGTATTGTCAAGCTGCTGCTCACTATTTCATTTCACAGACATGAAATGGAAGAATAAACGGCTGTCTACTGCTACAACCAAAACACACCGATGTGCTTCATGGCCGGTTACACAGGAGATAGTGGCACAAATACGCTCGGGCCCGATAGCAAGTGAGTACTCCCACTTGGTACCCAGCCGTACCAGCAGTAAAATTTACAAACCCACATTGTTTCAGCGAAGTGAATTATGACCTGAATCCATCTTGTTCTGAAGGAAGAACAGTTAGACAGTAATGGTTTGTAAAAATAAATTTAATTTGAATATCTTCGACCTCGCCCATCCCATCCGTTTTAATGGCCACATAGCATTCTGCGGAATGAAAGTGTGGGTGTACCTACAAGACCATAACACATATCGCCTCATAAGCTCTAAATCATAAGTTTATGAATATATTAGCTGTACTGTGGAATCTCTAAAATTCCACGCGATGTTTAATTCTACGGTCGATAAGTACGAATAATTGTACGTTTTGTGGCATTTCAGAAAAGTGAGAAGCTTATGTAATTCTCAGAACTATTTACTGGAAATATCTGTCTGCTAACAAATAATGTAAGTAGGTAATTTTCTCCTAGGCGAATTTGATGACGTCATCCAATGTTAATAGACTATCCAAACAGGGAGAACTTATACAATCACTTGCTCACCCGGAGAACTTCGTACCGCCATTTTTTTTTTGCTAATATTTTGCAATGAAAATTATTAAAGTACTAATATCGCTAATAGCAGCAGTTGAAGAGTGAAAATTTAGAATTATATGTATTTTTAATGCCGAATCATAAAAACATATTGTCCAAAAAGAAAAAATATTTTTTTGGGGGTGGACCACCCTTATCACTTAGGGTTTTTAAAAATAGTTTACATCCTATTCTCAGACCTACTGAATATAAATACAAAATTTCATAAGAATCGGTCGAGCCGTTTCGGAGGAGTATGGCGACAAACACTGTGACACTCGAATTTTATATATTATATTAGATTAAGACTATCATAAAGCTATAACAGTACATTACATCCTTACTAATATTATAAATGGGAAAGTGAGTCTGTATGTTACCCTTTTACACTGTAACTACTAAACCAATCATCATGAAATTGTGCATGCATATACTCGTAGTATGAAGCCTCGAAAAGGATATACGATTTTTATGCCGGTAAAATGAATGGTTCCCATGATTATTTGTGAATAAGGAAAAAGAGATTTTTGTACTAGCGGGAATCGAACCCGCGTCTTTTCCAATCCGGGGAAGTGCTCTAAGCCGCTGAGCTATAGTACAGATCCTTCGATCATCCCCAATTTCCTTATCACATTTGTCTTAACAACCACTAGCTAGTACAAAAAATCTCTTTTTCCTTATTCACAAATAATTTGTACTTTAAAAAGTGGCGGAGCATGTCAAGTGCTAAAAAGATATAAATCAAAAATGATTCCCATGAGATAGATATTTTTACATAGAAATAGTTAGTGGGCCGTAACGGTAGAGTGGTGTATTTTTTTATACTACTTGGGTGTTAAAGAAGCATAAGGCTCACCTGATGGTAAGCGGTTACCAAAGTCTATAAACGATAACATTAGCTATTGGGATGGATATATCCCACCTGAGGAATTACTCCCGCTTATCTCCAAGGAAAGAGATAGTAAGGAAAGCATAGGGGGGGTTATGGGTCTTCGGAGTTCTCACTCACCATATGAAACACATCTGTAGAAATATCTACCGTTGTTAAACGCTGGTCTTTTGTGAGAGGGTGGTACTTAGCCGATTGAGCCTGCCCATGCATGTTGAGATAAGCAAGGCTCAACCTATTTTTATTTTCTAATGTCCACGCGGATGGAGTCGCGGGCAGCAACTAGTCTTGCTATAATGTCATAGTAAATTGCCGAAAATTATAACTGTTTAGAAAAAGAAACTACATTTATCTCATAAATAGTTTCAAATTGAGTAGTTATGTTCCTAAATTTCAGCGGAAATAATTTTTGGACAGCTCGTAATCGTATTGCACCACGCTTATTATACAAGATTACTCGGTGTGACATAATTATGATAGTAGAAATATGAGACATATCCAAAATACTATCATTTCTCGTTGATGATCGTCTTCCTGCTCTTATAAAGGGAAAGAAAGAAAGAAAATATTTATTTCTTGCCACACAACCAAGTATAAAATAAAACAAATTGTGAAACTTAATTATAACCAAAAAATAAAAACAAATAATACTATAATTTTACTATAACCAAAAAAAATAAAATAAAATAGTCTCAGCAATACAGTGGTAAGTGTGACAGAAAAAGGGCATAGTTCAGCTTGTTTTGTGATGGTTGCATCACAAAAGCAAAAGCACAAAAGCAAAAGCAGCAATACCCCTCTTTCTTACGCTTGACATCAACCGTAAGCGTCTTGCTCACGTAAATAAAACAAAAAAAAAAGGGGTCAGTGCATATCTCACTAGTTTATATATACGAGCCCCGATGCAAAATAGTTCGTCTAGTGTGAAATTTTCTCTGTGAGATTTTTTCTAACTTCATTATTTTTGTATATCTATATAAAATATTAAGCTGTTCTACTATCGCATGTCGCGTCACTTATGCCATTTTTTAATTATGAACCAATAAACTATTTTAGCTTTTTAAATTTATACATATCCTGTTTTAAATTCGAAGAAGTTATAAGCAAAATAGTTCGTCTAATCGTTAATCGATGCAAAAGAGTTCGTCTATTGGTGAGTTAAATAAGATTATTCCTTCTTTGTACAAATATGTTGCATAATTTAAATTTGTAAAAGTAATTCTGTGTCATTTGTCAAGTGAGACAGTATACATTCTGAAAATTTCAGTTTTTTTCATTAGTTTTCAAATAACAATGGGTCGTGGCAAACCTGTGTGTGAAGAGCTTCGAAAGCGAATAGTTTGTGGGGTCGATGCTGGCAAATCAAGTTACCAAATATCTAAAGACTTGATACTTCCCAGGTCTACAGTCCAATCTATCATTCAGCACTATAAAAATAATAGAACGAGTTCTTGTTTGAAGAAAACTGGTCGACCACGCATCACAAGTGTAGTAGAAAACAGATTCCTGAAGAAAATTATCAAAAATAATCGTCGTGCTCGAGCTGGAGAACTCACGGCGCAATGGAAGGACATTATTCACAAAGACAGTCACAGTCGCTCGTCCGGCATTCTTTCCACATGTCCGAACCATCGGAGCATTCCCTTTCGCATCTTTACACCAATACTCTCTTTCATACCTACTCGCTCTCTTACGTCGTTGTTACGAATGCAGTCAGTCAGCCTCACTCCACAGATTCTCCGCAGAGATCGCATTTCGACCGCATTGATTTCACTCTCATGCTCCTTTTTGTATACCCAACTCTCGCTTCCATATAATAACGTTGGGACAAGCACTGCGTTGTGTATTGCGACACGTGCCTTCTGGCTGAGTTGGTGGCTGCCGAGAAGTTGTCCCCCATATCATACATTTAATAGATAGAAAACACCCAGACGCAGTACAAATATCTGTGTTCATCACACAAATAATTGTCCTGAGTGTGAATCGAACCCACGACCGTGCACGACGTGCACGGAAGTCGGTTACACTACCGACTACGCCACGGGGCCCGTGACTAGTGATGAGTAAACAACACTAATGTTCAGAATTTAAAAAAATGCATTCTATGTACTGATAGTAGTATTGGTCTTGTACAGTACGGGTTAGACAGCATCAGACTTAACAAGTTGTCGAGAAAATTTCTCAGATACCTAATGCAGGTTTCAGACTTATGTATTCAAAATTTCATGAATATTGATTCAGTAAATTTTATTAAAAAAGAACGAACTTAGGAATAATCCTTGTATCGCGGAGGACTTTACAAACATACAATTTCACGGACACAAAGTAAACCCAGACTCAGAACAACCATTTATGGATCACACAAAGAGTTGTCCTGTGTGAGAATCGAACCCACAACACTCGGGCGGGAGGTCGGTGTCCAAACCACTCCGCCATCTGAGCAGTCAATTACATCGTGAAAGCATACGAAACAAACACACTCCTTTTAGTATTTTTTTACAATATAAGTATTTTTTTATAATATAAGTGTTTTTTACATTATTGTATTAACATATAGATATAAATTTAAAAAAAACCGGCTCGAAATTTACACTAAGTAGACAAAAGCTTATTGATAAGGATGACACCACAGCCAGCAACGTAGGCTAAATACTGGCAGCGTTTACATTTTTTACTTGCTACTTTTATTTTGGAAGAAGAATTAGGGTTCCAGGCTAAAAAAAATCGGCCAGAGTCGCAGGCAGTAGCAGTTGATAATATTTACTAATTTGGTGCGTATCCCGTATTTATTATTAAAGAGAGTATTTGTGTAAACATGCAAAAGGGAATGCTTCGATGGGACATGTGGAAAGAATGCCGGATGAGCGATTGGTTAAGAAGATATACAATGCGAAATTGGAAGGATGTAGGCACAGGAGGAGACTGAGACTCACCTACCTAGACCAAATCGTTCATGTATTTAAGGAAGTCAGGACACGAGTCAAGACTCTCCGAAATCGGCGAGCGTGTATGAAGGGAATTATGAATGTTGTATGTTGTTGAATAGAGCACACACACCTTTTGGCACTGTTCTGTCTGCCTACCCCGCAAGGGAGATAGCGTGACGATAAGTAAGTAAGTATTTATTTTATACATAATATCACAAGCAGATAGTTGATTGCCATCCTAAGGTACATACTTAAACGTAATCCCTTCCCTCAATCAAGTTTTACGACTCATGTGGGTGGGCGAACAGCTGTTACTTTTTATGTTTTTCTCTGACTCGGCCTCAGTGTACATACATATTTTAATAGTATCTTATTTTGGGCATCTAGATTGCCAAACTATGGATACGAAAGGACTATAATTTCATATCTGATGTCATCATCATGAACTCATTAATTTCGTATGTCACTAACGCCTAATATCGCGGCTAATCTGCTGAGAAATGCTGCTGAGAATGATAGACAAGGATTGTTTCCGTATTTTTCTATTCATTTAAGGAACGTCAAATGCTAGATTAAAATATAATATCCCGATAAAATAAAATTATTTTGCGTGGAGACTAGTTTTGCAACAAAAACCGGCCAAAGAGATGCGTTACCAACAAGCGAAACATATTAAACGCTTTCTACAGCAAGGTTATAGGTCTGTAAATAAGCTATAGCTTAGTTAGATAAAACTATTTGTTTTGGCTAGGACAGTGAAACCACGAGACACAGCTAGTTAAATATATCTGATAGTAGGTGTATAGTGACTAAGTAATAATCGTAAGTAAAAATCGTAAGTTAAAATAATCTGTGTTGTGGCTGGGTTCAGGGTTAGTGAGGTCGGTTTTACCTAAACGATTACTAGTAAAAAATACAACTTCCCGGCCCTTGCCAATTTCTAGGCACTGAATTAAAATTTAGCTAAAAGTGACAGGCAAGTATGGTAGGTAATTATATCGCGGAATGGGCCGGAGATAACCTACTTCCCCACTCTTTCTACTATGATATGGTATATGGTTACTGTAGCGGATGATATAGATGTTAGGAATAATAGAGACAGCTTGGGTGTGCGTAGGTATGAGACGCTCTACCACTGAAGGAATGTAATATGGTTCCAGTGGCCTGCCAATGAAGGCGGAGAAACGACAGCACACGGCGGGTTTATTTAGTGGGTGAGGGCCCCACACTACCCTGTTCGTTGCCCTGAACGACGGGGTGTGCGGCTACGTAGATTTTTTCCCGCCTAAACAAAAAAAAAGGTATGAGACGCTCTCGATGTACTTCGATGGTCAAGCTCACTTCAGCTGCACTATTTCATACATAGACACGATATTTTAATTTTCTTACTATAGGACGTTGTTACACTTTTGTAGCGTGGCGTACAATTGTAATCTTTTAGTATATTTGACTGGAAATTAATATTTCCTGTCAAATGGAGTTTTATCTTGCCATTATTAACCCCGTATGTATGTAGATTTCGACTTAGGAAAGTAAGCAGACAATCAATAGCAATATAATAAAACTGGTAGTTTGGTGTTAAGTGGAACTTAACTCATTTATTGGACCCCGAACGGGTAGGTATCATCGTTTATTGTTAGTCTGTTTTTGTGAAAGCTGCTACTTCAAGCGCGTGTTTATTTTTATTTATTTTCTTTACTTATGCGAAATTGTACTTATTTTTCTAAAATAAGTAACCTAAAATAGTCCAAATCGGTCTAACCCTTCTAGATATTAGCCGACACAAACAGAGGAAAAAACTGATAAATTTGTAGTTTGTTGTAAGTCGTATATTATATACTTTCACATGCATTTAGTAAAATTATTTATACGAGTGGTCGTCCAGTGGTCAACATTCGACTATACCGATCATAGAGTAACTTATTTATACTGAGGAATACCGACCGTATACATACAATTGAACCTATAACTATAAAATTTATTTTTATTGATATAATTTATTTCTAATGCATGTTATATAAAAATATTATGTTACTGCACTCCTTCTCCATTTAAACTTTAACTGTGCTAAATCTCACACTTCCCGATGGGCGCAATGTGCTAAAAAAGGAGTACCTACAAAGATTTTTCTTCACGTATTAATATATTGCCGTGTGGGGCCGGCTTTAGAATTGTCCCACCCCTCTCCACCCATGGGAGTCGTAAAAGCCGACTGAGGGAATACCGAGGGAGTGGGCAGCAGCACTCCGTCGCGTATTAACAACATCCACTGCGATCGCCAACCCGCCTGCCAAGCGTGGTGATTACGGCACTATCCCCCATTCTTGGGGAGGCTTATGTCCAGCAGTGGACGTTAAAAGGCTGATGGATGGATTAATATATAGATTATTATTTAGACATTACAAACAGACACTTCAACTACATTTATTCTTTTTATCCATTCATTCATAGATTCACGTTATTTTCAGAGGGGTAGGCAGTCTTCCGCTTACTTGCGCCTGAGGCCGCCCTATCTGAGACTGCGGGTGGATGGAACAGGGAACGTCCGCCACCCGCAAGGCCTCCCGTGAAGGTGCTACGCTCCGTGTGCGGATGCGTTGCTCAGTAGAGGGTACCCGAAAGGGTAAGCCGCTGGCAGACCACTGAAGTAATGCAACATAGTACCGGTGGCCCGCCAACACAGGCAGACAGACGGCACACGGCGGGTTTCTTTTGTGGGCGAGAGCCCCAAACTACCCTGTTCGTTGGGGTGTGCGGTTAGGTACATTATTTCCCGCCTTATAAAAGGCAGTCTTCCACTGCACATATTATTATTTATAGAGAATTTTCTCGCACAAAGAAAGTGTTCTCCCCCCCCCTTTTCAGGTGGGATCATCTGCTGTCAAAACAATAATATAAAGCCTTGCTTTCCTAGCGAATATACATTTCTCTATAGATGTAGGTATTCAATCTTCATTAATAAAAAAGCCGTCTCGCAAGTAATAATAGGAGACGATTTAATAAACATTTCCCCGCTGTTTATTATATGACATAATCCAGTAAATTGGTAATTCTCGTGTGTGATAAAGACAAGCGTGTATTATATTATGCTTATGTGAACATATTGTGGTGTAGGGTATGACAGTTTGTACATGCTTGAGAAACTCAATTTCGTCTTATATCGAGCAATAATGATGATTGTTCGTTCGTCAACCAAGACGTTAAGAATTAAGTTCGTCAACCAAGACGTTAAGAATAATGTTTTATCGAAATTCGCAGTCCCGAGCAATTGCCACGTTGGCTGAATTGGGAAAGCATCTGGACGGTGTCCAGGAGATGCAGGTTCAAATCCTGCTCGTGACTGTTATTTTAGATTTCACATTTACACACTTTGTGTTAATCCTAAGGAGTCGGAAAATTTCATATCCTCTTTTTGATGTTCTATGTAACTAACTATATATGAGGTTAATTAATTATAGAGCGTGAGCTACGCCTTTTTAAGGGTGCGTACCCTTTGAGGGCTTATCCGGCTTACATGAGATCATATAATAATATTTATATACCCGTATGTTGTAGTACGATAATTCAAAACGTAATGTGTATAAAATTCTATTAATATTATGAAGTTCCGCGTGACACTACTATTGTCATCGGTTATATTATACTTAGATAACTAATCGTGTAATTTGTTACTGCCTCAGTGGTAGCAGCAGTTATAGCAGTAATGTAGTCGCACCACAGTTTATGATTCCCGGATTCGAATCCTGTGTTGAGATATCAAAAATTTATTCAGGTTTTCTTTAAAAATGTTCTTAATGGCAGCTAACAATTAGAAAGCTGGCGGTTTTCACTCCTTTGCCTTGGAAATCACGTAAAGCCGCCTGGTCTCTCTCCGTTCGTGTCAAGAACACCTTCACTTCACTAACTCCTTATAACATCAGCTTTTTGCCAGTGAAAGTCTCTTCCAAATCTGTCCAGCTATTCCGGAGATTAGCCGGAACAGACAGACAGAGAAAAAGTTTTAAAATTGTTATTTTTTGACGTGATAACGTTTTATAAATCGATGAATGCCGGCTGCAAGCACGAATAAGTGTCACGTTCTGAAAAATGTATGGCGACCGATGCATTGTTTGTGAAACTCTCAGAAAACATATTATGTGACGTTATCACGTAAACTTATCGTCCGTAAAACGACTTTGCAGACAACCATATAGTTTTTAATAAGTACCTAACCTATATACTCATTATGCATTTTGTAAAAAGCCGTTATATATAGACAAACAGATATTCCAATTGTATTTATCTATATAGATTACGGTTTTAGCTAGTTTACTGCAACATTAGGTATTGTTCACGTACAAGTTTGTCCCCGCACATGTCACTTTCACGCGCCCTCCCTTTTCTCAACGGGTTTATGTTTAGTGTGTGTCATTATTTACAATGTCGAGTTTAGACTTTCTTCTTAAACAAACAATATTTTAAAACCCTTTAGGAGGTTGTAAGTTTCATAATTAGGCGTTGCTAAACGGTTTCAAGGCAAGTGCTCACGAATAATGCACTTTTTACACACTACTAATAGACTAAAATAAATGATCACAAAGTGCGATATTGTGAAATTGAAAATAATAGTCACGAGCAGGATTTGAACCTACATCTTCAGGAATATCGTCCAGATGCTTTGCCAATTCAGAGACATCCGCTCGGGACTTCACTATTAATTTCGATAACACATTTCTTCTTCGCGGGTGCGCCCGCGCCCCACATATAGATTCCTCAGATGTGTTACGAGTTACGACGTATACTGATATAACTTACCCCCCAAGTAACAACAGTATTCGCAATTATTTGCATCACATTGTACCACTTGATGATGGTCTTTAGCTTGTAAGGTTTCCTGTCCCTCATATAAGTAGGTAGTATCACTTTGATGAGTATCAAGTAGGTCACGGCGATGGATGCTGGCAACACTGGTGACGACATCAACTGCCAATCATTGACTCGGGGGTCTGTTAAGAAGAAATAGTTATAGAGTTATTATTTTTCATTTTAACATGTCTCTTCTCTTTAGCATTTGTATGTTTTTTTAATTCTACTTCCTTAGTAATTGTGTTGTTAATATTATGTTCTACTTTTTAATTCAACTAGCTGTCAAAGCGTGTTTTTTTAAACTATATTATCTATAATATAATTTCTGAATTATCGGTTTGTGTTCAATGGGCTTAAGTAATGTTTTTTATAGAGCTGATAGGCCGCGTATACAAGTTTTAGTTTTGTTATCAGGGTTTTGGCTGTGCCGTTATATTGTCACAAAAAAAATATATTAAAGCGGTGCAGACCAACTACGAAACTGTTGCAGTACAACAATATTGATGCAAGTTGTGTCCTTAATTGTAGCGAAGAATTTCAGCTACATCAGTACCTAATATTATTACACGATCTAGCATTGAAAAAATCTACTTTGCTCAAATTGACCTAGTTTTTGAAACGTTGCAAATTGCACAGATTTAATTTAAGGTTCTTTTTTGAAATCTGGTTCGGTACAGTGTCATCCTTACTAATAGAAAAGATGTGAATATGAGTTTACGCTCTCATCCCGTAATTAGTGAAACAGCATGTAATTTAATACTTTCTGATATTTACGCGAAAGTTACACATTTTGAAGTAAAACTACGCTTACGGAATCTATCGCGTTTACTTGATTTTACTACTATCCCGACGTTTCGAATACTTTACAGCATTCATGATCACGGGTGGACTTAGATCATAGACGTCCAAGGCTGATATGTTATTTCAACAGTTTCATCTACCCACAGTATATGATTTTACAACATTTTTGGTTTATTTATTTTAACCCACCTAATAATCGTTTAGAAACAGTGCCTGAAACAGCCTGTATGTAATTTTGCATTCATATAGTTTAGATCATAGAGAAGGACATATGTTACTTTTCATTCCGGAAAAATGAATAGTTGCCGTGGAATAGCTATATTTAGATAAATATATCGTCCTTTACATCACATTAATTAAGTATATTCTGAATTCCACTTTCGAGTGGATACCCTCCGTTCGCGGAGTCTCGGATAGAATCTCGTATTAATTATTTATTCTTCGAAGCGATTGCTCTCAGACCGCCGCCGCATTGCAAACAACTTTGAACACTGTCCTTTTCCTTAAAATAAATATACATCAAACGTAATTTACTTTACAAATTACCCTCACCTATATTTTTATATGGCTTTTTGGGATTAATACGTCCATTCCGGGAATATTCCCCGATTATACTCTTATAACTTTTAGGTTTTCATGGGGCCATGACAATGTGTTCAACACGTAAAGGGCCTTAGGTTGTTTTAACATATTATACTGTAATAGGACCTAATTTTTTGTAGTGTTTACGCCTTTTCTTTTTTTCACGGACACAAAGTACACCCAGACTCAGAACAACCAATTGTGGATCACACAAAGAGTTGTCCTGTGTGGGAATCCAACCCACAACACTCGGGCGGGAGGCCGGTATCTAAACCACTCCGCCATCTGTCTCACAACAAAACAATCATAATAAGGGTTCAGTGCACTGCGGTACTCTAATTCGTCGGATGCGCATGCGCACGTTCCATAACCATTACTATTAATATATCGGCATAAATTAATCTCGGAACGTTATTGCAACATTCAACAAAAGCTCATTAAATAAAATAATCATCATTATTTTGTAACAGTGTTACAAGTGAAAGGATCACTTGTGTTGTGCATTTGCGGGCTAGCCTTTTGTATGTCCTTAGTTCCATACTTAATGTAATTATATGATATATGATTTCGAATTTTATGACTGTGAATGAATTATTATTTAGAGATTGGATTACTTTTGGAAGACTAGACTCCTAAACTAGAGTACTTTCGACATTGGATTTGTAAAAATATAGCTGTTAATTTTGGAAGCCTAGATTCCTAGACTACTTTCGGTTTGGCGAATTTTACATGGGTAAAATCTTATCTGTGCGCGCGAAATTACTAACACGGCTTTTCTAATAATACCTGTACAACGCCATCTATCGAAACGATTCGTACTACATAGTTTAAGTTAGTTACATATCCAGATCTATTTAGATACATAAAAACTATATAACTGTCATAGGAATGTATTGTTTATCTTTTAAGTTTTTGATTGTCAGGTTGGTTAAACAGTAATGTAAGAATGCTTGGCAGGAACATTTTAATGCACTATTGAAGTAATGTAACATAGTTCCAGTGGCCCGCCAATAGAGGCGGAGAGCCGGAACACTGTGGGTTTATATAGTGGGCCCGACACAACCCTGTTCGTTGCCCCGAACGACGGGGTATGCGGTTAAGTACATGTTTTTCGCCTTAACAAAAAAAAAGGAGTGTTTTGATGAAAGGTCGAGAAGGGCATTTGGTATAGAATTATCCATCCATCAGCCCTTCAACGTCCACTGCTGGACATAGGCCTCCCCAAGAAATGGGGGATAGTGCCGTAATCGCCACGCTTGGCAGGCGGGTTGGCGATCGCAGTGGATATTGTTAATACTCGAGGGAGTGCTGCTGCCCACTCCCCCGGTATTCCCTCAGTCGGCTCTTACGACTCCCGTGGGTAGAGAGGGGTGGAACAATTCTAAAGCCGGATAGAAGTATCCAGCCAGAAATATTCCAACACCCGTGGATAGATGACACAAACATTGTAGAAAATACCAAAACATGTTTCTTAGATTAAGATCGGGGCACATTCCGTCAACAAGCTCGCATTTTGATGAAAAAATTCCCATCGCCTAATTGTAATTATTGTGGAGTTATTGAGGATGTTCATCGTCTATTGATGGGATCGCACAGATGGCGGAGCGGTTTAAATACCGGCCGAGTGTTGTGTGTTCGATTCCCGCACAGGAAAACAGTGATCCAAAAAAATTTGTTCTTTAAAGTAGCTTAGCATGTCAAGTGGTAAAATACAGATCAAAATATTCTCTAAATAGATAAAAAAAGTTTTCGCTTGTTTTTTTTTTATCCTCTGGTAAGCACTGTTTTGCCCGCGTCTTAAAACTTCGATCAGAGAGAGAACTAAAAATCATCTGACAGATAGCTTTAGTGTCACCCAAGACATTAAGAAGGAACGTGTTATCGAAATTCATAGACACGAGCAGATGTCACCATGGCAGAATTGGCAAATCATCTGACGGTTTGCCAGGAGATGCAGGTTGATACAGGGTATGACTATTATTTTCGATTACACGAGTCAAGCGATGTAACCTGCCCATTGCCACACCCGGTGGGCTATGTCGGCTACTCCCGTTCTCATACGGATCTTATCACGTAGAGAGATCCCAAGCATAGCCCGCTCCATGGCACGCTGAGCGACTTTGTGCCTTGATATAAGGCCAACATTCAGAGACCTAAGCTGTGTGGGGCCGGCACCAAGAATAGCTCAACCCCGTCTCTTCCTATGGGAGTCGTAAAAGCCGACTAAGGGATCACCGGGGGACCGGGCAGCAGCGTTCCCCTGTGTACTAAAAACATGCGACGCCACTGCGATCGCCAACCCGCCTGCCAAGCGTGGCGATTATGGTAAAACCCTCATTTTGGGGAGGCCTATGTCCAGCAGTGGACAATGAAAGGCTGATGGATTGGATTGGATTCAGAGACCACACCTCTGTTCCGTAAGTCATCACCGGTAACACACACTGGTCGTAGACCTTCGTCTTCAGAGACTGTGGAATATAGGACAAGATCTTGTTTTAAGTTATGCTATGTTATATAGGACATGCGTCTCCTCTCAAAGTGAGGAGAATCTTGGTCATAATTCACCACGCTGACCCATTAATTGTTTGATAGCTATTGATTAGACTTAAAATATGGTATACAAGAGTAGTTACCATATCGGCAACCAGATAATTATGTACTGCCTCGGTGGTGTAGCGGTAATGTATGCGACTGCTAATCGCACATGCAATCTTATTGAGCTTTTTCCTAAAAAGAAAAATTCTCAGTAGCAGTCCGGAGTTTGGAAATGAGCCCGGTAGACGTCAATAGGCTCGCCCCCTATTACGTGGGACTTAAACATAGCTGGCGAATCGTGGGTGTGTAATACACCTCTGCCTACCCCTTCGGGGAATACAGGCCTAAATAAAACATTTGAATTTAATAGGAAGACAAAGAGCAAAATTATATTTACTTTGTAATATATTTTAGTAAGTAATTATAATTTAAAACCCCTCACTTGAACTTTGGAGCAGCTATTGAATAACTTAGTTGAAGTTACTCAGCAAATTGAACAGTCCAAAGTACCTACTGGAAACTGGAAAATAGACAACAGCTAGTCACGTAGAATATCAATCTATAGAGCTACTTTGATGAAAGTTCTAAGAAATAATGTGTTTTAATAAACTTCCTTCATCTATACAAACAAATGCAGTTGACGTGCCTGTTTTTAATGTAAAAATAACACTTACTGAATACATATGAAAGAATATAAGTTACATATAACAAAATAGTAATTTTTCAGTTTTTGTCTATCTGTCTGTTTGTTCCGTCTAATCTCCCTCCGGCTAACGGCTAGCTGTTATAAAAATTAACTAAAGCTACTTTATTTTCTATAAATAATTAGGATTCCGCACAAAACGGAAAATAATTAAACACAAAGTGAAAAATGTGAAATCGAAAATAACTGTCACGAGCAGGACTTGAACCTGCATCTCCTGGATACCGTCCAGATGCCTTGCCTATTCAGCCATCGTGACAATTGCTCCTGACTGCTAATTTCGATAACACATTCATAAAACGTCTTTGGGTGACGATTTTTCACTTTGTGTTTAACGTATAGTGCTAAGCATGTCAAATGCTAAAAATATCTAAATATGGAAAATAATTATTTTCAACACGGACGTGCTAATTGCTATTTCTTTAATTTAAACTGCCTCTGTGGTGCAGCGGTAGTGTAAGCGACTGCTAATCAAGAGGTCTCGGGTTCGATCCCCGGGTCGGGCAGTGTTATTGAGGTCTTTCGTAAAAAAGAAAGATTCTCTGTAGCAGCCCGGAGTTTGGAAATGTGCCTGGTAGACGTCAATAGGCTCGCCCCCTATTACGTGGGACTTAAACATAGCTAGCTAGTCTTGGGTGTGTAATACACCTCTGCCTATACCTTCGGAGAATACGGGCGTGATGCTATGTTTATGTATGTTTTAAACAATACGAAAGTAAATGTTGGTAAACGTTACTGTGTGGCGTTTTGCTGTAAGTACTGCCCGAGATGCAGCACTAATGCGACAGCAGTAATTGTAGCAGATCTAAGCAGTATTTTTATAAATGTAACGCTCACAATAGATGATTGAGCCTTGTTGTATTTGTCATACACCCAAAGTCAAAGTAGGTACATCCTAGTTTAGCAATTGTTCATAAATATATCATACAAATAGCTGTGCAGTAGGAATCGAACCAGTATATAACTTAATCAAA
This sequence comes from Leucoma salicis, assembly GCA_948253155.1. Classification (NCBI taxonomy): domain Eukaryota; kingdom Metazoa; phylum Arthropoda; class Insecta; order Lepidoptera; family Erebidae; genus Leucoma; species Leucoma salicis. Next base: position 3,841,307 of record OX411820.1, on the reverse strand, counting down.
TTGGTATTTTTAATTTAATATATTGTTTGATGTACAGACGTTCCGATTATATAATGCGTATTTAATTCATTAGGTAACATATTTTAAAATGCAAAACAATTTATTTATTTAAATATATATAAAGTATGCATTGTTCAGATTCAAATTGTTAATGATATGTATTTAGATATATCAAAGTTCAATGTTATTGCAAGAACAAAGCTAAATTTGTTCTAGCAATAACATTGAACATATTGGTTTAATAATTGTTGAAAAGAAAATTCTAGCGATATTTCAAAAATAGGTCGCTTTAGCAAATGATCCATCTTTACAAAAATACAATTACTCGTAATGCTCACAAAGTGCACCCAGACTCGAAACAACTTTACACTGCACAAATGGCGGAGTGGTTTGTCTCCCGCCCTAGTATGGCCGATCCATTTCCCACACAGGAAAACTCTTTGTGTGATCCACAAATGGTAATTCTGAGTCTGGGCGTACTTTGTGTCCGTGAAATTGCGTGATACAAAGATTATTCCTTAGTGCAGGGTATGTTCTAAAAGAACAAACCATTATTTTGTAGATCATTGTTCTGTCTATTAAATGAATCCGCAAAACTTGGCACGTAAGGTTGGTATCTAAACCACTATCTAATTTAGGTACGCCATCTGTGCAGTTAGTTCCTGCGCAGAATATAATTTTCTACATACTATAAATTCATCTCTGTACATCACGCACAGTTAAAAATGCGCGGTTGCCATAGAAGTTTATTTATTGTTGTCTCATAAAATTTACTCTGGTATTACGAAATGCCAGTCCATCCACCTTAATGGCGGATTTCCCTCTAACTACTGTGGTATTTATGAAATATTTTTGTGTTTATGACCAATTATGACGTACCGATGTTTGTGATTACGAACGTTATAAGAATCGCTGGTTCATATTCATATGCATAAATTAAAAATCTCACTTTGTTTTAAAGAGACATTTCCGAATATATAATCTTCTCTTTCCTCCACAAGTCTTCATACGCTCTGTAGTTGTGCACCAATTATCCCAACATCATCATCTTCCTAGCCATATCCCAAAATATGAAGGGGTCGGCTTCCGATTTGTTCGGTTTCAACTTAGCAGCAGTTTTTATTCGAAGACTGCCTATCTGACCTCAGCGACCAGTTCTCACAAGTGGGACGACTGGTGACGACGGAACAAAATCGAGTTCAGATTTTTGATGAGGAATTGGACAACCATTTTTTCAAACCATTACTGTCATACTATAGCTGCGAGTCTCCTCTCTATAAGGGAAGGGATTCACGCTGTAGTCCACCATGCTGACCCAGTGCGGGTTGGCAGATAGATGGTTTGTGAACCATCGAGAAAACCTTTTAGGCATGCAAGTTTTCTCACGAAGTTTTGCATCACCGAGTAGAGATAATTTGTAAACAAGTTTGTATTTGTTGATGTGAAACATCTAATGCGGAGGGAGGGCAAAATCACCTGTTAGCGTCGCGACGCTTTTATTATACCTACATGTCCCGTTCAAATCTTGCAAATTAAATTTGACACACTTCCCGTTCACGTTCTTTTTTGAGAACTCTTTAATTAAATAGCGCACCTCCATCGAGTTAGGGCTCGTTTGAATTGCCTTGACTAGTACTCCAGTCCTAGATGATATCAAGGGTCTGATGATGGAGCTGGAAGGTGGCCATAGGACTCCGTTAAAAAAGACATAACCCCATCGAGTTTGGGCTCGTATGATTCATCTTGACGAGTACTTTCTTTCTAGATGGTATCCAAGGTCTGATAATGGAGCTGGAAGGTGATCACAGTAACTCTGTAATGAAACGACGAAACTCCATTGAGTTTGGAATCGTTTGATTCGTCGTGACGAGTACTTTGTATCTAGATGGTATTCAGGGTCTGATAATAGAGCTGGAATGTGGCTATGGGTACTCGGTAATTAAAAGTCCCAACCCATCGATTTAGGGCTAGTTTGAGTTATCTTGAATAGTACCATAGTCCTAGATGATATTCAGGGTCTGATAATGGAGCCGGATGGCCATGGGCACTATGTTATAAAGCACGCCAATCCTATCAACTTTGGAATCTTTTAATTCGTTTTGACAAGTATTTCGGTCCTATATGATATCCAGGGCCTGATGATGATTTATATCCATATCCGTTATTTTACACGTGTCATAATTTTATACAAGCACATTGAAAAAGTATTTTATTAGTAGTTCTACAAAATAATTTCGATGTTTTCACATCTGGTAGACGTCCCGCGACGTCTAATATTTTTTTTAGAATACTTCTGTAAGTATTCTAAAAATAATTTCGAAACGTCAAAAGGTGCCATGACTGGGGATTAAAAGCGATGCCTTTGCCTTTGATGTGCGAAGGTTTACCGATAGCGAATAGGTTGTTTGTGTTTAGTCTGCCGAATTACCGAACGATCGTTTAATGGAAAAACTTTTAGAGGGAAATTTTTAGAATTTTACTTTACTAACATTAATTCTATACACGTAAACTGATATACAAGATTAAACTGTACTTATAATTATATAAGTTATTAGACTACTTTAATTGATTAATATTATACTGTCTGATAAAATAATTAAAAAATAAACCAGCCAAGTGCGAGTCGGACTCGCGCACGAAGGGATTGATTAGGTAATCTCTGTAACCATGGTGTTTGGCTGTTACCAAATTTTGCAAGTAAAATTTGACTCATTTCGTGGTTTTCAACTTAGACTTAGATGTGCATAAAGAAACAGTTTTAAATGTAAGGAATTATGTTACCATTAGAGTCATTCGAGGTAACTGCGCAGTGGGTAAGCGTGCGCAATCGCATATATTTAGGACTAAAATGAATGGGTTTGCGCACTTTTACCCACTGCGCACATTTGCCATGAAATTATTTATTATTAAAGTGAATATATAACTAAATATTCTGTGAATATTTCAAGCGTCTACCTGTTGCCGTTATCAATAGCGAGCAAAAAAGGGCAAAAAAAAATCACGTTTGTTGTATGGGAGCCCGCCTTAAATATTGTTTTTTTTTTTGTTTTTAGTATTTTTTGTTATAGCGGCAATGGAAATACATCATTTGTGAAAATTTCAACTGTCTAGCTATCGCCGTTCTTGAGATACAGCCTGGTGACAGACGGACGGACAGACAGACAGACAGCGAAGTCTTAGTAATAGGGTCCCGTTTTGACCCTTCGGGTACGGAACCCTAGAAAGGAGAGGGGTTAAGCTTTTTGTGATCTTTATATGTGGCAAGGACATGTGTTGCAGAGGGACAAACGGCATCTGGCGAAAATAGTTGTACCCAAGCCCGAATGTACAAAAATTAAGAGAAACACTGGATGAAAGTAAATAGATAATGCAATAGATGCCGTAAAATATGATCCAAAAGGGCGCATGCTTGGAACTAGCAGTAATTATGTAGTATATGGATAATCGCCATATATCCTAGGCTAGACTACCAGATTTAAAAATGCAATATTTAAGTAACATTAAAATATTTTGTTATTTTTATACATCTACTTGCTGACCCGGCAAACTTCGTACTTCTTCGTTTTTTTGTGAATATTTGTAATTTACTAAAAAAAACGTGATATTCGATTAGATAGTTTCGGAGTTCATCGTAAGCAACAACGTGACACGAGAATTATATAATATATATTAAACATTTGACATGCCCAGCTATGCTATATTTACCAGAAAACAAAGTGCGAAAACGTGAAATCGGAAACAATAGCCACGAACAGAAATTGAGATTGTGAACCTGTATCTCCTGAATAACCAGACGGTTTGCCAACTAAATGATCGTGATACTTTTTTTTATTGCTAGCGATGGTAGACGAGCCATGGCCCACCTGATGATAAGTGGTAATCGTAACTCATGGACTCAACTATACCAAAAGTATTGTCAACCCGCTGCGCACAATTTTATTTCTCAGATTCATAGTCCGTCACCACACGGAAAAAAGCTTGCCATTATAGTGGCTACTAGTAAGTATGATTGTACTACCTGCTCTTTCGTAAAAGACGACATTATATGCTCGTTTCACGACATCCATGTTGTCACGCCTTTCCGCGTCGCGTCTTAATCGATACTGATGAAAATTAACTAGATCGTGAATTTCCATTGAAATGAACATTAATTATAATATACTAGCTGACCCGATAGACATTGAGCTCTTGGCTATGAATATTCAATTACTTGCGAACTGTCAAAAGCGCGAAGTTAAAATTATCATTAAGTTTTCTGAAATTTTCCAATTTTCTGCGGTTTTTCTTATTTTTTCTTTCCGTAAGAATCTTTTACAAAATAAATTATTTAACTTAAAAAAAAGATAAATGAAGTCGGTAAGTAATTCTCAAGTTATGGCGTGACCATGGAAAATAGGGTTTAATACATTTTTTAATATATTATAATTTTTTTTAATTCCTGGATTATGGTTATGATTATTTTAATGCATTTTTATTACCTAATGTGTCTTTATTAGGTAACTAGCTCTACAAAGTACTAGTACTTTACAAAGGCTAGCTTTTAGGTTATACCAGGTAAGATAAACCAGTTTTTAAGGCTAATCAAGAGCTGTCAAATAAAAAAAGATTTATTATAATCCATACAGTAGTTATTGGGTGATGCCTAAACAATATACAAAAATTCTAAAGAAAAAAAATGTATTGGGCTCAGACATGCATAAATAGTTCTATCTAATACTTACAGTATTTTTTATCTGTAATTTATAGACACAGCACTTTTACAGTTTTATAATAAAATAGTCATAGCCAGTGGCTCCGCCGCAGACTACTCTAGTTATTAGGTTATATCTCAGGTTCCCTGTATAGTAGGAGGATAAAACATATACCAGTATTTAAGTCTCATCAAGAGATATCAAAAGTATTTCCACCAAATCCATACGGTCGTTTTTTCGTGATGTGTGGGCAAACAAACAGATAAACAGACAAAAAAAATCAAAAAAAAAATACTTTCTGTTCCAAGATGCCAAAATAGCTTTATACAGTATTTTTTCCTCAAATATCATAAATGACATAGCTCTGTACAGCTTATAATACTTTCTAACATTTACGCGAGTTTTACACATTTTGAAATAAAACTACGTTTACGGAATTTATTGCGTTTACTTGTTTTTATACTATCCCGACGTTTCGAATACTTTACAGCATTCATGATCACGGGTGGACTTAGATGGTAGATGTCATAGAGTAAAGTAATCATTTTGGTAGATGTCCAAAGCTGATATGTTATTTCAACGGTTTCATCTACCCACAGTAATATGATTTTACAAATTTTTGGTTTATTTATTTCAACACACATAATATTCGCTTAGAAACACAATTAAAAATATCTACTCTAAGATTTATGCTTACAATGTATGAGATCGTAAGCTAGTGTAATAAAATTAGTATAATACTCCTTCAAGTATTACATTTTTTGTTTATATTGTCATGATTGTAGTAATTAATTTAAAAATAAAATTGCAACTTTGTTACTTCCTGTTTTCTACCGGAAATATCATAATTTTAGTAATGAATTTAAAAATAAAATAGCTGTTAAGACTGACTGTTTCTGAAAGTGAATATTCGGCCGGGTAGCCGATTTGAGTTCAGACGTGTGTTAATCTAGCTGTTATAATGTATTAAGGAGACAGTAATTATAGTACATAAGTATAAAGTATAATTATATCTGGTTACCTGGTAAGTTGAAGGAATGATGAAAATATACTAGCGTTACTGTAGGAGTGGTTTTATTTCTTCACAATATTTAGTGCTTAAAAATTCTACCACAAACTACCAATTAAAATTTTTAAGTAATAAAAAAACTACTATTGAGAAGGCAATATTGATTATTAGTTTATATTATTAAATATATTGATTTCAATAAAAGCTAAGACTAAAAAGCTACCACCGGGTCGGAACGCGGCCTGACTGAGAAAGATCTGGACAGAAAACTCAGTAGGCAACAACTTGTTATGGATTATTAAATGTATGCGGAAATACTAACTAATCACTACTGTGGGTTTTATCTACACAATAAGCGCTATTTGTGTCTTGCAATCTTGTGGTGTGCCTTCTTGTATTATGTTTGGTGAGGCCTATCACAGGATTCCAGCTTGATGGTAAGACCCAGCCGTCTTCTCTATTGAAATTGGGATGTTTCTTAATTTCAATAGCCTCACGTATCATTCTAGGACGATATCGATGTTCTTTTGCGAGGATTTGAGGTTTGTAAAACCTGATGTAATGGCGGGTGTGGTCCTGTGTGTGCTCACAAATTGCAGACTTTGTATAGCGACGGTGCTTCACATCAACTATGTGTTCTTTGATCCGAGTTCTTATGGATCTCTTTGTTTGCCCAATGTAGGAGAGACCACAATCACAATCCAGCTTGCATCCTGTAAGGGTATATGGCACTTGACAGGTGGTAAAAATTAACTAATTCTTTTGAGTGACTTATAGTAGGTTTTAATTGAAGCTTTCTTGAGAATGTAGCCAATCTTGTCAGTGACTCCTTTAACATAGGGCGGGACTGCAGGGAGGCGCTCAACTGTGGGTGGCTTCACTTGGTTTCTGTGACGGCGGCGTGGAACCTGCAGCTTATTAGCATGTAAAACTTTCTTTACATGCTGCAACTCCCCAGCCAGGTGTTCTTCATCACAGATTACTTGTGCTCTCTGAAACAAAGATTTAGACACGGTAGCTAACTGTGAAGGATGGTGGTGAGACTCTCCATTCAGGTACTTATCAGTATGGGTTTTCTTTCGATACACTGTATGACTCAATGTGTTGTTGGGGTTATGGATTACCATAACATCTAAGAAAGCTAAAGAGTTATTTGACTCCAGTTCCATAGTGAATTGAATTTTAGGATTGATGGAGTTCAGATGGTTAAGAAATACGGTTACTTTATCAGATGGTAATATAGTGAAAGTGTCATCTACATACCGCTTGTAAAAACGTGGGACCACAGGTGAGGTTTTTAGGGCAGTCTCCTCGAAGTCTTCCATGAAAATGTCAGTAACAACGGGAGAGACAGGCAAACTCATGGCCACTCCGTCTACTTGCTTGTAGAAGCCATCATTCCACATAATGTAGCCATATGTGAGGCAGTACTTTAACAGTTCAGCGCAATTTAACAGTCCATCTAAGTCCACCCGTGATCATGAATGCTGTAAAGTATTCGAAACGTCGGGATAGTAGTAAAATCAAGTAAACGCGATAGATTCCGTAAACGTAGTTTTATTTCAAAATCTGCACTTACAGCTTTATCAATTGTACATATTTAAGTATATATTATTTAAATATTTACAAGGTTTTGATCGAACAATTTAGGTGGATAGGTTAATGGTCACAGTACTTACAGAATTTTTGATACGAACACATGATTTATGTATGCTAGTATTACATTATCTATATAGGTAAAATACTAGCCTTTGCCCGCAGCTCCGTTGCAGCCAAAGACTAGCTTTTAGGTTATATCTCAAGCTCCCGATATAAACAGGATAAAATGTATACCAGTTTTTAAGTCTAATCAAAAGCTATCAAATAAAAAAGTTGCACCAATAGTTTTTGCATGATGCGCGAACAGACAAACCGACAAAAATCTAAAAAAAAATAGTTTTGTGTTTAGACACGCCTATATACCCTAATACAGTATTTTTTTCTCAAATAACTTAAATGTATAGACACAGCTATCTTACAGCTTTATAATAGTTAGGATAGACGACTAACCACTGAAGTAATCCAACACAGTACCAGTGGTCCGTCAACACAAGCGGAGAGATGGCACACGACGGGTTTCTTTAGTGAGTGAGGGCCCCACACTACCCTGTTCGTTGCCCTGAGCGACGGGGTGTGCGGTTTTTTTTTTTTTTTTATTGCATGTTTGGCAGACGAGCCACGGTCCATCTGATGGTAAATGGTAACCGTCGCCCATGGACTCGACTATACCGCGAGTATTGTCAAGCCGCTGCTCACCAACTCATTTCACAGATGAAATGAAATATAAACGGCTATCTCCTGCTACAGGCAAAACGCAACGATGAGCTGCATGGCCGGTCACACGGGAGATAGTGGTACCAACCGGCTCGGGCCTGATACCAAGTGAGTACTCCCACTTGGTAGCCCTACCACCAGTCATGCAATGGATGATAATTGCTTACTTCCCTTAGTCGCCTCATACGACACCCGTGGGAAAGAATGGGGTGGTGAAACTTGTATTCTTAGCCCAAACTTGTATTCTTCCCGCCTAAAAAAGGGGTAGATGACTAGATTTGAATGAGTAGTAGAGTCGCATGGACTTCTGAATATAAATAGGTTACCTTAATTATATTTTTATAAAAATAGTTATTCCACAAGAACCTTCCATTTCTTAGGGATAAAAGTTAGCCTATATCTACTACCAGCTAAAAGGTCGCAAAATATTTATAATACTTATTTTCACGCCTATTTCTGATATTTATACAATAATTAAACAAGAAATAAAACTGTTACGGATTGCATCACATTTAACAATAGTTGTAACTGTAATAGCGAGATGCTTGTGGTAAAACGACCTTTTCATTGTTTCCAGTCGAAAGAGAAGATGACTCGTGGTGTTCGCAGAGGCTGCGTGCGACTGCGAGCCGCGGTGATCGGTATCGATGACGAGGACGACTCCACCTTCACGATCACAGTCGACCACAAGACCTTCCACTTTCAGGTAAATTTTATTTAAGAATTCGATTTTTAATGATCCATATTGACTTGTGTTTATCACAAGACAAGAAGGTATAATTATAATACTGTGCTCATCCTAATTCTTAAATAATGCTGTACAGTAGTCATAACGGATGTTTGTGTCTCTGAAGTTCGCTGCAAGACGCTGCGCAGTAGCCATTTTTGTATCACAAGGCATGTGCGTCTTCTACAGTTAACATTAATCGATAAATGTTCGATTATAATTTAATAATTGTAATCGATAATCATATTATTTATCGATCGTACTAAAATATGTGGACTCTTATATATCTGGATAAAGGCTTATTCACTAAAATCGCTCGTATACTTTTTACTAAATATAAAAATAATAAATAGAACCTAAACAATTAAATATGAAAACATTATTATCTCATTCGATTGTTTTGTTAATCGAGTAATACCATTTGAATCGGTCAGCACTGATCGTATGATTCCGTCACGATTCCCTCTTCTTGCTCTGTGTCTAACTTCAGAGACACAAAGATCCGTTGTGACTACTATAAGTCTCTCTCCCGTATGACCGACTGTGAAGCACTTTGGTGTGGTTTGATTGCAACGGGAGAGGTCCTTCATTCTTTCATATCACATCCATCATCGTGAAATGATGAGGCCGGACAGTACTCTTAGTATAGTTGAGTTCTTGAGTGGCGGTTACAACAGTTGTAAAGTTACTTACCATCAGGTGGGCCATGGCTCGTCTAACGCCATAAGCAATAAAAAATAATCAACCGCCATATTATGCCAGTTAATTTGAAATAAATATAAATATTCACGGACGTTTCACACAACGTCCTCTGGTCCCAAACTTAGCTTAACGCGTACCAGATTACGGATATAATACATATATTACGTTTTTTTTTTTTAAATACATACATATAATAGATAGAAAACACCCAGACGCAGTACAAATATCTGTGTTGATCACACAAATAATTGTCCTGAGTGGGAATTGAATCCACGATGTGTTCATCACACAAATAATTATCCTGAGTGGGAATTGAATCCACGACCTAATGCATGAAAGTCGGTTACACTACCGACTAAGCCACGAGACCTGTCAAATAATTGTATAATAGTCTAATTAGTGAATAAAATATTTACAGGCACGAGACGGCTCCGAACGCGAGCAATGGGTGCGCGCGCTAGAGGATACCATATCAAGGCACGGTAGACGAGAACGGTGGTCCCGTTGTATGCCAGCACCGAGGCACCGGCACGGTGACCTGGAGAGGCGGATAGCTGAAGCTGATGCATATCTACAGATTATGATTGAATTAGTTAATGTGAGTATATCACACATTTATACACACACACACACACACACATAAATACATAAACACACAATACGTGCCGTGTCGAGGAGTACTACCTTTTGCATCAAGCCCAATCCAGCTGACCAACGAGTCTTTTTAGATGTTGGTCGAGACGACTGGTTAATTCAATATAACGCCTTGCACTGAAGCATAATCCTCGTGTCGCAAGGTACTTTCCATATATACTAATTATTAAAGGACACAAAATACAACCATTTGGGGATTACACAAAGAATTTTTCTCTGGGTGAGTAGGCGGCAGCACTTACTCGATTATTAACAACATCCACTGCGATCGCCAACCCGTCTGCCAAGCGTGGCGATTACGGCCTTTATGATATATTTTTTGTTGCAGAAAATGAGCACAAGAGTATCAGAGTTAGGTAATCCTGAAGAGAAAAGTAAAGGACAAATTATCTTAGACCATTCCAATGTAAGTATGATTCCGTTGTATAAGTAGAGATGTGAATGTAGGCACATGTGGCCGTGCAGTAGTTCTTGTTTAGCCGCTAGAGGGATGCATAAATGACGAGAGAAGCACGCACGCTTGCGAGCCATGCATAAACTTCAAAATGTATAATAATTATTTAAGATTTTGTATTAAGCAGTAAAATTTTCCATATATTAATTTCATGTATATGTATATATATATATATATATATATATATGTATATATATATATATATATATATATATATATATATATATATATATATATATATATATATATATATATAAAACTAAAACTCAGTGAAATTCATAGTGTGAAATTCATAAATGGAAGAAAAAAACACGAATATCTGTTTGTCTGTTTGTTTCTAAGCCCACATAAACAAAATAGTTTTTAATTGCAGTTTTCACAAATATATAGAACTTGGCTTGGATGATGATAAAATATATAATCTGTTATTATATATTTTATCATTCCAAAGGGATTTTAAATAAAGATTATCCTCATTTATTAATATGTTGGTAAAACTAAATTCCACGCAGACGTCGTCACAGACAACAGCTAGTTAGGAAATAAATTTGTACATTAGAAAATGCGTTCTAACTTGACCGGCATGAAGTTAGTGCGAAGACCATTGCAATAGCCAATGAGTAAAATGGCGGGCATATGATGTTCGCTTTCCCTTTCACTTGTTTGTTGTTGATTGTTTGTTTTAATGTTTTTTCTTGTTAAGTTTCCTTCGTCTTTGTTATTGTTGTTTCAGTGTTATTTTTTTTAAATAGCTGTTTTGAAGGCATAAATATGCCAAGTACGTCACGTTCTTAAAGGAGATATTAATATAATTTCAGGAAAGCATATCGATACTTACTTCCGAACAGTGACGATTATTAATAAAATACATGCAAATTATTTATTTAGATATTTTTATATATATTTTTAGCATTTGACATGCTAAGCAACATACATTAAACACAAAGTGAAAAATGTGATATCGAAAATAACAGTCACGAGCAGGATTCGAACCTGCATCTCCTGGATACCGTCCAGATGCTTTGCCAATTCAGCCATCGTGACCCTTTCTCCTGACTGCTAATTTCGATAACACATTCATACTTAACGTCTTTGGGTGACGCCTGCACCATCCGTCGGAAGTATTTTCATATATTATACCGATATCACATTTTTCACTTTGTGTTTAATGTATGTTGCTAAGCATGTCAAATGCTAAAAATATATATAAAAATATCTAAATATTTATAGGGTTTGCGTCATTATTAGGTAAAATCTTAATTGTAAAATTTACCTGGGCGGTATAATGTATGAAAATACTTCCGACGGATGCTGCAGGCGTCACCCAAAGACGTTAAGTATGCATGTGTTATCGAAATTAGCAGTCAGGAGCAAGGGTCACGATGGCTGAATTGGCAAAGCATCTGGACGGTATCCAGTAGAAGCAGGTTCGAATCCTGCTCGTGACTGTTATTTTCGATATCACATTTTTCACTTTGTGTTAAATTATTTATTATTTTTTCTCGTTCAATATCCATAACAAATCATTACGCACATTACATCGAATTACCTATGTTAATTTACAAAACGTAATTCTTTCAAAATACACCTTATAAAGCGAATGTACATACGCTGTCGTCCGGAGAAGCTAACTTAAAGCCGATCAAGTTAAGTCGCACGTAATAGTACACGTAACAGGTAAAAGAGCATACAAAGCTGTTTCTAATATTTATCTCTATAATCACTCTACTTAGGAAAAGCACGTCTCTATCTTACTTGTAAAATTATTACGTAGGCTCTTACACTTGGTTTTGTTTAGCGAAGCCTTAAACCCAATAAAACCATTTATTATCTAATATCTTAAATGTACAAACGTAGCTTTGTTACAGCTTTATAATAGTATAGATAGATTCATGACACTGTCAGTATATGAAAATAATCTTGACTGATTAACCCTATAATAAATGGTGCGTGAATATACTATTATTAAATATTTATAATTTTTTGCTTATTATTATAGTTTGTTTGTATTTCCGCAGGCCATGTTGGACAATATAAAACATTCCATAGTACTGCTGCAAATAGCTAAGGTAATATTTTTAGCTTATGCTTTTGAATCGCGGTTTTAAATTTAAGACGTATTTCTAAATGAATTATTTTCTCTCCGAATTACTGTCTGCTTTTCGAGGTCTTGAATCCATCTTACAGAGTAGAAAATTGACACCGCTTTCGAACTCTTGTTCTCAGTAATTTTAACTAGATTTAAACAAATTAATCAGTGCTTAGCTGCTTTCGTGAAGCGGCTTATCTAACACGAACGCCGCCTCACCTACTGAGTCGCAATTGTGGATCTTAAAACCACTTAATTAAACAAAAAAATGTATTAAAATCAATTCCGTCGCTTAAATTTAGTTTTTAGTGACACACATACGAGCAGACAAATTATGTATATATAAGACAAAAAACAAATTGCTGTTTAGCACGGCATATTTTTAAAGCGAAATGCATTATGCGTATAATATAAATACCAACATCCTAATAATATAGAATTTATATAAAACTATTTTACTTTGCGAATTACTTTACCAGAACAAAAACTAACCAGTGAAAGTGGAAAAAGACATATTTATTGCGAGCTGGTTTCAAACCTGCGTCTCTAAATCCGGGGAATAAAAATTAAATGTATGCAAATACATCCGCTAGGTGGCGTGACTCTTCAAAAGACATCTAAAAACTAAATGTGAACTGGAGATTGGGAGTTACCATTAGGTGACTGGCGATAGCTTAGCCGTCGAGGCACTCCTCCGGATTGGAAGATATGCAGGTTCGAATCTTGCTCACAGTAAATCTCCTTTTCACTTTGATAAACTTATAACATTGTTACAGAATACAGTCAATCCCGTCAATGGTGTATACCAGGGGCCTATTAATCCTTCACAAGCTCATATCAAGCAAGGTATGTATTAACAGTAGATGTTGCAACCACGATCCTTCCTAAAATACATACCTTTTGCATCAATCTCTTAATTTGATAATTTTTCTCGGGAGTCCCGGATGCGCGCACCGTCCCAATTGACAAGAAGAGGTGCGAAGGTAGTCGCACACTGATGTCGTTCACTCGCTTGAACGTAACACCGGTTCAGAGGAGTGACATGTCAAAGCTCATTACCCAACACATCTGTTGAACGAGAGTCTCTTCAGGTGTTGATCGAAACTCTTGACGATCAGTCCATTGACCGATATGACTATCGGAACAATAAAATAATGTCGAATCCATGGGGGTTAGGCAGAATCTCATATCTCGCATGTCGATCGTATCGTGATCACTGATTTGTTGAGAGATCACCGTGATTGGCCCAACGGATTATAGCGACATCACGCGTCGGTTTCTCTACCAATCACAAGCAAGTCGATACGATGTCGATTGTGAGATATGAGATTCCGTCTAACCCCCCTGATCTCACATTTCGGTAATCTCGTGAGCCAAATCCAAATATTTCATTTGTTTTTCTTTTTAAGCTTTCACGAGATTCTCGTCATGCGGAATATATTGACATCTACAATTAATGCTCGGCGCTCTGATTGGTCTATCACCACTATATCAGGCTTATTATCAACAATAGTCCTGTTAGTAATGATACACCGATATCAGTACAATGCGCGGTCATTTTCGAAAACCGGGTCTATCTCATACCTATAGTACGGCACTTCTGTTTCCACCAGATCGTATTTAAGAGCAAGTTGTTGATGGACAATCCTGGCTACTTGGTTATGTCTATGCAAATAATCACCGTTGGCAAGATGAGTACCACCAGAAATAATGTGCCTGAGAGATTCTCCGGGTCGGTGGCATGCCTGATAGATGTCAACCGTACCATCTTTCGAGATAATTTTCCGGTAACTATTCGTAATCACAATTTCATCCATTATTGCAGAAACAAAACCGTATCTCCGAAGAGATCACTAAATTGTAGCCAGGAGATAGATATTGCAAAGTCAATATCAGGCCCATGTAAGGCCTGATAAAAACGTCCATGTAGCTTCTTGCTCCTCCATACCTCCCGACGGTCTTCAATGCCAAGTACCGTTGGTTTGTGCCAGTTTACTTTTGACAATCCAAGCGGAGTAAACCCCTGGTCCACTCTAACCACATCACGGTGCACACCTGTGTCAGTACTGACAAAATATTCTCGGTATACCTCACGGTTATGAAGGTCTTGGTGCTTAGGAAACCACGACCTCCACATTTCCGCGGGATATACAACCTCATTACCGATGATCGCGGGTGGTGCATTCGGTATGCAGTTATTATTATTAAAACACAAACATAGTATCACGCCTGTATTCCCGAAGGGGACGCAGAGGTGCATTACACACCCACGATGCGCCAGCTATGTTTAAGTCCCATGTAATAGGGGGCGAACCTATAAACATATTTGTATTTTTGTTAAGTTTTACTTCTTGGCTCATTCATTCTGTCACCATTTCAACAAAGTAACTTATTTTTATGTACTTTTCTTTGTAAATGACTCCTGGATAATTGTTTTATTTTATTAGATTACTATTTTAGACATTATTAATGTAATTTTACATATTAAGCATATGTAAATAAATTTTTGTTTTGTTCGCTATAATACAGGGGTGGTTTAAAAAAATGAGATGCCTATAAATATTGAAAATTTCAATATTGGTAACTTTGTATGGGTATTTGGGTAATAGTCGACAAAATGACAGCTACTGTCATTCTTTCTAAGTCATTTGCACTACAAGCACGTTTCATTTAATAACCTATCAAAATCCTAATCTTAGACGATGCAGGATTGATTAGGATTGATAATTGCTGATAAAATTAATTCTAGGTGATACGAAGTTCACCGGGTCATCTAGTTTTATACTATTTATATATGTGACGAAAAGGCGTTAAAAAGAAGTACAATAATATTTTTGCCCACAGACTCAGAATTATCATCTCACGTGGAAATGGGCGCGGAATGTCGCGAACTCAGTACACCCACCCATCCAATGCCACCGTTGGAAGACCTTGACGCACCTAGTAAGTTATTTAATTTCCTCTAACGGACATATTTAGATGATTTTTCATGGACCTAGCACAGCCATATCGCCTCCCGTGAAAATCCAGGCAAAATGTCCAAGGAAATGGAGCTGGCATCGCCTCCATCGAATCACCATCATCCTTCCTTTCCATCTCCTACACCTTTCCTGTGGTTAACATTGTGTGTGAGTGATATCCTTGGTGTTGCTAGCGTCTATACTCTACTAGCTTGTGCTAGCGACTCCAGCCAAAAGCTAGTTTTTAAGTTATATCTCAGGTTCTCTATAACGGGATAAAATATTTACAAGCTAATCAAAAGCTCTCAACTAAAACAAATTCATCAAAATCAGTTTAGTAGTTTTTGCGTGATGTCTGAACAAACAAAATAGACAAACATACGACAATTCTAAAAAAAATGTTTTTTGTTCATTCTATTTTTTTTAGGCGCGAAAAAATGTACCTAACCGCACACCCCGTCGTTCGGGGCAACGAACAGGGTAGTGTGGGGCCCTCGCCCACTAAATAAACCCGCCATGTGCCGTCTCTCCGCCTATATTGGCGGTCCACCGGAACCATATTACATTACTTCAGTGGTCCGCCGGCGGCTTACCCTTTCGGGTACCCTCAACTGAGCGACGCATCCGCACACGGAGCGTTGCACCTTCGCGGGAGGCCTTGCGGGTGGCGGACGTTCCCCGGTCCATCCACCCGCAGCCTCAGCTATATTCACGCCTGCGCCGCCCCAGTCGCTGGCGGCGGTTCGGGTCTGCGGAAGGATCACCCTCCCTGGCCCTCTCCGCCGCTTCCTTCCGCGAGATGACCTCCTCGCAGAAGGCAGCATCCGCCGCATTTTGTTGTGTTCAGAGCCTAAATCGCCTAATACATTATTTTTTCTCAAATATCTTGAGTGTACAGACATAGCTCTGTTACAGTTTTAAAATAGTATAGATAGATATGCTACCTGATGGCAAGCTGTTACCTTAACAGCTGTTACCTTAACAGCTTGCCATCAGGTGGTTCGTATGATTGTCTGTCACCCTTGAAATAAAAACTAATATCTGATGACTACTAACTCTATATTCTTTTTAACAGACTATACCTACTACTTCAATGTTGTTAGCACACCGACGCGGCAAATATTATATATATTTATTTATTTTATCTAAGGGGTTTTCACACCAACTTCGCGATTTTGCATTTCCTACTCATACAACCTGTCGTTTTGAGCGTATTTTTGCCGCGATATTCTGTCAAAAAAGGCAGGGCATGTCGTTTCTCTCCCAACAGCGAAACTAAAATGGCGGTATTGCGGCGTCCGTGTGAAACGAGTATCGCGAGTAACAGCGATACTATACAGACAGAGTTACAATTATAGGAAACCACAGGCAGATAGAGCGAAATGCAACATACGCGACATTTTTCTTGATAAATGACAGACATACCGGAGTTTCGCTACCGCGGTTCGCCGCATGGATGTGCTGACAGTGCAAGACAAAAGAAAACGCGATATTTTATTAAATTTCATATACGCTGTAAGAAAGAATGTGTTATGAAAATTGATGACTAAAAATCACGTTAGCTCAGCTAGCAAAGCATTTGAACTGTATTCAAAAGGTGTGGTTTCAAACCTAGCTCGTGGCTATCATTATCTCTCACATATTTTCGCTCTATATGTTCTTATATTACTTTGAATCTATCTATTGTATATACCTTGTGGGCCGGCTTTAGAATTGCCCCACCCCTATCTACCCACGGGAGTCGTAAGAGCCGACTGAGGGAATACCGGGGGAGTGGGCAGCAGCACTCCCTCAAGTATTAACAACATCCACTGCGATTGCCAATCCGCCTGCCAAGCATGGAGATTACGGCATTATCCCCCATGACGGGACCGCTCGTTGTGGTGTTCTCTTGGGGAGGCCTATGTTCAACAGTGGACGTTGAAAGGCTGATGAATGGACTATATATTTACAAAAAAAGTAATATATACATGTATTATATCCGTAATCTGGTACCCATAGCACAAGCGTTAAGCTTAGTTTGGGACCAGAGGACGTTGTGTGAAGTATCCCTGAATATTTCTTTTTTATCTCGCTACTATTATGTACAGCAAGCAAGATTTATATCTCGTTTCGTTATCCAAAAAACAATAATATATCTTTTTTCGTAGGATCAATGTCTTTACTAGTGCCGGACACGTCGTACTCTTCTTCTGAAGGTGAGGATGACTTCTACGACGCAGACGACGAGCCGGCACGTACACCACCGCCCGGACCCAGGTAAGTGGAACGCAGTGGCATTAGTTATTTTAAGTGTTGCTCTTTATAATAGTTACTTATAAGTTGAAAATAATCCAACAATATTTATTCGTAAACCTTTTTATTCGTATCTCACTAGAAGCCTATCCAAACAACAAACATTAACCAAAGTTTTACGTGCCATCCATCCATCAGCCTTTCAACGTGAACTGCTGGACATAGGCCTCCCCAAGAGAACGCCACAAGGAGTGGTCCTGTCATGGGGGATAATGCCGTAATCGCCACGCTTGGCAGGCGGGTTGGCGATCGCAGTGGATGTTATTAATACTCGAGGGAGTGCTGCTGCTCACTCCCCCGGTATTCCCTCAGTCAGCTCTTACGACTCCCGTGGGTAGAGAGGGGTGGGACGAGTAAAGGAATGCAGTACGAAGCAAATGCGTCGTCGTGTTTGCAACTTATTGCGGATATGATCCGTATATGGGACGCGAGTTGCTTGATGATTCCGTTATGACAGAAGTTCATCAGCCCCCGTAGAATGAAAAATGAAACTAGACGAACTTTCGTTTCGCTTCATTGTGATTGGCCACCTGAATCACGCGTCGAAATCTCGACTAATCAGGAATCACGCATCGGACTGTTGATCAATCACAATGACTCGAAACGAAAGTTTCCTTTTTAATTTGAAGGGGGCAGAGCATTTAGTGTTATTTATATTAAGAAACACATTCTACCCGCGACCTCTTCCGCGTGGGCTCCAGAATATAGATACCTACTTTACTCTGCAGCACAGAATCTAATCTCTTTGTAAAAACTGCTATTCCACTATTTTGTGGGGTTCAGACTATACGTATGCAAAGCTTCATGGTGATCGGCTTAGTAGTTATGTCATGAAATCGTAGCAAACCGTTGTTATTCATTTATTATATTAGTAAGATTAACACGAAGTGTGAAATTGTGAAATCGAAAATAAGTCACTAGCCGGATTTGAACCTGCATCTCCTGGAATACCGTCCCAGATGCGTTGCCTATTAAGCCAGCGTTTAGAATTAATGTGTTATTGAAAATCACGATGTTAATTTATATGGCTAAGCATGTCAAATGCTAAAAAAATATATAAAAAATATTAGTAAGAATTATAGTGGCTTCAATTTTATATTTATTCTTCAGTATTAAGTTATTTTTAACTACACAGTTGAGTAATTGAACTGACCATGAAATAAATATTTAACTCTGATTTTATCCAATTAGTACCACTGAGTAATATTACTGAAAGTTGACGCAACTTCAACAAAATTTTAAAAATAATTACGTTTTTACTTTAATGTACCAATTTATGACCGAGTCTTTAAAGCCAATTCTGGCAATTACAGGTAGATTCTGCCCACGACTTCGGCCATATGGATTTGAGAATATAAATACGCCTCTCTATGACACTAATGATCATATACAAAAATTGTAATCCCACAGGAATCATCAATTTTACCATGACAAAGAGTAGTTTATATCCTTTTCGAGGCTTCTAGATAATATGTATGCAAAATTTTATGATAATCGCTTGAGAAGATAGGGTAGGGTAGGGAGAGGGTAAACGTACTTTCGCATTAATTAGTATTAATAAGGATAAGAAAAAAATTATAAAGCACTTAATTTACTTTCCATTACTGTCCGACAGTAGACAGTAATGGATGGTACATTGTTGTCTACTGTCGGCCAAGGGTCTTTTCTCTAAATTAGGTGTAAATTAATCAAATTGAGATAATCAATCAACGATTAGTTTTGATCTTTCATTGACCGGTCGGGATCGGGAACGTCACGATGCGGGCAGTCGAGCTGTTTTTTTTATAGGTACTACATGGGTGGCGAACAAGCAAACGGCCCACCTGGTGGTAAGTGGTTGCCGTAGCCTATAGACGCCAGCAACACCAGAAATACTTCTCGCCATCTCCAAGGAAAGGGATAGGATGTGGATATGAAGGATAAGGAGAGGATAGGTACGATACTAAGGAGACGATTGGAAGGATATAATGAGAGGATAGGGGTTTAGGCCTCCGGCGCTCTCTTTCACCATACTAAACACAACGATAGGCTTAACTACCGTTACCAACGAAGGAATGTAACTTAGTTCCAGTGGCCCGCCAATAAGGGCGGAGACACGGCGGGTTTCTTTAGTGGGTGAAGGCCCCACACTACCCTGTTCGTTGCCCCGAGCGACGGAGAGTGCGGTTAGGAACATTTTTACCCGCCTTAACAAAAAAAAAAGGCGTAACTACCGTTGTTACACGCTGGTCTTTTGTGAGAGGGTGGTACTTCCCCGATCGAGCCGGCCCATTCGTGCTGGGATAAGCAAGGTTCTACCACAAGAAAATGTGTACCTAATACTAATTTTATACTAAGTAATGGGGATGATTGAATCTTGATCGAACCCCAATTAGTATCTTTGTCCCTTTTTTTTATTATTTGTGTTTTATGCTTATTCATCTCATTAGCCTTTCCCCGCGGTTCTGCCGCAGCCAAAAGCTTCTTTTTAGGTTATATCTCAGCGGGATAAAATGTATACCAGTTTTTAAGTCTAATCAAGAGCTACCAAATAAAAAGTTGCGTTAAAATCCGTTCAGTAGTTTTTGGGTGATGCGCGAACGAACAAACAGACAAACAAATCTAAAAAAAAATGTTTTGTGTTTAGACACGCCTATATAGCTTAATAAAGTATTTTTTTCTTAAATATATTGACACAGCTCTGTTACAGCTTTATAATAGTATAGATAGGTACTTAAAATATTTTCATTGTTATCTGTAGCTACTTACATTTAGGTAAGTATTTTCTTTTTTGAGGATACATATATGCGTGTCAAATAGAACATGTTTTCTTTCTTTCTGATGTGAGACTTTTCAGTGGAAAAAATATTCATCTATTATTTCTGCATAACAATTGGGAAATTAGAAATTTGGTCTTGCAAACGAAGGCGCGTGTAAACGATATTATATGTTATATCTCATGTTCCCGTTATAGTAGCGGGCTAATAAGTTTTTAAGTCTAATCAAGAGCTATCTAACAAAAAAGTTTCATCAAAATCCTTTTAGTAGTTTTTGCGTGAAGCTCGAACAAGCAAATTTAATACTTTTCTATGTCATTCCCTTTTCCTATTATTTGTGGTCGGGTCTCCTCACTTTTCTACGCCAAGACCTCTGTCTTGGGTTGTCGCTTCTGGCAATTGGGCTTGATTGAGGTGTTTTTACATTTGACCACCAAGTAAAGGGGGACGTCCTCTACCTCGTTTGTGTTCTGGTAGGTCCAATTGGACCACATGATCTTCGGGTCGTGTTTTTATATGTCCACCATCTGAGGCGGTGATCAGTCTATTTGTCTGTTATTGTTGCGACTTTAAAGCTATCTCTTATATAGGTACTCGGATATATTAGGCACTATACAACCTAGTCACACCTGCTGCCCACCTCAGCATTTTCATTTCAGTGGTATGTACTTTTGTTCATGGGTCTTTGTGACTGTCCAGCACTCAAGAGATTAGGGCTGGGCTAACTGCAGTCTTGTAGACTTTCCATTTGATTTTTATGGGCAACAAACAAACGGATAAATTCCAAAAAATATTGTTTAGAGACGCCTAAATCGCCTAATACATTATTTTTTTCTCAAATATCTTAAATGTACAGACTTAGCTCTGTTACAGCTTTATAATAGTACCAGCTGACCCGGTGAACTTCGTACCACCATATATGCTTTTTCGTGAATATTTTCTAAAATCCTGAAAAACGTGGTATACTATTTATACCCGCCCCGGCTTCACACGGGTTACAGTCGTGGAGTAACACATCATAAATGCGCGCTGTACGATCATTATTTTGCTTATGTTATTTAAAAACTGCGATATCTCCTAAGATATTAATTGAAATCGAATGATGTAAAGGGAAATTTTGTTTTAAATTAAATACTTGTGATGAAAAATTTATTAGGATAAGGATTAATATCATGTTTATAAAAACGCCTTCGCTAATAATGCATTATTTTAGAACAAATTTGGTTAGCATAAAAAAGGTTATAGTGAGCCAAATTTAAAAGATAGTCATATACCTACTATATACATTGTGGAATGCGAAAATAAAATATGCTGTGGCGGACTTTTTTTAGAACTTCTAAAGGGGAACAATTCTGTCATACATGATTTTTGAGATACTAACCGTTTACGCGGCGCACGCAGCGAAAGCTCTCATAGGGAAAAAAAACCCGATTTTGAAACATTCCTCATTGGCGCTCCGCTCCTATTAGCCCTAGCATGATGATATATAACCTTTCTCGATAAATGGGCTATCTATCAAAGAATTTTTCAAATCGGACCAGTAGTTCCTGAGATTAGCGCGTTCAAGTAAACAAACAAACTCTTCAGCTTTATATATTAGTATAGACTAGCTCTGCCTTTTTTTTAGGTAATATCTCAGGTTCCCGATGTAGTAGCGGGATAAAAAGTCTACCAGTTTTTAAGTCTAATTAAGAGCTATCAAATAAAAAACGTTGCATCAAAATCCGTTCAGTAGTTTTTGCGTGATGCGCGAACAAACAGACAAAAAATGTAAAAAAAAAAATTTTGTAATATATTATTTTTTCTCAAATATCTTAAATGTACAGACATAGCTCTGTTACAGCCTTATAATAGTATAGATTAAGATTTGTTGTAATTCCAATAGCATTTTAATGTATACTGAACTTTGAAGTTGATTAATATTAACCCAAAAACATCTATAATGAACCCGCATGTTTGCGAGATTTTCTCGATAGCTCGTGAAGTCAGCCGGCCCACATTGAGTGGTGAAATATAGCTTAACTCTCTCTAACCCTGAAAGCAGACTAGTCCCCAAAAGTGGGACAAGAAAAGGCATTATCCTTAAAGCTTACCTGTAGACGTACGTAGACGCGCACGTGCTTTTTTATTTTTTTTATTGCATATGGTGGCAGAGGAGCCACGGCCCACCTGATAGTAAACGATAACCGTCGCTCATGGACTCATTTATACCTTTTTTTTGTTAAGGCGCGAAAAATTATTCCTAACCGAACCCCCCTGTCGTTCGGGGCAGCGAACAGGGTAGTATGGGGCCCTCACCCCACTAAAGAAACCCACCGTGTGCCGTCTCTCCGCCTTTATTGGCGGGCCACTGGAACTATGTTACATTCCTTCAGTGGTGGACTCAACTATACCGAGAGTATTGTCAAGCCGCTGCTCACCATTTCACTTCACAGATATGAAATTAAAGAATAAACGGCTACAACCAAAACATACCGATGTGATTCATGGCCGGTCACACGGGAGATGGTGGTGCCAACACGCTCGGGCCCGATACCAAGGGAGTACTCCCACTTGGTACCCAGCCCTATCAAAAAAAAAGCCATAAAAATTAGACTTTGTAATCAAGGTTATTACACTGTTTCGGATTATCTTGAGGATAAAACTAAATGGGCTTGAGCTGCTCCTCATTCATTGATTTTCAAAGTTGTTTTATAAGAAATAATGTAATGTTATAAAGATTATATTAAATTGTAATAAATTTGCAATTTAAAAAAGTGGCCCATGAGTTTCTTGCCGGGTTCTTCTCATAAAAGGCTTTACTACGGAGTCCGGCCGCTTGTGGCGATTGCAATCGCCACTTTGTTATTGCGGTTGCACTCGCCTCAGGCGCTCGTGCCAATTATTTTAATTATTAGTGTATTATTGACGATTTTAAGTGCTACTTAATAGGCCTACGAAATAAAGATATTTTTGAATTTGAATTTGAATATCACCAGTAATGGAATGGGTGATAATTGCTTACTTCCCTTAGTCGCCGCGTCCGACACCCGTGGGAAAGAATGGGGTGATAACATTTGTATTCTTAGTCCGTCACACCACGGACAAAGTCGCAATTTGCGTGACGTCAGAAGTCAAATACTGAATTAAATTCAGTAAAAACAATCATAAGATGTGTTAGTGCGTCGACGTAATATTCTTTTTTCATAAGCGCCCTACCGCTTGTTACCTACTTTAATCAGCGAAGCTGAAATCAATGTACATTGCCCTCTCTAGGCCAAACAACAGCGATTTTTCCTGAAACAACCGGTCATTGAACTGCGTAATATAAGCTGGTGTTTAGAAAGTGGGCACAACTATGTGCGGTATCGCGAATTTATTAGCGATCGATTGACAAGATAAGATTAGGTTTGTTACTTAATATATTGTAACAGGCACCGCTATGCCTGCTACGATCACTGTAATGTATGTCATGGAACTCCTACACCGCTGTAACGTTTGTTACTTAATATATTGTAACAGGCACCGCTATGCCTGCTACGATCACTGTAATGTATGTCATGGAACTCCTACACCGTTGTAACTTTTGTGATTTTTTTTGTGAGTGTGATTGCCGTGGGCCAGGTCCCCCTAAATATCTTAGATTTACAATTGGACCTGATGTCATAGGTGCGCTGCAATCGTGTGTCCACCTGACGGTAAGCGGTTACCGTAGCCTATAGACTCTAGCAATACCAGAGGCATCACTAGCGCGTCGCCATCTCTCAAGGAAAGGGATAAAAAGTGAAGTTAATAAGGAGGAGACTTAAAGGATACTAATGAGAGGATTGAAAGGATAATAAAGATTGGAAATTAAGAATATTGAGAAGATAGGAAGGTGGGGCTTGGGCCTCCGGCACTCTCACTAACCATACGAAACACAAAGGCAACAGTATCTACCGTTGTTTCACCCTGTTTCTTCTGTGAGAGGGTGGTAATTCCCTGATCGAGCTGGCCCATTCATGCTGGGATAAGTAAGGCTCTACAAAAAGTAGCTTCCATTCTCTTCTTATTATCTTCGTCTCCAAATCCTTGGAATTGGCCTCAGAGTTGGCTCGAGTTATGCCTCTGGCGTTGCTAGCATCTATGGGCTACTATCAGATGGCCATATATGCCGGTTTGCCACCAGCATAGTATAAAATAAAAAGCCTATGTTCGGACTTGATGTGTTCCGGTTGCAGAAGACAGCTGATCCATTTACACTCCTTTCAAATGCAGTGACTAATGCACACGCAGTGGGCAGTGGCTCTTCTGGAACGCCGAACCAATCGCTCCTCCACTTAACTAGCGCAACAGTTTCAGTGATCAATTTCTGCATCACATTCTTTCTTACCATCTTTAGGTTACGCCCATGCTATCTGTTCGCTAAGGCAAGCTTAAAAAATAATTGCTATTAAGAAAAAAAAAAACCGGGCTATTACTGGTAATTTTTCTTTTTAGGAAAAAGCTCAATAACATTGCCCGACCCGGGGATCGAACCCGAGACCTCATGATTAGCAGTCGCATACACTACCCCTGCACCACTGAGGCAGTTTTGCTATTAAGAATCCTTTCAAATTGATAGTGTCATGTATACATAAAAAAATCGGGTTAGCTTAGGGGGCCAGGGGTGGAGAAGTCATTCGTAGAGCGTATACCTCGCCTCTGGTTAAGAAAGTGTTGGAACACCACGGAGTTTTGCAGGTATACCGGTTATTAAATCTGGAATCCAGCATAACCTCTTCGCCCGCCCGACTGAGGGGATCCACAAAGGATTTCCTCTCATAAAAAAAAAACAGTTATAATAGGAGAACTAATTTTTCCTTTCCTAATCCGGGGAATGATTCAGACCGCTAAGCTACCGTAGAACTTAAAACCAACTTGCAACTCCCAATCTCTATTTCACATTTTGTTTTTTAAATCCACGTCATTGACATATATATATAGATTTTTATAGTAATAATAATAATAATAACAAACTACCGAACAACTACCGGAGACATATCCTTAGGGACGGTACTGCCGATATCTGCCGTGCCTGCCACCGTCCAGGTGAGTCCCTTAGGCATTTTGTCTCGGGTTGTTCTCGTCTTGCTAACGGTGAGTACTTGCACAGACATAACCAAGTAGCCAGGATCATCCACCAACAACTTGCTGAAATACGGGTTTGTGGACGTCGAGGTAACTTACTACAGGTATACAGCTGAGCCAGTTCTCGAAAACGGTCGTATCATACTGTACTGGGATCGATCAATCATCACAGACAGGACTGTTGTGGCCAACAAACCTGATATTGTGGTGATTGATCGATCTGAGCGCCGAGCAATGATTGTTGATATCACCATTCCGCATGACGAGAATCTCGTGAAGGCCGAAAAAGATTAACAGATGAAGTATCTGGACTTGGCGCACGAGATTGTTGACGTGTGGAATGTGGATTCGGCTATCATTCTACCGATAGTTGTTACAGTTAACGGACTGATAGCCAAGAGCCTCGATCAACATCTCAAGAGGCTCGCGTTAGGTGGCTGGGTTAGGGGTCTGATACAGAAGGCGGTACTTCTGGACACGGCACGCATCGTGAGGAAGTTCCTGTCTCTAGAACCCTGCGCTGCCGGTGGGTTTACGCACTTTTTATATTTTTAAATATTTTGTTTTAGATATTTTTATATATATTTTTAGCATTTGACATGCTTAGCACTATACATTAAACACAAAGTGAAAAATGTGAAATCGAAAATAACAGTCAGGAGCAGGATTTGAACCTGCATCTTATGGATACCGTCCAGATGCTTTACCAATTCAGCCATCCTGACAATTGCTCCCGACTGCTAATTTCGATAACACATCATACTTAACGTCTTTGGGTGACGCCTGCGCCATTTGTCGGAAGTATGAAAATACATAATAAATCCAAAATAAAACAATCCGAGACAAAACAAAGATAATAGACGTGACAGCTAAAATACGCTCACTTAAGTGGAAATGGGCAGGCCATGTATGTAGAATGGGTGACCGACGATGGACTAGAACTGTCACAGAGTGGGTACCGAGAGAGAAAAATAGAGGGATAGGTCGACCAAATAAAAGATTGGATGACATCTTTAGGAAGAGATTTGGATCTAGATGGATGAGGGCATCAAGGAATAGGAAAAAGTGGAAGGACAGGGGGAGGCCTACGCCATGGAGGCGACTACTATTACGTGAAGCAGTAAATGTAAATATTGTAAGTAGTTTAAATTAATTTTATGCTTAGCTAATTGTAAAATAGTAGAAATAAAGGCTTTATTATTATTCCTTTATTCACAATTATTTTTCCACTTAATACATTTTTAAATATAAATATATTATAAAAAATAACAAAATATTTTAAACACAAAGTGAAAAATGTGAAATCGAAAATAACAGTCAGGAGCAGGATTTGAACCTGCATCTTCTGGATACCGTCCAGATTCTTTACCAATTCAGCCATCCTGACAATTGCTCCCGACTGCTAATTTCGATAACACATTATACTTAACGTCTTTGGGTGACGCCTGCGCCATTTGTCGGAAGTATTAAAATACTTCCACAATGGCAATTTCATTACCTCTTTTAAACTCCAATATTTACTCCATGCAATAGCTATTCTTCTCTGAACTTCATTACTTGTGCAATTCTTAAAGGAAATCATTTGTCCTAAATATATATAATGATTAACATAGTCTATGCTTTGTTTTCCTATAGTTATGGTTTCTGCTATTCCATTTGTTAAAATTTTTGTTTTTGAAAGATTAACCTCTAAGCCTACCTTATTGCTTTCTATTGCTAATTCATTCACCATTCCATTCAGTTCTGTAGAGCTCTCTGAAAGCACAACTATATCAATGACTTAGGTACTCTCCATTTATTTTTAAACCATTTTTGTCCTAGTCTAGTTTTCTAAACACAGACTCAGCACTGCAGTAAAAATTTTCGATGATATTGGGTCCCCTTGTCTAACACCTTTTTTGATAGGAACTCCTCTCCTCTGTCTAATTTAATTTTCGCGGTAATGTTAGAGTATAAATACTGTAGCAGTTCAATGTATTGTTTTCCTATCCCCTGTTGTGCCAGAGATTTCCATATTGCTTCATAATGTAGAGAATCAAAAGCCTTTTTATAGTCAATAAAGCACATATATAGAGTCATCTTGTACTCGTTGACCTTTTCTATCACTTGTGTAATTACATGAATGTGGTCAATAGTAGAAAAACTCCTCCGGAATCCTGCCTGTTCACGCGGTTGTTCTTCTTCCCGTACTTTCGTTAATCGATTGAGGAGTAATTTTGAAAAAAAATTATACACATTGGACATCAGGCTCCCGGTAGTTACATAAGTTATCTCTCGCACCTTTTTTATGAAGTAGAATGATACTCGACTTTGACCATTGTTTTGGAGTATTCCTACATATAAGAATGTTACTAAATAGCCTTTGGAGAAAATTTTGTAGTGTCTGATAATGATTTCAAAACTTCATTAGTTATATTATCTTCACCCGGAGTTTTACCGGCTTGCTGCGATTTAATCACGTGAATAATTTCACTTTGTAATACACATGGAATTTGCGTATCGCTAGAGCTTGAAGACGCATGATCTAAATATAAATAGCGCTCTACATTTTCTTGCTCTACATCTTGACAACTGCCTGCATATAATTCCTTGTAGTAGTTTGTAGTTACCTCTAGTATATCATTACTATTATAAATTGCTTTTCCTGCTTTATTTTTTAAATTCGCTGCCCAATTCCTTTTGTTTCTTAACTCCTTAAAAGTTTTCTTTACACCACCAAATTTTTCCACATATTGTACTGGTTTTTCCTGTCTATATAATTTTCTTTCTTTTTCTAAATTTCTATTTGTTTCCTTATACATGTAATTTGTCTTTTTATTGAGTTTGTTCGTTTTTTCTTATATAATTGTTTCCTATTTTCTAATAATTCTCTGCTGTATGTAGACAAATTCTATTTCTTTTTATTTGATTTTGGCAGATGGCTAAGGAAATCCTTCATAACAGTCTCAAAAGCATCATATTGATTTTGAATACCGTAGAAATTGGTTAAACACCGCATAAGGTTACTTTCTAGCGATTTTCCTGCTGTTTCTGACAATACATGTATACTTTTAATTATCTTATGGTTGTCTGTAATAAATTTCCTACTTTTGCGACAGTTTTGCATAACCAATTTGCATCTTATCATACGGTGGTCAGTTTCAAAATTTAAAGTATTCATTATATTAAAGTTATGAATTGAAGTAGGTCGATTTGTTAAAATATAATCTATTTCATTAAAGTATTTTCCATTAAATGATCTCCATGTCCATTTCTTTTTCGGGTTACATTTGAACAGGCTGTTAACAATTGTGAGGTTGTTCTCTAATACAAACTCTATTAACTTTTCGCCATTTCTATTCCTTTTTCCTGCCGAAAATTTACTAAATACTTTCTCTTCTCCTTGTCTCATTAACCCTACTTGTGCATTAAAGTCACCCATTATTATTACGTTTTTTGATCTTATTGTATCTAGAACCTGCTCTACCTTTTCATAGAATACTTCTAAATCTTCTATTTTGTAGCTCTCTGTCGGCGCATATAGTTGAACAATAGACCATAAGTTACTGTCAAGTGTTATTTCCAGGATTGCTATTCTATCTGAGAGAGATCTGAAGGATAATACATCATTTTTCAGATATCTTCTCACAAAAACCAACTCCATTTCTTCCATTTCTACCTTGTGTGTGGTAGAAAATAAAGTCTTTATGCTCTTCTATTTTTTCACTCGTTCTTCTAACTTCACTAAGACCGATAATATCCCACTTTATATATTTTAATGCGAAATTTAGTTCTAACAATCTGTTCTCTTGTAATAATGTTCTAACATTGAGACTTATAACATATAAATATGGTGGTTTAGTTTTTCTTGTAATTTTATCTAATATTTGTAGTTCTTTAGGTGGTGGGGGATGTTGGTCTATCTCCCTCACGGTAACCTGCCGGCTTGGGGGAAGTGGAGGAACTCTGCTTATTCGTTTTTTTGATCTTTGTTTTTTGGTGAACTTGTTTTTGGCTATTTATAGAGTTCGCACGAAGATATGATGTAATACTATTAGATTTGTTTTTTTTTTTGTAATTTGTTTTGCATTTTTATTGTATTCTAAATCGTTGTTATTTATTACTTCCGGTGACTTTGACATTTGTCTTTTCTGATTTCTCGTGTTTTTTGTCTCGTTGTATTTTTTCAGTATTACTATCTTATCGTATCGTAGGACTGCATTTTTTCCTGATTCTCGTTCACGCTTCAGCTCTTCCTGTAGATTTTTACGTTTTTCCAAGATGCTCTGTGGATAATCTTTCTTAATTTTATTATTTTTTATTTAATTTGTTTGAGGCGTTGGAAGAACCATCTGCCTAACAGTAACTTATAAACATCGTTATTCTCTCATCACACGTAAGTTTAGTTCATAAAACAAGTCATAGTCGAAGTCAGTCATATAAAATTAGTCAGTCAAGTCAAATTCCCACTCCAGTTAGACGATGGCAACCTTACTGAAGCTTCTATGGAGTTTTGGAGACAACAGGAAAAAACACGTTATGTCGCACTACATCACTTGCCAACACTTATGCACATACACAAATAGTTAATAAGCAAAAGGCCACCACTTTTACACATTAATACTTGAAATAACACAAGTTTAGGAAAATAATGCAGAGCGACGACATGATCTTCTTCGTGTTCCCGCCAAAACTCTCTAATCTTTCTTAACGTATATGCCAGAGCCCTCTAAGAACCCTTTCTTTTTAAGAACTTCAATTTTGCGGCCCACGCTGCTGAATGTTAATAATATTGGTGTAGTTTTATCATTTATGTATTTCCCTAATCTTCTAACTTTTTCTATTTCGCCGTGCTTACAATCCACTCTCATGTTATTCACCAAAATACACAATACCAGTTCTAGTAGCTCATTATAACTTTACTCAGTTTCCTTAATTCCGAAAAATATTAAATTTTTTCTTCTTATTTTTTTTCCAGATGATCTATAGTATTTTGTTGTTTTTCAATTCTGTTTTCTAATTCAGACAATTTTCTATTTATTTGCATAAATTTTTCATTCATATTATTTATAATTGACTCTTTAATATTTTCTCCCATATTTTTCATTACCACCTTCTATGGCTAGCTATGTCTTTTTGAATGTTTTTTAAGGTTGCCATAATTGTTTCCATTTGGATATAGAAATTAGCGCCCTCTTGCGTTAAGTAGTATTATTTATTAAATTATTCGTTACTAGATGGCGTTGTTATAACTACTTTTTAATTCATGAATAATTTTTAGGTTATGTTCTGCATGAATTGAGAAATTAGCACTTATTTCGCCTGTTAATCTTGTCACTAAGTATATAAATAACGACTAATCTTTCAACGGCTGAGGTAATCATTCAATCCCACAATTTTCAATACTCATAACGTTTTTGCAAAACAAGCCGTTAAACATGTATTCTTTGTAGGATTTACTTTCAAATAAGAACTGTACTTGCTTTAGTGCTTAGGAACTAAATTTATCACTTTTTAACGTATTTTACTAAGTATTAATATTTTAAAATCCAATTATTCAAGGACTACGACGTGAACATGAGCACACTAGCGCTTAATTAACAGAAACCTTTTTTTCACTTTCAGAAAAAAAAAACCATTACGGTACTTCGTTGATACATGCTTTTTTTTTGCAAAAATATAATATGTCATAAAAAAATGCTTAAGTTTTTAAGTAAAAATAGTTATTCTATTAATATAATCACTGTATTTAATTTCGCTTGCCGAATTTATGGATTGCACTCCACAGACTATTTAAAGGATGAAATGTAGAGTAATCGGTTAGGAGTATTTTTGTCTTGAGACGATTTGATGTTACGGTGCGCAGTGCGATAACCTTTGTTTGAAATTTAAGCACTATCTATAGGTAATTTTCTATAATTGCCCTTATATATTTTATGAGCAACTAATGTACGGGTCTTGCATATAAAAAAATAAAAGGAATACAATATTTATTCCTTTTATTTCTGCTAGTAAGTGTTCCAATGCCGGACGAGCGACTGGTTAAGAAGATATACATGCGAAAGTGGAAGGATGTAAGTACAGGGGGAGACCGAGACTCACCTACCTAGACCAAATCAGTCATGTATTGAAGGAATGTGGAGTCAGGAGTCTCCGAAACCGGCGAGCGTGTATGAAGAGAGTTATGAATGTTGAGGAAGCGAGCGATGTATGCAAGAATAGAGCCTTTTAACACTCTGTTCTTTCTGCCTACCCCGCAAGGGAGATTGCGTGATAAGTAAGTAAGTATTTCTGCTAGTAAGTGTTCCATATTTTTTTTTTGTAAAGAGGCAAAGACAAACAGCTAAGTAACTTTTGTATCCTCTTTTTCTCAAACAAATTTCTCTCATCAATAAAAAAATGTCATGCTATATATTTTTGCCAAACGTACATACGGCTCGCTTGATGGTAAGTTCCTATCGTAGCGTATAGAAGGTAGGAGGCTAAGGTGGAGTCAGGAGTCTCCGAAAGGGGCGAACGTGTATGAATAGAATTATCAATATTGAGGAAGCGAGAGATGTATGCAAGAATAGAGCCTTTTGCTACAGCACTGTGTTCTCTGCCTAACCCGCACGAGAGATGGCGTGACAAGTAGTAGTAAGCGTTAGTACTTCCACTAAATTAGTTATAATTGCACAAGACGTTCTTATAAATAAATTAGTTATGCACCGTGATTTCAACCGCCTTTTTTTAAATAAATTTATTATTTATTATTAAAATTGTACTTTAGCATAGAAAATGTTTTAGTCATATTTTCCTATACTTTACGATATACATACTTTTAAAACAAAGCAACCTTTTATTTTTTCATGTATTCTTTCTCACTTTCCATTATAGCTCGCTCCCTAAGGATCGTATCATGATGTTAATTTTTATTATCAACCTCTTCGCTATACCACTATTGGGCACGGGTCTCATACGAGAAGAATATTCAAGAAGACTACTTAACAGTAGAGACAGTGGTATGGAGTTCAATCCCCAGTTACGGCACACAGCTCTGACTTTTCGAGATTTTTCAAAAAATATGTGTATTTTTTACGAATGATCACCTGAATGATTTTCTCGATGGCTTGTGAAGTCTGTTAACCCGTACTGGGCTAGCATGGTAGACTACATATATGCTAAATTTCAGGATAATTAATTCAGTGGTTATGGCGTGGAAGCGTGACAAATAAACTCACTAAAGTATAAATTATTTGTGAATAAGGAAAAAGAAATTTTTAGTAGGAGCGGGAATCGAACCCGCGTCTTTTCGCGGAAGTGCTCTAAGCCACTGAGCTATCCTACTGATCTTTCGATCATCTCAATCTCCTCATCACATTTGTCTTACGACCAACGCAATCTAAAACAAACTCACTTTCGCATTTATGATACCTATTAGTACGGATGACCTAATTCTACCACCGAAGGAATGTAACAGTTCCAGTAGCCCGCCAATAAAGGCGGAGAGACGGCACACGGCGGGTTTTTTTAGTGGGTGAAGGCCCCACTCTACCCTGTTCGTTGCCCCGAGCAACGGGGTGTGCGGTTAGGAACATTTTCTCCCGTATTTAAAAAAAAAAGGATGACCTAATTCTGATGTCCACGCAAACGACGTCTCGTGCATAATCTAGTTCTAGATGTTGAGATAAATAGGAAGTACAAGAGTGTGGAGGGGGGGTTTAGTTCTCAGGCGTATAATTATTCTTAGCGCGTGTCAAAGGACTTATATTCCAGCCTGTCTCGTTGGAAGCGAAAATTCATTAATCTTGTATTTCGAGTAGGGGAGGCTTGGAAATTTAAGATGACGTAATACAATGAAGGTTGAGATTGTGACGTCATGATTACTGTAAAAAAATATTAGGAGACGTCATTGTAGGTTATAACTTTCTTTCAAAATACGCTCTTACATAATTGGAAGAGTTTTATAAGGTTTTTAGCATTTGACATGATCAGCCATTTTTACTAGAAACTAATATTTTGTGAAAATAGAAAAAGAGAAATTTTCTACGAGTAGCATAATGTCAAATCTGAAATGCTAAAAATCACAATAAAATTATATCATATTATATTGCATCATTTAGTATGATTCTTAACTGTAGTAGGTATATGTTTATTGTCTGTATCCGAAAGGCACTTAACTCTCCTTTTCCAATTAAGCCCAAATTCACGTCTCATAACTTCCTCTTCTCAGATGTAGTTCTCCCAAGGGTTTCCAACGATATAGGTTATGGACGGACCCTGTCGATCACATAGATTACGCTATCATATTAAACATAATGTTATTTTGCCTCCTTTTTATTATAAAAAAGCGTGTTAAAAAGTCAACAAAAGCTTCACTACGCTCGTTATCGTGATTATTGAAATAGTATATAAAACCTTTTTCGATGGTATTGTACTATAGAAGACAAAAACGTGACGCATATTACGAATGCGGTTGTCCCAAAATAATAATACAGTCAAGGAATAAGTGATTGTAAATGTGAACACACGGGCTGTTTATTTATAAACAGAGTTTTGATGTGTTCGCAGTACGGACGCATCGTAATCTACTAGTCGTCGATCGCCGCAGCGATGCGCCGACGCGATGCTGTAATAACACAGAGTACATAATAATATCATATACTTAGTAGGTAAAAAACTTACTTAACCGCCAAACGTTGGGGAAAAAAGTTCTCGAGTGGCGACCACGTATCGGGCGGTGTAGCGTAGGACGGCCTCTCACCAGATGGACCGACGCTGGTCTGGTCTGGTCAAAGCCGCAGGGAGCCGTTCGATGCAGTCAGTACAAGACCGCTCGTTGTGACGCTCTCTTGGAGCCTATGTCCAGCAGAGGACGCTGAAAGTCTGGTGGATGTATGTAAAAAACCTATTACAACAAATCGCTTATTTTGTTTGTAAAACATATACCTAGGTATGATGATGACGAAATCGCGTTGAGATATTAATCTTAAGAACGTAATACTTTCTCGAAAATAATTTATGTTCGTACAGACAAATACATATAACCATTCCATTGAAGACACGTCCAAACAAAATAATATATTCTACGAAAGCTAACGCATTATACCTAATTGCCCTTCTATATAATTTCATCCTATAGTCAACTTTTGGCTCGCACTTCAGTGTGCGACGGTACGTGCCGCGCGGCACACCTCCACGACCACGCTCGCTGTGCGCGATCGATACGTCTAGCACACGCTCTCGACAAATGAGCGCGACTGTCCGCGGCTATCCTCATCGGTTTTGCAATAAATTCGCCAAAATAACGTACGTTGTAATTACACGCGCCTTTGTTTTCAATATTGGAACGCATGTTTGTTTATAAGAGTACGTATGTTTTAAATTTCTAATGCTGTTGTACTGTCTTACGTTCAGGAATGCGTTGTGTGTTGTTTTATTTTGCGTTTTGAGATTTGCATAAGGGTTGTACTTGTTACAATGAAAATTGAACTTTGATATTTGCAAATTGAGGTTGACATGCGAGTGAAAAAAGCTACTGCTCATTCTGGTCCCATTTAGTGAGGAACTATTTTGTTTTGAGCGCATGAGTTTTTTGTGTATTTGTTTCTAATCTGTACGTATTGCGTAGCTATGTTTTCACTGTGTATAATTGTTATAGTTTTGGCTATTAACGTTTTATTCTTAGTTATAAAGTAGGTACTCTATGTTCCAGACAGTCCGTCACTGTTTTAATACAAACATTCCAATGATTTTTGTAATACTTACCAACATTTTGTAGTGTACCTTGTTATAAATAAGGAAAAAAACTAACAAAATGGCAGGAAAAGATTTCAATATGTTATACATGACAACACCACACATGAATACAATATTAATATATAATATTCCTGTTACAGAGTAGGATCACAGTAAATATATAAGCTAAAGATTTACTGTGGTAGGATGTTATTATTGCTATTTGAAACTCATAAGGGATATTCTGGAAGGCATAAATCCGTCCCTTTGAGGTCAATAAACCTATTCTAAACCCTTCAGGGTGTGTTTTACCGATTCCATGCCTAGGTAAGGTTTGAGGGACGCTTTCATTTCATTTAACAACATTAAATTTATAATACCTATCAAGTTATACATAATCATTGTTATTTAGGTATTTTATATATATTTTTAGCATTTGACATGTTTAGCCATGTAAATTAACGATTAGTATGAAAATGTGAAATCGAAAATCGTGACTGTTGTTTTCGATTTCACGTTTTCACACTTTATGTTGATAGATAATGGATGATGCTGAATTGGCAAGCATCTGGATGGTATCCAGGAGATCCAGGTTCAAATCCTGCTCGTGTTGTACCGTGAATATTTCACGGCCATTTTTCACACAACGTTTTCTGGTCCCAAACTAAGCTAACGCTTGTGCTATGAGTACCAGATTACGGATATAATACATATATTACTTTTTTTTTGTAAATACATAGGTACATATACTAGATAGAAAACACCCAGACGCAGTACAAATATATCTGTGTTCATCACACAAATAATTGTCCTGAGTGGGTATCGAACCCACGACCTCGTGCACGGAAGTCGGTTACACTACCGACTACGCCAATAACACTGCCCGACCCGAGGATCGAACCTGAGACCTCATGATCAGCAGTCGCTCACACTACCGCTGCACCACAGAGGCCTTTTTCGTCTTTTTTGTTTTTTTTATTCAATGCAAATATATTGGCAACATTATCACGGTCACTAAAAATAACACAAGAAAACATATATGACTAAAAAATGTCGGCTTGTGTATTCTGCCAACCCACAACGAGCTAGTATAGACTATGAGTTCTATGACCTAAATTGTCTCTGACAGAATACCTGTGCCCAACAGTAATTGTAAAAATGTTAAAGCTTTTCCTGTAGCCGTGTCTGTGACAGTCGGCGTGATATCAGATTAAAAAAAATTGGAAAATCCAAAAGTGCACGCCTCATAGTCTTTATTATTCACAATAAAATTGATTATTTGATAAGTAACTAATAATGTATTGGTCTTACTAAGTAGTTTTCAATAAATCACATAAATAGCGCTAATTTCAAAAAGCACCTTCTCATGTCTTATACGCCATCTAGTGCTAATTTTAGGAAGTACTTCTACATTTGTCTATAGAAATAGTTCTCACGAAATAAAGATAGCACTGATTTTAGTGTCGCGTCGAGCGTAAATATTCATTATTTTAAACACAAAGTGGGTAAAATGTGAAATCGAAAATAACACCCACGAGCAGGATTTAAACCTGCATCTCCTGGATACCGTCCAGATGCTTAGCCAAATCAGCCATCGTGACAACTGCTCCCGACTGCTAATCTCGATAACACATTCATACTTAACTACTTACTTTATGTAAATACTTCCGACAGATGGCGCAGGCGTCACCCAGGACGTAGGAAAAATCTCAAAACTAGATTTTTCGAAGATATATTATATGTTTCTCAACTTACATCGAAATAAAAGACTGTTATAGAATCTAGATTATTTGGTGTATCCACTCAAAGAAAAACATTTACCTAAATGATAAATCTTTTAGTGTTTATACCCTTCTAAACTCTGTACCAAAGTTTCCTCATGCATGGGGTTACTTTGTGACACACCAAAAAATGCTTAATAGTTCTTTGTAAAACTAACGCTGGCCCAATCTAACCCCAAGGACTAGTAATAGGCATGCATATCTAACTAAAAAAATGAAAAGTTGTCAGTTACACTGGAAGAAATTCTACTAAATGTTGATGAGAAAAAAAATACTGACATTCTTTGTAATAATATTTTTAATGACATTAGAGAGATAGTTAGTGCACTTATAAGCAAAAAAACAACATAAAAAATTACAAATAATATTTTTAATGAAATTGCAGGCTGCAGCTGCTTTCCCTTAAAGAATAATTATTGTCACTTTCTTCAGAAGTGGAGATACTATTCCTTTTATTCGTCTGTTTTTTACATTTGTCTGCTGCTTTTGAAGAGACCTTTTTTTTCTTTTTAGTCAAACGGCGCAGAAGGTGTCACATCAGCTATGTCTATCATAGAAACGCTTTTTCCAGGAACAACGTTCACGGTTCACGGCTTTACGTTTCATTCTTGGGTTGACCATGGTTTGAGTGTCTCGTGTCGTTTTTAGAAAATCGGTCGTTCCAATTCCTTGTGGATGTGGTCAAAACAACTATTAATGACCTCTTCATTTATTGCAGCTCGAGTGTTTTTTATATTTTTGCCAAATCGGTGTGATAAGACGTGTTTATGCCTGTCAATAAAACCGCGTGCCCAATCAGGGCCAGGCATGGTATCTTTAAACTGCGGAATTCGTTTCCCGATCTTGTTTAAGTATGCGCGTACAATGTTTCTCAAATCTATTGGAGTAACTGGAAAACCGAAACTCGACATAGCAATGACATGGCTAACAAAACTATTTTCCTCAGCTTCAGTAAAAACCGTTGGTCGTCCTGGAGTAAGACAATTCTTCTCTCGAACTTTGTTAAAGAGAGTATTACGGTGTATGTTGCACTTTTGGGATGCCGCACGGAAAGATAATTGCTTGTTTCGAATCTCCTCAACGGCGCGCTGCAATGTGTCAGGAGTATAATTCTGGTACGTTCGCCCACCAATTTTTTTTTGTATATTCGTGGCATTGTAAGAATGTATCTGCAAATAAAAAATATCAAAGTGTAACTATGTCACAACAATATTATAGCCATTGATGTGTAGTAGTAAAAAGTCAGTCGTCACAAAGTTACCCATGATGTTCCAATAATAAACAACGATGTAAATAGTCTTGTTTACTACACAATTATCAAAAAAACAATTAGTTCATCGATTTCAGCATAAAATTTACCATAGGAAACACATACCTGCAACTCTCGACAGTTGTTATATTTTTGACACCAATAGAAATTTTTCAAAAAACTCGACATTCGTCTTTTCTTGCTTCTCCTTCAATTTGCCACAGACTAAAAAAATCTTTGAATTGATGACATCTTATTCATTTTATCCATCTCAATTCCATTTATCTGTGACATTTTAATTTATTATAAATAATATTGTAGTGATTGGCTTTCCTGATCATATTGTATAGAACATCAATTAATGATTTCCATCATAGATTCGTATATCATGTATATATTTGTGTTTTTGTCATTTAGTTCCCGCTTAATAACATAAAACGAGGCCCACAGCATGTGTAATAAATAAGTTACTAAATTCGTGATGTGATTTATATATTCACGTGCCTCCAACTGTCATTGGCAGAAGTGCCGTCATGGTTACGGCACTGCTTGCCAAAAGAAATATTGAATTGAATTGACATTTGTTTAGTACAAGATGCCATTAGAATTTTTTTTAAAGGATCTTTGGATGCGTTCAATACAAAAAGATTTCATGATACGTCATGTTGATTGTCAAAAAGTGGGGTTGTCCCAAAGTTAGACAAACAGTCACAAAGTATCCCCAGTTTACTACTGTATATTATGATAACTTATAAACACGATGGACAAAGCGGCAAAGATTTTGTTTCATGAATATCTACGTTAAAAGTAAACACCTATCTACCTTTTTTTTGTTAAGGCGGG
This sequence comes from Leucoma salicis, assembly GCA_948253155.1. Taxonomy (NCBI): domain Eukaryota; kingdom Metazoa; phylum Arthropoda; class Insecta; order Lepidoptera; family Erebidae; genus Leucoma; species Leucoma salicis. The sequence continues at coordinate 3,802,000 of OX411820.1, read as the reverse complement.
AAAAAAGGGTTCATAACCGCACACCCCGTCGTTCGGGGCAATGAACAGGGTACTGTGGGGCCCTCACCCACTAAAGAAACCCGCTGTGTGCCTTTATTGGTGGGCCATCGAAACTATTTACATTCCTTCAGTGGTAAACACCTATCTACCTATACGGTGCTGCATAGGGATTGATGTTGAAGCACCACTACCTCCTTCGACTTAAGCATTTGCGGGGTGGGTTGTTCGTAGTGTAGGTACCCAGCTATACCATAATCGTCAGAGCTTATTGGTAGTATCTCGAACATGAGCAATGGCTCGGTTATATACCTAAGTTACAGAGACAGTAGCAGCGGCTACCAGTTTCATCAGGTAGATCTTAATGACTGTCATCAAAGACTATAAAAAAGTGTAATAAAGACTGGCTCGGAATTGTTTTCGTGTAAATGAAATTGAAAATTGTTTGGAATGAAAAGAAAAAATTCTAGTAGTAGACTCCTGTTCCCGTATGGTGTGAGTAAGAGCGCCAATACCCCAAACCAACTCCTCATCTCCTACCTATCCTCATATACGTATTTCCTCTCCACTTCCTCATATCTTCTGAGCGGGATTCGAACCTGCGTCGATTCCAATCCGGGGAAGTGCTCTAGACAGCTATGCTATCGCAGTCGCTGACCGCGATTCCCAATCTCCACTTCACAATTGTTTTTAGATGTCTCTACTAATCCCGCTCGCAGTAAACCTCTCTTTTTCCACTTTCATAAATAATATTAGTTGAAATACAGATCAAGACACTATAAAGCTTCAGTGCCTGATGAAATTCATTAATAGCATGAAGTACAAATACAAATTGTACTGGATCACGAGGCAGGAATAAAAAAATATCGTTACCCAAAGGCGCAATAAACTGCCTGATAATCTTTCTTTGAAAAGTTTCTTGACGTAATAAAAAATAATAAATATTTGATCGTTTATTATAAAGTTTGAGAATAAATCTGACGTCATTTCCTGAAGCCCGCTTCCAAGTGAAGTTTTTACATAGAGTAAAGAATAATATTTACTGTTTAACAAAACATTCTCATGTATTTTAGAAGTCATTATTCTTCAGGATGTATGTACGCTTAGTCATTATGCATTTTTTTAACATAAATCACATACAACATATTTTAATAACCTGTTTGGATAATCGATATGATTAACTTAATCTATACTATTGCAAAGCTGTAACATAGCTATGTCGGTACATTTAAGATATATGAGGAAAAATTACTGTAATATAAGCGTGTCGGAACACAAAACAATTTTTTATCTGTTTGTTTGTTCGCACATCAGGCAAAAACTATTGAACGGATTTTGATGCAACTTTTTTTATTTGATGGTTCTCGATTAGACTTAAAAACTGGTTTTTTTTTTATTGTTAAGGATGGCAGACGAGCCACGGCCCACCTGATTGTAAGTGGTAACCGTCGCCCATAGACTCAACTATTGTCAAGCCGCTGCGCACCCGTTCATTTCTCGGATATGAAATGAAATAATAACCTGCTATCTTCTGCTACAGCCAAAACACACAGACGTGCTTCATGACCGGTCACACAGGAGACGGTGGAACCGAGCGGGTGTTCGGGCCCGATAGCAATTGAGTACTCTCGCTTCGTATCCAGCCCTACCACCAGTAAACTTTTTATCCCGCTACTATACCGGAAACCTGAGATATAACCCAAAAACAAGCTTTTGGCTGCGGCTCCGCCGCCTAGCCCTGCCCTTACTTCTTCTAGTGCTTCTAGTGGTTAATAATTATGTTTGTGAACACTTATTGTAATTAATGACGTTAATATACTATGTTTTTTTCTAAAAGTACTTCGATCTGAATCATCAATACGCCAGATACGGTAAAATACTTCTATAATATAATTATAATGGTAAATTATAGCATTATAAATAACTAATATGATTTAAAAACTTTCAGAGCGTATAAATTCCACCTGTTCGATCTCCGGACAATAATCGATCTAAGTGGTAAATGTAATTTTTGTAGTATTACAAATCCAAAAAACTTAATTAAATTACCGTAAATTATGGTCCACAAAGAATCCCTCCAGAGTCGTCGCCTTATTTACCGACTTAATTATAAATATAAAATAGTAATTTTAATGACATGCGAAACTCTTGGAATTTACTCTCTAAAATTATTTTGTATATCTAAATATGAGTAATGTGACAGATTAATTTCTAGATACACATTTTAACACGCTCTTCTTTATAATAAAAATTATTAAAACTAATTCAAATTACTAAAAATTAAATTAAACTCGCACACCCAAGACGATAAGAAGAGATGTGATATAGAAATTGGTAGCTGTAAGCAACTGCTACATTATCTGGGGCAGTTCTGGACCGGTATTCCAAAAGATTCGGGTGTAATTCCCGCTCGTAGTTATCATTTTCTAATTTACATTTTCAGGATATTTGTCCAGTTAAAGCTTTTTTTATAATTTTCTCTACGTCTTTCCATACTATATGAATACTTTAAATATTACTTACCTATATATATTATAGAGCAAATACCTATTATACCTACTACCAAAGCAGAAATTTAACTTTTTCACCAAAACATGTTAGTCACCATTTAGAGTGCTGTTTCCCTAAACAATCCTGTTTTCCAACAAGATTTTAAACAATGTAAAGCTATAATAATTACTTAGAATCTCATTTAACGCTACATGAACAGAATATCAAGGGAGAACAAGTCGTACTCACGGAGCCGAATAAACGTAGTACGGGGAACAGTTAATTGAAAAAATGTACGTGATATAATGTGGATGCTGGCTGACGTATGACGCGTGACGCTCGCGCCCTGTTAGCTACTTATTAATACAGAGAGCTATTGCTTATATACGTATATAGACTGTATTTTCTCTGACTCCCGATATACTCGTAGTAGCGAGATAAAAAGTATAAGAACTAGATTTTAGGACAAGAACTATCAAGCAAAAAAGTTTAGCCAATTATTTGTGAATGTGGAAAAAGAGAAGCTTAGTGCGAGCGGGATACCAACCTGAGTTCCTTCCAATCCGGGGAAGTGCTCTAGACCGCTAAGCCATCGCACCGACCGACGGCCATTCAAAAATAGAAAAAAAGAAATCAAAAAAAAATATTTTGTATAAATTTTAGATCTATTTCTTTTAACGATCGACATGCTCCGCTACTTTTTAAAGTACAAATTATTTGTGAATAAAGAAAAAAGATTAAAAATCTCTTTTTCTTTATTCACAAATAATTTTTACTTTAAATATTTTGTATTTTTTGCGTTATGGCGCTAACAACTAAACAGATATAACTACAGATACTAAAATTCTTAATAAAATGGTTTTCGTTACTCATACTCTGAAAGTAGGCCTGAAGTTGCCTGAGGAGCGAGTTGAAAGTAATACTTTTCAGCCCTAGGGAGAATTACTTTCAACTGACAGCTGAGTAATTATAAAAAAAACAGTTCTATTTTCTGTACAGCCAGTCAATTACAGCGCGATGTAAAATTGAAATAACATAAAGTTAAGTATTTATTAAAGAATTTGTTTTTTTTATGACTTTATTTTAATATAGTTGCAACTATATCTTTAAAATAACGAAGATTTATATTTTTTCAATGATTAAAATTAATGGCTGAATAGCTGACAGGCCAAAGAAAAAAAAAACAAAATCGGCGGGAAAACGGCAATGCCAAATTAGATTTTTTAAAGTCTCCCATTTTTTCTTTAGCCAATTCATGATTTTAATTATTAGTTTCCTCGTATTCGTAATGAAAAGCACAGTGTTTACCTCGGGATAAAGACTTATTTAGTCCCGAGACGGGGTTTGGCACCCGAGCGTAGCGAGGGCTTCAATAGTTCGAGGTTGCTTTCATCCCTAGGGTAACAATGAACTATTTGGGTTCAGAGACTAAAAAAAAAACTTTAATATTCATAGCTCTGTAACAGTTTTATAATAGTTCAGATTAGGTGCCTACTAAAGTCAAGCGCAGACAATAATTAATAAAAACTATATATTCGCCAATACCAGTAGCACGGCCTTTCGCTGTTCATGTGAAGATCAGCGACCACGCTCCAGAGGACTGAGGAATGGGGAAATACAAGGTGTTTTAATGAAACTAAGAACGACTTGGCATTAAAACAAACTTGGCTTCTTATTCATTTTTGAAATGGGGAATGTTTCTACAAAAAATGTCTTTTGTTTTACGCTGTAACAATAACATTAGAATTCCGAAAGCTCTTGATTATACCGTGTCGGAAGTCGAGCGTGATAATTGAACTTTCCATGACCTTTTCAAGGACTCATAATGAATGTAGTTATGCACAAGGGACCCAACGACGTGGCGATAAACGGAGAAGTATTTATTTACAAAATTACTATTAATTCATATTTAAAGTAACATAAACGGGTCTTCAGTCCGTGTGGTGACGGATTAAGAATACGATATGTCACCACCCCTTACTTGCCCGCGGGTGTCGTAAAAACCGAATAAGGGAGCACCAGGGGAATGGGCAGCAGCATACTCCTGGGAACGTTTAATACCATTCTGCGATCGCCAACCCGCCTGCCAAGCGTGGCGATTATGGCATTTCCCCCCCTTCGTGGGGAGGCCCATGTCCAGCAGTGGACGTTTATGGGCTGGTGGATGGATGGATGGGTCTTTACTCGTGTACCTTTAGCCCGACGTTTCAACTACGTTGCAGTAGGTCTGATAACGGGAAAGCAGTGTCCCTAAATGTAGTCATAATATAGCCTAATTTTAACGCGAATGAAGACCTATTTATGTTACTATAAATATGTGTACAATTCACAAATCTTTAAAAGATACTATTATTCATTTTGCATACAAAAATAGCGTGCTCATATTCCTATTTTAATAAGGAAAAGTGTCGAGAATAATTACTTAGGGCAATGGACAGGAAATACCAAGAGGATAGAACAAAAATTCGAAATCAATCTGCGCTGGTACCTACGACTTGAGAGTCGTTTTCAACAGGTATAAAGCGTCGCGATGTAATTTATTTTTTGAGGGAACATAACGCCATTTCATCCTCCGCTACATGGGTGTAAGTGTAATGTGTATTTAGTTATCGCGTAATGGATCGTGTGTATATTACATTTCTGTGCATTCAAGAATCTGATTTCAAGAATTGGGCCTAAGTGAGTCAAATCTCAAATGTAACACATTAGATTGGATCTTTTTTGCATAACAGCGTCCTATTTGATCCTAAAGCCTTTATACTCAAGTCTTTCAGTCAGTTGTCAGTCTTTTAAAGCGACAATGCTTAGTAAACTGGTTTCAACTTAGTATTTCGACACTGAAATTTTACTGAGCTCAAGTTTTAAATACATTTTGCATAAACTTTAGAAGAACTTTGTTGTATTATTTTTCTTTCTTTTCTTTTTCTTGCTATAATATTATTATTTCCTGTCTCATCTTATAGGAATAGAATCCGATACTAACTAAAATTAAGAGTTTGAACGCATTTCATTATTTCTCTTGTTAATTTCGGACCTCCTATCTCTTTCTCTTGCGTTGCAACGCGTGATTTGTGTTGCGGTAAACATTAGCTGTCTGTATGCTTGTTTGTTTGTATTATAAAATAGTCCCTAGTCATACACTATAACGCTTTACGTTTTCAAACCATTTTAGTCGTAAATGAGTAGGCGTTAATCATAAATGGTGCGACTTCAAACTCGCAAAATACTTGATCCGTCATCCCGTTGGGTACTTCTTAATCTCCTATTTTTTTATGTTAGATTGTTTTAGGTGTTCAGAACGCTAATAATCGTCATCATAATTTCTTGTGTTTTCTTATCCCATATTATATCAATCTTAAGTCATTATTGGAATGTGAAGTGTTTGCTACTGATTGCTGTTATCCAAGTCCTGTCTTTTCTCTTTTTGGCAACACGTGATTGATTCTCCTGACATTGCTAGCGTCAGTAGGCAATTGTAACCGCTTAGCTAAGGCTGCGGTTCGATGGACCGGGAAACTTTTGCCACCCGCAAGGCCTCCTGCGAAAGTGCGACGCTCCGTGTGCGAAAACGTCGCTCAGTAGAGGGTACCCGAAAGGGTATGCCACCGGCGGACCACTGAAGTAATGTCACACAGTTCCAGTGATCCGCCAATGCAGACGGAGACACGGCATACGGTGGGTTTATTTTGAGATTGGGTGAGAGCCCCACACTACCCTGTTTGTTGCTCTGAACAACGGCTTGTGCGGTTGGGTACATTTTTCCCGCCTTCACATAAAAAGGGGCAGTATGCTTGTTTGGCAACTTTGTGGCATAAAAAAGAAAAAATCTGTTATAATTATGAAAAGTTATCACACCTCTATTCCCCGAAGGGGTAGGCAGATGTGTATTACACACCCACGGTTCGCCAGCTAAGTCCCACGTAGTTACGGGGCGAGCCTATTCCCGTCTACCGGGCACATTTCCAAACTCCGGGCTACTGCTGAGAATTTTTCTTTTTACGAAAAAAGTCAATAACACTGCCTGACCCGCGATCGAATCTAAGACCTCATGATCAGCAGTCGCTCACACTACCGCTGCACCACAGAGGCAGTTAAAGCAGCAGGCAAGAAAACTGTTTCATAAAATAATCTAAATTATATATACGTATTTACATACCTAGTTAATATAATTAAACCAACTAAAGTTAAGCAACAACAATGCAACAGATTTAGCAGTTGGTCCGCAAAAACAAGAATAGATATTGCAAGCTAAATTAAATTCAAACAACTATTCAACTATCCGACCCGTAACGGAATGCGGAGTAGATCGATACTGTGTCTATTCTGTAATTTGTTATCTCGTCCAGTATTTCAATGTGTTGCATACGCTTTCAGTTTGTAAGCAACCGTAAGTTTTGTTAACACGATAATACAGTCTTTACTAGTAAATACTTTTTTACTGGTGGTAGGGCTGCGGTACGTTCCGAAGGAATGTAACATAGTTCCAGTGGCCCGCCAATAAAGGCGGAGAGACGGCACACGGCGGGTTTCTTTAGTGGGTGAGGGCCCCACACTACCCTGTTCGTTGCCCCGAACGACGGGGTGTGCGGTTAGGTACATTTTTTCCCGCCTAAACAAAAAACAAAAAAAAAGGGCTGCGGTGTGTTTTGGTTGTAGCGGTAGATAACAGTTTATGTAGGTACCTATTTCAGATCCGTGAAATGAAATGGCGAGCAGCAGTGTTTACCGTTTGCCATCGGGTGGCTGGTCTGCTACCTTAAAAGTAAAAACGAAATTGAGAATAATCGTTATTGCGTCTAAGCAGGCATTCTAGAAGATTGGAGTTCGATCCTGGCTCTTAGTTCTCATTTTCTATTTCTCATTTTGACCTTATTATTGATTAGCCTTTGCCCGCGGCTACGTGCAGCGTAGCCAAACAAAAGCTAGTTTTAGTTTATATATCTTAGGTTCCCGAAATACACCAGTTTTTAAGTCTAATCAAGAGCTATCAAATAAAAAAGTTGCATCAAAATCCGTTCAGTAGTTTTTACGTGTGCGCAAACAAATAAACAGATAATCTAAAAATATTTTTTTTTTGTTCAGACCTTATAGTTATAGTCATTTTTTCTCAAATATCTTAAATGTACAGACATAGCTCTGTTACAGCTTTATAATAGCATCCAACATTATCTTCAATTCCACATTATCATTTTTTATAAATAATATTATGTAACAATCAAAACAATCTCACGCTATACATGACTCAGTCATAAAAATGTTGGTGACGTCACCGAGAATCGTGCATTGTCCAGTCAGATGCACTTTCACATGCAGCTCATTCCACATACGTGACGCCACGACACATTATTATTTAGTATTATTAGATTTCATATCAGTCCCTTGAAACTAAGTGCATTTTATATACTACTTGGTTGGCAAACAAGCATACGGCCAGCTTGATGTTAAAGTGGGCTCCGCACGGCTTTAAGCAAGATGTAAGCAAGCGTTTAAGCAAGGTGCCCTTGTCGGGGACACCAGCGGATTGTGTTTCGGCTACACGGCTTTAAACAAGATGTAAGCAAGCGTTTCAGCAAGGTGCGGTCACAGCGCAACTGTCTTTGCTAAGATTTAATCCGCTGGCCAGACGGTTGTAAACATGAATCCGCTCGCTCTAAGCTCGGATGTAAGCTCGCAAGGACTTTGAAGGTCAAACAAAATTTGGATTACATCTGCTGTCCACACGGCTACAAACAATGTCACCCCTGCTGGAACGCTTGCTTACAGCCGTCCGGTCCTTGCTTAAGTGGTTAATAAAGCCTGTACTAGGAATACCTCGCGTCCGCCAACCACATTAAAAACGGTAAAAGTTGGAAAGGAGAGGAAAGGAGGCTCTAATACTCTTATCTAATCGAACGAAAGGCAGCAAATGCGAACAGTACCTACCATTGCATTAACTCCAGATTTTGTGAAAAGGTAGCCTACTGCCCTGATAAATTAGGTCTATTTTGCTGGCAAGCATGTGCCAAATTTATAACGAAATCATAATCCTAATTGAAATCAAACGAAAATAAATTGAATCTGTTATTTATCACTTAAAAATTTTAAGCTCGTGATTTTATAATATAACACGGGAATATAATTTTTCTTTGTTTCTAAATGTAGTGTTTTGATTTCCAAAGCGTTACTATTATTAAACGTTTATTTTGATAATACAGGGGAAAATGTACCTAACCGTACACCCCATCGTTTGAGGCAACGAACAAGGTAGTGGGAGGCCCTCACCTACTAAATAAACCCGGCGTGTGCCGTCTCTCCGCTTGTATTGGTGGACCACTGCAACTGTGTGACATTACTAGTGGTCCGCTAGCGGAATTTGGTAGCATACCATTTTCTTTTTTGTTGAGGCGGGAAAAAAATTTCCTAACCGCACACCCTATCGTTCGGGGCAACGACCAGGGTAGTGTGGGGCCTGCACCCACTAAAGAAACCCGCCGTGTGCCGTCTCTCCGCCTTTATTGGCGGGCCACTGGAACTATGTTACATTCCTTCGGTGGTCCTTTGGTAGCATACCTACCTATTCTGATAAGGATAACTTACCTATTATGCAAAATATGTTGGCAACGTACGCCTGAGATAATTACTTTGAAACAGTATTAAAATTTAATGTAGCAACAGTGAATAAAAACGAACTGCCGCCTCGTAATGTCTGCTAGTACTTTAGTAATCACTAACTGTGCACTGTGGATTTACGCGTCGTCTATGCTCAGGGATTGTAGCGTGAAAATATTAAATCCGTGATTGTCTTATTGTTAAGCAGAGAGACTGACATAAATTCATGTAAATAATAACATACATACTTACTCCGTAATTGTTTAATCAAAAAAAGTTCAATTTTCATTTGTTAAAGTTTGAGGATAAATTAAATATATTCCTAACATATCTTAATCCTTTGGTTAATAAAAACAACGTATTTAACTTTAAGTGATTCAAAAAAGCTACAATATTCGCTTGGAAAATTTTAGGAATAATAACAAGTGCCTCGTAAATGTGATAATGATTTTAATAAGTATTGAAGTGTAATAAAAAGTGATAACAGTGCATTTATATATAAAGTTTGTTGATTTTTGTTAATTTTGTACTCGTGTGATGTTGGTTATAGTGAATTAACTAAAAATGTTACGTGCATTGACTTCAAGGAGATGGTCGCTGAGACGGGATAGTGAGAGGTGAGGGCTGTTTGGAATTATTCTTTATATTATATGCTTTGATTATGTGTACCCATTGGATCTCCTTGGAGAATCTTGTCATAGTAGTATTCCATCCATTAACCCATCGGCCTTTTAAAAGTCCACTGCTGGACATAGGCCTCCCCAAGAATGGGGGATAGTGCCGTAATCGCCACGCTTGGCAGGCGGGTTGGTGATCACAGTGGATGTTGTTAATACTCGAAGGAGTGCTGCTGCCCACTCCCTCGATATTCCCTCAGTCGGCTCTTACGACTTCAATGGGTGGAGGGGGGTGGGACAATTCTAAAGCCCCCACACGGCACCAGTAGTATTATTTTACTTAATTTGTTCGATTTTTGTGGAATATTGCAACGTCGTGGTTCTGAGAGTCCTGCCGTATCGCATGGTTGTGTCGCGTTGGTGAGTTTTTTTGTCATTATCGTGCAAGCTACTTTGCTGTTATCACATTCTCCCCTATCTGTGAGAGTGCGGATTGGCAATCTTAGGTTATTTTGTGTGTTTCCAGACTCCAGAGATAACCGGGATTGACAATCCGTGAGTGAGGGGGTAAGCTCTCCTCCTAAAATATCCATTATATAATAATATATTGCACTATAGCAGTCGAGTTATAATTCTGTAGCGCCAGATGGCGCTTGTTTGATTATTGATTTTTTTTTTTTATTTTGCTTGGTTTTAGGTTTTTAGGCGACATGTTAAATAGTATATTAGACTTCTGTAAGTACTATGAAATGCAAAACGATTTTTCCGAATCAGATTGGTAGTTGCTTATAATATAAGCAGCAATTTCACTAACACCGTAAGCCAAGTAAAAGTTAATACTACTCATCCTTAGCAAAATATTTCGCGTAATTTTATATTCGAAATTGCTAAATTCCTTTTTCTCGTGTAATCCCGATCCGGCCTCAAGTTTTTGCCCCAAAATTTTCTTAGTAGATATAAAGTCATTCAATCAACGCTTATTATAAGGTTATGAAACCTCGAATTTTTACCTCCATCAGATTAAATATCATTTTTATTTTGTCAATTAATTTTGGGTTATGTCTCTGATTTCTAATATAGTAGTGAAATAAGACGTACTTATAATAATTTTTCAAGCTTATCAAGAGCTTTAAACAAAAAAATGTTCAGCAAAATCCGTTCAAAATGTGCGAACAAACAGTACGTACGTACTGAAAACAGTATTCTTGTAATTTGAATTTCGAAGCTTGAGCATTCATCGTTGTTATTTTATTCCGTAGCTTTTAAAGAATCCATTTCAATAGCTATTGTTAGTTGTTCATTATACTTTCAGTATGATAATGAGAACAGTTTTTAATGCGTGTAATATGTTCCGAAACAAGCAGTAAATGGAATATGTGAGAGTCTGGATTCTAGGTCTTTATTGTCTGTGCTTAAATTATTTTGTTAGTCTAATTGTTTATAGTGAATCATGGCACATAATTGTAAGTAGGACTAATAGTGCAGGAGGCGTCGCCTATTTTTTTAAGTGATTAATAACAGGTTCAATCTTTGTGAGTAGTTTCCATTCGACGAGACGTTTTCCAAGTTTTTCTCTGTGAAAAATCTCGATAGAGGTAGCTAATAAAGAGCGCAGGTATAAAACATTTCGATTTGGTGGGGTGTCGAAATTGTCTGACTAACAGTAAGTTTAAATAACATATTGGATAATAAACTCGGAATAACAATTGTCCTACAAAATGGGTAGTTTGACTGGAGCGTGCTACACTACAAATGTAGAGAGAGAAATATAAATAAATAGGTCATTCAAATTATTAACGATCAGATTTTTTGATTGCAGCTTTGTAAATATTTGTATAATGAAATGGCCATATAGTCCGACAAATTTAGTGGTACGTTTTCTCTGTCCCACGCTTGGAAGTTGTCGAATTCACTGACACTTAATAGCTACCTCTTACAAGATTTTTCACTGAGAAAAATTTGCGTGTCTCATCGAACGGAACCTACTCACAAATATTCAGCTTGTTATTAATCACTAAAGAAAATAGGCGGCGGCTCCTGGACCATAAGAAAGATAGTTAAAAATCAAAGTTAAATAAACATCTCTGATACTGAAAATAGTTTATGCTTTTTTGTTATGGCTGGGAAAAATGTACCCTGTCGCCTACCACGAACCGATTCGGGACAACGAAAAGGTTAGTATGGGGCCCTCACCCACTAAATAAACCCGCCGTGTGCCTTCTTACCTATAAGGGTGGACCACTGGAGCTGTGTGAACAGACACATTACTTCAGTGGTAAAAACCACTACGCCTGCAGATTATATAAATTAAGGTACCAGTGAATCCAGTGGTTCCGCTTTTAGTTTATAATGTCAAAGGTGGACTGCGGCTTTCATTCTTTTGTCTAGTCCCTTTTACAATGGCCACCACTATCCACGTCATGTTGGCACAGCATTGTACCTTTGTATACTTTCCATTTGTCCACCCACCCATATCGCGTAACAGTTTTTTCCACCTGCCTAACATACCTGTCACTCTGCTATATTAAAACTAAAATTGTATTGTCTCCGTGTGGGTGTTGGGTGTCTATTGTGTAAATAAATGTAGTGAAATAGACGAGAAAGATACCCTATTCACTTTAGCTTGAGACAACATGTAAACAAAACAACCAATTTTTCTCAAAGAATTCAAATTAATATTCGAAAATATCTTTATTTAATTATTTACCAGTATCACTGAAAATCAGTAAAGTTATTGGTATAACTATATAATAATTTCAAATGGGGTACGTATGTGCTTATTTAAAACAGCATTTCACAATGAGGAACAGCGCAAGCCCATTTTATTTTATCTTCCAAATAATCCGAAAGTCCTTTACTTACCACCAAGGGCGGATTCGACCAAACTCGAATATATACAAGAATAACTATACCGAGAATAATCTATTCCACGATTTTATTCTCTAGATAATCAACAGTCGTTTTTCCACGCAATCTGACGTATACTTGGAATAGCTATTTTCGAATAGCGAAGTGAATGTAATACCCGGCAAAAAGAAGGTGTTCTTCAAACGGGACAGTGTATAGCTTAATTCATCTCAACTCTTATTTGTCGTATTATAGCGTGCGAAAGTAGCTGTCACTGTATAGTTTAAAAGTTTCGAATTAAAATGACAGGAGAAAAAAGATGATACCATTTTTTTATTCTTGGATTAGCTCCTTATTCGATGCTTATCGGTGGTATAGTGACTATTCCCGAATAGGCTCACTATTCTTCAAATCGTTGTTGATAAAACGTAAAATTGATATATTCTCGAGTAAGTAGCGATTTATTCTAGGAATAAAATTTAATCTTGTTTGGTCGAATCCGCCCTAAGTCTGATGTTTACAACTAAACTTATTATAAAGTCATGTTTCGGATATTTTCTAAAGATTTGTTGAAGAAGCGATACATTGCCCCATGAAAGTACTAGTAATTCTGTAGAAATTACTGTGTCCAATAAGATTGCCTTTGTTCCTAGTATTAATATGATGAACGTCACTATACTTATCAAAGGTATAACAAATTTTCATATATATTATACCTATATATTGTGACAGAACAGTTGGAATATATTATAGAGCCGACTGAGGGAATACCGGGGAAGTGGGCAGCAGCACTCCCTCGAGTATTAACAACATCCACTGCGATCGCCAACCCGCCTGCCGAGCGTGGCGATTACGACACTATCCCCCATATGAGCGAAACACATGTTGTGGTGTTCTCTTGGGGAGGCCTATGCCGGACGCAGTGGACTCCGAAAGGCTGCTGGACGCAGTGGACTCCGAAAGGCTGATGGATGGATGGATTCTCGTATTAGCAAGTTCTACCGCGAACTGTGTACTCGCCCTGTTCATGAGCATCAGATATGCTCGAAACCCGGGTCGACGTAATCAATACTAACTATGAGCTACTTACTGATATATCATATTCTAATATGTGTCAATCTCATCATTATTTTCATTACAAAAAAGTTTATCAATAATAAAAATGCTGGTTATATCTGATAACCCGACCGAAGATAAAATGACACTTGAAAAGTGTGTACATATTTTTTTTCCAATATTTTAATTAATTACAGATGGAATTAGAATTTAATTTGAAATGCATACTTTTTTTTTTGTTAAGGTGGGAAAATATACCCCTTTGCTCGCGGCAACTAATATGGCAGTGTGTGGTCTAATCGACTAATTAAACGTACTGTGTGCCGTTTTTTTTCTTGAGTTGCCGGACCACTGGAACTGTGTGACATTACATCAGTGGTCTAATTACCTAACCTAATAACCTTCGAAAAGGTAAACTGATATGTTTTTATACTACGTGGGTGGCAAACAAGCATAAGGCTTACGTGATGGTAAGCGCTTACCGTAGCCTATATACACTAGTAACACCAGAGGCTTTAGGTCACGACACTTACCATAGGAGACGCAACGTACAGGTGTACCTACCATTGCTTCGCGCCTATCTTCTGTGAGAGGGTGATACTTCCCCGATCGAGCTGGCCCATTCATGCTGGGATAAGCAAGGTTCTACCGCAAAAAATATGCCGATATATGCTGTAATTTAGTACCTAAGTAACATAGTATATGTCTATTATATTCTATTGGACGCCGTGTTGCTACTGAACATTTACAACACGCGGCCAAAGAAAAACCTCACTCTCATAAGTTGTATCTTTTTACCACCAGGCTCATTACATAGTCTTATAACGGTTTGACTTCACGCGATGTAATCTCAAACAGTGCATTAGCACAGTGTAACAATGTTGCGGACACACTTGTATAAATGACTCCTCATTAGCACGCTTCATAGACTGGGAGTTTCAATAACACTAACAGAAACGAGCGGAAAAAAATATTCCTTCCATAGTTTTTGCTGGATATTCGTAATTGCGATCGCAACTGAGTATTTAACTGCGCTGGGCCACTGAAGCTTACACTGACGTACGAGGTAGATTTTGTCCGTGTGGTGACGGGCTAAGAATACAAGTGTCACCACCCCATTCTTTCCCACGAAAGTCGTATGAGGCTACTAAGAAATAAGCAATTATCACCCATTGCATTACCGGTTATAAAAGGCCGTGTGGGGTCGGCACCAAGAATAGCTCCACCCCGTCTCGTCTTATGGGAGTCGTAAAAGCCGACTTAGGGATTACCGAGGAACCGGGCAGCAGCGTTCCCCTGTGTACTAAAAACATCCACTGCGATCGCCAACCCGCCTACCAAGCGTGGCGATTATGGTAAAACCCCCATTTCGGGGAGGCCTATGTCCAGCAGTGGAAGATGAAAGGCTGATGGATAGATGGATGGCATTACTGGTAGTAAGGCTGTGTACCAAGTGGGAGGGAGTACTCACTTGCTATCGAGCCCGAGTGGGTTGGTACTACCATCTCCCGTGTGACCGGCCGTGAAGCACATCGATGTGTCTTGGTTGTAGCAGGAGATAGCCGTTAATTCTTTCATTTTATATCTGTGAAATAAAATGGTGAGCAGCGGCTTGACAATACTCTTGATATAGTTGAGTCCATGAGCGACGGTTACCATTTACCATCATCAAGTGGGCCGTGGCTCGTCTGCCACCAACGGCAATAAAAAAATAAGAGACATGCCTACGATATACGCACTCTGCACCATAGTGGTTTACAGCATCCAAGTACCCTACATTTGAAATGCAAGTGCACCCCTCTTTGATAGAGACAAAAATAGAATAGAGTACATATAGTGTATCTAATTAGTATTCTACATTAGAATGTTAACTACAGAAGGAAAATATGTAATTCATAATATTACTATAGGACCAAATTAGAATAATTGCTGTTTATATTATCCCCAAGCAAGATTTATAATATGTTCGAAAGGTCCAATTTTAGTTAACCGTAAGTCTCATGTCTACAGTAAACTAAAACTTATTATACAAATTGAACCAAAAAATATTTAGTGGTAACTTAAATATTACGTGTAAGTAATAATATTTATACATAGATATGTTTTTTTATACTTGGATCGGCAGCTTCGCCGCAGCCAAAAGCTAGTATTTAGGTCCCCGATATAGTAGCGGGATAAAATGTATACTAGTTTTTAAGTCTATTTATATCAAATAAAAGAAGTTGCATCAAAATCCGTTCAGTAGTTTTTGCGTTATGCGTGAAAGAACGAACAGATAGACAAACAGACAAAAATAACAAAAAAAAAATGTTTTGTGTTTGGTCACGGCTATAGTATATAGCCAGTAATTTTAATATGCTTTCTTTCTTACGTCATCATTACGAATGCCGTCAGTCAGCCTCACTCCACAGCACGCTCTATATAAACAAGAACATCCTAAAACACTACCTACTCACGAGAATTATGCTTACCTTTTTGCGGGTGTTCTGAATATATTAGAATAGGTCATATGTCGTTTATGAAAGTAGGGTCAGTTAATAAACCACTAAAGAAATCTCACACAGTCCTGTATGTGTCCCTATAGATGCTAGTAACACGAGAGGCATCACTCGAACGTCACCATCTCCAAGGAAAGGGATAGGAGATGTAGAGGAGGCATAACAAAGAGAGGATAAGACGCATACTAAGGATAACTCAACGGTAGAAGTACCTACCGTTGTTTCAGGCCGATCGTCTGTGAGAGGGTGGTACTTCTCCGATCGAGCCGGTCCATTCAAGCTGGGATAAGCAAAATTCTACCATAGACATTCATAAAAAAAATATTCTCGCTTACGAGAACAACAGTATTAAATCAACTTGAACGACTGACGCTAATTCATAACAAAAGCAACAAAACAATTAATCAAAAACACTTTCTTCTAAGATACAATAATAATACTATATGTATGTGATTATGTGATGACGTACTATAGTCAAACACTGGCACCGGGCAGACTGTTATTGTCTCTATTCGACAACACACCGACTCATCAGCATTTTGGCATCGGGATGTAGACAGATGCGAAACATTTGATTTTATATTACTTGTTTATGTATCTGGTATTTATATGGATTATATTATATGAATACTTTATTAAATAATTACGGAATCTATCGCGTTTACTTGATTTTCTACTATCCCGACGTTTCGAATACTTTACAGCATTCATGATCACGGGTGGTCTTAGATGTTAGACGTCCAAGGCTGATAATCAGCCTAATAGTAGAAAATCAAGTAAACGCGATAGATTTCGTATACGTAGTTTTTTATAATAATATGTAACATTTGCGTAAATATCAGAAAGTATTTTACATAAATACATCATATTTAATAATTAAGGAGATCAAATAGTGCACTTACTAAGCGGATTCCACGTCGATAGTTGTGATGTCTCTAAATATCAATTTAAGCAGAAAAACCATTTTATTCCCCTATAAAAGACAGTTTTTTTTGTTTCGCTTTCACTCGGTAATTAATCAACCGATCACCAGGAAATATCTCTGCCTACCCCGCAAGGGAGATGGCGTGATGATAAGTAAATGTAGTATATGAGTGCGTAAGTCCTAATTTATCGGTATTTGCTATAGTGTGATGTATTTATATAACTTGACTCAATTATATGATCCAGGTAGACGTTAGGCGCGGGCAGAACCTAATTGGTCATGTTTCCCCGATGTGACATGAATAATTTTAATAAATTCGCCGGGTCAGTTTCGATTCTCTTGAGGGTAACATTTTGTAACGTACAGTAAGTCTTTGTACAGGCGGAGAGATGGCACACGCGCGATTTTGCTTAGTGGAGGAGAGCCCACACTAACGTTTTTGTTGCCCTGAACGATAAAGTGTGTGGTTAGGTACATTTTGACCGCCTTAACAGAAAAAAGCATACACTAACATTGGCTGTACTACTATTTAACATGCTTTTATTAGTTTCACTTGTATGTTTGTTTGTTTGTAACCGCTTCTTTGACATTGTTTTTGACTCATTTTCAATGATCAGATTACGTTCAAGCTTTGTAGACTTATCGAGGGCTGATGGCAAATTAACAATTCGATGAGATTATCTCATTATCCTAATTAGGATCGTCAGGATTGATTATAACGGAAGCTTCGAACGTTTCGAGGCGCTTGAAATCAAATGTTACAAATAGTTCACCTATTCACAAAAGCACCCCACGCTTTTTTACAATAATTATTTATTGTAATATTTTTACTACTTTTTAGTTCAACTAGCTATTTAAAGCGTGTTATTTTAGTTTTTTAAACTATAATTTATTATTCATAATTTGCAATAATTATATTAAAAACTAATACTTTAAAAAAAACTGCCCTGTGGGGCAGGCTTTAGCATTGTCCCACCCCTCTCCACCCATGGGAGTCGTAAGAGCCGACTGAGGGAGTACTGGGGGGAGTGGGCAGCAGCACTCCCTCGAGTATTAACAACATCAACTGCGATCGCCAACCCGCCTGCCAAGCGTGGCGATTACGGCACTATCCCCCATATAAGCGAAACACATGTTGTGGCGTTCTCTTGGGGAGGCCTATGTCCAGCAGTGAACTTCGAAAAGCTGATGGATGGATGGATATTAAAAACTGAATAGCTTGTAACTTTAGAGAGAAGCATTGGATTATAGAAAAAAAAATCTCTTAATTTGAGCAAAATTTATTAAATTTTTTCATTCCGATTCAGGTACACGTTTGTTACCGTGGCCATAAAAAACACTACCACATTATGTATGTTAAGTGAACATGACGCATTCAGCACGGAAAGTGAAAATTCACCCAATGGCCAATTTTATTCCCACAATTTCTTGTGACTATCAAAGAAGGTATTTCACTTTTCGTCTGAGACCTTGAGTTTCTGGCACTTGTCTTAAACATAATTAATTAACTACTAAGTTTTGCCTTGCCAAATTAACTTCCGAAACTCAAGAACGTATTTTTGTAAAATGCTATTACATTTAAAACTCGTGCAAATCGAGAGCACCGTATCCGACTTATATGTTTCAACATTTGCCCAAGACCTTGCTTGCTTACAGTCAACAACTCACATGACACTAACCTTTATATTGTGATATTTTTATGTATTTTTTAAGCATTTGAAAAACTTAGCCTATATTTAGGTATATATGAACACAAAGTGCTCAAAATATTAGTCACGAGCAGAATTTGCCCCTGCATCACCTGGAAAGCCTTTATTTTTTTTATTTTTTTTTACGCGTTGAAATCCTTTATGTATAAATTATTTGAGAATAAGGAAAAAGAGATTTTTTGTACTAGCGGGAATCGAACCCGCGTCTTTTCCAATCCGGGGAAGTGCTCTAAGCCACTGAGCTATAGTACAGGTACTTCGACCATCCCAATCTCCTTATTACATTTGTCTTTACGACCAGCGCCATCTATCGGAAGCATTTACATGCATTAAACCGATATAGTAAGTTTAATTTTGCAATTAAAATTCATACTATTTGATGGCGCGATTTTTTAAACATTTTTGATCTATATTTTTTAGCATTTGACATGCTCCGCCACTTTTTAAAGTATAAATTATTTGAAATAGTATGAATTTTAATTGCAAAATTAAACTTACTATATCGGTTTAATGCATGTAAATGCTTCCGATAGATGGCGCTGGTCGTAAAGACAAATGTAATAAGGAGATTGGGATGGTCGAAGTACCTGTACTATAGCTCAGTGGCTTAGAGCACTTCCCCGGATTGGAAAAGACGCGGGTTCGATTCCCGCTAGTACAAAAAATCTCTTTTTCCTTATTCTCAAATAATTTATACTTTAAAAAGTGGCGGAGCATGTCAAATGCTAAAAAATATAGATCAAAAATCCTTTATGTATACCTGACCGCCGGGCAGACGGAGGGGTTATGCCGGACTCCCAGTGGAACTGGGCTACCTGCTAAAACCACGCGGTGTTCCTTCAGACTACCTTTCGCCAGAGGTGAGGTATACACTCTACGCATGAGTTCCTCCACCCCTAGCAGGTCTGGGCCTCCATTCCTGGTGGGTCAAGCCGGGGAACACGTGCGCCGCCGTCTCGGGACTGCTTCTGCTAGGGTGACAGACTGCCGGTGACAGAGGCCTATCACCCTCAGGCCTGCACTCATGGGGGCCGGAGATCGACTAGCGCCCTTTGACGCCCAGTGCGTCTTCTGCGGGACGGGAGACGGCTGGTCATCTCCCGCTCACGCTCTGCCGCTTCCTTTGCATGCATCACCTGCTCGCAAAACGAGACGGCGGCGTCCCACCCGCTTTCACTCCGGACCATGGCCTTTACCACGGCCGGGAGCGAGAGGTTTTCCACCCTGACTGCCGCGGTGAGCTCACGTCGCTGCTCTGCCCAAGCTGAGCAATCCATCACCTAGAAAGCCTACCAGATCTCTGCCAATTAGCCATCGTGACAACTGCTCAAGACTACGCATTTCGATCGAAACATTTTCGCACTTTGTCTTCAAATCAAATGCTTAAAAATCTTTTAAAAATATTAAAGTATTTATTGGGGCTGCGTTATCATTATTTCATATGAATGTTAATTATTGTAGGTACTAATTAATCTTATCGGAATAATGTATGCAAATACATCAGACAAACGGTGCAAGCGTTAACCAAGACAGCAGGAAAGCAGTTGCTACGATGGCTGATTTGGCAATGCATCTGGGACAGTTTTCCAGGAGATGCGAGATCAAATCCTGCTCGTGACTGTTATTTTCGCACGTTGTGTTCAACTAAACTCATGTCAGTTGCCTAGTAGGCTAAGTTGCCAAGGCCACTTCAAGTTCATCAGATCGATACTATTCATAATACAGGGCTGATGCAACTGGACCCTCCCACGTACCGTCAGGTGCTTTGTTATTCAGTACTTGAATTTTTGATGAAAGCGTGTACTTACTTAGTTCAATGTCACGTCTATTTATTGCTGAAGATCGTTATTTATGAATTAGATAAATAGCTGTGTGCTATTTCACTTTTTAATTGAAAGAATTCTATTTATAAGTGGATTGCGATATCTTTTTTAGAAATCATTCCATCCATCCATCCATCAGCCTTTCAACGTTCACTGCTGGACATAGGCCTCCCCAAGAGAACGCCACAACGAGCGGTCCCGTCATGGGGGATAATGCCGTAATCGCCACGCTTGGCAGGCGGGTTGGCGATCGCAGTGGATGTTGTTAATACTCGAGGGAGTGCTGCTGCCCACTCCCCTGGTATTCCCTCAGTCGGCTCTTATTTTTCCCGTGGGTAGAGAGGGGTACTATTCTAAAGCTGGCCCCACACGGCTCATTCATCAAGAAATCATTGTATTTTCTATATTTTACATAATTATACAGCTTTAATTTTGTGCCTTTGCCAATTTGATTTTAAATATTTTTTATTTTTGCACAGACTAAACTCTTAGGTTTATGCCTTAGACAAATAGTCCATTGAAATGTTAAATTTTTGGTCTTAGCGTGCGTTTTTCAGAGGACTCGATTTTATTTTTTTGATGTGTCTAGTATAAGCTTAAGTTCAAGTTTGTGGGGTCACCACCCTTGTCCCCCCGGCCGCCGTCTTGGAAAAAGGGGTGCAAAGGGTTTTTGCGCTGTATCTCGTAAACTAGCAACCCTACAGTAAATTCTGCAAGACATTATTTGTAGCTAATTAAATTGTCTACAACTTTACTCCTACTACTTTTATCGTAAAATGGAAAATAGAGTTGAGTATAGATAAATAACGACTCGCTTTAGCTATTTCGCATATTCACGTATTATGTGGGGGAAATGGGGGAGGGAGGGGTTAAATATTGCGTGGAAGTATTGGTTTTATTATAATTAAGATCTTTATAGTTGGAATTATATTTACTTATCACAAATATCAATATGTGCCCGGTAGACGGCAATAGGCTCGCCCCCTATTACGTGGGACTTAAACATAGCAGGCGAACCGTAAGTGTGTAATTTCACCTCTGCCTATCCCTTCGGGGAATACAGGCGTGATGCTATGTTTACAAATAAATGATAACGTGTCGTAGGATTTGGAGCTTCAGGTTTTAATGGGGGAAAATGAGTGGTGACAGAAGTAATAGTATTATTTAACCAAATATTTCTGAAGCTGTTGGCACCAGCTAGTCATATACATATAAAACACGATATACCTAAGCTTAGTGCTTTCACAAAAATACGCAAATTGAAAAAATAAAGCTCAATAACATTGTGCTTTCATGAGTGATGGATGGGCTAATGCAAGATATCGACACTTATGGATTCGGTTCTATTGTGTTCGGGTAATTTGACGTATTGGCTCTTTTAGCTGAAGCAATCACTCACTCGTGATATTGCCGAAGTAAGAACACACCAGGATCCGTAGAATGTAACTAATTAAAACGTATCGACATCGTATCGTCTCGCTTGTGATTGCTAGAGAAACCTCGTGATGTCGCAATAATCCCTCGGCCAATCACGGTGATCTCTCAACCAATCACAATGACACTAGTCAGATAAATTGAATGACTTTAGTGAGATACATTCAAACCCCCCTGGGCCGTGAAGGTATCAGCATTAACAGGCCACGATGAAAACGACGCGCCGACCACGTCAATCAATCAACCAACGAGCCTGTTGCAGGCGTCTACCAATTTATGCAATCCGATCCTATCTCTTCCTCATCCAGACAACTCAGGCTGCATTTTACAGATGATTTTTTATTACTTTTGGTGGCAGACGGACCACGGCCCACCTGATGGTAATTGGTAATGGTCGCTCATGGACTCAACCATATATATCCTCTGATAGAGACATCTCACTAAATAATTATCTGTTCTATATAAAAAAAAAGTAAACGTTGTTTGTGTCTAAGGACTCTCTGTCTCTCGCTGAAACTTTGTTTGTGCCACCCCCATAGGCAGCGTGAGCTATGAAAATCGATTGTTTACTCATTTATTATACGTAAAATATTACATCCTTCCAAAAAATTAAAACATTTAATTACCATATTAAACTCGTTTCAGAATTATCCCTATTTTATTCCTTGTTACATTGGCTAGCTGCCTGTGTAAGTCCCGATAAAAAATCCCGAAAAATGCATCCGATAGGTGGCGTGGGTCGTAAAAAATGGCCGTTGGTTAATGTGATAGCTTAGCGACTTAGAGCACTTGCCCGGATTGGGAGGGACGCAGGTTCGAATTCCGCTTGCATTAAAGTTCTCTTATTCCACATTCACAAATAATTTGTACTTTAAAGTAGCTGAGCATGTCAAGTGCTAAAATACAGATCAAAATGTCAACTTCACAGCTTTAGTATTGATCGTAACACTACTAAGTCACAAACACCCTTCCATAAATCTAAGGTTTGCCGCAATTTATATCGTACCATACCTACTTTAAAGGTCGCCTGTTCATTAGAAGGACAAGTACAAGGTTCATTTAGTAACATAAAGCTTTCCTTTGAGTAATCAACAGAATACGAAATGAATACCGATTTATGTTTATCATTGCTTTCAATATTTAACGTTATAAACGAAAAGGCAACTATTTAAATCCGCGTCCGCTAACGGATAATCCTTGTATCACGAGGGACTTTACATGTCAAGAAAGGTGAAAAAAACTAAATCAGAGTCCGTTCTCAACATCCTTTCAAACAAAAAAAAACAATACTAAATCAAAGTCCGTTCAACCGTTTGATAGTTATGAGGCCACAGACAAATATACGTTAAACTTATAAGACCTCTCCGTTTGCCTCCGAGTTAAAAAGTTTCAACAATTGCAGATTCAAATTCAAAAACATCTTTATTTCATAGGCCTATTAAATAGCTCTTTTTTCTAAATTGCCAATTTATTACAATTTAATATAATCTTTATAACTAAAATTACATTATATCATATAAAACAATTTTGAAAATTAATGATTGAGGAGCAGCTAATGCATTTAGTTTTATCCTCAAGATAATCCGAAACAGTGTAATACCTAATAACCTTGATTACAAAGTCTAAGTTTTGTGGCTTTCTTAAACTTATTTAGTGGCATGTTTCGGACATTTTCAGGAATTTTAATAGCATATACATTGCCCCATGAAAGATCTACTAATTCTGTGGAGGCGAGTACTGTGAGCAACAAGATTGCTGTTGTTCCTAGTATTAATGTGATGAACGTCGCTATACTTATCAAAGCTTCTGATGTTTTTCTTGACATACAACAGATTTTCATATATAAATTGAGACACAATAGTTATTTGTATCTTTGAATTTCTGTCTAAGGGAAACTCTTGGGCCCAGAATATAGATTGCACGAATGGCCCTTTTCTGAATTACAAATATAGAATTTAAATCTGCAGAGCATCCCCATAGCAGTATGCCATAGGACATAATACTATGAAAGTAACTGAAATAAACTATTCTAGAAGCAAATTTAATAAATAAATAAATTTATTATTCGTTAATTACTGTACGTAAACTTTCAAATAATTATATTTTGTTTACATCAGCATTACTTAGAGAGCGCTCAGGGTCAATTATGAAATACCTAATTAAAATCGGAATTTGCACGTAATCGCGTGCATTGTTATTCGTAAGCAATTTTAAACATTTTGATAATATTGTACGTACTATAAAGTCATAATATATTTATATATGAGATCTGTTTTATTTAGTTTTAGTTGTGAAATAGATATTGATTACTATTTGTAATATCTACGTTAACTTAGTAATTAATGCTATAATAAAGTCCTACAAACCATTTTAAAGATTTCACTCGAAATCATTTTTATGCAGTTCGCATATTTTGGTATAACTGTGATGATTTAATATAGACAAACACAAAAAATATGTTTTACCCTGATAAGGGGTTCTGGTGGGATATGCGTAAACTAATACTAAGGGAATATCAAATACTACTGAGGGAATACCGAAGGAGTGGGCAGCAGCACTCCTTCGAATATTAACAACATTTACTGCGATCGCTAACCCGCCTGCCAAGCGTGGCGATTACGGCACTATCCTCCATTCTTGGGGAGGCCTATGTCTAGCAGTGGACGTTAAAAGGCTGAAGGATGGATGGATGCGTAAACTACTCTAAGGAATATAACTCTATGGAATATAATACTATATAACACAAGTACTCTGTGGTCATTTTGTTGTGCGGCAACAAAAGAAATAACGTTCATAAATCGCCCCGTGGTTCATTACAAAGGTCTTTTCACGTGAAATATTAATGTTATTCGCCGCAATAAGCGAAAGTAGAGCGAATTATGTTAATGGTAATAATACATTTTCATGATTACGATACAAATAGGTACGTTTTCATAAAGAATTGAGTTTTATACACGTGAAGAAAAGCGAACTAATAATATTTTTTGCTTGTTGTTAGATAATCAAAGCGCTCAATAAAAATCTCTGAAATAATTTCAGTAGCTGTTCCACATTTGTTTATACGAACACGATTTTATAAGTCATAATAGGTTTGGATTACCTGGTTAAGTTGAAAAACCAGGTCATACACAATGCTGTAAAACGTATACGTTTTAATCTATCGATACATAAAGTTGTAACAGAGCTGTGTCTGTACATTTAAGATATTTGAGAAAAATATACTGTATTAAGCTATATAGACGTGTCTGAACACAAAACAATTTTTTTGAGATTTTTTGTCTGTTTTTCTGTTTATCTGTTTGTTTGTTCGGGCATCACGCAAAAACTACTGAACGGATTTTGATGCAACTTTTTTTATTTGATAGCTCTTGATTAGACTTAGCAACATTTTATCCCGCTACTATATCGGGAACCTGAGATATTACCTAAAAACAAGCGGGCAAATGCTAGTTCTAACATATTAAGGATATACTCAAAAATTACCCACTATGATCATTTCAAAAAACAATGATATACACAACTAATATATTATAATGTATAAATCCTGTATATTCTGAATTACTATATAATTATTCCGTGGTTAAAGTACTACCTACTTAATCTGACTTACTTATCACCACGCCACCTCCCTTACGGGGTAGGCAGAGAGAACAACTACTTCTCTTTGTCATCTAACCTGCAGAATGAAAGATATTGTATTTGTTTACTCATTATTACTTATCAACCACTATTACTCCATTGTACCACATCATCAGAAGGCTAAGGGGAACTGGAGGTTATATTAAAGTGGTTAAACCCACTTACTACCAGAGTGGCAAGGCCTGCGTGATAAGGCCTTTTCACTCTTGTCTTAAAACCTTTTTGCCCACTCGACCAGGGAACTATAAACCCACCCACAAAAGATCGGCGTGAAGTAATGGTAGGTACTACTGTTACCACCGAAGGAATGTAACATAGTTCCAGTGGCCCGCCAATAAAGGCGGAGAGATGGCGCAAGGCGGGTTTCTTTAGTGGGTGAGGGCCCCACACTACCCTGTTCATTGCCCCGAACGACGGGGTGTGCTGTTAGGAACATTTTTTCCCGCCTTAACAAAAAAATCGGTACTCCTACTACTGTGTTTCGTATGGTGAGTGAGAGCACCGGAGGCCAAAACCACGCGTCTCTTTCTTATTATCCTTCTTATCGACGTCCTTACGAGCCTCGTAGCGTAGTCGGTAGTGTAACCGACTGCCGTGCACGAGGTCGTGGATTCGATTCCCCCTCAGGACAACACATAATATATATTTGTACTACATCTGGGTGTTTTCTGTCTATTAGGTATATGTATGTATTTACAAAAAAACGTAATATATGTATTATATCCGTAATCTGGTACCCATAGCACAAGCGTTAAGCTTAGTTTGGGACCAGAGGACGTCGTGTGAAATGTCCGTTAATATTATTATTGTCCACCTCCTTATCTCCTCTCATATGATGTTGCTAGTGTCTATAGGCTACGGTAACCGCTTACCATCAAGCGGCTGTATCCTTGTTTGCCATCCTCGTACTATAAAACAATCAATCAACACTGGCTATAATTATGTATATTTTATTTGGATTAACGATAATCTATAACTATAAAAAATTTGATGTGTCAAGTGTCCCAAATCTTGATTTGAAGACAACGTCCTACTTTTTTTCTGAAAGAGCTCTGGAACTAGAAACCTCTTTGGAGCAGTGTCAAGGACTCCTTACATAATCAAAGGCAACACTCGTTTTACATAAATATGGCCCAGATATAACCCAATTAATGTTAACGATGCTACGTGCTAACAGTTTGTTAAATGTAATGCCGTTTACAGGGAAAATAAATACGCATTTATTGTGTTTTTGTCATTTCGTTATTGTACCTAACAATAGAAGTTGTCTGAGAAGAAGATTTTGCAAGGCATGCGATTTTCTTTATATATATAGTGTGGGGCCCTCGCCCACTAAATAAACCTGCCGTGTGCCGTCTCTCCGGCTGTGTTGGCGGGCCACTGGAACTACCTATGTTGCATTTAGTGGTAAATGAACTCCTCCTAAACGGTTGGACCTATTTCGATTAATTTTTTTGTGTATGTTCAAGTGGATTCAAGGGTGGTTTAAATTCACAATTGGACCTGGTAGGTGGCGCCGTGATAGGCTTTCAGGATTTCCTATTCAATTTCTCCTAATGTATAAACATATACCAAACCACAAAATTTCACACAGGAAAAATACCATTTTTTGATGAAATAATATCTTTAATACGTCGTAGACGTTTTTCTTATTTTATTTTAATCATACAGGATCATGTACATGTGTATGTACACGAGGGTGATTTTCACCTTGGGGGAGGAGGTATTGATTTCATAAAGTAATAATTATAGGAGGGTCGCTACAATTCTGACGCATTTTGACTTTAGGGGGTCCAAAAGGGCATAATTTTGTGTGACGTAAGTTATGAATAGGCCCTGATGAGTAGTAGCCGTCGTTGACACAGCCCAACCAAGTCGCCACCCGCATGATTTTCCACCAGAAATGTGGTATGCCAGGCTCCATCTATCCAAATAATCTTTTGATAAAATATTTTTACGTAATTCTTCCTATATCAGATTTGCTAATGAAGGTGTTAAATTTAAACGCGATAGGACTCAAATAATTGCCGTTATCGCCAGCCTACTGTTGCCAGCGGCTGTAATTAATTTTCGCTTTCATTTAAATAATTTGTTCTGGCTATATACTCGTATCATGAAAAATATATGTCACGAAGTTCATAATTTTGTTTTTATAGCTAATTTTGTTTTTATAGCTTTTTATATTTAATGATATGGTAACGGGGTAAAACTTATACTTACCAGTTTTTAAGTCTAATCAAGAGATATCAAATAAAAAAGTTGCATCAAAATCCGTTCAGTAGTGATGCGCGAACAAACAAACAGACCAAAATATCTAATAAAAATTGTTTTGTGTTCAGACACGCTATATAGCCTAATACAGTAATTTTTCGAAAATATCTTAAATGTATAGACACAGCTCTGTTACAGCTTTATAATAGTTAGGAAGCGAATACAGGTCATAATCGCGTTATTCAATTACTTAGACAATAGCACCTACAATAAAACGTTTATTATGGCGTAAACCTGAATTCTTTGTGTTTCCGTTGTGAGAACAGTTAATGTACCAAATATGGAACGGGAATGTTGCCAACATATTTGAAATTGTATTTTTTATTTGCGCGTATTGTACGGGCTAAGATATTAAAATGTTATATTGACTAACCTCGACAATCTTGCTTATAACTTCAACCGTTTTCGTATTGTGGCATTACTTTAAGAGTTTTAAGACGAGATTTCGGCTGATTTGCCTCAGCTGTTGCTACAAGAACGCTTCTCCAGGTTTGTCTAGTTATGGTTTTGTTAAAACTCCTAATACCTGTACATAAACCTACTAAATCAATAAGTAATCATAAGCACATTGAATGTTATAAATGACATATTTTTTGTTAGATCATTTATCTAAGCCGCACAGGTCCTTAGTGTTAGGAAAACTGTATATTCTACGGTCACTGATTCGAAAACATAAATCAAATCCAATTCCTAAAGATAAAATAAAATCAATAAGACGGCAATACTCGTAATACAAATGCCGTACAGCTTTGGCTAGTCACCATTTTTTCTCAATTACAAACCGTCTGTACAATGAGCTAAACAAGGTATTACATTTTCATCATTTAAATTTTAAATAAACACAGTTTAAAAAAAATCTAAACACATGGTTTCTATCGGTTGATTATGAGACAAAAGAAAAACTGTTAACCCCGATATTGTAATAATTTTTAATGCTATATTAAGTATAATGTAATTGTTTTTGTTTCCTCTACATTTTCTTTCCTTTCTCTTTTTTTGCCAATAAAGGAATTTATGTTTGTTGAATTAATTTATATAATTTATATTTTTGTTAAATTAATACATATATGGTTATTATTAATGAGTTTAAGAATTGAAGGATTCCTGATTACCGAGTTTTTTTTTTAAGGCGGGAAGAATGTTCCTAACCGCACACCCCGTCGTTCGGGGCAACGAACAGGGTAGTGTGGGGCCTTCACCCAATAAAGAAACCCGCCGTGTGGCGTCTCTCCACCTTTATTGGCGGGCCACTGGAACTATGTTACATTCCTTCGGTGGTCCGCCGGCGGCTTACCCTTTCGGGTCGGAGCGTCGCACCTTCGCTGGAGGCCTTGCGGGTGGTGGATGTTCCCCGATACATCCACCCGCAGCCTCAGGTAGGGCGCCATTACATCGAACTGCTGTGTGTATCGCATTCTTTAGGACTAATAAGAATAGGGTTTCATTTGTTCGATATGTTTAGAATGTGATTTGTTTTGTTCCAGTGCAAGCCGTAACTGTCCGGCGGAGGGCGCTGCCGAGCAGGACTCGGCACCGCCCACCGTCAACCTGCCTAGAACGAGAGATGGAGAGATTGACTACGATGGTAAGCACAGAAAATATACTAACGTTCTATACGAGTCTAAATGGACATGAACTATATTAGCTAAATACGTATTTGTTGCAACTGGTTTAGGCGTATTTTTCATGATGTTTCCATATCTCGTCTTGAGACAATCTCTAGTTTTTTTCAAAGAAATTTGTGATTCATTATGAATGCTTGGTACACCATTATGAAAATATGTTTTCCTTCAAAGTCAGAAAAATAAGCAATTATCTTAAACAAAGGTTTTTGTTAAAAACCAAAGTTCTGTTGCGTTGATAATGTTACTACCGTTGCTAGGTTACAAGATTGTGATAAACAAACTGTTGCCAGGTTACCGAATTTATATATATATATTTTTTTTTTTGAACGAGCCTTAACTTGGTGGTATATATAACTTCACAGCGTTATACGAAGACGAATCGGACGGCGACCTCGGTTCGATGGAGAACCACGGGTCAGTCGTCACACACCTGCTGTCGCAAGTCAAGATCGGAATGGATCTGACTAAGGTGAGGTATACTTGCATCCTTACCAATATTATAATTGCACTTTCACGACGTAACTATTTAAACGGTCATCACGAAAATATGTATAAACGCACAGAAAAGGAAAAAACACTTTTAAACCCAAAAAAATGGATGGAGCACAGTAATGCTGTTATTATCTTTAGTAAATGTGCCATAGATTTTAATAATATATAATAGTTTCAAACTCACGTCGAAACGAACGCCGATGTCATTCGTTTGTCATGACGTCACGCCTCAGTATGGCAACAGTAAACATTAGAGTCAAAGAGAATATAAGACACTACTTTACAATGACGTTTACTAAGACGTGACGTCATTCGCTCTGATTGGTGTTTAAGCTATCATAGCGGATTGTTGTATTTTGTGGGTTTATTTTATCAAATATATTATTATTCTCGGCATTAAAATAAGAATGAATACATTTTTCGAAATCCTTGAATCCTATTTCATTAGATCACTTCAATATTTTGGCGATACTTGATTACTGTCATCAAGCCTATTATTATATTGTATTTTTGTACCCGGCGCTGGATATCGTTAAGTTAGCCTGATCTAATAACTAAACAACTCATCCTTTCCATATTATTTTTGAACATGTTTTTTTAAAGTAATTATATCACAATATTTTTACTTTCCGCAGGTTGTACTACCCACATTTATCCTGGAGAGGCGATCGCTTCTAGAGATGTATGCAGACTCCTTCGCACACCCTGACCAGTTTGTTAAGTAAATACCTTTTCTATCACCGTGCACGGTACAAATTATGCTAGAAACACTTTCATCAGGCGATCATGTAATTAATTTTAAAACTATAGTTAATAGTTTTAAAATTAACAAAAAAACTTTAAAGCACTATCTGGTGATCTTAGTTCTCGTTGAAACTTCAACCAAAATAAAATGAATGGTTGTTAGGCGGTTGGACGGGTTGTTAATCAAATTCAAGTCAAAACCATCGGCCATTTAATTTTGTTAAAATACAAGATGCATTCGCATCTAACTACGCAAGGAATTTAATAACTACGCGAGGCAAAGAGAGCACTGGTATTTATCTGTGTTTGACAGCAGTTTAGAATAAATAATAAACGGTATTATTATTTATTTTGTAGAAATTATTTTACATTTTAGAAAAAAATAGAATGATAAAAATGTACTTTAGGAATGAAAGGTGATGCCTAAAGTTTTATTTTAGATTTTGTAACATTTAAAAAAGGCACGTGAAGGCATTTTTGTGACAGCAGTGTTATCTTCGTATAGATCAATAAATGCGTGTCGCAAGTTAAAGTTAAAATTATGGTATTGTCACAGATTATTTAGACGTGTACAATTGCATATTTTCAAAGTAATCGAAGTCAATGAAAATTAATGAAAGATTCCGTTACTTGATATATAATATGATTAGCTACAATTATTTTGTATTCTTAGCACTTGACATGCTAACAAATTATTTGTGAAAGAGGAATAAGGGAACTTTACTGCAAGCAGGATTCGAACCTGCGTACCATCCAATCCGGGGATGTGCTCTAGACCGCTAAGCTATTGCAGTCAGCCAACTACGATTCCAAATGTCTACATAACATTTGTCTTTACGACCCACGCCACCTATCGGATGCATTTACATACATCATTTGAAGATAGTAAGTTTAATTTTGCAATTAATATTCATAGTATTTGATTACGCTATTTTTTAGTGGCGTTTGACACCCACGTAGTACGAGGAGGGATCAAAAAGTAGTGAGAACGACAGTATTAATTTTTTTTCTTACCAAGGAGTACATTGGTAAGAAAAATAATAAATACTGGCAGGCATAGCTCAGATACATATTTGTAATATTAAAAAAGAAATATATATTCGATTCTCTTTTGTTTTTTTCTGAATGTAGTCATTTGTTTGCTTCGTGTCGGAACGTGTTCTTGAAAATGGAGAAAAACTAAGTGCGAGCCGTTATTAAATAACTCTGTTTAAAAAAGTTAACGACGCAAGAGATTCATTGCGATTTGGAGGCAACATTAGGAGAGTGCTCCGCCGTATTCCGCTGTTGCAAAGTGGGCTTCTCAATTTCGAGTAGGGAGAACGAGCATGGAAGACGAACATCGTTGCGGCCGTCCATCAACGTCAGTCACCCAAGAAAATGTTGCGAAAGTCAAGAAAATTGTATTGAGCGATCGAAGAGTTACCATCCGATACTTAATTCAAGAAACGGGCATTTCATATGGAAGTATTCAATCCATATTGAAACAATCTTTGAATATGAGAAAAGTCTCCGCAAGATGGGTGCCGAGAATGTTAACCGACAGTCAGAAACTAAATCGACTTGACATTTTGAAGATAGTGTTGGACAAGTTTCAAGAAGATTCTGAAAACTTTTTGTCTCGTTTCGTAACAATGGACAAAACTTGGGTCCATCATTTTGATACCGAGACAAAACAGCAATCTTCGCAATGGAAACGGTCATCATGACCGACCCCGAAGTTTCGTGCCGTGGCATCGGCTGGCAAGGTTATGGCCTCAATATTTTGGGACTCAGAAGGGATATTGTTGATTGATTACCTGGAGCGTGAAACCATTACAGGCCAATATTATGCAGCTTTAGTTCCCAAGTTGAGGAATGCCATCAAAGAGAAAAGCAGAGGGAAACTTCGAAGTGGCGTGCTGTTTCATCACGACAACGCACTCGCGCACAGGTCAGCAGTTGCGATGGCTGCCATTCAGCAAGCTGGCTTCGAATTGGTTGACCACCCCCCTTATTTACCAGATCTGGCGCCTAGCGATTTTTATCTGTTCCCCAAATTGAAAGAATATTTAAGGGGAAACAGGTACGAAGACGATAACGAGGTGATGGATGCCATGGAGAGCTTTTTGCAGGACCAAGACAAAACTTTTTTGTTGAAAGGGATTGAAGCCTTAGAAAAGCGCTGAACTCGGTGTGTAGAGAGACTCGGAGACTGTAGAAAAATAAATTATTAAGTATTCAACAGTCATTATATTCTATCTCATTCTCACTACTTTTTGATCCCTCCTCGTATAATAAAGATAATCATCCATATGTACATAAACTCACGTCTGTTTCGCCAAGGGTAGGCAGAGATAACGTATTGCCACTTGTCATAAAATGGCTCTTAGCCATTTGACGAGTTGAACTTCTATGACGACTATAAAACTCCACTTTTTTATCCAGGATAGTAGACCAGCCGACCCCTCGCGATCGTATGATTCAAGTCGTCCGGTGGTACTTGAGTTCGTACCACGCGGGCCGCAAGTCCCAGGTCGCCAAGAAACCCTACAACCCCATACTGGGCGAGGTGTTTCGATGCCATTGGGACTTAGATCCGCTGCCTGATGCCAATTCTAATAATCATGAGAAGGTAAAGCTAATTTATGTTTTAAATCCTCTTAGTATAAATGTGGACTTTGTTAACACGGTGTTTCATTGGTTACGACTCACGCCATCTATCGGATGCATTTACATGCATTATTCTAATATAGTAAAATTAATTTTGCAATTAAATATCATACTATTTGATGGGCGATTTTTTAAATATTTTGATCTGTATTGTAGCAATTGACATGCTCAGCTACTTTAAAGAACAAAGAAAGAATCTCACAAATAATTTGTTCATTAAAGTAGCTGAGCATGTCAAGCATTAAAATACTTCCAAAATCGATTATTATCTATCACTATGACGAGAGAGATTTTTAAAACTGTAAGGATATTTGAAAAAAAGGGGCATTCTAGAACCCAAAACCATATTTCTGTTCGTATGCGCATCACACAAAAACTACAGAATTTTTTTTTTTTGTTTCGTAGCTTATAATTAGACATTTAATCTTGATATTATATAACCAAAACAGCATTAGCCTACGACAGAACCGTGGGTATATACTAGTAATATTAATTTAAATATTCCAGCAGGAAGTAGGAGACGGCCCAGTACCCTGGTGCACTCCGGACCAGCTTTCATTTGTAGCGGAACAAGTGTCCCATCATCCACCAATATCCGCCTTCTACGCGGAACACGTGAACAAACGCATTCAGTTCGAAGCCTGGGTATGGACGAAGAGCAAATTCCTGGGCCTCTCCATAGGAGTTCACAATATCGGGCGAGGGGTAGTCACATTACTGGATACAGGAGAAGAGTATACTCTAACATTCCCCAACGGCTACGGCAGGTTAGTTCCAATAATACTATAACACACCGACATCTGGAACTCAATTTAGTGAGATATCTAAAACATATCTGTTATGCACCCATCATAAGCTTTCTGTTAAATCTAGTTTTAAATAATCATATCATATGTGAATTGCCGTCTATTCATATTTTGTAACTCGAATAGAAAGCGTAGATTTTTTTAGACTCAACCTCCAAACTTTTTATTCAAATAGGAACATTTAGTACACTTATGAACGTCATATTACAAATTATAAGAAATACCAATATTAAATTTTAAAGAACAAATTAATACACAGATATACACACTCAAGTCAAAACAGAACCAAATAGGTAGGTAACCATGACCAAACACTATCATTCAGGTAATCATCAACGAAATAGTAACTTTTTTTCAATAATTTGTTTTTAACATCTGCCTTAAACCTATGTATTGGAAGTTTAGTTACACTCTCTGGAATCCTGTTATAAAAACGTATACTCAAGCTAACAAAGGAGTTATTTACTTTCTGGAGACGGCTAAACGGTACAATCAATTTATTTTTATTTCTTGTGTTTATATTATGAATATCGATTTTTTTACTAAACAAATGCAAGTTTTTCTTTAAAAAGATTATGCTTGTGTATATGTATAGCGATGCCACAGTCAAAATATATATTTCTTTAAAAAGCTTTCTAAGAGAGGTTTTGGGTTTTAAGTTGTAAATGGCTCGCACAGCTCTTTTTGTAATATAAATATTGATTCAACACCTGCTGCCTTTCACCATAATAGTATGCCATAAGATAGAATGCTATGAAAATACCTGAAGTAGACTAAACGAGCAGTTTCTACATTTTTGCCTAACTTTTTTGATAACAAAGGCAGCAGAGCGGAGTTTCTGAGAAAGAACTGATGGATGACTATGCCATTGCAAGCCCTTATCAACTATCAACTGGTATGCCCAAAAAAACAGTTGAATCAACTAGATCCAAGATTTCATTATTTCTTTTTAAAGAAGTACTAAACTGTCTAAGATTAGGTAAAGTGAACTTAACACACTTACCTTTTTTTTTGTATTAAGTAGTAAGTTTATTAACTGAGAACTATTCCAAAATAAGTGAAAGACTGTGGTTTATATCATCAAAGTTTACCTCACTCCTGTCAACATTGAAAATTAGTGATGTGTCATCCGCAAACAATACAATCTCACAAAGATCCCTGACAAAGAGTGGAAGATCATTTAAGTAGAATAAAAACAGAAAAGGACCCAAAATAGAGCCTTGTGGAATACCCATAGACACAGGAGATCCACAAGATTTTACTCCATTTACATCAACTATCTGGATTCTATGACTCAAATATGAAGAAATAAGCTGCAATGACAAATCATCTAAACCATAGTATTTTAGTTTTTATAAAAGCGTTTGATGTTCAACACAATCAAATGCCCTTGAAAGATCGCAGAACACACCAATGGCATTCTGCGACTTCTCCCATGCACCATATACATTACTTATTAGGGTCGCGGCTGCATCAGCTGTGGATCGGCTCTTTTTGAACCCAAATTGCTCACTGTGTAACAGGTTATTTGTGTCGATATATAAAAACAATCCCCCTGCTCTAGGAAATAATCTTTGTATCGCAGGGTACTTCACAAACATATAATTTCACGGAAACAAAGTACACCCATACTCAGAGCAATCATTTGTGGATCACACAAAGAGTTGTCCTCTGTGGGAAGCGAACCCACACTACTCGGGCGGGAGGCCGGTATCTAAACCACTCCACCATCTGTGCAGTCTCCATCCATCAGCCTTTCAACGTCCACTGCTGGACATAGGCCTGCCCAAGAGAATGCCACAACGAGCGGTCCCGTCATAGGGGATAATGCCGTAATCGCCACGCTTGGCAGGCGGGTTGGTGGTCGCAGTGGATGTTGTTAATACTCGAGCGAGTGCTGCTGCCTACTCCCCCGGTAATCCCTCAGTCGGCTCTTACGACTCCCGTGGGTAGAGAGGGGTGGGACAATTCTGAAGCCGGCCCCCCACGGCCCTCTGTACAGTCTATTACATTTCTAAAACATATCCGATATGCACCCGTATCGTAAGCTGTCCTACAATATAAATTAATAACATCTGTAAGAGATATTTATAAATATATTGTTTAGAAACTTTGAAATATTACATAAAAAAGTTAAGGATCACAGTTACCTGGCTATACATATAGTTTACCTTAAAAGGCCTGCGCAAACGAGGAACAATCCCTGGCGTACTTTTTCGTTCTTCAAAATAGATAATTGTATTGAATAACGCAATGAATTAAAAGTACCGCGTACGAAAGTTCACCAAACAATCGATCATCGTTAGACCGGACTAGACAAAAGTACGGGGTGTCCTCGAAAAAATAGAACTAATGACTTACGAGGTTAGTTCTATTAACGTTTGCTGTGTGCGCAGTAACTCACACAGCGAACCTTAGTTCGCATGAAACTATCCATTCATTAATCGAGCCGAAATTAAGGGACGGAACCAATATTCTCTTTTAAAATGTCCTCTCTTTCTTAAAGTTTATGTGAATAACAACACAACAATGTATTCATCTGAGAATATATAGGTACTTCCATAGCGTGTGCTTCATTAAATTTCCGAGCAACAAATGATCGCACACCGAATGCCTTGAATCCGTGGCAAGTTCTTGGCAGACATTTTATGCACGATTCAGGGATGTTTGCGCTCGGCGGACAAAAGTCCTTGTCTGCGCAGGCTTTCTAGAGATAGATATGCATGTCCAGTACGTCAATCACATCGTCAATTATTTCCACAGATCAATACTGACTGTACCCTGGATAGAGTTAGGAGGCTCCGTAGTGATAGAATGCGTTCAGACGGGCCACAAAGCCAACATCGAATTCTTAACGAAACCTTTCTATGGCGGTAAAAAGCATCGCGTCACCTGCGAAGTGTTCGCTGGCTGTGACAAAAAGCCTTATTACACTGCACAGGGCGAATGGAACACTCGGATGGATGGACGATGGACTGAATCTGGAGTAAGTGTTATACTACTAATTTATCCTTACTAATATATATAAAATCGACTAGAATCAATCTATGTAATGTCCGTGTCAGTAACTTGACAAACACAACTTGACAGACATACAACTTCAATACGTGTATTATTTATAAATGTTAATAGTTTTAAGCTTATATTGGGATGACGGTCCGGCCAAAACTTGAAGTAATCTGAAAATAAAAAAGTAAAACCAATAAAAAAACGGCAATCCACTCAATAATAATAACTCTTTACATATTATGAAATGAAAAAGCAAAACGATTTTTTTAAAGTGAATTTATTTTAATTAATCAATCAAAGTATGTACCATTACATTTCCAATTTGTTTCAAGTGAATTAAAATTGTTTTATTACTCACAACGAAGCCTGCCGCTAACTCTGACGTTGTTTGCAATGGATTCGTATCTTCATTGACTTTTAATTCTGTATTGTCAACTAGGGTCTCCGGTCGTCTACGGGGTTTCTTCTATAGGTCGAAATTTCGAGACCGAAAACGTTGTAACCAAAAACGTACCGTGTTTTTGTTTACGGTAGTTTCTCCATACACATCATTAATCCTTCGAGCTATTTCTGCGGTGTTGGTGCCACGGTAGAACTCGTATTCGTAAATAACGCGATATTTTAAGTTTTCTATATTGTGAATAGAACGATGATGAAACACAAATACGCAAGTTTAAATTTGAATTTGAAATTCCTAACCAAACCCCAGATATTTGAGATCAATGTGGCCAGTTTGACAAAACGCCAATTTCATACGTAAGGACCCAGAATACTGCAGAGCCGCTGCATACCATTGTATTTCATATTACACGTGTACGCGTGCAGCGCACGGAGGTGCTGTTCGAGGTGTCGTCCATGAAGGCGCGGCGCAAGCGCGTGGCGCCCGTGCCGCGGCAGGGCGCGCTGGAGTCGCGCCGCGTGTGGCGCCACGTCACGTGCGCCCTGCGCGCGCTCGACACGGACGGCGCCACGGCCGCCAAGCGCGCCGTCGAGCAGGCGCAGCGCGACGCCGTCAAGTCGCGCGACTCCAGCGGCGACAAGTGGCACACGCAGGTACGTGAGGTACAGTCGCGCGCGTGTGGCGCCACGTCACGTGCGCCCTGCGCGCGCTCGACACGGACGGCGCCACGGCCGCCAAGCGCGCCGTCGAGCAGGCGCAGCGCGACGCCGTCAAGTCGCGCGACTCCAGCGGCGACAAGTGGCACACGCAGGTACGTGAGGTACAGTCGCGCGCGTGTGGCGCCACGTCACGTGCGCCCTGCGCGCGCTCGACACGGACGGCGCCACGGCCGCCAAGCGCGCCGTCGAGCAGGCGCAGCGCGACGCCGTCAAGTCGCGCGACTCCAGCGGCGACAAGTGGCACACGCAGGTACGTGAGGTACAGTCGCGCGCGTGTGGCGCCACGTCACGTGCGCCCTGCGCGCGCTCGACACGGACGGCGCCACGGCCGCCAAGCGCGCCGTCGAGCAGGCGCAGCGCGACGCCGTCAAGTCGCGCGACTCCAGCGGCGACAAGTGGCACACGCAGGTACGTGAGGTACAGTCGCGCGCGTGTGGCGCCACGTCACGTGCGCCCTGCGCGCGCTCGACACGGACGGCGCCACGGCCGCCAAGCGCGCCGTCGAGCAGGCGCAGCGCGACGCCGTCAAGTCGCGCGACTCCAGCGGCGACAAGTGGCACACGCAGGTACGTGAGGTACAGTCGCGCGCGTGTGGCGCCACGTCACGTGCGCCCTGCGCGCGCTCGACACGGACGGCGCCACGGCCGCCAAGCGCGCCGTCGAGCAGGCGCAGCGCGACGCCGTCAAGTCGCGCGACTCCAGCGGCGACAAGTGGCACACGCAGGTACGTGAGGTACAGTCGCGCGCGTGTGGCGCCACGTCACGTGCGCCCTGCGCGCGCTCGACACGGACGGCGCCACGGCCGCCAAGCGCGCCGTCGAGCAGGCGCAGCGCGACGCCGTCAAGTCGCGCGACTCCAGCGGCGACAAGTGGCACACGCAGGTACGTGAGGTACAGTCGCGCGCGTGTGGCGCCACGTCACGTGCGCCCTGCGCGCGCTCGACACGGACGGCGCCACGGCCGCCAAGCGCGCCGTCGAGCAGGCGCAGCGCGACGCCGTCAAGTCGCGCGACTCCAGCGGCGACAAGTGGCACACGCAGGTACGTGAGGTACAGTCGCGCGCGTGTGGCGCCACGTCACGTGCGCCCTGCGCGCGCTCGACACGGACGGCGCCACGGCCGCCAAGCGCGCCGTCGAGCAGGCGCAGCGCGACGCCGTCAAGTCGCGCGACTCCAGCGGCGACAAGTGGCACACGCAGGTACGTGAGGTACAGTCGCGCGCGTGTGGCGCCACGTCACGTGCGCCCTGCGCGCGCTCGACACGGACGGCGCCACGGCCGCCAAGCGCGCCGTCGAGCAGGCGCAGCGCGACGCCGTCAAGTCGCGCGACTCCAGCGGCGACAAGTGGCACACGCAGGTACGTGAGGTACAGTCGCGAGCGTGTGGCGCCACGTCACGTGCGCCCTGCGCGCGCTCGACACGGACGGCGCCACGGCCGCCAAGCGCGCCGTCGAGCAGGCGCAGCGCGACGCCGTCAAGTCGCGCGACTCCAGCGGCGACAAGTGGCACACGCAGGTACGTGAGGTACAGTCGCGCGCGTGTGGCGCCACGTCACGTGCGCCCTGCGCGCGCTCGACACGGACGGCGCCACGGCCGCCAAGCGCGCCGTCGAGCAGGCGCAGCGCGACGCCGTCAAGTCGCGCGACTCCAGCGGCGACAAGTGGCACACGCAGGTACGTGAGGTACAGTCGCGCGCGTGTGGCGCCACGTCACGTGCGCCCTGCGCGCGCTCGACACGGACGGCGCCACGGCCGCCAAGCGCGCCGTCGAGCAGGCGCAGCGCGACGCCGTCAAGTCGCGCGACTCCAGCGGCGACAAGTGGCACACGCAGGTACGTGAG
This sequence comes from Leucoma salicis, assembly GCA_948253155.1. Lineage (NCBI taxonomy): Eukaryota > Metazoa > Arthropoda > Insecta > Lepidoptera > Erebidae > Leucoma > Leucoma salicis. Next base: position 3,761,820 of record OX411820.1, on the reverse strand, counting down.
GTACAGTCGCGCGCGTGTGGCGCCACGTCACGTGCGCCCTGCGCGCGCTCGACACGGACGGCGCCACGGCCGCCAAGCGCGCCGTCGAGCAGGCGCAGCGCGACGCCGTCAAGTCGCGCGACTCCAGCGGCGACAAGTGGCACACGCAGGTACGTGAGGTACAGTCGCGCGCGTGTGGCGCCACGTCACGTGCGCCCTGCGCGCGCTCGACACGGACGGCGCCACGGCCGCCAAGCGCGCCGTCGAGCAGGCGCAGCGCGACGCCGTCAAGTCGCGCGACTCCAGCGGCGACAAGTGGCACACGCAGGTACGTGAGGTACAGTCGCGCGCGTGTGGCGCCACGTCACGTGCGCCCTGCGCGCGCTCGACACGGACGGCGCCACGGCCGCCAAGCGCGCCGTCGAGCAGGCGCAGCGCGACGCCGTCAAGTCGCGCGACTCCAGCGGCGACAAGTGGCACACGCAGGTACGTGAGGTACAGTCGCGCGCGTGTGGCGCCACGTCACGTGCGCCCTGCGCGCGCTCGACACGGACGGCGCCACGGCCGCCAAGCGCGCCGTCGAGCAGGCGCAGCGCGACGCCGTCAAGTCGCGCGACTCCAGCGGCGACAAGTGGCACACGCAGGTACGTGAGGTACAGTCGCGCGCGTGTGGCGCCACGTCACGTGCGCCCTGCGCGCGCTCGACACGGACGGCGCCACGGCCGCCAAGCGCGCCGTCGAGCAGGCGCAGCGCGACGCCGTCAAGTCGCGCGACTCCAGCGGCGACAAGTGGCACACGCAGGTACGTGAGGTACAGTCGCGCGCGTGTGGCGCCACGTCACGTGCGCCCTGCGCGCGCTCGACACGGACGGCGCCACGGCCGCCAAGCGCGCCGTCGAGCAGGCGCAGCGCGACGCCGTCAAGTCGCGCGACTCCAGCGGCGACAAGTGGCACACGCAGGTACGTGAGGTACAGTCGCGCGCGTGTGGCGCCACGTCACGTGCGCCCTGCGCGCGCTCGACACGGACGGCGCCACGGCCGCCAAGCGCGCCGTCGAGCAGGCGCAGCGCGACGCCGTCAAGTCGCGCGACTCCAGCGGCGACAAGTGGCACACGCAGGTACGTGAGGTACAGTCGCGCGCGTGTGGCGCCACGTCACGTGCGCCCTGCGCGCGCTCGACACGGACGGCGCCACGGCCGCCAAGCGCGCCGTCGAGCAGGCGCAGCGCGACGCCGTCAAGTCGCGCGACTCCAGCGGCGACAAGTGGCACACGCAGGTACGTGAGGTACAGTCGCGCGCGTGTGGCGCCACGTCACGTGCGCCCTGCGCGCGCTCGACACGGACGGCGCCACGGCCGCCAAGCGCGCCGTCGAGCAGGCGCAGCGCGACGCCGTCAAGTCGCGCGACTCCAGCGGCGACAAGTGGCACACGCAGGTACGTGAGGTACAGTCGCGCGCGTGTGGCGCCACGTCACGTGCGCCCTGCGCGCGCTCGACATAGAATCCTGTTGTTAGCTTAGTCCCACTATAACTGTAGAGCTAAAAGGCACCGGTAGATGATGGAATTAATTCAGAGCTTATGAGGAGCGGCGGAAAACTTACTCTTAAAGAAGTGAACTTCCAGAGGTGTGGACCAGAAACGGTATGATGCTGTTCTTTAAGATGACAGAACCCTCTTGAAGAATCATAGAGTTCATGTTTATATAGGTTATTTCTCAAGAGTTGCAAATGCAGTCCCTTTAATCATGCTGAATTGACTATCGTGGAAATTCTTGTGTAGAAACGCCACTATATCTGGCGGAATTCAGGACAAAAGTAAACTAAAATTTCCTGCAGTTATCGCTATCTCATTTTCTCAAAATTTTTTCTATCAATGCATGTTGCTGAAATGAGTATTAACAGATATCTTATTTGATTTCAGTTGTTTAGCCCCAAAGGTGAAGACGGATGGGAGTACAACAGTCCTCTAAGAAAACGCCTTAGCACATCGAAATTGACGCCACAACACAAGATTGAAAGCGCCGAGAATACTAGATAATCCACTTAAATTAACTTATGGACTAATTAAAGTAAGGTAGAAATTCCTTTGTCACAGCAAATCGGACTTAGGGTAGACAATGTTCACAGTGAAGCACCACTGTTACGTCGAGATTACACTTCGGAAACGTTCGGAAATACTCGTATATTTCCGGAAACGTCTGGAAATATTTCAGTATTTCCGAAAATGTGAAGGAAATGACGCATCCAGTGTTTTTTTGGTGATTTTTTAGATATTAAGAACTGAAATGCAGTGTTGGTGTACATCTTAGATTTCTGGACTGTTGTCTCTGCTCTTGCCATATTTGGGTTTCAGAATATTTTGTCAGTCATCTGTTGATCATGCCTTATCATAATGTAACGTCAATGATCTTTGAACGTTTTACTTTTATAAACCTGAAGTTTGCTTTTGGAAATAGCAAGGCTCAAGTACTTAGTTAAGATACGAAATCACGTGATTAAATATTCAGTACAGAGTACGAATTCAAGAAGCATGCAATGGTAAGAGTTAGCACCATAAGATAATATTGAAGCAGTCATACATTTTTTTATGAGTTCGCTGTAAAATAATATGATTTAATTATAATTTTCGTTTTTATACAAAATTAATACTGAGTCGAGAGGGCGACTTCAAACAAAACTATATGTAGCGCAAGCTCTGGGAATGTCTATTGACAGAATCAGCGTCAACTGGTTTACCAGCGGTCATGCACACAAGCAAACGCTACGTGGTGTACAGTTGTCACAACGGATCTTTGTGTCTCTGAAGTTAGCTTCAAACCATTTTTATGTCGCATGTGCACCTTCTACAGTTTACATTAATCAAACAATATTCGATTATAATTTAACAATTGTAATCGATAATTATATTATTTATCGATCGTACTAAAAGATGTGGACTCTGCTATATCTAGATTAAAGCTTATTCACTCAAATCGCTCGTATACTCTTTATTGAATATAAAAATAATAAATAGAACTTAAACAATTAGATATGAAAACAATGACCTCATTCAATTGTTTTCTTAAATAATACATGAATTGGTCAGTACTAATCGTATGATTCCGTCACTATCCCCAATTCTTACTGTGCCTAATTTCAGAGACACAAAAATCCGTTGTGACTACTATAGGTACTATTGCGCTTATATGAAGCTCTCTTCTTATAGTTGTAGTCCTTGTAAATTGTCTGCGGGTTCAAACCTCGACCTCAGTAACTCTAATTTCGAAATAATTATTATAATCTGGAAACTTAAATAAACTATACAGAGTAGCTGTATACTTTATTTACATATGTCCCAAAATACGGCAATTTTGTGACTGAACTTAATATGGTCGGGATCCGATCAAATTCTGATCTCTTAACACATTAACGACAAACGACATTAATGTGATATTTTTATTTTTAATTAAATTTCATAGTTGAGATGATTGCAATGGTGGAACTAAGATAGATACGACAACGTTGTGCCACTTGGGAGTAACTTCACAATTAAAAAATTACGTCTAGGTCATTTGGTAAACGACTAGTAATATTACAAACTGTCTTTATTTAATAAAAATACATTCACTGTGTAAAAGTCATGGATGCTGTAACAAAAATGTATAGAAGAACAAGTGCATTCAGCAATATATTTTAAAACATTATTAAAATAAATCGAATTTAAAGAGTAACTGGTAAGAACATTACTTGAATGTTTGATTGGCAACACACTGCTATAGGATAATCTGTATTACAAGTATGTAAAACAACTAATAAAAATGTTTATTACGTCATAATGTTCTGACAGATCGTTTTCATATCATCATTTTTTTACATAACGCTTTTGACATGCAATGAAAATAAAATGGGGTGGTGTCACCACAATTACAGCGGCTTTTCTAGAGCCGTTACAGCTCATTTACACAAAAACTGTATTGACCGTGAAAGTGCTAACGCGGTAGATGATCGATAATTAAGCGAAAGTTGAGTGCGAATATTCAAGAATACGTCACGTTTAGGCACATTTTGTTACACGAGAGAGAAGAAAAATATTATATAGAAAGAATGAAAAAGATGTATACAAAGATACTAAACAATGGAATTAAATAGCATATATATCACTTAAAAAAACAGACTACTCGACGAATCTTCCGCTGATGTTATGATGAAGAGTAATAGGGTTATGGTTGTAAAATTGACTATATCTAGAGTTTCTCCTAGTATTACATCGGACCACGATTTGCTAAATGGTATGGCAATATACAGTAACCTCCCCATCCTCTCACCTGGTGAGATAAGAATTAAGGACTTTTGATGTGAAAAGATCTAATGCGGAGGGAGGGTAAAACCGGCTGTTAGCGTGGGGACGTCGCCACGCCAGTTAATTTAATTAATTTTATCGCCATCTGTCGACAAAAGCATCTAACTAGGAAGTATAATGTCAATCAATAAACCAATAACAGTTTTAATTCACCGATGGATAACGAGACGGTGCTTACCAAGAATTACATAAGACTCGAACAATATTGCCAGACATACCGTAAAGACTCATTTTTTTTTCCTTAAGGTCTTATTCAAAAACTCTAGAGAAAAGGCGATGCTGCCCCTCTCTATTCGCTACAGTTTATTTAATTAAGTTTTTTAGTGACAAACATTATTGTATATATGTTTATATCTTCTATGCGAGAAGCTTATAAGATTTACGATATCGTATCTTACTCCGGAGCCAGGGCCTAAACTGATTTTAATAAGTCCGTCAAGAACAGTCTGTTTTTGTGTTAATGAGCTGTTAATAGCTAACAATAGTTATATTCCAAATCTTGTAAAACATCTTCCTCTCCTGTGTGAGTAAACTATCGCGTAGGTGCTTTAGTTATATGACGTAGATCATTTCTGCTATTATATTTTGTAAAGACTGACAAAGAAACGATATCGACAGTATCACGTGCAGTTTAATTATGAATTATTCAATCACATAGACTTTATAATTACATAGTAGTAACCATGTTGTATATTTAAATAAAAAAATACTATTATTATCTTGTTTAATTTTACCCTTAAAAAAATTATCACTAACATATTTCGCTGATTTTCTTGCCGGATCTCAGTGACTTGACAATACACTCGGTAAAGTTGGCTCCATAAGCGACGGTTACCATTTACCATCAGGTGGGCCGTGGCTCGTCTGCCATCATAAGCAACAACAATAAAATGACTGGTACTTCCCCGATCGAGCCGGCCCATTCGTGCTTGGATAAGCAAGGCTCTACCACTATATTTTATTTTGGTAAGGGGGTAAACAAACTGCCTGTAAAAATGCTAAAAGCCGCGACTGGGTTAGATAAAATTAAAAAAAGACCGTGGGGCCGGCTTTAGTATTGTCTCAACCCTTCACCCATGGAAGTCGTAAGAGCCGACTGAGGGAATACCGGGGGAGTGGGCAGCAGCACTTCCTCGAGTATTAACAACATCCACTGCGATCGCCAACCCGCCTGCCAAGCGTGGCGATTACGGCACTATCCCCCATTTGGGAAGGTCTATGTCCAGCAGTGGACGTCGAAAGGCTGATGGATGAAAAAAGACTTCGTTTCTAGATTTTTAATATAGGTACTATTAAAAAAAAAAGTGTTGCTGCTGATAATATTAGCAGCGTATCTTCTCTATACAAAGTAGTTGTACATAATAAGCACGGTTCTTTTCCGATGCACTTTGGTAGAGACTGTAGTTCCCGTCCTGCTAATTCTTATAAATGATGTCGAATTCAGTCCCCAGTTTTATTTATACTGGCTTATTAGCACAATATTTATAAAATAAGCATGACAGTTAACTATACCTACAGAAATAATGATGATAACGAAACGTGAAACGATGAGTGCATCCAATTAGAAAACTTACCACTGATAGGACCAGGTTGACTGGTTATAAAAAATAATTAATACTTTTTAAAATAAAGTTGGTTAACTATATAGCCTTTATCCGCGACTTCTTGATGTTTTTTTTTTTTTTTTGCTAGATTTTTGGTTTTATATCTGGTCCCAATATAGTAGTTATAAAATATATACCTACCTACCAGTTTTTAAGTCTAATCAAGAGTTATTAACAAAGAAAGTTTAATGAATATCAATACGCGATCAAATAAACAAACAGCATTAGAGATAGTTGGTTTTTTCTCAGTCTTATAATAATACTACCTTCTGCCAGCGGCTCCGCCACTGTCGAAAGTTAACTTTTGGGTTATATCTTAGGTTCCCGATATAGTAGCGGGATAAAACCTATAGGTATTAGGTTTTTAGGCTAATCAAGAGCTCTTAAAAAAGTTCATCAAAATCCGTTCAGTAGTTTTTGCTGGTAGCCCGAAAAAAACAACAAAATGTAAAAAAAATGTATTAAGCTTATACGAGTATGTTCAGACTTCGATTAATAGAAATGTTCAGAGCCTAATACGTAAATTTTTATTGATTTTAGAGTTTCCCCGTGTAAGCTCTGGAGGGAATCCCAAATCTATGACCACAGAGTAGAAACGTCTGTCCTAACCGGAACTTTTATGATAAAAAATTGCAAATTACCAGAATTAAATGAGGGTTTTAAGGTTAGCCTTCATAGTTCCCTAGGAAAAAAAAAGATAATTTGTAGGTAGGTACGTATTTAATTGTGAATTATTGATTGTACAACATTAGACCCAAAGCGGGAAGGCAACATAACTCTCCGAAAAACACTATTACAAATATTTTAGACATGCATAAATATTTAACTTAAACCATTTTACGAGTTTTTTTGCTTGATAAACGTCGATCTTCGTACATTTAAGCTATTATATATAGGTACTCAGGATATAGTTTTACCTGTAATAAAAGACTATAGTTAGGTTTACAACCGTCAAAAATATACAGACAATCTTTAAGCCTTCTTCTAATCTCTAAGCACTAGCGATTTCAATCGCGACATTGCCGATGCACTTGCCTCAAGCGCTTTTGTTAGTTATATGTATAAGCCTATGAAACACAGATATAATTGAATTTGAATAAGCAATAAGTATAGCGTAGTATTATTATATCTACTATGGCTTAGCTTAGATACTAAAGACTAATTAACATCGAGCTGATTTGTGCTATAGATACTCTGTTTACTGAACTCCCCAAGTCCCCATCATAGACTACTTATGAAGAATATTAGAAAAGCACCGGCAACATGTTGTTATAAAAATCAATTTCTGCGCTAATCTCGGAAATCTCGAAAACGGCTTAACCGATGTTGATATTTTTTTTGTGTTTTTGAGTAGGTTCACAACTGGACTCTAATAGATGCGCTGTGATCGTGTACTAAAATTTTTGTATTCTTTGCGTGGCAAACAAGCATAGGGCGCACCTGATGGTAAGTGTTAACCGTAGCCACTAGTAATACCAGAGGCATCAATTGCACCAAGGAAAGACAGCCGAAGAGGGTAGGAAGGATAATAAGGAGAGATAAGAAAGGATATAAGAGCAAGGGTAGGCGGGTGTAAGTCTCCAGCGCTCTTACTCACCATATGAAACAACGGCAGCAGTACCTACCACTATTTCACGCTGAGTGAAAGGGTGGTACTTCCCCGGTCTGGTGGGATATTTGTACTCGGATAAGCAAGGCTTTACCACTCGCTTTTAATATCAAGTTTTGAAAGTCATTTGTATTTTTTTACAATATTCTAAAAAAATAATCTGCGGCCGCTAACAGGAGGCAAAGTCAACGTTGGGGTACCTAAGACATCTGCCAGGTTCAACCAGTTTTTATATATTTTTATGCACTTGATAATTGCTTATTACAGGACAAATTATGAGAAATTATGAAAGAGTCGAACATTGCGGATACTAGCTGAGGTAACTTATTGAGCATGTGGACCGGTGTGGGTTCGCAATGATTTTGTTATGGTTTTACAGCACAGGTCACGTTCTAACATTACATATTTGACTGCAAAGATGGCGGTGTTGTTATTCGACCTGATGAATGTCGTGAGTTCGATTATCACAGGACAATTCTTTGTGTGATCCAAAAAATGGTTGTTCTGAGTCTGGGTGTTCTTATTATCGTTTAAAATGTAATGTCCCCCGTAATACAAGTTATTTTTTAGATCAAGGTTGTAAACATTTTATAAAAAAAATTACCAAAATTTTAAAGATTTTTTAGCGCAGTTGGTGTCAGCTATGAGAGTGGTGGCCGGCGCAGTCAGGACCCTAAAATTTATGTCTTCATAGTTCATGGCTTCGTATAAAAACCGTGACTGACGGTCACTTAGAATCCATACGTTACCCTCTTCATCCACCTGGGCAAATGAATTAGATCAGCAATCGTTAATAGATACATAGGATTCATTAGAATTTAAATTCAGGTTTTTAGAAGAGTTCAGTTTGAATTAAACAATGCGAAAGTGGAAGGATATAGGTACAGGGGGAGACCGAGACTCATCTACCTAGCCCAAATCGGTCACGTATTGAAGGAAGGTGGAATCAGGAGTCTCCAAAACCGGCGAGTGTGTATAAAGAGAATTACGAATGTTGAGGAAGCGAGAGATGTATGCAAGAATTGAGCCTGTTGGTACCTACTCTGCTCTCTATACCTACGATGGCGTGATTATAAGTAAGTAGAGGAGCTGTTTGCTTTTTTGGGGTCTGTTTTCTACATTTTACTACTACTTTCACCTGACATTGTATTGGTAGCTTAAGCGACCCCTAAAATGATTGATGGACCTCTCATAAATTGTTTTTAAGCAGGTGAATGGCACTGTAGACCATTGGCAAAGAGTTTTACAAAAAGTAGTCTATGCTATAAAAAGTAGCTTAAGTATATCCTTTTCTGCGCTCCAGACTATATGTTTGAAACATTTCATGATGATTGGCACAGCGTGAACAAACAAACAAACAAACTCACTCGCATTTATAATATTAGCAAGGATAGGACACAAACATTATATTAATTGTTTGTAAAATTAGTGTTTTGTTGCTGGGCACGTATCTCCCCTCAGAATGTGAAAGATTTTCGCCACATTCCACTACGCTACGGGATTTTTGAGTTCACAAGCCATCCAGTTCCTACCTGTCTGAAGACTTAGATGAGGAAAGCTTTTAAAGCAGTAACGGCTACTTATAGCGTAACACCATTCGTCGTAACACCAGGATTATCACGTAGCATCAGCTACGGCACCCACTCCGCTTAAGAGAGGAGGAGAGATAAGATCCCTACCTTAAAATATGGCAAATACCTCTCATATGGTAACACTGACACCTATATCGGCAAAGTGCTTCTAAAACAATACGTACTTTAACGTCGTTAGGAAACTCCATCACATTGCAGTCGCTCAATATTACAGGCGTATTTTCCTTAGTGAAAGGTTTATCTAGATTCCAACAGCCTAGACCATTTTTGCAAACCTAAACATATATTTTACAGAATTATGAAATTATATATATAGTAATAAATCTTCGCAAATCATCTTTACATACTTACATACCTGCGTATAAAATAATACGTTTGTTTGTGGATCAATGTCGCAAGCCGTCACTTGTGATTTTGGACCCCTATCACCAACTATCTGAGGAAAATAATATACTTTATTAACATAGATATACCTTTTTATTGTTTAGGCGGGAAAAAAATAACTTAACCCCCGAATAACAGGTAGTGTACCTGTCATTCATGGTGGACTGTGGTCATACAATATAACTACATTGATACACCTGCCAATAAACTATGAATGGCTATTTAATTTTCTTCGCCTAGTAATCACTAAAGTTCAGAAAAGATATCGCAGGAAACTTTACAAACATACAATTTCATGGACACAAAGTACACCCAGACTCAGAACAACCATTTGTAAATCACACAAAGAATTGACCATACATCTTACTTCTGAAAAGTAAGAACCTTGGTAGACACAGGCACACATACCTCCACGCCATTAAATATATCTTCTCTAAGCGTATCTTTATTCCGTAGCAGTTTTGTCGACATTTTAAACTGTTTCGTACTTGACGTCGGTTGTAGATACAAGTCACGATAGCTGAAACACGCCAAGTATTATCACTAAATACTGTTTGATATTTAAAGGACCGAGTCATAACTTAATATAATTATTAATTGTATTAATAACTAAGCGTACTATGTCGGAGTTATGTATGCAAATACATTCGACAGATGCGTTCAGCGTCATCCAAGGCGATAAGAAAGATATTAATAGGAAAACTGATAGCTCCGAGCAACTGCTACGGTAGCTCAGTTGGTTCAGGAGTAACGGCAAAGCGTATGGACTAGTGATCCATTCCATGAGGTGCTGCTTCGAGTCCCACTCGAATATATTTTGTTTTATAATGGATTTTTACGTATATTTTTTCTATATTTTTTTTAAACACAAAGTGAAAAATGTGAAATCGAAAATAACAGTCAGGAGCAGGATTTGAACCTGCATCTTCTGGATACCGTCCAGATGCACTTTGTGTTTAATGTATAGTGCTAAGCATGTCAAATGCTAAAAATATATATAAAAATATCTAAATATATTTTTTTTTTCTAAAAATCCTTTAGCTTTATATATAAATTACTATAATAAACTAACGCTCACCCATCTTTCTTCTGCGGCGACAACGCTGCAGACGAAACACCATCGCTCCAATAGAACTCTATGTCTCCAACCTTGTACACTCCCGCATGAGGATCGAAATGAAAATAATGATTCTCAACCCTCCAGGCCTCGTCTTCCTTAAAATCATAGACAATGATGGCGTTGGACCCCATGTCTGTGATGTAGGCGTAGACTGCACCACCATTGCATTCTTTATTTATGCTATCTACGACCTGAAATTCATTTTCAGAAGAATACATTCAATCAGTCATTTTAGAGTGCGTGGTTTGCTGTCGCAGCTAATTCCCCATAGGACCAACATATTCGTGCAGGTAACGCTAATATTTACTCTGAATGAAAGAGCCAGAATATTATCTGCAATTGTGTGGTTATGAGATAATGTACCTACTTTTGCGTGAGTGCTGCAATACATCGATCCCACCGGATGGTAAGTGGTTACCGTAGCTTATAGACGCTAGCAACACCAAGGCATCATTAGCGCGTTGCCATCTCCAAGGAAAAGGAGCCACCCCTATGGTGGAGAGGAAGAATACTAAGGACGAGTAATGTAACAGAGACGGCACACGGCGGGTTTATTTAGTGAGTGAGGGCCCCACACTACCCTGTTCGTTGTCCTGAAGGATGGAGTGTGCGGTTAGGAACATTTTTCCCGCCTTAACCAAAAAAAGAAAAAAAAAGGCTAGGAAGGATAATTTGAAGATAATTCCTATTTTACTTACAAATGCAAGAGTTTATAGAGATATTTAGAACTTTGGGTGCATAATATAATATTTTAAATTATCGCGTTCATATAGTTATGAAACCGATAATTTGTTTGTTGACGGACGTTTGTCCGTCACCCAAAGATGTTAAGTATGAATGTATTATCGAAATTAGCAGTCAGGAGCAATTGTCACGATGGCTGAATTGGCAAAGCATCTGGACGGTATCCAGGAGATGCTGGTTCTAATCCTGCTCGTGACTGTTATTTTCGATATTACATTTTTCACTTTGTATTTAATGTAAGTATAGTGCTAAACTCTAAGCATGTCAAATGCTAAAAATATAAGTATATAAAAATATCTAAATATTTATGGGGCTTGCGTCATTTTTAGGTAAAATCTTAATTGTAAAATTAAGTTTACCTGGTCGGTATATAATGTATGAAAATACTTCCGACAGATGGCGCAGGCGTCACCCAAAGACGTTAAGTATGAATGTGTTATCGAAATTAGCAGTCAGGAGCAATTGTCACGATGACTGAATTGGCAAAGCATCTGGGCGGTACCCAGGAGATGCAGGTTCAAATCCTGCTCGTGACTGTTATTTTCGATTTCACATTTTTCACTTTGTGTTTAATGTATAATGCTAAGCATGTCAAATGCTAAAAATATATATAACAATGTATAAATGAATGAACTCACTACACTAGTTAAAACAGACGACTCCCTCAGCAAGGCTTCGTTGAAAATATGTTTATGCAACAACTCATCATTATTCAGATTGAAGATTAACAACGCTGGTGGTGCAACCTGCTGCACGTCCTCTATTGAAAATATTCTCTAGTTAGTTAACTGCTATTGATTAGATCTTGGTGTGAATAATTTGGTCATTTTGTTTTTCTCGATAATAACATCAAATTACTTAATGTTAAAGAAAAAAAATATTGTGGAAGTGAAAAAAGAGCGCTTTACTGCGAGCATGATTCGAACCTGCGTCCCATTCAATACGGGGAAGTGCTCTGGACCACTAAGCTATCGCAATCACCTAGTGGTGACACCCAATCTGCACTTCACATTTGTGTTAAATGACTTTAAGACACACGCCACCACGTACGAATTTAAAAATTTTTATACTTTATTTTTTTTGTAGTAATCGATGGCGCGATTTTGTTTTTTATATTTTGATCTGTATCTCATAGCTGTATCTTTTCTGGAGCTCTCTGAGAAAGTGCTAAAATACAAATTGCCCAGTATTATTAGAGATTACCTTGGCTTAGTTCCCTTAGAGCGTTAGTCGTAAGGTCGTACAGCACCCTCGGCAACGGGACCGATGGAATAGTGTGCGTCACCACAGAGACATATTTATTGAATGTACCTACCACCTACCACGGTTATTTCTGATTTAATAAAGTAGGTAACACCTCTAAATATCTACTCTAAAAAACTATAAAATTTATAATTGCCTTAGACTCACCAGACATATCGGAAACTCCATTATCGACAACCCACAGCCGATCACACTTATCCACATGTACCCTGAAGGTCGAAACTACCGTTCTATTAGAGCTCACCCCTCCATTATCGGTCAGACAACCTTCTGCCCAGTTCGGATACGGATGCAATGGCTCTTGTTGACTGCCGTTTAAGTAAATGTAATTTAGAGAGGAAGGAATTCCTGAAGGTAATTGAAATTAGGTTACTATTCTGTTCTTAAATATGAAATTGGCGTTTTGTAAAACTGGCCACTTTGATCTCAAATATCTGTCGTTTGGTTACCGACCCTGAACACCTCAAAGAGGAATTGTCGTATATTCAGGAAGTACTAAAGAAAAACGGTTATAAAATTGATTGCAGATGACCCAGACGCAGATGCAAACGGCCAGCTCATTACGATGTAGACAGACAGACGGTGTTCTTACCGTATGTGAAAGGGATAACTGATAAGTTGGAGATGTGCTGTTGAGACTATCAATAAAAACTATGTATACACCCTTATCTAAAGCGGCGCAACAAGTTAGTACAGTAAAGGATATTATCCCAATCCGAACACCAGGCGTTTACAAAATTGACTGTAGTTGCGGGAGTACTTATCGGCCAAACAAAGAGATCCATCACCGAGAGAGTGAAAGATCATATTGCAGCCGTAAAGAATAGTCGTAGGCTTACCATTTCGGGTACCCTCTACTGAGCGATGCATCCGCGCACGGAGCGTCGCACCTTCTCGGGAGGCCTTGCGGGTGGGGAACGTTCCCCGGTCCATCCACCCGCAGCCTCAGCTAGTGTGGCATGAGGCGCAGGTACCTGCGCACGGTGGAGTCCACTCTGACGGCATCCGAGCATCCGGTTTTCGAGGCAATGGCCTCCCGGACGTCGTCAGCCGTCACCGAGTAGTCCAGACCGAGAACGCGCAGTTCAGCACATTTCACCGGTCTGGCGATGCGGACTCCACTGTCTTCACCAAACAGACCTCGCAGCCTCGTGGCTATAATATCAGCCATTTTGGGACCTTCCGCCCCAGGGAACTCAAGGATTCGAGCCCATGTCTGGGCTTCGCGGGTCCGGGCGCCGACGCCTCCGAGGTCGGAGAAGTCGATCTCCACCCGGGCCTTCCTCAAAATGGTCTGATAGCTCAGGCCCGCTTCCGCCTCCAGCAGCATGGTGATCACCACCGCTGCCGTTTTCGGTATCTGAAGCTTGTGCAGCTTCTTTTTGAAGCCGGGCTTGCCCCGGCGCTGCAGGCCGCATGGCTTGGACAACAGCCCCGGCCGCAGATCCCCTCTTCTTTTTACCCTAAGACTTCTTCCTCCCGCCGTCCACAATCTGGCAGCCCCCGTCGCAGGGTCGAACGTGGCGGGTGGTGGGATTTGGGAATCCCGGGGTACGTTTGCCGGGGCCCGCGAGAGCTGGCCAGCACGCGGAAGGGGAGGGCATTTCTCCTTGGGCTGGCCCTTGGGGCTCTGCCCAGCCTTCTGCGCGGTCTTTGGCGTCTTTGGCAACTTTGCCTTGCCCCTTGGGCGGCGTAGCAGCCGCAGCCACGGAATAGGTGCCCACGCAGCAACTCTGACAGGGTAGCAGCTTTGGGGCCGGCGAACTTCCTATCCGCGGCCAGGGCTGGACGGAGTCTCGGTTCCGGCGCCACTCTAGGGCTCAAGGAGCTGATGCGTGGGTCATAGATCGCACTAATACGATCGATGACCTGGCGAATCTGCTCCTCTGTTAGGAGATCAGCTCCTTACGGGGCCCTGCCGCCTCCGCCTCGAGGCGCCTGCAGCGGCAGGGTGCCTCCAGCTTCCCAGTCTCCCCGGGCACTGAGTACCGCCGGAGGGACTCCATCGCTTCATATGCTGCTTTGGTAACACTGTTGAAGGCCTCCGCCAGGTTGCCCTGAAGGTTCCGCAACCCATTAGCCACCGTAGAAACGACGGCCAGGGCATCGGAAACCCCCTGGGCAATCAGGTCAACCGTGGGCGTGGGTGTCTGGAGGCTCCTCACGGAGCTTCGATGTGAGGAGGGTTACCCTCTCCTCCACCGAACGCTCCACTACCAAGTCCTTTAGTATGGCCTCGTCCACCATGGTTGAGGCTCGTGTAGCCATTGATGGTCTGGCACCTCGGCCTCGGTTAGCCGTGGTCTTTCCTGGTGGGGGCATCAGCTCTGTCAAGCTACCGATTCCGATATGTTATCTCCTCGCTCCATAGAGCGCTTTAAGGGCTACGGGGGTCTGTCCATTGAACTGACAGTGTTCTGTTGGGACCCCAACGGTTTTGGAGACTTAGTGCTGGTAGCTGCAGTGGAACTGCTACCGCCATCTATCTCTGTCCCCATATCTTTTCCTGCAGCAGAGCTGCCACTGCCCGCTGTTGGGCTGCCCACGGGTGTCGATTTTCCGTAGCGGGTCTTTCTCCTGCTTGTTCTCTTGGCGTAAGTTGTCCCCCCGCATATACGCATGACTGACAGGGCCGGTTTTAGGACTCAGCCCTGTGAGGGATTCCTCAGGTGCGTGGCACCCGTGACCCTCCTGGGGATTCGATGTATTTTTACTGTCCACCATAATTGTTAGTTTAAAGTCCTTCGACTATATTGTTGCCGCCCACGCAACTGGATACCCTCCAGCCATTCGTCCCTCGCCGGGCGGCAGAGCTTGGATTGGGGTAATTTTTTATAGGGGTTTTCTTCCCCGCGATCCGAAGATCCCCGGTCCTGTCCATTCAGGGTTACCGGTTGGGCCGAGCGGTAGTCTGCATCAGACTGTGTCCACCGCTGCAAGGCAAGCGGTGGGCCCGTCGCCCCTCAGGCTAAAAAGCCCCGTCTCCGTCTCCTAGAGCCGGGGGGGGGCACTATGACCCCGCTGGCCCTCCACGGCAGACGTTCAACTCACTGCAAGCAGTGAGCCCGTCGCCACTCGGGCTAAAACCCCGACGGGGACGGGGGGGTCACTGTGACCCCGCTCCAGCTCGCCTCCACGGCGGACGTCTGGCCTATCCGCTGTGCCCTCTGCTAGTCAGAGGGACACGCGGAGACCCATCCCCTGCCGGGATTCAGCCGCCGGCACCAGAGTGCTGAAGTTCTGAAGCCCGGGGTGCACCAACGCGGAGGTATCCCGACCCGCACCCCGCCGAAATCAATACCCTGAGAAGAGAAACATCGTGAGGAAACTTGAAGGCCTAAGATTCTCTTTACTGTAAAATCTACCAAGCATTAGACTAGCGTGGTAGACTATGCCTTGAATACCTTTCATTCTGAGGGCAGACTCAGAATAGAACAGTGGATCAGTAATAGTCTAATGGATGTTCAATAATTAACGATTCTTTAATTTCTAATTCTGAATACTCGAACAGTATCAAACGAGGATGGATTCTTTTCTTTAGAGAGACAGTGCCTCAAGAATTCTACCATATCAATTTAAAAAGAGGTCTAATGGTTCCTAGATGAAATACGAATATGGCGCGGCTGGCTGACTATCAAATAACATCCTGGCAGTCGTGATTATTAGAGGTAGGTACCTATAAATAATGCAACCCCGGTCTTGTTCTAAAGGTCGCCAGTTGTCCCTCTAGCTGGATTATGGAGGTAAGATATTTGATCGCTACTTGAAAACCTTTTTCCCCCAACGGTCATCAGTTGGTAGAGCGATGTTACCCACCCATTGCCACTTTAGCGTGCTAATCCAGTGGGTTGTTATTGTTCTGCTAAAAATCCTCGTATAACATAACCCGCTCCATGGCACGCTGAGTAACTTTGTTTGTTGTTTGGTCATGATTTGTTGGCAAATATTTTTTTGTAAAGTAATATATTGAAAGAAAGGTGATCCGCAAATAATTTGTTTGAAATCTTGTTGAGAAACTCATTACTGCAAAAACAATTTGTAGTTGTTTGGTATTATGCATTTAATCTATACCTATGCACATTATACATATAAAGCTGAAGAGTGTGTTTGTACAAAATGTCTAACAAGGCTAATACCATGTGCTTTACCTAGGTATAGGGACTTGAAAGAAGCAAATAGTAGGCAAGCTGTTAAATTTCAATTTGTCTGTTAAATTTCAAAAATATAATTAGAAATATGCTAGCCTTTTTTCCATCGAGGTATTGTAATAAATAATTTATCCTTCCATCTCGCTAGCCCTGTTGGCATATTATTGTTAGCAATAAATTTTCCGCTGGCTATTGCAAATTGTTTTTCGTTCTCTTCCCATGCAAAATCTAATGTTTTCCATTGAAACTTCGGAGGAACTAGGGCTACAGCTTCATAAGTCATAACCAAAATATATAGTAAAATAATATGCTTTGGAACCATTTTTTTTTCTTTTTATAGTCTACTTACAAAATTTTCATTTATTATTATACCAACATTTACATGATTTGCGTAGTAATGTACCCAAAGAAATGTACCTACTATCTATACACAACAGTTTAAATTATTGAGTTATTGATAGACACAGATAGACATTTTAATTTTGTTTGTCTTTGTCACTAGCTCAAAGAGTACCTATTAAAGAGTAGGTATCTACTCAAAGAGTGCTTCCTAGTACCTATAATCATGTATATAAGAGTAATGCCATGCGAATGGTTGGAAGTCCCCTTAGTATTACTTTACTCTTTGGGGAGACCATCTTACGCTGCGCCGTCCAATACGTGGTCGCCACTCGAGAACTTTTCCACCTAAGCATACTGATCCGGTTGGCTATGTCAGTCACTCCCGTTCTCCTACGAATCTCCGTATTACAGATTCTATAATGTAGAGAAATACCGAGCATAGCCTGATCCATGGTACGCTGAGCTACTTTGAGCCTTGATAAAGGCCAACATTCAGAAACCATGTCTCTATTCGATATGTTAACACACTGATCGTAGGTTTTCATCTACAGACACTCAAAAAAAAAAATTCAAATTCAAATTCAAAAATATCTTTATTTCATAGGCCTATTAAATAGCACTTAAAATCGTCAAGAATACACTAATAATCAACACGAGCGCCTGAGGCGAGTGCATCCGCAATAACAAAGTGGCGATTGCAATCGCCACAAGCGGCCGGATTCCGAAGTAAAGCCTTAAAAAAGAAAAGATTTTTTTTTTTTTGTAAAGAGAGGATCTTTCATAGCTTCCCGAACGATGCCCAGCCGAGCTGTATTTGTGACCTCTTTCTCGTAGTTGTGCGTACCTTAACTAGACTATTTGTAGACAGTCTTTTTTTTCGTTTTCGCATTCTCGACTAGGACCGGTGCTGGAATGACATGGACATTAGGCCATAGAATAACGTTGTTGGGCTGCGTGCTCAAGATAATGCCATGATCGCCACGCTTGCCAGCGGGTTGGTGATTGTAGTGGATGTTATTAACACTCGAGCTCTCCCTCAAGTTTGTAGAGTATTGCTCATCATTATTATAGTTGATATTTTCTCCTTTGACCACTATCGTCTAGTAAAAAAAAAAACTAGACGTCGCGGGACGTCTACCAGATGTGAAAAAATCTAAATTATTTTGTAGAAATAAAATGATCATAACTTGACAAAGTCAAGTCAAGATGAATCAAACGAGTATAAACTGAATAGGGTTGCGTCGTTTCATTACAGAGTTACTGTGACCACCTTCCTGCTACATCGTCAGACCCTGGATACCATCTAGAAACAAAGTACTCGTCAAGACAAATCATACGAACCCAAACTCGATGGAGTTATGTCGTTTTATAACGGAGTTCCTATGGCTACCTTCTAGCTCCATCATCAGGCCCTGGATACCATCTAAAGACAAAGTTCTCGTCAAGAAGAATCAAATGATTCCAAACTCGATGGGGTTGCGTCTTTTCATTACAGAATTACTGTGGCCCCCTTCCAGCTCCATCATCAGACCCATCAAGAGGCAAAGTACTCGTCAAGACCAATCATACGAGCCTAAATTCGATGGGGTTGCACCGTTTCATTATAGAGTACCTATGTCCACCTTCCAGCTCCATCATCAGATCAGCTCCATGTCACCATAATATTGCATTGCCACGCGATATAGGTACAGATGCGTGTAAAATTTCAGCTCAATCGGAAACCGGGAAGTGTGTCAAATCTAACTTGCAAGAATTGAACGGGACAAAGTAAAATAAAAGCGTCGCCACAACAACAAAAACACTACGATTATCTGTAAAGTCGGTTTACCTGACGATAATTTTTCGTGATAACGTCATACTTATATGTTTTCTGAGAGTTTCACAAACAATGCATCGGTCGCCATACATTTTTCGGAACGTGAGACTTTTTCGTGCGTGCAGCCGGCGTTCATCAATTTATAAGACGTTATCACGTCAATAGGTTAAATAATAATAAATTTAGTCATTTGGAGGACAAAGCCAAATTGACAAGCAAAAAAACTGGGCGTCCTAAACAGAGCCAAGCGGTACTTCACACCGAGGCAGAGACTTACACTTTATAAGGCACAAGTCCGGCTGCACGTGGAGTACTGCTCACATCTCTGGGCAGGCGCACCAAAATATCAACTCAACCCACTTGACTCCCTGCAAAGGCGTGCTGTTGGAATTGTCGACGATTCCAATCTCACGGATGAACTGAAGTCACTTGTGCGGCGGAGAGACTTTTGGTTTCTTTGTGTGCTCTATCGATTCTTCAATGGAGAGTGCTCTGAGGAACTGTTGGTGGTACCAACATCCCCTTTTTACCACCGGACCACGAGACATCGTAGTAGGGTTCATCTACACCACCTGAAAACGATCTCATCCAAGACGATTCGTTTCCATTGCTCTTTTCTACCACTTGCGTGTAGGCTCTGGAATGATCTTCCTGCTGCGGTGTTCCTCCAGCACTACGACATGTCCCTCTTTAAACGAGGTTTGAGAAGAGCACTTTACTCACGGTAGGCGGCGGCTTGGCGGTGCCCCTGGTGTTGCCAAAGTCCATGAGCGACGGTTACCACTTATCATCAGGTGGGCCGTTTGCTCGTCTGCAACCGTCGGCAATAAAAAAAAATTACATCACACCAATCACACTACGCACCCAGGGGTGTGCAGTAGATTACGTCGTTTTTTTTAAATTATCCTGTGGGAGCAAACGTTACGGATGAAACATAATGTATCATCTATGGATGAAACTATGCAGTTCAACTAGCAAAAAATATTTATGTTACTGAGCTGAATTGCGTTTATTTAACATATTGCATGTTATGTGAATAAGTTGAACAAACATTGAACGCAATAATGTGGTGCAGTCTCACGTCCTTTACAAAGTCACGAAAGGTAGTTCTTTTCTTTGCTTTTCTTTAGATAAGTCATAAGTTTAAAATTTTCGAACGTACTAATCTATGTCAAATTTTACTACGTCATTTACGTAAAGTAAATATTGTATTTGTATCTATTTGTATGCATGGAAGTAACATGTATTAGGTCCATGATTGCATGCTATAGAATAGAATGTAAGATAAACATTAATTTAGTTCTATCTCTTTCTTTCTAAGCTAAAATCAGTATATTTGTCATATTCGTTTGATATGTGTGTTACTAAAGCAACGCAGTATTTTACCAATCAATCTGCGACAGCAACAGCAAGCAAGCAATCGAAGTTCAACAAATGTCACCACGCGACAGTTCGTGTGATTTTTTTTGCACCATTGAATGGTAATCTAATAAATTGAAGTGAAAATATATATTTTGCATTACCAGTTTGGAGCCAACAATATGTCGAATGAAGCAGAAACTGTTAACAAAGTTAGTGCCGCGAATGGTGAATCAAGCAAAGAAAAACGAATAGGCTGTGCGCATTACAAACGTCGCGCTAAGTTTGTGGTAAGAACGTACTAAGTATGCTTTTACTAAGTTTTAATCTGTAATATTTTTATAGCTACTATATAATATATACAATTTAATAGGGTAGGATTGACCTTAGTATAGTGCACCTAAATCGAGAAATAAAGGTTACTGAAATACATGTAGGCGCGTGTCTCAGGGCAGTGACATGCAAAATCGAAAAACAAAGCTGATGTCAACGAAACACGATGTTATTTTTACGCAGACATAACAAAAACATACATTACACGATTCTTGACATACAGATTTCTTGAAACATTCGAAATTAACTATAGATGCTGTTCTGTTATTGATATCAATTAGGTCCTTAAGCATTTGATATTCTGTTGACAATCAGCGAATGATTTACTACAACTATCTGGTTGATTCTAGTATGTATACTTACGAATACAAGATGTTGAAATTTATGACCAATATTTCTTAAATAAAGAAAGGAATAAAGTCCTTTATATAAATGCTTATAAAATATATAAAAATATCAAAGTATTCATTGTTTTAACTCCTGAAAGTTCCATTGGCTAGACTATAGTGGATTACGTTGGCTTAATACACTTATTCTATAAAATCTCCAATTCTTACAGACACCATGCTGCAACAAAGTGTATGTTTGTCGATATTGTCATGATGAAAATGAAGAGCACTACTTCAACAGAAAATCTGTCACTGAACTGATCTGCACGGAATGTGACACACGACAGAAGGTACAAGAAGTATGTGAAAACTGTGGAGTGAGGTTTGGGAAGGTTTGTCACAATGTTTTTGGATTTTTTGTTGTGGAAATATTGGTGAGTGGTGTGGAGGACCATTTTTTACCCATTAGAGGCTCTCAGGCCCATTATCATCTATACTAGAATAGAACTATTTTATTAAAATGGGCAAAACAAGTAGGCTATGTAAGCAAAATTCTGCATTTATTCAGCAGTTTTGTAGGCCCTCACAAAAATCTAAGTAAAATAACAATTAGTGGGTAATAATTGTTTGACTTTGGAATATAATGTTTATTTTTCATTAGTATATATAAATTGCCAATCTGACAGCAGTTATGAGACCCTAAAGATCGGAGGATACTCGGTGCTTGACCAGTGGCCCAGTGGCAAAATTTTCTAAATGGGACTAGTGTTAATATTTGTGAATTAATGTCAATTACTCTCTGTGCCAAAGGAATTAAAGGTTTAATGCAAATCAAGTGAGTGTGCAAGAGTTGTATCAAACATTTGACTAAATGAAAAATTATATTTTTCTGTGGTGACCAAAACACTCTTCCTTAGTCACGGCCCAACCAGTTTTAGTTTTCACTTTGGTATTTAACAAATAAGAAAATAAAAGCACTTATGAAATTAAAATTTAGGTGATATGGTGAAAGCAGCCAGTTAAAAGCAAAATTTGATTGCAGTACACATGCCTGATCTGCAACCTCTTTGATGATGATGACAAACGGCAGTACCACTGCGATGGTTGTGGTATATGCCGTGTGGGTGGTAGAGACCGGTTCTTCCACTGCGAGCGCTGCAATATGTGTCTGCCTGTTCAGTTACAACAAGTTGGACATAGGGTATGTTGTATAATAATACTTACAACCAACTCTTTACGGCTCATTGCTGGGCTCAAGCCTCCACAAATATAGGAAAGAAATTGGTGTAGGTAGAGGTGGGAGCTTATTTTTTTTATTACTTAGTGGCAGACGAGCCACCGCATACCTCATGGTAAGTGGTAACCGCCGCTGCTGATGAACGCAGCAATACTAGGGATGAAAGGCGTCTCGCCCACGGTGACTTTGTAGCGATGCTGCGCGTTTACGAAACTAACGCACGTTAGTCGCATTTGCAACGCAATAGATAGTACTATTTAATTTGTATCGATGCAAACGCGCGACCACGTCGAACGACATCAGGGTGAGAACGGAGGGCCACCTCCCTTACCCTCGCGTGAGTGGAGAACCGAGCATCAGTGCAACACAGATAGGTCGAGAGAAAATCGCGACAGAAGCGTGACAGTACCGCGTTTCCATCGCGACTGAATCGTGGTGTGGGCGAAGGCAAACAGCTAGGCGACCCATCGCGACTGTATCGATGCGAACGCGCGATAGCATCGCTACTAAATGTCGCCGTGGGCGAGGGGCCAAAAGCGATGGCTATTTCCCACTAAAACGAAAAGACACGTGTGTGCCTGGTAACTAGGCCCACTCCAACTTGGTATTAACTCTAGCACCAAAAATGTAATGATAATTTCTTCCTTAATATCTTCTACGACAGCCGCAGTAAATAATGCAGTGGTGACACTTGTATTCTTAGCCCATCACCACACATGACAAAAATAAACGAAATGTAATTCAAAGTACTGCTGATACAGTTAATAAAATACACAACATAAAAGAAGATGTTTAATGTATTGTGCATCCACAGTGTGTAGAAAATGTTTCCCGCTCAAACTGTCCGGTGTGCCTAGAAGATATCCACACATCGCGCATTCCATGCCACATCCCGGACTGTGGACACTTGCTGCACCGGCCCTGCTTCGAACAGTTACTGCATTCCGGGCACTACGCCTGCCCCACTTGCCAGACTAGCATGATTGATATGGCTAATGTAAGTTGTCTCAAAATATTTTTCCTGAACCTGTTCCACTTATCCCTTTACCTACGTTTGCAAGGTAAGTGTGAAATTCCAGGTATCAAGTTATTAGCAAACTAAAACAAGCGTTTGAACTGGCTGTATATCACCAGACAGAATTGCCAATATTGAAAGTTTCATCTAAACAAATATAATTGACGGGCCTCGTGGCGTAGTCGGTAGTGTAACCGACTTCCGTGCACGAGGTCGTGGGTTCGATTCCCACCCAGGACAATTATTTGTGCGATGAACACAGATATTTGTACAGCATCTGGGTGTTTTCTATCTATTATATGCATGTATTTACATAAAAAGAAGTAATATATGCCCGTAATCTGGTACCCAAAGCACAAGCGTTAAGCTTAGTTTGGGACCAGAAGCGCTGTGTGAAAATGTCCAGGAATATTTATTTATTTAATTTACCCATTAAAAGAATATAAATTTATAAAAAGAAAAAAGTGCGCTAATGTAAAATCAAACGCTCACATTAATACTGTTTAGACGCTCTGACAATTAAGCCATCGTGAAATTCTCTCAGGCCATCAATGACTATTACACATATCTTGGATGACGCCCGCACCATCATCACTACGTTGGATGCCCTTACGTGTCTATTTTTCTTTTTCACATCTTCACACTTCGTGTTTAAGAAATTTTAAAAATACATACTTTTAACCCAAAAAGTACGAAGTCAATATGAATACGGGTGGTACCATACCTGCCCCCCTAGCTAAGTGGCATAAACCCCAGTAGAATAGAATAATCAATGTATGAGATTGACTTATGCCCGGTACCTATAATAATAAAACGGGTCGTTTTACTTACAATCGGTAGAATATTCTACCAGGCGTAAGTAAAATCTGTTCCTATGAAATACGATTCGTAAGTGAATTAACTGACAGTTTGCGACTAACGGATGGGAGGGTTTTCAGTTACAATCCCTAACAACAATCTATGAAAACGAAGATCTATGGTGTTTCTATAAAAAAAAAGCAACCAATAGTTATGTTTTCAAACATACCAACCATAGATGACATGTATACTAGCCAATTTCGGACGGTTTTGAGAAGCTGGTATATGGTTATTGAAGCTTAAAAGAGAAAATATATCGAACTCTGAGATTGAAATGGAGACTGCATTTACTTATTTGGGGCCGGCTTTAGAATTGTCCCACCCCTCTCCACCCATGGGAGTCGTAGGAGCCGACTGAGGGAATACCGGGGGAGTGGGTAGCAGCACTCTCTCGAGTATTAACAACATCCACTGCGATCGCCAACCCGCCTGCCAAGCGTGGCGATTATGGCACTATCCCCCATATGAGCGAAACACATGTTGTGGCGTTCTCTTGGGGAGGCCTATGTCCAGCAGTGGACTTCGAAAGGCTGATGGATGGATGGATGGATTTACTCTCCGATACTGATATCAGAGCGATTTGGATTCAGATGAAATTTTTTTTTTCATTTTAGTTGTTGGGTTTGAAGATTAGGCAAAAAGACAGGCCTTAAATTCGGGCGGTTCATTGAACCTAAGGCAAAAGCAGCGACAAGGAAGCTTGGCGTACTTGCGAAACTGTGACAGTACCTACATTACGTCAGGGCAGCTTTTAATGTTATATAAAACCTAAGTCCGCTCATGAATGGAGTAGCATTTTCTGGCAATACGAATTACTCTTTGAGTACTTAGTTGCCGCGTTTGAACCGATGCTGCTAAATAGTATCATCAAAATCTATATTTTTACAGACCATCAGGAGGGTTATAGTCAAGCACTCGCTTAGAACAAGTTCAAAAATTCAAAATCGATCAGTAATAAATACTACGTTGTACGTAGTACTATTACTTCCATGAGCTTCATATAAGGGCCATAGATTATAGAAAAGAGAATCCTGTGACTATGGTTGTTGTCATAATTATCTTCTTCTTATTTAATGGCTTTTGTGTCATAATTATGATTGTTGTTCAAGTTGACAGTAGTATTTAGTGCGTCAGCGTTTCGTTTAGATGTAGGTATTAAATAGTTATGTTTAACATAAATTATATATTAGTCTAAATTGTGTCTAAACTATTTAATTGTTAATAAACAATAATTTAATTATTTGTATTAAAGTTTTGTAATTCTAAACGTTTTTACGGGATTTATACCATGTAAATTTTTACTTACGAGTTTCCGATATTTCGGCACTGTTGCAAGCGCCATGATCACGGAGCAATACCATGTAAATTTTTACTTACGAGTTTCCGATATTTCGGCACTGTTGCAAGCGCCATGACACACACAGTGTGTTGCTACGTGATCATGGCGCTGTTGTGTAGCAACACACTGTGTGTTGCTACGTGATCATGGCGCTTGCAACAGTGCCGAAATATCGGAAACTCGTAAGTAAAAATTTACATGGTATAAATCCCGTAAAAACGTTTAGAATTATAAGTGACCATGAAAGTTTGAAATTCTATAAAGTTTTGTATATAAATAACTACATTTATTTTTAAAACACACCTTTGGTTCTGAACATCATGTGAAACGATTGATGTAATAATGAAACGCAAAGAGATGGATTACCTAACTGAGAGATTGGTATACCTAACTGACAGTTCTTCGTTACTGTGTAAAGCCTCGGTATCGGTATCTTGAAAACTTCTGGTAGCTGTCCTACAATGACGATTCGTTGAATATAGGAACCGGGCATTAGGCTACAACTTAAGTGTAACTGACTGTCTATTCCATACACTGATTATTCTATGCTACAATGTTTATGCAACTTGGCTATATGGTTTCTTTTTCAGAAGCTATCGTTATGCTACAAAAATATGTAATAAAATGCTATTTTGTAACAGTTATGGAGTTACCTGGACTCCGAAGTAGCGGCGACCCCCATGCCTCCAGAATACGCTGACTACAAAGCCACTATACTGTGCAAGGATTGTCATAAGGTAAGGTCAATAACATTTATTATCCCCCATGATGGGACCGCTCGTTGTGGCGTTCTCTTGGGGAGGCCTATGTCCAGCAGTGGACGTTGAAAGGCTGATATGGATGGATAATTACGAATAGAGCCCTATCACGGTCTGATTCGATGTAGTTTGTTATTAAATAAACAAAAAAAATAGTGAATATTTACGCTCGATTTGATGGTACACTACACTAAAACCAGCGCTATACCTTATTTCGTGAGAACTACTTCTGTAGACCAATTTAGTAGTACTTCTTAAAATTAGCGCTAGATGGTGTATAAGACATGAGAACCACATTAGTACTTATTGAAATTAGCGCTATCTATGTGATTTATTGAAAACTACTTAGTAAGACATAACATCACGCCTGTATTCCCCGAAGGGGTAGGCAGAGGTTTATTTACACACCCACGACTCGCCAGCTATGTTTGCGTCCCACGTAATAGGGGCCGAGTCTATTGACGTCTACCGGGCACATTTCCAAACTCCGGGCTGCTAGGTACTGAGAATTTTTCTTTTTATGAAAAAGCTCAACAACATTGTCCGACCCGGGGATCGAACCCGAGACCTCATGATTAGCAGTCGCATACACTACCGCTATACCACCGAGGCAGTTTAAGTTTTAGTCAAGATCAATACATTATTAGTTACTTATCAAATAATCAATTTTATTGTCAAAAATGAAGATTATGAGGTGTGCACTTTTGGATTTTCCAAAGTATTTTATTATTGGTCCGATAGCAAGTGAGCACGCCTACTAGGTACCCAGCCCTACCACCAGTAAAAAAAAGTAGTTTTTTCAAAGCTGGTCTACTATCGCCACAATCAAATCAAAATCTTTGCTGTTACATTGTCCTTTTACTATTGCCTATGAGTAGCTATTACACGACAGTGGCAGTCAATTGCCGAAGTTAAATGGTTCGGTAGATCGCCACATGAGAAGGAAAAAAAAAACTTTTAATCTGGCATAACTGAGCTCAATTGTGAAGAGGGTAAAGGAAAATTTTATAATGTTTACAGTTATCAACTGTAAAATTCCACGTGGTGGGACTGAAGTGCCAGCACTGCGGAGCATACAACACCTGTCAAACTAATGGATTCCACAGGTAAGTAGTTCTATAAGAAGACTACTATATGATAGCAGACGAGCCACTGCCCATCTAATGGTGAATGGCAATTGGCGCTCATAGACTTCCTCACTCTACTGCTCACAATTTCAATTTGCTGATGAGAAATAAATGTAGTGACAACGAGGTGTTTCATTGTCGGTCACATGACAGACGGTGGTAGCGATCCTCTGAAGCCAGGTGACAAGGAAGTACTTCCACTTTGTGGTAATAGCTGTTTACTTCCCTTAGTAGCATCATACGGCCACCATGGAAACGAGTGGTGACACTTGTATTCTTATCTGTCACATTTATTCAATTCAATTCTTGATTTAATGGCGTTGTTAGACTTATAGACACAACTTTGCCAATGTCGAGTAGAGATATCGAATAGACCATCATACGAAGGAGATTGTTCAGTAACAGATAAAAGGGCCGGTGATTATGAGACTAACTACCAAGATGAGTAGGTACACTGAAACAAACAAAATAGTACTAAATACAATATAGGTACAATACATAACTAAAATTATTTTAACTCTTAAACATAACTTACACAAATTACCTAATTTCCGAATTATGTATATTTACAGTTTGATCTTGTGTATGGATAAATGGGGTGAATACTAGTGTGAGTAAAGATTTGAACAATACAGGGCGAGGTATTTAGGGCGGTAAAACATCATATAAAGAAAATGTTAAATCACATTTATTGTAGTGATTAATAAATATGTCAGAAATCGTTTAGTTTGCACTAGTAGAATTTTAAGTTGACTTATGTTTCGACTAATTGTTACAGAGATTCAAACACTACAGAGGTCCCCACAAGTGAGCCATCCCCAGCGCCGTCCAGTTCATCGTCTTCTGCCGACGAATTACCACGAGCTTCACCACTAGACGAGCCTCCACAAGCCTGATACACGTATGGGCGCCGCAGTACACACACCCACGATTAAATTGGTGCGATTATTCGCAGTATTAATTCAACCTGCCATAGGATGAAGTTTAGTTGAAGCAGCGCCTGTGATGATTGGTAGTCAATTTATTATGAACAGCCCGTTTTAATTGAATATATAATTCTAAGCTGTGGTCCATTCTCTTATTACGTTATAAGAATTTTTACAAATTGTTAAAGGAAAATATGTGTATCTATAGAGATTCTCAACTGAATTTGCGTTTTGCCGCACGAACGTCAATACGAGTAATCGCAGCGATTTAGATATATTTGTTTTAAACAAATTTTATCTTGTGTATAATATATTTTACGTTAATTTACTAGTGTGAGATATAATAAACTCATCTACTTATATAGAAATAATAATTTAATCACTTTCGTCCTAACTAGATGGCAGAACTGTCGTACTAAATAACCGTTGCATTTCAAATTTGGAAGTAGTGTATATTTTAAAATAAACTAAGGTTTTATAAATAATTCTTTAGTGTAAAAAAAGTATTTGATTATTATCAAAGTATTTTGAAAATTTCATACTCATTCCCCATACTGGTTGACTGTTGATGTTAATATAATAAATTTGATTCGATAAATAATAAATATAAATTGTTTAGGATTAAAATTTACACAAATATTAAAATCCAATGTTTCCCAAGTAATGTATACACATGCTTATGACTAGTGCAGCTATATCTTTTTGACGTGATAACGTCTTATAAATCGATGAACGCCGGCTGCACACACGAAAAAGTCTCACGTTCCGTAAAATGTATGGCGACCGATGCATTTGTTTGTGAAACTCTCAGAAAACATATGACGTTATCACGTAAAATGATCGTCCGTAAACCGACTTTACAGAGAACCATATATTTGTTTGTTGATTTAAACTAATTAATTTGTTGTCAATCGTATAAACGTCACAGTGTAATGTTTTAAAATCGTTAGATTAATGTATTAAATTTAAACATAGCTCAATTGTAAGCATGTAATTCAGGTATGTGACGGTTGCAATGGAATGCTGTACATTTTTTGATCGAAGTGGGGAAGTTCTTGCGATGGTTGATAGTACCAATACTGGGGAGGGTTGAAAAAAAATTATAACATTTATAATTATGCTATAATATGTATTGAAAGCTCAGACCAAGAAAAAAATATAGACAGATCATTATGAACAATCCAGTGAAGTCATATGAAACTAATGCTAAACTAGTAATTGCACGCTCACGCACACAAATAAATACAAACAAAACCATGCCAAAAATAAAGTGACATAAACCACGAGTGTTACCAGACTATGATTTAAAATTACCCCAAATGACTTGACGATTTAGTACGTTCGTTACGTACATGAATACGTCGTCAGCGCCATAATATTCCCTATATGATTTTCTGTAAACTTACTTTATACTTTTACTATTCCTGTTTTAAACATAGAACTCTTAAAAACTTACCCAAATTATAGGGATTATTTCTTTCCGGTGACAACACTCACGCACACATCTTTAAAAAAGTGCCTTTACTTTTTAGTTGACAATGCGGTGTCTTTATTTTTTTGTTAGTCTGAGATTGAAAGTGAGTTTCTCGCTTTGACGCTGTACTGCACCAATAATTATGAAATTTTGCAGACGAGAAGTCTATAGCCCAGAAAAGGATTTCTAATTTTTATCCCGGTAAAATTGATTTGAATTTCTCTGTAATCGTGGGCAGAATTTAGCATTGTAAAATAACCAACGATGTGATAGTTACCATTAATGCCTCGCGGTAAATGGTAACAGCCACTAACGATTATGTTTGATATAAAGTATTATAATGTAAGTAATTATAAGGTTGTTTATACTTGTTTTGTTTAATGTTTTTTTATTTATAATAAAATATTATTGAGATTTGTTATTTTTATCCTAATCCAAAAATATTAAAATTTTGCTTTTGTCCATGTGATAGTCTAATACAAGGTCACCACCGCATTCTTTCCCTCGGATGTTGTATGGCGACTAAGCGAAGTAAGCAATTTACTGGTGGTAGGGTTTGGTACTAAGTGGGAGTATTTACTTGCTATCGGGCCCGAGGGGGTCCGACCGAGGAACTGCTCGGTGTTTTGGTTGCAACAGCAGATGAGATGACAACTTGGCTTAGCCCTGTACACTATGCGCCAATATATACAAATAAATAAAATTGATGTTTCTAAACATTTTTGATCTATATTTTTTAGCATTTGACATGCTCCGCCACTTTTTAAAGTACAAATTATTTAGATATTTTTAGCATTTGACATGCTTAGCACTACATTTGTGAAATCGAAAATAACAGTCACGAGCAGGATTTGAACCTACATCGCGATACCGTCCAGATGCTTTGCCAATTCAGTCATCGTGACAATTGTTCCTGACTGCTAATTTCGATAACACATTCATACTTAACGTCTTTGGGTGATAAGTTTTTTTACTATGCATTTGAAAGTATAATACTTTCGTTACCTATAACGACAATTTTCAAAGTTTTTGTTGTGTCTGTTTGTTTCGGTTAATTTCCGGATTGGCTGAACTGATTTGGACGGAACTTTAACAGAAGAGGAAAGATTTCTACTAAATCATACTATTTTTATATTGCGAATACCAGTGTGGTCCCTCAGTTCACACGCACGTAAAGGTGTTAGGACACTTGATACGACATGACTCTTTTATAAAAAACAATTGAAGGCAAAATAGAGGCAAGAAGAGGACGTGGAAGACCTAGAAGGACCTACATGGATCAAATAAAAGAAAAAGCTAATGTCATGTCGTATCAAGAAGTCAAAGCGCTTGCTGAAAAGCGAGACGAATGGAAGAAGGTCCACCGACAAGAGCATAGCTCTTAAATAAGAGAGAATGACAGGTAGACGAAGTTACGGGTTTTGGCTAGTGATTTAATAAAAATTCTAAACGCTTAGCAAAACTGTTTAATAATAAACTTGTTATAAAATAATTTCCTTATGCTAAGTAATGACTTAGGAATGTATGAAGCACACAGCTATTGAAATAAACACCTTAAGACAAAAGCAATACGCCCTATATATACTTGTATATATAAATACAATTACGTAACTAGATAATCACATGGTAAATACATGTTACAATTCACGAATGATCTTAATCTCCAGTACAAATTATTAGATATATTATTATATAAGTATGTTTGATTCCATTATAAAGTAGTAACGAGCATTTTTTTAGAGACTTTTACAAACATACCATTTCTCATCTCATGTTCATGACTGACAACAACCATTTGTGGATCACACAGAGTTGTCCTGGGTGGGAATCGAACCCACAACACTCGGACGGGAGACCGGTATCTAAACCGCTCCACCATCAATAGATCTTCATTTTCGCTAAATAAACCTAATACTTGTTAAACCCGGTTCGGCTTGAATTCTAGCTCAAATCACGTATTTCTTACGGCAGTGAAAAATGGCAATCAATTCGACGCCTAACCCTCAGGAACACAAGCGTAAACCTATGTATGTTATCTCTTCCACAAACGATTACATACTCCCTATTAGACATGGGTCTCCCCCTCAATGTGAGAGGGGTTTATGTCACAGTCCATCACTCTGGCCAAGTGCAAGATGGTAGACTTCACAAGCTGTCTAGAAATACTCTCAGACATGCAGGTTTCTTCACGATATTCTTCCTACACCGAGCAACGATAAAATGTAAAAAATGTACACAAAATTTCGATCAATCAGACGTGTTTAAACATACTTTTTTGCAGTTCTTGATTTTACCCATAGATAAGTGAATTTGTAAATTGAAAATTCATTGTGTAAATATGTTTCTCATTAGGTAAGTATCGATTCAATTTTAAGGTTATACAGAATGCTAGCACAGATAATTATATTGAAATATTAAACACAAAGTGAAAGCATGCCAAATGCTAAAAATATATATAAAAATATCTAAATAGGGTAAACTATAGTATTGCTGGCACCCCCGTAGTCATTGGCACTTTGGATTT
Source organism: Leucoma salicis (assembly GCA_948253155.1). NCBI lineage: Eukaryota > Metazoa > Arthropoda > Insecta > Lepidoptera > Erebidae > Leucoma > Leucoma salicis. Next base: position 3,729,602 of record OX411820.1, on the reverse strand, counting down.
TAAATGCAAATATTAAGAGCTGGTATAGCAAAAAACATATGTTCTACTTTTTTTCATAATCTGCAATAGTAACATTGTTTCAAAAAAAAAGTAGGTTTTATAATATTATAGCTGGCATCACTAAAGAAGATAAATATAAACCGGCGCCATGCAGAACTGTTAATACATCACTTTCTAATAAGGGTCATCAATTAACGACTGTAACATAGAGTATTTATTATTATGCTTAGTTTTTAGGTAAATAATGGCAATGAGAGCTTTTTTTTGACCAATTTTCTGTTATCTTACTTTATTAGATGCCAATGACTGATTTCTATGTAACTGTACTTATGGTGTCAATGACTAATTTCAAATATATTTTTTGGTTTTTTGTTTTTCTATTAAAAATCTCTAATTAGATTGATTAATGCATTTTCATTTGAAAATATCCATGCCAGAGAACCCTTTATCAAAGTTTGCTGACTTTTTAAACACCTATCAATTTAATATATATATATATATATATATATATATATATATATATATATATATATATATATATATATATATATATATATATATATATATATATATATATATATATATATATATATATATATATATATATATATATATATATAAATTTTAAATATGCTTAGAGTGCCAATCATTATACAGTTTACCCTATATTGAAATACATTCACGATCTCATCGTTCTTGACATCGAAAAAACTTTTAGGCAGTGATATTTTCTTCATAATTGAAGTAAATATTTCTTTACGCACGCTTGACTTAGGGCTGGAAGCTGTTGAATGCGTGACGTGAGCGTTACGAAAAGTGTGATCGGGCGATGCGAACGAAAGTTTCGTATATTACTGTAGGGGCAAGAGAGAGGTGCGAGCACATATTTTCCGTCTCTTTCTCATTATTAATAGATATTATGTTAAGTTTTACTTCAGTCGTGTGGTCTAAAGCACACTCGTTTCTTTTTCGTGATTTTATTCCCGAGGGGTTAAGCAGAAGTATAACAAATTCGTCACCTAAACTGGCCCCACATTATAGAGCGATTCTATCGTCATTACTGGGTAATAGACAGACCCTGAACTCTTGCTCGCAATGTCTTAGCCTAAAGATGCACAAGCCAGGATTTTCACCAACACAGCGTTCAGGAGCTACATATTAGCAATAGCTAGTATAGCCCATTAATTCGGCACCATCAAATCATCGGATTCCCGAGATTTATGCATCACTCCGCTTTTTTCATTGGCCCAACAATTTTGGCCAGTTTTCTAAAAAAGTGCAGTTCATGCATTCAGTCTTTCCTCTGCACACAAAGCTCTCTTCTATAAATTGCCACCACAAGGTTTGTTTTAGTCGTAGACAGAGGATATAATAGACTCGCTACTATTTTAACACTAAGGATGAAGAAAAGGATGCACATATTAGGTCATAGCAAGAGTGAGCGAGACACATGTGTATAAGTTTTTTATGTTTTTCGCGTATGCGCTTTGTTGGGAGTCAACTGGATCCCAACTAAGGTGGTAAACCGTCTCCATCATCGCTAAGTAAGTTTGTTTTTGTATTTGCGTAAAAAAACGTTCATTAATCTCGTTGTTACACGTTCTAATACATTTTAAGCAAAATAGAAGTATAACTGCAATTTCTTTTGTAGTTATCCGGCTAAAACAGGTAGTCCTTTTTTAGTCTACAAAGTTATAATCATATATCAATCTTCTAAAATTATACCGGTTATATGTCAAACTATCGCTATATCGACACTGCATACGCTGAGAACGTGTCTATTATATCCTCTGTCTACGGTTTTAGTAATCAATTACTTATAACAAATGATTGTAGGTATGACTAAATTTGGCATTGCGCGCATTTCCTTTTTTTATATAAAATATGTTCACTCGTAACAAATACTAATAAAAAATAACATTATTATTATAACTATAATCATGTTGCGTATGTCATATTTTGTAAGCAATACAAAATATGGCATTTATTTAAGATATTAAATTCAACCTTATTTTATAGCTTCTCGATGGGCTAAACATTGGTATATGTGTTCGTTCACATATACCGGCTCGGACAGCATCGGAGAGCGTTTTTATTTACACACGGACTGTAGCTAACAGCTGCATACGCTTTGAGCCGACCGAGCCACTCGTGCTCGACAATGCTCTCCCAGCTAACCTATGTGAACATAGCTGGGCTAGCATTGTCCAAAGCGTCTGCGCTCGAAGCCGAACATACGCTCTAGGAGCCGGAATCAAACATGCCGAGTGCGAGAGAGGTTTACAGGGGGCAACAGATCAGCTACACGTTATATTTCACACCGAACACGTTAGGAACGAACGTCCTCTTGTCACAAAAGAGATAAATTGTAAAAATAAAACTTATTTCAATGGCTTATAACCCTATCTTAATTACGAACAAAGTTTGTTTTTTTCTTCGAGCTGCTCTACATAAACGGACACTAATACACCGATTTAGCTGCATCTCACCACGTATTCAGAGTTCTATCACTGGGAATGACGGAAAAAATAAAAATTATAACAAAATATAATAATGAATGATTTAAGGAGTTCAGGGTTAAAAATACGTAGTCACATACACTCGTCCCTTAAAAGAATTCCGTACTAGGTCCGCATTAAAGTAGTCAATTAGCATAATATTATATTATAATCTTATAAATAAATCAACACTTATAAAATTACAAAAAATATCTTAGTACATTTACAAAATTACTATAACATGAATATGGCAAGACATATTAATGAATAGTTACATATAAACTTTATTTTTCCTGTGGTAACATAATCAGCTGATTATGCTTTAAGACTTTATTACTAGCAATCACTAATATGCTCCAAATAACCAGGGTAAGAAGGTTATACGTTAATAATTTATCAAAATCTACCAATATAGTGTATGAGCAATTGTTACGATTGAGCCTATTCGCAGTAGGTACATATAATTAAACAGTAGTTTTGTCCACTTCGAGGTACAAGTCTTTTCTCTTAGAGAAAAACTAATGGCTGAATACTGGAACTATGGGGGGAAAGAGTAAGGAGGACCATATAGATGGAGCTCAAACCGAAAAAGTTATCTATCTTATGGACTAATCACAGTGGCGCTAGTGTAGTCAGAGTATGATAAGAATTTAGCAGTTTTAGCAAAATATGTTTAAATATAATATAAATACGTTTCTAAATTTTTTTAAAAGTATTTTTTTAATGACTGAATAGTCTAATTAAACAATGATTAAAAGTATTAGGACATTGGATTGTTAAGCGTTTTCTTAAAAATTTACCCTTAGGCTACAGTGGCGCCCTGTTTGTTGACGGAAATTAAATACACATAATAATAGTCTTCTTTTTACCTCCATAACTGAAATGTAAACTATTCAAATCTAACATTATTCAGTTAAGGGTCTTCCAAATGGAAATTTAGAGAAAATTATTAGTTTTTTTATAATATATATAAAAAACTAAGAATGTTCTCTAAATTTAAACTATTTAATATTATAAATAAGCTACTCGAAATTGGGAACCGTTTCAATATTCGGCAGAAAATCTGTCTAAATATTTTTAATATTAGCTAACATTATTATGCATAAATCAACTGTACTTCTATCATGAGATCATAATACAGTATACATATTACTTAAATACAAATTCATATTTTATTTTCTTTCTTAAATGCAATTTTAACATCGACAAATTCAACTATGTACTTATATTACTTTTCAGTGATACAACATGATAGAGTCAAGAACAGCCACGAAGTCAAATATTTTTTGACAGATGTAGACACGCCTTCTTGTATTTGTCTATAGACAAATACAAGGCGTGTATTGTAGACACGCACGTGATGGGTCGTAATATCTACATCCTCTCTCTACGTGGAGATACATACATGTTCCATTTATTGTTCACTGAATGCACCATCCCTTCCAATAATTTGGAATAGATAATAAATTATCCTTTGTAGAAATCGAATGTACAATACTAGGCAAGTTTGCCACTCAAAACATAGTATTATTGATATGTTTTATGGAATATGTAGTTATATAATTATATCGGGTTATGTGGTGAAAAGAAAGGAAATATCTCTGCCGAATATGATCACCAGACAACTAGTCCCAATGAAATTGCGAATAATGAGGCCTAGTATACAATAATACAAGCTATATATCACTATAAATTCATTTACGGCAAGCCGTGAAAGTCGAAGTCAGTGTAAAGTTGTTCGACACGCCTGTAAACTTCGTCACACGATGATAACGTCTGCGGCAGAACAGTTAGGGCGGCTGCTAGGCTTTCTTCTGTGCCAAATATCTAAAAAATAATAATTAATTTTGATAATAGGTTATAACAGTGATAGCCTGTAATACCAAGGAGTGCAAAGACAATGGTTTCGAGTTAGAGTCGAGTCGAGTGCTATAAACCTCTTATCTCTTCGGGGTTTTAGAAATGATGTGCGTTATTTGTTGCTCGGTTAAGGACAACATCATGGTGAAAATGAAGAGAAAAGGGGGCTGAGACGTGCCCTAGAGTGACACCCGCTTGTGTCACCGTCTTTTTTATTGACGCGGGAAAAATTTACCTAAACACACCTCGTCGTTCAGGACAACGAACAGGGGGTTAGGCAGAATCTCATACCTCACATGTCGATCGTATCGTGATCATTGTGATTGGTTGAGAGATCACCTGATTGGCCAACGGATTATTGCAATATCACGCTTGGGTTTCAACCAATCACAGTAATCACGATACGATCGACATGAGAGATATGAGATTCTACCTAACCCCGCTGGGTTGTGTGGAGCCTTCACCCACTGTGCCATGTGCCGGTCTGTTGTGGTGGGCCCCTGGAACTGTATGACATTACTTCAGTGGTCGCCTCTGCCAACCCTACCTAAATAGGTATAAATTTTGCATCTTTTTTAGAAGCTTTGCCTCTGTAAGTTTATTTACTCATGTGCTTATACGGCTTAATAAGAAATCCCTTTTAATACATAATCCACCAATATATGTTATCTCTTATCAGGAATAAATACGTTGTGACGTCACTTGGTAAGGCTTTAATCTCACCGGTTTGACTATCGTGTTATCACCAGTGACGTTTTAATTGCTGGATATTGAAATTTTATGTACTGGCAATTGTCGATGTTGAGAGTGACGTTTTACTTTTTAATAGTGAGGCACAGAAACGTTCACACGTCACTTGGTATACGAGAAAAAAATAAATTCTAGAAAATCTGGGAATTTACCAGAACACAAAGTGCGAAAATGTGAAATCAAAAATAATGATCACGAGCAGGATGTGAACCTGCTTCTCCTGGATAATCTGCTCGTGACTTTCGATTTCACACTTTCGTACTTTGTGTTTTGGTATGTAGACCTATCACTTGAACTACAAACACTTTTTAACCCATAAAATAAATTGTTTTTTAATTTATTGCGTGTTTAAGTGAATGTTAAAAAGTTTCTAATAATCTAATGTAAAGGACTCACACATCATAGCAAGACAGTAGTACAGCATTTTTTAACATAAGTCTTAAAACCAGTAAAGTGCCAAGTGATTGGGTTGGATAGGACTTAACCTGATTCAGGGTCTAAAATCCAGAGCTTGTTTAAGGATAAACGGGACATACACTCAATGGTTTACTATCGGAAAGGGTGTTAGACAGGGATGTGTAACGTCTCCGTGGCTGTTTAATCTATTTATGGATAGTTGTTTGCAAGAGTTGAAAGAAAGTGGGTATGGGTTAGAGATGAATGGGTTACTCATCAAATGTCTTCTCTACGCTGATGACCAAGTTATACTTCATCGGCTGTTGATTTACAGGAGATGGTAACATTAATAAATGAATCCTTGAAAAAGAAGGCAATGAAAGTGAATGTTGAGAGGACGAAAGTAATGGTTTTAGAAAGAGATGAATGCGTGACCCCATGTGATTTAGTGATTGAAGGAGTGAAGGTTCAACAAGTAAAAGAATTTGTGTATCTGGGAACATTTTCTACGAGAAATGGGAAGTATGACAAGGACATTAAAAGGAGAGTGAATGCAGGTAATCATATTAAATTAATGAATGGGGCACTACACTCCTTTACAAGTAGTCGGAAAGTGTCTGAAAAGACAGGACTCGCCGTGCACAATGGAGTGTTAGTACCAACTCTAACGTACGGAAGTAAAAGTTTGATGTGGCAGAAGAAGAATGAGAGTAGAATAAATGCAGTGGAGATGAGAGCTCTAAGAAGTATGTGTGGCTTAACTTTGAAAGATAGAGTAAGTAACAGTGTGGTGAGAGAACGATGTGGTGTAAAAGAAGAATATAGTGACAAAGATTCAGAAAGGAATGTTAAGATGGTTTGGGCACGTAGAGAGGATGGACGAAAGCAGGATAACAAAAAAGATATATATATATATGGCGAGCGTGAATGGTGCAATTTGGAGGGGTAGACCTCGTCGAACATGCCCTGACCAAATCAGAGAAGATGACAGTGAATGAGGCAAAAAAAGGTGAGCAAGCATCGTGGCAAGTGGAAATCCGTTGTCTCTGCCTACCTCTCTGAGAAATAGCGTGAGTCTATGTATGTATTATTATTTTGAATTGTTGTCGTTTTAATGTTGCTATAGGCTTAGGTACGCTCACCACTGAAGGAATGTAATATGGTTCCGGTGGCCCGCCAGTAAAGGCGGAGAGACGGCACACGGCGGGTTTCTTTAGTGGGTGAGCCCACACTACCCTGTTCGTTGCCCCGGACGACGGGGTGTGCGGTTAGGAACATTATTCCCACGTTAACAAAAAAAAAAGGCTTAGGTACGCCCGTAATACACTAAGATGGACCAACAACTTCAATGCAGACAAACACACGGTTGAAATAGTTATCACTTAATTAAATTCGTGTTATCTGCTGCGCTAAATAACTATCATGTTGTGACGTCACGCAATTCTAATATAGCACTGATAATACTAATAGAAATGTCCTTCAGTTGTATTTTACCACTTTAGCAACAATTCACACGATTAAGTTCAATCGTTACCATTGATGTTGTTAAACGCTGGAACAATTAGATCAGAACAAGACTCTCTTCACCTCTTTCTTACTGTCAACTTCATAAACTCCTCTTTTCTCATATTTTATATTTACCTCCTGTCCCTTCCCTTGGGGTAAGCAACACACGAGTATTACCTCTGGTGTTGCTAGCGTCTATAGGCTACGGTAACCGCTTCCCATAACGCAGGTCGTAAGCTTCTTTGCCACCGTATGTAGTATACAATAAAAAATCAGTGTATTCGCCGTGTGGGACCAGCTTTAGAATTGTCCCACCCCTCTCTACCCACGGGAGTCATAAAAGCCGACTAAGGGAATACCGGGGGAGTGGGCAGCAGCACTCCCTCGAGTATTAACAACATCCACTGCGATCGCCAACCCGCCTGCCAAGCGTGGCGATTACGGCATTATCCCCCATAATGAGCACAGTTCTCTTAAGGAGACCTATGTCCAGCAGTGGACGTCGAAGGGCTGATGGATGGATGGATGAACTATTCATCACTGCGTCGAGACTAAAACTTTACACACACAGTTACTGCTGCATGTTATGTCCAAACTTGTGATAGACGCTTACTGATCCCGGTATGACACGACCACCTAGGGCACGGCCACGCTCTCAGAGAACGCATATTCTTATTTTTTCGTTCCATAAACTAGAGTGCAGAGGGCCCAAAACCTTTGATCATCCTCAGTACCGGATTAAGGTAACTTGATGCCCTAAGCCAGGAGCCGGCTCGCGACCCAAATGCTGCTCTTTGGATGTGAAGTTAGTAAACGATATAACGAGGATTAGGCACCATTTCTATCTCTCATAAAAGTAAATATTTATTATTACTAGTAAGTAATAATAAATATTTTCTTATGAACAAAGATGTTTTTTTTTTTTACCAAAAAACTTTATTTATGCAAGTACTATTTATTGTTGGCAGGAAGAATATTTGTGACTCTTTAAAAGTTAAAATTTTGTAAATTGTAATTTTTGACTCTTCCGACTCATAAGGTTGCGGACCCCTGCCCTAAGCAATCATCCCCTGTGGGACCATCCATGTGTGAACTACATAGAATTAATTTAATAAAAATGTCAATACATATCGTAGGTAGAAAATGTATGTGTTGTTCCTCCTGCCCTGATCCCATGCTGGGTCAGCACGACATGATTTCACATGTTGTCCTAAGATTCGGGTATATTGAAATTTCTTTAACTTTCGTGTGCTCGTTTTTTTCTCTCGGTCGTCTCTGGTGCCCCTAGACGGGATGCCCTAAGCAATTGCTTAAATAGCTTAAAGGCTAATCCAGGAGTGATCATCCTTCTCCATCTCCTATCTCTTTCACTGGAATTAACAACGGAGTCTGATGGGACGGGCCACACGCTTGTTACCGCGACTCTGTATCTACTCACCTTTCTCAACAAATCCGGTCGTGATGGCAGTGTGTGCATCGCTAAAGTAGCTGCCTTCCTGATGTACCAGGGGTGGAACTCTGCTAAAGTCTCGTTGTAAGAGCGCTGGCATGTCGTACACGTGTTCATATTTTCATCCGAATCACTTAAACGCTTAAGAAACAGGCGGATGAAGTCTAAAACAAAGAATCTCTTTTATTTCTAGGCCGCACGAATCCTTAATCCATATAATAATATACAAATATAGAACTAGGCTTCCACCGCGGCTTCTCCCTAGTAGTAGTTATAAAATATCTCAGGTTCCCCGTCTAGTAGCTAAAATATGTACCAGTTTTGAAGTCTAATCAAGAGCTATCACATAAAAAAGTTTTATCAAAATCCGTTCAATAGCTTATTGCATCAAGCCAGAACAAACAGACATAAATTAAAAAAATGTTTTGTGTTCAGAGACGCTTAAATAGCGTACTACCTACTAACATTCATTCTTTCTCAAATATTACACGCCTCATAAGCGAAGCGTTGAGGTGGGTACTACTGTCACTTCACGAAAAAACAACAGATTTTTCAAACTTAAAATGTCTCCATTGCACTTGTAAAATAATATATACACACACATATCAAGAAAAAACACTATTTTTAACACTCATGATATGTTTGATGCCATTTTTGTGATTTTAACTAGTTAAAAACTGTTTAAAAAAGTTCTGTCTTGAACGTCCGTGTGTCTGTATGTGCGGATCCTGTATGTTTAAACACAACAGTACACCTTAAAAGATCTTGTAATCAATTTTATTGTGAAAAATTCAATTATGAGGCGTGCAATTTTGGATTTTCCAAATTTTCTTAAATGTACAGCCATAGCCCTGTTACAGCTTTATAGCAGTATAGGTACCGCACAGCCCAAACTCCTGGGGCTAGAACCGTGTAAATTTACATACGGGGTTCTTTCATGCTGAGAGCACTAAGAAAAGATTTTACAATGAAATCCTATCCAAATTAGATTTATCACTATGACGCGAGCGAAGTCGCGGGTAATGCGCTAGTAATACGCTTTAACGTCGTATCTACTGGACCGATCAGCATGAACACAAGTCCGAAAATAGGAAACAGAAAATAATAGCTACGAGCACAATTTGAATCTACATCTCCTGGGTAACTAACTGATACAAATGCTCTGCCAACTGACTCTATAACACTTTATTATGATGACAAATTATAAATAAATATTCACGGACATTTCACACAAGATCCTCTGGTCCCAAACTAAGCTTAACGTTTGAGCTATGGGTTTTTTTTTGTTGTAAATTTTTTGTGTGACGGATTAAGAATACAAGTGTCACCACCCCATTCTTTCCCACAGGTGTCGTATGAGGCGACTAACGGAAGTAAGCAATTATCATCCATTGCATGACTGGTGGTAGAGCTGGGTACCAAGTGGGAGTACTCACTTGGTATACGGCCCGAGCGGGTTGGTACCACCATCTCCCGTGTGACCGGCCATGAAGCACATCGTTGCGTTTTGGCTGTAGCAGGAGGTAGCCGTTTATATTTCATTTCATCTGTGAAATGAATTGGTGAGCAGCGGCTTGACAATGCTCTCGGTACAGTCGCGTCCATGGGCGACGGTTACCATTTACCATCAGATGGACCGTGGCTCGTCTGCCACTACATGCAATAATAAAAAAATAAAAAAACATATTTTATACTTAATAGACTACATAAATATTATATTCCCACTTCTGTGTTTCATTCGCATATTCGCTGTCCATATCGACTGCACTGATGGCGGAGTGGTTTAGTTAACGGCCCACCCGAGTGTTGCGGGTTCGATTCCCACACTACTCTTTGTATGACCAACAAATGGATGTTCTGAGTCTGGGTGTACTTTGTGTCCATGAAATTGTGTTTGTAAAATTCCGCGCGATACAAGGTTTACATTAGTGCAGGCTTTCTTTTTAAAAAAAATATCATCATCCTTATTTTCTGCCACCTATTGCTTTCGCTGGCATTGGCAACGCGTGATTGATCTCCTTAGTGTTGCTAGCATCTATAGATCAGAGGCCGTATGCTCTTTTGTGGTATAAAAAGACAAGCATTAACAAATTAAAAAAAAAATAAGTAATAAATGCCGATCCGCCGCGAAATCAGACAGACCGAGACAAAAATGGCAGGATAAATTTCACCTATTTTTGGGTGATAGATTAGAGGTGGCCCAAGTATGGCAGGCTTTTGCCTAACCTTTGGTTTAAAAAAAAATGGCTAGTGTAATAAAATACGGAAATAAAACATGCTTCATTATAATGTCTTGTTGTAAAGATATGGCATTATCTTAATAAAACAAAGCGATAACATTATCTCTATTATTAATATTGAGTTACTGTGTTTAATGTTTTTGTTTAGAAAGTCTTCACTCTTTTAATTTTAAACAATGGCTGCAGACAATCCTTTGGTAATTTGTAACTGTTTCATTTTGAATGAGCAAAATTAATAGTTGTCTCCTTGCGCAGGAGAAATGGAAATAGGATTCACTATTCCCCTCAGAATATAACACACCCTTATACTTGATGCCGATGCTTGATACTCACCATCAGGGTTGTATGCTTGTATACCATCCACATCATGTAAAAAGAAGGCCACATTAACCTATTAAATCAGCATCTTATAATTTTTAATAGGCCAATTTATTAGTCTAGAAATTTTCGAATAAAAGAACAAAAACCTATTGTGTTGACAGATATTCTGCCATGCAAATGCATCAGGAACAAATGGCTAATTTTGGACGAGTACCTATTCAACAACCTGCCCAAGTGTATGAACAAAGATCCACAGTAATAATGACAATTTTACAATGTAAAAATAGACCAATGCAGCGTTGAGTTTGCTAGATTCCAAAAAATCTTTAACATATCCAAGCATCTACGCAAACTCGGCATTGTCCTCAAATCAAAGACATATACAGATCCACAGTAATAATGTAAATTTTACAATATAAAGATGGACCATTGCTGGTTGGAGCTTCCTATAAACCAAAAAAGTTAACATACCTAAGCTTCTATGCACACGGAGCATTGTCCTTGAACCAGAGACATAATCAGATCCAGAGTAATAATGACAATTTTACAAGGAAAAAATGGATCATTGCTGCATCGAGCTTGCTGCAAACCAAAAAAGTTAACATACCTAAGCCTCTATGCAAACGGAGCATTGTCCTTGAACCCGAGACATAATCATTTTGGGCATACAAATCTCTCTCCTTTTCATACTTCATCATTTTCTTGAAAGAATCATAGTACATAGAGTTTTCAGAGTCTTTGTGTTTCTCCATCACTTTAATTTTACTTTTTACATCACTACTTACAAAAGAGAATACTGATCCTATAAGGTTTAAGAACCTAAAAAGGAAATAAATGTATTAAATTTGATATTCACAGGCTGTAAAAAAGGCACCACATGTTACAGATGCTATTAAGCCGTTAATCTTTCCTGAGTGAAGATGATGATGATGCCTGTGATTCCCTAATTGTGCTCTCTTGATTAGAGTATGCTACGGCAGATCATGAGGTAATGGCTTTGAATAACGGGCCAGGCCACTGAAGTTACTGGGCTATGTAAAGCCTATTAAGATCTATTGGGCTATTTGACAAAATCTCAGTAAATTGTTGTACTTGTAATAAAGTTAAAAAATGCAATTAGGAGTGAACTTTACTTCTCTATATTTAAAAGGAAGTATCATCGCTTAAGAAACTTTCAGCTTGAGTAAAAATTGTAAGTATGTGATAATACTTAATTTATGATAACAATTTAATTAGTAACATTTTTTTAGACTAGATGTCTTCACAGAGTTACAATCCTTGTATTGTGGTGGACCTTAAAAAAAAATTGTGTAACGGACACAAAGTACAATCAGACTCAGAACAACTATTTGTGGATCCCACAAAGAATTGTCAGTGTGGAAGTCGAATCCATAATACTCTGGCAGAAGGTTGGTAACTAAACCACTCCACCATCTGTGCAGCTTGTTTTTATGGTTTAAATCGCAACACAATAGGAATTATTAGTAATTTTATAATTACTAATTATGAGTTTTAAATATGAACTATTTTCCCAATATTAGGTACAACCTGTAGGACTATTCAATGATTAATTTTGAATAGGTATGCAAAACTTTGAGGTCCTTTAAACACCATTGCACCTTTACAAAAATTTAGTGCTATCGTAAGAAATAAAATCCATATGGAAACCAGAACTCACTTAACTAATTCATTATAACCATCGATGTAAGCGTCTATAACAACATCATCTTCCTCCTTCAGGCTACGTTGAAAGCACTGATGGACATGGTGAAGATCCAAAGTATTTTCGTTAGACATTTTTTCAATATCAAAAAATTATGCTATAAAACAATAATACAAAATCTATTAGACAAATCAATATGCTGCTTGAATAGCCAGCTCAAAAAGTAAAATAATGAGCCAGGAGCCAGCCCAGCTGTATGGTATGTTCACATGAAATCACAGACTCACACACTACAGACTAAGGATACTTAGGAGTGTTCGTTATATTAAATAACTAATAAAATCACTTGCTATTTATAAATAGTCTATAGCCCCGTTATTTATTTCACCAGGGAGGCATTATTTTCGATTATATTTATTATATAAGCGCTACCACAACCGCTATGCCACGACGTCGACGACACACTACACTAACAAATAGGAGTGTTCGTTATATTAAATAACTAATAAAATCACTTGCTATTTATAAATAGTCTATAGCCCCGTTATTTATTTCACCAGGCAAGCGTTATTTTCGATTATTTTTATTATATAAGCGCTACCACAACCGCTATGCCACGACGGTGACGACACACTACACTAACAAAACATCACAGTCACATGCACACTTGAACAGTCAGTCACTTCAGTCAGTCATAACGCGATAGAAAGACACAGATCGAAATGAGCCTGACCCGTTCATATCATTGCCACATGCGAAATTATGCTCTAACTTTACCACTTATGAACTATATTTCTGTCAATTATAAAAAATAACGTGCAAAATAATATGTGTCTAAAACATCGTTTGGTTATTTGATTTTATTTCGTTATATTTTTGAACGATGATATAATCAATCAGTACGGATAACTCGCTTAAGCTGAAATAATGTATGATTATCCCGGTTTTTTGAGCGATTGCCGCGCGTTATTTGTTTAGATGTACTTATAGTTTTTGATTTTAAATTATTCGTGGTGTTGGTTTGTTGTGTCTGCTTGTTTAGTTATAAAACTGTAAATAAAATTTTGTTAAAGTATAGTGTAAATAATTTTTGGTTAGATAATATCTTTAAAAGCCTACTTAAGTTTAATCAAAAATATCATTGGGTCAGTAGTTATGGACATTTTAGTGTATAAAGTGTATTAGTAAGGATTGACCCAATTTTGAAGTCCACGCAGACGAAGCCGCGGGCAGAATCTAAATACATATATCTTAGATCACAATTTCAATTCACTTAGTAGACAGTAATCTATTGTTAAGATTGTTAACTGCTCAACGCGCGTACATAGCTATATAAAATAACGTAACCTCAAATAGCGCACGATGTGCTTTACGACGATAGCCAAAAGATATCGTTTAATATATTAAAGAGTAAAAAATAATAGGCGTTTTAAAAATAGCACATCGTTATTTAACGATTTTAATAAATAGCCATTGCGGACACTCCTACTAGCAAAACATCACACTTCATCACAGTCACATGCACACTTGAATAGTCAGTCACTTCAGTCAGTCATACCGCGAAAGAAAGGGACAGAAGGGAATGACCCTGACCCGTTCATATCATTGTCACATGCGAAATTATGCTCTAACTTTACCAATTATGAACTATATTTCTGTTAGTTATAAAAAATAACGTGCAAAATAATCTAAGTATCTAAAACATCGTTTCGTTATTTGATTTTATTTCGTTATATTTTTGAACGATGATATAATCAATCATTACGGATAACTCGCTTAAGCTGGAATAACGTATGATTATCCTGAGTTTTTGAGCGATAGCCGCGCGTTGTTTGTTTAGATGGACATTTTAGTGTATAAAGTGTATTAGTAAGGATTGACCCAATTCTGAAGTCCACGCAGACAAAGTCGTGGGCAGAATCTAAATACATATATCTTAGATCACAATTTCAATTCACTCAGTAGACAGTAATCTATTGTTAAGATTGTTAACTGCTCAACGCGCGTACATAGCTATATGCACATATATATGTAACCTAAAATAGCGCACGATGTGTTATACGACGATATTCAAAAGATATCGTTTAATATATAATAGGCGTTTTAAAAATAGCACATCGTAATTTAACGTTTTTAATAAATAGCCGTTGCGAACACTCCTCTGGATACTACACTCATTGGGCTCTAATAAGGAGAGGCGCCCTAATCTTCATATACCTATAAAAGTGACTTACTTCACCTGTCGTCCGCCATCTTAATAGTTACGATGACAGCGTAATTTGGGTGTGTTCCGATATAAACTACGAGCACAATTTAGTATACTGTGAAGTCGTTCCTTTATAGTTAGCTATACTGGTTACTGTTTATAACGGAATGCAGTCCAGTATACTGATCTGTCATTACTTTCATTTCATAGAAAGTATTGGTTTTACACTGCAATAAACACAATTTCTTTACATTTGCCAAGTTTGGGTATCATTGATTTACAATACTCAATAATAATAATATTCCATAGTGCAAGTTGTTATATTTATGGAAGCTGTTGATCACGCGATATCACAGTGCTCGTAGTGTATATCGGAACAATGCCTTTATCTGTTGTATGTCAGCTGTCAATTAGGGATGCAGGAAGAACCAATAACTATCGATATATCGAAGTTTTAAAAAATATTGATATATTAAATAAACTTTATTTTAAAAATGCCTTCAATGCTACGTCATGTGAGCCATATGTAATAGTATTGTGACGTTTAAATTTTAATAAGTTAATAAAAAAAAAAGAAAATTTCTACAAAATAAAAATATTATTTTTCAATTTATTTTCTTAGACAACCCTAACTTTTGAAGAGACCGCCATTTTCGGGCGGAGCCGTTGTTTGTTAACCTACTTAAGGACGTACCTATACTACCATAAACATAAACAAAGCGTAGTTACATACCATCCTTCTTATTTGTATGTTGCGCTTCACACTTCAGAAATTTCACAATTAAATACACGGTATTCCCTGTATTACTACTAACTACAAATTAAATACACGGTACGTGTACACTACATCACATGTTGGTTTTGTTTTATCTAATTAGTAAGTTATTAGGTACTTAAATATGTAGTTATTTGATCACTAGTACTTTCAAAGCAGCATAGGTACATCACAACATGATACAGGATACACAGATAGAAGTAGGTAGATAGGTTTTAGCAGCCACACCACTAAAGGAATTGTTCAATGTGCCGTCCTTCCCTTTCAATACTTAATTACGCTACGGACCGCGTCGCATTCCGGAGCATTTGTGGGGAGACCGTGATAGATGCAGAAATAATTTTGTCACGCATTTCTTGGATAGTGACACACTCGGTGGCATAAACTACTCCTTTGAGGCAGCCCCACAGAAAGAAGTCCAACGGAGTTAAGTCCGGAGATCATGGCGACCAAGGCACTGTGCCGCCGCGGCCTACTACCCACTTCGTAAATCGGCGATCCAGGTATTCTCGGAAACCGTACACCGTGGGCGTAATGCGCAGGCGCGCCGTCCTGTTGCACCAGGTCCCGGTACTGACTTAGTGGCAATTCTTCCAGGTGTTCCTCCAGTGGGCCCATTAAAAATTGTAGGTAATTCTCCCCATTAAGGCGATTGGGAAGAAATACTGGGCCAATTAATTTGTTGCCGATGATACCGGCCCACACGTTAATACGCCATCGGTGCTGAAAACTAGACTGCCTAGGCGCGTGTGGGTTTTCGTGCGCCTACACGTGTTCATTGTGCTGGTTACATAGCCCATGCCTTGTGAAAGTTGCCTCATCACTCCACAAAATGTTGGTACCAAAATTTTCTTCGGCACCGAGTCAGTCGTGGTACCACGCACAGAAATTATGTCAAGGTGTGTAGTCAGCCACTGTTAACTCCTGTGTGCACCGGTAATGGTATGGATGCTGCCTATCTCTCTTTAGAGCACGCCACGCGCTCATCTGTGTGACACCTAAAGCAGCTGCAGCACCATGGGTGCTACACCTCGGATTAGCCATATATGTGATAGCCCATATATGTGGGGAAAATAATTTAATTCTAAATACAAAAATATACGAAATGGTGTCTTATATTCCTCGCAAAATAGTATAATACATTGAATAAATCATATAATTGATTGCTAATTTCTTATAGTATTAACTGACTAATGAAGTTGGCCGTCTAAAGTCAAGGTAAGCGGCTTCTCCAATTTAGGCAAGTTATCCAGCATTTTATGCATAGTGGTTAAGGATAAACTATATTAACCATTTTTTGACGTGACAACGTCTTATAAATTGGTTTGCCGGGTGACACTTCAAGAAACTGCGTTACGCTCCGCTCACGTTATGCGCTCACAATGAAAGCGAGTGAGAGGCACGCGTCCCTTCCACTCGGGCATGGTTAGCCCGCCTAAGAGCGAGAGAGACGAAGAAATAAAATTTTGTTAATATGAAATTCAGTGCGAGATTCTTTGTATAAATTAATGTTTTAAATATAATTCTTTGTATAAATAAATGTTTTAAATTGTTACTATTATTTCATCCTTCTTCCTACTATACGAATGAATATTCACATTAAAATTATTTTACCACTCAAAGTCGTTGTCACGTAAAACTTTCGCCCGTATACCGACTTTACAGGCAACCAATTTTTTTTTTATTGCATTTAGTGGCAGACGAGCCAAGGGCCATCTGATGGTAAATGGTAACCGTCGCTCATGGACTCAACTATACCGAGAGCAATGTCAAGCCGCTGCTCACCATTTCATTAACAGATATGAAATGAAAGCATAAACGGCTACAGCCAAAATACAACGATGTGCTTCATGGCCGGTCACACTAAAGATGGTAGTACTAACCCGCTCGGGCCCCGATACCAAGTGAGTACTCGCACTAGGTACTCAGCCCTCCCACCAGTGTAAAGACTTCGTTTCTAGAGATTTTACAATAGTTCGTTGTGTATTTTTCAGATTCCATATAGATAAGAAAGTGCCCGACCTATGGATAAAGATGAGCTGGCTACTGGGCGACTAAGTAGGATTTCTACTGCGTTCACTGAAGGAATGTAATATAGTTTGGGTGGCCCGCCAATAAAGGCGGAGAGACGGCACACGGCTGGTTTCTTTAGTGGGTGAGTGCCTCACACTACCCTGTTTGTTGCCCCAAATGACGGGGTGTGTGGTTAGGAACATTTTTATGTATGATGGGTGGATATGGATATTTTCATGTGGATACTTTCTTGATGGCTTGTGAAGCCTTCCAGCCAGCAGTAGGCAAATTTTTAACAAACAAATAAGTAAACTCACTTTCGCATTTATAATATTAGTAATGATCAACTATATCACAAAATTATATTTTTAATTCAATTATATGTATTTTAGAACTACATTGAAGAAGATATTGATGGCCAGCACGTAGAAGATGATGTGCGACCTGTGGCCAGAGAAGTTTTAGTATTCATGCTCACTTGTTTAAACAGTAGCTGGAAATTTCCTGAGGGGTCAAACAAACACTATCCCTAGTAAAGATCTAAATAAAAATGGTCAGTGAATATGGACTTGAAGTTTCGAAACACCTCAGTAAATTGTGCTATGGCAAAATTATTAGGATGAAAAATAGATGGTTAATAAAGGATAATAAACAACTTATAAATTGATTTACCTTAATATATTATCCTAGTACTGCCACATTATATGTTTTAATATTAAAAGACCGCCACTATTCGCTGATCTCACCTATGGCGGAGGAGAGAAGAGGGAAAAATACCTCCTTCCGCCATATCCGCCATACATCCGCATAGCGTTTCCACTTACACTTTCGCCATCAAGCATGGCACTAGACCACGCTTGGCAGCAAGCAGTGGTCAAGTTATGGTCACAGTTATTGTAACGCGAATGAAATGTGTTTATTTGTATATAGTTCACTCATTCCTTAACCGGCCTGGCAGTCTAGTGCTTAGTGACCCTGACTGCGAAACTGGAGATCGTGGGTTTGATTATAACCCATGATAAATATATGCGTGATGGCTACGAGTGTTTGCTCTATGTGTGTATATCTGTAACGAAACATTAGTCAATATAATATAACTGCGTATTTAGTAGTTAATAATTATAAATGGGGAAAATTTATCATAACCTGACATCACTGTTTTTGCATGTACTTTATATCTGTCCCTTACGGGTGTACGCGTATGTCATATCTATTACTATCCTTTATCTAAGTTACATTTATGCATTGATATTGTATATAAAAAGAGGCAGATATGTTACAAGCGCGCGTTTTATGTAGACTCGAAAACGTCCTAATTAGGACGTTTTGTCTTTAGTCTGCGTCAAGCAGTCGACGAGTAAACTCATGAGCTGTCATGTGCATTGAGTAACAAAAATAACAAATATGCCATCATGTGTGTTTAAAAAGTGTATAAAATACGATACCAAAGTTAATAAAACACAAGGGATCTCCTATCACATGTAAGTATATAGAAAATTATAATTTTAACTATTGGCATATTTCAATAAAATATTTTTGTAATATTTTTATAAATCGCTGTCAATGAGACATTTTTCACAGGATTGATAAGAACGCCGTCATTGTAGACATAGATTATTAGTACAGAGGGGAAACATAGGCATTAAAGTCACAAAATCGCCTCTAGTTCAGTTTTTCATTTATGAACTTTATAATAATTAGTTTATATAATAGATTACTATTTAAAAATAAAATAATAGCAAACATGCTGGTGGTAAATGTTTATTGTAGACGAAAGCCACCACGCAGCGAATAAAATTATATATGAATACGGTTTTTTGTATTCTAAACGTCGGAATAGTACAAAATCCAAAGTAGTTTTATTCCAGAAAGGTCATTTAGGATAATAATATGTAATTAATTGCTCATTTCTTGCCGAGTGGTCCTGAGGAAAACACGTGTCGAATTTGTGTTCGGATTTTGGCGGAATATTGCAACGAGATTCTGAGATTCCTGCCGTGTCGCATGGTTGTATCGCATTGGTGAGATTTTTTGTCATTATCGTACATGCTACTCGGCTATTATCACATTCTCCTCTATCTGTGAGCGTGCGAGTTGGCAATCTTAGGTTATTGTGTGTGTCCAAAAATAACGGGGATTGCCAGTCAGTGGGTGAGTGGCTCTCCTCCTAAACTATTCCCTCCTCTCCTAATATTCTTACATTTATTAAACTTAAATAATAATATAAATAATTTTAATATTTGTAACAAATGAAACTTGTTTTAATACTTAATATACTGAACAAAAGCAGGATTCATACAATATCTATAACTATTTTATCGTATTTAATTTACCTACCTTTTTTACCTACCTCCTAATAGCCAGCTCTGTTGACTGGTCTCAAAAATCATAATCTATGCTTCGAAGACGACAATTATTGATCTAATACAATTGACAATTGAAAAGATAGAGCTATCTCTTTCACTTTTATGGTTATCCCTTAGACTAAGAATATGATAGACTGGCTACTATTTTGACACTCCATCCATCCATCCATCAGCCTTTTATCGTGCACTGTTGGACATAGGCCTCCCCAAAATGGGGGTTTTACCATAATCGCCACGCTTGGCAGGCGGGTTGGCGATCGCAATGGATGTTTTAGTACACAGGGGAACGCTGCTGCCCGATCCCCCGGTAATTCCTTAGTCGGCTTTTATGACTCCCATAGTAAGAGACGGGGTGGAGCTATTCTTGGTGCCGGCTCCACACGCCCAATTTTGACACTAAGGATGAAGAAAAGAATGCACATATTAGTTTGTAGCAAGAGTGAGCGAGACACATATACAAGTTTTTCATCCTTATCGCGTATGCGGTATGTTTATTTGGACCCAATTCAACTGGGTCCAAACATTAAGGTGGCCAACCGACTCGCATTCTGTGGGACAGTGCTGAATACCATGCCCGCTTTCTATAAATTAGTTAGTTATTATTGTAAAACATTAAATGAGTCCCACATGCCTATTCGATTACTCTATTTTAGCGCTTAAAGGTTCCAGAATAAAGTAGAAATTAAATCATATGAATGGTCAACAATGAATTAATTTTAGATCTATATTTTTTAGAAATTGACATGCTCCGCTACTTTTTAAAGTATAAATTATTTGTGAAGAAGGAAAAAGAAATTTCTAGTAGGAGCGGGTGATTGGAAAAGACGCGGGTTCATTTCCCGCTCCTACTAGAAATCTCTTTTTCCTTATTCACAAATAATTTATACTTAATAACGAATTCATTGTTTCTCAAAACTTTCTCCATTGAATGCATTTTTTCATACGATTAAACCAATTTTGAAAATTATCTGGCCGTATAAGATTCAGCTTTATCGTAGTGCAAGATGATACGACGGTTCGATAAGATGAACGTAGATAGGAAATATGTAGTTGGCATGCTTAGATTGCGCTCCGGACACATCCCAACAAATAAATTTAAATATCTAATAAGAATTTCAAGATCACAGAATTGTCTTCAATGTGACAAAGTGGAAGACGTACACCACGTTCTGACTGAATGCGTCCGGAGCGCTGTCCAGCGCCGTGTATCTATATTATTTGGCGATTGTAATGTGGGGTCATGTAATAGCTACCTGGCGTCACCAGTATCTGAGGAGGCTAAGAAGCTACTAAAGATATACTTTTCTTCCCTAGTGGAGTGTTAATAGTTATAAGGATGGTTATAAGTATGTAAGAATAATTACCTACCTAGTGAAAATGTAAGTTTTCTTTATTGTTTCTTTGTTATTACTTGTAAATACTTGTAAGTTTGCAATTACGGGGGTGACATAGTCATTGTCTGACTAAAACTCCCAGGAAAAAAAATGAAAAAAAAAAAAAAGATGATACGACGTTTACGGTTATTTTTAAGGATATCGTCAATAACTTTCGGCGTTTTAGATCTATATTTTTAGCATTTGACATACTCCCGATGATTCGCTACTTTTTAAAGCACACATTATTTGTGAATAAGAAAAAAGAGATTTTTAGTACGAGCGGGAACTTTCGGCAAATAAATGGTACGACCGTTACTATAACTATTCCTGGTACCTATCACTATTCATGGTAGAATGATTCCAAAGCAACAGTAGCCACGTCTCCAGTTTTATTAAAAAAGGAAGTTGTTAACCGCTTGCAGGCACTTTGCAGCGTGCCATTTTGTTTGGTTTTGGCTCATCTTGAAGGTTCGCTCTATTGCTGCTATCTTTTTGGGATCGTAGCAATAAATCCATGTTTCGTCAGCTATAACTATGTATACTAAACACCAAATATGGCACCTGTTTATTAAATCTAGCAAGCATGGCACCAAGTGTCGCGGTCCGTTTTTTGGGCATCAGTCAAATTGTATGGGCTCCACCGAGAAGACACTTTTTCACACCCAAATGTTTGTGTAAGATGGATATATTTGACTCATCCATATGCCTAAAGATGTCTAAAACTCAAGGTAGGCCACATGACAAAACTCAATCTTTCAGAAGAATTAACAAAAAGTCCGGCACACAATTTTTGAAAGTTGGTTGCCTTAACTGTCATAATAGGCCGAATTTAAACAATAGATATTTTGTAACATCTTGAATTAAAATTTGTATAAGTTTAGTGATTTATAAAAATGATCACCATTTTTGGAGAAAGTAAACTAGAGAAGAGATAAAAACATTAAACATGGGTCGCTGTTCCATATTAGGTTGCAAAAATCGGCCAGAACAAAATATTAAGAACATCACATTGCATTGGTAAGTAAGCTTGTTTTTGCATTAGTGTTTCAAAAAACGTTAGTTAATCACGTTATAGATCTATTTTAACACGTTCTAATACATTTTAAGCAAAATCTAAACATTATTTTGCAGTTTCTTTTGTAGTATCCAGCTAAAATAGGTAGTGCATTTATAGTGTACAAAGCACAGAATAGTTAGAGATACTACGGTACAAAGTTTTAATGGTAGTTGTCTTCTGAAATTATTCCGGTTATGATCTGTTCGGGATGCCAGTCTGTAGCTGAAAGGTTTCCCATAAAACTCTCGCTACACTACAACACACTTAATTTTAACAGTTACATATTTTATTGCAGTATTCCCAAGAAAAAAAAAATATTAGAGGTCTATGGATTGTACTTACTGGACGGAAAAATTGGCAACCACCTTTGGATGCTCAAATATGTTCGAAACATTTCGAATCAAGATGCTTTCGCAAGGCAAAAAAACGTATTTGAATCCAGATTCCCACTTCCCATTCTGTTTATACCCGTAAGTACTTCACCCAATGAAATCATCAAGTTAATTGCACATTCATGTTAATAGATAAGCATGATCTTATTTTTTCTATTATACTCGTATATTTCAAAATTATAACAAATTGTCGTAATAGCAACAGGTCTATGTTTGCAAGGGTGATGAATTTCCAATCCTCTGCGGTAACATTTAAACCTTTTTTTGATATTCTTATAAATTTAATATATGAAATTACAAATAAGATATATTTTCAACGTAACTTTTTAGCCGCCAAGAGCAGATAACTCCGTCACTATGGAGGTATCTGGATATGGGAATGACTAACAAATCGAGGTAAGTAGATTTTTTAATTATTCTTTAGTATTACCATAACTATCTTTTCGTAACGCTGTTTTATTGGGACTGATAACAACTCGTTTAACTGGACCTGGATCATTTTTATTCTTTGCGCTGTTTTTAAATTATGACTGCTTGAGAGCTGATTGATATTATTCTTCTCATTTTGATTAAAATGTGCTTCTATAATTTTCCTTTTTAGCCACCAGAAGAAAAGAACTCTATCACGATTGAGCAACCTATTACTAGCAGAGTGGTTTTGAGTGAATTATAAAATAGTTCGGGAAGCTAAGCAATATATTCTCGTCGAATATTCCTCAGTATCTGAAAATGAAGGCTTATAACCAGTGTGTGTTACCAGTGATGACATGTGCTACAGCTACTTGGTCTCTAAATGTTGGCCTGGCATCAAGGCTCAAAGTTACTCAGCGTGCCATGAAGCGTATAGTCCACTCGTACTCGATATTTCTCCACTTCATTAAATTCGTAATACGGAGATCCGGATACGGAGTAGAAGAACAGGAGTGACTGACATAGCCCGACGGGTTGGCATGCTATAATGGCAATATGCAGGCCAATCGTTGGATGGAAAAAAGGTTCTCGAGTGGTGGTTCACGTATCGAACAGCGCAGCGTAGGACGGATTAGAGCAGATAGACCGACGATCTGGTCAAAACCGCAGGGAGCCGTTGGATGCAGTCAGTACATAACCGGTAGTAGTGGCGCGCTCTTGTGGAGGCCTATGTCCAACAGTCGACGTCAAAAGGCTGATGGATGGCTAGATGAACGATGAGTTTTATATGATGAACGAAATAAATTTTGCAGAAATCGGTTTTGCTTTATTTTCTCGTATGGTGCAAGTAATTGCTACAAATTAAACTAAGGAAAATTGAAATACGCAATAGTAAAATTTACCCGTAAAAGGGGGTACAAGTTAAAGTATGGTATATTATTGCCTCATAGCTATGGTACATCTAGTTATGTCAAACTATCGCTATCTCGACACCGCATACGCTGATGACGAGTCTATAATATCCTTTGTCTAAGGGTTATCCTATCTTTTGTACTGTTTATTAGTGCAACTTGTCAATAGTGTGCGTGATAATAGTGTGCGTAAGTAATAGTAACGCGGGAACAGATTTTAAACGTCATTTACTATGAACGTAACATATAAACACTTCCCTATTCTTTAAATGCCTTAACTAGTATTGTAAACAAATCAATTACTACTCAATCCTTCCCAAGTTTATGGCGTTGTGCGATAGTCCGACCAATACCTAAAAATAACAACCCTCATAATCTTAAAGACCTGCGACCCATCAGCATTCTTCCGTGCCTGTCCAAAGTTTTGGAGCGAATAGTATATTCCCAAGTCATGGCTTACTTGGAAAACAATAATATTCTACCTGACCTGCAATCGGGCTTCCGATCGGGACGCGGGACAGCTACTGCTTTGAGTGCTTTGGCAGACGTAGTGGGTAACATCCTTGAGGCTAGGGACCGTGGTGAGGGAACAATACTCACGCTACTCGATTACTCCAGAGCATTTGACTGCATAAATATATCGCTCATGTTATCTAAATTATCATACTATGGTTTTGATACAGAGACTGTTAAATGGTTCGAAAGCTATTTTGGAAATAGAATGCAATATGTAGAGTTACTGACAGATGACGGTTCCTCGATATAATAAAATAATAAATAAATAAATATTCGCGGACATTTTTTCACACAACGTCCTCTGGTCCCAAACTAAGCTTAACGCTTGTGCTATGGGTACCAGATTACGGATATAATACATATACTACTTTTTGAAGTTATACTTCTTTAGGCGCGTTATGAAAAAATGATGAGAGTGAAATTTTAAGATGCGCGCGCATCTGTGACACAAAATTAACAGTATGAAGTTGTCTACAGTATGAAGTTGTCTGCTTAACCGCTCATTAAGTCTCGAAAAAAAAAGCTATTAGTATATGTACTGCCTAAGCAAGTACATTTGAAGTACAATTATATTTGTATATATACTTTATTTACAAAAAAAAAATATTGTGCGATTCAGGTTATAGTACATTTTGTATAGAATTGCACTGATATTTATTACAGCGCCATCTGTTATTCAATTTTATCATCTAAATATTTTCTTCTAACAACATTCGAGTCCCACTAATAATTATTAGTGTCTCTTCCGCCCACTAGAGAGCACGATTTTAAATAAAAACAAGCTCTTAGGGAGTGACATGGCCCTGGTAGGCACTTACAGAACTTTTTAAAATCACCCAAATAACTACAGTGATCTTTGATGTTACAAATATTATATTCTCACTACAACAACAATCACTAATAAATAATAACTATTGCTACTTTAACAGATAACAGCTGACTAATTATTATCCACTTTATGTATAGGTTATAAGAATTAATAATCTTATCAACATGAAAACGATATCTACAGGAAATAATTAGTACTACGAATAATCGTGTAGCCACTATTGTGTGGTAGTTCTAAGCAATACGGTAAGATGGCGCTGTTATACATTTTTTATTAATTCTAAGTTATAATAATCTATATTCTACAAGATATTTGAGAAAAAATGACTGTAATAGGCTATACAGGCGTGTCTAAACACAAAACAATATTTTTTAGAATTTTTGTCTGTTTGTTTGTTCGCGCATCAAACAAAAACCACTGAACTAATTTTGATGCAACTTTTTGATAAAAATGAAAAGTGAATATTAAATTAAGAAATCAATAAAAATATTTAAAAAATGACCAACCTTAAATTCAATTTTTGAATTTATTATTAAATTTATTTTTAAAATATTAAATAATCAATAATAAACATTTAAAATTAAGAATCTTGTGGAATGGGAATCGAACCCACGACCTCGTGCACGGAAGTCGGTTACACTATCGACTACGCCACGAGGCCCTCTATTCAGCCTGTTACAAGAGGTATTCCTCAGGGATCTTTGCTCGGTCCACTGCTGTTCATTCTGTATACAGCCGACGTGACTAACAGTATCGTAAACTGCAGGTACCACATGTATGCAGACGACCTTCAGGTGTATCTATCTTTTCAGCCAAACGATGCTACTTCATCGGTACGAAAAATAAATGAGCAGCTCGAAATAATTGTCTCCTGGTCTGAGAATAACTGCTCATTGTCGCATGTGTTTATAGACCCCCATGTTCACCATATGATGATTTTGAAAGACACTTAGAGGACATTTTATTTAAAACCTGTAGTTCAAATAAAACAAGATTTATTTGATTTTTTTTGGAGATTTTAATGTAAATTTACTTGAAAATAGTACTATCACTCAAAAATTTATAACTATTATGAAATCTTATAACATGTACAATGTTTTTTTGGAACCTACTAGGATTACTTCTTTGAGCGCAACTTGTATAGATAATATATTTACTAATGCAAAACCAATCAATAAATCTATCATAAATAAACTAGAATCTGATCATTGTGGACAACTTGTGGTATTTCCTGGAACTAGTAGGGTCCATAAAGAAAAAGTTACCTTTGTTCCAATGAATTCTAGCCGCTTAGAGCTTTTTAAATGTAATCTATCTGAGAAAGTACCGCGGTTGCCTTTTCATGACAGCCCTAACGATTTGTATACTGCTTTATTCCAGTTGATCAATAATGAATTCAACAAGAAGTTTAAACCTAAAACTGTAACTATTGGCGCTCGCGCGGGCTTTAGTCAATGGGCAACCTGTGGTATTTATAAAAGCAGACTGAGGTTGTATGGACTTTATAACGAAAAATCATATAATCATAACCCAATATTTTTAGAATATGTAAAAAAATATTCCAAAACGTTCAAACGAGCCTATTCCTGTGCTAAATCACTATATTTGAAAAATAAAATCAAAGAATCCGGCGATATTATTAAAATGACTTGGAAGGTGATAAACAGTGAAACCGGTCGAGAAACAGTGCGCAAGAGGGACTTTAACTTGAAAATAGATGACAAAAATGTAAGAGCGAATCGAGAAGTGGCAACGACATTTGAAAATTACTTTACTAATATTCCTGTTTTAACAACAAAACATCTGACGTTGTCTCCTACTGCAGCCGAATCACTCCTTAGGCAATGTGTTCCAATATGTAATACTTCCTTTAAATTTTCGGATGTCAATGTAAACAATGTTATAAATAACTTTAAAAGTCTCAATGTTAAAAAAACGGCGTATTTATGGGGTATGTCTGTTAAGTTAGTTAACTCAATCATTCATATTATTGCTCCCCAATTGACATCTTTAAATACAGATGAGGTTGTTTTGTTAATGGTGTATTCCCCGACCTTCTGAAGTTTAGTAGAGTAATTCCTTTGTTTAAATCTGGTAGTACCTCAGAACTTAATAATTTTCGTCCAATTTGTGTACTAACGCCACTAAGTAAAGTATTTGAGAAGCTTATTCTCAAACAAATGATTAATCATTTTGACAATCATATAATTTTCTATAAAAACCAGTTCGGCTTCACAAAGAATCGCTCTACTACTGATGCAGGTATAGAATTGTGAAAAACCATATTTAGAGCCTGGGAAGATTCGCATGATGCGTTAGGCGTATTTTGCGATTTGTCTAAGGCATTTGACTGTGTACATCATGAAACCCTCATAAAAAAGTTATACCATTACGGAATCAGGAACAGGACTCTCGAGCTTTTGACTTCTTATTTGAGCAATAGAATTCAAAGGGTCGATGTTAATGGTACGTTATCGCTTGGGTCTGTCATTACAATGGGTGTGCCACAGGGGTCTATTTTGAGGCCATTTCTGTTTCTAGTCTATATTAATGACCTACCATACTACGTAGGAGATAATCGAAGTATTGTGTTGTTCGCAGATGATACATCTTTATTATTTAAACTAAGAAGGCAACTCCTTAATTATGACGATGTGAACAACGCACTATCTAAAGTTGTTCATTGGTTCAATACTAATAACCTAGTTTTAAGTGAAAATAATACTAAATGTATAAAATTTACTACACCCAATTTAAGGCATGTAGAAACCAATGTACAATTGAATGGCGTTAAACTGGACCTTGTGGAGTCCACGGTTTTCCTAGGTATCACTATAGATAACAAACTCCAATGGGGCCCCCATATTAAGAAATTGTCAGGTAGGTTAAGCTCATCGGCATATGCGGTAAAAAAAATTAGATTATTGATTGATGTTGAAACGGCTAGAATAGTTTATTTCAGTTATTTTCATAGTATTATGTCCTATGGCATACTGCTATGGGGATGTTCCGCCGATTTAAATTCCATATTTGTACTTCAGAAAAGGGCTGTTCGTGCAATCTATAATCTGGGCCCGAGAGTTTCCCTTAGACAGAAATTCAAAGAAATGAATATTCTAACTGTTGTGTCTCAATTTATATACGAAAATCTGTTGTATGTCAAGAAAAACATCGGATGTTTTGATAAGTATAGCGATGTTCATCACATTAATACTAGGAACAAATGCAATCTTATTGCACACAGTACTCGTCTCCACAGAATTAGTAAATCTTTTATGGGGCAATGTATATGCTTTTACAATAAGATTCCTGAAAATGTCCGAAACATGCCACTAAATAAGTTTAAGAAAGCCATAAAAATTAGACTTTGTAATCAAGGTTATTACACTGTTTCGGATTATCTTGAGGACAAAACAAAATGGGTTTGAGCTGCTCCTCATTCATTAATTTTCAAAATTGTTTTGTATGATATAATGTCATTTTAGTTATAAAGATTATATTAAATTGTAATAAATTGGCAATTTAAAAAAGTGGCCCATGAGTTTCTTGCCGGGTTCTTCTCATGAAAGGCTTTACTTCGGAATCCGGCCGCTTGTGGCGATTGCAATCGCCACTTTGTTATTGCGGATGCACTCACCTCAGGCGCTCGTGTTGATTATTAGTGTATTCTTGATGATTTTAAGTGCTATTTAATAGGCCTATGAAATAAAGATATTTTTGAATTTGAATTTGAATTTGAATTAGTCTTAAATCACGAAAAGACCAAGTTTCTAGTTCTAGGTAGCAAAAAAACAAATAAAAACTATTTTATCTGCAAACCCTAAAATTAAACTTATGGGAAAATCTGTCGACAGGGTTGAACTAGCGGCTAGTCTAGAATTAACCATTGACCTTCAGCTACGGTTCGAAGAGTACATCAATAATATGGCAAAAAATTGCTTCTACTGATTGAAAATACTATACAATATCAGTCAGTACCTTAGCGTTGATACTAGAAAAATGTTAATAGATAGCCTCGTATTCGTTAAGTTTAATTACTGCGACATAGTGTATGGTCAGTGTTTATACTCACGAACTAAAAAACTCATACAATGTGTGCAAAATGCATGCGCAAGATTTTGTTTAAGTATTCCGCGTCGTAACCATGTCACGCCCTATCTCAACGATGCAATTATTTTAAAAATGGAAGCCAGAAGAACTCTTCATCTAGCAACATTATTGTTCGGCGTCATTAAAAACAAAAAACCCAAATACCTTTACGACAAATTTAGATGGCGTCGCGATCACACAAAGTACAGCCCCCGTTCCATGACAAACCCTCTCTCTATACCACATTTTAAGACAACAGCGTTTAAGGGGTGTTTTAAATATGCCACCACCAAATGCTGGAACAATCTCCCGCCGCCCTGTCAGCCTGTAAAATGTAAAATCACTTTTAAATTATTAATGAAAAGATATCTACTTGAACAACAGAAAAAACAGCAAAATATAATAACTCACTACTTATCTATCAGGGCCGCAAAGCACGCGGTGAGACACAGCAGGCAACGTAACACCCTCTTACTCTAAAATTTCCATGGTCGCGTGGTTTTGGAATAGTAGTAGTATAATGTTGCTAAATAAATAAATTAATAAATAAATAAATTAATAAAAACATGCTTTCACGTTGAATAACTTTCTGGCTAACGGTTTATATCTATTTCTGATTTCATTTATTTTTTGTGTTACATTGTTATGTATTTTATTATTAAAATGTTGCTGATTTGTCATCCGCACGTCATTAAGGCTCTCATTGAAAATCAGCGTTGCAGTGCTTCTTGACTGCGGCACTGCGACATCGTAGCTGAATGGAGGCCTTATTGTCACTTTAAATTAAGTTCATCACATATTTAAGTTTATTTTTTGGCTGTCAATTGTACAAAGTCGCAATTAAAAACAGTTTTCTATCTTTCTTTCATATCTTGTGTAAAATATCATTGCATTTATGCTTATATTTTGCTTAATGTATTTAGAACGTGTAACAATAGCGTACATATAGTGGATTATCGAAGGTTTTCTTTTCGTAAATACAAAAACAAGCTTACATACTGATGATGGGGACGGTTGGCCAACTTATTGTTGGGACCCAGTTGATTGGGTCCAAATAAAACTTAGTTTCCGATCTATGACAAAAAAAATGTGTGCTGGGACCATTGATACTTTTTTTATACATCAATGGCTGGGACCTTAGATAAAGATAGGTTATTTATCTAAACCTGAGACCTTAGACAAAGTAATATTCTTTGCCTAAGGTTGGGACAATAGTAGCTGTGAAACTTCCACGGACTTTTTCATGACAGAAAAATCCTAGTATCCCCGTCTATATAGAAGTTTCACTTCAAAAATCGATCAAATTGAAGTTTCTAAGATGGATTTAAATTCGAAAATATCGAAGTCATAAAATAAATCTGATAAAAATCGATTAACTAATGGCTACTCGGTTTGACTATTTGCCAATAACTTATTTAGGGTATAATGTCTTCAGGTAAGTTTTAATTCATCTAACAAATCGTAGTTGAAATCAGTTATATAAAATTAGTCATAGTCAAATAAAAAAGTCTCACCTCAATAAAGCGGTAGAAACTATAAAGAAGCTTCTATGGAGTTTTGGAAAAATAAGTTATGCTGCATTACATTACTTCTTGCCAACACTCATGCGCATACACAAATAGTTAAAAGCAAAAGGCCACCACTTTTACACATTAATAATACCTACTTGTAATAACACAACTGGCTCTGTGGTGCGATAGTATAAGCGATTGCTGATCATGAGGTCTTGGGTTCGATCCCCGGGTCGGATAGTGTTATTGAGCTTTCGAATCCTTAGATTAGGTTATTTATCTAAGATCAAATCGAATGGAGATAAGAATCCTTCTTATTGAAGTGAAACATCTAATGCGGAGGGAGAATAAAATCGGCTGTTAGAGTGGCGACGCTTTAATTTTACTTGTCCCGTTAAAATTTTGCAAGTTAAATTTGACACACTTTCCTTCTTTAATTTTATACGCACTTTTCTTTAATTTTATACGCATGTGTAGATCGCGTGACAATGCAATATTATGATGACATGGAGCTGATCTGACGATGGAGCTGGAAGGTGGACATAGGAACTCTATAATGAAACAGCTAAACCCCATCGAGTTTGGGCTCGTATGATTCGTCTTGCCGAGCACTTTATGTCTAGATGGTATCCAGGGTCTGATGATGGAGCTGGAAGGTGACCACAGTCAATCTGTAATGAAACGACG
This sequence comes from Leucoma salicis, assembly GCA_948253155.1. NCBI lineage: Eukaryota > Metazoa > Arthropoda > Insecta > Lepidoptera > Erebidae > Leucoma > Leucoma salicis. Next base: position 3,697,779 of record OX411820.1, on the reverse strand, counting down.
CAACCCTATCGAGTTTGTAATCATTCGATTCGTCTTGACGAGTACTTTGTCTTAAGATGGTATTCAGGGTCTGATGATGGAGCTAGAAGGTGGCCATAGGAACTCCGTTATAAAACGACATAACTCCATCGAGTTTGGGCTCGTATGATTTGTCTTGACGAGTACTTTGTCTCTAGATGGTATCCAGAGACTGACGATGGAGCTGGAAGGTTGCCACAGTAACTCTGTAATGAAACGACGCAACCATATCGAGTTTATACTCGTTTGATTCATTTTGAGGAGTATTTTGTCAAATTATGATCATTTTATTTGTACAAAATAATTCCACACACCTGCTAGACGTCCCGCGACGTCACCTCATTAATACTTGAAATAACACAAGTTTAGGAAAATAATGCAGAGCGACGATATGATCTTCGTGTTCCCGCCAAAAACTCTCGGAATCCTTCGTTTTTGTTTAATTGGTTTAAGGCATTGGCAGAACCATCAGCCTAAAAGTAACTTAAAGAACGTTATTCTCTGATCACAATAACGCACAATACTAATTCATAAAACAATTCGTAGTCGAAGTCAGTTATATAAAATTAGTCAGTCAAGTCAAAGTCCCGCTCCAGGAAGACGATGGCGACCTTACTGAAGCTTCTATGGAGTTTTGGAGACAACCGGAAAAAACACGTTATGTCGCATTACATCACTTGCCAACACTTATGCACATACACAAATAGTTAATAAGCAAAAGACCACCACTTATACAAATTAATACTTGAAATAACACAAGTTTAGGAAAATAATGCAGAGCGACGAAATGATCTTCTTCGTGTTCCCGCCAAAACTTCCCGGAATCCTCAGTATTTAGCCTGAGCCGGAATCCTTCGCTATTAATCACAGAGTACCTTATGAAATTGATCAAGAGTAGAGCAATGTTTGTTTGGTTTATTCTACTCTTTGTAATGTATAATAAAATATATCTAAACTCAGTAATTTTGAAGTTAAACAAGGAAATTATTTACTTACATTTACTAAAGCGTAAAGAATAATAACGTTAACGTAAGCGTTTTAACGTTTGTTCGTCATATAATGTAAAATTACATGCAGTAGTCTGTACATCGTTATTGTGTTTAGGTAAGTGATGAACCCTTTGCCTACACGTAAATTGTGACAAGTTTCGTAATTTATTTTTAGTCGCGGCTTTGAGCAGCATATCATATTCACCAGTATCGCTTGTCTAGTTATGTCTCATAGGTAACATTTTTAAGCTAACTTTTTATTTAATAGTCAATTTTACCTTCTAGGGGCTTTCCTTGTGACTCATTTGTTAGTAATGATTATTTTTTTATGTAATCTACTTGTCTTTTTACACTTGTAATAAATATTAATTACAGATTGCTATGCTACCTCAGAAATAACCTTCCAATCTCACAATCTGCCTACAATATTGTTATTTATTTTACAGTACAATAAAATTATTGGTAAGTATAAAAACATCACGAGTATTGATAGTAAAAGTAGTGAAGTAACGAATCTGGGTACTAAAAAGCATCTTTTTTTTTTAAATAGTTAAATAGCTTTTTTAGTCTATAATAGTAACAGCTGTTGATAATGATCGCTCAATTGACATCTTTCTTTGGTCACACTGAACTTCCACTTAGAATTTATTATAGATGGCACAGGCCTGGGACTGCTTATACCTTATTATTTGTTTATGTGGGAAAAAATGTACCTAACCGCACACCCCGTAGTTCGGAGCAACAAACAGTGTAGTGTGGGGCCCTCGGACTACTTATCCCTAAATATTAGAGCATAAAACTTAATTAGTTATTGTATGCTAAGTAGGTACGTACATATTAAAAAACTGAGCATCATAATATGTACAGTTGAATAGAGAGTGGGTGCATTATCACAAATAAAAAATAGTTTTTTATTGAAGTGTTTTGATTAATCTGATGCTAACAGAATAATGTAAATTTTTGTTTAACTAACCTTTTGTATCAACTTTGATGTATTAGGCAAAATTGTTGTAAGTATTGCTTTATTAGCTTCCACCTGCAGCTTGGCCTTTTTATAGCTATTGGTTTACGAGGCACATGTATGTAAAGCTTCCAGTCAGTATGATATTTGACATCTTCGTGACGATGACATCTTCAACAATTAATAACAACTAATTTTTATGGCTTTCTTAAACTTATTTAGTGGCATGTTTCGGACATTTTCAGGAATCTTATTGTAAAAGCATATACATTGCCCCATAAAAGATCTACTAATTCTGTGGAGACGAGTACTGTGTGCAATAAGATTGCCTTTGTTCCTAGTATTAATGTGATGAACATCGCTATACTTATCAAAACATCCGATGTTTTTCTTGACATACAACAGATTTTCGTATATAAATTGAGACACAACAGTTGAATATTCATTTCTTTGAATTTCTGTCTAAGGGAATCTCTCGGGCCCAGATTATAGATTGCACGAACAGCTCTTTTCTGAAGTACAAATATGGAATTTAAATCGGTGGAACATCCCCATAGCAGTATGCCATAGGACATAATACTATGAAAATAACTGAAATAAACTATTCTAGCCGTTTCAACATCAGTCAATAATCTAATTTTTTTTTATCGCATATGCCGCTGAGCTTAACCTACCTGACAATTTTTTAATATGGGGGCCCCATTGGAGTTTGTTATCTATAGTGATACCTAGGAAAACCGTGGACTCCACAAGGTCCAGTTCAACGCCATTCAATTGTACATTGGTTTCTACATGCTTTACATTGGGTGTAGTAAATTTTATACATTTAGTTTTATTTTCACTTAAAACTAGGTTATTAGTATTGAACCAATGAACAACTTTAGATAGTGCGTTGTTCACATCGTCATAATTAAGCAGTTGCCTTCTTAGTTTAAATAATAAAGATGTATCATCTGCGAACAACACAATACTTCGATTATCTCCTATGTAGTATGGTAGGTCATTAATATAGACTAGAAACAGAAATCGCCCCAAAATAGACCCCTGTGGCACACCCATTGTCATGACAGACCCAAGCGATAACGTACCATTAACATCGACCCTTTGAATTCTATTGCTCAAATAAGAAGTCAAAAGCTCGAGAGTCAGTTAAGTAAGGAACAGGAGATGGAGAGGATGAGGAAGGGGCCTTCGGCGCTCTCACTCACCGTACGAAACGCAAAAGTAGGAGTGCCTGCCATTGTTTCACAAAGAAATGAGAGGGTTTTAGGTCGAGCCGGCCGATTCATGCTGTCGGAAGAAGCAAGGCGTTTAGTCAGACATATCTTCAATCAATAATTCTTTTTTTTGCAGCTTATCTGAGACAATGACAGCTGTACACAACGGTGATGACGATTCGTTTATAATCCTTGGGACCTCACCTGGTACTAGTTTGGACATAAAGTATTCGGAGACAGTGAATGGTGACATTAATATAGATAAAGAACAGATGGAAGAAGCGATGAGAGACCTGAACCCTAACGCCAATATGGCTTTTAAAGCGCACTTCAAGCTGAGTGATAGTCGTAATGTAAGTACAGTTATTATAGTTACTTATTACTAGCATTTGCCCGCGGCTTCGCCGCAGCCAAAAGCCAGTTTTTCGGTTATATTTCAGGTTCCCGATATAGTAGCGGGATAAAATATATACCAGTTTTTAATACTAATCGAGATCTATCAAATAAAAAAAGTTGCATCAAAATCCGTTCAGTAGTTTTTGCGTGATGCGCGAACAAACAAACAGACAAAAAATCCAAAAAAAATTGTTTTGTGTTCAGACACGTGACACGTCTATATTGCCTAATACAGTAATTTTTTCTCAAATATATGTACAGACACAGCTCTGTTACATCTTTGTAATTGTATAGATTAAATTCTACCAGCGACTTCGTACAGTTGGGTTAACATAAAATAAATACGTCATTTTAATATGAAAACTCAGCTGTCCCACGGAAACCATTATTAACAATTTCTTGATAAAAAGTTGCCTGTGGCCTTTTTTGTGGGTATAGTCCATAACTATATTTATGCAAAATTTCACGGTGATCGGTTAATTGGTTACTAAGAGAAAGCGTTAACAAACAAATATAACACAACACTACCTAACAAATATAACACTTTCGTTTTTACCCGACTGCCATAGAAGGTATATATAAGTCTCAATACGAAAATTGCCATAGATGGGTTATATTTTTTGCGCGTATCTTGTGTGTTTGTAAATCTCTTTATTATCTCTTTAAGTGTTAAAAAAAAAGATAGCGGATTGCTCCGTACGACTGCTAAGCTATCATAGAAACGTGCTAAAGCTCCCAATTTCCACCTGGTCGTGCCATTTATTGAATGTGCTTATTTGCATACATTTTTGCTCTGATAATTAATTAGGCTTAATATAAATTAATGAAATAGGCTTAATTATTACTATATACTATTAGAAACGACGGCGCGATTCACGAAATAATTATTTGGTTAATTTTAGATATGACCAGCAAGCAAGCAGATTGATTCCAACTCGTAGATTTCTTTTTCTACTTACACAAACAAAAATGTTTCTATTAAAAGGTTACTTGTTGCTTCTCGATGCAAAACCTGTACACATAATACGTGGCACGTACCTATTACTACTCTGTGTAGTACTTTTTTTTTTGTTGAGGCGGGAAAAAATTTTCCTAACCCCACACCCCGTCGTTCGGGGCACCGAACAGGGTAGTGTGGGGTCCTCACTCACTAAAGAAACCCGCCGCGCGCCGTCTCTCCGCCTTTATTGGCGGGCCACCGGAACTATATTACATTCCTTCAGTGGTCCGCCGGCGGCTTAGCCTTTCGGGTACCTTCGACTGAAAGACGCATCCGCACCTTCGCAGGAGGCCTTGCGGGTGGCGGACGTTACCCGGTCCATCCACCCGCAGCCTCAGCTCCCTAGCTGAGGCTGCGGGTGAGGCATGAGGCGCAAGTACCTGCGCCTGCGCCGCCCCGGTCGCTGGCGGTGGTTAGGGTCTGCGGAAGGATCAGCCTCCCTAGCGCTTGGCAGCGAGAGGTCCCCCCCTATTGCCGCGACGAGTTCACGGCGCTTCTCGGCTCAAGCCGGGCATGACTCGAGCGTGTGCTGCGCTGTGTCCTCGTCGCAGCCGCAATGGTAACAGCCCGAAGTCGCTCCGGCCATCGCGCAGGCCGCCTGGGTATACACCGTGCGGTATCCACGTATGACCCCGGACGCGACGACTCTCTGTAGCCTCCACAGAAGAGCCCTGTTTAGTGCGTCCCTTCGGGATTGGGGTGCAGGCCCAGATACTTCATCTGGGCCTGCACCCCAATCTGAACCCCGTCCACTGTGATCGAGGCGCCAGCAGGTGGCCGACGCCGGGGCCCATGGAAAAGTAGGGCCTCCGACTTGTCCAGGGCCACCCTAAGCCCCAGTGCCCCGATCCTCCTGACCACCTCTGAGGTCCCTAAGGTGGCCAGGGACCCTGCTTCCTCGAAGTTTCCATCCCGGGCCACGACCAGCGTGTCATCCGCATAGCAGATAACCGCAAGCTCGGGAGGGAGCCGACAGCGTAGCACCCAGTCGTAACCGATGCCCCACAGGAGCGGCCCTAGATCCAAACCCTGCGGGACACCGCACGACATGGGTCTTCTCACAACGTCCCCTATGCGGCTCTCATAGAGAACGGTGCGGCCCTCAAGATAGTCTGCCACTAGCCGCCTCAGGTATGCAGGCAACCCGTGATATCGGAGCGCCTCCCTGATGCAGCTGAATGGCAGACTATTAAATGCGTTGGCGATGTCAAGCGACACCGCCAACAGCACTCCACCGCCGGCGACGACCGCCGCGGCCGCGGCACTCAGGCGCATAATCGCGCCGACCTTGGAACGACCAGCACGAAAACCGAACTGGGCGTCCGACAAATCGGGTCCGACGTCGCGCAGATGCTGTACGATGCGGGCAGTGAGGATTTTCTCCAGCAGCTTACCCGCCTCGTCCAGCAGCACGATGGGCCTGAAGGCCCCGACCGAATCCGGCGTTCGTCCCGGCTTCGGCAGGAGTACCAGACTCCCCTCCTTCCAGCAGTCAGGGAACCGTCCGGACGCCAGGCACGCGTCGAACAGTCCCCTGAGGCGGGGCTCCAGGTGGTCCAGAGCCAGGGCCAGCACCCGGGCAGGTATCCCGTCCGGGCCGGGGGCGGTGTTCTTGGAACGAATCCGCGAAACAGCCCCGACGCGGTGACGGGCGGTACACTGAGGTTGGCCTCCCAGTCGCTACCTGGCTGTGCCATGATTGGGGGCGTGTTCTCCGCCCGTTGTGGGAATAGGCCCTCGACCACCCCGGTGAGTAGGCTGGGCTGAAGGGTCTCAGTGAGAGGGTTATTCAGCGCCGCACGGTACGGGCGACCCCAGGGGTCACGGTTGAGACCATCCAGCATCTCCTGCCTTTTCTCGGTTTTGGCGCGGCAGATGGCCAGCTTGAACTCGGCCCGCGAAGTGCGGTACGTCTCGTACAGCTGGCCTTCCCGCTCCCCATCGCGGTTGCGCCGCCGACTGCGGGGTAGGACCTCCGGGCACGAATACACGCAGCACGGAGGTCCGTCAGCTCCTGGGACCACCAGTAGAGCCCCTTCCTCGGAGGAGGACGTCGCACACGGGGCATGGCCGAGTCGCACACCTGCGTAATCGCAGCGCGAAGTCGGCCAGCCTCAACATCCACCCCCTCGCTCAGGGCTGGTGAGGACAGCCACGATTGAACGATGGCTGCCTTCGCCAGTAGGTCCCTATCCAGCCTGCCCACAGCCCACCGCGGGAACGCGGGAGTTCTGCGCGCCAGGTGACCCCTACCGGGGCCCCGAAGGGACCGGGAGACCTCAATCCGGATATACCGATGATCGGACAAGGTCTCAACCTCCTCCACGACACACCAGTTCCCCACTCGTGCTGCGACGTCAGGGCTAGCGAACGAAAGGTCCACTATCGACCCACCCCGTTGCCGCACGCACGTGTTGACGGAGCGGGCGTCCGTCGCAGGGGACCCCCACGCCGTGGATTTGGCGTTGAAGTCCTCCAGGACTAGGACGTGGCTAGGTGCCAGGCGCCGTATCGAGGTCTTCAGGCTGTTAAGCCAGACTCCGAAATCAGCCAGACTCCGGTTGGGGGAGAAGTACACGCCGTAAAGCGTAACTCCCTCCCAGTCGGCTGCAACGTATCCCGTGCCCTTGTGTCTGATGGACAAGGGAGGGGAACGAAGCACCGTGGAGCTGACGATTGCCAGCCAGATTGGAGTGGAGAGTCCAGATTGGAGCCATCGCGGCTACCCGCCCAATGAGGGTGGTCAGGGACGCAATAAGGCTCCGCAGCTACGGCTACACCAGTCAACCGCTCCGCCACGACTTGCAGGAGAAGATCCTGAGCCCTAGCGCAGGGGTTGAGATTCGCCTGGAGGAGGATAGTGTCACGATTGAATTTTAGGCCGTAACCATTTCCTCCTCCACCCGGAGTGGTGGCGAAGCCGCGCTAGTGGGGGCAACCTGGGCCGATTGGCTGGTCCCCCCTTTTTTGGACCTGTCGCCGGGGGTCTACAACCCTCCCGCCCCATGCAATGCTTGGCAGGCCGATTGCCTGCTGCGCACGCGGGGCAGTGAGAGGCGGCGGTGCAGGTCGCCGCCTTATGCCCTGCCTGACCGCAACGGAAGCAAAGACCGCTGCAGTCAAAGCAGTTGGTGCACGTTGGTCGGGTGTGCCCGACCGCCATGCACCTAAAGCACCTCGCTGGCCGGGGCTCCAGCACGGTGACCCGCGCAGAGCTCCAACCAGCGAGGAGTCTGCCCACCACTCTCCTCCCCGAAAAGACCCCGCAGCCTTGCAGCCACCGTGTCGGCCATCTTGGGCTCGCTTCGCTAGCTCCTTCCGGAGCTCTGCCACCGCCTCGAGGCGCTTGCAGCGGCAGTGCGCCTCAGGCTTCCCGGTCCCCTCCGGCACCAGGTTACGCCGGAGAGACTCCACCGAAGTGTTTACGACTTCGGAGGCCTTCCTGAGGGCCTCCGCGAAATTGCCCCGAAGACCCCGCGACCCATTAGCCACCGTGGAAAGGATGGCCAGGGCGTCGGAAACCTTCTGGGCAATCTGCTCCACTGTAGGTGGACCATCCTCGTCCGGAGGCTTCTCGCGGAGCTTCGATGTGAGGAGGGTTACCCGCTCCTCCACCGATAGCTCCGCTCCCAACTCCATGATTGCAGCCGCGTCCGCTTGTGACAACGAACGTGGCGCCGTACCTAGGTACTTACCTGCGTTTCGGTCCCTTTTGGCCGATCTACTTGATCTGCCTGGCGGGGGCATCGACGTTGAGCTGCCCTCGGACTCCGAAGCGTAGCCCTTCCTTGCAATCGACCGATTCAAGAGCCGCGAAGGCTGCCTCTCCAAGTCGGCTGCGCCCGCACGGGACCCCGATGTCTCCGGCTGGCAGGTATCTACGACCGCAGCAGGGGTGTTGCCGCCGTCCGATGTCCCCGCGGTGTCAGCAGCAGAACCGCTCTCCATAGGACTTCCTATTGGAGTGCTTTTTCTCCACTTTGTGTAGTACCTAGCCTTGCAACATTGCAATTAACTTGCATTTGTTAGAGATATTAAGTTTACAATGTAATTTTGTGTACAGTACCTAATCATATTCTTTAATAGTTAATATTTACATAACTTGTAAAAACTCCTTACACGTCTCTTCGCTAACCTGTTATAAGGATCCACGGGGAAAACTGAGCGCAGATGGCGCTATCAGCGAGATGGCCACTGTCAAATTGTAGTTGCTTTGTTTGCCTGAGAATTGTTTGCTATTTTTTGTGTTCATTCCAGTTAATCAGCTATATTGTTTCTTTGGGAAACAAATGTACACCTGGGTGGGTTATTATATTTTGGTACAGCACACAGAGGCATATTAGGAAAAAAATAAAATTTTCTTAATTACCTACAATTTTCCGTACTACAGGTTTTCAAAGGCCATGTCGATAATAAGCTATCTGCTGTGAAATAATCGCAATAAACATCCCCATTGATCAAAATGCATTTTTAATAAAACAAATAAACACTTTTAATGAAATTTGTCTCGTGGTAACAAGCATATATAGCCTGTAGACGCTAGCAACACCAGAGGTATCACTCGCGCGTCTCCATCTCCAAGGAAAGGGATAGGACGTGGATATGGTAGATAATAAGTAGAGGATAGGTAGGATACTGAGCAGAGGATAGGAAGGATAATAAGGAGAGGATTGGGTTTCGGCCTCCGGCGCTCTCACTAACCATACGAAACACAACGTTAGGATTAACTACCGTTGTTACACGCTGGTCTTTTGTGAGAGGGTGGTACTTCCCCGATCGAGCCGGCCCATTCGTGCTGGGATAAGTAAGGTTCTACCACTAAAAATGTTAATGTCATTTCTCGCGGCTGTCATACGAGGCGAATAAGGGAAATAAGCAAAATTGATTTCCTAGTATTAGGGTTGGGTACCAAGTAAGAGAGCGAGTAGGTATGAAAGAGAGTATTGGTGTAAAGATGCGAAAGGGAATGCTCTGATGGTTCGGACATGTGGAAAGAATGCCGGACGAGCGACTGGTTAAGAAGATATACAATGCGAAAGTGGAAGGATGTAGGTACAGGGGGAGACCGAGACTCACCTACCTAGACCAAATCGGTCATGTATTGAAGGAGGGTGGAGTCAGGAGTCTCCGAAACCGGCGAGCGTGTATGAAGAGAGTTATGAATGTTGAGGAAGCGAGAGATGTATGCAAGAATAGAGCCTCTTGGCACTCTGTTCTCTCTGCCTACTCCGCAAGGGAAATGACGTGATGATAAGTTAGTTAGTACCAAGTGGGAGTATTCATTTGTTATCATGTCGTCGTGAGTCCGTGAGCAGCGTTTACCACTTACCGTCTTGCGGGCCGAGGCTCGTCTGTCACCAATGAAAAAAAAACGAATGTAATCTTAATCCTAATAGAAATAACACTTGCTCATTTATCACGAGATATAAAAACGTGTGGTGAGATAACAACATAGCAGTCAACGTAACACCCCCTTAATCTAAAATGTCCGTGGTCTCGTGGTTTGAAAATAATAATGTTACTAAATAACTATTTCTGTCTTAAGGGTTTAATCTATTACCTTTTTGTGTTACATATTATTATTAGCAATGTTGCTGATTTGTCATCCGTACGTCATTAAGACACGCATTGAAAATCAGCGTTGCAGTGCATCTTGACTGCGGCACTGCGACTTCGTAGCCTTATCGTCACTTTAAAATAAGGTTATCACATATTTAAGTTTATTTTTTGGCTGTACGAAGTGGCAATTAAAAACAGTTTTCTTTCATTCTTTCTTTCTATAAATAATACACTTGATTGACTTGAAATTTGGCATAGTTATTATTTTTTATAATTTTTGAGAGACGCTTAAGTGCGCAACTATTACGCTCCTGCTTCTGCTAGAATGCTTATGGGCGCTAGTCTTCTGAGGAATCGGAGATTGCTGGTTATCTTTCGATTCCGCTGTTACCTATATAATTCAATATTATATGATTGTTATTACTTTGGAGGATGTCAAATGGTAGTCGTAGGAACATTGCTCCTCAATTTTAACTGAAGCCGATTAATTTTGATGTTACAACATCTTATAAATCGATGAACGCTCGGCTGCACGCACGAAAATGACTCACGTTCCGAAAATTGTATGGCGACCGTAGCATTGTTTGATGTTCGCGCTCACAAGAGAGCCGCGGGCTGAAGAGCGTCTGCGGGAGAGAGGCGGCCGGCCGCGCTGGCCGGCGCCGCCTGTGACACACTGCGTCACGGAGCGACATCACATTCCTCGCCCGAACGCGTCCCGGGCAACACGGGTATCTCAATCATTTTATAGCAGCACGCGTGATCGTACCTTTTTATTGGTACCATTAGATTTCTATCAGCATTACATTATTTTAAATTACAAACGTAATTTGTTTCAACCCTTTTATGTCGCTAACATTTTGTGAAACTCTCAGAAAATATATATGACGTTATCACGTAAAATTATCGTCCGTAATCCGACTTTACAGACAACCATATAGTTTTTCTTCTTCTTTCCCACTACTGCCCCCTTAGAATGAAAAACGAAACGTTAGACGAATCTTCGTTTCGAGTCATTGTGATTGATCAACAGTCCGACGCGTGAATCCTGATTAGTCGAGATTTCGACGCGTGATTAAGGTGACGAATCCATGAAGCGAAACGAAAGTTCGTCTAACGTTTCGTTTTTCATTCTAAGGGGGCTGAACTTTGGACTACGGATCGAACTCAATACCACTGTCTTTGCAGTCCTTGGTTTAACGCTAGGCTATCACTGCTGTGCTAATACAACGAGGATAATATATTATGAAGTATGTCAGTAATATAGCAACAACCAATGAATTGTTGTCTGTTTTTTTATTCAACCTGGAGAAAATCTATCAGGCATGCAAGTTTCCTTACGTATGTTTTCAAACTTTGATGAATTATAATCACATAATCTCGAAAAGTCAGAGGCGTGTGCCGTGTCACGGTGTCACCTCTGACTGGGTTAAAACATGATAACACGGTCTTTGTAGTCCTTGACTATAAACGTATGTTCTTGAAAAAAAAAAAATATACCTACGAACGTCAATTAGTTGACGTAGGCATGAAATAGCACTTAAATTACTGTCGTATTTGTTATTTCCGTTGAAGCGTAATGATATTGAACGAATCATTTAGCAGGGAATTTACCTTGCACTCACACACGCATGAGGTCAGCAATGCATTTTGTAGTTATAAAAGTGCACGGGTGTGAGTTATATAATATGTACCTATATACTAGAGTTTTGATATTTTTATACTTATATTTTTAAGCATTTGACATGCTTAGCCATATAAATTGACACAAAGTGTGAATATGTGAAATCGAAAATAACAGTCACGAGCAGGATTTGAACCTGCATCTTGAGGAATACCGTCCCAGATGCTTTGCCAATTCAGACATTTTTATATATTTTTAGCATTTGACATGCCATCTAACATTCAAATTGAATTAATGTGTTCTCAAAATTCGCAGTCCTGACCAATTGTCACGATGGCTGAATTGGCAAAGCATCTGGGATGATATTCCAGAAAATGCAAGTTCAATTCCTGCTCGTGACTGTTATTATCGATTATAAATTTCACACTTTGTGGTAATTAATATTGTCATAACTAATGATACTCTTTAAATATCACTGGCATCTTTGAAATTTACAATGCTTATTCTGTAGAAAACGATTTAAATTTTCGTTATTTGCGGTTGGCAAACGGCAAACATACGGACCCGCCTGATTGTAGGCGGTTGCGAACTCCAGGAAAAATAAAAAGGAGAGAGGCAGGATGATAGAGACGAAATGAGGAGGATGAGGAGAGGGCTTGGGCTTCACTGTCACTCACATTATGAAATACAGCTGTAGGATTACCTAATGTTGCTTCATACCGATCATTTGTGAGAGGGTGGTAGTTCGTCCGTTCTGCCCGGTCAAGCTGGCTGGGCGACGAGCTCTTAATTAAAAAAAGCCCATACAATTTTATATATTTTGAATTCGGAAATAGAATTTTAGACTAGAATATTTAAAATTTGAATTCCCCGTGAAACCATAGATAAAAAAAAACATTTGACTGATTTGAGATTACTAATGTCACTGCAGGTGTCACTCTAATCTAACGATCAGATACAGGTTTTGTACATAGTATTTATCATTGTTATCAGATTCTGACGCATAGAATGAGGAAAACGACTACCGGGATATTTGAGTAATCTTACCCCGTTACTTTCCCGTTTCTATTTGAACTTGGGGATCGGTTTGGTACCAAATAAACGTAATTCAGACAAGTTGTTAACTTTTAAGCCATTGAGTTATTGATTTCGAAAAAATCCTGTAATTTCTATTTATTTAATAAAATATTTTAGATATTTTTATATATATTTTTAGCATTTGACATGCTTAGCACTATACATTAAACACAAAGTGAAAAATGTGAAATCGAAAATAACAGTCAGGAGCAGGATTTGAACCTGCATCTTCTGGATACCGTCCAGATGCTTTACCAATTCAGCCATCCTGACAATTGCTCCTGACTGCTAATTTCGATAACACATCATACTTAACGTCTTTGGGTGACGCCTGCACCATCTGTCGGACATATTTTCATACATTATACCAACCAGGTAAACTTAAAACTAAACTTTAAACTTTGTCAGGATGGCTGAATTGGTAAAGCATCTGGACGGTATCCAGAAGATGCAGGTTCAATCCTGCTCCTGGCTGTTATTTTCGATTTCACATTTTTCACTTTGTGTTTAATATTTAATAAAATTTATACTTAATTGATAAATGGTGATATTTTTAGAAAATTCAATAAATCAATTATTGTTTTTTGACGCGTATACTGTTACGAACCAACAATACATACAAAGTCTCAATAATCATACATACAAAGTCTCACGCCTATATCACCGAAAGGGTAGGCAGAGGTGTATTACACACCGATGATTCGCCAACTATTTTTGAAGTCCCACGTAATAGGGGGCGAGCTTATTGCCAGGCACGTTTTCAAACTACGGCTGCTATTCAGAATTCTTCTTTTTACGAAAAATCTCAATAACACTGCCCGACCCAGGGATCGAACCCATCAGTTCAGCAGTCTCTCATACTACCGCTGCACCACCGAGGTAGCATTCAAGTTTTAGTCCAAATTTTATCTATACTCTGTTATTATGAATAAAAATCTATAACCTTCCTATAGTGTAATCCCTCTCACACTGAGGACGGACCCGTGAATCTGTATCTGATTCCCATTATTAAAAAAATAGAAGTGGTGACTATACCAATACTGGGACGGTAATAAGTAGGCTATGAAAAAAAAAACGTTCAATTTTCTGCATCATTCCAGCCAAAAATTGTTTTTGTATTTAGAAAAATGTACAAAAATATTTATTTTTTGCTGGATATTTCTTATCTCGACACATTACTGGTCTCCTCTTAGAATGACCGTATTCAGGCTGTAGTCCACCAGGCTGGCCCAGTGCGTCTTGGCAGAGGCCACAAGCTGTCGAGAACCGAGCAGTAATAATTTGTAAACAAATATGTATACACACCTGTGTGCCGTGACCTTTGACTGGGTATTGAACTCAATAACCTTGTCTTTGCAGTCCTTGGTTTTACTACCAGGCTATCACTGCCACCCCCTCACTGCCGTCACCTCTATATACAGAAAATTGTTAAATGTTCTTATATTTAAGTGGGATAATTGACATATTCGTAGCTCGCGTAGTGTCTTTTAAGACTGGCTACCATATTCGAAATACGGTTTGAAGGTTAATATTACTATTCTTGTTCAGCTGTTTCTCACTCAACCTTAGAGTGACAGACCGCGTAACCCTAGACGAGTAGGTACTTACTCTGATATGCGTTGAGGGACTTTACCTCTGTTACTATAACCATATCAGTTTTAAGAAATATAAGTGGTAGTTTAGACCGGATGCTTTTCATAACATGTATCATTGTACAGTTCAGTGGACATTGCATTCCATTTTTGATATCTATGTGCGTGCAATATTTGAAATTTAAAATTTGAATATTTGTGTTTTTTTTTTATTAAACTGTAAAAGTGATTTAAGAAAAATAATTCTGTTTGCTAACGCTCCATTCTGTTTTAAAAATTTAGAATTCGATATAATAAAAACATTCAAATTGCTAAAGGTAAAAAATGCGCTGAAGGAAGTATTCATATTGTGATAGGCCAAATACTACAAGCAGACGACTGCCGTCTGAATTCGAAGTAAACTCCTGTCTATTGGTAAAAAAATCCTTAGTTCGTTTCTATATACATAAATCAAAATATAGTTTTATTAAAAGGCGTAGTATAGTAATATTTAAGGTCAGAAAGTGCAGAAGATTGAAAAATACTTTCCTTACAATAGATCAATGGTGGGACAGGTAACGTGGTAGCAAATACAAAGCCCCTTGGTGATGGGTAGAAGAGAACGACAGGGATTTATGTCTAAAAAACGTTTATTTTTCTCTTCCAAAAGATAACCAATATCTTCCTTACATTCTAAGTGGGTGTTCTGGGTGACGCTGTATAGAATCGTATGCGAATTGCACAAAAATGTTTTGAGGTTTGGTTCCGGACCAAACCTCAAAACATTTTTCATTCATTAGGTACTTATATCAGATTCAATCATATCGAGTAATTGTTTCGTGCGTGTAGGATTCCGCATGCGTTAATAAGAACTTAGTTTAAAACGAAATTGTCACATAAAATTGAAATTACGTAATGCACTGGCGACTCAAGTAAAAAAAAAAATTGTTCGAAACTCAAATTGTTTCTAAATTATATTTTTTTGTTTCCAGCCATCACCAGCTAGCATGATGGTGGCCAGCACTATTATTAACGAGGACAAAAGCACAGAAGAGCTACAGAAGCACTTCGGGGAGCTTTTGGACGAGAATGTGATATTGAAAGAGACGTTGAAACAAAACAACGAATCTATGAAGGAGCAGTTTCTGTTGATTGCGTCTTGTCAAGAGGATATGATGAAAACGCACATGTTGCATAAGGAAAAGTTCGATGAGACTAAAGGATTGGTTGAGCGGGTATGTGTCTTGCTTCTGAATGGGCCGGTTTGAGCGAGAAAACACGTGTAGCAACGGTAGGTACTGTTGTGTTTCGGATGGTGACTTGGTGATCGAGAGAGCCGTAGGCAAATCCTTATTAATAAAATACGAGTAACTACATAGATATAATAATAATGACTGCACAATGACGGGAGTGGATTAGATACCGACCTTCGATGCCTGTGCTGTGGGTTCAATTTCCACGCAGGACATCTCTTTGTGTGACCCACCAATGGTTGTTCTGAGTCTGGGTGTATTTTGTGTCGGTTTAATTGTATGTATATTTGTGAAGTCCCCCGCGATATAGGGACTATTTCCTAGTGGCGAGTATTGTCTTTTTTAAATAAAAAAAAAAGTCCAGCCAATTTTTAACTACAGCAGCCAGTGTTAATGGACACTAGCCGAGTACTCTCTGTTCCTTTTCTCTCATAGTTCGATGTGACGGCATTCCAACACGACTGTAGAGATATAACATACAGGTTAAGCGTGTTTTCCGAATCACGGGGGTGCTGGCTATTGAGAATTTCTTTACGAAACTTTTTGTTGGCTGGATGAGTCGTGACGGGTGGCGAACCGCGTCGCCGTCATTCAGATAATTGTTTCACATATTTATAATTTATTGTTATTCTAGCTTCGACAAGAAAACAAAAAATTAAAACAAGACATAGTCCGGTTGTCTGAAAGCGAACTGTTAACACAAACAAGCACCACCAGTGGCAAGGAGTCGACCAAGTCTGGTCCATCGTCAGCGCTGGAGTTTGTGACGTCACCAGAAGATGACACTATCGATAAGCTGACGGCGCAGTTAGAGCTTGTGGAAAAACAAAGGAGACAGGTAATAATGAATTCAAAATGGCTTCTTTCTCAGTTTAGAAACATTTTTTAGTGCAATTCGGGTTTGGACTACTTTTTGGTTATGTGTTTGTTAAAAAAAACATATCAAAAGAGAATTTATAAATAAAATATTAAAAATAAAATGTCTTTAATTCCCCCTAATTCACTGAATTACGTCACGAACCGCTGTTTACTGTGAGTATTTGTACTACATTCTCAATAATTTTCAATGATAACAGACTATTAAATTTAGAAAATTATCTACAAAATTGCACTTTATTCTGCGTCAAAGAGACTCATTTATAGTTTTTGTCCGTTCAATGCATTTAAAAGTTCTTGGTGAAATAGGAAGAAATAGTTTTTAAAAGGTTGAAAAGACATGCCATATTGTCGTATTTTTGTATTTCTTTTGGTGCCTGTAAGAAGGTGGTAAAACCAAGTGGTGTTAAGAAAGGAGTATCGTATTCATGTCTCAATCGGAAAATAAACTTCGATACTATAATCGAAGTGTCTGTATTTGCTCAAAAATTATGTTCTGGTGTACGGCCTAGATTCTTCTATCTGAGAGGAGATCCATATAAAATAGTGGGATAATAATAGGATATAAAGATTTTTTTGAATTTCGAACCTGTATATAACTAACTGTATATACTAGATGCCGTGTGGGGCCGGCTTTAGAATTGTCCCACCCCTCTCCACCCATGGGAGTCGTAAGAGCCGACTGAGGGAATACCGAGGGAGTGGGCAGCAGCACTCCTTCGAGTATTAACAACATCCACTGCGATCGCCAACCCGCCTGCCAAGCGTGGCGATTACGGCACTATCCCCATTCTTGGGGAGGCCTATGTCCAGCAGTGGACATTAAAAGGCTGATGGATGAATGGATATAACTAAGGAGTTTGTGTTTTAATTCTTATTTCTTTTTAAATTTTCCTTTTACTGGGTAATTGAAAGTGAATAAGGAGATTGAGTATTTATTGTTATAGGTGATCGTAGACAACGACAAGCTGACATGGCAAAAGGAATCCCTGGAGCACATTGTTGATGCGACGTCAAAGGAAAGAGATGAATTGAAAGAAAAGTTGAAGAACGCCGAAGTAAGATAATATTACTCTATTCCAATTCAGTTTCAAAGGAAAGAGAATCAGTTACTATGAAAAATCAAAAAGGGTTGGCAGTATTCTTGGTTTTGTTGAGTCCTTGACTGGCATTTACCACTTAAAAATGCGTATATATGTTTCATATGGTGAGTGAGAGTGCCGAAGGCCTCTCCTTAATATCCTTCCTATCCACCTCCTATCCCTTACCTTCGAGATGGCGACGCGAGAGTGATGCCTATGGTGTTGCTAGCGTCTATAGGCATATATGGTAACCGCTTATCATTAGATGGGCCGTATATTGTATAAAAGAGGCCTCCATTGTAATGTAATATAAATAAATTTTACAGTTACAATTGTCAATCAAGGACACAGAGTATGCAGCTGAGATAACCAATTTAAAGTACATCATACAAGACTTAGAGATGCAAATAGAAAATACCAAAATGGTAAGTTAATAATAACAGCTTTGATAGCCTAATTTTAAGACCGAGATTCATCATGATAAAATTTTTATCGAGTTCGCGAGTTCCGAAATTAAAATTAAGAAACCCCTTGAAATTGTTTTTGGGACTTTCACTAGCAGATAGCTTCACTAGCTTACAAGGAGTACTTTGTGTTTAGGTACTAAAATAGTAGTTTAGTAGAGTATGTTTTTTAAGCCCGTCACATACGTAACTATATAATATATATTGACTAGCCTTTGGCTGCGGCGGAGCCTAGTTTTTAGGTAATATCTCAGGTTCCGATATGATAGCGGGATAAAATGTATACCAGTTGTTAAATCTAGTCAAGTGCTATCACACAGAAAAAGTTGCATCGAAATCCGTTCAGTAGTTTTTGCGTGATGCGTGAACAAAAAAACAGACAAACAGACAAAAAATCTGAAAAAACATCGTTTGAAAAAAATGTCTACAAAAGACATACACTGTGACTTGGTGGAAACATTGGGGGACTCTGCTCCTCCATATTCTACAGTTGCACGCTGGGCCAAGGAGTTTAAGCTGGGCCGAACATCCACTGAAGATGAACATCGCGAAGTACGCCCATCCACGTCCCTCACAGAAGACAACGTGAAAAAAGTCGAAGATGTTGTGTTGGCAGATCGAAGAGTGACCATCAGGCATGTAGCTGAGGTCACAGGGATCTCATATGGAAGCGTTCAAAGAATCATTTCGAACGAGTTGCATATGAAAAAGGTCTCTGCGCGTTGGGTTCCCAGAATGTTAACCGACGAGCAAAAGAAAAAACGAGTTGACATTTCGAGGGTCAATCTCGAAAAGTTCCAAGCAGATAAAGAAAATTTTTTGTTGCGTTTTGTGACTATGGACGAGACCTGGATCCACCATTTTGATCCTGAAACAAAAAAACAATCGATGACTTGGAAGCGAGCCTCCTCACCGACGCCAAAGCAATTCAAAGTCTCAAGTTCGGCGGGAAAGGTTATGGCGTCTGTTTTTTGGGACGCTAAAGGAATAATTTTGGTGGAATATTTGGAAAAGGGAGCCACTATTACGGGCTCTTACTACGCAGACCAAATAAGAAGATTACGGGAGGCCATTAAGGAAAAAAGACGCGGCAAACTGCGAGCTGGAGTGCTGTTTCACCAAGACAACGCACCGGCTCACAAAGCCGCAGTTGCGATGGCTGCCATTCAAGAAACGGAATTCGAACTGGTCGAACACCCTCCCTATTCGCCAGATCTGGCTCCTAGTAACTTTTACCTCTTTCCTCGGCTCAAGGAACACCTCCGAGGCAAGAAATTTGAAGACAATAGCGAAGTTATGGCCGCTGTTGAGGCGTTTTGGGAGGGTCAAGAAAAGGAATTTTTTTCAAAGGGAATCCTGGGTTTAGAAAAAAGATGGACTAAATGTATTGATTTTTTAGGAGACTATGTAGAAAAATAAATTATTATTTTAACTTTAATTACCGTGTTTTATTTTCATTATCATTACTTTTGGATCACCCCTCGTATTTGAGAAAAAATGACTATTAGGCTATATAGACGTGTCTGAACACAAAACAATTTCTTTTAGATTTTTTGTCTGTTTGTTTCTTCGCGCATCATGCAAAAACTACTGAACGGATTTTGATGCAACTTTCTCCATTTGATATATCAAATCTCGATTAGACTTAACAACTGGTATACATTTTATCCCGCTACTATATCGGGAACCTGAGATACAACCTAAAACTAGCTTTTGGTTGTGGCAGAGCCGCAAGTAAAGGCTAGTATATATTATAGCTACGTGTGTTACGGGCTTTAACTTAAGTGTCAGACCGTACAGAAATGATGTTTGTAATTTATATTTCAGGCAGGTATACCTGCGGAAGAGTTAGTTAAACGTGATACAGCTATACGATTGTTAGAAGGCAGACTAGCAACACTCCAAACCGACCTGAAGTCAGCCCAACTGAGGATATTGGACTTGGAAAATATCAAGGTAATAAAAAGTATATCTTTTCAGTATAAAACAAAACAATGTTACGCAGTTACTAAACCAAGCAATGAATTTGGAAAGAGATTTTAATGTCATCTTATATATATATATATATATTTTATTACTATTATAGAATGGATATTTTAGGAGGAGAGCCCACCACTCACCCACGGATTGTCAATCCCGGTTGTCTTATAACCTAAGATTGCCAATCCGCACTCTCACAGATAGAGGAGAATGTGATAATAGCAAAGTAGCATGCACGATAATGACAAAAAACTCACCAACGCGACACAACCATGCGATACGGTAGAACTCTCAGAACCACAATATTGCAATATTCCGCAAAAATCCGAACATAAATTCGACACGTGTTTCGCCTCTAAACGAGGCATTCTCAAGAACGATCTTAGCTGTTAGCCTGTTTTTCTGTTGCGCCGCGAGACCTTCCTTTTTAGTTTATCAAATTCTATCGTGTACATCTCATTTTAAAGCTTATATTGCCGGCTTATCATTAAAAATAGACCCACGGTATAAAAAGGTACCGCTTCTTTTAAATTTGAGATTTATAATCATTTTAGAAGAGTTCCTTTAATGGATGCGGAATTCCGCAATATTATCAATAATGTTACCTTATATGTTTATGGTTAGATCTCTAGTTCCCATTATAGAAGCAAGTAGCAATCAGTTTCAAAGTCTGCTCAAAAGTATCATAATTATACAAAAAAGTTTCAATCAAAATCGCTTTGGTAAATTTAGCATTATGCTCGAGCAAACAGAGATAAAAATTAGAAGCATAAAGATGTTTTAAGTTTGAATACATATAGGCTACTACAGTGTTTGTTCCTAAAATATCTTACATATACAGACATAGCTTTAATATAAAAGTCACCCATCTGATGCCGCCCTTGTTTCGGCTCTTTCAAGCTGCTTAACATAAAAATCTTGGCTACAACCTCGGAAAATCTAACAATGGATAAAAATAAATTTTGAAATATGTTATAGTTGGAGTTCTCAAAACACAAGTGTGACACTTCTGACGCAGTTAAAATGTACACTGACCAGATACAAGATCTACAAAACAGACTAAAAGAGGCATCGACTATAGTAAGTATTGTTATTTGTATATACTGTGACTTAAACGGTGATTACTATTAGTATATTTCGAAATACGAGCACGGTGAGTAATTAGCAAACATCTATGTTGTGTGTCAGATTCGCATACAGGAGAATTCTTTCACTTAACCGAAAATTATTGTTCTATTTGTACCCGTGAAAAATGTACAAGAGTAACAGACAAACAGACCACAAAATTAATAATAGAAGTCTCGGGACGTCTGTTAGATGTGAAGAATCGAAATTATTTTGTAGAAATAATGAGTAGAAGAATTCCTAGTTACATGCTTTTGTCAACAGAGGGCGTTATAAAACAATTGAATAAATTGGCGTGGCGACGTCGCCACTTTAACAGCCGGTGTTACCTTCCCTCCACATTAGATGTTTAAACATCAAAAATAGAAAATAATTGTTTTGTATGGCATTGGCTTGTGTAGTTTTTTTCTTCTCAATTCGACTTTTTTTATGTATAAGTATGGTCCGGTACCTATTGGTTCTCAGTATATATTACTAACCTACCCTCATCATTTATGAGAAAAAAAACTATGTACATATACATCAGGCTAATCTTTTATTATATTTTATAGGTGTTCCAACCTGTCCATGTCTCGATCAGCTCAGAGTCGGAGTCTTCTTCGGAGTACGGAAGCTTCATGTCCAATGTAAAGTTGTATGACAGAACGCTCAAACATTTGGCTGATGTCCTTAATATGCTGACTAATGGGCAAGTACTCTATGCGCATACTACAGACTTTCTGTGTTCACCGATAATAGTATTTTTTTATAATAATTATAATGATCTTTATACCGATTTCGTTCATGGTGACCGGAGTGTCAACGGACACTAGGCAACTCGCAGGAGATATTATAGTGCACGTTTGTGTGTGCAAATAAATACACATGCACACTGTTCCCTCACTCTCATAAACTCCAACTGGATGGCACGCCAACACGAGCTGAGAGGTATAGGTCCAGTACCAACGGCTGTACTGTGGTGACGGACTAACAATACAAGACTCATGTCATTACTGGTGGTAGGGCTGGGTACTAAGTGGAAGTACTCACTTGCTATCGGGTCCGAGCGGGTTGGTACCACCATCTCTCGTGTGACCGGCCATTGAAGCACATCGGTGTGTTTTGGTTTTAGCAGCAGATAACCGTTAATTGTTTCATTTCATATCTGTGAAATGAAACAGTGAGCAGCGGCTTGACAATACTCTGGGTATAGTTGAGTTCATGAGCGACGGCTACCATTTACAATCAGGTGGGCCGTGGTTCGTCTGCCACCATAGGCAATGAACTAAAAGCACGAGGGTGAAGCACCATCAACTTTTTAACTTCAAACTGCTGTTATAATTGTCTGCTTCATTCGAACTCGAGACCTCATGATTCGCAGTCACTCTATGTCTAATAGACCACTGAGGCAATTTGATAGTAATTGGTTATCGTTCCTGTATGTCTCAGTTAAACCATATTGAGTGTCTAGTTAGGCAGAAAAGCAACTGGATCTAAGTAGGTTGGCAGACTTCACATTGCTTGTGAAAAAAATCATTTGGAAATTCAGGTAGTCTTACTATATTTTTCTTCAATAAGGGATAGTTTGTTACATTCATGTGTGCATATTTAAAAAAATCATTAAAATAAAATTAAATTGCTAATATTTTGATCTATATATTAGCACTTGACATGCTCAGCTACTCTTAAAGTACAAATTATAATTTGTGAATAAGGAAAAAGAGTATTTTAGTACGAGCGGGCATCGAACCTTCTAACAAATAGTATGGTAGCTCAGTGGATTAGCGCACTTAACTGGATAGGAAGGGACGCAGGTTCAATTCCCGCTCGTACTAAAATACTCTTTTTCCTTATTCACAAATTATAATTTATAAATTGCATATTTTTAATAATGATAAATATTAATTAATACATATCTATTTTCGACCAGAATGTCAAATAGTCTCGTCCATATGATCGTATTATTGGCAAGCCTTCACGACTACAAGTTGGAGAGGACCTCGGCAGAGCAATTCAAGTCAGGGTTGGCCGATGTAAAACAACAAATGGAAAAACTACACAGCACACAATTAAATAATATGTAAGTTTTATATAAAATTAATCTCTATAATATAATATAAATTGCTGAATATCTCTATTGTTCTGCTTGGATTTCGCCTATCACTGATGACCCTCACATTAGAAGTCATGAAGACTGGAAAATATGGTATAGTGCTTACTGCACGACTGCCCAAAAAAGGATGATCACATTTACAGGGTTCCTGTATGTACGCGAGTAATTTTATTCTACCATAACTTACAAATTTACTCGCTCACGTAAACGGTTTACAGAAATAGCAAAAGATTTAAAATATGATGAACGTGATGGCTTAAACACAACGTGACAATGACCCTTCGTTCTCCTGACAATCTGTACCGACCGTCCGCCTCTGTATCTGTACGCCAGGCGATAACAAAATAAGTTGAATGGACGGTCTGAACGTGCGGTTGCACGTGCAGCTGTTTGTCTGCTTACAATATGAATGTTAGGGTGCGTGCGTCGGCACACGTACATTTGTTGGTCTCGATGCACCTGCTGCTTCTTACAATAGGACTGTCATATTATGGCTCTGTGATATGTATTTCTTTCTTTCTTCATGTATAGTAATTTAGTTAAATACGAATTGTGGGCAATGACAGTTTATTGACTGCAAATATGGTATTGATTGCATAGCTGGTATTAGTAAACCGACCCACTATGCCGAGCGTTGTAGTTACGACTGCCACACAGGATGCTTTTTGTGATCCACAAAATGATGTACTGAGTCTGGGTGTACTATGCATCTTGAAAAATGTGATGTGATGATTCTTCAGTGATTATATTATATAAATTTCCTTTACAGTGGCCAAGTTCGAAGCACTCTCACAATATTTGAAGGCATTTTCCGTGATTACAATGAACTTCTTAAGAAATCTGTCTCTAAGCCGAAGCTGGAGAGGTCGCAGAACGTGGAAGCCCTCACAGCAGCCCTGGTGGCCAGGGGACACGAGTTGCAGACTCTTGAGTGTGAACTGCAACAGTTGAAGGTTG
Source organism: Leucoma salicis (assembly GCA_948253155.1). Classification (NCBI taxonomy): domain Eukaryota; kingdom Metazoa; phylum Arthropoda; class Insecta; order Lepidoptera; family Erebidae; genus Leucoma; species Leucoma salicis. The sequence continues at coordinate 3,673,538 of OX411820.1, read as the reverse complement.
AGAACGATAATACGGATCTATTGAAGGCTCAGTTAGATTTGTACAAGTGAGTATAGTTCAGTCTTCCTGGATGGATGGGATATAAATAAATAGTAAGACCAACTCCTCCCAGTGTCATTAAGCATTAAAACTGATGGCTATATAACTCTTGAAAAAAAAATTTGACGGCGACCCTAAAATAATATATGTCGTACACAATTTTACACCGGAAGTTATCAGATGTAAATGTTTTTTTTATTGCGTGTAGTGGCTTACGAGCTACGGCTCATCTCATGGTAAATGGTAACCGTTGCTCATGGACTCGACTATAGTGAGAGTATTGTCAAGCCGTTGCTCACCATTTCATTTCAGCAATATCAAATGAAAGCATAAACGGCTATCTCCTGCTACAGCCAAAACGCAACGATGTGCTTCATGGCCGGTCACACGGGAGATGGTGGTACCAACCCGCTCGGGCCCGATACTAAGTGAGTACTCCTACTTGGTACCCAGCCCTACCACCAGTCATGCAATGGATGATAGTTGCTTACTTCCCTTAGTCGCCTCATACGACACCCGTGGGAAAGAATGGGTGGTGGCACTTGTATTCTTAGTTCGTAACCTCACGGATTGTACTACTATACTTGGTTAGACTTTTAATTTTTTGCCAATATCTTTTTGGAGCCTCTACAGAGACTATATGGAGCCCTAGCGTTCCATGGAGCACAACTTGAGATTGTCTGTACTTAACTATATCCAAAATACTACAATAAGCAAAGCTGAGCCGCACGTATCCAACGCATCTATTGTCGTACTATAGTGAACATTTGTATATATTTAGATATATGGGTATTTGTTACTTAATCATGCAAAACGACTGAACGGATTTATTTTAGTGAAACTTGGCGCGCATATAGCTTATAACCCGAATCAACATATAGAATATTTTTGATCCTGGAAAATGGCATCGCTGACTATTATCAATCTACATTAAAATTTTTGATTTTTATCACTAGAGGCGCTGACTAATATTGCAGCTTTATATTTTTTAATCCTGGTATCTAGACCCAATTTGAAGTCCACATAAGCTGCAAGTCGCGGGCAGTATCTAGTAGCTATTAAAGTACTAAAGACTGATGTTCTCTGTAGGAGTGACTTCGAAGCCGAACGTGAGTCTCGTGAGAAGATGGCGAGTGAAAGAGAAACGATACTCACGGACCTACGAAAGATAAAGAATCGTAACCAGACACTTGCAAAACAGGTAACATTTGGACATAAAACATATTCTATTTATTGCTAATAGCTTTTCTAGCCATGTTTATCCCAGAATGAATGGGCCGGCCCGATCGGCGAAGTACCGCCCTCTCACAAAAGATCAGCGTGAAACAACAGTAATAATTCCTATCGTTGTGTTTCGTATGGTGAGTGAGAGTGCCGGAAACCCAAACAACCCGGAATCCTTATCAGAGGATAGGAGAGCCCCATTAACCTTCCTATCCTATATATCCTTCCTATCCACCTCCTATCCCTTTCCTTGGAGTTTGCGACCTGAAGCTTGACCGCATCTACGTGTGCTTTTACAGATCCCATGGCAGTGATTCGGGGTCAAATCACCTTTTCGAGAACGTCGAACGGGGGATAGACGAAATATTGGAGCAGTTTCCATCTGCGGAGGTGGTGGTCCTTGGTGACTTTAATGCTTACCACAAAGAGTGGCTGGGGTCCCGGACCACTGACCTCCCAGGTCGGCAACTCTTTAATATGGCTTCGGTCTATGGCCTCTCTCAACTGGTAACACAGTCTACCCGTGTCCCAGATATTGAGGGTCATGAGCCCTCCTTGTTGGACCTTCTGCTGACTACAAATCCACACGGATACCAGGTGATGGTTGGTGCTCCTTTAGGGTCATCCGATCACTGCCTGGTCCGCTGCACTGCCCTTGCTGCGGGAACCAATCGTTTTCCAACGATTGGGTCTCGTAGAGTTTGGCAGTATAAGTCAGCAGATTGGGATGGACTACGCGAAGTTCTTCGCTTCCTACCCTTGGAAGCAGCTATGCTTTTCCTCTAGGGACCCTGACGTCTGTGCGGACTGTGTTGCGGAAACGGTGGTTATGGGGATGGAATAATTCATCCCCAGCACCAAAATACCGGTTGGCGGGCGCAGCAGTCCATGGTTCAGCAAAGCCTGTAGGACGACTGCACGCCAGAATCAGTCCGCATACCTGGCCTGGAATAGGGCCAGGAAAAATCGGGATCCGAACGCCAAAGAGATAAAGCGGAAATTGAATGCTGCTTCCAGGTCCAACAAGAGGGCTATTGCAGAAGCCAAGGCAGAACACGTTGCCAGAATTGGCGAGCGACTTGCAAGCTATCCCACTGGGAGCCGAGCTTTCTGGTCGCTTGCCAAGGTAGTACAGGGCAACTTCTGCCAGTCTAGTCTTCTGCCAGTCTAGTCTGGAACTGGATGGCAATTTGGCCCATAGTGCCAAGGAGAAGGCCGATCTTTTGGGTCAACTCTTTGCCTCAAACTCGACTTTGGACGCCGGAGCGGCCACACCGCCCACCATCCCACGGTGTGAAAGCTCCATGCCTGAAATCCGCATTACGCAACGTGCGGTCAGGCGGGAGCTGCTGCTGCTGGACGTCCATAAGTCGAGTGGGCCGGATGGTTCAAAGAGGTCAGTCCAAGATGGAAGAAGGATCAGTTTCAAGAGGTAACTCTCCCGGTCTCCGAGAGTATTGGGATCCTAGGCATCGACATATCCAGCAAAGTCCAGTTCGGGAGTCATTTGGAGGACAAAGCCAAATTGGCGAGCTAGAAACTGGGCGTCCTGAACAGAGCCAAGCGGTACTTAATCCCGAGGCAGCGACTTGTGCTGTATAAAGCACAGGTCCGCCCTCACGTGGAGTACTGCTCACGTCTCTGGGCAGGCGCACCAAAATACCAGCTCGACTCGCTTGACTCCCTGCCAAGGCGTGCTGTTCGGATTGTCGATGATCCCAATCTCACGGATGAGCTGGAGTCGTTGGGGCGGCGGAGAGACTTTGGGGCTCTTTGTGTGCTCTATCGACTCTTCAACGGGGAGTGCTTTGAGGAACTGTTAGAGGTGGTACCAACATCGCCATTTTACCACCGGACCTTCACGCTTCAAAAAAATCTGAATGTTAATGATGTTTTCAGTTGGAGGAGGTTCGCAAGCTCAACCCAGGTGTTTATCAAACGGCGATGAGCCGCGCTAACCCACGTCACTCCACCACCACCACCAATCCCACGCGATCTACCACCATCAAGCATCAGGATGCAGCAGCCACTGTACAATCTTCCACAACTGGCAACATGGTAAGTTATCATACCACACATAATACCAGCTATATACGGACTAATTATATTTATTCAGCTCGATTCAATAAGTGTTCCTAGACCAAACCAGTCATGTATTGAAGGAAGGTTCAGTCAGTAGGCTCCGAAAGGCGAGCGTGTATGTAGAGATTTTTATAATGTTCAGGAAGCAAAATGTGTAGGTAAGAACACTACCTCTTGACACTCTTCTTTCTGCCTACAGCAAGTTCATCGAAAGTACTAGTTTTTCTGAAGAGTTTATTTAAATCTCTCAAAACTGCAGTAGTCACAACGGATCTTTGTGTCTCTGTAGCTGCAAGACGATGCGCAGTAGCCATTTTTGTCTCGCAAGGCATTTGCGTCTTCTACAGTTTACATTAATCGAAAAATATTCAATTATAATTTAACAATTGTAATCGATAATCAAATTATTTATCGATCGTACTAAAAGATGTGGACTCTTCTATATCTAGATTAAAGCATATTCACTCAAATCGCTCGTAAAGTATACGATTATTGAATATAAAAATAATAAATAGAACTTAAACAATTAGATATTAAATAAAAAAAAGATATAATAATTTTATTTGTACATTACAAAATTGTTAATTTAAAAATATTTATATGTAAGTATTTTTTTTTATTTCACGATGGTAAGTTCCGCCGATCATGGACTCCGTAATACTACTAACAATAAGACTAATACTAAGAATAAATAAGTCGCTCACCGCGTCACCATTTCATTTCCCGGATGAATTAAAGCGATGGCTATCTCTCGATACCAAAACACACCGATGTGTTTCGTGGTCGGTGGTACGGCAGACGGTGATACCGACCCGTTCGGGGCCGAAATACTCCCACTAATTCTACCACCAGTAACGCAATGCATCGTTGTAAGAAGCTGTACGCTGATGGAAGCGAAACTGTTTCTGCCCTACTATTGAGAGGTTATACAACGTTCATTAGTAATAATTAAGAGTTATTCAGTGTTTTGTCCAGGCCCAGTCAAGTTTGTTCTACAAAACTGTTTATAGGTGGGTATTGAAATTCGTAAGAGACAATGCTAAAAAGAGACAGTGATATCAAAGTAAAAGAGATATTTACATATGCAGCCCTAGTATCGCTAGTGACAATTTTAAATGTCGCTATGATTGTACTCGGTAGCTGTTGCTAAAATACAGCCACATTGTCGAAATTTTTATTAAAGGAAACAGCGCGCTCGGTTGAGTGAATGTGTCGAGTTACGCAATCTTTTTAAAGATTGGCATTACAAAGTATAATAATTATGCAATCGACGTGTGATTTTACCAACGCTCTAGTTATTAGGGTACGGCAGATGGCGCGGGTCGGTAAAAAAAATGTATGGAGAAGAATGACGTCTTCTCGTAGAGTAAAAATATTCTGTGGTTTTGTCTTTGTCACTAATATGACAGTTTGACGTTGAAAGAACGGAACAAAACACTGAATAACTATTCGGAGCTTAAATTATGTTTATTAATATTATTATGTCTAAATTATCCAAATGCGAATGGAGCTGAATAAATGTAGCCACTGCGATAGTTCTGCTACTGGGCACCAGGGTGGGAGCAGAATTACTAGAAATTGGTAGTATTAGTACAATACCACAATGGGGTTAAGCATTGTTTAGAATTTTGATCTGTATTTTAGCACTTGACATGCTCAGCTACTTTAAAGAACAAATTATTTGTGAAAGTGGAGAAAGAGAGCTTTCCCGCTCGCAGTAAAACTCTCTCTCTTTCACAAATAATGTATTCTTTAAACACAAAGTGAAAAATGTGAAATCGAAAATAACAGTCAGGAGCAGGATTTGAACCTGCATCTCCTGGATACCGTCCAGATGCTTTACCAATTCAGCCATCCTGACAATTGCTCCTGACTGCTAATTTCGATAACACATCACGCTTAACGTCTTTGGGTGACGCCTGCGTCATCTGTCGGAAGTATTTTCACCGTCCAGATGCGTCCAGACGGTATCCAGGAGATGCAAGTTCAAATCGTGCTCCTGACTGTTATTTTCGATTTCACATTTTTCACTTTGTGTTTAATGTATAGTGCTAAGCATGTCAAATGCTAAAAATATATATAAAAATATCTAAATATTTATAGGGTTTGCTTCATTATTAGGTAAAAGTCTTAATTGTAAAATTAAGTTTACCTGGTCGGTATAATGTATGAAAATACTTCCGACAGATGGCGCAGGCGTCACCCAAAGACGTTAAGCGTGATGTGTTATCGAAATTAGCAGTCAGGAGCAATTGTCAGGATGGCTGAATTGGTAAAGCATCTGGACGGTATCCAGGAGATGCAGGTTCAAATCCTGCTCCTGACTGTTATTTTCGATTTCACATTTTTCACTTTGTGTTTAATGTATAGTGCTAAGCATGTCAAATGCTAAAAATATATATAAAAATATCTCAATAAATGTATTCTTTGTTTAGAGTTAATTATTCCTTTTTCTTTCTTTGTTAGTTGCCCTTCCTTAAATATGGTGTTATTGTTTGCTTATTCTCATGTAAATGGTGTGGTGACACTTTTTACCACATGGTTAGTTTTATAATTTATATTATTTAATTGCTCTTAAATTCGAAGAAGCTGACGAGAAATTTACTCTCTACTCTCATAAACGTGTAGTAGATTTTTATGGTGATGCTGATCACGCGTTGAGTCAGATGGTCCACTGGCTCAGTCGGTCACCTTTAGCTAAAATATACTCAAACTCCTACTCCATGAAAAAGGTTCAAAAGAAGAAGAAACTATCTTCTGAAGAAGAGCGAGCTACTAAGGAGACGACCCCACCATCGATGCGATACGACTGCCCTGTGTGCGATAAGCCGTTCAAAACTCTCATACTATTGCAGCAACATGTCGATAGCTGTTTACTATGAAATAGAATCGTAGATTAAATAGTTCAATTTTAGTATTATATTCATAAGAAAACTTATACACCTCTGTGCATTTACATCGTGTAATAAATTAACATTTTGGAATATTACGTAAAATACGCTACTAGGTTCGCGACCGAGACAGGCGATCGCGACACGCTATTAAAACACCAGATCTGGACTAGCTAGCAGGAGAAATAGACATAATTATTCTTTAATCCGCTACCAAAAATAATGTTTTGTGCCGTGGAAATTTAGATTTTCGATATCTTACAGTAATAAAATTGTTAAAATATTTGGACGTTTTATTAGTTGCAAATGTGCACATAGTGCGTTGAAGCTAGTCCGCAGCCCGCTGTTTTTGCGGCCCTAAGACTTGCCGCGCGGCTGCTGTAAAAATACTTTTGTTGAACTTGCGATTACCACTGTTCATTACGAATGTTTGATCCAAAAAAAAAGAAGATTATTAGGGCAATAATTTTCAAGCGTTTTAAACCTTTTTACTGATCTAAAATATACCACTGTATTATGTTGCACGTTCGTAAAAAAAATGCTTTCATTTCTTACAGAAGCACAGATGAAATCGGATTTTTTTGCAGATTATTTTTACTACTCGAGTAAATTCAGTGAATAATTCGTTTTGTGTTCAATAGTTTGATTTGGATCCAACTCGTAACCGCTCAAATCATCGCAACTAAATGTGGCTGCAATAGCGGCTACCTTACGATTTGGTTAACCGCAAGTTCAACCACATCTTGAACGATCACATCCGAACGGTGGGCGCAATGCGGGTAGTTGCATAGTGTGATTGTGACTAAAGGCTGTGACGTTTATATTTGGAACGCTGTCTCTGTCGTCGTGTCACTTGTCGCTATCGCCTGCTACATTCAGTCTCTTCATGTTAAGGAAATGTTTCTGGTCTCCTGTGTAACTTTTAGATACTTGTAAATTTACTTAATTTTCCGTTATACAAATTAACATTTCCCGAATATGATCGCCATATAAGTTTCGCGTACTTTACATTATGCGACCAAGTCATATAGTTTATAGAGTTGCTTTCGTTTTTGATGTGTAGCATAAATATGCTTTACGCTTGAAGCCTTCAAAAATATTCAAATTAATTAACAGTATTAATTTGACTGCAGTTTTTAAATGAGAGCTTTTTATTAGTTATTATTAGTGTGTTTTGTAATCTGTTGTATTTTTTTAAGTATTTATTAAATAGTAATGTGTAAATTTACACATATTTTGTTAATAAAATCTATTTATTTATGCATAAAGTTTAATACAGTCGTTAATTTTGAATTTAACAAAGGAGATGTGCCAATTACGGCCTTTCTTGGACTGATATTTTTTTAAATATTTTATTTAATATTATCATTAATTTTTTGTAAATTAATTTCATGGTAGAATTTGAAAGATTATAGGTAGGTTAAAAGATTATAATCTTGAATATCATTTGCAATAATAGTGTATGAAAGTTTTATGTATTTCTTGGTAGAGCTTAGTTGAAAAGCCTTTTTTTTGTTAAGGCGGGAAAAAATGTACCTCACCGCACAACCCCGTCGTTCGGGGCAACGAGTAGGATAGTGTGGGGCCCTCATCCACTAAATAAACCGGCCATGTGCCGTCTCTACGTCTGTACTAGTGGACCACTGGAACTGTGTGACATTACGTCAGTGGCTGGATTGAAAGGCAGAAAGATTATTATTTTAAATAATAATGCAATATGATGGATGAGATTTTTATGTTGTCAACATTAAAAAGTGAATATGATAATAATATTGAAATTATTTGGTGATAATAATTTTATTTATATATCAAAATAGTTGCATTTAATCTCATAATAATGGCAACAATATCTGTCATATTATTTTCACTCTTACTGCACGCCTCATAAGCGAAGCGTTGAGGTGGGTACTACTGTCACTTTACGAAAACAACTGATTTTTTAAACTCAAAATGTCTGTATTTATCATATATTACCCTTGTAAAATAATATATACACACACATATCAAGAAAAAACACTATTTTTAACACTCATGATATTTTTGATGCCATTTTTGTTAATTAAACTAGTTAAAAAACTGTTTAAAAAAAGTTCTGTCTTGGACGTCCGTGTGTCTGTATATTATCACGATAACGACCTAAATACTTTACTAATCGAGTTTTTTTTTCTCTCTTACGCTTCAGTATAATAAGGAATATAACCCTATCACTTTTCACGGGCTAATTCGATGTGGTTTAATTGTTATTAAATAAACAAAAATAGTTTGAATATGTATGGTCGATTCGATCATACACTAACACCAGCGCTATCTAGCTTATTTAGTGAGAACTACTTCTATAGAACCAATATAGTAGTACTTCTTAAAATTAGCGCCATATATATAAAACATGAGAACCACATTAGTACTTTTTGAAATTAGCGCTATCTATGTGATTTATTGAAAACTACTTGGTAGGTCATATATTATTAGTTACTTATTCAATTTAAATTACCACCCAATCAACAGTAGTGACATCTTGAAAGATCTTGTAATAAATTTTATTGGGAAAAATGAAATTATGAGTCGTGCAATTTTAGATTTTCCAAACTTTGCTAAAATGCATCGTGAATGTATTTGTCTTTTATTAGTTTATATGTCATGGATATATGTATTAATTTATTTATAATTAGGTATGTTTAGGTTAAATATCGGCCGTGTGGGGCCAGCTTTAGAATTGTCCCAACCCTCTCTACCCATGGGAGTCGTAAGAGCCGACTGTGGGAATAACGCGGGAGTGGGCAGCAGCATTCCCTCGAGTATTTAACAACATCAACTGCAGTCGCCAACCCGCCTGCCAAGCGTGGCGATTACGGCATTATCCCCCATGACGGAACCGCTCGTTGTGGCGTTTTCTTTGGGAGGCTTATGTCCAGCAGTGGACGTTGAAAGGCTGATGGATGGATGGATGGTTGGAGGTTAAATATGCGCTGTTGAAGTTTTGCCGCATGAATTAGATTTCGCCTTAAATGTATTTTAGCTCAACACCTCGAAGTTTTAATGTGAAAAGAAATATGTTAGCGACTGCTGATCATGAGGTCTCGGGTTCGATCCCCGGGTCGGGCAGTGTTATTGAGCTTTTTCGTAAAAAGAAAAATTCTCAGTAGCAGCCCGGAGTTTGGAAATGGTCTCACCCCCTATCCACGTAATACGTGACACTTAAACATAACTGGCGAACATTGGGTGTGTAATACACCTCTGCCTACCCCTTCGGGGAATACAGGCGTAATGCTATACTTTTGTGTAGTTGCTAGTAGTATTAAGCACATCTCCTTTCCGAATTAATGAAAAGCATTTAATCATTTTGTACGTTTGTAAATATATAATATTTGAACGTTTTGTGTTTTTCTTCTCATTGCTTTTAGTTTATAGTTTTAGTTCTAGTAGTAATATTTAAGGTCGTCAGTCAGTTATCAATTAGCTGCACTAGGTGAGATACATTTGTGTGTTGAGTGTCGTTTTTGTTGTTTATGAATGCTCAATAACAGTTTTTGTAAAAGTATCTACTAATAACGTGTTCCCCCTTAAAATTATGTGGTGGATTTGCAAATTACCCAAGTGTAGGCTGTTAATTCCATTACATTAGGGGTCGTCCATTTATCACGTCATATTTTCACCAACTTTGTAACCCCCTTCCCCCTGGTAAACCTTGGTGAGCTTCTAAACTTCTAATGTAATCCTTATAGGTATTATATAAAAATCGTGCGTTTAACATACAAATAAATCATGTGATATCTTACTGGACCTTCCCCTGGTGATATTTCGAGATATTTTATGAACCTCGTTCCCCCCGTTTCGAGACTCACGTGATTCATAAAGTGTATTCATAAAATTATAGAACGATCACTGCTTGTTTTGTCGCTTGCTTGGCCTTTAGGCGAACCTGGGGGGTTAGGCAGAATGTCATATTTCACGTGTCGACCGTATCGAGATCACTGTGATTGGTTGAGAGATCACCCTGATTGGCCAACGGATTATTGTGACATCACGTGTCGGTTTCTCAACCAATCACAGTGATCTCGATACGATCGACATGTGAGATATGACATTCTGCCTAACCCCCCTGGGGAGTTAGACGGAATCTCATATCTCACATGTCGATCGTATCGTGATCACTGTGATTGGTTGAGAGATCACCGTGATTGGCCAATGGATTATTGCGACATCACGCGTCGGTTTCTCTACCAATCACAAGCAAGTCGATACGATGTCGATTGTGAGATATGAGATTCCCTCTAAACCCCCTGAGCGGCAATTCTGTCGAGATCACGCCTACCCTGGGGGGTTAGGCAGAATCTCATATCTCACATGTCGATCGTATCGTGATCACTGTGATTGGTTGAGAAACCAACGCGTGATGTCGCAATAATCTGTTGGTCAATCATGGTGATCTCTCAACCAATCACAATGATCACGATACGATTGACATGTGAGATATGAGATTCTGCTTAACCCCCTGAAGATGCGACCACCATCTTACACCTTTTCAACCAGTTTAATATAACCCAAATATTTTTTTCTAAACAAATTAAATTCAATTGTGCAGTACTTATAAAGCTTTGTGTCTGCCGCTCACTCCTCAGGAAAACAGACGTGGCTATATGTATGTAATAAAGTGCGATATGTTGCTTTATGTACATTAGCAAGTCTGGCTGCCCCAAGTACAAGGCTATACAGGGGATAAATCCGCCACGTATAAAGTTTAAGTGGAATGAGTATGCATGCTGTGTAATACAAAATGGTTTGTGTTATTGTGAAAATGCGACTTATAACAGCGAAGAGTGTCTTGTCGAAAACGTTTATATTTTGGGTGTGTTCCTGTACTGCGAGCACTGTAAGGTGTGACGTCAATGTAGTATTAATACTGTGATGTCGTCTGTATAGCTATACTGGTAACTGTTAAAAATGTTACGCAGTCCAGTATATTGATCTATCATTATTTTTATTTCATACAAATACTGCGGCCTAGGATACCTAGGATACTGCGGCAGTATACTCTCACAGTCTTACTAATAATGAATCACAAAATAGTTGTTTAACAACTGTGTAATTACACAATGTGTAAGTGAATAAGCGCTACATACCTCTCTCACTAATAAAATAATGTATAGTTACACAATAGAAACACTGGCAACATTGAATGAAATCGTTTAAAAACTTATTTCCAGGAATCTTTTCACCACTAAAAGCACTGGACAGTGCTCGCAGTGTGGATCGGTACACAGCCCTTATTTTGGCAAAATCTTTTTTTTTAATGCAACTCAGTTCCAACTGTATATTCTCAATAATTTTCAATGATATTGTGATTAATGATAATCAAATGGTAATTATTTATAACAGTTTATAACCTCTACAAAATTTTACTACAAAAACATAATTCTGTTCCTCGTCAATTTCACTTATTGTATTTATTATTAATATGTTCTTTTAATCATTCACTTAAAATTCTATTAACGCAATTTTATTTTATTATTTAATTGATGTTTTCGTATATATGATTAGGGTCAGATGATTACAACAAGGTAACATATTAATGTTGACAGAAAATAAATTGTTTTGTGATGTGTGTGTTGTCTTAATGTGAGTGTTTATATTTTATATCTACCAATACTAATTTTTAATTGGACACTGAGTTTGTTTTCGTAAAAATATTAACCTAATTTCCCCAAGGATAATCTGAGCCACGCTTATCTTGCTACCACCCATCTAAATATGGTGAGCCGTATTTGCATGAACTAACAAAACACCTAAGCATACAAACTGTCACATTTATAATATTAGTTATGTTTTTTTTTACAGATATATACATGCCCCAAGTGCATGAGGTTCTCCTGTCACGAGTACAGTGTCATGGAAGAGCACTTCGACTTCTGCCTTGACGACTTTTAATGTTAGTATTTGCTATACTCTAGGCTAGTAGGGTGAGTGATCCAGTTGAAGGCAATTCCATATTTTACAATCAAACTTGTTTTAACATAATGCGAGAAAATTGTTGAAGTTATGAGCAGTCATTTTGATTATAACCATATTTTAGAACCAACCACCGTGAATGTAGTACTACGGAATTCTTATTTTTGTCATGATTTCTAAGTTACGTCTGACGTAATTTTTTTGTGTTGAGGAATAAACTTAGATAATGTAATATATTATATCGACTGTCAGAAGGTTTATTACATGATGCTATTTATTAGCAGCAAAATAGATTGTTATTTATGTCGTCAAATTAAAATATTGACAGTAAAATATTCGCTATCACTTGGAGTAGTGAAATATGTAATATCAATAAGACTTACGTTATTATGCAATTATTTATGGTATTTGTTCATAATTTGTAATGTCTTCAGAATTAATTAGAAAATTAAATTATAATGTGTTAGGAATAAAAGGTTGGCCACCAACTGGTTACTTCACTCTATAGGTGTTTTATATTCTTGTAGCAACTATATTTTAACAAATATAGATAATCTATTTTTAGATAAATAAGTTCCTGCCCAATTTCTGACCTGACTCAGGAATTACGGTTACTTACCAAATTTTTCCTATAATTGAAATTCAGAATGAAATTCAATATTTGCCATATTTAACTCTTTTATTTTTATTTTAAGCATTCGACATACTCAGCAATTTAATTACCAGAATAGGTATATAGTGTGAAAATGTGAATTAGAAAATGATGGAATGAGCAGGATTTGAACTTACGACTCCTAGATTACGGATTCGGGTTCACACATTTTCGCTCTTTATGTTGCTGTAATCTACGGGTTACAAAGTGTGAAAATATGAAATGGAAAATAACAGTCACGAGCAGGATTTGAATGCTATGTTAATACAGCCATCGTGACATCCGCTCGTGATTACTAATTTCGACAATACATTCCTTCTTAATATCTGCGCTATCTGTTGGATGTATTTTACATACATTACACATTTTCGCTACCCGAGCATGTCAAGTGCTTAAAATATACATAAAAATATTAAAATTATTAAGTAGTGTTTTGCAGCAATGGAATGTCCCAACATTTAATATGATTTATATTATTGTCAGGCCTTAAAATTAAATACATTCCTATCCTATGTATACGTTTGGTGTACCTATATAGTATGTATTTATGTATATAGAAATTATATACATCTTTAAAAAGATACATATATTTTTGCAAAATATATAGTTTTATTGTGTCGTGAAACCGATATATTCTGTAATGTTAATTTTAGTGAAATTATTGTTATAGCTTGTAGTTAAGGTTTGTTTTACAGTCTCTGAGTAATGTACCGATTATGTTACTTTTAACTTAGTACAATCTATATCTATATTAAAAATCTACGTTTCACAATCATCAAGTAGTATCAACCATCACATAAATTGTCCGTACCTTATAGGGTGGATGAGATGGCAATTCCCATGTTTACTTGACGGTTAAACTTGTTTGTCAGTTATGTCTCAGGCTCTCAGCTCTATCAACTAACTAAACACAAGCGATAGCAGCCATTGGCATTTTTGTTATGTTGTATTTTTATTAAAACGGATCTTTTCGATACCGATATGGACGAACTTGACGATTTTTTTGATGTAATGACAATAGCAATTATGGGAACTCTCCACTGCTTGTATACATCCAACACTGGATAATTTATGCAAGACATTAGTATAGTAATTTCCGATATATTGTTTTTGTTTTCTTTACGGACGGTATACTGTACATATCACGTAATATTTATGTAGTAACAGTAATTCTGATTGCTTTCTATGGTAATAATTTCAAAAATATCTTCGCAAATATAATGCTTAATATCATCGAATTATGAATACTAACTAATTTATTCATATATTGAATAAATAAACAAAATTATTTTAAAACTGCCATATCAGAACATTTTTTTAAACGTTTGGTGGCATGTATGAGTGCTGATGTGACCGTGTGACTATTCAGCGCCTGTAGCACTGCCATACTGTCTAAGAGTATTCGGATAAAAAGAGATAGATGGATGGTTGTGAAACGTAGCACAACTTACTGAAGGGACTTAACTGTTGATTAAATTACTTGACAAGTAATTAACTACTGATTTACTTAAATATTGTGAAACAGACCCTTACTATATGAAAACTAGTTTACATGCCAAATCCAATTGTTTATATATTGAAAAAAAAATTCTTCCTAGGAATACATGCGTGAAGCGGTAATCGCGACATTCTCGCATGCTTATGGAATTCTTAAAAGTATGAAGCGATGCATTATTACAGTTGAGGCAGTTAGTAGTGACAGCCAAGGGGTAAAAGTAAGATCGATTCGATCCCTAGTCGATGCCTAATCCGAAGTCTCAGGCACACATCTGTCATGTCGAGATTTTTCAAAATTTGTTAATGTATTTGTGTGACAAACAAATATACGGCCCACCTAATGGTAAGCGATTATCGTAGCCTATAGACGCCAGCAACACCAGAAGCATAATTCGCTTATTGCCAAGTCCAAGGAAGGGGGTAGGATGTAGAGAAAGCTTAGTAAAGAAAGGAAGGTTTGTGCCTCTCACTCACCGTACCAAACTACAGTCGGGAGTACCCATCGTTATTTCACGCTGATCTATTGTGAGAGGGTGGTACTTCCCCGAGCGACCCGGCGCACTGTTTGTCCAAAAAAGACTCTACCAGTCTCACATAATTGTTATATATATATATTAAGCATTTGACACATCGGATTTACAAAGATCTCGCACCTTATGAATAGGTTCGAGTCCCGCTCGCAGTTATTTTCTAATTCACATGATTTGACACAAAGTGTGAAAATGTGAGATCGAAAATAACAGTCACGAGCAGGATTTGAACCTGCATCTCCTGGAATACCGTCCCAGATGCTTTGCCAATTCAGCCATCGTGACAATTGCTCGGGACTGTGAATTTCGATAACACATCGATTTTTAACATCTCTGGAATTTGGCATCCCAAATATATAGATACCATCGTATTCCAGGAGATGCAGGTTCAAATCCTGCTCGTGACTGTTATTTTAGATTTCACATTTTCATACTTTGTGTTAATTTATATGGCTAAGCATGTCAAATGCTATAAACATATATCAGAATATCACATGATGTGGCCTACTTATAATTTTAGTTTAAAAAAAATCCCTTTGTGGCACTAAGTTAAATTAAGCATTTAACTTAGTGCTATTAATTTTAATAAGAGAGAGACAGAGACTAAATTAAAAGAATATACACCCACGAGCACTCATTGTCGTTGCACTGATTTTTATTTGCAAAATAAAATAGGCTTCCAGTTAAATCGCGCCATGTACCTGCAGTAGTGACAACGGATCTTTGTGTCTCTGAAGTTGGCTGCAAGACGATGCGCAGTAGCTATTTTTGTGTTGCAAGGCATGTGCGTCTTCTACAGTGCACATTAATCGAAAAATGTTCGACTATAATTCAATAATTGTAATCGATATTCATATTATTTATCGATCGTACTAAAAGATTTGGACTCTTCCTTGATTAAAGCTTATTCACTCAAATCGCTTGTATACTTTTAAATAGAAATTAAACAATTAGATAGGAACACATAATGTTCTCATTCGACTGTTTTGTTCGAGTAATAACATCATTTGAATTCAGCACCGATCTAAGGATTCCGTCACGGTCCCCACTTCTTGCTCTGTGCCTAACTTCAGTGACACAAAGATCCGTTGTGACTACTTTACTTTATAGCTATCTCTAGGCGTATGTAAATGCGATCCAGTCCAGTCCATTTCTACGTAGCCCAGTCCACCATTTACAACACGTACAAGACAGGCTGTGCACAGTTTATATTTAAATCAATGTTAAAGCTGTAAGCATATAAGCACAAGTTTAAACCATTTGTGAAATGTTAATTTTAAACTATTTTTCCAATATCACGTGATAAAATTATAACTGACCTACTTACAGTAATTCGTTTTTATAATTATATTTATTAAAATAAAATATTATTATTCATAATTAATTAAGTTATAGATAATTGAGTATTGTTTAATTTACTGTGATCCCAAAACTGTGTTGTCATACCTAATTGTCAATGATTGTCATTATGTTAAGTAAATTGATTATAAAATTATAACATGTTTATTTTTTACTACAGACATTTATTAAATCCCGTAGTTATTGCATTATGTGATATCCATTATATTACTGGCAAACTTCTTATTGACACTTAAGATGTTTTGATCTGTATGCTGCACTTGACATTCTCGGCTTCTTAAAAGAACAAATTATTTGTGAATGTGGAAAAAGGGAAGTTTAGTGCGAGCGGGACACGAACCTGCGTCCCTTCCAATCCCGGGAAGCGCTCTAGATCGCTAAGCCATCGGCCGACGGCCACTCCCAATTGCACTTAATTTCTCTTTTTCTCCACATTTACAAATAATTTATGAATGTTTTGTTACTGTCTATGTTTTAACGGAATAGGTCGCAGCTCGCCTGATGGTTAGTGGCAACCTCTGCTTCAGAAACGTGGAGTAAGAGTAATCCTGCTGCTCTGAATGTTTATTATGAAGACAATAAAAATACCATTATGACTTTCAAATGAAATATATTTCGTGGAACCCGTAGCGTTTCTCAGCTGTTTTCATAAAATTTATACAATTATAATAATTTACTAATCATTTTTACAAACGCATAAATTGTTTACATATCATTAGCTATTTTTTCTAACCTACTCTTGCTGACAATAATTGGCACCATTCTATCTGCGTGACATATGTCGAAACTCGTCAACTCAAAGTTGTTAATGAATCTTAAGAAACGCTATAATAAACTAAACAATATGAGATTCGAATACTAGAGAAGAATTACAGCGGAACTAAGACATTCAAATAAGTATTGACCGCAACTTAAAAGTAAATTCAGAAATATATAGTTATTTATCCACACTGGTACCTACACTGGCACGGCACGAAGTTGTTGATTTACCATTATTATTTTTAAAATATAAATAAAAAGTAACAATAGGTAATAAATAGGTCGGAAGTATATAAAAATAATCTTTTATAAATACTTAGTCTAGTAAAATTAACTAATAAAAATATGATTAATGAAATTAACTAGGCAACCGAAATCTGTAAAAGCGATGTATAAATTCAGTAATCTGGTTATGAATAGATGTCATAAATTTACAAACCATCAGAATTTAGACATTCGCACAAATAGAAACCAATGTCTTAATTTTTTTTAGTGAAATTCACCTTTAATTAAAAGTTAAATGATAAAATAAATAAATGTGATTAAAATGAGATAGGGTACTGTCAATAAACCTAAGTGATGTAAAAGCCACATGTGCGTATTTACAAAAAAAAAACTTATAACAGATTGCAAACTGTCAGTCAGCAATTGAACTTAATATTAATGCCGTAGGTAATAACAATGATAAGTTAAATATTGTGTAACAAAATACTTATGGCTCAGTATCTACTTACAAAACTTATATAAAATTAATAAGAAAACATTTTATTAAGCGTTCTCTTCTATTTATATAATTGTATGAAATACATTTAGGCTCTAATACAATACTATATATAATACAAAAAAATACTATTGGAAAATTATAAGTTATAGATAAAAAAGCGTAAGTATTTTGAAATAAATACTGTGATTGGAATGCGTGACAATTCAGCTGTTGTTCAGGAACGTGATATAGTGATGTACGAACAGACTACAATAAATACATGGCAAAGCGTAAAAGCAGTTTTAGCGATTTGACAGTCATGCTCGATGTCACTAGACCACGTTTCTAAACGACACCTAAATTATAATCTCAGTCAGATTCAACGAGACAAGTTTAATGGATGACCAGCATCGATAATGGAGACTGCCTCAGTTTTTAAATTTCAACACTAGGAGGTGTTTTTTTTTAATGTACTACATTGTACATGCGAAGCTTACAACATTTAATAACATATAAACATAATACATAATAATAAATGTCCTTAAAATACTTAATACGAATTATAAATAATTGCGAACATAAAATTAAATTACGTCGCGTTTAGACTAGATCGTTGAGGATAAAAAGCAGACGTCAAAATGGAGGAACATTGACTATGGTCTCTGCTTTTTGGCAAAGCGGTCAAATTATATAGGCCGTTGCGTTGGGAGTAGTTGGTATAAAACTGCGGTGTATTTAACACTGTAAGGTTGTGCGGCGAGATGGTTAGGCGTTTGGCGTTAGCGACGGCCGACAAAGTCGATCATCTGGTCTATTTGTTCCTTCTCGTCGTATAGGTACAAAGACTCCATGCATCCCTTGAAATAGGGCGTTGTGAAGCATTTCTCCCTGTAATATGAACACATTTAGTTAGACACTGTCTATCATTAAAGAGATTAAAAAATAAGTAGATATTGTTTTGAAGAAAAATATATTTAGTAGAAATTAGAAAATACGTGCGCAGAAAAATAAAAACTATTTGCAGTTTTAAGATATATAAAATTATGAATATTATTAAATTGAATTGTTGAGTACTAAATTTGTATAAAATAATTTCAGTGAGTATTTATTTCTAGATGATAGGTAAATAAAAATATGATTGAATTGCGACAAAATATAAAAATTATTATTGTTATGCAGTTCGTTATAATACTGTAAATTTCAAATACAAAAAAATGCTGTTAAGTTATTGAGTTAACATGCGTCCATGCGTTGTTAAGGATACTTTATAAGTATTGACACAAAACAATAATTGATAAATATTGTG
The DNA here is from genome assembly GCA_948253155.1 of Leucoma salicis. Lineage (NCBI taxonomy): Eukaryota > Metazoa > Arthropoda > Insecta > Lepidoptera > Erebidae > Leucoma > Leucoma salicis. The sequence continues at coordinate 3,654,550 of OX411820.1, read as the reverse complement.
ATAGGTACATTATATACCTAAGTGTTTAAATACTTGCTGAAAGTGCTAAAAGTACATGCTGTTAGTCAAACTGCTACATAACTCTGATTTTTTAGTTTTAGTAGTTATATTATATATTTTGAGGCTTAGTGCATTATAATATTTAATGATATAGACTACATATATATACTTACTCTGGGAAAATACTTTAAAATATTTAGGTTCAAACCAGTGTTGTAATTTTTCCAGTTCTACTAAAATAGTAGAGTATTTAATGTGGTCGTACGAGCGCCATGTAATACGATATTGATGTAGCGTGGCTGTAGGGCTGCAGCATCAATTTCTTTATATTGAAAGAATTTAGGTAAGAATAAAGTTTTTTACAAATCTTTGGTCTATGATGTTAGTTGAAAAGTACAACATTGGTCGGCAAATATTCTAGATTTTCTGTCATAATTTTTAAGCATAGCCTTGTTAAACCATAGTGCGTTTTTATAGCGTGCTGTTATCACCCCGGGTATTAAAAGCTGAAGGTAAATGCTCAACGCATTAGAAAGAGATAGATAAAGGAAGTGCATAGAAGTGAGAAAGATACATATCAAAACCATGTGATACCTAAATAACTGGATCAGCCCCGTGTATTATTCTTATATATTCCTTGAATAGTTCTAACTGGTCTGTCTCTCGTAGCACCTCGACGCACCCTTTGAAGTAATCTGTCGTGAAACAGTCTTTCCTGTGCCCCAACAAGGAATAATGCATTTTATTTAATGTATTAGTTTGAGTGTAGATGTTTATTTTAGATAAATTGTGGTAGTAGGTAATGTAATTTAACTTTAAGTAATAAAATTAGCTCGAATTGTCAATCAATCAGTACAGGACATTTTTTATATCTACAAGGACTATATTACAACTGAAAAACGCCACAATTAACAAAATCATTTTAAATAAACGAACCTGCACAGAGTATACAGTTGTGGTTCTCTAAAGAGGTTGTAGCAATCGTCACAGATTCTGTCGAGGCGCGCGAATATGGCGGCATCGTAGACGCCCTTGCACTCGAGCGTGAAGAACGACCGGCGTGCCACGTGGTGAGAGGTCGAGGGGGGAGCGGCCGCACCTAAAGCCACCGCCACCAGTGCTGCGCACGCCAACTGTATCGAACTTAGATGCATCTGTAAATAATAAACACTACATTAATTAATTCATCATAATCATCAGACAAGATAGGAACGAAGTCATAAGACTTTTGATGAGAAACATTATGGCTGGCATTAACAAAATTTGTAATGTCTATGTTGGCGGACGAGCATATTTTAAGCGGTAACCGACCGTCGCTCGGTGTTTCAGGGCCAGCTAAACTGCTGCTCACCGCTTTTTGCGCGCTAAGGTTGATATTTTCAACCGTGGAATCTCTACCTATATAAAAATATTCAGTAGTTCTTAACTCGTAAAACAATAGATAATTATTATCAATCAGCCATATGGCTTGTTAAAAAAATTACAATCACTTGTAATAAATAAACGAGCTTACAATTCTAAGTAACCCTGAAAGCTTTGCTTAATAATTTATATCCGTTTGATATATTAAAGTGCAATGTGGACGGATAATTATCGGACTGGGCAAATAATTATAAACCAACGCCCGTTCAGAATTATCGGACAATTACCGGTAAGTATCGCAATATTGGTAGATATAATAGGTTAGAAGTGTTTAGGTAATGCTTATTGGACCCTTTATATCAGTAAATATTTTATACTTAGTAAGTACCTTTTATGCAATATTTATTTTAGTCACTCTGACAGCAAAGGAATAGAACCAGCTACCTACTTGCGTCGGTATTCCCCTGCAAGTACCACCTATAGATATTTTTAATGTAAGATTGGACAGGTTTAAGTCGGTGATAAAACAGAGTGAAGCATTAGCTTATAAATAAAGAAATCAGCTTCGTTCATGATCTTAACTTTGGCACGAATAGTATTTTGTTGTTAAATTAAAATGATGGAGTAACTCGTTTATTATAGAATACTATTTAAACTTAAATATCCTTCATTGATTATAAACTATCAGTACGTAGTTGTTTAATACAACTTTGGTTTTTAATTAATGTAATAAAATATGTTTATTTCTAGGTTAATAGGTAATACAATTATAAATTACGTCGAATTTCAATTTGTAAATATGTAGATAGAGTCTAATATTACATGTTCATTTTAAATATGGAAAAGTAATCGATTATTGTGACAATTATATAATTCTAGTTATTACGAATGTTAATTTATATATTTTCCTTTCTAATGAATTTTGATTTGGCATTCTATTGATATACGTCTCAAAAGGTTGAGGCTGTGATGTGTGTGACCACTCATCAAGCATGAAGTCATGACGCCAAATAATGCAAAGATTCACTGACTGGATTAAAAAAACAAAATGAATATACACGCTTGCTACGTACAACCAGGAAGTATGAAATGCAGCAATAACCTATCAAATAAAAAAAAACTGAATTCGGTAACATTTAAAAGTGGAACACTATTCGATACAAAAAAAAATTAAATATGAATATCTCAAAACGATTTTTTGCTCGTAACTTAATATGCTCAATTACTATGAAGTTGTAGAACGTCGTTGGTAATTATCGATAATGTCGCAACTAAAAGTCAAATTGGTTTTGATAGTAGCCATTTTTAATTGAGGCCCACTTCTGAGTCATTCGAACGCGTGGTGAATGTCCTAAACTATGTTAATGGATGGTATCGACCTTATTTTTTGTGTCTATGGTCTGATATAAGATTGGTTAATCCGTGTAGAAATATTTTGTCTCGCGCCTAGTTAATGAAGCAACAGTAGGTAGGTATATAGATATGAAACATGACTCGCAGAAAGCCATGGGTTCAAATTACACTCGTAGTAGGTTATTTTTTCTGTTTTCCTAGTGATATATTTATTCTAGTAAATATATAGGCAAGTCATGATTTTAAAAGCAGTTTAAAATCTCTATGCCAACTGTTATGGGTATTGTGAACGTTCCTGTCACACATCTCTAGTGTGGGCAGCAAGAACAATACACCTAAAATACTTAAATTGCTTTAAAATATGTCTTACAAACGAAGTCTTAAATAAACAGTATCGACGGTTAACCGGTTCGGTGTCTGTGAAGAGACAGTATAAGCCTTTATGCGCCGTAACGAGGGAGGCCAGAGGCACCGCGATTCATGGTTATGATGTTCTTATTACCATAAACGCGTGGGTTCCGATATGGTGATCTTGGGAAATTCATCGGTAATTCAGACAGACCGGCGTTTAAATGATAATCATCGGCTCTGTAACACATAGTTCTTCCGTTCAAGTAGTCAGGCCAATTGGAAAAAATAGAATATCGCACACAATATATGAAATAATTAAGAACAATTCGTTAAAATTGTTTTGGAACCGATTGCTTGAATGGCGGCTGCTACCGATATTCCAATTAAAATACAAGACTGCTTTTTTAATTTTTTAAATAATGTTAGTTAAATTTCAAATTTAGTAGGCCCTTAAGTATATCGTGCCCAATATCAACAGAACAAATAGAAGACAGGAAAACACAATATTTATGTCCCCTAGTTGTCGTAAACTAAGTTAACGTCCTGTCTAGACTCATGACTGATACTTATTTGCTTATAGGTATGTATAATAATAAGGATAAAATAATAAATTAGTAATGCTTATATTTAAATAATAACTTACCCAAAAATTAAAACGCAAGCATACCATTTAACAAGATTTAAATTAATTTCTGTATCGCACATACACAATTAGGTTCTATTAATTTATTATATCAGTATTTGGTTATACGCAATAATTTCAAGAAACCGATGCCTTTTTCTAAATGCTGAGTTCACACTTCACATAACGTAAAAAAACGTCTATATAAGTCCTAACTGCCCGCTTCAATTTTAATATTTTGCAACAAAATTAAACGCGAGTAGAATAAGGGGTAATACCTAAGGTATTTATTTCTCTTTAGGGAATGGCAACACTAGTATTCCACATAGACAACATAGTCATTTATAAAATAGGTATGTATTTAATATGTATATTCCCAGTTGACAAAATTACATGTCTGTACTATACGAGATTTGAATAGATACTAATGTATGAAAACTTATTTCTTGTCTAAAATCGATATATAACGCGTGTTATATCTTAGTAGGTAATATTGTTTTACGTCGTAATGGGCTGACGACTATATTTAGGTAGAATATAAGTTGATTCATTGTACTTTAATTAGATTCGGCTGTTAAAAAACCAGAAATAAACCTTTTTACGTTACACCGAATGAATACGTTACGTTTGGGCAAGGATATTAAATTTGTCCAGTCATGGACGAGTGGCTGGAGAGACGACATGGTGCTCTCACTTTCCGGCTGACGCAGGTACTTTCAGGGCATGGTTGATTCGGGAAGTATCTGTGTCGCATAGGCCGCGAAAAGACGGCCCGGTGCCATCACTGCAGGGATTGCACTGAGGACACGGCGCTGCACACGCTGGTGGACTGCTCAGCTTGGGCAGAGAAGCGACGTGAACTCACCGCGACAGTCAGGGTGGAAAACCTCTCGCTCCCAGCCGTGGTAAAGGCCATGGTCCGGAGTGAAAGTGGGTGGGACGCCGCCGTCTCCTTCTGCGAGCAGGTGATGCATGCAAAGGAGGCGGCAGAGCGTGAGCGGGAGATGACCAGCCGTCTCCCGTCCCGCAGAAGACGCACTGGGCGTCAAAGGGCGCTAGTCGATTTCCGGCCCCCATGAGTGCAGGCCTGAGGGTGATAGGCCTAGGGCAGTCTGTCACCCTAGCAGAAGCAGGCCCGAGATGGCGGCGCACGTGTTCCGCGAGGGCCTCTCGATGAGGGAGGGCTTGGCCCTCCAAAACAGACGAGGCCACCAGGAATGGAGGCCCAGACCTGCTAGGGGTAGAGGAACTCATGCGTAGAGCGTTTACCTCACCTCTGGCGAAAGGTAGTCTAAAGGAACACCGCGTGGTTTTAGCAGGTAGCCCAGTTTCACTGGGAGTCCGGCATAACCCCTCCGTCTGCCCGGCGGTCAGGTATACATAAAGGACTTCCACGCGAAAAAAAAAAGGATATTAAATTTATTCGACTCATTGAAAGGAAGAGGCTGAAAGAAGAAATTTCGAAAAGAATCATAATTTGAATCCAAAAGATAATATGTATGCTTGATAATTTCTCTTTTTCAACCGAATTCAAATAGGAGGAGGGTCACAATTCGACATCATTTTTGGCACCGGCTTCAAACACATCAGTAGGTGTCTATCACGGAAATCGTATGTAAATACCAATTATTTTTTGCTTTTTAGTTCCTGGTGTCTTTCGAATGCAGATTTTTTTTTTTGAAAATCATTTATTTAGTTATAAGTTGATAGCAACGTTTACGTGAATGCGGTACGCGGAATTTCGGACGACACGTAGAATATACTATGATATTCTAAGGGACGACATAAATCGGTAGAGCGCTATATGCAGCAATGGACAGCGATTGGCTGGTTTCTTGATTGATTTGCCGACTGTTGCGAGTTCGATTTCTATACAGAATAATGCTTTGTGTGATCTACAAATGGTTGTTATGAAATTTGGGTGTACTTATGTCTCCCGCGACACTAGAATTATTCCTTTGTGCAGGTATAGTCTGTAAAAAATATGTTATGATGAGATACCTATTCCCAATGGAAAGTGTCCATTGTAAATAATCATATTAAGGATTGACATCAATAATGCATATCCTGTAATTACAACTGTATGAGAGTATTTTAGTGGTATTATAATAAACACCTCGCGGTATTTAAAAGTAAACGACTGCACCACCATATTCATCACACTAAGGGTAAACACACTCTAGTGGCAACACCATGAACTGCTATGTCAGAGATTTCGTACCGAGTTTTCTGTATTTTGGAGCATAGCCGTATTCCTATTGAGGGAGTCTCAATAGACGTCGAAAGGAGTGTGGGGGGAATAATTATAATTTTTGATCATAGTAACATACAAAACGGATATAGTAACGACATAGAGAGAAACTGGGAAGTAAGAGATTTTGCATTGAAAGGTCACAGCAGAGGCCGGCGTGAAGGTTATGTGCTGTCAACAATGGACAATCGCATGATATACCTACCTATATGATGTAACCAGAACACATTAGGTAGGTACATATGTAGGTACTTAGTGATAATAATAGCTGTAATAGAAATAAAACCTTTGGTTGAAGACCATTAAGCTATATTAAGGCTGTAAATACATTCTGATATTTGCGCAAATTATGAAATAAAAGTAATCTATCGCGTTTAGTTGACTATCCTGCGTTTCAAGGCAAGACAGAGTTAGGTATTATGTCCTAGTTCAGGTTTTTTAAATCTTTACTACTATATATAATACATATTTGTTGGGCCTATATTCGACTAAACGTGTTGTAAATTTGTAATTGAACGACCGTAAAAAGGTACGCCAGAATATTAGGTACATATACAAGGAAACATCTAAAGACAAACATGATTATATTCGTACATGACCTATTCGTAAGCAAAGTATACATATAAGACGTATATGTATTTCAAAATATATGTAGATATGTTATTTCCAAGCGGTGCCACAGCGTCTATAAAGCCGCCCAAATATAGAAGAACTCACGATCAGCTTTAAAATTTAAAGGGACAAGTTCTAATTACATTTGCCGTACAAGATCTTTAATTCTGTAAACAAGATAAAGTCGTATATTTTATGTCTCGTTCTGAAACCTGAAGTCATAACAATTTGCAAATAGTTTATACAATTTTATGGTTTTAAACAAACTTATATTTGAGATAATTAGTGTTTAGATTTAATTGTATTCTCATACATAAATTTTAATGTTGTATAAAATTTATATTTGCAATTCCATTTTTGAAAATGAGTACGACCTTTTAAAACCTTCTTTAATCTTAATGCCAAATTCCCGTTACCTGATAATAAAAATTTAATAATTCGTCGGATCTCCCGTTATCCTTTAACAATCAATTTATCATCTGCTCAACCGGTTATTCATTTTTATTAACAATTCGAAAAGAAGCAGCGACAGAACGCATTATCTTTAGATGAAATGACGTCACTATAGTGTTCTTTTTTTAAATAGAAATGTCACTGTGACATTTACAGCCAGTAAGTTGTAACTTGTTTTACTTTTTTGCTATATATACGTCGTTAACTTATCACACTATTGCTTTGCTCTGTTACATCCTGAACAGTGGGAGTTCAACCACGACAATATAAAAGTAGACTCCTAATAAAAATGTAGTTTGGCCATCAACAGATTATTAAACAAAATTTGAAAACACAGACGTGTCGGACTAGAACTCTTTTACGATTTGGCGATTACTGAGTTACCGAAGAAGTTAACGACATCACCGTTAACAACACTGTATCTCCGAATAAAATTACCACAAATACCCAAATGACTCACATTAAGGCTCATCTTAAATAAGTGCCTACTCATGTAATGAAATCGCGTTACCAACGTGTTTAACCACGTGAACTAGTTCTAGTTAGCAGGGTACGATACGTACATGTGGGTAATACAATATGATAATTTGACGTGTGGATTATCTACGATGCAGGTAGGTACGTATCAGTAAGTACCCATCTAATGTGATTCACAAAAAAAAACAAGTGAATTTGGTATCGTCTATGGTATCATTTATAATCAAGTCGAGAGTTTTGGCGGGAACACGAAGATCATGTCGTCGCTCTGCACTATTTTCCTAAACTTGTGTTTTTATTATGTGTAAAAGTGGTGGCCTTTTGCTTATTAACTATTTGTGCATGTGCATAAGTGTTAGCAAGTGATGTAGTGCGACATAACGTGTTTTTTCCTATTGTCTCCAAAACTCCATAGAAGCTTCAGTAAGGTCGCTATCGTCTTGCTGGAGCGGGACTTTGACTTGACTGACTAATTTCATATGACTGACTTCGACTACGACGTGTTTTATGAATTAAACTTACGTGTGATGAGAGAATAACGATGTTTATAAGTTACTGTTAGGCTGATGGTTCTGCCAATGCCTTAAACAAATTAATAAATAAATAAATAATATGATCAAGTCTTCGTTAGAGATACCTTTTCCCCGAAGGAAGACTAAGTTGGTCCAGTGTAAATGAGCAGGGTCAACATGACGAAAGAGGATTCTCATTCACACGGATGAATGGGTACTATAAGAACACTATTATTATTAATTGCGCAAAATCGTAGAGTTGATTATTTCAGGTGACTTCAAACTCTGCTAACTAGCTATCGAGATGAGGTGAGAAACGTATCAAAGGTATTTTTGATCTCACTCGATTTAATCTGTGCTTATCGATACTAACTACATAATTCTAAATAGTTTGCAGACCTTGTTTAAGTGATACAATTTACATGACTAAATATTGAAACATTCCCACAGAATGCAAGTAACAATCTTGTCGCTTACTCCAGTTGGGTGGCAGCGAGCAGTCTGGCCTCTTTAATTGCTATGCAGCGGGTGTGCGCGGGAGTTGGCCGCTAAATTACATGCGGTGTTACCCTACTTTATATTATTTACGTAACTAACAGTAGCACTCAAATAAGCTGCTTAAACTATTTCATTTATGTGAAAAAAAAAACTGTATGAGATACATGTTCTATTTTTGAAAAGTTTCCTTTTTAATTTATTTGCCTTGTAAGCAGTCGAATTGATATTTTGTTTTAGCCTCCGTATGTATTATTTTCTTAATTTTACAATGAATATACCCACAGGTTCAAATTCATTCGAATGTATTTATTAAATTACTTATGATTATATAGCTTTGGTAAAATATAAATACACAAGCAGACATTTAACTCAACTACTAGTTATACAAGTTGAGTTTCCCATCCATTTTTTTTTGCTTTAACTACACGGTAAAACCAGTACAGGTGGTTCAATAAACATGCCTCAAAATAGCCAAGCTGGTTGTCTCGTTGGGTGGCAGCCGGGCAGTCTAGTAGCTCTACGGATGCAATTGCCATGCACCCTGGGTCATTAGAAAATTGCCGCGTAGGCATGCCACACACTTGCGTAAGCCAGTCTGCCGGACTATATGTATTACATTATTTATGTGAAGGAAGTATGTATGGGTGAAATGGCGTTTAATTTAATGAAAGTTATTAAATTAATCAGATATTCCTTAATGACAGTAATACCGACAAGTGATGTGTTAATTACTCTACATGTTTTTGTATTATCTCTGCATCGTAATCAAGATTCAATCAAGTTTTATAAGCCTAAATACATTACAATACATGTTAAATGACAATCTACACACTTTGTGGAAACAGTTGTTTAAGATAGTTCACAAAGTTCTTCAAACGTGTTTATTACAACTTTGTACATGCAATACTTCTATTTTAACTTGCATTGGTTAATTTTGTTTTAATAATAGAAATAACAGAGCCGAAGGAGAACAGTGCTAAGCAAACTGGCTAGCAGTTTGGTAAAGTATAATTTTTTTAAACGCGCATTGTCGCGGAATCTTTCACATACACATTGTTGTTTGTGAATCGCATTAATTGCTTCAACTCAGATGTTTGTACCTGAAACAATATTCTCTCAATGCAGTCAGATGGAACTTTTCTATAAGATAAAAAATACTATGTGTATCTTCCCCCTTAATTCCACTGTCAGTTAACTACAAAATAAGAGCGTGTCTTTATATTATTTGTTGTCTATGTAGGATCAATTAGCGGCTAGGTCGCAGTCATATGATGACCAGCGCAAATGAATGACAATTAACAAAGCAACTGGGTCAACAATGAGCTGCTGGACAGAATGGCGTACAGCAAAAAAATATTTAAAATATATTTTAAGGTACTTAACCCAAAATTATCTTGTCTTAAAAACACTATCTAGCCTTTATGATAGATAAATTATTTAATTATAGTAGTAAGTGAAAATATTAAAAAGTTTAGGACAAATGCCTTGTATCCATCGCTTTTGAAAACTAAAAAAAGAAGATAAGCCGTTTCTCGGTAAGTAAGTTTAAAATAGCAAATTAGCAAATTATGATCTCCAAAGCTGCGAGTCAGTTAAAGTGATTCCGAATAGCAATTATTATGTTGATTCGATGAAAAAACAGGTCGATAATTTTGATTTTAAGGCTTTTCTAAACCTTTAAATAATTATGTATATATATCATGGCGTTGATCACTTCTTGTTGTGATTGATCATTTCATAAAATGGTCACGTTAGATTTTATGAATAGGTCGATCATCTGGCTACGACATAATGATTATAAATATCTAGATACTGTAAGACTTTTGGACCGACCTAAGTTAGACACAAATAATTTTACAAATAAATACTTTGTCCAATATACCTAATTGTGCGTTTTAATTGATATGTAAGAGGATTTTTATTGAATGCCGTTATTCCTTGGAAATTAACAACATTTATTAGCAAAAAAGCTATAACGACTGTCTGTTTAAAATTAATTATGTATATTAGTCAAAGTTGCCGTGTGGGGCCGGCTTTAGTATTGTCCCACCCCTTCTCCACCCCTGGGAGTCGTAAGAGCCAACTGAGGGAATACCGGGCGAGTGGGCAGCAGCACTCCCCGCCTGCCAAGCGTGGCGATTACGGCACTATCCCCCATATGAGCGAAACAGCGCAGGACCGCTCGTTGTGGTGTTCTTTTGGGGAGGCCTATGTCCAGCAGTGGACGTCGAAAGGCTGATGGATGGATGGATTAATCAAAGTAACTTAGCACAGCGATAAAATTTATAAGCTAGTTTCTTATTGTACAATATTAAGCAAACAAAAAATTTACGTTGCTATTTCTATTACACATACGAGTAAGTCTACAACGGTGTCATTGGAAGAATCTGTCGTCACCCATTATTCTCCGATGCCAATTTAAAACGACGTGAGACTGTACTATTTCTGTGTATTGTATTTTAGTTCAACCATTGACCTAAGATTGTTTTCAATACATTTTCATACAATTTATTTTTAGTCTTTAACGAGCAATTAACCGCGTAGAATACATTATGTGGTATTATGCGATGATTATTACAATATTACCTGGCTAGCTATATTAGCGGTCAAAACAAGGAAAACGTGGTTATTCATGAAAATATGTCTATATAAACTGACCAATTAAATCTGTTACGAACTCAATTAAACAAAAGTGCGTATACGATATTTATTTTATTAAACAAGTTATTTTTGGATTTAGTTTTACTTAGAAGCGTTTTAATATTTTAATAAAGATATTAATAATTCCGATTTTTTTGAGAAATATGATTATGTACTTACCTAATTATAAAGCAGTTACCACCTCTCTAGCACAGATAGATAAATAAACAAAAAACTATTTTATGAAATTGTAATTGAAATTATAATTGCAATTGAAGAAACAAAGCAGTACTCGCGTACATGGGAATCGTTTGGCAGTATTCAGTGCGAGTACATCGTAGCGATCGAGGCATCGCGCCTCGCAGTCTGCTATGCAAGAGGCCGGTTACACACACACACGCATGCGGACACACCCACACGCAAGGTGCGTTCCTGCGTAGGGCTGCCATAAATAATTGAGACTTTTTATTTTTTGTAATACGCTTGCTAGGTATCAACTCTTTGTCAGATTTGAAATTCGGACTCTCTTGTGTCCATTTTTGTTTCTAAGTAGGTATCTATATTCTTTGGAATTATACATTTAATTTTTAGTGCCTATAGATGTGATTAATTAAATGGTTATAATTTTAGTACAATCCCCGTCAACTGTAAGTGCGTTGTCGTTGTCAACAGAATAAAGAAATTTAAGGAGGTTTATATGCCCTGTGTTACTAAAATAAGTCTTACTTATCTTACGCATTATTCCGATACACAAGTGTTGCTAAGGAATTATTCGAAATATTTCCACGTTTGCGTTTAAAGTAAGCTATATGTGTATAATATATTGCAAGTTTACGCAAATACTTAAGCAATAGCCCTGTACGCAACCTGCAGTGGAAATTATATAAATTTTCCTTTTTCGCAACAACTAGCCGCTCCGATCGACCGATCGCATAGGATGTAATAAGTCTGATTATAATCAGGTTTCAGCCAATATATCATGTGACTAACATTCTATTTCAACAGAAATAACTACGCTTAATTACGGTTAAAATCTAGATTAATTACGTTACATTATATATTGGTGAATTCGTTTAGTAAACCTTAAAAGCCTGGATAGTTTGTTGATGTATTTTTTGAAACTCGCAAAGTTAAGAGAAAGAGAAATAAGTTTTGTGGGAGAAGCGGTTCCCGGAAAGCACTTTCAGCTGTTGGTCTTCGCCATCATGAGCACACGACAACCTTCGATATTGGTACCGTTTATAAATGCTTAGCTCTACTAATTTAGAGCTGATCATCTCAATCAAAGCAACTAGTAGTAAGCGCTTCAAACTAAACAATTTATGTAAGTAGTTAACAATTAACTACAATGTTGCTGTAAAGGAAATTAATTTTAATTTATTCTTGTTATAGCTGTAGGTACCTGCTTACTGTATCTGTACGTTCATACGCTGACGATCTGAGAAAACGAATAATCAATTACGCGAGTATGTAAACTATAAGAAGATAATGATTTAGCGGGAGATTGGGACTTCAAAACAAAATCTATTGCCAACTATCTGGTCAGTATACCTTAAGTAAGGTAAGCCAGTCTTCTGTGTGGTAATGTGTAATAGCGGACTAGGCCCTTACATTCCCTAATTTTTTATTTATTCCTCCTTAAATGACAAACGCACACAATACAAGTCGATTGGATTCGTCTATCTATATTGTCTATAGTTGTACGGGTGAATGCATTGTCTGTTCGTGCGTGGCATAGACAAGACTGCAAATAATATTTATCTGCATACTGCATAGCAAACTACTAATCATTGTGAGTAATACGTCAAAAATTTAACGACGGGTTAAGTCAGACTATTTATAGACTTCTATTGGTGACTGTGGTTTTGTCGTAGCGCATTACAAAATCGAGAACTTTCGATGCGGGTCTCGTTATAAATATAGGCTGTTGTTAGATTTGTCCTAGTGTATTCAAATTGTATAACTTTATTGGATCTAATATTACAGATCGATTGGAAAACCACAACAATTGTTGCACAATAGGAACTAACATGTTCAATCATTAAGCACAAAGTGAAAATGAAATCGAAAATAACAGTCACGAGCAGGATTTGAACCTGCATCTCCTGGATACCATCCAGATGCTTTGCCAATTCAGCCATCGTAACAATTGCTCCTGACTGCTAATTTCGATAACACATTCATACTTAAGGTCTTTGGGTGATGCCTGCGCCATCTGTCGGAAGTATTTTCATACATTATACCGACCAGGTTAACTTAATTTTACAATTAAGATTTTTACCTAATTAAGATTTTTACCTAATAATGACGTAAATCAACAAAGCCACCAAACCAAACAAAGCATCTGGACGGTATCCAGGAGATGCAGGTTCAAATCCTGCTCGTGACTGTTATTTTCGATTTCACATTGTTCACTTTGTATTTAATGTATAGTGCTAAGCATGTCAAATGCTAAAAATATATATAAAAATATCTAAATATGTTTAATCATATTTCTCTCAAAGCCAAAGTTACCCACCTATAGGAGTAATCATGGAATATCATCACATCAGCACATGCGTAATTATTTTCTTTTTACTCACTGTGAGCGGTAACTATCAACATCTCGGTTTTCTCGTCTTAAAACAACTAACACACGATGCCGGCACCTTATTACATACTCCACAATCACTCCTCCCTTCTATTATGGCACTAACACAAGTCTAGATCAAGTTTATTTGTGTAAAACTAGATCTCAAGTCACGCAACTAAAAAAACACCAGTAACTATGGGAAAATTGTCGCGCTTGGTTAGGAAAGTAGGAACATTCGAGAAGACAGCCAGTTCGTAACGTAACAAGCTCAGAAAATCGTGGAGATTACTCAAATTTATATTCTGACGTTTATTTAATTCTACAATTTTAAATTTAGAATAATATATTTCGTATATATACACGTGAAATTTCTTTGGTTTTTTGTTATTTCTAACGACTAGAGTAAGTAGTATTAAGTATGTATATATTTCGTATTTTTGCCGTTACCAATTACTTAATATAAAAAAGAAAGTGGTACGCCCAGGCATGACGTCACCACAGCTGATTAACCGCCGCCGAGGTACTGAAGATAATGCCGTACGCGAAATTTGCGAACACTTATGGTTTTTAAATCGACCGAGTGGCCGATACCGGTATTTGACATATCGCGTCATGATTAATAACTTTAACTAATACCTAATAGATACGTCAAATAGCTTCTTCTTCACTCTAGCTCTAGACCTCTGATTCATAATAATTAATTTAAGATAGGTACATAAAATTGCCTTGAATTTTAAACATAGCAATGACATTTAGATATTTTTATATATATTTTTAGCATTTGACATGCTTAGCACTATACATTAAATTTTCACATTTTTCACTTTGTGTTTAATGCATAGCAATGACAATAAATAAGGACACATTCTTAGTTACTTTGGTCTTTCTGACAACAAACCTACAGGTCAACATATTAGTTATAGTACAGTCATTAAAAGGTAATTACAAGTAAATGACATGCCTCTACAATACAAATTGTTGTAACAGCAGGATTCTAATATAGAATCAGTTAAAAGATCTAAAACGCGTACAAAATAAAGTTCAAATAGATGCTAATGCCGTTTTTTTTTTCATTTGCTCAATAATTTTAGTCATAAGCACGCCAATTTCTTCTTGAGCCCATCGAGAATCATAAAAAAACGATCACAGGCAAGGGCATTAATCGCGAGCGTCCCGACCAAGATACACATTAAAATTAATAAATAAATATATACACATGTTTTGGCGGCAAAATTTGTTTCCAATCGTTTGCTACTTTACTACTGGCAATAAAGTTGAATATCGTTTAAAATATCATTTGACAGGTGTAAATTAACGCGGTTGTGTTAACCAGACTAACTGGTTGGTTCTAGTGCCGTTGAACCGCACAGGTGGTCCTTGAATTATTCGAGATAAATTTAATACGCCGTAATAATAGTGAGGGGATTGACGTATTAGTTGGCTGACAGAAACCGAGAGTCTACGTACTGATTTGCATAATGCTTACTCAAGGTTTTTTTAGGTGAATTCTCATACCACTTATCTCTAATATATCTGGGTAGGCTTCACAAATGTCATTAAAATCCTTTCCCATTTAAAAAGTCATGCTTTTAAGCAGCGTTTGAGTTCAGGCGATCTTTAGAACTTACAAAATTGCAATGTACCTATATAGTTATCGAAATATACCGAAAAGAATCACAATCAAATGGTTATTTTTTGTTAAACCGAAGTTATTTCTGGATAACGTAATATTAATCAAAGTTAAAAGTTATGTCATGTTAGTGAAAAAACCCGTTAATAAAATAATAAAACACCAAAATGACTTCAATAAGTGGGTGTTGAAAGTATTATTGAGGTCTGTGAAGCATACAGTTTTTTTTGTCTTATCAATATTACATTATACCATTATGACGTGCCACTATCCCAATCTGAACAGGTACTCCTCTTATGCGCGTTTGCAAGAAGCACAGCACACAATGAATGATTTTGGCAAAGTTTGACAATTCGTATGCGCGACCTCAAATCACTTCGCGAAAATATTTTAATCAGACGGTCATTACACATCTAAAGAACTTAATTTGATATATATTTCCTGGGATATACTTTTGATAGAATATCTGCTACATAACGCAATTAAATCCATTAAGATCTATAGGAACGGAACAAGTTTATAATTACGTTTTCTGTTATTTTCCAATCCGGAAAAGCAAGACAATTACTTGTTTTTCTGTATAGTTTATTTCCATTTTAAAACAAGTGTACGACAGTTGATGTAGATAGCGCTTGGTCATTCTATACCTACTTGATTCCAATATTAAATAGGAATATATCAATATATGCCAATGCTCGATCTCAAAGAAAAAAAGATAGAGTATATAAAAAAAATAACGTTACATTTAGAGACATATTATTTATTTTTCATGTTTGTTTTACTTATGAATGTTGTTCGAATGTGTAGTAAATTTCAATCATAACTGTCGTAATGTAGATAATTAGTAAGTATTGATCTTATATATGTGTATAATTATGTCCGCTTCCTACTCCACGTTCCGCTTGTGTCATTGATAATAGCAAATTATAGTGGTGCCAGTAAAATACCAACGATACATAACATGTAGTAGGTATACGTACATAACACGTAATATTATGTTTATTATAAAATTTGAGTCTTTTGTAAGATATTAATTATAAATGATTTGTGAATAAGGAAAAAGAGATTTTTTGTACTAGCGGGAATCGAACCCGCGCCTTTTCCAATCCGCAAATAATTTGTACTTTAAAAAGTGGCGGGGCATGTCAAATGCTAAAAAATATAGATCAAAAATGTTTAGAAAATCGCGCCATCAAATAGTATGAATTTTAATTGCAAAATTAAACTTACTATATTGGTTTAATGCATGTAAATGCTTCCGATAGATGGCGTTGGTCGTAAAGACAAAATGTGATAAGTAGATTGGGATGATCGAAAGATCTTTACTCAGTGGTTCAGAGCACTTCCCCGGATTGGAAAAGGCGCGGGTTCGATTCCCGCTAGTACAAAAAATCTCTTTTTTCTTATTCACAAATAATTTGTACTTTAAAAAGTGGCGGGGCATGTCAAATGCTAAAAAATATAGATCAAAAATGTTTAGATATTAATTAGTAAAAAAATAAGAACATAATATTTATTTTGTCTATTGACGCGTGTTTGATTTTTAAAAATAAAAAATATGTAATTACTTAAGTCTTTTTCAAAATTAACTCCTCTACAAACAGTCTCTGAATATTACAGTCTATAATTATGATGTAGGGCTTTAAAATTATCAAAATACGTATTTTTTTGTTGTATACGAACTGATTTTGTCTCATAAATAAGACTAAAAAAATCGTAAATAAAGAGCAAATTGAAGCACGCTTAGAGGACGCCCGCTCGTCTGGAGCATAAAGATCACAAAGATTTTGTGCCAGAATAACCACCACACATTAGGAGCAGACGTCGGTGCGTAAGCGCAAATGAAACTATGTATCCGTTATTTATTATATTGGTTATTATTACACGTAATAAATTCATACATTTTATTTAACATGTCGTTTGTTTTTATTAGTCTGGCAACCCATATCGTTTTTTTAAGAACATAATATTATGATGATTTGGATTGTATTCTTAGTATCTTGATATTTTATAAAACTTTAGTAGGGGTAAATACCTACTACCCTGTTCGTTGTCCCGAACGACGGGTTGTGCGGTTAGGAAAATAAGAAAAGATTTTTTGGTGTGGACCACCCTTATCCTAAGTGATATGAAAAATATTTTTTCTCTTTGTGTTTAATGTATAGTGCTAAGCATGTCAAATGCTAAAATATCTAAATATTTAAAGGGTTTGCGTCATTATTAGGTAAAATCGTTCGTGCTAGGGGTACTGGTCGGTATAATGTATGAAAATACGTCCGACAGATGGCGCAGGCGTCACCCAAAGACGTTAAGTATCATGTGTTGTCGAAATTAGCAGTCAGGAGCAATTGTCAGGATGGCTGAATTGGTAAAGCATCTGGACGGTATCCAGAAGATGCAGGTTCAAATCCTGCTCCTGACTGTTATTTTCGATTTCACATTTTTCACTTTGTGTTTTTTTTTAAAAATAGTTTACATCCTATTCTCACACCTACTGAATATACACACAATATTTCATAAAAATCGGTCAAGCCGTTTCGGAGGAGAATGGCGACAAACACTGACACGAGAATTTTATATAGGTATTAGATAAATATGTTAGGTGGTGTACCTCCAGGATGAATGTTTGAAGATTATTCCCTAGATTTATTTTATTTGCCTGTATTTAACGGATTTACATTTAAATCATCATGGACTCCTTTACTTCACCCCAATTAATTAAAAACAATAAAAAAACAAGACAGTCAAAAAAATGGTTACGACATCTACGATTAAAGACAGCAAGGCTTTTTTTAATTCCACAAAGATACATTAAAAAATATGTTTAATTTAGTCTTTTTTGTAAAGGTTACAGACCTTACAAAGCCGTTTTTTAATATTATGTAACAGGTACTATTAAACTTTATTGTGTTATGTAAGCACAAATAAACTGGTTGCTACCATTTATCACAAATATGTTAATGTTTTATAAAAATATACTTCGAGTATCTATATCTATAAAAATATCGTATAATTTTTGTCATCCCCGAAAAAGTAGATATGCATTTCGTCTACGTAGTAGATGAGCCTATTGCCATATCAGCCTACAGTTTCAGACAACCGAAAATGGTCCTTTAACGAAAATCCCATAGTGCATATAAATTGAACGGAATGTCAATTCAAAACCCCGTCACCTTCCTTTTTTTTTGTTAAGGCGGGAAAAAATGTTCCTAACCGCACACCCCGTCGTTCGGGGCAACGAACAGGGTAGTGTGGGGCCTGCACCCACTAAAGAAACCCGCCGTGTGCCGTCTCTCCGCCTTTATTGGCGGGCCACTGGAACTGTGTTACATTCCTTCGGTGGTTTTATCATCTTCCTAACTAAACGCAACTGGCAACCTCAGTACAAGATTGCGATCAGATTTTTATTAATGTTTCTAAAACCCTGTAACGACTGCCAGAGACACCTAATGAACTTTTCTTCCAACACACTGGGACATCCGGGACTCACTAATTAACGTACCCGCCAAAGCAAGGAGGAAGTCGGTGTTCAAACGGGTGACACTTTTTGGTCACTCAAATAATACCCCGCGAACGAATGTTGCTTAACCTTGTCGATCGTTCACACGGAAAGTGCACAACTAGGCTACGACCTCCTGACCACTGAAGTAATGTAACACCGTTCCAGTGGTCCGTCAATACAGACGGAGAGACGGACGGCGAGTTTACTTAGTGGATGAGGGCCCCACACTACCTTGTTCGTTGCCCTAAATGACGGGGTTAACAAAATTAAAATTAAAAAAAAGGCTACGACCTCCTTCGATATACGTATGTAAGGCTATTTTCATGTAAAATTGTGGAGTAGACTGCGCCTACATTGGAATGTATGTACATATAAACTAACCATTAGTTCGTCTGCTTGTCATCCCTAACCCATAAATCTATCAATGTATATATTTACTTACTACGCCACAAATTTTATCTAGAAATATTATAAACACATCTGAGTATTTTATTTTTGCTCATTATCAATGTTAGGTACTAAAAGCTTCAACACCGTCTGGAAGATAAACATAAATTTAGTTTATTAACTTTGGTACAAAGTATAATCGCGTCTTTGGCGCGTATCCAAACGCTTATCACTTACGGATGTTATAACTCAAGTTCATTCACGCGGGAAAAGCGTGGGTTGCCATTCATGGAGATTTGGTAGAAAAAAAGTTTGTTAATTTTGTGAATAATTTTATGCCTACTCTATGACTAGTTTGACAGGTGAAAAAGTTAACCGGTTTTTTTTTATAGTCGCTAAAATAAGATGTTGAGCCTATTGTCGTCTACTGAACAGCTCTAGATATTGTTGTTATTACTTTCTGATTGTAAAATTAAGCAGACAGTACTGGTACGGTGACAGAGGCTTTCAACATTCTATTGTTGTTTAAAGACATCCTATTTTTAAGGCGGGAAATAATGTACCTGAAACGCACACTCGTTCAGGGCAACGCACAGTTTCATCACCCAATAAATCTTTCAGCCACATCTTCAAGTCGTTTTTCCGGGAGTAATAGCTGATCAAGTTTCAAAAAGAATTACGTTTTTTACTGTCTTGGCCTCAGATTGGGGATCGAACTCCATGCATATGTCATTGCAATTCTCTGTCTTAGCATTAGACTATTATTTATTACCAGTGCTAAGTAACATTTTGGATAGGATTTAATCAGTCGGTCAGTTATAACTTTATAATAAAGAAATAAAAAGAAATTTGCAAATCCTACATGTTATTCAATTGGCGATGACATTGAAACAACTTCGGTTCACGGGTGTTCAGAACCACCTACACTTTGGGAATCTCCTTCGAGAGATCTCAGACGGAACGATTACTAATAAATTTACTTTTAAAAGTGATGTATAAATAGACACAGACAGACTTTGTAATTCTTATTAGCGGATTAATGCTAAGTGTTGAGTTGCAAATATCACATGCACACATTATGATAATCTATTAAGTAATGATTACTTTCGTATAGATATTTACATTTATACAAACATTATTATGCATAAAGAGATTATTTGTTTAGGTACTTATATCAAAAATATTTAGAATGAGCTTTTGCCCGCGAATTGTCTGCTTGGACAGTAGCTTTCTCGCTTACATCTAATTTCATTGAAAATAATGTACCTACCAACATTTTGCTCCAAACTAAGACCGCTTCACCCGTAAAAACAATAATAAAATCCGTTCAGTAGTTTTGGATATGTGCGCTTTCAGAATGACAAAAATTTTTAATATATGTTTCCTACTTATATTACAACACATGTATCAAAAAAGAATAAACTTATCAAGAAATTTGATTAAGGTGGCGCCACAAATCTGTCAAGACGTTTATTGCAAGGCGCTCTTTATTTGCACCTTATCTAAACAATATACAAGATTAAATAACTATCTGAGTAGATATCGATCACGTATCCTGACTTAAGATTATTTTCATCTCATTTGAGGATTGACTTTATTGCACACCCTATTTTATATGTTGCAACATTTCATAAAAAGTTTGAAATATCACGTTCTTAATTTGAGCTTAAAAATCGAATATAAAAGATGGAAGAGCTAAAAAATTATAAGATACCGAACGTTTTTCTCAAATCGTTGCGAACAAGGTTTATTTCATATAGACAAAAATGTTTACTGGCAATTGGCAAGAGTCAAATGCTAACTTTAGCAACACGGCAAGATTGTTTTATTTCATTTAAGCGTTATAAATATGTCTTATTGGTGTCCAGACTGCTTTCAGTGTAAATCGTGTTTATTTTGAGTCTGAACCGACGTTACACTTACAGTTTTAATGTAGATTCTTGAATTTAAGAAAACATTTTGCCTGTTTTTATAACGCTTAGACTACATTCATTATAATTAACTTGATGGATTAAAAATTATGAAAATATATAAAATTTGGTGTATTTTTATCCAAGGTCAGAAATCATAGGACCTACTCATATAATTATATTATCCTTACTAATATTATAAATGCAAAAGTGTGTTTGTCTCTTACACTTTCACGACGTAACTGCTGAACCGATATTATATACATATACACTCAACGGCACGGAATCTTGGCCAAACTCATCGTAAATGAGTACCTTCTAGAGGTTGGTATTTAAAAATTGTAGTGGCCAGCTCGCAGCCCCGACTTAAACCCAATAGAGCACATTTGGGATAGGCTAAAAACGACAATTAAGACAGCATCGAACCCACCAAAAACCCTTAGCCAGCTTCGAGATACTGCATTGACTGCCTGGCGCGACTTATCGCAAGTGGTCATCAAATATGTCATCCAAAGCATGCCAGACCGAATGCAGGCAGTCATAAGGGCTAGAGGAGGAAACACGCGATATTAAAAAGTACAAGATGTTATCAAAGTTATCAAACAGATTTTAATTACTATTGCTCAAAACTGCAGTGTTTAATATTTAGATATTTTTATATATATTTTTAGCATTTGTGAAAAATGTGAAATCGAAAATAACAGTCAGGAGCAGGATTTGAACCTGCATCTCCTGGATACCGTCCAGATGCTTTACCAATTCAGCCATCCTGACAATTGCTCCTGACACCCAAAGACGTTAAGTATGAATGTGCTATCGAAATTAGCAGTAAGGAGCAATTGTCAGGATGGCTGCATTGGTAAAGCATCTGGACGGTATCCAGGAGATGCAGGTTCAAATCCTGCTCGTGACTGTTATTTTCGATTCCACATTTTTCACTTTGTGTTTAATATATAGTGCTAAGCATGTCAAATGCTAAAAATATATATAAAAATATCTAAATATTTATAGGGTTTGCGTCATTATTAGGTAAAATCTTAATTGTAAAATTAAGTTTACCTGGTCGGTATAATGTATGAAAATACTTCCGACAGATGGTGCAGGCGTCACCCAAAGACGTTAAGTATGAATGTGTTATCGAAATTAGCAGTCAGGAGCAAGGGTCACGATGGCTGAATTGGTAAAGCATCTGGACGGTATCCAGGAGATGCAGGTTCAAATCCTGCTCCTGACTGTTATTTTCGATTTCACATTTTTCACTTTGTGTTTAATATGCAGTGTTTAATTTTGTGTAAATGTGATTTTGTGCTTAAACTTCATTATAAACTTAAAAAAACATTATTTATGAGTAAAAATGATTAAAGACGTTAATTGGATGAACAACGATCAAAGTTGACCTAAATTTGCAGTATAAACTGAAAAAAACTGAAGTTATCATACATTTTATACTTGGCCGAGTTTCCGTGTAATATAGTCTGGAGTACAGAAAAGGCTACATTTCATCCCGTAAAAATGAATAGTCTCCGTAGGATATCTATTTTTACATAGCTATAATAAATGTACCGCAGAGTACTTATTGTACCTACTTATATTGTGAAGTCCATACGGACGGTGTAAACGGCAGAATCTTGTTTTGAATAATGTTTCTTTTACGGAATATAGCGTGTTTAATTGATTGTCCTCTATCCCGACGGTTCCTACATTTAAAGCATCTATAATCATAATATTTGTGAAAGTGGGATAAGAGAGAGCTTTACTGCGAGCAGGATACGAATCTGCGTCCCATCCAATCCGGGGAAGTGCTCAGGACCGCTAAGCTATCGCAGTCACCTCATGGTGACCCCCAATCGCCACTTCACATTTGTTTTAGATGTCTTTAAGATCTCTTTTTCCACTTTCACAAATAATTTGTTCTTTATACAATAATTAGTTTTTTTAGTAGCTGAGCATGTTAAGTGCTAAAATACACACTGAAAGATTTCACAATAGCAATTTATTTATGTTTGTTTTTAATCTATAAGTAATGTCATTAAATAGGTTCTTGATATTTCTTTTTGTTTTTTAATAATGGCAATCAGCCTGAGCCATTGTTGCCATCGTCTAGTTCTCACAGAGTATCACATATTTAGTGTCGCAATAGACACCAAATATCGATATATAACGCAATCGATACAAATCTATATTTAGCAACAAGTATTCAGTTACTAGTTATAACCGCTGGGGAATTCATCGATGACCTACAAATCAAGTACTGTATATGATACGATATTTACTTATAATGGATCGCATATATTGGTCCAAAGTGGCAAGGATATTTGAATGTCTAACACGAAATTTAGAGGAAAAACCATAGTGTACTTTTAGAAATTTATCAAAGAGCTTTCGACATTTGTTTTGAACAGTCCTTTAATTTTTTTATTTTTGATTGCTTAGTGACCAAGTCAATTTTGTGCCGGATTTCCGAAAAGTCATGGTTTGCCAATCATGGTTGTGGTCTAATCACTTTTACACTATTTTGATCTATATTTTAGCACTTGACATGCTCCGCTACTCTTAAAGTACAAATCATAATTTGTGAATAAGGAAAAAGAGTATTTTAGTACAGGCGGGAATCGAACCTGCGTCCCTTCCTATCCGGGGAAGTGCTCTAATCCACTGAGCTACAGTACTATCTTTTAGACATACCCAAACTCCTTATCACATTTGTCTTAACGACCAACGCCCTCTATCGGAACGCATTTACATGCATCCAATATAGTAAGTTTAATTTTGCAATTAAAATTCATACTATTTGATGGCGTGATTTTTTTTTTTAAACATTTTGATCTAGTATATTTTAGCACTTGACATGTTCCGCTACTCTTAAAGTGCAAATCATAATTTGTGAATAAGGAAAAACAGTATTTTAGTACAGGCGGGAATCGAACCTGCGTCCCATCCTATCCGGGGAAGTGCTCTAATCCACTGAGCTACAGTACTATCTATATATAATGAGAATTATTCTTTTTACGAAAAAGCTCAATAACACTGACCGACCCGGGGTTCGAACCCGAGACCTCATGATCAGCAGTAGCATAAGTATACTTTCTCTAAATTCAATTGTTGCTCAAATTTGGCTTGCTCAAGAAATTTACTAATTTTAATAAGTCCCTTACTATAAAAGTAGGATAATCCGTACCTGAAACTTAAACAGCCTACCGCACCGGCTTAATATTAGTAAACAACATTAAAATCTATTTCATAACTAATATACAATAACTTCTGACGCAAGTTAGTACGAACAATAAAAAAAATGTTATTTGTTGAATGAACATAAATATTAATGAATGATTTATTTTTAGAATATTCAACGTTGTTTTACGTCATTATGTTTTATTTTTCTGTACCACATAGGTACTACAAAGAGGTAAAATATTCTTAATAACAGATTTATGAATCAATGAAGGAAAATATTGTAAGGAAGCCAGTGTTGTGGAAACCACGATCTGTAGTTGGCCTCAACTCAACTTATTAAGAGCTAGAACGATTTTGACGATGAAGCAAGCATAGAGCAGTACCTTTACTTTACCTTTGGAAGATAGTGTGTTGGGACAGTGCAGGGTTTTTTGGTATATTTATTGCGGTACACGCAATGGCCATAAGGGAAATTATTAAGAATTTTATCACGATGAAAAGGTGCGATAGTCTTGCTTAGCGAATATCCTCATTTAAAAAGATTCTGCGAGAGACGAATATCTCGTTTATATCAAACTTTGCTGTTCGCGTCTCTTTGTTTATATGCTAAACCATACAGCAGATTTTGATATGGATATCAATGTTATTTAGCTACTTATAAGGAAAGTTTGCGTGTACTAAACATATTAATTTTATATTTTTTTATAAATAGAAAATTTTATATTAGTGTTTCGAAATCCAGCCTTGAATATAACTAGGATCAGTACCTTAAGATACATCAAAATAATGCATTAGCAACATAGAGAGTAGGTCTTCAAAACATTTTATAATAAATTGCAGCTGAAGTTGTGGCAATTCGTTGGTTTAAAAATATTTTGGAATTCAACAACACCATGTTAAAATAGTTTAACCACTAATACTCCTTGACGCAAATACTCTTACTTTGTGAATCATTTGTTAGGGAATTCCTAGTATTGACTAATTTATTATATTAATATCGTTGAAACAATTTATTTTTGAAGTAAACTTCAAACTTCCCTTTTAGTACTTCTTGCTGTTTGCTGGGCAAAAATAATTGAATACAAAGCGATAAAATGATTAAATATAGTTTTTTTTTCAGTACACCGTCAAGGGCACTGTTAAGTGATGTCACACGATTTTCCCGCCCTGTGCAATCATTTGTCGAGTAGATAAATAAAAGAAACGGTTGTTTAAAATAAAGTGATACAGTATTTAGCCACCATATTGCTTGTGCTACAATAGAATGTATGGTTGCAGTATAAATCAGCTCCATCTTGTGATGAAGTTTAGACTACGTCTTAAATATACGGTGGGCTATCATTCACCGCGATAGAAAATATTCTGTATTAAATTGATCATGAACTATCTGTGCGCTAAACAGCGTCATCCAAACGCGTTTAATAGTTTTATGTCTGAGTAACACACATACAAACTGTCATATTTATGGTATTAGTTGGATTTCAAAATAGAAGTTACTTGTTTAACTAAATGCGGTAACAGTAAGAGTTATTTTTACATAACAATGTGTAATGTTTACCTATATTAACTTTGTAGCTTTTCTTCTACGAATCATTTATGATTCATAATGTCTGCTTTCCTTTGCATTACAGTTAGTGGTAAAAAGCTTAGATTAGATTTTCTTTCTGTTACATGATTTCAACCTCTATTTACATATTCTTCTGTACCAGTTAATATGCCTGCAATTGCTTGTTAACAATTCTCACACCCTATTTTGTATTTCATTTGAAACTTTGCAGAAGTATGTAGAACTGATAACTTTTCATGAATATTTTTGTAGTTATATTCTTACTAATATTATAAATACGAAAGTGCGTTTGTTTGTTACGCTTTCACGTCATAATTACTTAACCGATCATCATGAAATTTAGCATACATATGGTCCATAATCCAGAAAAGGACATATTATTATATAACTATTTATCCCGAAAAAAAGAATGGTCACTGTGGCATGGAGATCATTATTGTAACTTAGAGTAATGTATAAATACAACCTTATAAATACAAAAAACATAGCATCACGCCTGTATTTTCCGAAGGGGTAGGCAGAGGTGTATTACACATCCACGATTCGCCAGCTACGTAATAGGGGGCGAGCCTATTGACGTCTATCGGGCCCATTTCTAAACTCCGGGCTGCTACTGAGAATTTTTCTTTTTAGGAAAAAGCTCAATGACATTGCCTAACCCGGGGATCGAACCCGAGACCTCATGATTAACAGTCGCATACACTACCGCTACACCACCGAGGCAGTCAGAGTTATCTAGTTACTAACACACGTTTTACTGAATTAAAAAACATTATTATATTATTCAATATTAAAATCAATGTGTTATATTTATAGTGTCTTCATGATTAAAAATTACATTGATCGAATTTAAAGTTTAAAATTTTTAATATGTAAAAATTACAGGAGTTTCATTTGCTACAGTAAGATCTGTTTTTTTTTTTAAGTTATTGTAAGTTTGTAAATACTTTCAACTGTTTCGTTAACAACACCATTATCTTCGCTTTTAAAAACAAATTAGTGACACGCTAAGTGCATCGCCTCTTAAACGTTAAGCTTTATCAGTGTAATGAATGCAGTAAGGAAGTTACTGCATGGTACATAAGAAACGGGATACAAATAGGGTCGCTTAAAAATATCAAACTTTGTGCTTTCCGATCTTAGAGAATGGATGAGAAAAGTTCGAGAAGAAATAGGGCAAAATGGACGCAAAGGGCAGGCTACCAAATTCTTGATTAATGGCAAAATTTTTAATAACTATAATATAGAAAATTATATTGTAACAGACAGAGGTAACTATAGACAAACGGCTGCAAGAAAAAAAATCAAGGTGAAATATTAAATTTAAAGTCATATTAGGTATTTGTACTACTTGGATGTGGAAACACTGGCAGTTTGTATCCATGGTCATGAGATAAAATAAAAACGAAAAAAAAAAAAAAACTAATTAAAATTCGTTTTTCAATATAACGCGGCTTTATCTTGTGCTTCAGTGTACGCTAAGCCGTGGATATACGGAGACATGTCGACGCCTTCTACAGCACACGCAATACATCGTCATGCACTGTTGTAATGTTAAATGTGTGTAATCAAGTGAACGGGTGATTAATTTAATTACCTTCGACTGAATTGTCCACTACTATGGATTACCAATGAAAGTCGATGTCTAGTAGATGTCGAGTCGACTATCTCTATATTTAGATGAATTGAGTAGATGTGTGTATAATGAAGGTTCAAAACCCCTCCCTATTCTCTGCTTATAATCCTTCCTTACCTCTCTTTGTTATCCTGCCTATCCTCTCCTTAGTAGGTATCCTTCTTGTCCACTTCTAATTAGCCTTTATCTCCACCCCAACCATTTCCTTGGAGATGGCTATGCACGAGTGATGCCTCTGGTGTTGCTAGCATCTATAGGCTTCCGTAACCGCTTACCACCAGGTGCACCGTATGCTTGTTTGCCACCCACATAGTATAAAAACCATATCATAAAAACTAAGGCTATGCCAAATGTAAAATTTTGAGACAGGTATATTTTAAATAGTCGACGCAGGAGCTGCAGGATTTGAATCGGACGATCAGAGTAATGGTGGGCTTTAGTCTATATCTACTCATGATTGCCGTGTGGGGCCGGCTTTAGAATTGTCCGACCCTCTCCACCCATGGGAGTTGTAAGAGCCGACTGAGGGAATACTAGAGGAGTGGGCAGCAGCACTCCCTCGAGTATTAACAACATCCACTGCGATCCAAAGCGTGGCGATTACGGCACTATCCCCCTATATGAGGGCACAGGAACGCTCGTTGTGGCGTTCTCTTGGGGAGGCCTATGTCCAGCAGTGGACGTCGAAAGGCTGATGGATGATGGATGAAAGAAGAGTGTATTTTCATCACGTTGAGAGAAGGGTTTACATTTTGTCAGTGATAATGTTCCTGTTCAATCAGTGTATGTATTTAGTGTTCTTTACTAAGTAGCACTATATAGTATTAATAATCAGAAGTTACGTAATGTTGCTACTTAATATGATGAATGACGCTAAAACGGGTTTCTTTTGGAATAGCATAATTTTATGATAAATTATTCTGAAGTAAATAGTTTTTAAGCCAATATCGTATAACGACATGTAAGACAGAGCTAACTTGAGTATAAAAAATAATTTATACAGCCTTGCAGCGAATAACGTTACCACCTAATTTAGCTATATCTATCCATAAGCCTTTTATCGTTTTAAGCCTTCCCAAGGTAATGCCACGAGTGGTCCTGTGCCGCTTGCAGCTGCTCCCCGCCATAAATTATGTAAATAAAAAATATATCTCTGCAGTTTTGTCCTTTCGTGACAAATATTACCAGATTGTCCACATTTTATATGTGATATCTATAGTATTCATCATGAGTCTTGAGCATCTTATCGCATTTAACCTCCTTCGCGTTCGACTCACCACCATATTTTACTTAAAATATTCATAACTCACTCATATCAGATATCGTTGGGTGACATATCAATCGATTTCGAAACTGCTGCAGATCTTATTAGAGATAAATATAGGTACTTGCATCACCTTTCACTAAACCTTCAATTTAATTGCAATAAATGCGTGGTACTTTATATAGGCTTTGTTTATAAGTAACATGTGATATATTCTAGTTCAAACGCACATCTTTTTAATGACTGATATGTTTTTCTACTATATGGGTGACAAACAGCTGTGTGAGGCCGGCTTTAGAATTGTACCACCCCTCTCCACCCATGGGAATCGTAAGAGCCGACTGAGGAAATATCCACTGCGATCGCCAACCCGCCTGCCAAGCGTGGCGATTACGGCACTATCCCCCATTCTTAGAAAGGCCTATGTCCAGCAGTGGACGTTAAAAGGGTGATGGATGGATGGATGGACAAACAAGCCTATAGCTGACCTGATGGTAAGTGGATACCGTAGCCTATAGAAGCAACACCAGAGGCATCACTCGTGCCTCGATCTAAGGAAAGGGTTAGTGGTTGGAGAGGAAGGAAATTTAAGGAGAGGATAGGAAGGATCCCCTGGCGTTCTCACTCACAATACGAAGCATAACATTAGAAGTACCTACTGTTGCTTCACGCTGATCTTCTGTGAGAGGTTAATGCTTCCCCGATCGTGCCGGCCCATTCATGCTGGGATAAGCTAGGCTCTGCCACTAGAGAGAGAGTCTACTGGTATACTTCACACCTGGTATATAGTACCAGGTGTGGTTAGCCACAAAGGCGCAAATGTGATAGATTTTCTCTAAGACCTGTGTTTCCTGGGGTCTTCATCATCATCATTCCTTCTTATTCTTAAGAAAAACCTGCATTTAACACTGATAAAATTGGAATAGAACAAAGCGCATCTGATATTTTTTGAAAACGCGTTTCTTGAATTAAGTATGCGACATCTTTATTACAGCGATAAAATGTTCCAAATGTATGTAAATTAAATATATAATAAATAACATGTAACTTGATAAGATCGGGTTTGTACCTATCGACTGTCGAGTTGAACGAGACTCGATGGCGACTACAGTGTCTCCGAAGTAGGCCCGACTCGAGCCGGTTTCGTGGATTATGAAAATCGCAATAACCAACGGCTGTTTGGCTTTCAAAACTACTTACATTATACTCCTCTGAAGCTACATTGAAAAGGTCTTGTTATATTTTAAACGCGACGTGGTGTACTGTGCTGTTTCCCGCACCGAGCCTTATTATTTACTTCAATTCATTGAATATAGAATAATTTATTGATTTATAAATGACAGTTGTGAGTCTGTTAGTAATTTACATCTCGATAAATTGTATGAATACTCTTGAAGAAAATAAATATTTTTTTGACGTGATAACGTCTTATAAATCGATGAACGCCGGCTGCACGCACGAGAAAGTCTCACGTTACGAAAAATGTATGACGACCGATGCATTGTTTGTGAAACTCTCAAACATATAATATATGACGTTATCACGGAATTATAAACGTAAGCCGACTTTACAGACAACCATATAGTTTTTTTTATTAGATAGGTAGCTAGTTATAACCATGAAATGTATCTAAAGTTTCTCTCAGAGGTCTTCACTCGAAAAAGTATTAATATTTTTGTTTAATATCTCATAAAGCTAATCTTTTGTTAAAAGATATAATACCTATTATTATTTATTTATTTTAAAACTACAATTCGCCACGTGTTTGTTTTATTTTGTATCTCATTTTATTTTTTTGTTTTATTTTATTTACTAGCATCGGTATGAATATTATGACTGCCAGCCTAGAGCGATGTAGAGATCTTACCCATAGGTAAGCAACATTTGGATTGCTATATAAATGCTTCATACCATAATGCAAAAGAAAATCTAGAATATGCAACACATTGGATAGGTCATGTGTCAATTATGTCTGGACATCCGTCCGTTTCCGCGTAACAGTGGCGCGGTGTAAGTTTACAAATGCTTATCGTGATTCTGTGATGGCGTATCGGTGACGTATACATGCACTATATAATACTACATCAAAGAGTAAAGTAATACTAAAGGAACTATACATGCTTATGTTGATTGATGACCTTAGCATCATTTTATCTGTACCTACGTTCGGTTACACGTATAATGCAGTTATTGAAATACTTTGGAAAATCCAAAAATACACCCCTCATAATCTTCATTTTTCACAATAAAATTGATTATTTGATAAACAACTAATAATGTATTGGTCTTACTAAGTAGTTTTCAATAAATCACATAGATAGCGCTAATTTCAAAAAGTACTGTGGTTTTCATGTCTTATACGCCATCTAGCGCTAATTTTAAGAAGTACTTCTATATTGGTCTATAGAAATAGTTCTCACGAAATAAGGATAGCCATAGCGCTAGTTTTAGTGTCGAATCGAGCGTAAATATTCACTATTTTTATTGTTTCTTTAATAACAATTAAACCACATCGAATTAGACCGTGAAAAGTGATAGGGCTCTAAACTAGTTTAAATAACAAAAATGGCATCAAAAATATCATAAGTGTTAAAAATAGTGTTTTTTCTTGATATGTGTGTGTATATATTATTATACAAGTGCAACATATGATAAATAGAGACATTTTAATTTTGAAAAATCAGTTGTTCTGCATGAAACGAGAGCAGTACCCACCTCAACGCTTCGCTTATGAGGCGTACAATATTGTTGCACAAAGGACGGCTGCCTTCGCTAAATATCCGCCAAAACGCATGAGAAAGTAGGTAGTAGGTACTAGGTAATATATGCGATCGTCTCGGAGTATCCACCAACACGCACGAGAAAGGACTAGGTAATGTATAATATATCCTGCCTTCCCCTACTATAAACAGCATCTAGTTTTTTTTATTACAAAGAATGTAGTGTGACTACCCTGTCGGATCCGACAAGGAAAGATCTTTCGCTTGGTAACAACGTCTATCTCTAGAAAGTACGTCTTATATGTTACTCAAAAGTTGTAATAAACTCAATGAAAAATACTAAAATGGGTTTACTTTAATCATTGAAACGCTTGAAAATATTTCGCTGTTGGCTGGAAGATTCAACAGCGCGTTGAACCTTAAATGATTGATGTTTAACCAAGGCTTATGCAAACAAGTTATGTAATATTGAAGGGCAAGATTTAAGCATTTAAGGAATTATATCAATGAAATTCATCTGTAATGTGCTGGACCTTTCTGGTAACTTAATATTATTATATAAAAATGGTTATATATTTTTATTATATCACTGACCCGTTGTGTCTAAAATCTCATACAAGTTTACGTATGGTCCGGTCACATTGAAAGACCGCGGTCCCCTAAGCAGACTTCTATTTTTGAAGAGCTTACTATGACGTAGACATTGTTGTAGTATCATAGTAAGTAGCACATCGTTCCAGCCTGTGCGAAACCTCCGGCGGACCATTGAAGTAATGTCACACAGTTCCAGCGGTACGCTAGTACAGGTGGAGAGACGGCACACGGCGGGTTTATTTAGTGGGTGAGGACCCCCCACTATCCTGTTCGTTGCCCTAAATGACAGGGTCTGCGGTTAGATAAATATTTTTCCACCTTAAAAAAAAGGCGAAGCCTTTGTGCGTGGATCAATCCAAAAAAAAGATAGGAAGGATTTAAACTAAGACAGCTTTGTTAAATTGACCGAATGAAATCTCTATAATTTTTGGTCGAGTAGTAGTATTTAAATACAACTTTTAACGTTTTAGTTACGTTGGTGAAGGAAAATATCTTGGAGAAACCTGCATGCTTAAAGATCTTCACGGCGAGTGAGATTGCCAGCCTGCACTGGACAACTAACTATAAACCTCTTTCTCTGAGACCAGACCAGACCCGTGCATAACATTGAGAGTAATGGATTGAAAAAAATACATTTTTTACTGTCATTTAGAGATTAAAATCTCTATTAAGTAATAACGGTGTATTCATGGACTTTGCGATAGTTGAATCCAAGCAGCAACAAAGTCGCCTGCAGAATCTAGTCAAATCTAGTAAAACAGAGACGATTTCGCATGAACATAAATAACTCCGGTACCTAATAAAGATATTTGATACTCAAAAAAACATGATCTTAAGCATTTTAAGATCAAATTAACGTTGAATTTATGTGTTGGCGGCACCGCTCTCGGTATCGAATTGCACACAGGTGTTCAATAATCAAATATTATAAATAAAGCTTCACTACTAATCAATTTGAATTAAATTATGAACCGTTTATTGTAATTTAAATGGGTGTCTCAAATTTATTTTCGTTTACCGTACATAAATTATACATTTGGATAACAAGACGGATTTGAACATGCTTTAATTGAAAACTGGCCGTACGACGTGGTTTCACCCACGTTATCGTTACTGCTCTGCCGCTGTAGATCTTAACATCACGTTATACAGCTTATGATCTAATGGAGAAGGAAATTGGTTTGGTGGTTTAAAAACTTATCCTTACTAATATTAAATGTAAAAGTGCGATTGTATGTTTTTTAAGCTATCAATCACATCGTTTTTACTGGACCAATCATCATGAAATGACTATAGACTATGTAGTCTGGACTATTTTTTGCTCAGATCAATAACGTAGAGGGACATTTTATGTTCAAGTTTACGCCGGTGAAGTCACGAACATAATCAAGTGGATTATAAAGGAGTAAATCTTTCTAAAATAATAAAAAATTGTGGATTTTGAATTATTTGAATTTGAACGTGTTTATCTATGTTTAAAAAGTCTATGTAACAGTTACTTACCTTTAGTTTTTAGTGTAAATATATGTCAGATAGATGCAAATTAAAATATTGGCGGTTTAACTGTTTTACGCAACGGCCATTTTGAAATACAAAACAAAGCTCAGAAAAACAATAAGGTTCGTTCACAAATCACGGATGCATTTAACTATACAAATTATAATCCTTGCATTACAAATGACGTCTTTAGTTCGGAAACGGTTGAGTTGTAACGTTTCATTCAGAAACGGGTATTATGTTTCAATTCCGACGTTTCAAGTCATAAACTTTTTTCTTTGATACTATGTCACAGTGTATAGGTTAAACTGTAAGTACCAGAGCGTTTTTCTCACACACAATTAACTGCA
The DNA here is from genome assembly GCA_948253155.1 of Leucoma salicis. Taxonomy (NCBI): domain Eukaryota; kingdom Metazoa; phylum Arthropoda; class Insecta; order Lepidoptera; family Erebidae; genus Leucoma; species Leucoma salicis. The sequence continues at coordinate 3,620,616 of OX411820.1, read as the reverse complement.
TAGAGTGTGTGAGGTCACAGATACAATTAGAGACTTTTGCGTTATCCACAAGAGTTCCAATATATTTTTGTTTTTAAATTTGTTGAATATCTACTATATTACAAAAAATACGAAAACATTTCCATAAAGCTGTTAAATTAGAATAAATTTATGCAAATTAATTACCCCAATTTACAATATAGTATGGCAACACCTGTGCACAGCATGCTACTCTTTTTTTATTAATAGTAATGTGATACTGACGAATTAGAGAGAGTTAATTATTTAGTCTGAGAAAATATATTGTAATACTAGACACTGCCCGCGACATCGTTCGCGAGGACAGTGGACATTGCAGAATCGGCTTAATCTATATACATAAAACAAAGTCGGGATCGGTACACCATTTATAACTCAAGAACGGCTCGATCCTTTTTTGTCTTCGCCCAGAATAACCATTAAAAGAATGGAAAAATTCACGAGAAATATAATATGTCGTTATTGTTTCCGCTAATAAAGTTAAAATAAAATTTATTGATTTCTAAGGCAGTACGAAGTTTGCCGCACATCGCACCATAATTATCTGTAGGTATGTCGAAACAGCTAAGAATCCCACAGGAACTCACCATTTTTCCGGACTAAACAACGTATGTCCGTTTCTGTGTTATATTATACATACATATGCAATTTCATGATCATCGATTCAGTAGTAACGCCGTGAAAGCGTAACAAAACAACAAGCGCTTATTGAACATTAGTCAGGATACCATCTTAATATAATTTAAATATGTATAAAGGGATGGCATGACTAGTAAGCAAGGAGAACCATTTAAAAAAGAAAAAAAAAACATCTTTATAAATTTTTCGTAGTTAAGAAGCAAGAACACTTTTTTAATGCTGCCAATACTAAAGAAATTTGAAAAGAGAATAAAAAAGTTAATTGACACGTTTTTAATGTTCTTCGTCGTATCCTGAAGTTATACTTTGTAAAAAAATGGCTAAAACGCTGCATTTGTTCTAAACATAATATATAACATAATGAAGTTTACATTATATTATAACTGGAAAAACCTCGATCGTCAAAAAGCTATTAATCATTACTATAATTGCTAATGTAATTAAGTACCTAAATTTAAAAACACTTTAAATGTATGTATTAACTTATATTTAGGGTAAGCGTGCCACGCGCGCTCTTATTTTAAAACGAATTGCTAATTAACCGACAAAAATAACTCTTACTCGTATCTTTACTCGATTATAAGTACAAATATACGATAAATTAAGTGTAAGTACAAATATACGATAAATTAAGTGGAATTTATAATAATAAATAGGGGAATAAATCAATGTCTAAATTACATGACATTTATTGAATGACATTAGTCATTTTAAACTAAACAAATGATAGAATCGGAATTTAAGTACACTGTATTTAAGACTGTATCATATGCGTTTATACGTGCTCTGTGCAGTGTGCCCCTGCATGTGCGCTCAATATGAATATGGACATCCAGCCTGATGCTGGAAGTTTGTTAGATACATTACAGTTTTAATTTAGACGCATCTGTATGTGTGTTTATAAGATAATACTAACGTTTATAGATATTTAGTACATTCATGTAATAGCAGGAATAATAAAATATAATCTATTGTGATAATAAGGAATATATTTGACTCTTTAGAAATAGATGCTCGATCAATATATCAATAATGCAAGTAAGAAGTTGGAATGAGAAATGTTTGATTGTATGTGCAGTCCCTTGCTAAAACCTATGATATAGTTGAAGTACTTCTCGGAAGGGCGAGTTGCGTGCGGTCGGGCCCGTGCGTTGATGTCTTTTGTATAACAATGCGAAATATTGACATACCTACTCGTATCAGATTTCTATATACGAATATTTCATTTATTTGGATAGAAACTTCAATATTCTCTTTTACTTGTTCTAATTTAGACGCATATCATTAAAAATATTCTATCTATGGATAGAGACCAGAGCATGTGTTAGGAAGTTGGCTAAGTTTGACGATCAATTTGGTCGTTTGTTTGACGATTTTCGTCTGTATGTTTGTTCGCGCATCACGCAAACTACTGAACGGATTTTGATGCAACTTTTATTTCTTGATTAGACTTAAAAACTGGTATACATTTTATCCCACTACTATATCGTGAACCTGAGACCTAAAAACTAGGCTGCGGCGGAGACGCGGGACATAGACTAGCTTTCCTATGTTTTCAAAATCTTGAGCAAATATTTTTAGATATTATTTATAGCATAGAAGTTTCTTAGACGCGAAACCAATAACGCGGTAACCACTGCATCTTTCAGATACTGTACTAACACTATAAAACGCATATAACCATTTCATTTACGGTATGGTAATAAATATAATAGCCTAACAGGCCTTAACGTTTACTTAAGGTTATAGACACACAAGGAACATATTTTGTTGCGCAACAATTTATTTTTATGTGCCGAATCAAGGTGTTTAATCCTAACACTAAACCAATTACATTTACAATTAGGTGCTCTAAGTGCTCTTAGTGCAGTGAATATTAACCTTTTTTCGCTAGGTTGTAGGTATGCAGCAGCTTGTCTGTGCCTCTTACATTACTCATTTATGATAATTTTTTTTTTATAACTTGACACTGGCAACAATGGCTTAGGCTGATTGCCATTATCAAAAAAGAAGAAGAAGAAGATAATTTTTTTTACAAGGGACATTGATGGTTCTAGTAATAAAATATTTTTTATTTTTTAAAGTAATTTACTGGCCATTAATATTTGGTTAATTCAATCAAACATTTATGTGCAAAAATATTTCACAACAGTAAAAACATCATAGGTCCCCAAGGTGCACTCGTCGTTAAGGCTTTAGCGCTATTTATGTGAGCATTCATCGTACACGGACGAATCGTTAATAATTTACTGTTTAAACAAGCACAACGTTACGGCCAGTTTATTGAGAAGCTTTTCGTTTTTGTTTTATTGCTTAAGGCATTGCAAAATACCGTACTTGCCACAAGGTAGTCTGTCGTATATTTGACGTTTGAGGAGTTCACCATTTTGTGTCACGTTCTATTGTCTATGGAAAATCTGTATTAAACAGACCATAGTCACATTTTTTCTTTTGAATGTGTGATAATAGAAATAGTTTGCTACGAATGGAATACGGATCCTTTTTGTTCCATTAAATTCAATGCACCTGTTATTTTAATCTTACATTACGGCTTGGGTGGATTCTACTCTAAAAAACGGTATTTAAAGAAAAAAATTATTAAATGGGAGTATTATTGCGACAGATTAGTGGTTGTTAATGGGTGGATGATGAATTGATTTAATGTTACTGTTTCTCAAAAGACGTGAGATAATTTGTTTTGTAACTGTTTTAAATAAGGATTACTAGTGTCTATTGTATTAATTTTGATGAGTAGTGATGAAAATTGTTGAAGATTGACAGATAAATGCCTAAGATTATGTAAAACATGTTGTCTATATGCCAACTACATGAGTAGGATGGAGAGGGATCATACAAATGTCAATCTTGATTGACCGTTATTTTACGAAGAGGACAAGTCGCAGGTTCAAATGGCTTGAACATGTTAATTTGTTAAAAGAAACACGTATGAAAAAGAGTATTGGTGTAAAGATGCGAAAGGGAATGCTCCGATGGTTGGGACATTTGGAAAGAATACCGGACGAGCGACTGGTTAAGAAGATATACAATGCTAAAGTGGAAGGCTATAGGCACAGGGGGAGACCGAGACTGCCCTACCTAGACCAAATCGGTCATGTATTGAAGGAAGGTGGAGTCAGGAGTCTCCGAAACCGGCGAACGTGTATGAAGAGAGCTATGAATGTTGAGGAAGCGAGAGATGTATGCAAGAATAGAACCTCTTGGCACTCTGTTCTTCCTGCCTACCCCGCAAGGGAAATGGCGTGATGATAATTAAGTAAGTAAGTAGAAACACGAAAAATATTAATCCATCCATCCATCCATCAGCCTTTCAACGTCCACTGCTGGACATAGGCCTCCCAAAGAGAACGCCACAACGAGCGGTCCCGTCATGGGGGATAATGCCGTAATCGCCACGCTTGGCAGGCGTCGGGTTGGCGATCGCAGTCGATGTTGTTAATATTCGAGGGAGTGCAGCTGCCTACTCCCCCGTTATTCCCTCAGTCAGCTCTTACGACTGCCGAGGGTAGAGAGGGATGGGACGATTCTAAAGCCGGCCCCACACGGCCTTAAAAATGTTAATATTTAAGAAAAGTTTACTTTAAAGTTCTAAAATCTCAATTTCTTTTATAATAATATATTATTTAAGAGAATTTAAATCAATATTAGAAAGGACGCTCTATTATAACGAAATCATCACAAGTGTTGCGTCATCCTTGTGACGCTGTTGGAGAAAGGTGCAGTAGAATGTAGAGCTTCTGATACCAATATGGGTCGTTTAAACGCTACTAACGGCCAGTAATAAATGTATACGAAACTTATTTTATATATAAACTATTTGATATTAAAAATTAAATAAAAATATAAAAGTTATGTGTGATTAAAATTTATAATGGAACCTCTACATTTGACGCCATTTTGAAAATGGCATCAATTCTTCTTATGATAAAATATAAACTTATTAAGTATTATAATGTTTATTAGAAATGTTGGTTGCATTACTCAACATAATTATGCTTAACGGCTAACTTTGAATATTTATGTATTATATTTTTGTAATTGAACATTTTGGATTATTACACGGCAGAAATAGCCAAACCCTCTATGGCTATTTATGTTATAGAATGTATACTTTATAGGACTTTAAAATATTTATAAGTTTTTTCGACAATGGTCTTTGTGGACAGTTATTATTTTAGATAACTGCAATTATACAGCATGTTTTAATTTTAAAATTAGTACCCACTTTAACAAAAAGCATTTTTATAACTTGAATATAATAAAAGATTTGTGAGTATAAAATTGTCAGTGTTATAAAAAGAATTGATGAAACAAAACAACAGAAAAATTTCAATGTATTTTTCTTGATTATCTTATTCATGATATTTCCATATACGAATGATTTATTTTCTGAGCGGAATGAAATTGCAATTTTGTTTTAATATTTTCTTGAAAGAAGCGTCTTAAATATGTAGACTCGATAATGATGAATAACTTGGTGTTCAACGTGAATCTTTTTCTTGGAGGATGGGCGGATGATCATGGCGTGGGCGATCCTTTACACCCGATAAAATGATAAAAAGACATGATTCCTTATCGCGCTGATAACATTATTTAATATTTGATAAAGTTTGATCTTGTCAGATGAAACTTAAGAGCTAATTATTATTCTAACAATTTCAATTAAATTTTTATTTCACTTAACGAAATTTTTGTATTTGGTTTTGAAATTGTTCTATATTTTATTGTTATAATTTTTTGAAATTGTTCTCTATGCTGCAAGGGAGATGGCGTGATGATAAGTAAGTAAATTTTTGGATACACCAAAATATTGAACTATATAGGCATGTGCCATATATAATATAATTATGGTGCTACACAGTTTATGTAAGAGATAGAATATATCTTATCAATGATGACTGATTCCGAATGATTTGAAGGCACGGCCATCAAAAATGACAGATTTGACTGATAACATTATTAAAAAACGTTAATATAATAATCAATAAAAAAATAATAAGCCAGCGTTTCTCAAAATTACGGCGATATTAAAGTTTTTTTTTAAATTTAACATATTTCCGACGTTTTTGAGAACTGTGTGATATTACTAGTAATCATTTTCATGTTCTTAATATTCAAAATTCACTTAAATACATAAAGAAATACTCTCTAGAACTATCTGTGAATGTCCATTTGGAACCAAATGTTGTTTGCAAACAATATAAAGTTAAAACAAAACAATGCTTACTTGGAAGTAAGTTAATAGGTATCACTTGATATAATACTGCACGCTTACTCACTAGTTCCATTTGGACACCCACAGGCTTCATTTTGTATTGTAAAGTTATTAGTTTTTACTCACTTTTTTATAGAGTATTGGTAACACAACACCAAAAATCCACCGTGATTTGCGAGCGTCAACGCGAGACGGGAGAGAAACGTGCGTACGGTCTGACGAACGATACTTAATTGAGCGCCGGTGAACTTCTCGTAATAAATATACGAGTAGTTGACGTCTGCAACCAATCAGAGGGCGTGACGTTGGAGGGAAATTAACTTTTTTTACAGTAAGTTTTCCAAAAGTTTACAGACCTATTTTTACGAGAGTTTTGTTTTTTTTATTTCACTTAAGTGATACCTACTTGGCTCTATGACTCAATACAAATTGGTTTCCTTGTAGAAAGGGGCGTGTAATTAAATATAACCTTCTAGATTTTTACCTGTGAAAGGTACATCAGTTGTATACATATTTAGACTATGATGCAAACGAATATTTATTTATGATCCAATGTTTCTCAATAATTTTAACTTACATTGTACTACGTATTTATTGCACAGATTGCATGGTGGTAGGCCGGTATCTTGTGTGAATGTTGCGGATTTGATTATTATGCAAAATAATCGTGAATTATATATTAAATTGTGTTATTAGTTCTATCTTTGATTGTGATTTGAGTCTCCTTATTAAATGTTTGTGTCCCTCAACACAGATAATGGGAAATTTAAGCTATAATATTTATAATATTAAAGATCCATCTTTATTTATAATAACTATTACATATTAAACACAAAGTGAAAAATGTGAAATCGAATATAACAATCACGAGCAGGATTTGAACCTGCATCTCCTGGAATACCATCCCAAATTCCAGAGATGTTAAACATCGATGTACCGTCCAGATGCTTTGCCAATTCAGCCATCGTGACAATTGCTCCTGACTGCTAATTTCGATAACACATTCATACTTAACGTCTTTGGGTGACGCCTGCGCCATATGTCGGCAGTATTTTCATACATTATACCGACCAGATAAACTTAATTTTACAATTAAAATTTTTACCTAATAATGACGCAAACCCTATAAATATTTAAATATTTTTATATATGTTTTTAGCATTTGACATGCTTAGCACTATACATTAAACACAAAGTGAAAAATGTGAAATCGAATATAACAGTCACGAGCAGGACGTATCGTGCATGCTACTTTGCTATTATCACATTCTCCTCTATCTGTGAGAGTGCGGATTGGCAATCTTAGGTTATTCTGTCCAAAGATAACCGGGATTGACAATCCGTGGGTGAGTGGTGGGCTCTCCTCCTAAAATCCATTCTATAATAGTAACAATGGACTTCCGCCAAGTGTCGCCTCATTCAATTAATTATGGTTAAGCATGTCAAATGCTAAAAAAATATATAAAGATATCAAAATATTTAATATTTCATCCACATAATATTTATTAAAAAAATATACAAACTCAAACACAGCCGTGTTGTGTTGATTCAAATCCCTCTACATAAATATTATTTGTGCATTATGATATTGCGTAAATACTTGTGATCATTAATAACTGAAGATATCGGAATCTGATCCCAAAAAAGTTTGGATATAGGCTTGAAAGATGATGATACGGTATATTATAATGGTTTTGTATTGCTATTCAATATAATACAGAAACGTGGGTATTACATATATAGGTAGGTTTATAAACATATAACATAAATTTCGTCGATTGCTCTAGCTAAATCCGTAACCGTTATCATGCGATACCGTACGTTTTCAGCATTCATGAATTCCTCGTACTTGTATGATTTGGAATGAACCACCTGTAGCGGTTTTCCCCGGGCTATACATGTCTATTTAAATGGGGTTATGGAGAGCACTATTTCCTTGGTAGGCACTGGTTTGCTAGCTGAGGCCGCGGGTGGATGGACCGGGGAACGTTCGCCACCCGTAATGCCACCCACGAAGGTGCGACGCTTCAGTGCCCGGAATTGTAAGCCGCCAGTGGACCACTGAAGTAAAGTCTTCGAGTACCAGTGGCCCGCCAGCATAAGTGGAGAGAACACGGCGGGCTTATTTAGTGGTCGAGGGCCTAACACTACCCTGTTCGATACCCCAAACGACGGGGTGTAGTGTTTGCACGGTCCATCTTTTTCGCGAATTGAATAGAAGCAAGATTTCATTAAAAAAATGTTAAAGAAATGATTTGGCGATAAAAGTCATTGTTGTAATGTTTTATTTAATATAATACATCACATGCTGTCAGTGCACACGCGTGCTGATAAGTAGTGATACAATTCTGTTTGATAAAGCAGACATGCTCCATGACCTTCATAAAGCTTACGTCGGCAGGCGAGCCATAGCCCGCCTGATAGTAAGTGGTAACTGCTGTATGGACGCAGCAATAAAAGGAGCACGCTGTTAGGAACATTTCTACCCGCCTTAACAAAAAAAAAAAAACAAAAAAAGGCTCTGTTTCTCAACAACCGACAGGCTTTGATATGATTCTGTCGTCTCAAAGTGTGAGGGATTTAGGACACCATGCTGGCCTAGGGCGACTTCCATACTCAAGCTGTGAAGAACTCTCTAACGCATGCAAGTTTCCTCACATTGACTTCCTTACTGGACACTGATAATTTGTCGACAAATACACACATTCATTATTAATTACATTCATTTCCAAAAGTCAAGAGATACATTCCAAAAAAAGCCTGCACTAGAATATAGTTGCTGTGTAACAGGGAATGAGGCCGTGTGGGGCCGGCTTTAGAATTGTCCCACCCCTCTCTACCCACGGGAGTCGTAAGAGCCGACTGAAGGAATGCCGCGGGAGTGGGCAACAGCACTCCCTCGAGTATTAACAACATCCACTGCGATCGCCAACCCGCCTGCCAAGCGTGGCGATTACGGCATTATCCCCCGCTCGTTCACGTACGCAACGTTCAGAATTAAACAACGATAGTAATATTCAAATCCTTCACATTAGTAGAGCAATTTTATTGGAAACTCTTATTAGTAAATTAATAAACACACTTTTCGGCTTACAATTACATCAAATGCATGTCAAGTCACTGATAAAGAGTAGTATTTAATGGATAGGAGGCTGTATCACCCCATATGGGACCATTTCACTGATAAATCAGATAGCAGTTTCAAAGTCCATTTAAGAAAAAGTGTTTATAATTAAAAAAAAAAAACACATGCTCAGATAGTTCAGTGCTTTGAGTTGATGTTGTTACAGCGAGTATTGTTAGCGAGTATTGTATTCCCATATAGGATAAATATCCAGATAAAATATCTAATAGTATGACGAGGTGTCTTTCTAGTCGAGTACGTAATGGTATAGCGATTATAAAATCGCTTGTCTCTGATAAGAGTAGTCTTTAATGGACAGGAGGCTGTATCACCCGATACAGGAGCCTTTCACTGATAAATTAGATAGCAGGTTCAAAGTCCGTTTAAGAAACATAAAAAAAAAATCTTCAGATAGTTCAGTCCTGAGTTGTTGTTTTTACAATGAGTATTTATAGTTCTATTCTCGTAGGATACGCCAGTATTCTGAGTCGAGGTATTATACTTTGTGCTTGTGTATAGTATGTTTGTAAATGTCATGAAACGTGGAATTCTATTTTTTGTTAAGAGTTGTTATGTTTTTAAGAGAATATGGTTGATATAAAATTTAACTAACCCTGCGGCGAAACCTTTCACAAAGTTGTGCAGATACTAATAAAGACACCATGACGATAACAGAAATATATAAAAAGAAAGAAAGAAAAAAGAAAATTAATTTTATTTTACAGTGTCGACGTACAAAAAATCTTAAATTAAATATTTAGGCATTTCATAACCGATTGTATATCGCTTCTGTATCAATAAGGACCGCACTCAGCATATTGCTATGTTAGGTAAATTAACACAGCGCTGGTTTTCAGTGCGAACTTATGTGCTAGTGGCGCACGGACGCCAAAGTTCAGAGTACCAGATGTCCTCAACATTACTTAAAAAGAAAAATATATTACACCTCCGAAAAACATTAACTTAATTATCTTACAGATTTATTAACTTAATTATCTTACAGACTATGCACACGTTAATCACTATATAAGAAACCAAAGTAAACTTAATACTACTTATGAATTACACACGCCATCCACAACAAATCACGAATTTTTTATCTGACTGTTTTTTCCGGCCAATCCCAGGAACGGCTGAACCGATTTGGACGGGACTTTATAATTGAAGTTTAGAAGTACGGAGTACCTATACTACCTGTAGTTTTTGCTCGAGTAATAATTGTCTTTTTAAATGTAACATAAAGGTTTCCTTTTTTTTAGACACCTAAGCGGCGGATCTAACCCATTCCATATGTGAGTGGCGGCATACTTGAAGCAACCTCTAAAGGCTGCAGTTTTGTGTTCTGGTATCATAAGTGGACGAGACATAGTACGAATAATGTGTAAGGAGTGATCCTGCCCCCCCCAGGTCAACTTACTGTGCTTGGGGCGGGCAGCGCCGTGAACTCGTCGCGGCAATAGGGGGGGACCTCTCGCTGCCGAGCGTCGTTAGAGCGATGCTTGGCAGCGACAGGAACTGGGCCGCGGTCGCTGCCTTCTGCGACGAGGTCATCTCGCGGAAGGAAGCGGCGGAGAGGGCCAGGGAGGCTGATCCTTCCGCAGACCCGAACCGCCGCCAGCGACTGGGGCGGCGCAGGCGTGAGTATTTGCGCCTAATGCCGCCCTAGCTGAGGCTGCGGGTGGATGGACCGGGGAACGTCCGCCACCCGCAAGGCCTCCCGCGAAGGTGCGACGCACTGTGTGCGGGTGCGTCGCTCAGAAGCGGGTACCCGAAATGGTAAGCCGTAAGTAATATGCATTTTATAAATTTCCTGCTATATATATCTGATATTTTTTTAATTTATTCGTTGAATTCTAATAAGAATGCACTTCGCTAGTACCTAACAATATAAGCACTAACAGTAGCCGTTATTAAACATCAATGATAAATATTATAGTATTGTTTATAGTCAAAATTGTAATTAAATATCTGAAATAAATTTAAATATTTCGACAATAAACTACGTCTGATTGCTTCGCAGAATTGCAGATCAGTGAACTACTTTAACAACTAATTCAGAAAAAACACGCTATTTAACGAATTTGTCTGGCACTAACTAGTCTCAACGGCAATATTAAACAGGGCATTTATTAATCAACAACATATGCAAAAATAGCTCTTAATATCACTTGTCAGTCACGAGCAATGCTCTCATTTGCCCCAGCTTCGCAGAAATACAATCACGATGATAGAGATATTTTAAAATATAATCAGGGGCCGTACAATGTATCTCACTAAATCGTATCGACATCGTATCGTCTCGCTTGTGATTGGTAGAGAAACCGATGCGTGATATCGCAATAATCCCTCGGCCAATCACGGTGGTCTCTCAACCAATTACAATGACACGATGCGATGTCGATACGATTGAGTGAGATGCAATCTAACCACCCAAGATATGATAACGATGTTGTCCGTGTGGTGACGGACTAAGAATACAAGTGTCACCACCCCCATCCTTCCCTGCGGGTGTCGTATGAGGCGACTAATGGAAGTAAGCAATTATGACCCATTGCATTACTGGTGGTAGGGCTGGGTACTAAGTGAGAGCTACTTGCTATCGGGCCCGAACGGGTCGGTACCACCGTCTCCTGTGTGACCGGTCGTGAAGCACGTTAGTGTGTTTTGGCTGTAGCAGAAGATAGCCGTTTATTCTTTCATTTCACATCTGAGAAATGAAATTTTGCGCAGCGGCTTGACTATACTTTCGGTATAGTTGAGTTCATGAGTGACGGTTACTACTTACCATTAGGTGGCCACGGTCGAAATAGCAATAAAATAATAAACGTAACAGTTACAACAATGAGTAGGTCCACGGTATCCCACCACCGAAGGAATGTAACATAGCTCTAGTGGCCCGCCAATAAAGGCGGAAAGACGGCACACGGCGGGTTTCTTTAGTGTGAAGGCCCACACTACCCTGTTCGTTGCTCCGAACGACAGGGTGTGTGGTTAGGCACATTTTTTCCCGCCGTTAGCCAGTTTTCAAGTATAATCAAGGCCTTTCAAATAAAAAAAGATGCATCAAAAACCGTTTTAGTTTTTGCGTGATGCGCGAACAAACAAACAGATAAACAGACAAACAACAAAAATTAAAAAAAAAATGTTTTGTATTTAGACTCGCCTATACAGCCTATTACAGTAATTTTTTCTCAAATATCTTGAATGTACAGACACATTTGTTAAAGTTTTATAATAGTATATAGATATAGATGTATCACAATATTTGCTTACTATAATTATATGCTTAACTCTTCTAAAGAGTTTCGTATCAAAAAAATCGATTAATCTTTCTCTTCTTCTACTACACTTATACTCACTTGTAATGGATTAGGGTTTTTTACCTGTGGTAACACACGAGTCAACGGCACAACTGATGTTATAATTGTGTAGCTTCCTAACGACTTTTATATAAGGACGTGTTATAGACTTTCAGGAAACCGTATTAGCAAAAATATTTTGATGCAACTGCCTTGAGACGAAAGCAGTACTCCTTGAGGTCAAACCTGGGTTTTATACATATAATTTGAGTACAATAGTTCCTTATTTACGAATTAGACTTATTTATTATTTCATTATTTCAATAACATTAACTCAGTCTCACCGCATATAATTTCAATAGTCTTTGTAATTAGAAAATTTGGCCTTGAATCTCTTGTATTCTCGTTAAATTTAATCCTCATCCAGGCAAAATTTTTAGATTTATAAAACACTAGCCTTTGCCCGCGGCTTCGCCACAGCCAAAAGCTAGTTTTTAGGCTATATCTCAAGTTTCTGATATAGTAGCGGGATAAAATGTACCAGTTTTTAAGTCTAATCAAGAGCTACCATATAAAAAAGTTGCATCAAAATCCGTTGAGTAGTTTTTGCGTGATGCGTGAACAAACAAACAGACAAAAAAGTCTTAAAAAAATCGTTTTGTGTTTAGACACGCCTATATAGCCTAATACAGTATTTTTTTCACAAATATCTTAAATGTGTACATTCGCTTCACCGCAGCCAAAAGCTGGTTTTTTGGTTATATCTCTGGTTCCCGATATAGTAGCGAGATAAAATGTATACCAGTTTTTAAGTCTAATCAAGGTCTTTCAAATAAAAAAGTTATATCAAAATCCGTCTTGTAGTTTTTGCGTGTTGCGCGTACAACCAAACAGATAAACAGACTAACAGACAAAAATTCTAAAAAAAAATGTTTTGGGTTTAAACACGCCTATATAGCATATTACAGCCATTTTTTCTCAAATATCTTGAATTTACAGACATAGCTCTGTTACAGCTTTATAATAGAGTATAGATAGACAAGGTTAATTATTAATATAAGCCATATGCATATAAGCCTATGATACTATCATTTAACCTTGATCCTAAGTAAGAATTAGATTTTACGGAATCAGAAGCGTCCCAAAATATTTACACATAATATCAACAAGATTTTATTTGTTGTCATATCACATACATCATTACGTTACATAAATACGTGATTATGACGTAAACATGACGTAAGTACATGACACATTTTTTTTTATTAAGAGAAACGTTATCTATGGACTATAAAATATGGTTCTGAAACAAGAGCCAAGACTTCCGTCTAGAATAAATATCTAGTATACTTACAAAAATATTTATAACTAGCCTTTTTAGGTTATATCTCGGGTTCTCGATATATTAGCAGGATAAAATGTACCAATTTTTAAGTCTAATCAAGAGCTATCAAATAAAATAAAAAGTTGCATTAAAATCCGTTCGGTAGTTTTTGCGATAAACAGACAAAGATATAAAAAAAAAATGTGTTTAGACTTGCCTATTTATAGCCTAGTATAGTACTTTTTTTATCAAATATCTTAAATGATACACACATCTCTACTCTTACTACAGCTTTATAATAGTTAGGATTATTTACCGTGTACCTATTTGTCTGATTTTTCTTAAAGTGTTTTTTGTTAATACACGGGTTTTAACAAGAACTTTGTTTTTTAAATCAAAATAAAACAATTAAATCAAAATTATTGTATTACAATAAGTAAGATTTAGCAATTATTAATGACAAATAATATCTGATAAATGTCCACCACGACCTCGGTTACAAATGTCGATTCTTTCTTCAGATTTTAATAATTTTTTGACAAAATGGTGGGTTTATTTCGTTAATCACTTCACAAATTTTGAGTTTTAAGCTGCAATCGATTGGATTGGCTTCGACTTTCGACTCTGCTTTTAACATAACCCCACAAAAAATAATCCAGCTGTGTTAAATCACATGTTCGAGCTGGCCACTTAACAGTTCGTGAAATTATGCGATTGGCAAATTTAGTTTGCAATAAATTCATTGTTTCGGTGGCTGTAACCGTGACCGTGGTGGATATTTATAGGATATTATTTGTCATTCATAATTGCCAAACCTTACTTATTGTAATACAATAAAAAATTTAATCATTATCATCTAAATTTATTGTTTTATTTTGATTTAAAAAACATAGTTCTTGTTGAAAAACCCTATATAATAACCAAAGTCGCGAGTATCGGCTATATTAAATCGAAATAAAGGAGTAATTAAGCAATTAATCTACAGAAATAATGCTGGATAAAAGAGAACAGTCAGCGACTGACCTGCAAACCTTAGTCGACTTCTTTGTCATTAACAAAGATTGTAAGCAACGGGGCCTACATGTGAATGTGAGCAAAACCAAAATAATAGTCTTTGGAAAAGAAGCCAGTACAGATGTCAGAGTAACAATAGGCAATGGTGTGCTAGAACAAGTAGATGAATATGTATGCATATCTTGGATGTGGATTCAGACAGGCACACCATTATGGGAAATATAGTGAACAGAGCATTGGGACAGTTTTTCGGCAGCCACCGCCTCAGCCAGAAGGCACGTGTCACATACACAACGCAGCGCTTGTCCCAATATTTTTATATGGAAGCGAGAGTTGGGTATGCAAAAAGCAACATGAGAGTAAAATCAACGCGGTCGAAATGCGATCTCTGCGAAAAACCTGTAGAGTTAGGTTAACTAACTAGACCAAATCAGTCATGTATTGAAGGTAGGAACGAAGGAGATTCAGGAGTCTCCGAAACCGGCGAGCGTGTATGGAGAGAATTATGAATGTCGAAGAAGCGAGAGATGTATGCACGAATAGAGCCATTTGGCACTCTTTTCTCTCTGCCTACCCGTAATGTAAATACATATATTTATTTATTCATTTATCTACCTATAAACAACGACGTTTCGACGTTCAACGTTTTTTCTAAACCACGCAACGGATTTCAAAATGGTTTTCAGTGGATTAGACATTGAGTTATATCATCAATGGGTTTAGATGAATTTTTCGAGAAAGGGTTATTTATAGTGTATCCTCATTATTTTTATTAAATAAAGTAATTCCATGTATTGCAAAGATATCGTGTAAACTCTATTAGATACACACGCTGCCATCAAATCTAAGCGATAGTTCAAAATAATGGACTGTTTGTAGTGTTTTAAAATACCTAGAGATACCTATTTTAATACATTGCACCCGTGCTGGATCGGAAACACACTACAATATACAATTTAATAAATAAAATCCAAATTATTATAAAGCTATTATAGTCCCTTTGATACAGAAAATGGTATCGAAATCGTATCGTCTCATTGTGACCGGTGAGAGTCACGGTGATCCCTCGACCAATCACAAAGACAGGATGAATAAGGATACGATTTTGTATGCTACATTCTAACCCCCAGAGCCAGGTCTCTACATTTAAAATATAATATGTCGTTGTGAAAAAAATTGTGTATTACAAGTATCTCTGAACACGACATTTTTTTTAATTTCTATCTGTCTGTTAGCATATCATGCAAAAACTTCTAAACAGATTATTATGAACCTTTTTTTTTCGTTTTATAAATTTTGATTGGACTCAAAAACTGGTAGTATACCATTTTATCCCGCTATTATATCGGGAACTAAATATATAACCCAAAATCTAGTGGTCATTATAAAAAAAACATGTCAAATGTATTATAAATATAATATAAAAATGTAGTGAGTATAATAAATATATTAAAATTAACACGAAAGTCCATCACACACGTAGCTCTATAAACATCAAGCAAGGCATTTTCTATACGAATTTTCAAGTGACTGCACATGCAGCTATAATATATTTCTATAGCATCACTAATTTATAACGTAATTTACATTATAGTATGGTATATTAATATATATTATAGCAACGTGTGTGACAGGTTTGAATGTAACAAAAACATATTTATATTTAAGCAGTTACTAAACCGCGAATAATCATTAACTGTGTTTTTATAAATCAAATACTTAATTATCAAAATAGCTGACGGTAGCTCTGACCACTTATTGAACAGGTTTGACTATGACGATGTTGGGTAGCCCGGCGCCCCGCACACGACACAAGGATAATAACACAACACATTAATTATTTACTTTATACCTATTTAATTATAAATTTACATAATATAAGAATTGGAGGAAAATGTAACACCTGCAATAAAGAATTTCCAAATAGGTCTATCTATCTGTCCTACCTATTTGAAAACTGAAGTAGGTAATGTCCCACAGTTCCAGTGAGCCCCCAATATATGCAGAGAGAAGTGACGGCACACGGCAGGCTTATTTAGTGGGTGAGAGCCCCACACTATCCTGTTCGTTACCCCGAGCGACGGGGTCAGAGGTTAGGTACATTTTTTCCAGCCTTAACAAAACAAATACCTATAGGATAGGGTACATTTCTTCCGAAAAACAAAAAGGATAGATAGAAATGTGAACTAGAAAAAGATTACTGTGCGCGAGGACTGAAATTATCTTCTGCAACACCGGTACAAACGATTTGCCGCTTCAGCTATCGTAGCAGTTGTACTTTTTAAAGTTTCGCGTTTTATATTCATTATAACACATTTAACGGGTCTATACGCGCATTAAACTTACTAAAATACTATTATTTTGACTAACCTTGACGTTTTGGCTGAGTTGCACCAGCCGTGTTCACGACTAGACTCTCGTCTACTCGTGTATAGATCCGTTAAATGTGTTATAATGAATATCGTAGCAGTTGCCTGCAAGTACCAATTTTCTTTCTTTCTATTCGTTCGTCAAGACATTCTACCATCTATCGGATATATTTTCATACATTGTTCCGAAAAGGTAAGTTTCATTATTACAGTTAAGAGTCGTATCAAAATATGACAAGGCCCTAATAAATATGTTATCTTAGATTTCGTCATCGATTCTTAAGTCTCCTATTGTAGGCCTACTCCAGTGGAGGAGACAGAGATATTGGGAGTATAAATACCCACCATAATGTTACAGCCACTTTTATAAATCATTACCAGTCAGGAACTGGTTCAAGGAATGTTCTTTCATTAAAAAAACATATTTGTGTAGTTGCAGAATTCCACAAATAGATATTGTTGTTTAAGCTGAATTTACAAACATAATTAGTTATAGTAAATAGTTTGGAAATGTGCCCGGTAGACGGCAATAGGCTCGCCCCCTATTACGTGGGACTTAAACACAGCTGGAGAACCGTGGCTGTGTAATACACCTCTGCCTACCCCTTCGGGGAATACAGGCGTGATGCTATGTTTTTTACAAACATAATTAACATGCGGCTGTTAATAAGTATACCAAGAATTAAACAATAATTTGGTAGACACAAAAATGTTGTATGTGAGAAACACGTCATATTTAAGCTTCTCTATTTAATAAATTGAAGAAAGAATATTATTTTACCTACTAGCCTTTGCCCGCGGCTCCGCCGCAGCCAAAAGCTAGTTTTTGGGTAATATCTCAGGTTCCCGATATAGTAGCGAGTTAAAATGTATACTAGTTGTTAAGTCTAATCAAGAGCTATTAAACAAAAAAAGTTGCATCAAAATCCGTTCAGTAGTTTTTGCGTGATTCGCGAACAAACAACCAGACAAACAGATAAACAGACAAACAGACAAAAAATCTAAATAAATTCGCTTGGTATTCAGACACGCCTATATAGCCTAAATCGGTAATTTTTTCTCAAATATCTTAAATGTGCAGACACAGCTCTGTTACAGCTTTATAATAGTACCTATATAGATAGATATATTAGAATGTTTTAAATATTACTAACATGACCACATCCCTATACCAATCGTTCATTTATCCGGATTAAAGAGTACTTAGCGCATGTCCTTTTGTGTTCTAGACTATATTTTTGTCCGTGTGGTGACGGATTAAGAATACAAGTGTCACCACCCCATTCTTTCCTACGGGTGTCGTATGAGACGACTAAGGGAAGTAAGCAATTGTCATCCATTGCATGACTGGTGGTAGGGCTGGATACAAGTGGGAGTACCCACTTGGTATCCGGCCCGAGCGGGTTGGTACCACCATCTCCCGTGTGACCGGCCATGAAGCACATCGTTGCGTTTTGGCTGTAGCAGGAGATAGCCGTTTACATTTTATTTCATCTGTGAAATGAATTGGTGAGCAGCGGCTTGACAATACTCTCGGTATAGTCGAGTCCATGGGCGACGGTTACCATTTACCATCAGATGGACCGTGGCTCGTCTGCCACTAAATGCAGTAAAAAAATAAAATAAAAATGTACCTATACTAAATTCCACGATAATCAGTTTAGTAGTTACAGATGAACAATAACAACAAAAAAACATATTTTACACATAACATCGTATTAGGAAGGACGATACAGATTAATGCTTTGTGGCGAAAAAAACTTATGCTACTTTAAGAAACCTGTACACACGCTTATGTGACGTGCATATCTATACTAATAAATGGAGAGCCGGTTTGTTTTGTGCGGCTATACTGCGAAAACTTCTGAACCGATCGGAATAATACTTATACCATATGCAGCGTGTTCCGGAGAAGGTTTTAGTATATGTTATGTTGGTGATTACTTATCCGGAACCTATATTTTTGATGTGAAACATCTAATGCGGAGAGAGGGTAAAACTGGCTGCCGCCGGCGGACCGCTGAGGGAATGTAATATGGTTGCAGTGGCTCGCCAACAAAGGCGGAGAGACGGCATACGGTGGGTTTATTTAGTGGGTGAAGGCCCCATACTATCCCGTTCGTTGCCCCCAACGACGGGGTCTGCGGTTAGGAACAATTTTTCCCGCGTTAACAAAAATAAAGGGGTATAATAAAAATGAAGTGACTGTTTGTAACGTCTAAATAACAGCTTTTTACTAAATGTATTCGACATTATATACGCTACCTATACACACCATTTTTTAAAGTTTTTGTTTGTTTGGCTGTCTGTTCCGGCTAATCTCCGAAACGTCTGGACCAATTTGGACGGAACTTCCATTAGCAGATAGCTGTTGCTATTAGGATTCTGCACTAAAAAAGAAAATAAATAAATTCCACGCAGACGAAGTTGCGGGTATCAGCTAGTTCTTAATGTTTTTCAATGTTATTAATAATAATATAGTGTTTAAAATTTAATGTATTACCATATGTAACTTTTCTTTACTCATACAGAACCGATATATTTACAAGAAAATATATCATAAAAAACTTCATTGAATCTCGATTTCCAGTTTAATAACTCAAAAACTGACAACTTGAAAGAATTTGCCGTAAATTCCAATAGGATTTAGAAATTAAAAAAATATGAAAATTGTATTTAATATACATAATTAGTTTGATATCTCTACTATTTTTGAGAAGCGTCTCCTTGTACTCAAACTCATTGCAAACAAGGAAATATGTCATGTATTTACACTCATTAGATAACATATAACATACATACATTCTATCATAGACAATAATATGCATATACAGGAATGGTCTTCTACAATTTTTTTGATGATACGCAGGGAAAGACCTTACTATAGGATTTGGAGACTGCCGCATATGTGACCTCTTAGTAGAAGATGTTCTAACCTTGTGGACTTAAGTTCGTCTAGTAATCAAGACGTTTCCGTTTCAGGCAATTACGTAACCACTAGCTATGCCCTGTGGCTTCACCCATCTTTTTATTTAAAAGAAATCTAATTATTTAAATCCTTATAAATATTATAAATGCGAAAGTGCGTTTACTAGTTGATGTGAAAACATTTAATGCGAAGGGAGGGTAAAACCGGCTGTTGGCGCCAATTTATTTAATTGTTTTAACGCCATCTGTTGACAAAAGCGTCTAACTAGGAAGTATAATGTCAATCAATAAATCAATTATTTCATCTATATATAAAGAGAGGGCGCTTACCAAGAATTATGTAAGACTCGAATAATATTTGAAGAAGGAAAGAAAATCAATGTTTTCACATCTGCGAGACGTCCCGTGACGGCTCATTTTTTTACTACTACCCAACGCATTTGGTATGTATGCCAAATATAGTCCAGAAACTTTTTTATTTATATTCTAACCTCGTTAGGGACGTTGTCGCGGGTGAGTCTAGTAAATTATAAATTTGTTAACACGGCTAAGTTTTTCGGAGCAGCGCCATCTATATTATATATCTATCTATTTCTAGTTTTGTAGTATCAGTTGAATTATTTGATTATTCATTATTTTTGGTTGGTCCTCAAGGGTCGTACCGTTATGTCAAATAGCCTATACGACCTTCTTCAATAATTGAGCATGGATTACGTTGATTCAACTTATCGATTCCTGTCAATTCGCAATATCGATAAGAAATATCATCACAATCATGAATGAAATATATCTTTAATAAGTATCACAGTGTACTATCATTGAAATATCACACTTGTACATTCGTCATTTGAAGATGATTCGTTGTTGTCAATGATTAACAAAATCGTGATTGACAGGTTAGTTATATATATTTACTCACACACTTCACATACGATTAAGAAGGTAGGTAGCGTATAGTTTATCATTGTATAAGACCAATGCTGCCCATATTTTCATGTGAAAATTAATTATTAATCTTATATCCAAATTTTCAGTTTGATAGAATATCTATTGGGATAAAACCCTTACTTACAAAACTGAATTTGTTTTTTGACGTGATAACGTCTTATAAATCGAATGCCGGCTGCACGCACGAAACAGTCTCACATTCCGAAAAATGATGACGATGTTTATGGAACCCTCAGAAAACATATATGACGTTATCACGTAAAATTATCGTCCGTAAACCGATTTTACAAACAACGCGTTGGTCGTTAAGACAAATGTGATGAGAAAATTGGGTACGACCGCAAGGGAGTACGATAGCTCAGTGGTTTAGAGCACTTCCCCGGAAAGGAAGGGACGCAGGTTTGATTCCCGCTCGTACTAAAGTTCTCTTTTTCCTCATTCACAAATAATAATTTGTACTTTAAAAAGTATCTGAGTATGTCAGGTGCTAAAAATATCAAAAAGACAACCATACAGTTTTATTTTATATTACGCAAACAAGCATACGGCCCACTCCGGTAAGCGGTTACTATTAAGCGTATAGACGCTAGCGATACCAGAGGCATTACTCGCACGTCGCCAAGAATAGGTATAGAAGGTGGAGATGAAGTATAATGAATAACTATGACATAGGCTACTTGATACCCCGGAAAAATGTACGGTTCTCAGGGGATAGCTACTTATGTACCTACCATAGACTGATGGATTTATATCTAGATGCCGCGGGCTCTAGCTATACATATATGTAAAGTATATGATTCTTTTCATAGATATTACTGCACAAATGGACAGATGGTGGAGTAGTTTAGATACCGGCCTTCCGCCAGAGTGTTGTCGGTTCGATTCCCACACAGGACAATTCTTTGTGTGATCCACAAATGGTTATTCTGAGTCTGGGTGTACTTTGTGTCCGTGAAATTGTGTGTTGGTAAAGTCGCCCGCGATACAAGGGTTATGCCTTAATTTTTTTTATTGAGTATGGTGGCACACAAGCCACGGCCTACCTGATGGTAAATGGTAACCGTCGCTCATAGACTGAACTATACTGGAGCACTGTCAAGCCGCTGCTCACCATTTCATCTCACAAAAGTTGAGGGTGTTGTGTAAAAAAACTGAATAACGTTTGACTCGTCCAACCTTTGATGAAAAACACCGAATGGAATAATCCACAGGCCATTTAAACAGTACCCCAGACGTTAGTTTTCGTATGTCTTGGATTTTACCTACAATAATAATTTAATAATTGCCATACAATTATTCCAAGAGCGATGGAATATTTATTAATTTGTTTTTGTATTTGTTTGCGGCGATCCATATTTCTTCCAGCAAAGTTGAATGTTCGGTACACGATAATAAATTTAAACAGTGTTGTTGCGGACGGACTATTCATAAAATAGTATTATTGGATTTCAGACTTTAAATATACATCTCTCTCTACGATATATTAATTATCTCTATGTAAAAATAGGTATCCCAAAGCAAACGTTCAAGTTGAAATTGCCTATTTTCTATATTATGTATGCATATTTTTGATGGTTGGTGCAGTAGTTTGAAGAAAGGTGGAGTCAGGAGTCTCCGAAACCGGCGAGCGTGTATGAAGAGAATTATGATGTTGAGGAAGCGAGAGATGTATGCAAGAATAGAGCCTCTTGGCACTCTGTTCTCTCTGCCTACCCCGCAAGGGAAATGGCGTGATAATAAGTAAGTAAGGTATAGTAGTTACAGCGTAAAAGCATAACAAACAAACGCACTTC
The DNA here is from genome assembly GCA_948253155.1 of Leucoma salicis. NCBI lineage: Eukaryota > Metazoa > Arthropoda > Insecta > Lepidoptera > Erebidae > Leucoma > Leucoma salicis. The sequence continues at coordinate 3,597,927 of OX411820.1, read as the reverse complement.
CGTATTCATTATATATTAAATGATATAATAAAATATTATACTATTTAGTCGTATCTGAAAACAAAACAATTTTTTTTAGAAATTTGTCTGTTTGTATTTTCGGGTATCACGCGAAAACTACTGTACCGATTTTGATGAAACTTGGTCCTCACTTAAAAACTGATATCTATACATTTTATCCTGGTGTACTCTATATCGGGAACCTGAGATATAATCTAAAAACTAGCTTTTGGTTGCGGCGGAGCCGCGGGCAAAGGCTGGTAACGTTTAAGTAAATAAAGAAACAGAACTAATCTTTTCTCAATTTTTTCCTGATCCTGTATAGATACAAACCACGAAGGTACAAAAAAAAAAGAAACAATGATTTAGTAATTATTTTTGTCTGTTTGTTTGTTTATTAGCACACATCTCTGATACTACTTTGCACGGGTAGATAAAGCTTGGATTGGAGCGGAATAATGCTTTATTTCATTTAATCCGAATGCTAGGAAAAATGTTACCTTCATTTAATGATATTAAGACGAAACTAAATTCGACGCAGACTAATTCGCAGGCAACAGTTAGTAATATTATGTGTACAGTACATTGATTTATAAAGGTACAGTGCTTATTTCGTGCGAATATGGCCAATTCAGGAGAATTACGTTCTCATCAGCCACATGTAAAGCAACTATCAATTCTCATTCATTTGAAACTTTCCACCTGTAGTATGAAATTTGCACCGACATCTGTGAGTCATCCAGTCTCCATTTACAAAACTTTTCCGCAATACTTGATTAAGGAAGTATTCTACTTCCGTCTACTGTCAATTAAATAGTATTACAATTTGTTAGTACTTCTAGGAACAGTGAATGGAAGATCCTTGATAATGTGACCAATTAAAAAAATATACCAGCATCTATATGTACATACTAGGTGTAATATGTAATACGACGCACTTTAAATAAATAAAATAAAATTAATATTCACGGACATTTTCACACAACGTCCTCTGGTCCCAAACTAAGCTTAACGTTTGTGCTATGCGCTACCAGATTACTGATATAAGACATATATTACTTTTTTTTGTAAATACATACATATAATAGATAGAAAACACCCAGACGCAGAACAAGTATCTGTGTTCATCACACAAATAATTGTCCTGAGTGGGAATCGAACTCACGACCTCGTGCATGAAAGTCGGTTACAGTACCGACTACGCCACGACGACTATATGACTTCTGAAAATATATAGGACTACTAGCTGACCCAGCGAACTTCGTACCGCCATATTTTTTTTCGAGAATATTTTGCTATTAATTAATAAAAATACCTGATATAACTATCCTATCTTAGGCACGATAGCAAAACACACATTTTAAAAAAAGAAACGTCAAAATCGGTTAGATAGTTTCGGAGTTCATCGTGAGCAACAACATGACACGAGAGTTATATATAATAGATAGGTTGCCCCCCCAAGAAGCTAAGTATTCAACGATTTTAGAGCGAGTTCAGAATAAATATAAAGCGTATTTATATTTAAAGTTGTTATGAGTACATCCATGTTATTCTCTGATTTATCCAACGCTGTTTGTGTTGAACATCGTGGGTTTATAACAGACTGGGTGTGCGGCGGGATTTTACTCTCGCTATATATAGGTATAGTTAAACTTTTGCGTGGTACATAAACCACGAGTTTTATAAAGCCGGATGGTAAAACTAATCTCTGTCGCACATTGTACACAGAATTTTGTAAACGAAAAAGTAAATATTTGTGCCAATTGCTACGGTGTATCCACAAATAATTACGTATTTGTCGCAGTTTATAAATGTAAATGAAATACTACTTATCATCACGCCATTGCAGGGTAAGGCAAAGAGAACAGAGTGCCAAGAGGCTCTATTCTTGCATACTTCTCCCGCTTCCTCAACATTAATTATTCTCTATATAGACACTCACCGGTTTCGGAGACTCCTGACTCCACCTTCCTTCAATACTCATGTATTTGGTCACGATTTGGTCTAGGTAGGTGCGACTCGGTCTCCCCCTGTACCTACATCCTTCCACTTTCACATTGTATATCTTCTTAGCCAGTCTCTCGTCCGACATTCTTACCACATGTCCGATCCATCGAAGCAATCTCTTTAGTATCTTTACATCAATATCTACTCTCTTTCATACCTACTCGCTCTCTTAAGCAATGACCGGATGGCTGTAAGCAAGCGTTCCAGCAGGGGTGACATTGTTTGTTGCCAGCCGTGTGGACAGCAGATGTAATCCAAATTTTGTTTGACCTTCAACGTCCTTATAATTAACTCTTACCAAAGACAGTTGCGCTGTGACCGGCACCTTGCTGAAACGCTTGCTTACATCTTGTTTAAAGCCGTGATGTTACGTCGTCAGATAAAATATTTTATTATTATTAGGTACCTAGTTTAGGTATATATCTACGTATCAAATTAGAAATAAATTATTTAGTATATAAGACTTTGCCACCTTTGAGGCGCCAATAAAACCGCAAAAGGCTTAAAACAAATATCTCATTTGCACTTGATATCCGAGTTGAAGCGTTTTTTAAAATGCTACTGATATTTTTAGCAAAAAATTAAATGTCATACACAGTACGACAATGAGTCACGACCACTTATTGTAAATATTGGACATAGTTAGAGGTGTGTACTTAATGAACGTTCTAAAATGTCCGACCCAATCATATCTACAAACCAGTTGACCAGCCTCCAGGAAAATTACGACAAAAAACTCGAGTGTATATGTTGCAAATCAGCGTATTTCCCGCGATATTAATAACACTATGACGTGCTGAGGTGCCAGAAAGGTGCTTGTTTTTTTTTTTTATTTTTCCCTTATAGAAATTAAAAAAAATCTTTATTGATTATTTTATGTTTGCGTAAAATGAGTGTACTGCACAGATGGCAGAGTTTAGATACCGACCTCCCACCCGAGTGTTGTGGGTTCGATTCCCAAACAGGACAACTCTTTGTGTGATCCACGAATGGTTGTTCTGAGTGGGCGTACTTTGTGTCCATGATATTGTATGTTTGTAAAGTCCCTCGCGAATCAAGGATCATTCCATAGCGCAGTGTTGTTTGACAAATTAGAAAAAAAAAAATTGGAAATATATATTCATTATTATAACTCTATTTGTTAGGTTTTCACCGTAAAACCCCTCAACCGAATTTAGTAAAATTTTGCACGGAATAAACATGCAAAATAAAATTCTTATCCTGTCATCACATTAGAGATATTAGACGATTAGACATAGACGATATAGTACAAATTATAATTTGTGAATAAGGAAAAAGAGTATTTTAGTACGAGCGGGAATCGAACCTGCGTCCCTTCCTTTCCGGGGAAGTGCTCTAAATTTTTTTTTTATATTTATTAAAAAAAAAAGTAAATACAGTTTACAGCAATACAGTTTATCGCCAAACTGCAGAACAGTTTGTAGGCGAAAAAAGAAGCACTCGCTAATTCCAAACACAAAAATATTAGGTATTAGTGATTGTTGGTGCCGGACAGTTAACCAAAATAATCATGTCTTTCTTAGTACAAATACACAAATATCGGCAATGCATTTACATGCATTCATCCAATGTAGTAAGTTTAATTTTGCAATTAAAATTCATACTATTTGATGGCGTGATTTTTCAAACATTTTGATCTATATTTTAGCACTTGACATGCTCAGCTACTCTTAAAGTACAAATTATAATTTGTGAATAAGGAAAAAGAGTATTTTAGTACGAGCGGGAATTTAACCTGCGTCCCTTTCTTTCCGGGGAAGGGCTCTAATCCATTGAGCTATCGTAGTTGTAGCAGGAGATAGCCGTTAATTTGTTCATTTCATATAATATATGAAACGAAATATATATTTAGATATTTTTATATATATTTTTAGCATTTGACATGCTTAGCACTATACATTAAACACAAAGTGAAAAATGTGAAATCGAAAATAACAGTTTACCTGGTCGGTATAATGTATGAAAATACTTCCGACAGACGGCGCAGGCGTCACCCAAAGACGTTAAGTATGATGTGTTATCGAAATTAGCAGTCAGGAGCAATTGTCAGGATGGCTGAATTGGTAAAGCATCTGGACGGTATCCAGAAGATGCAGGTTCAAATCCTGCTCCTGACTGTTATTTTCGATTTCACATTTTTCACTTTGTGTTTAATGTATAGTGCTAAGCATGTCAAATGCTAAAAATATATATAAAAATATCTAAATATTTATAGGGTTTGCGTCATTATTAGGTAAAAATCTAAATTGTAAAATTAAGTTTACCTGGTCGGTATAATGTATGAAAATACTTCCGACAGACGGCGCAGGCGTCACCCAAAGACGTTAAGTATGATGTGTTATCGAAATTAGCAGTAAGGAGCAATTGTCAGGATGGCTGAATTGGTAAAGCATCTGGACGGTATCCAGAAGATGCAGGTTCAAATCCTGCTCCTGACTGTTATTTTCGATTTCACATTTTTCACTTTGTGTTTAATGTATAGCGCTAAGCATGTCAAATGCTAAAAATATATATAAAAATATCTAAATATTTATAGGGTTTGCGTCATTATTAGGTAAAAATCTTAATTGTAAAATTAAGTTTACCTGGTCGGTATAATGTATGAAAATACTTCCGACAGACGGCGCAGGCGTCACCCAAAGACGTTAAGTATGATGTGTTATCGAAATTAGCAGTCAGGAGCAATTGTCAGGATGGCTGAATTGGTAAAGCATCTGGACGGTATCCAGAAGATGCAGGTTCAAATCCTGCTCCTGACTGTTATTTTCGAATTCACATTTTTCACTTTGTGTTTAATAAACGAAATATATATATATATCATATTATGTGAAATAAAATGGTGAGCAGCAGCTTGATAATACACTTAGTATAGTTGAGTCCATGAGCGACGGTTACCATTTACCATCAGGTGGGCCGTGGATAGTCTGCCACCATAAGCAATTTAAAAAAATTGCAAATTTAATCTTACTATGTTGTATTAATGCATGTAAATGCGTTTCGATAGGTGGCGTTGGTCGTTAAGACAAATGTGATGAGGAGATTAGGAATTGCCGATAGGTAGTGCGGTAGTGCGGTAGCTCAGTGGATTAAAGCACTTCCCCGCATTGAAAGGAACGCAGGATCGTTTCCCGCTCGCACTAAAATTCTCTTTTTCCTCATTAATAAATAATAATTTGTAATCCACCTTTATTTTTTAAATTTTGATATTTTCCACAGTTAACACAAACATGTTTCCGAAAACATTAGTCAGTGTTTAGAACTGATGACGTAGGGAGGAAATATTATGAGCTAAATGAGCTGAGATTAAAAAACCCAAAAAAAAAAATAAGAGCAAAAACAGATACCGTTTGGTGGTGAGAACCTGAGTCATGAAAATAAAACCCAGGTTAAAAATATATTTTGACTTGACTTGGAATGTTTTCGTGACGTGATTCATTCGGTTGTCCTGTGTATTAAATTGCTTAACATGAGCTAATATATTAGCATGAATTTATAGCACATCCGACATCTACCTCTATTTAAGTCCTTTGTTTCATTTTAGGCGCGAAAAATGTCCATGACCGTACACCCCACTGCCCGAGAAGACAAGGAAATAGGTAGTATGGAGTCCTCACCCACTAAATAACGGACTATAATAGCAGTCTATATATTTCATATCGTTGACAGATGACCAATGTATTTGGAGATCATTTTAAAAATAAATTTATAATGTGTATTTAATATTTTAAGACATTAAAAACAAGGAACGTGTTATCGAAATGTGCAGTCCCGTGAAACTGTCACGATGGCTGAACTGGCAATCTGTGTGAAGCGAGGGTGGGTCACTAGCATAAAATAAATAACCAATTATCCGGATTATATAAATTCAAATATTTGACACTAAGTACCTATTTTCTCGTTAAGCTACGCTGTGCTGTGTACAAGAAACTACTTCATTATTTCCTCTACTAATACTAGTACTTAAGTCTATAATATCATGATTTAAAAGCATATTCAATATGAGAAACAGTGCTATAATAAACTGTAGGTATACACCCACAGTTAAACCACAAACCTTGAAATTTTAAAACAAGGATGTCAAATTCATTTATATGTGTTATTCATTTATAACACACTTATTAGCTTTGCCTATATCTATGTATGTATGTAACGGAATCGTTTAACTTGATTATGAACCACTTCAAAATCTCGGATAAAACAAGCAAACAAGCATTCACCAGCTTACTCCCTATGTCAAGCGGGCGTAAGGAAGTATTTACTTCAAAAACACACCCCGTTGTTTGGGGCAACGAACAGAGTAGTGGGGGGCCTTCACCCACTAAAGAAAGCCGCCGTGTTCCGTCTCTCCGCCTTTATTGGCGGGACACTGGAACTATGTTACATTGCTTCAGTGGTCCGCCGGCGACTACGAACTAAGCCTAAACACTTTACTAATTATTTTCTATTTTTAGTTCGTTGTAACCGTGTTATTTTAGTTTTATAAACTATAATATGAATAAATTACAATATTATTTTTTAAGAACGTACCCTGCACTCGGCAATATTCCCTGTATCGCGGAGGACTTCACAGACAAGTAGTTAAGACTCAGAACAACCATTTAGGGGTCACAAAAAGAATTGTCCTGTGTGGGAATCGAACCCAAAACACTCGGTATGAGGGGCCGGTATCTCAGCTACTTCGATATCTGTGCCGTACTTTTACCAATACCAAACGCATATATGTAAAAACCAGGACATTTCGGTTTGTTTTGGTACATGGGGAAAAATAGCCGATCCCGTCATTACAACTTCCCCTTTTTTTTTGGTAATGCGGGGAAAAATGCACATAACCGCATATCTCGTCGTTCGGAGCAACGAACAGGGTAGTGTGGGGCCCTCACCCACTAAATAAACCCGCAGTGCCGTCTCTCCGCCTGTACTGACGGACCATTTCAACTATGAGACATTACTTCAGTGGTTTACAGCTTCCCTAAGAGTAAGCAATAGTAAAGATTCATGATTGTCAACTTTTCAATTTGGTATCACGAAGTCCAGGTGGCAAAATTGCCGAGCCAGTATTCTTCTGACTTCTTCCTAAATATAAGCCGTCGTGGCAACAGTTTACAAACAACTGAAGTCATATGACTATGAGTCATTGAGCGTGGGATTATAGTGTTTGTTTGTTAATGGTATATATTGAATTAAAACTAAATCTATTTTAGATGCATGCACGTGGTCTGACGTAAATTACGCTAGTACAATGGTTCTCAATTTGTTCGATATCGTGACCCCCAGATTTAAGGCCGGCGCTCACTTTACGGTGTGGCGCGGATTGTTACGGCAAAGGATTTTTGTGAGAGGAAATGAATTTGAATATAGTTATAATACTATTGGCACACAAATTTCGTTGAAATCGTTACAAGCAGACCAAGCATACCGCGGGATGCCGCGGGACGCCATGGTAAACCGCGGGATGCCGCAGCATTTTTTGTTTTTTTGGCATATCAAATGTGCAGTATCCCACGGCATCCTTTGGACTGTCACGGCCAAAGGATGCCGTGGCATGCCACGGGATGACTCGGCATGCCGAAACATCCCTCGGCGTTTCGATGATACTTTGCCGTGCCATCCCGCGCCATCCCGTTAAGTGAGCGCCGGCCTTTATGCTTAAATCTCATCACATAATTTTTATGACAGTTAGTTATACGCTCTTCTATGCGTTTGTTAATAAAAACTGTTTTTACGTTTGAAACTACTTGTTTTCAATTGTTCTAATTTAGTTTTATTTATTACCTGAATAATTTCATGTAAAACTAGTATTCTAAGAACGAAATAATTAATAACCTAAAATTAGCTTTCCTTGCATTACTTATTAATAAAAATGATGATTGATATGAGTACAACTAGTAATAAAACAAAAAAGAGAAAATAAAAACATGTTTTTATTGTGATTAATTAAATCCTTATACTTTACGAGTTTTTTCACATTTTGCAATAGTCAAGACAGTTAGCGTCTAAGCCCTCACGTTGGGCCAAGGCTATAAATTGCCACACACTTAGTATGAAAATTTGAGAAACGACACTTTAATTTTTTGGACAAATAACTTGTTTGTTGTGTGTGTTTAAATTGTGATTCATAATACGTATAGTTACTGATTACGTACTCTGATGTCATGTAAATTATGTTTTTTTTTAAGAATAAGTACTCATTTTAACATCTAACTACACGCTACGCAGCCAAAACCTAGTTTTTCGGTTATATATCGGGTTCCCGATATAGTAGCGGGATAAAATGTATACCAGTTTTTAAGTCTAATCAAATCTTTTGAATTAAAAAAAAATTACATCAAAATCCGTCCAGTAGTTTTTGCGTGATGCGCGAACAAACAATCAAATAAACAGTCAAACAGACAAAAATAAAAAATAAAATTGTTTTGTGTTTAGGAACGCCTATATAGCATCACAGTCACAGCTCTGTTACAGCTTTATAATAGTATAGATATACTAGCACTGTAATATTAATAAAAAGTTTGGTGTATCCTAACCTTTTTTGTAACAACAACGTACAATTTAGGATATAGATTAGAATATGTTACACCACAAGATTCGACTGAGGAAATCAAATTATGATTAATTGTAAGATGGAAAAGTCAATTTAAAAATCTGTACATGTGAACAGGCTCGTACCAAGAAGCAGATTACAATCTACATTGAAGTGTCTGTTTGTATTATAAATCAACACAGTGTGAAAATGTGAAATTAAATTCATATGGCTATGCATGTCAAATGCTAAAAATATATATAAAAATATCTGTTTGTAATGTCTAAATACTTTGGAAAATCCAAAAGTGCACGCCTCATAATTTTCATTTTTCACAATAAAATTGATTATTTGATAAGTAACTTATAATGTATTGGTCTTACTAAGTAGTTTTCAATAAATCACATAGATAGCGCTAATTTCAAAAACTACTAATGTGGTTTTCATGTTTTATACGCCATCTATAGAAATAGTTCTCACGAAATAAGGATAGCACTGGTTTTAGTATCGCGTCGAGCATAAATATTCACTATTTTTTTTTGTTTATTTAATAACAATTAAACGACATCGAATCAGACCGTGAAAAGTGATAGGGCTCTATTCGTAATTATACTGTATCGTAAAAAAAAAAAAAAGACTCGATTAGTAAAGTATTTCGGTCGTTATCGTGTTAACATACATTACCTACAACACACGGACGTCCAATACATAACTTTTTTAAACTGTTTTTTAACTAGTTTAAATAACAAAAATGGCACAAAAAATATCATAAGTGTTAAAAATGGTATTGTTTCTTGATATTTGTGTGTATATATTATTTTACAAGTGCAATATATGATAAATAGAGACATTTTAAGTTTGAGAAATCAGTTGTTCTCTGTAAAACGAGAGCAGTACCCACCTCAACGCTTCCCTTATGAGGCGTGCAATAACAGCTTCAATCTTACTAAATACATATGAAACTATATAGGTAAGAGTACGTTATCTATAACACAATAGCAATCTTCATTGTATTTGCCTCTCTATCTGTTAGATTGTTCCGTCTAATCTCCAGAACTGTTGGACCGATTTGGACGAAACTTTCACTGGCAGACAGCTGGTGTTATAGGAGTAACAGGCATGGGTAGCGTGAGCTATAAAAAAAAATTACTTAACCCAAAACAATAAATTAGTAACGTTTGATCAAAGCAAACATGTTACGCAAACAATTTAGATCTATATTTCTTAGCAATTGACATGCTCCGCTATTTTTTAAAGTATAAATTATTTGTGAATAAAGAAAAAGAGATTTTTGGTTGGTAGTAAGACAATTGTGATGATCGAAATATCGGTAGGATAGCTCAGTGGCTAAGAGCACTTCCGCGGATTGGAAAAGACGTGGGTTCGTTTCCCGCTCCTACTAAAATCTCTTTTTCCTTATTCACAAATAATTTATACTTTAAAATGTTACGCAAAAATAAATACTTATAAAATATTAACCTGTTATTTTATTGAATACAATTACAAGTAATTAAACATACATTCCGTTTTTAAACTAAATACAGTAATTAAATTACTTATGGGGAAACCAAAGTAATTATATATACCTTATTAAAGACTAGCGAGCCGCCGTAGCTTCATACGGGTTTTATTTATTATACCTGGGTGGCAATCGAGCATACAGCGCACCTAATGGTAAGCGTCACTATAGCCTATAGACGCTAGCAACACCAGAGGTAACACTGACGCGTCGCCATCTCCAGTGAAAGTGATAGAAGTTGGAGAGGAAGGATAATAATATATTGAATTTCTCAGCTTAAAATAGTTTAATTATATGATTAATGTATGTTAATGATGTAATATTATACATATAATACCTTTCTTCGGCCGTGTGGGGCCGGCTTTAGAATTGTCCCACCCCTCTCTACCCACAGGAGTCGTAAGAACTGACTGAGGTAATACCGGGGGAGTGGGCAGCAGCACACCCTCGAGTATTAAGAATATCCACTGCGATCGCCAACCGGCCTGCCAAGCGTGGCGATTACGGCATTATCCCCCATTCTTGGGGAGGCCTATGTCCAGCAGTGGACGTTCAAAGGCTGATGGATGGATGGATCGATGAATACCTTTCTTAGAAAATTATCTAAATGACGATTGAAAGCGTTTCAAAAATCGTTACTTGGTTTGTAAGAAAAAAAGAGCCATTACGGGACGTCTCACAAATGTTAAAACGTGGATTTTCTTTCTTTCTTCAAATATTGTTCGAGTCTTATATAATAATTGTTGGTAAGTGTCCTCTCGTTATCCATAAACGAATTAAAACTGTTATTAGTTTATTGATTGACATTATACTTCCTAGTTAGATGCTTTTGTCAACAGATGGCGTAAAAACAATTAAATAACTTGGCGCCAACAGCCGGTTTTACCCTCCCTCCGTAATAGATGTTTTCACGTCAAAAGCTGAATACTAGGAGAGCGACTTTTCTATAGAAATGCTTACGTCAATGTAAAGCCACATCAATTTAACTTTCACAGAAGTAACATAATCTTTTTTTTCTCTTCTTATATGAGGACATTGCGGTCACTGATATAGAAACTTCTAATTGAATATATTAAATACATATATTTACACACGTATTTCCCCCGAGTACTAATGTAGGTAATTGATTGAGATCAATGACATATTGGACGAACTAACAGGTTCCCTGTCCTATGAATCATATGTGATACATAACAATTAAATTTATATTGTGCCTAAGCGCACAGGGACTGGGCTAATGAACTAATAAGATGTGACGTGCGTTTACATAATTAAATAATAATAATTAATAAATATTCACGGACATTTCACACAACGTCCTCTACTAAGCTTAACGCTTGTGCTATGGGTAAATACATACATATAATAGATGGAAAACACCCAGTATCTGTACAAATATCTGTGTTCATCACATAAATAATTGTCCTGAGTGGGAATCGAACCCACGACCTCGTGCATGGAAGTCGGTTACACTATCGACTACGCCACGAGGCCCGTCCGCATACCATGTAGTTAGTTCATACTCAAAACTAACTTCATGCTGATTAGGTAATAGGGATAAAAGATTGGGATTCAATACCGTGAGATAAATCTATTCAAATCGCTTCAATTCTGTTCCGAGTCGAGACACATCTTACATTCAATTCCTACTTACTTACATCACATCATCTTCTCTGCAGGGTAAGCAGAGAAAACAGAGTGCCAAAAGGCTCTATTCTTGCATACATCTCTCACTTCAACATTCATAATTCTCTTCATACACGCTCGCCGGTTTCAGAGACTCCTGACTCGACTTTCCTTCAATACATGACCGATTTGGTCTCGTCCGGCATTCTTTCCACATGTCCGAACCATCAGAGCATTCCCTTTTGAATTTCTACCATTCCTCAAAAGAGGTTTACACATTATAGGCTATACAAATATGACAATTTGTATTTAGAATGATCTCTATGTATATAGGTAACCTTGTCATCACCGAAGAGAGCACAGGGATAAAGGAACAAGGCTGGCTCCACCACCGAAACAACTGTTTCTCTAGAGATATTAGTTACTATCATAAATGGAAGTTATAGTAGTCACAACGGATCTTTGTGTCTCTGAAGTTAGGCACAGAGCAAGAAGTGGGAATTGTCGCGGGATAATACGATTAGTCCTGATCAATTCAAAGTTATTACTCGGTTAACAATTGAATGAGATCGTTCGGTTTTCTTATTTAATTGTTTAAGTTCTATTTATTATTTTTATATTCAATAAAATGTATACGAGCGATTGGAGTTAATAAGCTTTAATGTAGATATAGAAGAGTCTACATTTTTAGTCCATCCATCCATCCATCCACCAGCCTTTCATCGTCCACTGTTGGACATAAGCCTCCCTAAAATGGGGGTTTTACCATAATCGCCACGCTTGGCAGGCGGGTTGGCGATCGCAGTAAATGTTTTTAGTACACAGGGGAACGCTGCTGCCCGGTCCCCTGGTAATCACTTAGTCGGCTTTTACGACTCCTATAGGAAGAGACGGAGTGGAACTATTCTTGGTGCCGGCCCCACATGGCAAGTTATGTAAACTAGAAGACGCACATCGCTTGCGACACAAAAATAGCTACTGCGCAGCGTCTTGTAGCCAACTTCAGAGACACAAAGATCCGTTGTGACTACTGTACATTACATGGTCAAGGAAATCCATAATTCCATATTCAGCTAGACGAAATACCGTGGTAACATAACAGAGGATCAGTCAGGTCCATTGATGAGGTCAGTTCAAATATCACTGAGGAATTTGGTTGATATGATATCAAGAGAAATGTAATAACTGCCTCTGAGGTGCAGCGGTAGTGTGAGTGACTGCTGATCATGAGGTCTCGGGTTCGATCCAGCAGTGTTATTTTGCTTTTTCGTAAAAAGGAAAACTCTCAGTGGCAGCCCGGAGTTTGGAAATGTGCCCCGTAGTCGGCAATAGGTTACGTGGGACTTAAACATAGCTGACAAACCGTGGGTGTGTATACACCTCTGCCTACCCCTTCGGGGAATACAGGCGTAACGCTCTTCTATATGTAAGCATTTTAGCGAAGCATAGAAGGTGTTTGCCTGGCAACAGGGGCTCGCGCTGTTGTATGCATTGTTTATTTAAAATAACACACTCCTGAGTGCTGTGTATTCGAAAGTATGCTTCCACAAATAGTTGTTTTGACTCTGGGTGGTACCTTGTCCGTTTTCATTGCCAAGCATAAGGCTTAAAAAGAATTACTAGCTACTGTCTTGGACCTTAGAATTGGGTTAATCCTAACTATCATAGAGCTGTAAGAGAGCTGTGTCTGTAAATTTAAGATTAGGCGTGTCTGATCACAAAACTATTTATTTTAGATTTTTTATCTGTTTGACTAGGTCATTGATCTACAAAAAAAAAAACCTTTTAAATCGATGGCACAGAAAATAGATTTTTTTTTAAAAAATATTGTGTGTTTATTACGTGAATAAACACACAATTTTCACGCTTAAATTACTGAACGGATCTTGAATGCAAAATTTGTTTAACAGTTCTTGGTATACGTTTTATCTCATTACCAACCTAAACACTAGCTGTATAATATACTAGTCTTTGCCCGCGGCTCGCCAAAAGCTAGTTTTTAGGTTATATTTTAGGTTTCCGATATAGTAGCGGGATAAAATGTATAAATGTTTTTGTCCGTATGAATACAATTGTCACCACCCCATTCTTTCCCACGGGTATCGTATGAGGCGACTAAGGGAAGTAAGCAATTATCATCCATTGCATGACTGGTGGTAGGGCTGGGTACCAAGTGGGAGTACTCACTTGGTATCGAGCCCGAGCGGGTTGGTACCACCATCTCCCGTGTGACTCGCGAAGCACATCATTGCGTTTTGGCTGTAGCAGGAGATTATATTTCATTTCATATCTGTGAAATGAATTGGTGAGCAGTGGCTTGACAATACTCTGGGTATAGTCGAGTCCATGGGCGACGATTACCATTTACCATTCAGATGGACCGTGGCTCGTCTGCCACTACATGCAATAAAAAATACCCACCTCAACGCTTCGCTTATGAGGCGTGCAAAAAATACCAGTTTTTAAGTGTAATCAAGAGCTATTAAATAAAAAAGATGCATCAAAATCCATTCAGTAGTTTTATGTAATGTGCGTACAAACAAACAGATAAAAATCTATAAAAAATTGTTTTGTGTTCAGACACACGTATTTAGCCTAATAAAGAATTTTTTTCTCAAATATCTTAAATTTACAGACAAGCTGTAACAAGCTTTATAATGGTATAGACAAACTAACATATTTATTTTATATTATTAGTAAAATACGTCTTCGACCGTATTTAGTGGACACGCTAACCGAAAACTTTTGTATTATTGATCGCATTTTTTATGGACTCAGGGCTGACACTTCTAAGAAAACCATTACAGACCACTTATGGACCTGATTCATAGAACACGATGAATGACTGATACTGAAATTATAAGGAAATAGCTATACGTATCTATTTTTAGATATAACAGATTTGATTTTTTTCATCACATTTACTAACTTTACGTAAGGGTTATGAAACACTAGATTCTATTGACAATTTCGTCTGCGTAATTTTTAGAATATGCATACGTCACTATAGCACACTAATAATCTTTATGCAAAAATATCCCATAGAGAAAATGCTATTAAATATTGGTAGAGCAGTACAGGCATGAAAACGTAACGTTAAAACAAACCCACTTTCACATTGATAATATTAGTAAGGATAGAATAGGATTTTGATGGTGGCTTTTAAACACAAAGTGAAAAATGTGAAATCGAAAATAACAGTCACGAGCAGGATTTAAACCTGCATCTCCTGGATACCGTCCAGATGCTTTGCCAATTCAGCCATCGTGACACTTGCTCCACGACTATATTATAGTATTTTTAAAAGTTTAATGCGCGTATAGACCCGTTAATGTGTTATAATGAATATAAAACCCGAAAGTTTAAAAAGTATTGAATAAGATTGGCTCGAATGAATTACTGCCCCCTAGCCAAGTGGCGTAAACGCTAGTAGAATAAAATAGAATAATCATCAATGTTGAGATTGACTTATGGTTACGACAACGTAAGCGTAACCAACTGTCAATGCGATACATTGATTATTCTATTCTACAAAGTTTATGCCACTTGGTAAGGGGGACTAATAATAAAACAAGGCATTTTGTTCACTTTTAGTAGGAAACAAGTCGCCAAATTAGTTTTTTATTTGACAACCCTATGACATAAGCCCGTTAAGGTTAGGCGCCTCCGTCCCTATATTTTTTTGTGAGCTCATGGGAATATACACGTTGAATCACCTGATTTTAACGAGTTAACATTCATAGTGTTTTTTATAACGAATGATTTTGGTTATATTTATATGTAATTGTTTCAGTCAGAGACATAGGGTCATCCATAAATCACGTGAGGCTTTGTCTAGTGGTAGGGCCTAGCTTATCCCAGCATGATTGGGCCGGCTCGATCGGGGAAGTACCACCCTCTCACAAAAGATCAGCGTGTAACAACGGCAGTTACTCTTGCTGTTGTGTTTCGTATGGTGAGTGAGAGCGCCGGAGGCCCACACCCCCTACCTATCTTCTCCTTGTTATCCTTCCTATTCACCCTCCTTTCTTGGAGATGGCGACGCGCGAGTAATGTTTCTGGTGTTGCTAGCGTCTATAGGCTACGGTAACCGCTTACCATCAGGTGGGCCGTATGCTTGTTTGCCAACCCTGTAGTATTAAAAAAAGCCTTGAAAGGGGGAGAACATGATCGTGATAAATTGTTTGCGGACGGACATGGCTAAGCTATAAGGGTTATTTATTGGCTACGGAACCCTAAACACCGATAAACTCGATAACTGAAATTATTGCATTGTCATCGGTCCTTGTGAGTGTGCAAAGTTTCAAATCAATCCGACGTTTTGAAGTGGCTGAAAATCACGTTCAAAGATTCCGTTATAATTAATCCTGACGATCCTAATTAGGATAATGAGATAATCTCATCGAATTGTTAATTTGCCATCGGCCCTCGATAAGTCTACAAAGTTTGAATGAAATCTGATCGTTGAAAATGAGTCAAAGTCGAAGTCAAAGAAGCGGTTACAAACAAACAAACATACAAGTCAAACTAATAAAATAATAAAAAAATATCTAATTAGTGTATTGTATAGGTTCTAGATAATTCTACAAAGTTTGAATAAAATCTGACTGTTTAAAGTGGATCAAAATCGCGCCCAAAGGAGTCGGTTACAACCATACAAACAAACATCCAGGTGAAGCTAATAAAAAGCGTGTAAAAAACGTGAAAATCGGTTCTAGAAAGATAGTTTCGGTGTTCATCGTGAGCAACAACGTGACAGGAGAATAAATATTAGTAATAACTGATTTTTGATAGATAGATGTCAGTGATTTTTGTCAGAAACCATTTCACCGTAAACGGATTGCATAAAAGCATTAATTGTATAATTGATTGTTTGTTACATAATTGATAGCTTCGAGAATGATTACCTTAATCATGTCGCACATCTGCAAGGACAATGTCACAACACAAAAAATGCATTTTTTGGGAAATCACGATTGAATTTTTTTTATAACTAAAAACTCCATTTATTTTTTTCTGGAAATGCGTATCGGAGAACTTTAGATATATTTAAGAAGACTGTTTAATGCTCTATTATGTTTTTAAGAAAATAAATATCTAAAGGTATTTTTTCTATTTTATATTTATTTATTACTTTTAAATTCCTCTAATGTGTCACTTTTTTAGACAAATTATTTAAAAATTTCATAAAATAAAACACTTTTATTTGTTAATACTTTGTATAGTTTTGAAAATAAATCAAAGACATATTATACATTTATGATTTTACATAGTTATTAACAGTTATATTAGAAACAGATAAGGTATCAAAACTATACATATATAAAGCTATATAGCAAATTTTCAGACAAAAGATAACCTGACCATTCGAAAACATATTATTAAACAATATTTTACGCAAACAAAATGAAATTGTTTAGCATAATTCGTGTGAACTTAAGCCTAGAAGTGAAAAATAACAAAAATAGATCTTTGTACTTGCGTAATACTTGATCTAATAACTAAAACATTCTAAAAACAGTAAGTATCAGAAAAAAACACAATGTAATAACAAAATGATAAAAATCAAACTTTAAATTTTCTATTTCATTAAACGAAGTTTTGTAAAATAATTTTCTAGATGCATCTTTCGTTAGCATATTGTCACGGCTAATATTGTAATAGATTTTGTTTGGATGCCCAGGCGTATCCTGTGCTAAAGTTTTGAACAACACAAAATCGCAATAACTCATTTCAGTCAAGGTTTTCTTACTTTTTCCTTCGCTGACCTGATCACTTCAGGGCACGGGCTTGGCATGTAAATATACCCAGATTTTAACCTTTTCTGTATCTATTAGGACAGCATCACGTTCGTTCAAAAATAAAATAAATAATTGACACTTACACTTAACACACTTAACATCCACTGCTGGACATAGGCAATACACTTACTTCGTGTATTGGTACAGTGTAAGTATTTAAATTAGGTATTATTTTGTAAACTACATCGTTTAAAACTTGTAGATGCAGATGCTGAAAAACTAATATGAATAGAATATTAATAAACGTAATGCAAAATTTGGATGTACCCCACGTACACACACACGTATTTGAAAAAAAAAATTACAGCAATATTTTCTTTCAAATTTTCAGATTCATCATACCAACGCATGTTTATGGAGTGTTATCGCGTAAAACTATATCAATCATGAACTTGTTTCTTGAGTTCCGCTTCATTTTGTCCTAATAAAGTAAACAGTAAGCATTGTTGCAACAGTTGTAACGCGTCCTAAGATAAATAAACGCTATATAAATCAGAATTAAAGACACATTATTAAATAATACTCAATAAAATACTTTTCTTAACTGACAGTACAGTTATATCACATGTTATAACACTTCTACTTATTATATAACTTCGTGTATTAACTATCGCTAAATCAAGAAAAGTGTCATTTAACATGATATGTCAGTTCTATTCCCTAATTTTAAAATTCGTAGTTAGAATAACTCAAAAATATGGTCACTTCACATGATGCGACTGTCTTTTTGCAGAAATCAAAGCAATTAAGTGAGAATTACTTGGTAATGGGGTCATTACACATGTTATGACAGTACTACATGCACTATATGCACGCCCGCTGTGTATTAACTTTTGATATGACACTATTTACGCTGCAAAGGGTAGGAAAGTGGCTTAGTGAAAAAGGGTATTAAATGCCATATCTCGGTGAGGAATCAGAATCACACTATAATTATGACGTTTTTTTAGTAGATAAAGGTTGCATTTGCGATTCTTAGAGGATACTTAACTCAATTTCGTATTTTTGTGTGTTGTGACACTGTCATTGCCTATGTGCGATGTCTTGGCATGCTTTACATTCAACTAACTAAGAGCGGAGTAACCGATAGATGGCGTAATCTAAGACTGAAAACAAAAACAAATGAGATCACCTGGATCAGCCGAGATTTCTATATTTGGATTTTCGTCATTACTATTACTAGAAATTTACTAAGTGCGATACTTAAACATAAGTTAGTCATAACTGGGTTGTTTAAACAATCAACTAAACTAGTAAACCTTACAAGAGTTATCTTTGGCATCGTATCTTTTCAACAATGAATATATAAACTCACGAGTAACAGGGTTCGAATCCAGGGTGCAAGCCGCTTTTAACATGGCTGGAAGGACACTTGAGGAAGTTGCAGCGCTACGACTATTATAGATAGATGATTGTTTTCAATTTTGAACCGACTTCAAAAGGTATGAGTTTCTCAATTCGACCGCATGTTTTTTTTTGTATGTTTGTTACGCGATTATTTCGCCAATTATAAATTGATTTCAATGATTCTTTTTTTGTTTGGGAGATTCTACTTCAGATACCACTGAAGTAATGTAATATAGTTCCAGAGGCCCGCCAACACAGGTGGAGAGACGGCACACGGCGGGTTTATTTAGTGGGTGAAGGCCCCACACTACCCTGTTCGTTGCCCCGAGCGACGGGGTGTGCGGTTAAGTACATTTTTTCCCGTCTTAACAAAAAGAAAAAGAAAAAGTTCTACTTCAGATGTGGTCCCGTTTAAATTTTATCGAAATCGGTGTAGCGGTTTTTATCTGTTTGTTCGTTCGCGCATCACGTAAAAACTACTAAATTTTGATGCAACTTTTTTATTTCATAGTTCTTGATTAGACTAGCTTAATATTGTAGAGTATAAATTGCATTTTTGTTAAAAGTATTAAAGTGAGTAATTACTGTTTGATTTTCAATAAATGGATAATATATTGATTGAAGTTATCGGTTATTGGATGCTGATTTATAACTTAGCAGGATGTAGAAGCCCCCATAGACCTATGCCCCAGGCACCAGTGGATGAAATGGTTCTGAATTTGATTTGTGTGTGCAGGTTCATTGAGTGAATGTCATAAATACTTTGGAAAATCCATTGCACGCCTCATAATCTTCATTTTTCACAATAAAGTTGATTATTTGATAAGTAACTAATAATGTATTGGTCTTACAAAGTAGTTTTCAATAAATCACATAGATAGCGCTAATTTCAAAATAAAAGTAGTTCTCATAAAATAAGGTATAGCGCTGGTTTTAGTGTCGAATCGAGCGTAAATATTCACTATTTTTTTTGGTTATTTAATAACTATTAAACCACATCGAATCAGCCCCCTTAGAATGAAAAACGAAACGTTAGACGAACTTTGTTATTGATCAACAGTCCGACGCGTGATTCCTGATTAGTCGAGATTTCGACGCGTGATTCAGGCGACCAATCAAAATGAAGCGAAATAAAAGTTCGTTGAACGCTTCATTTTTCATTCTAAGGGGGCTGACCGTGAAAAGTGATAGGGCTCTGTTCGTAATTATACTGAATCGTAAAATACTCGATTAGTAAAGTATTTCGGTCGTTAGGTATCGTGTTAACATACATTATCCGAACATGCCTACAACACACGGACGTCCAAGGCAGAACTTTTATAAACATTTTTTTAACTAGTTTCCATCCATCCATCAGCCTTTTAACGTCCACTGCTGGACATAGGCCTCCCCAAGAATGGAGGATAGTGCCGTAATCGCCACGCTTGGCAGGTGGGTTGGCGATCGCAGTGGATGTTGTTAATACTCGAAGAAGTGCTGCTGCCCACTCCCGTGGTATTCCCTCAGTCGGCTCTTACGACACCCATGGGTGGGGGGTTAACTAGTTTAAATAACAAAAATGGCATCAAAAATATCATGAGTGTTAAAAATAGTGTTTTTTCTTGATATGTGTGTGTATATATTATTTTACAAGTGCAATATATGATAAATAGAGACATTTTTAAGTTTGTCAAATCAGTTGTTCTGCGTTAAGCGAGAGTAATCACAATGCTTCGCTTATGAGGCGTGCAATATCTACGACATTATTAATCAATCCTAGTCAATGAGACCAACGATATCATCAAGGGGAAGACTAGTGTTTCGCCATATCAGGGCCGTATGTGTTTTTACCACCATTGTTATTAAAAAAAAACTGTAACTGAATACAACCAACATCGAATCTGCAACACTCTACTGAAACGTAAAAAAGTAAACGACATTCGTACATAATGTCGATAGTTCACCTAGCCAAATATCCAAATATAAAATGCCGCCAAAAACTTTCATTATCTCCATCACTTTTCACTCGGTCGTTTAACTTCCATTGACGGCTAGTGACGAATGATGCAATGTTGTCTCAAGTGCGATCATCGGATCGGACGCCAACGTTGCGTTAAAAAGGCCACTACGAGCCTGATGTAAGTCGTATTGGCTGTTACGCGTGAACTAAAAGGAAAATGTTCAAAGTTCCACAGCAGCCATATTTTCAAAAAAAATTAATCATTCGTTTGTATGTATGTGAAAACCGCGTTCCCTTCATATATCCTCCTAAAATGAAATCCATATTAACTAGTATTATAACCCCCGAACGACGGGGTGTGCGGTTAGGTACATTATTTCCAGCCATAAAAAAGGGAAACTATTTTTCTTGTTGAATTATTCATACTTGTAGGTGCATACATAATTATAGAAACGTATTATGCTAACCATCTTCAGGGTTTTGTTCCGGCATGCCCCACACTACCCTGTTCGTTGCCCCGATCGACAGAGCGAGGTACATTTTTTCCCGCCTAAACAAAAAAAAAGGGTTTTGTTCCAGTAACACAAATATTTAAAAATTGTAAGCTATGCTGATGAAAACTATTACTGTCTTGCGTTTAGTTATTGCACACTTTCAAAATTGTTATACTGCGTTTAGATATTGACTAAGTGGTTAACCTTCGTCGACAAATTGTTTTAAGGTCTCGCTGTTACTTTTTACGATTAACTATGACAAATGATCTTAAGTTGTACCTACAAGTACCTTTTTTTTGTTAAGGCGGAAAATATATACCTAACCGCACATCCCGCCGTTCGGGGCAACGAACAGGGTACTCACTTAATAAAAAAACCCGCTGTGAAGTCTCTCCGCCTGTATTTGCGGACCACTGGAACTGGAAGACATTACTTCAGAGGTATTCTAAGGTATACATAATGATTTAGGATCATTTGATCAAAAATTCAATCAATTTAGAAGTGCCTTGTGATGGCATGAAAATGGAGTAGTCCATCATCATCATCGTCATGACCCGTGCGTCTTATATCTGGGTCGTTTGATGTTTACAAAATAGATAGGTAGGTATATTTGTCAGCCCGCGAAGGTGCGAGGCTCCGTATGCGGATGCGTCGCTCAGTAGAGGGTACCCGAAACGGTAAGCCGCCGGCGGACCACCGAAGGAATGTAACATAGTTCCAGTGGCCCGCCAATAAAGGCGGAGAGACGACACACGGCGGCTTTCTTTAGTGGGTGAAGGCCCCACACTACCCTGTTCGTTGCCCCGAACGACGGGGTGTGCGGTTAGGAACATTTTTACTTAATAAAAAAAAAATGGTATATTTGTCAGCAGTATTGGTTATGGGATGCTGATGTAGGAACTAGGTGACCCTATCTAGAGTGTGGACTTGGCCTGAGCGCTTACCAAGAGTATCAAGTAGGAAAGGACCGCCTAACCCTAACTTTAGTGCCAGTGTAGCGGCGAACAAGTGTACGGCGCACCTGATGGTAAGCGGTTACCGTACCCGCACCAGAGGTATCGTCGCCATCTCCAAGGAAAGGTATAGGGGTGGATAGGAAAGATAATAAGGAGAAGACCTGTAGGATACTAAGGAGAGGATAGGGAGGGAGGGGATTTGGGCCTCCGGCGCTCTCACTCACCATACGAAACACAACGGTAGGCGTAACTACCGTTGCTACATGCTGATTTTTTGTGAGAGGGTAGTACTTAGCCGTGTGGGGCCGGCTTTAGAATTGTCCCACCCCTCTCCACCCAAGGGAGTCGTAAGAGCCGATTGAGGGAATACCGGAGGAGTGGGCAGCAGAACTCCCTTGAGTATTAACAAAATCCACTACGATCGCCAACCCGCCTGCCAAGCGTGGTGATTACGGCACTATCCCTCATTTTGGGGAGGCCAGATGTCCAGCAGTGGATATCAAAAGGCTGATGGATGGAGTACTTCCCCAATCGAGCCAGGATTCATTTGTGCTGGGATATGCAAAGCTTTACTACTAGATAGCCGACGTAGTATGCTATAACCTGATATCTACGGAAGAATATCTCAAGACTACTCTTCAACAATAAAGTAAGTACAAGCTTTGAGTTAGCAACCCATCAGTTTAAAGATCAACGCCCAAATATCGGCATAGAGACCGACTTTGCAATTAACGAACAAGACGCTAAGTCATTGCGTTCAAAAGTCCGATAAAATCCGCAATTCGATATTATGATATAGAGATATCGATGAAGTAACAATATGATTCAAAGTCGTTCCAGATTAGCGAAGTACCCACTCGGCGCGGTGCCAATATGATTGATGTCAAAATATATACAGGTGTTTAACCTCTCAATTGATTCATTTGTCTGAGTATTTAAATAAAGATTGAATGACTGGCCATAATGTGTATGTAGACTTTACAAAAAAAAAAAACTATGGTGACCACTATATTGAATTAAAAAGAATAATATATATATAATTAGCCCGCTAAAACAAATGCACTAATTAATTATAAACTGCACTAAAAAACTGAAGCGGAACTCGAAAGTACTGTTCAGCCGGCTTAAAAAGTTAATTAATATGAGAGACATGTACGCTATCAATATTGAAATGAGTTATTTTACCATTACACTTTTAATGTCACTAAATCAGATATTAGATAGGAATGTATGTAATTTATATGGGGCATTTCACGTCAAGCGGACAACCATGGACATGTAATTTCTTATACGTCCATGCGGACAACCAAAAAAAATGAGGTCGTGAATTTTGTTTATACTCGGGTCAGTTATACTTCTAGTAGACGTGGATGTGTACAACAATTTTTTTTTTCGTATCATGCTTTATTGCTGAGTTATGAGCTTAAAATTAATAAGAATGAAGTCATGAATTTTTGGATGCATATTATCTGTATCAATTAATTTGTAAAAAGTATTGTTTCTTATAGTTAAAAAGTTGAAGTTTTTAATTTTTATGTCGAATTCTAAATTTGATTTTTTTTACGTATAGTAAACCGGAAGTAAAAATTTCAAATCGATGTTTGAGTAACTTCGATCCTTTTTTTTTCAATAAACTATTAAAAAAAATTGTGTGCACACATCCACGTCTTCTAGAAGTATAACTGACCCGATTATACACAAAATTCACGACTTAATTTTTTTTTGTTGTCCGCATGGACGTGTAAGAAATTACATGTCCATGGTTGTCCGCTTGACGTGAAATGCCCCATATAACAGACTAGCTGATACCCGCAACTTCGTTCGCGTTCTATTTCTTTTTTAGTGCAGAGTTGTGACCGTGTGGTGACAGACTAAGAATACAAGTGTCACCACCCCATTCTTTGCCAGGGGTTTTTTATGAGGCGACTAAGGGAAGTAAGCAATTACCATCCATTGCATTATGGCTGGGTACCAAGTGGAGTACTCACTTGCTATCGGGCCTGAGCGGGCTGGCACCACCATCTCTCGTGTGACCGGCCATAAAGCACATCGTTGAGTTTTGGCTGTAGCAGGAGATTATTCTTTAATATCATATCGGTGAAATGAAATGGTGAGCAGCGGCTTGACAATACTCTCGGTATAGTTGAGGCCATGAGCGACGGTTACCATTTACTATCAGATGGGCCGTGGCTTGTCTGCCACTACAGGAAATAAAAAAAAAGTCCTAATTATTTTTCCTAAATAAGAGTAGTGATATTCGTACTGTAAGTCTCGTCTAAATTAAAACAGCCGTTCAGGAGATTAGCCGTGGATGTATATTAGATGGATACATTTATTTGAATCGGCATTCATTCACAATTTCAGTGGTTCTATTTTTTGAGCAGTGTCCTAATTATTTTTTCAAAAAAAAGCAGTTTAAGTTACTCCTTGTAACAAGTTATCTACTAGTGAAAGTTCCGTTCAAATCGGTCCAGACGTTACGGAGTGGTATTCATTCACAATTTCATGGGTTTATTTTTTTACGCGTAACCCTAATTATTTTACTAAAATAAAATTAGCCTAAGTTACTCCTTGTAACAACAGCTATTTGCTAGTGAAAGTCCTGTCCAAATCGGTCGAGCCGTTCCGGAGATTAGCCGTAACAAACAGTCAGACAGACAGACAAATTTTTAACCCATTGGTAATTTGTTATAGGTAGCGTATATACTCTCATATACATTTAATTAAAAGTTGTTAATTAGACATTACAAACCATATCGCCGGGGGTCCGCGTTGCTCTATGTTACAAACAGACACTTCAATTTTATAAGTACTTATATATTTTGTACATCAATGCTATTGATAAGACATAAAGAGCATGTTTAAAAATCTTAATTAAAATATTGTAACATCTGAATGTACCTATGCTCTACAAATTAAGAATTATTATTTAATTTATTTTTATAACGCAACCGGCAGTTCCGATGTTATTTAACTACTGTAAATAATACGAGTATTGAACAATATCAATTTGTAATTATAAAAGTTGTAGTAGATTTCGCTGATAAATATTGCTACCAAAATTATAGCCTTTTAGGATACGCAAAAACTACCACTGAAGCAATATAACATAGTTCCCGTGGCCCGCCTATACAGGCGGAGAGACGGCACACGGCGGGTTTATTTAGTGGGTGAGGGCCCCACACTACCCTGTTCTTTGCCCCGAACGACGGGGTGTGCGGTTAGATGCATTTTTTCCCGCCTTATCTAAAAAACAGCAGAAACTCATAAACTTTGATATTCAACATTTAAGTAGATACCTACTAAAAATATTTATGAGTTCGAACTTTTCCTTCAACAAACCATGCTCACATGAACTAAATCTAAACCATCAAATAAAATCATGAGGATCTGATGATCCCTGAAAATTAAAACTGGTTTTATTTATGACTTCATTACACAAGCCTTCCAATCATGTCTGCTACTCATACAGGCAAGCAAAAACAAACTTAATATACACACACTGTCAGAAACGAAACACCTCTAAAAGCTTCAATAGAAAGTTCAAAATTGAAGATTCATTAGTTTAACAGCCACATTGTAGTGTTTGTTTTTATCCAATAATGATCCATGAGGCGAACTGTTAAGTGATTGCTTTTTGTTTTAATTTCTTTACTTTTTTATAGCTGCAAGGGTTTTGCGTCATCGTCTGAGCTCGCAATGTATCGTGAATCTGAATCCAAAGTTGTACCACAGTAAAATGAAACAAGTACGCTAACTAAGACCCCGGGAGCGCGATAATTACCTACGCACGCAAGGCTGGCCACTTTTAGTTTATTCAATCGTCATAAATACAGAGCTAGTTTTTATATACAAAATTAAAATAAATTATCTTGAAACTTAGGCAGAACATCAGGGATCCATAATACAAAGTTTCTTATACCCAGCTTCCATTCTAACCATACAAACATATAGTTTTTATGGTTAGAATAGAATGGAAGCTGGGTATATTTTATTTTACAATAATATCATGTTTATAGTGTTGTGATTTGAGAAGATTCTGTCTATCCATCCATCCATCCATCCATCCATCCATTCATCCATCCATCCATCCATCCATCCATCCATCAGCCTTTCAACGTCCACTGCTGGATATAGGCCTCCCCAAGAGAACGCGAGATTCTGTCTATATGTCGTCCAAATACAATACAGTATTTTCTTTTCCGATATGTAGCCATCTTTGAACTTGAATAAATAAATACCGAGCGGTAGCGGCGATCAACGAAGCCTGGGCGCACGGTAATGCGTACGAAACGACGGCGCAGCCTAGACGGGCGCACCTTTAGCCGTTTTAAATGTTGTTATTGTGTGCGTGCGGCGACTCGTAGGTACTGGCACATCACCCATGCAAGCAAACCGCGCTCGGTTCGTTGGTATGAAGATAACCTCACTGAAGTAATGTAACATAGTTCCAGGTGGCCCGCCAATAAAGGCGGAGAGACGGCACACGGCGGGTTTATTTAGTGGGCGAGGGCCCCACACTACCCTGTTCGTTGTCTCGAAAGATGGGGTGTGCGGTTAAGAACATTTTTTCCAGCATTATAAAAAATAATGGTATGAAGATAACCTACTTCTTTTCTTATACTATGGTTGTACCGATGTTTCATTAGGCTCTTATGGAAAACTGTACAGAGTATCTCATTTATTTTTATAAACATAACACTCTGTTGTAGAGAATGATCTGTGTGTGATTGGGATGGCTGTACATCATATAATGACTGTAAAAGTGTGGTTACAAAGATATATTTAACTAGCCATTGCCCGCGGCTCCGCCGCTGCCAAAAGCTTAAGTTTTATATCAGGTTCCCGAAACAGTAGTGGCATAAAAGTTATAAGTATCTGTTTTTAAGTCTAATCAACAGCTATTAAATAAAAAAAGTTGCATCCAAATCCGTTCAATAGCTTTTGCATGATGCACGAAATAACAAGCAAACAAATAAACAGACAATAATACAAAATCAATTGTTTTGTGTTCAGACACGCCTAAAATAAGCATAGCATAATACATATTATTATTTCTCAAATATCTTAAATGTACAGGCACATCTCTGTTACAGCTTTATAATAGTATAGATTACACGGGTACCGATTAATATATTTTAAGCGTTCAGAATCACTAATTCAACAGTAATGGCTAGTCAAATGTGACGCTATGGTATGGCGCATAAATTTGAATCAATTACAGTAATTTACGGATTCGCGGGAATCACTTCTAATCTCTAGTTTATGATTTCTATGACTGAATGTTAACATGGCTAGGCATCGAGTTATATACATCAATGTGGCTAGGCTGATTGCGTTGCATTATGAATGGAATGCTTCACCGAAACAGGCCATCCAAAGATTGTTTTGGAATTTCAGATAAGTGTCAAATGAATTGGCTACTTAAACTCCTAAGATACGGATAGTTTTTAAATGCAGGGGAAGATAATAGCCAGTCGTCACACTGTCTGCTTTAGGCATTTCACAGATTTTTTACTTAAACGGAATTTATTGGCCTGTATACATTAAACTGTTTGAAAATGAGCGCTTAATTTTGATCCGCATTCAATACTGCCTCAGTAAAATTGGAACAGTTTTGATTAAAATATTGTGGTTTTGTTAATAATTATGGTAATAATTAAATATACCAGTTATATAAAATAAACAAATTACAATCTCAAATATGAACAAAACAAGGCGTGTTTTGACTAAAAAATACCACGTGTTCGAACACGGTTACTATTATTCAATTAAAATGGACGCCGAATTCTATTATAGAAGGCGTAAACTTGGCGCCAAATAAATTGAATATTCTGTAATTCTGTGGTTTTGTTCGTAGGTAAAGATTTCAACCTCACGTTTATCTTTCAATAAAACCACGTGGATTTATTAATTGGTGTAACTAATTGCTTAGGAACACTGTTCAATTACTTCCAAAACCAGAATGCTTCCAGCATGACCCTTCAGGGCAGGTCTACGGTACTAGGTACAGTTCATAAGAACAAATTATTTGTGAAAGTGAAAGCTTTACTGCGAGCAGGATTCGAACCTGCGTCTCATCCAATCCGGGGAAGTGATCTGGACCGCTAAGCTATCGCAGTCACCAACGGTGACTCCAAATCTCTACTGTATATAAAAAACAAAGTTCATAAGCCCTGCATTCAGTGAGCAAATATAAGAATGTACGCTCTATATTTTTTTAAATAATTTAAGACCCAATAGGAAATTATAGTCCAGCGTTTTTTATTAATATGTGACTGCTGAATTAATGAAGTTTCCAAACATTGTACTTACTTATTATTTATAAATAAAAAATAAATAATATAATAGAAATGCACGGCATTTGTCGATGTAAGTGACAGTGACGTTTAGGCCATAAAAATGTTATGACGGGAAAAATATTCCTAACGGATGACGTAGATGCCTGGGGATAAAACAGTTACACAACAGGTATAACAGAGATAAAGTACTTCTTCATAGCCGCCTTCTTTAAAGCCGGCCCCACACGACCGACACGGCACGGTTCGTAGTTATACTGTATCATAAAAGAAAAAAAAATATTAGTAAAGTATTTCGGTCGTTATCGTGTTAACATACATTACCTACCACACACGGACGTCTGCCCACCCCGCAAGGGAAATGGCGTGATGATAAGTTAGTTAGTTACACGGACGTCCAAGATAGAACTTTTTTGTACAGTTTTTAACTAGTTTAAATAACAAAAATGGCATCAAAAATATCATGACTGTTAAAAATTGAGTTTTTTCTTGATATGTGTGTGTATATAATATTTTACAAGTGCAATATATGATAAATATAGACATTTCAAGTTTGAAAAATCAGTTGTTCTATGTGAAACGAGAGTAATACCCACCTCAACGCTTCGCTTATGAGGCGTGCAATAAGAATTCGGTGATCGTTCGGTATCCAACCTTTTAGGTATGACGAAAGAGTTATTATGACAGAAAAACAAAGAAGGAGATTGTCTTGTTTGAACTGAAGAGAACAAATTGCGCTGTTTGAGAGGTAATCCAGTAGAATTACCTCTCGAACAGCGCGACTATAGTAATAGTCTTTTCGAAAAGAGAACAGTCGTGGAAAATGGTGGTGCAGCTGTACTTAATGTTTGATTCGTTTTGCAAAAGTGTTCGCAAGAGATCTGTCTGTTGGTCAAAGCCAGTTGACTAAACTGAGGACCAACGACGGCACTGTCATTTCATCTCCAGGTGAAATCTTGAGAGAGGTCCTGCAGTTCTAGTTCTATGGACAGTTGTACAGATCCCAGAGCACTGCTGTTGGCTTGGTCCAAGAACCCAGATCCAAGCTAACTCGGCACTTTACCGAAGATATCCCGGACGTCAGCCTGTACGAGATCAGAATGGCTCTCAAACAGCTAAAGGACGGAAAGGCACCGGGTGACGACGGAATTACTATAGAGCTTCTGAAGGCAGGCGGAAAGCCGGTCCTCAAAGCCCTCCAGAGGCTATTTAATTCCGTTGTTCTCGGGGGCGACGTTCCAGAGTCGTGGACCAGCAGCGTGGTGGTGCTGTTCTTCAAGAAAGGTGACAGAACCCTCTTGAAGAATTACAGACCCATCTCGCTCTTGAGCCACGTCTATAAGTTGTTCTCGAGGGTCATTACAAATCGACTCACGCGCAGGCTTTACGACTTCCAGCCTCCCGAACAAGCCGGTCTCCGAAAAGGTTATAGTACCATAGACCACATTCACACGCTACGCCAGATTATACAGACAACCGAGGAATACAATCGGCCTCTGTGTCTGGCGTTTGTGGACTATGAGAAAGCCTTCGATTCGATCGAAACTTGGGCGGTGCTGCAGTCCCTTCAGCGGTGCCAAATTGACTATCGGTATACCGAAGTGCTGAAGTGCTTATATAGAAACGTAACCAGGAACTGTCGTAACCAGGAACAGTCGTAACCAGGAACCCTAGAAGCTGGAATACGTAGGGTGGAACGTCTTAACTCCTGGGGACACTGTTCTGGTTCTTCCCGCCGAGCCCACGTACCCGAACTAGGTTCAGGTCCGAGGGTATCGGCTGACCATTACAGCGTCCATATTAAATTATATAAAAAACTATCCTCACAAAATGGGGGGGAACCATCCAACATATAGAACATGAAGAAAGTTTAATAAAAAATAAATCAGAACCCCCCTACATTCTGCAGGTATAAAGCATTGACACTGATAAAAAATAGTTACGTACTATATGACTGGCCCCTAAGGGTGGCGGTGATATGATATAGCACCATACAAACAGAATAATTTTTAACTACAATTAAAAAAAAAATGTTGCATAATATATGACCGCCCCCTAAGATTGGCGGTTCAAGATGATATAGCAACATCCAAGCAGAATAATTATATGAGTACATTTAAACAAAAAAACCAGTTGCATAATATATGACTGCCCCCTAAGAGTGACGTCTAGATTATAAGTAACATCTAACGCTAAAACTGTTAAGGTCTACGACCAGTGTGTGTTACCAGTGATGAAATGTGGAACAGAGACGTGGTCTCTGAATGTTGGTCTCGTATCAAGGCTCAAAGTCGCTCAGCGGGCCATGGAGCGGGCTATGCTTGGTATTTCCCTACGTGATCGAATCCGTAATACGGAGATCCGTAGGAGAACGAGAGTGACCGACATAGCCCGCCGGGTTGCCATGGTGAAGTGGCAATGGGCAGGCCACATCGCTCGACGAACCGACAACCGTTGGGGAAGAAAGGTTCTCGAGTGGCGACCACGTATCGGTCGGCGCAGCATGGGACGGGCCCCCCCCAGATGGACCGATGATCTGGTTAAAGTCACGGGGAGCCGTTGGATGCGGTCGGCACAGGACCGCTCGTTGTGGCGTTCTCTTGGGGAGGCCTATGTCCAGCAGTGGACGTCAAAGGGCTGATGGATGGATGGATGGATGGATAACTACGAATAGAGCCCTATCACTTTTCACGGTCTGATTCGATGTGGTTTAATTGTTATTAAATAAACAAAAAATAGTGAATATTTACGCTCGACGCGACACTAAAACCAGTGCTATCCTTATTTCGTGAGAACTATTTCTATAGACCAATATAGAAGTACTTCTTAAAATTAGCGCTAGATGGCGTATAAGACATGAAAACCACAGTAGGTACTTTACTTGTACTTTTTAAAATTAGCTCTAGCTACTTGTACTTTTTGAAATTAGCGCTATCTATGTGATTTATTGAAAACTACTTAGTAAGACCAATACATTATTAGTTACTTATCAAATAATCAATTTTATTGTGAAAAATGAAGATTATGAGGCGTGCCCTTTTGGATTTTCCAAAGTATTTTAAATAATTAGGGTAGCATTCACATTTTGTAAACGTATAAAATAAATAAAAATTTACGTAATTGCGAATAATAAAAAATAAAGCTAACAAATTGATCTGCAACAACCAGTTGATTTATTACTCAATTATTATCTACATTACAAAAAGTTGGCGCCAGCGCCATAGCGAACGTAGGTAAACGTAACTCACAACAACGGAAGTGGTCGGCCTTCAACTTTAACAAATTGACCGTGCGCGAAAACTAACTATACTTAGAAAAAATGACTAATTAAACAATTAACTTCTTCTTTTATATAATTTGATTGGAAACCCAGCACGAGGATTTAATGTTTTGTTGACTTTTTGTTTCGATACTTGTATGTAAATTTTTTGTATTTAACTGTACTATGTATTTTTTTTGTATTTAACGAAGAATCGAGAAAGTTATAAAAGAACACATCTCTTGGCAATCTTACCCAAATACAAACTCTACCATCTATGTAGAACTATGAAAATTTTAAGAATAATATTATATTGGAACAAAATTATTAAAAATAAATTAAAGACTTATTGGATAAGTACTTATTGGAGAAGGATTAAATATAATATAAACCACAAATTTATTGAATTTAATAACTTAATTTACACATTGTTTTAGCGGATGCACTTGCCTCAGGTGCTCGTGTTAGTTATTAGTGCATTCTTGACCATTTTTATTGTTATTATAGGCCTGTGAAATAAATATATTTTTAATATGTAGGTATTGAATTTGAATGACCACTTAAGGAATGTAATATAGATCCGATGGCTGGCCAAAAGAGGCGGAGAGACAGCACACGACGGGTTTCTTTAGTGGGTGAGAGCCTTACACTACCCTGTTCGTTGCCCCGAAAGACGGGGTGTGCGATTAGGAACATTTTTACCCGCCTTAACAAAAAAAAAGGTATTGAATTTAAATACAAGACATGTACTTTTTTTGAAATACAACACCCAGCACTAAGGAATAATGTATTGTATATAATCGCGATACATTATTATATGTAATAATAATGTATCGCGGGGACAAACATACAATTTCATGATTTTCGTGGACACAAAGTACCTACACCCAGACTCAAAACAACCTTTTGGGAATCACAGGTACAATGAGTTGTAATATGTGGGAATCGTACCCACAACACAGGCGGGGGAGGCCGGTATCTAAAATCGTTCCTTCCCTTCTTATTCCAAAAGCAACTTGTTAAATGCTGGTGACTGCCTTAGCATCTACTTTAAACTAAGAATGTAAAAGAATAAAAAAAATACAAAAAGAAAAAATATTCACGTGACAAAATGCATTTTATTTAATAATAAATTTTATTCACCATCTTGTGTAGTTCGTAAAATAAAATTTATGTCCCGCTCTTTTTTCTCGCATTTTGTTTACCGATAATCATGCTGACAAGTAATATTGTAAATGCATAAATTATAGTATTGAAATGTGCAACTGTTCAAAATGTGAGTTCTATATGAAAATTTAATTTGAAATCGAAGTTTTTTAAATGTTTTTTATTATTTTTTTTCTGATATAACTAATACTAAGGTTTTATTATATAGGTAGGTACCTACATTCCAATCCATCGCATTTTTATGTGTTATTTTTTTATATTATTAAAAAGCATTAAAAGCATTAAACACAAAGTGAAAAATGTGAAATCGAAAATAACAGCCACGAGCAGGGTTCGAACCTGCATCTCCTGGATACCGTCCAGATGCTTTGCCAATTCAGCCATCGTGACCCTTGCTCCTGACTGCTAATCTCGACAACACATTCATACTTAACGTCTTTGGGTGACGCCTGCACCATCTGTCGAAAGTATTTTCATACATTATACCGACCAGGTAAACTTAATTTTAAAATTAAGATTTTACCTAATAATGACGCAAACCCTATAAATATTTAGATATTTTTATATAGGTATATTTTTAGCATTTGACATGCTTAGCACTAAACATTAAACACAAAGTGAAAAATGTGAAATCGAAAATAACAATTGTCAGGATGGCTGAATTGGTAAAAGCATCTGGACGGTATCCAGAAGATGCAGGTTCAAATCCTGCTCCTGACTGTTAATGTTTAATGTTTAGTGCTAAGCATGTCAAATGCTAAAAATATATATAAAAATATCTAAGCATTAAAAGCGTT
This sequence comes from Leucoma salicis, assembly GCA_948253155.1. Classification (NCBI taxonomy): domain Eukaryota; kingdom Metazoa; phylum Arthropoda; class Insecta; order Lepidoptera; family Erebidae; genus Leucoma; species Leucoma salicis. The sequence goes on along the minus strand of OX411820.1, from coordinate 3,564,175 downwards.
GCTATCTAATCCAAACTAACAAAAAGCGAAGTGGTCTTAATTTTGAAGCATGACAACGCAAATTACAGTAAGCAAATAAATCAGTTATAATATTTCAAATACATATTAAATTCAAGTCCCGTATATGGTCCCGTAATTTTGGTAACATTATATTTAGTGCCAAAATCGAGACCGACAAGCGAAACGCCATTTTAACGAGATCAAAAAAAAACTTAGACAGAAAAAGAAAGATTCAACTTGACATTGAAATGTACACTTGACGACCTAGACATCAAAAAAAAGAGTACTGCTATTTTTTTTATTACATAGCATAATGAGCTGCCATGTTTTTTATTTCCTCCATGGATTAATCCGTTAAAAATGTGCACATTATCATAGATGATAATAACGTTATTCTCCTTAGATGAAGTAAAGCTATTCTCTATTGATACACAAATATTATTTTTCCTAAATCAACATCCCAAAAAGCCTAACATAAAGTTCGAAAATGTGAAATTGAAATTGATGTTTAAGACATAAAACTTTTGAAAAATTACCCAAATTATTGAGATTATTTCTTTCCGTGACAACAATTTCACGTACACATTTTTCAAAAAGTGGCTTCACTTTTTAAGTGACTATGCTTTATTGTTTAGTCTGAGACTAGGCAATGTATTTTCTGTCATGTCTAAAACTATTTTCGTAGCGAAAAAATCCTACGTCTATGGTGCAATCTGTAAGCCATTGGATAAAACCATAATCTCTTTTTATTTAGTGATGTGAATTCCAAAAAATCCACGTAGTTTGAGATTATCGTTTACGTAGAATTTATTAGTAGGATTTATTAAATTTTCTCAGAATATTATCAACAAGATTAGAATATTTGCTCCAATGTAATCCTTACTTTAAAAACTAAGACATGTTGTTTCTGAAGTGTATGCTCAATGTGTAATAACACAGTTCCAGTGGTACTGGTGTATTGGCATAAAGGCGGAGAAACGGCACACGGTGCCTTTATTTAGTGGAGAACCCACACTACCCTACCCTGTTCGTTGCCCCAAACGACAGGGAGTGCGGTTAGGTCCATTTTTTTCCCGCCAAAAGGCCGAAGGCGAAATCTAAACTTTTCCAGTTCAAAAAAACTTCTAGAGTCGTAGCATCTTTCTACTATTTTTATGATTTTGATACTTTATAGTAGGCATTTGCAATTCGAAAGATCGGCAAGGTTAAGCAATTTTCCCTCGGCTGGCAATCAGATAAGCGACCAAAAATTGACACCTATTTTTAGATGGGAAGGCACGTTAAGGGTTGGTCCCGGCGGCTGTATAACGACATCCTGGCAGTCGTTACATACCATGTTTTATTAAGCTTTTTGATGTGAAACATCTAATACGGAGGGAGGGATCGACTGTTAGCGTGGCGACGCTTATTTTACTTGTCCCATTCAAATCTTGCAAGTTAAATTTGACACACTTCCCGGTTTCCGATTGAGCTGAAATTTTACACGCATGTGTATATCGCGTGACAATGCACTATTATGATGACATGGAGCTGATCTGATGATGGGGCTGGAAGGTGGACATATGAACTCTATAATGAAACGTTGCAACCCAATCGAATTACGACACGTTTCAAATTTCTTGACTAGTACATCAGTCCTAGATGATATCCAGGGTGTTATGATGGCCACAGTAACTCTGTGATGAAGTGACGCAAACCTACCTAGTTTATACTCCTTTGATTGGTCTTGAGGAGTACTTTATCAAGTTATGATCATTATATTTCTACAAAATTATTTCGATGTTTTCACATCTGGTAGACGTCCCGCGACGTTTAGTTTTATTTAAGCTAACTTTCTTTCCCCAACGATTGTCTTTTCGTCGAGCGTTTATGTAATGAGATCCCGATCGTTTCTTAGCTCATTTTATAAGGCCATTCGTAATTCAATTATACCATTGAAACATGGAGATCTAAGCTTAGCGTTACAAATTTATATGATCAACTCTCTCTTCGAATGGATCAGTTCAGATCAGGCAGTTGATGAAAAAAAGCCATAGGGTCAGTAATGTAATAACTGCCTCAGTAGTGCAGCGGTAGTGTGTGCGACTGCTGATCATGAGGTCTCAGGCAGTGTTATTGAGCTTTTTGGTAAAAAGAAAAATTCTCAGTAGCAGCCCGGAGTTTGGAAATGTGCCCAGAAGACGGCAATAGCCTCGCTCCCTATCACGTGGGACTTAACCAGAGCTGGTGAACTGTGGGTTTGTAATATACCTCTGCCTACCCCATCGTGGAATACAGACTTATTTTTATATGTTTTTAACTCTCTCTCAGAATGATCAGTTCAGATCAGGCAGTTGATGGTAATAGCCACAGGGGTTCGTAATGAACACCCCTTCTGGTACGTGTCATATGATTAAATCAAAGATCACCACGATGTATTTCCCGTAGACACAATTCCTTGGTGGTTTTCCGTCATTTAAACAATATAATTAGTGTTGATTGACTGTAAACATTATTTATCGTACACGCCTGCGACATTGCAATTCCCATTGTGCAATTTCATTAATAGTTTATTAAGAAACGGGGACAATTATTATTGAGTCATAGATAATATAGATTTTTATAATATTTGCCAGGCAAGCAACCGATATTGGACATGGTTTTTTTTTAATAGTATAAGAGTAGCAATCAAGCAAAGGGTGCCTGATGGTAAAGGGCGACTGTAGCCTATAGAAAGAGGCTAGCAATCAGTGAGCATATTTCAGAGGGCACTCATTTTGATAGAATAAACAATAAAAAATATTAATATGTTAAAACGTGAGACTTCCAGCTTCCCGCCAAATTCATGGCCATAGAAATACGGAAAGAAATAAAAGATAGTCAAATTCGCGCAAGCGCCTCGTCGCGTCCCATAATATGCATTATGTTACATACAATTAACTATTATTCGTTACAAAAAAGATGGCATACCAGCTCGGGTCTAGGGTGACATCACTATACTAGGGCAGCAATGTCAATGTCAAATGCAAAGCTGGCGGAGATCATTGAGCTCAAACAGGGGAGATGAGACGGCACAAGATGGGTTTAATTAGTGGGTTGGGGCCCCTCACCACCCTGTTTTTGCACCGAACGACGGGGTGTGCGGTTAGGTACATTTTTTCCCGCCTTAAACAAAAAAGTGTCATCATAGTGATGACAAACCCGTAATTGAGGACCTGGAGTTATTTCTACCTTCCCACCTTAATTGGTATTTTGTTATAGGTAACCACTGACCAATTAGTATGTGTAGGTAACGTATATTCATGTACATTTCGGAGGACGGGCCTCGTGGCGTAGTCGGTAGTAGAACACAGATATTTGTACTGCTTCTGGGCTTTTTAACTACTCCTTAAGACGAATCAAATGAGTATAAGCTCGATGGGTTTGGGTTGTTTCATTACAAGATCATCAAACCCTGGATATCATCTAGGACTGGAGTACTAGTCAAAACATTTCAAACGAGTCCTAACTCGATGGAGTTGCGCCATTTAATTACAGTTTCACATGACCACCTTCCAGCTCCATCATCAGACCCTGAAAACCATCTAAAGACAAAGTACTCGTCAAGACGAATCATACGAGCCCAAACTCGATGTGGGTTGCGCTGTTTCATTATAGAGTTCCTATATCCACCTTCCAGCTCCATCATCAGATCAGCTCTATGTCATCATAATATTGCATAGTCACGTGATATGTAAAATACATGCGTGTAAAATTTCAGCTCAATCGGAAACCGGGAAGTGTGTCAAATTGGACTTGCAAGATTTGAACGGGACGAGTAAAATAAAAGCGTCGCCACGCTAACAGCCGATTTTACCCTCCCTCCGCATTAGATGTTTCATGTCAAAAAAGTAATATTTATGTATTATATCCTAAATCTGGGACCCATAGCACAAGCGTTAAGATTAGTTTCGGACCAGAGGACGTTTTGTGAAATGTCCGTGAATATTAAAAACCTTACCTATATAAACAGGCTTGCCTAGTTTGGGATTCCGTATCTCCAAAATACCACTCCTGTATACAGTGCCTTATAAAGAATTGTAACGTTGTGCCCATTACGAATCATACTACTTGTAATAAAGGTTAATTCCTAGTGCAAGAGTGAGATATCGATATGAGCAACGACGATGCTATCGAAAGAATTGTACTCGTTTAGATGGTATTTTATGTACTCTTTTATTGAAATAAAGTTATTATTATTATTACCTATTATTTAGTAAAAAGCTGTTATTTAGACATTACAAATAGACACTTCAATTGTATTTATTTGCGTAGGTAAAGTTACAGGTACATTGAAAGATAGTGATGTGATACTGATAACCCAAAAAGGACTTGTTAAATATGTTGTAAATTTTATTTATCCACAGAATAATTTTCACGCTTACGAAATAGATCTTTAAATATGGATGTGTGCATATCTTATAATAATTTATTTAACAACAATAAAACATGATAAACAATATACAAATAAGTCATTAGGCGCGTGCTAATTTGGACTGCACATTGATGGAAACTCGATATGTAAGTATATTTCATTGATGGTTGTATTATGAAGCTCACGAGAGAAGGATTGTTGGTTGTTGGGCACAAATAGTGCTGGAGTGACTCTATGAATAGTTATTATTGTTAAGATAACACACTTTTTTTTGGTTACGTGGGAAAAAATGTACCTAACCGCACACCCTGTCGTTCGGGGCAACGAACAGGGTAGTGTGGGGCCCTCACCCACTAAATAAACCCGCCGTGTGCCATCTCTTCGCCTTTATTGGCGGGCCACCGGAACCATATTACATTCCTTCAGTAGTTAAGACAACACCCTGCAATAAGGTATAATCCTTGTATGGCGCGAGACTTTACAAACATACAATTTCACGGACACAACGTACACTCAGAATCAGAATATCCATTTGTGGACCACACAAAGGGTTCTCCCGTGAGGGAATCGAACCCGCGACACTCGGCCGGGAGGCCAGTATCTAAGCCACTCCACCATCTGTGCAGTCAACGAGTCAAGTTTATAAGTAGGTACTAGGTACTATGCAAATGCCCAAGGCGGCAAAATTGAGATTGTAACAAAAAATATCGTATAAAGTGCAGCTATAGGCTAGTGGTAAAACCAAGGACTGCAAGACAGTAGTATTTGTGGTAGTATCGAGTTCCCCAGTTTTCGAGATTTTTCAACATTACCTAGGGGACAGCGGGGCAAATCGAAATTCGGAGCAGCCCCCTTAGAATGAAAAACGAAACATTACACGAACTTTCGTTTCGCTTCATTGTGATTGGTCGCCTGAATCACGCTTCGAAATCTCGACTAATATTAGGAATCACGCGTCGGACTGTTGATCAATCACAATTGACTGATTTGACTCGAAATGAAAGTTCGTCTTATGTTTCATTTTTCATTCTAAGGGGGCAGAGCATTAATGTGCATGACTCGTTGAAGCAAATACATTAACAAAGCTATTCTTACGAACTTAAGTAGCGTTTTATCCGTCATTTGGATACAGACGTGTTGCTACTTGTTTTGGCTACGCTTTGGAAAAATACTAAATTTGTTTATAATTTTACGGTCTTTTGTAATAAACATAAAGGTGTGTAGAGCTTTTTCAATATTATCAATCGCAGATCGTTGCAGTAGTATGGAATAATAAAATTAGTTCCATTTTATAGCCGTTAATGTTTTAAATTATAAATGCTTGCTTGCGAGTGTGTAATACACCTGAGCCTACCCCTTCGGAGAATACAGGCGTGATGCTAGGTATGTTATGATTTGATGATGAAACATGCTTGTTGGGGCAAAACAATCGGGGCATAACGTGATAGAATGTCCTTATGCCGCATCCTTATGATATCAATTATAATTATTTTTCTAAGCTTTTTAATGCTTTTCATTTCGGGCAAAATGTTTCCTAATTATAGGCGTAAAGTAGATGGCGCAAAATGGGAAGAAGACTAAGAGGGTGCAGTTAGTGCTGTTCTTTGTAAAAAAATGGGCTTTCTGTGGCTGCAAGAATGTTTAATGTCGGACGAGCGCGTAATTACTGAAATGAGGACACAGACTCCGATAACGATTTAGAAAAAAAGAACACTATTAAATAATATTTAATAAAGAGGCATACTTATGAACGCTGTATACCTGACTAATCAATGTACTCTTTTTGCCCCAAACAAACTGGTATCCCATCATGCCATGGGGCATAAAGGGTACCCTTTATGCCCCATGGCATGACGGGAAATTCAAGTTCTTCATCTGTATTCATAATTACACATATTTTATGTGATCTAGCTAGCAAATCTTGTTTATTAATTAAAGCTGATTTATCAATGTTGCTATCCAAGAAATTAATTCTATTAAACAGTAATATTTTATTTGTATGATGGTTTTTTGCTTGAGTACATTGACCTACCAACAAATGGACCTCGTGTCCGCGCTCAAAGGTGTCCAAATAAAAGAGAAAGAAAACGCCAAAAGAGAAACAATGGCGTTTGGTCAGACCTAATTGATAATATGCCGTACTGTATTGTTAAAACGTGTAAAAACTACTCAAATAAAGTAAAAAAATATTGTTTTATCATTTGCAAGATTATTTTGCTCAAAAACTAAGAATTTGTTTTAAGGTTTGAATATATGTAAAAATAAAATATAACACAAATCTAATATTCACGAGAGGTTGCATATTGATATTGGGCCTATTGGTAGAAGCTACATAATAGATTATTGCAAAGAACTCAACACTATTGTAATGGTATATGGTTTCAAATTAGAATATTGAAATTTGTATGTATGAATATAGACTGTCTATTGGCTGTAGTCTATTGACTAGAGTCAGTTTTTTGATAAATTTTGTACTAGACTAGACGTCCATTTTTATTAGCTCAATGCTTAAGTATTTTATTTTGCCCCGATCTCCCCTATATGTGTAATAGTTTATAAATTATCACTGCTCGGTGAAAGAAAATGTGAAATGAAGTGAATTCTTCCAACACGCACTGGGCTAGCGGTTACCACTTACCATTAGGTGCACCGGTGCTGGGTAACGAACAAATGTAGTCGTAATTTCAGGATAAAATTAAAAAGTGAAATAGGAAAATGATGGCAGTTTTCAGTGAATTTATTGAAATGAAAATTACCGCCGAAATAAAATCGATTAACACAATTAATTTAAAGTCATACAAAATATAATAGTTAAAATAATAATTTTAACTGATGAATGATTTTATTACATACTAGTCTTTGCCGCAGCTAGTTTTTCGGTTATATCTCAAGTTCCCGATATAGTAGCGGGATAAAATGTATACCAGTTTTTAAGTCTAACCAAGGCCTTTCAAATAAGAAAAGTTGCATCAAAATCCGTCCAGTAGTTATTGCGTGATGCGCGAGCAAACAAACAGACAAACAGATAAACAGACAAACAAACAAACAGACAAACATTCTAAAAAAAAATATTTTGTGTTTAGACACGCTATATAGCCTATTACAGTAATTTTTTCTCAAATATCTTGAATGTACAGACATAGCTCTGTTACAGCTTTATAATAGTACTAGCCTTTGCCAGCGGCTTCGCCGTAGCTAGTTTTTCGGTTATATCTCAAGTTCCCGATATAGTAGCGGGATAAAATGTATACCAGTTTTTATGTCAAATCAAGGTCTTTCAAATTAAAAAAGTTGCATCTAAATCCATCTAGTAGTTCTTTTAAATAAATTCTACAAAAAAATTCTAGTTTATATAATTTTCTAGTTTTTCGGTTATATCTCAGGTTCCCGATATAGTAGCGGGATAAAATGTATACCAGTTTTTAAGTCTAACCAAGGCCTTTCAAATAAGAAAAGTTGCATCAAAATCCGTCCAGTAGTTATTGCGTGATGCGCGAGCAAACAAACAGACAAACAGATAAACAGACAAACAAACAAACAGACAAACATTCTAAAAAAAAATATTTTGTGTTTAGACACGCTATATAGCCTATTACAGTAATTTTTTCTCAAATATCTTGAATGTACAGACATAGCTCTGTTACAGCTTTATAATAGTACTAGCCTTTGCCAGCGGCTTCGCCGTAGCTAGTTTTTCGGTTATATCTCAAGTTCCCGATATAGTAGCGGGATAAAATGTATACCAGTTTTTATGTCAAATCAAGGTCTTTCAAATTAAAAAAGTTGCATCTTAATCCATCTAGTAGTTCTTTTAAATAAATTCTACAAAAAAATTCTAGTTTATATAATTTTCTAGTTTTTCGGTTATATCTCAGGTTCCCGATATAGTAGCGGGATAAAATGTATACCAGTTTTTAAGTCTAACCAAGGCCAAAAACTATCTAACCAACACAAAAATTCAAAAAAAAATTGTTGTGTGTTTAGACACGCCTATATAACCTATTACAGTCATTTTTTCTCAAATATCTTGAATGTAGAGTAATTTTATAATAGTATAGAATATAGATTATTATAACTTAGAATTAATAAAAAAAATGTATAACAGCGCCATCTTACCGTAATGCTTAGAACTACCACACAATAGTGGCTACACGATTATTCGTAGTACTAATTATTTCCGGTAGATATCGCTTTCATGTTGATAAGATTATTAATTCTTATAACCTATACATAAAGTAGATAATAATTAGTCAGCTGTTATCTGTATAGTAGCAATAGTTATTATTAAAATTTATTAGTGATTGTTGTTGTAGTGAGAATATAATATTTGTAACATCAAAGATCACTGTAGTTATTTGGGAGATTTTAAAAAGTTCTGTAATTGCCTACTAAAGTTTGTTGGCCGTGAGAAGAACTATAACCTAAAAATATTAAATAAGTAAGTAAACAAACTACATAAAGGTCAAGTTGAACTCTTTTAAGTTTCACATTATGTTATTTTCTTTTTAAAGTCAGCACATTTTTATAGTAGGTAACTATTTGATTGAATTTTGCTTATTTTAATGAGACCAGTAGGTACTCTGAGTTAAACTAAGTACTATCTGAGTTAAGTATGATTTATTTTTAACTTTCTCATTGTGAAATTTGTATCTCCCTACTAAAGCTGGTAAATCTCTAGGTTTTTTATGGTAAATCAGTGTTGCCTAGTCATAATGTAACATCACAATAGTAGACTAGATAGTTATAAATTTACAGTTACGCATTATGCTTTTTTAGTGTAAGTTAAGTCTGTAGGCACTTACTAACCTAATGTTACCTATCATAATTTCAAATTGATAAACAATATCAAACCCAATGGAAAGTTTATTGTTAGTAAATAAATCATAAGTAGGTAGGTACTTACAGATCAATTCGTAGTAATATTCTTTTCAGTAGCGTCTTGATATTAAACCCAAGAATACTAGTCGCACTAAAAAACTGAACCATAGAATAATTTTTAAACTATAACTACAGTTTTGTTCGCATAAGATAAGACAAGTGACCCTTAAGGGATACAGCACTTTGATTCAAAGAAAGACTCACCTAAAAAGTTATCGCATCAAGTAAATAAAACAGCTCAACTGACTCAGCCGCTGAGTCGGCGAAAGTGGCTTCTTTTTTTTCACACTGGATGCCAGCCGTCGGAACTCAGGCATGTCCGTCACTATACACTCCACAGATAAAATTCTCTCGTAAATATAATTCACGTTTACATCCTCAACACTGCATCCTTTGCATAATAAATGTATATAAACACTTATTTAAATAAATCTATAAGTATATTGTCGTTTTCGTGGTCGCAATAAAAACATCGCACGTCGTACACGACGTCCGTCGATTGACGGAGCTCACCACAGTTGCGACACTTGAAACTGAAACCCACGCATGGATGTCTAGTATGACACGAAACCTGATCACACATACGATTAGGGATACATGAACAATGAAATTTAATTTCTGGAAGCAAATGCCGCACTGTGTGAGTCTCAACATTGACTGGACAGCGCCTGAGCAGAGCAGGATGCGGCCCATTAGGCAAAAGAGCGTCCATTATTATATTGTCGTGGGCTTCTGGGCTTGTAGTAGGTAACTCTAGTGTCTAACCAAATTGTCTACCTAACTACATCAACGATTTATTTTTGAGTCACGCAATATCGTTTAGGATTTTTAATATTCTAAAATTTAAAACTACTTAGTGAAAATATTTATTCACAAATTACAGTATTTATTGCTCGCTTAGTTATATCAAACTGCGGAACTTTATTAATAATTTACGATTTTGACGTAAATCTATAATAATAGTGTTTAGGAGCATCAAGAGGCCGAAGCGAATCGAGTCACGGGACCGGATCCAGGGTTATCATACTCATTTGTTCAATTGGACACTTAAGTGCCGACGAAGTTCTGAAGCCGACCATATCCGTTGATATTTCACACAGGAACTAGGGAAGGGCTATAAGGGCTCCAGCAAGATATCATGAAATATTATAGTGAATTCCGTTGTGTCGTTGGCCTCCAGGTACCGGGGAGTTCGTCTCCCCGCTGTGGCCAAATTCAAACAAGGATGTGCACAACTTGCACAATGAGTTTATAAGGTCAAACGATCGGAGTACCTATTTGTGTTTATTTTAAACACTGTATTGTACTTTATTATTGAATCCATATTGAATCTTATGGTTTATAATATTACTCCAAATGGAACGTTCTCGTTGATATTAAACATAACTACTTTTCCTAATTTTTATCCATATCACATACGTCTCCCTTTAAAATGCCCTCTCGTTTTGGGCATTATCCAACCGCACGGTATGGACTACACAATACATTAAGAAAATTTCAGACATGCAACCTGCATGTTTTCTCGATGTCATTCTGTGCAATATCTTCACATAATTTCTAGAAGTAGGAATCAAGAGAGAGGTTTGCTTGCGAAACTCAGACTGAAAACTCTTTTGTGACGGTCCTCGGTGTTGCTATTATTGATAGCATCACTAAAATATAATAAATACTCTGCATACATTAGTGGTCAGTATTCAGTTTGGCACTAGAGTCATTCAAGCTATTTAAGCGATTACTTTCTGAACTGTTCGTTATGTAAAGTATTTTTTTTATACAACCAATCTCAGGTCGAGACCTTGCAAGGCAGACAACTGAATATTCGACATTTTTCGAAATTACGTGTGTATTTGTCGACAACACCAGTGAAGGGAAACATCGTGACGAAATTTGCAATGCCGAGAGATTTTCTCGTTAGCTTCGTCTGCTAACCCACAGCGTTTGCGTCTATAACCTAAATGCCGAACACAACATGCCCACCAGTGGGAATAGGCCCCCTTATTATAAGCATAACCGTAGCGTCACACCAGGGGTTTTGCTCGTGCTTATCTAAACGGATGAGGACAATAATAAAAGTACCTACTACCTATTGTATTGTAGCTCAACGCCTATCTCTTATGAGAGGGTACTACTTCCCATTCATAGTGGAAGAAGCAAAGTCTACCATCCGTAGAAAATCGTAAATTTATAGAACACATAAAAAGTATTTCACATGTGGCAGTTATACCAGGTGCTTTAATGGTAAACAATAATTGAGACATGTCTGCAAGGAAATGCTAGTTTGTGGTTAATTTGAACAGGTGACGTCATCAAAACTATTCTATCGAGCTCGTGACGGAATTCCAAATTGCATAGCTATGATATATATATTATATATTTATAGGTACAAAAGGCTTCAAAAGAGTTAATCATTATGTACTTTTACTCATATTTTTAACAATAAATTTTATTTTTTTATTTTAAATAGTTATGCATCATAAGTAAAATGTAGAAAACTTGCAAATTATGTCGTTTCAATAGCACGTAAATCTTTGTTGGATATTTCTAAAATGCAAACTATTACCAAATCAATTAATTAATGAATCTGGGCCCCTAGAATTTAATTCACTAAATCGCATCGACATGGCATCGTGGCATTATCATTGGTTGAGAGATCACCGTGATTGGGTGAGCTATTATTGTGACATCACGTGTCTCTTTTTTTACCAATCACAAATAACACGATACGATGTCGATACGATTTTGTGAATCACATTAAAAACATGTAGACGTAAGACTACCAGTGTATCAGGAGATTACAATTATAAAGAAAGGAATACTTACCTAATAACAGAATATCACAATTCATGATTGTACCAATTTGGTACCTTCATCTCTCAGAAGACACCACATTGCCAACTAAAAAGTGAAGCCACTTTTGAAAGATGTGTGCGTGAAAGTGTTGTCACCAGAAAGCAATCAGAAAGAAATATAATCTCTATACTTTGGGTAAATTTTGAAAAGGTTTATGTATGTACCTAAAAGTGTTAAGTAAGTTTACAGCAAATCATATATAGGGAATATGTATTAAGGCGCTGACGATGTATTCATGTACGTAACGTACCTACGTACGAAATCGTCGAGTCATTTGGGGTCATTTTAAATCATACTCTGGTAACACTCGTGGTTTATGTCACTTTGTTTTGGCATGGGTTTGTTTGTATTTGTGTGCGTGAGCGCGTGTAATTACAAGTTTGGCATGGTTTTTATGGTTTCACTGGATTGTTCGTAATACCCCGTCTATATTTTTTAGTTAATCTGAGCTACATCTACACTGTCTACTGTCTACATTATAAGATTTTTATTTTTAATGTTCCGGTAAACCCATTGATGTATATGTACTACTATAAGTAACTAAATGGGTCCTCCATCGATCCTAGTTTTTAAAGGAGGTAGTTTAAGCAACTTATTTTTTAAGCTATCAGCTTACATCTAACGCGTGGTTAGCTAAATAATGGAAAAGTAATAAAGCCTATATAATATTGTAGGTTATATGAATTCCAGTTACAAATATGTGCAGTATGTGCATGTACGGTACGGCGGCATCGTACCGGTCCTAGCGGGCGCGGCTATCACACCATCGATTTGAACCAATCACGACTAAGCATTAGAACCGACCTTCTCATCCGATAATAGGATTTCTAAACGAATACCTTAGAATAATTCTAAGACGAATACCTGCTACTGCTAATGTTTCATTTTCTATATTGGCGGCAATTATCATTTGGTTATTTTTTTATAATTTTTTAATTATGGTCATAGCGAATGCCCGTTCTGCCAAAAATATAGGCTATATTTTTTGTATTTTGTGTACCTAGCCTACTTACTTAAAAACCTTTTACCGGTGACTAGGTATCCAAACTTGGGATCTTACCACAGAAACATGGGATAGCATCACTACAATTAACTACCTACCTAGCAATTATAATATAATTATTTATGTTACTTAGATATTTTTATATATATTTTTAGCATTTGACATGCTTAGCACTATACATTAAACACAAAGTAAAAAAAGTGAAATCGAAGATAACAGTCAGGAGCAGGATTTGAACCTGCATCTTCTGGATACCGTCCAGATGATTTACCAATTCAGCAATCCTGACAATTGCTCCTGACTGCTAATTTCGATAACACATCATACTTAACGTCTTTGGGTGACGCCTACGCCACCTGTCGGAAGTATTTTCATACATTATACCGACCAGGTAAACTTAATTTTACAATTAAGATTTTTACCTAATAATGACACAAACCCTATAAATATTTAGATATTTTTATATATATTTTTAGCATTTGACATGCTTAGCACTATACATTAAACACAAAGTGAAAAATGTGAAGTCGAAAATAACAGTCAGGAGCAGGATTTGAACCTGCATCTTCTGGATACCGTCCAGATGCTTTACCAATGGTAAATGGTAAATGGTAAATTGGTAAAGCATCTGGACGGTATCCAGAAGATGCAGGTTCAAATCCTGCTCCTGACTGTTATTTTCGATTTCACATTTTTCACTTTGTGTTTAATGTATTTATGTTACTTTACGTGCCTTTTGTTCATTAGGTAGGTACCAATATTTGTTTAACTAATCTATATTGACTATACATACGACATACGCATATTGACTGTAAGTAATGATAATCTATTTGTAATGCAATTGTACAAAACACGTCTAATTACACCAGGCATTCCAAGCAAACTAACACTCACTCATTCATTGAGAAATGTAGCCTTATATAGCCGAATTTCGCCTCTAGGTTTTAATCGATTCAACATTTAGCATATTAAAAGAGATTTGATATGGATACACTAATTTTGGATTCATCAACGGAACCGTTTAAAATACATAATCAAAAAATAATAGCATTGCTTTATAAATAGGTACCCAGTCTGCAATCAAAACTAGAAATTCCGTGCAGGGATCGCATTATTTTTAAAACACGAGTAACCGAAGCACTCGAAACTTGGAAACCTTATTGGAATCGATTTTCATGTTACACCACGCCCTGTAAAATAACCTATTATATGGAACAATAGGAACCATTTAGACAGCCAGTACCTACTGCACATTCCAAAAAACAGGTTAAGCTTATCAACTTACGTATTTTCTCTTAAAATTACATAAATACCGTTTATAGGTTATGCAAAATGGCTTTGTTTCAAATAAAATTCGAAAGTCTATAAAAAAAAACGCTCAGTGATGCAGCTGTAGTGTGTGCGACTGCTGATCATGGGGTCTCGGGTTTGATCCGACGGGTCGGGCAATGTTATTCAGCTTTTTCGTAAAAAGAAAAATTCTCAGTAGCAGCCTGGATTTGGAAATGTGCGCGGTAGATGGCTAACCGTGGGTGTGTAGGTAATACATATCTGACTACCCCTTCGGAGATATACAGGCGTGATGTTATGAAATTAAGTGAGAGCAAATAAATAGGTACCTATATTGTTAAGTATGTTTTTTATTGCGAAAAAGTTTTTTTTTTGTTCATATGCTGGCGTTGATACTAAGAAGAATAATATAGATATTATCATTGATGGTAGGATAACTAAATGAAAGTTATCACTTATTCCACGTATAAGTACCGTCGTTGGGAAGGTAGTGGAAGTAAGCCATTATTTGTCCTCAATATAACGTAATGGACCATCCATCGCAGTGGCACCATCGTGGCCATGTTGTTTGGTCGATGCAAATAAAACAGTCAATAGGTACCTATGTTGTCTAATATGGGTTCCTACCATATAATAAGGCGATAGAACTGACGACTTTGACCGCTGCCCGGGTTGGGTACATTTAGGTATATAGTTTTGTTGCATAAGTAGGTCTTGAACAAGAATTTGGTCCTAGACACTAGTCATCATTCCGCTAGGTAGTGGAAGATCAACATTGGGCATTATGTTGCCAATTTCAAGCCAGAAAATCCCGGTTTGTAATAGTCTTGTGCCCTGTTTGGCAATAAGCATAGATGGCGATAATACTTGTGTTTCAGCAGGCCTCGTGCCTTCGTAACACGAGGATCAGTTATACATATAGACGGAAAGAGAGCTACAAGTAGGTACTTACTGCCCATCCATTTGGGTATAAAAACGTTAAACCACAGAATAGATACTAGTCCTACGGATAAATTAAGTATTAATAAAATATAGGTATCTATGTACCTAGGACAATAAATCCAAAAGGCTAACTGCTGCGGTAAATAATTCTTTTTATATTGCTTCAAGCATAAGTCAGGTTATAAAGAAACACTGAATATAATATAACTAAGAACAAAAATAAATGATAAACTAGATTGATACTTCGATTAGATTTTATCGATAGAAAAGTTAAATCGAGTTTAGTACTCTATTTTAATATTAGTCGATGGAAGCGCACTTATGAATAAATAGATTGCTCAGGTCTTTGATCGCGAATACTTTATGTTATAATATAGGTATCTAAAAATAATCGTGCAAATCGTTTCAAAAATGGTAAAGAATTAATCGATCAATTATAACTACAGATGCTGCTAACTCTTCGGATTGTGATAAAAACTGCATAATCACTCTTTGAGAATCTGTTAAAATATGAAAAAATATTTTCAAAATTGTTTGATGAACTTAAAAGCGTTTTAAATGGGGCATTATTATTGTACTTACAATTACAAGGTCTATACCAGGGGTCGTCAATCCATATAACTATGTACCCAGAACTAAAAAAATAGTTTAAAATTTATTATAATTTTTGGGTCAACATTATATTTAGGCATAAAGCAGCACTTTCGAAGATAAACTTTTTTAAAAATAAGTATAGATCTCGACTTACCGATGAACATCTACAGGATTTAGTTACTATAGCTTGAACCAAATTTAGTCCCAACTTTTAAACAGATATAGATTAAGGGAAAAAATGACATTTTTGGTATAAAAAATAGATACATTTTACCTACTTTTGTTCATAACATTTGTTTATTTAATAAACTGCTGCAAAAAATTAGAAACTGACCGTGATGGCTACCTTTTTTATTTTACGAAACGGACCCCAATTAAAACTAATTAGTGATACCTGGTCTAGACCTTGAAGAAATAAAAAAAAATACATTTAGGCATTGTAGGTACCTACTAACATGATGGGTACATGTACACGTTATAAATAGTAAGGCAAAATATTAACTTATCAAATGGTAAAAATAAAATATTTATACGGAAATAGAACAATGTTATCTTAGATAATTCTATCGTTAGTTATTAGTTATTACTATGTTTTTGCTTATCTATATCTAATATTATCATATCGTGAGCATATTATTACGTTATTAGATAAGACCAAGTTCATACATCTAGGTCATGCTGATAAGAAATAATCTAATCATTTAATGATCACTGTAAAACTGTATGTTTATGCTATTTTTGACAGCCTCTGTATAAAATACCGCAAAAATTTCAGTTCATTTGTGTTTTAGAAACAACTTAGTAATTTCAATCGTAAGTATATAACCTTCGATAGCTCAGTTGGTAGAGCGGTGGACTGTAGTTGGTTTAAGTCTGGTATCCATAGGTCGCTGGTTCAAATCCGGCTCGAAGGAGTTCTTTTTGTTATTTTTTTTACTTGATTGGAATTTTCTTCAGAATTAATAATTTTATTTTTATAGCACGATATTATATTATAATAAATATTTCAATGTAATACACGGACCAACCATATCTACAAAATAAATTAATTAAAGGTATAATATAATTTATCTAGATTTCTGTTTTACAGGAAGCTCGTAACTAAGTTTAATTTTAGATGTCAAAAAACTGGTAGACAGCGTTATTATATTTTTATGTTTAAATACTTACCTGTTTTGTGTAAAAACGTTCAAATCAAACAAAAGTAAAATGTGTATATTGAAAAGCAAAAAGTCTAATTTGTTTCCGCCCGGGATCGAACCGGGGACCTTGTGCGTGTGAAGCACACGTGATAACCGCTACACTACGGAAACGTTAACACTACGGCCAAAATTATAGTTTATTCCTTGTGTGTTGTTAAAAAATTATGAGCAGTAATTTATTGTTTCATATAATAATTTTCCTAAGAATGCGATATAATAATATTAATAGTTAAATATTTATGTTAAATACTTATAATTTAAAAAAATATATTTATTTTAACTTACCTTGGTAAAATATACAATTGGAAATAAAGTTGAAAATTCTTCGAAGTTTCGCGAATCACGAGCGCCCGTAAGAGATGGCGCTTGGAAAGCACTTTGGTGGAAAAACGGCAAGGTTGTCTTTTTATACCAGTGTAAATTGCATGGCGCTATTGACCACCCGCTTGAATATGGTTCATTAATAACATTGTATGGGTGTGTTTGTATCTAATTCGTAATTTTGTGTTCGCGCCCTGTCTTCAAGCCATCTTTTACTTGTACTAACGCACCAGTATAAGGGTCATATCAGTTAACAGCGTATACATTGTTTGCTGACTACGAAGTCTGATAACGCTATTTAGCAAGTTTGTTTGTAAAGCGAGCAATGGTTGTAAAACACATGTCTTTGCGATCTAGCAGTTATGTGTTAAACATGTCTCCACGTCATAATTTGATTAATATCATATGAATTCGCATCGTTACAGAAAATATGAGGGAATTACTTTTTCATCTATTTTTATCTACAATCTGATATAGGGTTGGCAGTATATTTGTAGGGTTGTCAAAGCAAAAAAAAACAGTGCAATATTAACTATTCGTCTCTCCATTATAGTATCAATTTTAATTATGACTACACGCTGGAGGAAATAACTAGGTACCAGCTTTATATGGCAACACCATGAACCGAATTGCAATCTCTTTCAGTATGTCACTCATATCATCTCACTCTTCTGAGTAAAACGTGCTCCATCCCGACCCGATATAGTAGCATATTAGTAATTTTATATTTGAACAGAGGGTCTGTCCAATTTTCGCCATTATTTTTCAATCGGTCAAGTGGCACACGTACGCGTCTTCCGTGAGATCCACCGTGACAGACCACGGTGATTTGTGGAGATGCTCACCATTTGGTGAGCAGCGGCTTGGCAGTATTCTTACCATCAGGTGGACCGGAGCTTATCTGCCACCATACAGCAATAAAAATAATGAAGCGTATAACGAAAACAGGATGTACTTTTGTTATTAAGCAAATCACATACTCCTTGTCCGTACAATAAAATAAAGTATGCGGACATTATTCCAGCGTTATCTAGTGTTGCAATTACCCATAAATTACCTTCGCTATTTTTAGTAAATTGAGATCTTTATTTAGACATGTTGATACACATGGGCATTCGTATTAAAGACTAGCCTTTGCATGCGGCTCCGCCGCAACCAAAAGTTAGTTTTTAGGTTATATCTCAGGTTCCCGATATTGTAGCGAGATAAAATGTATGCAAGTTTTTAAGTCTAATCAAGAACTATCAAATAAAAAAAAGCAAATTTGCAGCAAAAACAAAAACAGACAAATCGACAAACAGACATACTTACTTCAATTCTAAAAAAATGCTTTGTGTTCCGACACGCCAATTTAGCTTAATACGTTTATTTTTTCTCAAATATCTTAAATGTACAGACACAGCTCTGTTACAACTTTATAATAGTTATAAGAACGTAGAGTTGGTGATAATCATTGTTTATCAGCTTTCCAGCGGTTTGTCAATGGAATTGGAGCTTTCTGTGTTAAGCATATTCTCGAAAATATTCATTTTTAGGGTACCGTCACTCAAAGGGAAAAATGGAAGCCCTTACAGGATCCCTCGTCTGTCTGTCTGACCATCTGTCACAGCCTATTTGCTCCAAAACTACTGGACCGATTGAGTTGAAATTGGGTACACATGATGTAAGTTGGTGACCCAAACACGGACGTGTGACTTAAATAAATGAATTTTAAACATGGGTGCCACTTTTTGGGAATAAATTAGAAAATTAAAACGGTTATAATAAGGAGTGCAAACTATATCGCGTGAAAGGGCTCGTTGTGAGAATTTTAAAAGGGAATGCCCACTCTCCTTAGTGTCTTGGGCCCAGAATGGACAGCAAAAATTATTGTAATAATTGAATGTTTTTAAATCTCAATATTATTAGATATCTAAAAAATATATCTAAAATGCCGCCACTATTTTAGAAATCGTTAAAAAACATAAACGTTTTGAGGTTACTTTCTGTTTGAAAATGTATCAGACTTCGAAGCTAAGTAAGAATTATTCAGTAAGATAAGATAAGAAAAGAAGAAAATAACACAAGAAGAATGAATGTAAGATTATCTCTTGATACCTAACACAATATAATGATCCAAATAAGTAATCGGAAAATAATGTAGGGAATAACAAAGCATTTAGTTGTTTCATTACTGTCGGGGAGCAACCCACTGCTGTGTCACATATAAGATTTCCTCGGGCTCCAGGGTATGTCTTTGAATCCCTGTCAGGTTCAGACCACAATTCAAACAATGCTCTTCTGTCATTGTAATATAACGCTATTGAACGGTATCCAAAATCGAAAGCAGAAAATCCCAATTAGTCCATAAAATAAAGCCAGGTCTCAGTAAAAGAAATCGAATAAATATGAAAACACAACACCTTCACAAGCTTAAACAACCAGCGAATGTGTCTAAGTGAAGTGACAGATGCAAATAAATTAATAAGTGTTGTCACGAAAAAAATATAAACATTAAACGATTTATCGATCATTTCTTTCTTTCTTTTTTTATGAGTTCACTCATTTCTTTCCTGCGTTATTGTTTTTTTTTCTATTAGGTTAGATATCTTTAGAAGTCGATAAATTAGCTTTGAACTACAATAATAATAAAGTCCTACGGACGCCAGTTGAGTTTAAATTATATATATATATAAATTGATTAACATAGAATGGCATAAACAAAATATGATTTTGATGCTGACAACATTCTGCCACAACTTTTGTAAAGATTTCAATATTTCAATAACAATCCCATTTATTTAACGAATATTATTTATTACAGTGGCGCTCATAATAATGAATGTATATTCATATTTTTAAATAACAAAACTAATAAATAAAATATTTTTTCTGTATAGTAATGTTAACGCTGGGCCCAAAATGGGTTTTACCCTTTATTATATCTAATTCTATACTATTATAAAGCTGTAACAGAGCTAGTAGAAAAATTACTCTATTAGGATTCATAGGCGTGAACTGAACACAAAACATTTTTGACGTGATAAACGAAAAGTGTCATATTAATGGATGAACGCCGGCCACACGCACGCAAAAGTGTCACGTTTCGCCCAGAGTTGCTAAATCATAAAAATAGATGGCGGTATTTAAAGTAATCTGAGTACGCGGTTCATCTGCAGTTCGTAAGATGGCGACCGATGCACTTTTTTGAAATTCTCAGAAACCATATATGACGTTAACATGTAAAATATTATCATCCGTAAACCGACTTTACAGACAACCATATTGTTTCTTTTTTATATTTTTTGTCTGTTTGTTCGTTCGCGCATCACACAAAAATTATTGAACGGATTTTGATGCAACTTTGCGATGCAACTTTGCTGTTTTTTATTTGATAGTTCTTGATTAGACTTAAAAACTGGTATACATTTTATCCCGCTACTATATCGGGACCTGAGACCTAAAAACCTAAAAACTAGCAAAGACTAGTTTCTTTATAAAAAGACCAGTTGGCCGGTTTTTTGTACAGAAACTGTACAAATAATACCTCATTCACGGTCTTTTCAAAACTTACTTAAACAAATGGGGAGGAAACCCGCCCCCTATCCTCTCCTTATTATCTTTGCGCGAGTAATGCCTCTGATGTTCCATCCATCCATCAGCCTTTTAATGTCCACTGCTGGACATAGGCCTCCCCAAGAATGGGGGATAGTGCCGTAATCACCACGCTTGGCAGGTGGGTTGGCGATCGCAGCGGATGTTGTTAATACTCGAAGGAGTGCTGCTGCCCACTCCCTCGGTATTGCCTTAGTCGGCTCTTACGACTCCCATGGGTGGAGAGGGGTGGAGCAATTCTAAAGTCGGCCCCACACGGCAAGATGTTACTAGTGTCTATAGGCCACCATCAGGTGGGCCCCCCTGCTCGTTTGTCCCCATCCACGTAGTTTAACAAAAATGAAATCCGATGGCAAAATAAAGTAGCTTAGCTTATAATATTCACGAAACAGCTTTGTTTTTTTATGTTTATTGTATATGGTGGCAGACGAGCCACGGCCCACCTGATGGTAAATGGTAACCGTCGTGTGTGTGTTAACACATCAGACTACCTGCTATTAATAACCATTAAGTCATTAAACACAAAGTGGAAAATGTGAAATCGAAAATAACAGTCACGAGCAGAGAGCGCAGCCATTAAGGCATCCGAGGACCCCTCCATTTTTCCGTATAAACAGTAGAACCTCTTTTCTTCGCTCCACTCCGGACTATGTAGGTATTTATGCCAAATCTATATACATAATAAATATACATAACATATATAACAAAGTCGTCTTAGTTACACCATTGATAACTCAAGAATGTCTGGACCGATTTTTATGATCTGAGGTTTGTTGGATTTCTCTACGCCCGGAATAGCAGAATAACTATAAAAAAAAAAATATTAAGATGGTCATACATTTTATATAGAAACGGATTGACTGATTTCGATGTTTTTTAATGAATTCAGCTAATAAGTTAAATCATAATTTCAAGATTCTGAGGCGGTACGGTACGAAGTTCGCCGGGCCAGCGTATTTCATAATAAAAAAAAAAAAAAAAAAAAAAAGTTACATATTAAATTCCAATTCATATTGTATTTCAGAATCATGGCCGTCGAAGGCGTCATGGTCTCATACAACTACTCCGACGATGGTGAGCTGGCCAACATACTCACAGTATCTTCATCTGGGATCAGATTCTCGGAGCGTTGGGTCCTTGCCCACGGATCTATACTATCTCCATTAAAAGAGGCCAAGATGATCAGAAACGCTAAAGGAAAGCCCATTTTAAGTGAAGAATTCTATGCAAATTTACCAGAGATACACGTGACCTGCGAAAAAAAGATATCTAAACATCCAAACGTTTATGAGTCTGTGGAAAAATTAAGTAGAGATCGAAACATGTATACAGGAGAACTGGAACATAGCAGCTATTTGATCAGGGTACTGACTGGCAGGTAAGGCAGCTGAGTATTCTAGAGCCTTGCTTATCCCAGCATGAATGGGTCGCCTCGATCGGGGAAGTACCACCCTCTCACAGAAGATCAACGTGAAACAACGGTAGTTACTCTTGTCGTTGTGCTTCAAATGATGAGTAAGTGGACCATAGGCCCAACCAAACCTCCCAATGCCCTCCTTGTAATTCTTTCCATCCGCTACATAGCATCCTACCTATCCTCTCCTTACTATTCTTCCTATTCCACCTCCAATCTCTTTCCTTGGAGATGGCGACGCATGAGTGATGTGCTAGCGTTTATATGCTACTTTAACCGCTTACCATCAGATGGGTCGTATGTCTAGTTATCTAGTATAAAAAAATCTAAGGACATAAAAATAAGTACACAGATCCAATATTTATGGCTAACTGTGCCTAGTTCTAATGGTAAACAATATCAGACTGCACAGATAGTGTAGTGGTTTAGGTATCGAAGTCCCGTGCTGTTGTGGGTTCAAATCCTACACGGGATAATTCATTGCGTTATGCAGACCACAAACCGCCTATTACCGACCCTTATAAGTACAGTTACGGTATAAACAGTAGCCGTATATATAAAAGAAATTTGGAAAATCCAAAAGTGCACGCCTCATAATTTCATTTCTCACAATAAAATTGATTATTTGTAAAAGTGTATATAAGTATGTAGATACACTCGTTCTCATGTGCCAAAGCTCTTGTACTGTCTCAAGATCTTTCAAGGTGTCACTACTGTTGAATTGGGTGGTAATTTAAATATGAATAAGAAACTAATAATGTTTTGTTTATATTTGAATAAGAAACTAATAATGTATCGGCAAAGAGGTTTGGTCTCTGAATGTTGGCCTTATATCAAGGCTTAAAGTTGCTCAGCGTGCTATGGAGCGGGCTATGCTTGGGATCTCTCTACGTGATAAGATCCGTAATACGGAAATCCGTAGGAGAACGGGAGTGACCGACATAGCCCGCCGGGTCAGCATGCTGAAGTGGCAATGGGCAAGCCACATCGCTCGACGAACCGACAACCGTTGGGGAAGAAAGGTTCTCGAGTGGCGACCGCGTAACGGACGGCGCAGTGTGGGACGGCCTCCCACCAGGTGGACCGATGACCTGGTCAAAGTCGCAGGCAGTCGTTGGATGCAGGCGGCACAGGACCGTTCGCTGTGGCGTTCTCTTGGGGAGGCCTATGTCCAGCAGTGGACGATGAAAGGCTGATGGATGGATGGATGGATGGATGGATGAATGTATTGGTCTTACTAAGTAGTTTTCAATAAATCACATAGATAGCGCTAATTTCAAAAAGTACTAATGTGGTCCTCATGTCTTATATAGATGGCGCTAATTTTAAGAAGTACTACTATATTGGTTCTATAGAAGTAGTTCTCACTAAATAAGGTAGATAGCGCTGGTTTTAGTGTATGATCGAATCGACCATACATATTCAAACTATATTTTTTGTTTATTTAATAACAATTAAACCACATCAAATCAAACCGTGAAAAGTGATAGGGCTCTATTTCTAATTATAGTAAAGCGTAAGAGAAAAAAAAAAAGACTCAATTAGTAAAGTAATTCGGTCGTTATCGTGATAACATACGGGATCCGCACATACAGACACACGGACGTCCAAGCTAGAACTTTTTTAAACAGTTTTTTAACTAGTTTAAATAATAAAAATGGCATCAATAATATCATGAGTGTTAAAAATAGTGTTTTTTCTTGATATGTGTGTAAATAGCATCGAGCTCGTAATAAGGGGGAGAGGAAATGACTACAAATTTACCGAGCCAAGTCTTTGAAATCCAAAAATGGCGGAATTTCCGCTAGGATAGCACGTAAAAAATATCGATATCGATACTTTAGTCCTTTAAGTGAACTATAAATTTTTGGCTGGACAAAGGTTTTTTTAATTGCGTAAATCTTTATCTACCTGTACCTATAATTATATCTATGTGTGTCAAATTGCAACCCAATCCATTCAGTTATATGAGTTAGTGGTTGATAGATCAATCAGGTATGCCTTTTTTTAAACAAACAGAAAATTAAGGGCGTAACACTCTATTGAATAGATTTGGGTTGTAAAAAGCATAAAGAAATAAATAATAATATAATCCTGGGTATAGACGTTCACTCTAAGTCCAAACATACCTATATAAGTTTGTGATGTGATGACATCAGGAGAAAAAGATTTGAAAGTGAGGTATTACGATAACTAGAAACAAGTAGTATATAATAATATTTTATTCAATCCATCAGTCATTCGACGTCCACTACTGTACATAATAGGTCTCCCTAAGAGAACGCCACAATAAGCGGTCCTTTTTTTTGTTAACACGATCCAAAACGCAAGTTTACGCGCGTCACTGGGGTACCAACAGGATCCAAGGGAGTGTCGGGCTTGATGTCATACAGGCTCGATAGTCATATAGTACCATGATAGCCCTAGATGATATTCATGATCTGGTAATGGAGCCACAATCCTATCAACTTTGGAATCGTTTGATTCGTTTTGACAAGTATTTCGGTCCTAGATGATGTCTAGGGCCTCATGATGATGATTTATGTCCATTTCCGTTATTAAAAAAGTTATAATCATTTTATATCTACTCACAATATTTTTTTTAAATTTACTTTAATGCTTTGAATGCTAATAATAATACAATTCAAATGATTAATCAATTCGATAAATTAATAAAAAATAATTATTTAATGGTATGCTGCTAAGCCACTGCTCACCACTTCATTCCGAGCACATAAAATTAATAAATGGACGGCTTCTTCCCACTATAATATGAAAATTTGTAACGAATAAAAATCACAAATTATTAGTGGTGGATGCTAGGTTGAAACCTAAATAGCGCAAATTAAATATTTTTAAAATAAAGGATATTTTATATATCAATATTTTTTTAAATATCGATATATGGATAGTTGTTGGTTTTTCCTGTATCCCTAATTGACAGCTGACATACAACAGATAAAGGCTTTGTTCCGATATACACTGCGAGCACTGTGATATCACGTGATCCACAGCTTCCATAAATATAACAATTTGCACTATGGAATATTATTATTGAATATTGTAAATCAAAGATACCCAAACATGGCAAATTTAAAGAAATTGTGTTTATTGCAGTGTAAAACCAATATGAAATGAAAGTAATGACAGATCAGTATACTGGACTGCATTCCGTTATAAACAGTAACCAGTATAGCTAACTATAAAGGAACGACTTCACAGTATACTAAATTGACATCACACCTTACAGTGCTCGCAGTGTATATCGGAACACATCCAAATTACGCTGTCATCGTAACTATTAAGATGGCGGACGACAGCCTAAGTAAGTCACTTTTACTAGGTATATGAATATTAGGGCGCCTCCTCCTTATTACGAGCTCAATGGTAAATAGACATTTTAAGCTGTTTTGCGTGAAGTGACAGTAAGAGCCCCCGCACATTGAGCCACTAGAGGCGACCACACTAGAACGACTGCCACAAGTTGCGGACGCGTTTCTCCATACATTTTGTTTAGCATCGGCGCACACCAAGTGTTTGAGTGGCCGCGTCCGAGCCACAAGCTGCGGGAGTCGACCACGCTCGCTACTTGTGGCCGCGTTTTGTCGTTCGCCTCTGTCGAGTATGCCGCAAGTGGCAGCCACTGAAAGCCGCATCCAGCCACCAGTGGCTGCAACTGGTGGCGGCGTCTGTGGTCTGACTAAACCACTGGTGGTCGCGTTTAGTAGCGGCGACTGGTGGCCCTAATGTGCGGAGGCTCTTAGTCAATGAAATGGTGAGTGAGGTGAGGTGAGAGAAAATTCAATTTTAATCAGTCTTTCAGTCTTGATTACATAAACCATAAAAATGGGTACACATTTTAATTTCAATTTATTTAAAATGGCGGACGTATTTATTTTTCTAACCACTACATTTATTACGGTGAATTGACGAATTCAAAGGAAACAAAAAATGATTCCAAGTCGTAATTAAACGTTGACGTCTGAAAGAAAATATATAAATTCAGTTTATAGGTCATATCTCAGGTTCCCGATGTAGCAGCGGGATAAAATGTATACTAGTTGTCAAAAAGTCTAATCAAGAATTATCAAACAAAAGAAGTTGCATCAAAATCCTTTAAGTAATTTTTGCATGATGCGCGAACAAACAAACAGATAAACAGACGAAAAATGTAAAAAAAAAACGTTTGGTGCTTAGACACGCCTAATTCAGTCATTTTTTCTCAAATATCTTAAATGTGCAGACACAGCTCTGTTACAGCTTTATAATAGTATAGATAGATATCTATTACAGGCAATTTAAACTAGACATATTTGTATATTGTTAATGTATTTTTTATATTTTTTTTATTAAGCTATCGGCGTACTTAAGACATGCTTTTTGACATGTACCTAATCGTACACCCCGTAGTTGGGGCAACGAACAGGGTAGTGCGGGGCCCTCACCCACTAAATAAACCCACCGTGTGCCGTCTCTCCGCCTGTGTTGGCGGGCCACTGGAACTATATTACGTTACTTCAGTGGTAACCGTTTGTTGGTTTGAATAAAATATTTTTTTAATCGTTCGTTCATCAGCCTTTTAACGTTCACTGCTGGACATAGGCCTCCCTAAGAATGGGGGATAGTGCCGTAATCGCCACGCTTGGCAGGCGGGTTGGCGATCGCAGTGGATGTTGTTAATACTCGAAGGAGTGCTGCTGCCCACTTCCTCGGTATTCCCTCAGTCGGCTCTTAAGACTCCCATGGATGGAGAGGGGTGGGACAATTCTAAAGCCGGCCACCACACAGCAGTAACAAAATATACCCTCATCATTCCACGATGTCTTGAGAGTATCGATTAACAAGGAAAATAAAATAAGTCTATACTATAAGCACGTTTTAATTTCCAGAATATGCCACGTGTGGCAGTGTCCTATCCTGGACAGGTGCGCTGATGACATCCTGTACAGCTGGACGATAGGACACCGGGACGGCGACATTGACAACCAGACGAAACTTGGAAACGCATTATTCTCAGTATTCGTGCTCATTGATTTGGAGAGTGATAAGAGAGGTTAGTGTACTCGTAGACAGAGGATATAATAGAAACGTTCTCAGCGTATGCAGTGTCGAGATAGCGATAGTTTTACATATAAACAATATAATTTTAGAAGATAGCTATGATTATAACTTTGTAGACTAAAAATGCACTACCTGTTTTATTCTTTAGGAGGCCTATGTCCAGCAGTGGACGTTTAAAGACTGATGAATGGATGGATGGATCCGGCCGTTGTTAACAATTTACCTCTTCATATAAAAAGTCCATGAATCAAACTCTTTTGGATTTTCACTTGCAAACCGCAAACCAATAAATGTGGGTCTCGTTGATTTTTTCCTTTAGATCAGGAAAAGGAATAATAATCAAAAATTAGCATAAAATATTTTATTAATAAAATGACAACATAACAATTTCTAAAATTCGATTCACTTCATGACGTCGGGACGCAAGTGTGGATCATTTCTGTAAAGTTAAAACATTTTTGATCTATATTTTTTAGCATTTGACATGTTCCGCTACTTTTTAAAGTACAAATTATTTGTGAGTTTAAAACTTTTGATCTATATTTTTTAGCATTTGACATGTTCCGCTACTTTTTAAAGTACAAATTATTTGTGAGTTTAAAACATTTTTGATCTATATTTTTTAGCAATTGACATGTTCCGCTACTTTTTAAAGTACAAATTATTTGTGAGTTAAAAACATGCTCAAATCATTCATTCTATCCCTATATTATTATTATGGTGGTTAACTATGACTGAGGTAGGTATCACCTCTAACACAGATATTCCTTCTGTAAAGTCTCATTCGGTGAGTAAGAACGCCTGTGGCTAAAAGCTCTATCATCTTGCCTATTTTCCACGAATTATTTATTTCACTATAATAAATACTAATAGGATGCCGTGGCTTATTTACTTTAAAAAGAAGGGGATAGAATATGGGGAGGATTAATGACGTCATTTATCGAACGAAACCCAACAGTTTAAATTCGGTGCGGCGATGCTCCATCGGAGTGGAGAGCAGTTTGGCGGGACTCGTGGCGTAGTCGGTAGTGTAACCGACTTCCGTGCACGAGGTCGTGGGTTCGATTCTCACTCAGGACAATTATTTGTGTGATGAACACTGATATTTGTACTGCGTCTGGGTGTTTTCTATCTATTATATGTATGTATTTACAAAAAAAAGTAATATAATGTATTATATCCGTAATCTGGTACCCATAACACAAGCATTAAGCTTAGTTTGGGACCAGAGGGCGTTGCGTTGTGTGAAAAATGTTCGTGAATTTATTATTATTATTAAGACGTCGTGCGACCTGATCACTTC
The DNA here is from genome assembly GCA_948253155.1 of Leucoma salicis. Lineage (NCBI taxonomy): Eukaryota > Metazoa > Arthropoda > Insecta > Lepidoptera > Erebidae > Leucoma > Leucoma salicis. Next base: position 3,535,330 of record OX411820.1, on the reverse strand, counting down.
AATAAGTACTGTGCAGATATTTAGATATTTTTATATATATTTTTAGCATTTGACATGCTTAGCCATGTAAATCAACACAAAATACATAAAAATATCTAAATATTTATAGGGTTGCGTCATTTATTAGATAAAAATCTTAATTGTAAAATTAAGTTTATACCTGGTCGGTATAATGTATGAAAATAGTTCCGACAGATGGCGCAGGCATCGCCCAAGATGTTAAGTATGAATGTGTTACTGAAATTAACAGCCATGAGCAATTGTTATGATGGCTGAATTGGCAAAGCGTCTGGACGGTATCCAGGAGATGCAGGTTCGAATCCTGCTCGTGACTGTTATTTTCGATTTTACGTTTTCACACTTTGTGTTGATTTAAAGTGCAGTGGCAATGGCTCTTAGAGGTAAAATTTCCAATGATGGCAACACAAAAAGCATCAAAAATTTCAACTTGTATATCATCTGCTTAGGCTCACCGTTGATGAATCAGTCAGTCAGTAACGACCACCAATTATATAGTTACAGGTTGTTGCTAAATATATAAGAGACGCTTACTATTTATATCTAATTGGTCTGGGGTATTGTCACCATCAAAAAATATATTTACCGTCTCTGGGATCCGTTGCCAACGTATAGTCATTTCTCCAGTCTCTCACAGAGTTACAATGATCAGGAAATTCAGGGAAGAACACCCAATTCTGCTCAACTGCCTCCTTCTTGATCACAGCGCAAAGGCCAAGTAATAAAGACCCCGGCGCAATCCATGGACCCAATCGTAAATAGGAGCATAAGATTGGCCCGCTGGCTACACCTCCTAGTATAAAAAAGGTCAAATAATGGCTGTATACTGAACGCTATGCAGTTCTTGAATTACTAATCTATAATTATTACTATTATAATGTTGTAACAGAGCTGTGTCCTCTGTACATTAAGATATTTGAGAAAAAAATTCTGTATTAGAGTATATTTTTTGTCTGTTTCTTCGTTCGCGCCTCACGCAAAAATTACGGAACGGATTTTGATGCAACATTTTTTATTTGGTAGCTCTTGATTAGACTTCAAAACTGGTATACATTTTATCTCGCTACTATACCGGGAACCTGAGCAAGTTAAAAATAAATATGTTGACAACTGAGACCAGTCACAGACTACGAAGACTTCTCTTTTTATGATACGCATCTGCGAGGTACGGATTATCGTCAACGGTTGTTAGCGTTTTAATATAAAACAGAATTATCCATCAGATATTTTATCCGTTAGATAGATGTCAGGAACTTTATCATCGTGTGATGAGACGGGCCTTACACAATCACGTAGTGTTTTCTGAAATACATTTAATGGGACCGCGGTGCGCGCCTATTAAATCAAAATATACTCTCGCTTTTTTTGGCGGTTTAAATTAATCTATTGATGAGTTTTTATAAAGCGCTTGTAAGCATACGATCTGCTGGTAAGCGCTTAGCGTAGTCTATAGACGCTAGCGGCACCAGAGACATCAATCACGAGTCGCCATCTCCAAGAAAAGGGATAGGAGCTGGATAGGAAGGATACTAAGGAGAGGATAGGGAGGTAGTTTGTGCCTTCGGCGCTCTCACTCACCATACGAAACAACTGTTGGAGTTTCCACTGTTTTTTCACGCTGATCTTTTGTGAGAGGATACTTCCCTGATCGAGCCCCCTCCCCCCCCCCCTTTTTCATGCTGGGATAAGAACGGCTCTACTACTAAAGACACTATTCCTTCTTGCTTTATCCAGAGGTAAGGCATTCGCTCTTCGCATTAGTTCCTCCATCTCTGCCACAAGAAAACTCTTGCTTATTTCTGACATGAAATGAAATACGTATTAGTTAGTTCTCACCAATAAAATAATTGAGGTGATCATCAATTTGCCTAGCTTGCAGTGCACCGTTGCTGACAGCAGCGAAGGTCGCCCCCGACAGTCCCAGCGGTAATGTATGCATCATGTACCTGCCAAATAACTTTATAATGATGGTTACTTACGAGTATTTATCATTTAAAGATAAATAGAAAGTGCATTGTGAATTTTCCCGCCTAATTTTTTAGCCAACCGCAGATTAGATAGAAAATTCCCTCACAACCTAGTCTGTGAGTGGGTATTACTTCCCCAGTTGAGTCGGCCTATCCACGTTGGAATTTGAAGGTAGAGCCTTGAATCCTTTTACTGTCCCAACTATTAGGCACAGAACTCCTATCGCAGTGAGAAGAATAAAATAAAATATGATCACCTACCGGGTTATTAAAAATATAATTATGGTTTAACAAATATGGCTACCTCTTCATAATATGCCCGAGTCGAACAGCATGGGAAATCATGAGGACATCATAAGCAGATGCTATGAGACCTACAATTATCCCATATCGCGCTGCCACCAGGATCTGTTGAGTTAGTAACTTGTCATAAACCATGATTGAAATAGGGTCAGGTATTGATTAACGCCGTGTAAAATGTATTTATGCCCTAGCTGAGCGATCTGCAAAGTTCGTTTTGCAAAACCCTAAGACCCCGTACAGCCTCAGTGGGAAAGGTAGAAGTACAATCTTACAACTACCATTAACCCTTCGGGGGATACAGGCGTGATGATATGTTATGTTCTTTAAATATTATTCTCAAAAAAGTTCCATTGCCCGAATGCAGCTGAAAAACAGAGATTATGGGGCTTCGCTGAGCCAATATTTGTTCCCAGCATCAAAGCTGGAATTTCCACTTAAAAACAGCGTTTACTTTTTCACGTTTTCTAGTTCTATAACTTTGTATTGCATGCAAATCCGTCAGTAGATTTGTTTGTTTAAGTCTTGCTCCAGTTTGTGAGACTGGGCACGTTGTTGAGAAAACATTTTACGCATTGGAATTATCAAAACAAGAAAATGGCTGTATTTACCTTTTTCTGCACATCACATCCATCCGGCGTATCGTAATATCTATAATAGTTTCGATATTTGCGGTCACCTTCGCATTCACCAGACATTTTTTTGTAGGAACATGCGTTTTTATAAAACAAATAAATCCATTAGTGAAGCTGTCAATGGTCAAGTCAGCGTACCTATATGATTTATTTTTCATACAATTTTGACATATTACAAATGAAGTTAAATTGAAATTTCGAAAAGTTTGTTTGGTCCCACAATTGACTCTGCGCGACTGAAGTCGGAGACAATAGCATAAGATCCTCGAAATTCAAGTGTTCAAGTTAGTTCTAATCCTAAGAAATAAAATCTGATACGGCTCCCGATACCGAAGAATTCAGGGAATGATTAATTGCCTAGCCTTTAACAATAAAAGTACTAAATAAAATTAAATTAAATTTCCCTTCCAAGACGTTGGTGTCCAAAAATAGGGCGTTTATGTACATATACCCTGGCCTTCCTTAAGAACGTCTCGGATCTGGTCAAAATACGTTTTCCTAGGTCGGCCTCTACAAACTTGCCCATTCACAGTGGCCTTATATTATATCTGTTTCGTTAATCTTCTTTCATTCATCCTCTCTACGTGTCTTTTAGATAGGTACATGAATATTTATTTTAATCACGTTAAATGATGATCCCTGGGTCGGGCAGTGTTATTGAGCTTTTTCATATTAAGGAAAATTCTCAGTAGCAGCTCGGTGTTTGGAAATGTGCCCGGTAGGCGGCAATAGGCTCGCCCTATTACGTGGCACTTAAACGTAGTTGGCGAACGGAGCAGCGGTGGGTGTGTAATACACCTTTGCGTACCTCTTCGGGGATACAAGCGTGATGTATGTATGTACTATATACTTCTCACAAAGAAATAATTATTTTATAACGTAAGGACTTCTTGACTAATTACTCCTTCTGGATTGTATGATGGATATTATAGTAGTTGTCCTATCACGACAGTTTGTTAATTGGTTCATATGCTGTCCAATTTTTTTTCATTCTCGAAAAACATTTAAGATCGTTCTTAGTTTATTTTTGCTTGGGATTCAGCGTAGCTTGCGTGAGGTGGCTCTGATTAGTTTAGTATTGCACCTTGACGGAATCGCTTAGGTATAGGATACTTACTGTTCAAGCTGCGCAAGTAGTATAAGCACAAGAACAAATTTATTGGCTAGGTTCACTCTTTTTTTTTTTTGTTAATCTATCATTATTACTTGTATTTCACCGCTTGATTACACGCCAATTTTTTCCAAAACTCTTGTTGATTTTTCTTTAAAATATCACCTTTACTACCAAACACTGACTGACTTATCAAAGCACACCCGAAAACACCTTTTTTTAAGACAAAGTGTGAAAATGTGAAATCGAAAATAACAGTCATGAGCGGGATTTCAACCTACATCTCCTGGATACCGTCCAGATGCTTTGCCAATTCAGCCATCGTGACAATAAATAAATATTCACGAATATTTCACACAACGTCCTCTGGTCCCAAACTAAGCTTAACGCTTGTGCTATGGATTACGGATATAATACATATTATTACTTTTTATTGTAAATACATGCATACCTAAGATAGAAAACACCCAGTACAGACGCAGTACAAAATTAATATCTATGTTCATCACACAAATAATTTGTCCTGATTGGGAATCGAACCCACGACCTCGTGCACGGAAGTCGGTTACACAACCGACTACGCCACGAGGCCCGTCATTTCAGTTACAATTGCTCAGGACTGCTAATTTCAATAACACATTCATACTTTTGTTACCATCAGCCTTTCAACGTCCACTGCTGGACATAGGCCTCCCCAAGAGAACGCCACAAAGAGCGGTCCCGTCATGGGGGATAATGCCGTAATCGCCACGCTTGGCAGGCGGGTTGGCGATCGCAGGTGATGTTGTGAATACTCGAGGGAGTGCTGCTGCCCACTCCCTCGGTATTCCCTCAGTCGGCTCTTACGACTCCCGTGGGTAGAGAGGGGTGGGACAATTCTAAAGCCGGCCCCAAACGGCCACTTTTGTTACGATGCGGACAAAATATAGTTATCTATAAATAAGTTTTCTTTCAGGAGAAGAAACTCTGAGGCCATTGTCTTACTTGCTGGATGTAGTTCGACCACCGACCGGCAGGGGGTCCATGGTTGAAGTTCATTCTACACCTTTTGGTTGCGAGGTATATTTATATTGCATATTTACATTTGATTTTCAATAATAAATGTGTTGTTAGTGATCACCAACTGGTCATAGAATAAATTTAAGCTGCCGCAAACTTATAAAATACTGATCGGTGATGTAGGTACAAGGGGAGACAGAAACTCGCCTAACTACACCTAATCATTTCATTTTTCATTTTCATTTATTTATTGTTCTCTCTCACACAGAAACAGTTACATTACAAATCTTAAACTAGGGTACATGTGATACTTTTAATATATTTATATATATATATATGTATTTAAGGTGAAATCGTCATGTATTGAAGGAAGGTGGAGTCCAGAGTCTCCGAAACTGTCGAGCGTGTATGAAGAGAATTGCCTTTGAATGTTGAGGAACTCAGATGCCTGCAAGAATAGAGTCTTTTGGTACTCTGTATATTAAGGATATTAAGGAGATGCTAGAAAGGATAATAAAGAGAGCAAAGGGAGGGGGTTTGGGCCACCTCCAGCGCTCTCACTCACCATACAAAATACAACAGTAGTAGTGCCGACCTACCGTTTCACGCTGATCTTTTGTGGGAGGGGGTTACTTCTTTAATCGAGCCGACCCATTCATGCTGGGATTAGCAACTCTAGCTCAACCATTATAAACTTCATAAAAACGAGATAATTCGTAAATTATTTAATCATTGAGAGTATTACGGAGTGACTAGTGATGCGGAACCGGCTGGAGTCTATCACGCGGATATCTTGCCATTCCATAATTTTGTGCCAATTTTGATTTGTGTACATAATCGTATTTGCAGGTGTTTCTGAATGCTGTCACTAGAGGGTCAGTATGCGGAGTGGTAGGCAAGAAACCGTCGTTGCTACTCACTGAAGCGGCAACTGCACTCGGGTCTGAAGGTGGCCCGGTATTCACTGAAGGGCCCACGTAAGTTGTTAGGTCTTTAACATAGCATTACGCCTGTATCCCCGAAGGGGTAGGCAGAGGTGTATTAGACACCCGTTCGCACTAGCGCTGCACCACTGAGGCAGTTCTTTAGAGCTTTTTACTATCTAGGTACTAGTGACCACAATTAATACAACTGAACCCAAACGGTAAGTAATCGACAGGGTGTCATCCTTATTATTCACCGCCTACTTCTTCCTTGGACGTGGTAACGTGTGATGCCTTTGGTGTTGCTAGTATCTATAGGCTACGGTACCCCCTTTCTGTCAGTCAGGTATGCTCGTTTAACATCTTTGTAATATAAAAATATGAGCCGTCACGGGACGTCTCGCAGATGTGAAACCATCGATTTTATATATTTCCTCAAATATTGTTCAAGTCTTATATAATTCTTCGTAAGTGCCCGCGGCCATGTAGGGCCGGCTTTAGAATTGTCCCACCCCTCTCTACCCACGGGAGTCGTTAGAGCTGACTGAGGGAATATCGGGGGAGTGGGCAGCAGCACTCGAGTATTAACAACATCCACTGCGATCGCCAACCCGCCTGCCAAGCGTGGCGATTACGGCATTATCCCCCATGACGGGACCGCTCGTTGTGGTGTTCCCTTGGGGAGGCCTATGTCCAGCAGTGGACGTTGAAAGGCTGATGGATGGATGGATGGAAGCGCCCTCTCGTTATTCATAGACGAATTAAAACTGTTATTAGTTTATTAATTGACATTATACTTCCTAATTACATGCTTTTGTCAACAGATGGCGTTAAAAACAATAAATAAATTGGCCCCGGTTATAACAGTCGATTTTATCCCCCTCCGCATTAGATGTTTTCCCATCAATAACTTTTATCAATTCATTATACATACGTGTTCCATGTATGGGACGAGGTCCTCTGTGATGGCAGGGAAGTCAACCTAGTACATCGTCTGGGCAAATTTTGCAGCATAGATTGTCTTTGAGATTTTCTTATTTTAAGTATTGTCTTCTCAATTTTATTTCTCTAGGTTTCTGGACTCCCGTGGAAAGGCATGGATGATACAATGGATCCTTATTCCCATCATTTTCTTTCCCAGGAAGGAATTAATCGGTACCGTAGTGTGCAGTGTCTCTTGGTGTCGAGGAGAATGGGTGGGTCTGACATTGGTGGCGCCCCTGATATCTGTGTTGTCTGCTAAACTAAGAGTGGCGCCGCCGAAGCCAACCAGACCATTAGGAAAACACCCCCTGCAAGATATATTAAGTAAGTAAATAGTTACAATGAAGATTCTAGCCAATAAATCAACAAAAAATAATGTCTTTGCGCCACAGCTTCTCTGATCGTAAGTAGTGGTGAGTGCTGACCAAATGAAGAATAGGATCCTTCATTTGGTATAGTACAGTACAGAATATTTACAGCATTATTGCAATGAAATGCAATGTGCTAACTAATATTGTGTCGAGTGAACCCAAAAATTATTATGAATAATAGAAGTCTAGTATAAATTATAATAATTGTTTTTCTAATTTATCCACTGATTACAAAGCAGGCCTTTGCAATCTGAAAGAAAAAAGATTTGAACATCTAGGTGAGAGATGTTCTATTGATCTCCCAACTAGTTTACAGCAGTCCCACGTTGGGCGCCATTATTAATATAATATCTAACTACCCGCAAAAATAATTCTAGCTCAAATAGATGAGTGCACGGTGCTAGTACGTTGTGGTGTTGCCTGGGGGGCGGGTGTGTACCTTGGTGGCGGATATATTGTCACTTGTGCGCATGTTGTCAAAAATGTAAGTATTAACTATTTTAATGTAAATTACCTCATCAACTGATGCCAACTAAGCATACAACCCGCCTTTTGGCAGCCTATAGACACTAGTAATGCTTGGTGCATCATTCACATGTTACCAACCTTAGGGCATAGGGTAGAAGATGTAGCTAAACAATGAAGATGCTAAGGGTCTCGTGCCTGTGAGATTTACTAGGGAGTTCAAGTAAAGAGTGAGTATAGGGTATGCTCATGTTCTTAGTGCTGACCGGGGGCTTACTGTGCCCCTGGTTCAATGACCTTGTTGAAATGGCAATCCATCATTAGGAGAGATTTTTTATTATTATTATTGCATTTTTTGCTTTTGTCTCATCTAATGTTTCACAAAGAATGTGTGTAATCACACTTGTTTTTTATCCGTGATCTTATATTTCTTTTTCAGTATCTGACCCACAAGCTGTCAATATTCTGTAGAGGAGTAAATGAGACAGCAATAGTCCGCTACAAAACGCCAGACAAGAAGGCGTATGATCTAGCCCTGTTGTTCACAAATCCTCAGCAATTACATCATATGAAGCCAGCTATCATGTCTACAGTACCTGCTGAGAAAGGTAGTGCTATTTCAGTGACTTATTAATTATCTATACTAATATAATAAAGCAGAAAAGTTTGTTTATGCTCTTAAATGAGCTAATCTATGCAACTACGAGTCCGATTTGAAAAATTCTTTGTGTATGATAGCCAGATTTGTGAGGAATAGATATATCACTAGCCGTGTGGGGCCGACTTTAGAATTGTCCCACCCCTCTCTACCCACGGGAGTCGTAAGAGCCGACTGAGGGAATACCGGGAGAGTGGGCGAGTGCGATCCAACCCGCCTGCCAAACGTGGCGATTACGGCATTTTCCCCCATGACAGGACCGCTCGTTGTGGCGTTCTCTTGGGGAGGCCTATCTCCAACAGTGGACGTTGAAAGGCTGATGGATGGATGGAAGATATATCACTGAGCTACACCTCTCTGCTAGACTTAAATATTGTTTTTCGACAAGCAAGTCGGACGAAAAATCACTCCCGCACTGCCTTTTTTTGCCGCATGCGCTGGCTTAAATATTGATCTTTACTCCATCTAAAAAAAAGAGTGTGATACGATTTCTTATACATAAGCTTTAAGCTAAAAGGTATTTTGTGACAAAAAATATTGAAAATTATATATAAATAAATCAATCATGCTCTAATCAGACAGATTTTTACACTCCTTGATAGCAAGATTGTAACAAGTTTTTATTTTGCAATCAAAATTTGGTAAATTGACATCTTTTTTAAAAACAATTACTTTTTCACGTACTCCTCGAGCGTAATATGTAGGTGTGTAGGTATGCTCATAACGAGGTATAAAACCAGGTCGCGGGCGCTTTAAAGTTGTCACTTTCAACATTTTTGTTTCATTCCAGGCGAATCAGTATTAGCAGCGGGATTCCCCTACTTCAACGAGCATGATCTGACGAACTTAATACCAACCATTACGTCTGGTCACGTGAACAACGTCTCCCCATCCATGATACAGACGTCTTGTTGCGTGCAGTCCGGCTTTAGTGGTGGACCGATATTTAGGATTACTAGGTAATTATCAACAGAAATATCGACCTTTTAACTTATACTGGTTTACAAAAGCTATTTCTCCATGTTTACAAAAAAAAATTGTTTTGTAAATTAGCTAAGCATTTTGATCTATATTTTAGCACTTGACATGCTCAGCTACTCTTAAAGTACAAATTATAATTTGTGAATAAGGAAGAAGGAGGAATTCACAAATTATAGTTTGTACTTTAAGAGTAGCTGAGCATGTCAAGTGCTAAAATATAGATCAAAATGTTTAAAAAATCACGCCATCAAATAGTATGAATTTTAATTGCACAATTAAACTTACTATATTGGATTAATGCATGTAAATGCGTTCCGATAGAGGGCGTTGGTAATTAAGACAAATGTGATAAGTATGATAGTATTGGGTACGTCTAAAAGATAGTACTGTAGCTCAGTGGATTAGAGCACTTCCCCGGATAGGAAGGGACGCAGGTTCGATTCCCGCCTGTACTAAAATACTCCTTTTCCTTTTTCACAAATTATAATTTGTACTTTAGTTAAGCATGTCAAGTGAATCAATACGGATCAAAATATTTAAATCGCGCCATCATTTATTATGAATTTAATTGTTTATTCGAATAATATATATGTAGGTAAATGCATCCGATAGCTAGCGTGGGTCGCAGACATCTAAAACCATATACTACATCTATGTCTAAAACAAATATGAAGTGCAGATTGGGTGACACCGTTAGGTAACTGCGATAGCTTAGCGGTCTAGCCCCCTTAGCATGTGTGATGTCGATGACGATGATCTGTCAACGTGAATGTTACACATTTTGAAATAAAACTACGTTTACGGAATCTATCGCGTTTACTTGAAGTTTGTTTTATTGTTTATTTAAAGAGGAGTATTATACTCTTTTTAATATACTAACTTAAAGTCTCATACATTGTAAGCATAAACATTTGAAGTAGATATTTTCACTGTGTTTCTAAACGAATATTAGGTGGGTTAAAATAAATAAACCAAAAATTTTGTAAAATCATATACTGTGGGTAGATGAAACCGTTGAAATAACATATCAGCCTTGGACGTCTATCATCTAAGTCCACCCGTGATCATGAATGCTGTAAAGTATTCGAAACGTCGGGATAGTAGTAAAATCAAGTAAACGCGATAGATTCCGTAAACGTAGTTTTATTTCAAAAAACGATTTAGTTAGTTACATTCTATAGAAGCAGAACACTTCCCCGGATTCCATGGGACGCAGGTTCGAATCCTGCTCGCAGTAAAACTCTCTTTTTCCACTTTCACAAATATTTGTTATTTAGCAGGCCAAGTGCTAAACGCTACAAATCAAAATAGTGTTAGGTACTGTTCCTAATGAGCTAGTTACCATTTCCTAATAGGTTGTATACACATTGTTATATTTCGTTATTATTTTATGTCAGTTTGACAAGTCTTGTGGTTGTGATTGCAGTCCAAAAAACGCAGTGGAAGTGTTAGGCATAATAGCAATCAACGTGACGAGTGACGGCGGTGCTTGCTTCCCGTACGTGAATATGGCTGTGCCCGTCACTGTGTTCAGTGCATTGCTGGCGGAGTATATATTGGAGAAAGGTACATTCTTTGGTCTCAATTACGATAGTGTACAATTCAATTTTAATTTGGTTCTCAAAGGAATCTTGGTAGCAGTTCAATACCAAGATTTCTAGTCTTAAGTTTCGTTCAAGTTTTAGTAATTATTAACCCGTTCCCCCCTTTGTCAGCTGAAGTAAACATCCCCTCCTATGCTTATGTAATGCAGTGCATTGGCATATTTTTTAAAATCTTGTCATTTATGAACTTGCCTAAGTCTGTAACAATAAAATAATTATAATTGTTTATATTATCGCGGGCAATCAAATAAGCAATAGTCAATTATTTTGGAAAATCCCCTAGAACGGAGGGTTATCGAGCATCAATTTAAAAAAACTTCAAAACAGAAAGGTTTTCTTCCAAACAGAATTGAGCCATTTTCGCAAAAAAAATATGTGAAAAGTTACTGAATTATTGCCTGAAACCTGCCTTACATAGCGTGCGGTCAGGCGGAAGCTGGACGTCAATAACTCAAGTGCTAGATGGCAACCCTTTTTTTTGGATTGGGCAGGTGGTGGATGTATCTATACCGTGGAGGTTAATGCTAGCATACCACAAGGCTCGGTGCTCTCCCCGACGCTGTTCATGCTGCATATCAATGGCATGCTCTTGATAGAGAAAATGTATTGCTATGCGGATGACAGAACGGTTGATGCACGATATGCATATATATGACTATCAGAAATTCCTTCGGAGCATGCTGGAGGGAAGACAGACCCAGTCGTGTGTCTGAAATTGAGCTATAGAGCGGGCTTCGGAATGAGGAGAAAAGAACTTGGTCCAATCCGAAGGCACAGATTGGCGCGTTTACTGCAAAAAAAGAAGAGAAGCATTTGCTGGGGTGCATTAATTCCAGAGAAACTATCCCAATCTCCGATAGTATTGGGATCCTCAGCATTGACATTTCCAGCAAAGTCCAGCTTCAGGTCGACCCACTTGACTCCTTGCCAAAGCGTTCTGTTCAAAATGTCGTTGATCCCAATCTCACGGATGGACTGGAGTCGTTGGGGCGGTGAAGAGACTTTGGGACGGTGTGTGCTCTATCGACTCTTCAATGGGTAGTGCTTTGAGGAGCTGTTTGAGGTGGTACTAACATCCCCTTTTTACCACCACGACCACAAGACGTCGTGGTAGGTTTAATCCACACCACCCGGATACGGATCCCGTCCAAGCATGTGTAGGCTCGAAATAAAAATTTAGGTCCAAAAAATAAAAAATAAAATTTTGAGGTGGAACACTTTTATCACTTAGCGGTATGAAAAATAGTTTACATCCTATTCACAGAGACAGACCTACTGAATTTACACACAAAATTTCATAAGAATCGGTCAAGCCGTTTCGGAAGAGAATGGCGACAAACACTGTGACACTAGAATTTTATATATTAGATTTTAGTTATGATACATGACTGTTCAAGACTTCTATAATTAGAATTTAATGGTTTTCTATTTTGTTATTTCCAGATGAAACAAAACTAAAGGCGATAGAAAATAATAAAGAAATGATCCAGTCGCAGTGGAGACTAATGCCGTATCGATCAAAAATTTGATACTTGTATTACCCTGAAACCCACTGTATATATTACTATAGGAAAAACTTAGTCTGGCTGTGATCAGACTAATACGTCATATTATAATCAGTACCATACAAAATCTGTATACCATTTCATGTAGAGCCCAAGCACTGAAGTAGGCCATTGAAAATTTTGTTTTGTAGGTAAAGAAAGAAAGAAAGAAAATAAGGCCAGGCGGGGGATGTGCGTCTAAGGGGCTAGTGCACCTAGTATCAATATCTCGAATATTATGCAAGTATTTAAGAATACCACCATCTAACGATAAAGAACGGTTAATAAATAGTTCCAAAATCAAATTGTAGATGGCAGTTCTTCACATATAAGACTGTAGGAAGCCATTTTGTTTGCATTGAAATTTTATCTCGACACACAAGTTTGACACGTTGTGAAAAACAAAGAATTTTTCGTATAATTTTGCAGTTTTAAAGAAAAACATAGGGTGAGTGTGTTACGATAATATCTTGCTACGTAGAAACTATTAAAGGTAACTTGTTCTAAGTGATTTTCATAGTTTTTTAAACTTTTGAAAAACATAACCTAAGTGTAGTACATTGAGGGAAGTGCGCCTAGCTGGTCCGGGGTAAGTGCGACTGCAGACGCACTCAGCCTAAATCATAGATCACCAACCTTTTTCGTAATGTAATTTCATTGTGATTTACATCTGACATGATGAGCTTTTATACTAGAAACATTTTTTTATAGAATGTGGAAAAGATATTTTTTACGAGCAGGATTTGAACTTGCATCGCAAAATAGTTTTATTGTGATTTTTAGCATTTGACATGATCAATAGTTTTTTTTTATTACGTATGGTGGCTTACAAGCCACGGCCCACCTGATGGTAAGTGACCAACTATACCAAGAGTATTGTTAAGCCACTGCTCACCATTTCATTTCACAGATATGAAATGATAGAATAAACGGCTATCTCCTGGTAAAACCGAAACACACTGATGTGATTCATGACCGGTTACACGGGAGATGGTGGTACCACCCCTTGCTTTTTTAAGAATTACTTTAAGTTTTTTTCAAGAATTTTTATTTAAGTTAGTGAACAATGTCTAACATTAAAATTAATCTGGTCATTTCCTTAACTAATTAGTGTGATTTTTTAAATATTATTTACGTTACCACATTATTTGTTACAACTTCTAAATATCGTACGATATTTTTTCATGTTTATATTTACAACAAACTTAATGACGATTTAATTGTCACGATTTAATGATTACACCACTGATGCAAAAAGTATGGCGCACTTACCCCAGTATTACTAACGCAAATATCTCTAGAACTATCCATGTATTATTTATTTATATTTATTTATACCACCATGTCTAGTTGGATATATTCTATCTTAAAATAGTTTGTAAAACGTGAGACGGCATTTATATTATGTTATTTTTAGCGTAGGTGCACTTACCCCGTTTTGCCGGGAAAGTGCGTCTTAATTCCAAGTTCAAAAAAAGTCAAATATACCAAAATTTTGTGCTGTTTTTTTATGAAAAATAACATGCGGTTCATATAGCTAAATAAATAATTTATATATTTTTATACAACGCCTAATTCGATAAGCTAAAGAAATATTGATATAAAATTTGCATTTGAAGAATTGTATGACGCACATGCCCCGCCTGACCTTACTTTTATTTACAGTCTCGACACACAATTAGCATTTCAGTAATTACATTTATTCTTAATTAGACTACTAGCGACTTGGCAGTTGCATGTCGTGACTGTATCAACGAGGTCCCAACTCAGCTTAATGCTGTGTTGCAATACTTGCAATGTTACAACACAGCTGATTTTCAGTAGGAACCTCACGAGTGACTCACGGACTTGCTCACATGTTATAGGATTAATATTTTTTATAGTTCTATATTTGAACGACTGCATTATTTTACAATTAAACGCAATATTGACTTAATACAGTCTAAAATACTAATGGTACATCCATCGCACATATTATATTGCCAACTTTTACATCAGAGATAAAAATAAATAAAATGTTGCTGTTAGTGAAAATATGAAGGGGTTTTTAGCTGGAAGTTAATATGGAAGCTATATAATAATTATATACCTATAGAGATAAAAATGCGTAAAGTATACGTTAGTATTTATCTAATTAATTTGATTAGATTAGATTTTAGATTTAATTAGATTTTTGTTCATTAAAATGGAATGGATGGTTTGGGAATTCTAACTAAATTTAATGGTAAGAAGTTAATGTTTGGGTATGGATGTGGTATTTAAACTTTAAGGGATTAGGTTTAACGTTATAAGGGATGGAAGGAAGATATGGTGTATACATTTTTCGACGTGCTATTAGAGTTGTCGATGATCCTGGTCTCACCGGAGGATCCGTAGTCGTTGGAGCGGCGGAGAGACTTCGAGTCTCTTTGTGTGCTCTATCAGCTCTATAATGGGAAGTGTTCAGAGGAGCTATTTGAGGTGGTACCAACATCACCTTTTTATCATTGAACACCTGGAAACGATTTCGTCCAACAGTTCGTTTCTACCACGTACGTGTAGGCTCTGGAATGACCTACCTGTTACAGTGTTTCCCCAGCGCTACGACATTTCTTTCTTTAAACGAGATTTGAGAAGTTAACTTGCGGTAGGCTGCGGCTTGGCTGTTCTCCTGGTGTTGCTAAAGTCCATGGGTGGCGGTTACCACTTAGGCCTCGGTCACGAACTCGGCGGGAGCGGGGCGGCGGCGTGGGGAGCGGCACGTTCATATTTATACATTTATATAGAACTGGCCTCGAAGGCAGCGGTGCGAGAAGCGAGCGGCGTATAAGCGGTGCGTACCAATCTAGCGGCATCCGCGCATCTGCATTGAACTCGCTCGCTTGTAGGAATTTACATCTTCTTTAACCCACAATAAATCAAAACTTAGGAAGGAATTAGTATCAAAAAGATGTTGTCATGGTTGTTTAGACATTTCGTTCGCGTACAACGATAGTAATTTCTCGTAACACAACACTACGCCTCTACGCTGCAGCGCCGCGCGGCGTGCCCGCTGGCTGCGAGCCCGGGTACAGCGCTGCCGCGCCGCGCCCCGCGCCGCCCCGCCCACATTGAAATAACATAATCCGCAAAAATAATAAAAAGTAAACAAATCAACGAATAACTGCATTGGGTCTGATTTAGTTTGATTGGGTCTGATAGAGTTTAAAGATTTTTTTAATTGCTAATGATGGCAGTCGAGCTACGGCCCACCTAATGGTAAGTGGTAACTGTCGCTCATGGACTCAACTATACCGAGAGTATTGTCAAGTCCCTGCGCATCATTTCATTTTTTTTATTTTTTATTTATTGCATGTAGTGGCAGATGAGCCACGGTCCATCTGATGGTAAATGGTAACCGTCGCCATGGACTCTACTATACCGAGAGTATTGTCAAGCCGCTGCTCACCAATTCATTTCACAGATATGAAATAAAATATAAACGGCTATCTCCTGGTACAGCCAAAACGCAACAATGTGCTTCATGGCCGGTCACACAGGAAATGGTGGTACCGACCCGTTCGGGCCCGATAGCAAGTGAGTACTCCCATTTGGTACACAGCCCTATCACCAGTAATGCAATGTGTGACAATTGCTTACTTCCCTTAGTCGCCCTATACGACACCCGCGGGAAAGGGTGGGGTGGTGACACTTGTATTCTTAGTCCGTCACCACACGGGCGAAAACAAAACTTGTAAATAGTTTATATTTTATTTATAACATGTAGATAGATTTAATATCAGACACGAGTTATATGATAATGAGAATAAAAGACACATAAAAATTACTGTGGTAATATTAATTATCATCATTAACAATTAACCTCCATGTTAATGCTTTCCTTAAATTATAATGCCAGGCCGTTCTTCAAATACATCACGCTATATTCTGCATCTTTGTACTGACTCCCCTCTTTCCCCTACGACACGCTTGCGTCACTATTAGCTAGCCTGCCTAGCCTTGGTTGTCCCACCATGAATGTGTCGATCGAAGAAGTACCACCCCCTCACAGAAGATCAGCGTGAAGCAGCGGTAGTAGGTATACTCCTACCTTTGTATCATGTATGGTGACCAAGAGCGCCGGAGGCTCAAACGCCCTCCTTATTCTCCATCCTCCCCATAAGTCGCGGATTCAAGTCCTGCTCACTCTTTAAAGTACAAATTATTTGTGAATGAGGAAAAAGAGATTTTTAGTACGAGCGGGAATCGTCTCCTCATCACATTTGTCTACGACCAGATTGGGATGACTGTAAGGTCGGTACGGTAGCTCAGTGGCTTAGAGCACTTCCCCGGATTGGAAGGGACGCGGGTTCGATTCCCGCTCGTACTAAAAACTTCTTTTTCCTCATTCACAAATAATTTGTACTTTAAAAAGTAGCTGATTATGTCAAATGCTAAAAAATATAGATCAAAAATCCTGCACACTCCTTTTATATTATCACAGTTTCAAAAATTGTTTTTTCAAAAATATCCAAAGACAATACCATTATACTCTTAGCAGTTATAATCAAAATTCTTCATAGACAACGACTTCAATAGACGCAAATAATCAAACAGAATTGTTATCAGAATATCTTGTATAAACATTAAATCAATTGAATTAAATAGCTTTATTAGCTGAAGCAGAATGGCTAGGAAACAACAGGCAGCGATACAGGACTTCGTAGAAACTAACGAGGAACTCGAAGCTTATCTTCATGCCCATGATAAACAATTAATTTGTAAGTATCATATAAACAACATTATAGATAAACACATATATTATTGTATACTAGCGATGCACCCTAGCTTTGCTTCACCACAGAACATATAATAATATGTAGGTACAACGTTTCATGCTGCGGCTGCACGCATTGTCGTCTTATTGTGGAACAAGGGTCTCCTCTCAAGGATTAATACTTTAGTCCACCACACTGGTCGGTTGTTGGTTAGCAGTCTTCACAAGCCGGCGATTAAGTCTCTCACGAATGCAGGTTTACTCACAATATTTCTTTTACCCAGCAGTGATAATTTGTAAACATATACACATCATTTCGAAGCCAGAAGCCAGCTAGCGGCTGCCATACGGCTCATCGGTAAGCGATTACCGTAGCCAATAGACGCTAGCAACACCAGAGGCATCATTCGCGCGTTGCCATCTCCAAGGAAAGGGATATGAGTAAGTATAATAAACAGAGATAGGTAGGATACTAAGAAAAGGATAGGAAGGATAATACGGGGAGGATAGGGAGGGGGTTTGGGTTTCTGGTGTGCGCTCTCACTGACCATACGAGACAACGGGGCCAAAAAACGTGTGTGCCGTGCGATGTCTGGGCCATCGAGTAGGGAACTCAATACCACTTTTTTTGCAGTCATCAGTTTTACTGGTGAATAGGCTAAATTGAGAAATTAAGATAATAATAAAAATAATTTAAGTAACACAACGTGTGAAAATATGCATGTGAAAATAACAGTCTCCTGGAATACCGTCCCAGATGCTTTGCCAATTCAGCAGTCATGACAATTGCTTGGGACTATGATTTCTGATAACACGTTAATCTTTAACGTCTCGGGTGATGCCTGCGAGCACCACCCATATAAATTATAGCTGGGATAGTGAAAAACTCGTAGATACGAGTTTTAATATACATTATATATAAATATTTCTCGTATCTACGAGTAGAACAATGTTCGTTCGTAATATGAACGACTTTATAAACAATGTTTTAAAGTCCACACAGAGGAAGTCGCGGGAGAAGCTAGTATATAATAATCTATAATATCTCAATTATAAAACTACTAGCCTACAGCCAAAAGCTAGTTCTTAGGTTATATCTCAGGTTCCCGGTATAGTAGCGGGATAAAATTTATAACAGTTTTTAAGTCTCATTTTAGGCCTCGGCCACGAACTCAGCGGGAGCGGGGTGGCGGCGGCGGCGCGGGAACGTGCGAGTGCGAGCATGGCAAGCTGTACCCGGTCTCAAAGCCAGCGGGCAGATCGCACAGCGTTAGAGCGGCGTACCTAGTGTTGTGTTACGAGAAATTAGTATCTTTATTCGCTAACGAAATGTCTAAACAGCGATGAAAACATCTTTTTGATACTAATTCCTGTCTAAAGTTTGATTTATTGTGGGCAAAAGAAGTTGTAAATTCTACTACGTCAATACGTCAATGCAGACGCGCGGACGCCGCTAGATCGGTGCTCGCCGACCGCTCTCTGCGCCGCTGCCTTCGTGGACAGTTCTATATAAATGTATGCATTGGAACGCGCCGCTTCCCGCGCCACCGCCGCCGCCGCCCTGCTTCTGTTGAGTTCGTGACCGAGGCCTAAGAGCTATCAAATAAAAAAAGTTGCATCAAAATCCGTTATTGCGTGATGCGCGAACGAACAAACAGACAAAAAAAAATGTTTTGTGTACACACACGCCTATAACATACTAAACGGCCTTTTTTTCTCAAATATATTAAATGTACAGACAAAACTCTGTTACAGCTTTATAATACTATAGATAATGTAGGTTCCTAACACAGTGACAGTAGTGTATATGCATTAAAATACTTAATGACTGCAATAGGCTGTTGAGCGTGTATCACTGCAAAAATGACTGAACAGATTCTGATGAAATTTTATTTTATTTGATGGTAATACCTACCACAGTTTATCTCGCTACTATGATGGCAACCTGAGATATAACCAAGAATGTAAAACAGGTATGGAGGTCTACTCGGAGTTCTGCGGGCCTTGCTTGGCTACCAACTTCGCTATCAGGAAGGGTAAAATGGAGTTAGGGCAAGATCTCATCGCTATGGTTAAGGTAACTACCATCATGGAGATTGTTTCAAAAGAGCTTACATATTTAGTCATGAATGTTTCAATGCACGGGTATCTGCAGTCAAAACAATTTGAAGCAAATCTCGTTCAACCTGAACAGAAAGCGTTTTGTAAATATTTTTCTAGAGAACAAATTATTTGTGAATGTGGAAAAAGATAATTTTACTGCGTGTGGGATTCGAACCTGCGTTCCTTCCAATCCCTTCCAATTCCATCGCAGTGACCGACGGTCGTACCCAATCTCCACATCACATTTGTCTTTACGACCCACGCCACCCATCACCCATCGAATGCATTTACATGCATTATTCCAATATAATAAGTTTGCCGTGTGGGGCCGGCTTTAGAATTGCCCCACCCCTCTCCACACATGGGAGTCGTAAGAGCCGACTAAAGCTGGGCAGCAGCATTCCTTTGAGTATTAACAACATCCACTGCGATCGCCAACCCGCCTGCCAAGCGTGGCGATTACGGCACTATCCCCCATTCTTGGGGAGGCCTATGTCCAGCAGTGGATGTTAAAGGCTGATGGATGGATGGAATAAGTTTAATTTTGTTATTAAAATTTGTACTATTTGATGGTGGGATTTTTTTTATTATTTCGATCTGTATTTGATGCGAAGGGACGCAGGTTCGAATCCCACTCGCACTAAAATTCTCTTTTCCCACATTCACAAATCATTTGTTCTTTAAAGTAGCCGAGCATGTGTGCAAGTGCTGAACTACAGATGATAATAATTTTCTAGAACAAATAATCTGTTATAAACCACCATAGTATAGCATATATGATTGATAAGTGTAATGTGAACGGAATCGCACTATTTAAATAAAAGAGATTTTCCCCAAGTGAGAAAATTTTTGAAAAGATACTCCTCAATTTATACAGCTAGAGTCAAGAGCAATGAAAGCATTATTGAACTTTTACGTTGTTACGCTGTTAGCAAAATTTCAGTATCTGCTGGTAATACAATATAAATTAAATATCGTTTTACCTATTAAAGTAGTAAATTTATCGTTTTATCAGATGTTTTTTTGTTCTACGTAAATACTATTACAGTTTATTTAGTGACGTCAGAACCACAGTAATTATTATTGATCTATATTTTTTAGCATTTGACATGCTCATTTACTTTTTTAAAGTACAAATTATTTGTGAATGAGGAAAAAGAGATTTTTAGTACGAGCGAGAATCGAACCCACGTCCTTTCCAATCCGGAGAAGTGCTCTAAGTCACTGAGCTACCGTACCGATCTTTCGATCATCCGAATCTCCTCATTACATTTGTCTTTACGACCAACCCCATCTATCGGAATGCATTTACATGCATTAATCCAATATAGTAAGTTTAATTTTGCAATTAAAATGCATACTATTTGATAGCGCGATTTTTTAAACATTTTTGATCTATATTTTTTAGCATTTGACATGCTCACTACTTTTTAAAGTACAAATTATTTGTGAATGAAGAAAAAGTACCACAGTAATTCCAAAAGCATTTTTAAGAAAATGAGACAAGGGCATTTTGTATTTATGACACAGTCAACGTTAATTGGTTTATATGACTTGAGGTTTCTTACGAAAAAGTGCAGGTTGATACTAATTAGAACTTGGACCAGTATGGCATGAAAGTATAAATAATATATATTTTTAGAGCTTCTATGCCGATATAAAAAATGTCGCTTGGAGGGAATCAAACGACATGTTTCTTACGTCGGCCATTTTATATTTTTAGGCCTGCGCGGACAATATTGAGGCGTTGTCAAGATTCAAGGATAAAAGTGAACCTGTTTTCCTATTTATTCAGGTGCCTACATACTAATGTTTTAGGATATTTTCACGGATTTTGGCAATTATTTTCAACAAATGGTTGGTTCAGCAGCAGCAGACCTGGCAAGACTCGCTAGGCCTCCACCAAAGGTCAGGAAACAAACTTGAGACTCCTCTATTTGCAATCCTTAGTCTTACCATTAGTCTATCACTACTAACTTAATTCTTTATTTAGTTAATCATGATTGAGGGAGAGGCCCACGTAGAGTGCTCAGTTTTGCTACATTCATTACCCGGGAACGTAAGTATGTGGACTCTTTTACAAACTGCCTCTGTGGTGCAGCGGTAGAGTGTGCAACTGCTGATCATTAGTCTTCGACCCCGGGTCTGGAAGTATTATTGAGCATTTTCGTAAAAAGAAAAATTCTCAGTTAAATTAGCAGCCCCGAGTTTGGAAATGTGTCCGATAGACGGCAATAAAATAATATACCTCTGCCTAGCCCTTTGGGGAATGCAGGCGTGATGCTGTATGTTTTTCTTCGCAAATACGGAAAGAAGAATAATACATTTTGAAAAAAAAAAAACTTGCAGTGTATTTTAAAACACTTACAAAGATATTTTTTCTATAAGTAAATTATTTTGAAACTCATCCTAGTCGCCAAGGACAGAGGTCGCGTGTTGTATTCTAGGGGTCACATACAATTTTATAACATTATGCATACATACTTACTACATTTGTATTTTTATTTAGCACAATACCGTTCACAATCATTTAATTGTCTATTTGACTATGGCAACACTTCTACGTGGCGCATTAAGTACATAACGAAAATGCCACTAGCGGGTCTACTAGTAAAATGTATTGTGGTATAGCTATCCGTGTGGTGACGGACTAAGAATACAAGTGTCACCACCCCATTCTTTCCCACGGGTGTCGTTTGAGGCGACTAAGGGAAGAAAGCAATTATCATGCATTGCATGACTGGTGGTAGGGCTGGGTACCAAGTGAGAGTACTCACTTGGTATCGGGCCCAAGCGGGTTGGTACCACCATCTCCCGTGGGACCGGCCATGAAGCACATCATTGCGTTTTGGCTGTAGCAGGAGATAGCCGTTTATATTTTATATTTCATTTCATATCTGTGAAATGAATTGGTGAGCAGCGGCTTGACATACTCTTGGTATAGTCGTGTCCATGGGCGACGGTTACCATTTACCATCAGATGGACCGTGGCTCGTCTGCCACTACATGCAATAAAAAAAAAGCGTATGAACTACATAAAAAGTTTTTTTAATCTGTATTTTAGCACTCTACAGCTCAGCTACTTTAAACACAAATAATTCGTACATAAAGTGTAGAGGAGGCGAATGCGTTAAGTGATATATTTTGTTGTGTTAGGAGGGTAAGCTTACCCGTGTGATGTTCGGCGCCAACGGCATAGAGTTATGCCAAGTCATAGAAGAGGAACTAAAAGCGATGAAGCGAGAGATGGAAACGGGCGTTAAGAGACCCAAGAGGGATATCCACGAGTTGTCACCTGAAGAAACGGTAGGATTCACTAAAATAATAGTCAATTACAATCATCGTAAGGTGCGGCGCAGACGACAAACTTTCCGTGGCGCACTTTTTAGGTGCGGCGCAGACGACGTACTATCCGTGGCGCACTTATTAGTCTGTAAAAATAGAACCTATGTAATTATATGCAGTAACGCATACGACGCGTAAAAAGTCAGGCGGATAAAAAATCCGCGTAATTCTTGCAGACCGCGCCGCGCTGCACAAAAAGTACGCGAAAAAAATAGAAGGTTTGCTTCAACGAGCGTTAACGCAGACGGCGCACACTTTAATCTGCAATCTGCACTCGTTAAGATGGATGTAAAGTATGGCGCTAGAGATCGATGTATCGATGTTAATACAAGAAGTACAAAACAGCCCAATTTATTTATGATAAATACTTCTAAGCCAGAATATCATGATAGATTAACCGTGTGGTGACGGACTAAGAATACAAATGTCACCACCCCATTCTTTCCCACGGGTGTCGTATGAGGCTGATTTATTCCGCTCCTGTTTGGACTTATATACTTTATGGGAATATGGGTGCCATCAGGATGTTAATCTCGTCGTCAAGTTCCCATGTCACGAATCGCTCTTACGAGGACAATACAGAATATGCCATTATTTGTACTTTTAAGCACTACCTACTTGTCCAGTTTTATCGTTAAGTATATTTATTTTTATTATTTTATCATTAAATAAGAATTAGGGATGAGCCGAAATTCGTTTTACATTCGGTTTAACAGAATTTCGGTGGCTTGAACCGAACTTCGGCATTCGACCGAAGAAAAGATTACGTTCAGTTTCCATAAATAGATGATTTAAAAAACGAAATCAAAATTAAGTAGGTACAAAATAATAATAAACAAATAATTTTGCAATAAAAAATATTTTTACTGCGAGTAACTATAAATTGAGAAATTAATTATGTCTCAAGTTAGACCAAACTGCACACCGTGTGCGAAATTCTATTAGTTTAGGAGTTCAATGGGGACAAACAACGTGATACGTAATTTTTATATACATACAAGTCAAATATATGGTAGCCTTATAGAACAAATTATTTGGAAAGTAGAAAAAGGGAACTTACTGCGAGCAGGATTCGAACCTGCGTTCCATCCAATCCGGGGAAGTGCTCTGGACCGCTAAGCTACCGCAGTCACCCAACGGTAATTTTTAACTGTGAGTGTAAAGACATCTCAAACAAATGTAAAGTGGAGATTTGGAATCACCGTTGGGTGACTGCGATAGCTTAGCGGTTCGAATCCAGCTCGCAGTAAAATTCTTTTTCCACTTTCACGAATATTTTTTCCTTTAAAGTAGCTGAGCATGTCAAATGCTAAAATACAGATCAAAATATATGGTAAGCTGTTTGGAATATTGTCAAAAGATATGCTTAAATAATAAAATTACAGGCAAGAGTACAGGAAGATCTGAAACTGGAGCAAGAATATCAAGAGAACATAGAAAGACTGCGTGTGCTGACTCTAGCCGCTCGCAAAAAGAGAGTGAATGAGAGACTTTCTAGGAACGTCAAGCGGATGAACTTCATCTTGTTTTGGCCTCATTGTCATCAAGCCCACTACGATTTATATGAGAAGTGGGATATTTGCAGTAAGTGGCTTTCTTATCGTTTTATTGCCTTGGCAACACCGACGACTATCACCACAGAGGTATCTCACTCTCTCTCTCTCTCTTTACAAAGCGTTACTTCTGACGTTCGAAATGCGTAGGTATCTATCATAGATATTTTTTCGCAAAATTTCACTGCCTAGTGCATTCCGAACATTGTGAAGAATTCTCCATTTCTAAGATATACTCTAAACTTATTGTGGAGTCTGGTTACTGCCATAGAGCGGGATCCAGGATCGGCTTTTTAATTGATAGCATGCAGTGCTGCGAGAGTCATTATTTAACCACGGTAATATTATCAAGCAGTAAGCGTTCGTTGTGAATGAAATAAGTACAAGCTTACATAATATGGCAAATAGCAATTATATTATAGATCTTTTCCTAAAAGTATTTTTAATTATTTTTTTTATCCAAATGTGGATTTTTTACTACTTATTCAATTTAACAATAGAGCTTTCTATTTACAATCACAAAACTAGAAAAAACGTCCTAGAAGTAGGTCGATGAAATTAAAATATTGTAGGCGGGCAGCCCTATCGCGCCTTTACGTACCGCGCGGCGCCGTAGGTAATTCTTCAAGGACAGGACCGAGTCACAATACTGTGGGCCTAGCCAAGTTGCATTCTTGGTCGCTAACGCTATAGATTTTTTTTAAATGTATGGAAGTTGACATTTTTAACGGTATCTAAAACGCGTCGCGTGACTCAACGTTAGAGATGTCAAATTTCCATACATTTTAATAGTTTTCTACGGCGTTAGCGATCATAGAATGCAACTTGACTACGAGTAGGCCCTATAGATACCATTACCGTGATTTAATTGCTGATTAATATCAGTAAACACAAAGTGAAAAATGTGAAATCGAAAATAATTAATATCAGGCTAACAAAATCACGTTAAAGGGCTAATATACAATGAAAGACAATATAATTACCTGTCTGGATACAGTGGCATAGCAGGTCAGTTTATTCTGCTATGACCGAAATACGGTCAAGATGACTTATATTTTTTGTCCATGAATCCAGACATACAGGTAGCTGCAAAAGAACCTTTTCAACTAAACGAAAAGATGGTGAAGGAGGCGCTTTACATGAGCGACGTAGACCCGAACGAGGCGTGTCTGCATGCGCTCATGAAAGGGGAGGCGCTGGTCGTTCTGTTCAAGATGCTCGACACTGACACCCGTGACTTTGTTAGTGAGTATGACTAAGGTTGGATTACTATTGAAAGAGCAACAGAAGATTAGTGACGTCGCTTAGAGCTGCACTCATCACAAAGGCGAAAAAAAAATTTTAGTTGTTTTTTTTTGTGTTCTATTTAAATTGTCATCTATATCTATCTATACTAATAAATGGAGAGCAGGTTTCTTTGTTCACTTGTACTGCGAAAACTGCTGAACCAATCGGAATAATACTTATACCGTAAAATGCAGTTTGTTTCGGAGAAGGTTTTAGTATATAATAATGTTGGTGGTTACTTATCCTGAACCTATATTTTTGATGTGAAATATCTAATGCGGAGGGAGGGTAAAACCGGCTGTTAGCATGGCGACGCTTATTTTACTTGTACATAAAAATGTCGTGTCACACGGTGATATGTTAATGTGTGCAACAGCAACGGGTGGCCGGATTTTATAGTTTTTAATATATGCCTTCAATGTATAGATACACACATGCCACGATCCTAGCGGAAGTGTATACCATATCGGAGAAATTCTCAATAGCAACTGGGAGATGTAGTCCGTGTTTCACCCCTTTGCTTTTTCAAACCACGTAAAGCCACCAGTCTTTCGCCTGATCTATCTCTAATCGCGTCAGAATACCGTCTCGCCGTCGTGCGGCAACAACGGCGTCAAAGCGTGAAAGGCGCCGTCAAGTTAAATTTAAACATTTTTGGAAACTTTTATTAGGTACAACATAAATGGAAAATGTGAAATCGAAAATAACAGGCACGAGCAGGATTTGAACCTGAATTTGCTGTATACCGTCCAGATGCTTTGCCAATTCAGGAATCGTGATAACTGCTGCTGGACAATATCCAGGAGATGCAGGTTCAAACCCTGCTCGTGGCTGTTATTTTCGATTTCATATTTTCTACTTTGTGTTTAATGTAAATGGCTAAGCATGTCAAATGCTAAAAATATACATAAAAAATTCTAAATAATTTACTCAATTCAAGACAATACTCTTGGTATAATTGAGTCCATCAGCGACGGTTACCACTTACCATCAGGTGGACTGTGGTTCGCCTGCCATCATAAGCAATAAAAAACAAAAAGCCACCGAGATATTTTGTAAATGTGACTATTATAAAACTATTTTTGACATTCCAGAGCTTATGCGTCATGCCTTGTATGAAGAGATTCCTGTACCCAAAGAAGACACGCCACCAGAGAAGCAATTGCCTCCGATACCAGCGTACGAGCGTTATGCCACCATCAGCAAGAGTGCACGCGAAGTGCGACGCGAAAGATACAATAAGAAGATGGCTCAACTTGTAAATGGAGAGCTAAAATATTCTGTGTTGCACTAGAATATAAAGTATCCTCAAGGACCTTAGAATGTATCTCACTAAATCGTATCGACATCGCATCGTGTCATTGTGATTGGCCGAGGGATTATTGCGTCGGTTTCACTACCAATTACAAGCGAGACGATACTATGTCGACACACATTCTACGGACCCTGCATATTTTGATAGTATCATGTATACTTTAACCACGGCAATTTACCAGAAATAAACACAAAGTGCGAAAATGTGAAATCGAAAATAATAGTCACGAGCAGGATTTGAATCTTCGTCTCCAAGGTAAACCGTTCCAGATGCTTTGCTAACTCGGCCATCGTGACATCCGCTCGGGACTATGAATCTCGATAAAGCATTCCTTGTTAATCTCTTGTCTGCGCCATCTGTCGGATGTAATTACATGCATTTTTCTGACCAGGGGGGTTAGGCAGAATCTCATATCTGACATGTCGATCGTATCGTCTCGCTTGTACGATCACCGTGATTGGCCAACGGATTATTGTGACATCACGCGACGGTTTCTCAACCAATCACAATGATCTCGATACGGTCGACACGTGAAATATGACAATCTGCCTCAGGGGGCAGGTAAGCTTAATTAATACAACGAGGACTCATACTAAATAACGATGCAGCGCAATAAATATTTTGATGTTTTTATATATTTTTTAAGCATTTGACATGCTTAGCCATATAAATAAACACAAAAGTGCGCTACGGAGAACGATGACTGATGGACCTATACTTCGGTGGTTATTAATTTTTGTAATAAGATTTTATTACCTAACTTCCGTGTGGGGCCGGCTTTAGAATTGTCCCACCCTTCTCCACCCATGGGAGTCATAAGAGCCGACTTTGGGAATACCGGGGGAGTGAGCAGCAGCACTCCCTTGAGTATTAACAACATCCACTGCGATCGCCAACCCAATATGAGCGCACAGGACCGCTCGTTGTGGCGTTCTCTTGGGGAGGCCTATGTCCAGCAGTGGACGTCAAAAGGCTGATGGATGGACCTAACTTCCACATTATTGCTACATTGCGACACTGCTGTAATAGAGGGACCTTAATGAGCATTTAGCATAATAACCTTGTTGACTCAGGCTGCAGAAAGAGAGGATCGTGAGAGGCTGGCATCTGAACAGGCTCGTTTGGCGAGAGAGGCTGAAGAGGAATTAGCCAGAAAGGTGAAACAGAAGCAAGAAGAAGAAAAAATGGCTAGGATTGCCGCTGGGGTATGTATTGTGGTAGAATTGTTTGTGTGCTAAACTTGTCTCAAAAAATCATCTATATCTATTTGGATGTCCAATTAAAAATACGTTTGTATGTTTGGAATTCAAACTTGGTGTCTGTTACTCGAGTCAAGGATGAGATTTAGCGTGTAGATAGTTTGCCTTTAACGTTTTCATGTATTGACTAGCCTTTGCCCGCGGATCCGCCGCAGCCAAAAGCTAATTTTTAGGTTATGTTTCAGGTTCCCGATATAGTAGCGGGATAAAATGTATACCAGTTGTTAGGTCTAATGAAGAGCTATCGAATAAAAAAAGTTGCTTTAAAATCTGTTCAGTAGTTTTGGCGTTATGCGCGAACAAAAAAACAGATAAACAGACAAACACAAAAATTTCTAAAAAAAAAATGTTTTGTGTTTAGACATGCCTATATAGCCTATTACAATATTTTTTTCTCAAATATCTTAAATGTACAGACACAGCTCTGTTGCAGCTATAATAGTATAGATAAGTAACAACATACAAGCTACTGATTTATATTCTATCTAGAAGTACCTATTACTATACTATACATATATTACGAATCAGTTACCCGCTGAACCTGAACCAGAAGCAGTAGTGGCGGACGAAGGGGAAGTGGAAGGAGAAGAAATAGAGGGAGAAGGTGAGAAAGATAATGAAGCATTAGATACCGAAGAAGAACAGAAGGTACAAATTTAATTTAGACTTTTGATTTGTGCGGAGTAAATCGCTATTAAATAAAACAATTTAATAACAAGTATTTTGTTAGAAGTCTCTCTCCAAACAAGACTAAATTAGTCCACTACTGACCTTCTAATAGACCATTGATCGAGGCTTTTAGATTCTATATTCTGTCACAGGATGCCGAGAAAGTTGAGGAAGAAGAAGTGTTCCATTCGGACGTGGAAATAGAAGACGAGGAGTACATTCCACCGGGAGGTCTGTTCGTGCCTGGTCTGTACTCTCCGCCAAATGAGCTCGCTAAGGCAAACGGGCTAACGGTGTTCTTTCCAAAGGTCCATCTTCCCAATGCCATAACTCTTAGTCGAGTCTTAGGTTAAGTCTTTAAATTGTAGTTCATTACACGCATGTTCAGCGTGAATCATAAAAAAAGCAATGCTAAGTGAAATTGAGAACTTGTATTAATGTCTATGAAATATCCATCCATGTTTTCAAGTTGGATGAGTATTTTTTTTGTGATTTGTACTATTATCTCTAGAATAATAATAATAATTTTCACTGACATTTTCACACAACGTCCTCTGGTCCCAAACTAAGCTTAAAGCTTGTGCTATGGGTACCAGATTATTAGAATACTATTCTGACTGCAACTTTTTTTGCAGCAAGTGCTGGAGGCAGCGCAGCAGGCGTTAGAAACCGAGTTCTTACCGCCACATGTACTGGTCATATTCCCAATTGACAAACGTTACGACGTGCAAGAGGTCGTAAACCAGTATGCCTCTGAGATACTTAATGTAATGTATTTCATACTTTAAAACTCATATTAATTTACAAGCTAAAGATTAGAATGAGATAACGCTCGCAAAAATCACCAGAAAATCTTTCATTTGGAATATATCGATATGAAAACGATCCATACCAGTAATTTTATTGATAAAGAGCAGCATAAGTGGTAACCGTCGCTCATAGCCTCAACGCCACTGCGCACCATTTCATTTCCGACCCGTTCGGAACCGATATCGAGTGAGTACTCTCACTTGTTACCCAGCCCTACCACCAGTAATGCAATAGGTGATAATTGCTTCGTCGCTTTGTATGACACCCGCAGGAAATAGAAAGGGGTGATGACATTTGTATTCTTAGTCCGTCACCACACGGTACAACCGTTGCATTTTTCAAAAGTAAAATGTATTCTTTGTATTAATCAAGGTTATAAACTGAAAAGAAATATAGTAATCTGTATTTAGATATTTTTTATATATATTTTTAGCATTTGACATGCTTAGCGCTATACATTAAACACAAAGTGAAAAATGTGAAATCGAAAATAACAGTCTCGAGCAGGATCCTGCTCGTGACACTGTGTTTAATATAATAATCTGTATTGATAGTGGACTGTGTTTGGCTCGTGTGTTGCAAATGCACAAGTAAATCACAGGAGTTAATCATAAGATGTTAATGAAGATCGTGGAACCAGAAGAAGACATTTTATGAAGTATTTCCTCAATACTAAAATATTAATTTTGGAGTTGGCTACAAAATTGGGTTCCGTTTTTATATGAGTAAAAGTAACAAATGACAAAACCAAACACATATACGAGTACATACCTTCAAGGTTATGTTTGTAGAATGTACGGGCATTCTTTCATGCCTTAAAACCTTTTTTGTTCAACAAATTAAAATCGTCAAGGCGAGTGCATCTGCAACAACAAAGTGGCGGTTACAATCGCCACAAGCGGCCGGACACGGATGCCGTTGTAAAGCCTTTCAAAAGGTCACTTTTTTAATTTGCCAATTTATTACAGTTTAAAATAATTCTTATAACGGAAATGGCATGAAAAACAATTGCTAAAACCAAGATGACATACTAATCAATTTTGCAAATTAATGTACGAGGAGCAGCTAAGACCATTTTGTTTTATCCTTAAGATAATTCTAAACTGTGTAATAACCTTTATTACAAAGTCTAATTTTTATGGCTTTCTTGAACTTATTTAATTTGTTTTGGAAATTTTCAGGAATTTTTTTATAGAAGCATATACATTACCCCCTGAAAGATTACTAATTCTGTAGAGTACTGCGTGCAATAAGATTGCCTTTGTTCCTAGTATTAATAACACTGGGGCCAAGATTAATGATAGTATTACGGTTGGTTTTCAGATGGGTATATTTGTAGGGGAGGATCCATTCAACGCGGAGCACGTGGCATACACTGTGAAGCAATATGACAAAATGGTCCGTTTGAGGAAACAGTGCGTAGACTCTTAATTAATATACTTATAGTCCAAATAATATGAGCATGTAGCGAAGATTTAAAATATTTTATTTCCAAGTTTAATTTCAAATAATTTCAATGTTATGTTGTTGTATTCCATCTATCGCATGTCGCATTACCGCCGGCTTCCTATATTTAATTTTTTCTCATATATTTAATTTTTATTTTTTAGTGCGATAGCTTAGCGGTTTAGAGCACTCCCGGATTGGAAAGGACGCAGGTTTTATTCCCGCTTGCACTAAAGTTCTCTTTTTCCACATTTCACAAACGATTTCAATACTCTAAATTGAATAATTTTCCGAAAATTTTCAGTTAAATGCTACGATCCGAAAAAAAGTTTCACTGGCATCGTGGTTTCATAAAACCACAAAATTAGTTTTATTCTTTTTCTTTTTTTTGAGATATTTGTCCCACCCCTCTCTACCCACTGGAGTCGTAAGAGCCGACTGAGGGATTACCGGGGGAGTGAGCAGCAGCACTTTCTCGAGTATTAACAACATACACTGCGATCGCCAACCCGCCTACTAAGCGTGGCGATTACGGCATTATCCCCCACGACGAGACCGCTAGTTGTGGCGTTCTCTTGGGGAGGCCTACCTATATCCAGTAGTGGACGTTGAAAGGCTGATGGATTACATCGTTATGTTCAATCTTTGCCGTCGTGATCTTTAGTCAGACATAGAACAAGCTTACTTCGTATTGTAAATCATTTGGGCCTGTTCCAAGATCCTGCCGTCGTGATCTTTAGTCAGACATAGAACAAGCTTACTTCGTATTGTAAATCATTTGGGCCTGTTCCAAGATCCTGCCGTCGTGATCTTTAGTCAGACATAGAACAAGCTTACTTCGTATTGTAAATCATTTGGGCCTGTTCCAAGATCCTCCATAGTTTAACAAAACGTGTAACACTTTGTAGAAACAACAACAATATCATAAATTAATAAAACGAGAAAGAAATGAAACCTCAAAAACTGGGCAAAGAATTACTTAATAATAGACACGCCACAGACTGTGTGTATTTGGTAAATGACCTGATCCGGTATGTAGACGACGTGAAAACGAGCAGCGCCTGCAAAAAAATCAGTAGATACGTTAGTTAGATGTCGTTTATAAATTTAACTATGATAACAATATAGATATATATAAAAGTAGGCTTTGCTAACTAAAATACTTAAAAATACACATATATAATACATAAATATAATGGCTTAATAATGTACTTACCTTTTATAAATTCGTATCTATGGATGTATCGTCTAACCTAGCATAAATAATATATTAAATAAATGTACCGCCGTTTGCACGAAGACTAACCGTCGTACTTTTCTATAAAAGCGCCAGGTGGCGCGGGCGGTTGAACCTCAGATTCGTACTGGTAAAACACGTCGCGATCGGTCTCGAGCAAACGGTGCTTAAAAGTTAAAAGTTTGCATTAATTTCGAACCCACTACTACTCCACGCTTACCTATATCCGCAACAAGTGGTCCTTCAGCCGGATATTCACGTGGAACTGCATAGTATTCGAGAAATATGTTTAAAACTCCGCCGTGCTCGAACCGCCATTTTGAATCAACAATTCGTACGCGGCGCGCATATAAAAAAGAACATATTTTGCAAAATACTATCAACGAGGTGCAATCGGAAATAATGAACACAGAAAATAACGCGAAAATTACCTTACCGGAACGTCCAGGAACAGACTGTGGCGTGGTGAAAAGTATCATCGATGAGAACCCCGTAAGCATGAAAAGTTACAAGTCATCCAGCTTCATCCAGGCGCGCAGGAAAATGCTACAATATGAAGCTGCAAAGGCGAAGGCCGAGGTCGAAGCAGAAACTGCAAGAAGAGAATCGGAAACGAAGAAAAAATTGATCGAGCAAAAGTTACAAGCTGACCTGGCGGCCCTCGAGGTGCGATCAGCTAGTCAACGAAGTATCAATCGCCAGCATACTGAAGTGGATTCGGCAGAAAAGGTGCAGCAGTGGCTCGAGCATAGTAACGTGTCAGAAGCAAGCTTTAGTAACATAAAAAATAGTGGCAGCAACCGCGGTGACATTAAGAAATTAGTGAGT
Source organism: Leucoma salicis (assembly GCA_948253155.1). Lineage (NCBI taxonomy): Eukaryota > Metazoa > Arthropoda > Insecta > Lepidoptera > Erebidae > Leucoma > Leucoma salicis. The sequence continues at coordinate 3,502,183 of OX411820.1, read as the reverse complement.
GCGATACACCAAGCAAATAGCCAGAATGAGCAACTAATGTCTCGTATCGCAACGTCCAAGGATTTGCCGCAGTTTCACGGTGACCCTCTGGAGTGGCTCGCATACAAACAGGCTTACGACGAATCAACTATCTTCTGCAAATACAGCAACGCTGAAAATATGTGGAGACTACGCAAATCACTTCGTGGAGAAGCTAAGGAAACCGTCTCAGCACTTCTTATCGGGAACACATCGCCAGATACCGTCATAGAAGCTCTGGCACTCCGCTACGGAAGACCTGAAACAATAATAAACAAAATTACTCAACAGTTAAGAAAAATACCTCCGTTATCATATAATTATCACCATGAGATTGTGCAATTTTCTATTAAAATAAAAAATTTTGTGGCAGCAGTACAAGCAGTGAAGCAAATAGATTATCTCCGAAGTCCTGAATTAGTCAGTACAGTTTTAATAAAATTGCCAAGCACCCTCTTGACGAAATGGGGTGACTACTATAGCTCTAATGTCAGCACACAAACGGCAAAGTTAATCATACTCGCAGAGTTTCTATATAACGAAGCAAATAAAATAACTACTGCCGGGCTGACATATATACATCAGGTCGACTACAGAAAAAAATCAAGATAATCGTAGACAGCATGCCTTACTAGTGAGCGAAGAAGGACAGGCCTCAACAAACTGCAAATTCTGTCGAGTCAGCAAACACAAACTAACTGACTGTGCTCGTTTTAAGCGCGCCATGACTAGGGACCGGTGGCGTTTTGTACGAGCCAATAATTTGTGTCATAAATGTTTGTTATCATCGCATAACCGCGACACATGCTCTGCAACCAACTGCGGCATCGACGAGTGCGCGCTTCCACACCATCGTTACTTACATTGGAAACAAAGAAGGTCTGCGAACACAACTCGTGAAAGTGTAAATAACTTGCCAATGAATGACAATGTAGTGTCCAGTGACGCTTTGGCTAACAGTGCAGCTGTGCATAATACGTACACTAGTCATAAAAATTGTGTGTTGTTAAAAGTAGTGCCTATAAACATTTACGGACCGCGTGGCATGATCAGTACGCATGCACTGCTTGACGACGGTGCAACTGTCTCGCTAATATCAGCTGATCTCGCCAACCGCATCGATCTTAAAGGACATAAACAAAAACTATTTATCCGTGGCGCGTGGAACACTGAACTAACATGTGAAAGTGAAAGTGTGAACTGTAAAATTTCGAAACTAAATGATAACAAAACTTATGAACTAAGTGCAAAAATAATTAGTGAACTAAATTTACCAGTACAGACATTAACTAAAGTTGATTTAAAAAATAATATACATTTATCTCAATTAATGGACACTCCCTTATTATGTATAGATGCTAAACCAGAAATATTAATCGGACAAGACAATTACCACATTATTGCACCTATAAAAACAATTTTAGGCAATAAAAATCAACCGTGCGCAACGTTAACACCTCTGGGATGGTGTATACACGGAGTATGTCCTGAACAACGTCATTCACGATCGTCTGAGTGCGCAATGATAACAGTCAGGCACCGAACCCGCCACACTTGCATCAGCGCCGCCGCCAACACCGAACCACTGGCGGCCACGCACACAAGTGCATGCGAGCCCACAGCCGACTCACCGCAATACACACAGACGCATGCGAAACAAATGGAATGCAGTTGTTTACGTCGCTCGCAACTAGCGATACACACGGACCTCGAGAATGATGAGTCTCTTCACGATATGGTCCGAAAATCATTTATGTTTGAAAGTATCGGAGTTTGTAACAGACCTCGAGCGAATGAAGATGAATTAAAAGCGATTAATATGGTGAATAGTTCAGCAAAATTACTACAGGGAAGATGGGAAGTCGGCTTACCATGGAAAAATGAAAATGTAGATATGACCGAATCGTATTGCAATGCTTACAGACGCTTGAAAACTATAGAGAAAAAGATAACAGCCGACGAAGGATACTCGAGAAGATATAAAGAAAGAGTAAATCACTTATTTTCCAATAACTATGCTCGTTTAATTCATCCTGAGGAAGATAGAAAGATAAACCACAGATTATGGTACTTACCACATTTCGGAGTCGACAACCCGAATAAGGGAAAGCTACGCTTAGTATTCGACGCAGCCGCATCCTCAGCTGGGCAGTCATTAAATGATTATTTACTACCAGGACCCAACATGTTGCAATCACTACTAGGCATTATGTTACGATTCCGAATGAAAATGTAGATATGACCGAATCGTATTGCAATGCTTACAGACGCTTGAAAACTATAGAGAAAAAGATAACAGCCGACGAAGGATACTCGAGAAGATATAAAGAAAGAGTAAATCACTTATTTTCCAATAACTATGCTCGTTTAATTCATCCTGAGGAAGATAGAAAGATAAACCACAGATTATGGTACTTACCACATTTCGGAGTCGACAACCCGAATAAGGGAAAGCTACGCTTAGTATTCGACGCAGCCGCATCCTCAGCTGGGCAGTCATTAAATGATTATCTACTACCAGGACCCAACATGTTGCAATCACTACTAGGCATTATGTTACGATTCCGTGAAAGACCAGTCGGGCTTACCGGTGACATAAAAGATATGTTTCTTCGTATTAAAATACAACCTACTGATCAACACGCACTGAGATTTTTATGGCGTGATAGTGTCACAGAGACCATTCAAAAGTACGCAATGACGTCACTCATATTTGGAGCTAACTGCTCACCATTTATTGCGCAGTATATAAAAAATAAAAATGCACATCGCTTCGCAGCAACAATGCCGGAGGCTGTAAATGCTATAGTCAAGAGTCATTTCATGGATGATTACATTGCCTCTTTTGAAAACCACGATGATGCCATAAAATCCATGAAAGAAGTGTCCTACATTCACCAACAGGGAGGGTTTGATATTTGCAATTGGACATCGAACGAAGCGCGTGTGTACCAGAGTGGGTCCATGGAAACCTGTACCACTGCCGTGCAGTTTAAAGTCGACGAAGAGAACAAAGGCGAACGTACACTAGGATTGCTATGGTACTCAAACACAGACACGTTTGGGTTTAATTTGTCACTTCCCCATATTTCTACAAAATTACTGTTGTTAGAAACCAAACCCACTAAAAGAGAACTATTACGAATAGTAATGTCAATATTCGATGTATATGGATTATTGGCACCTTTCACCATTAAAGCAAAAATATTAATGCAAATTTTATGGAAATCAAATTTAAAATGGGATCAAGAAATAGAATCTGCACAATTTGACATATTTCGTGAATGGATATTACAGCTGAGAGAGATAAAGGAAATAAGAATACCCCGATGGTACTTTCGCATGCCTATCCCCAGCTATATAACAAATTGGTCTACCGAGCGTGCGAGCGAGACATTACAACTTCATGTATTCTGCGATGCATCTCCCGTCGCATACGCAGCGGTAGCGTACTGGCGCGCTTGTATAGATAAGAATGAAGTGTGCGTCTCATTCATAGTTTCGAAGAGCCGAGTAGCGCCGATAAAGCCCGTAACAATACCGAGGTTAGAACTCCAAGCCGCCGTGCTCGCGTGCCGCCTTGCAACCACTATACAGCAGGAGCACACATTAAAACCAAATAAACGATACTTCTGGAGTGATTCAATGACTGTACTTCATTGGATTCGTAACAAAAATCGAAATTATAATACATTCGTGGCAAATCGACTCGGCGAGATTGATGAATCAACGGATACAAGCGAGTGGCATTATATAACAACAGATAGAAATATAGCCGACGTAGCTACTAAGAACACAAAATATAAACTGTACAATAATTGCGAGTGGTTCCGGGGTCCTCATTTTCTTTACGGCAACACAGACAGCTGGTTCACACCGCCTCCTGTAAAAGAAAACATAGATACTAGTGAGGAAAAGGTTGAAATAAATTATATATATGAAAAATTAGAAAATGACTTACCTGTGCCAAATCCAAATAGATTTTCTTCGTGGTCCAGACTGTTGAGGTGTACTGCTACTGTGCTACTCTTCATTGCAAAATGCAGAAAAACCTATAATTTTGAAATAAACGCGGAAATGTTAAAGAAGGCTGAGATATTATTAGTACAATACTCACAAACACAATCATTTTCTCAAGAAATACAATTATTAAGAAATAATAAAAATGTTCAAGCTAATAGTAGACTACGGACACTTACACCTTACCTGGACGAGCTGGGATTACTCCGAGTTGGGGGACGTGTAGAAGCTGCCCGTGACGTCACATTTGAGATGAAAAGTCCCATCATACTAGACGGTCGCCACCCTGTGGCGATTCTTATAGCTAAGAGTTATCACGAGAAATATTCACATAGTTACAACGAGACAGTTGTTAATGAACTTAGACAGAAATACTGGCTGCTGAACCTTAGACCTACAGTCCGCTCCGTCGCTGCTAAGTGCCGTTATTGCCGCTTAAGGAAAGCTGTACCTTTCACACCTCGTATGGCTGATTTACCAGAAGCCAGATTAGCGCACGGTTTACGTCCATTCACACACTGTGGCGTGGACTTATTCGGCCCAATGGAGGTTACTGTCGGCCGCCGGAGAGAGAGACGGTACGGAGTACTATTTACGTGCATGACGGTGCGGGCAGTACATATTGAATTGGTACCATCATTAACCACAGATTCATTTATTATGGCACTGAGAAGAATGGCATCGAGACGAGGTTGGCCGCAGCACATGTACTCTGATAATGGTAACAACCTGCGCGGCGCTGAAAAGGAGTTAAGAAAGTCGTTCCAGGAACTAAACCAAGCTGAAATAACAGCGGAGATGGCCAATAGAGGTGTTACTTGGTCGTTTAATACACCAATTAGTCCACATAAAGGTGGAGCTTGGGAGCGGCTGATACGTAGTGTCAAAACCGCCTTGAATGTTGTGCTAAAAGAGCGAGCACCACGGGATGAGACTCTGGCGACGTTGTTGGCTGAAATAGAGAATATCGTTAATAGTAGACCTTTGACACATGTCTCTGTAGAACTTAACCATATGGAAGCACTTACTCCTAATCATTTCTTGCTGGGTTCTACTTCAAATTTACCTGTTCCCGGAGTATTTAACAATGAAGATTTATATCTTAGAAAGATGTGGAGAGTAGGTCAACGCTTAGCTGATATGTTCTGGCAAAGGTGGGTCAAAGAAGTCTTACCAACACTTATACCGCGGCAAAAATGGTACCAAGAAGGTAACAACCTGAAACCTGGCGATGTGGTGATTATCGTAGACCCGAACCTACCCCGTAATACCTGGCCGAGAGGCTTAATAGAGAGTGTTTACCCTGGGAAGGACGGCCGAGTACGCACAGCACGAGTAAAGACTAAAACAGGCCTATTGACCAGACCAGCTACTCGTTTAGCACTACTTCCGACGGCAGATTAGTGTCCCTGAAGTGACACTGGGCGGAGACTGTAGACGACGTGAAAACGAGCAGCGCCTGCAAAAAAATCAGTAGATACGTTAGTTAGATGTCGTTTATAAATTTAACTATGATAACAATATAGATATATATAAAAGTAGGCTTTGCTAACTAAAATACTTAAAAATACACATATATAATACATAAATATAATGGCTTAATAATGTACTTACCTTTTATAAATTCGTATCTATGGATGTATCGTCTAACCTAGCATAAATAATATATTAAATAAATGTACCGCCGTTTGCACGAAGACTAACCGTCGTACTTTTCTATAAAAGCGCCAGGTGGCGCGGGCGGTTGAACCTCAGATTCGTACTGGTAAAACACGTCGCGATCGGTCTCGAGCAAACGGTGCTTAAAAGTTAAAAGTTTGCATTAATTTCGAACCCACTACTACTCCACGCTTACCTATATCCGCAACACGGTAGCATTAGGAGAACCTGGCAATTACAACTCGTTCGTTCTAATGGGACATAAATACGATTAAGGACTCACGCAACACATAGCAGGGAAAAAAAAACTATTTTATTTATTTTCAGTCTTGATCGTTTAGCGGTAATGGTCTCACGCAAACGAAGCTTACCGCTGCTCCAACTGGCTGGACTAAGCCCTTGCTACATCAGCGCTGACGTCAATTCCGGCGAGAGGGAGTGTCTCGCGATGTTCCCAGTGGGCTATGGAGACGATTACGAAGAAATAGAAAGCGTTAAGGAAGAGGAAATTGAGGTAAATCTTGTTCATATTACTTACATATATGGCTCTGTTTCAAATAAGGCTCATATGTTGATTGTAGGGTTATCAAATAGCAGGTACACGACAGCTTTTTTAGGCATATTCTAAGGTCGATTTTGAAATCTGCAAAAAAGAAATATACCATTAAACACAAAGTAAAAAATGTGAAATCGAAAATAACAGTAACGAGCAAGATTCGAACCTACCCCCTGAGGCAGAATATTTCATGTGTTGACCGTATCGACATCACTGTGATTGGTTGAGAAACCGACGCGTGATGTCACAATAATCCGTTGGCCAATCACGGTGATCTCTCAACCAATCACAGTGATCACGATACGATTGACATGTGAGATATGACAATCCGCCTAACCCCCTGCATCTCCTGGATACCGTCCAGATGCTTTGCCAATTCAGCCATCGTGACCCTTACTCCTGACTGCTAATTTCGATAACACATTCATACTTAACGTCTTTGGGTGACGCCTGCACCATCTGTCGGAAGTATTTTCATACATTATACCGACCAGGTAAACTTAATTTTACAATTAAGATTTTACCTAATAATGACGCAAACCCTATAAATATTTAGATATTTTTATATATATTTTTAGCATATGACATGCTTAGCACTATACATTAAACACAAAGTGAAAAATGTGAAATCGAAAATAACAGTCACGAGCAGGATTCGAACCTGCATCTCCTGGATACCGTCCAGATGCTTTGCCAATTCAGCCATCGTGACCCTTGCTCCTGACTGCTAATTTCGATAACACATTCATACTTAACGTCTTTGGGTGACGCCTGCACCATCTGTCGGAAGTATTTTCATACATTATACCGACCAGGTAAACTTAATTTTACAATTAAGAGTTTACCTAATAAGCTATTAGGAGCACCGTAATAGGCATCATTTCGTTATCAAATGGTAACACCAATCGGTGTTACCAATATTTACATAATATTATTGTACAAATGCTTGATCTTCTTGCTTATTGTAAAATCTTTTATTTATTCGCAGGTGGTTGAAGTAGCACCATCGGAACCGGAGGTAAGAACGTAATAAATTAATAAAATAAGCAAAATATATTATTATTAAAAAAAATAGTTATATACTTATGTAATTAAGATGTCCTGATTGTTTGTTTGTGCTTGAAAGTGTTTTTTAAAGTGTTTTTCCTATGCATTACTTTAAGACAGCTTTTCAGTGCTTTAGATAGTAGACGAAACTCAGCCCTTTGCTTTTTTCAGTGGTGACGGACTAAGAATACAAGTGTCACCACCCCATTCTTTCCCATGGGTGTCCTATGAGGCGACAAAGGGAAGTAATAAATTATCATCCATTGCATGGCTGGTGGTAGGGCTGAAGCTGCTAGGGACCAAGTGGATCTCGAAGTAGTCACTTGGTAGCGGCCCGAGCGGGTTGGTTCCATCTCCCGTGTGACCGGCCATGAAGCACATCGTTGCGTTTTGGCTGTAGCAGGAGATAGCCGTTTATTCTTACATTTCAAAACGGTGAAATGAAATGGTGAGCAGCGGCTTGACAATACTCTTGGTATAGTTGAGTCCATGAGCGACGGTTACCATTTACCATAAGATGTGCCGGAGCCCGTCTGCCACTATATGCAATAAAAAAAAGCCCACCTGATGGTATGTGGTAAGTGATAAACTGGTAAATGACTGCACAGATGGTAGAGTGGTTTGATACCGGCCTCCCGCCCGAGTGTTATGGATTCCATTCCCACACAGGACAACTCTTTGTGTGATCCATAAATGGTTGGAGTCTGGGTGTACTCTCTGTCCGTTAAATTGTATGTTTGTAAAGTCCCCCGCGATACAAGTTCCTATATAACTATCGATCATGGTTTCAACAATACTAAAACTTATCGCGGAGGGAAAATTAATAAACGAACGGTTACCTCCCGAAACAGCCAAAATACATCGATGTGTTTTACAGTTCGTTACACAGCAGACGATTCCCAATATACATATTAATTAATCTATGGCAGACGATCCGTTATCCGTCTATCGATACGTTCGGGGCAATAAGATGTGAGTACTCTCACTTGGTAGGTTGGGTGTCAGTAATGCAATAAGTGATTACTTAATTCCCCTTCCTTCCTCTTACAAGAACCGCGAAAAAGGATCGGGTGGTAAAGCTTCTGTTCTCAGTCCATTATCGGCTAGTTAAGAGCTTTTACGGCTGAATCTGTGTACTTGTGTTCGTGTGAATAGATGGCGCTACTTATTCAATAACGGGTTTCAAGTTTATTATTACTCTTTGATAAAGGGTACGCACAGTAATAGATGGTGCTACTTATTCAATATATGTGCCGTGTGGGGCCGGCTTTGGAATTGTCCTACCCCTCTCCACCCATGGGATTCGTAAGAGCCGATTGAGGGAATACCGGGGGAGTGGACAGCAGCACTCCCTCGAGTATTAATAACATCCACTGCGATCGACAATCCGCCTGCCAAGCGTGGCGATTACGGTACTATCCCCCAAAGAATGAGCACGCAACAAAAAATGCCCCCCAGTCTCGGCAGCTCCGCTATTCCGTGGCGTCAAAGCCGCGGGGAGACATTGGATGCGGTCGGCGCAGAACCGCTCGTTTTGGCGTTCTATTGGGGAGGCCTATGTCCAGCAGTGGACGTTGAAAGGTTGATGAATGGATGGATGGACTTATTCAGTAAAGGGTACGCACAGTAATAGATGGCGCTACTTATTCAATAAATGGTTATTGGTTGTCACAGGCACCACCGCAAGAAGAACCGAAAGCAGAAGACGAGGAAGATGAGGAAGGAGAAGAAGACTAAGCCTTATCAATAAATGTTGTTTCATTATAGATTTGTTTTTGTTTTGTCGAGAAATATGTATTGTTCCTGACATTACTTACACCCGTATCCAAGAACAATACTAAAAAGTCTCACAGTGCGCACGAACGCATAGGGCCTGTAAATCGGATTCATAAACAATACTTAAGCGGTGTGCAAATGCTATGCGTTCATTTGAAACGTCACTTACGTAAAGTAGTTAAGCAGCTATTTTAACCAACGCATAGTGTAGCTTTAGTCCCAAATGAGGTTATATTCAGTGGTAAATTTGCTCTTTGCAGTTTTGTTTGTATTCATATCATAGTTTGCGATATTTTATGTTATTATTCATATAAATCAGACCAGATGAGGCTGCCACCGCCTCCACCTGAGCGTCTCATATAATTGGATACCTAGGAAAGCTCCTTCTTTTCTTGGAATTTAATATTCTCTCAGCATCTCTTTAACTGCACAGTTTTCCTTTGAGACACGTCCGGTTGTGCATTGAAGGCCACAGCTGTTTTTTATACTAGATGGGGTGGTGAACAACTATATGGCTCACTTGATCGTAAGCGGTTATCCAAGCCTATAGACGCTAGCAACACCAGAGGCATCACTCGCGCGTTGCTATCTCCAAGGAAAGGGATAGGAGGTGTGAGGGAAGGTTAATAAGGAGAGGATAGGGAGGGAGTTTGGGCCTCCGGCGATCTCACTCACCATACGAAACACAACGGTAGGAGTAACTACCGTTGTTACACGCTGATCTTATGTGAGAGGGTAGTACTTCCCCGATCGAGTCGGCCCATTCGTGCTGGGATGAGCAAGGCTCTACGAACTTAGGTACTTATACTTGTTTTTATAGAATCCGAAATCGTATGCACATTCATATTGTTCCGATAGTCATATCGGTTAAGGCGCGAATCGCCAAGAGTCTCGAACAACACCTAAAGAGACTGTCCTTAGACAGCTGGATTAAGGGCTTAATGAAAAAGGCAGTACTCCTCGATACGGCACGTAAGTACCTATTGTAAGGGGGTTCCTTTTTTGGAGCCCTAATCACCGATAGCTGGGTCCCTGCACCCGATATCGGTGGGCCACTATTTTATACATTTCGTAATTATTTATATTCTGTTGTGTTTATTTTTGTTGGTGTTTTATAGTACCTAGTGATTTTGTGTGAGCTTGTGTATTATAAAAAGGTATGAAATATGTAACAAAATTAATAAAGAGAACAATAATATCAATAATAAAATAACACGTTTTAAAGACAGACATAAATCCTCTTTTTTATATACAATACATTTTTTTTTTATTATTTATGTCATCCGCACATCTGCTAAATACTATACAGAACTTAGCAACAGAAAGGGACCAATCACCGTCGATCAATGTTAATCGAAGCCAATCACAGGTCTATAATTGACAAAGAGCATATAACACTACGTTTAATAATTGACACCGTGCGTTTGCTTAGTAAAGTATCGCTTCATCGCTTGAGTATTGTTTGTGAACAGAAAGGCTTGCCCTGACAAACCCAGTGAGAAATACCTTACTTAGCATAGTGTTGCTTGATACCTTACCTAAGTATCGTTCATGAATACGGGCGTTAGTCTTTTTTTGTTAAGGCGGGAAAAATGTACCTTGCCGCACACCCGGTCGTTGAAATGATCCGTTTATCCGTGTGGTTACGGACTAAGAATACAAGTGTCACCACCCCATTCTTTCCCACGGGTGTCGTATGAGGCGACTAAGGGAAGTAAGCAATTATCATCAATTGCATGACTGGTGGTAGGGCTGGGTACCAAGTGGGAGTACTCACTTGGTATTGGGCCCGAGTGGGCTGGTACCACCATCTCCTGTGTGACCGGTCATGAAGCACATCGTTGCGTTTTGGCTGTAGCAGAAGATAGCGGTTTATATTTCATTTCATATCTGTGACATGAATTGGTGAGCAGCGGCTTGACAATACTCTCGGTATAGTCGAGTCCATGGGCGACGGTTACCTTTTACCATCAGACGGACCGTGGCTCGTCTGCCGCTACATCCAATAAAAAAAAAAACTAATAGGGTAGTGTGCGGCCCTCGCCCACCGAATAAGCGCAGTGTGTGCTGTCTCTATGCCCGTACTGGCGGGCCACTGGAACTGGGAAACATTAGGTATTTCAGTGGTCCGCAGGCACCTTACCCTTTCGGGTACCCTCTTTGAGCGACGCTTGTGGGTACCGGAGCGTTGCACCTTCGTGAGAGGCGTTGTGTTGTTCTGCGGGTTGTAGATTGTCCTTGGTCCATCCATCCGCGGCTTCAGCTAGAGCGGCATCAGGTGGACGTATTCGCGTCTGCGCCACTCTAATTGCGGGCGGCGGTTGGCTCAGCGAAGGGATTTATGTATTATATGTATGTAACTTATCATCACGCCATTTCCCTTGCGGGGTAGGCAAAGAGAACAGAGTGCCAAGAGGCTCTATTCTTGCATATACCTCTCGCTTCCTCAACATTCATAACTCTCTTCATACACGTTCGCTGGTTTCGGAGACTCCTGACTCCACCTTCCTTCAATACATGATCGATTTAGTCTCGGTCTCCCCCTGTACCTACATCCTTCCACTTTCGCATTGTATATCTTCTTAACCAGTCGCTCGTCCGGCATTCTTTCCACATGTCCAAACCATCGGAGCATTCCCTTTCGCATTTTTACACCAATACTCTCTTTCATACCTACTCGCTCTCTTACGTCGTTGTTACGAATGCGGTTAGTCAGCCTCACTCCCTGCCCTCTGGCTGAGGTGATGACTGCCGAGAAGTTGTCCCAATGCTCCGTTCACTCTATTTCCCGCATTCACTCTTCTCTCTACATCAGTGGTGTACCTTCCATCCCGACTGAATCCACATCCAAGATATACAAATTCATCCACTTGTTCTAGCATACCATTTCCTATTGCTACTCTAACATCTATTCTGGCTTCTTCTCTTTCAAAAACCATTATTTTGGTTTTGCTCACATTCACACATAATATGTATGTATTTACAAAAAAAAAGTAATCTATGTATTATATCCGTAGTCTTGGTACCCATAGCATAAGCGTTAAGCTTAGTTTGGGACCAGAGGACGTTGTGTGAAAATGTCCGTGAATATTTATTTATTTATTTATTTATAAGACGAGTCGGCCATAAGAGAGAAAAAATATAATCAAAATGGCACATCAAATATTAATTTAGTTACCCATGTAGCGGGTACAATGGAGATATTTTTTGCAAAAAAAAACAACAACTATTTTGTAAAACAATAGGTTGAGATAATATAAAAAAAGCTATTCTTCTTCATACGATTTGTAGAATCCCAAACAGTTGCTTTTAATGACATCCCGGCAGACGGCGTAACACTCTTCCGCTCTCATAAACAAATTGAGGCGTTCTCCACATCCGCCGAACTGAATTTTATCGCAAGTGTTAGTGAAGGAGTTGTATGTGTATCTGCAACATTATTATTATTAACACTGGATGCTGCTTTTTTCTTAAGGCGGGAAAAATTTACCTAAACACACCCCGTTGTTCGGGGCAACGAACTGGTTAGTGTGGGGCCCTCACTTCTAAATAAACCCACCGTGTGCTGTCTTTTCGCCTGTACAGGCAGACCACTGGAACTGTGAGACATCGTTCGCGTGGACATGTTATTTATATTTATGCAAAAATAGCCAAAATAGTCTGAAAACCAGAAAAGTGCTTTGGCTACAATTTATCCCAGAAAAAGTGATTCATCAGAGTGCCGTAGAAATTATTATTCGTTCACTATTAATAAATTAATATACTGAAGTCGCGGGTAGTATCTAGTTGAAATATCTCTCGTCACTCTATGACAAAAAAGTTGTCTACCTAAGCAAAAAAAAATTATGGAATATATGGATTTGTGTTTAATGTATAGTGCTAAGCATGTCAAATGCTAAAAAATATATATAAAAATATCTAAATAATTATGGAAGAACTTTGCCCGCGGCTCCGCTGCAGCCAAAAGCTAGTTTTTCGGTTATATCTCAGGTTCCCGATATAGTAGCGGGATAAAATGTAAACAAGTCTAATCAATAGCTATCAAATAAAAGTTGCATTAAAATCCGTTCAGTATTTTTGCGTGAAGCCCGAACGAACAAACAGATAAACAGACAAAAATCTAAAACAAATCTGTTTGTGTTTAGACACGCCTATATACCCTATTACAAATGTACAGACACAGCTCTGTTACAGCTTTATAATAGTAGGTATAGAATAGCTTTTTTTTTTTAAATTACGTGGGTGGTAAACAAGCATGTAGTCCACCTGATGGTAAGCGGTTACCGTAGCCTACGAGTATAGACGCTAGCAACAACAGAGATATCACTCGCTCGTCCCCATCTCCAAGGAAAGGGATAGGAGGTGGATAGGACGGATATTAAAGAGAGTATAAGAACGGTAATAAGGAGAGTATAGTTTGGGCCTCCAGTGCTCTCACTCACCATACGATACATCGGTAGGAGTACCTATCGGTTCTCCTCGGTCGTCACTCGATATTATTATTATTATGTAAGTATTTTAAATATTAATGATTTTACAATGTCACCACAGAAGTTGCACAGATTCCTTTCTCTGGGTTGAAAAAGCAATAATCTGGTCTGCCTTTATCGGGTGCCACAAATGCCCACTCCGGTGGTTCTTGACCATCTTCACCGGGTCCGTAAACTGTGAAAAATATATGTTCATAGAACAAACTATTTGTGAAAGTGGAAAAAGAGTGATTTATGGGATATAATAGGATCCGAACTTGTTCCTTCCAATCCGGGAAAGTGCTCTGAACCGCTAAGCTATCGCAGTCACCAAATGGTGACCCATTTGATTTTTTAAATGTCTTTAAGGCCCCCGCCGTATATTCACATTGCACATTTTTTTTCATAATACCTACCCTATATGCTCGAGCCAAGCATCTCAAGTGCTTAAAATTTACAGAAAAATATCTAAATACTCAACATATAATTTTTCACAAACCGCGTCACCTACGGCGAATGTATATGTCATAGGAATTGATAGCTTCGAGCAAACATCACCATATTCAGAGCCTCTGGAACGTTAATCCAAGAGACGCAGGGTCAGACCGTGCTCGTGGCTACCATTTTCTATTTCACAATGTCACACTTTATTTAATATTTTAATGGATTAGAGCACTTCCTCGGAAAGGAAGGGACGCAGGTTCGGTACCCGCTTGTACTAAAATACTCTTTTTCCTTATTCACAAATTATAATTTGTACTGTTATTTTCGATTTCACATTTTTCACTTTGTGTTTAAAACAGCCTCTTATTTTTCTGAGATTATCCAATTTCCCTCGCAACATTCCTATTTTTTCCCCTAACAACCTTCTACAAAGTAATAGAAAACTTAAAAAAAAAAGATAAACGAGACTGGTAAATTAGTTCTCACGTGTTTAAGGAAGCACACACATTACCTACGAAGTTTGGTGGTAAATTATCGGAATTTTCTTCCATTTTCTTTTTATGTTTATTTCTCAAATAATTCGCCAACCAATTGCCATAGTCAGTTTTCTTCTCCATAGGTATTTTAAACATGGTATCGTTATACAAATAAGCTTTTCCTTTATAGACATATCTGTCCCATAAAGCTGAGGCATTATCTACAGTACCATCAGAGCTTTTATCAATAACTACTTTTTGACTTTTACTTTGACATCCAAGATATTGCCTTACTTGGAATAATAAAATTACTAACAGAATTGATTTCATTTCTTTTCACACGTGTGTTCGTAACATATAAATGTAACCAATAAGATTAACGTATTTCAAAGTTAGATCCTTGTTAATCGAGATTTTAAACTAGTACTGTGAACGTACCAGGTAATTGTTTGTGGGTACTATTTCTTTTTTTCTTGCGTGTTCACAGATAACAAATCTAATTTGTTTTTATTTTTAATTTTCTTTTTTCTGTTGTTAAGCGTTCCAATCCATACGAATAACGACTGGACTTGATACTAATCTTCTAATATATAAAATTCTCGTGTCACAGTGTTTGTTGGCATTCTCCTCCGAAACGGCTTGACCGATTCTTATGAAATTTTGTGTGTATATTCGGTGGGTCAGATAATAGGATGTAAACTATTTTTCATACTCCTAACTGATAAGGATTCAAACATTTATTTTTCATTTCTTGTCAATTTTTTTTATGATTCGGCATTAAAAATTACATATGACCATAAATTTTCCCCCTTCTACTGCCAACCCCTATTTTTAATAGCGATATTAGTACTTTAATAATTTCCATCAAAATATTCACGAAAAGAAAATATATGGCGGTACGAGTTCACCGGGTCAACCAGTATTTATATAATAATAAATGTAATTTATAGATTTTGTGAAAACTGAGGTGAAAATACTACGTACTACGTGTCTAAGTGTGAATGTGAGCAAAACCAAAATAATGGTTTTTGAAAGAAAAGAAGCCAGAACAGATGTTAGAGTAGCAATAGGAAATGGTGTGCTAGAACAAGTGGATGAATTTGTATATCTTGGATGTGGATTCAGTCAGGATGGAAGGTACACCACTGATGTAGAGAGAAGAGTGAATGCGGGAAATAGAGTGAACGGGCATTGGGACAACTTCTCGGCAGTTAACACCTCAGCCAGAGGGCACTTGTCGCAATACACAACGCAGCTTGTCCCAACGTTATTATATGGAAGCGAGAGTTGGGTATGTAAAATTTGCAAGTTGAGTATGCTTTTATAAGAACTTTTAAATCATACCCATGTTACGCAAATAAAGATTTGATTTGATTTGAAAAAAGGAGCATGAGAGTAAAATCAATGCGGTCGAATGCGATCTCTGCGGAGAATCTGTGGAGTGAGGCTGACTGACCGCATTCGTAACAACGACGTAAGAGAGCGAGTAGGTATGAAAGAGAGTATTGGTGTAAAGATGCGAAAGGGAATGCTCCGATGGTTCTGACATGTGGAAAGAATGCCGGACGAGCGACTGGCTAAGAAGATATACAATGCGAAAGTGGAAGGATGTAGGTACAGGGGAGACCGAGACTCACCTACCTAGACCAAATCGGTCATGTATTGAAGGAAGGTGGAGTCAGGTCTCCGAAACCGGCGAGCGTGTATGAAGAGAGTTATGAATGTCGAGGAAGCGAGAGATGTATGCAAGAATAGAGCCTCTTGGCACTCTGTTCTCTCTGCCTACCCTGCAAGGGAAATGGCGTGATGATAAGTTACATACATATAATATATAAATCCCTTCGCTGAGCCAACCGCCGCCAGCAATTAGAGTGGTGCAGACGCGAATACGTCCACCTGATGCCGCTCTAGCTGAAGCCGCGGATGGATGGACCAAGGACAATCTACAACCCGCAGAACAACACAACGCCTCTCACGAAGGTGCAACGCTCCGGTACCCGTAAGCGTCGCTCAAAGAGGGTACCCCGCAAGGGAAATGGCGTGATGATAAGTAGTAAGTAGTAAGTGAGGTGAAAATAGTAAACATTATTTCAAAATTAACTCCTATTAAGCTTATTAAGCTTAGACTTATCATTAATAATTGATGATCCATGAAATAGTTTTATTTTACAACTGGATAGTATAAAAGTTGTCCTGCAGTTCGGCGGCGGCTTCAAATTTTTATAGATATTTGGGTCTTCGATAACGGCAGTTTAGGGTGAAATTTTATAATTATATGTTGTGATATTTAAAAATCATAAAGGAATAAAAAATCCGTTACAAAAAGAATATAAAAAACCTGCAGTGGCACCTACAGAGTGCTATTGTGAATCCACACTATTCATACCCATTCAGGCAGACATGACAGAAAACACAATATACCCATTCAGAGACCTAATGCGACACATAAAAAATTAATTACAGTCTGTCTAACATTTTAAGACGAGTTCAGCGACACACCTTTTTTTTGTATTTTTTTTTTGTTTAGGCGGGTAATAATGTTCCTAACCGCACACCACGTCGCTCAGGGCAACGAACAGGGTAGTGTGGGGCCTTCACCCACTAAAGAAACCCGTCGTGTGCCGTCTCTCCGCCTTTATTGGCGGGCCACTGGAACTATGTTACATTCCTTCGGTGGTTCAGTGACACACCTACAGATATAAAGTACATAGTTTGTTTTCCTCTGAGTGTTCATGAGCGTTTATTGTCTGTTCTCCAAAAAATCCTACACCTATGGGTAAGACCGTTATATTGTAACCGTTAAACGCATTCCTTTAGAAACTTAATCAGTTTAATTAATGTCAAAAATGCCTGTATCAACAAAATAAAAATATTTTAAAGCAGACTGTACGCATTTCTTCTTATTAAAAATATTAATTAAAACTACATATTATTCAATTTCAAGGAGCAAATTAATTTATGTCTCATTTTGTTTAACCAAGCGTAAAATGCTAAATTAAATTGTAACATAAATCATTCAAGCGTTCACTCCAGATTCAGATTCTGTTTTTTCATATTAATATATTTGAAATATTCACTTTTTGTTAGTTACATTATTTAACTCACGATACACACCTGTCTTTTTGAGATTTTTCGAGGATATTTGTGAGTATTTACATTATTAGCATCACGCCTTTATCCCCGAAAGTATTATACACCCACGGTTCGCCAGCTATGTTTAAGTACCACGTAGGGGGCGAGCATATTGTTGTCTACCAGGCACTTTTCCAAACATCGGGATGTAACTGTCAATTTTTCTTTTTACGAATAAACTCAATAACATAGCCCGACCGAGGATCGAACCCGAGACTTCATGATCAGCAGTCGTACACACTACCGCTGCACCATCGAGGCAGTTTCAGTATTTGTTTCCACATTATCATTGCACGTTGAGCTGCATGCCTAAATGATTTTCTCGACCGCTTGTGAAGTCTACTAACCCACACCTAGCCAGCGTGGTGGACTGCAACCTGAATCCCTCACACTCTCAGACTCTGACCCGTGCCCAGTAGCGGGACAGTTATGGATTGGTAAAAAATATAGGTACAAAAACAGGTAGGCCAAATTAACATGCCTACAAGGGTAGTAAACTAGATTTAGAGCCTAGCATGTCCCAGCATGGGTAGGTACTAGGTACCATCCTCTTACAAAAGATCAACGTCAAACAACAGGAGGGTTCCGTAGTGTTTCGTTTGGTGAGTGAGAGCGCCGAAAGCACAAACCCCTTCCTTAGCCTCCCCTTATTATCCTCCCTCGCCACTTCCCATACCTTCCCTTAGAGTTAGCGATGTGGGAGTGATGTCTCTAGTATTGCTAGCGTCTATAGTCTGCAGTGATAACTTTTTCTTTGCAATGACGATCAGCTTGTTTGCCATCCACTTAGTATAACAAAAGATATACAGGTCTGATAGTAAAGTGGTTACAGCAGCCTTTAATAATAATAAAAACACAATTATCAGGTAGAAACGTAGTCAGCCATTAATTCATTTGCACTACCTATTCTTACTTATTCGTTTGGTATTATAAAATGGTCAGCCATAGATAGAAAATATTATTATTATTAATTGCAATATATTCAGGACAAAATTTTTACATAACTAGACAAACAATGTTTAGAAAGGTGCCTCCCTGTGTGTAGAATGAGTAATGTTTGTATGTGTGTGAGAGGGTGAGTAAAAATATTATACTGAGGTATACATAATGACATTTCACTTTCATCGTAGCTCAGCTTTTGTAGGTACCTATTCTATAACTTTTGATTTACAGAGTTTTTTATTTAAAGGAAATAAGTCGAGTGTTTGATTTAATCTCTTGTATAAAAATGGGCCTAAGAAGCAACAAAAACGATTTACGAAAGTGTGTTTAAATGACTGTATCACTCTAGGAAGTTTAGCGTCTTCGTTTAGTGGATTTGTGATGTAGGTACTACTCTGTCAAGAAAGTACCGGGAAAAGATCAATAATACACAAAATTTTTGTTATTCATCCAAATTTATTTTATCACCTTCAAAGTATGCTCCTTCAGAAACGATAGACTTACGCCAACGAATAATCCCATCATCAAAACATTTTTTAAACGCTGTTTCCGGAATTAAGTTTAGTTCTCGCCGCGAATTCTCTTTTATGTCTTCTACCGATTGAAAACGGGTGCCACGAAGTGGTAATTTGACTTTAGGAAAAATAAAGAAGTCGGCTGGAGCCATATCTGGTGAATATAGTGGTTGCTCGATGGTATTTGTTCAGTGTTTGGACAAAAATTCATTCACAATGATGGCCTTGTGTGAAGGCGCATTATCGTGGTGCAAAATCCAACAATTTTCTTCCCACAAATCTGGCCTTTTTCGTCGAATTTGCACTCTTAAACGCCGCATAACGCTCAAATAATATTCTTTATTTACTGTTTGACCTTCTGGCAGGAATCCCGAGTGCACAACACCGCGATAGTCAAAGAAAACAGTCAACATGACGGACTTTTGATCGACTTTGGCGTGGTTTTTTCGGTTTCGGTTCAGTTGGAAGTCGCCACTCCGAAGCTTGTTGACTAGTTTGGATGTCAAACTCGTAAACTCACGTCTCGTCACCAGTAACAATGCGTTTCATGAATGTTGAGTCGGAATTGACTCGTTCTAGCATGTCCTTAGCGACTCTCATGCGATTTGAGTTTTTGGAGAAAATTCAGGTCTTTTGGGACTAGTCGAGCGGAAACATGTTTCATACCCAAGTGATTATTTAAAATGGTACGGATCGACTCGTGAGACACAGAAAGTTCGGCGGCTATCTTTTTCAAAGTTGAATGAGGATTTTCAGTCACTATTTCCTTTACTTTTGCAATGTTAACTTCAGTTGCAGACGTTGATGGCCTACCAGAGCGAGGCAAATCTTCCATCACATCTCGACCGCTTTTAAACGCTTTGTACCACTCATAAGCACGTGTTTTTGATAAAGTCGATTCACCGTAAGCCATAACATTTTCAGTGACTCCGAACACGAAACTCCATTGGCGATGCACAATTTAAGACAAACTCTTTGTTCGATGTTTTTGTCCATTATGAAATTCGCAATACACATACACTAGATATGATATAACTAAAAACAGCACTGTATTTAATATAAATAATAGATGCAACTCAAACTCCGCGCCAAAATGGATAACAGTTGTGCCAATCTAACAACAACAAAAAAAAAAAAAAATTTGAATTTGGAACCATAAACAAATCATGCATTCCCAATACTTTCTTGACTAAATGTATGTCATATTATTAGTCGCGTGCAGCTTCGTCACAACCAGTAAGATAATCAGCTGACAGAAAGGCTTTAGAACCGTTTTAGGCGCGCCCCATATCGTGATACAATACTGCATTACCGACTGGCAGCGGGCTAGATGATCTGCTTTAGGTAATAAGGAGGGTTCAGCAGCGTGTCTTAAATTCTTGAATACGTATATAAGTTTTCGTATCCTGGTAGTAACCAACTTAATCTTCTTCTTCTTCTTCTTTGTCTCCACCTTATCCCACTCAGGTAGGGTCGGCACAGCGAATTTTTCTCTTTCACTCTCCTCTATCAGCCGTCATCTCAACACACACCTCTTTTTCTTCCATATCGTTATTCACACACTCCATCCATGTCTTTTTCGGTCGACCTCTTCCCCTTCTACCTTGCACTGCCATTTCCATACATGTAGTTACATGCATCTCCTCTCGACGCATCACATGTCCATACCACGCTAATCGTCCGCTCTTTAATTTATCAGTCACTGGGGCTACTTTCACACTTCCTCTGATATACTCATTCCTTATCTTGTCCATTCTAGTCACTCCACACATCCATCTCAACATTCGCATCTCTGCCGCATGCACATTTCCAACCTTTCTTGCCATTTTGCCAGTCTCCTCTACACCTCAGGCCCTTCCTCTCCAACGAGAACAATGTCGTCGACGAACAGCATACACCAGGGCGCCTTCTCCTGTATGTCCGATGTTAGAGCATCCATTATTAGGATGAACAGGTAGGGGCTTAAAGCTGATCCCTGGTGCAAGCCTACAGCCACACTGAACTCGTCGGTATCGCCAGCTGCGGAGCGCACATAAGTACTGGCTCGACCGTACATAGCTTGAACAAGCCGCAGGTACTTTCCTGGCACTCCTTTTACTTTCATACTCCATCACAGAACCTCTCGAGGAACCCTATCATATGCTTTTTCCAAGTCAACGAACACCATGTGCAAGTTATTATATGCACGGCGGTACTTTTCACACAATTGGCGAAGTGCAAAAATGACGTCCGTTGTACTGCATCCCGGTATAAACCCAAACTGGTTTTGTGATACTTCACTCTCTCCTCTCATTCTTCTCGCTATCACTTTCTCCCAAACTTTCATACTATGCGACATGAGCTTTATTCCTCTATAATTGTTGCATATCTGTACATCACCTTTGTTCTTAAAAATAGGGACAAGTGAGCTCTTGCACCACTCGTCAGGTATAGCCTCTTCTTGCAACAATTTATTGAAGAACAAAGTCAGCCACCTCCATCCATCTGCTTTCAAAAACTTCCAAACCTCTATTGGGATTTCATCTGGTCCAGTAGATTTTCCATTCTTCATATCTTGTTTAGCCTTTCTTACTTCTTCCATACTTATTTCCTTTACCACATCAGTATTAATTGGAACATTTTGTAATTCACCACTCCAGTCATTCTCTTCATTCATCAATCTTTCAAAATAACTCTTCCATCTTTCTCTTATTTCCCCATCATTTGTAAACACTCTCCCCGCACTATCTTTCACGCATTTAATGTGGCTAAAATCTCTTCCATCCTTCTCTCTAGCTTTTGCTATCATATACAGGTGTTTTTGTCCTTCAGGGCTTTCTAATGTGTCATACAATGCATCTTGTGCGTTGGCCCTGGCAATAGCTACAGCTTTTTTCGCTTCCTTCTTATTTCTTTTATATTCTGTTTTTAATCTTTCTTTCAAATCAAAGTCTCGGGATCTGTTTTCTGTAGCTTTTGGAAGGTCTTTTTCTTTTCTTTAAGCGCTTTCTGTACTTCATCGCTCCACCACCAGGTCTCTTTATCTTTAATTTTCTTTCCCGTTGACACCCCAAAGACACTTCTAGCCACAATCATTCTTCCGAATCATATGCTACTTTATTTTCGGAACAGGTTTGGATTTGTTTGTTTGGTTGCGTATGTAATGTTTTGATTCCAGTACTAATAAACGGTGTTGGGGGGCTAAGGATTCTCCTGGGATGATTTTACAATCTTTAACAGAACTAATTTTGTGTCGTCGAATCAAAAAATAATCTACTTGTGTGTTACTGTTTCCACTTTTGTATGTGATGAGATGCTCCTTAGGTTTAGTAAAATATGTGTTGACTGTTGCTAAATCAAATGCCAAAGCAGCTTCTAGTAAGGTTTCGCCGTCTTCATTTCTTGTTCCAAACCCGTATCCTCCATGCACTCTTTCATATCTATCACTCCTTTCTCCCACATGGCCATTGAAGTCTGCACCCACATACAAATCTTCTGAATCCGGAATATCCATCATCAGCAGATCAAATTTAACCCAAAACTTATCTTTTAGTCTTCTATCACATCCCGATTGCGGGGCATATGCACTAACAATATTTACAACCAAATCATCTTTCACTAATTTTACTAGCATCAGCCTATCATTCACTCGTCTTACATCCGTCACGCATTCTTTCAACTCCCTATCTAGTACAATCCCAACTCCATTCTTTCTTCCATCACTCCCACTATAAAATAATTTGTATCCTTCACCAATCTCTCTAGCTCTTGCTCCTTTCCACTTCGTCTCTTGCAAGCATGCCACATTTATCCTTCGCTTCTTACATACATCCGCTACCTCACTTGCCCTTCCAGTCATCGTCCCTACATTCCAACTAGCATACCTCATTCTTAAATCACGGACTTGCTTCTTATGTCGCACCCGTCCCTGATGCGACAACCCTAACCCATTTCCCACAGGTGCCGGGTGCTGCCCCTGCGCGTCGCCTGCGGGGTACGCCCTAGCCCTATCGCCTATGATAAGTCATATATCCTTCTATTCATCGCTGTGAAAGGTTGTGGCTAAGTTTTATGACCGGCCGCCTGCCTGACGTCAACCCTCCTTGGGACGCTTCGCTGGTGGATTTCCCGCCACTTAGACAGGGTAGGCGCTAGATGTTCAGGCCTAGTTCCCCTGGTCGCCTTTTACGCCCTCCCTGGGCCGATAAGGGAGCAGACACATTCTTAGCCGGGTCCGCACGGCAAAGTAACCAACTTAATATGGCATCGAAAATACAAATTGCTTTCAATCACCATACCCAAATATTTTATTTTATTTGTTTTAACGATAGGCGGACAGGTGCAGATTTCTTCTTTACAGCAGTTATGATTTTTACTTTAGGTTATTTTAGAAACGATTAGACATGGTTGTAGTATAAATACTTGCACTATTTTTAGTTACTTCAGATGACGGCAACGTCCAGGAAACTATGATTGTGCAATTGTTTTTCATTTCATTCGTAATAAATGGCATATTAGGTTGCCAAGGCGGAGGCGGATATTGGTATTATGATGAAACCACCACGCCAGTACCCTACGGTAAACTATCAGAGGTCGAAAAATCAAAGGTGGTCAACGCATTTTTAAATGCAATGGACCTTAACCTATCCGATCATAAAGATACGAATGATCATTTTAATGATTATTACTACGATGGTGAGGATCGTTCAGGACGAGAAACACATAAGATTAAAGATCCCTTAGAACGAAACAAGTTGAGTGGCTGGCGAGGTTGGACCCCGCCTCAGGATACACTTAATGAGTGGAAGAAATGGCTTGATAATTACAATACTGAGATGAACAGGACTAACATCGATCACGTGGATCCGAATAATCCGCACGAGTTTGATAAAGAACGTGGACCAGGAAGCGGCTTTCCTCATGATTGGGCAGGTATTTAATGCACAATCTTGACTTGGAGTTGATATTATATGGGTACAAAATGTTTAGCGTCTTATGTAAGAAGTCTGCATACGACATTGACGTTGAAATTGTAGTTACCTTGAATTTATAACTTTTCAAAATCACGTATGATGTACCTACTTGTATCCTTACTAATATGTCATCCATCCATCAGCCTTTCATCGCCCACTGCTGGAAATAGGCCTCCCCAAAATGGGGGTTTTACCATAATCGCCACGCTTGGCAGGCGGGTTGGCGATCGCAGTGGATGTTTTTAGTACACAGGGGAACGCTGCTGCCCGGACCCCCGGTAATCACTTAGTCGGCTTTTACGACTCTCATAGGAAGAGACGGGGTGGAGCTATCCTTGGTGCCGGCCCCACACGGTACTAATATGTAATATATAAAATTCTCGTGTCACAGTGTTTGTCGCCATTCTCCTCCGAAACGGCTTGACCGATTCTTATGAAATATTGTGTGTATATTCAGTAGGTGTGAGAATTAGAAAAATAAATATAAAAAAATAGAAAATAAATAATTTACATCCAACTATTTGTCATACCCCTAAGTGATAAGGGTTGTCCAACCCAAAATTTATTTTTAATTTTTTGGACCACTTTTTTTATGATTCGGCATATAAGTTAGTTATTTTTTTCTACATTAGAAATCCCCTAAAAATTCTCTAGAATTAAACACAGAGTGAAAAATGTGAAATCGAAAATAACAGTCACGAGCAGGATTTGAACCTGCATCTCCTGGATACCGTCCAGATGCTTTGCCAATTCAGTCATCGTGACACTTGCTCCTGACTGCTAATCTCGATAACACATTCATACTTAACGTCTTTGGGTGACGCCTGCACCATCTGTCGGAAGTATTTTCATACATTATACCAACCAGGTAAACTTAATTTTACAATTAAGATTTTACCTAATAATGACGCAAACCCTATAAATATTTAGATATTTATATATATATTTTTAGCATTTGACATGCTTAGCACTATACATTAAACACAAAGTGAAAAATGTGAAATCGAAAATAACAGTCACAAACAGGATTTGAACCTGCATCTCCTGGATACCGTCCAGATGCTTTGCCAATTCAGTCATCGTGACACTTGCTCCTGACTGCTTGCTTTTTCAAAGTTATGAAATAAAATTACGTTTAGGGGAATCTTTCGCGTTTACTTGACTTTCTACAATTCCGACGATTCATTAGACGCTGACTGCACAGATGGTGGAGTGGCTTCGATACCCAGCTCCCGTACCGATGTTGTGGGTTCGATTCCCACACAGGGCAATTCTTTGTATGATCTACAAATGGTTGTATTGAGACTAGGTGTACCTAGGTTGTGTCCTTTAAATTATATGTTTGTAAACAATCTTTCACTTTTTATTATTAGTAAGCTTTTCCGTCAAAGTTGTCCTGTCTGATACATATGCCTAGAAGGCTAGATTCTGCAGACAATGTCAGTCAGGACAAGCCTATTCTATTATTTTTTAAGTACTAGAGGTTTAACCTTGCTTAATTGCATGAATGGGCCGTCTCGATCGGTGAACGTACCTACCACCATCTCACAAAAGATCAGCGTGAACCAACAGTAGTGGTACCTACCGTTATGTTTCATATGGTGAGTGAGAGTGCCGGTGGTCAGAACCCCATCCCTATGAGGATGATGAGGAGGCAAGGAGAAGTCCTTGCTATCCTTCCTATCCACTCCTTAGTATCGTTGTAGATGATGCTAGCATCTATTGACTACGGTAAGCGCTTACCATCAGGTTATACTCGTTTGCCACCCACGTTGTATAAAAAAAAATAACTAAGTACATCCATACTCAGAACAACCATTTATGTGGATCAAACAAAGAATTGTTGTGTGGGAATCGTAGCCGCAACACTCGGGCGAGAGGCCGGTATCCAAATTCCAAACCACTCCGTCATCTGTGCAGTCTTCAAGTATTATTTGAGTACCGTATTCTAGGCACTGATGCATTTGCTAATCATGTGGCATAGTTTAATAATACAATTCAATGCAATATTTCTTTTGGCAAGCAGTGCCGTAAACATGACGGTAATTCCAATGACAGATGGTTGGTTGGAGGCACACGTACAAATCACACCACGAATTTAGTAACTTATTTATTACACATGCTGTGGGCCTCGTTTTATGTTATTAAGCGGGAACTAAATGACAAAGACACAAATATATACATGATATACGAATCTATGATGGATATCATTATTTGATGTTCTATACAATATGACCAGGAAAGCCAATCACTACAATATTATTTATAATAAATTAAAACGTTACAGATAAATGGAATTGAGATGGATAAAATGAATAAGGATTCTGAAAAGCAAATAATAATTAGTATATAGTAGTTAATATATATCGTATGTAATATTGGGTCCATCTTTTATGTAATTTTAGTATCTTGCTGGGTCCTTTCTCATTAAAAGGCTTTACTACGAACGCTGGCTGCTTGTGACGATTGCAATCGCCATTTTTGTTGAGAATGCTATTGCCTCATGCGCTCGCGTTGGTTGTTACTTGTTAGTGTAGGTATCTACTATTTTAAGTGCTATACATATTATTATCTTAAGGCCTATGAAATATTTTAAAATTTGATATTTTTGAATATTTATTCAAAATATATTTTAAAGAACAAATAATTTGTGAAATGTGGAAAAAGAGAGCTTTAGTGCGAGCGGGAATTGAACCTGCATCCCTTCCAATCCTGGGAAGTAATCTCCACATCACATTTGTCTTTACGTGACGTGGAGATTGGGAATGGCCGTTGGTTAATGCGATGGCGGTAGAGAACTTTTAAAGTAGCTAGTATGTCAAGTGCTACAATACACATGAAAAACGTAAAATATTTTTTTAAGGTTTTGACACTGTGTTCATTTATTATTTCAGACCTTGGAACTGGTACCAACGGAGTGGCGCCTCCACCTTGGGCATTCGTACCTAGAACAACTGGCAAGCCAATATTCTGCTATTTACCACTCTCACGTGGAACACCATGTTCGAAAAGAAGGGCCTCTCCTAAGTAAATATACTCCATTTTTTTTTAATAAGACATTTTGGCGGGCTTGCGAGAACTAAAAAACTGATTGTGCCTTTTGAATCGTCCTTGGATTCGGTGTCACATCGCAAATGAAGCGCATAATTAATCAGTAACACAGACAGACAGATAGTGCAGAACACATTCAACATTCAAACATTGTAACACATTCATACTTAACGTCCTGGGTCGTCCTGGGTGACGACCCAGGACGTTAAGTATGAATGTGTTATCAAAATTAGCAGTCGAGAGCAGTTGTCACGATGGCTGAATTGGCAAAGCATCTGGACGGTATCCAGGAGAAACAGGTTCAAATCCTGCTCGTGGCTGTTAATTTCGATTTCACATTTTCCACTTTGTGTTTAATCAGCAATACTAGACGCGTTGAGATTATTTAATATGTAGGCTCTAGGCATTAATTCGCATCCTACCGTCGGTTACACTGATCAAAAAAAGAAGCGGGTTGAACTTGTGCGAGTCATTCACCGGAGCGCCTCATAAAATATCCATTTTAACTCCTTGATAAACCTCATTGAATTGAGCTGATGTGCCTACTCAGGTCTTGCTATAAAATAGCATCTTCAATGTTGTTCCCGCTGGGGTGAGTTCTTACTTATATATACTTCAATTAATTAAATAGTTAACGTATGTAGCAGTCAGCTGTTCTGCTTATTACTGTATGTTTTATGTTGAGCTGCTTAGCGTGCTTAGATAAGGTGGGGTACAGAGCTGGACTAGTCCAGCCGCGGTAGTCGCGTGTCTTCCTAATGCCAGTGCGTCCTATCGGTTCCAGGATCATATACTAACCTGCCAATCTCGGACTATATTAGCCGGCCGAATTCTGCTTACCATGGACGGCCAGATTTGCCTGCTTGGAAATCCGCTGCCAGACCCGAGCAGACAGCTCCGCTGGAGACAGAGCTGCCGTCAATACCTGTGGCACGGCTCAACATCCCTGTCAGGCCAGTCCCAGGCAGCGCCTTACCTATATTGTGATCGAGCGCGGCGGGAAGTATACGAAAGAATGGCACTTAGTATGTAACTACATATACTGGATGAATTATTTTTCAGTCTTGATAACAATGTTGTGTATTATGTATGCGAAATACAATCTATTAACGACAGTATTAGTGTACTAGCACTACATTTATGAAAGTTTCTAAAATCCTATAAAATACATAAAATGAAAGCATCCTACTAACCTAACCACGACAAGAACGCGCATGAATGAAATGTAGGTACCTACGAACGAAATGGCGTAAGTAGCTACCTACGCCTTTATACTGTTGTGGTCTAAAAATATGTGTCATATAGAATGTCAACATTTGAAATTAAAATGTGCTGAAGCTACAAAAATCGGACAAAACAGCGCTAAAGATGTCTCTTATCATCGTTTAGTAACATTATTTCATACCATTACTAGCTCATTAATACAAATACCTACCTGCAAAACTTTTAGTAGTATAAGAATGTATTGAATCTATTTCATAATTTCTCCCGTAATTTATTAGAACTGCCACTGTAACTGGTACCATTACGCACGCACACTAGTACAAATTGTACAAACGTAATCATAGCTGTCACGCACACTAGCATAATATTTTTCGCCCGTTTTGTATGACGTTTCGAAGAGTGACACTCCATCTAGACATATTATTAATCTAAGGTTTATTCCAACGACAACAAGTTTCTATTGAGATTATTTATAATCTCAAAAGAAACTCGGAATTAGGAAGTTGGCGTTGTTTCACCCCTGTGCCTCGGAAAGTATGTAAAGCCGTTATTATTGCGCCTGATGTCTCTTCAGTGGTCTCGGAATACCATCCCATCAGATTCTAAGACTGAGGGAACAATGTGTGCTCTTGGGTTAGCATCTCCTACGTATATAGTGTCTGTTGACGCTGGCTGCCCTGACCAAGTAACGGTCTGGAGTTAATTATTTACATCAATGAGATAATCTTAATTCTTAATTAATGCCGTGCATATTTGTCCGTGTGTGACGGACTAAGAATACAAGTGTCATCACCCCATCCTTTCGCGCGGGTATCGTATAAGGCGACTAAGTGAAGTAAGCAATTATCACCCATTGCATTACTGGTGGTAGGGCTGAGTACCAAGTGAGAGTACTCACTTGCTATCGGGCCCGAACGGGTGGGTACCAACGTCTCCTGTGTAACCAGTCATGAAGCACGTCAATGTGTTTGGCTGTAGCAGAAGATAGCCGTTTATTCTTTCATTTCATATTTGAGAAAGGAAATGATACGCAGGGACTTGATAATACTCTTGGTATAGTTGAGTACATGAGCGACAGTTAACACTTAAAATCAGGTGGGCCGTGGCTCGCCTGCCACCATGAACAATAAAACAAAAATGCTGAAAGTACTCATGCTGCTCAAAGCGCCTTTGGCTAGGTCCAAAATTTACCTTGATTAGGTAGATTAGTATTGATATTTTTGAAAGACATACCTAATACCCAAAAGGATATAATACTAACAATATAATATTTACTGTGATTTTTCGTAAAAAAAAAAAGGAAAAATTCTCAGTTTGGAAATGTGCCCGGTAGACGTCAATAGGCTCGCCCCCTATTACGTGGGACTTAAACATAGCTGGCGAGTCGTGGATGTGTAACATACCTCTTCGGGGAATACAGGCGTGATGCTAAGTTTTTTTTTATTATTTAATATAATACTACACACATTAGTGTGTGTTATAATGTTATAATACAACATTTTACTTAAACATTAGCTTATACCAAATCCTTGTGGAAAAACTGAGTAGAGTCATTCGGGGTAAGAGTTTGCAGTGCTAATATCTCCCCCTTTTTTGTTTTAGCGGGAAAATACGCACACCCCTTCGTTCGGGGCTACGAACAGGGTAGTGTGGGGCCCTCGCCCACTAAATAAACCCGCCTTTGTTGACGGGCCACTGGAACCATATTACATTCCTTCAATGGTGCTAATATCTCCCCTGGGAATGAAGGAATAAGGGGTGCGTGTATGACAAAGTCGACGGAGAGAGAGCGCGGGCCTTATTAAAGCCAGGCGCTACGTTGATATGCGGGGTTGTTGTAAGAAAAAAAAAGTAAAAATGTGATATTTCATATTTAGCCGTTAGTTTTTTGTTCTATGGAAAAGTATATAACCACAGGAAAAACAATATAAACGTGGTAAGTAGTTTTTAGTGTTGTTACAAAGTTATTAATGCACTATTAATATCGAGTAAAATTTTTGGCTTTTCTCTAGAATACATGTGTACTTAGGTGAGGTATTTAAAAAGTAGTCCCGTGGGGTAAGAGAACGCACGCGATCACTCATCCGTACATGCGTTGTTTTGCCCTCAATAAATTTAACGTGTAAATCTAAGAATAATTAAAAAACAATAGTTGGTCCCTAGAATTACCAGCTTACGGCAAGTAGTACAGGTATAATGGATTGAAATAAAATTATTGGTCATTCCGCGAGGTAATAAAATAATGACAGTAAGATTAATTATTAATAATGCGAAACCTTTATGTGCGTTTATGCACATACCATCAATTACATAACATGGTCCGGTTATGAATTGAAAATCGTTATACCTAAGTCCTTATTAACGCAAAATTATTAATCAATTTCAGAAAAATGCCACAATATTACGTCAGAAAGTGAGAAAAGTGGTCAAGAAAGATGACGATTTTGTTTTTCCATTCATCAAAAAAAGTACTTTCGATTTTGTTTAATAAAAGATTTCTTTCATTCTTGAGAATATTTTTTCAACACAATTTCCCACATTTTTTTTCACTCATATCCCATAATTTACTTCAATGCGTTTACTTACCCCATATGCGAACTTTTGCCTGCCAAGTTGAATCTGTTACCCGCACTAAGGGTTAAAAGTTTGCATTCTGTCTAAGTCTCATAATTGTCTAATTCTAAGAAAACTATGGACTTAAGCAGGATCTAAACTTAAGTATTTAGTAGAGCATTAAAGAGTATTTAATGTATTAAATTAAAGAATTTTTAATCTAATTTTTATAATCACATGCCATGCATATTAAATGACTTTGGTTTTTGTGTGATAAAGGTAAAATGCGTGCTATTGACCCGAATGACTCTAACACTTTTTTTAACGAGATACGAGTTGGAAATTACTTGTACAGTAAAGACACCATTGTGACACTGAACTTGTTCGCTCATTGTTTAAAGTGGCAGGCAAGCCAGTGACAACATAATAGTGAGAGGAAACCGCTACCTATCCACTCAGCAATAATATCATCACTAACATCATGAAATTTAACCACTGTTACGCTTGATAGAAGTGGTAATGACCGGCTATATTCTTCTGCAAATGAAACACATCGGCTGTTACAAAGATGATATCTACCCATACGGGTCTAACAACAAATGATAGCAGTGCCTGCGTTAGGAAGAGGGGGATGGTGCAACGGCCTGGGGCGCCATATTTGGGGGCGCAAAGGTCTGGAGCTTCTAGTGCTGTGTACCCCCAATAATTTGCTCTACGCATATCATTAGAATCGCTCTTTGATCCCACTAAGCTCGTGCTTATGATTGGTGGAATGCTTACCTCCAGCCTGTGGTGGATGGTGGTGACAGTTAAACCTCATATTTTCTTAATATAGTAGACATTGGTTCAGCAAAACATTAATACTTGAATTTTCCTTAAGTGGGAGCCACATTATTCTTGCCTGGGGCGTCAGTGACCCTAACACCGGTACGAGTAGCTCTTGGTACCAAAACCTGTCACCAATGTGGTTTATAACTTATAGCATTATATTACAGGTTCGCATACAACCCGTATTTGCAAGAGTGTCTCAAATTTCAATACGAAGGCTGTGGTGGAAACAAAAATAACTTTGATAATAAGTTTGTTTGTGAATTGAAATGTCTACAACCAATACCTTTCAATGGCTGCGATCGCGATTCTGGTACCACAATGGATGAGTTCATAAAGATCATAGATTAAAATCTGAATAAAAGCAGTGTACTTGTATTTTTTATGAAGTTGTCTTTTCTTTTGGTTGCCTCTGTGGTGCAGCGGTAGTATAAGCGTCTGCTGATCATGAGGTCTCGGGTCCGATCCCCGGGTCGGGCAGTGTTATTGAGCTCTTTTTCGTAAAAGGCAAAATTCTCAGTAGCAGCCCGGAGTTTGAAAATGTGCCCAGTAGACGGCAATAACCTCGCCCCCTATTACGTGGGACTTAAACATAGCTGGCGAACCGTGAGTGTGTTATACACCTCTGGCCCACCCCTTCGGAGAATACAGGCGCTATGCTATGTTTTTTTTCTTGTGGTGGAGCATTGCTTGTTCCAGCATGGATGGGCCAGCTCGATCTGGAAAGTACAACTTTATCACAGAAAATCGGTACTTTACTTCAGTGGTACGCATTAAAAACTGACTTGTTCAGCATACAGATAGTGTAAGCACCCAAGACGGTAAAAAAAATGTTATGTAGAACTGGCGCTATTGCTTTGATACGGCAGATTATCTTGATCGGTGTCCCAGACGATGCAGGTTCAATTCCCGCTCGTAGTTATCATTTTCTATTTCATAAGTCAGCCTTGTGAGGTCTCGACTTTGGTTTTGAAATCGAACTTGATACCAGTCTTTTGAGTCTTTTGAGGCGGTGAGAATTATTTCGGCGATTCAAATAGTTGCTTTCCGTAATACGGTAATTGCATGTTTGCGCAGTCCATTATAGCAGACACAAATGCGTTTTATTGCTTTAAAACAAGTTCAGGGGGGTTAGACGGAATCTCATATCTCACAATCGACATCGTATCGTGGCCACTGTGATTGTTTGAGAGATCACCGTGATTGGCCAACGGATTATTGCTACATCACGCGTCGGTTTCTCTACCAATCACAAGCGAGACGATACGATGTCGATTGTGAGATATGAGATTCCGTCTAACCCGCCACGTGACGGAATAAACTAAGTTGTCAATAAAAACGAAATGTATGTAGGTGAATATTTATATTTAATCACATCAATCTATATTGTATTTTGAATACACATTGAAGACTGCTTAAAATAATAAAATACAATACACACGTTATTATAAAATAGAATACTGTCTGATACATCGACAGATTTAGCATATTTATACTAAATAACAATAATATAATTGGATGTCACTTTGCGCTTATTTGTTAAAAATAGCTTATAATAATTGTGTTGCCTTTGATAGACAATATAAATAATACAAACAATAAAATGTGTATACACAGTGAAAAGTACCTAGTAATTAAGGAATTTAACAATAAAGCATTATATTTAGATTAAAGCTATCCGACGGTGTTTGCTTACTGTATTACTAACGTAAGCCTCTTAAAGCTCCGGATTAAATTAAAAAAAAAAATCATGTGCAGGTGACAGTTATGGCGACCAAGCGATTTTCATCCTGTGCGATATCATCCTTACTGACAGATGTCATTCCATTCAGCAATTACTTAATAAGTATAGCCCTCTAAATGCATTCTATATGTTATTATTTCCTAATCTAAATCCATAAATCAGCCTTTAGCGATCACATCAAGCCTATAATAAACCCACACTGACCTTTGCAAAACTTGGCCGCCGTATATAAATGCAATCTTTATTGTTAAAAAAAAATACTTTAATTTTTTTCCGCAAATGATGGGTGTTTTTAATCTATTTCTATAGTCAAGCTATAAGTCTAAAAAAAGTCATATTAAACTTTGAGGTATCATCACAACATACAAGATTTTATTTTTTTATATAATATTATATTTTTTTAATACGCATGTACAAACATCAGTCATAGTACCTAAGATACATATTATAGTTAATTGTTGAAATATCATTCAGTTCTTTGTGTCATTTAAAAAAATACCTTTGCGTTTAAGGCGGAAAGTCCAATTGTTGGATGTCCGCCAAATTAAGCTTAAAAAAAGCATAAATTCACAAATATATTTAAAATATTATAAATACAGGAACGAATAAATAATGAAAAGTAATTCGTTTTGAGTATTGGCGGAAACACAAACCGACTGTTCATATCTCGCCAAAATATTATACTTATGTCATTACGGTTTCAAAAAGTGTCGAGCCTGGCTCGAGTATTGTTTTCATTATTATTCGGTTCGGCACTACCTATTTTACTACTGTTAGACACGGCCATGCGTTGTTGCGCCACACTTAAAACCGCGGTATACGACCTATCGATCGCCCGTATCAATAATGTTGCTTATTTAAGGGATAGATTCCCATAAAAAATAAATTAACGGTCAAATCACTTGGTGAAAGGATCGCGTTCAAATATTGTATTATAAATTTAAAAACATAATATTACAAAATTAAGATAAAAAGAAGATAATTAATTGTTAATTTTTTTCGTCCATGGTGGCAGCCTGCTTACCACATAATGGTAAACCATCGCTCATGGACGATAGCAGTACTAGGGCACAGTCTCCGCATGGAGTAACTTAATATAAATATAGTCGAACCTCAGGTCCGTTAAAGCACCGACATTTAATTTATATGAATTAAATTATTAAATAAATATAATTAACTTTACAAATATGCCACAATTATTTATTTACGACTATGGAGGTATATGCTTTTATAAACGTATAAACGTATAAACTTTTCACACAATCGGTTTATGTCAAATCTCAATAAATACCTAATAATAATAAAACCTTGTAAAATACAACTGGATCCTTAAATTACTAATTACAATGAAAAAATATGTGCAGAAAAATAATTAATCAATTGTAATTAGTAGGCCGTGTGGGGCCGGCTTTAGAATTGTCCCACCCCCCTCTACCCACGGGAGTCGTAAGAGCCGACTGAGGGAATACCGGGGGAGTGGGCAGCAGCACTCCTTCGAGTATTAACAACATCCACGGCGATCGGCAACCCGCCTGCCAAGCGTGGCGATTACGGCATTATCTCCCATGACGGGACCGCTCGTTGTGGCGTTTTCTTGGGGAGGCCTATGTCCAGCACGTTAAAAGGCTAATGGATGGAATTAGTAAAAAAGCGAATTAGTAGAAAAAGCAAACTTAGTTTAATTAAGTAATATCCATGTAGTGTTAACTGCCTCGGTGGTATACCCATGTATTCCCCGAAGGAGTAGGCAGAGGTGTATTACACACCCACGATTCGCCAGCTATGTTTAAGTCCCACGTAATAGGGGGCGAGCCTATTGACATCTACCAGGCACATATCCAAACTCCGGGCTGCTACTGAGAATTTTTACTCTTTTTTTTACGAAAAATCTCAATAACACTGCCCGACCCAGGGATCGAACCCGAGACCTCATGATCAGCAGTCGCTTACACCGCTGCACCACAGAGGCAATTACAGTATATTGGTCTTCTCAAAATTCATTTAAAGAACATGTTACCGTGCTAGAGAAGCACCCAAAATGTAAATAATTTTAATCTCTTCATGTATACTAATATCTAAACTAATAAATGTAGAGCCGTTTTTTTTTGTTCGGTTATAATGCGAAAGCTACTGAACCGTTCGGAATAATACTTATACCATAAGATGCAGCGTGTTTCGGAGGTTTTAGTATACGATATGATTACTTATCCGGAACCTATATTTTTTTAATAGCTAATGAACATGAAAAAAAAAATATATGGCAAAACAACGTTTGCCGGGTCAGCTAATATATATATAACATATAATAAAATGGTTGAGCACAGTGCCTGTATATTGCATTACAAAAAATGGAGCAGCGAGGCAAAGGTACAATGAACAACGATTTTTAATGAATTCATTTCTAAAATTACTGAATAGATTTTAATTAATAAGCGGTTAACACCGCTCATGGACTTTGGCAACACCAGGGATACAGCCAAGCCTCCACCTACCGTGAGTAAAGTGCTCTTCTTAAACCTCATTTAAAAAAGGACATGTCGTAGCGCTGGGGAAACATGCAGTAGGAAGTACATTCCAGAGCCTACACGTGCGTGGTAGAAAAACCTAGAAACGAACAGTCTTGAACGGGATCGTTTCCATTTGGTGGATGAACCCTACGACGTCTCGTGGGCCGGTGGTAAAAAGGAGATGTTGGTACCACCACAAACAGTTCCTCAGACCACTTCCCATTGGAAAGTCGACAGAGCATACAGAGACCCAGTCTCTCCACCGCCTCAACTACTCCAGTCCATCTGTGTAACCATCACAATTCGAACAGCACGCCTTTGCAGGGAGTCGAGTGGATCAAGCTGATATTTTGGTGCGCCTGCCCAGAGATGTGATCAGTATTCCACGTGAGGGCGGACTTGTGCTTTATACAGAAGTCGCTATCTCGGTGTGAAATAAGCAAGCAGCGTTCAGGACGTCCAGTTTTTGCTCGCCAATTTGGCTTTGTCTTCCAAATTACTCCCGAACTGGACCTTGCGGGCAATGCCAATCCAAGGATCCCATTACTATCGGAGATTGGGAGTTACTTCTTGGAACTGAGGCGCTACGGCAAATGCGTCCTTCTTTGCAGTGAACGCGCAAACCTGCGACTTCGTAGGGTTGAATTGAACCAAGTTCTTTTCTCCCCATTTCGGGGCCCACCCTTTTTTTTTTGTTTAAGCAGAAAAAAATTACCTATCCGCACACCCCGTCATTCGGGGAAACGAACAGGGTAGTGTGTGGCCCTCAACCACTCAAGAAACCCGCCGTGTGCCGTCTCTCCGCCTTTATTGGCGGGCCACTGGAACTATGTTACAT
Source organism: Leucoma salicis (assembly GCA_948253155.1). Lineage (NCBI taxonomy): Eukaryota > Metazoa > Arthropoda > Insecta > Lepidoptera > Erebidae > Leucoma > Leucoma salicis. The sequence continues at coordinate 3,465,432 of OX411820.1, read as the reverse complement.
TCCTTCGGTGGTCCGCGGCGGTCCGGGGCCCGCCCTATAGAGCGTTTGACTTGTTTAATAAAATGAAACTATGTTATGTGAATATAGTTTATTAGGTTTTGTCTTGTTTGACAGGTAACTTGATTGAGAATGTTCTTGGCTATGGTTTTGAAAAATTTACTCATCCGTAGACTATGAACTTTTTTTACCAACTTACAGTAGTGGGATAGTGGAATGGTCTCAATGAATATGTTATGGGTGATCAGGATCAGGTGATTTTATTTTTACTTTAAGATAGAGTAAAACTGCTAGCAGAGAGCTGACAGTGATAGAGGCTCAGCATAAGTGGGCTCGATCACGGAAGTATCATCCTCTCAAAGAATATCAGTGTGAAACAACAACAGGTACTCCTACTGTTGTTTCGTATGGTGAGTGAGAGTGCCTGAGATCGAAACCCCTTTACTATCGAGTGGGTGACGCGTGAGTAATGCCTCTGTAACTTGCGTCTATAGGATACGGTAACTGCTTAGCATCAGGTGGGCAGTATGCTTGTTAGCAAAAAAAAGTCATTCGGTTAAATTAAAAAATATTACATACTGTGTAGTGTCCCTAATAATCATAATCATAACCGAAATGTAGAAAAGGGAGGGTTAGGTGCTGCAGCATAAGTATAGGGTATGGATATAAGATTTAGATCCAAGGCCAATATATTTTTTCTAAAAATACTCGCACGAAATTTGCCACTACTCTACAATAAATTCATGATCACAATATTAATCACAGTTAAGTGAAATATACTATAATTATTGAATATATCAAAAAAGTAATATATACTGGTAAATATTTAGGTGCATATAATTAAATTAATCCATGTCAAACAAAATTATTTCCTCGCAAAATTAAAATTGTTTACTTAAAAACTAGGACTTTGTGCTTAGTGCGGTCGTTGTTAACACTCACACTAGGCTTTATACTTATGACCATACAATAAATATTTTCTCATTTATGTATTCTTGTGGAATATTGGCCATATATGGGAATCAAACTTACAACAAGTACCGCAGCAGTAGACATAAAAGCACAATATACTCAACTGAAATTCTTAAGCTTAAATATACGTAGGTATATTTTTATTGAATATATCTACATATATAAAACTATTATAAATCTGTAACAGAGCTGTGTTTGTACATTTAATATATTTGAATAAAAAATGTCTGTAATAGGTTATATAGGCGTGTCTAAACACAAAACAATTTGTTTTAGAATCTGTCTATTTTTTTCGTTCGCGCATCACGCAAGCAAAACGGATTTTGATGCAATTTATTTAATTTGAGAGCTCTTGATTAGAATTCAAAACTGGTATACATTTTATCCCACTACTACGTCGGAAACCTGAGATATAACTTAAAAACTTGCTTTTGGCTGCGGTGGAGCCGGGGCAAAGGCTAGTAGTGTAGATATATTCAATAAAAATTACTCTAAACATATAGATTTGACAAATAAGTCTTAATGTTTTAAATATCGAATATTTGTTTATTTTTTGACGTCAACTCTAAAACTACTAAACCAATTGACATGAAACTTTCAGAAGCGTTTCTTATATTTTTCAGATGGAAGTATATATAATTATTTCGTTTTTATTGTATGTGTACATTGTTTTTTTTTATAGTGTAGATATAATTGGGGACAAATATTTGAATTGAGAGCATATAATATGTCTGTTGAACGTCGTACGGGGCGGCGGGGTTAACACACAGAGAGTTCTGAGTGAGAAACGAAACCACGGTCCTGACGCCTAGTACAAGATATTTAAATTAAGTACAGTTTGCGCGTCTTTACTTGATCGGCATGAAGTCAGTGCAAGTATTGTTGATCCTCACTTTTTGAAGTGAATCTTCTAGTGCGGCTTCCAACAAGGTTACGTTACTACTTTAAGCTGATCAAGTAAAATCGCGCACAATTGAAAATTAGATAAAAGTATTATCTAAGTGTATTTTTTTATATTCACACTAAATGCAATGGGTAGGCGATAAAAGCAATGACCATCACTCGTGTAAATCAAATAATAATAATTAAGTCGTATTAAGTATTTTGTGAGTAAATTATAAATACGAATACTTTAAACTGCTGCAGGTCCTGTCTTGTTTTCCTTGGCTAATGCAAGGAACACTTCCTCCAGGGTAGTTTCTGTGACGGAGTAGTCTTCAATGAGATTCGCGAATTCGCTTCGAAGCGCTTCAAGCTGTGTGAATAGCTCGCTGTAGCGCATCGTTTCGTTAATATGGTAGTGCAACATCGTCTGTAATTAAGAAAAGTAATAAGTTGTTGTGGGACGCTCGAGAGAAGCAAAAACATTTTTAGTTTTTTTTTTAACAGTGATGTGGAACATTTCACTATTGGGTACTGGTCTCCTCTCAGATTGAAAAGACAGTAAATCTCTCGTAAAGAAATACATACAAATATTTGGAAAAGTCAAAACTAGACGTCGGATTGGTGTTCGAACTCCGCCCCATTTTCTTGTATATTTATTATGGTTTTAATTTAAACTATTTCTGAAAACTAGACGCCTAGCTTAGTAGCAGACCGTCAGGACCAGTGTTTCAGAAGGTGCGAGTTTGGTACCTATCAGTGGTTGTCATTATCTTAAAGTACAAATTATAATTTGTGAATAAGGAAAAAGAGTATTTTAGTACAGGCGGGAATCGAACCAGCGTCCCTTCCTATCCGGGGAAGTGCTCTAATCCACTGAGCTACAGTACTATCTTTTAGACATACCCAATCTCCTTATCACATTTGTCTTAACGACCAACGCCCTCTATCAGAACGCATTTACATGCATTAATCCAATATAGTAAGTTTAATTTTACAATTAAAATTCATACTATTTGATGGCGTGATTTTTTTAAACATTTTTATCTATATTTTAGCACTTGACATGCTCAGCTACTCTTAAAGTACAAATTATAATTTGTGAATAAGGAAAAGAGTATTTTAGTACAGGTGGGAATCAAACCAGCGTCCCTTCCTATCCGGGGAAGTGCTCTAATCCACTGAGCTACAGTACTATCTTTTAGACATACCCAATCTCCTTATCACATTTGTCTTAACGACCAACGCCCTCTATCAGAACGCATTTACATGCATTAATCCAATATAGTAAGTTTAATTTTGCAATTAAAATTCATACTATTTGATGGCATGATTTTTTTTAAACATTTTTATCTATATTTTAGCACTTGACATGCTCAGCTACTCTTAAAGTACAAATTATAACTTGTGAATAAGGAAAAAGAGTATTTTAGTACAGACAGGAATCGAACCAGCGTCCCTTCCTATCCGGGGAAGTGCTCTAATCCACTGAGCTACAGTACTATCTTTTAGACATACCCAATCTCCTTATCACATTTGTCTTAACGACCAACGCCCTCTATCAGAACGCATTAACATGCATTAATCTAATATAGTAAGTTTAATTTTGCAATTAAAATTAATACTATTTCGATTCCCGCTCGTACTAAAATACTCTTTTTCCTTATTCACAAATTATAATTTGTACTTTAAGAGTAGCTGAGCATGTCAAGTGCTAAAATATGGATAAAAATGTTGTCATTATCTTTTTTTGCATTTACAGTATTAACTAGACCACAATGTGCCAATTATATCAAGTGCTTAAAATATAAGTACATATGTAAAAATATTAACAAATTGACTAATTAGAATTGGACTTCTTTTGTACGTTGTGGCGAAAATGACTTACATTCAGCATTGGACTGCGATTTGCCGGTTAATTGACGAAATTAGCTGTAATATTAAATAAATATTACCAACCTTATGCTCATCTTTCAGATCGCAATTGAATTTTTCACGCAGCTTTCCTTTTAGCATGTTCAATGAAGGTATAGCGCCGTCCACTTCTGCAAAAAAAATTAAGCCGTTCAATATGGAGTTATAGAAGAGGGTCCGAGGAGCGGGAAGATGGCGGCGAAAAGGAAGGGGTAAGGTAGAAGAGAGAACAGGGAGAACAGCGAGGAGCGGGAATGGGGGAGGAGAGCGGAGGTTAGACAGAAGAGGGAGGAGGGTTGTGAAAGGAATGAGGGAGGAGCGAGAAGGGAGGAGCGAGAAGGGAGGAGAGGAAGGAGAATGGTAAATAGGAAAGAGGAGGAAATTCTTCCCCGTTTAAAGGGAAGGAGGCGAAGATTAGGGGATGAGACAATAGATAGAAATTTACCATCAGCAGCAGCGGCGTGCTTGACTTTGAAAATGACGGCGTGTCCCGCGGCGTGCGCGGCGCGCAGCTCGGCCGGCGCGCCCAGCGCGCGCACGCGGCCCGCGCACAGCACCGCCACGCGCCCGCACAACGACTCCATCTCGTCCATGCTGCAACAGGCGGGTAGGGGACTATACAGCGCGGCCCACGCGTGCACAAGTACACAAGGCGCACCTGTGCGAGGAGATGACGACGGCGCGGCGCTGGCGCAGTGCGCGGCGCAGCGCGGCCCACAGGCGGCGGCGCGCGGCGACGTCGACCCCCGCGCTGGGCTCGTCCAGCAGCGCCAGCGCGGCGCGTGCACAAGTACACAAGGCGCACCTGTGCGAGGAGATGACGACGGCGCGGCGCTGGCGCAGTGCGCGGCGCAGCGCGGCCCACAGGCGGCGGCGCGCGGCGACGTCGACCCCCGCGCTGGGCTCGTCCAGCAGCGCCAGCGCGGCGCGTGCACAAGTACACAAGGCGCACCTGTGCGAGGAGATGACGACGGCGCGGCGCTGGCGCAGTGCGCGGCGCAGCGCGGCCCACAGGCGGCGGCGCGCGGCGACGTCGACCCCCGCGCTGGGCTCGTCCAGCAGCGCCAGCGCGGCGCGTGCACAAGTACACAAGGCGCACCTGTGCGAGGAGATGACGACGGCGCGGCGCTGGCGCAGTGCGCGGCGCAGCGCGGCCCACAGGCGGCGGCGCGCGGCGACGTCGACCCCCGCGCTGGGCTCGTCCAGCAGCGCCAGCGCGGCGCGTGCACAAGTACACAAGGCGCACCTGTGCGAGGAGATGACGACGGCGCGGCGCTGGCGCAGTGCGCGGCGCAGCGCGGCCCACAGGCGGCGGCGCGCGGCGACGTCGACCCCCGCGCTGGGCTCGTCCAGCAGCGCCAGCGCGGCGCGTGCACAAGTACACAAGGCGCACCTGTGCGAGGAGATGACGACGGCGCGGCGCTGGCGCAGTGCGCGGCGCAGCGCGGCCCACAGGCGGCGGCGCGCGGCGACGTCGACCCCCGCGCTGGGCTCGTCCAGCAGCGCCAGCGCGGCGCGTGCACAAGTACACAAGGCGCACCTGTGCGAGGAGATGACGACGGCGCGGCGCTGGCGCAGTGCGCGGCGCAGCGCGGCCCACAGGCGGCGGCGCGCGGCGACGTCGACCCCCGCGCTGGGCTCGTCCAGCAGCGCCAGCGCGGCGCGTGCACAAGTACACAAGGCGCACCTGTGCGAGGAGATGACGACGGCGCGGCGCTGGCGCAGTGCGCGGCGCAGCGCGGCCCACAGGCGGCGGCGCGCGGCGACGTCGACCCCCGCGCTGGGCTCGTCCAGCAGCGCCAGCGCGGCGCGTGCACAAGTACACAAGGCGCACCTGTGCGAGGAGATGACGACGGCGCGGCGCTGGCGCAGTGCGCGGCGCAGCGCGGCCCACAGGCGGCGGCGCGCGGCGACGTCGACCCCCGCGCTGGGCTCGTCCAGCAGCGCCAGCGCGGCGCGTGCACAAGTACACAAGGCGCACCTGTGCGAGGAGATGACGACGGCGCGGCGCTGGCGCAGTGCGCGGCGCAGCGCGGCCCACAGGCGGCGGCGCGCGGCGACGTCGACCCCCGCGCTGGGCTCGTCCAGCAGCGCCAGCGCGGCGCGTGCACAAGTACACAAGGCGCACCTGTGCGAGGAGATGACGACGGCGCGGCGCTGGCGCAGTGCGCGGCGCAGCGCGGCCCACAGGCGGCGGCGCGCGGCGACGTCGACCCCCGCGCTGGGCTCGTCCAGCAGCGCCAGCGCGGCGCGTGCACAAGTACACAAGGCGCACCTGTGCGAGGAGATGACGACGGCGCGGCGCTGGCGCAGTGCGCGGCGCAGCGCGGCCCACAGGCGGCGGCGCGCGGCGACGTCGACCCCCGCGCTGGGCTCGTCCAGCAGCGCCAGCGCGGCGCGTGCACAAGTACACAAGGCGCACCTGTGCGAGGAGATGACGACGGCGCGGCGCTGGCGCAGTGCGCGGCGCAGCGCGGCCCACAGGCGGCGGCGCGCGGCGACGTCGACCCCCGCGCTGGGCTCGTCCAGCAGCGCCAGCGCGGCGCGTGCACAAGTACACAAGGCGCACCTGTGCGAGGAGATGACGACGGCGCGGCGCTGGCGCAGTGCGCGGCGCAGCGCGGCCCACAGGCGGCGGCGCGCGGCGACGTCGACCCCCGCGCTGGGCTCGTCCAGCAGCGCCAGCGCGGCGCGTGCACAAGTACACAAGGCGCACCTGTGCGAGGAGATGACGACGGCGCGGCGCTGGCGCAGTGCGCGGCGCAGCGCGGCCCACAGGCGGCGGCGCGCGGCGACGTCGACCCCCGCGCTGGGCTCGTCCAGCAGCGCCAGCGCGGCGCGTGCACAAGTACACAAGGCGCACCTGTGCGAGGAGATGACGACGGCGCGGCGCTGGCGCAGTGCGCGGCGCAGCGCGGCCCACAGGCGGCGGCGCGCGGCGACGTCGACCCCCGCGCTGGGCTCGTCCAGCAGCGCCAGCGCGGCGCGTGCACAAGTACACAAGGCGCACCTGTGCGAGGAGATGACGACGGCGCGGCGCTGGCGCAGTGCGCGGCGCAGCGCGGCCCACAGGCGGCGGCGCGCGGCGACGTCGACCCCCGCGCTGGGCTCGTCCAGCAGCGCCAGCGCGGCGCGCCCGCACAGCGCCGCCGCCGCGCACACGCGCCGCGCGCACCCGCCGCTGTACGTCGCCACCTGCCGCCGCGCGTACTTCTGCAGCCCTGTCCGATACAAATTCACTACTAAGTACTAGACGATTTAAATTGAGTTACCGTTATAACGCAATGATCACTTACAATAAAAATTTAGCCTGCTTGGTCTCAAATTTCAGACCTAAACTTTTTGAAGTAAATACTTCTTTACGTTGGGGACTAAGCTGGTGAATGCGTTACAAAAAGTGCTGATCGGGCGAAGCGAACGGAAGTTGAGAGGTAGATATAAGTTAGTGAAGATAGAAAAAGAGAGTTACGTTTCGTATATTATTGTAGGAGCACGAAAGAGATGCGAGCACACATTTTCTCTCTTTTTCTCGTTAGTTGTTTATAAAGTATTACATTTTTTATGCTTTCAATAATCAATTTTATCAAAAAATATTGCATTCAATGTTGATTATATATTTCTGAAAAAGTCAACTGGCGCAACTCAGGATCGATCGTGATGTTAGTGAAGTGAAGCCAGATGTTTATGCCCCAAGACCAACAAATCATTAATACTGTATGTCAAATGTGGGGTTTAGTTAATGTTCGGTTTATGCAAACCCAACAAATTACATGTTCCTGCGGGCCAGCGTTTTTACGTCATGGCGTGATTTCTAACCAATCAAACGAATGGCAGTCAGTCGCGAAAGCATTATTTAACAGACTACTCGTCCCGCTTACGGCAGTCGACACAACAAGCTTCGCCTAATTTTTTTTTTTTTTTTTTGGTTTTCTTTTTCCTTTCTTTTTTTTTTTGGAACCTACTAGGATTACTTCTTTGAGCGCAACTTGTATAGATAATATATTAAACTACTAATGCAAAACCAATCAATAAATCTATCATAAATAAACTAGAATCTGATCATTGTGGACAACTGGTGGTATTTCCTGGAACTAGTAGGGTCCATAAAGAAAAAGTTGCCTTTGTTCCAAGGAAGGCTTAGAGCTTTTTAAATGTAATCTATCTGAGAAAGTACCGCGCTTGCCTTTTCATGACAACCCTAACGATTTGTATACTGCTTTATTCCAGTTGATCAATAATGAATTCAACAAGAAGTTTAAACCTAAAACTGTAACTATTGGCGCTCGCGCGGGCTTTAGTCAATGGGCAACCTGTGGTATTTATAAAAGCAGACTGAGGTTGTATGAACTTTATAACGAAAAATCATATAATCATAACCCAATATTTTTAGAATACGTAAAAAAATATTCCAAAACGTTCAAACGAGCCTGTTACTGTGCTAATATAAAATGTATAAATCACTATATTTGAAAAATAAAATTAAAGAATCCGGCGATATTATTAAAATGACTTGGAAGGTGATAAACAGTGAAACCGGTCGAGAAACAGTGCGCAAGAGGGACTTTAACTTGAAAATAGATGACAAAAATGTAAGAGCGAATCGAGAAGTGGCAACGGCATTTGAAAATTACTTTACTAATATTCCTGTTTTAACAACAAAACATCTGACGTTGTCTCCTACTGCAGCCGAATCGCTCCTTAGGCAATGTGTTCCGATATGTAATACTTCCTTTAAATTTTCGGATGTCAATGTAAACAGTGTTATAAATAACTTTAAGTCTCAATATTAAAAAAACTGCGGATTTATGGAGTATGTCTGTTAAGTTAGTTAACTCAATCATTCATATTATTGATCCCCAATTGACATCTGTATTTAACGGTTGTTTTGTTAATGGTGTATTCCCCGACCTTCTGAAGTTTAGTAGAGTAATTCCTTTGTTTAAATCTGGTAGTACCTCAGAACTTAATAATTTTCGTCCAATTTCTGTACTACCGACACTAAGTAAAGTATTTGAGAAGCTTATTCTCAAACAAATGATTAATCATTTTGACAATCATAAAATTTTCCATAAAAACCAGTTCGGCTTCACAAAGAATCGCTCTACTACTGATGCAGGTATAGAATTGTTAAAAACCACATTTAGAGCCTGGGAAGATTCGCATGATGCGTTAGGCGTATTTTGCGATTTGTCTAAGGCATTTGACTGTGTACATCATGAAACCCTCATTAAAAAGTTATACCATTACGGAATCAGGAACAGGGCTCTCGAGCTTTTGACTTCTTATTTGAGCAATAGAATTCAAAGGGTCGATGTTATTGGTACGTTATCGCTTGGGTCTGTCATGACAATGGGTGTGCCACAGGGGTCTATTTTAGGGCCATTTCTGTTTCTAGTCTATATTAATGACCTACCATACTACGTAGGAGATAATCGAAGTTTTGTGTTGTTCGCAGATGATACATCTTTATTATTTAAACTAAGAAGGCAACTGCTTAATTATGACGATATGAACAACGCACTATCTAAAGTTGTTCATTGGTTCAATACTAATAACCTAGTTTTAAGTGAAAATAAAACTGAATGTATAAAATTTACTACACCCAATGTAAGGCATGTAGAAACCAATATACAATTGAATGGCGTTAAACTGGACCTTGTGGAGTTTTTCCTAGGTATCACTATAGATAACAAACTCCAATGGGGCCCCCATATTAAAAAATTGTCAGGTAGGTTAAGCTCAGCGGCATATGCGGTAAAAAAAATTAGATTATTGACTGATGTTGAAACGGCTAGAATAGTTTATTTCAGTTATTTTCATAGTATTATGTCCTATGGCATACTGCTATGGAGATGTGCCGCCGATTTAAATTCCGTATTTGTACTTCAGAAAAGGGCTGTTCGTGCAAGTTATAATCTGGGCCCGAGAGTTTCCCTTAGACAGTAATTCAAAGAAATTAATATTCTAACTGTTGTGTCTCAATTTATATACGAAAATCTGTTGTATGTCAAGAAAAACATCGGATGTTTTGATAAGTATAGCGATGTTCATCACATTAATACTAGGAACAAAGGCAATCTTATTGCACACAGTACTCGTCTCCACAGAATTAGTAGATCTTTTATGGGGCAATGTATATGCTTTTACAATAAGATTCCTGAAAATGTCCGAAACATGCCACTAAATAAGTTTAAGAAAGCCATAAAAATTAGACTTTGTAATCAAGGTTATTACACTGTTTCGGATTATCTTGAGGACAAAACAAAATGGGTTTGAGCTGCCCCTCATTCATTAATTTTCAAAATTGTTTTGTATGATATAATATCATTTTAGTTATAAAGATTATATTAAATTGTAATAAATTGGCAATTTAAAAAAGTGGCCCATGAGTTTCTTGCCGGGTTCTTCTCATGAAAGGCTTTACTTCGGAATCCGGCCGCTTGTGGCGATTGCAATCGCCACTTTGTTATTGCGGATGCACTCGCCTCAGGCGCTCGTGTTGATTATTAGTGTATTCTTGACGATTTTAAGTGCTATTTAATAGGCCTATGAAATAAAGATATTTTTGAATTTGAATTTGAATTTAATAACTTTTCACGCCATGTCGTAATCTCGCGACCACTAACATCGACTCCTCATTTAGTGTTGTAACGAATAAACCGGAACTTCAGTAATTTGAGTTGTCATTTCAACCGTAAGATAGTAGGAGCTCTCAATAGCCCCTACATCTTAGTTTTTTTTTTTAATGAATTCCCCTCATTTACATTTTCGGAAACGGTAAGTAAATTGCGATGTTTTCATAAGTCGTACGTCGATTGTCACAAAAGTTTAAATAAAATTAACGAAATAGTTTTTTCACATAACTGTATTCACTTGTTAATAGATTAACATTATTACTTAATATATTTATTTATTGTTAAGTTTTATTAAAATCGTGTGGCAAAAAATACACTCGTTTTTTTTTACACTAAAACGTGACATTCTAAATTTAAAATATGACATGATATTTAATTTCTTAATAGCAATGCTATGTTTAAGGAGGATGCAGCTAACGAGCATACCGTGCGTTATTATTACTAAAAACATTATTCATAAAATAAATGAAATTTTGCACTTTGAACTATATTATCCAGTAAGATCATACTGCAAATCATTTTAGTAGTTTCTTTATCAACACATAACACACTATATCTACGTGAACACCACATTTTTGAAGTAATAAATTATAGCGTCCGTCATCAAAGTTAGGCGCACGTCGTCAGTCGGTGCTTTGAAATACGAACTAGTCGCGCAACTGACTTTACCTTGAACAGAACTGGGGGGTTAGGCAGAATGTCATATGTCACGTGTCGACCGTATCGAGATCACTGTGATTGGTTGACAGATTACCGTGATTGGTCAACGGATTATTGTGACATCATGTGTCGGTTTCTCGACCAATCACAGTGATATCGATACTGTCGACACGTGAAATGTGACATTCTGCCTCAGGGGGCTGGGGTCAGTTCGGGGAATCGATTCCACAACATTCGGGCGGGATCCTCCGCCTGTTGTAACTATTTATTTATCACTGTTGCTTCCACGACATTCTTAAAAATGTTTTACTGACTGTGCTCGCACGCTGACACTGTTATTACAAAATGACCTGAACGAGTTACGTTATGCTATTGTTTTTTTTTTTTCACGTCTCAAGCATGTATAATACAGTATAAGTATTTCGGTAGAAATTGAGTCTGTTACTCGATAACATAACTACGTCCATACCGATAGAGAAATTATTTTACTGAACGTCATCCATCCATCCATCAGAGTTTTAACGTCCACTGCTGGACATAGGCCTCCCCAAGAATGGGGGATAGTGCCGTAATCGCCACGCTTGGCAGACGGGTTGGCGATCGCAGTGGTTGTTATTAATACTGTTTACTGAACGTCACTTCGTTTAATATCGTTACTTTCGTCCGAAAAAGTCTAAGTTACTTTCAAGAGAAATTATACTCTAGTGCCTCATGATTTGACTGGTATGCGGCAGCAATGTTCCAGGTGTTTTGTCAGGTGAATTATTTTATATATATATATATATATATATATATATTTTAACAACAGGCAAGCTAACGTTTGTGTCTTGTAAATAATTCATAAATCCCATGACAATAAAATAAAATTATTTTTAAAAATTTCCCAAACACTTAAGAACATCTTCATTCTGAGTATTATTTATTTATTTATGGAAAACCAACAGCTTAAATAAGGTAACATAAATTGAGTATAAATGACAGAAAGGCAATTACAGGTTTTCACCAATAGAAGCTGATTATAACATCAACAACTATGGAACACTCGATAATATGAACATATAAAAGGAGAGAAAGAATTTAGATACCTAATACAAAAATAAAATAATGATCTATTGATTGTTTAGTTGAAGAATTTAAGATTAAGCATGTTTCGAATAAATAATGCTGCATAATTACAAGCAGAAAAATCACCCACTAACTTAAAGAAATGTAAAAAGAAATAAAACACTGACCAACGATCTCAATCCAAGCCTTGACCTCTTCTTTCACCTGTTCAGCATCCATTCCTTCAAGAGTCAGCACCAACTCGAGGTTTTCCTCTCCAGTTAGGAACAAGTCCAAACCGAAAAATTGTGGACAATAACCAAGGGTCTGTAAGTACTGAAATAGAAGAGGTAAGCGTAGTGTGATTTTATATTTTAAAATAAAAGGTGATAAAATTAGTTTTTTTAATAATTACAAAATCGGTTTGCCCATGGGGTGACACGGCCCATCTAATGGTAAATGGTAACCGTTGCTCATGGACTCAACTATAGCGAGAGTATTATCAAGCCGCTGCTCACCATTTCATTTCACCTATATGAAATGAAAGAATAAACGGCTATCTCCTTCTACAGGCAAAACGCAACGATGTGCTTCATAACCGATCACACGGGAAATGGTAGTAACCAACCCGCTTGGGCCCGATAGCAAGTGAGTACTCCCACTTGGTGCCCAGCCCTACCACCAGTCATGCAATGGATCATAATTCCTTACTTTCCTTAGTCGCCTCATACGACATCCATGGGAAAGAATGGGGTGGTAACACTTGTAGTATAGTCCAGTCCATGAGCGACGGCGGTTACCATCTACCATCAGGTGGGCCGTGGCTCGTCTGCCACCATACGCAATAAAGAATAAATGTGCCATTATACTGTTTTTACTTGTACTATTTCCCCATTAAAGCGGACATGGTTGCCCGATCATTCGGACAGCTAATTACAACCCACAGACAAATATATATATCATTCGTTCAGGTAGCCTCCATGAAATTAGATACACTATAATACTAAAGCTATAATAGCTTACCTTTGATGTGCCTGCCCGCAGATGGTATCCGTTTCCAAAGATCTTCCCTCTAGTGGTACACTCTTCAGCTGTCAGCATTTTGAAAGTGGTGGACTTTCCTGCACCGTTCACGCCCAGTAGACCAAAGCATTCACCTGATATATCAGTCAATTTTAATATTGACTTTGTATGTGCAGGCGCAACCATAGAGTACTTTGTTTTCCCTCACTCTTAGTAGGATGTGCGATGATGAATGCGATGTGATAAGTGACTACACTTGGTACCCAGCCCTACCACCAGTAATACGATGGGTGATAAATACTTACTTCCCTTAGTCGCCTCGTACGACACCAGTGGGTGAAAGAATGGGGTTGTGACACTTGTATTCTTCGTCCGTCACCATACTGACAATTGAAATGATGGGCCAACCCGGGATTCCAACCGGAGATCTCGTGACCCGCAGTCACATACATACCATGTACATACCACTAGACTTAACCTAGTATTTATTAGTAAGCATAGTAGATATAGACAATCGCGATAGATTCAATTAAAATTTTACTTAACATCCATCCATCCATCAGCCTTTTAAAGTCCACTGCTGGACATAGGCCTCCCCAAGAATGGGGGATAGTGCCGTAATCGCCACGCTTGGCAGACGGGTTGGCGATCGCAGTGGTCTTGTCACCTTTCGATCCCTTAGTGTGACGTGGAAGATAGCTAAAACTGAACGGCTCGGAAGCCGAACTAAGTTTGGAATAACCCTTTTTTTTTTGTTAAGGCTGGAAAAATGTTCCTAACCGCACACCCCGTCGTTCGGGGCAACGAACAGGGTAGTGTGGGGCCCTCGCCCACTAAAGAAACCCGCCGTGAGGCGCCTCTACGCTTTTATTGGCGGGCCACCAAAACCATATTACATTTCTTCAGTGGTAGTTTAGAATAACCCTAGGGAGATATAAGCAATAGCCCTGTGTGGTACTAGAACACCAGCATCTGGACTGGTTACTCCATTATAATGATGTACATAATGTTTTAGTAGTTCTTGGTTTTGTATTAAACATGTAATATATTTGTTTAATTTTTTGTATGTAAAATCTTCTACGTAAACATAGTATCTCGCCTGTATTCCCCGACGGGGTAGGCTGAGGTGTATTACACACCCACGATTCGCCAGTTTATGTTTAAGTCCTACGTAATAGGGGCGATATTATTGCCGTCGACCGGGCATATTTCCAAACTGCGGGCTGCTACTAAGAATTTATTTTTTCAAAAAAGCTCAGTAGCACTGCACGTCCCGAGGATTGAACCTGAGACCTCATGATCAGCAGTCGCTCACACTGCCGCTGCACCACAGAGGCAGCAAAATCTTCTAACGAACGAATTATTGTGAAAGTGGAAAAACAGAGCTTTACTGCGAGCAGGATTCGAACCTGCGTCTCATCCAATACGGGGAAGTGCTTTAGATCGCTAAGCGATCGCAGTCACCGACGGCGACACCCTATCTTCACTTCACAATTGCTTTTTAGATGTCTTTACGAGTCACGCCATCTATCGGATGTATTTGCATACATTCCGATAGAGTAGGTTTAATTATGCAATTAAAATTCGTACTATTTAATGGCGCGACTTTTTAAAAATTTTCAACACAGGCAAAATATTTTATTATCTTTGACAAGTGATAGAATAAAATTCATAACTTACCCTTTTTGACTGAGAAACTGACACCCCTGACAGCATTGCAGCTCTTCCGAATGATTGCAGGATAGTTCTTGTGGATGTTGTCCACCAGCATTGAGTCATTATTTATGTCTCTGGGGGCTGCCAACAAATTCCTCATTTTATAAACAAGTTATTACTTACTGTATCTATTGTTGTACTTTCGAATATCTCCAGACATTGCGCCTTAAGCCATGCTACCTTTAATTTTTGTAAGCTGCTAAACATTGACCTAATAAAAATGGACATCGGGTCTAGTACAAAATACACGAAAAAAATGTCTTCAGTCCATAGACTACAGTCAATAGACAGTATATAATTACTACATACAAACTTCAACATTCCAATACCTTGTACCATTATAATAGTGATGAGTTCTTTTTCTTTTTAATTATTAGCTTATATAGCTTCTACCAAAGGACAGCACCATGATCACCTTATGCAGCTTCTAGTGAATATTATATTTTAATGATTTATATTTACAAATATTACAATTTTTAACAAAATTCTTTGTTTTTAAGCAAAATAATACTTGCAAACGATAAAACAATACTCTACTTACTGAAAATATGATACACCATCTTCTTTTTTCACATTTTCAAAATACAGTGCGGCATATTGAACGTTATAGTCAAGTTAGTCGACCAAACGAAGACTGGCGCGCAATTATATATTTTTGACGTTTTGTATCTCTTTTGGTATGGACACTTGAGCGCGGACACGAGGTCCATTTGTTGGTACGTCAGTATTGCTAAATTATATATATAGAAGTGGCAGACCAAGGCCCTCCTTATTATCGTTCCTCTCAATCTTCTGGCAGGCAGGGAGCCTTGGAGTTGATGACGCGCGAATTATACCTTTGATGATGCTCGAGTCTATAAACTACGGTAACCGCTTACCATTAGGTGGGCCGTACGCTTATTTGCCAACAGCATAATATAAAATAGAGTATGAATTTCTCAGGTCCTAGCAAAGCACACACGTTTCGACTTTTCGAAATACGTTTATAATAATCCGCCAATTATTACTGTGCCCATGCTACTAATCCATATTACCATACGGTTACTAACGTTTGGTGATCTCGTGTTCGACGTATGTCTTTTCGGCTCGTACCCTCTGGTCAGTGTCCATTGACTCTTCGGTCTTGTATTTGAGGTTCAACAGCCAGTCGAAGAGGCCATTGAACACGCCACGCTCCGTCAAGAACACCATTATCTGAACGCAAATGTCGTTAATAATAAAATTGGGCAACAAGAGGATAGAGCTCGGCAATCTTTGTTAGTGATAACTTTTTTTTAGGCAGAAAAATGTACATGACCGCATACCCCGCTGCCCTGAAGGGTAAACGTGTTAAAATATGTGTATTGCACTTTGTTTTAGTTTCTTAAATAGCCACATCGACAACAGTAGTATGCTGGTAAATCAGTCCTATGTCCAGTGACATGAGAAGTCAATGATTAGGAAACTGACTGGAGCTTAGTCTTAAAAAACCTTACTAATATTTAAAAACGAAGTATGTTCGTGTGTTTAACTTAACTACTTCATCAATCATCATGAAATTTTGTATACATATAGTCTTTTCACCCCGAAAAAATGAATGCCACCCGTGGATAACTCTTTTAAGATATAAATAATTTTATTAATATGGCATTGAGTGATAGGTATTTATATTCTCAATTCCACGCGTGCAGAGTCACGAGCAGAATCTAGTCAAGTATAAAAAGCCAAACTTGACGGCCCGGGACTATATTGCCACTTACCACACCTACAAGGTTGTTTGTAAAGAATCTTACCATTAAAACGACGAATTGAGCGATCAGAAGTATAATGTCAACCATCGGAGACGAGTCGCTTAAGCAAAAGTAACACCTCGGTTTTAGCCCACCTGAAAATAATCAATATATTATTATAAAAGAAAGTGTGGAATGTGCGTGCCGCTAAAACTCAAAATTACTTCGGAAATATATTTCTAGAAATTTCTACAGCCGTCCAGAGTTTTCCTGAATATTCGAGAGCACTCTACAATACACGAGAATGTTTTAAAACGTCCAAACAATTCCTAAAATTTCAAAACACCCTGAAACGTCTGGGAATACTGTATAATCCATCCATCCATACATCAGCCTTTCGAAGTCCACTGCTGGACATAGGCCTCCCCAAGAGAACGCTACAACATGTGTTTCGCTCATATGGGGGGTAGTACCGTAATCGCCACGCTTGGCAGGCGGGTTGGCGATCGCAGTGGATGTTGTTAATACTCGAGGGAGTGCTGCTGCCCATTCCCCCGGTCTTACGATTCCCATGGGTAGAGAGGGGTGGGACAGTTCTAAAGCCGGCCCCACACGGCAGTATTACTGTATAATGCTTTCGACTATTGTAGAAATGTCGTATAGAGCCAAACTAGTAGTTTTTCAACTCCAAAACTACGCCATATATAAAAATCAGAATATTTTTTATCAAGAATTTTCTAGGTTTTATTCCAACTACCACACAATCTCTAATACTCTCCGGGCGAAGCCAGGTACCGGGTAGCTAGTAAGGTTATATTTCATAAAAAAATAGCAGAACACGAGTCCTACCAAAATTGAGACTGTAATTACAGTCACGACGGCCAGTGTCAACAAAAATGTACCTAACCGCACACCCCGTCGTTCGGGGCAATTAACAGGGTAGTGTGGGGCTCTCACCCACTAAATAAACCCGCCGTGCGCCATCTCTCCGTCTGTATAGACGGACCACTGGAACTGTGTTACATTACTTCAGTGCTCCGGCGGCGGCTTACCATTTCGAGTACCCTCTAAGCTAAGCTTAATACTTACCACAACACTTTTCATTATCGCTGTCCTTCCATAAAATGTCCACGATAAAAGTATTAGGGCAATGTGCTCTTGAAAGTTCACACCAGGCATTAGCCCTCGCTGCGAGGACAGACTGGAACATGGCCATCATCATGGCGTACGGAGGCATTATGTAATTGGCTATCACCAGTAAATATTGCGTAATGCTGGGATCCATATCATCAGTGTGCAATATCTCAGAGCCTGCTTTTATAATTGGGCACACAAGACCTGGAACCAAGGAAAAGAACATTTTTTACTAATATTTCGATTAAAGCAATCGTAGTCACGAATGTGAAATTATTTGAATGGTCGATTTTTTTAAATGTTTTTTTTTATGAGACATTTCCCTACACTGAGGATTAACCCTTGTATCGCAGGGGACTTTACAAACATACAATTTCACAAGTACATTCCCGCTCGTACTAAAATACTCTTTTTCCTTATTCACAAATTATAATTTGTACTTTAAGAGTAGCTAAGCATGTCAAGTGCTAAAATATAGATCAAAATGTTTGAAAAATCACGCTATCAAATAGTATGAATTTTAATTGCAGAATTAAACTTACTACATTGGATGAATGCATGTAAATGCATTGCCGATAGATGGCGTTGGTCGTTAAGACAAATGTGATGAGGAAATTCGGTATTTCTAGAAATGGTACGATAGCTCAATGGATTAGAGCACTTCCCCGGAAAGGAAGGGACGCCGGTTCGTTTCCCGCTCGTACTAAAATACTCTTTTTCCTTATTCACAAATTATACTTTGTACTTTAAGAGTAGCTAAGCATGTCAAGTGCTAAAATATAGATCAAAAAGTACATCCAGACTCGGAACAACCATTTGTGGATCACACAAAGAGTTGTGCTGTGTGGGAATCGAACCCACAAATGAAGAATGATGGTTTTTGTAGTTAATTTTCTAAAAGAAATAATCTGTTATTAAGAGAAGTCAATATTATGTAATAATTCAAATATTTAAGGTAGGTTTGGGACTAAAATGCATTAAAAAAAGTTTTGCCCAAAATGAGAAACAGTAATATGAAAAATCTTTGCAACGTTTATTGCCGAGCGGTCCTGAGGATGCCTCGTGTAGGCAAAATACGTGTCGAATTTGTGTTCGGATTTTTGCGGAATATTGCAACATTGTGGTTCTGAGAGTTCTGAGATCGTATCGCATTGGTGAGATTTTTTTATCATTATCGTACATGCTACTCTGCTATTATCACATTCTCCTCTATCTGTGAGAGTGCGGGTTGGCAATCTTAGGTTATTTTGTGTGTGTCCAAAGATAACCGGGATTGACAATCCAAGGGTGAGTGGTGCTCGCCTCCTAAAATATCCATTTTATAATAATAACAATGAATTGCGCCAAGTGTCGCTTCATTGAATTAATTGTTATGTAATAGCAGTAGTGTTAGACATAACTCACCGAATATGAAGAGAAAGACTACCAGTACGATGTTAACGTTCCTTTCGCTGAATCGGAAGCTCACCAAGTACATGAGCGCCATCATCGCCAAACTTCCAACAAGCAATATCACAGCGAAGCATACTGGAAAACAAAAAATATTTATTACTAGATGCTTTTATAAAGAATAAATTAATTGTGAATGTGGAAAAAGAGAAGTATAGTGCGAGCGGGATTCGAACCTACGCCCCTTCCAATCCGGGCAAGTGCTCTAGACCGCTAAGCCATCGCACTGACCGACAGCCATTCTCACACCCACATTCCTCTCCACATCACATTTGTCTTTACGACCCAGGCCACTTATCGGATATCACGCCACATATCATAGTTCACTATTACACTAAAAAAACACACTATCATTTACATGCATTAATCCAATATAGTAAGTTTAATTTTGCAATTAAAATTCGTACTATTTGATGGCACGATTTTTTTTCAATATTTTGATCTGTATTTTTACACTTTTTTGATCACAAAGTGAAAAATGTAAAATTGAAAATAACAGTCAAGAGCAGGATTTGAACCTGCATCTCCTGGATACCGTCCAGATGCTTTGCCAATTCAGCCATCGTGACAATTGCTCCTGACTACTAATTTCGATAACACATTCATACTTAACGTCTTTGGGTGACGCCTGCGCCATCTGTCAGAAGTATTTTCATACATTATACCGACCAGGTAAACTTCCTAATAATGACACAAGGCATGACACTGGACGGTATCCAGGAGATGCAGGTTCAAATCCTGCTCGTGACTGTTATTTTCGATTTCACATTTTTCACTTTGTGTTTAATATATAGTGCTAAGCATGTCAAATACTAAAAATATATATAAAAATATCTAAATACTTTTTTGATCTATATGTATTTTAACACTTGACATGCTCAGCTACTTTAAAGAACAAATTATTTGTGAATGTGGAATAAGAGAAGTTCAGGCCCTTAGTTATGGACCTCCACCTACCTAAGAAGTCTGTCTGGTTGATGGTGTTGTCGGCGTCTAAGACAGATGCTGCTATGATGCTGGGGACTATCACGAATAGCGCGGTCAGTGTCATGTGGAACAGCAAAGTGACAGACCAGTGCAGTTCCGGCGGACAACCGGACATGATGTGGACGTGTCGAGAGCCTGTCTCCCTCTCGCGGCACGGAAGAGACACGCAGTGGAGTATCGTGGCTTGTATAACTGTGGATAAGTTTTATTTTAACCTGTGACATAAATAGCAGTTACGGCTCTCAAGATCAAGGTAACTTTTAAACTTCTTCTATCTATCTGAATCTCTAGGGGTTGGGCTTTTTCTGATAACCATTTCATTCCATATTTGTGGTCTAATATATCTTTTTTTTATACTACATGGGTGGCGAACAAGCAAACTGCCCACTTAATGGCAAGTGGTTACCGTAGCCTATAGACGCTAGCAACACCAGAGGTATCACTCGCGCATCGCCATCTCCAATAAAAAATAGGAGGAAGGGTAACAAGGAGAGGATAGGGAGGGAGTTTGGGCCTCCAGCGCTCTCACTCGCCATCACATCTCTCGTTTTGGAATAACAAGGCTCTACCACTAGAAGACTACTATTAGAGCCTTATATTAGCTCAAAAACCACAAGAGGCTATACTTGGGAAAATATCAAATTTCTATACAATGTGGCTACGCTGTAATCTTTTTACAAGCTCTATAGTAACTCTGAATGTTCGCATGTCATTTGTCTTTTCAAAAGACATTGCTCTGCGTCCATACATAGTTTGCCCTGAAAAAAACCTCAAAACTAGATCATGTGTTGTATTAAAACATATTACTGAATTCCCATAGAATTATAATTTAATAGCGAACTAGCTGGAAAATCATACTATTACAAATACTGTCTGATTAACAATGAAGCTGGAATGTAAATGGACCAGTTTACGTATGACAGTAGATTGATGTTTCACTAACTCTTGTAATAATTTTCAATTTAGTTGGATTATAATCCTAGAGTTGCGTATTTCCAACGCTAGATAGGCCTCTATTAAATTTTTACGTGTTTCAAAAAAATATTTTAACTACCTATTAATTTTCTATATACAATAAAGATTAGATTACTTTATTATTTTAATTCAGAATGATATTTTAAGTTTGTCTTATATTAATAATAAAAATAAATCTATTAAAAGCAGTGACATCTATTCCACCCATCCATCCATCAGCCTTTCGAAGTCCACTGCTGGACATAGGCCTCCCCAAGAGAACGCCACAACATGTGTTTCGCTCATATGGGGGATAGTGCCGTAATTGCCACGCTTGGCAGGCGGGTTGGCGATCGCAGAGGATGTTGTTAATACTCGAGAGAGTGCTGCTGCCCACTCCCCCTAGTATCCCTCAGTCGGCTCTTACGACTCCCATGGGTGGAGGGGTGGGACAATTCTAAAGCCGGCCCCACACGGCAGGACATCTGTTAACAAACTCTAATATTGATAATAACAAAACATAAACATAGCATCACGCCTGTATTCCCCGAAGGGGTAGGCAGAGGTGTAATTACACATCCACGACTCGCCAGCTATGTTTAAGTCCCACGTAATAGGGGACGAGCCTATTGACGTCTACCGGGCACATTTCCAAACTCCGGGCTGCTACTTAGAATTTTTCTTTTTTTTTTATTACGAAAAATTCAATTACACTGCCCGACCCGGGGACCGAACCCGCGACCTCGTGACCAGCAGTCACTTACACTACCGCTGCACCACAGAGGCAGTCCTAAAAATAAGTCTTATAAAAGCAGGGACATCTATTAACAAAATCTATTGACAAAACAAAGAGATCAAAAAGCTTTTAATAAAACAAAACTTCTGATTTTTGTCTACATTGATTATTTTACACACAATTTCTAAATCAATTCCAAAAGTGTGTCAGATTTAAAAATAACCTAACAATGCTTTTAAAAAAACTACAGAGCGATTGTATTGATTGATGATTGTACTTCAGGTAAACATGGCAGCGCATCGGATGTACCTACAAATAGTCCCTTCGAATACTTTTTTTCTTCATTATGATATGGAGCTAGTCCGTGTTAAATGGAAATATGCAATTTGTATTATAAAAAATACTAATCATTATCATAGCCCCAATGCTACTATCGTACAGGGCGAAAAATGGCATTGTCCTTTGCAAACCATTTTTCAATCACAACCACTTTCGCACATCACTTTGCATATGATTAAAAAATATCGGTGACAGTTCACAAAAATGAAAAAAACAAGATGGCGCATTGGGTATGTGGTGGACTAAGGCCTAATCCCCCGTGCCAGAAAAAGGGTTGGTATTAAAATTCCAATCAGTATGCGATGCTTAAATAGAATACACCAGCATCATTCATAGTCCAAAAACCGGGGTCACACGGCAACCAAAAACCACCAGGGCCACACAGCAACAAAAAACCACCATTCATAGTCTAAGAACCACTGCTTTAGGGTTTGACCCTAAAGCGTTACATTTGTTTAGGGTACTACTGATGTAATGTAACGTAGTTCCAGTGGCCTGCCAATACAGGTGGGGAGACGGCACACGGCGGGTTTATTTAGTGGGTGAGGGCCCCACACTACCCTGTTCGTTGTCCCGAACGACGGGGTGTGCGGTTAAGAACATTTTTTCCCGCATTTACCAAAAAAAATGGTTCTGCTTATTTCCCAAGAAATCTCTTCCAGCAGACCCGCAAGAGGAAAGTTTAAGGTAAAAGAAATGAATTGAGTGTAGGGGGACATAAAAATACATACATCATAACTTCATAGAGATAAATACTTAAGTTTACATTTATATAATAACTAGACTTTGCCCGCGGCTCCGCCGCAGCCAAAAGCTAGTTTTTAGGTTATATCTCAGGTTTTCGATATAGTAGCGGCATAAAACGTATACCAGTATTTAAGTTTAATCAAGATCAAGAACTATGAAAGTAAAAAAGTCGCATCAAAAACCGTTTAATAGTTTATGCGTGATGCGTGTTACGCGAACAAACAAATGGGCAAAAGCTCTAAAAATATGTTTTATGTCGAGACACCTATATAGCCTATAGCATTTTTCTCAAATTTCCAGCTTTATAATAATTAGGATTATATACAAATATAAAATATATCTATATATACACATGGATACATAACTATATATATTAAATATAACCTTTCCTCCCAAAATCCTTGAACGCCTTATCCACAACCAGCTAAGTGATTTCCTTTGCAAAAATAATCTCCTCAACCCTCTACAATCCGGTTTCCGTCCAGGTCATAGTACCTCGACAGCTCTCGTCAATGTTACGGATGACATCAGATCGGGTATAGAATGTGGTAAGCTGACTGTATTAGCTTTGCTAGACTTCAGCAACGCATTTAACACAGTAGATTTCGAGATATTGCTCTGTCTACTTTGCTCTCTTAACATATCTCCAACAGTAATGGATTGGTTTCGTAGTTACCTGTGTGGCCGCAGACAACGTATTCACATTGAAAATACCTACTCCTCCTGGTGTAATACAACTGTCGGTGTGCCCCAGGGTGGCGTTTTATCCCCGCTACTTTTCGCAATTTTTATTAATTCCATCTCAAATAACCTACTTTCTTCCTACCACCTTTTTGCAGATGATCTACAAATTTACATACAGGCACCATTAACGCAACTACCGAAAGCCATGGAACTGCTTAATGACGATTTGGACAAAATTAGTGCGTGGAGTAAATCTCACGGTCTCACTGTGAATCCTTCAAAAACACAGGTGACAATTGTGGGCAGCTCTAGATTGATCTCAAGAATTGCTTGGGCACAGTTACCCCAGGTCATTTTTGAAGGTGTGAAAATTCCTATTAGTGATAGGGTTAAGAACTTGGGTCTAACAATTGACTCCAATTTTACTTGGGATCCGCAACTACAAGAGGTTAGTCGAAAATTGTTTGCATCTGCAGGGTCGCTTAAGAGACTACGCAATTTTCTCCCTACATCCACCAAAATTACGCTTGCTACTTCATTGCTTCTGCCTATTCTTGACTACGCTGATGCCAGTTATCCGGATCTCGCCGTAAACCAACTAGATAAACTTGAGCACCTCCAAAATTTCTGTATAAGATTCATATTTGGACTTCGCAAGTATGATCATGTTTCACAATTTCGATCTCAGCTTAAGTGGTTACCAATACGACTTCGCCGGGATACTCATATTCTCTCGTTACTATATAATGTACTGTTTAACCCTTCATCTCCTTCCTATCTCAAAGGTCGTTTTGAATACCGTCATGACACACATAGCAGATGTTTAAGGTCATCGGAAAATATGAAGTTAAAAATGCCTTTACATTCTACGAACTCTTTTGGCAAATCTTTCACTATTATTGCTATTAGTCTGTGGAATGCTCTGCCAGTGGAAATAAGGCGAGCAGAGACCCTAACTAAATTTAAAATAATGGTCAAAAATTACTACTTGAGCTTGCAACCATACATTTTAATATACCATCAAGCTATGATCTCATCCTCACTGAATGTGTATTTTCTTTTTTTTTTATAAATATTAATGTATTGTTTGTGTAATAATTATATGTATGTATATAGGTGTAGTTTATTTGTACAGAGGTTTATGTATTTGCATGTAAGTGTATGTATTATATTTATCATATTTTATTTTTATACATAAATATATATTTTTTTTCTTGTCTATATAGGTACCAACACCTACAACTACCATTGTCCAATTAAAAGTTGTGTCCATCCAAAGGTTGCCTGGAAGAAATTACTATTAGTAATAAGGCCGCCCATTGTACCACTTATGGGTTTTAACATTTCTTTTTTTCTTTCTTCGCATTGTACCTTAAAATTTTATAACATATGATGTACAATAAAGTATAAATAAATAAATAAATATATTATTATACACAAATATTAATATATCGGGTCTTTATCGCGTATATAATGTTGAGGTTGAATACCTTAATTTTATTAAAATAAAAATATATTATTAAATACCCACAGTAGACCAATATGTATACACACTAACACGAACGTACGTGATTTGTTACGAAACGGAAGACCAGGTAGAAATTGACGAACGCTGTGCTTGAATGATATGGCAATGAGTAAATCCCCTGATAATTATTATAAAAAAATTGTGACATATTTTAAAAACTAAATCTCGAAAACTGAGCAGTGTATTTACGAGGGAAAAGTAAACATATCACATACTTTAATTTGACAAATGGCATCCATCCATCAGCCTACGACGTTTTTATTAACTTGTGTTTACTGCTATATAAATGCACTATACTCACAGAAGACTATAGCGATAGCCCAAATAATCGATGTGGCAGCATACTTAGGCTCCAAAGTAACTATGGTATGACGTACGTAGCCCGCAATCGGATGGTTATAGGTATGTATCTGACTAGTCTTCTCGTTGAAGGACCGCATTGCCAAAATATCGGACAGCAGGTTCAGGGCGACGGGCGCAGCATGACGTACGGTCGTGGTGAACAGTATCTAAGGCCAAAACAAAGTGTGAAAATGTGAAATCGAAAATAACAGTCACGAGCAGGATTTGAACCTGCATCTCCTGGATACCGTCCAGATAATTTGCCGATTCAGCCATCGTGACAATTGCTCCTGACTGCTAATTTCAATAACACATTCATCTTGGGTGACGCCTGCGCCCTCGGTCGGAAGTATTTTCATACATTATACCGACCAGGTAAACTGAATTTTACAATTAAGATTTTTACCTAATAATAACGCAGCCCTATAAATATTTAGATATCTTTATATATACTTTTAGCATTTGACATGCTTAGCCATATAAATCAACACAAAGTATGAAAATATGAAGCTCCTGGACGGTATCCAGCAGATGCAGGTCTAAATCCTGCTCGGATTTTCGGTTTGACATTTTCACACTTTGTGTTGATTTGTATGGCTAAGCATGTCAAATGCTAAAAATATATACAAAAATATCTAAATATAGTATCTAAGGCAATAATTATAAACATTTTAGGGCACTTACAACGCTCAAATTAATAAGGGTAAAGGTCGATGCAGTCAATAGGTTCTTAGACGTGGAGTTGCAGAGAACGGCCCGCGGAACCAATACTAATAGGTGAGGCACGTGTCTAAAGGTTTTTAATACCACCGAAGACCAGGTGGTAGACAGTTAAGTATTAAAAATTAAGGAATAAAAATAATTACTTTGGCATCCGTTTCGTTGAGTTCAATGCCTGCTATGTACTTGTTGTACTCCATAGCATCTTCTCGACTAACGCGAAGAACATCTAAACAAAAATAAATACCATTATCATAATACGCAAAAGCAAAAAAAAAAAACATAGCTGGCGAGTCGTGGGTGTG
Source organism: Leucoma salicis (assembly GCA_948253155.1). Taxonomy (NCBI): domain Eukaryota; kingdom Metazoa; phylum Arthropoda; class Insecta; order Lepidoptera; family Erebidae; genus Leucoma; species Leucoma salicis. The sequence continues at coordinate 3,438,955 of OX411820.1, read as the reverse complement.
TAATACACCTCTGCCTACCCCTTCGGGGAATACAGGCGTGATGCTATGTTTATTGTTTTTTTTTATAATACGCCTCCAGCTAACTATAATTAAAGTTGAGGGGCAATTGATATACCACCGAAGGAATGTAACATAGTTCCAGTGGCCCGCCAATAAAGGTGGAGAGACGGCACACGGCGGGTTTGTTTAGTGGGTGAAGGCCCCACACTACCCTGTTCGTTGCCCCGAACGACGGGGTGTGCGGCTAGGAACATTTTTTCCCGCCTTAACAAAAAAAAAGGGGGGGGGGGGCACCTGATATTAAATAGTAAATTTGTTGACCCATGCGTTTCATGACACATTAAGACGACTAAATTTCATATTTTTTTGGGTCCGTCCACCGTCGCTCAGCTAGACTATACTAACATTTCACGGCTATGAAATTAAAGAATAAACGGCTTTCTTCCGCTACAGCCAAAACACACTGAGGTGTGTCATGGGCGGTCACACAGGAGACTGTGTTGCCAACTCGCTCAGGCCCGATAACAAGTGAGTACTCCCACTTGGTGCCCAACCCTACCACCAGTAATAAAATGGGTGATAATTGCTTACATCCCTTAGTCACCTTGTACAATACACACGGAAACGCGGGGCGGTGATACTTCGGCGGTATTCTTAGTCCATGACCACATCGACGGCTGTGACCCACACACAGCACAGAGTTGTGAAGTTTTATTAACAGAGGGCGGTACAGGTCAAGTTGAACAAACCCATCCGTTTCCCTACACACCAATTACACAGCCTTTGTAAAGTATATTTATAAGTTGTGTATACAAGGCGAATGAACTATGTGTGTATATGTGCGGTTCAGTAATACTTCGCTAGCGGTAGACATTTAAAGGCGATTCTCGTCCCTATTCTGTGAATTCTCATCTCTTATTCTGGTTTCAGCACAATCAACTTATCTCAATATACTCTTACTGCAAGCAGAAAGCAGCATGTAATTTTTTTAACCATTTACATACTATTAAGGCTTTTACTGTCTGTGTGTTTTATATGTGCGAATATGGCGAGGCTTTCAAAATGCAGCCTGTATACATGACTGATTCAGTAGTTACGATATAAAAGTGTAACAAACAATCTCACTTGTACAATTATAATAATTTGTAACAATTTTATACTACTTACAATCGGCGACGTCGTCTGTTTTTTCGAAACGCACTCCAGGATACTCGCTCTCTAAGTTCCTGGGAAATATTACAACATTCCACAGATTGTAATTTTTAATTTTTTTTTCTACCCACTTGTGGGCACGGTTGTCCTCTCAGAGTGAAAGGGATTCAGGCCGTTAATTATATCAAACGGCTGAATTTCATACATTAACACATATTTATATTTTAAAATATAAGTATTAAAAAAAGTATCCTAATCGATCAAATATTATAACATAGGTTATGACGTCAATCACAATAAGTGTAAAGTTTTAGGTTTGGCCATTATCAGTAACAGGACTCAGCGTCCTCTATTGCATAGGTATATATAATATGGACTAAATATGGACGTTTTCAGTATTTACACTTCTGTGCCACGCACAACGGACTAAATGGGTAGAATAACAAAGGAGAGGAGGCGAACCGTCCCGTTCATGCTAGAATAAGCAAGGCTTTACTACTAGAAGCAGCATTCTTAATATTGCTGAGTCCATGAGCGGAAGTAACCACTTACCTTCAGGTGGGCTGTGGCTCGTCTGCCACCATAAGCAGAGAGAGGCTACTATGAAGATAACACAAACCTGATAATATGTTCGCCGTTCGGTTGCACGTTGTAAAGCACTTTCGCATGATGCTTACTGTACATGTTCAAGTTAATCGGTAGTAGCTTGTCGCTCTCATCGGGAGCGTAGTAATTGTTCATAATGTATGTGAGCCCGCATATTAGTATTATTGGCAGAATCACTTGCTGAAACATCATAGCAAAATATTAGAGGGCCGTTCATTAAGTACGTAAAAACAATTTTGGTAATTTTTTAACCTACTACCTCACGTAATCGGTACTACGGACGAAATAGCGGGTAGCAGCTAGTATGTCCATCCATCCATACATCAGCCTTTTAAAGTCCACTGCTGGACTCCCCAAGAGTGGGGAATAGTGGCGTAATCGCCACGCTTTGCAGGCCGATCGCAGTGGATGTTGTTAATACTCGAGGGAGTGCTGCTGCCCACTCCTCCGGTATTCCCTCAGTCGGCTCTTACGTGGATAGAGAGGGGTGCGACAATAATTCTAAAGCCGGCCTCACACGGGCAATTAAAATTATACACTATTAATATTGATGTAAAAAAAAGAGAAGATCCACAATTAGACACTAAAAATGTCCACTATAAATGAGTGCAGATTACGCTTTCCTGCACTCATTTCGTTTAGTGTTGTTTCGACGCACGAGCAGCCCTAACACCCGCAACGTATCAAGAAGCCTAAATTACACTAAAATATCTTTTGAAAAAGTCATTGACTGTCTTCTTTACTCTCATTCTTTCCGAATATTGTCATTACACTCACACACGCAGTTAAAAGTTGTTATTAGTACGAAATTAATGCTATACATAAATAAGATGATATATACAACTATTGCTACGATTTCTAAATCTAACCTAACACTGTTCTGAAGAAACTTAACAAGCCATTGCTTAGATGAAACGTGAATATGAGTCTGCTGACACCTTCGGGAATAAAAGTGTGATTCTTAGAAAGAACGCGATACTTACCATAATAAGAGACAGCCATATCCTGTAGAAAAAGAAGCGCACCTGCCTTTTCATGAGCACACAGAATTGTCGCCAATACAGGGAAAATCCCGTCAGTTTATTTTGTGAAAGAACTGGAATAACAAAACAGACATAATATCGAATGAATAACACATGGATAAGATAAAAAGTTATAAACATAATATCGAATGAATAACAGAATGGTCAAAAGAAGGAATGAATAACAGATTGGATAAAATAACGAATGTACGTATAACACGTTCGTGAGGGGACAGTCTAAAAACACTGTTAAGGTGGGTAAAAATATACCTAGCCGCACACCCCATCATTCGAGGTAACGAACAGGGTAGTGTGGAGCCCTCGCCCACTAAATAAGCCCGCCGTGCGGCGTCTCCGCCTGTATGGCTTCCACAAGTCACACCTTTACGGGAGACATTGCGGGTGGAAGTTTCTCGGTTCGTCCACCCGTGGCCTAAACTAGGGGCGCAATCACTTGCGCCTAGGGCTCCCCAGTCGTTGGCTGTTCGGGTCAGCGGAGGAATTTTCCTCCAGGGCCCTCTCCGCCGCTTCCAGAGCTAGGGCCAGCACCCGTACGGGAATCACGAAATAATTTTATTGTGATTTTTAGCATTCCAGATGACCAGCTATTTTACTAGATACAATTTGTTTTTAAAGTTGAAAACGAGAAATTTTCTACGAGCTGCAGTCGAACTTGCATTTCTCTCTACCCGGGAGGATGTTTTAAACTGCTAAGCTATCGTATAAGCTTGCTAAAACTCCTAATTTCCACCACACATTAGCCTTATAAGACCCGCGCCATCTACCGAGTGAGACATTTTTGTTCCGATATAGTAAGCTTAATTATGCAATAATGGAGACTGACGGTTTTCGGCCCGAACTCCTACAGAAATAAAACTTATACGAAAAAAAGTACATTTTTATTCATAACTATTCACTTTACTTAATATGAAATAACTTCATAGTTAAAATATCATAACAAGTTTTCGTGAATTATATAACTTTATATCATTGTCATAAGTTAATTAACGTTTTACATCTACTTTCAGACAAGTTTCTGGAAAAGTGACAACCATACGTATTTTCTTATTAATAATGCTATTAGAAAATATGAAAATTATCCGTGTAGGTGACCGGGCCAAACGCTCCTAAGAAACCCGCCAGTCTCCTTTGTTTCTAATGAATACTGTTGTTAGACATTACAGCGCAAAGTCATCTCGTCAGCTGTTAAAAAGCTAATTTTTTAATTTGTGGGAGCCATTATGGCACAGTTAGCCAAATTATTCCTAGATGTGACTGTTCAATCAATAATCAAACAAACAAATGAATGATTGATTGATTGTTCAGCAGTAGGATTCATGAGGGCCTCGTGGTGTAGTCGGTTAGCGTAACCGACTTCCGTGCACGGGGTTCGATTCCTACTCAGGACAATTATTTGTGTGATGAACACAGATATTTGTACTGCGTCTGGGTGTTTTCTATCTATTATATGTATTTACAAAAAGAAAGTAATATATGTATTATAACAGTAATCTGGTATCCATAGCACAAGCGTTAAGCTTAGTTTGGGACCAGAGGACGTTGTGTGAAATGTCCTTGAATATATATTATTTATTATTCAGCTGTAAAGAACTATAGACACAAGGGGTACTATCCTTCAAAGAGGAGGATAGGTATTGCATTTCCTTCTTTGTGTTATCTTACCTGGTGAGGTACTTTCCACTTCTTGCGGCTCCATCGCCGTCGTATCGACGTCACTGCATAATCTGTAAATAGTTATATTTGTAATAGCTATCCATAAAATATCGTACTATACATTAAACACAAAGTGAAAAATGTGAAATCGAAAATAACAGCCAGGAGCAGGATTTGAACCTGCATCTTCTGGATACCGTCCAGATGCTTTACCAATTCAGCCATCCTGACAATTGCTCCTGACTGCTAATTTCGATAACACATCATACTTAACGTCTTTGGGTGACGCCTGCGCCATCTGTCAGAAGTATTTTCATACATTATACCGACCAGGTAAACTTAATTTTACAATTAAGATTTTACCTAATAATGACGCAAACCCTTTAAATATTTAGATATTTTATATATAATTTTAGCATTTGACATGCTTAGCACTATACATTAAACACAAAGTGAAAAATGTGAAATCGAAAATAACAGCCAGGAGCAGGATTTGAACCTGCATCTTCTGGATACCGTCCAGATGCTTTACCAATTCAGCCATCCTGACAATTGCTCCTGACTGCTAATTTCGATAACACATCATACTTAACGTCTTTGGGTGACGCCTGCGCCATCTGTCAGAAGTATTTTCTATGAAAATACCTGGTCGGTATAATGTATGAAAATACTTCTGACAGATGGCGCAGGCGTCACCCAAAGACGTTAAGTATGATGTGTTATCGAAATTAGCAGTCAGGAGCAATTGTCAGGATGGCTGAATTGGTAAAGCATCTGGACGGTATCCAGAAGATGCAGGTTCAAATCCTGCTCCTGGCTGTTATTTTCGATTTCACATTTTTCACTTTGTGTTTAATGTATAGTGCTAAGCATGTCAAATGCTAAAATTATATATAAAAATATCTAAATATTTAAAGGGTTTGCGTCATTATTAGGTAAAATCTTAATTGTAAAATTAAGTTTACCTGGTCGGTATAATGTATGAAAATACTTCTGACAGATGGCGCAGGCGTCACCCAAAGACGTTAAGTATGATGTGTTATCGAAATTAGCAGTCAGGAGCAATTGTCAGGATGGCTGAATTGGTAAAGCATCTGGACGGTATCCAGAAGATGCAGGTTCAAATCCTGCTCCTGGCTGTTATTTTCGATTTCACATTTTTCACTTTGTGTTTAATGTATAGTGCTAAGCATGTCAAATGCTAAAATTATATATAAAAATATCTAAATATTTAAAGGGTTTGCGTCATTATTAGGTAAAATCTTAATTGTAAAATTAAGTTTACCTGGTCGGTATAATGTATGAAAATACTTCTGACAGATGGCGCAGGCGTCACCCAAAGACGTTAAGTATGATGTGTTATCGAAATTAGCAGTCAGGAGCAATTGTCAGGATGGCTGAATTGGTAAAGCATCTGGACGGTATCCAGAAGATGCAGGTTCAAATCCTGCTCCTGGCTGTTATTTTCGATTTCACATTTTTCACTTTGTGTTTAATGTATAGTGCTAAGCATGTCAAATGCTAAAATTATATATAAAAATATCTAAATATCGTACTATCTGTTTAATCTTCCACCTAGAGCGTTCGGAATATATTGTCGGAAGGCGACCCTCCAGCGCCCCATTAATAGGCGTGATAGCAGCCGCTATGGTATTAGTGGGTATTCCGGGCGGGCGCATTTAGGTGTATAGAACCTGGCGATTGTGTATAGGGAATACAACCCTGTCTGTCACCGGCTGGAGATGCATAAATGCATTTTCACAATAATAATAAAAAATGTATCTAGTATCATGAGTTGAAGGTTCTTAGCACACATACGACTGCCATAGATGACACGATAGCCGAGACCTATTATTTAAATTGCTTACTGAGGCATATAGTAAGCGATAACTTTCAAAAAATAAGGTATTTTTAATAAAACTACAAAAGTGGAAAACAAGTTTCCGGCCTGTCAGTAAACAGCTATTGTAGCTTACAGATGCTACAGCTAGTAACACCCAGTGGGTCTAGCCAAATTGCATTCTATGATCGCTAACGCTAATAGAAAACTATTAAAATGTATGGGAATTTGACATCTCTAACGTCAAGTCACGTGATTTAACGTTATAGATATTGTTAAAGACTTAGATAAATATAGGTTCTTTATCTATGTTTAAAGATGTCGAATTCCCATACATTTAAATAGTTTTCTATTAGCGTTAGCGATCATAGAATGCAACTTGGCTAGGCCCACAGAATATCCACACATATCCAGAGAAAGCGATGGAATGCGAAGAAGAAAAATGATTAATTTACTATATATTCACACACTCTCGCAACTTTTCCAAAAGAATATGCAGAGATAATAGATTGACAGTTATCATAAAACAGCATTACTCTTCCCACTTTTCATCCCCGTGGAAATGATACGTGATGGGTGGCGAAACTTATCACCGCTAGAAATCTTCATTGCGTTTCCACGGGTCAGACAGGATATGAACATAAGTAATGTTATAGAGATTAGGAGGGTGGTAGACTGAAGGCTTGTCCCAACAAGAACAGGCTGATTCAACCGAAGAAATACCACCAGCTCAAAGGAGATCAGGGTGCAAAAACGGTGTTTCTACTCTTCTGTTGGGTAAGGTGAAAGTGAGCGCTGGAGGTCTCAAGCTCCTTTTCATACTCTCCTTATCTTTTTCTGCATCTCCTATCCCGAGACCCACATCACTAACTTAGCCCTTCAGGGGGAACCTACTGCCACCCAGTGGGTATCATATTACTTTTTGTAGCACTCATAATTGTGGGCGTCAAAAGCCATTCGACCGAGTCCTTGAACACACGAGTACTTACTTCAAAAATACTTCTTCCAAAGTAGAAACACCGACCCCAATTGAATCAATGCCAAGTTCAGGTTTCTTGTTCTCCAAAGAACTGAAGAGTTGCGGGAACAGCCTGTGTGCTGTGGCTGGCAGGTTGTATGATATCGAGTTGATCGTCTTCTCTTTGACCGAGGCGTCAGATACGTGGGATAATACTTCCTCTGTAATTTCCGACTCTTTCGGCAAACCTATGGTCGTTAGCGAGACACGATAGCCCTTGCCTGGAAAAAAATGTCTTACTTAGAATACTCAAAAATAATATGTTGATTTTTCGGCTTGTGTGTTGTTAATTTATAAAGCTTCCATCCATCCATCCATCAGTCCTTCGACATCCACTACTGGACATGGGCCTTCCCAAGACTATGCCACAACATGTGTTTTGCTCATATGGGGGATAGTGCCCTAACCGCCACGCTTGGCAGGCGGGTTGGCGATCGCAATGGATGTTGTTAATACTTGAAGGAGTGCTGCTACCCACTCCCCTGGTATTCCCTCAGTCCGCTCTTACGACTCCCACAGGTGGAGAGGGGTGGGACAATTCTAAAGCCGGCCTCACACGGCAGGTAATAGCTTGCAGCATAAGAAAGGTCTTATTATAAGAATGGGACATATTTTATGATTAAGTATTTTCTGAACAGGCTAATAATGTAAACTAAACGTGTTCGTCTTTAGTATTCATAATTCTTACTACTTTTTAGTGTGTTGCACTTTCACTAAGTAATTACTGAAGGAATCGTTATGATTGCATAAATGTAGTCTGGAAATCAGAAAAGGATATATTTTATTCCAGAAAATTGATAGTTTCCTGTAGGATGGCAAATAATTATAGCAAATTATAAATGCAAAAATAAACTCTCTCTGTTTGTTACTTGTTCACGGCTAAGCCGTTGAACCGATTTCCTAGAATTTGAATAGATATCGCGTCGGCATAAAAATCCGTCTCGGTAAATAACAGCGCCCTTGAGAAGTGAGCTCTTATTTTGTTTAGTTCAAAAACTACTTTATTTGTTGCTATTTAAGTTTGATTTCACTGTAAATGTTATTTGTCTTTTCACTTTTAAGTGGCAGTAGTAAATTACTGCTTTGCTCTTTTCTTGTGACGAATGACCATAAATGTGAGATAATATTTTAAAGATTTGTGACTTTATTACTAACTGCCATGATTGTAACTACGTTGAACTTAATACTGATAAACCTTTGTCTCAGTTCGTTAGTAAACAGACGTAGCTGTATAAGTATATATTCACGCGGACAGTTTTTAGCTTGGTTTTGTTCGTAACACTGTATCTTGTTGATATTGACGATCGAAGCCAATTTCAATGAAGTTTTGTTTGTAGCTTAAGAAAGGTGGTCATTGGCTATTTTTAAAATTTATTACTCGCGGGTATAAATTAGGCGATGAATAGTTCTTCAATTTTAGAGTCTCAGAATAGAGCTTTATCGTGAAAAATAGTTGGTCAATATCATTGCTTGTTGCAGTTCCATGTGGACGTAGCATGGTCTAATCGAGTTTAATATTAATTAACGCGATATCTATAGTGTTAGTGGCGATATATTCATTTATTTTTGTGAAATTCTAGAATTATGTTCGGTTCGTATCCGCCTCCTCCATGAAGTGCGTCGGCAGTAGCGCCGTACGCACTCAGCTACTGCTAGGTACAGCTGGCAGCGACACTCACCGACGGCGCGCTTGAGGTGCATGGTGGTGGCGAAGCAGCGCAGTTCCCCGGCGTGCAGCGCGGCCACGCGGTCGCCCAGCGCGTCCGCCTCCTCCATGAAGTGCGTGGACAGTAGCACCGTGCGCTCGCCGCGAAGGGACTACCGAGGAATATTACACTATCACATAACAATGCTCTCAAAACTCAATACTATAATATACCGAGAGTATCAGAGATCTAGAAAATCAGTTTCCATATTTGTACAATTCATGTATGTTGAGGGGTTAAATAGAAAATTGTACACTGTTGGCCCTTCAGCCGAGCCGGCTCGAAGGACCACCTTTATAATTTTTTAAAACATGATTTGAAATGATCCAACCCACAAACTGAACAAAATTAAGGTTTTAATGCCAACCAATTGAAAATAATCTCTATTTTTACACATTTTTTCACAAATACTTGTTTTATTCTGCTAACTATGCAGGGTAATTCTTTAACCAGTGCGTAATTTTTTTTTGGTGGTTCTATATCAGTAGTAGAACACATTTCCATTAATTATTAAAACGGTATTTTTTATTTATTTTATCAGACTTGAAATCAGTAAAATATCGACACCAATCTAACGAGCAGCTCGAAGCTTTATTTTCTGCATTTTGATTGTCCTTAGCCCATGAAAGTATGAAGGAAAAATTGTAACTACTCTTACAAATAACTTGAGGTCACGACCTAAACTTAAAAAGTTTAGTTCGAGCCTGATAAAATTAGCGGTCAGTAATCCGCATAGATACCTACGCGGCGGCGTATAGAGCGAGCGCCAACGTAGGTATCTATGCGGGTTACTGACCGCTGTGACCATAAAATCTGTTTCAAAACATCAACATCAACATCGCTAATTAAAGGTGTTTAACCTTTCGTTAGCGATAACTTCATTTTTTAGTACTAAAACATATCAAAATAACAAATACGTGTTTATTAAAATTTTCTTAAGTATATTGTCTTATAATTTGAGCACTGGTTAAAAAATTACCCTGTATGTATTTTTTATTATAATTTATACCAACCCAAGACTACGAATAACACTGAAAAAATATAGCAGAAGTGGTTCTAATTAGCATTATGTTTTTGTCGATTAGCTTATTTCTGCACAATACGGTCCAACTATGAAATCATGTTTTAAAAATTGTACACTATTGGTCCTTCCAGTCGAATATATGGAATCAGCACAGGATTCGAAAATGTATTTAAACAATTAGTAATTATTTAGAAAATAGGTATACCTGTGCCAAATCAGTATATAAATTATTTGCGTACGTTGTGCAACATATATGGTGACTATAAAAGAGAAAGGAAACCCACCATGTAAATACTGATGAATCATTCAGAAATGATGTTGACCCAAAAACTAAAGAAATAATGTGCTTACCAGTAACAAATCCCAAAGTTCGCGGCGGGTTTCGACATCAAGTCCAGATGTAGGCTCATCTAATACCTAAAAGTAAAGATGTATAATAAATTCTAGTGTAGTGATGATGCCGTGTGGGGCCGGCTTTAGAATTGTCCCACCCCTCTCTACCTATGGGAGTCGTAAGAGCCGACTGAGGGAGTGGGCAGCAGCACTCCCTCAAGTATTAATAACATCCACTGCGATCGCCAACCCGCCTGCAAAGCGTGGCGATTACGGCATTATCCCCCATGACGGGACCGCTCGTTGTGGCGTTCTCCTGGGGAGGCCTATGTCTAGCAGTGGACTTTGAAAAGCTGATAGATGGATGGATGGTAGTGATGATAGCGACTTACTAGAGATTTAAAAGCATCGATACTCTCTCGAGTAGTATTGAATGAGTATTGAAATCGCCTAACGATACAAAGAGTATCTTATCACAATAGGTCAGAAGACAAAAGTATTCCAGTCCACATACAAGTACATCAGCACCGCCGGCCAGCGCACACGCGAGTTGAGCACGCCGCTTCATGCCGCCCGACAGCGCCCCGCACAGTTCGCTTAGCTTATCCTCCAGCCCGAGCTGCATCGCTAACTTCACTGAAGAGTCGTATGCTTCTTTGAGCGTACCTCGCTTTAGCTGCAATAAAATATACCCCATTACAGTAATTATAGCCGTGTACAGCGGTTCTCAAACTTTTATGCCGATTAAACCCTTTTTGAAGAATAAATATTAACGAACTGCTGAAATAGTAAAATCTGTACGCACTCAATTCCAAAGATATATTCGGTCAGTGCCACGCCGCGACTGACTATTCATTACATTACTTGACTTAACCGTTTTTTTATTTACTGGGAGATTTATGACACTTTCGACTTAATGTTGAAATATTTCCCTGTAGTGTGTTTTTTTGCGGAACATACTTTGAAAATGACTGGCTTTCGAATAAGTGTAAGGGCTGCAAAGGCCCACTGTCTTATATATCTCTATCGATTAAACACAAAGTGATTTCACATTCTTCACTTTGTGTTTGTGTGTGTTTGTTTCTTCACAAAGTGATTTCACATTCTTCACTTTGTGTTTACTGTATAGTGCTAAGCATGTCAAATGCTAAAAATATATATAAAAATATCTCTATCGAGTTCAATCCAATCTCACTTTTTTTGGATTTATGCTTGTAAACAAAAATTACCACTGCCCGAATTGCCCGGTGAAACCTGCATGCCCTAGAGATTTTCTCTACAGCTTGTGAAGTCTGCCAACATTATGTCAGCCTGGCTGATTTCTGTCTAAATCCATCTCACTCGGAAACATGCCAAAATTATTCTTTTCGTGACAATTAATTTAATAAAGATAAAACTCTGTAAAAATTGTTTAACGAAACGGACTATTACATCGCGTCTCGTCGCTTTGAACTTGACTTGCATGCTGCATGTGGTTGCTAGAATTTCTCAATAAAACATATGCTCACCATAGTGAAGAACATAATGTGTTGTTGCAGAGTCAGATCCGGGAAAAACATGTTGTGTTGTGGACACAGGCCGATGAGCTTGCGAACCTCAACCTTTTGCTTCACGCTGTCAAAGTCCTTCACATATACTTTTCCTCTAGTTGCGCTTGTCATTCCTGGGGAAATGCCGAGAAACGATATATTTTTTTATACTACGCAAGTGATAAACAAGCATACGGCCCACCTGATTGTAAGCGGTTACAGTAGCCTATGGAAGCTAGCAACACCAGAGGTATCACTCGCGCATCGCCATCTCCAAGGAAAGGGATAGGACGTGGATAGGAAATATATTAAGGAGAGGATAGGGAGGGGGTTTGGGTTTCCAACACTCTCACTCACCTTACGAACCACAACGGTAGGTCCACCACTACACTACCACCGAAGGAATGTAACATAGTTCCAGTGGCCAGCCAATAAAGGCGAAGGACACATGGCGGGTTTTAAAAAAAAGGGCACCACTACCGTTGGTTTACACTGATGTGAGAGTTTGTTGTGATTGTGAGAGGGTGTGTGTACTTCCCCGATCGAGCCGGCCCATTCATTTTGGGATAATTCAAATTCAAATTCAAAAATATCTTTATTTCATAGGCCTATTAATTAGCACTTAAAATCGTCAAGAATACACTAATAATCAACACGAGCGCCTGAGGCGAGTGCATCCGCAATAACAAAGTGGCGATTGCAATCGCCACAAGCGGCCGGATTCCGAAGTAAAGCCTTTCATGAGAAGAACCCGGCAAGAAACTCATGGGCCACTTTTCAGCAATCAGCAAGGCACTAACTACCACTAATAAAAGGTGATTTTATTAGGACTGGGAAAGGTGTGGGAGTTAATTTGTATAGTCCATGAAGAAGACAAACCATAGATTGGTTTAATCTATGTTTCCCTATTTTTTTTGTTAAGGCGGGAAAAAATATTCCTAACCGCACACCCCGTCGTTCGGGGCAACGAACAGGGTAGTGTGGGGCACTCACCCACTAAAGAAACCCGCTGTGTGCCGTCTATCCGCCTTTATTAGCGGGCCACCGGAACTATATTACATTCCTTCAGTGGTAATCTATATGTTTCCCTGAGAAAATATTAATTACAATTGTATCTCATCTTGACATATTGTAGCGAGATAAAATATATAATCCGTTTTTAAGATTAATCAAGAGCTATTAAACGTGACACAAAAAACACCTAAATATACAGATGAATGTACAGCTCTGTTACAGCTATAAATAGTATAGAATTATTTTAAATTTGCAAGCATTGGCTGACTTCAGCCCAAATCCTAACTCAACTTTTTAATTTCCACTCTAAATGCCTCGTCCCTATGGCAAAATTTCCAAATTATCTGGGACGGTATTCCAGGAGATGCAGGTTCAAATACTCCTCCTCAGAGTCAAATATGGCGTGTATCTATATGTGTGTGTGCGTTAAACCTAAATCACAGGTAAAGAAAAAATGGCGTCTTTTACCTGTTATAATAGACATGAGGGTAGTCTTGCCAGCACCATTGTGTCCCACCAGAACTGTGATCTCTCCCTGGTACGCTTTCAGAGACACATCATTCAGCGCATTGTGTTTGGGATATGTCTGCATAACAACAAATAATGTTAAATATTGTTTGGAAGAAAAATACGTTTTCCGTTCTACAGCTATAACTGTCTCGGTCGACTAAGCGACTGCGGATCACGAGGTCTCGGGTTCGACTCCCGAGTCGGTCTAAGAAAAAGTTATTGAGCTTTGCCGTCGAGAAATTCTCTCGAAATTAGAAAGATGACGGTGCTTCACTCCCATGCCTCGTAAAGCCATTGGTCCTGCGACTGATCTCGTTCCGGTCGTTTCGGAACTCCATCCTAAAGGACTATGAGTGTGAGGAAACAGAGAGTGCACTTGTGTGTGCACACACTCGTGAACTATAATTTCTCTGAATACATGGCTAGTGTCTGTTGATAATGGCCGCTGATATTACGGTCTGGAGTTCATTATTATTATTAGAAGGCAAATCAGGGAGCCTATCGATTCTCAGTATCTGAGTCGAGAGTTCGCAAGATCATCTGAATTAAAAATAATTTAACTTATCTTCAAATTATATCCAGAACCCATCACCAGACATATTTCTATGGGACTGGACAGATCATCACATCTCTATGAGACCATCTTCATAGTACACCTTATCAAACAACGCAAATCTACCCTATATATTTAAAACATGATAAAAAGACAACATAATAACCTCTTTTTTGAAGCTGGTTAATAATTATTTGATTACAAATATTCATTACCTATCAAGGAACACATCACCATGAAACTTGCATACCTGAGAGGTTTTCTCAACGGATTTATATGACATGATTAATTAAGATAAAATTAGGGGTGAACCTGCCAATAAAAGAGAAATTGAGAACTGGTTTAAGTGTACGGCCTGAGTGCCCGCTCAAATCACGCGTCCAGAGGGGCGGGCGTGCGGCGTTCATATTAAACAGGCATTATGCGTAGGTGTAGTACTGAGTGGCGGCCGAGCAGCGTGCTCATTTGCGTCGTGCGGGGCGTGCGTCCGTGTTCAAACCAGTTTGTGTTTTGCAACAGTGAAAGGAGTGTGTACGGATTCAACGAAATTGTCACAACAATTCAAAATAAACCAGAAATATGGTTATCTTATCATTCTTTAGGTAGGTATTTAACAATTTCAGGGGGCTAGATAGAGAGAAAAAATATTTATATATTAGCTTACTTTACAAATTAATTATATTTTCCCAAAAGTAGTCTAAAAACTGATCTCGTATATTTTAATTCACACGAACACAGAATAGTTAACGAACGCTGAGCGCGCACTAAGGCCATTCGGTGAACGCACTCTCAACCGCTCACCCGCCCCACTGGACGCCCCGCCGAAAGCTTATCCACCCAGACACTATCACAAAAAAAATGTATGAAGGCGCATATATGTAATAGCTTTTAGGTTAAAGAAACATTTTCATTCAGCAGCTGTTACCTTGGTGACGTTCTCGACTCTGATGCCGACTTTCAAGTCGTCGGGGGGCTGTTCGAAGTACTCTTGATCTATGAGCTCCATCTTGTCGCTATCAGCATCCGGAGCCACTTCATTGCTAGTCCAAGTCTGTTTCTGCATATCGTTGGCATACTGGGAAACCATTAGGCACGGGGTGAAGTATTTTATTAGGCTATATCTATTGGTAGAACCGAATAAACACTACAACCTAAGACTATACAGATAGTTAGCATGAAAATTTAAAGAAGTAATTTCACTGATGTCGGCAGATATCTAAAAAGGCCTAACTGGGCGTGCACATTGGAGCATCAGTACCACCTTTATATACGCAAGTAAAAGATGGATATGTTAAAAAAGAATGAAAGTAGAGTTTTAAGAATTTTAGAGAGAGTTTTAAGAAGCATGTGTGGTGTAAATTTTAAAGAGTAAAAACAGTGTAGTGAGAGAACGGTGATGTGAAAGAAGATATAGCGATAAAGCTTAAAAAAAAATGTAATGTGGTTTGGGTATGTGGAGAGGATAAATCGTTCGATTTCTAGAGGAAGACGGCCCTTCTCTAACAATATTGGAGACGTCCGTCCTCGAGAAAAGTCAAGTCAGGGGTACCTTTAGTCGACGTGCATGTATGAATAATGTATTGGAAGTAAACGAGGCAAAAGAGGTCGGCAAAGATAAATCTATAGCAAGTGGAAGTCCGTTGTCTTTGCCTACCCTTTTGGGAACCAGGCGTGAGGGCTCATTTATATATTATTCTAGGCAACACAAGATCACAGTCTCAACGATTCAAACATTAATGAGTACAGATAAAAAAGAAGTGCAGATTGGATATATTGCCGTATGAAAGCAAAATTATAAAAAAGCTTGGTTATGTGTACAATAAAGATTAAAAAACATACTCTTTACTGTGTCAATAAGGATATTAACATAATTTTTTTTTTTTTTTGCAAAATATATCGTAGTTCTAGAGGCAGTTGTGAGACAAATAAAGCTTGTGCCACGATTAAAATTACAACTGATCTTAATATTTTATTTGGAAGCCAGACCAAAATCACAGATCAGTGGAACGCCCCAGGCCAAACCAAACTACGTACGTAAATTTATTTTGAGGCACTAACATTACTCTGAGAGGTAATCCCAGTTTGGATTCCGCGGTCTCTTTCCTGTAGCTTCTCATCGTCATCTTTATCGACCTGGAAGTTATATAGGGTGGAAACTTATAATTGGACCATGTTATGCAGAAATGATACAACCCACTAACTGAACAAAATTAAAGGCCATGCAATCGAAAATTATCTTTATTTTTTATGTCACAAAGACTCGTTTTATTCAGCCAACTACAATTATTTTTTATGATAGGTTATACCAACCCAAGACTACAAATAACACTGAAAAAATAAAGCAGAAATGGTTCAAATCAGCATAAATTTTATCTTTAAAAAATAAAATATACATTCTGGCTTTGTATCAATATAAAGCTAAATGCTATTGCAATATGCCATTCATATTAAAATAACAATTAAATATTTAAAATCATTTTCATTTTGCGGGAGTGCTCGTGAGATGTGTATACGCAAGCAGCGTGTAAGTTTGATTAAGTGCGTATATATTGCGTATAACAATATTCGTGTATGAGTGTGAGTATTTGTGCTAAATATGTGCTCGTATAGTTTGTCCGTGTGAATATTATCTGTGTGAATATGATCTAGCCAATACGTGTATGTGCGTACTTGAGTGCGTGCACTTTTGTTTGTAGTATGTGTTGGTGTATAAGGGGACGCATGCGATCACGCGTACGGACCATAAAAATCACCTTAAAAAGAAAGTTCCAAGGTAACGCCTGTCCGTACTTTCCAGGTCTGACCAGCGAGAAGTACCAGGCGAGCAGGTAATACCAAAAACATTGCGCTATCAGGTACCCGAAACAGAGGAACACGCTGATGTTGTCTCTGCGACTTGATGCAAACATATTGGAGAACGTCACACCGATACCTAAAATTAAAAATATGGCTATTTTTAACAAAATTCAAAAATTTGTTTCTTTTAACAGAATTCAAAAATATGTAAATTTTAACACAATTCAAAAATGTGTTTATTTTAACATATTTAAAAAATGTGATTATTTTAACGAACTTCAAAAATATGTTTAATTTAACATATATTTCAAAAATATGGTTATTTTTAAATTATTTCAAAAATATAGCTATTTTTAACTTACTTTAAACACAAATGCTAAAAATATATATAAAAATATCTAAATAATTATTTTTAACATACTTAAAAATATGGTTATTTTTAACATAATTCAAAAACAAAGGAAATTGTTAATGTTCGTTACCTCAGAAAAAAATATTCTGGTGGCAACGACTCACGCCTCCATTTTGAACGACCGTGACCGTTCGATAGTAGAAGTCGTTCCTACCTTATCTTCTCTCTGTACCAGTATAGTGACCATCACGACATCTGATTAACTGTGCCCTTGAAATTCAACGACGCTCACCACTTACCACTAGGTAAAAATTAACAGTATAGCTCATCGTAAACAGTTATAAAATACAATACTTTATGCTATAATAGAGAAAAGTACTTTTTTAATATGACCTACCATAGACTTCCGTAACAGCGACCTCGTTCCAAAACCATATCATGGGCATATGTGGCAGCAACCCTGACAGCACCACCACTATGTAGGTGAGGTTTTCTGAGTTGATGAGGAATTGCGCCGGCAAACTCAGTATCACGTGCGCCACCACAGATATGGATACGGCATGATCCGCTGTTTAAACAAACATTCGTTTTATTATATACTAACCGCGACTCCATCTACGTGGAATTGTATTGTTCAACAATAGCCTAAGTTACTCCTTAAAACATCAGCTATCTGCCAGTGAAACTCTCATACAAAAACACACTAAATCTTTAAAAAATGGTAACGTATATACTTTCATAATATGCAATGTAAAAAGCTGTAACTTAGACATTATAAAAAACTAACTACCTAAGTTATCATCACGCCTTTTCCCTTGCGGGGTAGGCAGAGAGAACAGAGTGCCAAGAGGATCTATTCTTGCATACATCTCTCGCTTCCTCAACATTCATATTTCTCTTCATACACGCTCGCCGGTTTCGGAGACTCCTGACTCCACCTTTCTTCAATACATGACCGATTTGATCTAGGTAGGTGAGTCTCGGTCTCCCCCTGTACCTACATCCTTCTACTTTCGAATTGTATATCTTCTTAACCAATCGCTCGTCCGGCATTCTTTCCACATGTCCGAACCATCGGAGCATTCCCTTTCGCATCTTTACATCAATACCTACTCGCTCTCTAAATATAAACAGATATTTTATTTATTAGTATAGATTAGTCCAGGGCTTCCTGTGCGTCGCGATGTCCTGGGGCGCCGCAGTATTATCCCAGGGGCGTCGTGAGGCGATCTAAATAGTTTGGCTGTCTGTTGTTGTTTTGACAAACTATGCTCAGAAAAGCAAGCACATCCTTCTCATTAATACCAAACGAAAAGAGATAAAAAAGGGGTGTGCTTACATTTTATGTTTTTTGTTTGCTTTCATTTTTGTTTTTATGTTTTGTTTATTATTTTCTTATAAAAAATGTAGGTGCTATTTGTAGTTTTGTCTGACAAATTGTTATTAGGCTAGAATTACAACAAGTAGATAAATTTATGGCAAGAAGCAGGGCGTCGCAAAAATATGGCAACTTCCCAAGGGCGTCACAGATGAAATAAGTTTGGGAAGCCCTGGTTAGTCAATGCGTGTTCACAAATTACTTGAGCTTACGAACATTTTAAAACCTACTTACTTTTTAACACACATATTTTTTAACATTCAGTCCATATGGGGGAAGTTGACTTCAATTTTTCCGCCCTATTTAGGAAGCCTTGAGACAATATGTAAACAAACCACAAAAAGGCTTCTTTTACATGTCACTTTTATATTTGAAAATATACAAGTAACATGTATGTAAATACCCTGGTGACACTGTAAATGGTATCTATAATGTATAGTCCATCCATCCATCCATCCATCAGCCTTTTAACGTCCACTGCTGGACACAGGCCTCCCCAAGAATGGGGGATAGTGCCGTAATCGCCACGCTTGGCAGACGGGTTGGCAATCGCAGTGGATGTTGTTAATACTCGAGGGAGTGCTGCTGCCCACTCCCTCGGTATTCCCTCAGTCGGCTCTTACGACTCCCAATTACAATTCTAAAGCCGGCCCCACACGGCAAATGTATAGTACCTCTGTGTTTCTCTTCTTCCTTATGTAGTTATATATTATGTTTAGCATGTAAGCTTTTTATTATTCTTACTTCTTCTTCTTTTTTTTGAGTACTACTTAATCCTATGCATATTTCCGTGTACATTGTATTTAAAAAATGTGTGAAGCAGGACTTGGAGACACTTTGGTTGTTTTTTTTACATGTTGTCTCAAGCGAATAAGGTAATTAGAGCAATATTTATGGAAAACACTTACAAGACTTAATTATGTAACTGCACAGGAACGCCAAGGCTACGATGGAATCAAAGTAGAGGAACAGTATGAGGAATATGAGGAAACCATTGGTGTGAGGTACGAGAGGGTTGGAGCTGATCTTGAGGAGTATAGCTCCCAAGATAGAGAAGACCAGGCCCACTGGTACAACATTCAAAAAGTGTGACACTGCTAAACTGTGGAAGGATACTCCCACCATTTTAGTCAGCTCCTGAAAAAGAAAATAAAATCATACATAGCATCACGCCTGTACTGCCCGAAGGGGTAGGCAGAGGTGTATCACCCGCCCACGATTTGCCAGCTATGTTTAAGTCCCACGTAATAGAGGGCGAGCCTATTGTCGTCTAAAGGGCACGTAAAAAAAAAGTTATGTAATTAAGACTAGCAAATACTAATATTACAAACTAGATTCTCTGACTTCGTCGGAAAAGGAGTTCAGAATACAAATACGCCACTATAAGGATCACTAATTATTTCTATGCAAAAAAAAATTGCTGTCCTAGAGGAACTTTCCATGCGGATTATTATTTTTATTTTTAAAGACAACACTGCATTAAAGAACAATCCTTGTAACGCGTGGGATTTCACAGACACAAAGCACACCCAGACTCCGAACAACATTACACAAAGAGTTGTCCTGTGTGGGAATCGAACCTACAACACTCAGGCGGGAGGCTGGTATCTAAACCACTCCGTCATCTGTGCAGTTAAATGTACACGACTGCTGCAGTCTATAATGTATATACAAGACTGGTATGCCCTAAAATAATCAGCTATAAACTAAAATATTAATGAAAATTGTTGCATTTTTTTTTGTTCACTTTGATTTACGCGCGAAAACGTTCTTAGGTGCCATGGTTGCCGATTATGTCGTCATGCCTCAGTGAGCTCGTCAAACAAATCAATTCTGGGCAAATTAGAGCTATTTGCTTTAATAAAACCTTGTTCATTGTTGATGATACTTGGATTTCTTAATTTTTACCACAAAACAATATAGAGCAAATGAACTAATTAAATGATGCAGAAAAAAGCCGAAACGCCTAAAGTTCAACAAGCGACACTGAAGATTTAGCTTATTAGCTAAGCACTTAGGTGTGACGTCATTCGCTCTGATTTGTGTTTTGGTTAACATAGTCGATTGCAGTATTTATACTTTTTTATGGAATATCTTATTGATCTCAATGTTTATATTAAAACGGATTCAATAAATGGAATCGTTTATTTTTTTTTTTTCTTAAAAAATGTATTCTTTAATTCTTTATTGTCGTCCTCATGGTGTAAAAAGTACCTACCCTATATATTTTGATCTGTATTTTAGCACTTGACATGCTCAGCTACTTTAAAGTACAAATTATTATTTGTGAATGAGGAAAAAGAGAACACTTCCCCGAATTGGAACGGACGCAAGTTCGATTCCCGCTCGCACTAAAGTTCTCTTTATCCTCACTCACAAATAATAATTTTTACTTTAAAGTAGCCTATATACTTTTCTTTCTACAATGTGAAGGTTGAAATTGGGAGTTTTAGCAGGATACTACGATAACTTAGCGGTTTAAAGCATCCTCCCGCATAGAGGAAGACTTAAGTTCGATCCTGCTCGTAGAAAATTACTCTTTTTCCACTTTCACAAAAATTTGTTTCCAGTAAAATAATTAATCATGTGAAATGCAAAAAATCACAAAAAAATATATAATATTCCATAAAGACAATGTCAGCAAACGGTAGAAGGTAGTCAGAGATATAATCACACCTGAATACCCGAAGTCCTCTCCTCCAGTTGGCGACACATGTAGAACACGAAGGTGAGCAGCAATGACATCAAACACACAGACGGTATCACATTCTTGCAAATTATTGCGAGCTCCGTTTTCTTGGGCGATCTGAAGTATGGAAACTCTTGAACATGCAACGCCTGGAATAAAGAAAATAATTTTAATATATCAAGTAGCCATGGGCCGAAATTCGTTCTAACTTCGGTTTAACTGAATTTCGGTGGCTTCAATAGAATTTCGCGGTCAAAGTTCGGTTTAAATATCAACATTCGGTATAAGAAAAAGTTATATACCTGCACTATTTTTACTAAAATTTAGAGAAATGAAATTTATCATAGCTGTGAAATAATTATTATCTATTACAAATTAAAATGTATAATAGAATAAACAAATAATTAGTTCGTTTCGAATTAGTTTTTTTCTTAATTCGGGAGCATGTATCAATAAGCACAATAATTTTAAAAACCAGTGACACCTTTACACCGTTTGTTATTGTCGTACGATGTATATTTTTTTATAAAAAATACATGTTAGTTCCAAGATAGCCCGGCAAAAATACACCGAAGTTCTGTCGAACTTCAGCCGAATTTAGTATTTTTACCGTTATTTCTTATTCGGTTCAAATTCAGATTCGGGCCATCTCTATAATACACAGTTTACTGTTTAGATACTGGCTTACTTTTGATATGTATTTTTTGCACTTGACATGCTCAGCTACTTTAAAGTACAAATTATTTGTGAAGCCTTTGCTTACGGCTCCGCCGTAACCAAAAGCTAGTTTTTAGGTTGTATCTCAGGTTCCAGATATAGTAGCGGGACGAAATGTATACCAGTTTTTAAGTCTAATCGAGATCTATCAAATAAAAAAAAGTTGCATCAAAATCCGTTTAGTAGTTTTTGCGTGATGCGCGAACAAACAGACAAGAAATCGAAGAAAAAAAAATGTTTCATGTTCAGACACGTCTATATAGCCTACAGTCATACAGTCATTTTTTCTCAAATATCTTAAATGTACATACCTAGCTCTGTTACAACTTTATAATGGTATAGATTAAGTGATGAGATGTCACTTAAGATTCATACCAAATAATGTCGCAGCCCTATAAATATTTTGATATTTTTTTAAGCATTTAAGCCATATAAATTAACACAAAGTTACCTCGGTCGGAATAAAGTATGCAAATACTGCCGACAGATAGCGCGGTCGTCACCCAAGACATTAACAAGGAATCTGTTATCGAATTTCGCAGTCCCGAGCAATTGCCACAATAGCTGAATTGGCAAAACATCTGGGACGGTATTCCAGGAGATATAAGTTCAAATCCTGCTCGTGACTGTTATTTTCGATTTCATATTTTCGTCCCTTTGTGTTAATTTATATGCCTAACATGTCAAATGCTTAAAAAGTTTATGAAAATATCAAAAAGTATCTACTGTTACTTAGCAGTAAAACATTAAAAATGGAAAATCTTTAAACCTTGGTTCCACCCTATTATCATCTTTTTCTATTTCCACCATATTTATTATTATACGATGACGTAAGAGCGAGTTTAAAATAGCATAAACTGCCCAATGATAAGTACAGAATTCAGCTTCATTAGTACAGGCGTAGTGAGTCACAGAAACAAAACGCAAACATTGTAAACCACGTCACTTGGGTTCAGAGACGCCTTCTTGTACATAGAATAATAAATTTTGTTTTTCTCAGATATCTTCAGCTAGCTTATTGCCCGTGAGCAAGAGTACGTGGCAAGTAAGGATGCAAAGATATCGCTCAGTATAGAATCACAAACCATAATATTATTCCAATGTTGGGTCTCATTTTAAAATGAAATTTAAGGCCACACACTGACCTAATGCCGATTTGTAAACTTCACAAGCCGTAGAAAAAATCCCTCAATTATCCTCATGTGGTTTCCTTTTCCGAAAAGAAATAATTTGTTAACAAATGCGTCGATATTTTTGAAATTTATAAGTGCTTTTCTAATTGTCGTCCCAAAACCAGAGTCGCACTCAATTGATTATAACACCAACTACATAAAATTGTTTTCGAGATAATGACATTTAAAGCAGGTATTAAATTTCTATAGGTAGGTATAGATAGTGCCATCCACGAAGACGCACCCCACTCTTTTTTCTAATTACTTACAATGCAAGTGTGTATCGTTTCACCGAATTACCTATTACGCACGCACACATCGATGAATAAACAAAATCACGACAGAGCGATACGGTCAACTAGGAAGATGCTCTACTTTAATATTATCAACCGAATTCAAAAACGGAGGAAAAAGGAGGAGGCTTTCAATTCGACTGTATGTTTTTTTTGCTGTGCTTTATTTCTTTCTCTACTGCGCTCCTGTACTCGATGCTTTCTTATAAGAGATGCACCCAAGGAATTCCTCCCTATCGTGTACCACCTACTTTGACCTATTTTATAGAAAACACTAGAAAGCAAAAAATAAATTACATACGATATCCGCGTTAGACACCTATAGATGTGTTTGAAGTCGACCAATTATTTTTTGCGTTTTAGTTCCTGGGTGTAAAGACACAAAAAATGAAAGCGTTTTTTTTATTTAAAAATAATTAATATTTCATGTTGTCGTTCAGTGTGGGTATTGTATGTCATTATTAGTTAATACAGTGTAATATTTCCATGTTAAGGGAGCAATTATAAACATTAATAGTATACTAAAAAAACTATATGGTAGTCTGTAGTCGGTTTGAAGAGGATAATTTAACGTCATATATGTTTTCTGAGAGTTTCACAAAATGTAATATTGATAGAAATCGAATGGTACATTTTAATTTTCTAGACATTTTAATTGTTTTATTAAGTAGAGCAACTTTCTTGCCAAGTCTGGATTTAAGCAACGTGAACTGCTACTACCCATGTGCATCGAGCCGCTGATGGCCAGGCCCTGTCAGCTTCGTTCTACAAACTGTCTATAGGTGGGTTTCGTTTTAGTAAGAGACAATGCTATTAAAAAGAGACAATAATATCAATGAAAAAGATACATCCGCTGTCGGCACCGGAACGCGGCAACAATCATTAACATATATGGCCCTAGTTGTCGCTAGTGGCAATTTGAAATGCCACTATCGTTTGTCGCAGATAGGTGTTTATAAGAAACAGCCATATTAATGCCATTTTACACTTGGAAACTAGCGACGTCGATTGTTTCGAGTGACGCCATCTTTTTTGCATAAATAATATGAAATATGTAAACTAAGTATATTAGTTATACGATCTTAATAGCATGTGTTTACCGCCCTCGCGGTGCTAATTAGTTCGGGGGTTTCGACCTAGATGGTTTGTAATCGTTATTAGTTGTGCACAAGCTTACAGTGCAGTGCAAGCCTAGCAGAAAAATCTAAGGACTGCAAAGACAGTGGAATCGAGTTCGAAGTCATTTTTATTTTAGAAATTTGGTGTGTTAACAAAAATATCACTGCTCGTTAAAGGAAGACATCGTGAGGAAACCTGAATGCCTGAGATTTTCTCAATGACTTGTGAAATCTGATTACCCGCACTTAGCCAGCGTGGTGTACTACGGCCTGAAATCTTATTCCGAGTGGAGACACGCCCAAAAAACACAGGAGTATAATAGGAAGTAAAAATTTACTTGCAATTTCTTTGATTTTGTTGTTCAAAATGTCACGTGCTTCTTCAGCTGTGTGCGAAACCAAAGGATTCAGATGCAAATCTACATATAGAAACAGTAGATAAATAATTCCCGGAATAACTATTGACGTTATTTACGGCCTCATCGATCGATTCACACAATATATTATTATTTATTATAATTATATTTCAAGATATTATAATAGTCTAGGCAAACTGACATATAATGTCAGATATTTATATCGAAGTACCTATACTCGAGTACATACTCATACTATTATCACAGCAACGCTTTTAAATTAGTTTATTTATTCCATTTTGGTATTGAGCAGGAAAATATTAATATTTTAGATAATTTTAGCATTTGAGATGCTTAGCCATATACATTAAGCGTCACCCAAGGCGTTAAGTATGAATGTGTTATCGAAATTAGCAGTCAGGAGCAATTGTCACGATGACTGAATTGGCAAAGCATCTGGACGGTATCCAGGAGATGCAGGTTCAAATCCTGCTCGTGACTGTTATTTTCTATTTCACATTTTTCACTTTGTGTTTAAAATTCATATTTGCTAAAAGTAAAGTTTTATGTTTTTTCTTAAACTTTGGCTAAGTGTTACTATTACTAATTGAGCAAATAGCGAAATCTTTTATGCTATGCTGTACTGTAAAACTTGTATAATTAACTTACCGGGTCCGGTGACCGGGCCCGGTGGGTGTATAAAAGGGCACCGGTTTGCAATCTCTATTAGGAATGTATTTTGTAAGCTCTCAAAGTGGAAAAAGGGTTTTCCATTTTCACAAATAATTTGTTCAAAGTGAAGTTTAAATACAAATAATAAGATTTGACCTAAAAGTCTCCGCTACCAGGTCATTAAATTCCAAAAGAAATAGTTTTAAAGTAACAATGACGACAGACTGAAGACGAAAGTGCCGTCAAAACGGTTAAAATCGATTACAACTATATTGTGGTCAATGCTATCTCTGTTTCGGAACAATGGACACTTGATTATTTGCGTAATTCAAGGCCTCCACTATCAACAATGACCAAACTATAAAAATATGCACCAAACACTGGATTTTATCTTATTTATATTCAGTTTTATTTTAGGTTTTGTCGGTGTCTGAACAGGCTAATCCAGTTATACGACTTTTCATTTTTTTTTATTGCATATGGTGGCAGACGAGCCACAGTCTACCTGATACAAAATGGTAACCGTCGCTCATAGACTCGACTATACCGAAAGTACTGTCGAGCCACTGCTCACAATTTCATTTCATAGATATATATGAAATGAACGAATTAACGCCTATCTCCTGATACAACCAAAATACACCGATGATGGTGGGACCAACCCGCTCGGGCCTGATAGCAAGTGAGTACTCCCACTTGGTACCCAACTCTACCACCAGTAATGCAATGGGTGATGATTGCTTACTTTCCTTAGTCGCCTCATACGACACCCGTGGGAAAGAATGGGGGGGTGACACTTGTATTCTTAGTCCGTCATCACACGGACAATATATAATAATCAATTTCTGTTCGTTAATCTCGCTAAAACCCATAAATGGCTAGACTTATTTGAATAATTGTTTTTTGTTTTGTTCGCTCTAATGCAGGAGTGGTTTAAAAGGCAGAAATAGAGAAAATCCAAAAAATAAGTTGAAAAATTAACAAAATCTAAATGGGTAATTTTGTATGGAAATTGCCTCTTTGGATTATGCCTATGTCCAGCAGTGGACTTTAAAAGGCTGATGGATGGATGGATTATGGATCTCTCAAAAGACAACAAAACTATATTATGGATCTCTCAAAAGACAGCTACTGTCATTCTTTCATATAAACTATTACAAAGATGTAACAGAGCTGTGTCTGTACATTTAAAAAATACTCTAATATAAATAAAATACTCTAATAGGCTATATAGGCGTATCTAAACACAAAACATTTTTTTTTAGAATTTATGTGTATTTATCTGTTTATCTGTTTGTTAGTTCGCGCATCACGCAACTGATTTTAATGCAACTTTATTTGATAGCTCTTGATTAGACTTAAAAACTGGTACACATTTTATCCCGCTATTATATCGGGACCTGAGATATAACCTAAAAACTAGCTTGTAGCCGCGGGCAAAGGCTAGTTTGAATTACAAGCAAGATTCATTTAATAACCTATATAAATTCATTCGATTTTTTACAAAGTGTAGACAATACTTACTTCCAGCACCCATGGTGATAGACCTTTCATAACGGTAAAATATATTGATATTTGAGAGTAAAATCAATGCGGACGAAATATGATCTCTGCGAAAAATCTGCGGAGTGAGGCTGACTGACCGCATACGTAACGACGACGTAAGAGAGCGAGATGAAAGAGAGTATTGATGTATAGATGCGAAAGGGAATGCTCAGACGGTTCGGACATGTGAAAATAATGCCAGACGAGAGACTGGTTAAGAAGATATACAATGCGAAAGTGGAAGGATGTAGGTACAGGGGGAGACCGAGACTCACCTACCTAGACCAAATCGGTCATGTTATTGAAAGAAGGTGGAGTCAGAAGTCTCCGAAACCGGCGAGCGCGAAGAGAATTATTAATGCTGAGGAAGCGAGAGATGTATGCAAGAATAGAGCCTCTTGGCACTCTGTTCCCTCTGCCTACCCCGCAAGGGAAATGGAGTGATGATAAGTTAAGTAGTTAAAATATATTAAATAAACAGACTTCCATTCGGTCGAAAACGCCTAGTATTGTTCCAACTCAAGGACATACACACACAGTGCTTAGTCATATCCCGTTAAAAACCATCGACTCATATTCTTCACGCATAGAATTAACAATGTGCCTGTATATTCGCAAAATCATCACGCTAATTCAAATGCAATTTTCATACGTACATTAAACACTAGGTATAGTGGATTTCATTTTCCTCTCCACCCATTTGAGTCGTAAGAGCCGACTAAGGGCAATACCGGGTAATACCGGGGGAGTGGGCAGCAGCACTCCTTCGAGTATTAACAACATATACTGCGATCGCTAACCCGCCTGCCAAGCGTGGCGATTACGGCACTATCCCCCAATTCTTGGGGAGGCCTATGTCCAGCAGTGGACTTTAAAAGGCTGATGGATGAATGCATGAATAGTGGATTTCAATCAAAGATGAAAACCTAGTAAACAAAGAAAATTCAATGACCTTTAATAGTTTTAGTGATGCCTATTGTAAGGAGTATGAAAGGATAAGTGAATGGACTTTTTTATTTCGATGGAATTAACTTGATTAGAAGGTATCGGTTTCTTTACATATACACCATTATGAAATAAGATTACTAACCTATGTTGATGTATAATAAAACTAATTATAAATATAATAGTAGTATACTGATTTTCTTAGATTTTTACTATTGTGCATTTAAATATTTTGAGTTATGGAGAGGCAGAGGAATTAAGCCCTAATGTCTACTGCATTGTAGAGAATGTGTACACTGAAAAATAATAATAAAATATGAAAATAGGCTTGCACAATAAATATCGATAATATAGATTTTTTTTTCTTCAATATATCGATATTTTATGACGATATTTATTATTTAGATATATCGCTATAAAATTTTTGAGTATGGAATATTTTTGTTAGCTACCTACAGCAACGTTCTTTCAACATCTATCAGAAATGGAAAATTGAAGACAGATCTATATTAATTTTTTTTAATACATGGCACTTTCTTTATTCCACTCCAATATCGCTAGTACAACATACAAACATACACACTATTTAAAAATATTTCACGAGACATGTCTATGGCGAGCGCAATCACGAAATTAATAATATTAGGCAACATTATTATCGAAAATACCGACATCAGAATTTAATGTAGTGAAAACGAAATGAGTATGAAATCGACGATTTATATCGAGTGATGGTTTGTTTAGCATGTTTTCACTTTTGATTGAAATGTACTATACATCACTATACTATTTGGTAACATATTAATTTACATTACTTATTTGTCCCCTATAGCAAGACAATGTATCTTCTCGGCGAGGCACAATACACGATTTCATTTTTTTACTTAATTTACATAGTCAAATATGATTTCTATAGTTCCACCAATAAAGAGCCGTACAAAAACACGTGCCTCGGTGGTGCAGCGGTAGTGTGAGCTAATCATGAGGTCTCGGGTTCGATCCCCCGGTCGGGCGGTGCTACTGAGATTTTTCGCAAAAGGAAAAATCCTCAATAGCAGCCCGGAGTTTGGAAATGTGCCCGCTAGATGGCAATAGGCTCGCCTCCTATTACGTGGGACTTAAAACATAAAAAAATAACAATAATATTGAACATACTTACTTAACATAGCTGGCGAGTCGTGGGTGTGTAATACACCTCTGCCTACCCCTTCGGGGAATACAGGCGTGATGCTATGTATGTAAAACATAGTTGGCGAACCGTGGGTGTGTTACATACCTCTGCCTACCCCTTCGGGGATACAGGCGTGACACTGTTTTTTTTAAATACTTTCGCAAACTAATTTGGGCACGGTTCCTCTTAGGGTATCGCTTAGTGTGACACATTGTGACAAGGGCGACTGGGAGGTTTAAGTAACGTTCTATATAAATGGCTTTAGCCTTCGTTTGGCCGATATAACTAGATTACATTTCAAACAATGATTGAAGTATTATTTTTAGTATTTTCCAAAGGGGACGTTTATTGCCATTATTTCACGGCAGATGAGGTATTATCGACATGGGCATTGAAAACTGTCGTATAAATACAATTGGTAATTTGGCGAATTTTAATTTCCTGGCAATATCCCTCTTGTATGCTGTACTAATATATAATAACCCCGGCGTACACATTTCCCAAAAATCCTCATTAAAAAAAAATGTAGGAAAAGGCTATAATATACGTCGCAAAAATATGTGTGGTTACACAGCATAGCGTCTTTCAATTCTTTTTTCTAGGTACATACATTTTAGCAATACCTTTGATCAACCGGATTAAACACTAAAAATAGCAAACAATTCTCAGGCAAATAAAGTAACTGGACTGTACAAATAGCGGAATGGTTTAGATACCCTCCAGCCGGAGTGTTGTGGGTTCGATTCTTACACAGAATAACTCTTGTGAACTTAGAGCAACTTGTGTGATCCAAAAATAGTTCTTACCAGTCTGGGTGTGTTTTGTGCCCGTAAAATAGTATGTTTGTTAAGTCAGTAACTCTCTCTTTTTATCTTCACTAACTTATATCTCCCTCTCAACTTCCGTTCGCCTCGCTCGATCAGCACTTCCGTAACGCATTCACCAGCATACTCCTCAAGTCAAGCGTAAAGAAGTATTTACTTCAAAAAAATACAATTTGGCAGCAGCCATCTCGCCGATAGCGCCATCTGAGCGCTCAAACAGATGGCACTATCAGCGATATGGCCACTGTCAGCAGCAGCAGCAGCTTTGCCGTGGATCCCCGTTACTTGCTGCCTGACAGCAGACGAACGAGCCGCTAACGACGATAATAAATACTAATTAGATAAAAGCACATACTTGATTGATTCGTTTGTTTGATTGCCCCTCGATGTAGCTGCTGTCGATAACCCATTGCAGCCTCATAAACCTGTAGTAGTCAGTACCTGTAGAATATATACACTTCGTTTAGTAGACCAAGTTTACTTATCTTTTAAATAGAAGTACTTTTGTTGTATTATATTACTGTTGTATTATAAACTAAATAAGAAGACTGACTGCCTCTGTCGTGCAGCGGTAGTGTAAGCAATCTGCTGATCATGAGGTCTCGGGTTCGATCCCCGGGTTGAGCAGTGTTATTTAAGCTTTTTCGTAAAAATAAAAATTCTCAGTATTAATCCGGAGTTTGGAAACGTGCCCGGTAGGTAATAGGCTCGCCCTCTATTACGTGGGACTTTAAAGTTTAAACATAGCTGGCGAATTGTGGGTGTGTAATACACCTCTGCGTCAGATTAGTTCAGTTTGCGGTCTCTGCCACCTATATCGGTGACACCAATATTCTCAGCCAGATACACTTATAGCTGAGTGTATTCTGCAAAGTAAGCCCAAGTATAGCTCGAAGAGCGACTTTAGATTTACAGACTACTCCGGCTTTTATAGCACGTAAGCCAAGACGAATATGGTAGCCGACAGTACTGACTATAAACCTTCGTTGAGAAGAACAGAATACATTAATCCCCTTGGTCTCGTAGTCTTCATTCTAGGGGTGAACATGGACGCAAGTCGTTGCGCGGAAACAGTTTAGCAAATGTAACTTTTAAAGTAAATTGAGTTGACTGCACAGATGGCGGAGTGGTTTATGTACCGGCCTCCCGTCCGAGTGTTGTGGGTTCGATTCCCACATAGGGCAACTCTTTGGGTGATCCACAAATCGTTGTTCTAAGTAAGTTCTGGGTGTACTTTGTGTCCGTAAAATTGTATGTTTGTAAAGTCCCCCGCGATATAAGGATTATTCGACGGCCTCGTGGCGTAGTCGGTAGTGTAACCGACTTCCGTACACGAGGTCGTGGGTTCGATTCCCACTCAGGACAATTATTTGTGTGATGAACACAGATATTTGTACCTACTGCGTCTGGGTGTTTTCTATCTATTATATGTATGTATTTACGAAAAAAAAGTAATATATGTATTATATCCGTAATCTGGTACACCCATAGCACAAGCGTTAAGCTTAGTTTGGGACCAGAGGACGTTGTGTGAAAAAATGTCCGTGAATATTTATTTATTTGTTTATTCCTTATTGCAGGGTATTGTTTAAAAAAAGGGTCTTTTTTTGCATATAAATTAGGTCGAAGTTACCAGATGACTAATGTCGTCCCGTGACCACGGCTGCTGCAACGCAATTGCAGCGTCGGGCTGAAGGTAGTTGGTCGCATCGTAAGCGACCGGTTCTCCAGCGCAGGCCAACGAGGTGCAGGGGTAGGGACGAGGGGGCCGCGGCCGCTGGCCGCGGCGCTGGCGCGTCTTGCCCCCACCCGAGTCATTTCGCCGAAGAGACAGAGCAACGCAGTAGTCGCGCGCGCCTAATATTTTTACCTTGTACCTTTCATTGAACATTATAGTTATTTTAAAGACGTCTAAAGTCTATCATTACCGTCCTAGTCAGCATAGATCGGCCTAGTGACGAAATACACATCCATAAGGTCCTTCGAAAGGTTTGAACGCGCCTAAGGTCAAGGAAGAAATTTGAAATTTACCGTTAGCGACAGCCTCTTTGAGATACATCTGCTTCAAGATATCTTCACCGGCAAGCTACGGGTGTTTCTGGCAGCGTATACGACTCAACATACTATATTCTACATACGGAAATTGGATATTTAAGGAGTGACTTCTTCAAACGTATGTTAAAGCAAAAGGTCTTCACATCAGTGCCTTTCTTAACATCAACGAGCTTCAGAAACTCCTCTTCATTAATATCATCCGTGCAACGGCAGTCGAGAAGTGTGTTAATGGTCACCGCGAGAAAAAGCAAACATACCTACTGGAATTGGAATTTGAATTTCAACGAACGTTACCAACGGACGAGCAACAAACTGTGAGATCTTTCCAATAACCACTCATTCATCCATCACATCTTATCACAACCATAATATTCACACCATTCCATGCCTTATTCATGCAAAATTCATATTGCTTTGCCTCTTCTCATAGTCATATATCTTCATAGTCATTTATTAACATAGTAATTTTACAATTATTTAGTTTTCATTTGTAGTTTAGACATACTTGTAGTGTCATATTACATAATATCACAATACATTAACTCATTTCATATCATAAAATCATATTTTCATCAGAATAATTTAAATTTTTTCGGTTAATTCATATGTTTTAAATTTTAAATAATTTTATCATATTGTTTACTTAGAATAGTGAATCAATAATTTCTTTCAAGGAAACTCTAAAGCGCCTACACGTTTTTTGTTAGCAAGTTAGTGATACATTTCATTGCAGATTTAAATAAGATAATTGATTCAGTTTAGTATAATATATTATAATTAGGTAGTGTTTATTGTTTTTAATTGCATTTAATTTTATAAACCATTGGCTATTGCAAGATATCTGTTATCTGCACTACTTCAATCGCTGCTTTCGCTTATTAAATCTTTTGTTTTTCCCTTTATTTAACAGCACTATATTGCTCATATTAAAATGGCACTAAGCAGTGATATAAAAATGCGCGATTTAATTAAAAAACGTGGATCCATAAAAGCTAAGCTTACGCAGTTTTCAAGCTATTTTTCTATAGCTAAAACCAGCACTAAATTAAGTGATGCACAACTTTTAGAACTAGATATTAGAATTGATAAAATAGTCGCCTTATATGTTCCTTATGATGAACTTCAGACCGAGTTGGAGCTGCTTGCGGACACCCCCGACGAGCTGTATACCGAGCGTGAGCAGTTTGAGACATGCTACTACAGTACCCTGGCTGCTGCGCGAGAGCTGGTGGAAAGGTATCGCGCGCAGCGCGAAGGGACCGCTAACTCTGAGGTAGGCTCGTCAGATGCTAATTCTACGGTGGTGTCACAGAAAAAGAAACACGTTAGGCTACCTATCATCAACTTACCTCACTTCAGCGGGGGCTATAAGAATTGGCTCGAGTTTAAAGACATTTACACATCATTAATACATGATGATAAATCAACTGACGAAATAACAAAATTTCACTATTTACGCACTTCACTTCATGGAAGTGCAAGTATCATAATACAGAGTTTAGATTTCAGGGCCGATAATTATCAGACTGCATGGAGGTTACTATGTGATAGGTACGACAACAATCAATTATTAGTTCATAATCATGTTCAAGCACTGTTTAATGTTGAACCGGTGCACAAGGAGTCTAGTCAAGCTTTGCGACAGATTGTAGACAGTACCAATAAAAATCTTAGAGCACTAGCAACTCTCAACCAACCTGTTCAACACTGGGACACAATTATCATACATATAATGTCTTCTAAATTAGATCCTGTGACTAGTAGACACTGGGAAGAATACAGAAATACATTAAGTGAGGCTCCTTCCTTAGAATGCTTTGTCAAATTCGTTCATAGTAGGTCAAATCTATTAGAGACGATTGAGGAGGCACAAAATACAAAAGAAAAGAGCGATAAAAACAGAACATTATATAGCAAACCTAAGAGTTTTATCGCAACATCTACTTCTAAATCAAATTATAAAAAGCCATCTTGTCCGATTTGTCCTATTTGTAAAAGGGATCATTATGTTTTCAGCTGTGAAAACTTCAGGTGTTTTCCAGTCGAGACACGGATATCAAAAGCAAAAGAATCAAAACTGTGTCTTAACTGCTTACGTCCGGGTCATACCGATGTTAAGTGTAGACTGGGCCATTGCAAATATTGTAAACTTAAACATAATACCTTATTACATAGCGAGGAAAACTCAAAACCTAATAACGAAAATGTTGCCTTATCAGCTAATATTCATTCATCCAACTCATTCCGTTATGTCATACTGTCCACAGCACTTGTGAAGGTGATGGACAGAGAAGGCAAGCAGCACTGCGCCCGAGTCCTGCTTGACAATGGAAGCACGGCAAACTTTGTGACTCAGGACTTGTGTCGTAAGCTTAATTTAATTACTCGTACAGCCAAGTCTAGGGTCACTGGCATAAATAATCAATTTTCTGACAGTACCAAATCTTGCTATCTTCATTTAGAGTCTTATAGCAGTGATTACAAAATGGAAATTGACTGTTATGTTATGCCTAAAATAACAGCTCACATACCAAATACATACATAGACACGCACGACATGCCTATGCCTTCTGGTATTTGTTTGGCAGATCCGTCTTATAATGTCCCATCTTCCATTGATATACTCGTGGGAGCTGACGTCTTTTGGAACGTAATAGGCACTAACCGTATTAGCTTAGGTAGGAATCATCCCCATATTTTTGAAAGCAAGCTGGGATGGATTATATCAGGTACCATTCATCAACCATGTAATCAGAAACCCTCTTGTTTGTTTGTACAAGACGATCATGCTTCTACAGACTTGACTCGATTTTGGGAACTCGATTCCGTATCTTCTAGGCATAATTACACAGCAGAGGAAAATACATGTGAAAAATCTTTCATTGATAACACTAAGCGTAAGAGTGATGGGCGTTTCGTAGTAGCTATTCCTCTTAAAGAGTCGCCAGAGGTCTTAGGAAAATCCTACGAGATAGCCAAGCGCAGGTTTTTTTCATTAGAGCGTAGGCTAGAAAAGGATATCGCCTTGAAAACTCGTTATGTTGAATTCATGAAAGATTATGAAGATTTAGGTCACATGTCCTTAACTAAATATCCCATATCGACAGATAAGTCCTACTTCTTGCCACACCACGGCGTTGTACGGGAGTCGAGCGCGACAACAAAGCTGCGTGTTGTGTTCGACGCATCAGCCGTCACGACATCTGGCAAGTCTTTTAACGACATACAGTCAGTAGGTCCCACCATTCAGGATGACTTGCTCTCCATTCTTCTACGCTTTAGGCAACATAAAATTGTTGTTTCAGCCGATATAGAGAAAATGTATCGGCAGATAGAGATCAGCGCCCCCCAACGTTCTCTGCAGCAGATATTGTGGAGGACTGACCCATCTCAACCACTTAAGAGGTACACTTTAAACACTGTTACTTACGGTACAGCTTCTGCACCCTTTCTGAGTACCCGCTGCCTTCTTCAATTATCTAAGGAGACTACGGATCTTAAGACAAGTCAAGCTATAGCTCATGACTTCTACGTAGATGATTTCCTGAGTGGAGCAGGCACTACTTCCGATGCTATAGCTCTTTGTCGTAATGTAACAAGTGTGTTGAAGTCAGCGCAATTCAATCTCAGAAAGTGGCAATCCAATGATCTCGAAGTCTTGAACACCATGCGTGAACATAGTTTGGA
This sequence comes from Leucoma salicis, assembly GCA_948253155.1. Taxonomy (NCBI): domain Eukaryota; kingdom Metazoa; phylum Arthropoda; class Insecta; order Lepidoptera; family Erebidae; genus Leucoma; species Leucoma salicis. The sequence continues at coordinate 3,403,204 of OX411820.1, read as the reverse complement.
TTCGAACACCGTAAATCTTAGTGCCAATGAGCTCTCAAAAACTCTAGGTCTTAATTGGCAATGTAATACAGATAATCTTACCTTCTCTATCAGTCCCGTTGTACATGGAGAGACAAAGATTAATAAACGCTTAATTCTTTCCACTATAGCGCAGGTTTTCGATCCATTAGGGCTAATTTCCCCTTGTATAGTTGAAGCCAAGATAGTAATGCAAAGACTTTGGACAGAAAAGTGTTCATGGGATGACGAGATTCCAGAAGAGATTAAAATATTGTGGAATAATTTTGCATTTAATCTCTCACATCTCAATAACCTCAAAATTCCCAGATACATTTTTTGTGATAAGCCATCTTCTATACAGCTTCATATATTTACAGATGCTTCTGAAAAGGCATATGGGGCCTGCGTGTACGTGCGCACAACAACAGTCAACAACGTTGTCACAGTTCAACTCCTTGCATCAAAGAGTAAGGTGGCTCCTATCAAGCCAACAACAATACCTCGACTCGAGCTGTGCGGAGCATTACTCGGATCGAGGTTATGCAACAAAATACTGAGCTCTCTTACTATAAAGCCAGACGATTGCATATTCTGGTGTGATTCCACAATCGTATTGGGTTGGCTGAAATCTTCTCCAGCTCACCTTAAGCAATTTGTGCGGAATCGTGTGTGTGAAATTCAAGAGAGCTTTGGGTCTTGCTCTTGGAAGTATGTTCCTTCCAAAGAGAACCCCGCAGACTTAGTCTCTCGCGGACTAAGCGCTAATCTCATTAGCGATTCAGTCTTATGGTGGTCCGGCCCTTCTTATTTGGCAATGGGTCCGTCTTCTTGGCCCATCATGCCAAACACAGAAAACAAGTTACCAGAGATGGTCCGGTCGCTGCACACAATCGCTAAACATCACAAAAATTCAATTCAAAATTTAATTAACAATTCATCTAAATTTTCAAAACTACAAAGAATAATAGCATTTATATATAGATTTTTAAATAACTGTCGTGCGCCTTCCGGTGTTAAAGCTAGCGGTGCGTTAACATCAATTGAATTAGAATCAGCAAATAAGCATATTCTACGCATAGCTCAGCAGGAGTCTTTTCCTACTGAATACGAACTGCTCAACTCCGGTAAGAGTTTACACAGAAAAAATCGACTTATCGCCCTATCACCATTCATAGACAATGGCTTGATACGAGTAGGTGGTAGGTTGCATAATTCATTTTATGATTACAACGTGAAACATCCTATATTACTATGTAGCAAGCATCACTTGACTAGACTCATTTTTAACGCTTATCATCAACGTCTCTTCCATGCAGGTCCACAACTGCTTTTAACAACCATTAGGCATAGTTATTGGCCACTGGGAGGTAGAAACCTTGCAAAAAATATTGTACGCGCATGTGTGAAGTGTCTTAGGTTCAAAGGCGAAACCATTCAGCCTCTTATGGGAAACCTTCCCAAGCAACGACTACACCTAGAGTTTCCTTTCTTAGAGACCGGGACAGATTATGCTGGACCAATTCTTATAGCCGATCGTAAGGGGAGAGGATGTCGTCTCATAAAGTCCTACATTTGTGTTTTTATCTGTCTCGCCACCAAGGCATTGCATCTCGAGCTCGTGTCTGACCTCACTAAAGAGGCATTTATAGCAGCTCTAAACAGATTTATAGCTCGTCGGGGTAAGCCGAAAAATATCTATTCGGATAACGGTACGACTTTTGTAGGTACTTTTAAGGAACTATCAAACATTTTAAATCAAAACTTCACAAATGAGATGTCTGAAACAGGTATTAATTTTAATTTTATACCCGCATACGCTCCGCACTTTGGAGGCATATGGGAGTCAGCTGTCAAGTCAGTCAAACATCACCTGAGACGTATTTTAGGGCTTTCTCATCTCACTTATGAGGAAATGAGTACATGTCTTGTTCAGGTTGAAGCAATTTTGAATTCGAGGCCTCTTACAGCCCTTTCCGATGATCCTTCAGACCTCACTCCTCTCACTCCAGCCCATCTCCTAATTGGAAGGTCACTCATGTTTTTGCCTCACCCGCAAGTCATTAGCGAGAAGATTACAAATCTGCAGAGGTTCCAGAGGATAGAATATCTAAAGCAACATTTCTGGAATCGATTTTCTAATGAGTATGTGTCCTCCCTTCAGCAGAGAGCAAAATGGCATCACTCTAGAGGACAACTAAAGGAGGGAGCTCTGGTCATCGTGAAGGAAAAGGGTCTTCCACCATTGATGTGGCTTCTCGGCCGCGTCCTTCGTGTGCATCCTGGGAGAGACGGCGTCGCCAGAGTCGCCGACATCAAGACCAAGAAGGGAGTTCTTCGCAGGGCATTCAACGTGCTCTGCCCTCTTAATAATTTTGAAGATAACTCTTCAACCCCGGGAGTTATGGTCGCATCGTAAGCGACCGGTTCTCCAGCGCAGGCCAACGAGGTGCAGGGGTAGGGACGAGGGGGCCGCGGCCGCTGGCCGCGGCGCTGGCGCGTCTTGCCCCCACCCGAGTCATTTCGCCGAAGAGACAGAGCAACGCAGTAGTCGCGCGCGCCTAATATTTTTACCTTGTACCTTTCATTGAACATTACAGTTATTTTAAAGACGTCTAAAGTCTATCATTACCGTCCTAGTCAGCATAGATCGGCCTAGTGACGAAATACACAACCATAGTTAAAATTTGACCTAATTTATACTGAAAAAAGACCCGTTTATGTTACTTTAAATAAGTTTAACAAATGGTTAGTACTTTAATGTAGTTGATGATTAAATACTCACCGAAGTTCCGATGAGGATCTGTATCGGCGGCCTCATAACCGTCTGTACCAAAACCTTGTTTCATTCGAATACCGTAGTTCAGTTTTTTCGGGTGGACGTTCTCAGTCATATTCTGGTAAAAACAACAATCGTTAAGAGAAAGTCGACTATTTCCTCTCCCTAATCACTACAGTCGCAACACTAATGCGGGATATGCTACGTCTTGTTTATGTAAGATCTTCACTTTGCTAATCCCGCTCGAAGATGCAAGAAGCTTTGTTATAATGTTGTAAGCTTTTTTGTCTTTTTAACTAACTTGGGACAAATAATGTAAATGCATATTGAACTAACTAACCCATAAACAACAATTAAAGAAATACAGTGATACGTGAATTGGCAAAGCATCTGGACGGTATCCAGGAGATGCAGGTTCAAATCCTGCTCGTGACTGTTATTTTCGATTTCACATTTTTCACTTTGTGTTTAATTTAAGACTCTTTTTCCACTTTCATAAATAATTTGTTCTTTAAAGTAGCTGAGCATGTCAAGTGATACTGACCAAAGTCTGAATGTCTAAGACTCACCTCAAACATAACAACTGCATCCAAGTAGGTCATATTGGCTGGAAAGACATCAATCACAGCTTTGCTCGCGTAACCATAGACACCATGAAGAGGAACGCCATCTGTGAAAGTAAAGGCTGTTGAAAAACTTATGGAACCAATGCTATACTAACCTTTTTATTGAATTTAAATATTTAGATATTTTTACATATATTTTTAGCATTTGACGTGCTTAGCACTATACAATAAACACAAAGTGAAAAATGTGTGACTGTTTCATTTTTCACTTTGTGTTTAATTTAAAAGATGAATTAGAACTTTCTGCTTAGATACGCACTTTAACACAGAATAAAAAATGTTTACTTGTCGAGATTTTTTTACTATAGAGCAACATTTAAACATCGTCCGTGTGGTGACGGACTAAGAATACAAGTGTCACCACCCTATCCTTTCCCGCGGGTGTCGTACAAGGCGACTAAGCGAAGAAAGCAATTATCACCCATTGCATTACTGGTGGTAGGGCTGGATACCAAGTGAAAGTACTCACATGCTATCGGGTCCGAACGGGTTGGTACCACCGTCTTCCGTGTGACCGGTCATGAAACACGTCAGTAAGTATTGGCTGTAGCAGAAGATAGCCGTTTATTCTTGCATTTCATATCTGAGAAATTAAATGGTGCGCAGCAGCTTGACAATACTCTCGAGTTCATGAGCGACGGTTACCACTTACTATCATGTGGGCCGTAGCTCGTCATCATTAGCAATAACAAAAAAACAAGCATAATGACCGCGCTTGTGCTCAAAGCTGTATAGAAGCTTCTAAATTAATCAGCACATTACAACAGGTATTTCCCGACTTTAGTCATGGTTTGGTGGAGCATTAGATATCGAGGCCAATGAATGGGCCACATTTTTGTGAAAAACTCAGCACATGCATATCAAGATACGATTCCTGAGAAAATGGTTAAGCCTCTGACCAACACCATGTTCCAGAAGCTGGAATGGTACTTTGAGCATGACTTAGCACTGGATCATAAAGCTCCATACACACTAGCGTGGTTGGAAACGAACGTTTCTGACTTCATCAGTATTGAAGCCTGGCCGTCATCCAGTTCCTATAATATGGCGTAGTCGGTAGTGTAACTGACTTCAGTGCACGAGGTCGTGGGTTCGATTCCCACTCAGGACAATTATTTGTGTGATAAACACAGATATTTGTACTGCGTCTGGGTGTTTTCTATCTGTTATATTTACAAAAAAAAGTAATGTATGTATTATATCCGTAATCAGGTACCCATAGCACAAGCGTTAATCTTAGTTTGGGACCAGAGGGCGTTGTGTGAAATGTCCGTGAATAATATAAAATAACATAATAAATAAATATAATAAATAAATATTCTTTTTTTTTTAATAAATAATAGGCCACATCGCTCGACGAACCGACAACCGTTGGGAAAGAAAGGTTCTCGAATGGCGACCGCGTATCGGACGGCGCACTGTAGGACGGCCTCCCACCAGGTGGACCGATGACCTGGTCAAAGTCGCAGGCATTCGTTGGATGCAGGCGACACAGGACCGTTCGCTGTGGCGTTCCCTTGGGGAGGCCTATGTCCAGCAGTGGACGATGAAGGGCTGATGGATGGATGGATGGATGGATTCTTTTTTTTTTATAAATATTCACAGACATTTCACACAACGTCCTCCGGCCCCAAACAAAGCTCCATGGTAATTTAGAGTCCATAAGATTTGTATTGAAGAATTTTCCCATGGAAAAAGCGCGTGCTTCAATTGATATATGAATTCAAAGTTTAAAAGATTGTATTAGGGCCAATGGAGATCATTTTGAATGAGCTAGTTATATTATATATTATTCTTAAGAAATTCTTAATAGCTCGGAGTTAGCAAATTGGCAGTGTTTCACCTCCCTGCAGCCTAATCTCTCTCCGGTCATGTCGGAAGCTTTATAATAGTTAGGAAGTCCACGCGAACAGTCTTTTTTAATGCCTTTGATGGCAGACGAGTTACGGCCCATCCATCAGCCTTTTAACGTCCACTGCTGGACATAGGCCTCCCCAAGAATGGAGTATAGTACCGTAATCGCCACGCCAGCCGCGGCCCACCTGATGGTAAATGGTAACCGTCGCTCATGGACTCAATTATACCAAGAGTATTGTTAAGCCGCTGCTCACCATTTCATTTCATAGACATGTAATAAAAGAATTAACGGCTATCTTCTGCTACACCCAAAACACACCGATGCGCTTCATGGCATGACACGGGAGATGGTGGTAACAACCCGCTCGGGCTCGATAGCAAGTAAGTACTCCCACTTGGTACCCAGCCCTATCACCAGTAATGCAATGGGTGATAATTGCTTACATCCCTTAGTCGCATCATACGACTCTCTTGTAAAAGGTGACATTTGTATTCTTAGTCCGTCACCACACGAACGCAGGCAGAATCTAGTTTTAGTCTATACTATTATAAAGCTAAGTGCTTGAGTCTGTCTGATTTAAGATATTTGAAAAAAATGACTGTAATAGGCTATATAGGCATGTCTAAACACAAAACAATTTTTTTTAGAATTTTTGTGTGTTTGTTTGTTCGCGCATCACAGAAAAACTACTGAACGGATTTTGATGCAACTTTTTTTATTTGAAAGGCCTTGATTAGTCTTAAAAGCTGGTATACATTTTATTCCGCTACTATATCGGGAACCTGAGCTATAACCGAAAAACTAGAAAATTAAAAAACCGAAAAATTATTTAAACTAGATTTTTATTTAAAATTTATTTAAAACTAGCATTTGCAAACTGCTTCGCCGTAAAATGTCTACCAGTTTTTAAGCCAAATCAAGGCCTTTGAATTAAAAAAAAGTTGCATCAAAATCCATCTAGTAGTTCCTTTAAATAAATTCTAGTTTAAATAATTTTCTAGTTTTTCGATTATATCTCAGGTTCCCGATATAGTAGCGGGGAAAATGTATCTGGTATACATTGGGAAAATGTATACCAGTTTTTAAGTCTAATCAAGGCCTTTCAAATAAAAAAAGTTGGATCAATACCCATTCAGTAGTTTTTGTGTGATGCGCGAACAAACAAACAGACAAACAGATAAACAGACAAACAGACAAAAATTCTAAAAAAAATTGTTTTGTGTTTAGACACGCCTATATAGCCTATTACAGACATTTTTTCTCAAATATCTTAAATGTACAGACACAGCTCTGTTACAGCTTTATAATAGTATAGATAACTACTAGATGGATTTAGATGCGACATTTTTTATTTAAAAGGCCTTGATTAGACTTAAAAACTGGTAGACATTTTATCCCGCTACTATATCGGGAACCTGAGATATAACCGAAAAACTAGCTTTTGGCTGCGGCGAAGCCTCTGGCATAGGCTAGTATCTATTAAGCTACGACTATAAATATAACGTCATAGACTGCTATTGTGACCTAAGCGTTGCCATTCAACTGAATTTTAAATAAGCCCGAGCAATGCATTTGCTATTGTTCATATTAATGAGCATGCTAGGTATAGTTTAATAGATATATCTACTATTAAAAATATTTCACAAATAATTTGTTCTTTAAAATAGCTGAGCATGTCAAATGCTATATAATATACTTACAGACCAAAATACAAAGATCCGTTGTGACTACTATAACTATTCTATTTTTAAGACCCTATTTCATTTTCATGGTAGGTGCGATAGTACCGGTCAGAAATAAAAAAAATAACTGAAAACATGGTATTGTTATCGATCCTTGATAAATTTACAGTTTCAATTTAATCCGACGTTTTAAAACTGGTTAATTTCCTTACATAGATAGATACAGGCGAAGCTAATATAAAGAAAGAAACATAAAATAAAAACATAGCATCACGCCTGTATTCCCCGAATGGGTAGGCAGAGGTGTATTACACACCTACGGTTCGCCAGGTATGTTTAAGTCCCACGTAATAGGGGCGAGCCTATTGCCGTCTACCAGGCACATTTCCAAAATCCGGGCTGCTACTGAGAATATTTCTTTTTACGAAAAAGCTTAATAACACTGCCCAACCTGAGGATCGAACCCGAGACCTCATGATCAGCAGTCACTCACACTGCCGCTGCACCACAGAGACCATACAGTCGCGATGCTATGATTTGTTTAAATGTCTTAATTCCTGAAACCAGCCGAATATGAATAATGCTTTTCGCATTTGATAGCTTGATTCTTGTGAAATGTTAAACTATTTAATATCAAGACTCTTAAGAGTGCAATAAAAAGAATAAAATTTCAAGTTGTCGATGCAGTGCACGGTCTGGACAAGTCCGTCCATCGCGCCGGTATTATCAATTACAGCCGAACAACGCCATGCCTTTTGTCAACGAAATATTATTAACTATCAGTTTAGAGCATTTAGACAAATAGTTACAAAGCGAATTCCACGTGGACGAAGCCGCAGTTTGTGCTAATATCACTATAAAGGAAGGAAAACATAACACAAAACTAGGTTGCTATCGTGATATATTAAGCCGATTTTCCTCCCATGGAAGAAGGATAACAAACCAACAGCGGGACATGCTACTGAGTATTTTTCTTTTTACGGAAAAGCTCAATATCACTGCCCGACCCGGGATCGAACCCGAGACCTCTTCATAAGCAGTCGCACACACTACCACTGCACCACAGAGGCAGTTTAAGAAGTATATAAAATAAAGTGAATTCCGCAAGGTGGTCTTATGGAACCCGCACTAATTAATGATTATTACAAGAAGTCTTTAGTTACTAATCAGTATTCCGAAACGCTTAAAAGGAGTCTAATATAATTTCTGTAACTGTGCTTACATTCGTTAACGGCAGATATGATGACTAAATGCATCTTCAAAACAATATATGTATGTATTCCCGTCAATTTGGAAGAAAGCATTAATCACGCCAATTCCTAAAAACAATTTAAGAGATATCGTAACTCAATACAGGCCAATTTCAAAATTATGTTGCCTCGGAAAAATCTTAGAAAAATTTATACCTAGCCAAATATCCTACGCTGTCCGTAATTACATCAATGAAAGACAGCACAGTTTCTATAGGGGTCGTGGACTCGAAACCAATATGGTGTCTTTTACGAATATCCTGTCTGAAGCTTTAAATAAGAATAAACAAGTTGATGTCGTGTATACTGATTTCTCAAAAGCTTTCGACAAAATTAGTCATGACTTACTTATACAAAAGCTATTGGACATCGGTATACACGGCACACTGTTAAGATGGGTAGACTCGTACATTCGCAATCGTAGCCAAGCAGTTTGCTTAAAGGGTTTTTGCTCAAATTATCTGCCTGTTCCCTCAGGAATTATAGACGAGATCTTCTCAAATCACAACACTAAAAAAATGCAAAAAATATACTCAGCATCATTGCAAAACATATAATCAGCTCCCGTTCTATGCATAAAAACATAATTGAGAAACTCTGTATGTATTAAGGATCCCTGATGTTCCGCCTAAGTTTCAAGACAATTTATTTTAATTTCGTATATAAAAGCCATGGACGTATAAAAGTTCTTTTTACGTCCATGATAAAAACTACATTATGTCTGTGTGTATTTGTGACGATTGAATAAAATAAAAGTGACCAGCCCTGCCCGCGTAGGTAATTATCGCGCGCACGGGGTCTGAGATAACGTACTTGTTTCCTTATACTATGGCTACCTTTTACAAATATAATTAAATAGAAAATAAATAGGTAAAAGCTACAAATATATATATACATACTTTTATATTCCTCGATTTCCTTCAAGTTCAATTTTCGGCCCACTTCTTTCATAAGCGCATCGGTGAAATTACTTTTAGGATGGTACAATACTATCCCGAATGCTTCGTTTTCAAGGGAATGTATTTCCTGTTAACAAAAAAGAATTACCAACATTATTTTTCATATGTAACCACAGTAACTCACATCAGCTACATTACTCAATCTATAAATACAGAAATAAATCAATTTTTGGCTGTTTATGTTTCAATAACAGGATTTTACCAAAATAATGCATATAAAAGTGTACAAAAAGAAAAACTCAGTTTGTTCTGGCTAATCTCTGCAATAGCTGAATCAATTGGGACGGGACTTTCACCGGTAGATAGTTGATCTTACTGGTAGGACTTAATTAGGACCTGAGACAAGGAAACGCTGCCTGATTTAGTGGATATACCTGTGCATGATGTGCGGTGATATAGATGATGAACGCGAAAGACAAAACAAGTGGTCACACAGTAGATAGTGGTACCGACTCACTCAGGGCCGAAAGCAAGCGAGTACCACTCGGTACCCAACCCTACCTGCAAACTGCATTGGTAATGCAATGGATGATAATTATTTTCCCCCCTTAGATGCCTCGTACTATACCCGTAGGAAAGAAGGTGGAAGTGAAGTTGATGCACTTGAGTCAATAAAATAATTCAGAGGTTGAGTTGTAAGTTATTAACATTGTTCTTGTGGTCATGGACTAAGAATACAAGTGTCACCACCCTATCCTTTGACTAAGGGAAGTAAGCTATTATCACCTATTCCATTACTGGTGGTAGGGCTGGGTACCAAGTGAGAGTACTCACTTGCTATCGGGCATCCTGTGTGACTGGTTATGAAGCACATGAGTGTGTTTTGGCTGTAGCAGAAGCATTTTATTATTTAATTTCATATCAGAGAAATGAAACGGTGTGCAGCGGCTTGACAATAGTCTCAGTATAGATGAGTCCATGAGCGACGGTTACCACTTACCATCAGGTGGGCCGGGGCTCATCTGCCATCATTAGCAATAAAAAAAAACCTTCAATTTGGGTATTGAACTCTATCTCTATATTGTGCACCATCTAGTCTCTACTAGAATAAGTTATGGAAGACTTTTACATCAACACAAATCATCAAAATGAAAAAACATCAACAAAGCTGGCCAATTAACAGTTGAAAAATCTAGTTCTGTGATTGATGAATTGTCTACTTCTAACTCTCTGTTTATCTATGTATGTACATAACTAGTAGTAATGAATAATTTGCAAATGATTCCTAGAATGATCAAGAGTAAACAAATTGGTTCATTTATTTACAGTACATATCAAAATAATTATGTATAATTAAGTGACTATAATTGTGCACAGGAAAGATAACAACTGATATTTAAGTGTATTAAACCATGACCCATTTATATCCTATTCTATACAACCTATTTTTATTTAACTTTTTTAAGACAACACCCTTTTTTTTTTTTTTTTTATTTTAGGTGGGCAAAAATGTCCTACTGCACACCCCGCTGCCCGGGGGGACAACGGGGTAGTGTGGGGCTCTCACCCACTAAAAACCCACCGTGCGCCCTCACCCGCCCTTGCTACGGCGGATCACGGGAACCGCGTCGTTTCTCCGCGATCCGCAGGCGGCAGCCCCTTCGGGCACCATATCTTGTGCGACGCCCCGCGCACTTGGGCGTCACACCTTCGCGGTAGGCTTCCGCGGACGGCAGGGTACTCCCCGACCCCACCGTCCGCAGCCTCGGCTAGGGCGGCATCAGGCGCAGGTAAGCGCGCGCACGCAGCCCCGCGCGTCGGCGGCGAATCGGGTCCGCGAAGGAGGATTCCTCCCGGGCCCTCTCCGCCGCCTCCTTCCGCGAGATGACAGCCTCGCACAAGGCGGCTACCGCAGTCCAGGCCCTGTCACTGCCAACCATCGCTCGCGCAACGGCCGGCCACGTCCACGCCTATGACTTCAGCGAGTTCCCGGCGCTGCACATCCCAGGCCGGGCACGACTCGAGCGTGTGCTGCGCCGAGTCCTCGCCGCAGTCGCAGTGGTGACAGCCTGGGGTCGTCTCCCTCCTAGCGATCGTGTGCAGGTATTTGCCGAAGCAACCGTGCCCCGCACCAACCGGAAGGTGAGGACCCCGTGCTGCCGCCCTGCCCATTCTTCCAAGATCGGCTGGAGCGCCCCCACGGTCCAGAGACCAGCCCGGGGCGTCTCCAGCCGAGACCTCCACTTTAGAACGGTGGCGCGGCGGGCATCTTCCCGCCACGCTGAAATTGCGCTTGGCGAGGGGCGGCTGCCCCCCGCCCGCGCCGTCGACGCCCGCCGATAAACGTCGGCGAGCACTTCCGCCTCCAGATCCCACGGGGGGGTTCCGGCCAACGCGCAGGCTGCATCGCACGAGACCGTGCGGTACCCGCGTATTGCCCTGACCGCTACGACCCTCTGTGGACGCCACAGAAGGGCCCTATTGCGAGCGGCCAGGGACTCCGCCCACACGGGCGCGCCGTACAGTGCCATTGACCGTACTACCCCCGCGTAGAGTCGTCGACACGCGGGACTCGGTCCGCCCAAATTCGGCATCAGTCGCCCGAGGGCGGACGCCGTGCCGACGAGCTTTGGCGCAAGACGGCGGAAGTGCTCGTCAAAGTGCCACCGTCCATCCAATACCAGGCCCAGGTACTTGATGTGGGCCTGGATTGGAAAGCCCACATTAAGACAACACCCTGCACTAAGGCATAATCCTTGTATTAAATTAGTTTAATGTGCCAGACTTAAACAGACAGTGGCATAAGGTTTTATGTCAGGTATTTTTGGTATTTTTGATCTGCATTTTTAGCACTCTGCTGAGCTACTTTAAATAACAATTAATTTGTGAAAGTGGAAAAAGGGAACTTTACTGCAAACAGGATTTGATTTATTAAACACGATGTCGTAATTTTACATATAAAAATGGAATGAAATGATACTATATAACCTGAGGGGCACTATATAATTGTAAGGAGCTGTTTATATGCATGATTTTAGGTTTTTTTTAACCGCTCCCCTATTCTATCAAACATAAGCAAATTGGATACACATGTCATCAATAACAAGCTAAACAGATTTTTCATTATAAAGTATATATTATATACTTTAGGGTTTACACTGAAATATATTGTATATTGTGTCGGGCCTCATGGCGTGGTAAGTAGATTGTGTAACACTCAGTACAATTATTTGTGTGATGAACACAGATAATTGTGCTGCGTCTGGGTGTTTTCTATCTATGATATTTAGGTATGTAATTACAAAAAAAAATAGTATGTGTATTATATCCGTAATCTGGTACCCATAGCACAAGCATTGAGCTTAGTTTGGGACCAGAGGCGTTGTGTGAAAATGTCCAGGAATATTTATTTATATTGAAATAGATGAAGCCCAAACTGCACCATCTTTCTATCGAGCTGGCTTAATGTAGTAAGCTTCACAAGCCACTGCGAAAGTCTCTTAAGCACATGCACTCTTGCTCATATTCCACATTTTATTTGAAATTTGTATACTTATATTAGGTCCAAAAAGCATTTTTTTCTGATAGTTCTTGATTACCTATTTCTTAAGTTATTTCTTGATTGATCATTTAATACAATTGACATCCTCTCAGAATACCTCAACGTAAATCTAATTCTCTTGTCAATTTCACAAATTATGAACAATGCATGAACAAAACCAGAACTAGAGAGTGTAAAGATTCAGTATATTATACAACCAACTATAATTAAAATAATATCAGCTTCTGCAAATTCATCCCCATTGAATAAAAGTTTTAGAAAAGATCTGCTCCAAATTTCTTATAAGATTTCTAGAAAAAAGAATAAGTGACTAATTTTAAGTCAATAAGCTGTATGGTTTTGGAGAAAGGTCAGTTACTTACAGTGCGACTTTCTCCAACTGCGTTATTTATTCCTGGCCGTTCCGGTCCACTGAGAACATCTTTTAATAAATACAAAAACACCAATAATACAATAGGTGCCACGATATCCACAGCCGTGTGAATGAATCTGCGTATCCTAACAACTCCATGTTTCCACATCAACACTGACAACGTTCTGATATTCATTTTCGCGAAGGGTAAATTACACAATTACACTAAAAGCTAGTATAGTAAAGCTAGTATCTAAGTTGTACTTATGAATTTACTATATCGCCGAAGCAAAATTCTGCACATCGTTTTAGAAAACACAACACTATATCTAGAAAATAGTTATGTTATAACGATATCACTATTAATTTTCTTAGTACTTAAAATACTACAATTGTTATTAACGTTGAGCTCTTTTCCCGTCACTGTACTACAAAAAAAATACAAATTATAAAAAGGTAATAAATCAGATCGTATATATCAGATATCAGGACAGGGCAAAACCGTAGAAATAGAATTTATTATTCCTGTTCTGCCTGACTTCTGTGACAAGTATGACAGGCAGGACCAACAACTGCAACAGAATCACAGAAGGCAAGCAGAATAGGGATGTCAAATAATAATCGATTAAGAAAAAAAATGATTAAAATCGATTTTCTCTTCAGCAAAAATCAATTTAATTAAGTGGTTTTTTTATTACTAAACATTGATTTTATCGAGCGATTTTTTCACTACAAAAAATCAATTATTTGCCAAAAAATTTTTTGTATTGGATTTTTTCATTCGCAACCACCCCGATGACGTTTTTTCCGGAGACCGCAGCTCGAATAACTATTGGGTCCATCTATTATATAACATTTTAACACCACCTGTGCATATACGATAGCAACCGTTCTGTGGTTCATACAGGAAATAAATAATTTAGTTGAAGAACACAATACTTGTCCCTATAGTTATTCAATTTTGCAGATTTAAAGTAACAGCTGTAATCAAATTTATTTATTTTCAAATCATGTAAGCTTATATGTAGTGTATGTATATAGTGTTGTAGTGTGGCTCATTAATAAGTAATTTATCGAGTTTTAGTAACTATTGCGCAGCGTGCCATGCGGTGGGCTATGCTTGTAATCTGTTTACGAGACAAAATTCGTAATATGGAGATCCGTATAAACGCGAACTATTGTCATGGCTCTAACGGTAATCACAAGTAGATCTCTAATTTGTATTGATTGATTCATTTAAAAATGTTATTTGTTGATATTTTCAAAATTTAATTTGTGTTGATTACTTTAAAACTTGGATTGTTTTTCTATATACTATTATAAAGCTGTAACAGAGTTATGTCCGTACATTTAAGATATTTAAGAAAAAATTACTAAATTAGGCTATATAAGCGTGTCTCAATACAAAACGATTTATTTTTAGTTTTTTGTCTGTTTGTCTGTTCGTTCGCGCATCACGCAAAAACTACTGAACGGATTTTGATGCAACTTTTTTATTTGATAGCTCTTGATTAGATTTATGAAATGGTAATGTTATCCTGATACTGTATCAGGATCGTGAGATATAACTAAATAAAAGCTGGATTTTATCCAGCTTTTGGTTGCGGCAGAGATCGATCGATTATTAATAAATTAATAAAGCTGTGATTAATGATGTTTTAGGTATTTATTTTCAATTTTATTTGACAAATTTGAAAAAAATCTACTAATCCATCAATAACAAAATAATCAAATTTTTTTTAAATATATTGATTAAATTGAATCAACTTTTTATGTTGGGAAAAATAATCAATTTATTATACATCGATTTTCTATCACATCCCTAAAGCAGAAGATGACAGGAGAGGATAGTGTTGCAATATTGTAAAATTAAAAATTGACAAATTTGCCGAAGAAATCGGGAGGAATAATAATAATATAATTAACTGCCTCGGTGGTGTAGCGGTAGTGTATGCGACTGCTAATCATGAGGTCTCGGGTTCGATTCCCGGAACGGGCAAAATGTAATTGAGCTTTTTCCAAAAAGAAAAATTCTCAGTAGCAGCCCGGAGTTTGGAAATGTGCCCGGTAGACGTCAATAGGCTCGCCCCCTATTACGTGGGACTTAAACGTAGCTGGCGAGTCGTGGGTGTGTAATACACCTCTGCCTACCCCTTCGGGTAATACAGGCGTGATGCTATGTGTTTGTGTATGTATAACAAAATATTTATTGCTAAGCGTGCGCATTAGGTGTATATCAAACCCTGTCACTTAAACGAGGATAATCTGAATCTTATGTGACAGTATTCGGTCACTTTGGTTTTCTAAGCCGTTGTCCGTTCCCCTTGTCCTTTTTTTTATTGTTTTTTTTTTGTTAAGGCGGGAATAAATGTTCCTAACCGCACACCCCGTCGTTCGGGGCAACGACCTGGGTAATGGGGGGCCCTCACCCTCTAAAGAAACCCGCCGTGTGCCT
The DNA here is from genome assembly GCA_948253155.1 of Leucoma salicis. Classification (NCBI taxonomy): domain Eukaryota; kingdom Metazoa; phylum Arthropoda; class Insecta; order Lepidoptera; family Erebidae; genus Leucoma; species Leucoma salicis. The sequence goes on along the minus strand of OX411820.1, from coordinate 3,387,744 downwards.
TCTCTGGCCGCCTTTGTTGGCGGGTCACCGGATCCTAAGCCGTTGTCCTAGGTGAACGACAAACGCGACGCGACACGAAAATATCAAATAAAGGGTGTATGTACTTACAGCCTACGTTGTCGCCTAATATGAATGCGATGCAAAGCGGTTAAAGTATTAGCCGCAATACGTCGCATCGCTCACCTAATATCGGCTTAACTAGCGAGTATACCATATCGTTCCTTGTAAGACTTGGTGTATGTATTAGGGAGGAAGGTATGTGTGTGTGTGTGTGTGTATGTGTGTGTTTATGTGTGTGTGTGTGTGTGTGTGTGTATGTGCGTATGTGACTATAATATATGTTTGCAAGTATATGGTTAAGTGTAAATTAGAATAACAGTGAGTCTGAAGGTGTTAGTTTTAAGTAATGTATATTAGCAATGATTCTGTGTTTGCATATTCCTGTTTTATGAGCAATTCAGTAAGTATTTAGATATTTTTATATATATCTTTAGCATTTGACATGCTTAGCACTATACATTAAACACAAAGTGAAAAATGTGAAATCGAAAATAACAGTCAGGAGCAGGATTTGAACCTGCATCTTCTGGATACCGTCCAGATGCTTTACCAATTCAGCCATCCTGACAATTGCTCCTGACTGCTAATTTCGATAACACATCATACTTAACGTCTTTGGGTGACGCCTGCGCCATCTGTCGGCAGTATTTTCATACATTATACCGACCAGGTAAACTTAATTTTACAATTAAGATTTTACCTAATAATGACGCAAACCCTTTAAATATTTAGATATTTTTATATATATCTTTAGCATTTGACATGCTTAGCACTATACATTAAACACAAAGTGAAAAATGTGAAATCGAAAATAACAGTCAGGAGCAGGATTTGAACCTGCATCTTCTGGATACCGTCCAGATGCTTTACCAATTCAGCCATCCTGACAATTGCTCCTGACTGCTAATTTCGATAACACATCATACTGTATATAGTATCCGATGATCGACTGACATAGAGCGTGATAAGTAATTTTTGGTCTCTCTAGGCTTGCGGACTCAAGGGGTAAACCAGATTATTTTATGTTATGTTCAATTTTAATCATTTATTTACTTTTACAAGCTATGTATTTTTGTGAATATTTTCTCAGTTTTATTAAAACAAATAGGTCCTCTCTCCCCAAAATTGTTTTCAACAGCGTTGGAAAATATCATTCATAATTTTATACTGAAATAACTAAGTACGGCCTCAATGTTTAATGCGTTAAACTCTTAAAGTACCTATAGATGTAGCCATGGTACATTAGGAAGTGTGGAAGTGAGCCCTTCTCACACTTATTCGAGATGTCTAAGCGAAATACCTAAAAAAATTGAGATAAAGTATCGGTTCTTTTGTTTCAATGACGTGCCGGTTTTTCAACAGGCGAACTTTAGATAGTTCGCCATACAAGAGCTATCACCATGACTACCAGGATGGACATTAAAAGGAAAATTAGGTGCCATGTTTTGGGGTTGAAAAAATGCTGTCTCAAACAAATTTATTCAAAAAGTAGACTTTCGCACCTAATTACATATTGTTCCTATAGTTACAGTGATTAAAAAGAAGGGTTCCGTACAAAATCTATAAAAATATATCAGATAACCAAACTTTAATTGAACTTCACTAAATTCGTCGAAATCATCATCATATCATCATAATATAACTGTATGATATCGCTGATACTTATTTCTTTTTATATTCTTTCATATTCTTATCTCTAATCGATGCGCATGATATCAGATATGACATTCTAAGAACATGCAAGAGAAATGAGAACCAGATAATAAAAGAACTAGAATTATTTTTGCTATGCTGTATGAATCAAAGCCTATATATTATGTCGTTGAGTAAGAAAATTAGAAAATTAGGAGCATTAACGAAATAATAATTAATAGCCATTGATGTATATGAACTACGTTAAGAGCCGTGTTGGAATGAATTACTGGTTAGTTTCAAGAATTACCTGCTAATACTTAAGTATATTCTTTATGGCTCCAGCTACAGCTAAAAGAGCCAGGTACTAAAGGAGATGCTGGAATTTAGGATAAATAAAACAACCTCACCGTCATAAAGTAAAATAATTACCTCAAACAGGAATTATTTAATATACAGAAATTATATACAACAAACTTAACTAAGACCACAAAGTAGTAATGTTATTAGTAACAGAAACAAAAGCCAGAAAGCAATAAAAGCCTCTGAAAGACTTCTACTTTTATATGGGATCAGAGCTTGGTCGGTCAGGGTACTTGTTTGCCAGCAGTGCCCTCAGTATTCCCTTCAGCCTTCTTCGCAAATGATAGGAACACTTCTTCCAAAGTAGTCTCAGTAACAGAATAGTCCTCGATTAGAGTTGGAAACTCACTCTTCAGTTCCTCGAGTAAAGCAAAGAGTTCACTGTATGGCATTGTTACGTTTATATGATAGTGTAACATCGTCTGAAAAAAAAAACAAGACGTTTTAACTCTTGCAAAAATAGTTAGTGTTGCCTATCAGAAAATCGTCTAGTGGCTACTCCCACCGTTGTGTTTCGTATGGTGAATGAGAGCGAACCCAAACCGCTTCCCTATCCTATGCTTATTATCATTCCTATCCTCTCCTTAGTATCCTACCGATCATCTCATTATCCTTCCTCTCTGCCTCTTACCATCTGGTGGACCCTATGCTTGTTTGCCATTAGCGTAGTATAAAGAAAAAAAAAGTTGTGTGTGTACTTATGTACACGCGTTAGAACTTACTTCTTAGGGGTTACAAGATAAAAATCTTTTCAAAAATTTTATCTTTCGCCTTACTCTACGTTTGTAGAAAAAACGACACTAACTATAGAAAAAAGGTATTTAATAAATAGAAAGTTTTACTATAACGCATTATCTAGTTAAATAAAGATTATTTAAAGGTCACAAAAAAACTAAAATGTTGCCTATAGCTAACTTCAGGATGTCGGTTTTTCGTGACGGTGTGCGCGTGCATTGTAAAAATTTACTCTCATCATTTTTCCCCAACGCGCAAAACCCGGTTTTGATCTTTTTATAATAACGACAGAGAATCTAAGTTTCTGTGAACCTATCGTCATTGTATTTCAAAAAAGTGCGTTTGAGCGTGCCTACAACTTTTGTCTCATTCTACATCTACGTTTGTGTTTTGTTAGTTTCCATCATTCCATTCCATCTGACTAAAATCAATCCTAACGTAGTGAGTTAAAGATATATTTTCGAAACAAAAGATTTAAAGAGTGATTGCACATTTTGAAACATTATACATCTTTTGTATCAATCACTCCTGAGTTACACATCTCTAATAGGAACCCTGCAGGTGGTTGTAGGGTTCATGATACTTTAACCAAAAACATATATAATATTTAGAAAAATTCACTATATTTGTAACATTTATACCACGGCCACAAACAATAACCTTTAACATGGGCATCCTACTGATACTACGAACTCTACGAAGCGTAGACCAGTGTACACACACCCGCCAAGCCAAGCTCCGCCTAGTTTCATTAATAATTTTTTATTTAATTAAATCAATGGACATAAAATGTTTTCGCTACTGCACTGCTATAAGGCCTACAGTCACTCGTCGGATGATGTAATAGAACGTTGTAATAGACGGTGTTATTTTCGTAACTTAATAAATACGTAGGTATAGGTACCTATTAAGTACCTAGTCCATGTGTGGCCGACTGACGATACAAATGTCGCCATCCCATTCCATCCTGCGGGTGTCGTAGGTACCTATGCGGCCACTAAGCCGGCCTTTCGGCACAATCAAAGGATTCCGACATTGATACCTACAAGTAATGTAGTAGCGGTAAAAAGATCAAATGCAGGTTTAATTATCTAATGTTATAATTTTGTCAAAAATTTTACGTGCAACCATAGAAGTCCATGCGTGCAACATAGTGAATTATGTAAAGTACGCGCATTTGTGCCTGAGTGCACGTGCACATTGCATACGTGTGAGGTTACGTGTATGTCCATGCACGCTCATCAGTACGCGCACATGCATCAAGCGTGCATGTGTATGCTCATATGAACGCACACTCTCCAAACGCGCACGCGCTTACTCATACGAGAGCACATACGTGCGCCAGCGCATACATAAAAAATAACATAAACAGAAATTGAATTGAACTCAAGATCGATAAGGCACACTTTAAGTAAAAACCACTGAGCGTGTAGGGAGAGCGGTAACTCACAAAGATATTTCATAAAAAGAAATTTTTGATATTTACCGAAATTTATTTTTGATTCTTTTATTTCCATAAATAATTATGCTGGTTCCGTACACTTTAATATAACAGTACTAAAGGTTAAACTTTACATTTTTGATAAAATACATTTAAACCATAGCCAATATTATTTCTAATAAGTTAATTAGATTAACGATTTTATGTGAAGGAACTGTTATCTTACATCCGAATTTTAATTAATAATCACCTAGCCGCACACCACGGCGTTCGGAGCAAGGAACAGGGTAGTGTGGGGCCCCCACCCATTAAATAAACCCAACGTGCTTCGTATCTCTGACTGTACCGGCGGACCAATAGTTATGTGAAATTACTGTAGTGGCCCGGCAGCAGCTTACCCTTTTGGGTACCCTATACTGAGTGACACTTCCTCACACCTCCGTGTGGCGTGCATTCGTGCCCGGAGGTCCTACACCCGCAGTCGGCGGCGCAACCGCGATGGGGAGCGGGAGGGCCAGCTATACGAGGCGTACCGCACTTCGCGGGCCGCGTTCAAGTTGGCCATCTGCCGCGCCAAAACTGAGAAAAGGCAGGAGATGCTGGATGGTCTCAACCGTGACCCCTGGGGTCGCCCGTACCGAGCCTCCTCACTGAGGTGGTCGAGGGCCTATTCTCACGACGGGCGGAGCACACGCCCCCGGTCATGGCATCGCCAGGTAGCGACCGGGAGGCCAACCTCAGTGTACCGCCCGGCACGATTATGCGCCTGATGGCCGCGTCCGCGGCGGTCGTCGCTGGCGGTGGATTGCTGTTGGCAGTGTCGCTCGACATCGCCAACGCATTCAATAGTCTGCCATTCAGCTGCATCAGGGAGGCGCTCCAGTATCACGGGGTGCCTGCATACCTGAGGCGGCTGGTGGCGGACTATCTTGAGGGCCGCAGCGTTCTCTATGAGAGCCGCATAGGGGACGTTGTGAAGAGACCCATGTCGTGCGGTGTCCCGCAGGGTTCGGTTCTAGGGCCGCTCCTGTGGGACATCGATTACGACTGGGTGCTACGATGTCGGCTCCCCCCTGGGCTGGCGGTCATCTGCTATGCGGATGACACGCTTGTCGTGGCCCGGGGCGGAAACTTCGAGGAAGCGGCGTTCCTGGCCACCTTAGGGACCTCGGAGGTGGTCAGGAGGATCGGGGCGCTGGGGCTTAGGGTGGCCCTGGACAAGTCGGAGGCCCTACTTTTTCATGGGCCCCGACGTCGGCCACCTGCTGGCGCCTCAATCACGGTGGACGGGGTCCAAATTGGGGTGAAGGCCCAGATCAAGTATCTGGGCCTGGTGCTGGATGGGCGGTGGCGCTTTCGCGAGCACTTCCGCCAACTGTCCCCGAGGCTCGTCGGCGCAGCGTCCGCCCTTGCACGGCTTTTGCCGAATATGGGCGGACCCAACAATGCGTGCCGACGGCTTTATGCGGGGGTAGTCCGGTTAATGGCGCTGTACGGTGCACCTGTGTGGGCGGAGTGCCTGGACGTGCCGAACAGGGCTCTTCTGTGGAGACCACAAAGAGTCGTCGCATCCAGGCTCATACGTGGATACCGCACGGTGTCGACGGAAGCGGCCTGCGCGTTGGCCGGAACCCCCCCGTGGGACTTGGAGGCGGAGGTGCTCGCCGAAGTGTATCGGCGGACGTCGCAAGAGCGAGAGGTGGGTGGTCGTCCCCCACCCAGGGAGGCGGCCAGGTGGCATGGCGATGCCCGCCGAGCTGCCATGGCCAGATGGAGGACACGGCTGGAAGCGCCCCGAGCCGGTCTCTGGACCGTAGGGGCGCTCCAGCCTGTGTTGGACGAGTGGGCGGGGCGACGGCACGGAGTCCTTACCTTCCGACTGGTGCAGATGCTGTCGGGGCACGGTTGCTTCGGCAGATATCTGCACATAGTTGCAAGGAGGGAAGCGACTCCGGGCTGTCACCATTGTGGCTGCGACGAGGACACAGCGCAGCACACGCTCGAGTCGTGCCCGGCTTCGGGCGGGCAGCGCCGTGATCTCGTCGATCCACATAAGTCTCGTGAACACCACTTTCAACATAAGTGGAAAATCAACGTCTGGGTTGGCATTATCGGTAATAAATTTATAGGCCTGTCTTCTTGCCAGACCGGTTGAATGGCGAGAATTACTTGCAGCTTTTAAGAACGACTTTGGAGGAAGAATTTGAAACCCTGCCTTTGTACTGACAAACTCCTTGTTGGAATATCATATCCCGATATACTGATATCGGGATATGATATTCCAGCAAGATGGTGCACCGGCTCATTATAATCGTTCTGTGCGTGACTATCTCCAAGGCCGGTTTCGTACATGGATAGGACGTGCCGGAACAGCTTCCACGATCTCCGGATTTGACACCTATGGACGTTTTTTTGTGGGGGTATTTAAAAAACATTGTTTATGCTGCTCAATGTCAAACGGTGGACGAAATGCGTAATAAAATTGTGGCAGCATGTGCTAACATAACACCGGAATTCTTAATACATGCGACGGAGTTAGTGTCGGGTCGCGCTGAATTGTGTATTAGAAGGGAAGGACGGCTATCGGACCGTTTCTTTAGTACATCTAGAAAAATGGTATCTCTATTAATATTTATGTTGTGTTAGTGATAGAAGTAAAACTTCTTTATTTATTGGCTTAAGTATTTTAATTTTAGGAATTAAAGTATCTAACACGTTTTGGAGTTATGTATGTTAGACCGTTCAAGAGTATTCAGCCTTATAAGAATGCAGTAAGATTAAAAATTCTTTAATAAAGTAATTAAAAAATTTGGCGGTGGCGCTGTCTGACTGCGGCGAAACTAGAGGTTACGCTAGTAATGTTATAGCGCATGGCGGTCATACAAACAGTCCTATAGAAGATATTAAAACTAGTACAATACTAAATACCTACCTACGCAGTTAAACTGTGAACCGACACATCACTATTGAATAGAATAGTTTAACTTTTAGTTAATGCAATGTAGCTATCTGAACAAAGCTAATATTGCTTTGTTAGTAAAATAGTAAACCAGGCATTCACTAATAATTTATGACAATAACACGGGTTAAACTACGAGTGAATATCGCTTAGTTGGCATCTTAATAATCATCATCACCCTAACCTTATCCCATTTTTTGTAGAGGTCATAGTTTGCTAGTAAATCAAACAACACAACACAAACACAACTATCTAACAGCTTATAGCTCGCGATCAGTGCTCACCCTTATGGAACTGAACTAATCAATGAAACCAAAAGTATCAATGAAAACTGAATTGGTAGGGTGCGCATATCGAACCACCGAAGGAATGTAACATAGTTCCAGTGGCCCGCCAATAAAGGCGGAGAGACGACATACGGCGGGTTTCTTTAGTGGGTGCAGGCCTCACACTACCCTGTTCGTTACCCCGAACGACGGGGTGTGCGGTTAGGAACATTTTTTCCCGCCTTAACAAAAAAATAAAAAATAAAAAAAGGGTGCGCATATCGAAGACAATATTTTGAGGACTCGGTACAAATGTATGAGATTTCAAATTAAAAAAAAGAGTCTTTTTTTGTTTGAATATTTGTTTAAGAATCGCTAACTCTATAATGACCTTTTCTACTACATATATAAAAAGAAACACATTGTATATATGAAAATTTCTAGATATTTCTAGGGCTGCGTCATTATTTGGTAAAAATCTTAATTGTAAAATTAACCAAACGTCACCCAAAGACGTTAAGTATGATGTGTTATCGAAATTAGCAGTCAGGAGCAATTGTCAGGATGGCTGAATTGGTAAAGCATCTGGACGGTATCCAGAAGATGCAGGTTCAAATCCTGCTCCTGACTGTTATTTTCGATTTCACATTTTTCACTTTGTGTTTAATGTAAAATTAAGTTTACCTGGTCGGTATATGGTATGAAAATACTTCCGACAGATGGCGCAAGCGTCACCCCAGACCTTGGGAATGAATGTGTTATCGAAATTAGCAGTCAGGAGCAAGTGTCACGATGGCTGAATTGGCAAAGCATCTGGACGGTATCCAGGAGATGCAGGTTCAAATCCTGCTCGTGACTGTTCTTTTCGATTTCACATTTTCCACTTTGTGTTTAATATCTTACCCCGTGTTCATCCTTCAAAGTACAGTTCAACTTCGTGTGAAGTGCATTTTTCAACTTATTCACTTGGCTTAGCCTCACTAGAAAAAAACAAACTTAGAATCTATTTGCGCAATGGGTGTTCCATTCAGTGAGACTTTTCAATGGAATCAAAAAGAAATTCCGGGTCATGTATTCAACCACGAAAATCGCAGCACTTCGCCACTCCCTCTTATGTCTTTTCACCTTCTATAATATTTTCGTTCCTTTTTTCCAACCCATTTATGCCAGTGTTGGGAACAGGATTCTCCTCGGGTTGGCAAACTTCACAAGCCCTTGAGAAAACCTCTCAGACACAAAGCTTTCCATATACGTTTGTCGCAGCATGAATGGGCTGGCTTAACCGGAGAAGTACTATATTGTCGCTAGCGTCTATAGGCTACGGTAACCGCTTACCATTAGGTGTGTCCTATGCTGCCGCTGGACCACTGAAGCAATATAACATAGTTCCAGCGGCCCGACATAACGGGGGAGAGACGGCACACGGCGGGCTTATTTAGTGGATGAGGGCCCACACTACCCTGTTCGTTGCCCTGAACGACGGGGTACATTTTATCCCGCCTAAAAAAAAGGTGTGTCCTATGCTTGTTGCCATCTAGTATTAAAAAAAAATTAAAAGTAACGTCAAGTGCTTAAAAATAAAACCAGAAATAAAATTTTGTAATCTAATATTTGACTAAGACTAGACATAGTAGCCAACCTCACTCTGTTCAAGGATAACAATGGACAAGATAAAAGTAAGCAGGTAGTGGAGGCTTACCACCAGCGTTAGCGATGTGTTTTATTTTAAAGATGACAGAATGCCCAGACGAGTAAGCAGCTCGCAGTGCGGCGGGCTCTCCAAGCGCCCGAATTTGCCCCGCGCACATTATCGCTATACGAGAGCAAAGGGTTTCCATCTCATCCATGCTGTAAAGAGATTTCTTTTTCAAAATCTGCCGTCATTCATAGATGATACGTCAGGCTATTAACGTTCACTATTGGACACTGTGTTGTCCTATACGCGGTCACCACTCGAGGACCTTTCTTACCCTGTATTATTTGTCTTTTCACCGAATGTTGTGGCCTGCCCACTTTATTTGAATGGGGTTTTCGTTATTAAATACATATTTTTCAGGAAAGCTTTTAGTATACAATATATTAAAATCTGATGAAGATCTTTGCAGAGAATGAGAGTTTCATTCACTGAAGGTAATACTTTGAAAATAATTATTTAAAGTCAGTGCATAGGTTAAGAAAATGATGCGAGTTCCTCCTGAAAATCCACTTCAGCGTAATATGTTAACACACCTATGTGATGTGATTATGATAGACCGTTGATGCTTGAGTGCTTTCCGCAGCGCACCCCAGAGTCGTCTCCTCGCGGCCACATCTACTCCCGTGCTAGGCTCGTCCAGGAGTGTGAGAGGTGCACCGCTACATAAAGCAGCCACAGTACCCAGACGTCTGACGCAACCACCGCTGTATGACTCCACGATACTATTTGCGTACTTCTCTAAACCTAGGTAGTGAACAGTAACCAGATTATGTTAGTTGTAGTGGTAATGCTCGGGCCACACTAATTGGAAACGCCGTTAATTATCGCGATGATGCACGTTTAACGTTGGTGTAGCCACGAATTATCGTGAGAATTCGACACCGGCATTCACATTGCCGTTTACCGTGACGTTAGGCGATAACTTTAATCACCCGAATGGTTGCGAAGTGGTTCGCCCATAACATTCGTTCCCGTGGGGGCGAAAAGGGGGCAGCGGAAGGCTCTTTTATGACAAGTGATAACCTGTTGTCTCTGCCTACCCCTTTGGAAAACAGTCGTGAATCTATGCAAGTGTGACGAGTTTATTAAAATAAATCAAAAACGAATTATAGGCAGGGTTTAAACTTGCTTGACCTCTGAAGTAATTGCATATTATAACATGTCATTGGTCTCCAAGTAACTATATGCGGAGAGACGGCACTCGGCGGATTTATTTAGTCGACGGGGGCCCCACACTACCCTATTCATTGCCCCGAACGACGGGGTGTGTTAGGTACATTTCTTTCCGCCTAAACGAAAAACGAAGGGAATTTTGAATGCATCATCTGGATTACCGTTCTAGACGTTCTTCCAACTAAGCTATCCTAACATCCACTCGAACGAAATTTCAATAACACACTCCTTCTTAATGTTTTGGGTGACGTCCGTGCCATAATTCGGGCTTATTTGCATACATTGTACCGACCAGGTAAGCTTAATTATTATTATTATTATAATAAAAATAATACCAATTGATGTCGTGACCCTTTAATCGGAACTCTGCTGAACATGTCAAGTGCTTTAACAGATACAAGAGAGATACAGAGCGTAGAAATCTTGCAATGCGATCTCACCCTTTTTTTTGTTTAGGCGGGGAAAATGTACCTAAGCGCACACCCCGTCATTCGGAGCAATGTACAGGGTAGTGTGGGGTCCTCGTCCACTAAAGAAACCCGCCGTGTGCCGTCTCTCCGCTTGTGTTGACGGACCACTGGTATTATGTTGGATTACTTCAGTCAGTGGTAATGCGACCTCACCCTAGCAAATTTAAAGTTTAAAATACTTTGAAATATATGTGGGAGAAAGACTGAATGAAACACAAACATAGGCTTTTAAATATATTATGTATAGGGGCATAACGTTGTAATAGGAATAACAATCAGCAGTTAAAGTAGATAATAGCTATAGCAACATCATTTAGCTGTAGGTATTTTTAGGCACCAAATATTAAAACAAAATATAGCAGCAAGATAACGACATAATAAGGACACAATAACCAATAAATAGAATATAAATAGTCACCTGACAGTTCAGAGCTCCGTGTGGTGCCGTGTCCGCGGTTGGACAACTTCTGATCTGTCTGTTTTTTTTTTTTTTTTATTGTGTGACTTTGGTTGTTAGCCTCAGACGGCTATGACAACCTTACCCGGACAATTGGTGAGCGCAGAGGGCTCTCAACCCGATTGATCTGTCTGTGGCGCTCTGAGCGTTTATATAGGCGAGCTCACTGATGGCGGGGAGTCGTATGACGTATTAGTCAATTCAAATACCGTAAGTGTTTGAAAAAACCTTATAAATCAAAATAAATTGATCTACAAAACTTATAAATAATTCTATCTCCCACACGGCCATTCTGACGAGCAGCCAATATGGCTCGTGAATAACAAAGCAATTTATTAAATCACATAGTTTAATTATATCATCAGTGGTTCAACCCACATGACTCGGTGGTTCAAATCACATGAACACACAACTAGAATTGGTTCAATTCACATGACCAAAACATTTCAGTCAATTCACATGACTTAAATTGGTTCAATTCACATGACCATAACATTACAGTCAATTCACATGACTTAAATTGGTTCAATTCACATGACCATAACATTTCAGTCAATACATATGACTGTATCACAACTAATATCATATATAACACATTTTAAAGTGTTCACTCGTGGCAACGATGTACGTTGGCCAGTCGCTAACATTGACACGAGCATTCACCAAAAATGTAAATAATAAATAAGTATCCAACTTATTCTAAAGTAACTGCTAACTCCTTCCCCATGTCTGGTGCTACAATACGTAAATTATCGTGCGATACGTATAGTTCATGACCAGTTTCATGGACTCTTACAGTATATCTATCGTTATCTTTTACTTGGGTAACAACACATGGACCCCGTTATCTTTTACTTGGGTAACAACACATGGACCCGGATACTTGCTATCTAATTTATTAATTGAGCGAATATTTTGTTTGACTAAAACTACATCGCCGACTTTAAATGGTACAACTTTAGATTTGGTTTTGTCAAAATTTTCTTTCTGCATCCTTGCTTGTTCATCTAACTTTTGTTTTGCGTCTAGTCGACAAGACTCAAGATCAAAGCATTGTAAGTCATCGGCTAAGGCTGATATAGCAGGAGAAGACCGATCGCATCCCATTAGTAGCCTGAAGGGAGTCTGGCCAGTGCTTTTACAAAAAGTGCTATTCATTGCTAACTGCACTTCGCCTACGGCATCCTTCCAACTTCTTCTGGAAGTGTTCTCAACTATGGTGAAACAGTTAGTCAAAACCTTCATTAAACGCTCCACCTGACCATTAGCACGGCTTACACCACTAGCAATAAAATGCATTTCTATAGACCATTGCTCACAAAAAAATTTAAGTTCTTTCCCAGTGTACGAAGCAGCCTGATCACATATAATACGTTTAGGAGTTCCAAAGATATAAATAAATTCTTTAAGACAGTTGACAGTTGCAGTTGCTGTAAGATTGTTTACGGGTTTCATGAAACAATACTTTGTGAAAGCATCTATGAGAACAACAGCATATTGTTTGGTTGACTTATTACCACTTAATTTGCCAGTAGTGTCCATATGTACAGTATGAAAAGGAATAGGTGGCTTATCAATTGGATGGAGAGAAACTTGACGTGAACCGGATTGGCTTTTAATAATTTTACAGATGAGACAATTATCGACATACTTACGAGTACATTTAGACATATTTGGGAACCAAAACTTTTCTCTAATTTTATCTAAAGTCTTTTCCCAGCCAAGATGCTTGACGAAATCGTGATAAAGTTGTATAATGTGCCAACGATAACTTTTTGGGACAAAAAGACATTTCTTAATCTTATTATCTTTTGTAGAAAATATGCGATAAAGTAGCGAATCTTTTATCTCATAACTGGAAGCTAAATCTTTAGAAATACTGCCATCGTTAATTGATTGAATTAAAGCATTCGATTCGGAATCATTGTTTTTTTCTATCTCTAACCATTCGCTATAATTTTGGACATTATTTATATTTAGAGTAATCGGATTACGACTTAAATAATCGACATGGGGTATGCGTTCGCCCTTTCGATATTCAATATCAAATTGGAACGATTGTAAATATGCCCACCACCTATGGACGCGAGGAAGTAATTCTTTTTTATTACGCGATACTTTAAGAGAGTTACAATCGGTCACTACTTTAAATGGTCTGCCTAGCAAATAATGGCGAAAATGCTTTATGGATCTTACGACCGCTAAGGTTTCCAACTCGTAGGAGTGGTAGCGGCTTTCTGTCTCAGTGGTACGCATGCTAAAATACTCTACTACTCTCATTTGTTTATTATGATTTTGGAACAAAATACCCCCCAAACCTGCGGAGCTAGCATCCGTATGCAGCTCTACCGGCTTAGTTGGGTCAAATAATGTTAGGACTGGTTCGGAAGAGAGTAGTTTAAGAATACTATTTCTAGCTTGATCTTGTAATGATGTCCAGTTCCATTTGACATTATTCTTAGTTAAATTATACAGAGGGATCATAATTGTTGAAAAATTTGGAATAAACTTCCTAAAGTAACCCGCAAGTCCACAGAATTGGCGTACTTGTTTAACCGTTGTTGGCATAGGAGAGTTCAAAAGAGCTTGAACCTTACCAGGGCTTGGTCTTACTTGACCATCGGAAACAATTCTGCCTAAATATTCAATTTCGGTGTACAGAAATCTACATTTTTTAAAGTTAAGTGAAAAGCCGGTCTTTTGTAGGGCATCAAGGACTCTACTCAGGTAATCCAGACCTTGCTTTTCTGTTTCAGAAAAAATAACGACGTCATCAATATAAATTAAAACAAATATATCTATGAATGGTTTCAATGCTGTATTGATAGCCCTCTGAAAGACTGATGGAGCATTACATAGTCCAAAAGGCATACGTAAATATTCGTACTGCCCATCGGGAGTAACAAAGGCTGTCTTCTCAATCGAATCTTTGGCGATAGGGATTTGGTGGAAACCTGCCGCCATATCTAATACAGTAAAGTACCTAGCTTTTGTCAGTTTACTAATGTGATCGTCAATTATTGGAAGTGGAAAGTGATCACGAATGGTGTTACTGTTGAGTTCTCTATAATCGACACACATTCGGTCACTTCCGTCTTTCTTTCTGACCAATAAAATAGGACTTGCAAAAGGGGAATTACTGTCTCTTATGATATTGTGGGCTTTTAGGTCTTTTATCAATACCTTAACATGTCCGCGTTCGGCTGGAGCTAAGCGGTATGGTCGCCTTTGTACTACTTTATTGTTATTTTTTAATCGTATTGTCAATTGACCTGTTGTTACTTGAGAAACCGCATTACCAGACGTGAATATATCAGAATATGAGCTTAATAAATCGCGTAATAGTTTTTTGCTCTCGCTACTTATTTCAGAATTTAAATTCATGGAATTGAGATCAATTTTACTAACGCAGTTAATGATATAAGAGTTTAGGGAAATTATAGCGGCATGTTTTGAAAAGGTGACTTGAATACCAGGAATTTCAAAAAGATTTTGACCAAGCAAAACATCGTACTGTACAAATCTATCAGGAACTAATATAAAGTCTAATTCAATGTGAAGGCCATCAACACACACCATACATGACTTTTTACGTGATGAACTAAACGAATTATCTCCAATACCTCGCAAATAAATAGTCTCATAAGTGATTTTGCCTTTGACAGAGTCACCTACCGTTTCACGCATAAGGGAACATTCGGCACCACTATCAATAAGACAAGAATAATCTTTACCGTCTATTTGAATGTTATGTAAGTTTCTGTTTGTGGTGATCAATGAATTTATATTAGTTGTTTTCTCGTCTTTAGCACTATCATTTAGACGACGAAAACAATTGTCGAAACTGTGACCTTTCTTTTTGCAAAAAGTACACATCGGTGGTAATAAGGCCTTAGCCGTCACTGGTTGGAAATTATTAGTACTGAGCGATGATTTAGAAAAATTTTGACTAGTCAATAGGGAAGTATGGCGTTTATTATTTATATCCGAGCGACAATCTCTAAGCAAATGGCCTAATTTGTGGCATTTATGACATCGTTTTACTTTATCCATTGTTGGATTGGGCTTTGAACGCTTTGATGAATTGTTATCAGGCTGTTCACTGGGTCTCTTTCGCTTGTAAGAATTTAGATTTTGCATTAATTGTGGCAAGTTTTTTGGTGTAAGTCGTAATAAATCGGAGCGCATACGAAAGTCGGACATACCTGAAATAACTGCTTCTACCAAACGCTGATCAGTCATCTCTACGCCAATCACCTTTTTTGCCAACTCCCATTTCCGGGTCGCGTAGTCGGCGAGATTCGCAGCCTGGTCACTGGTGTACTCCATAAAAAGCGTTAAATCGTCATAGTAGCGAGCCTCATCTGCAAACGTTTCAACAAGGCCATCCTTGAGTTCGGTCCAATTCGTTATGGTGGAATAATTGCGTCTGGCCCAGTCTGCCGCACGCCCACGTAAGTTTTTCCTAGTCAAATTTAGGATCTCTCTATCCTTTAACTCGTATTCGGTTTTCAAATCTTCAACGATACGACACCATACCTGGATGGTATCGGTTCGGTCATCGGGATCGAAAATAGGGACGTAAATGTGTTCGAGACTCCGCATCCGTGGAGTAAGTTTGGTAGCCGGCTGATTAAACACTTTAGCAGTGGTCTTAATTAAATGTGTCATCATTTCTTTCATCATGTTTTGCATAAAATCAATAGGAACGGAGTTTACTTCCCTGAAATCGTGACTGTTGCTGGTTCCAGCTGAAGTACCAGGAATGGGCTGGTTATGTGTAGGTGAAACTCCTCTCGGTGGCGCGTTGTCGCTGGCTGGAGGTGGTTCACTCCTATGCCCTGTATTGTAAGCCTCATAGTGGTTCCCAAGGGACCCGAGGATGGGCGAAGTTGATCTGGTATCCGTGCGGACTGTCTGCACTATGTCCGTAATGGTTCGATTATTGTGACACTGCTCCCGATTGTCGCACTCAAGTTCAGGATTGTCAGTCATCTCCTTAAACCTGACATCACAACATTTTCACGAGTAGGCGCATGATGGATTACGTTATCCCACTTCTGATGTGGGAGAAAGACTGAATGAAACACAAACATAGGCTTTTAAATATATTATGTATAGGGGCATAACGTTGGAATAGGAATAACAATCAGCAGTTAAAGTAGATAATAGCTATAGCAACATCATTTAGCTGTAGGTATTTTTAGGCACCAAATATTAAAACAAAATATAGCAGCAAGATAACGACATAATAAGGACACAATAACCAATAAATAGAATATAAATAGTCACCTGACAGTTCAGAGCTCCGTGTGGTGCCGTGTCCGCGGTTGGACAACTTCTGATCTGTCTGTGGCGCTCTGAGCGTTTATATAGGCGAGCTCACTGATGGCGGGGAGTCGTATGACGTATTAGTCAATTCAAATACCGTAAGTGTTTGAAAAAACCTTATAAATCAAAATAAATTGATCTACAAAACTTATAAATAATTCTATCTCCCACATATAGGTACCTACGGTAGGTAACCTAGTTAGATAAATTTTTACTTACCAATAATGTCTATCCAGGCCTTCACGTCTTCTTTGATTTGTTTGTCATTAAGGCCACGGAGGGTCGTTATAAGCGTCAGATTCTGCTTTCCAGTTAAAAACATATCCAGACCAAAAAATTGTGGACAATAACTCAGTGTTTGTAGGTACTGCATCAAAAACGTGTAATGAAATATAACGTTTTAAATTTTAATATTAAGAAAAAAGATTTTATTATTACTATAGCAACGAAATAACGCGGCAACTCAAGCTTAACATCTTTATCGTGTTTTCGTATTTAGATATTACCTATACGGCAACGGCTCTAGGGACCAAAAATGTTTCTGTTACTTTCTAATTTAATCATAGGTATTATACATACAACGGATTCCTTTAATATATACATGCTAAACAATTTTATTGCACGCCTCATAAGCAAAGCGTTGAGGTGGGTACTATTCTCGTTTTAAGCAGAACAACTGATTTTTCAAAATTAAAATGTCTCTATTTATCATATATTGCGCTTGTAAAACAATATACTACTCTGTCAAGAAAGTACCGGGAAAAGATCAATAATACTCAAAAACCTTGTTATTCATCCAAATTTATTTTATCACCTTAAATTATGCTCCTTCAGAAACGATAGACTTACGCCAACGAATAATCCAATCATCAAAACATTTTTTAAACGCTGTTTCCGGAATTGAGTTCAGTTCTCGCTGCGAATTCTCCTTTATGACTTTTACCGATTGAAAACGGATGCCACGAATTGGTACCTAATTTGAGTTTAGGAAGAAGAAAGAAGTCGGCTGGAGCCATATCTGATGAATATCGTGGTTGCTCGATAGTATTTGTTGAGTGTTTGGACAAAAATTCATTCACAATGATGGCCTTGTGCGAAGGCGCATTATCGTGGTGCAAAATCCAAGAATTTTCTTTCCACAAATCTGGCCTTTTTCGTCGAATTTGCTCTCTTAAACGCCGCATAACGCTCAAATCTTAGATTATTGATATATCCAGATGGAGCATAGGCGTTGTAAACGCGTCAAAAAAAATTGGGATGAACTTTTCATCCCAATGTTGTTCTATGGCTGTGAGTGTTAATCGTGACGTCACTTGACAAGGTCATATCCAGGAGCATTAGAGTGTCATTTAAAATGTCAACGTGTGTAATTACAGTGTGCCGAAACTACAAAATTCGGAAAATGAGCACTAAAGATATCTCTTATCATCGGTTAGTAACATTATTTCATACAATAACTGCCTAAATAAGTCATTTAAATATATTAATTTTAGTTCGTATTTTTTATGTGATACCAGCTTATGAACTTAAATTTCCCGCGTAATCTTGCAAAGTTGATGATATTTTATCAACAGAGAGTAATAGAAATATTACCTAACATAATGATTAGCGCTTTTAATGGATTCATAAAGCTGCACAGTCGTCATTTTCGGAATTAGTTACAATATTACTATTTCTAATATTATTATTTATTTAATGATGAAGATTGTTTATATTTTTAAACTTATAATTGTCGTGGGTTATAGTAGTATCTCATTAAAGAAGAGGTTATGTATAGTATATATTTTTTATATATATATTAAGATTATGAGAGTAACTAGAAAGAGATAATTAACTACTACGAAACATTTTGTAGTATAAGAATGTCTTGAATCTATGATAATATAATTTTCAGATAATTTAATACCACCACTGAAATTGGTATCATTACGCACGCACACAAACACAAATTGCACAAGCGTAATGACAGCTGTCACGCACACTAGCATAATAAATCCCGCCCGATTTTTATGACGTTTATAAGAGTGATACTTCATCTGGATAAATTAATCTAAGGCTCAAATAATATTCTTTATTTACCGTTTGACCTTTTGGAAAGAATTCCGAGTGCACATTACCGCGATAGTACAAAGAAAACAGTCAACATGACTTTGACTTTTGATCGACTTTGGCGTGGTTTTATCGGTTTCGGTTCAGTTGGAAGTCGCCACTCCGAAGCTTGTCGACTAGTTTGCATGTCAAACTCGTAAACCCACGTCTCGTCACCAGTAACAATGCGTTTCATGAATGTTGGGTCGGAAGTGACTCGTTCTAGCATGTCCTCAGCGACTCTCATGCGATTGAGTTATTGGAGAAAATTCAGGTCTTTTGGAACTAGCCGAGCGGGAACATATTTCATACCCAAGTGATTATTTAAAATGGTACGGTTCGACTCGTGAGACACAGAAAGTTCGGCGGCTATCTCTTTCAAAGTTGAATGAGGATTTTCAGTCACTATTTCCTTCACTTTTGCAATGTTAACTTCAGTTGCAGACGTTGATGGCCTACCAGAGCGAGGCAAATCTTCCATCACATCTCGACTGCTTCTAAACGCTTTGTACCACTCATAAGCACGTGTTTTTGATAAAGTCGATTCACCGTAAGCCTTCTGTAACATTTTCAGTGACTCCGAACACGAAATTCCATTGGCGATGCAAAATTTAAGACAAACTCTTTGTTCGATGTTTTTGTCCATTATGAAATTCGCAATACATACTAGATATGATATAACTGAAAACAGCACTGTATGTAATATAAATAACAGATGCAACTCAAACTCCGCGCCAAAATGGATAACAGTTGTGCCAATCTAACAACAACAAAAAAAAACAAAAATTTGAATTTGGTACCATATACAAATCATTCATTCCCAATACTTTCTTGAGTGAATGTATACACACACATCCATCCATCCATCAGCCTTTCAACGTCCACTGCTGGACATAGGCCTACCCAAGAGAATACCATGACGGGCGGTCCCGTCATGGGGGATAATGCCGTAATCGCCACGCTTGGCAGGCGGGTTGGCGACCGCAGTGGATGTTGTTGATACTCGAGGGAGTGCTGCTGCCCACTCCCCCGGTATTCCCTCAGTCGGCTCTCACGACTCCCGTGGGTAGAGAGGGGTGGGAGAATTCTAAAGCCGGCCCCACACAGCCTATACACACACATATCAAGAAAAACACTATTTTTGACACGCATGATATTTTTTATGCCATTTTTGTTATTTAAACTAGTTAAAAAAACTGTTTAAAAAAGTTCTGTCTTGGACGTCCGTTTGTTGTAGGTAATGTATGCTAACACGATAACAACCGAAATACTTTACAAATTGAGTCTTTTTTTTTCTTTTTGACTTGAGTATAACTACGAATAGGGGCTGTATTCGTAGTATTACTTTTCACTGTCTGATTCGATTTGGTTTAATTGTTATTAAATAAACAAAAAAATACTGAATATTTACGCTCGACTCGACACTAAAACCAGTGCTATACCTTTCATGAGAACTATTTTTATGGACCAATATAGAAGTACTTCTTAAAATTAGCGCTAGATGGCGTATAAGACATGAAACCCACATTAGTACTTTTAAAAATTAGCGCTATCTATGTGATTTATTGAAGACTACTTAGTAAGACCAATACATTATTAGTTATCAAATAATTAATTTTATTGTGAAAAATTAAGATTATGGGGCGTGCAGTTTTGGATTTTCCAAAGTATTTTGGTTTTACTCTGGTGCTTGAAAAGCGACAATATATATCATAAGGACAATATAATATGAAAAAAATCAACGTCTTATTTTTAATATTTCTATTTTTTTTATTGGTCACACAAAAGTTAGTCAATAGCTAATATACTAATAAAAAAAATATAGGAAAATTAGATGACTAACAACTGAGAGGAAGGATGATAGGCTATCGTACAACACGGCGTTGTGACGTACGACACCTTTTTATGAACACCTTGGAGGGAAAGATGGAAGGAAAGCGGGAAAGAGAAAGGCAAAGGCTACATGAACCAAATAAAGAAAAGGTTGGTGTCAAGTATAAGGAGGTGAAAGAGGCTGCTCCTAGATCGAGACAGCTGGAAAGAGCTTCATTAGCTGCACCGACAAGGGTCTAACCCTTAAATCAAAAGAATCCTTTTCCCATAAAAAATGATACCTTAGTATCGCTTCTCTTCAGACGATACCCGTTGCCGTAGACATCGCCCCTCGTGGCACATTCTTCAACCACTAATATCTTGAAGAGTGTTGATTTGCCTGCACCGTTTAAGCCCAGGAGACCGAAACATTCTCCTAATAATTACACACATATATTACTCATTCGTGTTTACATAAATTATTAAATATTCTTATTCTACCCATTTAATGCGATAAGTGCGATGGAATCAGATGATTGTCCATCGCACCTACGATTTCCCTTTCTCTTTCCTTTTTGATGTGAAACGTCTAATGCGGTGGGTTAGACCAGCTGTTAGAAACAGTCAATTGATTTATTTGATTGTTTTAACGTCATCTGTTGACGAAAGTATGTAGCAAGGAAACTTGATTTCAATCACTAAACCCATAACAGTTTTAATTCGTCAATGGATAGCGAAAGGGCGCTTGCTAAAAATTATAGGTACAACAACATTCTCATTATAATAATAATAATACATATATAATAAATATTTATAATTTGAAAATAGAATTACGACTAGCCTGCTTTTTTATTTTCTTGCTCTTTAAAAAAATGATCTAATCTGAATATTATCATTATTTCTACAAAATAATTTCAATGTTTTCACATCTGCGAGAGATCCCGAACGGCTCATTTTTTTAATTACCTATGATGGTGGACGAGCCACGGCCGGATGGTAACTAAGTAAGTATTAACCGTCGTTTATACCTACATTCAATTATACGAAGAATATTGACTCTTTTTTTATACATCAATGACCGCTGCACACCTTTTCATTCCACATATGGAATGAAAAAGAAACGGCTATAGATATTTTTTGTTTCTTTCACAAAGGTAACTTAATAGCTAATTGTTTCTATGAGTAATAATTGACCATAGATTCAATTGGGAAGCTCGTACAGAAGCTTTAAGCAAAAAAAATAGTAGTTCCATATATGCACTATATAAATTAGCTCCCTTACTAAACATTCTGCGTACCATGGTTTGATTTCGCCTAATCTAAGATATGGAGTTATTTTTTGGGGGAACTCTACAAACAAGGAACTTATTTTTAAGGTCCAGAAAAGGTGCCTTAGAACTATGTTTGGATTATATCGTACTGACAGTTGTAAGACTTATTTTATACAATATAAAATATTAACCCTTCCATCAATTTATATTTTAGAAACTATAATGTTTGTAAAATTAAACCCTAATCTGTTTCCTCGGCTGTCTGATAGAATAGTTCGATATAGACGCGACAGTAAAAAGCTTTGTATTCATGATTCCAGGAGCACTCTTTTACAAAAGAGCATATTTTTTATGGCGCCACTCGTATTTAATAAATTGCCAAAACATTGGAAAAAATATTCTGCCATAAGAAAAAATAATTTAAAGTCTTTTATTAGAGAAAGCTTACAAGATATTTTCTCTATGATTGTGTCACCCCGCAATAGCCCAGTGTGGTACCTATGGTCTCTTTTATACTACGCGAGTGGCGAACAAGCATACGACCCACCTGATGAATATACTAACACTACTACTCGCACATCCCCATCTCCGAGGAAAGGGATAGGAGGTGGATAGGGTGGATAATAAGGAGAGGATAGATAGGATAATAAGGAGAGGATAGGGAGGGGGTTTGGGCCTCCGGCGCTCTCACCCACCTTACAAAACACAACGGTAAGATTAACTACCGTTGTTACACGCTGATTTTTGTGAAAGAATGGTAGGTACTTCCCCGATAGAACCAGACCATTCATGCTGGGATAAGCAAGGCTCTAGGTACCACTAGAAAGACGAACACGAAGTCTAACCTGTGGATCTAGCCAAATTGTATTCTATGATCGCTAACGCTAATAAAAAACTATTAAAATTTATGGAAATTTGACATCTAACGTTTAACGTGTCTTAGCGTTATAGATATTGTTAAAGACTTAGATAAATATAGGTTCTTTATCTATGGTTAAAGATGTCAGATTCCCATACATTTAAATAGTTTTCTATTAGCGTTAGCGACCATAGAATGCAACTTGGCTAGGCCTACTGATCTCTTTCTGAAATGAGACCATTCCCAACAAGGGGACGTAATAGATCGTAAAAAAAGCGTTAAGTAAGTCACAACATACCCTTTTTGACAGATAAGCTGACGCCCCTGACAGCTTTGAAACTTTTTGAAAATATTGACAGGTACTTCTTGTGTACATCGTGCACCAGTAGCGAGTCTTGCCTTATGGCATTTGGAGCTACCAACACAAACAAGTTAACTCGTTAGTACCATGTAAATGGTGAAGTGGTTTAGATACCTACCCATGCCGAACGTTGTGGTTTCGATACCCACGCCATGTGTTTTCTACAAATATTTCTTTATACTACATAGGTGGCGGACAAGTATACGGCCCACATGATGGTAAGCGTTTACCTTAGCCTATAGACGCTAGCAACACCAGAGGCATCTATCGCGCGTTGCCATCCCCAAGATAACGGATAGGACTCTTACGAAATAAAATGGTGGGAATACCTACCGCTGTTTCACGCTAATCCATTTGTTTTATTTTTTTATTCTTTTTTTGTGAGAGGGTGGTACTGCCCCGATCGAGAGGAACCCATTCATGCTGGGAGAAGCAAGAGAGCCACTAGAGAGGGTTTTTCTGTCTCTGAATGTAATTAGTGTCTGTTAAATTAAAATTTTGTACAGCCCCCGCGATACAAGGGTAAGTTAGTTATTTTCTAGTGCAGTGTTTTCTTTGAGAAATATGTATATATTTACTTTACTTCTGTATTCTCCAACATGGGGAGAAGTTGGTCTACTATAACACACACATGTATCTTAACATCTGTTAATCAAGTCCTATATACCCATGAAAATCGTATTAAAATACCTTGGGTAATTTTAGATAGGTTCGTGAATAAACAGAAACAAAGAAGATCTTACAGGTTTTTTTTTATACTTTGTAGGTGGCGAACAAGCATACGCCCACCTAGTAAGCAAGTTACCGTAGCCTATAGACGCTAGCGACATCAGAGGGAACACTCGCGCGTCGCCATCTCCAAGGTAAGGGATAGGAGTTGGAGATGAAGCATAATGGGGAGTCTCACTCGCTCACTGTACGAAACACAACGACAGAAGTACCTATTGTTAACGCTGATCTTCTGTGAGAGGGTGGTACTTCCCAGATCGAGCCGGCTCATTCATGTTGGGATAAACAAGGTTGTACCACTACAATCTTACCAAAGTGCTAGTGTTCCATAGTGCTTCTTTGAATTCATGGAATAACTTACGTTTACTGATTTCGTGTCTAACATATTGGCGTTCAGCGGCCACTGTTTCATCATTTACAACGGGTGCATCGTACTTGTAATTCGTGTTGAGTAACTTTTCCTTCAAGCCGTTAAAAAAACCTCGTTGTGCCAAAACTACCAGAATCTAAATATAAAACAAATAAAAAGAATTAGGTTTTTTAACGAGCTACATTATGAATGAGCCCTGAAACTCTACTTTATAATCATCATTAGGTAATGATGAATGATGATTTATTAGTTTTTCAGCATCCGCTGTTGGAGAAAGAACTCCCCAGGGCTCGAACAAACGTTTCGGTGCCTCCTCCATCATCCTAAGACTTATTTGAAACTAATTTATCTTTTATGAGCCTTTTGTAAACCTTAGTAATAGTTTGGACAATAGTCCCGCATTAACATGGTGGCGAAAAAAATATAATCGTGGATAGAAAGTCGATCCATATCTTCTAATGTGCTTTAGACGGCACATTAAAAAGTGGTTCCTGGCTGTTAAATTACAATTTTTGTTATGAGTAGGTAATATATAATATAAATGATACATGCATACAGAATAAATTCACACGGTACCTGTACATGAAACTTTGTGGGATCTATCCTTTCTATTCCTGTATCCAACACTATTTGCGTTGGGTATGTTTGGGTACAACAAATTGGAAACTAGGAGGGTTTTGACACTAGTTACATAATATTTTTAAATTATTGCGTGGTAAGATCACTAACCCAGTGTGCTAAAGGATGTGTGTCTAAACGTGTCGGATAAGTACGTGTCGCGACGGGGAAGACCGCGGTTATTGGCAGTGCGGAGGGGCCGGACGAACCTCCTAGGTAAAACACCAATGACGCGTGCCTTACATACACAATGAAATCGCGGAAAGGGAAGATTTATTTTCCTGTTCTCTGAATGAGTTCACAAAGGTTATTTTGCATAAGCTATTCCATGGGTAGTGTAATAAATATTGTTAATATATGGCCACGCTAACGATTTGGCCGTGTGGGGCCGGCTTTAGAATTGTCCCACCCCTCTCCACCCATGGGAGTCGTAAGAGCCGACTGAGGGAACTATATTTGGGGTAACCTATAATGTTAGTTATGTTGTGAATAAATAAATAAATATACTTTCCTATGCATTTAATAAAAAGCTATAATTTTACAAACAGACACTTCAATTTGATTTATTTGTATAGGTATTAGGTGTAGCAACGTTAGATATGAATGCCTTGTGGTCCCGTGGAGGAGTGCACGAGAAAGGCCGACCATCAGTCGAAACGTTTGATCACTTTGTCAACAGTTATAAAGATTAGGAAAAAAAATATTACCATTAAAACAATGGAGTGTAACACAAGCTTGAACATGCCCGATAGCGGGGAAAAGCCATCTAAACAGAAGTAGCAACGAGGTTTCTCACCAGCTGAAAATAAATGACCTTCATTTTACGTGGTCTTCGTAGATTTATGTAGATGATGTTATTACTTATGCTATTCGACTGAAGTTCTACGATTGCGATTCCCAGTGTGAAGCATATTCTTCACGAGTTATAACCTAGATTCTAAATTCAAAAAAATATGTGCATATTTGTACCCAATTGAGGAGCGTCTTTTCAGTAGAGATTATTTCTCATTTTGGAAAAACCTTAGGTATATCTAGTTCAATCCGCACCAAACCCTACGTTCTTAATGATTTTCAAGCAAATTCATAAGACAAGTGGTTACCGTAGCCTATAGATGCCTCTGGTGCTAGCAACACCAGAGGCAACACTTACATATCGCCAACTCCAAAAAAGGTATTGTAGGTAGAAATGGGAGGATTATAAGGATAGGATAAAGAGGGTGATGGTGCCCCCGGTGCTCTCCGTGTAAAGCACCACCTACTTACAGAATATTAGCGTAAAGTAGTATGAGATGTTCTTATAGTTTGGTTTTGCTGAATATTAAGAATACTGCCAGTCATACGACAGACTGTGTTATCCAACCTCTCAGGCCCGATAACGTGTAGGTACCACCGAAGGAATGTAACATAGTTCCAGTGGCCCGCCAATAAAGGTGGAGAGACGGCACACGTGGGTCTCTTTAGTGGGTGAAGGCCCCACACTACCCTGTTTGTTGCCCCGAACGACGGGGTGTGCGGTTAGGAACATTTTTTCCCGCCTTAACAAAAATAAAGGCCCGATAACGTGTGAGTTCTGCCAGTTGGTACCCAAGTCTACGACCAGTAATGCAATGAGTGATGACTGTGAACTGCTTGCTTCATTTAGTCACCTCGAACGACACACGCAGGAAAAATGGGATAACGATACTAGACTTTTTTTTAAAAACTACTTACCCTGCTAGTGCAGGAATAATCATTGTATCGCGGGGGACCACTCCGCTATCTG
Organism: Leucoma salicis; assembly: GCA_948253155.1. NCBI lineage: Eukaryota > Metazoa > Arthropoda > Insecta > Lepidoptera > Erebidae > Leucoma > Leucoma salicis. Next base: position 3,361,291 of record OX411820.1, on the reverse strand, counting down.
TGTAGTCACAGAGTGTGTGACTTAGTAAAATTTTCTTATTTGCCATTATTGTAGTCAAAAAGAGCTCATGCAGCAAAATATCGCGCCTTGAACTCGAACGAAGAGCTTCACAGGGCAATTTACGATCAACTCGCTGCGATGTCACTATTACTAAGCAAACTAGACCAACCACAACATTTCTGACTGCTTGTGCTATCCCAGCCATGTTCTTCCAAAATTATAGTAGGGCACATATCTTGTAAGTAGATACACCAAGCGTTTATGTTAGCAACGTGTATGCATTGGACCACAGATATCATCAAGACATATGGTGATACGATATATTCGCTTATCAATAAAACGTAGTACATCCAACCACGGCTTCTTATTTCGAAAATATAGCGCACCAGTTTTACTAAAGGAAGTAGAACACCTGCGAGTAAATTAACTTTATTAGAGTTAAGATTTATATCTGTAAAAGACAGCTTGCAATTTTTTGTTCGAATAATGCTCTTCATCTATCCATCCATCAGTCTTTCTTCTAATAGACCAAGATCTCCCCAAGAGAGCGACAGCGATGCCTGCTACATCCACTAGCTCTAAACAGACCACGTAAACAGTTCACCTGGCTCGAGATTACTCTATCTAGTCATTAGGAGGATAAACCCAAATGCTACAAAAACTGGGTCTCCTGAGCCAAGCGGTACTTCACAACAAGGCAACGACTTATGCTTTATAAAGCACAAGCACCTCCTCACGTGCAGTACTGCTCAAATCTCTGAGCAGGGGCACCAAAACTCCAGCTCAACCAACTTGATTGCTAAGGCGTATTCAAATTGTCTATGAATTCAATCTTACGGATGGAGTGGAGTCGCTGGGACAGCGGATAGACTTTAGATCTGTCGAATCTTTAATAGGGAGTGTTCTGAGAGAACTGTTTGAAATTGTACCAACGTCTTTTTACCACCGAACCAGAGATTTCATAGCAGAGTTCATCTACACTACTACTGGACGAGCGATCTTGTCCAAAACGGTTCGTCTTCAACACTCTTTTCAGCCGCGTGAAGGCTCTAAAATTAACTTACTGCTGTTTCCTCAGCGCTACGAATTATCCTTTTATCGAAGTTTGAGAATAGTACTTACGGTAGGCGGTAGCTTGGCTGGGCTCTTGTGGTTGCCAAAGTTCATGAGCGGTGGTTACAACTTACCATTAGGTAGGCCATCATCCATCACCGTTGGCAAAAAAAAACGCGACAGAACTACTTAAAGTACTTTTTTTTAAAAACTAGTGAGTTATCTATGACGCCCATTATAATAATTAATTATAATGTGTTATCGTGATTCGTAGTCCTGAGCAGCTGTCGCCATAGCTGAATTGACTATTAAGTATATTCAATTTCACATTTTCGCACTTTATGTTCAGAACAATATTGTTCTAATAACGTTGGCATGGTATGGACACTATAGATATAGACGCAATTATGGGCGCGAAAGTATATTCAATTTCACATTTTCGCGCTTTATGTTTATGAACAATATTGTTCTAATAACATTGGCGTGGTATGGACATTATAGACGCAATTATGGCCGCGTTCTACACATAGATGCTCTTTTTGGTCTAAAAACTAGACTAAAAAATACAATAAACGATCTCTTGCCGAATATTTTTTTAAATTTTGAACAAGTTTTACTTAAAAAGGCGGCTACATTTGGCGTGCGCACGCTACGCCGCTGACAATAATACGTGTAAAAGTGCAGCTCGTTACTCACTAAAGAAAAACAGGTAAGCAATGAGCACAAAATTAGTAGCTCTTTCACGGACAGCAAAGCTGATCAAGTACATGAAAGCGAGTAGAGGCATACAGCCTACCGTCACCAGCACTACGAAAGCAACTGAAAAAAAAAAACATAATCAACAGAATGCTTATAGAAAATTAGATGGAGCGTTGCTTGTCCCAGCATGTATAGTAGACGAGAATGAGGAGAGAGTCTAGGCCTGCGGTTCTTTGTCACCATACAAAACACATTAGGATTATCTACCGTCGTTACACGCTGATCTTCTATGAAAGTATAGTACTTCCGTCGTCAAGTCAGCCTATTTTTGCTGGGACAAGCAACACAATTTATATATTTTTTCCTACGATCAATTATAATTGTACTATGGTTAATCAAAAAGTCTAGCAACCCGCACTGGACCAGCTCGGCGGACCGGCCTGAATCGCTCTCACTGAGAAGAGACGACGTGTCCCAGTAATAGGTTGAAATAAAAGCCTAAGTTATGGTAATAGTGACGTACAGTTCGCGTTGATACTATAAACAACAAATGCGCGAGTGGTTCAATAGTGTAAAGGTCGGCAGTGACTACCGTAAAAGCGAACAGCTTAAAGTGTTGTAGAATAGATAATGCGTGTCTCTAGTTACATAGTTTTGTAGTTGCATAGAATCAATAGTTCAGAAGTATATTCAAAAATATCTTTATTCTTATAAGCTTATTATAATTAGCACTTAAAATCGTCAAGAATTCACTAATAATTAACAACGAGCGCCTGACATAGAATTGTATACTTAGTTCAAATAGTATATGAGTAACAGATAGTATCCGAATAAACAAATATAGTCTAGTTCCACTATTAGTAGGTAGTTATAGTTAGATTTATCTATTGTATAGTACAATAGTTTTAATTAGTATATAGAAACACAGAAACAATCATCTTATAATAGTATTATCTATATTCATAGTTTTGAAACCTATTTTAATAAAAGTTAGTGTGATGGTTGTTTTATTATAATAATATAGCCCTTATAGAGGCGTATCAGATACAGTAGCTGTTTAGTCTCCTAGTGTAATAGTTTAGTGATGGTATTGCTAACAAGACAGATAATAGGCATGACAGGCCATTTTGTAGAGCTATTATAGATTGTAGCTCTAATTTTACGACACCTGAAGGGTGAGAAGAGGTTGCTGTTCTGGGTAACAATAAATGCTGTATTTATTATCATTGTGCAAAGTGATTGGCAGGATAATTGTAAAGATATAAGAAAAAATTTAATAATTTATAGCACAATAAACAACCGTATAGTGAGACATTTGCCCTGGCTCTCGTTACGGTGACGTTGGGGACCATTTTAAGTAATACAGATTGCCTGTATTGTAGCTCACACCTACCATTGTCACCAATAGGAAGAATAGGTTAGTAATGCAATCAGTATAATCACGACTGTACAGTAATAACGGGGTTGGCAGAAGTCTCAGCGCTAGTGTGTCAATGATAGTGTTTTATTTCTCTGCTAAGACGGCTCAATGTTGCTTCAAGACTCACGTATAGGCGATAAAATCCATACAAACAATCAAAATGCAGTCTACTTGTCACGTACACTTACCTATAAAATCCTTAAGGTATGTATCATCTGTATCCAAACAATATGCTATTAATCCAGTAGGGAGAACGAGGGTGAGCAGAGTGAGGGTGACGTGAAACACAAATGTCACAGACCAGTACAGTTCCGGCGAACATCCGCTCATTATGTGGATGTGACGGGAGCCTGTCACCTTCTCACGGCAAGGTAGAACCACGCATTGGAGGATCGTGGATTGAATGACTGTAGACAAATAAAGTAGACATGTAAACCGATTCCCAAATATGCCCCTTTTTATTGGTTATGGTGGTATCGCCGAGGTTAAGCTATTTTCACTCGGCTGACAAACAGATGGGTGACCAAACAGTCGCCAGTTGTCCCCTTAGTTGGACCGTGGAAGTCAGGTGAGTAAATAGGTTACAGGATAGATCTGACCCCAATAACGCTAGGCAAATGATGATGATTATACCACTGAAGGAATGTAATATGGTTCCGGTGGCCCGCCAATAAAGGCCTAGAGACGGTACATGGCGGGTTTATTTAGTGGGTGAGGGCCCCACACTACCCTGCTCGTTGCCCCGAACGACGGGATGTGAGGTTAGGTAAATTTTTCCCCACCTAAAAAAAAACCAATTTGCCGTGTGGGGCCGGCTTTAGAATTGTTGAGACAATACCCCCTTTCTACCCACGGAAGTCGTAAGAGCCTACTGAGGGACTACCGGGTGAGTGGGCAGCAGCACTCCCTCGAGTATTAACAACATCCACTGCAATCAACCCGCCTGCCAAGCGTGGCGATTACGGCACTATCCCCCATTTCTTGGGGAGGCCTATATCCAGCAGTGGACGTTGATGGGCTGATGGATGGATGGATGGATGGAAAAAAAAGAGGATGATGATTATGACAAAAGAACCAGGACTCACCTGGTTGTCAGTGATAATTCATGGACTCAGTAATACCATGAATACTAGCAAGCCACTGCTCACCATTTCATGACTCAGATTTGAAATAACCAACGGATAGCTATCACGATACTAAGAGGGTGGTAAAAAGCATACGGCCCACGTGACGGTAAGTAGTTACCGTAGCCCGATAGCAACACCAGAGGCATCCCTAGCCCGTCGCCTACTCCAAGGAAAGGGATAGGAGGTGCAGAGATATTCTCTCAAATACTTATAAATGACATAGCTCTGTTTCAACTTAATAATATTTATAATGGTTTTGAACACGAAAAGTACATGCAAATAAGCTGCAGGTTCCACCCCGCCGTCATAAAAAAGGCTATTACCAAGCAGATGAATATAAACTGTAAAAAGAAGTGGTTACACTGTATCGTCTGGTTTCATAGATACTTACAAAAAACAATAAACAGCGCCCAGGTTAAAGAGCCCAGAACATCTTTAGGCTTTGTCCCAGTGGTTCGTGGGCTGATTCCAATTGGATGATTCTGTGTGTATATCCAGCCGATCGGCCAGTGAAGAGACCGCATCGCCAGCAAGTTTGACAACATGTTGAGTGCTACGGGCGCTGCGTGACGCACTGCCGTTGTATAATGTATCTGGAGTTAAACGAAATCCATTACTAAGAAATATGTATGTACCTATATTTTTATTCTAATACTTAATCTGTATTTACCACTAGATATGCTCAGCTACTTTAAAGAACAAATCATTTCTAAAAGTGGAAAAAGGAAGCTTTACTGCGAGCAGACTTACAACCTGCGTCCCATCCAATCCAGGAAGTGCTCGCTAAGCTATCGCAGTAGTAACGCTAAGTGATTTGTTCTTTAGAGAAACATGTAACTAACTGTTATTGAATAGGTACTATACAGATAGTAATGTTTTGTTGGGTTTATCTCCACACGAAACATTAGAATGACTTTTGAAACAATACAAATAAAAACACGAAAAAAATAAATTAATTTAATTCTCTCACATATAGTTTTATTTAGATATTTTTATATATATTTTTAGCATTTGACATGCTTAGCACTATACATTAAACACAAAGTGAAAAATGCGAAATCGAAAATAACAGTCAGGAGCAGGATTTGAACCTGCATCTCCTGGATACCGTCCAGAGGCTTTGCCATTTCAGCCATCCTGACAATTGCTCCTGACTGCTAATTTCGATAACACATCATACTTAACGTCTTTGGGTGACGCCTGCGCCATCTGTCTGAAGTATTTTCATACATTATACCGACCAGGTAAACTTAATTTTACAATTAAGATTTTTACCTAATAATGACGCAAACCCTATAAATATTTAGATATTTTTATATATATTTTTAGCATTTGACATGCTTAGCACTATACATTAAACAAAAAGTGAGCAATTGTCAGGATGGCTGAATTGGCAAAGCATCTGGACGGTATCCAGGAGATGCAGGTTCAAATCCTGCTCCTGACTGTTATTTTCGATTTCACATTTTTCAATTTGTGTTTAACATATAGTTTTGTATTTTATTGCTAATGATTGCAGATTAGCCACGGCCCACCTGATGGTAAGTGGTAACCGTCGCTCATGGACTCAACTATACCGAGAATATTGTCAAGCCGCTGCGTACCATTTCATTTCTCAGATATGAAGTGAAACAATAAACGGCTATCTTTTGCTACAGCCAAAACACAATGACGTGCTTCATGCAAAATGTATGTAGGTAATAAATATTCTATATAAATAAATATTCACGGACATTTTCCCGCAACGTCCTCTGGTCCCAAACTAAGCTTAACGCTATGGGTACCAGATTACGGATATAATACATATACTACTTTTTTTTGTAAATACATACATATAATAGATAGAAAACACCCATGGTATGGTAAGTATAAAACAAAATTTATTGATTCTGGGGTAACCACCAAGACAACAACCAGTTTAAGTTAAGATCAATTTCTGGTGTTATCGCGGTGCGTAGGTACGTCTGTTGTACCACCGAAGGAATGTAACATAGTTCCAGTGGCCCGCCAATAAAGGCGGAGAGGCGGCACACGGCGGGTCTCTTTAGTGGGTGAAGGCCCCACACTACCTTGTTCGTTGCCCTGAACGACGTGGTGTGCGGTTAGGAACATTTTTCCCGCTTTAACACAAAAAAAAGGTATGTCTGTTGTGCATTCTACTAGAAGATTCTGGTTTATTCGTTTCATGTAGATACGCCACAAGTCTAAAAACAGTTACTACTAAATAAGACACTACCTAGGCAATATTATAACTAGAAGACTTAAAATTATTATGTACTTTCGCATCCGTCTCGTTGAGATCTATTCCTGCTAAGTACTTGTTGTACTCTAACACATCACTCTTAGCAAGCCGACGAATATCTGTGGAATATAAGTAAGTTAAACATAGACTTAATTCTTTAATTTTACTATTATCTCTCGAGCGTAATATGTGGGTAAGTGTGCTCATAACGCGCTACAAAAACGCAACCGGGACGCACTAAGGTTCAATGCATTAAGGTACAAAAAATTAAAGCACACTCCTTACACCCGATAGAAGTGCAACTTTTTAAACATACCTCGGTCTCGTTTGAATTTGGTTTCCTTTTCTTCTCTCTATATTATATTTTTGTTCTCTCTCATGTAACGAAATGTGGCTAAGGCCGATGCATTGTTAAAATTTCACATTCAATTCTCGCCTAATTTTCAAGGTCTAGGAAGTTTATCTTAAAAAAGGTGTAGCACATCGTAATCTGCGCCGTCTGTTTTTTGTTAAGGTGGAAATAAGTGCGCCTAACCTCACACCCCGTCGGTCGGGGCAACGAATAGGGTAGTGTGGGGCCTGCACCCACGATAAACCCGCCGCGTGCCGTCTCTCCGCATGTATTGGCGGACCACTGGAACTGTGTGAGATTACTTCAGTGGTCCGCCTGCGCCTTACCCTTTCAAGTACCCTCTATAGGCGACGATTCCGCATACAGCATCGCTCTGATGACGCTCAGCAGCAAGAGGTCCCCGCTTATTGCCGCGACAAGTTCACAGCGCGCCACAGTTGCAACCATTTGATATTCATGTTGATATCGCTCATGTAAAAATACGACTTACTCCGTGACCGCTAATACCATGCAGTGACAAATCATCATTAAGTAATACCATATAGTGTAAATAGTTGTAAAGTACTTACCATCCTCAACATTATTAGTACTTCGGAAATCTACGCTAGGGTAAACATCATTCATCGCCCTGAAAATGAAGCAGCCGTATAAGTTAAAAAACATAATATTATGTATTACCCACGCCATTAAAGAAACGAATCTTGGCAGCGCTAATCATTGCCTCTCACTCACTCGTTATACCTATCTTAATCACACACCTCGGTACGGCATGCAAAACTAATAAACACTATTTATTTTAAAAATATCACTGTACTTGCAAACCTGTTTTGTTGACGGTCCAACCTGTTAACATAAATACAAGCAGCTATTCTTGATTTCAAGCTATTTTATATCAGCTTGTCTCCCAGAGTTATCTCTGGAAAATATCTCTCTCAAATAATATTTAGTCGTGTCGACCCTACTAGGTCTGCGCATGGTTGATGGGCTCTTCCATCCCCATTCAAGGGCGTACTCGCATAAATTATAATACGTAGAGACTTGTGCCTACATTTACGACGAGTACTTGATTTATATTGGGTACCGTGCCGTGTGGGGCCGGCCTTAGAATTGTCCCACCCTTCTCCACCCATGGGAGTCGTAAGAGCCGACTAAGGGAATACCGGAGGAGTGGGCAGCAGCACTCCTTCGAGTATTAACAAAATCCACTGCAATCGCCAACCCGCCTGCCAAGCGTGGCGATTACGGCACTATCCCCCATTCTTGGGGAGGCCTATGTCCAGCAGTGGACGTTGAGAGGCTGATGGATGGATGGATGGATGGACTACCTACTACAAGTACTAGAGGCACAACGTGGCTTCAGGTGTAGAAGAGGATGTATGGATCAAGTGTCTTCTTTGCACAACATTGTGGAGAAGCGTTTACCTCTTGGCCAGAGGGTGCTCTGCCGTTTTGTGAATTTGAAGAAAGCATTTGACAAGGTTGTACGAAAGGAACTTTGGGGCATTTTGCCAGAGTATGGTATTTCTATCGTCTATTGCTGGTCATAGGCCTCCCGAATAGAGCGTCACAACGAGCGGTCAAGGCTGCCAGCTACTTATAAAAAAAAATTTTGATAATACTTGTCTGTTTTTTTCTGGTTAATCTCTGAAACAGCTATACCAATATTAACGAGATTTTCAATAGCAGATATTATAAGAATGCTAGGAGGAGGCTGATGTTACAAGGAGTAACTTAAGTTAGGATTTGTTATTCATTAGGGTAGGTAGAGCCTTGCTTATCCCAGTATGAACGGGCTGGCTTGATTGGGGAACTACCACAATCTCTCAGAAGAAGATCAGAGTGAAACAACGGAAGGTACTCCTGCAGTTGTTTCGTATCGGGGAGTGAGAGCGCCGGAGAATCCAAACTCCTAATACTCCATCTTCTATTTATCATCCTTCATCTCCAACTCCTATGCCGTCCCTTGGAGTTGTCAACGCGCGAGTTGATAGCATCTATAGGCTTCGGTAACCACTTACCATCAGGTGGGCATATGTTTGTTTGCATTACCATTATAAATAGTAAAATAAAATTCCACGCGGACTATAAATATAAATATATTCACGGAAATTTTCACTCTAACGTCCTCTGGTCCCAAACTAAGCTTAACGCTTGTGCTATGGGTACCAGATTACGGATATAATACATATATTACTTTGTAAATACTTACATATAATAGATAGAAAACACCCAGACGCAGTACAAATATCTGTGTTCATCAAACAAATAATTGTCCTGAGTGGGAATCGAACTCACGACCTCGTGCACAGAACTCGGTTACACTACCACGAGGGCCATCAAATTGGAAATTAATTGTAATATGTATTTTAGGTAAAAGTTGGAATTTTACGGATTCCCAGGGCAGGCTTAAGGTAAACCCTGTTCACAACGAGAATAATGTTTAACAACCTCCTAATACTTACCTGAATACGAAACTTTCATCCATATTGTCTTTGAACAAGATCCTTTTGTCTTGCCTGTCTAAATACATATCTAGGTTTATTTTTAGGGATTCATGTGCAGGTAGTTTCGCGTGCGAACTATTGCAAGAAGCTGTTAGCATGTATACCAGACACACAGGCAGTAATATTTGCTGAAACATCAACTTTTTTAAGAGAGTCTATGAATCCTATTATTGAACAATTAACGTACAAATATTTACGTCATGGATTTTTAAAAAAGTACTATATATTATAGATCTATAGTTTTTAGCATTTGACATGCTCCGCTACTTTTTTTTAAGTACAAATTATTTGTGAATAAAGAAAAAGAGATTTTTTGTACGAGCGGGAATCGAACCTGCGTCTTTTCCAATCCTCTAAGCCACTGAGCTATCTTACAGATCTTTATCTAGCCCGAGCGTGTTGGTACCACCATCTCCCGTGTAACCGGCCATGAAGCCCATCAATGCGTTTTGGTTGTAGCGGGAGATAGCCGTTTATTCGTATATTCTTTCATTTCAAATCGGTGAAATGATGTGTGAGGGTAAACATCAGATGGGCTGTAATGATTAAGGGGTGGTGACACATTATATTCTTAATCCGTCACCACGCGGACAAAATTTCGTATTAATGCACATTAGGTATGTAGACGCAATAGGTTTTTGGTGCCCTCGTAATCTTCTAACGCGACTTACCAGTATAAGGAACATCCATATTCTATAGTAAATAAATCTAAGTTGTCTTTTCCAAAGGACGATCAATTGACGCCAATACAGGTGGATACCCGTAAACGTCTGCTTCGGAGGCTCTAGAATAACATTCTCATATAACAAATTATTACATAAAAATCAATCGCAGTTGGTGTCAATTTGCCTAAGCATGTTAATTGCTAAAAAAAAATTAAACCAAGGTTTCATGTGAGTTGTTAGTGGTATAAACCACTAACAACTCACATGAAACCAGTAATAATGAATATAAACTAAACTTATCATCACGCCATCTCTTATGCCGGTTAGGCAAAAAGAACAAAGTGCCCAAAGACCCTATACTTGCATACATCTCTCGCTTCCTCAACATTCATAATTGTCTTCATACACACTTGCCGGATTCGGAGACTCCTGACTCCACTTTCAATACATTACTGATATGGTCTAGGTAGGTTAGTCTCGGTCTCCCCCTGTACCTACATCCTTCCCCTTTCGCATTGTATCCATCCATCCATCCATCCATCAGCCTTTCAACGTCCACTGCTGGACATAGGCCTCCCCAAGAATGGGGGATAGTGCCGTAATTGCCACGCTTGGCAGGCGGGTTGGCGATCGCAGCGGATATTGTTAACACTCGAAGGAGAGCTGCTGCCCCCTCCCGCGGTATTCCCTCAGTTGGCTCTTATGACTCCCATTGGTGGAGAGGGGTGGGACAATTCTAAAGCCGGCCCCACACGGCTTTTGGCATTGTATATCTTCTTAACCAATCGCTCGTCCGGCATTCTTTCCACATGTCCGAACTATCGGAGCATTCCCTTTCGCATTTTTACACCAATACTCTCTTTCATACCGACTCGCTCTCTTACGTCGTTACGAATGCGGTCAGTTAGCCTCCCTAAACAGATTCTCCGCAGAGATCGCATTTCGACCGCATTGATTTTACTCTCATGCTCCTTTTTGCATACCCAACTCTTGCTTCTACATTATAATGTTGCGACAAGCACTGCGTTCTGTATTGTGGCACGTGCCTTCTGGCTGAAGAAGAGTAAGAAATATGGTATTGTACTTCTTGGTTCTGTATCTATCTGTTCTTTCGTAGGAGCCAAGTTGCCGGAGAAAGTCCAATATGTAAGTTCAAACTCACCTGGCGCAGCTTCCTCATCGTCAGCTGGAGAATCATCTACGTTGCTGCATAGTCTACGAAATTTTCAAACAAATTAATGTTTCGTACGCATATCAACAACGTTCTATCACCGACTTTAAAGAACAAAGAAGGATTTCTATTTTTTTATCAATATTGTAGAGATTTATTTTATTTAATATGATGACAGACGAGCCACGGCTCACCAGCGGGTCTCGGGTCTAGTCTAGCCAAGTTGCATTCTAAGATCGCTAACGCTAATAGAAAACTATAAAAATTTTCTATTAGCGTTAGCAATCATAGAATGCAACTTGGCTAGGCCCACTGATGGTAAGTGGCAAACACCGCTCATGGGGTTACCAATACTAAGAACTACTAAGCCACTGCAGACCATTTGCATTCACGTGTGGGAATTTGACAGTGCCCTGCTTGAACGGTAAGTACTCCTACTGTTGGGTTAAATATGGGGAGCGAGAGCACTGTAGGCTTAAACCTCCGCCTCATACTGTTCTGTTCTTACTACGTTGTTCGTAGCGTTAAACGTTTAACGCAACCTTTTGCAAGTCGCATTAGAAATTATAAGTATAACTTCAAAAACTATTTGACATTGAAATGCATTACCTGTAAAAAAAACACATAACCGAATTGAAAACACCCTCCTATTCGAAGTCGGTTGATAATAATGGGCATAAAAATATGTAATCATCAAAATAAGTCCACGGCAAAACAATACTCACTTTAAAAACACCTCTTCCAAAGTTGAAACTCCCACACCGATAGCATCTATGCCCAGCCTGGACTTATCTTTCTCCAGCGAGGTGAAGAGACTTGGGAAGGTGTTATTAGCAGTCGCGGGTAAATTGTACGATATAGAATTGTATGTCATATCTTTAACAGTAGCCTCTGGTACGTGCGATAGAACTGCCGCGGTGATCTCTGTCTCTTTAGGCCGACTAATCGTGGTCAGGGATAAACGGTAACCAGTACCTGAAAAAACGTATTGCACGCCTCATAAGCGAAGCATTGAGGTATGTATTACTCTCGTTTCACGCAGAACAACTGATTTTTCAAACTTAAAATGTCTCTATTTAGATATTTTTATATATATTTTTAGCATTTGACATGCTTAGCACTATACATTAAACACAAAGTGAAAAATGTGAAATCGAAAATAACAGTCAGGAGCAGGATTTGAACCTGCATCTTCTGGATACCGTCCAGATGCTTTACCAATTCAGCGTCACCCAAAGACGTTAAGTATGATGTGTTATCGAAATTAGCAGTCAGGAGCAATTGTCAGGATTGCTGAATTGGTAAAGCATCTGGACGGTATCCAGAAGATGCAGGTTCAAATCCTGCTCCTGACTGTTATTTTCGATTTCACATTTTTCACTATGTGTTTAATGTATAGTGCTAAGCATGTCAAATGCTAAAAATATATATAAAAATATCTAAATATTTAAAGGGTTTGCGTCATTATTAGGTAAAATCTTAATTGTAAAATTAAGTTTACCTGGTCGGTATAATGTATGAAAATACTTCCGACAGATGGCGCAGGCGTCACCCAAAGACGTTAAGTATGATGTGTTATCGAAATTAGCAGTCAGGAGCAATTGTCAGGATGGCTGAATTGGTAAAGCATCTGGACGGTATCCAGAAGATGCAGGTTCAAATCCTGCTCCTGACTGTTATTTTCGATATCACATTTTTCACTTTGTGTTTAATTAAAATGTCTCTATTTATCATATATTGCACTTGTAAAATAATACATACACACATATGAAGAAAAACACTATTTTTCACACTCATGATATTTTTGATGCCATTTTTGTTATTTAAACTAGTTAAAAAACTTTTTAAAAATGTTCTGTCTTGGACGTCCGTGTGTTGTAGGTAATGTATGTTAACACGATAACGACCGCAATATTGTACTAATCGAGTATTTTTTTTCTTTTATGATGCAGTATAACTACGAATAGAGCCCTATCACTTTTCACGGTCTGATTCGATGTGGCTTAATTGTTATTAAATAAACAAAAAAATAGTGAATATTTACGCTCGACGCGACACTAAAGCCAGTGCTACCCTTATTTCGTGAGAACTATTTTTATAGACCAATATAGAAGTACTTCTTAAAATTAGCGCTAGATGGCGTATAAGACATGAAAACCTCATTAATACTTTTTGAAATTAGCGCTATCTATGTGATTTATTGAAAACTGCTTAGTAAGACCAATACAAGTTACTTATCAAATAATCAATTTTATTGTGAAAAATGAAGATTATGAGGCGTGCACTTTTGGATTTTCCAAAGTATTTTAAGGTATTCCGCTAGGCGAACTGAGCATAGACAGAGCCACTCTCGTCGCTCGGATAAAGAAATCTACAGCACGCACTTAATTACGAAAAAAAGTTGGTTCCGCCACGCGAGCTGGATAAATCATTTTCTAACGGTAGAACCTTGCTTATCAGCATGAATGAGCCGGCTCGATCAGACAAGTACCAGTCTCTTACAAAAGATTTTGACAGCGTTAAACAATGGTACTTACTCCTACGGTTGTGTTTCCTATGGTGAATGGGAGCGCCAGGGCCGAAACCTCCTCTCTATTTAACGGGCCTCGTGGCGTCGTCGGTAGCGTAACCGGCTTCCGTGCACGAGTTCGTGGGTTCGATTCAATCAGGACAATTATTTGTGTGATGAACGCAAATATTTGTACTGCGTCTGGGTGTTTTCTATCTATTATATGTATGTATGTATTTACAAAAAAAAGTAATATATGTATTATATCCGTAACCTGGTATCCATAGCACAAGCGTTAAGCTTAGTTTGGGACCAGAGGACGTTGTGTGAAATGGCCGTGAATATTTATTTATTTATATTATTTAACTGCCTCGGTGGTGTAGCGGTAGTGTATGCGACTGCTAATCATGAGGTCTCGGGTTCGATCCCCGGGTCGGGCAATGTTATTGAGCTTTTTCCTAAAAAGAAAAATTCTCAGTAACAGTTTGGAAATGTGCCCGGTAGACGTTAATAGGCTCGCCCCCTATTACGTGGTACTTAAACATAGCTGGCGAGTCGTGGGTGTGTATTAAACCTCTGCCTACCCCTTCGGGGACACAGGCGTGATGCTATGTTATTCTCTTTTTGTTATCCTTCCCATCCTCTCCTTAGTATTTTATTTTACCTATCCTCTCCTTATTGTCCACCTCCTATCCCTTTCCCTGGCGATGGTGACGCGCGAAAGATGCCTCTGCTGTTGGTGTTGCTAGCGTCTATAGGCTACGGGAATCACTTACCATCAGGTCGTATGCTTGTTTGCCACTCACATAGTATAAAAAAAATATCAGATATAAAAATAAATAAAATATGAAAAATTCTTAGTTTTGGTTAATTGCAAATTTTTCCTCTTTTGTAACAACTTTTTTTTCAAAGTATAAATTATAATTTGTGAATAAAGGAAAAAGAGTATTTTAGTACGAGCGGGAATCGAACCTGCGTCCCTTCCTATCCGGGGAAGTGCTCTAATCCACTGAGCTATCGTACTATTTGTTAGAATACTCAATCTCCTTACCACATTTGTCTTAACGACCAACGCCATCTAGCGGAAGCATTCACATGCATTAATTCAATATAGTAAGTTTAATTTTGCAATTAAAATTCATACTATTTGATGGCGTGATTTTTTTAAACATTTTAATCTATATTTTAGCACTTGACATGCTCAGCTACTCTAAGTACAAATTATAATTTGTGAATAAAGAAAAAGAGTATTTTTGTACGAGCGGGAATCGAACCTGCGTCCCTTGCTACTCGGGGTACCAATAATCCTGAGCCTTCAGAATACCGTTCAGATGCTCTACCGACTGAGCTATCATCTACATTCGTCTCGGAGCTATTAATTTCCTTAACACATCTCACCATCACCACACACCATCAGGTAGGCCGTGACGTAAGCAGGATTAGTGAGCTATAAAAACAAAACTCACCGATAGCTTTCTTCAAATACATAGTACTGGCGAAGCATCGAAGTTCCCCGGCGTATAATGCAGCCACGCGGTCCCCTAGAGCATCCGCCTCCTCCATGAAGTGCGTCGATATCAGCACCGTGTGCCCACCTCTGAGGGACTAAACATAAATCATCATCATCAAATTTTCACACGACACTTAGTCTCGTCTTATCTCAAGGCTATACATATAGAGCAATTTATTAAGTCGGCTTGTAAAATTTGCGTCCGGCTTCGCTAGATTAGTTTTTTTAGTTGTATCTCATGTACCATGTAGTAGCAAGATAAAGTGTATACCAGTTTATAAGTGGAATCAAAAACTATTAAACAATAAAGTTTTATCGAGATCCGTTATATAGTTTTGGCGTGATGCGCGTATAAATAAATAGAGAAACTTTCCAAAAAGATGATTTGGGTTCAAAGGCGTTCCAATTAATAGCTTAATCCATCCATCCATCAGCCTTTCAAAGTCCACTGCTGGTCATAGGCCTCCCCAAGAGAACGCCACAACGAGCGGTCCCGTCATGGGGGATAATGCCGTGACGCCACGCTTGGCAAGCGACGACGACTTACGACTCCCGTGAGTAGAGAGGGGTGGGACAATTCTAAAGCCAGCTCCACAGGGCCAATAGCGTGGTTTTATCTCAAATATCTATCTTGAATGTACAGACGCAGCACAGAGTTTATAATACGAAGGTAGTCACGGACTTATTGACCCGCCCTCGTAGTAATAGCTACATAGAAGTATAATGCGTGCATATTATTACTCAGCTGCTGGTAAACGTTAAAACGAACATACAGAAATATTTACGACACAAGATTATTTTTAATAAAGGCATTTTTTTGTTAATGCGGTATAAAATTACCTAACCACACACACCGTCATTGGGAACAAATAATAAGGTAGTGTGGGATCCTCACCCACTAACTAAACCCACCGTGTGTTGTCTCTCCGGCTCTATCGGCGGCCCACTAGAAATATATAACGTAACCACAGTGAAGGCCCTTTTTATAGGGTCCATATAAAAGTTATATTTATGACGACGCGGGCCGCAACACAAGTTTGTTTCGGCATTTTTATTTTATTTCTTTATTTTACATATATTTGGGATACTTACAGCTAGCAGTATAATAAAACAGTTTTCATAAATTTATGAGGGCCATTGACAAGTTTCCACTGATAGAATATAAATAAAGTTACGGATCGGTAAACAAAATGTAACTAAAGAAATTATGAGTTCTTTCACAAAAGTATTTTTAAGCTTAGAAACACTGGTATGAAACAAGTCATATTCACAGGACAGCTTATTAAAAACGTAAAACGTAACGTCTACTCGCACGTAAAACAAAAGAATTCTGCCTATATTTACTTTTGGCAGTTGGAATAAAAAGCAAGCGAGGATTACGCATGAATGTGCAATGAGTAATTAGTTCTAACTTACTTAATAGTTCTGGACAGTCGATTGAACCATTAGCAACCTTAAAAGCATAGTTTAAATTAAATGTTATATTTATTTATAGCAGGCCAGCACCTTATAAAAGCCGTCCGGGCCTCAAATTGAGTAGCCTGGCCTGTAAACTACGGTAACTTACTATCAGTGTTTCACCATGTTTTATAATAAATAAATTACCAGCAACAAATCCCACAAGTCGCGTCTGGTTTCGACATCAAGGCCAGAGGTGGGCTCATCTAGTACCTGGAACATAAACGATTAAAATAATAGTTCAGATTTTGTAACTGTTTAAAATAGATTGATGAAAAGTTGTAATGGAGTGAGTTCCACTTGACGCTCACGAAACCACGCTGTTATACCCGTTCCACTTGCGTGTAAGCATAACCATTAAACCAAGCAAAAGCATCACTACCATTATAGCAAAGCTACAGTTTCTGATTAGAATAGTAAAAGTTATAAAATATCGTTCCGAGTTCCGAGAGAGCGGTCATGAAAAATAAAATATCTTTGAGAAGCTAAATTAATAATAAATATTAGCCAATATTGCAAGAAAGATTGACTGCACAGATGGCGGGGTGGTTCAGATAACAGCCACGTCCCGCCCGAGTATTGTGGGCAAGGGCGGACCCTGAATGGAGACAAGACCTAGGTGGACCACTAATTAAAATTGTTAAGCATAATGTTTTTATATATTTTTTTGGTACATTTATTAGAGAAAGACTCTACGTTACGAAAAATCAAATCGTAGCTTCAATAGTTGAAGAACGTCTACCCGGACTGGCACTACTCCACGTCCATAAAAACGTGCCCATTGAAGTAGATGAAGTGATAACGTGTTTCGGGAAAAGACGTTAAAGAAAAATTTATTTTGTTATTTAAATATAGGTATTTTTAATTTCTAACTACAATACATTCATAAAATATGTACCTACTTTTTACCTGTATCTATTATGACACGGAGCATCAGCTCAGTCTTTAAAAAAAAAATAAGTCCCTTTATAAGTCTCATTATTAATAATAGTTTCCTGTCGGATCTTTCCATTGGAGATCGCGTTACGATCCAATGGTAATTGAACCACCATTGTTCAATTCATGAACCTAACTCTATAACCCTACCGTAATCTTATAAGTAGAATTTGTCAACCAGCAGGTTGAATTTAGAAATAAATATTTGAATTTAGGTCCGTACCAGTACGTCGGCATTCCCGGCGAGTGCACACGCAAGCTGGGCTCGGCGCATCATCCCACCCGACAGCGCTGAGCACTTCCCTCCCAACTTATCTTGCAAGCCCAAGCGAGCTGCCAGCTCTCCTGACGAGGAGCGCGCCTCGGCGAATGTGCCCCGCTTTAACTGGAAAATATATAATTTTAATAGCCTCAGTCCACCATCTGCTGAACTTAGAATCAGTTCCAGAGAGAACAATATTCGCCCTTCTTGAAAAGTATCATAGGCTTAAAAAAATCTGTGTCTTATTGAGCTAATGACACCCATTTAATAATAAAAACCTTTTTTCCTTTTCCAAATCATGAATAGGTAATCATTGTCAATCATCATTCCCTAAGGGAAGAGCTTTGCTTGTACCAGCATGAATGAGCCGGCTCGAGCTTAGGTCTCAGAAGAAGGTCAGCGTGAATCAACAGTGGATCTACTGCTGTTTCAGCTGTTCACAGTTGAGCTTCGTATATTGAGTGAGAGTGCCGGAGGCCCAAACCCCCTTCTTATACTAGATCTTTTAATTATCTTTCCTCTCCCACACTATCCATTTCCTTAGAGATAGCGACTCGATTGTTGCCTCTGGTGTTGCTAGCGTCTATAGGCTACGCTAACAACTTACCTTCAGCTGGGCCGTATGCTTGTTTGCCAACTACGTGGTATAAATAAATATAATATTACTGTGGAGGAATACCTATACCATAAAAAAGTTGTGTGTTGTGAAGTCTGTGTACAAGAATTCAGCCACAATCGATTATAGGCTGAAGACAGAATCTCTCTTATTCTAAACTCTCTTAACCCATCCATCTATCAGTCTTTTGACATAGGCCTCCACAAGAACCACTGAAGGAATATAATATAGTTCCGGTGGCCCGCCAATAAAGGCGGAGAGATGGCACACGGCGGGTTTCTTTAGTGGGTGAGGGCCCCACACTACCCTGTTCGTTGCCCCCGAACGACGGGGTGTGCGGTTAGGAACATTTTTTACCGCCTTAACAAAAAAAAAGGCCTCCACAAGAAATCGCAATAAATAGTAATGAATCTCCAACTTACCAAAGTATAGAACATGATATGCTCATGCAGCGTTAAATTGGCGAAAAATATATTATGTTGTGGACACAGGCCTATGTGTTTACGGAACATTTTTTGTTGTGTCACCGTATCCAATCCATGAACGTACACCTCGCCCTGGGTTGCATTCGTCATACCTACAAAACAATATTCAAGTCAAATACTCGCAAAGCGATAATACATCCGGTTTTTCAAAGATTTTTGTGTGTGCGTTCACAAGTCTGACTTTTCGAAGTACTTACTGTATGTTTTCCAAGTCCTGTGTGTCTATATTCACAAATTAACACTGCCTGATGGTTAGGGCCTATAAACCTCTCACTCTGACAACGGACCCTGTGCACTTTAGTGTTTTTTTAATGGATCCCTTCGGCAGACAAGAAACGTTTTTGTCTGTGTGTGTTTTGGTCTGTGTGGTGACGGACTAAGAATACAAGTGTCACCACCCCATTCTTTCCCACGGGTGTCGTATGAGGCGACTAAGGAAAGTAAGCAGTTATCATCCATTGCATGACTGGTGGTAGGGCTGGGTACCAAGTGGCTGTACTCACTTGGTATCGGGCCCGAGCGGGTTGGTACCACCATCTCCCGTGTGACCGGCCATGAAGCACATCGTTGCGTTTTGGCTGTAGCAGGAGATAGCCGTTTATATTTCATTTCATATCTGTGAAATGAATTGGTGAGCAGCCGCTTGACAATACTCTCGGTATAATCGAGTCCATGGGCAACGGTTACCATTTACCATCAGATGGACCGTGGCTCGTCTGCCACTATATGAAATAAAAAAAAACGTTCCCCCTTATGTTAAATAATAACATACAAGTAACATTTTTCCACTCTCTTTATTGTTTACCTGCTCTCACGGTGGAAAATTTCAGGCAATACTACAACTCTCGTAAGTGATTGGTGACACCAATATTCTTTGTCTGTCGTCACAATCACTTTAACATCAAAACATTTATAGGGCAGCGTCATTATTCGGTATGAATCTTAATTAAGTTTAACTGGTCCGAACAATATATGCAAATACATCCGACGCAGGCGTCACCAAAGGCTATGTGCCTTTGGAAAGTGTTATCGAGATTAGTAGTCCCGAACGGATGTCAGGATGGCCAAATTGGCAAAACATTTGAAATAGTTTTCCAGGAGATGCAGGTATAGATCCTGTCTATTATTTTCTATTTCAAATTTACCCATTTTGTGTTCTGGCACCTAATGAACTTAACGACGCTAAAATCCTTCTCGTAGGTAAATCCATGACGAACAGTAGGATAGTATATATTTGTGGAAAAGTAACCTGTAATTATAGACATTAGAGTTGTTTTCCCGGCGCCATTGTGGCCCAACAATACCGTGATCTCCCCCTGGTATACATTCAGACACACGTCGTTCAAAACCACCAGTTTTCTATATACCTGCACATGATAATTTTACACATCAAATATTAGAAGTGAAATTTCAAACAAGTGTCATAAGATTAAACACAAAGTGAAAAATGTATAGTGCTAAGCATGTCAAATGCTAAAAATATATATAAAAATATCTAGTGTCTTTAGTTTGCACCGCCATTATACAGATTGTAGTTTGCTGTGATGCTAAGAAATAAAGTCCGGATTTTAAATGTTAATTTAAAGTCTGGTATTTGCAGGGCTGAAGTTTCTCATTTCCTTAAGATCCACATATTTTTACACATAAATATAGGTAGTAGTATCACAATAAAAAAATTAAATTAATGATTTTAATTATATTTTTATATTATTCATTAAAATGTTATAAGCAGAACAAAAATGATTTGCATCGTGATGATCATTATTTAATGTACCTTCTTGCCGCTCGAAAGATCGGCAGTGATAAGCATGATATCAGCATTGCTTAAGCAAATCAAGATGTCGGTCAGCTTGGTGATCTAACACACATCTGTGAACACTATTGGTCACCTAAATCACGCGTTGAAATATCGACTAATCAGGAATCACGCATCGAACTGTTGATCAATCACAATAACTCGAAACAAAAGTTCATCTAACGTTTCGTTTTGCATTCTAAGGATAATATTAGAAAACGACCCCAACAAAGATAATAACACAGATGAAGATGAAAATGATATTACCTTAGTAACATGCTCAACTCTAATGCCTGCAACCGCTTGCTCTGGTGGCGGTTCGAAATAGAGCTCATTTCGGGTGAGCATCTTAGGATACTGCACATCACTTCTAACACGCCATTTCTATAAATAAGAAATTAAACGGGTAGCTGGTAATGGACGATGTAGTTTAAAAACAACAAGCTAGTCCAAATAATCGCTTGTCTGAGATTGACTCGTTGGTCTACTAAAAGTATAATTTGTAATATAGTCAGTGGTCTTTAGTCTGTTGGAAGCCCTGAGGGCCTATATTAGGATCTCCTTCCACGGAAAATTCTATAAGAACAGGAAATAGCTATAGGTACTCTATAATATAAGATTAATAACATAACTTAAGAAGAGGAGAAGCCAGAGCAAATGTTAGAGTATCAATAGGCAATGGTGTGCTAGAACAAGTGGAATAATTTGTATATCTTGGATATGGATTCAGTTGGGATGGAAGGTATACCACTGATATAGAAAGAAGAGTAAATGCGGGAAATAGAGTGAACGGAGCATTGGGACAACTTCTCAGGCAGGCAATGCTTGTCCGAACTTTACTATGGAAGCGAGAGTTGGGTATGCAAAAAGTAGTATGAGAGTAAAATCAATGCGGTCGAAATGCGATCTCTGCGAAGAATCTGTGGAGCGAGGCTGACTGACCGCATTCGTAACGACGACGTAAGAGAGCGAGTAGGTATGAAAGAGAGTATTGGTCTAAAGATGCGATAGGGAATGCTCCGATGGTTAGGACATGTGCGAAGAATGCCGGACGAGCGACTGGTTAAGAAGACGTACAGTGTGAAGGTGGAAGGATGTAGGTACAGGGGGAGACCGAGACTCACCTACCTAGACCAAATCGGTCATGTATTAAAGGAAAGTGGAGTCAGAAGTCTCCGAAACCGGCGAGTGTGTATGAAGAGAATTATGAATGTTGAGGAAGCAAGAGATGTATGCAAGAATAGAGCCCCTTGGCACTCTGTTCCCTTAGCCTATCCCGCAAGGGAAATAGCGTGATGATAAGTTAGTTAGTTAGTTACTAGATAAACATCAATTATGAGACACCTAAGCATTTGCCTAAAAGAAAAGACGGTGAGAAAAAGAGGGAGAAAAGTAAGTATAACAGGGCTATTTCGTGATGAAATGCTATTTAAGCAGCTTGTCAACGAAAATAGGCATGCCCCCTATTACATTGGGCCGATTTACACTGAAGTAAACTAAGTATGTGTTACACTTCTGCTAAACTCATTCGAAGACAACGTGTGAGAAGTTGCTAAGAAGAAAAATCCAACTAAGAGAAGCAAACGTAAAAAGAAGAACATAATCTAACAAGTTTCTTATAACAGGCCAATATGATACCGTGTTATGTATATGTAATAAAATTTGGCATCGTAGATCGGTCAATTTATGCGTTCCAGATTATCGAAAAACAGCTTAAAAAAAACAACTTCTGCATAGCTCGACCATAGATAAAGTTGCTTACCTGAAATATGAAATACCACGGTAGAGACTGTCCGTACTTCCCAGGTCTGACGTATGATAAATACCAGGCCAGTGAGTACCATAAAGCAGCTTGGAGTATCAGGAACATGAAGCAACAAAATACAGAACTGCAGTTGTTACTGTGTGAGTGGAACATGTTGCTAAATTTCACACCGCTATCTGTTCAGATACCAATATCATAATCAATAATCACGCTAATCACAGAAGACTAAAAATAAATAAATATTCACGGACATTTTTCACACAACGTCCTCTGGTCCCAAACTAAGCTTAACGCTTGTGCTATGGGTACCAGATTACGGATATAATACATATACTACTTTTTTTTGTAAATACATACATATAATAGATAGAAAACACCCAGACGCAGTACAAATATCTGTGTTCATCACACAAATATTTGTCCTGAGTGGGAATCGAACCCACGACCTCGTGCACGGAAGTCAGTTACACTACCGACTACGCCACAAGGCCCGTCATTAACTAATAGGTTCTAAAAACAAACAAATAAATAATTGCCGTCTCAGGACGTCTGGCAGTTGTGAAAACATCGCAGTAATTTTGTAGCAATAATCAGTAGAGATAAAATGCTCATAACTTTTTCAATGTATGCTTAAATAACGGAAATGAACATAAATGCGATATACTTATAAGTAAGTGTGAATATATCTTAAATAACGGAAATTGATATAAATACAACGAACTGTAAGTGTGAATATATAAATGATAATACTGTTTATGTCTTATATGATTCTTGGTAAGCGCCCTTTCGCTATCCATGGACGAATTAAAACTGTTATTGCTTTATTGATTGACGTTATGCTTCCTTGTTCCATACTTTCGTCAACAAAATGACGTTAAAACAATTAGGTTAAAAAATTGGCGTGGCGACGCATCCCCACGCTAACAGCCGGTCTTACCCTCCATGGTATACCACATATTAGTTGTTTCACATCAATAAATTTTAGGCACAGAGTGTCGCTAAGCTATTTGAGTAGACTACTTGCAGACCTTACTTTTACCAAAAAATATTACTGGTAAGGTAGGGTTCGGTTTATAGCAGAGTCCATGAGCGTTGGTTACCATTTACCATAGGTGATCTGCAGCTCGACTACTACCGCAAGCAATAAAAAAACCATTACCTATAGGGTGCCTTACGATAGGCTTATAATTTATTGTCCAATTATTAGGCACGGGCCACGCTAGCTCAACATTGGGTTGCTGGATTTTGCAAGCCGTCGATAAAAACTCTCAAACACGCAAACTTTCTCGAGATTTTTTTCCTTAACCGGGTTAACACATTAATATTTTATCCGCGGCTGTTCAAATTGATGGTAATGTTCGCAATATAAAACTATAATTCGGCTTATATACTGACCAGACACTTCACGAGCACTAACTTCGTTCCAGAACCAACAAAGGGGCATATGCGGCAGGAGACCGCACAAGCAGTTTATTGATGGAGTTAGTTTTTTACTAGTCAATAACTTAGGTGGCATCCACAACAGCAAATATAATATCACCGATATAGTCGTTGCAAACTCCGCTATAAATATCAGTAAATGAAAATGAAATACACGACATTAATATAACTTTGACAATAACTACATAGGGTTTTTAAACTAGAACTTTGTTATGTAAATCAAAATAAAACAATAAATTTAGATAAGTAACAATGATTCAATTTTTTATTGTATTAAAAAAAGTTTTGCAATTATGAATGAAAAATTATATCTGATAGATGTCCACCACGACCACAGTTAAATACATAAAGGTCAATTGAAAACTTTGATAAAAGTTATACATAAATGTCGATTAAAACTTTGATAAAAGTTATACATAAATGTCGATTGAAAACTTTGATAAAAGTTATACATAAAGGTCAATTGAAAACTTTGATAAAAGTTATACATAAATGTCGATTGAAAACTTTGATAAAAGTTATACATAAATGTCGATTGAAAACTTTGATAAAAGTTATACATAAAGGTCAATTGAAAACTTTGATAAAAGTTATACATAAATGTCGATTGAAAACTTTGATAAAAGTTATACATAAATGTCGATTGAAAACTTTGATAAAAGTTATACACAAATGTCGATTGAAAACTTTGATAAAAGTTATACATAAAGGTCAATTGAAAACTTTGATAAAAGTTATACATAAATGTCGATTGAAAACTTTGATAAAGGTGATGTTTTATAACTTTTTCACAAAATGGTCCTATTTCGTTAATCACTTCACAGCTTTTTTTTAAATAAATTAAAAATTTGAATTTGTCTTCTAAATAATAAATTTACTTTGATTTACAAAACAAAGTTCTTGTTGAAAAACCCTTGATAAAACAGTAACTTCTGCCCGTCACTTCGCCTGGAATGCAAAATTAATTTCATTACTTTCATAATATCTCCAAAAAAATTTAAGGTTACTATAAGCCATTTTTCCAAAGAGTAATCAATGTGCTGAATTACGTACTTTTTTTTATACTATGTGAGTTGCGAAACAAGCACACGGCCCGCCTGATGGTAAGCGGTTACCGTAGCCTATAGACGCTAGCAACACCAGAGGCATCACTCGCGCGTCGCCATCTCCAAGAAATGGGATAGTAGGGTGGATAACAGTAGCGAATAGGTAGGATACTAAGGAGAGCGTAGGAAGGATAATAAGGAGAGGATAGGGAGGGGGTTTGGGCCCCGGGCGCTCTCACTCACCATACGAAACACAACGGGAGGTACCACTACTGTTGGTTCACGCTGATCTTTTGTTAGGGTGGTACTTCCTCAATCGCACCGGCTCATTCATGCTGGGATAAGAAAGGCTCTATCACAAGAAACTACTTCTATTTATTGACCCTATTGAGGTCGAGCCAGACGAAACGGGCAGCAGCTTCTTAAGAGTTTCAAATGATACTAACAGCTTATAATAGTAAAACTGCAAACAAATGCCATTGCGACAATGAAATTGAAATAGAGTATCATCATTAAGAATATTAGACAACCGTCGGTATTTGCTATGATAGGCTTGGAGCCTGTCTTGAGCAACCATGTCCCGAACACGGAAAATACTAGGCCACATGGTAGTACGTTTATAAAGTGAGATATTCCTAATGTATTCATTGATACTCCCGTCATCTTGATGAGCTCCTGCAAAGCAAAGCGGTATATTTATAATATATTTATTATGAACTAGCTGACCCAGCGAACTTCGTAGGTACCGCCATTTTTATTTTTATGAATACTTATAAAATCCTGGCTAAGGCTTTGGCTGGCTGCACAACTGAACGTCAATATGTCAATATATTGAAGATCTCTCACAGTCTTCTGTATCATTCACACATTCACTTTTCATATCATAAGTTTTTTTTAAATTACATAACGTAATTTTTTTTTTATTTTCTTTTATATAAACTTTGTCCTGACGATAAGAAATACAAAAAAGAAGAATTACCCAATTTGGTGCAATCGTTTGGAAGTTATGTGCTTACATACATTTCACCGATTCATTTTATTTATATAGAAGATAGGTAACATTAGAATAAGATGGTTTTTTTAGGGGTCCAAAACATTTTATTTCAAGTTCAAACAATACACGCATAGACAACACACACAACCGGTATGAGCCTGTTGAGTCTGTGAATTTATATTATTATATTTTTTATAAGACATAATTATTATTATTTAGGTATGCGTATAGTGGCCAACTAGCTAGCAGCCCACCTGATAACATACTAAAGGCACAGCCAATCCGCAGCTTACCAGAATTGTAGCCCTCTCTTTAAAACTAGTTTAACTAAAATCAGCTTTTTTGACATCTTCCTAAAGCTGCTTTTTAATACCAAGAATACTGCCAAGCCACTGCTCATCATTACATTTCTCAGAGATAAATAAATGGCCACCTGTCATCCGCTACAACCAAAACACCTCAAGGAATTTCACGATCAGTCACACGGAAGACGGTGGTACCGTCCCGCTCGGGTCCGATAACAAGAGAGAACCCATACCTGGCACCGAACCCACACGTGATGTATAATTACTTACTTCTCTTAGTCACTTCTTACGACACATGGGGAAAAGAATGTGCGGGACACTTGTATTCTGAGTCCGTATATTAATGCTAAAACACTCGTATACCTAATACATCACAATAAACCTTTATGAACGCAACAATTGATGCAAATGACATTATATCATAACTGCCTCGGTAGTGCAGCTATAGTGTGAGCGACTGCTGATCCCGTAGGGTTTCGGGTTTGATCCTCGGATCGGGCGGTGCTATTGAGTTTTTTCGTAAAAAGAAAAATTCTCAGTAGCAGCCCGGAGTTTGGAAATGTGCCCGGTAGACGGCAATAATGTGGGACTTAAACCTAGTTGGCAAACCGTGAGTGTGTAATACACCTCTGCCTACCCCTTCCGAGGTACAGGAGTGATGCTATGTTATCTTGATTAACATTACAATTCTGTATCATCGCATTTATTTTTTATGCGGCAAGAATGACAAACGCTTGCAGGAGCC
Source organism: Leucoma salicis (assembly GCA_948253155.1). Taxonomy (NCBI): domain Eukaryota; kingdom Metazoa; phylum Arthropoda; class Insecta; order Lepidoptera; family Erebidae; genus Leucoma; species Leucoma salicis. The sequence continues at coordinate 3,334,192 of OX411820.1, read as the reverse complement.
TGATGATAGCAGTCACGTTATTCAATAAACGTAGAGGTATCGGTTATCAATGGAGATGAACTGAGTAGAAGTTTGAATCTCGAACACTCTCACTCACTGTAGGAAGTGAAGATAGGAGTACCTACTTTTAATTTGTGTCGATATTCTGTCAGAATGTGCTTCTTGGCCGATCCAGCCACTTCCTTCTTTTTTTAATAGCAAATTTTATACAATTGGTGGGTTAAGATCATTACTGTTTGTAAATTATGTTACCAAACTAAATAATAAAAAAAACTAGACGTCGCGGGACGTCTAGCAGATGTGAAAACATCGAAATTATTTTGTAGAAATAAAATGATCATAACCATCTCTCTCCTCTCCATCGCTCCATCGTCAGACCCTGGATACCATCTAGAGACAAAGTACTCGTCAAGACAAATCATACGAGCCCAAACTCGATGGAGTTATGTCGTTTTATAACGGAGTTCCTGTGGCCACCTTCTAGCTTCATCATCAGCCCCTGGATACCATCTAGACACAAAGTACTCGGCAAGACGAATCGTAGGAGCCCAAACTCTATGGGGTTGCGCCGTTTCATTATAGAGTTCCTATGTCTACCTTCCAGCTCCATCATCAGATCAGCTCCATGTTATCATAATATTGCATTGTCACGTGATACACACATGCGTGTAAAATTTCAGCTTTATCGGAAACCGGGAAGTGTGTCAAATTTAACTTGCAAGATTTGAACGGGACAAGTAAAATAAAAGCGTCGCCACGCTAACAGCCGATTTTACCCACCCTCCATTAGATGTTTCACATCTATAACATGTGGCTTCAAGACCAATTTGAGTTCTAAGTGGTAGTAAGTAGGTAATATAAAAAAGTTTGTAAAAACAATCGACTTAGGTAATAATGTACCTGAATTCCAGAGGCTCTCTCATCCAGAAGTCGACACGTCAAAAACACGAAGCAAAGACCCAATGACAGCCAGCAAATTTCAGCCAGCATTTTGCATAAAATGGTTGTAATAAATTTGTGTGCATCTCCCGATTTAGTATGGGGAAATTCTTGAACGGAAACTCTCTAAATTGAAGAACGATTTATTATATACCATACCAGCTATTGCCTACGACATAAAACATTTACACGCATTATAGTGCACATTCTGCAAAAAGCAATGCTCTATTTACCTGTGCCCGGCATTAAAATCCGTTCCATAATTCAAAGATGGCTTAGGCGGGCCCTAGACCTACAATAAAATTGTACAATACATTTTATTGTACAATAAGATTGTAAGGCGCTTTGAATTCAAACGATCAATTATATTGCACAATAATACGAACTGCGCAATGTTTTCGTGTTCAGACGGAGAATAGTAGACTGAAAAATATTGCGCAATAATGACCCTGAAACATGAAAAATATGGTGCAATAAAAATTAATCTCGCTCAAACTTTCGTTCAATCATTGCGCAATCTTCAATATTAACCATATACGGTCAATAATATTGCACAATTCTTAATATTGCTCAATATAATTGATCATCTAGGGGCCGCCTTAGACTGAATAAACAGAAATTAATCACAAAATATAAAATAGAAAACTATAACTACGGCGGGGGACAGAATCTACCAGAAGACGGGAGCCAGAAGATGCGGTTTCAATCCCAGATTGTTGCTATTACTTATTTCGTATTTCATATTTTCACGGTTGTCGTTCAACATATTTACTTCTATTAAATTAAAACAGAAAGAGATAAAAAATAAGTAATTTTTTTAAATTATGAAGTTAAATTTAGTTAATCATCACACACAACATGAAGTAATCAATTCCAAGATGTGGGCACGACGTATAAAATACACCAAATTCATCCGGATGTGTATCAGCAAAAACAGCCAAAGATATATTTACATTTCACTCGATTTCAGTTCTTTCGATTTCACGTTCTTTGTGTCAATATGGCTAAGCATGTCAAATGCTCAAAAAATATATACTTATAATATCAAAATAGGTAATTGATCGGTACAGTGGTTGTAAATCACTTCCGGCATATGATGTCGATGTTTCTCAATAGCCTAAAAATTACTGCCATGATTATGCCTGATCTAAGCTATCGCAGGTTAGACGTATGGAAAAGTATTCCGTAAGTCGCGGCTTCAATTTCCGCTTTCCGTAATATTTTTAATGTTTAAAAATTTATGGGATTTTGCCATCAAAAAATTCTCGAAGGCAGCTCGAAATTTGAGGGCGGTGTTTTACCTCCGTGTAACCTCCTTGGGAAACACGTGCTTTACGTTGCTTCTCTATAGACCTTTTCGAGTGAGAGAACAGAGAGGGCACTTAATGTTTGCGCTCATAATGCCCCCTACATAGTGGGCTCGTCTCTGTTGTCACTGGCCGTCATGACCTAAAGCGATCTGGAGTACATTATTATTATTATTATGATTGCACAGATGGCGGAGTGGCTTAGATACCGCGGCCTCCCGCCTGACTGTTGCGGGTTCGATTCCCACACAGGACAACTCTTTGTGTGATCCACAAACGGTTGTTCAGAGTCTGGGTGTACTTTGTGTTCGTGAAATTGTATGTTTATAAAGTCTCCGACGATACAAGGATTATTCCTTAGTAGTGGGGTTAAGTCTTTTAAAAAAAATATATCAACATACTTGTACAACGTCATATCCCGTGTGCATCTCAATATAACTGCTATCGATAGCCCACTGCAGTTTCATGAATGTCGTGTAGTCAGCATCTGGTGAGTTGAGAGGACTTTACTGAGAATAGTAGAGGACTCTATACGTATGTCGCTTAATATGTTTACTTTAAAATAAAAAAGAAAGTAGTAGTTTGTTTTTAAATGCGAATTTTTTGGCGTGAACGTGAAGGAATCATTCCATCGCTCTGCATTGTTTTCCTAAACTTGTGTTATTTCAAGTATTAATGTGTAAAAGTGGTGGCCTTTTGCTTATTAACTATTTGTGTATGTGCATAAGTGTTGGCAAGTGATGTAATACGGCGTAACGTGTTTTTTCCTGTTGCCCCCAAAACTCCAAAGAAGTTTCTAAGTAAAGTCGTCACCACTTTACTGAGGCTTGACTTTGACTTGACTATGGCTTATTTTATATTTTATGACTTTGGCTTTGACTGTAACTTGTTTGATAAATTAAACTTAGATGTGAAGAAGAAATATCCTTAATAAGTCATTGGCAAATACTCAGAGTAGCAATTATTTAAAAATAAATACACATATAACATCCATCAAAACTTTCTTTTTTCGAAAATGTTACTACTTTCGCATCTATACTATTACCCGCAACTTCGTCCGCATGGTATTTTCGCGTAGTTATTTTCTTTTTTAGTGCAAAATCGAAATTATATTTCTAAAATAAAAATAGTGATCTCCATCCCGTGAGTCCCAAAATAATAGTAGCCTAAGTTACTCCTTATAGCAACACCTATCTGCTAGTGAAAGTCCCGTCCAAATTGGTCCGGCCGTTCCGGAGTGGTATTCATTCTCAATTTCATGGGCTGTGACGTCATACGTCGCACCAGCGAAGCCCTCCTGCGCATACACCGCCCGGACCCCTTACCTCACTCCGCGCGGCCATATATATACCGCGACGTGCTAGATCGTTCGGGTCGGGTTGAGAGCCCTCTGCGCTCACCAATTGTCCGGGTAAGGTTGTCATAGCCGTCTGAGACTAACAACCAAAGTCACACACAAAAAAAACAAAAAAAAAAAAAAAGATCGTTCGGCTATTTCACCTCATCTTGTGCCTAGAACCTACACCTTGAGATTTTAGTGTATATATATTATGTTAATTACTAGTGGTTCCTATAATATACGCTGTTAGTTATATTGTTTTGTTGTAGTTTTTTTCTCAATTTACACCCGTAAAGCGACCGCATGGTCATTACCTAGATGTGTTAGGTTTCTACCACCAGCTAGGTAGGCTAGATGCGACAGGGCTTTCTTATTTTTTTACGCGGAACCCTAATTATTTTTCTAAAATAAAAGTAGTCTAAGTTACTCCTTGTAATAACAGCTATCTGCTAGTGAAAGTCTCATCTAAATCGGTTCAGCCATTTCATTATTCATTCACGATTTCATGGGTTTTAATTTAATTTTTTTATGCGGAGCCCTATTTTTTTTTCAAAATAAAAGTAGCCTTAGTTACTCATTGTAATACCAGCTATCTGCTAGTGAAAGTTCTATCCAAATCGGCCATTCACGATTTCATGGGTTTTATTCTTTTACGCGGAGCCCCAATTATTTTTCTAAATAAAAGTACCCTAAGTTACTCCTTGTAATAACAGCTATCTGCTAGTGAAAGTCCCATCCAAATCGGTCCGGCCATTTCTTTATTCATTCACGATTTCATGGGTTTTTTTTTACGCGGAACCCTTATTTTTTCTAAATAAAAGTAGCCTACGTTACTCCTTGTGTCATGTTATAGGTAGCGTTTATTATACTCTCGTATACCTTTAGTAAAAAGCTGTTTATTAGGCATTACAAACAGACACTTTATTTTTATTATATGATTAGATTAGATATTTAATTGTAATTAGTAAGTTTGATTAATGATCAAATGTGACACTGGTATTTGAGATGCTCCGTACTTAGGAAGACACGTTAATCAATATATCCCAGCTGTCAAATAACTTCCTGGGAGTTATTACAAGTCATCTAATACTGAAAAAAATTCTGACTCCGACTTTTCTAGCACACGAGAACCCCTAACAAAATTTGGGTTAAGGCCCCCCAAACTTTGTTGAATGAAATGAAATAATGATCAATTATCAATGAACTGTAGACATCTCACTCACCGTACAGATCAGAACCGTGCATAGAGTCCAAAGGAGCATAATTTTCAGTATGAAAGTCTTGCTTCATCCGAATGGTGTAGTTGAGGGCGTACTGCCAAGTCTCGTTGTCAACATCCTAGTATTATTAAATAGATAAGAAAAAAAATCTATAATAATTATTATGGTTAAATTATCTATTTACTGCCTTACTTATAAGCGTTGTATAACCTCTGAATAGTTATTCAGTGTTTTGTCTTTGTCACTAATATGACAGTTTGACGTTGAAAGAACGGAACAGCTTATACAACGTTTATTAGCAAGGGGGCTAGTATATACCTAGATAGATATAGCAGCGATAGCCTAGTGTTGAGACCAAGGACTGCAAAGACAGTTTTATCGAGTTCGATATCCAGTCTTCAGTACGGAGTCGCGAACTTTAAAAAGGAGAGGATATGAAGGATTATAAGGAGAGGATAGGGAGGGGGTTTGGGCCTCCGGAACTCTCACTCACCATACGAAACACAACAGTAGGAGTACCTACCATTGCTACACGCTGATCTTCTGTGAGAAGTTGGTACTTCCCCGATCGAGCCGGCCCGTTCATGCTGGTACAAGCAAGGCTCAGCCACTGTTTTTCATATTACCACTGCCCTGGGAAGGAAAACGTCTTCCTTCTCACTTTAACCCGCACTGGACTATGGCGTAATTCCTTCTCACTTTAACCCGCACTGGGCTATGGTGTAATTCCTTCTCACTCTAACCCGCACTGTACTATGGCGTAATTCCTTCTCACTCTAACCCGCACTGGACTATGGCGTAATTCCTTCTCACTCTAACCCGCACTGGACTATGGTGTAATTCCTTCTCACTCTAACTCGCACTGGACTATGGTGTAATTTCTTCTCACTCAAAACCGCACTGGACTACGGCGTAATTCCTTCTCACTCTAAAAGGAGACCTTGCCCAGTAAATAGTAGGATGATAATGGGTCGTTAAATGTACGCTTTCAAGTAAATGCAGTAATGTGTAACCCGATTTTATATTCCTTCAGTGTCCATAACGTTCCACAGACTGCACTTCCTTATGACGTTTAACCGACTACGCGTAGTCTGTAACGCTCAGTCTATCGGCTGTTTAACAATAATACGAATGCGATGATTTCGATAATGTGTGCATTGGAGAAATTCTTCAATCATCCAAATTCACAATACTGCTAGCTGTGGTTTCATCGAGTATAGTTTAAACAATTTTCAAACAACGGTAGCAATACCCTTATAATATAGGCCAGACTAGGTAGCTGAGCATGTACCACTGAAGGAATGTAATATGGTTCCGGTGGCCCGCCAATAAAGACGGCGAGACGGCACACGGCGGGTTTCTTTAGTGGGTGAGGGCCCCACACTACCCTGTTCGTTGCCCCGAACGACGGGGTGTGCAGTTAGGAACATTTTTCCCGCCTTAACAAAAAAAAGGTAGCTGAGTATGTCAAATACAAAATATACAAATCACAAGTTATGAACATCGCATTCAGGCATTCTTGGATACCACTGAAGTGTGTGAATGTCTTCCAGTTGCAGTGGTTTGCCAGTACAGGTGGAGAGACGGAACAAGGCCGGTTTATTTAGAGCGTGAGGGCCCCACACTACCCTGTTCGTTGCCCCAAACGATAAGGATGCGGTTAGATACATTTTTTTCCAGCCGTAACAAAAAAAGTTGCTCACTCATGTGCAATCACTGATTGCTCCACTTTTTAATAAGTGTAGCGTAATGTTAGATAGCTTATTGCGTTTACTATAAACCGTTGTGGCCCACTGTTTTTTTGCTATTGGTGGCGGACGAGCCATGGCCCACCTGATGGCAAGTGGTAACCGTCGCTCATGGACTCAATTATACCGAGAGTATTGTCAAACCGCTGCGCACCATTTCTTTTCTCAAATATGAAATGAAAGAATAAATGGCTCTTCTGCTACAGCCAAAACACACTGACGTGCTTCATGACCGGTCACACAGGAGATGGTGGTACCGACCCGTTCGGGCCTGATAGCAAGTGAGTACTCTCACTTGGTACCCAGCCCTACCACCAGTAATGCAATGTGTGTTAATTGCATACTTCCCTTAGTCGCCTTGTACGGCACCCGCGAGAAAGGATGAGGTGAAGACACTTGTATTCTTAGTCCGTCACCTCACGGAACAATTGTAGCTAAGCAATCCCACAGGAACCATCCTTTAATCCGGGATAAAAAGTAGCATATATTATGTCTTTTTCCGTAGACCGGATATTTAAAATTTTATAATGATTGGATGAACGGCAAGCAGTGCATAACATACAAAGAAACAAGTATTGATTTTATATATTAGATGGAGATTTCAAATGCGAAAGTGGAAGGATGTAGGTACAGGGGGCGATCGCGACCAACCTACCTAGGCCAAATCGGTCATGTATAGAAGAAAAGTCGAGTCAAGAGTCTCCGAAACCGGCGAGCGAGCATGAAGAGAGTTATGAATTAAGAAAGCAACAGATGTATGCGAACTATGCGAGAATAAAGCCTTTTGGCACTCTGTTCTCTCTGCCTACAAGGGAGCTGGCGTGATAATAAATAATAATAATTTAAAATGTATACTTACATGAAATGTAACAATAGCGTCATTGCTGGACATAATGGCCTTAAAGTATTCCAGTGAAGCTTCGTTCTCATTAGGAAAGTATCCGCTTTGGAACTCTAGCAAAAAAACAATATAATGTGATCTATGACTATTACTCCAAGCATAGAGTACTCCAAGATACGAATGCATTATGTCTACGCCCACGTATGTTTTAATTTAAATGCTGTTTTACGTGACTACGGCGAAGCCAAAATGGTCAAGGTAAAGCCGTGGTCACATGCCTGTGGTATACAGTGTGTGTTTGGAACACCTACAAAATTATAATAGCGCATTTATAAAAACATGCGACCATGGCTCTACCTTGACCATTTTTGTACGTATGCATTTCTTAATTACTGTCTAAATTATTTTCGCTTCGTACTTTTTAGATCACCTTTTAAAGTACAAATTATTGGCGAATAAGGAAAAAGAGATTTTCTTGTACTATTGGGAATCGAACCCGCGTCTTTTCCAATCCGGGGAAGTGCTCTAAACCACTGAGCTATAGTACAGATCTTTCGATCATCCGAATCTCCTTATCATATATCGTTGGTCGTTAACACAAATGTGTAACACAAAGTGTGCCGTCTCTCCGCCTTTATTGGCGGGCCACTAGAACCATGTTACATTCCTTCGGTGGTGGATAATTACTAGCCTTTGCCCACGGCTTCGCCGCAGCCAAAAGCTAGTTTTTAGGTAATATCTCAGGTTCCCGATATAATAGCGCGATAAAATGTATACCAGTTGTTAAGTCTAATCAAGAGCTATCAAACAAAAAAGAAAAAATGCATCAAAATCCGTTCAGTAGTTTTTGCGTGATGCGCGAACAAACAAACAGATAAACAGACAAACAAACAAAAAATCTAAAATAAAATCGTTTTGTGTTTAGACGCCTATATAGCCTAATTCATTCATTTGTTCTCAAATATCTTAAATGTACAGACATAGCTCTGTTACAGCTTTATAATATTATTATAGAAGAGTACCTAACATGTTTCTACAAGGGTGCTCGTCTAGTAAATACTCGTATCCAAGTTGATACTATTAATTTATACTATTAGGATTTATTTGTTATAAAGAATTTCCTTGACTTGTTTCCCAGATGAAATTTATTTCAGAGATTTCTCTTGTGTATATGTAAAGATCTTAAAAAGCTTGGGCTGCCATTTCTCTGAGAAAATATAGATAAGCACGTACATGTACTATGTAAATATAGATAAGCACGTACATGTACTATGTAAATATAGATAAGCACGTACATGTACTATGTAAATATAGATAAGCACGTACTTGTACTATGTAAATATAGATAAGCACGTACATGTACTATGTAAATATAGATAAGCACGTACTTGTACTATGTAAATATAGATAAGCACGTACTTGTACTATGTAAATATAGATAAGCACGTACATGTACTATGTAAATATAGATAAGCACGTACTTGTACTATGTAAATACAGATAAGCACGTACATGTACTATGTAAATATAGATAAGCACGTACTTGTACTATGTAAATATAGATAAGCACGTACTTGTACTATGTAAATATAGATAAGCACGTACATGTACTATGTAAATATAGATAAGCACGTACATGTACTATGAAAATATAGATTAGCACGTACTTGTACTATGTAAATATAGATTAGCACGTACTTGTACTATGTAAATATAGATAAGCACGTACTTGTACTATGTAAATATAGATAAGCACGTACATGTACTATGTAAATATAGATAAGCACGTACTTGTACTATGTAAATATAGATAAGCACGTACTTGTACTATGTAAATATAGATAAGCACGTACATGTACTATGTAAATATAGATAAGCACGTACTTGTACTATGTAAATATAGATTAGCACGTACTTGTACTATGTAAATATAGATAAGCACGTACTTGTACTATGTAAATATAGATAAGCACGTACTTGTACTATGTAAATATAGATTAGCACGTACTTGTACTATGTAAATATAGATAAGCACGTACTTGTACTATGTAAATATAGATAAGCACGTACTTGTACTATGTAAATATAGATAAGCACGTACTTGTACTATGTAAATATAGATTAGCACGTACTTGTACTATGTAAATATAGATAAGCACGTACTTGTACTATGTAAATATAGATAAGCACGTACTTGTACTATGTAAATATAGATTAGCACGTACTTGTACTATGTAAATATAGATAAGCACGTACTTGTACTATGTAAATATAGATTAGCACGTACTTGTACTATGTAAATATAGATTAGCACGTACTTGTACTATGTAAATATAGATAAGCACGTACTTGTACTATGAAAATCAGGCAGTCGCTTTAAAAGTAATTTTCGGCCAACATCTTCCATTAGTAAGTTGACAACAGCCACATTAGGGTGGTACAGGACCCTGTCCGGGCCACTCCTGGTCACATCGTGGAGTCGAAGTGTTTCCTTGAGACAGAGAACAGAATTATTTCATGTCGCATTATTGGGCACGGATGCCGCGTGGGGCCGGCTTTAGAATTGTCCCACCCCTCTCTACCCACGGGAGTTGTAGGAGCCGACTGAGGGAATACCGGGGGAGTGGGCAGCAGCACTCCCTCGAGTATTAGCAACATCCACTGTGATCGCCAACCCACCTGCCAAGCGTGGCGATTACGGCACTATCCCCCATAATGAGTACGCAACCAAAATGGGACCGATGATCTGGTCAAAGCCGCAGGGGGCGTTGGATGCGGTCGGCACAGGATAAGTGGACATATCCTTCATCCATCCATCAGCCTTTCGACGTCCTCTGCTGGACATAGACCTCCCCAAGAGAACGCCACAACATGTGTTTCGCTCATATGGGGGATAGTGCCTTAATCGCCACGCTTGGCAGGCGGGTTGGCGATGGCAGTGGATGTTGTTAATACTCGAAGGAGTGCTGCTGCCCACTCCCTCCGTATTCCCTCAGTCGGCTTTTACCACTCCCATGGGTGGAGAGGGGTGGGACAATTCTAAAGCCGGCCCCACACGGCAGTCGCGTGGTACACTATTATCTAAATCCATTATGATACTTAGTAATAATGCAGCAAATTTACAATGAAGTGACGTTTCATCTTCGATCGAGTTATGTTGTATATTATTGATAAACTTGCTGTGCGAAAGTGCTGATTCTAAATATGTTCGAGGAGTTCATTTTATATTGTTGTTACTTTAGGTGTTTCTAATTATTTTATGTGTTAACTTCTTTCATGTTTTATTATTGTTAGTGACGTTTTCGTGGTTTATAACATGAGTGAAGCAGGCTCTTAAGAAACATTGGTAGTTTTGTTTACATGTCAAACTATCGTGAATAGGGTATAGTTCAATAGGACCATACCCTATTCACGATAGTTAAACTTATTGTATGTGTTGAACCATCCAAGAACCCCTACAGAAACACATTTTATTACAAATCATGCAAAAACTATAATAAACTTGACTGACTCGATAATTAGATACAATGTAACGTTATCAACTGACAGTCATACACAATCATCGTGATGTAGACTTTTTAACAATGTCGTGATTATCATAATATAGTACCTATAGGCATTGATGTATATGTATATAACCCAATGAGTATAGGTATTCGTTATTCGGATACGCATGTTTATACAACGTACTACCTATATACAATTATGGTAGGTATTATACAAGCCCGCGACTTCGTCAGCGATAGTTTTTTTACGTTTTAAATTCATCAAAGTAGGTAGGTAACCGTATTTTATGCCTTTGAGGTATACATGATTTTTAGATTAATTAAATTCTAATTAATTCTTAATCCTGAATCTGAATGTTCCTTTCATTATTTCCTCGTTTAGTGTAACCCCTCCAGTTTTTTAATTTGTATGTCTACTATACAGTATATTAGTACTAAGTACATCAAAATACGGCTCTTTAAAAAAAAATATTATCTATATAATGATAAGGAAAGGGCACATACAAACAGCCAGTCTAACAAAACATATAGAATATAGTGTAGTGGTAGTGTAGTCTTAGTTATTTTGTATTTTGAACGTATGCAGACCTTCCCCCAAACAAAATTAAAACAACAATGAGTGCTAATAGCAATTAGTACCACGATAAATCGCAGTAGCCAAAAATCTGCAAGCTTTTAGCCATAGTAGAAAGAGTGGGGAAGTAGGCTATCTCCGGCCCATTCCGCGATATAAATACCTACCATACTTGCCTGTCTCAGGGTTGTCACTTTTAGCTAAATTTTAATTCAGTGCCTAGAAATTGGCAAGGGCTGGGAAGTTGACCCGACCTCACTAACCCTGAACCCAGACGACACAACACAGATTATTTTAACTTACGATTTTTACTTACGATTATTACAATTATTACTTAGTCACTATACCTACAATACTGAGAAATCGACATGACATGAAATTGTCTAAATGTCATGTCATGTCGTCAAACATACAGCAATAAGTTCTCCTGCCTCAGTCAAACATACAGCAATAAGTTCTCCTGCGATTATCACACATTTTTCATTTATTTAGCGGTGCGGAAAAGCCGTGACGCGTGAACCTTGTGCGGCGTTAGCCCCGACCATAGAGTAAGTATAAGAAGCCCCGACTGGCGTACTGAGAAACGGGTCGCGATTTTGTTAGAGTGTGCGTACGATACTATGGCGCAGACACACAAGCCGCGCGCGGTGCGTTTGTATGAAGATACCCTACTTCCCACTCTTTCTACTATGTTTTAGCTTAATCTTTATGATTTGTCTGGGTAGGTAGTTATGAAAACTATTGAAATACTTGCAATAGCACATACACAAAATTAAAAATACCATCTAATCTATACTAGGTACTTAATAGATACTATAAAAATCTGTGAGTTCTGTCTGTAATTTTTTTGCTCAAATATTTGTAATAGCTAGTCATTTTAAGACTTACCTGCTGATAGTACCTACTGATTCAAATTCCACCATTTTATATAATAGGTATGTAGTAAGTAGAAGGAACACGTCATCGAAAATTTGTGATAGACTTATATTATATACAATTACTCTACTATCTACTTAGAATATTCTAAGTCTGCCAACTTGCACTAGGCTAGCGTGGTGGACTATGAGACTATGACCTCCCACTTGGAGAGGAGACCCGTGCTCAATAGCGAGATAGTAGAGATATACTTACAAAGTCGTCAAACGATGGTGCTTCATCAACTTGCTCAGTAATCATATCCTTAACCCAATATACTAACGACAAGAATAAAATTGGAGACAATAAATCAAGCAGCGTATTAATTAATCTTCTTTTTCTGACTATGGCATGTTTCCACATTAAGACTAACAAGACTCTGGTCATTACAAACTAAAATAATCAGCGCCTACTAAAAAATCTGCCCTAAAATTAATTAGTATCCGTTTTTATAAATACACACAAAGCGACAAATAATGACACTAAAATATGTGACATGCTCAGACTAAATACGTCCTAGACAGAGCGAAGAAAATTCTTTGATATTTATGAGCGAGAACGTAAGATACAATTTACTGGTGCAAAAAACAGACAGTCATAGATTTTTGTCTTTGTCGCCGTGGCCTGTTTTTTGTATTGTCACGATGTCAAAATGCTTTGTCTGTCACGATTAATCTGACAATCGAAAATTTGTATAAAAATTCGGGTTTAATTAAAATTTAATGTTAAATTGTGTTAATGAGTGTTTTGAGAAAAAGGCTACGTGATAATAGTGGTTGTAAAATAATGTACTATGCTACAAAACCCACAGCAAGCGAAAAAATACAGGTATAACATATCATTTGTATGTAGTCGAAAATGAAAAAAAATAATTATTGAATGCTATAAAGTGATATAAAATGGGCTTTTTTACTCAAAATTAATAATTGCTATGATTTTGGAAGTTACAAAGACTTCAAAAGCTATACTTACATGAACATATTCACTGGCAATGATTTTGCTCCCAACGTTACTATTTTCTTATTATGTATAATGAAACATCAACAAAATGTCGTGGAACATATTTTGGGTATTTCGTGGGTTGCCTCGTTTTCCCGTAGCATACACCCATTTCGATCTCGCATCTGGATTAGAGGGAAACCTAAAATAGTAAATATTTATCATCATCTCATAAATTACATATAAATTTTAGTAAAGTGAAAACTGGGCAAATTAAATTCGCAATAAGGCAACACCGAAATAATTCTCAGTAATAGAAAGTTAGCTAGAAAACGTGTTTTGCGAGTGTATCTTAGTAGCAATTATTAATTTTGAGTAAAAAAGCCCATTTTATATCACTTTATAGCATTCAATCATTATTTTTTTTTCATTTTCGACTACATATGAATGAAATGTTATACCTGTATTTTTTCGCTCGCTGCAGCTTTTGTAGCATAGTACACTATTTTACAACCACTATTATCACGTAGTCTTTTTCTCAAAACACAAATTAACATTAAATTTTAATTAAAACCCGAATTTTTATACGAATTTTCGATTATGTCAGTTGAATCGTGACTGACAAAACATTTTGACATCGTGACAATACCAAAAACTGGCCACGGCGACAAAGACAAAAATCTATGACTGTCTGTTTTTTGCACCAGTAAATTGTATCTTACGTTCTCGCTCATACATGTCAAAGAATTTTCTTCGCTCTGTCTAGGATCTATTTAGTCTGAGGTCTGAGGTGACATGCCTATGTTACGTAGACGACGTAGACAGAAGGGATATATATGTCTATGCCTTGCTAGCATAAACACATGGATGTAATACCTACTTATGTACGCTTCCATCAGCCTTTCAACGTCCATTGCTGGAAATAGGCCTCCCCAAGAGAACGCCACAACGAGCGGTCCCGTCATGGGGGATAATGCCGTAATCGCCACGCTTGGCAGGCGGGTTGGCGATCGCAGTGGATGTTGTTAATACTCGAGGGAGTGCTGCTGCCCACTCCCCCGGTATTGCCTCAGTCGGCTCTTACGACTCCCGTGGGTAGAGAGGGGTGGGACAATTCTAAAGCCGGCTACACACGGCCAATTATGTACAGTTATAACCATTTAATAACCAATTAATAACGTCCATGCGTAGACGCTTTAGGATACCTAAACAGCTACTATGGCATTTTATTATTATAAAAAAATTTAATACGAAAAATTTTAAATACTAGCCTTTGCACGCGGCTCCGCCACAGGTTTTTTTTTTTTTTTTTTTTTTTTTTTTTTTTTTTTTTTTTTTTTTTTTTTGTTAGGGCGGGAAAAAATGTTCCTAACCGCACACCCCGTCGTTCGGGGCAACGAACAGGGTAGTGTGGGGCCTGCACCCACTAAAGAAACCCGCCGTGTGCCGTCTCTCCGCCTTTATTGGCGGGCCACTGGAACTGTGTTACATTCCTTCGGTGGACGGCTCCGCCACAGCCTAAAGCTAGTTTTTGGCTTATATCTCAGGTTCCCGATATAGTAGCGGGCTAAAATATATAGGTACCAGTTTTTAAAACGCTAGATCACACACACACACAGATCGCTAAATTAGAGGAGCTGCGATGGAATCTGTCCAACACTCATTGTACTCCCCGGACCTTGCTCCAACAGATTACCACTTTTTTCGGAATTCAGACAACTTCTTGCAAGGACAAAAATCCAATTCCGATGTGGCGTCGAAACCGTCTCCAAAGATTTTATTGATTCTCGCTTCCACAATTTTAACTGCCTCTGTGGTGCATCGGTAGTGTAAGCGACTGCTGATTTGGGTTCGATCCCCGGATCGGGCAGCGTAATTAAGCTTTTTCGTAAAAAAAAAGTCTCAGTAGCTGCCCGGAGTTTGGAAATGTGCCCGGTAGACGGCAATAGGCTCGCCCCCTATTGGGGCTATGTATGATATGTGGGACTTAAACATAGCTGGCGAACCGTGGGTGTGTATTATAGCTCTGCCTACCCCTTCGGGGAATATAGTGTGATGCTGTGCTATGTATGCTGCCACATTTTTTCAGCAAAGGAATTAAGGAACTACCGATAAAATGCCGAAAGTGCATAGATATCAATGATATCAACATACTTTGAGTGATTAATTAAAATAATTTTAAACACAAAGTGAAAAATTGTGAAATCGAAAATAACAGTCACGAGCAGGATTTGAACCTGCATCTCCTGGATACCGTCTAGATGCTTTGCCAATTCAGCCATTGTGACATATAAAAAAAAATATAAACATCCGAATTGATAACCTTTTTTTGAAGTCGGTTAAAAAATTGTTTTGGTTTTTCCATACATAACGCCAATTTTATATCTAGGTACCTTTATCCCTGAGAAACAGGTGGTTTCTGTGGATAGCTGTTTTTGTATAGAGATCATTATGGTGGTATTAATTGTGTTTATAATATATATTATATTTATAATTTACTAGCAGCTATCCGCCACTTCTTCCGAATGGAATTTAGTTGTTTTTGTGCGGAACTTTTGTCTAAAATAAAAGACTAAGTTACTCCTTATAACGTCAGATATCTGCCAGTCCCTTCCAAATCTGTCCAGCCGTTCAGAAGATTAGCTGGAAGACTGGAATATACAGTGGGCCTAGCCAAGTTGCATTCTATGATCGCTAACGCTAATAGAAAACTATTTAAATGTATGGGAATTTGACATCTTTAACTATAGATAAAGAACCCACGCCTTGTGGGGCTGGCTTTAGAATTTTCCCACCCCTCTCCACCCATGGGAGTCGTAAGAGCCGACTAAGGGAATACCGGGGGAGTGTGCAGCAGCACTCGTTCGAGTATTAACAACATCCACTGCGATCGCCAACTCGCTAGCCAAGCGTGGCGATTACGGCACTATCCATTCTTGGGGAGGCCTATGTCCAGCAGTGGACGTTAAAAGGCTGATGGATGGATGGATGAAAGAACCTATATTTATCTAAGTCTTAACAATATCTATAACGCTAAGTCACGTGACTTAACGTTAGAGATGTCAACTTTCCATACATTTTAATAGTTTTCTATTAGCGTTAGCGATCATAGAATGCAACTTGGCTAGACCCACAGAAGACAGACAGCCAAAAAACGCAGAAACTGCTGAACGGATTTTGATGTAACTTTTTTTGTTTGATAGCTCTTGATTAGACTTAAAAACTGGTAGGTATACATTTTATCTCGCTACTATATCGGAAACCTGAGATATCCTAAAAATCTAAAAACTAGCTTTTGGCTACGCGGAGCCGCGGGCAGACTACTTTTTAAATAATTTTGTGCAATATAGGTACATATATTTTTAATTTCTACACGCAACTTTTTATATAAAAAGAATGATTGTACTCTAGGACTACCTTTTTTTTTGTTAAGGCGGGAAAAACTGTTCCTAACCGCACACCCCGTCGTTCGGGGCAACGAACAGGGTAGTGTGGGGCCTACACCCACTAAAGAAACCCGCCGTGTGCCGTCTCTCCGCCTTTATTGGCGGGCCACTGGAACAATGTTACATTCCTTCGATGGTCTCTAGGACTACCTATGCTGATTTTAGATCCATATCTCTGTCAGTTCTCATAACTAGGTAAATATTAGGTAGGTATTACAGAAATAGGTCATCTGTATTGATTGCCTGCAATTGGAGTGTAACGCTTCGTCATGAACTCAGCGGGAGCGGGGCGGCGGCAGTAGCGGCGCAGGGAGCGGCGCGGCAACGCTGTACCCGGTCTCGAAGCCAGCGGGCAGATCGCACGGCGTTGAGCGGCCAGTGTTGTGTTACGAGAAATTAGTATCTTTGTTCGCGAACGAAATGTCTAAATAGCGATGAAAACATCTTTTTAATACTAATTCCTTTCTAAAGTTTGATTTATTGTGGGCAAAAGAAGATGTAAATTCTACTACGTCACTACTTCAATGCAGACGCGTGGGCGCCGCTAGATCGGTACGCACCGCTCGTACGCCGGTGGCCGCCCGCTCCCCACGCCGCTGCCTTCGAGGACAGTTCCATATAAATGTATGCATTGGAACGCGCCGCTCCCCGCGCCGCCGCCGCCGCTGCCCCGCTGCCGCTGAGTTCGTGACCAAGGCCTAAGCACCGAGTGCTTACTGTACGACATACGACTGCGCAAATAAGACTGATACTTTGATTATAAATCTGAAGATCAGAAATAATTAAATAGTTCTTCCATCATTATCCACTTCTGGACCTAGGGCTCCCGGATTACCTTTATAATCCGTAATATAACACGCAGTCTCGTGCTGGCTGCATCCATCAGCTACGCAGCGCAACGTTACACCTGGTGGAAGGCCATACATATTCAATATGCCATCGCTAGTTAACATATACAATGTTCCCCAATGTCTGTCAGTTCGTCAATATGACTAACCGGTGTACAAAATTATATCAGCGAGTCTCGATGTAACGTTTCATATAATATCGTAATATGTTTGAAATACACGAAAATAATATTCAAATAGCTATTAGTAAATATAAAACCATTATTAGTAAAATTTAATATTTTATTATACACTGTTTTGACTTTTCGAATAGTTTAAAGCCACATGATGTTTAATTTATTGTTTACACTCATTTTAACATTTAAAACGCGAAAATTAAATATATTAAAATTAATAACATTATTCTAAATCAAATTTGATTATTTTATGCAATAAGTAAACATTTGAATCGTGTTTACAGCGCTATCGATTGATTTATTTTAGAATATTTTGATTATCACTATATAAACAAATAACTACACACACACGTGTAGTGACGTACTAAGAATACGAGTATCACAACCCCATTCTTTCCCACGGTTGTCGTATGAGGCGACTAAGGGAAGTAAGCAATTATCACTCATTACATTACTGGTGGTAGGGTTGGGTACCAAGTGGGAGTACTCACTTGCTATCGGGCTCGACCGGCTTGGTACCACCATCTTCCATTGACCGGTCATGAAGCACTTCAATGTGTTTTGGCTGTAGCAGAAGATAGCTGTTTATTCTTACATTTCATATCTGAGAAATGAAATGGCTGATCATAGTCCGGAGCGTGCTCGTCGCGATCCCTGCCAACCTGTAATCCACAGGCTGCAATCCGGCTCGAATGCGTACCGCAGTGCAGGTTAGGGCGTGCCCCAGAGGCGACGCGTACCGACTCGCCCCCGTCGGTACGAACAACGGCAGATGCGGCGATGGGGGCCGCCACCCATCACGCCTTGCCCAGTTTGGCGAGTCGAGGGGAGCAGAGTGTCGAGTAGGCACGTGGAATGTAAGAGGTGGTGTGGAAGATAAGTTACACGAGCTGGTAACCGTCATGTCGGACAGACAGCTTGATGTGCTCTGTGTAACAGAGACCAAGCGAAAGGGTAGCGACGCCTGTGATCTTCCTGGTAGCGGGTTAGTTCTGTGGTCTGGTGTACCGTAGAGCGATAGGGCCAGCATGGGAGTGAGGGTGTTGCTGTCCGCTCGCTTGGCCTCAGGTGTAAAAGACTGCGGAATGTTTGATCCCAAACTTCTATGGGTCCGAATAAAACTAGGTGTCACCAGGGTCTTCATGGTCGCAGCTTATGCTCCCGTAGGCTCTTCGGTGGCATCGGATCTAGAGAAGTTCTGGGATAATGCTAGGGAAGGTCTGGATTTGGCAGAAGCTAGTGCACGCATGATCGTATGCGGAGACTTGAATGGATGGGTTGGGACCAAGCGTCCAGACTTCGAGGACGTGCTTGGTTCATTTGGTGATAAGAGAGTGAATGATGCAGGTAGGCTCATTGCGGATGTATGTATGGAGAGAAACCTTATTGTGTCAAATACATTTTTTCAACATAAGGACATCCATATGTATACATGGAGAAGGAATGAACAGAGAAGTATGATAGATTTTAATTCTGGTAGACAAGCCCTCCGAAGTAAAATTCTGGATACAAGAGCCTACAGGGGTCACACTGTCGACACGGACCACTATCTCGTTATTGCGAGATAGTGGTAGATGGCGCAGGCGTCACCCAAAGACGTTAAGTATGATGTGTTATCGAAATTAGCAGTCAGGAGCAATTGTCAGGATGGCTGAATTGGTAAAGCATCTGGACGGTATCCAGAAGATGCAGGTTCAAATCCTGCTCCTGACTGTTATTTTCGATTTCACATTTTTCACTTTGTGTTTAATGTATAGTGCTAAGCATGTCAAATGCTAAAAATATATATAAAAATATTTAAATATTTAAAAGGGTTTGCGTCATTATTAGGTAAAATCTTAATTGTAAAATTAAGTTTACCTAGTCGGTATAATGTATGAAAATACTTCCGACAGATGGCGCAGGCGTCACCCAAAGACGTTAAGTATGATGTGTTATCGAAATTAGCAGTCAGGGGCAATTGTCAGGATGGCTGAATTGGTAAAGCATCTGGACGGTATCCAGAAGATGCAGGTTCAAATCCTGCTCCTGACTGTTATTTTCGATTTCACATTTTTCACTTTGTGTTTAATGTATGTTGCTAAGCATGTCAAATGCTAAAAATATATATAAAAATATCTAAATAACTTTTAAACGGTTTTACTGATCGATTCCAAATACTAATCAGCTTTTAACATCAAAAAACCACTTCAATTGCCGCCAGTCCATTCAAAATTGGTTGATTCGTCCGTGAGATATCGTTGTTGAAAAAAATTGAAAAAATGTTTTTTTTCAAAATTTCTATGAAATTTTCAGTCTGACCAGTTCGAGCTTTAAGATTCTTCAAAGAACTCAAAAAGCTACGTTGAATGCCGTAACTACGAGAAAATCGGTTCATTCATTCAAAAGTTATTGCGATTTGAAAATTCAACGAACAGTGTTTTATTAAATCTCTATCAGACTTTTGCGCTCAAAAAGCTCAAAAGCATAGAACAGTTATCTCTTTGAGCTCGGAGAGCTCAAAATAACCCGAAAATTATACTTTGAGCTGTCTTTTTAGCTCTTCGAGCTTTTGAGCTGTTCGAGCTCAAAAGTCTTTTTTGAGCTGTTCGAGCTCAAAAGTCTTTTTTGAGCTCGAAGAGCTCAAAAACGTAATAAGTGCTTTTTGAGCGCTTAAGTATTAAGTATATTAGGGTCAACCATTTTCCAGATTTTTTTATAAATGGTCACTGTTTATGTTTGTGCCGTTTATTTGTTTGTGAAGTTATTTTATGTAGTTAACAAGTACCTACCTTGTGTTATCAATGTGACAACAAACGTGCGCGCCTTGTTGGGCATCATCGCAACTTTTACACACACCACGTCAGTGCATAGATAAATAACTATACTGGAAACGTCAGTGGTTGGCGCACGCATAAGGTTTATAATATTTTTAGACGTCCTTAAAAATATATTCGACTCTGTTAGAAGTAAATAATATCTAAAATAAGACAAACGAGATCATCCCTATCCCTAGCACTTTTATTCGTAGTGACGAATGTCTAGACGGATTCGGCTTTTTTGACAACATCAAAGGCGAGGACTGACTGTATGGTTCTTAGACTGTGGCATGGTCACACAGTAGGTTTTTATTCAATAATAGCTACCTACATAAATCTACATTAAAACCATATTAAAACTAATAGTTGGTTTGTGAAGGACATTCCCATTGCAAAAAAGGCAATTTATTTCTGTTACAAACATATAAAACCAGTTTTATTTGTAATTAATTAATCGTTTATATATTAGGTATAGGGATCATCTCATTTACTCGTCCTTTCCTTTTTTTATGGTACCTACATGCTTAGAATAATAACGCTTAGAACCCGAGTAGGTCCAAACGGAGTGAAGCACTTTCAAGCTAGCCTTTAAAAGGCTAACTGCGTTGCTCGGTGCTCCTTCTGTCAGTGTCCATGATAGAGGTGAGACGTATATACTGGAATAGGTTTTTGGAATAGGTTTTTGGCTGGACGCGGTAAGACTTGTTCCGTACTCACCACATAAACGCGTCCGAGTGTATAGGCGTACGCGTACGGCGCCGACGCGTCACACACTCGCAAGCTGACCAACCGTCAGTTCCGGTGACGTTCGTCGGTACTCGTACTCGGAGACGTTCGGCCCGGCACTCGATGTTTGCGCGTCGATTTATTTGTTATGCGTTTCTAAACCTACTGTCCATACATTTGGAATCATTATTACTTTGTTAAGGAGCGTGCATTATTATTTGTTTACGTTCGTTATAAGTACTTACTAACCAAAACAATTTCTAAAAAACTAAAGAATGGTACATAAAATGCGGTTTATAAAAGAAAACAAAAAAATAATTAAGAAAAAAGATTTGTAAATACAAAAAAAAAAACAGTATTATAAATTTGATTTTATACATAAAACCAATTGAAACCTAAAATATGCTAGCTTTTCTGGTGGTACGTACTTATATTATACCACTTTTTTTTTAAATTTCTGTGTCTATTAATAGGTATCATATTTATGCGGTTATAAAATAAGCTGACAGTCCTAAGCCTGTTGTAATACCTTATGATGGTACTACTTGGTATGGTATTACTTGTTTATGATGGCAGACGAGCCAAGGCCCACCTGATCGTAAGTGGTAACCGTTGCTCATAGACTCAACTATACCGAGGGTATTGTCAAGCCGCTGCGCACCATTTCATTTCTCAGATATGAAATGAAAGATTTAATCTTTACGGCTAACTTCTGCTACAACCAAATCACACTGACTTGCTTCATTCTTCTCTTCATTCAGAGAAGACGGTGGCACCGACCCGTTCGAGCAAGTAAGTACTTTCACTTGGTACCCAGCCCTACCACCAGTAGTGCAATGGGTGATAATTGCTTACTTTCCTTAGTCGCCTTGTACGACACCCGCGGGAAAGGATGGGATGGTAACACTTGTATTCTTAGTCCGTCACCACACGGTAAAATGATAATTTAAGTTCCATTACCTACAGTTGCATTATTAATAAATTACAAATTTTGTTTATGTTCCGTGTTTCTACTTACATATCCCGTCCTTTTCCATACAAATCTACTATTTATTACATTTTTCTATCAGAAAACTATATACGAGTATTTTGGTTTGGCAAAACTGGAAGTGTCCCATTTTCCTCACTTTTTGGGGAAAATGTTTTTACTTGTATCATGATTTAATCATGTGGGTGCCGTTGAATGTAATTATGTCACGTTTACGCACACATTAGTCTTTATGTTGCTTCAAATTTGAGTGGAATTATAAATGAAACTATCGTTCTAAGCGTTATTATTCTAAGCCTACATGAACAAAATCTCCCTTCAGTGATAAATCTAGGGAGGACATAAAAGGTCTTACTTTGCAACCCACTACTTTGAAATGTCACCACTGATCAGCTCAACTTGAGACCTGAAACTCAATAGGCCCTCCTATCTTCACAAGCCGTAGTTCTTCTTGCCATTAGGTCTAAATTAGGTCATTATAGTTATAAATATTGCAAGTGGATGGATAGTATAGGCAGGCGTACATCACTCCCTCAAGGCCCCGAGTTAAATGCCTTTTTTTTGTTTAGACAGGAAAAAATGTACCTAACCGCACACCCCGTCGTTTGGGGCAACGGACAGGGTAGTGCGGGGCCCGCACCCACGAAAGAAACCCCCCGTGTGCCGTCTCTCCGCCTTTGTTGACGGACCACTGGTACTGTGTTGGATTACTTCAGTGGCCCGCCGGCGGCTTACCCTTCCGGGTACCCTCTACTGAGTGACGCATCCGCACACGGAGCGTCGCACCTTCGCGGGTGGCGGACGTTCCCCGGTCCATCCACCCGCAGCCTCGGCTAGGGCGGCATGAGGCGCAAGTACCCGCGCTTACGCCGTCTAAATGCCTTCCGCTTCACGTATCGCCCACGATACAACCGACAGAAGCTCTCGGTCATAGTAGAAAGAGTGGGAAGTAGGTTATCTTCATACAAACACACCGCGCGCGGCTTGTATGTTTGCGCTATAGCATCGTACGCACACTAACAAAATCTCGACCCGTTTCGCAGTACGCCAGTCGGGGCTAACGCCGCACAAGGTTCGCGCGTCACGGCTTTTCGGCACCGCTAAATAAAAGAAAAATGTGTGATAATCGCAGGAGAACTTATTGCTGTGTGTTTGGCTGTCTAAATGTCATGTCATGTCGATTTCTCAGTATTGTAGGTATAGTGACTAAGTAATAATCGTAAGTTAAAATAATCTGTGTTGTGTCGTCTGGGTTCAGAGTTAGTGAGGTCGGTTTTACCTAAACGATTACAAGTAAAAAATACAACTTCCCGGCCCTTGCCAATTTCTAGGCACTGAATTAAAATCTAGCTAAAAGTGACAACCCTGAGACAGGCAAGTATGGTAGGTAATAATATCGCGGAATGAGTCGGAGATAGCCTACTTCCCCACTCTTCCTACTATGTCTCGGTAGAGAGTACTATATTCTTTGGACAGAAGGCTGTCGCACGCGACGCACTCAAAAAAAGCGCTCGCGCTTGTAGTACATATTGATTCAAATAAAATTATTTAAGTAGGTGATTTATAGAACTGCCGATAATTTTCGAAACCAAAAAAAATAATAGTAAGATGAAACCCATTGGAAATGTAAGAAAATATAACAAATATAAAAGAAAAACTAATTTACGGGCGATTTGACGTCGAGAAGGGGGTGGGGGTGAGCTTTTAAGGGTAAAAATCGGTTTATCACGATTTCTGGCAAAACTAAGAGATCTATCGAAAAAAACATATTTTGACAGAAATCCCTTCAAATCCTATCTATAATACTTAGAAAATTAACTATTTTCATATGTTTTTTGCAATATATATGTTTCATGGATTTGATTTTTTTAAATTTATCAATGTAACATGGAAACTTACATTTTTTTAGTAATTAATGTGTAAATTTAAATAAATAGCTCAATATTTTACATAAGGATTAACACAAAAAGTTATTTCGCTTTTTTGCATTTTCTGAGAAAATTTTCCATAGTAATGTATATTTTTTGTACCATCAAAAAGTAGAGATTTCAACGTATAAAAAGCACACAGATTTTTTTCAAAAAGCAGATATTTTGACGTGAGAATTTTTGATTGAAAATTAGGGTGATTTTTCGATATTTAATCAAAATAAGAGAAAAAAATAAATATTTTGCATCAAAAAAAATTACAATGTGTTTGAGATATAAAAAGGTAAGTTTTCACCAAATTTCGCGAAAGAATATTATTTTTTTGTGGAAGTTAAAAGTAAAAAATCAAAGTCGGATTTTTAGATTTTTCACATAAATTTTGAGGGTATGTGAAAAAGTGTTAATACAAAAGTTGTAGATCTTTTTATTGCCTACAATTTTGCCGGTGAGCATGTATGAATGTTGAGGAAGCGAGAGATGTATGCATGAATAGACCCTTTTGTCACTGTTCTCTCTGCCTACCCTGAAAGGGAGATAGCGTGATGATAAGTAAGTAAAATCATCATAGGTGCAACCCTAGCGCATTCGTTGAATGACGCGGTTGCAACGTGGATCATGCGGCGGGCAAAACAATCTCAACTGTATTTCTGAGTACATAAGGTACATTTAATTTTCTTCTCACTGCAAACAATTGGTATTATTCTTAAGATTCTGTAGGCTATTATAGAGATTTTGTACAAGTTTTAATGGAAGTGATGTTTCTATCCCTAGGACTAGTATCTATTCTGTGGTATAGGTACTAGATGCTATCCATGCCTCCGTCTGCGTGTACTTTAGAATATAAATAAATATTGTCTATTGCACAATAATTATAATTAGATATAATTATTTATATGTAAAAATAGCTATCCCACAGGAACCATTAACTGTTTCAAGATGACAAGTAGGTTCTATGTGTCGTCTTGGATTCTCTAGGCTTCAGACTATATGCATGCAACATTTCATGATGATTAGTTCAGTATTTATAGTGTGAAAGCATAACAAACTAACTCACTTTTATAATAATAGTAATAGTAAGGATAATATTAAGACCAGTTTTGATTTTTTTATTTCACTTTATCTGCTTGATCAACAATCTAACATTTACACATATTTATACTGAAGGGTAGACATTCCCTACATTTACATAATTGTATTACAAGGGTACCTAGACCTACTAAAACTAATTTAAAAGCGTAACAATTTTTCCATTAACTACCTTAGCCAGATTCATAAAACACTGTATAGAATTATAGAAGGAAATCCATATATAATCGGTCTAAATATTGGCTGTGAAGATACATACAGTATAATAGGAACATTTTTGATTTTAGTGTGTAGAAGATACGAGTGATAAGATAGAAGCCTAACTTTTTCATAGAAGACCAGTAGCTCACCTAATGGTAAGCTGTAATTGAAGCTAGCAACACCAAGGGCCTGCAGTTTCTTACTATGAGAAAATTGATTATGTAACCAATAAGCAACTCTATAGCAATTCGACTTAAGATATTTTAAGTATTTTATACCAGCATAATTAAAGCATTTACAATAGAGTAATTAATGTTATTGAAAAAAAATATTAACAATAGATTTAGGTTGATTAAATCTACAGTTGGCGACATTCTTAAATATATATTTTTTATAATTTACTGGTACAGCTTTACAATTGCTTGAATTTATCCTTTATTTTTTTAGACTTAAGCTACTTGCCCTATAGGGCTAATAAATAGAACTAAATGTGTTGATAATAAAAATCATAAAAAAGTTATACACATTACTAATAAACTAGATTCTTGTAACATTATCTCTTGAAAGTAGTATTGATAAGATAATCTAGTAGTTAAAAAAATCACTGTCTTAAAATTAAAGGTTGAAGGTAATAGTAAGAACCTAGTAACCTTGATTCATTATTGGCATTTATTTATAATTCGAATATGCATTCATATTTGCCACATATGAATGAAGCAAATAAATGTTACACATTTAAAGACCTCTATTATTTAGAAATAACACCTAGAAATATACTAATACATTGTTTAGCAACATACAACAAAATTGACCTACTTATATTAAATTAATTAACTACCTTTTGCATTCCTATATTGTTGAAAGCAATTTTAACATTTTCGAACACTTTGTCGGGGCTTGATTCTGCTTTAATCCTCCTGACCAAGCCCGTCTGTTCGTAATAGTTTATGATGGGTAGTGTATCATTCAAGTAAGTGTTGAATCTTTTCTTCAAGCTGTCCAGGTTGTCATCGGATCGACCACTGCCTGCCGCGCCACGGCCCAAAACACGTTCTGTGCATATCGATTCTGAACATTCAAAGAATAAAACGAACAGCAGCTTGGTTTTGTCCGACATAACGCGTTCCCATCCGTCTAAATTGTCTTTATTACGTGGAAATCCGTCGATAAGGAAATGACTTTTACCCGACTTTTGCATAGCCTTGTGTAAGAGCGAACATGTAACCTCAACAGGCACTATCTCACCATTTCGTATTTTTTGTTCGATCATTTCCCCATACTCTGAACCTGGTCTTTGACGCTCTTCGCGAAGCAAATCTCCAGCTGAGAGGTGCACAAATCCATATTCTTTGGAAATAAACGAGCACTGTGTGCCTTTACCGGCACCTGGCGCTCCTAACACGAATACAACTTCGGGTACCATTTTTTTTAAATACGACGAACACTGACGCAGCCCTCGACGTAGCATTAAATAGCAAGACTAATTTATTTAACGGATTTCTTTACAGTTTTATAAAACATGCGCATAGCTACGACCTTGAGATTTGCTTGACGTAAGTGACGTAACTCCACAGAAGCACAGAGTACTGTAAAAAATGTATGTAATACGTAATCATAGACTAAAGTGGAGTCCAGGCACACGAAACTTCTACTACCCTATCTATTCTATAGACGGAAGCAAAAAATCTCAGACTAAAACGCCTTACGCACCATTCATCTTGCTGTACGTCCCGCCAAGGACATGCACGATGCACGACGAAAAACGACAGTGAATAGTCTCGACGTACGTCAATAATAATTATTATTAATTGCTTTAAGATAATTAATTGAATGAGGCGACACTTGGCGGAAGTCCATTGTTACTATTATAGAATGGATTTTAGGAGGAGCGCCCACCACTCACCCACGGATTGTCAATCCCGGTTATCTTTGGACAGAATAACCTAAGATTGCCAATCCGCACTCTCACAGATAGAGGAGAATGTGATAATAGCAAAGTAGCATGCACGATAATGACAAAAAACTCACCAACGCGACACAACCATGCGATACGGTAGAACTCTCAGAACCACAATATTGCAATATTCCGCAAAAATCCGAACATAAATTCGACACGTGTTTCACCTCTAAACGAGGCATTCTCAAGAATTTCATTTGTTGCCGAGCGTCGCGTTGGTGAGTTTTTTGTCATTATCGTGCATGCTACTTTGCTATTATCACATTCTCCTCTATCTGTGAGAGTGCGGATTGGCAATCTTAGGTTATTCTGTCCAAAGATAACCGGGATTGACAATCCGTGGGTGAGCGGTGGGCTCTCCTCCTAAAATCCATTCTATAATAGTATTAATTGCTTGCTGGACGTGCACGACCCATTTTGCATCCAGCAAGCACCCCCACCACTTCAAACGTCGTGCAAATGGACAGTGAATAGCGCAGACGTACGTCGAACCGATCGTGCATCGTGCGTGCTAGAGATCACAGAGTACATTCAATATATATGAGAACTAGAGATCTTGCTCGCTAGATCTGCACGACGTTTGCAGTGGTGGGGGTGCTTGCTGGATGCAAAATGGGTCGTGCAAATCCAGCAAGCAATTAATAATAATTATTACGTCAATAATTTGAAACTGTTGAAACTATTCACTGTCGTTTTCGTCGTGCATCGTGCATGTACTTGGCGGGACGTAAAACATAATGGAAGGCGCTTATGTTTGTTGTCCAGCAGATTGATTCAGGATTTAGAGCTTGCGACAAATATAGGATAGCGAAAAATAACTAGATTTATTGAAAGATACAAGTGCTACAATCACAGAACAATATTACTCAAGAGAAGAACGCCCGCTCCATACTTTATATTTGCCAACACAGCGCGTCTTGTTCCGTCGCCAGGAACTATTTCTTAGCGCGGTAAATTTAAATGGTCATTCGAGATACTTTTTTTAAGCCTTAGAAATATAGAATTCTCGTTTGCTGTTTTAACATAAACTATTAATTAGTTTATGCTAAAACAACAAACGAAAATTCTAAATTTCTATAGCTTACAAGGAGACTAGTAAAACAAAATTGCAAGGAAATAAAACAAGTTTTTATACGTGACGTAATCTTTATTTTATTTTATTGTTTTACACTGCATCAAAAAATTATCTATTCTATAATATCACAATCATCATCATCTTAGCATTAATCCCGGTTGTAATCCGCTTTCTTACTTTTACTACTTCTCTTTGTCTTCGGCAACCTTAGTGAGAGACCATTGACATGCATTTTATCTACCACGACATCAAGCCATTACCTCTTGAGTCAGGGCCTGGCGAAAGCGACATTGCTAGACACTAGTTTCCTACGTAGTTTGCCGATTTCTATAAAATGTGCCTGTACCAACGCGACTCTCTCGCATTTTATTTGCGAAGTGTATGAAATGAAGACTGCCACGATTCTATAATGTAATGATCCAACACTATTGTAGCAATTCTCACAGCGTGAAAGTAAACAAGTTACATGTAAATTGTAATGGACGTACCATTTATATTCCCTTAAGGTTGAGGTAAGAACATGGGTAAAATTTCATAAAATTCCTAAAATAGTGGAGTTAGAGTTATAGTAAATGATTTATATTACGATGATTAGCCTGCTACGCCACTTATGGATGATGCCAGATGGATTGGCAAAAACATATATTCGAGTTTTCTTTTACACGCAGTACTTTCCGAGTCATTTCTCAGAACACCCAGGTAATGGAATGTACTACCACTGAAGCAATGTAACATAGTTCCAGTGGCCCGCCAATAAAGGTGGAGAGACGGCACACCACTGGTTTATTTAGTGGGTAAGGGCCTCATACTATCCTGTTCGTTGCCCCGAACTATGAAGTGTTCGGTTGGATAAAATATCCCCTAGCTAGATGGACAAAAAGATGGTGCATAACTAGTAAACGTTCAGGCACCAACTTCGCTAAGTACCAATCTGACATTATACTTAAACCATGGTTTTCTAAATTCAAATGTAACAGAATAGCTTTGTCTATATCAAGCATGAGATTTGGACATTGCTGTTCTCCTGTCCACCTTAACAAGATCAGGGTAAGGGACTCTTGCCTTTGTGAATGTGGGATTGACATAGGAGACTTGAACCTTATTTCACAGTCAATGTTAAAATCTTGACATAAAGAAAAAAAAACTCAAGGTGCTCAAAATGTAAATTTGACAGTATTTTACATTAATATTGTCTAATATAGTAATCTAATATAATTATACAAGTATCCAGGAGTCAGATACAAAAAAAGTATATTAAAATAAGTTACTTTGTTGAAATGGTGACCGAATGACTGAACAAAGAAGGAAAATTAAAAAAAATACAAAATTGTCTACTGTTTTCACACCAATGGCAATCCAAAAATAAAGTCGATTTTCTTGTAGCTTGATATCAGGGCTGTCTCCGATTAATGGGTTATCCATTATTTACGACAGACCCTGTATAGATAGATACAAATGATACATAAATTATTTATTTACCAGACGTTTGTTTACTTTCATTTTTTTTAAAACTTGAATTTTTATTCACTTTGCTATTCACAATTGATCCGTTTGAAAATTTAGAAATAAATAATCCTAATTGATTATTATATTTGCCACTAGCTGGCGTATTAGTCAAGAATTTCAGGTATATAAGTGAATAATTATCTATGGTTACTCCCTAGTCGCGCCTAAAGTTTTACTTCAAAAATGAGAACATTTCTATAAAATTTTCTTTTTTGCGTTATAACTTTTTTTATACATTTTACAAAAAAAATGCACATACATACAATAAAACAGACCAATCTTGTAGATGGTCTTTTGAGGAAAATTTTTCTCTATATTTTTTTTAATTTCATTCATTTAAAACGCTGTTACAGCGTTCCAAAGTTGACCGGGTTCGTTAATGCTCATGAGAATCCGGTCAAAACGAAATGTTTAACTTAGTTTTATAATAGTTTTTTTTTATTGTAAATACCTACATTCTTAATTTTTTTTTTGTTAAATCCGTACAACTTTACATATTCATTCCTGTTTTCCTTACTATAGAACTTACCAAATTATTGTTTCTTAAAATAATTTCTAAGAGGAGTGCACATTACATTCTGAGCCACAGCCTGGGCCATCGAAGAAAAGTAGAATAGAATAGCTAGCTAATAACTGATGATGACATAGCATCACGCTTGTATTCCCCGAAAGGGTAGGCAGAGGTGTATTACACACTCACGACTCGCCAGCTATGTTTAAGTCCCACGTAATAGGGGGCGAGCCTATTGACGTCTACCGGGCACATTTCTAAACTCCGGGCTGCTACTGAGAATTTTTCTTTTTTTTTGTAATGTATAAAAAAAGTTACGAGCAAAAAAGAAAACAGAAATTTTCTGACATTTTTCTTATAACTTCTTTAATTTTAAATTTAGGGCAAAATGTTATAGTAACATACTTGTAGGCAAAGCGATTTGCTACAAATTATGTCTACGAATTTTTTGTAGGACGCAGTTTCTCATATATCGCGAAAAAGGTGTTTTCCAAGATGGCGGCCGGGGGACAAGGGCGGCAACCCCACAAACTTAGGGTTAAGCTTCTATTGAACCCCACACATATCCCAAATCCAAAACATTCTTTCTAGCATAGAGTTTAGATACCGTGTCATCAATCAAAGATGAAACTGCGTCTTTAGTCGATCGGCCTCTTCTAAAACCATATTGGTTGGGAGCTATAATATTAAAGGTTTCTAGAAAATCGACCAGACGCCTATTGAGTATCTTCTCCAAGACCTTTGAAAGGGCTGGCAATACTGAGCTAGGTAATTTTTAGGAAGTTACCAAAAGTAGGTACGGGGGTATAAGTTGGGTACTAATCAATAAAACAAAAAATTGTGAAAAATAAATATCTTTATTTATAAACTTTTTTTATCTGGATACACTTCCCGCGACCCGAGATGTCTTTAGGTTTGAAGTCGCTTCTCATCCACCCGTATTTAGATACGGAGGGGCGGTCAAAAAGTACGCGAAAAATGGCGAGATAAGAAAATTAGACCCAAAATTATTGTTCCATTATAATATACGAGTAAATACTCTCCCTTTTCCCTAGTAAGTTTTCTTTTTTTTAATTTTCGGGAATGATCCTACGGGGCCAATGATGGATAGATATTTTGGTCGATCAACAAAATACCCGTAAAATCCATCATGATCTTTCCGGCCGATTATGACGCTTGAAACTTGTAGGAGAGGGTGCGCATATTTTTTGTAACTTATGCGGGGATGCACACCTTTCTATGGGTCATATCAGCCTAAGAGTACCTGAAATCAAGGACAACAACACATAAAGAACCAATAAAATTCTAAGGAGTAACAATAATTGTTACCAGGAATCAGAAGAACTAAAAGATGTCCTCAAAATAATTCAGAACAGGTCTGTGATAATTTCATCATTTTATAGTTTCTCTCAAAAATTTAAAATATTAACGATTTTTTTTTGCACTAAGACCATATCAATGTTTAGTGCATTGGGTAAGTTTAAAAGTTACAATTATTACAATAGGACTAATAATAAGATGCACAAAATAATGATTTGAATAATTCTGTTTTTATTTGAATTATTCTGTTCTGGTCTTTGTGTACGGAAATGTTGCTCTCAAGCTCTCATATACCTGCCGCTTCTATTTTATGTGTAGATCTATATAAATAAATAATTAATAGTCATTCAAATTTCATTTAATAACCTAAATGCAAATCGTAGATGACGCAGATCGATTAGGATTTTGACAATAGATGATAAAATAAATAAAACGTCATCGGGTCACCTAGTATAAAAAATATCAAGACAATAAAATCCTTACCGTTTTTACATTTTTCCGCAAAAAGCGCAAGTCATTTTGGGTGTGAATTCTCCAACTGCAACAAATAGGTAGCTATTAGGTATCTGTTTAAAAATAGCAATAAGATACTAGAATATATTATAGTTCAGTCCTGTTGAGCTTGTAAATACCGTCACAGTGGCATCAGGCATAGATTTTATCATCATTGGATGCATTTTATAATGCAATTATTAACAACTTCTAGACACATAAAAGGATACCTACAAGAGATCCTTGCATGGTCAAAATAAAGTCTGAAAAATCCGCTACAAATTAATTCGGGAATTAAAATAGAAACAATAGAGGCGGTGACGAATATCCGCAGCATATTATTACATTAACGAAAATTGAACAACACAACCCGCCCATAGAATGATATTAATTTATAAATAACAACTGTACATATTGCATAGACTATCAATATTGTTTAGGGGTTCACCTTACACACAGGACAATATTTGTGCTATCCTCGAATCATAGTTGTATCAATGTATCTCTTTGATAAAGGCGATCCGCGAACGCAACGAATTGTATTAATTGACAAAAAAAAACAAGAGAAATAGCATACTTACTCTCTCTTAGTACTTGACGACTTTCAAATGCTTTTCATCTGCAACAAAGTGAAGGCAATGAGGTTTATGCAGAAAATAAAATTAAGAAGCTAGAAACTACTATATAACTCAGTCCTGTTGAGCTTATTAATGCCGTCACGGTGGCATCAGGCATTGATTTTATCATCATCTCAAACATAACAAAAAACATTTATTTGTGCAACTGTTTTTAGTTACACTGCAGCTACAACAAATATTGGTGATACAACAGCTTGACGAAAAAGTACAGAAAATGAAGTCCGAATAAACCAGAAAAAAGAAACCAGGATATGATAATGCCAAAATGTCAAAAACAAACAAACCAAACAAATTGTCAAAAAATAAGTTATTGACAATAGTTTTTTTTAAATCAATCTTATGCACTTGGTACAATACAATCAATTGTTTAGTGCTTAATTGTGTCTTTAGAAAAGAGCTTATTTCATCTTGAATGTTTAGATGGATTTAATAGACAATAAGAAGTCTCATTGACTCTGAACAAAATGCTTTTTGTAAAGAAATTTCTAGAGGTAACCAGCTGACATACCCCATAATATAAGCGAAAATCATTGAGATTGCTGATTTGGGACCGAATTGTACTAAAGAAAAATTAGATATCCAAAATGAGTAACAAGCCTTTCATGAAAATTTTTATTAAGCAAATATTTACCTTTTCTACTCCTGTCATCGTGTTTTGCGACTTTATATTGTAGTGCAATCTGTAATAGAAATATTTTATTGTAATTACTATATTACAGATTCACAGTGTAATAGGTATAATACATATAAAATTTCAGTTACAAAATGCTATCCTCATTAACTCAGAACAGGTCTGTGTAATTTTCATCATAAAAAGCATGCTTGAAAATTTAAAAAAAGTGAATCTGGAACTCTGTGTGTATACAATGCTAGCTTCTGAAATACTTTTAGTATGAATCATTTAAATAGTGTTTTTTAATAACATACCTAAAATAATACTGGAACTACCAAGACACTGCAAGATTTTTCTACACCTGTAAATTGAATAAAATTTTAACAAGTTGTGAAATAAAAACGTATGTGCAAATACCGATTAAATTCTGTCAAATGGTGCAAAATTACTATTGTATCAAGATAATTTTTATCCCAATACGGTAGATAGATGATGAACTGTGAAAGGGTTACTAGCCAGAAAAGAAAGTGCAAAAATTAATATAAAAGGATAGCACAGAAGACGTGGGTTCATGCCCCACTCGTGGTTATAAATTTCTATTTCACTTTAGTACTTTTGTGCTGTTAAAATGCGAAAATAATAACATGGCAAAAATAATTATGGCTAGATTGTGCCCAGTACCCCTTCCGCGTCGACTACCGAATATAAATACAATACTCTATGGCACTTCAATTATCGTTATGTGAAATAGCTATCTCATGGGAACCATTTATTTTTCCAGGATGAAAAGTAGTCATGTCCTTTTCTGGGCTCCAGACTATATGTATGCAAAATTTCATAATGATTGATTCAGTAATTACGGCGTGAAAGCGTAACAAACAAGCTCACTTTCGCATTTATATTATAGTAAGGATTACATTAGGGTGGTAAATCAATGTCCTATGTACCCTTGAGGAATTTTACGCATAAAAAAGAACATCACGCCTGTATTCGCCGAAGGGGTAGCCAGAGGTGTATTACACAACCACGGTTCGCCAGCTATGTTGAAGTCCTACGTAATAGGGGCGAGCCTATTGCCGTCTACCGGGCACATTTCCAAACTCCGGGCTGCTTCGAGAACTTTCCTTTTAACGAAAAAGCTCAATAGCACTTCGCCGACCCGGGGATCGAACCCGAGACCTCATGACCAGCAGTCGCTCACACTACCGCTGCACCACAGAGGCAGTTACGTTTTTACAGTTTACACAATTGAACAAAAATACAATCACACCATTCTGTTTGT
Organism: Leucoma salicis; assembly: GCA_948253155.1. Taxonomy (NCBI): domain Eukaryota; kingdom Metazoa; phylum Arthropoda; class Insecta; order Lepidoptera; family Erebidae; genus Leucoma; species Leucoma salicis. The sequence goes on along the minus strand of OX411820.1, from coordinate 3,299,273 downwards.
GGATCACACAAGGTTGTCCTGTGTGGGCCACTTGGTATGCTCTCTATATCTTGATGTGATGTATACATTAAATTGACAGAATTTAATACCACAGAATAAAATGCAACTCACCTCATCAACAGCGACTAAGTTAATTAGCCAATTAAATTAAACAATATGCATTGTTTACAATAGAAAAATTATAATTTAAAAATTAATTACAAATACAATTAATGCATGTTGGTTCCCAGCTACATAATAACGATTCATATCAAACAGAAAATTGTGTTTGCAATATATTTATTTGTTTAGAGTAACGTACGTTGACACGCGTACGGACGATAGTCTGCTTTAACACTTACGAACGCGAGTATCCCATATATTGTAAAATAAAAATTCGTTATAACGTAAATTGTAAAACGCGTGACGCGCCCTCAATAATTATTGTTACATAATAATATATTACAGTATGGATTGTATTAGCTACGACGTTTACAACTTGTCAAGATATTGAGTTAGATCGGGCAGGCCCTCCTTCAATCCTTTCCTTTTCCTTGTTTCCTGCAAAAATACAAAAAAGTATTACTTATCGGATTGTTACCAATATTTCTAAGGTAACACTGTCATTAGAGACAAATAATTATGTATATTGAGCTTAATATTGAGGATGAAGTATCAAAAATGTATCGTCTGCGGCGTAGCGTGCAGTACTAGGACATAAGGATAGAGGTCCTGTGCAGCGTTTGGCCGCAGTCGAAGTCTGTTCTACTTCAGTTGCACGCCGACGCCGTCAGCGCGACGCGACCGCTGGACGATCGAGTCGCTACGACGCGGCACGGTGTGCGTGAAGATGTATTATGTAATGCAATTAAATTTAAATAAAATAATTTAAAATTGTATAGATTTAAAGCCCACAAAAGACGAGTGATAAATTTGATTATTACATTATAAATCTTTAACAGTCTGTACATCAAGTTATTTAATTTATGCAAAATTTCAATGAAATTGTTTTATTAGTTAGGATAGATTTAAAGCCCACAAAAGACGAGTGATAAATTTGATTATTACATTATAAATCTTTAACAGTCTGTACATCAAGTTATTTAATTTATGCAAAATTTCATTGAAATTGTTTTATTAGTTAGGAATTTATCGCGGACAAACAACGTGACACGAAATTCACATGTATTTATAAATGTGTTATTATTAAGATATTTCAAATTAATTTGTCAAAATGTACAATCACATAATAAATATAATAGCAGAATTGCATGATGGATAGTATAAATATTATATTTCTTACTTGTACGACGACGAAAGGCTTGGTGCCAGGTTCGCATGGGTCACCAGGCAGCATCTGCCAGTGATCGAACACGCACTGCGGGAAGGCCTGTCCACCGGTGTTGGAGCGCAGGTCAGCGGTGAAGCCGAACGACTCGTTGACGGGCAGGTACGCCTTAACCACGAACATAGGCGTGCCGGCCACTTGGGATTCTTCGAATACGTGACCACGACGTCTGTTCAACACGCCGTAGATACCTCCCACAGCCACTTCGGGACACTGAGATTTGTATTATATTAGGCTCGATAACATCAAATTTTATCTTAAAGAATGCTAGTAAATTATGCACCATATCTGATTAAAATTGGCAGTATGGTAATTATACGCAATAAACAGTATCTATGAAGTTTGTACTTTCAAAATATGGTTATATATCTAAACCACTTTCATAAATATTTATACTTTTTAGTGAAACAAATACTATAGAGCTTCAAAACTCAAATACTTGTCAGGCAATTCCTCGTGATTATGAATAATAAAAGGAATTAAACCAAATTTGAGGGATGTTACAATTTTGTTTAAGTGTTAGTTCCCCTATTCAGGCAAGGCGTATGTGTGGGTGGCCACACCAAAACAAAGAACTGTTAATCTGCCACGTTTCGGAAAGGCAGGACTATCGATTGCATGCTAGCCTGCTCAGGATAAAACGTGGGGTTCATGCTGGGGCTAAATCCATAATGATGAGCCACAATAATAATATTCAAAATTATATCTTACAATCAAACCATGCCAATACAATGTACATACCTGGATCTCACACAAGTATACAGGCTCCATAAGCCTAGGCTTAGCGGTGAGAAGGCAAGCATAGAGACATCTTCTCGTTGTTGGAATGATCTGACCACCACCCCTGTGATAATTGAACTGTGTGTTATATAATTATGGTGATCCAGAGTTATTTCTATAATATTAATGTGTTGTATTCAGAGAAATGGTAGGTGAAGTTTCAACAAAACTTTTCAGATTGGTGCATGACATATCAAGAGTTCATCATTACATTTTCTATTTTATAGTACACATATTTAACAAGGTATGCAAGTGTAAGAGGACGGAGAAAAGACCAAACTTAGAATGGTTGTTTTCTATTGGTAACATTCTATCTAAGCAAATCATTTGGATTTACACTAGGGACAGCAGGACCTAGTGCCCCAGGATGGCAGATACCCAAAGGAGTCACAACTCATGGTGCAAGAAAATAAAATCATAATTAATAATGATTGCAAAAAAGTGTGGGGTGCTTGACATGAAATATTAAGATCAATGAGCGATATCTTTGATAATGGCCCCAAACATTTTTAGAGGTATCCGGGGCAGCACTAAGATTAACTTACTCTTCTATTGGTTATTATTCTTCTATATTATTATAGTAAGTTAATGAAGTTTATGAAATGAAAAGGCGTTCTCTTGGGGAGGCCTATGTCCAGCAGTGGACATTGAAAGGCTCATGGATGGATGGATGGATGAAATGAAAAGGAAATATTACCTGTGGATAGCATCAGTGTGTAGCGTGACATCATAGATATTGAATCGCACGCCTCTCAAATTCTCCTCAGCCATGACACCTTCTTTAGCGGCCCATTGGAAACCGGCAATGACGGAGTCCTTGATTTCATTAAGGTACTGCACTCCCTTAGAGCAGTCCACTAAGATGTTAGGGCCGTTGTCCTCAGGACCAAAGCACCAGATCTTACGGGCCTCGGTTAGGTCGTATTCGTATTTCTCAGAGAGGTAACGCGCACGAGTCTTGAAGTCGTCACGGGGATTTACTTTGCCCTGCCAAAAGTCAACTGGCATTAATTTATTTATTCCAGAAATCCACAAGTTGTCTGTCTTTTCTTGTAAAACATAAAAAGGTTTGTTTTATTCCACTAAGTTTAAAACAGTATACTTACAGCGTCAATATCTTCGGGCAGGCCATCAGGCATGGGTTGCGCCTTCATGAATAGACGGTTATGTTTATTGGGTGACTTGGACAGACACATCTGATCAGACTCCTCATTAACAGTCTCACGGTACGACACTACAGGGTCGGATTTCTTGATTGGAATGCAAGCATGGTCCTCCTCCAAGTCCTGTAAATAGTTTAATTTAATTTTAATGTATGTTTGACCATTTACGTAAAAATAATAAAATAATACTAATAAAACTCTTGATTTATGACAACCTTATAATATGTATGCCTCCATTAGTTTAACAGGAACTTAAGCTGCATATTTTAATTAACGCGAAGTTCATTGGGTCAAAACGAAAGAATGTACATGTAATTGTTTGTTCATACCTTAAGACAAATCTCAAGATGCAACTCTCCAGCACCAGCAACAATATGTTCACCCGACTCCTCATTGATACACTGCACCATAGGATCAGACTTGGCCAGACGCTTAAGACCTTCTACCAGCTTAGGCAGATCAGCAGGGTTCTTGGGTTCGACGGCCACACGCACGACGGGAGATACACTGAACTTCATAACCTAGACCACAAAACAAATCTTATTTAGATATAAAAAAAAAAAAAATTTTAGTGGTTCCAATGAAGAGATGATTGTAACAAATGTCCTATATCATATTGATATTCGGATACCTCCTCACCTTCATATTGTGTGCATTCTTAAATGTGGTGATGGTTCCAGTCTTGACAAGGAACTGGTCGACACCGACCAGACCGCAAATGTTTCCAGAGGGCACATCCTCAATGGCCTCCACATAACGACCCATCATGAGAATGGTACGCTGGATGGTCTTCTCATACATATCCTGCACAACAAAGGTTTTGGTTAGTCTAGGTATATAAAACCTATTTATTGTATTATATTTTGTGTATCTATTTTTACATTTTAATATTACTGTTTGCCACCAAAAATTAACATTCCAAACATAGCCTGTATTAATCTTGACGTATTGAAATCTGAATATTGGGAATTAAAATTTAAGTTTCAAAACTTAATTTAGTGAAATTCAAGACTTTCATAATAACAAATGTATCGCCCACAGCGTAGCGTGCAGTACTAGGACATAAGGATAGAGGTCCTGTGTAGCGTTTGGCCGCAGTCGAAGTCTGTTCTACTTCAGTTGCACGCCGACGCCGTCAGCGCGACGCGACCGCTGGACGATCGCGTCGCTACGACGCGGCACGGTGTGCGTGAAGAATACTTTTTACTCTGCTTGATTTTTTTAATGAATTGCGTCACTATAGGCCAGTCTATTATATTTTCTTGTATAAATACATAAATCATATTAAATTTTTTTAGTGTCTCAGTGTAGACTGAACAATTGGGCTGTGATAAAATTAATTTTGATCATAGACAGTTAAGTAGCATAGCTAGGTTTGTCAATATATTCAATCTTGTTTCATGATACACAGTTGCCATTAAGATTATAATTATTTTGCTTATTACTGAAACACTTTTTCCACATGCCTACACTGAAAATGAAGACAAACTGATTCAATCTACTGCATGTCATAAGCAAATTCAAAACTAAATATTAATTTTGAATGTGAACTAACCTCCTTCTTGCCAGGCACGTAGTTGGGGCCCATTATGCGAGCCTTCTGTCCAGTGACGACCTTGCCAGAGAATACACGTCCAAACGCATAGAAACGGCCCTTGTCGGAGGTCGGTACCATCTTGCTCACGTACATCATCAGGGGTGCTTCGGGGTCACAGCTCTGTCAATACATTTATCACATTAGAACCTATTAGTTAACAAATATGTATTTCGAATACTCTTTAATTTAAATAAATAATTATAGTGACACATATTCTTTGTTATTCTACTCTATTATATAGTAGTCAAAACAGCCACCGAGAGCTGACTAAGAAAGAAAGCAATATTAAGTAAACCAGTCTCCATCTGGTGGTCCAAATTTTACTATACTAGTTGGGCAGAATAGCTATTTGCATTCAGTTGTCTGTAGAGTTAAACAAGTGATTCAGTTACCTTGATACCAATTGCAGCCTCGTCATCATGGGGACCTTCATACAACATCTCCATACGATACTTCTGGGCCACCACAGGGGAAGGCAAGTGGATGGCAATCATCTGAAGTAGAGCCTCACCAGCAGGTAACCAGCTGCGCATCACCACCTATTTAATTTCAAAATATTTATAGCTTTAATAAACTGTGTAGTAGTATTAAATTATTAAACATTCGATCAAAATTTTTTTTCATTTTGGAAATGTGCCCGGTAGACGTCAATAGGCTCGCCCCCTATAACGTGGGACTTAAACATAGCTGGCGAGTCGTGGGTGTGTAATACACCTCTACCTACCCCTTCGGGGAATACAGGCGTGATGCTATGTACTATGTATCAAACATTTTAAATATTGGCAATAACTGATATTGGCAATAGAAGACTCATTTAATCTGCAAAGTTTTTGGCCTAATGTCATTTTACCATTTTAGAACATAGAAAGCATGTCTCAAACTTTTGTGGGATCACAAACTATAAAATTTGCAACCAATTCCAGTATGAAGTTAATGTCAGTCCACTTTGACACCCAGATTCTTATTAAAAGTAACTGGCAACACTTGGGACTATTTTGGTTGACTCACTAAAAAGGTAGCAGTATGTACATGTAGCAATGTTATCATATTATACTTCCTGTTACTTTACTACAAATGATTAAAATTTACCTATTGCATAAGGCTGCTAAATGCCTGTAAATCAATATTAGTCCCCCTAAAACCATTGCCAAATGTTAAGTCTGTCATATGGCAACACCTGCTTCAAAAAAGATCCTCATCCTGCTGTTTCATCAGTGCGAGTCAGTATATCTAACAGATGACAAAGTTAATAGCGCACTCTCAAATATAAAATCGAGCTACCTTACCTTGAGAAGGGCCTTGCCGTCCTTGTCAGCATCTTCATGTTTGATAGTGACTCCAATCTTCTTGAGAAGACCATCGATCTCCTCCTTACGGAAATTCATGATGGCATCAAATACTTTGTAGATGGGGTCCAGCACATACATGCAGAAAGAACGCTTGTTTTCATTGTCCTTTTGCTTGGCCCATTTCTTTGTGTTGGGGTTGAAGAAGTTCTCTCCCCACAATCTAAATAACAAGAATTGGTTTGTTTGTAATAAGATTTTTTATACAAGCACTAGACAAAAAAAATAAATGCAAGCAATGCAACTTGACGTTTGCTAGCGGTAAACCGCGACTTGGGATGTAGTTAATTTTTGTGGGGAAATCTATTATGTAATTTATCCAAAATAAAAGTTGCCTAGTTATTCCATATAAAATCAGCTATTAGCTATCTGCAAGTGAGTCCCGTCCAAATTGGTCCAGCGGTTCTGAAGATAAGCCGGAATAAACAGACATACAGACAAACTAATATTTAGATTTTACAAACGGACAATTTAATTTATTTGTATAAATAAGAAAACTAAGCAAATTTAATCTTGAAAATAATACATTGAAAAGGTTTTACAATTACAAATCGTGTAGACATCAGAATATAATAATACTACTGTAGCTTAGTGTCATTGAACAAAATCTTTCCATAAATCGGGGGTCGAAATTGAATGCCTCCCCACAGTATTTGTGTATTTGTAAAAAAAGTGAGTGATCTATAGTACAGGTACTTCGACCATCCCAATCTCCTTATTACATTTGTCTTAACGACCAGCGCCATCTATCGGAAGCATTTACATGCATTAAACCGATATAGTAAGTTTAATTTTGCAATTAAAATTCATACTATTTGATAGCGCGATTTTTTAAACATTTTTGATCTGTATTTTTTAGCATTTGACATGCTCCGCCACTTTTAAAGTATAAATTATTTGAGAATAAGGAAAAAGAGATTTTTTGCGATTTTTTACGCGCTATCAAATAGTATGAATTTTAATTGCAAAATTAAACTTACTATATCGGTTTAATGCATGTAAATGCTTCCGATAGATGGCGCTGGTCGTTAAGACAAATGTAATAAGGAGATTGGGATGGTCGAAGTACCTGTACTATAGCTCAGTGGCTTAGAGCACTTCCCCGGATTGGAAAAGACGCGGGTTCGATTCCCGCTAGTACAAAAAATCTCTTTTTCCTTATTCTCAAATAATTTATACTTTAAAAGTGGCGGAGCATGTCAAATGCTAAAAAATACAGATCAAAAATGTTTAAAAGTGAGTGATATTAAAATTTGAAAAAAAAAAAAAGTGTTTTAGGCGCCGTTGAGGCGTCAATAAACAAAAAACAATTTGTTTTTATTTCTGGTTTGTTTGTCTGCTCGTTTGTTCACAAATCTCGCAAAAACTACTAAACGGATTTTGATGGGCCTTTTTTGCTTGATAGCTCTTGATTAGACTTAAAACTGTATACGTTTTATCCCGTTATGTCGGAAACCAGAGAAATACCTTAAAAACTATCTTTTGCTGCCCGCAGTTCCGCCACTAGCAAAGGTAGCTTTTTATAAGCAGACTTCAAAAGGTTCTCAGTTCGTTGGAATATTTTATTTTGTTTATAAATTTTATAATTTATTGTGTATCTCAACAATAGTTGCAAAATGATCATTATAATGTAATCAATTCACCAATCCGTCATTGAGAATTACTGTTCGTCCTTTTCTGCCGCCGGTATAAAGCATTATGCACTTTAACCAGTATCAACGGGACGATGCAAACGTAGTTTATTCGTCTAGCAATAAGGATGCTTATTGAACAGTGTTAAGGTCTGCCTGCTTTGAATCAATGTGGTCTGCGACGTGACGTCATATACATGTGCAATGCTGCGTTTGTTTTACTCCTTACCGTATTTACGTCACCAAATTTAGCATAGGGTAGGTATTTGGTTTTGTAAACTAGTTTATTTATGGCTAATGTTAGGGTACTTATAGATTTGAGCGCGATTTAGTTATGGTATTGAGATACATTTTTTGTTAACGCAAGAAAAGTGTACCTTAACGCGGCCAAAACAAAATGAAAGGGCTTTAACCGTTCAGATTGCTTGTAAACCCTCGTCGGCAAAGCATGTACACTATATGTAGATTCTATTTACAAAATCAATATAGTCTAAATGTATTCCACTAAAAACCTCAATTTCGAAAAGTGTACGAATTACTATATCTAGAAAAAAAAACAAAAAGCAGGAGACAATTACGTAAAATGTTATAGGAATAAAGAATAAAAAGATTATAATAGCGATAACAAGAGGTCTTAGGTTCCTACGACGATCATGGCTTAATAAAAGCTAGCGTTTTAAGTTTTGAAATCAATCATTCCCCAATTTGAAACAACTCTGGTTCTCGACAAATATTTGTATTGAGGATTTTTTGAAAAGTAGATAATTACTGCTGCTTGTAATATGTATCACTAGCTGTAAACCACGATATCGATTATCACGCTGCTGATAATCGAAAAAGTGCGCCAACACTCACTGTTATCAAACAATGACAAAAATAAACGAAACTGTCGATTAATTTAGCCACGTATTTGCTTATGACTAGGCAGTTTTATGATATACCCTTTCATTATTGTGAAAGTAGAGAATGATAAGTGACAGCTAAAAAATGAAGAGAACCTTGACAAAAAAATACCAACACTATTTTTAACATTCTTTAGATTAGCTGCTCTATGTAATCTTTGAATGTGATTAAATTGAAACTTTGCACTTATGTTAAGGAGTGATGACAACACAATATTTTAAGTTGTGTTATTGGTATTTTTTTTTAATTACAAACCAGCTTTAGAATGTGATTCACTATATCGTATCGTCTTATTTGTGGTTGCTTGAGACATGGACGCGTGATGTTACAACAACCGCTCACCCAATCACGGTGATTTCTCAACCAATGACAATGATATGATGCGATGTCGATACGATTTTGTGAGTTACATCCTAAATCCTAAAAAAAGGAAGTTTTTTTTACATAGTGTTTCTATTTTTTGCATAGTGTTTCTATCATTATTATTTTTAATATTCTACTTTTTACTTCAACAACTGTTGAAGCGTGTTTTTTCGTTTTTTACACTAGTTATGTACTATTTTTCAGTATTATTCTACATGGGTAGCAAAAGCTTGCAACTAGATTAATGGTTAGCGGTTACCAGTTTATAGATGCTAGCAACACCAGAGGTATCACTCAAATTGCCAACCCTAGATTGTAGACATTAGTGTGGAGGTGAGAGTAAAGGAGGCGGAGATGAATTATGACACGAGGGGATAAGGTGGAATTTTGGGGCTGCCAAATAAAGTTCGATGTTCACACATGTATCAAATAATGCATTTGAAAGTATTAATTCAGTCTATTGATTTAAATTCTACAGACAAAGAATCCTCATCAACCTTATGTTCTGGGAGGGCAGATGATATTATAACATGAACTAGCATCGAATTAACTGCTATCAATTTAATTTTTAGGGCCAAATTATGAGATTAAATTTATTGATTGATTGAGATTTAGCTAATAATTATTAAGAAATATTTTCAAGATAAATTTGAAGTAAATTAAAAGCTTACTCTTGGGAAATCTCACTCCAGTGCTGCATTGCTAAAGTATAGGTTGACCTTGAGAACCTAAACATGTCTGTCAAGTGCTTACCTGTTCATGAGTTTGACGAGGTCAATCTTGAACTTGTCAGCGTACATCTCAGCGAACTGCTTGAGGGTGAACGCCCAGCCGTGAAGGCCGGAACCGAAGCCTACTGAACCCTTGCTGGGGTCGACACGCACCTCACCTAATTACGAAACGGTTATTTATTTGTAAGAGAAGTTTTTGTTTTACTTTTGTTGTGAGTGTGCATCTTCACCAAAGCTGTTTTTTACCAACAATAGAATATAAAGACTTTTTTAGCCACCTATTTTATATATATTTTTTAAAACATTAGTGTGGTGGTAGCCCTTTTGTTGTGAAAGGTGCTGCTCTCTTCGTGATGTATAAAAAACATGCTACTGCCCATTCCCTTTAAAATAGTCCATCCATCAGCCTTTCAACGTCCCTGCTGGACATAGGCCTCCCCAAGAGAACGCCACAACGAGCGGTCCCGTCATGGGGGATAATGCCGTAATTGCCACGCTTGGCAGGCGGGTAGGCGATTGCAGTGGATGTTGTTAATACTCGAGGAAGTGCTGCTGCCCACTCCCACGGTAATCCTTCAGTCGGCTCTTACGACTCACGTGGGTAGAGGGGTTTAAAATAGTATGAGGACAATAAAAAAGAAAATAAGCTTCTTTAAATTATCAATATTGTATTAGGTGGTATTTGAAATAACTGTTTGTAATGTTGTTTGCCCAAACACTGACCTTGAGTGATTATAGGTACTGATTATATTATCAAACAGTAGGATCGTGCAATTATTATTCTAATCAAGTTTGATAAGCATTTGCATGTTAAGGTGACTTTTGTAGTGACAAAGAAAAAATAATCTAGTCCAATCCAAATGGAACTTATAATTCATATTTACACAAAATTGAACTCAACATGATTGTAAATTGATTGCACTTCTATTGGAAAGGTTGAGTAATATTGCTCAACCTCTCTCAACTTAAGAGTGTTAAGATTGTAAAATTAACACTTGTTTTGGTTTTGATTGGAATAGACCAGATGATATTTTTGTGTTTAAATCACAAACTTATGAATAAAATTGGTAAAAGTCATCTTATTTAGTTATTGTTGATTATAAGCATTAAATTGAGGTAATTAATGCAGTTCTAGTTTGGACAACGTAATGGGCGTAGTTAATTGGTGTCCATCCATCCATTAACCCATCAGCCTTTTAATGTCCACTGCTGGACATAGGCCTCCCCAAGAATGGAGGATAGTGCCGTAATCGCCACGCTTGGCAGGCGGGTTGGCGATTGCAGTGGATGTTGTTAATACTCGTAGGAGTGCTGCTGCCCACTACCCTGGTATTCCCTCAGTCGGTTCTTACGACTCCCAAGGGTGGAGGGGTGGGACAATTCTAAAGCCAGCCCCAAAGAACAAAGTACTACTAATTAATTGGTGTACACATTGTAGAAAATCTGGAAATTGTCTTATACATTTATGGGGTCACAAACTACGAAAGTTAGCAACCAATTCCAGTATAAAGTATACTGTCAGTCCACTTTGACACCCAGGTACCTAGTTGAGGTAGCCGGCAACACTTGTGGACTTTCGTAATAGAACAATGACATTGAAGCTCTTAGGAATTAAGTCATTTAAGTAAATGCTGTGGTGCCAGTACTACTAATTAATTGATTATACATTTCGAGCAATCACTAGATAAACATTGCCCGTTACTTTTGCAGTCTCCACAGATCTTCCAATCATATACTAACCACATTTAATTTCACTCCAATAACTCAAAATATATAAATAATATTATCATGACTTACCCATTGGGCCACCATCATCATTATAAGTGGCAATGATAACGTTTACGTTTTCAACAATACGCTGGAAGGTTTGGTACAGTTCTTCTGCCTCTAGCTGCAACTCTAGTAGCGCACGGTCCATCTTGTTCATGAACAGAATGGGCTTAATACGCTCGGCAATAGCTTGACGGAGTACAGTCTCGGTTTGTACGCATACACCTGAGGAAAATTCTCGTTATTCATATCTGAACTAAAAGGCAATTTAATAGTATGGTATTGAATATTCTGCTTATAGTGTAGCAGTTTGTGTAATATATTGCTATGGTGCTTCAGACTTTTTATTGCTGTCTATAGACAACAGAAATAAAATCAGAAACATAGATGAGCAACTAAATACTCAACAGAGTATAAAAGTTATCTTCCCAAATTCAAAATACAATGGGATGCATTACAGCTATTTTAACAATTCAATTTTATTTATGTTCGGTTAAACGAAAGTATTAAAAACATAACATGTACATTCAAATATATTTTTTCACAGCACACTTCCTATTTTATATTGTCTACAATTCTTAAAAAGACCATAATAAGCATTACATATACATTAAAAATTTGGAATTACTCCCATGGTAAAGAAAATATAGATATTCAATACAATACTGATTTTTTGTTTAATTTTTGGCTTAAGAGGGGATTTCATCTATATTAGCAAATGAAAGATACTGTAGTGCAATCATACTATTGCAGCCATTATGCAACAAACAGAAATTGTCATTTAGGATTGTTGCACAATTTTATGTAATAACCTAAGGGAAGCTGTAATTATGTGAAAGTAGTTAGATAGTTTCACAACACTTGCATTGAATAATCTCCTTGCTGAATGTATGGGAAAAACAGAAAAAGAATATTAAACAAAACACAACAAGCGGTTGAAGTACTTTAACAAAATTATATCTCGAGTATTGTAACTCAATTTAGCTTCACACCACCTCTTGTATAAAAACACCACAAAATCCACTGCAACATATTTATTTTTCTTTTGTGATTTTTAATGGAATTAAGGGCATACTAAACTTACCAGATACACAGTCCACAACAACAAGGGCTCCATCAGTAACACGGAGAGCAGCAGTTACTTCAGATGAGAAGTCTACGTGTCCAGGTGAGTCAATCAAATTGATCAAGAAACCCTTCTCATTCTTTTCACGCTGGTCAGAGTTATTAATGAACACCAAGTCCTTTTCTTCAAGCTCGAAGAACATAGAGATGGCACTGTGTAGGAGAGAACATTGTGACACAACAAGTTTTGGTGATAGTACGAAGGATATTTTATAATAAAATTGTCAGATGGCCGTTCTGAAGATCTTCAAAAAGTCTCAGTAATAAAAGGTAAGAACAATCATCATTCAAGTTTGAATATAAATAATAATTTGAAACTCACTATGTTTTTTTAAACAGCTGATTACGAAAAAGGTTATATACATTTATGAAGTTCAAGGATATGAAACGCCGGCTGTTACGGACCGTAGTAAATTTTTACAAAGAAACAAAAGACCATGTGGTAGCGTTACTTTTAAAATTGCTAGTGGTTGACTGTCTCCAACCAAATGATATGTGGTTAAATGCACTAGGTATATAATTAAATCTTACTTACGTTGACTTGATGGTGATGCATCTGTCCTGTTCATCTTTACGTGTGTCAGTGAACCGAGTCTCGCCAGCGCGAGCGCCAGCAATGATACCGGCTTTTGAGACTAGCGAGTCGGTCAAAGTAGACTTGCCGTGGTCGACGTGAGCGATGACGGACATGTTGCGGATATTCCGTTTCTTGTCCATCATGGCACGGATCTCGTCTACGGTGAAATTCACCTGCACAAAACAGAAAACGGGCCATCAAGTTACTGTACATCACAACACAGATGGAATACTTGATTCACGCACGTTTTATTTCAATAAGCATTTTCACAATAATCCTGTGCCTAGTTTAGAAACTTCGTAGAGAATTATCAACAGATTCCTAAAGACACTGTTCAACCACCGTAAGTCCGCAACACTTGGTAACGTCACCCGATCACAAAGACAGCCGTGAATAAGGTAATAGCATTTTTAGCCGATGTAAAAAATGAAACCTTAAAATATGTACGCGAAACTATAGCGCTGATAATAAGGAACACTTTTTGGCACAAAATTATAATATTCGATACTCACCATTTTGGATGGTTTAAGATTTTTCTTACAATATTAAAAACTACCATACGCCAGCAATGGCGTACGCTTGAAAAAGGACCCTTTCTTGACAGTGCTCCGATGGCCGGATGTGGCAGGTAACCACAGAACAAGTAACTGTCAAACGTCAGCCATATCATAGTTAATATACTAAATCCATATCACGATAGCATAGACAAGACTTTATGTTGCCGTGCGCAAACAATATTCCTATAAATCTTAGACAAAGAATATTAAAGACAATCAGCGTATGCAGTGTCGAGATAGCAATAGTTTGACATATATGATAACCGGAATAATTTTAAAAGATAACTATGATTATAACTTTGTAGACTAAAAATGTACTACCTGTTTCAGCCGGATACAAGAATGACAGGACAAAAGAAATTGCAGTTATACTTATATTTTGCTTAAAAATGTATTAAAACATGTAACATTAGCGTATGTAACGTGATTATTTAAGTTTTTTTTTACGTCAATACAAAAACAAATTTACATACCGATGATGGGGACAGTGGGCCACGTTATTGTTGGGACCCAGTTAATTGGGTCCAAATACAAATAACCCATACGCGAAATAGATAAAGTACTTATACATGTGTCTGTTTGACTCTTGCTAAAGCCTAATAAATATGTGCATCCTTTTCTTCATCCTTAGTGTCAAAATAGTAGCGTGTCTATAATATTCTTTGTCTAAGGTATAAATCATTATCATTTCATTATGATTACAACTACAACAAAAACATATAGGTACCTCGACTCTGCCTAAAGATTGGACTAAACGGCTATCTCCTGTTACAGCCAAAAGCCACCGATGTGCTTCTTGGCCGGTCACAAGGGAGATAGTGGTACCAAGCCGGTCGAGCGCTATAGCAAATGAGTACTCCTACTTGGTACCCAGATCTACCACCAGTAATGTAATGGCTTACTTCCCTTAGTCGCCTCGTACGACACCCTTGGGAAAGAATGGGGTGGTGACACTTGTAGGTATTCTTACGACCGTTTTCAATAACCTATCTTAGATAGATCTTCGATAACTCACAGCTCTTTTACAATCATGCCATGCTGACACAAAAGATTTGTATTTACAAAAATACTTTTGATTAAATTTATTATCGTAATATATGAGTGCCATAGTGCCATAGATTAGGTACATAGTAGTAGTAGAATACATATTGAAAAGACAAAAGGTTAGAATTACCTATGTTATTCTAAAGTGACGGATAGATAGAATATTGAAAACGGCCGTTAGGCTGTCAACACACGGACACAAGAATCAGCTAAAACTGAACATTATATCCTTTAAATTTAAACCATGGATATTATGGACATGAAATTTCGGATCTGAATACGGATATAGGAATAAAATTAAACCGATTTCGGATACTTCATGGGTATGAAGTTATTTCGAATTATCCGCTAGTTTCGGATAGTTTCGGTTACGGATATAAAATTTTTAAAGAATTCCATCCATCCATCCATCCATCAGCCCCTCGAAGTCCACTGCCGGACACAGGGCTCCCCAAGAGAACGTCACAACATGTGTTTCGCTCATATGGGGGATAGTGCCGTAATCCGGCCCGACACGGCACAGCCGGCCCCACACGGCTTAAAGAATTATACACGGTTTAAAGAATTATAAAAGTAAAATTTATAATGTAATCTCACAATCAGCCCGGGTAAAAATAAAAACTTGTCATAATATGTATCATTTAGACCCCGACTCTATCTGAAATTATTCAAAGCTATCTTATATCGGTTTAGGTTACGGTTATGGATGTTTTATAGGACATACGGTAGTTTCGGTTACGTTTACGGAGCTCCCTAACATCCTTATTCCCTGCTTTGAACTGAACATTGAACAGCAACGATTGATGATAAAAATGGCAATCCACGTTTGACCATGTTGTCCATGTCATTAATGCGGGGTTTCCATATTAAAGAATAAAAAAATCCACGTCTAGAATCCACACGTAGAACTTATATGTATATTTCGTAACGCATTACACTTTACTTATCTTCCATCGGCACATTATAATAGCTTTTTTTATCAGAATTATTGAATACTATACGTCATATTGCATGATGCATCACAAAAGCAACGATGTTAGAGCCTCTAACGGTAAATAATGTAACTATTTTACGACAATTGTCGATAATGATTAATCACTAATGTAATATTATATATGTTCTGTGAGTAAGGTCAACCTTATCATAAAGTAGTCGTGCGCTTAGCTGTTCATAAAAAGTTCATAGCATTCATAGCGTCAAACACTGATTGATTACCAACTATACATAATTATATATTATATATATATATATATATACCTATATATACCTATACGTTAATCTGGCTAGCCAGACCATTACCTATCATGATGGCAGCGTTCACAGCGTTGGATAATGCCTTAAGGAGAAGCGGGTATTTTACATGATAACCAAATTCAAATGTGTACCTACATATTTCAGTACTACTTACTTAGTCTCTTCAGCAAATGATCGGCCATAACATGAAGTGATCAATGGGGATGTTTGCTGCCGTAATTTCACGGCAGATGGTATATTATCGGCATGGTCATTGAAAACTGTCACTTCCATACATTTTATAAACTGTAATTTGGTACATTTTATTTTTCTCGTAGTACCTATGCCTTTGTGCCAGCACTGTACAGCTACCGAAATGTAATAGGTAACCCCTATGTACATTAATTTTCCATAGACCCAACATCAAAAAAAGTTGAAAATGTCGCAAAAATGTTGTAAGTAGCTAGGTAGCTACTCAGCACAGTGTCTTTCAATTCTTTAATCTTGCAGGTACTTATACATTTTAACAATATCGCTGATCATCCGGAATAAGCAAAAAAGATAGCAAAAATTCTCAAGCAAACAAAGTACCTATGTAACTACAATTTTATCTCGCCGATAGCGTCATCTGCACTCAGCTTTGCCCGTGGATCCCCATGCTTACAAACTAGCCACGACACACAAGAAAGAATATAATTAATTAATTTAGAATATAATTTCTAGAGAGAATAGAATTTTATGAAAAACAATTGGCGTATTTCTATACGCCGTAGAATACTTTTCATAAAAGAATGTTAAAGAAATTGCATGTGTTGCAATCACAAAGTACATTTGTATTGTTGCAAGGCAAATAGTAGATCCGAAATAAATAATAAAAAAAATATATACAAACAGATGGCTAAATTTGAAAAAAATCTTGGAGAACTTATAGTCTAATATCATTACTCGATACTAGATGGCATAGTCTGTATATAGCAGCCATATTTAATATAGCAGATATATAACTTTAATTATTCCATAAGAGGTGGCAGCACTAGTACTGTAAAGAACGAAAAATTAAAAAAAAAACTATTTTCCCAAGATTATATAATTTTTTAAATAAAGTGTATGATTTCGGAAAAATACAAATTTATCCATTTACTCCCTACTGTCCCTTATACATATTTTTGGTGAGACTGATTTTTGCCTGATTCGGTAACCTCTCCGCATTAGTGGCTCGGTGGCTCGCAGTAAACTACCAATTTTCTCCATTTTCATCTTCCTTATTCCATTTTCCTACTCTCTACCTGCTATCTGCTATATATATATATCTCTAGGGTAGACAAACCAGCGAGTGTTGATCCTAGGATAAGCAAAGGTCCCGCGAAGGCGCTAGCCTTCGTGTGCGATGCATCAAAGAGGGTACCCGAAAGGGTAAGTCACCGGCGCCGGCGAACCACTGAAGTAGGTAATGTAACACAGTTCCAGTGGCCCAGCAAGCGATACTTACGATAGATGGCGTGGTTCTGAAAAGATAATAAGCTGTAGACACCATCTGTCAAAATGGATCTCTGCATCTGCACGGTACGGTAGCTTGGCGACGTGTACTGGCAATCCATATTTCGTGGTTTCAAATCCCGCTTACTTTTTAGATTTTCACGAAATTTAGATTAAGCACATAATATCTATCTGTAACAGAGCTGTGTCTGTACATGTAAGATATTTGAGAAAAAAAAAAACTATTAGGCTATAATTATAGGCGTGTCTAAACACAAAACATTTTTTTTTAGATTTCTTGTCTGTTTGTTAGTTCGCGCATCACGCCAAACCTACTAAACGGATTTTGATGCAACTTTTTTTATTTGGTATCTCTTGATTTGACTTGAAAACTAGTATACTTTTTATCCCGCTAATTTATCAGGAAACTCATAGGTATAACCTAAAAACTAGTTTGTGTTCAAATAATTGATAAAAATACTTGATAAAAACTATCCTATCTTAGGCACGCCAGCAAAACACATATTTACAAAAAAAAGCGTCAAAATCGGTTTGTTAGTTTCGTGATAAAGCTAAATTGGATCGTAACGATTGATATATCCATCCATCCATCCATCCATCAGCCTTTTAACGTTCACTGCTCGACATAGGCCTCCCCAAGAATGGGGGATAATGCCGTAATCGCCACGCTTGGCAGGCGGGTTGGCAATCGCAGTGGATGTTGTTAATACTCGAGGAAGTGCTGCTGCCCACTCCCCCGGTATCCCCCTCAGTCGGCTCTTACGACTCCCGTGGGTAGAGAGGGGTAGGACAATTCTAAAGCCGGCCCCACACGGTGTATATCGATTCTATATATGGCGCAGTTCCGAAAAGATAATAGACACCATCTGTTGTCAAAATGGATCCTGCATCTACAATTTACTGTAACTTGGCGATTAAAGCACGAATTTGCCAGTGCACGGCAATCCATAATTCGTGGCCTCAAACCCCGCTACCAGATATCTATTTAGATTTTCACAACACATTGGATTATAATTTATATGATTATAATTATAAACACATATATTATACATATAAGTATTGTTGTTATATTATGTATTGCCATTTTACTTACAAAGTTATATCTCATAGTTATGTATAGCATGTAATATAGGGGCAAGGGCATAAGGGTTAGGGTGGACATTGCAATATTGCGAGGGTGGCTTTAGGGCTATCTCATTTTGTTTTTTATTTTACTTCGTCACTTAACAGTCTTTGTATGTATGTAACGTTCTAACAAATTAACGTTAAAAGCTTTTAAAGCTTGACTTATTTTGTCTTACCATTTTGATTGGAAAAACATTTACCTTTTTTTTTAAATTTTAGGTGCAGGTTTGAGGTTATGGATTGCTTTCTTTGTTTGCTGTAAAGCATATATGGATGTATTTCAGTTATAAAAGTGTTGATGGCGGGCAGCTAGGCTGTGCTGCTGGAATTACTTACTACGTCCATGAGTCATACTTACCAAGCCACGGCTCCTCTGTCATCCTAAGCAATTAAAAAACTTTTAGGTATAATGCCACATCACCACTGGAGTAATGTCCTACAATTCCAGTGGTCTGCCAATACAGGCGGAGAGACAGCACACAGCGATTTTTTTTTTAATTATTTGTATTCATATACCTACGTCTAAATGACGTAATATGTAAAGCGTTTTTTTTCTCAAATTTCATAAACGTACTGACAAAGCTCTGTTGTAGCTTTGTAATATGTGGTACCTATAGATAGTAATGTGAGATTTATTGACAGCCCTAACTTTGGTAAGGGTGACGGGCTGCGATACCAAGGTCATATACAAAATTGTTCGGCTCCATGCTATAACAGCGTATAATGCAACATTTAGTTTCCCTATAATACCTGCTACTTCTAAACATAACATAATAATACTACTAATAATAGCCCAGCGAACTTTGTATCGCCTCAGAATTAATAAATTTTGTTTATTTATTTATTAAATAATTGCATGAAAAAATATAATTCTCCATACTTCTTTTTCGTGAATTTTTCCATTGTTTATGTAGCAAATTTTGTTACGCGGTTACCGTATATAGACTCTAGGCCAGAGGCATCACTCGCACGTCGCAAACTCAAAGGAAAAAAATAGGTAGAAGAGACTGGAAGTATAAAAAGGGAGTACATGTGAGGTTTAGGCAATAGTCGCTCTTACTCACCATATACGAAACACAGCAATAGCTATCGTTATTTCAGGCTTTCTACGAGAGGGTGGTAGTTTGCCGGTCGGGCCGACCCATGGACAAGTAAGGTTCTACTATTATACAAAGGCTGATATTAAAATGCAGAGTATACTTTACGATGATGAGATATGAGACGGCAAGCAAATGGTGGAATTCGATTTGCCGAGATATCGATAGCACGCGCGATTAAAATAATGAATTAACACTGTTAATTGAAGGTGACTGATTTTATAAACACCGCTTTCTATGGTGGATCTCAAGGTAGGTTGAATGGACAGATGTGTCGTAAATCGATTACCACAATTAACAAAAAAAATACGCTAAAATATGAAGCGTTCACATTACTAACTTTTTACCGAGGAAGATGAAATGATGCAGGCTAAGGGTAGGAGAAATAATGTGTGTGTGTATGTGTGTGTGTGTGTGTGTGTGTGTTTTGATCCTGAACTGTTCAGGATTAGTTAAATCAGTGCATACAATAATAGTTTAACGACTGATGCAAATATATGCGCTCTATTTTGAGCGCGGTACATCTTACGCTACAAGTAGTGTGAACGAGAATAAGGTGTGGACTGTTTATTACATTGTTTTGTAAGGAGTTGTTTTTACAAAAGGTTACCTACTCATACTAAAGATAACCATAAGTTTAGTAACGATAATTTAATGGAGAGATAAATCGATTGGTAAGTTAAGGTGGTACACTCAAAACTTCAGCAAGTTGTTTTGACTTTTAGAGGCATGTTTCAAATTTTATAGCTATTTAATAACAACATCCTTCGCTAGATATTAAACCTTATTTCATTTGAGTTGTTCTTTTTAATTATACCAATAAAAGTACACCCTGATACAGAAGATCATACAAATAAGTAAGTACAGAGCCTTTCTTATCACGCACGAATGGGGGCCGTCTTCATCGGGGAAGTACCACCCTTTTTTTTGTTAAGGCGGGAAAAGGGAAGTACCACCCTCTCACAGAAAATCAGCGTAAAATAACGGTAAGTACTCCCACCGTTGTGTTTCGTATGGTGAGTGAGAGCACCGGAGGCCCAAACCCACTCCCTATCTCTCCTTAATATCTTTCCTTTCCACTCCTATCCCTTTCCTTGGAGATGCTGATGATTTCTCTGGTGTTGCTAGCGTCTATAGGCTACGGTACCCGCTTACTATTAGATAGGTCGTATGCTTGTTTGTCACCCACGTTGTATAAAAAAAATTGGTTGTCTGTAAAGTCGGTTTACTGACGATAGTTGAACGTGACAACGTCAAAGAATCATTACCTTTATCGCTGTAATTATCGTTGCTATAAACAATTGACACCACATTCACTTTTCACTGCACTTGATACTCGGTCAAAACATGTAAATGTACTATAGTATAGCAGCTGTCCACGCAGACGCATCGCTCACTCAAGTAGGAGAGAGACGGATGTCGAACGCTGCCGAACGCAAAGGCCGATTGTGCTTCCTTGTCGCTCGTTCCGCGCTCTCGCTTGCACTTCAAGCCTTACATGGAACGCCTCAGAGCGAGGTAACGCCGCATGAGTCATGTTTTTTCGTGCGTGCAGCCGGCTCTATCGAATTATAAGACGTTGTCACGTCAAAAAATAACTTGCCACTACCATCATATGTGCAGTATTTAATTGGTAATCACTTGCTTTAATGTAAAGGAGAACATCGGCAGGAAACCTGGGACATGCAGTAGGTACATTTGGTTGTGACTCGTGTGAGTTGGATTGATACGAGTATGTGCTTCAGAAGGCATGTTAAGCATTGGGTCTTGGCTGTCAAGATGGCGGAGTGGTGTAGACACTGGCCTCCCCCCCAAGTGTTGTGGGTTAGATTCCCACACGGGACAACTTTTTGTGTGATCTACAAATGGTTGTTGTGAGTGTGAGTGTACTTTGGCCGCCCGCGATACAAGGTTTATTCCTTAGAACAGGGTGTTGTCTTTAAAAAAAAATAACATCGTGGCTGCCGTTATAGGTCAGACCTGTCCTGAATAAAAAATCTGACTCCAGTCTTGTTCTAAGGTCGCCAGTCCCCTTAGTTGTGTCGTGGTGGTCAGATAGGCAGCCGCTCCGTGTAAATATCGCATCGATAGATCAGCTAAAACCGATTGGAATCCGACTCCAACTAAAATATTGGAATAAGGCAGGGGGATGATGATGATAACTCGTTTTTTTTATTGCTTATGGTGGCAGACGAGCCACGGCCCACCTGATGGTAAATGGGGACCGTTGCTCATGGACTCAACTATACACAGAGTACTATCAAGCCGCTGCTCACCATTTCATTTCATTTCATTTCATGAAAGAATAAACGGCTATCTCCTGCTGCAACCAAAACACACCAATGAAAACACCTTCATGGCCGGTCACACAGGAGATGGTGGTACCAATCCGCTCGGGTCTGATAGCAAGTGAGTACTCCCACTTGGTACCCAGCCCTACCACTAGTAATGCAATGGGTGATAATTGCTTACTTCCCTTAGTCGCCTTGTACGACACCCGTGGGAAAGAATGGGGTGGTGACACTTGTATTCTTAGTTCGTCACCACACGGACAAATGTAGTTATATTAACACTTGAATTTGTTCAGCTTATATACTTATTAGGACATATAGTATGAAATAGAAACAACGCGAGATTCGAACCGGCAACTCATGGAACATTTTAAAAAGGAAATAATAAAGTATTTAAAAAACAAGCAATAGGATATTTATATAAGCAAACGCAATACTGAGCAGTTTGTTATAAACTAAGCTCAACTCAACAATGCATGACATAAGATTTGCGTTGATCTTCCTTTGAATCGTGGCGCATTTTATCCACCATTTACGATGTCAATATATTGTAGAAAACGTTATAATTTGCAATACTAAACTACCTCAAAGATATCGGCGAAGAAATGTCACATAGTTCTAGTAATCCGCCAATATAGGCGGAGAGACTGTACACGGCGGCGATGACGACCCAACACTATCCAGCTCCTTGTCCCGAACGACTAGGTGTGCGGTTAAAACATTTCTTCCCACCTAAACTAAAAAGGTTAAAAAAATATAGTAACTGTCTCAGTGGTGCAGCGGTAGCGCGAGTGACTGCTGATCATGAGGCCTCGGGTTCGATCCTCGGGCCGGGTTGAGCTTTTTCGTAAAAAGAAAAACTCTCAATAGCAGCCCGGAGTTTGGAAATGTGCCCGGTAGACGTCAATAGGCTCGCCCCCTATTACGTGGGACTTAACATAGCTGGCGAATCATGGGTGTGCAATACACCAAGGATACACCTCTGTCTACCATTTCCTCCTTTTTTGAACCTCCAGGCATGATGCTATGCTTTCATTTTTTGCATAAATTTCAATATTATTTTTGCTTTAACAAAGCTGGCAGCATTTCACGGGGCGTGATGGAATCAACGAACTAGTATTGATTGACCTTCAGAATTGTAGCAGCTCGCGCTGAGTCAACGCACCATAAGCCACGTAGCAACAGCGGACCTGCTTGTTTTGAGATTGTGTTGGACCAGGGCCAATTATACGACACAAACACCTCGTCGCTTAAAAACTGTTACTTCCGTAGATATTAATAGTAATATATCTAGCTTATCCTTTGCTACCGGTAGAGGGCTGCTTACCCCAGCATGAAGGGGCCGGCTCGATCAGGCAAGCACTTACCTCCTTTTTTTTCCTACTACCTACTGTTGTGTTTCGTACGGTGAGTGAGGGTGCCGCAGGCCCATTACTGTTGGTAGGGCTGGGTACCAAGTGGGAGTACTCATTTACTACCGGGCCCGAGCGGGTTGGTACAACTCTCTCCCGTGTGACGGCCATGAAGCACATCGGTGTGTTTTGTTTGGAGATAGCCGTTAATTCTTTCATTTGATTGATGTGAAATGAAATGGTGAGCAGCGGCTTGCCAATGCTCTCAGTATAGTTTAGTCCATGAGCGATGGTTACTATTTACAATCAGGTGGTAAAAAAATATTATAACGTAGCGATAAAAACAATGGCTGCAAAGACAGTGGCATTGAGTTCTATCCCCAGACCGCGCAAGACAGACACCTACGATATTTCGTAAATTTCTAAATTATGTGTGTATTTATTTTTTAATAAATTATTACTACTCGGTGAAGGAAACCTGCATGCCTGAGAGATCCTCAACTGCTTGTAATGTCTGCCAACCAGATTTTTCGTACATCCTCTATACATTCCCAAAACCATCTTAACATTTCTTTCTCAAACCTTAGGTCATTAATATCTTCTTTCGCACGACACCGTTCTCTCACTACATTATATCGTACTTCATCTTTCAAAGTCATACCACACATATTTCATAAAACTCTTATCGACACTGCAATTATTTTACTTCCCCAGGGAGTTTCATTAAAGTTAGCACTAAAATGCCACTGTGCACGGCCAACTACAGTTAGGTAAGTATTTATCAATTGAAAAAAGTGTTTTTTGAAGATATATTTCCAGTAGACAACGTAAAAATATTCCATCCATGCATCCATCAGCCTTTCAACGGCCGGCCCCATACGGCCTGTAAAAATATTAACTGTTATTAATATGTGAGAGTGTGTTTGCCGTGTGGGGCCGGCTTTAGAATTGTCCCACCCCTCTCCACCCATGGGAGTCGTAAGAGCCGACTGAGGGAATATCGGGGGAGTGGGTACAGCACTCCTTCGAGTATTAACAACATCCACTGCGATCGCCAATCCGCCTGCCAAGCGTGGCGATTACGGCACTATCCCCCATTCTTGGGGAGGCCTATGTCCAGCAGTGGACGTTAAAAGGCTGATGGATGGATGGATAGACAAATTATTTGTGAAAGTGGAATAATAATAGAGGTTTACTGCGAACAGGACACGAACCTGCGGCCCTTCCAATCCGGGGAAGTGCTCTAGACCGCTAAACAGCATCGCATTCCTAATCTCCACTTCACCATTGCTTTTAGATGTCTTTACGACCCGCACGCAGTAAACCTCTCTTTTTCCACTTTTAACAAATCTTTTGTTCTTTATAGTAGCTGAGCATGTGAAGTGTTAAAAACACAAGTCAAAATATTGACATAAGTACTTACCTAGTTATTGTATTTAAACTTGCCTTTAAATAACATTATATAGAAATACTAAATAACATATTTTAACTACACACATTAGCTAGTTACCTATACTTAGCTTGCATAATGTTTGTTCATTATTGTGCAATAACTGTCGTAGAAAGATTCCTGTGTAGCAGAAAATACAAAGATTCCTGTTCTTACAAGTTTTTCTTTGTTTTATTGCTTTTGGTGGTAGACGAGGCCCGACCTGATGGTATATGGTAATCACAACTCATGGAATCAACAATATCAAGACTGCAGCCGATACCACCATCTGCCGTGTAACCGATCGCGCTTAAAGATCGGCAGATGTTAAGAAAAGAATAATCTTTTCGTTTTTTTTTTTTGACAATAATGTCGGGATAAAAAGTATCCTATGTATCAAGGTAATAAACTATCCGTGTACCTACCAAATATTATTCAAATACTAAAAATGATTATTTATTTATAGACTTAGGCCTTTTTCCCAGAGGGGTAGGCAGAGACAACGAATTTCTACTTGCCACGATCCTTACTCGCCTTTTTAGCCTCATTAACTGTCATTATATTCACCTGACCTTTCTCGAGAACTTCTCTGATTTGATCAGAGAACGTTCGACGAGGTCTACCCCTCCCAACTGCACCATTCACACTCGCCATATATATCTTTTTTGTTATACTACTTTCATCCATACTCTCTACGTGTCCAAACCATCTTAACATTCCTTTCTCAATCTTTGTCACTATAGGTATCTTCTTTTACACCACATCGTTCTCTCACTACACTGTTTCTTACTTTATCTTTCAAAGTTATGCCACACATACTTTTTTGATCTATATTTTTTAGCACTTGACATGCTCCGCCACTTTTTAAAGTACAAATTATTTGCGAATAAGGAAAAAGAGATTTTTTGTACTAGCGTGCTTAGAGCACTTCCCCTTTGATTGGAAAAGACGCGGGTTCGATTCCGATGTGTCAGGATGGCTGAATTGGTAAAGCATCTGGACGGTATCCAGGAGATGCAGGTTCAAATCCTGCTCCTGACTGTTATTTTCGATTTCACATTTTTCACTTTGTGTTTAATGTATAGTGCTAAGCATGTCAAATGCTAAAAATATATATAAATATTTATAGGGTTTGCGTCATTATTAGGTAAAATCTTAATTGTAAAATTAAGTTTACCTGGTCGGTATAATGTATGAAAATACTTCCGACAGATGGTGCAGGCGTCACCCAAAGACGTTAAGTATGAATGTGTTATCGAAATTAGCAGTCAGGAGCAATTGTCAGGATGGCTGAATTGGTAAAGCATCTGGACGGTATCCAGGAGATGCAGGTTCAAATCCTGCTCCTGACTGTTATTTTCGATTTTACATTTTTCACTTTGTGTTTAATACTCTCGTTCTTCTTCTGCCATACCCAACTGATTGATTATTCTTCATAATTCATGAAGAATAATAATTTCCTCATAGATTTTGCATGGAACGGCTTTTTGGTCATCTATCATACTTTCACTACGTTTACGGAATCTATCGCGTTTTCTACTATCCCGTCCAAGGCTGATATCGACATCTAACATCTAAGTCCACTCGTGATCATAAATGCTGTAAAGTATTTGAAACGTCGGGATAGTAGAAAATCAAGTAAATGCGATAGATGCCGTAAACGTAGTTTTATTTCAAAATGTGTAACATTCGCGTAAATATCAGAAAGTATTATCTGTCATCTATCTTGAGAGCTGAAGAATCTATAATCTATCTTGAAGCTGAATCTAGGCGTTTACCGAGTCAGCTATTTTATAATATTAGTAGGATATTATTTAGGTATCTAAGTATGAGAATAAGCGACGGTTAAAAAAGCTTTAGAACGTTGTATTGTTGATCGAAGGTTAGAGCGGCCAAAGACAAAAAACGTATAAATACAAAATAAAATGAAAAGAACATAAAAATTATGCATCATAAAATTCATCTGCATCATTGACTACTGGCAACGTGCCCAGAAGGCTGGCAGCATTGCCACGTTGAACAGCAATGCTAATTCTAGGTAAAGGCCGGCCTTCTGATCAGGTGAAGCATTGAGATAAATGTGTTTATTACATGAATGAGGTGAAGCGTCAATCAGTCGACATTTCTTTATAGATTTTTGACGCACAAGTTTTTATAAATTTTCGAACGTTTGATAATTGTTTTTTTTTTCTATTGCGTATGTTGGCAGACGAGCCACGGCCCATCTGATGGTAAATGGTAACCGTCGTTCATGGACTCAACTATACCGAGAGTATTGTCAAGCCGCTGCTCACCATTTCATTTCCCAGATATGAAATGAAAGAATAAACGGCTATCTACTGCTATAAACACACCGATGTGCTTCATGGCCGGTCACACGGGAGATGGTGGTACCAACCCGCTTGGGTCCGATACCAAGTGAGTACTCCCACTTGGTATCCAGCCCTACCACTCTATTCTTTCATTTCATATCGGTGTAATGAAATGGTGAGCAGCGGCTTGACAATACTTTCGGTTTACGTAGTTGAGTCCATGAGCTATTAAGGTTACCACTAACCATCAGATGGGCCGTGGCTCGTCTGCCACTATATGCAATAAAAAAAAACACCCATATAGGGGAGAACTGATGACCTCAGAATATTGAACGCGGATTCAGCCATTATTTCACAAAAAATATTCTTTTAACTAAAACTAATGACTCATCGCGTTTTGTAATATTACGTAAATATTGTGTGTTCAGTTACTTGATTTCGCCTGCCACATAGTTATTATTCACCATACTTTCATCACCTGTTCAAATAAAACTGTCGCTGAAGTGAATAGAACAAGTGATGAATGAGATGTTCCTGAAAACAGTTCCCGGTAAAAGATGCGTAAGATCCGCTTTTGTTTATACAGTCAGTTTTAAATATATTGGCGAGTTATTTTTGTAGCTCTTTTTAGTGTTTGCTTGTGGTCGTAATTTCAATATAATCTGTGCACATATTGCACGCCTCATAAGCGAAGTGTTAAGGTGGGTACTACCGTCACTTCACACAAAACAACTGGTTTTTCAAACTTAAAATGTCTGTATTTATCATATATTGCACTTGTAAAATAATATATACACACACATATCAAGAAAAAACATTATTTTTAACAATACTTTCTAACATTTACGCGAATTTCACACATTTTGAAATAAAACTAAGTTTACGGAATCTATCGCGTTTACTTGATTTTTATGCTATCCCGACGTTTCGAATACTTTACAGCATTCATGATCACGGGTGGACTTAGATGGTAGATGTCCAAAGCTGATATGTTGTTTCAACGGTTTCCTCTACCCACAGTAATATGATTTTACAAATTTTTGGTTTATTTATTTCAACCCACATAATATTCGTTTAGAAACACAATTAAAAATATCTAGTCTAAGTTTTATACTTGGTGAGGCCTATCACAGGATTCCAGCTTGATGGTAAGACCCAGCCGTCTTCTCTATTGAAATTGGGATGTTTATTAATTTCAATAGCCTCACGTATCATTCTAGGACGATATCGATGTTCTTTTGCGAGGACTTGAGGTTAGTCAAACCTGATGTAATGGCGGGTGTGGTCCTGTCAGGTTTGTAAAATCATATTACTGTGGGTAGATGAAACCGTTGAAACAACATATCAGCTTTGGATATCTACCATCTAAGTCCACCCGTGATCATGAATGCTGTAAAGTATTCGAAACGTCGGGATAGCATAAAAATCAAGTAAACGCGATAGATTCCGTAAACTTAGTTTTATTTTTAACACTCATGATATATTTGATGCCATTTTTGTTCAAACTAGTTAAAAAACTGTTTAAAAATGTTCTGTCTTGGACGTCCGTGTGTCTGTATGTGCGGATCATGTATGTTATCACGATAACGACCGAAATACTTTACTAATCGAGTCTTTTCTTTTCTCTTACGCTTCAGTATAATTAGGAATATAATCCTATCACTTTTAACGGTCTGATTTGATGAGGTTTAATTGTTATTAATAAACAACAAAAAAAATAGTTTGAATATGTATGGTCGCCAACCCGCCTGCCAAGCGTGGTGATTATGGTAAAACCCCCATTTTGGGGAGGCCTTTGTCCAGCAGTGGACGATAAAAGGCTGATGGATGGATGGATGGATGTATGGTCGATTCGATCATACACTAATACCAGCGCTATCTACCTTATTTAGTGAGAACTACTTCTATAGAACCAAATTCTACTAATTTACTGCTTAAAATTAGCGCCATCTATATAAGACATGAGAACCACATTATTACTTTTTGAAACACATGTTGTGGCGTTCTCTTGGGGAGGCCTATGTCCAGCAGTGAACTTCAAAAGGCTGATGGATGGATGGATGGACTTAGTAAGACCAATACATTATTAGTTACTTATTCAATTTAAGCTACCATCCAATACAATAGATGTGACACCTTGAAAGATCTTGAGACAGTACAAGAGCTTTGGCACATGAGAACCAGTGTATCTACATACTTATATTATACATATACACTTTTACAATAACAATTAAACCACATCGAATCAGACCGTGAAAAGTAATAGGGCTCTATTCGTAGTAATACTCAAGTTAAAAAGAAAAAAAAAGACTCGATTAGTAAAGTATTTCGGTTGTTATCGTGTTAACATACATTACCTACAACAAACGGATGTCCAAGACAGAACTTTTTTAAATACTTAGTTTTTTAACTACCTAGTTTAAATAACAAAAATGGCATAAAAATATCATGAGTGTCAAAAATAGTGTTTTTTCTTGGTATTTGTGTGTATATATTAAACACAAAGTGAAATATGTATATAATGTTTTACAAGTGCAATATAAATAGAGACATTTTAAGTTTGAAAAATCAGTTGTTCTGTGTAAAACGAGAATACTCGTAGTACCTACCCACCTCAACGCTTCGCTTATGAAGCGTGCTATATACATATAACGAATGTATAAAGATCATTTCAATTATCTTAAAGACGCTTTACAGATATATTTATAGGTACTGTCACGGAAATGAATAACAAGATGTTTATTTCTCGCCAAACACAAAAATATATTATTTTTTCTGTGCTCCGTGGTTTTTGCAAAACTAGCGCCATCTCTTAGATATCGTGACCTAGCGACTTATAACGGATCACCTTAAAGGATAATTAATATGTATTGAATTTTTAATTAGTTGGTATCTCTTATTAATACCATATTGTTTTAATCTCATTAGCATAAATCTTTTTTATATTATATAATAAAACTAGGTACCTAAGTATATATCCAATGATTTATATTTATTGAAACTCATAATTTCATAGTTATTGCCCACATTTATATGCCAATATACGAAGATGCACTTTAGTGGGACAACTGCCAGTAATCGTTTTAAACGTAAGAAAACAGAATAAATAAATATGACGAAATCATTTTGTCGCTGGGGAAAACATCTAGAAAAACAATCACGATATAATGTGTACATATCTCATTTTAATTTTTTTAAATGTTTATATTTTTCATGAAATATCTAAACATAACATCGAACATAATTTGCTCCAACAATATTGATGGAAGAAAGAATTGAGTGAAAAATAAATATTATTGTACGAGTGATTTTTCCAATAGCCTAGCGATAAGGCCAAGTAATATGAAGACAGAGACACTTCAAATGCCAGTCTCTCGAGTCGAGACTTGGCTTTTTGAAGGACCTAAATGTAATAACTAGAAAAAAAAACTAGTTTATCAAAATGACAGATTTGTAAGTAACCATTGCAGTAATGTAACATACTCGTAGTTCCAAAGACCTAGCAATACAGGCGTAGAGACGGCACACGAGGGGTTTATTTGGTGAGTGAGGGCCTCACACTATCATGTTCGTTACCCCAAACGACGTGGTGTGCGGTTAGGTAGATTTTTTCCCGCCTTAATGGCAAAAAAAGGTACTTACTTGTAGATAGGTACGTAGTCGTATCTGTCATTTAGTAAGCTATTTAGGTACCTTTTTTTTTTAAGGCGGGAAAAAATGTGCCTACGGCGTGCCGTCTTTCCGCGTATATTGGAACAGACAGACAGAACAGACCACTGGAACTTTATAGGTTAGCAGTGTTAGCAGAGTATAAAGAAAACATAGGTACTCTTTACTCTGTGGTGGTTAGTATAGGTACTATTCCTAGGTATATAATTATAATTGTTACTGCTATTTTTCATTTTGGATAGGGGACAGCTTTGTTTATTAATGTTTGAATATAAAGGCTTACAACTTGCGAGCAACTCACCCTTGACCCGTGACCACGGTTGGTGAAACCCAGTCGAAAGGTCGGGAGTGAAAAGGTATTTGATACGCGTTAAGT
Organism: Leucoma salicis; assembly: GCA_948253155.1. NCBI lineage: Eukaryota > Metazoa > Arthropoda > Insecta > Lepidoptera > Erebidae > Leucoma > Leucoma salicis. The sequence goes on along the minus strand of OX411820.1, from coordinate 3,267,978 downwards.
CCCGTAATAATAGTTTAAATAAATAGTAATGAAGCGCGATAGTTTAAAATCTTTTAATAGATATTTGTTGATTTTTTAAAAACTACTGTACCGATTTCGATGAAATTTAAATGGGACCATTTCGGAATAAACCCCTTTCAAACAAAAAAAGAATTTGCAAATCCGTCAACATATGACGGAGTTATGCCGATCGCAGTGGATGTTGTTAATACTCGAAGGAGTGCTGCTGGCCACTCCCCCGTTAATCCCTCAGTCGGCTCTTACGACTCCCATGGGTGGAGAGGGATGGGACAAACTAAAGCCGGCCCAACACGGCTACAACATACAATATATACCATTACTAAATCGTGAACTTGAGATATAACCTAAAAACTAGCTTATGGCTGCGTCAGAGCCGGAGGCAAAGGCAAGTAAAAAAATTATCTTATCGTGTATTCAATGTATGACATCACATTACGTTTTGAGAACGTCTCATTCCCTATTTTAAAGATGAGGACACTTGGATTTGTAATAATACATAATGAATGGACATAATGTTGGCTCAATGTTTGTAAACAAGTCCTGATCCGTCTCTGCTCAAGAGGTTAAAAGAAAATTTATATCCGATTATTTATAATTTCTTTTTTATTTATATTTTTTATTCTTCTTAATCATGTTACGATTATAATATAATGTACAAAAAACAATTTTTTTCTGAATGTGGACAAAGAGAACTTTACTGCGAGCGGGATCTGCGTCTTTTTCAATCCAGGGAAGAGCTCTAGACCGCTAAGCCATCGCAGTGACCGACGGCCATTCCCAATCTCCATAACACATTTATCAAAAATATAATATGTAATATAATATATAAAATAATATATATATTATATTTTTGGTATTTTATATATATATATCTAATATATAAAATTTCCATGTCACAATGTTAGTTACCGTACTCCTCCGAAACGGCTGGACCGATTTGTATGAAATTTTGTGTGCGTATTGGATAGGTCTGAGAATCGGCCAACATCTATTTTTCATACCCCTAAATGATAAGGGTGACCCACCCCTAAATATTTTATTTTATTTTTTGGACAACATTTTCTATTTTTATTTTAGTATGATTCAGCATTAAAAAATACATACAACCCTATTATTTCATTGTTCTACTGCCGATGTAGAAATAATTTATATGGCAAAACAACGTTTGCGGGGTCAGCTAGTATATATATAATATAATGTATAAAATGTCAAAAATATAACATAAAAAAATCTAGAAATTTTGCAGATTTCTTAATTTAGTGCATTTTGTGTACTAACCGCTTGCCATTCGTAACGTCATGCCAAAAGCCAATCAAATTCCATGTTCCATGACATAAATCACTTACTCGTGGCCATCTCCAAGGAAAGGGTTAGGAAGGATATTAAGGTGAGAATAGGTAGGAAACTAAGGAGAGTATAGGAAGGATAATAAAGAGAGAATAAGGAGGGACAGTAGGAGTAGGTACCTACCTACCGCAGTTTCACGGTGATCTTTAGTGAGAGGGGGGTACTTCCCTGATAGAGCCGGGTCTATTCATGCTGGGATAAGCCAGGCTCAACGACTAGCAATCAGTTACATTTATTTGTATAGATACAAGTATTTTCGCGTGACATAAATAATAAATTGAATTTTAATGTACACATGCATAAATTACATATCGACTCAGAACTATAAATAATTATAGCAGCTGTTGATGATTATTTATAAATAGATGATCATTCATCAGCACCAACTCTGAGGTCATGCATTGAACACGGCCAGGGCCTTTTAGATAATAAAAAAACGTAGAAATAAAACAATACTACGAGTGTTATTGAGATTTTTATTTCTTTCTGGTCCCAAAGTAAGCTTAACGCTTGTGCTTGGTACCAAATTAGGGATAGAATACATATTTTACTTTTTTTTTAGATAATACCTACATATAATAGATAGAAAACACCCAGACGCAGTACAAATATCTGTGTTCATCACAAAAATAATTGTCCTGAGTGGGAATCGTTCGGTTCCCGATATAGTAGCGGGATAAAACGTTTATCAGTTTCTAAGTCTAATCAAGAGCTATCAAACAAAAAAGTTTCATCAAAATCCTTTCAGTAGTTCTACACATTTCTAATTAGTCTCTATAGTTGTAATTGTATTACAAAATATAAAAAAATATTTTGTGTTCTCTACAAGGTCTTATACAGTCAGTTCTTCTCAAAAATCTTAAATGTACCGACACAATTCTGTTACAGCTTTATAATAGTACATATATATATTATAGTTCAGTGGGCCTAGACAAATTGCATTCTGTGATCACTAACACTATGAAAATTTGACAACTTTAAGGTTAAGTCACGTGACTTAGCGTTATAGGCCCAGCCAAGTTGCATTCTATGATCGCTAACGCTATAGAAAACTATTAAAATGTATGGAAATTTGATATCTCTAACGTTAAGTCACGTGACTTAGCGTTATAGATATCGTTAAAGATGTGATATTCCTTAGCGATCATAGAATGTAACTTGGCTAAGCCCACAGACCCGGGAATATTTCTTAATATCCCGGAAAAATGGTTCTGTGGCATAGATTTTTTTGAGATTACTAACACGTAGAGTGATGTGTGGGGCCGGCATCAAGAATAGGTCCACCCCGTCTCTTCCTATGGGAGTCGTAAAAGCCGACTAAGGGATTACTGGGGGACCGGGCAGCAGCGTTCCCCTGTGTACTAAAAACATTCACTGCGATCGCCAACCCGCCTGCCAAGCGTGGCATCCAGAAGTGGACCATGAAAGGCTGACGGATGGATGGATGGAGAGTGAGTGAGTGTACAAGGGGAATGAGTCTAACTTACTTATAAAATCGGTCATGTATGAAGGAGTCTCCAAAACCGGCCAGCGTGTATGAAGAGAACGTTGATTGTTGAGGAAGCGAGAGATCTAGATATGCAAGAATAGACTTTTGGTTTTCTCTGCGCAAGGGAGATGGCGTGTTGTTAAGTAAGCAAATATTATCATTTCTCGTTGAAGGAAGACAGACCCTCTCACTCTAAAAGAGAGCCCGTGCCCAACAGTGGGACAATGATGGGTAGAGAAAAATAAATTTCTATAGTTCAAGCATTATGTAGCCTTAAAAAATTTGCCTTACGTACCTCTGAGTGCACGTGTGTTATATTGTTTTATCTCAAACGTTTGTTGTGATCACGTTTGAAGCTCACGTGAGTCACACTCGCAAGTAAGTCTTAGCTATTATTTACTGTTTTTTATTCAACCACAAGAAGTGTGGAATGAATAATACATTTAATAAGTACATCACGTTTTGCTAAGGATTTATTTAGGTTCTTTTTATACTACGTGGGCAGAAAACAAGTATGTACAAGTATATACCTGATGGTAAGCGGTTGTTATAGACGTTAGCAACATCAGATGTATTACTTCTGCATCACCATATCCTGAAGCTAAGGAATCAGAGGTGAAGAGAATCAATAATAAGGAGAAGATAAGTTTCCTAGAGAACTCATGGACATTGCCATTTTTCGCCCTGTACGATAGTAGCGTCGGGGCTATGATAATTATTAGTATTTTTTATAATACAAATTGCATATTTCCGTTTAACATGGACTAGCTTTTTTCTTCATTATGACATGGAGTCAAAAAAAAGCATTCGAAGGGTGTTAATTGTACATCCGATGCGCCTGCCATGTTTACCTGAAGTCAATACAATCGTTCTTTTGTTTTTTAAAAGCATTGTTAGGAATGTTAGGTTACTTTTTAATATGAATTACACTTTGGAGTTGATATAGAAATTGTGTGTAAAATGTCATAATGAAAAATCAAGGTCAGTTCTAATGCTTTTACAAGACTTATTTTTTTATCAATATTAGAGTTTGCTAATAGATGTCACTGCTTTTATTAGACTTATTTTTATTATTTATATAAGACAAGCTTAAAATGTCATTCTGAATTAGAATAATAAAGTAATCTAATCTTTATTGTATATAGAAAATGAATAGTTAAAATATTTTTTGAAACACGTAAAAATTTTATAGAGCACCATCTAGCGTCGAAAATACGCAACTCTAGGATTATAATCCAACTGAATTGAAAACTATTACAAGAGGTAGTGAAACACCAATCTATTGCCATACGTAAACTGATCCATTTACATTCCAGCTTCATTGTAATACGTTTAAAACGCCCAGCTCATGACCTCAAAATCAGAGACAGTTTTTGTAATAGTACGATTTTCCAGCTAGTACACTATTAAATGATTATTGTATGGGAATTCAGTAATATGTTTTAATACAACACATGATTTTGTTTTGAGGTTTTTTTCAGGGCGAACTATATATGAACGCAGAGCAATGTCCTTTTAGCTGTGTGTGGTAGCTATAAAAGTATTTTGTAGGTAGGTATATTTATTCACAGCAAACCAAAAAGTTCATATTCACAGAACTAAATTGCCAGTCTAAATAAAGTATTCCCATCTGGCATCAGCTGTCGCCATGTTTCTTACTGGCCCAATTTATTTTAGGACATATGCACGCAGATCTGCGCTGAGCTAGAATGGGCGGGCTGGCCTTATAACTAAAACAGGACTATGTGAATCACCTACTTCATCCTCGAGCGTTGCCCCTGCCAATTTTATTTATCTATTTATTTAGAATTGCCAATATTTGCTTACACTATTATATTACGTATTGTATATAGAAACTACTTTGCTGTATGGGGCCGGCTTTAGAATTGTCCCACTCTCTCTACCCACGGGAGTCGTAAGAGCCGACTGAGGGAATACCGGAAGAGTGGGCAGCAGCACTCCCTTGAGTATTAACAACATCCACTGCGATCGCCAACCCGCCTGCCAAGCGTGGCGATTATGGCATTATCCCCCATGACGGGACCGCTCGTCGTGGCGTTCTCTTGAGGAGGCCTATGTCCAGCAGTAGACGTTGAAAGACTGATGGACGATAGAAACTACATTATTAAATATATAGGCAAATACAACATCCTTTGTACGGAAAATACTTACATTAAACTAATTATTATTTTAAGATTGTCTTCGTGTTAAATATGTTATAAATGTTTCTGATAAATACTTTATAGTAATACAATTTACAGAAGAGGTTACATGAAAGAAACAGAGGCGTAACTCCCTAGATTTCGTAAGCTTAGTTAGAAGTACTATTGCACAATACTGCGAAAAAAATATCATTTCACCAAATAAAAATTAATTAAACGTAGCAGTTTCATATTCATGCCTGTAATTCGTATAAACATTTTCTTGTAAAAACAAAAACTGCAAGAAATCGAACTCCATTCCAGTCTAAGGTACTCTCTTTAGTATTCTTCCAATCCTCTCTATATCATCCCTCCACTCCACTTCTTATCCCGTTACTAGGGCATGGCGACGCGCGAATATACCTCTGGTGTTGCTAGCGTCTATAGGCTACGGCAACCGCTTACCATCAGGTGCGCCACATGCTTGTTTGCTAACCAAGTAGTGTAAAAAAAAAAATTATCTTTATACATAACCATATTTTTTTTGTGTGACATATTTACAATATTAAATTGACAATTTCGTTTAATACATTTTTAGATATTATAACACATTTCTGTCAATAATGTTATTGAAGGAAATTGAGTAACTTGGGAATGTTGATATGAAAATTAACTGTGGGATGTTATTAATGGTGTGCGTCGAATAGAAAACTTCTCTTCAAATTACGAGGAAGGCCTGTGAAGATAGATGAATGTTGGCATGTATTGATTGAATAGGATGAATATAAAATAGATATGATTTTAAGATTGGTATGGATATAATCAATCAATAATTTTAAGGTGATTGATAGATTCCCTCGTAACGCAGCGGAGTACATAGCGGCGTTTATCTATATTATTATAAAACTACTATTAAACATTCAAGATATTTGAGAAAAAAATGACTGTAATAGGCTATATAGGCGTGTCTAAACACAAAACAATTTTTTTTAGAATTTTTGTCTGTTTGTCTGTTTATCTGTTTGTCTGTTTGTTTGTTCGCGCATCACACAAAAACTTCGAACGGATTTTGATGCAACTTTATTTATTTGAAAGGCCTTGATTAGACTTAAAAACTAGTAAACATTTTATCCCGCTACTATATCGGGAACCTGAGATATAACCGAAAAACTAGAAAATAAATTTAAACTAGAATTTTTTGTAGAATTCATTTAAAAGAACTACTAGATGGATTTTGATGTAACTTTTTTATTTGAAAGGCCTTAATTTGACTTAAAAACTGGTAGACATTTTATCCCGCTACTATATCGGGAACCTGAGATATAACCGAAAAACTAGCTTTTGGCTGCGGCGAAGTCGCTGGCAAAGGCTAGTACATTAATACGTACCTATAGTTCTAGTAGGCGTCTCTCGGTGAAAGTAGATTGCTCTACAGGGTAACACATAATAATCGCGCCTTTTTGTTTTTTGTTTTGGCGGCAAAAAATGTTCCTAATCATACACCCCGTCGTTCGGGGCAACGAACAGGGTTGTGTGGGGCCCTCACCCACTAAATAAACCCGCTGTGTGCCGTCTCTCCGCCTTTATTGGTGGGCCACCGGAACCATATTACACTCCTTCAGTGGTGTAATAATCGCACCTAAGGGTAATTTTTAAGACGCTAAGCATTGATTACATTTTTAATGGGCAAGGACGTCATTCAATATAGATTTTCTTTCACTACGTGAGTGGCGAACAAGCGTACGGGCCCACCTGATGGTAAGCGGTTACCGTAGCCTATAGACGCTAGCAACACCAGAGGCATCACTTGCGCGTCGCCATTCCTAAGGGAAGGGATAATAGGTGGATAAGGTGGATATAACAAGGAGAGAATACGGTAGGATACTAAGGAGAGGATAGGAAGCACGTTTGGGCCTCCAGCTCACTTACCATACGAAACACAATGGTAAGATTAACTACCGTTGTTACACGCTGATCTTTTGTGAGAGGATGGTACTTCCCCGATCGAGCCGGCCCATTCATGTTGGCTCTACCACTAGATAATCTACTAATAGATCAAGTGAACTAGCCTCTCTTCAATAAATATTTAAATTTTCTTCAAGCCAGTTATTTTTTATAACTTGTTTTTGAACTAATATGTTATCTAAAAAACAACGTTCGACACAACTAATGTCTTTTTAGGTTATTATGTAAAGGAATGACTTTACAGGGTGTGCGTTATCTAATCTACTTATTTATACCAGGCAGAGGCAGTATGACTCTTGAGCAGAGAAAAGAAGAAAGAAGCAGTTCCGTGGTGACGAATTAAATATAAATAAAATGTCACCATTTTTCTGATGGTGCATGAGTTTATTTTGTTAGAAAAACAATGGTGCTTTGCTTATGCGTTTAAGCCAGTGAAGCATCTTGGTGTGTTTTTTTTAAATAGATCTAAATATATAAACACCAAGGCTGGCTGATAACGCCTAAATAAAATGGCGCGTAGAGTTAATTCTCAGCTGTTAATTTAGAATAGATAATATAAATTAATTAAACTATCCTGTTTACCATTTACCCATCTAGTAGTTTTGTTTTCTGAAATTATACTGGTTGTATTCCTTATGGAGCATTATTAAATCCTGTAAATTACTATTAATTATTAGTAATCAGTAATATAACAATTTAAGTATTTCCTTATTATTCTCCTCAAGGAATAATACTGAAAACTCGACCGCAACTGATAAATAAATTTGAATTAGTGAAGTACCTATTCAAAATTATTGATTGTTTGGACTATTAGCTACACACGAAGAAACCCGGTGCAAATTGATTTATAGTTAATTTCAGAGGTATTGGGTCTTACCCTGTACGTGGCCTCGAACGATGGCGTGTGCGGTAAAGTATATTTTTTCCCACCTTAACAAAAAAAAGATAATGATGGGTCTCGACCTCAATTTTTCCAGACTTGCTCCTCGAGAGACCAAAAAAGAAAAACAAAGGTTTTCTTGTTCGACCTCATGCTATAGAAGAGTATAAGATAAAGATATTAGTCAAGACAAATAATAATAAGTAACGAGAGTAATAAATGTTAAGTTAATGATCTTCTAAATCCTTTAGTTCTGCAAGCGTCCGCAATAAATCAGTTGGCGCCAGTGGACTGTGAGTCACCGATTGACGCCGGCGCGGGCGCACTCAATACATTACTTTTCAGCATAACTATTTTCAGATTAAGAATTAATAGCTTAGCTTGGATCTTAATGATAGATTGTTTAAAGTAATTATTACAAACGCTGTTAGAAAGAAATTAGGTATAATTACTTTATAATAAAAAAAATATAGCCGGATTATTCAATGTGAAACTAAAAAGGATAACTTAATTCGGTACCTAACCATACAAATGAAAGTGAAACACGGAAAGTTGTCCCATATTTATATCGTCTAACCCTGTCACGTAGCGTAATGAAATGGTAAGCTGAAATCCATTATCCTCAGGGTTGTCAAGTGCCGGAAATCGAGTGGTTTTAGATTGGCCTTTTATAATCGCTTGTACACCTCGCCCCTTTTTTTTGTTAAAGCGGGAAAAAATGTTCCTAACCGCACACCTCGTCGTTCGGGGCAACGAACAGGTTAGTGTGGAGCCTTCATCCACTAAAGAAACCCGCCGTGTGCCGTCTCTCCGCCTTTATTGGCGGGCCACTGGAACTATTTTACATTCCTTCGGTGGTTTGTACACCTCACCCTTAAGCTTTTTGTTAGTGCGATCGTAACAAATTAAGCACGTAGGAGATTTTGTGTGTCGTAAATTCGAATTGAGATTTTTAGTCGAAGAAAGTTTGGTACCTAATGTATTAATGTTTCTACAGAGCGACTGACCTCTGCATTCCAATGTTCTAATGTTCTTAAATAATAGGATTTTACAGAATTATTTTTTTTCACCAGAGGCATTGCTCGCGCGTCGCCATTTCAAAGGAAAGGGCTATAAGATGGATAGGAAGTATATTAAGGAAAGGATTGGTAGGATACTAAGGAGAGGATAGGAAGTATAACAAAGAGAGGATAGGCTAGGGGTTCGGGCCTCCGGCACTCGCCCTCACCGTACGAAACACAACGTACCACTACACTACTGCTCGTTCACGCTGATCTTTTGTGAGAGGGTGGTGTTTCCCCGATTGAGCCGCTCTATTCATGCTGGGATAAGCGAGGCTCTACCACAGTAGACTCTCTATACTATTTAATATATAGACTATCGCTTTGTTCTCAATTTTTTATTGCAATATAATAGAGGTATGTCGTTATAAAATGTCCGGAGGTCCCAATTCCAATTCCTCATCTCCTCTTTGTCCGATATCTACTCCTCTCAAGCGATTGTCTTCACAGTAGCCAGCAAATTGGCCGTGCTCCTGGTATTTCTGAATTAGTGAACAGCCGTTACAATTCAGTATAAGATGGACTATAAAAATCATACCTTTTACTTATCTCGCCTCCTTTTCCCTGGAGTTGTAAGGCCATGTATGCCCCTGTTGTAAATAACGTCTATGGACTACGGTAATCTATACTATTATAAAGCTGTAACAGAGCTGTGACTATACTTTTAAGATATTTGAGATAAAATGACTAATAGGCTATATAGGCGTCTCTGAACACAAAAAAAATATTTTTGATATTTTTTGTCTGTTTGTTCGTTCGAGCATCACGCAAAAACTACTGAACGGATTTTGATGCAACTTTGTTATTTTATAGTACTTGATTAGACTTAACAACTTGTATACATTTTATGCCGCTACTATATCGGGAACCTGAGATATAACCTAAAAACTAGCTTTTAGATGCGGCGGTCAAAGTCTAGTAGTAAAATAAAATATTTGTTATATCATAACACAACGCTGAGTCTGGTTGTCAAAACGTGCAGTTTAATGTAGTCCAGCGTTAGTATTTCGGCGTTTGCCAACCCTAATTCCGTTCCACCCCCGTTCAATGTAGCCTATATAAAATACGCAGTACTTTATAGGGTCACTGTCCACTACTATTTGCATATTACAACAATATGTTATGCAGACTTTGTAATATGTAAATATATCTTTCAAATATATCATTTGTAAGCTTTATGTCGCTTTACAAAGCTTAAAAAATGTTGCAATTGTGATGCCTGCAGTTTTATTGCAATTACATAGTTAGCCACAGTTTGGTAAGAATATATTTTAATTTTTTCTTGTTTTTACGTGATAAATATGTTGCTGAACGTCACCCTTTCAACTTTAATTAAATTGCATACATATATTTATATTCAACTAGCCTTTGCCAGCGTTTCCGCCGTAGCCAAAAGCTAGTTTTGCGGTTATTATATCTCAGTAGCGAGAGCTATCAAGCAAAAAAGACTTTCATCGAAATCCGTTTAGTAGTTTTTGCGTGATGCCCGAACAAACAAACAGATAAACAGACAAACATTCTAAAAAAAATTTTATGTACTCAGAGATGCTTAATACATTGTTTTTTTTCTCAAATATCATAGCTCTGTTACGGCTTTATAATAAGTATACTTGTAGATACTGTCCCTATAGAACGATTCATGACTGCTGAACATTTTTGAGCATTAAAGTATAAGTGTAAAGATGCGTAGTGATTTAATATCTAGATTTTTTATTTTGTCTCAGGTTCCCAATACAGATGACACACACACACACACACTAGTCATATCAAAATAAGCTATAAAAACCTTGGCAAGCCAATATTCATGCTTTGTGTCAGTGCTTCGGAAGGTACGAAACATAGGCTATAGTATTGCTGGCACCCTCTTAGTCATTGGCACTTTGGATTTTAAATGCAAATATTAACAACCGGTATAGCAAAAAACATCTGATCTACTTTTTTTCATAATCTGCAATAGTAAAAGTGCTTTTCTTCTGTTATTACCTTACTTTATTAGATGCCAATGACTAATTTATATGTGTTAAATAACAGAACCTGTACTTATAGTGCCAATGACTGTAATTTCAATTTTTTTTTTTTTTTTGTTTTTCTATTAAAAATCTCTAATTAGATTGATTAATGCATTTTCATTTGAAAATATACATACCAGAGAACCCTTTATCAATGTTTGCTGACTTTTTAAATACCTATCAATTTAAAAAATAAATATCTTAAATATGCTTAGAGTGCCAATCATTATACAGTTTATACCCTATTAGGAAAATGGTTTCTTGAAGTTTGGTAAAATTTTAGAGCCCATTTATTTTTTTACGTGATAAGACTGAGACTCACCTACCTAGACCAAATCGGTCATGTATTGAAGGGAGGTGGAGTCGGGAGTCTCCGAAACCGGCGAGCGTGTATGAAGAGAGTTATGAATGTTGAGGAAGCGAGAGATGTATGCAAGAATAGAGCTTCTTGGCACTCTGTTCTCTCTGCCTACCCCGCAAAGGAAATGGCGTGATGATAAGTAAATAAGTATCACGTCTTATAAATCGATGATCGCCGGCCGCACGCACGAAAACATGTCACGTTCCGCCCAGCCCTAAAACATAAAAATAGGTTGCGGTATTTAAAGTAATCTGACTACGTGGTTCATCTGCAGTTCGTAAGATGGCGGGACCGTACATTGTTTGTGAAACTCAGAAAACATGTACCTATGACTTTATCACGTAAAACCGTAAACCGACTTTACAGACAAGTATATAGTTCTTTTATACTACATGGGTGGCGAACAAGCAAACGGTCCACCTGATGGTAAGTGGTTATCGTAGCCTATAGACGCTAGCAACACCAAAGGTATCACTTGCACGTCGCCATCTCCAAGGAAAGGGATAGGAGGTGGATAGTAAAGATAGTAAGGAGAGGATAGGTAGGATAGGAAGGATTATAAAGAGAGGATAGGGGGGTGGGGGGGGGCTAAAAAGAGATTTTTAGTAGGAGCGGGAAACGAACCCGCATCTGTTCCAATCCGGGGAAGTGCTCTAAGCCACTAAGCTATCCTACTGATCTTTCGATCATCTCAATTTCTTAATCACATCACAGTCGACAATTACAACCAAAAACTTTTTTTCTTTATTCACAAATAATTTGTACTTTAAAAAGTAGCGGAGCATGTCAATTGCTAAAAGAAAAAGATCTAAAATTGTACTTACTTAGTAAACTTATAATAAAATCATTCGAGTCTTCTTCTAGAATCAATGGTAGTTTAGCGTCGCGCCGGGACTCAGGGCGCCAGGACGTCGTTTGTCGCGTCGGGCGGGCGCCGCTCCGGCAAATAAACGACCCACACACTTCATAGTCTTTGTTGTATATCCCATCGGTTCCCTAACTGTAATTTACACAATAACAGTTATCTAGACCAGTTGATTCTATTTTTAATTTCTAACCGTCCCTTGTGTCATTGTTCTATTTGAAAATATTCTTTTATTCTTTTTTTAAAGATGGTTTGCCATTCTACCGTCTCCCGCATACTAAAGATGGCGCAAACACTTTAAGACTTTATAGTTATCAGAGTGTTTGTTTGCACTATCTCAGAATACCTTACAAAACGTATGTTCTGTCAAAATCTGAGATACAGATTTAATAATATTTTTTTTTATTGCATGTAGTGGCAGACGAGCCACGGTCCATCTGATGGTAAATGGTAACCGTCGCCCATGGACGCGACTATACCAAGAGTATTTTCAAGCCGCTGCTCACCAATTCATTTCACAGATATGAAATGAATTATAAACGGCTATCTCCTGCTACAGCCAAAACGCAACGATGTCATATGGGAGATGGTGGTACCAACCCGCTCGGGACGGATACCAAGTGAGTACTCCCACTTGGTACCCAGCCCTACCACCAGTCATGCATTTGATGATAACTGCTTACTTCCCTTAGTCGCCTCATACGACACCCGCGGAAAAGAATGGGATGGTGACACTTGTATTCTTAGTCGGTCACCACACGGACACGGACGGCTCTGATGATTCGATGCGTATCATTTCAACAATGTTGTATTTAACTCACGTAATGCATCCATTGTAACTCAGTAATCTTATAAAACCATCAAGTGCACTTAATACTAACCATTTAAATACGTTTACTGTTAAGAAACTATTTATAGTGTTTACGACCGGCTGATATCTGAAGGCTGATATGTATACGCATAATTTATATCATCCGTGAGTGTTGTGGACGTGACAGCCACTTCATTGTCTAATCACGTTTTTTTTATCAACACCTAGACTAGGCAGTCCGTGGTGCACTATTACGGAATAAAGTGAAACACTTTGAACACAGACAGACGTTGTCTCTATTAAACGCCAATAGTACCTATATTGTTCACCGATTAGAAAAATGTTAGAGCGAATACCGACGAGAATATTGTTTGAGCCTGAATCGTAGACAAGGCCTATAAAAGCACCTGAGATCGACAAGCGGACTTTTTTTCGAGTAATACATACCTAAGTATTTTATATTAAACCTTCTCAGTAAGTACCCTCTTTTTATTTAAATATAATGCAGGAAGTACGTTATTACTGCTACACAAATATGAGATGGGAAAGGTTATAACTAACGTTTTTTTTTTAATTTTTGGAAAACGTTAATTGACTAGTCGCATACTGCCTAATTTAAATATATTCTAGTGATAGAGCCATGCTTATCCGAGCATACATGAGCCGGCTCAATCAGGGAAGTACCACCCTCTCACAGAAGCAACAGCGTGTAACAACAGTTGCTACTCCCGCCGTTGCGTTTCGTAAGGCGAATGAGAATGTCGGAGGACCAAATCTACCCTCCCTATCTTCTCATTATTATCCTTTCTATCCTCTCCTTAGTATCCTTCCTATACTCTCCAATTCCTGTCCCTTTCCTTTGAGATAGTGACGGAGGAGTGATGCCTCTGGTGTTGCTAGCGTCTATAGGCTACGGTAACCGCTTACCATCAGGTGGGCCGCATGCTTGTTTGTCACCCACGATAGTATTATAATACGTATATTAGTTAAGTAATTATTATTATAAAATATTTTATTAAAGTTAAATGTTTATTGTGTAAATTTGCACAATGATAATGGACATAATCCCTTGGAAATTTGCCACCTCTAGTCCTGCTCTAGTCCTTAGTGCCCCTTGTGTTAATCCAGCTCTGACTGAGGATAACAAAAAATACTCAAAATGTAGGGTCCGCGGCTTTTTTTTTTGAAATAAAAATATTTCAATTTTAGAAAATATTTCAATTGCCGTATTTTCTCTGCGATTTGCAGTCCGTAGGTACTGGTTAAATTGCGTCTGATGCCGCCTTAGCTGAGGCTGCGGGTGGATGGCCCGGGGAATGTCCGCCACTCGCACGGCCTCCCGCAACGACGAAGGGAACGACGGGTGTTACATTTTTCCCGCCTTAAAAAAAGTTCTGTTATACAATACCTACCTTTTGATATTTAGGCGAATATTACAGAACATGACTATGAATGCTGTAAAGTAGGAACCTATTCGTAACGTTGTATTAGTAGAAAATCAAGTAAACGCGATAGATTCTGTAAACGCAGTTTAACATATTCTATAATAATTTGTGAATATGGAACAAGAGATCTTTACTGGGATAGAGCTCTCTTTTCCCAGTTTCATAAATAAATTGTTATTTAAAATAGCTGAGCATGTCAAGTACTAAAATAAGGGGAAAAAACTAATAGGTTTGGAATGAAACCTATAGTTATATTATGCAACATGATTTGCAAAATAACTTCACATTCCTTATTTTCAATTACATATATTAAATACAAAAAGGATAATTTATAGTTAATAGGTATTCAATCGTCAACCGTATTGTTTGCTTCGAATATAAAAATGTTTATTATGAAAACATGTCCTCGTACACATCGTAAAATGTAGATATACCGACTGTCATGTGTAGCCAGCAAGGTCGAGATAAATCCTAGCTCGTCTACGGAGTATACGAGGAGGGATCAAAAAGTAGTGAGAAGGACATACTCCTTGGTAAGAAAAAAAATAAATACTGGCAGGCATAGCTCAGATACATATTTGTAATATTAATAAAGAAAAAAATCTTCGAGTTTCTTCTGTTTTTTTCTGAATGTAGTCATTTGTTTGCTTCGTGTCGGAACGTGTTCTCGAAAATGGAGAAAAACGAAGTGCGAGCCGTTATTAAATACCTCTGTATAAAAAAGTTAACGACGTAAGAGATTCATTGCGATTTGGAGGCAACATTAGGAGAGTCTGCTCCGCCGTATTCCACTTTTGCAAGGTGGGCTTCTCAATTTCGAGTAGGCAGACCGAGCACGTGCGCCGTGTGGGGCCGGCTTTAGAATTGTCCCACCCCTCTCTACCCACGGGAGTCGTAAGAGCCGACTGAGGGAATACCGGGGGAGTGGGCAGCAGCACTCTCTCGAGTATTAATAACATCCACTGCGATCGTCAACCCGCCTGCCAAGCGTGGCGATTACGGCATTATCCCCCATGATGGGGCCGCTCGTTGTGGCGTTCTTTTGGGGAGGCCTATGTCTAGCAGTGGACGTTGAAAGGCTGGTGGATGGATGGATGGAGACCGAGCACGGAAGATGAACATCGTTGCGGCCGTCTATCGACGTCAGTCACCCAAGAAAATGTTGTGAAAGTCGAGAAAATTGTATTGAGCGATCGAAGAGTTACCATCCGATACTTAATTCAAGAAACGGGCATTTCATATGGAAGTATTCAATCCATATTGAAACAATCTTTGAATATGAGAAAAGTCTGCGCAAGATGGGTGTCGAGAATGTTAACCGACAGTCAGAAACAAAATCGGCTTGACATTTTGAAGATATTGTTGGACAAGTTTCAAGAAGATTCTGAAAACTTTTTGTCTCGTTTCGTAACAATGGACGAAACATGGGTCCATCATTTTGATCCCGAGACAAAACAGCAATCTTCGCAATGGAAACGGCCATTATTACCGACCGCGAAGAAGTTTCGTACCGTGGCATCGGCTGGCAAGGTTATGGCTTCAATATTTTGGGACTCAGAAGGGATATTGTTGATTTATTACCTGGAGCGTGGAACCACTATTACAGGCCAATATTATGCAGCTTTAGTTACCAAGTTGAGGAATGCCATCTAAGAGAAAAGGAGAGGGAAACTTCGAAGGGGCGTGCTGTTTCATCACGACAACGCACCCGCGCACAGGTTGGCTATTGCGATGGCTGCCATTCAGCAAGCTGGCTTCGAATTGGTTATTCACTAGATCTGGCGCCTAGCGATTGTTATCTGTTCCCCAAATTGAAAGAATACTTAAGGGGAAACAGGTACGAAGACGATAACGAGGTGATGGATGCCGTGGAGAGCTTTTTGCAGGACCAAGACAAAACTTTTTTTTTGAAAGGGATTGAAGCCTTGGAAAAGCGCTAGACTCGGTGTGTAGAGAGACTCGGAGACTACGTAGAAAAATAAATTATTAAGTTATCAATAGTCATTATATTCTATCTCATTCTCACTACTTTTTGATCCCTCCTCGTACAGTTCATTGTAAATGAATGTAAGAACGACGTTCGAATGGTATTTATTTGAATGTATTTTACCACTTTATTATCTTGGTATGTATGTAAGTTTTTTCGTATGTAACGTACGATTTTTATCCACTTAAAAAGGTCGAATTAAATTTAGACTGCACATTTATCAAGGACCGATGACAACACAATAATTTTTATATTTCCGTTCTTGGGGCTCCGTAGCCAATAAGGAACTCTTATGGTGAACGAACGTCCATTAGTCAGTACCTACGCACACGCCGTACGCATCACATTGAGAACGCATTTGTCGAAAGGGTGCGTCCACTGTGCAACTCTGACATGATGGGGTTGCCATTAATTAAAAATTGGTTGCCATGTTTTGTGATAAAACCGGAAAAATTGCTGTGTCTTATACAAATTTAATCAAAATGTAGACAAAAACACACAATTGAATATTGTTCTTACAGTTATAGTGATTAAAGGATATTAAATACAAATATATAACATGCATACAAAATTCATAAAATTATTCAGACAGATCTTAGGGGTGTTAGGTGTCACTGTTTTTCCTCTGCATATTATATTACAATCTTCTTTCGCTGATGCTTGTAAGTCTCGTAACAGTAGAATGAATATCGTAAGTACGTATGAAAGAACGAAAACGATCAATTGAAGAAAATCTAATCTTCCAGGGAATTCTCTACTAGTGCCATGTCCATTATTAACTTATCATACTAGCGCTGTGAATTTAATAATCAACTAAAGTGGGAAGTCAGTCAGTATCAAAGTCAATCAGCAGTTGCTTCCACTACCGCTACACCACAGAAGCAGTTAATAATAAATTATCTCGTAGTTTTTAATACTAAAATAACACGCTTTAATAGCTAGTTGAACTAAAAGTCCAAAATAATATTGTAATAAATAATGATTGTAAAAAAAATGCCTGGGGTGCTTGATACATACATGTTACATTATATACTTAATATAATTTATTGATTCAGTAAAAAGTACGAACAAGAACTTATGATGAGTCTAACAAAGTAAAGTGCCTCCCCAAAATAGTACCACAACAATCCTGTGCCGCCTAAATCCGACGACGGCATCGATGTTCTTTCTTCTGGAAAGCTCAATGGGTCGTTAAGCAATGTGGCCTGATCATTGTTACTTCAGACTGTTTGTTTTATGGCAGACGAGGCGCGGAGCCCGGGTAAGTGGCCTTAGGTGGTACCTCTCGGCTCTCACAAACCCAACAATACATAGAATACTGCCAAACAAAAAGCCAAACCTTCCATTTCAGGGGATGGCAAATCAACAAATGGACAGCTAACACCCGCTTCAAACACATTATTTTTTGTTTAGGCGGGAAAAAATTTACCTAACCGCATACCCCGTCGTTCGGGGCAACGAACAGGGTAGTGTGGAGCCCTCACCCACTAAACAAACCCGCCGTGGCCGTCTCTCCGCCTTTATTGGCGGGCCACTGGAACTATGTTTCATTCCTTCGGTGGTCGCTTCTAACACACCTAGAGGCTTCACGGTCGGTACAGACCTGATGGAGCTCTATAACGAGTGAGTACTCCCACATGGTACCCAACCCTACCACCAGTAATACAATAGGTGATAACTGCTTACTTCCCTTAGTCGGAAAGATGTGGTGGTGACACTCGTATTCCTAGTTCCTGTTCGTGATATTTCACATTTTGTACAGTCTGATAAGAATATACGATTACAAAAAACTAACAATTGTGTTCATGTGTTACGTGTAGATTATATCTTCAGCGCCATTAGCATACTCGTGTAATAGTTCAACATAGATTAAATCAATAATAATCTTATGAATACGGTCTTTTTACAAGAGCTGTAACTACTAAAATCATAATGAAATTGCAGGTCATATATGTCTATATATTATATAGATATAACCTGTAATTAAATAAATGTTTTTTTCCCTTATGTCGGTGTTGTCAACTTCTCTTATAATTAGAGCGCTTGAATTGGTTGTACGTACAGTATCCTCCTCTCCCTAACCTTATTTCAAAATTATTTTTTTTAGGTTCGGTCTCCGAATTCTTCGGTATTGGGCCACGACCCATAACTAAGAAGACAATTGGCGGCCTTAGATTAGAACAGACCTGAGTCAGATTTTTTTATTCAGGATTAAAAACTTGTAACTGCCAGATGTTATTTGATTGCCTGAACCTACAGCATAACGTGCCGAAGCACGGAGATCAGGTGTCCAGAAATAGGTGTCATATTTTGGCCACCCATGTGAATGCCAGCTGAGCGAAACTTGCTTAACCTTGCCAATCGTTTGAATTTCAAGCAAGTAAGTACATAAGTATGGAATGAACTCCTCTAATGATTGATAATAAATTATTGTATTGCTTATACTGCAGGTATAATGTGTAGTGTTTTTTGTGGATTTTATTGCAATTTTGAGCAAAACAGCCGAATAACTTTCCATCTACGTTATATACGCCACTTTAGGATGCCCGGAACTAATGTAACATAGTTCCAGTGGCAGGCTTATAAAGGCGGAGAGACGGCACATGGCGGGTTTCTTTATTGGGTAAAGGCCCCCCACTACCCTGTTTTCGTTGCCCCGAACGACAGGGTGTGCGGTTAGGAATTTATCTCCCGCCGTAACAAAAAAAAAAGATGCCCGGAACTACAACTAAAGTAATTTCATCTAGGGGTACGTCAGAAAAGGTAGAGAGACAGCACAGCGACTTTATTTAGTGGGTGAGGGCCTCACGCCCTGTGGAACAGACTAATCCTGCTTATCGCCTCGAACGACGTTGCACGATCAGATAAATATTGCCCGCCTTAAAAAGAATGCCCTTGATCTCAGCACATTGGGATACGTGCATGAAGCAGCATTATTGATTCTTATTTATTGCTATTCGTCTAACTAGACAGGTATTTCTAAAAAATAAACGCATTAGTTAACCGCAGAGATCATTGCAATAACTGTTGCAACACCTGGGAAAACCCATTGACAGAATTAACCGTCCAACGCAAAAAGACCTTTATAAACAAGAGAAAGTGATACGTGCCTCGATGATATTAATGTTTGTCTAAGACCATCTTATGTTGGATATCAGTGTTTACCTAACGTGGCACGGTGAAAGTTACGAATGCACTCTGTTGTAAATTTTGTAAAGGACTTTTGTTTTGCCAGCGCCTTGTTTATGGAATAACGGAATAACGGTTAAAAAAATTAAACAAATAGCTTTATTTTACATTTACTTGTGTTGCCGATGGTATCAAGTACATAATCGTAACAAGTGGAGAGAAGTGGTCTCTGCCTACCCCTACGGGAAAAAGGCGTGACAACATGTATGTATAATTTTATAAAATAACTAGCCTTTGCCAGCGGCTTCGCCGCAGTCAAGAGCTAGTTTTTCGGTTATATCTCAGGTTCCGGATATAGTAGCGGGATAAAATGTCTACCAGTTTTTAAGTCAAATCAAAGCCTTTCAAATAAAAAAAGTTGCATCAAAATCCATCTAGTAGTTCTTTTAAATAAATTCAACAAATAATTCTAGTTTAAATAATTTTCTATCTTCTTGTTTAATGGCTCTTGTTGCGGCAGTGTGAGCACAATTTCGCCAAAAATTTTCTAGTTTTTCGGTTATATCTCAGGTTCCCGATATAGTAGCGGGATAAAATGTATAGGTACCAGTTTTCAAGTCTAATCAAGGCCTTTCAAATAAAAAAAGTTGCAGCAAAATCCGTTCAGTAGTTTTTCAATGAGTTGCTCAAAAGAGATTTTGGTATTATTAGGCATGATTGGTACGTTGCGAAAAACTTATTGCCTTATTTGTGTGTGTAATTGTGCCGTAATTGTGGATCTTCTCTGTTTTATACTTCAACTGCTTCTGTGGTGCAGCGGTAGTGTAAGCGACTGCTGTTCATGAGGTCTCGGGGTCGATTTCCGGGTCGGGGAGTGTTACTGAGATTTTTCGTAAAAAGAAAAATTCTCAGTAGCCGCCCGGAGTTTGGAAATGTGTCCGGTAGACGGCAATAGGCTCGCCCCCTATTACGTGGGACTTAAACATAGTTCGCGAATCGTGGGTGTGTAATACACCTCTGCCTACCCTTCGGGGAATACAGGCGTGATGCTGTTTTTGTAAATACATCAATGTTTATAACACTATAGTATATATTATTATTATTATTTAGATATTTTTGAATTAAGAATATTAAATTACATTTTATATTTGATATGGGATACACATACATTTCAATGGTTTTATAAAATCGCGGGTAAAATACTACTACTACTACTTATCATCTCGCCATTTCCCTTGCGGGGTAGGGAGAGAGAAATAGGGGTCGAATATAGAAAGTAAATCTTTAACCCTGAAGAAGTCGCGGGTATTAGCTAGTTCTATATCTAAAGCTCATTCTCTGTATCTGCTTAGAATCTACATGTATGAATAGTTAACCAATAAAATAGATAAAGGGATCTTATTGAATCAGTATTTGGAGTACTGGCAAGAGTAACAAGTTCAAGGATAAAATAAAATTGATAAGAAATCTGTAATCAGAGATAAGGAACCGGGAACAAGATGTTCAGAAATAACTAATCCTTGAATAGTGACCGCTTATACTTTAAGCTATGTCACTCGTAAAGGTTTGTCCTTTTTCTTATTGCTTGTTTTATTTTTTTTACAGCCCTTTTTCTGTCCCGATATTGGGCACGGAT
Source organism: Leucoma salicis (assembly GCA_948253155.1). NCBI lineage: Eukaryota > Metazoa > Arthropoda > Insecta > Lepidoptera > Erebidae > Leucoma > Leucoma salicis. The sequence continues at coordinate 3,246,831 of OX411820.1, read as the reverse complement.
TTGCTCTCACGGTCAGAGGGATTAGGCCATAGTCCATCACGCTGGCCCAGTACTGGTTGGCAGACTTCACAAGCCCTCGAGTAGGTAAATCTCTCAGGCATGCATGTTTCCTTACGATGTTTTCCTTTACCGAGCAATGATAAATTGTAAAACAAATACACAATATAATTTCGAAAACATCAAAAAGTTAGAGGTGTGTGCGTACGAGGTCTTTACCTTGGGCTGGGGATCGAACTCCATACCACTGACCTTACAGTCTTTGGTTTTACCTATAGGCTCTCACTACAGTTAGTCTCTGCTTGTGCTACTAGAAAAAAGGTTATTAATCCAAAATTGCATTGATTCATTGCAATCATAATTTGTACTTTAAAAGTAGCTGAGCATGTCAAGAGCTAAAAATATAAATCAAAATTTTTATTGCAAAATTAAACTTACTATATTGGATTAATGCATGTAAATGCGTTCCGATAGATGGCGTCGTTAAGACAAATGTGATGAGGAAATTGGGTATGGCCGCAAAGGAATACGATAGCTCAGTGGATGAAGAGGGACGCAGGTTCGATTCCCGCTCGTACTAAAGTTCTCTTTTTTCTCATTCACAAATAATAACTTGTACTTTAAAAGTAGCTGAGCATGTTAAGTGCTAAAAATATTGATCAAAAAGATTTATGATTATAACGTCCAGTTCTCCGTTAAATTACATTTCGCAAAGGCATTAACAAAGCACAAAGTCCAGCTTATTAGATTTTTAGATCTAAGCATCCAAGGTTTTCCTTATGATCAGCTGGTTAGTTATTTAATATATTAATCAGATAAGTAGGTCCGTGGCCTAGCGGGAAAAGTTCTTAAAAATAAATATTAGGTAATATATAGGGTATTGTCATTGTATGTATTTCACCTCATTGTTTTTATTTAAAGACCACCTTGCACCAAAGAAAACAGTACATAGTCTCACGCCTGTGTCCCCGAAGGGGTAGGCAGAGGTGTATTACACACGGCCACGATTCGCCAACTATGGTTAAGTCCCACTTAATAGGGGACGAATCTTTTGGCGTCTACCGGGCACATTTCTAAACTCCGGGCTCTATTAAAAAAAATTAATAACACTGCTCGACACGGGGATCGAAACCGAGACCTCAATCAGGCCACCAACACAGGGACCACCGAAGCAGTTGCACTAAGGAATAATCCTAATATCGCGGGGGACTACAAACATACAATTTATCGGACACTAAGTACACCCAGACTCAAAACAACCTTTTGTGGATCACAACCAAAGTTGACTGCACAGATAGCGGAATGGGTTAGATACTAACCTCCCGTGCCGAGTGTTGTGGGTTCAATTCCCACTCAGGAAAATATTTGTGTGATTCACAAATGATTGTTCTGAGTCTACTTTGTGTCAGTAAAATTATGTGTGTGTGTAAAGTTTCCCGCGATACAAAGATTATTCCATAATGAAATCTTACAATCATTGAAGTAATGTAACACAGTTCCACACGGGTTTATTTAGTGGGTGAGGGCCCCACACTATTCTGTTCGTTGCCCTGAACGACGGGGTGAGCGGTTAGGTACATTTTTTCCTTAACATATAACAAAAATCTTTCAAAAAAATTTGTCCTGTGTGATCGTCGTGATCGGACCAACAACACTCGGCGCAGAGGGTGTCTAATCCGCTCCGCCAACTGTCATTTAAAGTGTGAATGATATACGATGTAGAACGATACAGACGTAGAAATTAGTCACTACGATTAGGTAACGCCTATTATGTCATAATGGGATGAATTTCTGGAAGGTTGTGGATTGAATTCACAATAAAATTTGTGAGTAACTAGACGTATTTAATGATTTATTTACACGAAAACGTTTGTAACTAGTTTTTTTTTTTCATTTATCTCGTAACGAATGTCAAAAGCTGTGGAAAGCTCAATGCTAACAGATGTATATACGATACCTACGTGTGAAGTGTGAAGTGCTCGCCCGCCTTGACCTAAAGGTTAAATCAACTGCTGTCCGCTAGGTAGACGTGTAATACTACAAGTTTTTATTTTTATTTTGTATTCATTACGTTCCAATATAAGATGTGCAGATGTAAAAATATAAATTTATCTGATTCGTGTAGTTCCATATATACAAATATCTTTATATATTATATAATTCTACTGTACGTGTGTATGTCAACTCCTCCTAAACGGCTGGGCCGATCTTGACGAAATTTTTTGTGTATGTTTGTGTAAGTACCGGGATGGTTTAGATTCACATTTGGACCAGGTAGGTGGCGCCACGATAGGATTTCAGAAATTTTTCTTCAAATTATTTGTGTATGTTTGAGTAAGTACCGGGATGGTTTAAATTCACATTTGGACCCGGTAGGTGGCGCCACGATAGTATTTCGAAAAAATAAATATGGCGGTATGAAGTTCGCCTGGTCAGCTAGTATACAAATAAAACTAGTGTCTGTTTGTAATCTTTAAATAACAGGCATATTTGAGGCGTATGACAAAAGGCTAGGTTTTCATCAAGTTTATCATGTTTTGATAGCATAAATTGCAAATGGACCAAGCCATAAATTAATGACATGAGCCCGTTAGATTCTTATTACACAGATTAGATAAAATACGTTCTTTATCTAAGTTACACAGTTTAGACATGGAGCAGGAGTACGAAGAGAGCAGGAGTACGAACTTGTTATTGGTAAATGGCGCGGAGTACGGAAAAAGGGTCCATCCATCCCTTTTTTTTTATTTTTTTTTTTATTTTAGATGGGCAAAAATTTCCTACCGCACACCCCGCTGCCCGGGGAGACAACGGGGTAGTGTGGGGCTCTCACCCACTAAAAACCCACCGTGCGCCTCCACCCGCCCTTGCTACGGCGGATCACGGGTACCGCGTCGTTACGACCGCGATCCGCAGGCGGCAGCCCCTTCGGGCACCCTCTCTTGAGCGACGCCTCGCGCACTTGGGCATCGCACATTCGCGGTAGGCTTCAGCGGACGGCAGGGTCCATCCATCCCTCTATCAGCCTTTTAACGTCCACTGCTGGACATAGGCCTCCCCAAGAATGGGGTTAGTGCCGTAATCGCCACGCTTGGCAGGCGGGTCGGCGATCACAGTGGATGTTGTTAATACTCGAAGGAGTGCTCCTGCCCACTCCCCCGGTATTCCCTCAGTCGGCTCTTACGCCTCCCATGGGTGGAGAGGGGTGGGACAATTCTAAAGCCGGCCCCACACGGCGCCCGGAAACGTAAAAGGAGTATTCCGTGGTAAATGGTGAGCAGCGGCTCGGCAGTATTAGTATAGTCTATGAGAGTTGGTTTGTTTTTTTTAAGCGCCATTATTATAATATTAGTTAACAAGGAAAAAATACTTGCAATGGTCAATAATAATTGCAAGGGTTCAATGGTAGAAATTATTCTACTAACCTGAGCTACCGATTCATTTGTATCATAAATAAACTTTCCTTAAAAACCCGTAACCCATTCATTATTATTATCATTATACTTACATTGTAACAGATGACGTCATCCGAAGCGTGAAATATGTAACATCACATTCGTTCTGCTTGTAAAGGAATGTCACTATTTTTTAAGGGATAAATTATGACCACGGTATGGAATGCATCACGCCCCTTTGGAATGCAGTGACGGGTGCTACTTAAAATGTCAAATTCAAATACAGAATGATTTAGTTTTTATTTTAAATGCCTTTTTATTTTAGTAAGGGGCTTTTATTACACGAATATTTAAGGGTTTTTTTATGGAGTTCACGGTAGTTAAGTAAATAAAAAAGTTCTAAGTATTTTTATTATAACACGCATTTTGATTTAATGGATCTTGCAAAAATTTACATATTTTTCGGTATTCGCGTGAAAATATTTAAGAAGCCTTGCTTACTAAATATTAAAATAAATAAACCGCATCTGTCTTGAACGCAATAAACTCAAAAACTACAGAACCGATTTTCATGCTGTTTTTACCACCATCCACCGAATGGATGATTTATGAGGAAGACAAAACTTTTAGCGTATAATTGAATAGGTATTAGGTATTTTGTAAATTGGCTGACAATGTTGGAGATAATATATTGGATAAAATAATATCGACCGGGAGATTTAATTTCGTGCGCTGCGTATCCAATATTTTTTAAGTGAAAACTTCTACAGGAAGGTTTGGATAGAGAGTAATAAAATACCGTAGCCAATAGACACTAGCAACACCGGAGGCAACACTCGCGCGTTGCCAACTCCAAGGGAAACTAGGTAGATAAAGAGGAAGGCGATAGACGATAAGGAAGGAGAGAGTTTGTGCCTCCGGTGCTCTCACTCACCATACAATATACAACTGTAGCAGTACCTACCGTGGCCGCAGGCATAAGTTAGTTACATAGGTCGGCTGTCACATTTCAAAACCCAGTAAGGGACGCTTTTTTACGAAAATCGTTTTATTGCAAAATCTTGCTAACCTAGTAAGTCCCTACCAAATACAAAAATATTAGCGTTGAAAACTCACAAATTACCAGAGATATTTAAGCACCGATACCTATTAAGAGCACCATTCACTGTCTCGTGACCACTTAAAAACCTAGTAAGTAACTTTAACCATTTCAAAACCTAAAAAAGTAAGTCTCTCAGACTTCCTAGGTTTTTATATGGTCGATATGCCTTACTAGGTTTTTGAAAACAAGTTCGGAAGCGGAGTATGGAGGGGATAATGCGGCTGTCCCATTGCAAAACCTAGTATTTTAACGAGATAAAAGATTTAGTTTTAATCTCTTACTAGGTTTTGAAATGGGACAGCCGAGGTAATAAGATGAGTGTCATTATTTTACATTCATTAAAACCGACACAGTAATTTACACGCTACTAGAAAACACGCGATTTATAGACGCTCTGTTATTATGTAAAACTCATAGTATTAAGCTGCTCATATGTAATAGTTAAGTACTGTATCTTGCTATTAAGTTTTTGAAACAAATAAATATTATTATTATTATTAAAGTATAGGCGTGTTTCTGATATTTACGCGAATGTTACCTACACATTTTGAAATAATACACACATTCTTATTTTGAAAAATAAACCACATTCTGTTAAAAAAAAAATTGTTGCAATTCGGTCTGAACTTCACATTCTCAATGATTTTAATGATATTATGGTGTTTTATAAGTATATTTCCTTTTAGAAACTTGCCTACAAACAAGTATCAATTATTTTCAGCGTCTTTTTATTTTATAAGGCGGGAAAAATTGTACCAAACCCGTAGTTCGGGACAACGGACAGAGTAGTGTGGCTATGTGTAGTACCGTCCTAATATAATAATGATCTGAAGTACATTTACGTTATACGCTAAACTTATCAGTCTTATAACGTAAAGCTAATAAACTCAATCATCACGTCCTAGGAAGTGGCCGACTTTAACCAAACAATGCGTCATCCTTTGTATACTTCATAATATTACACACTTTGTATTAGTTTGTATTAAAAAGCCGGTTCTGGCTGATGTACCTGCCACTTATTACACATTACACACATTTACATTGCTGAGAAACAGTAAACCATGCTGTGTTCAATTTTCAAATAATAATAGTATTATTATTTGAAATATATTAAATAATAGTATTAGGTCTTACCTGCAGCTTCGCCGCGGGAGTAAGCAGCCTGTATGTATTCAAGAAACCCTGAGACAAAAGTATAGTTCATAAAAATAAAAAAAACAAATATAATACTAGAGTAACTCATATCTATTACGAAAAAGTACTCACATGTAGGCTATGTAATATGATAAAAATTTACATTTGTTTTTATTACACCATTGAAACAGCACACTGGAGCGTAGAGTCGAGACCGGGATGAATATATAGAATCAAGCTGCAAGAAGTAACCTCAAATTAAAACATTTTGTTTGGTTTAACACAAAGTGAAAAATGTGAAATCAAAAATAACAGTCACGAGCAGGATTTGAACCTGCATCTCCTGGATACCGTCCAGATGCTTTGCCAATTCAGCCATCGTGACAATTGCTCCTGACTGCTAATTTCGATAACACATTCATACTTAACGTCTTTGGGTGACGTCTGCGCCATCTGTCGGAAGTATTCTCATACATTATACCGACCAGGTAAACTTAAATTTACAATTAAGATTTTACCTAATAATGACGCCCTATAAATATTTAGATATTTTTATATAACACATGAAAATAACAGTCACGAGCAGGATTTGAACTTGAACCTGCATCTCCCGGATACCGTCCAGATGCTTTGCCAATATCCAGGAGATGCAGGTTCAAATTCTGCTCGTGACTGTTATTTTCAATTTCACATTTTTCACTTTGTGTTTAATGTATAGTGCTAAGCATGCAAAATTCTAAAAATATATATAAAAATATTTAAATATTTTGTTTGGTTGTCTTACATCATATCTCCAATTTACAAATTATGTAGTAGGTATATGCAACCAGAGAAAACGGAATGACGCACTCTCAGTAAATATAAGTCAAAGAATATGACAATCAAAATTGAAAAAAAAATGGACTCTTACTGCTGCAAATTGCGTTTCGTTTCACGTACACTAAAATACGATTTAAAAAAGAAAAGGCTTTAGAATTTTCCCACCTCCCTCCACCCATGGGAGTCGTAAGAGCCGACTGAGGGAATATCGGGGGAGTTGGCAGCAGCACTCCTTCGAGTATTAACAACATCCACTGCGATCGCCAACCCACCTGCCAAGCGAGGCGATTACGGCACTAACCCCCTTGGGGAGGCCTATGTCCAGCAGTGGACGTTAAAAGGCTGATGGATGGAAGATGGATGGTATCTCCGAGGGTTGGGAATTGTATTTTTAGAACGACAACATAAATTCCTACATAATTCATCCCCTAGCGAAGTCCAACTCCTGCGGCTCGATTCTATAGCCAACCCTCGAAACCAGAAACAGTTTTACATAGCTTGTTGATAATTTGTCTAAATTTCGAACACTTTTTCTTTTTATTTGAATGTGCGAATTATAAAATTATTGACATACGATACATGCAAAGTTTTTAAACGACGTACATAATATATTAGCTTTAATTAATCATTTCCGCGTTCCACATGCCGCGGTTTTGAGTATCTGACTAAAATAAAAACGTGTTAAAAATATTTAGCACTGTACCGTTCCATTTCTGGCCTTTTGTCTACGATTTCTATGGTTAACATATTCATAAGTATTGTACATAAATATTATTTGTCTGTTAGAAAAAAACGCAGCTTGTCGTGATGTTGTGAGTAATCCTTGAAAATAACGAACCACACACCCACGCAGTTTCATTTCCAAACTGAACATGTTTTAGTGAGTATAATACCTACTTGCTAATTATGCTTTATGCTTTATCGGTCTATAGGCTCGTCCAAATATATTATGTAAGCGAATCTATGGTTATACTAATATTATCTAATATTAGCCTGTGTCTGCGTGGGCTTAAAATGTCAAATCATATGTATTTTGAGAGCCCCTACAGCAACTCAAATATTGTTTATCCAGGTTCCAGTGTTCCAGACCATAATTGATTTTTAGATTAATTGATTTGTATAACAGAAAAGAAAGAAAAAAAACAAGTAAGAAGAAAATAAAGAGTGCAAATTTTGTTAGTTTGTAAGTGGAAGGTAATCTCCGGAACCACTGCACATATTAATAGGTATTTGAAAAATTCTTTCATTATTTGAAAGGTAAGTATATTATTCCAGTTTTTACCGGCTATTTATTATATTTTATCCTAACTTAATAGATTATAAAGCTGTAATAGAGCTATGTCTGTACATTTATGATATTTGAGGAAAAAAAGTAAGTAATTAGGCATGTCTGAACACAAAACATTTGCCACTACCCCTTCTTTTCCCAGGGTGTCGTAGAAGGCGACTAAGGGCAGTAAGCAATTATCATCCATTGCATGATGGTGGTAGGGCTGGGTACTTAGCAAGTGGGAGTACTCACTTGCTATCGGGCCCGAATGGGTAGGTAACACCGTCTCCTGTGTGACCGGTCATGAACCACGTCAGTGTGTTCTGGCTGCAGCAGAAGATAGCTGTTTATTCTTTCATTTCATATCTGAGAAATGAAATAGTGCGTAGCGGTTTGACAATACTCTCGGTATAGTAGTGTCCATGAGCGACGGTTACCTAGCAATTCCCATCAGATGGGCCGTGGCTCGTCTGTCATCTTTAGCAATAAAAAATACTTTGGAAAATCCAAAACTGCACGCCTCATAATCTTTATTTTTCACAATAAAATTGATTATTTGATAAGTAACTAATAATGTCGTAATGGTCTTACTAAGTAGTTTTCAATAAATCACATAGATAGCGCTAATTTCGAAAAGTACTAATGTGGGTTTCATGTCTTATATGCCATCTTGCGCTAATTTTAAGAAGTACTTCTATATTGGTCTACCTCTCAGTCATTTTGCAAGGCGCCATCTGGCAATTAGTAAGAATAAGAACAACAATCCATGAATTTACATATATACCTGCATAAGTGCATATATATAAACATGTAAAATTGAATAATTTATTAAACTGCAAACAAAAACAATTTGTGAAAGCAAAAAAACCACCAGTTTTCTTACAAAAAAGCAATATTGTGGCTCTATTTATACAACAGCAACTGAATACAAAGATATCGACATCTAAAATTGCCACTAGCGGCATCTATAAATGCAGCCCGCATTTGTCAATATCTCTTTTACTTTAAAACAGCGACATCTATCAATAGGAAATTGCAACTGGACAATATTATACGACTTATTTAAAAATCAATGAGTTCAACAACAAATCTCTAAACCATTTATCTTCCTAACTTGGTTGCCTTATAATTTTATACTTTGTTGTGACGCCAAGGCCACGCAAAAAAATTGTGGAATGTAAATATGTTGTTTTCGTGTTTTATAACGTTGGTGTGTTATTATTTACGTTTGTTAAAAACTGCTAACTATACGAGTACCTACTCTTTGTTCGGATACTATAACGGGAGAGTGTACCCATAAATTTGCATTTGCCTGCGGCCGCGGGTAAAGGATAGTGATTGCTAAAGTACCTTTTTTTTTTGTTAAGGCGGGAAAAAATGTATCTAACCGCACACCTCGTCGTTCGGGGCAGGTTGCTAAAGTACCTACCTAAAAGGTTACTAAAGTACCTACCCAAAAATCTATTTCCTCAAGTAATTCGGAAAAAGTCGTGGGAGGTCGAGACTTCGTAAATTACGTACTCGTAAAGACTTCTAAAAATAATGTGTTTTCATTTCACAAATCGATGAATATTTTCTCGACAACTTCAGAGCCAGAGCCTTCTCCATCAAAGGAAAGTTATGATTTATTTTGATCTGCATTTTAGCACTTGACATGCTCAGCTACTTTGAAGAACAGATTATTTGTGAAATTGGAAAAAGATAGCTTTACTGCGAGCGGGATTCAAACATGACACATGCTCAGGATGTCAAAGTGCAATACACATCGAAAATATTAAAGAAACGGATAGTAGAAAATCAAGTAAACGCGATAGATTCCGTAAACGTAGTTTTATTTCATAAGACTATAATTTGTATAATTTGGTGTACAGGAAATGAAAACATGTTAAATTGTTAGTAAGTTTCAAGGATATTTTTACACTATACCGTCAAGATAATTTACGGAATAGTCATAAATTATGTGCGAGTATCAAGATTTGAACACTTCCGTGTTTCTTTAACATTGTATATCTATATTTTTTTTAATTAAGCATTCTAGGAGGTACTTAGACTTAGACTAACTAAAAAATAAAGACACCGCATTGTTCAAATAAAAAGTGAAGCCACTTTTTGAAAGATGTGTGCGTCAAAATGTTGTCACCGGAAAAAAATTAATCTTAATAGTATGGGTAAATTTTGATGTGAAACATCTAATGCGGAGGGAGGATAAAATCGCCTGTTAGCGTGGCGACGCTTTTAGTTTACTTGTCCCGTTTAAATCTTGCAAGTTAAATTTGACACACTTCCTGGTTTCCGATTGAGCTGAAATTTTAAACGCATATGTGTATCGCATGACAATGGAATATTATGATAACAAGGAGCTGATCTGATGATGGAGCTGGAAGGTGGACATAGGAACTCTATAATGAAACAGCGCAACTCTATCGTGTTTGGACTTATTTGATTCGTCTTGACGAGTACTTTGTTTTTAGATGGTATCCAGGGTCTAATGATGAAGCTGGAAGGTGGCCACAGTAACTCTATAATGAAACGACGCTACCCCATCGTGTTTGGACTTATTTGATTAATCTTGATGAGTACTTTGTCTTTAGATGGTATCCAGGGTCTGATGATGGAGCTGGAAAGTGGCCATGAGAACTATGTAATTATACTCCATCGAGTTAGGGCTCGTTTGAATTGTCTTGACTAGTACTCCAGTCATAGATGATATCCAGGCTCTGATGATGGAGCTGGAAGGTGGTCATAGTAACTCTATAATGAAACGACGCAACCCCATCGAGTTTGGAATCGTTTTATTCGTCTTGACGGCTACTTTGTCTTTAGGTGGTATCCAGGGTCTGATGATGGAGCTAGAAGGTGGTATGGGAACTCCATTATAAAATGATATAACTCCATCGAGTTTGGGCTCGTATGATTTGTCTTGACAAGTACTTTATCTCTAGATGGTATCCAGGGTCTCATGATTTAGCTGGAAGGTGGTCACATTAACTCTGTAATGAAACGACACACAACCCCATCGAGTTTTATACTTGCTTGATTTGTCTTGGCGAGTATTTTGTCTCTAGATAGTATCCAGGGTCTGATGATGGAGTTGGATGTTTTCACAACAGGTAGACGTCCCGTGACATCTTTTTAAAAGTTTTATGTTAAAAACTTAAAGGAAGAAAAAGTATAAAGTAAATTTACAGGAAATCATATAGGGAATATTATGGCGCTGACGACGTACCTCTTCATGTACGAAACCGTCGAATCGTTTGGGGTAATTTTAAATCATACTCTGGTAACACTTGTGGTTTATGACATTTTGTTTTGGCAGGGTTTTTTTTGTATTTGTGTGCGTGAAAGCGGATAATTACAAGTTTGGCATGGTTTTATATGGTTTCACTGGATTGTTCGTAATGCTCCGTCTATATTATTTAGTTAATCTGAGGAGGTACTATTATAAAGCTGTTACAGAGCTGTGTCTGTACATTTAAAATATTTGAGAGAAAATTACTGTACTTGGCTATTTATTTACCCGTGGGAGTCACAATTGGCATTTGAGAAGACGATTGACATTTGTTGCTGATCTCAAACGTAGGTAAGGTTTGCACCATCATCTTGTCCATTATTCATTTTATTATAGAGGCACAAATCCTCTCCTCGTACATACATCAGCCTTAGACATCCACTGCTGGACATAGGCCTCCCAAAGATAGGACTCCAACGAGCGGCCCTGTGCTAAATGCTATGCGCCTTTGAACAAATCGTTATGCTATTTGAGAACAGATTTTACCCAACGGTTGTCGTTCCGTCAAGCAATGTGCTGATATCCACTTCAGCATGCAAGCCCGGCGAGCTGTGTCGGTCACTCCCGTCTCCTACGGATCTCCGTATTGTGGATACGATCACGTAGAGATATACCGAGCGTAGCCCGATCCATGGCACGCTGAAACTCCGTTTGTTGTAGGTAATGTATGCTAACACGATAACGACCAAAATACTTTACTAATCGAGTCTTTTTTTTTTTTCGTTTACGAATTATTAGGATTACGCATCCCCTGTCCCTGAGACAGAGCCCTGTCACTTTTCACGATCTGACTCGATGTGGTTTTATTGTCATTAAATAAATAATTAATGTAGTGAATATTTACGCTCGACGCGACACTAAAATCAGTGCTATCCTTATTTCGTGGGAACTATTTCTATAGACCAATGTAGAAGTACTTCTTAAAATTAGCGTTAGATGTCGTATAAGACATGAGAAGGTACTTTTTGAAATTAGCGCTATCTATGTGATTTATTGAAAACTACTTAGTAAGACCAATACATTATTAGTTACTTATCAAATAATCAATTTTATTGTGAGAAATGAATATTATGAGGAATGCACTTTTGAATTTTGCAAAGTATTTTGTTTCTGCAAAGGTTTAGTCAGAGCTAAATAGCAGAATGTCTGGTAGACAGTCGCCTCCGAAGTAAACTTCTGGATACAAGAGCCTACAGGGGTCCCACTGTCGACACGGTCCACTATCTCGTTATAGCGAGATTTAGTGGTCTGTTCAGAAAGTGGAGACACTGGCGAGAGCGTGTCCACTTCGGAGGGCTTGAAAGAATAAAGATTGAAAAGTTGCAAGAAGAAAGTGTAAGAGCAAAGTATGCAGTGGGTGTCCGTGAACGGTTGACAATGGCAAGTCAGCCGGAATCTGACATGGAAGAATGCTGGAGAGTATTGAAAGAAAGTATGGTAGATACAGCGAAAGAAGTATGTGGATGCTCAAAGAAGCATAGGAAAGTGAAAGGTGATGCATGGTGGGAAACGGAAGTAGCAGCTTTCGTAGACCAAAAGAAGAAAGCGTGGCTGGACTATGTCTCTTCTTTGAACCTAAGTGCAAGTATGAAAGAACAGAAGAAAGAAATATACCGGCAAAGTAAGAATGACACCAAAGCCTTAGTGAAAGAGAAGCGTGATAGAGCAAATATGATTGCAGAAGAAAGGCTGACCAAAAACTTCGAGAGCAAGACCAAACTTTTCTGGAGGGAGGTGAAGAAATCTCGGAGTGGTTGGTCAGCTTTCAGAATGAATAAAATAAGGTCTAAAGGTGGAGACATTCTTACGCAAACACAAGATGTGTTAAGCCGATGGAGTGAATATTTTGGAGATATGTATGCGGATGTTCAGGGTGATGCCGGTGCCATATGTGGTCTAACAGATCAGCATTCGGTACCGGCATCCTCTGATGATATTAGTATGGATGAAGTTGAATGGGCGATTAGAAGTTTGAAAAATGGTAAGGCAGCGGGTATTGATATGGTGTCCGCTGAGATGATCAAGCTTGGAGGCTCATGTGTCTGGGAATTCTTCCTGATACTTCTTAATTTATGTTGGAGCTCAGGAATGGTTCCCAAGGACTGGAGAAGCGCAGTAATCGTGCCCTTGTTTAAAAACAAGGGTTCACGTTATGACTGTGCAAACTACAGAGCCATAAGCTTGACCAGTTTGGCAGCCAAAGTGTATTGTAAAATTTTTGAAAGGAGAATGAGGATGGTGTCTGATGAATTTTTGTGTGAGGCACAAGGAGGTTTCAGGTGTGGAAGGGGATGCATGGATCAAGTGTTTTCTCTGTGCAACATTGTGGAGAAGCATCTGGCTGTAGGCCAGAGGGTTTTCTGGAGTTTTGTGGATTTGGAGAAAACATTTGGACGGTTGTACGAAAGGAACTTTGGGACATTTTGCCGGAATATGTTATTAGCGGTAGACTGCTACAAGTGGTGCAGTCCAACTACATGGACTGCAGAGCTTGTGTGCGGCTGGATGATGGAATGTCACCCTAGTTTGATGTCAATATCGGCGTTAAACAGGGCTGCGTTCTATCAACCAGACTGTTTATCATATATCTGGATAAATGTCTACAAAGGTTGAATGAAATGAATGTGGGAGTTCAGATGGGCGACTCAGTGGTTAGGTCTCTGCTATATGCAGACGATGCGGTTTTATTAGCGCAGTCCGCGGCTGACCTGCAAACCCTAGTCGACGTAATGGCAGAAGATTGTAAGAAAAGGGGCCTACGTGTGAATGTGAGCAAAACCAAAATAATGGTTTTTGAAAGAGAAGAAGCCAGAACATATGTTAGAGTAGCAATAGGAAATGGTGTGCTAGAACAAGTGGATGAATTTGTATATCTTGGATGTGGATTCAGTCGGGATGGAAGGTACACCACTGATGTAGAGAGAAGAGTGAATGCGAGAAATAGAGGGAACGGAGCATTGGGACAACTTCTCGGCAGTCATCACCTCAGCCAGAAGGCACGTGTCGCAATACACAACGCAGTGCTTGTCCCAACGTTATTGTATGGAAGCGAGAGTTGGGTATGCAAGAAGGAGCATGAGAGTAAAATCAATGCGGTCGAATTGCAATCTCTGCGGAGAATCTGTGGAGTGAGGCTGACTGACCGCATTCGTAACGATGACGTAAGAGAGCGAGTAGGTATGAAAGAGAGTATTGGTGTAAAGATGCGAAAGGGAATGCTCCGATGGTTCGGACATGTGGAAAGAATGCTGGACGAGCGACTGGTTAAGAAGATATACAATGCGAAAGTGGAGGGATGTAGGTACAGGGGTGACCGAGACTCACCTACCTAGACCAAATCGGTCATGTATTGAAGGAAGGTGGAGTCAGGAGTCTCCGAAACCGGCGAGCGTGTATGAAGAGAGTTATGAATGTTGAGGAAGCGAGAGATGTATGCAAGAATAGAACCTCTTGGCACTCTGTTCTCCTAGTGCCTACCCCGCAAGGGAAATGGCGTGATGATAAGTAAGTAAGTAAATAGCAGAAGAGGCTTTTTAGGTTATTTAGGTTATAATATCTCAGATTCCCAATACAGAAGCGGAATAAAATGAGTTTTTAACTCTAATCAAAAGCCATCAAATCGTTTCATCTAAATCCGTAAAGTAGTTTTTGTGTGATGCGCGAACGAACAGATAAACAGACAAAAAATCTAAAAGTAATTTTTTCTTAAATATTTTAAATATACAGACACAGCTCTGTTACAACTAACCAGCGGCTTCGCCGCAGCCAAAAGCTAGTTTTTCGGTTATATCTCAGGTTCCCGATATAGTAGCGGGATAAATTTCTACCAGTTTTTAAGTCCAATCAAGGCCTTTCAAATAAAATAAGTTGCATCAAAATCCGTTCAGTAGTTTTTGTGTGATGCGCGAACAAACAAACAGACAAACAGACAAAAATTCTAAAAAAAAATGTTTTGTGTTTAGACACGCCTATATAGCCTATTACAGTCATTTTTTCTCAAATATCTTAAATATACAGACACAGCTCTGTTACAGTTTTATAATACCTAGTATAGAAGATTAGGATATGTTTGGTTTTTCCCGACGAGTATTTACTCGACGCAATAAAATGATCAAAACCACAACGAAACGGCATCAACATTCATTTCGTGGTTTAGAAGACGTCAAGGAAGAAACAGACACGAACGGCCTCTTTGTTTTATGTTGATATAACAAATCAATAATTGAGATGAGGTCGTAGTCCACTTGCTGTTTAAACGATCCACATGGTGAAGCAACTTTCTCTCGGCGGGCATCAAATGTGTGACCAAAAATTAAAACCTACAAAACACCAGACCTCCTTCGTGTTTCGGAAGATACTTTAAGCAGTGGGTGCTAGCTGTCAAATAATATTCTGGCAGTCCTTCCAGGCTGTCAGAGGCCTGACTATAAAATGTAACGCTGGTCAGGGTGGCCAGTCAGTTGCCTTAGTTGGGTCGTGTGGAAGTCAGATAGGCAGTCGATCTGTGTAGATACTGGTGGATTAGCTAAATATGAACAGATTGGCAGTTGACCTCAACAAAACTGAACATCAGGCTCTGAGAGAAAATTAGAAATTTGATATTTTTTAATGTATTCTTTGAGTATTTGACATGCTTATCCATATAAATTAACATAAAGTGCGAAAATGTGAAATCGAAATGGAATACCGTCCTCCAATTCAGCTATCTTTGTGGAAAAATTTAAAACAGCACGTCATTACAAAAAAACATCTATAATACATTGCCGATTCATTTGCGTGATCCTGAAGGTATCAATAAATGTTTTCTAGACGTACCCGGCAATCCTAATGTCACTTTATCCCAACTAACATATTTCGAACACCATAGACATGGGTCAGATACATTTAATCTAAAATGTGTAGATCAAGAGTTAGTAATAAAATTAATAAATAACATTTCAACTAATGCTGAAGGTGTAGATGGGATCACAAAAGATATGATTTTACTAACGCTCCCTTATTCCTTAAGTGCCACAACTAATATTATAAACAAATCGATCACTAATAATATCTTTCCCAGTTTATAGCGCCGAGCAATAGTTCGACCATTAGCTAAAAATAGCAACCCCCACAATTTTAAAGCGGCCCATTAGCATTCTACCGTGTCTGTCGAAAGTCCTAGAGCGCGTAGTGTATTCCCAGGCCATGGCTTACTTGGAAGCTAATAATATTTTACCTGAGCTGCAATCGGGTTTTCGATCTGGACGAGGAACTGCCACTGCTCTAGCAAACGTAGTTGGTAACATTTTGGAGGCTAGAGATTGCGGTGAGGGAACTATACTTACGCTCTTCGATTACTCTAGGGCGTTTGATAGCATTAATATACCTCTATTGCTTTCTAAGTTAGCGTACTATGGTTTTGATGTGGGCACCGTCAGATGGTTCGAAAGCTTCTTCAAATCAAATCTTCAAAACAGAACGCAATACGTCGAAATACTGAGAGATGACGGTTCCACGGTATGTTCTTCAGTCCAGCCTATTACAAGAGGTATTCCCCAGGGGTCTTTGCTTGGGCCACTTTTATTCATCCTATATACCGCTGATGTGACTAATAGCATCCTAGACTGCAGGTACCACATGTACGCAGATCACATTCAGGTATACCACTCTTTTAACCCTAATGATACGACTCAATCTGTACAAAAGATAAACACGCAGCTCGAAAAAATTTACACTTGGTCCGAGCAAAACTCCTTAGTTTTAAATCCCCAGAAGACCAAGTTTCTTGTTATGGGTAGCAAGAAACAAATAAACACTATTTTGTATGAAAACCCTTCAATTACACTAATTGGTAAATCTGTTGACAGGGTAGAATTGGCGAGTAAGCTGGGGCTAATTATGGACCTTAAGCTTCGGTTCGAGGAGTACATTAATAGCATAGCAAGAAATTGTTTTTATAGACTAAAAATACTTTACAATGTTAGGCATTACCTCAGTGTGTGGCCCTGAACAAGTCGGAGGCCCTGCTTTTCCACGGGCCCCGACGTCAGCCACCTGCTGGCGCCTCCATCACGGTGGACGGGGTCCAAATTGGAGTGCAGGCCCGGATTAAGTATCTGGGCCTGGTGCTGGACGGGCGGTGGCGCTTTCGCGAGCACTTCCGTCAACTGTCTCCGAGGCTCGTCGGTGTGGCGTCCGCCCTTGCACGGCTCATGCCGAATATGGGCGGACCCAACAATGCGTGTCGACGGCTTTACGCGGGGGTGGTCCGGTCGATGGCGCTGTGCGGTGCACCCGTGTGGGCGGAGTCCCTGGACGCACTGAACAGGGCTCTTCTGTAGAGGCCACAGAGAGTCGTCGCGTCCAGGGTCATACGTGGATACCGCACGGTGTCGACGGAGGCGGACTGCGTGTTGGCCGGAACCCCTCCGTGGGACTTGGAGGCGGAGGTGCTCGCCGAGGTGTATAGGCGGGCGTCGCAAGAGCGGGAGGGGGACGTCCCCCACCCAGCGTGGTGGCCAGATGGCAGGGCGACGCCCACCGAGCTGCCACTTCCAACTGGAGGGCGCGGCTGGAGGCGCCCCGGGCCGGTCTTCGGACCGTAGGGGCGCTCCAGCCGGTGCTGGAAGAGTGGGTGGGGCGGCGGCACGGAGTCCTTACCTTCCGGACTGGTGCAGGTGCTATCGGGGCACGGTTGCTTCGGCAGATATCTGCACATTGTCGCAAGGAGGGAAGCGACTCCAGGCTGTCACCATTGCGGCTGCGACGAGGACACGGCGCAGCACACGCTCGAGTCGTGCCCGGCTTGGGCCGAGCAGCGTCGTGAACTCGTCGCGGCAATCGCTGCCGAGCGTCGTCAGAGCGATACTTGGCAGCGACACGAATTGGGCCGCGGTCGCTGTCTTCTGCGAGGAGGTCATCTCGCGGAAGGAAGCGGCGGAGAGGGCCAGGGAGGCTGATCCTTCCGCAGACCCGAACCGCCGCCAGCGACTGGAGCGGCGCAGGCGTGAATATTTGCGCCTAATGCCGCCCTAGCTGGGGCTGCGGGTGGATGGACCGGAGAACGTCCGCCACCCGCAAGACCTCCCGCGAAGATGCGACGCTCCGTGTGCGGATGCGTTGCTCAGATGAGGGTACCCGAAAGGGTAAGCCGCCGGCGGACCACCGAAGGAATGTAACATAGTTCCAGTGGCCCGCCAATAAAGGCGGAGAGACGGCACACGGCGGGTTTCTTTGGTGGGTGAAGGGCCCACACTACCCTGTTCATTGCCCCGAGCGACGGAGTATGCGGTTAGGAACACTTTTTCAAGCCTAAACAAAAAAAAAAGCATTACCTCAGTGTAGATATAAAAAAAAAATTGTAGACAGCCCTTGTACTGTCTAAATTTAATTACTGCAACATAGTCTATGGGCCATGTATATATTCGCGGACTGAAAAACTGATACAGCGCGTACAAAACCCATGCATAAGGTTTTGTTTTCGCACACCGCGTCGTAACTACGTCACGCCTTTTCTCAATGATCCAAATCTCTTAAAGATGAAAGCTAGACGATAGTTTCACCTTGCCACACTACTGTTTGGAGTGGTTAATACTAAAAAACCTAACTACTCGTACCTCAAACTTAGCTGGCGTCGTGATCACGCATTACATACCCCACGCTCGGTAACGAAACTACTATCCATACCTTACTTTAAGACGGCAGCCTTCAAGGGTTGTTTCAAATTTGCCGCCACCAAATGCTGGAACATTATCACCCCGCCATGCCAGCAAAAAATAAGTAAAATTACACTTAAAGGAAATTTAAAAAAATATTTATAAAGAAAACAAAAAAGCGAATGAGATTGGTTTAGCAAATCTTTTTTATTATTTTAGCATTTGCAATTTTGCTCATTTTTTTTTTTCAATCTTAAACTAGTCTGTTCTTTAGGTGGTGGGCAATAGAAGGTACTTACTCTATTTTCGTTCATTGTATTTTTTATGTTTTTGTATATTTTAATATTATTTCACTGTAATTAATGCCGATTGTAGATAATGGTTGTTATTCTGTTTTTTATTGTCTTCTTCTTCTTGTTTAATGGGTTTTTTATTGTATATAATTTATATATAAGTACTGCTTATTTGACGTCCGTACGTCACTAACGCAGGCCGCATTGAAAATCAGCGTTGCAGTGTGTTTTAATAAGATGCACTGTGACATAGTTGCTGAATGCGGGCCTTATTGTCACCTCGACCTTAAGTATGTGTCCAATTTTTGTTTTATCCCTTATTACTAGTGGCAATAAAAATATTTTCTTTCTTTCTTTCTATCATGACAGTTGGCGCTGGCGTCACCCAAGACATTAAGCATTCATAAGTGAATTGAATTTCGACAACACATTCATTAATATGTTATCGAAATCCCGAGTCCCGAGCAATTGTCACGATGGCTAAATTGGCAAAGCACCTGGAAGCAGATAATTAGAAATAAAAAAATCATGATATTCTAAAAAGGCACATATTTGAATTTCATTTATAAGATAGAGTTATAATGCAAACAATGCTCTGATGTTTTTAAATTCGAAACACGCGTTAATTCGTTCAGCCTCGTTCTGCGCCGACTTCAAAACACGAAGAGGTTTAGAATATAGATGAGGCAGAATGAGCGTACAATCAATGTCCAGATCTAAGCTTGATCAACCTTCTTTAAGACTAACTTTGATTCATCGTTGTTGTAGATAAGTAAAGATACAAAGCACCTATATCTAATTACTGGTAAAATAGTTTTAATTTATATTGTGATGAAAATTTAACTGTTAATGGGGTATTAGGTATGCACTAATAAACCACCGAAGGAATGTAACACACTTCCAGTGGCCCGCCAGTAAAGGCGGAGAGACGGCACGCGGCGGGTTTCTTTAGTGGGTGAAGGCCCCACACTACCCTGTTCGTTGCCCCGAACGACGGGGTGTGCGGTTAGGAACATTTATTACCGCCTTAATAAAAAAAAAGGTTTACGCTAATAAAAGATAATCATATGGGAATTGATAGGCATACATGTATTGGACTATATATTTTTGAAGCAAAGCTTCTATGTATTCCAGAATTTTCGTGGGCGGAAGTAATGTCACGGTATGTGCCCGGTATTTATAAACTTAGACACAATGTGATGAGGAGATTGAGATGACTCAATAGCTCAGTACGATAGTTCAGTGGCTTGGAGCACTTCCCCAGATTGGAAGGGACGCGGGGAATATAGATCAAAAACTTAGACACACTTTATTTAATTTCTGCAATGAACCGATTCTCATAATTTTAATTAAATTAGTAATAGAAAGAAACATTATTCGATAACGTAAACTAGATATAAGCATGATATTGTGTAAGCTGTTTCATTAACTTTAGATTTCTTTTTAATATTTTTATCTATCAGGATAAATCTCTATTTGAAGGGCCTCGTGGCGTAGTCGGTAGTGTAACCGACTTCCGTGCACGAGGCACTCAGGACAATTATTTGTGTGATGAACACAGATAGTTTTGATTGTACTGCGTCTGGGTGTTTTCTATCTATTGATACATATAATATTATAACATTATTTACAAAAAAAAAGTAATATGTATATGTAGGTATAGGCACTATATCCGTAATAGCACAAGCGTTAAGCTTAGTTTGGGACCAAGAGGACGTTGTGTGAAAAGTGTCCGTGAATATTTATTTAGGTACTTATTTATTTATTTATTCACTAGTGAATCGCATATGAATTCGGTCATACGTTTCAGCAATATGCGTTCACAAATAGACAAACGGGCAGACAATGTTGTTTTGCCTCTCTCTTATGGTTCTCTCTCATTTTAAACTTAGTAAGCATCTCAATAATAATGTCTACAGTTGTCTACGTAACTGTTCTAGATTTTAAATATTCTTGTATTCTCGGCATTAATTGTTACCACAAACAAAATACGTTTGAATTAGATCTTTTTTTCAAATGTTTCTACCAATTTCACCTTTATGACTCTCAGATTTATGGCTCAATATGCAGTATTACAAAAAGTATTTTATGCATTTACTTAAAACTTAGACCATAGAGTATGATAATGAGAAAACTAAATGTGTACTATAAAGGCCAGTTATCTCCTTTGTGTCTAAGAACAATTAGCCAGTTGTAATCGAAATAACATTTATAACATGTGCAACATAGTCATAAGCGATTTGGGTACTGTTGCATCTTTTAAAAATTCCTACTTACTAACTATTATAAAGCTGTAACAGAGTTGTGTTTATTATAACACATTTAACGGGTCTATACGCGCATTAAACTTTTCAAAATACGGTCACAAGTAGACCACGGCTGGTGCAACTCAGCCGAAACGTCGAGGTTGGTCAAAATAATAGTATTTTGATAAGCTTAATGTGCGTATTTATATAGTATTATATTATATATATTATATTATATTAATGTTCTCTCTGCCTACCCCGAAAGGGAAATGGCGTGATGACAAGTTAGTTAGTTAGTTTTTAATGCGCGTATAGACCCGTTAAATGTGTTATAAATATAATGAATATAAAACGCAAAAGTTTAAAAAGTACTAGAGCTGTGTGTACAACGAAGAGGATTGTTTGTACAATGAAGAGATTGAGAAAAAAATACTGTATTAGGCTGTATAGGCGTGCGTGTCAAACACAAAACATTTTTTTTAGATTCTTCTATTTGTCTGTTTATTTGTTTGTTCGTTTGCCCATGACACAAAAAGTACTGAACGGATTTTGATGCATCCCTTTTTATTTGATAGCTCTTGATTAGACTTAAAAACTGGTATATATTTTATCCCGCTACTACATTGCCAACATGAGATATAACCTAAAAACTAGGTTTTGGCTGCGGGAGAGCCGCGTACAAATCAAATAAAAACCGTTGCATCAAAATCCGTTCAGTAGTTTTGGCGTGATACGCGAGCGAACCAATATCTAAAAATACTTTGGAAAATCCAAAACTGCACGCCTCATAATCTTCACTTTTCACAATAAAATTCATTATTTGATAAGTAACTAACAATGTATTGGTCTTACTAAGTAGTTTTCAATAATCAAATAGATAGCGCTAATTTCAAAAAGTACATCTCATGTCTTATACGCCATCTAGCGCAAATTTTAAGAAGTACTACTATATTGGTCTATAGAAATAGTTCTCACGAAATAGGGAGGCGCTGGTTTTAGTGTCGAATCGAGCGTAAATATTCACAATTTTTTTGTTTATTTAATAACAATTAAACCACATCGAATTAGACCGTGAAAAGTGTTAGGGCTCTATTCGTAGTTATACAGAATTGTAAAAGAAAAAAAAATACTCGATTAGCCTAAAGTATTTCGGTCGTTATCGTGTTAACATACATTACCTACAACAAACGGACGTCCAAAACAGAACTTTTTTAAACAGTTTTATAACTAGTTTAAATAACAAAAATGGCATCATAAATATCACGAGTGTTAAAAATAGTGTTTTTTCTTGATATATGTGTGTGTATATTATTTTACAAGTGCAATATATGATAAATAGAGACATTTTAAGTTTGAAAAATCAGTTGTTCTGCGTAAAACGAGAATAGTACCCACCTCAACGCTTCGCTTATGAGGCGTGCAAAAATGTTTTGTGTTCAGACATGCAGTATTTTTTTCTCAAATATCTTAAATGTACAGACACAACTCTGGTACAACTTTATAATAGTTAGGACATTGGATGCGTTTTTAATTTAATGTGATAATAGATCCCACGAAAAATACTATCTATGAACACAATATTATACTTAGAAACCGAATATTATTTCTATAATAAATTGTAATTTAAATAACTTAAAAAAGTCGCTTAATACTAACTAAAAATAGAAAATATTGTAAAAATAAATGTTATTTGTTTATTTTGAACTATAATTTATTTTGTTCTTTTTTAGTCTCAAAACAGCAATAAAGTACTTCTATTTAATTTTTTTATCATAGGTGTAAAGATAGGACGCTAATTGTTGAATAAAAAAAACAAATAAAAATGGGAAAACTTCTCAAATTATTGTAATAGGTACAAGTAGTCCTTGATAAGTGTGAAAACATTCAATTGGATTAAATTTAATCCGATCCATTTTGAAGTGGGTCAACTTCTTGTTCAAAGATTCCGTTACATAATACATAGATACGAGCTTATAAAAGCGTGTTAAAAAAAGAGGCTGCTTATAATATCCCACCATATTCGATGAATTTTAAATAAAATGCCAATACTTATTAAAGAACAAATTATTATGAAAGTTGAAAAAGAGAGCTTTACTACGGGCGGGATTCGAACCTGTGTCCCTTCCAATCCGGGGAAGTGCTCTAGACAGCTGAACCATCGATGTAGCCGACGGCGACACCCAATCCCCACTTCACAAATGCTTTTTAGATGTCTTTACGACTAGAGCACTTCCCCGGATTGGAACGGACGCAGGTTCGAATCCCACTCGCAGTAAAGCACTCTTTTTCCACTTTCACAATACCTAATTTGTTCTTATAAAGTAGCTGAGCATATCAAGTGCTAAAATACAAATCAAAAATACTTATATAATTCCACGTGTTAAGTGATAATCCTGAAAATAGTCACATTCGGTATGTATTTTTTACAGTTATTACTTCCATAAGCAATGTAGATTTTGGTGGCAAACGCGAAATGATTAATTGTAAATGGGTACATATACCGAGTATACTGACTCTGGTACCTTACCGTAAAGTAAACATCTTAGGTAAATCAATTCACTTAAGTACCACTTATTCATTAATATTAAATAAAGTTTAAACAATCAATTAATTATAACGCGGAAAACATAATAATTACGTCACCTATATTTACCGCCAAGTTTAAAATTCGAACGCTACGATAATAAATTCATTAGAGTGGAATAAAATCACATCTATTTGTCATTTAAATTATAGTTATTATTTTTTATTCGTGAATGTGAACTGATGAATGAATACTACTCGTACTATAGCATGATTCACAGTTTTCCTAGAACAGTTGGCTCGATGAGAATTTGCTCTCGCTTCACGAGGCTTCCGGTCACGTGTCTATGGACTTGTAATCTTGTTGCTTTCGGAAAAAAGTAATAAAAAAGATTGCGACCTTGCGAGACAGATTGCTATTGGTATTGTTTCTTTATTTTATTAAATTGGACCGAACTGACGTTTGAAATTATTAAATAACTGCTATGGAGCTATGAAAACACGCATTTTCTACCAACAGTGGCCCCGTAGTGGGATCGTCATCCTCTATTAGCTTTTCATCGTCCATTCCAGGACATTGACCCCCATACGAGACATTCTCTCGACGTGTCTACGACTTTATCTAACGGCTCCCAACCGCTTTGACCAGGTCCAGCGGCTATGAGCAACAGCAACCACAGCTTCTAGGTTCAGAAGAGCTATCAGATTGTTGAGCGATGTCGTTGCCACAGCTTCTGGAATCAGTCATCTAAGGAATCTGATGTCATTCGATAAGATCCAACTCTATGCACAGAAGGGTTGAACGTCTAATCCCATTTTACATTTACCAGCTCAAGGTATCCACTCTAGCAGTTTTCAAGGCCATGGGCCTAGTAAGGCCCATGGCCTTGAAATACTATTCTTATGAATTGCAATAACTGCCGTGTGATTACTTGCCATACTGAATATTATTTAAAAAAATAATTTTAAACCATTGACATGTTCGACTATTTACTAGAATAAATTGTTGTGACAATAAACCGTAAACTGTAAAAAACTATCTGAAAGTGCCCGAAAGCAGTAAAAGATTATAAAAAAACATTAAAATGTCATCTGAATACAGTAAAATATTATCCGAAAATAGTACACGATTATCCGAAAACTAAAAGATTCATTTAATATGTGGAATTGCATAAATTAGGGATTCGAATCTATCATCCACATATCTAATAGGTACTTAGCGTTTTTTCTTCTTTTGCAATAATTTATTCTAACACTTAGTTAGTGTTCTTTTAGTGGTCGTTCGAGCATAATTATTATTTCAAAGAGGAAAACATATATTTTTATAGCTAATCTGTCCGCAATATTTTTTTCTAGGTTCTCCCATTTTATTCTTCTACTCCTGCCACACCACTAAGTCTGTCAACATCCTGCAACTAAATGAAAAAACAGGAAATCGTTTAAAAAACAAAAGATAAAAAAATGTTTTCGGTATTTGGGTATCTTCATGTATTTTTCAACGTATAAATATAACTAGCATTTGCCCGCGGCTTCACCGCAGCCAAAAGTTAGTTTTTCAGTTATATCTCAGGTTCCCGATATAGTAGCGGGAAGTAGTAGGAGTAGTCTAATCGAGGCCTTTCAAATAAAAAAAATTGCATAAAAATCCGTCCAGTAGTTTTTGCGTTATGCGCGAACAAACAAACAGATAAACTGACAAAAATTCTTTTGTGTTTAGACACGTCTATATAGCCTATTACAGTCATTTTTTCTCAAATATCTTGAATGTACAGACACAGTTCTGTTACAGCTTTATAATAGTAGTATAGATAAGCAAATATACTCGTATAGGTAAGTTTATCTGGCTAGAGCAAAACCTCGGTAAACATTGCATCCGTCTGGCTAAGATATGCTATCAGCAAGGTTTCACGTGGGTTTGCGAAGTTTACATATGCACGGGGATATTCAACATGCGGGAATTATGTGAGAACACGAACTACTTATTTAAAACTACTGTATTTTCTTGCGATGGAAGAGCAAATAGTGTCAGCATCCCATTCCATTGCACGAGTGTTGTAACTGACAGAGAAGTAATTTTAAGCAGACATGAATATACGTATTTGTATAGGACGGCATATTTTTTTATTATTTATATCAATAATACTAGATGGCGGTCAACTTGTTATCACCTTCAATTTATCAGCGATTAACCATTGATATAGATCAATGCGATTAACAATCCTAATCAATATGCATTGGTTTGAATTTAGGTAATACTTGGTTGTAATGCAAATGAATTCGAAAGAATGACAGTAGCTATCATGTTGTCGTCTGTTAGCCAAATACCCATACAAAGTTACTTTTTTAAACCACCCCTGTAATAGAGCGAACAAAAAAAAAACAATTATTCAAATCAGTCAAGCTATTTTTGAGTTTAAGCGTATCTATCACAAACAGCAATTGATTTTTATATATATGGGTAAGTACTCGTTCCACATTTCGTGACATTTAATGTTTAAACTTTAACAGCTTTTTTATGCAATCCGGAATAATATACGAGTTCATAAAGTATACAAGCATTTGCCCCGATATAGTAGCGGGATAAAATGTATACCCTTAAAGTACAAATTATAATGTGTGAATAAGGAAAAAGAGTATTTTAGTACGAGCGGGAATCGAACCTGCGTCCCTTCCTTTCCGGGGAAGTGCTCTAATCCATTGAGCTATCGTACCATTTCTAGAAATACCGAATTTCCTCACCACATTTGTCTTAACGACCAACGCCATCTATCGGCAATGCATTTACATGCATTCATCCAATGTAGTAAGTTTAATTTTGCAATTAAAATTCATACTATTTGATGCCGTGATTTTTCAAACATTTTGATCTATATTTTAGCACTTGACATGCTCAGCTACTCTTAAAGGACTAATTATAATTTGTGAATAAGGAAAAAGAGTATTTTGGTACGAGCGGGCATCGAACCTGCGTCCCTTCCTAAGGCAAACGCTTACCATCAGGCGAGCCGTATGCTTGTTTGCCACCAAGTTGTATAAAAAATACGTCATGTTGTTAATACTGACTGTTGTCCTTAGTATGCTAACCGCTTTTTAACCATAAAATCTGCTAATTACGCGTAAATATATTAGTTCATTAGAATTACAAACACTGATTCATTTATAATAATTCCATGTCCATATTAGAAGTGACGAGGAGCGTAAGACATAAGTAACATTCTCACCGGTATTGTAGACAAGAATCGAACCCCACACCTGCGTATTCCATTCATTTGTTGGAGCAACTTGCCTTATGTGGTAGCTTATTATGACTATGGCTTCTAGGATGTTGCAACTGTGATGTTGGTACCTACATATACGAATAAATAAAAAAGAATACAAAAAAAGATAAAAAGTTTATAAAATAAAACTAGGTACTTTAAGAAAGAACAGATTATTTGTGAAAGTGGAAAAAGAGAGCGTTACTGGAACGCTAATTAAGCTATCGCAGTCAACGACATTTAAAATAAATGTGAGGTGGAGATTGGGTGTCACCATTAGGGGACTACCTTTAAAGCCCATAAATAACATGACTAAGGTACTGATGATTATAAGTTTATGGTAAAATTAACAATGCCGTCACTAAAATTAGGTAGAGCCTTGATTATCTCAGCATGATTGGAGCAACTCGGTCGGGGAAGTACCACCCCTCACAAAAGATCAGTGTGTAACAACGGTAGGTAGGTCCTACTACCGATGTGTTTCGTATGGTGAGTGAGAGCGCAGAAGGCCTAAACAACCCAAACCCCACCCTATTCCCATCCTCCCCTTATTATCCTTTTTCTCTCCGCGTCCTAAAAAATTAAAAAATAAAAACACTAAAAAATACACCAGCTCTTTTTAAATTACACCCTCTTATAAAACACCTTTTTAAAGTATCCTTTATTAACCCTTAGAACATAAACAATCTTCCAAGTGAAATTCCCGTCCAAATCGGTCTAGCAGTTCCGGAGATTAGCCGGTACAAACAGACACAAAGACAGGCAGACAGACAAAATATAAAAAAAATGAAGGTATTTTGATATAGGATGTATATATGTACTTTCATATGCATTTAGTAAAAAAACAAACAGATATTTAGAATAATGTTATACTTTCTGATATTTACGCGAATGTTGCACATTTTGAAATAAAACTACGTTTACGGAATCTATCGCGTTTACTTGATTTTACTACTATCCCGACGTTTCGAATACTTTACAGCATTCATGATCACGGGTGGACTTAGATGATAGACGTCCAAGGCTGATATCTATCTATCATCTAAGTCCACCCGTGATCATGAATGCTGTAAAGTATTCGAAACGTCGGGATAGTAGTAAAATCAAGTAAACGCGATAGATTCCGTAAACGTAGTTTTATTTTAAAATAATGTTATTTTTATACTCGTATGTACAGAAGTGCTATGATGATATATGTACCTATTTTGTATGATGCAATATTAAGCAATTTACGTCGCACATCTTAATATGGAGTATACTGTTTTATTATTTCCTTTTATGCACTTAAGACGTTGTGCACGAGCAATTTTGATTCGATAAAATGATTGATGGAATTCGTAGTGTGATTGTACATTTGCCGCTCCAACGACCGCCAAGGATAAGCAATATTCGCCCGGCTGTCATCAGATACGTGAACACTTGCCCTCCTCTTATTCGGAAGGTATGTTGCCATTTGGAAATCTATACCAGCGATGTAACGAATGTTAGTTTATAAGCATTCGCGAACGCGAATGCGGATGCGAATGTTTCCCTCCAACATTCGCGAATGCGAATGCGAATGTTTATTTTCAAATAAGCGCGCGCAAAATAACATACGGGTTTCATATCTAGTGTCACTGTCAGTCACCCATGTTTAAACCGAATATAGCCGAGGTTCATTTTGACAAGTAGATTGAATGAAGTTAGTCGGATTGAGTTCATTCAAAAATATTTGTTGTTCTCCGCCCACACAGGTGCGTGTACAACGCCATCGACCGGTTCAGCCCTGCGTAAAGCCGTCGGCACGCATTGTTTGGTCCGCCTATATTCGGCATGAGCCGTGCAAGCCTCGGGGACAGTTCACGGAAGTGCTAGCGAAAGCGCCACCGCCCGTCCAGCACCAGGCCCAGATACTGGATCTGGGCCGTCACCTCAATTTGGACCCCATCCACCATGATCGCGGCGCCAGCAGGTGGCCGACGTCGGGGCCCATGGAAAAGTAAGGCCTCCGACTTATCCAGGGCCACCCTAAGGCCGAGCGCCCCGATCCTCCTGACCACCTCCGAGGTCCATCTTGAAGTTTCCGCCCCGGGCCACGACCAGCGTGTTATCCGCGTAGAAGATGCCCGCCAGCCCGGGTGGGAGCCGACAGCGTAGCACCTAGTCGTAACCGATGATCCCACAGGAGTGGCCCTAAAACCGAACCCTGTGGGACACCGCACGACATGGGTCTCCTCACAACGTCTCCTATGCGGCTCTCATAGAGAACGCTGCGGCCCTTACTTAGTCTGCCACTAGCCGCCTTAGATATGCAGGCACCCCGTGATACCGGAGCACCTCCCTGATGCAGCTGAATGGCAGACAATTGAATGCATTGGCGATGTCAAGCGACACCGCCAACAGCACTCCACCGCCAGCAACGAACACCGCGGCCGTGGCCCTCAGGCGCATGATCACGCTGACTGTCGAACAACCAGCTCGAAAACCAATCTGGGCGTCTGACAAGTCCGGTCCGACATCGCGCAGGTGCTTGACGATGCGAGCGGCGAGGATCCTCTCCAACAGCTTACCCACCTCGTCTAGCAGCACGATGGGCCTGAAGGCCCCGACCAAATCCAGCATTCATCCCGGCTTCGGCAGGACTACCTTCCCTTCTCTCAGCAGTCAGGGAACCGTCCGGACGCTAGGCACGCGTCGAACAGTCCCCTGAGGCGAGGCTCCAGGTGGTCCAGTGCAGAGCCAGGGCCAGCACCCGGGCGGCTATCCCGTCTGAGCCGGGGGCAGTGTACTGGGAACGAAACCACGAAACAGCCACCCCAATTTCCGACGCGGTGACGGGCGGTACACTGAGGTCGGCCTCCCGGTCGCTACCTGGCGGTGCCATGACCGAAGGCGTGTGCTCCGCCTTCGTCGTGGGAAAAGGCCCTCGACCACCTTGATGAGCAGGCTGGACTGAAGGGTCTTTGTGTGACCTGAGTGCGGAGCTAATACAAAACTAAGCCTAATGGTTCGTTTTTGTCGTATTCTTGCGAGTATTCAAGAACTCCGTCAACTTCGGAGCGCTGTAAAACCCAGATAAATTAATGAAATTAAACAAATTTATAGTGGAAATTATTCGTTGAAAAACCCTCTATAATATTGCTATTGGGATTTTATTGTAAAATGACCAGGAAAAAAGTTATATCAGCCAAAAGAAAAGTTGTTCAAACACTTTCAGTTATTTTTGTTTATAACTTTTTTGTTTTCAATTTTAGGATAAAAAATATAAAGTAAAGAAGTAGACAATTTAATTTGCTACAAATAATGTTTCACAGAATTTTCTGTATGTTTGCTAGTTTACGAGATACAGCTCGAAAAGCCTTTGCACCCCTTTTTCCAAGATGGCAGCCAGGGGACAAGGGTGGTGACCCCACAAACTTCAACTTACGTTTATACTCAAACTACACATCAAAAAAAAAATTGCGTACTCTAAAAAACGCAACCCTAAATGTATCTTTTCAATGGACTAAATATATTCGCAGAACATTCCCATCGTTTCATGCCAATACGAATGCGAATGTGAATTGTTGAAAACAGGCGAATATTCGCGAATGCGAATGCGAATGCGAATATTCGTCACATCACTAAATTCTATACTAATAATTAGAGAGCCGGTTTTTTGTTCGGTTATACTGCGAAAACTACTGAACAGATCTGAATAATACTTATTATACCATAAGATGCAGCATGTTTCGAAGAAGGTTGAAGTATGATATGTTGGTGATTACTTATCCGGAACCTATATTTTTGATGTGAAACATCTAATGCGGAGGGAGGGTAAAACCGACTGTAAGCGTGGCGACGCTTATACCTAATAATAGGAATCCTATCCAAAATTGATTTTTCATCGACAATACTATGATGCGAGCGAAGCCGTGGGGAATGTATTAGTAACATTTTAGAAACAGAGAGGTGAAGAGGATAGAGAAATAAGAGAGGTTACGAGGAATACTAAGGAGAGGATAGAGAGAGGATTTGTGCCTCTGGTGCTCTCACTCACTATACGAAACACAACAGTAGAAGTACCTACCAATGCGGGCTTATCTTTGTTAAATTAACAAAGGCTCTATCACTAGATAACATTTAACTATCATATCTATATCTATGTTATAGGAAGTCGCGTGTAGATTCTGGTATCTAATAAATTGAAGATTACCGACCACAGTGTAGATTCTGTAAACACAGTTTTTTTTTACAATATTCGTTTTTTAATTTGAAATTGGCTTTGTTATGAAGTCTTATACAGAATGCAACAAGAATGTACTAACACACATTCCTGGGACGGGTCAGTTTGATAAGATTACACATGAACGTGCAAAAGCCTTTGTTTGCTTAAGTTCAGATAAAACACTTTGTTCTTGAGCGGTTTCTAGTTAAACTGATAACGTTATCTGTGGTATACCATTATACTTGCTTCACAGATTATTGTAATAGCCTGTCTAACTTCGAACGACGATAAGTTTTCGGTAATTAGTTTCCGCCGTCAATAAATTCAGCAATATTAATGCAGACAAGCTGCCATCAAAATTATTCTGAATATTATTCTGTATAACTGGCCTAATGGCGGAGTGGCGTAGATACCGGCCTCACACCCGAGTCTTATGGGTTCGATTCCCACCTAGAATATCTAGTTGTTCTTATTGTGGGTGTACTTTGTGTCCGTGAAATCGTGTGATTGTAATGTCTAAAACCAACAAGGATTATTCCTTAGTGCAGAGTGTTGACTTAAATTAAAAATATATATATATTACGACGTTGTAAGACGTTGTAAGCCGTGTGAGGCCGGCACCAAGAATAGCTCCACCCCGTCTCTTCCTATGGGAGTCGTAAAAGCCGACTAAGGGATTACCGGGGGACCGGGCAGCAGCGTTCCCCTGTGTAATAAAAACATCCACTGCGATCGCCAACCCGCCTGCCTAGCGTGGCGATTATGGAAAAACCCCGACCTGGGGAGGCCTATGTCCAGCAGTGGACGATGAAAGGCTGATGGATGGATGGATGGAAGACGTTGTTGCGAGTAGTTCCGAAAGGGAGTTTTTGGTGTAAGGATGTGAAAGGGAATGCTCTGATGGTTCGGAAATGTGGAAAGAATGCCGGACGAGTGACTGGTTAAGAGGATATACAATTTGAAAGTGGGAGGATATAGGTACAGGGGAGACCAAAACTCATCTACCTAGACGAAATCGGTCATGTATTGAAGGAAGGTGGAGTCAGGAGTATACAAAACCGACGAGCGTGTACAAACAAAATTAAGAATGTTGAGGAAGCGAGAGATGTATGCAAGAATAGAGCCTTTTGACACTCTGTTCTCTCGGCCTACCCAGCAAGGGAGATGGCGTGATGTTATATATTCTTATGTACATCAAACACCTTTTCTTTTCTTTCTTACTTGCGAAAGGGATACGAGGTGGAGTATAGAATAATATAGGGTATAAGGAAAGGTGATATTACAAGTGTGTATTACCAGAGATGACATAATGGAACAGAGACGTGGGCTCTGAATGTTGGCCTTGCATGTTGCTCTAAGTGGTTCAACCGTAAACAGACGTCCAAGACAGAATTTTTTCAAACAGTTTTTTAACTAGTTTAAATAACAAAAATGCCATCAAAAATATCATGAGTGTTAAAAATTGTGTTTGTTCTTTATATGTGTGTGTAGATATTTTACAAGTGCAATATATGATAAATAGAGACATTTTAAGTTTAAAAAATCAGTTGTTCCGTGTAAAACGAGAGCAGTACCCACCTCAACGCTTCGCTTAGGAGGCGTGCAATAGGGTACCAAAGTTATAGTTTCTTAAACATTCTAGAGCTACCTATTCTGTATTCATAAATTACAACTATAGTCCTTAGTAATATTTGTTTGTTTGTTTCAATCTCGCTCCGTAACTACTGAACCAATTGTCCTGAAAATTTGCATACTTATTTTGCGGGCCGTGTGGGGCCGGCTTTAGGATTGTCCCACCCCTTCTCCACCCATGGGAGTCGTAAGAGCCGACCTAGGGAATACCGACGGAGTGGGCAGCAGCACTCCCTCGAGTATTAACAATATCCACTGCGATCGCCAACCCGCCTGCCAAGCGGGGCGATTTCGGCACTATCCCCCATATGAGCTAAACAGCACAGGACCGCTCGTTGTGGCGTTCCCTTGGGGAGGCCTATGTCCAGCAGTGGACGTCAATAGGCTGATGGATGGATTGTGCGGTGCCCAGGAAAGGATATAACTACTTTATCTCGGCAAAATTAATGGTTTCCGTGAGATAGCTCTATTTTAGCGTAGAGATAACTAAAGTGCTGTATTTATATTCTGAATTTGTAGAATCTAGTGTACAATATTTGTATGAGTTAGACATTGTTCGTATAACATAATATAAACAATGACTTTAAAAAAAAACTGTTCGAACACGTTTACAATGCTCTAGAGACTGTTTGTCTATAACTTATTTCTTTTTTAATCAAACGACTTTTGATACAGGCAAGGCTAACGCTGACAATACTCGTTAATCATTCAAACACAATACTAGAACACTACATTAATTCATCTGTATTTTTTGTTAGTCTTGTACCTACACCACACACCTACAATAAAATAAAATATTTTTATTGTAATAATGCTGATGATAAAAACTCTGATACACGTGTCACATACTCGTAATTTTATTCGAATAGTACCATCCATCAGCCTTTCAACGTCCACTGCTGGACATAGGCCTCCCCAAGAGAACACCACAACGAACGGTCCCGTCGTGGGGGATAATAAACCGAATAGTACCGACCTAGTGAATTTAAAAACTCACTTAAAATTAAGGTAATCCCCTATTTCACCCTCTTAGGGTTGGAATTTCAAACAAAGAGAATGTAAGACACTAGGTACTTTACCTATAATAACGTTTACTAAGGCGTGACGTCATTTGCTCTGATTGGTGTTTAATTAAGCTATCATGGCGGATTGTTGTATTTGTAGGTTTATTTTATCAAATATATTATTAATCTCGCCGTTAAAATAAGAATGAATACATTTTTCGAAATCCTTGAATCCTATTTCATTAGATCACTTCAATATTTTGGCGATACTTGATTACTGTCATCAAGCCTATTAAGACTTACTTTACACATAATTATCACTATGCTAAGATTTTGAAGTGAAAACTTCTTTTAGCGCATATTTTTAGATGATATAAAATCTCTGGACTCGCGACACCGTTACGAGACGCAGCTATAGAGTGTGTGTGTGTGCATTGGAAATTAAATTTGACACACTTCCCGGTTTCCGATTGAGCCGAAATTTTACACCCTTGTGTATATCGCGTGACAATGCAATATTATGATGACATGGAGCTGATCTGATGTTGGAGCTGGAAGGTGGACCTAGGAACTCTATAATGAAACGGCGCAACCCTATTGAGTTTGGGCTTGTATGATTCATCTTGACGAGTAGGTACTTTGTCTCTAGATGGTATCCAGGGTTTGAGGATGAAGCTAGATGGTGGCCACAGTAACTAATGAAACGACGCAACCCCATCGAGTTTGGACTCGTTTGATTCGTCTTGATGAGTACTTTGTCTTTAGATGGTATCCAGGGTCTGATAATGGAGCTGGAAGGTGGCCATGCAACACTGTAATTAAATGGCGCAACTCTATCAAGTTAGGGCTCGTTTGAAATGTTTTGACTAGTACTCCAGTCCTAGATGATATCCAGGGTCTGATGATGGAGCAGGAAGGTGCCCACAGTAGCTCTGTAATGAATTGACGCAAACCCCTCGGTTTTGGAATCGCTTGATTCGTCTTGACGAGTACTTTGTCTTTAGATGGTATCCAGGGTCTGATGATGGAGCTAGATTTTTTTATGTATATTTTTTTGAAATTTTTTGTCTTTGAAATATCCACTTGTCCGTTGAAGTTTCACTTCTACTATGTGTCCCAACACACATTGTTTTTTTGCAGTTTATGTTATTTTCTGAGTTGCAAAATATATGTATGCAAAATTTTCATGATGAACGATTGAGTAGTTACGACGTGAAGCGTAACAAACAAATACAATTTCGCATTTATAATATTACTAGCCTTTGCCCGCGGCTCCGCCGCAGCCAAAAGCTAGTTTTTCAGTTATATCTCAGGTTCCCGATATAGTAGCGGGATAAAATGTATACCAGTTTTTAAGTCTAATCAAGGCCTTTCAAATAAAAAAAGTCGCATCAAAATCCGTTTAGTAGCTTTTGTGTGATGCGCGAACAAACAAACAGACAATAATTCTAAAAAAAATTGTTTTAGGACGACTATTACAGTCATTTTTTCTCAAATATCTTAAATGTACAGACACAGCTCTGTTACAGTTTTATAATAGTATAGAAGATAGATAGAAGTAAGGATAGTGACATGATGACATCTCATAACTAGCTCACCCGGCGAACTTCGTACCGCCATATTATTTCTTCGTGAATATTTTGTAATGAAAATTATTAAAGTATGTACTAAGATTGCTATTAAAAAATAGGAGTTGGCAGTATAAGGATGAAAAGGAGAATGCCCATCACCCATACAAAAAAAAATGCCTGGAATGAAAACCAATGAAATATACTCCAAAACGTACTACAAATCTTAGAGAACCCATTATGATATCAATTATTATCAAAAAACTAGGTAGTTATCAGTTCCAAACATTTTTTAAACATAGGTTAAGTTATGGTAAGGATTAAATATGCAACAATAAAACAACAATAGGTAAACATTTTTGTTGTTTTATCATTAAAAAACTAATATCATCATCATCAACAAACTGAGCAGGAGGATAAATATTAATTAAGTACCACCGCGCCGGTGCTAAAAAGTATAATTATAAGTAATGCAATTGTCTTTTTTTATTTATTCTACTCTACGTAGAAGTAGTTCTTAGTCTGAGCTAAGAACTACTTCTACTCCTTGTTTTATTCTACTCTTTGATGCAAAATGTCAAACTGTCATTAAGGTAAAGGACATGTGTTTCATACAGCCACGATACGTTTTCTATTTTGAAAATAATTTGATTTTAATTTATATTGACACGAATATATTATTTTAATTAGATTTACATTACATCTAGGTTGAATTAAATCAAAATAATGATAACTCTGAACTAATTCTATCCTACTCCAAAAATCAATAAGAATGAATTAGACGGATATCAAGTTTAATATTTTAAAGTACAAATTATAATTTGTGAATAAGGAAAAAGAGTATTTTAGTACGAGCGGGAATCGAACCTGCGTCCCTTCCTTTCCGGGGAAGTGCTCTAATCCATTGAGCTATCGTACCATTTGTAGAAATACCGAATTTCCTCATCACATTTGTCTTACCGACGAACGCCATCTATCGGCAAAGCATTTACATGCATTCATCCAATGTAGTAAGTTTAATTTTGCAATTAAAATTCATACTATTTGATGGCGTGATTTTTCAAACATTTTGAGCTATATTTTAGCACTTGACATGCTCGGCTACTCTTAAAGTACAAATTATAATTTGTGAATAAGGTCGGTAAGACAAATGTGATGAGGAAATTCGGTATTTCTACAAATGGTACGATAGCTCAATGGATTAGAGCACTTCCCCGGAAAGGAAGGGACGCAGGTTCGATTCCCGCTCGTACTAAAATACTCTTTTTCCTTATTCACAAATTATAATTTGTACTTTAAGAGTAGCCGAGCATGTCAAGTGCTAAAATATAGCTCAAAATGTTTAATATTTTAATTGTCGTTATATTTTTGCCCTAGTTAAACAAACTTGAGAATTATTTCATTATACATATTTTATTCTAAATAAAATTAAGGACTATTTTAACAGTTACTGTCCATTTCAGGCATTTTTGGGCATATCCCTTTAGGTCCAAAAAATAAAACATTTTTGGGATGGACCGCCCTTATCACCTAGGCGTATGAAAAATAGTTTAAATCAGACTACTAAATATACATTATACATACAAAATTTCATAAGAATCAGTCAGGCCGTTTCGAAGGAGAATGGCGACAAACACTTTGACACGAGAATTTTATATATTAGACTAGAATTATATAACTCAGCTACACAAGGTCAATGGTAACCAATTTGAATAACTCCGTGTACTGTAAACACATCATGTGTGTAGACAAAGCTAAATCATAGACAATAACACATTAAAAAATGAACATACAATTACGGCGCGTAGGCGGTTCTACTCTGTGCTCATTAAATCCGGAAATAAGCGGAATAGTCTGCGAGGCTATGTAAACTTGTGAGCTGAGTACATCTATAGACGTGATGAAACAGCCTCCTGACCTCGTATGTTAGTAAACATTTATAACATACGTCTATTTTTATCCTTGCAATTGATGAATAGGCAACGTGATTAGCAGTAGAACCTGTAGCCACACATTTTTATTAAAAATTGTATTATTAAATTGTTGACACTAGCAACACTCGTGCTTTAACTTTAGAGTACTTAGGGGGACGTCATAAGGAGCAGTTGAAATCCCCGTTACTTACTCCAGTAAATACAATTTATAGAACTGTATTAAATTAAATATATAGGTGAATAAGGAAAAAGGGATTTTTTGTAATAGCGGGAAACGAACCGCATCTTTTCCAATCTGGAGAAGTGCTCTAAGCCACTGAGCTATAGTACAGATCCTACAATCATCCTAATTTCCTTATCACATTATTTTGTCTTAACGACCAAACGTCATTTGTTTTTCCATATTCACAAATAATTTGTACTTTAAAAAGTGGCGGAACATGTCAAATGCTAAAAAATATAGATCAAAAATGTTTAAATATATATGCATCCCACTAACGAATTTAGTATACATGGTGAAAAAAGAATTGCGATTTAATATATTTTTTTATTTTTTAGCCATTTTAGGAAAACGGAGAGGGAATGAGGAATAGGTTCTACCGGAGGAATGTCAAATGTTAATTTATCCTGACATTGAGAAGATGGTAGGTATTTCTGCAGTGAAGCCGGTCGTTTCTATTCAGACTAAATTTAACGCGGCTCTAGTACCAAGAATTATTGTTTATAAAGTAAGGTAGGTACTTACCGAGACCACCAAGATAATAAAATTACTGCAATACTTTAGCCTTAATACATGTCAGTTTACAATTATTAAATACCTATCTTTGACCGCAGCTGGTTTTAGGTTATATTTCAGGTTCAAAGTAAATAGTATACCAGTTTTGTTTAAACAAGAGCTACTTATTAAAGTTTAAATCCATTCAATAGTTTTTGCGTGATGCAATCATACAGAAAAATTAAAATATAATAATGTTGTGAGAGGCACCTCTACTTTTTTTTTGTTTAGGCGGGGAAGAATATACCTTACCGCACACCCCGTCGTTCGGGGCAACGAACAGGGTAGTGTAGGGCCCTCACCTACTAAAGAAACCCGCCTTGTGCCGTCTCTCCGCCTGTGTTGACGGACCACTCGTACTGTGTTGGATTACTTCAGTGATCCGCCGGCGACAGTTGTGAGAGATGCCTAAAGTTACCTAAAGCTATTAACTAATACATTATTATTTTTCTTGCGGTGTTATTGAGCTTTTTCGTAAAAAGAAAAATTCTCAGTAGCAGCCCGGAGTTTCGAAATGTACCCGGTAGACGGCAATAGGCTCGCCACCTATTACTTAAACATAGTTGGCGAACCGTGTGTGCGTAAAACATCTCTGCCTACTTTTTCGAGGATACAGGCGTGATGCTATGTTTAAATATATTAAATCTACATAGTTAAGTTACAGGTTTATACTAACATAGGTATAGAACAACGTAAGAT
Source organism: Leucoma salicis (assembly GCA_948253155.1). NCBI lineage: Eukaryota > Metazoa > Arthropoda > Insecta > Lepidoptera > Erebidae > Leucoma > Leucoma salicis. Next base: position 3,208,074 of record OX411820.1, on the reverse strand, counting down.
CTTGATTAAACACGGCAGTTATTAACCAACGAACTAAGCCGTCTGTTATTATTATAAATCAACCAAATTCACAAGGGTGCCCAAATGGAGGTCAAATGATACAAATTTCAATTCATTTCACAATATTTATATTTACCATTAGTATATCTTGCTAGTATAAATTATAAACCTTATTTCAAAGCAGTACAATGATTATAGATCAAAATAAAGTTTCGCATCCGCATAATTTATCTTTGTTGCAGGTTGCGTGAGTCAGTGTAATTTGCGGTCCCAGTGTTGTCTATTAAAGTATATACATAATAATTATTAAATTAAAATAATACTACCCCAAATTCGCTTATATTTTATTCCCAAAAGAATAAAGGTATGTTTGTTCTGTATTTTAACACTTGACACTTGACTCGGCTACTTTTAAAGAACAAATTATTTGTGAAATTGGTAAAAGGGAACTTTACTGCTAGCAGGATCGTAGTAGACATCAAAACAAATGTGAAGTGGAGATTTGTAATCACCGTTAGGTGACTGCAATAGCTTATCAGTCCAGAGAACTTCGCCGGATTGGATAGGACGCAGGTATCCTGCTTGCAGTAAAGTTTCCTTATTGCACTTTAATAAAAAAATTGTTCTATAGGAATCAAGGTTTAGTACATTCACATTTAGTCTATGTTATTACGTGCAGGGGCGTAGCTAACCTCATGTCAATGACACGGGCCCCAGAGCTATAGGCCAGGAGCATTAACATTAGTCAATAGGTCACTATGTGGTAGAGGATTGCTTATTCCAGCATGAATAGGCCAGCTAGATCGGGGAAGTACTAACTTCTCACAGATCACAGTGTGAAAAAACGGCAGGTACCTACTCCTAATTCTTCGTATGGTAAGTGAGAGCGCCAGAGGCTCAGACACCCTCCCTATCCTCTCCTTATTATCCTGCCCATTCTCTTCTTGTTATCCATCCTCTACACTTCCTATTCCTATCTTTGTGTGTGATGCCTCCGATGTTGCTGGCGTCTTTACGCAATGGTACAAATTACCCTCATCCATCCATCCATCCATCAGCCTTTTAACGTCCACTGCTGGACATAGGCCTCCAGACAAATTACCCTCAGGTATAGGTTAATATAAAATAGGTAAGCTGCATTAAATTGTCTGCAAAAAACGATGCTTTATCGACTAATAAGGAGAAACTGTTTATTTTTAACCTAAGGAATGAAATTTATCTACAGAAAGGCGATCAGGAAAATGTTAATATATTTATATTCTTTATTTTATATTTGGGTTTTACCTCAATCGTATCAGTATTTTCTGAGATAATGATGATTGAAAATTAAACGAACGCTTTGGAAGTTTAAAAAAGGAAATCGCATAACAAAATCCGATTGGCCAGTGTAGTACTGTAGCCCAATTACCCTGTCATTGTTCACGAAGTAGGAACTCATGAACAGCGTTTTTAAGTGCCCTTGCCTAGTGCAATATTTAAAAAGAAAGTTACATTTAAAAAAATATTAAAAATGGTATCCATTACAAAGTACTTGGAATACTGCTGATGTGTAGTAAAGACCAAGAAAAGCTGAACTAGCTCAGAAAACTAGGTGGAATATTTGCAGTATGTTCTCTTTTTTTATTGACTAGATTTGAGTATTTGCCAATGACTTGGGTATTTCTTATTCTTCTTTTTTGATTATGGCAATCAGCCGAGGCCGTTATTGCCAGTGTCAAGATCATGTTAATTTTTCAAACAAGTCAAAGTCATATAAAATTAGTCATAATATAGTCAATTCAAGGTCATGTCTCAGTAAAGTGGTGACGACTGTACTGAAAGTTTCTATGGATTTTTGGAGGCAACACCAACTTTATCACTTGCCAACACTTACGCACATACACAAATAGTTAATTAGCAACATGTCACATACATAATACTTGTAACAACGCATGTTTTGGAAAATAATGTAAAACGACGATGTGATTCTTTCATGTTGCCACTAAAACTGCCTGTTTTTTTTTTATTGTCTAAGGCTTTAAGCATACGATGTGCAGAGAACTATTTACTTAAAACATATGACTCTTTTCGGAAATACATTATTACTGCTTTAAAAAGTGCACTTAATTATCACCCTGTTATTGCAAAATACAGAGGCCTGTGGTAGAACCTTGTTTGTCCAAGCATGCAAGGGCTGACTCGATCGGGGTAGTAGAGTACAAACCTCTCACAGAAGATCAGCGTAAAATAAAAATAGGCAGTTCTACTACAACAGTTGCCTCATATAGTAAATGAGAGCGCTGGAGGCCCAAAGCCCATCCTTATCCTCTCCATATCAGTAGTAAGTACTAAGCAGTCCATCACGCTATACTGCTCGTAATTTAGCCATTGAGAAAGTTAAAGCTTGTGGGTTCGATTCCCACACAAGACAATTATTTGTGTAATGAAAATGTTTAGTCTGGGTGTACTTTGTGTCAAAATTGTGCCATAGTCTCCGAGTCTAGAGTTTACTCTCTATTTAAAAAATAGAAAGCCTTCTTTTTACTCTATATTTCATATTTCGTAATATAGGTACATATAGATAAGAAATTAATAATTAACACAGACACTGTCGTTAGTATTTTTCCAGTAACAGATATTTTCGTAGGCTTGGCCTGACCCTGTTGTGTTACTCGGAGTCGCGCCTTGACCCACTTGCGAACGAACAGGACAATGTTGTGTACTCGTTTTAAACTAATTAATGTGTGAATAACTTTTATGTAAAGTAACTAGCTACTGCGCCTGACTTCGTTGACGTGTACTAATATTTTTATTTGTTCGGGCATTGGCAGAACCATCAGCCTAACAGTAACTTATAAACATCGTTATTCTCTGATCACAGATAATTTTAATTCATAAAACAAGTCGTAGTTGAAGTCAGTGATATCAAAATTAGTCAGTCAAATCAAAATCCCGCTCCAGTAAAACGATGGCGACCTTACGAAAGCTTCTATGGAGTTTTGGAAACAACATGAAAAAACACGTTATGTCGCATTACCTCACTTGCCAACACTTATGCACCTACATAAATAGTTAATAAGCAAAAGGCCACCACTTTTACACATTAATACTTGAAATAACATAAGTTTAGGAAAATAATGCAGAGCGACGACATGATCTTCGCGTTCCCGCCAAAACTCCACATGTACTTATAAATTAGGTCCATACTCCATAGAGTAATTATCTTCAGTGTATTTATTCATCATAATAAATTAATCTATAGATACGTATACCAAATCTATATGTATAAATAAATAAAATTAAAGTGTCTGTTTGTAATGTCGCAATAACAGCTTTTTACTAATGCATATAAAGTACATACGTGACTAATAACAAAATACCAACTTTTATAGGCTTTCGTTTTTTTGTCTGTCAGTCTGTTTGTTTGTACCGGCTAATCTCTGGAACAGCGGAACCAATTTGGACGCGACTCCCATGAACAGATAACTGATGTTATAAGAAGTAATTTTGGCATTTTAAATTGGAAAAAAAAATTAGGTTTCCGTACAAAAAAATATATTTCTCACGTACAAAGTCGTGGGTAGCAGTTAGTTTCTTATAGATCCGTTCACTTGTTAGGTATACATATATGCCAAAATGAGTTATTCTACGAAACTATAAATTTTCCGGCATATAAACTATCCTATATACTAACTATATATATATATGCACATTTATTCACCGACCAAATTTCATTCAAATCCGTTCAGTCATTTAGGTTGACAAACATCTTCACAAACTTGGAAAACAAGAAAACAAATTGCGAAAATGTGAAATCGAAAATAACACTCAGATTTAAATCTGTATCTCCTGTAAAACCGTCACAGATGCTTTGCCAATTCAGCCATCGTGACAGTTGCTCGGATTGCGAATTTCCGTAACACATTCTTTCTCAATATCTTGGGTGCCGTCTGCAATATGTCCCGAGCAATTTTGTAGTTTCGATTCTATATTTTTTTTATTATATTTTGTGAGCAAGACGAAGATATAATCTATATATAATCTTCGTCTTGCTCACAAAAGTAAACTAAAATCTTTATTCTATCTCATTCGTTTCATCGAGTTCAAATCACAAAGGTGGTAAAGTAGATTTCACTCTAAAAATAAGTTGTCATAACCAAACGTAATTAACCGCAATCAACTTACTGATAGGAAACAAATTGCTTGTTGTGTTCAATTAACGGCTACATACTGTCTCTCTGCGATCCATCAATCAACATTTATTACATAAATTAAGTAATGTAAGAGTAGTTTGGATACTGCCCGGCCTCCCGCCCGAGTGTGGTGGGTTGGCAACTCTGTGTGATCCACAAATGGTTGTTCTGAGTTTGGGTGTACTTGTATGTGTTCAAAAAATTGTATGTTTGTAAAGTCCCCCGCGATGCAAGGATAATTCCTAAGGGCACGCCGTAGTCTTCTTAAAAAAAAATAACAAAGTCATTTTCACGTCTGTTTGTTTCTCCACTTACTTCTTCTAAACCATTTTAATGCAACTTCCTCTATCATTGGTGTACTAGCTTCAGCACGTGTGTCTGTCAACATGGACTTTAGAACTGGACCAAATTATCAAAATATGTGCCTCTACAGCATATTATAATATATTTTCATCACCTTCCATCTACCCGCCTTTTAATCTTCATAGCTGGACATACGGGGCCGAAAGGGAGCGCCACACCATCATTTCTGAAATTGGGGCTGAAGCACAAAAAATTATAGTAATTTTAATATGTGATTTAAGCCCTTTTAAAATTATACTCCTCATGATTGCCTTTTTTATACTTAGGTGGAAAAATATCATGTATGTATGTGTAATTTTCATAGCTTACTGGCATTTAACCTTAAGAAATTCTTCAAAATAAGTACTACAGAGTTGTAAGTCTCCAAAATACTCAAAGATTTATTGATAAATCACACCCGTACGATGCTAGGACGATTCACTAGTTTAAATTATCATAATTATTAAACAATTTGAACCTTACGCTTATTAAAATAAAGACAATATAAGTAAACTTTCTCCGCAAATCAAGGCTGTTAAAACAAGACATTGTGTAATGTCGGCGACTACCGGGAATGGGGTCATTTCCGAAGTGACATTGCATATAATATATGTTAAGCCTTATTACATAGGCAATAAAGTGCAATTTTCAGTTTAGGGAAGCCAGGTCAGTAGTGTAAGTATATACTATATTATCCAAAGTCGAATATTATGGATAAAATCGAATTCGGTCACAACAAATTTAGTTGTTCTATATTATTATCTATTCTATTATAAAGCTGAAAGAGAGCTGTGTCTGTATGTCAGATGCTTTGCCAATTCAGCAGCATCCTGCTCGTGACTGTTATTTTCGATTTCACATTTTTCACTTTATGTTTAATGTATACATTTTTTATTTGATAGCTCTTGATTAGACTTAAAAACTGGTATACATTTTATCCCGCTACTAATATCGGGGACCTGAGATATAACCTAAAACTAGCCTTTGACTACGGCACAACACAACCGCGGCCAAAGGCTAGTTATAATTATGTATACTTACACATTTTATGCTGATATCCTTTACTAATAATATTAAACATATGGGAGACGATTTTTTTTATTTTACGGGGTTGGCAGGCAAGCATACGGCCCAACTGATGGTAAGCGGTTACCGTAGCCTATAGATGCTGGCAACACTAGAGGCATCTCACGCACGCCCCCAACGGTAGAAGGTTTGAGCAATGTTAGAGCCTTCCTTCTTTTCAGTACGAATAGGCCAGTTCGACCAGAAAAGTACCGCCCTCTCACAGAAGACCAGCGTGAAAGAACGGTAAGTACTCCTACTGATGTGTTTCATATGGCAAATGTGAGCGCCGGAAGCCTAAACCCCACGCAAAAACTACTGCACCTAATTTGGTGAAACAGAAAACATAAATATAGCTCTTGATTAGACTTAAAAACTGGTATACACCTTATCCCACTACAATATCGGCAACCGGAGTTATATCCTAAGAACTAGCTTTTGTCTATGGCGGAACAGTGGGCAAAGTTTAGTGTTTGCTAAATATCTTGATGTTCAGTTGAGTACTTTAGTTATGGCGTGAAAGCATAACAAAAAAAAAACGCACTTTCGCATTTATAATATTATAATAGTAAGGATAGCCTGAATTAATAAGCTCACAGAAATATAGCAGCGATACGGGCTTAACTATTAATTATGTAAATTACTTAATTTGCATAACGTTATCCATTAAATTAGATTACATAAAACATACAGACATATAATTATCGTGAGGCAACACTGCCATAGTAATTGCAAATTTAAATTTTGATATTAATGTGAACAGGTAACATTTAGGTCAAAAATAATAGGTTTAAGACATAACCCTGCATTAAGGAATTTTATTAGGCTTAAGGACTTGTATCCACTGCCGTAAATAAATTTTAAAAAAGTTAGGAAAGTATTATTTTTAAATAGAGATAATTAACTCTTGGTGGTGGCGTACAGTGATGTATTTTTGTATTCTGGTAGTCGACGCTGACAGTCGGGGGTAGTATAAATGGTATCTTATACTCTGTTTTGTCTGGCGGACCACTGAAGTAATGTTACACAGGCCCAGTGGTCTGCCAATACAAGCGGAGAGACAGTGGGTTTATTTTGTGAGTAAGCGCCCCACACTACCCTGTTCGTTGCCCCAAACGGTTGGGTATGCGGTTAGGTACATTTTTTCCTACCTTTAACAAAAAAAAGGTCTGTTTTTATCTGTTCCTCCTCTTATTTCTACTAAAGCATGCACTGGATATGTTTTGGATAAGGTTTGTATTTATATAAACCATTTTAATTAAACTATTACTTATTACTATATGAATAGTGAAATTGTTATAGGTATGTATTAAAAATTATAATTAAGGCGTAGAAAAATCTATTCGAGGCCGTCGCTGGCTACTTTAAGAGATTAATCAAAATAATTAACTAAAGGGAATTAGTTCTACAAAAGTCCTAAAAATTATCTTCGTTGGTAAATTGCGACCAAGTAAAGCTAAGGCGGGTGGTTAATATTCGCGTAAACTGCAACAAATGGCGGAGTGGTTTAGATAGCCGCCTCCCGAGTGTTGTGGATTCGAGCCCCACACAGGGCAACTCTTTGTGTGATCCACAAATGGATGTTCCAAGTCTGAATGTACTTTGTGTCCTTGAAATTATATGTTTGTAAAGTACCCCGCGATACAAGGATTAGGTACTTCTTAGTGCAGGGTGTAAAAAAAACTTCAGAATGTAATTATCATTCAGCCATTCAGCAAACACTTTAGATAAGACTATTTATATAGTAGAACGTAGATAACTACAGTAGTTTTAATATACCATCGAGTTTTCCTCATATGAAACTAAAATTACTGCGAAACTAAAAAATAATTTACTCCGGGAAGTTTCACATCGTTATTTCTTGAGAATCGTGAATTCAAGAACGTTATCAGATATAATAATACCGCACGATATACCTACGCTATCGGAAGTAAAGTTAATATTGCGCCATTTGTATGACATACAGGATTGATGTGTTTAGCATTATGGCAGATTTTAAAAAAATATTTCATCACTGTCCCACTTTTGAGCAAAAAAAGTTACAAATGCACTGTAATCCAAAGTACATAATGATAATAAAGGCTCACAGATGTCACATTTGAAATACCAACTACTAATTGGCTGCAGTTCACTTACCATCTGTGATGTGACCCTTTTGCCGGCAGCACTAAAACCTGCATGTTAGGGGCGCTCCAATCAAGCTATGAAGCTACAGAGAGGTGCCTGAACATTTAACAACACCATGTATATTAATTACATGACATATTTCACTGTAATGCACTGACAACAGAAAGTTTAATTAACGGAAACTTATAGTTTACAAATAATATTTTCATCGTAATCGTGGAATACACTCATACTCGTATAATAGATAATACGATTACCATGTTTATCGCTAGCATGTACTCGCAACTTTGTCTGCATAGACAAATCGTTTAAGCCTATCCCACTGATTTTAGGGGAACAATATTACCACTGAAGTAATCCAACACAGTACCAGTGGTCTGTCAACAGAACACAGGCGGAGAGACGGCACATGGCGGGTTTATTTAGTGGGTGAGGGCCCCACACTACCCTGTTCGTTGCCCCGAACGACGGGGTGTGCGGTTAGGTAATTTTTTTCCCACCTAAAAAAAAGGGGATTCAATGTGTTTATCGAAGTCGGAAACGGGGCGAGCCTATTACCGTCGACTGGGCACATTTTCAAACTCCGAGCTGCTACTGATAATTCTTTTGCGTAAAACTCAATATCACTGCCCGACCCGGTGATCAAACCCGAGACCTCATGATCAACAGTCGCTCACACTACCGCTGCACCACAGAGGCAGTTATAATTAATAGTTATTTCCCAATTTTGCCGAATACTATCCTAACTTACCCTTGACAGATGGCCTAAAAGGCACTTGATAGAAATGGTAAGCCAGCTCCTAGTCGACTTTTGGGCAGTCCTGAATCTAGGTACATCTCCCCACCTTTTTTTTTTCTTTTTGTTTAGGCGGGAAAAAATGTACCTACCCGCACACCCCGTCTTTCGGGGCAATGAACAGGGTAGTGTGGGCCCTCGCCCACTCAATAAACCCACCGTGTGCCGTCTCTCCGCCTGTATTGGCGGGTCACTGGAACCTTATTACATTCCTTCAGTGGGTCAAGGAGTGCACAAAAATTTGGTATGAATCTTAACTGTAATAATTAAGCTTACCTGGTCGGAATAATGTATGCAAAAATGCAAATACATCCGACAGGAGGCGCAGGCGTCACCCGCATTGTCGCACTTTGTGTTCAGTAATATAGCGATAAAAAGATTGTACAGACTTGATGAATGGCGATGACTTTGCGATGGTAAGCAATATACGAGTATGTAAATTATCATATCGTGGCCACATCTTAAAATTGATCACTTCATGTTCTAGTTGTATTGCATTTGGTGAAATGGTTAAATTAAGTTAGGTTAGTTTTCATTAACAAGTGATTGTAAAGATTTATCGTGAACGTAATTTTGTACGTAATATTGTGTGTATATACACAAGTAATATTGTAGTAAATAGTACAGTACCTATATTAACATTTTTATTTTGAATGAGTGATTGGGATCCGGACTCAGATCCAAAAAACTCGATTATCCAAGACTGCTTTTACGATACCTGACAACAATATTTGATTTGACAGTTTACAATTGCTGCCAGCTAAAGAAACAAAGTAATGTTATACGATTATTCGCCATTCGTATGTACGTGGGCGTGCACGGGTACACTCAGTAAGGAAACTTGTTTAAACCCCGAACTACTACTTTCTCTTCTCACCTTCTCAACAGATCCGCGTTTTTGCTAAACTATATACGAATAACATTTTTGATAGCTGTTGAAGTTATTATAAATACCTAGACTTTAAAAAAAAAACATATCATCACGCCTATATTCTCCGAAGGGGTAGGCACAGGTGTATTAAACACCCACGATTCGCCAGCTATGTTTAAGTCCCACGTAATAGGGGGCGAGCCTATTGACGTCTACCGGGCACATTTCCAAACTCCGGGCTGCTACTGAAATTTTTTTCTTTAGGAAAAAGCTGAATAACATTTCCCGACCCGGGGGTCGAACCCGAGACCTGATTTCATGATTAGCAGTCGCATACACGCTGCACCACCGAGGCAGTTAAGACTAGAATTTATATTCTTATTTTAATAACTAATCTTTGTACGAATGTTATTTGAAAGTAGATCGCGAACCGTGTAACATTGTTTTCACGCACTAAAAATTAGTCGATAACTGTGCAGTTGGACCATTAGTTTTAATATCCTGCAGCAAATAGTCGAGTAATCTCAGATGAAATAGCGACAAACAATACAGTTTTATTAAAAAAAAATACACAAAGTTTTACTTGTAATCTATCGCTGTTTTATAGCAGTATTATGAGCAATATTTAAAGGTAAAAAAGTGTATTTGTAACCGGGGAAAATCACCGTGGTTTTCCGCACGCCAAAAATCTTAATGCCTACACAGAATTTTGCATAGGATAAAAATATCGACGGGCCTCGTGGCGTAGTCGGTAGTGTAACCGACTTCCGTGCACGAGGTTGTGGGTTCGATTCCCACTCAGGACAATTATTTAAGTGATGAACACAGATATGTGTACTGCGTCTGGGTGTTTTCTGGCTATGTATGTATTTACAAAAAAAAAATAGTAGGTATTTATATTATATACTTATTTTTTATTTTTTAACTGCTTCTGTGGTGCAGCGGTAGTGTAAGCGACTGCTGATCATGAGGTCTCGGGTTTGATCCCCGGGTCGGGCAGCGTTATTGAGATTTTTAGTAAAAAAAAAACTCAGTAGCAGCCCGGAGTTTGGAAATGTGCCCGGTAGACGTCTATAGGCTCGCCCCCTATTACGTGGGACTTAAACATAGCTGGCGAGTCGTGGGTGTGTAATACACCTCTGCCTACCCCTTCGGGGAATACAGGCGTGATGCTATGTTTATATCCGTAATCTGGTACCCATAGCACAAGCATTAAGCTTAGTTTGGGGAAAGGACGTTGTGTGAAAATGTCCGTGAATATTTATTCAGTGGCTTGTGCAGGTTTAAAAATAAAAAAATAGACGTCACGGGACGTCTTCCAGATGTGGAACATCAAAATTATTTTGTAGGAATAATGAGTAGAATCATATCTTCATATCATAACTTCTTCAATGTGTGCTTACATAAAATTATGACATGTGTAAAATAGCGAAAATGGACATAAATCATTATCATCAGGCTCTGGATATCATCTAGGACCAAAGTACTCATCAAGACGGAACAAACAATTCCAAACTTGATAAGGTTGAGTCGTTTCATTACAGAGTTACTGTAGCCACCTTCCAACTCCATCATCAGACCCTGGATACTATCTAGAGACAAAGTACTCGTCAAGACTAATCAAACGAGTATAAACACGATGGGGTTGCATCGTTTAATTACAGTTACTATGGCCATCTTCTAGCTCCATCGTCTGACCCTGGATACTATCTAGAGACAAAGTACTCATCAAGACGAATCATACGAGCCCAAACTCGATGGAGTTATGTCATTTTATGACGGAGTTCCTATGGCTACCTTCTAGCTCCATCATCAGACCCCAGGGTCTATCCAGATACCACCTAGAGACAAAGTACTCGTCAAGACGAATCATACGAGCCCAAACTCGATGGGGTTGCGCCGCTCCATTATAGAGTTCCTATGTCCAGCTTCCAGCTCCATCATCAGATCAGCTCCATGTCATTATAATATTGCATTGTCACGTGATATACATATTCGTGTAAAATTTCAGCTCAATAGGAAATCGGGTAGTGTGTCTAATTTAACTTGCAAGATTTGAACGGAACAAGTAAAAAAGCGTCGCCACGCTAACAGCCAATTTTACCCTCCCTCCGCATTAGATGTTTCACATCAAAAAGGATTTTAATGGTGCGTATCAAAAATATTTATAAGTCACTTTAGGTTAGTAGTGGTTGGAGCCTTACTTATTCCCAGCATGAATGAGCCGGCTCGATCAGGGAAGTACCCTCTCACAGAAGACCTCCTTATTATCCTTCCTATCCTCTCCTTAGTATCCTTTCTACCCTGTCCTTACTATCCCTCCTGTCCATCTCCAATTGATGTCCTTGGAAGTGACGACGCGTGAGTGAAACCTAGTGTTGCTAGCGTCTATACGTTACGGTAACCCCTTTTCATCAGGGGCGCTTTTTTTTTTGTTTTGGCGGGAAAAAAATGTACCTAACCGCACACTCCGTCGTTTGGGGCATCGAACAGGTTAGTGCGGGGCCCTCACTCGCTAAATAAACCAAGTGCCGTCACTCCGCCTTTATTGGCGGGCCACCGGAACCATATTACATTCCTTCAGTGGTCCGCCGGCGGCTTACCCTTTTGGGTACCCTCAACTGAGCGACGCATATCCGCACGCGGAACGTCGCTCCTTCGCGGGAGGCACCATCAGGAGAGCCTATGCTTATTTGCCAGTATAAAAAAATATAAATATTTCAGACTGGCTGCTGCCTGCTGCGTAAACCTCGGAATTGGGTCAGTATATTAAAAGCTGTAATACTTTTAAGGTAATTACACTGAAAGCGTGTTTGCTTATTTTTATCTTATCATTATCACGACTGCCTTAGCAAACACTGCCCATTGCTAAGCTTATCTGTTTTGAGCATAATGTCCTCCGCTCCTCCGCTGTAATGATTAAATTATAATGTGTTGTTTATCGCTCAATAGAAACATCTGTTTTTTGTTCATTCTTATCCAACGACATGCCGTTTACGCGTGGTTTGTTAACTAATAGAGTGTAGGCAGTAGAGATAACGGCCTCTCTGATGGTAAGTGTGACTTAGCAATACGAATGAAATGCGATCTCTGCGGAAAATCTGCGGAGTGAGTATCGACGACATAAGAGAGCGACTAGGTATGAAAGAGAGTATTGGTGTAAAGACGCGAAAGGGAATGCTCCGATGGTTCGGACATGTGGAAATAATGTTGGACGAACGGCTAAGAAGATATACAATGCAAAAGTGGAAAGATGTAGGTACACGAGGAGACCGAGACTCAAATTACCTAGACGAAATCGGTCATGTATGGAATTAAGGTGAATTCACGAGTCTCCAAAACCGGCGAGCGTGTTTGAAGAGAATTATGAATGTTGTGGAAGCGAGAGATCTGCAAGAATAGAGAGATAGCTCGGGAAAGATAATGCGAAGTAAGATAATAATATCTTCAGCCCTATGCCAACCCATCAATAAACAATGTGCTATTGTAGTAGGTTAACGGCGTAAGCGAATATGCGACATTCATACAACAGCGCCAATTGTCTTTATTCAATGTCGGTAGGTACGTTTGGAGTGTAAGTACAATAAAATTATAAAGGCCTTTGCTTGCAGCTCCAGCTCCAGCAGGCAAAAGCTAGCTTTAAAGAACTAATTATATGTGAAAGTGGAAAAAGAGAGATTTACTGCAAGCTGGATTTGAACCTGCGTCTTTTCCAATCCGGGGAACTGCTCTGGACCGCTAAGCTATCGCAGTCACCTAATGGTGAATTGGTGACACCCAATCTCCAATTCACGTTTGTTTTTGATGTCTTTTACCTATCGGATGTATTTGCATAACTACTTTTCATTCCGATATACTTAGTAACCTTAAATTGTAATAAACAATTAGAATTTAGACTAAACGAAGGCGCGATTTTCTTTAAATATTGTTTCTTTTTTATTGCATGTAGTGGCAGATGAGCCACGGTCCATTTGATGGTAAATGGTAACCGTCGCCCATGGACTCGACTATACCGGGAGTATTGTCAAGCCGCTGCTCACCAATTCATTTCACAGATATGAAATGAAACATAAACGCTATCTCCTGCTACAGCCAAAACGCAACGATGTGCTTCATGGCCGGTCACACGGGAGATGGTGGTACCAACCCGCTCGGGCCTGATACCAAGTGAGTAGTCCCACCCGGTCCCAGCCCTACCACCTGTCATGCAATGGATGACAATTGCTTACTTCCCTTAGTCGCCTCATGCGACACACGTGGGAAAGAATGGGGTGGTGACACTTGTATTCTTAGTCCGTCACCAAACGGACAAAATGATTGTGTTTTGTATAAAATGTTTGACAGTCTAATCAAGAGCTATTAAACAAAAAGTTCAATCAAAATCGGTTCAGTAATTTTTACATGATGCAATATGGTCTGTGGACTCATACCAATTCCAGGAACGACTAAATCGGCTTACGTATATAGACGAACAGACTTCATAGTAATAATACGGTTTGTTAGTCAGGTGGGGAAGTTCGACCACAGACATGATAGTCTGTCTGTGGACAGTCAACCTGGTAGGCTAATATCCGGCCCGTCACTCGGTATACCATAAAGTCTTATTTCATGAGCCAGAAGTATCATTTTGAACCTTCTGACTTGACTATGACTGGAACGAGCTACCAAATTTTATCTGCAATGGCCGGAAAAAATCTCTGAGGCGTATAGTACTACGTAAACTTCCTAAGTATATGTTTCCTTATTGCTTAAAGCATGCACTTAACAATATACTACATTTTTAAGGTAAGAATTGCTTGTGTACCAATGAACCTTTTAATTCAAGTTGGTGTTTCCTTTGCGTGGCCTCGTCGATACAAAAAAAAACAATTTTATATTAAACACAAAGTGAAAAATGTGAAATCGAAAATAACAGTCAGGAGCAGGATTTGAACCTGCATCTTCTGGATACCGTCCAGATGCTTTACCAATTCAGCCATCCTGACAATTGCTCCTGACTGCTAATTTCGATAACACATTATTAAGATTTTACCTAATAATGACGCAAACCCTTTAAATATTTAGATATTTTTATATATATTTTTAGCATTTGACATGCTTAGCACTATACATTAAACACAAAGTGAAAAATGTGAAATCGAAAATAACAGTCAGGAGCAGGATTTGAACCTGCATCTTCTGGATACCGTCCAGATGCTTTACCAATTCAGCCATCCTCACAATTTCGATTTCACATTTTTCACTTTGTGTTTAATGTATAGTGCTAAGCATGTCAAATGCTAAAAATATATATAAAAATATCTAAACAATTTTATACTTAGATTTAAAACTTACTCTCTTGCTCTATGATCCTAAGACTATTAATTTTTATAAAAGCCTCACAGCCTGCCTGACGGCAAGTGACCGAAGCTTTTAGACGCTATCAACACCAGGGTTATCATTACACAAAGGAAGAATTATCGGACGTGGAGAAGAGGGTGTGATGGTACTTGCCTTCTACGGGTGTCGTACGAAGCGACTAAGGGAAGTAAGCAATTATTTCCCGTTACATTAGGCACTAGGTTTGGTACGAAATGACGGAGCGCGAGCGGATCGGTACACCGTCTGCCAAGTGACGGACCGTGTGTTTTGGTCGTAGCGGGAGATGTCATCTATTCATTTCCATCTGAGAAATGAAATGGTGAGCAGCGTCATGGCAGTATTCTCAGTATTGCAGAGTTTATGAGCGTTTACCACTTACAATCTGGTGGGCCGTGGATTGTCTCACACCATAATCAGTTTAAAAAAAAATCGCAAACGCGCGCTCTTTACTGTATATATGTATCTGTACTATTATACGAGTAAATCTAAAACAGAGCTACGTCTGTACATTTAGGATTTTTGAGGAAAAAATACTGTATTTTGTCGGATGGCTATTAATTTTGTCGGACTTTCCGTTTTTTTTATTTTTGTTCGCTCATCATGCGAAAGCTATTAGAAGGATTTTAAACCTTTTTTCGTTGATAGATTTTGATTAGGCCTAAAAACTGGTATCGCTTCATCCCGCTACTATATCGGGAACTTGAAATATAACTTTAAAACTAGCTTTTACGTGCGATGGAGCAGCGGGCAAAGGCTAACCTATCTACCTGATTAAAAACTTAAAGATTAAAAACAAGTTTTGTTAAAGGTTATCGTTTAAACATACATATTATTAAGGTCGTCAACACAATGATATCCGAACAATCTTTTAACAAACTAAATACATAATAAAAGTCGTTTAATTATCTGTCAATACGCGTTTTATTGTTAAAATGAGCGACCATAACTGCTTCGTTTTAGGCACATGCGGGTGGAATGAACCATCGGTCGTCACACCCGACAGACGAACCATTGTAGCCGCACCACGATATACTTACATTCACACACAGACATAATTATAAGTACGTGTTGTAATAGTGTCTCATCATATTTGTTATATCAGACACTACCAAAGCCCCGTGGTAATTTAATAAAAGAAAAACCTACTTATTTTTTTCTAGAATTCTTTTATATTTCTTGCTGAAATGAGATGTTAATCTTAATAAAAATGTCTGCCTATCCTCCTATAGTATATGTAGCGATCCTCGTCCTCCTTACTAAATGTTAAAATTGAATTAGTTTTCGTTTTTTTCCTCTATTTTTTCATAAGTATTAACTTGTTTTGATAATATAAATTATGTTGAAACATCAATTTCTACTTACTTTTTTCTTAAATTACAATCTTTTATTGAAAATACCTCTTTATCAGAATAACGAAAATTATCTATCGGAAATACTTTGAAATAATTTTAGCAATTTAGTAAAACTGTCTCTCAAAGTAAATCGGTAAAAAATTAAGAGATAAAATATGTAGTACCTTTTACGCTTTGTAGTCGTTGAGGTACTAAATAAACATTCTGTCATCACCCCAAACGAAAAGAACGGGAAACTAGAAACACACAAGTACTTTGTCCGTATGGAAGGGCTAAGAATACAAGTATTATTTATTTCACGTGGGAGTATGAGGCGACTAAGGAAATTAAGCAATTATCACCCATTCCATTAGTGGTGGCTGCTGGGAGAACTCATTCGTTATCAGGTCTCCCGTGTGACCGGCCATGAAGCACGAACGGGCCCACTGAAGAAATAGGTATACCTTGGACGCAGGAGTAGATAAATAATGATTACAGCAAAGCATATATTCTTAATATAATATATATGTTATCATTACGGAGCGTCATCAAAGTTTACAAAACCAGCATTGATAATTCTAAATATTATTGGTTTATTGAACCGATAAAAACATAACAACGCGTGTGTTTTTAATATTCACTTGCAAAACTTTGTTCTCCATTGTATTCGTTATTAATGGCATTGAACAAAATATAAGTATTCATGTAGGACGTGGCCACTGTACAAATACAAATTCAAGCAAACTGAGCATGAAGCACAAAGGCGAATGTTGCAATGTTCCTTTTATCAAAAAAAAAATAAGAAGACAGTAGAGACTTGCAAAATGTATTTAGCTTACCACTAGAACAGAGAAAGAGAGAGGAATCAATATGGTAGTATAGGAGATACTTGCTGATTCAGTATTTTTTTTTATAACTAAAGACAACTCCCTGGGAATATTTCTTGTATCGCAGGGGACTTTACACATACAAACATACAATTTCAAATACACAAAGTACACACAGGCTCAGAACATCTATTTGTGGATCACACAAATAGTTATCCTGAGTGGGAATCGAACCCACAACATTCGAGCATCCAGTATCTAAACTACTCCGCCATCTGTGCTGTCAGTATAAATCGACCAACTCAACTAAGGACGGTGGTATACTTAGGCCGTGTTCCCACTACGCCGGACCGGCAGATCTGATGTGGAAACCACACACCGGACAGAGTATTCACAATACACCGGATTCCACAAGAAAATCGGACTGTCAAGTACTCACCTCAGTTAAATTTGGACCTGCGCGCACAATGGACGACGAAATTGTTGTTGGTCATAATAGAAGGCAAAATAAAAGAAAAAATTGGGTACCTACATCTTATTTTACGGGAAAGATTTTCACGAGGAACATTTGAAACATTAATGGGTGAACTTAGAAGTGACGAGAGAGAGGGGAGCACGGGTGCTGCGAGCCAGATACCGGCACAAACTCGTTCACATTACTCCGGTCCGATGGTTCTACAGGCACTTTCGTAGTGACAAAACACTCGGTAAAAATGCCGGGCTCGGCAAAAATGCCGGACTCAGGATAATGTAAATAGCTTTATATAAATTGTACAGCCACTAGCCCTTCCGGTAGTTTTACCGGCTCGGCAGATCTGCCGGTCCGGCGTAGTGGGAACCCGGCCTAAATTGTTACGATTAGTACTGTGAGTGAGAGCGCTGGGAACCGAAACCCCTCTTTATTATTCTTCCTCTGCATCTTTCTCATCATGTCTCTTCTTACCTTAAGTATTTTTTATTGTCTGTGTGTCTCTCAGTCTGTCGGTCTGTTTGTACCGGCTAACTTCCAAAACGGTTGGACTGGTGGTACCGAATGATAATATCTTGTAAATAGTGAACTTCCTTGATGATTTCCATGACGGAGTATTTATCAATGACGGAATTCAACTCACTGTGATAATAATTTCTCAAATATTCCTTATTCGAGATAATAGTCATAAATTAACCACGCATAAACAATTACCGAGAGGTCAGTGTTATTACATTAATTATAGTAATTACTGGGCCCCAATAAAAATATTTTTAAATAGCCAGCCTTAATTTAACTAACGATGCCTTAGCGAGGACGATTAATTAATTAGTAAATGGGGACATACTTAATGGCGGCTACGGCCTCCAAATATGTCATCATCAACCCATTAGAGTACTGTTGGGCACGAGGCTCGGTTCGGGCAGACTTCAGTTAGCTGTCGATGAATCTGTCATTCTTTTGGTAATGATTTCTAGTGGTCCACCAATATAGACAGAGTGTCAGTGGAGTACTCCGTTAACCTTATACATTTCTGTAATTCTCAGTAGACATTTTTATCAGAGAGTGCACGTTTTCATCACCATGTAAACTATGTACGTCAGTAGAATGCTTCGTTAACCTTATACCAAAATGTATAAGGCCTTATACCTTTCTAGTAATTCTCAGTAAATTAATAAATTTACTGGATTATGTGACAGGATTTCAACCGCTCGCCATGACGTCTCGCCAAAAACTCCGGCAGAGAGTGAGGGCCACAGAGTACAGACTGTCCTGCTCGTTGCCGATTTAAAGATTGTGGTAAGAACATTTTTTCCGCCTTATCAAAAAAGTTGCCATAATGTTCTCATTATGCTAGGGGTGGAAGAACTAATGTAAGTATAACTTTATGATATTTTTATATATGTATTTTTTAAGCATTTGACATGCTAAGACAAATACACGTAAATTTATTTTAGCTATAACATAATTTTCGCACTTTGTATTAAAGTAGGTAGGTATAGCTTTGTTTCAAGGGACACCTTTTAGCACGTATACTAACGGGACGCCCTACGAAAGAAAAAAAGGGAGTATGTTCTCCACAGTAAATACTGACTGCCTGTTTGAACTAAGGATATAAGATCTCAGATTTAAAGCCTGAATGGAGCAAAAAATTTACTATCTTTTCCATCAGAAAAAAATAAGGGGAGGGGGCTAGGAGTCTAGTTCACCTAGTAGCCACCGAGACTAAGTCTAGCGCAAAGTGGAGGCACCTAATATGCTTACCCCTTTCTAAGAAAGATGTAAGGCACCTAACTCTTAGAAAAAAACTGCACTAGATAATCAACCTTAGGTAATGATGGGAGACTTTAAGCTATTGATTATACATATTTAAGCCTACATAGAATTAACAGGCCTAAGCCACTAGATTCAGAAATGTGGACTGAAAAAATAACAGTCCGTCTTGTGTCTAATCATAAGCTGATTCCTATAAGTAGTTTCTTCGTAAACACAAACTAAATAAAGAAAGTTCACATTTATAATATTGAAATAATTCATTGTCTTCCCTGTAAAGATCCGACAGGCCCGGCAGCTGTAAAGTTTAAAGTGTTCTTTATCTCAATATGTCAAACAAAATAAGTATCATATATCAAAGTGGACGTATAAAATGAAATACCAGATGTAAGAAGATAATTAGTCGTATTTCTCCCCTGGAACACAATGAATGATATGAACCATTCTTTTAGGTTATATTTTTGGCGCCAAAGTCATTGACTCGTCCGCCATTACGCCCGCCGTTGTTCTTTTGTTAAAACAATATCAGTAAATTGGTCGTAGTTTCCTTGAGGTAGTTTTTTTTTTGCGTGGGTGTAAATGCATTAAAAATGTAATTGATGGAGTTAATAAATTAAAATGAATTTAAATATATTTATATATGTAGGTACATACTAGGGTTGCCACCCGTACTTTATTATAAAGTATTGTACGTTATTTATGGTAATTGTACTCTATACTTTATGAGAACAATAAAGTACGCGAAAATACTTTATTTCGCATGATTGCCCAAAACAGAACGATAGAGTTACTGGGTTGAATGACGGTATCGATTGTTGCCGAATAGGTTCCCTCTAGAGTGGCGGTCGCCTCGTTAACGCTCATTTTTAAATGCAACCTATCCTTTATAAACATTGTCATTTTGCCAATATCAGTATCAAAACTTCTTGTTTGTTTTGTAATTTGTTACAATTATATTCAAAATTTGTCTTCACCTGAACTGACTAGTATAATTAATTTTAATTACACAAGCTAGTTATTTGCCATTAAAAAATAAATTTAAGTAATGTCATATTTGATAATTTTGTTGACTATATAAGTGGAAATTTTAAATCTGCTAAAACTTAATAATATGGACTGTCTTGTTCACAGTTATCTTTTAAAATTTTGTTGGAACAAGTGATCCACCCTCACTTCGCATAGATGCAATTGCAAATATCTTTAGGGTTTTTAAAGAACCACTGAAGGAATGTAATATGGTTCCGGTGGCCCGCCAATAAAGGCGGAGAGACGGCACATGGCGGGTTTCTTTAGTGGGTGAGGGCCCCACACTACCCTGTTCGTTGCCTCGAACGACGTGGTGTGCGGTTAGGAACATTTTTTCCCGCCTTAACAAAAAAAAGGGTTTTTAGAGAACTACATCTCTCTATTGCAACATTTTAAATTACTACTGCTAAAGTGTAGTCAGCGTATGCCTCAAATTAACTTAATTAAAAACATTTAATTTCTCTACATAAAAAAAGTATTCAATTTTTTTTTGTTTAAATAATGGCTACTCGGTTTGATTATGTGCCAATGACTTATTTAAGGTATTTTTCTTCTTCACAGGTAAGTTTAATTCATTAGTCGAAGTCAAAGTCATTTCTAGTTAGTCATAGTCAAATCAAAGTCACGCTACAGCAAAGCGGTGGCGACTTTACTGAAGCTTCTATGGAGTTTTGGAGGCAACACGAAAAAATCAAGTTCTGCCGCACTACATCACTTGCCAACACTTATGCACCTACACAAATAGTTAATAAGCAAAAGGCCACCACTTTTACCCATAATACTCGAAATAACACAAGTTTATGAAAATAATGCAAAGCGACGACATGATCTTCTTCGTGTTTCCAGCCAAGACTGAGTATTCAATGTTTTCCATGAACCAAGTTGGTATACAACCTTTTTGGAACTCTGTGAAAGCCAGAGGTAGCTTCACAATATTTCATCGTGTTGATTGTTACATGTTCTTATATAAGCGAATACATAAGGAACATTGAGGCTGCAGACAAAAACATTAACAAAAAAAAACTAGACGTCGCGGGACGTCTAGCAGATGTGAAAACATCGAAATTATTTTGTAGAAATAAAATGATCATAACTCGTCAAAGTACTCCTCAAGACGAATCAGACGAGTATAAACTCGATAGGGTTGCGTCGTTTCATAACAGAGTTACTGTGGCCAACTTCCAGCTCCATCTTCAGACCATGGATACCATCTAGAGACAAAGTACTCGTCGTCAAGACAAATCATACGAGCCCAAACTCGATGGAGTTATGTCGTTTTATTACGGAGTTCCTATGGCCACCTTCTAGCTCCATCATCAGACCCTGCATACCATCTAAAGACAAAGTACACATCAAGACGAATCAAACGTGTCCAAACTCGACGGGGTTGCGTCGTTTCATTATAGAGTTACTGTGGCCACCTTCCAGCTTCATCATCAGGCTTTGGATACCATCTAGACACAAAGTACTCGGCAAGACGAATCATACGAGCCCAAACTCGATGGGGTTGCTCTATTTCATTATAGAGTTCCTATGTCCACCTTCCAGTTCCATCATCAAATCAGCTCCATGTCATCATTATATTGCATTGTCACGCGATATACATATGCGTGTAAAATTTCAGCTTAATCGGAAACCGGGAAGTGTGTCAAATTTAACTTGCAAGATTTGAACGGGACAAGTAAATAAAAGCGTCGCCACGCTAACAGCCGATTTTACCCTCCCTCCGCATTAGATGTTTCACATCAAAAAGAAAAACAAGTATAAACACGTATAATAACTTTACGTCGTTGTCGATCTAGTTCAGTAGGTTATCAGTAATTGCGCATTTAAGTGTTGTTTTAAATCTGCTATTTTATCGTGTACTAGCGAGCTCGATTGGCTTTGAGTAAACAGTATATTATTAGTCACATAGTCACATACCACTTGAAAAATTCTAAACAAAACCCCTAGTATAGAGTTATAGAGTTTACCATAGTGGTTGAATTTACCTTGTCATCTGTTACATTTTTTAAAGGTTTTGGCGGGAAGAGATTTACCTAGTCGCATACTCCGTGGCTCGCGGCGAGGAATATGTTAGTGTGAGGCCCTCAAACAAAGAGTAAAGTAATACTAAGGGAACCCTCAAACCTCAAATTTGCCGTGAGCCCTCTCTCCGCCTGTATGTGGCGGAGATATGTTACGGATACATAGACATAGTAACGTATAGATCAACAAAGCGTGTGAGCGAGAAGAAAATCTTATACAGCAACATAGCAAGATGGAAGAGGAAAGCAAATCTAATGTCATTATAACCCATTTGAATGACAGGTATTCTACAGTCTTCTAGCTTGAAATTAGCTTCGCGGTTTTTTTATTTATTTGTGTTATAAATCTTGTTTATTATATGATTATAACTATTAAATACAATGGTTGTTTGTTCCGTGAGTGCCTGTGATGTAAATCATGCAAACAATCCTGACAATTGCATGTTTCAAAGGTAAGTTCTCAGGATGTTATCACAACTTAAATGCTTTTATTTTAGGTCATAATTACTGATATTTTCTGTTTCAGTTACAAATTAATTTCAATTTCATTGTTACTGTTTATATTTTACATAGAAATATGTCTGTAACAATACATATTTGCAAGATTTTAGTAGAAAAGTTTTTAGGTACATATACACTAGGGCTTGCCTTTATCGACAAGGTGTATTGTCGATATTTATCCTAAATGCTTGGAACATTTTCTCCTAACACATTAATGGAAAAAATGCAATAAAAGTTACTTACTTACTTACTTACTACTTACTTATCATCACGCCATTTCTCTTGCGGGGTAGGCAGAGAGAACAGAGTGCCAAGAGGTTCTATTCTTGCATACATCTCTCGCTTCCTCAACATTCATAACTCTCTTCATACACGCTCGCCGGTTTCGGAGACTCCTGACTCCACCTTCCTTCAATACATGACCGATTTGGTCTAGATAGGTGAGTCTCGGTCTCCCCCTGTACCTACATCCTTCCAATTTCGCATTGTATATCTTCTCAACCAGTCGCTCGTCCGGCATTCTTTCCACATGTCCGAACCATCGGAGCATTACCTTTCGCATCTTTACACCAATACTCTCTTTCATATCTACTCGCTCTCTTATTTCGTCGTTACGAATGCGGTCAGTCAGCCTCACTCTACAGATTCTCCGCAGAGATCGCATTTCGACCGCATTGATTTTACTCTCATACTCCTTTTTGCATACCCAACTCTCGCTTCCATACAATAACGTTGGGAAAAAAGTTCTACAGCAGATATTGTCAATCAAGTTTATAATTCCCTTATAAAATGCATACTTAATATCGTTGACTGACGTTGCTGGTGAAATAAATAAAAACCAATTAATTATATTTGTTTTATATTTAATTTGTTTCATTACTTGAAGATGATTATTTGAATGAGCGAGTTCGTTAAAGAAACTGATTTGTTTTATCATTTTATCGATAGTCAGTCTAACTCTTAAAACTTACATCACTATCCAACGCCACATTAACAAATCAAAATTGGTTACGCGTTATCGAGCTGTCAGGTGATCTATACGTTACTATATTTATGTACGGATGCCATTTCCTGTGTAACACTTTTTGCCCGACTATGGCGAAGCTAAAGTAAGGGTTATGTTATGATTTTAGCAGTCTATTTACGTATGTCCTTCGAAAGCGCCTAAACTATTCATCTGATTTTAATGAAGAAGGCGTCAATTGATTTGTTACTATCGCTCGGGTATACGCTACATTTTAACGACTTCAACGATAGTTTGATTCTACCACGAAATTAAATAAATTTTTCATCAAGAGGCCATTTAGATAGGAAATGCTGGCTCTTTCAGAGAATCCCTTCACTCTACGAACTCAGTACCCGAATAATGCTGACAAGATATGCATTTACATTGTCATAACGTTTATTAAGCATTAAAACGAAAAAGTATAAAATAAAAAATAAAGTTTAAAATCTGTAATCCGACTACGGAAATAAAAAAAATATCTAAAGAGTACGAAACAAGAAAATAGTTTAGACAGAAATCAAGAAATGCATACGTACAAAAATGGTCAAGGTTGTGGGTGTGAATGGTGTCTGAAACACCTACAAAATTATAGTGGCATATTTATTATAAACATGCCACCATGGCTGTACGTTAACCATTTTTGTTCTTATTTGTGTAATGTGGAAAAAGATAACTTTTAGTGCGAGCGGGATCCGAACTTGCGTCCTGCTTAGCGGTTAGAGCACTTCCCCGGATTGGAAGGGACGCAGGTTCGGATTCCGATCGCACTAAAAGTTCTCTTTTTCCACATTACACAAATAATTTGTTCTTTAAAGCAGCTGAGCATGCCAAGTGCTAAAATACAGATCAAAAATTTTTGTTCTTGTTTCGTACCTACATTTTAGGTAAATTTTTTATTTGCGTAGTCGAGTTATGGTTTTTAAACTTTATTTTTTATTTCCCCAACTCTCCCGTTGCTCCGCGATAGGTTCCTTCTTAGACTGAAAGGGACTTAGATCCTCCAGGACGCTAATGGGGGACAGTCAACAAGCCAAAAGTTGTTTAGTCAATATTTAGATATTTTTATAAATATTTTTAGCATTTTACATGCTTAGTTAGCACTATAAATTAAACACAAAGTGAAAAATGTGAAATCGAAAATAACAGTCACGAGCAGGATTTGGACCTGCATGTCCTGGATACCGTCCAGATGCTTTGCCAATTCAGCCATTGTGACAATTGCTCCTGACTGCTAATCCGTCCGAACAATAAAAAATAGTCCAACGTGTTGTGAATTTTAATTGCAAAATTAAACTTACTATAATGGATTAATGCATGTAAATGCGTTCCGATAGAGGGCGTTGGTCGTTAAGACAAATGTGATAAGGAGATTGGGTATGTCTAAAAGATAGTACTGTAGCTCAGTGGATTAGAGCACTTCCCCGGATAGGAAGGGACGCCGGTTCGATTCCCGCCGGTACTAAAATACTCTTTTTCCTTATTCACAAATTATAATTAATACCAATTATTTATAGCGTAATACGGTACACCCATATCACACTGCTGTGTGCAAATACTCATAAATAAGTATATAAAAAGGTAGTTTTTAGATGACAGATTTATTTTTAAACATATTAGATTTTATTGTCTGAACCAGGTAAGATTATAACAATTATTAAGGGCGCACATAGAAGTTCACGCCGGGCGCATTAAAGGCTAGTTAGTCACCTCGTACGACACCCGTAAGAAAGAATAGGGTGGTAAGAGGGTACGTGTATTCTTAGTCAGTCACCACACGGACAGAAGCATCTGCACCATAAACAAAAAAAAATAGTTCAACGAAGTAA
Source organism: Leucoma salicis (assembly GCA_948253155.1). Taxonomy (NCBI): domain Eukaryota; kingdom Metazoa; phylum Arthropoda; class Insecta; order Lepidoptera; family Erebidae; genus Leucoma; species Leucoma salicis. Next base: position 3,182,554 of record OX411820.1, on the reverse strand, counting down.
ATTATACGAACCAATGAAAACATATTCCTCACGATGTTTTCCTTCACCGGACTGTGAATAAATACGAACAATCGGAGCATTAAGTGTTCAAACATATTTGTATAAGCAAGCCCAATACGTGATGCAGGTCACGTTAGTATTATTGCATTGCAATGTTGGTTTTTTCGTGTATTGATGACTCAGGCTCAATGTTATTGTGTCAACGATTCAATTTATCCAATACTAGCGACCCGCTCCGGCTTCGCACGGGTGCAATAACCTACCTACTACAGAATGTCCTTATGAACAACGTTTACAGCTTTTTTGTCATTAGACAATACAAACATGTTTTGTTTAGAGGTTATGAAAGAGCGACATATAATTGAACATGAGAAAAACACTCAACGCTCAAATCTTAGCCCGCAACGTTGAAAGTTTGACCTTGCGATTTAGGGTCATTGCAAAAGATGTCTTTACCGGAAATTGTAGGCGTTTAAATTGGAACGGTAAATCTGATGGTATCAGAGGAATTCGGGGAATTATTACGTCTTCTCCGGTACCACATCCGGTGAGTATTGTGCACTCTATTATGAAAGTTTTCAGTGATTTTATCAGCAAACGCGTGCCATTGCAAAGTTTAGGTGGTTTCAGGTTTCTTAATAAAATAACAGGACAACCTACTTTCAACACCATTTTATGAGGAGGGAGCCCAGATGGGTTCAAAGAATTAAGAAATTCTGTAGGAAAATGAACAGCTTTTTCCAAATCGCGAACAGTAGAGTAGTATATTTGCGTCGGCGCATCAATCTTTGAAAGAATCAAGTTATTTACCTTATCTACTTGTTCGTTAGTTGGTGACAAAATTGCTCTTTCTTTAAACCAAGACATTAGACATTGTCACCACCGAAAGAATGTAACATGGTTCCAGTGGCCCGCCAATAAAGGCGGAGAGACGGCACACGGCGGGTTTCTTTAGTGGGTGAGGGCCCCACACTACCCTGTTCGTTGAACCGAACACCGGGGTGTGCGGTTAGAAACATTTATTCTCGCCTTAACAAAAAAAGAAGGATAGACATTGTTAATCAATTCTTGGATGTTGTCTATCAAATCACAAAGGCTTTCTAGGTTAATCCTTCCATCACTTTGTGTTAACTCTCCATTGCCAACTTTTAGCAACATCTCTGAAAAAAGTCTGTTCTCACGTGAAGACAATGAAACCCTCATATTAGTTTTAACTCTTATAGGCACGCGCCGCCGCCGGAGCCGGGCCGGTACCGCCGCACCGCTATGTCCCTGCATTTTAAATCTGTAATATCTTCGGAAATATTCATTTAAATTACATGCTGTACAGGGCCATATTGATCTATATTAAATGGACAATGTATTTAATGTACTTAATTGGATAAGTATTAATGCTGTATTGCTTAAAATAAAATTGCTTGCCGTGTGGGGCCGGCACCAAGAATAGCTCCACCCCGTCTCTTCCTATGGGAGTCGTAAAAGCCGACTAAAGGATTACCGGGGGACCGGGCAGCAGCGTTCCCCTGTGTACTAAAAACATCCACTGCGATCGCCAACCCGCCTGCCAAGCGTGGCGATTATGGCAATACCCCCCCATATGAGTGCACACACACACACATCGGCCCCCAGTCACGGCAGCTCCGCTATTCCGTGGCCTAACGGTAGCGGGCCCGGTAACGGCGGAGCAGGGGGTGCTAAGAATCTCCGGTCGCGATCCGGCTACCAGAAACGACTTCTGGCCCTGGTAACACACAACGTCAGGACACTGAGGACTGACGAGAGGATCACCGCGCTGGAAGAGGAGCTGAGCAAGATCCGATGGGACGTTGTAGGATTATCAGAAGTGCGAAGACAGGGTGAGGGCACGATAATCCTCCAGTCGGGTAACTTGCTCTTCCACCGGGAGGGCGACCAACAGTCCCAGGGTGGTGTCGGGTTTATCGTTCGCAAGTCTCTCATAGGTAACGTAGAGAAGATTGAGAGTGTGTCGAGTAGGGTAGCGTACCTTATACTCAGAATAACCAAAAGGTATTCGCTGAAGGTCATACAGGTTTACGCACTGACCTCGACACATTCCGACGACGAAGTGGAGGCCCTTTACGAGGACATCTCGAAAGCCATTCACGCGTCTAAAAGTCACTTCACGGTGGTTATGGGAGATTTCAACGCAAAACTAGGCATAAGGAGAGACGATGAGCTGAAGGTGGGGCAATATGGATTTGGGCAGAGGAACCACAGGGGCCAGATGCTGTCTGATTTTCTGGAGAAGGAAGGCCTCTTTATGATGAATTCCTTCTTCAGGAAACAGCCCCAGCGAAAATGGACCTGGATTAGCCCTGATGGTTCAGTGAAAAATGAGATCGACTTCATCTTAACGGACAAACGACAGATATTCAATGATGTCTCAGTGATCAGCAGGATTAAAACTGGGAGTGATCACCGCTTAGTTAGAGGCATATTGAATCTAAATATGAAAGTCGAGAGGTCACGCTTGATGAGGTCTACGCTCCGACCAACACGTGCTCAATACCAGAACCCCGAAAACTTTCAGCTCGAACTACAAAATCGCTTTCAATGCCTAGACGAGTGCGATTCAGTGAACGATATGAACAACAGGTTCGTGGAAACTGTCCAAGCGGTCGGGTCGACCCTTTTTAAGACCAGTCGCGTCAATAGGACTCAAAAGCTTTCGGACCAAACTCTTAAGCTCATAGCGACACGGACAGAAATGACGGTGCAGTCTTCGGCTGATTGGTCCAATCAGAGGCGACTAAACAGACAGATCTCCAAGTCTATGCGACGAGACATTCGCCGATTTAATACCTTGCGTATTAAAGAGGCGATAGAGCGGAACCAAGGTTCCAAAGTGTTCGCAAGAGATCTGTCTGTTGGGAAAAGCCAGTTGACCAAGCTGAAGACCAATGATGGTACTGTTGTTTCTTCCAAAGATGAGTTATTAAGAGAGGTCCACGAGTTCTATGGACAGTTATACAGATCCCAGAACCCTGTTGTCAGCTTGGTCCATGAGCCCAGATCCAAACTAACTCGGCACTATACCGAAGATATCCCGGACGTCAGCCTGTACGAGATCAGAATGGCTCTCAAACAACTAAAGGACGGAAAGGCACCGGGAGACGACGGAATTACTATAGAGCTTCTGAGGGCAGGCGGAAAGCCGGTCCTCAAAGCCCTTCAGAGGCTATTCGATTCCGTCGTTCTCGGGGGCGACGTTCCAGAATCGTGGACCAGGAGCTTGGTGGTGCTGTTCTTCAAGAAAGGTGACAGAACCCTCTTGAAGAATTACGGACCCATCTCGCTCTTGAGCCATGTCTATAAGTTGTTCTCGAGGGTCATTACAAATCGACTCACGCGCAGGCTTGACGACTTCCAGCCTCCCGAACAAGCCGGTTTCCGAAAAGGCTATAGTACCGTAGACCACATACATACGCTGCGCCAGATTATACAGAAGACCGAGGAGTATAATCGGCCTCTGTGTCTAGCGTTTGTGGACTACGAGAAAGCCTTCGATTCGATCGAAACTTGGGCGGTGCTGCAATCCCTTCAGCGGTGCCAAATTGACTATCGATACATCGAAGTGTTGAAGTGTTTGTATAGAAACGCCACTATGTCTGTCCGAGTTCAGGACGAGAGCACGAAACCGATCCAACTGCAGAAAGGTGTTAGACAGGGAGACGTCATGTCCCCGAAACTCTTCACCACTGCATTGGAAGATGTTTTCAAGCTCTTGGACTGGACCGGATTAGGCATCAACATAAATGGCGAATACATCACTCACCTTCGATTTGCAGATGATATCGTGGTCATGGCAGAATCGCTGGAGGACCTTGGTACCATGCTCAACGACCTCAGCCGTGTCTCCCGACTAGTGGGTCTAAAAATGAACATGGACAAGACGAAAGTCATGTCTAATATCCATGTCATTTCAGCACCGGTTCTGGTCGGGAGCTCGCATCTCGAAGTTGTCGACCACTATGTATACCTGGGACAAACTGTCCAGTTAGGTAGGCACAACTTCGAGAAAGAGGTCGATCGACGAATCCAGCTCGGCTGGGCAGCGTTCGGGAAGCTGAGGGAGATCTTCTTGTCCAATATTCCACAGTGTCTGAAGACGAAGGTCTACGACCAGTGTGTGTTACCAGTGATGACTTACGGCACAGAGGCGTGGTCTCTGAATGTTGGCCTTATGTCAAGACTTAAAGTCGCTCAGCGTGCTATGGAGCGGGCTATGCTTGGGATCTCTCTACGTGATAAGATCCGTAATACGGAAATCCGTAGGAGAACGGGAGTGACCGACATAGCCCGCCGGGTCAGCATGCTGAAGTGGCAATGGGCAGGCCACATCGCTCGACGAACCGACAACCGTTGGGGAAGAAAGGTTCTCGAGTGGCGACCGCGTAACGGACGGCGCAGTGTAGGACGGCCTCCCACCAGGTGGACCGATGACCTGGTCAAAGTCGCAGGCAGCCGTTGGATGCAGGCGGCACAGGACCGTTCACTGTGGCGTTCTCTTGGGGAGGCCTATGTCCAGCAGTGGACGATAAAAGGCTGATGGATGGGATTGCTTAAAATCACCTCGTAAATAAGCCATTTTTCCCGTAAAATGTAATGGATAAAAAATGATTATTGTGGGTTATCCTAAAGAGATAGACATACACCATCGGGGACTTTTTTGTTGATCTTTTTAAGGTATACAATACTGTAGTACATTATTTTGATTTATCTCGTGGGGTTCACCCAGCGTTTGCAATGTAAGCGCAAAAAAAGTGTTTATTTACGACATCACATTAGAAACTTCTAAATTTATCAATGTTCCCCTACAATATTATGCATGTATTATACATGTAACCTTCCTCTTGAATCACTCTATCTATTAAAAAAAACGCTTCAAAATCTGTTGCGTAGTTTTAGTAGAGTCTCACCACCATCCATCACAGTTAGCTACCGTGTCTAAATCTTTGTTTCAGAGAGCACAAGAAATCTGCGATGAAGAACACCTGGCTGGGGAGTTGCAGCATGTAAATAAAGTTTTACATGCTAATAAGCTGCAGGTTCCAGGCCGCCGTCACAGAAACCGAGTGAAGCCACCCACAGTTGAGCGCCTCCCTGCAGTCCTACCCTATGTTAAGGGAGTCACTGACAAGATTGGCTACATTCTCAACAAAGCTTCAATTAAAACCTACTATAAGCCACTCAAAAGAATTAGTCAATTTTTACTACCAGTCAAGTGCCATATACCCTTACAGGATGCAGGAGTGTACAAGCTGGATTGTGATTGTGGTCTCTCCTACATTGGGCAAACAAAGAGATCCATAACAACTCGGATCAAAGAACACATAGCTGATGTGAAGCACCGTCACTATACAAAGTCTGCAATTTGTGAGCACACACAGGACCACACCCACCATTACATCAGGTTTAACAAACCTCAAGTCCTCGCAAAAGGACATCGATATCGTCTTAGAATGATACGTGAGGCTATTGAAATTAAGAAACATTCCAATTTCAATAGAGAAGACGGCTGGGTCTTACCATCTAGCTGGAACCCTGTGATAGGCCTCACCAAACATAATACAAGAAGGCACACCACAAGATTGCAAGACACAGTTAGCGCTTAGATAAAACCCACAGTAGTGATTAGTTAGTATTTTCCGCAAAAATTTAATAATCCATAACAAGTTGTTGCCTACTGAGTTTTCTGGCCGGATCTTTCTCAGTCAGGCCACGTTCCGATCCGGTGGTAGCTTTTTAGTCTTAGCTTCTATTAAAATCAATATATTTAATAATAGAAACTAATAATCAATATTGTCTTTCTTAATGGTAGTTTTTGATTACTTAAAAATTTTAATTGGTAGTTTGTGGTAGAATTTTTAAGCACTAAATATAAACAAAAATTTTAAAACTTAAAGGAGTATTATACTTATTTTATTATACTAGCTTAAAATCTCATACATTGTAAGCATAAAACTTAGAGTAGATATTTTTAATTGTGTTTCTAAACGAATATTATGTGGGTTGAAATAAATAAACAAAAAATTTGTAAAATCATATTACTGTGGGTAGATGAAACCGTTGAAACAACATAATTATCAGCTTTGGACATCTACCATCTAAGTCCACCCGTGATCATAAATGCTGTAAAGTATTCGAAACGTCGGGATAGCATAAAAATCAAGTAAACGCGATAGATTCCGTAAACATACTTAATTTTACAATTAAGATTTTACCTAATAATGACGCAACCCCTATAAATATTAAGATATTTTTATATATATTTTTAGCATTTGACATGCTTAGCAACACATACATTAAACACAAAGTGAAAAATGTGAAATCGAAAATAACAATCACAATTCAAATCCTGCTCGTGACTGTTATTTTCGATTTAACATTTTTCACTTTGTGTTTAATACTATGTAGTGATTCAATCACTCGGGGATACTATTTAATTGTTAATGGGTACATACTATGCTCGGGATACTATTTAATTGTTAGTGGGTACATACTATGCTCGGGATACTATTTAATTGTTAGTGGGTACATATTATGCTCGGGATACTATTTAATTGTTAGTGGGTACATATTATGCTCTGGGATACTATTTAATTGTTAGTGGGTACATATTATGCTCGGGATACTATTTAATTGTTAGTGGGTACATATTATGCTCTGGGATACTATTTAATTGTTAGTGGGTACATATTATGCTCTGGGATACTATTTAATTGTTAGTGGGTACATATTATGCTCTGGGATACTATTTAATTGTTAGTGGGTACATACTATGCTCAGGGATACTATTATTAGTAGGTATTAAGTTAAATAAATGAGATTGAATTTGACTACACAGATAGTATAGGAGTGGTTTAGATATTTATCAGAAGTATGAATTTTAATTGCAAAATTAAACTTACTATATTGGAATTCATATAAATGCATTCGATAGGCGGCGTTAGTCGTAAACACATTTAAAAGCAACTTTGAAGTGGAGATTGGGAATCGCCGTCGGTGACTGCGATGGCTTAGCGGTCTCTACTAGAGTATTTCCCCGGATTGGAAGGGATGCATGTTCGAATCCTGCTCGCTACTGCGGTTTACTAACCTCTCTTATTCCACTTTCACAAATAATTGGTTCTTCAGAAGTGTTGAGTGTTGCTGGTTCAATAACCCAATTTTTGACAATTCTCTTAATTATGGTTGCTCAGAGTCTGGGTATATTTTGTGTCCTCCACGATTCCAAGACCCAAGAGCAGAGTTTGATCTTTAAAAAAATACGTAAATAGGTACTAATATTTGACTAATATAGACTACCTTTGTGGTGCAGCGGTAGTGTAAGCGACTACTGATCATGAGGTTTCGGGTTCGATCCCCGGGTAGGCCAGTTATTAAGATTTTTCTTAAAAACAAAGAAAAAATTCTCAGTAGCAGGCCGGAGTTTAGAAATGTGCCCGATAGACATGAATTGCCCCTATTACTTGGGACTTAAACATAGCTGGCGCATCGTGGGTGTGAAATACACCTCTGCCTAACCCTTCGGGATTTTTTATTTTTGTGTTCAAGGATGCAGAGCTAATACGACTGTTTTGCACCTGAATCTGCAAACAACAATGTAATGTGCAAATGGCAACGATCATTCCCGCCAGTGTAGAAGTAGCTAAGATAGCACATAAATTACTATATCCACTTTAAAAATAACTGCTTTATCGTTACTTATGAGGCAACCTAACCAAAATATGTACTCAGTGGTAGAGACTTACTGATCCCAGCATGAATGGGCCGGCTCAATCGTGGAAGTACCACCCTGCCACAGAGGATCAGCGTGAAACAACGGTAGGTACTTCTGCCGTTGTGTTTTGTATGGTGAGTGAGAGTGCTGGAGGTTTAAAACCCCTTCCTATCTTCTCATTCTTATCCTTCCTATTCTTTCCTTAGTATCCTTCCTTTCCAATTCCTATCACTTTTCTTAAAGAAGGCGATGCGCGAGTAATGCCTTTGATGTTGCTAGCGGTAACCGTTTATCATCAGGTAGGTCGTATATTGATTTGCCACTCACGTATTATAAATAATAGGTGAGGACAGGTAGGATCTTTTACAGGTAGGATTTTTAGAAATTATGTGTGTAGTAGCTTTTCCCTGTGAATTCCGTTGCGTGGACTTCTAAATTCAAATTCAAAAGTGAAATACACGTATTCCACAGGAACCTGCAAATACTCTATGTGTTTAGCCAGACTGTATATATACATTCAGTCAAGAAAATCAACGTCTGCAACTGAAGTTAACATTGCAAAAGTGAAGGAATCCATCAGCCTTTCGACGTCCACTGCTGGAAATAGGCCTCCCCAAATTGGGGGTATAATGCCGTAATCGCCATGCTTGACAAACGGGTTGGCGATTGCAGTGGATGTTGTTAATACTCGAAGGAGTGCTGCTGCCCACTCTCCCCGATATTCCCTCAGTCAGCTCTTACGACTCCCATGGGTGGACAGGGGTGGGCCGGCTTTAGAATTGTCCCACCCCCCCTCTCTACCCACGGGAGTCGTAAGAGCCGACTGAGGGAATACGGGGGAGTGGGCAGCAGCACTCCCTCGAGTATTAACTACATCCACTGCGATCGTCAACCCACCTGCCAAGCGTGGCGATTACGGCATTATCCCCCATGACGGGACCGCTTGTTGTGGCGTTCTCTTGGGGAGGCCTATGTCCAGCAGTGGACATTGAAAGGCTGATGGATGGATGGATGGAGTCCCAAAAGACCTGAATTTTCTCCAAAAAATCAATCGCATGAGAGTCGCTGAGGACATGCTAGAACGAGTCAATTCCGACCCAACATTCATGAAACGCATTGTTACTGGTGACGAGATGTGGGTTTACGAGTTTGACATGCAAACTAGTCAACAAGCTTCGGAGTGGTGACTTCCAACTGAACCGAAACCGAAAAAACCAAGCTAAAGTCGATCAAAAGTCAAAGTCATGTTGACTGTTTTCTTTGACAATCGCGGTGTTGTGCACTTGGAGTTCTTGCCAGAAGGTCAAACGGTAAATAAAGAATATTATTTGAGCGCTATGCGGCGTTTAAGGGAGCAAATTCGACGTAAAAGGTCAGATTTGTGGAAAGAAAATTCTTGGATTTTGCACCACGATAATGCGCCTTCGCACAAGGCCATCATTGTGAATGAATTTTTGTCCAAACACTCAACAAATACCATCGAGCAACCACCATATTCACCAGATATGGCTCCAGCCGACTTCTTTCTTTTTCCTAAACTCAAATAACCACTTCGTGGCACCCGTTTTCAATCGGTAGAAGACATAAAGGAGAATTCGCGGCGAGAACTGAACTCAATTCCGGCAACAGCGTTTAAAAAATGTTTTGATGATTGGATTATTCGTTGGCGTAAGTCTATCGTTTCTAAAGGAGCATACTTTGAAGGTTATAAAATAAATTTGGATGAATAACAAAAATTTTGTGTATTATTGATCTTTTCCCGGTACTTTCTTAACAGAGTAGTATTTATTATGATACCTATTCCATTTAAATTCGGTGCTCCAGTTAAATGGGTGAGGGTCTCACACTACCCTGTTCGTTGCCCCGAACCACGGGGCGTACGGTTAGGTACATTTTTCCCGCATTAATAAATAAAAGCGTCGCCACGCTAACAGACGATTTTAACCTCCCGCCGCATTAGACGTTTCACATCAAAAAGGACTTATAATTGTCTCAATCTGAGATTTCATTTCAAGGCTTGTAAGATACTGTCTAACTACCCACGGGCCTTCTCTCAGGGCAAGGTTTTAAACCATAGAGAAATAGTAGGTATAGCTTAGATAAAGAACTCTTTATCCGGCCGGCGGCTTTTGACGGGCCTCGTGGCGTGGTCGGTAGTTTAACCGACTTGCGTGCACGAGGTCGTGGGTTCGATTCCCACTCAGGACATTTATTTGTGTGATTAACACAGATATTTGTACTGCGTCTGGGTGTTTTCTATCTATTATATGTATGTATTTACAAAAAAAAACTAGACGTCGCGGGACATCTAGCAGATGTGAAAATATCGAAATTAATTTGTAGAAATAAAATAATCATAACTGGAAAAAGTTCTCCTCAAGACGAATCAAACGAGTATACACTCGATAGGGCTGCGTCGTTTCATTACAGAGTTACTGTGGCCACCTTCCAGCTCCATTGTCAGACCCTGGATACCATCTAGAGACAAAGTACTCGTCAAGACAAATCATACGAGCCCAAACTCGATGGAATTATGTCGTTTTATAACAGAGTTCCCATGGCCACCTTCTAGCTCCATCATCAGACCCTGGATCCCATCTAAAGACAAAGTACTCATCAAAACTAACAACCGTGTCCAAACTCGACAGGGTTGCGTTGTTTCATTATAGAGTTACTGTGGCCACCTACCAGCTTCATCATCAGCCCCTGGATATTATCTAGACACAAAGTACCTACTCGGCAAGACGAATCATACGAGCCCAAACTCGATGGGGTTGCGCCATTTCATTATAGAGTTCCTATGTCCACCTTCCAGCTCCATCATCAGATTAGCTCCATGTCAACATAATATTGCTTGCCGCGCGATATACACATGCTTGTAAAATTTCAGCTTAACCGGAAACCGGGAAGTTTTCCAAATTTAACTTTCAAGATTTGAACGGGTTAAGTAAAATAAAAGCGTCGCCACGCTAACAGCCCATTTTACCCTCCTTCCGCATTAGATGTTTCACATCAAAAGTAATATAATGTATTATATCTGTAATCTGGTACCCATAGCACAAGCGTTAAGCTTAGTTTGGGACCAGAGGGCGTTGTGTGAAAATTGTCCGTGAATGTCCGTCCGTGTCCGTGAATCTAAGAAGTATAGGGACTATACAATACTCTATGATCTCGGTATATTGATAACACATTGAGATAGAAATCTATTTACAACTCAGTGCGATAACATGACAAAATACCTGGTTCAATAACAACTTCTAATCATAATCATAATCGATTTATTGGTAAATAAAATTTACAAGTCTAATATCTAATATGTATTACAATTACTGTTTATAAAAACATGTTACATTTATAAACATGTCAGACAGCACTACGATTACAAAAATCGTTATTATTGCATAAAAAAAAAGAATTTATATATGAAATTATTATTAAATTTTATAGAATGCTTCGTTAACCAAACATGCTCTTTACTTTATCTTCTATGATGGTGATCTTTTCGGTAGGCAGCCGTGATAATATAGGTATAATAGAAACTATTATAATACTTATGTAAATATGATTGTGTAATTGTCTAAAAAGGGATCACGACTCCCATTAATGGCGACGAGCACTCACAAAGGCGGGATAGTAAGTATACTAAATAAATATGGTTTTGATAAAATGATTGATTATTTATCATAAGATTTATATATAATAATGGATCAATTACGTCATTGATAACGACTCTGCAATCTTAATCTTAATAATTCTATTAATAAACGTCACATCAGATAAGTTTCAAGTAAGAATAACTCTGCAAGTACATGTACTTTTTAACTACATCGAATACAAATACTGACTCTTCGACGTTTGGAAAAAATAAATTGATCTGTCACAGGACTCCTGGCAGATGTGAAATTTTTGAAAATAACTATTAAAAGAAAGAGAGAAAGTTGAATTTTTGAAAATAACTATTAAATTCAATTATGTATGTAAATTAATACATAAGCATTAATTAATACATAAGCATTATTATAATAAATTCATTCACACAAATACTGATAAAGCTGTGAAAGCTAACAAATGTTCAAATCTTTTAAAAAAAAGTAAAATTAAAAACTACAAAGAGTAAATTGCTAGTGGCCTCGATGTATCGATCGATTTAAAGAATCGATAATGGCTGATGGCATTGAAATACGGAATTATAAAAAAAACATAGGTATTTGATGTTCTACCATAGCATCTTTATGTGACAGAAATATAACTCTGGAAGTTCTTTCTTACTTTCTTTATTATTAATTACATTCCACTATGTACTTTTCCAGCCTAAACAAAACAAAACAAAAGTATCGTAGTACTAAGGTTTTTTTCGTTTTCTTTTTTTTTTGTTTATGTGGGAAACGGGGCAACGAACAGGGTAGTGTGGGGTCTTCACTCACTAAAGAAACCCGCCATGTGCCGTCTCTCCGCCTGTGTTGACGGACCACTGGTAGTAGGTACTAAGGCGCCAATATTGGCTGCAATGGCATGTGTTTCAAGTTTTATTCCCTTAGATGCCTTCAATAAATGGCAAAAGATATTTCGTTATTAAGCGGACACAAACGAACGATAATACAAATATCATACTTCATACTAATATTATAAATGTGAATGTAAGTTTGTTTGTTACGCTTTCACGTGAAAACTACTCAACCGATCATCATGAAACTTTGTACACATATTCTCGGAGGTATTAGAAGTAACATAGGATACTTTTTATTAAAAAAAAATGCGAAAAATAAAAAAAATTGTTTGGCACAAAATCTCAAAATCTAGCAACTTCAACGCCATCTAGCATTTCAGTAATGAAGTTCCAACCCCGAGTACTGTAATACCGTTGCACTGTATTACCGACAATTTCAAGGGTTGCTTTATTTATTTTTATGAAATTACTCACGGACGAAGTCGTGGGTAACAGCTAGTAATTAATAAAGTTTTAAGCATACGTCTATTGTTCACAACGGAGTCAGGCTAGCACGCTACCAAGTTGGCAAGCCTCCTTGAAATCCTTAAAATACAGCTTATATTTAGGATACTGTACAATATTCTAGTTGTTCTTTAGCGCCTAAGGAAGTACGCAATTATCATCCATTGCATTACTGGTGGTAGGGCTGGGTACCAAGTGGGAGTACTAGCTTGCTATCGGGCCCGAGCGGGTTGGTACCACCATCTCCCGTGTGACCGGCCATGAAGCACATCGGTGTGTTTTGGCTGTAGCAGGACATAGCCGTTTATTCTTTCATTTCATATCTGTGAAATAAAATGGTGAGCAGCGGCTTGACAATACTCTCGGTGTAGTTGAGTAGGTACATGAGCAACGGTTACCATTTACCATCAGGTGGGCCGTGGCTAGTCTGCCACCATACGCAATTAAAAAAAAATAACTAGACGAATCGTAAAACTACAGAAAGGACGTAGAAATGCAGACAACCAACCTTGCGAAAGGGCGACGAGTTAGAAACATCGCGTTACAACGACCGTTCGCAACGGCCTCTACCAAATCAATGACATGACATTATAAAATGTACAAATTCCTGAAATTACAAAGATACTCTGTGGTCAATGCACCTCTGCCGTGATAATTTTTTTGGGGTTTTCGACATTTCATTATACATACTTATAACATTGAATTTCTCTACTATACATATAAACCTTACTTGAAAAATGTCTAGATCATCGTGAAAACCATCTAATCTTTTCAGTAGTTTAGAAGAAGTAAGCAGAGAAACCGACAGACGATAATTATAACACAGGAGAAACTCATTAGACTAGGAACTCTTTTTTTGAAGTTATACTTCTTTTGGCGCGTTAGGGAAAAATTATGAGAGTAAATTTTTACGATGCGCGCGCACACTGTCACGACCCTTAAGTTAGTTATAGTCAACATTTTAGTTTTTTTGTGATATCTAAGTAAACTTAATTTAACTAGATAATGAATGCGTTATAATAAAACTTTCAATGTATTAAATACCTTTTTTCTATTGTTAGTGTCGCTTTTTCTACAAACGTAGAGTAAAAAAGATAATTTTTTTGAAAAGATTTTTATCTTGTTACGCTAAAGAAGTATAACTTCTAACGCGTGTACACACACACACTTTTTTTTTGTTTATAAAGGCTACTCGGTAGTATGTGCCAATAACTTTTTTAGGGTATATTTCTTCTTCGCATGTAAGTAAGTTTAATTCATCAAACAAGTAACAGTCAGACTTATAAAATTAATCATAGTCAAGTCAAAGTCATGCCTCAGTATAGTGACGGCGAACACATTAATACTTAAAATAACACAAGTTTTGCAAAATAATGTAGAGCGACGACATGACCATTTCAGTCTTAACAGTACTTGTCCATCAAAAACTTCCTTTTTAATTTGATCACATGAACAAGGCTTTGCCAACATCTTATCGTGTGATAATGCTATGTCTTATGTTATCTATTACATTGTATTTTAATTAAAGAATGTGCAAATTTTTTAAAGATAAAACATTATTACCTCATAATGTTAAATCTTTAAATCTAAAGTAGAAAAGTTTTAGCTGGTAGTAGTTTTAGATGGTGATATCAAATCAATGATCGACTAACCAGTAATAAAGAAAGGTTCACGAGTGGCGACCATGTTTGGGACGACATAGGGCGGCCAGCTAGCTGGTAGATCGACGACCTGGCCAAAACTGGAAGTTGCAAGTAACACGGCACATATGTCCAATTGTCGACGATGAAAGACGGACGAATAGTTGGTCTGTAGAGTCCCTGAATACTTTATAAGTGTAACTAACAGTTAACACCTACGTTTCGCGACATAATAAGAATGAGAGTTTACGTTTAGTTAATTTAGCCTTAGCTCATCTATCATAGATTTTTTGCCCTCGTAGGTTCGGGCCTCCTCTCATAGTTATAAGAATTTAGGACATAGTCCACCACTCTGTCCAGTGCGGTTTAGCGGAATTCACAAGCCGTCATGAAAATCTCCAAGGATGCAGGTTTCCACATGATGTTTTCCTTCACCGAGCAGTGATAAATTCTAAACAAATACACACATAATTTTGAAAAGTCTCAAGAAGTCAAAGGTGTGTGCAGCGGTGGATTTACACTAGGGGCAGTAGGGGCGAGTGCCCAGGGCGGCAAATTTTTTAGGGCGGCAAAATTTTGATAGTTAATAAATTTTTTTTTAGTCTTATCAAGATTGCTCAATATAATTAATTAATTCTATTAACCCTTAATTGGGGGCGCCTTAAAAGTAGCATAAGTGATCGCGTGGGGAGTGTAGCACCCCACAACTAGTTTATTAAAATAAAATCATAAATCGATGCAAAATTAGACTTCAATTAATGAAAATATTTGAATTGCATATTAATCAACGTTTAAACCCCTTTTTAATATATTTTTAAATAATAAAGAATAATTTTTATAAATACTTGTTTAGATTCATTCTAGTTAACGTAAAACGATACAATTTTGGCAGACTACGATCATATGATCATTACACACGTGTTTAGACACTTAGAGCATTCAACTTTAAAGACATCTAAAACAAATGTGAAGTGGAGATTGGGTTTCACTATTAGGTGACTGCGATAGCTTAGCGGTTCAGAGCACTTCCCCGGATTGGATGGAATGCAGGTTTGACCCTGCTCGCAGTAAAGCTCTCTTTTTCCACTTTCACATATAATGTGTCCATCCAGTCTGTGTTTTAGACAATAAATAACAAAGTTAACAATTATTCACCTACCGGGAAATTTAGTCTACACAAACAGTCACCTGGGGTGTCGTGCACCCCAAACATGCTCTCTAAGCCCAACCGTTCACGCTCTAACACCGTTCGCGACTAAATTGTAAACGTCGAACGTGCTTAGGAAGCTACCTAGAAGACCAGCGCGGCAGCGCCCTAAATTAAGATTTTAAGAAGTTATTAGCCTCGAAACATGCGTTGGGGTGTATGACACCCCACGCGCCCAATTAAGGGTTAATTAATAATTTTCTGTTTAATTGATAATTCAAGAAATTCAATTCATCCATTACCTATTAAATTTGTGAATTAAAATTTTGGCAGTTTTGGTAAAAATTAATAATCAAAATGATTTAATCAATTTATTTCCTTGGAGACTTATATATTATTTTTTCTATTTTCTGGAATTAAAGAAATTTAATTACTTAGTTTTTGAAAAATTGAAATGTTTTTTTGAAAAATTGAAAAAAAAAACGTATTTATTTTTTGCATTTTTCAAAACTAATCAATCAATGAATTTAAAAAAAATGTTGATGAAAAATAAAAAATATAAATAAGTAAGTAAAATTCCAGTATTGGGGCGGATTTTTGTCGGGTGCCCAGGGGCGGCATTAAGTTTAAATCCGGCCCTGGGTGTGTGCTGTGCAAGATGTAGACCGAGGACCGGGGATCGAACTTGATACCACTATCTATTGCAGTTCTTGGTTTTACCGCTATCTTTAGTTGCTTGGTTACCATAGTAGCAGCATATAAGACAACTTATCAATAAGAAATCAAAGACAATACAAACAGTTTTACTTTGATAGTATATTTCCATAAGTTACTGCGAAAAGGAGTCCATAATCTGGAGCTACTCTGTTTTTTTTTTTTGTTAAGACGGGAAAAAATGTGTCTAAATAGGCATTTGCAAAGATGCTTTCCCACCTAAAACTGAATTGCTATTTACCAGTACCATGAACTGTCAAAGAGTGGCTTCTTTGAAAAAATATCACGTTGATAGAAAGAGAAGTATATGCATACCAAATGTGTACTCTACATTTGGTATACATATATCTCTTTAAAGACGCATACATATATATCGAATCTAATTGACTTATACTTACTAGAACACTCGGCTAATTGATCTGATCTGTAATTGGCGCTCATGACATAATTTAAGGTTGATATACAACTTTAATCGAAAGAGAAAAATGACTCGCAAATACTTCCTTCTATCTATTGACAGGACGACTTTGTCCTTGTCTCTTGCTCTATGTATATAAGATCTCTATGTCCATTTCAGGTGAAAAGTTTATGTAATTTATAACTTAACATACTGACATTAACCTGTCTAATGTGAACTATTATTAACCACTTAGCTAAGGAACGTCGTTTGAAAATACGTTGTTTACTTATCCAAATAGAATAATTAACACCGGTTTATTTCGGCGTACGTTGCGTTGTTACTTACATCTAAAAATATCAAGAGATAAACGATGTACTCAAGCTATTTTAGTTGTATATAAACAATAGTAGAACAGAGTTTGGATTGATTTTACGCTAAA
This sequence comes from Leucoma salicis, assembly GCA_948253155.1. Classification (NCBI taxonomy): domain Eukaryota; kingdom Metazoa; phylum Arthropoda; class Insecta; order Lepidoptera; family Erebidae; genus Leucoma; species Leucoma salicis. Next base: position 3,165,519 of record OX411820.1, on the reverse strand, counting down.
AACTTACTTAAACTCTTACACGATCAAGTCTACTCTAAAGATCTGTACTAACGTAGTATCAAACTATAATATCATAATGCCTAATGCCAGTAAAAAAACTATATTCAACTGGACAGGATCAAAGTACAAGTTGAACTTTAGCCAAGAAATGAATTAGTATTCTATCAATTTACATTGTATATGTTGCCAACATTGTGAATGGAACGAAGGTTTATTATTTCTTCTAAATTCAAAATGGCGGGTTGTTTATGTGACGTTTTTCCGCCCGTTTCTCGCCCTATATAATTTAATTCTCTATTAATACGCACTTGTTTATACACTCCATTTATTCATATACCTACTTTTCAAGTTCATAAACATAAATAACATTAATCTGGGGCACTAGTAAAGGCTAGTTAGTGCCTGAACGACAAACATCTAGGATAGCTTACGTATCTAATGTAAGTATGAGGCGACATTTTCACGGGGTGGCACTAGAAAATACGCTTCTAGTTATTATAATTTAAAAAACATATAAATTAGATCAGAGGTGGTTTGCTCAAATATGTATAATGAAATTGGAACTCTTGGCATGTGACCATGAACTAACCCAAAATTACGACTTCATCTTAATATACCTATATAAATCTTCTGTGCGTGTATAGGACTGAACTCCTCCTAAACGGTTGGACCAATTTTGATGATTTTTTTCTGTGTATGTTTGAGTAAGTATTGGGATGGTTAAGATTCACATTTGGACTCGGTAGATGGCGCCACGATAGGATTTAAGGATTTTTCTTCTTAATTTTTTCTAATGTAACAACAAAATTTCCCACACAAACAACGCCATTTTTTTTTAAGAAAATAATCTTTAGTAGCTAAAAAAATTACTCCATCCAAACAAAATGCCAATGTCCGGACAGGACAACGTTCGGTTTTGTTAGTATTTATAATATATATCATAATATATTATACCAGCGAAACCGCACGTTGTTGCTTTAAATATATCAGACAAAATTACAGTATACCTAAAACAAAATGGTTATGTAATGGCTACCAACAATAAGTAAGTATAAAATATTATAAGTGTGCGTATCAAGTATCTATGTGTGTGTGTGCCACGTGCGCGCACGCAACTTGAAACAACCGCTTTGTCCTGACGAACAAAGGGCTGGGATTGCGCAGCGCTCGAACAACATCGATTACATTGCCTATTTCTAATACAATCGAAGTGCGTAATTAAACTACAATTACGTATGTCATTAATCGTTATCGATTTTAATTAACTAATAAGTAGGTACTTACGTCACAACCCTTTACTGTCCCGTGCAGTGCGATAGGCACGGATATCTTGACTGCACAGATGGCGGAGTGGTTTAGATACCGGCCTCCCGTCCGAGTTTGGGTGGGTTCGATTCCCATACAGGGCAACTCTTTGTATGATCCACAAATGGTTGTTCTGAGTCTGGGTGTACTTTGTGTCCGTTAAATTATATGTTTGTAAAGTCCCCCGCAATGCAAGAATTATTCCTTAGTAGTGTTATCAAAGAAAAAAATCTTTTCAGATTCAATCAATCAATCGATCATTTATTTTGTAAATAAGGGTAACAATATGGGTTTAATTGATCAAGAGGGATGTAGGTATAGTTCACCATACTGGCTCAATGTAGTTTGGCGTAGTGGCGGAATATTATCATTCACCCTCACCGTGCAGTGACAATATAAACGTATCGCACGTCACCTAGAGGATGTGTTGCAACCAACCAGTAATTCAGGTTTCAATTATGATGCTCCCCATATGCTTTATAGATTCCATGACCCTTTCATCATTTACGAAAATTTGTTATGTTTAATTTCAGCCACTTTATAGACAGTCGTAGTAAGTATTGTTATATTGTCTGTGGTAATGCAAACAAGAGCGTAAAGTGTGTCACAAGCTTAATAAACAAAGTTACGCGCATTTGCGAAATCCGTAGAAAGTAGCCATCAGGGGTAAAGATAAACAATGTTACGAAGTTGTTTGGTTTCCTAGTTCCAAAGGAGCTTACTAAGTATCTAGTTTCTAGAGATTTCGGTCGAACCTCCTTTTCGTCTATTCTCTGCGGAATTATAGACCTTATAGTGATATTAAAACGAGAGTTCGCCAATTGCAAAACTAAATAAGACGTTCGGTGGTAATATATATACTAGTTTCTGCCCGCAACTCCGTCCGCGTGGACTTCAGTATATAAATATATAACTCTACAGCACACGGATTCTGTCTATGTAAAATAGCTATCGCACGTCAACCATTAATTTTTCCGGGTTGAAATATCTATGTCCTTTTCTGAGCCCCAGACTGTATAGTCTGTATAGTCAAGTTTGTAACTTGACTGTACAGATAACTTACTATATAGTACATAAATATGTACTTATGCAAAATTTCATGATCATCCGTTTATTAGTTACAGCGTGAAAGCGTAACAAACATACAAGAAACTTTAAAGTAATTTAAAGTACAAATTATTATTTGTGAATGAAAAAGAGAACTTTAGTGCGAGCGGGAATCGAACCTGCATCCTTTCCAATCCGGGGAAATGCTCTAATCCACTGAGCTACCGCACCACCTTTCGGCCACACCCAATCTCCTCATCACATTTGTCTTAACGACCGGTCGGGTCGGACGGGTATAACACTAAAGATTGTAAGTAGCTATTAAATAAAACAATGGTGGTTTAGACCTTAGACTACCTACTTCGCTAGCCTAATGTTGTTATAAAGTATTCGAAGAATGCAAACGCCATAAAAAAAACTCGCTCAGAAACAAATACATACACGTATATGATACTTACTTACAATTATTGTACTCACGAAAATTCGCGTCACTGAAAATAATAGTCAAAATGTATAAATTTCTGGGACTACATAAATTGTGCGGCCGTGTGGGGTCGGCTTTAGAATTGTCCCACCCCTCTCCACCCATGGGACTCGTAAAAGCCGACCAAGGGAATAACAGGGGAGTGGGCAACAGTACTCACTCGAGTATTAACAACATCCACTGCGACCGCCAACCCGCCTGCCAAGCGTGGCGATTACGGCGCTATACTCCTAATTTGGGGACGCCTATGTCCAGCAGTGGACGTCGAAAGGCTGATGGATGGATGGATGGACATAAATTGTGGGACTCTATCATGACAGAAGTTTCGGTTGCCTGCTATACCTGCCATCTGCCGTTACATGAGCCTCCAGCACAAACTAAGTAACGCCCAGTTTAGGTATCTGTTTCATCTGGCCAGATCGTTGCTCCTGAACAGTAATACGCGTAAGTCTAAATTATATTAAAGCCTTGCGTATCATAAACCTCTGTTCATACCCCATTGTTACACTGACTGGTCTAGTGTTCCCTTCCACTAGGCATCCTGAGTCAGTGAGGGACGGCATTGAATACGTAGAGTCATAAAAAACATCCAATACACCTCACTGAGCAGTTTAAACTGTAGTCATACTATCGCCCCAATAAACATTGAGAAAAATTCTTAAATCTTTAGTCAGGAAAAATCTCTTTCTTTATTCTGAGACTAAAATGTAAAGCTGAGAAATAACTATTTAAGTGTGGATATTTAATTACGCCTGTGCATGTAAAATACACCAAAAAAAACTCATTAACCCTGACATAAATAAAAAAGAAAGAAATACTGTTTTTCTAATCTACACAAGCGGACAGGAATACGTCGCACTAAATCTATTATATTGCATAACACGTTTAATAATAGACAGTTGGGAGTCGACACAATAGTGCAATGTATCTTCGTGATTTATACTCTGTGTTGAGGACGGTGTTGCCACGCGTTCAAATCAAATGAGACTGAGAAGTGTTCGAATTTTAAATATGAATATTCCATATTCTGGGCTTTGCTGCTATGGATTTGGAATAAGTAGTTTTGACGGTCTTTATAGAAGGATGACCATTTTCGATATCACAAACAATTTATTGTCTTGTATTGACAATTCTGAGCAGCAATCCTTGTTAACCTCGGACCAATAAACATTGCCCGCTGTAACTGAAGTATAAGCACTTAACTTCTATTTGGTAAAGCCTGGCTGAGTACAATAAGTCTAAGTACGATAGTACCTAAACATTAACTTTGTGCTAGGTAGGTATCCTAGTATAATCACGCGTGATCACAGAAATCTCAATAATAAAACTGTAACCTTTCTGCAAGTGAATTTATTAGCTTATTTTTATTTCTTATTAAATTATGTTGGCAGGTGCGTTAGTGTGGATTTTAAAATTAGGCCAATATACATAATAACAGAAATACGTCACTCTATGGCTCATTAATTGTTTCTATGCAAACATAGCTATTGCAATAACAATAAATATCCAAGAAAGTTTCTGGGATAAAAATAAATATATGTCGTTTTCTTCGGACATGATCTGTAAAGTAGTTATGACGTGAAAGAGTAACAAACAAACGCACACTTTCGTTTTTCTAATATTAGTAAGGAGTAAGAAAAAGGACGCAAACATAGCGCAAAATTAATAAAGAATATTCCATCCATCCATCAGCCTTTCAACGTCCACTGCTGGACATAGGCCTCCCCAAGAGAACGCCACAACGAGCGGTCCCGTCATGGGGGATAATGCCGTAATCGCCACGCTTGGCAGGCGGGTTGGCGATCGCAGTGGATGTTGTTAATACTCGAGGGAGTGCTGCTACCCACTCCCCCGGTATTCCCTCAGTCGGTTCTTACGACTCCCTTGGGTAGAGAGGGGTGGGACAATTCTAAAGCCGGGCCCACACGGCTTGAAAGGAATATTAACAATGTAATTTTTTTATACTACGTAGTTGGAACCCACCTCCCACACCTCATGATTAGCAGTCGCATACACTACCGCTACACCACCGAGGCAGTCAAGGAGGTCTCGGGTTCGATCCCCGGGTCGGGAAATATTATTGAGCTTTTTCCTAAAAAGAAAAATTCTCAGTAGCAGCCCGGAGTTCGGAAATGTGGACGGTAGACGTCAGTAGGCTCGCCCCCTATTACGTGGGACTTAAACATAGCTGACGAGTCGTGGGTGTGTAATACACCTCTGCCTACCCCTTCGGGGAATATACGCGTGATACTATGTTTTTTTTTTAGTTGGAAAACAAGCATTCAGCACAGCTGATCATAAGCCTATAGACGCTGAGGCGGAAGGGTACTAAGGAGAGGACAGGAAGGATAATAAAGAGATGATAGGAAGAATAATAAGGAGAAGATACGGAGGGGGTTCGGGCTACAGCGCTCGCACTCACCATACGAAAAACAACGGTAGGAGTACCTACCATTGTTTCTCGCCGATCTTCTGTGAGAGGGTGCTACTTCCCCAACCGAGCCGGCCCATTGATGCTGGAATAAGCAAGGCTCTACCACTAGATTTACGTAAGTTTATATGCCTGCCATTTTTTTTATAAATTCTACTGTTGATCGTTCATTCAAAAATAGCATAAATCCATCAAGTTGATAACGGATAGCCACACAACCCGCAATCCGGCACGTGCGATATCGCTGGACGCAAGCCAATCGATTTTCAAACGAACCAAGCACTAGCCCAGCTGGTAGAGGGCGCATCTGTACAAAATAATATCGAGTTGAAGGTGACCCATAACAAAATTTAAACTTCTCAGAAATCGTCACTGCCGTGCCAGAATGTGAATAATAATATATCAGTGACACAAATTCATATCGATTTATAATTATTGGAAGATTTATGATAATTCGAATTACGACCTGATATAATTATAAGTGGCCGTGTGGGGCGGGCTTGGCCGTGTGGGGCCGACTTTAGAATTATCCCACCCCTCTCTACCCATGGGAGTCTTAAGAGCCGACTGAGGGAATACCGGGTGAGTGGGCAGCAGCACTCCCTCGAGTATTAACAACATCCACTGCGATCGCCAACCCGCCTGCCAAGCGTGGCGATTATGGCATTATCCCCATGACGGGACCGCTCGCTGTGGCGTTCTCTTGGGGAGGCCTATGTCCAGTAGTGGACGTTTAAAGGCTGATGATGGATGGATGATAACTATAAGTTAGTTATTGCCTAAAAAACCATTAACTCGATTTAAAATTAAAATTCTCTTGCCAATAAATTAGATTGCGATCGGTACAGTAGGCATTCATTCAGTAAGTAAACGGACAAGAATGGAATTTATCTACACCACCATCGGTGTAATTTGTGCGTAGTGTGGGCGTTTCCAAATTAACAATCAGGATGTGAAGCTATAATCTATGGTAATTTACTCGTCAGACAAAATCGAATAACACATAAAATAATATTCCAGATAAGTTTTAAATAATCCGTAATAAAATGACAGTGTATCCAATGCCATTATTTAAAAAAAAAAGATGAACGCTTTTGGAGAGACTTAACGTAGTAAAACTTGTTCTACGAAATTTGCCGATAAATTATAATAATGTGATGTTTAAAGTAATTTAGATAAGAATATAGAGTAGAATATACAATACACAAATGGCTGCTAAAGATTGTTACAATAAACGAATTCTTGGAAACACGCTTGTGGTATTTTAGAGGCAATTGTCCTCATTTGGGTATTTATTGCTTTTGTCGAATAGGCCATTTTCGGCAAATAAGTTTCCAATATTAGAAGAATTCTTTTACTTTTCCCTATCTTCGTAATTTGAATTCGGTTTTTTTTTTATATATTACGAGAATGGCAAACAAACATACATCCCAACAGAGAGTAAGCGATTACCGTAGCCTTTAAAGACGCTTACAACACCAGAGACATCATTACCGCGATGCCATATCCAAGGAAAAGTTTAGGAGGTGGATAAGAAGCATACTAAAGAGAGAATAGGACGGATAATAAGGAAAATATAAGGAGGGGATTTAGGCCTCCAGCACTCTCACTTATCATACGAAACACAACGGCAGGAGCCTGCCGTTATTTCACGCTAATCTTTTGTGAGAGGGTGGTACTTTCCCGATCGAGCTCTACCTACCCAATAGTAAATTCTGTACCTCTGTGCTCGTAGTAATAATAATTCAGTCCTTTGCTTATAATCAATTTCTCGGCAGCCAGTACCTCAGCCGGAAGCCACGTGAACCAATACACAACGCAGTGCTTGTGCCAACATTATTATATATGGATGCGAGAGTTAAGTAGGTATGCAAATAGGAGCATAAGATTAAAAACAAAGTGGATCCATCGCGTGCAATATTCGTACCATACTGATACGCCAATCAAAATAATACATTATTTTTTTATCATTTTTCTTGCACGTTACAAGAAACGTGGCCGAGGACAGCGTTTTCTTTGGAATCTTTCCAATTCTTTGAACAATAAGATAATTATTTACTAGCTGACGCCTACAACTTCGTCTGTGTAAATTTCAGTTCTATCTTAAAACGTCTTTATCGGCATTTGATTTAAGTGGATCAAAGCCTATATTCTGCTCTAAGCCAAGCTCTACCCGTGAAATGTATCTATCTACCAGAAGAAGTAAGTGCATTAAACCTGTTCAGTAGTTTCAGAGATGTGCTCTAACAAATAGACATGATGTATAGACAGACAAAAAAATCGTTGTTTTGTTACTTTTTCCATATCATCCTAATAACCCTCTCCATTCCTAATAAAAACCATCAACTGTATATTAACACATCGGGTAGTTATACTGTTTTTTTATAGACTAGCCTTTGCTTGCGGCTCCGCCGCAACCAAAAGCTACTTTTCGGGTTGTATCTCAGGTTCCCGATATAGTAGCGGGATGAAATGTATACCAGTATTTAAGTGTAATCGAGATCTAACAAATAAAAAAAGTTGCGTCTAAATCCGTTCAGTAGTTTTTGCGTGATGTGCGATCAAACAAATAGACAAACAGACAATAAATCTAAAAAAAATTGTTTTGTGTTTAGACACGCCTATATAGCCTATTACAGTCATTTTTTCTCAAATATCTTAAATGTACAGACATAGCTCTGTTACAGCTTTATAATAGTATAGACTAGCTGCTACCCACGACTTTATCTGCGATGAATTTAGTTATTTCATTTTATGCGGAATCCTAATTATATTTCAAAAAAAAATAATAGCCTAAATTATTTCTTATAAAACCAGCTTTGTGCCAGTCCCATCTAAATCAGTTCTACCGTTGGTCCGTGTGGTGACGGACTAAGAATACAAGTGTCACCACCCCTTTCTTTCCCACGGGTGTCGTATGAGGCGACTAAGGGAAGTAAGCAATTATCATCCATTGCATGATTGGTGGTAGGGCTGGGTACCAAGTGGAAGTACTCACTTGGTATCGGGCCCGAGCGGGTTGGTACCGCCATCTCCCGTGTGACCGGCCATGAATCACATCATTGCGTTTTGGCTGTAGCAGGAGATAGCCGTTTATTCTTTCATTTAATATCGGTGAAATGAAATGGTGTGCAGTGGCTTGACAATATTCTCCGTATAGTTGAGTCCATGAGCGACGGTTACCATTTACCATCAGATGGGCCGTGGCTCGTCTGCCACTACATGCAATAAAACAAAATCAGAGATTAGCCTGAATAAATAGCCAGACAGACCGACAGACAAAAATTTTAATAATCAGTATTTTTATAGGTAACATATAGGTACACTTATGCATTTAGTAAAAATCTTTTATTAAATGCATAATCATGAGGTCTCGGGTTCGATCCCCGGGTCGGGCAATGTTATTGAGCTTTTTCCTAAAAAGAAAAATTCTCAGTAGCAGTCCGGAGTTTGGAAATGTGCCCGGTAGACGTCAATAGACTCGCCCCCTATTACGTGGGACTTAAACATAGCTGGCGAGTCGTGGGTGTGTAAAACACCTCTGCCTACCCCATCAGGGAATACAGGCGTGATGCTATGTTTTTTAAATGCATAAAAAAGACATTACTAACTGACACTTTAATTTTATTTATTTGTATAGATCTCTTAAAACCTTTTGGCTCTATTAAATATTATCTCTTATGCTTGGGCCACACTATAATGAGCAACTTCAATGGCCTTAGTCGCGATAATCATTGCGTTAACGCGATAAATTGGGTGGCTACACTGGCTACACTTGAACGTTCAATATCTTTGATATACCGCCACTGGAGTTGTCGCCTAACGTCAAACGGCAATGTGAATGCCGTTGTCGAATTCTCGGAATAAGTCGTGGCTACACCAACCATCCATCATCGCGATAATTAACGGAGTTTCCAATTAGTGTGGCCTGAGAATTAAATTTTTTAGTGGTGGTAGGGCTGGGTACTAAGTGGGAGTACTCACTTGCTATCGGGCCCGAGTGGGTTGGTACCACCGTCTCCCGTGTCACCGGCCATGAAACACCTCCTGTGATTTTGATGGTAGCCGTTTATTGAAATGGTCAATACCATGGTTAATCTTAGTATAGTTGAGGCACTTACCATTAGATGGGCCGTGGCTCGTGATTTTACCAGCAGGTCGGTATAATGTACCACCGAAGGAATGTAACATAGTTCCAGTGGCCCGCCAATAAAGGCGGAGAGACGGCACACGGCGGGTTTCTTTAGTGGGTGCAGGCCCCACACTACCCTGGTCGTTGCCCCGAACGATGGGGTGTGCGGTTAGGAACATTTTTTCCCGCCTTAACAAAAAAAAAGGTCGGTATAATGTATGTAAATACTTCCGACAGATGGCGCAGGCGTCACCCAAGACGTTAAGTATGAATGTAATGTATCGAAATTAGCAGCAAGAATAACAAAATGTAAGCGACGCGATTGCAAACGATAAATACTTTGGAAAATCCAAAAGTACATGCCTCATAATCTTCATTTTTCACAATAAAATTGATTATTTGATAAGTAACTAATAATGTATTGGCCTTACTAAGTAGTTTTCAATAAATTACATAGATAGCACTAATTTCAAAAAATGCTAATGTGTTTCTCATGTCTTATACGCCATTTAGCGCTAATTTTAAGAAGTACTAATATATTGGTCTATAGAAGTAGTTCTACGAAATAAGGTATAGGCTCTATAGGTACACTAAAACCACCTAGTGTAACACTCTACCACTGTGCCATCGAGTCAAGCGTAAATATTCACTATTTTTTGTTGATTTAATAACAATTAAACCACATTGAATCAGACCGTGAAAAGTAATAGGGCTCTATTCGTAATTATACTCAAGTTAAAAAGAAAAAAAAAACTCGATTAGTAAAGTATTTCGGTTGTTATCGTGTTAACATACATTACCTACAACACACGGACGTCCAAGACAGAACTTTTTTTAACTGTTAAAACTAACTAACTAGTTTTAACTAGTTTAAACAACAAAAATGATGATTTTTCAAACATTTGATCTATATTTTAGCACTTGACGTGCTCAGCTACTCTTAAAGTACTCTTTTTCCTTATTCACAAATTATAATTTGTAATATAGATCAAAATGTTTGAAAAATCACGCCATCAAATAGTATGAATTTTAATTGCAAAATTAAACTTACTACATTGGATGAATGCATGTAAATGCATTGCCGATAGATGGCGTTGGTCGTTAAGACAAATGCGGTGAGGAAATTCAGTATTTCTAGAAATGGTACGATAGCTCAATGGATTAGAGCACTTCCCCGGAAAGGAAGGGACGCAGGTTCGATTCCCGCTCGTGCTAAAATACTCTTTTTCCTTATTCACAAATTATAATTTTTACTTTAAGAGTAGCTGAGCACGTCAAGTGCTAAAATATAGATTAAAATGAACAAAAATGGCATCAAAAATATTATGAGTGTCAAAAATTGTGTTTTTTCTTTATATGTGTGTGTATATATTATTTTACAAGTGCCATATATGATAAATAGAGACATTTAAAAAAAAAAAACAGTTGTTCTGCGTAAAATGAGAATAGTACCCACCTCAACGCTTCGCTTATGAGGCGTGCAATAAAAAGTATTGCGTTACTGTTAGAATCATAGATATAGTATATACTCCCGTACGTATATCTATGGTTAGAATAGTAGCATTGTGTTCACCATACTATATAGAGTGCTCATGCGATCCCAGAAAGATTATATGTCAAACCTCAGTTTATTGCATTTACTTTACTTACTATACTTATCATCACGCTATCTCCTTTGCGGAGTAAGCAGAGAAAACAGAGTGCCAAATAGCTCAAGTCTTGACAGAAGAAACAGAGCTGTGTCATTTTTAGTGGTAGAGGCTTGCTTATCCCAGCACTAATGGGTCAGCTCGATAGAGGAAATACCACCCTCTAACTGAAGATCAGCGTGAAACAATGATAGGTACTCCTACCGGTATATTTCGTATAGTAAGTGAGAGCGCCAGAGGCCCAAGCCTTCCTCCCTATCCCCTCCTTATTATTCTTCATGCCCTCTCCTTATCCTTATACATTTAAACTGTGGAGCTGAAGTTTGTTTTTTTTTGTCGTTCAGGGTGAACACTATTATTTCTAGAAGGATTAAAAATTCTAATATATTTTTAGATTTTTATGAAATCTCTAGATTGTCTAGTCTTAAATGTTATTATGCTAGGTCCCTTAGGAGCTGAGCAATTAGAGGGTTTTGGGCCGAGAGATTAGAGCAGTATTATTTGTTTGTTTTGTATTAAATCCACCCATCAGCCTTTCAACGTCCACTGCTGGACATAGGCCTCCCCAAGAGAACGCCACAACGAGCGGCCCGTCATGGGGGATAATGCCGTAATCGCCACGCTTGGCAGGCAGGTTGGCGATCGCAATGGATGTTGTTATACTCGAGGGAGTGCTGCTGCCCACTCCCCCGGTATTCCCTCAGTCGCCTCTTACGACTCCCGTGAGGGGTGGGACGATTCTAAAGCCGGCCCCACACGGCAAACACGGGGTCTAAGGGACATAACAAGAATCAAATATTTCTTTAACGGATTTTAGAAATATACAAGTAGACGCGAACCATATTGTTATTCGCACAAAAATATTGTATCCTACGATGCGCGTCATAGGTTTAATACCCAAACCCATATAGCGCAGTATAATCCATACTTCAACCAGCTATTGATTATTTGCATTAAATTTTAATATACGAAGTGCTATTTGTTATGATTACTTCCATCCAATTAGAACAGTAATTGTTTTAACTCACGTTTGGTAAACAAACGTTGTTGATAAATATTGCAGTGTTGACGACTAAAGCGTGGGCACGGTAGCTACTGTTTGCCTCTATAATATAACGACCCACTTTTGCGTGGCTGTGATTTGACACGCATGAAATGCGAAACTTCGAACACACAGATAGTACAAATTATGTGTGTAATATTGGCTGGAAATAATCCTTTTACTTGACATTACCTGTGCTCGCCTATAGTTAAAAAAGAATCAATTTTTGGCTATAATAGTATCCCGCTATTACCAAAGAATATTTAGTACTTGCTATTACTGCCTAGCAAGTAAGTTTATCGCAGCCCAAATATGTCTAATACATGTCAAATTCTTAGTTGTAGTTGTTGTCAGTGGAATGAAATATTGCTCTGACTATATAAATTTACTGGAGCCTTTGACAGGATTTCAACCGCACGCCATATAACGTACAGTCAAAAACTCTATAATAGAGTCTTAGATAGGTTCTTTATCTAAGTTCTGAGTATTATGACCATAGACAAATCCTCCCGATCGGGGTCTTATAGTTTATCTCGGGGTAGTCGTTTAGTCTCTACTAAGTAAAAATAAAAAGTTAAAGTTCTGTGTTAAATTTTTTAAGACTCACTTTAAAGAATGATCTGTCTAGATTAAATCTAGAATGTAGAGCATATCTTTCGTATCCGTTATGTTATATAATAATATATAGGTACAGGCTCCAATTTAATCGAATATTAGCTGCAGTAGGTAGACCCGAGGCGCACTGGGTCACATTCGTATTCCCTTGTACGTGACCACCACCGTACCACCTCAATACCACATTTATTTTGCAACCGTTAATCGCGGGAGTGCTCTCCGACTGCGGGGTATTTACACCATAGTCCGCTGGTACACTGCGAGTTGGTGGACTTCCCAAACCATTAATAATATATCTCTTAAGTTTCCACGACACTTGTCTTCATTATGCTCTAGTGGTAGAGACTTGCTTATCTCAGCATTAACGGGCTGGTTCAATCGGGGAAGTACCTGTCACCCTCTCACAAAAGATCAGCGTAAAACGACGGTAGGTAGGTACTCTTGCCGTTGTGTTTCGTATGGTAAGAGCACCAGAAGCGCAAACCCCCTTCCTATCGTCTCCTTATTATTGTTCATATCCTCTTCTTAGGATGCTACCTATCATCTCCTTAATACCTTCCTATCCCTTTCCTTGGAGATGACGACGCGTGAGTACCTCTGGTGACGCTAGCGTCTATAGGCTACGGTAACCGCTTACCATTAGCTGTATACCACCCACGTAGTATATAAAAAAATATGCAGTTTAATTCAAGAACAAAAAAACTCATCTATACTATTATAAAACTGTAACAGAGCTGCGTCTGTACATTTAAAATATTTGAGAAAAAATTACTGTAATAAGCTATATAGGCGTGTCTAAACACAAAACGATTTTTTTTAGATTTTTTGTCTGTTTGTTTGTTCGCGCATCACACAAAAAATACTGAACGGATTTTGATGCAACTTTTTTTATTTAAAAGGCCTTGATTAGACTTAAACTGGTATACAGTTTATCCCGCTACTATATCGGTAACCTGAGATATAACCGAAAAACTAGAAAATTATTTGAACTAGATTTTTTTGTAGAATTTATTTAAATAAAACTACTAGACGGATTTTGATGCAACTTTTTTTATTTGAAAGGCCTTGATTATACTTAAAAACTGGTATACATTTTATGTGGCTACTATATCGGGAACCAGAGATATAACCGAAAAACTAGCTTTTGGCTGCGGCAAAGCCGCGGGCAAAGGCTAGAAATTTCTAAAACTCACGTGTCTTGCGATGTCTCGACCTAAAACATATAATTTGACAGTTCTCAGTTCAGTTTTATATATTTACTAAGATTTGGCATTGAATGAGTCATTGTATTTCGGTTATATTTTATTGTTATATATATAAATTGAGTTCAATATGCTAATTATGTGGCAAGCGAAGGTCAACATATCGGTGCCAACGATGCGTCCACCGGATGTCCGAGAAACACAAAAATACATTTTTCATTGATGGTTATCTTGATATTTTCGATATTCCAAGAGATTTTTGTTGTGCCGTTTTAATAGGGGATTATGATTACATGTTCTTTGAATTTAGCTATATATAGCGAATAGCTGTGAAATGGTTGGAATATAAAGAGATTTTCACTATTTAGTAAGTATCATTAACTTTTGTCCAACTACGTGGGGTCTCCGAGTCCAATCACAATGCCTGAAATCTAAAACCCAATTTTTTCCTATTAATGGTTCCCACTACGTACCTACAGTACTTCCTACCTAGTATGCCCAACAGTTCAGTCGCTCAAGGAGCTATGAAGCTTAGGATGTCTTTGAAGGATAGTCTCCGCAAGGATAACCTCATAGAGAACTGGTTACTGACCTAGTTTGGAAGATCAGCAAAGGCTGGCCATATAGATCTGCAGACCGATGGCCGCAGGAGCAGAAAGATCTTCAGGAAAACTTAGATTAGATAACACTTCTGCCGTCCATCACTCGCTCCAGCCCCGAGTTAAATGCCTACCGCTTCGCGTATCGCCCACGTATCGTATCGTCGTATTTAATTTTGATTTTTTTTTTATTGTGTAAATAAGGTACATTTCTTCTCGCTGCGAACAAATGATATTATTATTAGGATTTTGTAGGCTATTATAGAGAGATTTTGGACAAGTTTTAACGTAAGTGATGTTTCTGTCCGTAGGACTAGTATCTATTCTGTGCTTCTGCTCACCAGATAGTCTGGTGATATCACATAAACGGTTAGATTACGGGATGCGACATGGAGAAAATCGGAAATTATGACGTAAATTAGGAGAGACTGGCTGATTGCCTGATCAATTGATTTACCATATTGATGACACCAGATGGCAACTGGTTATGTGATTGTAACACCGCTCGTACGAATTCAGTGTATTGCGGCAGATGTGTCAGGACTAAATGTAGTAGAAACATTTTTGATCTGTATTTTAGCACTTTACATGCTCAGCTACTTTAAATAACAAATTATTTTGTGAAATGAGGAAAAAGAGAACTTTTAGTGCGAGCGAGAATCGAACCCGTGTCAATTCGGGGAAGTGCTTGGAAGGGACGGAGGTTCGAATTCCGCTCGCAATTAAAGTTCTCTTTTTCCACATTTTACAAAATAATTTGTTATTTGTAGTAGGAATATAATAAAGCTCATGTTTTATAGTAAACAAGCTGATCCAACAGAGGTTATGAATTACTTTTTTGTTAAGGCGGGTAAAAATGTTCCTAACCGCACACCCCGTCGTTTGGGGCAACGAACAGGGTAGTGTGGGGCCCGTACCCACTAAATAAACCCACCGTGTGCCGTCTCTCTGTCTGTATTGACGGGCCACTGGAACTGTGTTACATTGGTCAATTGGTCATTATCCTGTCCCCCTGAGTCCAAAGTTGAGACCTCAGCGCACACACCTCTGACTTTTCGAGATTTTCCGAGTTGTGAATATTCAATTATGAACTTGTGAACTGTCAAACGCGTTTAGTTAAAATAGTCTTTAAGTTTTCTGATTTTTTTCCAATTTTTTTATCCACTCTACGTTTTTTGTTACCGTAATCATGAAATGTAGCATACATTATAATCCCGAACCCAGAAAAAGAAATTTAATTCCGGACAAACTTATAACTTTTATGGGATATTTGCAGGCCGTTTGGGGCCGTCTTTAGACCCACTCCTCTCCACCCATGGCAGTCGTAAGAACCGATGAGGAAAACTCAGGGGAGTGGGCAGCAGCACTCCTTCGAGTATTAACTACATCCACTGCGATCGCCAACCCGCCTGCCAAGCGTGGCGATTACGGCACTATCCCCCATTCTTGGGGAGGCCTATGTCCAGCAGTGGTCGTTAAAAGGCTGATGGATGGAAGGATGGGATATTTAGCATTTTTTTTCATAGAAATAATGCTCAGTAGAGTAACGCTATTTTGATCTATGCACACGAAATCACGGACAGAACTAAGTAAAAAAATATGTGGCTACTATCCTTTTTTTTATATTCTACATGGGTGGCGAACAAGCATACCTGATGGTAAGCGGTTGCCGTAGTATAGACGCTAGTAACACTAGAGGCATCAATCGCGCATCACCATCTCCAAGGAAAGGGATAGGACGTGGATAGGAAGAATAATAAGATGATGGGGAGAGGGTTCGGGCCTCTGGTGCTCTCACTCACCATACGAAACACAACGGTAGATACCGTTGTTACACGCTGATTTTATGTGTGAGGGTGGTACTTCCCACCACCGAAGGAATGTAACATAGTTCCAGTGGCCCGCCAATAAAGGCGGAGACGGCACACAGCGGGTTTCTTTAGTGGGTACAGGCCCCACACTACCCTGTTCGTTGCCCCAAACGACGGGGTGTGCGGTTAGGATTTTTTTTTTCCGCCTTAACGAAAAAAAAGGTGGTACTTCCCCAATCAAACCGGCCCATTCGTTCTGGGATAAGCAAGGCTCTATAACTAGAAAACAGTCGAAGCCTTAATCATGTTAAACATAGCATCACGCCTGTATTCCCCGAAGGGGTAAGCAGAGGTGTATTACACACCCACGACTCGCCAGCTATGTTTAAGTCCCACGTAATAGGGGGTGAGCCTATTGACGTCTACCGGGCATATTTCCAAACTCCGGGCTGCTAGTGAGAATTTTTCTTTTAAGGAAAAAGCTCAATAACATTTCCCGACCCGGGGATCGAATCCGAGACCTCATGATTAGCAGTCGCATACACTACCGCTACACCACCGAGGCAGCTCAGGCATCATGTTGGATGCCTATTATCGCAGTTTATTTAACTTTGTCGTAAAATTGTACTTATGGGCCGCTTTATCGGTTGTTTACGTTAATGAAAATAACTGTTGTTAGCATGTACAAGTGTAATATCTACGACGTTGTTTGGACATTGTAGTTTGTTGATATTAACGCCGATTTTTATCAGTTCAATTGGTGTTATTTGATATTTTCAAGCTATAACAATTCAAATAGATTATACCTACCTGTTTATTATTCGGAATTTCTTTAATTTTAAGTTACGAGAAATTTAAGGTACCTACTGGATTACTGAACACATTTAGGTTTATTTAATACAGACCTAACTGCCTCCATCGTGCAGCGGTATTGTGAGCGACTGCTGATCATGAGGTCTCGGGTTCGATCCCCGTGTCAAGCAGTGTTATTGAGCTTTTTCGTAAAAAGGATATTTTTTTGTTTATTGCTTGTAGTGGCAGACGAGCCACGGCCCATCTGATGATAAATGGTAACCGTCGCTCATGGACTCAACTATACTGAGATGATTGTCAAGCCACTGCTCACCATTTCATTTCATCAATATGAAATGAAAGAATAAACGGCCAAAACGCAACGATGTGCTTCATGGCCGGTCACACTGGAGATGGTAGTACCAACCCGCTCGGGCCCGATACCATGTGAGTACTCCCACTCGGTACCCAGCCCTAGCACCAGTCATGCAATGGATGAAAATTGCTTACTTCCCTCAGTCGCCTCATACGACACCCGTGGGAAAGAATGGGGTGGTGACACTTATATTCTTAGTCCGTCACCACACGTATATTCACACGTATTCTCAGTAGCAACCCGGAGTTTGGAAATAGTATATATATTATATAATAGGTAGACAGCAATAGGTTCGCCCCTTATTACGTGGGAATTAAACATAGCTGGCGAACCGTGGGTGTGTAATACACCTCTGCCTATCCTTTCGGGGAATACAGGCGTGATGCTATGTTTATGTAAATACAGAAAGTAGTGTCCTTTCTAAAGAGATATTTTTTATACTATGTGGATGGCTAATAAGCATACGGCTTTATGGTAAGCGGTTACCGTAGCCTTTAAACGGTAGCAACAATAGAGGCATCACTAGCGCGTCGCCACCAAGGAAAGGAACAGGAGGTGGATAGGAAGGGTAATAAAGGTAGGATATTGTATATAAGCAAGGCTCTACCAATAGACAAATTGTGTTATTATTTCATCAATAATAGTTAAATGAATTGAGCAGACTAAATCATTGAAGAGTAAATCTCTTTGACGCAGAAAAGAATGCTGTTATAGAATATAAGAACGTGGAGTTAGGATCGAATTTCAATAAAAAACTTCACACTTCGTTTCCAAAATGAGAAATTCGCACTTTCTGAACAGTGTGTTCTGGCTTCGATTCTTTTAGAACAAAATTATATTTATGCGGTCCCTAAATAAGACGTTATGAATTAATGAATGAAAAGTAAAAAAAACAAAAACAATTTTGTTACCTATCCAATTTGTTGTTATAAATTAGTTATTTTGATGATGTCAGTACCTATATTTCATCACTCAATTTCAACATAAATATATTATGTAAGTAATAATTATATTTACCCTGTTATTTGTAAACATGTGCTCTTGCAAATATTGAGCATACGAGTATTTATTGGCACATTCATGTAAAAAATTAATAGCAGATTAAATAATGAATCCATAGGAAAAATAAAACGTTTTTGCTGCTTGACATGAGACAGGTAGCTTTAAAGTGAGGCAATTGTTTAAATTTTTTAAATCACCATAGACTACCTATTATGGGTAGATGATGCTGATGGTGGTATGGTTGATAATAACTAAACTAACTTATCATCACGCCATTTCCCTTGAGGGGTAGGCAGAGAATGGTGATAATAATCTTTGTAATGTTCTATTTCGACTTTCTACTACGGGGATTTAGTAAATGGAAATAAAAGCTAGTAATGAATGGTATAATAATCTTCATAATTTATTCTCTTTCAATATTTTTTATCATACAATATGGTATTCAGTATAAAACAATATTCTTTGTTAAATTCATAGAAATATATTATTTTAGTATAACTGTTTTCATATCTTTTATAAACTTATAAATTACTGTTAACATTTTGACGAATTCTTTTGTATAAAAATAATACAAAAGGACAAAGCGCGCTTATCTTTACAGAAACTCTTCTCGAGAATGTCGTTACTGCGCGCATAGACACTTATATAATATAGGTACATTATAACAATTCAACTTGTTAATTTGTATTATAATTACTTAAAATAATCTACAGAAGACAACGGTACAGAACAATTCACTGTAGCACATTCATGGTAACAAATAATAAAAACATGTATAGGCTTTTAGTTTACAAAGCGTAGGCACTCGAGATTGCTACTTCATCCTAAAATATAAACATTCTCACTAATAAATACTTCCATCACACATTCATTCGCATCTATCACATATCAACAGTCGTTCAAGTCAATAGCTTTCATGCTTTCACACTAATACCTATATAAAGGACGGCTTCATATTACCAAAGTCACGTCCTCAAAAGAGCACCGGGTCAGTCCCGAGAATCATTTTTCAAAACAGGAAAAACAATTTGCGCGATGCGCGTTCTCTCTCACTCGTCAAGGCACTCCGTTCTTGCATCTCACATACGATCAGTCTTTCACACAAGCACAATTTGTCTTCAAACAAATGCGAAGCGAACAAAGACGTTCCAGCTCCCGGCGACATCGAATCGAATTGTCGCTTCGAAAGAGTTAACCTTGTGCAACAAAACGTGATTCGGAACGTTCGAGTGTTAAACACATGGCGGTCATTCCGCGAGGGCGGCGCAGGCGGAATTTTAATTAGCAGAACATCCGTTCGTGACACGACCCGAGCCCCGATGCGCCGTTGCCACTTCTACATACAATATACTATCTCTCTCGCACCGGCTGCGTTTTGTACCTGTCACAACACGGCGACGGGCAGCGTCTCCGTCTAAATCGCAATAAATAACGACCGTAACTAATTATTAAGATTCTACTGGGCAGAAAAATACAATGCTTGAGCCACAATGGACAATGGAAAACCCCGATTCTGCGAGGCAAGTGCGGCAACATCGCTGAAACGGGCATATCGCCGTAAAACTGGCAACGTCGCTTCAACCTCGTTCAGTTAGTCCATCGGCAAACAAATGACGTCGCAAGAATATCCTTTCTAGTTTCTATTCTAAATGAGACAACCCAATACTGATAAAGGAAAACATTACTTCTGCAACTTACATTGCAAGCTAAAGCTGTAGTTGTGACTCGCTTCTAAGTACATCCCTCGCTAAGCGAACGAAAGCCTCAAAGTCCTCGAGCGGAGGTTCTGCTAGCTCTATTCACTGGCAACCTAATCTCTGAAACTTAACGATACACCCACAACATCCTTATGGTAGCGACTTTAACACCTTATACACTAGTTATTAACTATATATTACACAGTAAAATTAAGATCACAAATCGCTTTGTATGTTGCGTCCTAGCGGGCGCGACTAGCATGGAATGTGGTGCAGCAGCGTCTCAACTCGCTCAGAAGTGCGAGTCGATGTGGCAGCCGCCGTTGGCGTGTTCCAGCACCTGCTCCTTGAGCCGGTGTACGTGTTCCTTCAGCCTCACCACCATCTGCGCAAGCTCCGCGTTTTCACCTTTCAAGATCTTTACTTTATCCTCTAGTTTTGAGATCCGTTCGAGCTTACGGCGTCTGCATTTAGATGCTGCCACTCGATTCCTTTGCCTTTTGCGTTCTAATTTGATCCGCTCTTGAGAATCCATGTCAATAGGTGATAGCGGCGGTGAACTCGCGGCACTGGGCACTGTCTGCGGCTCGTCCTTCACCACGGTGGTGGGGAATCGGTCCAGCGGCCTGTCCAAGTCGGCGTACACACGCCTGCTGAGCGGCGGCGTCGGCTCCGAATGGTGTAACTTGTCCAGCGCCTCGACAAACGGGCGCGCGTACATTTCCTGCTCTTCTGTCGGCGGCGCAGCGGGCGGGAACAACGTATTAGCGCCAGGAGTGGGGGTCGCTGTGGTGATCATGCCATTCTGGATGATCAGCTTTTCCAGCTCGGGCGAACCGAGTTTCAGCATCTGAAGATCTGGCGAAGACAGGACTGGCGCGGCGAACCGCGCACGCTTACTACCCCGTCCCACGTCCAGGGTTAGTGGTCGCTTCAGGTTCTCAACAGAACCGTTGCTGGGGTACTGCTCGTCGTAGAAAGTGGGCTCCATGCCGTTTTGGAAGCGTCGAACCATGTGTTTGCACTGAACGTCTCGGTATCACTGAACTCACTGCGCAAACTTCAAAACTTTCACATGCGGCAACGCACGTCCGACACGGTCGACGGTACACTTGTTTCTAAACATTATTAAGAATCAACCACTGCTTTTATTGAGTGACTCAGATAAGCTATTTTTAGATATCGCGTGATAAGGACGGCCGCTCATTGGTGGAATATCACGCGACATCAAATAACGCTTGCGTGTGATTGGTGATTGGCAGCGTAGCGTAGCGCGAGGCCTCGGCGGGCTGTTTACGACTTCGTGCGATTACCGAGAATCAGCAGAACTGTTTCCATTGCAACATGCACTTCGTGTTGTTACTAAGAATATAATATTATAACCAAAGATTAGAAATATTTTTTATATAGTTTATTACTGGTTATATAAATAAGTATATTTTATCTAACTACATCTTATATGTATGTAACATTTTATTCTTAAGACTAGCTAAAACTTTGGTGTATAAAATAAGTAAGTAATGAAACCTTGGAGAGTTGCTTACCACGTAGGAACACATTGGCAGTGCAACGCGTATGTAATACATGTAAAATTTCTTAAAAGGTCGTAATGTATTTTAATCCAATAAACGCAGGACATGTAAATAATCCCAAAACGCTAATTACACATTATATTGCTTTGTATTGTTGTCTCTTTTTACCCGACTACAGCGAAGATTTTGTCTTCGCTGTAGTTTGGAAGGGCGATTTAAGCAGTCTATGTATGTATATTTGTATTTATCTATGTTTCCCCGTTAGCACCTAAACTATTGATCCGAATTTGATGAATAAGGTGTCAATCGATTCGTTATTATGGCCTGGGTAATAGGCTACATTTTAACCAACTTCAACAATAGCTTTTTTGTAGCGCGGATTTTAAATACATTTTTCATCAATAGGCCATTAAACTAGGAAATGCTGGCTCTTGTAAAAGGGATTCCCTTCACTACGAACTCAACACTCGCATAAAGCTCATGAGATATGCATTTACATTGTCACCACCTTTATCAAGCTTAAAACGAAAAAGTATAAAATCAAAAAATAAGCTTAAACAGTGTACGTAACCCGACTACCGAAATAAAAAAGTGATCCAAAAAGTACAAAACAAGAAAATAATTTTAGACAGAAATCAAGAAATGCGAAAAGAATACGTACAAAAATGCCTGCCTGTATACCACGTGTGTCTGAAACACCTACAAAATTATAATGTCATATTTATTATAAACATGCAGTTTTTGAATATAGTTTTATTTTCTCTCTGTATTGTGACTTTCTTCTCTCTTATGTACGATTATATCATCTCCGCCTGAAAATTCTATCTGCTCAAAAATTTAATTTTTTAACTTTTTACGAATGCATATAGCCATTATACTACATAAATATTTGAAGACAACAAAATAATATAGTTTTAACAATGGAAACGAACAAATTTGGGCGAGGCGCGGAGGCGGGGTAGCCGTGCTATGCAAGAAATATTATGCGGGCGACGGGAGGGGAGCGGAACGCTGATAGTTGTACGAGATAAAAAGAGATCGAAATAAAAATATCTCGCTCGCACGCGCTATAGGATAAAGTCAAACAGTAGGAAAATATAATGCACCTAATATTGCTTTATTTATTACCGTGGACTTGGAATGGTATTGTAAAGTTGACCTTCATTTTTTATAGGCACCGAAAACATAAACATGATATGTATAGAAATATCTACATAGAGCGTCGCTTTAGAAAACCTTTATGGAAATATAATTACCTACATTCATGGACTTAATAAAAAGAATACGTCCATGCCTACATTATAATGGAACTACTCAACAATTTTAAAACCGAATTTAGGAAAATGAAAAACTATGCTCTATGCTCGCAGATCGCAAATAATAGGTAGGTACCTACTTTTATAAAGATTGTTTAGGCTCTATTCATGCATAATTCTGATTTGTTAAACAAAATGACTATTATTATTAGTATGTTGGATGACTTAATCTTTACATATGATCTAATTTCAATAAAATTTGCCCTGTGAAACAAACACTGAAAAAGAAAAGTCAATACTTTTAATAAACTGTTGGTTAAATCCTACCTACAATCGAGATAAATTACAACAATGTGTAGAAAGCATTGAAACTCTTAATTTGAGAGTTCCTGCCAGGAACTTCCTGGTCGTGGAAAGTGTTAATGCAAAGCCTTTGACAACCATCACTGAGCCACCGCCGTAATGAAATATAAACATTTGAATATAGAAGATACTAACATTAGGAGACTAGTAATAGATTAATTATTTGTTATAGGTGTGTATGTAAATAAAATGGTTTAAATAAAAATTTATATTTATTAATTGTCTTTATTGATTGACCACAGATTTAATGTCACACAGTTCCAGTGGTCCGCCAGCACAGGCGGAGGGACAGCACAGGCGGAGAGACAGCACACGGCGGGTTTATTTAGTGGGTGAGAGCCCCAGTTCGTTGCCCCGAACGGGGTAGGTACCTACTACCTACATATTTCCCGCCTTGACAAAAAACAAGGTGTAAGTATTCGTTATTGATTTCATTTTTTATTTTACGCATTCTCCCACCAAGAATAAAATTTAGATGGATCATTACAAACAATTGACCGTGTGGGGCCGGCTTAGAATTGTTCCACCCCTCTCTACCCACGAGAGTCGTAAGAGCCGACTGAGGTAATACCGGGGGAGTGGGCAGCAGCACTCCCTCGAGTATTAATAACATCCACTGCGATCGCCAGCCCGCCTGCCAAGCGTGGCGATTACGGCATTATCCCCCATGACGAGCACACAATTTCAAATGGCCCCCATTTACGACAGCTCCGCTATTCCGTGGCCTAACGGTAGCGGGCCCGGTAACGGCGAAGCAGGGGGTGCGAAGAATCTCCGGTCGCAGAAAGGCTACCAAAAACAACGACCTCTGGCCCTGGTAACGCACAACGTTCGGACACTTCGGACCGACGTGAGAATCACCGAGCTAGAAGAGGAATTGAGCAAGATCCGCTGGGACATTATAGGGTTGTCAGAAGTCCGCAGAGAGGGTGAGGGCACGACAATCCTCCAGTCTGGGAACTTGCTCATCCACCGGGAGGGCGACCAGCAGTCCCAAGGAGGTGTCGGGTTTATCGTTCGCAGGTCTCTCGTAGGCAACGTGGACAGGATTGAGAGTGTGTCGAGTAGGGTAGCGTACCTTATACTCAGAATAACCAAACGGTATTCGTTGAAGGTCATACAGGTTTATGCACCGACCTCGACACACTCCGACGACGAGGTGGAGGCCCTATATGAGGATATCTCGAAGATCGTCTAAACCCTACTTCACGGTGGTTACTTTAACGCGAAACTAGGCAAAAGGACAGACGATGAGTTGAAGGTGGGGCACTATGGTTTCGGGCAGAGGAATCACAGGGGCCAGATGCTGGCTGATTTTCTGGAGAAGGAAGGCCTCTACATGATGAATTCCTTCTTCAGGAAGCACCCCCAGCGGAAATGGACCTGAATAAGCCCTGATGGTTCAGTTAAAAACGAGATTGACTTCATCTTATCGGACAAACGACACATATTCAATGATGTCTCAGTGATCAGCAGGATTAAAACTGGGAGTGATCACCGACTAGCATCTTGAATATTAGCACAAAAGTCGAGAGGTCACGCTTGATGAAGTCTACGCTCCGACTAACACCTGCCCAATACCAGAACCCCGAGAGCTTTCAGCTCGAGCTACAAAATCGCTTCCAATGTCTAGATGAGTGTGAATCAGCGAGCGATATGAACAGCAGGTTCGTGCAAACTGTCCACGCGGTCGGGTCGACCTACTTCAAGGCCCGTCGTGTCACTAGAACTCGTAAACTCTCAGACCGCACTCTCAAACTCATGGAGAGGAGACAAGAAATGACAGTCCAGTCCTCAGCCGATTGGTCCTGCCTAAGGCGGTTAAACAGACAAATCTCCAAGGCTGTGCGGCACGATATTCGCCAATTTAATACTACCCGTATTAAAGAGGCGATAGAGCGGAACCAAGGCTCGAAAGTGTTCGCAAGAGATCTGTCTGTTGGTCAAAGCCAGTTGACTAAACTGAGGACCAACGACGGCACTGTCATTTCGTCTCGAGATGAGATCTTGGGAGAGGTCCAGCAGTTCTATGGACAGTTGTAAAGATCCCAGAGCCCTGCTGTTGGCTTGGTCCAAGACCCCAGATCCAAGCTAACTCGGCACTTTACCGAGGATATCCCGGACGTCAGCCTGTACGAGATCAGAATGGCTCTCAAACAGCTAAAGGACGGAAAGGCACCGGGTGACGACGGAATTACTATAGAGCTTCTGAAGGCAGGCGGAAAGCCGGTCCTCAAAGCCCTCCAGAGGCTATTTAATTCCGTTGTTCTCGGGGGCGACGTTCCAGAGTCGTGGACCAGGAGCGTGGTGGTGCTTTTCTTCAAGAAAGGTGATAGAACTCTCTTGAAGAATTATAGACCCATCTCGCTTTTAGGCCACGTCTATAAGTTGTTCTCGAGGGTCATTACAAATCGACTCGCGCGCAGGCTTAACGACTTCCAGCCTCCCGAACAAGCCGGTTTCCATGAAGGACCACATCCACACGCCGAGGAGGGTACCATAGACCACATCCACACGCTACGCCAGATTATACAGAAAATCGAGGAATACAATCGGCCTCTGTGTCTGGCGTTTGTGGACTATGAGAAAGCCTTCGATTTGATTGAAACTTGGGCGGTGCCCTTCAGCGGTGCCATATTGACTATCGGTACATCGAAGTGCTGAAGTGCTTGTGTGAAAACGCCACCATGTCAGTCCGTGTTCGGGACAGGAATACGAAACCGATCCAACTGCAGAGAGGTGTTAGACAGGGAGACGTTATGTCCCCGAAACTCTTCACCGCTGCATTGGAAGATGTCTTCAAGCTCTTGGACTGGACCGGATTCGGCATCAACATCAATGGCGAATACATCACTCACCTTCGATATGCCGACGACATCGTAGTCATGGCAGAATCGCTGGAGGATCTTGGCACCATGCTCAATGATCTCAGCAGGGTTTCTCGACTAATGGGTCTCAAAATGAACATGGACAAGACGAAAGTCATGTCTAATGTCCATGTCATTTCAGCACCGGTCCTAGTCGAGAGTACGCTTCTCGAAGTTGTCGACCACTATGCCTACCTGGGACAAACAGTCCAGTTATGTAGGCACAACTTCGAGAAAGAGGTCAATCGACGAATCCAACTCGGCTGGACAGCTTTCGGGAAGCTAAGGAAGATCTTCTCGTCCAATATTCCGCAGTGTCTGAAAACGAAGGTCTACGACCAGTGTGTGTTACCAGTGATGACATATGGAACAGAGACGTGGTCTCTGAATGTTGACCTCCTATCAAGGCTCAAAGTCGCTCAGCGGGCCATGGAGCGGGCTATGCTCGGTATTTCCCTACGTGATCGTATCCGTAATACGGAGATCCGTAGGAGAACGAGAATGACTGACATAGCCCGCCGGGTTGCCATGCTGAAGTGGCAATGGGCAGGCCACATCGCTCGACGAACTGACAACCGTTGGGGAAGAAAGGTTCTCGAGTGGCGACCACGTATCGGACGGCGCAGCGTAGGACGGCCCCCCACCAGATGGACCGACGATTTGGTCAAAGCTGCGGGGAGCCGTTGGATGCGGTCGGCACAGGACCGCTCGTTGTGGCGTTCTCTTGGGGAGGCCTATGTCCAGCAGTGGACGTTGAAAGGCTGATGGATGGATTACAAACAATCAAGTGGAGCCATATAAACCATGCCAAATTAGTAATTATACGCGCTCACGGACATAAATACAAATAAAAGCATGCCAAAACGAAGTGTCATAAACCACGAGTGTTATAGAGATTTTTTCTTTCCGGTACCAACACTTTCACACACACATCTTTAAAAAAGTGGCTTCACTTTTTAGGTGACAATGCAGTGTCTTTCTTTTTTTGTTAGTCTGAGTACGCATTAAACATGTTAACGAGTACCTACCTAGTTACCTATTATCAGATATAAATAAATAGAATTGAAGTGTTTGTTCAATTTAAAAGTAACAGCTTTTTACTAAATGTATAATAATATGATAATAAACACGGTATTTCCAACCATTTTTAATGATTTTATTTGTGTTTAGGTGTATCTGAGGCTACTTTTATTTTGGACAAATAATTAGAGTACCCCACAGAAAAATTAAACTAAATTCGACGGAGTCGCGCTAGCAGCTATCCACAGACAATTAAGTACTCCCACAAATAAGAACTGACATAAAACTTAATCAATTCATACATAAAACTTACTTGTTTGTTATCTATCTATTTATATACCGTAAAGTATGTTTATTAGACATAATAGGCCAATAAATGTTAACAAAAACAAAGTTATTACTATTGGCATAAACAAATACCTGCTTCAAAATAATATCATCAATTATTCATCATTCATGTTTTTTAAATTCAGCTAGGTAGGTAGGTACTTGTAATCTATGCAAATCTAAATTTAAAATTCGTGTTGACACTAACTTTTCAATCGCTTTTAAAAAGAACTTAAATTTTAGTATAATAAAGTTGAAATTTGTGTCAGTGGAAACTTTAATTTTTATTTGAATTGTAGTTACTCATTTACATTAAAAAAACAACAGGTACCCACGGTTAGGGAATAATCTATGAAGGTTACAGATAGTTATAATCAACCATTTAAGTAAGAGACACAAAGGACGTTAAGTAGGTAGGTACCTATATTCAGATCTAGACCGAACTAACTCTTTTCGGATAATCAATGAGGCTCTCCTCTAGAGTGAGAGTACCTATTTAGGCCGTAGCCTACCATGCTAGCCCAGTACGTGTAAGCACCGGTTTGCACACTACACAACACCATCAAGATTACCTCTCGAGCACATAGGAAGACGTTTAGCAGTAATAATAATTTGTAAACAAATGCCCGCATAATAAGTATCGAAAATTTTCGAAGTATAGTCTGGATACCTTTATCTTTGCAGTCCATAGTTTTACAACTACGGATGATTACGAGAATTGAACCCACAACTCTATTGTGTGCCACAATAATTATTATAGACTTGTCACCACCTACTAGTGCCGATTGTTGCCATTGCACTATCGCAGTCAAAATTAATATTTAAAATAGGTACCTTTCTACATACAATATTGACCTTCTTACATTCAGCCATAGATCAAAAAATGTATAAGCTTATTTTGGGGTCAAGTGTACTCGTATGAAGGTCTCGAATTGGAAGTAGTAGATACATCTATTTTAATAATATCTACAAATTACCGGTCGGTCTAAGGCAGTATAAGCAAGTATCTTGTAACATAATAACGCCTATTTTATAAAAAAGAATAAGCGTTACATAGGTAGGTACCTACATTGAATTGAAAATTACAGGTAAGTAGAAGATGAAGTGAAAACCTTATTTAAATACTATATTATTATTTATCAATACATCAATAGGTTTTTATTTGATAGGATCAATCGTAACGAATAATTGACTAGCTATCATTCTTGGCTTCATTTTCTTACCGATGTGTTACATTGTATAAAAAATGTAGGCTACTAGGGCCATCTATTATTCATATAATTAAATGGAAAACTGTCAACTTTTCTACTACACTACAGATGGAGCATACGTATAGAATAAGCTATTGAGCACTAGGTGGCGCTAAAAAGAAAATGCTGTAGTAAAACTTTAGAACTGGAAATAATGGCTGTTAATATAACAATACATAATAATTCATTTTATAGAACTCAATAAAACCCTACGTCAATCCCTCTGGAGGCATAGTAACAAATTCATTTCTTTTGTCTTTCATTGTAAACACTCGTATTGTATATATTGAACTGAAAACAAAATCTATTTACTGATTAAGTAAGTACAAATTATTTGTGAATAAGGAAAAAGAGATTTTTGTACGAGCGGGAATCGAACCCGCGTCTTTTCCAATCCGGGGAAGTGCTCTAAGCCACTGAGCTATCGTACAGATCTTTCGATCAATTGGGATGATCTCCTTATGACATTTGTCTTTACGGCCAACGCCATCTATCGGAATGCATTTACATGCATTAAAACCAATATGGTAAGTAGCATTTCTAGATCATTCAGTCTTTTTTCCCCGGATTGGAAAAGACGCGGGTTCGATTCCCGCTCGTACAAAAAATCTCTTTTTCCTTATTCACAAATAATTTGTATTTATTTAAAAAGTGGCGGAGCATGTCAAATGCTAAAAATATAGATCTAAAATGTTTAAAAAATCGCGCACTCAAATACTTAGTATGAATTTTAATTGAAAAATTAAACTTACTATATTGGTTTCAATGCATGTAAATGCATTCCGATAGATGGCGTTGGCCGTAAAGACAAATGTATAAGGAGATTGGGATGATCGAAATGCTAAAAAAACTATTTACTGTTTTTTTTATTTGTATAGTATAGTCATGTTAGTGACATTGGTAGGGTTAGCTACACGGGTGAAGGTACTCGCAAAGGAAAGCCGCCGGAGGACTGAAGTAATGTTACACAGTTGGGTGATCCACCAATACAGGCGAAGAGACAGCATACCGCAGATTTATTTAGTGGGTGAGTGATAACCCCACACTTACCTATTTATTGCTCCGAACGATAGGGTGTGCGGTTATATACATTTTTCCCACACTAACAAAAAAAGGGTTTAGCAATATAGAAATCTTTTTATAGTGTTTTTATTGGTCTAATGTAGTTTCGAAAATTTGTGCAGTCTCGTATACATGAGATGCATACATACATATATATACACACACAGATTCACGCCTGTTCCCCAGAGGGGCAGACAGAGACAACGCTAATTGTTATATTATGGTCCCAATTATTGCATGAAATGGAGACTATTAATATTTATTTATTTATTTGTAAGAAAACCAACAGCAGTTATATTATAAAAGATTGTACATGAGAAGTTAACTTAACATAAGCCAATTACAGGTTTTTCTGGAGTAACCATACATGATAATACATAGCTGTGTTGTCGGAAGGACATGAATATCAATACAGTAGAAGTGGATATGAGAAAAAGAGAGTAATTATGTTATGCTATAACAACGTAGAATGGTAAAGATTGTGCGTAAAAGTACTTAATGCGCTTCTTGCATATGAGTGAGTTGTGTGGGGTACGTTTGTATATTGGGAATGGGGGGGAGGTGTTGGTGCGTATGTTTGTGTGGTATATGTGTGTGAGGTGGAGTATATGAGAGTGAATGTGATAAGTGTACACATCTTACACTTATAGAATCCACTCGTTTTTGTTCACATACAAGTATCTACATATTTGGGGTGTGTGTTATGTCGTGTGTGTTTGTCTGTATGATTGTGTGGTCTATGTGTATGAGGTGGAGTGTATGAGTGCGAATGTGATGTGTGAGTGAATTTGTACAGTTTATCAAGTGCTATATATGAAACTATCTAGTAGTTTCCCGAACACTTGTTTCTTGAAAGTGTGTTTGCTATTGCTGAATAAATCTATGTCTGAACTTACGTTTGAAGAGATGCGGTTGTATGTGGAGCACATGTGATTAATAGGTGAGTTACTTGCATACCTAGTATGACTGAAGGTCGTAGAAAATAATTTAGTCTGTCTGGTTCGATAAGAGGGAGCAGAAAATTTGACTTGTGCAAGTAAAAAGGGATTATCGATGTGACCCTGAATGAGGTCAAAAAGTATCATTTAGTTTTATTATAGCAATGAAAACAGGACATTTTTAACCTTAGGTACTGACGCCCTGGACATTTTAGGACCACAGGTCCCTTTACACACTGTCAAACAACTAAATTCTGCCCGTGACTGTCCTTACTAATATTAAATATTAGTATTAGTACGAGACTAATACTAATATTAAGTTTGTTTGTACACTTCCACGCCGTAAGCACTCGATCGATCATCATGAAATTTTGCATACATTCAGTCAAGAAAGTATTGGGAATGGATGATTTGTTTATGGT
The DNA here is from genome assembly GCA_948253155.1 of Leucoma salicis. NCBI lineage: Eukaryota > Metazoa > Arthropoda > Insecta > Lepidoptera > Erebidae > Leucoma > Leucoma salicis. The sequence continues at coordinate 3,134,298 of OX411820.1, read as the reverse complement.
TCCAAATTCAAATAATTGTTTTTTTTGTTGTTGTTAGATTGGCACAACTGTTATCCATTTTGGCGCGGAGTTTAAGTTGCATCTGTTATTTATAGTAAATACAGTGCTGTTTTTAGTTATATCATTTTCGTTCGGAGTCACTGAAAATGTTACAGAAGGCTTACGGTGAATCGACTTTATCAAAAACACGTGCTTATGAGTGGTACAGTAGCGTTTAATAGCGGTCGAGATGTGATGGAAGATTTGCCTCGAACTTTCTGTGTCTCACGAGTCGATCCGTACCATTTTCAATAATCACTTGGGTATGAAACATTTTTCCGCTCGGCTAGTCCCAAAAGACCTGAATTTTCTCCAAAAACTCAATCGCATGAAAGTCGCTGAGGACATGCTAGAACGAGTCAATTCCGACCCAACATTCATGAAACGCATTGTTACTGGTGACGAGACGTGGGTTTACGAGTTTGACATGCAAACTAGTCAACAAGCTTCGGATTGGTGACTTCCAACTGAACCGAAACCGAAAAAAACACGCCAAAGTCGATCAAAAGTCAGTCATGTTGACTGTTTTCTTTGACTATCGCGGTGTTGTGCACTCGGAATTCTTGCCAGAAGGTCAAACGGTAAATAAAGAATATTATTTGAGCATTATGTGGCGTTTAAGAGAGCAAATTCGACGAAAAAGGCCAGATTTGTGGAAAGAAAATTCTTGGATTTTGCACCACGATAATGCGCCTTCGCACAAGGCCATCATTGTGAATTAATTTTTGTCCAAACACTCAACAAATACCATCGAGCAACCACCATATTCACCAGATATGGCTCCAGCCGACTTCTTTCTTTTTCCTAAACTCAAATTACCACTTCGTGGCACCCGTTTTCAATCGGTAGAAGACATAAAGGAGAATTCGCGGCGAGAACTGAACTCAATTCCGGAAACAGCGTTTAAAAAATGTTTTGATGATTGGATTATTTGTTGGTATTTATAAGTCTATCGTTTCTGAAGGAGCATACTTTGAAGGTGATAAAATAAATTTGGATGAATAACAAAAATTGTGTGTATTATTGATCTTTTCCCGGTACTTTCTTGACAGAGTAGTACATAAGTATATTCCCGATCCCGAGAGCGAATATAGCATATCTTTATGCTGGATAATTGACTAGTTCCTGTTGGATAACTATTTTTATATAAAGATAATGTGCTATAGAGTATAATAGTATTAAGCTATTACTATTATAAAGCTGTAACATAGCATGTCTGTACATTTAAGACATTTGAGAAAAAAGTCTGTAATAAGCTACATAGGCGTGTCTGAACACAAATACGTTTTTTTTTAGATTTTTTTTGTCTGTTAGTCTGTTTGTTTGTTCGCGCATCACGCATTAACTACTAAACGGATTTTGATGCATCTTTTTTTATTTGATAGTCTCGATTAGACTTAAAAACTGGTATACATTTTATCCTGCTACTATACCGGGAACCTGAGATATAACCCAAAAAGCTTTTGGCTGCGGCGGAGCCGCGGGCAAAGGCTAGTATTAAAATATTTTTGATATTTACACTATTTATGTTTTGTTAAGGCGGGAAAAAATGTACCTAACCGCGAACCCCGAACAGGATAGTGTGGGGCCCTCACCCACTAAATAAACCCGCCGTGTGCCGTCTCTCCGCCTGTATTGGTGGGCCACTGGAACTATGTTACATTACTTCAGTGGTAACAGGTATGTATAAAGACCACGCAAATGAAACCGCGGCCAGAATGTAGTCAGAAATAATAAAAGAAAAGCATTCTAAAATATAATAATTTATTTTCACATTATCATTTGACGGTAACAGAGATAATTCTGACATCTTCGTAAGGCTTGTCAGTCTTGGGGTTGGTCTTGACGCTGCCGATGTTCTGCACCACCTCCATGCCGCGGACCACACGCCCGAACACCGTATGTTTGTTGTCCAACCACGGCTGTGCACAAATCGTTACTTTATTTATACTTCGTTTTCAATTTCGCTTAGGGATAGCTTAGTCCATTAATCACTTTAACCTCACCTCGAGACTTGGTGTTACGTGGTGAGGTTTAAGACTAATACCTACAATAAGCATTCATATTAAAACTATGTTTTGGCTAAAAAAAAAGTTAATACTTCCTGATATTTACGCGAATGAGATCGCGAATCTATCGCGTTTACTTGATTTTCTACTATCCCGACGTTTCGAGTACTTTACAGCATTCATTATCACGGATGGACTTAGACATTTTAAGCTAGTATATTAAATTGAGTACAATCCTCTTTATATTGAAAAAAAAAAATATACATAGTGCTAAAAATGTCTACTACCAATTAAAATTTGTAACCAAATAACAGTGTGGTTTGGTGACGAACTAAGAATGCAAGTGTCACCACCCCATTCTTTCCCAAGGGTGTCGTACGAGGCGACTAAGGGAAGTAAGCAATTATCACCCATTGCATTTCTGGTGGTGGGGCTGGGTACCAAGTGAGAGTACTTACTTGCTATTGGACCCGAACGGGTCGGTCCACCATCTCCTGTGTGACCGGTCATGAAGCGCATTAGTGTTTTGACTGTAGCAGAGGATAGTCGTTAATCTTTCATTTCATATCTGAGAAATGAAATGGTGCGCAGCGGCTTGACAATACTCTCGGTATAGTTGAGTCCATGAGTAACGGCTACTACTTACTAAGAGTGTTCGCAACGGCTATTTATTAAAAACGTTAAATAACGATGTGCTATTCATTTAAAACGCCTATTATTTTTTACGCTTTAATATATTAAACGATACCTTTTAATTATCGTCGTATAGCACATCGTGCGCTATTTGAGATTACGTTATTTAATATAGCTATGTACGCGCGTTGAGCAGTTAACAATCTTAACAATAGATTACTGTTTACTAGTGAATTGAAATTGTGATCTAAGATATATGTATATAGATTCTGCCCACGGCTTGGTCTGCGTGGACTTCAGAATTGGTTCAATCCTTACTAATACACTTTATACACTAAAATGTCCATAACTTCTGACCCAATGACATTTTTGATTAAATTTAAGTAGACTTTTAAAGATATTATCTAACCGAAAATTATTTACAATATACTACAACAAAATTTTATTTACAGTTTTATAATACACTAAATAAACAGACACAACAAACCAACACCACGAATAATTTAAAATCAAAAACTATAAGTACATCTAAACAAATAACGCGCGGCAATCGCTCAAAAACTCAGGATAATCATACGTTATTCCAGCTTAAGCGAGTTATCCGTACTGATTGATTATATCATCGTTCAAAAATATAACGAAACAAAATCAAATAACCAAACGATGTTTTAGATACTTACATTATTTTGCACATTATTTTTTATAATTGACAGAAATATAGTTCATAAGTGGTAAACTTAGAGCATAATTTCGCATGTGACAGTGATATGAACGGGTCAGGGTCATTCCGTTCTGTCCCTTTCTTTCGCGGTATGACTGACTGAAGGGACTGACTGTTCAAGTGTGCATGTGACTGTGATGTTTTGTTAGTGTAGTGTGTCGTCGACGTCGTGGCATAGCGGTTGTGGTAGCGCTTATATAATAAAAATAATCGAAAATAACGCTTGCCTGGTGAAATAAATAACGGGGCTATGGATTATTTATAAATAGCAAGCGATTTTATTAGTTATTTAATATAACGAACATTCCTACTACTTACCATCAGGTAGGTTGTGGCTCGTCTGCCATTAGCAATGAATAAATACTTTGGAAAATCCAAAAGTGCACGCCTCATAATCTTCATTTTTCACAATAAAATTGATTATTTGATAAGTAACTAATAAAACACAAAGTGAAAAATGTGAAATCGAAAATAACAGTCACGAGCAGGATTTTCGATTTCACATTTTTCACTTTGTGTTTAATGTATAGTGTACTAAGCATGTCAAATACTAAAAATATATATAAAAATATGTAAATAAGTAACTAATAATGTATTGGTCTTACTAAGTAGTTTTCAATAAACCACATAGATAGCGTTAATTTCATGGTTTTCATGTCTTATACGCCATCTAGCGCTAATTTTAAGAAGTACTTCTATATTGGTCTATAGAAATAGTTCTCACACTTCTCACGAAATAAGGATAGCGCTGGTTTCAGTTTCGAATCCAGTGTAAATATCCACTATTTTTTTGTTTATTTAAATAACAATGAAACCACATCGAATCAGACCGTGAAAAGTAATAGGGCTCTATTCGTAGTTGTACTGAAGTTATTAAGAAAAAGAAAACTCGATTAGTAAAGTATTTCGGTTGTTATCGTGTTAACATACATTACCTACAACAAACGAACGTCCAAGACAGAATTTTTTTATACAGTTTTTTTAACTAGTTTAAATAACAAAAATGGCATAAAAAATATCACGAGTGTCAATGTTTTTTCTTGATATGTGTGTGTATATATTATTTTACAAGTGCAATATATGATCATTATAAGTTTGAAAAATCAGTTTTTCTGCGCTAAACGCGAATAGTACCCACCTCAACGCTTCGTTTATGAGGCGTGCAAAAGGTGTTTGACGATAGGTCACATGGAAGATGGTAGTACGGGTCCACCTGATGGTAAGTGTCGCCAACCAAAAACACAGTCAAACTATGAAAGTATAATTAAGTTGAGACGCTTGAATGGTTGTTAAGTTTCCTTAACACTAGAAGTACGCCCTCATGTGGTCATAGAGAAAGATTCATAACACAACTTACTGTAGGCGCCAGTGTGATGAAGAACTGGCTCCCATTACTGTTGGGTCCGGCGTTGGCCATGCTTACGGTGTATGGGCGGTCGTGCTTCAGCTGCGGTTTGAACTCGTCAGCAAACTCACCACCCCATATACTCTCTCCACCAGTACCGGTTCCTGGCAAGTTTAGGTTTTCTTATTGCTAAAACGTTTTTCTAATGGTAGAGCTTTTCTTATCCCATCATGAATGGGCCGGTTCAATCGGGGAAATACGACCCTCTCGCAGAAGATCAGCGCGTTTCGTATGGTGAGTGCGAGCACCGGAGGCCCGAAACCCGAGAGGGGTTTTTGTTATCCTTTCCTTATGATCCTTTCTATCCTCTCCTTAGTACCCTACCTATCCTGTCCTTAAATTCCCTTTTTTATAATAACCACTTACCATCAGGCCATTTGCTTGTTTACCTTTAGTTTTAGTTGTATTGTTCTAAGACCATTTTTAATAATTGATTGTCTCTTATACACAGCAAGGATGTAGTATAAAAATTGATCACAACAAGTACTATATGCGACAGCTTAGTGATGAAAGCTATATAGACTTCTTGTTACAAAGTGGTCTTATGATGACCGACCATGGTTGTAAAGTTCCTTACCGGTAGGGTCTCCGGTCTGTACCATGAACCCTTTAATAACCCTATGGAAGATGTGTCCGTTGTAGTACCCGTTGCGTGAGTGTACACTAAAGTTCTCCACCGTCCGTGGTACATCCTTGCCGAACAAACGGATGTGGACGTCTCCTAGGGATGTGTGAAGGATCGCCTGCTCGTAGAGACGCTGGACACCTGGAAATATAATTAAGGATTTTACCATGGCAGGAGGGTCTAAGGAAACGTAACATGCGTAGTTTATTGCATTTTTTTTTATCGCAACCCCAAAATTTTGCTAGTAGTAGAACCTTGTTTGCCCCAGCATGAATGGGCAACTCGATTGTGGAAGTAGCACTCTTTCACAGATGATCAGCGTGAAACAACGGTAAGTAGGTACTTCTACAGTTGCGTGTCGTATGGTGAGCTAGAGAGCCGAAGGCCCAAATCCCCCCTTATCATCCATCCTGTCCACCTCCTATTACTTTCCTTGGAGTTAGCGGGAGTAATGCCTCTGGTGTTGCTAGCGTTTATAAGCTAGTAAACGCTTACTATAAAACAATATATAATTTACAAGTTAAGCAAGGGGGATATCTGGATTTCGTGACATAATATTTATAGGGAGTCGCGAAAATTGTGACGCAGTGTGATTATAGCAGAGACTCCTCCCCGCATAGATCTTGCGTGATGCGCGAATAAACATACAGAAACAAATATTAAAATGTTTTGTGTTCGAAGACACCTAAATATGTAGTCTAAAACTGGGTCCGCAGAGCCATGTTATCGTGTTTGCAAACACAATAACTTGATAATATAACCAAGGTCACAGTATTGGGGGCGTGGCCTAACTGTTGTTTCCAAAAACTCGCTAATAAGTTTGCAGATCCAAATGGATAACTTCCCCCGCTTCGCCTGTCCGGGGGCGTAATATTATTCATTTCGTGTTTGATAGTGTGTATGTTTATGTTGTACTTTAGCGATAATGGAGTGGAATAAAGAAAATACCTTGTATTTATTAAACAATTTTTTTTAAACCAAATCTGTTTACAATTTTTTGATAGTTGTTGAAAGAACGTTGCTGGTAGCTAACAAGAATATTCCCTACTAAAAAATCACAGTGGACGGCTTGTTTGCTATACATGTTTGACGAACACGTTAGCAAAACAATGTTTTGTTCGTGGCATTTCACAGCGGACCCGGCTTAACACAAGACATTTTTTTTAAATTATCTTAAACGTTCAGACATATGTCTGTTGTCTGTATAGCTTTAAACAGTATAGATTTGGGCGCCCAGATGGCGTAGTGGCATCTATCTTTAAAGTGGGTATAGTCGATTCGATATCCACGTATAAGATTTGCGACACTCAGGGTTAATAGTTTAGCAGCATGGCAAACGGAAATATATAGTTTTATTTATAAGAAAAAGCTGTCTTTTTAGAGTGGAGACCGATAACCAACAAGATACTAGTTCAAAAGAAATTAAATAAACACCTTGTCCCTCCGTAGCTGAAATAATATCCTCTTTGCTCGGCTTCTCATTGAAGATGTCCCTGTCAGCATCAGGGCTCTTGATGTCATCGGGGCTCCGTCGTGAGAACATGTAGAACCTGTTCTTTTTGTAAGCGGTGCAGAAGAGAGTGGGGTCCGTCTTCACGTTCAACAGTGTGGGGTTCTCAGAACCTTCCATCTCGAGAGTTGCGGCTACTTTCGATTGATTTGTTCGACCCTGGAGAGTATTTCAAAATATGTATGCTTGACTTATTTAAAGTATAACAGTAAACATTCGATAGATTTTATAGGAATTTATTATCGATAACAAAATGAAGCAAAAATAGACTATTTAAAACCAGTGGATCGTCAGTCATTATACGCGATAAATAAAAAATAATAGTGCGTGAAGTCCCTCCGCGCGGAAGAAGTGAAACTCGTAATGTGGAAATTGGACGTTACTCGTTGCTAACGCTCGCGCTGGTCTGTAACAGGTATACTACGGGCATGCGTTCGAGTGCCACGCATTCACTCTCGCTCTGTCTCCTTCTATTCCCCCTCCCCATGAGCGTTGAACGTTTACCGCAACAGTGATTTCATACCCCTCCATGATAGCGTTAAACGTTTAACGCAACTTTGTTGGAAGTCGCATTAAAAGTTTCACTTCAAAAATATATTTTGACAATGTTAGACACTGTCACATCTAAATAATATTATCGCACTAGATTATGGTTTAACCTGAAACAGGGCCAGGTGTAGTGGTCGCAAGTTCTCCGGCTTCCCGATCATAGCGACGCATCTGTTGGTGACGAGGTTGACTATCTTCACGCCCAACATGGTCGCGTATATCACGAAGTAGCCACTCGCGTCGAACAATACATTCGCCAGGTGCACAGCGTCAGTTTTGTCCAAGTCGCGTTCGGACGCCATTCTGTAAAATGGTATATTACAAAATAAATAAACGTTTCTAAATGTGAATACATTTTTGATGTGAAACATCTAATGCAGAGATTATTTAACTGTTTTTAACGTGATCGGTTGACAAAAGTATGTAACAAGGAAGCATAAGGTCAATCCATAAACCAATAACAGAGTAAAAATTATTATTTATGAATGAGGAAAAAGAGAACTTTATTTAGTACGAGCGGTTAGGTAGCAGCTCAGTGGAATAGAGCACTTCCCCCGATAGAAAGGGACGCAGGTTCGATTCCCGCTCGTACTAAAGTTATCTTTTTCCTAATTCACAAATAATAATTTGTACTCTATTAAAAGTAGCTTAGTATGTCAAGTGCTAAAATATAGATCAAAAACCAATAACAGTTTTAATTCGTTTATGGATAGCGAGAGGGCGCTTACCAAGAATTACCTAAAACTCAAACTATATTCTCATTTATTATATATTATAATAATATGATATATTCACACGTACTTATAAGTCCATTGCCTTTATGTCTATCCGTTATTTTACACATGTCATAATTTTATACAAGCACATAACATTGAAAACAAAATTATGATCCTTTTATTTCCATTCATTATTTTCGAAAAATAATCCAAATTATTTTGCAGCAATAATGAGTCATATCTACGAAACCCGAAATGTCTATTTTTTTTTATATATTTCACAAATATAGAGTTACTGGATTCTACCCGCGATACCGTTCGGATTTACTTCAGAATATAAATATATCACTCTCCATCCAGCCTTTCAACGTCCACTGCTGGACATAGGCCTCCCTAAGAGAACGCCATAACGAGCGGTCCCATCATGGGGGATAATGCCGTAATCGCCACGCTTGGCAGGCGAGTTGGCGATCGCAGTGAATGTTAATACTCGAGGGAGTGCTGCTGCCCGCTCCCTCGGTATTCCCTCAGTCGGCTCTTACGACTCCCGTGGGTAGAGAGGGGTGGGACAATTCTAAAGCCGGCCCCACACGGCCTATACATCACTATGTATATATTTTTTAGCATTTGACATGCTCCGCTACTTTTTAAAGTACAAATTATTTGTGAATAAGGAAAAAGAGATCTTTTGTATGAGCGGGAAACGAACCCGCGTCTTTTCCAATCCGGGGAAGTGCTCTAAGCCACTGAGCTATCGTTCAGACCTATTTGGTCATCCCAATTTCCTCATCACATTTGTCTTTACGACCAGAAATATAGATCAAAAATGTTAAAAAAAACGCGCCATCAAATATTATCAATTTTAATTGCAAAATTAAACTTACTATATGGGATTGATGCATGTAAATGCATTCCGATAGATAGTGTTGGTCGTAAAGACAAATGTGATGAGTAAATTGGGATGACCAAATAGGTCTGTACGATAGCTCAGTGGTGAGCACTTCCCCGGATTGGAAAAAACGCGGGTTCAATTCCCACTCGTCCAAAAAACTCTTTTTCCTTATTCACAAATAAGTTGTACTTTAGTCTACGTATTTTTCCGGGCTCCATACTTATGTATGCAAAATTTCATGATAATTGGTGCAGTAGTTACGCCGTGAAAGCCTAACCAAAAAACAAACTCACTTTCGCATGGATATTGGAACGCTTCTATTCAATAATAATTTTGCTTTAGTCTAGAACAGATGATTTCAGGAACAGCTGCAGGCTAACCTCCAGCAGTTAAGCAGTTTGTCTGACAGGAGCATGTATACTTACCTCCTACCAAACTCCATATTGGGCAGCTGCTGCGTTTGATGCTGCAGCTCCTGGAACCGCTGCAGGCTCTCGTCCAGCACCTTATGCAGTTTGCCTGACAGGAAATGGAATACACGAACCTATTATACCAACAGACAAATAACTATTAACTGGGGATACTCTGGGTCTACGTCCCAAAGTATTCGTTTGATGCAGAATCCAGAATATAACAAGGTGATTAAAGGAATCTATGACCTGAGGCGATACTTACCACTTATCATCAGGTAGTCTACTGTGGTAGCCAACATAGCATCACGCCTGTTATCCCCGAAGGGGTAGGCAGAGGTGTATTATACACCCACGATTCGCCAGCTATGTTTAAGTCCAGCGTAATAGGGGGCGAGTCTATTGCCGTCTACCGAGCACATTTCCAAACTCCGGGCTGCTTCTGAGAATTTTTCTTTTTACGAAAAAGTTCAATAACATCGCCCGACCCGGGATCGAACCTGAGACCTCATGTTCAGCAGTCGCTTATACTACCGCTGACCAACGAGGCAGTCAGCTGTGGTAGCCACCAGTGGCATGTGCCAATTAAATCAAAACTACTGTCTGCACAGTGTACGGACTTCAGATACAGATTGCACAGATGGCAGAGTGGTTTAGATACTCCGGCTCCAGTGTTGTGGGTTCGATTCCCAAACAGGACTACTCTGTGTGATCCATAAATGGTTGTTCTGAGTCTGGATGTACTTTGTGTGCGTGAAATGGTTTGTATGTAAAGTTCCTCGCGATATAAGGATTATTCCTTAGCCCAGGGTGTTGTCTTTAAAAAAAAACATTCTTAACAAGCACTCACAACACAATAAAACTACCAAAAGCGTCACAACCCCATTCTTTCTCAGGGTTACACGAGGTAAATAAGCCAAGGAAGTAGTTATCGCCCATTACTAGCGATAGGATTGGGTTAACAGGACCAAGCGTGTTGGTACCACAGTCTTTCGTGTGGCCGACTGTAAAGCACTTTTGTGTGTTTTAGTTGTAGCGGAACACAGCGGCAATGCAGTAATCGACAATTTTCGCCTATTTTCTTAAATCACATAAAATCTATTTAACTCAAAACTCAAGTTTAACTCTCAATCGAGTAATCCATTTTATCCCTTACCTTTCTATCCAGACTGATAGACGCCATTTTCTTTCCATCAGGCGAGAACGCAAGTGCAGTGGGGTATGTCTTATTTTTCACAAAGTCATATAAATCTGTATCCAATTTCGATTCAAAGTCAATATTTTTAGGGTACTTGTATTCATGTTTGGGCCCTGTCCAGTATTCTACGATACCGGCCTTGTCCACTGACACTGCTGTTTCGAAGACCGGGTTATACCTGATGGTGGCCACAGTACTTTGGTGTAGGGTCTCGAAGGTATGTAACGGTGTGCTCTCTGTTTGTGTACCGTCAAATATGTGGATCTTGTTGCTGTTTTTCTCGGATCTACGGGAAGTAAATAAAATACGTATATTTGAAACTGGCAACATTTTCAGATTTAAAAAAAATATATATTCAAGTAGAATCAGCCTCTAAGTATTTTGTCCGTAAGCCCTGACAAAGCCGATTTTAAACTATTGGCGCCCCGGGTTCTTTAAAATAGCCCTAAAACTAATTATTATAAAGGAGTATTAATTAAAAACAAGCAAGAAAAGGATAATATAAGCAAAACCATAGAGATTTATAAAGATTACTGAAATTTTAGTTAACTTCTTGTTAGCACATAGTACCTTTGTACTATGTGCTACTGAACCCTTCGGTTATTAGAGTATTATCAGTACCTAATCAGTAATTAATTATCGTATTAATTTCGTATAATAAATATGTTTTTTTAACTGCCTCGGTGGTGCAGCGGTAGTGTATGCGACTGCTAATCATGAGGTCTCGGGTTCGATCCCCGGGTCGGGCAAGGTTATTGAGCTTTTTCCTAAAAAGAAAAATTCTCAGTAACAGCTCGGAGTTTGGAAATGTGCCCGGTAGACGTCAATAGGCTCGCCCCCTATTACGTGGGACTTAAACGTAGCTGGCAAGTCGTGGGTGTGTAATACACCTCTGCCTACCCCTTCGGGGAATACAGGCGTGATGCTATGTATGTTTGTTTGTATAAATATGTTTGTCTGCGCTATCGGTTATCAGATGCAGTTCTGGCAGGAATAAAAGGGCCTCATCGGCCTAGTGATAGGCCAGTCTTAGTGATACATACTTACTTATGATCACGCCATGTCCCTTGCGGGGTAGGCAGAGGATACACAGCTTATAGTAGCAGTAGCTAGCTTTATTCCGTGTAGTGACAGATTAAAAATACAAGTGTCCACCACCCCATTCCTTCCCACGGGTGTCGTATGAGGCGACTAAGGGAAGTAAGCAATTATCATCCATTGCATGACTGGTGGTAGGGCTGGGTACCAAGTGGAAGTACTCACTTGGTATCCGGTCCGAGCGGGTTGGTACCACCATCTCCCGTGTGACCGGCCATGAAGCACATCGTTGCGTTTTGGCTGTAGCAGGAGATAGCCGTTTATATTTCATTTCATCTGTAAAATGAATTGGTGAGCAGCGGCTTGACAATACTCTTGGTATAGTCGAGTCCATGGGCGACGGTTACCATTTACCATCAGATGGACCGCGGCTCGCCTGCCACTACATGCATTAAAAAAAAGGCTAATTAAAGCTCCAGCCAAAGACCTCCTTATCATTTCTCATTACCCCCACATTATTCTCTGAGGATGGCATTGCATGAGTGTTACCTTTGTTATAGCTTGAGTCTATAGGCTACGGTCACCACTCACCATCAGGTGGCCTTTGCCACTTTGAAGTGTAAAAAGTTTGACTATCACTAAGTACTTTATTCTTGTAGTGTATTTTCTTACATAAAACTATACTGTTGTTGATCATGTGGATGGTAGTCAAATTTGACTTTGCTAAAGATAAATCAATAAAAAACATACATCTGGAACAACTTTCTTTCTCATTATTATATAATGATTGACTATGTGCATGGAATAGGTGAAAGATATTGCATGAATACTAAAGAAAGAGAGTACACAATCTATACTATACTATTGTAATATATTCTCTGTACTATTATAAAAGTGTAAGAGCTGTGTTGGTACTTACATTAAAGATATACAACTGTAATGTGCCTGTTCTGTTTTTTGCAATTTCAGGGTTAAATTACTGAACAAATTTTGATGAAAAAATAGAATAAAAAAAACACTAGACTGCGTCGGAGTCGTGGGAAGTCTAGTGATGCTTAAATTAAATATAAAAAAAAATACATACACGGCTAGTGCGCTTATGGGATCGCCCGCAGAGTGAACCCATTCGGTGCAATATGGCTCAAACTCTATTGAGATCATGTTTATCATATCTGGAAAATAATTCACAATAACATAAAATCTAAATAAATAAAAGATAAAATTCTATGCTATTGACATAGGTATCATTAAAAACAACATTGCCCACACAGATGGTAGAATGGTTTGGAATTTAGATACCAACATCCCACCCCAGTGTTGTGGGTTAATGTGTGGTTAAGATCATACAGGGTAGTGATATTGCAGATCAGCTGGCTGGTGCAGCAGTGACTGATGGGGAACTTCATATTGACTGTGTACCTTATGCTGTGGAACTCCTTCTTAGGATACGAGAGTTATGTCTAAGGTCCTGGATATCTTCTTATGAGGAGATTTCTGCAGTAAAGGGTTTATGGTACAGAACCCTTAATCAGGTGCCAGCCATCAGATCCTGGTTTCACGCAAGTCCCCTACCGCGAAACACCTTGGTAATAGCGTTCAGGCTAAGGTCAGGTCACATTCCAACAAACAAATTTTATCACAATATTGGTAGACGGGCTTTTCCGTCTGCGAATTATGTGATAAAATATGCATTTATTGATGGAATGTGATTGAATAGAGAGCATTAAGAGGTTGAACCTGCAGGGTAGCACAGTGAATATCGTGTCGGGTATCAGCCTTTGATTAAAGTAGCAGCTAAAATGTTTAATCTTATTAAACAAGCTCTTCAGTCAGGTAACAACACACAGCTGTCGTAAAATACATCCCATCAGTAAATCCATTAGGCTGACATGGTCACTAAAGGTGCATCCAAGACTCCAAAAAAAAAATAGATACAAAAAAAAGGCCTTACCTTGTGTCCGTGGCATTGTATGCTTGTAAAGTCCCCAGCCATACAGGGATTACCGAGGAGTAATACTAATCCACTATGAAGTGGAGGGTGTTGCCTTTAATTATTATGGTAGATTTTTTTTTTTTAATTCAAGCAAATGATGATGATAGGCTGATGGATTTAGTTTAGTTTTATTTTGTTGTTACTAGGGAGTAATAGTTGAGAACTCTATTTATCAAATAATTAAATGTCTCTTACCAAAATTAACCACATCAAACACCTTGACACACTTCTCCTGTGAGGCAGTACACAACAGTGTGCCAGTGCTGTTGGTCGCAACATGACTGATTGGTGCCAAGTGACAGCGGAAGTGCTTAACAAACTCTATGCCTTCTTCCTATGGACAAAACATCTAACATTAACATTCAAATTGACAGTATAGTTGTTTATAAAATACATACCTAGATTCTGCTTGCAATCATGTCTGCTTGGACTTGAATATTTTTTTTTTATTGCATGTAGTGGCATATGAGCCATGGTCGGTACATCTGATGGTAAATGGTAACCATAGCTCATGGACTCAACTATACCGAGAGTATTGTCAAGCCGCTGCTCACTATTTCATTTCACAGATAGATATGAAATGAAAGAATAAACGGCTATCTTCTGCAACAGCTAAAACGCAATAATGTGATTCATGGCCGGGACACGGGAGATGGTGGTACCAACCCGCTCGGGCCCGATACCAAGTGAGTACTCCCACTTGCTACCCAGCCCTACCACCAGTCATGCAATGGATGATAATTTCTTACTTCCCTTAGTCGCCTCATAAGGACAACAATCTCTGTGCTGAAATTGCTATCCACCACCCATCCTTTTTGATTTGATAATGTCTTATAAATCGGTGAACGCCGAAAAAGTGTCACATTCCGAAAAATGTATGCATTGTTTGTTAAACTCTCAGAAAACATAATATGACAATATCATGCAAAATTATCATCCATAAACCCACTTTACAGGCAACCATTATAGTATTTTTCTGAATAAGTAGCCTTCTTTTTTAATGCATATGGTGGCAGACAAGCCGCGGCCCACCTGATGGTAAATAGTAATAGTTGCTCATGGACTCAACTATGCTGGGAGTATTGTCAAGACGCTATGAAATGGTGGAATATGACTATGTCCCATGTCTTTTCCTGAGTTCTGGACTATATGTAAGCTATTTTTTGTGATTATTGGTTGAGAAATTATGTTGTGAAAGAGGTTGTAGGACCATTAGTGGAAATCACAAACCTGTGATTGGCTATGTCTATAAATAGCTTTATTTGTACATTTTAGTACTGGTTTTAAAAATAAACATTTTGATCTGTATTTTAGCACTTGACATGCTCAGCTACTTTGAAGTACAAATTATTTGTGAATGACGACCAACACCACCTATTGTAACAACAAACGTGGTGAGGAGATTTGGTATGGCTGAAAGGTCAGTGCGGTAGCTCAGTGGCTTAGAGCACTTCCCCGGATTGGAAGGGATGCAAGTTCGATTCTAGCTCGCACTCAAGCTCTCTTTTTCCTCATTCACAAATAATTTGTACTATAAACATATAATTTAACAATCACAGATTCTCTATGGAGCTTGGACTTTCTTATATTTGTAGATTAATTTACCTGTTTTTTCCAAAATTTTAAATGACCGTCCTGACTAGCAGTGATCACAAAGTCTGTCTTCGTAACTACTACATGTGTGACCACATCTCTGTGCATGTAACTGAATTCGTACGTCTCTGATGATGGCAGGTTTTCTAAGTATAAAGATTCAAATTCCAAAACTGAAACAATGAAACACAAATTATTGCACGATTTGACTGATAATTTTTGGAAAACATTATTAGATGATCCAGAAGTCTACCTTTACGTTTTTTTGGTTTAGGTTTTGTGGCCTCAGATGGCAGAGGACCTATCCAGGCGTCATTGTCATCACCCTCTTCTTTATCGTCAGTACTGTTACGTCGTTTCTCGCCAGACATTTTAAATAAAAACAAAATAAGTCGAATACTACACAAGATCACAAGCAAGGAACATTATACTCAAGAGATCACAAGATATAAGACAATATAATATATTTGTATACAAACAGCCGAACCGCCAAACCAAACCAAAGAGTAAAGTTTCTGGTTATACGTATTACTCTTTGGAGTAAAGTAATACCACAGGATAGAATACTACAGGAAGCGCCGAAACTAGGAGTGTTCGGTAGACTTGTGTAGTTCACGAACTAAGAACTATTAGGAACTAGTTCCTACTGAACTAGAACGAACTATTCCGTGAGCTAGTTCGTTTTCGGTCTTAGTTCATCGAGAGCGGTATGGATTATAGTTCGTATCTCGACTCAAGAAACATTTGTATCTTGCTCTCTTTCTTTTCTAACTAGAGGACGAGATAGGTAGGCTATCTCTTTAAAAAAAAAAAGAGATAGGTATGATAATTAGGTCGTTTTTATTTTTTGTGTAAATATGTGAAAATATAAATAATTATAGGTTTGTTTAATTTGATTTTTAAATACGCTATTCTAAGGTTTAAATTAATTAGGTAAAATACTTGAAATATTAGGTATAATTACAGTCCTAAGTCTGCAAAGTATTACGAGAAAACAAATATTTGTTTCAAATATAATAGGTAATAGTAAAGTAGGTAGTAGTATGTAATTATAGTTCCTATTATACAATAAATTAATATAGTTACACAGTTCATTTACGTCATCAAATAAGTATAATAAAGATCAGTGTAGGTAACTAAAGACCTCATAGAACCAGATGACCTAATAGAACTAGAGAACTAGATGACCTAATGAAGAAACAGTAACTACAGAACTAATTGAACTAGATGTCCGAACTAGTTAATTTGGAAAAAAGAACTAGTTCGGAGCGCTCCCTTTAGTGACCAAGCAAGAACAAGTCTAGTGTTCGGTATATTAAATAACTAATAAAATCATTTGCTATTTATAAATAATCTATAGCCCCGTTATTTATTTCACCAGGCAAGCGTTATTTTCGATTATTTTTATTATATAAGCGCTATCACAACCGCTATGCCACGACGTTGACGACACACTACACTAGTAGTGGGCGTTACAAATCGTAAATAGTTTCAATAACTTTTTATTGGTGAAATACCATAAATACGGTATTAGGTGACACGATAACACTTTATTGAGAATAACTATTTATTGTAGGATACCGTGTGACGAGTAGTATTGCTGTATTATTTATATCAGCATCAGCACAATACCCGAAACCTATATTGGTATTGGTATATCTCACGACGCGAAACTTATGTATCTACCTAGCTACCTACTGGTATGGTACAACAGACTATTAACTAATACTCAAGTGTCTGTAATATTTATTTACGTAGGTACTGAGAACTACGTTCCGCAAATCCAACCAATGTACATGAGTGAAATAGCAATATTGATACATATTTAATTTTGAATATTATTAAATAGAAAGGTTTGATTTCAAAATAAATTATCAGGGTATCGAGTAATAAAAAAGTGTTAATACAGATCTTAATTGTTCAAGATATAGCCGTGAAATACCCCTAAAGTTGTTATGTATGGTTTGTAATAATACTGAACTAAAGAAAAATCTGACATCCTCAGTTGATTTATTAGATGGGTTGAGGTTGAGGGCAGTTCATCGATATAAACTAACCAAAACCAATCAACTAAAGCGAGAGTCAAGCAACGTGCAGTTATAATTTCCAAGAACTAATTAAAAGTGTAGGTACTGAATATTGAATTAAATTCATTTATATTGACCCTCAGAATACAGGTATTCTGAGTATTAACCAAACGATAAAATGAATACCATCAGATTGATCCGAACTAAGAATCCATACATTCCATACCATACAATAAAAAGTTATTTAAATAAATAGTTTCAATAAGTGGTATCACTAATCAAACCAATAAATAGTTTCGATATTACAATAACGCGTACCGACCCATGACTACACTACACTAACAAAACATCACAGTCACATGCACACTTGAACAGTCAGTCACTTCAGTCAGTCATACCGCGAAAGAAAGGGACAGAACGGAATGACCCTGACCCGTTTATATCATTGTCACATGTGAAATTATGCTCTACCTTTACCACTTATGAACTATATTTCTGTCAATTATAAAAAATGACGTGCAAAATAATCTAAGTATCAACATCGTTTGGTTATTTGATTTTATTTCGTTATATTTTTGAACGATGATATAATTAATCAGTACGGATAACTCGCTTAAGCTGGAATAACGTATGATTATCCTGAGTTTTTGAGCGATTGCCGCGCGTTATTTGTTTAGACGTATTTATAGTTTTTGATTTTAAATTATTCGTGGTGTTGGTTTGTTATGTCTGTTTGTTTAGTGTATTATAAAACTGTAAATAAATTTTTTTTGTAGTATAGTGTAAATAATTTTCTGTTAAATTTAATGAAAAATGTCATTAGGTCAGTAGTTATGGACATTTTAGTGTATAAAGTGTTATTAGTAAGGAATGACCCAATTCTGAAGTCCACGCAGACGAAGCCACGGGCAGAATCTAAATACATATATCTTAGATCACAATTTTAATTCACTTAGTAGACAGTCATGTATTGTTAAGATTGTTAACTGCTCAACGCGCGTGCATAGCGATATTAAATAACGTAACCTCAAATAGCGCACGATGTGCTATACGACGATAATCAAAAGATATTGTTTAATATATTAAAGTGTAAAAAATAATAGGCGTTTTAAAAATAGCCGTTGCGAACAGCCGAAACCACAGAACATAGAGTAAAGCACAGAACATTATTACTCTACGTGAAGAATGACGGTTTCATACATTTTTTTGAGGAAATTTTTTTCTTACTGACATGCGCCATCTGGGTCAAAACCCCAGAACAAACTAGAACCGCGAGGACGGTAAACAATTAAACAGTTAAACGCACACTAGAGACTATTACAATTGTATAACCAATATACTTTGTATTAAGATATTTTTATATATATTTTAAGCATTTGACATGCTTAGCACTATACATTAAACACAAAGTGAAAAATGTGAACTCTAAAATAACAGTCTTTTCGATTTCACATTCTTCACTTCGTGTTTACTTTGTTTAAATATTTCATATTTTTCCAAAAGAGATGGCGTATCTCGAACAAATCGACGTCGCTAGTATCTTAGTATATAATCGTATTAATATAGCTGTATCTTATAAATAGCTAACTGCGAACAACGATAGCGGCATTTAAAATTGCCACTAGCGACATCTAGGGCCACATATGTTAATGACTGTTGCCGCGTTCCGGTGCTGACAGTGGATGTATCTTTTACATTGATATTATTGTCCCTTTTTAATAGCATTGTCTCTTACTAGTACGAAACCCATCTATAAACAGTTTGTAGAACGAAGTTGACGGGGCCTGGCCGAACCGAACAGTTGTAGCCAACTCTCGCATAGAGCATTGAGCTGTAAATAGGAGGAGGCGCCCTAATCTTTATATACCTAGTAGAAATGACTTACTTTGGCTGTCGTCCGCCATCTTAATAGTTACGATCACAGCGTAATTTGGATGTGTTCTGATATACACTGCAAGCACTGTAAGGTGTGATGTCAATTTAGTATACTGCCAAATCGTTCCTTTATAGTTAGCTATACTGGTAACTGTTTATAACGGAATGCAGTGCAGTATACTGATCTGTCATTACTTTAATTTCATTCAAAGTATTGGTTTTACACTACAATAAACACAACTTTACATTTTCCATGTTTGGGTATATTTGATTTACAATATTCAATAATAAATAATAATAATATTCCATAGTGCAAGTTGTTATATTTATGGAATCTGTTGATCACGTGATATCACAGTGCTCGCAGTGTTTATCGCATTGAGCTCTAATAAAAGGGGGAGAGGAAATGACTACAAATTTACCGAGCCAAGTATTTGAAATCCAAAAATGGCGGAATTTCCGCTAGGGAAGCGCGTATAAAATATAGATATCGATACTTCAGTCCTTCAAGCGATCTATAAATTTTGGGTGGACAAAGGATTTTTAATTGCGTAAATCTTTATCTACCTGTCATCAATCCATTCAGTCATATGAGCTAGTGGTTGATAGATCAATCAGGTATGCCTTCCTTTCAAACAAACAGAAAATTAAGGGCGTAACACTCTATTGAATAGATTTGGGTTGTAAAAAGCATAAAGAAATAAATAAATTTAATCCTGGGTATAGACGTTCACTCTAATTCCAAACATACCTATATAAGTTTGTGATGTGATGACATCAGGAGAAAAAGATTTGAAAGTGAGGTATTAACTACGATAACTAGAAACAAGTATATAATAATATTTTATTCGATCCATCAGTCATTCGACGTCCACTGCTGTAAATAATAGGTTTCCCTAAGAGAACGCCACAATAAGCGGTCCTTTTTTTTGTTAACATGGTCCAAAATGCAAGTTTACGCACGTCACTGGGGTACCAACAGGATCCAGGGGGAGTGTCGAGCTTGATGTTATACAGGCTCGATTCTTTTGTTGAGTTCATGAGCCACAATACCGACTAAAACATGACCGCGGCGCCTTCTTCCGTCATAATGGAGAGTCATGTGATCGACTACAGATATTCCACACCGACGCTCTAGTTACTACATCTAAGGGTGCCTTGCGGTTTTGACCAGGTCGTCAGTCCTTCTGGCGGGAGGCCGTCCTATGCTGCGCCTTCATGTGAAACATCTAATGCGGAGGGAGGGTAAAACCGGGTGTTAGCGTGGCGACGCTTTGACGTGACAATACAATATTATGATGACATGGAGCTGGTCTGACGATGGAGCTGGAAGGTGGACATAGGAATTCTATAATGATACGGTGCAACCCTATCGAGTTTGATTCGTCTTGACGAGTAATTTCTCTTTAGATGGTTTCCAGGGTCTGATGATGAAGCTAAAAAGTGGCTATAAGAACTCCGTTATAAAACGACATAACCCCATCGATTTTGGGCTCTTATGGTTACTCTTGACGAGTACTTTGTCTCTAGATGGTATCCAGGGTCTGATGATGAAGCTGGGATGTGGCCACAGTAACTCCATAATGAAACGACGCAACCCTATTAAGTTTAGACTCGTTTGATTCGTCTTGATGAGTACTTTGTCTTTTGATGATATCCAGGGTCTGATGATGGAATTTATTATCTATAAACTAACTTAATTTTGCAGTCACAATATTAACCAGGATAAGTAATCGATATTAATTTAATGTATTAATCAATTAGTGATTTATTTAGATAGTAGTAATTTTTGCCACATTTAGGGCGAATTGTACATATGTTATAGCTACACTGGAGTGTAATATTGCTGGCTCATGAGTGGCCACGCGATGGCTAGGTACATCTATGATAGGTCCAAGATAGCAGGTTCTTTATCTAAGCTAGAATTATTTCAATCTACCAATACTGCAGTGATTCCTTTCCATATCCTCTATATTCCGTTGTAGTAAAGAGCATCCATTGGTCACAGTTACTTCAAAAATACCTTATAAGGTCAATGATTGGTCAGTTCAAAAATGCATAGACAAAATATTTAGATTTATGGGTTGCAATATTTGGGTAAATAATTGATTTATTTTAGAAAATACAGCTATTATTAATAAAATTTATTAGAAAATAAAACATTTTAATTCTAAATTTAACGTGATCTCACACAATTTATTCACAAGTTATAAAATCATTTTATTGTCCAGTCACGTTGAAATGCCATAACTTTTTACTGACTTTGTCTATGATCATAATGTCTTTTACGAATTTGTAGTGATGGTGGCTGGCTTCCTTGCGAACGAAGCGTCGTAAATTACAAATTATTTGTAAATTTCGTTATATATTTGATTGCACATTAATCTAATCTATAGTGATTTAAGTGCTCAAGAAGTATCACATCAAAACGGTAAGTGTAAAGTGCAACATTTATTGTGAAAACGCGCGCTACCGGTACCTCTACACGTGGTTATGCCTACTGTATGGCGTACGTACATTACTGATGTGTTTTTAAATAATTGATAAAGAATACAGCAACGATGCAGCTTGCCATACGTGTTTCAAAGTGAAAATCTTAAAAATTTATGTCATTGCACTAAAGTTTAGGTTGCTTATTGAACGTGGTTAGTTTGACAAGCAGTGACTCGTTGCTGACACATAAAAACTACTATTGAGGTAAAATTTAATATAAATTAATTTCAAGATTTATGTGTAAATAAGTATTACGATGTTCCTCTCTATCTATTCAATGTGCCTAGTCATCTACTGTCATATTGATATGGCTTTAGAAAGTCTCTTCCATGTATTGAGATTTCCATTTTCTGTTAGTTTAGACAATGACGCATCGTTGCACTATGAACGTCGAAAATCTAATTACATTTTGTTTGATATTATACTATACTATAAAATATTTCTAGTTACAAACATGTGAGATACTTAGGACCTACCTGTTACTGCTCTGTCTGTATATGTGAAGTACTATTAGGTTATACAGTTATAGGTATCTAGAGTCATTATATTTTACAGTTTGTGAACTGTATTAAGCTCTGATCTTTGTTCCACATTTAAATTTATATCAGGTAATTATTAGTCAGTCATCAGTAGTGAGTATCAGTCTCAGAATTAATATTTCTGTCTCAAATAACTGTTATGTGAATAAATCAATTAGAAAGTATATTGTAATGCTTGATTGCTATTACACACTTTCTAAGAATTATAATTCTTCAGTTATAATTTACACAATAATAAGGAATATGTTTGCTTTTTAAGTTTTGATCCAATAATAGAACATTGGGTTGTGCCATGTGCTACAGTAAGACTGGAAATTATGTCCGTTGAAGTGTAATATTATAATCCCTAACATATTACGTTGATTCAATTAGAAATGTATATGGGGTTTATAATATACTTACCAGAAAACACCAATTGATTGTGACTAAATTAATTGCTGTTATTGCCATTAATTGTTCCCACATGTCACATATCAACTATTTTAGAATGTTCAAAATACTTATATTACAATTTATATATCTATATAAAATTAAATCAGTGTGTTTGCAAGTCTCTTTTCTCTAGTTTAATTTACAGTAATAAAAAAGATATAATAACCATAAACAATCACAGCACTAAAGAGGTTTGTTACACTTTGTAGATAGTAATACAGTTAGAACTTTCAAGTTATTGCTCCAATGACCCTAAAGTTGCAGTTAGAAAGCAATCAGATTTTAAATGCTTCATGGCCATCTTGATATTATTAAAATTGTAAATACAATTTTGATATATCAGTTTTACTTTTATACATTATTGAAATAATAATACTTAGTTTGAATTATATGTTTTCAAAATTTTATCCAAACTTCAGGTAAGGATAACTATTTTAAATTAATATGAGGATATATGGTTGGTTGAAAATATGAATGCACCAACATGCACTATTTAATGTATGTAGTGACTAAATTCCCTGTTGTAAAGATTCAACTGAATACCTACAAAATGATGCAAACACAAAACTGATTTTAAAGCAACAAAAAATATATTCAATTGTTCATCTACAGTGGTTTCTTACATAAATCTTGTAAACATTTCTCACAATAATGTAACTCACTATACTCGATTACTGTAACTTTAGATGTTTTTCACATAAATATAGTTGGTAATAATTAAACTTTAACTCTGCTTTTATATATAAGTAGAACTCGCTTTTTCTACTTTCACAAATGATTTGTGCTTTTCCATAATTACTTACATCAATATTTACTCCCATATTCATAAAGCATTAGTAACACCATTTAATCTTGATTTCACAACAAGTCATATTTATGTATTTGCATTCATGCTTCTCTTAAAATAATTTTGTTGACAAAACATAATCTGGTTTGTCTATCTGGAGTGTGTTTACCCCTTGCCCAATAGTTGGGTGGCAATAGGTTGAAAAAAAATACTACCATACTAAACTACTTATTTTTTTGTAAAACTGGCCTCTGTGTGTGGCTCTGCCACAGGCAAAAGCTACTGGTTTGGTTATATCTTAGGTTTCCTATATAGTTGGGAGATACTATCCTATACATATAGTAACGAGATAAAATCTATACCAGTTTTTAAGTTTGATCAAGGGCTATCAAATGAAGAATGTTTTCATCAAAATATTGGGATTTCAGTAGTGTTTGGGTGATGTGCGAACAAACAAGCAGATGACAATATGAAAAAAACTTTGCTTCCGAGATGCCTTGATAGCCTTATATAGTAAATTTTTCTCATATATCTATAAGGTTTTATTTAATAACATAGAAAATCCCGAAAACCCTATCAGCGAGCTATGGATCATGGTTATTTTATTTTTATGGAATAATCCAACTGCACTTATGCAATGGTTTCGGGAGAGGCAGTTAAGAAACCCATCTGTTGAATGCCTGAAACAGCAATAATGAAAATAGGCTCTAAATGTTTTTTTTTTTTATGTACAATGTAAGTACCTACATAAGGCACACTTAATGCCACAAGGCATTCTCAACCAGTCAGCCTTAATAATAATAAAAAAAACTTAACAAAATCAAATAAAAGCCTCCTTATTAATAAAGTGCGTCATCAATTATTATGTAAACTATGTCTTGACAATACATAATCAATAATTTAGAGGCCAAAGAAATGTGTCGCCATGACAAACTCATTAAGAGACACGTTTTTGTGGATTATGTATTTTAGTTTTAGGTTAAAACACGTTTATTTTTGAAAATGATTTATAGAAAAATTAGTATTAAAGGGAAATCGTAATTACGTAGGTATGTCACCATCCCATTAATTCCCAGGGAGATGTCGTACGAGGATGCTAAGAGAAGTGAGTAATTATTACCGATTACATGGGTGGTAAGGCTGGTAGGGTTGGGTGCCAAGTGGGCAGTACTCACACCGTTACCACCGTCTACCAACCATGAAGCACTTCGTATGTTATTTCCCGTATGCGAAATGTAATGGTGAGCAGAGGCTTGTCGAGTATTTTAGTAATGTTGAATCCAAGAGCGGTGGCTATCACTTACCATCAGAGGGGTCGTTGATCGTCGGCCGCCGTAAGCAATAAAAAAAGCTTGTTATAGTAGGTACCACCATTTAATCAGTTGGGACTCGAACATGCGATATTGAAAAAATGCGTAGCCAATCCGTTTAATTGCACCCATTGGCTGTTGGATTGTAGGGCACGGAAGTCGCGGCTGAATTAAAACGGGTATGAGATTATAAGCCGGTATGCGGTTTGACAGAATCACTAACAAAAATATATTGTTTTAATTATTTAATCGTTCGCAATTTACTGTGATATCGCCAGTGACGTCTTATCATCAGGGTATATGACATTAGGTATTATACGACATATAAGGTATTATACATGCTACTATGTCTACTTAAATTATTCACCTAAAACGCGGTAAGAAAGAAACGCGAGAGGCGAATGACCCGAGTTTTATAAATGTCATTATAACAAGGTCAAGAAAATTTAAATTGTGATGCTTTAAGCCTATTCGAGTACAACTGATCGCAATGTTAACAAAAATGGCCATGTGGTGCAAATGTTGTAATTGTGATCTTGTGCCTACCATGTAAAGGTAACTCGCATGTAGAAAGTCAAAGGTTTGATTCCAATTATTATGCAAGTTATTAATTCAATTCTTATTATGGTGATGTTAGATACCTATATAGACAACTTTATCAATGTTTCATAGACAGTTTGAAACAAGGGAGATGTTCAGGGCCAAATATAAGGGCCGGTGATTATGGGTCTACTGTGATTGGAAGGTACACTAAACAAAATCTATCTACTAGGTACCTATATTAACTATAAAATATAATATAGAAATAATCACTTTTACTCTCAACTGAACGCAGCTAAACTTGAGCAGTATCTTTTCAAGGGCTAATTTCTTGTTTTAGAAAATCTTTTTTCATAATGCAATTCGATCGTAACTCCTTTATTCTCAATGATTTTCAATAAATTGGTATTTTCTAACAGCTTATTTCAAAGGACTTCTTAATGTCTCTGTTTATTCAATCCACTTAAAAATTCATAAATAAGCACTATTGAAAGGCTACTCCTTAGTTTATGCAAGTTGTTTGGAGTGTACAACGTGAACAAAAAGTAGAAAAGTATTGCTTCTGTCACGTGTCCGTACCCCTACACGCGGTATTTATATAAATATATTCTGAAAGAGGCACGTTTAGCAGTGGTTGTTGATGTTACTTACCGCCGGCGCCCATTGCTTAACGTACCCGAAACGCGAAAGTCAGGTGTTCACAAATAGGTGGTACGTTTGTCACCTTACTGATGCCAGCCGGGCGACAATATAAGACACGAGCCATTGCTTGCGGCTCCGCCGCAATCAAAAGCTAGTTTTTGGGTTGTAACTCAGGTTCCCGATATAGTAGCGGGGTAAAATGGATACCAGTTTTTAAGTGTAATCGAGATCTATCAAATAAAAAAGGTTTCATTAAAATCCGTTCAGTATTTTGATCTATATTTTAGCACTTGACATGCTGAGCTACTCTTAAAGTACAAATTATAATTTGTGAATAAGGAAAAAGAGTATTTTAGTACAGGCGGGAATCGAACCTGCGTCCCTTCCTATCCGGGGAAGTGCTCTAATCCACTGAGCTACAGTACTATCTTTTAGACATACCCAAACTCCTTATCACATTTGTGTCTGTCTGAACTTTATAATAGTATAGAAGTAATCAATCATAACATAGTGTATATATTGTTTCAGAAAATGAGTTCAAGTGTATGCTACAAGTGTAACCGAACAGGGCACTTCGCTCGCGAGTGCACCCAGGGCGGAGTGGCAACCCGCGACTCTGGCTTCAACCGTCAACGCGAGAAGTGCTTCAAGTGCAATCGCACCGGACATTTCGCGCGCGACTGCAAGGAGGAGGCCGACCGTTGTTACAGGTTAAGCACACATTCAACTATTTTGATGGACCTCCTGGCTTTGTCGGTAGTGTAACCGACTTCCGTATACGAGGTCGTGGGTTCGGTTCCTACTCGGGATAATTATTTGTGTGATGAACACAGATATTTGTACTGCGTCTGGGTGATTTCTATCTATTATATGTATGTATTCATACAAAAAAAAAGTAATATATGTATTATATCCGTAATCTGGTACCCCATAGCACAAGCGTTAAGCTTATTTTGGGACCAGAGGACGTTGTGTGAAATGTCCGTGATATTTATTTGTTTATTCACAGCTTAAAGGCTGACTGATCGCATTTCGATAATCATCATCCATCCATCCATCAGCCTTTCAACGTCCACTGCTGGACATAGGCCTCCCCAAGAGAATGCCACAACGAGCGGTCCCGTCATGGGGGATAATGCCGTAATCGCCACGCTTGGCAGACGGGTTGCCGATCGCAGTGGATTTTGTTAATACTCGAGGGAGTGCTGCTGCCCACTCCCCCGGTATTCCCTCAGTCGGCTCTTACGACTCCCGTGGGTAGAGAGGTGGGACAATTCTAAAGCCGGCCCACACGGCCTAATCATCATCAGTGTCCAAAAATTTGATTTTAAACAGTAATGTTGCTTTTGTAGAGAAGACACGGTCAAAAATGTCTGCCTATCATGGTGTCTACTAAAAAAACTACTATTATTAGCTCCTATAAACAGTCAATTAATTTTCATGTACGGACGGAGAACCTTAGTGACTGAGAACACAAGTGATGCGTTTTGATTAAAAATTATCATCGTTGATTAGCGAATAAAAACATTGGACATTGTTTATGCCTAAATATGGTCCCAACCCTGTATTGGGCCTCTTTCGTATTGAAGGGATCTTTTTTTTATATAATAAAAATGGTAAACTAGTTACTGTGTTATCGTAGCATATTGTATAGAGGGCACTAAAACGTTTTAACGTGTAAAACGTGGGAAAGTGGAATTGAGACAAGGAGTTTAAGTTACGCCAAATCTGTATGTGTGTGTTCCCCGTTCTGGCTGGCGCTTTCCTAATGGAATCAAAGAGGCTCTACCACAAAAATACATACAATTATTATAAGTACCATTGTCTTTGGTATACAGGTTATGAAGTTAATATCATTTTCATTACTCATAGTCAAAGTAGGCCTGAAGTTGCCTGAGGAGCGGGTTGAAAGTAATACTTTCAACGGACAGCTGAGTAATTATAAAAAAAACAGTTCTATTTTCTGTACAGCCAGTTAATTACAGCGCAATGTAAAATTGAAATAACATAAAGTTAAGTACCTATTTATTAAAGAATTTTTTTTTATATGACTTTATTTTAATATAGTTGCAACTATATCTTTAAAATAACGTAGATTTATATTTTTTCAATGATTAAAATGAAAAATAATAGCTGACAGGCCCCCAAATTCAATTTTTTAGTCTCTCATTTTTTTCTTTAGCTAATTCATGATTTTTATTTTTAGTTTCCTCGTATTCGTAATAAAAAGCACAGTGTTTACCTCGGGATTAAGACTTATTTACACAGTTGCTTTCATCCCTAGGGTAACAGAATGCAGGTGTTTATCTACATACTATGTATATTATACCGATACCATAGTATCGGCTCAGGCCGTTACGCATGAGTGCGGGCAATTACGTCACAACCAACACATGCTCACTCACGGATCTGCATAATACGAAGTCTAGTATAATAACATTTCTTTTCGTCAAGGATATCGGTAATGTTTTATGTTTTATTTTGCTCATTAAAGTTTTTGAGTCACCTAATTTCGAAGATTTATTTAATGTAGATGTTCATTATAATAGCTGTTCAAATTGACAGATTCATAACATTGTCTTGTTGTAGGTATGAACGGCCAGAAATATGTATCAACCATCTTCTGTGTTGCACCAATTTAACAACATGTTAGAAGGATGAGGCTTGGGAAGTTATGAACGTTTTCCAGGCGAAATTTATTTATAGTAAAACAGGTTGTTGTCCCCGCATAATCCATCCATCCATCAGCCTTTCGACGTCCACTGCTGGACATGGCCTCCCCAAGAGAACGCCACAACGAGCAGTCCTCTGCTGTTTCGCTCATATTAGGGATAGTGCCGTTATCGCCACGCTTGGCAGGCGGGTTGGCGATCGCAGTGGATGTTGATAATACTCGAGGGAGTGCTGCTGCCCACTCCTCCGGTATTCCCTCAGTCGGCTCTTACGACTCCCATGGGCGGAGAACGGGTGGGACAATTGTAAAGCCGGCCCCACACGGCCGAATAAAAACATTGCCGCCCCCCGCATAATAACCCCCACGTAATAAAATTACCCTTAAAAATCAATGACGGGCCTCGTGGTGTAGTCGGGAGCGTAACCGACTTCCGTGCACGAGGTCGTGGGTTCGATTCCCACTTAGAACAATTATTTGTGTGATGTACACAGATATTTGTACTACGTCTGGGTGTTTTCTATCTATTATTATGTATGTATTTACAAAAAAAAGTAGTATACATTAAATAATGTAAATAAATCGAACTAAATTTCATTACCACTAAAAAAAAACAAGAACGATGAATGAAAAATAGAAACACAGGGCCCGCCATCGGCAGCTATGGCACTGATTTCATAATACGTATAATTTATAATTGAAGTTATCTAGACGGGTAGTAGAATGATGCTTAGTACAATAATCACCTCTAAAGATTGTTTTAACAAATCTAACACTTCATCGAAGGGCTATTGACCTGCCAATGCGGCTTGAAACGAGTACCTTTATAGAGCACAAGAAATTAGTGTCAAATGTGTCGTAGCCATTGACCTACACACGGCCAGTGTCATATCCATTATAGATTATATCAGAATGTTGACGTACCAGATAAAAATACTTGTCAAACATTGGCAATAGATCCGCGTTTTTTAGTATTCAGGTTTATATAATAACAAACCACGATTCAGGTAATAGTGTGAGTTTCTTCATAGCGTCCATTAGTAAGTAATGCGCTAACTTAACAGCGCCTCAAATGAAATGAACAGCAAACTATTTTTACTACACTTACTCATTGCCACATGGATAAAAACTATTTATTTAGGACAAGTGCCTTCTTTTCCTTGCCAGTCTTCGGTTTTTTAAGATAGTATGGAGTTCTAGTCAATGTGACGTTGACCGTACATCGCTCTAATGATAGCCGATTCTCTCCCCCATACCAACAATATAGTCAGCAAAGTCCAGTGTCCTGTGTCGCGCATGCATTTAATTTTGTATATTACAGAAAAATCTGTTATGTGTTTGTCTTGGTAGAATTAAAGTCACAACGCTCGATACATTATCTACGCCATATGTTCAGTATTATATTGATTTAACGGTTTATGTGTTTACTGTACACAGATGTAACGGCACGGGTCACATAGCGCGCGAGTGCGCGCAGAGCCCGGACGAGCCGTCTTGCTACAACTGCAACAAGACTGGGCACATCGCGCGAAACTGCCCCGAGGGCGGGCGCGATAGCTCCAACCAGACGTGCTACAATTGCAACAAGTCCGGCCACATCTCGCGCAACTGCCCCGACGGCACCAAGACCTGCTACGTGTGCGGCAAGCCGGGCCACATCTCCCGCGACTGCGACGAGGAGCGGAACTAACACACGCCCCCGCGCGCCTAAATATAAAATAAACTATGTATATTATGAAGCCACGCACGGACGATAAGCAAAGGACGCGATACGCGCGACTTAGAACGTAAGATCACACGACTGTATGAAATTAATACAACGGAATTATAAATCAGATGCAGCAGCGGTATTCACGTGACAGACTGAGGTGTATGATTTAAAATGTTGACTTGTATATAGGTCTCCCGCCGCTCGGACGTTGTACCCGGCGCCCGATAGGTTAATGTTTGTTCTGCACGACGTGAAAGTTATTGTGTTTTAAATCATTTAATAATCGTGATTGAACTATTGATGAGGTAGCGTTACAGTTTTAGCAATACAGAGTATATATTTAATATATTTTGTACAGATTTTTTTGACAAAAGATAAATTGGATGCTGGCGTATAATGAGTTTTCAATGAGAAGAGTGGAGGCCCCGGGCGACCCAACCCTACTGGACTCTCTTGTTCGTCTGTTTGCCATGCGGGAAATGTTGTTCTTACGCGATCCTATCACGATCTGAATGAGTCAGAATCAGACCCTATCACTCCGCGTGATTTGTTTTTGATAATCAATTCCTTTGTTTATGAGATCCTGCTAATTTGTGGAGATATCAGTGGTTAATTAGAATTTCATCAATCAAAACATTTTTTATTTTGTTATCCCTGTCAAAGTGCCTCTGTAACACGATGAAATGTATAATTATTATTCAAGTTAACAGTGGGAGATGATTCATTAATAAAAAAATGCCTTATTATTTTACAAGTTTTCATATTGACCTTTATTTAAATTTATTTACAATCGCATACACGTGCTCATGACACATACACAAATTAAAATTGTAATTTATCTCCCAATTATAAAATTTCAATCAAATTCATTCTGGATTCAATCTGACTGAACAAGAGGGCAAAACCTATCCCAATATTACCTAGCCTTAAAATATTAACGCACATATCCTTGTCTCCATAACGCTGCAAAGAAATGGCCCAAAAATGCTGGAATCCTCAATACATGGTTATGTAAGATTATCCAGAACTGTGCAACTTAAATGCGATTGTAGGAGACATTTGGTGAGGATATTCGCCCACATTTTTTTAGAAGGGCGCCATCTGTATTTTGCAGTACAGTTGTAATTTTATGACGTCAGATAGAACTTGTTATTGTTTTTGCTCAATCCTTATTGGGTCGAAGCCTGATATTTTATATTCCTAAAAATTGGACTAATACAATTTATTATTTCTAACACGTTTGGTAGTTTGTTCAAACAGACTTTATTATGTTAAGTATAGATAAAATATAGTGCTACCACTTATTAGTTCCAAATTATATGTGGGTGTGTTGGAAGAGTCTCTATGCTTACATTAAAAATATTGAGCGACGTGCAACATGTACCTAAACCTGTAGAACCCGGTATGCCTACGTTGATGGTATGTGTCAGAAATGGAGTGAGGACGGCAAGATAAAGTTAATAGGAAAACTAGTCCCCGTAAGTATTAGAATAATCGACTACACAGATGGCGGAGTGATTGACATAACGACTCCCTTGCGAGTAATGTGGGTTCGATTGTACAAAAGACAATTGTGTCGTGCCGAGTGTTCTCGGTTCGATATCTTATCTACACAAGACAATTCATTGTATGATCCACAAATGATTGTCCCGAGTCCGGAGTCCCGATACATGGGTTAATAATCCTGTGCAAGTTTTTTTTTATACTACTTAGGTGGCATACGAGTATATGGCCCACCTATAGTAGCAATACCAGAGGCATCACTAGCGCGTCGCCATCTCCGAGGAAAGGGATATGAGGTGGAGAGGAAGGATAATAAGGAGAGGAAAGGGGTGGGTTTAGGTCTCGGCGGGTATCCTTAAAAGTCTAACATGGAATTTGTCCATGTGGCGACTGACTAAGAATACAAGTATCATCACGCTATTCTTTCCCACGCGTGTCGTATGAGGCGACTAGGGCTGGGTACCAAGTGGGAGTACTCACTTGGTATCGGGCCCGAGCGGATTGGTACCACCATCTCCCGTACGACCGGCCATGAAGCACATTGCGTTTTGGCTGTAGCAGGAGATACCCGTTAATTCTTTCATTTTATATCGGTGAAATGAAATGGTGAGCAGCGGCTTGACAATACTCTCGGTATTGTTGAGTCCATGAGCGACGGTTACCATTTATCATCAGATGGACCGTGGCTCATCCGCCACTACAAGCAATAAAAAAGTGAATCCTCCGCCCGTAAAGTCTTATGCACATGTACCAAATTATAACGAAATACACTTAAGAAGAATTCTTAAGTAGGTAACGATATTTTCTAACTGTGCGTTGTTAATTTAAGTGTGCATTCAAACGTTTAATAGTGCCTTCAATTCATGAGACAAACAGGTTCTGACGCATATCTTAAAGGGCGAACTGGCTCTTAACAGCAAGCTTCACATCAACCATACGTAGTATTTCTTCTTAGTAGTCTGTAACATCGGCTAACAACTTTGCATTATTCACATCAATCACTCCATCGTGGATAATCGCAGCCAGAGAAACTGATTACCCCGAGATTTTAATCGTTGCAGAAAGATATTAACGTAAGTAAACGTTATATATCGAAGTAAACGTTCGATAGATAATAAATAATTTAGCTGTACTTAATATAATTATTTAAATTAAAAAAATAACCGTTATTCGTATAATATATAATTCTGCCGTGCTTGTGATATATACAGTAAGTGCCTTAGAGACACTTGGGAAAAAGGCGGTAAAAGATTTCAATTTTACTTTTGACGTTTCTCCCGAATTATAAATGAAACCTAAGTTTTCATAAATGTTTGAGATAAATATAGGCTTTTGTAACAATTTGTCTATTTTTATTTTTATGTAGAAATAATATTTAAATTGTAAAGCTTGAAAAAATATTTATATTAAGGAATTAATAATTAAAAAATAACGTTTTTTTAGTATCGGTACAGTAAGTGTGCGACCTACTGTAACAATCTTTAGTTTGAACTACATACTGCAATTATGATTACGGAATGAGGTAAATATTTAAATAGAATAACAAAAATTGCACAATTTGACCAATGAAACTTAATCACTTACTGTAATTACAGCAAGGAGCAATATGTAAACTTATGGCATCTACCATAAAGCCATAATTAATTACTCTTCCTCGATATTTTTTGTAGATAAATTAAACAAAAGAGATCTTATGAAATCACAGTTTAATAGAATAATTACACAACTTTGTTAATTCTATAAAATTGTAAAATCAGTTCCATTTATTGTATTTTTTTAGCATTTAGAATCATATTATAAACTAACTAAAACAATTCGTGTTTGTACAATCTGCTTCGTACATGAAACAATCAATCATAAACCAAAAAAACTAAGCTCTGTAGATATCTAGAAAAATGACACCTTTTTATTAAGTCCATGCCTTTACCGTACCCATTTTTTTAAATTCGTGTTTGTACTTCTTCGTACACAATAAAAAAAACACCAAAAATAAACACTGTTTCTAAAAAACTAAGACAGTTTTCTCTTTGGATTCTTTATAATAAAAAATAATAATACGTAGATTGACAGAACGCAGCTGCACAACCCTGGGGGGTTAGGCGGAATCTCATACCTCACATGTCGATCGTATCGTGATCACTGTGATTGGTTGAGAGATCACCGTGAGTGGCCAACGGATTATTGCGACATCACGCGTCGGTTTCTCAACCAATCACAGTGATCACGATACGATCGACATGTGAGATATGAGAGCCTGCCTAACCCCCTAGATCTAATAAGGCACTTTAAATTCTTTAATAAGTCATTTAACCTCTTAGGACGGTTATTACTACCAAAATATTATATTATGAGATCCTCGAATATAGATTATGAGATCCTCGATTCAAGAACTTAATCAAATCAGTCTTACAAATTAATAATATTAGTAGCTAGGTACCTATGTAACAGTTTATGGTAAAATGTCTTTTAATTGACTAGTAAAATGTAGGCTTACTTAGGTCCCTATATATTTAAAAAATATATGAACTCAAAACTCTTCGGTTAATAGATTTGTTGCAGAATTCGAAACTGGAATGTTTAACCAAAAATCCCTTCTAATCTCAGGCATCAGAGGTACAAGCTTCTGTATAATATCTGCTTTACGATCTGCAGTGATTCCTCTGGGGCTATTTTTAGACTTCACCTCAGGAAACTTGGGTCTTTACAATTTTAGCTTGTAAAAAGTCCAATGATTGAAACATCTCATTATGACCTGTTTTATACATTAGTATGAATTGACCCCTCTCAACTTTAACTACCATTATATCCTTAAGGTAAATCCTGTTTTCCATGTTTCTCAGTTTATATTGTGACGATAAGTCTTCATATAAATAAAAGTCCGAAACACCCAACGATTTGACAATACATTTGCGATTGTTTGCCATTTTTACCCTTTGGACATAATCATCGAAATCGTACACTTTATTTTCACCCAACATTTTCTCAACCTGGTAATGAAAATTATCAGCTGACATAAAGGTATGTCCGAAATATCGTATCTCGATTGTATTCGCAGATATTAAGGAACTATTAATAACATGTACTAAAAACGACATGAATGCCCAATTTTTATTTTGAGATGCACAGTTATCGGCCAACAAAATAACATTTTCGGCATCTCGTTTGTGAAGCAAAAAAGCCCTAACTGTTGAAATTATGTCATGTTGATGGCGACCTGAGATGGACTCATTCCATACAACTGCAAATGGCACTTCTTCTTTAGATGTTTTACCTAATGGCACGAAACTTTCGTTAAAGGCAATTATTCTGGGGCAAAAAATTGAAGCTTTATATTGGTCTAATCTTGGCAACATGATTACTTTTTGTAAATCTATGGAATAACGAATAGTGATTTTATCAACAATGGCATTATTATCCACATCTTCTTTATATTTTATTCGGCTTTCTATGTATCTAACTTTATGAACAATAAACTTGTTACAAACATCACAGGTAGTATCAGGATTTTTATTATGTTCTGGATTATGCAGTTTAAATATTGCACATAATTCACATTCTTCATTTCCCAGATGGGTAAAAGATATGTTTAATTCATTTTTTACTACTGTGCGATAAGTTTCTAGAGATACTTTCAAATCGGGAAACTTTTCGCAAAAGTTTTTGTATATAATTGGCACATTAATATCACTGGGCAGATACAGTTTCTAATAAACTGCTCATTCGCATAGCATGCTCTCTTCGGTAGTGCGATATTGCAGGATTGTACCCTAAAACATGACTTTTTATAGTACTTACTTCTATCTATTTTATTGGCTCTTTCATAGACTCCCCTGCGATCTTTTTGCTGATCGATGGGTTTCTTTAGGGCAGCAAGAACTCTCTGATCATTTTTTGGGTGATATCCCAAAGTTGTTAGAAAGAATTGTTTGCAAACTTCTATTCTAATATCACCAAGTTTTGTTAAAAAATATGCATATGTCAGTTTCCTCTTTGGTATTTCCCTGCTTGTTTGTTTTTTTCTTTCAACAGATTTCGTCTCAACCATACCCTTAATAAATATACCCTGGGATTCTTTGTTCAGTTTACTGTAATAATTATTCATTACCTTTCTTTGGTCTTCGTTAATATTCGTCGAACATTTTCGTCTACAATTTTCCATGCATGCCCTTATAAGTGATAACTTTTCAATCAGTAATTCCTTTTTAAACTTCTTTCTTTCTGTTAGTGACTCTACAAACGATTGTCTTTTCCGTGGTAAACCAGACTTAGTCAATCCTTTTCCTTCTTGTACGGGATTATTAATTAGATTTAATTGTGCCGAATTATTTAAATTAACTACACTGTCACGATTAACTTGAGTTGAATTTTGTTCTAGAAAAAATACCGGTTATCGGTTTCAATTGCTGTAGTATCTTTTTCTGGAGTAAATGTTTTACCACGTGAGATCAGTGAATCTTCGCAATCAGTGTCGGTTGTGTCAGAGACAGGTATATAAACTTTATCCTTAACACTATCATCAGAATCTTCCAATAAGCTTTGTTTATTATTAATTTGTGAATTTTCGTTTTCTTCATCCAAACTAGATATAGTTTCATTACATTTGAGCAAATTATTATCAAAAGGCTCTTTCTCAATAAGCAACCTATCAAAGTCAGTCATATCATTTTCCGTTACAGCACTATGTGAAGTTTGATATTCATTATTAAAATCAAATATTTTTGGATGATCATTAAATTTACGTACCGCAGCCACATTTTGTTAATATCGGTAACTACAACTTGATCATTCATGTCGGTGTACTTTGAGGATAAGAGTCGCTGGTGCAGCTGCTACTGGTACAATCAGTTGCTGGTAAATGTAACTGATGTGCACTTGAAGTATTTGACGCTGCTGTTTTTCTAGCCAAAGCCATAATTCGATCACTTCTGGACGTCACCTTGCCTGAAAAAAAAAAACAAATTATAATACTATAATTATAAGCAACACATACATAGAAACAAGCTAACCTTAGTACATCAATATATTTGTAGCGATTTTAAAAAATATAACAAAAATTCGGAAAGTTCATCCATTTTGTTAAACCAGCTTGAATACTAATTATTTTGCATACTTTCAAGTACTCGTATATTTTTCATTATATTTTGGTTAATATAATTAATAAGAATAATAAACACATAATTCATTGTGATTTGTAGGTATATATGGATATGTAGGTATTTTAAAACGGTTACGACAACAATTTACTTAGACGAAGTAATGTAAAACTAGTGCCAAACTTATTATATTAAGCTGTTATTATTATACCATGGACTTAAAGTCCATGTATTATACCTTATTACTGCACCAGTTATTAACTGCTTAAATATTATAGGAATACAACAGCTAGAAAAGAACGTATACTCACGGGTGATTTTGGCGCCAATTTTATTCTCCGACGCACGTCAGCCAGTGTTGTTGCGTGACCCGCGACTGCAAAGTGCAAATTTACGCACTTGCCCCGCCCCACACTACCCATTCGGACCCTAAACGCCTTATATAATATTTGCAGTAAGTAACGTGTTTACCTAATATGTTCCAGGCAAGTCTACGCATAATATGAAGTATTCCTTAATATAATCACAGTAGTGAATCTTGCTGTTGTTACGACTACGCATAAAAATAAATATTTTAATTCGCTGTGTAGCGCGTAGGCAGTTCAAATGCAAAAAATAGCGAGAAGTGTTCTCCGTTAACGTAAGTAAACCAAGCCCTTTTGTATACTCCTTTTCAAATATTAAACTATTTCTATTCTATTTCTCTTTGCAAACCTTCTGATAAATCTCTCATTTATATTCACCAGCGGTCACTTACCATAACCAAGGTGGTGACTAACAAACTAACTATACACCAACACCTAAGCTGGTGTTAACAGCAAAGCTGGTGACATCCCCCCGACGTGAAACCAAAGTTACGCGTAAATAACGGTAAAGTTGACAATCCGACGCGTAAATAACTAGAGATTCGGAACCACCGCGTGATACCACGACTGAACCGGCCGTCGCACACCAGCAGTCTTCAGCAACACCAACAAGGGAGCTGAGGCAATCACCTGAGACGACCGCAATATCCATCTCATCGAGGATACCGGACTTCTGGTGAGATCGACCCAGACTCTGGTTCCACCAGTTCAACGCCATCGTGGACCCATAAAAGGCAAGTGACCTTCACAAAAGTCAACTATTAATTCAATTCAATTCAATTCTTTTTAATAGCGTTGTTAGACTTATAGACACAACTTTGCCAATGTCGAGTAGAGATATCGAATAGACCACCATACGAAGGAGATTGTTCAGTGATAGATAAAAGGGCCGGTGGTTATGAGACTAACTACTAAGATGAGTAGGTACACTGAAACAAACAAAATAGTGCTAAATACAACAAATATATATAGGTACAATACTTGACTAAAATTATTTTAACTCTAAACATAACTTAAACATTACCTAATTTCTGAGCTATGTATATTTACAGCTTGATCTTATTTACCTTAATGAATTTGTACAGAATATGGATAAATGGGGTGAATACTAGTGTGAGTAAAGATTTGAACAATACAGGGCGAGGTATTTCGGGCGGTATAACATCATATAAAGAAAAAGTTAATTTAGAACACCAGAAAAATATATGGTCCACATTTGCTTCAGCCAGACCGCATTTGCAAACGGAGCTATCCCTAATCCTAAGTTTAGCCAAAAATACAGGTGTACAGGAGTGGTTCAATCGCAATCGGCAGATGGTAGAAGCAGCGGACTTGTCAATATTTTTGAATTTAGAAAACCAGGGTTTGGGGGGAATGTTAGGTAGAATATCACCATAAAATTTTCCTTTAACGGTCTTAGAGGCCAACCATGCAGTGGTCCAATTTTGAAATAAAATAGATTTTAAGGAAGCACAAATATCTTGAGAGTAAATTTGGAAGTGTTAAAGAGACCCCATGTGTGTGGCAGATTTAGCACAAATATCGGCTGATTCATTCCCAGATATGCCTGAATGACCAGGAATCCAAGCCAATACAACATTAATGCCAAGTCCATCACATTGATATAGCTCATCTCTTATTTTCAATGTAATTGGAGACTTAGTGTTTACTCGAAAGGGGTTAGATAAGATAGACTGAAGGGAACTTTTAGAGTCGGAAAAAATAATTGAGTTATTTAAGTTGTGAGATTTTACAAATGAGATTGCTTCTAATATGGCTATTAACTCTCCAGTAAACACTGAAGAGCCAGGTGGACATTTAAACATTAATGAGATTCTAGTGAAAGGGATCCACACCGCAGCGCCAACTGAATTATTAGATAATTTGGAAGCATCTGTAAATAAAGTATACCAGTTTTTATAATTCCTATAAAGTTTTTCCTTAAATATATTATTGGCTTCTATGGTGTCTTTATCAATACCAAAATGTAGGATTATTTTTTGTTGGAAGACTAGGACATTATAATTTGTACAATATAAAGGTAAAGAAGGTGATTGAAATAAAGGGTTAGGAAGTTGATTAAATAGGCGGTATGAATGAATCCACAGGGAAGATGATCATCAAGATGAGAATTATTGTAAAGTGTAAGTAATTGGCTTAATTTAGGAAGAAGAGGATGATTGCTATTCTGAGCTGTTTTGAAGAAAAATCTATTACAGAGGTATTGTCGTCGCAATGAGAGAGGGGGTTCAACACACTCAACCTGCATTGCATTAATTGGAGAAGATTTCATAGCACCCAGAATAATACGCAGACACTTATATTGAATTTTGTATTTTTCTTTTAAAGCAGATTTGTTGGAAGTGTCTAAAAAAAAGAACAGTAATCCATATGGCTACGAATTATTGCCTGGTATAATATTTTTTGTACAGATGGATGAGCACCCCACCAAACACCAGAAAGGGAGCGTAGAATATTAATATCCCTCTCACATTTCTGGGCTATGTAATCAAAATGAGGCACTCCTGACAATCTCGAATCAAGCCATAATCCTAAAAACTTTATTTTAGATTGTTGAGGAATGGTTTCCCCATTAAAATTAATGAAAGTAGTGGGAATGATTCTTTTTTTAGTGAAAATTACTATATTGCTTTTTGAAGCTGATAGAGATAATCCATGATCTAAAAGCCAATTTGAAAGGTACCCAAGGGCAGAATTTAAACTATTTGTTGCTTCATCCATATTTTGACTTTAACATATAGGGCTATGTCATCGGCATACTGTAAGATGTGGCAAAAAGAGTGGACTGTAAGGTCTAGATCATTGGTATATAAATTGTACAATAGGGGACTTAGAACCGAACCTTGTGGCAGTCCCTTCCAAATAGTTCTGGGAGGGAGGATAGAATTTCGATGTTTAATTGATATAGTTCTTTCCAAAAATAAGTTCGTAATAAATTGAATTAACTTAGGAGGTATATTACATTGTATTAATTTACTCTTAAGGACTGGAAGCAGCACATTATAATATATGCTGCTTCGATATCTAAGATATTTTTTTTTAAAAAAGCTATGCGAATATCAGTTGATAATAAACTGAGGCTGTCTGCGGCGCCCATCCCTTTTCTGAACCCAAACTGAGATTTGGATAGATTCCACAAACCACTCCAGGCGGTGTTTGATCATATATATGCTCAGCAATTTTTCCTAAAACAGATGAAAGGGCTATTGGTCTATAACTGTTTGCATTAGAAGAAATCTTCCCAGGTTTTAGTATAGGGATAATAATTTGGTGTTTTATTGCTTTTGGAATAAAACCTGATTCAAAAAAGTTATTAATCAACTGGAGATAAATGTTTTGGCTGAGTTCAGAAGGATTTTTTAAAAAAGAATATGGAATTCCATCTTCTCCAGGGGAAGAATCCACTAATCCCTCGAGTGCTAAACTAAGCTCATGAAATGAGAAGGGGGAGTCCAATAAATTCGACGAGGGAAGACTTAAAGAAGAGGAAAATGAGTCTATGTTAGGAACATATGATGGAGACATTCTACGAGAACCAGGCACTAACCATGTCTCCGAGATGGCAATGACAGGTGGCTGGCTGGTGGGTATTTGTTAATTAAGTAAAGAAGCTCATGCTTCTTATGGTTAACGCTTTTCACATTCCACTGCAGGATAGGAACTTGATCCATAATTGTATTTTGAAAGTAATGTTGTTAGTCTTTGGGCAACGTGGGACGGTATGTTTGAGTTTGATTTTCCAAGTAAGTCAAATATCATATTAAATAGAATTTCCAGGAGATTATCATCCTGGAGTACAGGTGGAGAATTGGAAGAAGAGGGTACAGGAGATATAGCACAACCATTTGGCATAGCTGAAGGCGGGTTAGCAACAAGAGCCTGATGGGATGCTCTATCAAATGCTTTTCCCAGAGGGGTGTGGGGGCGGGGAGAAGAGGACACAGTTTTCCTGTATGAGGAAATGGGAGTGTGAGTAGGTGGACGTCTTGATACTGATGGATGAAGAGAGGAGTTAATGACTGCAGAAGTTTGAGCAACTTCTGCATATGATTTGATCTTGATGCTTCTTGGAATGAAATATTTTCTTTTGACATTAATAATTTGATGGACTTCTGCCTACTATGCTCAGGACAGTCCCTGTTATTAGCAAAGTGATGTCCTGAACAATGCAGAGAAGAAGATTCCGCCTCAATTACACTGCAGGAATCACCTGCATGTGGCTGAGTACAAGATAGCATCGAGGCTGAGATCGACAAAGTCCCTTAACATGTCTTAATCTGCAGCAGTTATAACATTGAATTGTGAGGAATTGGTATAACTCGACAGGAAGGCTGGTATGGAACCAATAAATTTTGCTGGGGAGAACTTGACCTTGGAATGTTAGGACAACTGTTTGTGTAGGAGACCAAGTTACCTTACCATCTGTTCTAGACTTCTTGTTGAGCCTGCGGGCCTTGAGAACAGGACCACACCCATTTGGCAAAATAATAGATTCCACAAATTCATCCATGGACAAATCAACAGGAACATGACGAACTACACCCATCTTAGTAATATTGTAAGTGGGGATTGCGGGAATAAATTTAGAAATTTCTAAAATTTTATTGTCCAAGAATTTATTTGCATCGTCCGCTGTTTTAAATTCAACAGAGATTTTACCTCTTCCAACTTTTTTAATACCATCTGTACAAACATTGTTTATTTTATTTTTAAAAAGAAACTTTATGGGACGGATAATTGTTCCAGCATTCGGATCTGGCTCAGAACGGGTAACATGAACAATAAATGGACCACTGTCTGTATTGGTATAAGTTTTAACACCCACCACTAATCTTGGGTGAAGATAGACGTTCTGAATGGACGCTACGGCTAATTCTTGATCTATTATAGTTTTTTTCAATTGCTCTTATCCTGCTCATCATTGAAGCGGCGTTTAGTCCCAGGTTGAAAAATTGAGCTAGGGGACGTAGCACCAGACCGAGAATCAGGAGGGTCAGGAGGATCAGGAGGGTCAGGATCCTGTGGATCTAACCACACTTCCTTTTCCATTGTAAAGAATTAGTAAGACTTATTTAGATATTTTTATATAAATATTTTTAGCATTTGACATGCTTAGCACTATACATTAAACACAAAGTGAAACATGTGAAATCGAAAATAACAGTCAGGAGCAGGATTTGAACCTGCATCTTCTGGATACCGTCCAGATGCTTTTTACCATTTCAGCCATCCTGACAATTGCTCCTGACTGCTAATTTCGATAACACATCATACTTAACGTCTTTGGGTGACGCCTGCGCCATCTGTCGGACGTATTTTCATACATTATACCGACCAGGTAAACTTAATTTTACAATTAAGATTTTACCTAATAATGACGCAAACCCTTTAAATATTTAGATATTTGTATATATATTTTTAGCATTTGACATGCTTAGCACTATACATTAAACACAAAGTGAAAAATGTGAAATCGAAAATAACAGTCAGGAGCAGGATTTGAACCTGCATCTTCTGGATACCGTCCAGATGTTTAGCATCTGCCCACCCATCAACTTTTAATATCTAGGCTTATCTTCTTCTTATTTGAATATCTAGGCTTAAACAAGACGAATTAAGTGACATAAGTGGCATTCTAGACAATATGCCTGAGACAAATAAGTTCGACACATTAAAAAAATAGGTTAATTTCTGTATATGAAGAGCCTGAAACCAAACAATTAAATCAGCTCTTAAATTAAATTGAACTGGGAGATCAAAAACCGTCTCAACTATTACGACGGATGCAAGATTTAGGTAAAAATAGAGTGCCAGATAATACCTTAAAGTTGCTATGGTCTGGCCGGCTACCACATTCTATTAGAGCTATAATAACCGCTTGCGATACTGGCGAATTAAAACTCGATAGTCTAGCTCAAATGGCCGATAAAATAATGGAAAATACCAGACCATCAGAATTAGCCCCCGTTACCCGAGCTAGTCCGAGCACAAACCAAGGATCTAGCTATAATATAATGAGTGAGATCAATCAAATTAAATCAGAAATATCCTCACTAAATCACAAAATTAATCACTCAAATAATAATCAAAACCACAAGCCGCGAGACCGATACCGTTATGGCCAAGGTCGATTACGTTCAAAAAGTCGCGAAAATACAACACAAAATAGAATAAATTATTCTAAACAAACACAAAAACTAGGTGACGTAGGTTACAAGTGCTTTTACCACTTCACTTATGGCAGCAAATTTAATCAATTGTAAACCAAACTCGGGAAAACTAACCGAGACGCCGGTAAATGTAACCGGTGGTCGAATACTCCTATCGTTTATGTATAACAGATATTT
The DNA here is from genome assembly GCA_948253155.1 of Leucoma salicis. Taxonomy (NCBI): domain Eukaryota; kingdom Metazoa; phylum Arthropoda; class Insecta; order Lepidoptera; family Erebidae; genus Leucoma; species Leucoma salicis. The sequence goes on along the minus strand of OX411820.1, from coordinate 3,090,611 downwards.
CTTCCGGTGTGCAATTTCTAATCGACACTGGCGCTGACGTGCCCATTCTAGCCACTAAGAAGCAAAATGGATCCACGTCCGATTATATATTATATGCAGCTAACGGCACTAAAATAAAAACATATGGCGAAAAAACCATTATAGTTAATTTAGGGTTACGCCGTACATTCAAATGGAAGTTTATATTAGCGGACGTTCAACGTTCAATCATAGGTGCTGATTTCCTCACTGCTAATAAACTAATGATAGATTTACACGGCAGGAAATTAATAGATAAAATAACATTATTATCGCGCCCCACTAACTTAATTAAATCTAACAAGGCAACTATTCGGTCAATCGATGTAAACAACGAATACCATCTCATTTTACAAAAATTTCCCGATATCACCAAATTAGAAAACTTTAAAGCACATCCCAAACACGACGTACAACATCACATTTACGCCACTGGTCCTCCAGTTCACGAAAAAGTACGTCCTCTCAACCCGGAAAAATACAAAATAGCCAAGGCAGAATTTGAAAGATTGATGCAGTTAGGTATTTGTAGACCTTCCAATAGCCCTTGGGCTAACCCGCTCGTATGTGTTAAGAAAAAAGATGGTGAGATAAGACCTTGTGGTCACTATCGTCGGCTCAATGCACAAACAATCCGGTGTTAACAGCAAAGCTGACTTATCATATACATAGTAAGTTCAACTTACTGTACTTATGCTAAGATAATACGATAATACATTGCAAAACTCATAGACATTAATATAGTATATACTCTTACTGTAGATATGTTAAGGTTTACTAAACTAATGTTTTATTTCCAACACTTAATATAACAATAGCATGTGGCACTTACTGCTAATATGTTTCAGTGATACTTAATGAAAAATACTCATATATTAAAAATAATAATAGTAAAATTACTTACTGTAGCAATACATAGGAAATAGTTTGTACTTTATGAAAAAATCAACCGTATGTGCCCTTACTGCAATCATAATAAGTATGCTTTGGCGCAAAATGTGTCTTACTGTAATTATGCTTAAGCTTATTTCATTTTCCATACCACATTTTCAAATTTTAAATATACAGAAATGTAGGTCTCAATCTCTACATTCCAAATATATACTTAACTCAATATCGACAAAAATGTGACTTATTATTTATCGTAAGCGCGCCAGAATTGCAACATGAAGATTCGCAGACGGAGAAACTAATTAACTCGAGATAAAATAATGCTTAGTTGGCAGACAATCTGGAGCGGAAACCTAGAAGACGTGGGTTCAAACCGCTCGTGGATATAATTTTCAATCTCACATTTTCGCACTTTGGTTCTGGTTAGTGACCGAGCACGTCAAATGCTTATGAGGCCGACAAGAGCCAAATAGGCAAAAAAAAAATCAAAATTAAACTAAATCTATACAGTTTGGGGGAGCGGACAAGATATACTAATCTTGAACATATTTCTAAGCACCCTCAGATCAAATAAAAAAGCTGCCGTGAAGTTGTCCCAATGCTCCGTTCTCTCTATATCAGTGGTGTATATTCCATCCCGACTGAATCCACGTCCAATATAAAATATACAAACTCATCCACTTATTCTAGCACACCATTGCCTTTTTTCGTATTGAAACTAATATGCTCGAAACCCGGGTCAACTAAATTCGATCCTGAACATGAGTTATTTTCGGTGATATATTTCTAACACCATTACCTATTGATACTCTAACATCTGTTCTGGCTTCTCTCGAAAAACATTATTTTGGTTTTGCTCACATTCACACGTAGGCCCCTTTTCTTACAATCTTCTGTCATTACGTCGACTGGGGTTTGCAGGTAAGTCGCAGACTGCGCTAACAGGTTCGCATCGTCTGCATATAGCAGAGATTTAACCATATTATAGCATAGTCATCCAGTGGCGGATTTACGAATTTGCCGCCCGGAGGCTATTCAAATTTTGCCGCCTCAAATTCTGATACCATAGTTCACAGTTTATAATTGCAACTTTGCGTCGTATATGTCGTCCTTATAACATCAGCTTTACCCCTCTTTTGTAATGTACATTCAGCAAACATTATAGTTTTAATTGCACTTCAAGCTAAAAACAATACGAACAATATCCCTATTAAATTATCTGGTAGAAATCATAATTGAAAAGATAATTATGTATAAAACTTTAATAGCAATGAAAGTTATATTATCTTTTTGCGTGATTTTATAAATCGGGGGCACTTCAGTCAGTGCTGGAGGAGTGGGCGGGGTGAAGGCACGGATATGATATACTTTCTGACTGGTGCAGGTGCACATAGTTGCAAGAAGGGAAGCGACTCCATGCTGTCACATTGCGACTGCGACGAGAACGCGGCGCGGTAACAAGAGGGGACCTCTCGCTGCCGAGCGTCGTCAGCTCGATGCGCTGTAGCATAGTATAAGGAAAGAAGTAAGTTATCTTCATACAAACGAACCATCAACACACAACAAAATTTAAAACTGCTAAAGGTACGCCCGGCTAGGCTGCGCCGTCGTTTTGTACGCATTGCCGTATTTTTGATGTGAAACATCTAATGCGGAGGGAGGGTAAAATCGGCTGTTAGCGTGGCGACGCTTTTATTGTACTTGTCCCGTTCAAATCTTGCAAGTTAAATTTTACACACTTCCCGGTTTCTGATTGAGCTGAAATTTTACAAACATGTGTATATCACGTGACAATGCTATATTATGATGACATGGAGCTGATCTGATGATGGAGCTGGAAGGTGGATATAGGAACTCTATAATGAAACGGCGCAACCCCATCGAGTTTGGGCTCGTATGATTCGTCTTGTCGAGTACTTTGTATCTAGATGGTATCCAGGGCCTGTTGATGAAGCTTGAAGGTGGCCACAGTAACTCTATAATGAAATGACGCAACCCTGTCGAGTTTGGGCTCGTATGATTTGTCTTGACGAGTACTTTGTCTCTAGGTGGTATCCAGGGTCTGGTGATGGAGCTGAAAGGTGGCCACAGTAACTCTGTAATGAAAATACGCAACCCTATCGAGTTTATACTCGTTTCATTCATCTTGAGGAGTACTTTGTCAAGTTATGATCATTTTATTTCTACAAAGTAATTTCGATGTTTTCACATCTGCTAGACGTCCCGCGACGTCTAGTTTTTTTTTATTTTGTGTTTGTGACATTAGTTGTTAGCCTCAGATGGCTATGACAACCTTATCCAGACAATTGGTGAGCGCAGAAGGCTCCCAACCCAACATTTAAACAACGCTACCCGAGGGCACCATGTTGCTGGTAAAGTGGGATTTCCCACGTTTATGATTTGACCGCGATACGTCTTTCGCCCTCGTCGGCTGGGACGAAACCATGGATAATTATTTGTAGTAGCTGCGCGAGCTGTGTATGCTCTGTTCTGAGCGTGCGTTATTTCGTCGTCGACTTCATCGAGGCTATGTCGCGGTCTGCGTACGCGCGATGTATAAGATGGTTTGTACTTTGTACCTAGCCGCCTCAACCATAAGAGGGTTGGCGTGAGTAATGACGGAGTCAAAGAAACTACACCTGTTTCATAAATTGCTTGATGGTAGGCAATTGCAAGTCTATGTGGAGGTTGACATTGCGTATGAACCACGGTGCACCCGTAGCTCTGCGCATGAAGCTATTCTGTAGTGTTTGTAATCTATGGATCTTGTGTGCCTTGGCGTGTGAAAATACTACACTGGCGTACGTCATAATAGGGCGTATGCAGGCAGTGTAGAGTCTGACCTTATTCCGAAGTGAGAGTTTATACCTAGAGTTTAACAGAAAGTTCAAGCGCCCCGTAACAAAGCTGCGCCGGTTCCTACCACCTGAATGTGACGGGCGAATGTGAGTCTGTTATCTAGAATAACACCTAAGTACCTACTTGGCTCGCCTACTCCAAGGAATAGGTTTACCAAAGATGCTAATCTGTTTGATCTCCTCCGGGGGATACGGTCGGGGTAGTCCCCTATGAAACATAACCGCCTGGCTCTTCTCGGGGTTAATCTATATTCTCCACTTGCTAAGCCACGTACGAGGACATTGGTCACGGATTAGAGTTTCCTATGCACTGTGAGAGGGTTAATCCCTGAAAAATAGATAGCTGTAACGTCTGCAAAAAGTGCTGTCTGCACTTGCCGATGCTGAGGTATGTTGCTGGTGTACAGTGAGAGGACGGAACCTTGTGGGACCCCGGCGCTACCTCTATATTTATGACGATTGAATAAACTAACAGTGACCAGCCCTGCGTGCTTAGGTAATTATCGCGCGCACGGGGTCTGAGTTACCGTACTTGTTTCCTTTTACTATGGCTGTAGCGATTGGATTTGGACAGCGGTCGATGCCAGGATGCCCAAGATGACATCATTTTGGTCTCAAACGGTGAAGAAGGCCAGGTGGACTATTCTTCCGCTGACCCGAACCACAGGCGCGAGTATGTGCGCCTGTTGCCACTCTAGTTTAGTCCGCAGGTGGATGGACCGGGAAACGTCCGCTACTGCAAGGTCTCCTTCAAAGATGCGACGCTCCGGTGTGCGGAAGTGCCCCTCAGTAGAGGGTAGGGCCCGAAAGGGTATTCCACCAGTGGACCACTGGATTAATGTCACACAGTTCCAGTGATCCTCCAGAACAGGTGGAGAGACATCACACAGCTGGTTTATTTAGTGAGTGAGGGCCCACACTTCCCTTGTCGTTGTCCTAAACTGTGAGGTATGCGGTTAGGTAGTTTTTTTCCGCCTAAACGAAAAAAAAAGAAAGATTTTAGTTCTCACCCGCTGAAAAAACTTTTTCTCACCCGAACAATTTCTCGCTGGTGGCCATGCGAACTGCTATAGGTACCCAAGTTTGGATAAATGTTTTCCAAATTCTGTTTTCGCAGGAACGAAGACAGACTTACTCGTATTAACTGTCCGGATGTCTGACTGTCTGGATGTGTTCTTTTGTTGTATGATTTCGAGACGGGGCCTATTTTGCCGCCCCCTAAAATCTGCCACCCTACGCTCTAGCCTACTCAGCCTACTGGTAAATCCACCACTGAAGTCATCCATCTGAATTCCCACATTCATTTAATTCAATATTTGTATATATTTATCCAGATATATGATAAACAGTCTCGCTGATAGAACGCAGTACTGTTTATCGCTGATATATACATTAAACCAGTGCGATATTCCATCATCCAGTCGCACACAAGCTCTGCAGTCCATGTAGTTGGGCTGCACCGCTTGCAGCAGTCTACCGTTAAGACCAGCTCTGGCAAAATGTCCTAAAGCTCCTTTCATACAACCATATCAAATGCTTACTGCAAATCCACACAACTGAACGACCTCGTGGCGTAGTCGGTAGTGTAACCGACTTCCGCGCACGAGGGCGTGGGTTCGATTCCCACTCAGGACAATTATTTGTGTGATGAACACAGATATTTATACTGCGTCTGGGTGTTTTCTATCTATTATATGTATGTATTTACAAAAAAAAGTAATGTATATGTATTATATCCGTAATCTGGTACCCATAGCACAAGCGTTAAGCTTAGTTTGGGACCAGAGGACGTTATGTGGAATGTCCTTGAATATTTATTATTATTATTTATGCATGGACCGGATGGCTGTAAGCAAGCGTTCCAGCAGGGGTGACATTGTTTGTTGCCAGCCGTGTGGACAGCAGATGTAATCCAAATTTTGTTTGACCTTCAACGTCCTTGCGTGCTTACATCCGAGCTTACAGCGAGCGGATTCATGTTTACAACCGTCTGGCGAGCGGATTAAATCTTAACAATAACAGTTGCGCTGTGACCTGTGACCAGTTCGGCAGCGGTTGCGCACTTACCTATGCGAGCGAAAATGTAATCAGTAAACCAGAGTCGCGAACGTGAATTTATTTTAGAATTAATCGATTTCTACAGAGATTTTCCATGTCCAACGTCCCGACAAGGGCACCTTGCTGAAATGCTTGTTTTATATCTTGTTTAAAGCCGTGATGTAAGCCGTGTAGCTGAAACACAATCCGCTGGTGTCCCGAAAAGGGCACCTTGCTTAAACGCTCGCTTACATCCTGCCGTGCGGATCCCACTTTAAGGTTGTAACGGAAAACACATAAGCAATATGTTTGACTTTACTGTGAAAAAAATGTATTTTTCGATTTCTCAGTTCCGTGTGGTGACGGACTAAGAATACAAGTGTCACCACCCCATCCTTTCACGCGGGTGTCGTACAAGGCGACTAAGTTAAGTAAGCAATTATCACCCATTGCATTATTGGTGGTAGGGCTGGGTACCAAGTGAGAGTACCTACTAACTTCCTATCGGGCCCGAACGGGTCGGTACCAACGTCCTCTGTGTGATCGGTCATGAAGCACGTCAGTGTGTTTTGACTGTAGTAGAAGATAGCCGTTTATTCTTTCATTTCATATCTGAGAAATGAAATGGTGCGCAGTGGCTTGGCAATACTCTTAGAATATAATAGTTGAGCCCATGAGCAACGGTTACTACTTATCATCAGGTAGGCCGTGGCTCGTCTGCCATCATTAACAATAAAAAAAATAGTTTAAAGTCCATTTATATAGGTACTACCTTTTCTTTATTCATCTTTTGTTTTGAGTATAAATCTAGTCAGGACGTCCAGTTAATGTCGGCATTTTGGGAATGTACTTACTCTTGAGTCCCGATACACATAGACATAGGTAAAATTACTCCTTAGAACTGAGCCTCCATGATGAGTTTATTGCCGATCGTTTAAAACTGTCTCAGAGAGAACAAGAACGACGATGATTAGGAAAGCAAAGTTGGTCATCATCTTCCTGATGCTTATTATCTGCAATAGTATTGGGGCCGTTTATCTCATGCCACAGATGTGATCATGTACCTTTATACACCAAGTGTTGACTTTAAGCTCCTACTTGTTTCTTGATATTATCGACCGTCCGTTCTGGTATCTTGGTGCTGTTCCCCGACGTCACTGTTCTCAAATGAGCATAAATAACGGGCCTCGTGGCGTAGCCGGTAGTGTAACAGATTTCCGTGCACGAGGTCGTGGATTCGATTCCCACTCAGAACAATTATTTGTGTGATGAACACAGATATTTGTATTGCGTCTGGGTGTTTTCTATCTATTATACCTATATGTATTTACAAAAAAAAAGTATTATATCCGTAATCTGGTACCCGTAGCACAAGCGTTAAGCTTAGTTCGGGACCAGAGAGAAAAAAAACCGGCCAAATGCGAGTCGGACTCGCGCACGAAGGGTTCCGTACCATTGAAAAAGAGCAAAAAAAATCACGTTTGTTGTATGGGAGCCCCCCTTAAATATTGCTTTTTTTGTTTTTATTGTTATAGCGGCAGCAGAAATACATCATTTGTGAAAATTTCAACTGTCCAGCTATCGCCGTTCTTGAGTTACAGCCTGGTGACAGACGGACGGACAAACAGACAGCGAAGTCTTAGTAATAGGGTCCCGTTCTGACCCTTCGGGTACGGAGCCCTAAAAACGTTAAGTTTGACTTGGAGCCCTAGTCACAGAGAAGTTAAGTTCCAATAGGTTAGCATTGTATGAGCATGTGATAATAAGGGATAATAGGGAGGGAATTTGGTGGTGGTGTAAGCCTCCGGGCGGCGCTCCCACTCACCATGCAAAATACATCAATAGCAGTAGATACTTAACAATTCTTCACGCCAATGTTATGTGTGTAAGGTAGAACTTCCTCGTTCGAGCCAGCCCATTCATGTAGGATTGTTGTATATTTTGTAACTACCTAAATCATTCTTAATAGACCAAACTTGTGGATATTAAGCTACTACGATTTATCTGGCTACTATGTTAGCACCTCGTAGAGTAAAAATGTTCTGTGGTTAGCACACTGTGATTTTGTTTGAGTGAAGGTATGCATACGTTCAAAATACATAAAGACAACACTATACATATCCTAAAGATTTTATTACTATGACTGGCTGTTTGTATGTTTTATGGTGAACGCACACTTATCCGAGCCGAACGAGTCGAACTAAACGAGTTATAGAATTCATTGAATGAAATCTCATGAAACCTCGCAAACTTCCCCGCGTTCCAGATTCGGACGATTCGACGCGGGCAAGTGTGCGAGGTTTCATGAGATTTCATATACAGAATTCTAGAATTCGTTTCGTCCGACGCGTTCGGCTCGGATAAGTGTGCGTTCACCATTATAATCACTACAATAAATACATTAGTACAAATTATAGAGGTGGTGTTTGAGGAAGGAGAAATACATAGGTAGTAATGTAGTACTTAAACAAATAAAAAAACCGGAGGGAAAAACGTAAGTAGTATCTTTTAACGCCCGATGTTTATTAACCATCCTAATCCGAACAAATCCAACCAACTGTCCAAAGCAGCACTATTCTATGCTCTCGGTAGAGAGTACTGTATTCATTGATTCTATGCGTTATCGATAAGTTTAACGCAACATGTAAACAATGCCGGTTTTTTCGCGTCTCTAGTGCGTATCCGATCTAACAAAACGACAAAAAATTCGATCTTTAGATATTCGATTGTAGCCTCTAAGATCGATCTGCGTAAAATATCGAGGTCATGAGATCGATCTGTTAAAAATCGATCAATTCTCTTTAGTCTCGTATGTTTCTTTTAAGTATTGGCTACTCGGTGTGAGTATTTGCTAATTACTTATTTAGTGTATATTTCTTCTTCACAGGTAAGTTTTAATTCATCAAACAAGTCGTAGTTGAAGTAAAAGTCATATAAAATTAGTCATAGTCAGGTCAAAGTCACGCCTCCGTAAAGCAGTGCTGACTTTACAGAAGCTTCTATGGAGTTTTGGAGGCAACACCAAAAAACAAGTTATGCCGCATTAAATCACTTGCCAACACTCATGTATGTACCTACACAAATAGTACGTAATAAGACCAACACTTTTACACGTTAATACTTGTGATAACACAAGCTTAGGAAAATAATACAGAGCAACGACATGACCTGCCAAAATACCAAAGTATGTTTATTATTAAAAATGGATCTATCGCGTACAAAATCTATCTGATTTCGAAATATTTCGATATTATCGTGCTATTTCAATGAAGATTATAAAACGGCAATAAATAAAATCAGTTAAGTATTTTATTATTTAATACATAGCATCACGCTTGTATTCCTCGAAGGGGTACCACCGAAGGAATGTAGCATAGTTCCAGTGGCCCGCCAATAAACGCGGGTTTCTTTAGTGGGCGAGGGCCCCACACTACCGTCGTTGCCCCGAACGACGGGGTGTGCGGTTAAGTACATTTTTTCCCGCCTAAACAAAAGGCAGAGGTGTATTACACACCCACGATTCGCCAGCTATGTTTAAGTCTCACCTAATTAGGGGCGAGCCTATTGCCGTCTACCGGGCACACATTTTCAAACTCCGGGCTTCTACTGAGAATTTTCTTTTACGAAAAACCTGAATGACATTGCCCAACCCGGGGATCGAACCCGAAACCTCATGATCAGCAGTCGCGTACACTACTGCTGCACCACCAAGGCAGTTTATTATTTAATTAAATAAAATATTACATAAAGTAGGTTTAGGTTGAATTATATAATTATATTCCAATCCTCGAGAGATTTCTAAAATAAAATTGAAACGATTGAAGCATTCTCCACATAACCTAGTTCTCCCGTGAGTTGTAATGTTCTTTTTTTTTAATAAATGTAGAAAATAAAACAAGAATTATTATATTGATAATAGTTGAGATCGATTTTCAATCTATTTACTTTGCTACGATCTTAAGATCGATCTAATTGACAATAAAATTATCCAAAAATTATAAAATTGAGATCTATAAGATCAACCTTCGATAAAATCGAATAGAGTTCAGAATCCCATCACTAGCTGTGTCATGTCATTAGCCGTTAGCCGTAGCCGGGCGTGGTGTAGTGCCACAGAACAATATTATGTGTAGTGCGCCTGTGCGATAAATGCATTTTCTTGAATGAAGTGAGTAATGAAACAACGTTACAAACGTACTTGTTTATTTCTTTAAAATTATGATATTTTATACAATTTCCATTAACAATTGTGATTTTCTGTGTTATTAGCAAATAAAGTGGAGTTATTGTGCAAATGTCTTTGTGTTGTATACAAAAATAGTACGAAATTGGAGAGTATTCATGGGCGTTAACTTCAGGTTAAGTTGATTGTTAACTTTATTATTAAATTAAAATTAAGGTTAATCGAGTATTAAAGTCGTTATTTTTATACTTTTTACCGGTAGTTAAAGCTAAGGGGTGATGTTACATAATTAAATTGGACTTTATAACTGAATATAGTGATTTTACGATACAATATGCAATCAAAATACAAATTTATGTTATGTAAACTTTTATTTTTAAAAATTGATACTAGGTGGTTTACCTGATTCTAAAAATTTAACTTTTATATAAAATTTAAATAATACGAATATAAAATTCTTCCTCTACTGCGTTCTGAAGTACTTATATTTTATAATAATATTGTTCAATGTGTGCTCCTCACTGAATATTAGCGTTGGTAGATTGTACTAAAGTGGTAAGGACTAAAATAAAAAAAGTTGCCACTCCTTATTATAAGGGTGTCTTCAAAATGAAACTGATTAAGAAGATATCATAATTTAATAATTTATTAATATTGCTTACCAATTATGGCTATTCTAGTGGATTGAGGCGAGCTTAAGTAGTGATTATTCAATAAAAAGATTTATAAAAAGTCAGGTGCCATGCAGACTGAAGATTAATTTGGGGTCTTGTCTTTTTATGGAAAAAATTTCAATGTACTACAATCTAAGTAATATATAAAATTCTCGTGTCACGGTGTTTGTAGTTAAACTCCACCGAAACGGCTTATTCGATTCTCATGAAATTTTGTCTGCATATTGGGTAGGTCTGAGAATCGGATATCTATTTTTCATCCCTCTAAATGTTAAGGGTAGTCCCCTAAATTTTTTATTTTTTATTTTTAGATAAATTTCTTTATTTTTATTTTTTTATGATACAGCATTAAAAAATACATACAAACCTAAATTTTCAACCCTCTACGATCAACCCCTATTTTTTATTTGTTAATTATAAACTTTAATTTTTTTGGCAAGATTTTTATTTTTATTTTGTCTTGACAGAATAAAAAATATTATATTCAATTTTGTATTACTCTAAATTTTTCACCCCTCTACGATCAACCCCTATTTTTTATTTGTTAATTATAAACTAATTTTTTTGGCAAGATTTTTGTTTTTATTTTGTCATGACAGAATAAAAAATATTATATTCAATTTTGTATTACTCTAAATTTTTCACCCCTCTACGATCAACCCCTATTTTTTATTTGTTAATTATAAAGTTTAATTTTTTTGGCAAGATTTTTATTCTTATTTTGTCATGACTGGATAATTTTTTTTATATTACTCTCGTCTTTCCACCCCTCTACGATCAATCCCTATTTTCCCATGGTGTTTTTTTTTTCTTTTTTTTAATAATTTCCTTTAAATATGATTTTTTTCTCAATTCAATTTGATCTTCCGCCTTCACCGGTCGATAACTGATCAACTATCAATCGATCAGTTATCCCCACTAGATGTCTACCATTGTCACCTCTCATCCAGCAAACATCACGGAGTAAGAATGAGAACGAAGCCGGTCTCCTGTCTTACTCACTCTACAGTTTTCAACCACTCTTTTTTGTTTTATTTGTGTATTGATCGTAGTAGTGACTGTTGTATGTATTATTTTAATTTTTCTGTGCAACTCTCATGTTAATTTTACTCTCATCGTAAATTTATTATTAATTTCCAGTGCAATAATTATTTATTCGCAATTTATTAATAACTGATGAAGACAGTTTTAACTATTAGTTAATTAAGTGATCTCATGTAAATAAACACGTGTTGTGAGCTCCCGCCAACAACGGCCATTACCGTACCTGATTATATTGTACTTAACATTTTTTGGAAATAGTTTTAAATCAAAACGAAAATGCGTAGCGTGTTTAATAAATATACCTGTTTAATTATTGTGAAAAGTAAGTCAAATAATAAGCAAAGGAATACAATATTAATTCACTGTTTTTCACCAATACACTGATATTGAGAAGGAGTTATTAATTATTAATAATTTAATTTATTTGAAGACAATTTTAATAAGTAAATAATTTTTTTACATTCAATAAAAATTTATTTGTGAATAAAGTAAATAAAGCATACTTTCATTGTCTACAACGCTTTCGATTATAAGTAAATCCCCGCACACTATAGTAGATATTCATCCATCAGCCTTTCAAACTCCACTGCTAGACATAGGCCTCCCCAAGAGAACGCCACAACATTTGTGTCTCGCTCATATGGGGGACAGTGCCGTAATTGCCACGCTTGGCAGGCGGGTTGGCGATCGCAGTAGATGTTGTTAATATTCGAGAGAGTACTGCTGCCCACTTCCCCGGTATTCCCTCAGTCGGCTCTTACGACTCCCATGGGCGACTCACACGGCTTATTTTTATTGAACTAAAAAAATGTTTCCTAGTAATAATATACATGGCAAAACAACGTTTGCCGGATCAGCTAGCTTTTATATAAAATTGTCTGAACTACCGGCAAATGCCAAAAAGCAATAATTTATTTACCATAGTTAAATACTATAATCATTATATATTTTTTTTAATATTTACAGGCAATATTGATAAGTAAAAGATTAAACTATGAATCTCATCAATTTAGTGTACATATTCTCGGTAACATTAATAAAACTGTGCACATCACAAGATTACACACAACCCACATATAATACCGATACAAACCAACCGAGTCCAACAAATGATTACCTGAACAATGATCCAAGATATGACAATCCATATGACCCAAATAAGAGAAACCGCAACCAAAACTCATATGACCCAAATCGGATACCGTATGATCCAAATCAAAGTACATACGATCCAAATAGAAGTAAATATGATCAAGACCAAAGATACAACCAGTTTGATAACCGGAACCCAGATTTAAAATACAATCAGAATCAGTACACTCCTGAAGTTAGTTCAAGGCCTTCGTGGGACTCCAGCCGAACATACAGTACGGCCTATAAGGGTGGCGCATTAGAACATGATAGCCTGATCATCAATGAAGCGTAAGTTTGAAGAATTATTATTTATACAAAATATATTTAATGTGTGATCATGAGCTGTTACTTACCATATTTTACACTTTTTTTTTTCGCCCAGAAGTTTTCGCGTGATGTGTGAACGAACAGACTAAAAATCTAAAAAAATATTTTTCTGTTCAGATACGCCTACTTATTATAGTAGTTTTTTCTCAAATACCTTAAATGTACAGATACAGCTCTGTTACAGCTTTACAATAGTTAGGATGTACAGATACAGCTCTGTTACATCTTTACAATAGTTGGGATGTACAGATACAGCTGTGGTACAGCTTTACAATAGTTAGGATGTACAGATACAGCTCTGTTACAGCTTTACAATAGTTAGGATGTACAGATACAGCTCTGTAACATCTTTACAATAGTTAGGATGTACAGATACAGCTGTGTTACAGCTTTACAATAGTTAGAATGTACAGATACAGCTCTGTTACATATTTACAATAGTTAGGATGTACAGATACAGCTGTGTTACAGCTTTACAATAGTTAGGATGTACAGATACAGCTCTGTAACATCTTTACAATAGTTAGGATGTACAGATACAGCTGTGTTACAGCTTTACAATAGTTAGAATGTACAGATACAGCTCTGTTACATATTTACAATAGTTAGGATGAACAGATACAGCTCTGTTACATATTTACAATAGTTAGGATGTACAGATACAGCTCTGTTACATATTTACAATAGTTAGGATGTACAGATACAGCTCTGTTACAGCTTTACAATAGTTAGGATGTACAGATACAGCTCTGTAACATCTTTACAATAGTTAGGATGTACAGATACAGCTGTGTTACAGCTTTACAATAGTTAGAATGTACAGATACAGCTCTGTTACATATTTACAATAGTTAGGATGTACAGATACAGCTGTGTTACAGCTTTACAATAGTTAGGATGTACAGATACAGCTCTGTTACATCTTTACAATAGTTAGGATGTACAGATACAGCTGTGTTACAGCTTTACAATAGTAAGGATGTACAGATACAGCTCTGTTACATCTTTACAATAGTTAGGATGTACAGATACAGCTGTGTTACAGCTTTACAATAGTTAGGATGTACAGATACAGCTCTGTTATATCTTTACAATAGTTAGGATGTACAGATACAGCTGTGTTACAGCTTTACAATAGTTAGGATGTACAGATACAGCTCTGTTACATCTTTACAATAGTTAGGATGTACAGATACAGCTGTGTTACAGCTTTACAATAGTTAGGATGTACAGATACAGCTGTGTTACAGCTTTACAATAGTTAGGATGTACAGATACAGCTCTGTTACATCTTTACAATAGTTAGGATGTACAGATACAGCTGTGTTACAGCTTTACAATAGTTAGGATGTACAGATACAGCTCTGTTACATCTTTACAATAGTTAGGATGTACAGATACAGCTGTGTTACAGCTTTACAATAGTTAGGATGTACAGATACAGCTCTGTTATATCTTTACAATAGTTAGGATGTACAGATACAGCTGTGTTACAGCTTTACAATAGTTAGGATGTACAGATACAGCTGTGTTACAGCTTTACAATAGTTAGGATGAACAGATACAGCTGTGTTACAGCTTTATAGTTAGGATGTTATAAATGTAAGGGAGTTTGTTTGTGACGCTTTCACGCCATAACTACTAAATCAATCATGAATAGATGAAAATACTTTGGAAAATCCAAAAGTGCACGCCTCATAATCTTCATTTTTCACAATAATATTGATTATTTGATAAGTAACTAATAATGTATTGGTCTTACTAAGTAGTTTTCAATAAATCACATAGCGCTAATTTCAAAAAGTACCTTCTCATGTCTTACACGCCACCGCCATCTAGCGCTAATTTTAAAAAGTACTTTTACATTGGTCTATAGAAATAGTTCTCACGAAATAAGGATAGCACTGGTTTTAGTGTCGCGTCGAGCGTAAATATTCACTATTTTATAACAATTAAACAATTAAACCACATCAAATCAGACCGTGAAAAGTGATAGGGCTCTATTCGTAATCATAATAATTCATAAACGAAAAAAAGACTCGATTAGTAAAATATTTTGGCCGTTATCGTGTTAACATACATTGCCTACAACAAACGGACGTCCAAGACATAACTTTTTTTAAATATTTAGATATTTTTATATATATTTTTAGCATTTGACATGCTTAGCACTATACATTAAACACAAAGTGAAAAATGTGAAATCGAAAATAACAGTCAGGAGCAGGATTTGAACCTGCATCTTCTGGATACCGTCCAGATGCTTTACCAATGCAGCCAGTAGCAGGTAAAGCATCTGGACGGTATCCAGAAGATGCAGGTTCAAATCCTGCTCCTGACTGTTATTTTCGATTTCACATTTTTCACTTTGTGTTTAATGTATAGTGCTAAGCATGTCAAATGCTAAAAATATATATAAAAATATCTAAATATTTATAGGGTTTGCGTCATTATTAGGTAAAATCTTAATTGTAAAATTAAGTTTACCTGGTCGGTATAATGTATGAAAATACTTCCGACAGATGGCGCAGGCGTCACCCAAAGACGTTAAGTATGATGTGTTATCGAAATTAGCAGTCGGGAGCAATTGTCAGGATGGCTGAATTGGTAAAGCATCTGGACGGTATCCAGAAGATGCAGGTTCAAATCCTGCTCCTGACTGTTATTTTCGATTTCACATTTTTCACTTTGTGTTTAATGTATAGTGCTAAGCATGTCAAATGCTAAAAATATATATAAAAATATCTAAATATTTATAGGGTTTGCGTCATTATTAGGTAAAATCTTAATTGTAAAATTAAGTTTACCTGGTCGGTATAATGTATGAAAATACTTCCGACAGATGGCGCAGGCGTCACCCAAAGACGTTAAGTATGATGTGTTATCGAAATTAGCAGTCGGGAGCAATTGTCAGGATGGCTGAATTGGTAAAGCATCTGGACGGTATCCAGAAGATGCAGGTTCAAATCCTGCTCCTGACTGTTATTTTCGATTTCACATTTTTCACTTTGTGTTTAATGTTTTTTTAAATAGTTTTTTAACTAGTTTAAATAACAAAAATGGCATCAAAAATATCATGAGTGTTAAAAATACTGTTTTTTCTTGATATGTGTGTGTATATATTGGTTTACAAGTGCAATATATGATAAATAGAGACATTTTAAGTTTGAAAAATCAGTTGTTCTGCATGAAACGAGAGCAGAACCCACCTCAACGCTTCGCTTATGAGGCGTGCAATACATGAATAGATTCTGACTTTGCGGATAAAAATGGCGTTATTTTTGATGATGCACTATTTCTATAGAAACCTTGAATTTTCCAGAACATATTTCATAGTGGCCTCTAGAATGGTGAGGCCAGGTCAAATATACAAGATATCAGCAAATATTCTTGAAGCTCGAATGCAGATGACCATCAGAGCTTCCATCTCTTGCAATGGGGTGGAGATTGCTGATGTCATCCAGAGCGTCAAGGAAGGAGTACCAGAGATATTGAATATGAGGGTAAGGTTTAAGAGTAATTTATCTATACAATTATAATAAACTTCTTCTAGTTCGTTTTGTTGTTTAAAAAGCTCTGGAGCAGCCAACTGAATTTTAAATTTTTTTTTACTGTTTATAATTCTTGGGAAAGCTATGACTCCCGGATGAAACTACGTGTGAAAGGGTTGGTTACATTTTCAGACATTTTACATCAGAATCATCTTAAGGGTTCATAAATTATGTCACACAAATTTCTAGTTTTGCCTCTCGGAGTTCTTCCTATCGCCATATTGTATCACATTTTTACGAACCTTACAACACGAAATCTAGTCCCGCTGACTCCTTAATTCAAATGTCATAAAAAAAATTAAGTAAACTGAACGTCTCAATCACTAAGACCCTGTCCCCTAATTTAAAATTTTGCCATACATCCTCCCTTGCTTATGAACGTATATTTGAATGTCTCCTTTCCCCATTGTATAAAGCAGGGTTTCCCAACCTTTTCGTGTTAAGTGCCCCGGAATGTGCAGACAAACAATATTTACAAGCCCCACTTGAATCATTTCATTACAATACTCGTATGTCGTATGGGGCTGGCACCAAGAATAGCTCCACCCCGTCTCTTCCTATAGGAGTCGTAAAAGCTGACTAAGGGATTACCGGGGGACCGGGCAGCAGCGTTCCCCTGTGTACTAAAAACATCCACTACGATCGCCAACCCGCCTGCCAAGCGTGGCGATTATGGTAAACCTCCATTTTGGAGAGGCCTATGTCCAGCAGTGGACGATAAAAGGCTGATGGATGGATGGATGGATGGATGGATGGACAATACTCAAGTTAACTATGGGTTTATCTACGAAATGAAAGCATAACAAAATCTGTCCAAATCCGAATTGTCTGGTGTTGGTTGAACTCACAACTTTAGACATAGAGATCGGTATCTAAACGAATACGCCATCTGTGCAAACTGCTTGAGGAAAATTGTAATTTCTTAACTTTTGAACAGGTACCAGCTACCACAGTGCCCGGTGACTATAAGTTGAGGATCGAAGGTCTGTACCTGGACACGCCATTCGGGGGGCGCGCCTTCGTCAACGAGACGCATCTCACCTTTTCTAAGCGATTCATGACTATCTTCGTACAAATGGATAAACCTGTGTATATGCAAGGACAGACAGGTAATCTGCCTTTATATATATGTAATCCTTCTAAATGTGTGTCAGCCCTAAATATCCTATGTCAGTTCAAATGTACCTAACCGCACATCCGACGGGGTGTGGAACGTCGGTTCGGGGCTGGAAACAGCTACCCTGTGTGCTGTGGGCTTCTCAGCCAACAAATAAGCTCGCTGTGTGCCGTCTATCCGCCTGTATTGGGGGACCACTGGAACTATGTGATATTACTTCAGTGGTATAGTAGGCTACCCCTACCATTGTGAACGAACACACACACACACACACAGAGAGATGAAAAAAAATGACTAGCTGTGCCCACAGCTCGTGTGTTCTACAGATTTGTTTATAGAACTTTTTGAGTTCTAAAACTTTTTTATATAAAGCATTATACTACGGTTAAGGCTGCATTCGTAAATAACGCTTTGCTTTGCCCAGTTTTTACCTAATTTTTGTTGCCAAGTTAGTCTCAACCAATAGCCCTTTTTGGTATAATATATATAGCCACTGCCACCCCTGAATTTCCAGAACGGAAATTAATAATTAAAAATATTGATAAAATAATTTGTGAAATCGGATGCGTAGTTTCGGAGAAACATTTTACATAAGTGTAGATACATTTTACTTGCAGTACGCTTCCGTGTGATACCGATCAATACCGAGTTGAAAGCGTTCGGCCGAGCTATCGACGTTTACATCCTGGACCCCAACAGACGCATCATGAAGAGGTGGCTCTCTAGACAGGTGATATATTTTTGTATTTCTCACATTACTTACCTGAACTGTTCAAGAACGCGGTAGACTGCATGGTTTTTGTGTTTATGCTAAAGCTATTATTACTCTTTTTAAATCATGGCTCATGATATGAGCGAAAAGTAAAAAAAAAATATTAAACTCCATCCATGTATTAAAAAAAAACAAGATTTAATGTATAATGTGAAACAGAAATAAATATTATTTCCATGTAGTTCAAATTGGACGTATTGTTTTATTTTGACGAACTTCAAATATTTCGCGCAGCACAATATAATTATATTTATTTGAAGTTTGTTTAAAATTCTTTAATAAGAAAAGAAAGAGTACCTATTTGTCAAGATTTTATCTGGGTTCGAAAAATCGTAAATATAGAACTTTATGGTATACACAAAGTCAAGCACTGGCGTATAATAAATAAAAAAATATCCGCAAAAACTATGACGCCTACTGTATTTTAATTAAAATACTCAGTCTTTTATGTATAAAGTTACCAGAGATGATTGGAATCTAGTATTTGGGAACTTGTTTTAAAAAAAATTGGGATAAAAGCGCGAAAGTTTATGTTCCATTTCAAGCAGAGAAAGAACGTCTTCTCGTTCCATATTCGATTACAAAGTCGTCTACATTGACCTGTGTATAAACACGATGACCATTTATGCTCACAATAACACAATTTATGATCTATTGTGAAATGTGAACGTTGATCGTCACACTGATAACTGAGTAGTTTATACAATTTGATCTCCTAGTTGTGTAATAAGAGAATGATTATTCCTTTATTTTTTATATTAAAGGGGGTAATTAAGCATACGGCTTTCTTGGTGGTAAGCTGTTATGGTAGGCAATAGATGATAGCAACATTAAGGGTACAATTTTGGCGTCCCCCAGGGAAGAGGATAAGAGCTGGAGGGAAGGGAGGTATGGAAATTGAAAAAAAAAAAAAATATTTTTAGGCACATACTTTCCTAATAACTTTATTAGCATTTGAGGCACTTTGTCTCTAGCTCTTTTCCTAGCTCCTTTGCCTATCAATACTAGTTGTACGTAGTGCCTTTTATTGTTAAGGCGGGTAAAAATGTTCCTAACCGCACACCCCGTCGTTCGGGGCCACGAACAGGGTAGTGTGGGGCCCTCACCCACTAAATTCGCCGTGTGCCGTCTCTCCGCCTTTATTGGCGGGCCACTGGAACTATGTTACTTTACTTCATTGGTTGCATGTAGTGCCTAAGTACATTATCAAGATAGGCAATTATTTAAATATTGTTTATTAGTTTATGTTATTTGTTATGATAGAGCAACTACGGCACAGTAAGCCTTCAGTACCAGATGTCGGACCAGCCGGTATTTGGAGAGTGGTACATCCGCGTTGAAGCACTTGGCCAGATCGAAGAGACGCAGTTCCTCGTTGAAGAGTATTACCAGACGAGATACGAAGTAAGTCATCAGTTTTGGCCGGATGACGCTCTTGCGAATGGTATACTGATTTTAGTTTTTAAACAAGTCAAAAAGGGTGCAAAATGCAGTATAATCCTACTAATAATAGACGTCATTTCTAATATTAGTAGGATGCCCCGTGGCGTAGTTTCTAGTGTAAACGACTTCCGTGCACGAGGTCGTGGGTTCGGTTCCCACTCAGGACAATTATTTGTGTGGTGAACACAGATCTTTGTTATCTGGGTGTTTCCTATCTATTATATGTATGTATTTACAAAAAAAAAGTAATATATATATTATGTATTATATCCGTAATCTGGTATCCATAGCACAAGCGTTAAGCTTAGTTTGGGACCAGAGGAAGATTAAACAAAATAAATAAACATGGCTAATTAGATTTTGATAAAATTTTGCACATAGATAGTTTGTTATCTAAATTTATACCGGAAAAAATTAAATACTTGAAAGGAAGCTGGCCAAAATTCATAGTTGGGCTTGACGTTACAGTGTTGATTCCTGCATAATTTGATTTATAAATTAATACCATTTCTAAAAAACTAAAAAGTTAATGAATATAATATTGAAAAAAAAAAATATAGGTCTTATAAATATATATCTTTAGGCACATAAACAAAGTCATTTTGATCACAATGAACTCTCACATTGTAGGTTTTATACACACAGTATCCAAACAACTGCATTGTACTTAATAATAACACCCGAGTTATTAGAAATAAAGAAAGAGGTAGGTACCTACCTAGTAGGTATTAAAACAGTATGAATAAATAAATTCGAAATCCGGTAGATCAGGCTGTCAGGTAAGTAGGCAAGTTATCAAAGTCCCTAGAGAAATGCATGGGTCGTTCGACAAAGCAATAACCTTCAGAATCTTTTTCACGTTTTCATTTTCAACTCGCACGAAAGACGAAAACCACAGAATTATCCACTAGCGCAAGGTCAAGCTTAACCAAAGAGTAAAGTAATACTGAGCTAAACGAAGTGAATGAATGACTTGACGTCTGACATGAAATTTTGACATTATTCATTTTGTTGTTTAAAAAAATGCGGTTATCGATTTTTCTAAACGATTTTGAGATCAAGGTTTTTTTTTAAACTTTATTATAATTGCCTTAATTAAAGCTACTATTATGTACTTTTAAAGTAAAGTATGTTCCAAACTTCTTTATGCTATACTAAAAATAAGTGTATCACTATAAAAAAAATCTGGATAATGGTTGACCCTAAAGGCCATCCCTGCAACTTCCCGCTAATTTGAGATTTAATAAAACACTATATTTTTTTTAATATTCAAAAGATATTCATTCGAATGAACCGATTTTCTCGTAGTTTACGGCATTCAACGCAGCTTGTTGAGATCTTTGCTCGCAATGCAAAGCTCGAACTGGTCAGACTGAAAATTTCATAGAAATTCTGAAAAAAACATTTTTTTTTTCAATTTTTTTTACAACGATATCTCACGAACGAATCAACCGATTTTGACCGGACTGGCGGCGATCGACGTAGTTTTTTTTTTGATGTTAAGAGCAGATTTTTGGAATCAAATCAAAGCAAATAAACAGAAGAAAATTCTAAAAAACATTGATTTGTTGTTCAGAGACAACTTAATAAGTACAGTAATTCTTAAATGTAACAAACATATGTTACACTGTTACTCTGTTACAGCTTTATAATAGTATATAGATGGGAAGATGCATCTCTGTCCACTTCAGTTAATAGGTACTAATTACCAAGCTGTCAGCTTCGGCTGCTTGAACCAATATGTCTGTGTCTTGAATGTAATCTATTTTTTTTATAACAGGTGAACGTGACAATGCCGGCATTTTTCTTCAATTCGGAGCCGTTTATCCACGGACGTATAATGGCGAACTACACATCAGGGGCTCCGGTGAGGGGCAACCTCACCCTAAAGGCAACCATCCGGCCCATCCCTCAGTACCGGCCGCGGTATTACATGCAAGGACAGTTCAATAACAGAGGGCAGTATGGTCTACATTCTGTTTATGGACAAAACCAGTATACTAGAGGTTGGTAACTTTAATTGTTTTTGAAGTAAATACTTCTTTACACACGCTTGACTTGGGGAGTAAGCTGGTGAAAGCGTAACGTGAGCGTTACGAAAAGTGCTGATCGGGAGAGGCGAACGGAAGTTGAGAGGGAGATATAAGTTAGTGAAGATAGAAAGAGAGAGAGTTACGTTTCGTATATTACTGTAGGGGCAAGAGAGAGAGGAGCGAGCTCACATTTTCTTTCTTTCTCATTATTAATATATATTAACATTATTAATAATATATATCGCTCCCCCCACCGAATAATATCGTAATCGATTTTTTCAAATTTTACAGGAGAAGCCAAACAATGGTTTTTTGCGATTATCTTAAGCTGTGTCCAGTTTTAACGGATAATTGATATATCAAATGAAAGCTATTTTTTTTAGGGAATTATACTATATAAATTGATTTATTCTATCTTGTCTTGACATTAAGTTATTAAAGAAAATATTTTTTACCAAAAACAGTAGACTTATAATTTTTGGTTACATAACATTACGATATTATTCGTGTAAAAACAAAAAAACAGCGTCAAAATAATAGTATATTACTACGAAGAAAAACTGTCAAACATGAACAGTAATAAGCTATAGCTGGTTTTTTCGCTGATATAATGCATGGTATTTCTTAAGGTATTGTTAACATACCACATTATTTTTCATTCTTACTACTATCAGAAAGGTTATTACTACTATTATATCGTACTACTGTTGTAAAGATTATTCTGGCTGGATGGTTGTTTGTTACTCTTTTACACAAAAGTGACTGAATGGATTTGGATAAAATTTGGCGCATAGACAAATCATTACCTTGATTATAAACTAACATCAGTTATTTAATATAAATCTCAATGAAACTATGGTATTTAGTGAAGAAAGAAAACTGTAATTAAAACAAAGTAAACCTTAAATCTAAACAATTCTATATAATAATAATAATAATGAAACAGAGTAAATTAGGTAAGTAATTTACTCTGTTTCATCATTATTATCAGAATCCGAAAACAGTTGTTTTGAATTGTCGCAACTTAACAACAACAACAAATTATGAAACGAATGATAGTGAGCTGGTATTGCTTCTGTTCTGCATAAGCTGAGTAAATCTGATTATTGCTGATAGCAATTGGTTCAGTGTAGGTTTGTTTTAGCTGAAAACCTTTCGGTCAAATTGTATTTATTTTCAGTCATTTTAGCATTCATTTTATTATAACACTATACACTTGATACAGTGTATACAACACTTTATTTATCATAGGCCGTTTAATCAACGAATGCATACTGTCACCTTCGTTTTGACTGTGGCTTCTTCTGGCCCGTGCAACCATCCGGATATGATGTTTTTAATTCCTCGTTGTCCTTCCTTATTTATAAACTTCAGTAAACAGCTTCCTATTTCAATAGAGTCCTTAGCTATAGTAAGGTGCCACATATAGCAATGACCAAATTTATTCAAAGAACCATATTATATAGTAAAATTATAGATTGGGTAGTTTCTCTTATAGTGGAAAATTCTAACTTCTGATTGAGGCACATTCAGAACTTTCTCTAAATCAAAAATTGCTATTATCGTAACATCTTGTCTGATATTGCTTTTTCTTCTACTTTTAATTGAGTAATTATATTTTAAATTAAATACTGATTTGTATTAGCGTTTTGAGGCAAGTTCTTCTATGTCCTTATAATGTCGTATAGGTAATCTTGATTTGTAAACCACAGTGTGTATAGTCGATATATTTTGGAAATGTTTAGTTGATCAGACAAATAT
This sequence comes from Leucoma salicis, assembly GCA_948253155.1. Taxonomy (NCBI): domain Eukaryota; kingdom Metazoa; phylum Arthropoda; class Insecta; order Lepidoptera; family Erebidae; genus Leucoma; species Leucoma salicis. The sequence goes on along the minus strand of OX411820.1, from coordinate 3,066,768 downwards.
TGGCGGGTGGATTTCATGCGTATTATAGTGAGATTCGACAAATAGAAATAGCCCAATACGTGTCTTTATTCTTCTTTTTGTACTGGAGGACACCCTATGAGGCCAATTGCAATGAGTTCCTCTGTTATCTTTAAAACTATTTAAACTTGCGGCCTGATTAAATTTTTCCAAAGCTGTAAAAACAGCCTGTTCTGAAATTCGCAGAGTATTTAAAAAAACACTGCAAACTTGAATAGAATTCTGGCTCTGCTTGAAATAATATTAGATTGTCTGTACCCTGTTATTATTTATTTCTAACGTATTACGTTTCTACAGGTTCTGCTTTAACGTGTCTCACAATATATTACCAATAGAGTTCATGATCTTTCTCTTTAAAAACTGTCAAATATCTCCTGCCGTTCCTACATAGAAAATTTCATGCCACAATTCTTTTTGTATGAACATAAAGGATCTCAATGACCAACAGTTTTAGCAGCATAGTGTATTTTTGATCGTGCACCTTCGTAAGATTGGCCGCTATTTTTGAGTATTTTGTTTTTGTTATCAGACCATTTTTGCTTATTACGACCTCATTTTATGATTCGTTTTTTATTATGAGGGGATAACACTTAGTTAGGAATAATATTGTTACAATACTTTACTACAATATGAGTTTACTGTTTTTACTCGAATAAAAGTGTAATCGTAGCATATTGAAAAGCCTCGTATGTAGTGCCACCAGTAATCGCTAGTTGCGATTTTATTCCCAAAAATAAGTATAGTAAACCTTTAAACGAATAATAACGATATGGTTATTACAAAACGGCTATTTTATAAACTATGAATAAGAAAAATTTGAAAAAAATTTGGAAGGTGTATCAGGGGGTCTACGTAACGAATATGCAATAAAAACACTAAGTATCGTAATAGCACATTACGATATTGTTCGGTGGGGAGAGCGATATATTTATTTTTTAAGTTTTACTTCAGTCGTGTGGTCTAAAGCACAATCGTTTTTTTTTCATACATGCATGCCTGATAGGAAGCGGCTATAGTAGCCTATAGACTGATAGTTGGGGAAATGGTTATTGGAAGGATGATAGAAGATCAAAAGATACAAAAGAAGGCTTAAGAGGGAGCTTGGGTATCCGGCACTCTCTTTCACCGAACCCACTGGAGGAAGGATAGAGAGGGTATCAGTCTCCGGCGCTGCCTCTCACCGTATGTAACACAGTAGTAGGAGTAGATACCTATTTGTGATTCACAACAAATAGACGTACGTCAGTATGTTGATTAGGAAGCCGACACTTATTACAATGGTTGACAAGTATAGGGTGATGCCATTATCTGTTATTTATGCATCACGAAATGGTAGGTAATGGAATTTTTAATATTAATTATCTAATAGTGGTGATGTGATTCGCCACCAGTCACGTCTCTTTACTACGTTAGTGAAAGAAATAAACAAAAAATAAGTGTTTTATGACTGTTGCCAGTCCATCAGGCAGTCTAAACATATGAATGAATTTCACCAAACCTGAATATTTTTTTTATAATCATTTTTTAATAATGTAACATTGTCTGTGTACAGTGAACCCAAACTATCCCTATACGTACAACGACACCAACCAACAGCAACAACAATTCGAATATGGCCAGACAACAGTGGACGAATATGGACGTGTTACCAACAAGGAGACCCATTACATCCCAGGGCAACCCAACCAATTGGACCAGCCGGACTGGTGGTATGACCCACAGAAGGTTGTCACCAGGATGTTTAATTTTGTAAGTATTTACTTCTTATTGACTAAATAGCTTCTGACTTGGTCTGTGTGGGTGTCAAAATTCAAATCAACACAGTTCACAAAAATAGCAGTCAGTATTTGAACCTGCATCTCCTGTAAACCATTCTAGATGCTTTGCCAATGCAGCCATCATGACAATTGCATGTAAATGCGTTCCGATAGATGGCGTTGGTCGTTAAGACAAATGTGATGAGGAGATTTGGTATGGCCGAAAGGTGGTGCGGTAGCTCAGTGGATTAGAGCACTTCCCCGGATTGGAAGGGACGCAGGTTCGATTCCCGTTCGCACTAAAAGTTCTCTTTTTCCTCATTGAATTTTTTGTTGAAAAAAGTTTGTGACAGTAGTTTTTACGTGATTTGCGAACAAACAAACTAAAAAACGGCTGCAAATTCTAAAAAAACAATATTTTGTGTGCAGATTATTTATTATTCTTTATATTATTTTATTTCTTTTTATTATTTATGATATTATTTTATTATTTATTATATTATTTATTTTTATTATTTATTATACTACTCTCTTTCCTTCAACCGGCCCCTGGACAACAAGTCTCTCCATAGAATGTTCATTCAATTTCGTTCTCCTGACTCCACCTTGAATCAATCTCACTATAATATCTTCTTTACAGGATGAAAAGTACCCGTTCTGGGTTTGGAAGCCGGACCCGACTCAGTACGCGATAGACCACGGTAGCGACTCGAGCAATCCCGGGTACAATACGTACGGGACCACGTCTTCGTACAACAGTTACTATAGCAACCCAAACTATGATAAGCTGCCCTACTTGAGATACGTGAGTGTATTTTTGTAGTATACATTATTTATTATACTTTCTTTGGTTGCTAGAAATGTAAAGATACATGAGTATTTGAAAGTGCCAACAGTTAAGGAGGAGGTAAGCACATACTGTGCTAGATATAAGAAAATATTGGAAAGTGACTCGTTAGAGATGTAGTCCAAGCCAAAAACACTACAAGACTGAAAAGATGGCAAATACTAACATGTGAACAAGAGGTTCTAGACTAAATCGTATCGACATCATATCGTCTCGCTTGTGATTGGTAGAAAAACTCACGCGTGATGTCGCAATAATCCTTCGGCCAATCACGGTGATCTCGTAACCAATCACAATGACAAGATGCGGTGTCGATACGATTTAGTGAGATACAATCTAACCCCCCAGGGCCTGTAGAATGTAACTCACTAAGGGCGGATGCGACCAAACTCGAATATATACAAGAATAACTATACCGAAAATAATTTATTCCACGATTTTATTCTCTAGATAATCAACAGTCGTTTTTTCACGCAATCTGACGTATACTGGAATAGCTATTGGCGTGTAGCGAAGTGAATGTAAAAGTGTGTTGCCGGGTAGACAAAAAGAAGTTGTTCTACAAACGAAACGGTGTATAGCTTAACTCATATCAACTCTTATTTGTCGTATTATAGCGTGAGAAAGTAGCTGTCACTGTATAGTTTAAAACTCTCGGTTTCGAAAAATAACAGCACAAAAAAGACGACGCCATTTTTTTATACTTGGATTAGCTCCTTATACGATGCTTATCAGTGGTATAGTGACTATTCCCTAATAGGTTCGCTTTTCTTCGAATTGTTATTAGTAAAACGTAAAATTGATTTATTCTCGCCTAAGTAGCGATTTATTCTAGGAATAAAATTTATTCTTGTTTGGTCGAACCCTCCCTAAATCGTATCGACATGGTATCGTCTCGCTTGTGATTGGTAGAGGAGATACCGACGCGTGATGTCGCAATAATCCCTCAGCCAATCACTGTAATCTCTCAACCAAACACAATGACACGACGTGAAGTCGATACGATTTTGTGAGATACATTCTAAAGCTTCTGGTCGATTGCAGATATAAGCAAAAAAAAAAGCTTTTTATCCCGTAAGTTACGTACGGGGTGGCTAAAGTAAGCAGTCAGCACTCATTGTATTACTGATGGTGGGGCTGGGTACCAAGTGGGAGTACTTAGTTGTTATCTGGCCCGAATGGATCGGTGCCAGCGTCTGTAAGCTTTCGTGCAGCACTTTTTTAATGGTAACCTGCGGCTTGGCAGTACTCTTAGTATTATTGAGGCCACTTACCACCAGGTGGGACGGGCTCGTCTGCCACCATAACCTATAAAAAAACAATGTGGCTCGCATGCTGCCGCTCGCTATAAATTCTAATATAATACTGTTTTACAGTTCAACGGTACATATAACTTCAAATATCCGATGTCGGAACTAGCCCAGCTGGTGCCGACCCTAGACGGCGTCGAAGTCATCATCACCGCGTCCGTAGGTGATCCGTTCTTGGACGAAGTGATAGAGGGCTACAGCATCGCCAGAATATTCAATTCATCGCTGTCAGTCTCTTTCCTTGGAGGGACTCCCCAAGTGTTCAAGCCGGCTATGCCGTTTGATGTTTATGTAAGTATAGCTTTCAATTTAATTTGCTGCAAAAAGAGTAAAATGAAAATTATTTAATTTACATTACACTTATGTTTGTATGTATGTATTATTTTATCTTACACTATATTGTTATTTTTATACATTCTAGTGATCGTCCGGTGGTCAACTTTACCATACAACGACCGTACATACAATGAATCCTATAAAATGTATTTTTATTAAATTAATTTATTTCTAATGCATGTTATACAAAAATATTTATTCTAGTGCATATTATATAAAATATTATGTTTCTGCACTCCTTCTCCATTTAAACTTTAACTGCCCCAAATCTCACATTTCCCGGTTCCACAAAAAAAGATGTACAAAATTTTTTCTTCACATATTAATTTATAGAGTTTAAGCACTTGAAATGTTAGTCCATTTAGTAAAAACATAGTCCGAAAACATGAAATAGAAAGCGATAGCCACGAGCGGGGTTTGAACCCGCTTCTTCTTGATTACTGTTACTACTAATGAAGCTATCGTGACATTTGCTTCAAGCCATTAATTTCTATATCACATTCATTCTTAACGTTTTGGGTGACTCCTGCGTTATTTGTTGGTTATATTTGCGTATATTGTTCAGAGCAGGTAAACTTAATTATTGCCATCAACGGTAATCAAGAGATGAAACAAACCGTGTTCAGCTTGTAGTTATACCATTTTCTATTTCACATTTTCATAATTTAGGCTAATTCTATATTGATATTTACTAATTATATTATCTTAGCATAACTTTAACTGCATAGATATCTAATTCAATTGATAAATATCTTAAACTAACTTCATGGCTATAGATATCGTAAACTAATTAAATATTTGTCAAATCCCATAGATGGTGGTATCTTACCACGACGGGTCCCCACTGCCAGCGTGGCAAGCTAGAGGGGTGTCTCTGCAAGTGTTTGTGCAAGTGGAGGGGAGAGGAGGTGCGGTGGAACCTCAACAGCCGCAGCTAGTACCCGGACACGAATCCGTGTGGCATCTCAAGTTGGACTTGTATAAAGTATTGCGTACGTTTTTTGTTACATATTTCTACAATACATGATTTGCTTCCATAAGTGGTTTAATGTACTAGATATTGACCGTCCATGTCGTGTGTCGTGGTTACTGTTCCCGCGTACAAATATATTGGCCTTCCACACAAAATTGTTCAGAATTTGGGTGTTCTTGTCTCTTTCAGTACAGTGATTATTCCCTAGTATATGTATAGATTTAACAAATAATTGCCTAACTAGTTTCATCTATTATGGCAATCCATTTTACTGACGCCTGTAACATACAAGTGTCGCAACTCCCTGAATCGAGTGACCACTATGTCGTGGGAGAGTTTGCGTATACCTACATGTAATTAACAGACACAGAGTACATCCAGACTCAGAACGTCCTTTTCTAGAACTCATAACACTCATAGGGGATCGGTGTATAAACCATTACAATATTTGTGCAGTTAGATCAAAATTTCTTCGACATTACAACTAAAAAAAATGAAATTAACGTGATCTTATAGTTAAAACTCAGCTAATATGGATAGAGACATGTATTTCTAAACCCATTAGATACTATCCCATTGAGAGTGCAAGGGATGTAGTTCGCCACACTTTGGTTCTATACGGGTGGGCTAACGTCATATACGCTAGCAACACCAGAGGCTTCACTCGCGCGTCCTCTTCTCCAAGGAAAGGGATACGAAGTGGAGAGGCAGGATAATAAGGAGACTACAAATAATAATATGTGTAACGAGAGGATAAAAATGAAATAAAGAATGAGACGGATAATACGGAGAGGATAGGGGAGGTGTGGCTTGGGCCTCCGGTGCTCTCAATCACCATACGAAACAACGATGGGAATATCTATGGTCTTGCCGGTACATTCATGCTAGGATAAGCAAGACTACCACTAACACTGATGTTTTATATGTATGCGGTATTTTATATTATAATTAATTTATCTAAACATCTTGGTTTTTTCACTAGGTATAAATACATATACTACAGTTAATTCACACAGTGATATGATTATACAGATCTACAAAACGACCCCAACTACCGCGATGTTCTCAACGGCGTAACGGGCGTCCGACTGAACGCGCAGGTACAGGACGCGCTCGGCAGCCGAGCCTCCGCCGATGTGCACTTCGTGGCTCACTACAGCGGGAACAACCAGCATATACGGATCTCCACCAGCACCACCGACGCTAGGGTCAGTTGACTTTCCCTTACTTCAGGTTAGGTGCAGTAGCACGGGCCCCTTAAGCTGTCACCACAGTCCATAAACGCTAGAAAAGTTTCCCCAGGAAAAGTGAAAGAATGGATAGATGATGGGTATGGGAAGATTGGGCTTCCGTAACTGTTAGTCACCGAAGGAAACAACATTAGTAACGTCTATCGTTGCTTTACGTCGTTGTTCTGTGAGAGTGTTACTTCTCGGTATCAGCTGGCCTATGCTGGAATTATTAAGGCTCTTACACTGAGTACAGATTAATGTGGAACCACTTTGAAGTGATATTACATCTTATATAAATACTTTGCTGTTAGCGGATTTGCTTTTTATAAAATTAAATAAAAATAAAATAAATATTCACGGACATTTTTCACACAACGTCCTCTGGTCCCAAACTAAGCTTAACGCTTGTGTTATGGGTACCAGGTTACGGATATAATACATTAGTGTATATGTCAGGGAGAGCTTCTAACAGGGTTAAAATCAAACTATTCGATCGTAAGGCAAGCAACAGACTGGTTTATTTTACTAAATATGACATCTATCAAAACTATAATAACACACACTACCGAATACGCCACGAGGCCCGTCATTAGTTAGTAAAGACGGGCCTCGGTTCCTCTGCGTAGTCGGTAGTGTAACAGACTTCCGTGCACGAGGTCGTGCTCGATTCCCACTCAGGACAGTTATTTATGTGATGAACACAGATATTTGTACTGTGTCTGGGTGTTTTCTATCTATTATATGTTTTCATTTACAAAAAAAAAAGTAATATATGTATTATATCCGTAATCTGGTACCCATAGCACAAGCGTTAAGCTTAGTTTGGGACCAGAGGACGTTGTGTGAAATGTCCGTGAATATTTATTCATTTGTCATGACTCTTGAAGGAATCGCATTACCGGTCTGTTCCGACTAAGTACCTTAGTTCCCTCGTACAAGGAGATGTTAAAGTTGACCGTGTCGTAAAGCATAGAATTAACGTGTAATGGATGAAATGGCCGCAGGTCGCAGGAACAATTGCGACCCTCGATTGCCCCTTAAATTAAAAGGAAAGATTTATTAAACAATTATAAGACCTGTCGTCATGTATGAATCGGGATTGACCATTAAGGGGATGGATGAACGACTACTAGCTAGTGAAATGCGAAGGCTGAGATGGGTGTGTAGAGTATCGTGAATAGATATCATAAAGAATGATTACATAAGGGGAAGCCTGAAAGTACGGATAAAATAAGAGGGCATCGCCTGTCTTGGTATGGACATGTTACGCGGACGTACGAATCGCACGTAGCCAAAAAGGTATTAAATTAAAAGATGTTTGGCTTGTGTGAAGAATGACATGTGCAGGTAGAATGTTGATGTTGAAATGACGGCGCTGATAGGGATGAATGAAGCAAAATAAATACTGCGCCGACCCCAAATAATGGGATAAGGGCAAGTGAAGATGTTTTGATGTATGTCCATCAATCACGCTTAACTGATTAAGCGGGTTGAGATGAAGTTTGGTTGGTTAATTATGAGGCACTGGATTACACAGGATACCCGAAAGTAGTTAGATCACTCGGTGAGAACCGAGCATCACTCAAAATAGCCGAATTGTGCATCGTGCGCAACGAGATACTATTAACCATCGCGAACGGTATACACAAGGTTGTCTGGCAGAAATTGCTATCAGCAATAAGACCGCCTATTGTGCATTTACTTGTAATTTCCATAGTCCAAGTTTCTTTTCATGTATTTTGGTGTACAATGAAGTATACATTCATTCACAAGTAGTTACAACAGAATTTCAAGTTGACAAAGTGGCAAGTTCAGCTAGTATTAGAACTTTCGCGAAAAATGGCCTGATACAAGCAATTATCTTACTTGGTATGTTAAAACAGGTTGGCGAGTACATAATCTTCCACGTACAAACCAACTTCTACATGGAGTTCTTCAACTACGTGATCATGTCTAAAGGTATCATACTCACTAGTGGACAGCAGATTATGCAGGTATTTTTATTTTATTTTATAATGAAGTAACTCTCATCTTAGAACTAAATGTAGTTGATATACACATGCATATTTCAAAAGCATGGGTCGGCAACCTTTTGGCTGCCAGGGGCCACAAAATTTAAAGACGTTTTATTGTAAGGTTATTAAGAGAAATGACGAAAAATAAAAAAAAACTTAATTAAAAAAAATTGCAAATTTAATTTTATGCTTGGTATCATAATGGCGTTTTACATTATACTCTTTTTGTAAAGAAAGGGGTTTCTGGCATATTAATAAGTTTCCCATTACAATTAAGTACCATAATTATTTACTTTATAATTACTTATTTAGGTATATAAATTAAAATGCTAAAAAATACAATCCCAGGCCGCAAGAGGGTAGCTCGCGGGCCGCATTTGGCCCGCAGGTTGCTGGTTGCCGACTGCTGTTTTAAAGTATCAATTTCTTAATTCAATATTACTTAGTTATAAATCATAATAACTATAATTTATAATTGTTTATCAATTATGGAGTCTTTTCAAAGAATGTTTAGAAACTACATAGATGGCGGGTACATGCTGGTCTCCCGCCCGAGTGTTGTGGGTTCGATTTCCCCACAGGACAACTCCTTGTGTGATCTATAAATAGTTGTTCTGAGTCTGGTTAGTACTGTGTGTCTTATGTACTTATTCCCTAGCTCAGGGTGTAAAAAAAAATTATTGAACAGAGAAAAACAGTACGAGTCTCTTTGAGGCAGAACAGAATGCTGTTTTCATAGATAATTTTCTGGAGAAAATAAGGTGTTTATAAATCAGCATAGTATCCGCTGGGAAAAAGTATCAATGAGAATTTTTTTCCCTAATTGTAACAGAACTGCACTAAATGTTTCAAATAAATCTTCTTAATTATTAGACAATAAAAAAAATATTGCTGTTTTGTTTACCTTTGAAGAACTTTGGCAGCCATCTGCAATTTTGTAGTTCTAGAAATCGCCGTATATCAACCGGCGCTTTGGTGGCGCTACGATAGCGATAGCACGTTATCCTGCCATTTACACGTTATACAATATGTGTGCAGGAGGGCGTGCGCACGTTCGCGGTGTCGCTGTCGGCGGAGATGGCGCCCGCCGCCACCGCGTGCGTGTGGGGCGCCGCGCGGCGCGGCGGCGTGCTGGCCGACTCGCTCACGTTCCCCGTCAACGGCATCTCGCGGAACAACGTCAGTGCTCACTCTTACAGCTTACTCGTGCCAACTTTGCCCAACTTCTCGGCCCGCTCGATTACGAGGCTTCGCAGGAAAAGGGGCATAGCGAAGCTCCGTTTCATATTAGTTATCAACGGCAGGAATAAACTAATGATAAGGCCGAAGACTACCAGAACAAAAACTAAATCGCAATCTAAAATTAAGACTTCGTAAGAAAACTTTCTGCCGTGTGGGGCCGGCTTTAGAATTGTCCCACCCCGCCATCCATAGGAGTCGTAAAAGCCGACTGAGGGAATACCGGGGGACTGGGCAGCAGCACTCCTTCGAGTATTAACAACATCCCCTGCGATCGCCAACCCACCTGCCAGTATTTGTTACCATTTCACAACGTACCCGTTGGAGGTCCATAGACACATCATTATGAAATTTTACATACATATAGTATGGAACTCACTCTGAAAATAACATAGGCTACTTTTTATCACGAATAATATATGGTTCCTGTTCGATACCTTTATTGCATGGAATTAATTATTATGGGAGAGTAATTAGTATTTATATTCTGAAGTTCACGACAATGAAGTCGCAGTCAGCATCTAGTATATCAAATATGCAGACATCGATTATTAAAATTTTATTACAGTATTGATAAAGAAACTCAATGTCTGTAAGAATTTCTCGGGAATTCTAACCAACTCGCATTAAGGAATTATGGTAGACTAGTCAACCTAAATCATTTAGTATCCATGTAATGGTCATCATCATTATGTAATGGTTTTATACAGTTCACAGTGTATATAAACAATCGCAAACATCGAACTGGCGAGCGAGTGGAGGTGGCGATATACGGAGAGCCCGGCGCCTATGTCGGGCTGTCAGCTCTGGACAACGCGTTTTACACCATGCAGGCTGGGAATGAACTCACATACGCTAAGGTTACATATTTTATTATTATTATTTGTCTATTAGTAACATTTGAAATTGTAAAACGACTGCAAAGACTTTGGTATCGAGTTCGATCCACAGTTCAAAGTCCTCGCACGGCATAGAAGTCTGAATTTTATAAATTATATGTGTAATTGTTTACAAGCAACTATGTAAGCAAATGTATGCAACATCAGACAGATGACGCTAGTGTCACTCAAGCCCCGACTGTGTATCACGGTAACTCAATTGACAGAGCGTTTGGAACGATAACCCAGAGGATGCAGGGGGATTAGTCAGAATCTCATATCTCACATGTCGATCGTATCGTGATCACTGTGATTGATAGAGAAACCGACGCGTGATGTCGCAATAATTCGTTGACTAATCACGGTGATCTCTCAACCAATCACAGTGATTACGATACGATCGACATGTGAGATATGAGATTCTGCCTAAACCCCCTTGTTCTAACCGTAGTCTTTGCTAACATTTTGTTTTTCATATATTCGCACTTTGTGATCATGCCAAATGTTTAAAATTATAAAAATAACTACATAAAATTTGCTATGTGCAGGTTATATCGAAGATGTCGTACTTCGGTGAATCGACGAACGGCACTTTCGCGTATACTTGGCACTCCCATGCTGGAGACGCAGACGAACTAGTCTACTTCCCTTCATCTACCTTCGGGATAGACGCCAACAGAACTTTCGAGTGAGTCATTATAATTTATGCTCTTTTATGCAACAAGCATACCTGATGGTAAGCGGTTACCGTAGCTTATAGCCGTTAGCAACACCAGAGGCATCACTCGCGCATCGCTATCTCCAAGGAAGTGGATAGGAAGGATATTAAGGACAGGATAGGGAGGGGCTTTGGGCCTCCTGTTTTCTCACTCACCATACGAAACAACGGTGCTTCCTCGATCGAGCCGGCCCGGCCCATTCATGCTAGGATAAGCAAGACTCTACCACCAGAGATGCCCATTTGCCACTGTTAAAACGGCTCACCTGATGGCAAGTGGTAACTGCCGCGCAAGGACCCAGTGATACTAAGAATACTGTCAAGCCACTCATCACGGCTTCATTTCACGTATTGGAATAATGAATTAATGGACGGCTATCTACCGCTACAACCAAAATACGCTGACGTGCTTTACACACAGTTGGTAAAACGAAAGCAACAACAACGTCCTTTTTTTTGTTAAGGGGGAAAAAATGTACCTCTACCCCGTCGTTCGGGGCAACGAACCAACAGAGTAATGTGGGGTCCTCACCAACAAAAAAAACCCTCCATGTGCCGTCTCTCCGCCTGTATTGGCAGACCCCTGGAACTGTGACATTACGTCATTGGTAACAACGAACCTATCACAAGTAAAAGTTTATTCATATAATGATGTTTCGTGTGATAGATTCGCCGGTTTGATAGTGTTCAGCGACGTCCCACTGACGCGTCGCCCGAGCAATTGTAACTCATCGCTCGGTCTTGGTGAATGTCTCGAGGGCGGGTGTTACCAGCTCAGTAAACGCTGCGACGGAAACTACGATTGTGCTGACCATACTGACGAAGCTAATTGTGAGTAGTTTATTTACAATACTATTTTTTTTTATTTACTGGTCAAATACCTGCTAATATTTACACAAATAAAAATATAGCATCACGCCTGTATTCCCCGAAGGGGTAGGCAGAAGTGTATTACACACCCACGATTCGCCAGCTATGTTTAAGTCCCACGTAATAGGGGGCGAACCTATTGCCTCCTACCGAGCATATTTCCAAACTCCGGGCAGTAGTTAGTAGCATTAAGAATATTTCTTTTTAGAAAAAAGCTCAATAACACTGCCCGACCCGGGGATAGAACTTGAGATCTCATGATCAATAGTCGCTCACACTATCCCTGCACCACCGAGGCAGTCAAAGAGAGTTAGTATTTGTGTTTATTTACACAAATACTAACTTAAAAATTGTATAACAAAATTACTTTTACGGAATCTATGTAGGCTAACTATCCCCACGTTTTGTCCATCCGGTAGAGAAATCCATTGGCCCCGTGATAGATGCTTCATACAACGCGATAAATCGCGTGTGATCTCTGCACTGGGTCAGCGTAGGAGACTACAGCCCAAATCCCTCTCCTGAGTGACCTGAGCCCAATAGTGGGAGAGTAAAATAGTGACTCCTCCCTTGATAGCGGCTTGGTAATTGGTGATTCCGTTACTATTAGGTTGCAATTATGCCCTAAAAAGTTTTTATTGAGTCCGTAGTAAATGTGTATTTTGTGCAGGCCACCAGGACCGCTCGTTCGAGCTGAGCCACTTCCGCAAGTTCCGGTTCAACCGCGTGCAGAGGCAGTACGACAACGTGTGGCTGTGGCGGGACGTCAACATCGGCCCGCACGGACGCTTCGTCTTCACTGTCGACGTGCCGCAGGTCACAACACTACCTCATATATAATTGTCAAAAAAGAAATCACCATACGTAGGTCTCGCACCTTTTGGAAATCTGTTCAAACTGCTCTACAAGTTGAGCTGTGGATCAGTCACAGATGTCAATTATAACTCAGCGCTGTTATGGGCGTCATTAACTTTTTTAAGGTAAAAAAAATATATTTCGTCTTTCGGGACAGCAGGGCAGTATAGGGCTTCATACATAGATACATATTATTACATATTATCACGCCTTTTTCCCGTGGGGGTAGGTAGAGACCGCTTCTCTCCATTTGCTACGAGCCTGACGCACATCTTTTGATTCATCTACTTTCATCAGCGCTTTCATGCATGCTCGTTGGTTACGAGTACTCTTAACCTGGCCTTCCTTAAGAACGTCACCAATCTGGTCTAAATACGTTCGCCTGGGTCGATCTCTACCAACTTGCCCATTCACAGTCGCCTTGTATATCTGTTTCGATAATCTTCTTTCATCCATCCTCTACGTGTCCGAACTACCTAAGCATTTTTTTCTCTATTTTTGTCACTACATCTTTTTTCACACCACAGCATTTCCGTATCACACTAGGGCCTTCACCCACTAAATATACCTGCTGTGTGCCGTGTCTCCGCCTGTATTGACAGAATTCTATTGGGGATGCCAATTAGGATTCATAATATTTAATTATTGGAATATTTACTACATAACGAGCTCAGTAAGTTGAGTGTCATAAAACAAATAGCATATCGAAAATGGCCGCGTCATTGTTATTTGTGGTACGTCGAGCCGAGAGACTTATCCTTACTAATATTATAAATACGAAAGTGATTTTGTTTGATTATCTGTTACGCTTTAACGCCGTAATGACAACCAATAATCGTGAAATTTTGCATACATAGCTATTTTTGCATCTGATAATTAATTAATGTGGCGTAGAGTAACTTATTTATAACTTCGCTGAACTTCGGACGTGGTTACCAATATATTTTTATTTTATATTACATATATATATTTTTTTTTTGAGGTGGAAATCTTCAAAATTACATTAACACAGATACAGATGAAGTGCGTTGGTAGTGTGGGATTTTTACCCACAAAAAACCACCTCTCTGTAGTATCTAAAGTCACGGGACCGCGTTAGCATTACTTCGTGCAACCAGTACTCGCACTCTCCGTCCTTAGTTTAGGTTCTCCTCCATCTCCTTCATCCGCAGCAGCTCACACACGAATCCATTTATGGCTGTCCAATTTCTTTTTTTGTACATATATTTGGGATACTTACAGCTAGTAGTACATTAAAACAGTTTTTAAATTTATGAAGGGACAAGTTTCCACTAATAGAATATAAACAGAGATAGCACAACTCCGCAGGATATATTATAGGGCATATGACCATCAGGCCCGTTTACCAGAGGGGTAGGCGCAGCTAACAGTGTTCTAGTTGCCATGATACGTGCTCATCACTCTCATTTCACTCCTCATACATGCATCGGCTATTCCTGACCCGGCCTTTCTCGTTCAACGAAGTCTTCCGCCCCAACTGTATCATTCACACTTACCACATATAGGGTAAACTGTATAATGATTGGCACTCTAAGCATATTTAATGGTGCGGAAACTTGCCAAGGCTCGACAAGCATCCACAAGCCCCAAGCGTCCACAATTCTCGCTTGGCACTTGGAAGTCGTTTACACGCTTGTGAATGCGTCAGTGTGCTACGTATATCCAAGCAAACTTGTATCGGCTATTATGTTTGGTTTAACCTACTTTTATTTCAAATACAAGCAAAGTAAAACAAAAGCACGGAATGCCCGACGACCACGAAGATGGTGGATGATAAAGATTCATAGAAATCGTACCAACTAATAAGTTACATTCGATGACCTGTCATTCTGTTTTTTTGTTAGGCGATGTATAATGATGTTTCGTGTATTCAATTAACTATTGGCATTTCTTAATACCACTGTGTATTTTATTATTTCGTAATCTGGAAACAATGTTATAGTGAAAACAATATCCAAGGTTATATCTATAATTTACTTACTGTCAAACACGTAGTCTCTCAAATTCTGAATTAGGGTTTCTAATCTACGACAAAAAACCAATCTTTCGTATCGATTTGAAGCTTAGCCTCTAAATTTCTGTAAATTTTTAAAATCTAAAAGGGATATAAAAGATCGATATTTGATAAAATTTAATAGAGATCGGAATCCCTACTCTCAATATTCTCAGTAGGACCATTACATAAAACCCCTTTTGCTGATCTGTGGAGCAGGTCTAACCGCAACATGTCTACCCAATAATAACCTTATTTATTTATACTTTATTGTACACCATATGTTATAACATTTTAAGGTACAATGCGATGAAAGAAAAAAACAAGAAATGTGAACCCATAAGTGGTACAATGGGCGGCCTTATTACTAATAGTAATTTCTTCCAGGCAACCTTTGGATGGACACAACTTTTAATTGGACAATGGTAGTTGTAGGTGTTGGTACCTATATAGACAAGAAAAAAAAAATTATATATATAATACATACACTTACATGCAAATATATAAACCTCTGTACAAATAAACTACACCTATATACATACATATAATTATTACACAAACAATACATAAATATTTATAAAAAAAGAAAAAGAAAATACAAATTTAGTGAGGATGCGACCCTAGCTTGATGGTATATTAAAATTCAACAACCTTGTGTTATGTTTATAGATAATATTCTAATGTAAGAGATTATGTTCCTAGCTATACTAGTTCTAGGGAGTTGGATCTCTCTCCTAACAAAATATGGATGCTATTTTCATTTTTTAATAGTTAATAAAAGAGTTAGATGAGAAGGTACCTAACTAAAGTGTGTGGTGGCCATTTATACCTTTTGAAGACAAGGCCTGAAAAAATATACCTAACCGCACACCCCGTCGTTAGAGATAACAAACAGGGTAGTTTAGGGCCCTCACCCACTAAATAAATCCGCCCTGTATCGTCTCTCCACCTACAGTGTCGGACAACTGGATCTGTGTGTCATTATTTCAGTGGTCCGCCTGCACTCAACTTATACCTACACAAATCTAATAGAAAAGAAGTGAAAATGAAATACATATTTATTCCACACATTTTATTTCATAAGAAATCTTCCCTGACTACAATATTGTTCAAAAATGCTACTGGAGCAAATATATTATTTTCCCAATTTTATTGTTGCCCATCCAACGAACCACACCAGAATCATGACGTGCGCACAACAACCCACAGTGTGAAATCCCACTAGGGAGCTGCAGCAATATTCGCTTATGCCTTCTCTACCGTTAAACCATTATTGATTAAAATATAGACATAGTATTGTCAACTGCCGATGTGCCTTGATTTAATTTTTCCCCTCTAATCAATGTATTTTCCCCACTTGTTCTTAAATTCAAATCGTAACAATCTATAATCTCCTTTAATGTAGCCATTGACCACCTCTACCACCCATCTGCATATTGTGACACATCTACTTCTATTTACCTGGGCATTAGTTAATTGGTGTTCACCTTCACCAAGCGTCTCTGTAAATATATAAACATAAATCTTGTAATTGTGTTGTCCCTGAGACCCCTCTCTAGAATAAATATGTAATTTTGTTGAAAATATTTTTGTTTGTTGAGTAAGAAATATGAATTGTTAAATAATGATTTCATTATCTCTGCATCTGACGTGGTAGCCTTATAGGGGCCAAAACAGTATAAAATATAACCATCACATGCCACAAGTATAAATGGTTCAAGTAGATTTCCATATTTATGGAGAGAATATTAATTCTTATGGAATATGTAGTTGCTACTTTTATTTAAGTAAATGTATGTTCCATCACAGATGATGATAGTATAGTGTGTAAGTTCTCTGTATTATATGTCCGCATTAGGAATATTTAAATTATGCTAAAGTAATTCTTCCCTGGGTTTATGATCTAATCCCAAGTTTCTTGGTTGACGTGGTGCTGTTATGTTTTCAACTATCTGAACTATCTCTGCAGTAGTAGATTTCACTTGTAGGCCAATGATCGTCCACACAACAAGAAGACTTCCATATGACCGCAATGAGATGGGCCTGCACACTGGTTTGAATCTTCATGTAGCTATTTACAGCTTGCATAGCTGTATGAAAACAAGCCTCACAAAGATAATCCTCTTTAGTAATCTAAAAAAAAAAATGTGTAAATGACGTAATAGATATAAAAAACAGAAGGGAAACTGCTTTAAGACAGGGTGCGAATCTGAAGTGACTTACTTACTTACCATCTCGCCATCTCCGTTGTGGGCCAGGCAGAGAGAACAGAGCGCAAAAAGGCTCTATTCTTGCATACATTTCTCGCTTCCTTGACATTAATAATTCTGACATTACCTTCCTTCAATACATGACCGATTTAGTCTAGGTAAGTGAGTCTCGGTCCCCCCTGTTCCTACATCCTTCCACTTTCGTATTACATTTCTTCGTACACCAGTCACTTGTCCGACATTCTTACCACATGTCTGAATCATTGGAGTATCCCTTCCACATATTTACACCAATACCCTCTTTCATACCTACTCGCTTTGAAGTCACTTACTTCCTATACCAAATGTTGCACAGTTCAGTATTATGTAGGTACATACCTACCTATGTACATACAAAGACATATATTAGTTTCATTTCTCTTTCCATTCAGGGTTTGCAGTACCTATGCAGTTAATAATAAGTTTTAATAAGCCATTGCCCAGGTATTATGAACTTGATTGTTATAACAGTCATTAATGTTACGTTTAGTTATGTACTGTGTTTCTGAATTCAATATGCCTTTAGACATAAAATATAACAAAATACAATAAAACTTCGGTAGAAAGCAGTTTTAATTACTTTAAAAACATTAAACTTACTATGACAGGAGATATCCAGTTGCTGATTTAATTAAACTATATTTTGGTCGATGACGAGATGGCGGCTTTGTGTATTCGATGAATTCACACATTTATTGAAATTGACGCATTGT
Organism: Leucoma salicis; assembly: GCA_948253155.1. NCBI lineage: Eukaryota > Metazoa > Arthropoda > Insecta > Lepidoptera > Erebidae > Leucoma > Leucoma salicis. The sequence goes on along the minus strand of OX411820.1, from coordinate 3,048,744 downwards.
AGGTATCCGCTTCGACATCAGGGGAAAGAACCCCGTCAGAACGCTCAAACATCGGAGCAAAAACAAACGAAGGACTGCAAACTGCAATGCAATATTATGCCATGAAAAGATTTTATTTTAGTCTAGTCTTTTGAGTTTGACATTAATCGCTGTCAACGAAAAAAACATTTCATTTCACACTACTGAGTACTGCTCTTGATCTCCTTGATTGATAAGTTCCTTGTTTACATTAATATTTGCATTTAAAATCCAAAGTGTCAATGACTAAGGGGGTGCCAGCAATACTACAGTTTACCCTACCTATATTTATTATTATCCTTCTAACATCCATTCTTTCTACAAGCCCAAATCGAACATTCTATTCTTAATCTTTTTGTTGCTAAATATATTATTTCACACCACACTATTCTGACACTACAATGTTTCTTACTTTTTAAATATTACACCCAAAGTGATAGGACAAAGATATATAAAAAGTAAATATGTATATATATTCTGTTTCTTCTGAACACGCCGCCTTGGTTCGTCTCTCGTTTTTTTTTTATTATATGCGCTATTTTCTCTTAGAAGCTAGTAAAATAATAGATTGAATGATTTATTTGTTACAGGCACCAGCACATTGGACCGTGTCAGCGTTCAGTATGTCTCCGAGTCTCGGATTGGGAATGCTTACTGAACCTAAGCGGGTAAATTAAATTTGTATTCCAAAGTTTAAGATTCAAAAGTAGTATTATACTTATTTAGGTATTAGATATTTATATGGATGTTGTAATTAAAAGAAATAAGTTCTAGCACAGTTGTAAAGGATTGCAAAGAGGGGTAGAGTCCAATCCCCATTAGACAAGACCTCGCTAGGGATGACATCTCAAAATTTTCCAAAAATTTAAAATTGTATGTGTGTTTGTTTGACATTATGATTGCTCTGTTCTTGTGAAGGTGCTGTAAGCCTGAGAAATTTTCTCGACAGCTTATGTAAGGCCATGGTGCCAGACCATAGCGTCATCTGTGAATATATATATTAATAGAATCGTGTTATATTTCAACAGTATGTAGGCGTGCTGCCATTCTTCATTAAAGTGGAAGGACCAGATCGCTGCCGTCAAGGCGAGCAAGTGGGTTTGAGAGTGGTGGTATTCAACTATCAGCCACAGGATATCGAGGCCGTGGTGGTGTTGTCCGCATCACCTGACTATAAATTTGTACACGTCGAGGAGAATGGCATTGTAAGTAGTAATCGCTTCGCCCTACTTAATATAAGAACTAACTGTGGTAAAAACAACTTAACTTTTGGGGAGCACAGATTTACAATAAACTTCCAAAGGATGTAAAGGACGCGACTTCTCTCAACTTCTTTAAAATAAATTATTTAATTTAATTTATGATAATGAATCGCTTATGAAGTTTTAACTACGGAATATTATTTGTTTTATTTTTTGTCACTTGGGCCATCGCCTTATCTCAAGAATGCAAAGGAATCGCTTCCTACAATTATTTTAAGTTGTACCTATGTTATGTTTAATTCTCTACCCGCACCGGGAGATTATGAATATTATGTCATTAATTTCTAAATATTTGTTCTCATGTAAGTGACAATTGTCTTAATGGGAAATAAAGATCTTTAAACCGATGTATTTAAGCTATACATATCATTCATTTGAAAGATTTCTATACATTATCACTATCTATACATTATACTATTATAAAGTTGTAACAGAGCTATGTGTGTCGGAGAGTCAAAATATAGTATAAATCCCCAGGTCCGTTCGTATAACCCGCGCACGTCGTTCGGCGAGCACCAGTTCTTCGTGTACATCACGTCGGGCGACGCGGCCACCGTGTACGTGCCCGTGGTGCCGACGCGACTGGGCGACGTGCACGTGCGACTGCACGCCTCCACGCTCATGGGACAGCACCACTACGTCAAGAAGATCAGCGTTGAGGTAACCTGCGTCAAACAATTTAGGTTTACCGTAGACGAGGACATCAATAATTTTGAACCACACTAAAGAACAATCTATTTGGTAAAAGTCAGCTATTATACCATAGATATAGAATACAAAAAGAAGATCTAGTATTAAACGCAAAGTGGAAAATATGAAATGGAAAATAACAGTCACCAGCAGGATTTGTACCTGCATCTCCTGGATACCGTCCAGATGCTTTGCCAATTCATGAATTCATCAAGTGACTGTTATTTTCGATTTCACATTTTCCACTTTATGTTTAATGTACATTCAGTCAAGAAAGTATTGGGAATGGATGATTTGTTTATGGTTCCAAATTCAAATTATTTTTTGTTAGATTGGCACATCTGTTATCCATTTTGGCGCGGAGTTTGAGTTGCATCTGTTATTTATATTAGATACAGTGCTGTTTTTAGTTATATCTTATCTAGTGTGTATTGCGAATTTCATAATGGACAAAAGCATCGAACGAAGGGTTTGTCTTAAATTTTGCATCGCCAATGGAATTTCGTGTTCGGAGTCACTGAAAATGTTACAGAAGGCTTACGGTGAATCGACTTTATCAAAAACACGTGCTTATGAGTGGTACAAAACGTTTAAAAGCGGTCGAGATGTGAGAGAGATTTGCCTCGCTCTAGTAGGCCATCAACGTCTGCAACTGAAGTTAACATTGCAAAAGTGAAGGAAATAGTGACTGAAAATCCTCATTCAACTTTGAAAGAGATAGCCACCGAACTTTCTGTGTCTCACCAGTCGATCCGTACCATTTTAAATAATCACTTGGGTATGAAACATGTTTCCGCTCGGCTAGTCCCAAAATACCTGAATTTTCTCCAAAAACTCAATCGCATGAGAGTCGCTGAGGACATGCTAGAACGAGTCAATCCCAACATTCATGAAACGCATTGTTACTGGTGAAGAGATGTAGGTTTACGAGTTTGAGATGCAAACTAGTCAACAAGCTTTGGAGTGGCGACTTCCAACTGAACCGAAACCGAAAAACGACAAAGTCGATCAAAAGTCAAAGTCATGTTGACTGTTTTCTTTAACTAACGCGGTGTTGTGCACTCGCAATTCTTGCCAAACGGTAAATAAAGAATATTATTTGAGCGTTAGCGGCGTTTAAGAGAGCAAATTCGACGAAAAAGTCCAGATTTGTGAAAAGAAAATTCTTGGATTTTGCACCACGATAATGCGCCTTCGCGCAAGGCCATCATTGTGAATGAATTTTTGTCCAAACACTCAACAAATATCATCGAGCAACCATATTCACCAGATATGGCTCCAGCCGACTTCTTTCTTTTTCCTAAACTAAAATTACCACTTCGTGGCACCCGTTTTCAATCGGTAGAAGACATAAAGGAGAATTCGCGGCGAGAACTGAACAAAATTCCGGAAACAGCGTTTAAAAAATGTTTTGATTATTGGATTATTTGTTGGCGTGGTGATAAAATAAATTTGGATGAATAACAAAAAGTTTGTGTATTATTGATCTTTTTCCGGTACTTTCTTGACGAAGTAGTATACGGCTAAGCATGTCAAATGCTAAAAATATATATAAAAAATTCTAAAGCTCTAGTTATTTCAATTTCTTAATGCAGGATGTATGTTTAAAAAGAAAAGTTTTTAACCCTATTACATAGCACTTAAAAGTTTACTAATAACTAACACGGGTCCTTGAGGCAAGTGCATTCGCCGCATTAATGTCGCAGTTGCAATCGCCACAAGCGGCCGGATCACTACTATATAAGAAAAACATTTACTACTCACAGTCTGACGGACTCCCACAATATCGGCACCAGTCAGTTCTACTGGACTTATCGAACCGGGCGTACGTGTTCCAATATATGCACGTAAATGTCACCGAGTCGCCGATCATCACGTACGAAGTGGACCGCTACTATGTGTTTGGCTCCAACCGGGCCAGGGTGTCTGTGGTCGGAGACGTGGTCGGACCGCTTTTCCCCACAATGCCTGTGAACGCCACCAGCCTGTTAGATCTGCCTATGGTAAGTTTATTTCAAAAATACGTGTCAAATATTTGCTATATGAGATTTCACGACTCAGTACAACTTATTTTTTAACCAGCCGCTTCTAGAACATATAGAGTGAAAATGTGAAATGGAAAATGATCTTCTGGAAAGCTGATTCAAACATTCTACCACTGAGCTATCGTAGGAACTGCCCGTAGCTACCAATCTCTATATCACATGCTTTCTTACCGTATTGGTGACACCCACACCATCTGACCAGCTCTCTCATTGATGGGTGTAGCTCGCCACTCAGAATCATAGTCTACTCCGCTTGTCAAATCCGAGTTAGCTAATTTCACAAGCCAAGAGGTTTGTGTATGAGTAAAGTGGAACGATGTAGATACAGGGGGTGACCGAGACTCACGTACCTAGACCAAATCGGTCATGTATTGAAGGAAGATGGAGTCAGGAGGCTCCGAAACCGGCGAGCGTGTATGAAGGGAATTGAATGTTGAGGAAGCAAGAGATGTATGCAAGAATAGAGCCTTTTGGTACTCTGTTCTTTCTGTCTACCCTACAAGAGAGATGACGTGATGATAAGTAAGTCAAGAGGCAGGCATGTAGGTTCCCTAACGCTGTTTTTCTTCACCGAACAATGATAATTTGTCAAGAAATAAGCATATTATTTCGTCAAGTCAGAAGTATATTTGACCTCACACTGCGATCGAACTTGATACTTGTCTTAGGAGTTATTGCTCTTACCAATAGGCTGTTATTGATCTAATGTTATGCTTGTCCACAGGACTCTGCGGAACAGAACATGTTCAGTTTCGCCGCGAACATGTACCTCACTCTGTACATGCGTCTCATCAACCAGCGGAACCGCACCTTGGAGAAGGAGGCGTTCTATCACATGAACATACTGTACCAGCGACAACTGTCGTTTGCGAAACCGGACGGCTCGTTCAGCTTGTTCAGAAGCGATTGGTATGTTCAAACATCGATCATTTTAAATTTATTGTAATACCTGTTACTCGCGACTACGTCCGAGGAATTTCATAAAAATAAATAAACCAACCCTTGAAACGACAAACAATTCTTTTATCTTTCGTAAAAAAATTTTTTTAATTAATAAATCCTGTTACTTTTTATACCTCCAAGAATATATGTACAAAGTTTCATGATGATCGGTTAAGTAGTTTTCGCGTGAAAGCGTACCAAACACACTATCGTAGTTTCGCATCTATACAAATCAATAAAATTAAAGTGTCTGGTTGTAATGCCTAAATAACAGCTTTACACACTAAATGTATATGACAGTATATACGTTACCAATAACAAAATAGCAACTATCTGTTTGTCGTGGCTAATCTGCGAAATAGCTGAACAGATTTGGATGAGACTCACTGGCAGATAGCTGATGTTATAAGAAGTAACTTGGGCTATATTGGAAAAATAATTACAGTTCCGCAGAAAAAAGTTAGAAATCAAGTTCCACGCGGACAAAGTCGCGGTACCAGCTAGTTGTAAAATAAGAATGAGAACAGATAGACAAATTGTCTTTTTTCCAGGAATCAATCTTCATCAAGCGTGTGGCTGACGTCGTTCTGCGCTAAAATCTTCCAAGACGCTTCGTTTAGCGAGTGGGAGAACTTCATATACATCGACCCTGAGGTCAGATGTTCCTTAGTTTTACACACATAATACGAATCACCGCACTAGGTCGTACAGTCTTGAGTGACAGTCAGTCAGTACAGTCTTGTTTTGAGTCTCGAGGAGTGCTTTACAACTATACCAAAAAACAATGATGAAACCAATTATTTATGGATTTCATATAACTTAAGACATTCTCATACAACTTAAGACGTTTTTTGTTAGTTTTTATCTATAATTGGTAAATGATTGGAATAAAAATGATATTTAGTCCTAATGATTACGGCGAGTATTATGTACTTAGTGAAGTACGAGCATAGGTGATAGTCTTGAATGGTTTTAAAAAAACACGCGTACAGTCAGCGCGCAGTTACTGTTCTCGTGTGATATTGTTACATATCTACCCGCTTTGTTATTATGTTGTATTTAAATGGGTGAAACACAAGAGGATATATACATTTGTTATATTAGTAGTAGTGATGTGATGGAGGAAGAAACAAACCTAGGAGGAGGGATAAAAATAGGAGGTGAAAAGGGGCAACAAATTAGCGTGAGATCAACTGAAGGGATAAGTACGAGTGAGAACATTACAAGCGAGCGTCAAGCAGAGAAGAGATGTTGTCAAGATGATGATGAGGAATTGGTGAACAACGAAGGATTTGTGAGGGTTATGCGAGGGCATAAGAGGCCTGCTAGGAGAAGCTTAAAGGAGCTTAATCCATCGAATGAGAATAGTCAGGATACGGGGCTTGAAGCATGTATTGTCTCCGTGACGAGCAAAGAAGTATTGCCAAAACAATTTGGTATGGCAAAACTTTTGCGATCGGCTGGTATACAAAATAATACAAAAATTACATATAAAGGAGCATATAAGACTTTAATTCATTTTGAAAATAGAGCAAGTGCATTACAATTAATTGGATGTGAAAAAATAAAACAGTTGGAATATCGTACTCAAATTATAGACGATTACAACAACTACGGAATTATAAAACAAGTAGATTTGGAGATGGATGAAAAGGAGATTATTGAAAATCTGAAATGTGAGTTTGAAATACTATCAATAAGAAGACTTAAAAGACAAAACAGTGACGGTGAACATGGGTAAATTCAGAGACAATCCGGGTATGCTTCAAGAGCATAATTTTGCCAGCATACGTAACTGGATATGGTTGTCGCTTTAGAGTCGAACCTTTTACGTTTCCAGTGACCCAATGTTCAGCCTGCTGGAAATATGGTCACCTTTTTCGTTCATGTCCAAACAAAAAACCGATTTGTCCTAAATTTGGAAGTAATCACGCTAATTGCGATACTACAACTTTCACCTGTGTTAACTGTAAAGGATCACATTATTTAAAAAGTTCCCGGTATTCTTGAGAGAGAAGGAGATCAGAAACATCATGTCGCAAGAAAACTGTATGTACCGGAAAGAACGAGAAATATATAATCAAAAGGTCGAGAAACAGAAAACTTCAAGCTGTGTAGACCAGCAGAATAACAACATTGCAAAAAATTGTTTACAAGCCAAAGACGCTACCAAACAATCTTATGCCCATATAATCACTACTGAAGCTACCATCCACAATGAGATATCTATGTCAAACTGCTCTACGGACCTAAACGAATTAAATAGACGTGATGGCCAACCAAAACGCAGAAAAAAGAAGAAAACGAAGAAAAGTTATTCTGAAAAATACCTATCACAAGAGAGTATAAATGAAAAGCAAGCTGCAAGTTCTTCGAAAGAAAAAGCAAAAAATAGTGAGAGGGCATTTGATACTAGTCTATTTTATATTTTTAAGCAGATTAAAGAAATCTATTCATCAAATCATAATTTTGATACTAAAATAAAGAGGTTGGGTAAATTTTTGATGGACATATGTGTAACAATAATTATTAAAGTAGTTAAAAATAGCGATATGTGTGGTAACTTAGTATCTATGTTCATAAATGGCTAATGATTCCGTTAAACAATTAATAAATATGCTACAATGGAATGCACAAAGTCTACGACCTAAACTTACTGAGTTCGAACTGTTGCTTTGCCAAGAAAAAATACATATTGCATTTATATCAGAGACTTGGTTACATTCAGAATCATATTTAAATATTAGTGGATATAATATATATAGAAAAGATTGGACAGACGGATATGGAGGTGTGGCGCTGATAGTACATAAATCCATTAAAGCTCAGATGTGCCTGCTTAACTTAAACAATTTAGGCATATAATTAGTTTGCCTGAAGTTACTGTATTGTAAGTACATTAACCACGTTCTTCCGATTTACTGTCCTTCGTCAGTACGATGTAGCCAGTACGACTGGGAACAATTATTTACGTTATTCCCTAATAAATGCATTATAGCAGGAGACTTTAATGCTCACCACCTAAACTGGTCTACTAAAAATGACACATGAGGTTGTCAGCTATATGACACAGCATTATATGCTGGCTTTATATCCATGAATAACAGTGATGTAACTAGAGTTAAATCTGTAAACAACATCTTACAAAGAACATCTCCGGATGTAACATTTGTATCATGTGAACTGTCTTGCATGATTAACTGGAAAGTAGTTAACGAGTGTCTAGGGAGTGATAATTTATTCTTAAAATTTTCTTTCAGTTTTATAGATTCTTTTCAAATTATTAAAAAACGAAATTTCAATTCGGCTAATTGGAAAACATACCACTTATCTTTAGAAAAATACTTTTCAAAGCCTTCAGATAATGTAAGTGTACCTTTTTTGTATGACAATTTTATAAAACAAATAAATAAAGCGGCAGATGAATACATCCCCACATCTAAAATATATAATACTTTAAAATCAAATTTCCGGCCTAAGCCTTATTGGAATAGTTCCCTGTCTCACTTGGTAGCACAACGGAGGCTAGCCTTAAGTCAGTTTAGGAAAAACCCTACTCCAGGTAATCTCAACACCCTAGAATGTAAGACGGCAACGGCCAAAAAGGCCATCCAAGAAGCTAAGCTACGTGATTGGCAAAAATATTGTACTAGTATAAATGAACGCACGAGTAGCTCAGAAATGTGGAAACGCATGAGATGGGCTAAAGGTTTTAAATCGCCAAATACTAAATCTCATGTCTCTGACGAATTAAAATACAAACTCCTGAATAGCCTTACACCAGAATATGTGTCATCAAAGCAGCCTAACTTCAATTCACATAACGTGGATTGTGAAAAAAGCCTCACGCTGCAGGAAATGTGCCATTGTCTTAAAAAAAGGATACAGCACCAGGTCAGGATGGAATAACCTACTCTATGCTATATCACCTACCAAAAAATGGGAAACTATATCTCTTAGAGCTGTATAAACGTATTCTGGATACAGGAGTGATACCGATAGAATGGCGTGATGTGTTAATAACGCCCATATCTAAACTATCTACAAATGGCGAAATAAAACTTAGATCTATATCACTAATATCTTGTGTGTGTAAAATATTTCACTCCATGCTCACTAGGCGACTGGAATGGTTCGTTGAGAAAAACAAGCTGTTGTCGCCTTATACTTACGGTTTTAGAAGAGGGCGCTCGTGTCACGTTTGTTTAGCTACACTAATCAGTCAGTTCTATGTAGGATTTTCAACTAACACAGCGACCATAGCTTGCTTTCTTGATATTAACAACGCTTATAATAATGTGGACATAGACGTTTTAATTAATAAGTTGGATGATATTGGCATCGGTAAAAAGCTTTGTAAATATCTTTGGAACTTTTTGACCAAACGACATCTTAAAATAAAGAGCGATAGTGGATAAAAAAATTACTTTACTAGACACACAAATAAAGGCTTGGCTCAGGGTGATCCGATTTCCTCTATCCTATTTAATATCGTAACGATCAGCTGTTTTCGGGACATTACAAATGTTAATTTATGCCAATATGCAGATGACTTCGTGCTATATCATACCACAAATAATCTCTTACAGGGTATGAACTACATGCAGATAGCTATAGATCAATTTTGTAAAGTTTTGGAAGAGGTGGGACTAGACCTATCTTCAGCTAAATCAAAAGTATGTGTATTCAATAGAGGATTCAAAAAGTTAGAAATTACATTAAAATTACATAATCATACTTTGGAGTTGGTAGATAGTTGTAAATATTTAGGTGTATGGTTAGACAGATCCTTACGCTGGGCTAAGCACATCAATTATACTGTGGGGAGGGCTTAAAAACACCTTATCCTACTCAGAGTTCTAGCAGGCATGTCTTGGGGTCTACACCCCAAACACCTGAGACACATTTATATCGCACTGATCAGAAGTCGTTTAGATTACGGATGCTATTTATATGATTGCAGTGCCAAGGTTCACTTAAACAAATTAAACAAGATCCAAAATCAAGCTTTAAGGATCATAGGAGGATTCATAAAAACAACACCTATCCATGTCATGGAGAGTGAGCTTAGTGTGCCGCCATTACAAATACGGCGAAAATACTTAGCATACAAGTTCTGTTTGAAAGCCAAATCTATAGAAAATAATATAATAATTAACTTGTTGTCTGACCTTCAAACCTTGCGTACCACTAACTAGTGGAGAAACAAAACCATACCTTTGCTTGTATCAGCTTACAATGAGGTTAAAGAAGAAGTAGCTTCAAGTAATCCACTCCAAATGTTCACCTTAGGGACGTGGGTTACAAATTGTAATACTTATGAAGTGATTAATCTAAATTTGGATTGTATTTTAAATTCTAAAAAGTCCTATGAATATAATTTGCTAAATAAATCAATTATTGAAGAAATTAACATTAAATATAAAGACTGGTTTACTATATTTACTGATGGTTCGCGAGGTGTGAACGGGCAGGGGGCTGCATTCTATGTACCAGATATGTCAGTTACTGAGAATTGTTTTAAAATTAGTACAAATGTATGTATTATGACCCTGGAGCTCATTGCAATCTCAGAGGCACTAACCTTTGTTATTAACAATCGCGTTCATATGAGGGTGGTTCTTTTGACAGATAGCAAAAGTTCGCTGCAACATATAGCTCGATGCGCCTCTGGCCTCAGAGGTGCATCGCTAGCATTTGTTATAGATATATTGATTAATGGAGGTGTGCATCTGAGGTTGCAGTGGGTTCCATCTCATATAGGACTGCGGGGAAACGATGAGGCTGACACTCTGGCAAAATATGCGGCTACTAATGGGCGAGAAATTTCTATCAAACCGGACTATAGCGAGTTTATACCTTTATACAAAATAATATGTCATGAGAAATGGAAAGAGTATTTCGATGAAAGGTCACTGGAAAAGGGCATATGGTATAAAACTATACAGTGTGAGCCTCCTCGTGTACCCTGGTGGATAAATACGAACTTAAATAGAAAGATATTAGTTACTGCTCATAGGCTTAGATCCGGACATTCCCTGCAACAAATTTAACTATTTGATGCGAAAGACGCCTTCAACAAATTGTTCAAATTGTGGCGTATATGAATATCTACATCATCTGTTGCTGGAATGTGTCCGTTTTGAGTCAATGAGAGATCGTATGATACATGTCCTATCTCTGAACAGACTAGATATTGGTAGCTTTAATAGTATCTTAGCCCAACCTAATATAGAATTAGGAGGCTAGGATTCTATATAACTTCATGGCAATGTAATACCAGTTTACTCTAGCAATTTAATATTATTTTAGAATTATAGCATGATATACCCTAATATAATAGGACTGTTATACTAATGTAAAAGTCCTTTTAACAAAATAAATTTAAAAAAAAAAGGAATCTCGTAGTTATCTGCCTTTTAATTTTCAAACAAAGCAAAATCCCGTTGTAATCTTTTTTTAAAATTTCAAATGTTGGAATCTCGCAGTAATGTTTACAAAAATAAATAGTAACTGATTATATATAATACTTTTATAGCTCTTAATTAAATTAATTCGCGGCAGATTTTCTTCTTTTTATTATACTAGATGATAATGAAATGAAAAATTCACAGTAGTAGCCCGGAGTTTGGAAATGTGCCCGGTAGAAGTCAATAGGCTCGCCCTCTATTACGTGGGACTCAAACATAGCTGGCGAATCGTGGGTGTGTAATGCACCTCTGCCTACCCCTTCGGGGAGTACAAGCGTGATGCTATGCTATCTAATCATAATATATTTTGTAATAACTAAATAAATATTACAAAAGTATTATAATTTATGCACTTTCTCAAGTTGTGTGTCTGCATTTCAGGTGATATCAATGGCAGTGTCTTGGGTGTTGGAGCACCAAACCCCGGACGGCGCGTTCTACGAGGTGACATGGCTGCCCAACAGGAACGACAACTCTACCTTCGTCATACCCCGGAGTAGTCACCTGTACACCGCTAGCTTGAACGACCCCAACGCTGTGGAGGTAAGAACCACACTCAATTTTGGTTAAGAAGAAGCCTAGGAAGGAAGAGCCTTGTTTATCCCAGCATGACTGGACCAGCTCGATCAGGTAGTAACACCCTCTCACAAAAGATCAGCGTGAAACAACTGCTCCTACTGTTGTGTTTCGTATGGTGAGTGAGAGCGCCGGAGGCCCAGACCCTCTCCCTATCCTCTCCTTAGTATCTTACCTATCCTCTCCTTAACATAATTCCTATCCATCCCATCCCTTCCATTGGAGATGGCGACTGGTGTTGCTAGCGTCTATATGCTACGGTAACCGTTTACCATCAGGTGGACCATATGCTCGTTTGCCACTCACGTGGTATCAAAGAAAACGTATATCATCCTTCCTTTATTAAAAAAACTCTTACAGTGTCTTGTGTATCAAAGATATAACTGACTTGTGTCGGAATAACTCACTGTCTGAACCATTGTACAGTCACCATCTGAACTGTACTAATACCTTGTTTCAATTGTTATTGAGTCGCTAATTATAATCATTATATATGTTATGTGCAGGTAAACGGATCGATAATAATGCAGCGCAATATCACACTGACTGCGCAAGTGGTTATCACATTAGAGGCTGTCAAGAATCTTAAGGATATCGGCGTTAGAGAGGTACGTTTTATTGATTCCTATTGTCATTGTATGGAATACGATTTTTTTATTCTTAATTCTACGAGAATTCTTCTATTTCATTACATGAGAGACAAGAAAAATATAATACATAGAAAAGGAAAAAGAGAGCTATAAATTCAAAAGTGACGTATGTTTTCTTCTTCTTTGTCCTTCCCTTTTCCCATTATTTGGGGTCGGGTCTCCTCACTTTCCTGCGCCAAGACCGTCTGTCTTCGGTTGTCGTTTCTGACAATTAGGCTTGATTGAGGTCTCTTTTTACATTTGACCACCAAGTTGCAGGGGGGCGTCCTCGACCTCGTTTGTGTTCTGGTAGGTTTAGGGCCACTTGCACCACGTGATCTTCAGGGCGTCTTTTTATATGTCCATAACATCTGTGGCGGTATTCAGTGATTTTGTCTGTAATTGGTGTTACTTTAAAGCTACCTCGTATATATATACATTAAGCAATCTATCAAGCGTAGTCACACCTGCTGTCCACCTCAGCATTTTCATTTCAGTGGTATGTACTTTTTGTTCATGGGTCTTTTTGACTGTCCAACACTCAGAGGCGTATAATAGCGCTGGGCGAACTGCACTCTTGTAGACTTTCCCTTTGATTTTTATGGGCATGTGCGGATCGCACAGTACTGTAAGTGACCGCCACTTGCCACGTTGCATTTATTCTGTGTGTAACATCATCATCTCTTAGCCGTGTGGGGCTGGCTTTAGAATTGTCCCACCCCTTTCCACCCATGGGAGTCGTAAGAGCCGACTAAGGGAATAACAACATCCACTGCGATCGCCAACCCGCCTGCCAAGCGTGGCGATTACGGCACTATCCCCCATTTCTTGGGGAGGCCTATGTCCAGCAGTAGACGTCGAAAAGCCGATGGATGGAACATCATCATCTGTATTGGCATCTGCAGTAAGCATGGAGTCTAGGTACTTGAATTTTCGTACTGTGGGGATAGATGTTGACTCCATGCATATAGTTTTTGTTTCATACTTTCCATTGAAAGGGCATTTGATGTACTCTGTTTTGCTCCAGCTCACCCGTAGACCATATGTCTCTAGGGAATGGGTCCAAGTATTTAGGAGATCTTGCAGATGTTGCGGCGTTTCTGTCGCCACGACTATACCATCGGCATATAACATGGTCCACTGTAGTGGGGTCTGGTCTGTATATGTTTGGTTAGATAATCTATCACCAAATTGAATAACAGAGGGCTTAGTGCTGCTCCCTGATGTACACCTACCCTGACTTCGAATGGCTTACTTAGACCTGCTAGACTTCGTACCCGGGTATTGGCATTGTTGTACATGTCTTGAACAAGTCGAACGTAGTATTCTGGCGTTTTTTGAGCTCGAAGAGCTTGCAATACCAGTTTACGCGGTACTCGGTCGAAAGCCTTTTCGAGATCTATAAAGGCAAGATGTAAGTCCTTACAGTTGCATCTATATTTATCCATTAGTATTCTGAGGGCCTGTATTGCGTCTGTAGTTGATTTCGATAGAGTGAAGCCTAACTGGTTTGGGGTTATTTTAGGGAGATTGGTCAGACGTTTATTTAAGATAAGATTGAAAAGTAACGTATGAACATAACGATAGCGATAAAGTAGAATCGCACTGTATGTGTGTGTGTGGCTATGCAGTTGGAGCTTTGTATGTAGGTATTTTCAATACAGGGTTATCTCTCTGTACAGGGCCTCAGTGCGCGAGTGTCGTCGGCCCAGCAGCGAGCCATCCGCTGGCTGGAGCGGCACTTGGCGCTACTGAGTGAGCTGGCGGAGCCCTACCCGCTGGCCGTGGTCGCCTACGCGCTCACGTTCAGCAAGGCGCCCTCCTCCGAGCACGCCTTCAGGCTGCTCAAGCGTCTGCAGAGATATGAAGGTGAGGATATAGGATCTATAATATGTATATACAGTCTCAAGTTTTTACTGAAAGGCCGAATAGGAGTGTAAGACATTTCTTCACGTAAATACATGTGACTTAATCTCAAAGTAGAGACTCCAAAATAAAAAAAATATCTCTGAAACAACCTCTTTGGAGGCGCGTATATCTGCTTCTGAACTTTTTAAATATTGCAAGTAGTTAATGAAAACCATTTCCCAATAAGACAATAAAAATGTGATACAGAAATTAGTAAACGCTCTGGTCATCCATCAGCCTTTCGACGTCCACTGCTGGACATAGGCCTCCCCAAGAGGGGATATTGCCGTAATCGCCACGCTTGGCAGGCGGGTTGGCGATCGCAGTGGATGTTGTAATACTCAAGGGACTGCTGCTGCCCACTCCCCCGGTATTCCCTCAGTCGGCTCTTACGACTCCCATGGGTGGGACAATTCTAAAACCGGCCCCACACGGCTTAACGCTAAACGCTGGTACTACCTGCAATAACTTAGCGAAAAAGTATATGGGTATAGGCATTCCCTAATATACTCCAATAATTTATTAATTCAAAATTAAATCTTGAATCATAAAACACTATCCTTCTTAGGTGGTTTGGTGTACTGGGGCAAGGAGACCGTACCGCAGCCTCCCTACAAGATGGAGAACCAGAAACCTTTCCTGTTGCCCCGGCTGCCGTACAAGTATGACTCCAACAACATCGCTGCGACCGCGTACGCGTTACTCACGTGCATGGACCACCAGGACAACAACGAGCCCATCGTCATGTGGCTCAATGCGCAAAGGTTGAAAGATGGCGGCTGGGCTTCTACACAGGTAAAGTATAGATAAATAACAATAATATTTTATTTATTTTCTTCAATGGTAATCGTACAATTTTTTAATTTTTTTGAAACGAATATATTGCATTATTGCTCAGGTCCCGTAATCAAAGTCAAACCTTAATACACTCTTCACTATAACTATGGATTAGTTAATAATTTTCATTTTACACATTTTGTAAATGTAGTTCTATTTAATGATTTAAAATACTCGGAGTAGTCTGGTTTCTCGTCACCCCGTTCAAGGGATCTGTGTTTAGTATACTACATTTTATAATAATTACATCATGCAATTGCATTTACCTTATATGTAATGCATATTTTACGCTCAGTCAGTCTTATATTGACAGTTGGTATTGGTATTGAATGAATAATAATATTGTATACGCCAGGACACGTACATATCCCTGCGTGCGCTGATAGAGTACACGAACCGCAAACGTCTCCGCGACGTGTCGTCCCTGACGGTGAGCGTGGACGCCGTGGCCTTACCGGGTGAGACGCGCGTTCTGCACGTCGACAACGACAACCTGGCGCGTATGCAGAGCATTGACGTGAGTATATCGTACCACATGTCACACCTGTGGCATACATTGCCACTAATATTTCGGTACTTGTATGTAATATTTCAGTAAGGGGTCGTCCATAAATCACATGAGGCTCGAAAGGGGGAGAGGGTTCGATCAAAATCACGAAATACCACAAGGAGGGAGGGGGTTGTAGTAAGATATCATGTGTATTTATATTGTCGCTAAACGCGCGATTTCTAAACAACCGAAAAACGCCGTGTGAGCTTGATTTAGATTATAATTACCTGTATTTAAAAATAATATTGTGACATTTTTAAGATTATTTATATTAAATACTACACGTGATTTCGGTTGGGGAGAGGGGGGTTAGCTTAAACCTCACCACGTAATACCATGAGGGATGGGGGTGTTAAGAAAATGCTAAAAAACATCACGTGATTAATGGGCAATCCCTAATTGTTAATTAAAAGCTATATATTGGTACTTGTACATTGAAAACAAAATACCGGCAGTTGTACATTAAAAGCAGTATATCGGTACTTGAACATTGGATACCGTATATATGTAGGTACTCGAACATTGAAAAGTATTTGTAAATTAAGGCAATATATCGGTTCTTGTATTGAAAGCAATATATCGGTACTTGTACAATATTTCGAAAGCAATATAGCGGTACCTACATTAACACAAAGGGCGAAAATATGAAGACAAAAATAACAGTCACGAGCAGGATTTGGCAAAGCATCTGGACGGTATCCAGGAGATGCAGGTTCCAATCCTGCTCGTGACTGTTATTTTCGATTTCACATTTTTCACTTTGTGTTTAATGTATAGTGCTAAGCATGTCAAATGCTAAAAATATATATAAAAATATCTAAATAATTATAGGGTTTGCGTCATTATTAGGTAAAAATCTTAATTGTAAAATTTAAGTTTACCTGGTCGGTATAATGTATGAAAATACTGCTGACAGATGGCGCAGGCGTCACCCAAAGACGCTAAGTATGAATGTGTTATCGAAATTAGCAGTCAGGAGCAATTGTCACGATGGCTGAATTGGCAAAGCATCTGGACGGTATCCATGAGATGCAGGTTCCGATCCTGCTCGTGACTGTTATTTTCGATTTCACATTTTTCACTTTGTGTTTAATGTATAGTGCTAAGCATGTCAAATAAAAAATTATCAGACCCTGGATACTATCTAGAGATAAAGTACTCGTCAAGAGGAATAACCCACAGATGTATCTCAGGTGACCGTTTGTATTCGATGAACAGATCCCGGAGGCGTGGGGCACAGTGAAGGTGACGGCCCGGGGCGCGGGGTACGCCATCCTGCAGATGTCCGTCCAGTACAACGTCGACACCGACCGCTACCTCACCCGCCCGCCCCTGCGCAGCTTCTCGCTCGTGTCGGCCCCGCGGTACTACGGCCGGAACCAGTCGCACATCGAGTTCCAGACATGCGCCAGGTTACTTCCGATATCTATTTCACATCATCTTCCTAAGCCTAGATGGATATTCGGTTACAATAAATAAACGCTATGTCCAGTTGGACGCTGACCAGCGAGTCGCCGCGCTCGGGGCTGGCGGTGCTGGAGGTGGCGGTGCCGACGGGCTACATGCTGCAGCAGCAGCGGCTGGACGCCTACGTGCTGTCGGGCCGCGTGCCCACGCTGCAGCGGGCCAAGTACCTGCCCACCAAGATACTCTTCTACTTCCAATACGTGAGTCACCCACACTTTCTTTTTTCTTTTTCTTCCACTTATTACATTCGTAGTCCTGCCTCCACAATGGTAATGAACAGGTTCGCATATAAGTTTTTTAAGTGAAATCGTTAGCGCTATTGTATTTTTAAAACCTTGATGAAAAGAAAAGGCGATTCTAGAAAGAGACGAACATGGGAAGCTATGGGATTTAGCCTCAAATCAGATGGGTCATTGTTAGCTTGGCGAGCGCAAAAAAAATGACGCCATCAATGACGTTTTTGCCGTGATGATAACGATAGCGGTCAAGTGAAACGGCTTAAAGATCTTTTTGAGCATTGTAAACGCCATGTGAAGCGCACCTAAGATAGAAGAAGCAAGATAAGCACGCAAGATATATTTCGTAGAAATGCAGCGATCAGTACTATTAGTTTTGTTTACTCGAACTCTCTGATTGGAGATAGAGTTCGAAGTCCCGGTTTTGGCAATACCTTGATACAAGACCTTGGGGATATGAATGCTTATAAGTTTTTTTCAATTCACTGGTGGGCTTTACCATTGGAAGAAGACTAATATTCGACTCAGCTGTCAATTCTCATCTCAAGGCAATAATATACTGTTTCCCATGTTCAGTTGTCTCCAGAGCCGACGTGCGTGAACTTCACAATGGAGCGATGGTTCCCCGTCGCAAACATGTCGAGGTACCTGCCTATACGAGTGTACGACTACTATGCACCAGGTGAGTTACGTCACGGTCTATACATTAAAAATCTTACCAAATAGTTCGTGTCTATGACGCCGCCGCAGGTAACTGGTTCCCGTTATAGTGGGGAAACAAATCTATATTAGCTTTTGATTGTAAAAAAGAGTGAACAAAAATAATTTAATTAAAATCGTTTATTCACTATAACAATACATTATTTTTTAGATATTTTTATTATATTTTTAGCATTTGACATGCTTAGCCATATACATTAAACACAAAGTGGAAAATGTGAAATCGAAAATAATCCTGCTCGTGGCTGTTATTTTCGATTTCACATGTTCCACTTTGTGTTATAAAACATTACAAAACACCAGCTCCCCTACCAATTGAACTTAAAAGATAATAATATAATATGACAATAATGTAATTTGTGAATGTACATTTTTAGCATAAAATTACTTTTTAGCTTTCAAATTAGATTTGTTGTACCACGATGGTTAACGGTTATTGCAGCCCATAGACGCTAGCAACACGAGCGGCATCATTAGCGCGCCGCTATCTTTAAGGAAAGGGATAGGAGGTGGAGAGGAAGGATAATAAGTAGAGGATAGAAAAGATTAGTATGGATAAGTAAGGAAGGATAACGGGCCTCGTGGCGTAGGTAGTCGGTAGTGTAACAGACTTCCGTGCACGAGGTTGTGGGTTCGATTCCCACTCAGGACAATTATTTGTGTGATGAACACAGATATTTGTACTGCGTCTGGGTGTTTTCTATCTATTATATGTATGTATTTACAAAAAAAAAATTAATATATGTATTATATCCGTAATCTAGTACCCATAGCACAAGCGTTAAGCTTAGTTTGGGACCAGAGGACGTTGTTTGAAAAAATGTCCGTGAATATTTATTTTGTTATTATTATTTATAATAAGAAGAGGGTTTGGTTAAACACAAAGTGAAAAATGTGAAATCGAAAATAACAGTCAGGAGCAGGATTTGAACCTGCATCTTCTGGATACCGTCCATATGCTTTACCAATTCAGCCATCCTGACAATTGCTCCTGACTGCTAATTTCGATAACACATCATACTTAACGTCTTTGGGTGACGCCTGCGCCATTTGTCGGAAGTATTTTCATACATTATACCGATCAGGTAAACTTAATTTTACAATTAAGATTTTACCTAATAATGACGCAAACCCTTTAAATATTTAGATATTTTTATATATATTTTTAGCATTTGACATGCTTAGCACTATACATTAAACACAAAGTGAAAAAGAGGGTTGGGCCTCCGCCAGGAAACAACGGCAACAGTACCTACCGTTGTTCCACGCTGATGTTCTGTGAGAGGGTGGTACTTCCCCGATCGAGCCGGCCCATTCGTGATGGGATAAGCAAGGCTCCCTCGGAAAAAAATTGTAATATTAAAGTTACAAAAAAATGATTGCACCAACCAACAATTTAAATTCAAATATTTTGTAAATCCGTAGGGATAATTATAACTTATTCCAAAAATGTTTTCAGAACGTTTCAATGAGAGTATATTCGACGCGCTCCCGACCTACCTATTGAACATTTGCGAGGTGTGCGGCTCGTCCCAGTGCCCCTACTGCGCGATATACAACTCCGCACCACCTCTCACCGTCACTGTGCCACTGCTCCTCATTGCCGTGCTGTTCACCGTGAAACAGTACTTATCGACAGGTTTGCTGAATATAATTTCATAGTGATGTAACAGATAAAAAACTCCTTATTATCTAATAATACTATAGTTCATTAGTTCTTAATAAAGAAATTATTGAGATTTGTTTGAAAATACATCCAAAGGTCTCGATCTTAAAATTAATCTCGATGTTTGAGAACGAAAACTAATTTCTATTCGATTTAACTCGATCTGACTGATACTTTCAATAAACATTTTCTTTTACACTCCATGACCAGTGAAAACATGAGTATTTGCTTTGTCTCTTTTATTTAAAAACTGTTATTGCCAAATCACTTTGATTGTAAATAACACAATATTGTATAGTAGTGCTAACGCATTATACAGTTCATCAATATTTTATTTCTAAATCACATTTATTTGTATCAGTACTAGTCTGTTAATAGTACGCTGTGGTACAAGTACTAATTACCATTAATACTTGTACTTGCCCAACCAAATTGCTTCATGTACATTGCTGGAGATGTTAAAGAAATTAGGTAGGGGTATTGAAAGTGAAATAGATTATAATATTAAGTAAAATAAATCTATGATTAAAATATAAACCATATCACGTAATTTTCATAATCCGATGGCTAAAAGCTGTTATAATATTTAGATATTTTTATATATATTTTTAGCATTTGACATGCTTAGCACCTATACATTAAACACAAAGTGAATAATGTGAAATCGAAAATAATCCTGCTCCTGACTGTTATTTTCGATTTCACATTTTTCACTTTGTGTTTAAAGCTGTTATAATGTTATCTTGTCTCATTATACAATTTAAAAATATATACCACATGTAAAAGACTACCAGTCTGAAAAGACAGTGCTGGGTCCGTAGAATCGTATCGTCTCGCTTGTGATTGGTAGAGAAACCGACGAGTGCTGTCGCAATAATCCCTCAGCCAATCACGATGATCTTTCAACCAATCACAAGGACACGTTGCGATGTCGATACGATTTAGTGAGATACATTCTAACCCCCCAGCTATCCCAATGACAAAACAATAAGTAATCTGTTATACTATGTATAAATAACTTATTGTGGTTCATAAAGCACGTATTTAATTTGATTTCACACAAACTGATGGGTATTTAATTAATACCGCTAAAGTAAAAAATCGATAAAATATAACATATAAAAACAACATGTTTACATACTTTTGTTGGCATTTGGAATGTATAATTAAAATATTTGGGAACAATTTGAGCTGGCTCGCTAAGTACGAGACAAAGAGTTACGGAGTTTACAAACGAAGGTCACCGTGATATGAGCCCACCACTTTATACAGTAAAAGACAATCGCCTTGAGCTCTATCCTATGGATTAAAAAATGCCTTGAATGTAACGTAAAATATGTGAAACTAATTACTCTGTACGTACTAAGGAAAAAAAAAGCCATTCAAAATCCTTCCTCTTTTATTTAACACGCTTTTTTTACATTTAGTAGTACTAATCAACATGAATTCGCTATGCTTTATTTAATTAAACCAACATATACTCCCTTATTAATAAACATTGTATAAGCTCTGAATAGTTATTCAATGTTTTGTTCCGTTCTTACAACATCAAACTGTCATATTAGTGACAAAGACAAAACACTGAATAACTATTCAGAGGTTATACAAGGTGTATTTGTAAGGCAGTAGAAGTTTAGTGTGTTAGTACTAGAGTACATGTTCAATTAAAAAATATAACTATATATGCATTCGTGATTACAATTATTTTTTTTAACAAAGCGCAGCCACACAAAGCCCAGCGCTGCTATTTCCCTTTTAGTATATATAATGGAGACTTTTAACTAAGTTTGAGCATTGATTGGTCACCAGTATATATATATGTATTTATGAAACGAGAAAGAATCCTTTTATAGATTTAAAATAAGAGTAGAATAATTACTAGTTATATGTTGATATTATTGAAACCACCGTATAAATTGTATCTTAATAAATATATCTTGCTTGACTATCAAATTATAAAGGTGGCTATAAATTTTATTACATTTTATTTACAAAATAATATTAAAAAAGATGCAAGGCAATAATGAAGGGTTTGTAAAGCTAAATGCCTTATTATATTATAAAGTCAATATAATACTATTATATTATTACGTATTGTTTCAAAATACGTCGATATTGATACTGATTTATTACATAATTAAAAAAAGCTCTCGACAATATAAATAAAAAATGGCGACCTTAGCGTTCCTGCGGGACTGACAAGTCTCAGGTTTGGTTCTGTAGTCCCTACTACCGTGTGTAATAATGGGACGTAAGTCCGTATTGCCTCGTATAATAAATCCCTCAAGTGCCAAACCGGTCTGGAACTTAGTTTGATCTGCGTTAGGTGCACACCTACGCGCGTATGGCGCTTGAGAGGAACTATTATCAGTGAAAATATATTTTAAAAATGTAGTTACGAGATTTATTTAGATAAAGGGACGGTATGAGCTTTTCATATGTTAAAAAGAGGTACCTATTTTGCTAATAAATGTTATAATCAAATTTTATAATTTCCTGTGCAAATATTTTAATTGTAGTTTATTTGCAATATTAACAAAAGCAGCTTCAAATAGAAAAAAAAACATATTTGGATTAAAAAAAAAATCTTTATGTAGATTGCTCTACTATATGTACTATATGGTATGGTAACATTCAAAACCATTTTTTAGAAATATTAAAAACCGTTGTAGTTTTTAAGTTTTTGTTATCCGTTAAAATATTATTCCGGGCAGTTGTCCATTCCATGTAGAAATATTCCAACCTCCATTCCAACAGTAGTTGATAGTTACGTGTCCAGTAGATTTAATACATGTAAGTTACTTTTATCTCAATATGGAGCAATGTGACATGATTGTGTGTGCTACCAGCGATAGCATTGTAGTAAAGTATCTCCACCGACATTGGATGGTGGTTCGAATCCTGCCCGCATTTACCTCTTTATATTGATCACTATACTTTATCTGGCATTTCAAACAAAAATTAAATCTGGACCATTAAATTGTTTTGGAGTGTTTCGGAATTCCTTTGGTCGTTGGTAACCTTATAAACAGTACTAACCTTTATTATATGATGTATTAGTAAGCCGGTCCACAAGTTTTTTAATTGATACTTTATTTTATATTTAAACCATGCTATTCATTTCTTGTACTAAGCATTTATATATTTATATTATTTTTCTAATTTTACAATTAAATATAATAAATTAAAGGTATACAAAAAATATATTTGCTTGATAAGTAGCACGATGGCTGAGTTAGTAAAATCGGCTTTCTCCTCCGCCGCCAGGTGGTTGAAATCATAATTGCGATATCTTTTTTCTGATAGATTAATTTGATAATTGAAATTAAAATATCAATAATAATTTACATATCAGACAGCCACAAATATAATTAGAGCGAATTAAAATAAAAAAATAGCATAAAATGCAGCATTACTGTGTGAGGCACCACATTTATACTCATGCCTATGATGGTGTATTTAGTATAATGTGAGGACAAAGAACAGAACTATTGTATATAAATATAAGTATTGAATTAAGTGTGTTTTGGGAAACTGGTAAACCATGTATAACAATAATATACACAAAAACTGTATGCCAATATTCATCACTTTGACCATTTATGTAATAGCGTCTACGCGGTTGGCATGATAGTAAATTACTCTGTCGCTTGTAAACAGTCCGCGAAACATTGACAAAAACTAGAATTAGATCAGTAACAGTTTTCTAGGTCCTGTTACTTTATACATACCGTGCTAACCGCCTGTAGATAATATTCTTATAATTACTACCAGTAATCATTTATAAATATTGTTACAGTTAAATTTAGTTTGAAAACAATTACAAAGATTCATACATTATTATTTTTTTAATATTTTGTAGTCTGTCAGAAGAAAAGCTTTTAATTATTTAGAGGGGCTATTCAAAATTACTTTCTCAAACCAGGACCTGGATGTGACATATTTTATGAATGGCCCCTAAATATTATTACTTAGAATTGACACTAATAATTTGAAATAAAAGAAATGACCTTTTACTGTAAGTAAGCAATGTATAATGTATTTACTAAATAATGTTATTTCATATTCAACGGTTGGATACGTCCATAATCCAGAATTCACTGTATTATACTCTGTCAGTATGGTACAGTGTATCATTTTTGTACTTTTTATAAACTGTGAAGCTGAACTGCCTCGGTGGTGTAGCGGTAGTGTATGCGACTGCTAATCATGAGGTCTCGGGTTCGATCCCCGGGTCGGGCAATGTTATTGAGCTTTTTCCTAAAAAGAAAAATTTTCAGTAGCAGCCCGGAGTTTGGAAATGTGCCCGGTAGACGTCAATAGGCTCGCCCCCTATTACGTGGGACTTAAACATAGCTGGCGAGTCGTGGGTGTGTAATACACCTCTGCCTACCCCTTCGGGGAATACAGGCGTGATGCTATGTTTGTGAAGCTGAAATCATGTTGTGTGAGTACTACGTATGTGGCTATATACGAGTAATAGATGTCATGCCTTACTTATAAAAATAAATTAAAATCAATGTCAATCTTAATGCCTTATTAGTGGATGAGTTTATGGAATTACAATTTTATGTTTTTTTGTGAAAAAATTACGATTAGTATTCATATTATGTATTTAGACAATAAGTTATAGTGTATCTAAGTATACATATTTATTTCTGTATTTGTATTGCATACCTCAACTAATATTGGAAAGACTAATAATCTATGTACAAATGAGACCCGTCCAAAGCGCATGACTAAATTTAAAAATATATATTAATGAATCTCATATTTGTAACACATAGTGAGTCTGTTACTTAAGTAGTTTCCGTCCAAATTACGACTGATTTTTTTTTTTACTTTTATGTATTTGTGTGTAGTATCGCCCTAAGTTGTTACAAAGCTTCTCTTTAGAGTAAAATGATTTATGCCCATAGATTATAATTTTAAAATAAAAGGTCTTTTAAAACATCTTTGTGTTATTAATACTACAAGCCCCTTTACGTATGATGTATTTTTTACAAATTACTTTAACTGCAGTAATAGCCTTGTGATAAGGTCCAGGACTGCAACTGTAGAAGTATCGCATTCGAGTCCCAGGCCGAGAGAGAGACTATTAGGTACCTCTGAATTTTTAAATCAAGCGCGTGGTTGATCACGATATATTACTGGCCGGTAAAGAAAAATAATGTGTCATGAGGCATGCGTGAGAGATTTTCTCGACGATTTATGTGTCTGCCAACTCGCATTGGTCCAGCGTGGTGGAGCGGAGACCTTGAGATTTGAAATAGGATTTGCCACATCTACCCTTATAAAGGTATAATTATAAGCAAACTCAGGAGCAAAGGCCTCAGAAGTAATTTTAGGCGGTTCAGAGAAATCCTTATTACGACTATTATATTTTTCAAAATTCCTACAGACACCAATTAAAGAAGGAATATCCACAACATTAGTTGTTAAAAGCGAATTAGTATAACAAGGCCTAATATTATTTAATAAGATTTCGAGCGGAGTGAGGCTTGAAGTCCGGGCGGTGTATGCGGAGAAGGGCCTCGCTGGCGCGACGTATGACGTCACAGATTTATTAACAAGAGGTTATGTATGGTTTTAGTAGTCATGATGGCCTCTTTATTAAGATGCCCACAGTCACAAGTATTACACTCCTGTGCTGCCACCAGCCTTTAGGTCTCGGAAATAAAAAAATGTGTTATTCCCGTATAGATTAAATTTGAATTCTTATTTATGTATCCAATTGTATGAAACAACTTATATTTCTGAATGCATTTTTAAAGGAATATACCATGATCTGTGGATTCCAGAATTATTATTATTTTATTTTTGAGCCGAATTATTAACGTTGTTAGAACAACGTTAATAATTCGGCTGTTTTCAACCTACCCCGCTTACTCCTTGATTGCGTCGGTTCAATGTAAGCCCGTAATTTGCCATAAAATATACCACCCCACTAGTGGTTATATCCAGATTCCCCACCACTACTTCCTGACATTGGTGCGTTCAATCAAAGAAAACCTAAATCTAGGTACCTACTTGCATCAGATTACAGATATGCAAAACTTTGTAATAAAGGTTCGGATTATCTTCATTATAAAACAAAATGGGCTTGAGCTGCTGATCAGTCATTAATTTTCAAAAATATTTTGTGTGATATAGTGTCATTTTAGTTATAAGAATTATATTAAAACGTAATAATTTGACAATATAAAGAAGTGGCCATGAATTTCTTGTCGGGTCTTCTCATAAGAGGCTTTACTTCGGAATTCGGCCGCTTGTGGCGATTGCAATCGCTACTTTGTTATTGCGGACGCACTCGCCTCAGGCGCTCGTGTTACTTATTAGTGTATTCCTGACGATTTTAAGTGCTATATAATAAGCCTATAAAATAAATATATTTTTAAATTTGAAAATACAGCTCCAAGATATTCACAGAGACATCTTATTTGTCTATGCGCATTAAATATTTGATAGCGCTAGCGAACAGTGCATAGATAATGTACTCTTCTAATAGATCTTACAAATTGGATATCTTATGTATGTACCTAGTCAATAAATAAAAACATTTGTTACGTTTTTTCTGGATGTGAAACCGCCCTGATTACTGCGAACCATTGGCAGAACGAATTACTGGCCAAAGAAATCAAAAACTAATAATGAGGGTCAGTGAGTGTAGTGCAGTAGTAGCTACATACTTCTTTAACCTTGAACCTTTGTTAATAAAGAATAAAATCTAGGATTAATAAGAGACAATGACTTATTTTTTCGGGAGTAAATAAAACACAAAACTACACGTACAAACTTTATTGCATAAAGCGACGCAACACTAGCTGACAATATGCAATACGATATAAATTACCGCGAAGAAAAAAACCTTTTTGGTCCATCACAATTTCAAACTAGCTGCCTATTACAAAAATAATACTGTCTTTTCTTACAATAAACAATAATTTATATATTTTCTTGTAATGAGCTCTTATACTAAAATTATCAAAAGTTACTACACATAAATACAGAGGACGATATTTATAAAAAAAAAAATTTCACCCTTAAGATAAAATACAATAACGTATTATTACTTAATCATTTTTTTATAAATCAGAAAAATAAAACGTTAATTGAGCAAAACGTTGGTTAAGGATTATAGCTCAGTATTACAAGAACTCGACCAATAAACGAAAAATAAAAGAAAACCTACAAACTAACAGGAAAAAGTAAAAATGGTAACAAATTGTGATTATAAATTATAGGAACAGCCCCCTTAGAACGAAAAACGAAACGTTCGAACTTTCATTTCCAGTCATTGTAATTGATCAACAGTCCAACACATTATTCCTGATTAGTCAAGATATCGATGTGTGATTCAGGCGACCAATCATAATGAAGCTAAACGAAAGTTCGTCTAACGTTTCGTTTTTCATTCTAAGGGGGCAGAATAGAATCGTGTCGTCATGAAACTGTTCCCAATAATACAATAACGAAATTAACTTTTACTTATAAAAACAAACGATTTAGAACTTGTAACATTTTTTATACATTACCTATATCAATAGTGAGTTAAATTTATTTTCACATAAATTTTGCCTTTGAGAATAAGTACGACGTATATTCGTTGGTAGTTCCAAAATACATATACAAAAATAAAAATATTTTTCATACTTAATACATATTTATTACAGTAATCAAAAATAGGTGCAACAATACACACGCCATAGACAGAGAAAACCGTATCCGAATCGCAAAGGAAAAAGCAAAAACAAAAATTAATGTTTTCTTCATACATGACATATTTATTGATCTGCATAATAAAATATTTTTCACTTGTACCTTAAGTAAGTACCAAAATAAGTATAAAATTATTATAAAAAAATATCAAAAATGTTTCACAACAATGAGCGATTAAATTCTGAATATGTTGGAATAGGTACATCTCCACAATTTTTATTTGCACATGCAAATGCAATAATACGGAGCTATGGTTGATCGTTTATTTTTACAAATAATTAAAGATTATAATACAAACACGATGACAGGTCTATTCGCGCGTATTCTTTTAAATGACGTTTAATACATTGAAAAACATGATTGAAGATTGTTTTCTAATTAGATGTAAAAATGGCTTGCCAATTAATGTAGTATACTGGGTACAGTAGACGTGGGATTGTGTTTTCGTAAATTGGGCCAGGGTTACATCGAGTAGTGGACTGAGATGGAGCGATAGATTGCGCAAATAGACCAGTTATCCAGTTAACAAAGATGACGTGAAGATTTAAATGAATAAGTACCTACACTATAGCTACATAATTTATTAGTGCGCAGTTTATATATAAACACGATATATTACAAAATAAAGGCGTGCACACAAATCTGAGTAAATATATCTACATAACTTTAGAAACTACCAAGTTTTCAGCCGCATGTTCTCGATGAGGGATCTTGCAACATGACATTATCCACCCACAGCGGAGACTTGATTATTCGGTACCTATGTCAATCGTTCGTGATTAAAATTGCAATCACTCAGAAATTTAAATAGATTTAATACATTTTAAATTCTTAATTTCTTACGTATTTCATCGATTTGTGAACCACGCCATAAGTTATACAAATTTAAACTAAATATCAGCTGAATACTGATTCTTGACTACAATCGAACATTTGATGAATCCCTAGAATTTTAAATCTTCCTACTCTTTGTTATAATGTATAATTTATCTATGATTATGACTAAGTAAATGTCGAAAATTGTTAACAGAGTAAAACCGCTTCTAGAGTCTAGTATAAAATTTCTATGGATTAATCAAACGTTAATGTGCACTATAAATAGACTAATCAACAAAAGCCTTCAAGCTTAAAAACATTATAACGAGTTATTTAGTATTAAGTATCACAATACATAGCAAATTAAGCCGTATACACGAAGCGAGACGCCTGTCACACATTTTCATGAATTTACCAAATAAAACATATAATTTAAACATTCACTTCGGTTTTAATCTCAAATAACAGGACGGAATTCGTTTATATAATACGAATAAAGTAAAAATAAATAAAAACACTGGCTGACAGGAACAAAAAAGATTGTCTTAAAATCATTTAGGGCGCGTTCCACATAACGCTCACAACGCTCAGAACGATCTTCAAATTGTTGTGACAAAACGACCACGGTTGTTGTGGTCACGTTGAAAATGTCATTATTTTCGCTCTTACGAAGCTCAAAATGACCCATCTAAAGATTTGGGTTAAAGCGAACGTTTAGGGAAATCTAATACCCGTTCCACGTGAGTATAAGAAAGAAACGCTAGTAGAACGGGAAAAATGTCGGGCGTGAGCATTGTGAAAGTCAAGTGGAATGCACTGAAAGTGTAACAGCGCTCTCAATAAATACATATTTTTACAATGGATGCCATCCAAGCTCGCTTTGCCGACACCAACTCGCACTATTCTAATACTGACCTTATTATGCTAGTAATTAGTTGCAAAATTCGCTAGTCTTGTCCCTCAGTCTTTCCCGTAGACGAATGATATTATCGACTTAATCTTTACATTCCTGCGGCTTGAGAAACTTCTTCAAACTAAGAAAATGTAGATATTAATCAAGCTATTTTAGACAAAAAAAAAATGAGATCGTAGGACGCCTGAGTGATGTGACACATAACTTTCTAGTTTGTGAGAAGTGGGTAAAATAGATAGCTTTTAAATCTGACGGTACTATGACAGCATAATTATACAATACAATAAATTTTTACCCAACCAAGTTAAAAAAAGTGAACATCTACAAAACTTGTGATTTACGAGGAAAGTTAAAATTACACAAAGAAGCTGACTAGCTTTGCAATAAAACCCTTGCCCTTGTTTTCAATTATTCATTTAAATAATATCAAGATTCATTAGAACTCATTCGCGGCTGAATCTATTTATTAATTTACCACCATACGCCAAGCCGCAGGACAACGCACTTAACCTACATTTGGCAATAATCGACCCAACATATACATATTATTATAATATAATCATAAATATATCCAATTATTACACCTAACATTTTCAGTAGAGCATTTAAAAATGAACGTCTATTAAGAGGCATTTTACAAAACCATTTAAGACCTACTTGATCCATCAACAACTCTTATTTTAGAGAATTTGTGATGAACTTGCGTGTATTATAGTTAGACAAAATTTAAAATCGGGGTTATAAGTTACCAATGGACAAATTTAATTCATTATTTCTCGTTTCACCCAAATTTCGATAGACGCTGTTTTCATCATCGTTTTTGATGTTTATCCAATGAAGTAAATAATTTAATAGAGGGCAGCTATGAGTAAACAGCGCAATTATTTTACAAAAGTATTTTGCAGCGATTCAATTAAACCCAGGTTTGTTCATTTTGTAAAACCGTATTTCCATTTAAAAAAATCAAGACTATGATTTTTAAATATTTTGATCTGTATTTTACCACATGACATGATCAGCTACTTTAAAGAACAAATTATTTGTGAAAATGTGGAATAAGATAATTTTACTGCGAGCGGGATTCGAATCTGCTTCCTTTCCAATCTGGGGAAATGCTTTAGACCGCTAAACCATAGCAGCGATGCATCCGATGGGTCGTATGGACAAATGTGATGTGGAGATTTGGTATGGCCGTCAGTCACTGCGATGGCTTAGCGGTTTAGAGCACTTCCCCTGATTGGAAGGGACGCAGGCTCGAATCCCACTCGCAGTAAAATTATCTTTTTCCACATTCAAACATAATTTTGTTCATTATAATTTTTGTTAAGTCTTGAATTACATTAAATATTGTTGTAAGTCAGTGGTAGTTAATCATAAATCATCACAATATTATCATAGATATAGTAACGTATAGATCACCAAAGCGTGTGAGCGAGAAGAAAATCTTATACGGCAACATAGCAAGATGGAAGAGGAAAGCAAATCTAATGTCATTGTAACCCATTTGAATGACAGGTATTCTACAGTCTTCTAGCTTGAAATTAGCTTCGCGGTTTTTTGATTTATTTGTGTTATAAATCTTGTTTATTATAAGATTATAACTATTAAATACAATAGTTGTTTGTTCCGTGAGAGCCTGTGATGTAAATCATGCAAACAATCCTGACAATTGCATGTTTCAAAGGTAAGTTCTCAGGATGTCATCACAACTTAAATGCTTTTATTTTAGGTCATAATTACTGATATTTTCTGTTTCAGTTACAGATTAATTTCAATTTCATTGTTACTGTTTATATTTTACATAGAAATATGTCGCATTTTTACATATTTGCAAGATTTTAGTAGAAAAGTTTTTAGGTACATATACACTAGGGCTTGACTTGATCGACAAGGTATATTGTCGATATATTTATCCTAAATGTTTGGAACATTTTCTCCTAACACATTAATGGAAAAAATGCAATAGAAGTTCTACAGCAGATATTGTCAGTCAAGTCGATTTAGTTAATTTAAAAATTAGGTATAAGTAGGTTTATGTTGCTAAAAGCTGAGTGAATAATTGCCTTATAAAATGCATAATATCGTTGACTGACGTTGCTGGTGAAATAAATAAACATAGCATCATGCCTGTATTCACCGAAGGGGTAGACAGAGGTGTATTACACACACCCACGACTCGCCAGCTATGTTTAAGTCCCACGTAATAGGGGGCGAGCCTATTGACGTCTCTTTTGTTTCATTAGTTGAAGATGATTATTTGAATGAGCGAGTTCGTTAAAGAAACTGATTTGTTTTATCATTTTATCGATAGTCAGACTAACACTTAAAACTTACATCACTATCCAACGCACACATTGACAAATCAAAATTGGTTACGCGTTATCGAGCTGTCAGGTGATCTATACGTTACTATATTTATGAATATTATTATTTCTGGTTTCTTAATTGAAAATTTGAAACATTATATGCTGTGCTAATCACATACATATTTATGCTATTAAAAATCAATCAAAATTTATTATTTCCGTTCAATTCAATAGAGTTGGAATATCGGAGCCTAAAAATAGCTGTTAAATTTGTTATTTAACAAATAGAATAGCCAAAATAGCATTTGTATGCAGACAGAAAAAAAAAAGGCAATGCGTCACAGCTAGAAATATTCTTACGCTTCTTCTTTTTTTAATGAAAATACCCTGCACTAGTAAATTATTCCCGAATTTCGTGGACTTTACAAACACACAATTACAAAGACTCAGGACAATCACTTGTGGGTCACGAAAAATCCTATGTAGTGGTCGTGTGTATCAAACGCCGACATGGAATTGAAAAAGGCTTGACACGTGAGTTCAGAGTAATTCAGCCTAGACATATGTAAGCACGTATCTTTAACAGTCTTGTAAGCGGTCACCGACTGTAAAAATTATCTCCTCGTTGCCGTTATAATTTTTTAACCTTAAGAAACGAGAGCATAAGAATTAACGAAATCTCATATTTGAACAATATGAGCGCTACGAGCCCAAATGCTAAATTTAAATTTATTTATATAAGAAATATCACATTTGCAAGCTTATGCTTAATATAAACTATTAGTCTTTATTATTTTTTGGACAAATGAGTCTAAAGTTTATACGTAAAAACTTATAAATAAAGCGACAAAGCCTTATTAATACTTGGAATTCAAATACATTATTTCCCACTGTATGTAACGTTATGTAAGCATACTATCCGTGAATAACGTGACATAAAACCTAATTATATAAAAAGATAAAACGACAGAACAGCGGTTTTTAAATTGCACGTTATATACACAAGTAATACATTTTTTTCATGCAAAAGCATGAGCGTTTTCTCAAAAACAAAAGTTAATTTTAACTGTAAATTTTAACAATAAATTACGGCTGGAGAAGCTGCGCGACTTTTAGTGATATTGCCACTAAAAATATTCCAATAAAAAGTAGGTTTTATCAATGGACACTATAATTTGAAAAGATTATATCACTAAAATTACTTTTTGGATTTTTTTTAACTACATATGTGTATTCAGATCTATAAGTCACGTTAACTTAAAACATTATGACATATTGCGTATGATATGTTTTAGTCATAGAGATTTTGGCATTATACTGATGAACAGCTATCATTTCAGCAATGTTGCCGAGTTTTTCATAATTAAATTTCGATATATTTTTTTTTAACTCATGCATCACGCAAATAGAAGACGTCATTTCTACATGATAAACTTTATGCTATACCCATTAAGATTCGTCTTTTACTCACAATAAGTTTATTTAAGTCTTTAATTATAGAGAGCGTTTTAAGTTAAAACAGTCAAATACGACATCCATCATCAAAAATTAGTTTATAACCGTATAGTTACGGTTATTTTTATATTATAACTATAACATTAACTAAACATAATTTATAATTAAGATCGTGTATTATAATATATAGTTATTGTTATAGTTTTTAACAGTTCCTTATATCCACCTGTGGGAAGTGAGCCGGTTCGTATTTGGCTTTCTACGTAATGCTGAACATGCGGGTATACATTATTTTGATTGAAATATTCTTTGTTTTACGCAGATATCGCGAAAGATAGTATGGGTCAATCAAATCCTACTCTGTCACCAGCCATATTTTACCGTAGTCACATGACCACATGTGGAAATAATTATAAACAATTAAAAGAATGTTTGCAAAAGACCAAAGTCATATTATAATAGTATTGGTCACAGAATATGTTTTAACTTATACAGGATGATGTTTTGTGTATCTCTCTTTAAGCACGTGATTTGTTGAATAAATTTTTTTATAATAAATGACATATAGCTTTTAATATTATGCATAAGACTCACGCCTGCAATACTTGGTATTAATATACACATACTTCTATAGCTCCATCCACTGCATTTATTTTATTTTCATTATTTTTCTGCCACGTAGTCGTAGCGTAGTCAGATTGATAACTATAACTTTACCAGGTTCATAAATTTTATAGCTGAAATATTGACGAACTATTCAGTATATTATACAGACAGAATACCTCTTAATAAATACCGCATGCTAGGCAGTCGTAGTTGATTTAGCTCGCATATAAAACTATGTCAGCATTCACGACATCAGTGTCGACCAAGTCTGTTATCTGTAGGTGCGGGCTTGAATGTTGTTGCTTGCATGTTTGAACAATTAAGTTATTTTGAAATAAACCTACGTTTACGGAATCTATCGCGTTTACTTGATTTTTATATACTATCCCGACGTTTCGAATACTTTACAGCATTCATGATCACGGGTAGACTTAGATGGTAGATATCCAAAGCTGATATCATATCAAATCAAAATGTGTAAAATTCGCGTAAATGTTAGAAAGTATTAATTAAGAGTTATATATAGTGCCCAAAATATAATTCTTCTCTCTTCCTGTGTTATGAAATAGTGCGGAGTCGGCTAAACATCTAATCATTTAAGCGTGTCTTCGAATTAAGCAATCACAGCGTGTCTGTTTCGTACCTCGCAAGCCCCGCATGCCACCAACCTTAAATTCGAACGAATGTTCATTGAAGCGGTATCTATTAGGAGGTTTAAAGGTTCTACGTGTTACTACGATACCGTCAATGTGTCTTGTATTAGTCTCACAAACATATTCATTACTCACTGCTCTAAAGGCGTATTCAAAATATATTGGCAACTGAATAATTCATAATTTGCTAAAGGATTTTAAACGTTTTGGTATAGTTATAAAATCACAGTCGGGTTTTATGAAATCACAATATTTTAGGAAAATTTCAGATACAACTTTGCCAATGTCCCGTGGAAAATTCCGATATACCATCAGGCGCAGGAGATTGTTCAGTGAAAAATCAAAGGGCCGGTGTTAGTGGTCAAGAACTGACATTGTCAGAGCTATCAAACGTGCGAATAACACGAACAGTCATAAATCCACAAGTACCTTAGACAAAGTATAGACTCGCTACTATTTTGACACTAAGGATGAAGAAAATGATGCACATATTAGATTTTAACAAGAGTGAGAGAGACACATGTATAAGTATTTTATCCTTTTCGCGGATGCGTTATTTTTATTTGAACCCAATCAACTGGGTCCCAATAATAAGGTGGCTAACCGTCCCCATCATCGGTATGTAAGCTTGTATTTACATAAAAAAAACCTTCATTAATCACGTCAGATACGCTAATGTTAGACGTTCTAATACATTTTAAGCAAAATATAAGCATAACTGCAATTTCTTTTGTCTTGTCATTCTTGTATCCGGCTAAAACAGGCAGTACATTTTTAGTCAACAAAGTTATAATCATAGTTATCTTTATAATTATTCCGGTTATCATATGTCAAACTATTGCTATCTCAACACTGCATACGCTGATAGCTTGTCTGTAATATTCTTTGTCTAAGACAAGTACAGTCTTTTGTCGGTAGAAATCACGCGCCATATTACACAAAAAAGTTTTATCGAATTCCTATAAGCGAGTAAGAGACGAATATATTTTCTCAATATCCTAATACACAGGCTTCAGCACCATTCATTATTACACGCTATTAAAGAGAAATACACATTTAAAATCCTGTATACCTTAAAAATAACTTACAATAACGACTAGATTAGGCGATATTAGTTCTCGGGGACATCACTATATAGTGATGTTCCATCGGAGGCGGCGGAATTATCGGTGACATTGGCATATAATCGCTTTCGATTGCCTCTTTTAGACGAATTTTGTTTAGCTGATCGTGGCTGAGCAACAAATCTACGATCTGCTGAGGTATTGACAGAGCTGCTACGTTATCTTCAGTGAATTCTATAGATAGATCAGCTTCAAAATTGAAATCGTTTTCTAGACATTCAACGGACTTGGAACAGCGGTTGGTAGGAACGTGTTCTGTGTCGTCGAGGAACTCGCAACTCTTGGTTTCTCCTTTCGTTAGGTTGTTGATCTTCAGGTTTTTCATTTTCCTACTCACCTTGAAGCTCTTGAATATGTCTCTCGTGGGAGTGAAGTCAAATTTCTTCTTTTTGGTTTCGACGTCCTTTTCTTTTGATGTTTCTGTCTTCTGTGAGCCGGCGACTCGTGAGTCGCTTTTAAGACGTTTCCTGCACGAGATTAGTAAATAAACTTAAAACAAAAAAAAACAATAGCATCACGCCTGTATTCCCCGAAGGGGTAGGAAGAGGTGTATTACACAACCTTTTGTTTTTGTTTAGGCGGGAAAAAATGTTCCTATCCGCCCACCCCGTCGTTCGGGGCAACGAACAGGATAGTGTGGGGGGTATATTACACACCCACGGTTCGCCAGCTATGATTAAGTCCCATGTAACAAGGGGCGAGCCTATTGCCGTCTACCGCGCACATTTCCAAACTCCAGGCTGCTACTGAGATTTTCTTTTTAGGAAAAAGCTCAATAACATTTCCTGACCCGGGGATCGAACCCGAGACTTCATGATTAGCAGTCGCACACACTACCGCTACACCACCGAGGCAGTTAAATTAGCACAAAGTCCAGATTAGGATCGAGTATATGTTCATCTGACCATGGGCTAGCTAGAGTGCCGTGTGGGGCCGGCACCAAGAATAGCTTCACCCCGTCTCTTCTTATGGGAGTCGTAAAAGCCGACTAAGGGTAATCCCTGGTAATACTGTCTGCCTGGTAATCCTGGTAATACCAGGGGACCGGGCAGCAGCGTTCCCCTGTGTACTAAAAACATCCACTGCGATCGCCAACCCGCCTGCCAAGCGTGGCGGTTATGGTAAAATCCCAATTTTGGAGAGACCTATGTCCAGCAGTGGACGACTTTGTGGGAACAAACTGAAAACACTCGGCACGGCCACTCTCGTCATCTGTGCAGTAATAATATTATGTTATTAATAAATTAGCAACAGTGTTGGTGTTACCTGAAGACACTGAACGGTTGCCTCTTGTCCACCTTGGGCAGAGTCCTGGTGTCGCACACGGGCGCGTCCTGTGGCAGGCCGCAGTACCGCGGCAGGGAGCCCAGCGACGAGTGCCGCGTCACCTGAGACTCTCGCGCCGAGCGACGCGACCACGTGCCCGACTTTAGCGTGCTACGGGCAAACGTTATCATCACATATTGTCATACATCAGTAGATCCTAATTATTTATCGTAGTGTATAGCCTTGCCCAATTCAGCATGAATGGATTGGCTCTATCGGGGAAGTGCCTCCTTATGACATAGCATAGTATCACACCTGTATTCCCTGAAGGGGTAGGCAGGGGTGTATTACACACCCACGATTCGCCAGGTATGTTTAAGTCCCACGTAATAGGGCACGAACCTATTGCCGTCTACCGGGCACATTTCAAAACTCCGGGCTGCTACTGAGAATTTTTCTTTTTACAAAAAAGCCCAATAACATTGCTCCCAAATCCCCTCTTTACTGCATATTCTCCACCCCCTATTGATTCCTCTCCTCAGAGTTGGAGACGCATAAATGATGCCTCAATTGTTGCTAGAGTGTATAGGCTACGATGACCACTTACCATCAGGTGTCATATGCTCGTTTGCCACGTTAGCAGTTATGTATCGCGAGACCGTAAGCCTGTGCGATGGTGAGGACACCAGTAGCACTTAGGCTCATCAATCTTCAAACTTAATATAATATGGTAATAGTGACACCGCTATTATATTAAATTTGATCAATCAGATATATTGTTGAGTTTAGTAAAATTTTATATCTTTTTGATTTAACAGCATTATAATGTGTCAGCTCCGTAAAAAATAATAGATGACACTAGTTTAGTGACAATTCGTATTACAAATATGCGTGAGACTGTCAAGCAATATTTTTTTGTGGTAACATTGGATAATAGTTACAATTTTACTCAATTTTTATTTAACGATGACCGAAAAATCCGTAATCAACAGGAGTATGCTAGTAGGAGGCACCTATCTAGCTATGTATAGAAATATAATAGCATTATCAGTTCCGTAAAACGAATGCAGGTAGCGTTTTTCTCTTGCCCATTTTAGCCGCTGAGTTAAGCGTCTGTCCCCCCATACTGACCCGGGCCGGCGCGGCGGCAGAGGGGGGGGGGCTCCGTCGGCGACGCGCTCGTACGTGTGCTCGGCGCGGCGCCCCGCCTGCGCACACACACACACACACAACTGGTCAGAGTACAGTGGGGAAAACATGCCATTTATTCAATAGCAAAATTGAAAAACAGACTAGTGATATGCATGGTGGTAATAACAGACTAGTGAATAAGCTGAGTGGTAAAAACAAAGTAATCAATATGAACATTGGCAAAAAAAAAATACTTTTTAAAGTACAAATTATTTGTAAATAAGGAAAAAGAGATTTTTAGTACGAGCGGGAATAGAACCCGTTTCTTCTCCAATTCGGGGAAGTGCTCTAAGCCTCTCAGCTATCGTACTGACCTATTCGGCCATCCCAATTTTCGTATCACATTTGTCTTTACGACCAACGCTATCTATCGGAATGCATTTACATCCCAATCCAATATAGTAAGTTTAATTTTGCAATTAAAACTCATACTATTTGATTACGCGATTTTTTAAGGAGATTGGGATGGCCGAATAGGTAGTACGATGGCTCAGTGGCTTAGAGCACTTCCTAGGATTGGAAAAGACGCGGGTTCGATTCCCGCTCGTACTAAAAATCTCTTTTTCCTTATTCACAAATATTTTGTACTTTAAAAAGTAGCGGAGCATGTCAAATGCTAAAAAAATATAGATCAAAAATGTTTAAAAAAATGCTATTGAATATACAAATTGATAAAAACCAACTATTGAATATACAGAGTATTAAAAAAAATATATACTGAATATGAAGTGCCAAAGCTTTGCTTCTCCCAGCATGAATAGACGGCTCGTTCGGGGAAGCACCGCCATCTCCCAAGAGGATTAAAACAAACACCATACCTCCTCTCCTTAGTATTCTTCTTATCATCTGCTTAGTATCCTCCCTGTCCCTTTCTTCTTTGAAGATGATGACGCGCGAGTAATGCCTCGGGTGTTGAGGTCTATAGGCTACTGTAATTTACCACTTGCTTACCATCAGGTAGGCCATATTGTTGTTTGCCACCTACGTAGTATTAAAAAATACTGATCTAATAAGGAATAAGACACTTTATAAGCCATCTAAAATACAGATGTGTAGGTTTCCTTGTCACGAAGTTTTTCTCCACCGCAGTGGTAATTTCTGTATCTCGATAATCGCTCCATGCATCGATATAACGTACACAAAATATTAAAATCAGGTCATACAAATCGTGCCTTACCTGAAGTACTCCATCAGGCACGTCACAGCTGATGGCACATGGCGTTGTTTCCGCGGGCTCTGGTAAGTCAGGGATCTCCTCGTAAATACCCGATGCCAATGACAGCAACGATCGTCGGTCCGATGCGCTATTCATTATAAAAATGTTTAAATCTAACTTATTACTTTCAAGCTCTCGAAATCATTAGCTATGTAATTGTGACTTAGGTAACCGCTCTCGCACGAGAATCTACTAATATTATAAATGCGAAAGTGAGTTGGTTTGTTTGTTACCCCTTTTTTTTTTGAGAAGGCGGGAAAAAATGTTCCTAAGCGCACACCCCGTCGTTCGGGGCAACGAACAGGGTAGTGTGGGGCCTTCACCCACTAAAGAAACCCGCCGTGTGCCGTCTCTCCGCTTTTATTGGCGGACCACTGCAACTATGTTACATTCCTTCGGTAGTTTCACGCCGTAACTACTATACCACATGATCATGAAATTTTGCATATATAGTCTGGAGCACAGAAAAGATTTCATCACAATAAAATGAATAGATCCCATGGGATAGCTATTTTTCCATAGTGATAATGTGTTGTAGAATTTACTAATAAGAAAATGGGCGATATCTTATAACACATTGTACCATCGGAGCATTTCCTTTCGCATCTTTACACCAATACTCTCTTTCATGTCTACTCGCTCTCTTACGTCGTCGTTACGAATGCGGTCAGTCAGCCTCACTCCACAGATTCTTCGCAGAGATCGCATTTCGACCGCATTGATTATACTCTCATACTCCTTTTTGCATACCCAACTCTCGCTTCCATATAGTAACGTTTGGACAAGCACTGCCTTGGGTATTGCGACACGTGCCTTCTGACTGAGGTGTTGGCTGCTGAGTTGTCCCAATATTGATATTGGCAAAGCACGAGCAAATCCCCTAGTGTAGCTAGCGTTGGCAGGCGATGCCAGTCTCATACTAATAGGGTTTAAAGTATGAAATAGCCGTTTTATTGTAATAGGTACTTCGAATTGACATAGAACCTTCATGATTTGAGATTTTTGAGTGAAACTTTTTTCAAATGATACCTATAACTCTATGAGGTCCTTCTTTTAAAGAATGTGCAACATTCGATTATCGACTGTCAGTTGTTTTTTTTATTCAGCTTAGACAAGAAAGATGGATACTTCGAAAATTCGAGTGATTTTTGAATACGAGTTCTGACGCGAAACTAACGCTGCAGAAACAGCTCGCAATATCAATGTTGCGTTTGGAGAGGGGACTGCTAATGAATGCACCGTGCGATTTTGGTTTAAACGCTTTCGTGATGGAAATTTTGATTTGAAGAACGAACCACGTGGAAGACCGTCCACACATGTGAATAACAATGAATTGAAAGAGATGGTGGAAGCCGATGCGAGACAAACTACCCAGGAATTAGCGGCATGGTTTAACGTTACCTTACCAACAATATTGACTCATTTGCGTCAAATCAACAAAATAAAAAATATGAAAAATGGGTGCCTCATGATTTGACTGATCTGCAGAAAAAAAGTCGTGTTGAAACTTGTGTTGCTTTGTTAAATCAATACAGAAATGAAGGAATATTGGATTGAATTGTGACATGTGATGAAAAGTGGAAAACCCCAGGTCAAACGCCGCAACAGTGTCCTAAAGCAAAGCTTACCTCATACAGCATGAGAAACCGTTTTAACTCTACAGGAACTGCAGTTAGAAACCATTCGTCACCCTCCGTATTCGCCAGACCTTGCTCCAACGGACTACCATTTTTTTCGTGATTTGGACAATTTTCTACGTGATAAAAAGTTTTCTTCCCAGGAGGCAGTACAAAATGCTTTCACACAGTTTGTAGAATCTATATCATCAGAGTGCTATCGCAAAGGCATAAACGACCTTTCTATTAGATGGCAGCAATGTATAGATAATAATGGTAGATATATTGATTAAATAAATAAGTTAAATGAAAAAGAAAGTATTTCAAATTTTCAGTACAAATTGGCAATTTCATACTTTAACCCCTAATATAAGGCAGGCAAAAGAAACTAATAAGTTATTGGTACCTGTTATCAATCGAAGTGACAGACTGTATGTTACAACTGAACGGCTGGGCGAGATCCGATGTGAGGTGGCCCGCGCCGATACAGCGAGACAGCTGCCCGGTGGGGATGTGCTTCGATTCCTGGATGAGTATTGTCACGATGAAAGTGTATTTCTAACACAGAAACTGGCACTGGACATTAGAATTATGCGTCAACATAAACTATAATTTTATCATACAAATTATTATTTGTGAATGAGAAAAAAGATAACTTGCGTCCCTTCCTTGCCGGGGAAGCGCTCTAATCCACTGAGCTATCGTACTCGCTTGCGGTCGTACCCAATTTCCTCATCACATTTGTCTTAACGATCTCCTTTTTTCCTCATTTTTCCTCATTCACAAATAATAATTTGTACTTTAAAAGTAGCTGAGGATTTCAAGTGCTAAAAATATAGATCAAAATATAATTTTATCTTTAACTTAATTTGATGCACTGGACGATCATGTGTAGTGATTAATGATAGAATTATTTAGATGGACCATCAGGACGAAATCTAATATATAAAATTCTCGTGTCGCGGTGTTTGTGGTTGAACTCCTCCGAAACGGCTTAACCGATTCTTATGAAATTTTGTGTGCATATTGGGTAGGTCTGAGAATCGGACAACATCTATTTTTCATCCCTCTAAATGTTAAGGCCACCCCTATTTTTTTTTTAATTTTTAGATAAATTTTTATTATCATAATACGGCATTAAAAATACATACAACTCAAAATTTTCAACTCTCTACGATTAACCCCTATTTTTTATACGTTAATAATTTTTTAAACTAATTTTTTGGCAAGATATTTATTTTTATTTTGTCATGACTTAGAATAAAAAATATTATAATAAATTTTGTATTACTCTACATTTTTCACCCCTCTACGATCAACCCCTATTTTTTATTTGTTCATTATAAACGTTAATTTTTTTGGCAAGATTTTTATTCTTAAAAACAAAGTGAAAAATGTGAAATCGAAAATAACAGTCAGGAGCAGGATTTGAACCTGCATCTTCTGGATACCGTCCAGATGCTTTACCAATTCAGCCATCCTGACAATTGCTCCTGACTGCTAATTTCGATAACACATCATACCTAACGTCTTTGGGTGACGCCTGCGTCATGTGTCGGAAGTATTTTCATACATTATACCGACCAGGTAAACTTAATTTTACAATTAAGATTTTACCTAATAATGACGCAAACCCTTTTTTTTCAAATATTTAGATATTTTTATATATATTTTTAGCATTTGACATGCTTAGCACTATACATTAAACACAAATTTAAAAAAAGGGTTTGCGTCATTATTAGGTAAAATCTTAATTGTAAAATTAAGTTTACCTGGTCGGTATAATGTATGAAAATACTTCCGACACATGGCGCAGGCGTCACCCAAAGACGTCAGGTATGATGTGTTATCGAAATTAGCAGTCAGGAGCAATTGTCAGGATGGCTGAATTGGTAAAGCATCTGGACGGTATCCAGAAGATGCAGGTTCAAATCCTGCTCCGGCCTGTTATTTTCGATTCCACATTTTTCACTTTGTGTTTAATGTATAGTGCTAAGCATGTCAAATGCTAAAAATATATATAAAAATATCTAAATATTTTTATTCTTATTTTGTAATGACTTGAAAATATTTTTTTTTTATATTACTCTCGATTTTCCGCCCCACTACGACCAACTCCTATTTTTTCATCGCGATTTTTATTTTTAATCCATCCATCCATCAGCCTTTTAAAGTTCACTGCTGGACATAGGCCTCCCCAAGAATGGAGGATAGTGCCGTAATAACCACGCTTGGCAGGCGGGTTGGCGATCGCAGTGGATGTTGTTAATACTCGAAGGAGTGCTGCTGCCCCTCCCCCGGTATTCCCTCAGTCGGCACTTACGACTCCCATGGGTGGAGAGGGGTGGGTCAATTCTAAAGCCGGCCCCACACGGCACCTTTAATTATGATCTTTTCTCAATTCAATTTGATCTTCCGCCTTCACCGGTCCATAACTGATCAACTATCAATCGATCAGTTATCCCCGCTAGATGTCTACCGTTGTCACCTCTCATCCAGCAAACATCACGGAGTAAGGATGAGAACGAAGCCGGTCTCCTGTCTTACTCACTATACAGTTTCCGACCATTTTTTTTTGGTTTTATTTGTGTATCGAACGTAGCAGTGACTGTTATACGTATTATTTTAATTTTTCTGTGCAACTCTCCTATTAATTTTACTCTCATCGTAAATTTATTATTAATTTCCAGTGCAATAATTATTTATTCGCAATTTAT
Organism: Leucoma salicis; assembly: GCA_948253155.1. Lineage (NCBI taxonomy): Eukaryota > Metazoa > Arthropoda > Insecta > Lepidoptera > Erebidae > Leucoma > Leucoma salicis. The sequence goes on along the minus strand of OX411820.1, from coordinate 3,005,130 downwards.
TAATAACTGATAAAGACAGTTTTAACTATTAGTTAATTAAGTGATCTCATGTAAATAAACACGTGTTGTGAGCTCCCGCCAACAACGGCCATTACCGTACCTGTATATATTGTTCTTTTTTTTTTATTATTGCATGTAGTGGCTGTGGACTTGACTACACCAAGAGTATTGTCAAGCCGCTGCTCACCAATTCATTTCACAGATAAGAAATAAAATATAAACGGCTATCTCCTGCTACAGCCAAAACGCAACGATGTGCTTCATGGCCGGTCACACAGGAGATGGTGGTACCAACCCGCTCGGGCCCGATACCAAGTGAGTACTCCCACTTGGTACCCAGCCCTACCACCAGTCATGCAATGGATGATAATTGCTTACTTCCCTTAGACGCCTCATACGACACCCGTAGGAAAGAATGGGGTGGTGACACTTGAATTCTTAGTCCGTCACCACACGAACATTATTTGGAAATAGTTTTAAATCAAAACGAAAACGTGTACGTGTTTCATAAATATACCTGTTTTATTATTGTGAAAAGTAAGTCAAATAATAAGCAAACGAATACAATATTAATTTACTATTTTTCACCAATACTCTGATAGAAGGATTTATTAATTATTTAATTTATTTGAAGACAAATTTAATAAATATTTTTTTATATTCAATAAAAAATTATTTGGGAATAAAGTACATCCTAAATAAAGCATACTTTCATTGTCTACAACGCTTTCGATTATAAGTAAATCCCCGCACACTTATAGTAGATAGTTATTTTTATCGAACTAAAAAAATGTTTCCTACGTGACAAAACAACGTTTGCCGGGTCAGCTAGTATTAGTATAATATAATGTGCTCGGCAGTAAAACAGTAAGGGCTTGGTCACATGGGAGACGGTGGTACCGATCCGTTCCGCCCCAGTAACAAGAGAGTTCTCCCACTTGGTAACGTTGCAACCGGCTTTTTTCAAGTTACCGGACGTTTAAACTGGGTGAAGCCGGAATTATTACTATACATATATCGGTAGCACTTGTATCTGTTACATATATGTAAACTGTTTACCTTAGACATGACGAGATCTATATCGTCGAGGGACACTTCAGACGGACCGCTGTACCAGCTGCCGCGGCGAACATCTCCTGGAACAACAGCACAACATTACCAAATAATGCATTAAAAGGACTTTTCTCAAAAATCGCTGGTTTTTATTACTTATTGGTGGTAGACAGCTACAGACCACATGACTGTAAGTGGTAAATGTCGTTTAGGTACTCAATATTACTAGGAATGCTGCCAAGCCACTCACCATTTCATTTCGTGGAACCAAAACATACAGGGGTGCTTTACGGTCGCTTTTTAAGCCCTGTTTGAAAACTCAGACCATAATTAATACAATGGATTATAACTGCTTACTTCCCTTGTCTCCTCGGGGAAGAATAGGGTATATTAGCAACTTATCATAGGAATTGCAGTTAATTTAAAAAAATATCTATGCTTTCAAGGAGTGGAAGCAGTGAAAATAATATTTTCACCCAACGTTATTTGTTTAGATTTATATGCTAAGAGGTTTGCCAAACGTTTTGGAAAAACATTGCAAGTATGCCTCCTTACTTGACCAAGAAACTGGAAGCTCTGTCAACTCCTATGAAGCGTTCCTACAGCCTAACCTCCTCTCCTGGAAGAAACAGCTTGAGCATTGTATTCTTGTGTTAACTCACCCATCTCATTGTCACTACACTTGGTGGTGCGCAGATCTCCGTCACTTTTGCTGAGTTTGTGCTTGGAGCGGGAGGGCAAACGGCCTCGCGTAGCCAAAGCAGATTGCAAAGCACGACCCAGCTGACCCACCACAGGAGAACTGAATTTTAGTTCACCACCACCCTTCTTGAACTCACTGCGTAGAAACAACATTGGGAGTGTTAATAATTTACATAGACGGTACACGACGGGTGTCTCGGTGGTGCAGCGGTAGCGTGAGCGACTGCTGGTCAGAAGAGGGGTGATATAGAGCTTTTTCGTAAAAAGAATTGGAAACGTGCCCGGTAGATGACAATAGGCTTGCCCCCTATTACGTGGGACTTGCTGGCAAGCCGTGGGTAAGTAATACACATTTAAAAAACTACTCTATTTGTGAACAAATCTAGCTTCAATTTTTAATTCAATTAATTAATGATTTTCTATGTAATTTTTAACAGAAATATTGCTTTGAGGGCTTCTTAAAATGTGTATTTAAAACGTGTTAATTTCACTTACATTTTGCGTAATTTTCTAACAATCCAACCAAACACTAAACTGAACAAACAGTTAATATTTTTATTTTTTCTACACCGGCGACGGGACCGCATTGCAACCTAAGCTTATTTTAAATTAAAAAATAAAAGTTATAGGTTATTTACCTACACATTTTGCGCACGTTTGATCCACAACATAAATAGGGTCATTACTAAATTAACACACATAACTATAACAAGTTTTCTTTATAATAGTTACTGTAAACAAATTAAGTGTTAATGTGTTTATTGTATGGACGGGAATTTCCGTGTTTTATTACAGGCTGAAAGGGCTATGAGCCAAACACAGTATTTGGTCAATAAAAAAACGAGGTAAGAGGCATCACAATATGGCTGAAAGATTTCTTATTTTTTTTTTTAAAGACTGCTCCCTGTACTAAGGAACATTCATTGCATCGCGGGGGACTTTACGAACATACAATTACACGGACTAAAGTACACCCAGACTCAGAACAACCATTCACACAAAAAGTTGTATGCGGTAACCGAATCCACCACACATGGCCGGAAGGTCGGTATCTAAACCACTTCGCCATCTATGCAGTCTGTTATTTTAATTGAAAACCACTTTATATTATTATACCATATGTCTTTTAGCGTTTAGCCCTTTTTTTAGCTTGAGACAACATGTAAACAACACAGCCAATGTTTCTCAGAGGACACTCATGCTTTAAACCACGAAAACTTCACTTTGACAATAATGAAACAAATAATCTAACTATATACGTTCAAATGCGTCTAGTCTTTGGGTCTATACGTCTAAAATAGCTGCTCTATACATAATGTTAATATAATACATAGTCTCATCTATGTACCTACCCAATCTCATTGAAATTCGTTTAGTCGTTTAGGTGCGATTGACGGACAATTGTCTAAATCACTGCAAATTTTCGCATTTATACTATTAGGAGAATAGGAGGAAGTAGGATATTTTTTTTTATACTACATTGATGGCGAACAAGCATACGGCCCACCTGATGGTAAGCGGTTACCGTAGCTTATCCATCCATCCATCTATCAGCCTTTCAACGTCCGCTGCTGGACATAGGCCTCCCCAAGAGAACGCCACAACGACCGGTCCCGTCATGAGGGATAATGCCGTAATCGCCACGCTTGGCAGTCGGGTTGGCGATCGCAGTGGATGTTGTTAATACTCGAGGGAGTGCTGCTGCCCACTCCCCCGATATTCCCTCAGTCGGCTCTTACGACTCCCGTAGGTAGAGAGGGGTAGGACAATTCTAAAGCAGGCCCCAAATGGCCACTACTACCGTAGCTTATAGACGCTAGCAACACCAGAGGTATCACTCGCGCGTCGCCATCTACATGGAAAGGGAATAGGAGGTGGATAGGAAGAATAACAAGGACAGGATAGGTAGGATTCTAAGGAAAGGAGAGGATAGGGAGGGGGTTGAGGCCCCCGGCGCTCTCACTCACCATACGAAACACAACGGTAGGCGTAACTACCGTTGTTACACGCTGAACTTTTGTGAGAGGGTGGTACTTCCCCGATCGAGCCGGCACATTCGTGCTGAGATATGCAAGGCTCTAACAGCAGAGAGTGTCCATAATACACACGCAAATAATCACAATATTAATGGGGTTGTACATTTTCCATTGAAAAAATGTCACGAGAATTTTAATTACTATAACTAATAAATAGGTTTTGATGAGTTAGGTGATTTAATTTGTCTGAGGAATTCCAAATTAAATAATTTAATCAATATTTAATGAGTCGGCAATTATTGAACAAAATAACAATAAAATTTACGCATTTTTGTCTAAATAACCGGTATTTACGGACTAAGAATACATTTTATGTATTCATTATTGGTGGAAGGGCTGGGTACCAAGTGGGAGTACTCACTTTTTAATCGGGCCCCAGCGAGTCGGTATAACCATACCCGTGTAACGGATCGTGAACTACATCTGTGTGTTTTAGTTGTAGTAGGAGACAGCCGTTTATACTTTCATTTCATATCCGCGTCATTAAATGGTGCTGTACTTAGTCAGACAGCAATTAATTATTTTTTTTGCCCTATGCAAAGCACTACAATATATTTCAGAAAAGCGCCATCTGTATGTTTACGAGGAAGTGCTCGAAATCCTTACTAATATTATGTGCGTTTGTTTGTTACGCTTGCACACCATAACTGCTAAGCCGATGGTTCATCATTTTTGCAAACATATAAACTGAAACCCAGAAAAGGTTGGATAGCAATTTTTGCAAAGAGATCATTAAGTGTGCCGTAGAGCGAGGTATTTATATTCTAAAGTCCACGCGGACGAAGCCGCGGGCAGAATGTAGTTATTTATGAACCAGCTGAACCCAGCGAAAACTAAGTCAGTTTTTAGGGCCCACCGCCCTAAAAACCTACGTGTTATAGGTAAAATTTTGTGGCTACATGTCAAACCATTAAGGAATAATAAACAAATTTTCGTTAAAAATCTATATTAATAAAATGAATCGCCGAAATGTATGTACGCGCATAACTTCCGAACGACTGCACCAAATTAGATACATTCTTCTTTGTTTGTTGTCAGGATAGGGCTTGTATAAAAGAAAATTTAAAAAATGGCACATTATATTTTTAAAAATCTAATAACATGGAAAGTGATTGAGTGAGTAAATAAGGCTGTGAATTAGGTACTTTCGATACATCAAACGTGTCTGAAATTATTGATAATCCGACTGATTTGAATTTACCGAAAGTGTTACATTTCCTTTACCCCATCCGTGTGAAACCGAGGTGGGCATAAATGTTATTACCCTGGCTGTACACACTCGTTTATTTGTCTCGCGAACCTCTTGTCCACTCTCGTCTCGTAGAAGCTCGACACGAGAGCACACCATGTACACACTCGTTGTATCAATTGAACTTCGGATGCCCGTCACGATGGACGTGGAAAAAACAATTGCGGCGTTTCTTTTTTTTATTTGTTATTGTATTTTTTTAATCATTTACCATAAAAAAATATATTAAACCATGGCGAAAAAGAACTTTTTAACTATTCAACGGGAATATATATTTTTTTTAACTATTCAACGGGAATATATATTTTTTTTAACTCTTTAACGGGGATATCAAATTCGTTGTTTATCCGCAACCAAGCGTCGTGTAATAGTTGCTTATCCTTGTGCCTGACATTCTTAGGATTCCATAATAGTGCTTGCCTTTGGTAGGCTTCTAAAAAGCGTCAGACCACATCGTTGTCGCACGTAGAAAGCACGTCTTTACGCGAACGCAGTTGGCGGGTAACTAAGCAAACCAGTATGTACAGGCGTCAGGCGCGCTCTCGTTTTCATCGCGAGGCTCACCGAGACCCTTTGACTCGTGCACAAAAAACCGACACGCTTCCGAGACAGCGAGAGCCGCGAGACGAGACGAGGCTACCATGTACACACTCGCCCTCAGCCTGTCTCGTTGTGTCTCGACGAGTGTGTACAGCCGGCTTTACATGTCTTTCAAGATTGTAGACAATATTCACGAAGTTCGCCGGGTCAGCTAGTTTATGATAGAAATCCTTATACACGATCACAACGCCATCTACATAGTCCAAACGTGAATCTAAAGCATTCAAGCAGGCATCAAGTCTCACCAAGCCTTATCCTAAACCGATTAATATTATTTCGCACAATTCCACGCCAGTTTTCAAGCTCCGCTTTCATGAGAATTGTTTGTGTCCAAGTTAAATGCAATGGTTCCTTACATAACGTGACTTTTGTAGTCACGTTTATACGCTCACTGTTTATACAATTTCGGCATTATCATTGTGAGAAATGTACCAAATAGGTTTTATGCAACCGACTTTCGTGAGAAAAGTTGTTGATATTTAATATTTACATGAGAATATATATCACAAAAGCATGCACTCAGCTTTTACAATTATAATTATTATCCTAGCTCCGCCGCAGACAATGGCCAGTTTTAGGCTATTGTTTCTGGTCCCCGACACAGTAGCGAGATAAAACAACAACTGTTTTAACATAAAAAAAACGCTAATTACGGACTGAAAGTGAATAAATCTATATAATAAAAATCAGTTGATGTTCGTTAGTCTCGCTAAAAATCAAAACTGCTTGACCGATTTGAATAATCGTTTTTGTGTTTTGTTTGCTGTAATACAGGAGTGGTTTAAACGTAAAGAAAAAAAAGGAAAACCCTAAAAAAAAAAGAAGAACATTTGAAAATATCTGTATTGGTAACTTTGTATGGGTATTTCGTTAACAGACAACAAAATGGCAGCTACTGTCAATCTTTCTAATTCAAAATTCAAACCTTAGAGGACGCAGATTGATTAGGATTGATAATCGCTGATAAAATAACTTGCAGGTGATATAAATGTCACCGGGTTATTTACTTAGTACTTAATACAAATCTAAATTTGACCAACACAAACTCGCGTCCGCCTCCGTCTATCAAAGTGCAAGTGGCCCGCTATATATTAAAAAAAGAGGTGAAGACTACAAACCCATCAACAGTGATGACGCAGGTCCTGTTCTTGTCACCGGTGAGTGTCACAGCAATGATGTGCCTCCACTCTATAAATGTGGGGAGGTTAGCCCGCGTCACAATGACGCCGCTGGCTGACAGCGTGATGGACGCATCGGTAGACAGGCCACATTTGCGTGATAGCTCAGTCGGTAGCACGCTCACGGAGTAACTGTCTTTGAGCAGCGGTTCTGTATCTGTAATTTTATTTACAATTTTAGTTGACATTGTTTTTGAAGCCACCTACTCCAAAAAAAATGGAAATCTATAATAGACAAATAGAAAAAAGGTTATGTTCGGGTGGAATTCGATCTTTTAGTAAGTCTAGCGACTTAAAGCGTTTTTAAGACGCTAGACTTACCCGTTGTCCTAGGACCTAGGTGAACGACAAACGCGTTAATACAACGCGACGCGACGCAGCAGGAAACTATCAAATAGCGGTTGTATGTACTTTAATGGCCTACGTTATCGCCTAATATGAATGAGTCGCAAAGCGGTTAAAGTATTAGCCGCAATACGTCGCATCGCGTCGCGTCGCTCTCCTAGGACAACGGGTAAGCCTAGGTTACGCGGCATTGTACTGCACCATTTAAACGCGAGGCGTGTTAATAAAATCATTATTTTAATTAAACATACGGGACCACTCTTAATAACTTACCGGCGCGTAAATAATAATAAGTATAATTGACATCGTTTAAAATACAAATTATTTGTGAATAAGGAAAAAGAGATGTACTAAAGTACGAGCGGGAACTTTTTCACTTTTTTCTTTATTCACAAATAATTTGTACTCAAAAAAGTAGCGGAGCATGTCAAATGCTAAAAAAAATATAGATTAAAAATAGTTTAAAATGTTAAAGAATTACCGTTGGACGTTTCGGTTCGGTTAAAATTGTTTTATTTTTATACTAGCCTTTGCCCGCGGCTCCGCCGCAGCCAGTAGCTAGTTTTTTGGTAATATCTCAGGTTCCAAAAATAGTAGCGAGATAAAATATACCAGTTGTTAAGTCTAATCAAGAGCTATCAAACAAAAAAGTAGAATCAAAATCCGTTCAGTAGTTTTTGCGTGATGCGCGAACAAACAAACAGACAAAAAGACAAAAAATCTAAAAAAAATGGTTGTGTTTAGACACGCCTATATATCCTAATTCAGTAATTATTTCTCAAATATCTTAAATGTACAGACACAGCTGTTACAGTTTTATAATAGTATATATAGATATAGACTATGTGGGTGGAAAACCTGACGGTAAGACGTTACCGTAGCAATAGGTAACCCCCTCTTTGCGATTTTGAATGGAAGCTAATATCAGCGACGGCTGAGATCGAGATCGAATCTGTATCTTATCAGCCCGTGGTCTTACAGATTTTAAAACGTTTGTTTCTTCCATTTTCTTCCGTAAGACGGCGCAGATTACAAATAGCAAAGTTATTTGAAACGTAAATGTAAATTACAGTATATACTTAGAACACAATAGCAATCAACTTAATAGTGTATTGTTTATGTGAATACTATTACAATTTTGTATGAGTTTTGTTTATTTGCATTCAATGACATGACGTCAAAAGGACAGATACAATTCCAGGCCACGAGCCGTGTGACGAATGTGTGATTTCGTGTAAAATGATTTAGGAAGCCACATATTGCATGCTCTCTCCATAAGGCAACACCGGAAACATAAAAATCCATAGAATAACTCGACTAACGAATGTAACTCAACAAAGAGTGTATTTTCTCCGTGTGGTGACAGACTAAGAATACAAGTGTCACCACCCCATTTTTTCCCACGTAAGTCGTACGAGGCGACTAAGGGAAGTAAGCAATTATCACCCATTGCATTACTGGTGGTAGGGCTGGGCACTAAGTAAGAGTACTCACTTGCTATCGGGCCCGAACATGTCGGTACCACCACCTCCCGTGTGACCGGCCATGGTGTCTTTTGGTTGTAGCAGGAGATAGCCGTTTATTCTTTCATTTCATATAGGTATGTGAAATGAAACGGTAAGCAGCGGCTTGACAATACTCCCGGTATAGTTGAGTCCATGAGCAACGGTTACCATTTATCATGAGGTGGGCTGTGGCTCGTTTGCCATCATACGCAATAAAAAAAATGGAATAGTAATGATCAGGTCAGATACCAATATCTGGGAAGTGATGACCACAAATTGGTCACGCAATATAACGCATAAGGCAAACCTCTACCAGGTGAACTGAAGACCTTGTCAATGTCTCTGGACTGTTGGATACAAATGAAATATTTTGACAGCCTGCAAATGACGAGTCAAGGTCCGTAGAATGTAACTTACTAAATCGTATCGACATCGTATAGTCTCGCTTGTGATTGGTAGAGAAACCGACACGTTATGTCGCAATAATTCCTCGGCCAATCACGGTGATCTCTCAAGCAATCACAATGACACGATGCGATGTCGTTACGATTTAATGAGATACATTCTAACCCCCCAGAGTCGATTTGTAACGAGCATCTTCGCCATGGTTTTTTTTCTGTTGACAACCATAACCTGCTGTATAGTTCGTTGCAATAAGCTTTTCCTTCTTTCTTTAAATATCATTGTGGTGTTTTCTACATGAGGCTTATGTTCAGTGGTGAGCGTTTAAAATAGATAGATGGACATGGAAATGATGTATATGGAATTATAGCAGAGAATCTTATGGTTCATCTGGAAGTTCGACTTAATTTTAAAGCATGTGCAGCGGAACTTGTGTGTGGTGGTCCTGATATAACTACGTAAGCTATAATAAACTATTATACCTTGAGAGAATGATTTTGGTGATGTAGGTACCTATTGTGTATGGACTGTAACGCCGATGCCAATTCTATATTAATAATAATTTGGCTGTGGATTCAGCTATCATTGTAACGATAGTAGTGTCAGTCAACGAAATCTCGACCTACATCTTGAGAGGCTCGCGTGGGATGCTTGGGTCAAGGGTCTGATGCAGAAGGCGGTGCTTTTGGACACGGGGCGCATCATGAGGAAGAGGAATCTTGTCTCTGTGACCCTAACCGCTGGCGGATTGGTTCATGTGCCCACTGCCGGTGAGCCTACTCACTTTTTATACCTATTATTAATTGCTAGCCTTTGCCCGCGGCTCCGCCGCAGCCAAAAGCTGGTATTTAAGCTATATCTCAAGTTCCCGATACAGCAGCGGGATAAAATGTATACTTACCAGTTTTTAAGTCTAATCAAGGCCTTTCAAATAAAAAAATTTGCATCAAAATCCGTTCGGTAGTTTTTGTGTGATGCGCGAACAAACAAACAGATAAACAGACAGGCAAAAATTCTAAAAAAAAATATTTTGTGTTTGGACACGCCTACAAAGCCTATTAGTAATTTTTTTTCAAATATATTGAATGTACAGACACAGCTCTGTTACCGTTTTATAATAGTATATATATATATATATATATATATATATATATATATATATTTAAAAATGTATTTTGTGGAAATTATGTTAAGTAATAAAGAAAATAAAAATAATTACTTATTATTTTCTTTATTACTTAACTTAGTAATAGTTTATTTTCATTAACTATCTGCTTAGGTATAAATTACGAAATTAATGTAGCATTTTTTTAACAAAACTTGAAGCCATCTTTGAATAAATTGTACGGAGCTTATGTAATGTCTGACACATTTTTGTATAGAGGATTTAGGCTCTAATTTGCTCAGCTAATTACTTTAATATAGACGTGATGCTATGCTATGTTAATTACGGATTTAGGCTTTATTTGATAATCTATATTTTTATTTTAGGCTGGAGATGAGAAGTCTGAGAAGCATAGCCGGAGTGACTCTGATGGACAAAGTGAGAAATAGTGTGATACGAAAATGCTGTGGTATGAAAGAAGATGTAGTGGCAAAAATAGAGAAAGGAATGCTTAGGTAGTTCGGACACGTAGAGAGGATAGATGAAAGATGATTAACTAAACAGATATACAAGGCGGTCGAGAGGATGGATGAAAGATGATTAACTAAACAGATATACAAGGCGACTGTGAATGGGCAAGTTGGTAGAGGTCGACCTAGGCGAACGTATTTTGACCAGATCGGAGACGTTCTTAAGAAAGGCCAGGTTAAGAGTACTCGAAACCAACGAGCATGAAAGTAGATGAAGCGAAAGATGTGTGTCAGGATCGTAGCAAGTGGAGAGAAAAGCTCTCTGCCTACTCCTACGGGAAAAAGGCGTGACAATATGTATTTATGCATTATCTTAGGCGCTACTTTAAGGTGTTTTAAGAGCTTGCAAATGTTGTTACAGTCAATAAGTTGGCTCAATTTTCCATTAACGTCCGTCGAGTTGGGGGTTGATAATTTTTTTACAGAAAGGTTACATTATTATAAGCACACACATAAGTTTCATTATGCGGAAACGCGTAGTTTTTGAGTGCTCCGCTACGCTACGCACCCGTCTTAGCATTCACGGTTTTTTATTTATTTTTCTCTTCCCCTCCAAGGGTCGTCCAACCTTATTTTTCTACACTTACTATTAATTTAAATCTGTAAAATGAAAAAAAAATCCTCAGAAAAAAAAATGAAAAAATCTTGAAAAGGGGGCGTTTCCGCCACTTTTTCTTTTAGGGGGGTAGTAACCTTCCCCCACCCCTCATGCCCCTCAATTCGACGGACATCAATGGAAGTAGCCAAGTTTTCCATTATCGTCCGTCAAGTAGGGAGAAATTACAAATTGAAAAACCTTGAAATGAGGGGGGTTCCGCAACTTTTCCTTTTAGGGCGGGGGTAGTACGCCTTTCTCCCTCCCCCTCACCCCGCCCGCCCCTCAATTCGATGGACGTTAATGGAAAGTCGTATCAATAAGTTTTTACAGCAATATAGATATGTGGCAGCACTATGCTTTGCGAGCAATTCTAAATAAACAAAACTCCACAATCCCAGCATAGATAATCAACTGTCTTTTCAAAAAGGATTGTCAGAAAAAAAATATTTTTTGAGTGCAATTCAGTATCAACTCCACATTCTAAATGATTTTATTTTGGTTTATATAACAGCTTATTACTTCAAAAAAATATCTATGAAAAGAATATTGTTTTCGGCATCAAAGAGCTTTACCTCTAACTAAGACTAACTAAACGGAGCATTAGGCGTGTGGGGCCGGCATCAAGAATAGCTCCACCCCGTCTCTTCCTACGGGAGTCGTAAAAGCCGACTAAGGGATTACCGGGGGACCGGGCAGCAGCGTTCCCCTGTGTACTAAAAACATCCACTGCGATCGCCAACCCGCCTGCCAAGCGTGGCGATTATGGTAAAACCCCCATCTTGGGGAGGCCTATGTCCAGCAGTGGACGACGAAAGCGTGATGGATGGCTGGATGGATTACGAACAATCCAGTGAAGCCATATAAAACCATGCCAAACTTGTAATTACACGCGCTCACGCACACAAAAACAAAACCATGCCAAATCAAGTGTCATAAACCACGAGTGTTACCCGAGTATGATTTAAAATTACTCCAAATGACTCGACAATATCGTACATAGGTAACGTACATGAATACGTCGTCAGTGCTATAATAGTCCCTATAATATGATTTGGTGTAAGCTTACGTTATACTTTTACTTCCTTTATGTTTTAACCGACTTTAAAAAAAGGAGGAGGTTCTCAATTTGTCGTTTTTTTTTTATGTATGTTCACCGATTACTCAAAGACGCCTGGACCGATTTGCAAAATTATTTTTTTTGTTTGATAGGGTATACTTCCCAGGTGGTCCCATAGTCATCAGGTAAGGATCTCATGATGGTATCCTTGAGTAATTGGTGGAATTCTTAAAATTTTTATAGGCAATAATACTTTCTAATATTTACGCGAATGTTACACATTTTGAAATAAAACTACGTTTACGGAATCTATCGCGTTTACTTGATTTTACTACTATCCCGACGTTTCGAATACTTTACAGCATCCATGATCACGGGTGGACTTAGATGATAGACGTCAAAGGCTAATATCGTCTATCATCTAACCGTGATCAACCGTGATCATGAATACTTTACAAGTATTCGAAACGTCGGGATAGTATAAGAATCAAGTAAACGCGATAGATTCCGTAAACGTAGTTTTATTTCAAAATTTTATAGGAAATTTTAACGCTTTTTCGTTGTCTGATTTCTTTTCGTTTAGGGAGGCCTCCCCATCATGTACGACCTACTCTAAGCTATAATATAAAAAATCACTAAAATGCACAAAATAAATCATTTTTTTTTTAAAGAAAACCGTCTTCAGGTGCACCCAGGAACTAAAAAGCAATAAATAATTGGTATTTAGATACGATTTCCGTGCTAGACACTTACTGATGTGTTTGAAGCCGGTGCCAAGTCCAAAAGTATCAAAAACAATTCATAATAAATACCTACTTAGATAACATTAAAAACATTTTTGGCACCGGCTGTATGTATTTAGATAAAGTATTTTCACAATATTTAATTATAGAGAAATAGTTCAGTATGTCAAGTGCTTTAAAAATATATTACAATTAACACTTCACAATCTTGAAATATTTTAAGTTAATTATACACCAACTTAAAAGAATTATATTGACTAAATACATAATAAGTCATATTTAAGTAAACAGAGCGTAACAAATGAAAGCAATTTGAGATTTTATACATTGTTTGGCTTGGTAACTTAATTCCTGACTGAGAGCTGTTTATAGTATTCGATTATTTTTTTATTGCATTTAGTTGCAGACGAGCTACGGCCCATCTGATGTTAAATGGCAACCGTCACTCATGGACTCAACTATACCGAGAGTATTCTCAAGCCGCTGCTCACCATTTCATTTCACAGATATAAAATGAAAGAATAATCGGCTATATCCTGCTACAGCCAAAACGCAACAAGCTTCATATATTTTTATATCTTCGATGTGGATTCAGTCGGGATGGAAGATACACCACTGATATAGTGAGAAGAGTAAATGCGGGAAATAGAGTGGAGGTAGGTGAGTCTCGGTCTCCCCCAGTACCTACATCCTTCCACTTTCGCATTGTATATCTTCTTAACCAGTCGCTCGTCCGGCATTCTTTCCACATGTCCGAACCATCGGAGCATTCCCTTTCGCATCTCTACACCAATGAGAGTATTGACAATTAAAAATGATTTTTTTTATTGGTTGCATCACCATATAAATATTTTGATATTTTATTATATTCTTTAAGCATTTGACATGCCTAGCCATCTACACCAACACAAAGTGAAAAAATTAGAAAGCGAAAAAAATAGTCACGAGAAGGATTTGAACCTGCATCTCCTGGAATACCGTCCCAGATATATATAATATTTTTCGTATTGTTATTACTTTTTATAGATAGCTATAACATGTCATCTATTAGTGCAAATAGATGTCAATTAATAGTGATTTTAATTTTTTGTGATGTCATCTAATAGATCTTCTGACAAAAGTTAATAAAATACAAATGTTAGCACTAAACATGTGATATAATATAGATTTTTTAATTAAAAGCTCTTTCTAAACGTTAATGAGACCTATGCAACCCATTGTAACAGTTCTAGTACAATAAATTTATTTGATAATTAATAATAAAGTTCACGTTTTCCTTAATGTGTCTAGCATTAGTGCTTTTACCTTAATACAAAAATTGTAGAGTTCAGATAATGCAAACATTTTACACTGAAAAGTGACATTTCCCACTGGGTTATATTTTATGCACTAGAATGTATTATAAAAAATACATTCTAGTGCATAAATAGATACCTACAATGTTTCTTTGTCAATAGAGAGTAAATACTTATATCGGATTGGATCATTAAAGCTATTAAAAATCCAAGGCCCTATAGAGTCTAGGTTTCAAACCTGTGATTAAAGTTGTATATGTCTTTGCAATCCTTGGTCTTGCTACTGGTCTACAATATAATTACTAATAGAGATAACCAGTAAGCATTTATATCATTCACTTGAATTAACCATGTTATTAGAATAAATCATTTTGAAAATAGAATAAGATACTAGCTATATTATGTTTTATTTCTATTATTATTTATTAAAGTTATATCAGGCATGTCAAATTTATTTTGATAAAACAATCAATGTACTGCTAAAATTAATAAGTATATGTATGGCTTAGCCTTATACTAATGAAAACTTCTTCATAAATACATTAGGTTAAACTTTAAAAAAAAAGTATGCACCATATAATAACTATAGGTACACAGTCAATTTATATTTGCAAAATAGAATTAATTTGAATTATTTAATTTGATAAAAAAATTAGCTTTTACCTTCTTTAATTTGCATATTTATGGTTGCATACTACTTTAATTAGGTTGAAGTATTGTCTCATTGAAACTAAGTGCTCTTGGAGCAGCAATATCTGGAGGTATTAAAGTTTGGAAAATCATTTGGAGTTGTAATAATATAAATAGAGATTTTCTGTCATATATGGTATGACTAAGTTTTAAAACAAGACATTACAACTGGTACCTACTCGTGTTCAAAATCGAAGCACATTGACCTTTGTGCGCAAAAATAAAACAATGAAGGTATTTTGTAGGCACGTCACTTACCTAAAATTTTGCTGCCGTTCAAGAAAGTGCTAATTTTCTCCATCCAAACTTGTGTGTCATATAAAGACTGAGCTGCAAGTAGTACGCGCGGTTTTTGAGGGTCATCCACAGAAAACACAGCGAAAGCATAAGGGCGCGTGCGAGACTTCGCCCTTTTCACCACGCTGCCCAACGGTAGTTCCACAGAACCCGCCGAAGCACCAGCCTCACTACAGTAAACAGCCAACGAAGCTCCCGCACACGTCGGATTCGGCCTCAAAATACACCATTGTCTTTTCCACGACTGACAATAACAAAAATAATTAATGCCATGTTGTGAATAACGAATAATTTAGTGCAATTCATATAATCTTACCTTAAAGGGATTTAAGCCTAAATTAGATTTGAACGGATACTTTATTTCTAAGTATCCGGACATTTTTACGTTTGTTTCTTTGCTATGAGAACCTCATATTTAAAATAATGCAATTTAATTAGTAAACACACGCTACATACACACGTTCAATTTTTAGTATGATTACTTTACTCTGTGTCTCTGTGCGTTCAATCAATTCAAACAATCTTTTTTTTTTTTGTTGCATTGGAAGAACCATCAGCCTAACAGTAACGTATAAACATCGTTATTCTCTCATCACATGTAAGTTTAGTTCATAAAACAAGTCATAGTCGAAGTCAGTCATATAAAATTAGTCAGTCAAGTCAAAGTCCCACTCCAGTAAGACGATGGCGATCTTACTGAAGCTTCTATGGAGTTTTGGAGACAACAGGAAAAAACACGTTATTTCGCATTACATCACTTGCCAACACTTATGCACATACACAAATAGTTAATAAGCAAAAGGCCACCACTTTTACACATTAATACTTGAAATAACACTAGTTTAGGAAAATAATGCAGAGCGACGACATGATCTTCTACGTGTTCCCGCCAAAACTCAATTCAAACAATCACAGAATTTACAGACTGAAAAACGTTTTTTTTTTTGTAATTTTATGACCTGGTTACCAGAGATGCGCAAACTAAATCACCAATGAGATCAAGGATTTATAAATCTTTTTCTTCGAAAGATTTAAATCACTCTTTTAAATCTTTAACTCTTTTTAATCTTTGGTTACGAATGGCGTTATTCATTCAGTTGATCATAAGTGATGCAAATATCTATAGATTCATGTAGTTATTCTCTCATTCCCTCAAGTCGCAACTGGTTTTGAGCTTTTTACTAAAACGACAGAGAGTCTAAGTTTCTGTGTACCTATCGTCATTGTATTTCAAGAATGCGTTTGTGCGTGCCTACAACTTAAGTTATCTCTTTTCAATTCACAATATCCTTTATCTAGTGTCTCATTCTAAATCTACGTCCATCATTCCATCCATTCCATCTATTCAATCCTAACGTAGTGAGCTAGTGAGTTAAAGATGTATTTTCGAAACCAAAGATTTAAAGATTGATTACGCATTTTGAAAGGATTATACATCTTTTATATCAATCACTCCTGAGTTACACACACAGAACAATATTACTCAAGAGAAGAACGCCCGCTCCATACTTTATATTTGCCAACACAGCGCGTCTAGTTCCGTCGCCAGGAACTATTTCTTAGCGCGGTAAATTTAAATGGTCATTAGAGATACTTTTTTTAAGCCTTAGAAATATAGAATTCTCGTTTGCTGTTTTAACATAAACTATTAATTAGTTTATGCTAAAACAACAAACGAAAATTCTATATTTCTATGGCTTACAAGGAGACTAGTAAAACAAAATTGCAAGGAAATAAAACAAGTGTTTATACGTGACGTAATGTTTATTTTATTTTATTGTTTTACACTGCATCAAAAAATTATCTATTCTATAATATCACAATCATCATCATCTTAGCATTAATCCCGGTTGTAGTCCGCTTTCTTACTTTTACTACTTCTCTTTGCCTTCGGCATCCTTAGTGAGAGACCATTGACATGCATTTTATCTACCACGACGTCAAGCCATTACCTCTTGGAGTCAGGGCCTGGCGAAAGCGACATTGCTAGACACTAGTTTCCTACGTAGTTTGCCGATTTCTATAAAATGTGGCTGTACCAACGCGACTCTCTCGCATTTTATTTGCGAAGTGTATGAAATGAAGACTGCCACGATTCTATAATGTAATGATCCAACACTATTGTAGCAATTCTCACAGCATCTGGTGGTAGTTCTGCTGAAAGTAAACAAGTTACATGTAAATTGTAATGGACGTACCATTTATATTCCCTTAAGGTTGAGGTAAGAACATGGGTAAAATTTCATAAAATTTCCTAAAATAGTGGAGTTAGAGTTATAGTAAATGATTTATATTACGATGATTAGCCTGCTACACCACTTATAGATGCCAGATGGATTGGCAAAAACATATATTCGAGTTTTCTTTTACACGCAGTACTTTCGGAGTCCTTTCTCTGAACACCCAGGTAATGGAATGTACTACCACTGAAGCAATGTATCATAGTTCCAGTGGCCCGCCAATAAAGGTGGAGAGACGGCACACGACTGGTTTATTTAGTTAGACTGGTAAGGGCCTCACACTATCCTGTTCGTTGCCCCGAACTATGGAGTGTGCGGTTGGATATAATCTTTCCCGACTAAACAAAAAAAATGGTAATGGAATGTACTGCTTACATTGGACAAACATAATACGTAAGCAGAAAATAAACATAAAATACAGACCTAGATTATAGAAAATCATACTAAACATGATTCTTAAAATTCGTCATCATCCAAGTCACATTGTTGCTAATCATCTCCAAACCAGCCCCAAAAAAATCACTCGCAACCTGAAAATTTAGATGTATTTAAGAAAGACAATATATTCAATATTTTTTAATGTCTTTATTTTCCGCGCTAAAGATTTGTTGGACGCTTCTTCAACAAATCCTTGATTTTTTACCCTAAGAAACCTTTTAACTAATATGGTAATTGTACTAGTAATAATATAATTAAAATTTATTTCAGCGTGTTCTTCACAACCTTTCAACCAATCTCTATCTAAAATTTCACTACATTGTACCAAATTGAATTTAATTTTATCTATGTGAGAATATCCTTCTAAATAATTATTAATTAATGTTGCAGCGTTTTCAACTAGTTTGCATAAACTGGGCTGAACGTATTTTAACCTGCTGTTAACATCATCATATTCCTTAAAAGACGTAAATAGATGACATAACTCAGTGTTTGGATCTGCAAGCATGAGCATTTGGCACTGTTTGCAATTTAATGGCACACTTTTTACTATACAGCCGCAAACGTATGCGCATGCTTGCATTTCTCCAGAACACTGTAGCATTTCATACTCTTCTACATCTTTGGTTGCAATCTCAACGGAATAAGATGCAGAAGAGCTTGTTACTGTCTGATATCCCGTACTGGTTGTTATTTCACAACCCTTACGAAGAAATATCTTAAAATTATTAAGTAAATTGTTATTACCATCAAGACAGTTCCTGTTTTTATTATTATTGATGAGATTCGTCATTATACTGGTTTTCAATGCTGCAACAAATTGTACACAAGTGGGGTTTGTGTTGCACCCACAATTGCTCCTAATGCATCCAAAGCAGCTTTCAAGAGGATCTTGATTAACCCTGCGAACAGAAAGATCTACATTATATTTTTTTAAATTATAAAATATTTTCTCATTGGCATTTATAGTTCTCAGCCAGCCATCTTGTGATGGGGGTTTACTCCTAGCCCCTAAAAACTTTAATTCGTTAAAAAAGTATTTCATTTGTTTAAATAAAAAGAAGTTGAAGACATATTAGTCAAAAACGGTTTTCCTCTTTTTCTATCTGGCGTGTTTCCATTCATCGCATCAAATAACTTGTTCAAATTAGATACTACTGTAGCAGTCGCCACAGCATCTGGTGGTAGTTCATCTGAAAGTAAACAAACGTCTGGTAAATAAGTAATTTATGTATCATTTGTATCTATCTATACAGGGTAAATAATGGATAACCCGTTAATCGGAGATAGCCCTGATATCAAGCTACAAGAAATTCGACTTTTTATTGTTGGATTGCCATTGGTGTGAAAACAGTAGACAATTTTGTATTTTTTTTTAATTTTCCTTCTTTGTAGTCATTCGGTCACCATTTCAACAAAGTAACTTATTTTAATATACTATTTTTGGATCTGACTCCTGCATACTTGTATAATTAGATTACTATATTAGACATTATTAATGTAAAATACTGTCAAATTTACATTTTGAGCACCTTGAAAGCATTTTTTTTTCTTTATGTCAAGATTTTAACATTGACTGTGAAATAAGGTTCAACTCTCCTATGTCAACCCCACATTCACAAAGGCAAGAGTCCCTTACCCTGATATTGTTAAGGTGGACAGGAAAACAGCAATGTCCAAATCTCATGCTTAATATAGACAAAGCTATTCTCCTGTTACATTTGAATTTAGAAAACCATGGTTTAAGTATAATCTCAGATTGGTACTTAGCGAAGTTGGTGCCTGAGCGTTTACTAGTTATGCACTATCTTTTTGTCCATCTAGCTTGTAAGTCACGACTAGGAAGAAGAAGGATATCTTGAGCATAATTTTTAAAAGGAACTTTGTCACCACAGATTACAGAGTCTTTAGCAATCCTATCTACCCTGTCATTGCCAAGTATTCTACTATGACCTGGAACCCAAGCTAAGTGGACAGTGTAATTTAGAAGAAAACATTTCAGTAATAACTGTTTGGAATTGAGGATCAGCCAATTTCTGGGGCAAGGTTACCTATTAAGGTTTGTAGTGCACTTAGTGAATCAGAAAAGATTACAGACTTATTTAATTTAAATAAAAGTATATAATTTATAGCTTCCATGATACCCCCTACATTCTCCAAGGAAAACTGAAGTTTCAGGACATTTTATTTTCTGGACAATATTATAATTTTGATGTAGTAGTCCAACACACTCATTATCACAACAACACAAATTTCACGTCATGTCACTGTGTGCGTTGGATAGTGATGTAAGTTTTAAGACATAGACTGACTATCGATAAAATGATAAAATAAATCAGTTTCTTTCAAATAATCATCCGTTCATTCGTCATTGGTTCCGTGTGGTGACGGATTAAGAATACAAGTGTCATCACCCCATTCTTTCCCACGGGTGTCGTATGAGGCGACTAAGGGAAGTAAGGTGGTTACACATCTCTACAGTGGTTACTAAGACCTTTACGTAATTTCTTCAGTTTCTTTCAATCTATTTATTGTTTTAAATTGATTTAATCGTATTTTTTATATATTTATATAGGGGTGTAAAAGATTTTTGGTTCTTTAGTAACTGATTGAGTGGCGGCGGGCGGGATGAAGAATCACTTAAAATTTTCACATCACTTAGTTCACTGGCTCAAAAATCATGTGTGTAACGGTTCCTTCTCCTGTTCCGCAATGTGGACAACTGCTATTTTCGACAATGCCGAGTCTTGTGAGGTGTGACGGAGAAGTATTATGGCCAAAGCTTAATCTGTTTATCGTGGTAATAAAATCACGATTGGTCTCTTCTATTTGGTATAATTTGGGTAATACCAAGGTTTAATCGGTAAGTCATCTTGAATTTCACCATACCACTTTCCTTTTATTTCCTGATCTTTCTTCCACATTTCAAGCCACAGTTTACTAATATTTAGATCTATGTATTGCAGAAAATCAGTCATAGGGACTTCCATTGCATGTATGACATCGATGGCCTTAATGCCTTCATATGCGGTTTTATCGGCCATTTAATTGCCGGGGATACCTTTGTGAGAAGGCACCCCCACAAGAAGGAAATTTCGATATTTTTTTGGTAATATTGAGCAATCATTTCTTTTATAAAATACATTATATATAGTTTGATTTAAAATTAACAGTTAGTCTGGTTAAAGCTTCTATCAAACTCAAACAATCTGGGATTATTAAAACATACTTTAACATTATACATTTCTTGAATTCGTTTTAATGCCTAATACACCGCATATGCCTCTGCTGTAAATATGATACAGGACTCATGCAGAACAAAGCTTTGAGAAAACTTAGTTTGTGGATCATATAGCCCAGCATGCACATAATCACTTCCTTTACTACCATCGGTGTACATACTATAATAGTGTTTATTTTTATGGAAAAATTGTAGCATATCTGAATTATTAGACACTATGGTTTTTATTGTAGTAATTGGATGTGAGATGCATTTATAGGAGAAGGAGTAACAAGGCCTTGGACTCTGTTTTCTGTAGCAAACATTTTGTCTGTTTCTAGCAATATATGTGAGAGACATGGAGATTTACCCTGTAAGAGGCTCTCATCTGTGGCTAATGGATTAGGAGTTCTATTTCTTTGAGGTACAATTTTGTTTATTATTTGTGTATTGTTAGAGGAAATTAATTTTAAACAATATCTTTTTGCAAGTAACAATCTTCTCAAGCTAAGGGGCAATATTTTTGTCTCAACCTCCATGGCCCTTATGTGAGTTGAGCACATTGCACTGGATATTATTCTCAAAGCTTTGTTCTGAAATGTATCCAATTTATTTACATGAGCACTATTCATATAAGCCAGTGAGCTGTAATCAAAATGGCTTCTTACAATAGATTTGTACAACATTGTCAATATTTTAGGGTCTGCTCCCCATGATACACCTGCAAGACATAAAACATTTAGTCCCCTGAGAGCATTTTTTGAGACATATTTTATGTGTTCCTTAAAAGTTAGTTTTTTATCTAGGATTATTCCTAAAAAAATTGTATGATCTACTTTGCTAATAATTTCTCCATTATATATAGAGTTTCAGATAGGGGTCTCATTGCCTAAGACTAGAACACTACTTTTTGCTGTGTTTATTTCTAAATGGAGGTATTCATTGTAATATTGGAAAATTTGGAATAAAGCTGTATTTATATTATTCATTGCAGTTTGTAGGCTATTGTTACTGGAGTATATTACTATGTCATCAGCAAATTGTAATATATTTACATCAGAAGTATTTACATATTTACAAGTTTCACATGTATATATATTATACAGTAAAGGAGAGATAGCTGAACCTTGCATAATACCTCTAGAAGCTGTTTTTGGTCGATATAATGTATTGTTGTGTTTTATATAAAGTGTCCTGTTACTCAGAAAGTTATATATCCATTTACATAACTGTCCGGGTATGTGTACCTTAGCCATAACTTTGACAAGTATACCTGGATCTAAACTATCAAAAGCTCCCTGAACATCTAGGAAAACACAAATAGTTTGTAATCTTTTATTTTTGGCATGTTTCAGATCAGATATTAAAGAAATAAAACTATCTGCATAACTACGCCCTCTACGGAAGCCATACTGTATAAGTAGAATAATAGCATTGGATTCAACATACCAATCCAGACGAACTTTAATCATAGTTTCAAATATTTTCCCGAGACATGATGTAAGTGAGATTGGTCTATATGAACTAACAAGCTCAGGCGCTTTATCTGGTTTAAATATTGGAATAATACACTGTGATTTCCATGACTATGGAATAGTTTTATTGTGCCAAAGTAAATTAAGGATGTTAAGAAATATTTTTTGTGCAGTTATCTAAATTTTTAATGATAATATAAGGATAATCATCTAATCCAGGAGTTGTATTACGTCGTGATTGTAAACTTTTTGTAAATTCGGACCATGAAAAGAGTTCTAGCAGAAATTTTGAATATTGATTATTATTATTGTTTCCAAAAAAATTATGTAAGTAATCAGTATTGATTAAATTATTATCATTGGATATTTTATTGAGTAGTGGATAGATATGCTCATCTTTATAAGATTTGTTGCCAGCCTTTATGCCTTTAAACATTTTTAAGAGGTTCCAGATTTTACTTATGGGGGTGTTTCTGTTAAAAGATGTGCATAAGTTATTCCATCCTATTTTTTTCTGCTCTGAAATGGTTCTTTTTTTAATTGCATCTTTTCTTTTGTAGTCTGTAGTTATTTATAGTTGGCTCTCTTCTGTATAGTTTTAATGCTCTATATGATGCAATAACACTTTGTTCACAAATATCATTCCACCAAGGGGCTGGAGGTTTGCTTGCAAACTTATTTATTTTAATAAACTTTGGAATTGACAATTCTTTTAGAGTATTTAATTGAGTACAGAAATCATTATAAGTTGAAATAGGATCATCTAATTTAAAGACCAGGTTATTAAAGATTGTTTTCGAGAGGTTTTTATATGTCTTCCAATCAGCTTTTTTGTACAGGAATTTATCAACTGGGGAATTAATTTGATATCTATCTATGCACAATGTGATCTCTGTTATTGTTGGGTAATGATAACTTCCCATGGTGTCATCATAGTCAGACCATTCACACAATGATGCAAGATTTGAGCTGACAAAGCCAACATCAATAGCAGAGGGATTGCGGCTTGGATGATTAACTGTAGTGAATTTACCATCATTTAAAATACACAATTCCAACTCATCTATAAGATTAAACAAAGCATGACTGCGTTATATCGATCTTGAGAAACTAGTGCTGTACCCATGTTTCACACATTTTTGAATATTTTTTTTTCATTGCATGTCTTGGCAGACGATCCACGGCCCATCTGATAGTAAATGGTAACCGTTGCTCATGGACTTAACTATACCGAGATATTTTTACCATCCGTAGCAATGTCCCACATCGCAATTGTCATCAAATTAAAAAATAAAAGCAAATTAATATAAAAAAAGTTCATTTGCATTTATTAAATTTTTTATCTTTTCATAGAGAAGGAAGGATAATAAGAAGAAAATAAGAGGAAGGTCGGGCCTGCATCTCTCTTACTAATAAGAAACACAACAGTAGAAGTACCTACCATTGTTTCAAGCAAATTTTCTGTGAGCAGGTGGTACTTTAGGTGTTATTTTATTTGACGAAATGGCCCTAAAAAGAGGCTAATTTAAAACATTACTATTGATAGAGTAGATGGATTCCAAGACCTTGGTAATGAGAGTGATCTGGAGGAGATCTGATAACAGCAAACCATGCTATGGCTTTTATGCGTCAAGGAATTCACAAAAAATATTTTCTGGCTTGATAACTCATATTCAAAAACAGTATAATTTTCTGAGTCACTTATAATTACAGTGCTGCTTGAGAAACAGCCGCTTTATATATTTTTATATGTCTGATATTTAATATGTTTGAGATTTTAAATATTAAAGCAATCCCAATCAACAATGTTTTTTATTACTATATAGAGCCAAAACGAAATTAACCAATAAAAAGGATATTCTTTTAGCTATCGATAAGATGTTTAAAAGTATCGATATCGACAATATATTCTACAAAGGACAGGACTACAAAGTAAATCCCTTCTGTCAAGTGTCAAATAAATTGTAGTTTGACATGTTGACTGACATACAGAATGAAAGTGAGTTTTTTCTTTTAGCAACATAAAAGCAAGCGCCCATTCATACATTAGACCGATAGACCACAAAGTATGGAAGTTCCGACTCTTCAGTATATACTCTGTCATAAAATAAACATGTGTCAACCTTAGACTAAGAACTAGACAGAGCTTAGACGAAGAATAATATAGACTCGCTACTATTTTGACATTAAGGATGAAGAAAAGGATGCACATACTAGGTTTTACCAAGAGTGAGAGAGACACAGGTATAAGTATATTTATCCTTTTCGCGTATGCGTCAGTTGTATTTGGACCCAATGCACTGGGTCCACACAATAAGGTGGCCAACCGTCCCCATCATCAGTATGTAAGCTTGTTTTTGTATTGACGTAAAAAAAACCTTTATTAATCACGTTATATACGCCAATATTACATGTTCTAATACATTTTAAGCTAAATATAAGCATAACTGCAATTTCTATTGTCCTGTCATTCTTTTATCCGGCTAAAACAGGTAGTACATTTTTAGTCAACAAAGTTATAATCATAGTTATCTAATACTTTCTGATATTTACGCGAATGTTACACATTTTGAAATAAAACTTCGTTTACGGAATCTATCGCGTTTACTTAATTTTACTACTATCCCGACGTTTCGAATACTTTACAGCATTCATGATCACGGGTGGACTTAGATGATAGACGTCCAAAGCTGATATGTTATTTCTACGGTCTCATCTACCCACAGCCACCCAGCAACCCACAATTCTTTTGCGAGGATTTGAGGTTTGTCAAACCTAATGTAATGGTGGGTGTGGGCCTGTGTGTGCTCACAAATTGCAGACTTTGTATAGCGACGGTGCTTCACATCAGCTATGTGTTCTTTGATCCGAGTTGTTATGGATCTCTTTGTTTGCCCAATGTAGGAGAGACCACAATCACAATCCAGCTTGTATACTCCTGCATCCTGTAAAGGTATATGGCACTTGACAGGTGGTAAAAATTGACTAATTCTTTTGAGTGGCTTATAGTAGGTTTTGATTGAAGCTTTTTTGAGAATGTAGCCAATCTTGTCAGTGACTCCTTTAACATAGGGCAGGACTGCAGGGAGGAGATCTAGCTGTCATAAATTTGTCAAAACAATCGTTAGACGAACCTACATTTCAGGTACTAAACAAAGGTTTAAATTTTGCTGTAGCGCCAAACCGAATTCCCTATGAGGAAATTATCTGTGCTATTGAGGACGTGCTGGCCAAAAATGACATGAAACCGGACGACATGGAGGCTATTCGCCAAGACGTTTCGTCACAGTTACGTCGAAGCAAACGGCCGAAACCAAATTTGTCCAAATCACAATATTTGGCGTTGAAGAACCTACGCAATAGAAAAGACATCGTCATCCTGCACGCAGATAAAGGTAACGCTACTGTGGTGATGGACACGTCAGATTATAATGCTAAAATTGAACACCTTTTATCGGATGAGACCATCCACAGACCTCCTTTTTGTAAGGACCGTCCGGCCTTATGGTTCGCGAGCCTAGAGGCACAATTTTGTATAAATGGCATTTCGCAGGAATCAACGAAATTTAACTACGCAGTCGCGCACCTCGACACCAATTGCACTAGGGAAGTAGAGGATATTGTCGTACAACCATCCATTCATCCATCCATCAGCCTTTCAACGTCCACTGCTGGACATAGGCCTCCCCATGAGAACGCCACAACGAGCGGTCCTGTGCCAACCACATCCAACGGCTCCCCGCGGCTTGACCAGATCGTCGGTCCATCTGGTGGGGAGCCGTCCTACGCTGCACCGTCCGATGCGTGGTCGCCACTCGAGAACCTTTCTTCCCCAACGGTTGTCGGTTCGTCGAGCGATGTGGCCTGCCCATTGTCACTTCAGCATGCCAACCCGGCGGGCTATGTCGGTCACTCTCGTTCTCCTACGGATCTCCGTATTACGGATTCGATCACGTAGGGAAATACCAAGCATAGCCCGCTGCATGGCCCGCTGAGTGACTTTGAGCCTCGATACGAGGCCAACATTCAGAGACCACGTCTCTGTTCCGTAAGTCATCACTGGTAACTCGCACACTGGTCGTAGACCTTCGTTTTCAGAAACTGCGCAATATTGGACGAGAAGATCTTCCTTAGCTTTCCGAACGCTGCCCAGCCGAGTTGGATTCGTCGATTGACCTCTTTCTCGAAGTTGTGGCTACCTAACTGGACTTTTTGTCCTAGGTAGACATGGTGGTCGACAACTTTGAGAAGCGCACTCCTGACTAGGACCGGTGCTGAAATGACATGGACATTAGACATGACTTTCGTC
Source organism: Leucoma salicis (assembly GCA_948253155.1). Lineage (NCBI taxonomy): Eukaryota > Metazoa > Arthropoda > Insecta > Lepidoptera > Erebidae > Leucoma > Leucoma salicis. Next base: position 2,978,063 of record OX411820.1, on the reverse strand, counting down.
TTGTCCATGTTCATTTTGAGACCCACTGGTCGGGAAACCCTGCTGAGATCATTGAGCATGGTGCCAAGGTCCTCTAACGATTCTACCATGACTACGTTGTCGTCGGCATATCGAAGGTGAGTGATGTATTAGCCATTGATGTTGATGCCGAATCCGGTCCAGTCCAAGAGCTTGAAGATATCTTCCAAACCACCGAAGGTAAATCCGTATACAAAATTGAAAGATGCGATCATATCAAGATTTTCCGACTCCCGTGAACAAAAGATTAGGCGTCTATTAGAACTAGAACCAATCGGGGATAGGAAGCCGTCATCTTTCCTACGGCATCTAAAATCACTAGCAGGACCCTCTTTTCCTGAGGGTCTCGTAAAAAATAACCAGTATAGCTAACTATAAAGGAACGACTTCACAGTATACTAAATTGACATCACACCTTACAGTGCTCGCAGTGTATATTGGAACACACCCAAATTACGCTGTCATCGTAACTATTAAGATGGCGGACGACAGCCGAAGTAAGTCACTTTTCTAGGTATATGAAGATTAGGGCGCCTCCCCCTTTATTAGAGCTCAATGCTAAAAGGCAAAGCCTGTGCCATATGATAATGTCAAGTGTCATGCCAATTGTCATGCCAATTGTCATTATCTATCAAAAGTATCAATAATATCCCCATTTCTTTTTTACTAACTTAATTTGTGAAGATAACCAAAGACTATTACTATTTATTAACGTAAAGGATCATATTATAATATGAAGCATCTTTTTTCGGCTCTTGTTGCAATCATTACCTTTTACAACGTGGCATGTGCAATAAATCCACCTGAGGAAGATGTTGGAAATGGCAGATATGTGATCGAAGGCAAAGTATTTCCTCCAGTAGAACAGGATTTGGGCCAATGGCAAGTGGATACTCGTATTCACGTCAATGGCGGAGAGTACATAGGCTTTCTTAGAGAAGAAGGCAGTTTTGTCATACACAATATTCCTTCTGGATCATATGTCGTAGAAATTTTACACCCTGACTATATGTACGAGCCCGTCCGAGTAGAGATCAACTCCAAGGGTAAATATAGAGCCAGGAAAGTAAACTATATACAAACGTCACAAATTATTCAAGTACCTTATCCACTAAGGATAAAGCCTCTATCAAGATACAGTTATTTTCAAGTGAGAGAGCAATGGCGTCTGACAGACTTTTTGTTTAACCCAATGGTTATTATGATGGTGCTGCCTTTGTTGTTTATTATGATTTTACCTAAAATGATGAATGACCCAGAAACAAAAGAAGACCTAAAACAGATAAGCAATTTAGCTAAAATGTCTGATATGCCTGAAATGTCAGAGATGTTCACTTCATTGTTCAATAGAGGATCTGCTACAAAGCCGTCTACATCTAAAGCTAAACAAAGTAAAAAGAGGCAATAAGGGCTGTTGAATAGAAGTATTTATTATCATTAAGCTTGTTTGTATGTAGTGTTATGTAATATAAATTGTTTTAATAACCCTGTTTGCTTTTGATTCGAGACAGGTATTGCCGTTAACTGTCTACCACATTCTATGTGATCCAATGTCTTTTGACTTGTAATTACCAAAAAAACAATACAAATTTAAATGAAGAATTAAAACAAGTCATGTATCCAAAATGCTTTATTGTTCAGCTAAAATGCATAAAAATATCACATTAAATTTACTTAATAAGTTGCTTATTTACTATAATTTACATAAGCTGTGCAGCAATATTACCAGATAAAATTCCATCTATGCCGTATTTATTTCACCAAAGAGGATCGATAAGTATCCATCACTTGTAAATCTTAACTCTTGCAAATTCTTTTTGCTCATTTACCTGTACATAAAGGCAGAATTATGATGTGGTTTCCTATATGGGACTGCAAGTGGCAGGAAAGGTATAATAAAAATAAATATTAATAATCATAAATGGCTTTGTACAATTTAAAAGGATATCTAGTTTTGAAAAAAATTAATAGATGTGTTGTTGCTATTAAGCAAAAAATATCCAAGTGGTGCTGGGGTAAAGGCTGTTGTATGATATCAGAAATCTGCATTGATTAGATAAAGAAGACTTCCACAGACTAAAATACTTATTGCATTCTTTTTGATTGAGAAACCATACACACTATTAAGTCATGTTATATGGCTATGAACTTTTAATATATACCTACATAATTTCAATGTATTTTTTTTAAAGTTGAATATAACACATTCTATAAACTTCTAGACGCGTTGTAAAAAAAGGGGCCATCTAAATACAACTAATTGCATCTATTTGTGTGAAATGGGTTTTAACATATATGTATATGGAGATTAACATTATAAATTCAAATGATTGACTAGCCCCGTTTTTAGAATAATTACGAACTAGAGGAAAGGCGATGGTAAATTGTTTATTATTTATAGACACCTGAAATATAAACAAAGGTACTAGCCGGACCTGGCAGATATTGTCATGCCCAAACATTGGCTTGCCTGCTATTAGCAGCTTCATCCTAAACTAATAGTAAAAATCGTGGTACAAAATCGGAACGCCATTAACTGAGTTCAATTGTGAATTTAAAATACCACCCATTCAAACAAAACAAAAATCATCAAAGTAGGTCCAGCAGTTTTCAAGACGACGTTAGGACGTTACATAAAGTGCAATATTGCATTTCCTTATATTTGTATAAAAGTATTTTTTTTTTATTGCTTACCGTATGTTGGCTGACGAGCCACGGCCCATCTGATGGTAAATGGTAACCGTCGCTCATGGACTCAACTATACTGAGAGTATTGTCAAGCCGCTGCTCACCATTTCATTTCATCGATATCCATCCATCAGCCTTTCGACGTCCACTGCTGGACATAGGCCTCCCCAAGAGAACGCCACAACGAGCAGTCCTGTGCGCCCATATAGGGGGATAGTGCCGTAATCGCCACGCTTGGCAGGCGGGTTGGCGATCGCAGTGGATGTTGTTAATACTCGAGGGAGTGCTGCTGCCCACTCCCCCGGTATTCCCTCAGTCGGCTCTTACGACTCCCATGGGTGGAGAGGAGTGGGACAATTCTAAAGCCGACCTACACGGATTTTTCATCGATATGATATGAAAGAATAAACGGCTATCTCCTACTACAGCCAAAACGCAACGATATGCTTTATGGCCGGTCACACGGGAGATGGTGGTACCAACCCGCTCGGGCCCGCTACCAAGTGAATACTCCCATTTGATACCCAGCCCAACCACCAGTATGTACGAGGAGGGATCAAAAAGTAGTGAGAACAACATACTCCTTGGTAAGAAAAAAAATAACACTGTTGCAAGCTGGGCTTCTCAATTTCGAGTAGGGAGAACGAGCACAGAAGACGAACATCGTTGCGGCCGTCCATCGACGTCAGTCACCCAAGAAAATGTTGCGAAAGTCGTATTGAAAATTGTATTGAGCGATCGAAGAGTTACCATCCGATACTTAATTCAAGAAACGGGCATTTCATATGGAAGTATTCAATCCATATTGAAACAATCTTTGAATATGAAAAATGTCTCCACAAGATGGGTGCCGAGAATGTTAACCGACAGTCAGAAACAAAATCGACTTGACATTTCGAAGATATTGTTGGACAAGTTTCAAGAAGATTTTGAAAACTTTTTGTTTCGTTTCGTAACAATGGACGAAACATGGGTCCATCATTTTGATCCCGAGACAAAACAGCAATCTTCGCAATGGAAACGGCCATCATCACCGACCCCGAAGAAGTTTCGTGCCGTGGCAACGGCTGGCAAGGTTATGGCCTCAATATTTTGGGACTCAGAAGGGATATTGTTGATTAATTACTAGGAGCGTGGAACCATTATTACAGGCCAATATTATGCAGCTTTAGTTCCCAAGTTGAGGAATGCCATCAAAGAGAAAAGGAGAAGGAAACTTCGAAGGGGCGTGCTGTTTCATCGCGACACGCACCCGTTCACAGGTCGGCAGTTGCGATGGTTGCCATTCAGGAAGCTGGCTTCGAATTGGTTGACCACCCAGATCTGGTGCCTAGCGATTTTTACCTGTTCCCCAAATTGAAAGAATACTTAAGGGGAAACAGGTACGAAGACGATAACGAGGTGATGGATGATGCCGTGGAGAGCTTTTTGCAGGACCAAGACAAAACTTTTTTTTTGAAAGGGATTGTAGCCTTGGAAAAGCGCTGGACTCGATGTGTAGCGAGATTCGGAGACTATGTAGAAAAATAAATTATTAAGTTATCAATAGTCATTATATTCTATCACATTCTCACTACTTTTTGATCCCTCCTCGTATGTTTCCTTTTTAAAACTGCATAAAAAAAATTTCTTCGTAAAAAATAATTACAGGCATTGAGTTGAGACGGCGCGTCGTAGTAGCGGCGCACGGCGCCCACACTACCCCCTTGTATCCATGGTCAACGGAGTGTGAATATACCTAATATATTGCTCTTGCATAACTTGCATTATGAACCATACAAGGGTGTTAGGGATCATCCAGACTCAACATGATTATTAATTGAAGGCGCAGAAATAAGTCGACATAGAAAGCTGCCGCTTATCCCGCCAACTTGTTAATGTAATGTTGTTGGGTCATAGGCATAGCATAAATAATGATACGATTAATGTACGGTGCAAGCGCATTGTACATTTCTTGAGCGTTCAGCAATTTATTATTGTGTTTTCCATATAATATGTATTAGTGCAGCATTCAGCGCAGTGCAAAAACTATTATTATCATTCTTGTTTTTTTTTTAGTTTAGTGTTGAAATCCATAACTTTGCTGTTTTAAAGGTTGTGTTTAGAAGGGGCACTATCTCCATAAATATTTCCGGTTTATTACCAAGTAGGTACCTACCATTGGGGAGTCAAATACACGCACAGAAGACGAATTTGTCCGTGTGGTGACGGACTAAGAACACAAGTATCACCACCCCATTCTTTCCCACGGGTGTCGTACGAGGCGACTAAGGGAAGTAAGCAATTATCATCCATTGCATTACTGGTGGTAGGGCTGGGTACCAAATGGGAGTACTCACTTGCTATCAGGCCCGAGCGAGTTGGTACCACCATCTTCCGTGTGACCGACCATGAAGCACATCGGTGTTTTGGTTATAGCAGGAAATAGCCGTTTATTATTTAATTTCATGTCTGTGAAATGAAATGGTGAGCGACGGCTTGACAATACTCTCGGTATACTTGAATCCATGAGCGACGGTTACCATTTACCATCAGATGGGCTGTGGCTCATCAGCCACCATACGTAATGAATAAACGAAAATAAGATAGTTTTAAGGACATGTTCAGTGTCAAAACGATCGTATCATTACTTATGTGGGTACTAATCCAACATTATACTAAGTAGGTAGGTACAACTTATATCTACTTAGGATGTAACAAGCAATTTATGTTCTAGATTTCGACAATACAAATTACGAACCTACGTAGGTTCTTATGATAAATAAATTTAGCAACAGTATGAAAGAATAAGAATTCATTTACATAACATTATTAGCTACATTTGTGCGTTTACAATTAATTAGATATACCTAGGTAAGTATAATTAAATACATTACATTGTTCATTTCATTGGTACCTTTCAGATAACCTACATACAATTACTATTACAGAGAAAAAATATATTTATATATATTTTTAGCATTTGACATGTTTAGCACTATACATTACCTACACTTTGTGTTTAAGAAAAAAAAAACCAGCCAAGTGCGAGTCGGACTCGCGCACTAAGGGTTCCGTACCATTGACTAGGTAAACAACATTACACTATTGTAATTCTCTGTAACCATGGTGTTTGGCTGTTACCAAATTTTGCAAGTAAAATTTGACTCATTTCGTGGTTTTCAACTTAGATGCGCATAACGAAACAGTTTTAAATGTAAGGAATTATGTTACCATTAGTCATTCGAGGTAACTGTGCGCAGTGGGTAAGCGTGCGCAATCGCATATATTTAGGACTAAAATGAATGGGTTTGCGCACTTTTACCCACTGCGTACATATGACTCTAAATAGGCGCCATCGTAGATGAATTTTTATAGTGTTAATTCCATCAGCTTTTTAAACTTTTATTATTATCTGTAAGGGCTAAGAATAAGGCGTAAGGGCGTAAGAATTAGGAAGTAATATAAAGGAAGTGGTGCTAACAATTACTTGATAGGTAGGTATGTAGGTAGCAGGACCGCCCACTCTTGTTTATGATTTTCAATTAAGTACCTATCTACTTACTTTTCAGACAGTTTAGATAATATGGGAGCCTCCCTTAAATAACTGTTTTATTTTAATTTAGGTAATTCTTTATTTTTAAAGTGTGAATATTTAGTTATATATTATAACTAAATATTCTGTGAATATGAAATATTGCATTTAACTGTTGCCGTAATCAATATCGAACAAAAACGAGTAAAAAAATCACGTTTGTTGTATGGGAGCCCCCCCTTAAATATTAATTTAATTTTCATTTAATTATTTATTTTTAAAGTTAATATACAACTAAATATCCTGTAAACATTTCAAACATCTACCTGTTGTTGTTATCAATAGCGAGCAAAAAAGGGCGATAAAATCACGTTTGTTGTATGGGAGCTCCCCTTAAATATTTTTTTATTTTATTTTTAGTATTTGTTGTTATAGCGGCAACAGAAATACATCATTTATGAAAATTTCAACTGTCTAGCTGTCGCCGTTCTTGAGATACAGCCTGGTGACAGACGGACGGACAGACAGACGTTGTATGGGAGCCCCCCTTAAATATTATTTTTTTTGTTTTTAGTATTTGTTGTTATAGCGGCAACAGAAATACATCATTTGTGAAAATTTCAACTGTCTAGCTATCGCCGTTCTTGAGATACAGCCTGGCGACAGACGGACGGACAGACAGACGTTGTATGGGAGCCCCCTTAAATATTATATTTTTTTTTGTTTTTAGTATTTGTTGTTATAGCGGCAACAGAAATACATCATTTGTGAAAATTTCAACTGTCTAGCTATCGCCGTTCTTGAGATACAGCCTGGCGACAGACGGACGGACGGACAGACAGACAGCGAAGTCTTAGTAATAGGGTCCCGTTTTGACCCTTTGAGTACGGAACCCTAAAAATTACAAACATGGTAAAAAAAATGGTTTTTATTTTAATTTAAAGTAAAAACAATATACATTACTTTAATATACGATTGTAAATACCTACCTACTAACATAATTATGTATTAGTAATAATAAATTTTCAGTAAAAACGAAATCGAATCTTCCACAAAAATATCACTATTTCATAATACGAGAACAATTTAACTCAAGTAACTAAAGTTTAAAAAGATATCACAAACTTATAACGTTTTACGCCTTATTAAATTAAAAGAGTTGTATAGATATTGGGCGAGTAAATTATAATATAATTTAGTTAACACAATGGGGCTCATACAATACGACCTCATCATACGATAATTTTTTTATATAGGTAAGCTAACGATTCTTAGGGTACGGAAGTGATGTTTTCCGCGCAAATGTATTTATCTAATAACTTATACCAAAGCTAGATAAAAACCCGACTAAGTCATTTGGGACTGCTGGCTCAAACATTGTTATTGAACGAAATTGCAAAGGAGGCTTGAAAAAAATATTTTTACATTTTATATAATATATACAAGGCTAGCTTATAAGCTTTCTAACACAATGCTACGACAGTTCGAAGGCCGTACTGTGAATGCCTAAACTTTTTATCATATAAGGTAAATTTACGCCATTACCTCAGAGCACAGGGTCCCAGAATAGGCCCTTGTGGGTTCCCTTTGTTATATTATACAGCTTTAACAACTTGTCATGCTCATTTTAATGCTATTTTCGAGATCAAGACGTTCAATATAATAGCAATATATAGAGATATATGTATAATTAAATATGCGGCGCATTAATATACCTGTACTATTTTTACACATATTGATGAATATATCAAAAGGGTACTTAAAATTACATTACAAGCACTTCATGTCAGCTTTATCACACAAAATATATTACTGCATTTACTATGGCTTCAATATTTAACTATGTTACTAAAATATATTTAATAGTGTGTACACCTTACTAAATGCAACTTACAAACTATTTTTGTATTCTTATTCGATCTTTAAATTCCTTTCACCTGTATTCAACTCTGGTTGAAATTTAAAATGTTTAGGGACAACTAGGTAAGCCAATTAAAGTAAGGTATTTTTATACAACGCAGAACCAAAACTACGATGAATAAAGTCTTAAGGTGCAAAATTATAGATAACACAAGAGCATCTTCAGGTATTTTAGAAGTCAAAATTTCAGAGACGTATAATCATAAAACAAGTTTAGTGTTGTCACACCTTTTGTATAGAGGTTGAAACTGACGAAAAATGTTTCAATTATGTCTATGTGCCAAATGCTTTTCAAGAATGTTTTAGGTTTTGTCCATCATATAGTCTTATATCAGATTATCTCCCATTCACTATCCAAATTATCATCAGGGGAGATCAGAGATCTATCATTGAAACCATTCCGTTTTACATCTAACTTCAGTTCAATATTGCCTAAATTCCAGTTATTAGGTATTTGAACAACTTTGGGCACTAAATCTATAGGATCAGGGTTCTTCATTGGAGTTTTTATAATTTTTGGTTTTTCTGTGGTTACTTCTGGTACTTGGTGGATGTCGATTCTTTTGAATATCGGTGGTGCCATTTCAGTGATTTCTTCGGAATCCTCTTTTGGAGTGACAATGCTGAGAGATTCTAGGTTCAACATTTTGGCTAGCTTTTTTTCTTTTTCTTCAATTTCTTTCTCAAGCAGCTCATCGTTAGCTTCAGTTATTCTGCTGGAAATGGAATAAAGTAACACACAATGACTATTTTATTGTTTTTATTGTTAAAGACTAATGTAATCATATTGTCATTAACAGGGTGCCATGCCAGCATGAGGCCCATATGCACATGGTAAGCGTATAGAAGTCGGCTAAATCTGGGGCATAACTCGCGCTTTAGTAACTCTGTTAAGGAAAAGAGAAAGGACTCCCGAACGAAAGAAAATAGAATTAATATTACCTACAGCTATTTTACACCAATATTCTCTTGGTATATCTCTGGTTAAGTAAGCGCACATGTTTTTATTCATTTGAAATACTAGTAACTTTTGAGGGTCGAGGCAGGTTACCTTCTTGGTCTAATAGTAAATTGTGCACCTTACTACCGAGAGATCATTACAGAAAATTTCTGTACTTATTAGCAAGTTGGCCAGAAAGCTGGCGGCATAAGTTTGCGCATCGGTAATAATACGCAAATACTTTTGTGGGATTGCTGTCCCATCCGTTTGAGACTTCTGAAAAAGGAAATTGTGAACAGCAGCTTAGCAAATTTCTTAGTATTATGAGCTCATGAGCGCGGTTACCACCATCATAATCTGTCACCATATACATTTCATTAACAATCGCCAAGTCGCAATTGGTTAATGTAATTGAGATGAAGGAGAAATCCGTAGAGATTGACTAAGGCGCCAGAAATGTAATTAGCAAAAAATAACTACCTACATTCATTTATTTAATTATTAAATATTTACCTGATTTTTAGTATTGAAATAGCATGCGAGATACGGATACCTGCGAAGATACGAAGATAATTGTACGATTTATTGTATGGAGCTACAAGTATAGGTACTTACCTATAAATACTCATGTCCATGACACAGGGACTTGTGTAACTAATGTTATCGATAGGCTTACGCACAGGAGTCGAAAGTCTTGGCGTACTCCCACCAGAACTGCCATCTCTTCTGCTACTTCTACTTCTTCTACTGCTATGAATCAACTCATCGTCGTACTTCTTCTCCATGATACTATTATACAACTTCAATTTTTTCTGAAGTTCTTCGGTTTTAACTCGCCTAATTTCATCTGCGTCACTCGATACATCTTTGAATTCGTTCACAATCGATTCTAAGACATTGCCCGAAATATCGAAAGGGAGATGTTTGATGGGAGGCAGTTCGAAGCATTCCTCAGCGCTAGCAATGGTACCCGTCTCGACTGAATCATTTTTAGAAAATATCGATATTGGTTGTTCTAATACACTAGTGATGTATGGCACTGTTTGATCGATGTGTGTGAAATCTCGGACTGTGTTCACAGCTTGCTGGATGGAGATCGTCAGGGATTTCGTCATTAAATTCAGCGGTTCGTCTGTCAACAGAAACATCTTTGTGAGAACAGCTCCTTTTTTCAATTAAACTTACCTACTGTAGTATTTAATTCCTGAACTCAATAGTAATATTAATTATATGATATAGTTAATAAAGTTTTAAGTATGTACTTACAACAGTTTCTAAATTTAGGATTGCTTTATATAAGAGTAAATGCCAAATGCATTTTATGATAACATCTGGTTATTTCTGCAAAAATAGTGATGTCCGTTGAAACAAGGGTATTTCAAGAAATTGCAACAGTGAATTATTTTCACTTTTACCATTACTAATAAAAAATATGGAAATTGACTATGGCAATAAACCTCTTTAATATATAAATTTTCAAGCTTTGATACATCTACTTCAATAGTAGAATATTCTTTCCTTTTTTCTATATAGAGTTACAATTAATTTATCCACATGATGACGTCTTGCACATCAACACAATTTAATAAAATTAGGGTAAAGTTTACTTAATGCATGAAGCAACAAAACGTTAATGGCAACAGCAATAATATAACTAGCAACAAGCAACACAAAGCCATTGCTCATATACATAAATATACAAACAAAGCAAGGTGGAAACAAAATAAAAATGCCAATATAATTGTACAAATGTATATTTATATATAAGTACAATGGCCATGCAGAACATTTGCTTACAAACCATCAATAAAAAAAATAAAGACGCCTCTAAAATAAACAAAAGAAAGGGCCACTCTTGACACCGGGGCCCTTTTAACACTTGTGCAGGATTTTCTGAATGTGATAAATTTGTTAAGTCCCTCATGTGCCCCAATACTAGAATATTTGTGGACATGTTGGACTTTACAATTTACGTTTTTTACATATTTGTAACATCTAAAAGTAAATATTAGTATACTTTATCATGACAAAAAAAATTGACCAAAATTGACACCCAGTTTATGCAACCATACAAGAAGAAGACTTCTTGTATAGTGTGTCAACTCACACAATAAGTACAAAAATTCTACAGGATTTATAAAAAATACCAAAGTACTAATTAAAAAAAGTTTTTTAGCATTTCTTTTTGCAAGCAAACGTCCCAAAATATATAAAAATATAAATCATTGTCAAAAATATAATTACATGCGGAATACAAATGGAAGTGCAATGGAATAAAATACATTTAACACTACTCAATAAATAGAAAGTTACAATTACAACGCCCGTGCTACACTAACTTCAATACCAACATCGCGATAATTATTGCGTTAACGCGTTAAATTAGGTGGCCACACTAGAACGTTCAATCTCTTTGATGTACCGCTATTGGAGTTATAGTTTATCGTTAAACGACAACGACAATGTGAATGACGGTGTCGAATTTTTGCGATATGTCGTCCATACCATACCAACGTGTCCATCCTCGCGATAATTAATGGCGTTTCACTTTAGTGTGGCCCGAGCATAAGCAATAACATTATTTTATTATTTAGGTATTGGTATCCACCTACTAGGAGAAGTGTCATTTCAAAAGAGCTTAATAATCATTTTAATTAAAACTTTTTTGTAATTTAATTTGGTCGCATCTCCACATTCACAATGATTTTATGTTCGTTTTAACAGCTTATTTACTCTAAAATTTTCTACAAAAACAACATTATATTCTGCGTCAAAGGGAATTAGGAACTCCATTATTTTTGTCCGTTCAGTACCTCCAAATTCTTGACTTTATAAGCCCTTTTGAGATGACACTCCATAAATTATTGTAAAAATCCGAAAAAAAAAAAAAATTATTCCGGTCAATATTTTCAAAACAATAGTTAGCAATAATTACTAATAAAAAAAAAACACCAAAGCAAATTTGGAAGTAGCAATCTATTCTAGAAAATAAAAAAAATATTGTTCAATGAAAGTATATCCTAACGTAGCTACGGAATCTTTAGATAAATTAGAATAGTTTTTATTAAACATAATACAAACTATTTTTTTTCTATATGTACTCTTTCTAGTCTGTGCAGTGAATGCTGCGGCAGTGAGGTTTATAGTTACAGCGTGCAGCAAATATCCTACCCATATCTTAGCTACGCACATACCTCGTACGTATTTTGATATGAATAACACAAATGTTATATTATTACAAAAAAGGGTAACTTTTTTATTGCTTATAGTGGCGAATCAGCTTTCTGATGGTAAGTGGTAACTCTCCTTGGACATAAAAATAAGAGCCCACAACACAGGTATCTAAACGACTATGCCATCTTCACAATGTCTGCCGGAAGATTTAACTACTTGTATACAATTTGCTAAGTATAATTATTATATCTTTGTTTAATTTACATGTTATATCTTAAAAAATATATTGGTTTACACATTTTGGTATTAATAAGGTCTGACTATATAACGAATAAAGTGATTACTGACTGGAGACTGATGTATTGCATATATTGATATGGTCTCGGGAACTCTATTTAAAACCATGGGATTCATCGTCATTTAGCACCTAAATATAGGATGATTGTATTTTTTTTTAAGCAGAGGCTTAGGTTCTTGCTTAGAAATAATGTTTTTCCAGGTTACCAGTGATAAATTAATAGGAATAAATATTTTAGAGTCCAGATTTTTATAACATATTCCAGAATTTATAATTAATGTCGGACAATATTCTAGTTAAAAAAACAGTTGTAAGTAAATTTGATATCTTAAACTAAACTTAAAATTAGTATAACTTTATAATATATTAGTAACAATATCTGATTAAGGTACAGAATAGATTTTTATCTTAAATCTATATTAGTTTAATTCCCATATAGGGTGCGTAAGCACATACTATCTTCATACAGATAAAACTAATTAATATAAAACTGTTGTGTCAGATTGTTTGTCCGCGATGAACTCCTAAATTAATGGACCGATTATAATGATTTTTTTCACACTGCCAAGATGGAAACAACGGGCTGTTTAAGAAAATACATTCACAAACAAGAGTGCCTTCCTTTCCGCGTATCGCATCGATGACAAGGGGAACGAAATTCCACTGAAGAGAAATATGAGGTCCTTTTTAAGTCACAATGAATTATTTGCTAACTAATAAAAAAAAAATATTACTCTACGTAAGTAGGTAGATGGTCTAGATTTTATAAAAAAAACGTAGCATCACGCCTGTGTTCCCCGAAGGGGTAGGCAGAGGTGTATATACATACCCACGGTACGCCAGCTATGTTTATAGTCCCACGTAATAGCGGGCGTACACGGGCCTTATGTGCCCGGTAGACGGCAATAGGCTCGCCCCCTATTACGTGGGACTATAATATAAGGGCTACTGAGATTTTTTCTTTTTACTAAAAACTCAATAAAACTGCCCGAGGATCGAACCCGAGACCTCATGATCAGCAGTCGCTCATACTACCGCTGCACCACAGAGGCAGTTAGCTAGTCTAGATTTCGTGATGTAATATTCTCATCACCACTTTTTGACGCGGAGTGGGAGGAGTCAAAGACATCAGAATTCAGCCTGACGTATTTATACATCAAAGGAGTTTTAAAACAAATCGTCGCCAATCCAGTTTTTTGTGTAAAATTTTGTACTAGCAGCAATATAGCTGCCTAATAAACGTTATGTAACCTCTGAATAATTATTCAGTGTTTTGTCTTTGTCACTAATATGACAGTTTGACGTTGAAAGAACGGAACAAAATACTTAATAACTATTCGGAGCTTATACAATGTTTATTAGTAAGGGGGTAGAGGTTTGGCCTGAGAAGATCTCAGTCGTCTCGTGACGACGGCTGCTGAAACGCACTTGAAACTTCGTGTGATCAGTAATTAGTTAGTTAGCGTGCAGTTAAATATGAGTGGTTTCTCGTATGCGAGTCTCCGTAAATCCATTTATCGTGAGTAATTTTAAGCTTACGGCTATGATCGAAACATTTACGCGAACTGTATTTATTGATATCTTACGCAGATTTTGATCTGTATTTTAGCAATTGACACGATCTAACTACTACTAAAAACAAATTATTTGTAAATGTGGAAAAAGAGAACTTTACTGTAAGCAGGATTCGAACATGCGTCCCTTGCAATCCGGGGAAGTGCTCTAGACCGCTAAGCCATCGCAGCCGCTCGCAGTAAAGTTCTTTTTTTTCCACATTCACAAATAATTTAATCTTACACAGATATTGTATTCAGATGATTATAATCGTATCATCCATGTGATATCTCTCAGACTATGAACACGAATTATTGTACCATACTTAATTTACAGTCATCAAGAGACATTATAGTCAACTGAGGTCAATCATTACTTATCAACTACTTAAAATTTTTTTTTCTAAATTCGGAATGTTAATTTTAAGTACTATACTCTCATACACATAATTATATCGACTATGAATTTACAACATGGCCGACACTATAAGATTGCAGCTTCTAATAACTAAAATCTGAGACAAATTTTAGTAAAAAAATCATCAATAGACATTTTATATTATTAGTAAAAAACTTTAAAAATACATACGCTACGATAATATATTGACGTAAAATATTTAACTCCAATTAGAACACGTTGCTAGTTCAGTGTCGATATAAACAATGATTATAGTACAATGGCACTAATAACAAATATAATAATTTTAAATCCTAATAAAATTTAGATTAAATCTAAAGTATCTAAGTACCAAAATATTCGACTTAGAATAATATAGTGCGACCAAGAGTTCTTGATAATTTACCGGTAAAATATCTCGACACTATCGATCTACTCAGATATAAAAAGAGAAATAGAACTTATTTGGAGCACGTTCCACATGGCATTCACAACGCTGAATACAAAATCCTTAAGCCGTTCCACTGGACGACCGGGGCAAAAACGTCGTAGATGACGTCATTATTATCACTAACACTAAGCTCACGGCCCATCATTGTAACGAAGTAAGCGTTGAGAAAACTACAAATACGACGTTCCGCTATAACGAATGAAACCACTGAAGGAATGTAATATGGTTCCGGCAACCCACCAATAAAGACGGAGAGACGGCACTACAGGGTAGTGCCGTTCGTTGCCCCGAACGACGGCGTGCGGTTAGATAAATTTTTTCCCGCCTAAACAAAAAAAAAATGTTTGCGAATGAAACGTTTACAAGCAAGTGGAACTGGAAATACTGTCTTGAGCGTAATGGTTGTGAACATCACGTGGACCAGAGTGTTAGTTTTGACTAATTTGAAGTTATAAAGTAAGTTAAATTGCTTTTTACTACGGATGTTTACATCGTCAGTAGTTTAAGTATTACTTTTATATTTTTTTGCTGGTACAACCTTGTAAAATAAAATAGTACAACAAACAAAATAAATTTAAGTACATTCAGCTGCTTAGCTATCCGGAATTATTTAAAAAATATACATAAGATTACAATATAAACGGGAAAAAAATACTGTTTTTTTTTTTTAGAAAAGCTAAGGAATAATCTTTCGTAGGGGACTTTACAAACACACTACAGTGGAATCCGTTTATAATGACATCGCAGAAACATAACAAACACGTCATACTAAGCGGATGTCACACAAAGCATTTTGTAGAAAATAAAGAATCTCCTATTTTTGTTATTTTAATAGAGAGAAACAAAATCAATTACCCACCGAGACTCAAACAATAAAAGCCATGCACGCGCCTAACGTCGTCGGGTATCACGTGACTCTCTCGAACACTGCCGAAGGTGTTAGGAATCATGCCGGTCACTATAACTGGACGCTATTTAACAAAAATTGGTCACAATAAGCGACATGTCACTATAAGCGAAGTCATTATATCCGACTTAGTTATAAAGAATTTTATATGAAAACCAAACTTTGCTGTGTAATTACGTCATAATAAGCGGTTGGTCAATAATAATAATAAACGGATTCTACTGTACTTAATGGACCTAAGGCACACCCAGACTCAAAACAACCATTTGTGGATCACACAAATAATTCTCCTGTGTGGGAATCGATCCCATGGCACTCGGCACGGGAGGTCAGTATTTAAACTATTCCACAGTCTGTGCAGTTAATAATGATACTCTACTACCTATCTAGGTCAATCGCACTACTTTTAGTAATGTTTTAATTTTGCATATTGATATTTTTATATAAATGCAATCTTAATTACGGTAACGTGTATATAAAACTTAATAAATAATATTTTGTATAATCACTAACACTATATAACAACCTTTATTACATTTATAATAGGTCAGTATTTGTCAATTTAAACATGTTTTTAGGTCGTCCAATATTGATGATCGTAAGTTGGCTCGCTATACACGGGCAGTTTAAACCTGTCTATTGCAAGCAGACTATCTCAAAAAATTACAGCAAGAGTACTTGAAAATAATTCCTCAATTTGTCAAAAAGACAAGTTCAGGCTGCTCGTATACAACCTCTTAAACTTAATTTAATCGTTTTTTTAGCTAACTTTTGTTAGTGTGTATCCAGCCTAAAGTATGCAAAATATAGCACATATTATTTAAAATGAAAGCACCATGACTTCATAAAAAAAGTTTTTAAATATTATATTGTTATTTAAAATATACATATAAAAATTAAAAACATAAATAATAATATACATTATTATTTAAAAACTTAAATTGTTAAAAAAATATGTAAAAGCATGTCAAAAAATCGTCTTTTTACTAATATTAAAATTATAATTAATAAAAATGGAAGAATCAAGACATGTATTTTTATGCTATACATTTCGTTAGAACGGAACAAATAGTTTTGTTGTTGATTTACGGAAGAATGTTCTAAAGTACATAATAAATACAGGAAACGCGTATATGCAGTAAAGGTAAAATAAAAACGTATATAAATAAAATTATAGAATTATGTATGTGACCTTTAGTCTACCATGCAGTATATAGTGTAAATAAAATTATAACATTCACAAGCCGGGTTATTGTGCACTAAGTATATAATATAGACCCAACAAACACAACAATACTATCAACAATCACATAATGTTTATTATTATATAGGTATTTGAATAATTTCACAGATCTGACAATCCTAACCTTTCAAAATATTTCATGAACAAATATTTGAATTAATTCTTTGAATAACATTTAGAACATTTTATAAATTGGCATTTGAAATATTTCAAATACTTTTAGGATATTTTGTGGAAAGGTATTTAATACTTCATTAATCTATTTAAAATAAATCTTTGTGTCAAAATATTTCATAGACAGGATTTAAAAAGTGAAGGATGTATCTAGCGCAGCTTTCTCTTTGTTTTTATGACCATGAAAGCTAAGTTCATCAGTGGAGTTCTTCATTATATTTTAAACATTTTTAAATCTGTTGGAGTTTGTGACAGGATTTCAAATGCTCCCCATGACGTCCCGCCAAAAACTCCAAAAAAGTCAACAGTGTTGAAAGTCAAAAAATATTTACGAAATTAGATTAACTATTTCAAAGTCCGAAGACAAGAGTTCATTCCCCATAGACGCGTAATATTTATTTTTATTATTTATCTGCAAATCAAGCGTTTCCTGTATACTACAATTTAATGATACAATAGGAATGGTGCTATGGAGTGTTGTGTTTGGCGAACAGACCTGTGGCGAGGGCGGCGGGCTCCGGCGAGTGTGCCAGCCGCACCAGAGACCTGGGGCCCTCTAGCACGAAGATCTCCTCCTTATTCACAGATACTGACAGTATTCTGAAACAAAAAGGTGTAACCAAAGAGTTTAAATTTGATCTATCTCAACATTTATGATGCGTTTGACGTACAGAAGAACACTACACAGTAATTGCTCATTATTCCACTTTACATAATTGATCATAGTTATGCCAAATTATACTGCATAAAATCAAATTCGACAAAATAGCGTTTTATGTATTTGAGAGCTACAAATATAAGTATCAACTAAGAGCCATCTGACAACAAAAAAATTAAACTATGTCAAGAAAATATCGAAAACTATTAAAAAAAATGACCGCAAGCCGATAAAGTAAATAAAATTCCTTAATCCAGGGTGTTGTCTTAAAAAAATACTACATAATAAATGTTCAAACCATTAGGTTCACGGTACCTTCTAAGTTCATCAACGACTGCAACGGTGGTAAGCGACCGTGGGTCTAGTATGTACAGTATATGTTCGTTATGTGAGACTAGGAAGTGTTCGCGGAACACGTGCAGTGGTCCCAGATTGTATTCCCGCTGAGAGTGGGAATGTTTCTGTTGGCTCGGGTTGAGCAGCTCCGCTATCGTCAGTGGGTTGGATATAGCTTCCTGTGAGAAAAATAACAAAAATATACTACTGAAAGGAAAATCTGTAATACTGTGATCTGGAAATAAAATCTAATTCAAAAGCAAGAAGAGGTTTAGCGTTTTTTATTGTTAATGGTGGCAGACGAGTCACCCCACCAAATGTTGGACTGCAGAGATGGCGGAGTGTTGTGGGTTCGATTCCCACACAGAACAACTCTTTGCGAGATCCACAAATAGTTGCTCTGAGTCTGGCTGTACTTTGTGTCCGTGAAATTGTATGTTTGTAATGTCCCGTGATACAAGGATTATTCTTAAGTGCAGCGTTGTATTACAAAAAAAAAACACGGCGGTGCTTATTCTTTCAAGCGGTTAACGACACACTCAGTTCCGATAACGAGTACTTCCACTTGATACCCAAAACTACTACCGGTGTTGCAGTGGGTGATAAGATCATGATTAGAGGAAATTTATATGCAATTTGAGGTAAGACTGCATTACAGACAGATAGTTAACATACAGTGTGTTAATTTATATGGGTAAGCATATCAAATGCTAAAAAAATATATAAAAATATTTATAGGGCTGCATCAAATATTTGGTAAGAATCTTAATTGTAAAATTAAGCTTAGCTGGTCGGAATAATATGTGCAAATACTTTCGACAGACGGCGCAGGCGTCATCCAAGACGTTAAGAATTTAATGTATTATCGAAATTCGCAGTCCTGAGCAATTGTCACGATGGTTGAATTGGCAAAGCATCTGGGACGGTATTCCAGGAGATGCAAGTTCAAATCCTGCTCATGACTTATATTTTCGATTTCACATTTTCACACTTTGTTTTATCATATTCTGGTAGCACTAGTGATGTATATCACTTCGCTGGGGCATAGTTTTGTTTGTGATTGTGTGCGGAGTTGATATCATGTTGATGTGGCGCGTACCTTGAACAGCAGCGTCTGCAGCACGTCCCCGTGCGCGTCGGCGCGCCACAGGCGCAGGCCGGGCCGCGCGCAGTACGCGGCCGCCGGCCCGCCGCGCGCGTACGAGTACTGGAACACGGCGCCCAGCGCGCACAGGCTGCGGACGTGTTACTGATGCAACCGTTTGCCTGTATTCTATGCTGTTGCTTTAGCAATAGCCGCCCGCCATTAAGTAGGCCCTATACTTGTTTGTCACAATTGTAGTACGTATCAAAAAATTAAATTACTTGCACATGCAGCACCATTAACGTAATAGAAGTGAAACTTTTCACTAACACGTTAGTCCGGCTCGAAGGACCAGAAAAGTTAACCACTACCATAGTATAAGGAAAGAAGTACGTTCTCTCAGACTCCGTGCGCGCGATAATTACCTACGCACGCAAGGCTGGTCACTTTTAGTTTATTCAATCGTCATAAATACGGAACTAGTTTTTATATATACAAAATTAAAATAAATTGTCTAGAAACTTAGGCAGAACATCAGGGATCCTTAATACAAAGTTTCTCAATTATATGTTTTTATGCATAGAACGGGAGCTGAGTATATTTTTTTGCAATGATATAATTTTTTAGTGTTGTGATTTGAAAAGATCCCGTCTATATGTCATCCAAATACAATACAGTATTTTCTTTTCCGATATGTAGCCATCTTTGAGCTTGAATGAATAAATACCTCGGTATTTTAATTTACCTCTCGAGGTAGCGACGATCAACGAAGCCTGGGCGCACGGCAATACGTACGAAACGCCGGCGCAACCATAGCGGGCGCACATTTAGCAATTTTAAATTTTGTTATTATTTGCGTGCGGCGACTCGTAGGTACTGGCACGCACACATGCAAACCACGCTCGGTTCGTTTGTATGAAGATAACCTACTTCTTTCCTTATACTATGCCACTACTCTTGTTGTTCATTACAAATGTAACACACAAGTTCATAGTCCGAAAACTACGCTAACATGAAGTGAACTGTATCTACTGAACACGTGTGGCCATCTTATTAGCTCGACAGGCACAAATCAGTTAAGTCGCACGAAACAAAATTTAAATCAGTACAGATTTATGATTGAACCGTACAGCTATAATCAAACAATCACAGGAAACACACATAAATAATCCCTAAATAACGATTATACAGCGTCTGACACGTAGATCTACAATACACGCGCGTAACTCTACATAATAATATTTGTAAAATATAATTTCGTTTCATTTTGCGCGTAGCCTACAGTGCATTATTTTTTCTACGTGGGTAGCAAACAAGCATATGGCCACCTAAAATGCTAAGAGGTTACCGTAGCCTATTGAAGCTAGTAACACTACATATAAGAAAGGGCTTCTCCCATGGGATTCGTAGGTACCTACGACAACACATTATAATATAAAACTATTTTTACAGTATTTTGATATATATTTTTAGCACGACATGCTCAGCTACTTTTAAAGTACAAATTATTATTTGTGAATGAGGAAAAGGGAGTACCATAGCTCAGTGGATTAGAGCACTTCTCCGGAAAAGAAGGGACGCAGGTTCGACAAAAAAAAATTGCTTCACGCCTGTATTCCCCGAAGGGGTAGGCAGAGGTGTATTACACACCCACGATTCGCCAGCTATGTTTAAGTTCCACATAATAGCGGGCGAGCCTATTGACGTCTACCGGGCACATTTCCAAACTCCGGGATGCTACTGAGAATTTTTCTTTTCTCAATAACATTGCCCGGTCCGGGGATCGAACCCGAGACCTCATGATTAGTAGTCGCATACACTACCACTACACCACCGAGGCAGTTCGATTCCCGCTCGTACTAAAGTTCTCTTTTTCCTCGTTCACAAATAATAATTTGTATTTTTACAGTATTTATAGCTATAATGTCTCAGCGTCCATTAGGTAATGCTGTAAAGTATAGAAAATATCGGGATTGTCAAAAACATATACAAACATGATATATTCCGTAAAATTTGTTTTATTCCATAATATTAATGTTTATACCTTTTCCGCTCCTTCTTGCCGAGTTGATTGACGGCCCATTTCGCGTCCCTTCGCTCGCAGACAATGGTCCGGTACATCGACGACACCAGCAAGCAGTTCTGGTAGTAACTCATCTGAACTATCTCGTGCTCCTCGTTCACTATTTCCATTGACTTGCATAGGTGCTGTAATATTAGTATAAGGCTTTAGGTAGCCTCCCACACATAAGCAACATAACCCACATATTAGTTCACTATGTTATAAATATAAGTAGCTTTAAAAAATTAAAAAACACGCTTTTATAGCACATTGAACTAGAAAGTGAGTCTTTGTGCCATCTTTTTCGTATATATCAAATTCAAATTCAAATTCAAAAATATCTTTATTTCATAGGCCTATTAAATAGCACTTAAAATCGTCAAGAATACACTAATAATCAACACGAGCGCCTGAGGCGAGTGCATCCGCAATAACAAAGTGGCGATTGCAATCGCCACAAGCGGCCGGATTCCGAGTTATATATCGAAAACCCCACGCTTTTTTCACAATGATACTAATATTTTTTGTTCATTATTATTTTTCTACCTATATTAAGAATTGTTGAAGTGAAAACTTCTTTTAGCGCGGTACGCTTATTTTTAGATGAGATAAAATCTCTGGACTCGCGCCACCGTTACGAGACGCAGCTATAGTGTGTTTTTGAATTATATTCCTGTGTCTTCTAGATGGGGCAGAGGGCTTTCACAATGCGCCGCCATCCCGTTCAGTCTTGAGCTTCGCGCTTTAATTCACTCCAAGTCTTCCCTATGTTTTTCGCCTCTGCGATGATCGTCCGCCGCTAGGTTTGCTTTGGGCGGCCACGCTTACGCTTTCCTTGGGGATTCCAGTCTAGGGCTTGCCTCGGTATGTGATTAGGGTCCCTTCGGAGCGTGTGGCCGATCCAGTTCCACTTGCGGCGTTTGATCTGCTGTTCGATCGGGGTCTCATAGCACCGTTCCCACAGTTCTATATTGGAGATTTTCTCGGGCCAGTAAACACCAAGAATACGGTGAAGACAGCGGTTGATGGAGACCTGGAGCCGGTGCGAGATTTCCTTAGTAACCTTCCACTTTTCACATCCGTACAGCAACACGGTTTTCACGTTGGACCGGAATATCTTGAGCTTAACTCTCAGCTTCCGTGATTGCCATACAGGGCGCGGCTGTGCGAAGGTTGTTTTTGCCTTGGCGATTCTCGAAGCGATGTCCTCTTCAGCAAGCCTTTTTTTTTATTTAGGCGGGAAAAAATGTACCTAACCGCACACCCCGTCGTTCGGGGCAACGAACAGGGTAGTGTGTGGCCCTCACCCACTAAAGAAACCCGCCGTGTGCCGTCTCTCCGCTTGTGTTGACGGACCACTGGTACTGTGTTGGATCCCACTATTAGGCACGGGTATCCCCTCAGCCGTGTGGCCGGCTTTAGAATTGTAATGGGACTCGTAAGAGCCAACTGAGGGAATACCGGGGGAGTGGGCAGCAGCAATCCTTCGAGTATTAATAACATCCACTGCGATCGCCAACCCGCGGACCAAGCATGGCGATTACGGCACTATCCCCCATTCTTGGGGAGGCCTATGTCCAGCAGTGGACGTTAAAAGGCTGATGGATGGATGGATGGATCTCCTCATTGTGAGAGGGATTAGACCATAGTCTACCACGTTAGTCTAATGCGGGTTGGCAGATTTCACAAGACGTCGAGAAAATCTGTCAGACATGCAGGTTTCCTCACCATGTTTTCACCGAGCATCGATAAATTGTAAAGAAATAAACAAAAAATCCAAAAAATCTTGAAAATTCAGATGTGTGTACGAGGTCTGAACTTTGGACTGGGGATCGAACTCTATACTTTTATCGCTGGGCTATCACTGCTATGCTATAATTAGATAATAGTCTACTACACTCTATACAAATAAGCAAAATTGAACGTCAATTTGTTCTTTTTAAATAATTTTACCTAATGCTTATGAATGTTTATACGGTAAGTACTTACAACAAAAAAATAATATTAAACACAAAGTGAAAAATGTGAAATCGAAAAATAAGCCATCGTGAATTTTGTTTGTAAAGCCATGGGGCTTTACAAACAAAATTGACTTGTGGTCATCGTCTCTAAGTCAAAACCACTTCCATTCATTTTCTTCGACACAGTCTTTTATTGAAGAAGTCGGATGTGAGATAAACATCAAGAAATTTATACCTGGTATGAAAATGGTGTTAGAAAAGTTGAAAGAAGAACTGTGTCATTACTTCTCAATTCAATAGATATCGAAGAATACTGGGCAAAAGTGGAACTTAAATCCGTTTTTAAATGCAGCTATAAATGAGGCAAATTTGGCAACCAAGCTCAAAGAAAATCTGCTGGATTTATCTGCCGATGGGATGCTGCAGTAAGTCTGTCAATTTCGGCACCTTTTGGGTAAAAAGGAAATCAGAATACCCAGAATTAACAATGGAGGCTTTGATGTATTTGATTCTAGTTGCCACCTCGTACTTGTGCGAGTTGACATTTTCATCAATGGCTCAAATAAAAAGAGGAAATAAATTGTTTAAATTTGGAAAACGATTTAATTCTCAATGTAGCAAAAATGGATCCATGAAGGGAGAAATTGGTTAATGAAAACCAAGCGCAACCTTAGCATTGTTCTCACAAGTCTTTTTTTAATTTTTTGTTAATTTTTTGAAGAGATCTCAAAAGTTATTTCTATTTTTTTGTTTATTTGTATCAAACAAATGATAAATGTTTTTTACTTCATATTTTTCGTAATAAATCTTTATAAACTTTATTGTTATTTTATTATTGCAGTAGCTTTCCCAACCTTTTGCAACTCCGCTATAGAAGCTTCGCGACCCCCTAAAGAGGCCACCCACCCACACTGAAAAACACTGCCCTACACTAATTGTATAAATTAGAGTAGGGTATTGCCTGACACACAATATGTTATTTTTATATATATTTTTAGCATTTGACATGCTTAGCACTATACATTAAACACAAAGTGAAAAAAATGTGAAATCGAAAATAACAGTCAGGAGCAGGATTTGAACCTGCGTCACCCAAAGACGTTAAGTATGATGTGTTATCGAAATTAGCAGTCAGGAGCAATTGTCAGGATGGCTGAATTGGTAAAGCATCTGGACGGTATCCAGAAGATGCAGGTTCAAATCCTGCTCCTGACTGTTATTTTCGATTTCACATTTTTTCACTTTGTGTTTAATACACAATATGTTTTTAATATTTTTGTCTGTCTGTTTGTGCATCACGCATAAAATACTAAACGGATATTATTTTTTTTCAGCGCGTCTAGCTCACACAGAGTATTTTCAAGTCATGATAACAGCGTTATTATAACACAAATACCCAATTAAAAACGTAAATAACCTTGTCTCAGTGCATTGGCCGAGTTTTTTTATCATTTTCCCGTTATTTGTAGTCCTTGTAATAGACGGCGCTGCGATCGTATAACATAATGTCCTCTATCAAATTTTTTGATGGAAATTTATTTATGATCATATATGATTTTATGCATATCGGAACGTATAACAGAAAATTCAAATATCGAAAAAAAAAAATCACCGTTGGGGTCCGAAACGTCTACCGGTTTCAGCTTAGTTTTAAAATTTAAAAAATAAAAATATTTAAGACGCCAGGTGAGGGGAATCTCCCTGTGACTAACAAATGCGCTATCCATAGTTGTCAGGTATGTAATTATCTGTATATTATCAGTGAGGCTTTAGGTGAATAACCTCAGTACTGAATCATACCTACTGGCTACTATAAATATTCCCGTGTGACAGATTACGAATACAAATTGTGACTACAATCCTGCTCGTGAGTATTGTACGACAAAGAAAACAATATTATTTATCTTTGAAGCATCTGATATGTGTACTGTAGGTACTAAAGACCACTTTGCATGCCTATCATGTAAATCTATGTCTTAAATCGTTAAAACATAGATAAATAGTAATATTTAATAATTTGATACTAAAACATTGTTATTTACAATGTTTATATATATATACACAATATGTTATCACGTGATCACGAAAGCCATATGACGTCATGGACCGTGGTGGCCACAGAACATTTTTACTCTACGAGGTGGTGGCATATTAGACGTATAGTAACTTAAAAAGTATCTCTGTGGCATGGATATAAAAAAAAACTGTCAGAAACAAGAGACCGACGCACGATTATTGTTTACCGGTTTGTGACATATTGAGCCTTTTAGCGGGAATTCGAAAAATATTTTATTCATAAATTCTTTTGTTTTTGATGTGTTTATCTTTGGCTTATCTACGAAGAAAACAATTCCGAAATTAGGTGTCTTATGGCGTTAGCTAGCCGGGCCCTACCTTTTTTTTGTTAAAGCGGGAAAAAATGTTCCTAACCGCACACCCCGTCGTTCGGGGCAACGAACAGGGTAGTGTGGGGCCTGCACCCACTAAAGAAACCCGCCGTATGCCATCTCTCCGCCTTTATTGGCGGGCTATCACTATATAATAACTATGTTACATTCCCTCGGTAGTAGCTGGGCCCTACCTGCCCCAAGGCTTACGAGTGTCATCATCAGTTTCTGCCCTCAAACTATTGAAGCTTACGGAGTTTTTGTAGTTTATGAAGTAGCCAGGGGTGCAGGTACCACTGCATCGCCCTAATAATGATATGGTTTTATACAAGTTTATGCGCCCACAGAAGCGGCCCACGAAGATGAAATCGAGGCTTTTTATCAAACCGTAGATAAAGCTCTACAATTATCTGGAGAAAAAGTTGTAGTTATGGGCGATTTTAACGATAAAATAGGCCAACCGACACCTGAAGAGAAAAATTCGGATATGGCGAACGAAACACTAGAGGTGAAAGATTAATACAGTTTGCACTTGAAAATAACCCATCTATAATGAACACTTTTTTCAAAAAAATAGTAAACTACGGTGGACTTGGAGATCTCCTGATGGCAATACCAGAAATGAAATAGATTACATTCTAACCAACATATATAAAAACGTAGAAGATGTAAAAACCATAAATGTACTATTTCCATCAGATCATAGATGCTTAAGGGCCACTTTTAAGTTAAAATTAATTAAAAAATGCAGAACCAGCTATGTCAAAAACCCAAGAACCGCATTAAAAAACGACGAAGATATTTCAAGGTACCTAGAATCCCTGAACATGAGTTGCCAAAAGGATCTACTTCACCGATGTGAGTATGACACAGTTCAGGAATATTATGATAAAATAAGCACTGCTATAGAAAATAGTTTAAAAATAGCTCTAACACCTAACGGACGCTCAGGTGAAAAATGCAGTATTATATCAGAAAAAACAAGGGGCTTAATACATCGAAGAAGAGACCTACAAAACCTGAAGCCTAAATCACGTAATAAGTAAATATATACGCCAGGATTACAACACCCACCGGAAAAATACTATACTAAAATACCTAGAGTCTTCAGGAAGCCTAAAGAGAGCCTATAAGGAACTCAGATCCCACAAAATTTGGATTCAAAGCCTTCACAAATCTGACAGATAGTCACACAACATAAAATATATAGTTCAAGTACCAACTGCGTTCTATACAAGATTGTATGACGCACCAGGAATCTATGGAACCTCCCATTATATTCGCGAAGAAACGTCTAGCGTCACAGAAATAAAGCCCATAGATGAAATCGAGATTATTAGAGAAATAAAACGGCTCAAATTTGAAAAAAGCCCGGGCCCGGACAATATTACAAATGAGACAATAAAAATTGCTTGCACTCTCCTTGCTACACCATTAGTAAAACTATTTAATAAGATATTAGATAACTCTACAACGCCTAGGCAGTGGCCAGAATCAAACATCATCTTGTTGTATAAAAAGGGTGATCCCAGAGATATAAGTAACTACCGACCTGTTAGCCTTCTACCTTCAATATACAAGTTATTCGCGTCGATTATAGAGAAAAGAATCAGCTCGACACTGGAATCTCATCAACCCATAGAACAAGCTGGATTTATTTTAAGAGATTACTCAACAATTGACCATATTCTTTCAGTGGAGCTACTTATAGAGAAGTATCAAGAGTTCCAAAAACCACTCTACATAGCTTTCATTGACTACCAGAAAGCTTTTGACTCTATACTGCACACATCAATATGGGAAGCACTGATATCACAAAATGTAGAGACAAGATATATTAGGGTACTGAAGTACCTCTACCAGAATAACACCAGAAGAGTAAAACTAGAGACAATAGGACCCCGCATTCCAATTAAGAGAGGAGTGAGGCAGGGCGACCATTTATCATCTAGGATCTTTATAGCAGTGCTAGAGTTTATAATAAAAAGATTAAACTGGAATAATATTGGTATATGCGTTGATGGAAAACATATCAATCACCTGAGGTTCGCTGACGACCTGGTCTTGCTATCTGAAAACAGTACGAAACTAGAATACATGATAAGTACACTACTAAAATCCAGTAGAGAGGCAGGCCTCGAAATAAATTACAAAAAGACTAAAGTGATGACTAACTCTTCCAAAAATCAAATAAGAGTCGAGAATGTTTTAATAGAATATGTTGATTCATATATTTACCTTGGCAAACGAGTCTCCTTCGACAAACAAAGCAATGAACAAGAAATCGATAGAAGGATAAAAGGAACATGGACTAAGTTTTGGAGCCTTAAGGAAATTTTAAAAAGCCAGATGCCAATTAAAATTAAGTAAAAAGCTCATGGATAGCTGTCTACTCCCAGCACTCACTTATGCTAGCCAGACATGGAAGTTTACGCGTCGAGTAAAAAATAAAATAATTTCTTGTCAACGAAGCATGGAAAGAAGTATCATGAAAATTAGGAAAGCGCAAAAGATACGCCACTCTTCCATAAGAGAAGTAACAGGGGTAATAGACGCCTTGAGCTACTCAAAAAAATTGAAGTGGCAGTGGGCTGGACATGTAGCCAGGATGAATGACGATCGATGGACAGCCAGGTTGACATCATGGTCGGGTCCAACGGGTATCAGGAAGAGAGGTAAACCTAGAGCAAGGAGGGCAGATGACATTGCAAGAACAGCTGGCAAGCAGTGGATGAATAAAGCCAAAGACAGAGTCTATTGGGCATCCCTGGAGGAGGTCTTCACCCTTAAATAAGAGGGGTTCATGCTCCATACTTATTCAATTTTATGACCAATATTTATATTTATTACTTTATTTTTTCTAATTTTAACTTATAGAAATCAATGTAATTTATATTGTTGATTATACCTAATTATTTATAATTGCATGAATTTATAATATGAAATTAATTATCTACTATTGTATTCTTTAGATAAATGTTGAAAAATTTACAATCTTAGATAATTTTAAAATTTTAAGTCTATATAATTGTTTTGGAAAAATATGATTACTTGATAGTATTTATTTTTGTTTAAGCAAATAGCGTGAAATAAAAGGCTTATTATTATTTTTTATTATTATTACTAAGATTCTGTATTTTATATAAAAGAAAATCAATTATCACCTATCGATACAAGAGTTATTATACCGACCTAAAAGTCATAGATAAGTTGCGTGGCTTAGAGGATATGGTGAAACAGACACACGAGGGTGTGAACAATGACTTTGTTTTATATTGTTAAGAGATAATAAAAACTAAGATACTTACCATATAGAAATCAATTTCAGTCATTATGATGACGCCATTCTGATCACCGGAGAACAGTCTCATACCGTTTTTGGACCATTCAATAGCTGTTATTTTGCTTTTGTGAAGTTCTCCTATTGTATACCTAGAAAAAAGACTAGATTATATTATTGCCCACGGACCACTGAAGTAGTGTCTTACAGTTCCAGTGGTCCACCAACACAGGCGAAGAGACTTCACACGGCGGGTTTACTTAACGCATGAGGGCTCCCATACTAGCCTGTTCCCTGCCCCAAGGTATGGGCTACGCGGTCAGGTAATTTTTTTCCCGCCTTATATTATTGCAGCTCGATACATCGATTAAGTTTTCATCATATACGGCCTCATCGGCAGAACGCCATTAACGAGCGGTCAAGTGCCGCCTTCAGCCATAGGCTTCCTGCGACATTCACTCCTTTCAATTCCCTTCATTTGATTACCGTTATGTTAAATAGTAAGTATTCATTTTATATTATAACTAGCCTAAGCTAGTTTATCGTTTATATCTCAGATCCCCGATATAGTAGCGGGATGAAATGTATACCAGTTTATAAGTCTAATCAAGAGCTTTCAAATAAAAATAAGTTTTATCAAAATCCGTTCAGTAGTTTATGCGTGATGCGCGAACAAACAAACAGACAAAAATACTAAAAAAAAATGTTTTGTGTTTAGACACGCCTATGTAGCCTATTAGGTACAGTATTTTTTTGTCAAATATCTTAAATGTACCGACATAGCTCTGTTACAGCTTTATAATAGTATCTATAGATCAACAGCAACAATAATTTATCTCAGTTGGTGGTTTATATTGGCAATCTCCGTTTTACTCGTGTTATGGGTTTCCAAATAATCATCTATCTATATCTTCTACATATATATAAAATAATAAGGCTAAGCGTATGCTGAGATTTTGTAATGCTTTGAACACGCAGATATCTATGCCGGTACTACAGCGAGACGCAGCGTAGGACAGAGACATGTCTGCGTTACACGTGCTTGCACCGCAACGTACGCTTTTCAATGAATTATAAAATCTGCCCTACCCTGAGCTGCGTGATCTGTCAGAGGTGTGTGCCGTACGTATAATATAATTAAGAGTTTAATATTGTTCTCAATCTGAGTGTATTTATTTACAACTTTGCACATTCTGCAACACCGGGCTTTATCGCATGAGTAAATGAGCGGCTAATTTATTACTCATGGTCTAGTCCTTACTAGTATTATAAATGTCAAACGTAGTTTGTTTTGGATCTATATTTTTTAGCATTTGACATGCTCCGCCACTTTTTAAAGTACAAATTATTTGTGAATAAGAAAAAGAGATTTTTTGTACGAGCGGGAATCGAACCCGCGTCTTTTCCAATCCGGGGAAGTGCTCTAAGCCACTGAGCTATCGTACAGATCTTTCGATCATCCTAATCTCCTTATCACATTTGTCTTTACGACCAACGCCATCTATCGGAATGCATTTAATAGTTTGTTTGTTACACAATATACGATAACTACTTAACCTCCTTCTATTGTTTTATTATTTTAACAGTGTATTTCATAGAGCATGAGAGTGAGGGAACAGAGTGCACTTGTGTATGTGCACGCACTTGTGCACTATGAAATCTCCTGCCTACTCTCATGTAGGCAGGACACGGCCGCCATGACCGAACTTACGGTCTGAAGATAAGTGCAAAACTGATATAAAGAAACGGAAATATATAAGTAGTTACTGTAGTTATTCCATACAAGTACCTATAAACAAGTCGTGGGTACTGTTTTAAGCCTACTTTATTTATTTTTTATATTAAATTAAAAAGGTATGTGACTTTTTAGGTCCATATTTTTTAGCAATTGATATGCTCCGCTACTTTTTAAACTTTTAAAGCATAAATTATTTGTGAATAAGGAAAAAGAGATTTCTAGTAGGAGCGGGAATCGAACCCGCGTCTTTTCCAATCCGGGGAAGTGCTCTAAGCCACTGAGCTACCCTACCGATCTTTCGATCATCCCAATCTCCTCATCACATTTGTCTTACGACCAAAGCCATCTATCGGTACCTACAGTGCACAAACGTATCATTCCATGCTTACCTATTTTTTAAACCTATATTTATAATAACCTTAATTCTTTTGATTTAATACACAATCATGTGCATATGTGTACACATATGCGACCGGGCGGCGCCTCTCATCTATAAAAATGTACTATGTGGGCGCCGCCAACGACTTGTTCGTTGTTCAGTTCAACGTAATTAGTTAAGACCATGCACCAATCATCTTCTGGTTCTGTCACATTTACTTCGACATCTTGTAAACAGCACAAGAATACCCCATTTTCAACAGTAAAATAACAACCACCACGCTGCGCGGCGTGTTTCGTACTTAACTAGCTAGACCCCACGACAGTACAGAACGGCAGGCAAGGTGATGGAACTACGACTGATGGGAGGGGACAGGTGTCCATTCTATATGTAGTATTATTATATGTTCTGTGCATATAGTATCTATAAAGTACTATACTATAGTATAAAGTTAAATAATTGAGGCGTTTATTTTTATAAGGGTCTATTTTTCATTATGGGAATCGCTTTTTCTTTAGTGCTATTCAGTCTCGACTCCAGTCTCAATGATATTATAGTGTTTTCTAACAGCTTATATCCTCTAGAAATATATATATACAAAAAAAAAACCTTACGAGCAGCCTTTTTTTTTGTTAGGCGTTAAATAAACCCACCGTATGCTGTCTCTCCACCTATAGGCGGGCCACTAGAACCTTATGAGCAGGAGCAGCCTAGCTTTTTTAGCCAGACAGGCTTCCTCACAATGTCATCCTTCACTGTCATGATTGCCTTAACTCACCTTTCCACCTTAGGTTCCACTTTGGGTTTAAATGTGTCTGGAACATTCTCAGGGTGTTCCTTAGGTATTTGGAACACTGTGACTTGACCTGCAGCATTCCCAGCACCTACCATGTAATCCACTGTACTAACTATCTTCACATAAGTTATGGGTGATGTTGATGCCTGGAATATATATTATAATTTGTATCACTTATCTTTTCTTATCCCTAGTCTATACATAGCATAGGTATCTTCTTATTCTTCTGGCCAGATGGCAAAGTGGTAATTACTTATAATTAAAATGAAATTGAAAAAAAAAAACCTGTAAAGAAAAATTCTCAGTAGCAGCCCAGTTTGGAAATGTGCCCGGTAGACATCAATAGGCTCGCCCCCCTTATGTGGGACTTAAACATAGCTAGCGAATCGTGGGTGTGCAATACACCTCTGCCTACCCCTTCGGGGAATACAGGCGTGATGCTGTTTTTATTTTATTTATATAGGAAATGGTGTGCTAAAACAAGTAAATTCAGTCGGGATGGAAGGTACACCACTGATGTAGAGAGAAGAATGAATGCGGGAAATAGAGTGAACGGAGCATTGGGACAACTTCTCGGCAGCCACCACTTCAGCCAGAAGGCACGTGACAAAAAGTCACGCAATACACAACGCAGTACTTGTCCCAACGTTATTATATGGAAGCGAGAGTTGGATATATAAAAAAGAGCATGAGAGTAAAATCAATGCGGTTGATATGCAATCTCTGCGGAGAATCTGTGAAGTGAGGCTGACTGACTGTATTCGTAACAATGACGTAAGAGAGTGAGTAGGTATGAAAGAGAGTATTGGAGTAAAGATGCAAAAGGGAATGCTCCGATGGTTCAGACATGTGGAAAAAATGCCGGACGAGTGACTGGCTAAGAAGACATACAATGCGAAAGTGGAAGAATGTAGGTACAGGGACAGACCGGGACTTACCAACTAGACCAAATTGGTCATGTATTGAAGGAAGGTGGAGTCAGGAGTCTCCGTAACTGGCGAGCGTATATAAAGAGAGTTATGAATGTTGAGGAAGCGAGAGATGTATGCAAGAATAGAGCCTCTTGGCACTCCGTTCTCTGTGCCTACCCCGCAAGGGAAATGGCGTGATGATAAGTAAGTAAGTAATTTAAGTAATTACTAGTGACTGCTTAACAATACATCTAATAAATAATTTCATGACATGTATTTTAATGATCTGAAACCCTACCAGTAGGCTGGCATCTGAGTTAATGGTATTCTTATACCATCAAGTGAAAAGCTTACTAGGCTGCAATTTTTTAAGAAAATTATAAAATATATAATCAATAATGAAACAGTATTTTACTAATTTAATTTTAATGTTGAAATGCTCATGGGACTAATAGAGTGATAAAAACAATTACTAGAGCATTATAAAATTAAATTATCTTTTAGTTTGTTTTTATTATCATATGTTTATTGAATTATCTGTTGCCATAAAAATATAGTTTATTATCGTTTTTGTTTAATGTTGAACAGTAAAACATATTTATTTTTGTTTACCCTCACACAAACAACAAGAAAACGCCGCTACCAACGAATAAAAAAATAGTTATTGATCAGATTTACCTCACATCGCAGTCTCTGAATATTACCCTTTTTCCGATCGTACCAGTAAACTAGGCCTACATTCGTACCCAAGGCTATGTACTCGTTTACTGCGTCAACACAAGTCAAACACAACTCGTTAGAAAATATACCAGTTTGTATACGAGGAGGAATTAAATTTAAAATATGTGTACACGGGGCCCATTCTCTAACAAATCCATCCTCCGCACCACCCGAAACTTCCATTTTATTTCAAGAATTTTTACTTTTATCGTAAAGCACTATAAATGCACTGATATGCCCGTAAACATGACTTTCTATTTAATTTAATTCTAAGATCAAGAGTAATAAATAATATATAGTAAACTGATAGAAAAATGAAAGTATTAAAGCAGTTGGCATTGACACGAGCTGCCAGCTGCTTGGACAGGACATAAACATATAACTGATATAACTATATAATCTGTGGCCAGCTGCCAGTTATTAGGTAGGAGTAATAAAATCACTTGCTATTTATAAATAATCGGTAGCCCCGTTATTTATTACACCAGGCAAGCATTTTTTTTGTTGAGCGATTATTTTTGTTACATAAGCGCTACCACAATCGTTATGCCACGACGTCGACGACACACCACCTTGCACACTACACTAACAAAACATCACAGTGCACACTTGAACAGTCAGTCACTTCAGTCAGTCATACCGCGAAAGAAAGGGACAGAAAGGAATGACCCTGACCCGTTCATATCATTGTCACATGCGAAATTATGCTCTAACTTTACCACTTATGAACTATATTCCTGTCAATTATAAAAAATAACGTGCAAAATAATCTAAGTATCTAAAACATCGTTTGGTTATTTGATTTCTATTTCGTTATATTTTTGAACGAATATATTATAATCAATCAGTACGGATAACTCGCTTAAGCTGGAATAACGTATGATTATCCTGAGGTTTTGAGCGATTGCCGCGCGTTATTTTTTTAGATGTACTTATAGTTTTTGATTTTAAATTATTCGTGGTGTTGGTTTGTTGTGTCTGTTTGTTTAGTGTATTATAAAACTGTAAATATTTTTTTTTGTAGTATAGTGTAAATAATTTTCGGTAAGATAATATCTTTAAAAGTCTACTTAAATTTAATAAAAAATGACATTGTGTCAGTAGTTATGGACAATTTAGTGTAAAAAGTATATTAGTAAGGATTTACCCAATTCTGAAGTCAACGCAGACGAAGCCGCGGGCATAATCTAAATACATATATCTTAAATCACAATTTCAATTCACTTAGTAGACAGTAATCTATTGTTAAGATTGTTAACTGCTCGGCGCGCGTACATAGCTATATTAAATAACGTAACCTCAAATAGCGCACGATGTGTTATACGACGATAATCAAAAGATATCGTTTAATATATTAAAGCGAAAAAATAATGGTCGTTTTAAAAATAGCACGTCGTTATTTAAGGTTTTTAATTATAAATAGCCGTTGCGAACACCCTTTTTTTTTTGTTTAGGTGGGAAAAAATGTTCCTAACCGCACACCCCGTCGCTCGGGGCAACGAACAGGGTAGTGTGGGACCTTCACCCACTAAAGAAACCCACCGTGTAACGTCTCTCCGCCTTTATTGGCGGGCCACTGGAACTATGTTACATTCCTTCGGTGGTGTTGCGAACACTCCTACCAGTTATGTTATCTGCTTGCTTTGACACTTTGGCACAGGAATTGTCTTGTAGTCTGACATTAACATACTGAGCTAGGAAACAAAAGGAGACATCATAATCTTCATAAAA
This sequence comes from Leucoma salicis, assembly GCA_948253155.1. Taxonomy (NCBI): domain Eukaryota; kingdom Metazoa; phylum Arthropoda; class Insecta; order Lepidoptera; family Erebidae; genus Leucoma; species Leucoma salicis. The sequence goes on along the minus strand of OX411820.1, from coordinate 2,942,743 downwards.
TATACTATACAGTCATAATATACCTATATATATATATTTATATTATAGTAAAAGTGACTTACTTTGGCTGTCGTCCGCCATCTTACGGTATGACTATAAACAAAAAACAGTGTAAGAGCGTCTTTGGGTGTGTTCCGATATAAACGGCGAGCACTGTAACGTGTGACGTCGATTTAATATACTGCTAAATCTTTCCTTTATTGTTAGCTATACCGGTTACTGTTAATAACGGAATGCAGTCCAGTATGATCTGTCATTACTTTTATTTCATATAAAGTGTTGGTTTTACACTGCAATAAACACAATTTCCTTACATTTCCATGTTTCAGTATCATTATTTAAAAATTAGCGTTTGCCCGCGGCTCCGCCGCAGCCAATAGGGTCATATCTCAGGTTCCCGATATAGTATAGCCTGTAGCAGGATAAAATGTATACCAGTTTTAAGTCTACTCAAGAGCTATCAAATAAAAATAGTTGCATTAAAATCAAACAAACAGATACAAACAAAAATTAAAAAAAAATGGTTTTGTTTAAAGTTACATAGGCGTGTTTCAAACACGCTACATATGCGTGTTTCAAACACGCCTATGTAGCCTATTACAGTATTTTTTTCTCAAATATCTTAAATGTACAGACACAGCTCTGTTACAGCTTTATAATAGTATATATATTCAATAATAATAATAATTTCCATAGTGCAAGTTGTTATATTTCTGGACGCTGTTGATCACGTGATCAAACCACTGAGAGCACCGTACCTACAGAACAATACTACTCCTAGCAGAGCCTTACCTCGAAAACGCCAGTGCTCACAGTACAGAATTGGTGACAATTTATGACATCATAATATATTTCCCTAGAATACTGCAGCAGTATAATGTCAATCTATAACGGAAGATTTTTCTCCAGTATGAGCACTGGACAGTGCTCGCAGTGTATATCGGAAACAGCCTTTATCTGTTGTATCCATCCATCCATCAGCCTTTCAACGTCCTCTGCTGGACATAGGCCTCCCCAAGAGAACGCCACAATTATCGGTTCTGTCATGGGGGATAATGCCGTAATTACCGGCTGGCGATCGCAGTGGATGTTGTTAATACTCGAGGTAGTGCTGCTGCCCACTCCCCTGGTATTCCCTCAGTCGGCTCTTACGACTTTCATGGGTAGAGAGGGGTAGGACAATTCCAAAGCCGGCCCCACACGGCCTGTCTGATCTGTTGTATGTCGGCTGTCAATTAGGGATGATACCGGAAGAACCCAAAACTATCGATATATCTCGTATCGATGTTTTAAAAAAATATTGATATTGGTTTTGATATATCAAAAAAAAAGTCAAATTCGCCAACTAGCAAAATTTTTTTGTAAAAAAAAATAAAGGATATTTAGGTATTTTTATATATATTTTTAGCATTTGACCTGCTTAGCACTATACATTAAACACAAAGTGAAAAATGTGAAATCGAAAATAACAGTCACGAGCAGGATTTGAACCTGCTCGGGACTGTTATTTTATATAATATAAAGGATATTTTTGGGCTCTTAGAACCTAGCATCCCCCACAAATAATTTGTCATTTTATTCATCACAGATTTTAGTATAGTGGGAAGAAGCCGTCCATTTATTAACATGAGATGGCGCTAATTTTGCAATAACTGATAATGTAATATTTTGATGACATAAAGCTGATCTGATGATAGCGCTAGAAGGTGGCCATAGTAACTCTATAATGAAACGCCACAACCTCATCGAGCTTGGACTTGTTTGATTTGTCTTGACGAGTACTTTGTCTTTAGATTGTATCCAAGATCTGATGACGGAGCTTGAAAGTGGTCATAGGAACTCCAATATAAAAGGACATAACCCCATGGAATTTGGGCTCATATGATTCGCCTTGACGAGTACTTTGCATCTAGATGGTATCCAGGGTCTGATGATGGAGCTAGAAGGAGGCTAAGGAAACTCCAATATAAAATGACATAACCACATGGATTTTGGACTCATATGATTCGTCTTGATGAGTACTTGGCATCTAAGGTCTGATGATGGAGCTGGAAGCTAGCCAAAGGAACTACATTAAAACGACATATCCTCATGGAGTTTGGGCTCGTATGATTCGTCTTGATGTGTACTTTGTATCTAGTTGATATACAGAGTCTGATGATGGAGCTGGAAGGTGGCAATAGGTACTCTGCTATAAAACGCCGTAATAATTCTATTATAATTAACAGTTTCCATGTGTTGAAATGGTGTTGCTAATTAGTGTGCGCTACGGTGGCGCCACGGTGGTCGACGTCACAAAATAATATTAATTTTGTGAAGACTTTGCCAGCTCGCGTGACGTCTTCATTTGGAGAACCACTATATGGCGTTTCGAGTTGAGTATATTATTTGTGATTAACACTCTCACCGCCATACGGTTCACCGGCGGGGTCGTATGGTTTCGAGTAAGCCACGCTACCTATATGTTGCACTTAACGAGATTAGCAGGCCCTATGGGCCGCAGGCGCACCACATTTTTCGCGCCAAAATCTAACGAAATTTCTGTTAGTACTTAAAACAATTATCGAGTCAGTCACGCCACAGCTAATAATTAATCATTAGCCCGCCAACCGCCTGCACGGCTAGCAACTGTTGAGAATATAATAGTCACCACACTACTCAGTGGTTAATTATGTATAATATGTAGTTGTCTCTGATGTCTGCACTTACCTATACAGTCTGTATCAGGAGGTACAACTACCGTACATTGGCTCACCAAAAAATATTGTGAATTTTGCGCCTTCTGGTGGTGCAGGAACAGTACTAACTTAGCAGTTTAGGGTCTAGAAAAGAATATAGATGGCGCTTTTCTCAATAGAGGGGCATTATTTCATTAAATGTTTCCAAAAAATACTTTAAAATGCATTAATTTTATAAAATTAGATAACAGTTTACGAAATCCTTAATCAAGTGTGAGCTCAGTTATTGTGTGATCAATTTATTACTTATGAATCACGCAATTTCAAAAACAAAAATATTAACTAAAGTGCCATCTAGTGGTAGCGGTATCACCGCGCTTCATACATTGTACATAGCGCCATCTAGTGACAATGGAACAAAATCTGCAATACTGAATCCAAAGTGGCGTATCTATACCAAGCATAGTTATTTATCTATGGTCTGTATTGTTCTGCTAATAAATGAGGCGCTGAGAACATAAGTGGGCCAACCCACAAAAATTCAATACTCATATTATTTGATTAAAGGTTCGTAAATTGCATTTACTTCAAAAGAAAAATGGATTAACCCACCTTCGCACTTATTCCTAGAGATGGCACTGCCACATACTATTTATGCACCATTTAAAGTGAGTAAGTATTACAGAAGAAAAATGGGCCAAGTGGGTTGGCCCACTTTTCTAACAGTGAGTCTAAGGAAAGCGCGCCATGTCATTGGTTTAACGACATAAGTGCAACGAATTTTTCTGAAAATTTTTCTCAATTAATTTCATAGTTCGCGTGATTGAATCTGTTTTATAATTTGACAACAACATTACTAGAAGAGCGTTTTGATGATTGATTATTATTGAAATACAATGGATCTCAGTGATAAGTTTGCTCAGTGATAACTCGTGCAAGGTAAGAAGTTCTAAATTTTACTTAGTTTAAAGTACAAATTATAATTCATGAATAAGGAAAAAGAGTATTTTAGTACGAGCGGGAATCGAACCTGCGTCCCTTCCTTTCCGGGGAAGTGCTCTAATCCATTGAGCTATCGTACCATTTCTAGAAATACCGAATTTCCTCATCACATTTGTCTTAACGAACAACGCCCTCTATCGGCAATGCATTTACATGCATTCATCCAATGTAGTAAGTTTAATTTGTGATGTTGAATGGATTAGAGCACTTCCCCAGAAAGGAAGGGACGCAAGTTCGATTCCCGCTCGTACTAAAATACTCTTTTTCCTTATTCACAAATTATAATTTGTACTTTAAGAGTAGCTGAGTATGTCAAATGCTAAAATATAGATCAAAATGTTTTACTTAGTTTGTTTAAATGTAGGTAGGTACACAGGACATCACTATAATATGTACCTAACTAAACTCTAAGTAGCATTACTAAGTGTAAGCTATTGACAAAACGTTTGCTATGTCCTTATAAGTATAAGGACATAGCATCACGCCTGTATTCCCCGAAGGGGTAGGCAGAGGTGTATTACACACACACGACTCGCCAGCTATGTTTAAGTCCCACGTAATAGGGGGCGAGCTTATAAGGTTAACAGTACTTAAATTTGCTTTTAAGGAATACCTATGGCTATAACTATGTAAACTTTTAAAGCCGTAAGCCGTTGTTGAGTAGGTCAACATTATAGCTTCCTGCTATTTTATTGATTTAATTTGAATGTGTTTTCTTTTCAGAGTGTCTTTTAAATGATTCAAATGACTCATCAGACAATACTTGTTGTGATTCTGGATCAGGATGCTTGCCTAGTGACAGAAGCCTTCACAATACTCCCACGAGGATTTCTTCATCATATCCACAACCAGAGTCAATACAGCTAGATCCAGAACCGACCGACCCAGAACAGTCAGAGCCAGGATGGCCAGAAACCGAACAGCTAGCGCCAAAACAGCCAGAGCCAATACAGTTGCTACATGATCAGATCCTAGACGAAACAACTGGGGAGTTTCGATGAGCTACTCCGGAAAGAAATAGCCAAGAAAATGAAAACACAAAAAGTCGAAAGAGAATAAGATATGAAGAAAAATGGGCAAAAAATGAGAGAAAAACTAAAAGAGCAAGGGGAGAAGAATATAAAAGTCAAAAAGGGATTATAGTGCCACAGAAAAAAATAACACCTGGTCCTTGTCCTTGCCCTTTGAAGTGCCACGAGATAATTAATTTGGAGAGGCAATTCAAAATTTTTGAAGATTTTTATAATCTAGGAAGTTTTGATTTGCAGTCAGCGTTCTTGATTTCTTCAATTAAAGTAGTGCCAAAAACAGAAGCTATGCCGGTAAATCACAGAAGCGCACAAACACACGGGTTTACCATCTTATAAATGATACAGGCGAATAGAAACGAGTTTGCAAATTATTTTACCTGAGAACACTTCAAGTATCTAATGGAAGGGTAGATAGGGTTTTAAAGCACAAAGGTAATCTGTCGATGCCACCTAAAGATAAACGAGGCAAGTTTCCTCCAGCTAACAAAACTCCGACAGATAAAATCAATGAAGTAATGGAATTTATTTCAAAATTTCCTGCTTACGAGTCCCATTACTCACGCAGAAAAACAGAAAAAAGTATCTCTCTCCAAACTTAAATTTGAGAATTATGTATAACTTATATAAAGAATCTGTAGAACTACCACTGTCAGAGTCCATGTTTCGAAAAGTTTTTAATGAAAAATTTAATTTTAGTTTCCACCCGCTTGTGACCGACTCTTGTAAAAAATGTGACGGATTTAATGTCAAAATAGCAGCAGCCAGTAATGAGGAGGATAGAAAACAGTTGGAAACTGAGAGAGAATTACACCATCGTAAAGCCGATTCCGCACGCAAAGGTTTACAGGAAGACACACTGTTAGCGAAGTCTGACCCAAAAGTCACCTGTATAACATTTGACTTGATGAAAACTCTTCCTACTCCTGTTTTGAGTACCGGCGTCTGTTATTACAAACGCCAGCTATGGACATATTGCATGGGTATTCACAATATAGGAACTGATGATGAATACATCCCGAGAACCGCTGACCCTGACCGCTATAACTGATGATATGGACATATTGCATGGGTATTCACAATATAGGAACTGATGAGACTGTTGCATCCCGAGGACCGCAAGAAGTGGGCTCGTGTATATTGCATTACATTAAGACCAATGTGAGAACAGAGAAACTTATAATGTATTCAGATCAATGCGGTGGCCAAAATAGAAATATAAAAATGGCTGCATTGTGTAACTACATAGTGTCTTCTCCAGATTTCACTGTTACAGAAATACATCACAAATTTCTTGTCAGTGGTCGCTCTTACCTCCCCTGTGATCAGGATTTTGGTTTAATTGAAAAAAAAAAGAAATATTTTACTGATCGAGTGTATGTTCCTGCCCACTGGAAAGATGTCATAAAAATTGCCAGGAAACGACAACCATTTCACGTAATTGAAATGACACCAAATTTATTTTTTTCCACTAAATCGTTGGAAAAAAATATCACTCATAGAAAAATTTCTCAAGATAACATGAAAATGGAGTGGCTAAAAATACAATATCTGAAATTTGAAAAACATAAGCCAGACAAAGTTAGTTACTCATATTCAAACTATGATAACCATGGAAACTTGCGTGTATTAGATGTCCACAAGCGTAATTCAGTTGTGGTTTCCCACCTTGATCTTCTGTATCCATCTGGTAATACAGTAACTGATTTAAAAAAGAAAGACTTGATCAGTCTCTTACACTATGTACCTCCAAATTATCATAGTTTCTACAATAATCTTAAGACCAATAATGGGTCAGATGTACTTCCATTGCCAGAAGACGAAGAAGATTAGCATTAGATATAAGTTTTCATTTTCAAATTAATAAATGTTTTTTTTATTAATTAAATCTAGTTTTATTCACAGAATTCTGTATTAAACTTAACACTCAAAATAAGTCAACCCACAAAAGAGCTAAGAGCTGAAGTGGTCCAACCCACAAAAAATATATAAAATAATGATATAAGCGAAAATATGCAATGACCCTTTGATATTGTTAAGAAGTACACTACAGCATCGGAAATGATTTCCAAATTGGAACAGGTCTTTGAAAGAAAAAGTGTGTTCAACCAACTTTATCTGAGAAAGAAATTGCTAACACTAAAATGCTGCAACGGTGAATGTCTACAAGACCACTTCATAAAATTCGAAAAAATTGTATCAGAATTGGAAGCTACGGGATCAATATTGAATGAGAGTGACAAAGTGTGTCACCTATTACTGATACTACCAAATGAATATAACACAGTGTAACCGCTTTAGAAACAATGGAAAGAGAACTAAGTATAGACTTCATCAAGTCCAGAATGCTAGATGCAGAACTGAAATTAAAAGGTCAAGAACCGAGAACAAATGCAGGAGATGATGGACACAGTTTCTTAGCTTGTTTTAAATGTGGCAAGAAAGGACACAAAGCATACCAGTGCAGGAGCGGACACTCCAGAGGACAGCCAGCTGAAAGAGGTCAGCGAGGTTATCAGAGAGGTCAGAGATATATGAGCAGAGGTTCTTCGAGCAGAGGATCAAAGGAGCTTCATGGCACTCAGGGAAAATTGCACAGACAAAAGAAGAGGAGAACATGACCTTCACAGCATTCAGGGCAAGTGACTTAAGTAAAACTATGACTGATTGTGTTCAATTAATTGTAGACTCAGGTGCCACTGAACATTTAATTATGGCTCAATATGTACCATACATGTCAGAAGTACATGACAAGGGGGGTTAGGCAGAATCTCACATCTCACATGTCGATCGTATCGTCTCGCTTGTACGATCACCGTGATTGACCAATGGATTATTGTGACATCACGCGTCGGTTTCTCAACCAATCACAGTGATCTCGATACGGTCGACACGTGAAATATGACATTCTGCCTCAGGGGGATGGATAGAGAAGTTAGAATTTTTGTTGCAAATGGTGAATACTTAACTATTACTAAAAGAGGTAAATTAAAATTAAAATATAATAATGTAAACATAGATATAGAAGGTTTAGTTGTAAGTGGATTGTTACATAATTTACTATTAGTCAGAAAACTGTTGGAAAAAGGTTTGAGAGTAGAATTTTATAATGATTCAGTACCAATTAATAATATAAATTGTGAAGTAATAGGAAATATTAAGGGTAAGTTGTATGTCATAGAAATGAGACTAATAAATGAAACATGTATGATTTCTAAAGATATATTATGGCATCAAAGGTTAGGGCATGCTAATAGAAAAATGCTAAAAATCCTTACAGTGAGAAGCCATGTGAGCCATGCATGCAAGGTAAGTCACGACACGATTACCCTTCCCTCACACTAATAAACCACGTTCTCATGAAATAGGTGAGCTGATTCACACAGATATATCAGGACCTGTCACTACTCCCACATATAATGGTGAGGTATATTATCATACAATCATAGATGACTACACACATTTTTGTGAAGTATACTTGTTAAGAAGAAAATGAGAAGCAACTGATGTGCTTATAGACTATATCAACACAGTGGAAAGACAGACAGGAAACAAAATAAAAATAATAAGAAGTGATAATGGTGCAGAATTTAAAAATTTTAGGCTTCATAATTTCTGCAGAAATAGAGGTATTATTCAACAGTTTACATCACCATATAGTTCACAGTCTAATGGGGTAGCAGAAAGGATGAACAGGAATATTTACAATAGAGCTCGAACACTACTCATTGAAACTGGATTACCAAAAATGTTATGGGGTGAAGCAGTAAGATGTGCAGTCTACCAAATAAACAGATGCCCATCTTCTGCAATTAACTTTCAAACTCCAGCAGAAAAGATGTTTGGAAATAAGGATTTGTCAGAGTATTTGGATCAAAAGCGTGGGTACATATATTACCAAAACAGAATAAACTTCTAGAAAGAGCAAAATATTTAAAGTAGCATAAACGGGTCTTTTTTCGCGTATAAAATAGGTGAAATTATGAACTACCTTTTACCCGACGTTTCAACTGCGTTGCAGCAGCCGTGGTCACGGGTCAGTTGTCCCGTGACCACGGCTGCTGCAACGCAGTTGAAACGTCGGGTAAAAGGTAGTTCATAATTTCACCTATTTTATACGCGAAAAAAGACCCGTTTATGCTACTTTAAATATGTGTACAATTCGCGAATCTTTAAAAGTTACTAAGAGCAAAATAAATGATATTTGTTGGATACGGTGCAAATGAATATCGTTTATGGGATCCAGAAAATAATGAGATAATAGTATCAAGAGATGTGAGATTCGATGAGAAGCAAATAAAATATAATGAGACTAAGGTAGAAAGTAAAGAAACAGTAGAGGATAGATACTTTGAAGATGATATAGCAAATAAAGAAAATAACAAGTATGATGTACACTTGCAAGGAGTGAGAAAATAAAATAAAATTAATAAACAAGTTATGCAAAAGAATCAAGAAAATACAGAGAAAACTGAAGAAGAGAGTCAAGAAAGTAACAAAGAAGAGAATAGTTCCGAAACAAACAAGTATAAGACCAGATCAGGAAGAAATGTGCAAAAGCCAAAAGCGATCCGCAAGATTATGAAGAAGCAGTTAAAGATAATGATTGGAAAGAGGTAATACAAAAGGAATTGAAATCACAAACTAAATTACAGACATGGGAAGAAGCCACATTGCCTAGAGGAAGTAAAGCAATAGACACAAAATGGATTTTCAAAACAAAACAGGTTGGTACAAAGAAAGCCAGAATTGTAGCAATAGGTTTTCAACAAAGAAGTTACGATAATCACTATGCTCCAGTAGCTAAAATATCCACTATCAGATTAATGATGAACTTAGCCCTACAACAAGATACATCACTAAAGCAGTTAGATGTACCTACAGCATTCCTACATGGAAACTTGGATTCAGAAGTATATATTAAATGCCCAGAAGGAATGAAAATTACAGAAGGAAAGGTTCTCAAATTGAAGAAAGCATTATACGGATTAAAGGAAGCACCAAAGTGCTGGTATCAGAGATTTTACAATTTCATTACGGAAAGAGGATTTACACAGTCAAAACATGATTCATGTTTATACCTAAAAGGAGAGTGGTTACTGCAATATGATGATATTTTATACCTAGGAGATAATGATGAGATTATAAAGGAACTAGAAAAAGAGTTCAAAGTGAAAAACCTAGGAGAAGTATGCAATTATTTAGGGTTAGAAATAACAAGACAAAGAGATAGATTGGAAATAAGACAGACTGAAATGATTAAAAGACTTTTAGAGAAGTTTAACATGCAAAATTGCAAAGGTAGTAGGACTCCAATGGAAGCAAACTTTAATGCAAATATTGCAACATCATCAGATATGATTAATGTTCCTTTTAAAGAGTTGATTGGTTCTTTACTGTATATTTCTACAAATAGTAGACCAGACATTACTTATGCTGTATTTTACTTGAGCCGATTTTTGGATAAGCCTACACAAGAGTTATGGACCGCAGGAAAAAGAGTACTATGTTACCTTAAAGAAACCTCAAATCAGGGGCTGCTATATAAGAAGACAGGTGACATTATAAAACTTGAAGCTTATTCAGATACAGATTGGGCAGCTGACAAGACTGATCGGAAAAGCACAAGTGGTTGTGCAATTTATCATTGTAATAATTTGATTGCCTGGTTCTCAAGAAAACAGACATGTAGGTACTCGTACTGCTCTATCAACTGCAGAAGCAGAATATGTTGCAGGCGCTCACACCTTAAGTGAACTGATACATCTCAAAGGGATTTTATCTGATTTCATGCATGACAAGACAGTATCAGCTCATTTGCTGATAGATAACCAAAGCACTATCAGGATAATCAATAATCAAATAAATACTAAGCCTCTAAACACATTGCAATTAAATACCATTTCATAAAAGATTTGATTCATAAGAAAGTATTCTCTGTGTCATACATACCTACAAATGAAAATATATCAGACATTTTTACTAAAGCATTACCAATAAACAAACATGTTTATTTTTGTGAAAAGATAAATTTACTATGAAAGTTAATGAATGTATCTGCAATAATTAATATTATAGTTCATACTATAGGTACCTACATATAATATGGTTTTATTATGTCAGAGTAAAGATTGTAAATTATATTAATGTCCTAATATACTAGAGATTCAAATTATATCTATTGTCATATCATACTTAATATATCTATTTAGATATTTTTATATATATTTTTAGCATTTGACATGCTTAGCACTAAACATTAAACACAAAGTGAAAATTGTGAAATCGAAAATAACAGTCAGGAGCAGGATTTGAACCTGCATCTCCTGGATACCGTCCAGATGCTTTACCAATTCAGCCATCCTGACAATTGCCCCTGACTGCTAATTTCGATAACACATTCATACTTAACGTCTTTGGGTGACGCCTGCACCATCTGTCGGAAGTATTTTCATACATTATACCGACCATTTCATACATTGGCCGTGTGGGGCCGGCATTAAGAATAGCTCCACCCCGTCTCTTCCTATGGGAGTCGTAAAAGCCGACTAAAGGATTACCGGGGGACCGGGCAGCAGCGTTCCCCTGTGTACTAAAAACATCCACTGCGATCGCCAACCCGCCTGCCAAGCGTGGCGATTATGGCAATACCCCCCCATATGAGTGCACACACACACACATCGGCCCCCAGTGACGGCAGCTCCGCTATTCCGTGGCCTAACGGTAGCGGGCCCGGTAACGGCGAAGCAGGGGGTGCTAAGAATCTCCGGTCGCGATCCGGCTACCAGAAACGACTTCTGGCCCTGGTAACACACAACGTCAGGACACTGAGGACTGACGAGAGGATCACCGCGCTGGAAGAGGAGCTGAGCAAGATCCGATGGGACGTTGTAGGATTATCAGAAGTGCGAAGACAGGGTGAGGGCACGATAATCCTCCAGTCGGGTAACTTGCTCTTCCACCGGGAGGGCGACCAACAGTCCCAGGGTGGTGTCGGGTTTATCGTTCGCAAGTCTCTCATAGGTAACGTGGAGAAGATTGAGAGTGTGTCGAGTAGGGTAGCGTACCTTATACTCAGAATAACCAAAAGGTATTCGCTGAAGGTCATACAGGTTTACGCACCGACCTCGACACATTCCGACGACGAAGTGGAGGCCCTTCACGAGGACATCTCGAAAGCCATTCACGCGTCTAAAAGTCACTTCACGGTGGTTATGGGAGATTTCAACGCAAAACTAGGCATAAGGAGAGACGATGAGCTGAAGGTGGGGCAATATGGATTTGGGCAGAGGAACCACAGGGGCCAGATGCTGTCTGATTTTCTGGAGAAGGAAGGCCTCTTTATGATGAATTCCTTCTTCAGGAAACAGCCCCAGCGAAAATGGACCTGGATTAGCCCTGATGGTTCAGTGAAAAATGAGATCGACTTCATCTTAACGGACAAACGACACATATTCAATGATGTCTCAGTGATCAGCAGGATTAAAACTGGGAGTGATCACCGCTTAGTTAGAGGCATATTGAATCTAAATATGAAAGTCGAGAGGTCACGCTTGATGAGGTCTACGCTCCGACCAACACGTGCTCAATACCAGAACCCCGAAAACTTTCAGCTCGAACTACAAAATCGCTTTCAATGCCTAGACGAGTGCGATTCAGTGAGCGATATGAACAACAGGTTCGTGGAAACTGTACAAGCGGTCGGGTCGACCCTTTTTAAGACCAGTCGCGTCAATAGGACTCAAAAGCTTTCGGACCAAACTCTTAAGCTCATAGCGACACGAACAGAAATGACGGTGCAGTCTTCGGCTGATTGGTCCAATCAGAGGCGACTAAACAGACAGATCTCCAAGTCTATGCGACGAGACATTCGCCGATTTAATACCTTGCGTATTAAAGAGGCGATAGAGCGGAACCAAGGTTCCAAAGTGTTCGCAAGAGATCTGTCTGTTGGGAAAAGCCAGTTGACCAAGCTGAAGACCAATAATGGTACTGTTGTTTCTTCCAAAGATGAGTTATTAAGAGAGGTCCACGAGTTCTATGGACAGTTATACAGATCCCATAACCCTGTTGTCAGCTTGGTCCATGAGTCCAGATCCAAGCTAACTCGGCACTATATTGAAGATATCCCGGACGTCAGCCTGTACGAGATCAGAATGGCTCTCAAACAACTAAAGAACGGAAAGGCACCGGGAGACGACGGAATTACTATAGAGCTTCTGAGGGCAGGCGGAAAGCCGGTCCTCAAAGCCCTTCAGAGGCTATTCAATTCCGTCGTTCTCGGGGGCGACGTTCCAGAATCGTGGACCAGGAGCTTGGTGGTGATGTTCTTCAAGAAAGGTGACAGAACCCTCTTGAAGAATTACAGACCCATCTCGCTCTTGAGCCATGTCTATAAGTTGTTCTCGAGGGTCATTACAAATCGACTCACGCGCAGGCTTGACGACTTCTAGCCTCCCGAACAAGCCGGTTTCCTACCGTAGACCACATACATACGCTGCCCCAGATTATACAGAAGACCGAGGAGTATAATCGGCCTCTGTGTCTAGCGTTTGTGGACTACGAGAAAGCCTTCGATTCGATTGAAACTTGGGCGGTGCTGCAATCCCTTCAGCGGTGCCAAATTGACTATCGATACATCGAAGTGTTGAAGTGTTTGTATAGAAACGCCGCTATGTCTGTCCGAGTTCAGGACAAGAGCACGAAACCGATCCAACTGCAGAAAGGTGTTAGACAGGGAGACGTCATGTCCCCGAAACTCTTCACCACTGCATTGGAAGATGTTTTCAAGCTCTTGGACTGGACCGGATTAGGCATCAACATAAATGGCGAATACATCACTCACCTTCGATTTGCAGATGATATCGTGGTCATGGCAGAATCGCTGGAGGACCTTGGTACCATGCTCAACGACCTCAGCCGTGTCTCCCGACTAGTGGGTCTAAAAATGAACATGGACAAGACGAAAGTCATGTCTAATATCCATGTCATTTCAGCACCGGTTCTGGTCGGGAGCTCGCTTCTCGAAGTTGTCGACCACTATGTATACCTGGGACAAACTGTCCAGTTAGGTAGGCACAACTTCGAGAAAGAGGTCGATCGACGAATCCAGCTCGGCTGGGCAGCGTTCGGGAAGCTGAGGGAGATCTTCTTGTCCAATATTCCACAGTGTCTGAAGACGAAGGTCTACGACCAGTGTGTGTTACCAGTGATGACTTACGGCACAGAGGCGTGGTCTCTGAATGTTGGCCTTATGTCAAGACTTAAAGTCGCTCAGCGTGCTATGGAGCGGGCTATGCTTGGGATCTCTCTACGTGATAAGATCCGTAATACGGAAATCCGTAGGAGAACGGGAGTGACCGACATAGCCCACCGGGTCAGCATGCTGAAGTGGCAATGGGCAGGCCACATCGCTCGACGAACCGACAACCGTTGGGGAAGAAAGGTTCTCGAGTGGCGACCGCGTAACGGACGGCGCAGTGTAGGACGGCCTCCCACCAGGTGGACCGATGACCGGGTCAAAGTCGCAGGCAGCCGTTGGATGCAGGCGGCACAGGACCGTTCACTGTGGCGTTCTCTTGGGGAGGCCTATGTCCAGCAGTGGACGATAAAAGGCTGATGGATGGATACCGACCAGGTAAACTTAATTTTACAATTAAGATTTTACCTAATAATGACGCAAACCCTATAAATATTTAGATATTTTTATATATATTTTTAGCATTTGACATGCTTAGCACTATACACTAAACACAAAGTGAAAAATGTGAAATCGAAAATAACAGTCAGGAGCAGGATTTGAACCTGCATCTCCTGGATACCGGCCAGATGCTTTACCAATTCAGCCATCCTGACAATTGCTCCTGACTGCTAATTTCGATAACACATTCATACTTAACGTCTTTGGGTGACGCCTGCACCATCTGTCGGAAGTATTTTCATACATTATACCGACCAGGTAAACTTAATTTTACAATTAAGATTTTACCTAATAATGACGCAAACCCTATAAATATTTAGATATTTTTATATATATTTTTAGCATTTGACATGCTTAGCACTATACATTAAACACAAAGTGAAAAATGTGAAATCGAAAATAACAGTCAGGAGCAGGATTGCTGTTGTGCACGGAAGTCGATCAATAATCATCTTTCTTTAAATACTTATGACTTACGCATTCAAGTACCAGGGTAGCAGGAAATTGTAGAAGGTTGCTAGAAGCAAAATCTGAAATTGTTGACTTGAAATAAAATTATCCCTTTCATCTCACCAACAAGATTAATTAAACGATCGGGTAAAAAAAAACAATTCCCGATCGTCTCACCAGTGAGACTGACGGAAATACACAGGGAATATTTTTCGCTTTCTATGTTACTCTCAAAACCTTTTCAAAAGTATTTTTTAGTATCGTACACTGTTATCGATATCGATAACAATCATAACTTCATGCGCAGCACTTTCAATGCACACATTGACAACTCACACACACATACATAATTGTTCTCTTTTTCTTGATTTATGGCTTTTGCAGGAGTATGTCCACAACTTTGCCAATGTCACGTGGCAGAGATAAACCGTCAAACGAAAGAGATTGTTCGGTGATAATAGAAAGACTGGTGATTATGTGTCAAACTTAACAAATTACTACGATGGATAAATACTCTGAAATAAACAACATCAACTAACTACATATCATACTAAAATCTATTATTCTAATGTACGGTGTTAAAGAAATTTATTTACAATTTAATCTTATTTACTTTCTCTAATTTTTAGGGAAATAGGGAATCTTGTTTTAGATCTAAAAGGGTTTGATAAGATGGGTTGAAGACAACTTTTAGAATCCGAAAATATTATAGAGTTATTCAAATTGTGTGAACTCACAAATAAAATAGCTTCTAAATTAGCTATTGACTCACCAGTAAATATTGAAGTAGCAGGAGGACATTTATAAGACAATACAATTCTGGTGAAAGGAATCCACACAGCTACACCTACGGCACTATCGGCTGATTTGGAAGCATCTGTGTATAAAGTAAACCAATTCTTATATTCACTTTGAATTTTGTGATGAAATATGATATTAGCTTCAATTGTATACTTATCAATGCCAAAGTTAACGATTACTTTTGGTTGTAAGGTTAATGCTTTATAATCTGTAGAGTATAGTGGCAGAATGGGAGACTGATAAAACAAATTAGATACTTGATTAAACTTAAGAAAACTCCAGAGAATACAAGGAAATTTGTCTGATGATGACTGAAGGTCATGAGCGTTATAAAGAGCGGCCAATTGGTTTAATTTTGAGATGAGAGGATGATCACAATTTTTAATATGTTTAAAAAAAATCTGTTAGAAAGGAATTGCCTACGCAATGAAAGAAGTGGTTCAACACACTACTTGCATTGCGTTAATAGGCGATGATTTCATCGCGCCAAGAATAATACGTATGCTTTTAGATTGGATTTTATCCAATTTTTTAAGGGCAGATTTAGTACAAGGGTCTAAAAGGAAGGAACCATAGTCCATAAGACTGCGAATAATAGCATTATATAAGATTTTTTGGGTGAAAGGATGTGCCCCCCACCTTACACTAGAAAGAGAACGAAGAATATTAATGTTTCTCTCACATTTCTGGGTCACATAGTCAAAATGAACAGTACCTGTCAATCTGGAGTCTAACCACACTTCCAAAAACTTAATTTTATTTTCTTGTGGAATTATACAGTCATTAATACTAATTGTAATATTGGGAATGGTTCTTTTTTTGGTGAAAATGACAACACTACTTTTTGAAGGTGAAATGGATAAACCATACCTGAGAAGCCAATCTGATAAGTAACTAAGAGCAGAGTTTAACCGGCTCTCTGCTTCTTCCAAAGACTTGGTAGCAATATAGAGAACTAGATCATCAGCATATTGCAATATTTGGCAGAGTGGTTGAACTGTAGTATCTAAGTCCCTAGACTGTACAATAAAGGGCTAAGCACTGAACCTTGGGGTAAAGCCTTCTAGACAGTTCTAGGTGGATAACAGGATTTTTTATATTTAATAGAAATAGATCTTTCCATAAATAAATTACATATAAAACGGGTCAGTTTTATGGGAATGTTCAGATAAAGTAATTTATTTTGAAGTAGGTACTGGTAATAACACATTATCATACGCTGATGCAATATCTATAAAAAAACCAACTAGATATTCTTTTTTAAGAAAGGAAATGCGTATATCAGAGGTAAGAATACTAAGACTATCCATAGTATTCATACCTTTTCTGAAACCGAATTGAGTTTTAGCTAATAAGTTTCTATTTTCTACTAACCACTTCAAACGGTGTTTAATCATGTGTTCTGTAATTTTACTTAAAACTGAGGCAAGGGCTATTGGTCTATAGTTATTAGGATTAACTGCAGACTTTCCTGGTTTGAGGATGGGGATAATTATTTGCTTTTTCATTTCCTGAGGTATGATTCCATATTCAAAGGAGTTGTTAATTAGTTTCAAATAGGTATATTTAGAATTTTGCGAAACATGTTTTAAAAAAGAATATGGTATGCCATCTGGGCCAGGTGAAGTATCCACCAGCCCCTCAAGAGCAAGACTAAGTTCAGAAAAGGTGAAATGGGAGTCAAAATGGTTTAAAGACGGGAGGGAATTTGGAAGAGAGGGAATTGCATCTTTAGTTAGAACAAAAGGTGGAGACAATTTATCAAAAAACTCCTCAAGCCATAAAGAAGGATCATTAGATGTGATGTTACTATTGTAACATGATCCTCAAATTTTTTAATTTGTTTCCAAACTAAACTGGATGGTGTTCTGGGAGAAAGCTGTTCACAAAATTGTATCCATCCAAGCTTCTTTTTTTTTTTTAAAGTTCTAGTTGCTTGAGAAGCTATCTTTTTATATGCCAAAAAGTTTTGTAAAGTCATATTTGATATGTAGCATTTTTCAGCTGCCTTTCTTTTCTTAATAATGTCTGAACATTCAGTGTCCCACCATGGGGGAGATATTTTGAATTTGGAAGATTTTTTTAAGGGGAAAGCAATATCAGCACTTGAAATAATAGATTTAATAAATTTTGTGTATATATCAGAAATATTGTAACCGGAAAATGAAGGGAGTCGTAATAATTTATTATCAAGGGAGTTAGAATATGATGACCAGTCAGTATTTTGATTTAGTCTGTATTTAAGAGAAGGGCAGAAGTTAAAAACTGGAGTAGATCTGTCACAGATGTTAATATGAATGGGAAAGTGATCACTACCATAAGTGTGTTCCAAGACACCATGATAGAGTTGATGCAAGGGTTGGAGTACACACAGTGAGATCAACTACACTTTTCGGATTCTGTGAAGGGAACACCCTACGAGTAGGAGTACCATTATTAATTACGGATAAGTTGCCTTCAACAAAAATTTCTAAAAGGGCGCAACCAAATGTGTCATCATGACCAGAGCCCCATGAAGTGTGGTGAGTATTAAAATCACCCATCAAAATAATGGGAGGTGGAACAGATGAAATTATATATAAAATATCTGAGACTAGTGAAGGATTGGGATGAGGAATATATATAGATACAAAAGATATATTACACATATTTACAGCGACAACATTGATGTCAGGTGATACGGGTGGAAGTGAAATTTGTGAAAATGAGCAAGATCGCCTAATAAGTAAGGCAGTTCCAGCATAACCATCTGCTCTGTCGTCCCTAAGACAGGAGTAACCTGGAATCCAAAACACCACTAACCAGTCTCAGGGAACCAGGCACTAACCATGTCTCAGAGACTGCAAAAACAGATGGCTGAAATTTAGTGACTAAATGTAGAAGTTCATGTTTTTTATGACGAATGCTTTTATGTTCCACTGGAGAAGTGATATGGGAGCCATGGTCTGAATTTAATGGTATGAACTGTAGAAGAGTCTTGGCAACGTGGAACGGTATGTTAGTATTGGATTTAGACAGTAAGCTAATAACCATTGAGAGGAGAGCTTCCAGGGCACTATCATCCTGGGCTAATTGGGGAAGGTTAGAAGAATTAGACATAGAGTTCAAAGCAGATCCATTTGATAATGATGATGGGGTAGCAATAATATTTTGATGTGAGACCCGATCATATGATTTCGCTAGTGGAGCACGTACACGTGGGGTGGAGAAAACGGTTTTACGATAAGATGTATGAGAAGGAGAATTTGCAGGTTGATACTGAAGAGTGGATGACTGTGATGTTTGAATAGATGAGTTTATAAATTTACCGCCTAGTGTTACCTCAGCATAAGGTATAATGATTTAGGATGGAGGCGTGATGCTTCATAAAATGAGATATTATCATTTGCCATTAAAAACTTGATAGACTTTTGTCTACCCTGTTCAGGATAGTCTTTACTGTTGGCAAAATGCTGTCCCAAACAGTGCAAACATGAAGCAGAGGATTCATCTACTTTGCAAGTGTCTCCAGCATGGGGTTGAGCACAACGATAACACCTTGGGCTTGAACGGCATAGACTTTTGACATGGCCAAACCTACAGCAGTTGTAGCATTGAATCGTAGGATACTGATAAGATTCCACCGGGAGAGAAGTGTGAAAACAGAAGACTTTACAGGGTAACCTTTGACCCTGGAAAGTTAATACGATTACTTAGGTAGGAGTCCAAGTTACCTTACCATATTTATTATTTTCCTGTTCAAGCAACAAGCCTTCAGGACAGGGCCACAACCATCAGGGAGAGTGACAGCCTCCACAAACTCATCCATGGATAAATCCACGGGAACCTGGCGCACAATACCCATTTTTGTGATATTATATGTTCAAAGTAAAATTTCTTAATTTCGTAAATTTTTTGCAAAATATTTGAAATCGTCAAGTTTCCTTCACTAGTCTCAGATATTTTATATATAAGTTGGAATAGAACCAACATATTTCGCAGAAGTCAAAATAGGGTTATCTAAAAATTCATTGGCTGCTTTGGTAGTTTTAAACTGGACTGAAATCTTATTTCTCCCCACTTTTATAACACCATCTACACAAATGTTTTCAATTTTATTTTTGTAGAGGAACTGGCTAAACTTGATTATACGGATACAGATCCAATCACTGGATCTGGTTCAGCTCGGGAAATATGGACGATAAATGGTCCACTGTCTATATCTGTATATTCTTTAACGCCAACAACAATTTTCGGGTGAATATATACATTTTGTATGGAAGCGACAGCTAGCTCCTGGTCTACAATAGTTTTCTTAGCGTTGCTATTTTCATTTTAAGCGTCTTGAAAACGACGCTTACCTCCTGATTGAATAGACAAACCAGGAGAAGTAGCCCCTACTTCTTTTGTTTGGTTTGGTGGTTTTTCGAATATCTGAGGGATCGGGAGGATCGGAGGGTTCTGGGTCCAGCGGATTCATCCAGACTTCCTTATCCAGACTTCAAAAAATAAAAAATAAGACTCGAATGAAAAAAAACAAAAATGAACCAAATGACAATCTTACTATGAAAATTAATACATACCTAATTATACACAACTAAACATAAAATTATTATTTATTACACTATATACACTAAGCTAAGCAAGAGATGAGAAATTTTGAGATTTTTGAAAAGTGAAATCAAAATCAAAAATTTAAACAAATCTCACTAAAACGTGTGACAGCTCCGCCCTCTAAATCTTTAATCTTCCATACAAATCTACATAATTGTTTTTTGGTCTCAATCGGTAGTTGATATTGCCCATCTATGGAGTATATCCTAAATCTATGATAATATCAATATGTAGTTGTCTCTGATGTTTGCACTTGCCTATACAGTCTGTATTGCTCTGCTAATAAATATGGTGCCCGTTTAAATGAATAACTCTTATTTAAATCATCAATAGCAACGGTTGCATTTTCGAGCGCTTTTTGTAGAACTGCACTACTTTCTTGTGTATTTTGGTATCTGTGCGATTTTTTTATCACTATGTACGATTCTGAGGATGACTCAGATTACCAGCCGTCTACAGATGAAGAATCAGAGAGCATGAACAAGTATTCTGACGCAAGTTCGTCTGAAGAAAGCGTAGAAATAGTTACAAACAGACACCAACATCAACATTCGTCGAAAGCCCCAAGACCATTATTAGGCAGTAATAATGTCATTTTATTAAAAAACTAAGTTTCTTTCATTTAAAATGGTTTTTTTTCCTTTCCTGTAATTAACCCTCTAGTAATCCTATAAATTTAAAGATACAGCAACTTGTTAAGTAACTTTATTTCACTAGTATCGTTACAAATAAAAACAATCTGGCAAGTTATTTTCTTTATCTCCTATGGTAGCAGACTAACCATGGGCCCACCTTGTGGTAAATGGTGTCCGTCGGTCATGGACTCAACTGGTGGTAAAAAGGCACCCGTGGGAAATAATGGGGTGGTAACACTTGTAGTCCGTCACCACACGGACAGCAAGTTGCAAGTTTTGACACTTCCCGGTTTCCGATTGAGCTGAAACTTTGTACACATATGTATATCGCTTAACAATGCAATATTATGATGACATGAAGCTGCTCTGATAATGGAGCTGGAAGGTGGCCATAGGATATCCTTAATAATAATATAACGCCGTAACCGCATCGAGTTTGGACTCCTTTGATTGGTCTTGACGAGTACTTTGTCTTTAGATGGTGTCCAGGGTCTTACGGTAGAGCTGGAAGGTGGCCATAGGAACTTCAATATAAAACAGCATAACCCCATCAAGTTTGGGTATATTTTGAATTAGAAATACTAAAAAGTTGAAAATATATATTTTTTTAAAACAAACTTTATTTCTGTTGCCGTCAAAAAGCCAGCTCAGTTTTTGTCAAACACTGATTTGCAGCCATAGAGCAACGCGGGCCCCCGGCGAACCGTAGGGGAGTAGCCATTACGTTTTACTCCGATACAACATTTTCTGTCATTTTTTTGCGGGGGGAAATTGCGTCACGCACACTTTCACACAAAAACCATCAGTCTATCACTACCAAACGCAATGAATGCGTTTCGTAGTGATAGACATTTAAAACAATACACTAGCAATTTTATACACATATAGATAAATTATGTATCACTACACTATAAAATGAGTGACACAACTACATTGACAAGTTACTTTAACCATGGCTGTAACAACTGTCGATAGGCATTATCGATAAAATCGAGAACTCTGTTAGGGTCGGGATGAAGGTTTGAAAAGTTATACAAATGTAATAATATATCCATTATAATACAAATAGGAGTTTATTTACAAATTAGCAAACAAACTTGTTAATATGATATTATCTTGAAATGGTCTGAACATATGACAGTTCCTTGTGGAAATCTAGGTAACTGTGTTATTACAAAATTTCTTCCATTAATTCCATAATGAAGAGATGAAGCGATTCTAGTGAAAACGAAGACAAGAACTTTCGTAATGAAAAACGTGTGGTACGTTCCGAAAATTACGAAGAATCTTTTTTCTATACTTTCAGCGCATGATGTAAATACAGATAGTATTTTTGAATCACGAGGCACAACATGTTCATTGAGAATCAATGGAGAATCGTGTGTGACAGGTAGTAGACTTAAACATAGTGGTCTGTTTAAGCTAAATTGTAGACCTAAAATTAAGCCAAGAGAGAATGTGATGGTAAATGTGGTTGATAGTTTGCAAATTTATGTTTTCAATAATATTATTTATGTTTTTAACGCATGGGCCGTCAAGATAAACGTAATTTGAAGAAAGTAATAGACCAAGAAATTAATATAAAAAGTAAAGACGGTGGGAGTCTTTGTAAAGGATGTATGTTTGGAAAGGAGCACAGGCGAAAATTTGGTATTCGTGATAAAGCTGTCAGTCCAGGAGAATGTATACATTCAGATATTTGTGGTCCTTTTCCACTGAGTTTCTCGAAATATCGATATTAAGCCCTATGCAAGTAATGAGGTAATTAAGATATTTAATTTAATCGCTTGAAACGCGTTAGACTCCCGGGAGTCTCGGATCAATGACCTCGACAATTGATAAAAAAGTCCAAAAGAATCTCCAAAGCTTGCAATAAGACTCAACATCGCAAAAAAAAGGGCCGAGCCGCGCGCGCGGTCGCAAAAAAATTTGGCGCTAAAAATTTATTTCCTACTCCTTAACTTTCAATGCTATCCACTCTAAAATTTTTGCCCGATACAGACTGTTCATTCTACAAGCTGTTCATGATTTTTGCCTAAGCCTATATATACTGTATCAACGAGAAATAAATCCCAAACGTAAACGTCAGCCAGTTGCGTCAATGGACTCGAACGGGACGGTAATAAAGTCGAGATTTCAACGCGAAAGTGAAATAAAATTAAAGTTTGTGAAAAGTTTTCGCTTTATAAAGTCAGTGTTATTATAATAATTAGTGGATAGTGTTTTTAAGTGTTTTAGTGCATAAAATAGTTATTATACTTGACAATAAACATGGATTTTTCAACAATGGGTAAGTAGTTTTTTTTTTAGATTTTTTTTAGAAAAATACGGCCACCCGTTGCTGCGCGTGGCCTCGCGGCGCCGCGTGGCCTTGGCGCGCTATTGGCCGGCACGTGTAAGACTCCCGGGAGTCTAACGCTCGTTTAGAACTTGTTGAAATAATAGTAAATAATAATCCTGTCAGTTGACAATGATTCAAAATTACGATATTACTTGGGAGTAGACATTGAAATTAGAGAAAGTGATGATGTTAGATTCGCCTACGTAAACAAAATTTTTTGAATGGGCGATTAGAAGTTTGAAAAATGGTAAGGCAGCGGGTATTGATATGGTGTCTGCTGAGATTTTAGAATGGAGCGAGATCCAATTATGGCGCCTCTCCCGTTTGCTCCTAATAATATATACCTATACCAATTGTGAGTGTAAAGTAAGTATGGAACGCGAAGGTCTCATCCATACTCTGGTGTGACCCGCGCACTATATGCGCGCGCGTCTCGTTCATCTCTTCTCTTAAAATACATATAGACAATCGAAAAAAGAAATTTCTTTTATTTTTCTTTACCATTTAGTCGCCCCCTAGGATTTGGCGCCTAGAGTGACCTGCTCCGTTCGCCGTATGGGCCGGCCCCCCTGTATCCTTAAATATTATTTTTTTTGTTTTTAGTATTTGTTGTTATAGCGGCGCCAGAAATACATCATTTGTGAAAATTTCAACTGTCTAGCTATCGCTATTCTTGAGATACAGCCTGATGACAGACGGACGGACAGACAGACAGACAGACAGAGAGAGACAGACAGACAGCGAAGTCTTAGTAATAGGGTCCCATTTTGGCCCTTTGGGTACGGAATCTTAAAAAAAGACCGCTTGTTGTGGCGTTCCTCCCTAAGGAGACCTATTATGTACAGTAGTGGACGTCGAATGATTGATGGATGGAATAAAATATTATTATATACTTGTTTTTAGTTATCGTAATACCTCACTTTCAAATCTTTTTCTCCTAATGTCATCACATCACAAACTTATATAGGTATTTTGAAATAAAACTCGCGTAAATGTTAGAATGTATTTTATATAGGTAAGTTTGGACTTAGAATGAACGTCTATACCCAGGATTAAATTATTATTTATTTCTTTATGCTTTTTACAACCCAAATCTATTCAATAGAGTGTTATGCCCTTAATTTTCTGTTTGTTTAAACAGAAGGCATGCCTGATTGATCTATCAACCACTAGCTCATATGAGTGAACGGATTGGGTTGCAATTTGACACACATAGATATTATTATAGGTACAGTTAGATAATGATTTACGCAATTAAAAAAACCTTTGTCCAGCCAAAAATTTATAGATCGCTTGAATGACTGAAGTATCGATATCGATATTTTTAACGCGCTTCCCTAGCAATTTCCGCCATTTTCAGAGTTCAAATATTTGGCTCGGTAAATTTGTAGTTATTTCTTCTCCCCCTGTTTAGAGCTCAATCACTCAATGGCTACAAATGTACACATGTCAATTTCTTGTCAACGTACGTTTGTAGTGCTAAAGCTCAATTGCTACGTATTTTAGTGAATCTGTCGTACGAAATGGCTGAATCTGCAGCAGAAATTCCTATTATCATTGAAGAAACAATTAAAGAAGCCGTGAAAAATGGTACAACTAAACCTCCGGCGAGTATTGAAGGCATCGCGATTGCATACTTAAGTTTAGTGATTATGGCAATTTTACCCATATTTTTCGGATCATTTAGATCAGTGAAATACTTGAAAGAGCAAAAGGTGAGTGTTATAATACTTTTATAATATTTAGATATAATTTTATAACATGTCTGAGAAGTTTATTGAGGTCCAATAAGAGCGACGCACGTTTTATCATCGTGGCATATGTTGGCATGTCAAATGCTCAAATTAAAACTTCAAAACCTCCTGTGACCTCGTAATGCTCAATACACGACGACTCATTAGTATTTTTGGTCATATCGAAATATTTTAAGCATATTGTCCTTATTAGAACAATTTTCTGTAATGTTTTTTGTTATACATTGTGGTAAATTACCCTAATAACAATGTTGTAAAATGTTTTATTATTATCAATTTATTATATAAATTTAATACTTTCACTACATAAGAGTGTAGAGTGAAGCCATTGAGAGACAAATATTGCTAAAAAGCAATCAATTTCTCAATTATAGTCTAAACTATTATAAAGCTGTATAGAGCTATGTCTGTACATTAAGATATTTGCATTATGAAATAAAACTTTGTTTACGGAATCTATCGCGTTTACTTGATTTTACTACTATCCCGACGTTTCGAATACTTTACAGCAATCAAGTAAACGCGATAGATTCCATAAACGAAGTTTTATTTCAAAATGTGTAACATTCGCGTAAATATCAGAAAGTATTATATTTGTATTAATCAAAATTAATTGTGCTTACCTGCCATCTTAAGCCATACAAAAAATTATTGAAATACAAAAGATTTTAAAATAATATTTCATAATATTTTGATCTGTATTTTCAGCTACTTTAAGGAAAAAATTATTCTATCTGCTACGGCAGGGTCGTAGATACATCTAAAAACAAATGTTGAGATGTATTCACTTTCACAAATAATTTGTTTTTTAAAATAATAGCATAAGGTATTTTCAATATTCTCACAATTCTATCAGATTATATACAGTGTTATATACTAGATATTTTCGAATAGAGTGCATTAAGAAGTTGAACTTGTAGGGTAGCATAGTGAATGTAGTGTTATCTCAACCGATGACTGAAGTAGCGGCTAAAATGTTTAAGCTTATTAAACAAGCTTTTTAATCAGGTAACAACACATAGCTGTCGTAAAACACATCCCATCAGTAAAAACTCATGAGGCTGACTTGGTCACTAAAGCCAAGCCTCCAAATAAATTGAGAAAGAAAAAATTTGATTTTTAATATTGCAAAGTTTCTCACTTATACAACTAAAACTTTATCATTTTTATATATATTTTTTAACATTTGACATGCAATGCCACTTTTTTTAAAGTACAAATTATTCGTGAATAAAAAAAGTTTTTTTGTACTAGCGGGAATCAAACCCGCGATTTGGAAAAGTCCAATCCGGGGAAGTGGTCTAAGCCACTGAGCTATAGTACAGATCTTTCGATCATCCCAATCTCATTATCACATTTGTCTTTACAACCAACACCATCTATCGGAAGCATTTACATGCATTAAACCAATAAAACATTATCTATACTTACGTCCTTGTCAACTCATGAATACTAATGCAGCAAAAATTATTAAACACAATAATATAACATTTGCGTAATAGTTAGGCACTATTAAACTGGAATAAATATTTAATTTTTTGACAAATATTTCTCTCCTAACAGAAATTTAAGCAATTTAATTACATTATAATGAATATTTGTAAAAGCTAATCCACAGACAATAGGTGAAAATGGTACCATGGATGATCATTACCAGTTACCATTGGTTTGTCTGCCATCATTGACACTAAAAAATAACTAAAATTAAATAAAATTGTTAAAGGTCTAAAAAAAGAATATTCTATGATTAGGTAGAAATAAAAACAAACACCTGTCCAGCAGAAAAAGAAAAACATTGACTTGTGAAAGAATTATCACAGAACATACTGTAAAAAAATAATACAATGTATGTGACTGCGGTGGCTTAGCGGCTGAAAGTACTTCCTTGATTTGGAAGGGACGCTGGTCCGAATCCCGCTCGCAGTAAACCTCTCTTTTTCCACTTTCACAAATTATTTGTTCTTCAAAGTAGGTGAGCATGTCAAGTGCTAAATACAGATCAAAATATTTACACATCATCATATTATGTCAGGATAAAAAGTAGCCTAAGTAATTTCTGGGCTTTGGAATATATTTATGTAAAAGTTCATGATAATTGGTGCAGTAACGGCGTAAAAGTGCAAAAGACAAACAAACGCACTTTTGTATTAATTATAATATTGTAAAGGGAAGTAAGAGCAAGTACACATCAGATGTTTAGCGTTGCGTTCAACACGCGTTGGTAGCATACATACAACGCCCTTAGTACGGCGTTTTATGAGTATACCGAGGAGTTTTTTTAGTATTTTATTTTTATACTCAGGATTTTCCATGTCACATATAGCTGAGCGTTTTTTTAATCGATAAATAAATCTATATCGAAGTGCATGGTCTCCATCCTGGTGAATATTCCTCCACCCTACACGAAAATGCGCAATCAAATGTACGACAAAATGGCGGTACATATCCAGAAGCGTGTGGCTGACGCCCTCGCAACGCGCCTTCGAACCAAGTCGAAAACCTGACAACGCGCGTTTGATGAGCGCTTGACCAAAAGCGCGCGTTTGAATGTATACGCCTTCGACAGACCTCTTTATTCTTAAAACGCGCGTTACCAAAGCGCGCTTCATAACGCCTAATGTGTGAATTTGAACTATGAATTTTGGGCGCAAATTTTTGATGATGAATTATTTGTTGACAGGATGCAGGAAGTCGCACAGAGACTATGTCTAATAAAGACGCGCTGATGTTCCCTATTATCGCGTCAGCCGCACTCTTCGCTCTTTACATATTCTTCCAATTCTTCTCCAAGGAGTACATCAATCTGCTACTCACTGGATACTTCTTCTTTTTGGGGGTTCTGGCGCTCAGCCATCTATTAAGGTTAGTAATTACAATAGCAATTTATTTTCAAAGGATTGTAATACAAGTGTTGCTGAAGACTTCACAACAAGCAACCAACCTAACAACATCATTTATTATTGAATGTTGTCAATTCTCATACAGGACTAACATTCATGTGATTCATAAATTGCTGTTGTGATTTGGTGTCTGTTTATTTTATTTTTGCGGGAATCCCCTGCAACACAGGATTATTCTATACCAGGATTAAAATTGGAAAAGAGATGGTACAGGTTTGGAATCAGGTATGATAGAAGTTACCCAAAGCTATGTATCATATATGCAATGCATCCGATAGGTGGAGTGGCTCCTAAAGACAAATCTGAAGTGGAGATTTGGAATCGTCAGGCTACTGCAATAGCTTAGCGGTCTAGAGCACTTCCCGGGATTGGATAGGACGCAGGTTCGAATCCTGCTTGCAGTAAAGTTAGCTTTTTCCACTTTCATAAATAATTCGTTCAAGATAATATCTAGGTTGTATCAAATGAGTATCGAACCTCGAAAGTTTACATTCAATATGGTGCACATTGTTTCTTGCTACCTTTACTTGTAATTCTCAAGGAATTATTCGTGTGCAGTACTTATATTATGTTTAAAAAAAAGAAATAAAGTTTGAATTCGAAATCCATTATCTCGTTGTCTAAAACTAGGGTTGCCAACCGCTAATTTCAAAAACAAGGATTTCTAGTTGGAAAAACCAGGACAATTCAGTATAAAATCAGGATGCAGTAATAGAGTAGCAATAATCTATACAAATAAATAAAATTGAAGTGTCTGTTTGTAATATCTAAATAACAACTGTTTACTAAATGTATACAAGAGTATATACACTACCTATAACAAATTACCAATTTGTAAAGATTTTGTCTCTCGGTAAGTCTGTCTGTATGTTTGTTCCGGCTAATCTCGGGAACGGCTGGACTGTCTGTCTGTGTTGGACGGGACTGTCACTAGTAGATAGCTGTTGTTACAAGGAGTAACTGAGGCTACTTTTATTTTGGAAAAATAATTAGAGTATCGCATAAAAAAATAAAACCCATGAAATTATATATGTTGAAAAAGTTACAAAAATATAAAAAAAAACTAGTTTTTAACAAATTCTTTGAACTTAGGTACATTCTAATATTACAAACTTAATATTATTTTTATTACATTTTTCAACCCCACCAATATTATATATGACCTTATCAGAACGTTTTAAAAACTCAGGACGGTGCTTAAAAACTATCCAGGACGCCCCAGGACACTCAAAATACCAGGACATGTCCTGGGAAAACAGGACGGTTGGCAACCCTACCTAAAACCAGTCTTGAGTTTTAAATACATTAGCAGTACATATTAACTGCTAACATACCTGTTGTAGAATTTTTTTCTAACTTGTAAATGAAAATAAATTGAAACAAGTAGTAGTATCGATAAAGTGGTTACTTGCTCTATAACGATAAGTAGTGCTATTTATTTCTTACATATTTTCCTTTAAAACTGATTTCAAAAGATTTGAGTTCTCAAGGATTAGTTGTTGGAAGACTGAACAGACCGGCTCAACAGAGAAAGTACCACCTTCTCGCAGAATAACTACAAATAGCGTTTCGTATGATGATTGAGTACGCCGGAGGTCCAAACACTCTTCTCATCCCATATTTATCAACCTTAGTTACTCTCCGTCTCCTTTATTATTCTTTATTCATCCGCTCTATCACCTCCTATCCCCTTTCCCTAGAGTAGACAATAGTGTAGTGTTGCTAGCATTCTATAAAATACGCCGCCATCGCCATTGATTTCAAAAGATTTGAGTTCTCAAGGATTAGTTGTTGGAAGACTGAACAGACCGGCTCAACAGAGAAAGTACCACCTTCTCGCAGAATAACTACAAATAGCGTTTCGTATGATGATTGAGTACGCCGGAGGTCCAAACACTCTTCTCATCCCATATTTATCAACCTTAGTTACTCTCCGTCTCCTTTATTATTCTTTATTCATCCGCTCTATCACCTCCTATCCCCTTTCCCTAGAGTAGACAATAGTGTAGTGTTGCTAGCATTCTATAAAATACGCCGCCATCGCCATTGATTTCAAAAGATTTGAGTTCTCAAGGATTAGTTGTTGGAAGACTGAACAGACCGGCTCAACAGAGAAAGTACCACCTTCTCGCAGAATAACTACAAATAGCGTTTCGTATGATGATTGAGTACGCCGGAGGTCCAAACACTCTTCTCATCCCATATTTATCAACCTTAGTTACTCTCCGTCTCCTTTATTATTCTTTATTCATCCGCTCTATCACCTCCTATCCCCTTTCCCTAGAGTAGACAATAGTGTAGTGTTGCTAGCATTCTATAAAATACGCCGCCATCGCCATTGATTTCAAAAGATTTGAGTTCTCAAGGATTAGTTGTTGGAAGACTGAACAGACCGGCTCAACAGAGAAAGTACCACCTTCTCGCAGAATAACTACAAATAGCGTTTCGTATGATGATTGAGTACGCCGGAGGTCCAAACACTCTTCTCATCCCATATTTATCAACCTTAGTTACCACCAGGGGTCACGCTCGAGACCCTCCAATATCTCCTACCTTTTCGCATCTTTGGCGCGACAGATGGCCAGCTTTAACGCGGCGCGCGCATTGCTGTTCGCCGCATACAGCCGGCCCTCCCGCTCTTCGTTGCGGATTCGGCGACGTCGGCTGCGGGGACCTCCGGGCATGAATACAGGCCGCACGGAGGTCCAACAGCTCCGGGGACCACCAGTAGACCCCCTCCAGAGCCCGGTGAGCCAGTCTGGCCCCACCGACTCCGACGCCTGGTCTATCCGCCGTATCCGCCGGACACGCGGAGACCCGTCCTGTCCGGAATTTTAGCCGCCGGCGACTGCCGACGTTGCCCGGGGTGCACCACTAGGAGGTAAACCGGACGAATAAGCACCCCAAAACTTATCCCACCCTTATCCAAAATTCAAATATCGTAAAAAGGCCTGGTAATCGCAGTGAAGCCAACGTTCGGGCAGGACGTCTGTCGGGTCCCCATGTGGTTATAAAGTACTTTTGCCCAAAAAAATATCCTGCTAGGGATGGAGGAACTCATGCGTAGAGCTTTCACCTCGCCTCTGCATAGTACATATGAAGAGACTCCGTAGAGTGGGTATACTGTGGGTAACTTGATTCCGACATAACCTCTTCACCAGCCCGGAGGAGATCTATAAAGGAATGCCTGCGTAAGAAAAAGAATGAATAAGAGAATAATAGGGACAAATACTGTTACGAAATTTCTTGACATGGGTTCTAATTCATTGTGTAATTTACAAAGTAATTACGCCATATGTTTCTACACTCACAGCCCAATAATCTCGTTCATGGTGCCGGCGTCGATCCCGAATGTGTCGTATCATATACACTTTACGCGCGGCGAGAGAGACACCCGTTCCGACATCATCAACTACAAGTTCACCTCGTATGACGTCATCTGCTTGCTCATATCGCTTTGCCTGGGCGCCTGGTATCTCCTCAAGAAGGTGAGTTCTCTACACCGAATTATCACTATAAGAGTTTTCGCATCGCGTAATTTATTAAATTGCTTTTTATAAAATAACTCATGAAAAAAATTGTTTTGTAGAAAAACCACCAAACGATTCCCCGCCCATTTATGCCAACGTAATTTTTCACCTCATAAATGAAAACAAAATTATGTTTAGATGTGTTCCTCACCAGCCGTCATTTCTACTTTCTATGGTTCTAACGACTTTTATTTAATATTGTATTTAATAATTATTCAATTTATCTAAATATCCTGAAAAAACCGCATTTTTTTTACAAATCTTAAATTGTTGCAATTTTATATTAGCATACTGATAACTACCTCAAATTCTACGAGATGGCATTTAAAATATTGTATCTAAAAAGATATCTTCCCAGAAGCACCCTTAATAAGGAATGGTATAATTGCGTAAATACTTATATTTTCATTTTTTTATAGCATTGGATCGCCAACAACTTATTCGGCATAGCGTTCGCTATCAATGGCGTGGAGCTACTTCATCTGAACAATGTAGTGACGGGCTGCATTCTGCTCTGTGGGTTGTTCCTTTACGATATCTTCTGGGTGTTTGGCACCAATGTAATGGTTACCGTTGCCAAAAGCTTTGAGGCGCCTATCAAATGTAAGTTAACAAATACTATAAATTTTTTTTGGATGATTTGTGCGGTCTGCCACCTTGGGCTGACGTCACAGAACATATAATAGCACTAAGTACAAAATGGACACTGTGCCCCTCCCACTAATCGGGGATTCCTCACCTCGCCAGCGATTATGTGCTGTCGAAGAGCGGATTTGAACACTGAACGCGCCATAGACGCAGCATGACGGTTGTTATTCTTTTTACTGATTGCATATGTATCTATAGCGACTAATAGCATTATGTACTTTCAAGCTTCTTGGGTATTTTTTTTAATGTAATGATAGCAGAAGAGCCACGGCCCACCTGATGGTAAGTGGTAACCGTCGCTCATGCACTCAGCTATACTGAGAGTATTGTCATGCCGCTGCGCACCATTTCATTTCTCAGATATGAAATGAAAGAATAAACTGTTATCTGCTGCTACAGTCAAAACACACTGACGTGCTTCATGACCGGTCACACAGGAGACGGTGGTACCGACACGTTCGGGCCCGATAGCAAGTGAGTACTCTCACTTGTTACCCAGCCCTAGCACCAGTAATGCAATGGGTGATAATTGCTTAATTCCCTTAGTCGCCTCGTACGACACCCGTGTGAATGAAAGGGGTGGTAACACTTGGACGGACATAAGTGTACAATATTTGTTCCTACGGTGACAATCTTAGCCTTCACACACGAAATTATGCGTATATAAAAATCTGTATAGTGTCTAAGTTATAACTACCTATTCATCCATCCATCCATCCATCAGTCTTTTAACGTCCACTGCTGGGCATATGCCTCCCCAAGAATGGGGGATAATGCCGTAATCGCCACGCTTGGCAGGCGGGTTGGCGATCGCAGGGGATGTTGTTAATACTCGAGGGAGTGCTGCTGTCCACTCCCCCGGTATTCCCTCAGCCGGCTCTTACGACTCCCGTGGGTAGAGAGAGGTGGGACAATTCTAAAGCCGGCCCCAAAAGGCTACCTATTAGGTAGCTACATAAATATAGTAACGTATAGATCACCTGACAGCTCGATAACGCGTAACCAATTTTGATTTGTCAATGTGTGCGTTGGATAGTGATGTAAGTTTTAAGTTAGACTGACTATCGATTTCTTTAATCATCTTCAAGTAATGAAACAAATTAAAAATAAAACAAACATAATTAATTGGTTTTTATTTATTTCACCAGTAACGTCAGTCAACGATATTAAGTATGCATTTTATAAGGGAATTATTCACTCAGCTTTTAGCAACATAAACCTACTTATACTTAATTTTTAAATTAACTAAATCGACTTGACTGACAATGTCTGCTGTAGAACTTTTATTGCATTTTTTCCATTAATATGTTAGAAGAAAATGTTCCAAGCATTTAGGATAAATATCGACAATATACCTTGTCGATAAAGTCAAGCCCTAGTGTATATGTACCTAAAAACTTTTCTACTAAAATCTTGCAAATATGTAACAATGCGACATATTTCTATGTAAAATATAAATAGTAACAATCAAATTTAAATTAATTTGTAACTGGAACAGAAAATATCAGTAATTATGACCTAAAATAAAAGCATTTAAGTTGTGATAACATCCTGAGAACTTACCCGTGAAACATGCAATTATCAGGATTGTTTGCATGATTTACATCACAGGCACTCACGGAACAAACAACCATTGTATTTAATAGTTATAATCTTATAATATACAAGATTTATAACACAAATAAATAAAAAAAACCGCGAAGCTAATTTCAAGCTAGAAGACTGTAGAATACCTGTCATTCAAATGGGTTACAATGACATTAGATTTGCTTTCCTCTTCCATCTTGCTATTTTGCCGTATAAGATTTTCTTCTCGCTCACACGCTTTGTTGATCTATACGTTACTATATCTATGGGTAGCTGTAACGCGGTTTTTGTATAGAACTCTAGTCGAGTGTCCATACTGTTTACTTTCAACCATACTGTGCTGTTTGAATATAGTAATCTCTCTAAGCTAAGCACTGGTTAAAATAAAAAAAATCGTTGTGTATTTTTGTAAGCATTTGATATGCTGACGGGTTTGTAAGCGACAAACTGATGTTGCTTTACTTTGTTCACAGTGGTGTTCCCGCAAGACTTGCTTATGAACGGTATGGACGCGAATAACTTTGCGATGTTGGGTCTGGGAGACATCGTGGTTCCGGGCATTTTTATCGCTCTGTTGCTACGCTTCGATAAGAGTCTGCAACGCAATTCTGAGTTCTATTTTAGGTAAAATACTACTTAATATGAATCCTTTTTTTTTTTTGCCGGAAACAATGTGCCTAACCGCACACCCCGTTGTTCGGAGCAACGAACATAGTGTGGGGCCCTCACCCACTAAATAAACCCTCCGTATTGGCAGACCACTGGAACTGTGTTACATTACTTGAGTGGTCCGCCGACTTAACTATGTATCCGTCCGACGGTTCCGTGCGATTTAAGTCAATTCGCACGGAGCCGTTGGATGCTCACGGCATAACGGACTAAATCGGACGTTTTATGCACTATCCCGTACGAGGTCGCCAGTCAAGAATCCTTCCTCAATAATAATTATGTATTATAAAATATATTTCCACTTAATACTATCCTGATACACTGCCTTTTTAGAAGCGAATTGCATTGTAGCGACAGGAATTATTGGTTTTATATTAAATCAATTTAAAAAATCCCAAACTTTGCCAATTTTGTTATCACAAAAAATTATGTCACGTATATGTGGTAAGAATGCTTTCAGAATGATATACAATGCGAAAATGGAAGGATGTAGGTACAGGGGGAGACCGAGACTAACCTACCTAGACCGTGATGTATTGAAGAAAAGTCAGCAATGTCCGAAACCGGCGAGCGTGTATGAAGAGAATCATTAATGTTGAGGAAGCGAGAGATGTATGCAAGAATAGAGCATTTTGGCACTCTGTTCTCTCTGCCTACCCCGAAAGGGAAATGGCGTGATGATAAGTAAGTAAGTAACAATAATCACGGCAGAGGAACGGTGTCATAAAATTAGAAACTACTATCCATTTAATAAAAGAGGATTTGAGCATCACACACTCAAAATTTAACGGAACTAGCAATACCTATAATTATTTTGATACTGGGAGAGGGCGGTACTTCTTAGCTCGTGCTAGTACATTCATGTTGGTAACAGGAAGGCTAAGCTTCCAGGCTAGAGAATTAACTAAATACAAGAAAATACTCTCATTTGAAATGATTAATAAGCCGGTTTTACCCTTCCTCAGCATTTGATGTTCACATCAAAAATATAGGTGCCGGATAAGTAATCACCAACATACTAACCTTCCCCGAAACACGCTGCATCTTATGGTATAAGTATAATCCCGATCGGTTCAGTAGTTTTCGCAGCATAACCGAACAATAAAACCGGCTCTCCATTTATTATTATTAACTAAATATTTAGATATTTTTATATATATTTTTAGCATTTGACATGCTTAGCAACATACATTAAACACAAGTGAAAAATGTGAAATCGAAAATAACAGTCACGAGCAGGATTCGAACCTGCCTGTCCTGGATACCGTCCAGATGCTTTGCCAATTCAGCCATCGTGACCCTTGCTCCTGACTGCTAATTTCGAAAACACATTCATACTTAACGTCTTTGGGTGACGCCTGCGCCATCTGTCGGAAGTATTTTCATACATTATACCGACCAGGTAAACTTAATTTTACAATTAAGATTTTACCTAAACACAGTGAAAAATGTGAAATCGAAAATAATTTGTGTTTAATGTATGTTGCTAAGCATGTCAAATGCTAAAAATATATATAAAAATATCTAAATATTTGCGTCATTATTAGGTAAAATCTTAATTGTAAAATTAAGTTTACCTGGTCGGTATAATGTATGAAAATACTTCCGACAGATGGTGCAGGCGTCACCCAAAGACGTTAAGTATGGATGTGTTATCGAAATTAGCAGTCAGGAGCAAGGGTCACGATGGCTGAATTGGCAAAGCATCTGGACGGTATCCAGGAGATGCAGGTTCGAATCCTGCTCGTGACTGTTATTTTCCATTTCACATTTTTCACTTTGTGTTTAATTAACTAAATATGCAAATGTGTACTGTCTAGGGCGACGTTTTCTGCGTACGTGGTGGGCCTCCTAGCCACGATCTTGGTGATGCACCTGTTCAAGCACGCTCAGCCAGCCCTCCTGTACTTGGTGCCCGCGTGTCTCGGCACGCCTCTGTGCCTCGCGCTGCTTAAGGGAGACCTCAACGCTTTGTTCAAGTATGTATACATGTATATTATCAACTATATGACCCGGTGAACTTGTACCACCTACAATTTATTTTATCAGCGATTATCAATATCAATTCTAATCATTCTGCATTTTCTAAAGTTTGAATTTAGATAGGTTATTAGATGAAACTTGCTTGTAACTCAAATTACATTAGGTGTCATTTTATCGTCTGTTGCCTTAAATTTTCTTTTAATCCACCCCTGTATTAGAGTGCAGTTGAGGAACTCAGGCATGCTGGTGTCATGAAGACACGTGTTTTCCATCACAAGACTCACTAAAAGCCAAAAGCTAGTGATGTTTCATCCACAAATTGAGAATCGAACTTGATCCTCGCTGTATCTAATTTATACACTTAACTGCTATATGATGGAGTTTAAAGAGGAAACTACGAATAAAATTAAGTAAGAAGAAATGCAAACAGCGGAGTGGTTTTGATAACGGCATCCATCCCGAGTGTTATGGGTTCGATTCCCGCGAACCCGTCACTCTCGGGATGGATGCCGCCATCTAACTCTTTGTGTGATCCACTAATGGTTGTTCTAGTCTGGGTGTACTTTGCGTCCGCGAAATTGTATGTTTGTAAAGTCCGCCGCGATGCAAGGATATGCGTTAGTGCAGGATGTTCTTTAAAAAAATATATCAGTATCCTATGTATCTACCCTATCCCGCGATAGAAGGATTACATTAAGGAGAGGATAAGAAGGATAATAAGGAGAGGATGGGAAGGGGGGCTTGGGCCTCCGGCTTTACCACACGAAACAACGCTTGGAATAGCTACGTTGTTTAACGCTGATCTTTTATGATTGGTTGGTATTTCCCCGATCGAGCCGGCCCATTCATGCTGGGATAATGCTATAAGATTTATGTAACATGCTAATTTAATTTCTTTGGTAAATCATCACTACATAGTATAAAACAAAGTCGCCTTTTCTGTCCCTATATCCCTATGTGTGCTTAAATCTTTAAAACTACGCAACGGATTTTGATGCGGTTTTTTCCAATAGATAGAGTGATTCAAGAGGAAGGTTTATATGTATAATACATGCATCATATACTAAGGCAACATTGCTAATTTTAGAGGTTTCTAACGTGATGTCGTAAACTAACCTATTTTTTTGGGCTTATTTAGCAATTTAGCAAAAACGCTGCCTAAACCCTACGAGTTAGATCAAATTAATGTACTACAGTATTGTACACCATAAAAAGGTCTACAAAAAAGTCCGCGATGGTATATGTTTATCTTTTAGGGATAACCCACATTAACCATTTTTATTGTTTACTTTTTACGTGAAAAAATGGCTTATTTACGAAGCTATTTTAAGCAATACGGCATTAATCCTTATCGAATTAAGTACCTTAAATACAGTGTGCAATTAATATAGATCAATATGGTTCCTTACAGCATGTAAATTAAACAAATATTTTCGGAGATATTACAAATTTAAAATTTGCGTTTGCGGCGGGCGGTACCGGTCGGACGGGGCAGTGCGGGGAGGCATGCCTATAAATAGCGCGTCGGAGGCCGCGGTTCTCCCTGTAGCACTTTGAATTTAGCAGCAATCGGACGCGTTTATTATCGGAGCTCTCTAGCGAGGAAAATAACAGTACTTGATAAAAACGTGCTTTTCAGCGCGACAACGTATCAGTTAATAATTATAAGTTACGATAAATAATAATCAATTAATTTAATAATAAGGAAATTATTTTCAAAAATCTTAAGTA
The DNA here is from genome assembly GCA_948253155.1 of Leucoma salicis. Classification (NCBI taxonomy): domain Eukaryota; kingdom Metazoa; phylum Arthropoda; class Insecta; order Lepidoptera; family Erebidae; genus Leucoma; species Leucoma salicis. Next base: position 2,904,713 of record OX411820.1, on the reverse strand, counting down.
AGTTCAGAAAAAAAACTTAATACAATATAGCTATCTTTTGTTCTTGATGATCGTAGATTATCTTTTGTTTTTAGTCACACGCATGGCAAATTATTTTTTAGGTGTTTTTAATTTAATTAAAATCGTATTTTAAGTTGATTTCATTAAAATCGTAGTTTATTTCAGTAAAAAAAAAGAAAAGAATAGAATAAATATCTTTTGTTTTTTATGATTGTTGATTATCATTTGTGTCTAAATGGTAAGTATTTAGATGTTTTTTACTGCGGCACATAGGTACCAATAATATGGCAATTTGTTCATAGGTAGGTAATCATACATAAGTCTAGAACTGAGTCAACTTTGTTCAGAAATTATAAAGTCATGTCTGGAAGACGTCGTCGTTCGAACATAGGTCGTAGTTCAGTGAATGCTAGAAGAGTACGTTCACAAAGAGATGAAGAATCGTCAACAGAACGTGAAGCTCGACTCAGTCAGCTTAGGGATATATATAGAGCTGAGAGAGAGAGAGAATCTTCAATAGAGCGTGAGGTTCGCCGCAGCCGGGATCGAGATAGGCATTCGGTTCAGAGAGATAGAGAATCGTCAGTAGAGCGTGAGGCTCGACTCAGTCAGCTTAGGGATAGATATAGAGCTGATAGAGAGAGAGAATCTTCAGTAGAGCGTGAGGTTCGCCGCAGTCGAGATAGGGATAGACATCGAATACAGAGAGCCAGAGAATCATCAGCACGAGTTACTAATTCATGGGTAAATAAAGAAAATTCTGCCATGAACTACGATCCTTCGATTTCTTACAAGGACGATCGTATTGTATCAATAGGTACTATGTCAGTAGTATGTGAATATTGCTTGGCATTGAAATTCAAGGACGAATCAAAAGGCATGTGTTGCTTACAAGGAAAAGTCAAATTAGAAGAAATTCTCCCTCCACCTGAACCACTTCACTCTCTTCTTACGGGTGATCATCAGAAATCCAAACAATTCATGCGCAATATACGCCGTTATAATAACGCATTTCAAATGACCTCTTTTAAGAGTAAGCAAGTCGTTGAGCGTGGGTTCATGCCTACATTTAAAATTCAAGGGCAAGTGTACCACTTAGCTGGGAGCTTGCTACCACTTCGACCCGATGATCACAAATTTCTGCAAATATATTTTATTGCAGATCCAGACACACAAGCATCTACGCGGTGTTCAAGTGTTGCACAACCAATTCATAGAGATTTAATTAGATCTCTGCAAGATATGTTACATTCTCATAATTACTATATACAGTCTTTCGAAACTGCGATTGAGAGTATTCCAGCAGATACTCCTGACTTTAATGTCGTAATCCATGACAATAAAGTTCCTGTTGGAGAACACAGAGGACGATATAACGCGCCTTCTACGAGTGAGGTAGCAGTGGTGATAGCTGGACAGCAATTTGACAAAAGAGATATTGTATTGCATAGTCGTGATGATAATTTGCAAAAAATTTCAGAGTTACACAGATCTTATGACAGCTTACAATATCCTTTGATGCTATGTCGTGGAGAAAATGGTTATGCCATTAATATTTCTCAAGTTGATCCAATCGGTGGAACACCTCTGCGTAAAACAGTGTCATGTATGAACTACTATTGCTACCGTATAATGACAAGACGTAACAATTTCAACACTTTGCTTAGATATGGAATGTTAACAAACCAATACTTGGTCGATCAATATGCGAAAATTGAATCTGAGAGATTGGCCTACATCCGTAATAATCAAACTAAATTGAGAGCCGAAAATTACGTTCATCTTCAGGATGCGTTACAGGCGAATGAACATGTCAACGACATTGGTCAGTTAGTTATACTACCTTCATCATTCACAGGTGTACCTCGATATTTACACGAAAAATTGCAAGACGCCATGACTTACGTCAGAAATTACGGCAAACCTGATTTATTTATAACTGCAACATGTAACCCAAATTGGCCGGAAATTAAAGAAAATATTAACACTAATTTAAGCCCACAAGACAGATATGATATAGTTAACAGAGTCTTCCATTTAAAAGTACAGAAACTCCTGCACCTCATTAACAAGTCTCATATATTCGGTCCCCCGCGCTGTCATATGTACACAATAGAATGGCAAAAACGTGGGTTGCCACATGTGCACCTGCTGGTGTAGTTAGTGAACAAAATTAGACCACACCAAATTGACAAGGTCATTTCAGCTGAGTTGCCGGATAAAGATGAAGATCCTATCCTGTACGAAATCGTAAGGAAAAATATGGTACACGGCCCTTGCGGGACTTTAAATCCGAATTCTCCATGTATGCGAGATTCTAAATGCAGCAAAAAATTTCCGAAGTCATTCCAAACTCAAACAATCACTAGCGATGACGGATATCCCAAATATCGTCGACGATCGCCAGAACAAGGCGGGAAAAGTGCTACCGTCCGAAACCGTGATATTGATAACCGATGGATCGTTCCCTATAATCGGCTCCTTTTGAAAATTTTTGATGCCCACATCAACGTGGAGTTGTGCAATTCGATAAAGTCAATCCAATATGTTACTAAATACATTAATAAAGGTGATCAAGCCACTTTCAGCATACAATCACCAAATGAAGTGGAAAAATATCAGTCTGGACGTTACATCTGCAGCTCTGAAGCTGTATGGAGGATATTATCATTCGAAGTGCACGACCGGGCTCCCACAATTGTCCACCTTGCAGTTCATTTAGAAAATGGACAAAGGGTATATTTCATGGAGAACAATATACAAGAAGTTGTTAATAATCCGCGGGATACAACATTGACAGCATTTTTCAAGTTATGTGCTCAAGATGATTTCGCGAAAACACTGACATATGACAGAGTTCCAAGTTACTATACATGGAACCAGAGTTCTAAAACTTTTCAACGGCGAAAACAAGGTACTGCGGTTGATGGTTTCCCCGGAGTAAAAAAAACGGATGCTCTTGGCAGAGTCTACACGATTCATCCCAACAACAGTGAATGCTTTTATCTGAGAATGTTACTGCATATTGTAAAAGGCCCGACAACCTTTGCACGCCTAAGAACTGTACAAGGTGTTGTTTACAATACTTATCAAGCAGCATGCAAAACTATGGGGCTCTTGGAAGATGATTCTCACTGGGAAAATACATTATCAGAAGCAGCTGTTTGTAGTTCAGCTACATCATTAAGATATTTATTTGCTGTCATAGTAGCGTTTTGTCAAGTAACTGATTCTGTTAATCTATGGAATAAATTTCAAGAAAACATGGCCAGTGATATTCTGAATCGACGACGGCGAGAGTTAAACTCAGATGATATACAATATGATCAACACATATTTGACGAAGCATTATTTGAATTGAATAAAGTACTGCAATTACTTTCGGGTAAATCGATCAAGGATTTTGGGCTGCCGATGCCAGCTAATACTACTAACTCAGATTTAACTAACAGTGCCGAATACACAAGAGAAATATCATACGATCAAACAAGACTTTTACAAAATATAGCTCAAGATGAGCCACGATTAAACATCGATCAGAAAAAAGTATTCACTGCATTACTATCAACAATAGATAACAATGAAGGGAAATTGTTTTTCCTTGATGCCCCAGGAGGTACAGGAAAAACATTTTTAATCAATCTGCTTTTAAAAAAAGTGAGATCTACCGGAAAAATTGCGTTAGCTGTTGCGTCATCCGGCATTGCCGCTACGCTTTTAGAAGGAGGTCGAACCGCACACTCTACATTCAAGCTCCCGCTGAAAATCGCCACCGATGACAATATCAGCGTCTGTAGTGTTTCTAAACAGAGCAATACAGGAAAATTGATGTGTGACTGCTCATTAATAGTCTGGGACGAAGCTACCATGTCAAACAAGTCGTCTGTGGAAGCACTGGATAGGACAATGCGCGATTTGCGCAACAAAAATTCACCTATGGGTGGATGTACAATTCTCTTTTCAGGAGATTTTCGACAAATCCTACCAGTTGTGACTCGAGGAACACGTGCTGACGAAATAAATGCTTCCCTAAAAAGATCAAACCTTTGGCCACATGTCAATAAATTAGAGCTTAAAACTAATATGAGGGTTTCGTCATCTTCACGTGAGAACAGGCTATTTCCAGAGATGCTGCTAAAAGTTGGCAATGGAGAATTAACACAAAGTGAGGGAAGGATTAACCTTGAAAACCTTTGTGTTTTGATAGACAACATCCAAGAGTTAGTCAACAAAGTCTATCCTGACATTGATGACATAAGTTACAAGACAATATCTTGGTTTAAAGAAAGAGCGATTCTGTCACCAACTAATGAACAAGTAGATAAGGTAAATAACTCGATTCTTTCACCTTGAAAACCTTTGTGTTTTGATAGACAACATCCAAGAGTTAGTCAACAAAGTCTATCCTGACATTGATGACATAAGTTACAAGACAATATCTTGGTTTAAAGAAAGAGCGATTCTGTCACCAACTAATGAACAAGTAGATAAGGTAAATAACTCGATTCTTTCACCTTGAAAACCTTTGTGTTTTGATAGACAACATCCAAGAGTTAGTCAACAAAGTCTATCCTGACATTGATGACATAAGTTACAAGACAATATCTTGGTTTAAAGAAAGAGCGATTCTGTCACCAACTAATGAACAAGTAGATAAGGTAAATAACTCGATTCTTTCACCTTGAAAACCTTTGTGTTTTGATAGACAACATCCAAGAGTTAGTCAACAAAGTCTATCCTGACATTGATGACATAAGTTACAAGACAATATCTTGGTTTAAAGAAAGAGCGATTCTGTCACCAACTAATGAACAAGTAGATAAGGTAAATAACTCGATTCTTTCACCTTGAAAACCTTTGTGTTTTGATAGACAACATCCAAGAGTTAGTCAACAAAGTCTATCCTGACATTGATGACATAAGTTACAAGACAATATCTTGGTTTAAAGAAAGAGCGATTCTGTCACCAACTAATGAACAAGTAGATAAGGTAAATAACTCGATTCTTTCACCTTGAAAACCTTTGTGTTTTGATAGACAACATCCAAGAGTTAGTCAACAAAGTCTATCCTGACATTGATGACATAAGTTACAAGACAATATCTTGGTTTAAAGAAAGAGCGATTCTGTCACCAACTAATGAACAAGTAGATAAGGTAAATAACTCGATTCTTTCACCTTGAAAACCTTTGTGTTTTGATAGACAACATCCAAGAGTTAGTCAACAAAGTCTATCCTGACATTGATGACATAAGTTACAAGACAATATCTTGGTTTAAAGAAAGAGCGATTCTGTCACCAACTAATGAACAAGTAGATAAGGTAAATAACTCGATTCTTTCAAAGATTGATGCGCCGACGAAAATATACTACTCGGTGGATACTGTTCTCGATTTGGAAGAAGCTGTTCATTTTCCTACAGAGTTTCTAAACTCTTTGAACCCGTCTGGACTCCCTCCTCACAAAATGGTGTTGAAAGTAGGTTGTCCTGTTATTTTATTAAGAAACCTGAATCCACCTAAACTTTGCAATGGCACGCGTTTGCTGATAAAATCACTGAAAACTTTCATAATAGAGTGCACAATACTCACAGGATGTGGTACCGGAGAAGATGTATTGATGCCCCGAATCCCTCTGATACCATCGGATTTACCCTTCCAATTTAAACGTTTACAGTTTCCGGTAAAGACATCTTTTGCAATGACCATTAATAAATCGCAAGGTCAAACCTTCAACGTTGCAGGCTTAGATTTGAGCGTTGACTGTTTTTCACATGGCCAACTGTATGTCGCTCTTTCAAGAGTAACCTCAAGAGAAAACATGTTTGTATTGTCTAATGACAAGAAAGCTGTGAACGTTGTGTATAAAGACATCCTGTAATATATTAATTGTTGTAAAAATAAAATAAATACCTAGGTAAAAATGTAAAAAGTAAATAAGTAAAAATGTGTAATGTAATAAAAATTGTATGAATTTAGATATTCCAAAGATAGCAGGAAATCTTCATAGTAAGTATAGGGAAAGAGGAATTGTTTTACTCCAAATTTAATGCGTGCAGGCCAAGGGCAGTAATGAATGAATCAAAAATACTGGATCGATTTTAATCATGTTTTCATTGAGTGACATAGGCATATATATTTTATGCCCGTGCAAAGTCGGAGCGGGCCGCTATGTTTTTATATACAACGTTCATAGTTTTTCTGTAGTGTATTTAATTTAGTATCAGCATTGCACCCGTGCGAAGCCGGGGCGGGTCGCTAGTTAATAATAAAATAATGATAATTATTTGAATAGTTCAGTCTATTACATTTCACTACTTACCATGAGGTAGCTTTGGTTCGTCTGCCACCCATAACCCACCAATAATAACAAATTCTGCCATCATGACTTTAAATAATTTTTTATTCTAGTTACGAAGATCAGCCAGCCATAGTGAGTGTTGCAACCGACTCTGCCAAGTCTAAGAAGTCTGAATAAACCAGCTACAATCAACAACTAGCACAAACAACGGCACATTGAGTATTTAAGTACACCATTATACCGCCAGTGGAGGGACCATGTCGTATGGCTCTTACATTTAAAAGATCACCAGCAGTTGGTTAGTCTTTGTTTTTATCTCTCATATATGAAATACTAAATTCTACCCGCGACTCTGCGTGGATTTCAGAATATAAATATATAACTCTATGGCACATTAATTAATTATATGCAAAAATAGCTATACCACACGAATCTCATCATAATTGGTTCAGTAGTTACAACGTGAAAGTGTAACAAACAAACGCGTTTATAAAATTAGTGAGGATTTACCACTTCACCACCAGCTTCATAATAGAAAGGATATTGGTAGCCGCTAGCCAGTACCCTGACATGTGGTGCCATCTATCGTGGTAGAGCATGGTCTCATATAAAAATAAATGAATATCCCTCCCAATAAACGGTAAGTGTAATAGAAATTAATTAATTGAGTATTATATAGTAGCTCAGTAGCTAGTGTTTCAAAAGGTATTTATGGATTTGAATCCCACGTGAAGAGGAATAAGTCTCTTCTAAAGCAAACATCTTCTAATCAGCTGCTGGCTATCGTTTTGAAGTAGAGTTACGTGTATCAAGTGTTGTTAGGCCGATTTTGAAACATCATCAACTCCCATTAGTGTTTCAGGCTATATACAAGCTGACAGAATGCTTGTTGGCAGACTGCACAAGTTGCCGAGAACATCACTTAGGTCTTGTTACAATGTGTATTTTGATCATTATCACTTCCAATTCTCATATAATTTAAGAATTGAATCTATATCATATTAATCCTTTGCAGTATTATACTGACTTCCACAATACTTGCCTATTCAAGTCTCTTCTGAACTGTGTTAAAGAAGTTTTGTTTCAGAAGTATTATTAAGGAATGCCTTTTCAAAAGGGCTTATCTCTTTGAAGCCAATATAATTGAAAATCACTGAGAATGTGGAACTGGGACTGAGTTGATAGAAGTTGTTTCTTTTTTTCAAAATCTGAAATAAGCCCTGAGGCACTCTTAATGTGACATGTTACACAATCGGTCTAATGCAGATCCCCCGTTAATGTTGCTATTGTTAAAAATTGAACTTCCATCGTATCTTCCTTTGGTATTCAGTGTAATAGTTTAATTTTATATTGTGAGGGCGTGTTGGTTGGAAATAATATATCTAGTGTTGTAAAATTGTATATTTATCAATGTCTTGTTATTGAATAACATTTATTCCATATTATATGGGGTCCGCGCAACATTCTCCCCTTATTTAATGGAAAGACAGTATCGAGGAAATATTTACACCTGGTAACACCGAATCACCAATATTGTTTTCTCGAAGGCATTATACAAATATTTTTTTAAGATCTTGATAGTTTAAATAGAAGAGAATTGGACAATTCAACAATTTCCAACATTATGCCCCACAAACAACACTAGTATTAGTGTTTGATGTATATTTTTTAAATTGTTTAAATGTTAACTACAAATTACCAATTGTTTCTATTGTTTTTTTTTTCTATTGTATTTCGTTGTTTTAATTTTAAAAGAAATAAATAATTTTTATACGTTTGTTTTTGCGGCACTTATACTAAGTTTTGTATTATAAAAGATTTTTTCAGTCTCAAAAGGTCACCCACACAAAATTAGACAATTTTATTTTTCTACACTACTTATGTTAAGTACAATAAATAATTATGTAATATATAATACACTATTTTACCTTTAATTGCATTATTTCTGTTACATTGTCTTTAACTTGTATTTTTGACAACCTAACTCCCATTATGTTAAGTACACGTGTACTTAATAAACATAGAATTTTAAACACATTGACTTCTTAGTTGAGAAAAGGATATTATGAGTTTATCCTGAACTTAAGTGCACAAAACCTTTATATATTTTATATTTAATGGTTACTTACGACCTCATCTATAGGCGTTGATCCTTTACTATGTAATAAGTACTTCCATACATTCAGAAAGTTGTTTCCGGCCAAATAGGGGTAGTTATATAAAATATAAATTTGAATTTGATTTGCTCATGTAAATGTTAACGGTAGATGTTTGTTGTTTTCTGCAATACTTAGACGAAATTATTTTGTTACACCTAATGTGAAACAAAGCATTTATTTAAAACACCTAGCATTTTATGCAACTTATTTGCTGTAAGAATAAATTCCTTTCAAGCAAGGGATTAATTTGACTAGAATAAAAAAAAATGTTCAGAATATTTTCTTTTGGGTGTCTACTAACCTAACGTCTACTTTCACCAATGTTCAAATATTAGGTGTTGTATAAAATATAAAAGTATGGTATTACAAAAAGAATATATTATGATATGAACAACTTTCACCAATGTTCAAATATTAGGTGTTGTATAAAATATAAAAGTATGGTATTACAAAAAGAATATATTATGATATGAACAAATCGATTCAACTGTCATTTTCGAATTAATCGAATCGATGTGTCACCTAAAATTTAGTAGACATCGTAGATAATAAAGGGTATAAACGTGTGTATAGTTAATTGAAGTGGTGATTTTGAGTATTATTTTCTACCACATAATAAATATTTATAAATATGTAGATCTCTGAAGCATTATTTCATGGTTAGTTAAATATAAAACGATAGTATCCTACAGAAATATGAACTACCCCTTAAAGATTTAGTGGTAGAACGGGGTGAATAACGTAAGTAAAAATATACTATGTTGTATATTGGTAAAATTTAAAATTCTATATAATATAGTATTGTCTGTTCATTACTAAATATTATAAGTAATAATTTATTAAAAAACCCGCGAGGTTTTATCGCGTTTAAGATTTACTTCTATTCAGACGTTTAGGATCGTATGCAGCATGCACGGTAACGAGCTGTTTTGTAGTTTAATTTCATATAATATTGCTCATAGGTGTCTTAAATCGTAGTAACTAGCTGACCCGACGAACTTCGTACCGCTTCAGAATCAATCAACAAACTTATTAGCTGAATTAATTCATCAAAAAAGTTGTTCCGCACAAGATGTAGGTATCAGAAAATTTATTTTCTTTATTTTTTTTCTTAAACTTTTTACGCGGCCGAGTAAATCGAACAAATCCAAGATCATAAAAATGGGTCCAGCCGTTCTTGATTTATGTAACTAACCTGACTTTGTTTTATATTATAATATATAGATATCTAGGTAGTGCCCTTGACCGGTTTCACCCCGTTTTACAAGAGTTCTGGATTTACTGTTTGTATGTATATTGATGTCATATGTGTATATTTATAGGACATTTTGAATGTATATTAAATAAATGGAACCGATCAGAATGTAGTGTTTTATTTGTTAATATTTTTTTTTATACATTATAACTGTAGTTTATTGCTAATAATGCATTCGAAAAAAAGAGGCTAGTAGCAGCGGAGGTGCAATACATTTCATTTTAATTTAAGTTTCATCAATTCACCTTATAAATGAATGTGTTTCATTTACTGTCTGTGGTGCAGCAGTAGTGTGAGCGACTTCTGATCATGAGGTCTCGGGTTCGATCCCCGGGTCAGGCGGTGCTATTGAGCCTTTTCGTAAAAAGAAATATTTTCAATAGCAGCCCGGAGTTTGGGAATATGCTCGGTAGACGGCAATAAGCTCGCCCCCTATTACCTGGGACTTAAACATAGCTGGCGAACCGTGGGTGTGTAATAAGCCTCGGCCTACCCCTTCGGGGACTACAGGCGTGATGCTATGTTATGTTGATCCACTTCTTTTTCTGCATGACCTAAAGGTTGACTGGTAGAGAATGTTTTTAAGTCCGCCATTGCACCATGTTACTGTGTGTATGAAGGTTAAATAAATAAATAAACGTTCATCCAGTCTACCTTATGTTCAACGAGTACGAATCAATAATTCTAGATGAAAAACCTTGAACGAAATTTATCTACCTTTTTCACCTCATCTACTGAGCCTACTAACAATGTATAAGAATGTGAAATCGCTATCACGACATAATAATGATAAATATTCATGGGCATTGTTTTCACATAACGTCCTCTGCTCCCTTAGAATGAAAAACGAAACGTTAGACGAACTTTCGTTTCGAATTATTGTAATTGATCAACAGTCCGACGCGTGATTCCTGATTAGTCGAGATTTCAACGCATGATTCAGGCGACCAATCACAAAGTTCAATGATCTGAAACGAAAGTTCGTCTAACGTTTTGTTTTTCATTCTAAGGGGGCTGGTCCCAAACTAAGCTTAACGCTTGTACTATGGGTACCAGATTACGTATATAATACATATATTACTTTTTTTTGTAAATATATACATATAATAGATAGAAAACACCCAGACGCAGTACAAATATCTTTGTTCATTAGATAATTGTCCTGAATGGGAATCGAACCCACGATCTCGTGCACGGAAGTCGGTGACACTACCGACTACGCCACAAGGCCTGACGTCTTATAAGACTATATAGTATGTTGAGGAACGAATTAAACCTGCGATTAAACATAACCCCCTTACTAATAAACATTGTAGGTATAAGCTCCGAATAGTTATAGTGTTTTGTTCCGTTCTTTCAACATCAAACTATCATATTAGTGACAAAGACAAAACACCGTGTAACTATTCAAAGGTTATACAACGTTTATTAGTAAGGCAGTAATACTACAATTACCACTAACTACTGTAATTACCCAATAATACTATTTTACCCCAAACCTCGAGGTTTCTCCTTATCGACTACTATCATAAAACTTATTTTATACTACGCGGATGGCAAACTAGGTTGACCTTATTGTAAGCGACAAGCAACACTAGAGGCATCACTCTTACAATAACTCCAAGGAAAGGGATATTAGGTGGAAAGGAAGGATAATGACGAGAGGATTAGGAGGGAGTTTACGTCTTTTCGAGTGTCGGTGGGTTCTCGAAACCACGTCAAATAAAACTCATTATAATCCATATTTATTATACTTTATTACATCATACTATATTTATTATTTAAAATAACATGTTTTTATTGTTCAAATCGATAGCACAACATAGCGGTAATCCGCCAGTGAATTAACAATTTCATTTCAACGTAACAAAATCGTGTAAACTTAAAAATGACATTTAGACCTTAAAGCTTATATTAAAGTTACATTAATAGTTATCACTTTGGCTGAACCATTTTTACTCGGGAAAAAATGTAACCTAACCGTACACCCCGTCGTTTGGGGCAACGAACGGTAGTGTGGGGCTCTCACCCACTAAAGAAACCCGCCGTGTGCCGTCTCTTGGCCTGTGTTGACGGACCACTGGTATTGTGTTGGATTACTTCAGTGGTCCGACGGCGGCTTACCCTTTCGGGTACCCGAGCGTCGCACCTTCGCGGGAGGCCTTGCGGGTGGCGGACGTTCCCCGGTACTTTGGCTGCACCCTGCTGATCTATGATTGCTATCAAACCAGGGCAAGAACGAACTACAAATTGCCTATTTTTCAAGAAGTAAAACTCATAGTGCATTTATTCAAAATTGGCTATTCATATTTTGTTGCCAATTAAAAAGGTACGTAGTTATACCTACCTTCGACTTCTCAGCCTTAATCTTACTTTAACTAATCAAGTACATGCGTCTCTGCGCTTGAAATGAATCGGCTGTCTTATGATAATATTATGGCAGTCATGTCCAGTTCAAGTAAATAATGTTATACAATTTATTTTTATCTAAACACGTTTATATATTTTTTTATTTATATACCTATAATTGCCTCAACAACTTTAATATATATACCTAATTGCCTCAACAATATAATAAGTTAAGACTAGTTGCACGGAATTAAACGCAAGCATACATGCCACGAGAAAATGTAAGTTATCCGAAATGTCGGAAGTCGAAATAGAAAATAAAATCGAATAAATACGATAAATTCAATAAACCGCAAGTGACATTTCTATAAAATCCATATTCATTAGGCGATCCTCCGTCATGGATGCTGTACCCGTACTATAGACAATTTTTTTTATACTTAATTTGGTTAAACGGCCAAAAACAATATTTTTTCTTCAAAATAACATGTAATGTACTGGTCTAAATCAACTCTATGTTTCATATGGCGGTATATGAAAATAGTTATAATGTCATAAGTAAATACTTTCATAATATGTTAACTTCAAATATTCCTTATTATCTTATTTTAACATGAGATACACAGCCCAGATACATATACAACATATATTATAAAACATTATTTGGATACATATCTACTATATGAAAAGTCTAAGCACGTTGTCTGAATATGTAAGATCTTGTATAAACCAACGATATTTAATAGGATTACACGTGCCAACTACCTTGTCCTAACTATTCTAAAGCTGTAACAGCTATGTTTGTACATTTAAGATAATTGACAAAAAAAATTACTGTATAAGTAAGCCAAATATTTTTTATTTTTAAATTTTGTCTGTTCGTTTATGCGCACATCACGCAAAAACTGCTGAACGGATTTTGGAAGCAGATTTTGTTTTATAAGCTCATGATTAGGCTTAAAAACTGGTATATATTTTACCGGTATTATTTCGGGTGTATTATTCTTGCATCATCAAGCAAGGATAATACACCCGTACTATATAAACATTGTTATGCTGAAGTGGCAATGGGCAGGCCACATCGCTCGACGAACCGACAACCGTTGGGGAAGAAAGATCCTCGAGTGGCGACCACGTATCGGACGGCGCGGCTGCCCACCAGATGGACCGACGATCTGGTCAAAGCTGCGGGGAGCCGTTGGATGCGGTCGGCACAGGACCGCTCGTTGTGGCGTTCTCTTGGGGAGGCCTATGTCCAGCAGTGGCCGTTGAAAGGCTGATGGTACAATATATAAACACCAGTGGCATCCTTTACCAACTCCATGAAAAGGGATAGAAGAATTTGTGTTTAATGTATATGGCTAAGCATGTCAAATGCTAAAAATATATATAGAGATTGGATTTTCTTTGCTTTCACATATAGGAAATGTTCCAAAGCTAAAAAATAAGTAGGTATGGTTTTGAGATGGCTTGTTGTTTTGATTGAGATTTTAGGTGAAATCGCATCCATAATGCCAACCAAAAGATTTAAAAAAATCCTCGAAAATCTACATTTGAATAATTTTAATGAGCAAATGCCCCAAAAATGTGCAACAAATTTTAAATTTGCTGAATATTGCATGTCAGCGAGAAGCGATAACAACATCTTCACAGACAATTGATAAATTTTATAATTCGTTTCAAGGGATGTTCATCACTGAAACAGTATATCAAGCCCATCAAGTGAGGATACAAAGTTTGGGTAAGAGCTGATAACAAAACCGGTTGTTTACTAATTTAGCATTTACATTATTAAACGTCCAAGCGACCAAGCTCCTGAAACTTGAATATACAAAAGGTACACCGCCCGTGTGGATGGTTTCGATCGGAAGTGGAGTAATTATGAAGTCGGCAGAAGCAGCAAAATATGGTGGTTTTGCATAGACCTAGCAATAACAAACTCGTACCTTCTCTACAATTCCAACAGCAATAATGTTTTGCCACAATTGGCGTTTAGATTATTATTGACTCGTGGTCTTATAAATAATTTTTCATCAAGGAAAAGAAGCTTGGAGACCCAACTAGTCATGAATTCGATATATCAAAACGTAACTTATATCGTTTAATAACATATCATATCGATACCAAAATCAACATAACCCGATATTACTAAAACTTAGCGTGCGAGTAGAAATAAGTTACCTATATCAAAACTGCAACAATGTGAACGTATGAAGTGCGAACAAAACGCAAATTTCACAAACGATATGAAATTGAAACTGGAGGTCTACTCTAATTCAACGAAAAACAAAGTTTCTTTCGAAATTAATCCCATATTTCCTACCACGGTTCCATTCTTTCCGCAATTATCGAACGAACGAAAATTGTTTGACATTTAGCTTATCTAAACCTACTCTTAATTCCGAACGAAAATATATGCAGATGATTTAGTAGTTTATGTAACAGGCAATAATTTGCCTCAAGCGGCAGATACTGCTAATGCAGCATTAATGAAGCTTAATAACTATTTATCATATCTTGATCTTGATGTTAATCCATTGAAAACCAAAGTTGTTGTATTTGGTAAAAGACATATAAATGTACCTACTATTTTTTTTGTAACAACTACCCTTTAAGTTTGGCATGTGAGGTAAAATTTCTTGGTGTACTTTTTTCCCAGGACTTGCCTTAGGATCTTTATATATATATTTCTTGTGTGCAGTGTGTGTATGTCACTGAACTCCTCCTAGACGGCTGGACCGATTTTGATGAAATTTTTGTGCGAGTTCAAGGGGATTCGAGGATGGTTTAGATTCACATTTGGACCCGGTAGGTGGCGCCACAATAGGATTTCAGGATCTTTTTCTTTAATTTATTTGTGTATGTTTGAGTAAGTAGGTACCGGGATGGTTTAGATACACATTTGGACCCGGTAGGTGGCGCCACAATAGGATTTCAAAATTTTTACATTAGTTTATTCTAATGTAAAAAGATATACCTACATTACCTACTAACGAATCCAAACGAAACGCCAATGTTTGGAGAGGACAACGTCTGTTGGGTCAGATTCACAATTTGGTCCACTGGAAAATGTTTATTTAACTAATTTTTCATTTATAAGTAGTTGTTAATTTTGGAATGTTTTACATTGGATCCGGTAGACTGCGCTACCATCGCAGCATCAAATATTAAATATTATTCTATTTTAATTTCAGTTTGTCCCGACTGTTTGGTACTGCGATCACATTGAGAAAAATATTTGAAATTTTGTCTTATTATTGTGTTCGTTCAAGTCGTGTGCTAATTAAAATATTAACTACGAATAGAAATTGATGTTTGAAGAGTTTTGAAGTGCCTAAAAAACGATACTTTTTGCGAATTTAGGGTGGAATCGAAGTAAGTATATTTTGTATAATTTTTTTATCAAATTTACACGTGAGTTTTATAACAACCAACCTAACCTAAAAATTTATTTGTGTAGCTCATTAATTTCATAATAATTTTTTTAAATTATTTTTATTATTCATGTTCTAAATAAAAAAAATATTATACTGAACACTTTACATTTGAACATTTTGATATATATTTTAGCACTTGACATGCTCAGCTACTCTTAAAGTACAAATTATAATTTGTGAATAAGGAAAAAGAGTATTTTAGTACAGGCGGGAATCGAACCTGCGTCCCTTCCTATCCGGGGAAGTGCTCTAATCCACTGAGCTACAGTACTATCTTTTAGACATACCCAATCACGCCCTCTATCGGAACGCATTTACATGCATTAATCCAATATAGTAAGTTTAATTTTGCAATTAAAATTCATACTATTTGATGGCGTGATTTTTTTAAACATTTTGATATATATTTTAGCACTTGACATGCTCAGCTACTCTTAAGTACAAATTATAATTTGTGAATAAGGAAAAAGAGTATTTTAGTACAGGCGGGAATCGAACCTGCGTCCCTTCCTATCCGGGGAAGTGCTCTAATCCACTGAGCTACAGTACTATCTTTTAGACATACCCAATCTCCTTATCACATTTGTCTTAACTACCAACGCCCTCTATCGGAACGAATTTACATGCATTAATCCAATATAGTAAGTTTAATTTTACAATTAAAATTCATACTATTTGATGGCGTGATTTTTTTAAACATTTTGATCTATATTTTAGCACTTGACATGCTCAGCTACTCTTAAAGTACAAATTATAATTTGTGAATAAGGAAAAAGAGTATTTTAGTACAGGCGGGAATCGAACCTGCGTCCCTTCCTATCCAGGGAAGTGCTCTAATCCACTGAGCTACAGTACTATTTTTTAGACATACCCAATCTCCTTATCACATTTGTATTGTATTTGGATAGTAATACTATACCGTATAATAACACTCTAAACGAGCAAAAGCTAAACTATACGTTAGAATTTATATGTTCTTATCATAATAACATAACTTATCTCGAAATGAATTACAATAAATACTTACCTAATTATAAATACCTACCTATGCATATTTCACAACGATTACTTAGGGAAATTTTGAGATATACATACAAACTTAATTACGACATATACAAAAAACAAGCATCCTTTCTTAGTTTATCATTTGTTTATCATGATAAACAAATGATAAATGTTTCGACTCAATCGGACTCTATATGCACAGATACCGTGGACACTGTCGCCGTTCAGACGAATCATAGCAACACAACAATAGACACAAATACAAACGCTCAGTTTTTTCTTTAATCATTTCAATATTCTACATCAAAATATAGCAGGGTTTATGAATAAATTGGACTCACTAATTGTAAAATTGAGCGAACTATGCACCAAGGGAATAATTATTGACATCATTTGTATGACAGAACATTTTATTAAAACTGGTCACGAAGATTTGCTCTCCATTCCAAACTTTTGTCCAGCAGCTTTCTTTTCAAGAAATGTTAAGCGGGGAGGAGCATGTATTTTTGTGAGAAAAAGAATTCTGTTTCGCGAGCTGTCACAAGTGTCTAAGCAGTCAGTGTCAGGTGTTTTCGAATGCTGTGCCATAGAAATAATAATACATAACATAATTGTCATATGCGCTTATAGGGTACCAAAAAATAATTATCACATATTTTATGAAAAGATGAACGATGTGTTAATGAAAATTACTAGTTTATCAAAAAAAAAAGATAATATTGTGTGGAGACTTTAACATTGACGTATTAAAGAGGAATAAAACTACGCTAGAATTCGAATACTTTCTCTTGAACTATAATTTAACATTAGTAATAAATTAACCTACTAGGTTATCCAGTCATACATGCATTGATAATTTTGCACACAATATCCAAAAGGGATGTAAAGCTGACGTGGTTGATCTTGTACTTTCGGATCATATGTGTCAATTACTAAAAGTACCAATTAATAAAAGTTGCACATTAAAATATTGGAAATTTAAACGGCAACATCTAGCAATGGAATACTTAAATAAATTTAAAACTCACTTAAAATGCCTATCCCTAAAAGAAGTATACAATGAAAATGATGCAAATAAAGCTTACAACAATTTTATAGACGAGTTTTCACTACTATATAAATTGTGCTTTCCTGAGAGAATCGTGATCGTGAAAATGAATAAAACAACAAAATGGATATCGCGTGACATAAAACTATGTAGCCAGAAACAGAGACAACTACTTTGGACATATAGATCAAACCAAATGCAAGAAACAGATTACAGTTTATAAAATATACAACATTATACCGAGAAATAATAAGACTGACTCAGAAAGCACAAAATAATCATCATATAAATACTTCACAAAACAAATCAAAAGCTACTTGGCAAATAATAAATAAACATAAACTAAACTTACCACAAGAAGGAATAACAGAAATAAAAAGAGGTAATACAGTTATAAAGTGCCCTAATGACATAGCAAATAATTATTTTATAAATGACATTGAAGATAATCTAAGACCTAATATTGATATTTTGAACTAGTAGTTATTAAAATAATTTGACATTGCAATCCCATTTTATGTTACCTATTATAATCTCTGACACTGTACAAGTAATAAACAATCTAAAAAACACTAACACTGTTGGGTATGACGGAGTATGCACTAAAGTTATAAAACATGTCAAAGAAATAATAGCACCACCACTTACACATATATTTAACCTAACAATTACTGATGGCACATACCCTAATCGATTAAAAAAGGTTATAGTCAGACCTATTCACAAAAAAGATGATAAATCAGAATTGAAGAACTATAGACCTATTGCAAAGATACCAGTATTCTCTAAAATCTTTGAGAAACTTATATACAATTCTATTTATAATTATTTTAATAAATACAACTTATTCTGTAATGAACAAAAAGTTTTTCGTAAGAATACTACTATAAATATGGCTATTTTTGATTTCCTATCTAATATTATTGATTCTGTTGATAAAAATATACCAATCTGTGCAATCTTTACCGATATGACTAAAGCTTTTGACTACGTCAACCACGAAATCTTACTTAAAAAAATGGCTGGATATGGTATAAGAGGAAACACTTTGAAACTCATACAATCTTACTTAAGCAATAGATTGCAATGTACAGAGGTTTCTAGAATTACCCAAAATAGTAATTTACAGAAGACGTACCTATCAAAACCACGAACTTTGAAATACGGAGTGCCGCAAGGTAGAGTACTGGGACCACTGTTATTTTTGATATATATCAATGATCTTCCCAAGTCTATTGCGCATAACATGGTACTTTTCGCGGATGACAGTACCAGTGTAATTAAATGTTCTGACATAAATGAGTACCAGAACGACATTAATGAAACCCTCTCAGACGTGGTAACCTGGCTTAATAAGAATAATCTTGTCATTAACTTAAATAAAACAAAAATAATGCACTTTCACCAAAGATGCGAAATTCCTAATATTGATCTCTCTTATAAAAACTTTAAAATAGAAAATGTAAGCTGAGCTAGATTTCTAGGCATAATAATAAATGAACAACTTACTTGGAAACCACACACAGAAGAATTGTGTAAACGATTAAGTAAATCAGCCTATGCGCTTCTGCAATTATCAAAAAAAGTAGACAGGCAAGCACTATTAACAGCGTATCGTGGACTAGTAGCATCAGTGCTAAGATTTGGTATAATTTTCTGGGGCCAATCAACTAACCGTGAGCTAGTATTTAAAATACAAAAGAGATGTATTAGGTCAATGTGTGGCTTGAAATCAATTGACAGCTGTGTTCCGTATTTTAAATCTTTAAGAATATTGACATTACCTGCTTTATATATAATGGAATCTGCGCTCTTTGTAAAAACTAATTCACACTTATATCCTAAGGTATCTGCAATTCGGAGAGGTCCTATACGAACACAATATATAAATAAATTATGTCATTTAAATTGTAAAACTGCTCTTATGGAAAGAAGTTTTTTTGGTACTGCACCTGTAATATTTAATAAAATACCGAATTATATAAAAAATATGCCACTATTACAATTTAAAAAAATGGTTTATAAATTTCTTATAGAAAAATGTTACTATACTATAGATGAGTTCCTTAATGATCAATCAATTTAATGATATAAACCATTATGCGTGGCAATATGACATATTAAAAAATCAGAAACGGAACAATAAATCAGCAAGAACAGATAGAAATTAAAAATTAAAATAATTTTCTTAAACATTAAAGTAAAAATAGGTAAAAGATGGCTTCCAGCAGTGCAGGTATGGAGGTAGATAATAGTAGAGAGCGAGATGATGAAATAGATGAATTAGTCAAAATCACTAAAATAATAATTGATGAAGCTAACCTAACGAAGGCTCTTGAAGAAGATTTCAGTAAGTCCACCATAGACGTTGATGTTTCCGATGAAATCGCTGGTGTTCTCATGACAGTATTTACCTGTTTGAGAAAAGAAGAAAATGATCCTACAGGGCATCAAAGATATTTAGCTTATGTTGCTGTCATTAAAGGTGTAAATGTAAGCATACAAACAATTATTGATAAAATAAGGGGTAGCAATATTAAGATCAATTTCATGGTGGCGACACCAATTGTTGAGATACTTACTCTTTTCACTTTGTGTTTAATATACTTACTCTCTTTAAAGGGTTGTTTGACGAAGTAAGAACTGGTGTAACTAGATTCAAAGTTCGGAAATCAGTGTACCGCAAAGGGGTAAAGAGGGATGCATCAGGCAGAGCTATAGGGAGGGAAACATCAGAGAAAGAGGCCACACAAAACATATCTCAATACGGGCTAGTAAATCATCATATTCGGCTACTCCAAGGGATTACTTTACCTCCAGAACGTAGGACAGGAGTGCTGAGAAGTTTAGGTCTTGCACAAGCAATTCTTATGGTAATGGAAGACAAGTTTTATACTAAACTAAATAGTGCTCTCAGTACTAGTCTCCAAATGCCTATGGCTTCCGAAATCATTTCGTGTTTGAAAGAAGCATCTAGTCCGGGTAGTGTCTCCGGAGTATTGAAAGAATTAGGTGATATTCTATTGATTACTACTGCTAGAGCCACACAGAAGATTTATATGCCACTATTATTATCCTGTTACCTCTGGGAAAACAAACAAATAGGGTTCCAATGAAGTTTTTCAGGAGCTCCGATGATGAAATATTACGAGGATTGGTCAAAAAGTAGTGAGAACGACAATACTCCTTGGTAAGAAAAAAAAAAATACTGGCAGGCATAGCTCAGATACATATTTGTAATGTTAATAAAGAACAAAAACCTTCGATTCTCTTTTGTTTTTTTCTGAATGTAGTCATTTGTTTGCTTCGTGTCGGAACGTGTTCTCGAAAATGGAGAAAAACGAAGTGCGAGCCGTTATTAAATACCTCTGTTTAAAAAAGTTAAAGACGCAAGAGATTCATTGCGATTTGGAGGCAACATTAGGAGTCTGCTCTGCCGTATTCCACTGTTGCAAGGTGGGCTTCTCAATTTCGAGTAGGGAGAATGAGCACGGAAGACGAACATCGTTGCGGCCGTCCATCGACGTCAGTCACCCAAGAAAATGTTGCGAAAGTCGAGAAAATTGTATTGAGCGATCGAAGATTTACTGTCCGATACTTCATTCAAGAAACTCTCTTTCAAAATTTATCCAAATCAATAGGATTTCAACATAAGAAAACTACTGCATACCACCCACAATGTAACGGTGCCGTAGAAAGATTTCACCGACAGCTGAAAACCGCAATCACATGTCACAATACCGGAAACTGGATGGAAGCACTACCGCTCGTCTTACTCGGAATAAGAAGCGCCTACAAAGATGATTTGAAAACAAGCGCAGCCGAGTTAGTCTACGGAGAGCCACTTCGCTTACCTGGTGAATTTTTCGACCCTAGTACCATAGTAACAAATGATGTCACTGAATATACAGCTCGCCTTCGCAAATTCGCGAACAGTCTAAAACCAGTACCTGCCTCAAGACATATACGACAATCCATCTTTGTCCACAAAGATTTAGATACTAGTAGCCACATGTTCTTAAGAGAAGATGCGCAAAAGCCTCCTCTGCAGCTGGCTTACACTGGACCACACCCTGTTATCAAAAGAAACGATAAAAACTTCAAAATACAAGTTAAAGGCAAACCGGTATCAGTAACAGTCGACTGCTTGAAGCCAGCGTACATACTCCCTCAAAAAAGAATAGTCAGATTTCCCGAATATCTCCGGCATTTTCAACCTTAACCGCCCTACTCGGTCTCTCTGTAATGTGTCAAGCTCACCATTAGAATATTACCCTAAGTACGGCCCTGTACCTAGTACACCCCTGTACGATTACGCCACCATCGCGGGCGCATCTAGCGCCGCCAATGTTAAAAAGGATTCGGTGGCGCGCCGCGAAAACAGTGCCAATCACACCTCCGCGTCGAACGTATGTCTCTGAGCGCTCCATTCCACGTCGCGAACGTATTGTCTACGTGCTAGTGTTTCGTCTTGTAATAAATAATAAAGAACTTATTCAGTGACTGTCTCTAACGCCACATGTTGGTGGGCTGGTGAAGATAACAAAGGTACTTATTCACACTATTAGGGATATACGAAATATCAATCATCCGGCACAACCGACACTAAAGTGCCAACTACGGTAGACAACAACGACTGGTAAACTGGTAGACGATGCAGTTAAAATTTTCACAGACGCTAGTCAGATTCGGGGGTTAGGGCATCCTTTTCAATTTGGGGTTGCTGAGACCTCAGACCGAAAATTCAAGCTGCTGTATTACTGCACCGTCTCTCAGGCTGAACTTCTAGCCATCAGACAGGCAGCAATGGTGGCTGAACGAGGTGGCACACGGCAGGTACACAATAATTAGTGACTCGAGGGCTGCATTAGACACCGTAATAAACAATGAGTCTCTTCATAGGTTAGCAAATGAGGCGAGGGACCTTATAAATAATTGTTTAATGAGTGGAAAAGAAGTCTCCCTGTACTTGATAAAAGCTCACTACAATACATTACACGCGAAATGAAAGGGCAGACTGCCTTGCTAAGCAAGCCGTACTCAATTGTAAAGTAAGACGTGATAAATTTCAGGTTTCATTCGTCGAGAAGATAATCCGTAAGGAGTCTTGGCGAATGGATCCGGAGACCCGGACTCTTCCCTGACGCCAAACAGGCGTATCACATTTTAATTAAGAATAATGAAAAAAAAAACATTTTTGGAATACTGCATGATGGTAAGGTCTTAGCTGATATTCTTAAGAACAATAGCTTTGAATCGTGCAGAAGGAAAGCCAATAATTTATATAGATGAGACCTTTGTCCATAAATACTACAAGCCTAAAAGTTCTTGGCAGGGTCCATCTACAAGTGGTGCAATTAATAATAATAATAATAATGATCTGGCAACACTAAAACGTCTAACTGTATTTGTAAATGGATTTTGATTAAACATATTATTTTATAATATTTATATATTTTTAACAACATCCAGTAAAATATAAAGAACTGAAGAACGCAAATTATATATTATATCTATTGGAAAATTTATAAAATACGAAAAAAAGCATAAAGTAATAACAATATGACATTTGACACGAGACCAAACGTCAAGATGAAAATCCTAATCTACAAAATGATATAAATACCGTTTTAATAATATGATAACCAGATCAAAAGCACAAGCAGCACGCATACCACCCCCGGGCTCGTCACACAGCTCTGCGCCGCAGCCACCAGTGATCGCACCAGCGGTACCGGTCACACCACCCGCACCGAGCTCTTCCAGTGATGAGTACTACTCAGCGCCGACCTCGCCAATACCAGTACGTCGGCGAAAGAGAGGCCGGCCACCGGCTAGTTTGGCACCCCGAGGCCCACCGGCTTCAAACAGGGTTCCCACTGCCAGTGGTAAAGTGCAGCGCATGAAATGGACAAATTCGATAAACGAAAATGTCATGCGCGCCTATTTAGGGGCCACAGAGGGAGGAACTTGCCTTACCGCTTACCGTGACCGTATGCTGCTTCTGTTTCAGGGCCTGGAACCAGCCATCAACGTCTCGGCTCAACGACTATCGGACCAAGTACGGACCATTCAACGATCTCGCATGTTGGACGACACCGTACTTGATCAGCTACGCTCGGAGTTTATACAGACTAGTCATGTTACCCGCATTCCTTCGCAACCAATAACTGTTACATCCGTTCAAGACCATGTTCCACAAAGGTCATACGAGAATGTGGGTGATGAGACTATTTCTGTCAACACTCAGTACTGCGATGAGGTAAGAGAGGCTTTGAAATATGCGATTTGTGAGTATAGATTCAAACCAATAGAATTTAGGCCCTATCTGCCTCGATTACCAATGCATAGGAGGAACATGTTGCTGGTTGGTACCTTTGATTCGCTTTTGCCTAGTTACTTAGACACTAGTGAAAATCTTGCCGATACACACTCTATCTTGTACTGTACAGCCGTTGCGGCGTGCCATATGGCTGGACTCGCTATTTTAAAAAAGGAGTCCACTATGCGGCCGCTTTATGCGAAACCTGTATGGCTGCAGGATTGAGTGCCGTATCGCCGAGACAAGGGTGCTAATTGGTAAACTGAATTGTTTCAGGATGGGCAATACACGTCCACGAGTGATGCGTTTCGTAAAACGGGCATTCTTGGGGACTGGAATTAGGCCTCAAAATTTTATGTCCCGTGTTACGGAGCGCATCGACCTTCTGAAACAAAAACTATATGCATGAGCTAATCGAATTCGCAGATACAAAAAACGTATACTGTGAATCGCATGTTTCAAAAAAATGAGAAGTCAGTTTATAGAAGCTGGGAGCGGCCTCGTGAAGGTGTGTGTGATGTACAGCTGCCGGATGCTGAAACAACAAATAAATTTTGGCGCAACATCTGGTCGGTGCCCATCATACATACTGAGGGCGATTGGATTGAGAATGTTGAACGAGCTTGTGTACAAATGCCAGCGATGGAACAAATCAAAATAGAACAACAAGACGTAGCCTGTGCAGTCCGTTCTTTGGTAAATTGGAAGTCTCCAGGACCGGACGGACTGCACAATTTTTGGCTTAAGTGGCTACGAAGTTCACACGCTCGTTTGGCTTCTCAGTTTCAATCGGCTGTGGAATCGGGGTCGTTGCCGGATTTTATGACTACTGGCATCACTCATTTGCTCCATAAATCAGGCAGTACCACGGAACCATGTAATTATAGACCAATTCGTGTTTACCGACACTCTATAAGCTCCTTACATCTATTCTGAGAACAAAAATTTCTAATCATATTGAAACAAATTCGGTCATGTCTTTCTCTCAGAATGGATGTAGGAGTGGGGGCCGTGGTACTAAGGAGCTCCTCCTTATTGATACGGCAATAAGCCAACATGCTTGCCGTAAGAAAAAGGATTTGGTGACATGCTGGATAGACTATAAAAAAGCTTTTGATTCTGTGCCACATACATGGCTCTTGAGGGTGCTGAAATTATATAAAGTTCATCCTACTTTATGCACCTTCCTAAAATCATGTATGGGGCACTGGAGAACAGCTCTTAGCTATCCAGCGTGTCGGCAGACTCTGGTTCGCTGCGATGAGCTTATAAGGATTGAGCGGGGTATATTCCAGGGTGACAGTCTGAGTCCTTTATGGTTTTGTCTAGCCATGAACCCTCTCAGTACACTATTAGAGAGTTCAGGGCTAGGCTACAGGTTGCGAGGTGATGGTCGTGAAATATCCCACCTGTATTACATGGATGACCTTAAGTTATTTGCCTCCACCAGATTTCAACTAATAGAGTTACTAAAGTTAACCAAGTCCTTTAGTAATTCGATTGGGATGGAATTTGGTGTAGACAAATGAGCAGTCATGCATGTAAAACGGGGAAGAGTAGTGGAATCCGAGGGAATTCAACTCTCGGATTCTACTTATTTACGACCTCTTCTCGTTACTGATACCTATAAATACTTGGGTATGCCGCAAGCTTTAGGCATTAGTGAGTTGGGCATGAAACAATCGTTGCGGGAGCGCTTCTTTGGCCGCCTGAAATCGCAAATCGTATGCATCATCCTCGTTCATCAGTTATGAGGTTGTACATCCCACGAAAGTGGGAGGTCGAGGTTTCTTAAATGCCAAGACCTTGCACAATCGTGAGGTGTGCAACCTTAGGGAATATTTCCTGCATACTGATAGGGATATGCATCGTGATGTGGTCACTGTAGATTCCGGACTCACTCCAATCTCCTTGGCTAAGGAGAACTGGCGCAGACCAGTAGTGCTGAGTACTGATGAACGCAGGGCCGTATGGCAGAGCAAGGAGCTCCACGGAAGATTCTACCGGGCCTTACATGGGCCTGATGTAGACTTCTTAGCTTCCGTGTCCTGGCTACGTTTTGGTAACCTCTTTGGGGAAACCGAAGGTTTTGTCTGTGCAATTGCTGACGAAGTTATCATGACGAACAACTACCGGAGACATATCCTTAGGGACGGTACTGCCGATATCTGCCGTGCCTGCCACCGTCCAGGTGAGTCCCTTAGGCATATTGTCTCGGGTTGTTCTCGTCTTGCTAACGGCGAGTACTTGCACAGACATAACCAAGCAGCCAGGATCATCCACCAACAACTTGCTCTGAAATACGGGCTTGTGGACGTCGAGGTACCTTACTACAGGTATACAGCTGAGCCAGTTCTCGAAAACGGTCGTATCACGCTGTACTGGGATCGATCAATCATCACAGACAGGACTGTTGTGGCCAACAAACCTCATATTGTGGTTATTGATCGATCTGAGCGCCGAGCAATGATTGTTGATATCACCATTCCGCATGACGAGAATCTCGTGAAAGCCGAAAAAGATAAACAGATGAAGTATCTGGACTTGGCGCACGAGATTGTTGACGTGTGGAATGTGGATTCGGCTATCATTGTACCGATAGTTGTTACAGTTAACGGACTGATAACTAAGAGCCTCGATCAACATCTCAAGAGGCTCGCGTTAGGTGGCTGGGTTAAGGGTCTGATACAGAAGGCGGTACTTCTGGACACGGCACGCATCGTGAGGAAGTTCTGTCTCTGGAACCCTAACCACTGGCAGTTTGGTCCTTGTACTCGCTGCCGGTGGGTCTATGCACTTTTTATATTTTTAAATATTATGTTATTTTTTATAATATATTTATATTAAAAAATGTATTAAGTGAAAAAATAATTGTAAATAAAGGAATAATAATAATAATAATATTCACGGACATTTCACACAACGTCCTCAGGTCCCAAACTAAGCTTAACGCTTGTGCTATGGGTACCAGATTACGGATATAATACATATATTACTTTCTTTTTGTAAATACATAATAGATAGAAAAAAAAAATTGAAAATATTTCAGCGGGTAAAAGGTACATAATTGTACATGCTGGATCAGAAAAAGGCCCTGTGCCAAACTCCTTGCTCGTCTTTAGTACTAAATCAAATATGGCGGACTATCACCACGACATGAATGCTGCAAACTTTAATAAATGGCTAGAAGAAAAGCTCATACCCAATTTGAATGAGCCGAGTGTAATAGTAATGGATAATGCCAGTTACCATTCAGTCATTGTAAATAAAGCTCCATCATCACAACATCGCAAAAATATAATAAGAGAATGACTTACTCTAAATGATATTCCCTTTGAAGACTACCATACAAAAGCAGAACTGCTTTGTTTTGTAAAACGGCATACACCAGAACCAATTTATGAAGCTGATGAACTTTTAAAGCGCAATGGTCATGATGAACTGAGACTTCCCCCTTACCACTGCGATTTAAATGCAATTGAATTTATATGGAGTTTGGCTAACGCAAAGTGGCAAGTAAAAATATAGCTCTAAGTACAGTAGAGTTAGAAAAGGTTATAAAAGAGTCGTTTGAAAGCATATCACCTGGTGATTGGAAGAAAATGACTGATCATGTAATGCATGTGGAAAAAAAATACATAGAAAGAGACAGAATTATTCTTGCGCTTATGCACCTACTCTCATGCAGTCTGCACATTGCCGGCAAAAAAATTATACGACTGCTCCATAGTGCAAGTTATCGTAGCTCGGCCTACTGCGCTGTTAGTCGTGGGTTTATTCCCATCCACGACAAATATTTGTGGGATGAATCGATTTTTATTGGGGTCTAGGTGCTATCTTAAGTAGGAATTTACAATAAAGTATACATTTATTCTATCAGTTATCTGGTTCGCTTTGCTTAGTTTTGTAAAATGTCCAAGAATATTAAATATTACTATGCACTGCCCGCGTCTTGACCTGCATGGACTGTAAAATATATATTAGTCACACTACGGTATATTTATTGTCTCTTTTGTAAAAAAAAGCTATCCCTCAGGCCGTGTGGGGCCGGTTTTAGAATTGTCCCACCCCTTTCTACCCATGGGAGTCGTAAGAGCCGACTGAGGGAATACCAGGGGAGTGGGCAGCAGCACTCCGAGTATTAACAACATCCACTGCGATCGGCAACCCGCCTGCCAAGCGTGGCGATTACGGCATTATCCCCCCTCTGGAGAGGCCTATGTCCTGCAGTGGACGTTAAAAGGCTGATGGATGGATGGATCCCACAGGAACCGTCCATTTTTTGTGATAGAAGGATGGCCTATATCATTTTATGTGCTTCAGACTATATGTACGAAAAATATCGTGATGATTGGTTCTATAGTTAAAGGCGTTAAAGCGTAATGTAATATTAGTAACTGCCTCGGTGGTTATGAGGTGTCCGGTTCGATTCCCGGGTCGGGCCAACACAAATTAGTGGGTTTTTTTACATAGCTAGTGTCTGCTGACACTGGCCGTCGAGACGGAAATTTCGGTCTGGAGACCATCATTATTATTGTTCTTTACTTTCATGGGTAAGGTCTTTACTCAGATTTGAGACAGAACAGGCGAGGTAAAATAAAAATAAAAGTATCAAATTCAGTTTTTCTAAGTACTTCATTTCACCTCGAGGGACTAGACGACAGGAGGATCTAATCTACCCGGAATTAATGAAAGGGTTGAAGCTGATTCCAAAATTTCCAGGTCTTCCAGATAAATCATTGAAGTATGGGGAACCTGGCCTATCCGTTGAAGGCCTCACTAAGATCCGGATAGATCATCCCCAGTTGAACCGCAATGAAGTGATCACCCAGGGGCTTAAACTATCCGGAAATCTCCCTAAAGCCTTGAACTTATACAGGTTACCGAACTAAGATTCAACATGAATTTTGGGGATGCCATACTGTTTTTTTTTAAATTTGCCGAGGTTTTTGAGTCTCTACTTTCATTAGCCAGACTATAGAAATAAATAAAACTTAAGCAAAACTATGGATAGAAATTGTCATCAAATATTTTTTAAGTTAAGTTAATAATAACTAGTGGTTACCGGGACTTGATGTTGAGATTTTTGAAAATAAATCACTGTATGAAACAATGTTTTGCTGTGATTTAGTTCTGCCTAACTTTTATGTCGCCATATTATTGTGTGTGAATAGTATTTCATATAATCAATATTCACAGTGTTACTGTTGTTTCTACATGATAAACTACTTGGTTCAAATTTCAAACGTTACAGTATTCTTTGCACAGGGTATGATGTTACTAAAAAAAAGTAAGAATCATAATACTATTATTGATTTACAAAAAAATAAGTCGGCGGATTTAGTGTTGTTTGCAGCACATTCCCTTAACCTAGCTGGTGAGGCATCTGTTAAAGTTGCAACTGAAAATGTGGAAAACTTAAATGGAGAAGACTTGAACTTTAATGGAGTAGTACAAAATATATAGGGTAAACTGTATAATAATTGGCACTCTAAGCATATTTAAGATCGAGGAAATCGAGGGGGGAGGTCGCCGTGCATAGAAGTTTCTTGTTTGCTCCTGTGATTTTAAACTAATAAAATAGTAAGAAGTATAGAAATAAGTGAAATTACATAAGTGGAAGTACTATTCTGTTTCAACGTACACTATTAATTGAGGCAAAAAAAAAATTTGATATAAACTCTAAACTAAAAAGAAAAAACTTAAAACGGTTTAACTCAACTTGTGTCTATGAATTATAAAACCGGCTACACTTTGAAGAAAAACTAAAACATATGTAAAAATATAGTGCACTGCGGTAAATGCAATAAAAAGGAGTGCTAAAAGGTGTTAAAAATAAATTTCCTAATTAAAAATAACCAAAAAACATGCATATTTAAAACTGCTTTACCGATAAACAATTTGGACATAATTATAGCGACACCTATCGAAATAACGAGGAACTACTACATGCACCGTCTGTCATTGTAATGCAGAGCACTTTGTGGAAGATTCTTAACTAAATTCACCAGATGGCCCCACCGGTATGTAAATCAATTAGTATGATGCTTTGTGCAGGTTGCCAGGAACATTATGATCTAGAATGCGCTAATGTTACTGAAAAGCAATTTAAGAGCATTACAAAAGATAGTAAATTAACCTGGAAGTCAATAATACAAGAAATTCAAACTATGATACAATTAGAAATTATTAAAGCAATCTTGAAGTTGAAAGAAGACATAAAACAAGAAACTAGTAATCTGTTTCAGCAAAATGACCAGAGAAACGCGGATATAGAAGCACTTAATCAACAGATAGAAAGACTGAACAAAGAAACTGACTCCCTACACTATGAAATAAAAAAAATTGTAAATAAATCATCTTCTAATGAAAGTAACACTAAAAAATTCGTACTATATGGCCTCATGGAAAACCAAATAGAATCTGAATATGATTTGCATGATAGAATTATAAATATGTGTCTGGAAACTTTACACATAGATTTGTTGGTCTACATAGAAGATACCAATAAAATCGGAAGACCAACCCATAATAAAACCCGACCATTAGTAATAGAACTTATAGGTAAAATAATGGTTAAATACTTAATTAATAATAATCGACATCTCCATGGAACTGGGCTAAACATATCAGAATTCCTGAACGAAGACGAACGGAAAGAGAGGAACACCATGAGAGAAAAGATGCTTGCTGCACGAAGAAAAGGTCTTTACGCAGTGATAAGAAATAATAAACAATTTATAGAAGGAGAACAAATTCACAACAACGACTATTTGGACCCATTTAGTATAAGGAAACACAAGAACAAAGAGAATACTCATATTAATAACAGGAAAAGCGATGTCGATGCCACTACTATACCTGCAATCAACGAAGAAAATAATACTTTTCGCAACAGACCAACCATTTAGCATACTATTTCAGAATATCCAGAGTTTATATAATAAATAGCACATAATGGAAGCATTTCTAAACGAAAATCCGAAATATCAAGCTATATGCCTAACAGAAACTTGGTTGTCCCCAGATAAATTAAATATAATACACTTCAATAGATACAAGATTGCAGCGTCTTTCTGCTGACAGAGTCGAGGGGGAGGCGGAGTTTGCATCCTCCTAGATGAAAACTTGGAGCATATAGAGAGAAATGAAATATTACAGATGTCAATAGAATATACACTAGAAGCTTGCGCGATAGAACTACCAAGAGAAAATATATTAATAATAGCTATATATTGGAATAGGAGAGAGGAAGAAATATTTTACTATCAACTAACAAAAATATTAACTTATATAAATAAAAAATACTCTAGGTTCAAAATAATACTCGGGGGAGATTTCAATATAAATATACTAAAAAATAACTTAAAGACTAATAGCTTCCTTGGCCTTATGTCTCAATATAAATTAACACAACACGTAAAAGACCCAACCCACATAACACAAACCACGTCTACTTGCTTAGATTTGATATTCACAAACTTTAGCACAAAAAATCTACACACACTTGTACAGGAAATAGGATTCTCAGATCACTGCAGCACTATACTAAACTTTAACATATCACAGCAACAAAAACAAATAAATTGGCACATCAAGAAGCGACTGTATAATACAAACAACATAGATACTTTTAAACTAGAACTAACTACAATAGATTGGAGTAATATAATAACTAAAAATAACAATATAAACCAAAACTACAAAGCCTTTAATGACATATTATTAGACATACTAAATAAAACCATTACCGTAAGTTTTTTACTTAAATAGAATAAGACTAGTATTAAATACATAATTTAAAATAATACATTATAATAAATACATAGTGCAATATTAATTACAATTAGTGCAATATTAATTTAAATAGATTATATATTTTATTGTTAAACAAAAATAGAATCCTCCTCTCTTCTATGTTGCCGTGCCCTACAGGGTCCATATTGTACCTACTTAATGTAACACCTTAACACTTTAATAACATATGGAGTGCAATAAAGATATTGAATTGAATTGAAGATGGATATATTTATTTTTTAAATTGATAGGTGTTTAAAAAGTCAGCAAACATCGATAAGGGGTTCCCTGGTATGGATATTTTCAAATGAAAATGCATTAAAATCTAATTAGAGATTTTTAATAGAAAAACAAAAACAAAATAAATATTTGAAATTACAGTCATTGGCACCATAAGTACAGTAGTTACTGTTATTAACACATCAGTCATTGGCACCTAATAAAGTAAGATTATAACAGAAAATTGGTCAAAAAAAGCACTCTGTGCCATTATATACCTAAAAACTAAGCATTATAATAAATAATCTATGTTACAGTCGTTAATTAATGACCCGTATTAGAAAGTGATGTTTTAACAGTTCAGCATGGCGCCGGTATATATTTATTTTCTTTAGTGCTGCCAGCTATAATATTATAAAACCGACGTTTTTCTGTAAGCAATGTTACTATTGCAGATTATGAAAAAAAGTAGAACAGATGTTTTTTGCTATACCAATTCTTAATATTTGCATTTAAAATCCAAAGTGCCAATGACTAAGGGGGTGCCAGCAATACTATAGTTTACCCTATATGCTTTCTTTTCGTCTTGAACCCATCGTGGGAACTGTTAAATCGTGAAACAAAACTAAAATTTACCCATTCCATCATGATTCTAAAATGCTATGACATGTACATGTTTTGAGTTAAACAAAAATAAAATAACCTATTATTCCGGTAGGTGACCTAATTTAAAAGTGTGTCATCCAAATAAAAATCCTTGTTTATTTATTTATTTTATGAAACAGATTCTTTTGTTTGGAGTAAAACAAGTTATGTTGCCATTTTAATCATTAGAAAGAGACAGACAGTGATGCAACCTTTTGTAATTAGAAAGAGATAGATAATAACGCCTACAACAACGCCATTTTGTTATTCGTTGACACTAGGTTAACGAATAATAAAATAGCGTCGTTGTTTGCTGTATTTAACAATAGTACATTACGTTCCTTCGTATACTACGCATCTTGTCGCATTCGTCTTATTCTCGTACATACTGAACTGGCTTTGAATTTTGGACTCGATTGGTGTATTTCTTGGATCGACTCGGCTGTTTTTTTGGACTGATTTGGTGTCTTTTACGAACTGACTTGGCTTTCTCTTGGACTCCGGTTTTGTGTTTGTGTTGTGCAAATCCTTAGGCACTATGCCTAACACTTATTCTGCACAGGAGTATGCTAACATGCATCTCATTTATGGAGAGTGTAGATGTAATGCCAACGCTGCAGCTAGACTATATCGAGAAAGATATCCTAACTCTGAGCGTTATCCAGGTTACCGTGTGTTCCTAAGTGTTCATCGATTGTATTCCGAAGGTCAACTGCCTAGTGCTCCAAAAAACGAAGGGAGACATCGTACAATTAACGATAATGTTGTTTTGGAACAAGTCGCCCATAATCCCGGAATTTCACTTCGTAAAATTAATGAAAATACAGGTGTAAGCAAAAGTACTGCACAAAGGATTTTGAACAGGAACAAGTTTCACCCGTACCACTTTCAAAAAGTGCAATGCTTATTGCCACGTGATTATCAGCCTAGAGTAGAATTTTATAGACAAATGTTAAGGAAGAATACCGAGGATCCGCAGTTTTTAAATAGTATTTTGTGGTCAGATGAGACAACATGCAAACGGTTTTTTAAATCGACACAACTTACACAGTTGGCAAATTCAAATTCCACATCTAATGCGCCAGGGACGGTCTCAGTATCAATTTAAAATAAATTTATGGACCGGTATCCTAAATGGAAAAATCTTAGGCCCAATAAGAGCTCCCAGAAAACTTAAACGGAGAAAACAATTTACAATTTCTCCAAAATGAACTACAAAATTTATTAGAAGATGTGTCACTTAACATACTACAAAGGATGTGGTTCCAGCAAGACGGATGTCCAGCTCATTATGCTCGACCAGTAAGGGAATATTTGAATAATGAGTTCCCCAACAGGTGGATTGGTCGGTTAGGCTCAATTCAGTGGCTGGGACGATCGCCAGATTTAAATACATTACATTTTTTTTTATTGGGGCCATTTGAATGCCAATTCATTCAAAATCTAATAGAAAACATACGGAGAAGAATCAATGAAGCTGCCGAAAAAATAAATAGGAAAGGGTGTGCTAGATTAGTAAAAAGATCGTTTTTGCGAAGATGTAGAGCATGCATTAGGGCTGAGGGGCGACAATTTGAGCCATTGTTGTAATTTAATAAATACTACAAGTAAACTTGCTTGTTTCATTTATTTTTATTCTTAGTTATTGTTTTTTTTTAACCGCTTACCATGCGACTCTAATGATTTTCCTAAAACTATATTAAATGACGTCACTATTAAAGCGTAAATGTCATTACAAAATGGCGTCGTTGTAGGCGTCACTATCTATCTCTTTCTGATTACAAACGGTTGCATTACTGCCTATCTCTTTCTAATGATTAAAATGGCAACATAACTTGTTTTACTCAAACAACAGAATCTGTTTCATAAATAAACAAGTATTTTTATTTAGATGACACACTTTTAAATTAGGTCAGTCAGTAGGTAAAATAGGGTATTTTTTTTATTTAACTCAAAACATGTACATGTCATAGCATTTTAGAATCTTGGTGAAATGGGTCATCTTTTGGACTTGCCTTGTCAGCTTCGTTTAATTTTTTTTCAGTATGAGCAGTCAAAGTTGAGTGATAGTAAATTAGAAATACTTGAATTGATTATATTTAGTATTTTTTATCAGAAAATTATTATTTATAGATCTGCTTTGATTTGAAAATAATTAGCGTAGCTACTTGAGATTCTGGAACAGTCAAAAAATAATCAAATAATTGAAAAGTCTAGTCATATTACCAAAAAATTCAACTCAGGGTAGTATTTTTGTGTTGTTTTTTTAAATGGCTGTTACTTGGGAACCGTAGCGAATACATCGATGATTTTTTTTTTTACCGGGCCCACCATATTTAGGCCTTTCCCCTGTTGCCGGCTTATCGTCACGTTCAGAGACACCCTGTATACAGTTCGTGTAAGCGCGCGCGTACCGAGCGGACGTGTTTATATTTGTAATAGAACATTATTATAAATACAAGTGAAATGTCGCGGAACTGTAGTGATTATTGTAAGGAAATAAAAGCTGGCATACTATTTATTAAGTGCACAAAGTCAAGCTGCAACATAGTGTCTGATTTGAAGAGTCGTGGGAAAACTACGGAGGAATTTAAAACCTATACCCACAATTATAAACAAAAGTGGGTATGTCCTGAATGTGTTTGTTCGCAAAGAAAGTTTATTCGCAATGCGGATACCCCTGTAAGGAGTGGATCTGGGATGGAAAACACCTATGTTAGTTGCGCTGCAGTAATATTCATACTAAACGCGAAAGTCACTTAAAGACCGCTGAACAACCGATGGCAAGAGAAACACTCGCAACATTTCGCTTTAACACCCAAACAGATTCCGTATGAAGCAAGCAGTCATAAGTAGCATCGAGGAGGTTATAACGCGTAACAAGGTACCGTCTAACGAGGGAGATACACTTAGACAGGATGTTGCCGTTTTACTAAGAAAATCGAAACCACCGAAACCAAATACTACCACGGCGGAGCGTGAGTCACTAAAAATTTTACGTGAAAATACGGGTATTTTAGTGTTAAAAGCTGAACGCCACTATATGGTCATTAATTCAACTGACTATGACGTAAAAATGCGGAGTTTGTTGAATGATACAGCTATATATAAGCCGAGCCGATGCTTAAGAGTTTGAAGTTAAATCGGGAAACTGGTCAGGATATATCGAACGACTTGAAATGTACTTTTTAGTGAACAAAGTGGCGGATGATCTCAAATTACCGACATTAATTTCGCTTATGGGTGAGGAAGCCTATGAACTTTTATCGACATTAGCTAGCCCATTGAAACCTTCAAAGTTTCGTACAATAGGGCAGTGGAATTGTTAACAGCTCATCTTCAGCCTAAACCGTCTATCCTAGCAGCAAGGTACACATTTCGACAACGGCGTCGACTTACCCTCGAGTCGATAGCGGACTACATGACAGAACTTAAAAAGCTCGCAAAATATTGCGAGTTTAAGACTACGTTAGATGAAAACCTTAGAGATCAACTAGTGTGTGGCCTGAATAGCGAAATGATTCGGCAGAAACTATTCGCAGAAGAAGATCTGTCATATAACAGAGCTGTTACCCTAGCGTTATCAATGGAAGCCGCTGAACGAGACGCGAGCGCGGTAGTTTGTAAGTAGCGGGAGTACATTAATTATACCTCGAGGGTTGTCGAAGGTGCGGTAACGGAAAACATCGAACTATAATGTTATAGTGAATGCCCATTTAAGGAGTACGTGTGCAGCAGTTGTCGGATAAGAGGCCATGTAAGAAGGATGTGTTCTAAAAGACGAGATGGGTCTTCGGAATCGGCTGGCGGTGGCCAAGGAGCAACCGGGCGTCGTTTTATTCGTTACACAAACACGACGACGAACCTAGTGGCAAGATTCGCAACGACGAGAGCTTGGATAATATTCGTTATAATGATGACGTAGATTGTGACGATGAACCTATACATAAAAGTCATTAAGCAATTATAAACCGATGCGTATAACTATTAACGTTCAGAATTGTTTACTTGAAATGGAGATTGATACCGGATCAGCCTTATCATGTTGTATTAGTAAAACTGTTTATGATAAATTATTCAGTGGCTTGCCGATAAATAAGTGTAGCCTAAATTTAAAATTTTATGATAGTTCTACTGTGCAACCAACAGGGTTTGCAGAAACCATTGTTAATTACAATGGGTTAGTTCAGACTTTAAACTTGTATGGTTTAAATAAGGGAACTAATAGCTTATTAGGTCGACAGCGGTTAGCTGTTCTACATATACCGATAAAAGTTTGTAAATTTTATTCTCCACTCAATAACATGGCCGACAGCTTACTAGACTACAACAAAGTAATAAATTATATTGTTTCTAGGCATGAATCTCTGTCCGATGGCACATTTGGTACGAGGCGCGGCTGAGCTACAAGTACGCGAGGGAGCGGTGCCCATATTTTGTCGCGATGTATGTTTAAAAACACACCAAACGTATTAATTCTTTATGATGATATTTTAATTAAAAATAGAAATCTGCATTCTCATTTAAAATCTGTAAAGGAAATTCTAAAAATATTGGATAGCTTAAAAATTAAAAAGAACAAATGAGAATAATTCCTGGCTAGGGAAGTAAAATATATGGGGTTGTAATCGATAGAAATGGTGTACGAGTCGACGCGGAAAATGTGAGGGCAATCACCACTATGCCCCACCCGAGTAATGTTACTGAAGTAAAGTCGTTCATAGGGATGGGAAATTTATAAAAAAATTAAGCATGCACCTAGAACCTCTTTACGAGCTTAAAAAAACATTGGAAATGGGGCCCTCAACAAAATCAGGCATTCATTCAAGTTAAAAAAATGTTGTGTAGTACGAGCGCTCTCGAGCATTTCGATATGAATAAGGAGTCAGTGCTGACAGTAGACGCGAGCACGCGCAGGCTCGGCGCCGTGCTGGCCCAGCGTATGGCCGGCGACGCCGAGCGCGTGGTGATAAATTTGCAAAAGACATTAAAAAAATTAGGGCAGAAAAACCATATTAATGTTTAAACGGCAAAAAATTTATTAAATTTTTGATGTTCCGCATTTAATTAAATGCGTACGAGATAATCTTCTTACCAACGATGTTAAAGTCAATGACAAAGTAATTTCATGGAAGTATATAGAGTCATTATATTCACAACAGAAAGAAAATAATCTGAATATGATACCGCGCTCGTAGCTCCGTAGCTCTCAACACAATAATTTATGCTAAAATTTTACCTGAAGACGCTAGAGCTACAGCTGATTTTATTGAAACCGCAATTTTGGTACATTCTCATTATTGAACTTTGAAGTTCGTTAAAAAAATACTTTACCAAAATAAGATACTAATTTGACTAAAGATTGGCTTTACGGGTCCTTTCAAGAACATGTTCCATAAAAACGATTTATATTTTCAACAGTATATGTGCGTGCTTACATGCATATTGTTTTTTCTAACTGTACTACCCGATAAACATAAAATTCGCTGCATTTGCGAGTGAGACACGCGCCTTCTAATCGCAGACGACTAATTAGGTATTTATATATCTGTGTATTTTTATTAACAATGAAAACTTGTAAATATAATAAAAAAGAGGACTTACTTCAGAACTTATTTTTATTTCAATCATATCGCACACACATACTTGCGTTGATTTTAGACCTAGCGATTCTTGTATTTTAGATTATCGTGTTGTTCACAAATAAAATTAGATTTTTGAATTAGACCGTGTTTAAAATAATAAGTAAGTAGTTACCTACCTAGACTAAGAATTTACCATTAGGCTGAGTAAAGTAAGGTGCAGGTAAGTACTTGGTTATACCTACCTAACAAACAGACGAAAAACACTACCTGAGAGTTCGTCAAGCCAACTTTAAATAAACTAACAAAAAATATCACTAAAGATAAAACAAAGAGATACTTAGGTTTGTTTTCATTTCTTCAAATTGAACGTATAGTCATACGAATCGATTACGTGGTCAATATCAAGTAGGTAAATAGACGATGAATAGGTAGGTAGCGGGCTAGCGCCAAGCCAACAACCCTAGTGCCACAGCTAGCGCGTACTCCGCATCGGACAGGGACAGTGTTACGCGTTAGAAGAGAGCGACAACGCTTAGATGAATATCGCGGTAGGCACTGTGCTCTTATGCGAGCTGAATTGCACTTTATTGCTTAGTAGCAAGAGTCGCTATTTCTATATATTGTTGCGCTAAGTGATTGTTCTGTACGTTAGTACATGTTATTCTGTGATAAAACCTTCATGATTTGAGATTTTTGAAATGAAACGTGAATAATAATGGTAACGTTAATGGTAACTGTTTGGTGGTCTCAGCATGGTGTTATTCACTATAGCTTTCTCCGATCTGGTCAAGCAATAACGGCTGATGTCTACTGTGCCGAACTCCGAACAATGATAGCAAAACTTGCAGTGAAACAGCCCCGACTCATGAATCGATCTTCACCATTATTGTTTCATGATAACGTGAGACCTCATACAGCACGAGAAACCGTTTTAACTCTACAGGAACTGCAATTAGAAACCATTCGTCACCCTCCGTATTCGCCAGACCTTGCTCCAACGGACTACCATTTTTTTCGTAATTTGGACAATTTTCTATGTGATAAAAAGTTTTTTTCCCAGGAGGCAGTACAAAATGCTTTCACACAGTTTGTAGAATCTATATCACCAGAGTTCTATCGCAAAGGCATAAATGACCTTCCTATTAGATGGAAGCAATGTATAGATAATAATGGTAGATATTTTGATTAAATAAATATGTTAAATGAAAAAAAAATACGAATTTCAATGTTTCAGTACAAATCGGCAATTTCATACTTTAAACCCTAATAATAAATGTTTAGTTAGTAGTAGTGTTAAGTTTATGTTTTTATTGTAATTAGAGACTTTACTATGAGTTATTACTAGTTATATTTAATAATACCTATTTGTTCGTGTGGTGACGGACCAAGAATACAAGTGTCACCATCCCATTCTTTCCCACGGGTGTCGTATGAGGCGACTAAGGGAAGTAAGCAATTATCATCCATTGCATGACTGGTGGTAGGGCTGGGTACCAAATGGGAGTACTCACTTGGTATCAGGCCCGAGCGGGTTGGTACCACCATCTCCCGTGTGACCGGCCATGAAGCACATCGTTGCGTTTTGGCTGTAGCAGGAAATAGCCGTTTATATTTCATTTCATATATGTGAAGTGAATTTGTGAGCAGCGGCTTGACAATACTCTCGGTATAGTCGAGTCCATGGGCGACGGTTACCATTTACCATCAGATGGACCGTGGCTCATCCAAAATAATAATAATAATAATGTTCACGGGGTAAATTGCGGTTTACCATTTATGACGTATTAAAAAAAACTACTTCCTAGATCTCGTTCAAACCAATTTTCAGTGGAAGTTTACATTGTAATGTATATCATATATTTTTTTTAGTTTTATCATTCTCTTATTTTAGAAGTTACAGGGGGGGAATGTCCCCATTTTACCACTTTGGAAGTGTCTCTCGTGCAAACTATTCAGTTTAGAAAAAAAATGATATTAGAAACCTCCATATCATTTTTGAAGACCTATCCATAGATAGCCCACACGTATGGGTTAGATGAAAAAAAAATTTGAGTTTCAGTTCTAAGTATGGGGAACCCCCAAAATGTATTTTTTTTTTCTATTTTTGTGTGAAAATCTTAATGCGGGTCACAGAATACATCTACTTACCAAGTTTAAACAGCATAGTTCTTATAGTTTCGGAAAAAAGTGGCTGTGACATACAGACGGACAGACAGACATGACGAATCAAAAGGGTTACGCTTTTTGCCATTTGGCTACGGAACCCTAAAAACAACGAATATGTGCTCAGAAATGATATCGATAAAATAAACCTTTTTTTTTAAGTTACGTCACAGAAGCACTTTATTGTAATCTAATTTGATTTTTAAATTCACGGAAAGATTTTTACTGATTTTATGTCATATTAACTTGAACAGATATAATAAAAATAAAAATCGCTGTTGTATTATTTTTCGACAACCCTAACACTACTTTCTAATTGGTTTCATACCAAAAGCGAATGATCGGTAGTCAACTCTACCATATAGGTAACCCATATAATATATCTAATTGTTTGCTACATGTGACACCAACCTAGCTGCGGAAATAATTACCTACTAACACATCTGTAATCATATTATTTCATAGATAACGACAACGATTTCATTGATCTTCAGATATCTCGCGGCGACGGCAATGCCGTGTGCATACGCACCCGCCGCCCCGCGTCATAGTAATAGACTATTTTAACAAGGAATGCGTTATCGAAATTCATAATACCGCGCAGATGTCACGATGGCTGAACTATCAAAGCGCGTGGAACGGTTTTCCAACAGGTTCAAATCCTGATCGTGACAATGTTAGATTTCACACTTAGCATTATATCCGAAGTGGTTAACAGAGGTAACACTACGAGCATATAACTGTAATATTGTCCCTAATAAATTCAGACAACGCGTTTAGACGCATTCAAGATTATTTTATACAAAAGTTATAGTTTATACATTAACAGTAATAAAATCGATCAGGTTAAACAATTGGAAGGTACAAAACCATTCTAATTCTCAGAGTGACTTCTATATATTGGTCATTGAAATGTGAACATTGTGCGTATATCAATACAGCATTAATTATTATAACCTGGGTGGTTAGACAGTATGAGACTGTCTGAGATCTTACAATCGACATTGTATCGTCTCGCTTGTGATTGGTAGAAAAACGACGTGATGTCGCAAAAATCCGTCGGCCGATTACGGTGATCTCTCAACCAATCATCACGATACGATGTCGATTGTGAGATATGAGATTCCGTCTAACCCCCCTTGTGTTTTACGCCTTATTTGAAGGTCAGCTTTCGTTTAACATATTTTTGTTATTTTTTTGTTTTTTTTTTTTTAATTTTCCTAGTAATCTGTTTTATTTATCAAAGGCAGCCTGTGTCAAATGTTAGGATTCGATTCCCACACAAAGCAAATATATCAACATGTGTCGCAGCAACTCTACGTATGTAATACACCGAGATTCGAACTAAAACTAACATATTTGTTAGGTGTGGGAATCGAAACCAGTGCTATTTGTGCTACTAATATATTTTTTTTTTATACAGTTCTAGACGAGATTATATCATGTTCCAGTATTCTGCGTGTTTCTGTTTGTAAGCACTGACCTTCAAATAACCTTTGACGAGATTTCTCACTGTGCAATAGCAGGGAGGTCCTCGAATTACATGGCGTTTTGCCGTTCCTCCCAAAATTGATTGGGAAAGTGTCTATTAATATGCCTCAAGCCGAGGCATTCGATGATGTTCTGATCGCCTTCTTGATGCACTAGGAATTTTACCTGAAATAAATTAAATTAGATTTAGATTTTGTAAAAGACATGTAAGTTCCCGGGTCGGACAATGTTATTGAGCTTTTTCGTAAAAAGAAAAAATCTCAATAGCAGCCTAGGGTTTGGAAATGTGCCCGGTAGACGGCAATAGTCTCACCCCCTATTACGTGGGACCTTTAACATAGCTGGCGAATCATGGGTGTGTAATACACCTCCGCCTACTCCTTCGGGGAATACAGGCGTGATGCTATGTTTAGATATTTTTATATATATTTTTAGCATTTGACATGCTCAGCACTATACATTAAACACAAAGTGAAAAATGTGAAATCGAAAATAACAGTCAGGAGCAGGATTTGAACCTGCATCTTCTGGATACCGTCCAGATGCTTTACCAATTCAGCCATCCTGACAATTGCTCCTGGCTGCTAATTTCGATAACACATCATACTTAACATCTTTGGGTGATGACGACGGTATCCAGAAGATGCAGGTTCAAATCCTGCTCCTGACTGTTATTTTCGATTTCACATTTTTCACTTTGTGTTTAATGTATAGTGCTGAGCATGTCAAATGCTAAAAATATATATAAAAATATCTAAATATTTAAAGGGTTTGCGTCATTATTAGGTAAAATCTTAATTGTAAAATTAAGTTTACCTGGTCGGTATAATGTATGAAAATACTTCCGACAGATGGCGCAGGCGTCACCCAAAGATGTTAAGTATGATGTGTTATCGAAATTAGCAGCCAGGAGCAATTGTCAGGATGGCTGAATTGGTAAAGCATCTGGACGGTATCCAGAAGATGCAGGTTCAAATCCTGCTCCTGACTGTTATTT
The DNA here is from genome assembly GCA_948253155.1 of Leucoma salicis. Taxonomy (NCBI): domain Eukaryota; kingdom Metazoa; phylum Arthropoda; class Insecta; order Lepidoptera; family Erebidae; genus Leucoma; species Leucoma salicis. The sequence continues at coordinate 2,861,941 of OX411820.1, read as the reverse complement.
TCGATTTCACATTTTTCACTTTGTGTTTAATGTATAGTGCTGAGCATGTCAAATGCTAAAAATATATATAAAAATATCTAAATATTTAAAGGGTTTGCGTCATTATTAGGTAAAATCTTAATTGTAAAATTAAGTTTACCTGGTCGGTATAATGTATGAAAATACTTCCGACAGATGGCGCAGGCGTCACCCAAAGATGTTAAGTATGATGTGTTATCGAAATTAGCAGCCAGGAGCAATTGTCAGGATGGCTGAATTGGTAAAGCATCTGGACGGTATCCAGAAGATGCAGGTTCAAATCCTGCTCCTGACTGTTATTTTCGATTTCACATTTTTCACTTTGTGTTTAATGATGCTATGTTGCCGTGTGGGGCTGGCTTTAGAATTGCCCCACCCCTCTCCACCCATGGGAGTCGTAAGAGCCGACTGAGGGAATACCGGGGGAGTGGGCAGCAGCACTCCTTCGAGTATTAACAACATCCATTGCGATCGCCAACCCGCCTGCCTGCGTGGCGATTACGGCACTATCCCCCATTCTTGGGGAGGCCTATGTCCAGCAGTGAACTTTAAAAGGCTGATGGATGGATGGATGCTATGTAAAAGACAACACCTTACAACAGGAACAATTCTTGTATCACAGGGGATTTTACAAACTTACCATTCCACAGACACAAAGTACACCCAGACTTAGAACAATAATTTGTGGATCACACAGAGTTGTCCTATGTGGGAATCGAACCCACAACACTTAGCCAGGAGGCCGGTATCTAAACCACTCCGCTATCTGTACAGTGAAAACACATTAAAGATGTATTACAATAATGAAGAAGTCATACACTCACTTGTGATCTGGTCCGAGCGGGGAGACAGAAGGTGGTGCCAAACCACCACCCTCTGTCTATTGTACCATAATTAATTTCCCCTACGTGAAACGAAATGATGAGCAGCTGCTTGGCAGTATTCTAAGTCTACTAGTCCATGAGCGGCGGCGGTTACTTACCGTCAAGTGAGAAAAGAAATTGGTAATGTTTTGTGAATATTTCAGTATCAAAATGTTTCAAACGAACATAGTGTATGTTTTAAACATTTCAACAGATTTTAGCAGGGTTTAATCTTCACTACATCCTTATATTAGAACCCTTAGATGTGAAAATATTCAATGCCTCACACCTGTTACACTTGCAATAACTGATGTATTTTTTGCAAAGAAGACTATCAACACTCAATCTGATAATTTAGCAATTTTTTATTTTTCTTTTATAAAAACGGCTACATTTTTAATATTCTGGTCTATATTATGAAAAATAGCCAATCTACTAATCACTGTTTTGAAACTGCCGAAAGCATTTTATTTAGAAAATGATTAGCACCTTTTGTCGTATTTCAGTACATAAAATTGTTCTGAATGATGTATTTAAATATTATTAAAAATCCTGAGGAAATTTAAGACATGGCTTACCTTAGCAATCATCTCAGCTATATACATAGCAGTTTTGGTGTGCAGAGTGAGGTAACCACAGCGAACCACAGACTTGCCCTCTGCTAAAGCCATGTACACAATTATTTGGTCCTGCAACAGAGCAGTATCTATAAATATTGTAACAGGACAATGTCAGTACTTATGAAATTTACGAAATTTTAATCAAGACTAGTTTTTAAGTTGAAGCCCTGTTGCAAAAAATACTGCAAAACTTTCAATGCTGTAGGCTTAACAAATGTAAGTATATAATATACTTTAACGTACAAGTCCAAGTCGGGCTGCAACCGCAAACTGCAAGCGACACTACTGATTTCTATGAAAACGATTCCGTGCAGCGCGACACAGCAGCGTGCGGCCACAGACGCGGACTGCAGAGCTCTTACACGTGTCTCGCACGAAGTTATTCTAACTACTGGGCCTACAGCCGCGACATGTGCAGTCTGCAGTCCATCTCACAATAGAAAAGGCTATATGTACATCATTATATTTTTTTGTTTAGATTTTGTCTCAAGCGAAAGTAAATAGGGTATAGACTTACAGATTAATTCAGACCTTTACAACTTTTTTCAGTATAATGTTATTTTTAACCGACTTTAAATTATAAAGTTTATGTAAAGTACCTTTTATTCAACTTCATTATTACAATATTCAGTATAACTGGTGTTAATTTTCAATAATATAGCGTAACTTTCAACTTTAAGCGTTACGTTCTAAGAACGCATTTATTATTTTACATTGTAAATAACGTAGTGAATCGTTGATTTTGTTTGATGAAGTTATATGTTGCTAACGCTCGCTCATCGCAGCGAGATTTATTTTACTATACCAACATGCTTAGATTAATGATATATCTAGATAGAGCCTCTGCGTTGTAAACGCGTCAAAAAAAAGGGGTTATCCTTTCACTCCAATGCTGTTAGTGTCAATCGTGACGTCATTGACAAGGTCGTATCCAGGAGCATTAGTGTGTCATTTAAAATGTCAACGTAAGTAATTAGTGTGCCGAAACTACAAAAATCGGAAAATGAGCATTAAAGATATCTCTATCATCGGTTAGTAATATTATTTCATACAATAACTGGCTAAATAAGTCATTTAAATATTCCGAAAATAAATTAATTTTAGTTCGTATTTTTTATGTGATACCAGTTTATGAACTTAAATTTCCCGCGTAATCTTGCAAACTTGATAATATTTTAACTAGAGTAATAGAAACATTACCTAACATAATTATTTGCATTTTTAATGGATCCATCAAGCTGCACAGTTGTCATTTTCGGAATTAATTACAATATTATTATTTGTAATATTATTATTAATTTTAATTATAAAGATTGTTTACTTAATACTTTCTGATATTTACGCAAATGTTACACAATTTGGAATAAAACTACGTTTACGGAATCTATCGCGTTTAGATGAGACCGTTGAAATAACATATCAGCCTTGGACGTCTATCATCTAAGTCTAACCGTGATCATGAATGCTGTAAAGTATTCGAAACGTCGGGATAGTAGTAAAATCAAGTAAACGCGATAGATTCCGTAAACGTAGTTTTATTTCAAAAAGATTGATTACATTTTTAAATTTATAATTTTCGTGGGTTAGTAATATTCTCATTAAAGAAGAGGTTATATATAGTATAAATTTTTTTATATATATTAAAATTATGATAGTAAATAGAAAGAGATGTGACCGTGTGGTGACGGACTAAGAATACAAGTGTCACCACCCCATTCTTTCCCACGGGTGCCGTATGAGGCGACTAAGGGAAGTAAGCAATTATCATCCATTGCATGACTGGGCACCAAGTGGGAGTACTCACTTGGTATCGGGCCCGAGCGGGTTGGTACCACCATCTCCCGTGTGACCGGCCATGAAGCACATCGTTGCGTTTTATTATATAGCCGTTTATTCTTTCATTTCATATTTGTGAAATGAAATGGTGAGCAGCGGCTTGACAATACTCTTGGTATAGTTGAGTCCATGAGTGACGGTTACCATTTGCCATCAGATGGGCCGTGGCTCGTCTGCCACTACATGAAACCAAAAAAAAAACAAAAAAAGAAGATAATTGACTATCTACATACGAAACATTTTGTAGTATAAGAATGTCTTGAATCTATGATAATATAATTTTCCCATCATCAAATCAAATCAAATCAAATCTTTATTTGCGTAACATGGGTACGATTTAAAAGTTCTTATAAATTTACAAAAGATTCTCCATATTAAACCGTCGCAGCGGCATGCAAAAATAGTAGCTATAATAATAATATTACAAATAAAGAATTATATCTATAAACAAACGAGTACCCAATACAATGAACGCATTTATAATACATTATGTAGATTTTTTAAAGTCATTTATAATAATTGTATTTAGTAAAATTATAAAATAGGTATATGTCAAAAAAAAGAAATATTCAATGACAGGGTTAAAATATTGATCATAAAATTATTCCTAATTCACATATTCAATCAAAATAAATAATCATCAATACATTTTGTCGTTGAAATAATCCGTGATTGAATAGTAGCATTTCTGAAGTAGTAAGGCTTTTATATTGTTTTTAAATAAATTGATGTCCTTTATTTCTGAAATCATTCTAAGCAAATGGTTATAGATACACGGAACCATACAGAAAATACTTTTATTTAACATAGATGTTCTATTTTCTGGTACACACAATTCTAGATGCCGTCTTTTACTATTTAAATTCCTAAATAAATGCATATTTTTACGTATAAATAGAACCACTTCAAAAATATATAAACAGGGTAAAGTTAATATACCCCATTTCACAAACAATGGCCTGCAATTTTCAGTTTGTTTTATGTTACACATTGCCCTTAAACATTTCTTTTGCGCTTTAAAAATAGCTTCTTTATTCGTGGAATTACCCCAAAAAATAATACCATACCTTAAAAGTGGTGAAGCATATCCATGATATGCTGTTAAAACTGCTGGAAAATTCACTCTCTTTCTGAGCATGTAAAGCGCATATGCATATGTATTCAACCTAGAAACTAATTTATCAATATGTTGTTTCCAATTTATCTGATTATCAATGTTCAAACCTAAAAATTAACCTACATCTATTTCCTTAAGTGTTTGGCCTGCACAATGAACTTCCATATCAGTTAATTTACTTAGTCTATTTCTAAATGTCAAAAGATGTGTTTTATTGATGTTAATAAGCAAATTATTCATTGTTAACCAATTGTTCATATTTTCTAATGTCAAATTTATATTTCGTTCTATAGTTGTTTTATTTGATCCTGTAAATATAATTGTGCTATCATCAGCAAACAAGACTATTATTAATAGATATTTTTGGAAGGTCATTAATATATATAATAAATAGCAATCATTTAATACTACCACTGAAACTGGTATCATTACGCACGAACACAAACACAAATTGCACAAGCGTAATGACAGCTGTCACGCACACTAGCATAATAATTCCCGCCCGATTTTTAAGACGTTTATAAGAGTGACACTCCATCTAGATAAATAATTAATCTAAGCCCACATGCATCGACGGTAAAAATATTTTTATCTATTATTATTTTCTTCGGCCGACATATTAATATAAAATTAGGTGATTAATTTGTTTGCATATTTTTATGAACATACGCTCATTTCTGCGTTTATGAACTGTTTTGATGTTTGTTGTACACTCAGAAACGGCTAAACGAATTTCAGTGAACTTGACAATTTCGTAATTTTGGCTAGGACCAACTTATCATCAAAACACTAATGTGATATCAAGCAGTTTTCCAGAAGCAGTACCCGTATTTAATCTGTGGGGAGAGGTTCTAAGAACAGTAGTCTAGTTGCACCACCCCATTGTATGTCATTATACTTTTTTATATAAAAGTGGCAAACAAGCATATAACCTACCTAATGATGAGCAGTTACCGTAACCTAGAAGTATGACTCATCAGGCCGTGTGGGGCCGGCTTTAGAATTTTCCCACCCCTCTCTACCCACGGGAGACGTAAGAGCCGACTTTGCGAATACCAGGGGAGTGGGCAGCAGCACTCCCTCGAGTATACAACATCCACTGCGATCGTCAACCCGCCTGACAAGCGTGGCGATTACGGCATTATGCCCCATGACGGGACCGCTCGTTATGGCATTCTCTTGGGGAGGCTATGTCCAGCAGTGGACGTTGAAAGGCTTATGGATGGATGGATGGAGAGGTATGACTCGCTCTCGAGATGGAGATCAAGTAAATAGTGAGAATGAGAAAAAAGAGTTTGTGCCCAAAAGTAGGAAGTATATAATATGGTGTAAAGGTACCTGTGTATGGTTATCGACACAGGTGCCGTTTAGTATGAGGTCTTTAAGCTCATGTCCGGCCTTGCGCCCCACGTCGAGCGGATCTGCACCCCGTCGACCCAGTCCGTCGGCACCGAGCACGCACCCAGTCGTCGAGTCACAAGCCACACTGGAACAACAAGTTTAACTTTCAAATGATAATAATGCTGTGTCATGGGACGACTAACAGAAGTGAAACTATTACACAGACTTTAACACGTCGCACTGGAACTAACGAGCAAGAAATGGTTCCGTCGCGCGCGTTGTTTCAATACACTACATTGTAAGATGTTTTACTGTACAGTTTCTTTTAATTCTTTTTTTTAATAGACTTGGTTGCCTTGGGATGGTTAGACTGATTTGCCTTTAGTTACCATGTCAGCCTCATGGGCGCTCATTAATGTGATGTTTTACAACTTTGTGTTATCTAAATAAGATCTTGTTTAATAAGCTTATACATTTTAGCCGCTACTTTAATCAAGAGCTGAGACAACACAACATCCCCTGTGCTACCCTACAAGTTTAGTGTCTTATAATGACACTGAGGCTGATAGGCAACCTCATGCCCACTTTTTTATGACAAAATTATATCAAAAAATGTGTATATACTATTAATAAAGCTGTAACAGAGCTCTGTACATTTAAGATATTTGAGAAAAAATGACTGTAATAGGCGTACCTAAATATAAAACAATTTTTGTTAAAATTTTTAAACTTGCATACATCTCTCGCTTCCTCAACATTCATAATTCTCTTCATCCACGCTCGCCGGTTTCGGAGACTCCTGACTACACCTTCCTTCAATACATGACCGATTTGGTCTAGGTAGGTGAGTCTCGGTCTCCCCCTGTACCTACATCCTTCCACTTTCGCATTGTATATCTTCTTAACCAGTCGCTCGTCCGGCATTCTTTCCACATGTCCGAACCATCGGAGCATTCCCTTTCGTATCTTTACACCAATACTCTCTTTCATACCTACTCGCTCTCTTGCGTCGTCGTTACGAATTAAATTCTTAACACTAGTGGTTTACTTAAATATAGTATTTAACTGTCTGTTACAATTAGGTAGATACCAGCAATATAGTTGACTCACACAATCCCACTGCAATTGTCAGGTGCCATCCGATGATCTTCCTTGTACGATTGTATCTCGATGACTTTATGTAGCGGCATTATTACTTCCTTCACACCTTCCACCATTTGGTACGCCATCTGTCAAAATTCAAATAATAATAATCTCTGGACCAATTTTGGTCGAGGCCGCCAGTGTCAACGGACACTAGCTAACTACGTAGGAGATAATGCGAAGAGTATTTGCGTAAACAAGTGCACTCTCTTTCCCGTGCTATTTTAATCCAATGGAAAGGCATTCCGACACAACCAGAGAAAGATTAGGCGCAGGAGCAACAGGTTTGCGGGCGGCGCGGGGATGAAACACCTTAAAATTCCTAACTACAACCCATTGAGAATTTGGATGTGAAAACATCTAATGCGGAGGGAGGGTAAAACCGGCTGTTGACAATTTATTTAATTGTTTTTAACGCCATCTGTTAACAAAAGCATGTAACTAGGAAGTATAATGTTAATCAATAAACCAATAAGTTTAATTCGTCTATGGATAACGAGAGGGCGCTTATCAAGTATTATAGGTATAATACTCGAACAATATTTGAAGAAAGAAAGAGAATAAATGTTTTCACATCAGCGAGATGTCCCGTGACGACTCATTTTTATTTTAATAGAAAACCTCGTATGCTTTTTGCTTGGAACAATCCGGGATTCGGACCCAACACTTCATGATCCACAGTCGTACACATCCTCGGTGGTCGTGGTAGTGTATACGACTGCGGAAATATAAACCATATACCTAATAGTAAATTGATAACCTTTTTTTTTTGTTTTACCTAACCGCACACCCCGTCGTTCGGGGCAACGAACAGGGTAGTGTAGGGCCCTCTAAAGAAACCCGCCGTGTGCCGTCTCTCCGCCTTTATTGGCGGGCTACCGAAACCATATTATATTTCTTCAGTGGTCAGTAAATTGATGGCCTAACAATTACAGGACGGCAAACATGGTGATATCCAGTTCAACCCCAGTCTGAGGTCGAGACCTTGTAAGGTCAGACTTCGACAAATTCATCTATATATTAATGGTTAATCACAATATAATTTTATTCTTCAGTTACGTTCAGTTTAACCCCCCCAGTTTTTTTAATTTTGGTTAACATGTACTCGTCCTTCCTAAGATACCATATCTAACAGCAAGTCTGAATAACAAAATAGTCCGAAGTATAATATAAACCCCAACGTATCTTTTTTTTCAAAAATACAACACCCTGCAATAAGGAATAATCATTGCATCACGAGGGGCTTTACAAACATACAATTTCGCGGACACAAAGTACACCCAAATTCAGAACAATCATTTGTGGATCACACAATGAGTTGTCCTGTGTGAGATCGAACCCACAACACACGACCGGGAAACCGGTAAACCACTCCGCCATCTGTATATTAGCAGCCAGATATTATGACTGGTCTTGGTAATTACGAAAAGTATTGAATTACTTAAGTTAGAGCACATACACAAATTAATAATTCACTATTAGTACGATATTTTTGAAATAAAACTACGTTTAAGGACAACATATCAGCCTTGGACATCTACCATCTAAGTCCACCAACGCGATAGATTCCGTAAACGTAGTTTTATTTCAAAATGTGTAACATTCGCGTAAATATCAGAAAGTACGATATTTTTTTTAAGCAAATAATTTTTTAGACCACTGCAGGGGTCTCAGAGTACCACCGAAGGAATGTAACATAGTTCCAGTAGCCCACCAATAAAAGCGGAGAGACGGCACACGGCGGGTTTCTTTATTGGGTGAAAGCCCACACTAACCTGTTCGTTGCCCCGAACGACGGGGTGTGCGGATAGGAAATTTTTTCCCGACTTAACAAAAAAAAAGGGGTCTCAGAGTGACAATTAAGCTGTAGTCTTCCACGCTGGCCCAGTGCGGGTTGGCAGACTTTCCAAGCCGTCGAGAATCTCTCAGACAAGCAGCATAATATTTTGTTAACAAGTACACATTATTGTAACGATCCGAACTCGATAGCACTTTCTGTGCAGCCCTTGGTTTTACCGCTGGGCTATCACTGTCGCTTAGTATGATTATGCAACTAAATTCAAAAGAAAATCTGAGATAATAAACTAATACTAGCCTTTGCCCGCGGCTTCGCCGCAGCCAAAAGCTAGTTTTTTGGTTGTATCTCAGGTTCCCGATATAGTAGCGCGATAAAATGTATACTAGTTTTTAAGTCTAATCAAGAGCTACCAAATGAAAAAAGTTGTTTTTGCGTGATGCGCGAACAAACAAACAGATAAACAGACAAACACAAAAAATCTAAAAAAAATCGTTTTTTGTTTAGACACGCCTAAATAGCCCATTTCAGACAGTTTTTCGCAAATATCTTAAATGTACAGACACAGCTCTGTTTCAGCTTTATAGTTATAGATAATACCGCACCCTCATTGGCAGTGTGCCAGCTACAAAACTCCAGCCATACACCTTGACTAATTCGCCGCTGTCTATCAGTGTGATGGACCTCAATTTCTGAATAGGCTGAATATGTACAGTGACGTGACCACCTCCTTTTGGATAGTATCTGTAAGAACGAGACAAAACATTAGTCAAAAGTGTTAAAAAAACACAAACAAATATTCAGTGGTACTAGGATTTTTAGGCCGTGTGGGGCCGCATTTAGAATTGTCCCACCCCTCTCCACCCATGGGAGTCGTAAGACCCGACTGAGGGAATACCGGAGGAGTGGGCAGCAGCACTCCTTCGAGTATTAACAACATCCACTGCGATCGCCAACCCGCCTGCAAAGCGGGGCGATTACGGCACTAACCCCCCTAATGAGCGAAACACATGTTGTGGCGTTCTCACGGGGAGGCCTATGTCCAGCAGTGGACTTCGAAAGGCTGATGGATGGATGGATGGACTAGGATTTGATTCCAAAATATATATGACTGATTGTCAAACTACTTCTCGGGGAGCAAAGTTTTATGGCGGCAGTCTTGGTGAGGGGAACTCCCACACGTACAGTATTGTCATTATACGAGCCCCGATGCAAAATAGTTCGTCTAGTGTGAAATTTTCTCTGTGAGATTTTTCTAACTTCATTATTTTTGTATATCTATATAAAATATTAAGCTGTTCTATTATCACAAGTCGCGTTACTTATGCCATTTTAATTATGAACCAATAAACTATTTTAGCTTTTTAAATTTATACATATTCTGTTTTAAATTCGAAGAAGTTATAAGCAAAATAGTTCGTCTAATTTTTAATCGATGCAAAAGAGTTCGTCTATAGGTGAGTTAAATAAGATTATTGCTTCTTTGTACAATTATGTCGCATAATTTAAATTTGTAAAAGTAATTCTGTGTGATTTGTTAAGTGAGACAGTATAAATTCTAAAAAATTTCAGTTTTTTTCATTAGTTTTCAAATAACAAAGGGTCGTGGCAAACCCGTGTGTGAAGAGCTTCGAAAGCGAAAAGTCTGTGGGGTCGATGCTGGCATATCAAGTTACCAAATATCTAAAGACTTGATACTTCCCAGGTCTACAGTCCAATCTATCATTCAGCACTATAAAAAGAATAGAACGACTTCTTGTTTGAAGAAAACTGGTCGACCACGCTTCACAAGTGCAGTAGAAAACAGAATCCTGAAGAAAATTATCAAAAATAATCGTCGTGCTCGAGCTGGAGAACTCACGGTGCAATGGAAGGACATGATTCACAAAGACGTCTCAGTTGATACTTGCAAAAGAATCGTAAAAAGAATGGGTTACGGATTTTACACCGCTAAGGAGAAACTATGCCGTGTGGGGCCGGCACCAAGAATAGCTCCACCCCGTCTCTTCCTATGGGAGTCGTAAAAGCCGACTAAAGGATTACCGGGGGACCGGGCAGCAGCGTTCCCCTGTGTACTAAAAACATCTACTGCGATCGCCAACCCGCCTGCCAAGCGTGGCGATTATGGCAATACCCCCCCATATGAGTGCACACACACACACATCGGCCCCCAGTCACGGCAGCTCCGCTATTCCGTGGCCTAACGGTAGCGGGCCCGGTAACGGCGGAGCAGGGGGTGCTAAGAATCTCCGGTCGCGATCCGGCTACCAGAAACGACTTCTGGCCCTGGTAACACACAACGTCAGGACACTGAGGACTGACGAGAGGATCACCGCGCTGGAAGAGGAGCTGAGCAAGATCCGATGGGACGTTGTAGGATTATCAGAAGTGCGAAGACAGGGTGAGGGCACGATAATCCTTCAGTCGGGTAACTTGCTCTTCCACCGGGAGGGCGACCAACAGTCCCAGGGTGGTGTCGGGTTTATCGTTCGCAAGTCTCTCATAGGTAACGTGGAGAAGATTGAGAGTGTGTCGAGTAGGGTAGCGTACCTTATACTCAGAATAACCAAAAGGTATTCGCTGAAGGTCATACAGGTTTACGCACCGACCTCGACACATTCCGACGACGAAGTGGAGGCCCTTTACGAGGACATCTCGAAAGCCATTCACGCGTCTAAAAGTCACTTCACGGTGGTTATGGGAGATTTCAACGCAAAACTAGGCATAAGGAGAGACGATGAGCTGAAGGTGGGGCAATATGGATTTGGGCAGAGGAACCACAGGGGCCAGATGCTGTCTGATTTTCTGGAGAGGGAAGGCCTCTTTATGATGAATTCCTTCTTCAGGAAACAGCCCCAGCGAAAATGGACCTGGATTAGCCCTGATGGTTCAGTGAAAAATGAGATCGACTTCATCTTAACGGACAAACGACAGATATTCAATGATGTCTCAGTGATCAGCAGGATTAAAACTGGGAGTGATCACCGCTTAGTTAGAGGCATATTGAATCTAAATATGAAAGTCGAGAGGTCACGCTTGATGAGGTCTACGCTCCGACCAACACGTGCTCAATACCAGAACCCCGAAAACTTTCAGCTCGAACTACAAAATCGCTTTCAATGCCTAGACGAGTGCGATTCAGTGAACGATATGAACAACAGGTTCGTGGAAACTGTCCAAGCGGTCGGGTCGACCCTTTTTAAGACCAGTCGCGTCAATAGGACTCAAAAGCTTTCGGACCAAACTCTTAAGCTCATAGCGACACGGACAGAAATGACGGTGCAGTCTTCGGTTGATTGGTCCAATCAGAGGCGACTAAACAGACAGATCTCCAAATCTATGCGACGAGACATTCGCCGATTTAATACCTTGCGTATTAAAGAGGCGATAGAGCGGAACCAAGGTTCCAAAGTGTTCGCAAGAGATCTGTCTGTTGGGAAAAGCCAGTTGACCAAGCTGAAGACCAATGATGGTACTGTTGTTTCTTCCAAAGATGAGTTATTAAGAGAGGTCCACGAGTTCTATGGACAGTTATACAGATCCCAGAACCCTGTTGTCAGCTTGGTCCATGAGCCCAGATCCAAGCTAACTCGGCACTATACCGAAGATATCCCGGACGTCAGCCTGTACGAGATCAGAATGGCTCTCAAACAACTAAAGGACGGAAAGGCACCGGGAGACGACGGAATTACTATAGAGCTTCTGAGGGCAGGCGGAAAGCCGGTCCTCAAAGCCCTTCAGAGGCTATTCAATTCCGTCGTTCTCGGGGGCGACGTTCCAGAATCGTGGACCAGGAGCTTGGTGGTGCTGTTCTTCAAGAAAGGTGACAGAACCCTCTTGAAGAATTACAGACCCATCTCGCTCTTGAGCCATGTCTATAAGTTGTTCTCGAGGGTCATTACAAATCGACTCACGCGCAGGCTTGACGACTTCCAGCCTCCCGAACAAGCCGGTTTCCGAAAAGGCTATAGTACCGTAGACCACATACATACGCTGCGCCAGATTATACAGAAGACCGAGGAGTATAATCGGCCTCTGTGTCTAGCGTTTGTGGACTACGAGAAAGCCTTCGATTCGATCGAAACTTGGGCGGTGCTGCAATCTCTTCAGCGGTGCCAAATTGACTATCGATACATCGAAGTGTTGAAGTGTTTGTATAGAAACGCCACTATGTCTGTCCGAGTTCAGGACAAGAGCACGAAACCGATCCAACTGCAGAAAGGTGTTAGACAGGGAGACGTCATGTCCCCGAAACTCTTCACCACTGCATTGGAAGATGTTTTCAAGCTCTTGGACTGGACCGGATTAGGCATCAACATAAATGGCGAATACATCACTCACCTTCGATTTGCAGATGATATCGTGGTCATGGCAGAATCGCTGGAGGACCTTGGTACCATGCTCAACGACCTCAGCCGTGTCTCCCGACTAGTGGGTCTAAAAATGAACATGGACAAGACGAAAGTCATGTCTAATATCCATGTCATTTCAGCACCGGTTCTGGTCGGGAGCTCGCTTCTCGAAGTTGTCGACCACTATGTATACCTGGGACAAACTGTCCAGTTAGGTAGGCACAACTTCGAGAAAGAGGTCGATCGACGAATCCAGCTCGGCTGGGCAGCGTTCGGGAAGCTGAGGGAGATCTTCTTGTCCAATATTCCACAGTGTCTGAAGACGAAGGTCTACGACCAGTGTGTGTTACCAGTGATGACTTACGGCACAGAGGCGTGGTCTCTGAATGTTGGCCTTATGTCAAGACTTAAAGTCGCTCAGCGTGCTATGGAGCGGGCTATGCTTGGGATCTCTCTACGTGATAAGATCCGTAATACGGACATCCGTAGGAGAACGGGAGTGACCGACATGGCCCGCCGGGTCAGCATGCTGAAGTGGCAATGGGCAGGCCACATCGCTCGACGAACCGACAACCGTTGGGGAAGAAAGGTTCTCGAGTGGCGACCGCGTAACGGACGGCGCAGTGTAGGACGGCCTCCCACCAGGTGGACCGATGACCTGGTCAAAGTCGCAGGCAGCCGTTGGATGCAGGCGGCACAGGACCGTTCACTGTGGCGTTCTCTTGGGGAGGCCTATGTCCAGCAGTGGACGATAAAAGGCTGATGGAAGGAGAAACCACTGTTGACTGCTGTACAAAAGAAAAAGAGGTTGAAGTTTGCTCGTGATCATTTAAATTGGACTTCCGATTAGTGGCGTAGTATCATTTGGAGTGACGATTCCGAATTTGAAGTGACAGTCGGCGATGAAAGGTAAAAAGTGATTCGGAACAAAAATGAGGCATTTTATACTGATTGTCTCAAACGCAAAGTGAAGTTTGCATATCTGCACAAGGTGTTGGTGGTATGCAGTTTGTGGATGGTTCTATCAATGCTGCAAGGTATCAAAACCTTTTGGAAGAGAATTTACTGCCCTCTATTCCGTCACTTAAGCATCAAGATTCCTTCATTTTTCAACAGGATGGTGCTTCCTGCCATACTGCAAGGACAACAAAGACGTGGCTACTGGCGAAAAGCATCCCTACAATCGAATGGCCATCTAACAGACCGGACTTGTCGCCGATCGAAACCCTATGGTGGAAAATGAAAAAAGTTCTCCGTAAAAATCCATCAAGATCGAAGAGCGACTGAAAGGCTTGGCTGTCTGGGAGTCAATTACGCCTGAGGAGTGTGCAGCGTTGGTTGCAACCATGCCTCTTCGCATTAAAGCTGTCATTGAGAGCAAAGGCGACACAACTAAGTGGTAGACGAACTATTTTGCGTGAGTGATTAGGGTAGACGAATACTTTTGCGTTATGTTTTTTAGAATATTTTTTTAAATTTTTTATGTTATGTAAAGTCATGAAAGAATTTCAGTTATGTTAAAATAAACTTTAAAATGTTCCTCAAATTGTGGTTTACTTTTTATTAAACGTTCTTAATTATTTTACCAATATTTACTTTCTATATTTTACGCTTTGCACTACTTTCCATACTAGACGAACTATTTTGCATCGGGGCTCGTAGTAATAAAACGTGATAAAACGTTTACCAGTTTTTGAGTCTAACCATGAGCTGTCAAATAAAAGTTCAACATCCATTCAGTAGTTTTTGTGTGATGCGAATGTGAGCGAACAAAAACTTGCAGACAATAATTAAAAATAAATATTTTCTATTTAGAGATCCCTATAAGTAATAAAATCTAGTACAGTATTTTTTTTGTTAAATATCTTGAACTAGTAGCATCCATCCGTCCATCAGCTTCGTTCCTTTGATGTCCACTGCTGGACATAGGCCTCCCCAAGAGAACGCTACAACGAGCGGTCCTGTGCGCTCATATGGGGGAATAACGCGTAATCGCAACGCTTGGCAGGCGGGTTGGCAATCGCAGTGGATGTTGTTAATACTCGAGGGATTACTGCTACCCACTCCCACGGTATTCCCTCAGTCGGCTCTTACGACTCCCATGGGTGGAGGGGTGGCACAATTCTAAAGCCAGCCCCACACAGCGACTTTGTCTGCATAGACTTTATTATTAATGGTTCACTATTTTGGCGATAATGGCTTACACATAAAAGATAGATATAAGCTCGCGCTGGCTTTTTTGTAGGACTGTTTAAGATAAACATTTCCATTATACATTATATACATGTAACTTTAACGGTTTTTGCAGCGCACTCCAGAATAGCTCGCAGGTGGCAAAATTTTTTCCTACTTACTTGACACTTATCGTTATATTTTCGACAATTCTCAGAATATCTTTAGAAATTATAGCCTAGTAGCTGACCCGGCGAACTTCGTACCGCCATATATTTTTTTTCATGAATAAATATTGCAATTATAAATTGAGATATAAAGTATCCTATCTCTTAAGTTGGAACAAAACACATATTTAAAACAAAGAAAATATAAAATCGGTTCAGCAGTTTCGGAGTTCATCCCGGACAAACATCGTGACACTGGAATTATATATAATAGATGTGTTATTCTGATGTATAAGCTATATTATTGTAAAGTTTCATTATAATCCATTCAGTAGTTCTTTCGTGAAAAAGTAAAAAACATCCATACATACAAACGTTCGCGTTTATAATATTAGTAAGGATGTACAGACATAGCTCTGTTACAACTTTATGCTATACAAGTAGGCGTACAGTGGTTCCATTATTTATAGGGACCGAGCGGGTCATTCCACTGTCTTCAGTTTAACTGACCATAGACCACTTTTGTGTGCTTTGGTTGGAAAAGGAGATTCGTCGCCGTTTATATGAAATTTTTCATCTAAGAAATTAAATGTTGAGCATTGGCTTGGCAGTATTCTTAGCATAGCAGTCCATGAGCGATGGATACCACTTACCATCAGGTAGACCGTGGTAAGCAATAAAAATAAAATTCCTTTGCCTGCTTGCTACCAACATAGCATCCAAATTATACCTCAGGTATTGTTAACACTAGTATCTAAGTTACCGTAGCCGCTTATACTCAAACCTCTCTGCCTCCCCCACGCATACACATACGACAGCCTGAGTATAAGCGGCCAAATCCTTGGATGATAATAAAATTTGGACTTACCCTCGTCTGTGCACATTCAAGTTGATCTCCACGCCAAACCTCATTAATGTTTTCATGAAAATGCCACTGAAATAATCGATCTGCGGCGCCAGGTCTGCATTGGTGCCTCCTTTGAGATCCAGGGTGACCGGCCCGTCCGCGAACATTGCACATGGTAAAGCCACTTGCAAGAGTAGAGTTATTGATCTGTTGAATTTATTATTACAAATAGTAATATGCGAATATCTAAACCCTATTAAAAAAAATTGTATTTGTCTCTATGCTTCGCCACTATTTTTTTCTTTTTACCACGTCATAAACTTTGATGTTTTTCATAAAGGAAGTCGTGGTTTTACACGTTCAGTTCGAACGTTCGGCAAGGTTAAGCGACTTTCACTCTGCTAGCAATGAGATGGGCGACCAAAAAGTGAAACTTATATGTGGACAGTACCACCTCCATGCTTCGGAAGGCAAGTTAAGCCGGTAGCCATGACAGGATGTCAGTACTGAATAAAAAATCTGACGGCTTATTCTAAGGGGGGAACCTTACTTACCTGCCCCCTTAGTTGAAGTGTGAGATAGGCAGTAGCTCTGCGTAAAAGTGTGGGATAAGTTTAGGGAGATTATGATGATTTTTCATATGGATTTCATTGTAATTTAAAGGTTGGCTGGAATATGATGATTGTTGAAGATGTGGGAAAAATATACAGTTTTATTCACGTGCGTCGTGTTAATCAAACTATATATGTAATTTTTTTTATTGCTTTTGATAGCAGACTAGCCACGGCCTACCTGATGGTAAGTGGTAACCGTCGCTCATCGACTCCACTTTACCGAAAGTATTGTCAAGCCGCTGCGCACCATATCATTTCTCAAATATGAAATGAAAAAATAAACGGCTATCTTTTGCTACAGCCAAAACACACTAACGTGCTTCATGACCGGTCACACGGGAGACGGTGGTACCAACCCGTTCGGGCCCGATAGCAAGTGAGTACTTTTACTTGGTACCCAGCCCTACCACCAGTAATGCAATGGGTGATAATTGCTTACTTCGCTTAGTCGCCTTGAACGACACCCGTGGAAAAGGATGGGGTGGTGATACTTGTATTCTTAGTCCGTCACCACATGGACTACTAATGTAATAAAGCTGAAGAGTTTCTTTATTTAAAAGCGCTTGTCTCTGGAACCACTCAGCGGATTAGAAAAAATATTTTTGCATTTGGTAGTCCAGTTTCAAAGGAAGGCTAAACTGAACACCACGCGTCGACCCTTAGGGACCTAAGGGTCGACGAGTCGCAAAAATAAGAAATAATCAAGATTTCTACCCCCGCAGCCGTGTACATAACATCGTTACAGGTCAAATAGAACTCTTACAGAATATACTTTGTGATTTACAGCGTTAATGAACGAAAATGAAAATGCAGTGAAGAGCAGCACAATAACCACATCAACGCCGTCTAGGGATATATCGAAAATAATAATCTCAATTTACTCAAAATTTGGTATTAATATCATACAACATGTATATATTTTTATAGCCCATATATCAGACAAAAATAATTATTTTTCCTAATTAAGTTTTTATTTAAGTAAAGGTGAAAAGTGAAATAGTGGTAAAACTATCAATGAATGTGTCTTTCAAGGCAAAAGCGAAACTATTCAGTCTTTTGCAATTAAAAAAAAAAGCGCAAAATCAGTAGTCAGTAAAATCACCCATGCCGTTAACGGACCTGCAACGGTTTTTCATGCTTTGAATCAAGTTAGGCAGAGAGAACAGAGTGACAAAAGGCATTCTTGCATACATCTCTCGCTTCCTCAACATTCATATTCGGAGACTCCTGTCTCCACTTTCCATGACGGATTTGGTCTAGGTAGGTGAATCTCGGTCTCCCCCTGTACCTACATCCTTCCACTTTTGCATTGTATATTATCTTCTTAACCAATCGCTCGTCCGGCATTCTTTCCACATGTCCATTCCATCGGAGCATTCCCTTTAGAATCTTTACACCAATACTCTCTTAGATACCTACTCGTTCTCATACCTCGTCGTTACGAATGCAGTCAGTCAGCCTAACTCCACAGATTTTCCGTGGAGATAGCATTTCGATGGCATTGATTTTACTCTCATGTTCCTTTTTGCATACCCATCTCTCGCTTCCATATAATAATGTTGGAACAAGACAAGCACTGCGTTGTGTATTGTGACACGTGTCTTGAGGCTCAGATGGTAGCTGCCGAGAAGTTATCTCAATGCTCCGTTCTCTCTATTTCCCGAATTTACTCTTCTCTCTATATCAGTGGTGTAACTTGCATCCCGACTAATTCTACATCCAAGATGTACAATGACATATTCATTCACACCATTGCCTATTGGTACTCTAACATCTGTTCTGGCTTCTCCTCTTTTAAAGACCATTATTTTGGTTTTGCTCACATTCTTCTCTCTATATCAGTGGTGTAACTTGCATCCCGACTAATTCTACATCCAAGATGTACAATGACATATTCATTCACACCATTGCCTATTGGTACTCTAACATCTGTTCTGGCTTCTCCTCTTTTAAAGACCATTATTTTGGTTTTGCTCACATTCACATATACAATGTTTTTCGAAAATATGACTTGCAGCAACAACGGTAGGTACTATTGTTGTATTTAGTATGGTGAGTGAGAGTGCTGGATACCCAAACCCCCTCCCTATCCTCTCCTTATTATCCTTCCTATCCAACTCCTATTCCTTTCCTTGGAGATGGCAACGCGCGCGTGATGCCTCTGGTGTATCTACAGTTACCGCTTACCATCAGGTATAAAAAAATACTGTCTATGCTGACTCTAATAATCAAATTTTTTTTTTTATTGCTTTAGTTGGCAGATGCGCCACGGTCCCCCTGATGGTAAATGATAACCGTCGCTCATGGCCTCAATTATACCGGGAGTAATGTCAAATAAATGTGTGTCAAGCGACTTTCACAAATAATTTGTTCTTTGATATAGATTTGAGTCCCCTTCCTGAATGCCAGTAAAGTTTCAACTTCAATTCTATTTTTATTTGAGGTAACATTAAAACAAGACTTACCCTGCAGTGCGAGTATCGGCTACATAATGCCCTTGGCGGATTCTGCAGCTTGGAGTGAACTCAATCTCCATTGAGCCAATAGTGGCACCTTGTAACTTTGCACCACACATATCAGCCACCAATTTTACACCTGTGTTGTTGTTAAAACAATACTATAAAAACCATCCATCCATCCATCCATCAGCCTTTCGAAGTCCACTGCTGGACATAGGCCTCCCCAAGAGAACGCCACAACATGTGTTTCGCTCATATGGGGGATAGTGCCGTAATCACCACGCTTGGCAAGCGGGTTGGCGATCGCAGTGGATGTTGTTAATACTCGAGGGAGTGCTGCTGCCCACTCCTCCGGTATTCCCTCAGTCGGCTCTTACGACTCGCATGGGTGGAGAGGGGTGCGACAATTCTAAAGCCCCACACAGCAAGCCTTAGAACAAACCACATCTTTACCACATGTATATTTTTTTAACAACCCCAAAATTATAATTAAATTATTGTATGGTTTTTATTGGTGTTATTTGTTGCCGTGTGGGGCCAGCTTTAGAGTTGTCCCATCCCTCTCCACCCATGGGAGTCGTAAGAGCCGACTGAGGGAATACCGGGGAATGGGCAGCAGCGCTCCCTCGAGTATTAACAACATCCACTGCGATCGCCAACCCGCCTGCCAAGTGTGGCGATTACGGCACTATCCCCCATATCAGCGAAGCACATGTTGTGGAGTTGTCTTGGGGAGGCCTATGTCCAGCAGTGAACGTCGAAAGGCTGATGGATGGATGATGGATGATGGATGGATTGTTCTAAGGAAACATGACATTTTATTTGACATTTTTAATCGCAATGAATGTAGATTTAAAATGTAATATTTATATGGGGGATTGCAAAAATTGTGATGCAATTTAACTAATAAAGGGGAGAATTTACGTTGTTAATGTACGTCACCTTTTATACACATGATAAATATTAATTGTGATAATACAATAAGATAATGATGAATTTCTGGAAACCTTCTCCAAACGTTTTAACAAAGTTACTGCACATAGTATTGAAAGCATAAATTTCTAGATTACATAGATCATACATAGGTGTATTGATAACATACCACTGAAGTAATGAAACATTCCAGTAGTCCGCCAATACTGAGAGAGTGACGGCGTATGGCAGGTTTTGTTTGTAATGTCTAAAAACGGCTTTTTACTAAATACATTATAAAGTATTGGTACTTATAACAAAAATATTATACTTGTTAATATATTCAAAATATGATCATATAGTGAAATATTTTCTAAATATTTCATGCTATGTAACTGCAATGTTCAGTTACCATTTAAGAATACTATTCTAGGATTATCTACTGCAAGGCTCCGAGAGACTGAATGGTTGCCCAAGAGGCAGATGGTAAGTGGGCACACTGGGCACATTTAACAAAACATGGGCACGAGTAGCTGAAGTCAGGTAAAAGTATACTCAGTGGAGCGGGGCTTGGTCTGACAGTAAAACAACAATAGGAATAATAATAATGACTAACAATTAATTTTAATTATTAAATAAGTATTTGGATGTAACTCGAAACAGTCTTCAACGAAAATGATGAATATGATGATGTCCACAGTGGGTCTGCTCTGTTTGGGGAATTCATTTAGTTCATTCAGTAAGTGCAATAGTTGTAAATCTTCAAACAAAAATCATAGTTATTTCACAATAAATTCCAGTCACTTCAACCTACCTACATGTGATAATATCTAGAACTACTTACCAGTACCACCTTTATGCAATAATAACAAATCAGTTACACGCAAATAAAACCTATTTCATTAGCTACTTCTACTTTTTTTTATATAAATTTCTTACCAATGAGATGCTGTGCTGCAAGACCTGGTTTACTACGTCCCGCCCTTATATTCCGGACACGAATTGGTATAGTCAATATAGCGCTTAAAGACACTGAGATACGCAGAATTTGGCCACCCTGAAAAAAATACATATATATATATATCATACTTTTATTTTAAATGAAATTAGAAATCACAGGCAATATAATTAATTACCCCTTCTAACATACTTCCGTCTATGTCAATAAATTCAGTCATTTTATTTCTCTAAATTGCTGGTTTGTTCTAAATAAAATGAGCAGTTATTGCAGAAATAACATGAAAATATATATGTTACTGAAAATGAAATTAAATTCATCAGCCAGCACCGGCTTCCCTAAGTTCCCTATACTCTATATAATCTGTGCCTATACTACCTGCATTACTTTACTCTTTGGTAGGAGTGTTCGCAACGGCTATTTATTAAAAACGTTAAATAACGATGTGCTATTTTTAAAACGCCTATTATTTTTTACCCTTTAATATATTAAACGATATCTTTTGATTATCGTCGTATAGCACATCGTGCGCTATTTGAGGTTACGTTGTTTAATATAGCTATGTACGCGCATTGAGCAGTTAACAATCTTAACAATGGATTACTGTCTACTAAGTGAATTGAAATTGTGATCTAAGATATGCACTAAAATGTCCATAACTACTGACCCAATCACATTTTTGATTAAATTTAAGTAGACTTTTAAAGATATGATCTAACCGAAAATTATTTACACTATTCTACAACAAAAAATTTATTTACAGTTTTATAATACACTAAACAAACAGACACAACAAACCAACACCACGAATAATTTGATATCAAAAACTATAAGTATGTTATTAATAATAATAACATACTCTGGCAACGCTGAAACGGAGAGTTGTGTTCGCAAACAGACTTTATCGAAAAATATTATTTTAGTATATTTATACAGTTTTGATAAGTTCCCAATATTCCAAATACTATAACACCATAAATTCAATATGAAATGCAAATAGAATTTCGTGAATATTCAATAAACTAGCTATAATATACGCAACATGACGTTTGACATCCACGTCAAAATGAAAAATATATAAATATGATAATGCAGCTCCCGTATAATTATGATAACAAGATCCAGAGCAAAAACAGCACGCCTACTACCTCCGGCGTCGCACAGCTCCACGTTGCAGCCACCGGAGACCACATCATCGGAACCGGTCACACCGCACGCGTTGAGCTCGAGCTCCAGCGACGAGTACTTCTCACCGCCGACGTCGCCGCCACCTATATATCGGCGTGATAAAGCCCGGCCACAGGATAGTTTAGGACCTCGAGGCCCACCGGCCTCAGACAAGGTCCCCACTGCCAGTGGTAATGTGCGCCGCATGAAATGGACTAGACCAATTAATTAAAATGTCATGCGCACATATTTCGGGGCTACAGGGGGAGGCACTAATCTCACCGCGTACCGTGACCGCATGCTGCTTCTGTTTCAGGGCCTTGAACCGGCTATCAACGTCTCGGCTCAACGACCAAGTACGGGCCATTCAACGATGTCATATGTCGGAAGACACCGTGCTTGACCGGTTACGCTCGGAGTTATGGAGGTCGAGGTTTCTTAAATGCTAAGACCTTGCACAATCGTGAGGTGTACAACCTTAGGGAATATTACGTTCATACTGATAAGGATATGCATCGTTATGTGGTCGCTGTAGATTCCGGCCTCACTCCACTCTCCTTGGCTAAGGAGAACTGGCGCAGACTAGTAGTGCTGAGTACTGATGAACGCAGGGCCGTATGGCAGAGCAAGGAGCTCCACGGAAGATTCTACCGGGCCCCACATGGGCCTGATGTAGACTTCTTAGCTTCCGTGTCCTGGCTACGTTTTGGTAACCTCTTTGGGGAAACCGAAGGTTTTGTCTGTGCAATTGCTGACGAAGTTATCATGACGAACAACTACCGGAGGCATATCCTTAGGGACGGTACTGCCGATATCTGCCGTACCTGCCACCGTCCAGGTGAGTCCCTTAGGCATATTGTCTCGGGTTGTTCTCGTCTTGCTAACGGCGAGTACTTGCACAGACATAACCAAGTAGCCAGGATCATCCACCAACAACTTGCTCTAAAATACGGGCTTGTGGACGTCGAGGTACCTTACTACAGGTATACAGCTGAGCCAGTTCTCGAAAACGGTCGTATCACGCTGTACTGGGATCGATCAATCATCACAGACAGGACTGTTGTGGCCAACAAACCTGATATTGTGGTGATTGATCGATCTGAGCGCCGAGCAATGATTGTTGATATCACCATTCCGCATGACGAGAATCTCGTGAAGGCCGAAAAAGATAAACAGATGAAGTATCTGGACTTGGCGCACGAGATTTATGACATGTGGAATGTGGATTCGGCTATCATTGTACCGATAGTTGTTACAGTTAACGGACTGATAGCCAAGAGCCTCGATCAACATCTCAAGAGGCTCGCATTAGGTGGCTGGGTTAAGGGTCTGATACAGAAGGCGGTACTTCTGGACACGGCACGCATCGTGAGGAAGTTCCTGTCTCTGGAACCCTAACCACTGGCAGTTTGGTCCTTGTAATCGCTGCCGGTGGGTGTACGCACTTTTTATATTTTTAAATATTTTGTTATTTTTTATAATATATTTATATTTAAAAATGTATTAAGTGGAAAAATAAAGAAATATAAATAGGCGCGAAGCGAAACTAGTTGAGAGCTAGCTAGGTTGTAAGAACTCGGTTTAGTATTCGAGTAATATAAATACTCGGATTTCTAACTCGAGTAATATAAATACATACTCGGATTTCATACTAGAGTAATATAAATGCTCAGATTTCATACTCGCGTCCTTTGTATCCGATTACTTCAGTTTGAGTACTCGAGTACATGAGTACCTACAAGGTACTCGAGTCAGTACTCGAGTTTACCTGACTCGGCACATCACTGCTGTATACCAAAGAGTATATTATAATCACTACCATAGGCATAGATAAATAACAAAATATTTTTTTTTGGCTAACGCGGTTTGCCTGTTAACCAGGAAAGGCCACGAACAAAAAAAAATATATATGGAAATCTTTTACGTTTTCAGTTTTCACTATACCACAGGCTACTAAGACAAAGGGTATATACTAAAGTACCGTAGACAGAGGATACTATGCCTAGGGTGTGTTCCGATATACACTGCGAGCACCGTAATGTGTGACGTCAATTTAGTATACTGCGAAGTCGTTCCTTTATAGTTAGCTATACTGGTTACTGTTTATAACGGAATGCAGTCCAGTGTACTGATATGTCATAACTTTCGTTTCATACAAAGTTTTGGTTTCACACTGATCGAGACAATTTCTTAAAATTTTACATTTTTTGGTATCTTTGAACAACAATATCCAATAATAGTAATAATTTTCAATAGTGCAAGTTGTTAAATTTCTGGACGCTGTTTATTACGTGATCAAACTACTGAGAGTACCTTACCTCGAAAACACCAGTGCTCACAGTACAAAAATGGTGACGATTTATGACGTCATAAAAGATACTGCGGAAGTATATGGACCATAGATCTATTATACATCTATGATACGGACAGTCTATAACGAAACGATTTTTCTCCAGTAAGAGCACGGTACAGTGCTCGCAGTGTATATCGGAACACACCCTCGGTCTATGTAATCAACTATAATAACGTTTACTTTACTTTGCATTGAGCTGTAAATAGGTTTGCTTTGAGTAGTCTATAGATAGACTGGATAGCAGATAGGTTACTAGAAACATAACTTCATAATCACAGAGTACTTTCAATAGCTGTGTTCCGATAAACACTGCGAGCACTGTCCCCTGCTCTTACTGCACCTGCTCCTGGAGAAGAATCGTTCCGTTATACACTGACAGTATACTGCCGCAGTATGCTAGGGAAATATATGACGTCATAAATCATCGCCATTTTTGTACTGTGAGCACTGGCGTTTTCGAGGTAAGGTGCTCTCAGTGTTTTGATCACGTGATCAACAGCGTCCAGAAATATAACAACTTGCACTATTAAAAATTATTATTGTTAGATATACAAACTGCATACAAATTACCTCTTTACTTATAATAGAGTCGTAAGAGGTATCAAAATATATTTGACAATTCGATATATATCTTGTTACACGTTTGTTACCTATAATAAATAATTACATTTAATGGTCTTAATCTTCTTTAATATCTATTACAAACACAATAATTAAATTATTGAATATTGTTATTCGAAGATACCGAAAGTTGGAAAATTTAAAGAAATTGTGCTTATTACAGTTTGAAACCAAAGCTTTGTATGAAATTAATGACAGATCAGTATACTGGACTCCGTTCCATCATAAACATTAACCAGCATAGCTAACTATAAACGATAAAGGAATGCCTTCACAGTATATTAAATTGACGTATACACCCGAACAGTAGTCTTTGATTGACGTCACTCCTTACAGTGCTCGCAGTGTATATCGGAACACGCCCAATATTCAATATATTATATATGTTCATAACTTTATATCTTTTTAATCAATTAATCATAATTTCATATTGAGATCATTGATTGATAGTTGTTGATATTATATATATTTAAACAGGTACAAACTATTTTAAGTTGTAAGCAGCTTTGAAATTGAAATAGAATACAGAGGACTGCGGAATATTTTCTTGTGCATTGAGCATAATCGTCTGGTGAAATTTAGTAACAGTATGTTTAGGAGGATTCATTTTTCTGAAAGAGTTACGGCGGATAAGGTACTTGGATTTACTTAATTTTGTAAAAAATTCGAACCATTATTCAATTCTGTGACCGCTAAATGCGTTGTCTTGTTATCCGCAAGAAGAAATAAGGTTTTGACAGACTTAGCAATGTTTTCTTGTGAATATCATTTGCAGGATGAATATGTGACATTATTGACTGAATTATTTTAATAATGCAACTCTTATTTTCTATCTTGGTCATGGGACTCATTGGTCATGTGTCAATCCTCAGAGCATCAGGCAAATAAGCTATTGTTCACCAGACACAACCTGATGAGAGAAAGAAATGTAGAAAATCGCTTGAGCATGCAAATATCTTTTTAATGCTTTTGCTACCCCTGACGGTCATGGCAATGATCAGTCTTACCACAATTTAATTTACCAACAGAAACGAGCATGTTCCATAAGGAACGAGACAATGCGCGGCTATCTATATGATGCTGACTGTCTTCTGACGAAGCTGGTAAACTTTGGCAACTCAATGTGGGGCCCAAGTAATTGGGTGTGGAAAGTCACCAAGCAAGAAATTGGTAAGATATTTTTACTTGTTTGTAATAATTTATTTATGAAATTAATACTTAAAATATTTGATAAGAGGATAATAAACATATAACATCACGCCTGTATTCCCCAAAGGGGTAGGCAAAGGTGTATTACACACCCACGACTCGCAACCTATGTTTAAGTCCCACGTAATAGGGGGCGAGCCTATTGACGTCAACCGTGCACAGGACAATGCCACTAATTATTTCCTTCAAAGTATCTAATAAGTGATAACTAAATCAGTGAAATTTGAAGATAAGAGCTTCATGGTCAAAAAAACAGTGAAAAAGGCTAAATTCAGAAGGATTAGTAGCTACACACCCATATAAAAATAACATTATAATGTTATGTCTATAAACAAAAGAAATGAAGAGCTAGTATCATATTAGGTCTGCTTTTTTATAGTTTATAGTGCCAGAAGAGCCAAAGCCCACCTTATGGTAAGTGGTAACCTTCACTCTCAAACAAGCCGCTGTTAACAATTATATCTTGCACATATGAAATGGAAGAATGGACAGCTATCTCCTGCTACAAGCAAAACACATTGTGGTGTTTCATTATTGATCACACGGGAGACAGATCCCTAGATCCACTCAGGCCCGATAACAAGTGATTACTCTCTCTTGGTACGCATCCCTACCACCACTAATGCTATGGCTGATAATTGCTTACTTCACTTACACGGTGACTCTTGAATTATGAAATTAAATTTACATTTATGGAATGAATACTTGATTTTCTACTATCCCAATGTTTAGAAGACTTAAAAAGGTAAAAGTAATTTTATTTCAAGTGTACTATTTGCATTGGCCGTGTGGCGCCGGCTTTAGAATTGTCCCACCCCTCTCTACCCACGGGAGTCGTAAGAGCCGACTGAGGGAATACCGGGGGAGTGGGCAGCAGCACTCCCTCGAGTATTAACAACATCCACTGCAATCGCCAACCCGCCTGCCAAGCGTGGCGATTACTGCATTATCCCCCATGACGGGACCGCTCGTTGTGGCGTTCTCTTGGGGAGGCCTATGTCCAGCAGTGGACGTTGAAAGGCTGATGGATGGATGGATTTGCAAAAATATCAGAAAGAGACACATATTCCTAGTTCATTACCACATTGACAAGCCAATTCAATTATTACGCTCTATGTAGGAAGAATTTTAAATTTTTTCAAGGCCTATATTAACATAAAGTTGTTGTAGCATTATTTCATCTTTCCTGCCTTTCAACTACTACATGAGGGCTCGGCACAACATGTTTTCCTATTGCACTCTCCTCTATCATGCGTCATTTCAGTATTCCATCCATCATTTCCAAGGCCTACCAACCGCTCTGTCCATCCACCTTCCACCAAAGTATATTAATAGGTATTCTTTTTCTTATATATGACATTCATCTCTCCTCATATTTCTGGCGACTGATGTGTACACTAGCGGGAAATATAAACAGTGCGTTCCACTTGCCATTCGCAACGATCACGCTCGCGACCGCGGTTTTTCTCGTTCCACTAGCTTGTGAGCGTTTCATTCGTAAACCCAAGTGGAATGGATTGTAGAGTTTTTTAAACGCTACAACCAACCAACACATGATCCAATTACTTAGATGGGTTATTGTAAGCTCTCCGTGAGCGTAATAATTACGTCATTTATGAAATTTACACCGCGACCACGACGACCGCGATCGTCAAGAAGTGGAACGGCTTAAAGATTGTTTTGTGGTCTGTGGACGCTACGTGGAACGCGCTCAAACTTGTCACGCATATTGATTTAGGAATTAAGCGAACGTCGATACAAACGTGGGGGCGAGGATTGTCTAATTCAACCCCTTTCCCTCCGCGCCGCGTCCCGCTTGACTATTAAAGGGACATAAAACAGATACTGATATAAAAAACCACTCTTCGGAAAGTCCCTTCCGCCTAAGAATTTATAAATGCTTCTGTAATGTGTGTGAGGTGTAGGGTTCGATGCCCAGCTTGGGTCAGCAAAAATTTATTAGGTTTTCTGTCGAGTATTTTTTTATAGTAGCCTGGAGTTAGGAAGTTAGTGGGCTCGGAATGCACGTCAAGCCGGTCCTGCGCCCTTAGAATGAATAACGAAACGATAGACGAACTTTCGTTTCGCTTCACTGTGATTGGTCGCCTAAATCAGGCGTCGAAATCTCGAATAATCAGGAATCACGCGTTGTACTGTTGATCTATTACAATGACTCGAAACGAAAGTTCGTCTAACGTTTCGTTTTTCATTCTGAGGGGGCCGCGCTGGATCTCTCTCCGGTCATGACGGAATGCTGTTCAATCGAACTATGAGATTGAGGGAACAGAGAGTGCACTTGTGGTTGCGCACACACTTCTGCTCTATAATATATCCTGCATACATGGCTAGTGTATTTTGACACTGGCCCATAAATTAAATTTCGTTCTGAGGATCATTATTATAAACAACAAAAAGCGAGTTTTTGTTTTTTTATGAACCAATCATGATGAATTTACCTATATATATACGATGGAGCCCTGGAAAAGACAGGCTTTTATTTCACTTTTTTTACAGGAAAATAATGGATAGCTCTCGCGGATGAAGTCGCGCATCTCATAACTATGGGCACTGGAAACTGATATCTAGTCCACTGTGTTATATGTGTGCAGACAACACCCAAATATGTTTTTTTATACTACATGGGTGGCGAACAAACATACGGCCCACCTGATGGTAAGCGGTTACCGTAGCCTATAGACGCTAGCATCACCAGAGGCATCACTCGCACATCGCGATCTCCTAGGAGATGGATAGGAAGGATAATAAGGAGAGGATAGGTTTGTTTGGCGCTCTCATTCACCTTACGAAACACTACGGTAGGCGTAACTACCGTTTTTACACGCTGATCTTTTGTGAGAGGATGGTACTTCCCCGATCGAGCCGGCCCAATCGTATTGGGATAAGCAAGGCTCTATAACTTACATGTTACTTATGTTACTATACCTTATTTTTGTTAAGGCGGGAAAAAAAATCCTAGCCGCACACCCCGTCGTTCGGGGCAACGAACAGGGTAGTGTGGAGCCCTCACCCACTAAAGAAACCCGCCGTGTGCCGTCTTTCCGCCTTTATTGGCGGGCCACTGGAACCATATTACATTCCTTCAGTGGTCCGCCGGCGGCTTACCCTTTTGGGTACCCTCAATATGTTACTATACCTACGTTTTTCTTTTACAGACTTCGTGAATTTTTTTACTGACAAATATTGCGTTGGATCTGCGGCGCATGTTAAAGTCTTAGTCAGGAGTATTAATGAGCAGCGCGAAAAAATTGGAATTGCAACGTATGCCTTAGACGTGAAACAAATTGCTGTATTCAGATCTAAAAAGGTACGAATTTCTTGTATGACAGTTCAGAGGCTTTAGAATGTAAGTATCTCACTAAATCATATCGACATCACATCGTGTCATTGTGATTGGTTGAGAGATCACCGTGATTGGCGGAGGGATTATTGCGATATCACGCGTTGGTTTCTCTACCAATCACAAGCGAGACGATACGATTTAGTGAGTTACATTCTACGTGCCCTGTATAGGTATGGCTAAACCAATAATAATTATATTAAGGGTGTCTTCAAGAAAATGTTTAGTGTATCTCGGTCCCAGCTTCACATTCACGATGATTTTCAATGATAATTATGTTGATATAACAACTATTTCTTCTAGAAAATAATCTACAAACTAGCGTTTGCTCGCAGCGCCGCCGCAGCCAAAAGCTTTTAGAAGTTTTTATGTTACATCTCAGTTTTTGATATAGTAGCGGGATAAAATTTATAACAGTTTTTAAGTATAGTCAAGAGTTATCAAATAAAAAGTTGCATCAAAATCCTTTCAGTAGTTTTTGCGTGATGCGTGCAAAAACAAACATTATTTTACGCCGATATTCTGCGAGAGATTAGTAACTACCTTTACGAGGAGACCCACCCTGGTGGCATCTGCAAAACTACCGCCATTAAAGCTGGCTTGGCAGTACTTATAAGTAGCAAATCAGTGTAAATTGTAATTACATTCCGTCCCGCCTTTGCACGGGGGGGGGGGGGACATATATTTTTTTAAATTTTGTTATATGCATAGAGTAAATGTATCTTTATGCAGGACATAATTAGCTTTTTTTCTAAATCAGTATTTATATTTTTCTTATAAAATTTTATATTGTTATTCATAAACCTACATTATTGAAGTTTTAGTAGGGATCCCTAATTTTTTCTAGTAATAAATATAACCTATGTTACTCAGGGATAATGTAGCATTGTAATGGTGAAAGAATTTTATAAATCGTTCTAGAAGTTTTTAAACATACAAAAATACAAAATCTTTCCTCTTTATAATATTTGTGTAGATGTAAAGCAATGTTTCACCCTCATTCAAAGGTGCTTTATTTTATCTGTTTATATTCCAGTGTTCGGTAGTAAATGGTCTCCGTGAGGCATTACTGAGCTTCGGGGGTGAAGTAGCAGTGAAGCTCAACGAGCTGATGGAGGAACACCGCAAAGGCTTCGCTTCATACCTTTATCCACCGCAGCCGCGCATTACTTACGGCGGGTACAACGTGGGCCCTGTCGTGGGATTATCGCCACCTCCCCATGTACCCAGGGATTTTTCGCAACTCAGGACTATACATTTCAATGTAAGTTTGGTAGCGCCACCCGTGTTAAATGGTATGCCCGTCATATACGGGACTGCCGTAAGGTTGCCCACCCATTCGCAGTCCCCCCACGGTGCGTACCATGCATACCACGGAACTCACGGCAGTCCAAATGCCAACACTGATTTTAATCTATTATCAAAAAAATTGCATAATCCATGTGAGGTTCAATATCGACCTCCGGAAGTGACGCCCACGCCAGTTCAGTCCCGATGGATTAAACCCACACTCTTCTACGATGGATTCTGGACGGAGCAGAAAATGAAAAGGTGGATATCAGGGCAATATTTGGAGGAAACTAGGCAGTCTCCTTAACTATTTTATGATAAGTTATTGAATTTAAATTGAACACACTGACCTGGCACTCGCAGACAAAGTATTAACCATAGAAAATATTAGTTTTTTATGTAGTGTGAGTGACAATTAAGCGTTCGGCCCGCCTCATGGTAATTTATTACCGTAGCCTATAGAGTTAAATGCTGGCAACACCTGAGGCATCGCTGGCGGATTGCCAAATTAGTAAAAGGGGTAGCAGACGATGGGAAAATATTTTAGAGAAGGAATGAGGAGCTTGATAGGAAGGATGACAAATAAGAGACGGGAAGGGGACTTAGGCCTCAGACGCTTTCAGTCACTGGACTTATTTTTTGTGAGGGTGGTACCCCAGTAGCACCGTTACCACCGTAAGTGACCACCCATACAGTAATGCGACTGTTTTCCTTGCATAAAATTATTTGTGCAATCTAAAGATTTTTGAAATTTTTATTTACTTATGTAATTCTACAAGTAAATCTTAACGAGGGGTGTGTCGGTACATTTAGGATATTAAAAAAAGACTGTATTAGCCTATACCTACACATAGGCGTGTCTAAACACAAACCAATTGGTTTTATATTTTGTGTCTGTTTGTTCGTTCGCGAATCACGCAAAAACTATTGAACAGATTATGATGCAACTGTTATTTGATAGCTCTTGATTAGACTTAAAAACTGGTATATATTTTATCCCGCTACTATATCGGGAACCTGGGATAAAACCTAAAAACTATCTTTCAGTTGCGGCGGCGCCGCGGGCAAAGGCTAGTAAATAAATAAAAGTAGACACGAATCAATGTGATATATTTATAATTATGCATCAATGGAATTATAACTGCCCTGAAATAGAAAGCATAATTATACCACAGAGCGCATCAATGTATTGGTTGTACAGTGATATTGGTGATCTGTGGAACTAGTCCATTCATCTCTTGAAGCGCTCCCTGGTGGCCAACGAGGCAGTCACTGATATCGATAAAAAAACATTACCCTTATATCCCGTCATATTCCTAGCCCTATCCTAACCCTTTGTTGGGTTGGATTCGGCTTTCTATGGTATTAGCTGATCACCAGTAATTATGCGAAGCGACTATCTATCAGACCTCCGCAACCCAAATCTGACTGGTGACCAGAACAAGATCGGAATCAGATTTTTATCCAAGATTTTGGCCATCTTAAAGGGCTTTTCGTTCGGAGCAACGAACAGGGTAGTGTGAGGACTGCCGTCTGCTGTCTCTCCGCCTGTATTTGCGGACCACTGGAACGGTTACATTACTTCAGTGGTATATTTTGTATAGCCTGGTATAAAATATTACATATGATTTAGTACATTGTCTGCTAGTCGAAGGTTAGTTCACACTACACTTACAGATGATTACGCGAAATCTTATGAAATATATTTACTTTTCGGCTAAAACAATTTTTAATCATCCCGACACTTCGGATTCTTAGAGCTGATCAATGATTAAACCTAAGTAGAAATATGCTCGATATATGCTATAAAGTATTGTAGTCGTCGAGATAGAAAATCGATTAACTCGATAGTTCACATTGTTCCATTTAGTTCTATGAGGTATTCTTATACAAATGTGGAAGATTTTCGCCACATCTTAGTCTTCATAGTACATTTAGTGTTAGTTTATAGTTATACTTATAAAATATCTATAGGTACTTATTTGTATTGATATAATTATATACTATATTAGACATGACAAATAATTCACGTTCAAAATCGATTATATCGTCCTGAAATCGACGTGTAATATGAATACAAAATAATTATACAAATAAATATAATATATGTATATATAAATTCTAAAATTGTAAATATTTTGTAATATTTTTCAAGCATTTGACATTCTTAGCCATATAAATTAACATGAAGTGCGAAAATGTTAAATCTAAGTCACGAGCAGGATTTGAACCTGCATGGCTGAATAGGCAAAACATCTGAAGGTCTCTGGAAGGTATACCAGATGTTTTGCTTCTGCCATCGTGAGGTATGCTCTGTACTGCGAATATTGATGACACATTTGTTTAGATATTTTTATATATATTTTTAGCATTTGACATGCTTAGCACAAAGTGAAAAATGTGAAATCGAAAATAACAGTCACGAGCAGGATCCTGCTCGACACATTTGTTATTAATGTCTTGGGTCACACTTTTTTTTTACATACATTATTCCGGCCATGGATGGCTATGCTTAATGTTCGATTTCACATTTTCGCATTTTGTCTTAATTTATTTCGATTTTATTTTCGAAGCCTGCATTATTTTGTAATTGTTATATTTAGCGATTAAGGACGTCGTTTGTAGCTGTTTTACTTAGGATTTGTATGAAAACTTTAGTTTTGTAATTTAACTATATTATCGTTTACTCCTAGGGTTACCAGCTGTGGGTTTTTAAAAGTCGGATATGGCACAATTGACTTAATAGTTTAAGAAAAATACGACACAGATCGCTTGGGACCATCAATTTCCTTATCACATTCTTACCGTTCATATCCATATCACATTCTTTCTTACCATTTATATCCAGAAGACGCAAGTTAATTACTATAATTTTCTATTTAAACTGTTAGTGTTTTGAGTAATGGCCGAGCAAGACAAGCGCTTAAAACATACATAAAATAACATCTCATTACTTAATTTATATTTTACATTTATTTATGTATTTGAATGTTTTGTCTTTGTTTTTTTTTTTCTACTTCCAAATCATATATTTTTAAGACTTAGTACTGGGTTATTTACTAGACAGATGGCATAGGCGCTTCTTTATAGACAGCAATTAATTGAAATAAAACCTCATTTATTTTTCCTATACAATGCTTGTTATTTCTTACCAGTTCATTTTTATTTCACTGTAAACATGGTTGGTATCCGTGTGTCTTTTTAGCGTGAGATATACCTACATTGTTTATAATTTAGCTTTAGATTGTCTTATGTATTTTGTGTCTCAAGCTCGTAAGCGAAATAAATCTTTTCTTTCTTATTTTTTTAATAAGTACTAGTTAATCTTTATCATTAATATAATAGGTTACTTATTATTATTTATTATATACAAGGTGAATTTGATCGAGTATCTATAATTATATGAAACAAAGAAAAACAATAACACTTAGAAAAATAAATTTTTAAGCAGCAGTGATAGTCTAGCGGTAAAACCAAGGACTGCACATGGTATCCAATTTCGATTCCTAGTCCGAAATTCAGACCTTGCATGGCACACACCGTTGGCTTTGAAATTGTGTAATTGTTTAGAAATGATTGTGTGTTGGTGAAGGAAAGCATAACCTGCAAGATTGAGAGATTTTTTGACGGCTTGTGAAGTCATTGGCTGACTTATCCGCAATAGGCCTGCGTGGTGAACTAAGGTCTAATTTCTTACTACGAGAGGAAGACCCGTGCCCAATAGCGGGACAGTTAGAGGGCTGGAAAATATAGTTTCGTGTCTCTTCGCATTTTAATACGACTTACACTAAGTTTTCCATATTTACGTTAGTAATAATTGAAATTTGTTATCTCAATAGTACATTTAGTATCACGAAAAATGCCTTTCTTTTGTTAAGGCAAAAAATTACCTAACCGTACACCCCGTTTTTTGGGGCAACGAACATGGTAGTTTGGGGCCCTCGCCCACTAAATAAACCCGCCGTGTGCCGTCTCTCCACCTGTATTGAGGGTCACTGGAAGTGTGTTACATTATTACTTCAGCGGTATCACCAATATTTCCTTAGTTGGAAAGAATATCTAAAATTTCAATGTCACCTTGTATATGATAAATAAGTATTTTTATATTTTTTTTTGTATTTAAGTATGTATACAGATGTATTTGGTTTTAGTCTAGGCGTGTACCTATTGGTAATTTTATTTTTTGAATAAAATTATTTGAAATTTCTCTGTTTTGATTCATATTGGATGTTGGAAGCTTAGCTAAAGATTTGCAAGTTATAAATGAATAACAAAGCTGACACATAATTATGAATCTTTTACATGAGCTGGCATCAGCCAATTTTTTTTTTTTGACGCTAGGTTGAACCGAATCTGCTGAACCGATCGATCGCGCAAGTAGGTGCGCTGTAGGGTATATATTCACAATTGTATTATGTATTGTTTATCACATTGTATAAGTGGAGGAGGCTAGGTAAAACAGGTCGCAGGATTGTCTACATTCAGACCGACCTTAAAATCGTACGTGACCTGAAGGTACTTACAAAAATTACAAATGTAGATAATTTTCTGTGATCGAAAATATGTTATAAAAATATTTGTGCAAAGACGTAGTGGACTAACAAAAGTTAATAAAGTAGAAAATCGTATCTATTCTAAAATTATATCTATGCTTTGTCTGTACCTACATTAAACGTATTTGAGATTTATTAGTCCATTTAGGCGTGTCCTGAAACATTTTTTTAATTTGCGAGTGTTGATTTTTAGAGCATCACGCATAAATTACTTAACCGATTTTGAAGAAAATTTATTCGGTAGATCTTGATTAGACAAAACAATACTATACATTTAATCTTGATTCAATATAGAGAACCAGTTATAACAAAAAGTCTAGCTTAAATG
Source organism: Leucoma salicis (assembly GCA_948253155.1). NCBI lineage: Eukaryota > Metazoa > Arthropoda > Insecta > Lepidoptera > Erebidae > Leucoma > Leucoma salicis. Next base: position 2,825,848 of record OX411820.1, on the reverse strand, counting down.
ACAAGTATCTAATATCAAAAAAAGTGAAGCACACGTTACAATTACTATGGTATTTTAATTAAACGGGATTCTGATGCGAAGTAGATTTTATATTTACAATATAGGCGGAAGTGTACTTGAGCATAGATAACGACCATAGTGATCCAAATTACATTTTCACATTTATACCTAAACCGTAGAGCGTTCTGGATCCGATATGGTACCGCTTTACGAGCACATCGAGGCACTTATGACGAAAATAAGGAAAACCCATGTGGACTTTTAGCGCGGTTAGTGTTAATCGTATTATATGAGTTAAGATTCCTTAGGGAAAAAAAATGGATCGAAATAGAACTTTGATTAGTATGGTATGAAAATCAATTTGACCAGTGTGGTTTTCACGTCATTATGTTTTAAAGCATTCCAAATATCAAGCTATACCATCACAAAATAACATCAATGACTTTATTAACACAAAATGTGAAATCGAAAACAACGATCACGAGCAGGATTTGAATCTGCATCTCCTGGATACTGTCCAGATGCTTTGCCGATTCAACCATCGTGACAATTGCTCGGGGCTGCTAATATTAATAACACATTTATTCTTAACGTCTAGGATGACGCGTTATTTACGATTTCACATTTTCACACTGTGTTAATTTACATGGCTAAGCATGTCAAATGCTAGAAAAAAAAACTATATGGTTGTCTGTAAAGTCGGTTTACGGACGATAATTTTACGTGATAACGTCATAATTATGTTTTCTGAGAGTTTCACAAACAATGCATCGATCGCCATCGTGCGAACTGCAGGTGAACCACGTAGTCAGATTACTTTAAATACCGCCACCTATTTTTATGTTTTAGCAACCCTGGGCGGAACGTGACACTTTTTGGTGCGTGCGGCCGCCGTTCATCCATTTATAAGACTTTATCACGTCAAAATATATCAAAATATCAATAACTTTAGTTATACTTTACATTTCAGCATTTTCACGGCAAACAAATTCGGCATTTTCTGATATTGTCTACACTATAATACTAAATGCTGGGTTTACAATGAAACATTCTAAGAGAGTAACTCATTATTGTTGAACAGGGAGGCGCTGCTGCAGTTAACCATCCTAGAGAGAACATGGAGCAGATAAATATACAGTTGGAAGTTGCTAATACTATTTGGAGGATGCTACAGAATCTTAACGTTCCTGGTTAGAACTTGTTATAATATTTATAAGTTTCGTGATAAGACAAATATAATATAAAAAAAAACTACTCCAAATTATCTGCAGAACCCATATGATCACATTTTTATAATATGCGGGATTGGCCATGTTATTAAAAAAAATATATATTAGAAACCTCAAAGAAATCGATGGACTTACACAATGAACTGGTACCTATAGCACAAGCGTTAAACTTAGTTTGGGACCAGAGAAAACAGAAAAACTCATAAAAAATAAAGGCCGGAATACATAAGTTCCTCCTTTTTTGAAGTCAGTTAAATATAGAATTACCATATTTTAGTCAGCGCCTGACGTTAAATTAATTTTAAATGAGTATTTTATTATAATTTGTCTTGTGTTCTGTGGATACAACTGTGAAGTCTCCTGCTATCCAGTATCCTTTGTCGTGCAGTTTTTGAGTATACCGTTATGGAATTCTTGCTGGCAGCTTGAAGTCTAGAATAGTTTTCGGTACACAACAACAGGCTTGCTGTACGTGAAGCGAGGTATTACATCTTTGCTTACCCTTTTGGTGAAAGGCGTGAGACTAAATTAAAACCTAATCGTAACTTAGGACTTTCGTAATATTCTTATGAGTCATATAGTATTAGTTATATAGTGATAGTTAGTTATATAAGTTTTAGAGTACCTAACTAAAACTCACTTGTAGTACTTAAAATATTCTGATTTTTGATGTGAAACATCTTTCGGCTAGTTTTGATTGGGAGTATAAACGTCCTTATAGAGAACATCGTGACTTGCTATTCGGCTAGCATCTAGCCTCCTGTAGACTATGTTCGACCAAGCCTCTTGACCTTTCAGTAATAGCTTTACACGCCCGCATTTGCAATAAAGCATGTCTCCTTACTGATAAATACGATTTCGAAACTATCACTAATAATAATGCAGTAAGGTCTGGTTATTTATCTTATACAGTTACTCAGATAGAACTTTATAATCCTGTCATTCCTGTTTAATATAAAAGTACACCTCCCTCCGCTTTTCCACAAAATGTATTATACTTAAGCTTGCAACTCTATCCGTAAACATTGCGTTTCAGTGATTTTGTGAAAATTATAGTACCTATCACAAAATAAAAATATTATTTTAATATCTATCTGTAGTTCCTACTTAATTCTTGCTGTTTTTGTTCAAAAATAATATATATTTCACATCTACCAGACGTTCCAAGTCGACTTCATTATATTTTATTAGCATTTGTATGTGAGTAACAAGTTAGCTATTATTGTTTTACTTGCAGGAAGGGAAGCGCGGGATAGAAGCAGCAGTTCTTCGGAGACGCAAGGAACGGATGCAGAAACGCAGACAGAGCCCCAGCCGGAGTCAGAACCGGAGTCGGATTCAGATTGGATACCGGAAGAGGAGTGGGAACAGCAAGAACCCATCTTCCATCACACTCAGTGCGACTTGAAGTGCACAAACGTGTAAAACCTTACTTGCAAGCTAAGTTTTTTTTAAATTTCTTATAAGTAAGCAGTACTTTACCGTGGGCAAAAAACCTGTGTTGAAAAATGTACACTTCCGAAATAATTAAATATATCTAACGGATCTTTCCAAGAGTTCTCTCGTGACCACGGTTGACATAACACCACCCCAATATAACCTCGAGAGATATCGATTCCACAATACTTAGAAATGGGGACGGGAAAATCCCAAATGGATATACATCATATTGTTTGGGAACTTTTGTAATTTGTATGCCAAAAATATTACTTATATATGGAACTTACTATTTTCTACCCAATATACTACTTATATATAGAAACATTATATTATAACTACTAATATAATAAACCTGAACAGTTCTTTTTTGTCATTATGTTTTCTATCAGTGCTAGAATATTTCATTGCCTATTTATGCAAGAAGGCTAATTAACTCCGAGGTACTTCCTCCATTATAGGATGAATATCATCATTTGCATCAGTGACCTTTCACAATGACCATACTGAATAAGCAGTGGACTATAAATAAATAAATAAAAATGAAAGGAAAGAAGGTTATAACGCAGCCCAGTTTAATATTTCTGAAAAAAAAAATATAAAAAAAACTGTTCGGTGTTTTTTTTTTAACTAATTAATTTTCGTCTATACGGTAATATTATGTAGCGCGGTTCAGTTGTAGTTATTCGTGCGTATAAACGCGAATTCGCATCATTATTCCAATATTTGTGTTTTGTCTGTGATTTTTACTAAAATGAAGTAGTTGACATTTATGTAATAAATGTTTCTAACGTTTTATTATAAATTTATATTTGATTATCTAGTCATTAGTTTTATATGTTAAACTATAAACTTATCAAGTAATTGTAATTAAGTGTAGTGTTTTAGATATAATATATCCAAACTTGACCGCCTCAATGCCTCTGGCCTAATATAAGTACTACTAACGAGATCTCACGTTCGAATCCTTTGCCTTGCATATTGGATTTTTCACAGCAACTGGATAGTTGAGACTTTTACTCTGGAAGGGCGAGCTATAAAAAAGTATTCTTCACAGCTTATATATGTTCCACTAAGGGGCGAATTCGGTAACTTGAATAACAAATTATTTTATGAACACGTGTCTGCCAAGCTGATTTGGGCACACATGACACATCTGCTAGCCCAACCGGAGCAATGGGTTGAATGTGACGATTATAATACATCAGTATCTTCACATCATCTGGACATCGTTCAGTACTAATTTGTGGAGATGAGACATGGGCTCTCTCTGCTCTCTATTAGAGAGGCTTTGTGCAAGATTGAGGGTACATATATAAGCTGTAATGAAAAAAAACGATCTCATAATAGACACGTAGTAGTTATTAAGCATTTTATACGTAAGTACTAGTCATATATTCCTGGTCAATTCCGAGTCACATTGTTGAGTCTTTGAAAGGTGACCCTAAATATACATACTTGATCAATAGTGTGGGGGTTTTCTAATTTGAAGACAATTTTGGCACCGTCACGGTAGATGATATTTTTTAAGTTTATGTGGTAAGTGCGAGCGCCGGAGACACAAACTAGAGCTTTTGAGGGCCTCATATCCATACTCTAAATCTTTGCCGGAGGTTGGTGGTGTGATGGCTCTGGTGTTGACGGGTAGGTTGTAAGGGTATTGGTTGTTAGTCACTCCTGTATTACCAACGGGTGTTTAAGACAGCCGGCCTAATTTAAATGTAAAAGACCAACAATGTGACTTTAGGGATGTTTTAATTTATCTAAGTGTTTTTAACAAATATCTGAATGTTGTGACTCATATTTATCAAATGTAGTGTATGTTGTAGTCACATCAATATGTAACACATTATAAGGTGATTGATATTCAGAAATAAAAATGCATATTCATTCATGAAAGTTTTATTTAATCACTAACAGATTACACAATATATGTGACTATTTACACAGACAAATACGAAGTTCTAAAGTTATTGTACTCAGGTAAGAAACGAAAATAACACCCTACTACTTAAAAGTTAAAAGAAAATCACCTTAAAACGACAACTTAAAATCTAGTTTTATTTAACTGAAAATCTTAATCTTGGTGCTTAATATTTCACGCTTTCGACAGACATACCGTCTGATGGTATATGATAATTACCAATCATGAACGCCTTCTGTAACCCCAATTTATTTTCCCAATTATGGTAGATCTTAACACTTGCGACGGGATATTAAAGTAAACTAGTAACCAAATCCGACAGATGATTGTTTATTTTGTAATCGCATTGAACAGCATCATTTTGGCCCAGTAGACCAATGCAGCTACCCAAAAAAAGTAAAACTAAACGGTGTTGCAATTAAATGAGACCAATTTCATAATAGAGTGTACAAAAACGCATTTCGTTCATAAACTGAAGCTTTAATAAACTATCCAGAACTTCGGCAGCCATTTGCAATATGGTAATTCTATAGATTGAATTACGTCTAGCGCGGTACTACGAATGAACCCTTTCACAAAATATTGGTATAATTAAGCAACAATAATAGGTAACTGCCTCGGTGGTGTAGCGGTAGTGTATGCGACTGCTAATCATGAGGTCTCGGGTTCGATCCCCGGGTCGGGCAATATTATTGAGCTTTTTCCTAAAAAGAAAAATTCTCAGTAGCAGCCCGGAGTTTGGAAATGTGCCCGGTAGACGTCAATAGGCTCGCCCCCTATTACGTGGGACTCAAACATAGCTGGCGAGTCGTGGGTGTGTAATACACCTCTGCCCTACCCCTTCGGGGAATACAGGCGTGATGCTATGTGTTTAATAATAGGTACTGATACTGTTGTGTGTTAGACAATGTGACCCTCTACGACTCTTTTCTTAGGTAAGGCCCGGGCAAGCGGTTATCGTGTAGCATACTTTTTTTGCTGCTATGAAGTCAAGATGCGTAACTTAAGGTAAGTATATATTATGCTTACACTTCAAGATTATCAGGATTGATATACGTAATTCTAAGCAAAATTCATTATTGTTTTATGTACAAAAATAGTTGTCTATTTATATTTGGGAGGTTATGAATGTTACCACTGAAGGAATGTAATATATAGTCGGAATTATAATTCGATTCCACATTTGACATTAGCTACTGTCATTTTGTAAAATAATGATACCACATATTAATAGTGTAGTGATGAACACAAAAAACGATAAAAAATCGCGATTTATGTCTATGCAATCATAATATTGGTGTGCCAATTAAAGACTAAATTATTGATTTGTATTTAAATAAATACATAATTATTTATTAATTAGTAACCGCTGGTTTATTTTATAAAAAGTTAATATTTTTGTTTTTTATATTAAAAACAAAACTTATAATAAAAGAGCCTAGATAGTTTTCTGTATTGGCAACCCGTGCGCGCTCGTGCAGCTATCGCCATTTTGTTTATTTTGTCGTTCGGCTTCATTCTCCCAGTCTAACTGCACGAATATCTTGTTTCATTGCGAATCGATATTTTGTTATTTTGTTGGGTTTTTGTTAAAGTTTTGTTTCGTTTTGTTTGTTGTTACGTTTATAGTTTTTTGTGAACTTTGAGTGAATCTATTTGTTTTGGTTTTCCATCAAAATGGATCCTCAGCCAAGTACATCATAAAAAGACGTGGATGCTTTCTTGTCCCCAAGAAAAAAACGTCCACGAAAAGCTTTCACTGTTACTGAAAAAGTAATGATCCGCAACGCCTACAAGTACGTGAAAATACGAAACTTAACTTACGATTTATAAAATAAAATATTACCATAATACATCTATTTGTTTTATTTCTCATGTTCCTTCATGATCACATTTTTTTATTTATTTCACACACAATTATTAAAGAAATCTCTCAGATCCTTAATAAAATTAATCATCATAACTAAATTATCCGTTCAGAAATATTTAATTTCCTGATATACTTAGTTTAAAGTAGTAGTTAAACACAAAGTGAAAAATGTGAAATCGACATTTTTCACTTTGTGTTTAATGTATGTTGCTAAGCATGTCAAATGCTAAAAATATCTTAATAAAGTAGTAGTTGTTTAGATATACTACTATAAATGAGAGGAATCGATTTCGGAAATATTCCATTTCTGTATCGAATAATTTCGCAACGTCACTATTTAGTACTTGTCATAACGTTGCAACACTGAAATTGTCAAATCTGGAATCGAATTAAAATTCCGACTATAGTTCCGGTGGCCCGCCAATAAAGGCGGAGAGACGGCGCGCGGCGGGTTTCTTTAGTGGGTGAGGGCCCCACACTAGCCTGTTCGTTGCCCCGAACGACGGGGTGTGCGGTTAGGAACATTTTTTCCCGCCTTAACAAAAAAAAAGAAAAAGGTTATGAATGTTATTTCATCGATTATTACCTACTAACCGTTAAAGATTACACTTTAAATTTAGACTTATAAAAAATAACTTTTTAAGGGTGGATTCGACCAAACTTGAATATACACAAAAAAAAAAACGAGAATAATCTATTCCACGATTTTATTCTCTAGATAATCAACAGTCGTTTTTTCACGCAATCTGACGTATAGCTATATTTGGAATAGCTATTCGCGAATAGCGAAGTGAGTTTTGTCCGTGTGATGACGGACTAAGAATATAAGTGTCACCACCCCATTCTTTCCCACGGGTGTCGTATGAGACGACTAAGGGAAGTAAGCAATTATCATCCATTGCATGACTGGTGGTAGGGCTAGGTACCAAATGGGAGTACTTGGTATCGGGCCCGAGCGGGTTGGTACCACCATCTCCCGTGTGACCGGCCATGAAGCACATCGTTGCGTTTTGATTGTAGAAGGAGATAGCCGTTTATTCTTCCATTTCATATCGGTGAAATGAAATAGTGAGCAGCGGCTTGACAATACTTTCGGTATAGTTGAGTCCATGAGCGACGGTTACCATTTACCATCAAATGAGCCGTGGATCGTCTGCCACTACATGCAATAAAAAAAAAAATTGTAATACCCGACACAAATAAGTTGTTCTACAAACGGGACGGTGTATAGCTTAACTCATTTCTACTCTCACTCCTTATTTGATGCTTATCTGTGGTATAGTGACTATTCCCGAATAGGCGCCGCTATTCTTCGAATTGTTGTTGGTAAAACGTGAAATTGATTTATTCTCGAGTAAGTAGCGATTTATTCTAGGAATAAAATTTATTCTGGTTTGGTCGAATCCGCCCTAAGGCAGGCACCGGTTAACAGATAAAAGCCTTGTTGTATACAGAGACTGAAGCAAAATTGAAATATTAGATGTATTATTTTTTACAGTTTTAACGTGTTTACAATCGTATCCTATATACTGCGCCTTCTGTAAGTTCAGAGCGGCCGTGGTAAGCTCGATTCAAAATAATACTTCGGTTACTTGTTAATAATCATATACAATTTGCCAATCATGATAATTACCATACATAAACCGAGACATACATATTATCAAACATAACACTCGCCCTATAGACAACCAAATTGATTAATTTTGAACAATCAGCAAACTTACAGTTAATACAACGACTTAGGTATTTGACATACCTATTAAATAATCTATTATGCGTATATACGCACGACAGCGACGTTTCGGAATTGCAACTACAGAAACCAATGACTAACAATAAGTGGAATACGAATATATTGCCCGTGAGGCAGAATTACGAAATCTAGTCTTACACAATGATAATGGGGACATTACATTATTAAATAAGTTTTGGTCACGATGCCGAGATCTAGGCCATTTCTGACCTATTGGATATGATGTCAAACCAGGATTCCAAATTGGGACCTCGCTATTATAACTTGCATAATGCCATTAGACCAACAAGGCAGTTTAGCTATAATAATATAGGGCTCAGTTGACATTTCTACCTCTGTATGTATTGTATATGTATAACACTAGACATATTTTAAACTTATTCTATTCACAATTGCATTACGGATAAATATTATCATCGATCGTGGATACTACACAATAAGCATTAAAACTAAATAGACGTATATAATAATTCTGCTATACTTGTATACACTTTAAAGCTTTTTCTAATGTTATTTATTGCAAGTGTTAGTAGGAAGTTAAAATACTTGAATTTAAAACATCTGGCAACCCCAAAGAGTTACATCGATATTGTCCAGAGTTAAAAAAAAACTATCTATACAATACATTCAATTGAATCATTGTTATTCATGTATGAAAGAAAATTTATCAGGTAATATAATGATTTTTATGTGTAGATAAGCTTACTGGTCTGCAAATATACTATAGAATCCTACCAACTGCACTAGCATTATAGTAGCAATCGATTTTATAAGCTATACCCTAGCCTCACATTTAAATCGATTTTAAAGGATGTTCCAACAGGGTACATTTTTTGTATACCGATTAATTCGAACATTTATACCGATTAATATATTTTTATCAACTGTGACAGGATGCTGGCGACGTGTTAAGAGACAAAACATTAGTCACAATGTAAATCATCTTGAGACTAGGTTAGTCTCACAATCGCGGTTCTTTTATTAGTCACTGAACCATCTCCTTTGTTTGACGGACTATTCGATATCTCTACGCGACATTGGCAAAGTTGTGTCTTTAAGTCTAACAACGCCATTAAATCAAGAATTCAATTGAATATGATAACCTATAAATATACCAGTTTCTGCCAGCGGTTCCAAATACTAGACTCATAAAAAACCAAATTGTAAGTGGAGAAGTCATGTAGGCGATTCACACATTGGCGGGCGCGATGCAGCAGATCCCGCGCGGTGACGGGGCATGAGCGACGTACTCGCATACAATATTAGAATCTGCCACTCCGCGCCAGGCGACGGAGCGCGGAGCAGTGTGTGAATCGCCGTAGTTCGTTTTTGACAACATTTTTTATATTTAAAAGTTATGGGGTACACTACATCCATATCTGCCGAGCTGTTTTTACGTGGTTGAGTAGCAAACGTCCAATTTTCACATTTATAATAAGAGATAATAAGATTTCTATTACAAATATTCTGGTATTATACTGTAGGGGTATCCCAATTAAGTGACTAACTGTGCCTCAAGGGTTTTTCCTAATTACATTTACTATTAGCTACAAAACATATATGCTAATACATATCATTATATACAAAATTATGTAATATGTGTAAGTTAAAGGATAAATTATAGCGAGGCGCTATATTTTTATTATTTAAATGGTATTTTACATGAGTGAAATTCTAATTATTAATCAATATTATATTTTTATTGATTAGTAGTGTATCATAACAAAACTTAAAGTTTGATTCTATGAATTCAGACTTATATTTAAAAACTATAAGACCGAGAAACAACAAAATGATTGATTAATTAGATTGAACTGCATTCACAGTTTTCGTATTGAAACTATCGTGAGATTGATACATAATAATATTAGAAATATATCATCGGAAATAACTCAAAACGCTCTCCGGAAATAACGAGTTCCCGGCGGGCACTCACCCTCTCTTGTTGACACCGCTGCGCGCTCGCCCTGATGATGAGCATCGAATATGCTCGAAACCCGGGTCGACTAAATCGATCCTCAACGTGAGTTATTTCCGGTGATATATTTCTAATATGCATTCACAGTTTTAATTTTAAAGATATATACTTTTTTATATCAGTCATATAATAGTCTGCCAACCCGCACTGAGCCTGCATGATGTTCTGTGGCCACCTCTCACCCTGAGAGGAGGCTCATGCCCAAACTCGTAATAGGCTATCAAAAAAAAAATAGTCATACAAATAAAAAAAAATAAAGAGAAGGAATAGTTCTAAAATTCAACTTTATAAGTTTGCCATAACCAAGTCCAATTATAATTATATAATTGGACTAGGATATATTTTTATTGGAGTTAACGACAACGGAGGAACACAGCCGTTTCAAAACGAGTTCAAATTGTGCAACTGTGTGTGCTACTATTTGGTACTTTAAGTTAAGTTTAAGTTGTAGAGCTTTCATGTTGAAGTTGATTTTATAACTACCCCAGAATCAGGCAATATTTGGGTGTTAGCAAAAAGCGTATAATTAAATACTGCTAGTAAAACCTAATGTTATCATCTTAATGAATATAAACACTGAACTCCATTCGTTGCCGCATTGAATTATTTTTCAAGAAGAATCGCTATGACCGCGCATGGTACTATTTATCGGACATAATTCTGAATAAAAACGAATATGCTAAACTATATAATTTCTCGTCAATCTGGATATATATTGATTTAAATGATAATATATAATAAGGTTACTGTGGGCGTAATTTGTATTCACAAGTACTAGTTAGTAATCCATTCCATACTACTAATAGTTCTGGATGTAATCAATTTCTAGATCACATATGCATAAACTCCGCTCTATATAACTATGAAGCCTACCATCCCCGTAAAAAAACCTTTCAATATTTTTTTACATACTCTAGAGGATTTATACAATATTAATAATCCCGAGGTCAATCAGAAATACTATCAACAAAATAATTAAAAACATGTATGACAAATAGGTTTTTCAATTTTATGACATGGTCACAGAGGCTTTTAGGTCAATCAGAAATAATTCCTGAAAGAGGCTTGTATGTTTTTTATATTTTTATGCGGTATCAATAACATAGAGTACAGTGCCATGGTATAAGTCTAATTCCTAGTGTTCTAGATGACTCAATACATAAAATAATAGACACAGTAGTATGTACTGTCTCAGAGCAATTTATTGTCTGTAAAAAGGAATCATTTATCAGTCTGCACATAACACAATTATACTTAGTAAGCCAGAGGTATTTCTTCCGCAATATACAGTGTTGCCAACAAATAACAAATCGGAATTCTAAAATGAACCATAGAATAACATAACAAGAATATTTTTTTAAATGATTTATAGACAATGCTATATTAAACCACCCTCACCCTTCACTAATGCAGGTAATTTGACATAGAATACACAATGTTAAACAAAGAGGTTCTAGACTAATGCAGTAGAAGTTACCGACTGTTGACCACTCGAACGCAGCAGACCGTTTGCGGTGCAGCTGAGTTTGATTTAAGTAGCCCGTCTGGAACAAAAAAAAATATGCATTTTTTTTACTTTCGAGGCAATTACTAGTAATGATACTAAGCAATTACTAATTATAATCTGATGATAAGTGGTAATAATGGTATTATTTTTTCACTAGTACATTCCCCACGGCTTCGCTAGCGTCATAGTATTGTCTAAATCAATTTCAGATAGGATTCCTATTATTACGTATAAGCGTCGCCACGCTAACAGCCGGTTTTATCCTCCCTCCGCATTAGATGTTTCACATCAAAAATATAGGTTTCGGATAAGTAATCACCAACATATCATATTTATACTAAAACCTTCCCCGAAACATGCTGCATCTTATGGTATAAGTATTATTCCGATCTGTTTAGTAGTTTTAGCAGTATAACCGAACAAAAAAAAAAAAAGGCTCTTAATTTATTGGTAAGCCTTTGCCCAGCTGATGATAATTGGTAACTCATGGAATCAACGATACTAAGAATACCGTGAAGCCACTGCTCGCAGTTTTATTTTGCTATAGGGAAAATAAAAGGATGGCTGTTTACGCATCATGAGGTCGGCAGGGAGCTGCAGCTGTTTTAGATCCATAAGTCGAGCGGGTCGGACGGCATCCCTACGGTGGTTCTTCGAACGAACGCCCTTGGGTTGACCCCCGTCCTGACGCGCCAGTACCACCTCTCATACAGTACCAGCAGGGTACATCGTGGACGTCAAGCCCATGATCGATTTCTCCGATCTGATCTCCGACCGACAACTCTTTTCATCGGTCGGAAGCGTCGAATAACAGCCCAATCGGGATTTCATCCCTTGCTCTCCAAGGTACAAGAAAGTTATACCGCCGGCTTCTGCAGTACCTTGAGGACCACCAGCTGATCAGTGATCCCCAATACGGCTTTCGTCACAGTCGGCTGGGCAGAGGCCTTGGGAGGGTGGGAGTCAGGTTTTAGGATTCAGCCTGGATATCGCAAAGGCATTCATTCAACAGAGTCGCTAGACCATTCTATCGAAGTTACCATCATATGGAATCGGCAGTAGCAGATGGAGCATTATGCAGTTAAATATACGCCATCTATCAGAACAATAAGTACTAACGATGGAATGTATTGTGAGATATCGCCTGAACATGTTCCCCAGTTAGTCAGTACGTTACCCACCGACTACACGGGCACCTCCTCGGCCTCCTTCTCCCGCTGGCGGACGGCGACGGCAGTCTCTACCAGCAGGTACAGACACTTGAACTTGTCTCGCTCTCCCTCGACGCTGGTCGCGGTCGGCACCACCTGCGTGATACCATGGTATATGATAATATTATTACATTATTTATATTTGTATTGAAATAAGTCCCATTACGTTGATTTCTTTTATCGGATTTCTAGAAATGATTAGCGAAATCTGGATAGAAACAGCACTTAAATAGTGCCGTAATTATATAATAAATACCTATATTATCTAGTTATCACTTTTGCTCCATAATATGTACTTAATAAATGTCATTGTTGTTATTTTACGCACGCTTGACTTGAGGAGTAAACTGATGAATGCGTAACGTGAGCGTTATGAAAAGTGTGATCGGGTGTGGCGAACGAAAGTTGAGAGGGAGATATAAGTTAGTGGAGATAGAAAGAGAGAGAATTACATTTCGTATATTACTGTAGGGGCAAGAGGTGCGAGCACACATTTTCTTTCTCTCTTAGAATTGTAAGAATATGAAAAGTTTCTGAAAGCTTTTGCGCACGCGTCCACTGTAGCTAGTACAAGTGCCTAGTGGAGCTGGCCGCCCCGTGTACCTGCAGGCGGCGCCGCAGCGGGTGCGGCAGGGCGGCGAGCGGCGCCCAGGTGCCCCCCCCCCGCGTCTACTGTAGCTAGTACAAGTGCCTAGTGGAGCTGGCCGCCCCGTGTACCTGCAGGCGGCGCCGCAGCGGGTGCGGCAGGGCGGCGAGCGGCGCCCAGGTGCCCCCCCGCGTCTACTGTAGCTAGTACAAGTGCCTAGTGGAGCTGGCCGCCCCGTGTACCTGCAGGCGGCGCCGCAGCGGGTGCGGCAGGGCGGCGAGCGGCGCCCAGGTGCCCCCCCGCGTCTACTGTAGCTAGTACAAGTGCCTAGTGGAGCTGGCCGCCCCGTGTACCTGCAGGCGGCGCCGCAGCGGGTGCGGCAGGGCGGCGAGCGGCGCCCAGGTGCCCCCCCGCGTCTACTGTAGCTAGTACAAGTGCCTAGTGGAGCTGGCCGCCCCGTGTACCTGCAGGCGGCGCCGCAGCGGGTGCGGCAGGGCGGCGAGCGGCGCCCAGGTGCCCCCCCGCGTCTACTGTAGCTAGTACAAGTGCCTAGTGGAGCTGGCCGCCCCGTGTACCTGCAGGCGGCGCCGCAGCGGGTGCGGCAGGGCGGCGAGCGGCGCCCAGGTGCCCCCCCGCGTCTACTGTAGCTAGTACAAGTGCCTAGTGGAGCTGGCCGCCCCGTGTACCTGCAGGCGGCGCCGCAGCGGGTGCGGCAGGGCGGCGAGCGGCGCCCAGGTGCCCCCCCGCGTCTACTGTAGCTAGTACAAGTGCCTAGTGGAGCTGGCCGCCCCGTGTACCTGCAGGCGGCGCCGCAGCGGGTGCGGCAGGGCGGCGAGCGGCGCCCAGGTGCCCCCCCGCGTCTACTGTAGCTAGTACAAGTGCCTAGTGGAGCTGGCCGCCCCGTGTACCTGCAGGCGGCGCCGCAGCGGGTGCGGCAGGGCGGCGAGCGGCGCCCAGGTGCCCCCCCGCGTCTACTGTAGCTAGTACAAGTGCCTAGTGGAGCTGGCCGCCCCGTGTACCTGCAGGCGGCGCCGCAGCGGGTGCGGCAGGGCGGCGAGCGGCGCCCAGGTGCCCCCCCGCGTCTACTGTAGCTAGTACAAGTGCCTAGTGGAGCTGGCCGCCCCGTGTACCTGCAGGCGGCGCCGCAGCGGGTGCGGCAGGGCGGCGAGCGGCGCCCAGGTGCCCCCCCGCGTCTACTGTAGCTAGTACAAGTGCCTAGTGGAGCTGGCCGCCCCGTGTACCTGCAGGCGGCGCCGCAGCGGGTGCGGCAGGGCGGCGAGCGGCGCCCAGGTGCCCCCCCGCGTCTACTGTAGCTAGTACAAGTGCCTAGTGGAGCTGGCCGCCCCGTGTACCTGCAGGCGGCGCCGCAGCGGGTGCGGCAGGGCGGCGAGCGGCGCCCAGGTGCCCCCCCGCGTCTACTGTAGCTAGTACAAGTGCCTAGTGGAGCTGGCCGCCCCGTGTACCTGCAGGCGGCGCCGCAGCGGGTGCGGCAGGGCGGCGAGCGGCGCCCAGGTGCCCCCCCGCGTCTACTGTAGCTAGTACAAGTGCCTAGTGGAGCTGGCCGCCCCGTGTACCTGCAGGCGGCGCCGCAGCGGGTGCGGCAGGGCGGCGAGCGGCGCCCAGGTGCCCCCCCGCGTCTACTGTAGCTAGTACAAGTGCCTAGTGGAGCTGGCCGCCCCGTGTACCTGCAGGCGGCGCCGCAGCGGGTGCGGCAGGGCGGCGAGCGGCGCCCAGGTGCCCCCCCGCGTCTACTGTAGCTAGTACAAGTGCCTAGTGGAGCTGGCCGCCCCGTGTACCTGCAGGCGGCGCCGCAGCGGGTGCGGCAGGGCGGCGAGCGGCGCCCAGGTGCCCCCCCGCGTCTACTGTAGCTAGTACAAGTGCCTAGTGGAGCTGGCCGCCCCGTGTACCTGCAGGCGGCGCCGCAGCGGGTGCGGCAGGGCGGCGAGCGGCGCCCAGGTGCCCCCCCGCGTCTACTGTAGCTAGTACAAGTGCCTAGTGGAGCTGGCCGCCCCGTGTACCTGCAGGCGGCGCCGCAGCGGGTGCGGCAGGGCGGCGAGCGGCGCCCAGGTGCCCCCCCGCGTCTACTGTAGCTAGTACAAGTGCCTAGTGGAGCTGGCCGCCCCGTGTACCTGCAGGCGGCGCCGCAGCGGGTGCGGCAGGGCGGCGAGCGGCGCCCAGGTGCCCCCCCGCGTCTACTGTAGCTAGTACAAGTGCCTAGTGGAGCTGGCCGCCCCGTGTACCTGCAGGCGGCGCCGCAGCGGGTGCGGCAGGGCGGCGAGCGGCGCCCAGGTGCCCCCCCGCGTCTACTGTAGCTAGTACAAGTGCCTAGTGGAGCTGGCCGCCCCGTGTACCTGCAGGCGGCGCCGCAGCGGGTGCGGCAGGGCGGCGAGCGGCGCCCAGGTGCCCCCCCGCGTCTACTGTAGCTAGTACAAGTGCCTAGTGGAGCTGGCCGCCCCGTGTACCTGCAGGCGGCGCCGCAGCGGGTGCGGCAGGGCGGCGAGCGGCGCCCAGGTGCCCCCCCGCGTCTACTGTAGCTAGTACAAGTGCCTAGTGGAGCTGGCCGCCCCGTGTACCTGCAGGCGGCGCCGCAGCGGGTGCGGCAGGGCGGCGAGCGGCGCCCAGGTGCCCCCCCGCGTCTACTGTAGCTAGTACAAGTGCCTAGTGGAGCTGGCCGCCCCGTGTACCTGCAGGCGGCGCCGCAGCGGGTGCGGCAGGGCGGCGAGCGGCGCCCAGGTGCCCCCCCGCGTCTACTGTAGCTAGTACAAGTGCCTAGTGGAGCTGGCCGCCCCGTGTACCTGCAGGCGGCGCCGCAGCGGGTGCGGCAGGGCGGCGAGCGGCGCCCAGGTGCCCCCCCGCGTCTACTGTAGCTAGTACAAGTGCCTAGTGGAGCTGGCCGCCCCGTGTACCTGCAGGCGGCGCCGCAGCGGGTGCGGCAGGGCGGCGAGCGGCGCCCAGGTGCCCCCCCGCGTCTACTGTAGCTAGTACAAGTGCCTAGTGGAGCTGGCCGCCCCGTGTACCTGCAGGCGGCGCCGCAGCGGGTGCGGCAGGGCGGCGAGCGGCGCCCAGGTGCCCCCCCGCGTCTACTGTAGCTAGTACAAGTGCCTAGTGGAGCTGGCCGCCCCGTGTACCTGCAGGCGGCGCCGCAGCGGGTGCGGCAGGGCGGCGAGCGGCGCCCAGGTGCCCCCCCGCGTCTACTGTAGCTAGTACAAGTGCCTAGTGGAGCTGGCCGCCCCGTGTACCTGCAGGCGGCGCCGCAGCGGGTGCGGCAGGGCGGCGAGCGGCGCCCAGGTGCCCCCCCGCGTCTACTGTAGCTAGTACAAGTGCCTAGTGGAGCTGGCCGCCCCGTGTACCTGCAGGCGGCGCCGCAGCGGGTGCGGCAGGGCGGCGAGCGGCGCCCAGGTGCCCCCCCGCGTCTACTGTAGCTAGTACAAGTGCCTAGTGGAGCTGGCCGCCCCGTGTACCTGCAGGCGGCGCCGCAGCGGGTGCGGCAGGGCGGCGAGCGGCGCCCAGGTGCCCCCCCGCGTCTACTGTAGCTAGTACAAGTGCCTAGTGGAGCTGGCCGCCCCGTGTACCTGCAGGCGGCGCCGCAGCGGGTGCGGCAGGGCGGCGAGCGGCGCCCAGGTGCCCCCCCGCGTCTACTGTAGCTAGTACAAGTGCCTAGTGGAGCTGGCCGCCCCGTGTACCTGCAGGCGGCGCCGCAGCGGGTGCGGCAGGGCGGCGAGCGGCGCCCAGGTGCCCCCCCGCGTCTACTGTAGCTAGTACAAGTGCCTAGTGGAGCTGGCCGCCCCGTGTACCTGCAGGCGGCGCCGCAGCGGGTGCGGCAGGGCGGCGAGCGGCGCCCAGGTGCCCCCCCGCGTCTACTGTAGCTAGTACAAGTGCCTAGTGGAGCTGGCCGCCCCGTGTACCTGCAGGCGGCGCCGCAGCGGGTGCGGCAGGGCGGCGAGCGGCGCCCAGGTGCCCCCCCGCGTCTACTGTAGCTAGTACAAGTGCCTAGTGGAGCTGGCCGCCCCGTGTACCTGCAGGCGGCGCCGCAGCGGGTGCGGCAGGGCGGCGAGCGGCGCCCAGGTGCCCCCCCGCGTCTACTGTAGCTAGTACAAGTGCCTAGTGGAGCTGGCCGCCCCGTGTACCTGCAGGCGGCGCCGCAGCGGGTGCGGCAGGGCGGCGAGCGGCGCCCAGGTGCCCCCCCGCGTCTACTGTAGCTAGTACAAGTGCCTAGTGGAGCTGGCCGCCCCGTGTACCTGCAGGCGGCGCCGCAGCGGGTGCGGCAGGGCGGCGAGCGGCGCCCAGGTGCCCCCCCGCGTCTACTGTAGCTAGTACAAGTGCCTAGTGGAGCTGGCCGCCCCGTGTACCTGCAGGCGGCGCCGCAGCGGGTGCGGCAGGGCGGCGAGCGGCGCCCAGGTGCCCCCCCGCGTCTACTGTAGCTAGTACAAGTGCCTAGTGGAGCTGGCCGCCCCGTGTACCTGCAGGCGGCGCCGCAGCGGGTGCGGCAGGGCGGCGAGCGGCGCCCAGGTGCCCCCCCGCGTCTACTGTAGCTAGTACAAGTGCCTAGTGGAGCTGGCCGCCCCGTGTACCTGCAGGCGGCGCCGCAGCGGGTGCGGCAGGGCGGCGAGCGGCGCCCAGGTGCCCCCCCGCGTCTACTGTAGCTAGTACAAGTGCCTAGTGGAGCTGGCCGCCCCGTGTACCTGCAGGCGGCGCCGCAGCGGGTGCGGCAGGGCGGCGAGCGGCGCCCAGGTGCCCCCCCGCGTCTACTGTAGCTAGTACAAGTGCCTAGTGGAGCTGGCCGCCCCGTGTACCTGCAGGCGGCGCCGCAGCGGGTGCGGCAGGGCGGCGAGCGGCGCCCAGGTGCCCCCCCGCGTCTACTGTAGCTAGTACAAGTGCCTAGTGGAGCTGGCCGCCCCGTGTACCTGCAGGCGGCGCCGCAGCGGGTGCGGCAGGGCGGCGAGCGGCGCCCAGGTGCCCCCCCGCGTCTACTGTAGCTAGTACAAGTGCCTAGTGGAGCTGGCCGCCCCGTGTACCTGCAGGCGGCGCCGCAGCGGGTGCGGCAGGGCGGCGAGCGGCGCCCAGGTGCCCCCCCGCGTCTACTGTAGCTAGTACAAGTGCCTAGTGGAGCTGGCCGCCCCGTGTACCTGCAGGCGGCGCCGCAGCGGGTGCGGCAGGGCGGCGAGCGGCGCCCAGGTGCCCCCCCGCGTCTACTGTAGCTAGTACAAGTGCCTAGTGGAGCTGGCCGCCCCGTGTACCTGCAGGCGGCGCCGCAGCGGGTGCGGCAGGGCGGCGAGCGGCGCCCAGGTGCCCCCCCGCGTCTACTGTAGCTAGTACAAGTGCCTAGTGGAGCTGGCCGCCCCGTGTACCTGCAGGCGGCGCCGCAGCGGGTGCGGCAGGGCGGCGAGCGGCGCCCAGGTGCCCCCCCGCGTCTACTGTAGCTAGTACAAGTGCCTAGTGGAGCTGGCCGCCCCGTGTACCTGCAGGCGGCGCCGCAGCGGGTGCGGCAGGGCGGCGAGCGGCGCCCAGGTGCCCCCCCGCGTCTACTGTAGCTAGTACAAGTGCCTAGTGGAGCTGGCCGCCCCGTGTACCTGCAGGCGGCGCCGCAGCGGGTGCGGCAGGGCGGCGAGCGGCGCCCAGGTGCCCCCCCGCGTCTACTGTAGCTAGTACAAGTGCCTAGTGGAGCTGGCCGCCCCGTGTACCTGCAGGCGGCGCCGCAGCGGGTGCGGCAGGGCGGCGAGCGGCGCCCAGGTGCCCCCCCGCGTCTACTGTAGCTAGTACAAGTGCCTAGTGGAGCTGGCCGCCCCGTGTACCTGCAGGCGGCGCCGCAGCGGGTGCGGCAGGGCGGCGAGCGGCGCCCAGGTGCCCCCCCGCGTCTACTGTAGCTAGTACAAGTGCCTAGTGGAGCTGGCCGCCCCGTGTACCTGCAGGCGGCGCCGCAGCGGGTGCGGCAGGGCGGCGAGCGGCGCCCAGGTGCCCCCCCGCGTCTACTGTAGCTAGTACAAGTGCCTAGTGGAGCTGGCCGCCCCGTGTACCTGCAGGCGGCGCCGCAGCGGGTGCGGCAGGGCGGCGAGCGGCGCCCAGGTGCCCCCCCGCGTCTACTGTAGCTAGTACAAGTGCCTAGTGGAGCTGGCCGCCCCGTGTACCTGCAGGCGGCGCCGCAGCGGGTGCGGCAGGGCGGCGAGCGGCGCCCAGGTGCCCCCCCGCGTCTACTGTAGCTAGTACAAGTGCCTAGTGGAGCTGGCCGCCCCGTGTACCTGCAGGCGGCGCCGCAGCGGGTGCGGCAGGGCGGCGAGCGGCGCCCAGGTGCCCCCCCGCGTCTACTGTAGCTAGTACAAGTGCCTAGTGGAGCTGGCCGCCCCGTGTACCTGCAGGCGGCGCCGCAGCGGGTGCGGCAGGGCGGCGAGCGGCGCCCAGGTGCCCCCCCGCGTCTACTGTAGCTAGTACAAGTGCCTAGTGGAGCTGGCCGCCCCGTGTACCTGCAGGCGGCGCCGCAGCGGGTGCGGCAGGGCGGCGAGCGGCGCCCAGGTGCCCCCCCGCGTCTACTGTAGCTAGTACAAGTGCCTAGTGGAGCTGGCCGCCCCGTGTACCTGCAGGCGGCGCCGCAGCGGGTGCGGCAGGGCGGCGAGCGGCGCCCAGGTGCCCCCCCGCGTCTACTGTAGCTAGTACAAGTGCCTAGTGGAGCTGGCCGCCCCGTGTACCTGCAGGCGGCGCCGCAGCGGGTGCGGCAGGGCGGCGAGCGGCGCCCAGGTGCCCCCCCGCGTCTACTGTAGCTAGTACAAGTGCCTAGTGGAGCTGGCCGCCCCGTGTACCTGCAGGCGGCGCCGCAGCGGGTGCGGCAGGGCGGCGAGCGGCGCCCAGGTGCCCCCCCGCGTCTACTGTAGCTAGTACAAGTGCCTAGTGGAGCTGGCCGCCCCGTGTACCTGCAGGCGGCGCCGCAGCGGGTGCGGCAGGGCGGCGAGCGGCGCCCAGGTGCCCCCCCGCGTCTACTGTAGCTAGTACAAGTGCCTAGTGGAGCTGGCCGCCCCGTGTACCTGCAGGCGGCGCCGCAGCGGGTGCGGCAGGGCGGCGAGCGGCGCCCAGGTGCCCCCCCGCGTCTACTGTAGCTAGTACAAGTGCCTAGTGGAGCTGGCCGCCCCGTGTACCTGCAGGCGGCGCCGCAGCGGGTGCGGCAGGGCGGCGAGCGGCGCCCAGGTGCCCCCCCGCGTCTACTGTAGCTAGTACAAGTGCCTAGTGGAGCTGGCCGCCCCGTGTACCTGCAGGCGGCGCCGCAGCGGGTGCGGCAGGGCGGCGAGCGGCGCCCAGGTGCCCCCCCGCGTCTACTGTAGCTAGTACAAGTGCCTAGTGGAGCTGGCCGCCCCGTGTACCTGCAGGCGGCGCCGCAGCGGGTGCGGCAGGGCGGCGAGCGGCGCCCAGGTGCCCCCCCGCGTCTACTGTAGCTAGTACAAGTGCCTAGTGGAGCTGGCCGCCCCGTGTACCTGCAGGCGGCGCCGCAGCGGGTGCGGCAGGGCGGCGAGCGGCGCCCAGGTGCCCCCCCGCGTCTACTGTAGCTAGTACAAGTGCCTAGTGGAGCTGGCCGCCCCGTGTACCTGCAGGCGGCGCCGCAGCGGGTGCGGCAGGGCGGCGAGCGGCGCCCAGGTGCCCCCCCGCGTCTACTGTAGCTAGTACAAGTGCCTAGTGGAGCTGGCCGCCCCGTGTACCTGCAGGCGGCGCCGCAGCGGGTGCGGCAGGGCGGCGAGCGGCGCCCAGGTGCCCCCCCGCGTCTACTGTAGCTAGTACAAGTGCCTAGTGGAGCTGGCCGCCCCGTGTACCTGCAGGCGGCGCCGCAGCGGGTGCGGCAGGGCGGCGAGCGGCGCCCAGGTGCCCCCCCGCGTCTACTGTAGCTAGTACAAGTGCCTAGTGGAGCTGGCCGCCCCGTGTACCTGCAGGCGGCGCCGCAGCGGGTGCGGCAGGGCGGCGAGCGGCGCCCAGGTGCCCCCCCGCGTCTACTGTAGCTAGTACAAGTGCCTAGTGGAGCTGGCCGCCCCGTGTACCTGCAGGCGGCGCCGCAGCGGGTGCGGCAGGGCGGCGAGCGGCGCCCAGGTGCCCCCCCGCGTCTACTGTAGCTAGTACAAGTGCCTAGTGGAGCTGGCCGCCCCGTGTACCTGCAGGCGGCGCCGCAGCGGGTGCGGCAGGGCGGCGAGCGGCGCCCAGGTGCCCCCCCGCGTCTACTGTAGCTAGTACAAGTGCCTAGTGGAGCTGGCCGCCCCGTGTACCTGCAGGCGGCGCCGCAGCGGGTGCGGCAGGGCGGCGAGCGGCGCCCAGGTGCCCCCCCGCGTCTACTGTAGCTAGTACAAGTGCCTAGTGGAGCTGGCCGCCCCGTGTACCTGCAGGCGGCGCCGCAGCGGGTGCGGCAGGGCGGCGAGCGGCGCCCAGGTGCCCCCCCGCGTCTACTGTAGCTAGTACAAGTGCCTAGTGGAGCTGGCCGCCCCGTGTACCTGCAGGCGGCGCCGCAGCGGGTGCGGCAGGGCGGCGAGCGGCGCCCAGGTGCCCCCCCGCGTCTACTGTAGCTAGTACAAGTGCCTAGTGGAGCTGGCCGCCCCGTGTACCTGCAGGCGGCGCCGCAGCGGGTGCGGCAGGGCGGCGAGCGGCGCCCAGGTGCCCCCCCGCGTCTACTGTAGCTAGTACAAGTGCCTAGTGGAGCTGGCCGCCCCGTGTACCTGCAGGCGGCGCCGCAGCGGGTGCGGCAGGGCGGCGAGCGGCGCCCAGGTGCCCCCCCGCGTCTACTGTAGCTAGTACAAGTGCCTAGTGGAGCTGGCCGCCCCGTGTACCTGCAGGCGGCGCCGCAGCGGGTGCGGCAGGGCGGCGAGCGGCGCCCAGGTGCCCCCCCGCGTCTACTGTAGCTAGTACAAGTGCCTAGTGGAGCTGGCCGCCCCGTGTACCTGCAGGCGGCGCCGCAGCGGGTGCGGCAGGGCGGCGAGCGGCGCCCAGGTGCCCCCCCGCGTCTACTGTAGCTAGTACAAGTGCCTAGTGGAGCTGGCCGCCCCGTGTACCTGCAGGCGGCGCCGCAGCGGGTGCGGCAGGGCGGCGAGCGGCGCCCAGGTGCCCCCCCGCGTCTACTGTAGCTAGTACAAGTGCCTAGTGGAGCTGGCCGCCCCGTGTACCTGCAGGCGGCGCCGCAGCGGGTGCGGCAGGGCGGCGAGCGGCGCCCAGGTGCCCCCCCGCGTCTACTGTAGCTAGTACAAGTGCCTAGTGGAGCTGGCCGCCCCGTGTACCTGCAGGCGGCGCCGCAGCGGGTGCGGCAGGGCGGCGAGCGGCGCCCAGGTGCCCCCCCGCGTCTACTGTAGCTAGTACAAGTGCCTAGTGGAGCTGGCCGCCCCGTGTACCTGCAGGCGGCGCCGCAGCGGGTGCGGCAGGGCGGCGAGCGGCGCCCAGGTGCCCCCGCCCGCGCCGCTGCCGCCCGCCGCGTCCTCCGACTCCGACGTACGCACCGTCACCACGTTCGCCGTGCGCCTGCACAAAACAATATTGTCTTATTTTCACAATACTACATTCTGGTATCGTACATCTGGTTCTCTTAGGCACGCGGGATTCTGTACTCTATTTTTATAATAATAGGTAAAGCAAATAAGGTTAATAATACCCAATAATTATATAATTACAGCTGTAAACAAATCCTCGGTGGTGCAGCGGTAGTGTGAGCGACCGCTGATCATGAGTCTCCAGTTCGATCCCCTGTCAGTGTTATTATTAAGCATTTTCGAAAAAACAAAATTCCCAGCAGCAAATTTGTCATAGGCTCGCCATTGGTGGTACATAAACATAGCAAACCGTGGGTGTGTAATACACCTCTGCCTTTTGTAAACACAAAAAATGCTGAATAACTAACCCTCTTGCGGCTGGATGCAGCTCTCTATCTTCGGGTCCATATCTGATAACAGACTGCCATACGGAAGGGTCGTACTTGACCTCCTCCTCGGACACTGCACTTGAAGAATATCCCTCTTCCCCATCGCCGATGTCGTCTCCGTCACTTCGATACACTAAAAGGCCTTCGCTGTAATCCTGCTCTGCACTGCGATCGGCGTCATTCTAAAACCAAGATATTTTCCGTATGCTAAAAATGTTATAAGTCACCCATTCCTTACCGCGGATCTTAGGAGAACAGGCACAGAAAATTATTGCAGAGGAAAATAGCTATGCTAACAAAATTTGGTACTGATTGAAAGCAATAAGAGCCAATCGAATAGAAATAGTTTTGTAAATTCTGGAAATTCGTATGTATGGTAGTGTATTTTGGTTTACCAACTTGGTCCAGCGATGTAAAAATGCAACTTATCAGTAATAGGTCTGGGGTTCGAATATCATTTTGCACCAAAAAGCGCTATTAGGTTTAATTGTGCTCGCACTCTCATCTATCAAACTGCTGTCCCAGATTATAACAAAATGACTGCACAAAGGGCATTTATAAAATGTTAAGAAAACGGAGTCAGACTGCACAGATGACGGAGTGGTTTAGATACCGGCCTCCCACCCGAGTGGTGTTGGTTCGATCGTCCCACACAGGACAACTCTTGTGTGATCCACAAATAATTGTTCTGAGTCTGGGCGTACTTTGTGTTCGTGAAATTGTATGTTTGTAAAGTCGGGAATACTCATTAGTGCAGGGTGCTGTCCTTTAAAAAAGAAACAAGAACTGAATTACAGTTCAGTTGGCTAGTCTAAGTTAATATTGTGGTGAAGATCTCTTCCATACCTCAACCTCGACTCCGTCCCAGGAGGCGACGACGACTCCAGTGTTGCTTGTGCTTGAAGAACCTGGCTGCTTGCGGCCTCGACGGGAAATAGTGTAATGTAACGGGTCGTGGCCCTCGCGACGGATCATCTCCGGTAGGATGCGTCGCCGAGCGTTGATGAACCAGTTGCATACCTAGGCAATTAAATATGCTATTTAAAAAAAACAAAGAAATAGTGCATGGAGTCCCTCCGCGCGGAAGAAGTGAAACTTCGTAATGTGGAAATGAAAATAGGAAGGCGCGCATGCGTTCGAGTGCCAAGCATTCACTCTCGCTCTGTCTCTTTCTATTCCCCCTCCCCAGGAGCGTTGAACGTTCAACGCAACAGTGCTTTCATACACCTTCCATTGTAGCGTTAAACGTTTAACCTTGTTGGAAGTCGCATTAGAAGTTTCACTTTCAGTCCCATGCCGCAGAGGTTTATTTCACACGCCCACGGTTCTCTATGTTTAAGTCCCACGTGATACGGAGAGTCTATTGCTGTCTACCGGACACCTTTCCCAACTCCAGACTGCTACTGAGATTTTTTCTTTAAAAAGCTAAATAACGCTGCCGGACCCGGGGATCGAACCCGAGACCGTGATCAGTAGTCGCTCACACTACAGGCGTGATGCTATGATGCTTATTGCGGCATAGTATGACATGTTTTTTAACACGCTTGTTATTAATACTAGATTGATGCCGTGATCATGGCTCTAGCATCAGTGCCAAAATACATATTGGAAACTCGTAAGTAAAATATATGGGAGGAATCCCATCAATAAATCTAGTATTATTAGTGGCCATAACACTTTGAAACACTTTACATGCAAAGATACAGATCTATCTATCTATCTATCTTTGTAACGAAATTTTTGAATGCGATTTTCACCTACTTCAAAACGTCGGATTAAATATAAGTTGCACACGCATCAAAGACCGATGACAATACAATAATTTAGGACTGTCCGTTTGTAACAGGTAGGTACATAGTCACATCTACGCTAAAAAGAGAAATACACAGCATAGCATCACGTCTGTATTCTCCGAAGGGGTAGGCAGAGGTTAGCGATGTAACAAATTCAAATTCAAAAATATCTTTATTTCATAGGCCTATTAAGTAGCACTTAAAATCGTCAATAATACACTAATAATTAAAATAATTAACACGAGCGCCTGAGGCGAGTGCAACAGCAATAACAAAGGGCGATTGCAATCGCCACAAGCGGCCGGATTCCGTAGTAAAGCCTTTCATGAGAAGAACCCGGCAAGAAACTCATGGGCCACTTTTTTAAATTGCCAATTTATTACAATTTAATATAAACTTTATAACTAAAATTACATTAAACACAAAGTGAAAAATGTGAAATCAAAAATAACAGTCAGGAGCAGGATTTGAATCTGCATCTCCTGGATACCGTCCAGATGCTATACCAATTCAGCCATCCTGACAATTGCTCCTGACTGCTAATTTCGATAACACATCATACTTAACGTCTTTGGGTGACGCCTGCGCCATCTGTCGGAAGTATTTTCATACACTATACCGACCAGGTAAACTTAATTTTACAATTAAGATTTTTACCTAATAATGACGCAAACCCTATAAATATTTAGATATTTTACATATATTTTAGCATTTGACATGCTTAGCACTATACATTAAACACAAAGTGAAAAATGTGAAATCGAAAATAACAGTCAGGAGCAGGATTTGAACCTGCATCTCCTGGATACCGTCCAGATGCTTTACCAATTCAGCCATCCTGACAATTGCTCCTGACTGCTAATTTCGATAACACATCATACTTAACGTCTTTGGGTGACGCCTGCGCCATCTGTCGGAAGTATTTTCATACACTATACCGACCAGGTAAACTTAATTTTACAATTAAGATTTTTACCTAATAATGACGCAAACCCTATAAATATTTAGATATTTTTATATATATTTTAGCATTTGACATGCTTAGCACTATACATTAAACACAAAGTGAAAAATGTGAAATCGAAAATAACAGTCAGTACCATGGCATGGATGACTGAATTGGTAAAGCATCTGGACGGTATCCAGGAGATGCAGGTTCAAATCCTGCTCCTGACTGTTATTTTCGATTTCACACTTTTCACTTTGCGTTTAATGTATAGTGCTAAGCATGTCAAATGCTAAAATATATATAAAAATATCTAAATAACTAAAATTACATTATATCTTATAAAACAATTTTGAAAATTTATGAATGAGGAGCAGCTCAAGCCCATTTAGTTTTATCCTCAAGATAATCCGAAACAGTGTAATAACCTTGATTACAAAGTCTAATTTTTATGGCTTTCTTAAACTTATTTAGTGGCATGTTTCGGACATTTTCAGGAATTTTATTGTAGAAGCATATACATTGCCCCATGAAAGATTTACTGATTCTCTGGAGACGAGTACTGTGAGCAACAAGATTGCCTTTGTTCCTTGTATTAATGTGATGAACGTCGCTATACTTATCAAAGCCCCCCCATTTCCGACGCGGTGACGGGCGGGAGGTCGGCCTCCCGGTCGCTACCTGGCGGTGCCATGGCCTTCGTCGTGGGAATAGGCTCTCGACCACCTTGATGAGGAGGCTGGGCTGAAGGGTCTTTGTGTGACCTGAGTGCGGAGCTAATACAAAACTAACCTTCGTTTTTATCGTATTCTTACGAGTATTCAAGAACTCCGTCAACTTCGGAGCGCTGTAAAACCCCGATTAATTAATGAAACTAAACAAATTTATAGTAGAAATTATTCGTTGAAAAACCCTCTATAAGATTTTGTTTTCACTTTTAGGATAAAAAGTAATAGAGTAAAGAAGTAGACAATTTAATTTGCTACAAATAATGTTTACAGAATTTTCTGTAGGTATGCTAGTTTACGAGATACAGCGCAAAAACCCTTTGCACCCCTTTTTCCAAGATGGCGGCCGGGGGACAAGGGTGGTGACCCTACAAACTTGAACTTACGCTTAAACCAACCCTACACATCAAAAAAATAAAATTGCGTAATCTAAAAAACGCAACCCTAAATGTAACTTTTCAATGGACTAAATATATTCGCAGAACATTCGCATCGTTTCATGCGAATACAAATGCGAATGCGAATTGTTGAAAACAGGCGAATATTCGCAAATGCGAACATTCGTTACATCACTAGCAGAGGTGTATTATACACTCACGGTTCGCCAGCTATGTTTTAGTCCCACGTAATAGGGGGCGAGCCTATTGCCGTCTACCGGGCGCATTTCCAAACTCCGGGCTACTACTGAGAATTTTTCTTTTTACGAAAAAGCTTAATTACTCTGCCCGACCCGGGGATCGAACCCGAGACCTCATGATCAGCAGTCGCTCACGCTACCGCTGCATCACAGAACAAGTTATTAGAAATAGGATCTTAAAATAGTAGTACTTTTGATGCTTTTAATGTTTTGAGACTAAAAAACGAAAATTTTAAAAACCAATAAAATAACTAAAAACTAAAATAATCATTACCAATATGATGTGGTGAGTTTGTTTGTTTGTTACGCTTTCACGCCATAACTACTGAACGAATCATCATGAAATTTGGCATGTACCTATAGTATAGTCTGTAGCTGTATACTTTCTTCATTCTAGAAAAATGAATGGTTCCCGTGGGATATCCAGGAGTACTTTTTATTATATCCTACATTCCTACATTTGTTTATTTTTTTGATAAAACTGTTGAGCACCGCCCTACTTCAGAATGAGAGGTCCAAAAAAGTAGAACAACTTAGACACCGGTCTCTGTACATTAAAAGTGTTTATCAAAAATGGAGACGGGTTATGGCGAGTACGTAACAGTGATTTTATTATTTTTGTCTAGCAGTCCGTTCGCACACATCTCTAAAATTACTGAACGCACTTCATGCGGTTTTCACGAGTATATTAAGGTTAGCTTGGAGCAGAATCTAGACTAATTAAATTTAAATCGGTTGTCAGGAACTAATGTTATATCGTCTAAATTCTATGCGGACGAAGTCAAACACAGCTACTCATAAATATGTAGCCAGCGCAATATATAACGGTATCTATTTCATTCATATTTGTATTATAAATATAATTATAAAATAAAACTACTTTTACGGAATCTATCGCAGTTACTATCCAGGTTGCCGAACAGGTGGACCGACTTACTTGCAGTCCATGGTGGAGTGAGTGTATCCGTGTGGTGACGGACTAAGAGTACAAGTACCACCGCCCCACTCTTTGCCAACGTACGAGGCGACTAAGGCAAGTAAGAAATTATCACCCACCGCATTACTGGTAGTAGGGCCGGATACCAAGTGGGAGTGTTCACTTGCTATCGGTGAGCAGCGGCTTGACAGTACTCCCAGTAATGTAACGGTGTGCTAAATTTCATGAGGATCGGTTCAGTAGTTATGACATCAAAGCTTACAAACAAACGCTTTTTCGCATTTATAATATTAGTAAGGATATGTAATATTCACATTAATATTAGAAAGTATAAATTTTATATTAAGTTTGAAAAGGACTCATAATTTACGAAACACTCATACTTCCGATTTAATAACGAAAATGAATATTTTACATGTAAACTTATCAATGAATAAATGTATGTAGGTTGTCAATGAATAAATGTATATGTATATTCGGACTGTTTTACGTCATAGCAACATTTATTTATTTATTTATTATACTCTCATTGACGTACCTGCCGTGTGGGGCCGGCTTTAGAATTGTCCCACCCCTCTCCACCCATGGGAGTCGTAAGAGCCGACTGAGGGAATACCAGAGCCCACTCGGCAGCAGCACTCCCTCGAGTATTAACAACATCCACTGCGATCGCCAACCCGCCTGCCAAGCGTGGCGATTACGGCACTATCCCCCATATGAGCGAAACACATGTTGTGGCGTTGTCTTGGGGGGGCCTATGTCCACCAGTAGACGTAGAAAGGCTGATGGATGGATGGATGGAGACGTACCTACTTACTATTCAGTTAAAAAATGTTTTGAAAAAATCTAGAAATCATCTGCACACGTTCTGTGTCGCAAATCTAACATATACTAAAAAACAGATTTCTTAAAACAACACAGACACATTAGGGATTTATGTAATGCGGAACACTAAATGATTGTATTATAACTAGCTTAGCTAGTTAGTTAGCTAACAGTTTTACTAAAATCTCTGGATCCATATACCTATAAAAGCTTTATAATTATCAATTTTTAAGTTTAATTATAAGCTATCAAACAAAAAAAACCTCCTGTGGAATTATTACTTCGGCTGTACACACTCGTCTATTTGTCTCGCGAACCTCTCGTCCGCTCTCGTCACGTAGAGGCTCGACACGAGAGCACACCATGTACACACTCGTTGTATCAATTGAACTTCGGATACTCGTTGCGATGGACGTGGAAAAAACTGTAGCAGCGTTTTTTTATTAGTTATTGTAATTTTTTTATCATTTACCATAAAAAACGTATTTAACTAAACCATGGCGAAAAATATTGTTTTAACTCTTCAACGGGCATATTAAATTCGTTGCTTATCCGCAACCAAGCGTCGCCCTCGTGTAATAGTTGCTTATCCTTGTGCCTGACATTCTTAGGATTCCATAATAGTGCTTGCCTTTGGTAGGCTTCTAAAAAGCTTTAGACCACATCGTTGTCGCACGCAGTAAGCACGTCTTTACGCGAACGCAGTTGGCGAACTTGGCGAGCAACTAAAAGAACGAGTGTGTACAGGCGCGCTCTCGGTTTTATCGCGAGACTCCCCGAGACCCTTTGACTCGTGCACAAAAAACCGATTCGCTTCCGAGAGCGAATGAGTCATGAGAAGAGGGTGCCATGGGCATGTACACACTCGTCCTCGGCCTGTCTCGTTGTGTCTCGACGAGTGTGTACAGCCAGCTTTAAATGCGTGCATGATAGATTTTAGGTGAATACTGAAATTAGGTATAAATTACTTTGTTAAAATATACGGTGACTAATATGGACTGTGTGCGTCTACGGAACCAGTGGTACGGTTAATAATATATCTGCTGGCCGTACTTCATCGCCATATGTTAAGTTATATATATAATCTATGTGTTATGTATAGTTTAGTTACGCACCTGTAAGACGGTCAAGTTTGCTTCCTGGCTTAAAGTAATTTTTTCCGCATCGCTCGGATACGCGTTGTATCTGTGGTCGTAGAGCCATCTCTTCAGGATCTTCACAGACGGTTTGGGCAGGTTGCCTCTACGTTTGCGTATAGAGACGATCCCAGGGGGTGGATGAGGCTGGCCACCGTGCACGAGGCTTATGCGACGAGATCGGTCGGCCTCACCATCGGTGCCACTTTCGTTGTCATCTGTCGATGATGTTGATGGGAAGCGATCGCGGCCTGTGGGAAATCATTTTATTGTACTTACTTATCATCACGCCATCTCCCTTGCGGGGTAGGAGAGAACAGAGTGCCAAAAGCCTCTATCCTTGCATACATCTCTCGCTTCCTCAACATTCATAATACTCATTACACGCTCAACGTTTTCGGAGACTCCTGACCACCTTTGGTCTAGATAGGTGAGTTTCAGTCTCCCCCTCGGTTCATGGACTAAACAACACCCGGGGCACGGCCAAGCCATACCATGAAAGTATATACGTTATCTATAACAAAATACCGATTTTTTTAAGTTTTAACAGAACGGCTGGACCGAGTTTGACGGGAAACTGTAACGGAAAGCCCTAACAGTTAGCTGATTTTTATATACTTAAGTTGTAACTAGGCGGATATGCATAAAGGAGAATGAGAGTAAATGCTGTGGAAATGCGATCTCTGCGGAAAATCTGTGGAGTTAAGCTAACTGACCACATTCGTAACGACGACGTAAGAGCGAATAGGTTTGAAAGAGATAATTGGTGTAAAAATGCGAAACGGAATGCTTCGACGGTTTGGGCGTGTAGAAAGAATGCCGGATGAGCGATTGGTTAAGAAGTTGAGGAAGTAACAGACGAGTCGTAAGCAAGAAGTCTTTTAGCACTTTTCTCTCTCCCTACCCTGTAAGGATTGATGATAAGTTATAGTAGTTTGTAGGTTCATAAAACATTAAAATGTATAGGTAAAGTCAATCTTAAAAATCGATAATAAAAGTGAAAAAAGTTTTGGTCAGTTAAACGTTAAAAAGTTAGTAAAGTCGAATATAGATCTTACAAAGCGATAAAATATCTTACAAAACGATAATAAAAAAGGAGATCATAGGTCAGTTAAAAATAAACATTAAAAAGTATAAGTAAACTCGAATATAGATCTTACAAAGCGATAATAAAAAAGGAGTTTGTAGGTCAGTAAAAACAAACATTAAAAAGTAAAAGTTAAGTTGAATTTAGATCTTACACAGCGATAATAAAAAAGGACAGTTTATAGGTCAGTTTAAACTAGACGTCGCGGGACGTCCACCAGATGTGAAAACATCGAAATTATTTTGTAGCAATAAAATGATCATAACTTGACAAAGTACTCCTCAAGACGAAGCAAACGAGTATAAACTCGATATGACGCAACCCTCATTTCATTCCAGCTCCATCATTAGACCCTGGATACCATCTAGAGACAAAGTACTCGTCGAGACAAATCATATATACGAGCCCAAACTCGATGGAGTTATGTCATTTTTAACGGAGTTCCTATGGCTGCCTTCTAGCTCCATCATCAGACCCCGGATACCATTTAAAGATAAAGTACTCGTCAAGACGAATAAAACGATTCCAAACTCGATGGGGTTGCGTCGTTTCATTATTGAGTTACTGTGGCTACCTTCCAGCTTCACCATCAGCCCCTGGATAGCTTCCAGAGGCAAAGTACTCGTCAAGACAAATCATACGAGCCAAAACTCGATGGGGTTGCGCAGTTTCGTTATAGAGTTCCTATGTCCACCTTCCAGCTCCACCATCAGATCAGCTCCATGTCATCATAATATTGCATTGTCACGCGATATACATATGCGTGTAAAATTTCAGCTCAATTGGAAACCGGGAAGTGTGTCAAATCTAACTTGCAAGATTTGAACGAGACAAGTAAAATAAAAGCGTCGCCACGCTAACAGCCGATATTACCCTCCCTCCGCATTAGATGTTTCACATCAAAAAATATAAATTAAGTCGAATATAGATCTTACAAAGCGATAATAAAAGAGATATAAGTTTGTAAGTCAGTTAAACATTCAACATTCAACAAAATCCAAAACTGCACGCCTCATAATCTTTATTTTTCACAATAAAATTGATTATTTGATAAGTAAGTAATAATGTATGGTCTTACTAAGTAGTTTTCAATAAATCACATAGACAGCGCTAATTTGAAAAATTACTAATGTGGGTTTCATGTCTTATACGCCATCTAGCGCAAATTTTAAGAAGTCCTTCTATATTGGTCTACCTCTCAGTCCCAGGCCGCGCGCACGCCAAGGCCACGCAAAAAAAAAAGGCCCCCGCGCCGCTAAAAATATTCCGTTGGTGTGTTATCATTTACGTGTGTTTAGTGTTTTTATGGATAAAATAGTTATTATACTTAACAAATATCATCAGTTCGTCAAGCAAAGGTAAGAACTTTCTTTTAACAAAAAACAATGTACCGGCCGGGCGAACGGCTTTCTGTTGACGATAGTAAAACCACCAGTGGCTATGCGTACGTAAAAAGGTAGTTCTCATGAAAGGCGCTGGTTTTAGTGTCGCGTCGAGCGTAAATATTCAGTATTTTTTTGTTTATTTAATAACAATTAAACCACATCGAATCAGACCGTGAAAAGTAATAGGGCTCTATTCCTAATCACAATAATTCGTAAACGAAAAAAAAAAAAGACTCGATTAGTAAAGTATTTTGGTTGTTATCGTGTTAACATACATTACCTACAACTCACGGACGTCCAAGCCAGATTTTTTTCAAACAGTTTTTTAACTAGTTTAAATAACAAAAATGGCATCACAAATATCATGAGTGTTAAAAATAGTGTTTGTTCTTTATATGTGTGTGTAGATATTATTTTACAAGTGCAATATATGATAAATAGAGACATTTTAAGTTTGAAAAATCAGTTGTTCCGTGTAAAGCGGGAGTAGAACCCACCTCAACGCTTCGCTTATGAGGCGTGCAAAAGTATAGGTAAAGTTATGCTCCTTTCGAAAATCCACGCGAAAATTGCCAAAAGTATTCAAACCTAATCAGGGGTCGGTAAGTAAACATTTCTTGCAATTCGCAGTACAATGAAGCGGATGTGAGGGCACGATCGATGCGGGTGAATGGCCCGAGGGTGAAGTGACGTGATACGAAATAGAGTATTTAACGTCACCACTAGCGTATGTGTGACGTATATGTTTATTGTTGACGTACAGATATAATCTATGTTTTAAACTTATATATTTTTTAAGTAGGCAAGGTATACTGCTTAGCGGTAAAATCAAGGACTGCAAAGAAAGTGATATCGGGTTCGATCCCTAATCTTACGGCACACCCTCGTACGGCACACACCTCTAACTCTTCAAAATGTATTTGTTTACAATTTTTAACTGCTTGCTGAAAATATCGTCGTCCACGGTTTGTGAAGTCTGCCAAACAATACTGGGTCAACGTGGTGGACAATGGCCTAATCCCTCTCACCATGAGAGGAGACTCGTGTCCAATAGTGAAATAGAAAAAATATTTAGGTACCTACCTACTGCAACAATTGTAAATCACCGACGACATCGCTATCAAAACTATTACATGTAAACAAACAATACCATAACGCTGCAGCAGCGGTGGTCACGGGACAACTCACAGTTCGCACGTGACCACGGCTGCTGCAACGCAGTTGAAACGTCGGGCTAAAGGTAGTTAAAATTTTACCTAATACTACGTTACTTTAAATATATTTACAATTCGCGAATCTTTAAAGTTACTAATATCATAATGCTCGAAGATACTGGTCTGGCGCTTCACAAATCGCTTTGCTGACTAGCGAGATAATACAGTGTGAATCTGCCATCCGTACGATGAAATGGGGATAAACAAAAACACAGTCTGCGTACAATAGTTTTACACTCGAGACCGAGAATGCCTACTCGTCTTTGGTAATAAATTGTTATTAAAATCCGGGGAATTACAGTCCTCCCCTCATAGAATATCAGCGGAAAATCATCCTATTGTTACTCGTATTTTTTGTTAAGCGACTGCTACCACCTGCCCCTTGTTGGCAACGCGTCACTAATACTCTTGATGTTGCTAACGTCTATTCTATACATACGGTGCCCGTTTACCATCAGGTGGGTCTTATTGTTTGTCTTCTTTGTAGTAATAATAAATATAATGCATTAGCCCTAGATGGAACGACACATGACGGGTAGCGAGCCACGTCGTCACCATTCGGATGATTGTTAAAACAATCCGTCTTTCCGAATTATTTTGAAAGAATATAAATAGTTTTCCGGTATTCATTAAAGCGCTTGTTCGAATCTTGGACGCAATTTACTCCTAAAATGCATTATGTCGTAGAAATCCGTAGGTATTATGCTTCAACTTAACTTACTTACTTATCATCATACCATTTCCCTTGCGGGGTAGGCAGAGAGAACAGAGTGCCAAGAGGCTCTATTCTTGCATACATCTCTCGCTTCCTCAACATTCATAACTCTCTTCATACACGCTCGCCGGTTTCGGAGACTCCCTACTCCACCTACCTTCAATACGTGACCGATTTGGTCAAGGTAGGTGAGTCTCGGTCTCCCCCTGTACCAACATCCTTCCACTTTCGCATTGTATATCTTCTTAACCAGTCGCTCGTCCGGCATTCTTTCCACATGTCCGAAACATCGGAGCATTCCCTTTCGCATCTTTACACCGATACTCTCATTCATACCTACTCGCTCTCTTACGTCGTAACTTAATTTCAAGCTATTTAAATACGAAACATTGAATATGTAGATGACCTTTTGATCTGAACGTCACCAAAAGCAAATAATTGAATTGGTGTTTCAAACTCGGCACGTCACTGTAAACAGGATTGATAATACAAAATGGGCTACATATCCGAGAGCGACAACCATTTTCTTAATAGACCTTTTCCAAATAACAAACAGCTTTTGCTCGCGACTATTCGTGTCCTATCTACTTTAAAATGGATTGCTGTGTAAATTAAAATACTTTGGAAAATCCAAAACTGCACGCCTCATAATCTTTATTTTTCACAATAAAATTGATTATTGGATAAGTAAATAATAATGTATTGGTTTTACTAAGTAGTTTTCAATAAATCACATAGATAGCGCTAATTTCAAAAAGTACTAATGTGGCTTTCATGTCTTATACGCCATCTAGCGCTAATTTTAAGAAGTACTTCTATATTGGTCTACCTCTCAGTTCCAGACCGCGCGCACGCCAAGGCCACGCAAAAAAAGGCCCCCGCGCCGCTAAAAATATTCCGTTGGTGTGTTATTATTTACGTGTGTTAAGTATTTTGAATTATTGTTATGGATAAAATAGTTATTATACTTGACAAATATCATCAGTTCGTCAAGCAAAGGTAAGAACTTTCTTTCAACAAAAAACAATGTACTGGCCGGGCGAACGGCGTTCTGTTCTGTTGACGATTGTAAAACCACCGGTGGCTACGCGTACGTAAAAAGGTAGGTAGTTCTCATGAAAGGCGCTGGTTTGTGTCGCGTCGAGCGTAAATGCCGTTAATATTCAGTATTTTTTGTTTATTTAATAACAATTAAACCACATCGAATCAGAACGTGAAAAGCAATAGGGTTCTATTCCTAGTCATAATAATTCGTAAACGAAAAAAAAAGACTCGATTAATTAAGTATTTTGGTAGTTATCGTGTTAACATACATTACCTACAACTCATGGACGTCCAAGCCAGATTTTTTCAAACAGTTTTTTAACTAGTTTAAATAACAAAAATGGCATCAAAAATATCATGAGTGTTAAAAATAGTGTTTGTTCTTTATATGTGTGTGTAGTAGATATTATTTTAAGTGCAATATATGATAAATAGAGACATTTTAACTTTGAAAAATCAGCTGTGCCGTGTCAACCGGGAGTAGAACACACCTCAACGCTTCGCTTATGAGGCGTGCAAAATAAATGTGCGAATAAAAAACTAATGACAAATAAACACCAATTGCTATACTTGGCGGTTGCCCTCGGATTCGCCACAGGAAAAAGACAAGTTTTTTCGTTTTATCTCCGATTCCGATATGTAGGTACGTAGTAGCGTCATAAAATGCGATGCAACTATGCGACGTGGCAGGAACCCCGAACCACGACGCAATTACAATATTCCACAAAATTCCGAACACAAATTCGACATGTCTTCGGGAACGAATGAGCCATGGGCTCAGCGGTCCTGAGGATAGCTCGTAGAGTGGCAAAACACGTCTCGAATTTTTGTTCCAAACGACAGCGGGCATTTTTTTTCAAAGTACACCACCCCACCCACATCCAGATCAACCATCTGTGGATCACACAAATATCCTGTATGGAAATCGAACCCACAACACTCAGTACTCAAGATCGGTATCTAAGCCACTCCGCCATCTGTGATGTCGGCTGTAAGAATATTACTATAATAGGTAGTTACATTTCGTAGCATTTGTTGATAAATCGTTAGTTTAGATAAGAGAGAGCATTGCCCTTTAAATATTTTTTACTACGAGAGTGGCAAAAAGAAGATGGTAAGCAGTTACCGTAGCTTATAGATGCTAGCAACACCTAGAGGATGACTGGTACGTCGCCAACTCCATGGAAAGGGATAGGAGGTGGAGAGGAATAATAATAGGTAAGGCGCAATTTATCTATGGTCAGGGAATCCCCTCGTTTTATAATTTCATTCTTAATGAAATTCTTTAGGCAGTGACTTTTAATATTGTTATTTTATTCACCGTATATATTTTAAGTAGCTACGTAATCATAAGTATGGTAGGTACCAATAATACAAAAGTTAATCAATTATTATACTCTATAGACATCCATATTATCCATAGTTTATAATTCTTTATAACTAAGTCGGATATAATGACTTCGCTTAATGTTGCTTATTGTGACCCATTTTAATAAATTAAAAATCAATTTCACATCTACGAGACATACCATGATGGCTCGTTTTTTTTCTTGACATTTTAAACAGACTACATGTGACTACGGTCCATAGTGGGAATATCGGAACACTCTCCTGTAGATGGCTTACCACGCAGCAATTTTTCATTTGTGCATGAGTGTGATAAGGATTGGAATGGAAGTGGTTTAGGGTAGATTTTAGGGACTATCTTGAAGCTTTTACAATATAAAAGTAGGAACACAATGGAGATTTTAGTAATAACCATCCAAATGGGTGTGAGGTGGTGGTCCATCTTTTAGGTGTTCCCACATATTTTGTTATAACATATTATATATATTTTGATGTAACAAATTATAAGAAATCATAAAGTTATATGGTGAAGCTAAACAAACCCAGGGACCTTAAAAAAACACTATTAAATACCAAACCTCTTTTGTCTATGAAGTCAGTTAAATACTGCTTTTAAACACTTGTTGTCAAATCCAGTAAATTCTGAATAGTTTATTGTAATAAGGATGCTATCCTAATCCAGTTAATCAACAATATTGTTACATGGATGATTAAAAAATTGAAAGATGGTATGCTGTGTAGCCACAACATTTTTGCAACATTTCTCACTTTTTATAATGTTGTTGATCTTTGAGTAATAAATGTACATCAGGGTTATTAAATTTCTGTACTGCACACAGATGTATTTAACGATTTCTATGAATCATGCCCAAGCTACTGAACAAAATTTAGTAGGTAACATACTTTTAATAGTTAAAAAATAAATAGTTCCCTTAGGATAGATATCTTTGGATTTAAATTAAAGCTGGTTAACAATTAATTGTGACTTGGCTAAAAACAATAATTATTGTCCAAATAAGGAGTTTCTATGGAATATGCATAAGCAAGCAACATAATAGATTTGAATTTTTAATCAACGCAGACAAAGTCGCAGGCAGAATCCAGTTTAAAATACACAAGCTGAAGGAAGTCGCCTACTTTACTTTCTTTTCTATGTATAGGTGTTCTTAGTCTGAGGTATAGGTACTTTTATTGCGTTAGATTTAGGATGTCAACAAACCGACAGTGGCGCCGCCTAGTATAGCGCGTGATTGAACTAAAATTTACAAAATACAATGGTGAGCAGCCATCTTGTGCCTTGACTGCTGTCTGTCAATTTACTGTCATTGAGACATTTTACATAAGTCAACGCAAATTCAATAACAACAACAATCAAGAGATAGATTCTTTGCTTTAAAAACTATTTCAACCACCATCTTGCAGAAAATATGCTAATGTTTTAAGCACATATCGATCTTGCTGACGCGTCTGGCCGTCTGGCCATTACATAGAATGCAAATGGACGAGCTAAAAATAACCCAAACACGTGCCAATACTGATGAAATATTTAGCATACACTCATTACAACATTCAGTATTTTCGAAGTTATAAAATTAGGTGTTACCTTGCTATGAATAACAATAATTATAATACACAAGCTGTTGCAGCAGCTAATGATAAGCAACGCGAGTGCCTTGGCGCCATTTTCTTTTGTAACATCACACTTTAAGGTGATGTAACACACCTAATTTCCCGTGCCAATAATTTATATACGGCGATAATGGTAGAGATATCCCTTTAGATCACTTTTTTCCCTCGAAAAATATATTGTTTTCATTTATATGTCACCTTGACATATCACGTCAATTTGACAAGCATGGCGGAAACGTGGCGTCGTTTTGATTTTTAACCGGCTCACCTCCAGGGGATGTTGATTGTCTGTTTCCTACGCGGGCACTCCTAATGATTTCTCGAGTTATGTCCCTCACGTCTTGACGCTGTTGGAACGTCATCTCGGGCCGGTCGCGTTGTTCTTGTGTTAGACCGGCCGTAGGAGGTAACATCGTTGTTCACTCAATCCATGCGAATACTTCTTCGTACACTTAGTCACTAATATACACAAATAAATGTATGCAATTCAATAAAATAGTCCAAAATTGTCACTACTACAAACGTAGAAAACAAAAATAACACAGCTCAACTACGCACAGCAAAACGAACCGATTGCGACTGTCGAACGGGGGACGGCGGGAAGCTACAGCGCCGCCGCGCGCCTGTCTCTTTCTTCCTTGGTTCCAAGTATATTTCTCTCTTACTTGCACGTCAACCATTCGTTGACAGATGCAAGCGTTTTAATGTCAAAACAGCGTGGGCTGTTTAAAATGTCAAACATTGAACCGTTTCACAGTAGTGACATCTGTAGGATTATTAAATAATTAATTAAATAATGGGCACAAACATTATTTTAGTCTACAAGAAACAACACGCAGTTTAAAGCAGTTAATATAGGTACCTATTAATATAAGACAGTTTATGTTCTTTATGCTGCTTGAGCTACACGGAGTTCCAGTAACCACACACCGGCGGAATACTGTGACGCTAACAAATTTCCCAATAATGGGGCGTAAATTACGTAGTGATTGCCCAGATAATTTTATTTTTGTCCTACTTCTTACACATTTAAAACTAATATAATTTTAAAGAACTAATTATTGTGAAAGTGCAAAAATGTGAGCTTTTTTTCCAATCCGAGGAAGTGCTTTAGAAAAAACAAAAGGAAAGGAATGAGTGCAGGTTCGAATCTCGCTCGCAGTAAAGCTACCTTTTTCCACTTTCACAATAATTTGTACTTACTCTCAGCTACTCGCTGAGCATGTCAAGTGCTAAAATATAGACCAAATGTAAAGTCTAAAGAACAGCTTTTTATTAAATGCTTATAGGTAAGTAGGTACTCATAGCATAACAAAACAATTTTAAAACTTTTGTCTGTCAGTTTCTCTGTCTGCCTGTTTGTTCCGGATAATCTCCAAAACGGCCGAACCGATTTGGATGGGACTGGCAGATAGCTGCTTTTTATAAGGAGTAAGTTAGGTTATTTTTATTTTGGAACACTAAGGACACGCAGAAAAAAAACTTCATTCTCGTTAAAAACTACAAGTATATTTTAGCTGCTTTTATTGCTACGTTGTTGGCACTGTTTGTAAATTTCCGTGATACATCGCTAGTGCAGGGTGTCTTCTTTAGAAAAATCCTGCATGTCTGAAATATTTTCTCAGTTGCCTGCCGGCTAGGCACAGAGCCACCGTGATAGACTAAATCCTTCTTATATAGCCGACATAGCCCTAGAATAAATCCCTATTACATTAAGAGGAGACCCTTAACTAACAGTAGGACAGTGGTGGATTGCGAGAATGTGAAATCAATAATAATAATTACGAGCTGGATTCGAATTTGCATCTCCTAGAATATCGCGATCCTGACAATAGCTCAGGACTGCTAATTTCGATAACATATTGCTCCTAAATGCGACATAGCATCAGGCCTGTATTCCCTGAAGGGGTAGGCAGCGGGTGTATACACACCCACGGTTCGCCAGCTATGTTTATAGTCCCACGTAATAGGGGGCGAGCCTATATATTGACGTCTACCGGGCACATTTCCAAACACCGGGCTGCTACTGAGTATTTTTCTTTTTACGAAAAATCTCAATAAAGTTGGCCGACCTGTTTTTTTATTTTTTTTATTTTAGGTGGGCAAAAATGTCCTACCGCACACTCCGCTGCCCGGGGAGACAACGGTGTAGTGTGGGGCTCTCACCAACTAAAAACCCTCCGTGCGCCTCCACCCGCCCTTGCTACGGCGGATCACGAGTACCGCGTTGTTTTGACCGCGATCCGCAGGCGGCAGCCCCTTCGGGCACCCTCTCTTGAGCGACGCCTCGCGCACTTGGGCGTCGCACCTTCGCGGTAGGTTTCTGCGGACGGCAGGGTACTCCCCGACCCCACCGTCCGCAGCCTCGGCTAGGGCGGCATCAGGCGCAGGTAAGGGCGCGCACGCCGCCCCGCGCGCCGGCGGCGAATCTGGTCCGTGAAGGAGGATTCCTCCCGGGCCCTCTCCGCCACCTCCTTCCGCGAGATGACAGCCTCGCAGAAGGCGGCGACCGCGGTCCAGGCCCTGTCACTGCCTACCATCGCTCGCGCAACGGCCGGCAGCGACAGGTCCACGCCTATGACTGCAACGAGTTCCCGGCGCTGCACATCCCAGGCCGGGCACGACTCGAGCGTGTGCTGCGCCGAGTCCTCGTCGCAGCCGCAGTGGTGACAGCCTGGGGTCGTCTCCCTCCTAGCGATCATGTGCAGGTATTTGCCGAAGCAACTATGCCCCGACAAAACCTGCACCAACCGGAAGGTGAGGACCCCGTGCTGCCGCCCTGCCCATTCTTCCAAGATCGGCTGGAGCGCCCCCACGGTCCAGAAACCAGCCCGGGGCGTCTCCAGCCGAGACTTCCACTTTAGGACGTTGGCGCGGTGGGCATCTTCCCGCCACGATGACATTGCGCTCGGCGAGGGGCGGCTGCCCCCCGCCCGCGCCGTCGACGCCCGTCGATAGACGTTGGCGAGCATCTCCGCCTCCAGATCCCACGGGGGGATTCCGGCCAACGCACAGGCTGCATCGGGCGAGACCGTGCGGTACCCGCGTATTGCCCTGACTGCTACGACCCTCTGTGGACGCCACAGAAGGGCCCTATCGCGAGCGGCCAGGGGCTCCGCCCACACGGGTGCGCCGTACAGTGCCATCGACCGTACTACCCCCGCGTAGAGTCGTCGACACGCGAGACTCGGTCCGCCCAAATTCGGCATCAGTCGCCCGAGGGCGGACGCCGTGCCGACGAGCTTTGGCGCAAGACGGCGGAAGTGCTCGTCAAAGTGCCACCGTCCATCCAATACCAGGCCCAGATATTTGATGTGGGCCTGGATTGGCAAGCCCACACCGTTGACCGTTATCGAGGCGCTGGAGGGCGGGCCCCGTCGGCACCCATGGAAGAGTAGGGCCTCTGACTTTTCAAGGGCCACCCTAAGCCCCAGCGCCTCGATCCGCCTGACCACCTCCGCGGTACCTGAGGTGGCCAGCGTTGCCGCCTCCTCGAGGGTCCAGCCCCGGGCTGTGACGAGCGTATCGTCTGCGTAGCAAATTACGCCCAGCCCGGGGGGGAGCCGGCTACGGAGGACCCAGTCGCAGCCGATGTCTCACAGGAGCGGCCCAAGAACCGAACCCTGCGGGACGCCGCACGACATAGCCCTCCTTACAACGTCCCCTTCCCGGTCCACGAAGAGGACGCTGCGGCCGTCGAGGTAGTCTGCCACTAGCCGCCTTAGGTAGAGGGGCACTCCATGGTACCGAAGTGCCTTCTTGATGCAGCCGAATGGCAGACTATTGAAGGCGTTGGCGATGTCGAGCGACACCGCCAACAGCACATCCCTCGAGGTGACGGCCTCCGCAGCCGCGGCCTCCAGGCGCAGATTGGCGTTGACCGAAATCCAAACTGGGCGTCGGACAGGTCGGGGCCGACCGCTCCTAGGTGCCAGACGATGCGGGCAGCGACTACCCGCTCGAGGAGTTTGCCCACCTCGTCCAGCAACACGATGGGCCTGAAGGCCGAGACTGTATTCGGAGGCCGTCCCGGCTTCGGCAGGAGCACGAGCTTCCCCTCCTTCCAGCAGTCAGAGAACCGTCCGGACACCAGGCAAGCGCCGAACAGTCCCCCGAGGCGGGGTTCAAGGTGGTCGAGGACCAGGGCCAGCACTCGGGCGGGAACCCCGTCCGGCCCGGGGGCGGCGCCTCTCCGCATAAGCTGGCCGACCTGTGCTGATCAGCAGTCGCTCACGCTACCAATGCACCACAGAGGTGACATTGTGAATATTAATAAAAATATATGGGTATCTTCAGAGACGTGCTCTAACAAACAGACAGACAGACAGCCAATCAAAGACAGTAATATTATTCTGTTTCCGAGTCTTTGGACATACCTATAACTATGATCTCCAACTTCTGAACCTTCTTCGTCATCACTCTCCGTTTCAGTTCTTTCGACAATGTCTTCTATCTTTAAAAGTGTATGATCCCAATGAATCCTTACTGGTTTTAAATATTTATCTAAGAACCAACCGCAGTTCTCGGGCTGAAGTTTTACGCATAATGGATCCGTTGCATTAAGCCACGTGGAGTTTACGAAAATAGTTCGTAAAATTTTCTGATTTGTGATATCCAGCATGGTGGTATGGAGTTGGGAGTCGAAGCCTTTTATTTATATAACATTGTATTTAAAGTTTTTTCTTTTACGAAAAGCTAACTGCTGTATTAAACACAGTTTTTAAAAGTTTCATCATTAAAATCAATTAAATCTTTTTTCTATTCTGAACAATAAAAAATTTCCTATATATCTTCGTGAACGTTTTAACTTTCTCTTTCCTAGGGACAAACATTGCCGTACTAATTCTTCTCTTCTTCAAGAACCACACATCTTCACGCTAGGGAAGAAAGATCGGTAGGATAGCTCAGTGGCTTAGAGCACTTCCCCGGATTGGAAAAGAGGCGGGTTCGATTCCCGCTCCTACTAAAAATCTCTTTTACCTTATTCACAAATAATTTATACTTTAAAAAGTAGCGGAGCGTGTCAATTGCTAAAAAATATAGATCTAAAATCTTTAATTTAATTTTAATTCAATAATCAGACCGGTGCAAAATGCTAGTATCGATTTACCTTTTATACCTGGCTACCCGAGAGTTGTGACCGGAAAATAATAGGCAACCTAACGTTTGCATATTCTATGGGCTTCATACTTTCGATTGGTATAGAATTTGTCTAAAAATCAAACCGGTGAAATGATTAAAAAATAAATCTTTTTTAATTATTAATTAATCATATCCTGGACTGCAATTTGTTAGGCAACCCATGTGCAATATATTTATTGACATATTCAATTAAATATAAAATACGTTTCAACAAATAAACATCTCGGTGAAGGTCGTTTTATATCGGATCTTAGACTATAGCTCCTAGCGCATAAAAGAGCTGATGCAAAATATACCTTGCTAGATTCTGTTTGCGACTTCGTCCGCATAGACTTTATTATTAATGGTTAACTATTTTGGCGATAATGGCTTAC
Organism: Leucoma salicis; assembly: GCA_948253155.1. NCBI lineage: Eukaryota > Metazoa > Arthropoda > Insecta > Lepidoptera > Erebidae > Leucoma > Leucoma salicis. Next base: position 2,781,546 of record OX411820.1, on the reverse strand, counting down.
ACATAAAATATAGATATATATGCTGTCGCGGGCTTTTTTGTAGGACTATTTAAAATAAACATTTCCATTATACATTATGTGGAACTTTAACGTGCGTCTGCCGTGTTTGGCCGGCTTTAGAATTGTCCCACCCCTCTCCACCCATGGGAGTCGTAAGAGCCGACTGAGGGAATGCCGGGGGATTGGGCAGCAGCACTCCCTCGAGTATTAACAACATCCACTGCGATCGCCAACCCGCCTGCCAAGCGTGGCGATTACGGCACTATCCCCCATATGAGCGAAACACATGTTGTGGCGTTCTCTTGGGGAGGCCTATGTCCAGCAGTGGACTTCGAAAGGCTGATGGATGGATGGATGGATGGATGGAACTTTAACGATTTTTGCAGTGCAAGCCAGAATAGCTCGCGGATGGCCGAATTTTTCCCTACTTACTTGACACTTATCGTTATATTTTGGACAATTCACACAATATCTTTATAAATTATAGCCTATGTATTATTCTGATGTATAAGCTATATTATTGTAAAGTTTCAGTAAAATCCATTTAATCATTGCAGAATATAGATAGAAAGTATTATATTAAATAGATTAACGACGGCGGCGGAACCGCGGGAAAAGGCTAGTAATATAATAAATGCAAAAAGACGGATCTATTCTTATTAGATGCCATCGTCACGTTGTTTTCATTACGATCATTAACTGTAACATTATTTATATAATAGAGTAGGTAAGTATATATTCATCATCGACGTATTATTCATTTAAAACGCAGAGCACGACGCTCGCGTGTTGAGCTCGTTAAATGAGATCAGAGTACTTACAGTAGCACAAAATAAATAGGTAAGATGTGTTGGACAGTGTCTATGCCTAATTCAATATTAAATTTACAGATTAACTAGCCTTTGTCCAACACAAACCCTAGTTTTGAGTTGAAGATTACGATTAAGATTAAGATTAAGTTGAAGATTATTGATTATTATTAACTTAGAATAATAACGCTGTTACCAATTGCTATCAGCTATCAGGTAGGTCGCGGCTCGCCTGCCACTATTAGAAACAACTAGCTTTTGCCTGCGGCTGGGTTTGTAGATTATATCTCCGGTTCTCGATATAGTAGCAGGATATAAAGTATACCAGTTTTTAAGTCCAATAAAGAGCTATCAAATACAACAAGTTGTATCATTATCCGTTCAGCAGTTTTTGCGTGATGCGCAAATACACAAATAGACAAAAAATAGACTAAAAAAATGTTTTGTGTTCAGACACCCCTATATAAGCCTAATACAGTTGTTTTTTTCTCAAATATCTTAAATGTAAAGGCCACAGCTCTGTTACAGCTTTTTATTAGTTGGATAAAATATGATTGCTTAGTAGATATATTTTTGTCGAAGAGAGTTTGCGAAATGATGACACATGTTATTTTTAAGGACGGATTTATTTATGCGGCAGTAAAGTAAAAAAATAACTTAATACAATTAGCGATTACATAATTTAAGTCTATACAAAGTGAATTATTCTTATTTTCCTCGTCGATTACATATTACTGGTTGTTCTGCATGGATTCGATGAGTCGTCTGTACACAATTTCGGGAGCTTTGGTCGAGAATTGGAAGTCCAAGTTGCTGAAATGTTCATCGGCGACCTTGTGCGTTTCCTTTACGTTAGGGAGCTCCTGCTCAAGTCTGGCAACATCTTTAGGGTGAGCCAACCAGTCTTCCTCACTGTAGAACAGAGTTACAGGCGCCTGGACATTCCGTACTTCATATTTAGGCGGTTGCTCACTTCCATATACTCTCTGATTGATCTTAGCGCCGTAATCGTATCTTTGGAACTCTTGCGACGCGACACCTTGGCTGTAGTGCTTGACCACCTTGGTAGAAGTTCCAGCTGGCAAATGACGCATCGCTACTAATAGCGTCTCAGTGTCAGGATCTTCTGCAGGGAATCCAGCCATAACAAAGTTTATATGCGAAGCTACTTTTTTGCAACCAGTCTCTTTCTCCAATAAAGATCCGCCGAGAGTGTGGATCAGGTCCTTGTTGGGAGCAAAAGGACCTTTTCCGAACTGATGTTGAAGTATGTTGCTGAGTTTGCTAGTAGGGGCGATCATGCGGATCATTGGGCTGCGCACGTTCGTCATGTAGACCATTGGAGACAAAGCGTACATCATGATGATCTTGTCGTTATATTCGGGGCGAGCGGCGGTGAGTGCGAAGAAAGTAGTGGTTCCCAAAGAGTGACCAATGTAGTAGAGCTTTTCTTGGTTCGTCGTCTGCAGAGCATAGTCAATCATTGCGGGCAGGTCGTGGAGAGCAATGTCGTCAGTGCAGTATTGCCAAAAGTCGGAAATAGCGGGGCTCTTGCTGACATGGTGCTGAGAGTATTTATTGCCGCGAGCGTTACCAAGCCATACGTCATAACCAGCATCAGAGAGCATGTAGGCGAGGGACTTTTGTGGTCCCATTATTAGCCAGTCATCAGCGCTACCAAGAATACCGTGCATCAGGAATACAACGGGTCTCTTCTGGACATCACGTGTCTGCTTCTTAGGAGGAATGCGGAAGACTGTGAGTACATAGCCATCATCAGTCTTGACTCTGTATTCCTCTACGGGGTATAGGTGTTTCTGTGCCAGCTGGGTAGCGTTGAGTAGACTGTCTTCATAAACATTGTTCTGTTGCTGTGCAAGATCGAAAGCTTGGTGAAGTTTCATCTTCTCCTCTTCGGTAATGTGCTTCATGGAATTTTGGGCTTCGGTAAAAATCTTCTGAATGTCTTCCTTATCTTGAAGGGATATTTTAGGACCAACAGCCATTTTCAAGCCCCTCCATTGGACTTGCTCGCTGCTTGAAGTCATGTCATTTTCTTGATCAGATTGCTGAGATGATTCCCATTTCTGGCTGCCTGTTCGTGACGATTTCACATTGTTATAGTAGTTTCTCTTTTCCTGGGACTCTTGGGAGCTTTGATGACTCTCACTGGAGGAAGATGAGTGGTGAGACTTCTGTTTCTGAGAAGCCCATGACGATTGCCAAGTTGGGTTCGGCTTATCCTGAGGTTGCTGTTCCTGAGATTGCTGTGCCGAGGACTGGTACTGACTCTGTTGGGACAGGCCTTGATATGACTGTAACTGTGGCTGTTGTTGTTCACCACTGTTTTGGGGTCGACTCCACTGTTGGCCCTGGGTTGGCTGGACACGTTGCTGCTGCTCGTTTTGTTCAGAGCGATTTTGATCGTAATCTCCCTGCTGGCCCTTGTGGTTCTTGCTTCCTGAGTGGTGAGTTCTAGGCTGTCTTTGAGACTGGTAGTCTAGTTGCCGGATATCAAGATCGTCTAGTTGACGGTTATGATGCTTGAAGATACTAGCGGTGATACCGTGGATGAGAGCGAAGCAGACTAACACTGGAAGCACCTTCATGTTGTCTGTTTGCCTTGTATGTTGATGTTAGAGATGTGTCTATTTTTATATGCTTTTTTTTGACGAATCAGTGGTATGAATGTACAGCGGAGGGGATTTCTTCGTGCGTTATGACGACTATGTAAGTGCAGTGTAAGCAGAATTACAATGTTCGTGAGTAAAGTATAACAATGCAATATTGCTAACCCATACTTATTATTTATCTATATATTATAAGTTTAAATACTTTTTTGTTTGTCTATTATCAACTTAATATATCTTTATGCTCGTAATGGCGTAGTATCGTAATTAGTACGCTAGTATTTGCTTATGATTTAATCCTATTTTAAATATCCTTTCCTTATTATCCTTCGTATAGATGAAGGATAATAACGAAAGGATATATTCTTATCCCCTTCCATAGACTTGGCGACGCGATAGTGATGCCGCTGGTATTGATAGCGTTTAAAGGCTACGGTAATCACTTACTTGCCATCAGGTGGGCCGTGTGCTTATGGGCCACCCGCGTAGTGTAAAAAATGGGAACGTGAAAATTAATCTGTGGATTATCTAACGTCACCAGGAGCAAGTAACTAAATGCGGGAAGCATACTATGACCAAACTGTGAATTATTATGTTTTTTATAACTAATATAAAATATATATGAGTGAAACCACGAGGTGTAACATAAGTAATATATAAACTAATAAGCAAGCAGAAAAACTAGTTAATTAACAAATCGAAAGCAGTGATGGCTTAGTGGTTACTAAATACTGCATTAGACAGCGGTATCGTGTTCTTTATTCAGTCCGAAATCGAAAGATTGCAAAGAAATTCTTATTTCTGTCCGTGTAGTGACGGACTAAAAATACAAGTGTCACCACCCCATACTTTCCCACGGGTGTCGTATGAGGCGACAAAGGGAAGTAAGCAATTATCATCCATTGCATGACTGGTGGTAGGGCTGGGTACCAAGTGAGAGTACTCACTTGGTAGGTATAGGGCCCGAGCGGGTTGGTACCACCATCTCCCGTGTGACCGACCATGAAGCACATCGTTGCGTTTTGGCTGTAGCAGGAGACAGCCGTTTATTCTTTCATTTCATATCGGTGAAATGAAATGGTGAGCAGCGGCTTGACAATGCTCTTCTCGGTATAGTTGAGTTCATGAGCGACGGTTACCATTTACCACCAGATGGGCCGTGACTCATCTGCCACAATAAAAAAAAGAAAGGAAAGCTTTTCGAAATGATATTTTTTTTAAGAATAAATTTTAGTGCTAGAGCCTAACATCAATGGGCCGGCTCTATTGGGAAGTACCACCCTCTCACAAAAGATCGGTGTGAAACAATGGTAGCTCCCACCGTTGTGTTTCGTATGGTTAGTGAGTGCGCTGGAGGCCTAATTCTCCTTCATATCCTCTCATTATTATCCTTCCTATCCTCTCCTTATTATCCTTCTTATCCTCTCATTAGTATCCATCCTATCGTCTCCTTATTGATGGCGACGTGTGAGTATACTTCTGGTTTACTAGCGTCTATAGGCTACTGTAACCTCTTTCTATCAGGTGGGCCGTATAATAAATAAATAAATAAATAATTATTCACGGACATTTCACACAACGTCCTCTGGTCCCAAACTAAGTTTAACGCTTGTGCTATGGGCACCAGATTACGGATATAATACATTATATTACTCTTTTTTGTAAATACCTACATATAATAGATAGAAAACACCCAGACGCAGTAGAAATATCTGTGTTCATCACACAAATAATAATATTGTCCTGAGTGGGAATCGAGCCCACAACCTCTCGTGCACGGAAGTCGGTTACACTACCGAATACGTCACGAGGACTGTTCGTACCCTCGTTGCATAAAAGATAATGAATGAAACATAGTGAGATAACGTTCATTGGTCTATTAAATCGAAAGCAGTGGCAGTTTAGTGCCTGGTCACTAAATACTGAATTAGACAGTGGTATCAAACTTTTTCGTAAAAAGAAAAATTCTCAGTAGCAGCCTGGAGATTGGAATGTGCCCGGTAGACGGCAATAGGCTCGCCCCCTATCACGTGGGACTTAAATATAGCTGCCGAACCGTGGCGTGTAATACACCTCTACCTACCCCTTTTTTTTTTTTTTTTGTTTAGGCGGGAAAAAATGTTCCTAACCGCACACCCCGTCGCTCGGGGCAACGAACAGGGTAGTGTGGGGCCTTCACCCAACGTGAAATCCTTCTCAATCTTAGAGGAGATACTCATGTCCAACAGTGGGACAATGATGATGATGATGTTGGAGAATAAAATAAATCCAAAACTAGTATCTACATCTATGTTCTATCTCTTAGAAAAAAAAAAACAGCATCACGCCTGTATTGTTATTGTACCCACGATTCGCCAGCTGTTTGAATCCCACGTAATAGGGGGCGAGCATATTGACGTCTACCGGGCACATTTCCAAACTCCGGGCTGCTACTGAGAATTTTTTTTTTTTTTAGGAAAAATCTCAATAACATTGCTCGACCCGGGGATCGAACCCGAGACCTCATAAGCAGCAGTCGCTTACACTACCGCTGCACCACAGAGGCAGTTTTATCTCTTAGATCTTATCTTTAGTTCCTTACTAATATTATAAATGCGAAAGTGGGTTTGTTTGTTTGTTCCGCTTTCATGCCGTAACTACTGAACGAATAATCATGAAATTTTGCTTACAGACAGTTTGGAGTCCAGAAAAGGACGTAGGCTACTTTTACATGCATAGCATCACGCCTGTATTCCCCGAAGGGGTAAGCAGAAGTGTAATACACACCCACGGTTCCTCCGCTTCCATCCGCTATCCACATTATGAAATTAATTTTAAATTCAACATATTGACTATTTTTCTTAGTAACACTTGCATCATCAAGACGAATCTAATAACATATAATTTATCGAAATCGGTTGAGCCGTTAAATATTAGTTACGAGCGGAACGGCCTACCTGCACGTCTTCCATCATTCCATCCATCAGCCTTTTAACGTCCACTGCTAGACATAGGCCTCCCCAAGAATGGGGGATAGTCCGTAATTGCCACGCTTGGCAGGCGGGTTGGCGATCGCAGTGGATGTTATTAATACTCGAAGGAGTGCGGTTGCCCACTCCCCCGGTATTCCTCAGTCGGCTCTTACGACTCCCATGGGTAGAGAGGGGTGTGACAATTCTAAAGCCAGCCCCACACGCTCACCACGCTTCCATCATTAGCAATAGAAAAAAAGACAAAAAAGCCCAGTGGAGTTCGACAGAGCCGTAAGCAGTCGCAATCTCTTATGCACGGAGATTTTCTCACGATGTTATTCTTCACCTAGAAGTAGAAATAGTTTGTGAACGAATACATTACGTCAAGGTGTGTCGACTGCATCGGTGGTGCAGCGGTAGTGTATGCGACTGCTGATCATGAGGCCTCGAGTTCGCTCCCCGGGTCGGGCAGAGTTATTGAGCTTTTTCGTAAAAAGAAAAATTCTCAGTAGCAGCCCGGAGTTTGGAAATGTGCCCGGTAGACGGTAATAGGCTCGTCCCCTATTACGTGGGACTTAAACATAGCTGGCGAATGGTGGGTGTGTAATACACCTCTGCCTACCCCTTCGGGGAATACATGCGTGATGCTATGTTTTTTTTTTATGTATGTTTGTGTGTGGTTTTATGTGAGTTCTCAACCTCGGATTGCGTCCTACTCAATTCCCCTCTTTTAGCCGTCCTTGTTTCCAGCATTGTTCTATCACTGCCAGTAACTATAATTTAAGCTCAATACTAGAGGTACTTTACTATAGTTGTGGAGCCTTGCTATCCCAGCATGAATGGGCTTGATCGGAGAAGTACCACCCTCTCACAAAAGATCAGCGTGAAATAACGTTAGATAATTCCATTGTTGTGTTTCGTATGGTGAGTGAGAGCGTCAGAGGCCCAAACCCCGTCCTTATCCTCTTCATCTTATCTTTCCTACCTTCTTCCGATTATTCCTTCACTTTCAATAATTTCATTGGAGTTGGCGACGAGTGATGCCTCTGGTGATGCTACCGTCTATATGCTACGGTAACCGCTTACCATCAGGTGGGCCGTGTGTCTCTTTGCCACTCGCGTAGTATAAAAATAATAATATTTTACACAGAAATGTGCTGATAGGTAATTAATATATCAATTGAAGTGTCTGTTTGCAATTACTAATTAACAGCTTTTTTTTTAGCTTATTAAATTTTATAAGTTACCTAAGACCAATTGATGTGAAACATCTAATGTGGAGGGAGGGTGAAATCGGCTGTTAGCGTGGCGACGCTTTTATTTTACTTGTCCCGTTCAAATCTTGCAAGTTAAATTTGACACAATTCCCGGTTTCTGATTGAGCTGAAATTTTACACGCATATGTATATCACGTGACAATGCAATATTATGATGACATGGAGCTGATCTAATGATGGAGCTGGAAGGTGGACATAGAAACTCTATAATGAAACGCCGCAACCCCATCGAGTTTGGGCTCGTATGATTCGTCTTAAGGAGTACTTTGTGTCTAGATGATACCCAGGGTCTGATAATGGAGCTGGAAGGTGGACATAGGAACTCTGTAATGAAACGACCCAAACCCATCGAGTTTATTCTGGTTTGATTCGTCTTAAGGAGTACCTACTTTGTCAAGGTATGATAATTTTATTTCTACAAATAATTTCAATGTTTTCACATCTGGTAGACGTCCCGCGACGAATAGTATTTAAAAATTTTTGTATCTATCTACAGTTTTATAAGTACCTACCTATCTACTTTGCGATAAAACCAAGAAGTGCAAAGACAGTGGTATCGAGTTGGATCCGGAGGCCAAGGTTCAGACCTCGAGATTTTTCGAAATTGTCTGTGTATATTTGTGTACAATTTATCACTGCTCGGTAAAGGAAAACAACGTATGAAAACCTGCATGCCTGAGAGATTGACTCGAGTTCTTGTGAAGTCTGCCAACATGAATTGGGCCAGCATGGTGGACTATGGCCTAATCCCTCTCACCATGAGAGGAGACCCATGCCCAATAGTGGGACAGGAAAAGGGCCAAAAAAAAATCTACTTTTAAAATACTAAACTTTGCCCGCGACTTCACTGCAGCCAAAAGCTAGTTTTTCGGTTATATCTCAGGTTCCCGATATAGTAGCGGGATAAAATGTATACCTACTAGTTTTTTAGTCTAATCAGGGCCTTTCAAATAAACAAAAAAGCATCAAAATCCGTTCAGTAGTTTTTGCGCGATGTGTGAACAAACAAACAGATAAACAGACAAAAATTCATAATTTTTTTTTTTTGTGTTTTGGCACTCCTATATAGTCTATTATAGTAATTTTTTCGCCAATATCTTAAATGTACAGACACAGCTCTGTTACAGCTTTATAATAGTATAAAAGAATAACAAACGGGTGCAGAACACAAACCCTAGCGTCATAGCCCAGTCAGTGATATTGTGTTTGGGTCACGTTACATAGGTTATGGGACCCGGGCGGGTGGCGAGGCGGTTACCGTAGCCTGTAGACTATAGCAACACCAGAGGCTATACTCCCGCATCGCCATCTCCAAGGAATAGGTGTATAGGAAGGAAAATAAGAAAAGTATAGCGAGAGGATTTGGGCCTCTGGCGTTCTCTCTCACCATACGGAACAACGCCAGGGGTACCTACAGTTGTTTCACACTGATCTTCTGTGTGGAACCGATCCATTTATGCTGGAATAATCAAGGCTCCACCACTAGGAGCTGCTCAGCATTGCTTTTAGCGGATGAGTAACGATAGGACAGCTATTTCCATCTACAATCATAACTATTGAGGAGGTCCACTTCACACCCGCTCGGGACTGATAACAAGTGAGTACTACCACTTGTATATCTGGATATACAATGAGAATGTGGAAGGATGTAGGTACTGGGGGAGACCGAGACTAACCTACCTAGACCAAATGGTCATGTGTTGAAGAAAGGTGGAACCAGGAGCCTCCGAAACCGGTGCGCGTATGTAATTATGAATGTTGAGGAAGCGAGAGAGCCTTTTGGCATTCTGTTCTCTCTGCCTACCCCGCAAGGGAGATGGCGTGATGATAAGTAAGTAAGTACTTCCACTTGGTAACCCAACGCTGTCTGGTCCTTTTTTAGGTAAGGTGAAAAAAAATATACATAATCACACAGCCCGTCGTTTCGAGGCAACGAACAGAGTAGAGCACACCCCTCTAAAAAAACTACTAAACTATGTGACATTACTTCAGTGGTTACCTGGCCCCTTAGTCGCCTCGTACAGCACTCACTGCATATAACGGAGTGGTTTCCCGGAGTTTGGAAATGAGCCCAGTAGACCTCAATAGGCTCGCCCCCTATTACGTGGGACTTAAACATAGCTGGCGAACCGTGGGTGTGTAATACACCTCTGCCTACCCCTTCGGGGAATACAGGCGTGATGCTATGTGGCACTTGTATTCTTAGTCCCTCACTACTGTCAGATTATGGGAGGTACTTTCCCGGTCGGCCGGTTATTATCCTTCCTATCCTGTCGTAAGTATCTTTCCTGTCCTTGTTCCTTTCCACCTCCTTTCCTTAGAGATGGCAACATGCGAGTGATGCCTCTGCGTCTATAGGCTACGGTAACTACTTACCATCAGGTGAGCTGTATGGTTATTTGCCACCCATCCATCCATCCCTCCCTCAGCCTTTCAACGCCCACTGCTGGACATAGGCTTCCCCAAGAGAACCTCACAACGAGCGGTCTCATCATGGGGGATAATGCCGTAATCGCCACGCTTGGCAGGCGGGTTGACGATCGCAGTGGATGTTGTTAATACTCGAGGGAGTGCTGCTGCCCACTCCCCCGATGTTCCTCAGTCGGCTCTTACGACTCCCATGGATGGAGAGGGATGGGACAATTCTAAAGCCAGCCCCACACGGCCGGTATTTGCTACCCACGTAGTATAAAAAAAAATACGTACCTTAGAACATATTTCATGTGACCTGGTTATCAGACACATGTTTCAAATTATTTCGTAACTACATTTTGCTGAACGAACATGTTTATATTAGTTTGGACTTTGTGTTGTACTTTTGCTATGTATCAAATAGCATTTAAAACGTTTCAGTATTATTGAGTCATACCTACGCGTATTCATTTATCAAAAGAGATAGGTTAGATGAAAAAAGAAACTGCTATGCCAAGGTCTGGAGTTCGAATTCAAGTGTTATAAAGTCTATGGGTACTACATCCATAGACTTAGAATATTAGGTTTATGGTAGTACCACAATAACAGTAATCGATTAAAATCTTCTTTTAGCGTGGTATGCATATTTTTAGATGAGATAAAATCTTTGGTCTCGCGACACCGTTACGAGACGCAGCTTTAGTGTGTGCATTGGAAATTAAATTTGACACACTTCCCGGTTTCCGATTGAGCTGAAATTTTACACCCATATGTATATCGCGTGACAATGCAATATTATGATGACATGGAGCTGATCTGATGATAGAGCTGGAAGGTGGACCTAGGAACTCTATAATGAAACGGCGCAACCCCATCGAGTTTGGGCTTGTATGATTCGTCTTGATGAGTGCTTTGTCTCTAGACGGTATCCAGGGTCTGATATGGAGCTGGAAGGAGGCCACAGTAACTATGTAACAAAAAGACCCGAACCCGTCATGTTTATATTCGTTTAATTCGTCTTAAGGAGTACTTTGTCAAGTTATGATCATTTTTTTAATGCCTGAATGAATAATTTTGATTTAAAAGTTTTAATTTAAGATCGAACAATGAATTTGGATATCTAAAAATAACAACTGTTTGTTTTTAGTTTTAAGTTTTCACTTTTGTCGGCAGTCCTAAGACTGCTTTGAATTAAAAACAGTCTTAGGACTGCCGACATTCAGGCATTAAAAAAAAAATTATCATAACTTGTACACACAGTACTCCTTAAGACGAATTAAACGAATTTAAACTTGATGAGTTCGGGTCGTTTCATTACATATGTAGTTACTGTGGCCTCCTTCCAGCTCCATATCAGACCCTGGATACCATCTAGAGACAAAGTACTCGTCAAGACGAATCATACGAGCCCAAACTCGATGGTGTTATGTCGTTTTATAACGGAGTTCCTATGGCCACCTTCTAGCTCCATCATCAGACCCTGGATACCATTTAAAGACAAAGTACTCGTCAAGACGAATCAAACGATTCCAAACTCGATGGGGTTGCGTCGTTTCATTATAAGAGTTACTGTGGCCACCTTCCAGCTTCATCCTCAGACCCTGGATACCATCTAGAGACAAAGTACTCGTCAAGACGAATCATACAAGCCCAAACTCGATGGGGCCGTTTCATTATAGAGTTCCTAGGTCCACCCTCCAACTCCATCATCAGATCAGCTCCATGTCATCATAATATTGCATTGTCACGTGATATACATATGGGTGTAAAATTTCAGCCTAATCGGAAACCGGGAAGTGTGTCAAATTAAATTTCCAATGCACACACTATAGCTGCGTCTCGTAACGGTGTCGCGAGTCCAGAGATTTTATCTCATCTAAAAATATGCGTACCGCGCTAAAAGAAGTTTTCACTTCAAAAATATAGCGATTAATTGAAAACCTTCACACAATTTTTCAATATTAAATTTTTTTGGTTCAGGCAGAAAAGGTGCAGTTTGAATCGGTTATACATTTTACACACGCAACTATGTCTTCATTATCTCGTACACTTATCAGATTATCCTTGGAATTTTTACCATCTCCACAGTATTTTCGTCATTGGGTTTTTTTAAAAGGCAACACCAGCACTAGTAAATAATCCCTGTATTAGAATGGCGAAAGAGTTTACAAAAATATAATTTAATAGATACAATGTATGTACGCTCAGATTCAGAACAACCATTTGTAGATTACATAAAGAATTGTCCTGCGTGGAAATCAAACCCACAGCACTCAGCCCAGAAGGACGGCATCGTTTAGTCTCAGTCACTCAATGTGGTAGAAGTAAAACAAACACAAAAAGTTTTGTCCGTGTGGTGACGGACTAAGAATACAAGTGTCACCACCCCATTCTTCCCACGGGTGTCGTATGAGGCGACTAAGGGAAGTAAGCAATTATCACCCATTGCATGACTGGTGGTAGGGCTGGGTACCAACTGGGAGTACTGACTTGCTATCGGGCCCAAGTGGGTTGGTACCACCATACCCCGTGTGACCGGCCATGAAGCACATCGGTGTGTTTTGTTTGCAGCAGGAAATAGCCGTTCATTTTTTCATTTCATATTTGTGAAATGAAATGGTGAGCAGCGGCTTGACAATACTCTCGGTACAGTTGAGTCCATAAGGCGACGGTTATCATTTACAATATCAGGTGGGCCATGGGTCGCCACTATAGGCAATAAAAAAAACTTCTTACCACTACAAAAATGGTGAACTGCTCACCATTCACAAGCATGTGGCTTGTTCTGAGTATTGCTGAGTCCATTAGCGGCGGTTACCACTTAATCAATCAGCTCGGCAGCCGGCATAAGCATTTAAATAAAAGAATAAAACACCGTTAGCTTGCTAACTTCGAGCTGATACTGAGAATTTATTGACGTAAAACCTAATAACTCAGGAATCGAACCCAAGACCTCTTGATCCGATAACTAACGATAGATCCATCCATCCATCCATCCATCAGCCTTTTAACGTCCACTGCTGGACATAGGCCTCCCCAAGAGAACGCCACAACGAGCGGTCCTGTGCCGACCGCATCCAACGGCTCCCCGCAGCTTTGACCAGATCATCGGTCCATCTGGTGGGGGGCCGTCCCACGCTGCGCCGTCCGACACGTGGTCGCCACTCGAGAACCCTTCGTCCCCAACGGTTATCGGTTCGTCGAGCGATGTGGCCTGCCCATTGCCACTTCAGCATGGCAACCCGGCGGGATAGATCACAAAGTATATAATTGAACTAAGTGGGAATGATACTTCTAATTTTAGTCTTGGAAAGGCAGCACCTTTACATACATATTGTCACGCCTTTTTCCCGTAGGAGTAGGCAGAGACCACTTATGTCGACTTGCTACGATCCTGACACACATCTTTCGCTTCATCTACTTTCCTCAGCGCTTTCATTTTTATTTTATTTTCAACCCAGTATGAGTACGTAAATGGTCGAGAGATGGCGTTTTAACATTACCTACAGTTATGGCAAATTAAATTCCTACTATTCGTTTCAACTTAGAAAAAATACCGACAATAAACATCAAAAAACTCAACAAACAAACTTGTATAGCTATAATGCTTCATCAACAATTTAAATAAATTGAAACTACATTTTTATGTTAAAATATAAAATTGCATTATATTGCTTGCTTGTAACTTTTAACGCGAATAAGTTATGTCGAAACGCTTTGTAATCGATTTAACAAAAATTAATGGTAATTTTGACGTCAATTTCCGAACTCGAAACATGAAAGGTGCTTATAACTCGTTTGTTTTTATGCCATGATAGGTATAGTCAAGTATGTTTGCTAATGGCCTAAAAGTAGATAGTAGGTGTCATCACCCAATTTTATTTCACAGCTAACGTAAGATCTTATCAAAGAAGATTTCTTCTTTTATACTACGTGGGGCACCTGGTGGTAAGCGGTTAACATAGCCTATAGACGCTAGCAACACCAGCGGCATCACTCGCGCGTCGCCATCTCCAAGGAATGGTATGAGAGATGGAGAGAAAGGATAACAATAAGGAAAGGATAGGAAGAATAATAAGGAGAGAATAGGGAAGGGTTTTGTGCCTCCGACGCTCTTAATCACCATACGAAACACGGCGGTAGGAGTATCTGCTGTTCTTTCACGCTGATCTTCTACTTCCCCGATCAAGCCAATTCGTGCTGGAATATGCAAGGCTCGACCATTAACAAATTCAAATAAAGCCCTACGTCAATCCGACCACTGATCAGTGTATAGTATTTTTTATTCATCCCCAATCCATTACCCTCCCACTATTAGGCGTAGATCTCCTTTCCAACCAATGAAGTAATGTACAGCTCCAGTGGTCCACCAATACAGGCGGAGGGACGGCACACGGCGGGTTTATGTAGTGGGGGAGAGATCATACTACCCTATTCGTTGCCCCGAACGACGGGGTATGTCGTTAACAAAAAAAAAAATAGTCTCCTCTCCGTATGGAAATGTATATATGTATATGATGGATGTATATTTATCATGCACGCCCTGTGCGGCTTGACAAACCTCTCCTTCGAGAATATCTCTCAGGTAAGCAGATACATATATATTTTATATAGAACAGCGCAGGGTAGAACGACTTTCTACCAGGTGGACTAACGAGCTATTCAAACAGGATTGCTAGTTGATGTGCTCACTTGGGGAGGTCTATGTTCAATAGTGGACGACGATAGGCTGATAGAGGTTGCAGGTTGCCTCACTATGTTTTACCATCGCCGTGCAATGATTAGTACCTAAAAAATACAGGTATATTAAACACAAAGTGAAACATGTGAAATCGAAAATAACAGTTACGAGCAGGATTTGAACCTGCATCTCCTGGATACCGTCCAGATGCTTTGCCAATTCAGCCATCCTGACAATTGCTCCTGACTGCTAATTTCGATAACACATTCATACTTAAAGTCTTTGGGTGACGCCTGCGCCATCTGTCAGAAGTATTTTCATACATTATACCGACCAGGTAAACTTAATTTTACAATTAATATTTTACCTAATAATGACACATAAATTTTCAAATCCTGCTCGTTACTCGTCGACTGTTATTTTCGATTTCACATTTTTCACTTTGTGTTTAATGTAAAGTGCTAAGCATGTAAAATGCTAAAAATGTATATAAAAATATCTAAATACAGGTATAATTTGGAAAATTCGGAGTGCGATTTGCTAGGTGTCAGTCTGAGGAGGATTCATGTATACTATACCTTTGTCTTTGTAATACTTGGCCTCAACCTTATAGCTAATAAGAAAAGTGAATTGACAGGTAAAGCAGGCAAAAAAAATTAATGAAAGTGCCAAACTTAAATAATTTAATTGTTTGGGTATCACGCAAAAACTACAGAATGGATTTTGTTGATACTTACTCGTAAACCACTGACTATATCGGAAACCTGAGCTATTACTATTAGCTTTGTTTGCAGCAGACAAAGGCTATAATTAAAAAATCGAAAGAATTTACAAAAATCACGTTCTGAGTAAGATTTTCTAAAGGCAATAATAAACAGATCAATGCCTATTTAAAAAAAAAACTAGACGTCACGGGACGTCTAGCCGATGTGAAAACATCGAAATTATTTTGTAGAAATAAAATTATCATAACTTGACAAAGTACTCCTCAAGATGAATCAAACAAGTATTAACTCGATAGGGTTGCGTAGTTTCATTACAGAGTTACTGTGGTCACCTTCTAGCTCCATCGTCAGACCCTGGATACCATCTAGAGACAAAGTACTCGTCAAGACAAATCATACGAGCCCAAACTCCATGGAGCTTTGTCGTTTTATAACGGAGTTCCTATGTCCACCTACCAGCTCCATCATCAGATCAGCTCCATGTCATCATAATATTGCATTGTCACGTGATATACACATGCGTGTAAAATTTCTGCCGTGTAGGGCCGGCTTTAGTATTTTCCCACCCCTCTCCACCTATGGGAGTCGTAAGAGCCGACTTAGGGAATATCGGGGGAGTGGGTAGCAGCACTCCCTCGAGTATTAACAACATCCAATGCGATCGCCAACCCGCCTGCCAAGCGTGGCGATTACGGCACTATCCCCCATTTGAGCGAAACATATGTTGTGGCGTTCTCTAGGGGAGGCCTATGTCCAGCAGTGGACTTCGAAAGGCTGATAGATGGAGATGGAGATGGTGTAAAATTTCAGCTCAATCGAAAACCGGGAAGTGTTTCAAATTTAACTTGCAAGATTTGAACGGGACCAGTACAATAAAAGCGTCGCCACGGTAACAGACGATTTTACCCTCCCTCCGCATTAGATGTTTCACATCAAAAATACAATGATTAACGAACAAATTATTTGTAAAAGTGGAGAAAGACAGATTTACTGCGAGCAGGATTCGAACCTGCGTCCCTTCGAATCCTGCTCGCAGTAAATCTATCTTTTTTCACTTTCACAAATAATTTGTTCTCTAAAGTAGCTGTGCATGTCAAGTGCTAAATTATAAATCACAATATTATCATGACCAAGAATATAATGTTTGTCACTATATATGCGCGACGAAGTTTGTTAAGTGATTTTTTTCTCAACTCATTATAGTTCACCAGTACCTACCTACAGGCGAAGAGCGGCCATACTTACTTGTCTTACTTATCTTGTTTGAGCAGAATCCTTACTAATATTATTCATCCATGTGGTGATGGTCTAAGAATACAAGTGTCACCACCCTATCCTCTCCCACGGGTGTCGTATACAAGGCGACTAAGGGAAGTAAGCAATTATCACCCATTGCATTATTGGAGGAAGGGCTGGGTACCAAGTGAGAGTAGGTACTCATTTGTTATAAGGCCCGAACGGGTCGGTACCACCGTCTTCTATGTGACCAGTCATGAAGCACGTCAGTGTATTTTGGCTGTAGCAGAAGATAGCCGTTTATTCTTTAATTTCATATCTCAGAAGTGAAATGGTAGCAGCGGCTTGACAATACTCTCGGTATAGTTGAGTTCATGAGCGACGGTTACCACTTACCTACCATCACTTGGGCCAAGGCTCGTCTGCCATCATAAGCAATAAAAATAAAATACTTATGCCAGTTTGTTTGTTACGCTTTTACGCCGTATTTACTGAACTGATCATCATGAAATTTTCCATACATATAGTCTGTAGCCCAGAATAAGATAGATATAGTTTTTATCCCGGAAAAATCTATGGTTTCTGTGGGATAGCTATTTTTGCATAGAGATCATATTGTGCACCGTTAAGTGACTTAATCAAGACTTAATATTCTGAAGTCCACGCATACGAAGTCGCGGGCAGAACCTAACCTTTTTTTATACGCGCTGCCATCTAGTGACAAAGATGTTTACTATTTCGTCATACTTTGATTGCATAGATGGCAGAGTGGTTTAGATACCGGCCTCCCGCTCGAGTGTTGTGGGTTCGATTCCCATACGGGAAAGATCTTTGTATAATCCAAAAATGGTTATTATGAGTGTACTTTGTGTCTGTGAAATTGTATGTCTCTAAAGTGCCCCGCGATACAAGGATTCCTTAGTGCTGTTTTGAAGTAAAATGATTGCACAATAGCCTTTAAGAGAAACTTCAGGTTCCCGGTATAGTAGCGGGTAGCGGGATAAAATATATTGGTATATTAGGTATTATATCTTATCAGTTTTTGAGTCCAGTCAAGAGCTATAAAATTTATGTGACGCCTGAACAAAGTGAACAGACAAAAATTCTAAAATAAATGTGTTCAGAATCGTCTATAAATATGTACATTCCTTTTTAAATAAAACCACATTTATTTAGCTCTGCTACAAGCTTTTTAATAGTTTAGATAGTACCATCTCTTGAGCTTTATTTAAGACTACTAACTACATTAGCAACGAGGGCATAATGCTACAACTTTCAAGCAACTACTGCACTGATGATAAACAACCCCGTTCGCCATTTCGAATTGACAGATGGCGTTGTAGTTTAAAAAGAAAAAGCATTCTCCCCATAATTCTCCCCAAGCGTCGTCGTAGATTTATTTCTTTCGTGGTTTGATAATTTGATTACAAAAGAAAATAATGTGTGTGTGAACTACAAATGGTTGTTCTGAGTAGACGTATACTTTCAGGTCAGTACAACTGAAGTAATATCACAGTTTCAGTGGCCCTCCAACACAGACGGAGAGACGGCACACGGCGGGTTTATTTAGTGGGTGATGGCCCCTCACTACAATATAAAAGTTACTCTATGCTCACTACCCTGGTACCCTGTTCGTTGCCCCGAACGATGGGGTGTGTGGTTAGGTAGGTACATAAAAAAAAACAAAAAAAAAGGGTGTAGTAGGTAATCTACAGGTTTCTCTATTCGATGGTACCAGTAGCAGTAGTAAATTATTATTTAAAGATAATGAAATAGGTACCTACCAATTATTTTAAAACATTTAGAGAAACCAGACACTTAAAAATTTTTTTTTACGTATTTAACGGTCCGCCGACGAAACGACGCTTGAATTGAATTATTCTATGTAAAGACGATGTTTATAAATTATTTATGCTTTTTAGAGGATTTTATTGCGTATTTACATGTTTTCCATGTTTCTAAAGCTTATTCATCTGTTTTGTGTCATACATTGAGCACTCCAATTTAATTATTAAGTTTATTAAATTTTTATTTGTGTCATTGAGGGGGTCTGGTAATCTGTATGACAGGACAACCTAGTTCAGTACCAGTCTCCCACAGAAGTTTGTTTGTAAAACACACAATGCCTGTTTTTATATGCAGTACCTACCTTTGTGGAAGATAAATAAATGCTTATTATTATTATTACTCCATTAGTTGATTGGGCTTAGGCAAATTTACAATATTGGCCGTGTGGCTTTAGAATTATCCCACCCCTCTCTACCCACGGGAGCCGTGAGCCGACTGAGAGAATACCAGGGGAGTGGGCAGCAGCACTCCCTCGAGTATTAACAACATCCACAGCAATTGCCAACCCGCCTGCCAAGCGTAGCGATTACGGCATTATAACCACCTTTGGGGAGGCCCATGTCCACCAGTGGATGTTAAAGGCTGATGGATGGAACTTTACAATAACACACATTAAATAAGATTTGTTATTTAATTACATCTTATAAGATAGATGAATTACAGTATTATATACAGATATTTTGCAGACATCCCTTCAGGTAATGTGTTGCGGGTAATCTGAAAAAAATAAGATCTAATTAATATTTTCTATTCCGACCATTTCCTCAGAATGATTTCCTTTACAAAACAGTAATTATATAGTGTGTATAGTGACAAATCATGTCTCGGAAATTTTGGTTGTTCACACTTTATTAGAAATGTTAAATCTCATGGTTTTTTAATATCACTAAACTTGTTATAGTTTAGGTCCAATTCCAAATTCATTACTACAAAGGTGGATCCAGTGAGGGGAGTTTAGGGGTCATGATCTCTTATTATTTTAACCAAATTTGGAGTCTCACTAGAGCTCAACTATATTGCCCACTGCAACTAGTAAAATGGATGCAACCTTGTTCCACTAGTTGTTACAAAGAAATGTACAAAGTAGTACTGGGGGGTTAGGCAGAATGTCATATCTCTCATGTCGATCGTATCGTGATTACTGTGATTGGTTGAGAGATCACCGTGATTGGCCAACGGATTATTGTGACATCACGCATCGGTTTCTCAAACAATCACAGTGATCACGATACGATCGACATGTGAGATATGAGATTCTGCCTAACCCCCCTGGTCTACCTGCACATTTGTTTTAGTAAAATGGATGCTACCTTGTTCCACTAGTTGTTACAAAGAAATGTACATAGTAGTTCTGGTCTACCTGCACATTTGGTTTAGTAAAATGAATGCTACCTTGTTCCACTAGTTGTTACAAAGGAATGTACAAAGTAGTACTGGGGGGTTAGGCAGAATGTCATATTTCACGTGTTGACCGTATCGAGATCACTGTGATTGGTCGAGACACCGACACATGATGTCACAATAATCCGTTGACCAATCACGGTAATCTGTCAACCAATTACAGTGATCTCGATACGGTCGACACGTGAAATATGACATTCTGCCTAACCCCCCTGGTCTACCTGCACATTTGGCATTTATTACTTACATCCTAGTCCATCTCTACCACCGGTTTGCCGATTACTACCAATAATATGGCCTGTCTTCAAGTAAATATAAACTTACATTTATTTAGAGCTGTTGGCACTGATGTAATGATACAGAATTACTAATAAGAAGATGGACACTCCTAAGATGTTGGAGAAAACTGCCAGCTGGATATCTGTGATCATGATGCCTGATGATCCTGAAAAATTAATTCAGATAATTAGTATGACTTAGTGGAAATTGCAACAAAGTGATATAAAAAATAATAGCTACTAGTGACTAGTACAAGAGAAGTTTCACTGTGTCTCCTGAATTACCATTACAGACGCTCTGTCAACGGAGCTATCGGGACAGTTGCTTGGGACTATAAATTTTTATAACACAATCCTTCCTATTTATATTTAATGTCTAGGATAACACTTTCACACTTTGTAATCTGGTATATAGCCGTGAATGCACCGGACATGGTAAAACATAGTATCCATCCATCCATCCATCAGCCTTTCATCGCCCACTGCTGGACATAGGCCTCCCATAAATGGGGGTTTTACCATAATCGCCACGCTTGGCAGGAGGGTTGGCGATCGCAGTGGATGTTTTTAGTACACAGGGGAACGCTGCTGCCCGGTCCCCCGGTAATCCCTCAGTCGGCTTTTACGACTCCCATAGGAAGAGTCGGGGTGGATCTATTCTTGGTGCCGGCCCCACATGGCAAACATAGTATAACAAAATAGTATTACACATAAAATAAGGTTTTGTTTGGAAGAATAGCTCCTTACATTGAATATAGCAATATAGTAGTCCATAAGGCGATTAACCCTTTCACATTCTACAACCATCCCATTGCTAGTTTAATATCTCAATAATTGCTAAAATTAAAATAGGGTAACTATAGTATTGCTGGCACCCCCTCAGTCATTAGCACTTTGGATTTTAAATGCAAACATTAAGAACTGGTGTAGCAAAAAACATCTGTTCTACTTTTTTTCATAATCTGCAATAGTAACATTGCTTGCAGAAAAAAGTAGGTTTAATAATATTATAGCTGGCAGCACTAAAGAAAATATATATATAATTATACTGATGCCATGCAGAACTGTTAAAACATCACTTTCTAATAAGGGTCATCAATTAACAACTGTAACATAAGATTATTTATTATTATGCTTGGTTTTTAGGTAAATAATGGCAACAAGTGCTTTTTTTGACAAATTTTCTGTTATAATCTTACTTTATTAGGTGCCTTAATGACTGATTTCTATGTGTTAATAACAGTAACTGTACTTATGGTGCCAATGACTGTAATTTCAAATATTTATTTTGTTTTGTTTTTCTATTAAAAAACTCTAATTAGGTTTTAATGCATTTTCATTTGAAAATATCCATACCAGAGAACCCTTTATCGATGTTTGCTGACTTTTTAAACACCTATCAATTTAAAAAATTAATATGTCCATCTTAAATATGATTAGTGCCAATCATTATACAGTTTACCCTAGTACCCATGCATCCGTGTCCTGCATGTGTGGTTTCTTAACCTATACCTAAAACATTACAACCATATCTAATTTTATTCAAGAGTTCACATAGAACTTGACGCCAAACTGGTAAAATAAGCCTCTACAGCAATAAATATGATTTCAAAAGTTCATAAATAAAAAACTTCACTAGTTGCGGATTTGTAAAGGTAGTTAGAGAAGACTTCACTTTTTTTTGTTATGCCGGGATAAAATGTTCCTGACCGCACACCCCGTCATTCGGGGCAACGAACAGGGTAGTGTGGGGCCTTAACCCACTAAAGAAACCCCCCGTGTGCGGTGTTATTGGCGGGCCACTGGAACTATGTTACATTCCTTCGGTGGTGGACTTTTCAAACTTGATCAAATGCAAAACCACCTTATTCTTCTCTAATCACTTTCCACAAGGCGTCCCGCAAAACAAAGCGTAGCTAACTTTTTGAAGTTTTTTCAGAGATTTGGCCGGGTAAGGCATAGGTTCAAATACAATAACAAGAGAATATTATATGGCTTCGAAAGTTAGCGATTATATTTCGGAATATCTACTGAAGAAAATAGCTTACGTACAAATTGTAGTATAAAGATACAGGTCCAATATAATGAAAATCTCACGACAAACAGCAACGTCCCCAACAAATACGAAAACAAGAACAAACAGAAACAGAGTAGAGCAAAAGCAATTACCTACCTACTTTACTCTGTGAAAACAAGCAAGGACACGTCAGCTTAGCGATGGGACGAGTTGTACATTTTCAAAATAATGGTCAACTCGAGTTGTAACTCAAGCTGATTCGGTGTCAATGTCAACGTGTCAAGTAGCAGTAACTTCGAGTACAACTTGTAGCGTGAAATGATTATATTGCTTCAAATGAACGACCGAACTGGCGACCGAGTCACCGAGTTGGCAGCGATTCATCAGCTCGACTTAATCATACACAGAGATGAGCGTTGATAGGTTGATACGAATAGCATTTTAAATCATAAAATAGGTTATTTTATTTAATCATTCAAGCACGTTTGTAAATCTGTGGAATTACCAATATTAGCTTATAAATGTTAGCATTTATGTATTGATCAAATATTAAAATTAGCACTATCTACATAATGTAATGGGAAGAGTGATCGGCTCGACTCACGACTTGATTGGGTCACCGGTTACATGCAACCATAGAACAATAATACTCAGGAGCATAGGTACAACTGTCGAAGCGACTTGTAGATTAATGAGTTGACTCGGGTAACTCGGGTTCGTGTAAAAGGAAGTCGAGCTTGACTCGTTAGTAGAGTAGCTCGAGTTGAGCGAGTTAAATAGTCCGAGTTGCCCCTCGCTATGTCAGCTAGCGGTGGGCGATCAGGGCGATGGCGAGCGAGATGTTTGTTTGTTCCAACGATGACTTGCGATGTTTTCATTGGCAGTCGATTAATTCCAGACATTCGAGTCAAACAAGTCGCTTTCAAGCTTAGATAAAGTACCTATAGCACGAAGCGAACGACGTAGCCACGAAATACCTAACAAAATTGAGACAAAGTATCGCATGTTCTGTTTCATATCACGTGCAGGTTTTTCAACTGGAGAAATTTAAATGGTTTGCCATACAAGTACTATCACCATGACTACCAGGGTGGCCATTTATAAGGATAATTAGGTGCCGTGTTTTGGGGTTAAAAAAGCCTTTTCTCAAACAAATCTATTCAAAAAGTAGGCTTTAGCACCTATGTACATATTGTTTCTATAGTTATAGTGATTAAAAAGAAGGGTTCCATAAAAATATGTCATTTAACCAAACTTTATTTGAACTTCATTAAATTCGTCAAAATTATTATCATCATAATATATTTTCATCATAATTATTTATTATCATGATAATTATTTCTTATACTTATTGTCAAATCATATTTTGAGCTATCTTTCATGTAATCTAACACTTGTTTAGATGGTTTCAAAATAAGTACAATTTCCTTTGGCCGTGATATATTGTGATATAATAAGTGATGGATTGTATTAATCAATTACTGATTTATTGAAGTTATACTTCTTTTGGCGCGTTAGGGAAAAATGATGAGAGTAAATTTTTACGATGCGCGCGCACACCGAGTCAATATTTTAGTTTTTCACTAGATAATGTGTTATAACTTTCAATATATTAAATACCTGTTTTCTATTGTTAGTGTCGTTTTTTCTACAAACGTAGAATAAGGCGAAAGATGAAATTTTGAAAAGATTTTTATCTTGTTGCCAAAGAAGTATAACTTCTAACGCGCGTACATAAGTACACAACACTTTTTAGATTGTGGTAATAAATCGTGATCTTTATTTTATTTTTGCCACATTTAGGGTGAATTGTACGTAATAGCCATACTGTGTAGTGTTCTGTTGCTGTCCCATAAGTGGCCACGCGATGGCTACATCTATAGGTATAGTAGTCTGTGATCTATAGGTACTTTATTTAAGCTATCAAGCAACTGATTTCATGTCTGAAAGGATCGAATAATTACGATTTACAAACTCTCGATGCTTTCGACAGTCAATGGACACAGTGGCTTACCACCTATAACTAAATATCACTGGAGATTGATGAGTGAATATGTTTGATTAGAATCAATCAGATGGCTTTACATACAAATTAATGAAATAAGAAATATTAGGATTGGTGTATTGTATTACGTAATTGCACCCACTATCTAATTAATAATGTAACATTATAAACAATAAACTTATTTGGGTTGTTGGTGTTAAGACTAGAAGATAAACGTATAATCAGACTCAGACAAACCGTCTGTAGATATAAATCTCAGAGTACATACCTATCCGTGCAATAGAACAACGAAATATTTAAATTGTAATTGTGAGGTCCTTACTCGGGTTACTTCCTTGAGGTACTTAGGTATTATTATTGATAATAAGCTCAACTGGAATAACCACATAATGGCCATCGCTGCAAGAGTAAGACAGCTGATTTACATTTTTAAAAAATTACGAGTAATTGGGGAAATCACTCTCTTAATTCAGACCTACAGAGCTCTGGGAGAATGCCTTATAAGGTATTGTATTTGTGCATGGGGAGGCGCTGGCAAGAACATTTTAATGTGTGCTGAGAGAGCACAAAGGGTGGTCTTAAAAGCGCTCATGAACTTACCATATAGGCATCCAACATCTGTCATCAAGTTTACCTGGTCGGTATAATGTATGAAAATACTTCCGACAGATGGTGCAGGCGTCACCCAAAGACGTTAAGTATGAATGTGTTATCGAAATTAGCAGTCAGGAGTACTTGTCAGGATGGCTGAATTGGTAAAGCATCTGGACGGAATCCAGGAGATGCAGGTTCAAATCCTGCTCCTGACTGTTATTTTCGATTTCACATTTTTCACTTTGTGTTTAATGTATAGTGCTAAGCATGTCAAATGCTAAAAATATATATAAAAATATCTAAATATTTATAGGGTTTGCGTCATTATTAGGTAAAATCTTAATTGTAAAATTAAGTTTACCTGGTCGGTATAATGTATGAAAATACTTCCGACAGATGGTGCAGGCGTCACCCAAAGACGTTAAGTATGAATGTGTTATCGAAATTAGCAGTCAGGAGTACTTGTCAGGATGGGTGAATTGGTAAAGCATCTGGACGGAATCCAGGAGATGCAGGTTTAAATCCTGCTCCTGACTGTTATTTTCGATTTCACATTTTTCACTTTGTGTTTAAATGTAATAGTGTTCTCAGATCTCTTACATACATAACTTGATCAGAATAGCTATATTTTACAGGTCTTAATTGAGAAAATATTTATTTCACAATTGGTTTCTCGAATATAGAGTGAAATAATACCTTAAAATTCACTCCTACAAAACAAAAGAGAAAGTATTAATTTGTAAAAGTGGTAACATTTTACTAATTATCTATTTGATAATGTGTATAAGTGTAGTGATATAATGCGGCGTAACGTGTTTTTTCGTGTTGCCTCCAAAATTCCATAGAAATTTCCAGTAAAGTCGCCACCACCATACTAAGACATGACTGACTCTACTAATTTGACTGACTCATTTTGTTTGGCTGACTGTGCCTTATTTGACGAATTACTAAATTTATTCATTCAACATTAAACTTGACGCTAGCAACAATGGCGTCAGCCGATTGCCATAATCAAGAAATCAATAATAAACAGTTATTTTGTTTTAACTATTCTAATATATATTTTATGAACAAGCCAGGTTCTCCTTTTCTTGCTTTTTTTAATAGTGGTTTATTTTAGATTTTTTAAATTAGAAATTAAATTTATTTATTTTATTAGAATAGTTGCACATCTTTAAAATACTGTAATTTCGTGATACTGTAATGAAAAACACGATATTTACCAGGGCGACATTTCACTATCCACCCACACACAAGTTCTGCTGAACTGCAGATTAATGTACCTATTCCACTAATTACTCCACTGACGAAAAGACCCAGTTTTCATGGTGAAGAATGAAAGCCGCTCTAGATACAACAATGACGTTTTTTTTTACAAATGTCAGTTCTGATTTCTGTTTCTGTCAAATGTCAATCAAAATTTAACGTCTCTGCTTAGCTCAGTATTTTGTTTTCAGCAAACGAGTAATGTTACTTTAAATTATAGGCACGCTAAGAGTTACAGCAGGCAGATATCTGCCTACAGTAACTCAGCCAACTGCATTCAATTATAATAGATAATTGAAACTGTGTGCCTAAAGTGAAATTTGTTGTGTCTACATGCATCCTTAAATAAGCGCAATAATGTATTTCTCATCCATCAGTTCACGATTATTGCTTTATGATGTTAACAGTTGGGATTTAAAAAAGACTTACTGGTGCTATGAAGGATTACTAAGGGATATATCGTGGAGTGATGATAGCAAATACCTTTTGCAGGTTTGTATTACTGTTTACGCGGAGAATAGCTTTAAATAGTTTTTTGTTGGATAACTACACTACGTACTTGTATAGAGAGGTCAATTAATCTTTGGGTGTGCCAAGAGTTGCATTGTGTTAGTCATCCTTACTTTAAATACAAAGATTTTTCGTTTGTTTGTCTTCACGCCGTAACTACTAAACCGATCATCATAAAATTTAGCAAACATGTAGACCAGAATCCAAAAAACGATTTATTATTCCGAAAATAGACTGTTCCCGTGAGTTAACAATTTTTGCATAGAGATAATTGATGTACTGGCATTTTTATATTATTTGATTCAATTGAGACACCCAAGGCCAAGCAGATGAATTTGTGAACAGAATTTCTTTTTTGTGTTATTTAATATAGCTACAAAGTCTTTCATATAATATTAGTGTTGTATAAACCAGTATTGTTTTTTTCCGTACCCTGGAATAAAGTCTATTATAACAATAATTTTCATATATCCTTTTCAAACAAAGTAATTAAACTTGTAAATAATTTAATAAAATAAATATCAACCTTTTTCTGGCCTACTTTTTTGAGTTAAGAGAGTCAAATGGCCATTATAATAAATTTAATCTTTAAATTTCCATGTTATTTTAATATGAATAAAATTGGTGATAATTTTTTATTTTATATTCAGTATCTTGATGGAAGATCGAGTTATATACAAAAATATTAAAATAGCTCATTTAAAACTAATTTACTGATGATTACAGGTCAATGCAAAAGGTGTTGTAGAAATACTGAGTCCAGCCGATCATGATATTCGTACACTGCAGCATATACCATTAAAAGACACCTGGTCTGCTAGTTTCCATCGCGATGGTCACCGTAATGTTGCAATTGGCACAAGAAGTGGCAATGTCATGATATGGGACACAAAAAACAAAAGTGTGATTAAAACATTCCCGTCTCCATCACAACAATCATGTGTAAATTTCATTAGTTATAATGCCAAAAATACAAGTTTGGCTGCCTCCATGCAGAATGGTGATACTATTATTTACGGTCTTGTGTCAAATATTCCCCTGTTAACTGTTAAAATGGCATGTTCAAGAAGTGTCTCTTCAATGAAATTCCATCATGAATCCCGATCCTTGCTTGGTCTGGCTACGGATGAAGGTCATATGGTAATTAGGGATATAACCACTAACAAGGATAAAGCCTATTTTGAAAATGTACATGCATCTCCTGTCAGTGATTTTGTGTACTCTTTAATTAACAGAGATGTACTGCTGTCAACTGGTTATGACAAAGTTATGAATGTTTATGATGTCAGACTTCAGAACGTTGTTACTACAGTAAAAACAGCATACACACTGTCATCCCTTGCTATTAATACTGAAAATCAAGCTGCTCTAGGAACTAAGAATGGATTGGTATTAATATATGATCTCAGAGATTTAACTACTCCTACTAAAGTGCTGAAGGGTCAAGAAGATGAAGTTCGTAGAGTTGCATTCCAGCCACTAAGAAAGAAAATTATATCAACAGAAATTAGCCTTCGTGAAGATACAGAAGCAAACATGTCACCAGTTAAAATTAATTCACCAATTAGAAATAGGATGTCAGATATGTTCTTCGTTACAGATTCTCCTCCTAGTAAAAATTTTGATGTCACAGGTGAAGCTCGT
This sequence comes from Leucoma salicis, assembly GCA_948253155.1. Classification (NCBI taxonomy): domain Eukaryota; kingdom Metazoa; phylum Arthropoda; class Insecta; order Lepidoptera; family Erebidae; genus Leucoma; species Leucoma salicis. The sequence goes on along the minus strand of OX411820.1, from coordinate 2,753,262 downwards.
GATGCCAAAGCAGATTCGTTTCTTGTGGCGATGGGTCTTGATAAGAGCAATGATATTGATGAAGATCCAAATAAATCTGTAGACTTTGAGCAAAGGAAAAGTGATAGGCAAGACATGAAATATAGGCATTTAGAATCAGAAAGTAGTATTAATAAAGTGTCCACTCCATTAAATAGCAGAACAACTGAAAACTTGGGTTTTCCTTCCCCTATAATAACTATGAATGGGATCCCAGATGATGGAAGAGTATTAAATAATGATATATCTAATTTAAAACAGTCAAACTTGAATTCTGCTCTAGCTACTGAAAGCAAAGTTGTTGAAGAGCTAAAAGATTTTATCAAATTGACTATTGCTGATGTAGCTGATGATAACAGGAACTACTTCCTTCACATCATGATGGCACTGACCAAGCAGAAATTGTACTTAGAGAAGCAACTACTGGGAATGAATGCACAATTACAAAATCTGATGAACAATCAAAATGCTTTAGTTGAAACAAATAGAAAATTAGCTTTAGAAATTGACCACTTAAAAAATAGGCACAGTTATTTTTAATATAATAAGTATCATGTCATAATTCAGTGTTGCCGATTGTAATATTTATAGTGTTATTGTTGCATTTATATCATTAACTATATTTACCTTATCTCCTTTATGTCCTATGATAATGTTCACTCAGACTTAAATCTAATAATCATTAATTTAAATTTAACTGGCAACACTGACAAAAACAAATGTCTGGCATTCCTACATAAATTATAAATTTAAACATTACTTATTGCCTCATATAATATTTTTATTATTCTGTGACAATCTAAATAGGTGTCTCAAAATAGATATTGCTTACTATTATTAAACAAATGTTGCCATGAAATTGATATTTATTTGATTGTTGTGACTAATGTATAAGGAGAAACTATTTCCAATTGTAATAAGTGCCAAATCTTTTTTGTATGTATAGTGTTTAATGAATTGAATAAATGTTACCTAAACGTAACTGACATTAGTGCCAATACCCTTCGCAAATAGACTGTATTTTGTCATGTAACAGATATGGCATAGCCTTGGGGTCTTTAAGGCCTCATTTGTGCAATCTTCAATTTCCATGTCTGTAACATGTCTGCCTACAAATGGCCTCTTTTTTAGCCTTTTAACAAAGGGCAAAAACACCTAGGTAATTAAATTTTATTGTATTTCTGATATGCTGTGGGATATTGCATTTTATTGTTACAGAATTCATTTTGTTATTGCAAATGAGTAGGTGTTGATCCAATAAAACCACTTCGAATATTTTTAATGTATTATTATTTTATTCATAATAATAACTGCTATCCGCGATTTTGACCGCATGGAATTGATTAATTTTGCTTTTTTTGTGCGGTGCACTCATTATATTTTTCATTATAAAAGTAGCCAGACATAACATGTAACTATCTGCCAGTGAAAGTCCCGTCCAAATCGGTCGAGCCGTTGCGGACATTAGCCGAAACAAACAGATAATTAATTAAGATAATTAATAAGTAAAGCAGATAAAGGTAATACTGTTGTGATTATGCCTAAGTCGGACTATGACTGCAAAATAGGTGAAGTCTTATCAAATAATGTTTTCCAGCGCTTGTCCTCTGATCCCACGAAACGGTTTCATGCCGAATTGAAATTATGTTTAAAAAACGCGAGTTCACTTTTTCCTTCAACAACAAATTATGTTAAAAGTTTAGTACCCATGAACCCTCACTGTCCAATGTTGTATGGTTTACCTAAAGTGCATAAACAACAAGTGCCGGTTCGTCCAGTAGTCTCGTATATCAGGGCTCCTGCATATAAATTGGCAAAGCATCTAAACATACTCATTAAACAAAAAACTCGTTTCTTGCCTAAATATGGTATCAAGAACAGTATTGATTTGATACAAAAAAAAAATACAAAATATTTGTTTACCACCAAATGCAAAACTAGTGTCTCTAGATGTAGAGAGCCTTTTTACGAATGTCCCATACAGAGAATCTTTGGTTTATTTAAAAAATCTGTTTCAAGGTCTCAATTTGCACTCGGAAGAGGTGGGTGATATATTACGTCTTACAGAACTTTGTATGAAACAAAATTACTTTCAATTTAATAAAGAGTATTATATTCAAAATGATGGTTTAGCAATGGGGTCACCTTTAAGTCCTTTAATGGCAGACATATTCATGGATCATTTTGAATGTCAGCACATAGTAAATAACAACAAATTATTGTATTATTACCGGTATGTAGACGATATATTGTTAGTGTGGACAGGAACCGTTAGACAACTTAATCATTTCGTTAATGAATTAAATACTGCGCATACAGGAATAAAATTTAAACTGGAAATAGAACAGGATCGTTGCTTGCATTTTCTTGACCTTTCCATTTATCGCGTGGGTAACAAACATAAGTTCGAAATTTATCGTAAACCGACATATACAGATACGGTTATACCCGCCTCGTCCTGTCATCCTTGGCAGCATAAATTGGCCGCTTTTCATGGCATGATTCACCGTCTTTTTAATGTTCCGTTGGATAAGGTAGCATACAATAAGGAATGAAATATAATTTATAATATAGCCCAATCAAACGGATATAATAGGCTCTTGATCGACAAATTGGTTAAAAGAAAACAGTCCAGCATAGTAAAACAACTTTTGTATCCTGTTGCAGTAGAAAAAACTAATTTTACATGTACTTTGTCTTACTTTGGTGGCATATCAGACAGGTTAGCAAAGACACTGAGGGTTCACGGTATCTATCCCGCGTTTAGGCCTAACTTTTCGCTTAAAAATCTTTGTAACGGTAAAGATAGTATTGATAAATGTAAAAAGTCTGGTGTATATAAATTGCAATGTCAAATATGTAATAATGTTTATATAGGGCAAACGGGCCGTAATTTTGAGACTCGTTATAAAGAACATATAGCTGCGTATAGGCATAATTACCCTGAAAAGTCACATTTTGCGAAACATTTATTAGATTGTAACCATTCATTAGATAATAGTCATACATTCGAGCCCTTGCATATCTGTGATAAAAATATTAGACTGTCCGTTTTAGAACAATTAGAAATAATTAAAGTCAGTAGTAACATGTTGTTGAATGAACAAACTAGCTGTAGTTCCCCACTACTAAACTTGTTTTCATATCGTTCGAGCGATACGTCATAACTGTTGTATAGTGGAAGGGGTATAAAAGCAAGTTGCACGAGTAAGCTTCGCTCATTTGTTGCCGAGCGTTCTTGAGAATGCCTCGTTTAGAGGTGAAACACGTGTCGAATTTATGTTCGGATTTTTGCGGAATATTGCAATATTGTGGTTCTGAGAGTTCTACCGTATCGCATGGTGGTGTCGCGTTGGTGAGTTTTTTGTCATTATCGTGCATGCTACTTTGCTATCATCACATTCTCCTCTATCTGTGAGAGTGCGGATTGGGAATCTTAGGTTATTCTGTCCAAAGATAACCGGGATTGACAATCCGTGGGTGAGTGGTGGGCTCTCCTCCTAAAATCCATTCTATAATAGAAACAAACAGAGACAAAAACTTAAAATATTGCTATTTTATTAAGCGTAACCATTGATGTTTTTTATACATCAATGTACGTAACGTATATAGGTACGCCTGCATTTAATAAAACAATGATAAGTATTTAGACATTACATACAGACACTTCAATTTTATTTATTTTCACGAAATTTAGGCCAGACTGATTCAAAGAGTAATGCTCTTTTTTATTAAGTCAGAGTAATGCGTATTTTCTACCTCAATGGTATAACCAGTCGGCCTAGCGAAGTTGCATTCTATGATCGCTAACGCTATAGAAAACTGTTAAAATGTATGTGAATTTGACAGCTTTAACGATTTAATTATAACGCTAAGTCACGTGACTTGACGTTAGAGATGTAAAATTTTCATACATTTTAATAGTTTTCTATAGCGTTAGCGAACATAGAATGTACCTTGGCTAGGCCTACAGGACCAAAGAGTATATACTAAAGACACAGGACGGACTGTAAGGGAAGTCATTACAACTTTTAGCCTTTTTCAAAATATACATTGTTTGAAATATAAAACAAAATATGAATACAAAAGAGTTTATAATACGTCGGCAACACGGGCTTTGCTATACCTACGCATTCTACAATTATACCAAAGCTTAGGCTTAAAGTAGTTATAATAAATAACATTAGATAGCATTTTTGACATGTATTTTAGTACTTGACATGCTCAGCTACTTTAAAGAACAAAATTATTTGTGAAAAGTGCGATGACTTAGCGGTTACAGCACTTCCCCGGATTGGGAGGGACGCAGGTTCGATTCTCGCTCTCACTAAAGTTCTCTTTTTCCACATTTCACAATAATTTGTTCTTTAACATTAATTAATATTAAGCTAAATAAGCTGGCGTAGATTCACAATGTGTGCAACAAACTAAATTAAAATTGCTTCACATGAGAGTATTCAGAGTAGATTTCGAGCGTAACCAATTGACAATCAACCTTAACATTTTAAATGTCGATGAAGTGGATTAGTTATCAACTATTAATCGTATTTGAGCGTGAAGAAATATTATTCTATAGAATTGGCATAGAAAGTTTTATCGGCATGTAGCCGAGCTGGCTAATTACATCACTCGATTAAACAGTCATCTTCTGGTAAAGAAAGTTATTAATAAGTAAAGCGTGGTACGTATAATCAGAAAGTTACTGGAATGGTACACCTATCTTCTATCGTATGGGGAATGGGATGGGAAGGTTCTTGGGTACCTATGGGGACGGAAACAATTTATAGGTAGATACTAATTATCATTATTATTTTCTGTCCCACTATTGGGGGGCTGTGGTCACGGGTATCCTCTCATGGTGAGAGGCTGAGAGGGATTAGGGCATAGTTCACCACGCCGGTCCAGTGCGGGTTGGCAGGCAAAACACAATGTTAATAATAAAACAAGCTTTTTAATATGCAGTAAATCTATTTAGGTACTATATAAAGCTATAATTCCTAAAAAAGCTATAAAACCTCTGTATTGTTTACCCTACCACTGAAGTAGGTAATGTCACACAGTTCCAGTGGTCCACCAGTAAATATGCAGAGAGACGGCACGGCAGGGTGTCACAGCACGCCACGCCCACTACCCTGTTCGTAGCCCCGAACGACGGCGTGTGCGGTTAGGTACATTTGTTCGCGCTTTAACAAAAAAAGTGTTGTTCAGCACAGAGTAACGTAGCAGAATGAACAAGAACATTGAACTTTATAATATGTTTTTGTGTTACAGAAGGGCCATCCTCATTTGACCTTTCCGCCACACTAGGTAGGGACTTGTTGGCACCAGCGCGCGAGTAGCGCGTCGTCAGTAAATTCAACATGTCACTGAAACCGTTGAAGCTAAAAATCGTGTTTGAAGCAGATTCCACTGTAGAAATTCGTTAACAGCTTATGATTACACTAATAAAGGGATAAGGTGTCAATGGTACCTAAGGTTAATAGATACGGTGTTATATATTAAAAAACGCAGTTATTTATTATAACACAACTAGAACAAGTAGTTGAATATGTACATCTTGGATGTGGATTCAGTCGGGATGGAGAGTACACCACTGATATAGAGAGAAGATATACTCTTCTCTTTTTAGATTTACTCTTCGCGGGAATAAAGTGAACGGAGCATTAGAACAACTTCTCGGCAGCCACCACCTCAGCCAGAAGGCACGGGTCGCAATACACAACGCAATCAGTGTCGGATTAAAGTGACGAAAAATTAATAAAAAAAAATGTTAATACGTATCGTAGGTAGCATATGACGTAGGTATGTGTTGTTTCTCCTGCCCTTATCCCATGCTAGGTGGGGTCGGCACAACGTGATTTCACATGTTGTCCTAAGATTCGGCTATATTTTTCCGATCGGCTGCCTACCTGATTTCAACTCACCTCGGGAACATCTTACACAGCCAACATATTATGTGTTCGTCACATTGACCGTAGGTGGGAATAGAACACACGACCCCCGGCGTTGAAGGCAGGGTCACTACCAATTACGCCGACGGGCTCCCCAGAATATTTATACATATGGGAAGGACGAAAAATATATGTAGGTAGAGTAGGAATAGAGTAATTAATTAATTATTGTTAGAAATCAAAACATTTTCATGTATTTATTGAATGTGATTTGCTTTTTTTCAGACATTAAATTCATGGTAAATAGTCGTCTAACGATTTGAGCATAATTCGATACATAATAAAGACAATGCATCTAATGTTTTTTGACCCATGGTTGTTCTTTTTTCATTTTTTATATTTTTACTTACATCATCACGCCATTTCCCTTGCGGGGTAGGCAGAGAGAACAGAGTTCCAAGAGGCTCTATTCTTGCATACCTACATCTCTCGCTTCCTTAAGATTCATAATTCTCTTCATACACGGTTCGGTCGGTTTCTGAGACTCCTGACTCCACCTTCCTTCAATACATGACCGATTTGGTCTAGGTAGGTGAGTCTCGGTCTCCCCCTGTACCTACATCCTTCCACTTTCGCATTGTATATCTTCTTAACCAGTCGCTCGTCCAGCATTCTTTCCACATGTCCGAACCATCGGAGTATTCCCTTTCGCATCTTTACACCAATACTCTCTTTCATATCTACTCGCTCTCTTACGTCGTCGTTACGAATGCGGTCAGTCAGCCTCGCTCCACAGATTCTTCGCAGAGATCGCATTTCGACCGCATTGATTTTCTCTCATACTCCTTTTGCATATCCAACTCTCGCTTCCATATAATAACGTTGGGAAAATCACAGCATTGTGTATTGCAACCCGTGCCTTCTGGCTGAGGTGGTGGCTGCCGAGAAGTTGTCCCAATGCTCTGTTCACTCTATTTGCCGCATTTACTCTTCTCTCTATATCAGTGGTGTACCTTCCATCCTGAATGAATCCACATCCAAGATATACAAATTCTTCCACTTGTTTCTAGCACACTATTGCCAACCGATACTTTGACATCTGTTCTATTTAACACAGATATTTACATTAAACTAGGACGACGACATTCCATCATCCAGCCGCACACAAGCTCTGGAGTCCATGTAGTTGGACTGCACCACTTGCAGCAGTCTACCGTTAATACCATGCTTTAACAAAATGCCCCAAAGCTCCTTTCGTACAATTGTGTCAAATACTTTTTCCAAATCCACAAAACTGCAGAAAACCTTCTGACGTATAGCCAGATGCTTCTCCACAATGTTGCGCAGAGAAAACACGTGATCCATGCATCGTCTTCCACACCTGATACCTCCTTGTGCCTCACATAGAGATTCATCAGACACCCTCCTCATTCTCCTTTCGATAATCTTGCCATACACTTTGGCTGCCAAACTCATCAAGCTTATGGCTCTGTAGTGTGCACAGTCATAACGTGAACCCTTGCGGAATATATATGGAATATATACGGAAGCTGCTACTTCCATATCCCACCATGCGTCACCTTTCACTCTCCTATGTTTCTTTGAGCATCCACATACTTCTTTCGATGTATCTACCATACTATCTTTCAACATTCTCCAGCATTCTTCTATGTCCGATTCCGGCTGACTTGCCATTGTCAGCTGTTCACGGACACCCTCTGCATACTTTGCTCTTACACTTTCTTCTTGCAACTGTAGCGCGTAGGCACTTCAAATGAAAAAAATAGCGATAAGTGTTCTCCGTTAACGTAAATAAACCAAGCCCTTTTGTATACTCCTTTTCAAATATTAAACCAGTCAGTCCTTGAGACTCCAACACAGAACACGCGTTTTATTTCTTTTCTAAACCTTCTGATAAATCTCTCATTTATATTCACCAGCGGTCACTTACCATAACCAAGGTGGTGACTAACAAACTAACTATACACCAACACCAAAGCTGGTGTTAACAGCAAAGCTGGTGACCCCAACGTGATTTGAACACGCAACCTGCTGGTGACATCTTGACGTGAAACCAAAGTTACGCGTAAATAACGGTAAAGTTGACAATCCGACGCGTAAATAACTAGAGATTCGGAACCACCGCGTGATACCATGACTGACCCGGCCGTCGCACACCAGCAGTCTTCAGCAACACCAACAAGGGAGCTGAGGCAATCACCTGAGATGACCGCAATATCCATCTCATCGAGGATACCGGACTTCTAGCGAGATCGACCCAGACTCTGGTTCCACCAGTTCAACGCCATCGTGGACCCACAAAAGGCAAGTGAGCTTCATAAAAGTCAACTTTTAATATCTAGGCTTAAACAAGACGAATTAAGTGACATAAGTGGCATTCTAGACAATATGCCTGAGACAAATAAGTTCGACACATTAAAAAATAGGTTAATTTCTGTATATGAAGAGTCTGAAACCAAACAATTAAATCAGCTCTTAAATGAAATTGAACTGGGAGATCAAAAACCGTCTCAACTATTACGACGGATGCAAGATTTAGGTAAAAATAGAGTGCCAGATAATACCTTAAAGTTGCTATGGTCTGGCCGGCTACCACATTCTATTAGAGCTATAATAACCGCTTGCGATACTGGCGAATTAAAACTCGATAGTCTAGCTCAAATGGCCGATAAAATAATGGAAAATACCAGACCATCAGCATCAGCCCCAGTTACCAAAGCTAGTCCGAGCACAAACCAAGGATCTAGCTACAATATAATGAGTGAGATCAATCAAATTAAATCAGAAATATCCTCACTAAATCACAAAATTAATCACTCAAATAATAATCAAAACCACAAGCCGCGAGACCGATACCGTTATGGCCAAGGTACGTCTCGATTATGTTCAAAAAGTCGCGAAAATACAACACAAAATAGAATAAATTATTCTGAACAAACACAAAAACCAGGTGACATAGGTTACAAGTGCTTTTACCACTTCACCTATGGCTCCAGCGCACGCAAATGCGGTGATATAATTAATTGTAAACCGAACTCGGGAAAACTAACCGAGACGCCGGTAAATGTAACCGGTGTCGAAAAGTCCTATCGTTTATGTATAACAGATATTTCTTCCGGTGTGCAATTTCTAATCGACACTGGCGCTGACGTGTCCATTCTAGCCACTAAGAAGCAAAATGGATCCACGTCCGATTATATATTATATGCAGCTAACGGCACAAAAATAAAAACATATGGCGAAAAAACCATTATAGTTAATTTAGGGTTACGCCATACATTCAGATGGAAATTTATATTAGCGGACGTTCAACGTTCAATCATAGGATCTGACTTCCTCGCTGCGAATGAACTAATGATAGGTTTACACGGTAGGAAATTAATAGATAAAATGACATTATTATCGCGCCCCACTAACTTAATTCAATCTAACGAGGCAAATATTCGGTCAATCGATGTAAACAACGAATACCATCTCATTTTACAAAAATTTCCCGATATCACCAAATTAGAAAACTTTAAAGCACATCCCAAACACGACGTACAACATCACATTTACACCACTGGTCCTCCAGTTCACGAAAAAGTACATCCTCTCAACCCGGAAAAATACAAAATAGCCAAGGCAGAATTTGAAAGAATGATGCAGTTAGGTATTTCTAGACCTTCCAATAGCCCTTGGGCTAACCCACTCGTGTGTGTTAAGAAAAAAGATGGTGAGATAAGACCTTGTGGTGACTATCGTCGGCTCAATGCGCAAACAATCCCCGACCTTTACCCATTGCCAAGGCTACTCGATTTTACATATATATTAAAAGGAAAAACTATATTTTCAAAAATTGATGTCCGGAAAGCCTATCACAATATTACAATGGCTCCCGAGGACATTCCAAAGACTGCAGTCATAACTCCGTTCGGTTTATTCGAATTCACACGAATGAACTTTGGGTTACGTAACGCAGCACAAGACTTTCAAAGATTTGTAAATAATGCATTAAAAAAATCTAGATTTCGCATTTGCATATATAGATGATATTATTATAGCCTCAGAAACAAAAGAAATGCACATAAACCACTTAAATATTGTCTTAGAACGTTTAAATGATTGCGGCTTAACCATCAACACAGATAAATGCGAATTCGGTAGATCAGAACTTAACTTCCTCGGTTATCACATCAGCTCAGAGAGAGTAAAACCAACTACCGAGAAAATACAACTTATACATGACTATCCGCAACCAAACACAATCGAGGAACTACGACGATTTCTCGGCATGATGAATTTCTACAGACAAAGTATACCAAAAGCTGCAGAAATTCAAGCCTCATTGAACGCGCACTTACATAATTCCAAAAAGCGCGACGAAACACTAATTACATGGACTGAAAGTGTATTAAAAGCATTCAGCGAATGTAAACAAAGTATTAGTAACACAGTCATATTATCACACCCAGATCCATCCGCACCTCTAATTTTAATGACGGATGCTTCTGGTAACTGCGTAGGTGCAGCATTACATCAATTGGTCAACACAAATCTTCAACCACTAGGATATTTTTCTAAAAAACTCACTGTCACCCTCAGACTCACCTAGGCGCTTGAGACAATTAAATTTTATTTCCCAATTTTGCGATAAGATAAACTACATAGAGGGCGATGAAAACACAGTCGCCGACGCCTTATCCAGAATTAACGAGATTATACTTCTATGTTTATTTGATTATCAAAAACTCGCAGAACTACAAAATAACGACAAAGAGTTACAAAATCTATACAAACGTGATAATCTCCAATTTAAATTAATAACAATGCCTAATAGCGATGTTAAAAATAACTTGCGAAAATTCTACAAACAATATTAGACCTTATCTACCTATACAGTTTAGAGAGCTTGCTATGAAAAACATACATAACATAAGTCATATATATAGCAGCCACTAAACGCTTAGTTAAAAATAGATATTTTTGGTCAAGCATGAACACCGACATACAAAACTACGTAAAAAATTGTATCCCGTGTCAAAAAAGCAAAGTATAACGTCACACGATAACACCCTTGGGAGAATTCAACGATACAGGACAACGTTTTGAAAACGTTCACATAGATATTATAGGTCCTTTACCACCTTCCGAGGATTATAAATATTGTCTTACCATTATCGATAGGGTACCAAAATGGCCTGAAGTTATACCTGTAAAAGACATTTCAGCCGAAACGGTTGCTAGAGTGTTCGTAGAACAATGGGTCGCACGTTTCGGTTGCCCAGTCAGTATAACCTCCGACCAGAGTCGTCAATTCGAATCAGACTTATTCAAACAACTTTAAAAAAAACTAGGTATTGAACGTATCCGAACAATGGCATACAATCCAAAGGCGAACGGCATGGTCGAACGGCTACATCGTACATTAAAAGCCGCAATTATGGCAAAATGTTCAAGTAATACGCGATGGATACACGAATTACCTCTTGTACTACTAGGTTTACGCACAGCGGTTAAGGTAGACCTTGGTTACAGTCCATCTCAATTTCTATACGGCAGTACTCTCAGACTACCGGGCGATCTATTTACTACAAAGCCTACAACACATATTAACGATCGTGACTACATAAAACATTTAACACTGGCGTTATCATCAGTGCCCAATCTTTCACATTCAACTTCACATAATAACAATAACAACATATTTGTCCATAAAGATTTAAACTCAAGTACCCATGTATTCGTGAGAGAACACGAAACACGGAGATCTCTTGTACCACCTTACAAAGGGCCTTTCAAAGTTATAACGCGCCATCCTAAGTTTTACACTTTAGACTGTAATGGTAAGCAAGTTACCGCGTCACTTTATCGTCCTAAACCAGCTTATTTATTAGATTTTGATAATGTGTTGGTCCCACGCCCAAATAGCACTACAAGTACTCAACCCGATGCCGTCACGAGCCCGAAGAATATTCCTTCACACACTTCAAGTTCACCTAAGCTACTCACTTCAAATCTTTCGACGCCACCAGTCAGAACAAAATATGGTCTTGTCGTTAAGAAAACCGTAAGATTCAACTTATAAAGCTCCGGTTAATCACCGTGTATGAGTCACCACTCATTGGCACTCATTCATCGTCATACGTCAATGGGATATGAACACTCACACTCCATGCACGAGATGTCATCACCCGCCGCAGTATCGTTGGCGTAGCAGCATCTAACCCCGTGTATATTCTACGTGAGAGGGCGTTATCACGAGCTCTCCAGTGCACCACAAAAAATCACAGCCGCGCTCTTGAGTCAAGTATTTCTTGTATAAATCACCAAAACAATCATAAACAAATCTCGTGAGCGCAAACAAAAAATTTTATAGTTTTAGTGTTAAAAAAGGTGCGTTTAAGTGTCTCATACAATCACATCTTTGTGTACAACTTAGCAAGTAGAACTTTAATCTTAGTTAGTTATAATTTTACTTTGGTATTCTTTTGGGTATTATAAATAAATATTTTGTTGATCATTTAGTCTAAGGGGGGAGGTCTGTAGCGCGTTGCCTACGCGCTTCAAATGCAAAAAATAGCGATAAGTGTTCTCCGTTAACGTAAATAAACCAAGCCCTTTTGTATACTCCTTTTCAAATATTAAACCAGTCAGTCCTTGAGACTCCAACACAGAACACGCGTTTTATTTCTTTGCTAAACCTTCTGATAAATCTCTCATTTATATTCACCAGTGGTCAGCGGTCACTTACCATAACCAAGGTGGTGACTAACAAACTAACTAAACACCAAAGCTGGTGTTAACAGCAAACAACTTTTCAATCTTTATTCTTTCAAGCCCTCCGAAGTGGATACGCTCTGGCCAATGTCTCCACTTTTTAAACAGACCACTAAATCTCGCAATAACAAGATAGTGGTCCGTGTCGACAGTGGGACCCTGTAGGCACTCCATCCACAATTTTACTTCGGAGGCGACTGTCTACTATTCTAACATACTTCTCTGTTCATTCCTTCTCCATGTATACATATGGATCATGGATGTTCTTATGTTGAAAAAATATGTTTGACACAATAAGGTTTTTCTCGATACATGCATCCGCAATGAGACTACCTGCATCATTCACTCTCTTATCACCAAATGAACCAAGCACGTCCTAGAAGTCTGGGCCCTTGGTCCCCACCCATCCATTCAAGTCTCCGCATACGATAACGCGTTCAATGGTTTACCAAATCCAGAACTTCCCTAACTTTATCTCAGAACTTCTCTAGATCCGATGCCACCGAGGAGCCTACGGGAGCATAAGCTACGGCCATAAAGACCCTCGTGACACCAAGTTTTATAGTCTGGGATCTAACATTCAGTAGCCTTTGACACCTGAGGCCAAGCGAGCGGACAGCAACATCCCTACCCTCATGTTGGCCCGATCGCTCTGCTCACCGGACCACAGAGCCATCCCGCCACCAGGAAGATCACAGGCGTCGCTGCCCTTTCGCTTGGTCTCTGTTACACAGAGCACACCAAGTTGTCTGTCCGACATGACAGTTACCAGCTCGTATAACTTACCTTCTAGACCACCTCTTACATTCTACTAGACATACTGCTCCCCTCAACTCGCCAAACTGTGCAAGGCGTGATAGGTGGCGGGCCCCATCGACGTATCCGCCATTGTTCAAACCGACGGAGGCGTGTCGGTACGCGTCACCTCCGGGGCACGCCCTAACCCGCACTGCGGTACACATTCGAGCCGGATTGCAGTTTGTGCTAGGCTGGCAGGGATCACGACGAGTACGCTCCGGACTATGAACCCCTAATAATTTTTAGTTTTGAAATAGTACATTGTTACCCTAGGGATGAAAGCAAGCAACCCTCGAACTATTGGAGCCCTCGCTACACTCGGGCGCCAAACCCCGTCTCGGGACTAAATAAGTCTTTATCCCGAGGTAAACACTGTGCTTTTCATTACGAATACGAGGAAACTAAAAATAAAAATCATGAATTACCTAGCTAAAGAAAAAATGGGAGACTTTAAAAAATTGAATTTGGAATCGCCGTTTTTTCGCCGATTTAGTTTTTTTTTTCTGTGGCCTGTCAGTTATTCAGCCATTATTTTTCATTTTAATCATTGAAAAAATATAAATCTTCGTTATTTTTAAGATATTTAGTTGCAACTATATTAAAATAAAGTCATATAAAAAACAAACTCTTTAATAAACACTTAACTTTATGTTATTTCAATTTTACATCGCGCTGTAATTGACTGGCTGTACAGAAAATAGAACTGTTTTATTTTTTATTATTGACAGCTGACTGTCAGTTGAAAGTAATTCCCCCTAGGGCTGAAAAGTATTACTTTCAACCCGCTCCTCAGGCAACTTCAGGCCTATTTTCAGAGTATGAGTAATGAAAAAGAACTTTTTGCAGTACACAGTACTTAGTGTTAAAAAAATACGTACGGCGCATAGCCTTACGAATTTTTTTAACATTAACGACGTTTGGAAATGCTGTCGTGTAAATTTCAGTATAATTCTGCATGAATTAGGTTACTTTTTGAGGATTTTTTTATAGCATATGAATGAAACACCCGGATTTTGTTATTGCTTATTAACTTTCGTGTGTTCGTTCTTTTTTTTCGCTCGTCTCTGGTGCCCCCCTAGACGGTATGCCCTAAGCAATTGCTTATATTGCTTATCGGCTAATCCAGGACTGAACGCAGTGCATGTCCAAACATTACTATATGGAAGCGGGAGTTGGTTATGCAAAAAGGAGTATGAGAGTAAAATCAATGCTGTCGAAATGCGATCCCTGCGCATGCCCCATAGCCTCCCATCTCGCGTGGTATTATTAGCATGCCGTGGGATATCTCATATCTAGGCAGCTGCCGACATGCCAGGTAATAGGTCGCGGACATCATCAGTGTGCCCCTGATGTGCACTGGCCCTTGGCGTGCCGTGGGATGTCTCGTGTCTCGGCAGCTGCCGGCATGCCACGATATAGTAACTCTCGTAGGTCGCTGACGTCATCAGTGTGCCCGTGATGTGCACTCATGCGCCGCCCTTAAGTTCCTTTTGTTCTTTCCTAGTTTGGGTAGGTACCTACTGTACGTTTGTTTTTTACTAAGTTTTGTTAATACGTCACCTATTGACCCCACGTATAGAGACACATGTATGAGGTATGTATATGTCCATTCATCCATTAGCCTTTAAATGTCCACTGCTGGACATAGGTCTCCCCAAGAGAACGCCACAACGAGCGGTCCCGTCATGGGGGATAATACCGTAATCGTCACGCTTGGCAGGCGGGTTGGCGATCGCAGTGGATGTTGTTAATACTCGAGGGAGTGCTGCTGCCCACTCCCCCGGTATCGGCTCATACGACTCCCGTGGGTAGAGAGGGGTGGGACAATTCTAAAGCCGGCCCCAGACGGCCAATGCAATGCATAATAATTGTTTAAGTTATTCGTAGTTTATAATAAAAATAAAAATGGATGATAATTGGATTATGTGTGCAAAAATATAAATAATAAAACGCTTTTTGACCAAGGTTGCCAACTTAGGACTTTCAGTGCTAGATCTAGCACTATTTTCGTGAGCCTAGCACTGAATCCTGACATTTAGCACCTAGTACTAAATCTAGCACTAAATAGAAAAATGCAGATTTGTTTCGATTCCTGCTAAACAAAATGCAATTACACGACTAGTAACCAAATGTTTTAATTTCGTATCGTAGTCTTCTACACTTTTCCAGAATTGGGCTTAGGGAATGAATATCCGATACCTACTAACCAATTGCAATTATTACGAATGCGTATTATCCATTATTGCGCATTTCTATTGGTAAATTTTTTGAATAACACGGAGCTATGAGCCAACATAGGGAATTCTATTTGTATTTGAAACGATGTCTTAGGGATTGCCCATAAAATAAGGCAAAGTAAAAGCTACTACTTACGGCTCGATTTCATATTCAATTTGTTGATAAAATTCGAGTTTAGGGATTTCGATACTTGTAAATACGAGCAATTAATAGATACTTTGTTTCGGATTTCTTTCTGTTCTGTTTACTAATATGTAATCGAAAATTATAAAGTAATAGTCCCGCAGTCTGATTCAATTCATTAGCTAGTACTAGGTACCTACTTTCGTTTCGATATCGGGTTGGTATTTGGTATCGCAATATTCAGTCGATGCAGTTGGTACTTGATATCGAAACAAAGGTATCGTGTCCTTACTCGTATTTACTAGTATCGAGCAATTCTCAACTCAAATTGAATTTGAAATATTGGTGACTTAACTAGGTCAAGTGATCGTGTTGACTAACAGTCTTAGTTACCAGGACATTAAATTCCTAAAAAATATTGTCCAGCACGAAAAAAGCATCTGGGGCCGATTTTATAGGGTATCCCCTAGGTTCAAATCTAGCGTGTCGCTCGCGCAAACTGGACAAAATAATGTTTTAATACCAAGCAATTGAAAATAATCTCTATTTATTGACGGGCCTCGTGGCACAGTCGGTAGTGTAACCGACTTCCATGTACGAGGTCGTTGGTTCGATTCCCACTCAGATAGATTTAGATCAGTCAGATTAGATAAAATATTTTGAGTGATGAACACAGTTATTTGTACTGCGTCTGGGTGTTTTATATCTAGTATTATATGTATGTATTTACAAAAAAAAAGTGTAGGTATTATATGTATTATGTCCGTAATCTGGTATCCATAGCACAAGCATTAAGCTTAGTTTGGGACCAGAGGACGTAGTATTTGTACTGTGTCTGGGTGTTTTATATCTAGTACTATATGTATGTATTTACAAAAAAGTGTAGGTATTATATGTATTATGTCCGTAATCTGGTATCTATAGCACAAGCATTAAGCTTAGTTTGGGACCAGAGGTCGTTGTGTGACAATGTCCGTGAATATTAATTTATTTATGTTTCGAAGACTGGTTTTATTCTGCCAACAATAAATTTCTTTTAATGATAGGGTATACCAACCCAAGACTACGATAAACACTGAAAAAATAAAGCAGAAGTGGTTCAAATCAGCATAAGTTTTATGTGGGTTAGCTCATATCTGCACAGCACGGTCCAAATGTATTAGGGTTTCCAATCTATGACAAAAATCGATATTTCGAATCGATTCGAACGGTTGCCTCTTATAAGATAGATGCTAGTACTTTACTATAATCTTAAATTGAAAAAGTCGGCTGTAAATTCAATTGAAAAACCATCCACTTCAACTGCCGTAACTCAAAGAGAAGAAAATCAAGCATCAGAGATAGATGACAGTGAAGATGACTGGATATAGTTTTAAAATAATTATCATAAACGTTAAGGAATTAATAAACTGTCTAACTTTGTGATTTTATTATTTAATTGTGGTCCTACAAATTTAGCACTATATTTTGCATTTCTATAGACATCTAGCACTTTTTCAAATGACATTTAGCACCAAACCGTAGTACCGAGTTGGCAACCCTGTTTTTGACAGATCTCATACTTGTGCACTTATAGGTTATACATAGCGAGTAAATGTTGAACTTTTATTTATAACTTATTTATATTTCATTTTCACCGACTCTATTATTTGCTACCGAACAATCTCCTTCGTTTGAAGGTATTTTCCACGGGACATTGGCAAAGTTGTGTCTTTAGGTCTAACAACGCCATTAATCAAGAATTGAATACCTAACTTATGTTACTTATAGTAGCAATATGAGTGAACTAACCGCTACAAATTTATTTGAATCGCAAATTATAGTTGCTGATCATAAGGACTTAATTCACGATGTCGCGTACGACTTCTACGGTGAGCGAATGGCCACTTGTTCCAGCGACCAGTACGTGAAGGTGGGTTTACCTCAGATAACCAAAACTCAGTTATCAACTCATAGCCTAAATTTTGTTCTGTTTAGAAATCAAGCCCAGAAGTTTTAGGTCTGGCAGTTGTATTAGTATTTATACATTTACAGATATGGGATTCAGATGGTCAAGGTGGGTGGCGTATCACTGCAAGCTGGAAGGCTCACCACGGTTCTGTATGGAAGGTGACGTGGGCACACCCTGAGTTTGGACAGGTTATTGCTACTTGTTCCTTTGATCGGACTGCTGCTATTTGGGAAGAAGTTGGTTAGTCAATAATTTTATATTTAATATAAGAATTTTTATTGTTTTTATTTTATGGTAAGCGGTAATTACTAGCGGTGATATTATCGCACAGCCAAGCCATTGCCTACTAGTATATCCACCTCTATTTTTAAACAGAAGTGTTTGATCTGATGTGTCTGTGTATCCTAGACATACTGGGCTGCTTTATAGTTGTTTAAAACAAAGAAAACAGAAGTAACCTACTACTTGGGTCTAATGAAACAAATGTATTTAGTAAAAGAAAAAAAATTTTATGGCTTAGTTTTTTTAAAGTATACCTTTTCAACAAATCAAGTCTCTTTCTCAGTATACATTGTAATGATGTTAGTATACAACAGTAAGAGTTTAATCATCCCACTAAGACTAAGACTGAGATACAGGAATAAGTAAAGACACTTTCATTAATAGGTGACACAGCTGCATCGGGATCGGAGAAAGGCTTACGGACTTGGTTGAAAAGGTCAAATCTTGTTGACTCTAGAACTTCTGTTACCGATGTCAAATTTGGACCGAAACATCTGGGTCTTCTACTAGTAACTTGTTCTGCAGACGGTATAATAAGGTGAGGACAAGAGAACTGTAAAAAACTTCAACATGCTTGTATCTATTTATTCTATGCAACGGAATCTTTGAACATAACTTTCACCCACTTCAAAAAGTCTGGTTTGTTAAGTGTGCAAAGTTTCAATTTAAGCAATGAGAATACAATATTGTAAAAAATCCGTCTACTTTTTTAGGGTATTTTCGGTTTTGAATCCTTTTCCTTTTGTTTTGAGAATAAAAGAAATACAAAAAAAATAAAAAAAAAGAAACTAATAGCTTAGTTGAAGTAATAAGTAGAAAGCAATATTATATTTCATGGGTCTGGTAAAAAAACAATAAAATAAAATATAAGAAAATAACACCTACCTTCAACCTATTTGCACATTGCAATTGATGGCAAGGGCTCTATGTTTTTTTATAAACATTATTTGAGTTTTGTTAGTATGAAAACACAAATTGAAAAAATTACGTTTAGTATGTCATTTTTAAGACTGATTCTTCTGATTAAATGGAAAACAATATTGGTAAGCATTAGTTTTTTTCTAGCCTATAGTGCTAATAATACCAGGGGCTACACTCATGCCTTACCAACATGTAGATAAGGAATGGGAAGTGGGGGGACTAGTGTGGAAGGATTCCACATACATTTTATTTTTTTGTTAAGGTGGGTCTTTTTTATGTAAACACCCCGTCATGCGGGGCAAGGAACAGGGTAGTGTGGGGTCCTCACCCACTAAATAAACTCGCCGTGTGCCGTCTCTCCGCCTTTATCGGTGGGCCACTGGAACTATGTTACATTACTTCAGTGGTAGGATTCCACATACCTAAAGAACTGCGTTGACCTGGCCTGTTTATGCTGGTACCAGCAAGGTTTTACCAATATTCTATTGTTAAAAGGGCTACATATAGAACTTTTTGCTACATATAGAGCTTTTTGTTGCCGTGTGGGGCCAGCTTCAGAATTTTCCCACCCCTTTCTACCCACGGGAGTCGTAAGAGCCGGCTGAGGGAATGCCGGGAGAGTGGGCAGCAGCACTCCCTCGAGTATTAACAACACCCACTGCGATCGCCAACCCGCCTGCCAAGGGTTGCGATTACGGCACTATCCCCCATTACTTGGGGAGGCCTATGTCCAGCAGTGGACGTTGATAGGCTGATGGATGGATGGATGGATAGAGCTTTTTAATATTTATTTTAATACTATTTCTTTAATTTCCAGGATATATGAAGCACCGGATGTAATGAACCTGGCACAATGGACTTTACAACATGAAATTCCAACCAAAGTTTCTATCAGTTGTTTGTCGTGGAACCCATCACTATCTAGGTATTTAAATTTTTTGGAAATCTCTTACCTATTGGCAGGACCTTTTCTCAAGAGTAAGAAATACCTTAGCTAGACTATGAATAATTTAGTTGCCTTTTAGTTAAAACAATGTTGCTCTAAGCCAAAACAATGGTGCTCTCTACTCCACCGCAGGCAAAAACTAGCTAAAATATAAATTATTTGTTTATAAGGAAAAAGAGTTTTTTTGTACTAGCGGGAATCGAACCCGCGTCTTTTCCAATCCGGGGAAGTGCTCTAAGCCACTGAGCTATAGTACAGGTCTTTCGATCATCCCAATCTCCTTATCACATTTGTCTTTACGACCAACGCCATCTATCGGAAGCATTTACATGCATTAAACCAATATAGTAAGTTTAATTTTGCAATTAAAATTCATACTATTTAATAATATAAATTGAATGTATTTTCAGAGTGGTACACCCACCTATGCTAGCTGTGGGGAGCGACGAGCCCAACACCACTTCAGCAGCTGCTTCCTTACAGACAGACAAATCTACTGCTTGTAATGGAAAAGTCTTCCTATATGAGTATGTTTCAGACGTTTTATACGAGGAGGGATCAAAAAGTAGTGAGAATGAGATAGAATATAATGACTATTGATAACTTAATAATTTATTTTTCTACATAGTCTCCGAGTCTCTCTACACACCGAGTCCAGCGATTTTCCAAGGCTTCAATCCCTTTAAAAAAAAAGTTTTGTCTTGGTCCTGCCGAAAGCTGTCCACGGCATCCATCACCTCGTTATCGTCTTCGTACCTGTTTCCCCTTAAGTATTCTTTCAATTTGGGGAACAGATAAAAATTGCTAGGCGCCAGATCTGGTGAACAAGGGGGGTGGTCAACCAATTCGAAGCCAGCTTGCTGAATGGCAGCCATCGCAACTGCCGACCTGTGCGCGTTGTCGTGATGAAACAGCACGCCCCTTCGAAGTTTCCCTCTCATTTTCTCTTTGATGGCATTCCTCAACTTGGGAACTAAAGCTGCATAATATTGGCCTGTAATAGTGGTTCCACGCTCTAGGTAATAAATCAACAATATCCCTTCTGAGTCCCAAAATATTGAGGCCATAACCTTGCCAGCCGATGCCACGGTACGAAACTTCTTCGGGATCGGTGATGATGGTCGTTTCCATGCGAAGATTGCTGTTTTGTCTCGGGATCAAAATGATGGGCCCATGTTTCGTCCATTGTTACGAAACGAGACAAAAAGTTTTCAGAATCTTCTTGAAACTTGTCCAACAATATCTTCGAAATGTCAAGTCGATTTTGTTTCTGACTGTCGGTTAACATTCTCGGCACCCATCTTGCGGAGACTTTCCTCATATTCAAAGATTGTTTCAATATGGATTGAATACTTCCATATGAAATGCCCGTTTCTTGAATTAAGTATCGGATGGTAACTCTTCGATCGCTCAATACAATTTTCTCAACTTTCGCAACATTTTCTTCGGTGACTGACGTCGAAGGACGGCCGCAACGATGTTCGTCTTCTGTGCTCGTTCTCCCTACTCGAAATTGAGAAGCCCACCTTGCAACAGTGGAATACGGCGGAGCAGACTCCTAATGTTGCCTCCAAATCGCAATTAATCTCTTGCATCGTTAACTTTTTTAAACAGAGGTATTTAATAACGCCTCGTACTTCGTTTTTCTCCATTTTCGAGAACATGTTCCGACACGAAGCAAACAAATGACTACATTCAGAAAAAAACAAAAGAGAATCGAAGATTTTTTTCTTTATTATTATTACAAATATGTATCTGAGCTATGCCTGCCAGTATTTATTTATTTTCTTACCAAGGAGTATGTCGTTCTCACTACTTTTTGATCACTCCTCGTATTAATAATTGTTTTTATACAACTATTATCATTATTTAATTGTTTCTATACAACTGCCTCGGTGGTGTAGCGGTAGTGTTTGCGACTGCTAATCATGAGGTCTCGGGTTCGATCCCCGGGTTGGGCAATGTTATTGAGCTTTTTTCGTAAAAAGAAAAATTCTCTAGCAGCCCGGAGTTTGGAAATGTGCCCGGTAGACGTCAATAGGCTCGCCCCCTATTACGTGGGACTCAAACATAGCTGGCGAGTCGTGGGTGTGTAATACGCCTCTGCCTACCCCTTCGGGGAATACAGGCGTGATGCTGTTTTTTTTTATACAAACTAGTATACAGCTCACCTAATTGTAAGCACTTATCATAGCCTATAGATGCTAGCAACACCAGAGGCATCATTCGCCGGGTCGCCATCTCCAAGAAAAGGGATAGGGGTGGTGGGCAAGGATAATAAGGAGAGGATAGGGAGAGGGTTTGGGCCTCCCATCTTGCACTATCCTCTTCAATAACGTATTAGCAGTGTGATTTTACTTCCAAAATTAACAATTGGCAATTCTTGAAATGATGTACGACTTATAGACACAAATTTGTTAATGTCGCGTAGAGATATCGACTAGATTAACTACTTAAATGAAGGAGATTGTTTAGGGAGAGTGGTTATGAAACGTACCAAGATGGTTTCCATCCATCCATCCATCAGCCTTTTAAAAGTCCACTGCTGGACATAGGCCTCCCCAAGAATGGGGGATAGTGCCGTAATCACCACGCTTGGCAGGCGGGTGGGCGATCGCAGTGGATGTTGTTAATGCTCGAAGGAGTGCTGCTGCCCACTTTCCCGGTATTCCCTCAGTCAGCCCTTACGACTTCCATGGGTGGAGAGGGGTTGGACAATTCTAAAGCCGGCCCTACACGGCATAAAAGAAGATGGTTTGAAACAAACAAAATAGTACTCTTATGACATTCATGCTATGTATTCTTTCTTGTCAATATGTCTTTTTAACAATTATTGACGGGACAGCGAATATAGACATGGTGAAGAAAAAAAAAATTCTACTGAAGGCGCAAGATGACTAGGTCAAGAGCATGTAATTTGCGCCTAAATAAACTTTTCCCGCCAAATAAATGGGTACCAGAAACACCTATCACAGGTGAAGTCGGACTTCGTAGCGTGACCCGTTGTTCTAGACGCGACGCGATGCGACGTATTGTGGCTAATACTTTAACCGCTTTGCGTCGCATTCATATTGACAACGTAGGCCATAAGTACATACAACCTCTATTTGATATTTTCGTGTCGCGTCGTATTAACGCGTTTGTCGTTCACCTAGGACAGCGGGTAAGCTAGCATTAACGTAAGAGGTTAATATTTGCAGGTACAGTGAGAGCTCTCGACGCTGGACTCGGACAGACTGCCTGGCATCCGTTCAAGAGCCTGTTAACGACATAGCCTTCGCGCCAAACCTCGGTAGATCATTCCATCTCTTGGCAGTAGCCACCAAGGATGTTCGTATCATTAAAATAGAGCCTATAACGTGAGTATATCATTATCTATTCCAGTCAATACAAAACTTAGTTGATTATAGAACTATTCAAGAGACAGTTTAACAACTTTCATAGTTCTAAATTTGATGTAGTGAGTGTTAAAGATTTTTGAATTAAACGGAACAGTTAAAAAAAAAAGGTCAACTAATTAAAAAAAAACAAGCGGGGCAGGCATTGGGGACTGCCGATAGAAGTGAAAACTAAGTAACTTGTGAATTGTATCGTCGAGCTATTAGATTATTATTTTTGGTTTGTAAAGAAGTGTTAATAAATTCATTATTTAATGAGTTGAGCGTTCGGCGACGATGACGCGAGTTCCATGATTTTTGTTCACCCAAAAAGTACTCAATGCGCCTAAAGAAGATCGGAGCGTTCGATGACAATCACGAGAGTTCCATGATTTTTGTTCACCCAAAAAGTGCTCAACGCGCCTAAAGAAGATCGGAGCGTTCGGTGACGATGTCGAGAGTTCCATGATTTTTGTTCACCCAAAAAGTGCTCAACGCGCCTAAAGAAGATCGGAGCGTTCGATGACGATCACGAGAGTTCCATGATTTTTGTTCACCCAAAAAGTGCTCAACGCGCCTAAAGAAGTTTTCACTTAAAAAAAAGAGATGTTTACCCTGGTATATGTTTATGTTCCCAGTGAGGCGACTGGACAAACTGGTACTAGTGGGAGTAATGCACGTTTCAAGTGCGAAGTGGTCGCGGCCTTTGAAGACCATTGCGCGTGCGTGTGGCGAGTGGCGTGGAACGTCACCGGGACACTCCTCGCCTCCTCCGGGGATGACGCCACCGTGCGCCTGTGGAAGAGTATGTACTAACCTCTTAAGTATACCTTGTACTACATTCCCCGCGGCTTCGCTCGCGTCATAGTATTGTCGATAAAAAATACATTTCGGATAGGATTCCTATTATTAGGTATAAGCGTCGCCACGCTAACAGCCGGTTTTACCCTCCCTCATTAAATGTTTCACATCAAAAATATAGGTTCCGGATAAGTAATCACCAACATAACATATACTAAAACCTTCTCCGAAACACGCTGCATCTTATGGAAAAGTATTATTCCGATCGGTTCAGTAGTTTTCGCAGTATAACCGAACAAAAAACCGGCTCTTCATTTATTAGTATAGATTTTGGGGCATCATTATTAGTCGCGGCCAGTGTAGTCACTTGAGTGTTGATGAAAGAGGTTGCAGATGGAAATAAAAGAGAAGGAAGAGAGGATTTGACTTGCTGCCAAGGCTGCTTTGCTTACCAGAAAATCATTGTATTGTTTTGAGAAATCATAGCCAATAGGATTCTCAATTTGGGTTTGTCTGCAATCAGTTACACAATTTTTTCATTGCTCCTGATGGTAAGTGGTGAACGCTTGTGTACTTAGCAACACTAAGAATACTGCCAAGCAGCTGATCACAATTTCATTTCACAGACAGGAAGTTACCAAGTGAGTACTCCCACTTGGTACCCAACTCTACCATCAGTTAAATGGTATATAGTTATTGTGAGGAGTCTTCCTCTGAGAACTCCTTCCCTTTATGTTTAAAGATGTCTTCAAACATGTCCAATAAAAACTTACCTAAATGCTTTTTCAGTGCAATATTTAAATCAGTGGAAGTGCGTGGCAGTGTTCAAGAGCGAGCCCACAGCAGGGGAATCTCCTCCACTGGCGAAAGCACATACTACCTACGTGCGCATGGCCACTATGGCCAACCCAACCCACATGCCTTTCCACTGACATCGGCGCAACGGCTCCTGGACGCCTGGATATAACGGTAAATTGGCAATACTATTCTGAATAATTACAAATTTTGTGGAACAACAGAAGTGTTCATAGAATAGCATGTTATATCATTCTTATGTATGAGTATGTATAAGCAGTTTGCTCGTCCGCCATAATCAGAAATAAAAAAGTCTTGTTTTAATAAAAGGGGACACTATCTCGTGAGTAATCTACTTAAAATCTTAGCAACTTTAGCGATTGCGACTATCATATAGTAAAGGCTGCAAATTATACTGATTTATATTTATAATGTGAAACATGCAGCATCTAGTCAGCTTTTTGATGTAAAAACCTCGTTTTGATAGGTATAGATATTCCCATGAAACGTCGCGACGTGACATTCAGCTAGTGTCTTGCCTTGTATATTTTTGGTAGGTTTTCAAACATTTCAATATAATTATTATAAGTAACTATATTTCACATCTGCTATGACTCATTTCGGTTTCATACTTAGAAATAAAGGTCAGAATACTCACAAATGCTGTTCAACTTATATTAGTTCGACAAAAGTACGCGTACAACATAACATAACACTCCATTATTTAGCACTTTTATATTATAAAACATTTTATAAACGTAACAAAAAATATTAATCCAAAAATTGGCTCCGACGCGAGATAATTTATTCGCTTAAATATTAACCCTTTAACAAACAATTTTACAATTTAGATTTCCTGCACACGCCTAATCGCCAGTCGTAGGCGATGGTTCAGGGGCCTTTACTTCATAGGTGCTGTTCGCCGAAGTCGCTGTAAATGTGTAGGTTCTTTGCTTATACTTCTTGAAGGATGCCAGCTCACCTGACAACCAATTTTAAAGTGTTAATAATCGGGAACTCTCAAATATTTGATTGACATCATACTAATATTATAAATGTGAATGTAAGTTTGTTTGTTACGCTTTCACGTGAAAACTACTTAACCGATCATCATGAAACTTTGTACACATATTCTCGGAGGTATTAGAAGTAACATAGGATACTTTTTATTAAAAAAAAATACGCAAAAAAAAAAAATTGTTTGTCACAAAATCTCAAATCTAGCAACTTCAACGCCATCTAGCATTTCAGTAATGAAGTTCCAACCCCGAGTACTGTAATACCGTTGCACTGTATTACCGACAATTTCAAGGGTTGCTTTATTTATTTTTATGAAATTACTCACGGACGAAGTCGCGGGTATCAGCTATCTTATATAAAGTTTAAGTAACAAACTTTGTTAACTAAGTGCAACCCGCGACTTCATTCACGTGGAACATAGTTTTTCATTTTTTTGCAGTAACCTATACTCGTATTAATTTATTTACGCGAGCGAAGCCGCGGGAAACAGCTAGTACAGAATAATTCTTGGTTGTTCTGATACTTGGTGTAATTTGTCCTAACTATTATAAAGCTGCAATGTCTTTAGGCTATATATAGACGTGTCTGAACACAAAACACTTTATATTTTGTCTGTGTTTATCGGTTGTCTGTTTGTTCGTTCGCGCATCACGCAAAACTAATGAACAGATTTTGATGCAACTTTTTTTATTTGATAGCTGTCTTGATTAAACTTTAAAACTGGTATGGTACATTTTATCCCGCTACTATACCGGGAACCTGAGATATAAACTAAACACTATATTTTCACTGCGGCAGAGCCGCGGGCAATATCAGCAGTACTCCCTCGAGTATTAACAACATCCACTGCGATCGCCAACCCGCCTGCTAAGCGTGGCGATTCTGTGTGGTACTCATATGGGGGATCCATATGAGTACAGGACCGCTCGTTGTGGTGTTCTCTCTGGGAGGCCTATGTCCAGCAGTGGACGTCGAAAGGCTGATGGATGGATGGAGGAGAGCCGCGGGCAAAGGCTAGTATAAAGTCGCCCGCTATAAAGGAATGATTAATGACTAAACGCATTTAAGTAAACAAGCAATAGAAGAAGATGAGAACTACCAACCCCATGGGAGGAGATAACCTTTTGCTAATCCATATGCTCCACATAAGAACCCATTTTGGAGCAGTTTTCTGGGACCTTTTTAGCAGTCGGAAGCGTGACCGTTTGGCGGCCGGATCTTAGTTTGTAAAAGCTAATAGTTTGGATTCTCTTAATACGGACGTAATAACAAAGCCAAAAGGCCAATTTTTTCTTAAGATCTATATTAAACTATTTTATTTCCACGAATTATGTCCGTGTGGTGACGGACTAAGAATACAAGTGTCACCACCCCATTCTTTCCCACGGGTGTCGTATGAGGCGACTAAGGGAAGTAAGCAATTGCATGACTGGTGGTAGAGCTGGGTACAAAGTGGGAGTACTCACTTGGTATCGGGCCTGAGCGGGTTGGTACCACCATCTCCCGTGTGACCGGCCATGAAGCACATCGTTGCGTTTTGGCTGTAGCAGGAGATAGCCGTTTATTCTTTCATTTCATATCGGTGAAATGAAATGGTGAGCAGCGGCTTGACAAAACTCTCCGTATAGTTGAGTCTATGAGCGACGGTTACCATTTACCATCAGAAGGGCCGTGGCTCGTCTGTCACTACATGCAATAAAAAAAAAATATATATTTGTCGAAGCAAAGTTTTGGAAGACATACCGGCATTGCTCTCTCGCTCTTGCAATGACCGTTAGATGACGAGTGCGGACTGACGATGCTTCTGTAAAGAAAAAATATACTATTCAGCAAATGACTGGCGCGAAAGAAGTGCTGAATTCTGATCACGTATTTAACTTCTTCAGAAATCAATTGTATTTCAGTGAATACGTTTTATACACGTCATTAGAATGATAGACTTGCTCTCGCTTTTTTGCAATTTTACTGATATTATAAACGTTTTATGTTTAAAAGCCTGTTACGTACGGAACCACAAGCCATATCGCCGACGCCGCATGAACCCCAATACACGTAAATTGAAGTCGTCAACGTCCGGTTAGCCACGAGCCGCCGACGAAGCATATTTCGCAACATTAACTTAATGCAGTTTTGTGTAACATTGTACAGTTAACATTGTTGCTGCTTACAGCCATAGCTTTTAATCTTAATGTCCTAATAAACCGTCCAAAGTTAAGGTTCCTAGAAAATATTGGGGTTGGTTTTCCAACAGCTGCATGCCATATGAGTGCTAGCGATCATTTTTAAATTGCAATCATGTACATACAGACTCACTATCTCCAGAGTACTGTTAACTACTAGCGCTACTATTCTCGCTCAAGGTTCGCTGGTTTCGTTTTTAACTATCCAATGTGGCATTAGGCCTCAAACACACGAACGACACTTTGACGTCTACAGAGCCAACTGCAGCCGTCGGCACGACGAGTCGACGACTGATGCCGACCTTGTCGACGGCAGTCGACTAAAGGCGACGGCTGCAGTTATTAAACGACACGTACGCTATTTTTTAGTCGACTTCAAATAGACCAAGAGCACGTTAAAATGTCTGCCAGCGATATTGAAATCGATGTGTTAATTGGGTCAGTTAAAAAATACGAGTGCATTGGGATCTAATTGAAAAATATAAAAAAACAGGGCGTGTGCTTTTCCGCATTACAGTGTCTTGGCGAGACAGCGATTCTCTTAATGTGGCAGTTATCTCATCAAATCTTGCAATCGTCATTCGGAAATAATTAAACGCCGACGAGCCGACGGCTAACGCCGACCAGTGTCGACGGCTGCAGTCGACTCTGTCGGCAGCTTGTGTGTGTGTGTGTGTGTGTGTATGTATCTGTGCCGCTCGTGTGTATGAGGACTTACTCCGTCCCCTTCAAATATCTCATTCATATTGGCATAAATGATCAACTAATCTTTTAAGACGTTAAGGTACGAGATTGAAAATTAGTTTTACCCCAAAGACGCTCGTTTGATGGTAGTTGCGTTGCTCTGCATTAGGAACCGAGATGGTGGAGATGCCAGCCCTCCGCTTGCTCGCCAACTATTTAAATGTCAAAATAACTAATTGAGAACATTTCCAAATGATAATAATATGTACATTGCAATAACAATGTGATCTTCGTGAAAACTTTCAACAACTTCATGGCAATTATTTGCATATTAGTTCATACTATCTGTTACCCGCGACTTCGCCCGCGAGGAATTTCATAAAAATAAATAAAGCAATCCTTGAAATTGAAGTCTTGAATTTAAAGGGATGGCAAATTTGACGGTATTATGGGAATTCGTGGTATAAATACCGTCTCACCTTTTCCACATCCGGACATTAAAATTCCTTTTAGAACGTTTCCTTGCAATAATACTACTAGCAATCTAGTACCATTGCAAAGCTTCGGTGGGTTTCAATTACGGAGCAGTATGATGGGTACGCCATCTCAGGTTCTAGTTTGTGACGGGGTAGATCAGGCACATTTATAGTGTTTAAAATTCTATTGGATAATTAACAGCTTCATCCAGATTGCAAACTGCATTGTTGGAAAGATATGATTGTGATTCACTAAGAAGTTTTATGCACTACTTTAGTTACCTACGTTAAATAATTAGTTTAAGCAAATAAATAAAAATTAAGTGTTAGTTTATAATAACTTTTTACCACACGCATATAAATATATAATAGCAGTAATAGCCTAGCGGTAAAACCAAGGACTGCAAAGACTGTGGTATCGAGTTCAATCTCGAGTCCAAGGTTGAGACCTCGCCGCACACACTTTTTGAGATTCTCCGATATTATGTGTGTTTTTTACAATTTATCACAGTTCGGTGAAGGAACACATTGTGAAGAAACCTGCATGACAGAGATTTTCTCGACGGCTTGTGAAGTCTCCCAACCCGCATTGGGTCAGCGTGGTGGACTCCCTCTCACCATGAGAGGAGCCCCGGCAGATAGCTGATGTTATAAAAAATAACTTAGACTACCTTCATTTAGAAAAAAATAGAATTTCGCGAAAAATCTAAATGCCACGCGGAAAGAGTGGCGAGTAACAGCTAGACAATGAATTCATCATCGTCATCAGCCTCTCTTGGTGCATAACTGCACGTAGGCTTCTCCCAATTTCTTCCAGGCTGTCTGCTGCTTGATTTATCCAGTCACGGCATGCATGTCATCGGATGTCGTCTACCCATCGCTTAGGTGGGCAACCACGTTGTCTGGTGTTCGTCCACGGCCTCCATTCTAGGACTTTCCATGCCCATCTATCTGTGCTTATTAAGCGCACGGCGAGGGAGTATTTACCTATTAGTAAGTAGGTGTATTGTTAATACACCAATGATTATCTAACATATAATGTTTGTTTCTGAGAAAAATGTCTTGGTGCCTGCAGGCCACGCAGGTGAAACCGCAGGCAGATGCTAGTTGGAATATATTATGTATATTGGATGTATATTCGATGTATATAGTTATCTATTTGAATCGGTTTTGATTCACAATTTCAAATCTCATGGGTTTTATTTTTCTTGCGCGGAATCCTAATTATTTTTCTAGAATTATAGTAAGCTAAGTTACTGCTTATAACAACAGCTATCTGCTAGTGAAAGTCCCGTCCAAATCTGTTCAGCATTCCCGGAGATTTTATTCTTTCACGGGTTTTTCATGGTTATTTTTTCACGGAACTCTTTTTACAAAATGAAAGTAACCTAAGTTACGCGCTGTAGCAACAGCTATCTGCTAGTGAAAGTCCCGCCCAACTTGGTCCAGCCATTCCGGAGATTAGCCGCAACAAACAGGCTAGCCTATGTGTTATTCTGATGTATAAGCTATATTATTTTATTGTAAAATTTCATTAAATTCCATTCAGTAGTTTTTGCGTGAAAAAGTAACAAACATCCATACAAGCTTACGCGTTTATAATTTTAGTAGGATAAATAAAACGCACTTTCAATGCATTTCTAATTGAACTATTTTGATATTCTTATATATTTTTTAAGCTTTCGATATGCTTAGCCATATACGAGTAAATCAACCCAAAGTGCGATAATGTGAAATATTAGTTTCGAGCAGGATTTGAACCTGCATCTCCCTGAAAACTGTCCCAGATGAAAAAGCATCTCATTACTAGTATTTTCATCCATCTGGATTTTCTGCTATATTGCTTTCAATATGGATGAACCTGGACTGGTATAGGCTATATTTTGTATACTCAGCCAAGGAATGATCTATTCCTTTATGTATATTATCTACATATTTAAACAGTACTCCGAATTGTTGCCAAGTATGGTTAAGGCAGTTGAAATTTTTGGATAGCCAGTAAATGCCATGAAACTGTATTATCAAAAAACAAAGTCTCACCTTGGAAGACCGTCTCCTCCCCTCTTGTAGAACTCCGTACGTTTATCGCTCATTCTGGTTGGGCAACTATTCAATCTGATTGGCCTCTCTTCTTCTAGCGAAACTTTTCGAACAAACGGGACCCTACTGCTTCTCGGTACTTTATCGTTGGCGTCAGTGCTGGAATGTTCCTCGATGCTAGGCAACCGCGGGTCTAAACAGCAGTCGCCGTTCTCATACACTTTATATACTGGCTTCTTTATAGTGAATACGCTATTTAGTGGCCTAGGGATCGTTCTAGGGCTTTGTAGCTGAGTTTTTTTAGTTCTATCCGGCAGAGGAGTTTTGGGTGTATTAGGAGATTCTGTTACAACATTTCGATTTATGAGGTTCAGCTTCGGATCTGGTCTTGATAACATGGTTGGTATCCGGATCTTTTGCGTTGGGGGTGTATATTTGGAGGCTAGAATTGCAGCTTTGCTGGTCGAGGCATCTGTATCACTTTCATATTTAGGCCGATACTCGGGAGGAGACATCGGTATTATTTCCTGTGTGTTCGACGACCAAAGCAGGTCGGTGCCTGATACGGACTGCAGTTGCAGCAGATGCGTCTTGATGTTGTAGACTCCCGCGATATTGCCGAAGGGTTCCGCTTTAATTTGAGCGACTACATCCATCACTGACATCTGACATAGCTCAGATATCTGTCGGTAAATCTATAAACACAACATTATTTTAGTGACTACATCATATATTATTTGTCAGGCAATAGGTTTATAGCACTTATTAATATCGTCAAAAATCTACTAATAATTAACAAGCGCTTGAGGCAAGTGCATTCGTAGCATTAATGTTGCGATCGCAATCGCTGCAACCGGTTGAATTTCTAGAAAGGCTTTACATGAGAAGAACCCGGCAAGAAACTCGTGAACCATTTTTTAAAAAGCTAAATTGTTACAGTTTTATACGTTTTATTATAATTATAATAATGTAGTATGCAGTAGCAATCAAGTCGAGCAGTCCACTGCTGCAGTACATACACAGTACATACAAACGCCTTGTCAATTTTCGTTTGGCATGGTCGAGTTTGACTGATTTGATAAAGTCATATATGTACAATAAAAATTATTGATTTTTTATCTTATTTATTTTCTTTATACTTACGATCCTTTCCTCCATGACAAACTGTATACTAAGTCTGTATGCTCTAGTGCAGGGGTCTCCAAACTTTAAAGCCTTAGGGCCATAATGATCTTTTCAGTATGTTCCAAGGACCAAAACATATTTACATAAATAAATGTCATTAATGTTTTTTGTTTTACTGTGATTAGTGGGATTCATATGGATGGAATATGCCTATGTTAAGTTTTCTTCGTAATACTTTCTGTCGTTAAGTTTTACCTTGCAAGGAAATAAAGCCGGGTAATTATCATTCTGTGTTTTCTTCTTCAACTTATCACAGCAATAGTAACAATAATAAGACATTGGTTGTCGCGAGCCAGATTGATGACACTAGTCTTAAACTGTCTCGGGACGGATTGATATCACTAGCGGGCCGGATTTGGCCCGCGGGCCGTAGTTTGGAGAACCCTGCTCTAGTGGAATAATCAAATAATATTTTTGCTCTGATGTAGTCAGTCGTTTTTCATGATTTACCTCTCTGTTGGTAGAGTTCTCAACGATGCCAAATGGGTGTGTTTTCATCCTCATTCCAGGCCTCTTGATCCAGCGGTGGCGTGTTGCCTCATCTATTTTCATCCTTAGGTCCACGTTAGGCTCTAGCAGATGCTGAATGAAGCCTTTGCATTCTGGTGAGAATAACAACATTATTGCACTAGTTTTGACTGTTTTGTGTCTTTGTCAGTCGTGTCGGAATTGAAACAAAGATTTGTTTTAGGCCTAAACCTATTAATAACTTAAAGATCAATTAATCATAGTTAAAATTTAAAATATTCGTTATAATTTGAGTTTTTGATACATAGTCCATAAATATGGGTTGATTCCAGGGGGCCTCGTGGCATAGTCGGTAGTGTAACAGACTTCCGTGCACGAGGTCGTGGGTTGGCTTCCCACTCAGGACAAATTATTTGTGTGATGAACACAGGTATTTGTACTGCGTCTGAATGTTCTCTATCTATTATATGTATGTATTTACAAAAAAAATAATATATGTATTATATCCATAATCTGGTACCCATAGCACAAGCGTTAAGCTTAGTTCTCTGGTCCCAAGAGGACGTTGTGTGAAATGTCCGTGAATATTTATTTATTCAAACTTTTTTTTTCTTAACTCGAATGCTACTTCACATTTCTGATGTTTTGGCTGAACGGTCGGAAGGGATCGGGTGGTGGAACGGAAGGATGATAGAGGGGATGATGAGGAGGATTGAGTCTCCGGCGATCATCGAACAGGAAGGCCTACTGTAGCTTCACGTCGAAATTCGTGGGATGTGCTTTGTACTGATAGAGCTTAGAGCGGGCCCATTATAACTGGGATAATCAAAGCCCTCTACCACTTTTAAAATCTAGGATTTTAATTAAAATATTTTTGTTATGTTTGCAGGTACCGAATAATCCGCCCGAAAGTGGTCGTGATATCAATATAACTCAGTGTGTGTAATGTGAATATGAACTATTATTTGAACTAGTTGTTATTTTTGTAATACCTATATTTAAGTACATAAGATTTAGAGTAAGATAGTTCTCCGTATGGCCACGTTTTTAGACAAGATGTGCTCTATATTCCTTAGCTACAACAGAATCCCTTGATTTAAGCTTATTTTGCCTATTTTTATCAGAGAAAATTGAAGCTGTACAATCATGTGATCTCATCATCATCAGTTAAAATTAAAACGTAGCACAGCCCATCTCTGGTACAAACGCATCTTGAACATTTCAGAGCTACGCTCGCAATCGATTATTAAAATGATCTGCCTATGGCAATGAGAACAGGCGTGATCTAGGTGAAATTTGGCCGTTTTGGCGACATTAAAGGTTATGAATGAGCGCGGGAATTAGTGTTGCAGTGGCGGATGGCAACCACAGGTATTTTTTTAAGGGATTTTCATTTCTGGTTGTCATTAATAAATTATTAAAATTTTTGTGCATGTTAAACTTCTTATTACCGTTTCTATAATACTGTTTAAAAGTAAGTTAAGCAATAAAATGATATGGCACAATATGACTTTTACTTTTTGAAATTAACATTTCATTTTTTCTATAGTCCATCTAATCATTAATTTTACTTTTGACAGCTCGAGCACTGATCAATTAGTCATGTCCTCATACGTATCGATTCTTTTAACAATGTCTTGTGTTGTTTATTTTATGTTTATAACATATTCAGGCGTTAAAAATACTATTTTATGAAATAAAATAAACTACGTAAAGCACACAGTATAATAATATATAATATTTATTTATTATTTGGCAACATCAAAATCCATCACAATGTCGCGTTGCAGCGCGGCGGTGACGCCTTTTTGTTGTCACTAGCAACAAGACGTCCGTGCAAGCCACACACTACACCCAGAGTCAGAACAACCATTTGTGGATCACAAAGAGCTGTCCTGTGTGGGAATCGAACCCACAACACTCGGGCGAGAGGCCAGTATCTAAACCACTCCGCCATCTGCGCAATTTGTGCAGTGCGAGGGGTATTTATATACCCTCGGTATAGTATAGATTTACCTATGAGTACTTCTGAATTCTTTACTTTTGGTTGAGTGGAGCGTATCGTTTCTAACAAGCTTTATATTAGCAAAATACCGAATGGAATAGTTAAAGGACTATCACAAGAGTTTATGTTGCGGCCTCGAGACTATTTTGAAAAGTAGTTATATTGGACCTCTTATACCAGTGACGTATGTTAAAGACCGTGTAGCATTAGATTTTAGTGCTCGAAAGTGGCGAAAATAACCAAAAAATGCCTACGACAGCAGCGGCATGGAAGTTATCCACACCAAACCTTATGGTTCACATTAGCTTACTAAAGTGAACTTGACAGTTTTGACGCTGATGCTTTATGCTAGTCGTCGTCATATATACAACTTGTTCCAAAAAAAGCTACCTGAGTGATACGAGTGTGGCGGGGGCGATATTGGGCGAATGTAGCGGGGGCGGTACCTGGAGAGTGGCGGGGTAATACCTGGCGAGTGTGGCGGGGCGGTACCTGGCGAGCTGGCGGGGCGGTACCTGGCGAGCTGGCGGGGCGGTACCTGGCGAGCTGGCGGGGCGGTACCTGGCGAGTGTGGCGGGGCGGTACCTGGCGAGTGTGGCGGGGCGGTACCTGGCGAGTGTGGCGGGGCGGTACCTGGCGAGTGTGGCGGGGCGGTACCTGGCGAGTGTGGCGGGGCGGTACCTGGCGAGCTGGCGGGGCGGTACCTGGCGAGTGTGGCGGGGCGGTACCTGGCGAGCTGGCAGGGCGGTACCTGGCGAGTGTGGCGGGGCGGTACCTGGCGAGTGTGGCGGGGCGGTACCTGGCGAGTGTGGCGGGGCGGTACCTGGCGAGTGTGGCGGGGCGGTACCTGGCGAGTGTGGCGGGGCGGTACCTGGCGAGTGTGGCGGGGCGGTACCTGGCGAGTGTGACGGGGCGGTACCTGGCGAGCTGGCGGGGCGGTACCTGGCGAGTGTGGCGGGGCGGTACCTGGCGAGCTGGCGGGGCGATATCTGGCGAGTGTGGCGGGGCGGTACCTGGCGAGTGTGGCGGGGCGATACCAGGCGAGTGGCGGGGCGGTACCTGGCGAGTGTGGCGGGCGGTACCTGGCGAGTGTGGCGGGGCGGTACCTGGCGAGCTGGCGGGGCGATACCTGGCGAGTGTGGCGGGGCGGTACCTGGCGAGTGTGGCGGGGCGGTACCTGGCGAGTGTGGCGGGGCGGTACCTGGCGAGCTGGCGGGGCGGTACCTGGCGAGTGTGGCGGGGCGGTACCTGGCGAGCTGGCGGGGCGATATCTGGCGAGTGTGGCGGGGCGGTACCTGGCGAGTGTGGCGGGGCGATACCTGGCGAGTGGCGGGGCGGTACCTGGCGAGTGTGGCGGGCGGTACCTGGCGAGTGTGGCGGGGCGGTACCTGGCGAGCTGGCGGGGCGATACCTGGCGAGTGTGGCGGGGCGGTACCTGGCGAGTGTGGCGGGGCGGTACCTGGCGAGTGTGGCGGGGCGGTACCTGGCGAGCTGGCGGGGCGGTACCTGGCGAGTGTGGCGGGGCGATACCTGGCGAGTGTGGCGGGGCGGTACCTGGCGAGTGTGGCGGGGCGATACCTGGCGAGTGTGGCGGGGCGGTACCTGGCGAGTGTGGCGGGGCAGTACCTGGCCAGTGTGGCGGGGCGGTACCTGGCGAGCTGGCGGCGAGTGCGGCGCGCTGTTTCCTGGTGAAGCCGCGGGGCGGTACCTGGCGAGCTGGCGGCGAGTGCGGCGCGCTGTTTCCTGGTGAAGCCGCGGGGCGGTACCTGGCGAGCTGGCGGCGAGTGCGGCGCGCTGTTTCCTGGTGAAGCCGCGGGGCGGTACCTGGCGAGCTGGCGGCGAGTGCGGCGCGCTGTTTCCTGGTGAAGCCGCGGGGCGGTACCTGGCGAGCTGGCGGCGAGTGCGGCGCGCTGTTTCCTGGTGAAGCCGCGGGGCGGTACCTGGCGAGCTGGCGGCGAGTGCGGCGCGCTGTTTCCTGGTGAAGCCGCGGGGCGGTACCTGGCGAGCTGGCGGCGAGTGCGGCGCGCTGTTTCCTGGTGAAGCCGCGGGGCGGTACCTGGCGAGCTGGCGGCGAGTGCGGCGCGCTGTTTCCTGGTGAAGCCGCGGGGCGGTACCTGGCGAGCTGGCGGCGAGTGCGGCGCGCTGTTTCCTGGTGAAGCCGCGGGGCGGTACCTGGCGAGCTGGCGGCGAGTGCGGCGCGCTGTTTCCTGGTGAAGCCGCGCGCGATGGCGGCGCGTAGCTGCGGCCGCGAGCGCCCCTCGCCCTCCGCCGCCCCCCCCGCGCCGCTGAAGGGCAGGCCCCCCGTCACCATGCCGTACACTATCACGCCTCTGCGCTTGGAACGTTACGCTCATGTAATCGAGAGTAGGCCGCAGTTTCCATTTCAAACCACGGCCACGTATTTAAAATATTAGGTTAAAAGTTTGCGCTTGTCGCTTTATTTTTGAAGTAAGGGGTATAAATATGCCAACTGCTGCTTCTAAATTCCAACCCTAGCTTGGGCAAAAGGCGTTGAGGGATTCTCATGAACCGCAAAGAGTCTGGCGGTGGTCATCTTGTAAACCCTCTAAAGTAGATTCATACTCAAAAGTCTTCAATCGTACCTACTACAGCAATATTAAGTGTATAAAATACTCTTAGTATAGTTGAGTCGATGAGTGGCGTTTACCACTTACCATCAGGTGAGCCGTACCTCGTGTGTCACCATAAGCAATAAGAAAACCTTCTGTCTTGTAAAGATTTAATGTATTTTGACATAATAACTTAAGTGAATCATAAATTTCCCTAAACTGAATTCTAAAAAGCGAGTAGTTTAATCCATAGTACGACATCAAATTAAATAGTTACTACCTACATATATATTAAAGAAAGTATCATACATGCTCCAAAGATCGACCTCAGGTCCGTATCGCCGTCCGTCGATGAATAATTCAGGCGCGGCGTACTCCAAGGAACCGCATGGCGTGCGCAGAGATGCGCCCGTACTCCACATGTTTGATAGACCGAAATCTGATAAAAAAAACTATTATTTTTGGATAGTGACGGCCACTGGTAAGTAAATTATCAATATTTATGTATCTAATATAGTAATCTGTAGAGATATGCAAGAAAAAATGTCTAAATATTGTGCTGTGATATTTAGATAGCTAGACTGTGCACCTGGATATTGCCTAATTTCTGAGTGATCAGTTTACCACTTCATATATATGAGAAGAGCGGTTGCTATTGGCGTATCAGAAAGTATTATTGTAAGAATATCTATTGTTTATTATTCTCAATATGTCAATGGAAGCTTACCAACGATTTTGATAAACTGCTTAGTGCTGTCCAGCATTATGTTTTCCATCTTCAAATCCCTGAAAGGACAATCGGAGGTTAAGACTAATAACAACTAGACCGAACAAAGTTACACACACAAGAATGGCTTCCAAAATTTATAGGTCGCATTCTTTAAATGTATTATCAGCATAGATAGAACAACAATTTAAAGTCATACGTCATTAATAGAGAAAAACAAGGCTCAAATGTAGTACCTTGAGGTATTCCATACTCTAGTTCAGCCATTTGCTGAGATTTTATGTATTCTTTTGCTCTAAGTTAGATTTTTAAAGTAATTTTGAAATAAAATGAGGATGCCTGAGGACTACTTATGTTATTTCAGGCTTTTATCACGAGATTGGGGAGCAAAGGCTGTGTAAAATGTCTTATTAATGTTATAAATCCACTTAGATTTGTCTGCTACGTCTAGCTATGGTCATATGGGAAAAGTAAACATTATTTACGAGGTTATTGCAAAGATCTACAGCCAAAGTATCTACTCTAGTCTATGACAGTTCCTGCGCCACTAGTAACGTAATGAACTCCAGAGCGTAATTTTGGTCACAGCGGACATGCCGGCGTAGGAGATATCACTGCACTAGGGTGTGCACAAACAAGTGCACGCTGTTCCCTCACTCATTAGGAAAATCAAATTTTGTTACTGGTTTGGCCCGCATTTCGAACCCAAGACCTCATTTATTATTATAATAAGGAGAGGATAGGGAAGGGTTTGGTACTCCAGCGCTCTTATTTATCAAACAAAACAAAGGTAAGAGTACCTACCGTTGTTTCACGCTAATCTTTTGGCTTGTGGCTTTGTTTCTATTTCTCTATTAGCAATATACTTTCTAGATAATTGTAGTCTAAATCCTTAAGCCATAGCTTAATTTTATTTTTAATTTGGTAGTTAGATAGATCTTTGGTTTTATAAGTTACATTAAGTTTGTTCTAGGTGCAACATTAGTATAGTGTTTTTGGGCAAATGTGGTATTTACTCTGAGAACAGGATATTTATATATTCTTTTTCTCGGTAGTTTTAAAAAGGGTACAATGCTATTATGATATTTACGTATACACTGATACACAAACAACTTTCGCACAGTCAGAATATCAGCTTTTTCATACAATGTATATGTTGGGTATCGGAACGGCAAACACAGAAGTACTTTGAGAACAGTCCGTTGTGCCCTTTCGAGCTCAATCAGGTGTGTCTTGGCTGCTGAACCCCATGAACATATGCAATAAGTAATTAAACATTCCGCCAAGGCTTTGTATGTTTGTATCAAAAGTGCAGTGTCTAGTATCAGTCTCAAGTTTTTAAAAATGTATATAAGTTTCCTTAAGCGGTTGCCAATTGTTGATATATGTTTCTTCCAGTTTCATTTTTAATCAATATGCACTCCTAAATATTTGATCTCCGTGTCTCTTGATAAGTGAGGACAACTACAGCGTGAAGATAAAACGTTACTAGAACGGTTACAGGGATAAGAATGAATGCGAAGCTAAAAGGTTTTAGGCAATCACGCCTTTGTCTTACTAAAACAGAGAAATTTAGTTTTATCGACATTTAATGCTAATAGACTATCTTCTAGCCATGCAGTGACAACAGACATGCCTTCTTCAGCAAATCGTCGTACCTCCTCCCAGGTATCACCATGAAAAAGTATGACAGTATCGTCAGCAAACATTTGCACCTCTGCACCATTAATTTGATAATCACATAAGTGGTTAATATACACTAAAAACAGCGTCGGACCCAGTGTACTTCTCTGCGGCACCCCATACGATCCCAATTCAAAGTTACTGAAGTGATTCTCAACTTTTACACATTGTTTTCTATCAGTAAGGTAGTCTCTTAACCACATAAGTGCGTTTCCCCTTATGCCCATGTTCTCTAAACGAGTTAAAAGGATTGGGATAGATACAGTATCAAATGCCTTTCGTAGGTCAAGAAATACTCCAACACATTTATCATTTTTATCAAGGTGAGCTACGATGTTAGTGGTAAGCTGTAGTAAAGCGTTATCAGTGGAGCGTTTGGCACGAAACCCGTGTTGGTTTTTACTCAGAAGTGCATTATTTTCTAGGTAGTTAATTAGTCGCTTATTCATAATTTTTTCAGTAACTTTAGAGAGAGTGCTTAAAAGAGAAATTGGCCTATAATTTGTAGGAAGGAACTTATCACCTGATTTATATATTGGGCAAACAATAGCGCATTTGAAAATTTTAGGAAAGGTGCCGTGTTCAAAACTTAAATTAATTAAGTAGGATATGGGCTTGGCAAGGTATTCGCGAAAGGTTTTTAAAATTGATGCTGTTATCATCAAGAGATTCTGTAACAGTCCTTTTAAGGTTAAGTAGTTCTGTAGACGGTAAGTTAGACTTATTGATATTGCATAGTTCTTTAATCGTCTTCCAAGTTTGCCGTATATTACCTTTATTTTTGTTTAGTTTATCGGTGTAATAATCATTTTTTAATGTTTTTATGATTCTTTTTAAGGTATTTCTATAAGCTAAATATTTATGTTTAATGTCTTTATTATTAGGATTTATTTTGAATTTTTTATGCATTAGATCTCGTTTT
Organism: Leucoma salicis; assembly: GCA_948253155.1. NCBI lineage: Eukaryota > Metazoa > Arthropoda > Insecta > Lepidoptera > Erebidae > Leucoma > Leucoma salicis. The sequence goes on along the minus strand of OX411820.1, from coordinate 2,712,381 downwards.
CGTAGAGATTTTATTACATCTGTAGTGATCCAAGGTTTTAAAGGTTGGTTACGCTTAGGGATTTTTCTAATTGTGGTGTTGGTGTTTATGATGTTTTCTAATGTTGTTGATAATATTCGAGCAGCCTGATTAACATCTGTTGTTGAGTATAATTCGTCCCATGATTTATTCTTCAAGCATTCGTTTATACCATTGAGATCAATGTTAATATTATTAACATAAACATTTTGTTTGGAATATAGAGCCATAGATGTATGCAAGAATATAGAGCCGTTTGGCACTCTGTTCTCTCTGCCTACACCGCAAGGGAAATGGCGTGATAATAAGTAAGTAAGAATACCACTTAAGAGAGCCGCATATAATACAGCAGAAAATCAACAACACTTTTTAATTATGTCACCCCCCCACTTGAACAAAATTCTGTTTTCCCGTCTAAATATGATACAGGGAATAGTTACCGATGCACCACGCCCCGGGCATGCATGTGTCTCACGGCGGACACGAGCTGAGCCGCTAGAGACCGCGCCCGCGGCTCTGGTAAGCCTCGCGCAGTTCCCCTTGCACCCAACACGTGAGCGCACAGGTCGCCACCACAAGCCGCCTCCATCACCACGTATAGACGCGGCCCGTGCTGAAATTTACACCCGATCAACTGCCCATTATGAACACTTCTTCGTCTTGAGTGACTCCATGAATATCATAATATCGCTATAATAACAGCCAGGATTATCGGTTAAACTTAGTTTGCGCGATTATAATATATAATGGGGGCCGGAAGCCTAAACCGCCTTATCCTCTCTTTATTATCCTTCCTCTTCATCTGCTATCCCTTTTCGTGGAGCTGGCGATGCGCAAGTGGTGCCCATGATCTTTAAGTGACGGTACCCGCTTACCATCAGTTTAAAGCACCATTTAGCTTATAAAGAGTTCTCGTCATATATGCTGTTTCAGTGTCATTACATCCCTGCAGAGGTAGGACGTCACACTGATGTAGTCCCAGTGGTCCACCAAGCGGAGAGACGGCACACGCCACCGCATTTGAGTGGGTGCACGGTACCCTGTTCGTTGCCCCGAACGGTGTGAGGTTTGCAACACTTTTCCCGCCTTAACCAAAAAAGGGGTACGTATTTCCACTGTTTCCTGGGCGCATTGATTTTAACTAAGTACCTAACTGTTGTAGCCTTGGCCTCATCTCCGAGAGACTGGCGGTCAGCGCATACTATCAGGTGGGCCATGACGCATCAAAAGTGTATTTTATTGTTGTGAAAACGAAGCAACATCTTCCCGATTGGAAATAGTAAATATTGCATAGGTACCAACCATTGATGTATAAAAAAGATAAGATCCACAATCAGACATTAAAAGTGTCCACTATAAATGAGTGCAGATTACGCTTCCTACTCATTTCGTTAAGCGTTGTTTCGATGCGCGAGCAGCCGCAACGCCCGCGACGTATCAATATCCCTAACAATGCTTAAAATCTCTTTTGAAAAACTCATCAACTGTCTTTTTTTTTGTCGTTCTTTCTGAATAGTGCCATGAAAGTTGAAAAAGATAAGTTTTACTGCGAGCAGAACTCGAACCTGCGTCCCATCCCATCGGGGTATCGGGGTGGTCTGGAATGATAAGCTATCGCCACTTGACGGTATCGCCCAATCTCCACTTCATATTTGTTTTAGATGTCTTTACGGCAATTAAACTCACTTTTTCTATAGCTGAGCGTGTTAAATACAGATCAAAACAGTAATAACCCATTACATTACCTACTTGCGGTACTGGTGGTTGGGTACCAAGAGTGGGTACTCCCTTGTTAACGGGTGCTTGCTGGTAAGTACCACCGTCTTCCGTGTATTTTGGTTGTAGCGGTGGATAGTCGTCCATTTCTTTATTTCCCATCCATGAAATGGTAAGCGGCGGCTTGGCATTATTCTTAGTATTGTGGAGTCCATGAGCGGCAGTTACCACTTACCAACAGGTAGGTCTGGGTTCATGTAAATTAAAAAAATGAGAGATCTTTTTACTTTATGTGAAACCTAGTGAGAGAGGTTTTTTGGAACAATTATTTTATTTATTTATAGTATTTTAGGAATACTAACAGCTAGGTAACACAATTAATTATGTATCTAAGCACATGCAACTGATATAATCGAACCATCATAGTCTCATAGAGTGCCGCGATGCAGGGATGCCGAAGCTTCGCCATCACCCTGGGTTCACGATGCAGGTTCCGTCGTGCATATTCTTCTTTTATACAAGTCAAATCTATGATCTTAATGGCCACCTGTAACAATTTATATTTATCAGACCTAAATAAAACTGGTCGAGTCGCAAGCAGCCGTTGACTCCAGGCGGAACAAAACCGTTCCTTGTGACTTACTTTAATGGGGAGGTTTATGTCGAGCAGTTTACGGCGAAAGGCTGATGATGAATGGAAATGAAATATCGGTGAAGGATAACATCTTGAGGAATCCTGCATGGGGCAGACATTTACTTCACGGCTTCTGGAGTCAGCCAACTTGCATGGGGCAGCTTGGTGCATTAAATATGGTCTCTGCCATTTATTCTAAAAGGAATCCAGTATCCAACAGTTTGGTTGCCCAGGACAAATTCCAATTTATATTACACTAGCCTTTGCCCACGGCTTCGCCGCAGCTAAAAGCTGGTTTTTACTTAATACCTATATCAGGTTCCCGATATAGTAGCTGGATAAAATATATACTCGTTTTGATCTGTATTTTAGCACTTGACATGCTCAGCTACTTTAAATTACAAATTGTTTGTGAATGAGGAAAAAGAGAACTTTAGTGCGAGCGGGAAACGAACCTGCGGCCCTTCCAATCCGGGGAAGTGCTCTAAGCCACTGAGCCACCGCACTGACCTTTCGGCCATAGCCAATCTCCTCATCACATTTGTCTTTACGACCAACGCCACCTATCGGATGCATGTACATGCATATATATAAACATTTTAATCAAGACCTATCAAATAAAGAAAGTTGCATAATAATCGGAGCAGTAGCTTTCTGCGTGATGCGCGAACGAACAAACAGACAGACAAATTATCTAAATGAAATCGTTGTGTTTTAGCAACATAGCATCATGTGTTCAGACATGCCTATATAAGTAGCTCAATAGGTACAGATTTTTTCTCTCAAATATCTTTAATGTACAGACGCAGCTCTGTTACAGCTTTATATTAGTTAGGACAATATATTATTTAAAACTATAGGTATATTTATGTCCAGATACAGTTTTATAATAGTAGGTACTAGCTGTTGCTCGCGGTTTCAATATAGGTATTATAATATAGGTGCCTACTTTATGGTTTATTAATTATCTCTGTGCAAAAATAGCTTAACATTTTTCTAGGATAAAAATTATCCTATGTGGATCATCTATATATCTATCCTATCAAGTTAATTTTATATCTGTTGGCCAAATATCACTAAAATCTGTTCAGCCGTTTTTTCGTGTAACAAACATTTATAATTTGAGAAGGACAAACAACTTTATTATTAAAACAATAAATGATATGTTAAATAAACTAGGTGCTGTTAGCGGTTCCGCCTTAGGCAAAGGCATGAGATGTACCTACATAAGGAACAGCATCATATTAATTCAGGTAATAAGTGCCAAATTTCATCCAAATATGTTTAGACGTTTTTGCGTCATTAAGCAACAAATATCCAAAATTACATTTACAATATTAGTAGTAAAAGTCACATAATATTAATATAGTTTCCTAACAGGCGTTCATAAAAAGAATGTAAAAAAAATATTAGTGATAATTTCAGACAACTTTCAGACTGCTCTATTAGGTACCTAAGGAATGGGAGAAAATAAACAACATTAACTGCTTCTATTCTTGATATCAATACTTTGTTACAAAATAATAATACTTATGTTAAACTTACCTTTTTTCCTATAATCCTATGCGTTGCTTCCTCCACTCTCGCAAAGTGTCCCTTCCCTAGCACTTTGCCCGTCATCAGATAGTTTCCGACACTATAAACTTGTCCTTTATTCCTGGTCATATTGGCAGTCTTCATACTTTTACTTTACTAACTAATTTTGTTTCATAATTATTGTTATGGATGTAAATATATAATTATGCTAATAATACAAATTAAACGTTTTTCTCACTCGATTATTATCGTATTTACTTGTAAACGTCATAGTAAATGTTTGGGTAACAGCTTTTGTTTGATCTTCGAAATTGGAACTGTTTAGTGACGGACGTGACATTTGATTGGACTATTTTTATCTTCTAAATGTAACTGCCAGTATGTCGAACAATGCAAATAGGTTTTATTGAGTAAGTTTATAGGGAGTTCCCATCCAATCCACAACTGAATCCACATCCAAGATATACAAATTCATCCACTTGTTCTAGCACACTATTTCCTATTGCTACTCTAACATCTGTTCTTCTTCTCTTTCAAAAACCATAAAATTGTATTTCTACTTAAAGAAGGAAAATTTACTTACAATATTTTATGTGTGTAATATCATATTACAAGTAATTTCGCGTCATGATCGGTTCAAACATTTAGTGGTTACGACTTAGGAATATTATCACAAACATAAACTATACACAGTTATTAGATTTATATCTCAGTGTAAGCAATTTTAATTAATTTAATATATATCTAAGTGTAATAAAATTGTGTATGGCATTAGCATTACATATATCGCCGGATAAGTGTGACATGTAAAGTTCTGTTGCAATAAACGTCTTGAACGAGACAATCAGCATATCATTACACCTTTACCTCATTTAATGTAGGTATGAGCAGACAAGTGCCCCAACAAAGATAAATCACTAGGATACAAAAAGTAGAATTTTCTGCATTTTGTGAAAAAAAATATAATTATATCGATTATGTTTATGTAACTCAGTTCCAGTGGTCCGCCAATACAGGTGGTGTGAGGGCACACGGCGGGTTTATTTAGAAAAACATGTTTACCCGCCTTTACAAAAAAATAATAATAAGCAAAACTGGGTTTCGCGCTAGTATGCATATATAGCTGTGTGTGTGTGTGTGTGTGTGTGTGTGTGTGTGTGCATGACATATAGCCATATACATGTGTGTATGCAAGTAGTTTCCGGAATGGCTGAGAGATTTCGCTAGCATTCAATTTAAGGTGACAAAAATTTTCGTGAGCTTGCTCTCTTTTTCTGGTTATACGTATTACTCTTTGGGAGTTCCCTTTAACCTACATCAAGAGATAGTCAAGATAGGCGTCCCTTTGCTATTGGGCATTTTGTGCAAGTGCCTAAGGGTCCCTTGTTCTGCAGTTAGTGTCAGATTAGTATGTACTACCCTGTTCGTTGCCACGAACGACGGGGTGTGCAGTTAGGTACATTTTTTCCGCCTTAATAAAAAACCGTAGGTATATCACACATTTTCTCAGCGTTTGCAGCTAGCGTAACATTTATCTATATTTACCTTCTTAAACATCATTAAGACGCTATTTTAGAGTATGCCAATGACAGCAAAAGGGATAGGAGGTGGAGACGAAGGAAGCTTGAGGGAATGAATAGGTATATACTTTCTTGATCTATGTTTTTTAGCATTTGACATGCTCCGCTACTTTTTAAAGTACAAATTAGTTGTGAATAAAAGATTTTTAGTACGAGCGGGAATCGAACCCGCGTCTTTTCCAATACGGGGAAGTGCTCTAAGCCGCTGAGCTATCGTACTGAACTAGTTGGTCATCCCAATTTCCTCATCACATTTGTCTTTACGACCAACGCCATCTATCGGAATGCATTTAGGTACATGCAATAATCCAATATAGGTATGTAGTAAGTTTTAATTTTGCAATTAAAATTCATACTATTTGATGGCGCGATTTTTTAAACATTCTTGATCTATCTTTGTTAGCATTTGACATGCTCCGCTACTCATCACATGTGATGAGAAAATTAGGATGACCGACTAGGCCAGTACGATGGCCTAAAAACCTGTCATAAATATGTATAATTTAGACCCCTATTCGAAACTTTTATATCGGTTTCGAATATTTTCTTTAGTTCAGATCTCCGATAGTTTCAGTTACGGTGGGAAAAAATGTACCTAACCGCACACCCCGTAGTGTAGGGCCCTCACCTGCTAAATAAGCCCGCAGTGTCGGCACAGCATCACGCCTGTATTCCCCGAAGGGGTAGGCAGAGGTGTATTACACACCCACGACTCGCTAGCTATGTTCAAGTCTCATGTAATAGGGGGCGAGCCTATTGACGTCTACCGGGCACATTTCCAAACTCCGGGCTGCTACTGAGAATTTTTCTTGTTAGGAAAAAGCTCAATAACATTGCCCGACCCGGGGATCGAACCCGAGACCTCATGATTAGCAGTCGCATACACTACCGCTACACCACCGAGGCAGTCAAACAAACAAATAAACTTTTTTAAGTGTTTGAATTGATTTTTAAAGAGCTCGCCATCTTGGAAAGTGGTTCACTTGGTAATGCAAAAAAAAATACTCTCTCCGCCTTTAATGGCGGCCCACTGGAACTATATTACATTACTTCAGTGGTTCCATAACATCCTTGGTACACACTACAAACTGGGTTAATGTTATGCTGTTGGAAACGGGTCTCCTCTGAGTGACTTTATGTCATCATTTATTTTACTTAGCAGTCAATAATGCAGTATATTTATTAGAATCAATAATTTCAAAATTATAATAACTAGTGGTCGTCCAGTGGTCAACATTCGACCATACACCGACCGTACATACAATCCATCCTATAAAACGTATTTTGACGTGACAACGTCTTATAAATTGGTTTGCCGGGTGACACTTCAAGAAACTGCGTTACGCTCCGCTCACGTTATGCGCTCACAATGAGAGCGAGTGAGAGGCACGCGTCCCTTCCACTCGGGCATGGTTAGCCCGCCTAAGAGCGAGAGAGACGAAGAAATAAAATTTTGTTAATATGAAATTCAGTGCGAGATTCTTTGTATAAATTAATGTTTTAAATATAATTCTTTGTATAAATAAATGTTTTAAATTGTTACTATTATTTCATCCTTCTTCCTACTATACGAATGAATATTCACATTAAAATTATTTTACCACTCAAAGTCGTTGTCACGTAAAACTTTCGCCCGTATACCGACTTTACAGGCAACCAATTTTTTATTGAATTAATTTATTTCTAATGCATGTTATACAAAAATATTATTTTCATTACTCATACTCACTTTCAGAGTAGAGAGAGAGGCCTGAAGTTGCCTGAGGAGCGGGTTGAAAGTAATACTTTTCAGCTCTAGGGAGAATTAGTTTCAACTGACAGCTGAGTAATTATAAAAAAACAGTTCTATTTTCTGTACAGCCAGTCAATTACAGCGCGATGTAAAATTGAAATAACATAAAGTTAAGTACCTATTTATTAAAGAATTTGTTTTTTATATGACTTTATTTTAATATAGTTGCAACTATATCTTTAAAATAACAAAGATTTATATTTTTTCAATGATTAAAATGAAACATAATGGCTGAATAGCTGACAGGCCACAGAAAAAAAAACAAAGTCGGCGGGAAAACGGCGATTCCAAATTCAATTTTTTAGTCTCGCATTTTTTCCTTAGCTAATTCATGATTTTTATTTTCCTCGTATTCGTAATGAAAAGCACAGTGTTTACCTCGGGATAAAGACTTATTTAGTCCCGAGACGGGGTTTGGCGCCTGAGCGTAGCGAGGACTCCAATAGTTCCAATAAGTTGCTTTCATCCAGGGTAACAATGTACTATTCTAATGCATATTATATAAAAATATTGTTTCTGCACTCCTTCTCCATTTAAACTTTAATTATGTGAAATCTCACACTGCCTGGTGCGCGCAATGTGCTAAAAAAGGGCTTTTCCAATAGACCGAAAGAATGTGAAGTAGAAATTGATTACTGAAGTAACATCTACAGCATACTGGTTAAAGCATTGAAGTAGATTCTTATCTTCTGGGTGGGCTCCATTTCTATTGGTTTTTATTTTATTTTCACATAATTTATTCTTTTATATTCGTTGATTGTTGTCAAGTATCGGTATTTATTACGGAGAAATAATAAAACGCATAATACAACATAAAATCCTTTAATATAAACCCAAAATAAAGGTGTAAAACTGGCATAAAACATTTTATTTATAAAAATATATCGATTTTATTGCTTAAAAATTACATTATGTTTATAAAAATAGAAATTTTGACTTATTACTAGTCTCTCGTAAATGAAAAAATATCACATTAAAAAGTATATAGCTTTTGGAAGTGAAAACTTTAGCACCTTTGTGATTTGAAATTCGATGAAACGAAAAAGCGACACGAAAAAGAGACAAACATGTGCACCTATAGGATTTAGCTTGAGAGTGAATGAGATGGAATATAGATTACAGTGTTTCCTACTATCTTAGTGTCCTCATAGCGCGGTGCTTCGTAGCCACCACTTTCACATTCATCTCATTCTTTCTTTTTTTATTTTATATTTATAACTTCTCGACAGTATAAGGTACATTTTTAAATAATTAAAGGGGGATAAGGATGTCGTACTTTACACTGAACATGTTTACAGATCACTAATTCTGGTGCTAAAAAAAATATTATTACTATTATAAAGAACATCTAAAGTTTAACAAATGTTTGTCAATCGCACAAAGTCGTGTACACACTTCACAGCGCGAGATATCAACTGCAACATCATCAGTATAATAAAATGTATTTAATTTTTACGTACTTTTCCTAATGCGGGAAACCCTTATTAAGATGTGGTATAAATCTATAAGTAAGTTTGTTTGTTGGTCCTTGTCGCCGTAATTACTTATTCTATCAACATGAAATTTGTCAGATATATTGTCCGAGTACAAAGCACATATAATTTTAATGTAACGCAATATTAAAATTGATATTTTAATTAGAAAAAATTGTACCAGAGTTTGTCTTAATTATTCTAGTAGTCCGACCAACATCATATAGGTCGTCAACAGTACATTTATAAATTGGAATGCCCGATTCCTTATCAGGAATACAATCAGTCTTTTCTAAAAAAACAATAGGCACGCTTGCATCTGTAAATCTTGCCATTATTTCTTTAAAATTATCGTTTGATTCCTCTAAGCAAAGCGCAAAACCATTCCCGAGTATCACCAATTCAAAAAGTTCAACGGTTAGAAGGGCTTCTTTACCTTTTTCTATAAAGAACAAGTTTTTGGAAGCAGTTGTGATACTCGTGCATACATAATCTTTACAGACATATACATAACTACCGTTAGTGCAATCCAGATATTTAATTGAGGAGTATACTACAGAGTCGCCCAAGATCTTACAAATGACATCTTTTCGTTTAGCAGCGCTTAGCTTCAACCACGACATTCTCAATTTTGAGAGCGCATTTAACTTTGACAGCTTCTTCAACATAACACACTTATCAAATACTGGATGTGGATATAAGACTTCAGTGATTTTTGCTGGTCCGCTAAACTCCGCATAATTGTTTACCCAAACCATCGGTGTCTGTACATTATATGTTATTTCGTTAATTTCCTCAATATTATTCGCCCAGAGCGATAAATAGCCCGATGGATAATTTTCTAGAAGCGATAATAATTCTTTTGTAGTTCTGTATGTGTCAACGTACACTTCGGTAGGCTCAGGATCCTTCAGCCCTATTTGATCTATGAGGAAGACACGGCCATTGTACTCCAAGGCGTCGGACAATCCTTGCAGATTGCACTTCCATTTCAATGCATCTTTGAATTGCTGCGAGATGTTCTCTTGCACTAAAACTCTTTGTAAACGCCACGGGGCCTGCAACGATGCCCAAAGTTGTATTAATGTGTGTTAATAGTAAAGTAAAACATAGTACTAAAAATAAAAATATACAAAATCATCATCAGATATACATTTTTTTTATACTACGCGGGTGGCTAACAAGCATACGACCCACCTGATGGTAAGTGGTTACCGTAGCCTAGATAGGGCGTGTAGAGGAAGGATAATGAGAGGATAGAAAGGATAATAAGTAATAACATATCACTAAATCATTAAAATTTTGGAAATGTGGAGTTGAGACAGAATAACACGTCGGAAAAAAATATATTTTAATTTTATAATGAGAAATAAGCTTGTCTAAACAGAGCCTTTAATTAAACCGCACGTGCTTGTGAACACTTGGCTATTATCTATAACTTTGATGTTAACTGCACCTGCCACCGTGACTGGGTGTCACTGTAAACAGATGCACATAATACCTGCTCAATATGTACAAAAAGAGTAATTTCGAGAACTCGATCATTGTTTGAGAACATTCCCGAAATGAGAGTTCCTAAAATGAGATTTATTGGTGTTGATTATTTATGTTACAATGTGGCTACTTATTTTAATATACAGTATAATAATTGTAATATATAATTTTAAACTAAACTTATTCTACAACAACGTTCTCGTGATGACGCTGAAATCTTGTGAGCTGTGAGAATTTAAAATTCGCTTTAATTCAATGGGGATCCACGGGCAAAGCTAAGCGCAGATGGCGCTATCGGCGAGATGGCCACTGTCAAACTGTAGTTACTTTGTTTGCCTGAGAATTAGTTTGCTATTTTTGTGTTTAATCTGGTTGATCAGCCATTGTTAAAATGTATAGTACCTGGAAGATTAAAGAATTGAAAGACGCTATGCTGTGTAGCCACAAAATTTTTGCGACTATTTCCATTTTTTTTAATGTTCTACGTTGGGAAATAATAGTACATCGGAGTAATTTTATTTTGGTACAACACAGAGGTATATTACGAGTAAAATTTTAATTTACCAAATAACAAGTTACAAATTGTACATGTTACATGACAGTTTTCAATGACCATGTCGATAATACGCGTAAACATCCTCATTCTTCTTTTTTCAATGTCAAAATAACAGATTTTTACCTCGTGAATATGATGATTAATACACAGCTTATCTGTTCGTCTGTCAGTTTGTTACTGTACTATATTCCGAAACAGTTTTGACAGAACTAACACTAGAACAAAAAGTGCCAAAATAATAATCAAGAGCAGGATTTAAAACTGCATCTCTTGAAAAACCGGCCCAGATGTTTTGCCAATTAAGCTATCGTGACATCAGCTCGGGACTGTGAATTTTCACAACACATTCCTTCTTAATGTCTTGGGTGACGCTGGTAAATAGCTGACGATGTTAAGACGTACCTTTTTAGAAGAATTCAAGAATACGTCCACTGCTGAATCGATGTCCGAATGTTCAGTTATTATGCCGAGCGTCCCTTCTGGTATACCTGTAACACATGTATACAATGAAAACAGAATGTTTTAAATTGAACATCATTGCTTAGCCGCAGGTTGAACTTGGGAAATAATATTTAACTACTAAACATTGTCATATCAATTTGACATTTCTGTAATACCAACGCCTATACAATAATTGTAACTATATTTACATTATAACTGCCTCTGTGGTGTACCACAGAGGCAGTTATAATGTGTTTGTGTAATACACTTCTGCCTACCCCTTCGGCTTATACAGGCGTGATGCTATTATTATTATTATACAGTAATTGTATAACTAATATTATTTTATACAGTAATTGTATAACTTTAGCCTATAATCCTGACTTGGTTGAGTAGGATGATAAATGCTTTGCAGCATGTTTTATGTGATTATTTTAGCATTTGATATGGTTAGTTATTTTACAAGGAGCAAATTTGTGAAAAAAAAACAAAAAAAAAAAATTTTTTTTGCCAAGCTACGCCACTTTCTCTTTATTTCGCCTTTACCGCAATGCCTGAAGACTAAAGTCAAAAAAGTATGTATAACCTTTAGCTAAAGTGGCAATGGGTCATATCTGCAGAGGACCAACGGCCGATGGAGCAAGCGTGTCCTAGTATGGAGACCGCGACTTTGTAAGCGTAGGGTAGGACGGCCCCACCACCGAAGGAATGTAACATGGTTCCAGTGGCCCGCCAATAAAGGCGGAGAGACGGCACACGGCGGGTTTCTTTAGTGGGTGCAGGCCCCACACTACCCTGGTCGTTGCCCCAAACGATAGGGTGTGCGGTTAGGAACATTTTTTCCCACCATAACAAAAAAAAAAAAGGGTAGGACGGCCCCCAGCTAGGTGGACCGATGACCTCAAAAAGGTCGCTGGGACAGACTGGATGTGGAAGGCGGAGGACCGTGTGCAATGGCGCGTGTTATGAGAGGCCTATGTCCAGCAATAGATTGTAATAGGCTGATTGATTGAAATTCGTGAAAGTGGAAAATGAGGAAATCGCAGATCTCTTTTTACTTTGACAAATTGGATTAGTCTTTTTTAGTTTTTTTAAGCACACATCCTTAATAGTTAATACAGCATATATCCCTTAATAGTTAAGACAACGAGCCTTACGCCGGTGGCTAGCGGGTTCAATTCACAAGAATTCTTTGTGTGACGCACAAAAGCACTGCTGTACTTAGTATTGGTCAATGGCACATTTGTAAAGCCCCTGCCGGACTATTTTCCAATGTGTGGTGTTTTATTTAATGTAAATGTTACTAACCTTCGTCTCCTAATTTTGAGGAGTAGGAGGTAGCTAACGAAGCTACCGATATCTTAACTGGAAACCTGGAAATTGAAGTACTAACATAATACTTTGCAGTTATTAGAAAACTGTATTTTACTGTAAAAGCGCGTTTATTGTTAAATCTTAGGTTTAATTTACATGATTTATATAATAATATGTTTTTCTGACGTTTACCAGCTTCAAATTATTAAAAAAGTACCATAATTTAAATCATCTACCACTTCTTACTAGATAGATATTATAAAGCCGTAACATAGCCATGTCGGTACATTTAAAATATTTAAGAAAAAAATACTGTATTAGGCTATTCACGCGTTACTGAATCTGGGGGGTCAGACGGAATCTCATATCACACAAGCGACATCGTATCGTGATCACTGTGATTGGTTGAGAGATCACCGTGATTGGCCAACGGATGGATTATTTGCGACATCACGCGTCGGTTTCTCTGCCAATCACAAACGAGACGATACGATGTCGATTGTGAGATATGAGATTCCGTCTAACCCCCCTGACTAGGATATTCAGGGTGTCACAGAACAGATTTTTTTTTTTAGAATTTTTGTGTTTGTTCACAACACGGAAAAAATTCTGAACGGATTTTGATAAAACAATTTTTGTTTGATAGCTCTTGATTAGACTTAAAAGCTAATATACATTTTATTAATTATATTGTTGCGTGAGTGAGAGCGCCGGAGACCCACACATCTTCCTTGCTCCCCTAATTTTTCTCAACCTCTTGCCCTTTTCATAAGGTTGGCAATAAACGAGCGGCGCTTTAGGTGTTGCTAGCTTCCTAAGTATTCATACTCAACCTCCTTTATAGGGGTCACAGAGATGTTTTAGTTATAGTACCGCGTTTCACAAAATAAAACGTAGTTTAAATATTACACTTTACTTACCCTGCGTCCATACACAGTTCTGAGAAGAGTAGTGCTATAGGTAGAGTCACCCGTTCAGCACGTATTACGAATCCGTGACGAGACGCTCTCATTTTGGCAACATAACCAAATAGTAGTAATGGCGAATCTTTCAACATGATAATTTCATTACCTATATCTATATAAGAGAGGTATTATTAAAAACATATTTAGGTACATCATTACATAAATAGCAAAAGTAAAATATATTGCTTTTTTATAAAGGCAACACCCTGCACTAAGGAATAATCCCTGTACCATGAGGGTAATAAATATCTATACAATTTAAATGACTATATATTCTAGTGGTTTGGCCGGCTCGATCGGGGAAGTACCACCCTCTCAAATAAGATCAGCGTGTAACAGCGGTAGTTACTCTTACCGTTTCGTATGGTGAGTGAGAGCGCCGGAGGCCCAAACACCCTGCCTATCCTCTCCTTATTATTCTTCATATCCACCTCCTATCACTTGCCTTGGAGATGGCGACGCGCGAGTAATGCCTCTGGTATTGCTAGCGTCTATAGGCTACGGTAACCGCTTACAATCACGTGGGCCGTATGCTTGTTCGCCACCTATGTAGTATAAAAAAATATCAAATTACACCAAGAACTCAGAACAACTATTTGTAGATCACACAAAGAATTATCCTGTATAGGAATCGAACCGACTACACTATGGACAGGATGTTGAGACCTAAAGTGCTCCGAAATAATGTGCAGTCACTTTAAACATTTTTATATAATCTAATATATAAAATTCTCGTGTCGCGGTTAAACTCCTCCGAAACGGCTTAACCGATTCTCATGAAATTTTGTGTGCATATTGGGTAGGTCTGAGAATCGGACAACATCTATTTTTCATCCCTCTAAATGTATAATTTTTTAAATTTTTTTATTGTTTTTATTTTTTTATGATACAGCATTAAAAAATACATACAACCCTAAATTTTCACCCTTCTATTGCCGATGGAGAAATAATTTATATGGCATAACAACGTTTGCTGGGTCAGCTAGTTGAATATAAGTATATTATAATTCACCATAATTCATTCACTATAATTGGTCGTAGTTTAGCAGAAACAACCTAACCCACAAAAAGTAGATTTTGAGTTAGAGGTTTTAAGTTTACATGATTATTTCTACGATGATGTAGTAATTAGAACATTATGAAATATTATGACAAATATACTAATATTTATACGATTCAAGTTGTAGTACAAAAGCTGGCGTATTTTTCGAGTTATTGGGTAAAATGTGCCTTTGAGTCTGAGCGCTAACGTCTCGACGTGAAATGAACGGTCCGCAGCAAAGAGTATGTATTCACTACGTTTGTGGTCCGCAGATTTCAGGACACGTGAGCGGCTCCCCACACCTCACCTACTAAAATCTTAGCTTGCGTTGAAACGCCTCGCCTTAATACATTTTTTTTTATTGCCAACGGTGGCAGACGAGCAAACGGCCCACGTAATGTTAAGCGGTAACCATCGCTCCTGTACTTTGGCGACACTTTGGATAAACGCTACTACGACGTCTCGTGGTCCGGTGGTAAAACACCGATGTTGGTACCACCTCAAACAGTTCCTCCAAGCACTCCCTATTGAAGTCTATAGATCACACAGAAAGGAGCACACAGAAAGACCACTCCAACGACTAAATCCCGCCCGTGAGATTGGGATCATAGACAATTCCTACAGCATGCCATTACAGGGAGTCAAGTGTAGTGTGTGAGTGAAGACCGGGAGAGTTATCCCTTGGAAATGGGCGCCATGACAAATGCGTACTGAATTGAACCAAGTACTTTTCTGCCCATTCCGAGGTCCGCCCTAGAGAGCGATCGACTTCAGACACAAGTTGGATTCGTTTCTCCTCCAGCCTGTTACAAGGGACTTTCTGATATCACGCGGCAACCGTGCTGTCATTCACATAGTAATGCATACTCTCTATCGAGAGCAAGTCATGAATCCATCCATCCATCAGCCTTTCAACGTCCACTGCTGGACATAGGCCTCCCCAAGAGAACGCCACAACGAGCGGTCCTGTGCTGACAGCATCCAACGGCTCCCCGCAGCTTTGACCAGATCGTCGGTCCATCGGGTGGGCCATCCTACGCTGCGCCGCCCGATACGTGGTCGCCACTCGAGAACCTTTCTTCCCCAAAGGTCGTCGGTTCGTCGAGCGATGTGGCCTGCCCATTGCCACTTCAGCATGGCAACCCGGCGGGCTATGTCGGTCACTCTCGTTCTTCTACGGATCTCCGTATTACGGATTCGATCACGTAGGGAAATACCAAGCATAGCCTGCTTCACCCCGCCCGCTGAGCGACTTTGAGCCTTGATACGAGGCCAACATTCAGAGACCACATCTCTGTTCCATATGTCATCGCTGGTAACACAAACTGGTCGTAGACCTTCGTTTTCAGACACTGCGGAATATTGGACGAGAAGATCTTCTTTAGCTTCCCGAACGCTGCCCAGCCGAGTACACTACCTAACTGGACATAGTGGTCGACAACTTCGAGAAGCGCACTCCCAACTAGGACCGGTGCTGAAATGACATGGACATGAGACATGACTTTCGTCTTGTCCATGTTCATTTTGAGACCCACTAGTCGGGAAACCCTGAGATCATTGAGCATGGTGCCAAGGTCCTCCAGCGATTCTGCCATGACTACGATGTCGTCGGCATATCAAAGGTGAGTGATGTATTCGCTATTGATGTTGAGCCGAATCCGGTCCAGTCCAAGAGCTTGAAGACATCTTCCAATGCAGCGGTGAAGAGTTTCGGGGACATAACGTCGTCTCTCTGCAGTTGGATCGGTTTCGTACTCCTGTCCTGAACACGGACTGACATGGTGGCGTTTCTATACAAGCAATTCAGTACTTCGATGTACCGATAGTCAATTTGGCACCGCTGGAGGGACTGCAGCACCGTCCAAGTTTCGATCGAATCGAAGGCTTTCTCATGGCCCACAAACGCCAAACACAGAGGCCGATTATATTCCTCGGTTTTCTGTATAATATGGCGTAGCGTATGGATGTGGTCTATGGTATAGCCTTTTCAAAAAACCGGCTTGTTCGGGAGGCTGGAAGTCGTCAGGAGTGACGTCAGGAGTGACGACTTCCAGCGCGTGAGTCGATTTGTAATGACCCTCGAAAACAACTTATAGACGTGGCTCAAGAGCGTGATGGATGGATTCAAGAGGGTTCTGTCACCTTTCTTGAAGAACAGCACCACCACGCTTCTGGTCCACGAGTCTGGAACGTCGCCCCCAAGAACAACAAAATTGAACAGCCTCTGAAGACCTCTTTAAGACCAGCTTTCCGCCTGCTCTCAGAAGCTCTTGTGGTGATTCCGTCGTCTCCCGATGCCTTTCCGTTCTTTAGTTGTTTGAGAGCCATTCTGATCTCGTACAGGCTGACGTCCAGGGTATCTTCGGTAAAGTGCCGACACTAGCGACGTTAGTTTGGATCTGGGATCTTGACCCAAGCCGAAAACAGGACTCTGGGATCTGTACAACTGTCTATAGAACTGGTGGACCTCTCTCAAGATCTCATCTCGGGATGAAATGACAGTACCGTCGTTGGTCCTCAGCTTAACTGGGTTTGGCCGACAGACAGATCTCTTGCGAAGACTTTCAAGCCTTGGTTCCGCTTTATCGCCTCTTTAATGCGGTTAGCATTAAATTGGCGAATATCATGTAGCCCTTGGAGATTTGTCTATTTAACCGCCTCAGGCAGGGCCAATCGGCTGAAGCCTGGACTGTCATTTCCTTTCTCCTTTCCATGAGCTTGAGAGTATGGTCCGAGAGCTAACGCGACGGACCTTGAAGTCGGTCGGTCGACTCGACCGCGTAGACAGTTTGGTATTGGGCAGGTGTTGGTCGGAGCGTGGACTTCATCAAGCGTGACCTCTCGACTTTCCTGCTAATATTCAAGATACCTCTGACAAGCTGGTGATCACCCCCAGTTTTAATCCTGCTGATCACTGAGACATCATTGAATATGTGTCGTTTGTCTGACAAGATGAAGTCAATCTCGTTTTTTACTGAACCATCAGGGCTTATCCAGGTCCATTTCCGCTGGGGCTGCTATGGAATTCATCATGTAAAGGCCTTTCTTCTCCAGAAAATCAGCCAGCATCTGGTCCCTGTGATTTCTCTGCCCGAAACCATAGTGCCCCACTTTCAGCTCATCGTCTGTCCTTTTGCCTAGCTTCGCGCCTAAGTCTCCCATAACCACCGTGAAGTAGGTTCTAGACACCCAGTGATCCATTTGCAGAACCCCTCGGGGATTCCATAAGATGATACCTTCGATAGAAGAGCTGTATGCCAGAACCTGTCAAAAGAATTTCTTTTGTCTTTAGCCAATTCAGTTTTTCTTTTGTACTTTATAAATGTTTTCCTGTTAAATACTTTCTTGATTTTCTCTTCTTCTTGATTTATTTAGTAAGGATGGAGTCCTTTCTGCTAAACTACGTCCAATTACTTTACACCTAGAGAGAGGGGCTCTCTCCTCCATTGGCTAGCAGGAGGTAACCCTATTTATTAATTTTCCATCCGTGAAATAAAAGGGTAAGCAACGGCTTTGCAGTATTCTTAAAATTGTTCAAGAACAACAGTTACCACTTACCACCAAGTGATCTGTAGCTGGCAATAAGCAATAAAAAGAAAACTTGTTGAGCCAATTTAGTTTTATATGAATAACTTATGTAGCATGTAAGTTGTGGCAACCCAACTTGAATGCACAGATGGTAGAGTGGTTTAGATACCGGCCTCCCGCCCGAGTGTTGTGTGTTCCAGTCCCACACAAGACAACTCTTTGTGTGATCCACAAATGGTTCTTCCGAGTCTGGGTGTACTTTGTGTCTGTGATATTGTATGTTTGTAAAGTCCCCCACAATACAAGGATTTTTCCTTAGTGCAAGGTGTTGTCTGTAAAAAAAAAAATAACATATATACTTATTTAAGTAAAATTCATATATATGTATATATTAATAGTAATTAAAATGATAAAAATAAAAACTTGCCTGACTGAAAAATTCGTCAAACTTACCAGATTGAACAAATTGGTTCATCAAATCACTTTTTATTTTTTTTGCACTGCTGACACTGTGTGAAATGTAATTTAATTGTTGAATAATAAGATTGATTTGTGCTTTAGTGTCTTCAACAGGTATTTCTCGTAACAAGTATTCAAGTTGTACAAAGAGGTCAGAGTTATCTTTTAGTTTAACAGCTAAATCACTAAGGCGTTTGTCATCATCGACTCTGTTTGCATAATTTGAAATAATTTCTTCAAATTTTTTTTCATGTTTGAGTAATTCAGGTAAGGAGCAATCATCCAAACTATTTTTTTCTAAATATTCCTGGAAAGAAGCAATTAATCTCTTATATTAAATGATAGATAACCAGTGTAGTGCAGAGCAATGATGTTTGCCTTTGAAAAACATTAGTTCCCTTTGAAAGTATTTTAGTCCGGATTGAATATAAGACCAATGTGTGATTCACTCATGCAATGAAGCATAATCACCAGTGGTCTAATATTTTGTCTCATATTCTAAGGTGACTGATACATAAAGAAAGCAGTTGGTGGTGGCATGCAACATGCAGTCCATTGTGCATATAGCTGCACCTAAAGAATCAAATTATATGTGGTGGTGAGGGAACAAGAAAGAGGAAATAAATGGGAAGTCTCTAGGAAAGCTTTTTAAAATAGAAAATAAAATCAAGCAGATACATTCATTACCTTCGCAAGGGTAGTATCCACTTCCATTTTGTCAAATTTAAATTCCATTTTTACACCCCTTCGGGGAATACAGGCGTGATGCTGTTTGTTTTTTTTCAATTTACATGTAGCAACTGAATTAATGTTGTTTTCTATATTTTGTTACCTACAGATTGTAGGTGCAATAAGACTCCTGGATTTGGTGAACAGGTTTCTGGACTAAAACAAAAAGTATCTAATATAAAAAAATAACAATGCATGAAATAGGCAAAGGCAATATAAAGGCAAATATAAGTGACTGGTACATAAGATAAATATACACAGGCAAAGTAAAAATATCTACCCTATACTAAGTACTATGGTCTGTGCCTATACTATAGGTACTTTAAAAAAAAATACATAAGTATACTATGTCTCAGAGAAGCAATTACTAGTTAATGGACATCCTTACTATTATTATTTAGATGAAAATATATTATTTTGTATATGAATGGGACTTTGTTTGTTACGCTTTCACACCATGAACCAATATCACGAAATTTAAACACTATATATAGTTACTCTATAAAGCCCAGCTGCCCAGCAAAGTATATAGACTACCTTTTATCCCAGAAAAAAGGGAGCAACAACAGATCCAGTCACCGGTAGGTACATGAAACTTACAAGTACAAATGCAACGCTCTTTTACTCAACAACAACTTATCAATATCAAATTTCGATAAAAGGTCAACTATTATCAAATTAATTTATATAATAAATATCATATCGCTCGGAAATATATGTTTGTCATTGTCATTGATAGAAATCGATGGTATAATACTCAATATCACTTTAGGTTTTTTTGGCGGGAACACGAAGAAGATCATGTCGTCGCTCTGCATTATTTTCCTAAACTTGTGTTATTTCAAGTATTAATGTGTAAAAGTGGTGGCCTTTTGCTTATTAACTATTTGTGTATGTGCATAAGTGTTGGTAAATGATGTAATGCGACATAACGTGTTTTTTCCTGTTGTCTCCAAAACTCCATAGAAGCTTCAGTAAGATCGCCATCGTCTTACTGGAGTGGGATCTTGACTTGACTGACTTATTTTATATGACTGACTTCGACTATGACTTGTTTTATGAACTAAACTTACGTGTGATGAGAGAATAACGATGTTTATAAGTTACTGTTAGGCTGATGGTTCTTCCAATGCCTTAAACAAACAAAAAAAAAAAAAAAATTCAATATCACTTTATAACTCACTTTGTCTATATGCTCTTTGGTATAAGAACCACAGAACATTTTTACTCGAGAGCTCTTGAGTAGTATATTCCTTGCTCAAGAGATAAGAACTTGAATTTTCTGGTTATACGCATTACGCAAATACGCATTGCTCAGAAAGTTGTTGTTTGTTTGTTGTCATTTGTTGTTGTCTTGAATGTCTTGTCAAATTTGTTAATTTGTTTAAGGCATTGGCAGAACCAGCAGCCTAAAAGTAACATAAACATCATTATGCTCTCATCACACTTAGGTTTAATTCATAAAACAAGTCGTAGTCGAAGTCAGTCATATAAAATTAGTCAGTCAAGTCTAAGTCCCGCTCTAGTAAGACGATGGCGACCTTACTGAAGCTTCTATGGAGTTTTGGAGACAACAGGAAAAAACACGTTATGTCGCACTACATCACTTGCCAGCACTTATGCACATACACAAATAGTTTAATAAGCAAAAGGCCACCACTTTTACACCATTAATACTTGAAATAAAACAAGTTTAGGAAAATAATGCTGCCGTGCTTATTATAACCGCCTTATCCAAAATTTTTTACCAAATTGAGTTAGTTACATATTTGGAATCGCCGTATCGAGATCTATAACTTTGTCTTTGACAGTTTATAAAAAAAGCTTCTGTGATTATATTTTTGATTTGTATAAGCGCAGTAACTACAAAAGGAAAATAATTTCCTTAATATCTTAGCCGCAAGTGCTGAATACTGCTGTAGCCTTCTAAAGCGCGAGATTTATTAATCATGTAGTACTTAACATAACCGCGGTATCGGTTAACACTGCTCTGATATTAATGCAATCCCTATTATTGATGAGTTTTTTTCCTTAACATAAGTGCTTTAATCGCCACTTGCGGCGATTATAATAAGAAAACTATATTAATTTGTGTCCATTGAGTTACAATAATAACAGCCGTATGCGCATTTACGACGCTTATTACAAGATAATGGAATGCAATAGACACGTTGTTTTATTTTCATGACTCCGCTTAAAAATTAATCGTAACCGTTCGTGGCGCGTCGTGTACGGCTCTTATGGCAAGGTACTCGAAGCGGGAATGCATCGACGATCTTTCATTTCATTCGTTCAGTGTTGCTAGCTGACAACACGTTGTGTGACTTTAGCGTTGCAATATTTCTGTTTAAGGTCTCTAAGATACTGAATATTAGCTATCGACAATACTCTGGCTCCACGAATACCCACTAAGCATAATTGTTGTTTTACTATAAACAACGGCTTGATGGAGTTTCAGTAACCACTTGCCTCTGAGACATGCTGTTTGCCACCTTGATTCTTAGCATGGGCTTCTCTATTAAAGCTATGTAGCCCCAGCTACCGCTCGGTGTTATCATCCCTATTGTCACTTACTTCTAACATTATTGACGATCATATAATTATACACCTAGCCATAAGTCATTGCCAAAATGTTAATCTACCTATTTCTATCGTAGTTATGCACTTGTTACTTCAGCACGCGGCGGAGTTCAGTAGCTTTCGTCCTGTGGCATGAGATGAATGATCAAATGCTTTTCAGTGATCAAACGCCTCGGTGGTGCAGCGGTAGTGTGATCAACTGCTGATCATGAGGTCTCTGGTTCGATCCTCCTCGGGCAGTGTTATTGAACTTTTTCATAAAAATAAATTCTCAGGTAGGTATTAGCCCAGAGTTTGGAAATGTGCCCTATAAACGGCAATAGGCTCTACCCCTATTACGTGGGACATAAACACAGTTGGCGAACCGTGAGTGTATAATAAACTTCTGCCTATTCCTTCAGGGATACAGGCGTGAGACCATGAGACTAGGCTTTTCAGTGCTTCGGACGGCATTTCGAGTCGTGTGTACTGACTCTTGAGTGGAGTCCTGGCAGTTGTCACAGCTTGTCAGATGGGCATTAGCACCGTATAAATACTGATCAACTAGCACCGGAACGATCGTAAGGCGACCCCAACCAAAATTGGTAGGATGAAGCCAGCATTCAGAACGATATTCATGCAGTCCAATTAATACAGCCCAAGAGTCAGAATTAAGCACAGAAAAGAATCCCCAGCAAATACTCGAGTTACATTTAGCTGTGTTAAATACGTTTAATTAGTTCATTCATCCATCAGCCTTTTAACGTCCACTGCTGGACATAGGCCTCCCCAAGAGAAAGCCACAACGAGCGGTCCTGTGCCGACCGCATCCAACGGCTCCCCGCAGCTTTGAACAGATCATCGGTCCATATGGATCTCCGTATTACGGATTCGATCACGTAAGGAAATACCAAGCATAGCCCGCTCCATGGCCCGCTGAGCGACTTTGAGCCTTGATATGAGGCCAACATTCAGAGACCACGTCTCTGTTCCGTATGTCATCACTGGTAACACACACTGGTCGTAGACCTTCGTTTTCAGACACTGCGGAATATTGGACGAGAAGATTTTCCTTAGCTTCCCGAACGCTGCCCAGCCGAGTTAGATTCGTCGATTGACCTCTTTCTCGAAGTTGTGCCTACCTAACTGGACTGTTTGTCCTAGGTAGACATAATGGTCGACAACTTCGAGAAGCGCACTCCCGACTAGGACCGGTGCTGAAATGACATGGACATTAGACATGACTTTCATCTTGTCCATGTTCATTTTTAGACCCACTAGTCGGGAAACCCTGCTGAGATCATTGAGCATGGTGCCAAGGTCCTCCAGAGATTCTGCCATGACTACGATATCGTCGGCATATCGAAGGTGAGTGATGTATTCGTCATTGATGTTGATGCCGAATCCGGTCCAGTCCAAGAGCTTGAAGACATCTTCCAATGCAGCGGTGAAGAGTTTCGGGGACATAACATCTCCCTGTCTAACACCTCTCTCAGTTGGATCGGTCCCGTACTCTTGTCCTGAACACGGACTGACATAGTGGCGTTTCTATACAAGCACTTCAGCACTTCGATGTACCGATTGTCAATTTGGCACCGCTGATGGGACTGCAGCACCGCCCAAGTTTCGATCAAATCGAAGGCTTTCTCATAGTCCACAAACGCCAGACACAGAGGCCGATTGTATTCCTCGGTTTTCTGTATAATCTGGCGTAGCGTGTGAATGTGGTCTATGGAACTATAGCCTTTTCGGAAACCGGCTTGTTCGGGAGGCTGGAAGTCGTCAATCCTGCGCGTGAGTCGATTTGTAATGACCCTTGAAAACAACTTATAGACGTGGCTCAAGAGCGAGATGGGTCTATAGTTCTTCAAGAGGGTTCTGTCACCTTTCTTGAAGAACAGCACCACCACGCTTCTGGTCCACGACTCTGGAACGTCGCCCCCGAGAACAACGGAATTGAACAGCCTCTGAAGAGCTTTTAAGACCGGCTTTCCGCCTGCTCTCAGAAGCTCTGTGGTGATTCCGTCGTCTCCCGGTGCCTTTCCGTTCTTTAGTTGTTTGAGAGCCATTCTTATCTCGTACAGGCTGACGTCCGGGATATCTTCGGTAAAGTGCCGAGTTAGCTTGGATCTGAGGTCTTGGACCAAGCCAACAGCAGGGCTCTGGGATCTGTACAACTGTCCATAGAACTGCTGGACCTCTCCCAAGATCTCATCTCGAGAAGAAATGATAGTGCCGTTGTTGGTCCTCAGTTTAGTCAACTGACTTTGGCCAACAGACAGATCTCTTGCGAACACTTTCGAGCCTTGGTTCCGCTCTATCGCCTCTTTAATAACGGGTAGTATTAAATTGGCGAATATCGTGCTGCACAGCCTTGGAGATATGTCTGTTTAACCGCCTTAGGCAGGACCAATCGGCTGAGGACTGGACTATCATTTCTTTTCTCCTCTCCTTGAGTTTGAGAGTATGGTCCGAGAGTTTACGATTCCTACTGACGCGACGGGCCTTGAAGTAAGTCGACCCAACCGCGTGGACAGTTTGCATGAACCTGCTGTTCATATCGCCCGCTTATTCACACTCATCTAGACATTGGAAGCGATTTTGTAGTTCGAGCTGAAAGCTCTCAGGGTTCTGGTATTGGGCAGGTGTTGGTCGGAGCGTAGACTTCATCAAACGCGACCTCTCGACTTTTGTTCTAATATTCAAGATGCCCCTGACTAGTCGATGATCACTCCCAGTTTTAATCCTGCTGATCACTGAGACATCATTGAATATGTGTCGTTTGTCCGACAGGATGAAGTCAATCTCGTTTTTCACTGAACCATCAGGGCTAATCCAGGTCCATTTTCGCTGGGGCTGATTCCCGAAGAAGGAATTCATCATGAAGCCTTGGCCTGGCCTTCCTTCTACAGAAAATCAGCCAGTATCTGGCCCCTGTGGTTCCTCTGCCCAAATCCATAGTGCCCCACCTTCAGCTCATCGTCTGTCCTTTTGCCTAGTTTCGCGTTAAAGTCTCCCATAACCACCGTGAAATAGGTTTTAGACAAGTGGATGGCCTTCGAGATGTCCTCATATAGGGCCTCCACCTCGTCATCGGAGTGTGTCGAGGTCGGTGCGTAAACCTGTATGACCTTCAATGAATACCGTTTGGTTATTCTGAGTATAAGGTACGCTACCCTACTCGACACACTTTCAATCCTCTCCACGTTGCCTACGAGAGACCTGCGAACGATAAACCCGACACCCCCTTGGGACTGGTGGTCGCCCTCCCGATGGAAGAGCAAGTTCCCGGACTGGAGGATTGTCGTGCCCTCACCCTCTCTTCGGACTTCTGACAACCCTATAATGTCCCAGTGGATCTTGCTCAATTCCTCTTCCAGCTCGGTGATTCTCTCGTCGGTCCGAAGTGTCCGAACGTTGTGCGTTACCAGGGCCAGAGGTCGTTGTTTATGGTAGCCTATCCGCGACCGGAGATTATTCGCACTCCCTGCCCGTTACCGGGCCCGCCACCGTTAGGCCACGGAATAGCGGAGCTGCTGTGACTGAGGGCCGTTTTTTGTTGGGTGCTCATTTTTTTGGGGGATATTGCTGTAATCGCCACGCTTGGCAGGCGGGTTGACGATCGCAGTGGATGTTATTAATACTCGAGGAAGTGCTGCTGCCCACTCCCCCGGTATGCCCTCAGCCGGCTCTTACGACTCCCATGGGTGGAGAGGGGTGGGACAATTCTAAAGCCGGCCCCACACGGCTACGGCACACGGTTAATTAGTTCATTATATATCAATTAATAATTACTTAACAATAAAAATTACCTTCCCGAAACATTATAGCATCTTTGCGTTAAGCGCACCAGGAGATAACAAACACGTCACTCAATATGGATTCCGGATATTGATACAAAACAAATAATAGAATTAAGTCGTAGTTTTTAATTGTAAGATGTACTAGGTAATTTCGTTTCAAAATGTTAGTTTAATAAATACCGTTTTAATACATACACAAAACTTATTGTTTTATTTATGTATACAATATTTACAAATGTAATTATTATAATATACATTCGGTTTGTCTATATGCTAACAGCTGTAAATTGGTATATTTGCACTCGGTGCCGTAAACGCACAGAAAATGTGTACTTTGAGTTTCTTAGCATAAGAGCCCTAAATGTCAACGTTACGGTGGTTATGCTTATCATTACATAAACTCAGTACTTATTATTCGATGTCAAAAGCGCAGTAAAATAAGTTCCATAGTATAAGCGCACTATCTGTGTTACTTACGACGCTTATTATAAGTATTTGTTTTAAAACATACGTCGCATTTCCTTGTCATATCACATTTTTATATCTTTTTTTTTTATCAATTTATTACTTAAAGTTCTTAAATAGCAATGAATACAAAATACAACCTTTTAACTACGGTAAAAATCATCAAATTTAAAAAAACTTTATTATTATATCCGTAATCGAAGAAATAATTTTTTAAACTTTTGGCGCCATTTTCTAGGAACTTGCTGGCATGCAACTTGTCGCTCTTATCTTTAGCACGGCAGAATGCAGAGCGATGACATGATTTTCTTATCTTATCTTCTTGTTTAATGGCTCTTGTTGTGACATGATCTTCTTCGTGTTCCCGCCAAAAACTTCTGTCTTGTCAAAGAGTGTATTCACAGATTATATAGTTATATGTCCAAGGTATGGAGGGTAGAGGTAAGGAGGACCGACTCATATGGGGGATAAACTGAAAAAGTGTCCAGCTGAAAGCATCAAATAAGTGACCAGAATGGCGCTTGTGTAGATTTAGGTTCAATACGAACTTAGCGGTTGTAGACAAAGTGAAGTGGGGAGTAGAAATATTAAGTATCTCGGGCAACTACAGTAGTTAATTTCAATCGTCGTAAATAAAACGTAAACTACTCATGCGGTCTAAATTAATTTAGTAAATATAACCTACAAAGAGACATACATATATTTTAGAATTTTTGTCTGTTTGTCTGTTTATCTGTTTGTCTGTTTGTTTGTTCGCGCATCACAAAAAAACTACTAAACGGATTTTGATGCAACTTTTTTTATTTGAAAGGCCTTGATTAGACTCAAAAACTGGTAGACATTTTATCCCGCATTGCCGATAGAGGGCGTTGGTCGTTAAGACAAATGTGATGAGGAAATTCGGTATTTCTAGAAATGGTACGATAGCTCAATGGATTAGAGCACTTCCCCGGAAAGGAAGGGACGCAGGTTCGATTCCCGCTCGTACTAAAAATACTCTTTTTCCTTATTCACAAATTATAATTTGTACTTTAAGAGTAGCTGAGCATGTCAAGTGCTAAAATATAGATCAAAAATGTTTGAAAAGTCACGCCATCAAATAGTATGAATTTTAATTGCAAAATTAAACTTACTACATTGAATGAATGCATGTAAATGCATTGCCGATAGAGGGCGTTGGTCGTTAAGGCAAATGTGATGAGGAAATTCGGTATTTCTAGAAATGGTACGATAGCTCAATGGATTAGAGCACTTCCCCGGAAAGGAAGGGACGCAGGTTCGATTCCCGCTCGTACTAAAAATACTCTTTTTCCTTATTCACAAATTATAATGAGTACTTTACAAAGAATTAATTAAAAGAAAATGTTAATACGTATCGTAGGTAGAACATGTATGTGGTGTTCCTCCTGCGCTATCCCATGCTAAGTGGGTTCGGCGTAACATGATTTCACATGTTGTCCTAAAATTCGGCTATATTTTTACGAGCGGAGCGGAAATGATGACTGCGACTGAACCGAACGTCAACGACAATTTAAAACGCGCGGATTTTGAAATTGCTTTAACTTTCGTGTACTCGTTTTTTTTCCCGGTCGTCTCTGGTCCCTAAACGGGATGCCCTAAGCAATTGCTTAATTAACTTATAAGCTAATCCAGGACTGGGCTACAGACTACAGACAGATGGACGAAACATTTAAGCAATAGAAAAACCAGTGAGCCTATCTGTCTAGTTTACGTCCACTGAACCTACGCTTCAAAGAGCTTAACATTCAGGTCTCCGTGATATAAGAGGGTATCCGAAAGGGTAAACCGCCGGCGGACCACCGAAGGAATGTAACATAGTTCCAGTGGCCAACCAATAAAGGCGGAGAGACGGCACACGGCGGGTTTCTCTAGTGGGTTAAGGCCCCACACTACCCTGTTCGTCGTTAACAAGAAAAAAGGTCTCCGTGATGTACTTATTATTATTCACGCAACAGTCAATTTGATGTCATTGGTAAGTTACATATAAGTACAAAGAAACTTCCTACAAGGCCCATTTGGCAGAGGTAATATAAAAAGCAATACTGTAAGGTCTATTAATTCTTGTAGCCTCTTGGTTGTATATCGCGGCAGTTTGTGGCTCACCGTGAGACGTCTCGTGGGAAATTAGCGAATGCGATACTTTCGCGGACACGAGAAAGTACCCAATTTTGAAGTTTTAAAACTGCTAACGAATGGCGGTCTTCTCGCTTGTAACCAGTGTAAGGTTTCTTTTTAATAGGCGTATAAAATACCTAGTTTGTAACTTTGCATTTTTGTCACTTTTTTTTTTTACTACATAAACACCAGGCGCATCTTTCGTAGTCAGCCCCAGCATTGGATTAGTGGAAAGATTAGGCGAGCTTGGAGTTAGTGCCCACGGAGGCAAATTATGTTTCATGCTTGATGGAATCGCACATCAAATGCGAGGCGCGAGACAAATGTTTTTTTTTTAAATTGCATATGGTGGCAGATGAGCCACGACCCCTCATGGATTCAACTATACCGAGAGTATTGTCAAGCCGCTGCTCACCATTTCATTTCACATATATGAAATGAAAGAATTAGCGGCTATCTCCTGCTACAACTGTAACCGTTGTACACTAAAATTACTCAACCCTGCAATTATATGACGTCGGTTACTTGCAAAGGAAAAGAATGCCTATCCTACCTAAACTGGTATTATATAGGACAGGGTGATACTGCTGTAAACATAGATTTAGTATAGATATAAATCTATGGCTTTAAATTTAATAACTTAAGACAATTGAAAATATATAAAGACTAGCCTTTGCCCGCGGCTCTGCCGTAGCAAAAAGCTAGTTTTTAAATCATATCTCAGGTTCCCGATATAGTAGTGGGATAAAGTCTATACCAGTTGTTAAGTCTCATCGAGAGCTATCAAACAAAAAAAGTTGCATCAAAATCCGTTCAGTAATTTTTGCGTGATGCGCGAACAAACAAACAGACAAACAGACAAAAAATCTAAAAAAAAACGTTTTGTGTTTAGACACGCCTATATAGCCTATTGCAGTTATTTTTTCTCAAATATGTTAAACTAGCCTATTGATGCCGTGTGGGGCCGGCACCAAGAATAGCTCCACCCCGTCTCTTGCTATGGCAGTCGTAAAAGCCAACTAAGGGATTACCGGGGTACCGGGCAGCAGCGTTCCTCTGTGTACTAAAAACATCCATTGCGATCGCCAACCCGCCTGCCAAGCGTGGCGATTATAGTAAAACGCTCATTTTGGGGAGGCCTATGTCCAGCAGTGGACGATGAAAGGCTGATGGATGGATGGATGACATTAATTGGCGAGTATAGCTAGGCTTACTTAAAGAATATAACTAGGTCTTAACCAGATAACACACTAAATTAATATTAGCCAGAAGGGCGGTAGCTCAAAGGAAACGCACGAACCATTTATTAAGCACATATGGTAATCCACATTGAATAATTTGAATATACAATTATTCGGTTGGTGGTAGAATTTATGGTAGTTATATAGCAAATAGCATTTACTGTTTAAATCTCTCATGGTCGTATCCCACTAGGTTCCGATCAGTAATGGTATAGTGGTTTAATGCAGGCCGCACGTGCTGTGTTCATAATATCCCGCGTAACATCACAGTGGGATGAATTTATGTCACCACGCCGGGATTAGCCCCGCACACCCGCGATCGTATACAAGTAATTAAGAGGTACCTCACTAAGTACGCCGGTGACGAAGGTATACGCGGTACATCAAAAAGGCGTCTCATGATCACGTAGACATACCTCCAAATGTGTATTCCATAAAGCGGGCAATGACGACAAGACGTCACGTAGGAAGAAGATGAAGAAGAAAGAAGGAGGACGAAAACCGAAGAACGAAGAAGACCCGAAGCTTACAGGAGCCATGCCTGCACTACCCCATCCTTAGGGCTGACAGGTCTGAGGCATTCCAAAGCATCCTCACTAGGAAGACTGCGTCGACGCACACACTAACTGATGTTCTGTCTAACACCTACTAATTATAATATTTTATGACCCGTGCGCCGGCCGTCGGCTCCTTATGAGATGAGTAGGAGTTAATTATCCTGGGCTCCCTATGACCAAATTCAACATAACACGCTTTAGGTCGATGTTCTGCGAGGTAGCATTGCACTTCCTCGGAAAAGTCACTGTGAGCCCCAACCTTAGGTATCATTCGTCGTGGCAAACAAGCATATGCCGTAAGCGGTACGCTTTTACTATAGCGGTAGCCTATCAACACAAGAGGCATCACTCGTACGTCGCCATCTTCAAGGATAAAATGGATGGAAGGAGAGGATAGGAAGGATAATAAGGTGAAGATAGAGAGGGGATTTGGGCCTCCAATACAACAGTAGGAACATTAACCGTTGTTTCATGCCAATCTTCTGTGAGAGGATGGAATTTTCCCGATCGAGTCGGCCCATTCATGCTGGGACAAGCACGGTTCTACCACTAGAATAATTGTAATATTAATGAAATTCAATTAGCTAGAATAATAAAAAAAACTAGCAAATGTAAACTTTTTACAGAAATAAAATGGCTGCTCCAAGCCGACCGGCCGCGACCGTTGAGTCGAGATTAAAAAGAAGTTTAATTGATTACGTGAGCCACTGGGCTCGAGCAAAAAAAGGCACAAAGTCCTCAGGCCAACTAATTAACGCTCGATTTAAAGTTGGAAAGAAATCTGTGAAGACTCCTCTGCTCTAGGTATCCCTTATTTTTTGTTTTAATAACTTGTCCAGGGTTGCATTGGTGGTTTGTTTTACTTATCTAATATTAGATAAAGAAAAAAGTATATTTCTTTATTTTTTTTTACTCAAATTTTGCACTGGGTAAGTTATTTTTCTGTCAAGCTTTTTTTTCTTTTACGTCCTATCATGAGACCTTTTCAGTTTCTTATTTATGTGATAAGTATTGCGGGATACTAGCCTCCAAAAGTGAGCAAAATGTATCTACTAGAAGTATTATAATATACATAAAATAGGCGAGATAAGCAATGGTTATCCTGTCGATAGAGAAAATGTATTTGGTACCTATTGATTTCTCTCAGAAGAATGCAATCATATACTATGACAAAATTTAAGTCCTGAAACGAGGCTCAAATGGAGCACTCACATCTTACAAGAAACAGAGTGAAAGTAGAAAATTATGTACCTATCTACAAATCATGGTGGGGATGCTATTTAATGCGCAGCAACTTGCACATATTCCATTTTTTTAACTCATTACTGACCCATTATTGGGCACGGGGGGAGCCCTGACATTTTCCCTCCCATTCTGAAAGGAGTTTCAGAATGGGAGGGAAAATATCCGAAAAAATCATCCAATTTACAACTTCAATATCTAGGTTTTGTCTTTTTAAGACCTACTAATTTATTCCGATCATTTATTTCATTAGTAAACCCATGAGCTATTGTGTTGCCCTTATATAACTCGTGTTGTGCGCAACCGCAGCCGTTTCTGTAGTGAACATCATGTCTAGTATTTAAGGACTCTTTTTTTTTAACAAGATTCGTTGAGACTTGACTACACAGTCCCGCCTTTTTCACAGGATCAATTAATTACAATACTATAACGCTTGAATAGAAAAGTCTATTAACTTTTTTCGCAATCCATTATTACCTACTGTTGGTCTCAAAATGAGGAGGAAGTAGTGTACGACGGTGGGCTAATTAATGCAGGTTGGCAGATTTAACCAGCCCTCACGAAAAATACCTACACACATGATTTCGATCACATGTTGTGTGACGTCTCATAAACTAAGAACCACTACGGGATAAAATAATAAATTAGATCATCGTTTTAATTGCTACGAGAATACAAAACATTTTTTTTGAGTTTATTTTATTTTATTGCATGTTGTGGCAGACAAGCCACGGCCCATCTGATGGTAAATGGTAACCGTCGCTCATGGACTCAACTATACCGAAAGTAATAAAAAAGTGATTGAGTTGATGATAATGCTATGTCAATTTGATCCAGGTAATCTTTTTATGTTGTATACATGAGATAAAGAGGGCAATGTTGCTGAAGGTTGGTAAGAGATTTAGGAGGTTAAAACAGTTTTTGATCTATATTTTAGCACTTGGCGTGCTCAGCTACTCTTAAAGTACAAATTATAATTTGTGAATAAGGAAAAAGGAGACAAATAATATAAGGAGGAAGGAGACAAATGTGATGAGGAAATTCGGTATTTCTAGAAATGGTACGATAGCTCAATGGATTACAGCACTTCCCCGGAAAGGAAGGAACGCAGGTTCGATTCCCGGTCGTACTAAAATACTCTTTTTCCTTAATCACAAATTATAATTTGTACTTTAGGTTAAAACAGTTTGAGATTGCAGGTTTTAGGTAATCTAGGCGGTACATACAAATTTACTTTGCATAGTAGTTCAGGGCAGTTCAATACACCAGAGACGAGGTTAGAAAAACCAAATCTAAGCATTTTCTTCGCATACATAGAGAAGATACTTTAAAATAATCTTGTTTTTGATAAGACTTAAGTTCCCTGATCTTGTTGTAAATCAATTCTAAAATATGAAATAAAATAATGTAGTTGACAATCTAGTAAATGCGATACCTATACCCTCGAGTATTAACAACATCAACTGCGATCGCCAACCCGCCTGCCAAGCGTGGCGATTACGGCACTATCCCCCATATGAGCGAAACACATGTTGTGGCGTTCTATTGGTGAAGCTTATGTCCAGCAGTGGATGTCGAAAGGCCGATGGATGGAACACCTGTGAGGTTCTCACCAGTCAAGTTTGAACACTAGCGTTTCTTTAGTATATACTTTTTGCTAGCGTTGCGTTGTCATTACTACTACATCACAGCACCAAGCCGTGTGAGGTCACCTCATTGACACCATCACGACCTGCAACTGTCAGATAATGAAGAATGTTGTATTAATTTTTGTCTACAGAAATGTTTTTTATGCTTTCATTCGGTAAGCTAATTTGCTAAAAGTACTATGTAAGGAAGAGCATACTTATAAAGTGTTAATTTTTGCGCGAATTCGTTGCAAAACATTGAGTTTGTGGACTTACATAAAAGTTTGATATTGTAAATTGCTTAGTGATAAATTAAATTTAATTGACTGCACTGATGGCGGATTGGTTTAGATACCAGCCTACCGTCCAAGTGTTCCCGTGCAAGGGTTCGATTCCCACACAGGACAACTCTTTATGTGATCCACAAATGGTTGTTCTGAGTCTGTACTTTGAGTCCGTGAAATTGTATGTTTCTAAATTCCCTCAGGATTATTCCTTAGAGCAATGTGTTGTCATTATAAAAAAAAATTAAAACATGAAATCTATTGTGTAGAAGTAATCGAAGAAATGGGTAGCCACTTTCTTTTATATTATTACTTGATTCTGCCCGTGACTTCGTTCGTGTAGACTTCAGAATATAGGTACACATACCTATAATAAGTCACACTAATTGTTCTTTTTATCCAAAAACTAGCCTTTGCCCGCGGCTCCGCCGCAGCCAAAAGCTAGTTTTTTGGTTATATCTCAGGTTCCCGATATAGTAACGGGATAAAATGTATACCAGTTGTTAAGTCAAATCAAGAGCTATCAAACAAAAAAAGTTGCATCTGCTATGTTGCATGAAATCCGTTCAGTAGTTTTTGCGTGATGCGTGACCAAACAAACAGACAAAAAAATTATGTGTGTGTGTATTAGTGTACACACGTAAGAAGTGAAACTTCTTTATGACATCATTTTTCGAAAAATGATCTACTATTTAAAGTATAAATTATTTGGGAATAAGGAAAAAGAGATTTTCAGTAGGAGCGGGAATCGAACCCGCGTCTTTTCCAATCCGGGGAAGTGCTCTAAGCCACTGAGCTGGTCGTAAGACAAATGTGATGAGGAGATTGGGATGATCGAAAGATCGGTAGGATAGCTCACACTTCCCCGGATTGGAAAAGACGCGGGTTCGATTCCCGCTCCTACTAAAAATTTCTTTTTCCTTATTCACAAATAATTTATACTCTAAAAAGTAGCGGAGCATGTCAAATGCTAAAAAATATACATCTAAAATGATCTACTATTTACAACTTTACAGAAATTGGTTATATAAAGCTAAATTAGATAAAGTTTAAGCAAAAGGCTTTTATTATCATAGACATGGATACAAATAATACTATTATTTCACTTTATTGCTACTAAGATTATTATAGCATTTCATTTATAATAGAATTATTACGGCGTTTTATAGCAGAGTGCCTATTGCCACCTTCCAGCTCCATTATGGAGCTGGATACTATCTAGAGACAAAGTATTCGTCAAGAAGAATAAAACGAGTCCCAACTCGATGGGGTTGCGTCGTTTCATTACAGAGGTACCTGTGGCCCTCTTCCAGCTCTATTATCAGTCCCGGATACCATCTAGATACCAAGTACTCGTCAAGACGAATCATACGAGCCCAAACTCCATGGGGTTACCTATGTCATTTTATAATTGGAGTTCCTATGGCCACCTTCTAGCTCCATCATCAGACCCTAGATACCATCTAAAGACAAAGTACTCGTCGAGACGAATCAAACGAGTCTAAACTCGATGGGGTTGCGTCGTTTCATTACAGAGTTCATATAGCCACCTTCTAGCTCCATCATCAGATCAGCTTTATGTCATCATAATATTACATTATCACCCAATATACAAATGTCTTATATTATTTATAGTATTATTTATAGCAAAATCCGTTCAGTAGTTTTTGCGTGATGCGCGAACGAACAAACAGACAAAATGTTTTGTGTTCAGACACGCGTATGTAGTCTAAACTAGTCATATTTTCTCAAATATCTTAAATGTACAGACACAGCTCTGTTACAGCTTTATAATAGTACTAGCTGACCAGACGAACTTTGTACCACCATATTTATTTTTCCGAAATCCTATCGTAGCGCCACCTACCGGGTCCAAATGTGAATCTAAACCATCCCGGTACTTATGCAAACATACACAAAAAAATTCGTCACGATCGGTCCAGCCGTTTAGGAGGAGTTCAGTGATATACACATGTACAGTAGAATTATATATACTCGTATATAAAGAAGATAGATGTATTATCTATATATAAAAAAAATAGACGTCGCGGGACGTCTACTAGATGTGAAAACATCGAAATTATTTTGTAGAAATAAAATGATCATAACTTGACAAAGTACTCCTTAAGACGAATCAAACGAGTATAAGTAATAAACTCGATGGGTTTGGGTCGTTTCATTACAGAGTTACTGTGGCCACCTTCCAGCTCCATCATCAGACCCTGGATACCATCTAGAGACAAAGTACTCGTCAAGACGATTCATACGAGCCCAAACTCGATGGAGCTATGTCTTTTTATAACGGAGATCCTATGGCCACCTTCTAGCTCCATCATCCGACCCGGATACCATCTACAGACAAAGTACTCGTCAAGACGAATCATACCAGCCCAAACTCGTTGGGGTTGCGCCATTTCATTATAGAGTTCCTATGTCCACCTTCCAGCGCCATCATCAGATCAGCTCCGTGTCATCATAATATTGCATTGTCGTGTCATGCGTGTCGTTGTCATGCGTGTAAAATTTCAGCTCAATCGGAAACCGGGAAGTGTGTTAAATTTAACTTGCAAGATTTGAACAGAACACGTATAATAAAAGCGTCGCCACGCTAACAGGCGATTTTACCCTCCCTCCGCATTAGATGTTTCACATCAAAAATAACTTACTGACAGACTAACATATTATCGCTCCTAGGGCTAGGACCGTGAAAATTTTCATATATTCTAGTGGTAGAACCTTGCTTATCCCAGCATGAATGGACCAGCTTGATCCCGGAAGTGCTGAAGTCACACAAAAGATCAGAGTGAAACTACGGGAGGTACTCCTGGCATTGTGTTTCGTATGGTAAGTGAGACCACTGGAGGTCCAAACCCATTCTAGCCTTTCCTTACCATCCTTCCTATCCACCTCCCTCCTTGGAGATGGCGACGCGTGAGCGATGTCTCTGGTGTTGCTAGCGTCTATAGGCTAAGGCAACCGCTTACCACCAGGTTAGCCGTATGCTTGTTTGCCACCCACGTAGTATCATCCATCCATCAGCCTTTCATGGTCCACTGCAGGACATAGGCCTCCCCAAAATGAGGGTTTTACCATAATCGCCACGCTTGGCAGGTGGGCTGGCGATCGCAATAGATGTTTTTAGTACACAGCGGAACGCTGCTGCCCGGTCCCCCGGTAATCCCTTAGTCTGCTTTTACGACTCCCATAGGAAGAGACGGGGTGGAGCTATTCTTGATGCCGGCCCGACACGGCAGGAAATTTAACTGACGACCTATATTTCCACCCTTAGGGGTGTTTTTATTTTTCAAATGTGCTAATATGAGATCAACTACAAGGTATGAGAGGTGTACACAAAACTCCAGTGAAATCAGTGAGTGAATACCCCTATTTTCTAAACTTAAGGGAAGACCTTAAGTTTAGAATTTTTGTTGAAAATTTTTGTGGGCCAACTTTCTATACCCTATCCATTAAAGAATTATCAAAATTGGTCGACTCTGTAAAAAGTTATACGTGGTCTAACATAAAAAAAATATACGTGTTGAATTAAGAAAGTCCCCCGTTTTTTTCATCGGTTAAAAAATAAATAAATAAATATGGGTTTCTTTGCTAATATCAAAGTGAGTGTGAGCACTAAAAGAAAGGATTAAATTTCTTTTTTATAAAAGTCGATCAACGTCTAACGTTTGATTCGGTGGTATTACAAAAAAAGGGACATAAAAATAGATAATAGGACTTCAGTATGATACCGAAGCCGCGGGTATTGCGCTAGTAATCTATACTGTTATAAAACTATAACATAGCTGTGTCTGTACATTTAAGATATTTGAGAAAAAAATATTGTAATAGGCTATATAGGCATGTCTAAACATAAAACAATTTTTTTTAGAATTTTTGTCTGTTTATCTGTTTGTCTGTTTGTTTGTTCGCGCATCACACAAAAACTACTGAAACGGATTTGGATGCAACTTTTTTTATTAGAAAGGCCTTGATTTGACTTAAAAACTGGTAGACATTTTATCCCGCTACTATATATCGGGAACCTGAGATATAACCGAAAAACTAGCTTTTGACTACGGTGAAGCTGCTGGCAAAGGCTAGTATTATATAATACTTTGGAAAATCCAAAATTGCACGCCTCATAATCTTCATTTTACACAATAAAATTGATTATTTGATAAGTAACTAATAATGTATTGGTCTTACTAAGTAGTTTTCAATAAATCACATAGATAGCGCTAATTTCAAAAAGTACCTTCTCATGCTCAATGTCTTATGCGCCATCTAGCGCTAATTTTAAGAAGAATTTCTACATTGGTCTATAGAAAAAGTTATCACGAAATAAGTATAGCACTGATTTTAGTGTCGCGTCAAGCGTAAATATTCATTATTTTTTTGTTTATTTAATAGCAATTAAACCACATCGAATCAGACCGTGAAAAGTGATAGGGCTCTATTCGAAATCATAATAATTCGTAAACGAAAAAAAAAGACTCGATTAGTAAAGTATTTTGGTCGTTATCGTGTTAACATACATACAACAAACGGACGTCCAAGACATAACATTTTTAAACAGTTTTTTAACTAGTTTAAGTAACATAAATGGCACAAAAAATATCATGAGTGTTAAATATAGTGTTTTTTCTTGATATGTGTGTGTATATATTATTTTGCAAGTGCAATATGATAAATAAAGACATTTTAAGTTTGAAAAATCATTTGTTCTACGTAAAACGAGAGCAGTACCCACCTCAACGCTTCGCTTATGAGGCGTGCTATAAGGATTTAGCAAAATAAAAGTTTAGTTAATATTCTTTACCTACGTACAAGAAATTTTCGTTATTTTAAGGGCAACTAAACAGTATTTTGCTACAGAACACGCCCTACCTTTATTCTGCTCCGAGAAATTGACTGGGATCGTCGTTTATGAAGAACACAGCGGAAAAGGGCCAAAACTACTCAGGGCTTTTAGCGTCGACGGTTCTTTGATTATTATGGACTGGCCTACTTACTACAGTTTTTTAAATAGATGCTTCTAGATCGTTCGTATTACGAACATTGTTTGACGATTATATTGTGGACGATTTGTAGATATTTAAAAAGATAAATTGCTGCTTACTCTTTTATACTAGAATATATTAATCCACAAACTACTCAAATAATAATTATTATCAAGAAATTGATCAGGATATGGTACCTGTATGGTACCAGCTAATAACAATTTCTGCCAGAAAAAACAAAACGTTTTAAGGAGTGTAAATGAAACTAAAAACATGTTTATCTTCTATAAATCGTAGAGCTTGTAATAAAATATAATTATTTGTGTAAATTCGCACATTTCCCTTTTATTGGCAATCGGGCATCGAACGTGATTAGATTACCAAGGGCGAAGGCAAGCAAACAATTTTACGATAGTATTTATAGCATTATACGCGCTGAAAGTGTACGTTTGATACCCAGCCCGGCTCTCATTCACGGCTATAAATTATAATCGAGAAGAGGCCACATCTCGAGTCGCCAAAACGTGGAAATTATTACGTTTCTCGCGTTCTCCCGCTGTCAATGTTGCCAGCGGCTATATTTTATTTATACCTTTTACGAGTGTTGCCAGTCATAAAAAAGTTTTAGTGGGTGTTGTAAAAATAGAGGTGGGAGTTTCCTGTTTCTAGTTAGAATATAGCGATGAGAGGCCTATTTTATTAAACAGTGTTTTGCGAGGAGTCTCTTATAATTTTATTTTAAATTCTCAATAAGAAAGTCACAGTATTTATTCTGAAAAGCATTTATTTTGGAATCAATATTTACAATATTGTTAGATTTTGTATAAGTATCCCAAGTTCAAATCCTGGGTCATATAAGAAGCGTTAGAAACACATGCAATTTCGAATTCGGTTTGATGGACGGTAATAGAGCTGTCCTCTAAACTCTAAAAGATGGCACTCAATCGATACAAAAAAAATATACAGAATACTCGGCAATGAGCAATTATATAGCTCTTCAATAGCGATGGGCAGCGGAAAATAATTTTCTTATAAATGCCAATCCGCTGTTCTGTCTATCCTTCTTAGAAACTGGCGTGACTATATACTTATATGTACATCGTTAGAGGAACAGTCATTGGAGAAGAAAGGTTCTCAAGTGGCAACCACGTATCATTAGACCGATGACCTAGCAAACGTAGGCAGAAGTTGGATCGCGGCAGAGGACCGCTTATTGCGGCATCTTCTGTGAAAAGCAACATTTGCAGTGCACTAACAGTATGACTAAAAGACCGACGGATTGATGAAATGGCGAAAGCCTTGAGATTGTTACAAAAATATTTATAATAATATATTTTTTTTGTTAAGGCGGAAAAAAGTGTACCTAACCGCACACCCCGTCGTTCAGGGCAATGAACAGGGTAATGTGGCACCGTCACCCTTTTTTTTTCGCGAGGAAAGCCTTTATGGCGCCCTCACCCACTAAATAAACCCGCCGCCCCACCTATATTGGCGGGTCACTGCAACTGTGTTACATTATTTCAGTGGTCCGCCGGTGGCTTACTTTTCGGGTCGGTAGGTACCTCCTAATGCCTCCGCACATGGAGCGTCGCCCCTTCGCAGGAGGCCTTGAGGGCTAAAATTCTAGTTTAGTCTGAAGCCATATTTCAAACATTCTCAGCTTGTTGTGAACTTGGCGTTCAAACGGTGGGAACATCAAAAAATAACCTAATTATTGTGAACGCCTGACATCCTCCGTGCCTTAAAGCAGAGGGCGAGAGGGTCAAATAACAATCTGACGTCATTATAGGTTGAGTCCTAAATATAAATAAAAAACTAGACGTCGCGGGACGTCTAGCAGATGTGAAAACATCGAAATTATTTTGTAGAAATAAAATGATCATAACTTGACAAAGTACTCCTCAAGACGAATCAAACGAGTATAAACTCGATAAGGTTGCGTCGTTTCATTACAAAGTTCCTATGGCCACCTTCTAGCTCCATAATCAGATCCTGGATACTATCTAAAGATAAAGTACTTGTTAAGACGAATCAAAACGATTCCAAATTCGATGGGGTTGCGTTGGTTCATTACAGAGTAACTGTGGTCACCTTCCAGCTCCATCATCAGACCCTGGATATCATCTAGGACTGAAGTTCTAGTCAAGACATTTCAAACGAGCCTTAACTCGATGGTGCTGCGCCATTTAATTACAAAGTTTCACATGGCCACCTTCCAGCTTCATTATCAGCCCCTGGATACCATCTAAAGACAAAGTACTCGTGAAGACGAATCATTCGAGTCCAAACTCGATGGGATTATGTCGTTTTATATTGAAGTTCCTATAGCGACCTTCTAGCTCCATCATCAGACCCTGGATACCTTTTAAAGATAAAGTACTCGTCAAGACGAATCAAACGATTCCAAACTCGATGGAGTTACGTCGTTTCAT
The DNA here is from genome assembly GCA_948253155.1 of Leucoma salicis. Lineage (NCBI taxonomy): Eukaryota > Metazoa > Arthropoda > Insecta > Lepidoptera > Erebidae > Leucoma > Leucoma salicis. The sequence continues at coordinate 2,671,761 of OX411820.1, read as the reverse complement.
TATAGAGTTCCTATGTCTCCCTTCCAGCTCCATCATCAGATCAGCTCCATGTCATCATAATATTGCATCGTCACGCGATATACATATGCGTGTAAAATTTCAGGTCAATCGAAAACCGGGAAGTGTGTCAAATTGAACTTGCAACATTTAAACGGGACAAGTAAAATAATACTTTGGAAAATCCAAAAGTGCACGCCTCATAATCTTCATTTTTCACAATAAAATTGATTATTTGATAAGTAACTAATAATGTATTGGTCTTACTAAGTAGTTTTCAATAAATCACATAGATAGCGCTAATTTCAAAAAGTACCTTCTCATGCTCAATGTCTTATGCGCCATCTAGCGCTAATTTTAAGAAGTATTTCTACATTGGTCTACAGAAAAAGTTATCACTCTGGACACGCAAAAAAATTGTGGAATGTAAAATATGTTTTTTTCGTGTTTTATAACGTTGGTGTGTTATTATTTACGTGTGTTTAGTGTTTTTAATTATTGTTATGGATAAAATAGTTATTATACTTGACAAATATCATCAGTTCGTCAAGCAAAGGTAAGAACTTTCTTTTAACAAAAAACAATGTACCGGCCGGGCGAACGGCGTTCTGTTGACGATAGTAAAACCACCGAAGGCTTGGATATGCGTACGTGAAAAGGTAGTTCTCATGAAAGGCGCTGGTTTTAGTGTCGCGTCGAGCGTAAATGCCGTAATTTATTTTTATTCAGTATTTTTTGTTTATTTAATAACAATTAAACCACATCGAATCAGAACGTGAAAAGTAATAGGGCTCTATTCCTAATCATAATAATTCGTAAACGACAAAAAAAGACTCGATTAATAAAGTATTTTGGTCGTTATCGTGTTAACATACATTACCTACAACTCACGGACGTCCAAGTAGATTTTTTTCAAACAGTTTTTTAACTATGAATTATTTGAGAATAAGGAAAAAGAGATTTTTTGTACTAGCGGGAATCGAACCCGCGTCTTTTCCAATCCGGGGAAGTGCTCTAAGCCACTGAGCTATAGTACAGGTACTTTGACCATCCCAATCTCCTTATTACATTTGTCTTTACGACCAGCGCCATCTATCGGAAGCATTTACATGCATTAAACCGATATAGTAAGTTTAATTTTGCAATTAAAATTCATACTATTTGATGGCGCGATTTTTTAAACATTTTTGATCTATATTTTTTAGCATTTGACATGCTCCGCCACTTTTAAAGTATAAATTATTTGAGAATAAGGAAAAAGAGATTTTTTGTACTAGCGGGAATCGAACCCGCGTCTTTTCCAATCCGGGGAAGTGCTCTAAGCCACTGAGCTATAGTACAGGTACTTCGACCATCCCAATCTCCTTATTACATTTGCAATTAAAATTCATACTATTTGATGGCGCGATTTTTTAAACATTTTTGATCTATATTTTTTAGCATTTGACATGCTCCGCCACTTTTAAAGTATAAATTATTTGAGAAATTAAACTTACTATATCGGTTTAATGCATGTAAATGCTTCCGATAGATGGCGCTGGTCGTAAAGACAAATGTAATAAGGAGATTGGGATGGTCGAAGTACCTGTACTATAGCTCAGTGGCTTAGAGCACTTCCCCGGATTGGAAAAGACGCGGGTTCGATTCCCGCTAGTACAAAAAATCTCTTTTTCCTTATTCTCAAATAATTTATACTTTAAAAGTGGCGGAGCATGTCAAATGCTAAAAAATATAGATCAAAAATGTTTAAAAAATCGCGCCATCAAATAGTATGAATTTTAATTGCAAAATTAAACTTACTATATCGGTTTAATGCATGTAAATGTTTCCGATAGATGGCGCTGGTCGTAAAGACAAATGTAATAAGGAGATTGGGATGGTCGAAGTACCTGTACTATAGCTCAGTGGCTTAGAGCACTTCCCCGGATTGGAAAAGACGCGGGTTCGATTCCCGCTAGTACAAAAAATCTCTTTTTCCTTATTCTCAAATAATTTATACTTTAAAAGTGGCGGAGCATGTCAAATGCTAAAAAATATAGATCAAAAAAAGTTTTTTAACTAGTTTAAATAACAAAAATGGCATCAAAAATATCATGAGTGTTAAAAATAGTGTTTGTTCTTGATATGTGTGTGTAGATATTATTTTACAAGTGCAATATATGATAAATAGAGACATTTTAAGTTTGAAAAATCAGTTGTTGTGTGTAAAACGGGAGTAGAACACACCTCAACGCTTCGCTTATGAGGCGTGCAAAAGCGTCGCTACGCTAACAGACGATTTTACCCTCCCTCCGCATTAGATGTTTCACATCAAAATCCGATCTTATTCTTACGTCAGCAGTTGTCCCCCCAGCTGGGTCGTGGAGGTCAGGTAGCCACACTCTGTGTATACCTACAGGTGGATTAGCTGAAACGGAACAGAAGCCCCATGCCAACAAATGTTAGGTAAAGCTAGGAAGATAATTCTTAATTGATATTTAAGTATTTTTGTTTTCAATTTTACGTTTGTTTTTTAGCTTAGGTATAGGTAACACCCTTTTTCTAACCCTGTTCGTTGCCCCGAACGATGGAGTGTGCGGTTAGGAACATTTTTTTCCTGCCTAAACAAAAAAAAGGGGTATTTACAAACATACAATTTAGCGGACACAACACCAATACTCAAAACAACTATTTGTGGATTTTTTTTATTGTGTATGTTGGCAGACAAGCTACGGCCCACTTGTAAGGATGGCTGATGAGAGCGAAATTAAAGATGTTGTTAGTTCACTGATCGGATTTATTATGCTGGAATACATTAGTGTTCAATACTTTTATATTAAGATACACATACCTACATATTATATATATATTACTACACTACACACTTGATGGTAAATGGTAAATCGTGGACTCAACTATATCTACCGGGAGTATTGTCAAGCTGCTGCTCATCATTTCATTTACACAGCTATGAAATGAAAGAATGAACAGCTATTTCCTGCTACAACCAAAAAACACTGATGTGCTTCATGGTCGGTCATACGGGAGATGGTGGTATCAACCCGTTCGGGCCCGATAGCAAGTGAGCACTCCTATTTGGTACCCAGCCCTACCACCAGTAATACAATTGATCACTCATTGCATACTTTCCTTAGTCGCCTCGTACGACACCCGTGGGAAAGAATGGGGTGGTGATACTTGTATTCTTTGTCCGTCACTACATGGTCACACAAAGTGGCAACACTCAGCAGGAGAGGTCGGTATTTATGCTATTCCACCATCTGTGCAGCCACCCCCGCACAGAACACAATATCTAAAAGGAATAAGTCACACAAAATAATCTTTGTAATATAAGTGTTTCCCACAGAAGGGTTGTGCGCGCAAACAACATTTATAACCAAATGCAGGTAGTTTGCACTGTCATGTACCTGCGAGTGTCTGTGCAATATCCGCTCCTACCTCATATCCGCTGTTCGTTCCTCGTCTTTAGAACGCGGCGTACACTATAAGCGGTAGCGATTATTCCATCTAATTTATAAACCGAATATAAATAACTAAATGTAGAGATTCACTGCTAAAATAGTACTTTTTTTTATTTCATTTAGTGGCAGACGAGCTACGGCCCATCTGATTGTAAATGGTAACCATCGCTCATGAACTCAACTATACCGAGAGCATTGTCAAGCCGCTGCTCACCATTTCATTTCACAGAAATGAAATGAAAGCATGAACGGCTATCTTCTGCTACAGCCACAACGCAACAATGTGCTACATGGCCGGTCACACGGGAGATGGTGGTACCAACCCGCTAGGGCGCGATACCGAGTGAGTACTCCCACTTGGTACCTAGCCTTACCACCAATCATGCAATGGATGATAATTGCTTACTTCTCTTAGTCGCCTCATACGACACCCGTGGGAAAGAATGGGGTGGTGATAATTGTATTCTTAGTCCATCACCACACGGACAAAACCTCGATGCTATTTTTTCAAATTCCTAATTAGGATTTAATGAGACCACGAGAATCTGCCCGCAACTTCGTCCGCGTGGACTACAGAATATAAATACGTCACTACGGTACACTAATTATCTCTATGTAAAAGTAACTCTCCTATAGGAACCATCCATTCTTCGGGATTAAAAGTAGCATATGTTCCTTTCTGGGCTTCCCTTTTCTGGGCCTTTCTTCCCTATGTGTATGCGAAATTTCATAATGATAGGTTCAGTAGTTACTATGTAAAAGCGTAACAAATACCCCCCAAGTGAATCGACGATCTGATCAAAGCTGAGGGTAAACGTTGTGGCATTCTCTTGCAGAGGCCTATATCAGTAGTGGACGATTAAGAGCATCACCAGATCGGATGATGATGGATGGGTGTCTACTCCAGTTTTTTTTAACTATGTTTCTAGCGACTAATGTTTTAATTAAATCATAATTGCCGTCGCTTGTGCCTTAGTCGATACGTAAAACAAGCTGGAGTCAGAAAAGGCGAGGTAGCGATATTAAGACGGTAGGCGTACTACCACCGGTTTCGTAGCAGCACTAGAGGATATACGATTGAGGATAATGTAGTTGACATTGCTTTGTGTTATATAGAACACTGCTTTTCCTAATCCTTAGGGAATTTTTTATACATAAACTCACGCCTATTTTGCGAAGGGGTAAACAGAGACAACGGATTTACAGTGTCCACGACTTTTATTCCCTCATTCATTTTCATATTCACGGACATTTTTCACACAACGTCCTCTGGTCCCAAACTAAGCGTTTTGCTTGTGCTATGGGTACCAGATTACGGATATAATACATATATTACTTTTTTTTGTAAATACATACATATAATAGATAGAAAACACCCAGACGCAGTACAAATATCTGTGCTCATCACGCAAATAGTTGTCCTGAGTGGGAATCGAACCCACGACCTCGTGCACGGAAGTCGGTTATACTACCGACTACGCTACGAGGCCCGTCATTAAATTACTTATAAATGCACGTTGGTTAAGGGTACTCCTACATATCCTTTTTTACTGTTTATGATGGCAGACGCGCCACGGTCCATCCTCAGGATAACTAAAAATATAAACGGAGCATTACGAACAATCTAGTGAAGCCATATAACACCATGCCAATCTTGTAATTACACGCGCCTCACGCACACAAATACAAATAAAACTATGCCAAAACGAAGTGTCCTAAGCCACGAATGTTACCAGAGTATGATTTAAAATTACCCCATGTCTCGATGATTTCGTACGTTACGTAGATACATGAATAATCGTCAGAGCCATAATATTCCCTATATGATTTGTTGTAAACTTTATACTTTTACTTCTTTTATGTTTTAAACAGAAAACTTTTAAAAAATTACCCAAATTAGGTATACAGATTATTATTTCTTTTCGGTGACAACACTTTCAAGCACACATCTTTCAAACAGTGACGTCAGTTTTTAATTGACAATGCGGTGTCTTTATTTTTTAATTAGTCTGAGGATCCAACTGATGGTAAGTGGTAACTGCGGCTCATGTACTCAGCAATACTAAGAATACTACCAAGCCGCTGCTCATCATTTCATGTCATATATAAAAATGAATAATCGCAGGCTCTTCCTCTACAACCAAAACACACGCAGGTGTTTCGCGGTTGACCACACAGTGGTACCCTCCCGCTCGAGCCCGATAACTAGTGAATACTCCCACTTGGTACCCGAACTTACCATCACCTTTACTTACAGTTTTATCTCTGGGTTTAGTGATCCTGTTTGGAATAATCTAGATTAGGGCGAAGAAGCATCAACGAGGCCCTTCTTTCAAGTCAATAATAGATTACATACAGCGGGTGTACACTTATTTATATTATGTGTGTTAGAGAGTAGACAAAGCTCATTATAAGTATGATCTTTTACTGCTTTTCTTTCTTTCTTTTTATGTACATATTTTGAGTTCTCAGCCTTTGGTCCTAAATTAATTTTGTTTTAGGAACAAGCAAGCACAAGCATTGAAACTGAGTTAAACATTATTATATTCCCTTTTTCTAAACATAGCATCGCACCTATATTCCCCGAAGGGTTAGGCAGAGGTGTATAATACACCCACGATTCGCCAGCTATGTTTAAATCTCACGTAATAGGAGAGCCTATTGCCGTCTACCGGGCACATAACCAAACTCCGGGCTGCTACTGAGAATTTTTCTATTTACGAAAAAGCTCAATAACACTGCCCGACCCGAGGATCGAACCCGAGATCTCATGATCAGCAGTCGCTCACACTACTGCTGCACCATAGAGGCCCTATTTCTAACTAAAATTAAATACTATTTTAAGGCCGCGGCCTTACCATGGGTATAAAAATACCATCCCATAAAAATACTAGCCCATAAATAACCTCTACACAAGCCTTCCGTTTTTTCAATATAAACAGTGGTATATATCTGTGTCCTGCTCTTTACTGCGGACTATATGTACACCAAATTTTGTGACGATTGCATAAGCAGTGAACGTGTCATGAGGAGGAACAAACTCATTTTCACATTTCTTTTATTATTAAGGATTGTTCATTTAGTTTGTCATTTATCTTTGTTTTGGTCAGTTTACAGATAGATAGCTGACCCTATTGAGGGACTTGGCTGTTCTTGGCTGCTGGTATTACTAACAAGCGATGGTCACCATTTATCATCAGGTAGACCGATGCTCGTTTGCCGTTGTAAACATTAAGAAAAGTGCACAAAGAAACTGAGTTTAGCCCCAATAATGTTAGCTGTCGACTTCTCCATTGTACATAGTATCGCGATACAAATTAGGTGCGCATGCAATCGACACATTGGCCATAACAAATAGCTGAACCCTCGGGTATAACAATACCCTGACATGTTCTGATTAAGGAAGAAAAATCCAATAATTTGACGTTAACTTTCCAAGTCAAAGTGAACACTGTTGAATAAGACTTGATACACAGTGGAAGCAGGAAGCAATACTATAAAGTACTACATGACCGCAAATGCGTCCGCGTGGACGTTAGAATATAAATACCGGTCTCTACGTTACATTAATTATCATTTTCCATGATATATAATAGTAGCCCATGTCCTTTTTCGGCTCCAGACTATATGTATGTAAAAATTCATGATTAGTTAAGTAGTTACTGTGTAAAGCGTAAGAAACAAAAAATACTTTCGCATTTATGACATTAGTAAGGATTTGAATAGTTCACTAACGCTGAAAAGTGTACAAGAGTTTAAACGGTAGTGATGTGATGTAAAAATAAATTAATACAATTACTATCTGCGATAGATTAGTGGTTATATAATTTGCAATGGATTAACTGAAGATATAGGATGGAATTCCACCTTTACCTTTCTCATATTCATATAAGGATATTATGTTAAATTAAAAGAGAATTCTTTTAGTGGTAGAGTGTTGCTGCCTGCTTTCTCAACATTAATGAGGCCGGCTTGACCTAGGAAGTACCATAAGATCCATCGAGTAAAGGAATCTGAAGGTCATAGTTTATTTAATTGTTTAGCTTTGTCAATTTACTTAGTTAATAGTATATTGATAAGTATAATAAAAACGTAAAGAACTATATTTTTTTAAAACTCCCTGCCCTAACAAATAACCCTTGTGTGGCAGGGGACACCAAGGCTCAAAACAACCATTTATGAATCACACAAAGAGTTGTACTGTGTGGGAATCAAAGCCACAACACTCGGATGGAAGGCCGGTATCTGTGGCCACTCCGCCATCTGTGCAGTTCCAGACCCGTTATGAATATAGCATGCGTAAGTTAAAAAAGTATTATATATTTTATAGCTACGAAATGTAGCTGTGCTTCCAGGTTTATATTTGGAAGGAATTGAGCAATCTATGCGGGATGTACTAAATTCTCTTTGGCAGTGAAGACGATCAGCCTTTTTATCTGTAGCGGAAATAAGCCTGGAAAGTTCTGTAGATTTGCAACCTTACCTGATTGTTAGAACGACATAATTTTTTTATTTTTTATTAGTGATACACTCCAAGAGTAGTACGTATAACCAGAAAGATACACTGCAATTAAAAAGAAGAACTACAATTATGTGTATAGTAGATTATTTCGACCTATCTCGTAAGATTTAGCCAACGTGGCCTTAAGTACATTTTTCCACGTTCATTAAAATATTTATTAATTTTAACTGCCTCTGTGGTGCAGCGGTAGTGTAAGCGACTGCTGATCATGAGGTCTCGGGTTCGATCCCCGGGTAGGCCAGAGTTATTGAGATTTTTCGTAAAAAAAAATAAGAACAATTCTCAGTAGCAGCCCGGAGTTTGGAAATGTGCCCGGTAGACGTCAATAGTCTCGCCCCCTATTACGTGGGTCTTAAACATAGCTGGCGAGTCGTGGGTGTGTAATACACCTCTGCCTACCTCTTCGGGGAATACAGGTGTGATGCTATGCTATTACTTTTTAATAGTAATATTTATTTAATTAAAGAAGTAGGTTTTATTATACAGATAAAACTTACTCTCTTCTTTCTTCCTTGTCAACTGACATTGAGTCAGCGTAGTGGAATTGCCTTAATCCCTCCCACCATGAGAGGAGACCCGTGCCCAATAGTGGGACAGAAAAAGAGTTGAAAAAAAAGCTTCTTTAGAAAACTATCTAACAAAGAGTGAAAGCCGTTTCAAAATCGGTGGTTTAGAAGAAAACTGTGGATATATAGACAGACGCGTATAATAACTTTATGTTATACTGGCTGCACGAATGGCGGAGTGGTTTAGACACTGACCTACGTCCCCTATGGATTCGATTCCCAAGTAGGACAATTCTTTATGTGGTTTAACAAATAGTTGTTCTGAGTCAGGGTACAGAACATTATATTCTGGTCTGAGTGTACTTTGTGTCTGTAAAACTATATGTTTGTAAAGTCCCCCGCGATACAGGGAATATCCCGTAGTGCAGTGTTGTCTTAAAAAAATATAGAAGGTAGTAAACTAGTGAAAACCCACCTGAATTATTTTTTTATTGGTTATGGTGGCAGATGAGCCACGGCCCAGCTGAGGGTAAATGGTAACCGTCGCTCATGGACTCAACTATACCGGGAGTATTGTCAAGCCGCTGGTCACCATTTCGTTTCACAGATATGAAATGAAAGCATAAAAAGCTATCTCCTGCTACAACCAAGACACACCGATGTGCTTCATGGCCGGTCACACGGGAGATGGTGGTACCAACCGCTAGGGCTCGATAACAAGTGAGTACTCCCACTTAGTACCCAGCCCTACCACCAGTAATGCAATGGGTGATAATTGCTTACTTCCCTTAGTCGACTCGTACGACACTCGTGGGAAAGAACGGGGTGGTGACATTTGTATTCTTAGTCCGTCACCACATGGACTATCGTTGATAAGTTATTGCCTAGCTTACAGAACCGCCGCAACGCTCACGGGAGATTTGGAAAAAGGATCGGGCTACCTTACACCACCCAACCGCGACACATCAATTATGCTTCGCGTCTGTATAATTCAATGAAGACAGGACCTATCCACTCCGATTGTGGACACGACAAATGAGAACTTGTCCTTTGTGCCTTGTCCGTAGAATGGAGACCTGGTTATCCATAACACGGGTTTTTACCTAGTTTGGAAACCAGTCTCCCATTTTATTTTCTATGCTACTATTATTGTGTATCTGTTTTTTGTCTTATGGGAGAAATAAATAAATATTATTATTATTGATGTGAAACATCTGATGCGGAGGGAGGGTGAAACCGGCTCTTAGCGTGGCGACGCTTTTATTTTATTTGTCCCGTTAAAATCTTGCAAGTTAAATTTGACACACTTCCCGGTTTCCGATTGAGTTGGAATTTTGCACGCATATGTATATTGCGTGACAATGCAATATTACGATGAAACGGAGCTGATCTGATGATGGAGCTGGAAGGTGGACATGGGAACTCTATAATGAAACGGCGCAACCCTGTCGAGTTTGGGCTTGTTTGATTCGTCTTGACGAGTACTTTGTCTTTAGATGGTATCCAGGGTCTGATGGTGGATTATTTTAAACATGTCATAATTTTATACAAGCACACTTTGAAAAAATTATGATAATTTTATTTTTGCAAAATAATTTAGATGTTTTCACATCTGGTAGACGTCCCGTGACGTTTATTTTTTTTATGAAAACTTACCATCAGTGTCAATCCATTCCCCTAATATAATGGGTATGTAGGTACTGCTACGGATGGACCACTGAAGTAATGTGACATAAAGTGTGAAAATGTTCTATTTGACATTTTCACAAAAACGTCACCCAAGACGTTAAGAATGAATGTGTTATCGAAATTCGCAGTCCTGAGCAATTGTCACGATGACTCAATTGGCAAAACGTCTAGGACGGTTTTCCAGCTGCCGGCGGACCACCGAAGGAATGTAACATAGTTCCAGTGGCCCGCCAATAAAGGCGGAGAGATGGCACACGGCGGGTTTCTTTAGTGGGTGAAGGCCCCACACTACCCTGTTCGTTGCCCCGAACGACGGGGTGTGCGGTTAGCAACATCTTTTCCCGCCTTAACAAAAAAAAAGGACGGTTTTCCAGGAGATGCAGGTTCAAGACCTGCTTGTGACTGTTATTTTAGATTTCACATTGTGTTAATTTATATTATGGCTGCTTAGCCATTATTATGTCAAATGCGGTTTGTTACATTACATTACAAAACTTTTTTGTTGGCGTGCTTGAGAAATAATTCAAAGCAGATACACCTATTACTATTTTTTCAGCATGGGTCACCAAGCTAGTTTAATCTGTGAATTTGTTGACAAATTGTCACTGGCTAGTGAAGGAAAATATCGTGAGAAGAACCTGCATGCCTGAGAAGTTTCTTCGTCAGTTTCTAAAGCCTGACCTGTATTGGGCTGGCGTGGTGTACTATGGCTTATATGCCTCTCACTTAGAGAAGAGATCCATGCCTGTGAACAATAATGGTCTGTGATGACTTTTAATAATATAAATTGTATGCGTGCCATAAGAATATTTAGATTAAAGATTTGCACCTAAGCTCCTTAGGTGTAAATTCTCTATTTATAAATATAAATATTCACGGACATTTCCACACAACGTCCTCTGGTCCCAAACTAAGCTTAACGCTTGCGCTATGGGCACCACATTACGGATATAATACATATAAGTATCACTTGTTTTTTTTTTTTGTAAATACATACATATAATAGATAGAAAACACCCAGACACAGTACAAATATCTGTGTTCATCACACAAATAATTGTCCTGAGTGGGAATCGAACCCACGACCTTGTGCACGGAAGTCGGTTACACTACCGACTACGCCACGAGAAAAAAATAAAAGATTTTTTTTTACTAGTGGTAGAACCTTGCTTATGCCAGCACGAACGGGCTGACTCGATCGGGGAAGTACCACCCTCTCACAGAACATCAGCGTGTAACAACGGTAGTTAATCTTACCGTTGTGTTTGGTATGGTGAATGAGAGCGCCGAAGGCCCCCCCTCTATCCTCTCCTTATTATCCACCTCTTTTTTGTTAAGGCAGGAAAAATATTTCCTAACCACACATCCCGTCGTTCGGGGCAACGAACAGGGTAGTGTGGGGCCCTCACCCACTAAAGAAACCCGCCGTGTGACGTCTCTCCGCCTTTGTTGGCGGGCCACCGGAACCATATTACATTCCTTATCTACCTTCTATCCCTTTCCTTGGAGATGGCGATGCGTCAGTGATGCCTCTGGTGTTGCTAGCGTCTATCCATCAGCCTTTCGAAGTCCACTGCTGGACATAGGCCTCCCCAAGGGAACTCCACAACATGTGTTTCGCTCATATGGGGGATAGTGCCGTAATCGCCACGCTTGGCAGGCGGGTTGGCGATCGCAGTTGATGTTGTTAATACTCGAGGGAGTGCTGCTGCCCACTCCTCCCGGTATTCCCTCAGTCGGCTCTTACGACTCCCATGAGTGGAGAGGGGTGGGACAATTCTAAAACCGGCCCCACACGGCAAACCGGCCCCACACGGCAAAGCTAGCGTCTATAGGTTACGGTAACCGCTTACCATCAGGTGGGCCGTACGCGTATTCGCCACTCACGTAATATAAAAAAAAAATGCATATTCGATCTACAATACGTATATTAAACACAAAGTAAAAATATCTAAATACAATACGTATGTCACCAAACCAACGACTTGATTATTTACAAATAATTATGTGGGCACGACTTATTTTTCTATTCACTAAATCAGAACTTAACGGAGTTATACGAACAATATTCCAATCAGAGTCCAAAATAAGTTTTCTCCATAAAACATGATGTAGTAAACACAACCTTTAAATTAGTTCAAAGAGTAATCTGCGTACAATTCTGGTAAAAGTTAAGCAAGATTGATTAAAAAACATTTTTATTATTCTTCGCATAACCAGAAAATTTATGAGCGAACTTTTTTGTATATGTGTACTTAGCTAATACGAACTGACATTAGGAAGGAAATTAACCGTTTAAGGTCTACGATTGACATTTGCTGAGCGGAAAATTATGTAATGTCACGTAGAGAAGTGTTTCCGCGTTATTTATAAAAAAAAATCTAAAGAAAGAAAGAAAGAAAATATTTATTTCTTGCCACAAAAGACTTAAGCTTACATATTTATAACAAAAATAAAATTGATACCTAATAACTATAGCAAAAAGTAGAAACGGAATTTTACAGGATTTGTATTTCGTCTTGTGAGGCAGAAAAAGGCACATTGTTCAGCAAATGTTGCAATGCCGGATGGCATTCCAACGCTGATTTTCAGCAATGTCCTGGACTTTACTTGACACTAACAAGCACTGTAAAATTATTTTTTCCATTTTCTTGTAAATGGACACATTCTAATTCTAATAGACATAGTTATATTTAAATAAATACCCATATTTTGTAGTTTTCTTGGCTGGATGTATGTTTGCTATTTTTATTTTTACATTTGTAATTTCAATGTCTTGGAAATTTGGCGCCTTCGGCACTAACCTATAGCTCCACTGATGAAAATCTAGCGCTGTCTTTTGGTGTATGATAGATTATGGAATTAATTAAAAATCGAATACCTCTGCAGGTCTCCGTACGAAATTAAACTTAACTAGACAGTGATGATTTGTGATCCTTTACACTGAATTTGCCAAAAGCGACTGCTGATCATGAGGTCTCGGATTCGATCCCCGGGTCGGGCAGTGTTATTGAGATTTTTCGTAAAAGAAAAAGAAAAATTCTCAGTAGCAGCCCGGAGTTTGGAAATGTGCCCGGTAGACGTCAATAGGCTCGCCCCCTATTCCGTGAGACTTAAACATAGCTGGCGAGTCGTGGGTGGGTAATACACCTCTGCCTACCCCTTCGGGGAATACAGGCGTGATGCTGTTTTTTTTGCCAATTCTGGACCTAAGAATGATAATCGAAATCAATGCCTCTAACTAGGCAGTGTCCAGCCTTTACCTGATGGTAAGCAGTTACCGTAGCCTATAGACGCCCTATAGATATAGCAACACCAAAGGTATCAATCGCACGTTGCCATCTCCAAGGGATAGGAGGTGGAGAGGAAGGATGATAAGGAGAGGATAGGATAGATACTAAGTACAGGATAGGGAGGGGATTTCTAACGTCACTCGTCATTTGGCCAAACTAATATGTACTTATCCAATGGGGACAAAAATATATACACTATAATTATATATTGTTGACTAGTTGTCGCCCGCAACTTTGTACCTATGCGTGGACGCTTATATGAGGAAAACTTAAAAAACAATATATATATATATATATATATACGCGAACAAACAAATGTTTGGAAACTGGAAGCTGTCAAACGTCTCCACGGAGCTCTACGCGTCTTTGAGAGTCCTATAAACAAAATACAGTCTTGTTGTCATGGGTGACATTAGCTGTCAAATCACTTTTTTAGAGTAACAATGCCATTTTCCGATGGGTGGGCGAAACCGGTCGGTTAGAGATCGAAATGGCAATATACTTACTTATGTGTTATTAATAGGATTGAGAAAAATTAAATCCAATATATTTAGATATTTTTATATATATTTTTAGCATTTGACATGCTTAGCACTATACATTAAACACAAAGTGAAAAATGTGAAATCGAAAATAACAGTCAGGAGCAGGATTTGAACCTGCATCTTCTGGATACCGTCCAGATGCTTTACCAATTCAGCCATCCTGACAATTGCTCCTGACTGCTAATTTCGATAATATATCATACTTAACGTCTTTGGGTGACGCCTGCGCCATCTGTCGGAAGTATTTTCATACATTATACCGACCAGGTAAACTTAATTTTACAATTAAGATTTTACCTAATTAATTTTACATTTTTCACTTTGTGTTTAATGTATAGTGCTAAGCATGTCAAATGCTAAAAATATATATAAAAATATCGAAATATTTAAAGGGTTTGCGTCATTATTAGGTAAAATCTTAATTGTAAAATTAAGTGTTGTACACAAACCATATTTAGTAGTGGTGTAAATCCATACAACTGTTAAAGTTGGTATCTAAAATATTTTCTGTGTTGTACAGCTATTGGGACTAACAGATATGCTTCTTTTTAATCATGGTTGTCATGAAACAATTTTTATGTAGAGGTTCATAAATTTTACATCTTAAAGTAAGATGTGTAGACAAAATTAATAAGAAATTTTAGATTCAAAATTAACCTATCTCTACCAATAAGCTTGGGTACCAAGAATATATTATATAAATATAGTCAGTATTCAGACTGACAGGGTATTATAGCACCCAACTGGAGTAAATTGTAAATTGAGCTCTTAATATTTAAAGAGTTACACAAATATTAAGAGTATTCTGGTTTGAAGATATAAATGATTTGTATTAGGTTAGGTATTGTTGAATCCATACCAGTATAACCATATTAACATGTGATCTGTGATTGTAATTACCTGTACCAGGATTTTGTACCTGTCGTGGGACCAGCGACAATGGCCACCACTTAATAACTTCTCTCAGATTGGTTTACCGGTGCTCCTTTCAGTGTCTTTTTAGGGGGCACGTCTTTTGTGTTACTGTGTTACTGATGGATGCTAGGGCCCTCCACTCATTGTGTTCTTCTGCTGTGTATTCTGGCGTGAGGGGCCACTCCAGTTTCTCAGACAAGTACCGGGAAAAATTTTAGTAATTTCCTGACCAAGGCAAGACAGGGTTAATACCCAACTGTTGTTCTTCTTCTTGCAGCACCTCTGCATAGAAATCCGGTGCTTCTGGAAGGGTACATCTTTTAGGTATCTTGTATACTATCCTCTGATAGTATCTCTCATCTCTTCACAGTCCTTAGAAAGCTTATAAGACTATTTAGTGCCGGTCCATATTTATGTTCTGTGGGATTTTCACCACCCAAGGTGACCTTAATAGCTCTTCCAATATTTAGTTATATGAAGGTTATCTTCCTGTGACTCAAGACCAACTACCATAAGGTAGGTAGGTACCTATGTATGATAGGATCATGATGACCATCATATTGTGTCATGCACAATATGACAATATATACCAGAATTGATATCTCGTATTAAAAACTGATCTTCGTGCGGAAGTATCTCGTACTGGCACGGACAGTGGTCAAGGTCACTCCAGATGCATCATTCTGAACATAGAAACATTTTGAAAGCTCTGTGTCACGCACAATATTCCCTATCACATGATAGGGTATACCAGAATTGATATCTCGTATCAAAAACTGATCTTCGTGCGGAAATATCTCGTACTGGCACGGACGATGGTCAAGATTACTCTCAGACTCATAATTCATCGTCTGGTCAAAGAAACATTTTTTGGAATCTCGTTCCATGGTTCTATTTCCTTTTGTGAGTAAATAAAGGCATTTCGCAGTGAAATTTCGTTTTCCGTAACCTAAAAACAAGTTTGAAGTAGGTACCACTTACTGACATTTTTCTTTGTCTTGTTGTTCCTCCATAGGTGGTAAAGGGGACATGGATTGGTTCTCATGGTGAGACTGCATGGGGTATGCCGATCGGTTTTTTACCTATCGGGTCCGGCAACTAGTAGATTGCCGGGACCGGAACCGATAAAGAAAGCGATGGCGGTGGTGGCGTTGGCGAGATAATTTCTTCAGTTTTTGTTTTATTCTCGGTAATTCTTCTAACACTGTTATCCACGTCAGAACTAGGCATAATTAACTAAAAACACACAAATTACACAATATTGAATTTACACGCGTACACGCGAGAGCGCGCGAAGTCTAAAAGTGATTTGACAGCTAATGTCACCCATGACAACAAGACTGTATAGCCGCGTACTATATGTATTTTGTTTATAGGACTCTCAAAGACGCGTAGAGCTCCGTGGAGACGGATCTACTATCATGTAAATTGTTTTCAGGATGAGCCTGAAATAAAATTAAAAATTACATGTCATAGTTGACAGGGTTATACCTAACTTCATATTATTTCCAGGTTACTTTTAGTAAGTTTTTTTGACATATGTTTTTAGCATTTGACATGCTAAGCTACTTTTTAAAGTACAAATTATTTGTGAATGAGGAAAAAGAGATTGTTTTTTTCATTTCCCGCTCGAACTAAAAATCTCTTTTTTCTCATTTACAAGTAATTTGTACTTTTAGTAAGTTTCTTATTTTGTTACGTGTTTTATTACTGTTTTTTATCACGTTTTCGAGGTTAAAACAGATGATTGAAATTAATGGACCACACGTAACAAGTATACCCCACCTCAGTCCGTAGTCTGTGAAATTGGACTCTTCGAGAAGCATTGGTAGTTTTGTTTGAGACAATATGTCTCAAACTAAAATGTCTTGATTTAAAAAAAAAACATTCCATTTAATTTTTTCTATCTGTAAAACGCTTTTCTAACCGAGCGTACCCGTCCATTTTATTTGTGGCTATATTGACCTCACGGAACATTAGACCGCGAAACGACAGACTACGGATAGGGGTTGGTATTACTTGTTATGTGTAGTCCATTTCAATCATCAGTTTCCTTGCGATTCATTAAAGATTGAGCTATTTTGACATCATGTCGTCATTTGTAGGTTAAAGTATTGATTGTATTCGTGTATTAGATGCTGCCCGCTACTACGTCCACGTTGACTTCAATATTATTATAAAGCTGTAACAGAGTTGAGCTGAGAATGTACAGAACATTTAAGATATTTGAGGAAAAATTACTTTATTAGGCTTTATAGGCGTTGTATTTTATCTTTGTAGGCAGCGTTCTCTATGAGAGCCACGTAGGGGATGTTGTGAGGAAACCCATGTCGTGCGGTATCCCACTGGGTTCGGTTCTAGGGCTGCTCCTGTGGGTGTGTGCCACCCGTCACCGCGTCGGAAATGGGGGCGGCTGTTACGCGGATTCGTTCCAAGAACACCGCCCCCGGCCCGGACGGGAAAACCGCCCGGGTGCTGGCCCTGGCTCTGGACCACCTGGAATCCCGCCTCAGGGGACTGTTTGACACGTGCCTGGCGTCCCGACGGTTCCCTGACTACTGGAAGGAGGGGAGGCTGGTACTCCTGCCGAAGCCGGGGCGAACGCCGGATTCGGTTGGGGCCTTCAGGCCCATCGTGCTGCTGGACGAGGCGGGTAAGCTGTTGGAGAGAATCCTCGCTGCCTGTATTGTCCAGCACCTGCGCGACGTCGGACCCGACTTGTCGAACGCCCAGTTTGGTTTTCGAGCTGGTCGTTCGACGGTCGGCGCGATTATGCGCCTGAGGGCCGCAGTCGCGGCAGTCGTCCCCGGCGGTGGAGTGCTGTTGGCGGTGTCGCTTGACATCGCCAACGCATTCAACAGTCTGCCATTTAGCTGCATCGGAGAGGCGCTCCGGTATCACGGGGTGCCTGTATACCTGAGGCGGCTAGTGGCAGACTATCTTGAGGGCCGCAGCGTTCTCTATGAGAGCCGCATAGGGGACGTTGTGAGGAGACCCATGTCGTGCGGTGTCCCACAGGGTTCGGTTCTAAGGCCGCTCCTGTGGGATATCGGTTACGACTGGGTGCTACGCTGTCGGCTCCCCCCCGGGCTGGCGGTCATCTGCTATGCGGATGACACGCTGGTCGTGGCCCGGGGTGGAAACTTCGAGGAAGCGGCGTTCCTGGCCACCTTAGGAACCTCGGAGGTGGTCAGGAGGATCGGGGCGCTGGGGCTTAGGGTGGCCCTGGACAAGTTGGAGGCTCTGCTTTTCCATGGGCCCTGACGTCGGCCACCTGCTGGCGCCTCGATCACTGTGGACAGGGTCCAAATTGGGGTGCAGGCCCACATTAAGTATATGGCCCTGGTGCTGGACGAGCGGTGGCGCTTTTGCAAGCACTTCCGTCAACTGTCCCCGAGGCTCGTCGCTGCGGCGTCTGCCCTTGCACGGCTCATGCCGAATATGGGCGGACCCAACAATGCGTGCCGGTCTTCGGACCGTAGGGGCACTCCAGCCAGTGCTGGCAGAGTGGACAAGGTCACGGCACGGAGTCCTTACCTTCCGACTGGTGCAGGTGCTGTCGGGGCATGGTTGCTTCGGCAGATATCTGCACATAGTCGCAAGGAGGGAAGCGACTCCAGGCTATCACCATTGCGGCTGCGACGAGGACACGGCGCAGCACACGCTCGAGTCGTGCCTGGCTTGGGCCGAGCAGCGCCGTGAACTCTTCGCGGCAATAGGGGGGGACCTATCGCTGCCGAGCGTCGTCAGAGCGATGCTTGACAGCGACAGGAATTGGGCTGCGGTCATTACCTTCTGCGAGGAGGTCATTTCGCGGAAGGAAGCGGCGGAGAGGGACAGAGAGGAGGATTCCTCTGCTGACCCTAACCGCCGCCAGCGACCAGAGCGGCGCAGGCGCAGGTACTTGCGCCTCATGCCGCCCTAGCTGAGGCTGCGGGTGGATGGACCGGGGAACGTCCGCCACTCGCAAGGCCTCCCGCGAAGGTGTGACGCTCCGTGTGCGGATGCGTCGCTGAGTAGAGGGTACCCGAAAGGGTAAGGGTTAGGAACGTTTTTTCCCGCCTTAACAAAAAAAAGGCTTTATGGGCGTGTCTGAACACAAAACAATATTCTTTAATTTTTTTGTCTGTATGTCTGTTTGTTCGTTCGCGCATCACGCAAATACTACTGAACAGATTTCGATGCAACTTTTTTATTTGATAGCTCTTGATTACACTTAAAAACTGGTACACATTTTATCCCGCTACTATATCGGGAATCTGAGATATAATCTAAAAACTAGCTGTTTGCTGTGGCGAAGCCGCGGGCAAAGGCTAGTTTGAATATAAATACGTCACTCTATTCCACATTAATTATCTCTATGCAAAAATAGTTATCCCGCAGGAACCACAATTTTTAAAAAGTTGCGATGTCCTTTTCTGGGCTCCACACATAATTATTGTGTATGCGAAATTTCATAATGATCTATACTATCGCAGCTGCGATGGTTCAGTAGGAGATACGGCGTGATAACAAACAAACAAAGGCATATACGCATTTTTTCTTTCGTTATGGTAAGAATTTTTTTTCTATTCATTTTGTTAATTAAGAAATCGGCTTAGCGGAAAGCTCCTTCATCTATGGCATAGACACAACAGCGAGGGTGGCAAACAAGAAAGAAAAATGTTAACGACAAAGCCTTAAATAAATTAAAAAAGAAAACAATATCTACTTACTGAGTTGCAGTTATTTCATCTTTCGCTGGTCTCAGCTTTTAATTGCGCAGTGATAATGTGTAGAGTACGAAGTTGTTGATTGCGCTGTAGGAAGACGTGAGTTGCACAAACAATAGTTGCAGGATGTAGCCTCTCACGTATAAGACACATAGAGTTATTATATACTTAGAGCAGACGAGCCTAGTAAGTGGAGAGAGAAAGAGAATATATTTGGTACTCGTTCCACTATTTATGACTCATATCAACGTCATGTCATGTGAGTCTACCTTGATTGTACATAACATTACATAACATAGTCTCACGCTTGTAGGTGGCAGGTGTATTATATGCCCACGGTTCGCCAACTATGTTTAAATCCCACGTAATAGGGGGCGAGCCTATTAGCGTGTACCGGGCACATTTCCAAAATCCGGGCTGCTACTGAGAACTTTTCTGTTTACGAAAAAACTCAATAACACTGCCCGACCCACGGATCGAACCCGAGACCTCATGATCAGCAGTCACTCACACTACCGCTGCATCACCGAGGTAGATAAATTACTATTTAAAACTAGTCGACCCGTGCGGAATGCCGCAGTTTGATATTTATCGAATCAAATTCGATATCTATCGAAATATCCGATTCAATATCTATCGACGCATCCATCAAACGTCCTCTTAAATAATTTTAAATCTTAAATTTAAGAGAAGCGGTGCCTTTTTAGACCGTGTGTTTATTTTTCATTATTAGCCGGTACGATAAACTTGAAAATGAGAGGTAAATCATAGAATAAGAAAGTTCTCGTGGGCCGACAGGAAAGCAGGCTAGAGAAATATTATATAAGAAGTTATCCATGGGTTTTAAGTAGATTCGTATAGGTACCAAATGTATGTGCTTTTTTCTATCAAATTGTTCTTTTCCATGCGTGCTAATGTCTCGCGCATTCTATCTAATAATATCTCTATGATCATATTAACTACAAATATTAGCTTTTAAAAACATTTTTCTTTTATATACATTATTAATTCTTTTTTATTGCATGTAGTGGCAGACGAGTCACGCCCCACCTGATGGTAAATAGTAACCGTCGCTTATGGACTCAACTATACCGAGAGCATTGTCAAGCCGCTGCTCACCATTTCATTTCACAGATATGAAATGAAAGAATAAACGGCTATCTCCTGCTACAGCCAAAATGCAACGATGTGCTTCATGGCCGGTCACACGGGAGATGGTGGTACTAACGCTCGGGCCCGATATCAAGTGAGTACTCCCACTTGGTACCCAGCCCTACCACCAGTCGTGCAATGGATGATAATTGCTTACTTCCCTTAGTCGCCTCAAACGGCACCCGTGGGAAAGAATGGGGTGGTGACACTTGTATTCTTAGTCCGTCACCACACGGACAAACAGTTTATGCTCACGGTGCTGGTTAAAGCTAGCTGTCTCTATTCTCAATACATACTCTGGCACAAACAAACTCTATAGTCTATACAACAATAGCCATACCACAGGAACCCTCAAATTTTCGGTATAAACCTATGTTCTTCTCTGTACTCCGAACTATATTTACGCCAAATTTCGTAATGACCGATTAAGTGGTTTAGCGTCAAGAGCTAACAAACAAACAAACTCACTTCTACACCTGTTATATTATTTATAGTAAGTAATTTTTTTGTTTTTCAAAGTTTAGGAAACTTACTACCTTATTCCAGAATTAATAGGCCTGTTCGACCAACCACTGATTCTGAAGTAATGTCACACAATTCCAGTGGTTTGCCAACACAGACGGAGAGACGCCACACGGAGGACTTATTTAGTGGGTGAGGGCTCCATACTACTATGTTCGTTGTTCGAACGTCGGGGTGTGTTTAAGTACATTTTTTCCCACCTTAACAAAAAAAAACCTGTTTGACCAGAGAAAAATAGAATCACAAAGTGAAGTAACTGTATTTCTATTAACGCCTAGAATGAGTGATATATCATGTTAATATAAACGTGTTATACAACAAATTAAAAAATAGCATGTGCTGAAAGGGTATCTTGAAAAATATTTGATCAAAATGGCGGATCCATTTTCCGGACTTTTTATTCAATATAGGTATGTATGAGAATATTTTTTTTTAAAACACTGACGTATCGCTGACGACAAGACAATTGATATTATCTGCTACTGGAAAGGATATTTTTGGAAATGAAACGCCTGCACTAAAAGCCCCTTGGCTAGCCAGAGGTCTCTGTATGCATAGTATTAAATCCATCCATCAACCTGTCGACGTCCACTGCTGGACATAGGCCTCCCCAAGAGAACGCTACAACGAGCGGTCCTGTGCGCTCATATGGAGGGATAGTGCCGTAATCGCCACGCTTGGCAGGCAGGTTGGCGATCGCAGTGGATGTTGTTAATACTCGAAAGAGTGCTGCTGCCCACTCCCCCGGTATTCCCTCAGTCGGTTCTTATGACTCCCATGGGTGGAGAGGGGTGGGACAATTCTAAAGCCGGCCCCACACGGCGTGCATAGTATTAAAGCTACACTCAAATTTGAACGCTCTTTTTAACGAAAATTATGGTACCAAGTGGCACCCACAATGTCGGACTGGGGTTAGTACCACCGTTTCTCGTGTGAATAACCAAGATACAGGAGGTAGCCGTTCATTATTATGTCACATGCACGAAATTAAATTGTGAGCAACGACTTGACAGTACTCATAGTATAATTGAGTACAGCAACGGTTACCATTTGGGTACCATCAGGTGGTAGAGCCTTGCTTATCCCAGCACGATCCGGAAAGTACCACCCTCTCACAAAAGATCATCGTGTAACAACGGTTT
Source organism: Leucoma salicis (assembly GCA_948253155.1). NCBI lineage: Eukaryota > Metazoa > Arthropoda > Insecta > Lepidoptera > Erebidae > Leucoma > Leucoma salicis. Next base: position 2,649,305 of record OX411820.1, on the reverse strand, counting down.
TGTATGTTGAGTGAGAGCGCCGGAGGCCTAAACCCCTCTTATCCTCTCCTTATTATCCTTCCAATCCACTTTCTATCCCTTTACTTGGAGATAGGGACGCGCGAGTGATACCTCTGGTGTTGCTAGCGTCTATAGGCTACGGTAACCGTTTACCATCAGGTGGGCCGTATGCTTGTTTGCCACCCATGTATCTAATATAAAAAAAAGGTGGACCGTGGCTCGTCTGCCTCCATAAGTAATGAAATATGCTGTGCCAGTAATTATTACAGCCATCTTTTACATTTTTGATTCCATAACAACCATAAACCAAATTGAAATGATCCTAGAAATGGATTTTTTTTATCGTTTAGTAATCGGTCCAATATTCCGCAGAGTCTGAAAACGAAGGTCTACGACCAGTGTGTGTTACCAGTGATGACATACGGAACAGAGACGTGGTCTCTAAATGTTTGCCTCATATCAAGGCTCAAAGTCGCTCAGCTGGCCATGGAGCGGGCTATGCTTGGTATTTCCCTACGTGATTTAATTTAATTAATTTTTAATTAACCTCTTGTCCCAAACTAAGCTTAACGCTTGTGCTATGGGTACCAGATTACGGATATAATACATATACTACTTTTTTTTTTGTAAATTCATACATATAATAGATAGAAAACACCCAGACGCAGTACAAATATCTGTGTTCATCACACAAATAATTGTCCCGAGTGGGAATCGAACCCACGACCTCGTGCACGTAAGTCGGTTACACTACCGACTACGCCACGATCGAATCTCTAATACGGAGATCCGTAGGAGAACGAGAGTGACCGACATAGCCCGCCGGGTTGCCATGCTGAAGCGGCAATGGGCAGGCCACATCGCTCGACGAACCGATAACCGTTGGGGACGAAAGGTTCTCGAGTGGCGACCACGTATCGGACGGCGCAGCGTAGGACGACCCCCGACCAGATGGACCGACGATCTGGTTAAAACTGCGGGGAGCCGTTGGATGCGGTCGGCACAGGACCGCTCGTTTTGGCGTTCTCTTGGGGAGGCCTATGTCCAGCAGTGGACGTTGAAAGGCTGATGGATGGATAGATGAATCGATTAATCATTAGGGTGGATAAACCTTTATTGGCCCGCCAATAAAGGCGGAGAGACGGCACACGGCGGGTTTCTTTAGTGGGTGAGGGCCACAATACCTTGTTCGTTTCCCCAAACGACGGAGCGTGCGGTTAGGAACATTATTCCCGCCTTAACAAAAAAAAAAAAATGTTGGATAAACCTTGATTTCAGCATGATTTTTTTTTTCCATCCGATCGGGAATGTACCACCCTCTCACAGAAGATTAGCGTGTAACAATGGTAGGTACTTTTATATTTGTGTTTTATATAAGAGTGCCAGAGACCTATACACCTCATCATATTCTTTTTATTATCCTTCTTCTAAATATGCTATCCCTTTCTTTAGTAAGCGACGAGCTGTACCTCTGGTGTTGCTGGCGTATTTTGGCTGCGGTAACCGCTTACTATCAGATGACCGTAGGTTTGTTTGCTACCCTAGTAGTAAAGATGGGTTAATACCGATATTTGACAATATCAGCTGATATGAATATATTCTTCAAGTAATATCATAATATGTAAACTAATATATGAATATCACTAATATTTAATACGGAGGATATAGAGATATGCTGCATGTCATAATATCATGTATGCATATCAGTTAGTTTGTGTTATTCGTTTCAGAATAATATCTAACTATCATTATATTCACATTAATATCTGTTTAATATTGTTACTTGTTTTAATAATGGTATTCTATAGCATTATTAAAACAAGTAACAAATTTAAAAATTCCATTATAAAACAACTAACAATATTAATAACTTGCTGTTTATAGGTGGACACTTTTTTTCAACTTATCCCATATACAAGACGGTCCTCCTTACTTTTACACTCCATAATAGATACCACCATTTTTATTTCAATGATACGTACGATGTTCTCACCGATATGATACGTACGATATTCTTACCGATATGCGATTCTATCTAGTCTACGGATATTGCAACACACCCATGTTCAGTGGTCACTGTTCATGTTCACGATATAGTGAATATGGCATATTAGCAATACGCCCGTAATAGTATATTAGATTGAGTCGGATTACTGATACATGAATATATCCAATATCACTTATATCTTAATGCATATGAATATATCGGTTACATCTTTAGCTAGTAGTATTAAAAAACCTATCTCTGTTTCCACAGAGTATAATTATAATGATGTCGTTTCTAGATATTTCTGTATTTCAACAACATCTAAACTAGTCTTTAACTAGGTGTGTTACATGTATTGTTGTTCGTTGGGCTCGGACGGCCTCACGTCTCGATATTGTGCAGTGTTTATGAAACAACAGCTTCACTGCTTCACTAGACCGAACCAGTCTAGCATATTCCAAAATGGCAGCCATGAAATATGATTTAATTTGCTGCCTACGTAATTATCCATTGTTTACACGAGCCTCATATTGTGGTGGAAAAATATTTACTTACATATCTTCACACCATCTCCTTTGCGGAGTAGTTAGAGAGAATAGAGTGCCAAGAGACTCTATTCTAACATACATATCTCGCTTCCATAATATTTCATAATTCTTTTCATGCAATGGTAGAGCTATGCTTGTTCCAGCATGAAAGCTCCGACTTGATCAGGGAAAGACTAACCCATTTTTTTTTTGTTTAGGCGGGATAATATGTACCTAACCGCACACTCCGTCGTTCGGGGCAACGAACAGAGTAGTGTGGGCCCTCACCCACTAAAGAAACCCGCCGTGTGCCGTCTCTCCGCCTTTATTGGCGGGCCACTGGAGCTATGTTACATTCCTTCGGTGGTCCGCTGGCGGCTTACCCTTTCGGGTACCCTCTATTGAGCGACGCACCCGCACACGGAGCATCGCACCTTCGCGGGAGGCCTTGCGGGTGGCGGACGTTCCCCGGTCCATCCACCCGCATCCTCAGCTAGGGCGGCATTAGGCGCAAATACTCGCGCCTGCGCCGCCCCAATCGCTGGCGGCGGTTCGGGTCTGCGAAAGGATCAGCCTCCCTGGCCCTCTCCGCCGCTTCCTTTCGCGAGATGACCTCGTCGCAGAAGGAGGGAAAGACTACCCCCTAACAGAAGGTCGGTGTGAAACAACGGGGGATACTCCCACCACTATGTTTCATATGGTGAATGAGAGCGCCGGATCTGTGTTCATAATGATTTGTGTTTAGTCTAATATAGTGTTAAAACGACATAGCTCTTTTACAGCTTTATAATAGTATAGATTGCAAGAAAAGTTCCCGCATAACTCGACTCCACAGTGCATAATTTAAAATAATAAAATTAACAGACTCAATAGGAATACTGCTTTTTCTCGACTGCGGCACTTTCGGCAGCCACCCGCCGCGGGGATGCCTATAAAATACTTTACGATACTAATAAACTTGAACGTAGTTTATACAAGAGTGACTTCTGTAATGTTCTCTAAGATATTTCTGTTAAATGACCGGGAAATTACACATGCTCACTTATCTTGCTCTGTTTGGTTAATGAAGGTCACTGCAAATTACAAATTCTTGGTTAAAAACTTAAATTAAACGTTTAGTCGGGTCAGTCGGCAACTCTTTGTGACTCTTTAGCTATCTATACAAATACTTAAAACAAGATAGAACATGTAGAGCATAGAAAATGACATTAGCTTCTTGTTAACCCGGAAATATAGTCAGTATCTGTTAAATTATCTAAGAACAAACTACAGGCCATATCTACTGTAAATTAGATACAGCTGTGTCTTAAGAAAGACGTTATATTTGGATACAAATTGAAATGCATGGAAACGTACCCGGTAGACGTCAATAGGCTCGCCTCCTATTACGTGGGACTTAAACATAGCTGGCGAATCGTGGGTGTGTAATACACCTCTGCTTTCCCCTTCGGGGAATACAGGCGTGATGCTACAAATTATCATTTACCCACATATTTATTATTCGTAGCATTTACCTATCCTAACTATTATAAAGCTGTAACAGAGCTGTGTCTGTATATTTAAGATATTTGAGATAAAATGAAAGTATTAGGCTAGGTAGACACGTTCGAACACAAAGCAATTTTTGGCGTGATAACGTCGAAAATCGACGAACGGAAAAATGTATGGCGACGATGGCAACCGATGCATTGTTTGTGATACTCTCAGAAAACATGTATGACGTTATCACATAAAATTATCGTCCGTAAACCGACTTTACAGACAACCATATAGTTTTTTATTTAGATTTTTTGTCTGTTTGTTCATTCGCGCATCACACAAAAACTACTGAACGGATTTTGATGCAACTTTTTTATTTGATAGCTCTTGATTAGACTTAAAATGGTATTCATTTTAACCCGCTACTGTATCGGAAACCTAAGATATTACCTAAAAACTAGTTTTTGGCTTCGGCACAGTCGGGGGCAAAGGCTGTCTAATAAACAACGCAATAGATTTTCAGGATTTTGTTGTCGTTTAGATGTTTTTCAAGGAATGTTTGTTTATATAATAAACCCTAAACAAACTTTTAATAACACAAAAATATACAATTATACTATATTATTAAGAAAATACGTTGTTATCGTTGCTTTTGGAAAATACACTGGCTAAAAAGCGGCTCGCTTATAGCTACGATTTTAACTGAAAATTGAGATGTGGGCACAAAGCGTTCTTTCCTTTACGAAATTGACATAATTTTAGGCGCGAAAAATTTTTGTGGTCCTCTTGACATTCTGCAAATTTTACTGTGGCGTAATATTGTACAGGGATATATCATATACAGCTATGTTATAACATTATAATAACGAGAACTTTATTTTGTGCAGAATAAATTTCAGTTAGAGAAATCTGTAAGAGCACTAAAGATGTTTAAAAATCTGTGTCTTAAGGAAAATTTCCTTAAGACACAGATTTTTGACCTCTCACGCAGAAGCAGGCTTGAGATAGCCGGACCACTGAAGGAATGTAATATGGTTCCGGTGGCCCACCAATAAAGGCGGAGAGACGGCACACGGTGGGTTTCTTTAGTGGGTGAGGGCCCCACACTACCCTGTTCGTTGCCCCGAGCGACGGGCTGTGCGGTTAGGAAAATTTTTCCCGCCTTAACAAAAAAAAAATAAAGGCTTGAGATAGCCGTTAGGCATTTATTAGCGAGCGTTTTAGATGAAAGAAAGAATAACCATCCAATTTAAACTGAGCTGACAAAAGAGCGGCAAAGGCTTCCTGGGATTAGAAGACTAAAACTTAGCCTTAGTATTGTTTGATCATTACTAGCAGGTAATCATGTCCACAGTCTATACCACATAGGCTAATTAATATTAAATATAGTGGAAGTACTCAATTCATCTATTGGTGGCGTGCCGGTCTTATAGCTCTCCCGAATCCGGATTTTCGGCTTGTCTCCATTAATATTTAATTCAATTTAAAATGTTATGGAGAATCAATAACGAATATTTATCGTACGATTAAAGCTAACTATTGACGCAATTAAGAGAGGATTTATCGTCGCCATAAAGATATAAACACAACGAACGCGGCGGGAATGCCGAATGCCGGTGGATTGTCGCGCTGGGCAGATTTATAGATGCAATGTGCAACGCACCCGCAGGGTTGCCAGTGAAATAAATATATTCTCCTGGAACTACGGGAAACTGTGTCGCAAAAGCGTTGGTCATAATAAATGTTTTGTCTAGTGTTAAGTGAAACTGCAAAATGTTACGTGGTTTTATTGCTATAAATATAATTATTACTTACTAGCTGTTGCTCGCGAATTCATCAGCGTGGACTTTAGTCAATTCCCTTTATCTTTATATCTCTAAAAAACATAACTTTTTCTGATGTCTATACGATTTAAATGGAGTAAAAACTGCATTAAAATCCATTTAGTAATTTTAGAGCATTGATAAACAGACAGATAAAAAAATCTGAAAAGTCTGAATGTGCAGGCCCCATAATTTCATTTTTCACAATAACATTGATTATTTGTAAAAGTGTATATAAGTATGTAGATACACTCGTTCTCATGTGCCAAAGCTCTTGTACTGTCTCAAGATCTTTCAAGGTGTCACTACTGTTGAATTGGGTGGTAATTTAAATTGAATAAGTAACTAATAATGTATTGGTCTTACTAACTAGTTTTCAATAAATCACATAGATAGCGCTAATTTCAAAAAGTACTAATGTGGTTCTCATGTCTTATATAGATGGCGCTAATTTTAAGGAGTACTACTATATTGAGCCTATAGAAGTAGTTCTCACTAAATAAGGTAGACAGCGCTGGTTTTAGTGTATGATCGAATCGACCATACATATTCAAACTATTTTTGTTTATTTAATAACAATTAAACCACATCGAATCAGACCGTGAAAAGTAATAGGGGAACGCTTCGCTTATGAGGCGTGTAAATATTATTTTTCATTACTCATACTCTGAAAGTAGGCCTGAAGTTGCCTGAGGAGCGGGTTGAAAGTAATACTTTTCAGCCCTCGGGAGAATTACTTTCTACTGACAGCTGAGTAATTATAAAAAACAGTTCTATTTTCTGTACAGCCAGTCAATTACAGCGCGATCTAAAATTGAAATAACATAAAGTTAAGTACCTATTTATTAAAGAATTTGTTTTTTATATGACTTTATTTTAATATAGTTGCAACTATATCTTTAAAATAACGAAGATTTATATTTTTTCAATGATTAAAATGAAAAACAATGGCTGAATAGCTGACAGGCCACAGAAAAAAAAAACAAAATCGGCGGGAGAACGGCGATTCCAAATTCAATTTTTTAAAGTCTCCCATTTTTTCTTTAGCTAATTCATGATTTTTATTTTTAGTTTCCTCGTATTCGTAATGAAAAGCACAGTGTTTACCTCGGGATAAAGACTTATTTAGTCCCGAGACAGGGTTTGGTGCCCGAGCGTACCGAGGGCTCCGATAGTTCGAGAGCTTGTTTGCTTTCATCCCTAGGGTAACAATGTACTATTGTGTTAAAACACAAATTATTGTTTTTTTTATCTCCTTTTTCAATTTTTAATACATACTTTCAATGTACAGTTACACCAACTTCTACTGTTATAGGATTTAATCTGTAGTATTGGTATGCATGCCTTGAGCCTCATCATCTTCCTAGCATTATCACAAATTTTGTGGGATTGGCTTCTGATCTGTTTGGTTTTAGCGGATCCATCAGTATTTCATCAAAGCGACTGCCTATCTGACCTCTACGATCCAACTAAGGGGACGACAGGCAACTTTAGAGCAATGGCGCAGTAATTTTTTTTATATTCAGTCTCTCTGGCTGTCATTGCCAACAATTGCCGCCACATTATCTTTTACAGCCACAAATGTCATGTGAAATATTTTAATATTAAAACAGTTATATATCTATGTGAGTACAGTCTTGTATGTCAATTAGTAGAAGTAGTAAGTAAGAACATATAAATATTTAAACAAAGTCACAGAGGAATACGTTCAGAATGTCACGCTCTACGACTGATTTATTGTACTGCGCTGTGAAACACACTAACAGGGATACCAGACTGAAAAATACATTTACCTCAGCATTTAGCAGAGTAACGCTTAGAAACTGTAGAAACGGAATGACAGATTATTGGAATACATTGCTTGCACGTTAGATTATGTACAACTAGCATCTGTCCACGACATACTCGGCCTGGAGTTCAGAATTAGATCTAAAGAGAAATGAAACATGTGATGATACTGAATCACAATAAGTTTTGCAATAAAGTTTCAAAAAAATAGAACATTTTTATAGATGTTAAACACAAAGTGAAAAATGTGAAATCGAAAACAACTTACTACTTTTCTTTCTTTACTTTCACTTTGTGTTTAATGTATAGTGCTAAGCATGTCAAATGCTAAAAATATATATAAAAATATCTAAATATTTTTATAGATTGTTAAATCTCGATAATTCGATACAACGGACATCTATATACATCTTTTTTGTATACATATTTATAAATTTCGTATCACGTTATTTTTCCGCGATGAAGCCCTCAAGTAATGAACCGATTTTATTGAAATATTCATACTGTGGGCTTTTTGGTCCAGATTGAGAGATGGAATAGTTTCTTCCGATTTTTTTTTACGAACGTATTATGTTTCAACTTCAAAAGTAGTAGTTTTTATTCCCATTTGTTTCTGTTTTCATAGCAAAAGAAACGATTTTATCTGAAGAGGGATTCCGGAGAGAGAAAATGATAATTCGTTATCCCATCGATATTAAGTAGTTGTATACCTATAATAGTTGCGCAAACTGTAAGACAGTAACGCGTGGCCAGGTTTGCTGGTATATAATAAATATTGGATGTGGATTCAGTCGGGATGGAAGTATATACCACTGATGTAGAGAGAAGAGTGAATGCGGGAAATAGAGTGAACGGAGCATTGGGACAACTTCTTGGCAGTCATCACCTTAGCCAGAAGGCACGTGTCGCAATACACAACGCAGTGCTTGTCCCAACGTTATTGTATTGAAGCGAGAGTTGTAGAAAAGGAGCATGAGAGTAAAATCAATGCGGTCGAAATGCAATCTCTGCGGAGAATCTGTGGAGTGAGGCTGACTGACTGCATTCGTAACGACGACGTAAGAGAGCGAGTAGGTATGAAAGAGAGTATTGGTGTAAAGATGCGAGAGGGAATGCTCCGATGGTTCGGACATGTGGAAAGAATGCCGGACGAGCGACTGGTTAAGCAGATATACAATACGAAAGTGGAAGGATGTAGGTACAGGGGGAGACCGAGACTCACCTACCTAGACTAAATTGGTCATGTATTAAAGGAAGGTAGAGTCAGGATTTTCCGAAACCGGGAGCGTGTATGAAGAGAGTTATGAATGTTGAGGAAGCGAGAGATGTATGCAAGAATAGAGCCTCTTGGCACTCGGTTCTCTCTGCCTACCCCGCAAGGGAAATGGCGTGATGATAAGTAAGTAAGTAAGTATAAATATAATGAAGTAGCTTTTGAATCCCAAAAAATCCGCAAGTTTTTTCTTCATTATTGTACGTTGCAAATGGGCTCAGGCGTACATAATTTAAAAATAAAACAAAAAAGATATTTATTACATATAACATACAAGACAATTCCCAAAACCCTATAATCCCAACTCTAATTTCATATGTTACTTACAACACACACAAGTTAATATGAAAAACGAGCTGTTTATGAATGCGTTCCGTTATAAACTAGGCCGCCCTGTCCCGAATTCAAGATAAGTGTAATGTAAGTGGTATAACTCAAGAGCGATTTCCCTGTGGTATCATGCGTATATAATTATGTAGGCTGGCAACCCTTAGTTTATCTGCTTTAGCACGTTTGTTTAGCGTGTTATCGAATGGGTAGATGGCGCTGTGGTTTTAATTTAAGAAGATCTTAAATGATGAATGACGTGCGTCCATGAGATGCCAACCATTATTACGTAAACTGTAGTTAAAGTTTTTAGCGGGAACATGAAGGAATCGTTCTTAGCTATACATTATTTTCCCAAAATTGTATTATTTGAAGTAATACCTAAGTAACGTGTAAAAGTGTTTTTTCGTGTTTCCTTCATAACTCCATAGAAACTTTCATCATGTCATGCCTCAGCAAAGTAGTCACCACTTTACTGAGGCATGACTTTGGATTGACTAATTTTATAAAACTTTGACTTGTTTGATGAATTAAACTTACCTTGAAACTTGACACGGGCAACAATAGCTTCGCCTGTTTGGCATAATCGAAAAAAAAGAAGAAAAAGAACTGTACGTACTCCATGTTCATTTGATGCCCAAAAGGGGTGACAGTGGATGAATTAAGACTGATGCTTTTTGATGTGAAACATCTAATGCGGAGGGAGGGTAAATTCAGATGTTAGCGTGGAGACGCTTTTCAATTCAAATCAACATGTTCCGTTCAAATCATGCTAGTTCCTGGTTTCCAATTGAGCTGAAATTTTACACGCATATGTATATCACGTGACAACGCAATATTATGATGATATGGAACTGATCTGATGATGGACCTGGAAGCTGGACATAGGAACACTATAATGAAACGGCGCAAGCCCATCGAGTTTGGGCTCGTATGATTGGTCTTGACGAGTACTTTGTCTCTAGGTGGTATCCTGGGTCTGATGATGAAGCTGGAAGGTGGCCACAGTAACTCTATAATGAAACGACTCAACGCCATCGAGTTTGGGCTCGTTTGATTCGTCTTGATAAGTACTTTGTCTTTAGATGGTATCCATCCATCCATCCATCCATCCATCAGCCTTTTAACGTCCACTGCTGGACATAGGCCTCCCCGATAATGGGGGATTGTGCCGTAACCGCCACGCTTGGCAGGCTGGTTGGCGATCGCAGTGGATGTTGTTAATACTCGAAGGAGTGCTGCTGCCCACTCCCTCGATATTCCCTTAGTCGGCTCTTACGACTCCCATGGGTGGAGAGGGGTGGGTCAATTCTAAAGCCGGCCCCACACGGCTTAGATGGTATCCAGGGTCTGATGATGGAGCTGAAAGCTGGCCATGCGAAACTCCGTAAATAAATGGCGCAACTCCTTTGTGTTAGGGCTCGTTTGAAATGTCTTGACTAGTACTCCAATCGTAGATGATATCCAGGGTCTGATGAGGAGCTGGAAGGTGGCCACAGTAACTCTGTAATGAAATGACGCAACCCCATCGAATTTGGAATCGTTTGATTTTTCTTGACGAGTACTTTGTCTTTAGATGGTATCCAGGGTCTGGTGATGGAGATAGAAGGTGGTCATAGGAACTCCGTTATAAAAAGACATAACTCCATTGAGTCTGGGCTCGTATGATTCGTCTTGACGAGTACTTTGTCTCTAGATGGTATCCAAGTTCTGATGATGGAGCTGGAAGGTGGCCACAGTAACTCTGTAATGTAACGACGCAACCCCATCGAGTTTATATTCGTTTGATTCGTTTTGAGGAGTACTTTGTCAAATTATAATAATTTTATTTCTACAAAATAATTTCCATGTTTTCACTTCTGGTAGACGTCCCACTACGTCTAGTTTTTAATTGTATTCATTTTTCAGTTTTAAGTGTAGCTATGTTTATGATTCTTATATATTAATATAAAAAATATAAAGGTTCTCTTGAAATAAAAACTTCTTATATTAAAGCACTTTCAGCCTCCATGTTTGCGGAGATGGTTCCCTAAAATCAGAAGTAGGTATACAAATAACAAATATTGTGTGAAGGAATCAAAAGGCGTTTCAATCGTTGTCAACAAACACGCTGCCACCAGACATGGTAAATACTCGAGATTTTATCTTTGCGGTTAAGGGGATTTCCGTTAGCTGTAACATTTCTATTGCTGTGAACTTTTTTGCTCTCTTTTTTTTTTGTTCAGGCGTATACCCCATCGTTCGGTGTAACAAAAAGGGTAGTGTGGGGCCCTTCCACTAAGTAAGCCTGCTGTGTGACATTTCTTTGTCTGAACTGGCGGACCACTGGAACTGTGTGACATTACTTCAGTGGTGAACTTTTTTGCTTTAGAAATTTTCTTGATGACTTGATCTGCGAATTGAACCAGCATGGAAGGCTATGGCCTGAATCTCATCTCAATCATGCCGAGATAAGAACCATGCTTAACAGAGGAAGAGTAATGTGTTCAGAAAAAGGGATTCATGTTAAATACTCTACTTAATTGTATAGATTTGAATTTTCTAGACCATACAAATCGCGTGTGGAACGTATAGTTCCATAAAAGAATTCAATTCTGTAACTACTCAAACAGTGTATACTAATTAAGCCACACATCATCGATTTATTGTGTTACGTAGCCGAACGTATTGTTCTAAACAAAGAGAAAAATATTTCGCAATAGTAGAACCAACCCTTAACATTGGCAGTTCCGATACAAAGTGTTTGTTCTGATTTTGACGATACATTTTTTGTAGCTTCACCCTTCACTTTTTAAGTAAAGGGGTAGGTGGCAAACACAAACAACACGTCTATTACAAGAAAATGCACGGAAAAATCATTTGAGTATTTTATGTTGTTTCCGGGCTGCTAAGACGAGGTCTAAGACCATATTTTGAAAGTTTAGTATGAAGTTCTCAGCTTTTACAATAGCTACATATCTATTATATCAATAAACTAACTTAAAGGACAGTGAGTAGAGTAAACTGCATGCTGGCGATGTATTCCTTTATGTTTGTAAAAAAAATAATGATAGTATAGGCTGTATGTTTAGTTAGCCGCCTTTGTCATGTACACAAATAAATATTCACGGACATTACACACAACGTCCTCTATATACATATATATACTACTTTTTTTGTAAATACTTACATATAATAGATGGAAAACACCCAGGCGCAGTACAAATATCTATGTTCATCACAAAAATAATTGTCCTAAGTGGGAATCGAACCCACGAGCCCGTGCACGGAAGTTGGTTACACTACCGACTACGCCACGAGGTCCGTCAAAAAAGTGTCTATTTTTAATGTCTATAGGTACATGCTACCTATAACACAATACCAATTTTTAAAGTTTTTGTATGTCTGTTTGTTCCAGCTAATCTCTGCTGGCTGGACCAATTTGGACGGGACTTTCTATTTTTCGACTACTAACCAGCGTCGGACTGGCTATACAGCCGAGGTGGCGTTTGCCAGCCGGGCCTCAGCTTGCGCGGGCCGCCTATGGGCATACATTAAAGGGTTGCCGCAAGCCAGGCGGTAGGTAGGAGCGCTAGAACACAGAATCGGATCCAAACAAGGATGATGAGAACAGCAGCTTTTACGATCGAGTTATTAACAGCTTAGCTGAAACTGTACTTTAGGTCCTTACCTAATAATACCTACAGTATATCGTTGATAATTAATAATTTGTATATTTCATTATTTTCCGATAGTACCTCATCTACCATTATCCAGTTTCAGACACTAACGGGAGCCACCCGGGCCGTTCCGGCCCAGTCCGACCCTGCTACTAACAAATGCATAGCTGTTATTTTAAGTAGTTACTTGTAGACTACTTTTATTATGGAAAAGTAATTAGAGACAAAAATAATAAAACCCATGAAATTGTGAATGAATACCGATTCAAATAAATATAATAAATATATACATCAAATTATATCAAAAATATATACATCGAATATGATCCACGGCTAATCTCCTGAACGGCTGGACCGAATTGAACGGGAGTCATTCTCACATTCATAACTTTTATTGTGGAAAAATACTTAGGAATCCGTACTAAAAAAGAAAAATAACTAAATTCCACGCGGACGAAGTCGCGAGTAGAAAATAAAAAAGAAAGACCAAATCATATATAAAAATTGTGAATTTTAATTTACGATGTCCTAAAGTAAGTGCTGGGGCAAAAACGATGATTTGATTGCAAGCGTGCACCGTACTGCTCCCAGAAGGGATAAATATGGGTCACCTATATCCATGCGCCCTAAGCGTAGGGTGAGTACTCCTATTGGCATCCAGTGAAGTATTGTACGTATGTTTACTATACATTTATCAACACTAAAATGTTGGTGTAAAATTCAATAACAGTACTATTTTATACTACGTGGGACGCATACGGCACACCTGATGGTAAGCGGTTACCGTAGCCTGTAGACGCTGAGGTCGATAGGAAGGATATTGAGGAGAGGATAGAGAGGATAATAAGGAGAGGATAGGGAGAGGGTTTGTTCCTTCGGCACTCTCACTCACCACACGAAACACAATGGTAGGGGAACTACAACGGCCCATTCATGCTGGGATAAGCAAGGCTCTACTACAATTAGAAGCTTTTTCAGAGTAAGAAGAGTTTTGGACTTTAATACACCAGGCTGGCTCGGTGTACCACCGAAGGAATGTAACATAGTTCCAGTGGCCCGCCAATAAAGGCAGAGATACGGCACATGGCGGGTTTCTTTAGTGGGCGAAGGCCCCACACTACCCTGTTCGTTGCCCCGAACGACGAGGTGTGCGGCTAGAAACATTTTTTCCCGCCTTAACAAAAAAAACTTTACATACCGTCGACAAATGTCTCACTGCTTCCTCGTCTATACACAGTCATGCACATGCACGCACACACACACACACACATCGCACACACACACACATTAACACAAATGCGAAAATGTGTAAACTTATTTTATTTGATAGCTCTCGATTAGACTTAAACACTGATATACATTTTATCCCGCTACTATACCGGGAACCTGAGATATAACCCAAAAACTAGCTTTTGGCTGCGGCGAAGCCGCGGGCAAAGGCTAATTATTATTACAAAACAAAGTCTTCATCAACAACTTAAAAACTGTGACGGATTTTATGTGCTTGTGAATCATGAAGAAGGTTTTGAACTATAAATAATTTAGGTTTATATGTAAATCGACTACATAATAGATATCTGAAAAAACAATACCGACTGGAAGCTTTACTAACGTGCGCCGTAATTTCACTAAATACTAACACGTTGTGGCGAGTAGCCACTAAAGTGATCTAGTAAAAACATGCGTTCAAACGAAGCACCAAACAAAAGATCATACGATCAATGACGTCACAGGTGGCGTGATCTACGGCCGACCTAAGGTGAACGCATGTTTTTACTAGATCACTTTAGTGGCTACTCGCCACAACGTTGTAACTTTCACTATACACGTTGGTATATAAACTAGACTACAATCAAGATCTTATTACCAAAGTCTCTCAGGTAAACCCGTCTAGATCAATAGGATCAGATGGACCATAATAATTTAACAAGCGACGGACTAAGTACTTATGTAGGTATTCAATTGCTAAACCCTAATGATTTTACCTAAAATTATACGCTTAGATTATTCTGCGCTCTATTCTTGTACCTACAGGGACTTTATGGCGAAAATAGATGGAGATAAATCATTTTTATTATTGCATATTGTGTAAAGATGCAAAAGGGAATGCTCCGATGGTACGGACATGTGGAAAGAATGCCGAACGAGCGACTGGTAAAGAAGATATACAATGCGAAAGTGGAAGGATGTAGGTACAGGGGGAGACCGAGACTCACCTACCTAGACCAAATCGGTCATGTATTGAAGGAAGGTGGAGTCAGGAGTATCCAAAACTGGCGAGCGTGTATGAAGAGAGTTATGAATGTTGAGGAAGCGAGAGACGTATGCAGGAATAGAGCCTCTTGGCACCCTGTTCTCTCTGCCTACCCCGCAAGGGAAATGGCGTGATGATAAATTAGTTAGAAAATATGAAAGCGAAAATTATTGTCACGATCAGGATTTGAAGACGCTTCCGCAAGTAAGCCATCGTGAAAGCTCGGGACTATGACTTACGATAACATATACTTAATGTGCTGGTTAACGCCTGCGATGTCTGTCATACATTGTTCTGATCAGGTAAGCTTGATTATTACAATTAAGAATCATACCAATGATGACGCACGCAGCCTTATAAATATGTACTTAATTATATATATTTTTTAAGCATTTCATACGCACTTTGTGTTTATTTATACGGCTAATAGGACAGTGTCGATAATTTTCGAAACCAAAAAAGCTTAGAACAGGATGAAACCCATTGGAAAAGTAAGAAAATATAACAAAAATAAAAGGAAAAATAATTTACTGGCGATTTGAGGTCGGGAAGGGGGCGGGGGTGAGCTTTTAAGGGTGAAAATTGGTTTATCACGATTTCCGGCAAAACTAAGTGGCAAAATTATAGGTAATAAAAATATCTACAACTCTTGTATTAACATTTTTTTTCAATTTATGCGAAAAATCTAAAAATACTGACTTTTTGGTTTTTTACTTTTACCAAAAAAAATATTTTTTCACGAAATTTGGTGAAAGCTTACCTTTTTATATCTCAAATACATTGTAATTTTTTTTGATGCAAAATATTTATTTTTTACTTGTTATTTTGATTAAATATCGAAAAATTACCCTAATTTTCAGTCGAAAATTCACACGTCAAATATCTGCTATTATATTTTCTTACTTTTCCAATGGGTTTCATCCTGTTCAATTTTTTTTACTTTTTACCATTTTCAAAGGCTTCGGCACAAGCCTATAAACATTTCAAATGCATAAATGTATATAGAAATAATAACTTATCACATTAGGCAAGTTTGGTAAAAATGACCTTAATCTTTCAGTATATTTGGACTTACCAATTCCGTATAGTGGGGCAGTAATCAGTTATAAATAAAAACACATAAAATGATGATCATCACACTTGCCTTCGAAGTGGAATAAGATATGCAATTTGACTGTGAAAACTTAATAAATCACGTAGTTTATATTCACAAGTTTGTAGCCTCTTAGGAGCTGAAAGAAGTAATTTCATTTCTAACAAGTTAAATTTAAGTTAAAACTCGGTTGAATAAATCACGTTTTATACTAGAATCATTTGTTCTTAATAACGTTATATTTTAAGCACTCAGAATAATTTCGTATGCATTAGTACTAAGACAATCTAGATTCCTTAATGTCAGAATGAGATGAAAAATAATGCCTTCATGTTTAGGTGAAGGCTTGTTATGAGCT
Source organism: Leucoma salicis (assembly GCA_948253155.1). Classification (NCBI taxonomy): domain Eukaryota; kingdom Metazoa; phylum Arthropoda; class Insecta; order Lepidoptera; family Erebidae; genus Leucoma; species Leucoma salicis. The sequence goes on along the minus strand of OX411820.1, from coordinate 2,632,737 downwards.
AAAATTACTTTTTTGAGGCTGTGATGTTTCATCAATTTGTTAATACATACTTAGCTTATTATTTTAGTGGCAGACAAACCACGGTCCACCTGAATGGCAAGTGGTACCCAGTAGTTTTTGCGGGATATGCGAACAAATAAACAAAAAAACTACATTAACTATTTTGGGTACGGAATGGTAGAGCCTTGCTAACCCATCGTGAATGGGGGCTTAATCGGGGAAGTACCACCCTCTCACAATTCTCTCATTTCATATCTGAGAAATGAAATAGTGCGCAGTGGCTTGACAATACTCTCAATATAGTTGAGTCCATGAGCGATGGTTACCACTTACCATCCAATGGGCCGTGGCACGTCTGCTATCATTAGCAATAAAAAAAGCATTGATTTATTTAAAGGTTTTTTTTTTAAATATCACGATAAAAACAGGGTCATCTACCTCACGCAACCTACCCATGTGATCCATAGCTACTGCAGGGGGTTTGGAAACTGCGCAATTGCAAGCCACGTGGCCTAAAGTTCATTCACCCCATAACCATCTCATCTTTAACAACCTTATACCCACGAGATAAGATCTATAATCACACCCATTTTTACTGCAAATTTTAAAAGACGGCTGTTTTTCAATTTTGTACTTTAGTTCTGTAAAATAAAGATTGTTTTGGTTGCATTTGTAATGTTGTTTTATATGTAGGTCGTGTTTTGTTTTGTATTGAAATTACTGCGCAATATATGACGTCACTCATTAGTTACTTATGCCTGTATTAGACTCAAGCTCGTATCTATAGACAATTAATAGCGGTTATTGAGAACAAGTCTACTAAAGATACTAAAATGTCGATTTTTGTTCTATTGTTTGGAATTTACTGAACAAATTATGTCAAAAGTTGACATAAGCCTAAGAATAGGTAATAGTTACCACTGAAGTAATATAATATGTTATAGGTTCCAGAGGCCCCCTAGCACAGGCGGAGAGACGGCACAAGGCAGGTTTATTTAGTGGGTGAGGGCCCACACTACCCTGTTTGTGGCCCCTAACGACGGGGTGTGTGGTTAGGTAAATTTTTTCACGCTGTAACAAAAAATAAAGGGTAAGTAATAGTCACCATTTTGGTCACTTGATTACCGCTTCCGAAATAGTTTTCAGAATTTGATATCTAATAAGCTAAAAATATTCTGCCAATATGGCTACCAAACGCTATAACAATAATTCTTAATTTAGTTGATTAAAAAGAAAACATTTTGCATTCAATAAATAATAAGTACCTACGTCACAGAAATTACGCAATTAATGATTTGTTTATAAGCACGGGCTTTAGCATCATTAGAAAATAATATAAGCTTCCATCCATCCATCCATCAGCCTTTCAACGTCCACTGCTGGACATAGGCCTCCCCAAGAACGCCACAACGAGCGGTCCCGTCATGGGGGATAATGCCGTAATCGCCACGCTTGGCAGGCGGGTTGGCGATCGCAGTGGATGTTGTTAATACTCGAGGGAGTGCTGCTGCCCACTCCCCCGTTATTGCCTCAGTCGGCTCTTACGACTCCCGTGGGTAGAGAGGGGTGGGACAATTCTAAAGCCAGCCCCACACGGCCAATATATATATATAAGTTTACCTTATAAAATACAGCAATCTGTATTTTCTTTATAAAGTTGTAAAAGAGCTGTGTCTGTAGGTACATTTAAGATATTTCAGAACAAATGACTCTATTAAGCTATAGGCGTGTCAGAACATTTTTTTTAGGTTTTTGTCTATTTTTCCATTTATCTGTTTGTTTATTCGCGCGTAACGCAAGAACTACTGAATGGACTTTGATTTGATACCTTTCTTTATTTGATACCTCTTGATTAGACTTTTAAGGCTAGTATAGGCATATCTATACTTCTATACTATTATTATAAAGAGGTAACGTTTGTGAGTTTGTGACGTTGTAAGGGGTAATCTCTGAATGTACTGAACCGATTTTCAAAGTTATTTCACCAATAGAAAGCTACGTTAATGTGGAGTGTCATAGGCTATAATAATTTCTAAAATTAATTACGCATCTTTACTTAAACTTGAATAATGTAATACAAGTTGTTAAAAAAATTGCTTCCATCGCGTGCGCTGCGGAAACTATTGAGGATAGAACAAAACAATGTAGTACAATATTAAAGAACGTATCAAAATCTGTAAAAACGCCCGCAATAGCATATGCCTATCTCCAACGGATAACTCACAATAACTGCTTTTACTGTTAAAATTGTGGATTCAAAATAATTTTTGTGAAGCTTATTTAGCCCATATAGTATTAATTTATATCTTTATAAATCTTTTAGAACGGAAATTTAATGTAGAATATTTGTGTCCTTTACTCTTTACAGTTTAAACAAATATCTTCAAAGATATTAGCAAAATAAAAAGGTGCGGTGCGCGCCGCCCCGGCCGTTTACAAGATACATCCTTAATTATATGGGACGAATGTACCATGAGTCATAGAGCTCATATTGAAGCCGTGAACCGTACGCTAAAAGACATCAGAAACTCAGACGCTGATATGGGTGGTGTTACTTTTGGTTTTGCGGGTGATTTTCGTCAAATGTTGCCAGTAATAACAAAAGGAACATGTGCCGATGTCATCAGGGCATGCTTAAGATCATCATGCTTATGGAGTTCCGTTGAAACTCTCAATTTACGAACAAACATGAGTACATACGATAACGACTTTCCGCATCAACTACTGAATCTTGGAAAAGGAAAAATTTGCTGTCCTAATACCAACAGTAGGGATGACATTAAACTTGACAATCGGTTAGGTCACATATTACACAGGTTAGAAGATCTGATAGATGCAATATATCCCGGTCTTGAAAGTTTAATGGAAAGAGATTATCATTGGCTTTGTTCTAGGGCAATAGTCTCACCCAGAAACGATTCAGTGAATGAGATAAATAAAATAATTTTAGGAAAAATTCCTGGTCAAGTCAAACACTATAAGTCCATTGACACGGTGTGTAATATTGAGGATACAGAGCACTAACCTCAAGAATTTTTAAATTCTTTGAGTCCTTCTGGCTTACCTGCCCACGACCTTATGCTAAAGTTGGCAGTCATATCATGCTTTTAAGGAACTTGAGACCCCCCAACATGTGTAATGGCACAAGGCTGCTCATAAAAGAGTTGCGGGAGAATATAATCGTGGCGACCATTCTTCTCACAGGGCCAGCAGTGGGACAACTTGCTTATATTCCGCGGATACCCATGATTCCGACTGATTTACCTATACCGTTTAAAAGGTTACACTATCCCGTCAAGGTCTCTTTTGCCCTTACTAATAATAAGTCCCAGGATCAAACATTTTCTCTGGTGGGCGTTGACCTGAGAAAGCACTGTTTTTCCCATGGGCAGTTATATGTTGGCTTATCTCGGGTCGGAACTCCTGAAAGACAATATATTTTAGTACCAAATGATAACATTACTACTACTAATATAGTATATGGAGAACTGCCTCGGTGGTGTAGCGGTAGTGTATGCGACTGCTAATCATGAGGTCTCGGGTTCGATCCCCGGGTCGGGCAATGTTATTGAGCTTTTTCCTAAAAATAAAAATTCTCAGTAGCAGCCCGGATTTTGGAAATGTGCCCGGTAGACGTCAATAGGCTCGCCCCCTATTACGTGGGCCTTAAACATAGCTGGCGAGTCGTGGGTGTGTAATAACACCTTTGCCTACCCCTTCGGGGAATACAGGCGTGATGCTATGTTTTATATGGAGAAGTTTTGAACAATTAAAATAAGTAAGCATGATGTAAATAGTGTATATTAACATCAAGTAATAAAAATAACAACAAAAAACAGTAACATAAAAAAACAAAACATACAAAAAATAATAAAAAAAAACAAAATAACAAACAAGTGCGAGTCGGACTCGCGCACGAAGGGTTCCGTACCATTGACTTGGTAAACAATATTACACTATTTAATTGTAACTCTCTGTAACCATGGCCAAACTGTTACCAAATTTTACAAGTAAAATTTGACTTTTTCAACTTAGACTTAGATGCGATTTCGTGGTTTTCAACTTAGACTTAGATGCGTAACGAATAAAGAAACACGTTTGTGTATGAGAGCCCCCCTTAAATATTTGTTTTATTTTAATTTAATTATTTATTTTTAAAGTGAATATAAACTTAACTTAATATTCTGTAAACATTTCAAGCGTCTACCTGTTGCCGTTAGCGAGCAAAATAGGGCCATAAAATTACGTTTGTTGTATGTGAGCCCCCCTTAAATATTTTATTTTTAGTATTTGTTGTTATAGCGGCAACAGAAATACATCATTTGTGAACATGTCAACTGTCTAGCTATCGCCGTTCTTGAGATACAGCCTGGTGACAGACGGACGGACAGACAGAGCATAAACGAGTAAAGAAACACATTTGTGTATTGGAGGCCCCCTTAAGTATTTGTTTTATTTTAATTTAATTATTTATTTTTAAAGTGAATATAAACTTAACTTAATATTCTGTAAACATTTCAAGCGTCTACCTGTTGCCGTTAGCGAGCAAAATAGGGCCATAAAATTACGTTTGTTGTATGTGAGCCCCCCTTAAATATTTTATTTTTAGTATTTGTTGTTATAGCGGCAACAGAAATACATCATTTGTGAACATTTCAACTGTCTAGCTATCGCCGTTCTTGAGATACAGCCTGGTGACAAACGGACGGACAGACAGAGCATAAACGAGTAAAGAAACACATTTGTGTATTGGAGGCCCCCTTAAGTATTTGTTTTATTTTAATTTAATTATTTATTTTTAAAGTGAATATAAACTTAACTTAATATTCTGTAAACATTTCAAGCGTCTACCTGTTGCCGTTAGCGAGCAAAATAGGGCCATAAAATTACGTTTGTTGTATGTGAGCCCCCCTTAAATATTTTATTTTTAGTATTTGTTGTTATAGCGGCAACAGAAATACATCATTTGTGAACATGTCAATTGTCTAGCTATCGCCGTTCTTGAGATACAGCCTGGTGACAGACGGACGGACAGACAGAGCATAAACGAGTAAAGAAACACATTTGTGTATTGGAGGCCCCCTTAAATATTTGTTTTATTTTAATTTAATTATTTATTTTTAAAGTGAATATGTAACTAAATATTCTGTGAATATTTCAAGCGTCTACCTGTTGCCGTTATCAATAGCGAGCAAAAAAGGGCAAAAAAATCACGTTTGTTGTATGGGAGCCACTCTAAATTTTTGTTTTTTTTTTGCTTTTATTATTTGTTGTTATAGTGGCTACAAAAATACATCATTTGTGAAAATTTCAACTGTCTAGCTATCACCGTTCTTGAGATACAGCCTGGAGGCAGACGGACGGACAGACAGACGTTGTATGGGAGCTCCCCTTAAATATTATTATTTTTTTTGTTTTTAGTATTTGTTGTTATAGCGGCAACAGAAATACATCATTTGCGAAAATTTCAACTGTCTAGCTATCGCCGTTCTTGAGATACAGCATGGCGACAGATGGACGGACAGACAGACGTTGTATGGGAGCCCCCCTTAAATATTATTATTTTTTTGTTTTTAGTATTTGTTGTTATAGCGCCAACAGAAATATATCATTTGTAAAAAATTCAACTGTCTAGCTATCGCCGTTCTTGCGATACAGCCTGGCGACAGACGGACGGACAGATAGACGTTGTATGTGAGCCCCCCTTAAATATTATTATTTTCTTGTTTTTAGTATTTGTTGTTATAGCGGCAACAGAACTACACCATTTGTGAAAATTTCAACTGTCTAACTATCGCCGTTCTTGCGATACCTGCCTGATGGCGACAGACGGACGGACAGACAGACGTTGTATGGGAGCCCCACTTAAATATTATTATTTTTTTGTTTTTAGTATTTGTTGTTATAGCAGCAACAGAAATACAAATTTTGTGAAAATTTCAACTGTCTAGCTATCGCCGTTCTTGAGATGCAGCCTGGCGACAGAGTTACCAGTCGCTCGTCCGGCATTCTTTCCAGATGTCCGAACCATCGGAGCATTCCCTTTTGCATCTTTACACAATATGCAATAATAAAAATGATTTATCTCCATCTATTTTCGCCATAAAGTCCCTGTAGGTACAAGAATAGAGCGCAGAATAATCTAAGCGTATAATTTTAGGTAAAATCATTAGGGTTTAGCAATTGAATACCTACATAAGTACTTAGTCCGTCGCTTGTTAAATTATTATGGTCCATCTGATCCTATTAATCTAGACGGGTTTACCTGAGAGACTTTGGTAATAAGATCTTGATTGTAGTCTAGTTTATATACCAACGTGTATAGTGAAAGTTACAACGTTGTGGCGAGTAGCCACTAAAGTGATCTAGTAAAAACATGCGTTCAAACGAAGCACCAAACAAAAGATCATACGATCAATGACGTCACCTTAGGTCGGCCGTAGATCACGCCACCTGTGACGTCATTGATCCTGTGACGTCATTGATCGTATGATCTTTTGTTTGGTGCTTCGTTTGAACGCATGTTTTTACTAGATCACTTTAGTGGCTACTTGCCACAACGTGTTAGTATTTAGTGAAATTACGGCGCACGTTAGTAAAGCTTCCAGTTGGTATTGTTTTTTCAGATATCTATTATGTAGTCGATTTACATATAAACCTAAATTATTTATAGTTCAAAACCTTCTTCATGATTCACAAGCACATAAAATCCGTCACAGTTTTTAAGTTGTTGATGAAGACTTTGTTTTGTAATAATAATTAGCCTTTGCCCGCGGCTTCGCCGCAGCCAAAAGCTAGTTTTTGGGTTATATCTCAGGTTCCCGGTATAGTAGCGGGATAAAATGTATATCAGTGTTTAAGTCTAATCGAGAGCTATCAAATTAAAAAGTTTCATCAAAATCCGTTCAGTAGTTTTTGCGGGATGCGCGAACAAACAAATAGACAAACAGATAGACAGACAAAAATCTAAAAAACATCATTTTGTGTTTAGATACGCCTATATAACCTATTACAGTAATTTTTAAATGTAAAAAAAAATATGTTAAATTTAAAGACACAGCTCTGTTACAGCTTTATAATAGTATAGATTACTAGGGCACCCAGCCACGAGTTGTAGTGTCACAATTATAATTCGTTCAATTATTATAATTAAAATACTTAATTTTAATGGGGGTTACCGTCTCTCAGGTTCTGTCTATAGAATCTAAAATTCTAACATCTTTTAAGTTGGAACAAAACACATTTTAAAAAGAAGTTAAGCTTGGCTAAGTAGTTTCAGAGTTTATTGTGGACAAACACTGTGATCGATAATTTTTGTTTATGTATGTGAATGTTTGTTTATCTGGCGGGTGTTAACCCTGCTCGTGGCAACATTTTCTATATCACTGTGAAAAATAACACCATATTTCGCACTTTGTAATCTGGTTAATGGCCGAGCTTATTAAGTAACTAAAATAGCATAGCATCGCGCCTGTATATCCGACGGGGTAGGCAGAGGTGTATTACACACCCACGGCCAGCTATGTTTAAGTCCCACGTAATAGGGGCCGAGCCTATTGCCTTACTCTATACCGGGCACATTTCCAAACTTCGGGCTGCTACTGAGAATTTTTCTTTTTTAAGAAAAAGCTCAATAACACTGCCCTACCCAGGGATCGAATCCGAGAACCATGCTTAAAATATATATGAAAATAACAACACATATTATATTTACATTCTTTGTTATATTGCGCCTGATTGGGCTTGTCGCTCGCCTGTAGCGCATTCTCTCCCTCCTTAGTGTTGCGCCCTAGGCTATTGCCTCGATAACGAGCCAGGCATGTCTTAAAGTCCCCTTTACAAACAAGTACCTATACCTACCTTATAAGGCTGACTTTTTTATAATACAGCGGCGGCAAACTGTCTGATAATAAGCTGTTATAATAGTGCCTCGGTGGTACAGCGGTAGTGTGGCTGCGACTGCTGATCATGAGGTATCGGGTTCGATCTCCGGGTCGAGCAGTTTTATTGAGCTTTTTCGTAAAAAAATCTCAGTAGCAGTCCGGAGTTTGGAAATGTGCCCGGTAGAAGGCAATAGGCTCGCCGCCTATTACTTGGGACTTAAAACATAGCTGGCGGATCGTGGGTGTGTAATACACTACCCCTTTGCGGGTACAGGCGTGATGCTATGTATATATTCTATAGGACTCGGCAATACCAGAGGCATCTCTTGCGCGTTACCCATTCCCGAGAAAGGGACAGTAGAGAGCAAGCATGATAGAGATGCGATAGAGAAGTAAATTCAAAGGATGATTGGTTGGGGTTGAGGAGAGATGCGCTGATACTCTTTGTAGTTTTAGGTACAACGGAATTGAATTATACCTACAGTTCCAGTGGTCCGCCAATACAGGTGGAGAGACGGCACACGGTATATTCATTTAGTGGGTGGGAGTCTCACTATCCTGTTCGTTGCCCCGAACGATGGGTGCGCGGTTAGGTACATTTTTCCCGCCTTCCAAAAAATAGTTGTAAATCTCCCGTTAAGCTGGCTTATTCATACTGGAGTTGGCATTATAGATCTAATCTCTCAGAATTAGTGACCCGCCAGTATGAATGCAATTGACAAATGTAAATATCTTTAGGTTTTATAAAGAATAAGCTTTTGCTCGCACTACCGCCGCAGAAAAAAACACAGATTTTTAGGTTATAACTAGCGGGATAATGTGTATACCCTTTTTGTAAGTCTAGTCACAGTTATCAAACAAAAAAATTATGTTTCTTCAAGATCCGTTCTGTAGTTTTTGCGTAATGCCCGAACAAACAAATAGACAAACATTCTAGAAAAAAATTGTTTTGTGTTCAGAGACGCCTAAATAAATACGTTATTTCTTTCTCAAATATATTAGAGACTATCCTTTGCCCGCGGCTTCGCCGCAGCCAAAGGCTAGTTTTTAGTTTTATGTCTCAGGTTCCCGATATAGTAGCGAGATAAAATGTAGATATACCAGTTGTTAAGAGTCTAATCAAGAGCTATCAAACAAAAAAAGTTGCGTCAGAATCCGTTCAGTAGTTTTTGCGTGATGCGCGAACTAACAAACAGAAAAATAGGTAAACACAGGTCAGGCCTCACAGGTCCCACTCCACGTCCAGAAAATGAACCCCACATTTTAATGTTTCCACCGCCATGTTTCACCTGTTTTTTTGTGAATCTTGGATTCATTTCCACTTTTACAGGACGCTGTACATATTGCCTTCCATCTGAAGAAATCAAATTAACCTTGGTCTCGTCAGAGAATAATACATGTTGCCAACGTGCAAACGCCAAACGAGCATTTCTATGTTCTTTCTTCAACAACGGTACTTTGCGAGCCACTCTTCTGAACAACCCTGCTTCTACCAGACATCGTCGAACGGTCCTCGCTGATACACCGGCTCTTTCGTCTGCCCCAAACACTTCGTGTTTTATTAAAATAGGGCCTAGAAACGGATCTTTCTTAGCTAACCTGGTTATCGTTCTATCTTCTTGCGGAGTTGTTTTTCTCAATCTTTTTGTTCTGGACACATTTAAAGCTGTGTTATAGCACCTGAAATGTTGCACTGCATTGCATACCATAGTTTTTGAACAATTTAAATGTTGTGCTATCCTTCGGTATGACCAACCACGCTCGACAAACTTCATGATAATTTTTCGTAGTGTTGGATCGCAACTTTTATTTTTGCCCATTTTTCTTCAAAATAATTCTCAAAAATTAAAATTTAAAATCTGGATTGCCGCCAAAACTACCACAAAACAATAAGAGAAGAAATAAAAAAGTATTAAGATTCAAATTATGAAATTAGAGCGCAATACCTCAGTGTCCCTAATTAAATGGCCAGCCAGCATTCTTTGAACAAATAGCACTATGATAATCTATAAGCTATACTGTAAAGAGGTTTAATGCTTAAGAAGTTGTTATTGTTTGTATAATCGGGCACATCAATGACTAATTATACTTACATGTAAAAGATATGGAATATTGTTAAGACTCGTTGGAAAATAAAAAATAATTCACAATTCATTGGCTCACCTAGAGATTGTCCCTAATTAACTGACCACGACTGTATATGAAAACAACGACTCGCTCCTGATCTAAGCAAACGTCGTTCCTCGAAACCCACACACCTACTACTATTCGGACCAATAAAAAGTATTTATTAATCTGAGCCTATAGCAAATTATGTAAACTCACCTTTCTTGTTCAGTAGGTAAAGTGAAGAAAGACAACTCTGGATTTAACAAGGTGCTATTGAGGCATCCAAATACACTACAGTATTTTCTTTTTCGATATTTAGCCATATTTTAGCTTGAATAAATAAATAGCGAGCGGTAGCGGTGATTAACGAAGTCTAGGCACAGGGCAATGCGTGCCGCCGGCGGACCACCGAAGGAATCTAACATAGTTCCAGTGGTCCGCCATAACGGCGGAGAGACGGCACACGGCAGGTTTCTTTAGTGGGTGAAGGCCCCACACTACCCTGTTCGTTGCCTCGAACGACAGGGGTTTGCGGTTAGGAACATTTTTTCCTGTCTTAACAAAAACATAAAAAAAGGCACAGGGCAATGCGTACGTACGAAATGAGCGACGGCGTAGCACAGCACTGACGAGCGCACCTTTAGCAGTTTTAAATTTTATCATTGTGTGCGTGCGGCGACTCGTAGGTACTGGCGCGCACACATGCATACCGCGCTCTGTACGTTTGTATGAAGATAACCTACTTGTTTACTTATACTATGGCCTAAATCAGTAATTTTTTCTCTCAAATATCTTAAATGTACAGACATAGCTCTGTTACAGCTATATAATAGTATAGATACAGACAGCTCTCTAATAAAGTATGTTAAAGTTGGCATATCTTAAGGTGTAGCCACCGTACGCCTCACATTAACTTGAAAAACATTTAATGTGTCTATTTAAAAAAAAGTAATTAGGGTGTTATGTATAAACCTTTTATGGAAAAACAATCTTATTGACAGTAAAAACCGTTTCAAAATCTATTACATAGTTTTGAAGAAAGCGGACTAACAGACACGTGCTTTATTTTATATTTGCATAGTAAATAATATTATGTAATCAAGTCGGGGAAAATACTATTTAAGAGATACGATACGAGTAAGTAAAATTATTTGCTAAAAACTTATAAATCTTCAAAAATCCTAGAGATACTGGTAATTTGCTGCAGTGTAAAGCGAGGGCGGGATTCTAAATTCTTATAATAAAAATTATGTGACGCCATCTTTAATCTTGAGACTGAAATATACAATATGAATCGAAAAAGAATTTGTCTTTTTAGTAATTTATGTCTACTCGCGATTCTCCATCGACAATTTATTATCAAGAATCTAAGCCTTATATTAAGTAACCAACTGAGCAGCCTTTTCTTCAAGAAAATATTTTCGGTAGAAAAGCCGTAGAAATATGGGTGGTGCTCGCCGACGTTTACACTGAGTGAAAAACGGCAAATCTTTGGAGAATTCACTTTGAAATTATTGAAGGTCGTGCACTGAATACGCTTGGCGCCAACGAATAAAAAATGTAAAGCGTATCTACTCGTGTTATACGAGAACCTATATCTTTAAAACTGTAACAGAGTGCTGTGTCAATACATGATAATTGAGAATAATGATTGTATTTGGCTATGTGTGACTCTGAATCGAATGTTTTTGAATCGTTGTATTCTCGAAACCGATTTTGAAGAAACTTATTTTGTGTGATAGATCTATTGATGGTTACTATAACGTAAAACGAATAATTAAGCAAATATTTGCAGTTGGAGTTTCAAGTAGGTTCCTACGATACCTTAGGGATCTGAAGACATCACCCAGATTGGAAAAGACTTAAGTATTTAGAAATTTTTTATATATATTTTTAGCATTTGACATGCTTAGGCTTAGCACTATACATTAAACACAAAGTGAAAAATTTGAGATCGAAAATAACAGTCACGAGCAGGATTTGAACCTGCATCTCCTGAATACCATCCAGATGCTTTGCCAATTCTCCCAAAGAAGTTAAGTATGAATGTGTCGAGATTAGCAGTCAGGAGCAATTACCCCCTTACCATCAGTTTGGGTGCAGGCTTCTTTACCACTCTCGTCGTATAAAAAAAACAAGGTGTGTTCTACTTTAAAAGTATTTATCTCTATGCCTGTCTGTGGCATCATCCTCACTGTAATCTTTTACTAAACTACTAATATTATAAATGCGAAAGTGAGTTTGTTTGTTTGTTACGATTTCACGCCATAACTACTGAATCGATCATCATGAAATTTTGCATCATACCTAGAGTCCAGAAAAGACATAGACCACTTTATAGTCCGGAAAAGTTGATGTTTCCCGTGGGGGTACCTATTTTTTCGTTGAGGTAATTTATGTGACGTAGAATAATGTATTTACATACTGGGGTCCACGTGAACGAAGTCGCGAGCAGAATCTAGCAATATTATAAATGCGAAAGTGAGTTTGGTTGTTTACTAGGCGCGCACGCCAGAACTATTGAACCAATCATCATGAAATTTTGTATAAATATATTGTGGAGCCCAGAAAATTACAAGTTAATGGTTCTAGTGAGATAGCTATTATTGCATAGAGATAATTAATTTGCCGTAGTCCATCCATCCATCCATCCATCCGCCTTTTAACGTCCACTGCTGGACATAAGCCTCCCCAAGAATGGGGGATAGTGCCGTAATCGCCACGCTTGGCACGCGGGTTGGCGATCGCAGTAGATGTTGTTACTACTCGAAGAAGTGCTGCTGCCGACTTCCCCGGTATTCCCTCAGTCGGCTCTTACGACTCCCACGGGTAGAGAGGGGTGGGATAATTCTAAAACCGGCCCCACACGGCAAATTTTTAAAATTAATTTGCCGTAGAGCGAGGTCTTTTTTTCTCAATGGCGGAAGGGATTTTGATATATTTTTAAACTTCGTGGGTGGTAAACAAGCATACGGCCCACCTGATGGTAAGTGGTTGCCGTAGCCTATAGATGCTAGCAGTAGGAACACCAGAGGCATCACTCACGCGTCGTTAACTCCAATGAAAGGCATAGGAAGGATAATAAGGAGAAGATAGGGAGAGGGTTTGGGACCTTAAGCGATCTCTCTCACTATACCAAACACAATAATAGCAGTACTTACCGTTGTTTCACGTGGATCTTTTGTGAGAGGGTGGTACTTCCTTGATCGAGCCGGCCTATTCGTGCTGAGATAAGCAAGGTTCACGCAGTATTTAAATTTGTAATGTATATAAACACATCAAAAAAAGTATGAGATCACTTTGAAAATACCAAATATGTTTGTTGGCAGTATGGTGAAACTTTATTTATTTTGTGTCTATGATTCTTCATTTAAAAATGTGATATTTGATCAAAAAACAATTTCAAAAACATGTCAAAAACATTTGTTTTTCCCTATAAAAACAAATCCAATCTTTGATTACGCTTATTCAGAAATCTGACCGACAAGATTCAAGCATATTTTTTCAATTTTTCACGTAAATAGTTGATTTGGAAATATACCGAAAGGATTACCTGAAGCTTTACGAGCAACAATTGCTACTTTGGGGGAAGAAGCATATTCTATGAGAGAAATAGCTCGCCGAGTTGCTATATCCCAATCCTGTGTCGCAGATGTAGATTCGCAGATGATCTTATTATTTTCGCAAGTGATGCAAGTACATTACAAACCATGTTACAGCAATTGTTATCTGAGACTAAGAAAGCAGGATTGTCAATAAATATGAAAAAGACAAAATCAATGACAAACAAGACTAAACATTAAACACAAAGTGAAAAATGTGAAATCGAAAATAACAGTCAGGAGCAGGATTTGAACCTGCATCTTCTGGATACCGTCCAGATGCTTTACCAATTCAAAAATTTTCAAAAAATTTGCAGGTTCAAATCCTGCTCCTGACTGTTATTTTCGATTTCACATTTTTCACTTTGTGTTTAATGTATAGTGCTAAGCATGTCAAATGCTAAAAATATATATAAAAATATCTAAATAAACAAGACTAAAGTTAAAATAGAAGTGGAACAAGAAGAGATTGAGTATGTCGACGAATACATATACTTAGGGAAGATCATAGCGGTAAAAGATCAATCTAATAAAGAAGTGGACAGAAGAGTAAGCAATAGTTGGCAAAGATACTGGTATCTTAAAGAAATCGTGAAAAATAAAAATATACCTGTTTCAGAAAAAGAAAAGTTTACAACACTTGCATTCTTCCATGCCTCACATACGGTTGTCAGACCTGGCCATTAACGCGAAAAATTGAGCATAAATTAGATGTGTGTCAAAGAGGGATGGACATACTCCTTGTATGTTGGGATTAAGAGATAAATGGAAAGCAACAAAGATTAGAAACATAACCAAGGTGATAGATGTGGGAATAAAAACTAGAACACTGAAATGGAGATGGACGGGACATATGTGGAGGACCAAAACAGAAAAATGGACGAGAAAGGTAACAGAATGGTATCCAAGATATGGCAAGAGACATAGAGGAAGACAGGAAAAAAGATGGGAGGATGATTTGCCAAAGAGATGGATGAGAATAGCGCAGGACCTTAACAAGTGGGGAGATTTAGAGGAGGCCTATGTCAAAAGACAACCCGACCTGGTTGCTGATAGCTAGTTTAAATGTCAATAAGTTCTTTTTTAATAAGTTATTTAACATGATTAGTTATATAAGATTTAGATAAATATTGTGTTAGCAGGTTACGGGAAATAAAAGCTATTTTTATTTTTATTTATTTTATTTAATCCTGTGTTGTGAACACGTTGCGGAGGTATTGCGGCATGAATAACTTTGCTGTTGCCCAGCAACGTTACATCAGACTGCTGACTGCCTGTGACCCAACAATCAAAGCAAATGAGTTGCGGGCTGCCACTGGACTAGAAGTAAGCACTTAGACCACCAGGAATTGCTTACACCAGGCTGGATTATGAGTAAGGAGATCCTGGCGATAACTTCTGAACTCACGGCAACGACAGCAACGCAGATTACAGTGGACTAGCCTCCGCCAACATAAAGATTATGACGAGGAAAATATTTGGCTAACTTTGTACCAAAATGTTGTTATCGAAAGAATCGTCAGACCATTTAGGATAAATCATGGCCACTAATTCGTATTGGTTGATGATAATGCACCCACACATCTAGCTCAACGAATCAATGCTGCTCTCCGTGATCACAACATTGCCCGATTAGACTGGCCTGCTGGTTCGCCTGACTTGAACCCGATCGAGCACTCTTGGGATGCTCTAAAGCGAGCTATTTGAAACCGTCAGCCACCTCCCCAGACAGTGCCAGAGATCAGGGAAGCTGCTATTGAAGAATGGGACAGGTTACCGCAAGAAATCCTGAATAACTTGATTCTCAGCATGCCCGGAGGATTGCTGCTTGTGTTCGAGCTAGGGGAGGAGTTATCTTGTACTAAATTAAAACAATTCCGTAATAAATTCTTAATAATGTTTCTTAATTTCACCGTTTTCTTTCATTTCATTCTTAGTTACAATTGCATTAAAATATTCAAATCAAATTTTTATTTGTAAAATAATAAAAAATAGTTAATATTTTAGTTTCAATAGAGTTATTTTCTTTTTAAAAAATATGTTTATCACGTATTCACTTTTCTCTTATAGGGTGAAATTTAAAAAAAATATAGCATTTATTGATAGTGATCTCAAACTTTTTTTGATGTAAGCATTTGATAGAATGAATTTAAGTGAAGACACGCTACTATACATTTTCCTTTTCTGTGATAGAGTCTTGCTTGGCTTCGTTCGCGTTAAATGAGTTTGTCGTTATCCCAGAGGACGACATCAGGTGTGCATTTAAAATCAGTTTTTATAATTATTATTATTATAAAGAGGTAACGTTTGTGAGTTTGTGAGTTTGTGACGTTGTAAGGGGGTAATCTCTGGATCTACTGAACCGATTTTCAAAATTATTTCACCAATAGAAAGCTACGTTAATGTGGAGTGTCATAGGCTAATAATTTCCAAAATTAATTACGCATCTTTACTTAAACTTGAATAATGTAATCCAAGTTGTTAAAAAATTGCTTCCATCGCGTGCGCTGCGAAAACTATTGAGGATAGAACAAAACAATGTAGTACAATATTAAAGAACGTATCAAAATCTGTAAAAAAGTCTGAAATAGCATATGCCTATCTCCAACGGATAATTCACAATAACTGCTTTTACTGTTAAAATTGTGGATTAAAAATAATTTTTGTGAAGCTTATTTAGCCTATATGGTATTAATTTATATCTTTATAAATTTTTTAGAACGGAAATTCAATGTAGAATATTTGTGCCATTTACTCTTTACAGTTTAAACAAATATCTTCAAAGATATTAGCAAAATAAAAACGTGCGGTGCGCGACGCCCCGGCCGTTTACAAGATACATCCTTAATTATATGGGACGAATGTACCATGAGTCATAGAGCTCATATTGAAGCCGTGAACCGTACGCTAAAAGACATCAGAAAGTCAGACGCTGATATGGGTGGTGTTACTTTTGGTTTTGCGGGCGATTTTCGGCAAACGCTGCCAGTAATAACAAAAGGAACACGCGCCGATATCATCAGGGCATGCTTAAGATCATCATGCTTATGGAGTTCCGTTGAAACTCTCAATTTACGAACAAACATGTGAGCCCACTTGAGCGACAACTACGATAACGACTTTCCGCATCAACTACTGAATCTTGGAAAAGGAAAAATTTGCTGTCCTAACACCAACAGTAGGGATGACATTAAACTTGACAATCGGTTAGGTCACATATTACACAGGTTAGAAGATCTGATAGACGCAATATATCCCGGTCTTGAAAGTTTAATGGAAAGAGATTATCATTGGCTTTGTTCCTAGGGCAATAGTCTCACCCAGAAATGATTCAGTGAATGAGATAAATAAAATAATTTTAGGAAACATTCCCGGTCAAGTCTAACACTATAAGTCCATTGACACGGTGTGTAGTATTGAGGATACAGTGCACTACCCTCAAGAATTTTTAAATTATTTGAGCCCTTCTGGCTTACCTCCCCACGATTTTATGCTAAAAGTTGGCATTCCTATCATGCTTTTAAGGAACTTGAGACCCCCCTACATGTGTAATGGCACAAGGCTGCTCATAAAAGAGTTGCGGGAGAATATAATCGTGGCGACCATTCTTCTCACAGGGCCAGCAGTGGGACAACTTGCTTATGTTCCGCGGATACCCATGATTCCGACTGATTTACCTATACCGTTTAAAAAGTTACAGTATCCCGTCAAGGTCTCTTTTGCCCTCACTATTAATAAGTCCCAGGGTCAAACATTTTCTCTGGTGGGCATTGACCTGAGAAAGCACTGTTTTTCCCATGGGCAGTTATATGTTGGTTTATCTCGGGTTGGAACTCCTGAAAGACAAAATATATTTTAGTACCAAATGATAACATTACTACTACTAATATAGTATATGAAGAAGTTTTTAACAATTAAAATAAGTAACCATGATGTAAATAATGTAAATAGTGTATATTAACATCAAGTAATAAAAATAACAACAAAAAACAGTAACATAAAATAAACAAAACATACAAAACTCAATAAAAAAAAAAACAAAAAAAGACTTCATCCATAATTTTTATTTATCCCCAACTTTTAACTTGTAGTATTACGCGGGACAAACGGGCCAGGACAAAAATATTTCTAATGCGGAACGGAGTCCGCGGGCACTGCTAGTTAAGTAAATAAAAATAACATAAGCACCCGTTTACGCTGAGATGAGAACAACTTTACCCAATTTCAAGCCAGTGCTCATAGTTTTGCAGATCTTGTGACGAGTTCACTTTGTATTTGTTTTATACTACGCGTGTGACAGACAAGCATACGGCTCACCTGATGGTAAGCGGTAACCGTAGCCTATAGACGCTACGACGACGCTGGGGGATTGCACAAACATACAATTTAACGGACACAAATTACACCTAGGCCATTTGTGGAAAGATATTGTGTGCGAATCAAACTAATAATATTCGGGCTGGAGGTCGGTATCTAAGCTACTCCATCGTCTGTGCTATCAAAAGTGTTTGTTCCCGGAGTACTGCTTCTGAATGTGGTAAGAGATTTTTATGATGGGAAGCGGCTTGGCTGTGCACTTAGTGTTACCAGGTTTGCAGATCATCAGATGTTCTCGCTAAATATCAGGTGAAAGTGCAGTCGTTATTGTTAATCTTATAGTGAGGTGTGTATACAGACCGTGGCCGTGTGGGGCCGGCTTGGCCGTGTGGGCTAGCTTTAGAATTGTCCCACTCCTCTCTAACCACGGGAGTCGTAAGAGCCGTCTGAGGGAACACCGGGGGAGTGGGCAGCAGCACTCCCTCGAGTATTCTCTTGGGGAGGCCTATGTCCAGCAGTGGACGTTGAAAGGCTGATGGATGAATGGATGGATGGTGTAGACAGATTTAATTTCAATCCTAAACGCATCAAGTAATTGCACATAAACGCGACGAGAGTGCGGGTAAATTGTAGGGTGTCCATCATTTTCCTTTATTATATTTAAGAGCTTGAATTGCTGGGCTGCTCAATTCGTCGTGCGCCTTAAGATTTGCTATAAGAAGCAAATTCCGAAAAAAAACCGGTAAAGCTATGAGCGGGGTAGCGGCTAGGGCGGCGTAGGCGCGAATACCTGTCCCTGATGCCACCCCTTTTTTTTGTTTAGGCGGGAAAAAATGTATCTAGCCGCATACCCCGTCGTTCGGGGCAACGAACGTCTATACACTACCGCTTCGCTTCGACTAGGGTGGCATACCACTGACGGAATGTAATATGGTTCCAGTGGCCCATCAATAAAGGCGGAGAAACGGCACGTGGCGGGTTTATTTAGTGGGTGAGGGCCCCACACTACCCTGTTCGTTAGATTTTTCCCGCCTTAAAAGAAAGGTATTAGGTGTATTCCACCATTGAGAAAAGCCAAAAGCCGTATTCCACCATTGAGAAAAGCCAAAAGCCGTTATATAAAATACTAGCTCACCCGGCGACCTTCGTACCGTCATTATTTTTTTCGTGAATAGTTTGCAATGAAAATTATTAAAGTACTAATATCGCTATTAAAAATAGGGGTTAGCAGTAGAAGGGTGAAAATTTAGGGTTGTATGTATTTTGATATGAAACATCTTATATGCGGAGGGAGGGTGAAATCGGCTGTTAGCGTGGCAACGCTTTTATTTTACTTGTTCCGTTCAAGTTTTGTAAGTTAAATTTGACACACTTTGTCAAGTTATGATCATTTTATTTCTACAAAATAATTCCGATGTTGTCACATCTGCTAGACGTCCCGCGACTTCTCGTTTCTTTCAATGCTGAATCTTAAAAAAAAAAAAAATAAAAAAAAAATTGTATAAAAAATAAAAAAAAAATTTTTGGGGTCAACCACCCTTATCACTTAGGGGTATGAAAAATAGTTCACATCCTATTCTCAGACCTACTGAATATACACACAAAATTTCATAAGAATTGGTCAAGCCGTTTCGGAGGAGAATGGCGACAAACACTGTGACACGAGAATTTTATATATTAGATTTGTAGTATTGCAACGGGAGACTAATATTATACCTGCCAGTTACCACGCAGTTGTCGAGTTTTATTTCGGTGAACATTATTGAGTTTTCAGAACGATATGCGTATTTAATTGTAAGCTATGGCTTGGCATGCCTCGTATAAAACGTAAAGCCATTGTTCGTGGCTGTCGTGAACGTCTGTGATAGTTGCTAGCAACTGGGGATACTTCCTCGCATGTACTTCTGGTTTGTGGAGGTCAGATGCTAATCGAAGGCGGAAATTGTCTCTATCCTCATATTTTCCACGTCATCTTTCATCTTCACGCCTTATCTCTTCCCCTGAAATTAGCAACGCTTGAATGGTGCATCCGGTGTTGCTTGTTTTTTTTAAAAGACAACACCTTGCACTAAGGAATAATCCTTGTATCACTGTGGACTTTACAAATATACAACTCAGTCACCCAGACTCAGAACAACTATTTGTGGATCACACAAAAAGCTGTCCTGTGTGGGAATTGAGCCCACAACACTCGGACCGGTATCTAATCCATTCCGCCATCTGCGCAGTTCTGTATCTATACTCAACGGTTCCAACGGTTTATCATAGTTTCTATAGTTTTATCTATTACTAGCCTTTGCCCGCGGCTCTGCCGCAGCCAAGCCAGTTTTTGGGTTATATCTCTGGTTCCTGATATAGTAGCGGGATAAAATGTATACCAGTTGTTAAGTATAATTAAGAGCTATCAAATAAAAAAAGTTGCATAAAAAGCCGTCCAGTAGTTTTTGTGTGATGCGCGCACAAACAAACAGACAAGCAGACAATAAATCTAAAAAATCATTGTGTTTAGATACGTCTATATAGCCTAATACAGCCATTTTTTCTCAAATATCTTGAATGTACAGACACAGCTCTATTACAGCTTTATAATAGTATAGATTAAAAAATACGTGCATATATTTCTAAGCTGCACAAGCGGAGTAGTTTGGATACTGGCTTGCTGTGTCTTATTCTGTGGGTTCGATATCCACACAAGGTAACCCATTGCTGTCTAAAGCGTTGGCAACAAGTTTCCTTTTAAACAAGAAGAGCTCATAGTCCACCATGCTGGCCAAGTGCAGGTTGTGAGTCTTCATATGCTTCAAAATTTTTTAGGTTTTCTTACGATGTTTTTTCCACCGAGGACCTGAAAGAATGAAAGAAAATATTTATAGCAACGAATTATTAAAAGAATATACATATAAATAAACTTAGAAATAAAGAAAAAAACATTAACATTCGTTACAAAACGACCCCAACTGAGCAAAAAGCAGGTCAAAAGACCTGCGCTGGTCTTCCGTTGGGGCGTCTTAGTGATGGCACGAACGTTGACATGCAAAATAATAATTAATTGTAACGGTAAAGATAGTATTGATAAATGTAAAAAGTCTGGTGTATATAAATTGGAATGTCAAATATGTAATAATGTTTATATAGGACAAACGGGCCATTTTTACCATTCATTGTCATATAGTCATTGATTAGATAATAGTCATACATTCGAGCCCTTACATATTTGTGACAAAAATATTAGACTGTCCGTTTTAGAACAATTAGAAATAATTAAAGTCAATAGTAACATGTTGTTGAATGAACAAACTAGCTGTAGTTCCTCACTACTAAACTTGTTTTCATATCGTTCGAGCGATACATCATAACTGTTGTATAGTGAAAGGGGTATAAAAGCAAGTTGCACGAGTAAGCTTCGCTCATTTATTGCCGAGCGTTCTTGAGAATGCCTCGTTTAGAGGTGAAACACGTGTCGAATTTATGTTCGGATTTTTGCGGAATATTGCAATATTGTGGTTCTGAGAGTTCTACCGTATCGCATGGTTGTGTCGCGTTGGTGAGTTTTTTGTTTTTTGCTATTATCACATTCTCCTCTATCTGTGAGAGTGCGGATTGGTAATCTTAGGTTACTGTCCAAAGATAACCGGGATTGACAATCCGTGGGTGAGTGGTGGGCTCACCTCCTAAAATCCATTCTATATTAGATGCAAAATAATAATAATAAAAAAAAACAAACAAAACTTTGCCATATATAAAACTGTGCCATAACACATTATGGCTACTACAGAGAAAAAAAAATTTACTAATCTATAAGTATTATATAAATGTTAGGCTGAAAGGCGGCTCTGGTCCTGCCAAAGCCTGCAATAAGCCAAACACAAAAACCTGCAAATCATTTGATATTATACACATAAGTTTAAAAACATCAAGGGTATGACAGTCTCGATCATCCTCAGGCTGCGTATCAAATACGATATATATATTTGATAAATTAATTTTCCAAATACCCTGGTCACCCTACAGGTTAACATGCGGGTCACATTAATTAGTAGAACGTCTGAGTATGGCAACAAAGCAACATTTTTCTTGTGCTACACACAGTACTGGCAAGACTTTTATTTTATCAGTCTGTGCACACTTTCAAAACGTGGAATTCATGAATTTAAAACTGTTTTACGTTTTAAATGTTAATCAGGCATTTGTAAATAGAATAGTGGTAACAAGGAGCGGTCTTGTGAAACCGTTTGTTTGGTAACTACTGTATAACTAACGGCCGAATGTTGTGTTCCTCGATCAATCATAATATTAGACACCATAATTGATCAATAGGTCTCTCTGATTCCGAGATAGTTGCTCGAAAACTGGGTGCAGCAGTGGGATATAATTATACATAAATATTAAGTAATCAGTACTTTATTTTTTATTTTCTTGAAGAAGATAATAATTTATAAAAATAGCATTACGCTTGTATTCCCTGAAGGGGTAGGCAGAGGTGTATTATACATCAACGATTCACCAGTTATGTTTGTATCCCACATAATAGGGGGCGAGCCTATTGCCGTCTACAGGCCCAACCCGGGGATTGAACCCGAGACCTCATGATCAGCAGTCACTCACACTGCTGCTGCACCACAGAGGCAGTTGTGTAAACATCTAATGACAACATATTAAGCATTACATAGCATGCATGCATTAACATATTATTATTAAACATTTTTGATCTAGATATTTTTTAGCATTTCACATGCTCCGCTACTTTTTAAAGTACAAATTATTTTTGTACTAGCGGGAATCGAATCCGCGTCTTTTCCAATCCGGGGAAGTGCTCTAAGCCACTGAGCTATCGTACAGATCTTTCGATCATCCCAATCTTCTTATCACATTTGTCTTTACGACAAAAAAAAATTCTTTTTCATTATTCACAAATAATTTGTACTTTAAAAAGTGGCGGAGCATGTCAAATGCTAAAAAACATAGAACAAAAATACAAATTATTTGTGAATAAGAAAAAAGAGATTTTTGGAAATAGCGGGAATCGAACCCGCGTCTTTTCCAATCCGGGAAGTGCTCTAAGCCTGAGTCTGAGCTATCGTAATGACCTATTCGGCCATCCAAATCTCCTTATCATATTTGTCTTTACGACCATATTATTATTATTAAGCCTTAACGATCTACGGGATGTAGCATGCCGTTGTATTAATTTGTCAAAATATAGCGTTTTTTCAGGATTTACACCTATATAGATAAATTTAATTTAATACAAAACCACTATTTAATACAAAATTTGACCGAAACCGTGAGAGTTCCAGGATAGGCCAAATAAAATTATATATCTACTAGCCTTTGCCCGCGCAGACTTTGCGCGGATTTTGATGCAACTTATTTTATTTGAAAGGCCTTGATTAGACTTAAAAATTGGTATACATTTTATCCCCCTACTATATCGGGAACCTGAGATATAACCGAAAAACTAGAAAATAATTTAAACTAGAATGTTTTTAGAATTTATTTAAAAAAACTACAGAATGGATTTTGATGCTACTTTTTTATTTGAAAGGCCTTGATTAGACTTAAAAACTGGTATAAATTATATATCCCCCTACTATATCGGGAACCTGAAATATAACCGAAAAGCTAGTTTTTGGCTGCGGCGAAGCCGCGGGCAAAGGCTAGTTACGTAGATATAAGAATTGAACGTTTAAATTTATATTCGATTAACTTACTAAATGGCAGATGTGAAATTATTTGTGGTACCGCCTAAATGCAGAGATTTTTTTTATTGCATTTGTTGGCAAACCTTATGGTAAATGGTAACAGTCGCTCATGTCGCACCGTCATCAAGCCGCTGCTCACAATTTTATTTCATGAAATGAAAGAATGCGGCTACCTCCTTTTGTTTTAATAGATGGGCAAAAATGTACCTACCGCACACCCCACTGCCCGGGGAGACAGCGGGGTAGTGTGGGGCGCTCTCACCTACTAAAATATATGAGGAATGCGATGAGTGTGAACTTGCGTGGGTATGCAAGTTTTGCTTCATTAGTTTGACTTAAAATGTATTTGTAGATTTATTTATTTCTACTGCACAGAGCTTAAGTACTAAACGTCAAATCATATTGAATGTTGCCTCAAAACTTTTGTACATCAATATTTGGTTACCGCTTCGTGCATGTTAACAGATGCGCCATATTATAACTGAAACAGAACTTAGCGAAATTTATTACAAAAGCTGTAAACCTATTACTAAGAAATTCACTAACTCATCCTTATCACTATATAGTAGACTTCCAATGCCTTCTTGCTAGGAAATTTAAATTTGCGTAATGAATGAAACGAGCAATGGATGGCATACTAACTGGTATAATTGTTGTTTATTATGTCGTGTTTAGTTTCATAGTAACGGTAAAGTATGAGCGTGCTAACTTTGGACAGGTCGGGCACATCGTCCCTGTTCCCAAGGCGGGCGCTTGTGAGCTACCACAATGACGTATTGTTGCAATATTAGACGTTCCACCTCCAGATCTTATTACCTTCACGTCAGCTATTCAAAAAGGCTTAGGGGAATTACCGAGATTCTGGAAGTTGCAACATTATTTGTTTGTGTTTAATTGAGAATGTTGTGTTCCAAATTGAAATAATTTGATAATTATACTAATTTAATTTAGTACAGTGAGACCAGGCTTAAGTATAAGAGAGATATATGCATACGGGATGTTTATGCTGAAATCCTTACTAATATTATATTATGCGAAAGCGAGTTTGTTTGTTATTGTTTTCACTCTGTAACTACTAAACTATATATGTATGTTTTTCTGGGGGTTAGACGGAATCTCATATCTCACAATCGACATCGTATCGACTCGCTTGTGATTGGTAGAAAAAGCGACGCGTGATGTCGCAATAATCCGTTGGCCAATCACGGCGATCTCTCAAACAATCACAGTGATCACGATACGATCGACATGTGAGATATGAGATTCTGCCTTACCCCCTGGGCTTGTAGAATGTAACTCACTAAATCGTATCGACATCGTATCGTCTCGCTTGTGATTGGGAGAGAAACCGGCGCGTGATATCGCAATAACCCCCCGGCTAATCACGGTGATCTCACAATGACACGATGCGGTTTCGATACGATCGAGTGAGAAAGAAAGAAACAAAGATATATTTATTTTCTAACCACTTAAAAGTAAATAAAAACTAATAACTAAACACAAAAAATAAAACAAATGTCTTATAACAACTAACAAGAAAAATAATTAACAGTACTTAAACAAGAAAAAATAGCATTGCTCAGCATGCAGCAATGTCGTTTAAATATTGCAACGCTGACTTTCAGCAATGTCCCGCTGTCGACACCGCCCGTCCAGTGGTTTACCAAAATATAAAAAATAACAATGAAATAAAACTAATGCATGCATATAGTTTCTGAATATAGTGAGATACATTCCAACCCCCCTGATATCTAATGCATTTTTTTTTTCTTTCAATCATGTTTGATTATAGCACTTTTAATCACAGTAGACAGTGGCTTAGCTGTACCCTTGGTAATGTTAAAGTCCATGAGCGACGATTACCACTTACTATCAAATAGACCGTTTCCTTCTCTGCCCCCGTTGGAAATAAAAAAATATATAACTATCATTTATAAAAGACATCTATTAACAAATAACTTTCAATATTTCCCGAGAAATCAGCTGTGAAAACAGAACGCGGCAAAGTGCTCTATCAAATAAATAAGTTTCCCTTTTGTGGGGACTTTATAACTGGCGGGGATGCCATAAAAACATGTGGTTTGGTTACGATAAAGGGGCCATTGTCGCTTTTTCTTTTTTCTTCACTCGCTCGGTGTTACACGGTTCAAAAATTGTGGAGACTTACTAAAGAGGCTAGACAAGTTGAAAATCTGTGATATATTTCAATAATTTTCTCAAGCGTTAGCGGTCATAGATTTCAATTTGGTTAGGCCCACAGTTCATCACAGAGAATTTCTATTATTCGCATTCATATTCTGTATAAAGATGTATTTGAGTGCGTACATCATAATGGTTTTGGTATCTCACGGCAAAAAGTTTAATTTCAAGCAATTACATATTTGAAAATTATTATTAGATATTTTTTGTACACTTACTAGCTTCTACGTGGACTTGAAAATTTGGTTCTTAGAGACATTTAGGCACATTGCACAGGTCATTATTTATCTGTATACCAAATTTCGTACAAATCCATCCATCATTTAGGCGTTAAGTTATTTGGGAAAAAATAGTTATCCTACGGAAACTATTATTTTTTTCGGGATTAAAATTAAATGTTAATGTAGTGTCTTAATAATCTACCTACCAAATTTCATCTAAAGTCACATAGGCGTGATTGACGAACAAACATCCATACATCTAAACATATTATATATAATATTAGTAGGATTTGCCCATGACTTCGTTTGCGTGGACTTCAGAAGTGACCTCAGAGAAAAAGAAAATATGTGCTGATGGGAGAAAAAAAATGAGCACTAAGCAGTGCCATTTAATTATGAAATAAAATACTAAATTAACATAAATTTGTTACAGATAGTTTATAAATTACTATGTGCCTTGCATCCATTTTCTTTGAACCATTTATTGGGTAACAACATACAAACTTTGACCTTTATATAATTTGAATCTTAACAACTTTCAGAGTAAGCAGTGACTATTTATTTATTTCACCATACGACCCCTGATTTACAACTGAAAATATCCTCTTAAAAAGCCCAAATTCTCTGCATCAGCCAGAATTCTGTCCAGTAACTGTGACATTTAAAAGTGCAGTGCTACTTAACTAAGACAGTTAATATGTTGATATTTTTATATATTACTTAAGCATTTGATATGCTTAGCCATAAGCTACCTCGGTAGTATAGCGGTAGTGTATGTGACTGCTAATCATGAGGTCTCGGGTTCGATCCCCGGGTCGGGCAATGTTATTGAGCTTTTTCCTAAAAAGAAAAATTCTCAGTAGCAGCCCGGAGTTTGGAAATGTGCCCGGTAGACGTCAATAGGCTCGCCCCCTATTACGTGGGACATAAACATAGCTGGCGAGTCGTGGGTGTGTAATACACCTCTGCCTACCCCTTCGGGGAATACAGGCGTGATGCTATTTTTTTAAATGAACACGAAAATATGAAAAAAATAATAATCCTGCTCGTGACTGTTATTTTCGATTCCACATTTATGCATTCATGTTCACCAGTTATCATACCAAAGATGTTCCACAATTAGTGTAACGTGTCACAACCTCCATAGAAAGATTGAATGCTACGAGGCGTTTAAGGAATATTGCGCTTTTTCCTTGATTTGTGAATTGAATTATTGTGTATTGGATTTATTTGCGGCTTTCTCTCGTTTCTCCCAGCGCCATTGTTGTTTTTACTAGATCATCTTGCGTCAATGTAACTTTTGTCGTTCTCGTTATGTTTATTATTGGGTATTGCTTCTTGAAACATTGTGAAATGTCTTTTGATGGTAGTTCGTTCTTCTCGCTGCCAGCATGCACGGATATAAGCATGTTTTTATATATGCTACATGGGTGACATACAAGTATAATGTATCACTCTATGGTAAGCTAGTACCATAGCCTATAGACACCAGCGACATCAGAGGCTCACTCGCGTATCGCCAGCTCTAGTTAAAGGGATAGGAGGTGGAGAAGAATAAATATAATAAGGGGAGCATAGGAAGGATAATAAAGACAGGATGGAAAGGATAACAAGGGGAGCATAGGAAGGATAACAAAGACAGGATGGAAATGATAATAAGGGGAGCATAGGAAGGATAATAAAGACAGGATGGAAAGGATAACAAGGGGAGCATAGGAAGGATAATAAAGACAGGATGGAAAGGATAATAAGGGGAGCATAGGAAGGATAATAAAGACAGGATGGAAAGGATAATAAGGGGAGCATAGGAAGGATAATAAAGACAGGATGAAAAGGATAATAAGGGGAGCATAGGAAGGATAATAAAGACAGGATGGAAAGGATAATAAGGGGAGCATAGGAAGGATAATAAAGACAGGATGGAAAGGATAATAAGGAGAGCACATTCATGCTGGGGTAAGCAAGGTGCATTGCTTGTGAGACGATATGAGAATTATTTATTCTTATTGCATGGGCTAGCTAATTTCGTTGTTTATGGAGGCAAATGAGCGGTAGCTCATTTGCCTTTTGATTGTAAGCGGTAAAAGCCATTGTTCAATGTTTGAATAAAATACTCTAGGATTTTTGATCATTACGAGTTGCTTTACTGTCAGTCTCATGGGGAACAGTGGACTTGATAACAAGTGAGTACTGCTACTTTGTACGCAACTGTGCTGCCAGTACTTTCTTTTGTTAAGATGGGAAAAATGTACCTAACCGCACATCCCGTCGTTCGGGGCAAGGGGGGATAGTGTGGGGCCGTGTGCCATCTCTCCGCCTGTACTGGCAGACCACTGGAACTTTGTGATATTACTTCAAGTGGTGTGCTGGCAGTAACTAGTTATTATTAGCAGTATTTCTTTTTTCTTTTTTTTTTAAAGAAAACCTGTACTAAGTAATAATCCTTGTATCGCGGGGGACTTTACAAACATACAATTTCACGAACACAAAGTACATCCAGACTTAGAACAATCATTTGTGGATCACACAAAGAGTTGTCCTGTTTGGGAATCAAACCCACAACGCTCGGGTGGGAGGCCGGTTTCTAAACCACTCCGCCATCTGCGCAGTCAATTTTATTATTACTTTGCGGGTAGGCTTTGTGTCTACCACCATGAGTGATAAGAAAAGCTAACGTTACCAGTTTGTATTGTCAGCACCTAAATCCGAGGCATTCTACGAGAAAAATCGTGCCCTTAACACATAAGAGTTATGGTGAAAAAATCTTCAAAATAGACATAGTTATACGTGCGTAAATCGAACCCACACTCAATTGCGAGAGGGTGACGTGACTCTTAAACGATCCCAGTGTGCAAGAAAGCAATATCAGTAAGTCTCCATTAAAAATACTAGCCCGAGCGGCGGTTCGCTAAAAGTTTTCCGCCTTAAAACATGTCCGAACCATCGAAGCATGGTTTCTTTATTCATATGATGTGTTTTGTAACATCACGATAACATTATAAAAAAGTGTCAGAGCATTTTAGGGATGTGCTGCTTGTGTCGACAATGTCGATATCGATGAAAATAGTAATAGGCCTTATGGTGTTGTTATGGGCGTTCGTAAAGCCATCTTCATTCTCATAATGTCGAGCCCCATATCTCGACTTCGTGTTCTATGGTTCAATATACGATGATCCCTGCTCAGCAATATGTTTATTCATCAATCATGAAAATCAAGACATAAGATTATTCACTATGAATAAAGGTATTACACTTTTATACTATATTCACAATATAAAAATAATTGAAATTAATATCACTATAAACTGGTTATAAGTAACTGAAAACTTGAATAGAAATTGATATATAGAAACACTAAAATATTTATACCTTAAGGGTCACTAAGGAAAACGAGATGTTTCCTTTTAAATTGGCTGAGCAAAATTGAAAATATATATCGGTAGATTCATAACATCGACATGTTTATGAACAATTTTTAAATCTTGACATTTATATATTTTTATATGCTTGACATACTAGAATGCAAACTTTCAACAAAGAGTTTTATTGACCTATATTTTAGTAAGGAGGTTGAGTGGGAAATATTATTATTCCCACAGCCTGCTTGATAAGGAAAATACCACCTTCTCACTGAAGATCAGCGTGCAACAACGGGAGGTACTCCTATCGTTACCACTGAGCTAATGTAACATAGTTCCAGTGGCCCGCCAATAAAGGCGGAGAGACGGCACACGGCGGGTTTATTTAGTGAGTGAGGGCCCCACGGCCCCACACTACCCTGTTCGTTGCCCCGAACGAAGGTTGTGGTTAGGAACATTATTTACCGCTTTAACAAAAAAAGAAGGTACTTCTACCGTTGTGATTCTCATGATGAGTGTAAGGGCCGGAGGCCTAAAATCCCTCCCTATCGTCTTCTTATTGTCCTTTCTTTCCTCTCCTCATAATCTTTCTTCTCTATCTCCTAACCCTTTTGTTGGAGATAGTGACGCGCGAGTGATGCCTCTGGTGTTGCTAGCGTCTATAGATTAAGGTAACCGTTTACCATCAGGTGCCGTATGATTGTTTGCCGCCCAGGTAGTATAAAAAAACGAAATAATAATAATATAGTTTTTTGTACGTGTGGTGACGGACTAAGAACACAAGTATCACCACCCCATACTTTCCCACAGGTATCGTATGAGGCGACTAAGGGAAGTAAGTAATTGTCATCCATTGCATGACTGGTGGTAGGGCTGGGTACTGGGTGGGAGTACTCACTAGGTATCGGGCCCGAGCGGGTTGGTACCACCATCTCCCGTGTGACCGGCCATGAAGCACATCGTTGCGTTTTGGCTGTAGCAGGAGATAGCCGTTTATATTTCATTTCATATCTGTGAAATGAATTGGTGAGCAGCGGCTTGACAATACTCTCGGTATAGTTGAGTCCATGGGTGACAGTTACCATTTACCATCAGATGGACCGTGGCTCGTCTGCACATACTGCTCGTCTATACACGCAATAAAAAAAAAAGTTCGATGCAAATATTTTCTTTGTCATCTCTCTTGTTAAACACAAAGTGAAAAATGTGAAATCGAAAATAACAGTCAGGAGCAGGATTTGAACCTGCATCTTCTGGATACCGTCCAGATGCTTTACCAATTCAGCAATCCTGACAATTGCTCCTGACTGCTAATTTCGATAACACATCATACTCAACGTCTTTGGGTGACGCCTGCGCCATCTGTCGGACGTACTTTCATACATTATACCGACCAGGTAAACTTAATTTTACAATTAAGATTTTACCTAATAATGACGCAAACCCTTTAAATATTTAGATATTTTTATATATATTTTTAGCATTTGACATGCTTAGCACTATACATTAAACACAAAGTGAAAAATGTGAAATCGAAAATAACGGTCAGGAGCAGGATTTGAACCTGCATCTTCTGGATACCGTCCAGATGCTTTACCAATTCAGCAATCCTGACAATTGCTCCTGACTGCTAATTTCGATAACACATCATACTTAACGTCTTTGGGTGACGCCTGCGCCATCTGTCGGACGTATTTTCATACATTATACCGACCAGGTAAACTTAATTTTACAATTAAGATTTTACCTAATAATGACGCAAACCATTTAAATATTTAGATATTTTTATATATATTTTTAGCATTTGACATGCTTAGCACTATACATTAAACACAAAGTGAAAAATGTGAAATCGAAAATAACAGTCAGGAGCAGGATTTGAACCTGCATCTTCTGGATACCGTCCAGATGCTTTACCAATTCAGCAATCCTGACAATTGCTCCTGACTGCTAATTTCGATAACACGTCATACTTAACGTCTTTGGGTGACGCCTGCGCCATCTGTCGGACGTATTTTCATACATTATACCGACCAGGTAAACTTAATTTTACAATTAAGATTTTACCTAATAATGACGCAAACCCTTTAAATATTTAGATATTTTTATATATATTTTTAGCATTTGACATGCTTAGCACTATACATTAAACACAAAGTGAAAAATGTGAAATCGAAAATAACGGTCAGGAGCAGGATTTGAACCTGCATCTTCTGGATACCGTCCAGATGCTTTACCAATTCAGCAATCCTGACAATTGCTCCTGACTGCTAATTTCGATAACACATCATACTTAACGTCTTTGGGTGACGCCTGCGCCATCTGTCGGACGTATTTTCATACATTATACCGACCAGGTAAACTTAATTTTACAATTAAGATTTTACCTAATAATGACGCAAACCATTTAAATATTTAGATATTTTTATATATATTTTTAGCATTTGACATGCTTAGCACTATACATTAAACACTAAGTGAAAAATGTGAAATCGAAAATAACAGTCAGGAGCAGGATTTGAACCTGCATCTTCTGGATACCGTCCAGATGCTTTACCAATTCAGCAATCCTGACAATTGCTCCTGACTGCTAATTTCGATAACACGTCATACTTAACGTCTTTGGGTGACGCCTGCGCCATCTGTCGGACGTATTTTCATACATTATACCGACCAGGTAAACTTAATTTTACAATTAAGATTTTACCTAATAATGACGCAAACCCTTTAAATATTTAGATATTTTTATATATATTTTTAGCATTTGACATGCTTAGCACTATACATTAAACACAAAGTAAAAAATGTGAAATCGAAAATAACAGTCAGGAGCAGGATTTGAACCTGCATCTTCTGGATACCGTCCAGATGCTTTACCAATTCATTTTCGATTTCACATTTTTCACTTTGTGTTTAATGTATAGTGCTAAGCATGTCAAATGCTAAAAATATATATAAAAATATCTAAATATCTCTCTTGTTGTTTTGCAAATTTATACTTTTTCTCAACTCTAATTATAGCACAGCTTATGAAATAAGGGCTGTACGTAGAGACTAAAGAAAGTAAGCAATTATAACCTATAATATTACTGGTGGTAGGATTTACCCAAATGTAAGTACTCACTTGTGAACAGGCTCAAGTGGGTCGGTACCATCATTTTCCATGTGACCATCTGCTTGCTAGTTAATCTCTCTTTTTCCACTTTAAAAAAATAATTCTTTCATTAAAGTTTCTTATATCGCACACAGACACACCGGATTCTACTGTTTTATTATATATGTATAGATTACGCATGAATATAAATATTGTAAGAATGTTCATTACTATAAAAAAGCTTAAATCGTTAACTATTATTTATCGATATGTGTATTTTCGCATCTCTATCGGCAAGCCCATTTTTCGCAGCTCACTAAGTGAATGGCGGTAAAAAGCTGGCGTATTACGTGAATGCCTGTCTTTGAAGCCAGTGTATGGATATGACGGGTATAATTCAAAAGGGGCCGTAAAATTGACGGTGTGCCGCTTTTGTGCTCGCTGATAAACTGGTTACACGCTTATATTGAGCATAAACTAGCATTTATGTATAGAGTTATGGATGGAATTGTTTTTAATAACCCATTAATATTTGAGTATGCTGATATCACATCAAAATAGGATGCATTTAGACCAAAGTGCAGTAATAAGCCCAAGGTGGGTTAACAGGCTTCACAAGCAGTCAAGAATAATGTTTATTGTGACGACAGTAAAATTGGATTGCATGTAAATGCGTTCCGATAGAGGGCGTTGGTCCTTATGACAAATATGATAAGAAGATTGGGTATGTCTAAAAGATTAGAGCACTTCTCCGGATAGGAAGGGACGCAGGTTCGATTCCCGCCTGTACTAAAATACTCTTTTTTCTTATCCACAAATTATAATTTGTACTTTAAGAGTAGCTGAGCATGTCAAGTGCTAAAATATAGATCAAAAATGAGTAAAATACAAATAAAATGTGAAAGGATTAGATAAATTTTGTGATTTGTCACAAAACGAACACCTCAGCATAATGCAGGCTATAAAACAAAACCTGGGCCCGTAGAATGTAACTCAATAAATCGTATCGACATCGCATTGTGACATAGTCATTGGTTGGGAGATCTTGAAAGATCATCGTGATTAGCGATTATTAGGACATCATACGTCTATGTCTCTACCAATC
Organism: Leucoma salicis; assembly: GCA_948253155.1. Classification (NCBI taxonomy): domain Eukaryota; kingdom Metazoa; phylum Arthropoda; class Insecta; order Lepidoptera; family Erebidae; genus Leucoma; species Leucoma salicis. The sequence goes on along the minus strand of OX411820.1, from coordinate 2,599,146 downwards.
ACAAATAAGACGATACGATGTCGATACGATTTTGCAAATCACATTCTAAGGGGGCTTCGCTGATCTTCCGCCGGGCCGTTCTTGGTTGATGTCATGGATGACAAGAGAATATTTATGATTCTAAATTTGAAAACTAATAACAAAAAATTTAAAAAATAAATTACCTACATAAAAAAATGGGCATACAGGTCCTTATGAGGTTTTCCTTCACCTTGTAGTGACCTCTTCATGAGCTTATTAGACATTATAGCTACTACAGCATAGGCTGAGATGCTGTGATAAGCATTTTGACCTCACACATCCAGATATTAGTGTTTAGAGACAAGCATTTGTTTTAGTTATTTCTGTATTTTTTTCTTTATATATAAATTCCCACAGCAAAATTTCAAAAAGCGTGTGTTATCTCGAAAAATCTCTGATATTTAATAAAATTTAAAAAATTCCTTCGCCATTTTTCTTACCGCAAATATATCTTTGGGAGCAACCTTTTCGTATATCGCCCAACCTTATTACGTCGGAAAATAATTTAAAGGAGACAAAAATGAAGGAAACATAATATTAGATATGATTATTTCGTTAATTTAGAGAGTTATTCGGCGGTCACAAAATGTGCTACAAACAGCCAAACTGAAATTTTAATGAAAGCCCCGGGGCGCCCCGTGCTACTGTTAAGGCCATTGTACATAGGTCGCAATTCGTAGTCATTTTTTTTATTACAAAGGGTGGTATTGGACAATACTACTTTTAGACTTTACTATCGTTATAACTGCAATCTTACTGCTATTGATCACGCCTTTTATAACCCATTAGCCCTGGATTTTCACTAGAGGAATAGTGTTGAGGGCAACAAATTTCCAGGGGTAATATGCGTCAGACGTTAAACAGATAATGGATTGACATTTTCGGGGCGTTAGTTGGTAGTACATTTACTTATTAAAATTGAAAGGATACACAGAAGATTAGCATAGCCCCTTCGGGCAATGTCTCTCCCAAATCGAGAGGCACTCCCCATTTTTCATTGAAGTAATGACAAACAGTTTACTGGCCGTTATATGCGGAAACTGTGACTGGTTATTTAAAGATAATTGAGAAAATATGTCTCTATTAGACTATTTAGGCGCCTCAAAACACAAAACAATTTATTTTTAAAAATTTTGATGAATCTTTTATTGTATGATTAGTCTTAATTAGAATTCAAAACTGGTACGAGTTCTATCTCACTACTATATCGAGAACTTGAGATATAATATAAATAGCTGTAAACATTGTACTTATCAAAATACTATTAAACTGACTAACATCGGTTCATTTGAGTCACTAGCCTTGGTCACAAGTGAACATAATGCGTTTCCTAGACACCACAAATATTTGTGCAATGCGAATAGTTGTTTCAAGTCAAATACAAACACGATACAAGTATTATTTTAATTGTGTGGGTTGTAGTCTTTAAAAGAAACAATAAGGAAAAATTATAGGCAATCCCGTCTATTGTGTAAGCTCCATTAAACGCTCATCTACAAACAGAAATTATAACATTTCGGTCCCCATTCGATCGGTTCGTTTTTCTCGCATCACTCGTTTCCAGATTATCTTTTAATTATTCCCTTTACTTATATTTTCCATACGTAATGTACAATTATGGGTAATATCCTCTTCGATAAGCTTTTCTTCTTTCGTTTGAAATATTATCTTTAACGTCTTACATTATAAATGTGTATTATTAAATAATTAATCTGTTTTATAACTATGTATTTTTATTAACATGCTATCTACATTCATTATGATTATAAAACTCTGATCATAATGCGATAAACCACATTCAATACATAATTACATTAATTGTTACAATTTTCGTACCATCATGTTACAGAACAAATTATTTATGTTTTTGCTTAGCACTTCCACGGATTGGAGGTGACGCAGATTCGATTCCCGCTCGCACCAAAGTTCCCTTTTTCCACAAACAATTTGTTTTTTAAAAGTAGCTGAGCATATCAAGTACTAAAATACAGATCAAAAACATCATGTTACTCAGCTCAGCTGTTTATCAGCCTCCCTGGCCCTGTCCGCCGCTACCTTCCGCGAGATGGCCTCCTCGCAGAAGGCAGCGACCGCGGCCCAATTCCTGTCGCTGTCAAGCATCGTTTTGACGACGCTCGGCAGCGAGAGCTCTGGCCCTATTGCCGCGACGAGTTCACGGCGCTGCTCGGCCCGAGCCGGGCACGACTCGAGCGTGTGCCGCGCCGTGTCCTCGTCGCAGCCGCAGTGGTGACAAGCCGGAGTCGCTTCCCTCCTTGCGACTGTGTGCAGATATCTCCCCAAGCAACTGTGCCCCGACAGAACCTGCTCCAGTCGGAAGGTAAGGCCGTCGCCCCGCCCACAGCACCGCACGGCCCGTGGATCGAACCCGAGACCTCATGATATGCAGTTGTTTACACTACCGCTGAGCACCGAGGCAGTTGGTTTGCCACCCATGTAGTGTGAAAAAATATTTTTTTTTGTTTAGGCGGAAAAAAATGTACTTAACCGCACACCCGCCGTTCGGGGCAACGAACAGGGTAGTGTGGGGCCCTCACCCACTAAAGAACCCCGCCGTGTTCCGTCTCTCCACCTTTATTGGCGGGCCACAGGAACTATGTTACATTCCTTCTGAGGGTAAAAAAAAAAATACCTAAGGTCATGAATCTACATACACTACAGATACTAGTGCAGACTAATAATTAATAATATATAGTTTCTTCCAGGCTTATAAGACGTAGCCTAGAGGCTAAGCGTCGCTTACTATGAAAGGTTATTAATATGCATGAGGGGTTCACAGTCAGCTGCTGGGGGCTGAGACTCGTCGTGAAGACTACACTTTAAAGTAGGTAAGTTTTTGTTAGGCTTAGGGGTTGGTTAGCTAGTAGCTACACGACTTCGTGGCCATCAGAATGGGATGAAATGAGTGAAATATTAAAAATTAAAAAATTGAATGGAAAATTTCCTTGTACGTATTTTTTTTTAAATACAGCACCCTGGACTAAGGCATACTCTTAGTATCGCGGGGGATTTTACTAAAAAAAATACACTCGGATTCAGAACAACCATTTGTGAATCACACAAAGGGTTGTCGTGTATAGGAATTGAACCTACAAAAATCGGGTGGCAGGCCGGTATCTAAATCACTCCGCCATTTGTGCAGTCGGATGTGTGTGTGTGAGTGAGTCTTCATGTGAAACAGTACTAAAATTCAGTACTACATTGAATCTATCTATTTCATTATCTATACTATTATAAAACTGTAACAGAGCTGTGTCTGTACACTTAAGATTAAAAAAAAAATACTGTAATATGCTATATAGGCGTGTCTAAACACAAAACAATTTTTTTTAGAATTTTTTCTGTTTGTCTGTTTATTTGTTTGTCTGTTTGTTTGTTCGCGCTTCACGCAAAAACTACTGGAAGGATTTCAATGCAACTTTTTTTTTATTTGAAAGACCTTGATTAGACTTAAAAACTGGTACTTATACATTTTATCCCGCTACTATATCGGGAACTTGAGATATAACCGGAAAACTAGCTTTTGGCTGCGGCGAAGCCGCGGGCAAAGGCTAGTAGATATTATAAATCTTAAACTGTGTTTGTTTATTTGTTGCCACGTTGTAACTACTGGGCAAGTCATGATGAAATTTTACATAGGTACAAATAGTATGGAGACTTGAAAAAGACATAGGCTATTTTATATCGCGTAAATATGAATGGTTTCCATGGGATACCTTTATTCACAAAGTGGTAGTTAGTGTTCCGTAGAGTGGTGTGTTTATATTCTAAAATCCACACGGAGGGAATCGTGGGCAGAATTTAGTGTAGTATACATTCACTATCTTCGTTTGTCTGTTTCTCAACTTCCTTCTACTAAACAATGCAACGGATTTTACAACAGTTTTCATTGTAGTTTCGGCAATTTTCCTGGAAAAACCACTTTAACTATTCACACGTTGGCTAAATTCAAATATTTTTGAAAAACTACAAGCCTCTACTACAGGTAGTGAAGACTGGGTCCACCCAGTCTTCACTACCAATTAGGTTTGGAGGTCTTGGGATACGCAAAATTTCTAATATATCCTTGCCGGCATTCTTATCTTCAGTTAATAGTGTTCAAACATTGGTAAATCGAATATTAACACCTAGTTTAGGCAATGAAATTTCTTACCTAACTGAAGCTATGGATGCCTGAGAATAGCTTGCTCAGATGGTTGCCTACCCAGGGACCCGTCCTCACAGAAGCAGTGGGACCAGTCACTATGTGAGCTGGTACGGAATAATCTTTTGCAAACGTGCAGTGGCCTCACAGAGCGTGCTCGTCTCCTAGCTGTTTCTCGTTGGGAGTCTGGTCTTTGGTTAAAAGCTCTACCATCAAATGCATTAGGCACGCTGTTAGACAACAGCACATTCCGTATAGCCATTTCACTACGTATCGTTGCTCCATGCATCGTTCCACAACGATGCATATGCGGCGATAGTGTAGATAGCTTGGGTCACCACGGGCTATCATGTATCAGCAGCGCTGGCCGTTTAGCTCGTCATGGCACTTTAAACGATGTCATCCGTCGAGCTTTTGGAACCGCGAATATCCCGGCAGCCTTGGAGCCATCCGGCCTTTTACGGGACAATGGTAAAAGGCCTGACGGGATGACACTTATTCCCTGGAAGATGGGGCGGCCATTAGTGTGGGATGCCACCTGTGTGGATACTTTGGCATCGTCTCATCTTCCAGAGACTTTTCCGAGTGCTGGTGGTGGTGCTATGACGGCTGAATCACACAAACGGCGCAAATATTCTAACCTTGACAGAGGTTGCTTATTTGTGCCATTCGGAGTAGAGACCATGGGCCCCTGGGGACCCAGTGCTATCGAAATCTATAAAGATTTAGCGGGGAAGCTTGTAGAGGCTACACGTGACCAAAATGCTGGTTTTTACCTTGGCTAAAGGATTAGACTTGCTGTCCAGCGAGGTAATGCCGCTAATATTTTGGGCACGATACCGATTGTAGAATGTCACTTGAATGAGCTTTAGTCCTCTTTGTCTAAGGTTAATTCAAGTGATTTTTTATTTACATTTATTTTTATTATATTAGGATAAGTTTAGTTTGTATTATCTTTGTATATAAAATATCTGTTAATTTTAAATTGTTCAATACACATATATATATCAGAGTTCAGTTGTCTCATATTAACAAAACATTGATAGCTTAGCGTTAAAACCAAGGAATGCAAAGACCGTGATATCGAGTTCGACCCCGAGTCCAAGGTTCAGACCACGCACGGCACACACCTCTGAATTTTCGAGATTTTTTGAAATTATGTGTGTACAATTTTATCACTGCTCGGTGTAGGAAAACATCGTGAGAAAACCTGCTTGAGAGATTTTTTCGACGGCTTGTGAAGTCTGCCGACCCGCATGGGGCCAGCGTTGTAGACTATGGCCTATTTCCTCTTACCATGAGAGGAGACCCGTGCCAATGGTGGGACAGAAAAAGGTGTTGAAAAAAAAAATATATAATAATAAAATTGAAAAACCAAACCAATTTATAATGCTTTTTGTCTCGTTTTATTTAAATGCCAGGTGAATACATTTTCCATATTCGCGTCTGATTTAATATGGCATCGTTAATTTTATATGCACGTATACATACATATAAATATATACGACATCACGTATCATTTCATTCATTACAATTCATTACTCGCGGACAAAAAGTGGAATTATCCACGGGACAATAGGTCGGTGTTGGACTCGGGTAACTGGTCGAACTTACTAGTGATGGGACTTACTCCATTCAAATAATTGAAAATAATAATATAGGTATGTTTTTTTTTTGCTTTTGAGAGCAAGGTCTTCAATGGGTTTTAAGTTTATAATACCAAGGAAGTGATAAATAGTACCTGTGTAATATAGACGAAGCTCTAAAAAGCCCATCTGTTTAATGAGAATTCTTGGCCAACTCTGGGACTATATGGGATTTAAAGATGACGAGACTGTGACTCAAATTCACAACTTAACAAAACAGGCTATAACACAAAATTCAACTGAAAAATTTGGTTATAAATTTCTTATACATTGTATAAAGTATAAAGATATCGCCTTTCTAACATATTAAATGCGAAAGTTTATGAATATGTTTAGATAACTCGACGATGATACCTAAATGACTTAGAAAATTTAGTAGGTAGAGAGATGACATTGGATAGATGTCTATCTGGATGCTTTTATTTCGATAAATGTGTAAAATTATTCTTGTAGGACTGTTATTTTTGGTCTACAGACATCTTATATAAATAAATGATGGCTGGGATAAATGCAGAGCATTTTTTATTCCGTAAAAGAATTGCTGTGGAATACGCTTAAACGATTTATACAATTGAATTATGAAGTTGACGTAGACGAACTTACGGAATAGGCTAGTAATAATAATACGCCTTTTACAATATTTTAAGTTTTAGAAATACGGCCACATACGGGTATATCAAATACGTGTAAGTTTGAGCTCGTTTACTGTATCTTTGAATAAAAATATGTGACTGAAAATAGCGATTTGTGTAAACTTTTGTACTCGTGAACTATGAATACAATAAATAATAAATAAATAAATATTCACGGACACTTTCACACAACGTCCTCTGGTCCCAACCTAAGCTTAATGCTTGTGCTATGGGTACCAGATTACGGATATAATACATATACTACTTTTTTTTGTAAATATATACATATAATGGATAGAAAACACCCAGACGCAGTACGTACAGTAGTCTTGAGTGGGAATCGAACCCACGACCTCGTGCACTGAAGTCGGTTACACTACCGACTACGCCACGAGGCCCGTCAATATATCAACACTCCATTTTTTCCTTAACAATAATAACGCACTACATCCATCCATCCATCCATCCATCAGCCTTTTAAAGTCCACTGCTGGACATAGGCCTCCCCAAGAATGGGGGATAGTGCCGTAATCGCCACACTTGGCAGGCGGGTTAGTGATCGCAGTGGATGTTGTTAATACTCGAAGGAGTGCTGCTGCCCACTTCCCCGGTATTCCCTCAGTCGGCTCTTATGACTCCCATGGGTGGAAAGGGGTGGGACAATTCTAAAGCCGGCTGCACACGGCATACGCACTACATAGTAATATTGTATTTACACGAGGAACACATATGTACATTGTACTATATCTGAAACAAGAATTGTAAAATTCTTTAATAGTTATGCAAAACAATACATCGAACTTTTAAAAGCGAATTTTCGTGCATTATGAAAGTGCATTAATTCGACTAAAATGACGTACTTACATTAGTAAGTCGGGTACATCACTACGGCTAGTGTCGCCGTCGCAAACGCTCGTATGAATTGCCTGTCGCCTCTATCCGTCCGTGTTTCTTTGCCATTTGAGTTCAATCAAGGATTTAAAGCGCTGGATAAGATTTTTTATAATCACGACCTTTATTTATTTCTAGCTAAGCTGAAGAACCTAACAAGGTTTAGATTTTAGTGACTGCTGAATTAAGAGACTTACAAAGTATAGTCTAAACAAAAGACTTACAACGAATAGTTATATATAAATCATCATAGTACAGGGGGAGACCCAGACTCACCTACCTAGACCAAATCGGTCATGTATTGAAGGAAGGTGGAGTCAGGAGTCTTCGAAATCGGCAAGCATGTATGAAGAGAATGTTGAGGAAGCGAGAGATGTATGCAAGAATAGAGCGTTTTGGCACTCTGTTCTCTCTGCCTACCCCACAGAGGAGATAGCGTGATGATAAGTATTTCACAGTAGTTAATCCTTATAAATTAAGTTTCTTATCCAGTATTCAAAGTCCACGATCCGGGTAGTATTTTTGTACGTCGTTTGAAAGAAGTTACCTACTATAAATGAAGGCGAGTTTTATTTTTGTTTTGTATTCGCTAACAACTGCTACTTACACTGTGGAGTTGAATCGAGTTACACGTTTTGTTTGTACTTAAATAATAAACGACGAATATTTACTGTCTTATGTTTTAATATTTTAATACGTCCATGGTTTTAGTACAGCCAATTTTTTTTGCCTGGAAAAGTTTCTGACATCTGAACAGGGGGTATAGAATGTATCTTACTAAATCGTATCGATATCGCATCGTATCATTGTGATTGGTTGAGCGATCACAGTGATTGGCTGAGGGATTATGGCGACATCATGCGTCGATTTCTCTACCAACCACAAGCGAGACGATACGATGTCGATACTATTTAGTGAGTTACATTCTACGGGGCATGGGGGGTTAGACGGAATCTCATATCTCACTATCGACATCGTATCGTCTCGCTTGTGATTGGTAGAGAAACCGACGCGTGATGTCTCAATAATCCGTTGGCCAATCACGGTGATCTCTTAACCAATCACAGTAATCACGATATGATGTCGGTTGTGAGATATGAGATTCCGTCTAACCATCCACGTTTGATCATTTCTGTAGCGTTATTGGGCACAGGCTTTTCTTAAAAAATAAGGGAACTAATTCATAGTCCACGGCAACGAACTGGATCCCTATATGGGGACTTTGGGGTCTTTCTGACTATTACATAGTATTATTTTAAAAAACAGCTTAAGCTTTATAAATGCTTACGTACATGTTAAAATCATAACTCTCCATATTCGGGTAAAAATATACTTTCCAAAGCAAGCAAAAGTTTTGTATTTAATTAGTCTTGTTTTATAAAAATCTGTTCAGTAGCTTTTGCGTGATGTGCAAACAAACAGACATAAATTATAAAAACAGTGTTTTGTGTTCAGAGACATCAAAATACGAGAGAGACGTCATAAATATCTTGAATGGGCTGTCCATTTATCACAGCTCTGTTACAGCTTAATAAACTAATAGCCTTTACCCGCGAAAACAAAAAAATGCGCATCAAAATCCGCTCAGTAGTTTTTGTGTGATGCGCAAACAAACAAACAGACAAACAATCTAAAAAAAATCGTTTTGTGTTTAGACACGCCTATATAGTGCCTAACACAGTCATTTTTTCTCAAATATCTTAAATGTACAGACATAGCTCTGTTACAGTTCCATAATAGTATAGACTAGAATTTTCCTGCGGATTCGCCGCAGCTAGCGCTTTTCAGGTTGTGTTTCAGGTTCACGGTGTAGTTGCATAAAAAAATAAAACGTATACAAGTTCTTAAGTGCAGTCAAAAGCTTTCAAACAAAAAAAAACATCAAAATCCGTGGCGTAATTTTTGCGTGATGTGCGAAAAAACATACACACAAAAACTCTAAAAAAAAGATTGTGGTCAGGAGTCGTAAGAGCCGACTGAGGGAATACCGGAGGAGTGGGCAGCAGCACTCCTTCGAGTATTAAGAACATCTACTGCGATAACCAACCCGCATGCTAAAAGTGGCGATTACGGCACTATCCCCCATTCTTGGGGAGGCCTATGTCCAGCAGTGGACGATAAAAGGCTGATGGATGGATGGATGGTGAGAGACGCTTAGATACCCTAATGATTTTTTTTTTCTCAAATATCTTAAATGCAACAGACACAGCTTTGTTACAGCTTTATAATAATACGAGTACTAGCTGACCCGGTGAACTTCGTACCGCCATATATGTATTTTTTCATGAATAAATATTGCAATTATAAATTGAGATATAAATCGGTTCAGTAGTTTCGGAGTTCATCCCGGACAAACATCGTGACACTGGAATTATTATATAATATACTAGCTGACCTGGCGAACTTCATACCGCCATATACTTTTTCATAATTCAATATTGCAATTATAAATTGAGATATAAAGTAGGTATCCTATCTCTTAAGTTGCAACAAAACACACATTTAAAAAAAGAAAAGTTAAAATCGGTTCAGTAGTAGCTGGCGGGCCACTGGAACCATGTTACATTCCTTCAGTGGTGATTCGAAGCACCCTGCAATAAATTTTGGGATTTTGGGGGAGAGAAGAGAATTTGGGGGAAAAGCTATCAAGATAATTATAGAAGAAAAGTCTGTTTGCTTTTTTACTTTTTTTTTCATCCCACGTAACAGTTTTGATATTATATACTACTCTGTCAAGAAAGTACCGAGAAAAGATCAATATTACACAAAATTTATGTTATTCATCCAAATTTATCTTATCACCTTCAAAGTATGCTCCTTCAGAAACGATAGACTTACGTCAACGAATAATCCAGTCATCAAAACATTTTTTAAACGCTGTTTCCGGAATTGGGTTCAGTTCTCGCCGCGAATTCTCCTTTATGTCTTCTACCGATTGAAAACGGGTGCCACGAAGTGGTAATTTGAGTTTAGGAAAAAGAGAGAAGTCGGCTCGAGCCTATCTGGTGAATATGGTGGTTGCTCGATGGTATTTGTTGAGTGTTTGGACAAAAATTAATTCACAATGATGGCCTTGTGCGAAGGCGCATTATCGTGGTACAAAATCCAAGAATTTTCTTTCCACAAATCTGGCCTTTTTCGTCGAATTTGCTCTCTTAAACGCCACATAACGCTCAAATAATATTCTTCATGTACCGTTTGACCTTCTGGCAAGAATTCCGAGTGCACAACATCGCGATAGGCAAAGAAAACAGTCAACATGACTTTGACTTTTGATCAACTTTAGCGTGTTTTTTCGGTTTCTGTTCAGTTGGAAGTCGCCACTCCGAAGCTTGTTGACTAGTTTGCATGTCTAACTTGTAAACCTACGTCCCCTCACCAGTAACAATGCGTTTCATGAATGTTGGGTCGGAATTGACTCGTTCTAGCATGTCCTCAGCGACTCTCATGCGATTGAGTTTTTGGAGAAAATTCAGGTCTTTTGGGACTAGCCGAGCGGAAACATATTTATTTAAAATGGTACGGATCGACTCCTGAGATACAGAAAGTTCGGCGGCTATCTCTCTTAAAGTTGAATGAGGATTTTCAGTCACTATTTCCTTCACTTTTGCAATGTTAACTTCAGTTGCAGACGTTGATGGCCTACCAGAGCGAGGCAAATCTTCCATCACATCTCGACCGCTTTTAAACGCTTTGCACCACTCTAAGCACGTGTTTTTGATAAAGTCGATTCACCGTAAGCCTTTTGTAACATTTTCAGTGACTCCAAACACGAAATTCCATTGGCGATGCAAAATTTAAGACAAACTCTTTGTTCGATGTTTTTGTCCATTATGAGATCCGCAATACACGCTAGATATGATATAACTAAAAACAGCACTGTATTTAATATAATTAACAGATGTAACTCAAACTCCGCGCCAAAATGGATAAGAGTTGTGCCAATCTAACAACAACAAAAAAAAACAAAAATATTAATTTAAAACCATAAACAAATCATCCATTCCCAATACTTTCTTGACTGAATGTATAATAGATGTGTATTAAGTATCTAATAGATAATAAATTGTTTATTGTATAAATTGCTGTTGTGTGGGCCCGGCTTTAGAATTGTCCCACCCCTCTCCACCCATGGGAGTTGTAAGAGCCGACTGAGGGAATACCGGAGGAGTGGGCAGCAGCACTCCTTCGAGTATTAACAAAATCCACTGCGATCGCCAACCCGCCTGCCAAGCGTGGCAATTACGGCACTATCACCCATTCTTGGGGAGGCCTATGTCCAGCAGTGGACGTTAAGAGGCTGATGGATGGATGGAATAAATTGTTTCACAAATTAACACTGCCAGGTGAAGGAAGGCGTTGTGAGGAAACTGAGAGACGGCTTGTAAAGTCTGTGGCCTAGTAGTCTCTGCTGTGGCCCAAATCCCCCTAACTCTGGGATGTAAAAAAAACATGACTCATGCGCTGTTAATCTTAGAACATGATAAAAGCCGAGCCTGCTCAATCCAGCCTGAGTTGTACAGTCGAGTATAATCGATGCAGAAAATATGCCGACTCGGTGTTTGGCTTCCTCGCTATTGCGCTATCGACCCGACGCGACGATGTGATGACACAAACACTTCTGATGTGCACTGTACACGGGAATTATGTCTACCGAACCAGGATGAGTCGGGAAATATTGGATTAGCATTACGGTGGAAACTCGACTAAAATTATTTATATATTTAAAATTAAAAGAAAAAATATATGAAATGGGTTGCTTCTAACATTTTTTATTAGGCTTCGCCGCATCCAAAAGCTAGCTTTTAGTTTTTTTTTTCCATAAACTACGAGTAGGCTTAACGCTTGTGCTACGGGTGCCAGATTACGGATATAATACATATATTACTTTTTTTGTAAATACATACATATAATAGATAGAAAACACCCTGGCGCAGTAAAAATATCTGTGTTCATCACACAAATAATTGTCCTGAGTGGGAATCGAACCCACGACCTCATGCACGGAAGTCGGTTACACTACCGACTACGCCACGAGGCCCGTCCTACACCATGCACTGAGGAATAATCTTTGTACCGAAGGTGACTTTACAAACATACAATTCCACGGACACAAAGTACACCCAGACTCAGAACAACTATTTGTGGATCACAAAGAGTTGTCCTGTGTGGGAATCGAACCCGCAACACTCGAGCGTGAGGCCAGCATCTAAACCACTCCGCCACTTGTGCAGTTTTTAGGTTATATCTCAGGTCATCACATCGTGTACCACTGAAGTAATCCAACACAGTAGCAGTGGCCCGTCAATACAGGCGGAGAGACGGCACACGGCGGGTTTCTTTAGTGGGTGCGGGCCCCACACTACCCTGTTTGTTGCCCCGAACGAAGGTGTGTGCGGTTAGGAACATATTTTAGGCCTAAAAAAAGGTCATCACATCGGGTACCCGAGTAGTAGCAGGTTAAAATGTTTAGCAGTTTTTAAGGTTAGTTAAAACCTATCAAAACTGTTCAGTAGTTTTTTCGTGATGCCTAGACAAACATACAAACAAACAAAAATTCTAAAACAAAATGTTTTGTTTTCAGAAACGCCCAAATAGCTTAATTATATGATATGTACAGACATAGCTCTGTTACAAATTTATATAGATATATACTATAGATACAGAACGGACTAACTTTCAGGTGAAATATGGGATTTTGGCTTAGTCCTTCGGGAATAAACGGCTTATGAAGTCTGCCAAGCCGCACAGGGCCAGCGTGGTGGACTATAGCCTGGAGTAAATCAAATAAATATTTAATTATATAATAGATATAATACATATTAAAGTTCTTATATAAAATATCCATACTGCCATAGAGACATTACCACTCATTTACCCCTCCTATTGGTTCTCAGTCCTATGAATCATATATAAGATCACGCCTGTATTCCCCGAAGGGGTAGGTATAGGTGTATTACACACCCACGGTTCACCAGTATGTTTAAGTCCCACGTAATAGTGGGCTAGCCTATTGCCGTCGACCGGGCACATTTCCAAACTCCGAGCTGCTACTGACAATTTTTCTTTTTACGTAAAAGCTCAATAACGCTGCTCGACCCGGGGATCAAACCCGAGGTCTTATGATCAGCAGTCGCTCACACTACCGCTGCACCACAGAGGCAATTAAATGATTTTACAAAATATTCCATTAGGAGTATTGCATAAGGAGGTGGTAGATATAATTAGGTACATTTTCAAATCCTTGAAAAAAAAAAAGTAATCCCATATAAACTTCCACCATTGCTTACCTTCTATTAAAGTTTGAAAATCCAAAATCCCTGAAATACGGCATTGTCTAAGCCCTCGATTATTATTACGCCTCGAGCATCATATGTGGGTAGATGTGCTCGTACCGTGGCGTGGGTGATCAATGTGTTGTGAAATTCAGCTGGTGGGCCTGAGTGAATAATCTGAGAGGCTGTTGGAAAGTGCAAACACCTCGTCAAATAACACAAAATCTTTATAAACCTAAAATTCTAAAATTGTTCAAACCCAATTCCATATTAAATAAGTAAAAAAGTCACCTATACTTAACTTAAAATATACCCCATCAATTGAGTACTAACAACCTTCATACACGAATATCGATATTATTATGAACTTGGATCGCGTTACAACTAGAGTTAATATTCGAATCGGCATACTCTTATAACTTCAAGCGAATATACCACCAAATTCCATATACCTTTCTTTCGAACTGAAATAAACCTTAAAAGCTTCGAGATAAGAAGTTACTGAGTGTCAAGATATATTTGCCTCCCGATAGGTTCGCTTGGGAAATTATGATAATGTATATCGTTTTCATAGTTGTCAGCTATTTTGTCAGATAAACGGCATTTGTGTGGTTCGGGGCCGGGTACAGGTATCTTTGACTGCGGGAATTAATGCGGTTAGTTCACACATTTTATATTAAAAAAAATCGTTTTTGGATGATGGCACTACCAAAGCCTATCATCCATCAGCCTTTCATCGTCCACTGCTGCACATAGACCTCTCCGTAATGGGGGTTTTACCATAATCGCCACGCTTATAATCAATAAATTTAAAAAAATATTATTGTATAAAAAAATATCATTTTTTTTGCGTTGTACACGTACAATTACTATATTCCATAAACAATTTGGGAAGTTTGGTAGGAATAGAATGTAGAAAATGGATAAATTTGGAAAATGGAATCAGAGGAATATGGAATATACAAGGATGGAATTCTATTATAAATATATCTATATGTATAATACAATTATGATTTAAATAATAGACATATTATGTCATTATACAAAGATATTATTACATAAAACAATTTCATTGGCCGTGTGTGGCCGGCTTTACAATTGTTCCACCCCTCTCTACCCACGGGAGTCGTAAGAGCCGACTGAGGGAATTCCGGGGGAGTGGGCAGCAGCACTCCCTCGAGTATTAACAACATCCACTGCGATCGCCAACCCGCCTGCCAAGCGTGGCGATTACGGCATTACCTCCCATGACGGGACCGCTCGTTGTGGCGTTCTCTTGGGGAGGCCTATGTCCAGCAGTGGACGTTGAAAGGCTGATGGATGGATGAATTACATAAAACAAAGGAAGCTATACATTGGTATATAAAAGGATTTAAAGTATAAAGGGGAGTATGAATATTAGTAGGTAGAGGAACTTTGAGAGAGATTAATAACAAAAAAATTGTTAGCTAGAGGTTTTAACTGTTTGTTATATAAAAAAAAATACTAATAATAATATATAACATAGGCAGTCATGAGAAATGCTGACAGAAGTGAAAGCTTAAAAAAGCTATTGCTATGTTATAAAAGTTTTTATGTATCGGAATATACTACTCTGTCAAGAAAGTATCGGGAACAGAACAATAATACACAAAATTTTTGTTATTCATCCAAATTTATTTTATCACCTTCAAAGTATGCTCCTTCAGAAACGATAGACTTACGCCAACGAATAATCCAATCATAAAAACATTTTTTAAACGCTGTTTCCGGCATTGAGTTCAGTTCTCGCCGCGAATTCTCCTTTATGTCTTCTACCGATTGAAAACGGGTGCCACGAAGTGGTAATTTGAGTTTAAGAAAAAGAAAGAAGTCGGCTGGAGCCATATTTGGTGAATATGGTGATTGCTCGATGGTATTTGTTGAGTGTTTGGACAAAAATTCGCAAAAGGCGCATTATCGTGGTGCAAAATCCAAGAATTTTCTTTCTACAAATCTAGCCTTTTTCGTCGAATTTGCTCTCTTAAACGCCGCATAACGCTCAAATAATATTCTTTATTTACCGTTTGACTTTCTGGCAAGAATTCCGAGTGCACAACACCGCGATAGGCAAAGAAAACAGTCAACTTGTGAATGACTTTGACTTTTGATCGACATTGGCGTGGTTTTTTCGGTTTCAGTTCATTTGGAAGTCGCACGATGTTTTTGTCCATTATGAAATTTGCAATACATACTAGATATGATATAACTAAAAACAGCACTGTATTTAATATAAATAACAGATGCAACTCAAACTCCGCGCCAAAATGGATAACAGTTGTGCCAATCTAACAACAACAAAAAATACTAAAATTTGAATTTGGAACCATAAACAAATCATCCATTCCCAATACTTTCTTGGCTGAATGTATAATGTTCCTGCGCTTGATGCTATCCTAGATGGTGCTGAGGGTGGACGGACCGGGGAACGTTCGCTGATACCCCAAATAATTGACGAGAGATTGAGATCTTGTGGGATAGCCATATTTGCATAGATCATCGCGTTTACTTGATTTTCTACTATCCCGACGTTTCGAATACTTTACAGCATTCATGATCACGGTTGGACTTAGATGGTAGACGTTCAAGGCGATTATTGTTTCGACGGTAGCATCTACCCACAGATATATGATTATACAAAAGATGGTTTATTTATTTTACCACACATAACATTTGTTTAGAAACACAATTAAAATCCATCCATCCATCAGCCTTCCAACGTCCACTGCTGGACATAGGCCTCCCCAAGAGAACGCCACAATGAGCGGTCCCGTCATGGGGGATAATACCGTAATCGCCACGCTTGGCAGACGGGTTGGCGATCGCAGTGGATGTTGTTAATCGTCTCGAGGGAGTGCTGCTGCCCACTTCCTAAGTATTCCCTCAATCGGCTCTTATGACTCTCGTGAGTAGAGAGTGGGACAATTCTAAAGCCGGCCCCACACGGCATAGAATTAAAATATCTGCTTTAAAATTTTTAGATTTACAATGTATGAGATTTTAAGCTAGTATATTAAAATGAGTATAATACACGTACTCCTCTTTATATTGAAAAAACATTCGCGTAAATATTAGGAACAATCACTAAACAATAAAATAACATTCCTAATTATTTATATATAGTTTTCTTTTTTGGATTCATTCAAAAAGTAACTTTGAAAGGAACACTTTTAATATATCCTCGTAAGTTCTGAATAAAAGAAAGTCGATATATCAACGGAGACAAATAGTGAGGGTGGCGTGCTGGGAGACCATTTGCTTCTTCTATTCAAAGGTTTTTACTCTTTTTAGCGCCAGACATTGCCCGTAGGTGTCGCCTTACTAACGCTGACATTGATTCACTACCATGCTTTTGTGCCAGTAAGTATAATTAAATAAGAAAGTAAAGTTAATTTTGCAATTCTATAACCTGTGCTCGTAGCTTAGTTGTGCATTTGCAGTTCAAACAAACTGCAAGGTTAATCAACTTTTGCTAGCTTGACTCCAACAAAAAGCTTTTGTCCGTGTGGTGACGGACTGAGAATAGAAGTGTCACCACCCCATTCTTTCCCACGGGTGTCGTATGAGGCGACTAAGGGAAGTAAGCAATTGTTATCCATTTCATGCTGGTGGTAGGGCTGGGTACCAAGTGGGAGCAAATGAGTAACTGGGTATCGGGCTCGAGCGAGTTGGTGCCACCATCTCCCGTGTGGCTGGCCATGAATCACATCGTTGCGTTTTGGCTGTAGCAGGAGATAGCCGTTTATTCTTTCATTTCATATGTATGAAATGAAATGGTGAGTAGCGGCTTGACATTACTCTCGGTATAGTCCATGAGCGACAGTTACCATTTACCATCAGATGGGCCGTAGCTCGTCTGCCACTACAAGCAACAAATAAAAAAAAAGCTTGGGCCAAGGCTATGGAACCAATGAAGTAATGTAACATAGTTCCAGTGGCCCGCCAATAAAGGCGGAGAGACAGCACACGGTGTGTTTATTTAGTGAGTGAGGGCCCCACACTACCCTGTTCGTTGGCCCGAACGACAGGGTGTGCGGTTAGGAACATTTTTTTCGGTTTTGTAAGTGGTTACCGTAGCCTATAGACGCTAGCAACACCAGAGGCATCAGTCAAGCGTCGCCTTCTCCAAGGAAAGGGATAGAAGGTGTATAGCAAGGATAATAAGGAGAGGATAGGGCGGAGGTTTGGGCCTCCGGCGCTCTCACTCACCATACGAAACACAATGGTAGATGTACCTACCGTTGATCTTTTATGAGGTATCTACTCCTCCAATCGAGCCGGCCCATTTCTTTGGGATAAGCAAGGCTCAATCACTAGAAAGTTAAATTATAACGGGAAATAGCCTTCATTAATTTTCCATACGTGAACTGAAACGATCTGCAGCAGCTTTTGTCAGTATAAGATGTAACAATACGTGATTTAAAACGGCTTGCAAGTGTTTTATATATTTTCAATAAACTTATTTCAGTTCAAAGGAAATAGAAGTTTTAATCCAGCCAAATTGGCGTCTTGTGACATGGCTTGGGAGCTCGTCGCGTCGTTTTCTACTAGGGCCATGAAAATAGCGGCGGAGTTTTGGCCAGAGAAAAGATTGGAAATGCTTTTATATCTAAATTAGATATGGAGTCTTAATTATTACAGTCAACATACAACTTAGCGTGATAATATGCTGTAAATACAACGCTGGATATACAGCCACAGGTCAGCCTACCTGATGGTAAGCGATACTTGCCGCTCGTAAACTACTTAGACCAATCCGCTACTACTTCGGAATGAAGATAAACTTAAAATTGAAAAGTCTCCGTTTTGCTTCATCCTCCGATCTTCATCATAAGACCCTGTTCACAGTTTATCTATAACTTATTAAGACACCCACTTTTGCTGTAAGCTGGTGAAGCAGTTTGGTATTCTGTAAATGAATGTATTGTTGCAGAATCTATTACAACGTACTTTAGAGAACAATAAAGTAACAGAATACAGACTTTTTTTACAATTTTGGTCTTGACCCTTTGCTATCTCACTGCTGGGCATGAGTCTGCTCTCAGATTGAGAGGGATTCAGGCCCACCATGTTGGCTTAGTGTGGGTTGGGAGACTTTACAAAACTGATGCAGGGTTCCTCACAATGTTTTCCTACATCGAGCAGTTATAATTTGTAAAAATATAGAAACATATTCTCGAAAAATCTCGAAAAGTCAAAGGTGTGTGCCCTGATCTTGGACTGGGGATGAAAGTCGATAAAATACTTGATCAAAGCTGGTCAGTCGTTTGGAAGTTATGAGGCAAGAGGCAGATACACACATACATACGTTAAACTTATAACACCGCTCCGTTTGCGTCGGAAAATATATTTCTGATCGCTGGTTTAGTTACCCCAAATTCGCCAATGTGCGCTCTTTCAAACCGTGTGAATCGACGTTAATTGTACACAAATTGTGTTTTGTCTGCTCTAATACAGTGTTTATAAAGGTAAGTCGTTAGCAGAAAGGTAATAATGTGAAATGAATGAGAAACTAAACTGTACAGTGTGAAAGGCTTAGTGTGAAGTACAGTCATCAGTTTTTTCTTGTCCAATTGAATTTTGTCGAATTATTTCCTAATGATTTTATTCTGACTGCACAGATGGTGCAGTTGTTTATATGATAATAAACAAAATGGTCTCGAGTTGCTCCTCATTCGTGTTATGTCAAAATGATTTAACACGAATGAGGAGCAAATCAAGACTTATAAGAATTATATTAAACTGTAATAAATTGGCAATTTAAAAAGTGATCCATGAGATTCTTGCCGGGTTCTTCTCATGAAAGGCTTTACTACGAAATCCGGCTGCTTGTGGCTTTGCAATCGCCACTTTGTTGTTGCGGATGCACTCGCCACAGGCCCTCCTGTTAATTATTAGTGTTCTTGACGATTTTAAGTGCTATATAATAAGCCTATAAAATAAAGATATATATTTTTAATTTAATTTGAATATGCGAACCAATTGGTGAGGCGGGAAAAAATGTGCCTAACCACACACCCCATCGTTCAGGGGTAACGAACAGGGTAGTGTGGGGCCCTCACCCACTAAAGAAACCCGCCGTGTACCGTTTATCTGCCTGTATTGGTGGACCACTGGAATTGGCAGACATTACTTCTGTGATCCGCCGGTGTCTCACCCTTTCGGGTACACTATGAGTGACGCTTCCGGTCACCGGATTTATATGCGAAGATGCAAACCGACCGTGTATATTCGATTCCCATACAAATAGCTTTATTAGTTCACTATCTGTATTTTTGTTAATTTATATATTTTTGTTAGTTATATATTTTTGTTAGTTATAGACTACCTTAAGTCTTACGGTACTACTGAAGCAATGTAACATAGTCCCAGTGGCCCGCCAGTAAAGGCGGAGAAACGGCATACGGCGGGTTTATTTAGTGGGTGAGGGCCCCACACTACCCTGATCGTTGGCCCGAACGATGGGGTGTGCAAAAAAATGAACCTAACCGGTACATTTTTACTGCCAAAAAGGTAGTCTAGCAGTTATATATATGAAATAAAAAATTCGTTCGAATCCCGGATGGGGCCAAATCGGGCCAACAAAAAGTTGTATAGTTTATATTCTCAACTAGCTGGACCCCCGACTTAGTCCACGTTAAATTTATTTTCTTTTTTGTGCGGAACTCTAATGCTATATTTTCAAAGTACCTATACTCCCTCATAACATCAGCTAACTGTCAGTGAAAGTCACGTCTAAATTAGTGCAGAAACCTATGTCCAATCGGGACGCTGTGTCCCATTCCAGATTAGGGTAATATCTTCACTGGTCCAATACGGGCTTGCATACTTCACAAGTCGTTAGAAAATTATCAAGATAAAGCCTCTGTGAATAGTCTCTGTGGTGCAGCGGTAGTGTGAGCAACTGTTGGTCATGAGGTCTCGGGTTTGATCCCCGGTTCGGCAGTGTTATCGAACTTTTTCGTACAAAGAAAAATTCTCAGTAGCAGCCCGGAGTTTTGGAAATGGGCCCGGTAGACGGCAATAGGCTCGCCCCCTATTACGTGGGACTTAAACATAGCTGGGGAACCGTGGGTGTGTAATACACCTCTGCCTACCCCTTCGGGGAATACAGGCGTGATGCTATGGTAAAGGTTTCCTCAAGATGCAGTGATAACTTCTGAACGTGTATACCTAATAATACAATTTAGAATATTAAACACAAAGTGAAAAATGTGAAATCGAAAATAACAGTCAGGAGCAGGATTTGAACCTGCATCTTCTGGATACCGTCCAGATGCTTTACCAATTCAGCCATCCTGACAATTGCTCCTGACTGCTAATTTCGATAACACATCATACTTAACGTCTTTGGGTGACGCCTGCGCCATCTGTCGGAAGTGAAGCTGAATTGGTGAAGCTGAATTGATAAAGCATCTGGACGGTATCCAGAAGATGCAGGTTCAAATCCTGCTCCTGACTGTTATTTTCGATTTCACATTTTTCACTTTGTGTTTAATGTATAGTGCTAAGCATGACAAATGCTAAAAATTTATATAAAAAATATCTAAACAATTTAGAATAGTTAGAAGGTGTGCTATATTTTATGAAATCGTGACTTCATACTCGACGCAAACTCGATACCTGTGTCTTGATTCGGTCTTAAGAGTAAGTAGTAATATGCTATCGACATTATGTAGGTACCTATATATTTGGTTGTCTCATTGGTCTAGACGGTAGTGTATGCAACTGCAGATCGATCGATCATAGGTTCGAATTTCGGGTTGAACCAACAAATAGCGCTTTTTTGCCGAGAAATCGGCATTTGGAAGTTGAATAATTTGGAGTTAGAAAGTTTGTGTTGTTTCACTCCCGTGCCTTGGCACATAAAGCCATTGGTCTTGCGGCCTGATCTCTTTCCGTGTGTGCATGTGTGTGTGTGTGTGGTAATGCCATGCCACTAGGTTTTTTACTTATTTTTTAACTTATTGGAAAACATAAGCGGATAAGAAGGATGGAGGATAAGGAGAGGCTTCGACGATCTCACTTACTATACGAAACACAACCAGGAATACCTGCCGTTGTTTCACACTGATCTTCTGTGAGAGGATATTTCCCAGATCGAGCCGGCCCATTTATGTTAGGACAAGCAAGGCTGCACCATTATTGTAAGAGTGATGATTAATAGAGTGAGGGAACAGATAGTGCAATTGTGTTTGTACACACTCGTGCACTGGCTGCCGTGACTTAAATCGGTCTGTAGATTTGTCTTCTAGATCCAACTCTAAAATACCCCATGTAGTTTGGTCTAGTGCGTAAAAATAACTTGATATACTATTACATATTGTGTATCTATATTTATTTCTCATTCAATGTAAAAGACACAACATATAGCATCACGCCTGTATTCCCCGAAGGTTTAGGCAGAGGTGTATAACAGACTCACTATTCGCCAGCTATGTTTAATAGGCGGTGAGCCTATTGCCCTCTACCGGGCACATCACCAAACTCCAGGCTGCTACTAAGAATTTTTATTTTTACGAAAAAGCTTAATAACATTGCCCGACCCGGGGATCGAACCCGAGACCTCATGATCAGCAGTCGCAGTCACTACCGCTGCACCACCGAGGCAGTTATGTACCTATATTTTGTGTTACTATTTTATTTCCACAGTATAGATATATTATATAAAACTGAATTAGACCTTGCTGGGCCGGCTCGATCGGGGAAGTACCACCCGCTCACAAAATCAGCGTGAAACGACGGTAGATGCTCCTAACGTTGTGTTGCGGAGGCCCAAACCCCCTCCCTATCATCTCCTTAATATCCTTCTTACCCCTCTCCTATCTCTTAGCATGGAAATAGCGACGCGCGAGTGATACCTCTAGTGTTGCTAGCGTCTATAGGCTAAGGTAGCTGCTCACCATCAGATGGTCCGTTTCTTTATGTTTGCCACCCACGTATTATAAAAAAAATTGGCATACAAAGAAATTATGTATCGCGACTCTGTCAACGAGTTCCGCACTCAGCATAATGCTATGATATGTGAATATAACACAGCAATGTTAGAATTTTTAAACAAATATTTTAAGTCGTAAAATTTAAATGTGTATTAATTAACGAGTATTGCTTCAGGCGCCTTACTAAGCAAATAAAACCTTCACAGACTTTGCAAGTTCCGTCAAAATACAAGAAACGTTCGCAGTATAAACAACAGACAATGCGCTTTCTAATTTATTAAACTGACTACGAGATGTACAAAACTTCGCTGTCACGTTCCGCTTAGCTTACTGTTTCGTAGTAATTCATTTCTGTTTACATGTTCTTTGAGAATTTCACTCGTAAACAGATCTTTAAGTTAAGAAATAAAACTTATTTTACACGGACTTCAACTTGTAATTCCACATTAAGAAATAGTTTTCTATAGCATCATAGCATCACGCCTGTATTCTCTAAAGGGGTAGGCAAAGGTGTATTACACAACCACGGTTCGCCAGCTATATTTAAGTCCCACCGCTGTACCACAGAGGTAGTTTTAGCAGTTTCCTCGCCAACATTAGCGTTTATATTTAAAGTATTCAAAACGTCGGGATAGTTGTAATTAACTTATCATGAAAGATTCAATGAAATGAGTTTTATTTTATGCCTAGTTCCAGCCCGCGAGTCCGTCGAAGTGCACTCCAGAATATAAGTACTTACATCATACTATCTAAAGAAAATATCGTTATACCACGAAAACAAAAAAAAAAACAAATTTACTTTTGCATACCTATACAATATAGTAAATTCTTTGATTATAATTATGTCAGGTACATAATCAAAGAGTAAATTATTGGTAATTAATAAATTTTCTAGTTTCACGAAGTTCTGGATATCTTACAATGTCATTATAATATCATCTATATCTTTTCAAAAGTGACTGAAGTAATGTCACAGTTGCAATACAGGCGGAGAGATGGCATACGGCGGGTTTATGTAGTGGGTGAGGGTCCTACTCTGTTCGACGAGGTGTGTGGTTAGGTATTTTTTTATCCCGTCGTAACAAAAAAAGGTTTCTAAATGATAATTTCATTTTGAGTGTCATAAACTTTTATCAGTTATTACGAGAATCGAAAATTGTCATTTTGAAGTGAGAGCGTATGTTGAAGTTCTACTTACTAACCCTGAGAGCGCTGAAGTCGATTCTCTTTCAGGATAACCATGGTCAAGTTAGAATCCCACACTGAGGTAGTGTGTGGTTTAGTCCACGCTATATTACATCCGCATTATTGCATTTTTTATGACAACGCTACTTCGCAGTGTCATATTTCACGTGACCGGATTTGTTTGTTGCAATATTTATTCAAATGCATTAGTGAGATTAGTACGTTTTGTATTTATTTATTTAAGATCCCAGGGAGACCATCATACGATATAACATATTAATTGAATTAGGTATGCTTGATATTTCTCTACGTGATTGAATCCGTAATACGGAGATCCGTAGTAGAAGGGTAGTGACAGAAATGGTCTAACGGGTTGGCGTGCTGAATGGCAATAAGCAGGCTTCATAGTATATATAGTTGTTGGGGAAAAAAGGTTCTTGAGTGGTGTCCACGTATTGAACGGGGTAGCGCAGCACAGCCTCCCTTAAGATGGACCGACGATGTGGTTAAAGCAGGGAGCCGTTGGATGCAGTCAGCACATGACCGCCCGTTGTGTCGCTGTCTTGGGGAGACTTGTGTCCAGCAGTGGATCTCAACAGGGTGATGGATGGATTATGATGGAAATTTGTGATGAAGAATAACCAATTATCCACAGATTATCAATTCCAGCTAGCAATAGCAAGCATTATCCAGGAACTCATTTGAATTCTTAGTATAATATTTTATTTATTTGTCTATTTAAATTTAGAATGACCGTGTTCTATCCCTGACTCTCGAGCATGCAAGTTTACTTCATTCGCACTAAGATGTCTTTTTTTTTTTAAAGAATTTTATTATATCCATAGAATGCGTAGTGTCAGCGACCTCTCGTGTCGAGAGGTTTAACTTACGTTACTATATCTATGGTTTAACCCCTGTTTTTTGCCATGGTTGGCAAAAATTTACCTAACCACACACCCCGTGCTTCGGGGCAACGAACAGGGTAGTGTGGGGCCCTCGCCAAATAAATAAACCCGCGTTGAACCGTCTCTCCGTCTGTATGTGCGGACCACTGGAACTATGTTACATTACGTCACCCCTAAACCAGAAAATACTAATTTTAGTTATTTCTTTTATTTAGTTTTGGTCTTGCATTCTCGGTCTTGGGGTCTTCAGTAAAGTCAAATATTAACTTTTTGAAGAAAAACATAAATATACTTATCATCACGCCATCTCCCTTGCGGGGTAAGTAGAGAGAAAAAGCTTTATTCATGTATACATTTCTCGCTTCCTCAACATTCATAAAATTCTCTTCGTAAACGCTCCCCGCTTTCGGAGACCCCTGACTCCAACTTCCGCAAATACATGACCGATTTGGTCTAGGTAGGTGAGACTCCCACTGAAGGAATGTAATATCGTTTCGGTGGCTCGCTAATAAAAGCGGAGAGACGGCACACGGCGGGTTTCTTTAGTGGGTGAGGGCCCCACACTATCCTGTTCGTTACCCCGAACGATGGGGTGTGCGGTTAGGAACATTTCATGCCGCCTTAGCAAAAAGAAAGGTAGCTGAGACTCGGTCTCCCTGTACCTACATCCTTCCACTTTCGTATTATATATATTGTTAAACAGTCGCTCGTCCGGCATTCTTTTCACATGTCTGAACCATCGGAGCATTTCCTTTCGCAATTTTACACCAATATTCTCTTTCAAAAGAATACAGTACGTATATAATTAAAGATGCAGACTCTGAAATTGGTAATTTTAATGGTAATTTTCATTTGAAATTTACCATTATGAAACTAAATAAGTATCACGTACAGAATATTGCCGTAGCGTAAAACAATATAGTTTTTGAATAGACCTGTGTAACAATGCTTGGGTAGTTAGCGCTTAATTAAACGTTGCTCTGCAGACAATATTTAGATTAGGTACTGTATATAAATAGCTGTGTATTATTGTGTATATAGCCGTGATAGCTGAGTGGGTAAAACTAGGACAGCCAAAACAAAAGTATCGAGTTCAATGTGGCTGAAATTGAGACTGCACTTGTTGGGAATCTTGGGAATAGAAGTTTTATCTTTTATTATGTTCGAGATCGAAACTATCAGCGAATATAATATTAAAATTTAAACTAACTGAAGAAAATCTTTTCGTTTTAACCGTATTTTTTGAAAGCACCAATGAAGCACACACATATGTCGGTTAAACTTTATGCGCGGATTCTATTGGTTAACAAAAAATGTTCTTATATCTCCTCGATGTATGTAAAAAAATTTACTTTACGCCATTACACTTTCTATTTTATTCAAATACGTATCGTTTTATTTTTTCGAACTGAAATCAAAAATACAAACCTCGTTCTTCTTAAATCTAGTGTACATATATATCTAAGTCGGTACAACTATGAATATTTTTTTATACAACAATGTTTATAAACGAGCATACAGGTTCTCTGATGGTAAGTGGTTACCGTAGACGCTAGTAACACCACGGGCGTCATGCTTGCTAACCTCAGGAAAGCAGATAGGAGATGAACAGGAAGAAGAATAATAAGAAGATGAGCAGGTGGTTTGGGTCTCTGGGTGTTCAACGGTTGGTTGCTGATCCTATTCCTATAGCCTACGTTTACAAAAATCAGGTGGGTGGTGGATGTCTACCACTGAAGGAATGTAATATAGTTCCGGTGGCCCGCCAGTAAAGGCGGAGAGACGGCGCACGGCGGGTTTCTTTAGTGGGTGAAGGCCCCACACTACCCTGTTCGTTGCCCCGAACGACGGGGTGTGCGGTTGGGAACATTTTTTCCTGCCTTAAAAAAATAAAAAAGAGGGTGGTACGTGTGTTAAGGAGTGTTCAAGCTTAAGAGTTTTCTTTTGCGTTATTGTGAGGATGTCAATGTGTTAGAAAAAAAAATCATACAATTTTCCAAAATAATTTTAAAGACGAATCATTTAAAATGTACCTACTACCGGGGTAGACGGCAATAGGTTCGCCCTCTTTTACGCGGGACTTAAACATAGCTAGCGAACCGTGAGTGTGTAATACACCTATGCCTACTCCTTCGGGGATACAGGCGTGATACTATGTTCTTTTTCGAGTCATTTAAATACTTAAATATTCAATTTTACGACAATGAAAATGCCGACGAATTCGATAATGCAGCTCGCTACAAAAATGGCACGAAATAATCCTAAAGAAGTACGAGTATAAATTAGTCTGTGGGCGTTATGCATGAGCTTTAATTAATTACGTGACATAAAACTACTTTGTTTACCTATAAAAACCATAGATTTTATTATCAATCCTAGCCTATTGATATGAGAAACGAGTCAGATGTCTGTGTATTCAAAATACCTAATTTATTTCATAGTAGATATAGCGTATGAGGTACAAGTCAGAGCGTGGCCTAATCAAACGGGGTGGTGGGACGCCACCGTACGTTTATATCAAGTTTATACTTTAATATTATTAATTGTATTGTCACGTAATCACTTATTCATTCTTAATCACTTGATGTGAAAACATCTAATGGGAAGGGAGGGTAAAACCAGCTGTTGGCGTGGCGATGTCGCCACGTTAATTTATTTCATTGGTTTTAACGCTATCTGTTGGATAAAGCTTCTAACTAGGAAAGTATAATATCAATCAATAAACCAATAACAGTTTTAATTCGTATATGGATAACGAGAGGCCGGAGGCCGCTTGCCAAGAATTATATAACACTCAAATAATATTTTGAAAAGTGTAAGTAAGTAGGTACCCTAAGCTGATGTGAGAAATGTTTTGGAGTGAGTCAGGCAAAAGAGGTGAACAAATGAAGTCTGCCTCTGGTTATTCCTCTGCGAAATAGGTGTAAGTCTGCGTATAAAGTACACCCTGAGGATTAAAACTTCAATTTAAACAAGGTATAAATAAATGTTTAAGCTGAGATAAAGAAAAGTTAACGCTTAAAAAATGGAGACACTCTTTTTTTTAATAAGCGAAGCTCAAAGGAGTTTTATTCAAAGGGAATGACATTTTATGAAAAGTAATATGTGACAGCAATGCTGTTTAACAAATTCATCTCTAAAGTTTAACTCCAGTTTGTTACTTACTTTATACATTTTTTAATAACTGGCTATTCGGCCTGTCTTCGCCCTAAGTACGCACAACGTGATGACATTTTTGAAGTGATGCAAATTTTAGTTTTATTAAGTTTGAGGTTATAAACCACTTTTAAGAAAAAAAGGAAGTTTTGAAATAAAACTACGTTTACGGAATCGATCGCGTTTACTTGATTTTTATGCTATCCCGACGTTTCGAATACTTTACAGCATTCATGATCACGGGTGGACTTAGATGGTAGATGTCCAAAGCTGATATGATGTTTCAACGGTTTCTCCACAGTAATATGATTACACAAATTTTTGGTTTATTTATTTCAACCCACATCAGACCAGACATCGTCATCCTGCGCGCAGATAAGGGTAACGCTACTGTGGTGATGGACACGTATAATGCCAAAATTGAACACCTTTTAGCGGATGAGTCTACTTATGAAAAGGTTAAAACTGACCCGACCAACTGTACACTAAATAATATGTAAAAGTTACTCAACCAGCACTCCGAAGCATTGAATCTAGATGTAAAAACCCTGGTACCACCTTGTATAAAACCACCTAAATTGTATGGGTTGCCTAAGATACACAAACTGAACGCACCACTACGACCTATTGTAAGCCAGATCGACTCACCTACTTATAAAGTCGCTCAGTTACTGGCAAAAGTTCTCTCACAGCTCCGAGGACACACAGATGCGTTCATAAAAGACTCATACCATTTTGTAAGTGAGATTAAACACCTTTATCTTGCTAACAATGAAACTATGGTGAGTTTTGATGTCCAGTCACTTTTTACCTGCCTACCTGTGGAAGACTGCATCAGAATTGTATTTAAGAAACTATCAGAGAACAACATGCCTATGGAATACGCTGAACTGTTAAAGTACTGCCTCACATCTGGCTACATTATGTGGAATGATGGCTTCTACAAGCAAGTGGACGGAGTGGCCATGGGTTCGCTAGTCTTGCTGACATTTTTATGGAAGACTCCGAGGAGAATGCCCTAAAAACCTCACCTGTGGTCCCACGTTTTTACAAGCGGTATGTGGACGACACTTTCACTATATTACCATCTGATAAAGTAACCGTATTTCTTAACCATCTGAACTCCATTAATCCTAAAATTCAATTCACTATGGAACTGGAGTCAAATAACTCTTTAGCTTTCTTAGATGTTGTGGTAATCCGTAAATCCAACAACACCTTGAGTCATACAGTGTATCGAAAGAAAACTCATACTGGTAAGTACCTGAATGGAGAGTCTCACCACCATCCTTCACAGTTAGCTACCGTGTCTAAATCTTTGTTTCAGAGAGCACAAGGAATCTGTGATGAAGAACACCTGGCTGGGGAGTTGCAGCATGTAAAGAAAGTTTTACATGCTAATAAGCTGCAGGTTCCACGCCGCCGTCACAGAAACCGAGTGAAGCCACCCACAGTTGAGCGCCTCCCTGCAGTCCTGCCCTATGTTAAGGGAGTCACTGACAAGATTGGCTACATTCTCAAGAAAGCTTCAATTAAAACCTACTATAAGCCACTCAAAAGAATTAGTCAATTTTTACCACCAGTCAAGTGCCATATACACTTACAGGATGCAGGAGTGTACAAGCTGAATTGTGATTGTGGTCTCTCCTACATTGGGCAAACAAAGAGATCCATAAGAACTCGGATCAAAGAACACATAGCTGATGTGAAGCACCGTCGCTATACAAAGTCTGCAATTTGTGAGCACACACAGGACCACACCCACCATTACATCAGGTTTGACAAACCTCAAATCCTTGCAAAAGAACATCGATATCGTCCTAGTCCTATACGTGAGGCTATTGAAATTAAGAAACATCCCAATTTCAATAGAGAATACGGCTGGGTCTTACCATCAAGCTGGAATCCTGTGATAGGCCTCACCAAACATAATACAAGAAGGCACACCACAAGATTGCAAGACACAGTTAGCGCTTATTGTGTAGATAAAACCCACAGTAGTGATTAGTTAGTATTTTCCGCATAAATTTAATAATCCATAACAAGTTGTTGCCTACTGAGTTTTCTGGCCGGATCTTTCTCAGTCAGGCCGCGTTCCGATCCGGTGGTAGCTTTTTAGTCTTAGCTTCTATTAAAATCAATATATTTAATAATAGAAACTAATAATCAATATTGTCTTCTTAATGGTAGTTTTTGATTACTTAAAAATTTTAATTAATAGTTTGTGGTAGAATTTTTAAGCACTAAATATAAACAACATTTTAAGACTTAAAGGAGTATTATACTTATTTTATTATACTAGCTTAAAATCTCCTACATTGTAAGCATAAAACTTAGAGTAGATATTTTTAATTGTGTTTCTAAACGAATATTATGTGGGTTGAAATAAATAAACCAAAAATTTGTAAAATCATATTACTGTGGGTAGATGAAACCGTTGAAACAAGATATCGGCTTTGGACATCTACCATCTAAGTCCACCCGTAATCATGAATGCTGTAAAGTATTCGAAACGTCGGGATAGCATAAAAATCAAGTAAACGCGATAGATTCCGTAAACGTAGTTTTATTTCAAAATGTGTGAAATTCGCGTAAATGTTAGAAAGTATTAAAAAAAGGAAGTTTAAAATTCTTAAGTATACGCTTTTTATGATTACTTTCATTTTGTTTAGGTGGTGTAACAGATTGACTTTCAGTAGCGCCTCATTTGGCAACTTTCATAAAGACAAAATATTGACATCTTAAACCATTTTGTAAAAGTACAACAAGCATAAAAGAGAAGTCCCTTGAATATCTAGACATGTAATTAGCCTATGCCCACCCCAAACCACAACAGCAAGTTTATAGGTTATATCTCAGGTTCCCGATACAGTAGTGAGCTAAAACATATACAAGTTTTCAAGTCTATGTCTATAATATAAAACAAAATAGTTTAATGTATATGCCTAAGCATGTCAAATGCTAAAAAAGTATATAAACATATCTAGATAAAATAGTTTAAAGAAAATCTCTTGGCAAGGTAAATCCGTTTGGAAGGAATATCTGTTTCCTTGACATGAAATTGATTAGATATTAAGATTATAATAAAAAACACGCCACGTTTTTTTTACAATCATTATTATTAATCATGACATGATTTTCTATTTTTTAGTTCGTACTCGTAGTGTCTTTTTTAGTTTTTTAAACTATAATTTATTTTCTTCTTTTTTAGTCTTAAAACAGTTAATTAGTCTGAGTAAAACAGCATCAAAAATACTTATATTGAAACCTTATTCCTTTTTTTCGTACGTGTGACGATTGTACCGATTAGTAATAAAAAAAATTAGCAAACTATTATAATTACTGTATTGTCATCGCTCTTTAAAAAGTGTCAACTTATCCGACATTTTGAAGTAGTTTAAAATCATGTTCAAAGATTCCGTTACATACACAAACACTCGTAGATCTATACAGGCGAAGCAAATAAAAGCGTGTTCATTAAAAAGCAAACAGCCTAAGCTAAAAATGAAAAAAAAAAAAACTTATCAGCAGAGTACAAAAGTACATGAATTATTTACTTGAGATCTTATATCGCCTTGAAAATAAGCTAGAAATCTTCACTTAAAATTTATTTTAGCAATCTTGGCAAAAGCTGTGAGATCTAGCTGAAGCATAGCCTTAATTACCGGCGGGTAATTGACCTATAAATAGCGGGGTTGCTTCTTACCCACGGGTGTTACGATGCGTTCATTGCAATGCGGTATTTTAATGGCACGTTCTCAGTGTAGTTTTAAATGAATGTTACTTTAAAGTTAGGATTGAATACATGATTTGATAGGTTTTTTTTTGTTAAGGCGGGAAAAAATGTTCCTAACCGCACACCCCGTTGTTCGGGACAACAAACAGGGTAGTGTGGGGCCTTCACCCACTAAAGAAACTCACCGTGTGCCGTCTCTCCGACGTTATTGGCAGCTACTGGAACTATGTTACATTCCTTTAGTGATCCGCCGGCGGCTTACCCTTTCGGATACCCTCTACTGAGCGACGCATCCGCACACGGAGCGTCGCACCACATCCTTCAACTTCAAAGTAGGACTGAAATTGTCCACGTTACCCAAACGTGCCCAAATGGGCTAACTCTGGGTATTTTTCCTGTATCGGTAGTCCAACAAATGGCAGAGAGCTGGGGCACGATGGGTTGTTAAACGCATGAGGCACCCACACTAAATGTGATCTCCTCGGGCCATGAAGTGTACGGTTAATTACATTTTTCCGCCTAACAAGGGTTACTTGCTGTACCTATGTTTTTTGGATAGTATGGCTTCCTGTGTGTTGCTACCATCTATAAGCTAGGGTAACCGCTTCCACACAGGCGAGCCGTATAAGCTAACCGCCTTGACATCATTAGCAATAAAAAAAGTTTAATAATTCTTTTGTATACACTCTCACGCTCGCTGGTTTCGGAGACTCCTGACTCCACCTTCCGTCAATACATGACCGATTAGCTCTAGGTAGGTGAGTTTCGGTATCTCCCTGTACCTACATCCTTCCACTTTTGCATTGTAAGTATATCTTCTTAACCAGTAGCGCGTCCGGCATTCTTTCTACATGTTCGAACTATCGGAGCATTCCCTTTCGTATCTTTACTTTACACCAATACTCTATTTCATACCTACTCGCTTTCTTACATCGTCGTTACATTACAACATCAATTTATTCCAGCTAGCTATGTTTATCTTTTTATTTCAATTCGAAATAATATTTTTTCGTATTATAGTCGAATGCGGGCGTGCATATCATAAATTTGAAATTAAACCTGCACCTACAACGCCGTTAATAACTTGTATCAAATGTAAACATTGCATTGGAAACAGCTCTGCACCGGTGGATTGTGTTTGCATACATACATTATGTTGTATGATACGTGAATTGGCACTACCATCGATACGTTTCATTTTCAGCACCCTTTTCAATCATGTGCGATATGTACGTGTGCACTACGACTGATCCTTCTTTAAACGAGGTTAGAGAAAAGCACTTTAATAACGGTATGCGGCTTGGCTGTTATTTTTTATGTATTAATGTGGTAGATGAGCCATGGCTCAGCTGATGGTAAGTGGTGATCGCCTATCATGGAAACAGCAATACTAAGAATATTTATAAGCCACAGCTCACCTTTTCATTTCGTAAATAGAAAGAGAATATATTTTTTCATTTCTTTTAAAAATACAACAATAATTAACAAATTCATCAAGCTATATACACAGTTTGTTGTCGAGAATGGCACTCTTGGATCAAAAAGAATCTATTAAACATTAGTATTTATTTAACAGTAGGTGCCTACGTATTATCACAAAAAAATAAATGAGTAGTAATACAATATAAATTATTTTAGTGGCTTAATAATCTAAATTAATTTGGTAAAACTTATCATAAGTTTTACCAGATTATATGAACAAAATTTTATATCTAATAACTTATTTTTCAGTCTTTTCTTTGATATTGCTTTGCTGAAATAAACAGCTACTAGTCGACCCGTCCGAAATTCCGCATCCATTAAAGGGCCTCTTCTTAGATGATTTAAAAAATCAAATTTAAGAGAAGCGGTACATTTTTAGCCCGTGGGTATTTTTTCATCATTAGCCGGCACAATAAGCTTTAAAATGAGAGATCAATCATGGAATTTGATAAAGGAATAAGCAAGATCTCTCAGACCGACAGAAAAACATGCTTGAGACATAATATATAAGAAGACCAGCCTTTGGCCGCTGCTTCGCCGCAGCCGAAAGCTAGTTTTTGGACACAGCTTTGTTACAGCTTTATAATAGTATATAGATTCCCCGCTACGAGCAAACCACACCGAAGTGCTTCACCTTTGGTCACACGGAAGATGATGACAGCTACTGATATTACAGACTTGGACAGGATAACAAGTGAGTACATATTCTCATTTGGTACCCAACCATACCACCAATAATACAATGGGTGATAACTTTTTACTTCCCTCAGTCACCTTGTACGACACCTACAGAAAAGCATGGGGTGGTGACACTTGTATTCTTAATCTCTCAGCACACGTACACGTAAGATCGCCGGAGGCTAAAACCCTTCTTATACCTTGCCTAGTATCCCTTCTTTTCCAGCTCCTCATCTCCTCTCTTGTCATCCTTAGCTTCCACCTCCTATCCCTTTCGCTGAGCTTGGTAACGCGCAAGTGATACCTTTATTGTTGCTAGCGTCTATAAATCTATGGTAACCGCTTACCATCAGACGGGCGGGATGCTTGTTGACTACCCTTGTGGTTTATGAAACCTGGATGCAAATAAAAACATAATTGTTATTGATAAACTCGCCTCCATATTAAAACTCTTAAGTGACTTACCATATTAGAACAAATTGTATGCAAAATACATCCGAAAGATTGCGTGGGTCTTAATGACAACAAAAATTTAGGTTGAGATTGACCGTTGCTATCAGGATCTGCGATAGCTTAACGGTTTGAAGCGATCTCACGCTCTAAAACTCCCTTCTTATAGATATTTTCTTTGACACTTTTTTATATACTATGTAGGTGGCAAACAAGTATACGGCCCACCTGATGGTAAGCAGTTACCGTAACCTATAGGCGCTAGCAACACCAGAGGCATCACTCGCGCGTCGCCATCTCCGAGGAAAGGGAAGGATATTGAGCAGAGGATAGATAGGATACTAAGGATTTTAATAAAGAGAGGATAGGTAGGGGGTTCGGGCCTACAGCGCTCTCACTCACCATACGAAACACAACTATAGGATTGTGATCTTTTATGAAATGTACTTTCCCGAGAAACTGCCTATTCATGCTTGGGCAAGCAAGGCTCTACCAGTAGAGACACTTTAAAGTAGGTATTTATAAAATCAAGTAAATTATAGTAGGGGTTTTGATATACCACTGAAGGAATGTAATATGGTGCCGGTGGCCCGCCAATAAAGGCGGACAGAAGGCACACGGCGGGTTTCTTTAGTGGGTGAAGGCCCCACACTACCCTGGTCGTTGCCTCGAACGACGGGGAGTGCGGTTAGGAAGATGTTTTCCCCGCCTTAACAAAAAAAGTGGTTATGATATTTTTTAGCATTTGACATGCTTAGCCATATAAAAATCTAAAATAACAGTCACAAGCAGGATTTGAGCCTGCACCTCCTGGATACCGTCCATATGCTTTGCCAATTCAGCCATCGTAACAATTGCTTGGGAGTGCTAATTTCGATAACACATTCATCCTTAACGTCTTGGGTGACGCCTGCGCCATCTTTCGGAAGTATTTGCATACATTATACCGACCAGAATAATGATGCAGCCCCTAATATATTTTGATATCTTTATATATTTTTTAGCATTTGACATGCTTAGCCATATAAATTAACACAGTGTGAAAATGTGAACTCGAAAATAGAATGCTGAATTGGCAAAGCATCTGGACGGTATCCAGGAGATGCAGGTTCAAATCCTGCTCGAGACTGCTATTTTCGATTTCATATTTTCACCCTTTATGTTAATTTATAGTAGGGGTTATTATATTTACTCATCGTGTAATGCAAACTTGTGGATAAAATTGAACTATTTACACATTTGTTTTAATACATAACACACACAACCCGACCCGGAACGGCTGGAGGCAGTTGCGTGAAATTTTCCTAATTTAAAGTTTACTTTGATTAAAATATTCGATAGCCTCAGGCGTGAATGCGGTTGGGCTGATGTCGGGTTAAATTGCTGGCGATCATCGGACCAAATGTTGCGCGCTCTAGTTTAAATATTTAAATCTATTTCTGGATTGATTTAATTTGACTCCTAATTTAACTTTGATGTTTGATTTTTGGGCTGCCATTATCTGCCTAGCTATCTTACCAACAGAGCCGGAGACGGCCAAATTAGGGATCATATTTTTTCATAGTATACGGCCCACCTGATGGTAAGTGGTTGCAAGAAAAGGGATAGGCGATGGAGAAGAAAGATAATATGTAGAAGTTGAGGAAAGGGTTTAGGCCTGCGCTCTCACTCACCATACGAAGCACAACAGTAGAGTTACCTACAGTTGTTTCACGCCTATCTTCTGTGGGAAGGTGGTACTTTCGGTCGAGAGGGCCCATTTAAAGTGGGACAAGCAAGGTTCTACGCCAAAAGAAATATGTACCGCGGAGAATTTATTAGTAACGATAAAATTTATCTATACTATTATAAAGCTGTAACAGAGCTATGTCTGTTCATTTAAGTTATTTAAGAAAAAATTACTCTATTAGGCTATATGGGCGTGTCTAAACACAAAACGATTTTTTTTAGATTTTTGTCTGTTTATCAGTTTGTCTGTTTGTTTGTTCACGCGTCACGCAAAAACTACTGAACGGATTTTGATGAAACTTTTTTTGTTTGATAGCTCTCAATTAGACTTAACAACTGATATACATATTATCCAGCTACTATATCGAGAACCTGAGATATTACCTAAAAACTAGCTTTAGGCTGCGGCGGAGCTGCGGGCAAAGGCATTACTAGCCAAATATATATTTATAGTGCCTAAAAGTAAGTCTTCATTAAATTGCTATCAAAGTCCAAGATCAAATTGTCACATAATATCCCAACCGCGATACCAAGTTATTTAGGTTATATACAGACTGATGTAAAACTTCGACTACGTTTCACTACTTGGTAAGCATTTCATACATAAGTTTGGTTTGTTATTAGTAAAGTTAACATAGCATCACGCCTGTATCCCCGACGGGGTAGGCAGAGGTGTATTACACACCCACGATTTGCCAGTTATGTCAAGTCCCTCGTAATAGGGGGTGAGCCTAATGCCGTCTACCGGGCACATTTCCAAATTCCGGGCTGCTACTGAGAACTTTTCTGTTTACAAAAAGCTCAATAACACTGCCCGACCCACGGATCGAACTCGAGACCTCATGATCAACAGTCGCACACACTACCGCTGCACTACCGAGGCAGTTATTAGTAAAGTTATTGTGAACGTATATTAGAAATAAATAATTATAAGTTATTTTTGTCTTCATGAAGACATTCCTAGTGTTCACTTATCTACTATTAATAATACATTCCTACATTTGTTGTAAGCAGTTTTACTTGGAAAATCATAAATAGGCACCTCGAACCCGTCGCTCAATGAGAGGATATAATTAGAATTTACCATATATGTACTAGAAGACAAAATGTTAAAATGTTAGATCAAGAATAATAGCCACGAGCAAGATTTCAACCTGCGTCTCCTGGAATATCGTTTATCGTTTGCCAATTTTCCTCACACTTTTTTTTTCAAAGACGTCTTGTCTTTGAATAAGAAACCTGTGCACTAAGAAATAATCTTTGTGTCGCGGGGGACTTTTACAAACATACAATTTCACGGACACAAAGTACATCCAGACTCAGAACAACCATTTGCGGATCACACACAGTTGTCGTGGGGAATTGAACCCCACAACACTCGGGCTCTCGGGAGGCCGGTATCTAAACTACTCCGACATCTGTGCAGTCGAAAAAATTCAGCCACCGTAACATCCGCTCGGGACTACTAATGTTAATAACACATTCTTCCTTAATATCTTGGGTGACACTGGCATAGTCATATAGTATATATTTGCATATAAGTGCTAATATGCAACTGTGAAATAGAAAAAAAAACATCCTGTTTATTTAATATAGAACTTAACTAATAAATTAGCCTAACTTAATTACCCATTAGCCTTTAAGTAAAGGCTGACAAATTAACATACCCATACAACGATAGAGGTAGGTATATCAAATAGATACTATTAAGACAACGGTAAAGGTTTGCGTCGACCAAAACAGATCTTATTCAGAAATGTCAAAGAACACAGACAGTCCAATGCAGTATTGTCAAATGGTATAAATCCTATCCTTATCCATACATATCCGTGTGGTGACGTACTAAGACTACAAGTGTCACCATCCCATTCTTTCCTACGGGTGTCAAACGAGGCGACTAAGGGAAGTAAGCAATTATCACCCATTGCATGATTGGTGGTAGGCCCCACACTACCCTGTTCGTTGCCCCAAACGACGAGGTGTGCGGTTAGGTACATTATTTCCCGCCTAAACAAAAAAAAAAAACAAAAAAAAGGGCTGGCTACAAAATGGGAGTACTCATTTGCTATCGAGCCGCAGCGGGTTGGTACCACATCTCCCAGTGACCAGCAATGAAGCACATCGGTGTGTTTTAGTTGTAGCCGGAGATAGCCTGATATCTGTGAAAGAAAATGGTAAGCAGTGGCTTGACAATACTCTCGGTATAGTTAGTTCCTTAAGCGACGGTTACCATTTGCCATCAGGTGGACCGTGTGCCACCATACGCAATAAAAAAAAATATACAGCATTCTCTCCACCTCCTATTCCTTCCCTCAGCTGACAACGTACAAGTGACACCCCAAGTTCATGCACAAGACTTTATCACTATGAAGGTGCAAATAAAAATAAAAAATAGACGTCGCGGGACGTCTACCAGATGTGAAAACATTGAAATTATTTTGTAGAAATAAAATGATCATAGCATTCTCAATGTGTTCTTGTCAAAACGAATCAAACTATTACAAAGTTGATGGAATTGCGGCGTTTTATAGCATAGTGCCCATGGCCATCCCGCTCCATCATCAGACCCTGAATATCATACAGGACTATGATACTATTCAAGATAACTCAAACTAGCCCTAGATCGTTGCGACATTTCATTACCGAGTATCCATGACCACCTTCCAGCTCCATCATCAGACCCTGGATACTATCTAGAGACAAAGTACTCGTCAAGACAAATCAAACGAGTCCAAACTCGATAGGGTTGCGCCATTTCATTATAAAGTTCCTATGTCCACCTTCCAGCTCCATCATCAGATCAGCTCCATGTTATGATAATATTGTATTGTCACGCAATATACATAGGCGTAATCGGAAACCGGGAAGTGTGTCAAATTTAACTTGCAAGATTTGAACGGGACAAGTAAAATAAAAGCGTCGCCACGCTAACAGCCGATTTTATCCTCCCTCCGCATTAGATGTTTCACATCAATAACGCCATGATATACGGTTAAGTAGGTATGGCGTGAAAGCGAAACAAACAAATGCAGTTTCGCATAAATATAATTTTAGTACCATCCTTGCTACGCAGAACGCAATAAATAAAATTGTTCATTTTATAATATTTCGACCATAGTGTGCGTTAGCCTTATATTTGCGGACTGCTAAAGATTAGAGCGCGGACTTATATTAATCATTTTAATTAAAATCTTAAAGGTTTTGATTTATGGCCGCTACAGGTAATGTTTTACTTTTTAATTCCTTTGGCTTGGGCTTGGGAAATGGATTAAACTTTCAACGAGGTTTAATTTAGTTTTGTTTTTCTTTAAAGGCAGGAAATTGCTGGCTCTACGTAAATGCCCATTGTGTTTTTTTCTTCTTTTTTCTTTTTTAATTTTTGCTATGAGACGCTTGGGTGATATCTATCACTTGGTATATTTTGTGAATGCGCGCGCTAAAATAGATCTGTTAATTAATAGGAGTTTTGATTTTAAGTTTAATTAACCGTAATTACTATCTAAAATTGCTTGTTATAAATATGTATCTAATATTGCTCGTGTTGACTGACAAGCAACGTATAAGTCAAAACTACGAAGACGTTTTAGCTTGATACAAAATGTAAACAATGAAACATTGTTTACTTAAAGAGTAAGGTTCACTCATATTTTAAACTACGAAAACATCAATAAAACAATAACAAAACTATTAAAAACACGTAATAAAATAGAACTTAACAAGAAAATAACATAAAATCACTGAAAATACTTCAAAATAAGATTCTCATATAAGAGTAGATAAGTTAAACGATAGTAAACATGGCGGCTATAATGCAATCGAAGAGAAAATGGCGCTTTTTAATGCAATAAATAATATTTCTATAATTTGGTAGTATTCAAAATTATTTCATATTGCAAATAATAATTGCATCTTATTTAGGTTTAATGCATGTAAATGCATAGGTAGCGTCGGTCGTTAAGACAAATGTGATGTGGAGATTGTGAATGACTGTCGGTCAGAGCGATGGCTTAGTGGTCTAGAGCACTTCACCGGATTGGAAGGGACACAGGTTCAAATCCCGCTCGCACTAAAATTCTCTTCGACCGTTGGTCAGTGCGATAGCTTAGCGGTCTAGAGCACTTCCCTGGATTGGAAGGGACACAGGTTCAAATCCCGCTCGCACTAAAATTCTCTTCGACCGTCGGTCAGTGCGATAGCTTAGCGGTCTAGAGCACTACCCCGGATTGGAAGGGACACATGTTCAAATCCCGCTCGCACTAAATTTCTCTTCGACCTTCTTTAGATATTGACATTAAAATTAATTTGAAAAAAAAAAACGTAGGTTTATATGAATTGTACCACTGAAGGAATGTAATATGGTTCCGGTGGCCCGCTAATAAAGGCGGAGAGACGGCACACGGCGGGTTTCTTTAGTGGGTGAGGGCCCCACACTACCCTGTTCGTTGCCCCGAACGACGGGGTGTGCGGTTAGGAACATTTTTTCCCGCCTTAACAAAAAAAAGGTCTGTATGAATATTGTATTATTAAATATCATTTACAGTGTTATATTAGTGTATGACTTCCATACTAATTCTCATGTATTAAAATATAAAAGTGACATAATATAAAACAGT
Organism: Leucoma salicis; assembly: GCA_948253155.1. Taxonomy (NCBI): domain Eukaryota; kingdom Metazoa; phylum Arthropoda; class Insecta; order Lepidoptera; family Erebidae; genus Leucoma; species Leucoma salicis. The sequence goes on along the minus strand of OX411820.1, from coordinate 2,558,629 downwards.
ACGCATCCTCTATATGGCTTGTTTACATTTTGTCTCACGGCTTCCTGAATACAGTATACACAGCTGAAACTTGGAATTAATTAATGGTTTGTTTTATAATGTAAGCGTCCGCTAAGAGTGCTTTTTCGCATAATCCCGTATACTTATCTATACTATTATGAAACTGTAACAGAGCTGTGTCTGTACATTTAAGATATTTGAGAAAAAATTACTGTATTAAGCTATATAACTACACGTGTCTGAACTCAAAACAATTTTTTTAGATTTTTTGTCAGTTTATCTGTTTCTTTGTTCGCGCATCACGCAAAAACTACTGAACGGATTTTGATGCAACATTTTTTATTAGACTTAAAACTGGTATACATTTTATCCCGCTACTATATCGGGAACCTGAGATACAACCTAAAAACTAGCTTTTGGTTGCGGCGGAGCCGCAGGCAAAGCTAGCCTTTGCCTGCGGCTCCTGGTATAAATATGTATTTTTCATGGGAGTATCAGTTTTGTTATACATAGGAACATATAAAAATTGAATTGTATCAAATACTCTCTTATTAAATACGTGGTTGGGTATTTGGATTTGCCTATTTTACGAGGGGAAATATGATTTTTGAAAGTTAATATGCGTGTGTCGGTTTTTTAATAAGAACATTCAATATCATATTATTTTAAGAACAAATTATTTGTAAAAGTAAAAAACGAGAGCTTTACTGCGAGTAGGATTCGAACCTGCGTCCCATACAATCCGAGGAAGTACTATGGGCCGCTAAGCTATCGCAGCCACCAACGGTGACTCCAAATCTACACTTCACATTTGTTTTAGATGTCTTTACGACACTCGGGCGGGAGTAGGTAGGTAAACCACTCCGTCATCTGTGCAGTCGCAGCAGATGACTTAGAAATATTACTTGCGTTCTAAGAACAGCGAAGTAAACACTGTTATATTATGTATAGTGCACTTAAACTAGAACTCAGTATTTGACATACAATCTTTTAAAACGTCGCATATGATGGATTGTGTTTTCTGCACTATATTTTTTGAGATATATACATAACAACAATAAAAAAGTTGTTAATTGGTAATTGCAACACAACGGCTAGTCAATATTTGCAGTTCGATCTGTTACAAGAATCTCCGTTGACGTGTGAAAAAACTTGCGGAATAGTATACCATCCCAGATGAATCGCTAATTCAGTATGCAAATACATCCAACAGATGGCGCAGGCGTCACCCAAGACATTAAGAAGGAACGTGTTATCAAGATTCGCAGTCCCGAGCAATCGTCACGATGCTGTATTGGCAAAGCATTTGGGACGGTATTCCAGAAGATGCAGGTTCAAACCTTGGTCGTGATTGTCGTTTTTGATTTCACGTAATCGCACATTGTTAATTTATATACATGTCAAATGCTTATAAAACAGTCCCGAGCAGGACTGTTATTTTCGATTTCCCATTTTCGTACTTTGTGTTAGTAGAGGTCATGGTGAATGATGATAAAAGACTTGTGGTCGCGACGGATGATGATAGGAGATAGACTGGTGGGTTCTAGAATGAAAAATAATAATGCTGACTGGACAGGAAGAAGAATTATTTAATCAGCCAATTTGTGTACGCTGTAGGGTTGTAACAGAACGATCAGCAAGGGTAAGCCACTTATGCTTGTCTGGCATTAGATGGGCGACCAAAAAGTGACACCTGATCTCCTCCGTACTTTGAAACGCATGTCAGTCGTTATAGGTGGTTTGAATACCTAATCTGACCCCAGTGTTATTCTAAGTTCCTCAGTTGTGCCATTGAATGGATCGAGGAGATAGCATAGGCAGTCACTCCTACCACCGAAGGAATGTAACATAGTTCCAGTAGCCCGCCAATAGAGCCGGAGAGACGGCACACGGCGGTTTTCTTTAGTGGGTGAAGGCCCCATAGTACCCTCTCTGTTGCCCCGAACGACGGGGTGTGCGCTTAGGAACACTTTTTCACTTTAACAAAAAAAAAAGGCAGTCACTCCTAGTAAATACTAGTAAAACAGCTAAAATTTAACAGATCCGACACCAATAATTTTTGGAATAAGGATAGGGAGATGATGAAATATTAGTTTATATCTATAAAAAAGAACAGCACCTTCTACTATCAGACAATCACTTGCAGATCAGTGTGAACTAAACTACATGGCATAGAAAGTCGATATCAGAACCAGTACGCCACCTTTGCAGTAACAGTTTGTCCGTGTCGTGACGGACTAAGAATACAAGTGTCATCGATTCTTTCCCGCGGGTGTCGTACAAGGCGAATAAGGGAAGTAAGCAGTTATCATCCATTGCATTACTGGTGGTAGGTCTGGGTAGCAAGTAAGAGTGCGGCTTGATAATACTCGCGGTATAGTTATTTGACACTGAAGAGAATGCTTTTTTATATATACAATTTCACAGACATAAAGTACACCCATACTCGGACACTATTTGTGGATCACACAAAAAGTTGTTCTGTGTGGGAATCGAACCCACAACACTCTAAACCACTCCATCATCTGTGTTATCGGATAATACCTTTAAATGTTCAAACACTTATGGTCTTATTCATAACAAAATGCTTATCGAAAGTATAAACCTATGTTAGTTAAAACGTCTTTTAAGCCTATCAAACGTTCGATAAAAATCTTTATTCATAATCGTTTGATAAACCTCCGATAACTAAAATGTCTTTAATGTACATAATGTTGCAATTTCGTAGAAAAAATTGTGAAATGTGAATGGTAGAAAATTATTTTCATAAGTTTATCTATGGATTGTTACTTGTCATTGTAAAATGTTTTAATTTTTGATTGTGTTACTTTAACAAAAATAATAAAATTATTACTCTTTAGTATATACGCCGATTGATGACATGATTTTCAATCACCGCAATACTTTGCAGGGTTTGTAAAGCTTAGTCGGCGCAGCGTCCGCCCTTGCACGGCTCATGGCCAACAATGCGTGCCGACGGCTTTACGTGGGGGTGTTCCGGTCGATGGCGCTGTACGGCGCACCCGTGTGGGCAGGGTCCCTGGACGCACTGAACAGGGCTCTTCTGTGGAGACCACAGAGAGTCGTTGCGTCCAGGGTCATACGTGGATACCGTACGGTGTCGACGGAGGCGGCCTGCGCGTTGGCTGGAATTCCCCCGTGGGACTTGGAGGCGAAGGTGCTCGCAGAGGTGTATCGGCGGGCGTCGCAAGAGCGGGAGTGGGGTGGACACCCTCTACCCAGGGAGGTGGCCAGGAGCTGCCATGGCCAAGTGGAGGGCACGGTTGGAGACGCCCCGGCCTTTGGACAGTAGGGGCGCTCCAGCTGGTGCTGGAGGAGTGGGCGGGACGTACCTTCCGACTGGTGCAGGTGCTGTCGGGGCACGGTTGCTTCGGCAGATATTTGCACATAGTCGCAAGAAGGGAAGCGACTTCGGGCTGTCACCTCTGCGGCTGTGACGCGGACACGGCGCGGCACACGCTCGAGTCGTGCCCGGCTTGGGTCGAGCAGCGCCGTGAACTCGTCGTGAAAATAGGGGGGGACCTCTCGCTGCCCAGCGTCGTAAGAGCGATGCTTAGCAGCGACAGGAACTGGGCCGCGGTCGCTGCCTTCTGCGAGGAGGTTATCTCACGGAAAGAAGCGGCAGAGAGGGCCAGGGAGGAGGATTCTTCCGCTGACCCAAAGGAAGGTGCGACGCTCCGTGTGCGGATGCGTCGCTTAGTAGAGGGTATCCGAAAGGGTAAGCCGCCGGCAGACCACCGAAGGAATGTAACATAGTTCCAGTGGCCCATCAATAAAGGCGGAGAGACGGCACACGGCGGGTTTCTTTAGTGGGTGAAGGCCTCACACTACCCTGTTCGTTGCCCTGAATGACGGGGTGTGCCGTTAGGAACATTTTTTCCCGCCTTAACAAAAAAAAAAGGGTTTTAGGGTTTTCAAAAAGAAAATTAACGTAAAGTCGTAATCGTAAACTTCTTATGACAATAAAAATGAGATTATGCGTGTCGCATGTACCTATTAGAAATCAATGTCAATACACAATCAAAGAGTACTTTATATACACAATAAATTGTCATTTCAAAAATCATAATCAGCTGACCAAAATCAGCCATGTTTTTTTGCTAATATACGCTTATCGAAGGTTTATAGTAGGCTACTAGCTTGTATAAATCAAAGACACTATATCGGAGAGTTAATGAACGTTTTAGCGTTATCGAACGATTATGAATAACACTTTTTGACAATCTACTTTTAGCGAGCTTTTAAACCTCCGATAAGTTATTATGAATAAGACCATTAGAATATCCCTTTGGACTGGGTAATATTATAGTAACTTTAAATTGGGCTCAGAAACCCCTCTGAGTAATATTTTTCCATTGTTATATTAATAAATTACATCACAATGGTGAGCTATAAGTGATTCAAAAGTGAATACTAAGCTAAGAAAAGCTAGCTAAAATAATAGTTCTACGTAAAGTCTCAAGGAAAATCCATTGGTTGCACAAACACTTTGACGAATGACCGTGTGCGAAGTACCGAATGCAACGGTCATCCATCATTGTTGTGGATTGAACACACTGTATATACAACCGTCTACTCGATTAATCACTCTGTATACACTTAAGGCTGCCTGTAAATCGTTTTGAAAATAATATGCATATTTAAATTTAGTTGCAAGACATGTTTGGGTATTTACTGGAATAATAAATATAAAAATAACTAGCCTTTGCCCGCGGCTCCGTCGCAGCCATAAGCTAGTTTTTAGGTTATATCTCAGGTTCCCCATACAGTAGCGGTATAAAATATATACCAGCTTTTAAGTCTAATCAAGAGCGAACATACAAAAAAGTTGCATCAAAATCCGTTCAGTAGTTTTTGCGTGATGCATGAACAAACAAGCAGACAAAAAACTAAACGCATAGTCTTGTGTTCGGATACGCCTATATAGGCCTAATACAGTATTTTTTCTACAAAATACAGACACAGCTCTGTTACAGCTTCATAACAGTTAGGATAAACAAACCATTTATATTTCTCTCTTTTTTTTTATTGCTAAGGATGGCAGACGTGCCACGGCCCACCTGATGGTAAGTAGTAACCGTCGCCCATAGACTCAAATATTGTCAAGCCACTGCGTACTCGTTCATTTCTCGGATATGAAATGAAATAATAAATGGCTATCTTCTGCTACAGCCAAAACACACTGACGTGCTTCATGACCGGTCACACGGGAGACGGTGGTACCGACCCATTCGGGCCCGATAGCAAGTGAGTACTCTCGCTTGGTATCCAGCCCTACCACCAGTAATGCAATGGGTGATAATTGCCTACATCCCTTAGTCACCTTGTACGACACCCGCGGAAAAGAATGGGATGGTGACACTTGTATTCTTAGTCCGTCACCACACGGAAAACGGAGGCTATCTGTCCCCATGATTTATAGACGTTAGCAACACCAGAGGTGGATGATGAGGAGATAAGGAGTGGAAATACAGCAGTAAAAGCACCTATCGTTGTCTCACGTCGATCTATAGAGAGAAGGGAGTACTATACTCCAGTATATTATTATTGGTAGTATTATTGGCCGTGTATAGCCGGTTTTAGAATTGTCCCACTCTCTACCCACAGGAGTCGTAAGAGCCGACTGAGGGAATTCCGGGGGAGTGGGCAGCAGCACTCCCTCAAGTATTAAAAACATCCACTGCGATCGCCAACCCACTTGTCAAGCGTGGCGATTAAGGCATTATCCTCCATGGCGGGACCGCTCGTTGTGGCGTTGTCTTGCGGAGGCCTATATCCAGCAGTGGACGTTGAAAGGCTGATGGATGGATGGATGATAGTACTATACTCTGGTATTCATACTGGCTGAAGGAAATAGTGATTCTTAGGAAACCTGCATCATTATGCAGCTAATCTTTGTAGTAGAGCTTTGCTTATTCGCGCATGAATGGGCCAGCTCGATTGGGGCAGTACCAACCTCTCACAGAACGTCAGCTTGAATCAGTTGTAGGTTATCCTACCATTATGTTTCTGTACCTGTAACTGTTGTGTTTCGTATGATGAGCGAGAGCACCGAAAGTCCAAATCGTCTCCTTGTCGTCTCCTTATTGTCCATTTTCTCGTCAGACCAGAGACATCACCCTTCTCTGGTCTTGCTAGCATATTATATAGTTTACAGTAACCGCTTACCAATCGGATGGGCTTTTAAGTGTGTATTCTAAAAAACATAAGGGCGAGCGTTTGTGCTGTTGTAAATGGTAACCGTCGCTCTTGGACTCAACTATACCCAGAGTATTATCAAGGCGGTCAAATGGTGAGCCCATTTCATTACAACAATTTGAAATGAAAGAATAAACGGCTATCTCCTGCTACAGCCAAAACGCAATGATGTGCTTCATGGCCGGTCACACGGGAGATGGTGGTACCAACTCACTCGGGCCCCAAGTGGGTATTCCCACTTGGTATCCAGCCCTACCACCAGTCATGCAATGGATGATAATTGCTTACTTCCCTTAGTCGTCTCATACGACACCCGTGGGAAAGAATGGGGTGGTGACACTTGTATTCTTAGTCCGACACCACACAGACAAAAAGTCAGAAGTCAGTTACTTTCAATATATTAAGTGCTAGGTATATACGAAACCTGGTTCTGCCTCTATTAGCCATAAAATGGTCTAGAATAAATAGAATCGGACATCCTGGATTGCCGGACCTGGCTTAGCCAAATTTAATTTTGTATTCATAAAAATAGTATATCTATTAACCTTTAGTCATCCTCCAGTAGCCTCCAGCTTTGTCAAGACAAAGGTTTGACGAGCGGTTCTGTGTCACTTGCATTCAATGGCTTCCTGGGTCCGTGAGTAGGCTGTCGGTTTACTTGATCTCGAGGCATCCCTATTGCGCATTTTATTTTAGTAAGACCATGTGAAATTTTATGTTAAATAAATAATGTTAAATAAATAAATTCTAATATATTAATACAAATAATCATCAGAAAATAAACTATTTGAATCTAAATTAATCGCAAACAAATTTAACTTTGTTTCAACAGTTCGTATTTCTATTCTGTGTAAACTTAATTTTCATATAGAGCGTGTTCCACTTTTCAATTAGTTAGCAAAAGTAGCATGTACATTAATTGGTCGTATAGTGAATGCGCCGCTTTAATTCACGTGCGAATGGCACTAGTTAAACACTCTGACTTTGTTTTGGAGATAAATGTTGTATGACATTTTTTCCATTTTTTTATAAGAAATTTGTCGGACACGAAACTTCCCTCTGCATGAATTTAGGTACTAGTTTACTCTTTTTTTTTTGTTATGGCGGGAAAAAATGTTCCTAACCGCACACCCTATCGTTCGGGGCAACGACCAGGGTAGTGTGGGACCTGCACCCACTAAAGAAACCCACCGTGTGCCGTCTCTCCGCCTTTATTGGCGGGCCACTGGAACCATGTTACATTCCTTCGGTGGTCCGCCGGCGGCTTACCCTTTCGGGTACTCTCTACTGAGCGACGCATCCGCACGCGGAGCGTCGCAACTTCGCGAGAGGCCTTGCGGGTGGTGGACGTTCCCCGGTCCATCCACCCGCAGCCTTAGCTAGGGCGGCATGAGGCGCAAGTATCTGCGCCTGCGCCGCCCCGGTCGTTGGCGGCGGTTTGGGTCAGCGGAAGAATCCTCCTCCCTGGCCCTCTCCGCCGCTTCCTTCCGCGAAATGACATCCTCGCAGAAGGCAGCGACTGCGGCCCAATTCCTGTCGCTGCCAAGCATCACTCTGACGACGCTCGGCAGCGAGAGGTCCCCCCCTATTGCCGCGACGAGTTCACGGCGCTGCTCGGCCCAAGCCGGGCACGACTCGAGCGTGTGCTGCGCCGTGTCTTCGCCGCAGCCGCAATGGTGACAGCCCGGAGTCGCTTCCCTCCTTGCCACAATGTGCAGTTATCTGCCGAAGCAACCGTGCCCCGTCAGCACCTGCACCAGTTGGAAGGTAAGGACTCCGTGCCGTCGCCCTGCCCACTCTTCCAGCACTGGCTGGAGCGCTCCTATGGTCCGAAGACCGGCCCGGGGCGCCTCCAGCCGCGCCCTCCAGCTGGCCATGGCAGCTCGGCGGGCGTCGCCCTGCCATCTGGCCACCACGCTGGGTGGGGGACGACCACCCCCCTCCCGCTCTTGCGACGCCCGCCGATACATCTCGGCGAGCACCTCCGCCTCCAAGTCCCACGGAGGGGTTCCGGCCAACGCGCAGGCCGCCTCCGTCGACACCGTGCGGTATCCGCGTATGACTCTGGACGCGACGACTATCTGTGGCCTCCACAGAAGAGCCCTGTTTAGTGCGTCCAGGGCCCCCGCCCACACAGGGGCGCCGTACAGCGCCATCGACCGGACCACCCCCGCGTAAATCCGTCGGCACGCATTGTTGGGTCCGCCCATATTCAGCATGAGCCGTGCAAGGGCGGACGCCGCACCGACGAGCCTTTGGGGACAGTTGACGGAAGTGCTCGCGAAAGCGCCACCGCCCGTCTAGGTACTAGTTTACTCTGCTGTTCCAGTGCGGAAGCTTCACAAGTTATTTAAAAGGCAAGTTTTTTCACGTTGTTTTCCTACCCCAAACATTGATAATGTAAACAAATATGAATATACATTTTAATAATTAATGATTGCTTGAAGTCTCTAGCCTTCTAAGATAACTGGAATAAACGCTATTATAGTAGAATATTCAGTATATTCTATTATAATACCGTTTATTCCAGTTCCGTTTGCCGTGTGGGGCCGGCTTTAGAATTGTCACACCCCTCTCCACCCATGGGAGTCGTAAGAGCCGACTGAGGGAATACCGGAGGGAGTGGGCAGCAGCACTCCCTCGAGTATTACCAACATCAACTGCGATCGCCATCCCGCCTGCCAAGCGTGGCGATTACGGCACTATCCCCCATATGAGCAAAACACATGTTGTGGCGTTCTCTTGGGGAGGCCTGTGTCAGTATATGGGATTGACATAAGGTTATGCTTACGTTGTCCTAACCTAATGTCAATCCCATACATTGAATATTATAAGAGGTGATCCATTTCGAGGTTCCCTACTTTTTTAAAGAAAAAAACAGAAAATTCAAATTTAATGGAGAATGTTTATTATAATTTGAAAGAACATTCTTTGGCATTTATTTTTTGAAGATTATGTCAATCAAATGTTGGCCGTTGCTAAGTCGCAGATGGTCCATCCGTTGAGTCCAATTTTTGATGACTGGTTCGAGCATTTCGATTACAGAAATGCATAAAGTTTATTAAATGACACTGACGTACATAGTTTACATGGTGATGGAAAAAATCCACTCCAGATATAACAACAACGACGGCATACAGCGGATTATTTTAATGGGTGAGATCGAACGTCAGGATGTGTGAATAGGAGGAACTTATCCCTAAAAAAAAGAAAGGTCTTACTTTCTGATATTTTTACGCGAATGTCCACCTTTCTTTTAAGGCGGGAAAAAATGTATCTAACCGCACACCCCGTCGTTCAGGGCAACGAACAGGGTAGTGTCGGGCCCTCACCCACTAAATAAACCCGCCGTGTGCCGTCTCTCCACCTATATTAGCGGGCCACCGGAACCATATTACATTCCTTCAGGGGTACGCGAATGTCCACCTGTAACCATGAATACTGTAAATAATTAATCGGAATAGTAGAAAGTCAAGACAACACGATAGATAGCGTTTACGGAAACGTAGTTAAATTACAAAAACAGATACTGTATTATTATTAAGCAGCCCTGAACCATGATGATGCGTTTCGGAAGAGTGGTAAACTGCCTCTGTGGTGCGATCCCCGAGTGGGCAGTGTTATTGAGCTTTTTCCTAAAAAGAAAAATTCTCAGTAGCAGCCTGGAGTAATGTGCCCGGCAGACGGCAATAGGCTAGTCCCCTATTAAACATCGCTGGCGAACCGTGGGTGTGTAATATAGGTGAGGTACCTACCTCACCTATATTACACACCCACCTATATTGCCTACCCCTTCTTGGAATACAGGCGTGATGCTATGTTTTTAAACCTTCAGAGTAGGCTCTGATTTAGCTATTTGGGTCTACAAACACTTATCGCCAGGTCGGAAAGAGTTGGTCACCATCAACAACAAAAAAAAATATTCAAATAAAAATAAGATGATTTGAAATTAGAACTGTCATCGAAAATGACATTTTATTGAATCAATTTTGGCCAGTCTGTGGACCACAGTCTTTGGCCCACAGTTCTCTTTTTAAAAACATTCAAATGGTACGTATTCAAAATTTGTAGGTAGATAACTAATTCCGCCGGAGGACCACTGAAGGAATGTAATATATCATAGTTTCGGTGGCCCGCCAATAAAGGCGGAGAGACGGCACACGGCGGGTTTATTTAGTGGGCCCTACACTACCCTGTTCATTGCCCCGAATGACGGGGTGTGCGGTTAGGTAAATTTTTTCCCGCCTAAACAAAAAATACCTTGGAAAATCCAAAACTGCACGCCTCATAATCTTCATTTTTCACAATAAAATTGATTATTTGATAAGTAACTAATAATGTACCTATTGGCCTTACTAAGTAGTTTTCAATAAATCACATAGATAGCGCTAATTTCCAAAGGTACTACTAATATCTGATGAATTTTTGTGTGAGGCACAAGGAGGTTTCAGGTGTGGAAGAGGATGCATGGATCAAGTGTTTTCTTTTCGCAACATTGTGGAGAAGCATCTGGCTGTAGGCCAGAAGGTTTTCTGCAGTTTTGTGGATTTGGAGAAAGCATTTGACACTGTTGTACGAAAGAAACTTTGAGACATTTTGCCGGAGTATGGTATTAACGGTAGACTGCTACAACAGGTGCAGTCCAACTACATGGACTGCAGAGCTTGTGTGCGGCTGGATGATGGAATGTCACCCTGGTTTGATGTCAATATCGGCGTTAAACAGGACTGCGTTCTATCAGCCAGACATGAAAGAGAGGGTTGGGTATGTAATAAGGAGCATGAGAGTAAAATCAATGCGGTCGAAATGCGATCACTGCGGCGAATCTGTTGAGTGAGGCTGACTGACTGCATTCGTAACAATGACGTAAGAGAGCAAGTAGGTATGAAAGAGAGTATTGGTGTAAAGATGCGAAAGGGAATGCTCCGATGGTTCGGACATATGGAAAGAATGCCGGACGAGCGACCGGCTAAGAAGATATACAATGCGAAAGTGGAAGGATGTAGGTACAGGGGGATACCGAGACTTACCTACCTAGACCAAATTGGTCATGTATTGAAGGAAGGTGGAGTCAGGAGTCTTCGAAACCAGCGAGCGTGTATGAAGAGAGTTATGAATGTTGAGGAAGCAAGAGATGTATGCAAGAATAGAGCCTCTTGGCACTCTGTTCTCTCTGCCTACCCTGCAAGGGAAATGGCGTGATGATAAGTTAGTTTAGTTAGTTACTAATGTGGGTTTCATGTCTTATACGCCATCTAGCGCTAATTTTAAGAAGTACTTCTATATTGGTCTACAGAAATAGTTCTCATGAAAGGCGCTGGTTTTGGTGTCGCGTCGAGCGTAAATATTTAGTATTTTTTTGTTTATTTAATAACAATTAAACCACATCGAATCAGACCGTGAAAAGTAATAGGGCTCTATTCGTAGTAATACTCAAGTTAAAACGAAAAAAAAAGACTCGATAAGTAAAGTATTTCGGTTGTTATCGTGTTAACATACATTACCTACAACAAACGGACGTCCAATACAGAATTTTTGTAAACAGTTTTTTAACTAGTCTAAATAACAAAAATGGCATAAAAAATATCATAAGTGTCAAAAATAGTGTTTTTTCTTGATATTATGTGTGTGTATATATTGTTTTACAAGTGCAATATATGATAAATAGAGACATTTTAAGTTTGATAAATAAGTTGTTCTGTGTAAAACGGGAATAGTACCCACCTCAACGCTTCGCTTATGAGGCGTGCAAAAAAGGTAGATAACTAACTATTAACGAAGTAGGTACTTATATGACTTACGTTAAAATGTGATTCGGTATTCATGATCCATATTTCATAAATGTTTTCTAATATTCTAATTAAAATATTTTTCTAGTGTAGCAATAAAGCATCCATGCATTTGAGATCTACCTATGTTGAAAAAAGTACTTAAAGTAGTACTTAATGCCAACTATTCCTAATTCAAAAAACATTCTACATTTAAACAGCAATTACATTCGACAGAACGCAAGTCCGGCTGTCTTTTTAAGAGGAAAAAGCTCTTGAGTGTAGGGCCTTTGAGCCCCGAGGTTCGCCTCTTGCTTCGAGGCCTGCCTCGGGCCAGGCCACTCGACTCCTCGTGTGCGCCTCGCTGCGCTAACTGTTGCATGAGTTCTACAGAGGACTTTTTATTTGAAGTTGCTTTGGAGTATGTGCGCGATGTAAGTTCAAGAATTGTGAGTAGGTAGTAGGTAGTTTCGGATTTCACATTTTTATTTTGTGTTAGGTTTTATTTTGAATTGAAGCAAGACATTGTCTTTTTCAAGAAGATATAACTATAGAATACGTTGATTTATTTGCTTTAAATTGCTTACAAAACTGAAATCAAAAATTGATTGGAAACATTTTACTAAGCGACGTATTAAAACTTTTCTAACGAAATGTTTTATTACCTTACTCTTCATTTTTTTTGTAATATAACTTACAACATTCAAACCATGTCTTTTAATCCACTTCGCTCGCTATCTAGCCAACCTTAAAGAGGGGTCGCTACTCCGTACTATTATGGCAAACATTATTACCGCTATAATCTACAACCACAATTCCGACAATTAACTTCAGCCCCATAAAACCACACAGCCTTACAAATTGAGTATATTATCTATGCGCGTACAATGATGGCTCAAAAGGCGAGGAGCCAAGCAGAACTCATTATTCGACGGCTCGAGATCAAAAGCCTGTTTCTAGTGTTTATTTGTGAGATGAGATGTTTTATTTCTCTTGTGCTAACAAGACGTGCAAGTATAATGGATAAAAAATACTACATAACACATATTCGGATGTATAAAGGGGCTAAAATTCTCGTATGTTGTGGTGCAAGTGGGATATTAGGATTGTTCTTTTAATCTTGTTCTTATATTTTTTTTAATTTTGTCGCGATGTTACATCGCATCAAACGTATTTAGATACACATAAAAAAAAAATTATGCGCATACTAGCTATGCCAGTAAATTAACACAAAGTGTGAAATCGAAAATAACAGTCACGAGCAGGACTTGAAACTGCATCTCCTGGATACCGTCCAGATGCTTTGCTAATTCAGCCATCGTGATAATTGCTCGTTTCAGCCATCGTGACAATTGCATTTTCACACTTTGTTTTAATTTATATGGCTAAGAATGTCAAATGTATAAAAAAATATATAAAAATATCATCAAAATATTATGCCATTGACTTAATTTGCGTGGTATTTTAATTTGTTTTGTGAGTCGTTTAGGGATATTGCACAGGAAGTGCTTGCCAGGGTGCTATATATTCTATATCTATATATTATCCTGTCTCTATAATTTATCTGTAAATTAAAATTCATACAAATAAGTTTAGTTGTTAACCTACCAAAAATAATAATTTACGCAAAATTGCTATCCTACGGGACCTATTAATTTTTAGGGGATAAAACTTCTATTTGTTAATCCAATGCCTCATCTATCTGCCTACGAAATTTCATCAAAATCCAACCAATCATTAACATGAGGTTGACGGAAAAATATCCAAACATCTTCACAAACAATCACATTTATTATATTACTAGACCTTCCTTTTCTGGGGTCCATACTATATGTGTACAAAATTTAATGATCATTGGGTCGGTAGTTATGGCGTGAGAACGTAGCAAACAAACAAACAAAAATCTCACTATCGCATTTATAATATGTATTAGTTCGAATTATGGACTGGACTATAAATATTAGGATTATCACAAAGAAAACAAGCGTATGCTTGCTTGCCACCCTTATATTTAAAATGGGTTCGTTGCTCTTTGATCATAAATTCTGTGATAAATCTGAAATTTTTTTACAACAAAATGCCATGTATAAAATCTGATTTTAAATAATGTGAACTAGTTTCTCTTTAAATGTTCAAATTCACATCTTTACCGCAACAAGCGCAGTGTGATATATACAAAGTTTGAATGTCCCGTATACAGGGTGGCACGTTATCGCTAGCTGCAATCTCTTTGCAATGTGGAGGAAATGAGCGTTGATATATTGCTCGTTTTTCGTCGAGCACTGATGAGGGTACGTGAGTTGATTCCAGCTTAGAACCGGACGTGGTTATGCGAAAGAGGGCCATAAATATTTTTATTTTTTTAGTACTGATGACACAAAAAAAGCAAAGGCGAATAAATATAAGTTCTAGTGGTAAAGTTAGCTACCAAGTGTGTACTCACTTTCTGACTGGCCCAACTGGGTCAGTACCACAATCTGCTGTGTGAGTGACCATAAAGCATTTTGGTGTATTCTGGTTATGGCGGGAGAACCATTTGTTCATTCTAAACGAGCGAAATGGAATAGTCAGCAGCGTCTTGACAGTATTCTTAGTATAATGGAGTCCATGAGTGAGGGTTACGACTTACCATCAGGTGAACCGTGGCTTATTTGTTACATCAATAAATATATAGCAATCATTTTTTTTATATTTTTACGGCCATGCACAACAATAGTTTTTATACTGCTTGAGAATGCATAAACTAAAATAAATATTTGCCCTGTATGAGAATCGAACCCAATACACCGAACTCGGCATTAGGCCTTCCTAAGCTACGTTACTTTTTTTTTTTATTGCATGTAGTGGCAGACGAGCCACGGTCCATCTGATGGTAAATGGTAACCGCTGCCCATGGACTCGACTATACCGAGATTACTGTCAAGTCGCTGCTCTCCAATTCATTTTACTGATATGAAATGAAATATAAACGGTTATCTCCTACTACAGCCAAAACGCAACGACGTGCTTCATGGCCGGTCACACAGGAGATGTGGTACCAACCCGCTCGGGCCCGATACCAAGTGAATACTCCCACCCGGTACCCAGCCCTACCACCAGTCATGCAATGGATGACAATTGCTTACTTCCCTTAGTCGCCTCATACGACACCCGTGGGAAAGAATGGGGTGGTGACACTTGTATTATTAGTCCGTCACCACACGGACAACACACATTTGATTACATTGTTACTTTACGCGTTGGATGAAAGGATGGTAAACAAGCATACAGTCCGTCTGATGGTAAGCAACTACCGCAGTCTTTAGAATAATTGAAATCAATCGCGAGTTGCTAATTTCAGGGAAAAGGATAGGAGACGAAAAAAAGTTTAGGACCTACGGCACTCTCAGTCACCAGACGAAACCCAAGAACAGGAAAACCGTTTGCTAGAGTGGTACTCTAGTACTAGGGCCTTGCTTATCCTACTATGAATGCGCCGGCTCCATTGGGGAAGTACCACCCTCTCACAAACTACTAACGTAAAACAACGGTTGCTACTCATACCGTTGTCTTTCGTATGGTGAGTGAGAGAAAAATGAGAAATCGCGACGAGCGAATGATACTTCTGGTGTTGCTTGCTCTATAGGATATCAAACTCCTATATACACCATAGATGCATGGGAGTTTGATGCAAACTGCCTCGGTTGTGCAGCGGTAGTGTGAGCGACTGCTGATCATGATGAGGTATCGGGTTCGATCCCCGGGTCGGGCAGTGTTATTAAGCTTTTTCGTAAAAAGAAAAATTCTCAGTAGCAGTTTGGAAATGTGCCGGGTAGGCGGCAATAGGCTCGCCTCTTGTTACGTGAGACTTAACATACATAGCGAATCGTGGGTGTAATACACCTCTGCCTACCCCTTCGGGAAATACAGGCGAGATGCTATGTTTTTTTATACCATAGTTTTCTAAAAGGTTAGCGTTCATAGATTTCAACTTAGCTAGGCCCACAGGTAAGCTTAATTATTACAATTAAGAATTATATCAAATGATTAAGCAGGCCTGTAATCATTATTTATTGTTCTTCTTTCTATTTTTATACTACGTCGATGGCAAAAATATGGCCTGATGGTCAGTGGTTACCGTAGCCTATAGACGCTAGTAACACCAGAGGCATCACTCGCGCGTCGCCATCTTTTAGAAAAGGGATAGGAGGTGGATAGGCGGGATAATAAGGATACAATGTTTCGCTTAAAATGTTTATTGATGGGTCAAACACTATTAAATAGATAGTATATACAATAAAACTGATTTTCTAGATTTAGGTTGCACAGATGGTGGACTGGTTTAGATATCGGTCTCGCACCCGAATGTTGTGCGTTTGATTTCCACACAGGACAAATCCACAAATGGTTGTTCTGAGTCTGGGTGTACGTTGCGTCGGTGAAATTGTATGTTTGTAAAGTTCCTCGCGATACAAGAATTGTTCCTTAGTGCAGGGTGTTGTAATGTAACACAGTTCCAGTGGTCCGCCAATACAGGCGGAGAGACGGCACACGGCGGGTTTATTTAGTGGGTGAGGGCCCCACACTACCCTGTGCGTTGCCACGAATGGCGCGTTGTGAGGTAAGGTGCATTTCTTCACGCCTTAACAAAGAAAAAAAAAGAAAAAAAGCACTATTTCAGTTTTGTCACTTTCTGTCAAATTTTTATTATACTTTGTTGAAAAGGGACAAAAGAATATTTTAGTTAATTTAGTGCTATAGAGCTTGTTAATTTCTATGAATAAGGCCCTAAATCACTTAGACGCGGAATAGAGACATTCTCTCTTCTTTGTAGAGGCTTTTTAGAGGAAATAAACTTATACAAACCCAATATTATATATTATTGAGAACCGAATTGTACTAAAAAAGGGTTTTCCAAACATATATATATAAACAAATAAAACTAAAGTTCTTATTTGTAACGCCTCTAAATAATAATATGTTACCTCCAACAAAATAAAAATTTTTGAAGGTTTTGTTTATCTGGCTCTCTGTTTGATCTGGCGGATCTCTGAAATGCCTAGACCGATTTAGACGGGACTTCCACTGGCAGATAGGATGTTTATAAAATCTTAGGAGTACTTACTTACTTATCAGCACGCCATCTCCCTTGCAGGGAAAGCAGAGAGAACAGAGTGCACAAAGGCTCTATTCTTACATACATCTCCCGCGTCCTTAACATTCATAATTCTCTTCATACACACTCGCTGGTTTCGGAGACTCCTGACTCCACCTTCCTTCAATACATGACCGATTTGGTCTAGGTAGGTGAGTCTCGGTCTCCCCCTGTACCTACATCCTTCCACTTTCGCATTCTATATCTTCTTAACCAGTGGATCGCCCAGAATTCTTTCCACATGTCCAAACCATCATACGACGACCAGTGGGTGTTGCCAGTGATGGCATATGGAACAGAGACGTGGTCTCTGAATGTTGGCCTCGTTTCAAGGCTCAAAGTCGCTCAGCGGGCCATGGAGCGGGCTATGCTTGGTATTTCCCTACGTGATCGAATCCGTAATACGGAGATCCGTAGGAGAACGAGAGTGACCGACATAGCCCGCCGGGCTGCCATGCTAAAGTGGAAATGGGCAGGCCACATCGCTCGACGAACCGACAATCGTTGGGGAAGAAAGGTTCTCGAGTGGCGACCACGTATCGGACGGCGCAGCGTAGGACGGCCCCTCACAAGGTGGACCGACGATCTGGTCAAAGCTGCGGGGAGCTGTTGGATGCGGTCAGCACAGGACCACTCGTTGTGGCGTTCTCTTGGGGAGGCCTATGTCCAGCAGTGGACGTTGAAAGGCTGATGGATGGATGATGTCCAAACCATCAGAGCATTCCCTTGCATATCTTTACACCAATACTCTCTTTTATACCTACTCGCTCTCTTAAGTACATCGTCGTTACGAATGCGGTCAGTCAGCCTCACTTCACATACTCTCTGCAGAGATCTTATTGCGACCGCATATAAGGACTTATTTATGCGTTAGAACAATAATTAGAGTTCCACATAAATTAAAAATTATCTTTGGTTTAGGAATTTATGACCAATTAAACCATGTAACATACAAAACACAACTCAATGTTTGCACGCATAAATAAACTATGTATTTAATGAATAAGTTTTGCACGTAATTTTTTTTTAGAAAAATAAAATTTCGTTTAGATGCAAACATTTCTTTAACCACATAACTAATTTCCGACGATCTCACGGTTAGCAGCTATTTAAAAATGAGCCCTTTTAAAGAGACACTCCTCGTCATAGTGAGTTTATTTACTGTATGTTAAAGGATACAGGGAGTGTTCCCTCGACTGGTTTCCTTAAAAAAGTTACTTACAAATTGACACGTACCATCTCGTACGAATAAACAATAATAGTACCTTGTAAACAATTCATTAGGGTCACCAAGAGGCGTTTTTAGGGGGCACGCTATGTAAAATGCATGTACGGCTTGGGTCTATGTTGACGGATGAAACGAGACTTAATACCGACTTCACCCCTGTTCGCGTCGAGGAGATTTCCCTTGGGAGTGTCAAACGTACTGAAACCCTTTGACGTGGCCCATAACACAAGTGGCAGAGAGCATATTACGTAATAGGTTATTACTGGCGTCTGTGCCTCAATTTTATCCTATAGCTATTATTTTTTTTAGTTTTATCCACGAAGTGACCTACCTTTGAGAGTGGTGAGGGACTACCCGTATTATGATTGCGTGCCTTAAGTTTCATGTAATATAGTACGAGTATAGCTGGTATTTGTTTTGTACACTTTGTCGAACCCACAACACTCGGGAGGTTGGTATCAACTCCACTTCACTATCTCTCCATCCATCCATCAGCCTTTCAACGTCCACTGCTGGAGATAGGCGTCCCCAAGAGAACGCCACAACGAGCGGTCCCGTCATGGGGGCTAATGCCGTAATCGCCACGCTTGGCAGGCGGGTTGGCGATCGCAGTGGATGTTGTTAATACTCGAGGGAGTGCTGCTGCCCACTCCCCCGATATTTCCTAAGTCGGCTCTTACGACTCCCGTGGGTAGAGAGGGGTGGGACAATTCTAAAGTCCGCCCCACACGGCCTCACTATCTGTGCAGTCACATAATTTCTTGTAGGACATTTCCAGTATGTGATAACATTCAAGGCCGGCAAATATTTCAAAATAATTAATCTTCATAAGTTTTATATATAGTTTGTGTATCGGTCACACTAAAAATGTTTTTTATTCCTCGATCACACTAAAAAGTTTTCTTTCTTTCTTTATTTCCTATAGGTCACACTAAAAATGTTAAAAATGTTTTTTTTTTTTCAAGATTTGCTTTGCTTACATTTATTACAAAATTAGGCATAATTTAATTTATTAGAATAGCTTTTATGCTGAACCACGTTCATTTAGGATGGTCAGATTTAATCCACCAAGGGTTTGATTATACAGGAAAAAATTTGTTGAAAACACACATAATTATTCTCAGTCTGGGTGTAATTGTTAAGAGTATGTTTTTAAAGTAGTTAATGTAAAAAAGAAGTGAATTGCCCGTATCGTAAACTAAATTATCAATTTAAACTCCCCAATAAAGATAAGATAAGAATACTGCTTATGTAACATATCAATCACGAGACAACATTTATATAATATGCATATTCATACCACAAAGCAACAATGCTCCGCGAAAATTTTCGAGCCAAATTCAGTGCGGTCGGACTACAACGACAAAAAAATAAATAAACTTATTATATCGCTACAGCTTATGACTTGTAGCTATAACTGGGACGCAAGCCGGAGTAATATTTTAAGCGGCTCTGAATCATCGCTACAACTCTTTTTCGATAGCCGCCATATTGGTTTTGTCACATTAATCTCTAATTTCACCATACTCTGTTACTAAATGTCCTGTTAAATATATTTGTCAGTTTATTAAGGTGAGAGAGTACCTGCACGCCTGAGATATTTCCCAATGAGTTCTGATAGCAGGTAGAGAGGAAAGACCATAAGGAGAGGTTTAGTCACAGTCTTGCTTCTCCCATTATCACTAGGCTGGCTCAAACGGGGAAGTATTACCATATCACAGAAGATCAGCGTCAAACAACGATACGTAATACTGTTGTGTTGTTTGTACCCTACTGTTGTATTGTATGATGATTGAAAGCGCCAGTTGCCTTCCATCAGCCTTTCATCGTTCACTGCTCGACATAGGCCTCCTCAAAATGGGGGTTTTACCATAATCGACACGCTTGGCAGGCGGGTTGGCGAACGCAGTGGATGTTTTTAATACACAGGGGATCCCGGTAATCCCTTAGTCGGCTTTTACGACTCCCATAGGAAGAGACGGGGTGGAGCTATTCTTGGTCAGGCTCCACACGGCAAAGCAGGGACTCGTCCTTCCTATCCACTTCTTATATCTTTAAGATACGCGACGCCCGATATGCGAGTGCAGCTCTGATGTTGCCAGCGCCTATAGGCTACGGTAACTGTGACCATCAGGGGGTAGTACGCTAGCTATTATATTCAAAGTACCATCTGTCTCACTACCCATTTAATCCAAAACCTTTTAGTCATTTAGGTATGATTGTCAGACAAAGAAAAAAACACCCATCTGAAGTAAACATCCAAACATGTTCATAAACATTCGCATTTATAATACGCAGTAGTTGTAGGTAGTACAAGTCTTCTATTGGCTTCTGTAAAATAGAAGAATTCGTGCAATCGAGATTGAATCGATTCAAGCAAATGGAATATCGCTGAAGCTTTATTGTTCTGTCGTACATAAGTGTTTTAAGATGTGATGTCATTCTACTTCCATCAAGTAGCTACAATACGAAGTTTGTCAAGGAAATATAAGATCAATAGAAATTTTTGATCTATATTTTTTAGCATTTGACATGCACCGCCACTTTTTAAAGTACAAATTATTTGTAAATAAGGATAAAGAGACATTTTGTGCTAGCGGGAATCGAACCCGCGTCACTGAGCTATAGTAGAGATCCTTCGATCATCCCAATCTATTTATCTTTACGACCAACGTCATCTATCGGAAGCATTTACATGCACTAAACCAATATAGTAAGTTTAGTTTTGCAATTAAAATTCATACTATTTGATGACGCGATTTGATCTATATTTTTTAGCATTTGACATGCTCCGCCATTTTTTAGAGTAACAATTATTTGTGAATATGGAAAAAGAGACTTTTTGTACTCAGCGGCTTAGAGCACTTCCCCGGATTGGAAAAGACGCGGGTTCGATTCCCGCTAGTACAAAAAGTCTCTTTTTCCTTATTCACAATTAATTTGTTGATCAATAGAAAGACAAATATACTAACTTACTCAATTTGAATATATATATATTTGGATGTAGCGTGCCACCTGATGGTAAGCGGTTACAGTAGCCTATAGACGCTAGCAACACCAGAGGGATCACTCGCGCGTCGCCATCTCCACTGAAAGGGACTGGAGGTGGATATGATAGGATAATAAAGAGAGGACAGGTAGGATACTAAGGAAAGAATAGGAAGGATAATACGGAGAGGATTGGTAGGGGGCTTTGGTATCCGGCGCTCTCACTCACCATATGAAAACATAGGAGTAACTGCCGTTGTATCACGCTGATCTTTTGTGAGAAGGTGGTACTTCCTCCAGAGCTAGCCCATTCATGCTGGGACAAGCAAGGCTCTACCACCAGAGTCTTGCAGCGGTAGTGTAAGCGACTGCTGATCATGAGGTCTCGGGTTCGATCCCCGGGTCGGGCAGTGTTATTGAGATTTTTCGTAAAAAAAAGTCTCAGTAGCAGTCAGTAGGCTCGCCCCCTATTACGTGGGACTTAAACATAGCTGGGGAATCGTGGGTGTGTAATACACATCTGCCTATCCCTTCGGGGAATACAGGCGTGATGCTATGTTTACCAATTGAGATCAATCATGAAATAAGTGTTAGCAAAAAGAGCCTATATGGTATAGCGAATTCAAATCAAGTTTTCAAATTATGAAACTTCTCGATATGTTTCTATTATTGGAAATTATATCGTCTACCCTATTTTAGCCAACATATTTTTATGGCAATTTTGTCCGGCCGAGCCGACAGTTCAGCCGCGCACTTAATATAATATGTCAATAAATATATTGCATATGGGTTGCCTAACAAATTTAAGTCCAGGATATGATTAATTAATAATTAAAAAAAAAAATTTTTTTAATATTTCACCGGTTTGGTTTATTAGACAAATTCTATACCAATCGAAAGTATGAAGCCCATAGAATATGCAAACGTTAGGTTGCCTATTATTTTCCGTTTACAACTCTCGGCTAGTCAGGTATAAACAGGTAAATCGATACTAGCATTTTGCACACCCCCTTTGCGTGAAAAATGTTTACTTACCACACTGTTTACATTTCGCTAAATCTACATTAACTTCATCAAACAATGTCCAAATTAAACTAGACTTAGGACGCATTTTCCCAGACACTGACAATGTATTTGCTAATTTACATTGTAAAATTTAATAGTGAGATTACATTATATTTTACTAGTTATTATTACTTGTTACTAGTAGTTACAACTAAGTGCGCGGCTGAAGTGTCGGCTCGGCCGGACAAAATCAAAAACCTTTCACAACATGTCACGTTTAGACTCCGCCCTATCCGAAACTTTTATATCGGATTCGGTTACGGATAATTTTTATTTCGGATATCCGATAGTTTCGGTTACGGATACGGAGCTCCATAACATCCCTAGTATAGAATTTGTGTAATAATCAAACCGGTGAAATAATTAAAAAAAATTTTTTTTTTATTATTAATTAATCATATCCTTGGCTGAAATTTGTTAGGCAACCCATGTACAATATATTTATTGACATATTAAATTAAATATAAAATACGTTTCAACAAATAAACATCTCGGTGAAGGTCGTTTTATATCGGATTTTAGACTATAATCTGGTAGCACAAGCGTTAAGCTTAGTTTGGGACCAGAGGACGTTGCGTGGAATGTCCGTGAATATTTATTTATTTTTTACTCTAAAAGCATTGTGAAAAGCCTTTCTCTTCGGCTAAATGGGTTCTTCGATCTCAAGATGGAAGTCCTGCAACTGAACAAGCAGTTCAAGCACTATATTAGGGGTTAAAGTAAGATGTTGCCGTTTTGTAATCTACTAGTTATTTTATAATTTATTACTTCCTAATTTAGTTAGCAGTAAAATTTCAAAATAAGGCACTAAGCAGCAAAGAAAGAGCAAGAATTCTGTTAATATTTCTTTTTTTACTGCCCTTGGCAGCTGGTTCGATACACATTCGGATGATTGGCACAGAGAGTATGTATTTATACATAATCTTATAGAATTCCTTTTTAATATAGCTAAACTATGTACTGTAGTCTAGGATGATCATTATCTCACTCCAGGTAGACAGATGACTTGGTCACTGCTGCGGGGAACCGATTGATGTAGACGCCACAGATCGGTCGATGTTGGTCCAGCAATGGACGTTGAAAAGCTGATGAAAACATAAGCTCTACTTTTTTAATAATAAATTTATCTATTTATTGCTCTCTCACAATAGATAGGTCTTAAGCTATTTTATTAACATTGTTTTAGAAACAATAATAATTATGTGCACTATGTCTACTAACATCAATATTATTATATTCGTATAATGCAATATATTAGGAAATAAAGATAGTTTGATTGATTGAAATAAAGAATTGCGTACTTGTAAGTTGGAAGTTTGCACAAGTGGAATACATATTTTGATATTTTTAGCCTTATATAAACGAATACAAAGTACGAAAATGTGAAATCAAAAATAATAGTAACAAGCAGGATTTGAACCAGCATCTCCTGAAAAACCCTTTCAAATGCTTTGTCGATTGAAACAAAGTATAAAACGTGTACTGAAGGTGGTATGGAAGATGTGTATAGGTAAATACGTAGTTACGGTGGTCTGCCAATACAGGCGAAGAGACGGCATACGGCGTGTTTAATTTAGAGGGCCCACAATACCCTTGTTTGTTGCTCCGTACGACTGAGTTAGGTATATTTTTCCCGCCTGACAAGGATGCTTTAATGTAAATAATTAAGGTTGTTATATTTATTTATTTCATATTTTTTAACGTTAGATTGCGTTATTGATGGCGTAAAATAAATATGTTTTCCTTTCTTCCTTCTTGCTTCTTATTGTTGACACCACAAGATATATTAATACAAATGAATTTGCTAGCGTAAAAGCAGACATGTTATTGTGTATTACATAAAGCGCGGCCAGTCCCCGCGGCCACCGAAATGTCTACATGGGTAAGCGTTAATTACGTTAAACTAAATCACACGAAGACATATTGCTAAGTGTATTGTTGGGCCACGAAACTGTCGCCTAATAAAGGTACCTAAATACAGGTACCAAATAATATCGAGTTATTGCCTCCAGGGTCTAGCGATAATGTATGTGACTGCGGATTATGCGGATTTGGGTTGTAAGCCCGGGTTGAGCCAGCAAAAAATATTGAGCTTTTGCATCAAGAATTTTTCAATAGCAGCGCGGACTTAGGAATAAGATATTTATGTTTTAATATCGTGATTAGTAAAGCACGTAAAATAACGTGTGACGTATTGTATTGTAAACGCGGGCTTATTTTTCCGCAACTCAACGTCGTAAGTGCGCCTATTTTGCGTGACGGGTTGATGGCACTACTCTTGCCAACCTAGCAT
This sequence comes from Leucoma salicis, assembly GCA_948253155.1. Classification (NCBI taxonomy): domain Eukaryota; kingdom Metazoa; phylum Arthropoda; class Insecta; order Lepidoptera; family Erebidae; genus Leucoma; species Leucoma salicis. The sequence goes on along the minus strand of OX411820.1, from coordinate 2,533,934 downwards.
CACCAGAAAGCCTAGCAGACCCTTGACGTTACCGAGGACTTCTGGGAGCGACCTCAGAGAGCCGAGGTATAGTGCCCGGTAATCTAGCTGATAATAACGTGGGGCGTAACCCGTTGGCTATTGTGACTAAAAAGGAAAAGGTCTTCTTCTTATTTTAACCGTGGGATGCAAAAGAATGAAAGGGAATGCTCCGATGGTTCGGGCATGTGGAAAGAATGCCGGAAAAGCTCTCAGGCATTCAATTTTTGTGTAAAATATAACATTTCTAAATATTAATTCAGTGCCTGTCCACTTCTTTTACTAAATCTACATATATCACATCTTCAAGCCAGCTCATTTGTATTATTTCCGGAAGAAAACGGGTAAGTATATTATATATTATACAATTCAACTCCTCTTATGACCACACCGGTAGACCTTAACAATAAGCAGATATTGAGTCCATTAGTGAAAGTTACTACATACCATCAGCTTTGATTTTCTCAGTCATAGTTCCCAATAAAATCAGCATTAACATCATTTCAAAATACAATACTATTAATTCAAATATATATCTACATAAAACGATCGCCGGAACACAGACAACGCAGACTTTAAGGATTATGAGTATAAATCTTGCCAATCGCCATTCTAAAGGCCATACGCTCAGGGAATTCGTAGCTTGGCGTGGAACGCAACGGATCCCTGATTTATGTGGATCCCATATAAACGCAATCTGCTTAATTGCCGGCTGCTACGGCGATAAGCTATGCTGCAGCTGATAGTTTTAATTCTCTGAAATAATAGTCTGAGAAAATTTTAACTTAGTATTTTCAATAGTATCTTAGCCCACAGCGATAGCACGATGAAGTATCAGGGTACGCCAACCTTTGGGGAGGTTTTCTAGAGTGTCCTGGTGGAAAACCTGGTCATATGCGCAGAGTGTTTCTGGATGTATGTGGTATGATGAAAGGAAAGGTAGTTCGGAATTAACTGTCCAGAGTTATAAACCATTGTAAGTATAGGCAAAAATTATTTTGAGTGTATTTTGACTCTACGAAACGATGGCAAAGATGTTCATCAATCAATGAATTAGCCAATCACAGTTCCCAGCTGGACATAGGCCCGTCCGGATTTAGGTACGCCACAACTTCCAATGCTCTGCATGAATGATGCATTCTCACCACCTTTTCGGGTCATCAGACCTTCTACTAGGTGGGCATCTGACTCTACATTGGCGGACTCTCTAAAATTATTCTGTTCCAGCGATGTCTGTCCTTCAGATAAGACCAGCCCAATACCACTTCGTTTGTTGATGTGAAAACATCTAATGCGGAAAGAGGGTGAAACCGGCTATTAGCGTGGCGACGTCGCCATGCCAATTTATTTAATAATTGTTTTTAATGCCATCTATTGATTAAAGCAGCAACTAGGAAGTATAATATCAATAAATAAACCAATAACAGTTCTAATTTGTCTATGGCTAACAAGAGGGCGCTTACCAAGGATTATACGACTCAAACAATATTTGAAGAAAGAAAGAAAATTGATAATTTCACATCTGCGAGACGTCCCGTGATGGGTCAAGCTTTTTGATTTGGCAAGCTGTTTAGGTAGCATTGTTCTCTGTTAGATGTAATATAGCCTATTACTGCAAGGATTATCTTTATCGTTAGCTTATTAAAGTGCTAGAAACTGATTGCCAGAAGTCACGGTGTCTAATCCAAATCTAATTTAAATATTTATAAGAATTCCAAAGTGCAACTATTATACTCATCCAATAATCATAAAATTTAGCATACATACTCGTATAGACCAAAATCCATAAAAGGATTTAGGCTAATAAATTGATTCTTAAAAATGGACGGTTCTTTTAGATTAGCAATTTTCCATAGATATTAATTGATGAACCGTGTAATTTGTTCTAGCACATAGCCGAGCAACATTTATAACAGATGGTTAAGATGATTCTAACATTTTTAAATGAAATGTTAAACATTTGCACATTAAATCTTTACGCTTTAATTTAGGAAACAGGAGCGACGTATACAAATATTTTTAGCATTTCGATCAACCATCCCTCGTGTCAAAACAAAATGTCTTTTTTTGCTCGCTCACGAAACCATCTCGTGTGCCCCCGGGTTTTAACTTCAAGTACAAATTAAAAATGCTTTGCTGATGCCTATTCTCATGTACAAGTACGATGGTTTTTGGAAGAGAAAAGTTGTGATCGAGACATTGTGGACAAAAATTCGTCTTTTTAAAATATTTATTCACCAGTGACCCATGCTTGCTTAAACACAATTTATTATGAAGAATTTTGTTTTATACAACGTGGGTGGCAAACAAGCATACGGCCCACGCGACGGTAAGCGATTACCGTAGCTTATAGACGCTAGCAAAACCAGAGGCATCACTCACACATCTCCAAGGAAAGGGATAGGAAGGATATTAAGAAGAGGATAGGAAGGATAATAAGGAGAGGATAGGGCCCTCCCTAGTTTAGACCTCCGGCACTCTCACTAACTATACCAAACACATTATTTCACGCCAGTTTTATGTGACATGGGCCGGCTCGATCGTAGAATACCTACTTCCCCGATCGAGCCGGCCCATTAATGCTGGGATAAGCAAGGTTCTACCCCTAGAAGAAGATTTTAAAAGCAGAAACCACTAATATATCAAAGTGATCCTATAGTCTGCCGATACAGTCAGAAATTGCGGGTTATTTTACTGGGTGAAAATTGGTTGCCCTTGACTAGGGGTTGTGCGGGTAAGTGTATTTTTCCAGCTCAACCAAAAAAGGATATTTGAAGAACTACAACTCTCTGGTACATCATTTCAATGTGTTTCTTAAGGTCTAAACGAACAAATGTCTACATCGAGTGTTTTGAGAATTGATTATGCATAATTTTGTTGTGGGTTTGGCAACTTAAAAAGTTTAATTAGTATTTATTATACACACACAGTTATAGCTTAGTTATGATTAAAGAATGGATATTTTAGGAGGAGAGCCCACCACTCACCCACGGATTGGCAATCCCGGTTATCTTTGGACTGAATAACCTAAGATTGTCAATCCGCACTCTCACAGATAGAGGAAAATGTGATAATAGCAAAGTAGCATGCACGATAATGACAAAAAACTCACCAACGCGGCACAACGGTAGGATTCTCAGAACCACAATATTGGAATATTCCGCAAAAATCCGAACACAAATTCGACACGTGTTTCGCCTCTAAACGAGGCATTCTCAGGAACACTCGGCAACAAATAAGATAGCTTAGTAGTAAAGTCAGAGACTGTACAAACAGTGGTATCGAGTTTGATCGTCAGCTCAAGATTAACAGCTCGTACGGCACACATCTCTGACTCGAAATTATGTGTGTATTTGTTTATAAGTTATCATTGCTCGGTGAAGGAAAACATTTTGAGTGTGTGAAACCTACATATCTGCGACATTTTATCGCGTGGTGGATTGCAGACTGAAGGTCTCTTACTACGAGAATAGACCCGTGCCCAATAGTGGTCAGTCAACAAAAATCTTCCTCAAAACTGCATCTTAACGACATTGAAAGCAACTTAAGTCTAAAATATCGGATATATTTGACAATAGTCCCCTCGGTCGGGCGCCTCGCGTAACTTACACCCTTCATTAATGAAGGCGAGATTCTTTTTCGATTTTCATCTAAAACAAAAGGTGAGTATTTTTGGCAGACAGCAGGTAGGGAGGGATCATATATTATATAATTCGTATATATGTCTGTTTACAACTGTCTGCAAATTATTTTGGGGGATGGATTTCACAGCCGTTTGTATGTTCCATCTTGGGTACAGATTTTTGGGAGGCCTTGGCGTAATTTTGCACTTGCCACTCGAATAATCGGCAAGGTTAAGCAATTTTCTCTAGGCCAGGATCAAATGGGTGAACAAAAAGCGGGTCCCGGCTGTCAAATAACTTTTTGACAGTCGTTACAGGATGTCAGAGGCCTGAATAAAAATATTCTAATCTGATCTTGTACCAAAGTCACCTCTATTCGAGGTCCAGACCTTGCAGGGTACCTATGACCTTATGAGATGTTTCGAAATTGTGTGCATATTTGTTTACAAGGTGATCATTAGTCACCTTCACCGGAAAGAAAGTTCGTAAACCTTTATGCCTATTTTTTGTTAAGGCGGGAAAAAAGTACCTAACCGCACACCTAACGTTCGGGGCAACGAACAGGGTAGTGTCGGGCGCTCAACCACTACCTAAACCCACCGTGTGGCGTCTCTCCGCCTGTATTGGCGGATTACCATGAACTGTGTGACATTACTTTAGTGGCTTGTGAAGTCCGCCTGCTGAGCCAGCGTGATGGACTACAGCCTATATCCTCATTCATCTCACTACGAGTGGGGGGTAAAAGAGTTAAAAAAAACACACTTAAAAATGATTCTTTTTTAATTTAAAATAGTTTCTGGTACACAGCAGTGTACTCGTACCCCAAAAACCTCATTTTCTGGTAACATAAAATAGTTATACCTGTCATCATAGCGGTTTGACATGCCAACCCTCTATAACTATTTATGACATTGATATCTCATAATTATACCGTCGATTTCGTATCGATAACAATTTGGCTTAGTTTAACCAGGGATCGCCAAATTGTGGCTCACGAAATTTTTTAGATACCTCAAATCTATACTAATATTATTTATATAAAGAAAGTGTGCAATTTTTTTAAAATTTTGTTTACATCTGTAGAGTAATCCCCGAAACCTGCTCGATAGTATATCTTTCACTATTCGATATTCCAGATTGTTATTGGAAATATATTTTGTATGTACTAATTGGCTTGAGTAATGATCATTTATATCATGCAATAGTCTAGCTGTAAAACCAAGCACTGCAAAGAGAATGGAATCGAGTTCTATTCCCGAGTTCAAGGTTCAGACCTCGTACGGCACACACCTCTGACTTTTTGAGATATTTCGAAATTATGTGTTTTTGTTTACAATTTATTACTGCTCAGTGAGAGAGAAGATCGTGAGGAAAGCTGCAAAGGAAACCTCGAAGGCTTGCGATGTCTGCCAACCCGTATCGTTCCAGCATGGACTATGGCCTAATCCACTATGAGAGGAGACCCGTGCCCAATAATGGGACAAAAAAAACGTCACAAAAATAGTGATTATTACGTGTAGTGTCTTTTGCCATAAAATGTTGCAGATCCCTGTGCCAATCGATTATTCCGTAAGCGATTAATTAAATCGTTTTATCGATTAAACATGGGTTTATGGTTGTCATTTAAAACACTTATCATTAGAACCATAATACCACGGGTCTAATGATAAGTGTATATATGTATATATACATGTATTGTAATTCAAATAATTTTTGTATGTTTTTCTATCGTATTCTTCTGAAACATTTATGTATTTGTAATTATTATTTAGTTACAAAATGCATCTGTAATTTTTTTTGTTAAATATACGAGAAATATGAATAATATTATGTATCGACTTGGGCTGAGCATCGATATAGATACCTTTGTCTTTATAGACCCTGGCTTTTAATTTTCTTTTTTTTTATACTACATTTGTGGTGAACCGGCATCCTGATGGTAAAGGATTAGCGTAGGCTATAGACGGTAGTGTTGCTATACCAGAGGCATCACTCACGCGTCGCCAACTCCAAGGAAAGGGATAAGAAGTGGAAAAAAAACATACCACCACGCCTATATTCCCCGAAGGGGTAGGCAGAGGTGTATTTTACACACCCACGATTCACCAGCTATATTTAGATCCCACGTAATAGGGGCGAACCTATTGCCGTCTATCGGGCACATTTAAAAAACTCCGGTCTGCTACTGAGAATTTTTCTTTTTACGAAAAAGCTCAATAACGTTGCCCGACCTGGGGATAGTAACTTGAGACCTCATGATCAGCAGTCGCACTCACTACCACTGCACCACCGAGGCAGTTGAGAGGAATAATAATAAGAAGAGGGTAGAGGATAAGGAGGGAGGTTAGGCCTCCGGCGCTCTCACTTATTCTACGAAACACAACTGTAGGACATACCTGCTGTTGTTTTGACACTGATCTTCTATAAGAGGGTGGTACTTCCCCGGGGCCGGCTACCACTACCATACCATTACCCCTCCTTACCCCTTCTTTATCGTTCTGCCCCTCCATCTACTCTTCACCAGGAGCTTGCTGAGGGATGAGTTCCGTGCGATTCCCTTGGTGTTTGTAGTAGCTACAGCAACCGTTTGCCTTCAGGGCCATCTTCATACCTGTTTGCACCCTTGTAACTTCTAATAAGTATATAAAGTGCAAGGTAATGTAGAGTAGAAATCGTGAGCTTAGAGCTCGATGCTAGACTATTATCCTTGCGGTATCCTTGGCCTCGCTACAAAGGGCCCAAGGTCGATGTTATACCACGTTTAATGTACTCGATGCAGTTGTTCTTCTTTCATTTCATGCTCCGTAATCATAGATTAAGTAAAAATTCGTAGATGCGATGGAATAATCATTTCTAATTATACATATATACTATTTAAAAAAAATGTTTTTTGTATGCCGTGTGGGGTTGGCTTTAGGATTATCCCACCCCTCTCCACCCATGGGAGTCATAAGAGCCGACTGAGGGAATGCCGGGGAAGTGGGCAGCAGCACTCCCTCGAGTATTAACAACATCCAATGCGATCGCCAACCCGCCTGTCAAGCGTGGCGATTACGGCCCCATATGAGCGAAACACATGTTATGGCGTTCTCTTGGGGAGGCCTATGTCCAGCAGTGGACTTCGAAAGGCTGATGGATGGATGGATGGATGGATACTAATTATTTTTAACAGGCTTATGATTAAACTACTTATCCGTAATGTGATTTAACCAGATATTTCGAATAGTTTTATCTGTGGTAGTGATGAGTAAAATTCTTCTTTTAATGGGGATGGTCACTGTTATCTTTACACGGCAGATGGCGTATTATCGACATGGCCATAGAAATCTGTCGTTTCCATACAACTTGTGGCCTGTAATTTGGTAAATTTTAAATTTCTCGTAATATGCTTCTGTGTGCTGTATTAAAATGTAATAATGCCGATGCACATTTATTTCCCAAAATCTAACATAAAAAAATGGGACAAAGTCGCAAAAACTTTGTGTTACACAGTCTAGCGTTTTTAAATTTTTAGTCAACCGGATTAAACACAAAAAAAGCAAACAATTCTCAGGCAAATAAAGCAACTACAATTAGACAGTGGTCGTCTAACCGATAGCGCATCTGTTATCAGCTTTGCCCGTGGATCCTTTTTGGCAAGATCGAGACCAAAATCAGTACCAAATAACAAGACCACAGATGACACGAAGAAAGACCAAAAACCTAAGACTAAATTAACACAAAGTGCGAAAATGTGAAATGGAAAATAACAGTCACTTACAGGATTTAAACCTACATCTCCTGGAAAACCGCCCCAGATGCTTTGCCAATTCAGCCATCATTTCGTTAACATATTTTCGCTTAGTGTTCATTTATATGGCTATATGTCAAATACTTAAAAAATATATAAAAATAAAATGTTTATAGGGGTCATGTACACGCATATAGTCTGGAGGGCAGAAAAGGGTACTTTTTATGCTGACAAAATAATAGGGCTTGAGGGATAGCTATTTTTGTATAGAGATAATTAGTGACATAAAATGAGGTACTTATATTACCAAAGTTCACGTGGGCGGAGTCAAGGCCAGATTCTAGTTGAAGATATTAGTGAAAAAATATCTATTTGACGGCAATACACTTTTTTGAAGTTATACTTCCAGTGCGACTTCCAGCAAGGTTACGTTAAACGTTTAACGCCACCATGGAGAGGTTTTAATCAGACACCTAAACTCTTAACATCAACTTAAATTTAAAAATTTTACTAACGCGATCTAGTGACATTAGACATAATTACTTTAACGAACAAGGTTTATAAAAACATAACGGTGACAAGTTTTGCAGTTACGAATTTAATAATTACGAGGAGGGATCAAAAAGTAGTGAGAATGAGATAGAATATAATGACTATTGATAACTTAATAATTTATTTTTCTACATAGTCTCCGAGTCTCTCTACACACCGAGTCCAGCGATTTTCCAAGGCTTCAATCCCTTTCAAAAAAAAAGTTTTGTCTTGGTCCTGCCAAAAGCTCTCCACGGCATCCATCACCTCGTTATCGTCTTCGTACCTGTTTCCCCTTAAGTATTTTTTCAATTTGAGGAACAGATAAAAATTGCTAGGCGCCAGATCTGGTGCACAAGGGGGGTGGTCAATCAATTCGAAGCCAGCTTGCTGAATGGTAGACATCGCAACTGCCGACCTGTGCGCGGGTGCGTTGTTGTGATGAAACAGCACGCCCCTTCAAAGTTTCCCTCTCGTTTTCTCTTTGATAGCATTCCTCAATTTGGGAACTAAAGCTGCATAATATTGGCCTGTAATAGTGGTTCCACGCTCTAGGTAATCAATTAACAATATCCCTTCTGAATCCCAAAATATTGAGGCCATAACCTTGCCAGCCGATGCCACGGCACGAAACTTCTTCGGGGTCGGTGATGATGGTCGTTTCCATGCGAAGATTGCTGTTTTGTCTCGGGATCAAAATGATGGAGCCATGTTTCGTCCATTGTTATGAAACGAGACAAAAAGTTTAACAGAATCTTCTTGAAACTTGTCCAACAATATCTTCGAAATGTCAAGTCGATTTTGTTTCTGACTGTCGGTTAACATTCTCGGCACCCATCTTGCGGAGACTTTTCTCATATTCAAAGATTGTTTCAATATGGATTGAATACTTCCATATGAAATGCCCGTTTCTTGAATTAAGTATCGGATGGTAACTCTTCGATCACTCAATACAATTTTCTCGACTTTCGCAACATTTTCTTTGGTGACTGACGTCGATGGACGGCCGTAACGATGTTCGTCTTCCATGCTCGTTCTCCCTACTCGAAATTGAGAAGCCCACCTTGCAACAGTGGAATACGGCGGAGCAGACTCTCCTAATGTTGCCTCCAAATCGCAATTAATCTCTTGCATCGTTAACTTTTTTAAACAGAGGTATTTAAAAACGGCTCGTACTTCGTTTTTCTCCATTTTCGAGAACACGTTCCGACACGAAGCAAACAAATGACTACATTCAGAAAAAAACAAAAGAGAATCGAAGATTTTTTTCTTTATTATTATTACAAATATGTATCTGAGCTATGCCTGCCAGTATTTATTTTTTTTCTTACCAAGGAGTAGGTCGCTTTCACTAATTTTTGATCACTCCTCGTACTTTATTTATTAATGATGCCAAAGAAGTATAACTTTTTTTTTTGTTTGTATATCTGTTTGTTTGTCCATCTCGTAAAAATTATCAGTTTTTTTATAACAACACCCTGCACTAAGGAAATTATTACCTTGTATACAAGGATTCCCTTGTACCGCAGGAACTTCACGAACATACAATTTCACGGACGCAAAGTACGCTTAGACTCAGAACAATCATTTGTGGATCACACAAAGAGTTGTCCTGTGTGGGAATCGAACCCACAATGCTCGGGTGGGAGGCCGGTATCTAAACCACACCACCATCTGTGCAGTACACTGACTTTAATGAATTTTATCTTGATTGTTAGCGAGCTGGTTGCATTTTATCTTCTCTCTGCTATAACGGCAACCAAAGATTATGCAAAAAACTAGATTTTAGAAGAATTAAGCAAGAGTATAACTTTACATTTTAAGAACACCGATAATAATTATCTTTGTCCCTAGGAAACAGTAATGTGTAATCTTGCTTAGAGCTAGTACCTGCTTTAAAAAAATACGTATATCAAAGGATTATAACCGACATAAATGATACTTTAGTTATAATGAATGGTATAAAAACGTAAACACTGTGTCAAAAAAGTAGCCTATGAGTTTTTTGCCGGGTTGAATGGTACAGAATGTATAATATATATTATCGTTCATGGTAACGTGTTTCCGTCCGTGTAGGACTAAGAATACGAGTGTCACCACTCCATCCTTTCCCGCGGGTGTTGTACAAGGCAACTAAGGAAAGGTGGTGGTAGGGCCGGGTACCAAGTGAGAGTACTCACTTGCTATCGGGCCCGAACGGATTGGTACCACCGTTGTGTTTTAGCAGTAACAGAAGATAGCCGTTTATTCTTTCATTCATATCTTAGAAATAAAATGGTGCACAGCGGCTTCATAATACTCTCGGTACAGTTGAGTCCATGAGCTACGGTTAGCACTTATCATCAGGTGGGCCGTAGCTCGTCTGCCACCATTAGCAATTAAAAAAAACTGTATATAATCTGCCACATCTGCTTACTATAATCTTTGAAACGTGGCATTGGTAGTAATGGAAGTATGAGACCCTGTATTTTCTAGTGCAAGGTTGCTATTTCACGTTAATTCAGAACTGTATGACGTATGCTTGACGTCATCGCTGTATTCTGTGCTCTACGGGAGATGTGAAGACTTTGTGCAAGAATTTAGTTTGCGTAAGAAATAAAAATGTCTAATGTGATTTGTTGCTTGCGGTCGCCTAGATAATAAATGCATTATACTTTATAGACAGATAAGGTTTTAATAGTTTCTCTAAGGTACAATAAAAAACTGACTCTAGTCTTATCCTGAGGGGGTGAGATATAGAACCACCGAAGGAATTTAACATAGTTCCAGTGGCTCGCCAATAAAGGCGGAGAGACGGCACATGGCAGGTTTCTTTAGTGGGTGAGAGCCCCACACTACCCTGTTCGTTGCCCTGAACGACAGGGTGTGCGGTTAGGAACATTGTTTCCCGCCTAAAAAAAAAGGGTAAGATATAGAACTGGAACCATTCCTTCAGTGATGATCCGAAGCACCCTGCAATAAATTTTGGGATTTTGGGGGAGAGAAGAGAATTTGGGGGAAAAGCTATCAAGATAATTATAGAAGAAAAGTCTGTTTGCTTTTTTACTTTTTTTTTCATCCCACGTAACAGTTTTGATGTCTTTATATACTACTCTGTCAAGAAAGTACCGAGAAAAGATTAATATTACACAACATTTATGTTATTCATCCAAATTTATTTTATCACCTTCAAAGTATGCTCCTTCAGAAACGATAGACATACGCCAATGAATAATCCAATCATTAAAACATTTTTTAAACGCTGTTTCCGGAATTGAGTTCAGTTCTCGCCGCGAATTCTCCTTTATGTCTTCTACCGCTTGAAAACAGGTGCCACGAAGTGGTAATTTGAGTTTAGGAAAAAGTAAGAAGTCGGCTGGAGCCATATCTGGTGAATATGGTGGTTGCTCGATGGTATTTGTTGAGTGTTTGGGCAAAAATTCATTCACAATGATGGCCTTGTGCGAAGGCGCATTATCGTGGAGCAAAATCCAAAAATTTTCTTTCCACAAATCTAGCCTTTTTCGTCGAATTTGCTCTCTTAAACGTCGCATAATGCTCAAATAATATTCTTTATTTACTGTTTGACCTTCTGGCAAGAATTCCGAGTGCACAACACCGCGATAGTCAAAGAAAACAGTCAACATGGCTTTGACTTTTGATCTACTTTGGTGTGGTTTTTTCGGTTTCGGTTCAGTTGGAAGTCGCCACTCCGAAGCTTGTTGACTAGTTTGCATGTCAAACTCGTAAACCTCGTCACCAGTAACAATGCGATTTATGAATGTTGGGTCGGAATTGACGCGTTCTAGCATGTCCTCAGCGACTCTCATGCGATTGAGTTTTTGGAGAAAATTCAGGTCTTTTGGGTCTAGCTGAGCGGAAACATGTTTCATACCCAAGTGATTATTTAAAATGGTACGGTTCGACTCGTGAGACACAGAAATTTCGGCGGCTATCTCTCTCAAAGTTGAATGAGGATTTTCATTCATTATTTCCTTCACTTTTGCAATGTTAACTTCAGTTGCAGACATTGATATCATACCAGAGCGAGGCAAATCTTCCATCACATCTCGACCGCTTTTAAACACTTTGTGCCACTCATAAGCACGTGTTTTTGATAAAAGTAAGTAAGCCTTCTGTTACATTTTCAGTGATTCCGAACACGAAATTTCATTGGCGATGCAAAATTTAAGACAAACTCTTTGTTCGATGTTTTTGTCCATTATGAAATTCGCAATACACACTAGATATGATATAACTAAAAACAGCAATGTATTTAATATAAATAACAGATGCAACTCAAACTCCGTGCCAAAATGGATAACAGTTGTGCCAAACTAACAACAACAAAAAAATAACAAAAATTTGAATTTGGAACCATAAACAAATCATCCATTCCCAAGGAGTACAGAAAAATAGCGGAGATGCCGCAAGGCAACTAGGTCATGTCGCCTTCAACTAGGTCAACGCACTAAAATCGTATCTTCGCATGCACTATTAATCTAGCATCATTGCATCTATATACCCTACATATTTCAATTAGACCGAGACAAACACTAAAACTAAATGCGCTGTGAACTGAAAAAACTTCAGAGTCCCTGATTTTTAAGGCCCTATGATAGGTGAAATCGCCTTTTTTCAATCAGAATATTATGTAAAATACTTAACCAAAAAATATGTAATAAATATACGCATTCGTAACGACGACGTAAGAGAGCGAGTAGGTATGAAAGAGAGTATTGGTGTAAGGATGCGAAAGGGAATGCTCCGATGGTTCGGACAATTGTGGAAAGAATGCCAGACGAGCGACTGTTAAGAAAATATACAATGCGAAAGTGGAAGTACGTCCTTCCAAGGTACAAGGGGAGACTGAGACTCACCTACCTAGACCAAATCGGTCATCTATTGAAAAAAGATGGAGTCAGAAGTCTCCGAAACCGTCGAGTGTGTATGAAGAGAATTATGAATGTTGAGGAAGCGAGAGATGTATACAAGAATAGAGCCTTTTGGCACTATATTCGCTCTGCCTACTCCGCAAGGAAGATGGCGTGGTGATGAGTAAGTTAGTATAAGCAATGTGATCCAGCCATACTAACGCATATAGAATGTTCTGGAACAAACTGTTGTGCTTGTAACGCCGTAGTGGTGAATAGACAAACTAAATTAATGAAAAAATTTCTCTATTACGCTGTAAAATACATTTCACCGCTAGATGGATTTTGATCTAGTGGTGGAGCTATTGTTGTACCTCGTCCCCCGAACACCTGCACCTAGCGACGCTTCATTCTAAAGAGATTTTGCCTTGCGGCATCTCCGCTATTTTTCTGTACTCCGTGTCCATTCCCAATACTTTCTTGACTGAATGTATAATAGATATAAATCTGTCCATGTCTATGTAATTGAATTCTATTGATGATTATTAATGTCTATGTAAATTAAACGGTTGGACCGATTTCGATTAAATTTTTCGTGTATGTTCAAGTGGATTCATGGATGGCTTAGATTCACAATTAGACCCGTTAGATGGCGCCGGTGACCCTGTTACATGTTTTTTTAGTCAATTTATTCTAATGTGCGTGGTATGTGTTAGGTGTTTTTCACCTACCTACTTAACAGGAATACCACACACCACGCCATTTTTTTAATGAAATAATTTCCTTAGTAGCTGAAAAAAAATACTCCATCCAAACGAAACGCCATTTGAAAAAATGGACAGGACAAGCTTTTTTTTAATTTTTTTAAGCATTTGACATGATCAGTTTTTTGAATTTGATTTAATGAACATAAAGTGCAGAAATGCGAATAATTCAAATTCCACTCCTGACTGTTATTTTTCTTTTTTGATCTATTTTTGATCTATATTTTTAGCATTTGAATAAGGAAAAAGAGATTTTTTGTACTAGCGGGAATCGAACCCGCCTTCGCGGGTTATTCACATATAATTTGTATTTTAAAAAGTGGCGGAGCATGTCAAATGCTAAAAATATAGATCAAAAATGTTTAAAAAATCGCGCACTCAAATAGTATGAATTTTAATTGCAAAATTAACCTTACTATAATGGTTTAATGCATGTAAATGCTTCCCATAGATGGCGTTGGTCGTAAAGACAAATGTGATAAGGAGGTTGGTATGATCGAAATATCTGTACTATACCTCAGTGGCTTCACTTCCCCGGATTGGAAAAGACGCGGGTTCGATTCCCACTAGTACAAATAATCTCTTTTTCCTTATTCACAAATAATTTGTTATTTTCTTTTTTGAAGAAAATACTTCTTTTAGCACGGTAAGCATATTTTTAGATGAGATAAAATCTCTGGACTCGCGGCACCGTTACGAGACACGACACCGTTACGAGACGCAGCTATAGTGTGTGCATTGGAAATTAAATTTGACACAGTTTCTGATTGAGATTGAGTATATCGCGTGACAATACAATATTATGATGACATGGAGCTGATCTGATGATGGAGCTGGAAGGTGGACCTAGGAACTCCATAATGAAACGGCGCAACCCCATCAAATTTGGGCTCGTATGATTTGTCTTGTCGATTACTTTGTGTCTAGATGGTATCCAGGGGCTAATGATGAAGCTGGAAGGTGGCCACAGTAACTCTTTAATGAAACGGCGCAGGGCGTCACCCAGACGTTAAGTATGAATGTGGTATCGAAATTAGCAGTTAGGAGCAATTGTCACGATGGCTGAATTGGCAAAGCATCTGGGGAGATGCAGGTTCAAATCCTGCTCGTGACTGTTATTTCCGATTTCACATTCTTCACTGTGTTTTAATTTAAGATTAAAAAAATGCTTACAAAAATAACAACTGTTTATTTATAGTTTTATGTTTTCACTTCTCTTGGCAGTCCTCATGACTGCTTTGATTTTTTCACATTTTCGCACTTTGTGCTCACGCAAGAGTTTTTGATACGATCTTCACAGTCATTTAGATATTACCTATTTTAAGGCTCAATTACATTATTTCAATATACTTACCTAGTAAGTTTATTAATTTTGCAATTCAAATTCACAAAAACAAAAATTAAAAATAAAAATTCTCAGCCTACATTCGCTTCTATGCTGCCGTATATTTATACGCGAAAGTAAAATTGAAGACTGATTGTCCTCCCAGGACTGTCAAAGCACTCTATCACTCACTTATCCATTTTTTGTTTTAAGAAGTCACCATTACACACCAGGGAGCCATTTTCTGTACAGCCAGGGGCTTCTACAAAAGGGATTTTTTTAAATACATCTATATATTATTATAATATAATTTTTTTATGAGGTGACGTATTACGAATATAACTTAAGTATCATGATCAGTCCCCTTGGAATGAAAAACGAAACGTTACGTTTCACTTCATTGTGATTGGTCGCCTGAATAAAGCGTCGAAATCGCGACTAATCAGGAATCATGCGTCGGACTTTTGATCAATCACAATGGCTCGAAACGAAAGTTTGTCTAACGTTTCGTTTTTCATTCTAAGGGGGCTGATGATTCTTTACCTCGGGTGTCGTACGAGGCTCGACTAAGAGAAGTAAGTAATTATCACCCCTCCAATCCGGGGAAGTGCTCTAGACCGCTAAGCCATAGCAATGACCGACGGTCATTCCCAATCTCCACATCACATTTGTCTTTACGACCCACGCCACCTATCGGATGCATTTACATGCATTAATCCAATATAGTAAGATTTCCTCCAAGATTCTAAGGAGATAGATACTGCTATAATTAATCAACTGTTAAATAATAATAATAAATATTCACGGACATTTTTTCACACAATGCCCTCTGGTCCTAATCTAAGCTTAACGCTTGTGCTATGGGTTCCGGATTACGGATATAATACATATATTACTTTTTTTTTGTAAATAGATACATAATTATAATAGATAGAAAACACCCAGACGCAGTACAAATATCTGTGTTCATCACACAAATAATTGTCCTGAGTGGGAATCGAACCCACAACCTCGTGCACGGAAGTCAGTTACACTACCAACCACGCCACGAGGCCCGTCATCGTATTAATTTTCTGCATGAAGACGAAACTATTTTTTTAATTCCGAATATTCGAATTTTCGTGTGTGATGATAGTCTGGTTTACCAGACTACACTAACACTCTCATTTGGTACCCACCCTACCACCAGTAATGGCATCATTGATAATTGCATACTTGCATTAGTCGCGTCGTATGACATCCGCGCGGAAGAATGTGGTGGTGACACTTATATTATTGAATAATTTAGTAAGACTGAGAAAATGATGCTGTTGTCACATTTATTAACAAACCAGCTGCGACGACTTCGTCCACATGGATGTTTTTCTTTTTTATGTGGTACTATAATTATTTTTCTAACATAAAAATTAGCCTATGTAACTCCTTATAACATCAGCTATCTGGAAGTGATAAGTATCTATCAATTATTTAAGACAACGGTTTAAGAACGAAGTATTAAACAAGAAATTTCGAACGAAATTGTAAAATTATGCAAATATTTTATATCTTACTAACTTCAAATCATAACAACGATAAAATAAGCATCGGAATCGTAACATTCTTAATCTGTGCAAACGGATAATATTCAAAACGAAACAAACTTAAACACACAACATCTACACACAATTATCACCTTTATCTGTATACAAATACAAGTTACAACAACAGCAACTTTAGACAAAGCAATATCCGATTACAATGATCTCTAAACCACCACGGATTTTCATTTCCTTCGTCATTTTTGTATTAACGCGCGCGGGGCGGGGTGGTTCAGGGAGTTCTGGACGTTCCGCTTCAAATAGACTTCAAAACAAAGCGCGGATTGTAAGAAAATCCGCCCGGGACCAGTACCTAGCATTCGCTTTACCAAATTACTGAAATTTCATTCAGCTAACGGACTCTTGGGGAGATGGTTCTGATGTACGACATAAATTAATGATGTTTATGGATATGGTAGTATTAATATTGTAAATATGCAAAAGGGAATGTTCCGATGGTTCAGACACCTGGAAAGAATGCCGACCGAGCGACTGGTAAAGAAGATATGCAATGCGAAAGTAGAAGGATGTAGGTACCTAGATCAAATCGGTCATGTATTAAAGGAAGGTGGAGTCAGGAGTCTCCGAAACCGGCAAGCGTGTATGAAAAGAATTATGAATGTTGAGGAAGCGAGAGATCTATACAAGAATAGAGCCTTTTGGGACTCTGTTCTCCCTGCCTATCCCGCAAGAGAGATGGTGTGATGATAAGTAAGTAAGTTATAATGATATCCAGACCGTAATTTGAGCCATGAAAGCTAGTGTCAAATATTATAATGCACGAGGGTGAGCGCTGACATAAATGCCCTCTCTCTTCTTTCACTCTCGTATTGCGATGAGACGTCAATCCGACATGACCGGAGAGATCAAGCACAGGACCAACGGATTTTAATGTTTTCGATTGCATGAGGGTGAAATAACATCAACTTACTAATTCAGAGCTGCTATTGAGAATTTCTTGATGTAAACAAAAAAAAACATAGCATCACGCCTGTATTCCCCGAAGGGGTAGGCAGAGGTGTATTACACACCCACGATTCGCCAGCTATGTTTAAGTCCCACGTAAAAGGGGGCGAGCCTATTGACGTCTACCGGGCACATTTCCAAACTCCGGGCTGCTACTAAGAATTTTTCTTTTTAGGAAAAAGCTCAATAACATTGCCTGACCCGGGGATCGAACCCGAGACCTCATGATTAGCAGTCGCATACACTTCCGCTACACCACCGAGGAAAAAAACTTGATGTAAAAACCCATTAATTCTTTGTTGGTCCAGTCATATACACTAACGCACATCACTGAATTATAATATTTTTAAGAAGTAAATTCTAGTGGTAGAGCATCCTGGGATAATCAATCCCAGGATGACTGGGCCGGCTCAATAGGGGAAGTACCACCCTTTCACAAAAGATCAGTTACTGTCTCAATCTTGGGTACGGTCCCACAGAATATGAGCGATTTTTAATGAACACAAAGTGCGAAAAAATTAAATTGAAAATAATAATTACGAGCAGGATATGAACCTGCTTTTCATAGAAAACCGTTCCCAATGCTTTGCCAATTCAGCCACCGCTCGGGGCTATTAATATCGATAATACATTCCTTCGAAATTGAATGTCTTGGATGACGTTTGCGCGAGCTGTCGGATGCATTTTCAAGAAAGCCTCCCTGATACATAACTTTTACCATATTAATTTTCTTCAATAAGCAATGATACTTTATAATATCAGCTATTTTACTAGAACAGCTCTTAAAAAAATAATTTTCACTAAAATTAGTTCAGTAAAAGAGGACGACAGTCCAAGATCACGTTCAAGAGGATAGCAGTTAAAAGTGCCACATCCGAGAAAAAAATATACGTGAATGTATTTTGTGTTGGAATTTACCCAGTTTTATAAAACCAAAGCGGACGAAATGAGCTTAGTGGTAGAGTGTGTAGCGCTCTCTGAGTGCTCGGCTACTTAGCGGCTGTGGGTCCTACCTACTGTGTACTCTCCCGTGTTTGTGTACTTGTGTACAGCGCTATCGTTACATAATGTCATTATCTACACGTTTAATACGTGTGAAAATTTACTCTTTAAAAAACAAATTATTTGTGAATTTGGAAAAATAGAATCTTACTGCGAGCGGAATTAGAACCTGCGTCCTTTCCAAACTGGGGAAGTGCTCTACATTGGAAGGGACGCAGGTTCAAATACCGGAAAGATTCCGATTCCGGAAGACGGCGGACCGACCTACTCCAGCCAGATAATTGGGTACTCCCAATTGGTGCCCAGCCTGGCTGGCCCTAGGCTGGCTAGCTACTTACTTGCAAATAGGGGGTAATTTGTTCGATCGTCCGACATCAAGGCGTCCGTGTGATCCGTGTGGTGACGGATTAAGAATACAAATGTCACCACCCTATTCTTTCTCACGGGTGTCATATGAGGGGCTTAGGGAAGTGAGCAATTAACATCCAATGCATCATCCACTGGTGGTAGGGCTGGGTACCAAGTGGGAGTACTCACTTAGTATCGGGTCCAAGCGGGTTGGTACTACCATCACCCGTGTGCCCAGAAGCATGTCGTTGCGTTTTGGCTGTATCAGGAGATATCCGTTTATTCTTTCATTTCATATCTGTGAAATGAAATAGTGAGCAGCGACTTGGCAATAATACCGAGAGGTATAGTTGAGTCCATGAGCGACGGTTACCATTTACCATCAGATGGGCCGTGGCTCGTCTGCCAATAAATGCATAAAAATATATGTGTATCAAAATGATGTACGTTTCATTTTCAATCAAAATGATGTCCACATGAATAGAGTCTTTTGGCACTCTACTCTATAAGGAGGATGGCGATTGGCGTGATGGTAATTAAATACACATATAATAAAAAAATGGTGCGTATAGTCGCTCCGCGCGGAAGAAGTGAAACTTCGTAAATGGAAATTGGACGCTACTCGTTGCTAACGCTCGCACTGGCCTGTAACAGGTATACTAAGCGCATGCGTTCGAGTGCCACACGTTAAACGTTTAACGCAACCTTGTTGGAATTCGCATTAGAAGATTCACTAAACTTCAAAAATTAATTTCGAAAAATCTCGAATAGTCAGAGTTGTATGCCGGGCAAAGTCTGGACCTGGGACTGGGAATCGAACTCAATATCACTGTCTTTGCAGTCCTTGGTGCTACACCTAGGCTGTCACCACAGTCGAAGATGGTTCTTCGACTGTGCTATCACTTTCTAATGATGTACGTATTTAATCAAAATTTATCACAACTCTCTTAATTAAATAATTGTGGGCGGCTCGTGAAGACTGTTTAAGTGCATTGGACCAACATGGCCACGGTCCAAATCTGTCTCATTGTAAAAGGAAATCCACGCCAAACATAAAGACAGTTATGGGCTGTGATACAAGGGTCTGCTACAGTAGCCACAACGGATCATTGTGTCTCTGAAGTTGGCTGCAAGACAACAAGTTTACATTAATCAAAAAATGTTTGATTATAATTTAAAAATTTTAATCAATAATTATATAATTTATCGATCATACTAAAATATGTGGACTCTTCTAAATCTAATAATACACCTCTGCCAACCCCTTCGGGGAATACAGCCGTGATGCTATGTTTTTTTTTTTGATGTGATACATCTAATGCGGAGGAAGAGTAAAATCGGCTATTAGCGTGGCTGACTGTGGCGTGACGCTTTTATTTTACTTGTCCCGTTCAAATTTTGCATGTTAAATTTGACACACTTCCCGGTTTTTGATTGAGTTGAAATTTTACACGCATCTGTATATCGCGTGACAATGCAATATTATGATGACATGGAGCTGCTCTGATGATGGAGCTGGAAGGTGGACATATGAACTCTATAATGAAACGGCGCAACCCCATCGAATTTGGGCTCGTATGATTCGTCCTGACGAGTACTTTGTCTCTAGATGGTATCCAGGGTCTGACGATGGAGCTGGAAGGTGGTCACAGTAACTCTGTAATGAAGCGACGCAACCCTATCGAGTTTATACTATCTTGATTCGTCTTGAGGAGTACTTTGTCAAGTTATGATAATTTTATTTCTACAAAATAATTTCGATGTTTTCACATCTGGTAGACGTCCCGCAACGTCTAGTTTTTTTTTGTTTTCTAAATCTAGATTAAAGCTTATTCACTCAAATCGCTCGTATACTTTTTATTGAATATACAAAAAATAGAACCTAAATACTTAGATATAATTAATAAAATAAATAATAATAAATAAATATTCACGGACATTTCTACACAACGTCTTCTGGTTCCAAACTAAGCTTAACGCTTGTGCTATGGGTACCAGATTACGGATATAATACATATATTACTTTTTGTTTGTAAATACATACATATAATAGACAGAAAACACCCAGACGTAGTACAAATATCTGTGTTCATCATACAAATATTTATCGATTGTTATGTTAATCGAGTAATAATATTTGAATTGGTCAGCACTTATCGTATGATTCTGTCAAAATTCCCCCTTCGCGATTAGTGTCTAACTTCAGAGACACAAAGGTTCGTTCCGACTACTATACCTTACAACCATGCACGTAATGTATATAACTACGAGCAATGGATACATACTATATAGTACAATAATTTAACATTTCTGTGATTCAGAAATCGATGTTGGAGGAGGATCGATGGAGGAGGACGTCGTCCTTTTTTTATACTACGTGGATGGCAGACAAGCAAACGGCCCATCTGATGGTAAGTTAGCGCCGGAGGCCTTAACCCCCCCTCTTCTTATAATCTTTTCTGTCTATCTCCTATTCCTTTTCTTACAGTTTGCAACGTGCCAATGATGCCTCTGGTGTCGCTTGCGTCTATAGCTACGGCAAACGATTATCAGATAGGCATACGGCCTGTCTGATAGCCACCGTTTTTTTGTCAATCTAATAGCATACAAAATAAAGAATAGCAGTTACGTGGTTCGTCATCCGTCACGTCTTGTTTGTGAAAATTGGGCAGCGGAAAACCAATTTATGGCAAGTGGCAATTTATTACCTCTACCTACCTACCCTTAGAGAAACAGGCATAAGCACCCAATGTTAGTATTCGGTAGGTCTTATAATTCGCAAACCCAGAAGATAATTTATTTATTACTAATTCTAACATGGACTATCTCGACTTGGAAAGTACTGCCAAAGTTGTTTTTGTAACCAATCACATTAGCTACAAAACAAAAATTCACAGCCCATCTTTATCCGAAACTTAATCTGAAAATGTCTTCGAATCTCACAATAAATAATTCCCTTAGATAAACAGAAGCCATTGAGGACGAATTTATATTAGTTTGAAAACAATTTACTTCGGGCTTGCACCTCGGAAAAACTCTAAACAAATCGCAAGACGCTAAGAACTATCGTGTTGGCTTTTCTCGGTATAACACGGTACAGAAGTGGAAAAATAAATTAGGAGTATTATATTTATCAATAATATAGATTTTAATTTGCCGTGTGGGTCCGGCTTTAGAATTGTCCCACCCTTCTCTACCCACGGGAGTCGTAAGAGCTGACTGAGGGAATACCGGGGGAGTGGGCAGCAGCACTCCCTCGAGTATTAACAACATCCACTGCGATCGCCAGTCAAGCGTGGCGATTACGGCATTATCCCCCATGATGGGACCGCTCGTTGTGGCGTTCTCTTGAGGAGGCCTAAGTCCAGCAGTGGACTTTGAAAGGCTGATGGATGGATGGATGGATAGATTTTAATAGTTATTTATCCTACTAATAATATAAAACACAACATATTTAGATACTTTTTACTAAATCTGAATGATTTTATTTTTCTTTTACATCCTGCACTAAGGAATAATCCTTGTATCGCGGGGGACTTTACATACATAAATTTCATGGATACAAAGCACATCCATACTTAGAACAACCATTTATGAACCAAAGAGTTGTCCTGTATGAGAGTCGAACCCACAACACTCGGGTGGGAGGTCGGTAACTAAACCACTCCGCCATCTATGCAGTCACACAGTTAAAAATCTGGATTAACATATGGAATATATGTTATCCCAGTTTACCGACAGCTATCAATTAATATTAAATTACTGGTTTACTGATACTCATCACTAGATGGCGTTTATTATTCTGCAGCTATTTTTCAATATTATAGCCTAAGCTATAATCTTCGCGTGACTTCGTCTACGTGGACATCAAATTTGCCCCTGAGTCGTTTAGGCATGTCCAACAGCAACCTTCGCCGGAGTAAAAAATATATGTTTATCCAGGTCATAACTTATCTGTATACCAAAGCGTTTAGTTACAAGCAGGATTTGAACCTGCATCTCCTGGAATACCACCCGAGATCCTTTGCCAATTCAGCCATCGTGACTATGGTTTGGAACTGCGAATTTCGATTACAGCTTGGGTGACGCCTGCGCTAGTCAAATGCTTAAAAATATATAAAATATATCAAAATAACTACTCTATAGGTAATCAAGCGTTTCATCTATCTACCTGTCTACCAAATTTTATCAAAGCCGCTGAGTCGTTTAAGCGCGATTGAAGGTCAAGCATGCAATCATCTAAACATTTTCACAAATTTTCAGGTTAATTATATTAAGATGAACGTTTTTAACATGCTTTACACCTTCGCTTGTACCTATTTTTTTTTACAATAATTTTAATTTTTAGATATATATATATATATTTTTAGCATTTGACATGCTTAGTACTATACATTAAACACAAAGTAAAAATGTGAAATCGAAAACAACAGTCACGAGCAGGATTTGAACCTGCATCTCCTGGATACCGTCCAGATGCTTTGCCAGTTCAGCCATCCTGACAATTGCTCCTGACTACTAATTTCGATAACACATTCATACGTAACGTCTTTGGGTGACGCCAAATTTAAATTTTGTTCGTTATTTTGTTTTTCCTCGGTAACCCTAATTTGTGTACGCGTTATACAAAACTCGGCCGATACCTGCCAGTGACAGTTTCGTTTCGTGAAAACTTTTCTTTGTTAAGCCGCAGTGTGGCTACGAAGTTGCCTCGTTAGTCCCAAAGATGCGATATTGGTCTCAATGTTCTTACCCTTACATATTGTAGTGAGTATCTGGGGAACATTTCATAGATAATGTTTTCTTTTTATACTACGAGGCTGGCTAACAAGTGGTTACAGTAGCTTATAAATGCTAGAAACACCAGAGGCAACTAGCGCGAACTCTAAGAAAAGGATACGTGGTGGAAAGGAAAGATAATAAGAAGGGGATGACGAAGGGTTTAGGCTTTCAGCGCTCTCACTCAACATACGAAACACAACACTAAGAGTGTTGACCTTTATTTCACCACAATGGTTTTGCTTGCTCTATCGAGCCGGCCCATTCATGCTGGGAGAACTTTTTTGGAATACATTTTTGAAACAGTACGAAACAATAAGTGCAAGCGGAATTTGAGATTACTGTTCCGTCCGATTTACAGCTAAGCTATCGCAGGAAATTATTAAAAACAGACTATCCCCGCCATATTAAAACATACACTAATTATGGAGTTTTATATTTACGCTTTACTTACTTAGGTTTTGCGTCATTTTCGAAATGACGATGTCTAGTTATAAAATAGAATAGAAAAAATATATATATCTATTAATGTATTAAGTAGTGACTCATATACACAATCTAATCTTTATTATTATACTTATATTGTTGTGATAATAATTAGATACATTTATTATGTATTATAAATGCAATAATATAAAATAAACATTTCAAAGTAGTTATATCATCCCGTATGGTCTAGTGGCTAGGATACCTGGCTTTCACCCAGGAGGCTCGGGTTCGATTCCCGGTACGGGAAAGCGCTTTTTGTGTTTTTTTATAAATTTTAATAATTTTCTCATAATTATTTATAAATCTTTTTTAATGACGCGTGGCGTAGTCGGTAGTGTAACCGACTTCTGTTCACGAGGTCGTGGGTTCGACTCCCACTAAGGACAATTATTTGTGTGTTGAACACAGAAATTTGTACTGCGTCTGGGTGTTTTCTATCTATAATATGTACAAAAAACAAAAAAAGTAATATAATGTATTATATCCGTAATCTGGCAGGATTCGAACCCGCGTCCCATCCATACCGGGGACGTATAACAAGTAATGTATAAACAATTTTTTACGTATAAACAATTTTTTTTAGTATAAACAATTTTTTTGAATCAATTCATGAATCTAGTTTTATGCCCCTTTTATAGAATTAACCTCATTTTTTTCATTTGTTGTTAAGAATCGAATTAGATAGCTCTGTGTTCACTGTTCTGGATCTTATCACTAGGCCAGCGGTTCACTATTTACTTTTGGCAATGGTACCCCTCATACTAACAACAAAATAAAGACGCCGGATTGTCAACTAAAAAGTGAAGCCATTTTTTTAAAGATGTGAGCGTGAGTCTTGTCACCAGAAAGGAAAAAAATTCTATTGTCTATAATATTTCTTTTTTAGTTTTATGTTAAAAATATAAAAAAAAAAATTAATCATACTCTGGTAACACTCTTGGTTTATGACACTTAGTTTTGGCATGGTTTATATTATTATGGCTCCACTGGATTGTTCGTAATGATGCATTTATATTTTTTTTTGTTTGAAGCGGTATCCTTCGGAGAGCTAAATATTTGACGGTCCGTAAATTAAAAAAGAAACGTTTAATACTTTTAAATAAAATGATAGAGGTCTGCCGTTGCGCGCGCATCACGGTAAAACTAAACAGATTTAATGACTGTAGCTGAGCTAGGCTGTCAAATTATGTGTGTAACTGTGTAATATATAACGACAATGACTAAGTACAAACCATTATTAACTCGAGACATTACCTAATATTATTACAGAGGTATTAAACACGGTAATGTGCCCGAAATGGATATTCAGTAAGCCGGAACTCGATCGCACGGTGAATTCAGATTCCCTATTAACATTAACAAGCATTGCAAATGTCTAAAGGTGTGGTCTCATTGCTTGCGGTAAGTGATGCTTAAAAGACGTAGGGAAGGTACTTTGGATGTGAAACATCTAATGCGGGGAAATGAAATTTTACACGCATGTGTATATCGCGTGACAATGCAGTATTATGATGACATGGAGCTGATATGATGATGAAGCTGGAAGGTGGACATAGGAACTCTATAATGAAATGGCGCAACCCCATCGAGTTTGGGCTCGTATAATTTGTCTTGCCGAGTACTTTGCGTCTAGATGGTATCCAGGGCCTGACAATGAACCTGGAAGGTGGCCGCAGTAACTCTATAGTGAAACGACGCAACCCCGTCGAGTTTGGACACGTTTGATTCGTCTTGATGAGTACTTTGCCTTTAGATGGTATCCAGTGTATACTCGTTTGATTCGTCTTAAGGAGTACTTTGTCAAGTTATGATCATTTTATTTCTACAAAATAATTTCGATGTTTTCACATCTGCTAGACATCCCGCGATGTCTAGTTTTTTTTGTTGTTAGTTTTTTTTAATCCCCAAGTAATTCAGATTTAATTAGTGAATTTTTCAAGCGTATTTGAGTCTCGCCATTTAGGGAGAGTGTAAAATTGTTTTGAATATCTCTAATATTATTTATTTTCATTATTTGCCCGGCTAGTCTCTTATGTCCACATAGCGCATGCACGCACGCACGCTAGGATGAGCATTTCAATTACTTCAATCCGTCATTATAAAAAAATGCAGAACTGAGATATTTGTAACTAAGAACAGTGGTTCAACTTCAATTAGTTATTTATTTATTTAATTATGTAATACCGATTTTTGTAGAGGTGTGTTTGTATCGCTGCAACTGCAAATAAACCTCCTTGTTGGTGATATCTGAGAGAGGCGGAGCGTGCGGCGAGTCTAACTTCATTACATAATTCTAGCGATGTCCGGGCATCACAGAATTTCATTCTATATCTAAAATCTAGTTATTATACTCCAAGATTAGGTTTGTGTTGTTGTCTAATGTACACAGATGATGTAGCCTGTTTTCATGCCCCACAATATAAAATTTAAAATATGAACTTTCTCTCTGGAGTGCTGAAATTAAGGTAACAGTAGTAAATAAAGGTTTTTGTAGAGATGTTATCTCATATTTGAGAGATATTCTCGAAGGCTTGCGGGCTCAATAAAAAAAACTATACGTCGTGGGACGTCTAGCAGATGTGAAAACATCGACATTATTTTGTAGAAATAAAATGATCATAACTTGACAAAGTACTTTTCAAGACGAATCAAACGGGTATAAGCTCGATAGGGTTGCGTCGTTTCTTTACAGAATTATTGTGGCCACTTTCCAGCTCTATCGTCAGACTCTGGATACCATCTAGAGACAAAGTACTCGTCAAGACAAATCATACTAGCCCAAACTCGATGGACGTACATCGCTTTATAACGGAGTTCCTAGGGCCACCTTCTAGCTCCATCATCAGACCCTGAATACCATCTAAAGACAGAGTACTCGTCAAGACGAATCAAATGATTCCAAACTCGATGGGGTTGCGTCATTTCATCACAGAGTTACTGTGGTCACCTTCCAGATCCATCATCAGACCCTGGATATTATCTAGACACAAAGTACTTGGCAAGACGAATCATACAAGCCCAAACTCGATGGGGTTGTGCCGTTTCATTATAGAGTTCCTATGTCCACCTTCCAGCTTCATCATCAGATCAACTCCATGTCATCATAATATTGCATTGACACGCGATATACACATGCCTGCAAAATTTCAGCTCAATCGGAAACCGTTAAGTGTGTCAAATTTAACTTGCAAAATTTGAACGGGACAAGTAAAATAAAAGCGTCGCCACGCTAACAGCCGATTTTACCCCCCCTACGCATTAGATGTTTCATATCAAAACAAAAAAAAAAACATCGTCTCACGCCCCGAAGGGATAGGCGTATTTTACACACTCACGGTTCGCCAACTGTTTGTCCCACGTAATAAGGGGCAAGCCTATTGCTGTCTACCGGGCACATTTCAAAACTCCGGGTTGCTACCGAAAATTTACTCAATAACGCTGCCCGACCCAGGGATCGAACCCCAGACCTCATGATCAGCAGTCGCTCTCACTACCGGTGCACTCCCGAAGCAGTATTGGAGGGGAGTATTATTTTATTGCGAGCTTAATATTGGATCAAAATTGATACAAATGCGTAATCTATACTATTATAAAGCTGTAACAGAGCTGTATCATTGTGTACACTTAAAAAAATTATTTGAGAAAAAATGACTGTATTAGGCTATACATATAGACGTGTCAGAACACAACATTTGTTTTTTTTAGATTTTTTGTCTGTTGATTTATTCGCGCATCACGCTAAAACTACTGAATTAGATGCATTTTTTTATTTAATAGCTCTTGATTAGACTTAAAAACTGGTATTGGTACATTTTATCCCACTACTATATCGGGAACATAGAATAGCATGACACCTGTATTCCCCGAAGGGGTAGGCAGAGGTGTACTACACACCCACGACTCGCCACCTATGTTTAAGTCCCACGTAATAGGGGGCGAGCCTATTGACGTCTACCGGGCACGTTTCCAAACTCCGGGCTGTTACTGAGAATTTTTCTTTCTAGGAAAAAGCTCAATAACATTGCCCGACCCGGGGATCGAACCCAAGACCTCATGATTAGTAGTCGGATACACTACCGCTACACCACCGAGGGAACCTAATAACTAGCTTTTCGCTGCGGCGGACAAAGGCTAGTTAATCATAAAGATGTTGAATATGTTCTTTTTAAGGCGGTAAAATGTACCTGATAAGAATATTGTCAGTATTTGACGCGTGAAGATTTAAAATTTCTGCGTATATGCCAGCCTATGTTACTGGGCAAAACACATATCAAAAATTCCCCTTGTTGCACAAAGAGATTTTTGGAGGATTCGAAAGCGCGCAACCGTCTATATGAAATGTGTTTCGGCAAACCCCTATGCACTGCATCAGACTCATTCAATTTTTCATTTGTTTGACTATGAATCCAATCTACAAAGCACTGGAATACAATGGAGAAGTAACTTTAACATTTTGTTAAAATATTCTGCTATTGATAAA
The DNA here is from genome assembly GCA_948253155.1 of Leucoma salicis. Taxonomy (NCBI): domain Eukaryota; kingdom Metazoa; phylum Arthropoda; class Insecta; order Lepidoptera; family Erebidae; genus Leucoma; species Leucoma salicis. The sequence continues at coordinate 2,505,450 of OX411820.1, read as the reverse complement.
AGATGTAAGCACATTTTTTTTTTGAGGCGTAAAAATATACGTAACTGTACACCCCGTCCTTCGCGGCCACGAACAAGGGGTGGAGTCCTCATCAACTATAGAAACCCACCGTGTGCCGTCTTTCCGCCTATGGTGGTGGACCAATATTAATAAATTCCATCCGTGTGGTGATGGACAAAGAATACAAGTGTCACCAACCAATACTTTTCCACGGGAGTCGTACGAGCCGACTAAGGGAAGTTAGCAATTAAATCCCATTGCAGGACTGGTGGTAGGGCTAGGTATCAAGTGGGAGTACTCACTTGGTAGCGGGCCCGAGCGGGTTGGTACCACCATCTCCCGTGTCACTGGCCATGAAGCACATCGTTGCGTTTTGGCTCTAACAGAAGATAGCCGTTTATTCTTTCATTTCATATCAGTGAAATGAAATGGTGAGCAGTGGCTTGACAATACTCTCGGTATAGTTGAGTCCATGAGCGACGGTTACCATTTACCATCAGATGAGCCGTGGCTCGTCTGCCACTACATGTAATAAAAAAAAAATAATACCCATTGCATGACTGGTGGTAGGGCTAGGTATCAAGTGGGAGTACTCACTTGGTATCGGGCCCAAGCGGGATGAAGCACATCGGTGTGTTATGGTTGTAGCAAGAGATACATTCTTTCATTTCATATCTGTGAATTTGTTCCGACTAAATTCCGGAACGGATGGACCGATTTGGACGGGACTTTCTCTGGCAGATAGTTGAAAGGAATATTGAAAAATAAATCTGGTTCCACACAAAACAAGAAAATAAATAAATTCCACGCGTACGAAGTCGGGTGTGGCAGCAAGTAACAAAAGATAATAAATAAAAATATCCCCACACTCAGTCACGAGCCTTACCTTTCAATATCCGTCGGCACATGTCATAATTACCAAATATAATACGACCAAAATAAAATTAAACGCATCCCAGTACAGTTAATACTGTATTACGAACCTATTTTATTTTGCAGCGTTACTCAATATCAATGACATATCCACAAAGGTAAATTAACCAATTTGTACGTGTAATTGTTTCATTCGAGATTTTATTAAAAGTATTTCCTTGTGTTAATTTCGAGTTTTAATTGGGGCTTCTGTGTTAATTGTGAAATAAAATATAATGAGGGAGCCTCTCGGTACTGCTGTGTATTTATTTTGGTATACATCTTCTGGGACTGTTTTGTATGCGACAATATTTGAGAAGTGACAATATTTGAAAAGATCTAAGGGACTTATATCTTTTATTTTGGAAAAATCGTTTTTCTTTGGTGCAATTCGGTCCCAACTCATTTTATCGCCACATATAGGACCAAATGCTTCGGTAGCCCAAGTTCTCTCCGGGAGATCACCCAACAATACCAAGGGGCTATTGGCGTTCTTCCGGGAGATAGGGTGGATCGAATGGAGGATACACACCCATCCACACGCAAAACACGCGCTTAGACGTGGAGTTGTGGAGAATGGCCCGCCATACCAATACTAACACCAAAAATGTGGATAATCTCTAGTATTTTACATTGTTTCACCTGCGTAAGCTATGAAAATTACTAACAGTTTAATTACAAAACATTGTATTTCTCTTCTTATGTACAGTAGTCACAACGGATTTTTGTGTCTGAAGTTGACTGTCTGAAGTTGGCTGCAAAACGCTGCGCAGTAGCTATTTTTGTGTCGCAAGTCATGTGCGTCTTCTACAGTTTACATTAATCGAAAACTGTTCAATTATAATTTAACAATTGTAATCGATAATCATATTATTTATCGGTCGTACTAAAAGATGTGGACTCTTCTATAAGTATATAGATTACTTATTCACTGAAATCGCTCGTATACTTTAATTGAATATAAAAATAATAAATAGAAACTAAACAATTAGATATGAAAACATTATAATCTCATTCGATTGTTTTGTTAATCGAGTAATAACATTTGAATTGGTCAGCACTATTCGTATGATTCCGCCACTATCCCCACTTCTTGCTCTGTGTGTAACTTCGGAGACACAAAGAATCTTAATAATTAATGAACAAATGAAAATGTGGAAAAAGAGAATTTTACTGCAAGTGGGATTCGAACCTGGGTCCTGTCAAATCCGGGGAAGCGCTCTAGACCGCTAAGCCATCGCAGTGACCGACGCCAATACCCAATCTCCACATCACATTCTCTTCTTTCTTTACGACCCAGCCAATTACTAGATGCATTTGCCTGCATTATTCCAATATAGTAAGTTGAACCTTTCCAATATAGTAAGTAGAAAATAATTTGTTCTTTAAAGTAGCTGATGGCAAGTACTAAATCAAAATTCTTAATAATCAATTTGATGTTAAGCACTCCACAATGTTTTATAATTGTTGTTATTTATTATAACATTATTTTCTTCTTTTTGGTTTAATAAGTTATTAAAGCCGTTTTATTAGTGTATTTTTACACTACCCATCATTTATTATTATGATTTACTAAAAATAAAGGCGTGGCAGAAAAATAATGAAAGTAGTTAAAATACAGTGACAGCTTTAAACATGAGTGTGAAAGATAGAATAAGGAACAGTGTAGTGAAAGAATGGTGTGGTGTAATAGAAGATATAGTGACAAAGATTGAGATATGATATTATTATGGTCTGGGCATGTAGAGAGCTTGGACTCCAGAAGTATGATAAAAAATATATAATGCGGCGAGTGTGAATGCAGTTGGGAGGGAAAGATTTCACCAAACTTTCTCTGCCCAAATTGGAGAAGTTCTCGAGAAAGGCCAGCTCAGAAGTAACCGACGTGCATATATGAAGAATGTAATAAAAGGCAAAAGAGATGAGAGCATCGTTGAGTAAACAGGCGTACGTATAATGTACGTATTTATGTTTGTTTGTACTTAAAAATGGAACAAGTATCGAGCAAACGCTGGTAGGCAGAGAATACAAAGTTAAGGTCAAGTAAGGTAAGGCCTTATAATGTCTAGAAGTCAGTCAAAATTGAAATATATATGTACATACATTTGTAAATTATGTTCATGGTTGAAACTAAGCAAAGATACATCCATATGTAGGTAGCCTAACATTGGAATGTCAAAGTAACATAATCCAAAACTGTCGGGGCCCCAATTACGACAGTTGATGGCTCATAATTTAGCTAAACGTCGGGTCGCGATAATTGATACTATCTGCTATATTTCTATAGCCGTTGGATACGTGTCGTTATAGGGCTTGTGGGAAAAAATAATTATCTATTATTTTATTACTAACTAGTCTTTGCCTGCGGCTCCGCCGCAGCCATCAGCTGGTTTTTATTATATATAGCAGGTTCCCGATGTATGAGCGGGATAAAATGTACCTATACCAGTTTTTAAGTCTCATCAAGAGCTATCAAATACAAAAGTTGCATCAAAATCCCTTCAAGTAGTTAGTACGTGATGCGCGAACAAATAAACAGACAAACCGACAAACAGACATAAAAGCTAAAAAAAGTTTTGTGTCCAGATACGCCTACATACATAGTCTAATACAGTATTTTCTCTTTCTCAAATAACTTAAATGTACAGAAAAAACTTAGTTACAGCCATTTTTTTTTTATACTTAGGATATATAACTGCAAGTGCGATATACGTAATAGGTACACATTATGGGATATTTTATTTATTTTTTGTTACGATTAAACATGCATGTCTAATATCAGTTTGATTGGACATTTTATCTCCAATTTGTATGGCAGACATATTGAAATTCGCCATCTTGATTTTTCTTTTGTTTCGTGTGTCATCGGGATTGGATTATCATGCAAAATTGCAGACGCGTAAGTAAGTAGACTTAAGTCTACAGGAAATAGTTGAAAAATAGTTTGCAAATGAAACGGACAGCTTACAAACATTGCAAGTTAAAAGAAAGGTTGTAATAATAAATATGCATGCACCCTATTACGCACATTGATCAGTTTATATAACTGAAATTCACGTAGAAGCTCCAACTAACGTGCTTACATAAATTTTCACTGTGTATGATTTAACTACTGTTAGCACCTAGCTTTCCCTGCATTTTTATTTCTTCGCATATTATCCTCGGTACTACAGTCGCGATCAAAAGTCTTGAGAATTTGTAAACATTGTTTATTTAATATTTTTGCTTTCAAACAAAAACGTACCATTGTCCGAATAAAAAGTACCAATCGAAATTATTTTAATAATAGTTATTTGGCAATTATATTGACATATCAAATATTAAAAATATTTTTAATAACAAAACGTCTACTCATATGGTAAAGGGATATCTCAGTATAATTTATCAAGGCTATTTAAAAGACATAATGTGTCCATATAAGCATAATTGACAATAAATTGTTTTCTTAAATAGGTACCTATAACACTTAATTTCAATCATATTGCCTCGTTAGCTTCATGAAGTAATTGTGCAGTTGGAATACAGCGTTAGTGACACGATGTCTGGAATTATATCCGATTAACAGTACCTAATAAATACACATAGTTCGTGCAAACAACTACTTACATTACATAAATAGGTAAAATTTGGGTGAAATACGACTCTTCTAGTGCCTTCGAGACGTCGTAACGGCATGAGGCATGATAATAATAGTTAGAAAAATAAATATAAAAGAAAGAGCACACTTCAAAAATTCAATATTAACAAAAACTATGAGATCCATATATCTAAACTAAATGAAACCTTCAAAAGAGCCGCCAGAACTACCATCAATAACAATTCGCAATTCCACCCAAAGCCCGTCAAAGATAAAACAATACACCAAACACCATTGTTATCGCCAGTACATTTACATACATTCCCCATATATTCGCTCGGACATACATTACGGACTATCGCGTATAATATGACGATAAGTAATACTGTCCTGTACATAATCTAGAGTCGAATCTGAATATCGTATAAGTTTTGGTAACGGCGATTTATGGAGGTGCGTTGTTTTGATCGCTTTTGTAAATAATGTAACGGTTTTTGTGATATACTTATATATTACTAGCAACACGCTTCTGATATACTCAGTGCTATTTAATAATATGAATACTGCTATCGCAGTGATAGCATAGCGGTACAACCAAACATTGCAAAGACAGTGGTATCGAAATCAATCCCCAGTCCAAGGTTCAGACCTTGTACGGCAACCACCTCTGTTTTTTTGAGATTTTTCGAAATTATGTGTGAATTTGTTTATAATTTATCACTGCTCGGCGAAGGAAAACATCGTAAGGATGTATGCCTGAGAGATTTTCTCGGTGGCTTGTGAAGTCTATCAACCCGCACTGGGCCAGCGTGGTGAACTACGGCTTAATACCAGAAATCAGTGTTTGACAGCCAGTGGCTATTTCTGTATTTTTTTATTCTCGCAACCGATTACCAGGTATTGGTATTACGATCAAAACTTATGTGATATGCACACACCTTGATCAGAATACCAGGCAATCCGGGAAAACTGTTGTGTACACACACCGTAGAACTGTTTTGCTGGCTAACGTCACTATCTCACAAATGTACATACACAAATTTTTAAAAACACATAGATTATCCGTAACAGTAAAAAGTCAATTTTACAAGGTTTTATAGTTCTGCCCTGAACATAGCATCCATACACCGACTGAGAGCGCGGAGGCAGTCACTTTTTTCTGAATAACCCTTCACCGATTTTAGATTTGCATATACCCACATATTCATTGAAAATAATGCCAAAACAATAAATTCTGAGTACTATTTCGAAAGCAATTACTCAAGTAACCTAAAATAATGACTACTCGTAGTACTTATCCTAAGCAAATTCTAAACTATAGAACAAAAATTACTGCCTCGGTGGTGCGCGACTGCTGATCATAAGGTTTCAGGTTCCCCGGGTCGGGCTATTCAGCTGTTTCGTAAAAAGAAAACAATTCAGTAGCAGCCCGGAGTTTGAAAATGTTTCCGGTAGAAGTAAATTTATAGGCTCGCCCCCTATTACGTGGGACTTAAATATAGCTGGCGAGTTGTGGGTGTGTAATACACATCTGCCTACCCCTTCGGGGAATACAGGCGTGATGCTATGTTTATGTGTTAGACGGCAATATAGTTGGCGAACTGTGGGTGTTTAATACACTTCTGTCTACCCTTTCAGGAATACAGGCGTGATTTTATGTTTGTATATTTGTAAAACAAAAATCGTAATTTCAGTGTGTAATAACTTTTACTTGAGTTACCGCTATTACTTGTCTATTTTAGCTACGAGCATTATTAGTAGTATAGAATTCACTATGTTACAAGTGCCTGGTCTACTACCAGATCTCCTAACATTTGCGTCAACTTTTAACCAACTACTAACCTGTTGTCAGCAGAAAGTACACTTCTTAATTAATCAGAAAAAAATCTTTGCGCCAATAAAGTTGTTCCTTAAACAATTTTAATTTGCAGTAATTCATCGCTACCAGCCGTAATCGATGGCCTAAATCATGAACTGAAGCGATTTGGAAACCACTAGCGGGGTAAATAATATAAATATGGATGTTTGTAAGGTTGATTGAATTTTTGTACCTACCTAATCTGTATTTTTGTCTTATACCCAATATTGTATTTAAAATCCAAGGGCCGGCAATCCGTAGGTACTTATTTATTATATGTAGGTACGCACTTAGACGTGTTTCTTAGATTGGAATGAGGGCCATTTTCGGGCATTATTTTAGGTGTTAAAGTTACGTAAAACATTACCTAAAATCTGCGTGCTGATATTTGTGTATATTTCGCAAAATTGTTAATAAAAAATAAATAGACGTCGTGGGACGTCTACCAGATGTGAAACATCGAAATTATTTTATAGGAATAATGAGTAGAAATAAAATGATCATAGCTTTTTCAATGTGTGCTTGCATAAAATTATGACATGTGTAAAATAGCGGAAATGGACATAAATTATCATCATCAGGCCCTGGAAATCATCTAGGACCAAAGTACTCGTCAAGACGAAACAAACAATTGCAAACACGATAAGGTTGAGTCGTTTCATTACAGAGTTACTGTGGCCACCTTCCAGCTCCATCATCAGACCCAGGATACTATCTAGAGACAAAGTACTTGTCAAGACGAATCATACGAGCCCAAAACTTGATAGAGTTTTGTCATTTTATGACGGAGTTCCTATGGCCACCTTCTAGCTCCATCTGATTCGTCTTGACGAGTACTTTGTCTTTTAATGGTATCAAGATCTGATGATCTTGGATACCATTTAAAGACAAAGTACTCGTCAAGACGAATCAAACAAGTCCAAACTCAATAGTGTTGCGCCGTTTCATTATTAAGTTCCTATATCCACCTTCCAGCTCCATCATCAGATCAGTTCCATGTTACCATAATATTTCAGTATTACGCAATATACATATGCTTGTAAAGTTTCAGCTCAATAGGAAATCGGGAAGTGTGTCTAATTTAACTTGCAAGATTTGAACGGAACAAGTAAAAAAGCGTCGCTACGCTAACAGCCGATTTTACCCTCCCATTAGATGTTTCACGTCAAAACTAAATGCTTATTAGCGTCAAATTTCTTTTTCCAATATTAAGGCTTCTTCTTAAGGTCACAAATATTTCACATATTGATTTATTGTTATGTTTAATGTATTGTGATATATTAATGATGATGTGTATGTGTACCTATTCTTAATGATGTATTTCTGTCACTAAGAGTGAAAACACGGGATCAATCCGCGCTGGCGGTAGAGTTTTTCTTTTAATTTCAACTTGCTTTAAACAAACGGGAACCACATTCTTTTCAAACAGCTGTCATATTGATGTATTTTAGATGTCAGTCTGAAATGGTCTTACTTGCCTTTCACTGAGTAAAAATAAGAAGTTTGTATAAAGGTCAGTTAAAAACAGTTTAACTTGCCTTGGCCTTTATTAGGGCCTACGCAGACCGGGACGGCTTGGCAAGGGATTTAATTTTTTACTAATGGACATTCAAACGTATCGATATAGAAATACTACATAAATTGTTATGCTTTAAAATGATGCCGTGGCATCGAAAGGGATTTCATTGCACGGCATTGAAAGACGCGCCACGGGCTCCTGCGGTGGGATGCCGTGGCGTACTGCGGGTAGGCAACGGCATACCAAGGACTCTGGCGCTCGTTTTGACATATCGTCCCCTCGTTTTGTTTTGTCGCGCCGTGGCATGCCGTGGCAAGGCGCTGGAATGCCTCGGTATCTAAGCGGCTAATGTGCGCTGACTGACAGCAAAATCCCTTGCTGTCAGTCAGCGCACATTACATATTCGCCGTCCCGGTCTGCGTAGACCTTAAAGAAGCGAGTAAAGGGGGCTTTAATATCGTCATCTGCTCGCTACAGCTTAATACTTGCACCACTAAATACAATAGCCTGTTACATCATAGGAATATTAATTTTTGCTCTGGAAGCTTTCCATGACGAATTTTATTATCGGCTTGGTCTCCGTTGAATCCAAATTGGGCCATTAGTTTCGATTTGATAATACACTCGGACGTTGGACAATCATTTTTCCTCTGCAAAGATTTTCTTTGAATTACTCTAGAAACGTTTTTCATTATATACGGGAAATGTAAGGCGAATTAAAGTTACTGCTGTGAATCTACGAATATCTAAAAAAATGTCTCTTCTTGGAAGTGGGTAGGCGTGGGTAGAAGGCTCTATTTCCGTGACTATGGATGAAAGTAGATTACTTCGTATTATGCTTTTATAGGTACTTACATGTAACAGAGCTTTTCTAAACGTGTAAGATATTAGGGATAAAATGAATATATCAGGCTATTTAGGCGTCATGGAACGTTTTATATATTTTTTAGTACTTTTGTCTGTTTGTTCGTTCGGGCATCATGCAAAAACTACTGAATAGGTTTTCATTTTTGTTTTGGTAGATAGTTATTGATGAGATTTAAAATCTTATATACGTGAATAAGGAAAAAGCGCTATCGTACAGATCTATTTGGTCATCCCAATTTCCTCATCATATTTGTCTTTACGACCAACGCCATGCAATATTAAACTTACTACATTGGATTAATGCATGTAAATGCATTCGCCTCCTCTCCTTATTATCCTACCTATCTTCTCATTATTTTTCCTATCCACCTCCTATCCCTTTCCTTGGAGACGGCAACGCGCGAGTGATGCTTCTGGCGTTGCAATCGTCTGTAGGCTACGGTAATTATTTACCATCCGTATGCTTGTTCGCCACCCATGCAGTATAAAAAAAAAAAGTTTCCTGCTCGAACATTTGCTATTGAAAAAAAAAACATCGTGAAACTACAGTAGGTGCTCCTACTGTTGTGTAACTTATGGTGAGTGAGAGTGTTTCCTTAGAGTTGGCGATTGATGATGCATCTGGTGTTGCTAGCATCTATAGGCTGTTGTTAGCGCTTACCATTAGGTGGGCCTATGCTTCCATCCATCCATCAGCCTTTCAACGTCCACTGCTGGACATAGGCCTCCCAAGAGAACGCCACAACGAGCGGTCCCGTCATGGGGCATAATGCCGTAATCGCCACGCTTGGCAGGCGCGTTGGCGATCGCAGTGGATGTTGTTAATACTCGAGGGAGTGCTGCTGCCCACTCCACCAGTATCCCGCAGTCGGGTCTTACGACTCCCGTGACAATTCTAAAGCCGGCCCTACATGGCCAATGCTTGCCACTGGCATATAAAAACGTCATTTGTGTGGACTTCAGAAAAGTCCACCGAGTCATCATCAGTTCGAAGAGAAATATTATGATTACAATATTTAATGATACAAAACATTTCACCATTTTTTATGCTTAGCCTGTAACAGAGAAAAATAGCAGCAGAATAAGGCAACACCATCTAGTGAATAAGATTATTACTAAATCAAAAGTTTTAATATAAATTATTGTAAAGAAAAAGAATGCAAGTGTCACCACCCCATTCTTTCCCACGGCTGTCGTACGAGGCTATTAAGGAAAGAAAGGAGTTATCACCTATTGCATTACTGATGGTAGGGTTGGGTACCTAGTGGGAGTGTGTGAGAGTATTAGACACGAGCCGGTTGGTACCACCATCTCCCATGTGACTGGCCATGAAGCACATTGATGTATTTTGTTTGTAGCAGGAGATAGACGTTAATTAATAAATAATAAATAAATATTCACGGACATTTCACTCAACGTCCTCTGGTCCCAAACTAAGCTTAACGCTTGTGCTATGGGTACCAAATTACGGATTTAATACATATATGTATTAGTTTTTTTTTGTCAATACATAATACATGTTATAGATAGAAAACACCCAGACGCAGTACAAATATCTGTGTTCATCACACAAATAATTTTCCTGAGTGGGAATCAAGCCCACGACCTCGTGCTCGAAAGTCGGTTACACTAGCGACTACGTCATGAGGCCCATCGTCGTATGTAAGAATCACACAAAATGGCGTATTAAACTCCGAAACTAAAATCGCTGAATCGTGAATATTGCATCCTTTATCTTACCAATAAATAAATAAGATAACTGTCCTTTATCTGGAACACCTGCGGCCGTCACCGGCTCACAATGGAAACTAAATTAAACGTCCCAACGTTACATGTTCTTGGTAAAAGGACGATGGTCAATTGATTTATCGCATAAGGGATGAGCCCCGTAATACTTTTGTTTGCAGCCTCAGTTATGTTCAATCGAATTGTGTTACGAAGTGAACTAAACGTATTACTAAGCTTTTACTAGAAACCTTTGGATTGTTACTTGTAAATGTTTTTGGGTGAGGAAAGGATCTGGGCTTATTATTAACTAGCTGCGTGGAATTTATTTTTTCTGCGCAGTACCCTATCTCCAAAATAAAATTTGCCAAGTGGCTCCTTAAACAGGTTATAAGGTTAGCTATCTGCCAGTGAAAGTCCCGTTTCAATCGATTCAGCCGTTTAGAAGATTAGATGGAACAAACAGCCACAAATTTTACTAATTGCTTTTCGTTATCAGTACCGTATGTACTTTCATATTTACATTATTTTGAATTTAGTAAATAGCTGTTTTATTTATTTGTATAGATTTATTTTCTCTAAGCACAGAGGTTCTTTGTAGTCTTGGGATTGCAGATTTAGGGGATTTTTTGTTTCATTCTCAAGGTAAATATCGTTGGGAAAGAAAGATTATCTGGCTGATGGATGGATAGATGGATGATTGATGACAGCGGCGGCTTCATCCGCGTGAACTTCCGAATCGGGTTAATATATAAACCTTGCTCTACAGCAACCAGCTATCCCACAGGCATGGCCAGTGTCCTTTTCAGGGCCACAGACCACATGTATTCAAAACTTCTGATGATCGGTTAAGTCGTTACACCGTTAAAGCGTAATAAACAAATAAATGCATTTTTGAATTTTTAATTTTTAAATAACTTTCTGGGTGGTTATAGTATCTAAATAAATCATATGGACTTCGCTTCGTGTCATTATAATTGGTTGAGAGATGACCGTGATTTGCGGAGGGATTACTGCGACATCACCTTTCGGTTTCTCTACCAATCACAAGCGAGACGATACGATGTCGATACGATTTAGTGAGTAATATTCTGCGGGCCCAGGAAACTGTAATGTTGTTATCATTAGATGGTAAAGAAAACAATTATTAACAATTTGGTTTTCTACTCTAAAATACCAGCTCCATATTTCGTCGTACGTATCCCATAGACTAATTTCACCAGGCACAGGGGTGACCACGTCAGTGTCCACTGTAAATTCATTAACTTATTAGACCCAAAAAGTCGTGTTGGCGAAGGCAGGACACGTAGGATTTGTTTGGAAAACAGAGAGAATCCCAAAGTATCAGAGCAGATGCGATTAAATTGGAAAACATTCACTCAATTTCCGGAGCGAGATCCGTTCGGTACAGACAACAAATACGAATGAACGAATGATAGAATTGATTGATTCGTTTGATTTCGATTTGAGAATTCAAATAGGACTGTTTTTTATCACATGATTGATGCTTGTTTGGGACATTATAGATTATTTTTTTTACGTATTTCGTGATTATAGGGATTATTGAGAGATCATGTGACGTAGGGGACGATTAATAATTATTGTTAATCTGTGTATTGGACGTTTGGTTTCAAAAAACCTTTTTATAGTACATATTATTTGTGATTAAGGAAAAATAGATTTTGATTGTAAGAGCGAGATCTTTTTCCTTATTCACAAATAATTTGTACTTTAAAAAGTGGCGGAGCATGTCAAATGCTAAAAAATATAGATCAAAAATGTTCAAAAAGCCTTACAACTTTTGCAGTTAAAGTGTACCATTCTTCTTTATTATTAACTTAGTAAGCCCTAATTTTTGAAATAACTGTCGTGAGTACTTTGCTTATGCCGCAGCAGAAACACACACAATTTTCATTTAAAATCGATGGGTTTGCAAAGTAATCTTAGATCCCTTTTCAGAGAAGATATTATTCAGGACAAAAATCAAGACTTATCAGTAAGAATGTAATATTGGATACGAAAGGTTCATTAATAGTAATTAGTATGCGACTATCTATTTTAATGTCTATTTTATATATTTTCACGGTTTTTTTTTATTGCATGTAGTGGCCAGGCGAGCCACGGCCCATCTGATGGTAAATGGTAACCGTTGCTCATGGACTCAACTATACCGAAAGCATTATCAAGCCGCTGCTCACTATTTCATATACAGATATGAAATGAAAGCATAAACGGCTATCTCCAACGTAAGAAAATTTAGAACGGTCTTCTAATTCTACTCGTAAATATTATTTTCGATTTCGAATTTACGCATCTTGTATAAGCATGTCAAATGATTCAAAAATAGCTATTAAAATTGTTGCGATTTTTTTTGCTGCCGGTACAAAAAAGGCACGTCGCAACGCTCGCCCGCTGCAGCCTGACAAATTCACGGTGCGGTGAGTAGCCGATAGTAAGACTTATATATTTGCTGACTGTACACTATGGTAACTAACCTGTGCTAAGAGAAATGGGAGAATGAAATGGAGAATCGAATTATGATACTAAGTTATACCTATAGTTATAACTGCCTCGGTGGGTAAGCGGTATTGTATGCGACTGCTAATCATGAGGTCTCGGGTTCGATTGCCGGGTCGGGCAATGTTATTGAGCTTTTTCCTAAAAAGTAAAATTCCCAGTAGCAGCTCGGAGTTTGGAAATGGGCCCGGTAGACGTCAATAGGCTCGCCCCCTATTACGTGGGACTTAAACATAGCTGGCGAGTCGTGGGTGTGTAATACACCTCTGCCTACCCCTTCGAGGACTATAGGCGTGATGCTATGTTTTGTGTTATAGTTATAACATAAAAGCTACCGGTATATCTAGAAGTTTTTTATGTGAAAACATGTAATGCGGAGAGTGGGTAAAACCGGGTGATCGTCGCGACGTCACAACGCCAATTTATTTAGTTGTTTTTAACGCCATCAGTTGAAAGAAGTATCTACCTAGGAAGTATAACGTCAATCAAAAAATCAATAACAGTTTTAATTCGTCTATGGATAACGAGAGGGTGTTTCCCAAGAATTATATAAGACTAAAACGATATTTGAAGAAAGAAACAAAATCGATGTTTTCACATCTGCGATACGTCCCGTTATTTATTACTATTATTTATAATGCTTGAGGAGTTAAGTAATTTTTACATTACAAGGGTGGCAAACAAGCAAAACAAACACCTAATGGTAAGCGGTTACCATAGCCTAAAGACGCTAGTAACACCAAAGGCATCACTCGCGTGTTACAAACTAAAGGGAGATGGAGAGGAAGCGAGCGACATGCGCGCATTAGTGCGCTCGTAACGCGTACAAAATCGCATCCGGGACGTTTTAAGGATAAGGAGGATGAGGTTTAGGCCTTCGGTATTCTCACTCAACATACGAAACACAACAGCAGAAATACGTACCGTTGTTTCACACTGATTTTTTGTGAGAGGGTGGTACTTTCTCGATCGAGCCGGGCCATTCGCGCTGAAACGAGCAAGTATTGATTGTAACATTGTATATCGACAAGATTTTACTGAAATAATTAATTATCTTTAGTGTGGGTGGTAATGCGTAACAGTGAAAATTTTAATTCATAGCTAGCTAGCTGCTGAGTGTGTGATTCTTTACTAACAATAATACCATCTGGTGAACTTAGCACTAGGCTCAGTCGGTGTAAAAAAATAGGTACTGTTGTTTTTGTATACTTATTATGATACCAGTGCCTATAACTAACTAACTAACTTATCATCACGCCATTTACCTTGTGGGGTAGGCAGAGAGAACAGAGTGCCAAGAGGCTTTATTCTTGCATATATTTCTCAACATTCATAATTCTATTCATACACGCTCGCCGGTTTCGGCGACTCCTGACTTCACCTTCCTTCAATATATGACCGATATGGTCTAGGTAGGTGAGTCTCGGTCTCCCTTTGTACCTACGTTCTTACACTTTCGCATTGTATATCTTCTTAACCAGTCGCTCGTCCGTGTCGTCATTACGAATGCGGTCAGTCAGCCTCACTCCACAGATTCCTATAACCTAACGGTAGAATCAAAAGGCTGCAAAGACAGTGGTATCGAGTTCGACCCCCAGTCCAAGGTCCAAGGTTCGATCCCCAGTTAAGGAACCACACAGCTCACACCTCTGACTCCTATAGATTTATCGAGATTATGTACTCCATTTGTTTACAAACTATTGCTGCTCGGCAGGGCCTTAATGGCGCTCCTGGGCACCGGAAAAAAATCCGCACCAATACTGAAATTTTACTTAAATTTATAGTTTATTTCCATAACTTTTTTTTTAAATTCATTGATTCACAAAAGTTTTGAAAAATGCAAAAAGTCCCGAAATTTTTGCAATTTAAAAAATAATACTAATTAAATTTCTTTAATTCCAGAAAATAGAAAAATCGTTTATTATTTTAAATCTCCAAGGAAATAAATTGATTAAATCATTTGGAGTTTTACCAAAAGTGCCACTAATTATAATTTACAAATAATGGATGAATTGAATTTCTCGAATTATCATTTAAACAGAAAATTATTAATTAATAGAATTAATTAATTATATTGAGTAATCTTGATAAGACTAAAAAACATTTTTTTCACTTTCGAAATTTTGCCGCCCTAAAAAATTTTCCGCCCTGGGCACTTGTCCCGACTCCCCTAGTGTAAATCCACCGCTGCTGCTCGGTGAAAAACATCTTGTGGAAATCTCTAAGCCTGAGAGCTTTTTTCGACAGCATGGTGGACTATGGCCTACATCGCTCCCCTATGAAGAGGAGACCCGTGCCCAATAGTATATAAAATACGAAACCAACATTTAAATTTGCTTTTTTAATAGGCACGGACCGCAAGATGGTTGATATCGCCATTTTGTTCATATTTACTGTGATATTTTTAATATGCAATGGATAAGCAAGCAGTAAATTTGTTAAATATGTAATATGTACCTATAACTAGCTAGTGCCCGCGAATTCATTTGCATGGACTTGTATGACGTTGGAGTCGTAAAGCAAAAGGCCGAGAAAATCAAGTGCTTAAAATATATATTTATATGTAAATGATTTAGTTCTTGATTGTACTACCGACTATAGGATATGAAATTTTATGATGATTAGTTAAGTAATTACGGCGCGAAAGCGTTATAAACAAACTTACATTCTCATGATATTCGTTAAGAATTAGGATCAGGAAGTCCTATAAAATCTTCAACACTTAGAATCCCTAACTTACAGTATCCATGCAATCTAAAGGATTTTACGTTTTTAAATTACTAGACTGTGCTGAGACAGCATTTTGTTTGAAACTCTTCACCGTTTTGCTTCATAAGCTTGATTGATTGCAGTGACTGATTGCATAGTGAATTGTTTTATTCGTTATTTTTTGTCAGTTAATAAAATAAAGATATAAAATCTATTAATTTTGTTTAATTAATACTACGCGAGTGGTAAACAAGCAATAAGGGTCGTATTCTTGTGCAACAGGCAGACACAAGCCGGATTTTTTTTTTTTTTTTTTTTTTTTTATTGTCAGGAAACCTTTTATAGGTATCCCCCCGCCGGGGCGACGGGGAGATTATGTCGGAATCCGGACGCGGCGATTGGCAAATGGAGATGCCTAGTGCAATGCCACGCCGTATACCGACTAAAACCTGACAGTGTTCCTTCAGACTACCTGTAGCCCAGGGAGGAAGGTCACACTCATCGTATTCCTCATTCCCCCCCGGGCAGGTCTTGGCCGCCTTGCTCCATTCCTAGGCGGCCCCGCCTGTTTTGGAGGGACTAGCCCTCCCTCCTTTGAGAGGCGCACGCGGAACACGGGCGCGCCACCTTCTCGGGCCTGCTTCTGCTAGGGCAACGGACGGCCCTACGTCCATTGCCCTCAGGCCAGCGCTCATGGGGGCCGGAGATCGTTCAGCGCCCTCCGGCGCCCGGTGCGTCTTCTGCGGGTCGGGAGGTTGGTGGAAGCCTCCCGTTCCCTTTCCGCCGCCTCTTTGGCGTACATCACCTCCTCGCAAAATGAGGCAGCGGACTCCCATGCACTCTCGCTCCGGACCATGGACAGGAGCAAGGTCGGTAGCGAGAGCACTCCCACGTCTGTTGCCACGATCAGATCACGGCGCTGCACTGCCCACGCTGGGCACTCCACCAACGTATGCAGCGCCGTGTCCTCCGGGCAACCTCCGCAGTGATGGCACCGGGCCGACTCTTCCCTGCCTATTCGACACAGGTACTTCCCGAAGCAACCGTGTCCAGTTAGTACCTGTGTCAGCCGGTATGAAAGGACGCCATGACGCCTCTCCAGCCACTCTTCCATGATGGGACTTACCGCCGCGATCACGGCGTGCCCTGCGCTCGGTCGCACGAGCCGTGCACTCCAGTCCGCCAGTAGGATCCGGCGAAGTTCCAACCGGCGCGCCTCAAAGTCTCGAGGCGCCGGCCGTAATCCCCGCTCCAGCGCCTCCCCGCGCCACCGGTAAAGTGACGCGAGGGCCCTCGCCTCTAGATCCCACGGCGGAGTTCCAGCAAGGAGGCTCGCAGCTTCGTAGGAGACCGTACGGTATCCCCTGATGACCCTGACGGCCATCGCTCTCTGCGGTTGGTGCAATATAGCAGCATTTCTGGCCGTCAGGCCATCCGCCCACACTGGAGCCCCATAAAGGGCCATAGACCGCACGATCCCCACGTAGAGCCTCCTGCAGGAGGTGTCGGGTCCCCCCAGGTTGGGCAGTAATCGCGAGAGTGCAGCTGCCGCCCGCATCAATTTGGGGACCAACCCTCGGAGATGAGGCCCGAAGGTCATGGTCGGCTTGATCCCGATGCGAACACCCCCCACCATCATGCCGGACCCAAGCGGTGGCCCCTTCCGAGGCCCATGAAAACAGAGAGCCTCGGTTTTGTCCAGAGCCACCTGAAGGCCCAGCAGCCGGATTTTCTCCACGACTCGTGCAACCCCGACCATGGCAAGCTCGGTTGCCTGCCGGTGCGTCATCCCCCGCGCCATGACTAACGTGTCGTCGGCGTAACACGTCACGGAGACACCGCAGGGGAGAGCACCTCGCAACACCCAGTCGTATCCGATGTTCCACAGGAGCGGCCCTAGGACCGACCCCTGGGGAACACCGCACGACACTTGTCGCCGACTCCAGCCACTGTGGCTCGGGTAGACTACAGCCCTCTCCGAAAGATAGGCCCCGACTATTCGACGGAGGTAGTTCGGCACTCGGTGAAAAACGAGTGCTTCCCTAATGCAAGCCCAGGGCAAGGTGTTGAAGGCGTTGGCGATGTCTAGGGACACCGCCAAAACTGCCTCACCCTGGGAAACTGCTTCCTCTGCCTGGGCTCTCACGCGCATGATCGCATCCACGGTGGAGCGCCCGCGTCGAAATCCATATTGGATTTCGGCTAGATTTGGGCCTGGCCCATTTAAGTGCGCGACGAGGCGGTCAGCGATCACTCGCTCGAACAGCTTGGCCACCTCGTCGTGAGCATCTTGACCTAAGCATACCCTATACTAGTTAACAATCAATATTTTTTTATATGTGGCATTTGACGCAATTTAAGACATATTGGTAGATTTTGTAATAAATTGTGGTATCCCAAAAAGTTTTTTCAGCTAGTAACTTCGATAATTGTCAAAATATTGAGCTTTTTCATTCTATGTGGTCAGTTATATTTGAAACGTGATCGCATAAAGATTGGTATTTCATGCAGAAAATAAAGTGCAGGTAAGTGGGTTATATTGAATAGTATATGACATATTATTATTAAGGCGTATCACAATGATTTAATCCCATAAATCCTTTATTTCTTGACTTTTTGGAAAAGGTAATGTTGCTTGTGGTTAGGTAATGTTACCTTACTTAGTACGAAGTCAACTTTACCTATGACTAGGGTTGTCAAATTTATCATACAAATTCCTAAATAATCTAGTTTTGTGTTGGAACCGTTTTAAGATTTCATTTAGTTATTTAGAAAAAATCTGTTTAAATACTAAATATCTATAGATTTCTATTCGTTTAAGACATATTATGGTGTGAAAGAATTACACGAGTAACAAATTTATAATTATGCTAAGTACCTATAGATATTGTTTATTATTTTTTGACAAATTTTAATTTACAGTATAGGTAGTTTTTATTATTATACTTTGCATTAAACACAAAGTGAAAAATGTATAGTGCTAAAAAAGACTTTTAAACTTTCGCGATTTGTACACATTATACACAAATATTAATATATCGGGTCTTAATCGCGTATATAATGTTGAGGTTGAATACCTTAATTTCCCGACGTTTCGACCGTATTGCATCGGCCGTGGTCACGGGTTGACTGGTGTAGTTCAGCGTTGCCTCCGTGAAGCACGAGTGTCTGTAACTACCCTCGCCTCGTTTATATTTTGATCTCCGAAACTGTCGGTACTTCGACACACCACACTAACGACATCCTCACACTGGCGCGTAATGTTTGTTCGGCGATATGTACACTTACTGATGACAGGATTCCATCAAGTGCTCCGGCAAGTGCGGCGGGATCCAACCACTGGATTGAACTGCATAACCCACAGGTCCTCTCCACCGACCGTCACTATTACTCTAGGATGGCGCGGGAAGCGGTTGAAATCAAAAAACATGCTAATTTCAACCGAGAAGATGGATACCGTTTGTCAACATGCATCGCAATACGGTCGAAACGTCGGGAAATTAAGGTATTCAACCTCAACATTATATACGCGATTAAGGCCCGATATATTAATATTTGTGTATAATGTATAGTGCTAAGCATGTCAAATGCTAAAAATATATATAAAAATATCTAAATATTATACTGTGTTTACAATGGATATTAAAATGCAAAAGTTCCTGTTGCTAGGTTCCTTTAACAATAATTAAAAATATATTTAACGGATAAAAGCAAGATAACAAAAAAGATACATATGGCGAGTATGAATGGTGCAGTTGGAAGAGGTAGACCTCGTCGAACGTTCTCAGATCAAATCAGAGAAGTTCTCGAGAAAGGTCAGGTCAGAAGTACCCTTAACCGACGTGCATGTATGCGGAATATAATGACAGTGAATGAGGCAAAAAAGGTGAGCAAGGATCGTGGCAAGTGGAAATCCGTTGTCTCTGCCTACCCCTCTGGGAAAAAGGCGTGATTCTATAAATAAATAAATAAATATTTAACGTATTATTATTTTTTGACAACCCTGATGAAATCCACCCATTTCTATAAA
The DNA here is from genome assembly GCA_948253155.1 of Leucoma salicis. Classification (NCBI taxonomy): domain Eukaryota; kingdom Metazoa; phylum Arthropoda; class Insecta; order Lepidoptera; family Erebidae; genus Leucoma; species Leucoma salicis. Next base: position 2,485,736 of record OX411820.1, on the reverse strand, counting down.
TATTTTGAAATTCTTGGGGCAACTTTACCTGTGTATTAGTAATGCTTACTGATACGAAGATAATAGCTTGAAAAATAAATACATCGCTTTTCTATTGTCAGGAGTATTGGTAGCTTTACATCATGTGCTCTCTGGTATAACTATTCAATGCAAACTGTGGGCTTGGTAAAGTTGCCAAAAATGTGTCAAAATTACCCTTTTTTTTGTTTTTTTGTATAGGCGGGAAAAAATGTACCTAACCGCACACCCCGTCGTTCGGAGCAACGAACAGGGTAGTGTGGGGCCCGCAACCACTAAAGAAACCCGCCGTGTGCCGTCTCTCCGCCTGAGTTGACGGACCACTGGTACTGTGTTGGATTACTTCAGTGGCCCGCCGGCGGCTTACCTTTTCTGGTACCCTCTAATAAGCGACGCATCCGCATACGGAGCGTCGTACCTTCGCGGGGAGGCCTTGCGGGTTTCGGACGTTCCCCGGTCCATCCACCCGCAGCCTCAGCTAGGGCGGCATGAGGCGCATGTACTCACGCCTGCGCCGCCCCAGTCGCTGGCGACGGTTTGGGTCAGCGGAAGAATCCTCCTCCCTGGCCCTCTCCGCCGCTTCCTTCCGCGAGATAACCTCCTCGCAGAAGGCAGCGACCGCGGCCCAATTCTTGTCGCTGTCAAGCATCGTTTTGACGACGCTCGGCAGCGAGAGGTTCCCCCCGTATTGCCGTGACGAGTTCACGGCGCTGCCCGTCCCAAGCCGGGCAAGACTCGAGCGTGTGCCGCGCCGTGTCCTCGTCGCAGCCGCAATGGTGACAGCCAGGAGTCGCTTCCCTCCTTGCGACTATGTGCAGTAATCTGCCGAAGCAACCGTGCCCCGACAGCACCTGCACCAGTCGGAAGGTAAGGACTTTGTGCTGTCGCCCCGCCCACTCCTCCAGCACAGGCTGGAGCGCCCCTACGGTCCAGAGACCGGCCCGGGGCGTCTCCAGCCGCACCCTCCAACTGGCCATGGCAGCATGGCGGGCGTCGCCCTGCCACCTGGCCACCTCGCTGGGCAGGAGGCGACCACCCCTAGCCTGCTCTTGCGACGCCCACCAATACATCTCGGCGAGCACCTCCGACTCCAAGTCCCACGGTACATCTCGGCGAGCACCTCCGACTCCAAGTCCCACGGAGGGGTTCCGGCCAACGCGCAAGCCGCCTCGGTCGACACCGTGCGGTATCCGCGTATGAGCCTGGACGCGACGACTCTTTGTGGTCTCCTGTCAGTTTTACCCTGCTCATATTCTTAGTTAATATAGCGAATCTATGAGAGATTTAGTAGAATTCAATGGTTCAACCAAAAGAAAAATAAAAGATACTCAAACAACTAGCTCTGTGTTGAAGTAAATTACATAAAAGTAAAAAAATATGGTAATGTTGCCACAGTTGACGGTACCTACCTTATTTCAACCCTTTTACTATCCCACTACTGGGCACGGGTCTCCTCTTATATGAGAGGAATGTAGGCCATGGTCTACCACGGTAGCCAAGTACAGGTTGGCAGACTTCACTAGCCGTCGAAAAATCTTTCAGGCAATGTATTCCTTCACTGAGCAGTGATAATTTGCTTACAAATACACAAATATGGTGTGTGCCGTGACCTTGGATTGGGGATCGAACATGATACCATTATCTTTGCAGGCCTTGGTTTTACTACCAGGCTATCGCTGATTTATGGTGCTTACTTACTATATATAAATAGGTCTTCCAATATGACATACTTTTGAGCGTATTTTCTAGAATAATTGAAATTCATTGTTGAATTATTTGCCGTTCTTGATAGGTTATCTTAATTTCACTATAAATTATTCTATTTTAAATCCAACAAAGAACTTTTATTGTCGAAATATATTTTTTATCCACATTTCCCAAGAAATAATTGTTATATTCGCGCCTGCATTCTAGAAAATACTATTGAGTTGCATAAATTTGTGTTTCTAGAAGCAAGCTAGCCAAATAGATTAAAATCTCTTTGTTTAATTTAAATTGTAATGCACAAAATGTAGGTTGTTCCATTATAATTGCGCCTGATTTATATTTATAGCAACCACTTTAATTTTCCTTATTATAATATTCTTTATCAGGCGCTGTATTTTTGTCGGTTTTAGCTAAATTAAAATACTTATCTTGAATATCAATTATTTATTAGTACTTTTGAATAAACTTTGGACTTGAATTTATGTTTATGTTAAGCTCTAAACATGCAGAATTATAAAGTACAAATTATTTGTGAATGTGGAAAAAGAGAACTTTAGTGCGCGCGGGATTCGAACTTGCGGCCCTTTCCAATCGAGGAAGTGCTCTAAGCCACATGTTTTCCACATACACAAATAATTTGTACATTAAAGTAGCTGAGCATGTCAAGTGCTAAAATGCAGATCAAAATGCAGAATTTTGTTATAGATTTACTTCTCAAGTAAAGAGAGGGGATCAAATGCAACTATTTGAAAATCAGGTCAAACAGCTTTTCCTTTTGAGCCACGGTGGATGTCACTGACAGTGATCTAAAATTACACGCCATTTATCGGGTTGATTTTATATCTTAAAATTTATGCCTAATTTAGAAAACATAGCATCACGCCTCTATTCCCCGAAGGGGTAGGCAGAGGTGTATTACAGACCCACGATTCGCCAGCTATGTTTAAGTCCCACGTAGCCTATTGACGTCTACCGGGCACTTTTCCAAACTGAGTTTTCTTTCTAGGAAAAAGCTCAATACCACTACCAGACCCAGGGATATAGGAATAGTGCAATTAATGACGTAAAATCTCAAGCTAATCATTTTATTTTTTACTCATATGTAAACCCCGCTTCTTCTTACGAGTGCATTGAAAATAAATCTCTAGTATTAGAAGAACTTCGATACACACGGCGGGTTTCCTTAGTGGGTGAAGGCCCCACACTACCCTGTTCATTGCCCCGACGACAGGGTATGCGCTTAGAAAATTTTTTTCCCGCCTTAACAAAAAAAAGGTATCTCAAGTTTTAGCCAATGTAATCTTTAGTTTTTCTTGTGACTTATCACAAAATATTGAACTTTTACCTTCCTTGATAAAATTATCTAAACAACAGTAAAAATTCGATACGTACCTAGTTTCGGAGTAGTAAATGGAGAAACAATGAAACGTAGAAATCGTGGTAGAAACGTAAAAAGTGTGGTGGGTGTAGAAGCGATCGTGGCCCAATTCCTGTTGCAAGAGGCCCCCTCTTGCAACAGGAATTGGGCCACGATCGCTGCCTTCTATGGAAGTAATCTAAAAAACAGCAGAGAGGGCCTGGGAGGTAAATCCCCTTGCTAACGCTCACGCCGCCAGCTACTGGGGCGGCGCAGGCGCGACTACCTGTGCCTGATGCCGCCCTAGCTGAGGCCGCTAGTTGATGGACTGGGGCACGTCCACCACCCACGAAGTTGCGACGCTCCGGTGGCCAGAAACGTCGCTCAAAGAGGGTACTAAGGGTAAGTAATGTCTATTAGTACCAGCGGTCCGCCATTACAGGCGCAGAGACGACACACGGCGGGTTTCTTTAGCGGATAAGAGCCCCACACTACCCTGTTCGTCGCAATCGACGAGGTGTACGCTTAGGTACATTCATTCCCGCTTTAACAAAAAAGGTACTTAGTTACAGTTAATTTATTTTATACGCAAAAAATATATATTATGTTACTCTAAATACAATATGTACATTTCGCGAATCTTTAAAAGTTACTATTATACTCTGCTTTAGTTTTATACTAAAAATTATTCAGTAGTAAAAGGAAAACGTTGTACAAAATACGTACTCACGGTATCAAATATTCAGTGCGGGCGCGATGTTTCACACCTCGGCGCAATTACAGGGATTCATCATGTATGATGGGGCCGGATTTATGCGCTACGTCGCGTTCAAAAGCATTAATATCGCGTCCATTTTGTATTAACCGTTTCCAGGTAATTTTGTAGCTTTATTGAGTTTTTAAACTAAGAGACAAAGTACTTACTTATCATAACGCTATCTCCCTTACGGGGTAAGCAGAGAAAACCGAGTGCCAAAAGGCTATATTCTTGCATACGTCTCTCGCTTCCTCTACGTTCATAATTCTCTTCAAACACGCTCGCCGGTTTCGGAGACACCTGACTCCACCTTTCTTCAATACATGACCGATCTCGGTTTCCCGCTGTACCTAAATTCTTCCACTTTCGCATAGTATATCTGCTTAACCTCGTCGAACGTTCTCGAACCAAATGAAATACGTTATGGAGAAAGGCCAGGTTACAAGTACCCTTAATCTTCATTAAAATTGCCTGAGACTCTGGTCACATTTATGCACGTGAATCACTTGTCCTCAGACTGGATTTTTCTTTTTTTATTGCTTGTGGTGGCAGATGAGCCACAGCCCACCCGATAGTAAATGGTAACTGTCGCTCATGGACTCAACTATACCGCGAGTATTGTCAAGCTCACCATTTCATTTCACAGATATGAAATGAAATAATTGAAAGTATTAATGGCTATCTCCTGCTACAACCAAAACGCACCGACGTGCTTCATGGCCGGTCACACAGGAGATGGTGCTACCAACCTGCTCAGGCCCAATAGCAAGTGAGCACTCCCACTTGCTACGCAGTCCTACCACCAGTAATGCAATGGGTGATAACGGCTTACTTCCCTTAGTCGCCTCGTACGACACCAGTGGGAAAGAACAGGGTGGTGACACTTGTATTATTATTCCGTTACCAAACGGATTTAATTTGATCAGTACCTTTATTGAACTGGGTCTTTCTTAATTCGAGCAAAATTCTATCATTTATGATTCATAATACAAATAATTTATGTTAACGTTAAACTTGGAATTCAGGGTACAAGTCCACATTTCCGACATGTAACCGATTTAACAACTAAACTATCGCTATCAAGAAATCTCTTGTTAACTCTATACAATAAATTGTAGTAATTAGAGATTGGTTCATTGATAACAAGCTTTTCTATCGAATAAAGTTGTAGAGTTTATTTTGTTATTTATATACATTTTAAGCACTTTTACCAGAGTACAAAGTACGAAAGTGTACGAAAATGTGAAGAAATTGCACTGCATGTGACGCAGATTCGAATCCTGCTCGACTGCGAGCGAGAGGTTTACTGAAACCTCTCTTATACCACTCTCAAATAATTTGTTCTTTTAAGTATCTGGGTATGTCAAGTGCTAAAATACAGATCAAAATACAAAAATGTGAATTAGAAAATGATAGCTACCAATAGAATTTGAAACAGTTTTTTTATAAAGTACAAATTATAATTTGTGAATAAGGAAAAAGAGTATTTTAGTACGAGCAGGAAATGAATCTGCGTCCCTTCCTTTCCGGGGAAGTGAAGAGTGAAGTGTGCCTTCGGCGCTATCACTCGCCGTACGACACACATCACAGTTATCTGCGTAATTACCGTTGTTTTACATTGATTTTCTGTAAGTGGGTTGTGGTACTTCCCCGATCGAGCCGATCAATCCATTCTTCTTTCGTAATGACTTAGGTGATGCCCGCACCTTCTGTCGGATGTATTACTTTCATACATTGTTTCGACCAGATTTGTAAGCTTCATTATTACAATTATTAAGATTCATTCCAAATGATGACCCCCTGTAAATATTTTGTTATATGCATAGCAGCAGTAATCCAGGAAAAGCAGGTTTACTTCCTGGTTTTCTTTTCTGCTGGTGGCTAAAATTTCTATTTCACATTTTCGTACTGTATTATTTTATGTTAATAACCCCTTACTGTCTCACAATTGGGCACGAGTAGCCTGTAAAACAGCGAGAGACGTTCTTAGGGATTTTGGTCGGATTTTTTTTCTGTGGTTTGCCGTACAGGCGAAGAGACGACACATGGCACGTGAGGGCCTTATACAACCCTATTCATTTCCTCGAACGGCAGGATGTGTAGTTAAGCACATTTTCCCCGCTTTAACAAAAATAGGCAGGACAAATACATATATATAAACTGGGGCTTGTACTCTAAATTCCATTCTATTTTGAATTTTTTATTTGTCCTGAAACAGACTAACATATTCATAAGACAATATGTCGGATATTTACTCTGTGGACGATCACAAACAAATATTTTAAGCCAATTTATAACTTTACATGTCAGTAACTATGTTTGCGTATTTATTATTTATTGTCGACTGTACTTGACACGCAACTTTTTACAATGCTCTATTGTAGTATAAACACAATTATTTTGCTGACTGTACCTAATTAGATGAAAAACACCCTTGTTTGTGTTTTGTTTAACTGTGTAGTTATCATGAATTCATTGTTATACAAAGCTAATCAAATTTTCCTCGTATTTATCAGAGAAATAGTAGTAGCATATTATTTTATGTGTGTACATAATATGTAGTCTCTTATGTAAGTATATTATAATGTTAGTTATTCGTATATACCTATATATAATTATGTATTGACAGTTATATGTATAGCGCACCTACCTTTTTAAATTTCTGCTCCGCCCTAGGTCGACTGTTAGAGAATGCCTAAGACATTAAGTCCGCCTTGTACGTATGAGATTTTTCCTAAAAAGAAAAATTCTCAGTACCAGCCCGGAGTTTGGAAATGTGCCCGGTAGACGTCAATAAGCTCGCCCCCTATTACGCGGGACTTACACATAGCTGGCGAATCGTGGGTGTGTAATACACCTCTACCTACCCCTTCGGGGAACACAGGCAATGCTATGTTATGTTATGTTGTACGTATGATATGTGCAGAAGTATTTAATTGTTTTTATGTACTATTTAGCATTTGGCATGCTTTAGCCATATAAATAAACACAGTGTGAAAATGTGAAAATCGAAAATAACAGTCACGAGCAAAAGTATTAAATAAATAAATAATGTATATTTGGAAATTTGTATAGTTGTTTAGACGTTGGTATGTTTGCCAGTGACAGGATGTGGAGACAAAAAAATATTCACAGGGGATGAAGTAATGGTTGGATTTAATTAATTAATGTATGATATTTTACAATGTAAGCACTAGTCAGAGCTAGAAAATTTAATTATTTGTCAGAGTAATCCAATTACTTACTATGTTGGTTATATAGATATCTAGATAGTTTACATCAAATTTAATAACATTAAACAGAGCCTTCTTTATAAAAAAAGGTCAATCGCTATCACCATCTTAGTGGTAGTAGTGCATGTCACTACAAATCATTAGGGGTTCGAATCTCAGGTCAGGCTGGCAAACATGTAAAGCCATTGGTCCTGTGACTTATCTTTCTCCTATGAATAAACAGAATATGAGAGAGAGAGAGAGAGAGAGAAAGAGCAGAGAGAGCGAGAAGTGATACTCTATGACCAAATAACTATAATTATGATTTCATGTAGTCAGAAATTCTGCTATGAAAAGTAAGTAGGTATCTACTTTTCAGTATAAGGGAACCTGTAGGTACATTTTACCTCGCGATATTAAAGACAGGAATGTACACAAACGTCTGCAGGTTTAATTTAAACGTATATATAAAACGAGTCGAATTTACAGCCGCATGTCGCCACAAATGTAGGAGCGATAAAAAAAATAAAAATGTTACCGCACACGCTCGCCGGTAAGCCAGCATATAATAAACTCCCTGAAATTGAGGAAATTATATAAATAATATTTTATTGTAAATTTTAAATATGTTCTGTGATTTTGTCAACCTGTCTAAGGTTTGTGTTGAGTTTATTGCCAAATTATAAAAATAAATTAGCAGATAACTACAAGTGCCGTACTTATTCACAGCTTTTAGATCGCTATTAAGCCCTCTTATGACTTGCCATAGTATATTATATTCTCCTCAGTAAGTTTACACTAATAAATGGCGGGCTTCGTGGCGTAGTCGGTAGTGTAACCGACTTCCGTGCACGAGGTCGTGGGTTCGATTCCCACTCAGGACAATTATTTGTGTGATGAACATAGATATTTGTACTGCGTCTGGGTGTTTTCTATCTATTATATGTATGTATTTACAAAAAAAAGTAGTATATGTATTATATCCGTAATCTAGTACTCATAGCACCAGCGTTAAGCTTAGTTTGGGACCAGAGGGCGTTGTGTGAAAATGTCCGTAAATATTTATTATTATTATTATTATTAAATGTGTCCTAATGGCTTAATTAACTATTACAAAACTAAGGGCTTACAAGTAAATAATGGATATCATCCATCCGTCCATAAGCATTCATCGTATACTGTGTAGTTTGCATCCTACGGCTTCCTGCGACTGACTAGATCGTCAGTCGTCAGTACATTTCAGCAAACGGTGGGAGACCGTTTTAACCTTTACTTTTAGTTAAGGCGGAAGAAATCTCCCTTATCACACACGCCATCGTTCAACGAACAGGGTAGTGTGGGGCCCTCCCACTAAATAAACCCGCCGTGTGCGGGGAGACTGCCTGTATTGGCGGACCACTGGATCTGTGTAACATTATTTAAGTTGTAGGCCGTTTTATCCTTGTTTTTGTTAAGGCGGAAAAAAATGTTCCTAACCGCACACCCCGTCGTTCGGGGCAACGGACAAGGTAGTGTGGGGCCTTCACCCACTAAAGAAGCCCGCCATGTGCCGTTTCTCCGCCGCTATTGGCGAGCCACTGGAACTATGTTACATTCCTTCGGTGGTCCGCTGGCGGCATACCCTTTCGGGTACCCTCTACTGAGCGACGCATCCACACACGGAGCGTCGAAGGCCGTTTTACCTTGCGTTATCCAATGTATGGCCGTCACTCCAGAACATTTCTTAACCAACAGTTATCTGTTCATCGAGTGATGTAATCTACCTCTTACAAATAGTGTGTCTCTTAATGTTTAATATACCTATTTTATAAAGCATCACGTATATGCGATATGAGTATCATTCACACAGGCGAGAAAACAGCGCTGCTGTCAAATGTCAAGCCTATATATATATATCATAATGTCCTCTGACCTCTTCTTGATTTAAATAATATTTTTTGGGAGAATATATTTTATCATAGCAACACAGTCCCGTCAACCACGTCCGTTCAAATGAGTAATGCGGGACGTGGTCGGGGTTTGAATTGATACCGAGTGTTAATACTACACCTTTTGGCTCGCCGAGTCTTTATCAGACTACTGTAAAAGTACTGTCTGGTTAAGACGTTTGCATTTTTAAAGGTCACGCCGAATTCTCGTTTGAAGTTTTGTAACTTTTCTAAATAGTATTAATTATAAAGCTTTTTTCCGAATAAATTTTATTCTCCATTTATTTTGTCTAAATCACGCTGTAGATAATACGGTTGTCTTTATTTTATAGGTGTTTATAAGGAAACTGTGTATCTTCAATCATCTTAATTATCTTCGGTGTGGTGGTGGACTAAGAATTTAAGTGTCACCAACTTTGTCGCGGGTATCGTACGAGGCGACTAAGAGAAGTAAGCCGTTTTCACCCTTTGTATTACTGGTGGTAGGATTAGATACCAGCACACGTTCTTTACCACTAGAAAACCACAAAAAAATAATCACCGAGCGAAGTTAGGTTCCCCTGGTATTTATAATGAAATCATAAGCACCGTCAATATATTAGTTGTCAAACTGACTTCCACATAAAATGCTCTTAACAAAATCTCCTTCGCTGAGTAAATATTTATTAAATCATTTTGCATTAGCTCAGACTTAGTTCGTGGTGGTGTACCATAATCCGCTTACGACTACAGAACACAGATCAAAGAGCCACAGATGTGATTTTGAAAATAGTTAAAATTATGTAAGCGACTTAACTTCTGCATAGTTTGTTAATACTTATATATAGAATATTAAACAACCTGTATCGTTAACGATTAGTGTGTGTTTATTGCCTTTAGAAGGGGAAACAATGTGATTTTATCTGCTTAAATACGAGTATATAACTAAACCTATATAAGCATATTTGTCCGTGTGGTGACGGATTAGGAATACAAGTGTCAACACTCCATTCTTTCCCACGGGTGTCGCATGAGGCGACTAAGGGAAGTAAGCAATTATCACCCATTGCATGACTGGTGGTAGGGCTGGGTACCAAGTGGGAGTACTCACTTGGTATCCGGCCCGAGCGGTTTGGTACCACCATTTCCCGTGTGACTGGCTATGAAGCACATCGTTGTGTTTTGGCTGTAGCAGCAGATAACCGTTTATATTTCATTTTATCAGTGAAATGAATTGGTGAGCAGCGGCTTGACAATACTCTCGGTATAGTCGAGTCCATGGGCGAATGTTACCATTTACCATCAGATGGACCGTGGCTAGTCTGCCACTACATGCTATAAAAAAAAGCAGCGATAGCTTAGTGGTAAAACCAAGGACTGCAAAGTCAATGGTATCGAGTTCGATCCTCAGTCCAAGACAGCACACACGTTTAACTTTTCGAGATTTTTCGAGAATGTGTTTACATTATTATCACTGCTCGGTGAAGGAAGACATCGTGAGGCATGCCCGGGAAATTTTCTTGACGGCTTGTAAGTCTGCCTAAACACTGCGCCAGTGTGGTGGACTACGGCCTGAATCCTTCTCACTCTGAGAGGAGACCCGTACTCAAAAGTGGGAGGTAATGGGTCGATAGCTTGCCTCCTTCGAATCGACGGGCATTGTAATGTAATATTGCAAAAGATTTCTCTCGAATACGGCTAAGACAAGAAGAGGGTTGTGATTTTGACTCATATTCATGTATCTATTCATCTGTTCCCGCACATCTTCTAAAGTACTTACCATAACTGGATAAATAAAGTAGCGTATGAAGTGTCTTCATTATCCGCTGGTTATAGGACATGTGACTTCACACTAAATTCAGTATAGCGGCGTTTGGAGGTCATAGAGTTAGGGATATATTTTTTCTTTTGGAATTATTTGGTATTAAATCAAAACGTCTAATTAGCATATTTGAAATATATATTATGTAGTCGGGTTTGCAAATTTATCTTGTTTAATCGTGCGTGTGAATATCGTGTTTAGACATACTTTCACTTTCGCCGTCGTTTCAACAGATATTTCAATGTTTTAGTATCAAGGCTTAAAGTCGCGCAGCGTTTCACGGAGCGGGGTAAGCTCGGTATTTATCTAAACCGTAATAAGTAGAACAAAAGTAATCGACATAGCATCAGAGTGGACCTTAACAGGTCAGTCGTTAGATTCAGTTTGCACAGAACTTCTCGTTGTGGCGTGGCGTTCATAACCGCACACCCCGTCGTTCGGTGCAACGAACAGGGTAGTGTGGGGCCCTCAACCACTAAAGAAACCCGCCGTGTGCCGTCTCTCCGCCTTTATTGGCGGGCCACTGGAACTATGTTACATTCCTTCGGTGGTCAACTTGGGGAGTCCAATGTTCAACAGTGGACGATGGATGTGTAGAGCAGTGAAACAGACAGACGCTGATATGTACTTTTATATCTATATCTATATATACAAAAAATAATTTCTGTTCGATAGTCTCGCTAAAACTCAAAAATGGCTTGTTCGATTTAAATAATTGTTTTTTTTTGTTAGCTCTACTAGAGTGGTGGTTTAAAAGATAAAAAAATAAGGTAATCCCGCAAAAACCGTTAAAAGATTAAAAAAAAACGTAAATTTAAATACAGACTACAAAATGGCACTTTGAATTTGACACCTAATGTCATTCTTTCTAATCCATTTGAATTACAAGTAATCTAAATCCAAACCTTGAAAGTAAGAGATATATGCAAGAATAGAGGCTCTTGGCACTCTGTTCTCTCTGCCTACCCCGCAAGGGAAATGACGTGAGGATAAGATCATTTTTTAGTAGGTAATAAATCCGAGCAGACAGCTAGTAATTTATAGAGGTGACGCGTCTGTACATATTATTTCTATGGAAAGTAAAGGTTTACTAACAATGTGCAAGTTAGGTAAAGTGCATCACGTATTGCAATATTGACAGCATCATCTACACTGGCGTGCTCACATAAGATTTTATGTGAAACTATTGAAAATTTTCAACTTTCCCTGTCATCTTTACGTCACTCAAGTGCAGTTCAGGATTAATGATGAAAATAGCGATTAACGTAGCCTATCAACGGCAGCAATACCAGGGGCATCTCTCGTGTGTTGCCAATTCCAGGATATGGGGTAGGTATCCTAGGTGTATAGGAGCATGACAGAGAAGAGATATGGGGTTAAGCAGTAAGATTATAGAGAGATGATGAGGAGTGGGGTTTGGCGCCGACGCTCTCACTTACTTACGAAACGATAGTAGAGTTGCCTAGCCTCCATCCATCCACCAGCCTTTTAACGTCCACTGCTGGATATAGGCCTCGTGGGGGGTGGTCGCCACTCCAGAGTTTTTTTTTTTACCTAGCCTACTACGCAGGAAATATTAAGGTATGGGCGCAAATACACCTTTCTGTACCCTCACTCCGAGCTGAAAAACCCGATAACTTAATATAATGAGATCAGACATCAAAACATTGTATGTAACCATATTTTTTTTTATTATATTTTGATATTTTTATAAAGTTTTTAGTATTTGACAAAAAAAATAGTGGTCTGTGTATTGTTGGTAAAAATCTTAATTATGCAAATTAAGTTTACCTGGACGGTATAATGTATGCAAGTACATCCGACAGATGGCGCAGGCGTCACCCAAGACGTTAAGAATGAATGTGGTATCGAAATTAGCAGTCCCGAGCTATATCATGCTGGCTGAATTGGCAAAGCATCTGGACGGCGTCCAGGAGATGTAGCTTCAAATCCTGTTCGTGACTGTTATTTTTGATTTCACATTTTCACAGTTTGTGTTAATGTTTATTATATTTTATGTGACAGAGCCTAGAACGCTTTCGTAAATGTTTTGTATATTTACAAAAGCCAAGAATACATTATCGTGTATTATGGCGTATTAAACATTTTGCGTTCAATATATTAATGGCGCCCGTCTGCTACTAAATCAGCCGCAAAAGGCGCAAAAAGTACTAAAATACACAAAAAAGTACCCGCTTTGATCTCATAATGATGTATGCTCGCAGTTTATACCCATGTTTCGTAATGTAAACTTTGATTCTTATTGGAATTGTTTAGAATTTCATTTGAAGAATATAAATACGTAGAGATTGTCTTTTTTTATACTACATAAAAAAGATACTATCTCTTTGATTTGGTTTGCGAACAAGCATACGGCCCACCTGATGGTAAGCTGTTACCATAGCCTATAGGGGCTGGCAACACCAGAGGCTGTAGCGTAACGGTGAAGCTGTCACAATTATTAAGGACCTACCTATGGGTCTAAAAAAAACAAAGACACATTGGTACAAATTTTAATACAAAGAAAATACACTTTTAAATAAAATTAAGGAACTACGGTAGATAACGTTCAGAAGCTTTATGAGTTGAACTAAGTTTCAGTAGAATTTACGGTGTCATACCTCGAGGTTAGTTTACTACTCACGACAACACTTCACGAGTAGTAGGATGATCGTTTTATAAGGTCTTCGAATGATCTTTTTATAATTATGGTCTTCAGGTGATCTTTTTAGAAGGTCTTCGGTCTCAAACAATAGGATAATCGGTGGTTACTTTTTAGATAATGCACCTCCGACTAGTGACTCAGTCTCGGTCATAGGCTCAGACCTTAAGTCTGACTGAATAACAACCACAACACCAGAAATATTAGACGGGCCTCGTGGCGTAGTCGGTAGTGTAACCGACTTCCGTGCACAAGGTCGTGAGTTCGATTCCCACTCAGGACAATTATTTGTCTGATGAACACAGATATTTGTACAGCGTCTGGGTGTTTTCTATCTATTATATGTATGTATTTAGAAAAAAATAGTAATATATGTATTATATCCGTAATCTGGTACTCATAGCACAAGCGTCAAGCTTAGTTTGGGACCACATAATATATATATATTCAAGAGGCCAGAATGAAGAAATATGACAACTACGTTTCACGGACCACGCCAGAATCTAGAACAAGAATGATCATCCAAACATCTCTCCGGACTTGACCATTCGAGGTTCGAGAGACTTCCAATTTTAAATGAATGTTTCTTTTCTTTGAAGCCTATCATTTATTTATAAAACCTATTCTACAAAGGAGGATTAGGTAATATTATTACAAGGCATCACTCGCGCGTCGCTATCTCCAAGGAACATACGTAAGACATTTGTATTTTTAGTCCGTCACCATGTGTGACACCAGTGTTGACACCGTATATCAAAATAACAAATTATTTGTGAAAATGGTTAAAGGGAACTTTATTGCAAGTAGGATTCGAACCTGCGTCTCATCCGATCCGGGGAAATGATTTAGACAGCTAAGCTATTGCAGTCGCCCAACAACGATTCCAAATCTCCACTTCACATTTGCTTTTGATTTTTATACGATCCACAACACTTATCGGATGCATTTTCATTATTTCAATATAGTAAGTTCCCTGGATTGGATAGGACGTAGATTCGAATTCCCCTTTTTCCATTTTCACAAATTATATTGTTCTTTAAAGTGACTGAGCATGTCAAGTGCTGAAAAACAGATCAAAATATATATATAATTACGCGGCTGTTATACTCAGAACTAGGACAGAAAGAAAGTTAAAAAGACCATGAGTCAGCTTAAATAAATTGATCTAACGATTCACTGAAATGACAATTAAAATAATAAAAATTTATTAAAAATACTTCAACCGCGAAATTTGCATAATCAGTTATCTTGTTAAAGCCTTCACAGTTTAACGTGTATACAGCTTCTGAGAAATTACTCTCGATGGCATCTACCATATGTTTACGTTACTGAAAAATCAAAATCTCACAAAATACTCGTTTTTATTTATTACAAGTTTGTGCCCATGACCGTAGCAAGTGGAGAGAAGTGGTATCTGCCTATCTCTACGGGAAAAAGGCATGATTATACGTATGTATATATGTTTCTGCCCGCGACTTCGTCTAAATGTACTTCAGAATTGGGTTAACGTAATATACATTGATCTACGCGTCTACGCAATATTAATTTTGTGAACTCTCACATATTAGTGAGATGAACTTCATGGTTACCGGTTAAGTATGGCTTGAAAGCGTAACGAACTCACTTTTAAATCTATAAATAGAATAAATATAGGTAGAGCCCAGTTTTTCTCAGGAAGAATGGGCAGGTTCGACCGGGGAGACCACTGAAGGAATGTAATATGGTTCCAGTGGCCCGCCAACAAAGGCGGAGAGATGGCACACGGCGGGTTTATTTAGTGGGTGAGGGTCCCACACTACCCTTTTCGTTGCCCCGAACGACGGGGTGTGCGTTTAGAATTGCATTTTTTCCCGCCTTACCAAAAAAAAAGAGGCTCGACCGGGGAGGTAACGCCCTCTCACAGAAGGTCAGCGTGATACAACAGTAGGTACTTCTTACTCCTGCATCCCTAGGTGATAGCGCTGGAGGCTCAAAACTCCTCCCTATTCTTATTATCCTTTCTATCCTCTCTTTATTATTCTTCCTATCCTGTACGTACTTCCTCTCCACCTATCGTTTTCATTGGAGATGACAACGCGCGAGGGATGCCTCTGGTGTTGCTAGCGTCTATAGGCTATGGTAACCGTTTACCATTAGGTGGACCGTATGCTTGTTTCTCCGCAAACTTTTTCTAAACAAACCCTTTTAAAATGAGTATTTTGTTATAAGTAACGTATACACTTTCATATTAATTTAGTAAAGAGTTATTATTTAGATATTACAAACATACACATCAATTTTATTTATTTCTATAAACATTATCCTACTTACGAATTACAAATAAAATATATCATTCATAATAAGATAAATGAAATATTTCAATAATAGATTAGGCATATAATTTATTTGAAAAGAAGTTTCAGTCCGGTAATCAACAAAAAACTTACCGACTTCTTTTAATTTATAATTTAACCAGGGTATAGCCAGCACTGTATTTCCGATTCAATGATATGGATGGTACCCTGGCTCTATAGGGGCCTCAGCGTATAGTAAAACTACCGTTAGCCCCCATCTGATAGCTATCGGGTTGAAGGAGGAGCCTTCGACACATGTTATCTTAGGCTTCATCTCGTCCTATGCTATCTAAGTCGTTCAGGTCCCACCCTTGAAATGATTAAAAAGAAAAATAACAGTATTAGGCTATTTTCGGTCTGACTGGATTTGAACTCACGACCTCTACGTTCGTTCCTAGTTATTATAACCCAAGAGGTCAGTGCTGCAATATATAGTGACTCACCAACTACTTATATTTCGTAGTAACACATTTAATTTCACACCCAGTTAAGTTGAATAATTGCCTTATAACTTGCATTTACAATCAAGTTTCGGATATTCCACGAAATAATCAAATAATATCTAAAAAAAAGAAATATTTCTAACGATGTTATAATTTCGTGAATTTCTCAGAATGTTTCGTGTATTATTTTGATTCATAAACAGTTAGCGATTGTATGACTAACAATGTTAAAAGCACCAAAGAAACAAATGACGTATAAGGGACGTTTCAGGAACAAATAGTTTTTTTACAGTCGCACGCCTGTATCCCCAAAGGAGTAGGCAAAAATGTATAAGACACCCACGGTTCTCCAACTGTGTTTAAGACCTACGTTATACGGGGCGAGCCTATTGCCGTCTACCGGGTACATTTCCTATCTCCGGGCTGTTACTGAGAAATTTTCTTTTCACGAAAAATAACATTGCCTGACCCGGGGATCGAACCCGAGACCTCATGATCAGCAGTCACTCACACTTCCGGTGGCCCGCCAATAAAGGCAGAGAAAGGGTACACGGCGGGTTTCTTTAGTGGGTGAGGGCCCCACACTACCCTGTTTGTTGCCGCGAACGGCGGGGTGTGCGGTTAGGAACATTTTTTCCCGCCTTATCAAAAAAAAAGGACAGAGTATTTTTATTGTTACTCCATGAGACTGCCCAATCCGGGGATCAACCCACCTCTTAATCAGCTCATCCTAACGCTATACCACCGATTCTGTTTTCTTTTTTATTGCCATTAAATTGGAACCACCGCTCATGAACTTTGTCAAGACTAAGGCTACAGCCAAACTGCCAACTACCATGGATTCTCTTCTCAAATTAAGGCTATTTAAATTAAAAAAAATACAACATATATTTTGCGCTGAGACCAATCTTTTTTTTTATATCCATCCATCCATCAATCCATCAGCCTTTTAACTTTCACTGCTGGACAGAGGCCTCCCCAAGAATGGGGGATAGTGCCGTAATCGCCACGCTTGGCAGGCGGGTTGGCGATCGCAGTGGATGTTGCTAATACTTGAAGGTGTGCTGCTGCCCACTCCCCTGGTATTCCCTTAGTCGGTTTTAACGACTCCGATGGGTGGAGAGGGGTGGGACACTTCTGAAGCTGACCCCACACGGCACACATTTTTTTTATATATTTATATCAAATTCAGAAGAAGAAACAGCAGAAAAGAAAAAAAAGCCAGAACAGATGTTAGAGTAGCAATAGGAAATGGTGTGCTAGAACAAGTGGATGAATTTGTATATCTTGGATGTGGATTCAGTCGGTATGGAAGGTACACCACTGATGTAGAAAGAAGAGTGAATGCGGGAAATAAAGTGAACGGAGCATTAGGACAATTTCTCGGCAGTTATCACCTCAGCCAGAAGGCACGTGTCGCAATACACAACGCAGTGCTTGTCCCAACGTTATTGTATGGAAGCGAGAGTTGGGTATGCAAAAAAGAGCATGAGAGTAAAATCAATGCGGTCGAAATGCAATCTCTGCGGAGAATCTGTGGAGTGAGGCTGACTGACCGCATTCGTAACAATGACGTAAGAGAGCGAGTAGGTATGAAAGAGAGTATTGGTGTAAAGATGCGAAAGGGAATGCTCCGATGGTTCGGACATGTGGAAAGAATGCCGGACGAGCGACTGGTTAAGAAGATATACAATGCGAAATTGGAAGGATGTAGGTACAGGGGGAGACTGACACTCACCTACCTAGACCAAATCGGTCATGTATTGAAGGAAGGTGGAGTCAGGAGTCTCCGAAACCGGCGAGCGTGTGTGAAGAGAGTTATGAATGTTGAGGAAGCGAGAGATGTATGCAAGAATAGAACCTCTTGGCACTCTGTTCTCTCTGCCTACCCCGCAAGGAAAATGGCGTGATGATAAGTAAGTAAGTAAGTACTTATATCAAATTCTATAAATGGTGTGGTCTGCGTGGACTATTGAATATAAATAAGTCACCGAACGGCACACTAATAATCTTTATGCTATCCTACAGGAAATATTTTGATCTGTATTTTAGCACTTGATATTCTATATATAGATAGATACTCAGCTACTTCAAAGAACTTTCCTTCAGTCATAAAGACAGATGTGATATGGAGATTGGGAATGGTCACTGCTATGGCTTAGCGGTCTAGAGCACTTCCTCGGATTGGAAGGAACGAAGGTTTCCGCTCACAATAGCTCTTTTTCCACATTCACACATAATTTTTTCCACAGAAAATATTAATTTTTCCTGTGTAATTTTGTAGGTTATGATCCTATGCATACTTTTTTTTTTGTTGAGGTGGAAAAAATGTACACCTCATCGTTCGGGGCAATGAACAGGGTAGGTGTGGGGCCGTCACCCACTAAATAAACCCGCCATATTGCGTCTCTCCGCCTTTAAGTAGTAATGATGTAAAAGAGTAACAAACAAGCCATTTTACATATAAAATATAAGTAAGGATATTACTATTGCAAGACCAGCACAATGCTGTTTTATATAAACTTTTTTTTTGTTAAGGCGGAATAAAATGTTCCTAACTGCACACCCCGTCGTTCGGGGCAACGAACAGGGTAGTGTGGGGCCCTCATCCACTAAGGAAACCCGCCGTGTGCCGTCTCTCCGCGTTTATTGACGGGCCACCGGAACTATATTACATTCCTTCAGTGGTTGTTTTCTATATACCTACAGTTCTGCATAGACGAATATTTATGAAAGATAAAAATATCATCAATTTATAATATATTCTGTCTGAAAACTAATATAATATAACTTTACGCACATGAATATGCAAACATGTCTGAGCGAATTTGACTGAAATTTGTTCCGTAGATAGCTTATTACATAGATTACGTAAAGGATAATTTTTATCTGGAAATATTGTTCCATAAAATACATCTAGCATATTCTAATGGTAGAGTCTTGCTTATTCCAACACGAATGGGCCAGCTCGATGGAGGAAGTACCAACCTCTTACAAAAGATCAGCGTGTAACAACGGTATTTACGCCCACGATATATTCGTTTCGTATGGTGAGTGAGAGCGCTGGAGGCCCAAACCCCTCCCTATCCTCTCCTTGTTATCTTTCTTATCCACCACCTATCCCTTTCCTTGGAGATGGCGAGGCGCGAGTGATACCTTGCTACGGTAACCGCTTACCATCAGGGGGGTCGTATACTTGTGCGCTACCCATGTAGTATTAAAAAAAACATCTAATACCTTCAAATGGATACTTTCTGTATTTCGTTTTTTGATAATCCCGCTGGAATCGCCAGCCAAGAGTACCTATGAACTTCAGTTTTTTTAGCAGGCCGTAGTCCACCATGTTCGTGTGGTGACGGATCGATCGGTGTATTGTGTTGGTTGCTATATATTTATTGTAGCAGGAGATAGCTGTTAACTCTTTCAATTCTTTCATTTCATATCTGTGAAATTAAATGGTGTGGTGCGGCTTGACAATACTATCGGTATAGTTGAGTCCATGAGCGACAGTTACCATTTACCATCTGGTGAGCCATGGCTCAACTGTAACCATACTTAATAAAATAAAAAAACAATAAAAGAAAATTGCATACTTCCCTTAGTCGCCTCATACTATACCCAAGGAATAGAACTGCACATATGACGGAGTGGTTTAAATGGCTCGTCTACCACCATACACAATAAAAAAAAAATATCTAGGACAGTGCGGGTTGGCAGACTTCACAAGCCATCGAGAAAATCTCTCAGGCACGACCACCATGTTTTCCTTCACTAAGCTATACATATGCAAATTTCTGATGATAATTGCTTAAGTATATTTCATACATTTTATCCGGCATCTAAAACTAAAAGAATTTATTTCGCTCCAATTATAATAAAACCCACCAAATTCCTCCATAATTACTCGCTAATTACTTCATAACTGACAAAGCTTATTAAAATATTTGTTCAGCTCAAATAAAGTACATGTTACAAGTGCTTATATATGTCCTTTGTGCACTTCGTAATGAATCGCTAATGACTCACTATGCACCTGCATTGCAACATCGATCATTTTTGACGTACCTTTCTTACGTACAGACAGCATAAAAAAGATAATATTTTCTGCTAAAAGATTGTTATGAAGCAATAAAGATCGGGAACGGAGTCACCACCAGTCACGTCCTGTTCCCTTTGCAGCGGAAGGTAGTTTTACGATAAGTGGCAATCCGTTGTCTCTGCCTACCCCTTTGGGAAACAGGCCTATGTATGTATCATCATATATTAAATCATCATTATATCAAATATTATACATGAAATAAAACTACGTTTACGGACTATTTCGACATTTCGAGTGCTTTACTGAGCTTATGGTCACGGGTGGAATGAGATGTTGGATGTCCAATGGTCAATCAATGTTTGTTTTAACAACTTAACTTACTCATAATTAGGATTTAGCAAAAGTAGTAGTTTTAACCAGTTAAAATTAATGAAATTGTTATATGTGAGAATGTAGTTTCTTTTCTTTTCTTTAATCTTTCAAACAGATATTATTATAAAATTTCAGAAATAGATTTCATTCATGAAACATTTTATTGGGAAGAAAATATTTTTTCTGAAATTTCACTCAAAATATTACAACAACATGGGAACTTAAGCTAAATTTGTATTACTTACTTTGAAGGATATTTTTACGAGTGTATTAAGATACTAACCATTTAATATGTGACATAAAATATATACGAAAAAAAAAAACACAAAAAGCTATTCCGCAGACCACACTGGACTAATTATTTTCACCTCGATGCTTCTTGATCAAATGCATAAGCGCATAGCGATTTCGTAAAACAATGGACAAGGATAAAACGAACTATAGCGCACCTCTTGGCGAGAACTCTGCAAATTTTTTTTGGAGTGAAATCTTCTTTGTTTCTACAAAGGTTGAATGAAATGAATGTAGGAGTTCAGATGGGCGACTCAGTGGTTAGCTCTCTGCTATATGCAGATGAAGCGGTGTTATAAACGCAGTCCGCGACTGACCTGCAAACCCTAGTCGACGTAATGGAAGAAGATTTTAAGAAAAGGGGCCTACGTGTGAATGTGAGCAAAGTGAATACCAGCGTGAT
The DNA here is from genome assembly GCA_948253155.1 of Leucoma salicis. Lineage (NCBI taxonomy): Eukaryota > Metazoa > Arthropoda > Insecta > Lepidoptera > Erebidae > Leucoma > Leucoma salicis. The sequence goes on along the minus strand of OX411820.1, from coordinate 2,464,413 downwards.
TGAACCTATGAACGATAGTAAGCAATTAATACTAGATGAGCAGTAATCGGCTTCCGACCATCACAATTAAAATAGTAAGATTAATAATAAGCAGTGTTACAAATGTAAAATTGATTTCCTAGCCTCTATTAAAACATTTTATGATACAAAGCCTGCACGGCTTTGAAAAGTAAAATATTAAAAGACGTTGTTTCAATCTAGGTGAATCTGCAAATGAGTATCGTGTTAATCAGATATTTTTTTTATTATAATACCCGATTGAAGCTAACAACAGTTGATTTTAAAGTGTATGGTTGACTATTATGACAACGCAAAGTTCGAAAATGTGTGTGCGAAAATAATAGTCATGCGCAGGATTTAAACCTGCATCTATTAGCGCATTAAAACCGTCCCAAATGCTTTGCCAATTTAGCGATTGTGACAATTGCTGAGGACTGAAAATTACAAGAACACATTTCATTTTAACGTCTTGGGTGACGCTTGTGCCATCTGTCGGATCTATTTGCATACATTATCCCGACTCACGATTGTCAGATTGCATAATCGCTATATCTTCTCACTTGTATCCATCACCCAATATCCATGACTCATAAAATTCTCCGTTATCAAAAAGGCCCTTTGTTAAACATTGCACACTAAAATATGGTGCAACGCGCTAAGCACAAAGCGTTGCAGGGCAAATATTTGCACAGAATGTTTGCACAGTTGTTTATCGAATGCAACGATAGACAATGCCTTTTGATACTTTAATAGTGGGGGTTACTGAACTGTGGGTTGTCAGTGAAGTCACGTGATGACTTGATTATATTTTCAGAGGAAAAATTTCTACTGGTGTTTGTAATTGCTCGTAATTATATATTATACTAGCTATCTCAGCGAGCTTTGTACCTTTATTACAAAGAATATGGTGTCCTTCGAAGAAAAGAGAAGAACTTTCTTTTGTTAGGAGATGAGTAATTTCTTTCCTACTCTACATCTCATTATTCGTTGCAAGCATGATGACAGAGAAATTGGCGTATGCAGACTAATATACATACTACGTAAGCTGCAATCCGTCTGATATTAAGATCTAACCACTGTTCGTATACTAAGCAATACCAGGGCAATAGCGAGGAACTGCTTTTCTTGAAGATTTATCACATCATAAAGAATTCTGTAGACATGGAACTACTCTCAAGCTAAGATTTTTTTTAATTACTTATGCTGGCAGACGATCCACGGTCCACCTGATGCTAAGTGGTAACCGTCGCTCATGAACTCAACTATATCGAGAGTATTGTCAAGCCGCTGTGCTGTGTTTTTTTTGTTAAGGCGAGAAAAAATGTTCCTAACCGCACACCCCGTCGTTCGGAACAACGAGCAGGGTAGTGTGGGGCCTTCACCCACTAAAGAAACCCTCCGTGTGCCGTCTCTCCGCCTTTATTGGCGGGCCACTGGAGCTATGTTACATTCCTTCGGTGGTCTGCACGGTGGGTGGCAATGTGGGTAAGCATTTAAATTTTTCTTAAGTTGCAAATTATTTGTGAATGTGGAAAAAGAGAAATTTAATGCAAGCGGGAATCGAACCTGCGTCCCTTCCAATTCGAGGAAGTGCTCTAAGCCGCTGAACTAATTTGTGCTTTAAAAATAACTGAGCATGTCTAGTGCTAAGACACAGATCAAAATGTTTTCTTAACTTGTTTTGTATCGTAGCTGAATTAAAAAGAATTAGGTTAGTTATTCGTAAATATTTTCAGGCCGATCGTCACCAATTCATTTACATAAACATCAAATCACCTGCCACCGCTAACGTTAAACAATGTGTGCGCCATATTTTAATCTAAGTTACAAAAACAAGCAAATATCTTATAATTTTATATAACTACTCGCACAAATCATCTAATTTTTATAAGTACATAACATAACGAAACAGATATACAAAAATTAACGTCGTTCAAATATTTATGGAGTGTTTGTTGAGTTGTGTGTATCTTCGTTTTCTTATTCGACTGTAACGAGAATTTAATCATGTAAATACCCGCAAAAGTAACCGCATGCTCGTAAAATATACGTCACGAGCCTCGCATCCATAACTCAATGAATTATTTACCAAAATACACATAAAACGACACATACCGTCTACCATTTCGGTTGCATAACATCAATATCACAGGACATTATATTTTCATAGTCTGCCCCTAAATCACGTCAAGAGAGTTATTCGTAAGAAAATGTATTTTATGACTTATTTAGAATATTATTTTGTGACCCAGTATATTCAGCGAGTGATCGTGTATTGATTTTCATATGGCGAATGAGTTTTCGAGTTTTTGATTGGTTTTCTGTAACTAGATATAGATGTATGCCGCCCGTAAATATGTTGACTAAATCTCGAGAGATGGATATACCTACAGTTTTTGTCATGGAAGGTTTTGAGAATTCTAAAACTTTTTAACACGCTTTCTATATATCTCTCTATTTTACGGAACCTTTGAACGTGATTTTCAACTATTTCAAAATGTCCGCGTCGAATTGAATTGAAACTGCACGCTTATGTGCAGCGCAGACGACGTACTTTTTAGTCTGTAAAAATAGAACCTATGTAATTATATGCAGTAACGCATACGACGCACAAAAAGTCCGGCAGATAAAAAATCCGCGTGATTCTTGCAGAACGCGCCGCGCCGCGCCGCGCCTTACAAAAGTTGCGCGAAAAAATAGAACGTTTGCTTCAACGACCGTTAACCCAGACGGCGCACACTTTAATCTGCAATCTGCACTCGTTAAGTGGTGGAGGTAAAGTATGGCGCTAGAGATCGATGTATCGATGTTAATACAAGAAGTACAAAACAGCCCAACAATTTATTTATGATAAATACTTCTTAGCCAGAATATCATGATAGACATTTAAAGAGAAAAATGTGGGCTGAAGTATGCTGTAGTGATCGCACGATTATTATATAAATTCACAACAATATCTTTTATAAAATGGCTCCCTATGTAAACACTGTTGAACACAACAACACAAACTGATAGAGAGATTACTTTTGTACCAGAACAGAGGGGTCCTTACAGGAATCATAGAACATCAATTAATAATATATATCAATCGATTCACGACAGTAAATATATCTATGTTAGGAAGTTGAATGAAAAATACTATTATCCCCACAACTTCAAGTATAAAATAATACATCGTGATCTCTGCATTTCCACAGCGTATACGTCCCTACAGTTCTGCCGAGAAAATGATCGTAGATGTGCGTCGTGGACTTCATTATACTTAGAATACTGTCTAGCCTCACGCTTTGATTTCACAGATGTAAGATTCAAGAATTGCCAGCTAACCGTGCATACTTAAATATTTCCCGCTGAAACTAAAATACACTGGTTTTTTTTATCGAAGATGGTGGTACCGAGCCGCTTGGGCCCGATAGCAAGCGAGTACCTACTCCCCCTTGGTACCAAACCCTAGCTAGTAATATAATCATTGCTTACTTTCCTGAGTCGCGTCTTACACTCCATTTCCTAAGAGATAGCGTGCGTTTTTTTTTTTTATTGCCAACTGTGGCAGACGAGCAAACGGCCTACCTGATGGTAAGTAGTAACCACCGCCCATGGACTATGGCAACACCAGGCGCACAGCCAAGTCGCCGCCTACCGTGAGTAAATTACTCTTCTCAAACCTCGTTTAAAGAGGGACCTCGTTTAAAGAAGTCGTAACGCTAGGGAAACACCGCAGCAGGAAGTTCATTCCAGATCTTACACGTACGTGGTAGAAAAGACGCTGAAAACGAACTGTCTTGGACGAGATCGTTTCCAGGTGGTATGGATGAACCCTAGTACGGCGTTTCGTGGTCCGGTGGTAAAATGGCGATGTTGGTAGCACCTCAAACAGTTCCTCAGAGCACTCCCCGTTGAAGAGTCGATAGAGCACACAGAGAGCCCCAAAGTCCCTCCGCCGTCCCAACGACTCCAACTCATCCGTGAGATTGGGATCATGGACAACTCGAACAGCGCGTCTTTGCAGGGAGTCAAGTGGGTCGAGCTGGTATTTTGGTGCGCCTGCCCAGAGATGTGAACAGTACTCCACGTGAGGGCAGACTTGTGCTTTATACAGCACAAGTCGCTGCCTCGGTGTGAAGTACCGCTTGGCTCTGTTCAGGACGCCCAGTTTCTTGCTCGCCAATTTGGCTTTGTCCTCCAAATGACTCCGAACTGGACTTTACTAGATATGTCGATGCCAAGGATCCCAATACTCTCGGAGACCGGGAGAGTTACACCTTGGAACTGGGGCGTCATGATAAATGCGTCCTTCTTTGCAGTGAACGCGCAAACCTGTGTCTTCGTAGGGTTGAATTGAACCAAGTTCTTTTCTCCCCATTCCGAGGCCCGCTCTAGAGAGCGCTCGACTTCAGACACAAGTTGGATCCGCCTCTCCTCCAGCATGTTCCGAGGGACTTTCTGATGGCCGGTATATCGCGCATCACCCGTACTGTCATCCGCATAGCAATGCATACTCTCTATTGAGAGCAAGTCATTGATATGCAGGATGAACAGCGTTGGGGAGAGCACCGAGCCTTGAGGAATGCCAGCATTAATCTCCATGTTATCAGAGCAGCATCCGTCTACAACAACTTTAATGCTGCGACCATAGAGGAAGCCAGCGATCCATTTGCAGAGCCTCTCGGGGATTCCATACGATGGTAGCTTCGATAGAAGGGCCCTATGCCAGACCCTGTCGAATGCCTTTGCGATGTCCAGGCTGAACGCCAAAGCTTCACCCCACCCTCCAAGGCCTCTGCCCAGCGATGAGTGAGGTACACGAGAAGATCACCAGCTGATCGACCTTGACGAAAGCCGAGACTGGCAGAAGTTGCCCTGTACTACCTTGGCGAGCGACCAGAAAGCTCGGCTCCCATTGGGATAGTTTGCAAGTCGCTCGCCAATTCTGGCAATGTGTTCTGCCTTGGCTTCGGCAATAGCCCTCTTGTTGGACCTGGAAGGCGCATTAAATTTCCGCTTCTCCTCTTTGGCGGTCGGATCCTGACTTTTCCTGGCCCTATTCCAGGCCAGGTATGTGGACTGCTTCTGGCGTGCAACCGTCCTACAGGCTTTGCTAAACCATGGACAGCTCGACCGCCAACCGGTATTTTGGTGCTGGGGATAAATAATTCCATCCTCATAATCACCGTTTCCGTGATGCAGTCCGCACAGACGTCAGGGTCCCTAGAGGAGAAGCATAGCTGCTTCCAAGGGTAGGACGCGAAGAACTCGCGTAGTCCATCCCTATCTGCTGACTTATACTGCCAGACTCTACGAGACCCATTCGCTGGAAAGCGATTGGTTCTCGCAACAGGGGCAGTGCAGCGGACCAGGCAGTGATCGGATGATCCTAAAGGAGCACCAACCACCACCCGGTATCCGTGTGGATTTGAAGTCAGCAGAAGGTCCAACAAGGAGGGCTCATGACTCTCAATATCTGGGACACGGGTAGGCTGTGTTACCAGTTGAGAGAGACCATAGGCCGAAGCCATATTGAAGAGCTGCCGACCCGGGAGGTCAGTGATCCGGGACTCAAGCCACTCTATGTGGTGAGTATTGAAGTCACCAAGGACCACCACCTCCTCAGATGGAAACTGCTCCAATATTTTGTCTATCCCCCGCTCAACGTTCTCGAAAAGATGAGTTGACCCCAAATCACTGCCATGGGACCTGTAAAGGCACGCGTAAATGCGGTCTGTTCCACCATATTCTACGCGTAGCCATAAAATACATGTGCTGCTCTACGATTACCCCTTACCATCAGGCGGGCCGTATGTTTGTATGCCATTCTCGTAGCATAAAAAAAAACTACAAATATTTCAGATATTTGCGCGTTAATTATAATTAGGCAAGCTAAACATTTTTTTTTTAAATCGGTCGTATTAATTTACCCACTGTCACGGTGTTTCCAGTATGGTGAAGTCACAATGGATGAAAATAAATAAGTATGACAGACTAACTATTTAGCTAGCTGCTTAGTTATACAGCCAGCCTCTCCTTTTTTTGTTTAGGCGGGAACAAGTGTACCTAACCGCACACCCCATCGTTTGCGGAAACTAGGTAGTGTGGGGCCCTCATCCACTAAAGAAACCCGCCGTTTGCCATCTCTCCGCCTTTATTGGCGGGCCATTAGAACCTCTCCCTGCGACTTTCGCCGCGTGGAAATCACTATTATCCAGAAATTTATTAAAAATATTATCATCATATATTTCATGCAGTAAGTCAAAATTTTACCGATACAGCATTGTATATATTAACATCATCATCGCCCTTTTTTTTTGTAAAGGCGAGAAAAAATGTTCCTAACCGCACATCCCGTCATTCGGGGCAACAAACAGGGTAGTGTGGGGCCTTCACCCACTAAAGAAACCCGCCATGTGCCGTCTCTCCGCCTTTATTGGCGGCCACTGGAACTATGATCCATTGCTTCAGTGGTCCGCCGGCGGGCCTGCGGCTGAGTCTGGGGCAAAGGCTAGTATCTACTTTTAGAAGACTGTAACAGAGCGTCTGTAAATTTTTTTGTTGTTTATGGTGGTAGACTAGGCACAAGCTACGTTACACCTAATGGTAAGTGTTTTTAGAGTATTTGTGTTTGCTTCAAACCTTGACAGATTTCTCGACATCTTGTGAAGGTTACCAACTCGCACTGTTCCAGCGTGACCGCTTTTTTTGTTAAAGCGGGTAATATACCTAACCACACATTCTTTCGGTGGTACATCATCATCACCCTAGCCTTATTCCAATATTTTTTTGTTGGGGTCGGCTTCCGATCTGTCTGGTTTACTGACAACCTGTAACGACTGCCAGGATTTTGTTTAAAAGCCGGGACCCAGTGCTTAACGTACGGTACGAAGCGTGGCGGAGGTTCAGGTGTCTACAAAAAGACACTTTTTGGTCACCCATCTGATCGCCAGCCGAGCGAAAGTTGCTTAATCTGGCCGATCGTTAGAACTGCAAGTGCACAACCAGGCTACGGAATTCTCAACACTAGTCAACTATCTAGTAAATGAATTATACAAAAATTTATACATTTTGAAATAAAACTACGTTTACGGAATCTATCGCGTTTACTTGATTTTTATACTATCCCGACGTTTCGAATACTTTACAGCGTTCATGATCACGGGTGGACTTAGATGGCAGGCGTCATATCAGCTATGGACGCCTACCCGTTCCTTAAACGTAGTTTTATTTCAAAATGTGTAAAATTCGCGTAAATGTTAGAAAGTATTACAAAAATTTACTACAAAAAAATTGAGTTATTTTATTATTTATTAATAAATATAAATATCCACGGAGATTTCACACGTCTTCTGGTCCCAAACTAAGCTTAACGCTTGTGCTATGGGTACCAGATTACGGATATACCTAATACAAATATTACTTTTTTTGTAAATACATACATATAATAGATAGAAAACACCCAGACGCAGTGCAAATATCTGTGTTCATTACACAGATAATTGTCCTGAGTGGGAACCGAACCCACGACCTCGTGCACGGAAGTTGGTTACATTACCGACTACGCCACGCCACGAGGCCCGTTGTCTATGCGTCATGAACACTTATAATGATGATTTTATAAGTTTTAAACGAAAGGTAATCATGAATGCCAACATTGGTGATACTGGTGAGTCATTTGACAGTGCGTATGTTGCTAAATGTCTATTTTAAAAGACATGTATCTTTCGTATGTCTCACTCGTATCCGCTCGACTTTTCGTGAATTCGTAAACGATATCTCCAAAACAGTTATTTTTAAGTGGAAGTTTAAATCCTTACTAATTTTATAAATGTGAAAGTGAGTGTGTTTGAAACAAAATCGGCGTGAAACAACGGTAGGTACTCTTACCGTTGTTTCATATGGTGAGTGAGAGTGCCGGAGGTTCAAACCTCCGGCCTATCGCACTCTATTCTTATGTTTGTAAAATTCCACAATTATTTCAACAAACCGTCGTAAAAATACAGTATGTCCCACAAGTACTTATAAATTAAGTCTTTTTCGTAGGTTTTGTTGTTTTCTTGGCAAAAAATGCTAAAATGATAATAATAAAAACACACAATCACACACACACACACAATTTTTATTATAATCATTGTGTGTGTGTCTTATTAACTTATTATCCTTCTTCTCCAACTGTTGTCCCTTTCCTAGGAGATGCTGACGCGAGTGTGAAGTCTCTGGTGTTGCTAGAGTCTATAGGCTATACTGCAACCGCTTACCAGCAGGTGGGCTGAGTGCGTGTTTGCCACCCACGTAGTGAAAAATAAGGCATATGTTGAGATAGCTCAGTTCAAGAGCGTCTGGAACGGTAACGGATGCATTAAACGACCGAGCATCTCAAGTGCTTAGCAAATATATATAAATAATATAATACTTTCTGATTTGAAACCCTCGATAAACACTTTCGATGTGTAAACATCTAATGCGGTGGGCCGGCTGTTAACGTGACGACGTCGCCACGCCAATTTATTTAATTGATTTTAACGCCATCTGTTGACAAAAGCATGTAACAAGGCAGTATAATATCAATCAATATACCAATAACAGTTTTAATCCGTCTATGGATAACGAGAGGGCGCTTACCAAGAATGATATAAGACTCGAACAATATTTAAAGAAATAATGAAAATTAATGTTTTCACATCTGCTAAACGTCCCGTGAAGGCTAATTTTTTTTCTTTAATATGAAGGCTATTTAATAACTAGCAGTCCATGCCAGGTTCGCACGGGTGGACATTTATGTTTTAAACATTTTGGGATAAACGTAGAGTAAATGTATCTTTATGCGGGACATAATTATATTATTAAAATTTTGGTACGGATCCATATTTTTTTCTAGTAATGAATATATTCTATGCTACTTAGGGATAATGTAGCATACTAGTGAAAGTATTACAAATGTTAGTTTTTCTAGTAATAAATATAGCCTATCTTACTCAGGGATATTGTAGCATTCTACTGCTGAAAGAATTTTTGAAATCGGTCCAGTAGTTTTTTAGTTTATTCGTTACATACATACAAAAACGCAAATATTTCCTCTTTATAATATTAATGTAGATACGAGTACATACTACGCATTATGAAATAAAACTATTTTTACGAATTCGCGTTTGTTTTGGACGTTTTACTTAATAGCATCTATTATGATCGCGTATAGACAACCTGTTAGTTGATCTGTCCATAGACCTAACTGGTCCAATCTACGCAATAGATTCATTAAAAATAGTTTTATTAATGGCGCTTAAATTATTACACCAAATTTGGCAAATTGAGTTGGGATATATCGCAGCATAGGCGATTTATTTTAATTCGTATGACTAACATATTCAACCAGGCCTTGATCTATCTAACAAACGATCCATGTGCTCTGTGACTCATTGTTATAGTCAGTTTAGCTTTTTTAAATTCAATAGTTAAATGCTAACCAACTGTATTTTTTTAATTTAACGCACGTGATTCAGACGTCGTTATTGTGAGTAAACAATCTCTTTGGTAACGTAGTGTGTAAAGACTTTTTAGTTATTTTTTGTTGGTAAGTGGTACGGCTATTCATGGAGCCAGTCAATAAAAAGAGTCAGGAATATTTCAATCCACCACTGAAGTAATGTCACACAGTTCCAGTGGTCAATACAGGCGGAGAGATGGCACACGGCGGGCTTATTGAGTAGGTGACGGCCCCACATTACCCTGTGCTTTGCCCGAACGACAGAGTGTGGGGTTAGATAGATTTCTTCCTTTTTTTTGTTTAGGCGGGAAAAAATGTTGTAACAGAGTAGTGTGGGGCCTTCACCCACTAAATAAACCCGCCGTGTGACGTCTCTCCGCCTTTATTGGCGGGCCACTGGAACTATGTTAGATTGTTTCAATGGTAGGTAGATTTCTTCCTGCCTTAAAAAAACTGGAGTAATGCAATTCACTGCCTCCTTCGTAGATCTTCTACGCTCAAGAGGAGTGACTTATTAGCGAAAAATATCGAGATCTTTCACGACTTTTGTAAAATGAAGTATGGATGGAGTTGCGTAGATGAAACAGGCTTAGCCGTAAATTCTGTATAGTTCCAGACTCCAGCTTGCTGATATATTTGAGGTTTTTAATACTAGAAGAACAGTGAACTAGCATACAGCCCACCTGATGGTAAGGGATATTGTAGTTTATATTACGCTAGAGGCTAGCAATATTATAAGCATCAATTGCGTGTTACCAATTCCCTGAGGAAGGTAGATGGTGACGAAGATTGATAAAGAATGAATTAGGAAATGGAGAGAAAACGTAAGGCTTATGGCGCTTTCATTCACCGACGGAAATAACAATAAAAATATATATCGTTATTCACGCCCATTCCAACCAGGAATCGAATAAAGGACCACGCGATTAGCAGTTACAAGCCCGTATCACTTGGTATTTTATTTGTCCTGATTTGTAATCAAAACCACCACTCCTTTCTCATTCCTTCTGCAATTTTGGCAAAGTATGTGGTCGTGTTGCTAACGTCTTTAGGCTGTGGTGATTTTACCAACAGGCTGGACGTTTACTAGATTGTTTTTATAGCTGATAAGTATAAAAAACTAGATATCTGTGTCGTTGGACAAATTTTATATTATTTATTGATTGAATGATGTTTTTGTTACTAGTATATAAGCTTTTATTTTTTAAATTATAAATGCTGTTGTGTACCTAGTATTAAATTATGTCCTGTAACACAAGAAAAAACACACACTCCCTGGTCTTCCGGAAGAGCAGGGCAGATCTTGCGGCCTGCATTATGCTGAGGTGAGGTTGTTTTGTAGCGAAAAATTGTCTTAAATTGTTATCTTGGTATTGTGTAAAAACATTTTTTTAATCGTTGCAGTATAGAAGTTCTTTTTTTATTTTTTCATGTAGTGGTCCGCTAATGAGTACAGTTAGAGAGACAGCAAGCGGCGGGCACACGCTGGGTTCTCAGTGGGCTGTTCTAGTGGGTGAAGACCTCACACTAATTTACTCGCTAACCTGAATGCAATGGGGTGCGGTGAGGAACATTTTCCAGTCTTAATAAAAAAAAAACAAGAAATGCTGTCATGATCACGGAGCAACTAAAGTCCTTGCGGGTGGGAATAGTTTTTATTATTCTGCGATTAGAACTTTTTGCGGTTAGATTTCTAACCGTAGAATAATAAAAACTATTCCCACCCGCAAGGACTTCAGTTGCTCCGTGATCATGGCGCTTGCAACAGTGCCGAAATATCGGAAACTCGTAAGTAAAAATTTACATGGTATAAATCCCGCAAAAACGTTTAGAATTATAAGTGACCATGAAAGTTTGAAATTCTATAAGAAATGCTGTATTAGTGCAGTTTTTAGTTTGGTGTTTTACTCTTGGTTTGGCCGTTATTTTATGCTGGTAGAGATTTTCACACGAGTGCGTTGCAATAACGAAATTATTTTATGTAAAAGTTGTTTAAAATATTCTCTCTTTCCTTCTATTGTACTGCAAGCGTGAATTGGCAGATCACTGAGAAGTAAAGGTATTGTTGGTACACCAAATTTTAACATACATTGCGTGTTTTTAAAGAAATTTAATTAATATAAATTATAAATACTACTAGTGGTGGTAGGGCTGGGTAGCAAATGGGAGTGCTCACTTGCTATCGGGCCCAAGTGGGTTGGTACCACCATCTCCCGTGTGACCGGTCATGAAGCACACCCGTGTGTTTTGGTTGTAGCAGGAGATAGCCGTTTATTCTTTCATATCTAATGAAATGAAATGGTGAGCAGTGGCTTGACATAGTTAACTCCATGAGCAACAGTAATCATTTTTTTTACCGTCAGGTGGATCGTGACACGTCTGCCATGAAACTCAATAAAAAAAATGCTTTCTAATATTATAAAAAAAGGAACAACTATCTTATTATCTTATCATCGCATAGCCCAACCTTCTGGGGCTACGATAGTGAAAATTCACATTATGGTTTCTTTGATACTGTAGGTTAGCACTAAGAAAATATCTTATTTATATTTTTTTTTTCCATTTATTTGGGTAAACAAACAACATCACAATAATGGGGTAACAAAGCAATATATGTTACATAATATGAATAATAGTGATCCACACCGTTTACCACAAGTAAGACTAACATATTATTATATAAAAAACGTATTACATGTTGAGAGAAGTATACTTAGCATTTGCGTTGTACATTATATTATTACTTACATACCTACACATGTGTATCAGCTCGTAATAAATAACAAGTATGTGCAACAGTAATTAGTATCCTAGTTGTATATATAAATCACAATATAACTAGCTTATATGTTCACGTAATTTCCTAAGGACCAACTCTCTATATGCTCCCTTACTATTCGCATAACTATCAATATGATTGAAGTTACTATTAAAGGTTTCTAGTATACGAAGAATGGGTGCACGATTGCCTGCGTTAGTGCGTGATGTCTTTATAGCAAATAGTGGAGTTGTACGACAAGCTCGCGTGTGTGATCTCGTGGGCACTTTATAGTTGATATTATTAACAATTCTGCTATATTGATGTTATTACTTCATCTATCCATACATTAGTTTATTGATGTCCACTGCTGGATTTAGGCCACTTCAAGAAAAGAAAGTTTTTTTTTTATTGCTAAGGATGGGAGACTAGCCACGGCCCACCTGATGGTAAGTGGTAACCGTCGCCCATAGACTCAACTATTGTCAAGCCGGTGCGCACCAGTTCATTTCTCAGAAGAATATGAAATGAAATAATAAACGGCTATCTTCTGCTACAGCCAGAACACACTGACGTGCTTCATGACCGGTCACACAGGAGACGGTGGTACTGACCCGTTTGAGCCCAATAGCAAGTGAGTACTCTCACTTGGTATCCAGCCCTACCACCAATAATTCAATGGGTGATAATTGCCTACTTCCCTTAGTCGCCTCGTACGACACCCGCGGGAAAGGATGGTGACACTTGTATTCTTAGTCCGTCACCGCACGGATTGTTGTTATATAATAATCAGTTCTGTGCCATTTGATACAACGGCTCCTTACGGCTTTGATGAAACCTTTGGTCGCCCTGATCATCCAATACGTGATCGCCACAGAATCTTCCTTTCTCAGCGGTTATCAGTCTACCGAGCGATGTGCCCTGCTCAATGCCACATCCGGTGGACTATTAAAATTTCAGTCACTCCCATTTTCCAACGAATCTCCGTGTTGCGGATTCGATCATGTAGAGAAATAATAAGCATAGACCGCTGCATGGTTCGCTGAGCGATTTTATTCAGTCTTAAGAGGCCAGCATGAAAATTTTATTAACGAAATGCCACCATTATTTTTTTTCGCTACGAGATCCTAATGAAGCTTTTCTATTTGCATGATGGACCTTAAGGTAGGCAGGCACTTAGTTGTGGTTGAAAAAAGAATCTTGAGTGAGTAAAAAGCAATGTACGGCAAACAGTTGAATATTATCAACCGCTACAAGTACAAGTTTGAATGTGGACTGGCCAACTAAACAATTCTCGAGTGACCAGCAATGTTGGCAGCCTTGCCAAGCTTGCAACTTTTTGTAAACCCCCGTAAAGTGCTGCCAACTTCACGGCACAACATTCGAAATTCAACTTTACCCGTTAAGTTTTAAATGTGGGCTTGTACGCGTAAGTACGTTTCAGAGGGTAGTTTCAAAGTTGGTTTTAAAGTTATATACAAAACTGGACAGTGTTAATAGTTAGTGTCCTTCGGATTGTTATTATATACTTTTTGTTTTAGAGCCAAATGGAGGATGTGTTTTGGAATTTCGGGAAATCTACTGTTTAAGTTAATTTTAGTTAGACGATGGCTTTTAATGGCAGAGTTTAATAGTGGTTGTTTTTCAAAGACTGTCATTGACTGACTGTGCATTTTAAAACGATTTCCTGGTTTTGTTTCGTAATCTATCAAGGTACTCTGAATGTGAGAGAGATTGAAGCTATAGCTCATCACCCTGCAAGGTTGCGAAAGTGTTCAAAAAGGGTACTTAAAAGGGTAAGCCGCCGGTGGACAACTTTTTCTAGTTCCAGTGGCCCGCCAATAAAGGTGGAGAGAAGGAACTAGGCGTGTTTATTTAGTGGGTGAGGGCCCCACACTATCCTGTTCGTTGCCGCGAACGACGGGGTGTGCGGTTAGGAACATTTTTTCCCGCCTAAACAAAAAAAAAAGGCTCAGCCGCAGAGAAAAAGTTTTTATTTATATCTCAAGTTCCCGACATAATAGTGAGATAAAATGTATGCCGTTCTTAAGTTTTATAAGGTATCAAACAAAAAAAAAAATGCTTTAATAGTTTTGTGCGTGGTGCGTGCACAAGTAAAGACATATAATGGAAAAAATAATGTGTTGAATTTTTTCTCAAAAATCTTTTGTCTTAAAACATTTTTCTAATACTGACATTTTTCCTCAATTATTTTTATTGTAGAGTCACCATTACAGCTTTGTAATAGTACTTATAAAATAAATACTGGCAGGCATAGCTTAGATACATATTTGTAATATTTTGAGTTTCTTTTGTTTTTTTCTGAATGTAGTCATTTGTTTGCTTCGTGTCGGAACATGTTCTCGAAAATGGAGAAAAACGAAGCGCGAGCCGTTATTAAATACCTCTGTTTAAAAAAGTTAACGACGCAAGAGATTCATTGCGATTTGGAGGCAACATTAGGAGAGTCTGCTCCGCCGTATTCCACTATTGCAAGCTGGGCTTCTCAATTTCGAGTAGGGAGAACGAGCACAGAAGATGAACATCGTTGCGGCCGTCCATCGACGTCAGTCACCCAAGAAAATGTTGCGAAAGTCGAGAAAATTGTATTGAGCGATCGAAGAGTTACCATCCGATACTTAATTCGAGAAACGGGCATTTCATATGGAAGTATTCAATCCATATTGAAACAATCTTTGAATATGAAAAAAGTCTCCGCAAGATGGGTGCCGAGAATGTTAACCGACAGTCAGAAACAAAATCGACTTGACATTTCGAAGATATTGTTGGACAAGTTTCAAGAAGATTTTGAAAACTTTTTGTCTCGTTTCGTAACAATGGACGAAACATGGGTCCATCATTTTGATCCCGAGACAAAACAGCAATCTTCGCAATAGAAACGGCCATCATCACCGACCCCGAAGAAGTTTCGTGCCGTGGCATCGGCTGGCAAGATTCAATATTTTGGGACTCAGAAGGGATATTGTTGATTGATTACCTGGGGCGTGGAACCACTATTACAGGCCAATATTATGCAGCTTTATTTCCCAAGTTGAAGAATGCCATCAAAGAGAAAAGGAGAAGGAAACTTCGAAGGGGCGTGCTGTTTCATCGCGACACGCACCCGTTCACAGGTCAGCAGTTGCGATGGTTGCCATTCAGCAAGCTGGCTTCGAATTGGTTGACCACCCCCCTTATTCACCAGATCTGGCGCCTAGCGATTTTTACCTGTTCCCCAAATTGAAAGAATACTTAAGGGGAAACAGGTACGAAGACGATAACGAGGTGATGGATGCCGTGGAGAGCTTTTTGCAGGACCAAGACAAAACTTTTTTTTAAAAGGGATTGTAGCCTTGGAAAATCGCTGGACTCGGTGTGTAGCGAGACTCGGAGACTATGTAGAAAAATAAATTATTAAATTATCAATAGTCATTATATTCTATCTCATTCTCACTACTTTTTGATCCCTCCTCGTATATATGTAGATGTTATATAGGGCGATGTCACAAGTAATATTGTAAATAATAATAAAATATTTTTTTTGATGTACCCTGGCGCATGCTGCAGATAATTGATGCATTGATAGCGTGCCCCATTTTTATCGTTGCCTATCTTACAAGTATTTTAATTATTTTATACTTTTTAGTTTGTTATAAAAACATGGTAGGTTCATTGAAAAAAATAAATATTTTCTGCTTTTTCGGTTTGTGTTCTTCTTTTTTCACTTTTTAACTGCTTCTGTGTGAAGCGGTAGTGTCATGAGGTCTCGGGTTCGATCCCCGGGTCGGACATTGTTATTGAGCTTTGACGTTAAAAGATAAATTCTCAGTAGCAGCCCGGAGTTTGGAAATGTGCCCGGTAGATGGCAATAGGCTCGCCCCCTTTTACGTGGGACTTAAACATAGCTTGCGAACAGTGGGTGTGTAATACATCCCTGCCTACCTCTTCAGGGAATGCAGGCGTGATGCTATGTTCTTATGTCGTCTTTTTTCACATTTTCACACATTTCTGAGCTATGGTCCAAATTAAAAGTATTTTAGGTCATCGGGAAGTTAGTTTAAAATCAATTACAAAATTTCACCCGGACCGACATACAAGAAAGCGAATTAATAAAACATAGTAGTAAAAAGTAAATTCACATTAGGTAACTACTTACACTTAAAAAGTCTAGAACCGGGTATTCAATCAAAAAATCTTTTTCATAATGTTTACCTCTACAAAAACTATATCTACCATTACCCTTAGCTATTAATAAAGAAACCAATACATCTTATAGAAAACCATAAACCCACATTAAGGTAGTATTTCTAACAGCGGTTTCTTTAAAAGCCATTGCGGGGTTATCCAGCTAATATATTTTTCTCTTATACCATAATTCTACCTAAATTTCTTTTGAAACCCGTCTATACATCAACTTTAGTTCCACCTAGTAATCTGTACTAACCTTGGCTATATTTACAAAAAGAGATGCGACGCCGATCCGGGGACGATGCGACATTAATAATTTGGATAATAAAATATACTAAGTGGATATATATTACTGCGACTCATGGTACCTACCTGTATTTGGAGGCCTGAAAAAAGAATTCAGCAGGTCGTAGGTTCGGTACCACCGAAGGAATGTGACATGGTTCCAGTGGCCCGCCAAGAAAGGCGGAGAGACGGCACACGGCGGGTTTCTTTAGTGGGTGAAGGCCCCACACTACCCTGTTCGTTGCCCCGAACGACGGGGTGTGCGGTTAGGAACATTTTTTCCCGGCTTAACAAAAAAAAAAAAAAAAGGTCGTAGGTTCGAGTCCGTATTGAGCCTATAATAGTGATCCTTTTTAATTTAACAAAAAATTGTGGTAGAGCCTTGCTTATCTCTGCATGAAACGGGTTGGCTCATTTGGGGAATTACCTCTCACAAAAGATCACAGTAAAACAACAACGGTAAGCTACCGTTCATATACTTAGAGCGCAAGAGGCCCAAACACCCTCCCTACTCATCCTCTCCTTATTATTCTTAAAAAATAAATTTAATATATTTTTTAAAAAAGTTTGGTTTTCGATATATTAAATTGATTATTGACATTAAGATAATAGAAGGAAAAAATCTATTCGTTTTCTTATGTCATTACTACCAACTTGTAATAAAAACGGACAAAAATCGTATGTATATAAATATAGATCCATACGAAGCTAATAAAAGCGTACCTATTCATATTACTTAGATTTTTTTATTTAATTATATTATCCAGTGGTAGAAATTTTCTTACGAATTTTCTCGAGGACTTGTGAAGTTGGATTATGACCTAAATTCTTGTATTCTGTGGGTATATTATATACCCAACAGTGGGAAAGTCATGGGTTATGTATACATTTATACGTGCTTCAACATAAAATAACAGAAAAATAAAATATCGTATACATTAAGTACCCCACACTCGCGGGTAAGTTGCTTCTCCGACCACGCCCATCAATCTATGCTATCCACAATGAATGTACAGACTCCATGCATTACAGGCAACCATTATCAACTATTCACTCTAAATTGGACTTTATTACTGTAAACTAGAGCACTGGAATGCCGCAAGAATACCCTGGTTAAGGCGGATCGTGGTTAGAAATTGATTGTGGAACTCTTTATAGTGCTTAATGAAAGAATTGAAACAAATATCATGGAGTTGGCTCGTGTTATTCGGCTAGTTCGATTTTTGCTCTGAACATATTTTGGATGAGTTTTGTATGTGTCGTTCTTTTTTTTTATTATTGCTAATTATGGCAGACGAGCTACGTAAAGTAAGTTTGTAAGTGGTAACGTCGCTCATAGAGTTAACTATACCCAGAGTATTGTCAAGCCGCTGCGCACCATTTCATTTAATATAAATAAATAAAAAAAATAAATAAATTTGTCAGATATGAAAGAATAAACGGCTATCTTCTGCTACGGCCAAAACACACTGACGTGCTTCATTACCACACACAGGAGACGGTGGTACCGACCCGTTTGGGCCCGATAGCAAGTGAGTACTCCCACTTGGTACCCAGCCCTAGCACCAGTCATGCTATGGGTGATAACTGCTTACTTCCCTTAGTCGCCTTGTACGACACCCGCGGGAAAGGATGGGGTGGTAACACTTGTATTCTTAGTCCGTCAGCACACAGACCAAACGATGCCGTTTAAACAATCGGTAAGCCTTAGTAAACAACTATCGCCGTCCGGCATTATATATTGACTTCGGTAAGGCAATTAATTTACCAGGATTATATGTATTTTGGCTAATCTAGTTAAAGTTTAACAGTTACAAATTATATGTGTATCATATTTCATTCAAATCCATTCGCATGTGTTTGTTTGATATAGAAACAATCATACAAAAATTACTATCTAGTATTTTTGGTTATATCTTAGGTTTTCGATATGTGCCGTGTGGGGCCGGCTTTAGAGTTGTCTCACCCCTCTCTACCCACGGGAGTCGTAAGCGCCAACTGTGGGAATACTGGGGGAGTGGGCAGCAGCACTCCCTCAAGTATTAACAATATCCACTACGATCGCCAACCCGGCACTATCCCCCATGGCAGGGTTGTGGCGTTCTCTTAGGGAGGCCTATGTCCAGCAGTGGACTTTGAAAGGCTGATGGATGGATGGATGGATATCAGTTATGAAGCCCAAACGAACTATCAAAAAAGTTTCATCAAATGCCATCCAGTAGTTTTTGTATGATTCAAGGAGCATACTTACATAGCATCACGCCAGTATCCCTAAAGGGGTAGGCTACTATGTATAAGTCCCATGTAATAGGGGGCGAGCTTATTGCCGTTTACCGGGCACATTTCCAAACTCCGGGTTGCTAATGAGAATTTTTCTTTTTACAAAAAAAGCTCAATAACACTGCCCGACCCGGGGATTTGTGTAAAGCATGTACACATAAGACAAGCAATACACAATCTAATATATAAAATTCTCGTGTCGCGGTGTTTGTGGTTGAACTCCTTCGAAACGGCTTAACCGATTCTCATGAAATTTTTTGTGCATATTGGGTAGGTCTGAGAATCGGACAACATCTATTTTTAATCCCTCTAAATGTTAAGGGTAGTCCACCCCTAATTTTTATTTTTTATTTTTCAGATAAATTTTTATTTTTTATGGTACAACAAAAAAATACATACAACCCTAAATTTTCAACCCTCTACGATCAACCCCTATTTTTTATTCGTTCTTTAATTTTTTGGCAAGGTATTTATTTTCATTTTGTCATGTCTTAGAATAAAAAATATTATATTAAATTTTGTATTACTCAAAATTTTTCACCCCTCTATGATCAATCCCTATTTTTTATTTGTTAATTATAAACTTTAATTTCTTGGCAAGATTTTTATTTTTATTTTGTCATGACTTAGAATAAACAATATTATATAAAATTTTATATTACTCTAAATTTTTCACCCCTCTACGATCGACTCCTATTTTTTATTTGTTAATTATAAGCGAATTTTTTTGGCAAGATTTTTATTCTTATTTTGTCAAGACTTAGAATAAATAAATTTATATTACTCTCGATTTTCCACCCCTCTACGATCAACCCCCGTCACACGGACGGTGACGGATTAAGAATACAAGTGTCACCACCCCATTCTTTCCCACGGGTGTCGTATGAGGCGACTAAGGGAAGTAAGCAATTATCATCCATTGCATGACTGGTGGTAGGGCTGGGCACCACGTGGGAGTACTCACTTGGTATCGGGCCCGAGCGGGTTGGTACCACCATCTCCCGTGTGACCAGGCATGAAGCACATCGTTGCGTTTTGGCTGCAGCAGGAGATAGCCGTTTATATTTCATTTCATCTGTGAAATGAAGTGGTGAGAAGCGGCTTGACAATACTCTCGGTATAGTCGAGTCCATGGGCGACGGTTACCATTTACCATCAGATGGACCGTGGCTCGTCTGCCACTACATACAATAAAAAAAACCCCGATTTTTCCATCGCGATTTTTATTTATTTTTTATTTTTAATAATTTCCTTTAATTATGTTTTTTTTCTTAAAATTTGATCTTCCGCCTTCACCGGTCGACAACTATCAATCGATCAGTTATCCCCGCTAAATGTCTACCGTTGTCACCTCTCATCCAGCAAGCATCACGGAGTAAGGATGAGAACGAAGCCGGTCTCCTGTCTTACTCACTATACAGTTTTCGACCATTTCTTTTTGGTTTTATTTGTGTATCGATCGTAGCAGTAACTGTTATACGTATTATTTTAATTTTTCTGTGCAACTCTCATGTTAATTTTACTCTCATCGTAAGTTTATTATTAATTTCCAGTGCAATAATTATTTATTCGCAATTTATTAATAACTGATAAAGACAGTTTTAACTATTAGTTAATTAAGTGATCTCATGTAAATAAACACGTGTTGTGAGCTCCCGCCAACAACGGCCATTACCGTACCTGTATATATTGTACTTAATATTTTTTGGAAATAGTTTTAAATCAAAACGAAATAGTGTACGTGTTTAATAAATATACCTGTTTTACTATTGTAAAAATTAAGTCAAATAATAAGCAAATGAATACAATATTAATTCACTGTTTTCACCAATACACTGATAGAAGGATTTATTAATTATTTAATTTATTTGAAGACAATTTTAATAAATATTTTTTTACATTCAATAAAAAATTATTTGGGAATAAAGTACATCCTAAATAAAGCATACTTTCATTATCTACAACGCTTTCCATTATAAGTAAATCCCCGCACACTTATAGTACATAGTTATTTTTATTGAACTAAAAAAATGTTTCCTAGAAATAATATACATGGCAAAACAACGTTTGCCGGGTCAGCTAGTAACATTATAAAAAAATATTAAGGTATAGACACACCTAAACAGCTATAAGTAACAGAAATATACAGTCACTTTTTTTCAAATACAAATAACTATTTATTTTTGAACAAGAATCTGCATTAGCTTATAATAGAAGGTAGAAATCCCATATATATCACGTATAACTTAGTATTCTGCTAACTTACTATAATATAAGCGCGAGGATAATCAAGTACCAATAGATTTCCATAGTAGTACCTACCTATCTAGTTGTTAAGACGAATCTTTTGGATCAGCTGGTTTTAAGCTGTCGTAAGCGGAATCAAATGTCTCCCGAAGAATTTCAATACAGTTAAGCCAGTATACAATAATTTACAGTAGAACCACAGTACCGTTTTCCATTTTTATATCACTAATAGAAGAACTTGATAGTTGCATCTGTTCAGAGTGATATGTCGAAAAGGATTTTCCTCTTCTGACGACCCCCAAAAGCTTAGGCAGGGACTACAATTGAATTGACATGTTATTAAGTTTGACAAACGCTCGTGCTTGTTGGCAAGCAATAATCTAAAAATATGCAATAATCTAAAAATTTAGTATATATTACTATATACATTACGACGCGTTAGTTGTAAGTGTGGGTGTATACTGTAACCGTCTTCAAATTCGCTTACTTTATGTCGACTTGGACTTCTGTTCAACTTGTACAGTGAGCAATTGTCTATTCGTGTCACGCGCGCTTCACGTAGGTCGATATGACAGCTCGAGTCTCCAAAATTGAATTGATTTTTATCAAGCGTGGGACTAGCTCTGCGATTTTTTCAACGATGTTCTCTTTTTTATTATTTGTTCTAGAAGGGTAATTTTTATTCTAAGATCTGATCTGAATACTGATGATTGTTAGTCTAATATGATAGGTCTGGAGGTCCAGTCAGAATTTAAGTTGAGTTTGCATTTTGCTTTCAATGAGATTGTATCTATCTAAAATTATAGTTATTTTATTTACATGTTTTTATTGCTCGCGTTGAAAGACGAGCGAGCGAACCACCTAGTGGTAAGTAATTACTGCTGCCCCCGGTCTTTGGCAACGCTAAGGGCATAGCCAAGCCGGAGCCAACCTTCAGTAAGGTGCTCTTCTTAAAGCTTGTGGAAAAACATGTCGTTTGGGAAAATAATAGAAAAAAATTACATATACTAACTACTAGAGCATTGCCTGCGGCTTCGCTTGACACATAGTAATACGTCCATTTTGGATAGATTTGAGTAATTCCTAGCTTTATGTTAATCTATAATATAGTATCAATAAAATCCGTAAGGGAATTTTCACGGCCCTAGCCGCAAAAGTTTGGGCTATGCGCTAATATTTATATATAATATATATTATGTATCCATCGATTCATCCATCCATCAGCCTTCTTTCCTTTTATACAGCATAGCATCACGCCTGTATTCCCCGAAGGAGTAGGCAGAGGTGTATTACACACCCACGACTCGCCAGCTATGTTTAAGTCCCACGTAATAGGGGGCAAGCCTATTGACGTCTACCGGGCACATTTTCAAACTCCAGGCTGCTACTGAGAATTTTGCTTTTTAGGAAAAAGCTCAATAACATTGCCCGACCCGGGGATCGAACCCGAGACCTCATGGTTAGCAGTCGCATACCCTACCGCCATATGAGCGAAGCACATGTGTGGCGTTCTCTTGGGGAGGCTTATGTCCAGCAGTGGACATCGAAAGGCTGATGGATGGATGGACACTACCGCTACACCACCGAGGCAGTTAATACAGCGTTATATATGGCATATAATCTTTTAATAAGGCAGCGACATCCAATTGAGCCATATATTTAATTTGAAAAATACATATTATATACATACTAAATTGATTTTCTAAAAATATATAACAATAATAAGGTTGTATGAAGCTTAATAAACAGTAGTTTTTATTCTCGTGAAGAAATAATAATGAATTCCTAATAAAATATGAAAACTTGCAAACCAATATGCATTGATAATCAATAAATTACCTAATTATTATTAATTTTATTACAAATCGTAATCACTATCTATCTACCAGCATTGTATAAAATTATGTAACCAAAATATTTATTTTAACACTAAAATTATACCTAAAGAGGATTGAAGTATATTATGTGTACCTATAACTAATGGCAAAAAAAATAAACTACAATATTAAAATTATTATAAAACCGATAATAGTATAAAATTATAATCTCTCTCAACAAAGAGAGAGAGGCGGCCTCTCTCTTTTCTAGTCTTTAAATGACAAAATTGTAATGTCAATTACCAATTGACTTAAGAAGAAAACTGCAATCTTGACTCTACTTGATTCGGTCACGTCTAGAGGGAGAGTTGAGATTGTCGTTTTTCTTTTAGTGTTCCTAGTGACGAGCTTTCTTGCCATCATAATTTAATTTTTTTATCATTTTTATGTGAAAACGTGGGATTCCTATTGTATGCGCTCTCTGCAGCATGTTGCAGCAAAATATGATTAGGCGCACTTTACCAAATGGAGTAAGTTTATAACACAACACAACAACAGCCTTTGCCCGCGGCTCTGCCACAGCCAAAAGCTAGTTTTTAGGTTATATCTCAGGTTCCTGATATAGTCCATCCATTCATCCATCCATCAGCCTTTCAACGTCCACTGCTGGACATAGGCCTCCCCAAGAGAACGCCACAACGAACGGTCCCGTCATGGGGGATAATGCTGTAATCGCCACGCTTGGCAGGTGGGTTGGCGATCACAGTGGATGTTGTTAAGGAGTGCTGCTGCCCACTCCCCGGGTATTCCCTCAGTCGGCTCTTACAACTACCGTGGGTAGAGAGGGGTGGGACAATTCTAAAGCCGGCCCCATACGGCCTATAGTAGCAGGACTGATATAGTTGCGGGATAAAATGTATACCAGTTTTTAATTCTAATCAAGAGCTATCAAATAAAAAAGCTTGCATCAAAATCGGTTTAGTAGTTTTGAGCAAATGAACAAACAGATAAACTTACAAAAATCTAAAAAATATGTTTTGTGTTTACACACGCGTGTATAGCCTAACACAGTCATTTTATCTCAAATATCTTAAATATACAGACACAGCTCTGTTACAGCTTTATAATAGTATAGATTGATGAGGGTATGCCTCTTTATTGATATATTTTAATACGCCTCTTTTAATATTATAATCATTTACTAAAAATATATATTAGGAAGAGTAATAAAATGACGCATATGCTTTCATTTCGCAAGAAATTAATGAAATGAGTCATTATATTACCAAAATTAATAAGAAATTGTTCACCTCAAATATAATTTTTAGTACAAAATTATGTTAATCTAAAAGCGAACTCAAATTGTGTGAATGTATATAATTATGTTGTGTTGAATGTAGTCAGTATATATCGTGGCTACATCTTATAATTAGTCATTTCATATTGTAGTCACATCATTAAGTGGCCAACTTTTTGTCCTGGATACGACATATATATGGCGTACCCAATGGTAAAACCGAGAACTACGTCTATGACCAAGATAAGGTACCGAGTTTGAATCTCGGTATGAAGTTGAGATTTTGTCAGGTCTCTGAATTGTCAAAGATCTGCAATTTTTTTATACTACGTAGGTGTTGTGTTAGTCCGCCGTGTGGCCGGCTTTAGTGTTGTCCCACCCCTCTCCACCCATAGGAGTCGTAAGAGCCGACTGAGGGAATACCGGAGGAGTGGGCAGCAGCACTCGCTCGAGTATTAACAACATCCACTGCGATCGCCAACCCGCCTGCCAAGCGTGGCGATTACGGCATTATCCCCCATGACGGGACCGCTCGTTGTGGCTTTCTCTTGGGGAGGCATATGTCCAGCAGTGGACGATGAAAAGCTGATGGATGGATGGTGTAAGTATACAGGTCGCCTGATGGTAAGCGGTTACTGTAGCTTATCAACGCTTGCAACATAAGAGGCATTACTTGCGGTACCCACCCCTAGGGAAAGGGTTATCATGAAGATGAATTGAGAAGGTGTAAATTTGGGATAAAAAGAAGAGGATGAAGATGGTGTTTGGAACTTCCAGCGCTCTTACTCATCATACCAATCTTCTGTGTGTTTCCCCGGTCGAACTGGTCTGTTCTTGTTGGAAAAAAACAAGCCTCTACCATTGCCGAGTCCATGAATTTGTCCACCAGCTTTGTTAATCTACTAACTTGTCCTTTTTGGTGTGAGCGTGGTGGTCTATAATGGCCTTTTTTTTTTTTTTTTTTTTTTTGTTAAGGCGGGAAAAAATGTTCCTAACCGCACACCCCGTCGTTCGGGGCAACGAACAGGGTAGTGTGGGGCCTGCACCCACTAAAGAAACCCGCCGTGTGCCGTCTCTCCGCCTTTATTGGCGGGCCACTGGAACTGTGTTACATTCCTTCGGTGGACCGCCGGCGGTTTACCCTTTCGGGTACCCTCTACTGAGCGACGCATCCGCAGAGGAGCGTCGCACCTTCGCGAGAGGCCTTGCGGGTGGCGGACGTTCCCCGGTCCATCCACCCGCAGCCTCAGCTAGGGCGGCATGAGGCGCAAGTACCTGCACCTACGCCGCCCCGGTCGCTGGCGGCGGCTTGGGTCAGCGGAAGAATCCTCCTCCCTAGCCCTCTCCGCCGCTTCCTTCCGCGAGATAACCTCCTCGCAGAAGGCAGCGACCGCGGCCCAATTCCTGTCGCTGCCAAGCATCGCTCTGACGACGCCTGGCAGCGAGAGGTCCCCCCCTATTTCCGCGACGAGTTCACGGCGCTGCTCGGCCCAAGCCGGGCAGGACTCGAGCGTGTGGCGCGCCGTGTCCTCGTCACAGCCGCAGTGGTGACAGCCCGGAGTCGCTTCCCTCCTTGCGACTTTGTGCAGATATCTGCCGAAGCAACCGTGCCCCGACAGCACCTGCACCAGTCGGACTCCGTGCTGTCGCCCCACCCACCACTCCAGCACCGGCTGGAGTGCACCGGCCCGGGGCGCCTCCAACCGCGCCCTCCATCTAACCATGGCAGCTCGGCGGGCGTCGCCCTGCCACCTGGCCCCCTCCCTGAGTAGGGGGCGTCCGCCCCCCTCTCGTTCTTGCGACGCCTGCCGATACACCTCGGCGAGCACCTCCGCCTCCAAGTCCCACGGAGGGATTCCGGCCAACGCGCAGACTGCCTCCGTCGATACCGTGCGGTACCCTCGTATGACCCTGGACGCGACTACTCTCTGTGGCCTCCACAGAAGAGCCCTGTTCAGTGCGTCCAGGGACTCCACCCACACGGGTGCGCCGTAAAGCGCCATCGACCGGACCACCCCCGCGTAAAGCCGTCGGCACGCATTGTTGGGTCCGCCCATATTCGGCATGAGCCGTGCAAGGGCGGACGCCGCACCGACGAGCCTCGGGGACAGTTGACGGAAGTGCTCGCGAAAGCGCCACCGCCCGTCCAGCACCAGGCCCAGATACTTAATCTGGGCCTGCACCCCAATTTGGACCCCGTCCACAGTGATCGTGGCGCCAGCAGGTGGCCGACGTCGGGGCCCATGGAAAAGCAGGGCCTCCGACTTGTCCAGGGCCACCCTAAGCCCCAGCGCCCCGATCCTCCTGACCACCTCCGAGGTCCCTAAGGTGGCCAGGAACGCCGCTTCCTCGAAGTTTCCACCCCGGGCCACGACCAGCGTGTCATCCGCATAGCAGATGACCGCAAGCCCAGGGGGGAGCCGACAGCGTAGCACCCAGTCGTAACCGATGTCCCACAGGAGCGGCCCAAGAACCGAACCCTGCGGGACACCGCACGACATGGGTCTCCTCACAACGTCCCCTATGCGGCTCTCATAAAGAACGCTGCGGCCCTCAAGATAGTCTGCCACTAGCCGCCTCAGGTATGCAGGCACCCCATGATACCGGAGCGCCTCCCTGATGCAGCTGAATGGCAGACTGTTGAATGCGTTGGCTATGTCAATCGACACCGCCAACAGCACTCCACCGCCGGCGACGACTGCCGCGGCCGCGGCGCTCAGGCGCATAATCGCGCCGACCGTCGAACGACCAGCTCGAAAACCAAACTGGGCGTCCGACAAGTCGGGTCCAACGTCGCGCAGGTGCTGGGCGATGCGGGCAGCGAGGATTCTCTCCAACAGCTTACCCGCCTCGTCCAGCAGCACGATGGGCCTGAAGGCCCCGACCGAATCCAGCGTTCGCCCCGGCTTCGGTAGGAGTACCAGCCTCCCCTCCTTCCAGCAGTCAGGGAACCGTCCGGACGCCAGGCACACGTCGAACAGTCCCCTGAGGCGGGGCTCCAGGTGATCCAGAGCCAGGGCCAGGACCCGGGCGGGTATCCCGTCCGGACCGGGGGCGGTGTTCTTGGAACGAATCCGCGTAACAGCCGCCCCCATTTCCGACGCAGTGACGGGCGGTACACTGAGGTCAGCCTCCCGGTCGCTGCCCGGCTGTGCCATGACCGGGGGCGTGTGCTCCGCCCGTCGTGGGAATAGGCCCTCAACCACCTCGGTGAGGAGGCTGGGCTGAAGGGTCTCTGTGAGGGGGGGGCCCTGAGTGCGGAGCTTGTTCAGCGCCACACGATACGGGCGACCCCAGGGGTCACGGTTGAGACCGTCCAGCATCTCCTGCCTTTTCTCCGTTTTGGCGCGGCAGATGGCCAACTTGAACGCGGCCCGCGAAGTGCGGTACGCCTCGTACAGCTGGCCCTCCCGCTCCCCATTGCGGTTGCGCCGCCGACTGCGGGTGTAGGACCTCCGGGCGCGAATGCACGCCGCACGGAGGTCCGCCAGCTCCTGGGACCACCAGTAGAGCCCCTTCCTTGGAGGAGGACGTCGCACACGGGGCATGGCCGAGTCGCACACCTGCGTAATCGCAGCGCGAAATCGGCCAGCCTCAACGTCCACCCCCTCGGTCAGGGCCGGTGACGACAGCCACGATTGAACGATGGCTGCCTCCTCCAGTAGGTCCTTATCTAGCCTGCCCACAGCCCACCGCGGGAACGCGGGAGTTCTGCGCGCCGCGTGACCCCTACTGGGGCCCTGAAGGGACCGGGAGACCTCAATCCGGATGTACCGATGATCGGACAAGGTCTCAACCTCCTCCAGGACACACCAGTTCCTTACTCGCGCTGCGACGTCGGGGCTAGCGAACGAAAGGTCCACTATCGACCCGCCCCGTTGCCGCACGCACGTGTTGACGGAGCCTCTGTTAAGCAGACAGAGGCCCGTCGACGCCGCCCACTCTACCACCGCCGCTCCACGGGCGTTCGTCGCAGGGGACCCCCACGCCGTGGATTTGGCGTTGAAGTCCCCCAAGACCAGAACGTGGCTAGGTTGCAGTCGCCGTATCGAGGTCTCTAGGCTGTTAAGCCAGACCCCGAAATCAGCCAGCCCTCGGTTAGGGGAGAAGTATACGCCATACAGCGTAACTCCCCCCCAGTCGGCCGCGACGTATCCCGTGCCCCTGTCTCTGATCAATAAGGGCGGGGAACGAAGCGCCGTAGAGCTGACGATTGCCACGGAGCCATCACAGCTGCCCGCCCAATGAGGGCGGTCAGGAACGCAGTAAGGCTCCGCAGCTACGGCTACACCAATCAACCGCTCCACCATGGTTTGCAGGAGTAAATCCTGCGCCCCGGCGGCGTGGTTGAGATTCGCCTGAAGGAGGATAGTGTCACGATTGAATTTTAAGCCGTAACCATATCCTCCTCCACCCGCGACGGTGGCGAAGCCACGCTAGGGGGGGCAGCCTGGGCCGATTGGCTGGTCCCTCCCTTATTTTGGCCTGTCGTCGGGGGTCTGCATCCCTCCCGCCCCATGAAGTGCTTGGCAGGCCTGTTGCCTGCCGCGCACGCGGGGCAGTGAGGGGCGGCGGTGCAGGTTGCCGCCCGGTGCCCTGCCTGACCGCAGCGGAATCAAAGACCGCTGCAATCAAAACAGTTAGTGCATGTCGGCCGGGTGTGTCCCACCGCCATGCACTTAAAACACCTCGCGGGCCGAGGCTCCAGCACGGTGACCCGCGCGGAACTCCAGCCCACGAGGAGCCTGCCTGCGTCGGCCAAGGTTTTGGCCGCCGCTACAGGGCAACTCGCCCAGACGGCACCTACACCGCCGGGACCGGTCCGAATGGAGCCCACTCTGACGGCATTCGAGCATCCGGTTTTCGAGGCAATAGCCTCCCGGACGTCGTCTGCCGTCACTGAATCATCCAGACCGGAAATGCGCAATTCAGCGCACTTTACCGGTCTGGTGACGCGGACTCCACTCCCCTCACCAAACAGACCCTGTAGCCTTTCGGCCACCGTGTCGGCCATCCTGGGGCCCTCCGCCCCAGGGAACTCTAGAATTCGAGCCCCTGTGCGGGCTAGGCGAGTCCGGGCGGCGACGACTCCAATGTCAGAGACGTCGATTTCCTCCCGAGCCTTCCTCAGGATGGCCTGATATGACAGGCCCACTTCCGCGTCCGGCAGCATGGTAATTACCACCGCTGCCGTTTTTGGCGTCTGTAGCCTGCGCGGCTTCTTGGGGCCGGGCTTACTCCTCGACGCAGCGGACTCTGCAGCCTGGGCAGCAGCCTCGGACGCGGTCCCTTTCTTCCTCTTGCCCCGGGATTTCTTCCTCCCACCGTCCACTGTCTGCCAACCCTCTTCAGAGGGCGCAGGGCCGGACGGCGCGGGAGGTGGGCCTTGAGTATTCCGGGGTACAGTTGCTGGGGCACGCGATGGCTGGCCAGCACGCGAGAGAGGAGGAAACTCCTCCCTGGGCCGGCCCCTGGGGCGCTGCCCAGCCCTCTGCGCCGCTTTCGTCTTCGCAGCTTTGCCCGGCACCTTGGGCGGCGCAGCAGCAGCCGCGGCCGCGGAGTAACTGGCCACGCGGCCACCCTGGCAGGGCAGCGGCGTTGGGCCCGAAGACGGCGCGACCTTCCTGTCCGCGGCCAATGCTGGGCGGAGCCTAGGCTCCGGCGGCAGCCTAGCGCTTAAGGAGTCCATGCGCGTGTCATAGACCGCGTTGACGCGATCCATGACTTGGCGCAGCTGCTCCTCCGTCAGGAGACCAGGGGCCGGCGGCTCCGCGCCGGCCGTGGAAGCGGACGCTCCCGGTCCGGCATTGGCGAGCTTGGCTCCCTGGCTGGCGAGCTCCCTCCGGAGCTCCGCCACCTCAGCCTCGAGGCGTTTGCAGCGGCAGTGCGCCTCCGGCTTCCCGGTCCCCTCCGGCGCCAGGTTACGCCGGAGTGACTCCACTGAAGTATTTACTACTTCGGAGGCCTTCCTAAGGGCCTCCGCGAAGTTGCCCTGAAGGCTCCGCGAGCCATTAGCCACCGCAGAAACGATGGCTAGGGCATCAGAAACCTTCCGGGCAATCTGATCCGCTGTAGGCGGAACATCCTTCTCCAGGGGCTCCTCTTGGAGCCTCGATGTGAGGAGGGTTACCCGCTCCTCCACCGAGAGTTCCGCTCCTAAATCTTCAATAGCGGCCTCGTCCGCCTTGGACAAGGCGCGCGGCACTCTGCGCCTGTTGGCGCCTCTGCCCCTCTTCGCCGGTCTTCCCGGCTTTCCTGGCGGAGGCATCTCATTGGAGCTGCCCTCCGTCTCTGACGCATTCCCCTCTGGCGCAATTGAGCGTTTTCGAAGCCGTGAAGGCTGCTTCGCCGATCCAGCTTCGATTGGTTGGGATACCCTTGGTTTTGGAGATCGGGCCGCATCTACGTTCTCGCTGCCATCCGTCTCCATCTCCGTCGCATCGGTGGCGGAGCCACTGCCTCCCGTCAAACTTGCTGCAGGTGTTGGTATCCTGCCGCGGATACTCATCCTCGCTCCTTTCTTCTCCACCTTCCTCTCCACCCTCTCTTCCTTCTTCTCCTCCTTTTTGTTTTTGGCGTTGGTTGCCCCCCTCAGATACACGGGGCTGACAGAGCCGGTCTTGTTACTCGGCTCTGTGAGGGATTCTCCAGGCGCGTTGCACCCGGTACCCTCCTGAGGAAACTTTGTGTTTTTACTTTCCGCCATGATGAGTTTAGAGTCCTTCGACTATTGTGCACACCCTCGCGACTGGACTCCCCTCCAGCCATTCATCCCTCGCCGGGTGGCAAAGCTTAGATTAGGGTTATTTTTTATAGGGGTTTTCTTCCCCGCGGTCCGAAGACCCCCGGTCCTGTCCGTTCAGGATTACGGGTCGGGCCGAACGGAGGTCTGTACCAGACCGTGACCACCGCTTGCAGCAGCAAGCGGTGAGCCCGTCGCCCCTCGGGCTCTAAAGCCCCTTCTCCTTCCCAGGGCCGGGGGGGCCACTCTGGCCCCGCTGGCCCTCCACGGCAGACATCCAGTCAACCGATCGCAGAAGCAAGCGGTGAGCCGGTCGCCCCTCAGGCTGAGAAGCTCTGTCTCCGAGGACGGGAGGGTCACTGTGACCCTGCTGTCCCCCTCCCAGAGTCGGGGGGGCCACCTATGGCCCCGCTGACCCTCCACGGCGGACGTTCGGCCTGTCCACTGTGCCCTCTGCTAATCAGAGGGACACGCGGAGACCCGTCCCCTGCCGGGATTCAGCCGCCGGCACTAGAGTGCCGACGTTGCCCGGGGTGCACCACGCGGAGGTATCCCGACCCGCACCCCGGTCTATAATGGCCTGAACTACTCTCATTGTGATAAATGACGCATGGCCTACAGTAAGACTGTAAAAAAATTAAAAAAAAATTTTTTCGTCTTTCATAATCCTTCGCATTACATAGATGACAGCTGTACTGGTTAGAGTTTGGAAATGTGCCCGGTAGACGTCAATAGGCTCGCCCCCTATTACGTGGGACTTAAACATAGCTGGTGAGTCGTGGGTGTGTAATACACCTCTGCCTATCCCTTCGGGGAATACAGGCGTGATGCTAAGTTTTTATTTGTTTTGTTTTTTGGACTGCTTACTCAATCGAAGATCTAGAAACTTCATTACAAAGTTGATCAAAGGGTCATGAAGATATCTTCATGGAAAGCCTAATTACCAGTATTCATCATCTCCATAGCCTTATCCAAACTTTTTGAACTATTCTGGTTTAAATGTGGTGTGAAAATGTGAAATCGAAAATAACAGTTACGAGCAGGATCCTGTTTGTGCCTGTTACTTTTGTGTTATATACTATGTTCGGGCTTAGCTAATACATCAGTATTTACAAGGACCGATTGCCTGTCTAACCTCCACGACCCAACTAAGAGGAGTACCATCGGCTGGCGACGCGCACAAGACCAGAGTCAGAATTTTAATTCAGGACTGACAACCTGTAACAACTGCCATGATGTTATTTTGGGCCCACTGCTTAATTATGATTTCTCGGTAAAGGAAAATTTTGTGAGGGAACCTGCATGCCTGAGAGATTTCTCGATGGCTTATGAAGTCTGCCAACCCAAACTGAGCCAGCATGCTGAACTACGCCCTAAATCTCTCTCGCTCTTTCAACAAAGGACAAGTCCCTTTCTCAGAGATAGACTTGTCTCCAAAAGTGGGATAGGGACGGTAAAAAGCTTCAGTCAGCGAATTGACGAATAGAATAGAATGCCCTTAATTAAAATATAACCTGAAAGCCGTGTGGGCCGGCTTTAGAATTGTCCCATTGGAGCCGTAAGAGCCGACTGAGGAATACCGGGGGAATGGGCAGCAGCATTCCTTTAAGTATTTACAACATCCACTGCGATCGCCAACCCGCCTGCCAAGCGTGGCGATTACGGTACTATCCCCCATTCTTGGGGAGGCCTTTGTCCAGCAGTGGACGTTAAAAGGCTGATGGATTGATGGGACCTGAAAGAGCGGTGGAGATACATTTTTTTATTTTTTTTTATTGCATGTAGTGTCAGACGAGCCACGGTTCATCTGATGGTAAATGGTAACCGTCGCCCATGGACTCGACTATACCGAGAGTATTGTCAAGCCGCTGCTCACCAATTCATTTCACAGATGAAATGAAATATAAACGGCTATCTCCTGCTACAGCCAAAACGCAACGATGTGCTTCATGGCCGGTCACACGGGAGATGGTGGTACCAACCCACTCGGGCCGGATACCAAGTGAGTACTCCCACTTGGTACCCAGCCCTACCACCAGTCATGCAATGGATGATAATTGCTTACTTCCCTTAATCGCCTCATACGACACCCGTGGGAAAGAATGGGGTGGTGACACTTGTATTATTAATCCGTCACCACACGGACAAATCCGTCACCACACGGACACATTATAAGCGGTATGTGATTGTTATAGACTGATTGATACCAATCAATGGTTGATTGTAGCTCGATGATCATACATACAAGAATCTACTTTAAAATTAAAAAAAAGAAAGAAAATGATAGTATTGGTGTAAAGATGCGAAAGGGAATGCTCCAATGGTTCAGACATCTGGAAAGAATGCCGGACGTGCAACTGGTTAAGAAGATATACAATGCGAAAGTGGAAGGATGTAGGTATAAGGGGAGACCGAGACTCACCTATCTAGACCTAATGGGTCATGTATTAAAGGAAGATGGAGTCAGGAGTCTCGGAAACCGGCGAGCGTGTATGAAGAGAATTATGAATGTTAGAGAAGCGAACGATGTATGCAAGAATAGAGCCTTATGGCACGCTTTCTATTGTTCTCTCTCCCTACCCCGCAAGGGAAATGGCGTGATGATAAGTAAGTCAGTACTTTAAAATAGCTTCTAGGTTTTGTGGCCGTCAGGTCTGTACAATAAGACTTGAAATTTTCCTAAAATCTAACAATTGCTATTCATAATAATTAAGTCACAGCACGTAGATCCGTGCGGAATGAGTTCGCAAGTTAGTCTGAACCGTGCCTTATCTATCTCTTCAAACTCTGATTGGATGTTGAGCATTCGAAAGTATTAAAATAATGGGGTGTTCAGCCTGAGTAAGTTTCGTTCAAGAGTGGTTAGAATGTGAATAATTTCATTTAGCATTTGAATGGTGTCTTTGGTTCCTCGTTATTCTCGGAGATATCCTTATTTAAAATTAGTTTGAGTTAGCCAAGTTAATCTTCTGCACTAGATTTACAAAGGAGGCTGTATTTAAAGTTGTTATCATAAAATATTCAACAGAAACATGAAACTTATCTGACTTTTTAATATTGCGTAGAATAAGCAGACACTTTTTTCTTTAATTTGAAGGATTTTTAGTAAATGTATTTTGAGATTTGTGTTGTTATTTTTATATATGTTTTAAGATCGGTAATTTACTAGAACACAAAGCGCGAAAATGTGACGTAGAAAATGAATGATTTGAACCGGTGCCTATATTGTATTACTGTTGCAGCTAACAAAACAAATTCTTTGAACCTTGGGTGATGCTTGCGCCATCTGTCAGATGTGTTTATACATTTTTAGAATATCATACCAATATGAGAACTAGTTATTAAACTAAATAATATGGTATTATTTTTTTATTTAACGTTCCTATCAAAATATCGATACACCCACATAAAATTCACCGATCAGGAAGACGATTTTATATACGAGTAGTTCGTTCGTTCGTTTGCGCATCACGCAAAAACTACTGAACGGATTTAGATGGAGCTTTTTTTATTTACTATATCGGGAACCTGAGATACAACCAAAAAACTAGAGCCACTGGCAAAGGCTAGTTATTTTATAAAAATATTATTTTCAGCCTAAATTTACTTTGGCAAAAACTTATATTTTCCTTTTTAGTAAATTTTAATAATACGATATTGTTTAATAAAAGCTTTTTAAAATGTTTTTATACTCTTAATTATTTTTGTATCGAGATAATAATTACCTAAGGTGGCATAGTAGTGACGTATTTACGTTCTAAAGCTCATGCGGATGAAGTTACGCACATAATCTAGTATCTGTTCAAATAATTACAGAATTGTGCAAATTTATCGAAGCACTATCCGAGCACTGAGGAAATTGAAGTTAAAGGCTGATCGGTTACATACACGGCGTCGGCAAATCGATCGATCACTAGAGCTCTGCTCGGATGAATTCTGATTACATATTGATACTGAGGGCCTGCGGCACGTTTCACCGTCGGTCACAGCTGTCATATACAACTTGGTATATGTACTTGTATATAATGTGAAAATTCAGGCTTGGATAGACATATAAATAAACAGTCCTAAGGGCCATTGAAGTCCAATTTTAAGACTCTTTGGCCTTCCACGGGGTATTAATACCCAGTCTATTGAAATCTCTCTTCTCTAGAAGAACGAAAATAATAATATTTATAGGTACTAATACTAGCTGACTCGACAGACGATGTCCTGACATAGCTATGAATATTCAATAACTTGCAAACTATCAGTCTCGCGAAGTTAAAATAGTCTTTAAGTTTTCTGAAATTTTCTTTCGCGCATTTTTTTTATTTTTCGTTCTATAAGAACCTTCTCCAGATTATTAGAAAACTAAAGGAAAAAAGATTAATAAAACTGTTAGTCGTTCCCGAGATACCTATGTGGTGACCAAAGAAATAGGGATTCATTTTTATGTACGAACTAGCCTTTGCCCACGGCTCCGCCGCAGCTAGAAGCTAGTTTTTAGGTTATATCTCAGGTTCTCGATATAGTAGTGGCATAAAATATTTAAGTCCACTAGTTTTTAAGTCTAATCAAGAGCTATCAAACAAAAAGTTCCAACAAAATCCGTTCAGTAGTTTTTGCGTGAAGCGCGAACGAACAAACAGACAAAACAAATAAACAGATAAAAAATCTAAAAAAAAATCGTTGTGTGTTTAGACGGGCCTATATAGCCTAATACAGACTTTTTTCTCAAATATCCTAAATGTACAGACATAGCTCTGTTACCGTGGGCCGTGTGGGCCGGCTTTAGAATTGTCCCACCCCCTCTCCACCCACGGGAGTCGTAAGAGCCGACTAAGGGAATTCCGGGGGAGTGAGCAGTAGCACTCCTTCGAGTATTAACAACACCCACTGCGATCGCCAACCCGCCTGCCAAGCATGGCGATTATGGCACTATC
This sequence comes from Leucoma salicis, assembly GCA_948253155.1. Lineage (NCBI taxonomy): Eukaryota > Metazoa > Arthropoda > Insecta > Lepidoptera > Erebidae > Leucoma > Leucoma salicis. The sequence goes on along the minus strand of OX411820.1, from coordinate 2,428,402 downwards.
CCCCATTTTTGGGGAGGCCTATGTCCAGCAGTGGACGTTAAAGGGCTGATGGATGGATGGATGGATAGCTCTGTTACAGCTTTATTATAGTAAAGATATATAAGATTATAAAGGGGAACCGTTTGGTTGTTTGTAATCGATAAATAATATAGTGGGTTTTAATCTAGTGGTAAAATCAAGGACTGCACAGACAGTGGTATAGAATCGATCCCCAGTTACAGTTTCTCATAGCACGCACCTCTTCTTCTGACTTTTTCGAGATTTTACGTAATTAGATGTGTATTTATTTACAATTTATCACTGCTCAGTGAAGGAAAACAGAGGAAACCTGCATGCCTAAAACTCTTTGGCCAGCCTAAAAGATTTTATCAAGGGCTTGCGAAGTCTGCCAACCTGCATTGCGCCAGCGTGGTAGACTATAGCCTAATTCCTTCAATCATGAGAGAGGACCAGTGCCCAATAGTGGGGTGGGACAGAAAAAGAGTAAAAATAAATAGTGGTAGACCCTTGCTTATCCCAGCACGAATGTGCCGACTCGATCGGGGAAGTGGCACCCTCTCACAAAAGATCAGCGTGTAACAACGGTAGTTACGCCTACCGTTGAATTTCGTATGGTGAGTGAGTCCTTTATTATCCTTCCTAACCTCTCCTTAGTATCCTTCCTATCCACCTCTTATCCCAATTCCTTAACCACTTACCATCAGGTGGACCGTAAGCTTGTTCGCCACCCATTTATTATAAAAATAATACATACACATACATAATCGTCATGGAAGTCGGTATTTGAACTATGCTATTTGAAATCAGTAGTTTTTTTTTTGTATCTTTCTTTGTTTTGGGGCTTAAAACATTAAATGTTAAGCCAGCCTCATCATAACTTAAACTAAAAAAAAGCACAAAAAATATTATAAATTACAGAAAAAGTCATATATAAAAGCCAATATATATGGATCACACAGTTTTCTAGTGGCTTTAGATGTCGAAATGGCCAAAATAGTTTGAACCACACTGACATCCATAAGGTTCACATTAAAATCTTCTATAAAAATCTCTCTTTGTACTTTGTTCCTGACACATTCCATCAAAACATGCTGAACATCTTCAACTTTACCACATAAAACACAATTGGGAGAAACGGTTTGCCCCATAAGATGCTCAAACATCTTTGATGGAATATGTCCAGAACGCAACCTATGAATAATGGTTACAAAATTTCTACTTAAATTTGTCTGCAGAAACCAGGGAACACGAGGAGGCTGGCTCTGTAAGGTTCTGTGCCAAATACCTTTACTCTTAGATTTTTTATCGAAACTGTCTTTCCAAACATTAAAACATACAGATTCAGAAAAATCAGTAGTTGTTAGAGATTGATTGTGATTCAACCCATATAAAGGGGAATGTACACGTGGCGTCGTTGATCCACTAAAACAAGTTTCAAGATAATTGTTGGCCACAGACAATTTACTTATAAACACCACGTTACAATCACGCTATCGCAAAAAGAGGGTGACCTGTATGTGCGGTAGGGCTGCCATAGTTTTTCTAACTATCTTTCTTATTATATTAGGTAAAACGGAATAAAATGTCGTTGTTACATGCTGATATGATTCTCCGTGTGTTGACGGATTAAGAATACAAGTGTCACAACCCCATTCTTTCCCACGGGTGTCGTATGAGGCGACTAAGGGAAGTAAGCAATTATCATCCATTGCATGACTGGTGGTAGGGCTGGGTACCAAGTGGGAGTACTCACTTTGTATCTGGCCCGAGCGGGTTGGTCCGTGTGACCGGCCATATCGTTGCGTTTTGGCTATAGCAGGAGATAGCCGTTTATATTTCATTTCATATCTGTGAAATGAATTGGTGAGCAGTGGCTTGACAATACTCTCGGTATAGTCGAGTCCATGGGCGACGGTTACCATTTACCATCAGATGGACCGTGCATCGTCTGCAACTGCATGCAATAAAACAAAAAAAAAACAAAAAATATCCAATTGTCATCTTTGAGCTTATTGTAAACTAGCTTCTGATAGAAGCTAGACACATTTAGGCCAAATTTTTAGATGTATCCTGTAGTTAGTTTTTTGATAAACTCACAAAGATCTTGTGAGTTAATCCAGGTAATAAACATATGTGTGTTAAATTTCATCCAAATCAATTCAGTTGTTTTTTGTGTGATTAAGTAAAAACTTCTAAACATAAATTTTTTGGCCTTCAGTTTAAAATGGCAAGCAATATTCAACACTTATTCGTTTTTTTTTTAGTTTAACAACGATAGTTACGCAACAGTTGCTATCGAAAAACGCCGAATTGGTGCTTCTATGTTCAAATTCGGTAAAGATTTTTCCAACTCGCATCCCTGTCATTCATCCAATCTATTAGAGTCCTTGAATTGGAGTTATTGAACTATTATTGCTATTACATTTTATTACTATCATTGGATAAGATCAAGGTTCGCCGATAGTGGCTTGGAGATTGATCGCCAGTCTGAGGTTGAGAGCACGCAAGGATTTTTCAAAATGATGTTTATACCGGAGAGCTTCTCAAAGGCTTCCATACTCTACCAAACTAGCGTGGTGGACGACGGCCTAAATTCGTGAAAGGAGACCTGGACCCAACACCGTAACAGACGGTAATGGATAGTGTAAAAAACGACAAGAAGTATCCCTCCAGATTTCATTCAATCGTAATAAACACAAGCTCGCCACCCAACCTTTAAAGATATTAATCTTTTAGAGTTCCATAGAGCATGGTTCAGCCCTATTGCGCGGCCCGGATCCAGTGACAACCTAACAGCTTCGCAGGTCGCGTGCGGTGCATGTGTACACGGCAATAATAAAGTGTACACTGTACATTGAACGCTAATTTACTTATTTTTTTTATCAGTACAACACTAGCTCGGTCTTTACTTCTTTTAACTACCGAGGCAGGGGGGGGAGGCTTTAGTGGTAGTATATATGACTGCTGATCATGAGGTCTTGGGTTAGAATCCCAGGTCAGACCGGCAAAGATTTATTTATAACCTAATACAAAAATATCTTTATTTCATAGGCTTGTTACGTAGCATTTAAAATTGTCAAAGCTTACTAAATAAGAACAAATATGAGTGCTTGAGGCAAGTATAAGTGTATGCAACTAATGACACGATTACAATCGCCTGAAGTGGCTGGATTCTGTACTAAGGCTTTTCATGAGAAGAACCCGGCAAGAAACTAATAAATGTTCTATATTTTCATCAGAAAAGAAATTTCCATAGTTGACGGCGTTTAAAAGTAACAAATAAACAAACTTATTTTTACATTTATTATAAAATTAAGTATGGATTCTTAGATATGTTTTTAGGAAGCTGCGACTTGCATTATTCAATGTGATTTTTTTTTGTAGTATTATAATTTTATACCATCACTTTATGATGTTATAACAACATATTTTAATAATATTTTTTATTTTTACTAATAATAATTAAAAAATATTAATGTGATTTATAGTAAAGACCTACAAGCAATAAAAAATAAATTGTAACAAGGAGAAATGTACAGCACCCAAGAAATAATTATCGAAGAAAGCGCCGAGCGCCGGCGCAGACGATCTAATGATCAGTGGCGCCGCCTAGCGGCGTATAACGGAGCCTTGATTGGTTAATTTATGTTTACACTTTTATAGCTGTAATAATGTGTATAGAACCCGACAAATCATAGATATTGTTACCAGTAATATTGTTTATCGGTTAATCAGTGTTTTTACTGCTAAATATGATACATAAACCACGTCTCGCTGGTGGCAAAAGACAACCGCAGACTTAGCAATATTATAGGTGCAGTCTCTGACTACTGTGAAGTACCACCATTCAGTTTGACAGCGGGGATTATCAGCTATTTTCCCTTTAAAATCGATGCACACTGAACTGTTTAACAGTCGATGAACTCAGTTTTATTTTTTTATAACTGTAAGCTTTTTCTTTTTAAAAAAGACAGCACTAGGCAATTATTTTTGCAGCACGGAAGACTTTATAAACGTACAATTAATGGTCACAAAATATACCCCGACTTAATAACAATCGTTTGTGGGTCAGTATCTTATCCATTACGTCATGTGTGTAGTGCAGTTCGAGTGCCAAGGGTGGCAATCAAGTACCTGCCTGGTAAAGTGATTACGTTAGCAATATACATCATCCGAGCGTTGCGTTGTGGTTTTTTTAAAGGCAACTCACTGCACTAAGCATAACATATAATTTTTACGGACACAATCCGTCCCGTATCCATGTGGTGACGGACTAAGAATACAAGTGTCACCACCCCATTCTTTCCTACGGGTGTCGTATGAGGCGACTAAGGGAAGTAAGCAATTATCATCTATTGCATGACTGGTGGTAGGGCTGGGCACCGAGTGGGACTACTCCCTTGGTATCGGGCCCGAGCGGGTTGGTACCACCATCTCCAGTGAGACCGGCCATGAAGCACATCGTGGCATTTTGGCTGTAGCAGGAGTTAGCCGTTTATTCTTTCATTTCATATTGGTGAAATGAAATGGTGAGCAGTGGCTTGACAATACTCTCAGTATAGTTGAGTCCATGAGCGACGGTTACCATTTACCATCAGATGGGCCGTGGCTCGTCTGCCACTAAAAGCAATAAAAAAAAACAAAGTTCACCCAGACTCAGAACAACATTTGTGGATTGTCCTGTGTGGGAATCGAAGCTACAACACTCGGACGGGATCTAAACCACTTCGCCATCGGTGCAGTCAATGATGTAAAGTACAAATTGATGAATTCTTGATAACTTTCTTTGTTATTATAACACCACCCCATTAATCGTGGTGGGACACCCATCACACATTAAGGTATGTGAGTATCTACATAATATTAACGCAAGAGTAGAAAAACTAACTAACTAACTTATCATCACGCCATTTCCTTTCTGGGGTAGGCAGAGAGAACAGAGTGCCAAGAGGCTCTATTCTTGCATACATCTCTCGCTTCCTCAATATTCATAATTCTTTTCATACACGCTCGCCGGTTTCGGAGCCTCCTGACTCCACCTTCCTTCAATACATGACCGATTTGGTTTAGATAGGTGAGTCTCGGTCTCCCCCTGTACCTACATCCTTCCACTTTCGCATTGTATATCTTCTTAACCAGTCGCCCGTCCGGCATTCTTTCCACATGTCCGAACCATCGGAGCATTCCCTTTCGCATCGTTACACCAATACTCTCTTTCATACCTACTCGCACTCTTACGTCGTCGTTAAGAATGCGGTCAGTCAGCCTCACTGAGTAGAAAAACTCTAAATAGAATCCGTACCTGATGGAAGAATTTGATGTCATACTGGATTTGCTATCGAGAAAAAGTTCTCTTAACTATCCTTCCAGTCCATCTCCTATTCCTTTCCTTGGAGCGGGCGACGCACGTGAGATATTAGCGGTGTTGCTAGCATCTATAGGCACGGTAACAGCTACATCTAAGCGGAGTTCTATGGTAACAGCTTACCATCAGGACCGAGCGAATGGCAAACGGACATATGTACCACCATATGCTTGTTTGCCACCCGTGTGGTATAAAAATAATGAATTATGAGCCTTAGGTCACAGGTCTTCTACCATATTATGAAGAAAAATGTATTATCTGCAAAAAAATCAGTTTAACATTTCATTACACTTCAAATGTTTATGTAAAATTTTATATAATAAAATAATTTAAGTATTTCCTTGGTTTTAAATGCACGACAGTTATTATAATCTTTTATTTTATTATTTAGAATCATGCTGTGTTAACCGGATTCCTTTCCATCACAAGTGAATATAATGACCACCGAAATATACACTTTTCATCGCCGTGCAGCGAAAACAAAGCATATTTCTAAAATACACGTTTTATTATGAAAAACAATGTGTTTTTAAATGTGTCAACAGCCTATAAATTCTCATTAAGATTGGCGAGAATAAGTGCCTTGTTGAAAACACGGTCGAAAGATTTCATATCATTGTGTGTTTCGTATGAAACCTCAAAAACAAGTAAACAAAACAAAATAACATTGTTTTAAAACTTTTTAAGGCAAGTTCTTACACTTGTCACCTTACTCTTGTCACACAGATAATTAATACCTAGTTACTTGAGTAAAAGTCATTACGTATTAAAATGACGATTTTTATTCTACAGTAATTTCTACACTACCTGGAAACGATCCCGTCTAAGACTATTTTAGATATTTTTATATATATTTTTAGCATTTGACATGCTTAGCACTATAAATTAAACACAAAGTGAAAAATGTGAAATCGAAAATAACAGTCAGGAGCAGGATTTGAACCTGCATCTTCTGGATACCGTCCAGATGCTTTACCAATTCAGCGATCCTGACAATTGCTCCTGACTGCTAATTTCGATAACACATCATACTTAACGTCTTTGGGTGACGCCTGCGCCATCTGTCGGACGTATTTTCATACATTATACCGACCAGGTAAACTTAATTTTACAATTAAGATTTTACCTTATAATGACGCAAACCCTTTAAATATTTTAGATATTTTTATATATATTTTTAGCATTTGACATGCTTAGCACTATAAATTAAACACAAAGTGAAAAATGTGAAATCGAAAATAACAGTCAGGAGCAGGATTTGAACCTGCATCTTCTGGATACCGTCCAGATGCTTTACCAATTCAGCCATCCTGACAATTGCTCCTGACTGCTAATTTCGATAACACATCATACTTAACGTCTTTGGGTGACGCCTGCGCCATCTGTCGGACGTATTTTCATACATTATACCGACCAGGTAAACATAATTTTACAATTAAGATTTTACCTAATACCTAGACTGTTCATTTCCAGCGCTCTTTTCTACCACGCACATGAAGGCTCTGGAATGAACTTTCTGCTGCGGTGTTTCCCCAGCGCTACGACATGTCCTTCTTTGAACGAGGTTTGAGAAGAGTACTTTACTCACGGTAGGCGGCGGCTTGGCGGCACTGGTGTTGCTAAAGTCCATGAGCGGCGGTTACCACTTACCATCAGGTTTGCTCGTCTGCCACCGTTGACAATAAAAAACACGTATCACACCTAAAGACGTTAGGTGTGATGTGTTATCGAAATTAGCAGTCAGGAGCAATTGTCAGGATGGCTGAATTGGTAAAGCATCCGGACGGTATCCAGGAGATGCAGGTTCAAATCCTGCTCCTTTCTGTTATTTTCGATTTCACATTTTTCACTTTGTGTTTAATGTATAGTGCTAAGCATGTCAAATGCTAAAAATATATATAAAAATATCTAAATACAGTGGTATCGAGTTTGTTCCTGAGTCCAAGGTTCAGAGCTCGAAGGGCCTCCGACTTTTCGAAATGATGAGTGTATTTGTTATTTTGATCTTTTTATATATTTTTTCAGCATTTGACATGCTTAGCCATATAAATTAGCACAAAGTGTGAAAATGTGAAATCAAAAATAACAGTCACGAGTAGGATTTGAACTTGCATCTTCTGGAATACCCTCCCAGATGCTTTGTCAATGCAACCATCATGACAATTGCTCGGGAATGCGAATTTTGATAACCCATACATTATTTAGATATTTTTATATATATTTTTAGCATTTTACATGCTTACCACAAAGTGAAAAATGTGTTTCGATTTCACATTTTTCACTTTGTGTTTAACACATTCATTCTTAACTTCTTAGGCTGCGGACGGGAACGCTGCAAGAAAGTCTAAATAAACAAGCGTTTTCTAAAAACGCTTGATTTTTATTTTTAGTGGAGGTATTAAAATATGTTTTAAAAACAAATGTTTTTCTTTGATGTTCAAATAAAATAATGAGGCTTAAAACGTCGTTACTCGTATTGTGACATATATTTTTAATTTATGAGCAAAATGTTGGTCTTACAAAGTTTTGTTGTGTTGTCGAGCTCGTTTGGGAGTTCGCGGATTATCACTTAAACGAGAAGATTGAATCATGTTTTATTTAGGCGTGTTATAATATTTATGGTAACCGTTTTAAATTCTCATAAACATTCACGGTATTTTTTTATTATTACGCATGGTGGTAGACTTAGCACGGTCCCATCTGATGGGAAATAGGTACTACCTCTCATGGGATCGATAATGCTAGGAGTATAGCAAGCTGTTACTCATTACTATACTCAAGTGGGTGGTTATCTAGTGGTAGAACCATGCTAATCCCAGCACGAATGGGCCGGCTCCATCGGGGAAGTACAACCCTCACACAGAAGGTCAGCGTGTAACAACGGTAGGTTATCGTTACTTCACACAAATCTGTACAGCAGTTTTTACGTTTGCGAACAAACATACAGACAGAGAAGACAGACAAAAATTCTAATTAATATCGTTTTGGCTTCTGTTGCTCTAATTAAGGCCCCCCATATTATTTTCTCTCCAATATCTGCAATGTACAGACATGGGCTTGCTATAATATTATTATATTTATAAATATGTAGATAGATATTTGGCACCGGATAGCATTAATTTTTTTAATTATTTTTTTTCCGATTGAACTTGACACCGCTGTCATTGCAGTCCTAGGTATCAACCACTGAAGGAATGTAAAATAGTTACAGTGGCCGGCCAATAAAGGCGGAGAGACGGCACACGGCGGGTTTCTTTAGTGGGTCAGGGCCCCACACTACCCTGTTCGTTACCCCGAACGACGGGGTGTGCGGTTAGGAACATTTTTTTCCCGCCTTAACAAAAAAAAGGAGGTATCACCGCTTGGAAATTTATATATTCATAACCTATCGCATCCTATACGCTTATAAAACCACTCGTCATGATTCACTAAAGCCTTACAATGTAGTACAGAAAAAAACAACATTAAAATGGCGGATCGAACCGCAGGAAGCGGTCGGCGGTTACTCGAATTTATTAGCGAACGTTACCTCCTTGGTGTCAGATTACGAGGAAGTTCATGCAGATAAGTTTATATGCCATACCTATAGGCTGAGGTGTCAGGATAAAATGAATAATTGCCAGACAAGATTCTGCCTCCGAGAGAGAGAAGTATACCGAGAGTATTGTCAAGCCGCTGCTCACCATTTCATACGGATACGAGATGAAAGAATAAACGGCTATGTCCTGCTGCAACCAACACACCGATGAGCTTCGTGGCCGGTCACACGGGGGATGGTGGTACCAATCCGCTCGGGCCCGATAGCAATCGAGTATTCCACTTGGTACCCAGCACTTCTTTTTTTGTTTAGGCGGGAACAAATGTACCTAACCGCACATCCCGTCGTTCGAGGCAACGAACAGGGTAGTGTGGGGCCCTCACCCACTATAAACCCACCGTGTGCCGTTTCGTCGCCTTTATTGGCAGGCTACTGGAACTATATTAAATTGCTTCAGTGGTCCGGTGGCAGCTGGTACCCAGCCCTACCACTAGTAATGCAATGGGTGATAATTGCTTACTTCCCTTAGTCGCCTCATACGACACCCGTGGGAAAGAATTGGGTGGTGACACTTGTATTCTTAGTCCGTCACCACACGGAACAAAATAAAATAGATTACCTTCACTAAATTCCACATGAAAAATCTCCATCCTTAATATTATTACATTTATTACGTAATTTCATATTAATATCCTCAATAATTTTATAGCTTGCGTTTCCCCATCAAATACACTTTATGTCAACGGCATTTATGAAGGTAAATACACCCATCCCATAAAAATTCCATGTGATTTAACAATCTATTTAATACAAAAATAAAACCTAACTTTCAAGTTACATGGTTCAATATTCCGTGGGTATATTTCGCTTAGTTGACAACTTATGTTCGCCTGTGTACGTCAGTAATAGGGGTCCGTTATATAGGAATTTACAATGAGGCCCTAAGGTACAATAATTTGAGTCATTAACTGTGACGTGAACTTTTGTCTTATGCGCCTAGTCCTCATTTTATAGACGGGGTTATGACGTAATGTTGATGTTTCTAATTCAATTTAAATGTCTGGGAAAAATTAAAGTAATATTGCAAGCATTATCAAGTGAAAAATTGCGAATATATGTATATTGCGAATATAAGTATATTCGCAATTTTTCTTATATTTAAGAGCGTTCATGACTCATCCATCCATCCATCCATCAACCTTTCAACGTCCACTGCTGGACATAGGCCTCCCCAAGAGAACGCCACAACGAGCGGTCCCGTCATGGGGGATAATGCCGTAATCGCCACGCTTGGCAGGCGGGTTGGCGATCGCAATGGATGTTGTTAATACTCGAGGGAGCGCTGCTGCCCACTCTCCCAGTATTCCCTCAGTCGGCTCTTACGACTCCCGTGGGTTGAGAGGGGTGTGATAATTCTAAAGCCGGCCCCACAAGGCCAACACACAGCGTTCATGACTACGGGAGGAATTTGGGCTTTTTTTGTCCCACTATTGGGCACGGGCCTCCTCTCATGGTGAGAGGGATTAGGCAATAGTCTACCACGCAGGCCCAATGTGGGTTGGCAGACTTCACACGTCGTCGAGAAAATCTCTCAGGCATGCAGGTTTGCTCACGATATTTTCCTTCACCGAGCAGTGATAAATTGTATTTGACACACAATAATTCAGAAAAGTCAAAGGTGTGTGCCGTACGTTTTTGGGTTATACCACAGGTTCTGAGTTTAGTACCGGGATAAAACATACCAACTGGTATGTTTAAGTCTAATCAAAAGCAAACAAAGTTTATATCCGTTCAGTAGTATTTGCTTGATGTGTGATAAAACAAACAGACAGGAATTGCAAAAAATAACAATGCAATCTTGAGGACAGCTGACAGAAGTGAAAACTTAAAAGAAAAAAACATTCCTAAGTCATAATAGTTTTTCTGTAGGTATCTAAAATTTAAATAGATCTCAATGTACTGGATATGTATTTTTTGCAACTTATAAATTTGTATTACAGACTGACAGTATTTAGTACGAATTGTTTCTATAGATGGCGTTGTACGTATATTCCGAATGACAACGTAAAAAATTTCGCACGCACTGCATATCGGTGATGCGAACTCATAAGATTTTACCCATCTAAATTTCGCCAACCGTGCCAAAAGAAGTTTTCACGTCAAAAATTTGTTCAGCCGCCCGATTTTTGTTTACTTAAATATAATCTCCCAACTCGACTACTATATCTATCTCTATCTACTTTGATTAGATACATAGCACTGTTACATCTTTATGTATTATCATTAATATTTATAATTATTAATAGTATGCTTATAGAAAGAAGAACATCGTGTTCACTTAAAACGTGATAAACTTGATTTATAAATATAAGTTAGAAGGATCAAGTATCTACTTACCCCTATTAATAACGAAAATGCCACAGTGGCTTAGCATTATTTTATGTGACTGGGAATTAAGAGGTCTCGGTTTGATTCTTGTGTCGAGCCAGTCAAAATTTTTTGCTTCTAAGGGGTTATGAAGTTGGCGGTATTTCACCTTCGTGCCTCAGAACGCATTTACAGCCGTTGGTCATCTCTCCAATGGTGTCGCAATGATGTTCCATCAGATTAGGTAAGGGAACATAGAGTGCACTTGTGTTCACATACTTACTTATCATCCCGCCACCCCTCATCGTGGTAGGCAAAGAGAACAGAGTGCCAAAAGGCTGCTCTGTTATTGCATACGTCTCTCGCTTCCTCAACATTCATAATTCTCTTTATACAAGCTCGCCGGTTTCGAAAACTGCTGACTCCACCTTCTTTCAATACATGCCCAATTTGGTCTAGGTAGGTGAGTCTCGGTCTCCCCTGGTACCTACCTACCAACCTACCACCCTTCTACTTTCCCATTGTATAAGCGTAACCAATCTCTCGTCCGACATTCTTTTGTTAAGCACTGCGTTGTGTATTGTGACACACCTAGCTGAAGTAGTGGCTGCGGAGAAGTTGTCTTAATGCACATACGCGTGCACTTTAATATCTCCTGCGTCTGTCTGTTAACACCGACCATCATGGCCTGGAAATAATAATACTACTTCATCACATCTAAGAAACCATATTATGCTGTTAAGTAAATAACCCCAAAATACTAAAGTACACATCTACCGCCAACATTAATACCACACATAACAAGTTTAACTATTCCACTTACGGTCTACCGATATAGACATCAGTAGCAAGGAAACACGTTAAAATCTTTCACCAGTTGGTAACTTTGGCTCCTTTGAGAATCGACGTATAGAACTCAACTAAGGCCTTATTGAGCCAAACGATATTAGAACGGTTTGAAAACGATATTGTAAAGAGAAATACCTACCCTAAATTCTTATAGTGCAAAGGATCTTTGTGTCTCTGAAGTTAGGCACATAGCAAGAAGTGGGGATTGTGCCGGAATTATACGATTAATGCTGCCCACTTCAAATTTTATTACTCGATTAACGAACCAATCGAATGTGATTATTATGTTTTCATATCTAATTGTTTAGGTTCTATTGCACGCCTCATAAGCGAAGCATTGAGGTGGGTACTATTCTCGTTTTACACGCAACTACTGATTTTTCAAACTTAAAATGTTTCTATTTATCATATATTGCACTTGTAAAATAATATATACACATACATATCAAGAAAAAAATACTATTTTAAACACTTGATATTTTTGTGCCATTTTTGTTATTTAAACTAGTTAAAAACTGTTTAAAAAGGTTATGTCTTGGACGTCCGTTTGTTGTAGGTAATGTATGTTAACACGATAACGACCAAAATACTTTAATAATGGAGTCTTTTTTTTTCGTTTACGAATTATTATGATTAGGAATAGAGCCCTATTACTTTTCACGGTCTAATTCGATGTGGTTTAATTGTTATTAAATAAACAAAAAAATACTGAATATTCGACTTCGACTCGACACTAAAACCAGCGCTTACAGCGCTATACCTTTCATGAGAACTATTTCTATAGACCAATATAGAAGTACTTCTTAAAACTAGCGCTAGATGGCGTATAAGACATGAAACCCATATTATTACTTTTTGAAATTAGCGCTATCTATGTGATTTATTGAAAACTACTTAGTAAGACCAATACATTATCAGTTACTTATCATATAATCAATTTTATTGTGAAAAATGAAGATTATGAGGCATGCAGTTTTGGATTTTCCAAAGTATTTATTATTTTTAGTTTCAATAAAAAAAATACGAGCTATTTGAGTTGCTTGAAACTAGATATAGAAGAGACACATCCTTTTATAAGGTGATAAATAATATGATCATCGATTACAATTGTTCAATTTATCGAACATTTTTCGATTAACACACACACAACTTGTGACACAAAAATAGCTACTGCACAGTGTTTTGCAGCCTACTTCAGTGACACAGATCATCTGTGACTATAATTGCACAGCACTGTAAAATTTCTTACTTGTTATCGGACCCACTACCCGGTAAGGTACAGAACCATTCTTCGTATTGTATTTTAATTTGTTTCGGTAGTAGAAGAGAAAACCTGATGGGATTTCATATCTCATAGTATTCTCTATTCTTTACATAGTAAACAACTGTTATAAGAAAATAAAAACTGTATACAATGATCAATACAATACAATGAGATATAATGTGTTACATCATTTTTTTTTATTTCTGTTTTCTATCCTACTATTATTATTACAGGTCTCTTCTCAGGAGGAGGGATTAGGCCATAGTATACCGCGTTAGCCCTGTACGAGTTGGCAGACTGCACAAGCCGTCTCAAAAATCTCTCACGATTAACCTTCACCAAGGGGTGATAAACTTTATTATACCTCTTTGACATAATATAAAATAAAGAGCCGACAGAAGTGAAAACTTAAAACTATAAACAAACGGTTGTTATTTTTAGATATCCAAATTATAATTGTTCAAAATGATCATAACTTGACAAAGTACTCCTTAAGACGAATTAAATGAATATAAACTTGATGGGTTCGGGTCGTTTCATTGCATAGTTACTGTGGCCTCCTTCCAGCTCCATATCAGACCCTGGATACCATCTAGGGACAAAGTACTCGTCAAGACGAATCATACGAGCCCAAACTCGATGGTGTTATGTCGTTTTATAACGGAGTTCCTATGGCCACCTTCTAGCTCCATCATCAGACCCTGGATACCATCTAAAGACAAAATACTCGTCAAGACGAATCAAACGATTCCAAACTCGTTGGAGTTGCGTCATTTCATTACAGAGTTACTGTGGCCACCTTCCTGCTCCATCATCAGACTCTGGATATCATCTAGGACTGGAGTACTAGTCAAGACAATTCAAACGAGCCCTAACTCGATGGAATTGCGCCATTTAATTACAGTTTCACATGGCCACCTTCCAGCTCCATCATCAGACCCTGGATACCATCTAGAGACAAAGTACTCATCAAGATGAATCAAACGAGTACAAACTCGATGGGATTGCATCGTTTCATTATAAGAGTTACTGTGTCCACCTTCCAGCTTCATCCTCAGACCCTGGATACTATCTAGAGACAATGTACTCTTCAAGTCGAACCATACAAACCCAAACTCGATAGGGTTACGCTGTTTCATTATAGAGTTCCTAGGTCCACCTTCCAGCTCCATCATCAGATCAGCTCCATGTCATCATAATAATGCATTGTCACGCGATTATACATATGGGTGTAAAATTTCAGCTAAATCGGAAACCGGGAAGTGTGTCAAATTTAATTTCCAATCCACACACTTTAGATGCGTCTCATAACGGTGTCGCGAGTCCAGAGATTTTATCTCATCTAAAAAAACAGGTCTCATCTCTCTTATTCAAGCATTGTAGAGATTTTCTTTATTTGGTGTAAGCCCACCCAACGCCAAGATGCTAGTATGTTATAAATCATCTTATATTACAAACATGTCACAAACTAATTTCATTATCGTTACAGAATCACGTCGTCATAATAACCGTCTATATTTAACTCAAGTAAATTGTTAAACTAATATATAAATTCGTTGAAAGTCAGTGGATTCCATTCAGCCTTTGCTAACACAGATTCAATTAAATTCGGTTGCTATTAATTCGTACCAATACCATGTTGGCGGTACCAAATAATTTACGGGATCCCTTTGTGGTGCGTACGGAAATTTCATCAATGATGTTATTGATGTGGGAATCAATAATTTGTTATTAACTGCTCTGTGGGGTTTCTTGTGTGATTGTCGTATTAGTAAATGATTGGAGATAATTAATTAAAGTAATTATAGTTGCTATTAAATGTAGTGTTGCATTAACACAGTATGAAAATGTGAAAATGAAAATAACAATCACGAGCAGGATTTGAACCTGCATCTGCTGTAATACCGTCCCAGATGCTTTGCCAATTAAGCAACCGTGACAATTGCTTGGGACTGCAAATTTCGATAACACATTCATTCTTAACGTCTAGGATGATGCCTGCGCCATCTGTTGGAAATATTTGTATACATTATACAGCCCAGGTAAACTTAATTTTACAATTAAGATTTTTACCAAATAATGGCGCAGCCCTATAAATATTTTTATATATTTTATAGCATTTGACATGCTTAGCTATATATAACAAAGTGTAAAATTCGCCGTTCCGAGCAATACGGTTGCTGAATTGGCAAAGCATCTGGGACGGTATTCCAGCAGATGTAGGTTCAAATCCTGCTCGTGACTGTTATTTTCGATTTCACATTCTCACACTTTGTATTAATTTATATGGCTAAGCATGTCCAATGCTAAAAAAATATATAAAAATATCAAAATATGTAGTGTTGAAGTAATAGCCTTTTGAGAATACAAAGGACTACCAGCATAAATATGACAGATATCACGCAACAACGTTTTTGCAAAAGGACATTCCAGAAAATCTAATGTTGTGTATTTTTTTTTCCGTGTGGTGATGGACTAAGAATACAAGTGTCACCACCCCATTCTTTCCCATGGGTGTCGTATGAGACGACTAAGGGAAGTAAGCAATTATAATCCATTGCATGACTGGTGGTAGGGCTGGGAATCGGGCCCGAGCGGGTTGGTACCACCATCTCCAGTGCGACCGGCCATGAAGCACATCGTTGCGTTTTGGCTGTAGCAGGAGATAGCCGTTTATTCTTTAATTTCATATTGGTGAAATAAAATGGTGAGCAGCGGCTTGACAATACTCTCAGTATAGTTGTGTCCATGAGCGACGGTTACCATTTACCATCAGATGGGCCGAGGCTTGTCTAACACTACAAGCAATAAAAAAAAATTATTTTTTATAGTACCACAACAAATAAATTGAAAGGCAACCCTCTTTATTCGTTTCTGTTTAAGCTTACTGGTATTATTGTTAAATGGGAGTACTACCTTATAATAAGACCTGAGTGAGTCAGTACCACTGTTTGCCGTGTGACCGAATGTGAAGCACCTGGATGTATACAGGTGGCAATCAAGCTTACGGCCGCTTGATGGTAAGCGGTTGCCCTTAGACGCTAGCAACACAGAGGCATCACTCGCGTGTCACCAGCTCAAAGGGATAGGAAGTGAAGAGGAAGTATAACATGGAGAGGATAAGGGAGAAGGGGTTGTCTTGATATCGGAAAAATGGAAAATTTACGTGAGATAGCTATTTTGGACTAGTTGTAGAGTGATGTGTTTAAATTCTGAAGTCTAAGCAGATGAAGTCGCGGGTAGAATCTTGTTAAATAGGTATAAATTATCATAGACTAGTGACTGAAAACATTATGAAGAAATCTGTATATCTCTTTTTTGTTAAGGTGGAAAAAAAATAGTTTGGGGGTTCAACGAACATGGTAGTGTTTCACCCACTAAATAAACCCGCCGTGTGGCGTCTCGCCGCCAGTACTGGTGGGCCGCTGCAACTATGTGACGTTTGATATTACTAGCTTGCCATGCGCTTCCAGGCCAAGCAAGCCATTCACACGCATGAGAGACACCAGTTGATGCATACATGGCGAACAAAAAAGATGTCAATATTGTATGGCAGCTGATATCGTCAGTTTGACCAATTTATTTTTAAAAATCGTTAAACGTGATTTTAAACCACTCCAAATTTCGGATGAAATTGAAATTTGGCACTCTTATCTTGATAGATCCTTGGATCTATGACAATAAGATGAAGGTTAAATAAAATAATCATTTAGAAATTTTTATATATATTTTGCCGTGTGGGGCCTGCTGTGCCGTGTGGGGCCAGCTTAAGAATTGTAAACCATTGGAGTCGTAAGAGCCGACTGAGGAAATACCGGGGGAGTGGTCAGCAGCACTCCTTCGAGTATTAACAACATCCACTGCGATCGCCAACCCGCCTGCCAAGCGTGGCGATTACGGCACTATCCTCCATTCTTGGGGAGGCCTATGTCCAGCAGGGGACGTTAAAAGGCTGATGGATGGATGGATGTATCCATATCCCGCTACTATATCGGGAACTTGAGATATAACCAAAAACTAGAAAATTATTTAAAGTAGTTTTTTTAGAAACTACTGGATTTAAAAAAAAACTACTAGATGGAGTTTTATGCAACTTTTTTTATTTGAAAGGCCTTGATTAGACTTAAAAACTAGTATAAATTTTATCCCGCTACGTAATGGGAACCTGAGATATATCCGAAAAACTAGCTTTTGGCTGCGGCGAAGCCGCGGGCAAAGGCAAAATTATCTTCACGCCTGTATGGAGAATGGGTAGGCAGAGGTGTATTATACACCCACGGTTCGCCAGCTATGTTTAAGTCCCACATAATAGGGGGCGAGCATATTGCCGCCTACCGGGCATATTTCAGATTCCAAGCTACTACTAAGAACTTTTCTTTTGACGAAAAAGCTCAATAATATTTCCCAACCCGGGCATCGAGCCCGAGACCTCATGATCAGCAGTCGCTCACACTACCGCTGCACCACCGAGGCAGTGATATTATATAATTAAAGTATAGCAGTTTCATCCATCCATCCATTAGCCTTTCAAAGTCCACTGCTGGACATAGGCCTACCCAAGAGAACGCCACAACGCGCGGTCCTCTGCTGACTGCATCCAACGGCTCGCCACTCGACAACCTTTCTTCCCCAACGGTTGTCGGTTTGTCGAATGATGTGGCCTGCCCATTGCCACTTGAGCATGGCAAACCGACGGGCCAAAGACGGCGGGCTATGTCGGTCACTCTCGTTCTCCTACGGATATCCATATTACGGATTCGATCATGTAGGGAAATACCAAGCATAGCCCGCTCCATGGCCCGCTGAGCGACTTCGAGCCTTCATGGCAGTTTAATAGTGATTAATTTCAATATTGTAATAACAAAAAAGTATATGGGAAGAAACGTAAAATCAAAACCTGCCTCATTGGGCAGTGCCCGTGCTCGTGCCCGTTGAATGCCGCTTTGAACGCAAGCGTGTGAACGCACTATAAGACTTAGACGTTTTAGCGAAAGTAGAAAAAAGAGCTTGACGGTTAGCAATAGTTGAACCTGCATCCCATCCAATCCGGGGAAGTGCTCTGGACTGCTAAGCTATCGCAGTCACCACTCCACATTTATAAACGAATGTTGTTTGTAAACACATTTGTAAATCTTTCGCTCGTTTTGACAACGGCAAAAGACGACAAAAGCCTGATGGAATCTTAATGTAGCACATTAAACAGTTATATTTTTGACTCACATTAAAACGTAACAGCTACTAGAAGTAAATGAAAGAAATATTTTGGATGATAAAACAATAATCTTAACAGTCAAGTTATAAAACTTCACGTCGGGAGCCGTAACTCTAAGAGTTTATGGGTAAGATTTACTGTTTAAGTTTCTCGATGTACTGTATAAAGTACATTCTCTAGCCGTAAACCGTTTGGTTAAAATTCACATAGAGATACGTTTTCGTTTATTTGAATAGTATTTTAGTTGGCAAATAATCTTATGTTTACTAGTAATGGTTTTTAAACTACATCATAATTTCCCTAACTCAAGATTTGATGGGGTCGGCTTCCAATCAGTATTTACACGGAGTGACTGTTTATCTAACCTCTACGATCCTACTAAAAGGTCTAGAGCGACCTTAGAACAAGACGAGAGATTTTTTATTCAGGGTCTCAGACTAACTAAAACATAAAGACACTGCATTGTCAACTAAAAAGTGAAGCCATTTTTTCCGGATTTTTTCACCGGAAAAATAATCTCTATAATAAAAAAAAAAGAAGCATCATGCCTGTATTCCCCCAAGGGGTAGGTAGAGGTGTATTACACACCCACGACTCGCCAGCTATGTTTAAGTCCCACGTAATAGGGGGCGAGCCTATTGACGTCTACCGGGCACATTTCCAAACTCCAGGCTGCTACTGAGAATTTTTCTTTTTAGGAAAAAGCTCAATAATATTTTGCCCGACCCGGGGATTGAACCCGAGACCTCATGATTAGCAGTCGCATACACTACCGCTACACCACCACCACTAACTATATAATTGAAGTAATTTTTTAGAAGTTTTATGTTGAAAACATTAAGAAAGTAAAAGTATGAAGTAAGTTTACAGCAAATCAAATTTATAGGGAATATTATGGCGCTGACGACGTATTCATTAAATCATACTCTGGTTACACTCGTGGTTTATGACACTTTGTTTTGGCATGGTTTTGTTTGTATTTGTGTGCGTGAGCGCGTGTAGTTACAAGTTGACATGGTTTATATGGCTTCACTGGATTGTCCGTAATGCTCCGGCTATATTTTTTAAGTTAATCTGAGTTCAGAACTGACTACCTGAATGTTATTTGACAGCCGCGACCAACTACATACCGTGCCTTCTAAAGCACGGAGAAGATCAGGTGTCTACAAATAGGTGCCACATTTGGCAACCCATCTGATGCGGCTGGACGTGTGTTGCTTAGCTTTGCTGATCGTTCGAATTGAAGGTGTTCAACTAGGTTGCGACCTCCTCGTTATTTTTGCACGCCTCATAAGCGAAGCGTTGAGGTGGGTACTACTCTCATTTTACAAAGAACAACTGATTTTACTTAAAATGTCTCTACTTATCATATATTGCACTTGTAAAATGATATATACACATACATATCAAGAAAAACACTATTTTAAACTCTTGATATTTTTGTGCCATTTTGTTTATTTAAAGTAGTTAAAAAACTGTTTAAAAAAGTTATGTCTTGGACGTCCGTGTGTTGTAGGTAATGTATGTTTACACGATAACGACCGAAATACTTTACTAATCGAGTCTTTTTTTTTAACTTCAGTATTATTACGAATAGAGCCCTATTACTTTTCACGGTCTGATTCGATGTGGTTCAATTGTTATTAAATAAACAAAAAAATCGTGAATATTTACGCTTGACTCGATGGCACAATGGTACACTAAGACCAGCGCTATACCTTATTTCGTGAGAAATATTTGAACTACTTCTATAGACCAATACATAAGTACTTCTTAAAATTAGCGCTAGATGGCGTATAAGACATGAGAGTCACATTAGTATTTTTAGAAGCGCTATGTGATTTATTGAAAACTACTTAGTAAGACCAAGACATTATATATTTTTTTTATACTACACGGGTGGCAAACAAGCACACAGCCCACCTGATGGTAAGCGGTTACCGTAGCCTATAGACGCGAATACCAGAGGCATGATTCGCACTTTCAGCCCCAGGGAAAGGGAGAGGATATGGTATTTATCTAGTTATTCATTATTCTTACGGCGGCTGTACACACTCGTCTATTTGTCTCGCGAACCTCTCGTCCACTCACGTCTCGTAGAAGCTCGACACAAGGGCACACCATGTACACGCTCGTTGTATCAATTGAACTTCGGATGCCCGTCGCGATGGACGTGGAAAAAACAATTGCGGTGTTTATTTTTTTTATTAAATTGAACATAATCAAGGAAATATGAGTTCGATTTTACTAACTAACTTATCATCACACCATTTCCCTTGCGGGGTAGGCAGAGAGAACAGAGTGCCAAGAGGCTCTATTCTTGCATACATCTCTCGCTTCCTCAACATTCATAACTCACTTCATACACGCTCGCCGGTTTTGGAGACTCCTGACTCCACCTTCTTTCAATACATGACCAATTTGGTCTAGGTAGGTAAGTCTCGGTCTCCCCCTGTACCTACATCCTTCCACTTTCGCGTTGTATATCTTCTTAGCCAGTCGCTCGTCCGGCATTCTTTCCACATGTCCGAACCATCGGAGCATTCCCTTTCGCATCTTTACACCAATACTCTCTTTCATACCTACTCGCTCTTTTACGTCATAGTTACAAATGCGGTCAGTCAGCCTCACTCCACAGATTCTCCGCAGAGATCGCATTTCGACCGCATTGATTTTGCTCTCATGCTCCTTTTTACATACCCAACTCTCGCTTCCATATAATAATTATTTCGATTTTAATAAAACAAAACCATATTCACGTTGACGAACGAGCCGAGGACACTGAAACCAACGAGGTATATCTTATTAAGTCTTTAAACATTATAAATTCCTTAACTACAAAATTAATCGTCCTGATTTATACATATAGGTAGCATGGACTGCACAGATGGTGGAGTGGCTTATATACCGAGGTACCGCCCGAGCGTTGTGTGTTTGGTGTACTTTGTGTCTGTGAAAATTTATGGTCGTAAAGTCCCCCGCAATACAAGGATTATTCCTAAGTGCAGGGTATCATCTTTTTTTTTTAAATTTGGTTCCTGTGGCTCCCCAATAAAAGCGGAGAGACGGTACACGGCAGGTTTCTTTAGTGGGAGAGGGCCCCACACTACCTTGTTCGTTGCCCCGAACGACGGGGTGAGGAACATTTAATCCCACCTTAAAAAAAAAAGGGTACTTATCGTCTTTTTAAAAAAAACTTAGAATATGATATACATCCATCCATCTATCAGCCTTTCGACATCCACTACTGGAAATAGGCCTCCCCAAGAGAACGCCACAACGAGCGGTCCTGTGCGCTCATATGGGGGATAGTGCCATAATTTCCACGCTTGGCAGGCGGGTTGGCGATCGCACTGGATGTTGTTAATACTCGAAGGAGTGCTGCTGCCCCGGTATTCCCTCAGTCGGTTCTTACGACTCCCATGGGTGGAGAGGGGTGGGACAATTCTAAAGCCGGCTCCACATGGCACTCATATGATATAGCTTACTTTTATCCTGGAAAAATGAATGATTCCTTTGGGACAGCTATTTTTGTATAGAGATATTAATGTGTGTGACGTAATTATATGCTGAAGTTTACGCAAACGAAATCACGGGTAGAATCAAGTATGATATAATTTTTATAAACACAAACACAACTTACAATGTATGCTTACGTAGTGAAAGTACTGGCGAAATTGATAAATATGAGTCAGGCTTAAACCGGTCGCGAAAGGTCAAGACCTACTTGCAAAACTTGTACTGACTTTTACTTCGTTGAGTACGTAGGGCTCCTAATACACCGGAACTAAAGTATAAAATACATCGGTATCGAGTTTGAACCCCAGTCTATGACCCCGCAAGACAACAATTTTTTTTTTAAGGCGGGGAAAATTGTTTCTAACCGCACACCCTATCGTTCGGGGCAACGACCAGGGTAGTGTGGGGCCTGCACCCACTAAAGAAACTCGCCGTGTGCCGTCTCTCCACCTTTATTGGCGGCCACTGGAACTATGTTACATTCCTTCGGTGGTACCTCGCAAGACACCTGCCGCTTTTCGAAATAATCTTAATTATGCGTGTAAGTGTTGGCAAGTTCAAAAGAAGTACCACTTTCATATAGATCTGCGTAAAGCAATGGTAGGTACATCTATCGTTGTGTTTCTTAAGGTGAGTGAGAGCGTCGGAAGCCCGAAAACTTTTCCTATCCTCTCCTTATTACCCTCCCTATCCTCTTCTTAGTATTTTATATATCATCTTCTTAATAACCTTCATATCCACCTCCTATCCCTTTCCTTGGAAAAGTCGGCGCTTGAACCTATAAAAAAATGGGCATGCCTATATTCTGTGTGAAGGTGGTACTATAGGTATATATAAACGAGACCTGGCACCTCCACGAAAATGCGTGGCAGGGGCTGCTGAATATTTTTGGTGGTATTAATGTCTCTGTTGAGAATCTCCTGATGGATTAGGAATTATTTTCAACGCTTGTTTTAATATTCTGTCAGGTGTCTGGTCAAGTCGAGCTAAACTCGCTGAAATGGCTTATGATGCCACTGATGTGAAGGTCAAAAGGTTTAAGCAGTAGTGTATATAAATGTAGATCATGAGGTCTCGGGTTCGAATCCCAGGTAGAGCCAGCGAAAAGTTGTTGAATTATCCCGTCAAGAAATTTTCAATATCAGCTGACGGTGTTTCAACCCCATTTCTCGCAAAGCATGTAGGACCTACATTGTAGGTAAAGCCGCAGTTCTGTGCCCGATCTGTCTTTGGACGTGTTGGTTATATTGACCTAGGGGAAGGATAAAGGTTTTCATGACAGTCATAATAAAGAATTATATGATTTAAAAAAAAAAAAAACTTCACGCCTGTATTCCCCGAAAGGGTAGGCAGAGGTGTATTACACACACCCACGACTCGCCAGCTATGTATAATAGTTATGTCCCACGTAATAGGGGGCGAGCCTATTGACGTCTACCGGGCACATTTCCAAACTCCGGGATGCTACTGTGAATTTTTCTTTTTAGGAAAAAGCTCAATAACATTGCTCGACCCGGGGATCGAACCCGAGACCTCATGATTAGCAGTCAGTTTATTTTATTTATAAACGAAAATATTTTATGTAGGTAAACGTTTTAGAAATAGCTAAATTAAATAATTAACTAAATACAAAAATATTACATTGAGAATTGATAAGGATGAAATTGTATGCCCAACATCTGTAGCTAATATATTTAACAACTTTTTTATGTCAGTAGGTAGTCATACTTCTAATATAAACTCTACAACTAGACAACAACTACATGTTACCAACCAATCTATATATTCGATGTATCTTCGACCTGTTAATGAAACAGGAATAAATAAAATAATACGGTCCATAAAAAATAAATATAGTTATGGTATGGATGGCATTCCTCCAGTTATAGTAAAACAATGTGCGGCAGAATTAACAACACCCTTAACATTCTTAATAAATCAGAGTTTTGAAGACAGCCAATTTCCAGAGCCACTCAAGATTGCAATAGTTAAACCAATGTACAAGAAAGGTGACATTCACAACCCGAATAATTATAGACCAATTTCTCTCTTACCTACTTTCTCAAAAATGTTTGAAAAGGCCATGTGCAATATCCTCTATATGTTCTTGGAAAAGTTTAATATTTTGGATGACTATCAAAACGGATTTAGAAGGTCCAGATCAACCACACTAGCGGTTTATAAATATATACAGGCTTCATCTGAAATCTGAATCTAAATGATAAGAAACATGTAATAGGGATTTTATTGGATATGACAAAAGCATACGATAAAGTTCAATATAAGATATTACTTAGTAAGCTGAATAGTTGCGGTATTCGAGGGCCTGCATATTTAAGGTTTGAATCATATTTACAAAACAGAACACAAATGGTACAGCTACAATATTACGATAACGTCAAACGTGAAATAAAATCTGTCAGATCTCAGGAATGACAACTTACATGCTAAATCCCTCAATGAAGTGTTTTGGGGGGCATATTATTTCTTATATATATTAATAAACTACCCAAATTATTAGATAAAAATACAACTTTGCCTATACTCTTTACAGATGATATTTCAATATTGATAAATTGTAGGAATCTTCATGTCTCAAATACTTTAGTTTATAATACGCTAAAAACCATTACACACTGGCTTCAAAATCATAATTTGGAGATAAACTTAAGCAAAACAATAATTCAGATCATATAAAAAATTACCTATCGAAACGAATATAGTATACCAAGATACGTATTTAGAAAAAGTAGATATATACAACTTACTAGGTATAAACATAGACACGCACATAAATTGGAAAAATATTGTTGAGCATATCAAGTCAAAACTATCAAAATTTTCTTACGCCCTTTTACAAATAAAATTAACTACCAATTTGCAAACAGCTTTATCTACCTATTATGCCTACGCATACTCATGGTTACGATATGGGATTATGCTATGGGGCAACAGTGTTAATGTTAAAGTTATTAACTCTCCCATCAATATATATACTTGATGTATGTATTTTGTTAAGAAATATGAAGGTACATTTACGCAGGTGAAGGACACACACCCAATAAACACCCGCCATAAAAATAGATTATACCAACCACCATCTAGAACTAAAATGCTTAACGAAAGTCCATATTATATGGCTATAAAAATATTTAATAAATTACCGATTAGCACCAGTCAAGAAAAAAACCTACGATTATTCAAAAATAAAATAATTACATATTTAATACAAAATTGTTACTATTCGGTTAAAGAGTATCTAGAAAGAAAATAATAATTATAAACATGATCTGAACTGGGGTAGAATAAGTGAGTGGGTGTGCATATAATTTCCTTAAGATATTTGGCTGTAATGTGTTAATAATTAATAATAATAATTTTAATGTCTGAAACTATATTTCCATTATGCAATTGAATCTACTACTGTCATAATATATTATCTGTTATAGTGATTATTATCAATATTGTAATAATAATAAACAAACGGAAAATTATTAATTATATTGTAAAATTGTTGCAATGCCTGGAAAAGGCTGCTAAGTCATAAGTACTACTTCTCTTTCTCTTTCCATCTATGTAATGACACTTAGTATGCAATAAATATTATAAATAAATAAATTATTATACTAAGCAATTTACCCACCCTTTTCAAATAATTTAGCAACCATAATTTTAAGCCTTCCAGTCCATCCCATTTATTTCTGACAATCAAACCGCTGCGTTTTCGTGGGCTGAGTTCAAAACATTTACCGAAACTCCCGCACTGCCATCAAGTAATACGTAATTTGGAACAAGTCATAAGAGTTACGAGTGTAAATCGCAATATTGTCAAGCGAGTAAGGAAAGAAGGGGGGACAAGAAAGCAGACAAATTTATCGTAAAGATTATCGTGTCAGCCCGTTAAAACGTTATCTAAAACATAATTTCTTATTACTGAAATGGCATGAAAGTTGCTGCAATCAAAATAACATACAATAATAATTGTTAGCGTTAAATGGGGTCTGTGCTTATTTTAATCTAAGAACGCAAATTAAATCCTTAGTCCTAACGTTGTTGTATGTATAGAGAACGCATCCAGCTTCAAATGCCACATAATTACCAAAGGCGTCACGTGACTAGAATATAGTGCTCAAATAATTAAAGAAAACAATTTTTGTTATGTATTTTAGTACTTGACATGCTCAGCTACTTTAAAGAACAAGTTATTTGTGATATGTGGAAAAAGAGAACTTTAGTGCGAGCGGGAATCAAATCTGCGTCCCTTCCAATCCGGGGAAGTGCAATCGCGCCATCAAATAGCATGCATTTAAATTACAAAATTAAACTTAGTATACTGGATTAATGCATGTAAATGCATCTGACAGGTGGCGTGGGTCGTAAAGACAAATATGTGATATGGAGATTGGGAATGGCCGCAGGTTCGATTTCCGCTCGCACTAAAGTTCTCTTTCCACATATCACAAATAATTTGTTCTTCAAAGAAAATAAGTTCAAATAAAATCATTAATATTGCTTTATGGATATCGCTTTTTAGTCTATATTTCAAACTTCGATCACGTTTTACGAGAACATTATGGATTCTGGCTTATAGGTATTAAGTTTAATTAATTAATACTGAAAAGATCGAACGAAGTACATAACAATATGACAGGATTTTTTATGAATAAATTTTATTATCTTATTTGTGAAAACTATTAAAATTTCACTACCGTTTTAACAACTTCAAACCTAGTTCTTCTCCAAATTTTTATTCCGGAATGCATCATTGAGTGCATGATAAATAATTAGTTACAATTATCATGATCGCAATCAATCTTGCTCACAACTAGCAGTAGCGAGTCGCTACCTCTTGTGAATTACGTCGTTTAACTAGGGAATCCCTCTTACTAATGGTTCGCGGTTGAAAGCATCCAGCGTTTACTTTTATTGTCGAAATAAATCTGTCTTAACTGTCCCGATAATCGCTGGTAACTCTTTGCTATGATGATACTGGAAGGTTATGGTAAGATAAGTATTTATGTGGAAGTGTTTCAATGTATTTTGTGAAGTAGGTATAATAAAAGCAATATGTATTTTTGCTAACATACACCCTCTTAAAACCCTTGAAATATTACAGTTATTGTAGTTTTTAACTGCGTCCTGGGGGTATCCATCCATCGATCAGCCTTTCGACGTCCACTGCTGGACATAGGCCTCCCCAAAGGGGGATAGTGCCGTAATCGCCACACTTGGTAGGCGGGTTGGTGATCGCAGTGGATGTTGTTAATACTCGAGGGAGTGCTGCTGCCCACTCCCTCAGTATTCCCTCAGTCGGTTCTTACGACTCCCACGTGTGGAGAGGGGTTAGAGTTAGAGATGGCGACGCGCGAGTGATGCCCTTGGTGTTGCTAGCGTCTATAGGCTACGGTAACTGCTTACTATCAGGTAGGCTGTATGCTTGTTTGCCACTCACGTAACATAAAAGGAATTAAAAAAAAAATGTAATTATATAAAAGTAAGAAAGAGCGCAGTTATAAAATCTTCATTACATAATATATCTTTCTAAAGATTTTTGTTTATGAATCCATAAACGTCCTATATTGCACGCCTCATAAGCGAAGCGTTGAGGTGGGTACTATTCCCGTTTTACACAGAACAACTGATTTTTCAAACTTAAAATGTCTCTATTTTTCATATATTGCACTTGTAAAACAAAATATATATGTGTGTGTATACATATCAAGAAAAAACACTATTTTTGACACTCATGATATATTTAATGCCATTTTTGTTGTTTAAACTAGATACAAACTTTTTCAAAAAATTCTGTCTTGGACGTCCGTTTGTTGTAGGTAATGTATGTTAACACGATAACAACCGAAATACTTTTCTAATCGAGTCTTTTTTTTCTTTTTAACTTGAGTATTACTACGAATAGAGCCACGGTCTGATTCGATGTGGTTTAATTGTTATTAAATAAACAAAAAAATACTGAATATTTACGCTTGACTCGACACTAAAACCAGCGCTGTACCTTTCATGAGAACTATTTCTATAGACCAATATAGAAGTACTTCTTAAAATTAGCGCTAGATGGCGTATAAGACATGAAACCCACATTAGTACTTTTTGAAATTAGCGCTATCTATGTGACTTATTGAAAACTACTTAGTAAGACCAATACATTATTAGTTACTTATCAAATAATCAATTTTATTGTGAAAAATTAAGATTATGAGGCGTACTGTTTTGGATTTTCCAAAGTATTTAGTATTTTCTATCACATTTGCGCAATAAGAGTTAGCAAGGCAACCCTAAACAGACATATTGTACTCGTGTATTTCTCACAATACTTTCTTTTTTCTTGTAAATAAATATGTCCTTATATCGAAGTCCAGAGGCGCGTGTCAATTTCAAATGAGATTAATGAGCCGATGAAACTCTACCTGGATTTAGGAGGCAATAATTACTACTTACCTTGTCTTCTTTTTTAAGTATCAGATACGCTTAATTACTTACTTATTAGTTAATTGAATAGATATTTTTATTTTGATGATACGTTATTTTGATCTGTATTTTAGTATTTTTTTTTATACTATATGTTTGTTTGCCACACATCACCCGATGGTAGGCGTTTACTGTAGCCTATAGACGTTAGCAACACCAGGCGTAACAATCACGCGATGCCATCTCCATAAAAAGGGATAGGAAGTGGATAGGAAGGATAATAAGGAGAGGATGAGAAGGATAACAAGGAGAGGATAGGGATGAGTTTGCGCCTCCGGCATTCTCAGTCATCTTACAAAACACAACGGTTGGAATGCCTACAGTTATATCACGTAAACCGTCTGTGAGAGGGTGGTACTTCCCCGATCGAGCCGGCCCATTCGTACTTGGATAAGTAAGGTTCTACCGCTAAACACTTGACTTGATATGCTCAGTTACATTAAAGAACAAATTATTTGTGAAAGTGGGATAAGAGAACTTTACTGCGAGCGCGATTCGAACTTGCATCCCTTCCAACTCGGCGAATTGCTCTAGACCACTAAACTAGCACAGTCACCGACGGTGACTCTCAATCTACATTTCAAAATTCTCTCTTTCTTTTTCCACATTCACAAATAATTTGTACTTTAAAGTAGCTGAGCATGTCATGTGCTAAAATACAGATCAAACTACATATTTCATATATGAAAAATAATGAGTAAGCAACATGCGTGTGAAGTCTCCACGGCCTACGTACCGTAACTACTCACAAAGGCCTGTATACTTCTGTGCCATTTATATAGTATAAAAAATTTGCATTATCAAATGTTACAAATAGTTCACCTATATAGTAAAAAAGCACCCCACGCATTTTTACAATCATTATTTATTGTAATATTATTTACTACTTTATAGTTCAACTAGCTATTTAAAGCGTGTTATTTTAGTTTATTAAACTATAATTTATTTTCTTCTTTTTAGTCTCAAAATAGTATCAAAACTTCAAAAGTACGAAGCAAAGAGACAAGAGTAAAGTAAAAGTAATCATATCATACTTCATACTAATATTATAAATGTGAATGTAAGTTTGT
Organism: Leucoma salicis; assembly: GCA_948253155.1. Classification (NCBI taxonomy): domain Eukaryota; kingdom Metazoa; phylum Arthropoda; class Insecta; order Lepidoptera; family Erebidae; genus Leucoma; species Leucoma salicis. Next base: position 2,398,732 of record OX411820.1, on the reverse strand, counting down.
TTGTTACGCTTTCACGTGAAAACTACTTAACCGATCATCATGAAACTTTGTACACATATTCTCGGAGGTATTAGAAGTAACATAGGATACCTTTTATTAAAAAAAAATACGAAAGATAAAAAAAATTGTTTGTCAAAAAATCTCAAAATCTAGCTACTTCAACGCCATCTAGCATTCCAGTAATGAAGTTCCAACCCTGAGTACTGTAATACCGTTGCACTGTGTTACCGACAATTTTAAGGGTTGCTTTATTTATTTTTATAAAATTACTCACGGACGAAGTCGCGGGTAACAGCTAGTACTACATGAAAGTAAAACATAGATAAATAACTATACTAAAAACTAAAATAAAAGCAAAAAGATTCTTATTACGCAACACTTCTATCGCGATACAGAAACATCGGACAACGCCGGTGGATTTGACCACGTCTCCGAATTTCGCACTAAGCTCAACTGGCTCCCAATACGTCGTCGGCGAGATAGTCACATTTTATCCCTTCTCTATACTATCCTCTTTAATCCTTCTTCTCCGCAATATCTTCGGCAAAGATTTAAATTTCTTCATACCACTCATACTCACCCTTTTTCATTAAAATCATCAGAAAACTTGAGATTAGAAGTTCCACAACATAAAACCAGTTTTTATGGAAACTCTTTTACTGTTGAAGCAGTCTTGTTGTGGAACAAACTACCTATCTCAATAAGAACATCTCCTTCTTTAAACTTATTCAAACAGCGGGTCAAAACACATTACCTGTCGGAAACAACTACTGTGTCGCACCAATATTAATTTAAGTAGATACAATATTCTTTATATATAAAATTATATTTTTATACTTATACAGTGTTATATACATTTATATATTTATCTTTGTAAAACATGTTCAATACATAAATTTATGTTACTATAAGTTATAACAAATTAGTACTTATACCTATAACTCGAAAGGCAAGTTTCTCTTTAATTCCTCTCCATGCATGGTTGCCTGGAAGAGATCGCTCTGAGCGATAAGGCCGCCAATTGGAAGACTTAGTTAAGTTAAGCCTTAGCTTTACATTTCTCTTTTTTTTGTCTGTTGTTACAGTTTTTTTAGTATTCCAATAAAGAGTTTTATTCTAATCTATTCTATTCTCATCTTAATATCGCGATTCAGAAACTTACACATTCAACAATTACGGAACCCTAAAAACCGATAAATACCGAATAATTTTATCAAATTAGTGTACTGTCATCGGTCCTCGATAAATCTACAAAGTTTGAACGAAATCTGGCCGTTTAAAGTGGGTCAAAATCGCGTCCAAAGGAGTCGGTTACAAATATACAAACATACAGGTGAAGCTAATAAAAGCGTTTAAAAACAACCATGATATTCTTTTTTATTTATTTTTTATTGCGTATGGTGGAGACGAGCCACGGTCTACCCGATAGTAAATGCTAACCGTCGCTCATGGACTCAACTATACCGGGAGTATTGTCAGGCCGCTGGTCACCATTTCATTTCACAGATATCAAATTTATGAATGAAGTCATGGCTCAACCAAAACACACCGAGGTGCTTCATGGCCGGGCACACGGGAGATGGTGGTACCAACCCGCTCGGGCCCGATAGCAAGTGAGCACTCCCAGTTTGTACCCAGGCCTACTACCAGTCATGTAATGGGTGATAATTGCTTAGATACTTCCCTTAGTCGCCATTACGACACCCTTGGGCAAGAATGGGGTGGTGACACTTATATGCTTAGTCCGTCCATCCATCCATCCATCCGTCAGCCTTTTAACGTCCACTGCTGGACATAGGCCTCCCCAAGAATGGGGGATAGTGATAGATATAGCTTAGTCCGTCACCACACAAAAATATTATTACATATAAACATTACTATTCCGAAAAGGCCGCACTATAAAAGAATAACAACTAAAATGGCGATCATAAAAAGCCTTTAAAAACAATCCTACCCACAAACAGAGCTCATAATTATGTTCAAATCGTAAAGGGGCGCTATCAAATATTTTGCACCTCGGTTAACGAGCGTACCCCGCAGTAAAACCTTGTATATATACATTATTATACATACTAATATCATAAATGTGAAAGAAACTCTACCCCTTTAGATAAAACGAAACGTAAGTCGAAAGGCTCTTTCAGCTTTATTGTGATTGGTCGAAAGTCCGAAACGTGAGTCCTGATTGGTCGATAATCAGACACGTGATTCATCTGACAAAACACAATGAAGTGAAAGGAATGGCCATCTAACGTTTTTTTTAACACTCCAATGTGCTGTTCTGATAAACTACGAAGCCGATACTAATAATTCTCAAGATTAGAGTAAGCCAGGTACATTATTATTTTAATACTGCATGAGTGGTATACCACCCTAGTAACACCAAATACTCCACTCTCTGAAAAGGATAAGTGGAAAGGATGAGCCTCCTCATCCTTTCCACTTATCCGTTTCATTTATGCTTTCGGTGCTCTCACTCGCCATACAAAACAGTAGAATACACCTACAGTTGTTTCATGCTGATCTTCTATGAGAGGGCGAAGCTTTCCTATTCAAACCGGGCTATTGCCATGCTGGAACAAGCAAGATTTTACCATTAAATTAACCACAAGTAATACACGCTGTACAACCTCAGGCAAAAACCTTTAAAATCAGAGGATTGTCAACACACAGGTCTTATTAAGCTTCATACAAATTATATACTGTTGTAAATCCATTTTAAAAGTGACCTGAGATTTACCGCATAGCACGCTCAATGTATGACAAATATCATTAGCGGTGTATGCATGTAAGGGTCTAGTTTTATTGCGTCCCAGTTTTATAGTTCCGCCAATAGCTGATGGTAGTAGCTACAGGCCTGGGGTGCGAGTTTTAGGGAATTAGGTTGGAGTCATAGAATTAGCGATTTAGATTTATTTACATCGTATAATCTCATTGTGATTGGTTGAAACATCGATGCAAGATGTCACAATCATCCATCCATCAGCCTTTCAACGTCCACTGCTGGACATAGGCCTCCCCAAGAGAACGCCACAACGAGCGGTCCCGTCATGGGGGATAATGCCGTAATAGCCACGCTTGGCAGGCGGGTTGGCGATCGCAGTGGATGTTGTTAATACTCGAGGGAGTGCTGCTGCCCACTCCCCCGGTATTCCCTCAGTCAGCTATTACGACTCCCGTGGGTGGAGAGGGGTGGGAAAATTCTAATGCCGGCCCCACACGGCCCAATGACGCACGATGGCCCACGATTACATAATAACGCACAATGGCCCACGATGTCACAATCACACTCAGCCAATCACAATGACACCATTCGATATCGATACGATTTAATGTGTTATATTCTAGCTCGGTTGTTGTATTTTGTTTTGTTGTGGTCTGTAGTTAGATGAAGGTTTTTCACTCTTGTAATGAACGTGACAGTGGGTAGTAAGTGACGATCGAGTCAATGCATGCAGATTACCATCTTTGATCATTGGCCGTGGATTGTCTGATGTGGAAGACGTTACATCATCAAGGAGAGAAGTAGAAGAAGATGTAATCGGATATTTATCTTTAGAGATTTCAATTAAATAAATGCGTTATTTAATTACTACTTTGTGACTGCGACTTTTTCTGCGTGAACTCAATCTAGATCCAGGTTCAGAAGCAAATTAAAGATCACTCTTTAATAAGCTGTTGTGATACAAAATAAATGTCAAATTATTATTAAATTATAAAGCCTTTGCCCGCGGCTCCGCCGCTGCCAAAAGCTAGTTTTATGGTTATATATCAGGTTCCTGATATAGTAGCGGGGTAAAATGTATACCAGTTTTTAAATATAACCAAGAGCTTTCAAATAAAAAAAAGTTGCATCAAAATCCGTTCAGTATTGTTTGCGTGATGCGCGAACGAACAAAGAGATAGACAGACGAACAGATAAACAGACAAAAAATAAAAAAAACAGTGTTATGTGTTCAGACACGCCTATACATAATTATAGCCTAATAGAATTTTTTTTTCAAATACACTAAATTTGCAAACACAGCTCTGTTACAGCTTTATAATAGTATAGACTGTATATTAAACTATATTGCATTTATTGCATAATGGAGGAATATACATTTATTTTACAGTTGCTGTTCTCATGGCCCCACCACATACGAGTGTGTCCACCCCCTAATCCGGTTGTTTTACGACTCGCCTTTTGTCGTCACCGGCACTGAACTCCGGACCATTTTCATTTATCGTAGCGTATTTTGTCCGCGTTTATGCTACTCGATTTAGTTTAGTAGTTTTTACACTGGTATGTCAGTTTTTTACTGGAATAATTTAAAAAAGGCTAATATTTTTCAATATTATATAGTAAAAAAAATGTTCGGTAATGAATGTTAAGGACGCGAGAGATGTATGCAAGAATAGAGCCTTTTGGCACTCAGTTCCCTCTGCCTACCCGCAAGGGATATGGCTTGATGATTATTAAAGAGTAAGTATATGGTATGTTTATTTCTATAGCACAGGCTACACCTTAGCTATTAACAAACGATATATTTGCTTTTTTGAAAATGGAAAAAAAATTGGCTTGGCTTCGGTTTACTGTACCGCGATTCATTGTTGTACGCCGAAAGGGTACGGATCCTCGCTAACCATGAAGGATTTAAGCCATAGTCCAACATCCTGGCCAAGTGACCCAAGTGGCCAAGTTGACTTCAGAAGTCGTTATGAAAATGTCCCAGGCATGAAAGTTTTACTTGCGATATTTTTCTTCACCGAGCAGTGATAATCCTTACTAATATTAAAAACACTGACACGGACATGTCGGACAGATGATGGAGTGGTTAAGATGCCTTCCAGCCGAGTGTTGTGGGTTCGATTCCCACATATTACAACTGTTTGTGTGATCCACAACTGGTTGTTCTGAGTCTGGGTGTACTTTGTATCGGTGAAATTGTATATTTGTAAAGTCCCCCGAGATACAAGGATTATTCCTTAGTGCAGGGTAGTCTTAAAAAAAATATGAAAGTGAGTTTGTTTGTTTGTTTGATGGTTTATTACGGTTGCACGCTGTAACTACTGCACCAATCGTTATAAATTTTGCACACATATAGTATGGAGCGCAGAAAAGGCTTTATATCCCGGAAAAATGGAACTCTGTGGGATAGCTACTTTTACCAAGAGATAATTAGTAGCTGTGACGTAGGTTATGTACTGAAGTCCAGTTTTTAAATTGAATTCCCTCTTTCTCATCCATTCCTAGTTCCTTCTTATATTTTAAAATTTGATGAGAATTTTATTTCTAAATACAATTATACTATCTATAATAAGGTCTTAAGTAAATAAAAATGTCTTCAAGTGATAGTGTCTTGCTGGTCCCAGTATAAGTAAATGCTTTACTGGGAAAGTATCACCCGCTCTAGTGATGGTTTTTTCATTTTTTCTTTGACGTGATAACGTCTTATAAATCAATGAACTCCGACTGCACGCACGAAAAAGTGTCACGTTCTGAAAAATGTATGGCATCCGATGCATTGTTTGTGAAACTCTCAGAAAACATATATGACGCGTTATCACGTAAAATTATCATCCGTAAACCGACTTTACAGACAACCATAGTGTTTTTTTTTTAAATTACGTGGGTCTCAAACAAGCATACGGCCCACCTTATGGTAAGTAGTTACCGTAGCTTATAGACGCTAGCATCACCAGAGGCATCACTCGCGCGTCGCCATCAACAAGGAAAGGGATAGGAGGTGTATAGGAATAATAATAAAGAGGGGATAGGTAGGATACTAAGGAGAGGATATGAAGGATATTAAGGAGAGGATATGAAGGATATTAAGGAGAGGATATGAAGGATACTAAGGAGAGGATATGAAGGATATTAAGGAGAGGATATGAAGGATACTAAGGAGAGGATATGAAGGATATAAGGAGAGGATATGAAGGATACTAAGGAGAGGATATGAAGGATACTAAGGAGAGGATATGAAGGATACTAAGGAGAGGATATGAAGGATACTAAGGAGAGGATTTGAAGGATACTAAGGAGAGGATATGAAGGATACTAAGGAGAGGATATGAAGGATATTAAGGAGAGGATATGAAGGATACTAAGGAGAGGATATGAAGGATACTAAGGAGTGGATATGAAGGATACTAAGGAGAGGATATGAAGGATACTAAGGAGAGGATTTGAAGGATACTAAGGAGAGGATATGAAGGATACTAAGGAGAGGATATGAAGGATACTAAGGAGAGGATATGAAGGATACTAAGGAGAGGATATGAAGGATACTAAGGAGAGGATATGAAGGATACTAAGGAGAGGATTTGAAGGATACTAAGGAGAGGATATGAAGGATACTAAGGAGAGGATATGAAGGTAACTAAGGAGAGGATATGAAGGATACTAAGGAGAGGATATGAAGGATACTAAGGAGAGGATATGAAGGATACTAAGGAGAGGATATGAAGGATACTAAGGAGAGGATATGAAGAATACTAAGGAGAGCATATGAAGGATACTAAGGAGAGGATATGAAGGATACTAAGGAGAGGATATGAAGGATACTAAGGAGAGGATATGAAGGATACTAAGGAGAGGATATGAAGGATACTAAGGAGAGGATATGAAGGATACTAAGGAGAGGATATGAAGGATACTAAGGAGAGGATATGAAGGATACTAAGGAGAGGATATGAAGGATACTAAGGAGAGGATATGAAGGATACTAAGGAGAGGATATGAAGGATACTAAGGAGAGGATATGAAGGATACTAAGGAGAGGATATGAAGGATACTAAGGAGAGGATATGAAGGATACTAAGGAGAGGATATGAAGGATACTAAGGAGAGGATATGAAGGATACTAAGGAGAGGATATGAAGGATACTAAGGAGAGGATATGAAGGATACTAAGGAGAGGATATGAAGGATACTAAGGAGAGGATATGAAGGATACTAAGGAGAGGATTTGAAGGATAGTAAGGAGAGAATAGGAAGAGGGTTTGTGCCTCCAGCGCTCTCACTTACCATACGAAATACAACGGTACTAGTAACTACCGTTGTTACACGTTGATCTTATCTGAGAGGGTTGACTTCCCCGATCTCTATAACTAGAATGGCTTTGGTGTTACTTGCGTATATAGGCTATGTACCCGCTTACCATCAGGTCCGTATGCTGGTTTTCCACCCACGTATTAGTATAAAAAACCGTTTTAATAGCTATCATCTTTTTTGGATAGCTAGTTCACCGTTAATTTGACAAGGGTATTGAATTGTAAATATAGTCGTGTCTGTGTGGAGTTTACCTGTGTGAGATACTGTATTGATTCGACGCGCTTTCATTGCGCTTATTTAAGATTGCCGTATTTTGGATTGAAATTTGTCACACTACAAACATTTTATAACTTACTAGTGGACCCAACAGACGTTGTCCTGTCCAAACATTGGCGTTTCGTTTGGATGGAAGAAAAAGTCCTGAAATACTATTGTGGCGCCACCACAATAGTATTCAACTATAGGTCCAAATGTGAATCTAAACCATCCATGGCGCCACCCAAACGCATACAAAAAATTCATTGAAATCGGTCCAGCCGCTTAGGAGGAGTTCAGTGACATACACACGTACAGTAGAATTATATATATAAACATTATAATTTTAACCGTCATCAAAATGCAAGGAGGTTTTTGATTCCGGTGGAGCAGAGCTTTTTTTTTCGAAAGGTAAATTATACCTTCACATTGGTCCCGCTTTTATCAAAATCCATTTTTTATCGTAGAATCCATAATGCATAGTGGAAACCAATAAAATTTCATATGTATACCTATAGTGGTTTTGATATTTTTACTAACATTTTAAATATTAGTATTAGATGCGTATTAGATTAGTATTAGGTATCGCTTACTGTAGTGGACCTGATGAAAAAGCCCACAGATGGGTACTCATTTGTGATAGGTATTTCTCGAATAGCGATAAACTATATCGATGAAAGACTATGATGTAGAAAAATACTTTTGTTTACAGAGTAGATACGTAAGTAGGTACATACTCTTTGGCACATAATATTGTTCAAAAAGGTAAATAAATGCCTACTTTCCATCCATCCATCCATCAGCCTTTCAGCGTCCTCTGCTGGACATAGGTCTCCCCAAGGGAACGCCACAACGAGCGGTCCCGTCATGGGGGATAATGCCGTAATCGCCACGCTTGGCAGGCGGGTTGGCGATCGCAGTGGATGTTGTTAATACTCGAGGGAGTGTTGCTGGCCACTCCCCCGGTATTCCCTCAGTCGGCTCTTACGACTCCCGTGGGTAGAGAGGGGTGGGACAATTCTAAAGCCGGCCCCACACGGGCTACTTTATTATTATTTATTATATACCATTATTAAAGTAGAGAGGTACAGAAACAAATTTCTTACATTATATGGTACAATGGGCGGCCTTATTACTAAAAGTAATTTCTACCAGGCAACCTTTAAGTTTTTAAATGCCCCTTTATTAGCTAATGTGTGAAAAAATATAATAGCGAGCTCGGTTTAAACTCGCGACTGTGCAATGCGATTCATTTAACTACTAACCCGTTGTCCTACGTGAACGACAAACGCGGTAATACGACGCGACGCGACGCGACATGAAAATATCAAATAGAGGTTATATGTGCTTATGGCCTACGTTGTCGCCTGATATGAATGCGATTGCGTCGCGTCATTCACTACTTGCTCACAATTTCATCTGGCGGATGGGAAATGAATGAAAACATGAATTCTTTTTAATTTCTTGTATCTGGTAATGGGGTGATGTCATAGTCCATGACTAACAATTATGTTTTCCTTCCTTAATTAGCTAAACACCCGTAAAAGTTAGTCTCGTTCAAACTTCTTGTCTAAACATTAGCTCGATTGATATATCTAAAGCTATAGGTACTGAGATACCGAGTTGAATTTACAGAGATTTGGAGGAGGCATTTGCTTTTTATTGCTAATGATGGCAGACGAGCCATGGCCCACCTGATGGTATGGTGAGCTTTTAAGGGTGAAAATCGGTTTATCACGATTTCCGGCAAAACTAAGAGTCCTATCGAAAAAAGTTAAATGGCAAAATTGTAGGTAATAAAAAGATCTACAACTCTTGTATTAACACTTTGCACATAACCTCAAAATCCAGTAAATCGACATTTTGGTTTTTACTTTTTTTAACTGCCACAAAAAAAAAAATTTCACGAAATTTGGTGAAATCAACCTTTTTATATCTCAAACACATTTTGATCTATATTTTAGCACTTGACATGCTCCGCTACTCTTAAAGTAAAGAAAAGTAAAGTCAAACACATTGTCATTTATGATGCAAAATATTTATTTTTTCATCTTATTATGTCATTTTTGATGCAAAATATTTATTTTTTCATCTTATTATAATAAATTATCGAAAAGTCACCCTAATTTTCAATCGAAAACTCTCGTTTTTTTAGAATTATGTATAGAGGAAGTCAAATATCTAGTAAATAAGTACAAACAAATCGTGAAATTAGTACCATAGATTTATTACATACCAAAAGAGTTTTCGAGTATAGAAGTACCGTCAGAAGATGGTAAGGAACTCACATCTTCGTAGCTGCATGTGTGCACAGACGGTGGGTGCAAGCCAGACGCGGTGAGGGAGCTACGACCTTAATGTATTAACGGTAATATAGCCTTGCAGTACCTTTTTTTTTAAATATATTTGAAGGGCTTTGTCGCTTAGCGATGATATCGCCTAATAGAGAGACAACTGTGTATTACTCTCGTTTCACACAGAACAACTGATTTTTCAAACTTAAAATGTCTCTATTTATCATATATTGCACTTGTAAAATAATATATACACACACATATCAAGAAAAAACACTATTTTTAACACTCATGATATTTTTGATGCCATTTTTGTTTTTGATCTTTATTTCTTAGCATTTGACATGCTCCGCCACTTTTTAAAGTACAAATTATTTGTGAAAAAGGAAAAAGAGATTTTTTGTACTAGCGGGAATCGAACCAATAATTTGTACTTTAAAAAGTGGCGGAGCATGTCAAATGCTAAGAAATATAGATCAAAAATGTTTAGAAAATCGCGCCATCAAATAGTATGAATTTTAATTGCAAAATTAAACTTACTATATTGGTTTAATGCATGTATATGCTTCCGATAGATGGCGTTGGTCGTAAAGACAAAATGTGATAAGTAGATTGAGATGATCGAAAGATCTGTACTATAGCTCAGTGGTTCAGAGCACTTCCCCGGATTGGAAAAGGCGCGGGTTCGATTCCCGCTAGTACAAAAAATCTCTTTTTCCTTATTCAAAAATAATTTGTGCCATTTTTGTTATTTAAACTAGTTAAAAAACTGTTTAAAAAAGTTCTGTCTTGGACGTCTGTTTGTTGTAGGTAATGTATGTTGACACGATAACGACTGACATACTTTACTAATCGAGTATTTTTTTTCTTTTATGATAGGTACAGTATAACTACGAATTAGAGCCCTATCACTTTTCACGGTCTGATTCGATTTGGTTTAATTATTATTAAATAAACAAAAAAATAGTGAATATTTACGCTCGACGCGACACTAAAACCAGTGCTATCCTTATTTCGTGACAACTATTTCTATATACCAATATAGAAGAACTTCTTAAAATTAGCGCTATCTATGTGATTTATTGAAAACTACTTAGCAAGACCAATACATTATCAGTTACTTATCAAATAATCAATTTTATTGTGAAAAATGAAGATTATGAGGCGTGCACTTTTGGATTTTCCAATTTATTTTAAATATTTAACAGCAAGCATGAACTTTTAAAAGCTTTACGTAAACGATGAGCACTTTTTCCTTATCAGTGTTAAAGATCACAGTCAAATAATTCAATTGACAACAAAGCTTTATATATAAATTTATACAAATATATTTACTTGCCCTGTATAATAATTTCACAAAATACTAATTCAGTGTCTCGTAAAATTAAACGTGTCGTAATAAACTGAACGAATGTCAAGCTTTTGATACAAAATTACATTTGCGTTTTATACCACTCATCTTGCTTTAAAAATACGACTTATTTTCATAAAATTTTGTTAAAGCAATGTCAAGCCCAAGGCCAAATGAAACTGAGCCAAAACGTGTCCATTGCCGCAATTAATCGTATGTTATGATGACAAAATGGAATTTAGACCTTATATTTTTAAAGTCTAAGTATTTTTTCAAATAAGGAGTCTTGTAAAATATTTTCTTTTTCTGTTCTACATATAACTGTTCCAGGAATAATCAATTAAAGGCGAAAACAGTTTAGGTGTCTACGTGATCGTACTATACACCTATAATATTTCTGTTTTTTACAACAATCTTGAGACAGAGTTTGGCTAATAGCTAACTATGTAGGAGATATTACAGTGCATAAGTTTGTTCTTAAACACAAGTGCAATTTGTTCCTTCAATCTCTTAGTCCGATGAACGGGGTTCCGACATGACCGCAGATCAGAGGCAGGGCCTACGGCTTTTTCCATTGGCCCACCAATACAGGTGGAGAGACGGCACACGGCGGGTTTATTTAGTGGGTGAGGGCCCCACACTACCCTGTTCGTTGCCCCGAATGACAGGGTGTGCGGATAGGATTTTTTTTCCCGCCTTAACAAAAAAAAGGACTAACGGCGGCTGTACACACTCGTCGCGACACAACGAGAAGGGCCGAAGGCGAGTGTGTACATGGTAGCCTCATCTCGTCTCGGGGCTCTCGCTATGTCTCGGAAGAGTGTCAGTTTTTTGTGCACGAGTCAAAGGTTCTCGGTGAATCTCGCGATGAAAACGAGACCGCGCCTGTACACACTCGTTTGCTTAGTTGCCCGCTAACTGCGTTCGCGTAAAGATGTGCTTTCTGCGTGCGACAAAGATGTGTTCTAACGCTTTTTAGAAGCCTACCAAAGGCAATCACTATTATAGAATCCTAAAAATGTCAGGCACAAGGATAAGCAACTATTACACGACGCTTGGTTAGGGATAAGAAACGATTTTGATATCCCCTTGGAATATTTAAAATAAAAATATATTCCTGTTGAATAGTTAAAAAGTTCTTTTTCGCCATGGTTTAATATATTTTTTGTATGGTAAATGATTATAAAATTACAATAACTAATAAAAAAAATAAACGCCGCAATTGTTTTTTCCACGTTCATCGCGACGGGCATCCGAAGTTCAATTGATACAACGAGCGTGTATATGGTGTGCTCTCGTGTCGAGTTTCTACGAGACGAGAGTGGACGGGAGGTTCACGAGACAAATAGACGAGTGTGTACAGCCGGGGTAACGGTTTTACATGGCTTCCGAGGCATGCAGCAACGTCACTAACTGCCTAACTGTGAGTGAGCTATTGAGAATTTCTTTGACTGAACTTAAATAAGCAATGGTAGAGCCTTGTTTATCCCAGCATGAATACGGCTCGATTGGTGAAGTACCCTTTTTTTTTGTTAAGTCGGGAAAAAATGTCCCTAACCGCACACCCCGTCGTTCGGGGCAACGAACAGGGTAGTGTGGGGCCTTCACCCACTAAAGAAACCCGCCGTGTGCCGTCTCTCCGCCTTTATTGGAGGGCCACTTGAACTATGTTACATTCCTTCGGTAAGTAAGTTCAGTAAGGAAGTACCCTCTCACAAAAGATCAGCGTGTAACAACGGTAGTTACTCCTACCGTTAAGTTTCGTATGGTAAGATTGGTGAGTGAAAGGAGAGGCCTAAACCACCTTTCTATCCTCTCCTTATTATCCTTTCTATCCACCTCCTATCCCTATCCTTGGAGATGGCGACGTGTAAGTATTGCCTTTGGTGTTGCTAGCATCTATAGACTACAGTAACCGCTTACCATTGTACACGTATGGTCGTGTAACCTTATTGGGTGAGTACCAATGAAACTGCAGATGTCCAAAATACGTGCGTTTATTGCAGTAGACAAATCGATACTAAATATATATATATATAAGGTACATGATTTATATACTTATCCATCCATCAGCCTTTTAGCGTCCATTACCATAATCGCCACGCTTTGCAGTCGGGTTGGCGATCGCAGTGGATATTTTTGTACACAGGGCGCTGCTGCCCGGTCCCCCGGTAATCCCTTACGTCGGCTTTTACGACTCCCATAGGAAGAGACGGGGTGGAGCTATTCTTGGTGCCGGCCCCATACTTAACGAGTAATGATACAATATAATGTAGGCACACCATCAAGTGTTTTGCTCAATCCACGTATTCGAATCCGACCATAATTTGAACATCGATGTTGGTTGAATTCTAACATCTCTCATAATAAAAGAGAATATTGAGGTCATAACCCATTACACTGGCTACGTTAAAGTTTATTTTTTTTTATACTACGCGAGCGCATACTGGCGTAGTTGCTATAGTCCACAGACGACAGCGACGCCAGAGGCTATACTCATGCGTCACCACCTCCAAGAAAAGGGATGTATAGTGGAGAGGAGGAATAATAAGATGAGGATGGGAAGAATAATATTAAGGAGAGCACCATACGAACACAACGATAGGAGTAGCTACCATTGTTTCACGCTTATCTTCTGTGAGAGTGTGGTACTTCACCAATCGAATGCTAAACATCCACATTTTTACCCAGTGGTAGTTTTACCAGATAATAGAGCCTGTAGTTGCAGATTAAATGGTTGGTATTTATTTTTTTATTAGTATAAACAAAATAAAATTAAAAAACAAACAATCTAGAATTTTTCCAGACCAAAACAAATGATAAACGTACGAAATCTCAGTAAAGTGGCTCTACATCTTAGATAAAGATTAAAACAGTATAACTGTCTGTGTAGAGACACAATCTCTCGTTTCTACTCGAGTAGTGTCGTTAGACGTAAAACAAATACGCAACACTTTCAGGATAGCAAATAAAGAGACATTAAAAAGTAGAATAAGAATTTCGTAGGGCTGTCACTGAATGTGCATTTGCATTACTTACTTATCTGCTGAATATATTAAATTTACAGAATAGCGTTTACAGTCCTACACTTGGATTACTGGAACTATTGGTAATTAGGGTGATGATGCGCCTGCGCGATAAAGCGTCACAAAAACAAGTGCGAAAGTAAAAAAACGTACTATAAAAGCTTAAAATCTATTGTAAATACAGCACTTTTTCATGAAAAAGCTGCCTATTTTAAGCATAATATAAATAATAAAATTAATAATCCACAACTATTGTGGAAAAATTTAAAGTCCATCTTAGTTCATAAAACAAAAACAGAGTTACCTTCCCATTTTAATGACCCAAATGTCATAAATATACACTTTCCCAATGTACCAGGGCTTTCTAAAGTCTCAACATCACAACACACATATTTTGAGACCCACAAATTTTGTGATGCGATATTTCGTCTTGAAGAAGTCAGTCTTGACCAGATTATGAACGTAATGAACAGCCTAAAATCAAATGCTGAAGGATGTGACCTCATCAGTTTAGACAAGGTAATTATGACACTTCCTTCCACTATAGACACTATAAAGAGCCTGGTAAATATGTCCATCATAACTTTTATGGTACCAGATGTTTGGAAGATTGCTGTTGTTCATCCGATGCCTAAGGTCCTACATCCTTTAGGTCTTAAAGATCTAAGGCCTATAAGTATATTACCATGTATATCAAAGATCATGGAGAAGGTGGTTTGTAATCAGCTGGTCAGTTACATTGAGAAAAATAATATTTTACCGGAGACACAATCTGGTTTTCGGAAAGAGCGGAGCACTGTGACAGCTATGCTTGACATTACTGATAATATACTATGCTCCCAAGTTGAGGGTCTCTGCACGCTACTTGTTTTACTGGATTTTTCAAGGGCTTTTGACTCTATTGTTGTAAATCTTTTGCTTTCTAAATTATCCTTCTATGGTTATCATGCAGACACCATAAAATGGTTCAAAAGTTATTTAAGTAACCGTTTCCAGTACGTTAGGCTTAACAATAATGGTCAAACTTCAATGACCTCTGAAAAACTACCTATGATTACAGGAGTTCCTCAGGGCTCAATTTTGGGGCCTATATTGTTTATCATCTATACTGCTGATATAACTAGGCATGTCGGGCACTATAAATTTTACATCTATGAAAATTATTTGCAGGTGTACATATCTTTTAAGCCATCTGAAATTGACAATGCAATACAGAAATTAAATGAGAATCTGGCTAGCATTGCTGATTGGTCCGCCAATAATTCCTTGCTGCTTAACCCAAACAAAAGTAAATATATAGTTTTTGGTAGTAGGCAGCAACGTGATAAATTGTCCCAGACAGCAAATGTAGTAATACAGGGAGATCCCATAGAGCAGGTATATGAGTCACATAGTCTGGGATTATATATAGACAGTGACCTACATTATTAAAAACATGTAGCAGAAGTGGTTAAAAATTGTTTCTATTGGCTCAAGGTGTTATATAAAATGAGACCATTTATACAAGAAAATCGCGTATTTAATTAGTTGAAAGCCTAACTCTATCCAAGTTTAATTATATGGATGCCGTTGCTGGCCCTCGCATGCTAAAAAGAACGCAGAGGCTAGTACAGCATGTACAAAACGCCTGTGCCCGTTTTTGTTTCCAAATTACACCTAGAGCTCATGTTACTCCATTTCTGAACAAGCACACCATTTTAAAAATGAAGCATAGGCGTAAACTCCACTTAGCTTGTCTCCTTTTTGGAGTCTTGAAGTACAAATCTCCAACTTATCTGTATAAAAAATTATCTTGGCTATCTTCAAGTAGATCTTGTGGACCTAGGTCATGTGCAGGCCAGCTTTCCACAGGGTGTCATCGTTCTACTGCTTTTAGAGGTAGTTTTCGTTATAATGTCACCAAATGCTGGAATAACATCCCACCGCCTATAAGGAAGCCGAAAAGCGCACATTCTTTTAAAATTAAATTAAAAAAGTTTTTACTTGAGCATCAGCAACAACAAGAATTACTTACACATGACACCAGAGCCATCTAAGATGGCTCGGCTTATTGAAGTGAAAACTTTATTTAATATTTTCTAATTATACTTTTTGTTGAAGTACATATATTTATTGTTATTTTAATATATTGTTCTATGCTTATTGATGCCAATTATGTTGTAGTATTAGGATATAAAACAGCATTCGATTGAGCATCAAAGGTGTGTGGTCATAAGGAATCTGCAAAGCACTTAGAGTGTTTATTTATACTCTAAGGCAAAGCATAACTAACTTTAGTACACAATTAAAGACAAATTTAGAATAATTTAGTTCTTTTGCAACTCTTATGTAATAATTTATTAATCTCTTTTTTTATGCATATCATATTGGTTGCAAATATCATAGATATGGTATTTTTTGGTATTTTTATTGGTGTTCAATGTTTCATTACTTACTTACCTTTAAGTTTTTATTCCTGTACCCAAAACACATAAAACATGCCTTTACTGAACATAACATAATACATGTATTTTCTTTTCTTAAATTTCAACTTTTTAATTTGTCTCTGTGACGTGTCAACACATGTACTTTTATAACAGGTCTTCAGTAGGTATATACTCTTTGATAACAGGTTTTTGTTTATTTTTTTTTTCTGGCTTACGCTTATTGCAGGCTTTGGCAGAACCATTAGCCTAACATAAGATAGAAATGCAAGTTATATAGTTAGTTGTTTTTTTTATTTATATTTTTCTTTCTGTGGTAGTAGGTATTGAGTATAGATTTAGAGTATAGAAGTGTATTTTAAATTTTGGTAATTTTGTTTTTGTTTGTTATTTTATTATTTTTTAAACAATTTTATATATTCGTTTTATTTTAATTTCTTTTTTAATTTTACTGTTTTATTGTTACATATATTTATAAATATTTTATTGTTTTATGGTTTGCTTCGGTGTGTGATGGATGTCAAAGACGTCCGTGACATCACTAAGATGCCCGAATGGAAGACCAGCGCAGGTCTTGTAACCTGTTTTATGCTGAGTTGGGGTCGCTTTGTAACGCATGTATTTTTGTTCTTCTTCTTCTATGGCTTATATAAATGTACAACTGTTCGTTACAATAAATATTTTCTTTCTTTCTTTCTTTCTTTGTTTCTTTACCCTCGGCTCTTCCGAAGAGAAGAGTCTTTAGGTTATATTGAGATATAACCTAAATAGCAGTAGATACCCGTATTTTCTTTCATTACATATATGAGAAATGAAATGGTGAGCAGCGGCCTTGACAATACTCTCGGTATAGTTGAGTCCATGAGCGACGGTTACCACTTACCATCAGGTAGACCGTGGCTCGTCTGCCATCATTCGCAATTAAAAAAGAGTTATACATATATTTTAGAAGTTAAGTATGGCAACCCTGCAAAGAAGAGAGGCTTGAAGTAAGTAGTCGTGTCTAACTATACTGCAATTATCGAGACATATTTGTTGCTAACTAGTAATCTTTTTTATTTAATTTTGGACTAAGCTACTTTAAATTAAATAAATAAATATTCACGGACATTTTTCACACAACGTCCTCTGGTCCCAAACTAAGCTTAACGCTTGTGCTACGGGTACCAGATTACGGATATAATACATAATATATTACCCCTTTTTTTTTGTAAATACATACATGTAATAGATACAAAACACCCAGACGCAGTACAAATATCTGTGTTCATCACACAGATAATTGTCCTGAGTGGGAATCGAACCCATGACCTCGTGTACGAAAGTCGGTTACACTACCGACTACGCCACGAGGCCCGTCAACTTTGTGTGTTGTGATGATATAGTATAGTTACTACTATACTAGTGTCAGTTTGTAAACACCATTGTTCACGGATTGACAAATTCAAATTCAAATTCAAATTCAAAAATATCTTTATTTCATAGGCCTATTCAATAGCACTTAAAATCGTCAACACGAGCGCCTGAGGCGAGTGCATCCGCAATAACAAAGTGGCGATTGCAATCGCCACAAGCGGCCGGATTCCGAAGTAAAGCCTTTCATGAGAAGAACCCGGCAAGAAACTCATGGGCCACTTTTTTAAATTGCCAATTTATTAAAATTTAATATAATCTTTATAACTAAAATGACATTATATCATACAAAACAATTTTGAAAAATAATGAATGAGGAGCAGCTCAAGCCCATTTTGTTTTGTCCTGAAGATAATCCGAAACAGTGTAATAACCTTGATTACAAAGTCTAATTTTTATGGCTTTCTTAAACTTATTTAGTGGCATGTTTCGGACATTTTCAGGAATCTTATTGTAAAAGCATATACATTGCCCCATAAAAGATCTACTAATTCTGTGGAGACGAGTGCTGTGTGCAATAAGATTGCCTTTGTTCCTAGTATTAATGTGATGAACATCGCTATACTTATCAAAACATCCGATGTTTTTCTTGACATACAACAGATTTTCGTATATAAATTGAGACACAACAGTTAGAATATTCATTTCTTTGAATTTCTGTCTAAGGGAAACTCTCGGGCCCAGATTATAGATTGCACGAACAGCCCTTTTCTGAAGTACAAATATGGAATTTAAATCGGCAGAACATCCCCATAGCAGTATGCCATAGGACATAATACTATGAAAATAACTGAAATAAACTATTCTAGCCGTTTCAACATCAGTCAATAATCTAATTTTTTACCGCATATGCCGCTGAGCTTAACCTACCTGACAATTTTTTAATATGGGGGCCCCATTGGAGTTTGTTATCTATAGTGATACCTAGGAAAACCGTGGACTCCACAAGGTCCAGTTTAACGCCATTCAATTGTACATTGGTTTCTACATGCCTTACATTGACATGAGTTATAAGTAAGAAACAGAAATAACATGAGTTATAAGTAAGAAAAGGTGAGACTGTACTTAATTTTTACTGCACAGATGGAGGAGTAGTTTGGATACCGGCCTCCCGCCCTATTGTGGGTTCGATTCCCACACAGGATAACCCTTGTGTGATCCAATGGTTGTTGTGAGTCTGGGTGTACTTTGTGTCCGTGAAATTGTATGTATGTAGTCCCCCGCGATACAAGTATTCCTTAGTGCAGGGTATTTAAAAAGAAAAAGTAAAACGTGGAAGACAACTGTTTAAGGCTTGTTTAAGTTTATGCTATTAATAGAACAGTTGCTTGATTTTTAAACTGTTTTTTGGAAAGATCGAATATGTCACGTATCATCCATCCATCCATCCATCAGCCTTTTAACGTCCACTGCTGGACATAGGCCTCCCCAAGAATGGGGGATAGTGCCGTAATCGCCACGCTTGGCAGACGGGTTGGCGATCACAGTGGATGTTGTTAATACTCGAAGGAGTGCTGCTGCCCACTCCCTCGATATTCCCTTAGTCGGCTCTTACGACTCCCATGGGTGTAGAGGGGTGGGTCAATTCTAAAGCCGGCCCCACACGGCTACTATTATTAATAGGGAAGCCGATATTGATATCATCAATGTCCTACGTATTTTTAATAATGTATGTATGTTAATCTGATCGTTTGTATGATGCGG
This sequence comes from Leucoma salicis, assembly GCA_948253155.1. NCBI lineage: Eukaryota > Metazoa > Arthropoda > Insecta > Lepidoptera > Erebidae > Leucoma > Leucoma salicis. The sequence continues at coordinate 2,379,227 of OX411820.1, read as the reverse complement.
GTGGACGTACGGAATGGTTGAAAATGAAAAAAAATATTTAATCGAGCGCGTCAGATTGTCTAAGTTGATGTTAAGTGAACCTAAAAAAAGCTCTCATTCAATAATCTGACGATTTCGATGTGACGCAAACTCGCGGTCATTAATATAATGTGCAAAAAAAAAACGCCATTTTGAAATACTCAAGCGCGTCAGATTAAGAATTATATGGTTCATCTTTATGTCCTAGACGTGCTGTCTCATAATCTGACGATTACCTAGAGGGATTCGCCTAATCTGACAACTTAAAAATTTTTTTTTTTAATAATTGTACTTAATTAATTGGACAGCGCAGGAAATAGCATGCAAATAAAAAAGTGTATGTTTTTTAAGTAGAATACTTGTATTTATAAGAAAATAACAAAAAAAAAATCGAAAAAAAATATTTTTTTTATATTTAATTAATTAATTAATCATGATCTTCATCCGTAGAAACATCTTCCTCTTCTGGCTCGATTTTATCCTCAGATTGCGTATCTGTAACAAGAAATCATTAAAATATTTAACAATATTTTTTTGTTATGAATAACGTGTTTTTTTAATTAATGGAGAAAAGATATACCTGATTCTGGACTATCCTCAAGAATATCAGGATTTATGACTACATTTTCATACGCTTTCGGCAATTGATCACCTGCAAACTAGATCATTTTGAACTTTCCGTCGACAACGAATTTCTGTTACTTCGGCTTGTGGAAATCGTCAGATTATATATTTTTCGTTATCCTTGAATTATTTCCTACAAAATAAAAATAAAAATAGCCACGCTCGAGAATGTCAAGATATCTTTTTTTTTTTGCAGCTTTGTAACCTTCCCACTCCCTTTCGTCACGCTAAAATCGTCAGATTTTCAAAATATATTCTTATTAGCTCATAATCTACCCACCTTATCTTAATCAGACGCGCTTTAATATTTCTGACCATCGATTTTTTTTTACTAATCTGATGGGCTGCCCTAGACGCACGTCACTATATAGAAGGCTCATATATGGTACAGGTACTCAGCAGGATGCAAGGTATCCTCCCTTATGTTAATCTGCCGCGCTCGAGTAAATCCCAAACTTCCTTCTGCGGCTCCCCTACTATATAAAGATATAACAGAGCTGTGTCTGTACATTTAAGATATTTGAGAAAAAATTACAAATGATGCTATGACTGAATTAGGCTACATGGACGTGTCTAAACAAAAAACTATTTTTTTAGATTTTTTGTCTGTTTGTTTGTTCGGACTTCACACAAAAACTACTAAACGGATTTTGATGCAACTTTTTTATTTGAGAGCTCTTGATTCGACTTAGAACTGGTATTCATTTTATCCCATGGCATCCATCAGCCTTTCAACGTCCACTGCTGGGCATAGGCCTCCCCAAGAGAACACCACAACGAGCGGTCTCGTCACGGGGAATAAATGCCGCAATCGCCACTGGTATTCCCTCAGTCGGCTCTTACGACTCCCGTGGGTAGAGAGGGGTGGGACAATTCTAAATCCGACCCTACACGGCCAATTTATCCCACTACTACATCGAAAACCTGAGATATAACCTAAAAACTAGCTTTTGGCTGCGGCGGAGCCGCGGGCAAAGACTAGCATATCTATAAAATATATTATCTATAATAACGACGTAGTGGTGCCGAACCCCAGCATTAATCCTTCAGGTACCTGTATGGAACGTAAGTAGGTACTACAAGGTATTGACTAAATAAAAAATGTTCTATTTTATAATGCAACAAAATTCAAGTACCATTTTCATTTTATGTAACTAATTTCAACCCGTATTCCCAGCACATCCAATGCTCATTAACGTAGTAGCGAGTCTGATAGTTGTTAGCGGCCTGATGTTTGTTGTTTTTTTTACACCAGTGGCAAAGAAGCACGCGGCCTCAGGCGCTCTCACTCACCATACGAACACAATGATAGCAGTACCTGCAGGTAGTACTTGCCTGATCAAGCCGGCTCCATTCATACTGGGACAAGCAAGGTTCTACGCTTAGAAAATAACATAAACTAAATTCACGATAATTTCAATTGAAACTAGGGTCTATTAATACAAGTGTCACCACTCCATTCTTAAGCACGTGTGTCTTCCGAGGCAACTAAGGGAAGTCAGCAAATATCATACATAGTATTACCTACTGGTGTTAGGGTTGGGTACAAAGTGGGAGTAGGACTACTTGTTATCGGACCCGAGCGGATCGCTACCACCATCTCCAGTGTGACCGATCGTAAAGTTCTTCGGTGTTTTGTCGTGGTATTCATTTCATTGGAAACCAGCTAATAACGTAAAGTAGATGGCGTCCCGTTTTGATTCGATTCTAAAAAATAAATGGCCACGTTATCCTTGAATCACGATAAAAAGTATCCTATATATTAATAAGTATATAAAATATCTGTGTGACAAATCAATTCCGTTTTTAGGCGTACTAATTAACCAACAGACAAAGTTTGTAATTTTACATTTGTAATCTTAGTAGGATTAATGCATTCAGTTATTATGTATTTGTAGTAATATGAAAAGTACTACAGTGACTCATGTTAGTGACTAACACAGCTTACGTTAAACATTATACGCAGTAAGTATAGAAATTATAAAATTGGGTCGTACTTTGAATCTCCAATAAATTTATTTTGGTTCTGTATATTATTTTATTTAACGTGCTCACCTTACTCCCAAAGGGGTAGGCAGAAACAATTGATTACGACGTCACGTCACAGTCACGAGCAGGATTTGAATCTGCAACTCCTGGAATACCGTTCTTTTTGCCAATTCAGCCGTCATCTAAGACATTAAGAATGAATGTGTTATCGAAATTCACAGTCCCGAGCAATTGTCACGATTGCTGAATTGGCAAAGCATCCGGAAAAGTTCTTTCATTTCATATCTGTGAAATTAAATGTTGCGCAGCGGCTTGATAATACTCTTGGTATAGGTGAGTCCATGAGCGACGGTTACCACTTACCATCGCGTGGATCGTGGCTAAAAAAAACAGAACCTATTCCAGGAGACGCAGAATCAAATCCTGCTCGTGACTGTTATTTCCGATTCCACATTTTCGCACTTTGTGTTACTTTATGTGGCTAAGCATGTCAAATGCTTAAAGAAATATAGTCCGTGTGATGACGGACTAAGAATATAGGTGTCACCACCCCATTCTTTCCCACGGGTGTCTTATGAGGCGACTAAGGGAAGTAAGCAATTATCTCCCATTGAATTACTGGTTGTAGGGCTGGTTACTAAGTGGGAGTACTCACTTGGTAGTCTCGACTCGGGCCCGAACGGGTTGGTACCACCATCTCCCGTGAGACCGACCATGAAGCACATCGTTGCGTTTTAGCTGTAGCAGGAGATAGCCGTTTATTGTTTCATTTCATATATGTGAAATGAAATGGTGAGCAGCGGCTTGACAATACTCTCGGTATAGTTGAGTCCATGAGTGACGGTTACCATTTACCATCAGATGGGTCGTGGCTCATCTGCCACTCCATGCAATAAAAAAAATACATAAAAATATCAAAATATGTGCTCTAATTTTTTTTTAGTATTTGTTTGTTTCGTGGTGGATATAGCCAAAGTGCTGCTTACCATAATTTGAAAACTATTGCGTACTCCATGAAAGGTACTTACCAGTTAAAACCAAATAGGCTGCGATCTTTTAGTAGCGATGGTAGCTTTGCGATTACTAGGATGGTAGACAACCATTGCTAGTAACATTTTTTACCACATACTCAGGCTGCTAGATTCAGAAAAAGAATCTTCTTGAGCCTCATTCATCATCCATCACGACACAACGAGCGATCTTGTGTTGACTGTATCCAACGGCTCCCTGCAGCTTTGACCAGATCGTCGATGCATCTGATGGGCGGTCGTCCTACGCTTCAACATCCGATATGAAGACGTCACTCCAGAAGCTTTTTTCCCCAATGATTGTCGGTTCATCGAATGGCTTGCTCATTGCCACTTCAGCATACCAACCCAGCTTGCTATATCAGTCACTCCCATTCTCTCACAGATCTCTGCATTACGTATTCGATCACGTAGATAAATACCGATTATAGGTTTTAAAAAACCAGATTACAGTTCCGAATGGAAAACAAAGAAATGACTTACCAATTCTTCATACAATTAGTATGATGTTATTCAAATTGAACCCTAATAAGTTAGTCTGTCTGAACAATAACTCGGTAATTGCCGGCCCATAATTAACAGTCAAATGATTCACCACTTTCATAGTTCTTTGTTTCATAAAGATATAAGTGCGACACGGAAGGGCTTAGTACTAGATAAAGGAAAATAATGCATGACACGTGACCTTGGTTTGACGAAGAATCCTTTGTTTGAAGAATAAAGAGTTTTCATGCATTTGCATATGTGTATGTAGGAAATTATGTCAAAGCAGCATTTGTTCTGTATGCATTTGCGTATTCGATGCGGGTCTCGTGGAAGTCGGTTTTATTTTTTGCAATCCGTCATTGTCCTCATCTGGGGCAAGACCTCCTTCGAATGAAAAGACTACAAACCTTTCTCAAGTAGGAAAACTTCATGGCTTCTCATTCATTGATTGTGATCACACAAATGATAATTGACATTATATTTTTTAACCTCTTATTCCTTAGGAACGCAATAGATATTTGTAATTATCATCGGAATGGCGGTGACGTGGTTTGCCATCCGTCGCGTCCCGTTCCCTCATTGGCAAAAGTAGGCAGCAGACGGCCGCTTTATGTTTTGTGTATTTTGTTCATAATAATATTTTTTACATATTTTTACAACTGTTTCGGTAGACCAGCAGTAGTGTATGCGACTATGGAGCAAGTCTTGGCTTCAATTCCCCAGCTGAGCCAGTAAAAAGTTTATAAGGTTTGTCAAGTTCTTCTCAATACCAGCTCGGAGTTAGGAATTTGGGTGGTATCCTCGGAAGCCCGGAGCCGTTGTTCCTGTGCCTGATCTGCCTCTGGTCGTGTCAATATGCCCTCCCATCTGACAATGAGAGTGACAGAACAGAGAGTGTACTTGTGTTTGTTGATACTGGCTGAGGTGATCGAAATTAGGGTCTGGAGATCATTATTCTTATTACATACACATACTAGCCTTTGCCCGCGACTCCACCGCATCGAAAAGCTATTTTTTTAGGTTATATCTTAGGTGCCCGATACAGTAGCGGAATAAAATGTATACCAGTTTTTAAATCTAATCAAGAGCTATCAAATAAAGTTACATCAAAATCCGATCAGTAGTTTTTGCGTGTTGCGCGAACGAACAAGCAGATAAACAGACAAACCGACAAACAGACTAACAGACAAAAAATCTAAACAAAATTGTTTTGTATTCAGAAATACCTATAATAATATCGCCTAATAGAGTCATTTTTTCTGAACTATCTTAAATGTTCAGACACAGCTCTGTTACAGCTTTATAATAGTTAGGATTTTTGCAAATAAATAGTCATATTTTTGATCTATATTTTTTAGCATTTGACGTGCTCCGCTACTTTTTAAAGTACAAATTATTTATGAATAAGGAAAAAGAGATTTTTAGTACGAGCGGGTTGGTCGTAAAGACAAATGTGATAAAGAAATTGGGATGTCCGAATAGGTCAGTACGATAGCTCAGTAGCTTATAGCACTTCCCCGAATCGGAAAAGACAAGGGTTCGTTTCCCGCTCGTACTAAAAATCTATTTTCCTTATTCACAAATAATTTGTACTTTAAATAGCTATATATTACAACTAGTGCTAAGAAATAAAATATTATCTAACTTTAAACATATAAATCTCCTGAATGAAAAAATAACCAAACAAACCGTGTGTTAACTCAACAATTGTATTTGATATATGACCTTCGAATAATTTATCAGTCTGGACATAGTATAACAGTATTTTTTTTGTTTTTCAGTTGCGAAAATAAATCCTTTGAATATAAAATATTATTATTTCTAAGAAATCGCAGTTAAAGCTAAAGGTTAATTTTAACGCAATTAGGTTTACTTGCAATACGATTCTTTATTAAACGAACAAGAATTATCATACTTACACCTTGTAAAATATGAGGGACAGTATATTTTAGACGTTCTTTGTAACCGAATAAGACAAAAAAAATATGTTTGTAGCAGTGTATGTACACACTGTCCGTGTGGTGACGGACTAAGAATACAAGTGTCACCACCCCATCCTTTCCCGCGGGTGTCGTAGATGCTAACTAAGGGAAGTTAGCAATTATCACCCACTGCATTACTGGTAGGGTTGGGTACCAAGTGGGAGTAGTCACTTGCTAGCGGGCCCAAACGGGTCAGTACCACCATCTCCTGTGTGACCGGTCATGAAGCACGTCAGTGTGTTTTGGCTCTAGCAGAAGATAGCTGTTTATTAATGGTGCGCAGCGGTTTGACAATACTCTCGGTATAGTCCATGAACGACAGTTACCACTTACCTTATGAATGTTAAGGAAGCGAGAGATGTAGGTATACCGGAAACAAAGCTTCTTGGCCCTCTGTTCTCTCTGCCTACCCTGTAAAGGAGATAGTGTGATGATAAGTAAGTATTACACAAATTATTAACGACTATTCTAAAACCTAATTGAAAGTATGACAATCTCAGCTCAAGTTTATTGCTCGAACTCCTTCCCAGGTGGCCGACCTACTACCACCGAAGGAATGTAACATGGTTCCAGTGGCCCGCCAATAAAGGCGGAGAGACGGAACACAGCGGGTTTCTTTAGTGGGTGAGGGCCCCACAATACCCTGTTCGTTGCCAAAAAAAAAAGGTGGCCGACCTCCCTCTCATGATTATGGGATTATGGGTTGTTTCAAATGTCTTCAATGTACAGACACATCTCTGTTACAGCTTTATAATAGTACAAATATTTTTGTAATATTATTTCCATCACTTTTTACAACCCTTTTCCATCCCCCTATAGAGCACGGGTCTTTTCTTATAATGAGAGGGACTTGGGCCGTTCCACCACGCTATTCCCCGTGCGGGTTGGTAGACTTCACGAGCCGTCGAGAAAATGACTCAGGCAGGTTTCCTCAGGATGTTTTCCTTTACCAAGCTGTAATAATTAGTAAACAAATACAATTTCGGAAAACTCCAAACGTCAGAAGTGTCGAGGTCTGGCCCTCAGACTGGGGATCGAGCTTGATACCACAGTCGTCTTGTTTTCCTTGGTTTTAATGCTAGCACTCTAAACCTCACTACGTAGTACAATATATGTTATATGCGAGAAATACCTGTTAACAATACAAATTATTGTTAACAACAGGTATTCCTTGCATAATAAAATCTAATAATCTGGATGAACTCGGTGGCGGAGGAAACTGGCGAAATCGCAGGCAGAAGCTAGTACATAATATTGAATAGGCGTGGGGCCGTATTGCCAATGGGCTATGCCTATTAAAAAAGAAAACATTGTAATTAAACATATTAAACAGACACGCCTGTATTCCCCGAACGGGTAGGCAGAGGTGTACGTACCTATTACACACTCACAGTTTGCCAGCTATGTTTGAGTCCCAGGTAATAGGGGGCGAGCCTATTGCCATCTACCGGGTACATTTCCAAACTCCGGGTTGCTACTGAGAATTTTTCTTTTTACGAATAAGCTCAATAACATTGCCCCACCCGGGGATCAAGCCCGAGACCTCATGATCAGCAGTCGCTCACACTACCGCTGCACCACGGAGGAAGTTAAACATTTATTAATAAATAATTAAATACATGTTTTAGAGCTCAATAAGTGAGCTAATAAATAAAGGCATTTACATATAAATCATACATATACCGTGTTCGGTTCATAATGACGTTGGAGTAAGTGAGGTGTGTAACAGGTCGTCTGGACATCGCCGGGTTGAATGGCTAGTGTAGGCGGGTCACTCACACCCGACAGACAAACATACGGCTTGAATAGACGGTTGATGTGTTGGCTGATTTGTTGGGAGACGTTGTAGTGATAATAAATTTATTTGAATACTGAAATATCTACGCGTTAGTATCGGACATGGTTTTGTAAGCCATGTCCGATACTGACGCGTACATAGATATATAAAAATACATAGATACAAGAATTATGAGTTCGTTTACACTTACTATTTTCATAATAAAGAGCAGAAAATATCATTGCGTTTTTATTTAAAATGTTTAATAATATTGAACATTTTGTGGAATCGTAATAAAAAAAAACAATTTTACTGGTTTTCTATGATCAAAAATGAGGCAATCTATAGTAACTTCTAGCAAACATCCTAGAAGTTACTATAGATTACCTTGTTTTTGACCTTAACTATAAAAACATCCTTGTATTGCAGAAAACTATCGACGCAATTCAATCAACGAACATTTTTCAGATTTTATTAATTAATTTGTTTGTTATGCTTTCACGACATTACCGATCATCGTGAAACACAGTCTACCACTAAATCAGAAATGACCCAACTTAAAAAAAATCTACTATTCGAATTGGGAGAAGCGAGTCTTTTTTATTTTTTTTTATTTTATGTCCTACCGCACACCCCGCTGCCCGGGGAGACAACGGGGTAACGTGGGGCTCTCACCCACTAAAAACCCACCGTGCGCCCTCACCCGCCCTTGCTACGGCGGATCACGGGAACCGCGTCGTTTCTCCGCGATCCGCAGGCGGCAGCCCCTACGGGCACCCTCTCTTGTGCGACGCCCCGCGCACTTGGGCGTCACACCTTCGCGGTAGGCTTCTGCGGACGGCAGGGTACTCCCCGACCCCATCGTCCGCAGCCTCGGCTAGGGTGGCATCAGACGCAGGTAAGCGCGCGCACGCCTCGCACGCAGTCCTCGCCGCAGTGGTGACAGCCTGGGGTCGTTTACCTCCTAGCGATCGTGTGCAGGTATTTGCCGAAGCAACCGTGCCCCGACAAAACCTGCACCAACCGGAAGGTGAGGACCCCGTGCTGCCGCCCTGCCCATTCTTCCAAGATCGGCTGGAGCGCCCCCACGGTCCAGAGACCAGCCCGGGGCGTCTCCAGCCGAGACCTCCACTTTAGGACGGTGGCGCGGCGGACATCTTCCCGCCACGCTGAGATTGCGCTTGGCGAGGGGCGGCTGCCCCCCGCCCGCGCCGTCGACGCCCGCCGATAAACGTCGGCGAGCACTTCCGCCTCCAGATCCCACGGGGGGGTTCCGGCCAACGCGCAGGCTGCATCGCACGAGACCGTGCGGTACCCGCGTATTGCCCTGACCGCTACGACCCTCTGTGGATGCCACAGAAGGGCCCTATTCCGAGCGGCCAGGGACTCCGACCACACGGGCGCGCCGTACAGTGCCATTGACCGTACTACCCCCGCGTAGAGTCATCGACACGCGAGACTCGGTCCACCCAAATTCGGCATCAGTCGCCCGAGGGCGGACGCCGTGCCGACGGGCTTTGGCGCAAGACGGCGGAAGTGGGAGAAACGAGTCTAGCCTAACCCTTTAAACTCTTCCCTATTCCAGGATAAGAATATCATGTAATAAGGTACCGAACATCTTTTGTTTCCTAAGCTCTACGCACGTGTGTCACATAACCACCCGCCAAAACTGCCAGACAGACAAATGAATTCACAAGTTGTGAAACTTGTGCCGAGTTTTGCGATAAACTCGCATCTTCTCTTGTTGTGGAGTACCTATGTCACTCGCAATAACTTTATCAATCAACTAGTTTTAGAAGTATCACTTAAAGTACTAGTATTGGATTTTATCCTTGTCCTAGAACATTCTATGCTGACATACATGCCTAATGGTTTAGACAACAAGCTAGTTTTTATATGTTAAGGGATGGAATTATAGTCTGTAATAATATTAATATTGGGTGCAGATTTCCTTCGCAGCTGTATAAAAGTCTACTCTGTCTACACCGGTAATCAAGGCGTACTTCTTTAGCTTTATTGAATTTCCAGAAACTACTTTTAGGAGTCCTTAAGAATGGAATAAGATTAATAATACTGACGATTAGGAATAGTTTAAACGGATCGGTCTAAACCATTGCTCGAATTGCGGTGCAGTTTCGATTCAAAGTATAATTATTCTTGGTGTCCACAAATTGATGTTCTGAGTTTTGCTGTTCTATGTTTATATAAGGGTTTGTGTAAAAGGCAGGCTGGTTTTTTTAACTTTGCCACCGAAGGAATGTAACATAGTTTCAGTGGCCGCCAATAAAGGCGGCGAGACGGCACACGGCGGGTTCCTTTAGTGGGTGAAGGCCCCACACTACCCTGTTTGTTGCCCCGAACGACGGGTGTGCGGATAGGAACATTATTTACCGGCTTAAAAAAAATATGTTGGCAACTTTACCATCAAAGTAATGTCACACAGTTCCAGTAGTCCGCCAGTACAGACCGAGACTTCGTTGCTTTTTTTTTTTCAATCGTCTATCTGTCCCGCTATTGGGTACGGGTCTGCTCTCATAATTAGAGGGATTTGGTTACATACGCCACCACGCTAGCCCAATGCAGGTTGGCAGACTTCACAAGTCGAGAAAATCTCTTGGAAATGCAAGCTCTATCACGATTTTTTCAACCGAATAGTGGTAATTTTAAAACAAATACATAGGTACATATTCTCGACTCTCGAAAAGTCAGAGGTTTTTTTTTTTGTTAAAGCGGATAAAAAATTTCCTAACCGCACACCCCAGCGTTTGGGGCAACGAACAGGGTAGTGTGGGCCCCTCACCCACTAAGTAAACCCACCGTGTGCCGTCTCTCCACCTATATTGGCGGGAACCATATTACATTCCTTCAGTGGTAGGTGTATGGCGTGACCTAGTAATGGGGATTGAAATCGATACCCTTATCTTTACGGTTCTTGGTTTTACCACTAAGCCATTATTGATTTCATTGGCTGATCTCAAATCATAAATGTCAAATCGCACTTCGTTAGCCCAGCACGAGTAATTGTATGAAGTCCTCAAAACGAGAATACTAAACACAATTATATTGTCATATAGAACGATGTTATCATATTATATTTAAGCTTTAAAAGATAACAGCTCGGCGGTGAGGTATTTACGTACGCGGTAATTTGCTAGATGTGGTTTTGACAGACTCATTTTTTTTTTACCATCCGAATATGTGACGCTTTTGTGCAATAGGCCTAAGCATTACTTAGATGTTGCCAAATAGATATACAGTCAAATAGTAATCCTTGTTCTATCGAGAAAAAAATACTGTAATAGTCTATATAGGCGTGTCTAAACACAAAACGTTTTTTTTTAGATTTTTTGTCTGTTTGTTTGTTTGCGCATCACGCAAAAACTACTAAACGGATTTTGATGCAACTTATTTTATTTGACAGCTCTTGATTTGACTTAAAAACTGGTATACATTTTATCCCGCTACTATATTGGGAACCTGAGATATAACCTAAAAAGTAGCTTTTGGCTGCGGCGGAGCCGCGGGCAAAGGCATGAAATAAAATTATGTTTATGGAATCTATCGCGTTTACTTGATTGTTCTGAAATATGATGATCTCAGTCCACTCGTGACCAAGAATGCTGTAATGTATTCGAAACGTCGGGATAGTAGAGAATCAAGTAAACGCGATATATTCTGTAAACGTAGTTTTATTTCATAAGCAGTGTATTTTTATTATGCAGTGATAATCTATGGACAAAACAAGTACCTACATGACTTTGTAAAGTCAGAGGCACGTTGCTTAATCGCAACTTCTAGATGTTAAGTGTTGATAAGTGTCATTAATATCATTTGGCAGGTGATTTATCGTAATAATGCCGAGATTTATAATAAAATTATGTTGTGTAGTTTCAAAGGAGAAGCATACGAATTTGAATATCGTTGACTTAATATCAGCACAAATTTATCAAGGATTTAATGTCAACGTCTTAGAATATTCTTTGTTCCAAATAATAATATATGATATCGCGAAAAAATGTCATTCAACGCCATTGTTAAAACCAACTCATAAATACGTAATTTTTCAAATTGCGTAATTCGAAATAAAGATGTTATCATCATATAATTATTACTCAAGAAATAATAACCAAGTATAAATCTGATGAAAACAGAGCTTGTTCTACCACAGACGAGAAGGCAAACTTAATATGACAGGGACTGACTACTCTTTTATGGAACATTTCATCCATCCATCGATCTTCAATCGTCCACTGCTGGACATAGGCCTCTCTAATAGAACTGTGACTGCCTGTGACTTTGACCCAGTCCTCGGCCCACCATAGTGGGAGGCCATCATACGCTGCTCCTTCCGTTGTCACCACTCAAGAACCTTTCTTCCCAACTGCTGTCGGTTCTTTGAGCTATATGATGACGAACATTTATTATTATATATTCTTACAGAAGATGTTCTCCCCTTCGGTAGTCTGGCAAATAAAATAACGCAATCAACCTTATTAAGGTCCTAAAAACCTTTAAATGATGGCCTATTAAAGATATGGACGCGATATTAGTGTTTATATAAATGCAAAACGCTAATATTCATGCTAATGCGTGTCAAAGATTATCCGCATTCATCCATCTTTATTTTCTCACCCCTCCCCCCTTATTAGCCTTGGTCTTCACCTCCCCTCCATTATCCTGAGCTTGTTACGGACTGTATGCTTGTTTGCTTTCAATAAAATATCGTAAATTTGCTTATAAACGCTTCTAAAATCGGAATAATCATTGAACATTATTTAGACCGCATTTCATAGACATCAATTCCGATATTTCACTATAGTGGAGTTATGAATAAAATATCTAATTTACTGTATTTTCATATCAAAGGTGAAGCTCAAAGTCAAACTCTGAACCTTTTATACAGGTACCCCAAATTACCTTGACGTAAAAGGGTCTAATATAATTCAGAAATGTCTCAGTAGACAAAACTAATCTAGATAACTAGTTTATGGTCCTATATTCAAATCCTATTCACGTTGAACGATCTTGACGGTTCAATCCCAGTTGAAACATATTTAGCTTAGCCGGGATGGCTAACGGCAGTTGCATTATTCGATTCGAGTGAAATGTTCAAGTTAGGCAAATGAAATTCGTGAATGCATCTTCTGAATTTAACTTTGTGTGGATATAAGAGGCAGGTATTGAAATGATTGTATCAATGGCATGACGTATTTTCAAACATTTTATCATCAGTTTAGTTTAGTAGTAATTATCCTTTTATTCATTCAATTTGATTGGAAAATAAGGCAGTCATTTCACAAAAATAATATAATGTGTTGGTCCTTTTTTTTTTTTGTTTAGGCGGGAAAAAATTTTCCTAACCGCACACCCTGTCGCTCCTCAGGGGCCCTCACCCACTAAAGAAACCCGCCGTGTGCCGTCTCTCCGCCTTTATTGACAGGCCACTGGAACTATGTTGCATTCCTTCGGTGGTCCGCCGGCGGCTTACCCTTTCGGGTACCCTCATCTGAGCGACGCATCCGCACACGGAGCGTCACACTTTCGCGGAAGGCCTCGCGGGTGGCGGACGTTCCCCGGTCCATCCACCCGCAGCCCCAGCTAGGGCGGCATTAGGCGCAAATATTCACGCCTGCGCCGCCCCAGTCACTGGCGGCGGTTCGGGTCTACGGAAGGATCAGCCTCCCTGGCCCTCTCCACCGCTTCCTTCCGCGAGATGACCTCCTCGCAGAAGGCAGCGACCGCGGCCCAATTCCTGTCGCTGCCAAGCATCGCTCTGACGACGCTCGGCAGCGAGAGGTCCCCCCCTATTGCCGCGACGAGTTCACGGCGCTGCTCGGCCCAAGCCGGGCACGACTCGAGCGTGTGCTGCGCCGTGTCCTCGTCGCAGCCGCAATGGTGAGAGCCCGGAGTCGCTTCCCTCCTTGCGACAATGTGCAGATATCTGCCGAAGCAACCGTGCCCCGACAGCACCTGCACCAGTCGGAAGGTAAGGACTCCGTGCCGTCGCCCTGCCCACTCCTCCAGCACCGGCTGGAGCGCCCCCACGGTCCGAGGACCGGCCCGGGGCGCCTCCAGCCGCGCCCTCCAGTTGGCCATGGCAGCTCGTCGGGCGTCGCCCTGCCACCTCGCCACCTCACGGAAATGTGTTGGTCCTGGATAACGTAGAAAGCTCACACCTTTACAATATGGAACATTATGGCTTGAAATATTGAGACACGGACGGACCACCGGATGGCAAGTGGTAATCGTTTATGAACTCCACCATACTAAGAATAATGCCAATGTGCTTCGGTCGGTACTAACTCGCTCGGGTCCTATAACAATTGAGCAAGGAAAGTAACAAAATAAAACTGCATAGACAGACTACAAAATCTATCAAGTTCTTGTCCGGTTTTTACTTTCACAGTTCAATGATAATTAGTAACAAAAAAAATGAGCCATCACCGGTCGTCTCACAGATGTGAAAACATCGATTTTTTTTCTATCTTCAAATAATGTTCGAGTCTTATATATTTTTATAACTGTTATTGGTTTATTGACTGACACTATACTTACTAGTTAGATGCTTTTGTCAAGAGATGACGTTAATTAAATAAATTGCCAACAGCCAGTTATGACCCTCCCTCCGCATTGGATGTTTTCACATCAAAAATTATATAATTCCAACAAAATGTCGCAGAAGTCTGTTGTGATCCTCGGCCATTCACTACAGTGAAAACGTGAAATAGAAATAGCCACGAGCAAGATTTGAACTGTATTTTTAATTGCAGTTCCTTATGCTATTGTCAAAACGTTTGATGATATATGTATTTCTTTTTTTATGCTACGTGGGTGGCAAACAAGCATACGCATGTAGTATTTTCTATTCCTCATTTTCGCAATGTATTTTACTAACAATAAATTAATTCAGTAATTATCATCTTCAAGGTTTTAGCAAGTATGTGCCTAGGACATCAACAATATCTATTACTACAGGATGACGCGACAACAAAATGTCACTTCCGGCAGCTATACATCCTTGTGAGTTTAATTTTACGAGTCAAATAAACATGACCAAGAGTTTCCGGATTTAACGCGAATATTCCAAGGTTGCTAACACATTCGCAGAGATGCGCTGTTGATATTAATGTACATACGTATTAACTGTGTGCGTTGCATATTTCTACTTCTACACTAGCTTCTTCTCGCGACTTGGTTTGCTGCTGAATTTAGAAATGGGACTAGAAGTATAGAAATGTGTGAGTGTAATATAAAGAAGCGCTATACAGAGTTAAGATTTGGTAGGTACTAAATCGATAATACGCTAGCTAATCAGCAGTCATCGCAATTACAAATAATATTATGTTATATTCCGGGGCAAAGAGTATTTTATGTGTTAATAGAGACAAGACTGCACAGATGGCGGAGTGGTTTAGATACCGGCCATCCATTCCATCCATCAGCCTTTGAACGTCCACTGCTGGACATAGGCCTCCCCAAGAGAACGCCACAACGGGTTCGATTCCCGCTAGTACAAAAAATCTCTTTTTCCTTATTCACAAATAATATGTACTTTAAAAAAAAGTGGCGGAGCATGTCAAATGCTAAGAAATATAGATCAAAAATGTATACAAACGTAGTTACACAAAGTGCGCAGAAGAACCGACGCCAAGTCATCGTTTATAACACTTTTACGAGTGCTATTATAATAAGCGAATAAGTCGACTCATACCGCGGAAGAGATGCGTTCGTATGCTACCCACGCCTCGCGTTAGTGCAGCAAATGACACATTCCAAGTATAGCGCAGTATACCAAGTGACACTTTTCTTTCTAAAAACTTCAAGTACTGTCATAGTTTTCTTGTGAACATTGCATAGCTAGAATGTCAAGCGGGCTTAGAGTACAATTCACAACGTTGCCTTCGAGCCATAAACGTCTTGTCTGTGATTGGCTGAGAGGCCGACCGGTGACGTCATGCCGAAGCGTGATGACAAAAACCCAGAATGTACAATATTTTAAACGAAGACGATGGTCGAACGGTCACGTGACCATTCAAAGGGCTGACGTTTTCCATACAAAAAGCTAGACTGAATTTCGAAAGCGAACAAAGTGAGTCGATGCCGACGGTCACTATTAGGTGATCTCAAGTAGACCACTCAAAGTGCTTCGATTTTACTTTTAATTGGAGCGAAAGCTTACGACTGCGTATTTACTATAGTTTTCTCTATAATTTAAACGTGATTTTATCATTTTATTTTGTTTAGTTTTGGTGTTTGTTGATAAAAATATGTCAATATCTACGGTTAGGTACCTATGATAATAGTTTTAAGTTTTAAAAATAAGTTTATTTTTTTGTGATTCTTACATTTTATTTCACACTACATTGGAGCAAAGATGTCTCAAAGATTATAAATTGAAATATTTTAAATACAAAGTGCTATTTTCCTGTTATCTATTTATATAGCTGATAAGCGTGACTTCATCTGCATTGCTAATAGTAACAGAAAACACACATCACTGAACACGTAGTCCTTATAAAAATCATTGTTTCTTAAAATATTAATAGATTTATATGAAGATAATGTATTTATTTTTTTTTGATAATAGCAGTGTCTTAGAAATGAAACTTAATTCTGGACGAATTTTAATGAATTTCAATATAATTTGTGAATAAGGAAAATGAGTATTTTAGTACGAGCGGGAATCGAACCTGCGTCCCTTCCTTTCCGGGGAAGTGCTCTAATCCATTGAGCTATCGTACCATTTCTAGAAATACTGAATTTCCTCACCACATTTATCTCAACGACCAAAGCCATCTATCGGCAATGCATTTACATGCATTCATCCAATGTAGTAAGTTTAATTTTGCAATTAAAATTCATACTATTTATTACAAAATTTAAAGTACAAGTTATAATTTGTACTTTAAGAGTAGCTGAGCATGTCAAGTGCTAAAATATGGATCAAAAAGAATTTCAATATGTTCTAGTGGCTTATATTCATAAATAGACTCGGTCGATGGTGCTGCATTGTTACAAAACTCATATTATATTTTTTTTGTGCATATGAGCATACAACCACAAAATGCCACCTCTAATCGCCACCATTATACAAATATTAAAAAAAAATGTCTGGAACTACTAATAGCGTCTACTACAGTAAAAGATTACTATACGGCGAGTATCGATTCGATGCATATGTACATGTACATACATGGATTTTATATATTCCAATATTGTATTGATAGTTTGTTGTTAAAGGAACTTGCTAACAGATTGACTTGAACAAATTGTCTAATATCCTCATATCACTTGAACTACTGCTTGGTAACTTTTATGTAACAAAGCATGGATCATTGACTTGTTTGGTTGGCAATGTTAATTTATTAACCAGCCCGCCGGTAGCTATGCTCCTTGCATAAATATAATGACTTATAAAAAGTGTTTAACATCCATCCCGTCATCATAACGACAGGTCGTTATAAATAATTTTTGGTTTTTCTGTCGCGAAATTTATTGTTTAACAGTTTTTTCTTTTGAGGTACACGTCTGATTAATGTTTTGGTTTGCGTAATTCGGAGATTTTCCCCTTTTATGTTCAATTATTGTGAAATGTACATTATTTTTAACTTGTAACTATCTCAGTGTTAGATACGCATTATCTCTAAAAACGAAGAAGTATTGATATTCAGTAAGCGGTGGTTATCATAGCCTATAGACGCTAGCAACACCAGAGGCTCCTTGCGCGTCGCTCTACAAGGTAAAGGTGGAGAGCATAAATGATAAGGTGAGGATATGACGGATACTAAGGACAGCCGAAAAATAGATAAATAAATAAATAACAAGAAGAGGATATTAAAAAGAGGATATCAAGGTTAATAAGGAGAAGATAGGGTTTAGTTTTTTGATTGATAATTAAGGAGACAATGACTACTTTTGTGGTGATAGAGCCTTGCTTGCACTGCCATGAAACTGCCAACCGACTGGGTAGTCCGATTGCATTCGGTGTGCAATTGGAGTGCAGTTTCTACGACTGCATGGTGACAAAATAGCTGCAAGGTCGACGTATCGACGACCAACAGCATTTATACCGTAATAGAACCGCATTATTACCTAGTTCGGGTCCTTCTTTCTTTTTTTGGTGGGAAAAAATGTTCCTAACCACACACCGCGTCGATTGGGGCAATGAACAGGGTAGTGTGAGGCCCTCACTCACTAAAGAAACCGCAGTGTCTCTCCGCCTTTATTGGCGGGCCACAGTAACCTTATTACATTCCTTCAGTGGTACCTAGGTAGTTCGCGTCCTATAATGGAACTATAAGAAACAAAGCCTACAAATATAAAATGTGCTCATAACATTAATTAGTATGATTTTTAAATTATCTAGAAAGCGACACATCGACACCGTTAAGCGTTTATGTCTTATTCTGATAAAATTATGAACGTAATCAAACTCACAATATTCATGCCAGAATTTTTCATGAAGACTCTATTACTAATGAGTTACAGATAAATTTCCTACGCCTAATTATATTAGGAGTGCCACTTCAATATGCTCGTATGCGAGGCGGATTACTATAGAATAATGCGCTTTATATTAAACATGATACGTTAGTATTTTAGTAATTTATGTTTTTTATGACCCTAATTAATTACAGTACTAATCTGAGTGGTTTGGTTTTATCAACCGCGGCTTTGCACTACTGCAATTTAGGGGACAAATCTATGGGATTTTAAAAGAACAACAAAATTATGCTGATGTGCCTCTTATGGTTTAACTAGTGTTGTGAGGTGTGTTCGCGGAAGTCACAAGAGCGGAAACGGGACGACCTGCGGTTATTAAATTCTGCACAAGCCATTGAATTTGTTTAACAAAAAGTTATAATGTATTTAACACACAAACCCTTACCTATGCTATTATGAAGCTGTAACAGAGCTATGTCTTTACATTTAAGATATTTGAGAAAAAAAATTACTGAATTAGGCTATATAGGCGTGTCTAAAAAAAAAACTTTTTTTTTTAGATTTTTTGTCTGTTTATCTGTTTGTGTGTTAACGCATCACGCAAAAACAACTGAAAAGATTTTGAAGGAACTTTTTTTTGATAGCTTTTGATTAGACTTAACAACTGGTATACATTTTATCCCGCCACTATATCGGGAACCTGAGATATTACCTATAAACTAGCTTTTGACTGCGGCGGAGCCGCGGGCAAAGGCTAGTCAATAATATTATTAAATTTAAAATTTTAGGTACATATCTCCGACAAATATAAAACTAAACGAACTAGTTAAGACGAACCTAATGACCCTAAATTTGATGGGTGTACTAATATTATAGTCAATCATCTCCTACCTTCGTGCTCCAGTAGCTCAGTGGTACCACCATATATAGGTGTTTCAGTAACATCTGGTCACAGATATATTTGAAAGTAAAGTAAATACCTACCCGTTATGGGTCTAAGATCCCTACCACAGCTAGTAAAAAGAACGGATACCTAAACAGATCTTCATAAATTGTTGTTTCAAACAAAATTAATATAGCATCACGCCTTTATCCCCGAAGGGGTGGGCAGAGATGTATTACATACCCAAGGTTCGCCAGCTATGTTTAAGTCTCACGTAACAGGGGGCGAGCCTATTGCCGTTTACTGGGCACATTTCTAAACTCCGGGATGTTACTGAGAATTTTTCTTTTTACAAAAAGCTCAATAATATTGTCCTACCCGGGAATTGAACCCGAGGCCTCATGACCAGCAGCCGCACACACTGCTGCTGCAACACTGAGGCAGTTCAAACAAAAAAAAACGCATCTAATTCAGTCCATTCGTTTAGAAGTTACAATACCACAGACAGACACAGATGTGTCAAACTTATAACACCCCTAATACTTTCTGATATTTACGCGAATGTTACACATATTGAAAAAAAAAACTACGTTTACGGAATCTATCACGTTTACTTGATTTTCTACTATCCCGACGTTTCGAATACATTACATTGATATTGACGGGCCCCGTGGCGTAGTCGGTAGTGTAACAGACTTCCGTGCACGAGGTCGTGGGTTCGATTCCCACTACGATGAACACAGATATTTGTACTGCGTTTGGGTGTTTTCTATCTGTTATATGTATGTGTTTACAAAGAAAAACTAGACGTCGCGGGACGTTTACCAGATGTGAAAACATCGAAATTTCTTTGTAGAAATAAAATGATCATAACTTGAGAAAGTACTCCTCAAGACTAAGCAAACGAGTATAAACTTGATAGGGTTGCGTAGTTTTATTTAAGAGTTACTGTAGCCGCCTTCCAGCTCCATCGTCAGACCCTGGATACCATCTAGAGACAAAGTACTCGTCAAGACAAATCATACGACCCCAAACTCGATGGAGTTATGTCCTTTTATAACGGAGTTCCTATGGCTACCTTCTAGCTCTATCATCAGACCCTGGATACCATCTAAAGACAAAGTATTCGTCAAGATAAATCAAATGATTCCAAACTTGATGGGGGTGCGTATACCATCTAAAGACAAAGTACTCGTCAAGACAAATCAAATGATTCCAAACATGATGGGGGCGAAGAAGCAAATATGTCTTGGATTTTTATAGACCTTAAAAAAGCTTTCGATACTATAAGTCATGAACTATTACTTAGAAAATTGGAAAACATTGGTATATCCGACAATGCCTTTAAAATGTTGAAGTCATACCGCAGTAATAGATCCCAAGTAGTTACAAGTGGCTTATTTCGAAGTGGACTCAAACCAATCACGTATGGTATTCCGCAAGGATCCATTTTGGGGCCCTTATTGTTTCTCGTATATGTCAATAACATATTTGAGTTAGATCTGAGTCGGAGATCAGTGTCTACGCGGATGACACCTGCCTGATTTATTCAGGGCAGTCCATAGACGTAATTTTACAGGATGCTCAAAACGACCTTACTTTATTGAACATGTGTTTTTAATGTAACTTACTAACGATCAATGTAGCAAAATCAAATTACATAATATTTAAAGCCAAAAACAAAAAGATTACTATTAATAAATCGCTTTACATAGATGCCGAAGTTTTAAATAGGACAAATACAGTAAAACACCTTGGACTCATACTGGACGACCACATAACATGGAAGCCACATATAGAGCGCTTACGGTCTAAAATTGCATCGCTATCAGGTTTGGTACGAAGCATGACTGGGTGCCTACACAAAAAGTAAAATATATTATATATAACTCACTCGTCAAATCATACTTAGATTATCTTATTGAGGTGTGGGGTACAGCTGCTAAAACTAATTTAGGACTTATTCAAATTGCTCAAAATAAAATTATAAAAACACTATATAATTATGATTATCTAATACCTACACATCAACTATATAAAAACTAAAATACTAAATATAATACAAAATTATCAATAAAATACTTGTATATTAATATATAAAATACTGCACAAAATAATCCATTCAGAAATTACGTTTACAAAAAATGTTAATAAAACAAAACGCAATTTAAAAAATGCTCAAAATAATATTTTACGTACAAATTTCACGAACAAACTATGGTAAAAAGAACTTAATGTATGAAGGCGCGCAAATCTATAATAAACTACCAAAAGAATTAAAGCAATCCGTGACAATACAAATATTTAAAAAACTTCTAAAAATATATATACAACAGCAACCGAGATTAAACTACGCTCAGTGAAATGTAGACGCTTCCAGATAGTGTCTCCTTGTGTATTTGTACATCTACCTTCCGTTTTTATCATATTTATTGTGAAATGATGTTATTGAGTAATTCAAAATTACCTTGTATGTTTTGTAGTTCTGTCATATATAGGCAATGCTCACATTAATCTATTTACGTTACTCTTTACAGTGAAGTGTACTTTGTAGGTGAACTAATGTTAAATGTTAAGTTGTTGTTATCAGTCTAATTAGTTTGTAATTACAGTTTGAAAATGTATTGTGTAAGAATCAGCGCTCGCAGCTAACGTTTTTAATTATTGTACGTATGCTTGTGCTATGTGTATGTATTATGGACTTGTATTTCTCATGTAAGTGAATATGTAATTCTTATGAGAAATAAAGACTTATAAACTCCAAGTTAGTGCACAAAGTGATGACTGTACCAATAGGCTGAATTGGCTTGTAAAATATTAAGGACTGAATTATACCTACATACACTCACTCGTTGTTTGGGGGGCGGGTGGAAACAAGCGGTCCATGGGAAGCGGTAACCGTAGCCTATAGACGTTAGCAACCAGCAGCTAGCTAGACAGAGACATAACTCTTGCCTCGCCAACACTAAGGAAAGGGATAGAAGGTAGCGATGAATGCTCTTACCATCCAATCATAACAGTAGGAGCATGTGACATTGTTTAATGCTGATCTCGTGAGAGGGTGGTACTTCCCTGATCAAGCCAGGCCATTCATGGTGGGACAAAGAAGGTACTACCAGTAAATTACCCCACCTTATTACTTGTAAATTATAGAATTTTTATTAACTCAGAAATATACCTACTGAAAAATGTCATTACCA
This sequence comes from Leucoma salicis, assembly GCA_948253155.1. Taxonomy (NCBI): domain Eukaryota; kingdom Metazoa; phylum Arthropoda; class Insecta; order Lepidoptera; family Erebidae; genus Leucoma; species Leucoma salicis. The sequence continues at coordinate 2,356,797 of OX411820.1, read as the reverse complement.
ATTTATAACCAAACCAGCCTTTATCCGCGGCTTCGCCGCAGCTAAAAGCTAGATTTTCGGTTATATCTCAAGTTCCCGATATAGTAGCGGGATAAAATGTATACCAGTTTTTAAGTCTAATCAATGTCTTTCAAATAAAAAAAGTTGCATCAAAATCTTTAGAAGTGTTTGCGTGATGCGCGAACAAACAAACAGATAAACAGACAAACAAAAATTCGCCAAAAGACACGCCTATTACAGTCATTTTTCTCAAATATCTTGAATGTACAGACACAGCTCTGTTACAGCTTTAATAGTATAGATTATTTGATTGTTAAAATACGGCGCCTAATTTAAAGATTTTATTAAACTTTCTAAGCTTTAGAGATTTTCTCCCTCACGATACGAAACACATTGGTAGAAGTACCTACTGTTCTTGTACCGTTGACTGTTGCTGATCTTCTGTGAGAGGATTGCATTTCCCTGATCGAGCCGGCCCATTCATAATGGATCAACAATGCTCTACAACTAGAATTTCCCTTTTTCACGGGGGACTTCTCAAACGGATACAAAGTGCACCCAGACTCAGATCAACCATTTATCAAACAAACAATTGTCCTGTGTGGTTATCGAATCTACAACACTCGATACAGGATGTCTAAATCACTTCTCCATCTGTATATTTCACAAAATGTGAAAATCCGAAACTGAATATACACAATGCGTCACATCACAATGGCATTTACGCAACCGAAAACGAAGTATTAAATATGACACCCTTTATGAATTATGATTGTTATCCTCAAGTGACTTTCTCTGATATTGGCGCCATAACTTTCACCTTGGCTTGACCCTAATGCATACTTTGATGAACAGTAATAGCTTCGTGATAAGATTGAGGGCTCTTGAAGTAGAAGTTCTGGGTTCGAATAATGTTATGTTATCGATTTATTTATGCATAACAGAACAAATTATCTGTGAAATGTGGAAAAAGAGAACTTTATTGCGAGTGGGAATCGAATCTACGTCCCTGCCAATCCGGGGAAGTGTTCTAACCGCTACAAGTAGCTGAGCATGTCAAGTGCTAAAATACAGCTAAAAATGTATGCTTAATGATGTTTATAATATTTTTTAAGGGCGGGGTCCACCATATGAACAGACATATTGGAAATGAGGTCAAAAAGTAACCTTAGGGTTTTTTGTTCTCGGGGTGCTAATTTGTCCGGTTTACCTCCTAGTGGTGCACCCCGGGCAACGTCGGCAGTCACCGGCGGCTAAAATTCCGGACAGGACGGGTCTCCGCGTGTCCCTCTGACTCAGCAGACGGCACAGCGGATAAACCAGGCGTCGGAGTCGGTGGGGCCAGACTGGCTCACCGGGCTCTGGAGAGGGGGGACAGTGGGGCCACAGCGCCCCCCCCCGTCCCAAATCGTAAACCTGAGCGCGTATCTGTGGTTACGTCTCGCGGGCATACAGGAACGAGGGTCTTGGCTTAATCGCCCGGACCGCGAGGAAGACAACCTCTATAAAAATTACCCTGAATCTCAAGCTCTGGCGCGCGGCGAGGAGATGCATGGCTGATGGGTAGTTCAGTCTCGAGCGCGGCCCCAGCCAGGGTACCTGCGGACCCCCTGTGTTGGGTTACAAATGTACGCTTACCCGGGTACAGGGAGCTCTGCCCGGGTGGACCTCTTTTCTCCCATACTCGTGGGAATCATATGGATTTAACTAACACAAATAAAGCTTCGACAGAGTCGGGAAATACACCTGACGCCTCAGCCGTAAGGGGTCCGGCTGCAAAAGTGGCCCCTACTAGTGCAGCTGCGCGTAAAATGCGCGGCGGCAAAAAGTCCCGCAAGGGCAAGAAGAAGACGACAGAGGGAGCGTCCCAGTCGTCAAGGGACGGCTCGATAACGAGCTCGGCCGGCACTTCAGCCGTCGAGATGTCCGCTACTGAAGAGGGTGGCCTGACTGAGGCTGCCGAGAGTCAGCCATCGCGGTCGGCAGAGGTGGTGTCGGAGTCGCGGTTCTGGCGCAAGTGCACCCTATCTCAGGGGGGCGCTGCCTCGGACTCCGACCTGAGCTCGGCTGAGATGCCTCCCCAAAAATACCCGCAGCGGTTAGGGGTCGAGGCATCGGCCGACCCGGGACACCAATCCCCCGTGCCGCCTCAGCGAAAGAGGCTGAGACGCGATGCCTGAAGAGGGTTGAGACGGTGCAACACTCAGAGGAGCGCTTGGCGCTCCTGTCTGAGAAGCTCCGTCTCCCTATCGACAGCGGAGGGCCGCCCACTGCGGCCAAATTCGCAGAAAGAGCCGCGGACAGCGTGGCCATAATCACGACGGTGGCCATGGGCTCGAAGAACCTAAAAGACAGCTTCGTCCGGGGCCTCAAAATCGCCGCCACGGAACTGTCCAACGTGGTGGAGCGGCTTGTGTCGGAGGTGGCCGACCTCGGAGCAAGAAACCAGTGCCTGGAGGCAACGGTCAAGGAGCTGCACCGAGGGATGGCCAATATGAGGGTCGAGCTTGGGCTCCCTGAGGCCAGACGGGGACTGGCAGGTGGTTGGGCCCCGGCGATCCCGGGCCAAGGGTCGCGGCGCTGCCTCGGAGCGTGAGGCGGTGCCTGTGTCTCAGAGGGGAGAGGCCCCGAAGGCGCCGCAAAACAAGCGGAAGAGGTCGTGCAAACTCAAAGTGCCGAAGGCAGCAGCGGTAGTCATCACCCTGCTGCCCGAGGCCAAGGAAAAGGGCCTGACTTACGAGGCTGTCTTGAAGCGTGCCTGGCGGGATATAAACGTCTCAGACCTCGGAGACATTTCCGCTCGATCCCGCCAAGCCCGGACAGGTGCTCGAATCTTCGAGTACCTGGGGCCAGAGGGCGCCAAGACGGCCGATGCAATGGCCGCGAGGCTGCTGGGCCTGTTCCCAGAAGAGAGTGGTGTCCGGGTCGCCAGACTGCTCATTTCCGGGCTGGATGATTCCGTGACGGCGGAAGAGATCCGGGAGGCGATCATCTCGAAAACCGGGTCTCCTAGCAGTGCCGTCCGGGTGGGCACCATTCGCCCAGGTCCAGGTGGTGTGGGTGCCGTCTGGGTCTCGTGCCCAGTCACGGCGGCCAAGGATTTGGTCGCCGCCGGTAGACTTCTGGTGGGCTGGAGCGCCGCGCGGGTAATCGCGCTGGAGCCCCGGCCTGCCAGGTGCTATAAGTGCATGGCGGTCGGTCACACCCGGCCGCTGTGCACTAACTGCTTCGACTGCAGCGGGCTCTGTTTCCGCTGCGGTCAGGCAGGGCACCAGGCGGCTGCCTGTTCTGCCACCCCACACTGCCCCGCGTGCGCGGCGGGCAATCGCCCCGCCAACCACTGTATGGGGCGGGTGGGGTGTAGGTCTCCGGCCAAGTCAGGCCCTAAGAGGGGGGTGGGCAGCCAATCGGCCCCGGCTGCCCAACCCGGCGCGGCTGAACCGCCGCAGCGCATGGAGGAGGATATCGTGGTCCAATAACGGATCACTACCTCTCTCGCTATCCTCCTCCAAGGGAATCTCGGCCGTTCCGCCAGGGCGCAGGACCTCTTCCTGCAATCCATGGCGGAGCGGTCGATCGGTGTTGCCGTAGCCGCGGAGTCCTACATAGTCCCGGATCGCCTCAATTGGGTGGGTAGCGGGGATGGCTCCGTGGCGGTCGTCGGTTCGGCGGCGCCGCATTCCCCGCCCTTGTCACTCAAAGACCAGGGCACGGGATATGTGGCGGCTGAATGGGGAGGGGTCACGCTGTATGGCGTGTACTTCTCCCCTAGTCGTAATCTGGCGGCTTTCGAGGTCCTCCTGCACAATCTGGAGACCTCGATACGGCGTATAGCACCGAGCCCTGTGCTCGTGCTGGGGGACTTCAACGCCAAATCAACGGCGTGGGGGTCCCCCGGGACCTGACTGCTGGAAGGAGGGGAAGCTCGTGCTCCTGCGGAAGCCGGGACGGCCTCCGAATACGGTCTCGACCTTCAGGCCCATCGTGTTTCTGGACGAGGCGGGCAAACTCCTCGAGCGGGTAGTCGCTGCCCGCATCGTCCAGCACCTAGGAGCGGTTGGCCCCGACCTGTCCGACGCCCAGTTTGGATATCGGGCGGGTCGGTCTACGGTCGACGCCATTCTGCGCCTGAAGACCGCGGCTGCGGAGGCTGTCACCTCGAGGGAAGTGCTGTTGGCGGTGTCGCTCGACGTCACCAATGCCTTCAATAGTCTGCCATTCGGCTGCATCAAGGAGGCACTCCGGTACCATGGAGTGCCCCTCTACCTAAGGCGGCTGGTGGCAGACTACCTGCGTCCTCTTCGTGGACCGGGAAGGGGACGTTGTAAGGAGGGCTATGTCGTGCGGCGTCCCGCAGGGTTCGGTTCTTGGGCCGCTCCTGTGGGACATCGGCTACGACTGGGTCCTCCGTGGCCGGCTCCCCCCCAGGCTGGGCGTAATTTGCTACGCAGACGATACGCTCGTCACAGCCCGGGGCAGGACCCTCGAGGAGGCGGCAACGCTGGCCACCTCAGGTACCGCGGAGGTGGTCAGGCGGATCGAGGCGCTGGGGCTTAGGGTGGCCCTTGAAAAGTCGGAGGCCCTAATCTTCCATGGGCGCCGACGGGGCCCGCCCGCCAGCGCCTCGATAATGGTCAACGGTGTGGGCTTCCCAATCCAGGCCCACATCAAATATCTGGGCGTCGACGGCGCGGGCGGAGGGCAGCCGCCCCTCGCCGAGCGCAATGTCATCGTGGCGGGAAGATGCCCGCCGCGCCACCGTCCTAAAGTGGAAGTCTCGGCTGGAGACGCCCCGAGCCGGTCTCTGGACCGTGGGGGCGCTCCGGCCAATCTTGGAAGAATGGGCAGGGCGGCAGCACGGGGTCCTCACTTTCCCGTTGGTGCAGGTTTTGTCGGGGCATGGTTGCTTCGGCAAATACCTGCACACGATCGCAAGGAGTTTAGTGCACGGTGGGTTTTAGTGGGTGAGAGCCCCACACTACCCCGTTGTCTCCCCGGGCAGCGGGGTGTACGGTAGGACATTTTTGCCCACCTAAAATAAAAAAAAATAAAAAAAAAAAGGGTTTTTTGTTCTCACCACTGAAGGAAAGTTATTACTTTACTTTCCTTCAGTGGTGGCCCGCCAATAAAGGCGGAGAGACGGCATACGGTGGGTTTCTTTAGTGAATGAGGGCCCCATACTACCCTGTTCGTTGCCCTAACCGACGGGGTGTGTGGTTAGGACATTTTTTCCCGCCTTAACAAAAAAAAAATAAAGCATTTTTTGTTCTCAATAACAGCCTGGTGTTTGGTTTATAGTCGCAGAACTGTATCAATAGAAAAAATGTCATACTGCCATTTAGGTATTTGTATTTTTGCGTTTTGAAAAGTAAGTGCGAGCGTCGGATGTCCAAAACTCTCTCCTCATCCTCTTTTGTTTCTTTCTCCATCTCTTTCTCTAGGATTCGTAAAGCGCGAGTGATGCCCCTACACACTAGAAATTTATTTACATTGCTCCATCTTGCAGATATGAAATGAAAGAATGACTAGTTGTTTTCCACTACAACCAAAATACTGTAGTGCTTCACTTGTAGTGTTAAAGCGAGGGAGAGGCGGGTGTGGGAGCTCCCCAACACCAGGTAAGAAAAGCGGAAGGAGAGGGCGCGCGGATCACTTGCGTTGGATGAAGCTGTAACATTCGCTTCATTTTTATATGATTTTATATTTCTTTAATATTTTTTTTTTGCATGTGATGGCAGGCCATCCACGGCCCATCTGATGGTAAATGGTAACCGTCGCTCATGGACTCAACTATACCGAGAGTATTGCCAAGCCGCTGCTCACCATTTCATTTCACATATATGAAATGAAAGAATAAACGGCTATCTCCTGCTACAGCCAAAACGCTAACGATGTACTTCATGGCCGGTTACACGGGAGATGGTGGTACCAACCCGCTCGGGCCAGATACCAAGTGAGTACTCCCACTTGGTACCCAGCCCTACCACCAGTCATACAATGGATGATAATTGCTTACTTCCCTTAGTCGCCTCATACGACATCCGTGGGAAGTAATGAGGTGGTGACACTTGTATTCTTAGTCCGTCACCACATGGACAATATTATTTTATTGAGTAAACCAGTCCTCTAAATAAGGTCTTTCAATATACAGTCCACACATGCGTCCAGTAAAAATCCCAATAGCTGGTGACATGGGAGGTGGTGGTACTGACCCACTCGGAGATACCAACTGACTTCTCCTACTTAGTATCCGGCTCTACCACAAGTAATACAATGGTTGATAATTTATTACTTCCCTTAGTTACCTGCGACACCCATGAGAAAGAATGTAATGATGACGGCTATCAGTATGTCCATGTGCTCGCTACCATTTTGGTTTGCTCAACCACTACATTTGCAGGCTTCCTCACGATGTTATACTTCATATAAAAAAAAAACATAGCATCACGGCTGTATTCCCCGAAGGGGTAGGCAGAGGTGTATTACACATCCACGGTTCGCCAGCTATATTTGAGTCCCACCTAATATAATAAGGAGCGAGCTTATTGCTGTCTACCGGGCACAATTCCAAACTTCGGGCTGCTAAAAGAACTTTTTACGAAAAAGCTCAGTAGCACTGCCCGACCTGGGGATCGAACCCGAGACCTCATGATCAGCTGCACTACGGAGGCAGTTTTTTTTTTAGTTTTACTTCACCCAGACTTGAAAGACTTCTGGACTATTAAGATCGGTTAATTAGTGACATTATAAACTATAGTTAGAAACTTAGAAAAATAATAGTAGGTCATAGATCTAAGTACGTTAGTACATTTTTTGTGAGTCTGGGTGTAATTTGTATCCATTAACTGTCATGTTTGTAATGTCGTCTGTAATACAAGAATTATTTCGTGTGGAGTGATGTATTAAAAAAAATATTTCGCAATTTTATTAAGAAAAAAAACAGCGTGTTATTCCAAATACAATATGGAGTTTTGACGGGAACAGAAAAGAATCGTGTCATCGTTCTACTTGTTGTAATCCTGTGTTATTCCATTCATTAATGTGTAGAAGTGTTGGCATTTTACTAATTAACTATTGCACGCCTCATTAGCGAAGCGTTGAGGTGGGTACTATTTTCGTTTTACAAAGAACAATTGATTTTTCAAAATTAAAAGGTATCTATTTATCATATATTACACTCCCATGGGTGGAGAGGGGGTGGGACAATTCTAAAGCCGGCCCCACATGGGACATATTACACTTATAAAACAATATATACACACACGTCATATCAAGAAAAAACACTATTTTTGACACTCATGATATTTTTTATGCCATTTTTGTTATTTAAACTAGTTAAAAAACTGTTTAAAAAAATTCTGTCTTGGATGTCCGTTTGTTGTAGGTAATGTATGTTAACACGATGACAACCGAAATACTTTACTAATAGTCTTTTTTTTTCTTTTTAACTTGAGTATTACTACGAATAGAGCCCTATTATTTTTCACGGTCTGATTCGATGTGGTTTAGTTGTTATTAAATAAAAAAAAATACTGAGTATTTACGCTCGACGCGACACTAAAACCAGCGTTTTTCATAAGAACTATTTCTATAGACCAATATAGAAGTACTTCTTAAAATTAGCGCTAGATGGCGTATAAGACATGACACCCACATTAGTACTTTTTGAAATTAGCGCTATCTATGTGATTTATTGAAAACTACTTAGTAAGACCAATACATTATTAGTTACTTATCAAAAAACAATTTTATTGTGAAAAATGAAGATTATGAGGCGTGCAGTTTTGGATTTTCCAAAGGCCAGTGACATAATGCGGCGAAATTTAGTTTTTCGTATTGCCTTATAAACTCTGTGGAAGATTACCATAATAAAAAAAGCAGAAAACATATATACCCTAAATACGTCATTCGCAAATACTCAAACCAAGTAGCCAGTATTGAAAGAAAAGAAAACAATGTGTGCAGTTGACACGCCAAATTTGAATCACTGTCATTTTGACAACGTCAAAATTATGTAGGTTATGTTGCGAACTGCAGCGAGCGTCATTTTGTAATGTTTATTTTGAATGTAGCTCGTTTTCCAATAATATTTTACATATGTATTGCTTCGTTGCATATGCATCGGAACGAATAGTGTGTTGGTCGGAAATGTATTTTTGTATGATTTTTGCCATTGTTTTACACAATGGAAATGTGTGGCGGAATATAAGATATACAATTGCTTTAACATGTTATTTCGATGTAGAAATTTGCAAAAATAAATAATTTTGTATTTATACTGAAAACTTGCTAGTGGCTTTGCTTATCCCAGCACCAGCTACCACTGTGTTTCATATGGCGTGTGAGAGCGCCGGAGGTCCAAACTGCCTCCCTATCCTTCCTTTTTTTTTGTTGAGGCGGGAAAAAATGTTCCTAACCGCACACCCCGTCGTTTGGGGCAACGAACAGGGTAGTGTGGGGCCTTCACCCACTAAAGAAACCCGCCGTGTGCCGTCTCTCCACCTTTCTTGGCGGGCCACTGGAACTATGTCCCATTCCTTCGGTGGTTTCCCTATCCTTCCTAACCTCTCCTTATTATCGTTTCTCTCCAGCCCCTATCTCTTTTCATAGAGAAAGTGACGCACAAACCGTACACTACACATACTGGTACAGTGTGGATAGGCAGACTTCACAAGGAATTGGAAAATTCGTCAGGAAGGCAAGTCTCCTCAATGTTTTGATCTATATTTTAGCACTTGACACGCTCAGCTACTCTTAAAGTACAAATTATAATTTGTGAATAAGGAAAAAGAGTATTTTAGTACGAGCGGGAATCGAACCTTCGTCCCTTCCTATCCGGGGAAGTGCTCTAATCCACTGAGCTACCGTACTATTTGTTAGAAATACCCAATAAAGCATTTAAATGCTTCCGATAGGTGGCGTTGTTCGTTAAGACAAATGTAAGGATATTGGGTATTTCTAACAAATAGCTTCCCGCTCGTACTAAAATACTGCTTTTCCTTATTCATAAATTATAATGTGTTTTCGTTTACATGATAGTGATAATTTGTAAATAAATATACCCAATTTCGAAAAGCCAGAGGCCTTGCCCTACTTTTGAAATACATTGCACTAAAATTTGCAATGGTTTCTGTAAATAGATGTAAAAAATACATTATAATTTAAGGTAGTTTGTTATTGCTGTTAGCTATATTAACAAAAGTATGAATAAATGCAATAATAATATTTACCTATAGCCGGTCGCGCCAGACAGACGGAGACGTCGCCCACTTTCAATTTCGGCGACGTCTGCTGGCAATCAGTTTGAGAATTTTAAACGAGCCCCATTGTTTTATGTTTTTATTATTTAAAATATAAAAAAATATGTATTAAACACTAGATTCGGCTTCTTTCGAGTAGTCTTCAGAAGATAAATACGTCAAGCAAACGTATATTCCATATCTTTATGAAAAATTACTATCACATAGCAACATATGACGATAAAAAGTAGTCTCGTAGATATATAGATACATACTTTACGTCCTTTTCTGAGTTTTAGAGTACATGCACGTCAAACATGTTTTTTTTTAGTGGCATACGAGCTACGGCCCATCTGATGGTAAATGGTAACCGTCGCCCATGGACTCGACTATAGGTACTATCCATTTCATTTGACAGATATATATAAAACTAGCCTTTGCCCGCGGCTCCGCATCAGCCAAAAGCTAGTTTTTAAGCTATATCTCAGATTCCCATTATAGCGGGATATAATGTATAACTACCAGGTTTTCCGCTCAGTAGTTTTTGCATGATGCGCGAACGAACAAACAGACAAATATACATTCAAAATTAAAAAAAAATGTTTTATGTTCCGACACGCCTATATAGCCTATTACAGTATTTTTTTCTCAAATATCTTAAATGTACAGACACAGCTCTGTTACAGCTTTATAATAGTAGATATAGATATGGATGAACGAAATAACGGCTATCTCCTGCTACAACCAAAACACACCAATGTGCTTCTTGGTCGGTCACACGGGAGATGGTGGTACCAACCCGCTCGCGTCTGATAGCAAGTGAGTACTCACACTTGGTACCCAGTCCTACCACCAATAATTGCTTACTTTCCTTAGTCGCCTCATACGACACCCGTGGTAAAGAATGGGGTGGTGACACATATTATTAGTCCGTCATCACACAGACAGAAGCATCTTGAGCAGCGGTTACCACATACCATCAGAAAGTCCTGACCAGGCAGTAGTCTGCAATAAACAAAAAACAAACTATTATTTACATCCAATACGATACTTAACCTCAAGCATAATTTAGTAGATGGCTGTCCTTCCTTGCGCATTAAATTTATTATGATGATGTAAAAGTTTAAGAAATAAAGAGTCATTTGAGTCATCAAGTGGACCAGAAGGTCACGTCCTTTTAGGGTCCAGTATATGTGTCGTGATTTTTTCATTAACTCTTAAATGACATGGAAATTATTGAACCTTCTGCAACGCAATGTTTAATGACACTTGTATTTATTTGAAGGCTAGAGGCAATGTTTTTAAATGTGAAGCTTACTTACTTACTTATCATCACGCCATCTCAGAGAACAGGGTGCTCTATACTTGCATACATCTATCGCTTCCTCAACATTCATAATAATTCTCTTCATACACGCTCGCTGGTTTCGAAGACGCCTAACTCCACCTAACTCCACCTTCCTTCAATGCATGACCGATTTAGTCTAGCTTGGTGATACTCTACCTTTTTTTTTGTTTGCGGGAATGAATGTTTCTAACCGCACACCCCGTCGTTCGTCGTCGTCGGGGTAACGAACAGGGTACTATGGGCCCCCACCCACTAAAGAAACCCGCCATGTACCGTCTCTCTGCCTTTATTGGCGGGCCATCCATCCATCCATCCATCAGCCTTTCGACGTCCACTGCTGGACATAGGCCTCCCCAAGAGAACGCCACAACGAGCGGCCGTGTGTGCTCATATGGGGGATAGTGCCATAATCGCCACGCTTGGCAGGCGGGTTGGCGATCGCAGATCAGCTACTGCGATGTTGTTAATACCCCAAGAGAACGCCATAACGAGCGGTCCTGTCATGGGGTATAATGCCGTAATCGCCACGCTTGGCAGGCGGGTTGGCGATCGCAGTGTATGTTGTTAATACTCGAGGGAGTGCTGCTGCCCACTCCCCCTATATTCTCTCAGTCGGCTCTTACGACTCCCATGGGTGGAGAGGGGTGGGACAATTCTAAAGCCGGCCCCACACGGCGAATTTATTGGCGGGCCACCGGAACCATATTACATTTCTTCAGTGGTACTCCCTTTCATACGTAGTCATCGAAGCAAGTCCCAACTCTTCCTTATTCCCTTTTTATTAGTCTTTTACTCCACCTCCTCATCTCGTCTATCATCCATCCTAAACACTTCCTAAGGAAACCGAATTATCCTAGCCAATATCCTAAGAATCACATTATAATATAAAAAGAGTTTTAATGTAATGTGTGGATATATATATAATAGCTTATCCGAATTTATAAAGACCTTGCCATATAATAAATTCGCACGAGCATTAAATAACTGATTATTAGAATCAGTATTGTTTTAGAAAAAAAAAACAGTTTTTTTTTAATGTCACTAAATGAGATAATAGATATGTTTTATGATAATATAATAATGCTTGCTGTTTGCACCTATAATTGAGGTGACACTTACCATGTAACCTTAATTTTTTATTTATTGCTTTTATGAGTGTAAGTTTGTTGGTGTAACTAATAAATAAATAAATAAATAATGTTTTGTACTACATCAATTATTAAACATAGAGTTCATGTTTAAAGTTTTTTAAATAATATTGTAACATCTGAATGTAACTCCATCCATCCATCCACCAGCCTTTCGTCGTCCACTACTGGTTATAGGCCTCCCCAAGACAACGCCACAACATGTGTTTCGCTCATATGGGGATAGTGCCGTAATCGCCACGCTTGGCAGGCGGGTTGGCGATCGCAGTGGATGTTGTTAATACTTGAGGGAGTGCTGCTGCCCACTCCTCCGGTATTCCCTCAGTCAGCTCTTACGACTCCCATGGGTGGAGAGGGGTGGGACAATTCTAAAGCCGGCCCCACACGGCTCACGGAATGTAACTATGCTCTACAAATAAAGAATTCTGAATGTACAATTTTTGAATTTGAACATTTTCTACTAGTGTTAGCAAGGCATGATGAATGATGAAGGCCCTCTGTTTTTGCTTGTATCTATTAGGCTATTATAATTACTTACTATAAAAAAAAATGCCATATTTAGATATTCTAATATATATTTTTAGCATTTGACATGCTTAGCACTATACTATGTTTTGCCAATTCAGCATCTGGACGGTATCCAGGAGATGCAGGTTCAAATCCTGCTCGTGACTGTTATTTTCGATTTCACAATTTTCACTTTGTGTTTAAAAAAATGCCACATAAATATCCACATGCACCACACTTTTTAATCATAATTAATATTTACGAAAAAGAAACACACAGACTCACTTTTACAACCTACAAAATAAATTTGAATTTCCATTTAAAACATAGCATCAGGCCTGTATCCCTGAAGGGATAGGCAGAGGTGTATTACATACCTACAGTTTGCCAGCTATTTTAAGTCCCACGTAATAATGGGCGAGTCTATTGCCGTCTACCGGGCACATTTCCAAACTCCGGGCTACTACTCCAAAATTGTTCTTTTTACGAAAAAGCTCAGTAGCACTGCCCGACCTGCGGATCAAACCTGAGTCAGCAGTCGCTCACGCTACCGCTGCACCAATGAGGCAGTTTCCATTTATTTACTATGAAATATACATTCAAATATATTTTAATAATACAACATGTGTTTGGGATTATTGACGTTGTACATAATGCTTTCACAGTAAAACATGTTATGACATATTAACATTAATTTCATTTCAATTTATATTCCTAGCTTGTAATTAATAATGGCGTATGTCGAAAATTTATATTGTTATATATTGTTAAGTATTTAAAATACTGGCCGTACGTTTTTATTACCATCAATTATAATAAAAAAGTTGCGAAAGACATGTTCTCGGAATTATGTGTGTAATTATGTCTAGATGACGTGGGAAAAATACTAATTTTGATATACAAACCCAATTTAGAAATAAAATATTTTTAACATCATACAATATTTATTTGTCCGTGTGGTGACGGACTAAGAATACAAGTGTGACCACCCCATTTTTTCCCACGGGTGTCGTATGAGGCCACTAAGGGAAGTAAGCAATTATCATCCATTGCATGACTGGTGGTAGGGCTAGGTACAAAGTGGGAATACTCACTTGGTATCGGGCCCGAGCGGGTTGGTCCACCGTCTCTTGTGTGACCGGTCATGAAGCATGTCAGTGTGATTTGGCTGTAGCAGGAGATAGCCATTTATTCTATTATTTCATATCGGTGAAATGAAATGGTGAGCAGCGGCTTAATAATACTCTCAGTATAGTTGAGGACATCAGCGACGGTTACCATTTACCATCAGATGGGCCGTGGCTAGTCTGCCACTACATGCAATAAAAAAAAAATTCTTTATATTTTTTTAAGCATTTGACATGTTTAGTGACATTTAACATAAAGTGCAAAAATCTGTTATAGAAAATAGCAGTCATTAAAATCCTGCATCTCCTGGAATACCGTCCCGGAAGTTTCGCTAATTCAGCCATCGTGACAATTCAGCATAATGAAACGATTCTTTAATGAAACAATATTTGAAAATACGTATTTATGTAAATATAAACTATATTAACCCTTAAATTGATTTCGTCCGTTTTAAAGGACATAGTGTTTACAAGCACATAGAGACTGTTTTAACACACCTAAGGGCTGCGAGAACTCGGAAAGGCCTTGAACTATCTATCTCTTTCGCGCGCGTGCATGTTTCATTAATGTAGAAATGGATGGTATCGACTAGTAATTATTTGAAAAAGTGCAACGGTCAGATTTCTTTACGCTCCTGATAAATTTAATTATAACTGTGAGTATTTGGGTTATTTTGTTTATTACGTTATGTCATTAGTTAGAATATAAATATAGGTATTGTATTGTGGTATAATTTTTATAAAATATTAGTGTATTTAGAGTAAAAATTTGGTTTATTTATAGTGTCCCACAAAACGGACCTTGCCAACTTGTACTATTAACTAGGGTGTTCTTTGGCTGTCCTGTCTAACGGACATTGCCATTAAACCTATTTGTAAGAGTTCATTTTATTTGTCCTATAAAACGGACGTCGCCAATAAGTTGTCACTTGCAAGGTCGTCTTTACTTAATCACATTTTTTATATTTTTATTTTGTTTTACAGTAACATGGCATGATCAAAGAAAATAATATCACTCATACCTCCAGCGGATTCTAAAGAGTCTGATATTGAGTCTGATGATGATTTAGAAGTCAACCTAGAGCGACGTTAGTATTTTCACAATAATAACAGTGATTCATCTTTGCGCCGTACCATATCTCCGGTATTATACGACATATTGGCTGATCTCAGTGTCAGTGAAGACATAATTGATCGGAAAAGCTACTTGAGACGGCGTGAGATCTATCCTATTCACCCACTGGTCGGTCTTCAGCTCCAGTATCATGTTACATACCAGAAACACCTTCACCAATAGTTGCTGCATCACCATTTTCTAGTTTTTCTAGACCTACATTATTGTCAAATATGGTAACACGTCAAACCAGACAAATCGCAAAAACAGTTTCGTCACCTATGCCTCCACCAGCGACAAGGACATTTGTGGCTAAGAAGAAGCGTAAAATGAAGCAATTAGATTTTGTATTTAAAAAAAGAAAATATACCGGATCCGTACATACATTGGACTCCACCAATTTTGAGGAACGTCATGACGTCCTTAGCCCGAAGCAATATTTTCAAAAATTCTTCACCATTGAGTTATTAGATTTCATAGTTGAAATGACAAATTTATATTCAGTACAAACTACCGGGAAATCCATATGTGTAACCCAATAAGAAATGGAAATATTATTTGGAATAGAAATCATGATGGGTGTTGTAGACTTACCAGCAGTCGAAGATTACTGGAGTGCTGATCTAAAGTATGAGCAGATTTCATCAGCAATGTTCCTTAAACGCTATAGATCTATCAAACGCTTTTTGCACTTTTGTGATAATACTAATGTCGTAGACAAAAATGATCGTTACTATAAAATTACCTCTGTCATGGATTATGTTCGTAAGCAGTGCTTGAAGATGGAAGAAGAACGGTCATTTACAATTGACGAGATGATAATACCTTACAAAGGTAAAAAAGCTGGCAGCAGAAGGCAATTATGCCAAAGAAACCAAACAAATGGGGATTCAAATTTCTGGTTCGGGCTGGTACGTCAGGCATGGTGTATGATTTCTTTGCTTATGATGGTGCAAATACATTTCAAGGTGTCCAATTTAGCGAATGGGAAGAAGACTATCTTGAGGTTGGAGGTAAAACAGTTATCCGGCTATGTAGAAACATTTCTAATCCCATTCTAAGCACAGTATACTTTGATAACTGGTTTACATCGCTCGAACTTATATATTATTTGCGTAATGAGATGGGCGTTTTGTCTTTAGGGACGTTACGAAAGCAGGCCACATCGCTCGACGAACCGACAACCGTTGGGGAAGAAAGGTTCTCGAGTGGCGACCACGTATCGGACGGCGCAGCGTAGGACGGCCCCCTACCAGATGAACCGACGATCTGGTCAAGGCTGCGGGGAGACGTTGGATGCGGTCGGCACAGGACCGCTCGTTGTGGCGTTCTCTTGGGGAGGCCTATGTCCAGCAGTGGACGTTGAAAGGCTGATGGATGGATGGAATTATAATACGTTATTATGTGGGCAATGTCCATTGTATATGACTTATCTTCAGCTACCATAACTGCACATATAATGGGCAATGTCCGTTTCATGTGACGTAATTTCAGCTACCACAATTGTGCATATAATGGGCAATGTCCGTTTTATGTGACGTAACAAAAACAATAAAAAAATAAAATATATTTGATTTTTTTTGTCTTTATCTTGTTTTCTATCCCAATCCCAACCCAAATCCGAAATTTGAAAATAAAATACGTAATAAATCTAGGGGTGACAATTTAAGGGTTAAATACATTATAAATCTGTAGTATTTTTTTTAGTATTCATTTTCATTTTTGATACTTGATTTAATTACTAATTAATTAACTATAATAAAAGGTTTTAATAAATTCAGAATTTACCTTAGCTCCATTATCCGTTAGCACCGTCAATATAATCCTCGTCTGTGTCCATATAACGGAATATTACATTGCATTGAATATGAAACTTTATTTGTATTTCATAATGCTGCATAATATGGATCTTTTGGGTTTATTTTTAACTAGCTCATACCCGCGACTTCGTCAGCGTTAGAGATTTACTTTCTAAATTCGACCCCGATTTTACCCGCGATTTTATAAAACAATTGAAAAGTATGTGTATCCTATATCAAATATAAAAATATTTTTTCATTCTTAATTCAAAAAAGTCTAAATATGTGTATTTCTATCTCTAAATTAGAAACCTACCAAACCATCCATCCATGCCATCTGTCGAAGATTGGTCGAACCAACTTAGAAACCTTCGTGGGCTCATGCACAGCACTTTGCTGAAGATCATCATATGATCAAATGGTTTACGATTCTATAAAAGACATACAGACAAACATTCAATTTTGATATATAGGTACAGACTAGTGGTAGGAAGTGGGACTCATTAGTTACCGAGTCAGAAACGGATTGGTACAACCGGGTGCAGTGAAACCAGCCGTGAAGCAAAATTTTTATTTTTATTTTTTTTTTTGCTAATGAAGGCAGACGAGTCAAGGCCTACATTAATTTCTCAGATATGTAATGAAAGAATTAACGGCTATCTTCTGCTACAGCCAAATCACACTGACATGCTTCATGACCGGTCACACAAGAGACGGTGGTACCGTTCGGGCCCGATAGCAAGTGAGTACTCTCACTTATTACCCAGCCCTACCACCAGTAAAGCAATGGGTGATAATTGCTTGCTTCGCCTTGTAAGACACCCGCGTGAAAGGATGGGATGGTGACACTTGTATTCTTAGTCCGTCACTACACGAACTACACCTCCACTATTTTGTTTGAAGCGGGAGATAGCCAGCCATTTATTCAATTTACAATTCGCGAAATGATATGAAGAGCACCGGCTTGACAGTATTTTTGGTATCATTAAGTTCATGAGTGGCGTTTACCAATTATTATCATAGCTTTAGCTCATCTGCCAAAATAGCTTAAAATATACCAACTAAAGTATTATATTTTTTTACCCCCTTATTAACTCACATTTGGGAAAGGGCGGAGACCGCCCTAAGCGAGATTGATAAGTCTATCTCACGGGGCCCATGCGTGCTTACAAGGAAATTTTGTTTAAAGCCTTTCCTTTTTGTTCCATCCATCCATCAGTCTTTTAACGTCCACTGCTGGACATAGGCCTCCCCAAGAGAACGCCACAACGAGCGCTCCCGTCATGGGGGATAATGCCGTAATCGCCACGCTTGGCAGGTGGATTGGCGATCGCAGTGGATATTGTTAGTACTCGAGGGAGTGCTGCTGCCCATTCCCGCGGTATTCCCTCAGTCGGCTCTTACGACTCCCGTGGGTAGAGAGGGGTGGGACAATTCTAAAGCTAGCCCCATACGGCCTTTTTTGTTAAGGTGGGAAAAATGGAAATATATAAATGCAAACCATTGAAGTAATACAGTTCCAGTGGTCTGGTTTGTGATATAGCCCTAAATGGTAGAAGTTAGGCAGTGGTAGAATCTTGTTTGTTTTGGTATGTGCCTTTGCGTGATGGTTTAGATATCAACTTCCCATGTCCGTGTTACAAGTTCGATTTCTATGCGGGACAATTCTTTATGGCCAAGGAGCCGCCGCCTATTTTTTTAGTGATTGATAACAGGCTGAATATTTGTGAGTAGGTTTCGTTCGATGAGACACGCAAATTTTTCTCAGTGAAAAATCTTGTAAGAGGTAGCTATTAAGTGTTCGTGAATTCGACAACTTCCAAGCGTGGGACAGAGAAAACGTACCACAAAATTTGTAGGACTATATGGCCATTTCATTACACAAATATTTACAAAGCTGCATAATGTTAATAATTTGAATGACATCTTTATTTATATTTGTCTCTATATTTGTAGAAGGGCATGCTCCAGTCAAACTACCCATTTTGTAAAACAATTATTATTCCGAGTTTATTATCCAATTATCTTAACATTTAAACTTACTGTTAGTCAGACAATTTCGACACCCCACCAAATCGAAATGTTTTATACCTGCGCTCCTTATTAGCTACCTCTTTTGAGCTTTTTCACAGAGAAAAACTCGGGCTTCTCGTCGAACGGAACCTACTCACAAAGATTGAACCTGTTATTAATCACTTAAAAAATAGGTGGTGGCTCCTGTACTATTATGTGATCCACAAATGGTTGAGTCTGGGTGTGCTTTGTGTCCGTGAAATTATATGTTTGCAGAGTCCCCTGCGATTCAAGGATTACTCTCAACTTTCCTTTCCATGCGTCTTCTGGAAATATTTTTGACGCAAAATTCTTTGCCCACACATCGTTGGACTAATTACTATGAGTCACCTACCTCCTCGTCCCCCACCCTGATGCCCTAATCGAGATGCAAGTATAATGCCAGCCTTTGACTTATTTTCCCTTTGTTAAACTCCATTTTTCCACGAACACAGTGACAAAGTAAGATGAAACGGGCTCGCCTAATTAGCGGTGGAAACATACGGGTGGATATTTTAAGCGGCCACGTTTTAGATATAGAATTAGTATTCCGTTTTTTATGAATTAGCTTTTACAACATACTAGATACTATCTGTGACTTCGTCTGCGTAGATTTCAATATTGGGACACTATAATATGCATCCATCATTCCAGGGCCGGATTTAAACTTAATGCCGCTCCTGGGCACCGGAAAAAAATCCGCCCCAATACTGGAATTTTACTTTATTTAAAAAGAAAAGTAATTAAATTTCTTTAATTCCAGAAAATAGAAAAATTAATTATTATTTTAAATCTCCAAGGAAATAAATTGATGAAATCATTTTGATTATTAATTTTTACCAAAAATGTCATAATTATAATTCACAAATAATGGATGAATTGAATTTCTTGAATTATCAATTAAACAGAAAATTATTAATTAACCCTTAATTGGGCGCGTGGGGTATCATACACCCCTTTTTTTTAGGTGGGCAAAAATGTCCTACCGCACACCCCGCTGCCCCGGGAGACAATGGTGTAGTGTGGGGCCCTCACCCACTAAAAACCCACCGTGCGCCCTCACCCGCCCTTACTGCGGCGGATCACGGGTACCGCGCCGTATCGACCGCGATCCGCAGGCGGCAGCCCCTTCGGGCACCCTCTCTTGTGCGACGCCCCGCGCACGCGGAATTCTAAAGCCGGCCCCACACAGTCATTTGTTTTAGATGTCTTTAAAATTGAATGCTCTAAGTGTCTAAACACGTGTGTAATGATCATATAATCGTAGTCTGCCAAAATTTTAATATTTTTCGTTAACTAGAATTAATCTAAACCAGTATTTATAAAAAATATTCTTTATTATTTAAAAATATATTAATTATATGAAAAAGGGGTTTAAATGTTGATTAATATGCAATTCAAATATTTTCATAGATTGAAGTCTTATTTTGCATTGATTTCTAATTTTATTTTAATAAACTAGTTGTGGGGTGCTACACATCCCACGCGGCCACGTATGCTACTTTTAAGGCGCGCTTAATGTAGGGTTAATAGAATTAATTAATTATATTGAGCTTTTTCACATTTTGCTGCCCTAAAAATATATTGCCCTGGGCGAGTGCCCCGATTGCCCCTAGTGTAAGTCCACCGCTGCATCGTTCTATTCATTATTATGAATATTCTATATTTATCTTTATGCAAATAACTCCTATCCCACAGAGAGACTAAACTACCTTTTTTTTCTAGGCTACATGTAATTTTATAATAATCGGATAAGTAATGACGTGGAAGCGTAATAAACTTGTATATTTATAATTATAAACAAAATAACGAGCAAGTTTAAGCACAATACGCGTTTGGGTGAAATAATTTACATCTGTACTGCTTGAATTTTAGTACGCAACAAGTGCTGTAGCAAGTATAGTTACCTCGGGTGACCCAAGGCTTACTTTGCTGTCATGGAGATAATATTAATAACGTTATGTAGCAAATAATCTTCTGTACCATTTATAACTGTGTAATGATATACTTTTAGCCAATAAATTCAAATTAAAAAATATCTTTTTTTCAAAGGCTTATTATATAGCACTTACAATCATCGAAGTTTATTAAGAACTAATACGAGCATTTGAGGCAAGTGCATCTGCAACTAATGTCACAATTGCAATCGCCATAAGCGGCCGGATTCTGTAGTAAGGCTTTTCATGAGAAGAAACTCATGAACCACTTTTCAATTGGCAATTTTTACACCGTTCATTATTACTAAAGTAGGTATGCAATCAAGAACATACAATATTATTAAAAAATAAAATATAAAAAATATGGTTGTCTGTAAAGTCGGTTTATGGACGATAATTATACGTGATAACGTCACATAATATGTTTTCTGAGAGTTTCACAAACAATGCATCTATCTCCATACATTTTTTCGAAACGTGAAACTTTGCGTGCAGCCAGCATTTATCGATTTATAAAACGTTATCACGTCAAAAAAATTAAAAAGGGCTTATGTTTATTTAAAACAGTATTTTAAAATGAAGAGTAGCTTAAACCCACGTTTTTTATATTGAAATTCATCCGAAATTGTAACCTTTATTGCTAAGTTTCATAGCTTTTTTAAACTTATTTATTAGCATGTTTTGGATTATCTAAAATATCCGCAAGATTTTAGGGTTTTAAGACATCTATAGATTTTTGATTAACTCTCCAACAGTGCCCGTCCAAAGAATGCTCCCGTATATTTCATCGTGATGTGATATTCAGGATATGACAACGCACTTTCGAGAATTTCATATTTTGCGTTTGATGCAACCGCGTGTAAAATTCTTCCTACTCACAATTAATTATTAAATGTTTGCTTTTCACATACAAACGTAGGGTTATATAACACTAGAAGTTTCTATGAATGTATAGCATCTTTGTTGTACTTTCCACTTTTTTACGCTACTTTATTGGTAGATGTTTGCTTATTCGGAGAAGTACCACCCTCTCGCAGACGATCAGAGGGAAACAACGGAAGGTACTCCTAGCATTATGTTTTGTACGGTGAGTGAGAGCGCCAAAGGTGTAGAAACCCCCCTATCTAATAAAGAGAGTTTATTATCCTATCTATCCTCTCCTTAGTATCCATCCTATCCTCTCCTTAATATTCTCCCTTTCCTTCCTAATCTTCTATACCTTTCTTTAGAGATGGCGATGCACGAGTGATGCCTCTGGTGTTGCTAGTATCTATATACTACGGTAACCACTTACCATCAGCTGGACCGTATAATATTTTGCCATCCACGAAGTACAAAAAACATTATAGCTGTTTATATAAGCCTTATAGATTTCAGCATAAAAGACTGGATTGATTAGGGAGGTAGGTACTATAGATTAACTGAATATTGACGTAAAATAAGAGTAGGTATTCATATTGTGGCCGTGTGGGGCCGTCTTTAGAATTGTCCCACCCCTCTCTACCCACGGGAGTCATAAGAGCCGACTGAGGAGTACCGGGGGAGTGGGCAGCACCACTCCCTCGAGTATTAACAACATCCACTGCGATCACCAACCCGCCTGCCAAGCGTGGCGATTACGGCATTATCCCCCATAACGGGACCGCTCGTTGTGGCGTTCTCTTGGGGAGGCCTATGTCCAGCAGTGGACGTTGAAAGGTTGATGGATGGATTCCTATTGTGTTTTGTTCGCTGAGTAAGAGCACAGCAGGCTCAAACCCTCAATATCCTCCTTTCAACTTCTTTGCTTAACCCCGGGATTGGCAACACGCGAGTGATTATCCTCGTAGTGTAGTCGGTAGTGTAACCGACTTCCGTGTACGAGGTCGTGGGTTCGATTCCCACTCAGAACAATTATTTGTGTGATGGACACAGATTTATACGTGTGTTTTCTATCTATTATATGTATATATCCGTAATCAGGTACCCACAGCACAAGCGTTAAGCTTAGTTTGGAATTAG
Organism: Leucoma salicis; assembly: GCA_948253155.1. Taxonomy (NCBI): domain Eukaryota; kingdom Metazoa; phylum Arthropoda; class Insecta; order Lepidoptera; family Erebidae; genus Leucoma; species Leucoma salicis. Next base: position 2,334,525 of record OX411820.1, on the reverse strand, counting down.
AGAACGTTGTGTGAAATGTCCGTCAATATTTATTTATTTTCTCGTATTATCATTTATTTTCAAATAACATTTATGCAGTATATTTTGTGGTAAAAAGCCGAGTATTTCAAGTGCTTAAAAATATATAAAAGTAACAAACGTCATTTACAGATATTAAGATAATACTAAAGTTCACTCAGTCATGTCAGCAACAACTAGTTAATAACATCGGCTTACACAGTCTAAGTTTATGCAAAATCTGATGACGGCTGATTTTATAATATCGCTATATTAATGGCCAGATTATGGCGTCTAGACAAAAGTTATTCACCTCTAATATTAAATAACCAAAATTATTCTATACTAACCCTCTCCTTATCCTACACATCCACTTTCAATCCCTTTCCTTGGAATTAGCGATGCGCGAGTGATGCCTCTATTATTGCTACCGGCTATGGGCTACATAACTGTTTATCATGAGGTGTGCCGTATGTTTGTTTGTAGCGCGTTGTATAAAAAAAAAACATCCCCAGGCACACTATATTTTGCCGTAATGAGTAGTAGCTTATGTCCCCCTTTATGCTCTAGACTATAGTCGTATGTTTGCCTAATCAATTAAATACCAACAACCAGTATTTATTTATTTTGACGATTACAAATTAAAACTTATGATTAAATAAGTAAACTTACTTCTAACTTTTACGATTATAATAAAACAATAATATACTAATCTGCATGTATTACAACAAACACGTAATAAAGTATATGTGAATTTACTGTATAACAATTGCCTAAAATATCTAATTTTTCGTGTTGTAAATTTTGTGTTTGTTAACTGCCTCGGTGGTGTAGTGGTAGTGTATGCGACTTCTAACCATGAGGTCTCGGGTTCGATCCCCGGGTCAGGAAATGCTATTGGGCTTTTTCCTAAAAAGAAAAATTCTCAGTAGCAGCCCGGAGTTTGGGAATGTGCCCGGTAGACGTCAATAGGCTCGCCCCCTATTACGTGGGACTTAAACATAGCTGGGTAGTCGTGGGTGTGTACTATACCTTACCCTTCGGGGAATACAGGAGTGATGCAATGTTTTTTGTGTGTAAATTTTGTCAATTTGCAAGAGGAGTTTTTGCTAGTTGATTAGTCCTTGGTATTATAAACAAATTTCCACAATTTTAATATAAGTAAAGATGGATAATGGTTAGGGAAACAAAACATCTATTCCTAGAGACGCCCAACGGTCTTTTCCTGCATTTCCTCTAGGCAAATTAACATTTATAAATAAGTTAAATATTTATGCTACAAACACTCTATATTCAAACAAACTTATTTACAAACATAGCTATATAAACAGCTCGATACATAAAACATAAAACCGCCTTATTTAGGGAAGCCCTGAATAATTCAGTATAATCACCTTCAACATCAAAGACTAGAAGTTTTCTTGCGTATTTTACTGAAGTATTGATGTGCTCATGACGTATTTTTTTGACTTTTAAGTTTTCATGTGATACCTTTGGACCAGCTAAGCCACAGCCCAACTGCTGCTATTAAACGCACCAATACAGGCATATTATAACTTAAAAAAAATGTGTATGAGGTGAACAATAATGCCTGTTTTTATCATAGTTTTTTTTATTCTACGTGGGTGGTAAACAAGCATATGGCCCATCTGATGGTAAGTAGTTACCATAGCATATGGACGCTAGCAACACCAAAGTCATCTATCTCTCGCGCGTCACCATCTCCAATGAAAGGGATAGGTGGTGTTGAGGAAATATAATAGGGAGAAGATTGGAAGTATGCTAAGGAGTGAACAGGAAGGATAAAGTAAGTAGAACAAAGAGAGGATAAAAATTATAATAAGGAGAGGACAGGGAGGGGATTTGGGCCGCTGGCGGTCTCACTCACCATACGAAACACAACGGTAGGAGTAACTGCCGTTGTTTGACGCCGATCTTCTGCGAGAGGGTGGTACTTCCCCAATCGAGCCGGTCCATTTATGCTGGGGTAAGCAAGGCTCTACCATTATCCTTCCTTAGTATATGGGGACCCAGACCTGTTTACACCTCGCCTCTGGCTAAAGGTAGATGGTAGAATCACCGTAGGGTTTTAGGAGATTTATATTGGGAACCAGAAGACTGCAATTAGCGTCTTCACCAGCCCGACGGAGTGAATTTCCTCGCGTAAGAAAAAAGGAATCATATGTTATTATTTTTATATATTTTTTAAGTCATAGAAAAGAACACCTAGTGTGAAAATGTGTAATCAAAAATGATTGCTACAAGCGGGATTTGTTCTCGCGGCTTCTGAATACCGTTCAGAGGGTCTGTAATTGAGCTATGTGACATTTACTTGGAGCTATCGATATATACAACACACTTACTAGAATACATTCCCTGTAATTTAATTAATTTATTTAAATAATATACCTTTTTTAAGCTTGGTTTGACTACATTAATCACTATCTAAGGTGTACTCACATTTGTGAACTGTATGTAACTATATAGACACTTACCAAGCTACCACCTACCAGCTGATCAATTTTAGTTTGCACTTGTAAGTATGTCACAAATTCATGATATTGAAGTTGCTCAAAAGAACCTTGAGGCGCGGTTCATGCAGAAAATGGAAGAGTTGCAAGGTCAACTACAGAGTAGCAGCACTTCGAAAGATACCGTAGCTAAGGTTGCAGAGGAGTTCCGGATGTTCAGGGAGCTCATGTATAGTATGCTTGGGTTGCTTCGGAACCAGATTAATGAATGCGCCAGAAGTATTGACTTCATTGAAACCAGGCAGCGTAGAAAAGCTCTCATTTTCCTAGGCGTCTCAGAGAATGAAAAGGAGAATTGCTCACAAGTAATCTTAAATGTTCTTCATGACAAGATGGCTATGAGTAACATCCAGGCCAGTGCCGTCAAGGTGAGCCATCGACTAGGGAGCTCTAAAAGTGGTCTACATCGCCCTATGCTGGTCCGATTCACTAGTACTGAAATTAAGTCAGCTGTTTGGAAGGCAAAAAAGTCGTTGAGGGGTTCATCTATATCAGTCCGAGAATTTTTAACGAAGACCCGACAGATGGTATTTAGTAAGGCCCGTCTTCATTTCGGGGTACGTAGCTGTTGGACGCAAGAAGGTGTTATCGTTATCAAGACTTCTGATGGTGCTCGGCATAGAGTTACGTGTATGGTTGAACTCGAGCCTTTACTGCGAAAGTATCCAACGACATCAAGCAAAGAACCCACAAAAGCTGGACCCACATGTAAGGCCTAAAGTTGCTATTTGTGTTGTTATGATAGTCCAATACTGTGTTTTATTTCTTTCAATATTCGTGGCATTTGGTTGGTTGTAGTCTCTAGGCTTCCCCTTCTATTGAGCGTATATTGTTTGAATTTCCTTTTTCTTAACTTTCAATATTATATAACTATTACTTCGCATATTTTACCCATCAAGTAATTTGTAGTTTTTGGTGAACTGTAATGGTACTACAATAATTATTTATCACAATATTTCAAGGTAGATACAATATTTTATTATTGTTTTGTACTTTTGTAATACGTCGTAATTTCAAGGTGCTCTGTGGTGATTTTCTTTGGGTAATTTTGTAGACTATATTCTTATAGTAAAGCATAGACTAAGTATGTATCTATCTTTGATTAGACAGGGGAACAGACTACATTCCGTGTACTATCTGTTTATATGCCAAATTGTCACTTAAAATGTTGCGTTCGGAAACTTATCCATTGTCTACTATTTGTGTCTAGAATTTGTATAACACTTGTTCTTTGTGTTTTCATAATTTGTTGTTATTATTATTTCTGTACATTGTTATTCACTTGGCTGGTGGGTGGTGCAGAAATTTATCTGCACGTAAACCCGTAAAATTTATTTATCTGTGTAACTTATAGTATTTAATTCTATTATATATATATATATATATATATTTAGTATAAATGGTATTTTCCGATAATGACTCTTTTCACTCTGCCAATAGTTCGTTTTCTTCTCTTGACAGTTTTGGCTCAGTAACGGAATCCCTTGGTGACACTATTCGTCAATTGTTTAATCACCAATCTAGACAGTTATTAAATATATGCCATGTAAATGCACAAAGCATTCCCAGTCATCACAGTGACTTGTATGACGTCTTTAGTGGTGCAAATGTTCATGCCCTCCTGATCTCTGAGAGCTGGCTCAAACCTCATCTTCCTTCTACCATGTACCCTCTCCCCGGCTTTGCTCTTATCCGTAATGATCGAGTAGATCGAAGGGGAGGAGGGGTAGCTATTTACCTTCGTAATGATTTTCCTTTTAAAATTATCGCATCTTCACTTGCTCACCAGCCGGTCTCAGCTGAGTTTCTTTTTCTGGAGGTTTGTATCCAAGGTATTAAAACGGTTATGGGTGTGGTCTATTGTCCTCCTTCTACTGACTATTTCACTGACTTAGAAGCAGTTTTAGAATCTTTGGGGTCTGACTATGCACATCACATCATAATGGGTGATTTCAATACCGATCTCCTTGGTTCCTCTTCCTCTCGTTCCCTTAAACTCTTAAATATTATCCAATCCTCAAGCCTCCACGTGTTGCCCTTGCAAGCCACTCACCACAATACCTTAGGGGAAGACACATGGCTTGATATCATTGTCACTTCCTCCCCTTCCCTTGTTACCTCCCATGGCCAGCATCCTGCTCCCTGTTTCTCCCATCATGATCTCATTTTCCTCTCTTACTTCCTTAAACCTCCAAAACCTAAACCTAAGGTACTGAATTTGCGTTGTTTTGCGCGAACGAATTTCGACCGTCTGCGTACTCAAGCCTCAGCGCTTGATTGGCAACCGCTGCTGGACGCTAGCACAATGGACGAGAAAGTCAACATTTTTAATAAAACCATCATTAGCCTCTACGACAGTCATGCCCCTGTAGTGAAAACTAGGCTAAAGCGTCCACCCGCACCTTGGATGTCAGATGTTATACGTAAGGCAATGCGACGTAGGGACGTTGCCTTTCGTAAACACAGAAAAGAGCGTTGTGATACCAACTGGGACCTTTACAAGACTGCTAGGAATCGGTGTAATCAAATGATACGTAATGCTAAACGCCGATATATCCTTAACTCTATCTCTTCATCATCTTCTTCTGACGTTTGGAAGCTCCTTGGGAAATTTGGTATTGGTAAGACGCAACAATCAGAAGTAACAAACAACGTCAATCTAGATGACCTTAACACTTTTTTCAGCTCTACAGTGTCTCTAGATGACGTCACTAAATGCCAAACCCTAGATTATATTGCCAATTTACAACGTCATGATATTTTTCCTTTTAAATTTTCTCCCGTGACACCTGATGAGGTTAAAAAGATTTCCCTCTCCATTAAATCTAAAGCGGTTGGCTACGATGAAGTCAGCCGCCGGATGATTATAACTATCCTTGATGTCCTATTGCATCCCATCACACATATGCTAAACTTTTCTCTTGAGTGTAGTGTCTTTCCCACTCTATGGCGTAAAGCATATGTCCGTCCCTTGCCCAAAATATCTAACCCCATTGTTCCTAATGATTACCGTCCTATCTGCATCCTCCCTTTCCTTTCCAAATTACTCGAGCTCTGCGTCCACAAACAATTATGCAAGTTTGTCTTTTCCAATAACCTCCTGAGTGACTTTCAGTCTGGTTTCAGGCCTGGATATAGCACAGTCTCAGCTCTCCTAAAGGTTACTGGTGACATTAAGGTGGGCATGGAGAATACCAGCATCACAGTATTGGTGTTGGTAGATTTCACAAACGCCTTTAATGCTATCGACCATGATATCCTGCTATCCATCCTCTCCCATCTTATGATCTCATCAGATGCTCTGGATTGGTTCTCGTCTTATATTCAGGGGCGCCAGCAGTCTGTCCGCGTTAATGACTCATCGTCCAGTTGGAAGGACTTAGATTCTGGTGTCCCTCAAGGCGGTATACTTTCTCCTCTTCTTTTCTCTCTTTTTATCAATCTTATAACCCATGATCTTCAATGCTCGTATCATTTGTATGCCGATGACTTGCAAATATACACTCAAGCCAAGTCAGGAGATCTCCACCTGGCAATTGCTGCAATTAACCGTGACCTTGCAGCGATTAAGGATTGGACCGTAAGGTTTGGCTTGAATATAAATCCGCACAAATGCCAGTCCATATTAATCGGTAGCTCTCGTATACTCAGTAGATCTAATGTTACCAGTCTGCCACCAATTTTCTACAATGGGTCTATCATTCCATACAGTAAAGTCGTCAAGAACCTTGGTCTATTTGTGGACAGTACGCTAGAGTGGAGGACTCAAATTACAATTATCAGTCAGAGAGTTACGGGAATTCTTCGCTCTCTTTATCGACTTAAGAACTTTCTTCCCATTGAGACCAAGGCAATGCTGATTCAGACCTTGGTTTTCCCTATCATCGACTATGCTGATGTGTGCTACCTCGACCTGAATGCAGATCTGCTCAATAAACTTGACCGACTTCTCAACAATTGCATTCGATTCGTTTTTAGTCTTCGTAAATTCGATCATATTTCCAAATTTCGCTCTCAACTAAATTGGTTGCCCATCCGGCAAAGACGTAGTTATCGGGTGCTCTCACTTTTATATTCCCTCTTATACTCCCCTAACGCTCCTACTTACTTAAAGCCTCATTTTGAATTTCTATCTACCACCCATGACCGAAATCTTCGTTCCTCTAATAACCTTCTTCTACACTGTCCATCTCATTCTTCAAGTCTTGTGCATTCTTCTTTTAATGTACAGGCTATCCTTCTTTGGAATGTGCTGCCTCTGGAGATCAGGATGGCTACAAGTCGTGACATATTTAAAGCCCGTGTACGTGAACTGTATCTCCGTCGTTTGGCAGAGTCCCCTTAATGATACTTCTTATCAACTCGATACTTATTATATATTTATGTAAGTATATTTATCATATATATGTTTCTTATATTATTTTAGGTGTGTACATCATGTAGGTTTATCATAGTATTAGTTATATGTATTGGTATATATGTATATATTATTATGTATTGATATTTATTTGTCTATTGCACCTACCATTGTTAATTTCTGCTCCACCTCAGGTCGACTGTAAGAGAATGCCTAAGGCATTAAGTCCGCCTTGTATCTTATATAAGTGCAAAAGTTTTAAATAAATAAATAAATAAATTTCTTCTCAATGGATTGGCCAGCGCCATATATGTCGGATGTATTTACATATTTCATGCCGACCAGGCAAGTTTAATTATGGCCATTAAGAATCATACCAAATTATGACGCAGCTCTTTAAATATAGATATGTTATCTATACTTTTAAAAAGCTATAACAGAGCTGTGTCTGTACATTTAAGATATTTGAAAAGAAATGACTCTATTAGGCTATGTCCATCCCTCCATCCTTTCATGGTCCACTGCTGGAAAATGGGGGTTTTACCATAATCGCCACGCTTGGCACGCGGGTTGGCGATCGCAGTGGAAGTTTTTAGTACACAGGGGAACGCTGCTGCCCGGTCCCCCGATAATCCCTTAGTCGGATTTTACGACTCCCATAGGAAGAGACGGGGTGGAGCTATTCTTGGTACCGACCCCACACGGCATTAGGCTATGTAGGTGTGTCTAAACACAAAACTATGTTTTTTAGATTTTTTTTCTGTTGTCTGTTTATCTGTTTGTCTGTTTGTTCATTCGCGCATCACACAAAAACTGCAGAACGGATTTTGATGTAAGTTTTTTTATTTGATAGCTCTCGATTAGATTTAAAAACTGGTATACATTTTATCCCGCTACTACTATATAACCTAAAATCTAGCTTTTGGCTGCGGCGGAGCCTAGATATTTTTATGTATTTAAACGCTTGACAATCTTGACAAGCTTGGCCATATAAAAAATACACACGCACGTTCGTCCCGGGAAAGCGATAGAAACTGGAAAGTATGTTAGATAGGGATGATTGGATGATTTATTTATTTAGATAGGGATGAGGAAGGAATATGTTTGAAACGTAGACCACCGCTTAGTACATCTATACTATCTATACTATTATTATAAAGAGGTAACGTTTGTGAGTTTGTGACGTTGTAAGGGGTAATCTCTGGATCTACTGAACCGATTTTCAAAATTATTTCACCAATAGAAAGCTACGTTATTGTAGAGTGTCATATGCTATAATAATTTCCAAAATTAATTACGCATCTTTACTTAAACTTGAATAATGTAATCCAAGTTGTAAAAAAAAATGCTTTCATCTTGTGCGCTGCGGAAACTATTGAGGATAGAACAAAACAATGTACTACAATATTAAAGAACGTATCAAAATCTGTAAAAAAATCCGCAATAGCATATGCCTGTCTCCTACTGATAACTCACAATAACAGCTTTTACTGTTAAAAATTATTGTGGATTAAAAATAATTTTTGTAAAGCTTATTTAGCCCATATAATATTAATTTATATCTTTATAAATATGTTTTAATTATATGGGACGAATGTACCATAAGTCATAGAGCTCATATTGAAGCCGTGAACCGTACGCTAAAAGACATCAGAAACTCAGACGCTGATATGGGTGGTGTTACTTTTGGTTTTGCGGGTGATTTTCGTCAAATGTTGCCAGTAATAACAAAAGGAACATGTGCCGATGTCATCAGGGCATGCTTAAGATCATCATGCTTATAAAGTTCCGTTGAAACTCTCAATTTACGAACAAACATGAGAGCCCACTTGAGCGACAACTACGATAACGACTTTCCGCATCAACTACTGAATCTTGGAGAAGGAAAAATTTGCTATCCTAACACCAACAGTAGGGATGACATTAAACTTGACAATCGGTTAGGTCACATATTACACAGGTTAGAAGATCTGATAGACGCAATATATCCCGGTCTTGAAAGTTTAATGGAAAGAGATTATCATTGGCTTTGTTCTAGGGCATTAGTCTCACCCAGAAACGATTCAGTGAATGAGATAAATAAAATAATTTTGGGAAAAATTCCCGGTCAAGTCAAGCACTATAAGTCCATTGACACGGTGTGTAATATTGAGGACTAGCAGTGCTCGCGGACTCCGTTCCGCGTTAGAAATATTTATGTCCCGGCCCGTTTGTCCCGCGTAATACTACAGGTTAAAAGTTCGGGATAAATAAAAATTATAATTATGAAGATTTTTTTGTTATTTTGGTGTTTTGTTATTTTTTATTGTTTTTTGTGTTTTTTTTATGTTACTGTTTTTTGTTGTTATTTTTATTACTTGATGTTTTAATATACACTATTTACATCATGTTTACTTATTTTAATTATTCAAAACTTCTCGATAAACTATATTAGTAGTAATGTTATCATTTGGTACTAACATATATAGTCTTTCAGGAGTTCCGACCCGAGATAAGCCAACATATAACTGCCCATGGGAAAAACAGTACTTTCTCAGGTCAATGCCCACCAGAGAAAATGTTTGACCCTGGGACTTATTAATAGTGAGGGTAAAAGAGACCTTGACGGGGTATCCCGGGGTATTACTACTAATATATCGAGAAGTTTTGAACAATTAAAATAAGTAAACATGATGTTAATAGTGTATATTAACATCAAGTAATAAAAATAACAACAAAAAACAGTAACAAAAAAAGCAATAAAAAAAATCAAAAAACAAACAAAAAGAAATTTAAACCCAAATAATAAAAAAATCTTCATCGTTATTATTTTTATTCCCGAACTTTTAGCCTGAAGTATTACGCGGGACAAACGGGCCAGGACAAAAATATTGCTAACACGGAACGGAGTCCGCGAGCACTGCTAGTGTATAATATAGGTAGCTTCATGGTGGCGGCGCTCCTGCTGTGCCCCCCGACGGGTTGCCAGCCGCCCGCGTTCTGCGTGTCCGTGGCGAGAACCAACTTGCTCAAGGTTGCTTCCATGTCTCGCGCTACACAGTTTATAAAAATAAATTACGGAAATAGCACAAAGCTGCATTGTATCTTATAATTTGTAAAATTACTTATATATACTATTATAAAGCTGTAACAGAGCTGTGTGTACATCTATCCGTGTGGTGACGGATTAAGAATACAAGTGTCACCACCCCATTCTTTCCCACGGGTGTCGTATGAGGCGACTAAGGGAAGTAAGCAATTATCATCCATTGCATGACTGGTGGTATGGCTGGGTACCAAGTGGGAGTACTCACTTGGTATCCGGCCCGAGCGGGTTGGTACCACCATCTCCCGTGTGACCGGTCATGAAGCACATCGTTGTGTTTTGGCTGTAGCAGGAGATAGCCGTTTATATTTCATTTCATCTGTGAAATGATTTGGTGAGCAGCGGCTTGACAATACTCTCGGTATAGTCGAGTCCATGGGCGACGGTTTTTTACCCACCATTTACCATCAGATGAACCGTGCCTCGTTTGCCACAACAAGCAATAAAAAAAAATTTAGTTATTTGAGAAAAAACAACTGTATTAGGCTATAAATTTAGGCGTCTGAACACAAAACAATTTTTTTTAGATTTTTTGTGTTTGGCTGTTTATCTTTTTTTCTGTTTGTTCGTTGGTGCATCACGCAAAAACTACATAACGAGATTTTGATGCAACTTTTTTATTTAATAGCTCTTGTTTAGACTTAAAAAATGGTATACATTTTATCACGCTACTATGTTGGAATTCTGAGACATAACCTAAAAAATAGTTTTAGGCAAATATTAATTATAATAGATTAGAAATATATCACCGGCAATAACTCACGTTGAGGATCGATTTGGTCGACCCGGGTTTCGAGCATATTCGATGCTCATCATCAGGGCGAGCGCGCAGCGGTGTCAACGAGTTCCCGGCAGTGCCCGCCGGGACTCCTCAACGTGAGTTATTGCCGGTGATATATTTCTAATATGTATCAATCTCACGATAGTTTCAATACGAAAATTATAATAGATACAAATAATTATTTTTCATTACTCATACTCGGAAAGTAGGTTTGAAGTCGCCTGAGGAGCGGGTTGAAAGTAATACTTTTTAGCCCTAGGGGAATCGTTTTCAACTGACAGCTGTCAAAATATTTAAAAAAAAACTAGCTCTATTTTCACATTTCTATTGAACCTTATTCTAACTTACTACAGCCACTCAATCACAGCGCTATGTTTAATTGAAATAACAAAGTTAATTATTAACTGTGGTATACTGGCCGTGTGGGGCCGGCTTTAGAATTGTCCCACCCCTCTCCACCCATGGGAGTCGTAAGAGCCGACTGAGGGTATACCGGGGAGAGTGGGCAGCAGCACTCCCTCGAGTACCTATTAACAACATCCACTGCGATCGCCAACCTGCCTGCCAAGCGTGACGATTACGGCACTATACCCCCAATTTGGGGAGGCCTATGTCCAACAGTGGACGTCGAAAGGCTGATGGATGGATGGATGGATGAAGTATTAAATAAAGATTTTTTTTTAACGACGACCTATTATAATTTACTTACTTTCAAATATTACTTTAAAATAATATAGATTTGGGTAAAATATTTTAACATTTTTTCAATGTTGGAAATGAAAAATAATGGCTGGCTGGCCAGAAAAAAAACTTTAAATACATAATTATCTCAGCAGTTGATTGTAAATTAAATTTCACTCATTATTGCATGTTTTTATTTTTACTTTCCTTGTATTCGTAATGAAAAGCACAGTGTTTACCTCGGGTTAAAGACTTAATTAGTCCCTCGAACTATACCTCTCGCCGCTGCCAAGCATCGCTCTGACGACGCTCGGCAGCGAGAGCTCCCCCCCTATTGCCGCGGCGAGTTCACGGCGCTGCTCGGCCCAAGTCGGGCACGTCTCGAGCGTGTGCTGCGCCGTGTCCTCGTCGCAGCCGCAATGGTGACAGCCCGGAGTCGCTTCCCTCCTTGCGACTATGTGCAGATATCTGCCGAAGCAGCCGTGCCCCGACAGCACCTGCACCAGTTGGAAGGTAAGGACTCCGTGCCGTCGCCCCGCCCACTCTTCCAGCACCGGCTGGAGCGCGCCCTCCAGAAGTTACTTTCACCCCTAGGGTAACAATGTACTATTTTTAGCTTATAATAACGCCTTGGATTATACTGTAAGACATTGTAAATGAGTTTAAATAAAATAATTCTAACAAGAAGACTTTTTTCGTTTATTATTTGTAACGAGGCGCAAATGACTGAAAGCATCATTAATGAATGGAACAGAGATACATGCAAAAATATTATTGTCAAAAAGTGTGTCAAACGGCTGGCTACCCACCAGGGCAATGACCCACAGGCTATGCACCGACGGCACTGATATATGACTCCTTTGAAACAATTACTTATTTTTAACCTATCACTTCGGCTCTGAGAAACTTGGCACTCATTATTATGATTACAAAATATGCAGCGGAATACATTGAATTATATGGTACATAAAACTGCTGTGTTTAACATCACTGTGGTGTTTTTTAACCCCTTACGTGAATATTATAGAAGTATTATGTTCATAAGGTCTCGGGTTCAAAACCCGGGCCGGGCAATGTTATTGAGTTTTTTCGTAAAAAGAAAAATTCTGAGTAGCAGCCCGGAGTTTGGGAATGTGCCCGGTAGACGGCGATAGGCTCACCCCCTATTACGTGGCGCCTAAACATAGCTGATGAATTATGGTTGTGTAATACACCTCTGCCTACCCCTTCCGAGAATACAGGCGCGATGCTATTTTTTATAAGTTTGATGTCCGTATCTGTCTGTCTGTGGTATCATGGTGTTTATCAAGGTTTAAATTTATCTTTAAATCCATCTATCCATCCATCAGCCTTTCATCGTCCACTGATGGACATAGGCTTCCCCAAAATGGGGGGTTTTACCATAATCGCCACGCTTGACAGGCGGGTTGGCGATCGCAGTGGATGTTTTTAGTACACAGGGGATCGCTGCTGCCCGGTCACCCGGTAATTCCTTGGACGGCTTCTACGACTCCCATAGGAAAAGACGGGGTGGAGCTATTCTCGGTGCCGGCCCCACACGGCTAATTTTTACACATATTAAAATATACAACTTTATAATAGCATACGAACACTCTAGGCGGCTATTGAACCGAAAAGATTAAATAATCGCTTACAAACAATTACTGAACGCAATAAACAGCTCATAAATTCAATTAATGCAAAAAACTGATTTATTTGCACAGTGGGTAGGTCGAAATAAAACCCTATAGCCCGGCCAAAATCGGCAGTGAGCCAAAATATTCTACTGTGGACAAAAAACGGCACCATTCGTTATATTAATGGTTGAAAATAATAAGCAGTGCTCATATATCAAGTGTGGCGTTGCATTTGATTTTTCATATGTTGGCTTAAAACCTGAATGCTATTGCCAACTTTGTGAAAGATTTACAGGAGGATGTTGATATTGAGTTATTGCTATATTATCATTTTTGTGCGGCCATTTATTTTGTTGATGCACAGATATGCTTTTAATAATCTTTTATTGATACAATTTTATTTTCTAATAAAATTCGTTTGTAATGATATTTTTATATCTATAAAACTTGTATTAACCAAATAAATATTAACCAAGCTTTTGATTATTTTCCGTCTAATAGCAGTTTAAGAAATATAATTATATTATTAGTTTTTTGTAATCCATAGTTTTAATTTATATTTTTTTAACGAGCAACGCTGTGTATTTAGGCTAGTATAATTATATATACATATTAACATGTCCATCAGCCTTTCGACGTCCACTACTGGACATAGGCCTCCCCAAGAGATCGCCACAACGAGCGGTCCCGTCATGGGGGATAATGCCGTAATCGCCACGCTTGGCAGGCGGGTTGGCGATAGCAGTTGATGTTGTTACTACTCGAGGGAGTGCTGCTGCCCACTCCCCCGGTATTCCCTCAGTCTGCTCTTACGACTCCCATGGATAGAGAGGGGTGGGACAATTCTAACGCCGGCCCCACACGGCAACATTAACGTGTAAATGACTCAATTGTAAGCGCCAGCGAAACTGACGAATGCAATTAATTTATAAGTATAACATAATTATTCATATTAATAATTATACTTGACTGCCTCAGTGGTGCAACTGTAGTGTAAGCGACTGCTGATCATAAGGTTTTGGGTTCGATTCCCGGGTCGGGTAATGTTATTGAGCTTCTTCCTAAAAAGAAAAATTCTCAAGAGCAGCCCGGAGTTTAGAAATGTGCCCGGTAGACGGCAATAAGCTCGCCCCCTATTACGTGGGACTTAAACATAGCTGGCGAATCGTGGGTGTTTAATACACCTCTGCCTATCCCTTCGGGGATAACAGGCGTTATGCTATGTTTATGCTATGTTTAGCAATTAGACATACCAAGTTCAAAAAATCTGTTGTCTACTCATTCTTCAAATATTACCGTAAAATATTAAACAATCTATATTGAATTTTAACATTTAACATTTTGACATTTAATCATCTGGTCATTCTAGACATATGCCCAGGGTCTTAAGATTGAACATAACATTCTTTTACTAACTAGCCTCTCAGGTTAAAGTGCATACCGTTTTTTTGTACTGATCTTCTGTTTGAGAGGGTGGTACTTCTCCAATCGAGCCGGCCCGTTCATGCTAGGCTAAACAAGGCTCTAGTAGGAAAGCCTGAAGATTCTTGTCATTAATCTTTCGTGCTGGCAGTGATATTGTTTGCATAACATTTCACATGCCTTTGACGTCTTAGATATGCAGATTTACTCGTCTTTCGTGATTTTCACTCAATTGTGGAGCTTATATATTCACTTGTACAATAAGTTAATATAATACTTATGCTTTTTTATATTCATAACAATTTGGAGATGATAGTAAATACATAACAGTGAAACACGTCATGCCATTATTCACGGTTGCTTGGTCTACTTTACAAATTCTCTTCTCGTCTTCTGTAACTATAAGAAAGATCTATTTCGACTGCACAGATGGCGAAGTGGTCTAGATACCGGCCTCTCGCCTGAGTGTTGTAGGTTCAATTGCCGTACAGGACAACTCTTTGTGTGATCCACAAAAATGGTTGTTCTCAGTCTGGGTGTATTTTGTGCCCGTGAAATTGTAAGTCCAACACGATACAAAAAAATATATTTATCTTGTCTCTTAAATTAATGTGTTGCACTGGCCATGGTTCGAACAAAATGTACAGTTTTATGACATAAGAAGAGGTGGTATTGGCTTGAAAATGAAATGATTGTAAATCACCAAAACGTCTTTAAAGATTCATGAATGCCTGGTGTTTTTTTTTTGTTTGTTTTTTGTGCCTGTGACAGTAGATAAGTCTGAAGAAGGTCAGCGTGAAAAAAGGTGAGTACTCCTACTTTTGTTTCATATTGTGAGTGAGAGTATACAAACCTCTTCATTGCCCAGTCCTTATTATCCTTTCTCTAAAACTCCTATCCCTTTCCTTGGGATTGGCGATGCGCTCTGGTGTTGTTAGCGGCTATAGGCTATAATAGTAGATAATACTAAAATTAGGTGAGCCGTATGCTTGTTAGCCACCTACATGGTATAAATAAAAGTATCCATGATTACCTTTTGTACTATTTACTTATGCAACATGTTACGTACCTTCATATTGATTATTTTGCGCAATAGCTTATTTTTAAATTAGATATTCCAATTACAAACAAATGACAACCAAACGCGATATAGTCTGTTGTTTTTAGATGAATCAATCAAAGTTATTGGGCCATTAGAAGCGTACAAATGCCGCACAGTGGTCTAACCATAAAAAGTGGTAGACGAAATTCGAACGCAAGAACCACAACGCTCGCGGGAAAATCAATCACAACAGCGCGGGACGTATTACCAATGGGTTTTTTTCTGTTTAGTGTTACCGGCAGTCCCAGTGTGCAATGTTTCCGTAATTGAATAAAAATGTATTTTATTTATTTAATACTAAATAATGTATTGTACATTGATACTTAATTATGTTATATATAAAATATATATACAATAAGGCGAACATAACTCAAATTTGAGTTCTCTGTCTTTTAAGCAAAAAAATCAGAGCTTTTAAAAATCGAGTGAACAAAAAGACAACAATATTATTAATATAAAATAACATTATGATAAAATACATAAATAATTTGATATGACAAATATAATACACACAATTTAATACATACTATACTCGTATATGCCATTGACTAGAGCGGAAGACAATAATCCTCTTTTATCTTTCTCTTGAAGGCATCTAAAAAAATATCTCTTATAAAATGAGAAAGAGTGTTCCACAGTTTTCCTGCCTGCACTGTAAAAGAGCTATCTCAAGAGTATGGTTCAGAAGAAAGAAAGAAGAGCTAGTACGGTATGTCTTTACGAAGGAGAAATTTAAAACATTCTTTAATTTTATAGCAACACTGCAAAATGTCTATGATAACAATTTTATGAAGTTACTTTAATTTAAGTATTTTAAGAATACTACAAAATACGCTTTTGTAGTATTTATTTTGGTAGGTATAACATGAACCACTGAAGTAATATAACATAGTTCCGGTGGCCCGCCAATAAAGGCGGAGAAACAGCACACGGCGGGTTTATTTTTAAATAGTGTGTTTTTCGCCTGTATTGGCGGGCCACTGGAACTATGTTACATTACTTCAGTGGTTTAGTACCTCAACCCTACCACCAGTATTACAATGGGTGATGATCATTTACCCCGTAGTCACTTTGTAAGACACCGACTGGCTGAAACGGGGTGACAATTATGTTTAGTCCGTCATAACGTCTTTACACAAACATTTTAGACATTTTGAAGCTTTCCAAGTCCAAAAGAACCTGCAGAACCACATTTCAAAGATGGCCACGAAGTCAGAAGCTAGTAATATAAAATACATTGTCAGTATTCAACTTACAGATTCTTATCAAAAACGTTCATAAATATAATGACTTATTCATTTAGCTTACGAATAAAGAACACAATGATAGCTTATTATCACATCACTTAGATACTTATCACATCATGCAATGTCTTAATATTATCGTGATATCATGTCGTATGAAAAAGAATATGTTTACATAGCAGTGTAAATCTGCGTCGGGTATCGTGATTGAATCGATTAGAGGTGGTTACCCTGTATGGTACCATCAGTTGGGTCATCTGCTACCAGAGACAATAGTAAATCCTTCTGGCTTATAGTGGTAGAGAAGTGGTAAATAGATTGTTTCCAGTAGGAGCAATGAGAGCCTGGTATATATTATTATGTTTGCACTTAGCTGCAACCTGTAATTAATGCATGTATAAGTTTTTGAATTTTTTTTTAAATTTAATTGATTAAAGTTTGAAGTGCAATACAATCACCAAGCATGCGGCTTGAAACTACAACATTATGAAAATCTGCCCTAAATGCTCTTGTCCTTCAGATTTCTATTCTGAACAAATAGCAGATAACCTTGAATAGAAATACTCTCAACAACTCAGAAAGTTGGGGATTTTATTTTTCAAACACAAAAAGGATTTTCCAATTCGTACCTATATCCATTTTTGTAGCCAAAAGAAGGATGCTTTACAAATCAAAATAGTAGTAAAAAACAATAAATTAACTCCCAAGAAATGTAAGCACATGTAAGCAGAATGTCGCGTGCGAGTCACAAAAAAAAATAGTGTCGATTTGCAGTTACGAACGGGCAAAGGCATTCAGTGGTGCCACATAAATAAAATACTACGTAGTTCCAGTTCGCAATTACTGCATCGCATTATAAGTAGTTAAAGTTTGTGTACAGAAAATCAATTCTGGTAAAATAACCAAGCATGTCATGTGCTTAAAATATACATAAAAATATTTATTATATTAAAATAGTAGTTGTATTATCTTGAAATTTCACATGACGTTAGTATAAGTGGCAAAAATGACACCAAAATGCTCGATGACTACATAAAAATAATGTTGCTAGTCTTTTAATTCTAGCCCCTAGAAACCAAAAACCTAATATAAAAATAAATTTTGCAAACTTTGAAAGCCATTCGGTAGTGAAAAACATATAACACATTAATTCTGTACGATATTCAAGTAGGTTTTATTTAATAAATCTTCTGTTTTTATTCTCCAATGGTGCATTTTATTCCGAACAAGAAGGTTGAAACACGGCTTCAACATCTGTAAAGTCTAGCAATACTTACATAAAAGAGCATAATAAATAAAAGTTTCATTTATTTTTATATGCTGCATTTGTAGAGAGCAATTAGTCACGATATGTACTTCGTTGGGATTAATTAACCATACTTTGCAGGTAGACCTCCATACAAAATAGATATGTGCGTATTTTAATTATATATGAAGCATGAACGATTTTATTAAGAAGGATAATGAAATAATTTGAAGAAACCTTCATGTTTATTCTACTACGTGTTTTGTGGTGTGGTGAAAGAAAAATATTAAAGCATTATGCTTTAATATTTGATTTATATTTTCTTTTTTTTTTCTTTTTTAATTACTATCAATAGACCAGATTCAAAATTAGTAAAGTGCCATCCTCTCACATAATAGCGGTCTAAAGCAATGGTAGGTACTCATGTGTATCGTTCAGTAATTGAGAGCACCGGAGGACCAAATCTTCTTCAACTAATCATCCTTATTTTTCACTTGCTCATCATATCTCCACCGCCTCTATTTTTTTTCTAAAGTTGATAGCCCGCGAGTGATTTGCCTGGTTACGAACATCTATAGCCTGTGGTAGCAAATTTCATTAAAAAATTTCGAGTATTTTGTTAATAAACTATTAAGTACAGTTCGTGAAATTGATTGTTTACTGAGAAAAAACCCGTAATAGGTTTAGTTATTTTCTAGAAATTCACGAATGTATGTGTTTGCATAGAAGGGGGTGCATTTAAGTTTTATACATCAACTAATTTATTATTTAAAGTACCTGGAGGTAGTCACGCGAACTCCTGCTCGTAAACCACGTTTTAAGTGTCAAACATTTAAGGTTATTTTAATTTTAAACTAATAATATGTTTAGATGCTTTGTATTATGTCGACATAATAATAATAGCTGTAATTGAATATAATGTTGTCACCACTTTACTGAAGCATGACTTTGACTTGACTATGACTTATTTGATGAATAAAATTTTTTTTTATTGCTTGTGATGGCAAACGAGTTACGGCCCACTGATGGTAAGTGGTAACTGTTGCTCATGAACTCAACAAACAGAACAAGAGTATTGTCAATACGCTGTGCATCATTTCATTTCTCAAATATAAAAAATGAAAGAATGAACGGCTATTTACGACTAGGTACAGCCAGTGGCAGGCCCAGATTAAGTAGAGAGTATCCGAAAGGGTAAGCCGCTGGCGGACTACCGAAGGAATATAACATAGTGTCCCCGAACGACGGGGTGTACGGTTAGGAACATTTTTTCCTGCCTTAACAAAAAGAAAAGAAAGGTACAGCCAGTGATAATTGCTTACTTCATTGAGTCGCCTTGTACTACACCCGCGGTGAAGGATGTGGGTGGTGGCACTTGTATTCTTAGTTCGTCACCACACGGAATCTTACCTTAAAACTTGGACATGGCAACAATAGCTTCGGCTGATTGCCATAATCAAAAAAGAAGAAGATAGATATAATGATTTTTTCATTGGATATTATTGATAGCATAGAGATCTGTCAAGAAAGAAGTATCGAGTTCGAATTATTGAGGAATGCGTGACTTGACTTTTAAGTACTTATTTCATAATTTATCTAGATTTTGATCATGTTACATTCTCGTAGATATGCGCATATCTGTAAACTCTTCACTCGGGTCATCGTCAACAGGCTAAGGAATAACTCGATTCATACCAACCTCGAGAACAAGCTGGTTTTAGGGCGGGATTCAGCATATGCGACCATCTGCAAACCCTAAAAACATTGATAGAAAAATATCACGAATATCAGAAGCCAATAATAATAACTTTCGTAGATTACGAGAAGGCTTTCGACACGATCGAGGCATGGGCTGTGGAGGAAGCATTGGCGGACTGTAGAGTGGATGAAAGGTACATTGCGATTATGAAACACCTTCAACAAAATGCCACGGCATGTGTAAATCTACACAAGAAAACTCAAAAGTTTCACCTTGCACATGGAGTAAGACAAGGCGACACCATTTCTCCCAAACTTTTTACCGCGACCCTTGAAAACGTTTTCAAGAAATTAAACTGGGACGACAAAGGTATTAATGTAGAAGGAGAAAGACTTACGAACCTAAGATTTGTCGATGACCTTGCTTTGTTCGCCGAAAATGTCTCTGATATGTTGGAAATGATCGAAGAGCTGAAGATTAAATCTGAAGAAGTGGTTTTGAAGATGAATCTCTCTAAAACAAAAATCATGACCAACATACCAGAGGCAAGGATCTACCAACTGCCCGTCGAGTGGTTGACAGTTACATATATCTAGGCCACAAAATAACACTAGGGATTGCAAACCAAAGTGCAGAGGTCGATAGATGAATCTCCCAGGCCTGGGCAGCATTCGGGGCAAATACCCATATAATGCGTGGAAAGCTGCTTCTAAAACTGAAAGTTAAAGTGTTCGAAGAATGCATCATGCCTGTGTTCATATATGGTACTGAAACCATGTCTCTTACGGAGCGATCAGCTGAAAAATTCAGAGTTGCGCAGAGAGCCATGGAGAGCATGGCAGGACGAATTGTAAGGAAGTAAGCCTTTGGAATACACATTGCCCTAGAATAGGATATTGGACTTAAATTGGGTCGTTCTTCATCTTATTTATAATTCTCTACTCTTATTATATTGCAGTTATGTTGTCCGTGTGGTGACGCACTAAGAATACAAGTGTCACCACCCCATTCTTTCCCATGGGCGTCGTATGAGGCGACTAAGGGAAGTAAGCAATTATCATCCATTGAATGACTGGTGGCAGGGCTGGGTACCAAGTGGGAGTATTCACTTGGTATCGGGTCCGAGCGGGTTGGTACCACCATCTCCCGTGTGACCGGCCATGAAGCACATCGTTGCGTTTTGGCTGTAGCAGGAGATAGCTGTTTATATTTCATTTCATATCTGTGAAATGAATTGGTGAGCAGCGGCTTGACAATACTCTCGGTATAGTCGAGTCCATGGGCGACGGTTACCATTTACCATCAGATGGACCGTGGCTCGTCTGCCACTACATGCAATAAAAAAAAACTGTATTTTAGCACTTAATATGCTCACCTACTTTAAAGAACATTATTATGAAAGTGGAAAAAGAGAGCTTTTTTTTTTACTGCGAGCGGGATTTGAACCTGCGTCCCTTTCCAATCCGGGGAAGTGGAGGTGTAGCCATTGGCTACTGCGATGGCTTAGCGGTCTAGAGCATTTCCCCGGATCGGAAAGAACACTGGTTCAAATCCCGCTCGATCTCTTTTTCCACTTTAAAAATAATTTGTTCTTTATATTGGAGTTGTTTAAAAAACATGGAGTAAAAATATAATTAATCAATACAATACTATAGTACATTTTGTTCAAATAAAGAACTATAAAAACGAAGTTATATCTCATAGAGATAGGAGATTTCATTTTGTAAAATCATACTCTTCTGGATATAAATATAACGAAACGGATAACGTTGACTTGGATGTTCGCCGAAAAAATAAATACATAATAAATATTCACGGACATTTTTTCACAAAACGTGCTCTGGTCCCAAACTATAAAGCTTAATGCTTGTGCTATGGGTACCAGATTACGGATATAATACATACACTACTTTTTTTTTGTAAATACATACATATAATAGATAGAAAACACCCAGACGCAGTACAAATATCTGTATTCATCACACAAATAATTGTCCTGAGTGGGAATCGAACCCACGACCTCATGCACGGAAGTCGGTTACACTACCGACTACGCCACGAGGCCCGTCGGCGCTATGGTTTGACAAAAGTATGGCTTCACATGAGTTTCAGCCCCTGATTGTCGAGATTTTGTAAGGTCCGTCGTCATCCGTCGGACTAAGAATATAATCACCATGCCATTCTTTCCCCCAGGTGCAGTACGAGGCGACAATGCTATCCCCTTCCTTGGAGTTAGTGACGTGCGAGTGATGCCTCTGGTGTAACTAAAGTCTATAGGCTACGGTTATCACGTACTATCAGGTGGTCCGTATGCTATTTTGCCACTCGTGAGGTATAAAAAAAGATCATATAAACCATGTTGTTTTTGGTACAAAACGTAACTTCTGTACTCATTACGAAATCAGAACACCCTTCGTCACATGCCTCAGGCTATAATTACTTAAGAAAATACCATTATCTTCAAAGTAGTCTACAACAAATAAAAATAATTGCTGCCTTGACTGGCTCCGTTCAAATGACAAGCAATAAAACGCAAATAATAAAAGTTTTGCTTCGTAAATGCATTTCCTTTACAAGAAGGCTTAATGTAGTGCCTAAGTAAAGGCTTGTGTTGACAAATCGAAAAGGAATAGTATAATTGCCGGTTGTAACGAATACTTTTTTATGCTTTATGAAGGTTTCTAAAGAACAATTTAATAATTCACAGACGGCACGATAGATGTAGCTTGTGTGCCGAATGTTTGATTCCCATAAGAAAATATAATTGAGGTAACTACTTTTTCTGCTTTTATTGGAGTAGTTATACAATAGTAAATTAATATTATTATTTATTTATTTATAAGAGTTAACTTTTATAATAACAAAGGTATTATCAGCAAAAAAAAATATTATGCACTTAATTACTTAGTTGTATAATTTTATTATGCTATGTCATTTATATCCATAGATATAGTGTATATTGATACGTCTATACTAACTATATCTATGTTTATATCTAATTTTGATATATACTAGTAAAAAGTACAACTTTATAAAGGGTCGCAACATTTTTTTTTTCTTAAAATATAACTAATTTCTGCCCGTGATTGAATCTCCGTGGACATCTATCTATACTATTATAAAGCTGTAACAGAGCTGTGTCAGTACATTCAAGATATTTGAGAAAAAATGACTGTAATGAATAATGTATGTACTGGCTATATAGACTTGTCAAAACCCAAAACAATTTTTTTTAGAATTTTTGTCTGTTTACCTTTTTGTCTGTTTGTTTGTTCGCGCATCACGCAAAAACTACTAGACGGATTTTGAAAATTTTTATTTGAAAGGCCTTGATTAGACTTAAAAGCTGGTATACATTTTATCCCGCTACTATATCGGGAATCTGACATATAACCGAAAACTACTTTTGGCTACGGCGAAGCCGCGGGCAAAGGCTAGTCAAAATATAAATATAATATGATCTCTTTGCAAGAATTGTTATCCTATTATTTATGGTTCCAGGCTATGTGTGCAACATTTTATAATGATCAGCGTGAAATCGTGACAAACCTAACTACTAAACTACTAAGAAACGCAATTATAATTAGTAAAGAATCATTAAGGGCATATCTAATAATTACTTTGCATGGGTTAGATATCGATAAGAGTTTCTATAAAAGATTCACTAGGCAAATAATTTTCAGTCTATTTTTTATTAATACGTCATATTCGTCATATGAAATTCTTTTTATTCACTTTAATATAATTATATATAAGTATGTGAGTTTATAATATTACTTAAACAATCAAACAATCATAAGGAAATCTACTTAGCTTTTAGAGCAAGCCATGGCACTCTTAGTGCTTTTGTAACTGGAATGAGAACACTTGCCTGTGCCTATGTTTATATAGAGTATGAAATACGAGTACAAAGTTTCAAAAACTAAAAATATGTTATTAAAAACTTTAACAAAAAGTTGTATACAATACTCGTTTTTCAATACTTTAACAGAACCTTTATTTCGTGTTCAAAATATTATATTTTATGAAAATGTAAAGCTTTTCTGGTAAAATAACATATTGTTTTCTACTGGACTCGGTATTCAGATGTAAGCTTTTCAAAATCCCACAAATGCCTGTTTCGTTTAAAACAGCTGTTTTTGAATCTGAATTATATTTCTTTGTTTTCTATACTATTATAAAACTGTAAAAGATTTTTTTTTTCAAAAAACGTGACCGCATTATGTTTTTGTGGTGTGTTAAAATATATTTTTTTTTGAATTTTTGTCTGATTCTCTGTTTGTCTGTTTGATGCAAAACTCTACGAGTGAGATCTATACTTGTAATGCTCAAATTAAGCCGTTTCATTTTGTCCTCAATAAGGCACGATCCAAATTAAAAAAATTATATTTTTTTTGCTTTATGTCCCCCAAAGGACGCTTTACTGTACTTATTGTGACAGCATAGCAAAACATTAAGCCACTTATAATACTTTCTAACATTTACGCGAATTTGACGCATTTTGAAATAAAACTACGTTTACGGAATCTATCGAGTTTACTTGATTTTTATACTATCCCGACGTTTCGAATACTTCGATATTATTTCAAAATTAAGCCACTTCTTACAATAGCTTATTTTTGTCTAGCTATTATAAGTAGTTTAGAAGTTATACGAGAACAGTAATGAATACCTTAACAAAATACCTTAACAGTACTAACAGAAAGTTCTACAGAATATAGCGGGACCGTTACATTTTAAAAACCTTTTAACTAAGACGTTAATTAAAATAAAAATGACCTAAGGAAGGATTCTATTCAGGCAAAAACGACGTCTGTAGATTAAGGAAACGTCATCTCCGGTCGAAAGCCGACAATCGTCTGAGAATATTCATCGAAATTGGTGTAATGGCATGCAGAAATAAAGGTAGCTTTTTTGCTATATGTATATTACCTGCAACTGATTCGAATTTTAAACGAAAACATTAGGTGTGCCTTGATAGGCGCCATTTTTTCGCTGTGGGTAAGTCCAATACTTTGTGAAGATGTTTCCACGTTTGTCCGTGAATCAAGTTTAAACGACTCAATTTTTTTTTATCCTTAAAACCTTTAAAGTTCCCGTAGAATAGATATTTTTACAAATATGCTTAAGTCTAGAGAAGCAGAAAAAATGAAGTTTTTATGGAACTGCAGGATTCAGTGATTAATACAAGGCACTGACAAAAAAGCTTACGGTTAATAATATTTTAATAAATCGTACTTATTAAATACTTCCATCCATCCATCCATCCATCCATCAGCTTTTCGACGTCCACTGCTGAACATAGGCTTCCCCAAGACAACGCCACAACATGTGTTTCGCTCATATGGGGGATAGTGCCGTAATCGCCACGCTTGGCAGGCGCGTTGGCGATCGCAGTGGATGTTGTTAATACTCGAGCGAGTGCTGCTGCCCACTCCCCCGGTATTCCCTCAGTCGGCTCTTACGACTCCCATGGGTGGAGAGGGGGTGGGACAATTCTAAAGCCGGCCCCACACGGCAAAAACCTTAAATACTTAGGACTTATATACAAAAAAACATCTTTTTTTTCGTTCAACTAAGAATTGTATAATATATAATTTACATACCCCTAATGAAGTGCAAAACTTCTCGCAACTGCACAAAACTTGCAAAATAGCCTTGATCCTTCCTACGACTCTGCTACCGACAAAAGTTGCTAGTTTTTGTGTGAGATCTCAGGTTCCCGATATAGTAAAAAAGTTATGCCAGGTTTTATATTCAATCAAAAGCTATCAAAACAAAAGTTGCATCAAAATCCGTTCAATAGTTTATGCATGATGTTCAAACAAACAAACAGACCAACATTCTAAAAAATATTTTATGTTCAAAGACCCAATACAGTGACTTTTTCTCAAATATCCTGAATGTATAGACACAGCTCTGTTACACTTTTGTGATTGTATATATGTAAGTATAATGCAGGCTAAGGTTATCTCGTAGTACCTAGTTAACGTGTAGTACGACTATTACGAACAATCAACAGAGCTATAATAAAATTTTGTATAGAGACATTAAGGAAATGCACATTAGGATGCTTTTTACCATTCTAACTTAGGGAGGGGAGAATCGGGAGCGAACAATAGAATTTTATGTCGTATAATTAAAGTTGATGAGAAGGAAATTAGCCCCGTATCATTGGAACTGACAGTCGCTGAAATTTTTACATTTTTTGCAACCTTTTTGGAATATCAGCTTTTAGATTGTAATATTTTTGTGCTTGAGATGATGGCTTGCATAGTATTTTAGTGAGAATAATAATAATATCAGAAATAAATAAACATAGCATCACGCCTGTATTCCCCGAAGGGGTAGGCAGAGGTGTATTACACACCCACGGTTCGTCAGCTATGTGTTTAAGTCCCACGTAATAGGGGGCGAGCCTGTTGCCGTCTGGGCACATTTCCAACGCACCACTCCGGGCTGCTACTGGAATTTTTTCTTTATACGAAAAAGCAAAACACTGCCCGACCCGGGGATCAAACCCGAGACCTCATGATCAGCAGTCGCTCACACTACTTCGGCACCACAGAGGCAGTTAATAATATCAGATAATATAATTTCATTGGTACTAGTCTTGTGGTGTTATAGTCTATGTCTTAGTGGAGTTAGAAGGGGTACTAGAGTTGAAGCAAAGATGCTGCCTACCGGTGAGATACATCTGCTTATCCCTTCTTAATTTTATTGGCGTCGGTAACAAACGAGCCAGGGTCCTTGTTGGTAATTCTTAGGAATACAGAGAAGCCACTGTCTACATACAGAAAGAAGAGTTCTTCCCAAACCTAGCTTAGAAAATTATATAAATACTAGCTGACACTACTGAAAATAGGGATTCATTTTTATGTATAGATAGATAGATTATTGCGCTGGCGAAACGCCGCAGCTGTTATTTCATATGAGTGCTGGATATGTTCATTTTCTTCTACACCTCATATCCCTTACCCGAGGTATAACAACACAGAAGCCTTTGTTTTTTTTTAAGGCGGGAAAAAATTTCCTAACCGCTCACCCCGTCTTTCGGGGCAACGAACAGGGTAGTGTGGGGTCTGCACCCACTAAAGAAATCCGCCGTGTGCCGTCTCTCCGCCTTTTTTGGTGGGCCACTGGAACTGTGTTACATTCCTTCGGTGGTCCGCCGGCGGCAATGACACAGAAGCCTAAGGAGTTGTTAGCGTGGAACTTTTATATTCACGACCCATTATTGTTCAGAATGAAAGGGGCTAAGCAGCACACTACACTGGCCCAACGTGAAATTGCAAAGTCGCAGGAGCTGCCGAGTGGAGCTTTCAAGCATGCAGGATTTAGTGGTAGAGCCTTGCTTGTGTCAGCATAAGTACCACCATCTCACAGAAAATCTGCGTGAAGTCTCCTTATTATCCGTTGGTGAAGCGCGAGTAATGTCTCTAGTGTTGCTAGCGTCTATAAGCTATGGTAATCGCTTACCATCAGAAAGGCCGTATGCTTGTTTGTCAGCCACGTAGTATTCAAATTCAAAAATTCAATTTTTGAAGGTCTCCTTTTAAGTATGAAATACCTGTGCTAGGAGACCCCGCTCCTCCGTATTAGGTTCTGTTTACAGATTTTATTATATCTAGTTACATTTTGATATTACTAAATATTAGTTTCACTTAAGTCTATATTATATAATGTTCTATTATTTTAAAGTAAGTTAAGTGAGTCGTGTGTGGTGTGTGGTGTATGTGTGCGTGTGTGTGTTTTCGGTGGTGTGTGTGAGTGGTCGTGTAACTGATGTGTTTGTTGAATTTGTAGTATTAAGTAACGTAGTGTAATAAGTTTTCTGTTTCATCGTAGGTTTTGGACTTAAGCCATTTTATTATGACAACTTTACACTCACGGTATGTTTTTGGATATATATTTAACTGTTTATTAATTGAGTTATATAAATATGACGATTGTTTAGCATATTGTCGTCTAGCAAAGGTGGAATGAGTGGTAATATTAGGTGCTACAGAGGCTTTTCTTCTTTTTAGTAATACCTTAGGATTGTATGTAAGGGACTTGTGGCGTTTTAAAACAATATGTAAAATGTATAGTTTACGTACTGTAAGTAGATCACATAGTGTATAAAGGTTTTCTGTTGAGAACCTGTAAGTTTTAAAATACATCACCTTTAATAATGATCTTTGCACTCTCTCTAGATCTAAAAAGTAAGTAAGTAGTATAAAATAAAAGATTAAGCTTCTTTACATAATTTAGTCAGAACTGGATATGAATCCAATACCTATGTCTTGGTGCTACTTGATCTTACCACAGAGCTAATTTTCATTTCAATAAATTATGCATATAATCAATTGTGATTTATTTATTGTTTGATACCAGCTTATAATTTTACACCAGTAGCGAAACGGCATTATCTTTGTGTAAACATTGACTCACGCGATAATTCGTGCACAAACACATCTTCCTATTTACATTGTTGGCTGATATAACGGTCATAGATTATCCTAAATTTATTTTCAACTGCACTTTAGCTGACCTGAGTATATATTATTGTATGTACATTTTTTTATAATATTCGTGGCATACAGCTCACCACTGAAGTAACGTTACAACAGATCCCGTGTTACATGAGTGGGTGACGGCTCCAACACTACCCTGTTGCCCGAAACGACGTGGTTTGCGAATAGGAAAATGTTCTCCCGCCTTAAAAAAAAGTTCGCATACGACCCGTCTTGTGGTCTTCTCTCGTCCGTGTGGTGATGGACTAAGAATACAAGACACCCCATCCTTTCCCACGGGTGTCGTATGAGGTGACTAAGGGCAGTAAGCAATTATCACCCATTACATTACTGGTGGTAGGGCTGGGTATCAAGTGGGAGTACTCACTTGGTATCGGGCCCGAGCGGGTTGGTACAACCATCTCCCGTATGACCGGCCATGAAGCACAGTGTTGCGTTTTGGCTGTAGCAGGAGATAGCCGTTTATTCTTTCATTTCGTATTTTTGAAATGAAATGGTGAGCAGCGGCTTGACAATACTCTCGGTATAGTTAAGTCCATGAGCGACGGTTACCATTTACCATTAGATGGGCCGTGGCTCATCTGCCACTACATGCAATAAAAAAATGGCTAGTATAGTCTACTATAAGAATCATATGTTTAGCAAATATTGAGTCTGAGTGCAATCGAATTATATTCACATTCAAAATCTGTAATAATTTACCCATTTTGAGTGCAAAATTACAAGTCTGTATACATTACCTACATATTACTTCGCTCTCAAAGCAATAACATAAGTATGAGAAACAGTCCAAATGAGTCAGTGTTTACACATGCACGGGGAGAGTAAAACCAACTCTCAAGGACATCTTTAAATTAACATACATTATTTGTGGAGTTAACAGCGACGCTTTTACACTTGGAAGAACTTAGCTATTGGTGTTTGTATACATATATTATACACGTACACGAGTATGCATACTGTATACTAATGTACAGAAACTTAAGATATTTTTGGTGTTTTGTTTGAATGTGCATTTATCTAAAAGCATCACTAGGATTACATAATATACCACTGAAGGAATGTAATATGGTTCCGGTGGCCCGCCAATAATGGCGGAGAGACGGCACACGGCGGGTTTCTTTAATGGGTGAGGACCCCACACTACCCTGTTCGTTACCCCGAACGACGGAGTATGCGGTTAGGAACATTTTTGAACGCCTTAACAAAAAATCAATAAAAAAAGGATTACAAAATATATTTTTAACTTTTATAGCTTAACTAGCCTTTGCTTGCGGCTCCGCTGCAACCAAAAGCTAGTTTTTAGGTTGTATCTCAGGTTCCCGATATAGTAGCGGGATAAAATGTATACCAGTTGTTAAGTCTAATCAAGAGCTACCAAATAGAGCAAGTTGCATTTCGTTCGGTTGTTTTTACATGATGTGCGAACAAACAAACAGATAAACAGACAATCTCAAAAAAAAATGTTTTGTATTCAGACACGTCTATATAGCCTAATACGGTATTTTTTTCTCAAATATCTTAAATGTACAGACACAGCTCTGTTACAACTTTATTATAGTACTAGCCTTTGCTTGCGACTCCGCTGCAACCAAAAGATAGTTTTTAGGTTGTATCTCAGGTCCCCGATATAGTAGCGGGATAAAATGTGTACCAGTTGTTAAGTCTAATCGAGATCTATCAAATAGAAGAAGTTGCATCAACATCCGTTCAGTAGTTTTTGCGTGATGCGCGAACAAATAAACAGACAAACAGATAAACAGACAGACAAAAAATCTAAAAAAAATGTTTGTTTTTAAATTGACATGACTATATAGCCTAAATCAGTCATTTTTTGTCAAATATCTTAAATGTACAGACACAGCTCTGTTACAACTTAATAATAGTATAGATAAAGATTATTCAAGAAAATTACACGTTATTTATATTTTAAAATAACTCTGGTTAATTTTTTATTTTTTTGTAAAGGTGGGTAAAACTGTACCTAACCGCACACCCCATCATTCGGGGCAACAGAAAGGTTAGTGTGGGGCCCTCATCCACTAAATAAACCCGCCGTGTGTCATCCCACAGGAACTATGTGACATTACTTCTGCGGCGACTTCATCCGCGTGGAATTTAGTTTTTTTTTTTTGCAAAACACTAATTTGTTTCTCCTGGCCTAGTGGTAGAGCCTTGCTTATCCCAGTACGAATGGTCTGGCTCTATCAGGGAACTACCACCCTCTCACAAAAGGTCAGCGTGTAATAACGGTACGAACTCCTACTGTTGTGTTTTATATGGTGAATGAGAGTGCTGGAAGCCCAAACTTTCTCTTTATCATCTTCTTATTAACCGTCCTATCCACCTCCGATCCCTTTCCTTGGAGATGGCGATGTGCGAGTGATACCTCTGGTGTTGCTACGGTAACCGCTTACCATCAGGTGGGTCATATACTTGTATGCCACCCACGTGAATACAAAAAAAAATTAAGAGAGAATAGGGAGGGAGTTTGATCCTCTGGCACTCTCACTCATCATACAAAACACAATGGTAAGTACCCCTACCGTTGTTTTACGCTGATCTTTTGTGAGAGGGTGGTACTTCCCCGATCGAGCCGGCCCATTCATGCTCGGATAAGCAAGGCTCTACCATTAATAGCGACTACTTTTCATTAGTCGACATAGTAAAAAGACAACTTAAATACAAACAAACCCCCTTTCTTTGTTTTTAAGGCGGGAAAAAATTTACCTAACCGTGTGCAGCCCGTCGTTAGGGGCAACGAACAGGGTACTGTGGGGCCTTCACCCACTAAATAAATTCGCCGTGTGCCGTCTCTCTACCTGTATTGGTGGACCAGTGGAACTGTGTTACATTTCATCCATCCATCAGCCTTTCAACGTCCACTGCTGGACATAGGCCTCCCCAAGAGTACGCCACAACGAGCGTTCAAGTCATGGGGGATAATGCCGTAATCTTGGCAGGCGGGTTGGCGATCGCAGTGGATGTTATTAATACTCAAGGGAGTACTACTGCTCACTACCCCGGTATTCTCCCTCAGTCGGCTCTTACGACTCCCGTGGGTAGAGAGGGGTGGGACAATTCTAAAGCCGGCCCCACACGGCCGGTGTGGGGCTGTGTTACATTATTTCAGTGGTATACACTAATACCCTAGTTCGTCTCATACCTAATCATCGACCTTCAAAACTAGTACTTACTGGAATGTCTTAAAATTCAAAACACGTATTAATAGGCCATTTAGGTTATCATTTAGAACCTACTCCACGAATAGTTACACGCATTCGACACATGCAATGGCCTTCAACGTTTCCTATTTCCTACATACGATAACTTATTTATAGCTTGCCTTATATTTTGGAGGTTTATCGTAAATTGAAGAAGCATATGGATCACTGTATATATATTATTGATTATGGTGGCAGACGAGCGATGGCCCATCCGATGGTAAATGGTAACCGTCGCTCATGGACTTAACTATACCGAGAGTATTGTCAAGCCGCTGCTCACCATGCAGACCACTAACAGCAATAATAATGTATATATATATATATATATATATATACACGATATATCCTTTCTATCTCTTATTTCTTTTGGACTGAGATCGTATTGCGAATCGCCACGAGTGATACTTTTGGTGTTTTAAAGTGTATACTGGCTACGGTATCTAACCGCTTAACATCAGGCAGTTGTAATATACACAAAAAAAGAAAAGCTTCCATATCGTTCTGTAAATATGTCAGTAAATGTCATATAAATATAGCTCTTGGAATTTCCCTGGTCCATTAGTTACAAAAGGATTAACAAGAAAATGTTAAACGTATGTACTTATCCAATGTGTCGTTTAATTTGTATGTTCAAGGCAATTGCCCTTAGTATTGTCAATGCCATATGCTTTAGTGTAATGCACTCTTGCGAGATAAGTAATAAGCTGAAGCGATTCTAAATCGCTCCTGCTATGAAATTAAAATTTTACTACAGCGGGTTAAAACTGAATAATTATGATTGTTTTATTGGGCTCAATTTTGCATTAAAATATTTTATTTATATAGCTGAGCATGTCAAGTGCTAAAAAACGTATCAAAATAATAAAAAAATATCGCCATCAATAGTATGAATTTTAGTTGCAAAATTAAACTTACTATATTGGAATATTGTACGTAAATGCATCCGATAGACAGCGTGAGTCGTAAAGACATCTAAAAGCAATTAATTGTGAAGTGAAGATTGGAACCGGCGTCGGTGACTTCAATGGCTTAGCAGTCCAGAGCACTTTCCCGGATTGGAAGATACGCAGGTTCAAATACCGCTCGCAGTAAAAGCTTTTTTTTTCCAATTTCACATATAATTTGTGCTTTGGTTTAAAATGTCATAATAATCATTATCTTCTTAATTCGTGAACAAACACAACAAAAACATAGTATCACGCCTGTATTCCCCGAAGGGGTAGGCAGAGGTGTGTTACACACCCACGACTCGCCAGCTATGTTTAAGTCCTACGTAATAAGGGGCGAGCCTATTGACGTCTACCGGGCACATTTACAAACTCCGGGCTGCTACTGAGAATTTTTCTTTTTAGGAAAAGGCTCAATAACATTGCCCGACCTTAATTCGTGGATGGAAAAAATTGTCCATTCTTTTGCTATAACCAAAATACACCTTAACTCTTCACGGTTAGTCACCAATCTGCTCGGTGCCGATAACAAATGAGTAATCCCGCTTGATACCCAAGTCTACTACGAATAATGGAATAAGTGATAACTGCTTACTTCCCTTAGTCTCCCCAGGATAGTGTAAATGAGAATAAATGTAGAGGAGACACTTGTAGTCTTAGTTGCTCATCACAAAAATAAATGTCAGTACATTTCTTGCCTTGAAATCACCCACATTATTATCGTTAAATAATTCGTTTTAAACAATCTTCTTCTGTTTAATTATTATTATAAAATTTTGTATTTCTGAAGCTGACCTCAACAAAGATTAACTCCTCAGATATTATAGTATTTCAGAGTTTATTGACTATAAAAATAAAATTTTTCGTCATAATATTAATTTAAAAGTGATAGGTACTTAAAACAGACGTACACCATCTATTTTTGTTCGCGTGGTGACGGACTAAGAATACAAGTGTCACCACCCCATTCATACCCACGGGTGTCGTAGGAGGCGAATAAGGGAAGTAAGCAATTGTCACCCATTGTATGACCGGTTGCAGGGTATCAAGTGGTAAAGTTACTTGCTATCGGGCCCGAGCGAGTTGGTACCACTATCTCCTCGGTGAACGGCCATGGAGCAGGAGATAGCCGTTTATTCTTTCATTTCGTATCTGTGAAATCAAATGGTGAGCAGCGGCTTGACAATACTGTCGGTATAGTTGAGTCCATGAGCGATGGCTACCATTTACCATCAGGTGGGCAGTGGCTCGTTGGCCACCTTACTCAAAAAAAAAGAAACTACTAATCCATGATATTATGAAAGTGTTTGGGTGTTTGGTTTCGTCAATTTGTAGAGTCTAAATATCAGTACGGATTTCAATATAATTGGATTAAACAGATATATGAGACACTAGATTATTATCTATACTATTATAAAGCTGTAACAGAGCTGTGCCTGTACATTTAAGATATTTGAGAATAAATGGCTCAATAAGGCTATATAGGCGTTGTTTGTCTGCTTGTTCGTTCGCGCATCACGCAAAAACTACTGAACGGATTTTGATGCAACTTTTTTTATTTTAGAGCACTTCATTAGACTTAAAAACTGGTATATCTACATTTTATCCCGCTACTATACCAGGAACCTGAAATATAAGCTAAACTCTAGCTTTTGGCTGCAGCGTTGCAAAGGCAAAGGCTAGTAATTAAATAAAAACTTAATAGTTCCCGTAGGATCGTTCTTTTTGGCACATTGACCTAATGACTAATCGGATTTAAATGTAATTTCGCATACAGATAAATCAAAGCATCGATATAGATTATTTTTATCACGAAAATTAGAATTCATTGTAAATAAACACAGTTAGGTATTTGAAAATTTTGAATCACAATATTCACTGGCACATGCTAGTGTATTAAAAGTAATAATTCGTTAATTACTGGACCACGATGAATTAGTAACCGTTCAGTCCAAATTTCAACCGTAAAAGGTAATTGTTGTCATTAAAAATACATTAAATGTGTGCGCAGGTGCAATATTGCGTTATTTTTAGCTGTGAATCTAATTATACTGGCCCGTTACTGAAAAATACTTAAAAATAAATGAAGAGCAAATTTATTCAGAGTCAGGGCCAAACATTTCAGTATGTTGCACTTCTGCCCTTGGTACAAGATACAAGCGATAAGGGGTAAAAATAACATGTTATATTACTAGCTACTTGACAACATGTTTTTGGTATAAAATTAATAGCATATTTTAACCAATGCTAGTTTAAAACTTAACTAGCTACCAAAAAGTTCACACAGGTGCAATTTCGGAAAGTAGAAAACAAATATGGTTTTTTGAAGTGAAACTTCTTTATCGGGGTTGGAAAAAAATTTAGTGTAACATTTTTTCGTTACGCGTCACATTTTTCCGTTACGCGCCATATTTATTTTATATGATTTTTTTAAATATGGGTTGCAAGACTATAAATAATATAAGACATATGTATATTGCGTGACAAAGTAATATTATGATGACATAAAGCTGATCTGATGATGGAGCTAGAAGGTGGCCATAGGATACCTATAATGAAACGGTGCAACCTCATCGAGTTTGGACTCGTTTGATTCGTCTTGACGAGTACTTTGTCTTTAGATGGTATCCAAGGTCTGATGACGAAGCTAGAAGGTGGTCATAGGAATTCCAATATAAAACGACATAACCCATGGAGTTTGGGCTCGTATGATTAGTCTTGACGAGTACTTTGTATCTAGATGGTATCCAGGGTCTGATAATGGAGCTAGAAGGTGGCCATAGGAACTCCAATATAAAATAACATAACCCCTTGGAGTTTGAGCTCGTATGATTCGTCTTGACGAGTACTTTGTATCTAGATGGTATCCAGGGTCCGATGAAGGAGCTAGAAGGTGGCCATAGGAACTCCAATATAAAATGATATTACCCTATGGAGTTTGGGCTCGTATGATTCGTCTTGACGAGTACTTGGTATCTAGATGGTATCCGGGACTGGTGATGGAGTTGGAAGATGGCCACAGTTAACTCTGTAATAAAACGACGCAACCCCATCGAGTTTAGACTCGTTTGATTCATTTTGACGAGTACTTTGCCTTTAGATGATATCTAGGGTCTGATGATGGAGTTGGAAGGTAGCCAAAGGAAATCCATTATAAAACGACATAACTCCATGGAGTTTGGGCTCGTATGAATCGTCTTGACGAGTACTTTGTATCTAGTTGGTATCCAGGGTCTGATGATGGAGCTGGAAGATGGCCACAGTAGCTCTGTAGTGAAACGACGCAACCCCATCGAGTTGGGACTCGTTTTATTCCTCTTGACAAATACTTTGTCTCTAGATAGTATCCAGGGTCTGATAATGGAGCTGGAAGGTAGCAATAGGCACTCTGCTATAAAACGCCGAATTAATTCTATTATAATTAATGAAATGCTATAATAATCTTAGTAGCAATAAGGTGAAATAATTGTATAATTTGTATCCATGTCTATGATAATAAAAGCCTTTTGCTTAAACTTTATCTAATTTAGCTTTATCTAACCAATTTCTGTAAAGTTGTAAATAGTAGATAATTTTTCGAAAAATGATGTCATAAAGAAGTTTCACTTCTTACGTGTGTACACTAATACATACACACATATTTTTTTTTTAATTACTACCTTCTAGTACATTCTATATATCATAAGTTAAGTCAGAATGTGCTATCAAATTGAATTATTTGTTGCAAAATTACTCTATTTATTGATGACTCTACTTAAAAAAAGGTTTCATTAAATTGGATAATTATGTTTAGGCATAAAATGACCACCGCCTACCTAATTTTGATTAAGGCGGAAAAACCATGCCTGGTCAACCTATCCTATCGTTTGGGGCAACGAGCTGGATAGTGTGAGGCCCTGACCCACTAAATAAATCCACTGTATGCTGTCTCTCCGCCTGCATTGGCAGACCACTACGATAATGACATTATTTTAATGGTAATTTTCACATCCCTGAGAACAAAATGTGATGGCTGGTGAATCACGTCTTTACCGTGCCGTTTAGATGATTGTTGCTACAAATCTCCGTTACAATTTCACGTGGTCGCAATCACTGTTACTAAACCGCTTATTACTTGTACCACATACCACAAACGTGATAATTTTGGCCACTAACCGAAGGTGAGAGTGCGGTATTTATAAACACGTCGCGTGTACGTGAATCTGCTTCGCTTCCTGTTGTATGTCTGTTTGTTTGTTCGTATGATCTGAGGCGTTTGTTTATTATTGTTAATAATGCAAGGAGATGCATTGTTTGTGACATGGATTGGATTGAACATGCTCATTGGTGTGAGTTATTGTAGTAAACTTTTAGATGAATTGACGGTCATGTAGCGCTAAAATGTTGTTGGCGCCAAAGCGCGAGGACACATTGATATGTTTTCTGTTTAAATTATTTGTCAAGAGTGTTTTTTGGGTATGAAATATCTTTTTGTTAAGCCATTACTGTCTCACTATAGGGAATGGGTCTCCTATTATCCATCGTGAGAGGGATTTAGGCCGTAGTCCACCACACTGCCCCTGTGCGGATTGGTAGACTTAACAAGCAATCAAGAAAGTCTCTGAGGTTTCCTAACAATGTTTTCCTTCACCGAACAGTAATAATTTGTAAGCAAATACAGATATATTCTCGAAAAATCTTGAAGTCAGAGGTGTGTACCGGGACGAAGGATGTTACTCGATACTATTCTTTTTACACTCTTTGGTTTTACCACTAGGCTCATCTCATCACCTTATTACTATATTAAAATTACTAATCTAGAAAAATAAGTAAATAATATCTTAATCTTGCGAGTACTCCCTTGCTATCAGGTCAAAGCGGATGAGTACTACTGTCTTGTGTGTGACTCTGATACATCGGTGTCTTTTGGTTATAGCGGGAGACAGCTGTGCGTTTATTTCTTAACTGCGAAATAAAATGGTGAGCCGCGGTTTGGCAGTACACTTATACATTACTGGGTCTATGAGTGGCAGTTACCATCATATTACAGGGTCTATACGTGGGCAGACAGTGGTGACTCGTTTGTCATTACATTAAAAAAAGAATAAAAAATTGTTAAAAAATGGTCGTTAGTTACCTATATTTTACTTAGTAAACGTTAAGAAATATTTTAACGCACATACACCACACGAATTTTTCTGTGTGGGAAGTGACCCCAAAGCACTTGGTATGGTCATGCTCACGTGTAGATGTATGTTGTACACTCGTAGTATTCGGAACTTCGGGATAGTAGAAAATCAAGTAGATAAACGAGATAGATTCCGTAAATGTGGTTGTATAACACCTTATTAAATTATTATTTTGATTCTTGATATGAATTTGCAAAGGTGACGTGGAATGTAAAACAGGCAAACAGCTATTTACCAACACGTAGGTATCAGCACTAAGATACTAACTCCAGGGTAAGTGATTAGAGGTGGTGAGAATAAGAGAGAAGGGATGAACAAGGGGATTCGAACCGACGACTTTTGAATATCCGATCTAAATCTTTTCACAGCAAGGCCACGCGGAGAATCAGATGTTCCATTGTCATAATATCCATTGCGATTCCATCCATCAGCCTTCAATCGTCCACTGCTGGACATAGGCCTCCCCAAAATGGGGGTTTTAACATAATCGCCACGCTTGGCAGGCGGGTTGGCGATCGCAGTGGATGTTTTTAGTACACAGGGGAACGCTGATACAGGAGCCCGAAGTCTGTTTTGCTTGTAACCGATTTAAAATAAAAAGTCATTAATTTTTTTATATACTACTCTGTCAAGAAAGTTTCCCGGTGAATGGATGATTTGTTTATGGTTCCAAATTCAATTTTTTGTTTTTTTTTGTTGTTGTTAGATTGGCACAACTGTTATCCATTTTGGCGCGGAGTTTGAGTTGCATCTGTTATTTATATTAAATACAATGCTGTTTTTAGTTTTATCTAGTGTGTATTGCGAATTTTATAATGGACAAAAACATCGAAAGTTAACATTGCAAAAGTGAAGGAAATAGTGACTGAAAATCCTCATTCAACTTTGAGAGAGATAGCCGCCGAACTTTCTGTGTCTCACAAGTCGAT
This sequence comes from Leucoma salicis, assembly GCA_948253155.1. Taxonomy (NCBI): domain Eukaryota; kingdom Metazoa; phylum Arthropoda; class Insecta; order Lepidoptera; family Erebidae; genus Leucoma; species Leucoma salicis. Next base: position 2,295,956 of record OX411820.1, on the reverse strand, counting down.
CCGTACCATTTTAAATAATCACTTGAGTATAAAACATGTTTCCGCTCGGCTAGTACCAAAATTTCCTGGATTTTTCTCTAAAAACTCAATCGCATGAGAGTCGCTGAGGACTTGCTAGAACGAGTCAATTCCGACCCAACATTCATGAAACGCATTGTTATTGGTGACGAGACGTTTGACATGCAAACTAGTCAACAAGCTTCGGAGTGGCGACTTCCAACTGAACCGAAACCGAAAAACCCACGCCAAAGTCAATCAAAAGTCAAAGTCATGTTAACTGTTTTCTTTGACTATCGCGGTGTTGTGCACTTGGAATTCTTGCCAGAAGGTCAAACGGTAAATAAAGAATATTATTTGAGCTTTATGCGGCGTTTAAGAGAGAAAATTCGACGAAAAAGGCCAGATTTGTGGAAAGAAAATTCTTGGATTTTGCACCACGATAATGCGCCTTCGCACAAGGCCATCATTCTGAATGAATTTTTTTCCAAACACTCAACAAATACCATTGAGCAACCACCATATCCACCAGATATGGCTCAAGCCGACTTCCTTATTTTTCCTAAACTCAAATTACCATTTCGTGGCACCCGTTTTCAATAGCTAGAAGACATAAAGGAGAATTCGCGGCGAGAACTGAACTCAATTCCGGAAACAGCGTTTAAAAAGTGTTTTGATGATTGGATTATTCGTTGGCGTAATGCCCGTTTTCACCAACGTCCCTTAACGCATAAGTGTCCCTTAAACTACTTTTAAGGGCTCCGTAAACTTTATTTCATTTTCACCAACAGTTAGGTAGCACTTAACCAGTTAAGGGATCCTTATATTTAGGGGGTCAAAGTTGCAGCCCTTAAACCAACCCTTAACAAAGTGACAGTTTATTTTAGATTTTAGTCTGTTAGATTTTTATAATGGATAGTGATATATATGATTTTATTGACGATTTTGATAATATTGAAGATGTAGAATTTCCTAATAATGTTATGTGGATTAGGCGGCCGAAAATATATAGAGAAAGACCAGAATATTTTGTTAAATATGATGATGTAGACTTTTTTCGCAGATATAGGTTAAGTAAGGAAACTGTTATCTACTTATTAGAGAAGTTAGATCATCTTTTGGAATTCCCACACGACAGGTAGGTACCTAATGTAGATAGTTTATTTCTCTTGAGTAATATTGTTCTGTGGTTTATTTTACGCAGCCTATGTTAGCGTGTTTCAAGTTGTTATAACCTTACAATTTTGTTATTTCAGAAATAAGTCTATTTCACCAATCAATCAGTTACTAATAACATTAAGGTTCTATGCTACTGGAAATCATTTGTTGTCAGTAGCAGATATAGGAGGCGTCAGTGTTGCAACGTCTAGTAGAATAGTTAAAAAGGTTTCTGAAGCTATTGTGACACTGCGAAAGGAATTTATTAAATTTCCAGAAACAGAACACCAACGAGATCAAGTGAAGAGGGATTTTTATAGAATTGCAAGATTTCCCAATGTCATTGGTTGCATTGATTGTACACATATAAAGATCCAATCTCCAGGTATGTATATATAGACGAGTTTCGTCAAATTTTGACATTTTCAGGTATTTTATTTACATAATAATGTGAAACTATTCAATCCTGCTAACTTTAAAATCATGAATCAAAGTATTGTCTAATATGCAAAATAATATTCCAGGTGGTGTTGATGCTGAATTATTTCGAAATCGCAAATCATATATGTCTTTGAATGTACAGACTATTGCTACAAGTAATTTGATGATTACTGATGTAGTAACACGATGGCCAGGTTCAACTCATGATGCAGCCATCTATCAAAATAGCAATCGATTTGCAAAGTTTGAAAGGGGCGACTATGGGAATGATTATTTGTTAGGTGATAGCGGATATCCTTTAAAAGTAAGCTATGTTTAACGCAAAATAAGACACATACACACTACACTACTTACCATATTCATCTAAGTAAGGCTTATATATAATATGTCTTATTAAATTAATAAAAATACAAGGTTTATACTTCAATATTTATTACTAAATATTTTGTTCACAAGTACGAAAAGTACTAGTTGTTACAAATCATTCCTTACAAACAAATACAATTAATTATAAACTAAATTATATAACTTATAAAAATAACACTATTACTTAGTCTTTTTTAGGCACTCCAAATAAATTGCTTAGCGACAATCCTCCATCTGTAAAAAAAAATAACATGTTAGTTATATATACAAAAATATGCAGTAGCCATTGGACTATAAGTATATGATTTCAAGTGGCACTGTTTTTATGACAGCTTATTTGAAACATTTTTGGATTATCATGTCTATATAAATTCTTATAACACTACTTTTGGACATAAACATAATATAAAAGCAAGGTAGTACAATAGCACTCTTTTCATTTCAGTCTCATCTTCTAATACCATACTTGAATCCAATGACTCGGGGACAGCAAAAATATAATGAAGGCCATATTAAAACAAGAAATGTAGTAGAAAGACAATATGGTGTACTCAAGAGGCGATTTCCTGTATTGGCTGTTGGTATACGTCTAAAATTACAAACGGCTACAAGTGTAATAGTAGCTTGCTGTATTCTACACAATATATGCATTTTAAGAAGAGAAGAGGAAGCACCATGTGATAACAGCATTAACAATTTGGAGCAGCTAATTCAAAATGGGCAAATTAATGTACCTACAACTTCATCTGGTCAAGGATATGGATTTCGACGTAACCAAATAACACATTATTTTGACAATATAAATGTATAAAATATGCACAAACTTGCCTTTTATTTGTTTTAACACTTCTAACTTAATTTCTGCTTCTAAAGCTGCGGTTTGTAGTTGGTACTGGTGTAGTTTGCGTTTAAATTCTAACTCTTCCTCTAATAAAGTCCTTTTCAAATCTTCAGTACACATTTTTTTCTTATTGACGGTCTCATAACTACTATATAATGAGCAAGTTGCATCAGACCTCTCATTGTTTATTTGCGGGCGGCGTCTTTTTGGCCAAGGACTATGTGAAGTAGATGCATCATTGGGTTCTTGGCTAGACGGCAAAATCATTTTAACATTCTGGTCTTCATTCTCCTTGTCTTCTAGCTGCAGGTTTGATGACTAGAAATAAAATAAAAGCTATTAACACAAATAAATCTAAAAGGTATATTTTATTCTATATCACAGCTATTATAATGTCCAGTGATATTTGTAAACAATCGCACATGTCCGAAAATTTCAAAGGTGTGCCTTGCAAGGTACTCGACTGAGAATAAAACTATTTTACCACTAGGATATCATTGCACAAAGATAAATTTGCATAGTAAATACAATAAGATATATCATAATATATTATTATGGTTAATATATAGAGTTGATCTAAAGTAGTGTGATTGCAAAACTAATTGGTGTATTTATGGATTATCTAAGGGATTGTACCTTGTCAATTTGCATTATTTCCAGGGATAGATCAGTTTGACTCTCTATTATTTTTTCAACTTGAATGTGAGCATCAGTTATAATTTCGATGTCATCTGCATCACAATCGTTAACTTCCTGTATACCAGTGCAGCCACGTCCCATGATGTCACATATTTGTAGGAGTATAGGATCCGATTTAACATGTGAAGGGCCACCACCAGTACCAACATTGTGTCTTCTCAGTGAAGAACCATATAGTTTCGCCTCGGTTCTTAATTTCTCCCACAGTTTCATTAATGACTCTTTAGTCCTGAAATTAGAAATGTATTAGGATACCAATTTTACAAGAGTAGGTAAATGACAATTTATATAGTGTGTACTATTTACATAACTATAGAAGTATCTTACCTATAGATTGTACCGCTTGCATTAAATGAAGTTGTTAAAGATATCCAAGCATCATTTTTAGCTTGGTTAGTTGTGCCATCGGTCTTCTTATTTAAAATAGTGTCCTTGTGTGCTAATAACAATTTAATTAATTTGTCTTTTTCATCTAAGGTATAATTTTGCCCACGCTTTCTTTTATCTGCCATTTCAAAATTAATAACAAAACAATACAATTACAAATCTATGGCGATGTAATGAACAACAGAGAGCATCTAAAGACTAGCGCTGTTTTGTTGTGATTGATGGAACCACAGACATAAAAAGTACCACGTGCGGCAGAGGCAAGGGACGTTAGCAATACAGCCAACTGATTTGTAAATATTTGTAAATGGTTAATATCAATTGCCCGTAATATAGTATTTCACTTATCAATACAGAATATAGTCATTAGACTTCAAATGAAGTCATAACAACCATAGGAATGCACAATAATCCAACAATTATTAGCCAATCGATAATGTACGGTTATGGACATGACTAGTAAACAAAAAAAATCGATACCCTAAGTAAGGATCCCTTAATTAGGGGCTAGTTCCGTTGGTGAAAACGAATTTAAGTTAAGGGTGTGTTTAAGTGTTCACTTATTATAAGGAGCTCTTAAGTAAGGATCGATTTAGGGAATGTTGGTGAAAACGGCCATAAGTCTATCGTTTCTGAAGGAGCATACTTTGAAGGTGATAAAATAAATTTGGATGAATAACAAACATTTTGTGTATTATTGACCTTTTCCCGGTATTTTCTTGACAAAGTAGTACCTATATCGGAAACGATTACAATTACGGTTCTGATTGTAAATTATTGCATAAGTTTAACTACTTTTTGATTAAAATTGCTAAATAAGAATACAATAAGTATTCTAAATTAGATGCTCTTGCTAAATTAGAGTAGTTAAGATCTACGATTTAAAAAAAAAAAAAACCCTCTCCACCCATGGAATCGTAAGAGCCGACTGAGAGAATACCGGGGGAGTGGGCAGCAGCACTACCTCGAGTATTAACAACATCTACTGCGATCGCCAACCCGCCTGCCAAGCGTGGCGATTACGGCACTATCCCCCCATATGAGCGTACAGGACCGCTCGTTGTGGCGTTCTCTTGGGGAGGCCTATGTCCAGCAGTGGACGTCAAAAGGCTGATGGATGGATGGATGGAATTGCATGGTATCTCGGAAATAATTATTACAACACAGATTGGCAGCTTAAGAAAGCCATTGTACATCTACCGAGCCTAAACCTGTAACGATGATTTTCTTCATCGAGCTGTAACAATTTTGTCTTTACAATTGAAACTATGAATTACATTCAGGCTTATAAAAACCTATCTATACTTGTGTTAGATCCTTACATGCCAGCATGAGTGGGCCGGCTCTATTGGGAAAGTATCAGATAACCCTCTTACAAAATATCAGCGTTAAACAACGGCAGGCACTCCTATCGTTGTGTTTCGTATGATGAGAACGCCAGGAACCTAAACTTCCTATCCTCTCTTTTTTTATCCTTTCTATCCTGACCTTATTATCCTTCCCATCCCTTTCCTTGGAGATGGAGACGCGCGTTCAGCCTCTGGTGCTGCTAGCGTCGCTATGCTAATCGCTTACCGTTAGGTGGGCGTATGCGTCTTCACTTGCGTGTTAAAAAAACTATATGGTTGTCTGTAAAGTCGGTTTACGGATGATAATTTTACGTGATAACGGCATATATGTTTTCTGAGATTTTCACAAACAATGCATCGGTTGCCATACATTTTTCGGAACGTGACACTTTTTCGTGCGTGCAGCCGGCGTTCATCGATTTATAAGACGTTATCGCGTAAAATAAACCTTTTTTAAATAGCATTACAATTAACTCCACGTAGTACCCGAATGAGGTGTATTCAAAACCACTAAACTATATCTGCGATCTCATCATCTACGAGTAAGTTTACGCTGTTTTTCATTAAATTAATTGTTTAAGCCATTCTTTTAAACCAAATTTAACACACTTTCGAATATTTCGTGTTCCTTTACTTCACGAGTCGAACTATTTCTGTCACATCTGCGCCTGGTTTATTTGCTATCAAAGCCGACACAGCGATAATGGAGGACCAAGTGTGCCCCTCGTAAAATATAGCGTTTGAATTTCAGTATCGGCTGACGTAAGCGAAAAACAAGTACAAAATGTCGTTAAAACTTTGAGGTATATATTTAATTTATAATGTACTAGCAACCCGACCGGGCTTCGCACGGTAGCTTAATTTGTTGCCTGATAAACAGAATTTGCCCTGTGTGGGAATGGAGCCCACAACACCGAAGACGCATAACACACATGTGCAGTCTAGTATCTACTGAATTATTTGTGGACTGCATCGGTGTGAATTGAAAAAATAAAAATATTAGTTTCATAGAGCACCGTGACGTGATCAAAGCGCCCCACAGAAAGGTCATATCAGGTTTTATAACCTGCATCGGGTTGAGCAAAGGTGGTTGTACGACGAACAGTTACGGTACCTACTTTATTTTATAAAAATAGTTATTAACACAATAATTTGTTCCTTACAAATTATTTGTAAAAGTGGAAATAGAGTATGAAGCTTAATTGCAGATTAAATGATATTGGAACAAAGTACGTAAATAAATCTGATAGGTGGCGTGAGTTGTAAAGACATCTAAAAGAAATTGTGAAGTGAAGATTGGGCGTTACCGTCGGTGAATGGGATGGCTTACAAGTCTAGAGCACTTCCCCGGATTGGAAGGGAGTCAGGTTCGAATCCCGCTCACAGTAAAACTCTCTTTTTCTACTTTTACAAATAATTTATTCTTTAAAGTAGCTGAGCATAAACATCTAAAATACAGATCAAAATAGTTTATTATTGAAATATTTTTTATTATGAGATGCGAGTGGGAGTGATATCCGCGTATGTGGGCCCTGCCATTAAGCTATCGCAGCGAGTACATGCAGTGACCAATATTTATATTCTACCCTTATCGTATCGTCTTGTGTAACCTTCTTGAATACCTTCTTACATTTTATTCCTTGCAATAAAACCTTTCTTTATTTCTATACAAGCCCGACCTGCAACCCTGATAAGACTCGGTGTTTCTTAAAACTTTAATAGCTTTATAATAAATAAAGGCATCGCAATATATTTTTTGTAGATTAGAACCCGTGTGGGGCCGGCTTTAGAACTGTCCCACCACTCTCCACCCATGGGAGTCGTTCAGGCGATGTCAAACGACACCGCCAACAGCATTTCCCCACCTGTGACGACCGCCGCGGCCGCGGCCCTCAGATGCATGATCGCGCCGACTGTCAAACGACCAGCTCGAAAACCGAATTGGGCGTCCGACAAGTCAGGCCTGACGTCCCGCAGGTTCTGGACAATGAGGGCAGCGACGATTCTCTCCAGCAGCTTACCTACCCGCTTCATCCAGCAGCACGGCCCCGACTGAATCCGGCGTTCGTCCCGGCTTTGGCAGGAGTACCAACCTCCCCTCCTTCCAGCAGTTAGGGAACCGTCCGGATGCCAGGCACGCGTCGAACCTGAGGCTGAGTCCCCTGAGGCTGGGCTCCAGGTGGTCCAGAGCCTGGGCCAGAACCCGAGTGGGTATCCCATCCGGGCCGGGGGCGATGTTATTGGGACGAATCCGCGAAACAGCCGCCCCCATTTCCGACGCAGCGACGGGTGGTACACTGAAGTCGGTCTCCCGGTCGTTGTCTGCCACCCTAAGTAATAAAATAAAGTACGCGGTTTCCATCCATCCATCAGCCTCTTAAAGTCCACTGCTGGACATAGGCCTCCCAAGAAAGTGGGATAGTGCCGTAATCGCCACGCTTGGCAGGCGGGATGGCGATCGCAATGGATGTTGTGAACACTCAAAAGAGTGCTGCTGCCCACTCCCTCGATATTCCCTCAGTCGGCTCTTACGACTCCCATGGGTGGAGAGGGGTGGTACAATTCTAAAGCCGGCCCCACACGGCTAGTTCGCGGTTTGATATTTATTATTTATATTTTGTGAGCATTTGACATGCTATTACAAATTAACACAAAGTGCTAAAATGTGAAATCGAAAATAACAGTCACACAGGTCTGAATAATATATGCAAACACTTCCGACTCATGGCACAGGCGTCACTCAAGACATAAAAATGAATGTGTTATAGAAGTTCGCAGTCCCGAGCAATTGTAACGATGGCTGAATTGGCAAAGCATCTGGGACCGCATTCCAGGAGTTGCAGGTTCAAATCCTGCTCGTGACTGTTATCTTCGCACTTTGTGTTAATTTAAAGTTCGTGTCTCAAAAGTAGGTATGCTGTTTTTAATTTACAAATAAATCAATTTATACGCTTTATACCATACCGTACATACAAGTACACTTACATGATCAAATATTGTATGCAAATACACGCGATATATGGCGTAGCGTAGATAGTAAACATTCGAAGTGAAAATTCTATCTATATATACGCTAGTTTAGTGGTTAAAGTGATTAGATCTCCAGAAGTCATGAGTTCAATTTTATTCTACCCGTAATTTATTTTCATACAATAAATACGACGATTTTTCTAAACAAACAATCTCGAGCTAAGCACGTTTCTACTGTTTATTGTCACGTACCCGAGCCGAGGTAACTACAGTGCATACAAATAGCTTCTAAGTAATAATACTACTGCTTTTCGTGTGTGCGCTCGTACGCTGGCTTTGAGCCAACATGTTGAATATTAGCTATAATTGACAGCTTCATAAAGATGTAAGTAAGGAACTTGGGGTATGTTATAAAATGGATGTGGCATTTCCTAACTATTACAAAGCTGTAAAAGGGCTATGTCGGTACAAATTATTTGTACTTTAAAAAGTAGCGGATGCATGTCAATTGCTAAAAGAAATAGATCTAATATATCTGTTCACATAAGATTTTGAAAAAAAAATTCTTTATTAGGCTTAATAGGCGTGCGTCTAACACAATTTTTTTTTAGATTTTTTGTCGGTTTGTTTTTTCGCGCCTCACCAAAAGCTACTGAACGGATTTTGATGCATCTTTTTTATTTGATAGACATTAGACTTAAAAACTGGTATACATTTTATCCCGCTACTCTATCGAAAACTTGAGACATAACCTAGAAACTAGCTTTTGCTGTACATTCATTATCTCTATGTAAAAATAGCAATCCCAAAGAAATAATTAATTTTTCTGGGATAAAAAGTAGCCTTTATCCTTTTCTGGGCTTCAGCATGATTGGTTCAGTAGTTACGAGGTGAAAGCTTAAAAACAAACAAACAAACTTGTTTTCGAATTTGATAAGGATTTAGTTATTTATCCCCTGATTCTTTATTTAGTTTAGAATCAAAATTTCGTTATCTATTTTATTCTCTTGAGAGAGGAGTTTTAGGTAGTGTATCAGGTACCTATTTATGTTGACCTCATTGCTAAACTCAAAGATGTTCAACGTGCTATAGAGCGGGCTATTCTCCGGATCCCTCTACGTGACCGAATCCGTAATACGTAAATCCCAAGCAGAACAAGAGTAACCGCCATACCGTGAGTTCGTATGCGTGGATTTCAGATCGAATTCAAATATAAAAACATCATTCTACAGCATGTTAATTATCTTTATATAAATAATGCTACCCCATAGAAATGATCTATTTGATTATATTGGGATAAAAAGTAGCTTCCATCCATCCATCCATCAGCCTTTCAACGTCCACTGCTGGACATAGGCCTCCCCAAGAGAACGCCACAACGAGCGGTCCCGTCATGGGGGTAAATCCGTAATCGCCACGCTTGGCAGGCGGGTTGGCGATTGCAGTGGATGTTGTTAATACTCGAGGGAGTGCTGCTGCTCACTCCCCCGGTATTTCCTCAGTTGGCTCTTACGACTCCCGTGGGTAGAGAGGGGTGGGGCAATTCTAACCCACACGGACGCTATGGAAAAGTAGCTTATGTCTTTTATTTCGAGTCCGGGTGTACTTTGTGTCCGTGAATTTATATGTATATTGTCCTCCGAGATACCGTCGATATGACCCGATTATCTTAAAAAAATTGATAGATTCCATAAAAGTGTTTTTTATTATACTGCAAAGTCATTGTAATATAAAACTGGCAGAAAATTATTAGTAAAATTACTATTATTTATTATTTCAAAAACACCACATCCGAGAATAGTAGCTCTCAAGATTCGTTGTATGCAAAAGTCATCGGTTTTCACATTGGCAACCGCAGGCTTCCCTTATCGCCTATTGTCTGTTTGTCCGTCTGTCGCCCAAGGTCTGCCGCGTGCGGTCTGGGGTCCCAGACCTATACCCAATATAGCAGGCTCTATACATTCAAAGTTCATTTGGAGTCTAAAGGCGTTAAGAATTATTGAATTATGGGGATTGGTTAATTGTTTATTCAAAAGAGGTTTTCGTTTATCGAAGACTAGCAGTACCCGCGGACTCCGTTCCGCGTTAGAAATATTTTTGTCCTGGCCCGTTTGTCCCGCGTAATACTTCAGGTTAAATTAAGTTCGGGATAAATAAAAATTATGATGATGAAGTCTTTTTTTGTTAAAGTACAAATCATAATTTGTGAATAAGGAAAAAAAGTATTTTAAGAGTGACAGTAAGAGCACTCTCTTACACACAGACAGTAACACTCCTTTGAGTATTAACAACATCTAATGCGATCGCCAACCCGCCTGCCAAGCGTGGCGATTACGGCACTATCCACCTTTCTTGGGAAGGCCTATGTCCAGCAGTGGACGTTAAAAGGCTGATGGATGGATGGATGGAAGTCCTAAAGCTGTAAGTTCTTATTTTATTCTTCCGAAAATTTGGCTTGCTGGTAGAAACTAGCCATCGAACATAGGGCTCTTCCATGACTGTATTAGTAGGTACTTCGTATATTAGAACTAGTCCAGTCAGATCTTAGGCTTCAATATATTATTCTAAGTTATAAGAAGGAAACTTGACACCCATTTAGATCTCACTTCTTTTGTCGTTGAAGTCAACAACCAAGGCACATATCATAATATTGAACTTGGCTCTCATTTCACATTTATGTTTTTGATGGGATTAAATAAAATACATCAGCAATAAAATTTTACTCTGAAAGGTTAAAATATATAATTGAGGTTATTTTCTTACTATAATGGTAGATGAGCACACCACCTAATGATTAGTGGTGGTCATGGACAAATACCAAGAGCTGATTAAAGCTGGTGCTTACTGTCAAGAGTAACCACTATTTAGAAGAAGGGATACTATCGACGTTCCTTAAGCACATCGAAATGCTTCACGTCTATTAAGACTACTATAGTAATTTAGATGTTTTTATATTTTTTTTAAGCATTTGATATGTTTTGGCATATAAAGTGCGCAAATTCGTAGTATAAATATCCGACAGATGTCACAGACGCAACTTTTTTTATTAAGGCAGGAAAAACTGTTCCTAACCGCACACCCCGTCGTTCGGGGCAACGAACAGGGTAGTGTGAAGGAATGTGTTATCGAAATTAGTAGTCCCGAACAGATGACTGATTTGTCAAAACATTTGAATAGGTTTTTCAGCAGATGCGGGTTCAAATTCGGGTTGTGACTATTATATTCAAATTCACATTTTCGCACTTTGTGTTCTGATACAATAGTATTAAGTTTTCCCTTTGGAATTCTAATCTTTCATGTCTCTCAAGGCAAACAACAATTGAATTGATACACGACCACATAATCATTTTGACAGCTACAGCCATTTTGGGTCGGTGTGTAATTTAATGTCCGTGCATGTTCCGCCCGGTGAACAAATTGTATGGAGTGTCCGTGTATTTTGAGATATGCGTTTTTTGTGATTGCAGTCTGCATTGTTCTGTCTGTGTTAGAGCGCATTTACATTGAATTTTTGGAAACAATTTTCTGTTTCTCAGTAATTTTTATTCTTTTTATTTATTACTTAGAATTGTGTGTTTAATTTGAAATAAGGCCGAGGTATAATTCATATACATCTGACAGTTTTAGATTGCTACATGATATAATATATAATTAAAAGAAGTGACAGCTCAGTGATAAGGCCGAGGATTGCCAATTCAAAATATGAAGCTTGATCCTTTTTTTGTTTAGGCGGGAAACAAAATAAATATACCTAACCGCACACCCAGTCGTTCGGCCCACAATAAACCCGCTTGATCCTAACCTGACTCATTAAAATTATCACTACCTAGTGACAAGACACAGCTTGTGACGTGTAGTTATCAAAACACCCAAATCTCCTTCAGATGAACACGTCAAAAATCACGCCATCAAATACTCGTATTATGAATTTTAATTGCAAAATTACACTTACTACATTGGATGAATGCATGTAAATGCATTGCCGATAGATGGCGTTGGTCGTTAAGACAAATATTCGGTATTTCTAGAAATAGTACGATAGCTCAGTGGATTAGAGCACTTCCCCGGAAAGGAAGGGACGCAGGCTCAATTCCCACTCGTACTAAAATAAATACTCTTTTTCCTTATTCACTAATTATAATTTGTACTTTAGGGGCAAATTTTTATAAGAGTCTGTTATTGAGTATAAATAAATTACGACGCATTTCACCTTTTTTGCATATTCACATACCTATTATGCGGGGGAAATACAGGGTAAATTTTGTATGGGAGTATTTAGTTTTCTTATAGGTAGGAATTTGAGAAATGGATTTGTATCTATGCTTCATAAATAAAGACGTGGTTCAGGGTTTTTAGATTCTCCTATTCCAAAGAGGGAAAATAAGGTGTGTAATATTGCACGGGAGTTTCAGTTTTTTGATAAGTAGGCTGTAAATGTAGTATTATCTATACTATTATAAAACTGTAACAGAGCTGTCTGTACATTTAAGATATTTGAGAAAAAATGTCTGTTATAGGCTATATAGGCGTGTCTAAACATAAAACGATTTTTTTAGATTTTTTTTTCTGTTTGTCTGTTTATCTGTTTGTTTGTTCACGCATCACGCAAAAAATACTGAACGGATTTTGCTGCAACTTTTTTTGTTTGATAGCTCTTGATTAGACTTAACAACTGGTATACATTTTATCCCGCTACTATATCGAGAACCTGAGATATAACCAAAAAGCAGCTTTCAGCTGCGGCGGAGCCGCGGGAAAAGGCAAATTTTATTATAAATGCTTAAGTAACTTTTTTGTTTTATAAATTTTCACGCTGTAACTACTTAATCTACTGATCATGGTAAAATCTAGCTCACATATAAGCCTGAACCCAGAAAAAGACATCGGTATTTTACCGTAAAAATAGAATGCTCTTGTTGGATAGCCATTTTTGCTTAAAGATAATGGATATGCTGTAGTGACGCAGATATTCATAATATTTTAATATATTGACCTCATACAGAAATCTTTACTGACAAAGTCGCGAGAAGAATGTGGTTTTATTATCACTGCCTTTTGATGAAAAATCATCGTAATTTTTTTTAGCTTTTGAAGTTTACTAACTCGCATTAACCCGGCATAGTATCCTAGATCTATATCTCCCTGACTCTGAAATAAGACCTGTACCCAACATGTTACAGAAATTGGAGAAAAACGTCACTCAGTGGAATATGGGTATGTACCATCTCTGCTTAGTACATTTTTAATACTACGTGCAAACAAACTTACGGCCCACCTGATGGTAAGGGTTTCCATGCCTTATAGACCCTAGCAATACTAAAGGCATTATTAGCGCATCATCATCTCCAAGGAAAGGGATAGGAGGTGCTGAAGAAGGATAATAAAGAGAGGATAGGAAGGATAATAAGATGAGAACAGGGAGAGGGTTTTGGGCCGTCGGCACTCTCGCTCACCATATATTGTGTTTCACAATTACAGGAGTAAGTGGCGTGGTTTCACGCTGATTTTCTATCAGATGGTAGTACTTTCATGATCGAGCCGGCCCATTCATGCTGGGATAACCAAGGCTCTAACCACTAGTAAATCTTCAGGCATAAAGCCGTGATGATAAATAAATATCAGGACTCGAATCCACAATATACAAAGAGCTTTATTTCAAGTGAAGATGAACAAAAATCCGTACGCTTCGTCGCGTGCGCGCGGTGCGTGACGGACGAATTCGCAAACGTGTTTTTGATTGTGTACAACCAAGTAATGAAGTGTCGTCAATTTTATTTAAAGCTAGTTGCGATCTGGCCCTGTAGATGAGTGGCATAAATGCTAGTAGAATAGAATAAAATAGATAATCAATGTATGAAATTGACATAAGGTTACGCTTATGTTATCGTTACGTGGTTGTTAGAATTTTTAGAAATGCCGTGTGTATTAGAATAAATCTATTGCTGCTCGGTGAACAAAACATTGTGAGGAAAACTGTAAACCTGGGAATTTTTCTCGACAGCCTATGAAGGCTACTGGGCCAGCGTGGTAGATAACGGCCTAAATCCCTAGCAGACATGTGCAACAGTGAGACGGCAATGGGTTGTGAAAAAAAATCAAAGATTAGTTATGGATTCATACCATGATAACACTATTTACGATGACTTTTTCTTAATTTTTTAAGACAACAGTAATTTGTAAAATCATCTTTGAATATTAAATACATTTTTTTTATGTGCATATGTTTATATGTATATATACATTTATAATATATATCTACATATAAGTATATTATATGTATTATGTAATAAATGTATTATATGTAATTTAGTATAGTATTCATGTATGTTTGGTATTTTCTTATCCTATGTACTATCGGCATCTTTATACCTTCTACCAACTATCTCTGCATCACCCATGGTTGACTGGTAGGGAATGCCTCAGGCATTAACTCCGTCATTGTACACTCATTTGTTGCATAAATATGTAAATAAATAAAACGGGCTATATGCACTTAACTGCACACCCCGTTGTTTGGGGCAACGGACAGGGTAGTGTTACCAATTACAGATGCAGCAAAATACTTGTTAAAGTATATGAGTCGACGCTAGTTAGCATCACGTAAAAGTTATTTTTCCCTAACGGGACTGACATGAACTTTTATACAATAGTTTGTATAAAAGTTCCAAAAAAAAAATAGAAAAAAAAAATTACCTATCATTGCCAATCAATCATTGTCGAAAGACAACCCCGTGCTTTTGTGGAATCGTTTAAAAAAAAATAAAAACATAAGAATGATTAATTATTCTACTATTTACTAAACCTCTAGACGATAGGCAAATGCTAGTAGATTAAACACAAAGTGAAAAATGTGAAATCGAAAATAACAGTCAGGAGCAGGATTTGAACCTGCATCTTCTGGATACCGTCCAGATGCTTTACCAATTCAGCTGAAAATGCTCCTGACTGTTATTTTCGATTTCACATTTTTCACTTTGTGTTTAATGTATAGTGCTAAGCATGTCAAATGCTAAAAATATATATAAAAATATCTAAATAAATGCTAGTAGATTTGGGACGCTGAAGAGTAGCAACGTCACGTCGCATATCATTATTGAACTCATTCGACATTGCCGGTGTTGAATGTGCTAATGTGATGAAGTCAGATTTCTTGGCTTGGGGAAATGCAGTCTCGTCTGCTCCTAAATTGAATTAGATTTTAAGAAATGATGCCTTCTAGGTGTAATAAAATAAAATATCTTACATTTTCTATTAAACACAAAGTGTTTGCTGAATTGGCAAAGCATCTGGACGGTATCCAGGAGATGCAGGTTCAAATCCTGCTCGTGACTGTTATTTTCGATTTCACATTTTTCACTTTGTGTTTAATGTATAGTGCTAAGCATGTCAAATGCTAAAAATACATATAAAAATATCTAAATAATTATAGGGTTTGCGTCATTATTAGGTAAAAATCTTAATTGTAAAATTAAGTTTACCTGGTCGGTATAATGTATGAAAATAATTCCGACAGATGGCACGGCGTCACCCAAAGACGTTAAGTATGAATGTGTTATCGAAATTAGCAGTCAGGAGCAATTGTCACGATGGCTGAATTGGCAAAGCATCTGGACGGTATCACAACAAATCCTGCTTGTGACTGTTATTTTCGATTTCACATTTTTCACTTTGTGTTTAATGAGTTATTAATATTCATCACTAGATGGCGTTGTCACTGATGCTATGTTTTTTATATCCTATACTTTTATGCATGCAGATAATATCGCTAATAAAAGCTCGTCACAATATTATATAAATTCTCCAACAAAACAATTAATTGTTCGCGACAGTACCCCAAATATTCGGCCGCAATCGGCTTCCATCTTCAGATAACTATGCAAATACACAAGCCACATACTTATCAATACAGTCGGCGAGATTTTTATGGGCTATTAAAAACGTTTTTACGACCACCCTCCTGTCCGAAAGTTTTATAGTGTTCTATAAGTATTATAAACATCTAAAGTATTCAATATAAGTATAGGTTTATATTAATATATTGTTTTGTAAGCTATCTGTGTCCCATTTGTATTGCTCCGCGTGAAATAAATATAATTTTAAATTTAGCATACATAAAAAAAAACATAGCATCGCGCCTGTATTCCCCGAAGGGGTAGGCAGAGGTGTATTTAAAACCTACGGTTCGCCAGCTATGTTTGGTTTATGGGGTGAGTTTATTGCCGACCACAATTTCAATTTTAAAACCGAGAATTTTTCTTTTTCAAAAAAGCTCAACAACGCTGCCAGACCCGCGAATAAAACCCGAGATCTCATGATCAGCAGTCACTCTACCGCTGCAAGGCGGCAGTTATTTGATGACTAATGAAAGCATGAATAGGCCCGGCTCAGTCGGGGAACTACTAAAGTGCGAAAGTGTGAAATCAGAAAGTCACTTGCATATTGATTTTTTTTTCAACCCATTTTCTGTCCCTCTATTAGTCACGGGTCTCATGGATTAGGCCATAGCCCACCGCGCAGGCCCTGGGTTGCCAGACTTCACAAGGCATTGAGGAAATCATTCAGCCATGCAGGTTTTACCGAGCAATTATAATTTATTGACAAATACGAGTACATAACACAAAGTGCGAAAATGTTAATTGTGATGGTAAATGGTAACCGTCGCTCATGGACTCAACTATATCGAGTATTGTCAAGCCGTTGCTCACCATTTCATTTCACCGATATGAAATGAAAGAATAAACGGTTATCTCCTGCTACAGCCAAATCGCAACGATGTGCTTCATGGCCGGTCACACGGGAGATGGTGGTACCAACCCGCTCGGGCCCGATACCAAGTGAGTACTCCCAATTGATGCCAGCCCTACCACCAGTCATGCAATGGATGATAATTGCTTACTTCCCTTAGTCGATGCGAAAGTGCAAGGATGTAGGTGCTGGGGGAGACCGAGACTCACCTACCTAGATCAGGTCATGTATTGAAGGAAGGTGGAGTCAAGAGTCTCCGAAACCGGCGAGCGTGTATGAAGAGAGTTATGAATGTTGAGGAAGCGAGAGATGTATGCAAGAATAGAGCCTCTTGGCACTCTGTTCTCTCTGCCTACCCCGCAAAGGAAATGGCGTGATGATAAGTAAGTAAGTAGTCGGCTCATACTACACCTGTGGGAAAGAATGGGGTAGTGACACTTGTATTCTTAGTCCGTCACCACGCGGTCACAAACTAGTATATAATATATCCGAATCGTACCGTCTCGACGTCGTATCGTACATTTAAAAGAACCTATTCGTATTCTTCACGCCATTGCATTCAGACAAAGTTACCCAAGAGCTAAGTAATACATTTCAATCCGAACGTGTCCAATTAACAGATACAGGTTCGAGCCCCGTCTGAACAACTTCATCGGTCAGTCCGGCTCCCCTTAAGTTTAAGTTTCCCTAAGCGTTGGCTAGAGCCTTTGAAATCTTTAGAATTAATTAACTTAAATGGTTTCTTGAGGCTGTATTTGTTTGTCTGGACATGTACCAGACGAAGCAATGAAGGTTTCTGTAAAACGTTTTAATGCATAGTTGAAGGAGTGGTTCAGAAACTGTTCTCCCGTACCGAGTGTTGTGGTTTCGTTTCCCAGACAGGACAATTCATGTTTGATTCACAAATGCTTATTCTGAATCTGGGAGTTTTCTGTGTCCGTTAAACTGTAAGTTTTAAAGCCACTGCGATGCCTTAGGGCAGGGTGTTGTACCACTTTGCTCAGTAGAGGGTACCCGAAAGGGAAAGCCACCGGCCGGCCACTAATTTAATGTAACATAGTTCTAGTGGCCCGCCAATACTGGTGGAGAGACTGCACACGGCGGGTTTATTTAGTGACTGAGGACCTTACACTACATTGTTCGTTGCGCCAAACGACAGGGTATGCGGTTAGTTGCAATTTTTGCCGCCTTACCAAAAATAGGGAGTTGTCTTATTTTCTGTGGGATGGAATGGGGAACGTCCGCCACCTGCAAGGAGAAGATGGTACCCAAAAGGGTAAGCCTCCGGCGGATCATTGCAGTAATCTCATCAGTTCCAGTGGTCAACCAGTACAGGTGGAGTGACGGCTGGTTTATTTAGTGAGTGAGGGACCATAGTACTCTGTCCATTACCCCGGGCGATGCGGTGTGCGGATAGGTACATACTTTCGTGCGTTAATAAAAAAGGGTGTCGTCGTGTTAAAAAAAATACTTTTACGTTCAATGAAGTGAGGCTAGTCTCTGCTGATAGTGGGTTTCGCGACCAAAACCGATATTGAGGTCATCGTTATTAATATAAACAAATAATGTGACCATACAAAAATAAAACAGTCACCATTTTCGTAATATTTAAGGATAAACAACAAAAGATGCAATTACTATAAAAGAAAAAGGTAGTTGAATGTATCTAAAGCCGCAAGAAGTACTGAAATATTAACAAAAATGTACAAAATAACTATAAATTTCAATTTAAAAATACATGGGATAACCCCTAAAAAGTTATTGCATAAGTTCGTTCAAACAAAAAGGTGTTTCTAACAATCTCATAAAAGTAGCTTCATGGCATACAATATACCCTTATTCTGTACTTAATGGGATTTTTCATGATTTGCCTTAAAACATAAGATTTTAAATCTTTCTAAATTAAGAATAACGTTTGTTACCGAATGTATTACTGGTAACTGCCTCTGTGGTGCAGCGGTAGTGTAAGCGACTACTGATCATGAGGTCTCGGGCTCGATTCCCGGGTCGGGCAGTGTTATTGAGCTTTTTCGTAAAAATTAAAATTCTCAGTAGCAGCCCGCAGTTTGGAAATGTGCTCGGTAGACGGGAATAGGCTCAATCGTGGGTGTGTAATACACCTCTGGCTACCCTTTCAGGGAATACAGGCGTGGTGCTGTGTATGTATTACTGGTACTGGGCAGGCGTACTCACTTAACACACACATAGACTTCGCATTTTCGCACTTTTTGTTAATTTATATGGCTAAGCATGTGCTTAAAAATATATAAAAATATCAAAAGATCGAGCAGGTCGGTACCACTGTCTCCCGTCTCCACAATGATACACCTCATTGTGTTTTGGTGGTAGCGGGAAATGGTCGTCCATTGGTTCAATACCTATCCGTAAAATGAACAACTAAAATGAAAAGCAGCAGTTGTCACATCATCGGTTGGCCCCATGCTAGTCTGCTTACATTAGCCTTGCTTATCCCAGCATGAATGAGCCAGCTCAATCAGGGAAGTGGGTGATACTTCCCCGATCTTTGCTTACCTATATACCTAATACCACCATCTCAAAGAAGATCCTCGTGAAACAACGATAGGTACTTTTATCGTTATGTATCGCATGGTGAGTGAAAGCGCAGGAAGCCCAATCCCCTTCCCTATCCTCTTCTTATTATCCTTCCTCTCCATCTCCTCGGATATACCTATATCCCTTTCCTCGTAGATGACGACGCGCGAATGATGCCTCTAGTACTGCTAGCGTCTATAGGCTATAGTTACTGCTTACCATCATTTACCACCCGAGTAGTATAAAAAATAGTATTTTAATAAAGTTACTGTCTGCGTATGTTTATTTATTTTTATAATCTACCTACACAATTTACATGGAATGAAATCAGAAAAGGAGCTGTTTAAAAATACGTCACAAACAAGAGGGTGGCGCTTGGTGTACCAATAGTGGCAAAAAGGATTGGAGTAGTATATTATCATGTGTAAGGTCAGAAAAGTAAGGGAGGAATCTAGATTGTGTATTTCTTTTATTGCATACTCATCAACCTATAAGTACTGAGAGTATTGTCAAACTGCTGCTCACCATTTCATTTCACAGATATGAAATGAAAGAATTAAAGGCTATCTCCTGCTACAACTAAAACACACCGCTGCTTCATGGCCAGTCACACGGGAGATGGTGGTACGAACCCGCTTCGGCGAGATAGCTAATAAGTACTCCCACTTGGCACCCAGCCCTACCACCACTAATGCAATAGGTGAAATTGAATACTTCTGTTAGTCGAGCCTCGTACGACACTCGTGGGACACTTATATTCTTAGTTCGTCATCACACTCTCGTCAATTTTGTGACAAACTTTGCAGGGGTCCAAAATATCTGAATTTGGCGTTGGCCTCAAAGCTGGATGTTAAACGCAATATTTTAATAAAATTTCCGACAGTAATATATAAATAATAAATACTCACGGACATTTTTCACACAACGTCTTCTGGTCCCTAACTAAGCTTAACGATTGCGCTATGGGTACCAGATTATAATACATTTTTTTTTGTAAATACATACATTATAATAGATAGAAAACACCCAGACGCGATACAAATATCTGTGTTCATCACACAAATAATTGTCCTGAGTGGGATTCGAACCCACGACCTCGTGCACGGAAGTCAGTTACACTACCGACTACGCCACGAGGCCCGTCAAATAATAATATAAATACTTACTTACTTAATCTTATTTAGTACACGCGATACGCACAGCTGTTATCTTTCAACGATAACATCTAAACGGAGATCTCATTATTAAATCATAATCAACATGAAAAAGCTGGAATGTCTTTTTCATTGTCCAACGTTCCGAATATTTAATTAATGTACTTTTAACTGAAGTACACGATTAAACTTTATAGCGTTTGTGCCCGAAAATTTGACAGTAATTACCATTACGCCACCAAGCCAATGGAAAGTGGAATCTAGCATATTGTCATAAAGTAAAAATTGGCAAAACAGTAAATGTATCAAGGTTTTCTTTTAAAATATAATCAAGCTATATTAAAAAATACAAATAAATCACTCTCTTAGGCTACTGGGCGGGGTTTCTGCCAAGTCCCTTCAGCAATAATTAATATTTAATTTGGATGAAGAATATTAACTTCGTTTCCATTTTTATAACACATAGGCTGGTCTTGCCGCGATGGATTCTTTTATAATTTCTTTTGAATGTTCCACGTGATTATTTAATTACTTTTTTCAAGGAAATATAATTAAAATCTACATTTTTGGACTAGGGACACAACTCGGGAGACTTTACAAACATACAATTAAAAGACACAAAGCACAACACAACAGGCTTTTGGAACAATGATTTGGCTAACACAAACAATTTGCGTTTGCGGAAATCGAACCCCCATCGTACGCATTACGTTCTACCATAAGATCTTAGCTGCAAAGCAGAAACCCCGCCGCGATTGACAGCTTAATCGATTCTCTAATATCCCAACGTTTAGAATACTTTGCAGGATCCATTGTTAGAATTATGGATTCTGTGAAATATCCGGGAATATAATTATAATAAAAATTATACGGTATTTATCAATCTTTTGTGATTTAGTATTTTAGCACTTGACATGCTCAGCTACTTTTATAAAACAAATTATTTGTAGAAATGGAAAAAAGAGTGATTTACTGCGAGCAGGATTCGAACCTGCATCCCTTCTAATGCAGGAAAGTGCTACTCTAAAAACAAAATGAGAAGAAATTGGGAGTCTTCATTAGGTGACTTGTGTCGTGTGGGGCCGGCACCAAGAATAGTTCCACCCTGTCTCTTCCTATGGGAGTCGTAAAAGCCGACGTAAGGGATTACCGCGGGACCGAGCAGCAGCGTTCCCCTGTGTACTAAAAACATCCATTGCGATCGCCAACCTGCCTGCCAAGCGTGGCGATTATGGCAATAAGGAGAATTTCGTTTCAAAGAATATTATAATAAAGCTCTTAAGATGTTGTGTGAAGGTTTTCTACAATGTCAAAATTTCCAATATAACGCCGGCCTTTGTGAGTCGTTCTAATAGAAAATAATAAAATTTGATCAGAAATCTTTTGTGCAATTTCAGTAATATATAATATGGTACACGTAATCTGTTAGCGCTTTGAGAAAATTTTATAGATTCCAGACTAATATTCGAAGAGCAGATCAGATCAGATAAATATGTACTTACTTGTATTTTTATATAGAGTCTATCTTTATGTGATATTATATCACATAAAGATAGATAGATTTATAAGATTCAATGGCCAAGCTGTTTATAGTTTTGTTATTACAAATAAATCTGTGATTGGGAAATAAAATTGTTTTATGGAATTAAACTTTTGAATTGATTGTCTACTACTAGAAAATTGTAATCGAATTTTGCACCATTCGAAGTATTGGCAATATAAATTGGTTCAGGCACTGTTGTCTGACCAGAATCAGCTGAAATATGACTATTTATATGCAATATAACTTATTTTTATGTGAAGAGATACCAAAATACAATTTTATTATTTATTTAGCTTTATGTATATAATTATACTAGCCATCGCACGCGGCTCCGCCGCAGCCAAAAGGTAGCTTTTAGATTATATCTCAGGTTCTCGATATAGTAGCGGGATAAAATTTATACCAATTTTTAAATCTAATTAAGAGCTACCAAATAAAAAAAGTGGCATCAAAATCCGTTCAGTAGTTTTTGCATGATGCGTGAACGAATAAACAGACAAACAGACTAACAATCAAAAAAATATAGTTTTGTTTAGTCTATATAGTCTAATAAAATATTTTTTCTCAAATATCTTAAATGTGCATACACAGCTCGGTTACAGCTTTATAATAGTGTAGATGATAACATATAAATGAAGCACCCACGACGTATACATACCAAATAATTACACAGACTACATAGTATACAGGATATAAACATAATGTAGACATAGGTACATACAATACCACCGTAAAATAAATGACTAACAGCGGCCAGAAAAGGGAACTATAGGTAGGTATGCGTTGTAAAACATCAATTGACGTCAGAACACCGACCTACCTACCAGCTCATCTGAAACTGCAATTTTAAAGTACACAACTCAATGATAAAACAATCACGTTTATCTGATCTTACGGTTCAGTGGGTTCGTGCCTTTATTATAAAACTAAATCATAAAGTAAAAAATACTTGAAGATTTTAAGATAGACCTTCGTGTAATATATTTTTTATAGCTTAATGCGTTTATCTCAAAAGGAGTCGGCAGAAGGGCAATGCACTTGCACTTTGCCTATATAACTTAACTGTTAAACTTTACCTTTTAGTAAAAAACAGTATGTTCACAATGGCAGATGAGCCACCGCCCACCTAATGGTTAGTCAAGCCTCAAACGACGGGGTGTGCATTTAAGTATTTTTTTCCACCTTTAACAAAGAATATTTAATGAAGCCGTGTGGGGCCGGCTTTAGAATTGTCCCACCCCTCTCTACCCACGGGAGTCGTAAGAGCCGACTGAGGGTATAACCTGGGGAATGGGCAGCAGCACTCCCTCGAGTTTAACAACATCCACTGCGATCGCTAACCCGCCTGCCAAGCGTGGCGATTACGGCATTATCCCCCATGATGGGAGCTCTCGTTGTGGCGTTCTCTTGGGCAGGCCTGTGTGCAGCAGTGGACGTTGAAAGGCTGATGGATGGAGGGATGGATTTAATAGAGCCCTTACCAGCATGAATGGGCCGGCTCAATCGGGGAAGGCCATTCTCTCACAGAAGAATAACATGAAACAACGGTAGGTACTGCCAATGTTATGTTTCGTATGTGTGGTATATAGTATGTGGTGAGTAAAAGCCCCAGTTGCCTTAATCCCCTCCTCATCCTCTCCTAATAATCCTTGCCCTAGATAAATAAATAAATAAATTTCACGGACATTTTTCACACAACGTCTTCTGGTCCCAAACTATTTCTTTTTGTTTAGGCGGGAAAAAATGTACCTAACCGCAAAACTAAGCTTACCTAATGCTTGTGCTATGGGTACCAGATTACGGATATAATACAAAATACTGCTTTTTTTTGTACATACATACATAAATAGATAGAAAACACCCAGACGCAGTACAAATATCTGTGTTCATCACACAAATAATTGTCCTGAGTGGGAATCGAACCCACGACCTCGTGCACGGAAGTCAGTTACACTACCAACTACGCCACGAGGCGAGTCTTAGCGATTATTGACTATTTACATCAAACATCTTAGTCCACCTAGGACTATGAATGCTACCACCGAAGAAATGTAACATAGTTCCAGTGGCCTGCCAATAAAGGTGGAGAGACAGCACACGGCGGGTTTCTTAAGTGGGTGAAGGCCCCACACGGTAGTGTACTGGGTACTGTTCGTTGCCCCGAGCGACGGGGTGTGTGGTTAGGAACATTTTTTCCCGCCTAAACAAAAAAAGGACTATGAATGCTGTAAGGTTACGGCACTTTCCAAATGTAACAGCAGAAAATCAAGTAAACACGATAGATTTCGTAAAAGCATTTTTAATTAATAACAAAACACTTACCAAAATTACACACGTTATAATAATTCATTTCAACTGCAACTACAAAATAATACGTGTTTCATAATCGGGGTGCATCCTTATGGTGCAAAACTTACAAAGATAGCCATATCACCTAGGTATACAGTATGCAACCTTATTTCCACGCAATAGAAGCCAAATACGTGCCCTTTAATATTACAAGTGTTTAAAGGATCTGTTAGGGACGTGACGTGCGAGACGGTTTACGCGGGAAACATATTTTATTAAAATTTTCCATCTTCCTAGTCGCGCTCAAATATGTTCAAAGATTATTATACAGAAACGGCATTACAAAAACTGGTGGTAGGGTATTAGTTGAAGGTATATTTTATGTCATACCGGACCCATACGGATTGGTACCACATTTTTGGTTTTAGCTAACCATCCATCCATCCATCAGCCTTTTAAAGTCCACTGCTGGACGTAGGCCTCCCCAAGAATGGGGGATAGTGCCGTAATCGCCACACTTGGCAGGCGGGTTGGCGATCACAGTGGATGTTGTTATTACTCGAAGGAGTGCTGCTGCCTACTCCCTCGGTATTCCCTCAGTCGGCTCTTACGACTCCCATGGGTGGAGAGAAGTGGGACAATTCTAAATAAAAATTCTTCTTTAACTAACCGCGAAATATAATATTTTTTGGTTACTTCTGGTGGCCGAACAGCCACGGCCTACCTAATGGTGTGTGGTAACCATTGACCTAATAAAAATGGAAATCGAGTCTAGTACGAAATTTATGAAAAATATGTCTCTAGTCAATAGACTACAATCAATAGACAGAGTATATTAATACATACAAATTTCAACATTTTAATTTGAAACTTTGAACCATTATAATAGTGTTGAGTTTTCTTTGCAATAATTTATTAGCTTACGTAGCTACTACCAATAGGCCGCACCATGATGTCCTTTTTTTTTTTAATTTAGGTGGGCAAAAATGTCCTACCGCACACTCCGCTGCCCGGGGAGTCAACGGGGTAGTGTGGGGCTCTCACCCACTAAAATATCACCGTGCGCCCTCACCCGCCCTTGCTACGGCGGATCACGAGTACCGCGTCGTTACGACCGCGATCCGCAGGCGGCAGCCCCTTCGGGCACCCTCTCTTGAGCAACGCCTCGCGCACTTGGGCGTCACAGGGTACTCCCCAACCCCACCGTCCGCAGCCTCGGCTAGGGCGGCATCAGGCGCAGGTAAGCGCGCGCACGCCGCCTCGCGCGCCGGCGGCAAATCGGGTCCGCGAAGGAGGATTCCTCCTGGGCCCTCTCCGCTACCTCCTTCCGCGAGATGACAGCCTCGCAGAAGGCGGCGACCGCGGTCCAGGCCCTGTCACTGCCAGCCATCGCTCGCGCAACGGCCGGCAGCGACAGGTCTACGCCTATGACTGCAACGATTTCCCGGCGCTGCACATCCCAGGCCAGGCACGACTAGAGCGTGTGCTGCACCGAGTCCTCGCCGCAGTCACAGTGGTGACAGCCTGGGGTCATCTCCCTCCTAGCGATCATGTGCAGGTATTTGCCGAAACAACCATGCCGCGACAAAACCTGCACCAACCGGAAGGTGAGGACCCCGTGCTGCCACCCTGCCCATTCTTCCAAGATAAGCTGGAGCACCCCCACGGTCCTGAGACCAGCCCGGGGCGTCTCCAGCCGAGACTTCCACTTTAGGACAGTGGCGCGGCGGGCATCTTCCCGCCACGATAAGATTGCACTCGGCGAGAAGCGGCTGCGTCCCGCCCGCCGATAGACGTCGGCGAGCACCTCCGCCTCTAGATCACACGGGGGGGTTCCGGCCAACGCGCAGGCTGTATCGGTCGAGACCGTGCGGTACCCGCGTATTACCCAGACCGCTACGACCCTCTGTGGACGCCACAGAAGGGCCCTATTGCGAGCGGCCAGGGACTCCGCCCACACGGGCGCGCCGTAGAGTGCCATCGATCGTACTATCCCTGCGTAGAGTCGTCGACACGCGAGACTCGGTCCGCCCAAATTCGGCATCAGTCGCCCGAGGGCGGACGCCGTGCCGACGAGCTTTGGCGCAAGACGGCGGAAGTGCTCGTCAAAGTGCCACCATCCATCCAATACCAGGTCCAGATATTTGATGTGGCCCTGGATTGGGAAAGCCACACCATTGACCATTATCGAGGCGCTGGCGGGCGGGCCACGTCGGCGCCCATGGAAGAGTAGGGCCTTCGAATTTTCGAGGGCCACCCTAAGCCCCAGCGCCTCGATCCGCCTGACCACCTCCGCGGTACCTGAGGTGGCCAGCGTTACCGCCTCCCCGGGGGTCCCGCCTTGGGCGGTTTCGAGTGTATCATCTGCGTAGCAAATTACGCCCAGCCCGGGGGGGAGCCGGCCACGGAAGACCCAGTCGTAGCCGATGTCCCACAGGAGCGGCCAAGAACCGAACCCTGTGGGACGCCGCACGTCATAGCTCTCCTTACAACGTCCCCTTCCCAGCCAACGAAGAGGACAATGCGGCCGTCGATGTAGTCCGCCACCAGCCGCCTTAGGTAGAAGGACACTCCATGGTTTTGGAGTGCCTCCTTGATGCAGCCGAATGGCAGACTATTGAAGGTGTTGGCGATGTCGAGCGACACCGCCAACAGCACTTCCCTTGAGGTGACGGCCTCCGCAGCCGCGGCCTTCAAGCGCAGGCACCATGATCACCTTTTGCAACTTTTAATGAATTTTATGTGTTAATGATTTATTTTAACAAATATCCAACAATCTCTTTATTTTTAAGCAAAATAATACTTTTTTTGATCTATATTTTTTAGCATTTGACATGCTCCGCCACTTGTTAAAGTATAATAAATTGTTTGTTAAAATAATACGCGGGTTCGATTCCCGCTAGTACAAAAAATCTCTTTTTTGCAAAATTAAACTTACTATATCGGTTTAATGCATGTAAATGCTTCCGATAGATGGCGCTGGTCGTAAAGACAAATGTAATAAGGAGATTGGGATGGTCGAAGGACCTGTACTATAGCTCAGTGGCTTAGAGCAGTTCCCCGGATTGGAAAAGACGCGGGTTCGATTCCCGCTATTACAAAAAATCTCTTTTTCCTTATTCTCAAATAATTTATACTTTAACAAGTGGCGGAGCATGTCAAATGCTAAAAAATATAGATCAAAAATGTTTAAAAAATCGCGCCATCAAATAGTATGAATTTTAATTGCAAAATTAAACTTACTATATCGGTTTAATGCATGTAAATGCTTCCGATAGATGGCGCTGGTCGTAAAGACAAATGTAATAAGGAGATTGGGATGGTCGAAGGACCTGTACTATAGCTCAGTGGCTTAGAGCAGTTCCCCGGATTGGAAAAGACGCGGGTTCGATTCCCGCTAGTACAAAAAATCTCTTTTTCCTTATTCTCAAATAATTTATACTTTAACAAAATAATACTGTATCTTGAACGTATAGTCAAGTTGGTAGACCAAACGAGATTGGCGCGCGATTGTTTCTCTTTTGGCGTTTTCTTTCTCTTTTATTTCGGACACTTTTGAGCGCGGACACGAGGTCCTTATTGGTAGGTCAATGGTAGTAGCTGTTCTTTATTGACTCAGGAATAATAATAATATTGTAAAGTCGCTTCTAACCATTTCATTTCACGAATGGGAAATTATTGACAGATATCTCCCGCAACAATCACTTTGACATCGAGGTGCTTGACAGTCGGTGAAATGGAAGACAGTGGCAGCGACCCAGTTGGAGGCAAATAATAAGCAAGCACTTCTACTTAGTACCCTTTTTTTGTTAAAGCGGAAAAAATATACCTAAGCGCACACCTCGTCGTTCGGAAGCCAAGAACATAGAAAAGCAGAATGACAGACAGGAGACAAGACCAGCCTTTGAATCTTTGGCACTCTCGCTTGCCAAAGAAAACACAACACTAGAAACGTTTCCAACGACGATATTTTGTGAAGGGGTACTACTTCCCCAGTCAAGCCAGTTCTTTTAAGGCAAGGTTCGCGAGGCAGAAATTTCAGTGTCTCTTCTGAACGTAATTCCATATCACATAGCGTCGTTGTGAGTCGGCGGGGAGTTAATGAGCAAGCTTTGTTACCATCGCGCTGTGGCTCTCCGACACCGACAGATGTATATCAACCACATTGTATTTGCTTGTTAATTATATTCGATTGACATATTCTGTAGTATCTTTGTAATATTAATAATAATTAGTGAAAACACGAATAAACTTTTTAGATAAGATTTATGCATCTGCTAAAGCACCTGATTAGTGTGCAAAATTTTGAGTACGGATTAGGAAATAAGTAAGTATTGGCACCAAGAATAGCTCCACCCCGTCTCTTCCTATGGGAGTCGTAAAAGCCGACTAAGGGATTACCGGGGGACCAGGCAGCAGCGTTCCCCTGTGTTCTAAAAACATCCACTGCGATCGCCAACCCGCCTGCCAAGCGTGGCGATTATGGTAAAACCCCCATTTTGGGGAGGCCTATGTCCAGCAATGGACGATGAAAGGCTGATGGATCGATGGAAGTATTAGCATTCGGCGTTTGGAATTGTGTCTCGTGCTGGTAATAGCTTCGACCCTTATTTAGGTATTAAAGATTAATGACAGTTTTTAACAATAACCCGTAGATACGAGTATTAATATAACATATAGATGCAATATGGTATGAAGTAGTAAAGCCTTGTTTGTGCCAACATGAATGTAGAATGTGAAGTACCACAACTTTTTTTTTATTAAGGCGAGAAAAATGTTCCTAACCGCACACCCCGTCGTTCGCGGCAATGAACAGGATAGTGTGGGGCCTTCACCCACTAAAGAAACCCGCCGTGTGCCGTCTCTCCGCCTTTATTGGCGGGCCACTGGAACTATGTTATATTCCTTCGGTGGTCAGTGAAGTACCACCCTCGCAATGAAGATAGGCGTGAAACAACGGTAGGTACTCCTACCGTAGTGTTTCGTATGGTGAGTGAAAGCGCCGGAGCCCCAAATCCCTCTCTATCGCCTTTTTAGTATCCTTCCTGTCCTCTCCTAAATACCCTTTATCCTCTCTTTATTATACTGCCTTTCCACCTCCAATTTTTTTCTAGGAAAAGGCGAAACTCGTTTGATGATTAGTATTTGTTAGAAATTAAGTTACTAAACTACTACTTCGGCCGTGTTGGGGCGGCCTTAGAATTGTCCCACCCCTCTCTACCCACGGGAGTCGTAAGAACCGACTCAGGTAATACCGAGGGAGTGGGCAGCAGCACTCCCTCGAGTATTAACAACATCCACTGCGACCGCCAACCCGCCTGCCAAGCGTGACGATTACGGCATTATCCCCCATGACGGGACCGCTCGTTGTGGCGTTCTCTTGGGGCGGCCTATGTCCAGCAGTGGACGTTGAAAGGCTGATGGAAGTTACTAAATGTTGTTTGTGTTAGCAAAATGGATTAAAAGTTTGAAATAAAGAAATTATTATTATTCATTATTTTTACAATAACAAACGGAATTCTTTTCGTAAAAAATATATGCATAAACTCGAACAATAGAAGACATGACATTAACGCCCTTCAAGTTTTAATAATTTCAACCGAATCGATAAAATTAATTGATTGGGTAAACGAACATTGAAATATCGATAACGATGTAATTGGTATTGCTTCCTCATAACATTTATAGTTTTTTTTTATATTTGTGTATTTTAAGTATTTTTTTATGTATTGGCAACTCCAGTGATAGAGAACTCTCGTTTTAAATAACTCACAATAAAAATATTTAAGAAAGAGATACCTATAATAAAATCTATGCAAATAAATGATACCTTTTTGCACGCCTCATAAGCGAAGCGTTGAGGTGTGTTCTACTCCCGGTTGACACGGCACAGCTGATTTATCAAACTTCAAATGTCTATATTTATCATATATTGCACTTGTAAAATAATATCTACACACACATATAAAGAACAAACATTATTTTTAACACTCATGATATTTTTGATGCCATTGTTATTTAAATTGTTATTTAAACTAGTTAAAAAACTGTTTGAAAAAAATCTGGCTTGGACGTCCGTGAGTTGTAGGTAATGTATATCAACACGATAACGACCAAAATACTTGATTAATCGAGACTTTCTTTTTCGTTTACGAATTATTATGACTAGGATTAGAGCCATATTACTTTTCACGTTCTGATTCGATGTGGTTTAATTGTTATTAAATAAACAAAAAAATACTGAATATTTACGGCATTTACGCTCGATGCGACACTAAAACCAGCGCCTTTCATGAGAACTACCTACCTATTTACGTACGCATAGCCACCGGTGGTTTTACTATCGTCAACAGAACAGAACGCCGTTCGCCCGGCCGGTACATTGTTTTTTGTTGAAAGAAAGTTTTAACATTTGCTTGACGAACTGATAATATTTGTCAAGTATAATAACTATTTTATCCATAACAATAATTAAACACACGTAAATAATAACACACCAACGTTATAAAACACGAAAAAAACATATTTTACATTCATTAAACACAAAGTGAAAAATGTGAAATCGAAAATAACAGTCACGAGCAGGATTCGAACCTGCATCTCCTGGATACCGTCCAGATGCTTTGCCAATTCAGCAATCGTGACCCTTGCTCCTGACTGCTAATTTCGATAACACATTCATACTTAACGTCTTTGGGTGACGCCTGCACCATCTGTCAGAAGTATTTTCATACATTATACCGACCAGGTAAACTTAATTTTACAATTAAGATTTTACCTAATAATGACGCAAACCCTATAAATATTTAGATATTTTTATATATATTTTTAGCATTTGACATGCATAGCAACATACATTAAACACAAAGTGAAAAATGTGCAATCGAAAATAACAGTCACGAGCAGGATTCGAACCTGCATCTCCTGGATACCGTCCAGATGCTTTGCCAATTCAGCAATCGTGACCCTTGCTCCTGACTGCTAATTTCGATAACACATTCATACTTAACGTCTTTGGGTGACGCCTGCACCATCTGTCGGAAGTATTTTCATACATTATACCGACCAGGTAAACTTAATTTTACAATTAAGATTTTACCTAATAATGACGCAAACCTTATAAATATTTAGATATTTTTATATATATTTTTAGCATTTGACATGCTTAGCAACATACATTAAACACAAAGTGAAAAATGTGAAATCGAAAATAACAGTCACGAGCAGGATTCGAACCTGCATCTCCTGGATACCGTCCAGATGATTTGCCAATTCAGCAATCGTGACCCTTGCTCCTGACTGCTAATTTTGATAACACATTCATACTTAACGTCTTTGGGTGACGCCTGCACCATCTGTCGGAAGTATTTTCATACATTATTTTTTTTTATTTATAGTTACAGTCTACGAGAACTCGTACACTTGGAAAGCTTCTCAGCTGTGATAGTTTTCCTTTTAACTTCATTAAATAATATAGTACTGTACATTTTTTTACATCTCTAAGAACAACCATTTAGCTGATAGGGTGTGGCTCTTAAAAATAAACTTAATATTTCACAAACGGATCCCTTAATCGAAAAATTGTGTTAACAAACCCACAAAAAGACCTCTTTGGAGAGGTCTTTTTGTGGGTTTGTTAACAGTGGGTTTGTTAAGATACGAACACACTATAGGGTAATCGAATAAAAAAACGCAATAACATCCCCCATGTACAGGAGTACTTTAAATTTTTTTTCGAATGTTTTATATTACTGCTTTGGTTAGCGAACAATGGTGGGAAAAGTGGTTAAAAGAAAAGCAGTTGGCTGTAGGAGTGTGTGTGTAATATCTGAGAATGGAACGGAATCACAAGCTGCGGAGGTATTCAACCACGCCAAAGACCGACTGACCGTTAGACAAGCACGAAAAGAAAGGAAAGAAATGTTTCTAGAGATATATACCTACATACATAAACTCACGCCTGTTTTTCAGGGGGGTAAACAGAGGCAATATATTTCTACTTATTTTTTTGCCAAACTCACTCTCATTACATTCCAGTGAAGTGAGTTTGGAGCAATATATAATTACATAGTTTATTAATGGTAGAGTTATGGTTAAATGCTTAACCCAGCATGAATGGGTCCTAGTATATACCACCCTCTCACGGAAGATCAGTGTGACACAACGGTTAGTTACTCCTACCGTTGTGTTTTGTATGGTGAGTGAGAGCACCGGAGGCCCAAACGCCCTCCCTATCATCTTCTTATTATCTTTCCTCCCCACCTCCTATGCTTGGAAATGGCGACTCCCTATGGTATTGCTAGCGTCTATAGGCTAGATCGCTTACTATCAAAAGGGCCGTATGCTTGTTGGCCACACAAGTAGATTAAAGAAAATAAGCTCTTTCTGAAGAACGTCTTCGACTTGATCAGTGTACGTTGGACGTAGCCTTTTCCACATATATACATTTTTTAGATTCGACATGTTCATAGAATCACGTATGTATTCCCCGAAGGGGTAGGCAGAGGTGTATTACACACCCACGATTTGCCAGTCTTATCCATCCATCAATCAGCCTTTTAACGTCCACTGCTGGACATAGGCCTCCCCAAAGGGGGATAATGCCGTAATCGCCACGCTTGGCAGGCGGGTTGGCGATCGCAGTAGATGTTGTTAATACTCGAGGGAGTGCTGCTGCCCACTCCCCGGTATTCCCACAGTCGGCTCTTACGACTCCCGTGGGTCTACCCACGGGGTGGGACAATTCTAAAGCCGGCCCCACACGGCCAGTCTTAAGTCCCACGTAATAGGGGGCGAGCCTATTGCCATATACCGGGCACATTTCCAAACGCCGGGCTGCTACTGAGAATTTTACTTTTTTTGGAACGAAGTTTCATAACGCGGCTTACGGGTAGTGCGATTTAGGAGAAATCGTCACGTAACGAAATGCCGTATGCTGTGTGTATATGTGTATGTATTGAGCCTACTACAAGCAAATGAGCACACGAGCAAGTGAGTGCGCAGCCGGGTGCGCATCTCTCTCTCTCTTTTTTATATTTTAATTTTTCATGTTTTTTTTTTCATTCATTCATTCATCAGCCTTTCGACGTCCACTTCTGGACATAGGCCTCCCCAAGAGAACTCCACCACGAGCGGTCCTGTCATGGGGGATAATGCCGTAATCGCCACGCTTGGCAGGCGGGTTGGCGATCGCAGTGGATGTTGTTAATACTCGAGGAAGTGCTGCTGCCTCGGTATTCCCTCATTCGGCTCTTACGACTCCCGTGGGTAGAGAGGGGTGGGACAATTCTAAAACCAGCCCCACACGAACAATTTTTATTTTTTTTAATATTTTATATATATTTTTTTTTCATTTAGTAAATAATCTTCTTATTTATAGTTACCGTATAATTTACTATCTAGTATATTTTTTTATTTTATGAACAAATATTTTTTCTGAAATATTGAATGAAACTTTCTGATGTAATTCGTTCCTTTAGATTATTTGCCTTTAAAAAATAATATAACATAAAAACTGAAATATACAGATTTCATTTCGAATTACATTCGGAGTGACGGGGGTCTCCCGACCGCATAATTTTTTTACGAAGAAGCTCAATAACACTCGTTCGAACCCGAAACCTCATGATCAGCAGTCGCTCACACTACCGCTACACCACAGAGGCAGTTAAATATATTTAGGCCATGTATATATTTATTAATTTTCTGTCATCCACTCTAGAAATATTCTTCTTTATTAGTTGTACACATGCAAAGCCGGAGCGAGTTGCTAGTATACTGTAAAATGTTTTTAATATGAAGAACATTTTACTACAAGTGCCCTCCACTATAATTCCTCGCAAGAGAAGCTGCAGATGAAGGCTAGTGCAGTTATAATATAACATGTAAATCCGTGTACGAGTTCTCGACACGCTAATATCCTTTAATAAAGGTAATGCAAGTTGAATTGCGACTGTGCCCGGCTCTGGGATGCGGTGACCATGATTTTAGTTGAATATTATTTTTGAACACAAAATGTGAAAATTTTAAATCAGAAATAACAGCCACGAGCATCATTTAAACCTGCATCTTCTGGATAACAGTCCCAGATGCTTTTGCCTATTCAGCTGTCTTGAAGATTGCTCGGGTCAGCGGATTTAGATAGCACACTCCTTCTTAATGTCTTGTGTATTCTTGATGTCTAAGCATATCAAATGCTTAAAAATGTTAGAACATTATTATTTTAGTTGTTATTTTTAACACATTTACTGCCAGAAAAATAAATAGTAATCAAGTATTCTCTTTTAATTTTCAAAGTATGACATTTACTGTGCAGTAAACGTGTTGAAGACCGCCTATATTTTGTAGAACACGTAATATATAAAATACGAGACATAAAGTGCATTCTGAAGCTAAGCGATCGTTAAGCGTAGTTGACCTCTTCTTTTTGTCTACACAGCTGGTTTAATGTCGCACTAATTTGTAAGAGCATTCTGTGAGTTGTAAGGAAATTATCTTACTATGCGCCACTGGCCAGGCGGCATTACATATTTGTTGCTAGTTACTTTTAAAGATTCGCGAAATTGTACACATATTTAAAGTTGCATAAACGGGTCTTTTTTCGCGTATAAAATAGGTGAAATTATTAACTACCTTTTACCCGACTGTTGTCCCATGACCACGGCTGCTGCAACGCATTTGAAACGTCGTGTAAAAGGTAGTTAATAATTTCACCCATTTTATACGCGAAAAAAGACCCGTTTATGCTACTTTAAATATTTGTTGCTAGTTCTTCTATTTCAATTATATTATCTGAATCTACTCTGGTGAAATCAAATAAGACAATGACATAATCATTATTTTAAGATAGGTAAGTATATATGGCAGTAAAAATTAAATTGTTTACTTGATTTGTAAATTTCGAATTGCAGGTCATTCGCCACTTTTCTATACTCATGGTCACAACACAAGTTTCGTTCTTAGGTGCTCGCATTAGCATGCCGTAGTGTCTCGAGAATAAAATTATCCATATTTCCTACTGCAAACATAACTATGGTTTTAAACGTCGCATTTGTTAGTTACGGCGGAATATTTGAATGTTTTAGTGGTATATTATCAGTCTGGGCTTCTGTAAGGTTTCTTTGTGCGAAAATCCGAGGTGAATTCCAAGGTTCATTATAAATGTTTTTTCTCTGTTGGAGGTTGTGAAAGAGTTCATAAAAGTATAACGCATTATATTTCTTTCTCAATGTACCAAACAATCATATTAGGTAGAAAATCTTCTTTGAATGAATTAAATTCAAAGGTTATACTTGAATAAATGCATCATATAGCCGCTTTAAACAGTGAAATGTTGGAAAAAACAAATATTGTCCAGCATTTTCAGAACCTACCCTACTCACTTGCTATTGGACCTGAGCGGGTCCGTCACTTCTGTGGTCCGCCGGGTTGTTTCTACCGCCTGCCAGACTCAAACGGTATAACCCACCTAATATTCGTTTAATAAATAAACCAAAAATGTTGTAAAATCATATACTGTGGGTAAATGAAACCGTTGAAATAACATATCAGCCTTGGACGTCTATCATCTAAGTCCACCCGTGATCATGAATGCTCTAAAGTATTCGAAACGTCGGGATAGTAGTAAAATCAAGTAAACGCGATAGATTCCGTAAACGTAGTTTTATTTCAAAATGTGTAACATTCGTGTAAATATAAGAAAGCTGGAATTATATACTATTGTAAAGTGTTGCCAAATGAAGGCTTCTATTACGATAAATTTGATTTTTAACCGACTTCAAGAAAAGGAGGAGGTTCTCAATTCGTCGGAATATTTTTTTTTATGTGTTCACCGATTACTGAAAGACGCCTGGACCGATTTACAAAATATTTTTTTGTTTGATAGGGTATACTTCCCACGTGGTCCCGTAGTCATCAGGTATGGATCTGACGAAAGTATCCTTGAAAAATTGGTGGAATTCTTAAAATATTATAAGCAATATTAACGTTTTTTCGTTTTTTTCGTTTAGGGAGGCCTCCCCATCATGTACGGCCTACTCTAAGCTATTTTATAAAAAAAAAACTAAAAAGCGCAAATAAAACATAAAAAAAAAACCGCCTTCAAATGCACCCAGGAACTAAAAAGCAATAAATAATTGGTATTTAGATACGATTTCCGTGCTAGACACCTACTGATGTGTTTGAAGCCGGTGTCAAGTCCAAAAGTATTAAAAACAATTCATAATAAATACCTACTTAGATAACAAAAACATTGTTGGCACCGGCTTTTAAATGTTTTATGTACACAACAAATGTAATATACTCAATCTATTTTTTGCGAATGTTGGACATAATGAAATAAAACGCTTTAGATTCCGTAAACATATATAAATAACTTTCATAATTGAAAATAAAAATGACACTTTTTTATTTATTTTTTATTATTTCTTAAACTTTTATTTATTAAACAGAAAATTATGATTAAATTGTAGGTAGATTTTTATGTCTCCGATATTGAATCTTTTGAAGCACTTTTTAGACGAAATTAATTTAGATTAAGCCGGATGTCGAAAAACGTCAAGCCCAATTTGGTACAGATTCCGATTAAATATTAAAGGCTCTTATTATAGTGCCAAAGATACTCGAGTCTGTCAATTTTCATTACATTTTTACGGCTTTCTACGACTGGTAAATTCCGCGAGTCAATCATAATTTTAAGAATCTTCCACGATATAGAATTGGGAGCTTAATTTAATATATTTCTGAAAATCCTTTCATTGGAAAATGTAGCTTGTTACACGGTTAGAAAATGAGAATAGTTTTTATAATACTTTCTGAATTGTACAAGAATTCTACACATTATGAAATAAAACTACTTTTATGGAATATTATAATCATATCGCCATTGTCTTCGTGTATTTTTGGCCTCGGGTGTTATCAAGATGAAAGATGCACCATTTGAAAGTATACATCTAAACATTTCATAATCTGAAATTTAGGGAGATTTGGCATTCTAGGAGCCGAGATATTGAAGATTATATAAAAGTGAGGTTAAGTATCAAAGTACACCCACTAAGTGTTATCATAACAATTAAAAGCCCAGAAAAACGTTATTTAAACTCGCAGGATGTATAATACTATAGAGATGATAGATAAGATAACTTAAATAGTTTAGTAAATAGATCTACTTCGCGTTTGATAGGTTCTAGTGCTAGAACCTTGCTTATCCCAGCATGAATGGCTTAATCGGGGAAGTAGTGACCTCTCACAGATCAGCGTGAAACAACGGTAGGTAATCCTACAGTTGTATATCGTATGGTGAGTGAGAGCGCCAGAGCCTCCTACCTCGGGAGACTTCCTACCCATTTACATCGAGATGGCGGCGCGTGGACGATGCCTCTGGTGTTGCGAACGTCTATAGGCTTCCGTAATCACTTACCGTGAGATAGGCCGTATACTCGTTTGCTACTCACGTAATATGGAAATGGTAGTTAGGTACCTTCTAGGGTACATTTGCCAAAGAATTAGGTAGGTATTTAAGATATCGTTATTTACTCCAATAATTTTAAGCGTTTTATATAATAACTTTCCCACTGCTGAACACAAGCTTTGAAATTGAAGTAAAGAACCAATTTTTATTTTATTTTATTTATTTAAATAACAAATTATGTAGTATGTATGTAGCACCAATACACTAACAAATATGTAGCTACATATAGGTACTTTACATATACATATTTATAGACCTTACATATATAGGTGTACAGCAGCAGACAAGCAGGTTCACCACTTGTGTCTCACCTATGTGCTTTTCTAATGAAGTGAAATGAAAATGACAATTATATGACTACATAGGTAGTATAGATACATAATACTTACGTACTCATTAGAAAATAAAGGTAAGCAAGTAACTAAACAATACAAGTACTCGATTGATTAGAGCATAATTATAATAGGTACCATTCTATATGGTGGAACTATGAGGTTATATTTGGTTATTTCAAAGAAAACACATTTTTAGGTACTATATTTTAATTCTCTTCGATTATTGAGTTGAGGTGTAGTTGTAGGCACACGTTGAGGTGTAGACACCGGTTGAGGCACAACTTCAAGCAACTTAAAAATTCTTATTTCCCGTGGAGAATTGTTTTACAGTCAGTATTTGTATGTTGTGAAGCCAATGAACGTCCATACCGGATACAAACATTGGAGTGACCTGCTGCTCTTTGTTCTATGCGTCGTCTTCCTAAGACTACATCTTGCAAGTCCCAACAGGCCTGACATAAATGGTCATTGCTGTTTGCCTAAAACACGAGAAATATTTTATAAATCAATAATAAAAAGGTCACAAGTCAGGTCTAGGAGTTGTGATGTGCCGAGAGAAGAACACTAAGATTTGACGGCTAATTCAATAAGATTGATAAATAAATAAACATTTAGTACTTACAGGTTGAGGTGCATATCATTCATGGATCACAGACAGTATTGCTTGGTCGTGTAAAACTCATTTGCCTATTTTATTACAGCGACCAGTCGCTATATTACAATGAATACAACGATCCATTTTGTCAATATCCAATCTATAGGCGTAGTATCGTTTTCCAAAATAACAAGGCCAGATCCGTCGTGTAGGCAAAATTCTCAGTATCCAGCAGTAACAAAGCTAGGGTCAAAAAATAACCCAAAACAAAGAGTAGAATAATCTAAAAAGAAGCCAAAATAAGCAATCAATCTCAGACTAACTTGACGGAGCCACGGAGTGGCTGCACTGCTATTTTTTTATATGTTGCCAGGTTGACAAATATTCAACCATATTAAGGCAAAATAAATGATAGTTAGAATGAGGTCTGCAACTTGATCGTAAATAAGAAACTCTTCGTAACAAATATTTAATTGGAAATCACAGCGTTTATCAAAATAATTATTTATAAGTAAATCTATCACCCCTTCTATTCATCCAACCATCAGTCTTTAAACGTCCACTGCTGGACATTGGCCTCCCCAAGAGAGCACCAGAACTAGCGGGCATGTGCTGATTGTATCCAACGGCTCCCTGCAGCTTCCACCACATATTTGGTCCATCTGGTGGGAGGCCATATTACGCTGCGCTGTCCGATACATGGTCGCAACTCGAAAATCTTTTTCCCCAACGGTTGTCAGCTCATCGAGCGATATGGCCTGCCCATTGCCACTTCAGCATGCAACGTGGCAGGCTATGCCAGATATTCACGTTCTACGGATCTCCGTAATAAGAATTCGATCACGTAGGGAAATACCAAGACTTTGAGCCTTGATGCAAGGTAAGTATTGCTGCTCCACAAATTGCCGTTCTCTTCGATATCTCATCTGGTAAATAATAATAAGTTATATCTAATAAAATAATAGTACACAAGAATATAATTAAATTATCTTTTCTTTATTTTCCGGGTCAAATAAGAAAACAATTGTCTTCCTTCCAGGGCTGATTTAACTAATTGAATAAGAACATAGAGCAAATCAGTTTCTCGGAATTCTAGATTATGACTACAGCGGTAGTCATAATCTTATTTTGAGATTTCCTTACAAAGATGAAATTACAACTGCCTCTGTGGTGCAGTGGTTGTGTAAGCGACTGCTGATCATGAGGTCTCGGGTTCGATCCCCGGGTCGGGCAGTGTTATTGAGATTTTTCAAAACAAAAAAAATCTCAGTAGCAGCCCGGAGTTTGTAAATGTGCCCGGTATACATGGCGAGTCGTGGGTATGTAATATACCTCTGCCTACCCCTTCGGGGAATACAGGCGTGATGCTATGTTTTTTGAAGTTACAAAGACTTTAAAAGCTATACTTACATGATCATATTCACTGGCAATGATTTTGCTCCCAACGTTACTATTTTCTTATTATGTATAATGAAACATCAACGAAATGTCGTGGAACATATTTTGGGTATTTCGTGGGTCGCCTCGTTTTCCCGTAGCATACACCCATTTCGATATCGCATCTGGATTAGAGGGAAACCTAAAATAGTAAATATTTATCATCATCTCATAAATTACATATAAATTTTAGTAAAGTTAAAACTGGGCAAATTAAATTCGCAATAAGGCAACACCGAAACAATTCTCAGTAATAGAAAGTTAGCTAGAAAACGTGTTTTGCGAGTGTATCTTAGTAGCAATTATTAATTTTGAGTAAAAAAGCCCATTTTATATCACTTTATAGCATTCAATCATTATTTTTTTTCCTTTTCGACTACATATGAATGAAATGTTATACCTGTATTTTTTCGCTCGCTGTAGTCTTTGTAGCATAGTACACTATTTTACAACCACTATTATAACGTAGTTTTTTATATTTATATATATTTTTAGCATTTGACATGCACTTTGTGTTTAAATCACTTTGTGTTTAACGTAGTCTTTTTCTCAAAACACTCATTAATACAAATTAACATTAAATTTTAATTAAAACCCGAATTTTTATACAAATTTTCGATTATGTCAGTTGAATCGTAACAGACAAAGCATTTTGACATCGTGACAATACCAAAAACTGACTACGGCGACAAAGACAAAAATCTGTGACTTTGTCTGTTTTTTGCACCAGTAAATTGTATCTTACGTTCTCGCTCATACATGTCAAAGAATTTTCTTCGCTCTGTCTAGGACGTATTTAGTCTGAGCAATCAATAGATAGAAGTTGAACTGTCAAGTGTAGTCATACATAGTCGTAGATTGTAGTGTTGCCGTATAGCGTTCAGAGAGGAGGTTTCACTAGTGCATCGATATAATTATGTCAATCGATATGTTAACTTAAAAAAATGTTCTATATTATTTTTCCGGGAATAATATCTTTACATTAATTTATTCTTTCGAAGAAATTATTAATAATGAAAGTAAACATTTAGTTTTATTTTAATTTTTATTTTTTAATACAAATGACCACTAATTCTATTGTATTGATTAAAGTAAACGATTTCTAAATTATTTCCTTTTTTAATGTATATTTCACATTCCAATGAAAAATAAGCTAGCTTTTTGTATTTTACATTATAAAAATATGGCAAATTTGTTAACTTCAGGCCCAAAAATCCCATTCTCCTTTCCCATTTAGGATTGTGCCCACAACACTCAGCCCGAAAGATGGAGGTATCTATACCATTCCGTCATCTGTACAGTCAAAATTCCACTAACAAATTTAATATATACACAGTAACAAAATTAAGA
This sequence comes from Leucoma salicis, assembly GCA_948253155.1. Taxonomy (NCBI): domain Eukaryota; kingdom Metazoa; phylum Arthropoda; class Insecta; order Lepidoptera; family Erebidae; genus Leucoma; species Leucoma salicis. The sequence continues at coordinate 2,254,279 of OX411820.1, read as the reverse complement.
TGATACACTATACAACAGAGTCCTGTATATATTATAAGTACCATCAATGCGAATATCGTCGCTGTGTTGAAGTAATTAGTGGATTCCGATGAGCTTTGACGGCACCGCCCTTTGATCACGACGCAACGTTGATATACAGAAATTGAACACCCCGACTGTTACGTTGCGGGTTTTATTAGTCAATTTAAAAAAAGAAATAATCTAACTATATAATATTTTAAATGCGAAAGTGAGTTTGTTTTTTTGTTTCTAAAGAATTCACGCAGCAGTAAGACTGCTGAACCAATCATCATGAAATTAGCATACGTATAGTCTGGAGCTCAGAAAAGGAGATAATCTACTTTTCATCCCGGAAAATTGAATGATTCCCGTGGGATAGCTACTTTTACATTTTTTATGATGAATATTTGTATAAAGATGTGAAAGGGAATATTCCGATGGTCGGACATGTGGAACGAATACAGGACGAGCGACTGGTTAAGCAATATAATTCGAAAGTGGAAGGATGTAGGTACAGGGGGAGACCGAGACCAAGTGAGTCTAGATGCTAGACCAAACCGTGTGGTGACAGACTAAGAATACAAGTGTCACCACCCCATCCTTACCCGCAGGTTTAGTACAAGGCGACTAAGGGAAGTAGGCAATTATCACATATTGCATTACTGGTGGTAGAGCTGGATACCAAGCGAAAGTACTCACCATCAGTGTGTTTTGGCTGTAGCAGAAGATAGCCGTTTATTATTTCATTTCATATCTGAGAAATGAAATGGTGCGCAGAGGCTTGACTATACTCTCAGTATACTTGATTCTATGGGCGACGGTTATCTCTTACCATCAGGTGGGCAGTGGCTCGTCTGCCATCCTTAACAATAAAAAAAAACATTTTTATACTTTATGTTCAGCTATTCAGGATGTTTCAGTTAGCAATTACTATTTGCACATCGATCTATTTCGGTTGTAGGGGAACATTAATTTTCTCTCAAAAAACATATTTAACAATGTTTTTTTTTCCTATCATATAACTGCCTCGGTGGTGTAGCGGTAGTGTATGCGACTGCTAATCATGAGGTCTCGGGTTCGATCCCCAGGTCAGGCAATGTTATTGAGCTTTTTACTAAAAAGAAAAATTCTCAGTAGCAGCCCGGAGTTTGGAAATGTGCCCGGTAGACGTCAATAGGCTCGCCCCCTATTACGTGGGACCTAAACATAGCTGGCGAGTCGTGGGTATGTAACCAACAACACCTCTGCCTACCTCTTCGGGGAATACAGGCGTGATGCTATGTTTTTTATCATATACAAGCATTACCACAAACTTGCGACTGTTTCCCAAAAAGGGCAGGCAGCAGATTTACGTTGCACACTTTATCACTCCCGTAGGAATAAGATGTGATGGTTGGTGAATTACGTCACCACGGGCCTCGTGGCGTAGTTGGTGGTGTAACCTACTTCCATGCACGAGGTCGTGGGTTCGATTCCCACTCAGGACAATTATTTGTGTGATGAACACAGATATTTGTACTGCGTCTGAGTGTTTTCTATCTATTATTTGTATGTAGTTACAAAAGAAAAGTAATATAGGTATTATATCCGTAATCTGGTACTCATAGCACAAGCGTTAAGCTTAGTTTGGGACCAGAGGAGGTTCTGTGAAAAATGTCCGTGAATATTTATTCGGACAATAAATTGTTAAGTACTAAATATCTCCATGTAATGATAGTTTAGGAGTAAAACCAAGGACTGCAAAGACAGTGGTATCTAGTTCAATCCCCAGTAAAAGGTACGGACTTCGTAAGGAACACACAACATGCTCGGTGAAGGAAAACATTGCGAGGAAACCTTGGAAATTGGCAAAGCATCTGGACAATATCCAGGAGATATCCAATCCTGCTCGTGACTGTTATTTCCGATTTACATTTCCCGTTTTGTGTTTAATGTGCTGTGCCCTTTTTCAGTTACTTACCACTGTATTGCTGTTTTATTTTTTTGGTTATAGTAAAATGATAGTATTAACCCCTAGACTCCCGGGAGTCTAATACATAAAGATTTATTTAAAAAAAATATTGTCAAAAGTCCTTTTTTTTTAATCCAGGGGCCCGGAAAAGCGGGCCGGATTTTTTTTTATTTCTAGGTAAACTGGTATAAAAAAATAACTAGACCACTTATCTTAGTTCTGTATAAGGTATCGGCTTTATGAATTGTTCCTTTATGTATAGACGTAAAGTGTCTGCACTTTACGTCTATATAAACTAAACAATAAGAAGTACGTACGTACGACGTAAATACTCGTGCATCTTTTCAAAGAACTCTCCACCAGCCTCTATACAAAATTTCATGCGTCTGAACCAATTTTCGAAACATTTTTCCACTCCGCCGGAGACACCTCTTCCACGGCCTTCTCAAACGTTGCTAGCGCGTCCGGCGATGAAAACTGTAGCAGCTTCAGCAGATTTCTTATTTTAGGGAACAAAAAGAAAGTCAACACGGTGCCAGATCAGGACTGTAAGGAGAGTGACCCAAGACTCTGACCGGTGTGGTTTCCAGAAGGTCCCTCATTTTAAGCGCTGAGTGCGCGGGCGCGTTGTCATAGTGAAGCATTACCCCGCGGAGCCCGGTGTTCGGTTGCTTGTTGCTAATTGCAGACAAAACTTCTGGAAGGTATTTTGTGGTATACCATTCGGCATTAATGCTGCTTTGGTCTCGTAATGGAATTGAAACCAGATACCCCGTCAAAGTGAAGAAACTAGCGATCAAAATTTTCCCTGCGCTTCTCGATCGCTTCACTTTCGTAGGAGTTGGTTCGTTTTGAAACATCCAAACTTCGACTGACGCTTTGTTTCTGGATCGTATTGATAAATCCAGGATTCGTCACCTGTCACAATGTCGTAAACGCGCCGAGACGAGCCTACTTCAAATTTTTGAATCATATCACGGCACCACTCCACACGGGCCTGCTCCTGAGCTTCGGTGAGGTTCTGCGGCACCCAGCGCGAAACTATCCTCCTCACACGAAGGTGCTCGTGTAGAATCTTGTGAACGCTTCCCGAACCGAATTCGCCTGTTTTCTTGGATTAATTTTTTTACTGCCAGCACACTTTCTTCCGTGACAGCCGTCGTAGGACGACCACTCCTTTGTTCATCGCCCAAAGTAAGGCGACCGCACTTGAACTCGCTATGCCAATGGTAGATGGTTGCTTTTGAAGGTCATTCATCCATAAAAGCCATTTTAAGTCGATCAAATGACTCATTAGGTTTTAGGCCACATTTAAAATAGTAGAAAATCATCGCACGAAAATGTTTTCAACGCAGATCCATTTTTAAATGAGACACGATAATTTAATTTGCCTCTTGAAAAAATGTGGAGGGAAATTCGAAATTCGAACAATGGTATTTTTACTTTTAAATAACCAAATTTTTCAAAATAATTACAAGTGGCCAGTGCCTTATACAAAAAACTTTTTCGCTAAACTTTCTGAGTGGTAATTACCCATCATATCCAGTAAAATATTTTTATGTCATTGTAACATATTAATATCATACAAAGCAGTATAAATATTCTCACCTTTATGTGTAATAATTCATGTCATATATTAACGAAGTGTCCGCCAGACGTCTGACAAAAAGTGTGCTCGATATTGAAGATCTATAACGATATGATTAGATATGTCAACACATTTTGAAGTGATAAATTATGTTTGCATTCTAATGAGTGTTATTACTAATTTTATTTATTTTAAACTAGCTGCTATCCGCAACTTCGTTCTCGGTGAATTTAGTAGATACTCTTGAACAGCACAACTCTGTACAACCCCTTTTGTAATTTCAGAGATGTTTTGTGTACATACACACAGGTTTTTATTGAAAAAAATGTCAAATGCTAAAAATAAAAATATATATAAAAATATCTAAAGGTTTTTATTGCTTTACTATAATGTTTTAAGTATGTATATATGAAAGTTTGTAAGTTTAAATGCTGGTTCGTTTATTACATATTTCACGAAAAGACAACTGAATGGATTTTGGTAGCAGGGCACCTCGACACCGGTAAACCTGGACGCCACGAATCTTTGTGGTCTCCACAAAAGAGCCCTTTTCAGGGCGTCACGGGTGCGCCGTCATACTTAACCGCTTTATAGGTAAATACATCGTAAAAAATGTTTAAGAAGATTTTTATATATATATATATATATATATAGAAATACTTAATTTTTTCTTTATTTTCAAGCACATTCGTATGAAGCATGGACGGGTCGCTAGTATATCTATACGGATGGTTATTTAATCCTAGGTAAGCCTTAATTCAGGTGGATATAAAACATTACCATGATGACAACAACTGCTAAATCCATGAAGAAGCGAGAGTGATCAGAAAGTCAATAAAAATAGATGTCGTGTTTATAACTAGCGGTTACCACTCAGTATTAAGTGGTTGTAGTAGACCGTGGCTGTCACTATCTGCTAGATTTTTTAGCAATAAATATAACCAGTTCTCACTAATTGAATCAACCAATCAATCATATCAATCACAATAATCTTTTTAATAGAGTGTCTCTTAAGTGTGCGTAACTTATACCATTTTTGTAGAAATACTCGTTCTGATTCTTAAGATATAATATACCTCTATGGCTTAAGTCGAATCAATATTATTAAAACTAGTTCCCTTAACAAATTTATGCGTTAAAGACATGAATAATTAATGTATTATTTTTTGCAAACATTAAGCTGTAGGCTACCGGTTGTCAATAATCGTTTCTGATTTGGTCGTGAATGACGCACGTGTAAGCAAGCCAGCAATATTATTTCAAGTGAGTGCGACTGTGATGGATATATTATTTGTAAGTACACGTTTTTTTGCGCGATGCTAATAAAAACTGTGTTGCGCATAGTATATTTAATTACTTACTTACTTACTTACTTATCATCACGCCATTTCCCTTGCAGGGTAGTCAGAGAGAACAGAGTGTCAAGAGGTTCTATTCTTGCATACATCTCTCGCTTCCTCAACATTCATAACTCTCTTCATACACGCTCGCCGGTTTCGGAGACTACTGACTCCACCTTCCTTCAATACATGACCGATTTGGTCTAGGTAGGTGAGTCTCGGTCTCCCCCTATACCTACATCCTTCCACTTTCGCATTGTATATCTTCTTAACCAGTCGCTCGTCCGGCATTACGAATGCGGTCAGTCAGCCTCACTCCACAGATTCTCCGCAGAGATCGCATTTCGACCGCATTGATTTTACTCTCATGCTCCTTTTTGCATACCCAACTCTCGTTTCCATACAATAACGTTGGGACAAGCACTGCGTTGTGTATTGCGACACGTGCCTTCTGACTGAGGTGATGAATGCCGTGAAGTTTTTCCAATGCTCCGTTAACTCTATTTCCCGCATTCACTCTTCTCTCTATATCAGTGGTGTACCTTCCATCCCGACTGAATCCACATCCAAGATATACAAATTCGTCCACTTGTTCTAGCACACCATTTTCTATTGCTACTGTAACATCGGTTCTGGCTTCTTCTCTTTCAAAAACCATTATTTTGGTTTTGCTCACATTCACACGTAGGCCCCTTTTCTTACAATCTTCTGCCATTACGTCAACTAGGGTTTTTAGGTCAGCCGCGGACTGCGCTAATAAAACCGCATCGTGTGCATATAGCAGAGACCTAACCACTGAGTCGCCCATCTGAACTCCCACATTAATTTCATTCAACCTTTGTAGACATTTATCCAGATATATGATAAACAGTCTGGCTGATAGAACGCAGCCCTGTTTAACGCCGATATTGACGTCAAACCAGGGTGACATTCCATCATCCAGCCGCTCACAAGCTCTGCTGTCCATGTAATTGGACTGCACCGCTTGTAGCAGTCAATCGTTAATAACATATTCCGGCAAAATGTCCCAAAGTTCCTTTCGTACAACCGTGTCAAATGCTTTCTCCAAATCCACAAAACTGCAGAAAACCCTCTGGCCTACAGCCAGATGCTTCTCCAAAATGTTGCGCAGAGAAAACACTTGATCCATGCATCCCCTTCCACACCTGAAACCTCCTTGTGCCTCACACAAAAATTCATCAGACACCATCCTCATTCTCCTTTCAATAATCTTACCATACACTTTGGCTGCCAAACTGGTCAAGCTTATGGCTCTGTAGTTTGCACACTCATAACGTGAACCCTTGTTTTTAAACAAGGGCACGATGACTGCGCTTCTTCAGTCCTTGGGAACCGTTCCTGAGCTCCAACATAAATTGAAAAGCATCAGGAAGAATTTCCAGACACATGAGCCTCCAAGCTTGATCATCTCAGCAGATACCATATCAATACCCGCTGCCTTACCATTTTTCAAACTTCGAATCTCTCATTCAACTTCATCTATACTAATGTCATCAGAGGATGCCGGTACCGAATGCTGATCTATTAGACCACATGTGGCACCGGCATCACCCTAAACATCCGCATACATATCTCCAAAATATTCACTCCATCGGCTTAACACATCTTGTGCTTGCGTAAGAATATCTCCACCTTTAGACCTTATTTTATTCATTCTGAAAGCTAACCAACCACTCCGAGATTCCTTCACCTCCCTCCAGAAAAGTTTGGTGTTGCTCCCATAGTTTTTGGTCAGCCTTTCTTCTGCAATCATATTTGCTCTATCACACTTCTCTTTCACTAAGGCTTTGGTGTCATTCTTACGTTATTATTTACACTTTATTTATTTACACCTAAAAATAAATCAATGAGGCAAAATATATGTGTAAAAAAAGGTTGATAATCATATTAGAAATAATTAGAAATGTAAATGTGCTAACTAGAACTTGAGGAGGACATAAAGTTCCACGTGGTGATCGGCTGTGAGTATAGGTATATCATCCCCTCATTTATTCGCAACGTTTAATTAAGAAGCAGTTAATGGTGGCACTACTAACTCAACATAACACGATGTAGTTCTAGTGATGGAGCCTTGCTTATAGCAGCATGAATGGGCCGGCTCGCGTGTATTATGACCCCAGGGAATTGGATGGAGGATATCTCCTCTATATGAGGAGATATGGAGAGAGTTTTCTTGAAAAACAGCAGATATAACAGACCTTTATCTTGCTAGAGCCTGGTATTACTCCAGGTGAAACGACACATTCTAGAACTGACAAAGTTTTACCACAGACTAATCTCGAAGCGCCATGGCTGTTCAAAATGGAAAATAACAGTACTACACTTCCCATCGGGCTAATATTAAGCGAAAACACAAACTCCAGATTAAACTTATGCAAATATATTATTAACATAACATTACTTCCAAAATAACTCGACAATAATTTTCGAATAACAAACCAAACAAATACCAAAACATCTTAGTGTTGTCATTAATAAAATTAGCAGACAGATACTCCATTCAAATTCTATTTATTCAATTGTGAATTGTTGTCTGATGCTCCAGAGCTTTACTAGTGGATTCCAGGAACACCTGGAGCCAAACAAGCCTTTAATTAAACTCGACGTTGTCAATATACTGTTAATTTTAACATTCCACAAAACTGTAAGGGTTTCTATTACGTATGAACATAGAGTTTGAATTGCTATCCCTATGTTACTCTAAGGCAACTATCAATTATCATATTTTTAATGTAAAAAGCCAGTAACTTATAAATGTTGATACGTTGTAGATACTGTTAGATTAGTAGATGATATAAAAAAAATGCGTGGGTCTGCTGATACCAGCCTAATGTAACATAGTACCAGTGGCCGCCAATAAAGGCAGAGATACGGGTTTTCCCGCCTTAACAAAAAAAAAAAAGGGTCTTACTCTGATACCATAGCAAGAAAAAATTAAAAAAATGTAGTGGTTATGTCGAGAAAAACTAAGTCTTCTAATTTTTTTTTAAATTATGATACTGAACATCACGCTTACGTATTGTTTGTATAATCAAATCGCATATCATCATTTAAATCAACACAATGAAATCATTATATTTTTTTTAATGACTACGCCCTGCATTAAGGCGTAATCCTTGTATCGTGGGGGGCGCTCCTTTACAAACATACAATGTCACGGACACAAAGTACACCCAGACTCAGAAAATCATTTTTTTTGTGTATCACACAAAGAGTTAGTTGTCCTATGTGGATATCGAACCCACAACACTCCCGCGGAAAGCCGGTATCTAAACCACTCCACCATCTGTGCACCCCATATATATACGAGTATGTACCAAAAGAATGGTATGTGCAGCTGGTAACTAAGAAAAACGTAAACTGTGGGCGAAGCCGCCAGCACGAATAATTAACTGGTTCGATTGGACAAGTAGGTACCACCGTCTCACAAAATATCAGGGTAAAGCGCCGGTTACCAAAGTATGAAAACTTTCATCATCTTTCATCTCCACCCCTATCGATATATATACAATATCTGTTTACTTGTATTTAAAAACTTACACCTTTTTATAAAAGTTAGAGACACTCACAACTTAAATACACGACACAAAGACAGATTATACTTACCAACATATAGAATTAAGATGCTTCATCAGAGTCCTTATAATATGGCGGTAAATTATATTTAATAAATTGCCAAAATACATAAAAACAGAAACAAAATTAACGCTTTTTAAAAAGAAACTAAAAAAATATCTAATTATGAAATGCTTCTAGTCAACAAAAGAATATCTTGTGTATGACAAATAAATATAGACTAGTTTAATTAATAAGTAGTTTTCATATTATATTAACTTGACATTATACATTTCGGCTAGAGCTATTGAGATTTTTCGTAAAAAAAAATAAGAAAAATTCTCAATAGCAGCCCGAAGTTTGGAAATGTGCCCGGTAGACGTCAATAGGCTCGCCCCCTATTACGTGGGACTGAAACATAGCCTGCGAGTCGTGGGTGTGTAATACACCTCTGCCTACCCCTTCGGGGAATACAGGCGTGACGCTATGTTATGTTTTGACATTATACCCTGATGCATTGTAAAATGAAAAATATAATTTGTAATCGAATTATTGTTATTGATTGTATTCTTTATTAAAATTTATTACATTAGTTACAAAATTGGTAGGCCTAACAACTTGTATTAATTTTAAAATCTCGCTAAATGTATTTAATATTAAGTTATTTAAAATAATTAGATAAAATCATTAATACACCACAATTTGCTGCGCTCGAAGAGGGCAACTAATTTGTACCTTAGTTTGGCAAATAAAGATTTGATTTGATTTGATCACGTTTCCTGTGCCACAGGCTGAGGTAAGCACTTTGCATAAGGTGGGCAGTATGTCTGTTTGCCAGCCTATTAATGTCCCACTGATGGAACGTCACGACATTTTACGATAATATTTGGACTCTATCAAAACGAGCCTACATAATTATGTTTCATACCATAAAGATGCCCCACAGGAAGATCAGAGCAATTTGAGGTGGGATAGTTTCATAATGAACAATTTAGTATCATTCTTGTTTTCTTCTCAAATAACTCTTTGTTCGTTACAATAAATATATTCTTTTGTTCACATCAAATTTGTTTTTGAATACTTTACACGTAATAAACACGGTACGGTATAAAATGACAAAAAGCCGGCGAGCTGAATTAAAATGGATCCCGGTAAACAACGCTTTGACAGATAATAAAATACTTCGTCTATGGTGCGAATGTTACACAAGGCGGATTATTTAATTTCACCTTTGATTTGTCACAGGGATTTGAGAGACGTAATGAGTTTCAGCTTTTTGTTTTGTTGAATTTGTAACGGTATTATCTTTTAAGTGAAATACCAGTGTATATGTGTGTGTGTGTGTTTACCTTCTAAACCATTTGGCCGATTCTTAGAAGTTTGAATGTTAAACAAAAAGTAAAGTTGTTATGTTCTTTAAGGAGTACCTAGTCACGCCTATTAGATGCTTTATTCACGCGTATTAGATGCTCTTATTTTTTAAATTACTTTTAATTTGCCCATTAAAAAATATTTTAACAAAATTGTTAGGTACACCAAAGTCTAAGTGAATTAAAAGTTAGAAAGTAAGACAGAACACTGTCATTTATATTTATTTTAAGACAGGTCTATAGAATATAAGTTACACTACGTCACCATAATTATCTCTAAAATAAAAATAAAAACTGCATTTACGGGATAAAATATAGCCTATCCGTATTCTAGGCAGTTTAGTAATTATTTAATTATTATGTCATTAAAGCTTAACAAATAAACGCACTTTCTCATTTATAATATATGATGATGATATCCGAATAATCGGCAAGAAAAATGACACTCTCTCCCAAAATATAATTTTATTAGAACGGTAGTAACTCTTACTGTTGCGTTTGATTCGGTGAGCGAGAGCGCCGAACTCCATTGCTCCTTATCGTCGCCTCTTACACAACTTCGTTTCTTAGGAAGTCGGTTAACACTACTTATAAAAATAGGAGACACGCCAGTCAAGCACAGTTAGCCTCATGATACATAATTAGAGAAGCAATAAAGTGTATAGTTATGGCACTTCAGTAAAATTCAATTAAAGTGAGATCATTAAACAATATACTCGTAAAATAATGCAACAGAATGGAAATAAAAACTCCAGGTTGCATAATGGAATATACCATTCCTAGCTACCATAAACCTTCGCTGCTATACTTTCCTGGCCATAATAAACTCCTGCATAGGTTGTGTGCGCGGTTTGATAACTTTACGTGTGTAAATTAAAGTCCTACTCTCTTTGTTTGAACTCTTTCATTTCTGCCTGGTAAGAAAAACATCGTGAGGAAATGTAAATGCATGGGTTCAGGTCTACTAGCTTCGGTGAAGGCTGCGTTTAATCCTGCTCATTCTAAGCGGTGCCCCAAATACCGCCACAGTGAAAGATGGTGAAAAAAAAGCGTGTAAAAAATATGGAATTTAATAGCAATCAAAAGAAGCATTATATATATATTGTATTTATTTATAATATTAACTAGTTGATACCTGCGTCTTCTTCTGCGTTGTTTATTATATTACCATCGTGAGGCAGAGATAGAAGAGACTTATCATCTCCCCCACATCTCCGTGGCTCAAAAACACATGTCACTGAACACTTACGTGACCACACACGTGCTTATAAAATCGTTGTTTCTTAAAACTTTTATAAATTTACATTAAATGAATATATGGCGATAATTTCTTTTTAGTTAGGTAAGAGCCAAGTGCCTCAAAATAAAACTTAAAAAACTTAATTGAAATCAATCGAGTAATTTTTTCGTGATGCGCGCCCGTCAGACGTCTATCATTTATAAAGACTACAGCAAGTTTCTGGATGGGATACGAAGCAGTGTGTACTTTCCCGCATTCTGCGAGGGATTGAGAATGTAATACCATACCATTCTTTAAGATGAGGTGCCGTACGAGGTGAATAAAGGAAATGCAGTTATCACCCTTTGCATTACTGGTGGTGGGGTAGGATTACCAGTGGGAGTACTCACTTGTTGGTACCACTGTCTGCCGTATGACCGATATTAAAGTACCTCGAAGTGTTCAGATTGTTTTGGGAGATAGTTGTTCATTAATTTATTTTCCATCCAAGAAACGGAATGGTGAGCAGTGGTTTGGCAGTAGGTATTGTTAGTATTGTTGAGTTCATGAGCTGCGGTTACCACTTACCGCAAGTTGTAAATTGCAAACAAATTGCCGTAGCTTATAATTTTCTGCATACAATCTGCCAAATACAACGACAGTGTGCACCATTAAACACTCAGTGTAATTATTTCTTAGACATTTACGCCCATAAACTTTAAATATTAAATTATGGATATGCGTTTAGCTACACTTTCTTTTACGTCCTACCTTAGGATTACTTAACACAATACATGATGAATGTATAGCGCACAATATAATTACATGCATTTCTTTTTCAACCCTTCTTCTGCTCCACTATTGGGCACGGGTCTTTACTTTCATAGTGAGAGGGCTTAGGAGGGGTAGATTGAGAAAATCTCTCAGGCATGCGGGTTTCCTGACGATGTTTCCCTTCACTGAGTAATGATAAATAACAAATACACAAATAATTTCGAAAAATCTAGAAGTTTTAGAGTAGACTTTCCATGTGGTGACGGATTAAGAATACAAGTGTCACCCCCCCCATTCTTTCCCACGGGTGTCGTATGAGGCGACTAAGGGAAGTAAGCAATTATCATCCATTGCATGACTGGTGGTAGGGCTGGGTACCGGGAGTACTCACTTGGTATCGGGCCCGAGCGGGTTGGTACCACCATCTCCCGTGTGACCGGCCATGAAGCACATCCTTACGTTTTGGCTGTAGTAGGAGATAGCCATTTATATTTCATTTCATCTGTGAAATGAATTAGTGAGCAGTGGCTTGACAATACTCTCGGTATAGTCGAGTCCATGGGCGACGGTTACCATTTACCATCAGATGGACCATGGCTCGTGTGCCACTACATGCAATAAAAAAAAAAACAATAGACGTCGCGGGACGTCTACCAGATGCGAAACATCGAAATTATTTTGTAGGAATAATGAGTATAAATATAATGTTATGACTTTTTCAATGTGTGCTTGCATAAAATTATGACATGTGTAAAATAGCGGAAATGGACATAAATAATCATCATCAGGCCCTGGAAATCATCTAGGACCAAAGTACTCGTCAAGACGAAACAAACAATTCCAAACTTGATAAGGTCGAGTCGTTTCATTACTGAGTTACTGTGGCCACCTTCCAGCTCCATCATCAGACCCTCGATACTATCTAGAGACAAAGTACTCGTCAAGACTAATCAAACGAGTATAAACACGATAGGGTTGCGTCGTTTCATTACAGAGTTACTGTGGCCATCTTCTAGCTCCATCGTCAGACCCTGGATACTATCTAGAGACAAAGTACTCGTCAAGACGAATCATACGATCCCAAACTCGATGGAGTTATGTCATTTTAAAACGGAGTTCCTATGGTCACCGTCTAGCTCCATCATCAGAACCTGGATACCATCTAAAGACAAAGTACTCGTCAAGACGAATCAAACGATTCCAAACTTAATGGGGTTGCGCCGTTTCATTATGAAGTTCCTATATCCACCTTCCAGCTCCATCATCAGATCAGCTCCATGTCATCATAATATTGCATTATTACGCAATAATAGGAAATCGGGAAGCGTGTCTAATTTAACTTGCAAGATTTGAACGGAACAAGTAAAAAAGCGTCGCCACGCTAACAGCCGATTTTACCCTCCCTCCGCATTAGATGTTTCACATCAAAAGTTTCAGAGGTGTGTGCGGTATGAGGTCTGGACCTTGAACTTGTGATCGAACTCGACTGCCTTTGTAGTCCTTGGTTTTACCGCTAGGCTATCACTGCTGATATGCCTGCTTAATTAGTATTAATTAATAAGTATTATTACTTACATATCCTTTTTTTTTTGTTAAGCCGGTAAAAAATGTTCCTAACCGTACACCCCGTCTTTCGGGGCAACGAACAGGGTAGTGTGGGGCCTTCACCCACTAAAGAAACCCGCCGTGTGCCATCTCGGACTTTATTGGCGGGCCACAGGAACTATGTTACATTCCTTCTGTGGTACTTACATATCCTCCATATATTATCATCGTCTAGGATTATACCAAATGTTGTTGGGGTAGGCTGCCGATCTATTCGTTATCATCGGATCCACTAGTTTTCTTTATTTTTTACATGAAAGAAAAAAATCTATGAATCATATACCTAAAATGTAAGAACGAGTAAGAAATCAAAATTTTGTAATAAAGGCAGAACGCTAAGACGAAGTGTGACAGTAGGGGGTTCAAGTTTCTTCAAGGCATTTTACCTTTTACCATTCTTCGTGGAAGATGGTGCCTGAAGTAGGTTTCTGAAAAAAAAACCTGTGACACAGGTCATCAGGAGCCCCGTAATTTTTCATATTGTATCGTTGACTTGAATAGAATATTGTTTATAATCACGTATAAAATAATACTTTTTAACCGACTTCAAAAAAAAAACATAATCAATTCAATAAGCGCCCAGGTACTAAAAAAAGCAAAAAATAATTGCTATTTACATACGATTTCCGTGCTAGACACTTACTGATGTGTTTGAAGCCGGTGCCAAAAATGCTGTTAATGTTATTTATATAAATTAATTTTTGGACATTGGCATTTATTTTTAGTTTTTTACTTCCTGGGTGTTTTTTGAAGGCTGTTTTCTCTTTTTTTAAATAATTTATACATAAAAAAATCAGTGATTATTGGCAGGTGACATTTCGTACTATGATTTACACGGAACGCACTTCGACACACCACACTAACGACATCCTCACACTGGCGCGTAATGTTTATTCGGCGATATGTACACATACTGATGACAGGATTCCATGATGTTGACAAACGGTATCCATCTTCTCGGTTGAAATTAGCATGTTTTTTAATTTCAACCGCTTCCCGCGCCATCCTGGAGTAATAGTGACGGTCGGTGGAGAGGACCTGTGGTTTATGCAGTTCAATCCAGTGGTTGGATCCCACCTCCAGCAAGTGCTCCGCTATAGCTGACTTTTGTGTATGTCGGTGTTTTACAGCCGCGATATGTTTTTTAACCCTTTCCGCAATTGTACGTTTGGTTTGTCCGATGTAAGAACTACCACAGCTGCAATCCACTTTGTAAATGCCAGGTGTCTGCAGAGGAATTATATCTTTTGGAGTACATAGGTGATATTCACTATAAAATTGATTATTTGATAAGTAACTAATAATGTATTGGTTTTACTAAGTAGTTTTCAATAAATCACATAGATAGCGGTAATTTCAAAAAGTACTAAAGTGGGTTTTTATGTCTTATACGCCATCTAGCGCTAATTTTAAGAAGTACTTCTATATTGGTCTACCTCTGTCATTTTGCAAGGCGCCATCTGGCAATTAGTAACAACAATAATTGAATAACCGGCGAGCGTGTATGAAGAGAGTTATGAATGTTGAGGAAGCGAGAGATGTATGCAAGAATAGAGCCTCTTGGCACTCTGTTCTCTCTGAAGGAAAATGGCGTGATCATAAGTTAGTTTCTCTATGGTTCTAAGTGAAAACACCGTGACTCCAAGGCCACGCAAAAAAGTTTTGGAATGTAAAATGTGTTTTTTTCGTGTTTTATAACATTGATGTGTTATTATTTACGTGTGTTTAGTGTTTTTACTTATTGTTATGGATAAAATAGTTATTATACTTGACAAATATCATCAGTTCGTCAGGCAAAGGTAAAAACTTTCTTTTAACAAAAAGCAATGTACCGGCCGGGCGAACGGCGTTCTGTTCTGTTGACGATAGTAAAACCACCGGTGGCTAGGCGTACGTAAAAAGGTAGGTAGTTCTCATGAAAGGCGCTGGTTTTAGTGTCGCGTCGAGCGTAAATGGCGTAAATATTCAGTATTTTTTGTTTATTTAATAACAATTAAACCACATCGAATCAGTACGTGAAAAGTAATAGGGCTCTATTCCTAGTCATAATAATTCGTGAACGAAAAATAAAAACCGGCCAAGTGCACGTCGGACTCGCGCACGAAGGGTTCCGTACCATTGACTAGGTAAACAACATTACACTTTTTTTTTTTTTACTTGGGCATAAATGTCCTACCGCACACCCCGCTGCCCGGGGAAACAAGGAAAACCCACCGTGTGCCCTCACCCGCCCTTGCTACGGTGGATCACGGGAACCGCGTCGTTTCACCGCGATCCGCAGGCGGCAGCCCCTTCGGGCACCCTCTCTTGTGCGACGCCCCACGCACTTGGGCGTCACACCTTCGCGGTAGGCTTCCGCGGACGGCAGGGTACTCCCCGACCCCACCGTCCACAGCCTCGGCTAGGGCGGCATCAGGCGCAGGTAAGCGCGCGCTCGCCGCCCCGTGCGCCGGCGGCGAATCGGGTCCGCGAAGGAGGATTCCTCCCGGGCCCTCTCCGCCGCCTCCTTCCGCGAGATGACAGCCTCGCAGAAGGCGGCGACCGCGGTCCAGGCCCTGTCACTGCCAATCATCGCTCGCGCAACGGCCGGCAGCGACAAGTCCACGCCTATGACTGCAGCGAGTTCCCGGCGCTGCACATCCCAGGCCGGGCACGACTCGAGCGTGTGCTGCGCCGAGTCCTTGCCGCAGTCGCAGTGGTGACAGCCTGGGGTCGTCTCCCTCCTAGCTATCGTGTGCAGGTATTTGCCGAACCAACCGTGCCCCGACAAAACCTGCACCAACCGGAAGATGAGGACCCCGTGCTGCCGCCCTGCCCATTCTTCCAAGATCGGCTGGAGCGCCCTCACGGTCCAGAGACCAGCCCGGGGCGTCTCCAGCCGAGACCTCCACTTTAGGACGGAAACAACATTACACTATTGTAACTCTCTGTAACACACTAACGTAAGCTTCTACAGCATGTCCACATTTTTTTATTAATTAAAGTGAACGCATAAAGATTCGATATAATATTAGCTCATGAAGCTGTCTAGCTCGGTGAAAATTTACTGACTCCAATGTAATCAGACAGTAATATCAACGCAGGCAAATTGCTCCAATTTTACGACGCGCATGTTATGAGAGATAATTTATTTATTGTTGGTATAAAATATTCTAGTCGTTTAAAAACACCGTTACGGTACTCAAAAGATCTTGTGCCAGCTAATCGTGTACCATATTTGTTTCTCATTACTAAAATAAGCTCGTTATAAATTTTTTAAATAATACAAAAATGTGTTTCCAAAAGTTAGTTTTTTTCAGTAATTGTGTTTTTGAAAGCACACAATTATAAAACTACTAAATCTTCTGAATGCCATGACATTAATACAACAAACTAAGGCTTTGACTATTGTAAATACAAATATCCCATGATTTATTAGTCCAATCACATGATCTTATAAATATATACACGAGAGTTTTTTTTGTAAGTATATAAATTTATTTTGCGTATCTCATAAACGACTATAAAGTATTGGATCAAATTTTGTATTTAGATAAAGTATTACTCATCAAATTTATCTTTATTCGTAATATGTGCTGAAAAACGCTATTATTAATCAACTTCAAAAGAGGAGGTTACCAATTCGGATGTTTATATATTTATTTATGTATTTTCAAGCATAACTCCGTCATATTATATAGACGGATAATATTTTTTTTTATTCAAATGAGGTTTATTCCAAATGGTACTATTTAAATTTCATATAGATCTGATGATGTGTTTTGGAGACAGACAATGGAACTCAAATTAAAAAACTGTATACATCAATAATATTTTTTCGTTTTCTCTGAAACCACGTTGTCTCAGGAGCAGTGTGTTACACAATTACTGATGTGTTTGGTTTCGGTGAATGTTGTTAATAATATTATAAATTTATTGTTTTTGTTATTATATGAGTATAAGTATTGGTTTTGTTACTTTTGGACTTGGCACCGACTTCAAACACATCAGTAGGTTAATACAAGCTAAGCATGTCAAAATAATACTAAAAATATACATAAAAATATCTTAACATCAGTAGGTGTCTTGGACGTACCACTGAAGGAATGTAATATAAATCCGGTGGCCCGCCAATAAAGGCGGAGAGATGGCACACGGCGGGTTTTTTAGTGGGTGAGGGCCCCACACTACCCTGTTCGTTGCCCCGAACGACGGGGTGTGCGGTTAGGAACATTTTTTACCGCCTTAACAAAAAAAAATTCTCAATAATATTTTATATAATATTAAACAGTGATTATGTGATCCGATAGTGTGATCGTTTTTGCATTTAAGAATCAACCTGTATATGTAAAATATAAGCCGCAGGGACTAACAACATTTAATTGTGAACTTATACAGCTGCGGTTTGTTACAAACGAGTGTTTTGCAAAGATTAACTATAGGGATTCCAGTCGGTCCCTTACCGTTTAATGCTAATTATTAACATTTCATATTTTAGTGAAATTTGGAAGTTTAATGCCTTTTTAATTGGGTTGGTTTACTGAGTAATATCTCGATAATACTAAGTATATTTTAAGCCATATGATGCCCCAGAACTTTTCTCATCCCATCGCTTTTATCCTTCTCACCCCCTCCTCGTCCTTTATTTTCATAAATGCAAGTGGAAAATGTGAAATTGAAAATAACAGTCACGAACAGGGATTTGGACTTATATCTCCTGAAAAATTAAGCACCTAGTCAGAATAATGTGTGCAATGCAAAAACATTCAACAGATGGCGTTGGCAGTGGATAAAAAGTGCTCCATGGCCATTTGTAGGCTCCAGGCTACGTGTATGCAACATTTCATGATGAATGGTTTAGTATTTACGGCATGAAATTGCAGCTAACAAACGCATATTTGCATTTATAATATTAAAGATAATTGTAAAAGGTGCATAGCAAGGATTAATAAGGATTAATTAATAATAATAAAATAACCTATAATGTTATATAAAATGTAATCTTAGGTACCTTCATTAGTAATACCAAGCTCATATAATTCCAGTAGGTGTGGCTTCAAAATACGCGTAAACTGTTTATATCAAAAACAATAAGTAGGTAGATATTTATTATGACTAATGATAATTCACACCTATTTCTAAAGGATTAAGCTATTTAGAAATTTTTATATATATTTTTAGCATTTGCTATACTTAGTATACATTAAACACAAAGTGGAAAATGTGAAATCGAAAATTGCTGCTCGTGACTGTTATTTTTGATTTCACATTTTCCACTTTGTGTTTAATGATTAATAAGCTATTGGAAATATCGTAGACTGCCAAGATAGTTATTGAATTCGATAATCAGTCTCAGGGTGTGGGGTTCGAAGATTTAATCATTATGGAGGAACGAATCACCACTGCCTGATGAACAATTAAGAAAGACATTATACGGAAAACTGCATATCTGAGAAGTTTTCACATGGTAGGCGGCGGCTTGGCTATTCCCTTGGTGTTGCCAAAGTCCATGAGCGGTGGTCACTATTTATCATCAGGTGGGCCGTTTGCTCGTCTGCCATTGTTAGCGATAAAAAATACTTGTGGACAACAGTAAACGGTGATGAGTGGTGAAAATATATTCTTTAAGATGAAAAACGTCCACAAATTGTTATAACTTGTTTACATCGATCAAAGTGGTAAAACCAAGGAGTGCAAAGACAGAAGTAGAGGGTTCGATACCCAGTTCAAGGTCCTTGCACATCACACGCCTTTAACTTTTGAAACTTTTCTACAATATGTGTTGTTTATTCATAAATTATCATCGAAAATAGCTTGAGTATTTTCTCGACGGATTGTGAAGTCTGCCAAGCCGCATTGAACCAGTATAGTGACCTAAACTGATTTACGTTTGATTGATCACACTCTGATAGGAGACCCATACCCAACATTGGGACAGTAATGGCATTATCGCGTTACCAACTCTAAAAAAAAGGTTTAAGGGGTAAAGAGGAAGGAGAATATAGAAAACATAAGAAGATTTTTTGGACCCTATGCGCTCTCCCTCAACCTCTGAATATTCTGTGAAAGGGTCGTACTTCGCTGATCAAGCCAGCTCATTACCAGTCCCACAGCAAGGCTCTACCTTTAAAACTCAGATAGCTAAGTGATTTAAATACCAACCTACCATTCCTGTCGTAGGTTTGATTCCCACGTAGATGTATTTTTTGTGTTATTTACATATTGTTGGTCTACGTCTGTGTAGTAGTAGAGTACTTAATGTTCCAGAGATACAGAGATAAAAAGTTATATAAAAAGTCCATTATGTTTCCCTCAAAATTTTAACAATGATTATGGTTTAATTTTGACCACTTAGTAAATAAATAAATAATAAATATTAACAGACATTTTTCACACAACGTCCTCTGGTCCCAAACTAAGCTTGACGCTTGTGCTACGGGTACCAGGTTACGAATATAATACATATACTATATTTTTTTTTGTAAATACATACATATATATTATAGATAGAAAACACCCAGACGCAGTACAAATATCGGTGTTCATCTCACAAATAATTGTTCTGAGTGGGAATCGAACCCATGACTTCGTGCATGGAAGTCGGTTACACTACCGACTACGCCACGAGGCCCGTCAAAATAAAATAATAAAATAAATATAAAATTTTAAAAAAATATAAATAGTAAAATTTGTGCTATTAAAAGTCGCTGGAATTATGGCCACACACTTAGAGCTATCATAAAATAAATCAAACGAGTTTATGACCAAACTATTCAACCATTAAAATATGGTGAAACGCTTAGCAGTGCTCGAGGGGTGGTTGTGAAAATTACGAGGGATGACTGTTTTGGCAAAAGAATATAAGTTCCTCATTTTATGTGCTTATCCGACAATCAATAAGCATTTATACTACGAGGGTGATTTTTTTTACTGTTTTTTTGTTAAGGTGGGGAAAATGTAGGTAACTGCACACCCCGTCGTTCGTGAGTGTGTGAGGATCCCCCCCTGGAGTGTGAGGCCCTCATCCACTAAAGAAATCCGCCGTGTGCCGTCTCTCCGCCAGTGTTGACGGACCACTGGTACTATGTTGGATTACTTCAGTGGTAAATAATAAGTAGGTATACTGCCTGCCTGATGTTTAGTGGCTACCATAACCTACACTTACCATCACGCTATCTCTCTTGCGGGGAAGGCAGATAGAACAGAGTGCCAAAAGGCTCTTTTCCTGCATACATCACTCGCTTCCTCAACATTCATAATTCTCTTCATACACGCTCACCGGTTTTGAAGACTCCTGACTTCACCCTCCTTCAATACATGACCGATATGGTCTAGGTAGGTTAGTCTACTATGTAATACACACCCACGGTTCGCCAGCTATGATTAAGTCCCACGTAATAGGGGGTGAGCCTATTGCCGTCTACCGGGCACATTTCCAAACTCCAGGCTGCTACTCAGATAATAAATAAATAAATATTCACAGACACAACGTCCTCTGGTCCCAAACTAAGCTTAACGCTTTTGCTATGGGTACCAGATTACGGATATAATACATATATTACTATTTTTTGTAAACATATACATATAATAGATAGAAAATACCCACACGCAGTACAAATATCTGTGTTCATCACACAAATAATTGTCCTGAGAGGGAATCGAACCCATGACCTCGTACACGAAAGTCGGTTACACTACCGACTACGTCACGAGGCCCGTCATATACGGTCTATGATCAGCAGTCGCACACACTACCGCTGCACCACCGAGGCTGTTACTTTTTATCCTGTGAAAATAGATCGTTCCTGGCGACTAGCTATTTTGCGCAGTGATATAATTATTGTGCCTTAGGATGACGTATTATTTTCCAAGGTCATGGTCAGAATTAAACACAAAGTGAAAAATGTGAAATCGAAAATAACAGTCAGGAGCAGGATTTGAACCAGCATCTTCTGGATACCGTCCAGATGCTTTTACCAATTGAGCCAAAGACGTTAAGTGTGATGTGTTATCGAAATTAGCAGTCAGGAGCAATTGTCAGGATGGCTGAATTGGTAAAGCATCTGGACGGTATCCAGAAGATGCAGGTTCAAATCCTGCTCCTGACTGTTATTTTCGATTTCACATTTTTCACTTTATGTTTAATGTATAGTGCTAAGCATGTCAAATGCTAAAAATATCTATAAAAATATCTAAATATCATGGTCAGAATCTAGTATTTCATAATTTTTAATAGTTTTACTAGATGAACTTTGAAATGGCTTGACTATTAGTGATAAAATTACCGATTTAGTACCGAACTTCTCCACTAAATGGCGATGATTTATACTGCAGTTATTTTTATGTAACGCTAAGACAAGTATACGTAAAGTAAAGTACACCCATACTCATAACAACCATTTGTGGATTACACAAGGAGTTTTCCTGTGTGAAAATCGAACCCACGACTCTCAGGCGGGAAGCTGGTATCTAAACCACTCCGCCATTTGCGCAGTCAACTTTTTAAACCATAATATTTTTTTAATCCTATACATACTTTTTATTTAAAGAGAAATATTTTTTCTGACCCATTGTTTATTTTTTAATAGGTATGTTTTGAACGACATTCTCCATTGCAGATCTATTAATTAAGACAGTTGTATATCTCACGAGTGCACTGTCCATTTAGAGTCGTACCACGTCCCCATCTATCAATAAAAACATTTAATAATATCCTGATGACAAGATAAATTTGCAAGCAGAACTGCCTTAACAAGTCCAGACATTATAAGAGAACGTTCAAGATATCCCGTGTATATTACATTTGTTCAAAAACCAGCACAAACACGTTTAATGTTAGTTGGAGAGCGTTCAAAACGTTAAAAAATGCTCAAATACATCATAATAGGCTATTAAATTGGGCAGTTAGTATCAACAGGCAAATAAAAGCCTGGCATTTTGATATAGTGTTAAAGACTCTGGTTATAAATTTGTTGTTCATGTGATATCGTAAATTCAGATGTGTGGAGGTTCAAAGGGGCGCAGGTTATGAGCAAACTCATGGCAATTATCGAGGCTTCGTGAGTGTTATTTGAAAGGTTTTTTACTGACTATAACGAAGGAGATACGTTCAAGCTTTTGGATCGTTAACTTTCGTTGCTTAACTTTTTGTTCGCTGTTGCCGTTTTAATAGCTTGATGTACTCGTTGGCTGTGCTAAGTGTGAGCTTATTTTAATATCACAGTGGAAATAGAAGAATATAGAGGAATAAGATAACGTTTTCTATTACGAGCTCTGTTAGATTAAAAATTATGTTGCCAGCCTACGAAGGCCCAATATTACATTGTAAACCTTCAATCTCGGTGCCTACGACACAAGTGTTTGTACACTGAGTATGGGTACCACAGGATATCTCTTTAATTGGCCTATGATAATTATAAATTGTTCTAATGTAAGCATTTTTGGCCGTGTGGAGCCGGCTTTAGAATTGTCCCACCCCTCTCTACCCACGGGAGTCGTAAGAGCCGACTGAGGGAATACCGGGGGAGTGGGCAGCAGCACTCCCTCGAGTATTAACAACATCCACTGCGACCGCCAACCCGCCTGCCAAGCGTGGCGATTACGGCATTATCCCCCATGACGGGACCGCTCGTTGTGGCGTTCTCTTGGGGAGGCCTATGTCCAGCAGTGGACTTTGAAAGGCTGATGGATGGATGGATGGAAGCATTTTTTGTGTAATTTAAGAAAAAACAGATCGATAATAAACGACAGATGAGCAATGTTCTTGAGGTTATTGTATACAATTAGGATACAGTGGAATATCTATTCAAGCACCAGTAATATTTTGTTTAATTCTCTTGCAAAAAAAAAGGTTAATTATATCATTTCAGTGAAAATGGATTTTGCTTGTGACCTTACACGCGCTAAGTTCTTACTAATATTATAAATACGAAAGTGAATTTGTTTCTTTGTAGTTACGCTTTCCCGTTTAAGCGTAAGCGTAACTATTAAAAAAACAAACTCACTTTCATATAAATAATATTAGTAAGCTAATTATTTTCTCAAAATAAAAGTGACTGAGCCTAAGTTACTCCTTATGAAGTCTGCCAGTGAAAGTCCCATCCAAATCAGTCCAGCCGTTTTTGAGATTAGCCAGAACAAAAACGATTTTAATATCTGCTATTTCCTTATAAATGTCTTATATACTATCATATGCATTTAGTAAAAAGCTAATATTTAGACATTACAAACAGACACTTTCATTTATTTGTGTAGATTTATTATCTCCACAGGTCAAAGCTAGTATGTAGATAAAACCAAAACGCAACTAATCAATATTTTTATGCACTAGACACAGATGTTCAACGACGTGAATATCTATGGTAATCTCTACCTAAGGTTATCTGTATGATTGATTGATTCGAACTAATTATTTATAATTTGTTAATACTCATCTTTGATCTTGCAGCTGTTACTGACGTAGATGCTTGATGTAATGAAAACAGCGTTCTCATCTTTGAGCAGACTGGCTGTAATTATGGTGCTTTTTAAAATAAATAAATATTCACGGACATTTAACACAACGTCTTCTGGTCCCAAACTAAGCTTAACGCTTGTGCTATGGGTAGCAGATTACATTAGGATATATTTTTTTTTGTAAATACGTACATATAATAGATAGAAAACACCCAGACGCAGTACAAATATATGTGGTTATCACACAAATAATTGTCCTGAGTGGGAATCGATCCCACGACGGTGCACGGAAGTCAGTTACACTACCGATTACGCCACGAGGCCCGTCAAAAATGTCAGCTTTACTTTTTAATTACAACAAGCATACCTGATGGTAAGGAGTTACCGTAGCCTATAGACGCCAGCAACACCAGAGGTATCACTCACACGTCGCCATCTCCAAGGAAAGAAATATGAAATATTAGATGGAAGGAAGGATGTTAAGGAGACGATAGGATGGACACTGGGGAGAGAATAGGAAGAATAGGTAATAAGGAAAAGACAGGGTAAGGATTTGGGCCTCCAGCGCAATTCTTATTGGTGGTAGTCTTTTTGATACTAGCATGGTTGGGGTCAATCTCTAACAGAACTCGTTCATTTTGTTCTGTGAATGAGAGTACTGAAGACCCAAATCCTTATAATTTCTGTTTTTGTTGCTTATAGTGGAAAATCAGCAACGGGTACTTACTTATCATCACGCCATCTCCCTTGCGGGATAGGCAGAGAGAACTGAGTAAAAACTGAGTTTTCACTTTGTGTTTAATGTATAGTGCTAAGCATGTCAAATGCTAAAAATATATATAAAAATATCTAAATATTTATAGGGTTTGCGTCATTATTAGGTAAAAATCTTAATTGTAAAATTAAGTTTACCTGGTCGGTATAATGTATGAAAATACTTCCGACAGATGGCGCAGGCGTCACCCAAAGACGTTAAGTGTGATGTGTTATCGAAATTAGCAGTCAGGAGCAATTGTCAGGATGGCTGAATTGGTAAAGCATCTGGACGGTATCCAGGAGATGCAGGTTCAAATCCTGCTCCTGACTGTTACTTTCGATTTCACATTTTTCACTTTGTGTTTAATGAGTAAAAAGGCTTTATTATTGCATATATCTCTCGCTTCCTCAACATTCATAATTCTCTTCATACACGCTCGCTGGTTTTAGAAACTCCTGACTCCATCTTTTTTCCATAAATGGTCGATTTATTCTAGGTAGGTGAGTCTCGGTCTCCCACTGTGCCTACATCCTTCCACTTTCGCTACGGGTTACTTGATCATAATTTGCAACTGCCTCTCATGGACTCAGCTATTATATAGTAAGCGGCTGCTCACCATTCTCGGGTGAGAAATGAATGAATGGACGTCTATCTCTTGCTACAACTGCACTTGTTTTACGGTCGGTAGCTGACCAGCTCGGGCCCGATAACAAGTGAGTTCTTCTTGGCTTACCACCCGTTTAATGGGTGATAATTGCTTACTTCCCTTAGTCGCCTCATACGATACCAGTGGGAAAAAATGGATTGGATACACTTGTATCTTTAGTCAGTCACCACATGGATCAATATCTTAATTACCCTTTTTTATAGTCTGTCTTCTCAAACTCTTATGCCTCTCCCTTGGAGATGCCTCTGCTATTTTAACGACTATTATAGGCTACGGCAACCGCTTACCATCAATCGTATGTTTGTTTTGCGTAAGAAGGAAATTATAAAACTCCTTTTTTAAGTACCTACCATGCATCCATCCATCAGCCTGTTAACGTCCACTGCTGGACATAGGCCTCCCCAAGAATGGGGGATAGTGCCGTAATCGCCACGCTTGGCAGTCGGGTTGGCGATCGCAGTGGATGTTATTAATACTCAAGGGAGTGCTTCTGGCCACTCCCTCGGTATTCCCTCAGTCGGCTCTTACGACTCCCACGGGTGGAGAGGGGTGGGACAATTCTGAAGACGGCCCCACACGATACCTACCATAGACTTTGAATATACTATATTCGTACCATGCGTATGCTTGTCGAAAATTTTCATGCATGGAGATTTCTCTTCGCTTCATGCTATAGCGTATAAAGCGTTTTTTTGTATACTACGTGGTTGGCAAACAAGCATACGCCCCGTCTGATGGTAAGCGGTTACCGTAGCTTATAGATGCTAGCAACACCAGAGACATCACACGTGCGTCGCCATCTTCAAGGAAAGGGATGGGAAGTATATTAAGGAGAGGATAGGTAAGATGTCAAGGAGAGGATAGGAAGAATAACAAGGAGAGCATAGGGAGGGGATTCGGGCCTCCGGCACTCTCACTCACCATACGAAACACAAGGTAGGTACCACTAATGTTGGTCCACGCAGATTTTTTGTGAGTGGGTGGTACTACCCTGATCGAGCCAGCCCATTTATGCTGGGATATGCAAGGCTCTACCAAAAATTTTTTAAATAAAATAAAATATTAAACTAAATAATTCTATACTACTAAATCAATTGATATTCGAGTCCGTTTGTGAATTATAATAACATATCTAAAGGATATTTATTTATTGTGCCGTGTGGGGCCGGCTTTAGAATTGCCCACCCCTCTCTACCCATGGGAGTCGTAAAAGCTGACTGAGGGAATACCGGGGGAGGGGGCAGCAGCACTCCCACGAGTATTAACAACATCCACTGCGATCGCCAACCCGCCTGCAAAGCGTGGCGATTACGGCATTATCCCCCATTTCTTGGGGAGGCTTATGTCCGGCAGTGGACGTTGAAAGGCTGATGGATGGATGGATGGATGAAAAGGACATATGCGAGCTTATCAAAATTTTATCTTGTCTAACCCCAAAAATGTTGAACACGTTTATTTAGCTTGACTTGTAACTAACAATGTAATCAAATCTTGGAAGTTTTTTTGTTAAGGCGGGAAAAAATGTTCCTAACCGCACACCCCGTCGTTCGGGGCAACGAACAGGGTAGTGTGGAGCCTTCACCCACTATAGAAACCCGCCGTGTGCCGTCTCTCCGCCTTTATTGGCGGGCCACCGGAACCAAATTACATTCCTTAAGTGGTAAGTAAATTTTAACCTACTTCTCTAAGAAGTGAAATATTTTGGGTGATAATACTAAAATATAATATCTTGGAGCTGATGTGATGACGATGCCAGATAGTGGAACTCTTCAGTGGCTACTAGTAAACCCTTTGGGTTAGGATTCATGTGATTGTGGCGTGGTAACGAGGGTTCTATGGCCAAGTCAGGAGGTGATGAGTGGATTTGTTAAGTGGCTTGTAATAAAACATATACATAAACATAGCATCACGCCTGTATTCCCTGAAAGGGTAGGCAGATGTGTATTACACATCCACGATTCGCCAGCAATGTTTAAGTCCCAAGTCTACCAGGCACATTTCTAAACTCCGGCCTGCTATTGAGATTTTTTCTTTTTATGAAAAATCTCAATAACATTGCCAGACCTGCAGGCCTACCATGAACTCTTAGCTAGCGATTCAATTCCGACGCAATTCAAAATATCTGTGTTGTTGTATTTCGTACCATAATGTCTAATTGAGCAATCTTGTTTAGGTTGTCAAGTAAGTTCATGGTAAGACTTTCAATACAAAGATGTCATGTTTGCGATTCCGATTACGAGTATGTGCAGCGCCCTGAGGCAGAATGTCATATTTCACGTGTCGACCGTATCGAGATCACTGTGGCCAATCACGGTGATCGTACAAGCGAGACGATACGATCGACATGTGAGATATGACAGTCTGCCTAACCCCCCTGGAGGGTTAGGCAGAATGTCATATCTCACATGTCGATGGTATCGAGATCACTGTGATTGGCTGAGAAACCGACGCGTGATGTCACAATAATCCGTTGGCCAATCAAGGTGATCTCTCAACCAATCACAGTGATCTCGATACGGTCGACACGTGACATATGACATTCTGCCTAACCCCCCGATTCGGCAAAAAACAAAAGATTGCGTCTTTGACACGTCATGGTACGAAATTGCAATTCAGTTCAGTTTGGGTCCTAAACTGGAAAGCAATAAGAGTTCGTGGTAAGCCTGCTGGGGATTGAACCCGAGGGTAGAGTTTTGGCACTTAATATTCCCTTTAATAAATCCAATAGATTGCACATACAGTTACATACTCAAAGCGTAATTTTAAACATAATATTATTTAAGCTAAATTGCATCAGCCGTGTTCGTTAGAGGTTCATAATTAGACCCCTAATCTTTATCAAGAACCCCACGAACTGCTGACGTAATATCACAATCGCACAAAATACCTACTTATAATTTTAATTACAATAAGAAATACATTAGCGATAAGCAAGCAACAGCTTTATCAATGTTTACATTTATGCTACATGCTACCAGTTAATTAATAATAATTTATTATAACGCTGATAATGACATTAAAATAATAATATATAAATTGTTGATGTCTCCTGTGACGTGAGTTTTGTTTATTGATAGTAAAGC
Organism: Leucoma salicis; assembly: GCA_948253155.1. NCBI lineage: Eukaryota > Metazoa > Arthropoda > Insecta > Lepidoptera > Erebidae > Leucoma > Leucoma salicis. The sequence goes on along the minus strand of OX411820.1, from coordinate 2,225,915 downwards.
CTTCTTATTGGATTAAATAAGCTATCTCCTACTATAGAGCTAAAGGAAACTAGCGATAGGTTAACTGCAGCGTGATGTTCGGTGAATGAGAGTGCCAGAAGTGCATACTATATCCACATCTGTACTTACATAGTTTGTAACCTCTATTCATAATTCCCAAAATTGTGTTAAGTAATAAACAAGCCCTCTCCCAAAACCTCTCCCACTTATCTTCCTCTACATTTCCCTGATGTTTATAAAATGCAAGTGGTAGTCACCACTAGTGTAGTGTCTATAGACTATAGTAGTGGCCCGCCAATAAAGGCGGAGAGACGGCACACGGCGGGTTTCTTTTGTGGGTGAAGGCCCCACACTACCCTGTTCGTTGCCCCGAACGACGTGCGGTTAGGAATTTTTTTTCACGCCTTAACAAAAAAAGAAAAAGAAAGGTCTTACCATCAGGCAGACCATAAGCATGTTTGCTACTCTCGTTACATAAACACTTTAAAGTAACAGAAGTACTATTAAACATGAACATTTATTAAAAAAAAGGTCAAAGTATAACCTATTTTCGGCTCTCAAGTAGCGTAGCCTTTGACAGAATGTCATGAACCGTGATAAAAAATAAACTACAGACAATATATTATTTAACTAAACCAAGCTGAGTTATCACAATTAATTAATATAAATATTATAAAGTGAAACTGATAAAGTATGCGTGTTGCTTGTGATTGTGGATGGTATTATGCAGAGGTTGATAATTTATCACTAAGTCAGTCATATTTAATTTCAGTAAACCATTGTTGGTACTTTTTAGATAGATACAAATACTCGAAAAATTAAGCTCATCAAACATGCGCGAGGAAATCTAAACTTTAGATCATAAATAAAAGTTTTTAATGGTATACATTGGTATACATTTAAACGAAACAAAAGTAATGTGCATTTTCTCACAATGACAATATTATACTACTATTGATCTAGATCAATATTAGAGATTCCAAAATCACAACTTAAAACGAGGTAGATTTTGTTAGCAGTCTACCATGCTGAGCTAATACTGCTTAGCAGACTCCAAAAGCTCTCAATAAAGTTTCACAAATGCATATTTTCCAACTTGTGACAGTGACTATACGTGAAAATTATACATATAAAAAAACTATTGTTTTTGAGCTATGCATACTACATTATGTAAAATTACATAACTCCTTTTTTGATAAGGCGGAAACAATGCCAAAAACTGCAAACCCCAACGTTTGGGCCAACGAACAGGGTAGTGCGGGGCCCTGGCCCACTAAATAAGCCTATCGTAGCTACGCCTGTGTTGGCGCACAACTGTGTGAGGGGTGGTAAGTCATAAAACTCCTACCTTTATCATCCTTACTATCTTTACTTAATAGAATAAATGCGAAGACTTTGTAACTAAAAAAAGCAGTCTACATATAGTCTGGAGTGCAAAAAAGGAAATAGGCTCATTTTTATGCTGGAAAAATGGATACCTCCTTTCCTATATATTAGGTAAAAATCTTAATTGTAAAATTAAGTTTACCTGGTCGGTATAATATATGAAAATACTTCCGACAGATGGCGCAGGCGTCACCCAAAGACGTTAAGTATGATGTGTTATCGAAATTAGCAGTCAGAAGCAATTGTCAGGATGGCTGAATTGGCAAAGCATCTGGACGGTATCCAGGAGATGCAAGTTCAAATCCTGCTCCTGACTGTTATTTTCGATTTCACATTTTTCACTTTGTGTTTAATGTATAGTGCTAAGCATGTCAAATGCTAAAAATATATATAAAAATATCTAAATATTTAAAGGGTTTGCGTCATTATTAGGTAAAAATCTTAATTATAAAATTAAGTTTACCTGTTCGGTATAATGTATGAAAATACTTCCGACAGATGGCGCAGGCGTCACCCAAAGACGTTAAGTATGATGTGTTATCGAAATTAGCAGTCAGAAGCAATTGTCAGGATGGCTGAATTGGCAAAGCATCTGGACGGTATCCAAGAGATGCAGGTTCAAATCCTGCTCCTGACTGTTATTTTCGATTTCACATTTTTCACTTTGTGTTTAATGTATAGTGCTAAGCATGTCAAATGCTAAAAATATATATAAAAATATCTAAATATTTATAGGGTTTGCGTCATTATTAGGTAAAAATCTTAATTATAAAATTAAGTTTACCTGTTCGGTATAATGTATGAAAATACTTCCGACAGATGGCGCAGGCGTCACCCAAAGACGTTAAGTATGATGTGTTATCGAAATTAGCAGTCAGGAGCAATCGTCAGGATGGCTGAATTGGCAAAGCATCTGGACGGTATCCAGGAGATGCAGGTTCAAATCCTGCTCCTGACTGTTATTTTCGATTTCACATTTTTCACTTTGTGTTTAATGTATAGTGCTAAGCATGTCAAATGCTAAAAATATATATAAAAATATCTAAATATTTATAAGGTTTGCGTCATTATTAGGTAAAAATCTTAATTGTAAAATTAAGTTTACCTGATCGGTATAATGTATGAAAATACTTCCGACAGATGGCGCAGGCGTCACCCAAAGACGTTAAGTATGATGTGTTATCGAAATTAGCAGTCAGGAGCAATTGTCAGGATGGCTGAATTGGCAAAGCATCTGGACGGTATCCAGGAGATGCAGGTTCAAATCCTGCTACTGATTGTTATTTTCGATTTCACATTTTTCACTTTGTGTTTAATGTATAGTATGTCAATGTCTAAGCATGTCAAATGCTAAAAATATATATAAAAATATCTAAATATTTCCCTCTCCTTTTCGTTTTGATGTCATTCCTCAACTTGGGAACTAAAGCTGCATAATATTGGCCTGTAATAGTGGTTCCACGCTCTAGGTAATCAATCAAAAATATCCCTTCTGAGTCCCAAAATATTGAGGCCATAACCTTGCCAGCCGATGCCACGGCACGAAACTTCTTCGGGGTCGGTGATGATGGTCGTTTTCATGCGAAGATTGCTCTTTTGTCTCGAGATCAAAATGATGGAGCCATGTTTCGTCCATTGTTACGAAACGAGACAAAAAGTATTCAGAATCTTCTTGAAACTTGTCCAACAATATCTTCGAAACGTCAAGTCGATTTTGTTTCTGACTGTCGGTTAACATTCTCGGCACTCATCTTGCGGAGAATTTTCTCATATTCAAATATTGTTTCAATATGGATTGAATACTTCCATATGAAATGTCCGTTTCTTGAATTAAGTATCGGATGGTAACTCTTCCATCGCTCAATACAATTTTCTCGACTTTCGCAATTTTCTTGGGTGACTGACGTCGATGGACGGCCGCAACGATGTTCGTCTTCCGTGCTCGTTCTCCCTACTCGAAATTAAGAAGCCCACCTAGCAACAGTGGAATACAGCGGAGCAGACTCTCCTAATGTTGCCTCCAAATCGCAATTAATCTCTTGCGTCTTTAACTTTTTTAAACAGAGGTATTTAATAACGGCTCGTACTTCGTTTTTCTCCATTTTCGAGAACACGTTCCGACACGAAGCAAACAAATGACTACATTCAGAAAAAACAAAAGAGAATCGAAGACTTACTTCTTCATTATTATTACAAATATGTATCTGAGCTATGCCTGCCAGTATTTATTTTTTTCTTACCAAGGAGTATGTCGTTCTCACTACTTTTTGATCACTCCTCGTACTTTCTAACATTTACGCGAATTTTACACATTATGAAATAAAACTTCGTTTACGGAATCTATCGCGTTTACTTGATTTTTATACTTACCATCAAGCTGGAATCCTGTGATAGGCCTCACCAAACATAATACAAGAAGGCACACCACAAGATTGCAAGACACAGTAAGCGCTTATTGTGTAGATAAAACCCACAGCAGTGATTAGTTATTTCCGCAGAAATTTAATAATCCATAACAAGTTGTTGCCTACTGAGTTTTCTAGCCGGATCTTTGTCAGTCAAGCCGCGTTCCGATCCGGTGGTAGCTTTTTAGTGTTAGCTTCTATTAAAATCAATATATTTAATAATAGAAACTAATAATCAATATTGTCTTCTTAATAATGGTTTTCTTTTGATTACTTAAAAAATTTAATTGGTAGTTTGTGGTAGAATTTTTAAGCACTAAATATAAACAAAAAAATTTAATACTTAAAGGAGTATTATACTAATTTTATTACACTAGCTTAATATCGCATACATTGTAAGCATAAATCTTAGAGTAGATATTTTTAATTGTGTTTCAAAACGAATATTATGTGGGTTGAAATAAATAAACCAAAAATTTGTAAAATCATATTACTGTGGGTAGATGAAACCGTTGAAACAACATATCAGCTTTGGACATCTACCATCTAAGTCCACCCGTGATCATGAATGCTGTAAAGTATTTGAAACGTCGGGATAGTATAAAAATCAAGTAAACGCGATAGATTCCGTAAACGAAGTTTTGTTTCAACGGTAGGTACTAGAAGTACCATCAAGTGGGCTGATTTTTTTTCTTTGCCACCCACTGTGTATACTAGTTACAAACTCATACATAACACCATCCATTTCTCTGTAAATGTTAGAACAACATAATGATAACTAAAGTACTGCGTAGTTACAGATAAGTTAAATACTTAACCCATATAATGTGCATAATATAAAAATAGGTAAGAAATGACCTGCTTTTTTTAAATATTTTTTTAAGATTAATTATATTTTAACCTTTTTGCATATCTATTAGAAACTATCAGGTGTACTACAGGCGATGGTTGATGGCCAGTATAGTGTGCCTGCAGGTCGTTTGATTTGCAAGGTTAAGCAACTTTCGCTTGGCTGGCATTAGATGGGTGAGCAAAAATTTACACTTATTTGGGGACACATGTCTTGTCCGTGCTTTAGAAGGCATGAACACTATTGTTAAATAACATCGTGGCAGTCGTTACAGTTTGTAAGAGTCCTGACCAAAAACTCTCGACTCCGGTCTTGTTCTAAGGTTGCCAGTTGCCCCTTTGCGTCCTGTGCTTTGCGTCGCATTCATATTAGAAGACAACATAGGTCATAAGTACATACAACCTCTATTGCACGCCTCATAAGCGAAGCGTTGAGGTGGGTACTCCTCTCGTTTCATGCAGAACAACTGATTTTTCAAACTTAAAATGTCTCTATTTATCATATATTGCACTTGCAAAATAATATATACACACACATATAAAAAAATACAATTTTTAACACTCATGATATTTTTGATGCCATTTTTGTTATTTAAACTAGTTAAAAAACTGTTTGAAAAAGTTCTGTCTTGGACGTCCGTGTGTTGTAGGTATGTTCGAAGAATATATGTTAACAATATAACGACCGAAATACTTCTAAACGAGTCTTTTTTTTTACCAATTAGTATAATTACGAATAGAGCCCTATCACTTTTCACGGCCTGATTAGATGTGGTTTAATTGTTATTAAATAAACAAAAAAACTGTGAATATTTACGCTCGACTCTAAAACCAGCGCTACGCTATACTTACCTTATTTCGTAAGAACTATTTGAACTATTTCTATAGACCAATATAGAAGTACTTCTTAAAATTAGCGCTAGATGGCGTATAAGGCATGAAAACCTCATTAGTACTTTTTGAAATTAGCGCTGTCTATGTGATTTATTGAAAATTACTTAGTAAGACCAATACATTATTACTTATCAAATAATCAATTTTATTGTGAAAATGAAGATAATGAGGCGTGCACTTTTGGATTTTCCAAAGTATTTGATATTTTCGAGTCGCATCACGTCGCGTCGTATTAACGCGTTTGTCGTTCACCTAGGACAACGGGTGAAGACCACAACATGGACGTTGTCGCGGGAAGATTATAGTTTATAATATTACTAGCCTTTACCCGCGGCTCTCAGGTTCCCGACATAGTATTATATTATTATATCATAAGACAAAAAATCTAAAAAAGATCGTTTTGTGTTTAGACTCGCCTATATAGCCTAATACTTACCTACTATTTTATCCTCAAATATCTCAAATGTACAAACACAGTTTTGTTACAGCTTTATAATAGTAGATATAAATATAGTAAGGATTATTGACTTAGTATTGAACATGATCACTAGAAGGCATTAAGTTATACTGCAGCTAATAAATAACTTATCCAACAGTTCGTAATATTTTAGTAAACACTGGAAAATTATAACTGAAATTTCTTTGAGTCTAATTCTCAAATTCAGGCACACGAAATCACCGACAGCAAAAAAAAACAGGGGCAGATAATTATATATACAAGTGCGTATTAAACCTGTCACCTCACATAACGTATCATGTATTAAACACTTCTGCCAGACCCCTATATGGAGGGGACACGATGAATTAATGTCATTAGTCAATTATATCATAAATGTCAAGCCTGTTATTGAGTTGGACCATAATCAACAGCCGCATTCTGTGCATTTACTTGTCAGTAAGGGTTACCAAAAAGGTAATTACTTTTTAGGGTTCCGTAATCTCATTTTTTAAACTATCGCTCGCCTTTTTGTAAGCGGATATACCTATCTAGCCAATTTAGTTTTTAACCGCCAACAAACACCCTGCACTAAGGAATAACATTGTATCGCGAGAGACTTTACAAATATACAATTTCACGGACACAAAGTACACCCAGACTCAGAACAACCATTTATGAATCACACAAAGAGTTGTCCTGTGCGGGAATCGAAACCACAACACTGGGGCGGGAGGCCGGTATACTCCGCTATCCGTGTTGTACTGTAGTAACTCTAGGTCGTAGCCTGTGCACTTGCAGTTCAAACAATTGGCAAGGTTAAGCAACTTTCGCTCAGCTGGGAATGAGAAGGGTGATCAAAAAGCGGTACCTATTTGTAGACACATGACCTCCACCATGCTGTGGAAAGCAGTGGGTCCTGCCTGTCAAACAACATTCAAGCAGTCGATACAGGTTCAGCCCAGAAAAAAAAAAAAACAAACAAATAACATTTACTGTGAAATAAAGCTTAAATAGCAACAAATAAAGTACTTTTTGATCTTTATTTTTTAGCATTTGACAAGCTCCGCCACTTTTTAAGTACAAATTATTTGTGAATAAGGAAAAAGAGTTTTTTTTTTAAATCAGCTCACTTCTCAAGTGCGCTGTAACTACTAAACTAATTATCACCCATTAAGTACCCATTGCATGACTGGTGGTAGGGCTGGGTACCAAGCGGGAGTACTCACTTGCTATAAGGCCCGAGTAGGTTGGTACCACCATATTCCGTGTGACCGGTCATGAAGCACATCGGTGTGTTTTGGTTGTAGCAGGAATTTAATAAATTAATTCATTTCATATATATCTCTGAAATGAAATGGTGAGCAGCGGCTTGACAATACTCTCGTTATAGTTGAGTCCATTAGCGATGGTTACCATTTTCCATCAGGCTGCCCACCTCGTGACTCGTCTGCCACCATATGGAATTTTAAAAAAAACATATTGATAATTATGTACCGCTGGCTTATAATATATACATTTCATAATTTATTAATTATCTAAATTCTAACACAAAAAAATACGGAACTCCTAATACAAAACAGGTTTTATACCTGGCAACATTATTTCTAAGTAACGCAGCTTACAAACATGGATACCGCCTTGGACAGACAGCTAGGCGACCGTGAAGTTCTTATAAGGAGGTCTAATGAGCTCCGTATGAGAAAAATATTTTCTTTATATCTAATCTAACAAAACTGAGGAGTTTGTTTTTTTGTTTAAATCTAATCTCTGAAACTGCTAGTCCATTTTGAGAAATACTTTTTCGTATTTTTGATAGTCTTATTATTGAAGAACGTCGCAAGGTATTTTTTTGTTATCACGATACGACCGTTGATATTAAACGGCGGTCGAGACCGCGGGACACAGCTAGTTTAAGATACGTTTACTATTTGTTTACGCATGTATGACAGAATAAATAGGAATTTTATTTTTATTGTCATATTCTTTTACGTTGGTCGTAAAACGCGAATATAAGACGCATATCTGCATTGTATATCATATAGTGGTGTAAGTAAGCTTCTGTGTCGAGAATTATAGGTACTTTTCTTATTTTGGAAAAAAATCTCCACCCATACCAAAAGTTTTTTTTTAAAAGACAGTTCAGTGGCTAGTTTCAAAATCTTTTTATAGAAAAAAAAAATTGGTTATTTATTGCGATTCGGTCTCAACTTCTCTTAAGAAGTTTTTACATAGTATTGACAAGTACAATTTTTAATCATTTCGCAGGCAGAAAGTGAAACAAATGAAAATAACTCATATTCGTCTATATTAGTATGGCATTTATCGCATATTAAGACTGCATGCATGATTATAAGTAGGTACTAGTAAACTATGAGTTCAAAAAACAATAAATACCGTGCGCGCCATATTCAAAGATAGGTCGAAAAAGCGCGAAATTTTTCTCGGCGAAATCGACTACGTAACAAAAATATAAGCCACCCGCCCCCGCTCCTGTGACTGAGCGTAGTATATTGAAGACCTCCCTTTCCCCTTAAACGGGTCACGTAATATGGGTACGTTCCCTTATGTTGTTTTATGAAAGCTTAATACCTCTAGAAAACTATCTAATAATGCACTCTGTCCAGCATCAAAGACTTTCTTTTATTGTTTCTGTTTTTGTTGTGTTTTCCACATAAAACATTAATTATGAAATAAGCCTTTTGAAAGACACTCCATAAATTAAAGCTATACTCTGGGCTAACTGTAGATATCTTTTTATTATATATAACGCGAGTTGCAACAAGCATATGATTGATTTTGAGCGGTTTCTGTAACTTATAGACGCTAGCAACACCAGAGGTATCACTTGCGTTAACTCCAAGGTAGGCAATGTACCTATAGTAGGAGGAGGAAGGATTATAACTAAAATATAAGGAGATTTAGGAGGCTTTGGGCCTATAGTAGATTTAGTCACGTAAACATTTAAAACATTGGTATTTTTATAGATAACTTAATTATATATATATATATATAGATATATATAGATACTATAAACAGACACTGCAATATTATTTATTTGTATACATATATATATTGAAAGCATACATAACTATGTCACCATACCACTACGAAGGCACGCATTAACCAATGATATTATCTGGCCGCCGAGTGCGATAATTCCTTCAACATACTCGTAAGTCCCTTCATGCGTAACGTGAATCGTTGCCTTGTATGAATAATGACATAAATAAAGATTGCCATTTTTTTGAATAAGCATTTTTCTTTATGAAATATATCCCTCGTGTGACTGACTGCGAAGCACCTTGGTGTTGTGGTTTTTGCGGGAGAAAGCCTTTTTTTGTAATTAAAGCTGGAAAAAATGTACCTAATTGCACACCCCGTCGTTCGGGGCAATGAACAGGGTAGTGTAGGGTCCTAACCCACTAAATAAACCTGCCGTGTGCGGTATCTCCGCCTTTATTGGCGAGCGACTGGAACTATGTTACATTGCTTCACTAGACCGCCGGTGGCTTACTTTTTCGGGTACCCTCTACTGAGCAACGAATCCGCACACGGAGCGTCGCACCTTCGCAGGAGGCCTTGTGGGTGGCAGACGGTCCATCCATCCGCAGCCTCAGATAGGACGGTATCAGGCGCAAATACTCGCGTCGCTCCAGTCGCTGGCGGCGGTTTGGGTGTGCGGAAGAATCCTCCTCCCTAGCCCTCTCCGCCGCTTCCTTCCGCGTGATAACCTCCTCACAGAAGGCAGCGACCTGTTGCCCTTCTACCAACAAAGGCATTTAAATGAATCTGCAAAATAAGTTTTTTTAAGTTATACCATTATTCAGTAAAACAATACTATTTGCGCGTTTTAGCATTAAGTTGTTATATGCAAAGTAACCTATAAAAGGCACTTAAGGTGGTCAAAGTAGCTAGTAATCACAGGTCATGCCCCGAGGTTCTGCTTCGGTAAGTCCAGGTGTGACTATAAAAATGTCCAATGTGTGCATGAATAATTAACTCTTAAATGTATGAATATTATACAGTTTATTTAACATTTTTATTATTAGATACTTATCGTGCTATAGATAGCATTTTTAGGCAGACGAGCCACAGTACATCTGATTGTAAATGGCAACAGTCGCTCATGGACTCAACTATACTGAGAGTACCATTTTATTTCATAGTTATGAAATAAAAGAATTAACGACTATCTCCTGCTACAACCAAAACACACTGACGTGCTTCATGGCCGGTCACACGGGAGATGGTGGTACCAACCCGCTTGGGCCCTTTAGCAAGTAAGTACTCCCACTTGGTATCCATCACTAGTAATGCAGTGGGTGATAATTGCTTGCTTCCCTTAGTCACCTCGTGCGACACCCGTGGGAAAAGAATGGGGTGGTAACACTTGTATTCTTAGTCCGTCACTACGTGGACAACACATGTGCTACATAGAGCATATGTTTTTATTCAACCAATTACTTACTATAGGGTGCGTCTTACCTTAGTCTCTAAGAGACTTAAATCATGATCCATCACGCTAGCCCAAATATTAAACAGACTTGACAACCAGGCCAAATGTTAAATACAACACCATGCACTAGGGCTAATCCCTGTATCGTCGGGGATTACAAAAAAACAATTATAGATCGCAATATACACCCTAACTAGTACCATTTGTGGTTCACACCAAGAAATATCACACCACCTGCTAAGCGAGGTATCTAAAGCACTACACTATTTTCTAGATTAGGTTGAAAGATTCCGTTATTTTACTTATGGTTCAAATTAGGCAGTAGCAACGCATCCCGCGAAGGAGCGACGCTCCATGTGTGAATGCGTCGCTCAGTACAGGGTACCCAAAAGGGTAAGCCGCCGGCGGAACACTGAAGTAATGCAACATAGTTGCAGTGGCCTACCAACACAGGCGGAGAGACGGTGGGTTTATTTAGTGGGTGAGGGTCCCACACAACCCTGTTCGTTGCCCCGAACGACGGGGTGTGCGGTTAGGTACTTTTTGTTCCCGCCTTAACAAAAAAATGCAGTAGCAGCGCCTCGAACATTCATAGTGACGCGCTAATGATGCCTTTAGTGCATCTATAGATTACGGTAACCGCTTGCTTACCATCAGGTTTGCCACCCACGTAGTATAATTTTGGGGGCCATTCTGTGGAACACTGTATATCTAAGACTGCGATATAACTTATTTTTGATAGTTTTGGAATCTGCTCATCAAGAAAGAAACTCACTACAACGTGAAAATTCAAAGATGTGCCTTTGGACGTCTCGACTTCGAATTGGGGATCGAACTTGATACTACTATTTTTTCAACACAATATTATTGTATTCTGCTTATTCATTTAAAACTGGTCTGGGTCTGGTGGTAAATAATAATTTTCACAGCAGACTAGACAGGCCTATTGAACTTAGTTTGATAGTAGAACTTTACGCAAATATTAAATATACAAAAGTTAATATTGCGATACCAACTGTTATTACAACTAATATTATTGAATTTATTGTTTGTGTGTTTTAATCAAGACTTAGTAGTATCCAATTTTTCAGAAATAATATCATAGAATCGACAAATTAAATTGCTTAGCAATGAATGTTCGAGGCGTTGCTACTGCATTTATTTTTGTTATGGCGGGAAAAAATTTACCTAACCGCACACCCCGTCGTTCGGGGCAACGAACAGGGTTGTGTGGGACCCTCACCCACTAAATAAACCCACCGTCACTCCGCCTGTGTTGGTAGGCCACTGCAACTATGTTGCATTACTTCAGTGTTCCGCCGGCGGCTTACCCTTTCAGGTACCCTGTACTGAGCGACGCATTCACACATAGAGCGTCGCTCCTTCGCGGGACGCGTTGCTACTGCCTAATTTGAACCATGAGTAAAATAACGGAATCTTTCAACCTAATCTAGAAAATAGTGTAGTGCTTTAGATACCTCGCTTAGCAGGTGGTGTGATATTTCTTGGTGTGAACCACAAATGGTACTAGTTAGGGTGTATATTGCGATCTATAATTGTTTTTTTGTAATCCCCGACGATTCAGGCCCAAGTGCATGGTGTTGTATTTAACATTTGGCCTGGTTGTCAAGTCTGTTTAATGTTTGGGCTAGCGTGATGGATCATGATTTAAGTCTCTTAGAGACTAAGGTAAGACGCTTTTGATTGTAGAAATGGCCATCAATCCTTAAGCTATTTCTCAATTGAGTGTTATCATCTTCCTCATCAGTTTCATGCCTTCTCACTTTACAACTCTATTTTTGATAGTACGTACGCACGTAAATAGAATTAAAAAAACTAAATGAAACAAAACAATAATCGTTGCTATAATTCGTTTTTTATTTATTTTCATTCGTAAATTAATTCGTGTTGAATAACGAACAAAATACGATATCGGTTTATCAATTTTAATGTCTGTTTAACTGGCAACATCGAACCTGACATTAAGACCGTATGACGGCTATCTGTCATTCAGTTCATAGATATTATAATCACGTATATACTCTTTGGTAATGACAATTATTCGACTTCGTTTGCAATTGAATTACTATTTTGTTTGTTTTCATGTGGATTTGATAGCTAATAGGCAAACCAACGAATAAGCTTTCTATATAGCCTCGACGATTCATTAACTGGATGAAAACTTGATAATGTATGTATGTATTACAGTAAAATGATTGTTAAATAACTGTATTAGTATAGGTAGTAATATCTTTAAAATCCGGACTTTTTTTTAAACCAATTCCTTTACCGTTCCATTCCTCAAATTGCATATTATCATTTCCATATGCTTTTATATGTGTGCACCTAGGGCCGAAGTGTCTAGGGTCGGTGGGCATATCCCTTTGAACCCTGTTACAAATGGCCCACGTGACCACTGATTAATTAATAGTGATTCAGCAAGCAGTACTCGTATGTGCGCATTACAATAAATAGTTATCGTGTAAACATTTCGTATTTAAATTGTAAATTGCTGCCGGCTAGCTAATACAAAGCCTATTGAAACATTGAAACAGTGTACAATTCAATTTCAACTGCTTGTGATGCAAAAATGGCTAACCAGTTAGAGTTGTTTTATTATTAGATCAGCTTTTGCAGGCGACTGTGTCTGCTTGGATTTCAGAATATTTTTTTTTATTGCATGTAATGGCAGACGAGCCACGGCCCATCTGATGGTAAATAATAACCGTCACTCATGGATTCAACTATACCGAGACTATTGTCAAGCCGCTGCTCACCAGTTTATTTCGCAGATACGAAATGAAAGAATAAACGGCTATCTCCTGCTACAGCCAAAACGCAACAATGTGCTTCATGGCCGGTCATACGGGAGATGGTAGTACCAACCGGCTCGGGCCCGATACCAAGTGAGTACCCACACTTGGTACCCAGCCCTACCACCAGTAATGCAATGGGTGATAATTGCTTACTTTCCTTAGTCGCCTCATACGACACCCGTGGGAAAGAATGGGGTGGTGACACTTGTATTCTTAGTCCGTCGTCACGCGGTATAAATATAATATTATATCGCCATCTAGTGATAAATTCAGTACTTAATAAATCGGTCGGACATAAAGCAAACCCTAGCAACACCAGATGCATCACTTGCACATCGCCAACTCCAAGGAAAGGCATAGGAATTAGAGAGGAATAATTATAATCAAACATGTCCATGTGGTGACGGATACTAAGAATACAAGTGTCACCACTCCATCCTTTCCCGCGGTTGTCGTACAAGACGACTAAGGGAAGTAAGCAATTATCACCCATTGCATTACTGTTGGTAGGGCTGGGTAACAAGTGAGAGTACTCACTTGCTATCGGGCCCGAGCGGGTTGGTAACACAGTCTCCTGTGTGACCGGTCATGAAGCACGTCAGTGTGTTTTGGCTGTAGCAGAAGATAGCCGTTTATTCTCTCATTTCTTATCTGAGAAATGAAGTCATGCACAGCGGCTCGGTATAGTCGAGTGCATGAGCGACGGTTACCACTTACCATCAGTGGCTCGTCTGCCGCCACTAGCAGTAAAAAAAAGGTGGGAGGATGAAGAGTAGTTTCGGTTCCCGACTCATTCGTAGTAGTATATTATGAGGGTAGCGAACAAGCGTACCTACAGACGCAAACAACTCCAGGAGCATAACTTGTTCCCACTGAAGTACTGCAACACAGTACCAGTGGCCCGCCAACAACGGCGGAGAGACGACACACGGGGGGTTCTTTTTGTGGGTGAGGGCGCCACACTACCCTGTTCGTTATCCCGAATGACAGGGTGTGCGGTTAGATAATTTTTTTAAGCCTTAACAAAAAAATAATAAAAAAGTGTGTGTTTACTTATGTACGCGTTAGAAGTTATACTTCTTTGGCGTAAGAAGATAAAAATCTCTTCAAAATTTTTATCTTACGCCTTATTCTACGTTTGTAGAAAAAACTGCACTAACAATAGAAAAAAGGAATTTAATATTTAATACATTTAAAGTTTTATTATAACGCATTATCTAGTTAAATAAAGTTTATTTAAATATAACAAAAAATCTAAGATGTTGACTATAGCTAACTTCAAGGTGTCGGTTTTTCGTGCAGGTGTGTGCGCGCATCGTAAAAATTATTCTCATAATTTTTCCCTAACAAGCCAAAAGAAGTATAACTTCAAAAAGGAGCATTTTATAAGTCATTTCTACCCTCAGGAAAGGGGATAAGAGATGGTAGATATGGAATTAGGCGATTTAAACCTTAAACGAAAACTAACAGTACATAGAACGTTTACTTTATACTTTGCATGTTTGTGTGTGTGTGTGTGTGTGTGTGTGTGTGTGTGTGTGTGTGTGTGTGTATGTGTGGGTAGGTATGTGGGTGTGTATGGGTGTAGGGGTGTGTGTGTGTGTGTGTGTGTGTGTTATTGAGCTTTTTAAACTACCTATATTTAAACAAAAATAAATTTGATATTTGCTAATTTTAAAACTAAGGTAAGGACTTTAAGCACAAAGTGAAAGACTTATTTTAAAAATAGTGTATGAAAAGGTTAAAGGAGATATTTCAAATCCACAAAAACACGTTTAGGATATAATTTAATTAGGAGTATAGTTTTATAACGACGTCATTATCAATTACTTACTATCTAATAGGGTCACGCCAAATACTAGTTTTGTTCAAATAAAATAACAAAATATCTTTTAATGCGATTGGTTACAAATGTGTCGCCAAATATCAATAAAATCCATACCTAACTTTTCCAAAAGTTTTCAAGAATAGTCCAATATAATGTCAGTTGTTAGATAACAAAGTATTTTCAATATTATCAATAGTTGGTGGATATAACGTGCGAAATGTTAACGAGGACGATGATATTGTATTAGTGGTACTAAAGATAAAACCAGTGTGGGTATTGCGTGAATACAGCGCTGGCAACACTTATTCTGGATATAATTTTTTAATTTTTTTGTTGATTACACGCGAATAATAATGTTGCTTACTTAATTTTTATCCGAGCATGATAATGTAGTGGTCCATATAACAAGAAGTGAATCCAGTGATATTGGATTCAGCTAGAGATTCTTTTTTTTTAGAGATGTTAGTAGTAAAAACAAAACTTTGTCTACGAAAAAAGACAGACAAACAAACGCACTCATAATATTAGTAAGGAGGTTCAATCTGATACCAGAAAAATCTTGTAATTCAGTCGCTTTTTTCCCGCGACAAAAGGGTTATATAACGTAAGCAACATACATATAGCATTTAATTCCAAGATCTTATCTGTCTAGTTTCTCCATGGCATCTCCTTCGTGTTTAAATGTAGAATAACGTTGAACAAAGAGGGTTTAACTGTATGCAATGGCGTATACTTCAGCAAATTGTCTTAAGAGAGCAAAGACGTTCGGTGCTAGACGACGAGTTGCTATTAACTGCTAGTGATGAGGCCAACACTGTAAACATTATATCGATAAATTAGGTAACGAAGATTGTCATTATAAACTTTATATAGAATAAGAGGATAGACGAAAATAGATTAAGCTTTTTAGTTAATTAAGTTCATATACATAGTGTACACTGGTATCGAGTACGATCCATCATTGAAAGGGACCATATGAAAATCAGCTCCAGGACCTCATGTCCTGGCACAGGCTGAAATGCACACCTTTTTGCTTGCAGACCATAGACACATGCACAGCTATCATTATTTTCCATATTAGGTATATAGAATGTTATAATCTTCAACTAACTTAACTAACTTATCATCACGCCATTTTCCTTCCAGGGTAGGCAGAGAGAACAGAGTGCCAAGAGGTTCTATTCATGCATACATCTCTCGCTTCCTCAACTTCATAACTCTCTTCATACACGCTCGCCGGTTTCGGAGACTCCTGACTCCACCTTCCTTCAATACATGACCAATTTGGTCTAGGTAGGTAAGTCTTGGTCTCCCCCTGTACCTACATCCTTCCACTTTTGCATTGTACATTTTCTTAGCCAGTCACTCGTCCGGCATTTTTTCCACATATCCGAACCATCGGAGCATTCCCTTTCGCATCTTTACACCAATACTCTCTTTCATACCTACTTGCTCTCTTACGTCATTGTTACGAATGCGGTCAGTCAGCCTCACTCCACAGATTCTTCGTAGAGATCGCATTTCGACCGCATTGATTTTACTCTCATGTTCCTTTTTACATACCCAACTCTCGCTTCCATATAATAACGTTGGGACAAGCACTGCTTTGTGTATTCCGACACGTGCCTTCTGGCTGAGCTAACGGCTGCCGAGAAGTTGTCCCAATGCTCCGTTCACTCTATTTCCCGCATTCACTCTTCTTTCTACATCAGCGGTGTACCTTCCATCCCTACTGAATCCACATCCGAGATATACAAATTCATCCACTTGTTTTAGCACACTATTTCCTATTGCTACGCTAACATCTGTTCTGGCTTCTTCTCTTTCAAAAAACATTACTTTGGTTTTGCTCACATGCACTATAATCCTCATTGATGGTAAAATGCATTTATTAGGTATTATTTTAATGTAAGTCTTAAATATTTAATATGTTATAGTTAAGATATAATGTGTGTCACGGTTATGCAAAAATAAACTTTTTTATCTGACTGCGAAGACTGTGCCTTCTGATTTTAGTTTTTTTTTTAACTATGTACAAATTATCACTGGTTAGTTAAGCATCGTGAGGAAACCTGCAAACTTGGCGATTTTCCTACGGCTTTTAAAGTATACCAACCAGTTAATCCTTTACTGTAAGAGGAGAAATGTGCCAAACAATGGATCAAAAACGGGTAACGAAAAAAAATGCTACAATTATCTGCAAAAAATCAACCCAATTTTATGGTAAAAAAATATATCGATATATGATATTATCGACGTATCCTACCCCTCACACGTATCGCCGCGTCTCGAACTTAACGCATTACCAGAATTGCATTCAGTAGAAGTTGCAACATAACCTTGCACCTTACCTTACGTATTATTGCTCACTAAATATACGGGGATTTAGTACTTCGCTTAATTGGTATCAGTAAATGCGTTGACGTTATACATTTTATGTGTACAGATTAAATTATTTAGGGATTCATCTACAAATTATACTGCAAGGGTTCTCAAGATCTCATATATTATGTTATTAGAACCTAACCAAGGTAGTAACTACCACTGGGCTTTTACCATCCGTGAAATTAAGCATCTTGAAGTATATCGGATGCAGAGGATGATAGCAGATGATCTCCGCTTCCATTGAGAGTAGTCATTGATGCTCATTTGGGATGTCGCAAAATTTTAATTATTTGCACTTACTTGTAAGTACAATGTACAATAGCCGTGTGGGGCTGGCTTTAGAATTTTCCTACCCCTCTCTACCCACGGGAGTCGTAAGAGCCAACTGAGGGGAGTGGGCAGCAGCACTCCCTAGAGTATTAACAACATCCACTGCGATCGCCAACACGCCTGCCAAGCGTGGCGATTACGGCACTATCCCCTCTCGTGGAGGCCTATGTCCAGCAGTGGACGTCGAAAGGCTGATGGATGGATGGAGTGCATTATAGCACGATAAAATGGAAAAGACTATGTATATACTATACTATATACGATTCATCTGATCTCAAATCCTGTCATTAGTTCAGTAATATTTTAAATTTTCCTTCTGTTATTTCTATGGACCCGTGGCCTTTTTCTCATAGAGTTGAGTTGAGTAAATAGAGAAAGATCAGATCTTGGCAATCAAATTAGTACAAAATTTTACAAATTATATATATTTATAAAGTCTATTTACAATTGTAAATAGTTCAAGTTTAATACGTGTAGTACACAGTCAACTTTGAGCTTAGTAAAGTTACTGCTGTACTTAACACTAACGTGAGTTGTGTAAACGATAATTTTAGAAACATGTCCACGAATATAGTTGCTTTTTTATACATGTGTACGGTATACATGATTGTACCCGTAGCTTATAGACACCAGCATTGTGTATTACTTACCCTAGGGAAAGGGAAGGTGAGAGGAAAGAAGATATGAGGTAAATAGAAAGGATGATATAATGATTTAGGGCTATTGTACTTTTGACTGTAAAAATAGAGAAGACCATTATTGATCTCCAAGATTACACTAATGCCTCTCCTCTCATGATGATAATCGTTAAAATTCGCGGTAAGTGACTGTGCTCCTATACTAGTACTAGGAACATAAAAAGGTCCGTACTCGAGAATAATAGATATTATGTGATTAATTTTACTTCCTCAAGTGCTTTTACCTTCGTCTAAGGGAAGGGGGCTGGTGACACTATGTGTGTTTGGTGCATTTCCTCATCAAATGAATGTTTCTTTAATGATGAATCGACTTGTGGATTTCAATAACTCGATAAAAGCATTTCGCAAAAAATGTGACCATCCTTTTTAGAAACTTCTTACAGCAAAATGTTGGGTATTGTATAGATAGAGAGATAAGTCAAAAATAAATTCAAAATTCAAATTCTAAAATATCTTTATTTCATAAGCGTATTTGTAAGCGCTTAAAATCGTCATAATAACTAACACGAGCGCTTGAGGCAAGTGAATCCGTAATGTCACGATTGCAATTGTTACAAGCAACCGGATTTCGTGGTAAGGCATTCACGAGAAGAACCCGGCAAGAAACTCATGAGCCACTTTTTTAAATCTCAAAAGTAGAGAGAATAATAAGAGTTTAAGACATAGTCGTCTGCCAAAGTGAGTTAACCAGGCATTGGTTAAATCTCTACGGCATGCAAGTTTCCTCACGATGTCTTCTTCACAGGGCAAGATAACTTCTCAGGATCATGGGGTCTCGGGTTCGATCCTCGGGTCGAGTTATTAAGCTTTTTTGTAAAAGGAGCAATTCTCAGTAGCAGCCCGGAGTTTGGAAATGTGCCCGGTAGATGGCAATAGGCTCGCCCCCTAATACGTGGAACTTAAACATAGCTGACGAACCGTGCGTGTGTAATACACCTCTGCCTAGATCCTCGGGGATACAGGCGTGATGCTATGTTTTTTTATAACTTATGAGCAAATTGCTCATGCTTCCTAAATGCGAACGAAGTCCATTGCAATTTCGGACTCAGGCTGAGAATAAAGTTCTATATTATAGACCCATGGAGGTTTTAGTTTAAATGCAAGAGTATCAACTACTTTTTCATATGTAATAATAGACACAAGCCTTTCTAAAAAAATGCTACAAGGATTGGTCCTGCGTTAGCTGATCCGAATAGCTTGCTGTGCTTTGACCAAGTCCACCACCTAAGCCTGTCACAGATACAGTAATTATCTTTTATTTCATATACACAGAAACCTAATACATCAATGTATTGATCTCTCAGACGACCTAATGATGAATAATGCACGGAGCGAGAACAGTACATACCTTGCATTTTGTGCAAACGATTCCTCACTAATGCATTTGCACAGCAAATAAATGTTTCGAATATTCTCGAAGATTGAAGACCGCCATTTCTCTGTAACATCTTTGGAAAATAATGAAGATTACATTGGGTAACAAATAGAGCATTCGTATAGATACATATATACATATATATTACTATACACATATATTTACATTTTAATCTAGACTAAGTTATTATTTTTTAATGTAAAGAAAAAGAGAACTTTAGTGCGAGTAGGATTCGAACCTACATCCCTTCTAATCCAGGAACTGCTCTAACCGCTAAGCCATCGCATTGAACATTGGCCATTCCCAATCTCAACATCACATTTGTCTTTACGACAATTTTATTATGTAGTTTCATTATTGTAGAAACTTATAGGACATTTATAATTTTTACTTAATTTTTATATTTTTTTTATAAATGCAGTCCTTTTTACGCTATTATTAGATGATAAAATCACACATTTTTTTTATTACTAATGATAGCAGGACGATACACCGCCCACCTGATGGTAAGTGGTAACCAGAGTCAACTATACCGAGAGTATTGTCAAGCAGCTGCACACCATTTCGTTTCTCAGATAAGAAATGAAAGATTAAACGGCTATCTTCTGCTACAGCCAAAACACACTCGACGTGCTTCATGACCGGTCACACAGAAGACGGTGGTACCAACCCGTACGGGCCCGATAGCAAGTCAGTACTATCACTTGGTACCCAGTCCTACCACCAGTAATGCAATGGGTGATAATTGCTTTCTTCTCTTAGTCGCCTTGTACGACACCCGCGGGAAAGGATGGGGTGGTGATACTTGTATTCTTAGTCCGTCAGCACACGGACAAAACCGTTTATCTACCAATGGAAAAGCAGAAATATACCCACATTCCAACTCAAACCCTGTCTTCATTCCCTTACCTTTCACTTCCACCTTCTATCCCTTTCACTGGAGAAGTCAACACTTTGATATTACACATCACAGCCTTATTCAAAAATTTACACCGAGCTAAATCATAATTTAACTTAACAACCATTTAACGTACGAAAAATAAGTAACGCATTAATATTTGAACACCAATCATCATCACGGAACTCATTAAAAAAAGTAATTCGCGAAAATAAAATGAAATTTTCATCTGCGGTGCCCGGGGTTCATTATGGACGGGGGGGAACCGGCGAAAATTCGTTTTTCATGTCATACGAAGTCAAAAACAGTCGAAACACAGGGCTATTATTTTTTATGGCGCTGTTACCGACTCACGAATCCCGCCGAATAGTATAAAACAGTTTAATATTGTTATTTATCTTTAATGTTCGTTTTCATAAAGAACTCTTAGCTTTATCATGTTTAATTATCTCTTTCTAAGAGTATTATGAAGCTTGTTGAGATTTTTGTTGTTTTGTTTTATTTTACGGTCTACTTCAAGTTTATTCACCGCCCGTTTATCAAGAAACAAAATGTTTAAAGGTATTTCTACAATAAAGTTTTTAGGCCGTACTTATTCCCCGGCAAGTTGAATAATTGTGGCGTCTTTATATCTGAAACTGACAAAATTTATTCTGAAATATAATATTTATAATTTACCTACCTAAAACTGTTTATGTTAAAGACACAGGACGTCAGCTATTTAATGAATCTATTACCGAGCAGTAAAATTTGTATACAATTACACATATTATGACATGGGACAGAGACGTGGTCTCTGAATGTTGGCCTCGTATCAAGGTTCAAAGTCAATCAGCGGGCATGGAGCGGGCTATGCTTGGTATTTCCCAACGTGATCCGTAATACGGAGATCAGTAGGAGAACGAGAGTGACCGACATAGCCCGCCGGGTTGCCATGCTGAAGTAGCAATGGCAGGCCACATCGCTCGACGAAACGAAAACCGTTGGGGAAGAAAGGTTCTCGAGTGGCGACCACGCATAGGACAGCGCAGTGTAGGACGGCCCCCCACCAGATGGACCGACGATCTGGTCAAAGCTGCGGGGAGCCGTTGAATGCGGTCGGCACAGAACCACTCGTTGCGTTCTCTTGCCAGCAGTGGACGTTGAAAGGCTGATGGATGGATGGATGACACATTAATCCAAATTGCAGAGGTGTATTGTGTGTCCAGTGAGCCTAACCATGTTACATTCTATGATCGCTAACGTTATAGAAAACTATTAAAATGTATGGGAATTTGACATGTTTAAAGATCATCTATAACGCTAAGTCACGTGACTTAACGTTAGAGATGTAAAATTTTCATACATATTAATAGTTTTCTATAGTGTTAGCGATCATAGAATGTAACTTGGCTAGGCCTCCTGGGCCTCAGATCGGAGATCGAACTCGATGCCATTGTCTTTTCAGCTCTTGGTTTTACTGCTATACTTTAATATAGAATTCCATACAGAGGAATAGGTAGGCTGAGAGTATAATACTCTTTTTTAGTTATGAAAAGGTGTTCCCGCCAGAAGGCAGAACGAGTGAATGAGTGAATGGCGTGTGAACAGCGCCATCATTCGTACGAAGACGGTTGACGTGACACTTTTCTTTGGATATGGATACGCGTGTATGCTTGCTTAGATAACTAATATCGTATAAAAGCACATCGGTTAGATATTAACTCTCTTTCCGTACTCCGTGGATGTTACAAGTAATAGTGTAAATCGTTTTAGTGTGTTTATAATTAGCAATACATTGAGCTCAATTTAAAAAGAAACACCATTACGTGACTGCGATAGCTTAGCGGTCCAGAGCACTTCCACAATTGAATGGAATGCAGGTTCGAATCCTACTTGCAGTAAAGCCCTCATCTTCCATTTTCATTACAAATAATTTGTTCTTAATACTTAGTTTAAGTAATCTTTAATCTGATTTGTTGATAATAATTATAATGCACATCACAAGAAAATAAGTTGACGTGAATTTATGTACCTTGTGTTGTTATAATTAATTCGTAAATCCGCAATATTTTTTATTTTCTGTGTATCGTGCTGTGTCAGCTAACATAATTATGCATCCTATAATTATACGGGCTAACGTTAATTTAAAAGCCTTAAGCCAAATGTGTACGTGCCAAAGAACTTCCGGCCCACCTGTGTGGCGAGGCTTTGTTGTACGGAGGTATGTTAAACAAGCGGTTTTGCTTCGATTCCTGTTATTACTGTGGTTTAGTCATTACAGTAATTTAGGTAAGTACTGTTTATTGAGTTATATTAATAAATATGAAAAAAAATTATGTATAACCATTGTGTCAGAAGACGATAAAGCCCATTTGAATGAATATTAGTAAAAACAACTAATATAGTGTATAGTTAAATGTTTATAAAAAGTTAAATCCTTGCTTGTTCCACCATGAATGGGCCGGCTCAATTGGGGAGGAGCTACCCTCTCACAGAATATCAGTGTGAAACAATACTGTCTAATCCTATTGCTGTGTTTTGTATGATAAGTGAGAGCGCCACCGAATCAAAACCCCTCATTAGCTCCTGTTAATTGCCCTGTCTACTATAAATTAGTATTACTATACCTACACAAGCCTCATTTGCGTATAATATAAAATTTCATCCATCATCAGTGCATATCTTACAGGCACTTCTTATCATCATTTTGATCTGTATTTTAGCACTTGACATGCTCAGCTACTTTAAAGAACAAATTGTTTGTGAATGTGGAACAAGAGAAGTTTTAGTGCGTACGGGATCCGTAGCGCATCCGATACGTGGCGTGAGTCGTAAAGAGAAATGTGATGTGGAGATTTGGAATGACCGTTAGTCAGTGCGATGGCGTAGTGGCTTAGAGCACTTCCCTGGATTGGAAGGGACGCAGGTTCGCATCCCGCTAATAATTTGTTCTTATCATCATTTGCAAAAAAATAGCTAACGTTCTAGGCACTACAATTTGTTTGGAATGAAACGATTACTTTATCGGAATAAAAAGTGGTATCCTATCTAATATTTGTTTAATGAAAGCGTGAAACATGTACCTAACGGTACACCCCGTCGTTCGGGGTAACGAACAGGGTAGTGTGGAGACCTCGCCCAATAAAAAACCCCCCATGTGCCGTCTCTGCCTGTACTGGCAGACCACCGAAGCTGTGTGACTTCAGTGGTCTAGTGGGTTACTCTTTAGAATACTTAAGTACTATAAAGTGTAAGCGTCTATAAAGTGAAGAAGCGTCGCTCTGTAAGTAAGTACTTACTGAACGACGCTTCTTCGTTGGAGGCCTTGCGGGTGGGGGACGTTTTCCGATCTATCCACCCACGATTTTAGTCATCTACCTAATAAAAAAACAATCCAAATCCGCTCTGGGGCTTAGGAGGTTGACGGACAAACTTCTAAACATATTCACAAATTCAAATTCAAATTCAAAAATATCTTTATTTCATAGGCCTATTAAATAGCACTTAAAATCGTCAAGAATACACTAATAATCAACACGAGCGCCTGAGGCGAGTGCATCCGCAATAACAAAGTGGCGATTGCAATCGCCACAAGCGGCCGGATTCCGAAGTAAAGCCTTTCATGAGAAGAACCCGGCAAGAAACTCATGGGCCACTTTTTTAAATTGCCAATTTATTACAATTTAATATAATCTTTATAACTAAAATTACATTATATCATACAAAACAATTTTGAAAATTAATGAACGAGGAGGAGCTCAAGCCCATTTTGTTTTGTCCTCAAGATAATCCGAAACAGTGTAATAATCTTGATTACAAAGTCTAATTTTTATGGCTTTCTTAAACTTATTTAGTGGCATGTTTCGGACATTTTCAGGAATCTTATTGTAAAAGCATATACATTGCCCCATAAAAGATCTACTAATTCTGTGGAGACGAGTACTGTGTGCAATAAGATTGCTTTTGTTCCTAGTATTAATGTGATGAACATCGCTATACTTATCAAAACATCCGATGTTTTTCTTGACACACAATAGATTTTCGTATATAAATTGAGACACAACAGTTAGAATATTCATTTCTTTGAATTTCTGTCTAAGGGAAACTCTCGGGCCCAGATTATAGATTGCACGAACAGCCCTTTTCTGAAGTACAAATATGGAATTTAAATCGGCGGAACATCCCCATAGCAGTATGCCATAGGACATAATACTATGAAAATAACTGAAATAAACTATTCTAGCCGTTTCAACATCAGTCAATAATCTAATTTTTTACCGCATATGCCGCTGAGCTTAACCTACCTGACAATTTTTTAATATGGGGGCCCCATTGGAGTTTGTTATCTATAGTGATACCTAGGAAAACCGTGGACACCACAAGGTCCAGTTTAACGCCATTCAATTGTACATTGGTTTCTACATGCCTTACATTGGGTGTAGTAAATTTTATACATTTAGTTTTATTTTCACTTAAATCTAGGTTATTAGTATTGAACCAATGAACAACTTTAGATAGTGCCTTGTTCACATCGTCATAATTAAGCAGTTGCCTTCTTAGTTTAAATAATAAAGATGTATCATCTGCGAACAAAATAATACTTCGATTATCTCCTACGTAGTAACAAACACAAAACAAACTTTCATATTTAAAATATTATAGTAAAATATTTATAAATTTTAACTTCAGCAACTTTAAGCAAATCCCTATATTTGCTTAAAGTTGCTGAAGTTAAAATTTTGTTATTTAAAATGGCTCAAAAATATTTTTGTTTGCTGAGACCGGTACTTAACCGCACACATTGTCATTCCGGGCAACGAGAATGGGGGCTTCCACTAACTGTGTGCCATTTGTCTACCTATATTGGCGGACCAGTGGAATTATTTGACAGTACATAGGCTTCCTGACTGAACACCCAAAATTTACACTAAAAATTAACATCCATCCATCAGCCTTTCGACAACCACCGCTGGACATAGGCCTCCCCAAGACAACGCCACAACATGTGTTTCGCTCATATGGGGGATAGTGCCGTAATCGTCACGCTTGCCAGGCGGGTTGGCGATCGCAATGGATGTTGTTAATACTCGAGGAAGTGCTGCTGCCCACCGAAATTCCCTCAGTCGGCTTTTACGACTCCCATGGGTAGAGAGGGGTGGGACAATTCTAAAGCCGGTTCCATACGGCAAAATCTACACACCTTACCTTAATATAATATATAGGTATTAGTATTATTAATTAATTTTAACACTAGGAATTTAGTTTCCGATTTCGTCTACATGGACAATATAATATAAATACTACTTTACGTTATAATATTTAACTACACGCAAAAATGGTCCGTTCAAATTTCGAGATCGGTTGTACTCAACCGATGCGTTGCGTTGCGGTGTGAGAGCATAACAAACAATCAAACGCGTTAACACATTATTTATACATTATAATAAAATTGTAATAGCCTGATGCCTGTAAATTGCAGAAATTGAAGAAAAACTAATATTTATTAGAGGAACAGAATCCAAAACAACAATTATCACATTATTTTCCCTTCTGCCTGTTTCTATTATGCGTACACATATCACGCAAAAATTTCTGAACAGATTTTGGTGATGACTAAGAATACAAGTGTCACCACCTCATCCTTTCCCGCGCGTGTCGTACAGGCGACTAAGGGAAGAAAGCAATTATCACCCATTGCAGTAGGACCCGATAGCAAGTTAGAGTACTCACTTGCTATCGGGCCCGAACGGGTTGGTACCACCGTCTTCTGTGCGACCGATCATGAAGCACGTCAGCGTGTTTTGGTAGTAGCAGAAGATAGCCGTTTATTCTTTAATTTCATATTTGAGAAATGAAATTGTGCGCAGCGGCTTGACAATACTCTCGGTATAGTTGAGTCTATAAGCGACGGTTATCATTTACCATCAGGTGCTCGTCTGCGATCTTTAGCAATAAAATATAAATAAACACTAAATGAGCATAAACAAATCACGCCATCCCCCGTCCCCCGTCGTCGTCGTTGTCGTCGTCGTCTTCGTATCGATATATACAATGTAAGTTGCTTAGCTAGATACATTGTTTGATAGCCAACTAACTTCTATTCTAGGCCAGTGGCTATGTTTAGGGTGCTAGAGCACATAATATACATTATAGCTCTTCATTAAATTTTACAACTGGTACATGTTATACCTACTCGCTGCTATATGTATCGGGAA
The DNA here is from genome assembly GCA_948253155.1 of Leucoma salicis. Taxonomy (NCBI): domain Eukaryota; kingdom Metazoa; phylum Arthropoda; class Insecta; order Lepidoptera; family Erebidae; genus Leucoma; species Leucoma salicis. The sequence continues at coordinate 2,198,959 of OX411820.1, read as the reverse complement.
CCTGAGATATAACCTAAAAAATGCACGGCTAATATACTCGTAGACTTTCAAAGGTATTATTAGAAATATAAAAGTAGGTAGATATGTATATTTACAAACTTATTCGTATAACAATATGTGTAAAAACAAAGGAAATTCAAACCTTTGTTCTCAAGCTTTCAAATGCGCATAAAATGTCTGTAACGTTATCATTTTTAGTATTAATTTATTCTTGTAACATTTGAATTATTACGTTTTTACCGTTCCTTGACGTGTCCAGATATATTTTATTGCATTATACTAATGAATTATATATGTATAATTTGACGAAACAATGAAATTGAGTAATTGTTTTGCATAAATGCATAAATTTTGCCATGAAAAGGTCCTCGTTATAAGCGGATTATACGCAAAAAAAACATGCTTTTTATTGTATTTTAAATTAGACATAATTAAAAGCAGTTATCATGCGTGCTTTATGCAGATTCTTTTTGAAACAGAGCTGCGTAATTAGGTAGGTATGGTTGTTCTGATATATATACTTGGTAGCATTATTGATATGTTTTTACAGATTTACCACGATACTTTTAGCACGATTTTTGTCTTGGTGAGAATCTTGCTTGTCCTAGAAGAATAGGCTAGTTTGACCAAGGAAGTACGTCGCAGAAGCTTACCATGAAATAACAGCAGTATTTCATATGGAAACCTCTATTCCTCTCCTTATTATCTCTTCTCTCTATATTTTTGAAGTAAAACTTCCTTAGGCGCGACTAGGGAGTAACTCAGATATTTTTTCTGACGGAAGTAACGCTTAGCTTTTTTTTTCCGTCAACGCCAAAGATGTTTTACTTCAATTGCGCGTTATTAGGTTACACGCACACACTTTTTTTCTTGGCATTGGCGACACGCGGGTGATACCTCTGGTGTTGTTAGTGTCTATAGGCTACGGTAACCGCTTACCATCAGGTGGGCTGTATGCGTGGTGTCATCCGCGTAGTATAATAAATACATGGATCAATCAGGCTGCCGTGTATAACAGAAAATATGAGAAGTAATTGCTTTGAGACGTGTAATATATGTATAGAGATGGAAGACGTGCACTGAAAAATATTAACAATTAATATAGATGAAGTGGAGGTACTGCGTAAAATATGATATATGTGTAAAAGTAACGAACGATAAGGAAGTATTTAGATATTTTTATATATTATTATTTTTAACATTCGCCATGCTTAGCACTATACATTAAACACAAAGTGGAAAATGTGAAATCGAAAATAACAGTCACGAGCAGGATTTGAACCTGCATCTCCTGGATACCGTCCAGATGCTTTGCCAATTCAGCCATCGTGACAATTGCTCCTGACTGCTAATTTCGATAACACATTCATACTTAACGTCTTTGGGTGACGCCTGCGCCATCTGTCGGAAGTATTTTCATACATTATACCGACCAGGTAAACTTAATTTTACAATTAAGATTTTTACCTAATAATGACGGATACCGAGATAAGAAAGTATGCAAAAATAGGAGAAAGAAGGAGATGGTAGTGTTGGGTACTAAGTAGAAATACTCACTTGTATTCAGGCTGGTACCACCGACTGCCATGTGACCGAACATGAAGCACCTCGGCGCTCAAACCGTTCCACAAAATAAAATGATGGGCAGCAACTTTTTTTTTATTTATTTTTTTATTGCATGTAGTGGCAGACGAGCCACGGTCCATCTGATGGTAAATGGTAACCGTTGCCCATGGACTCGACTATACCGAGAGTATTGTCAAGCCGCTGCTTACCAATTCATTTCACAGATGAAATGAAATATAAACGGCTATCTCCTGCTACAGCCAAAACGCAACGATGTGCTTCATGGCCGGTTACACGGGAGATGGTGGTACCAACCCGCTTGGGCCGGATACCAAGTGAGTACTCCCACTTGGTACCCAGCCCTACCACCAGTCATGCAATGGATGATAATTGCTTACTTCCCTTAGTCGCCTCATACGACACCCGTGGGAAAGAATGGGGGGGTGACACTTGTATTCTTAATTCGTCACCACACGGATAAAACTTAACCATATTCTTAGTATTATTGGTCCATAAGTGAATGTTACCACTTACCATCAGGTGCGCTCGTTTGCCGTCATAAGAAATAAAGAAACACGATTCAAAGTCCAAATGACCAAAACATAGCAGGAACAAAAAAATATCCCACAAAATCTACGTCAGCTAATTGATAATAATATATTCCATCATGAAACTGAGCCTGCAAATTAATTTTGAAGAAACATTTATTCTGATAAAATTTTAAAAACCCTTTGATCGGCATCCCTTCATATTTTTAGTGCCTTGGCTAAGAGGGGTTAATTAATTGCTCATTATAGCCTTCAGAGCGGTTACCATGGCAACGGGGATTAGGCTTAAAAGGGTATAAAATATACCCTTCTTGAATTTACGTTAAGTGTAGCAGATAATTCAGGATATTGTAAAATGTTTTGTGATAAATCCAAATAATAACGTTTTTCTTTTCTGGTGTAATCTTCTTGATTTACTCAAATTATACAACATCCAAAGATCAAGTTTACAATATTTATATTATAAAGCTATAACAAAGCTGTGTCTGCATATAAAAGATATTAAAAAAAAATGCTGTTGTTATTTATTTTTAATAAACTTTATGTGTAAATTACAGTGGGGGGTTAATGCCTAAGGGGTTCTCCACTAGCCAAACAAAGCGTAATACAGATATAGAATGTAGATGCATTTTCAGAAGAAAGAGATTACGAAATTTTTGATATATCTATAAAATACGGCAAAGATACACATTAATAGTACTATATAACATACATTAACTGCCTCGGTGGTGTGGTAGTGTATGCGACTACTAATCATGAGGTCTCGGGTTCGATCCCTGGGTCAGGCAATGTTATTGAGCTTTTTCTTAAAGAAGAAAAATTCTCAGTAGCATTCCGGAGTTTGGAAATGTGCCCCGTAGACGTCAATAGGCTCGCCCCCTATTACGTGGGACTTAAACATAGCTGGCGAATCGTGGTTGTGTAATACACCTCTGCCTACCCCTTCGGGGAATACAGGCGTGATGCTATGTTTTGTGTACATACAAAAGAAATAAAAAACATCCCGTCTTTCTCACGCTACGGTTCTTCATGACTGGTTCAAAATAATAGCATTATCTAACAAACACTCATTACATTAAACTCAAAATATCTCAGCCAAAAAACTTATGAATTATGCAAAAGAGATTCATCTCGGAGTAATAAATTTATAAGGACCCCGTTAAAATCTGGTAGAATGTTATCAATTTCATGGAAACTTTAATACTTTATAGTCTTTGCGAACTTTATGCTAATAGCAAATAGCTCAAGTTTAAGTTAACCCCGGCTTAAGTAAAACAAAGTGCTTTTGACTCGGAAACTTTGAACGCGAAAAAATGCAATGTATACGGATATCTAGAGTCTCGGACTGGCTCGCTGTTCTTAACATTCATTTAAAATTAAAATTCTAAGATACTTCTGCATTTTTGCTAACTAAATGCCACTCTTATGAAAAATTGCGCGAACCTATTTCTATAAAGGAGAATGCTGATTTTTCTATGAGAGTTGGGCTATTGTTGAGTCTTAACCAAATTAATTGTAGATTATTGTAAATGTACTCAGGGTCTTTAAATAAAAATATCATTGAGATATCTGATGGGAGTTTAGAGAAATCAATTTTTAGTATAAAGGTTATATATTATGCGTTGAAATCCATATCTTTTATTCTATTATAGTATAAAATGTAGTATCAACAGTATTTTAGAGTACCTATGAAAGAAATATAGATAGGATATAATGCTACGGCTAACTACTCTGGATTTAGATTATATTCTAAGAGTCCTGGTCTTAGTACCACTAAAAAGTCTATCTCACACGACGTCACGCTTTTTTTTTTAATTACTCAATGGAGAATTTGCTGTACTCAACGTTAAAGTATACACTGAACAATAATAAAAAAACCACTGCTTTTCTACAAATGAAGCAATCAACACATAAACGTACCTACATAACACGACAAATGTCAAATCATGTTAAATTGTCAATCAAATTCAAATCAATAAGGGTTGCTAGTAAAATAACAATATATATCCTAATCCCGCCAATAAAGGCGGAGAGACGGCACACGGCGGGTTTCTTTAGTGGGTGAGGGCCCCACACTACCCTGTTCGTTGTTAGGAACATTTTATCCCGCTTTAACAAAAAAAAAAGGGTAGTAAGGGTAGGGTTTGGGCCTGCGGCGCTCTCACTCATAACTGTACCTAACGTTGTTCCACGCTGATCTCTTCTGTGAGACGGTGGTACTACCTTTTTTTAATTTTAGGTGGGCAAAAATGTCCTACCGCACACCCCGCTGCCCGGGGAGACAACGGGGTGAATGGGGCTCTCACCCACTAAAAACCCACCGTGCGCCTACACCCGCCCTTGCTACGGCGGATCACGGGTACCGCGTCGTTACGACCGCGATCCGCAGGCGGCAGCCCCTACGGGCACCCTCTCTTGAGCGACGCCTCGCGCACTTGGGCGTCGCACCTTCGCGGTAGGCTTCCGCGGACGGCAGGGTACTCCCCGACCCCACCGTCCGCAGCCTCGGCTAGGGCGGCATAAGGCGCAAGTAAGCGCGCGCACGCCGCCCCTCGCGCCGGCGGCGAATCGGGTCCGCGAAGGAGGATTCCTCACGGGCCCTCTCCGCCACCTCCTTCCGCGAGATGACAGCCTCGCAGAAGGCGGCGACCGCGGTCCAGGCCCTGTCACTGCCAACCATCGCTCGCGCAACGGCCGGCAGCGACAGGTCCACGCCTATGACTGCAACGAGTTCCCGGCGCTGCACATCCCATGCCGGGCACGACTCGAGCGTGTGCTGCGCCGAGTCCTCGTCGCAGTCGCAGTGGTGACAGCCTGGGGTCGTCTCCCTCCTTGCGATCGTGTGCAGGTATTTGCCGAAGCAACCATGCCCCGACAAAACCTGCACCAACCGGAAGGTGAGGATCCCGTGCTGCCGCCCTGCCCATTCTTCCAAGATCGGCCGGAGCGCCCCCACGGTCCAGAGACCGGCTCGGGGCGTCTCCAGCCGAGACTTCCACTTTAGGACGGTGGCGCGGCGGGCATCTTCCCGCCACGATGACATTACGCTCGGCGAGGGGCGGCTGCCCCCCGCCCGCGCCGTCGACGCCCGCCGATAGACGTCGGCGAGCACCTCCGCCTCCAGATCCCACGGGGGGGTTCCGGCCAAACGGTGGTACTACCTCGATCGAGCCGGCTTATTAATGCTGAGACAAGCAATTCTTTATCACTAATATTTTATAAATGTGCAATTATCAGATACAATTACAAGTAAAATCTACTCTTAAGACTTAGGACTTAGGACTTAATATCACAGATAATTTAGGCTTTGATACCTAAATCCCAAGCAAATGGTTATGGGTTCGATTCCCATAGGTACAGGACAATTCTTTATTTTGAGTCTGGGTATACTTTCACTTTTTAATACTATGACTTTAAGTGGGAAGTAAGCAATTATCATCCATTGCATGACTGGTGGTAGGGCTGGGTACCTAGTGGGAGTACTCACTTGGTATCGGGCCCGAGCGGGTTAGTACTACCATCTCCCGTATGACCAGCCATGAAGCACATCGTTGCGTTTTGGCTGTAGCAGGAGATAGCCGTTTATACTTTCATATCATATCAGTGAAATAAAATGGTGAGCAGCGGCTTGACAATACTCTCGGTATAGTTGAATCCATGAGCGACGGTTACCATTTATCATCAGATGGGCCGTGGCTCGTCTGCCACTACATGCAATAAAAAATAAATAAAAAAAAGATTGTCAAATAAGTATACCCACCCGATGGTAAGCTGTTATCGTAGTATATAGAGGCTAGTAACACCAGAGGCAGGTCATGCGTCACTACCTTCAAAGTAAGGAATATGAGTTGGAGAGGAAAGATAGCAAAGAGAGGATGATGATGGGGTTTAGGCTTTTGCCAGCCTCGCTAAAGTCCCTCTCGACACAGGGATTATTTGTCATTCAGATATAAATTTGTACACATTTTTGATCTGTATTTTAGCACTTGAAAACTCAGCTACTTTAATGGCTCTTACACACTGTCGACTAGTCGCCGGCGACTCGGTCCCGCGGCGACCAAAACATAGGCAACTAGGGCCAGGAGACTAAGCTGAGCGATCGGCGTAAATCGCTGTACGTATCAGTACTTTGGTGACATGGTCTTTACGATAGTTGCTCGCAGTCCGAATGATTCCATTTGAGGCCATGCTCCTATTGGTTGCCGGCGACTGGTAGTCGCTCGTGCATTGCCACTACGCGGTGAGTCGTCCAGTCGCCCGGTTGATCAACAATCAAGTGCGTGAACTTCTATTTAAACTATAGTAAGTCACAGTCGCCAGCGACCGAGTTGCTGGCGACTAGTCGATAGTGCGTAATAGCTCTAATGGCTCTAAAGAATAAATTTATTATGAAAGTGGAAATATGAAAGGTATAAATTTTAATTGCAAAATTAAACTTACTATATTGGAATAAAATGTATGTAAACGCCTGCGATACGTGGTGTAGGTCTTAAAAACATCTAAAACAAATGTGAACTGGAGATTGGGTGTCATCAATAGGTGACTGCGATAGCTTAGCAGTCCAGAAAACTTCCCCGGATTGGATGGGACGCAGGTTAGAATCCTGTTCGCAGTAAAGCTTTCTTTTTTACACTTTCACATATCATTTGTTCTCTTTAAATTGTATACAATTCTTTCTAGAGTATGAAATATTGCGAGGAACAAAAGCATTGAAAGATTTCTCAAAATCCACAACAGCGTTCAACTTGTCAGCTTCAAACATACAGAGTCCCTGGAGCGTTGAAACATCTCGAACTAAGCTCGAAAGCTTGCTCGCTTCGGTCAGGAATCGAACCAGGAACTTGTACCTCCCATGGGCATTCCGCTGCTTTCTTACGTCTATTTTATTTTATTTTAACGGAACAACGACAAACTAAATAAACTGAGTTTTATTGGTATTTTTACTGGTGAAAGAAATTGAGACATTCACATTCTTTTACGCGAAATGCAGAATGCAGTTTTTTCTTTTCTTTTTTTTTTTTATTGCGTGTAGTGGCAGACGAGCCATGGTCCATCTGATGATAAATGGTAACCGTCGCCCATGGACTCGACTATACCGAGATTATTGTCAAGCCACTGCTCGCCAATTCATTTCACAGATATGAAATGAAATATAAAATATAAACGGCTATCTCCTGCAACGATGTGCTTCATGGCCGGTCACACGTGAGATGGTGGTACCAACCCGCTCGGGCCCGATACCAAGTGAGTACTCCCACCCGGTACCCAGCCCTACCACCAGTCATGCAATGGATGACAATTGCTTACTTCCCTTAGTCGCCTCATACGACACCCGTGGGAAATAATGAGGGTGGTGACAGTTGTATTCTTAGTCCGTCACCACACGGACAGAAACAATTTGACTGCACAGGGCCCGTATAACTTAATCAAAGAAACTCACTACATCATATCGACATCGTATCGTCTTGCTTGTGATTGGTAGAGAAACCGTAGCGTGACACACATCACGCCAAACGGGTTTTTGTGATATTTGTTTGATAGCGCTTGATTAGACTTATTAACTGGTATACCTACTTTTGCTTGTTGCAGAGCCGCGGGAATAGGAAAATTGAACACGCAATAAGTGATACGCAAATAGTGGTAGAAGAAGATACCACCTTCTCACAGAAGAACAGTGTCAAAAACAACGGTACGTACTCTTGCTGTTGAGTTTTGTATGATAAGTGAGAGTGCCGGAGCCCTAAATCCCCTCCCTATCCTCTCCGATTATCCTTAATATCCTCTTTTTATTATGCTTCGTATCGTATCCTTAGTGTCTTTCCTATCATCTTCTTGTTATTGTTCCTCTGCACCTCCTATACCTTTCCTTGGAGAAATCGACGCGTGAGTGATACCTCTGGTGATGCTGCTTACCATCAGGTGCTCCGTATCTTAGTTTTCCACCCACGTAGTAAAAAATGATGAAATACGTACGTCTACATAATCTTGATATTCAAGTGACTCTATAAAATCCTCCCTCGCAATTAATAACTCCAGACAATAAACGAAGAAAAAATATTCAACTCCTCACACATTACGAAGAACGAGAAAACAAATAAAGAAACAAAAACAAGAACAATAAAAAATAAACACAAAAAAGACGGAAGCTCAGTCTCGGAGACCGGTATTGTGCTATACTCATATTCAAGAAAATATGACACCAGTTCCGTCGGGTCCATTGTATAAGGTTTTCAGTGAACAAGTGGCTTGCTTTGATGATACACACACATACAAATATCAAGAAGTGACACAAGAGAATCTGTTGCACACACACAATGATAATCCATATTACTTAAAATGTGTATGAATTTGTTTGTTTCGCCTTCCGCCGTAATTAGTTTATCGGTCCTCGTGAAATTTTATATATTTCATGTTACGCAATTCAGAAAAGGATGGGCTACTTAAACTAAATCGATGCAAACAATACCGCGAGCAAAACTCAGTTCACCAATACAGGAACATTCGTGTTATCGCATTGGTCTCGCAAGTAGCGAGTGTTCGAATGAGTTGAAAATTCCGCGCGCATTGAAATTCGCCTCTGGTAATGTGCATTGAGAGTAAAGCGTTCATTTTTATTGCACTTGGCTACTGGATGTAACACCTAAATGTGAGTCATAGTTATGTTTACACTGACAACTTTGAGTTTAATGTTTAATGATATCGTTTCATTGAGTTTTATGATAAGCATTTGAATAATAAGCAATTGTTTTTACTAGACTACGACAAAGCCAAAAGGAAGGGTTATAATTTTAGCAATCTATGTATATTTGTATTTATGAATGAGGTTGAAAAATTTTAAAAATACAAGGCTCGTTTAGTAAATAGAAAATATGGAATTAACAACAGTTGAAAAATTTAAAAAATCTTTATTGGTAATATTATGTATGGGAATTGCCTTTTTGGATTATGGGACTGACAGCAGACGACAAAATGATACCAACTGACATTCTTTTAAATTCATTTGAATTACACGCAAGTTTCATAAAGGCGTACCTATTATATTATTCATAAATTAGAAGCGTAGGGAAATTCCTACGGCTATGTAAAAACCATCTAAATCTAAACCTTAGACGATACCGATTGAATAGGATTGATATTGATAATCGCTGATAAAAATAAATTGTAGGTGGTACGAAATGCAACGGGTCATCTAGTGCTTTATATACATATACATAAAAATCGTGAAACGAATTCTTCTGCAGCGGTGACTTGAGATAGGCGTATTAACCCAGTACTTACCACTCCATCCAAAACTATTTCTATACTCTAAATGGTAATGTCAAGATATAGAATTAGCATGGTATGTTCCACCTACTGTTCCATTGTAAATGGTAAATTCTATAACAGAATAGTCAACCGTAACAAATTTGACAATGTTACCATCACGGGTACATGTGCAAGTAATTTTCGTAGTATGCTAATCCTTGCCCGACGCGAGCCGTACAATTGATTTATCGTTCGTATCGGGACCTGCAAACATGTTCATATAGCAGGACAGATGGATTTTTATGTTAATGTTATTAAAGCGACGTGCCCTTTTTGTAAATCTCGGAAATTTATATAGTTTGTAATTAGCTTTGTGTTATTGTTATATTTTTAATTAGGTAATAAATAACCTTTGCCCGCAGCTTCGCTGCAGCCAAAAGGTTTTTTTTTCAAATATCTTAAATGTACAGACACAGCTCTGTTACAGTTTTATAATAGTTGGGATACGTTTATGATAGGGGAACTGCCCCCTAGGCAATTTGCATAAGCGTTGTAGAATAGAATAGAATAATCAATGTATTGGATTGACAGTCGGTCACGCTTACGTTGCCGTAGTCTTATGTCAATCTCATACATTGATTATTCTATTCTATTTATTTAAGTTGCTTGCTGTGCTAATAGTATAAACCAATGCGCACAGCAGACCATAATAAAATTAAGTTACAAATATCATACAGTGAACTATTAAATGTATATGAAATAAACATTTAGATTAGCTTAAGTACTTCATAGATTAAAGTACAAATTATAATTTGTGAGAGTAGCCGAGCATGTCAAGTGCTAAAATATAGATCAAAAATACACATATAGATCACAGATGCTTTTATAAAAATATTTTTATTTGTAAATAATAGATCAATGCCTGGTCTCTGAACAATCTTCAACGTTTGTGCAACATAGTTAGGATGGCAGGTCCACTAGTAGCTATATATAAAGGAATAGATAAATAAGCTTTCATATACAGTCATAGGCACTATAGCTTCAAATTTTAACTCACTTAGTGAACCCGAGGGTCCCGATTGCGCTGCATAGTTAACGAAACTATTCGACTAATATTGTAAATGCGAAAGTTTTGCTATTTGTGTGTTTGTTGCGAAGTAATTCCAGCATTTGGACGTGACTAAAATTACTCGAGGTCTTTAGACGAGAGAGAACACTCCGAAGCATTATAATGGAATATTCGTTTGAGACTTATCATGAGTGACCGTTTGTGTTAGCTTAACTTGAATTAAGGAAGTTCCAGAGACGCTGCCGTTCTAAGTTTGGATACTAAATAGGATTTGCAAGTTCGTCCTTATAATTCTACGAATGCAAATTGTGAGTATTTTCTCACAGATATCCGCGGGTTTATTGTTAAACAATTAAGATACATTATTTTACCGCCATTTCTAGTTTTTCTAGTGGTAGACTTGCTTATGGTTACGTTATGCACGAATGGGCCGGCTCGATAGGGGAAGTACCACCCTCTCACATAAGATCAGCGTGTAAAAACAGTAGCTTTTCCTACCATTGTGTTTCATAAGGAGAGTGAGAGCGCTGGAGGCCAAAACCTCCTCCCTATCCTCTCCTTATTAACTTTCTTATACTCTCCTTAGTATCCTACATATCCTCTCCTTATTATTCTTCCTATCCACCTCCTATCCCTTTCTTTGGAGATGGCGATGTGCGAGTGATGCCCTCTGTGTTGCTAGCGTCTAGGGCCGTATGCATGATTGCCACGTAGTATATAAAAACGAATTTTGAGAAATTGTAAGTAAATTATGCAAATACTTTGGAAAATCCAAAAATATACGCCTCATAATCTTCATAATTTCACAATAAAATTGATTATTTGATAAGTAACTAATAATGTATTGGTCTTACTAAGTAGTTTTCAATCAATCACATATTTAACGCTAATTTCATGGTTTTCATATTAGGGTGATCATAGTTCGGAGCGTGCACGTCGCGATCCCTGCCAGCCTGCAATCTACAGGCTGCAATCCGGCTCGAATGCGTACCGCAGTGTGGGTTAGGGCGTGCCCCAGAGGCGACGCGTACCGACCCGCCCCCGTCGGTACGAACAATGGCAGATGCGGCGATGGGGGCCGCCACCCATCACGCCTTGCCCAGTTTGGCGAATCGAGGGGAGCAGAGTGTCGAGTAGGTACGTGGAATGTAAGAGGTGGTGTGGAAGGTAAGTTACACGAGCTGGTAACCGTCATGTCGGACAGACAGCTTGATGTGTAACAGAGACCAAGCGAAAGGGCAGTGACACCTGTGATCTTCCTGGTGGAGGGATAGCTCTGTGGTCTGGTGTACCGCAGAGCGATCGGGCCAGCATGGGAGTGAGGGTGTTGCTGTCCGCTTGCTTGGCCTCAGGTGTGAAAGACTACGGAATATTTGATCCCAGACTTTTATGGGTCCGAATAAAACTAGGTGTCACCAGGGTCTTCATGGTCGAATCTTATGCTCCCGTAGGCTCTTCTGTGGCATTTGATCTAGAGAAATTCTGGGATAATGTTGGGAAGTTCTGGATTTGGCAGAAGCTAGTGAACGTGTGATAGTATGTGGAGACTTGAATGGATGGGTTGGAACCAAGCGTCCAGACTTCGAGGAGGTGCTTGGTTCATTTGGTGATAAGAGAGTGAACGATGCAGGTAGACTCATTGCGGATGTATGTATGGAGAGAAACCTTATTGTATCAAACACATTTTTTCAATATAAGGACATCCATATGTATACATGGAGAAGGAATGAACAGAGAAATATGATATGATCTAATTCTGGTAAACAGTCGCCTCCGAAGTAAAATTCTGGATACAAGGGCCTACAGGAGTCCCACTGTCGACATGGACCACTATCTCGTTATTGCGAGATTTAGTGGTCTGTTCAGAAAGTGGAGACACTGGCGAGAGCGTGTCCACTTCGGAGGGCTTGAAAGAATAAAGATTGAAAAGTTGAAAAAAGAGAGTGTAAGGGCAAAGTATGCAGAGGGTGTCCGTGAACGGCTGACAATGGCAAGTCAGCCGGAATTTGACATGGGAGAATGCTGGAGAGTATTGAAAGAAAGTATGGTAGATACAGCGAAAGAAGTATGTGGATGCTCAAAGAAGCATAGGAAAGTGAAAGGTGATGCATGGCGAGATACGGAAGTAGCAGCTTCCGTAGACCAAAATAAGAAAGCGTGGCTGGACTATGTATCTTCTTTGAACCTGAGTGCAAGTATGAAAGAACAGAAGAAAGAAATATACCGGCAACGTAAGAATGACACCACAGCCTTAGTGAAAGAGAAGCGTGATAGAGCAAATATGATTGCAGAAGAAAGGCTGACCAAAAACTTCGAGAGCAACACCAAACTTTTCTGGAGGGAGGTGAAGAAATCTCGGAGCGGTTGGTCAGCTTTCAGAATGAATAAAATAAGATCTAAAGGTGGAGACATTCTTACGCAAACACAAGATGTGTTAAGCCGATGGAGATATGTATGCGGATGTTCAGGGTGATGCCGGTGCCATATGTGGTCTAACAGATCAGCATTCGGTACCGGCATCCTCTGATGACATTAGTATGGATAAAGTTGAATGGGCGATTATAAGTTTGAAAAATGGTAAGGCAGCGGGTATTGATATGGTGTCTGCTGAGATGATCAAGCTTGGAGGCTCATGTGTCTGGGAATTCTTTCTGACGCTTGTCAATTTATGTTGGAGCTCAGGAATGGTTCCCAAGGACTGAAGAAGCGCAGTCATCGTGCCCTTGTTTAAAAACAAGGGTTCACGTTATGACTGTTCAAACTACAGAGCCATAAGCTTGACCAGTTTGGCAGCCAAAGTGTATGGTAAGATTATTGAAAGGAGAATGAGGATGGTGTCTGATGAATTTTTGTGTGAGGCACAAGGAGGTTTCAGGTGTGGAAGGGGATGCATGGATCAAGTGTTTTCTCTGCGCAACATTGTGGAGAAGCATCTGGCTATAGGCCAGAGGGTTTTCTGCAGTTTTGTGGATTTGGAGAAAGCATTTGACACGGTTGTACGAAAGGAACTTTGGGACATTTTGCCGGAATATGGTATTAACCGTAGACTGCTACAAGCGGTGCAGTCCAGCTACATGGACTGCAGAGCTTGTGTGCGGCTGGATGATGGAATGTCACCCTGGTTTGATATCAATATCGGCGTTAAACAAGGCTGCATTCTATCAGCCAGACTGTTTATCATATATCTGGATAAATGTCTACAAAGGTTGAATGAAATGAATGTGGGAGTTCAGATGGGCGACTCAGCGGTTAGATCTCTGCTATATGCAGACGATGCGGTTTTATTAGCGCAGTCCACGGCTGACCTGCAAACCCTAGTCGACGTAATGGCAGAAGATTGTAAAGAAAAGAAAAGGGGCCTACGCGTGAATGTGAGCAAGACCAAAATAATGGTTTTTGAAAGAGAAGAAGCCAGAACAGATGTTAGAGTAGCAATAGGAAATGGTGTGCTAGAACAAGTGGATGAATTTGTATATCTTGGGTGTGGATTCAGTTGGGATGGAACGTACACCACTGACGTAGAGAGAAGAGTGAATGCGGGAAATAAAGTGAACGGAGCATTGGGACAACTTCTCGGCACGTGTCGCAATACACAACGCAGTGCTTGTCCCAACGTTATTGTATGGAAGCGAGAGTTGGGTATGCAAAAAGGAGCATGAGAGTAAAATCAATGCGGTCGAAATGTGATCTCTGCGGAGAATCTGTGGAGTGAGGCTGACTGACCGCATTCGTAACGATGACGTGAGAGCGAGTAGGTATGAAAGAGAGTATTGGTGTAAAGATGCGAAAGGGAATGCTCCGATGGTTCGGACATGTGGAAAGAATGTCGGACGAGCGACTGGTTAAGAACATATACAATGCGAAAGTGGAAGGATGTAGGTACAGGGGGAGACCGAGACTCACCTACCTAGACCAAATCGGTCATGTATTGAAGAAAGGTGGAGTCAGGAGTCTCCGAAACCGGCGAGCGTGTATGAAGAGAGTTATGAATGTTGAGGAAACGAGAGATGTATGCAAGAATAGAACCTCTTGGCACTCTGTTCTCTTTGCCTACCCCGCAAGGGAAATGGCGTGATGATAAGTAAGTAAGTATGTGATAAGTAAGTAAGTATGTCTTATACGCCATCTAGCGCTAATTTTAAGAAGTAATTCTATGTTGGTCTATAGAAATAGTTCTCACACTTCTCACGAAATAAGGATAGCGCTGGTTTTAGTGTCGAATCCAGCGTAAATATTCACATTTTTTTTTGTTTTTGTTAATAACAAATTAAACTACATCGAATTAGACCGTGAAAAGTGACTTTTTGTAGTTGTGCTGAATTGTAAAAGAAAAAAATACTCAATTAATAAAGTATTTCGGTCGTTATCGTGTTAACAATGTATGTTATTATACCGGATTGGAAAAGACGCGGGTTCGTATCCCGCTCCTACTAAAAATCTCTTTTTCCTTATCCACAAATAATTTTTACACTTAAGACTAAATTAAAGTAATTCTGAAATAAAACACTATTTACAATAATTTTACACAAATACAATTTATTTAGGTGGCAGAAACTTGCTTGATCGAGGAAATACCATCCTTTCACAGAAGATGCGTGAATCAACAGTAGGTACTTCTACACTTGTGTTTCGTATGGTGAGTTAGAGTACCCGAGGCTCCATCTTATCTTACATCCTCTCGTTATTAGCTTTCCACTTCCCTTCCTATCCCTTTTCTTGGAGTAGAAGAATGGTAAACGGTAATTTGTTCCTAAGTGGTAAAGTTTTTGCGAAGTCTATGTACACCTTCAAAATATCATAATTGTAAATATGGATGCTGGTAAGGTATTTCGATTCCTGACTATGTGAATAATGACGAATGATGGCAGACGGTATAAACGAAGTATCTACCATATATAGATTGCCGTTCGTCATCCTGTCTGATTATGGAAATGATGTGAAATAAATAAATCGTGAAAATTTTCCAACGCAATCTTTCTCGGTCTTTCTTCATTTTGCTGAGTAAAAAAATACTGTGTAATGTCTATGTCCATAGTAGCCATAAACAGTACATTATGAAAAACATAATTATGTCAGTACATTGTCAACTTATTGCATTGCTTGTCCCAGCCCATCCGTAGATACTCCTACTGGTGTGTTTCGGATGGTGACCCATTATTATCCATCCTCTCCAACATCTATCTCTTTCCTTAGAGTTGGTAACTCGCGATTTATACGTCTGGTGTTGCTAGAGTCTAATAGGTTACTATAACCGCTTACCATTAGGTGGACCATATCCTTGATCGCCACATGCGTAGTATAAAAAATAATATTGGCGATGAGGATGGCATTAATTTTCGACTCTTCCTCAAGCCAAGCAATAGTGAATAGATAGAAGCATATAAGCAAATCAAGCAGCTGGTTCAGTGGTAACACCCGAGCTGGCGAAGGTCTCGGGGTTATTTAGGGTGATCTCTTGAACGGGCAACAAGCAACAACACTAGTAGGGGTTGGGAGCAAATGAAACACCAACTACTATTCAATCTCTGCTCCGCTTTCTTCATTCCTCAAAAACATAAACAATATTTTGCTTATATTGTGCTATGATGTAAGGAAACCATAGCGGCATTTAATTCCGACACTAACGCCATCTATCGAGCATCTAGACAACATTAGACGTAAAGATTAATAAGTAATATCGATCGCAAACATTCAGATTACGAGCTGGAATCTCATGAAAGTTAAATTGTCAGGAAGGTTGTTGTTGTCAATTATAAGCCGTGAAGCCTTTTACTTGCATATTTAACAAAAATAGTGTTCTTGATACACAAATACTACAGGTATCAATCGCGTAGATATTTTAAGGTTAAATATACCTTTACTATTTCTCGACGTTTCAAACGTATTGCATTGGCCGTGGTCACGGATTGCCTTAAAAAAGCGTTTTTGTAAAAAAGTGGTTTTGAGGTAATTATTATTTGTATAAACAATATACACAAAAAAAATCCAATAATTAAAGCACAAAGCGCATTAATCTTATCGCGTAATTAATTCTTATAACTCAGTCAGATGACTTTCAGACAACCTTTGAAGTGTCCTTTAATGATTAAAAATACATAAAATTGTGTGGCAATTATTTATAGGTATATTTCCTTTTATACTACAAAAGTCTTAACAAGCTTGCGACCAGCTTGATGGTAAACAGTTACCATAGCCCACAGATCCTGACAAAACCAGGGGCATCAGTTAAGGGTTGTGGGGATGGATAGGAGTTGGATTAGAGAGTAGCCGCTTACTATTGCTTACAACTGTACGCTTTTTTGTCAACTTAGTAATAAGTTTAAAGAAAGGTATCTCTATATTTCCGGAGTTAAAGCAATCAAACGATACCAAAATAAAAAAAAACATATCAAATCAGTTTGCCTGGTCGTTCTATTGTAAACATTATTTTAAACACTATAGAATATTCTAATCAATAGTACTGTCTGTAAATTTCTACCACATAAAGTAAATGGCCACCTAAACATGGTAACACTATACTATGATTATCGATGCGGGCCACACCGAGGTGTTACTGTGCGGTCAATGATTAATTTTGCGGTCATGTATCATGTTGCCACAGTGCCGAACTCAAATAATTTATTAAAACAGGATACCGTTCAGAGGAAACTTTTAGCATATGTAGTTTTTGTCCTCAAACTTTTTGAGAGAGTTGTAGATTAAACAAATTGAGTAAAATTATGAAACAGAAAAGAAATATTACGATTAAATATTACAGGGGACGTCTTCCGGAATGCTGATCCGCAGCTGAGCTATCGTAGCATATTATACTCTTCATCACATATTTTATTTACCGTCTTGGTGCCATACACTGCAGGTAAGTATCATCTACTATCAGGTAGACCCCTAGTTTGTTACGTTCGCCATCGTTATCAAATAAAAACTTGTATAAAATATCAATTTCCCATAACATAAACTGTTGGCTATCATTATCGCGCTAACCTCGGACGTTGGACTAAAATTCTAATTAAATTTGCATAGAAATCGAGCTAGGCTGTTCTTTGGGTGATTATTGCTTAATCCTGATGAACCGGGGGTCAGCGTAGGGCAAAGATTAAAACGTTTGAGCCGCAGATAAGTTATGTTGATTATAAGGCTTTCTCTAATTATGTACACAGATCTGTGTTAATAAAAAATGTATCTTCAAGCCATTTTAATGAAGACGATTATACGAAACTGCTAATGTATGGTATTCTGTAAACTATTTGAAGTAAGTTTGTGATTTGTATTTTTGTTATTTGAAATGATAATGAATTCAAAAATATATGTGATGTGGAATTAGAGATTTGCGAGGAAGTATTTTGGTAGCTGTAGCGGTCTTAAGCGATCGCCGGTTCGGGAAAGATGTGGGTTCAAATTCTGTCCACAGAATCCTCCTTTTTCTGGATGGCTATTCCACATTAATTATTTGATAACATTTGTGTAAAATTATTTATTAGTACTTACCTAATAAATATAATAATAAATAAATATATAATAGCCCATTAGGCCATTTTTAGCAACAGGCCTTTGTGCATACAATTAAATATTATTTTTAAGACAAGTGTTACACAAATAATTATACGGCTAAAAGCCACTGCAGCCAAAAGACGTCTGTCACATCACTCGCACGTTGACGCGGCTACGGCAGGTATGTTAGAGAGGAGGTCAGAAGGTGATAGCAAGGCTGATTGAGGCTTCTTATTCAAAAGGGCCTTCGTCGCTTCAGCCACTGAAAAAAGCACAACAACAGGTATACCTATTATTACTATATGCAATAGCCAAGAGATTGGTGTATCCCAATTCAAGCTGGTCCATTCTTGCTGATATCATCCAACCATCCATCCATCCATCCATCAGCCTTTCAACGTCCACTGCTGGACATAGGCCTCCCCAAGAGAACGCCACAACGAGCGGTTGCGTCATGGGGGATAATTCCGTAATCGCCACGCTTGGCACGCGGGTTGGCGATCACAGTGGATGTTGTTCCCTCAGTCGGCTCTTACGACTCTCGTGGGTAGAGAGGGGTGGGAAAATTCTAAAGCCGGCCCCACACGGCCTATTGCTGATATCAGCAAAACTAATATTTTTATTTAGCGTTGATGTAATTAAAACATCTGTAAAACATCGCAAATATATCAGAAATAATAAAAAAAAATGCAAACAACCTACATCGCAGACAATTTAACAGAAACTACCAACTCGAAAAATATAAAAATTCGAGTAAAAAATCTATATAGCCACCCTGAATCCACTTCTATAAGAGCGCTTCGACCGACCGGATGATACTTTAAAAGCGGAGAATATAAAAAAACAGCCAGGGAAAACATAGATATAAACGGTTGGGCCGCATTTACATACAAATGAGGCTGATGCGAAATTATTTCAGTCACCCGAGTTGGTGCAACGGCAGCTGGAAAAAAGCGGAGTTAAGCACGAGTTCAAATTTATTTAAAGGGTTCTTGATATAATTTCAAGCCGCATAATACTCAATATTTGGGCTCTGGAGTCCATTATTAGGGTTATTACACCGTCATCGTTTCGCTATTCAATCAATTTCGGAGATGGCTTCTTAAAGTGACCGTTGTCACCTATATTTAACTTATAAATCTCACTCCAGTAACCGACAGTTTTCAGACTCGGGGCTGGTAACACATAAGCCAAGCTTTGTGTATCTTAACTGCTGCTCACAGAATACTACTACTTCTCACTCACTAAGCCCTCACAGAAAAATACATTTTAACAGTAGTAATCTACTAAAAGTTTAGTAATCTACGTTAAGTCACTGTGGTATAAATATTACCACCTTTAACTCCAAAGATGAGAATATTTTATTGTTTCATAATTTTAGAGCGTGTTTTTCAGTAGTCGGGTTTTGGTTTTTGAACTATATTTTTTTATTTAAAATCATATTGAGTGTAATTTCTTATATATATTACGTGAGTGGTGAACAAACATACGGGGCCCACCTGGATGGTAAGTGCAGCAGAGCAGCTAGCAACACCAGAGGTATCACTCGCGCGTCGCCATCTCCATGGAAATTAATAGGAGGTGGATAGGGTGGATAATAAGGAGAAGATACGTAGAAAACTAAGGAGAGGATAAGAAGGATAATGAGGAGAGGGTAGGGAGCGGGTTTGGGCCTCCGGCGCTCTTACTCACCATACGCAATACAACGGTAACATTAACTACCGCTGTTACACGTTGATCTTTTGTCAGAGGATGGTACTTCCCCGATCAAGCCACCCCATTCATGTTGGGATAAGCAAAGTTCTACCATTACGTTTCTTGATAAAGTATTTACAGAGCTGCTTTACATTTATTCAGATTTTATGCTTTACATGAACTTACTTAAAATATCGAAACGAAGATAAAAAACTGTGAAAATTTTAGGTCATGACTTTATGTCAACTAGTGGGCGCCACATTGCCTATAACCACGACTAAAACGCTTCCAACGATACCTCATTTGTCAAAATATGATAAGTAGTTTTGTGGAACAAATACATACATGTCAAAATCGTAACACTCCTTTTCTCTTGCCGTAGTTTTTCGCGTTAGCAGAACTGGTTACTTTCCGCTTTTTTCAAATCATTTTTAAATACTTTGACGACTGAATATTATTTCAGACTTTTTTTCAAGATAACGAGTTAATTCTCCTACAACACAAGTAAAAGGGATTATATTTTTAACAATTTACTTCATTCGTCATCTTCACTTCTGTATCTAATTCAACAGATTTACTGAACCCTAAAACTCTGCTCCTTTTTCACAGACCATTTGGTGTGGAAACGGTCACTTCTCTATTTACTGTTTGTTTTGGAAGGACTACTTTATTTCGTATCGATTTTTATTGCTCAATTCAATTTAAAAGGTTTAATTTATTGTATAATCTGAATGCATATTAAGTAAAATTGGGCTATGTGTTCACTGAGATTGCGCGATGTAATTTAAATTAATTTTATTCGGTTATAGTCTCATTGGAAGTAGAGATTACTCTGAAAACCAAAAAAAATCAGTTAATATTCCAGGGTGATCATAGTCCGGAGCGTGCTCGTCGCGTTCCCTGCATGCCTGTAATCCACAGGCTGCAATCCGGTTCGAACGCGTACCGCAGTGCGGGTTAGGGCGTGCCCCAGAGGCGACGCGTACCGACCCGCCCCCGTCTGTACGAACAACGGCAGATGCAGCGATGGGGGCCGCCACCCATCACGCCTCACCCAGTTTGGCGAGTCGAGGGGAGCAGAGTGTCGAGTAGGCACGTAGAATGTAAGAGGTGGTGTGGAAGATGAGTTACACGAGCTGGTAACCGTCATGTCGGATAGACAGCTTGATGTGCTCTGTGTAACAGAGACCAAGCTAAAGGGTAGCGACGCCTGTGATATTCCTGATGGCGGGTTAGCTCTGTGGTCTGATGTACCGCAGAGCGATCGGGCCAGCATGGGAGTGGGGGTGTTGCTTTTCGCTCGCTTGGCCTCAGGTGTGAAAGACTACGGAATGTTTGATCCCAGACTTCTATGGGTCCGAATAAAACTAGGTGTCACCAGTGTCTTCATGGTCACAGCTTATGCTCCTGTAGGCTCTTCGGTGGCATCGGATCTAGAGAAATTCTGGGATAATGTTAGGGAAGTTCTGGATTTGGCAGAAGCTAATGAACGCGTGATCATATGCGGAGACTTGAATGGATGGGTGGGACCAAGCGTCCAGACTTCGAGGACGTGCTTGGTTCATTTGGTGATAAGAGAGTGAATGATGCAGGTAGGCTCATTGCGGATGTATGTATGGAGAGAAACCTTATTGTGTCAAACACATTTTTTAAACATAAGGACATCCATATGTTTACATGGAGAAGGAATGAACAGAGAAGTATGATAGATTTAATTTTGGTAGACAGTCGCCTCCGAAGTAAAATTGTGGATACAAGAGCCTACATGGGTCCCACTGTCGACACGGACCACTATCTCGTTATTGCGAGATTTAGTGGTCTGTTCAGAAAGTGGAAACACTGAACTGAAAAGTTGCAAGAAGAGATTGTAAGAGCAAAGTATGCAGAGGGTGTCCGTGAACGGCTGACAAAGGCAAGTCAGCCGGAATCTGACATGGAAGAATGCTGGAGAGTATTGAAAGAAAGTATGGTAGATACAGCGAAAGAAGTATGTGGATGCTCAAAGAAGCATAGGAAAGTGAAAGGTGATGCATGGTGAGATAAGGAAGTAGCAGCTTACGTAGACCAAAAGAAGAAAGCGTGGCTGGACTA
Source organism: Leucoma salicis (assembly GCA_948253155.1). Classification (NCBI taxonomy): domain Eukaryota; kingdom Metazoa; phylum Arthropoda; class Insecta; order Lepidoptera; family Erebidae; genus Leucoma; species Leucoma salicis. The sequence continues at coordinate 2,177,257 of OX411820.1, read as the reverse complement.
TGTATCTTCTTTGAACCTGAGTGCAAGTATGAAAGAACAGAAGAAAGAAATATACTGGCAACGTAAGAATGACACCAAATCCTTAGTGAAAGAGAAGCGTGATAGGGCAAATATGATTGCAGAAGAAAGGCTGACCAAAAACTTCGAGGGCAACACCAAACTTTTCTGGAGGGAGGTGAAGAAATCTTGGAGTGGTTAATCAGTTTTCAGAATAATTAAAATAAGATCTAAAGGTGGAGATATTCTTACGCAAACACAAGATGTGTTAAGCCGATGTAGTGAATATTTTAGAGATATGTATCCGGATGTTCAGGGTGATGCTGGTACGACATGTGATCTAACAGATCAGCATTCGGCATCCTCTGATGACCTTAGTATGGATGAAGTTGAATGGGCGATTAGAAGTTTGAAAAATGGTAAGGCAGCGGGTATTGATATGGTGTCTGCCGAGATGATCAATCTTGGAGGCTCATGTTTCTGGGAATCCTTCCTGATGCTTCTCAATTTATGTTAGAGCTCAGGAATGGTTCCCAAGGACTGAAGAAGCGCAGTCATCGTGCCCTTGTTTAAAAACAAGGGTTCACGTTATGACTGTGCGAACTACAGAGCCATAAGCTTGACCAGTTTGGCAGCCAAAGTGTATGGTATGATTGTTGAAAGGAGAATGAGGATGGTGTCTGATGAATTTTTGTGTCAGGCACAAGGAGGTTTCAGTAGTGGACGAGGATCAAGTGTTTTCTCTGCGCAACATTGTGGAGAAGCATCTGGCTGTAGGCCAGATGGTTTCCTGCAGTTTTGTGGATTTGGAGAAAGCATTTGACACTGTTGTACGAAAGGAACTTTGGGACATTTTGTCGGAATATGGTATTAGCGGTAGACTGCTACAAGCGGTGCAGTCCAACTACATGGACTGCAGAGCTTGTGTGCGGCTGGATGATGGAATGTCACCCTGGTTTGACGTCAATATCGGCGTTAAACAGGGCTGCGTTCTATCAGCCAGACTGTTTATCATATATCTGGATAAATGTCTACAAAGGTTGAGTGAAATTAATGTGGGGGTTCAGATGGGTGACTTAGTGGTTAACTCGCTGCTATATGCAGACGATGGGGTCCTATTAGCGCAGTCTGCGACTGACCTGCAAACCCTAGTCAACGTAATGGCAGAAGATTGTAAGAAAAGGGGCCTACGTGTGAATGTGAGCAAAACCAAAGTAATGGTTTATGAAAGAAGCCAGAACAGATGTTAGAGTAGCAATAAGAAATGGTGTGCTAGAACAAGTGAATGAATTTTTATATTTTGGACGTGCATTCAGTCGGGATGGAAGGTACACCACTGATGTAGAAAGAAGAGTGAATGCGGGAAATAGAGTGAACGGAGCATCGGGACAACTTCTCGGCAGCCATCACCTCAGCCAGAAGGCACGTGTCGCAATACACAACGCAGTGCTTGTCCCAACGTTATTATATGGAAGCGAGAGTTGGGTATGTAAAAAGAAGCATGAGAGCAAAATGAATGCGGTCGAAATGCGATCTCTGCGGAGAATCTATGGAGTGAGGCTGACTGACCGCATTCGTAACAATGAAGTAAGAGAGCGAGTAGGAGGAGTAGGAAAGAAAGTATTGGTGTAAAGATGCGAAAGGGAATGCTCCGATGGTTCGGACATGTGGATAGAATGCCGGACGAGCGACTGGCTAAGAAGATATACAATGCGAAAGTGGAAGGATGTAGGTACAGGGGGAGACCGAGACTTACCTACCTAGACCAAATTGGTCATGTATTGAAGGAAGGTGGAGTCAGGAGTCTCCGAAACCGGCGAGCGTATATGAAGAGAGTTATGAATGTTGAGGAAGCGAGAGATATATGCAAGAATAGAGACTCTTGGCACTCTGTTCCCTCTGCCTACCCCGCAAGGGAAATGGCGTGATGATAAGTAAGTAAGTAATATTCCACCAGATCTTTCTGACCCATGCGGTTTGACACTTTCACAAGTCGTGGAGTAAATCTCTCAGGGATGCATTATTTAATCATTGTCTGATAATCATTCCTGATCAAATGAGCATTTAATTTCGAAGATTTAGTCAGAGCCAACTGATGCCACGACTTCAAAGAGCGCATTGAAGTCGATACCTTTGTATCAAGAATCCTTGTTTTGATCGAAAAAATCTACATTTACAAAATATTATAAAAAATAATTAAAAAATAAAATAAAATTAAAATTTTCTCAAATAATTCTTTTTTGATTGCTTTTTTTTCTGTGCAGGAAAACATTTTATTATGAACCAGTTTCATCAATATTTTAGCAAATGGATACAGATGAGCAAGTATATGCCAAATGATGCCAACAAGCAAATGTTGACCGAAGTCCAAATTTGTGTATCCCGCAACTATCCCTGTTTCTCTCACCCATAGTTTTGACTTAGTAACAAAATAATGGTTTAATTTTTATTTAATTCTTTCTTACAGTTTTTCTTACTTATTAACAAATGCTGACCCAAACAAACAGGCAAGTGTGCAGGATGCTTATCAGGAATCAGTATCGGGTGGGCCGTTTTAATGGTTGGTTACATGCAAATGGAGTGGTCGGTGGTAAGTTAGCGCCGATTTTGGAATTCATTGCTATTTGGTGACCAGTTGTGAATTTCATGACTATTCATTAAGTGCATTTTTATATTATTTTTTAAGTCAGTTTAAATATAAAATATATTTAAATATTTATATTTGAGATATAAACAAACCTGTCTCAAATATCTTTGTCCGTATTCAATTGCCATTCCGCCCTGTTTCCTGTCGTTAATTAAAAACTAATTCGCAAGACAAAAGCTCATTAATAATGATTATTACACCACATCAAAGTAATAACAACACACACACATACTCGGTTAATGAACTGACATACATAATTTGTGACTTATTGGACAGTTTCTTTGTTTATGTAATTTTGTAGCAGTCTGACGTAATCAAAGCAGCAGGGAGCCGTTGGATGCAGGCAGTGAATAATCGCTCATTGTGGGGAAGCATACGTCCAGCCATGGATGTTAAAAAAATATTAGATGGATGAATTATGGATCTAATGCAATCTGAAATTGTCTAAAGTTAAAACTTTTTTTGGCGCGTTCAGCGTTTGCAGTGGATTAGAAATAATTAAGCAAGTATCACACATTGCATTACTGGTGGTAGGGCCGGGCGCCAACTGGGAGTACTTACCTACTGGTTATCGGGCTCGAGCGGGTTGGTACCACATTTGCTGTGTGTACTATACCGAGAGTATTGACAAGTCGCTGCTCACCATTTCATTTCAGAGATATATATGAAATGAATTAATTTATTAATCACCTGCTACAACCAAAACACACCGATGTGCTTCATGGCCGGTCACACGGAATATGGTGGTACCAACCCGCTCGGGCCTTATAGCAAGTGAGTACTCCCACTAGGTACCCAGCCCTACCACCAGTCATGCAATGGATGATAATTGCTTACTTCCCTTAGTTGCGTCATGCGACACCCGTAGGAAAGAATGGGGTGGTCACACTTGTATTCTTAGTCCGTCTCTCACACTTGAATTATTAACCTAATAATATTTACTAATGAATTACTCCATCTATACCATGAAAATCTGTATGGTAGTTTTTAAGTTTATTACGTTTAGTACGAAACAGGGGGATTGTATTTTTTATAATATGTAGGTATCCAATCCAATTATCGTCCATATTATGTTAATAAAAATATAGAACATACACCATTTCTATTTTTATAAGAGCTGCTACAGACTGGCCACTTTTAGTCGGCCGATAGTTTCATTTAGATGATCCACAAGGAAGTTTACGCGTGTAGAAATTCTTCATAGTATTTAGCAATCGACCAATAGTGTGCTGATAAAATCAGTTGAAACTTATCGCATTACAGCACATGCAATTTATACGTATACATACATACATATAGGATGCGTTTAATACACAATCGTACTAAGAATTATGTGTCTTATGTAATATTAGCCTGGTTTTTAGGTTATTGCTCCCGGTATAGTAGCGGTATAAATGTTTAATCAAACCAAAAAAATATCATCAAATTCAGTTCAGTAGTATAAGCATGTTCTGCAAAAAAAAAACTGAATAAACATAATCTGAGACAAATAATATGAGAGGAGTCCCGTGCCCAATAGTGGGACAGAAAAAGGGTTAACAAAATGATGGGTAGATTACATAATTTCGGGTCCAGAGATGTCCGGTTAATTAATTAAATAATTAATGGATCACCTGGTAGTCTCCCAATATACACAAAGGTTGTAGTAAAAATGAAATCGATTACCACGAAAAAGCAGAATTTCATCAGTCACGAGTTAATATTTTTCGATATTTCCATTAATAATTTACCTTCATAGGAATGAAAAGCCCGACAAATCTATCGGCCGATAAAAATTCTGTTGTCTATAGAGGACGTAAATTTCTACTTAGATAGAAATATAAAAGATAGCAGTTTTGCAGTAAAACGCAATAGACAATAGAATCTGAACAATAAACTCGTAAAATGCATACGGGTGTAATTAAGGTAATTTAAGAAAACATTGCGTTTGAATGCACCTCGCCACACGCGGCGCAAACGCAGACTAAAGGCATATAAAATGGCGCCTCTATGATGTATTCAATACCGTTTTTTTTAATGTACCTAACCAGCCGCCCCATGGTTCGGGGCAACGAATAAGGTACTGTGGGGCCCTCACCCACTAAATAAACCCGCCGTGTGTCCTCTCTTCGCCTGTATTGACAGACTACTGGAACTATGCCATCACGTCATCTCCCCTGCGGGGTAGGCAGAGAGATCAGTGCCAAAATAATTTATTCTTGCATACATGTCTCGCTTCCTCAACATTCATAATTCTCTTCACACACGCTCGCCGATTTAGGAGACCCCTGACTCCACCTTCCTTCAATAAATTACCGATTTGATTTAGGTAAGTGAGTCCTTTTTTTTTTTTTGGCGGGAAAAAATTTACCTAACCGCACACCCCGTTATTCGGGGCAACGATAAGGGTAGTGTGGGGCCCTCACCCACTAAAGAAACCCGCCGTGTGCCGTCTCTCTGCCTTTATTGGCGGGCCACTGGAACTATGTGCGGTTTGTCAGCTTAACTCCACAGATTTTCTGCAGAGATCTTATTTCGACCGCATTGATTTTACTCTCATGCTCCTTTTTGCATACCCAGCTCTCGCTTCCATATAAGTAGGACAAGCACTGCGTTATGTAATGTGACACGTGCCTTCTGGCCGAGGTGGTGGCTGCCGAGAAATTGTCCCAACACTTCATTCACTCTATTTCCCGCATTTACTCTTCTATCTATATCAGCGGTGTACGTTCCATCGCGAATGAATCTACATCCAAGATATACGTATTCATTCACTTGTTCTAGCACACCATTGCCTATTGTTACTCTAACATGTTCTGGCTTCTTCTCTTTCAAAGACCGTTATTTTGGTTTTGTTCACATTCACATGTAGACCCCTATTACAATCTTCTATTATTACGTCGACTAGGGTAAATATGAAATAATTACAATATATTAAATTTATCCTAGTATATTAAAATAAGTAGGTATAGTACTAAATAATACTAGTTTATATTGTAAGATTAACTACCAATAGGAAACAACACAAATCCCTTGATTGCTATGCATCACGCCTGTATTTCCCGAAGGGATAGGCAGAGGTGTATTACACACGCACGGTCACCAACTATTTTTAAAGTCCCACGTAATAGGGGGCGAGCCTATTGCCGAATTATAATTTATCTTTTTACGAAAAAGCTCAATAACACTGCCCGACCTGAAGATCAAAAAGAGACCTCATGATCAACAATCGCTCACACTACCGCTGAACCACCGAGGCAGTCAAGGATAATAATTGATAGAACAATAATTGGTAGTTTTTATTTATTGTAATCATTAAATTATTAATATTTTTTTTGCAATTAGTCAAACAGCACATTTTAGCCTTCTAGATCTTCCTTAAGATAAGGCACCTCGCACATATGATACAAAGGCATTGTAATGATATAAACCGATGCTTTTAGCGCTTGTTGTGCTAATTGCGCAGGATTTCACCCAGATCGAGTCCTTTGATAACTCTTAAAATAAAAGAACTTCGAATAACTCTTTACTGTTGTAACGTAGCCGGATATCTCTTAAAGTTTGTAAGTTGTAAAATTTACTTATTTAAAGATCCTACAGATAAGTAATCTTTGTGAAATTAAACATGTTTATTTAGGTATATGAATATTTTTTTAAAGAACAATATTCCATTCTTCTGTTATGATATAAAACTCGATGGAATATCACTAAAACCTGTGAGAGTGAGATAGTACCCTTGTGATTGGAAACTCGGTGAAACGAAAAAGTGACATTACAAAAAATACAAACACAGTACGTCTATAGATTTTTCCTGCGAGAAAAGAAGATATATATATAACACCACGTCTGAATTCCCCCAGGGGGTAGGCAGAGGTGTATTACACACCCACGATTTGTCAGCTATATTTAATAGGGGGTGACCCTATTGCCGTCTACCAAGCACATATCCAAACTACGGGCTGCTACTGAGAATATTTTTTACGAAAAATCTCAGTAGCATTGCCTGATTCGGGGATCGAACCTGAGACCTCATGTTCAGCAGTCGCTCACACTACCGCTGCACCACAGAGGAAATGACATAAAATATACATTAACAGTATTTTCTATTTTATATTTTTGAATTGTGCACTTCATTGCCATCGTAATCCATAACACACAGTGTTGAGAGGAGATATTGATTTTCTAAACCATTACACTAGCTTGTGTAGGGTATCGATAAAGTTAACAATACGGTGTTTCCTGAATGTCATATAATTATCTTCAAAAGAGATTTAACTATAACAATATTTCACACAAAGGAAAGGATTGGCTGTTTCTCTAGTAGCAGATCTTATCCAGGCATCTTTTTACCAAATTTCATAGTGTATATAGCCTAGAGGTAAAACTAAGGACTATAAGGACATTTATCACTGCTCGATGAAGAAAATGATGAAGGTGAGGAAACCCGCATTCCTGTGAGATTTTCTCAACGGCTTGTGAAGTCTGCCAACCCACACTGTGGGGCAGAAAAAAGGTTGGAAAAAAATGTACCGTTAACATCAGCAGTCGGGTGGTTGCTTGTCCTTGGGCAATTAAACTAGTTATACAAACTATTACAGTAAAACTGAAGAGTTTATTTATACAAACCTCTGAACTACGAGTACTAAGAGAAATAAAAATAATTACAGTTTTGAAGAAAAATATAGGCTAATAAACATTATTCTAAGACTATTATGGACTAACCCAATCACCGCCCTTTCATATATCAAAATTAAAGATATATTGTGATATGAAATGGCACTTTTCTAAAACATTGCAGGTGAAATCGCGATGCTTAGCTAGTATCTCACTTTATAAACAAGACCTATTGCTCCAAATTATTGTATTGAAAATCAATCCATTTGCACTACTGCATTCAATTATGTAAATTAAAAAAGGTGTGTGCAAGAACGTAAACGGTTATTGTACTAATTACCTACATGATTGTTTAAGACCTCGGTGGACAGTGACCTCAGAGGCCTTCGAACTGACTCGAATGTTAATCGAGAGAGGTTTTGAACGAGATTAATAAATCACGAAGGATTGTTTTCCTCAAATGAGTATCTATATATTTGTAATAATGTTTTTAGAATAACAATGTGTTTTTTACGAGAAAATGTGATAAAATTTTATCTGCCATCTGGTGATCTGATTAGAAATATTAACGGTTTTTATATTTACGGCATGTTAAGCTCTCGAAGCACGCGACTTAAATCGAAACGATGTAAGTTGAGATATTTTGAAAAAAAAATAAAGAAATTAATACAAGAGTATCTCATACCATTATAAAGCTGTAACAGAGCTGTGTCTGTACATTTAAGATATTTGAAAAAAAAAAAAACTGAGGTGAGGTATACTCGTATAGGCGTGTGTTGTAAACACAAAAGTGCTTTTTTTAATATTTTAGATTTTTTGTCTGTTGTTTGTTTGTCTGCTTATCAATTTGATCGTTCACGCATCGCCAAAAAACTGCTAAAAGGATTTTAATGCTAGTTTTTTATTTGATAGCTCTCGGGAACCTGAGGTATAACCTTAAAACCAGCTTATGGCTGCGGTAGCGCCGCAGAAAAAAGCTAGTTCATAATAAAGTTGTGAATATTTCCTGGTTGTGCGTACTCTTTGGCGAATATAATGACAAGCGTCGCCGGGATAGTACATGCTGAAAATCAGCGTTATGGTGGCATTATGACATCACAGCACAAGGTGAGCAATTTACCTTTTTCTGCCGCACATGAGAGACGCACATAATGATTGTGATTATTTTTTTTATGATATTTTTTTTATTTTTATTTTTTTTAAGTACTTATGTAATATTTGTCTTTTATGCGGCGCATAATAATAAAGCTTGTTTTTTCTAAAATAGAAAAAAAACAACAATCCTTATTTTTTTTTGTCTGTCTGTCTATTAGAGTACATCTCAGAAATGACTGAACCAATTTAAATCAGATCATAATAATCAGCAAAGGGAGTCGCGGGGGTCTGTTAGTAATCTAACTGCACAGATGGCGGAGTGGTTTAGATACCGGCCTCTCGCCTCGAGTGTTGTGGTTTCGATTCCCACACACGACAACTACTTGTGTGATCCACAAATGGTTGTTCTGAGTCTAGGCGTAGGTACTATGTGTCCGTGAAATTCTGTTTTTTTTTTATTGCATGTAGTGGCAGACGAACCACGGCCCATCTGATGGTAAATGGTAACCGTGGCTCGTGGACTCAACTATACCGAGAATATTGTCAATGCTGCTCACCATTTCATTTCACCGATATGAAATAAAAGAATAAAGGGCTATCTCCTGCTATAGCCAAAACGCAACGATGTGCTTCATGGCCGGTCACACGGGAGATGGTGGTAACAACCCGCTCGGGGCCGATACCAAGTGAGCACTCCCACTCGGCACCTAGCCCCACCACCAGTCATGCAATAGGAGGATAACTGCTTATTCCCCCCACTCGCCTCATACGACACCCATAGGAAAGAATGGGGTGGTGACACTTTTGTTCTTAGTCCGTCACCACACGGACAAAAAAGTCCCCCACGATACAAGGATTATTCCTAAGTGAAGGGTAAGTTGCCTTTAAAAAATCTTAACCATCTTACAAAGATACATAGGTATAGTTATGTGTGTTGTTCTTCACAAATATGACGTACATTTGGCACTATCTAATACTTAACTTTGGCAATAATTTTCTTGCCGTGTATATGGAGTTAAATTAAAAAAAGAACATTTACGGAATTATGGAATCAATTATGCCAATCAATCAATTATAGTCAAATCGATTAAAACAACCTTGTTACTACTAACGTCAATTATCTTCAAGCTAATTCGAGATAAAGATGCAACAATGTTGTGTGCAGATTGTTCTGAAAGAACATGATCAATAAACACATTGGGCTAACGACCCATTTAGATGAGTGCAAGTACGCGTACTGCCCACCTGATGGTAAGCGGTTACCGTAGCCTACAGTCACCAGCAACACCAAAGGCATCAGTAACCTTCGCTATCTCCAAGGAAAGGGATAAGACGAGGAGAGAAAGGATACTAAGGCTATCCTATGGTCAGGGCCTCTGGCACTCTCACACACCATATATAACACTGTTGCTTCACGTTGATTGTGAAAGGATGGTACTTCCCCGATCGAGGCCCAATACTGCTAGGACAAGCAAGGTTCTACCAGATTGGGAACGGCCATCGATCACTGCGATGGCTTAGCGGTCTAGAGTACTTCCCCGGATTGGAAGGGACGCAGGTTCGAATCCCACTCGCAGTTAAATTCTCTTTTTCCACATTCACAAATAATTTGTTCTTTAAAGTAGCTGAGCATGTCAAGTGCTAAAATACAGATCAAAATAATACTTTACAAGATTCACAAACAAGCTGGTCGTGAGCCAGCCGGATGGTAAGTGACACCGTAGTCTGTAGATGCCAGAAACACGAAGGCTATCACTTGCGTGTCGCTTATCCTACACTAATGAAAGATATAGTAGGTGATAAAAAAGTATAAGGAACAAAGAGGGGCCTACAAGACCTGATATTTGAAAAAGGCAGTAGGAATAGAATTGGACGGGAAAGGGCCTGGGGATGTCCAGCAATTGACTGTAATTAACTAATTAAGTTATTGATTGAAGGAATGTAAGCACACACATATAGCATCACGCCTGTATTCCCCGAAGGGCTAGGCAGAGGTGTATTACACACCCACGATTCGCCAGCTATGTTTAAGTCCCACGTAATAGGGGGCGAGCCTATTGACGTCTACCGGGCACATTTCCAAACACCGGGCTGCTACTGAGAATTTTTCTTTTTAGGAAAAAGCTCAATAACATTGCCCGACCCGGAGATCGAACCCGAGACCTCATGATTAGCAGTCGCATACACTACCGCTACACCACCGAGGCAGTTACTATACTAACACAACAGGATATATCTTAAAATAAATAACTCCTTACTCGATACGCGTTTAGAGTTTGCACAGTCTCTTTTGGAACAATACATCAAGTCTTATATATAATGGTCAGTTGTCAAATAGAAATTAGCCAATTGGACCATGAACTACTGTCAGAGGTCTTGAGTTTGAATCCCACCGAAATAATTACAATCAATTTCTTAAACAAATACCCTACACTAAGAATAAGCCCTGAATCAATGGGGACTTATACACACTCACAATAATAGAACATTCATTTGTGAATCACACAATAAATTTTCCCTGTGTGGAAATCGAATCTACAAGATTCAGCACGGTGTCTAAAACACAACGCTATCAGTACAAGATTTTTTTTTATTATTGGTTTAGGGGGAACAATGTTACCAAGCGCATACCTTGTCGTTCAGGGCGGCACACAGGTTAGCCCTCACATATTAAATTAAACCACCGTGCGCCGTCTTTTCGCCTGTATTAAAGGACCATTGGGATTGTGACATTTCTTCAGTGATTATTTATTTATCAGATCACTTTTTTATTTGTAATTGCGACACACCTTTATAACCGAGATTTTAGGGCCCGTCATTACCTCTCTATAAATGAGAACCAATCTTAGTATTTTTATTATATACTAGCTGACCCGGCAAACGTTGTTTTGCCATATGAATTATTTCTAGAGTATGAAAATATTATTACCTATATCTTTTTAATCTCTACTTTTAAAGGCCGTGTGGGGCCGGCTTTAGAATTGTCCCACCCCACTCCACCCATAGGAGTCGTAAGAGCCGACTGAGGGAATACCGGGGGGAGTAGGCAGCAGCACTACCTCGAGTATTAACAACATCCACTGCGATCGCCAACCCGCCTGCCAAGCGTGGCGATTACGGCACTATACCCTCAATTTGGGGAGGCCTATGACCAAGAGTGGACGTCGAAAGGCTGATGGATGGATAGATGGACTTTTAAAATGTATTTGAAAAATTGCGCTCGACGAAACTTGCTATTATGCTGCTCTCAAGCGGAGGAGTTTGGCAAAACCCCATTGATCAGCTGTCGACCGGGATTAAAAAACACAAAATGTTATTAAAAAGTAAGGGTTGATGGTAGGAGGGTACAAATTTTGGACTAAATGTATTTTTTAATGCTACACCATAAAAAATAACCAAATAAACAATTTGTCTGTAGCCTCGTCAATTCGAAGGAATGCGGTGGTGACACTTATATTCTTAGGCCGTCTCATTTATCCTGGTTTCTCTGTACACAATTATAAAGAAAATGTCTATATATTTACTAAATATGTTAGTAGATGCATTGTGTACTTAATTTCTATTAAGTACAATAAAACATAATTAATGCTATATAACGATATAATTATGTGACTTCAAGAACAGATAACAGAATATTTTCCACTGAACAACACTAGTTATACGTACAATAGTATGTATGTGACAAATGGCTGGTATTACAGCTCATGTGCATGACAGCAGACTGCGAGACGCCCCGCAATCGATATTCGATAATTATATTACAATCGTCATTATACAGTATTCGCATCACTAGCAATATGTATTATAGTTCTATTAAATTATTTAATGGGAATTTTATTACATTACAATGCAAAATTCCAAAAGATAGTGGTCTTTTTTCCATTTAACAAACAAACATAGCATCACACCTGTATCCCCTAAGCGGTAGGCAGAGGTGTATTACACACCCACGGTTCGCCAGCTATGTTCAAGGCCCACGTAATAGGGGGCAATCCTATTGCCGTCTACCGGGCACATTTCCAAACTCCGGACTGCTACTGAGAATGTTTCTTTTTACGAAAAGGTCAATAACAAAATTTCTATTAAACAAAGAAATTTTTAACAGCCAAGTGTTCTTTTCACTAGTCATTCCTGTCTCCCTGCTGGCCACAGGTCTCAGAGTGAGTGGAGTTAAAGCCATAGTACGCCAGTGTTGGTAGACTACACCAGCGCCGTCGAGAAAATCTTTCGGAACCTCCAGTAATGGCACTGCCAGTTCCGCCAAATTAAGCGTTAGTTAAATTAGTTTAGTTTAATATTGTAATTTGTGGAGATAAATAAACGTTATATTTAATCTACGGGGTATGCGGTTAGATAATTTTATCCCGCCTACAAAAAATATATCGTTTTATGTTTTACTGCACTGAGCTGTGCTCATTTTTGAATAATTGATGTGTTGAAATTGTGTGTATATTATTCAATATTAATTAATTCAATACATGGCATTCTACGTCTTAATCGATACGATAGTAGAAATTGATGAACTGTCTCTCGTCTCCACGGTGCAGCAGTTCCAGCAGTAGTTTAATTTGAAAGGGTTCAAGGTTTCTTTTTTATTTTATAGTTTCTACCCACGTGGACTCTACGCCACATTTTTTCTATTGAAAAATAGCTATCGCATAGAAGCCCTGCGTTTATTCTGAATAAAAGTAGCCTATGTTCTTCTTGGGCTACAAACTATAAGTAAAATTTCATTATGATTGATTCAGTAATCACATACATGAAAGTTTAAGAATTTTGCTTTTACATATTAGTAAAGATTCTAGTAGACAGATCAGAATGTCAAGTGCCACTTTTGACAACTGATAGTTATGATGATGTTTCCAAGTTCATACTTCTGAATTCCTGTTCCAATTGACTACAAATTATTTCACATATGCTTCGAATATGTTATAATATATCATATAAAATAAAATATATAATTATTTATTTCCATGTATAAGCCACTTCTTGTAGTGAAATTTTCGCTGTCCCAGTAGAAGTATTATTATTCTGTAAGATAAAACAAACATTTTTAATAATATTTATTGTTCACGCTAGAACAAAACTTATGCCACAAATACTTACTACAATTCGGTGTTTTCATGTTCTTCTCGTGACTTTTCTAAATATTTCAGTGATTTTATGCTATATTCCTGTAACTTTGATTCGTTAATTATTTTGTTATTTTATATGATTTTTTAAATATGGGTTACAAAACTATAAATAATATAAGACATATGTATATTGCGTGACAATGTAATATTATGATGACATAAAGCTGATCTGATGATGGAGCTACCTCATCTAGTTTGGACTCGTTTAATTCGTTTTGACGAGCCTCTATATGGCCTTTGATATGTAAACATGTACCTATCATAATATTATTCAACAGCTATACATATGTGATGTGGGTATTAACTCTAAAACGAAAATTCCCTCATACTGGGCTTGGATAGTTAATATGATAATCTCAAGTCTGGATAGTAAAGCATGTTAGCGTAGTGGTAGTTAGTTACAGCAGTTTGATCCGTGTGGTGACGGATTAAGAATACAAGTGTCACCACCCCATTCTTTCCCACGGGTGTCTTATGAGGCGACTAAGGGACGTAAGCAATTATCATCCATTGCATGACTGGTGGTAGGGCTGGGTACCAAGTGGGAGTACTCACTTGGTATCCGGCCCGAGCGGGTTGGTACCACCATCTCCCGTGTGACCGACCATGAAGCACATCGTTGCATTTTGGCTGTAGCAGGAGATAGCCGTTTATATTTCATTTCATCTGTGAAATGAATTGGTGACAATACTCTCGGTATAGTCGAGTCCATGGGCGACGGTTACCATTTACCATCAGATGGACCATAGCTCGTCTGCCACTACACGCAATAAAAAAAAGCAAGATGCTACTGTGGCTCATTTGATGACTAGGTGAAAAAAAAAACATTTCAATCGGTGAGAGAGAGTGCCTGAAGCCCAAGGTTTATCTCATCCTCTCGCCTCCATCTTCTATACCTTTCCCTGAGATTGTCGACGTGCTGGTGACACCATTAATGTAACTAGCGTCGGCAGACCACGGTAACCACTTACCATCAGGCAAGTTTACTTGTTTGTCACCCTTGTTATGTAATAAAAAAGTGCTTCTGGCACACTCATTCGCTTTTTTTTTATTGCTTGTAGTGGCAGACGAGCCACGGCCCATGTGATGGCAAATGGTAACCGTCGCTCATGGACTCAACTATACTGAGAGTATTTTCAATCCGCTGCTTTCCATTTAAACATAGCATCACGACTGTACTCCCCGAAGGGGTAGTAGGCAGAGGTGTATTATACACCCACGACTCGCCAGCTATGAAGTGTTAAGTCCCACATAATAATGGGCGAGCCTATTGACGTCTACCGGGCTCTTCATTTCAACAATATGAAATGAAATAATAAACGGCTATCTCCAGCTATAGGCAAAACGCAACGATGTGCTTCATGGCCACACTGGAGATGGTGGTACCAACCCGCTGGGGCCCAATACCAAGTGAGTACTCCCACTTGGTACCCAGCCCTACCACCAGTCATGCAATGGATGATAATTGCTTACTTCCCTTAGTCGCCTCATACGACACCCTTGGGAAATAATGGGGTGGTGACACTTGTATTCTTAGTCCGTCACCACATGGAAAATTAGTGATACTTTCCTTTCAAAATATATAATTTTAAACTTTATTACATCGTTTAACTAAACAGACTGCCATGCCCACCTAGTTTAAACCGCCTGCTACGTAAGTACTTTCAATAGTAATAATCGCACCTGAGAGTCATGGCCATTGAAGATGGATACTTAAATATATTATGCACAGGTGGTCAGAACGGTACTACGAGCAGGTAATATAATTTAAGAAATTAAAAGCAGCAGTCAGCTTTTATAGAATAATATTTTCGCTAGATTCTGCCCACGTCATTATAAAATAAAGGATCAGGTCAGTTCAGTACATGAACATAAATAATTTATTTAGATATTTTTATATATATTTTTAGCATTTGACATGCTTAGCAACATACATTAAACACAAAGTGAAAAAAGTGAAATCAAAATTATTAGGTAAAATCTTAATTGTAAAATTAAGTTTACCTGGTAAATACTTCCGACAGATGGTGCAGACCTCACCCAAAGACGTTAAGTATGAATGTGTTATCGAGATTAGCAGTCAGGAGCAAGGTTCACGATGGCTGAATTGGCAAAGCATCTGGACGGTATCCAGGAGATGCAGGTTCGAATCCTGCTCGTGACTGTTATTTTCGATTTCACATTCTTCCTCTTCCTATGTAATAGCCATTTTGTGTGTGCGGTTTTAATGTATTTTATTGCAATCCATCCATCCATCAGCCTTTTAACGTCCACTGCTGGACATAGACCTCCCCAAGAATGGGGGATAGTGCCGTAATCGCCACGCTTGGCAGGCAGATTGGTGATCGCAGTTGATGTTGGTAATACTCGAAGGAGTGCTGCTGCCCACTCTCCTGGTATTCCCTCAGTCAGCTCTTACGACTCCCATGGGTGAAGAGGGGTGGGACAATTCTAAAGCTAGCCCCACACGGCATATTATTTCAAGTTTTTACTTTGTTTTAAACAAGGTCAAATAACATAAATAAGTCAACACATTATTTATACTTAGTTATCATCACGCCATCTCCCTTGAAGGGACAGGCAGAGAGAATCAGCCTTCCAGGAATATTGGGCTATGATGGTTTGTGTTGCGGCTTTTATCACGTCTGTCCAACGTGTAGGCGATCGACCTCGTGAGCGCTTGCTTTCAGCCTGCCCCTGGACAACGAGTCTTTCCATGGACTTTTGGTTTCGTGTCTGGTATCTGATCTCCACTAATCAAATAAATCGACAACTGACGTCCTGACTCTGGACTCTGACATCCTGTGACGACTGCCAGGGTTTTATTTGACAGCCACTACTTAATATGAAAACCGAAGACTGAGGAAGTGAGATGACCATAAATAGATATCGCTTTTTAGTCACCCATCTGAATTCCAGCCGAGCGAAAGTTGCTTAACTTTAACAATCGACGTTCTATGACCACTTCTTAACAGGACCGTAATATATCAAGAAAAAACTGCAGCACATATTTCGTTAAAAAGCTTGCAGCTGCTTGGTAGACGCAGAAATTAACGCTTCCCAACATTAATTTAAAAAGACATTATTCTCACCATTTACCATCAATTGCAAGTCAACGTACAACTGCAGACATTCCAACAAGACATTAAACTTTGTCAGCCAATTAATCATGGCGGTTAAATCACAAAATCAATATTTGAGCAGTGGTTTCCGAATGCAGCTGGGTGTTAACTGCATTTTCTTGCCACAGAGTAATGAATAAAATTATTATCTTATGAATTTTTTGTATGTTCATTCGCATTATTATAAAAGAAAGAATTGGCTTCTCTTCTCTTCTTAATTTCAACATAAGCCGCGAGTTTTGCTTGGAGTTTCTCTGATATACTGACATACATATGACATGACAGACATAGCTTGTTTAATTAATACACAGAAATGACTGACCGTGTTTGCCAAAGGACCGTCGGTTAATAGAGCAAAAATATCCTTTAAAAATTTTAAACTGACGCCCATCAGCGCCATTGATCCATTACCAGAAAAATGGGCTATGTGACGTATATTGGAAGAGTCTTATTACACGCAATGGATAGCAATTTAAAATTTTTCTAGTGACAGAGCCTTGTTTATCTTTTTTTTTTTTTTTTTTGTTTAGTCGGGAAAAAAATGTTCCTAACCGCACACCCCGTCGCTCGGGGCAACGAACAGGGTAGTGTGGGGCCTTCACCCACTAAAGAAACCCGCCGTGAGCCTTGTTTATCCTAGCATGAATGGGCTGGCTCGATCGGGGACGTACTTACACAACCCTCTCACAGAAGATCATCTTGAAAACAACGGTGGGTACTTCTGCTGTTGTACGGTGGGGTTAGAGTGCAGGAGGCCAAGACCGTCTCCGTTTTTTTATTATTATTTATCTCGACTTGCTATTTCCTTTTCATGGAGTTAAGGACATGTGAGTGACGCCTTTGGTGTTGCTAGCGGCTATAGACTCCGGTAACCGCTTATTATCAGGTGGATCTTAAGGCTGTTTGCCAACCACGTGTTTAAAAAAAAACTATAATACTTTTTAAAGTACAAATTATTTGTGAATAAAGAAAAAGAGATTTTTAGTAGGGGCGGGAATCGAACCACGCATCTTTTCCAATCTGTGGAAGTGCTCTAAACCACTGAGCTACCCTACTGATCCCTCGATCATCCCAAATTCTTAATCACATTTGTCTTACGACTAACTATAATACTTCTAATATTTACGTGAATATTACACATTTTGAAATAAAACTACGTTTACGGGAATCTATCGCGCTTATTGTGTAGGTAAAACCCCCAGTAGTGATTAGTTTTTGCTATAAAAAAAATATTGTATTCAGTAATTTCGCATACAATTTAATCTATAACAGTTATTGCCTACTGAGTTTTCTGGCCAGATCTTTCTCAGTCAGGCCGCGTTCCGATCCGGTGATAGCTTTTTAGTTTTAGTTTCTGGTAAAATCAATATATTTATTAATATAAACTAATAATCACTATTGTCTTCTTACTGGTAGTTATTTTGTTTACTAAATTTTAATATGTAGTTTGTGGTAGAATTTATGAGCACTAAATAAAAACAAAATTTTATCAATACAAAGAGGAGTGTTATGCTCATTAATATACTAGCTTAAAATCTCATACTTTGTAAGTATAAAATTTAAAATGGATATTTTAATTGTGTTTCTAAACGAATATTTGTTGGGTAAAAATAAATAAACCAAATTTTGTAAAATCATATATATTATAACTGGGTAGATGAAACCGTTGAAACAACATATCAGCCTTGTACGTCTACCATCTAAGTCCACCCTATGAATCATGAATGCTCTAAAGTATTCGAAACTACGGAATGGTAGAAAATCAAGTAAACGCGATAGCTTCCGTAAACTTAGTTTTATTTAAAATAGTACTATCAAAAATTTAGAAGCCATTATACCGGGTGTTAATGACTTCCTATCAATAACTCAGGGCAGAGATTTCACCAAATAGCTGTAATAATATCCCCCACACCATTTTCGTCGACAACGACAAGTTACAATGCAGTCAGCATTTATTTAGCCGCCATCAAATTATCAACAACGCGACTTAACAACATGACGAAGGTTTTAATCCATTATAGTTTTTGGAGTAAATCGGTGGTTAATGAATTCACATATAACAACATAACGATTTTATCTATAATCTATAATATTATAAATATTATAAAGTTGTAACAGAGCTGTGTTTGTAAAAATAAGATATTTGAAAAACATTACTGTATTAGGCTATATAGGCGTGTCTGGTTAGAAAACATTTTTTTTAGATTTTTTGTCTGTTTGTCTATCTGTTTGTCTGTTTGTTTGTTCGCGCATCACGCAAATACTATTGAACGGATTTTGATGCATTTTTTTCTATTTGATAGATCTAGATTAGACTTAACAACTGGTATAAATTTTATCCCTCTACTATATCGGGAACTTGAGATATAACCCAAAAACTAGCTTTTGGCTGCGGCGAAGCAAATTTTCACCACCTGAGGGGTCAGAACCAAGTACTGAAGGCATGGTATTAATTTTATCGGTACGATGTTATTTACACCCATAATTATGTGAGTATAGGATAGACTGCCAATATTGATAATAAAAAAGACATTAGTATGATTAAACCTTTTTAGATAAACATAGGCAGAGTATTGATAATACTGAAACCTATCAGTAGATAAAAAAATATGTCTAGAAGTTATATCCATTCTTGGTGTATTACAAACAACAGGCAGACAAAGAGTAATATATCCTTGAATTACAACTGTATAAAATAAATTTTGGTAGTAAATAAAAGCCAAAAATAATATGAAACTTCTGTCGCGTGACTACTCTATGACCGTAGCGTCAGGTCCATCAACTTTGTCTTTTAAGGATATTCCATGTTTGTTTCTGACTATAAAAGTCTATAAAAAGATTGTCCTCGCGACCTTCATGCAACTGAACTTGTTCGTGATGGTTAAGTATGTCCTATGTTATATATTTTTTTTAATAAGGTTGATACCACTATGGTTGATGGTAGTATTTGGTGATAATAATATGCTAACCGCTTATAACCCTTAATTATTTATATGCAAAATAAAATTTGATAATTAGTTCAGTAGTTGCGGCGTTAAAGCATAATAAGCAAACAAAGTCACATTTGCATTTTTTATATTAGCAAAGACGGGCTCCGCAGAATATAGCTAATTTTTAAGATATATCCCAGGTTCCCGATAAAGCGGAGGGATAAAATGAATAGCAAATTTTAAGTCTAGTCAGCAGTTATCAAACAAAAAAGTTTCATAAAAACCCGTCCAATAGAATTTGCGTGATGTGCGAACAAACAAACTGATAAACAGATATATGTGTATGTGTTGTGTTCAGAGACGCCTATATAACCTAATAATAACTGTTGTCCAAAATATGTTAAAAGTACAGGCATAGCTCTGCTTTAACTTCAGTCGAGTTCAATAACTAGTCAGAGGTCTGGTTTTCACTAAACATCTAGCGTTTTAAAAGAATATTACTTCATCACAAAATATCTCCACCTTGTTGAAGGACAATATTGCTTTAGCAAAGGCTTTTGATGTCTAAGAAATCGCATCAGAGCCCTGTACATCTGTCACCATATTCAGCAGTGGAACGATCCCACTGCTAAATATAGAAGAACATCACCATAATCAGTAGTGGAACGATCCCACGGCTGAATATGGTGAGACAAAAATCTTGGTTGATCCAGTGACATGATTGTTTCTATATCTGATTTTGCAGTATGTATGGAAACTTGAAAGAGGATCAGATTTCTTTGTTGTACATTAATATTAAGTATACAATTATTACATATACTTACAGAATTGCTAAGCCAATTTTGACGGGCCTCGTGGCGTGGTCGGTAGTGTAACCGACCTCCGTGCACGAGGTCGTGGGTTCGATTCCCACTCAGAACAATTATTTGTGTGATGAACACAGATAATTGTACTGCGTCTGGGTGTTTTATATCTGTGATATGTATGTATTTACAAAAAAAGTAGTATATGTATTATATCCGTAATCTGGTACCCATAGCACAAGCGTTAAGCTTAGTTTGGGACCAGAGGACGTTGTGTGAAAATGTCCGTGAATATTTATATTTATTTATCGCAATTTACATAAGCGATAGTTTATTAATTAGTAAAAAGACCAATTAATAATTACACATCATTTATGTTTAAAATATGTTAAATAGAGTGCTAGCTCCTTGCTTGACAGGGGTGCCTATATCTAATGGAAAAATCTCTAAAATTACTCTCTAGTATATTATTTGTTGTAGGTATTCATTCCTACGAAGCGAGCATAAGTCAAGGAAACACATTTTAGCACTTGTGATCAGAAAGAAAGTGAGATAAATCAAAAGCAGAATGTATTCAGTGGTCTAGAAATTTTGTAAGGAACATACAGCTGTCAGTTTTATTATCTATACAAATAAAATTGAATCGCTAAGTGTGTTGCTAAGCGCAACACTCGAGAAAGGCTGCACTAATTCGGTTGATTAAGTTTTTCAAATATTCATTGAGGTCCAAAGAAGGTTCATATGATGATAAAAATATAAAAAAAATCCTGATGAATGTGAAATCCATATTTTCTTTTCCCCATTTAAACTGTTCCTAGCCGACAATTCAAAAATTTCATTCAAATTTTGACGTCAAACACATCAACCAAAAATTGTGTGCTCGAGGGTCTAATGTCTCTAATTTATACTGATAGAAGATTTTTTTGGAATCAAATAAGATTAATAGTTTTTAAGCTGAAAATAGGGGTAGTTACTTATATCAATTTTTCCATATAGAACTTAATGTGCCGTAGTGTGATGTATTTATAGACTGAAATCCACGCGGATGAAGTCGCGGGCAGAATCTAGTATAGAAATAAATATAACAAACAACTGTCAAGACTCAAGTCAAATAAAATAATATTCAATAAAAAGATTTGCTTTCTGATTACACACGCGATAACACAGTAAATAAGGAAGTAATTATAAAAGATATAATTAATTATACAAGCAATATGCAGAAACTGGTAGTCTTTATCGCTGCGAATACTATAACATAATAGTATATTACATTAATATACATGAATCGAGATGTAACTTTATTACGAAGGTACCTATCTAATGCGTTTTCTTTTTTTTTCAATCACTGTGGACTAGATAATCATCCCTATATGTCTAGAGACTTTATCATTACGATATCTGTCCCCTTCCTTTTTAGTACCTAATATTTTAAAACTAATTGTGCGATGGTTAGCGGTAACTGTAGCTTATAGACACTGGTAAAATTAGTGTGGGGGACACGTTGCCAACCCTTTTTTTTGTTAAGGCGGTAAAATATGTTCCTAACCGCACACCCCGTCGTTCGGGGCAACGAACAGGGTAGTGTGGGGCCTTCGCCCACTAAAGAAACCCGCCGTGTGCGGTCTCTCCGCCTTTATTGGCGGGCCACCGGAAGAAGAACCTACAGTAGTACTCGTTGCTAACCCTAGCGAAATTGATCAGGATGGAGAAGAAGTAAAAATAAGGAGAGGGTTTGAGGAAAGGGATTGGAGGTAAAGAGAAGAGATGAATGATCGATATTTTTCATTTATTTTATTTTTTTATTGCATATAGTGACAAATGAGCCACGGCCCATCTGATGGTAAATGGTAACTGTCGCTCATGGACTCAACTATACCAAGAGTATTGTCAAGCCGCTGCTCACCATTTCATTTCACCGTTATGAAATAAAAGAATAAACCGCTATCTCCTGCTACAGCCAAAACGCAACGATGTGCTTCATGACCTGTCACACAGAAGACAGTGGTACCGACCCGTTCGGGCCCGATAGCAAGTAAGTACTCCCACTTGGTACCCAGTCCTACTACCAGTAGTGCAATGGTTGTCATTGCTTACGCACCTTAGTCGCCTTGAACGACACCCGTGGGAAAGGATGGGGTGGTGACACTTGTATTCTTAGTCCTTCACCACACGGATAAATTATTGGAATGGGATGAGAATATCCACAACACCAGTGGTAGAACTTATCCTGTATATGCCTATCCAGAATGAACGAGCCGGCTAGATCAGAGAAGAACCACCCTCTCACAGAAGATCAGCGTATAACAACGGTATGTACGATATATATGGTACACTACATACGATGTTGATTGAGGAGGTTCATACCCCTTACATATACTTTCCTTGTTATCTTTCCTATCCTCTCTTTATGGTAAAGAAAGAATATAGAAAGTTTCCAATTCTTTCTTTAGTATCCCTCCAATCCTTTGCTTATTATCCTTCCCCTTTGCCTCCAATCTCTTTCCTTGGAAGATGAGTGATGCCTCCGGTGTTGCTAGCAGCTATAGGCTACGGTAACCGCTTGCCATCAACAATGCCGTATGCTTGTTTGCCACCCACGTAATATATCAAAAAAATTCCGTGTGGTGACGGTCTAAGAATACAAGTGTCAACACCCCATTTTTCCCCACGGGTGTCGTACGAGGTGACTAAGAGAAGTAAGCAATTATCATCCATTGCATTACTGGTGGTAGGGCTGGGTAGCAAGTGGGAGTATTTACTTGCTACTGGGCCCGAACGGGTTGGTACCACCATCTCATGTGTGAGCGTCCATGAAGCACATCGGAGTGTTTTGGTTGTAGCAGGAGATAACCGTTAATTCTTTAATTTCATAGATGTAAAATGAAATGGTGAGCAGCGGCTTGACAGTGCTCTCGGCATAGTTGAGTCCATGAGCGACGGTTATCATTTACCATCAGGTAGGTCATGGTTCGTCTGCCATGATACGCAATAAAAAAAAAGTGGCGCCTATATTCTGTGACAGGGGTCGAGCCAACCTATTCGTGTAAGATCCAATGGATAAACGTACAAGGCTACATTTTAGAAATTGCGATCAGATAATCAAAATGGAACGGATATATCAAAAAGTTGCCCATTCTCTTTGTAATATGCTTACAGTTATTTTTAATGAAGTGCACGTGTTCTACGGGTGTTTTTTGACTACCTTCAATTGTTCGAATATGGTAATTTTATTCATTGGTGTTAAAAGTCCAGGCCGGTCTGACGACCTCTTTAATGGTTTCGGATATGCTTTAGTTGTAGCAGATTGTTGATTAGCTAACTGGTTTATTGTAGGTGGTGGCTACTGTTCATAGACTAGTATATATTAAAGCTTAGAATAATTAATTAGAGTAGCAGTTTTGACCACGGGATTTTAGTAAAGTTGATATATTTATAAAAAGCTGCGAAAACATTTTTAATGTAAGCGAGTATTTTCACGAACCCTAAAAAGAGATAGGAATTAGAGAGTTGGCTATTTTGATTCTTCGACTCTCTCGCTCACTAGTCAAATATAACAGCAGAAATATCTACGATCTCGGTGATATTGTATGAGAGGATGGTACTGCGACAGTCAGCGAGGAACCACAAAAAATACGAAACATATAACGACCCTTTAGATATTTTATTTTGAATCTAAGTACGACAACAATAAATTAAAACACTTTTTAGTTTTTTAGAGGTAGCTTGCTTGTTCCAGCATAAATGGGCGGTTCGATTGGGAAAGTACCACCCTCTCACAGAAGATCAGCGTAAAACAATGGTACTCCTACTGTTTTGTTATAGTGGGTGGGAGCGCTGGAGTGCCGTGTGGGGCCGGCTTTAGAATTGTCCCACCCCTCTGCACCCATGGAAGTCATAAGAGCCGACTGAGGGAATACCTGGGGAGTGGGCAGAAGCACTCCTTCGAGTATTAACAACATCCACTGCGATCGCCAACCCGCCTGCCAAGCGTGGCGATTACGGCACTATCCCCCATTCTTGGGGAGGCCTATGTCCAGCAGTGGACGTTAAAAGGCTAATGGATGGATGGATAGATGGGAGCGCTGGATGCTCAAAACCCCTCCTAACCTCCTTCCTCTCCTTATTATTCTTCTCTATCTCCCATACCTTTCCTTAGAATTGATGACACGCGACTGTTTGTTTGTCACCCAAGTAATATCAAAAATGGCCAAAAAATGCAGACAGGCTTCGATGCCCACTCTAAGGCCAAGAACTCACAAGACACATATCTTTACTTGTCATCATTATTTTATGAAATTTTATTTAAATCTATATGAAAAATTTTCTCCACGACTTGTAAAGTCTGCTAAGACACAGCAAGCGTGATGATGCAATGATAACGATATAAAAAGCACAAGGCAATAAAACTACAACATCAAATTAAGCACTTATTAACAGGTTTTAAGAGCAAACAGCAAATTATTGCGACGGCCAGCCAGACCGGAAAAACTCGACTCCTTCCGATGAAATTGTAAACAATAGTCAACCGCAAACACGTAGTATATGCAAGAATTACACATAAAATTACTGCAAGATTATAATCTATTAACTTAATAGGACTTTCTACTATCGCGATGTTTGGAACGATTCATCCTCTAATGTCAGACTAAAACTAAATATTATAATATTTATGACAATTATATTAGGTTAAACGATAATTTAAACAATTCATTTCAAAGACTATTATTTTATTCTTGTCATAAACATGAAGTAATTTTTTTTATGTAGGTTTGAAGGTAAGTTCTTAAATAGATTGAAATAATCGTTTTTAGCTTTAACCAGTATATACTTTGTAAAACTTTGTTAAGTTATTAATTATAGAATCAATTAGCTAAAAAATAGGGGTGGGCTCGTGGATTAACCTTTCCGTATTACAGTGGAAGAGCTGATAACTCCAGCATCAGTAAGCCGACTGGCCGGTATTTCTACAGTTCCATTCCGTTTGTGAAAATTCCAGATTCCAAGCCTATTTCTCATACCCCACTTATCACTTTTACCCACCTATTCATACCCTCTTTACCATAATTTCTCCTAAGCTTCCCATCCTCTCTATAATTCTTCCTCTCCAACTATCCATTTCTTTATATGGCAACATTAGTATTGGTTAGGTTTACTATCAGGGGGGTGCTAATTTGTCCGGTTTACCTCCTAGTGGTGCACCTCGGGCAACGTCGGCAGTCGCCGGCGGCTAAAATTCCGGACAGGACGGGTCTCCGCGTGTCCCTCTGACTCAGCATGGGCACAGCGGATAGACCAGGCGTCGGAGTCGATGGTGCCAGACTGGCTCACCGGGCTCTGGAGAGGGGGGACAGTGGGGCCACAGCGGCCCCCCCCGTCCCAAATCGTAAACCTGAGCGCGTGCCTGTGGTTACGTCTCGCGGGCATACAGGAACGAGGGTCTTGGCTTAATCGCCCGGACCGCGAGGAAGACAACCTCTATAAAAAATTACCCCGAATCTCAAGCTCTGGCGCGCGGCGAGGAGATGCATGGCTGATGGGTAGTTCAGTCTCGAGCGCGGCCCCAGCCAGGGTACCTGCGGACCCCCTGTGTTGGGTTACAAATGTACGCTTACCCGGGTACAGGGAGCTCTGCCCGGGTGGACCTCCTTTCTCCCATACTCGTGGGAACAACATGGAAAAATTGTTAAACTCAAAATTGACCGAGTTGGGTGAAAATCCCGACGCCTCAGCCGTAAGGGGTCCGGCTGCAAATGCGGCCCCTACTAGTGCAGCTGCGCGTAAAACGCGCGGCGGCAAAAAGTCCCGCAAGGGCAAGAAGACGTCCAAGGGAACGCCCCAGTCTTCGAGGGACGGCTCGATGACGGGCAGCTCGGCCTGCACATCAGCTGCCGAGATGTCTGCCGCTGAGGAGGGTGGCCTATCTGAGGCTGCTGAGAGTCGGCAATCGCGGCCGGCAGAGGTTGTGTCGGAGTCGCGCTTCTGGCGCAAGCGCACCCTGTCTCAGGGGGGCGCTGCCTCGGAGTCCGACCTGAGCTCCACTGAGATGCCTCCCCCTAAAATACCCGCAGCGGCTAGGGGTCGAGGTATCAGCCGTCCCGGGACGCCGATACCGCGTGTCGCCTCAGCGAAAGAGGCAGAGACGCGATGTCTGAAGCGGGCGGAGACGGTGCAACATGCAGAGGAGCGCTTGGCGCTCCTGTCTGAGAAACTCCGTCTCCCCATAGACGACAATGCCGACAAATTTGCCGAGAGAGCCGCGGACAGCGTGGCCATAATTTCGACGGTGGCCCTGGGCTCGAGGAACCTCAAGAGTAGCTTCGTCCGGGGCCTTAAAATCGCCGCCACGGAGCTGTCCAACGTGGTGGAGCGGCTTGTAGCGGAGGTAGCCGACCTTGGGGCGCGCAATGAGCGCCTGGAGACAACGGTCGAGGAGCTGCACCGAGGGATGGCCAATATGAGAGCCGAACTTGGGCTCCCTGAGGCCATCCCGAGTGCCTCGGATTCTGCTGAGTTGCGGGTCGAGCCTGGTCTCCCCGCGACCGCCTCGCTGCAGCCGCCGTGCCCCCGCCCCACCTCGGCGACCGCCTCGGCTCCGTCTGCCTCGGCTCCGTCTGCCGCTCAGTCGGGCCCTGTCACTGGGCTCGACGACGAAATGCTCCGTGCGGTCATCGACCGCATGGATGCGGTCTTTGGCCCGAGAATTGAGGCCCTAGCCGCAAGATTGCCGCCGGAACCCCGACTTCGGCCGCCGCTTGCGGCTGATAAAAGAAGGGCTGCAGCGTCCTCGGCATCGACACCTCTGCCGTGCCAGGGAGGGCATGTGTCTTTTGCCGCGACGGCGGCTAAACCACCGGCGGCCAAACCACCAGCGGCAAAGCCTTCGCCGGCCCCTGTGCAGGGAAAGGGCCAAAAAAAGCCCAAAAAAAAGGAAAAGGCGGGACAAGCCCCGAGGGGTCAGCCCCGAGAGGAGTTCCCGCCTCTGCCAAGCGCCGCTGTGCCTCCACGTTCTGCTGCGCTGCGACGAACGGTCGCACCCTCGCGGGATACGGCTGTCGCGCCCCGGGCTCCTGCCCCCAACCCCGCCACTGCTACGTCCTCAGACGGGGACTGGCAGGTGGTTGGGCCCCGGCGATCCCGGGCCAGGGATCGCGGCGCTGCCTCGGGGCGCGAAGCGGCGCCTACTAATCCGAGAGGAGAAGCCCCGAAGCCGCGGAAGAGGAAGCCGCGGAAACTGAAGGTCCCGAAGGCAGCTGCGGTGGTGATCACCGTGCTGCCTGAGGGAAAAGAAAAGGGCCTGACCTACGAGGCCGTCTTGAAGCGTGCCCGGCGGGAGATAAACGTCTCCGATCTCGGGGACGTTTCCGCTCGCTCCCGCCAAGCCCGGACAGGTGCTCGGATTTTCGAGTACCTGGGGCCAGAGGGCGCCAAGACGGCCGACGCAATGGCCGCGAGGCTGCTGGGCCTGTTCCCAGAGGAGAGTGGTGTCCGGGTCGCCAGACCCGTGAAGTGCGCCGAACTGCGCATTTCCGGGCTGGACGATTCCGTGACGGCGGAAGAGATCCGGGAGGCAATCGTCTCGAAAACCGGGTCTCCCAGCAGCGCCGTCCGGGTGGGCACCATTCGCCCAGGTCCAGGTGGTGTGGGTGCCGTCTGGGTCTCGTGCCCTGTCGCGGCGGCCAAGGATTTGGTCGCTGCCGGTAGACTTCTGGTGGGCTGGAGCGCCGCGCGGGTAATCGCGCTGGAGCCCCGGCCTGCCAGGTGTTACAAGTGCATGGCGGTCGGTCACACCCGGCCGCTGTGTACAAACTGCTTTGACTGCAGCGGGCTTTGTTTCCGCTGCGGTCAGGCAGGGCACCAGGCGGCTGCCTGTTCTGCCACCCCACACTGCCCCGCGTGCGCGGCGGGCAATCGCCCCGCCAACCACTGTATGGGGCGGGTGGGGTGCAGGCCTCCGGCCAAGTCAGGCCCTAAGAGGGGGGTGGGCAGCCAATCGGCCCCGGCTGCCCAACCCGGCGCGGCTGGACCGCCGCAGCGAATGGAGGAGGATATCGTGGTCCAATAACGGATCACGACGCTATCGTCCTCCAGGGGAATCTCGGCCATTCCGCCAGGGCGCAGGACCTCTTCCTGCAATCCATGGCGGAGCGGTCGATCGGTGTTGCCGTAGCCGCGGAGCCCTACATAGTCCCGGATCGCCCCAATTGGGCGGGTAGCGGGGATGGTTCCGTGGCGGTCGTCGGCTCGGCGGCGCCGCATTCCCCGCCCTTGTCACTCAAAGACCAGGGCACGGGATATGTGGCGGCCGAATGGGGAGGGGTCACGCTGTATGGCGTGTACTTCTCCCCTAGTCGTAGTCTGGCGGCTTTCGAGGTCTTCCTGCACAACCTGGAGACCTCGATACGGCGTATAGCACCGAGCCCTGTGCTCGTGCTGGGGGACTTCAACGCCAAACCAACGGCGTGGGGGTCCCCCAGGACGGACGCCCGAGGTGCGGCGGTCCAAGAGTGGGCGGCAGCGGCGGACCTCGTGTTACTCAACCGAGGGTCCGCCCAAACGTGCGTGCGGCCCTGGGGCGGGTCGATAGTGGACCTTTCGTTCGCTAGCCCTGGTGTCGCCGCACGCGTAAGGAGCTGGCGAGTCCTGGAGGAGGTCGAGACCCTATCTGACCACAGATATATTCAGATAGAGGTCTCCCGGAACCTTCAGGGTGCCAGCAGGGGTCACGCGGCGGACAGAACTCCCGCTTTTCCGCGATGGGCTGTGGGTAGGCTCGACCGGGACCTGCTAGTGGAGGCGGGCATTTTTCAATCCTGGCTGCCTCCCCCCCTGACGGAAGACGTGGACGCCGAGGCTGGCCGCATTCGCGGCATGCTTACGCAGATATGCGATGCGGCCATGCCCCGTGTGCGGCGCCCGCCTCGACGGAAGGGGGTCTACTGGTGGTCCCCGGAGCTGGCGGACCTCCGTGCGGCCTGTATTCGTGCCCGGAGGTCCTACACCCGCAGCCGCCGTCGCCGAATCCGCGACAAAGAGTGGGAGGGCCGGCTGTATGCGGCGTACAGCAGTGCGCGCGCCGCGTTAAAGCTGGCCATCTGTCGCGCCAAAGATGCGAAAAGGCAGGAGATGCTGGAGGGTCTCGAGCGTGACCCCTGGGGACGCCCGTACCGCGCGGCGCTTAACAAGCTCCGCGCCCAGGGCCCCCCCCTTACGGAGACCCTCCAGCCGGGCTTCCTCTCTGAGGTGGTCGAGGGACTTTTTCCTTCACGGGCGGTGCACACGCCCCCGGTCATGGCTCCGCCAGATGATGACCGGGAGGCCGACGACGTGGAGGTACCGCCCGTGACGACGACGGAAATGGGGGCGGCGGTAGCGCGTATGCGGAGAGGCGCCGCCCCCGGGCCGGACGGGGTTCCCGCCCGAGTGCTGGCCCTGGTCCTCGACCATCTCGAGCCCCGCCTCGGGGGACTGTTCGGCGCTTGCCTGGTGTCCGGACGGTTCCCTGACTGCTGGAAGGAGGGGAAGCTCGTGCTCCTGCCAATGCCGGGACGGCCTCCGAACACAGTCTCGGCCTTCAGGCCCATCGTGTTGCTGGACGAGGTGGGCAAACTCCTCGAGCGGGTAGTCGCTGCCCGCATCGTCCGGCACCTAGGAGCGGTCGGCCCCGACCTGTCCGACGCCCAGTTTGGATTTCGGGCGGGTCGGTCTACGGTCGACGCCATTCTGCGCCTGAAGGCCGCGGCTGCGGAGGCCGTCACCTCGAGGGATGTGCTGTTGGCGGTGTCGCTTGACATCGCCAACGCCTTCAATAGTCTGCCATTCGGCTGCATCAAGGAGGCACTCCGGTACCATGGAGTGCCCCTCTACCTAAGGCGGCTGGTGGCGGACTACCTCGACGGCCGCAGCGTCCTCTTCGTGGACCGGGAAGGGGACGTTGTAAGGAGGGCTATGTCGTGCGGCGTCCCGCAGGGTTCGGTTCTTGGGCCGCTCCTGTGGGACATCGGCTACGACTGGGTCCTCCGTGGCCGGCTCCCCCCCGGGCTGGGCGTAATTTGCTACGCAGACGACACGCTCGTCACAGCCCGGGGCTGGACCCTCGAGGAGGCGGCAACGCTGGCCACCTCAGGTACCGCGGAGGTGGTCAGGCGGATTGAGGCGCTGGGGCTTAGGGTGGCCCTTGAAAAGTCGGAGGCCCTACTGTTCCATGGGCGCCGACGGGGCCCGCCCTCCAGCGCCTCGATAACGATTGACCGTTATCCGGTGGGCTTGCCAATCCAGGCCCACATCAAATATCTGGGCCTGGTATTGGATGGACGGTGGCACTTTGACGAGCACTTCCGCCGTCTTGCGCCAAGGCTCGTCAACACGGCGTCCGCCCTCGGGCGACTTATGCCGAATTTGGGCGGACCGAGTCTTGCGTGTCGACGACTCTACGCGGGGGTAGTACGGTCGATGGCGCTGTACGAGTCCCTGGCCGCTCGTAATAGGGCCCTTCTGTGGCGTCCACAGAGGGTCGTAGCGGTCAGGGCAATACGCGGGTACCGCACGGTCTCGACCGATGCAGCCTGCGCGTTGGCCGGAACCCCCCCGTGGGATCTGGAGGCGGAGGTGCTCGCTGACGTCTATCGGCGGGCGTCGACGGCGCGGGCGGGGGGCAGCCGCCCCTCGCCGAGCGTAATGTCATCGTGGCGGGAAGATGCCCGCCGCGCCACCGTCCTAAAGTGGAAGTCTCGGCTGGAGACGCCCCGAGCCGGTCTCTGGACCGTGGGGGCGCTCCGGCCGATCTTGGAAGAATGGGCAGGGCGGCAGCACGGGATCCTCACCTTCCGGTTGGTGCAGGTTTTGTCGGGGCATGGTTGCTTCGGCAAATACCTGCACACGATCGCAAGGAGGGAGACGACCCCAGGCTGTCACCACTGCGACTGCGACGAGGACTCGGCGCAGCACACGCTCGAGTCGTGCCCGGCATGGGATGTGCAGCGCCGGGAACTCGTTGCAGTCATAGGCGTGGACCTGTCGCTGCCGGCCGTTGCGCGAGCGATGGTTGGCAGTGACAGGGCCTGGACCGCGGTCGCCGCCTTCTGCGAGGCTGTCATCTCGCGGAAGGAGGTGGCGGAGAGGGCCCGTGAGGAATCCTCCTTCGCGGACCCGATTCGCCGCCGGCGCGAGGGGCGGCGTGCGCGCGCTTACTTGCGCCTTATGCCGCCCTAGCCGAGGCTGCGGACGGTGGGGTCGGGGAGTACCCTGCCGTCCGCGGAAGCCTACCGCGAAGGTGCGACGCCCAAGTGCGCGAGGCGTCGCTCAAGAGAGGGTGCCCGTAGGGGCTGCCGCCTGCGGATCGCGGTCGTAACGACGCGGTACCCGTGATCCGCCGTAGCAAGGGCGGGTGTAGGCGCACGGTGGGTTTTTAGTGGGTGAGAGCCCCATTCACCCCGTTGTCTCCCCGGGCAGCGGGGTGTGCGGTAGGACATTTTTGCCCACCTAAAATAAAAAAAAAAAAATAATAAAAAAAAAAAAAAAAAAAAAAAAAGGTTTACTATCAGGCGAGTCTCAGAGATATGTTTTAATCTAAAAATGTAAAAAAAGATTTTGATATGTATTTTAGCATAGTAAGCTACTTTAAGGTCACAATTGTCTTTACGAGGGTTGGGAATGGCAGTCCGTCAGTGCGATGGCTTAGCGGTCCAGAGCACTTCCCCGGATTGGAAGGGACGTAGGTTCGAATCCCGCTCGCACTAAACATCCTTTTTTCCACATTCACAAATAATTTGTTCTTTAAACTAAAAAATAATAAAATAGAGCGCCCGATGGATCCGTCATCAAATATCTTGTTGTTATGCAAAAACAAGAGTTGCACACATTAACATGATCCCTGCATCGGTTAACGACCTTTGAAGTGCATCGAATCTAGCACAGTCACCTTCAATAACGGCATCTAAAGGCATTAGCCTTGCCGTGCTAATTACTTATGACTTGGCATTTTCCCTGTCTTAAAAATAAAAAGACATTTGAGTACAATGATATGAAATTAATACTTTACTATGTAGACCGTGACTAAGAATACAAGTGTCACCATCCCAACCTTTCCCGCGGGTGTTGTGCAAGGCATTACTGGTGGTAGGGCTGGGTACCAAGTGAGAGTACTCTCTTGCCATCTGCCCGAAAGGCTCGGTACCGCTGTCTCCTGTGTGACCAACCCGCTCGGGCCCGATACCAAGTGAGTACTCCCCCTTGGTACCCAGCCCTACCACCAGTCATGCAATGGATAATAATTGCTTACTTCCCTTAGTCGCCTCATACGACACCCGTGGGAAAGAATGGGTTGGTGACACTTGTATTCTTAGTCCGTCACCACACGGACAAAAGCAGAAGATAGCAGTTTATTCTTTCATTTCATATCTGCGAAATGAAATGGTGCGCAGCGGCTTGACAATACTCTCGGTATAGATGACTCCATGAGCGATGGTTACCACTTACTGTCAGGTGGGCCGCGGCTCGTCTACCATCATTAGCCATAAAAAAAATAGACCGCTCGGTGGTCTAGCGATAGCGTATGCGGCTGCGGATCATTAAATCTTGGGTTGAGCCAGAAAAAAATTATCACGTTTTTTATTATCAATAGCAGCTGCAGCAAAGGAAATTGGTGTATCAACAACGTGCTTAAGCAAGCACGTAAAACCGTTAGACCGTCTCCTAATCTTGTTTTGGGGTCTGCACGAACTATGAAAGTGAAGGAACTGAGAGTGAGTACAAATTTCCCCGGCGTAGACTAGTCTATCTTGACACAGGCGGTCGTAAATTAGTCTGGAAAGAATATTCAAAATTCACAGCATTAAATTAAATTTAAAATATATCTATGTATTAAATCTAATATACAAAATTTCCATGTCACAATGTTAGTTACCGTACTCCTCCGAAACGGCTGGACCGATTTGTATGAAATTTTGTGTGCGTATTGGATAGGTCTGAGAATCTGCCAACATCTATTTTTCATACCCCTAAATGATAAGGGTGACCCACCCCTAAATATTTTATTTTATTTTTTGGACAACATTTTCTATTTTTATTTTAGTATGATTCAGCATAAAAAATACATACAACCCTATATTTTCATTCTTCTACTGCCGATGTAGAAATAATTTATATCGCAAAACAACGTTTGCTGGGTCAGCTAGTACCTATATAAAAATTAATTGCAGTGCGTTTGTCTCGTAAAATACTCGAAAACTGCTAGACAGTCTAGCTAGGTATAGGTGCTTGAATGGTTTAGGTTCACAATGAGACTCGGCAGGTGGCACTGCAAATGCATATTAGAATATATAGATAATAAATAGATAATATAATATAGATATAAAATTTTATAGAAAATTTTACCCTCAATCCCTACCTAAAAGAACAGCCTCAGCTGATAGCAAGTAATCCAACGTTGGAGGAGGACAACGTTGGCCTAGTTCAACTAGTTTTAAACAGATAATCAAAAACGGAATTTGGCCCAATAGGTCTGGCCGTGTGGGGCCGGCTTTAGAATTGCCCCACCCCTCTCTACCCACGGGAGTCGTAAGAGCCGACTGAGGGAATACCGTGGGAGTGGGCAGCAGCGCTCCCTCGAGTATTAACAACATCCACTGCGATCGCCAACCCGCCTGCCAAGCGTGGCGATTACGGCATTATCCCCCATGGCGGGACCGCTCGTTGTGGCGTTCTGTTGGGGAGGCCTATGTCCAGCAGTGGACGTTGAAAGGCTGATGGATGGATGGAATTAAAAACGGAATTTGGCCCAAATACAAATTCTTTAGGACTATTCTTACGTTCTGAGCTGCTGTGCATGTACTGCATAAAATAATTTACTTGTTTGTATAAGCTTTTTTATACTTTATCATAACTGGTTTTTAGGATTAATAGTTTTTACCGCAACATCTCATTAATACGGTTATTTGTAATAGCGTTTAGGTATTTAAGGAAAACGGATATCACGAGCATTATTTTGTTATTGGTGAGCTAATTGATGTATAGATGATTCAACTGCATGAGGCTTTTTATGCATCACCAAAAACATTGACTTTATTACAACAAATTGTGTAACCAGTATATCCCTAAACTCCTTTGGGTTTTGAGACAACTAGGTCTAACCTGGGACGTGACTGGGACTTTTTATTCAATAAAACACTAGGATATCGCAGCACACATAATTACCAAAAATATCATATTTGAGTTTATTTAAATAATTGTGTAATCTGTGTATTTTTTTTCAACCATTGCCTGCAACTGGGCGCGGGTTTCTCCTGATTGTGAGGTATCACCACGCTGTCCCAGTACAGGTAAGCAGGACCATGATTTCAATCTATTTAATTCTGTAAGACTTTGCTTATCCCATCACGAATGGGCCGGCTCGATCAGGGAAGTACCACCCTCCGCAGCGTGTACCAACGGTAGTTACTCCTGTCGTTGTGTTTCGTATAGTCAGTGCGGAGGCCCAAATCCCCTCCCTATGCTCTTGTTGTTATCTCCCTATCCTCTCGTTAGTATTCCTTTCTATCCAACTCCTATCTCTTTCCGCGGACTTGGTTACGCACGAGTGATGCCTCTGGTGTTGCTAGCATCTATAGGCTACGGTAACCGCTTACCATCAGGTGGGCTGTATGCTTGTTCGCCACCTATATAGTACAAAAATAAAAATATCCAATGGTAAAACAGTAGTTGTAAAGAAAAGTATCTTATTTTTATACATATACTACAAAGCGTGACAACTATTTTCAATATCACAAAATTTGAATATAATACAATAGGCGGGATTTCCCCGTCCACTATTTCGATGGGAAGTAAAACTGGTATACATTTCTAAGTATATTGTCATTAAAATAATTACTACACATTATATTGTTATGGAAAATTTATAACCAATTATTTGTTAGATTTTAGTGCGTAGACATGTTCTCAGAACTCAACTTGCACTATCTACCCGCCTTTAATCTACGAGTTAATACGTCACCGTTTGGCATATAAATGGCCATCGCCCAGAAACCTTCCATTTTTCTGAGACAGTAAGTGAATAGCTAATATCCTCCTACATACGCCGTCCTACATGTTATGCCAAATTTCGTGATGATCAGTTAAATAGTTACAGCGTCAAGAATTAACAAACGAACAAATAAACTCACTTTCTAATTTATAACTTTAAAGTCAGTATGTTTTGGCTATAGCAGAAGATAGCCGTTTACTCTTTCATATCTGATGAATGAAGTCGTACGCAGCGGCTAGAAAATACTCTCATTATAGTTGAGTCCATGAGCGACGGTTACACTTACCATCAGGTGGACCGTAACTCGTCTGCCATTAGCAATAAAAAAAATATACATATCAATGAATAAAAAAAAGATATGTTTAATGAAGGAAAGTTGCTGAAGGTATTTTTCAACGACTAAGTCAGCAAGCAGGTTCATTGACCCAGCACATCGTTGTTCCTTTGGACTATGAGAGTGAGGGAACAGAGAGTGCACTAGAATACAGTGTGCGACTGCAGATCATAAGGTCTCGGGTTCGATCCCCGGGTCGGGTTAATGAGCTTTGTCGTAAAAAGAAAAAATCTCATAAGCAGCCTAGTGTTTGTAAATGTGCCCGGTAGACGGCAATAGGCTCGCCCCCTATTAGGTGGGACTTAGTTGGCAAACCGTGGGTGTTTAATATACCTCTGCCTACCCTTTCGGGGAATACAGGCGTGGTGCTATGTTTTTATCATACCAGCGTTATTCCCGGTGGCGCTGCCGCTTTAAAACTTGGGGTCCACTTTCATGTACTTACTATACTAATGTGCAGAATCTTTGGTATGCCTAGCGGTGAAACCATTAGCACGCACGTCATTCATCACGACGTTAAACCAGTGCGTCCACCTCATTTACTTTTTCCTCTAAGCCGGGAAATAATATACCTAACCACACACCTCGTCGTTCAGGTCAACGAACAGGGTAGTGTGGGGTCCTCATCCACTAAATAAACCCGCCTGTACAGGCCGACCACAGGAACTTGTAAACATTACTTCAGTGTTACCTGTTTTGTCTGAACTTGGCAGAAGCGCGGCTTTGTATTCCACGTAAATCAGTTAAAACATGGCCGTACAAACGAGGGCAACTTGCATTAATTTTTCTGGAGATTATTGTTATTTACGATCAAAGAATTCAAACTCAATTTAATTCTTCTATAGTCAGTCCTAAGTCAAAATTACTTGGCTGTAGCCTCTAAGAAAAAGTTATCACGCACCGCGTTTTATTTTCATGGAAACTTTGCAACATAATAATGAACTCATCTCAAAGGAATGTACATTATCATAACTGGGCAGTTAAGAAGGCTAGCGCATTGTTGAAGATAACTCATTTGCATCTAAATGTGCATTAAGGTCGTATAGTGTCGGTAGGTCATCCATCTTTATTGATTGCAAAAAAGTCGCTAACACTGTTAAAATTTTAATAAGGAGACCGTCATAGGTATTGATTCTGCCAATAGACTTAACTATATAACGTGACTGCGCTGATGACTGGATTCGATTCCCATGCAAGATGATTCTTTGTGAGGACTATAAAAGTGGTTGTTCTTAATCTGTACTTTATGTCCGTGAAATTGTATGTTTGTAAAGTCCAAAAGCAAAACAGGGCTAATTCCCTAGTAAAAGTGGTATCTTTTGGTCCAGCGAAGGTGTGATGATCTGGTTTGCAGAAGCGTTGTTCCAAAGAGAGTACCCAAAAGGGTAAGGCGCCGGCGGACCACTGAAGTAATACCACAAAGTTCCAGTGGTCCGTGAGTACGGGCAAAGAGACGACACACGGCGGGCTTATTAAGTGGGTAAGGGCTCCACATTACCCCGTTAGTTGCCCTGAACGACGACGGATACATGTATTCCCGCCTTAATAAAAAAAAAATGTGTTGTCTTTAAAAAACATTCTCCGTCGTAATTATGTGCAGTTGTTTATAATACAATGGATTGACCTGTAAGGCAGTGGTTCTGAAAGATTTTTGGCGACGGAACCCTTTTAGAAAACTAAAAAAATATCTCATAAAGCTTAAAATAACGTAAATAGTGTTTATTATTTTGTTTGAAGTTATAAGAGGTTGAAATTTGTATAGCTAGTCATTGAGTTATACTACAACCTACAAGTACTACTAATCTACCTATAGGTATATTTCCTGGCTGCCAAGAAGTTGTCCCAATGCTCCGTTCGCCTAGAACAACGCTGGAGTTAGATTATTTGTTCCGAACCAGAACTGACAACCTGTAACGACTGCCAGGACGTTATTTGACAGACGGGACCCACTGCTTAATGTTTCATCTGACGCAGAGAGCATGTCACGTTTTGGTCACCCGTCTTATTACCAGCCGAGCAAATTTGCTTAACCTTGTTGCTCATTTGAAATTCAAGAATTTTAGGCTACAACTTCCTCCCAACAAGTAATATTCGTACATGCTTATCAGCTTAAACTTGATGCTGTTCAGGAAACAGAAAACAAGGTTAAAGAATATCAGCTAGATACCAACATGGTCATTTGCCATGGTGAGATATGGGAATATCCGCATTGAAACTTGATATGGTGCTGACGGAAAAGACTTTAAGTTATGCTAAGTAACCTTGGTTAGTTTAACACTCCTATATATCCTCTATCTGATCTGCATGGCTAAGTGTTACACGGACAGTGAAGTATAGTACTGAGTGGTTTTTTTTAACTAGTTACAACTGGCAAAACGCCGTAGGCCGTGTGGGGCCGGCTTTAGAATTGTCCCACCCCTCTCTACCCATGGGAGTAGTAAGAGCCGACTGAGGGAATACCGGGGGAGTGGGCAGCAGCACTCCCTCGAGTATTAACAACATACACTGTGATCGCCAACCCGCCTGCCAAGCGTGGCGATTACGGCATTATACCCCATGACAGGACCAGCGGAGCGCGTTATGGCGTTCGCTTGGGGAGGCCTATGTCCAGCAGTGGACG
Source organism: Leucoma salicis (assembly GCA_948253155.1). Classification (NCBI taxonomy): domain Eukaryota; kingdom Metazoa; phylum Arthropoda; class Insecta; order Lepidoptera; family Erebidae; genus Leucoma; species Leucoma salicis. The sequence continues at coordinate 2,138,965 of OX411820.1, read as the reverse complement.
TTGAAAGGTTGATGGATGGAACTGGCAAACACCACTCATGGAGTCAAATATAGTAAGAGTCAAGCCGATGCTCACCATTTCATCAGTGAAATGAAAAAAATAACGAATATCTTTTGCTACAATCGTAAAACACCCAGGTGACCCTTTCGGGGTCAAAAACAAATGAGTTTTATCTACCACCAGTAAAATGTTGCCATTCTTAGAAAGTGCGAGGAATGGGATTGTGGCTTCCAGCGCTCTCCCATCGTATTAAACACAACTGTAGGTATACCAGCGTTACCACAGAAGGAATGCAACATAGTTCCAGTGGCCCGCCAATAAAGGCGGAGAGATGGCACACGGCGGATTTCTTTAGTGGGTGCAGGCCCCACACTACCCTGTTCGTTGCCCCGAACGACGGGGTGTGCGGTTAGGAACATTTTTTCCCGCCTAAACAAAAAAAAATAAGGTATACCAGCGTTGCTCAGTTGAGTGTACCCGAAAGGGTAAGCCACCGGTGGACCACTGAAGTAATGTAACATAGTTCCAGAGGCCCCACACTACCCTGTTCGGTGCCCCGAACGACAGGGTGTGCGGTAAGGCACATTTTTTCCCGCCATAATAAAAAAAAGCTATACCTGCGTTACTTTACGCTGACATCCTTTCTAGAGGTGTTATGTTTCTGATAGAGTTGACCCAAGCAAGGCTCTACCTGTAAGTACGGTCAAACCAATATCTTTCCTTTTATGCCCGCTCGAGTGTTGCAGATTCGATTCCCATCCAGGATTTGTATGATCCACTAATGGTTGTTCTGAGTCTGGGTGCACTTTGTGTGAAATTATATATTTGTATGGATAGAGTTAAGTCCACCAAAACCGTCTAAATGTTTGCCGTAAAGTATTTGAAACCTCGGATATTAGTAGAAAGAAGAGTAAGAAATAAACCCGATAGATCTCGTAAGCGTTGTTTTATTTTATAACTAGCCTTTGCCCGCGGTTCCGCTGCAGCCAAAAGCTAGTTTTTAGGTAATATCTCAGGTTCCCGATATAGAGATAAAATGTATACCAGTTGTTAAGTCTAATCAAGGACTATCAAACAAAAAAGTTGTATTATAATCCGTTCAGTAGTTTTTGCGTATTGCACGACTAAACAGATCTACAGACAAAAAATCTAAAAAAAAATCGTTTTGTGTTTAGACACGCCTAAATAGCCTAATACAATATTTTTTTCTCAAATATCTTGAATGTACAGACACAGCTCTGTTACAACTTTATAACAGTACTAGCTGACCCGGCGAACTTCGTACCGCCATATATTTTTTCATTAATAAATATTGCAATTATAAATTGAGATATAAAATATCCTATCTCAAGTTGTAAAAAAACACACATTATATAAAAAAAAAGTTAAAATCGGATCAGTAATTTCGGAGTTCATCCCGGACAAACATCGTGACACTGGAATTATATATAATAGACTAGCTGACCCGGCGAACTTCATACCACAATATATTTTTTCATGAATAAATATTGCAATTATAAATTGAGATACAAAGTATCCTATCTCTTAAGTTGGAACAAAACAAACATTTAATAAGAAAAGTTAAAATCGGTTCAGTAGTTTCGGAGTTCATCCCGGACAAACATTGTGACACTGGAATTATATATAATAGATAGATGAACTTCTTTAGTATCAATGCTCGATGAAACGAAAAAGCGACTTTAAAAAGAGACAAACATATAATACATCTGTAAGATTTAAACTGCAAGAGAATGAGATAGAATATGGATATATAGTGATTCCTATTAGCTTCGTTACCTCCTTTTGAGGTGCTTTGTAGCTACTTCAAAGTACTAAATTGAAATTAAAATGAGTTTAAGTCGTAATGAATTGATAACATGATATTGCTTCATTTGAGCAGCAGGTACTTAATAGTTTTATCATGCATGTTTTCTCTTCTACCATGTGTGTACTACGCAAGGTGACGTGCTGAGATTACAAGTATGTAATGGTTCCATCCATCCACCAGCCTTTCGACGTCCACTGCTGGACATAGGCCTCCCCAAATTAGGGGCATAGTGCCGTAATCGCCACGCTTAGCAGGCGGGTTGGCGATCGCAGTGGATATTGTTAATACTCGAGGGAGTGCTGCTGCCCATTCCCCCGGTATTCCCTCAGTCGGCTCTTACGACTCTCACTGCTGTATGTAGTATTGTCCCACCCCACTCCACCTATGGAGAGGGGTGGGACAATACTACAGCCGGCCCCACACGGCATGTAATGGTTACTACTTATTTATACCACCAGGTATACCGTGGCAGTTCACCATAAGCAAACTATATAAAAAATAACAAAGGCATAAACTTAAACGAAAACAGAAACATTATTATAATAAGCCTTAAGATTTTATGCACCTAAATAGATGTCATATATATAAATTATGTTGTACAGTATTAAGTAGGAATTGTTTCAATATAATGGCTTTTTACGATATTCCGAAATGCAAGTTTTTGATGTGAAACATCTAATGCGGAGGGAGGGTAAAATCGACTGTTAGCGTGGCGACGCTTTTATTTTACTTGTCCCGTCAATCTTGCAAGTTAAATTTGACACACTTCCCGGTTTCCGATTGAGCTGAAATTTTACACGCATATGTATATCGCGTGACAATGCAATATTATGATGACATGGAGCTGATCTGATGTTGGAGTTGGAAGGTGGACATAGGAACTCCATAATGAAACAGTGCAACCCTATCGAGTTTGGACTCGTTTGATTTGCCTTGACAAGTACTTTGTCTTTAGATGGTATCCAGGGTCTGATGATGGAGCTGGAAGGTGGCCATAGGAATTTAATTATAAAACGACATAACCCCATCGAGTTTGGGCTTGTATGATTCGTCTTGACGAGTACTTTGTCTCTTAATGGTATCCAGGGTTACAAACTCCGGGCTGCTACTGAGAATTTTTCTTTTTACGAAAAAGCTCAAATGCACTGCCCGACCAGATCCTAATAATATGTAAATAAAAAGGCTTATTTCACTGTGGCCAATCTGTGTTAGGTTCCAGCGTTATAATTAGGACAAGCATACATTGGCATTAATACATTAGCGAATATGCATGGAAAAAACCACGTGTCGAAACAAATGTCTAATGTTATGATTATTTAAATTACTGTTTTATGCTACACATCAAAATAAATTAATGATTTGCGTGTTGGCCTCCCATACCATATGCTGCAATTCTCATGTACTTATCCTGTCTTATTAATAATAGAGGTTTAAATATGAAATTTCTATTTTAACGAACTGAACACTGAATAAAAATTAAACCATAGTCTTCACTTGTGTTTAATGCATAGACTATCAAATAGCAGAATGAAACTCATTTCACACGATAACGGTCACATTCTAAATTTAAAAAAGTTGCTTAGCATCCTCTCCTTATTATCCTTCTTATCTTCAACGTTTTGCCGTGTGGGGCCGGCTTTAGAATTGTCCCACTTCTCTCCACCCATAGGAGTCGTAAGAGCCGACTGAGGGAATATAGGGGGAGTGGGCAGCAGCACTCCTTCGAGTGTTAACAACATCCACTGCGATCGCCTACCCGCCTGCCAAGCGTGGCGATTACAGCACTACCCCACATTCTTGGGGAGGCCTATGTCCATCAGTGGACGTTAAAAGGCTGATGGATGGATCTTCTCCTTAGTATCCATCCTATCCTCTCTTCTTTATAAATTTCACCAAATAAATATCTAATCATGGATTTTCTCACCAGATAGCAGCACAAATAGCACTTACTTAATATATATACACACTGCACTGCCTCCCAGATGTTATAAAAAAAAACAAATAATATTAAAACGTGATACGTTACGCACACATGTGTGACCTTTCAATTGTTTCCTTGAACGGTGAATTTTAATGAGGAATGGTTTCCGTATATCGTTATCTACAAGTGCAAGATAAAGTAACAAGTTTAGTTGCTAATAATTTATTGTATTTAGAATTTTTTTTTATATGCTACATAACGAACAAGCATACGGCCCACCTGATGGTAAGCGGTTACCGTAGCCTATAGACGCTACCAACACCAGAGGTATCACTCATGCATCACCATCTCGAAGGCAAGGGATAGGAGGTGGATAGGAAGGATAATAAGGAGAGGATAAGGTTTCGGCCTCTAGCGCTCTCTCTCAGAATACGAAACACAACAGTAGACGTAATTACCGTTATTATCTTCACTGATCTTTTATGAGAGGGTGGTACTTCCCCGATCAAGCTGGGATAAGCAGGGCTCTAGCACCAGAAAGAGTATTTGATAATTATAAAATATTTACGTGGAACTAATATAGTACAATATTCTTACTCCGTGTGGTGACAGACTAAGAATACAATTATCACCAACCCATTCTTTCCCACGAGTATCGTATGAGGCGGCTAAGGCAAGTAAGCAATTATCACCCATTGTATTACTTGTGGTAGGGCTGGGTACCAACCGGGAGTACTCACTTGCTATCAAGCCCGAGCGGGTTGGTACCACCATCTCCCATGTGACCGGCCATGAAGCACATCGGTGTATTTTGGTTGTAGCAGGAGATATCTGTTAATTTAATGGTGAGCAGTGGCTTGGCAATACTCCCGGTATAGTTGAGCCCATGAGCGACGGTTACCATTTACCATCAGGCTCGTCTGCTACCAAAGGCAATAAAAAAGCTTACTATTGCTTATGAGTGTGGCTAGTTCCTTATTAAGCTTTTACGCCATAATTAATCAACCGATCATAGTCAAATTTAGCATAAGTACATTTTTTTTCCAACCCATTTGCTGTCGCACTATTCGGCACGGGTCTCCTCAACATCCGACAACCCGTCAGATTTCACAAGCCGTGTAGAAAATTTCTCAGGCATGCAGGTTTTCTCAAAATGTTTTCCTTCACCGAGCAGTGATAAACAAATACACTTATAATTTCGAAAAATCTTGAAAAGTCAGAGCTGTGTGCCGTATGAGGTCTGAACCTATGACTCGGAATCAAACTCGATACCACTGCTTTTACTGGCCTTGGTTTTACCGCGAGGCTATCATTGCTATTTAGCATACATATAATCCAAAACGCAAAAATGGCCACAGGTTACTTTTTATCCCAAAAAAAATTGTGGTAGTAATTGAAGTATACCAATTTTTGTATAGTGACCATAAAGTTTGTCGTAAAGTAACGTATTTATGTTTTGAATTCCACGCGGACAAAGCCACAGGCATAATCTTGTAATATAAATGTTAAAGTGAATTTCTTTGTTTGCGTATTACGTCTTAGAGTCATAACTACTTAACCTATCATTTGATATTTATCAATTCTAGAGTCGACACAGACGAAGTCTCTGGCGTAATATAGTACTAAAATAATTAAAAAAGATTTGATTCCAATTAACGCTTTAATAATGCTATAGATTCTACGCACAGTAATAAATGCTGGTTTGCAAACTTCCCTAGCTGTCAAAAATCTCACAAGGTTAATGATTATCTTATTTTTTTGTCATCAGCACATTCTCGTTGGTCCGAATTGATATCTTTTCACAGTGTCTGATACCATTAAGCCAAAATACATTCAAAACACATTTATACAAATTATTATGTGACATGTACCATAGATTAATGGATTATAAAAGAAATAAAACGCAATTTACGTATTAATTTAACGATGCCAACTTTATATTTTGATCACCTTCATTTGGAACGCAGTATTGATAGGCGTGCATAAACGTACAAATAAAGTGTGCACGCGCTGAGTGCCACGACCTGGCTCAATGCTACGCGTCCATGTAGACACTCACACATACGCAGTTTGAGTGTTTACGCACACGTGTCGACGGCTTGTTTACAACAACACATGCGCAAGTATATCACGATGGGACATTCTTGATCTTTTGGCGAATTTACCTACTTTTAATCTGTGTTTTACGCTTGTGGTAATATAGAGTAGGCAGTAGTAATAACTGTAAGATAAGTGTTTAAATTAATTTACCCGGTATAGAGTTATAAACAAAATGATTTCATAATGGTGATGGGTGTTTTCTATCTATTATTTGTAAGTAATTACAAAAAAATAGTATTATATGTATTATATCCGTACTCTGGTACTCATAGCACAAGCGTTAAGCTTAGTTTGGGACCAGAGGGCGTTGTGTGAAAAATATCCGTGAATATATATTAATATTTAATAATAATAATAAAATTGAGATCATTCACTTTAATAAAATAAATAAATTCGGTGTTTGTAAGTATTCGGAATGCTGTTTATGTATTTTTTTTTATTGTTGAGATGGCGGTACCAACCCGCTCGGGCCGGATACCAAGTGAGTACTCCCACTTGGTACCCAGCCCTACCACCAGTCATGCAATGGATGATAATTGCTTACTTTCCTTAGTCGCCTCATACGACACCCGTGGGAAAGAATGGGGTGGTGACACTTGTATTCTTAATCCGTCACCACGGAAGAAAAGGCAGTGATATTCAATTATTGTTTTACTTTTGCATACCTACTACAATAGTGACAAACAAGCATACTGCCTGCCTGGTGGTAAATGGTTACTATTATGCTATATACTACGATGCTAGAAAAGATGAGATGAGGATTCCTCGTTTTAGATGAAATGTGGTAGAGAGGAAATTGGAGGACACGGAGGAAAAACTTAATAGAATTGGGATGATGAGTTGAATAGGAAGATTTATAAAGGCATTCTCACTAAACAGATGGAGTTTGTTTCTCTCTTAAACACAATAACAAATGCTCAAGATATCTCAGACGTGGTATATTTATACGTATTTACGAGTATGTCTGTGTGAATGTTTTCAGATAATAAAATATTCTCGAGTATTCAACTCTTGCGCACCATATTTGTTTGGTAGAGTCTTTGCCCTGCTCCCTTGCATTTTGATCCTAAGTCGAATGTGATTTAATCATCGTAATATGGTACTCGTCATTGCATCATATTATTGTTTTCGTGTGTTATGTGAATTTATTTGGATATGAAATCTCTTTTTAACACGCTTTTTATTAGCTTCACCTCTATACGTCTATGTTATAATTTTCACCCACTGTAATACGTCAGATTGAATTGAAAGTTTGTACAACGACCGTATCGTTATGATACAATAATTTAAGAAGATTGTCTGTTTGTTTTTTTGTATTACTATAAACCGGTCCTATCGTCGTTTCGATGCAGTTTTGAAAATCATGTTATATACAAAAAGAGTAGGTACCGCACAAGCGCGCGGTAATTATTGCGCACGAATTCAGGCAATTGGCCGAAATTGTTTTAGTTGGTTATTTTCCGTCTTTTTCTGTATCATGCGTTCCGTATTATCTATCACGTAATGTACGCGCACATCTATAAATTAGTACTTTGTCATAATGCAACAATATCGGTATGCCATTTAGTATGAACGTAACTCTTTACTTAAATATGATTGAGTTTTGAGACTAAAAAAGAAGAAAATATAATTATTTATCAAATTCATTATTAAGATATAGTAAAAAGTACCTACCACACACTTTTTTACAATCATTATATTTTAATATTTTATATAAAATAGCTATCAACTGTTTTTTTATTTTATTTTTAAGACTAAGTTACCACCTATTCAGTCATTTCCGTAAGGCTCTATATAACCACTCTCTCATTTCCTTAGGGTCTCCTGAGAGTGAAAGAAAACGGAATACAATATGTAATTATATAATTTAAATTATGTCTTTATTTCAGTGTTCAAAGTAACACTACCAAAATTGCCATGACTGCACTCGCAATCGTAAAAACTAAGAATAACTAGTTTCCAAAGCAATATTGTTTCTTTGCAGTGCTAACAGATGGTGCTATATGTTAGTTTATGAGTATTTATGATATTCAACAACTAATATTGCACTGTGATTTTTTGTACTTAGGGCAACTTTGCATTTTATTGTTTCGGTTAGCTCGCTTTCACACCATAACTATTTTTTTTTATTGCATGTAATGGCAGGCAAGCCACGGTCCATCTGATGGTAAATGGTAATCGTCGCTCATGGACTCAACTATAACGAAAGTATTGTCAAGCCGCTACTCACCATTTCATTTCACCGATATGAAATGAAAGAATAAACGGCTATTTAGATATTTTTATATATATTTTTAGCATTTGACATGCTTAGCACTATACATTAAACACAAAGTGAAAAATGTGAAATCGAAAATACACATTTTTCACTTTGTGTTTAATGTATAGTGCTAAGCATGTCAAATGCTAAATATATATATAAAAATATCTAAATATTTAAAGGGTTTGCGTCATTATTAGGTAAAATCTTAATTGTAAAATTAAGTTTACCTGGTCGGTATAATGTATGAAAATACTTCTGACAGATGGCGCAGGCGTCACCCAAAGACGTTAAGTATGATGTGTTATCGAAATTAGCAGTCAGGAGCAATTGTCAGGATGGCTGAATTGGTAAAGCATCTGGACGGTATCCAGAAGATGCAGGTTCATATCCTGCCCCTGACTGTTATTTTCGATTTCACATTTTTCACTTTGTGTTAAATAAACGGCTATCTCTTGCTACAGCCAAAATGCAACGATGTGCTTCATGACCGGTCACACGGGAGATGGTGGTATCAACCCGCTCGGGCCCGATACCAAGTGAGTACTCCTACTTGGTACCCAGCCCTACCACCAGTCATGCAATGGATGATAATTGCTTACTTTCCATAGTCGCCTCATACGACACCCGTGGGAAAAAATGGGGTGGTGACACTTGTATTCTTAGTCCGTTACCAAACGGACAGACTAGAACTAGTCAACCGATCATCGTGAAATTTTCCAATAATGCCTATATTCAATATCCAGAAAAGGGCATAATTAAGCTTATTCTGGAAAAACCAATAGTTCTACATCTGGGATGGCATATTTGTATAGAGATTTAGTGTGCCAAATTTCACTGACTACCCTTTGCCCTCGACTACAAACAAAAACCAATTTTTAGGTTATATCTTTACCACCGAAAGAATGTAGCATAGTTCCAGTGACCCGCCAATAAAGGTGGAGAGATGGCACACGGCGGGTTTCTTTAGTGGGTGAAGGCCCCACACTACCCTGTTCGTTGTCGCGAACGACGGGGTATGCGGTTAGCAACATTTTTTCCCGCCTTAAAATAAAAAAAAGGTAGCAGTCGCAACGACGGGGTGTGCAATCACGCATAAATGGCTGAACGGAAATTGACACACAAATACTGTTTTAACACATATATATGTGCCTACTTCCCTATTTATCCCGGAAAATTTTATTTCCTGTGAGATAGTTATTTTTACATAGAGATAATTAAACTGCCTCTGTTGTACAGCGGTAGCGTGAGTGACTGCTGATCATGAGGTATCGGGTTGGATCCCCGGGTCGGGAAGTGTTATTTAGCTTTTTCGTAAAAAAACAATCTCAGTAGCAGCCCGGAGTTTGGAAATGTGTCCGGTAGACGGCAATAGGCTCGCCCCTTATTACGTGAGACTTAAACATAGCTGGCGAATCGTGGGTGTTAAATACACCTCTGCCTACCCCTTTGGGGAATACAGGCGTGATGCTATGTTTATAACTAAGCTTTTATAAAATGATGTATATTTCAATATTCTTGAATGTCTACTAAAGATTGAAAAGTAAATCACATTAATATCATAGGAAACATAAATACACATATAATGAAATCCACACAAAAACACACACAACACGTACGCGCACACACACACACCTACACACACACACACAAGTACACACAAATACACACACACACACACACGCACACACAAATACACACACACACACACACACACACACACACAACACGTACATTTACACATTTTTTTTTTTTTATTTAGTTATCGGTGAAATATTGTGGTAGGTAGGTGAAGGCTGTACTGGCTGTCAAGTATGTCGCGCCAGAACTTTAATTTGGCTAATGCAATTACAAATTAAAGTTTTTGATAGCGATTCATCAAATTTGTAAAAAAAAGGTATTTTCCTGAAAATTTGGAAATGTGTTAATGTGATGTGAATGTTATCCTTCAGCTATTAGCTATTAAGGTACCTTTGTGAAAGAAACGAAATAAATTATTATTATTATTATTCTTAGGTCTATGTAGACGAAGTCCAGGACACCTGAGTCACTTGTTTTAATGGTAGAAGTTTTCTTGTCACAGTATGAACGGGCCCGATCGTTCAGAGTAGTACCTACCATCCTCTCACAGAAGATCATCATAACAGCAATAGGTAGTCCATTTTTGTGATTCTTATGGTGAGTGAGGGCGTTGGAGAACCAAGCTGTCTCTTTGTTCTCACCTTATCTTCTCCACCTCGTAAAGTCTTTTCTAGGAGTCTGCGCGTGTATCTATAGACTACGATAAAGGTTCCATATGTTTGGGCGCCACCCACGTAGTATATTAAAAAAAACAGCTAATGCGGAAATCATTTTAGTCAGAAGATTCGCCTTGACCCCGGACTTGGGATCAAACTTGATAATATTTCTATCTCAGAAGTCGTCGATCTTACAATTAACTAATAATAGATAATTATATACGTAAGTAATACTTTTTTTCTATTTTATTTATGTAAGAAAATATAGATATATTTATATTTCAAGGCAGACATTGCGGAATCATAATACTAGTACAAGCTATTATTGAGAATAACTAGGTAAGTGTATAAACATTCGCATATATCAGTTGTGTGTATAATAATTACACAATCAGGGGTTATCAGTTCTCGTATGACCTCTAACTATGGCCCTTTAACCTTTGAAGTGATAAGAGGTAGTATTTAAGTTTTGTAGTTTTTTTCTGTATCATACAAAATTTGCATTTTAACCGACTTTTATAAGGTGGTTATTTGTTACATTTTTACTCAGAGTAGATGTGTTGTACTTTTGAATTTCGGTTTTATATAAGACTAGCGGCCCGCCCCGGCTTCGCATTGGTAGACATTTAATTTTTAAACATTTTGGGATAAACGTAGAGTAAATGCAAGACATCTATTTATAGTAATAAATAATATGTTATTTGTACACATACACAAATACAAATGTTTCCTCTTTATAATATTAGCTTGTACCAGTGTTACAATTGCATATATTTTAACATGAAAAATAGTCATTGTGACATAACTGTTATAGTTATACGTTTCGTATTGCGGAGTCTTTTGTAGATATTGATATCCTCTATAAATCTGTACCTAGTACATCAATTTGCTCTATTGTTAATAATTTCCGCAGCGTGCGCGATATAACAATTTTTTTGGTAGGTATTTTCTTCACCAAGTTGGTTTACATTAACGAAGTTTTCATACGGATCCCTAAATTTTTGGAAAATGTGCTATCGCTTGTAATCATCAGGGATAATGTAGAATTCTATTGGTGAAATATTTTTTTCAAATCGGTAGTAGTTTCGGAGCCTATTCAATGCAAACAAACAATCAAATCTTTCCTTTATTTTGCCAGGATGAACAGCCTATGTCCTTTTCTTGACTCTAGACTATATGTGTGCAATATTTTATGATGATTGGTTTAGTAAAAGCGACCTGAAAGCGTTACAAACAAAGAAACTCTTTTCGCATTTAACATATTAGTGAGGATTTTGCATTTTGGTGGATGCTGACAAAGCTTGTTGGTAGAGTAAAGAAAATATTGTATATATTATATTAAACATTTTGATCTATATTTTAGCACTTGACATGCTCAGCTACTCTTAAACAATTTATAATTTGTAATTATATTGTTTTTATTATTACTATATTTATTTTGTCCGTGTGGTGACGGACTAAGAATACAAGTGTCACCACCCCATTCTTTCCCACGGGTGTCGTATGAGGCGACTAAGGGAAGTAAGCAATTATCATCCATTGCATGACTGGTGGTAGGGCTGGGTACCAAGTGGGAGTACTACTCACTTGGTGTCGGGCCTGAGCGGGTTGGTACCACCATCTCCCGTGTGACCGGCCATGAAGCACATCGTTGCGTTTTGGCTGTAACAGGAGATAGCCGTTTATTCTTTCATTTCATATCGGTGAAATGAAATGTTGAGCAGCGGCTTGATAATACTCTCGATATAGTGGAGTCTTTTAGCGACGGTTACCATTTACCATCAGATGGGCCGTGGCTCATCTGCCACTACATGCAATAAAAAAAATATATAAACATTTGCTCATCCGATATGAAATGTAAAAAGGGCAGAGCGGATTCCCGTTCTATCAGTCGCGAATATTTTTTTAAAACATTATTTTACAAACAGAAGTAATAGTCCTTTATACTTTTCGAATAAACAAAGGTTGTAAATTTAACAAAAAATTCATAACCTTTCAGCATTTAGAGATTTTAATAAGTGGTTAAAACAAACACTCCAACTCTTTTTATTAATATCTGTGAATTATAAAATATATTTCTGTCCCGAAAATATCTATGGTTTAAACTCAGACTAACTTAAAAATATAGACGGAGCATTATGAATAATCTAGTGAAGCCATATAAAACCATGCCAAACTTATAATTATTACAAGCGCTTACGCACTCAAATACAAACAAAACCATGCCAAAAGGAAGTGTCATAAACCATGAATATTACCAGAGTATGATTTAAAATTACCCCAAATGACTCGACGATTTCGTACGTACAATACATACTATGAATACGTCAGCAGCGCCATAATATTCCCTACTTAAGTATATGATTTGCAGTAAACTTACTTTATATTTGTATTTCCTTTATGTTTTACACCTAAAGCTTAAAAAATACCTAAATTATAGAGATTATTTCTTTCCAGTGACAACACTTTCACGCACACATCTTTCAAAAAGTGGCTTCACTTTTAAGTTGACAATGCGGTGTCTTTTAGTCTGAGGGTTTAAATTACTCTCACGTTTATTTAATAGAAGGCTCAGGCGGTGCCGTATTAGGAGAAGAGGTTAAAATATCTAGTGTTCCAAGTCGATCGACATCTCGACAGATGACGCAAAGAAATTTTACGACTAAACTGAGTTGGCACAGTAACTATGATTATAATCACATTAAAATATTATGAAGCATAAATTACATTTTATTATCTAATGAAACTAATGTATGGTGATAAAACAAGTCATCATAGAAACACATTGAACCTTATTACTCTTAGCAATAATTATGGAGTGTCTATTCAAAAGAGCTTAATTCGTCATGAATATTTATTGAAATTGTACGGACCAAAACATTAAGAAGTTAGTCTCTTTGACGCTGAACATAATGCTCCTATAATTTTCTAGAGGAATATAAAATAAGCTGCTATAAGTCACAATAATATCATTTAAAATCATTGTGAATGTGAGTTGGGATCGAACGAACTCTACCTTAGACGAAAATCGTATCGTTTTTATTTTTTTACACTACAGAACAGACTTAATAATAAGTGGCTAGATATAATATAACGCGTGTGATGAACCCAGGAATAGAGCAGAAGCTGGAAATGGAGTTGATGAAAAAGGCGTATACTGAGTAGGTAGGTACCTACATTATATTGAATGAAAGAAAAACATGTGGTCAGTTGATTGAACATGTTTCAACATGTTCAGCGGTCAGCTTATGACGTACGTGATAGTTTTGTTAAATGCTTGATTAAATTATAATTTATTTAATGGCTTTAAGTAGTAGTGTAGTAATTTAGATGGTGTTTTTTTTGTCTGACGAATCTTTTTAATAACCTTGCAGGACAACTTCTGGAAGATAATAGAAAGGTTTCATGCAGTACTACGGATTCATTTGCGTAATATACTTAAGTACTTAGCTTGTACCTGTCACTCTATGGACTCCTAATTATTTCTATGAAAAAACAGCTAAGTATTGTAAAGGACTTGACCATTTTGTTGGCATAACCAAAGCCTCTAAGTAGGTAAGTACTACATCAATGCAAGATGTCACTGCGGCTGTACACACTCGTCTACTTGTCTCGCGAAACTCTCGTCCACTCTCGTCTCGTAGAAGCTCGACACGAGAGCACACCATGTAAACGCTCGTTGTATCAATTGAACTTCGGATGCACGTCACGACGGACGTGGAAAAAACAATTGCGGCGTTAATTTTTTTTATTTGTTATTGTAAATTTTTAATCATTTACCATAAAAAAAATACATTAAACCACGGTGAAAAAGAACTAACTATTCAACAGGAATATTTTTTTTTAAAATCTTCCACGGGGATATCAAAATCGTTGTTTATCCGCAACCAAGCGTCGTGTAATAGTTGTTTATTGTGCCTGACATTCTTAGGATTCCATAATAGTGATTGCCTTTAGTAGGCTTCTAAAAAGTGTTAGAACACATCGTTGTCGGACGCTGAAAGCACGTCTTTACGCGAACGCAGTTGGCGGGCAACTAAGTAAACGAGTGTGTACAGGCGCGGTCTCGTTTTATAGCGAGGCTTACCGAGACCCTTTGACTCGAGCACAAAAAACCGACACTCTTCCGAGACATAGCAAGAGCCCCAAGACGAGACGAGGCTACCATGTACACACTCGCCCTCGGCCTGTCTCGTTGTGTCTCTAAGAATGTGTACAGCCGCAGTCATAATGATTAGTTTAGTAGTTATGACGTGAAGGTGTAAGTAACAAACAAACAAACGTACTTTTGCATTTATAATAGCTATTATTAATAAGTACCTACCTATTGTCAGTCTCAGTCAGTAGTATGTATTACGTACTAGCTTTTGCCGGTGACTTCGTTTGGATGGAAGTCGGTACCTAGTGTGACCGACTTCCGTGCACGAGGTCGTGGGTTCGATTCCCACTCAGGACAATTATTTGTGTGATGAACACAGATATTTATACTGCGCCTGGGTGTTTTCTATCTATTATATATATGTATTTACAAAAAAAAAAGTATTATTATGTATTATATCCATAATCTGGTACCCAAAGCACAAGGGTTAAGCTTAGTTTGGGACCAGAGGACGTTGCGTGAAATGTCCGTGAATATTTATTTATTTATTTTCATACAGTTACTTAAGTTACATAATAGTTACTTAAGTACTAACTTATCATCATTCCATCTCCCTTGCGGGGTAGGCAGAGAGAATAGAGTGCCAAAAGGCTCTATATTCTTGTATATATCTCTCGCTTTCTCAACATTTATAATTCTCTTCATATATGCTCGCCGGTTTCGGAGACTTCTGACTCCATCTTCCTTCAATACATGACCAATTTGGTCTAGGTAGGTGATTCTCGGTCTTCCCCTGTACCTACATCCTTCTACTTTCGCATTGTATACCTATATCACCCGAACGTATCCACGGGTAGAGACTAGTTGAAATAAAAAAATAAAGATTTTTTGTCAAATAACAGAGGAATCTGTAACAATAATCTAAACTAGTAATTAAATTACAAATACGGCGTACAGCTCCAAAACTCGCTATTAACAGAAGAACATTATGAATATAAATACATCGAGATCGTTAGCACCCCAAACGTTCATGCATTTTGTTCGTTTTACTCAAAAGTACTTATTCGTTTTGCGCAGTGAGTAATCCCGGGCGGAACAAACTCACCGACTTTAGATTTCATTTACTAAATTAGTCGAGTTAGTCGCGTTGCTTTTATTCTAGCAGCTTATGGCGTAGTGCAGTGAAGGTGAATCAGGGCTCACGTTCGTGAACATAAAGTGCCTATATATAGTACCTACCTATTACTTTATATCACACTTGATTCCATTTTTTGATGTGAAACATCTAATGCGGAGGGAGGGTAAAATCAGCTGTTAGCGTGGCGACGCTTTTTTAATTGTTCCGTTCAAATCTTGCAAGTTAAATTAGACACACTTCACGATTTCCTATTGAGCTGAAATTTTACAAGCATATGTATATTGCGTAATAATGCAATATTATGATGACATGGAGCTGATCTGATGATGGAGCTGGAAGGTGGATATATGAACTTCATAAAGAAATGGCGCAACACTATCGAGTTTGGACTCGTTTGATTCGTCTTGACGAGTGCTTTATCTCTAGATGGTATCCAGGGCCTGATGATGAAGCTGGAGGCTGGGCACAGTAACTCCATAATGAAACGACGCAACCCAACAATTAAGTTTGGACTCGTTTGATTCGTATAGACTCTGATGATGGAGCTAGAAGGTGGCCATAGGAACTCCGTCATAAAATAACATAACTCCATCGAGTTTGGGCTTGTATGATTCGTCTTGACGAGTACTTTGTCTCTAGATAGTATCCAGGATCTGACGATGGAGCTAGAAGATGGCCACAGTCATAATTTTATGCAAGCACACATTGAAAAAGTTATGATCATTTTATTTCAACTCATTATTACTACTAAAAAAATAAATAATACCTAAATAATTTCGATGTTTCACATCTAGTAGACGTCCCGCTACGTCTAGTTTTTTTTATATTACTCTTTAGTTTATTGGTACACGTAAACAGGTTAACACAAAGTGTGAAAATGTGAATATCGAAAATAACAGTCACGAGCAGGATTTGAACCTGCATCTCCAGGAATACCGTCCCAGATGCTTGCCAATTGAGCAATTGTGACAATTGCTCGGGCCTAGGAATTTCGATAACACATTTATTCTTAACGTCTTGGGTGACGTCCGACACATCTGGGACGGTATCCCAGGAGACACAGGTTCGAATCATGCCCGTGACTGTTATTTTCAATTTCCCATTTTCAGACTTTGTGTTAATTAATATGAGTAAGCATGTCAAATGCTAAAAAAATATATAAAAATATCAAAATATGTAAATAGGTTTATTGATTGGTATTGAGAACTATGTTCTACTACGCAGATTTGCATGGAACTAAGACACTGAAATCACGTCGCTAGGTAACTGATAACCATCGTAGAAGAACAGATGGCGTGAAGGGCGGCCTCTTACTAGATAGACGGACCATTTGATCAAAACCGTAAGAGGACGTTGAACGTAGGCGGCACAAGGCCGTTAATTATGGTCCTTATTGGGGAAGCTTATGTCCAGCAGTGAACGACAAAACGATGTTCGATGAATGGGTAAATTTTCCAGAACATTCCAATAGAATCATATGTATATATTTTATTTTCTTGCATAACCTTTCGCCTTTATCGGTAAAGTATTAGGTAATAGTGGTGAAACTACTTATGTCCATCAACCTAGTAGAGTTCTGGATTTATCACTTATGCTTAAAGAGATTTTTTTATAGCAAATTGAATAATACTTTTAAGATAATTAATTGAATGAGGCGACACTTGGCGGAAGTCCTTTGTAACTATTCCACAATATTACAATATTCCGCAAAAATCCGAACATTAATTCGACATGTGTTTCGATTTCTTGAAATAATTAAAGTCAATAGTAACATGTTATTGAATGAACAAACTAGCTGTAGTTTTCCACTACTAAACTTGTTTTTATATCGTTCGAGCGATACGTCATAACTGTTGTATAGTGGAAGGGGTGTAAAAGCAAGTTGCACGAGTAAGCTTCGCTCATTTGTTGCCGAGCGTTCTTGAGAATGCCTCGTTTAGAGGTGAAACACGTGTCGAATTTATGTTCGGATTTTTGCGGAATATTGCAATATTGTGGTTCTGAGAGTTCTACCGTATCACATGGTTGTGTCGCGTTGATAACCGGGATTGACAATCCGTGGGTGAGTGGTGGGCTCTCCTCCTAAAATCCATTCTATAATAGTAATAATACTTTTAGTTAACCGGAGCTTCAAACCCCAGACCTCGTAGACATAAGATTCAAACAGCTACCAAAATCAACGCATAAGAAAAGAATTACAACTTCTAAAGGTTTACCACCTCTGGCCGTAGTGTGCTCATGTGAAGGTTAATCTTAAATTTAAATTAAAGGATTTATGCGCTGTTGAGTGGATAATGTACATGTGGTTAGAAGTGTTGTCACCGTAAAATTTTTAAATTTAGAAATCATAAATGTATCTATGCCTTGGGTCGTGGGTTCGATTCCCACTCAGGACAATTATTTGTGTGATGAACACAGGTATTTGTACTGTATCAGGGTGTTTTCTATCTATTATATATTGTAAGTTATTTACAAAAAAAAGTAATATATGTATTATATCCGTAATATCCATACACAAGCGTTAAGCTTAGTTTGGGACCAGAGGACGTGTGAAATGTCCGTGAATATTTATTTTATATTTAAATCTGTCACTAAAATAAGGCTTTCCGAATTCAATAAATATTTTCTATACTCCAAGCCAGCTCCGGCCTATATTATGTATGCAAAAATTGAACTCGCTTTTGCGTTTATTTTAATCTAATAATAAGGATATGATATTGAAGCTTGATGAATGGAACTATTACGTGGGACTTAAACATAGCTGACGAATTGTGGGTGTGTAATACACATCTGCCAACCCCTTCGGGGAATACAAGCGTGATGCTATGTTTTGAAGAGCCTAATATAGCCGATAGGTAAAAATAAATATTACCGTGTGGGGCCGGCGTTAGAATTATCCAACCCCTCTTCACCCATGGGAGTCGTAAGAGCCGACTGAGGGAATACCGGGGGAGTGGGCACTCCTTCAAGTATTAACAACATCCACTGCGATTGCCAACCCGCCTGCCAAGCATGGCGATTACGGCACTATCCCCCATTCTTGGGGAGGCCTATGTGCCAGTGGACTTTAAAAGGCTGATGGATGGATGGATGGAAATATAAATATTATTAAACCTACATGTTTCATAACATTTATTTTTTTCAAGAAAAGCAAAGATGGCTTCTGGAACAACATTAGTTCACAGATAACACAATAACATATTTAAACGCAATTATAGTTTACCAATAATAAGAGATTAAAATTAAAATTACTTATCTGTTAATGTAGCGAAACCGCAGCTGTGCACAGTGTGACTCATACATAGAGTAGCGTTAAAATAGAGTAGACAAATATTGCGACTAAATTATTCTTAGAAAATCTTTTAACGATTCGCGAATTGTAAACATATTGATAGTAACATAAACGGGTCTTTTTTCACGAATAAATTAGGTTAAATTTTAACAGCCGTGGTCACGTGACCACGGCTGCTGCAACGCAGTTGAAACGTCAGGCTAAAGGTAGTTAAAATTTGACCTAATTTATACGCGAAAAAGACCTGTTTATGATACCTTAAATTCTTAGAAAATGTTTTGTTTCCTACATTTAGACCCTTTTTTTATGAAGCAACAACCTATTTGATCTCTATGACCCAACTAAGGGAGCACTTGGCAACCTTAGAACAAAACCAGAGTCGGATTTTTTATTCGCGATTGACAACCTATAACGACTACCAAGATATTAGTTGACACACGGGACCCTCTGCTTAACATACCTTCCGAAATACGAAGGAGGCAGGCGTCCACAGATACGAGTAGGTGCCACTTTTTAGTTACCCATCTGAAGCTAGCCGAGCGTAAGTTGTTTAACCTTGCTGATCGTTTGACCTGCAACTGAACAATAAAATTAGGCTACGACCTAACCATCCAACAGTAAAGTAGGTATTATACAAATACAAATGATCATAATGTGGCACATAAGTCGTGGACGACATTTCTGGTCTTTGCATTGTTTCTTTGATCGCGCCGTTGCCCCACATAGTACCTATTAAGAACTAACATAACCACAATAAAATTATTTATATCTATGAAAACAAACATCTGTATATGTATATATATTTTCATTAGCGGTATAACGGAGGACTTCGATCTCTAGTCCGAGGTCGAGATATCTGATTATTTCAAATTTTCGAAATAATGTGTGCATAGACAAATTATAATTTTTGCTGAAGGTTAATATTTAATTGTACAATATTTTCTGGACCTGCCAACCCTATGTGGCTATAATATACCACTCTGGTTCTGTGACCAGAGTGGTGCATTATAGCCTAAGTCGTGGGACTTAGGCTGTATAGAGGAGATCAATATGCAAGAGTGGGGCAGTGAAAAATTCTAATTTTTTTTAGAATTTTGTTTCCAACCATTTTATTTCTCGAATAGTTTTCGTCTTCTAGCAGCTCAGTTTACATCATCGGAGGTCTGTGTTGCATATTTACTATTTTATTTTTACTCTATAAGGGTGGCAAGTCACCATATGAGACTCATGTTTTTTTATTGCTTAAGATGGCAGACGAGCCACAGCCCACCTGATGGTAAGTGGTAACCGTCGCTCATAGACTCAACTATAACGACAGTATTATCAAGCTGCTGCGCACCATTTCACTTCTCAGATATGAAATGAAAGACTAAACGGCTATCTTCTGCTACAGCCAAAACACGTTCTTCATGACCGGTTACAGAGGAGACGGTGGTACCGACCCGTTCAGGCCCGATAGTAAGTAAGTACTCCCACTTGGTACCCAGCCCTACCGGTCAAACAATGAGTGACAATAGCTTACTTCCCTTAGTCGCCTTGTACGACACTTGTATTCTTAGATCGTCACCACATGGACAAGACACGGATTGGAGATACAAGAGATGACATGGGTGTTAACGCTATCCTTCTATGTTCAACATACAATATATCCTTCTTTGAGCCACTACTTATCACGCAATCGCTCCGTAATATATTTACTTGGTAATTCTTTCTCTCTCTCTTCTTCGTAATGCCGTGTAGGGCCGGCTTTAGAATTGTCCCACCCCTCTCTACCCACGGAAGTCGTATAAGAGCCGACTGAGGGAATACCGGGGGAGTGAGCAGCAGCACTCCCTCGTCTATTAACAACATCTATTGCTATCGCCAACCCGCCTGCCAAGCGTGGCGTTTACGGCACTATCCCCCATAATGAGCAACAATAAATGGGACCGATGATCTGGTCGGGGCCCGTTGGATGCGGTCGGTGCAGGACCGCTCGTTGTGGCGTTCTCTTGGGGAAGCCTATGTCCAGCAGTGGACGTTGAAAGGCTGATGGATGGATGGATGGATGGATGGAATTCTTTATTCTATGTATTTCTCTAATCGTGATTACCATTCCTTTTGTTACATACATTTGTCAATCCTCATCACATGGTCACATCACTTACCCGCAATCATTTCTGTTGCTAATCGGGATTGAGAACGGTTATCTTGAAGAAGCAGGTTGAAGTTCTACTTGTGACTATCAATTTTCATTTCATATTTTCGCACTTTGTGTTTAATTTTTCTTATTGACTCATTTATATTTGATCTGCCTTAATTAAACTGGCTCTGTGGTGCAGCGGTAGTGTGAGCGACTGCTGATCATGAGGTCTCTGGTTCGAACCCCGGGTCGCCTGACCCTAGTGCTATTGAGCTTTTTCGAGAAAAGAAATTCTCAGTAGCAGCCCGGAGTTTGGAAATGTGCCCGGTAGATGGTATTAGGCTCGTCCCCTATTACGTGGGATTGAAACATAGCTGGCGAACTGTGGGTGTGTAAAATAACTCTGCCTACCGTTTCGGGGAAAACAAGCGTGATGCTGTCTTCATTTTCTTTCTTTCTTATCATGCTGACTCATGTTCATAAGGATATACTTTTTATAAAACCTTTTTTTTCGTCATAAAATAATAATTACAATAGTAACTAGTCGATTACATACTTAATTGAATTTAACTTAAAGAGAAAACGTGATAACACAATCATTAATAAAATTAAATTATAAAAGTCATAAAGATCTTTATATGGTTCAACCATAGAAAGCAGAGCTGATGGAAGATGTACTAACCTAGTTAAAAAAATCTACTTTTTAAAGTTAAGTTTATGAAAAAGCATGAAAATAAAATTTAAACATCACCTCTTAGACAGCTGTACCGTGACGGCCAGAAAAAGGAAAAATCAACGTAGAAAAGGAATTCAAAAAATGATCGCTTAAACCTGCTCTGAAATGTCCTCTGAAATTCAAGTTCCAACAGCTAGATTTCAAGAATGCGCCTCAACACGGCTTTGAACTGAATGGCAAGAGAGATTATGACATAAGTCGTCTCTACGAAACGAGAGCCCTGTGGTACAAAGCAGCGTGTTTTAGACAAAAATATACACATATTTTCTGTTAAAACATTCGAATTTAAAAATTGCTATTTGTGGTGAATGTTGGGTTTGATTTCAACAAAGAACAACTATTTATGTGATACACAAAATCTGAATGTAGTGTGTTATTTAAACAGATATTTGTAAAATATGTCTAATAATAGTTAACTTAGCTTAGCTAAAAAAACGAAGTACTGCAAAGGCAGTGGTATCGAGTTCTATCCTCAGTGCGAGAACAAACTCTGCATTGTACATACTGACTTTGGCACTTATGTGCGTAATTGTTCACAAATTATCAATGCTTAGTGAAGCAAAACATCGCGAGCAAAGTTGCATGCCTGAGAGATTTTCTCGATATTGTATGTAGAATATCAACCCACAGTGGTAGATTATGACCTAAATCCCTTTAATCATTAAAGTTGACTCCTGCACGATAGTGGGATCGAGATGGGTTAAGAAAAACATGTTTTAGCTGTTTGTAGCCTGTGGTGGCGGATGGTAACCGTCACTCATGGACTCAACCATACCAAGAGTATTGTCAAGCCGCTGCTCACCATTTCATTTCACAGTTATGAAATGAAAGAATTGTTAGGCGTATATTTCTGTTGTATACATGGACTTATTTTGTAGACTAAGAATTTATAAAATATTAAACACAGTAATTGTTACTGTCTCTCATAGATGATACGCCTATATACACGGACCAGGTTTGGGTATAGTTATGTGCTTATGTTACATTATTAACGGCTCACAATATTTTATACACAAGTCCAAAAATAAAATATCAAAATTTTTAATTCGCTCGTTTGGCTGATCAGCCCACTGTGCGATGCCAACGAGGTTTTAAGTGTCACATTACGCTATAGATCGCTTACAGAAGTAATAAATTTAAAACCGCTCTTTACTTTCGGTCCATCTGGTGGGAGGCCGTCATTCGCTGCGCCGTCCAATAACATCACACATCAAACCTCGTTTAATTTAATAAGTAAATATTATATTACGAGATATTATGTAGCCGAATATATTACACAATTAAGGTAAAAACCGACTGAGCACGGAGTGCTATGAACATGTCACCAAGTATAATTTGATGTATACAAATCGTTTGAAGTTGCAATAATTTTACTGCTTGTATATTTTAATTATTAAGAAATACTTAATCGGTTACAAGTGTTTCAATATCGCAGCGTATAATGTAACAATAATAAAGGCACAAAAGATGACCATAAAAAAAAGATATTGAAATACAATTTCTCTTTTTACTACTACTCTTATTACTTTACAGCGTAAATAAAAAACCGTTATAAGTTATTCCACGTAGTGGACTGCAAATACCGACACAAATTTTGTCGGCACAGTTGCTCAATTGTCACACTGTGCGATGAGACCGACACTTCAAGTGTCACGTTATACGCGTAGAGCGTCTGCAGTCGCGATGACACTTGCCACTGCTATTTGCTCTAATTGCAAGTATTATTACACAACACGCGATGTAGAGTCGTATGTAGAGTTGAAGTGACTCTACGTGCTCTAGGGACTGCTGTTATGACTGGACTGTGTTATATCATCAAAATAATATGTGTAGCGATTTTGCTTGTATGTAATTTTGTTTGATAGCTGGAATATACAAATGTAAGTAAAGGGCTCGCACTTTTTTTATTAGTTACGGTGACAGATGAGCTACGAGTCACCTGTTGGTAAGAGATAAATGCTCATATACAGTCAAGCCGCTGTTTGCCATGAAGATCAATCATTATGCTTGAGAGGAGTAGAAATCAGGAAGCTATCTTCTGCAACCGAAACACGTCGATATGCTTTACGGCTATAACAAAGAGGATGATGGTACCTACCCATTCGGGTCTAAAAAGATGTAATAACTTTCATTTGGTGCTAAATCCTAACCAATGAATATGTATTTTTGATGTCAGGAGGTTTTAAGTTTTTTTTTTCATAATACATATGTGACAAATAAGCATACGGCGCACCTGGTTAGCAGTTACCGCAGGCTATAGACACTAGCAACACCAAAAGCATCACTTGCACGTCGCCATCTCCAAGGAAAGGGATAGGAGGTAGATAGGAAGGATAATAAGAAGAGGATAGCTAGGATACTAAGGAGAGAGACCACAGAAGGAATGTAACATAGTTCCAGTGGCCCGCCAATAAAGAGAAAATATAAAACACGGCGGGAGAAATACCTACCGTTTCTTCACGCTGATCCTATGTGAGAGGGTGGTACTTCCCCGATCGAGCCAGCCCATTCGTGCTTGGATAAGCAAGGCTCTATCACTAGAAAAGCAATCCGATGTAATATATTGCCTTCGTAGCTGGATTTGAGTGTGAGTCATCATAACCTAATCACAAGGGATGCTTACCATCACTACGGGTATGGGATAGAACATTTTTTTTTAGGCGGGAAAAAATGTACCTGCACCGCACACCCCGCCGTTTGGGGCAACCAACAGGGTAGTACGGGGCCCTCACCCACTAAATAAACCCGCCATGTGCCGTCTCTCCGCCTGTGTTGGCGGTACCATGTGTATTACTTCAATGGGGGGTATGTAATAGACCTAAGATTAACAGAATTACGTGCCTAAAGCGTATTTTTTTTGGGCTTCCGTATTACAGTGATATGTAAATGTATTATATTTAATACCAATACGCACTTACTACACGTAAACAAAATTAAGTACTTTCTAGAATATTGACTATGCAAAGAATGACAGGATGATCTATATTCTATCGCAAACAAAACAAATCCATTAAATTTATTTCAACACAATATTTATAGTTTTGTATGAGTCAAAACCGCAGTGTAACGCACTAACTCTAGATAGGGATTTGTTTTTAATTACAAGCAACATATTTTGCTTGATAAATGGCCACACGTGCGGGTATGTGCGCGTTATGTTCGACACAGGTGAGTAGGTGTGATTGATAGCCCAATAAATACTTCAATAGAACTTTGACTACGCCGAAAGTGATGACTGCATATCGTATGCATTCCTCATACACTCACCCTTACGTATTTATAGCGTACATAACTCCCTCTTCCAGGTATAAAAACTTGGTGAGTAATCCATCTTGCACTACTATGATCGGTTTGTGTATCGTGTTACGATCTAAATAAGAGCTAGCACTGTACTCAAGGCTGGATAATAGATTCATTTGTTCAAATGACACCTTGCTTTTTTATAGCGTATAGTGGCAGAGGATCCACGGCTCACCTGATAGTAGATGGTAATCGTCGCTCATGGACTCAACTATACCGGGAGTATGGTTAAGTTTATTTCACCGATATGAAATGAAAGAATAAATGGCTATCTCCTGCTACAACCATACCACACTGATGTGCTTCCTGGCCGGTCACACGGGAGATGATGCTAGCAACTCTTTTGGGCCTGATAGCAAGTGACTACTCCCACATACACATATATGGAATGATTCCTGAATTATCCAGTATTACAGTAGGTGGCGACTTGGCTATGTCCCCATGGTGTTGACCAATTCCATGAGCGGTGTTTAGCATTAATATCTAATGGGCCACTTACTCGTCTGCCGCTGTTGGCCATAATAAAAAGTACAACGACTTTGATAAGTAAGTTTATAATATTTTTTAGTTCATCACTGTGTGTCCTCTCATAATGTGAGGGATTTAGGCCGTAGACTACTCTCTGACTCATTACAAATTGGCAGACTTCAAAGCCGTCAAAAAAGTCTCTCAGACATCGAATTCTCGTCTTTATAGTCCTTGGTTTTATCACTAGATTATCACTGCTCTATGATTACAACGTGGATTTTTGGAAAATCCAACTTTTATTAGATTTTATTACGTACTGAAATATACATATTACCAAAATTATACTTGGCGCATGCAAATTAAACGTAAAACGATAGTAAAGTAATTCGATATTCTAGCAACCGTTTGTTTATAACCATCTCTAAACTTGGCAACGATATGTTTATCAAAGTGCTTCCTAAAAGTTGATACGTGACAGAATTAACAAATGGGGCTGGCATATCCATGTTCGATAAAAGTCCCAAAACTAAATAAAGAATTAAAAAAAAATATATATATACAACTAGCTGTGACCTGCAATTTAAGCCCCATTTTAATCTGAAAAAAAATCGTGATAATTTTTTATAAAAGAACACCATTTATATTTTACATATCGCGATCAAGTCTGTGACGTCAGAAGATATTTAATTTTGAATATATTTTATAATAGCCTAGTCTTTGAAGATCTTAGCGTTAAGTTAAATAACCTTCAAAATAGTGCTATGAAATGTAGTAATAATTTTTCTAATCAAAGTGTTTCAGAGATTAGCGCATATAAATAAACAAACTCTACAGATTTACTATATTAGTATAATAGTGTAGAATTGCAAATAAATCAAAACACATCATTTCGAAGAGTTGGAGGTGTGTGCCTTATAAGGCTTCGACCTTGGACTGGGGATCGAACTCGACACCTTTATCTTGGCAGAGCACAGTTCTACCATTCTTTTTTCTGCTACTGCTTTGTTGCTATAATTAAATATACCTACCTACCTATTGTGGTCTTCTAATGGCAGAGCCTTGCTTAACAAAGCATGAAGGGGCCGGCTCAATCAAAGAAGTTCACCCTCTCACAGAAGATCAGCGTAAAAGAGTAGGTAGTCCCACTGGTGGGTTAATATATATAGTTATAGTGGGAGAGAGCATCGAAGGCCTAACCCCCTCCTTATTCAACAGTAACCACTTACTATCATGTGAGCCTTATGCTTGTTTGCTTCGCGTTGTATGTTAAAACATTTTTTTTTATCCTACATTAGCACCGTACCGTAGCCTATAGACGCTAGTAACACCAGAAGCATCACTCGCGCGTCGCCGTCTCCAAGGAAAGGGTTCCATCCATCCATCCATCAGCCTTTCGAAGTCCACTGCTGGACATAGGCCTCCCCAAGAGATCGCCACAACATGTGTTTCGCTCATATGGGGGATAGTGCCATAATCGCCACGCTTGGCAGGCGGGTTGGCGATCGCAGTGGATGTTGTTAATACTCGAGGGAGTGCTGCTGCCCACTCCCCCGGTATTCCCTCAGTCGGCTCCTACGACTCCCATGGGTGGAGAGGGGTGGGACAATTCTAAAGCCAGCCCCACACGGCGAAGGAAAGGGTTAGCAAGTGGGTAATAAGGAGAGAATACGAAGTATAACAAGAAGAGGATAAGGAGGGGGTTTGGACCTGCGGCGCTCTCACTCACCATACGAAACACAACGGAAGGAGTAAGTGCCGTTATTACACGCTGATTTTTGTGAGAGGGTGTTACTTCCCCGATCGTGCAGCGATCGATAAGCAAGGCCCTACCATTAGATATAATAAAAATAAATTTATATTTATACAATTAAAGTAAAGGCATATTTGAATTGTATACAAGAAAATAAGTAGATATAGCATACACATGTGTACATACCTACATATGTATAGGTACAATTAAGCGATGAGTTCAAGAAACCGAGGTCAACTAGTGTTTACTTTCCGCGTTTATTATGTTTTAATCGCAAATGTGCATCAAGGACGGCAGATGGCAGTTGCGGTTTAGGAAAACATCCATATGGTAATGGATGCCAAATACAATAAGACACTGTCTTATACCTTATAGCGGTTGAGAGTTATTACAATATTTACCACGACTTCATACGCACGGGCATCAGTTTTACCTTAATATTAGGATAAAGTTTTTCATAACGTCCAAAATCTGCAAAATCTGGGATGTAATCTCAGAGTTGTTTGCTAACTAACTAACAGACGGATAAAAAAGTAAAAATTGTTGTGTCCTAACTATCATAAAACTGCAACAGAGCTGTGTCTGTACATTTAAGATTTTTGAGAAAAAAATACTGTAATAGGCCCGTGTCTGCTAACAAAACTTTTTTGTTTTTTTAGATTTTTGTCTTTTTATGTGTTTGTTCGTTCATGCATCACGCGAAAACTACTAAACGGATTTTTATTCAACTTTGATAGCTCTTGGTTTGACTTAAAAACTGGTATAAGTACAGTTTATCCCGCTACTATATCGGGAACCCGAGATATAACCCAAAAATACGGCAGAGCCGCGGGCAAAGGCTAGTTTTATTATATATCTCTTATCGCCCCCTCTTCATTTTTGTTGATAAATATATTTAACGTAAAGCTGCCTCGGTGGTCTAGCGATAGTGTATGTGGCTGAGGATAAGGTCTCGGGTTCAATTCCCGGTATCTGGCCAACAAAAAGATTTTGTTTTTTTGATGTTATACTTCTTTTGGCGTGTTAGGGAAAAATGA
Source organism: Leucoma salicis (assembly GCA_948253155.1). NCBI lineage: Eukaryota > Metazoa > Arthropoda > Insecta > Lepidoptera > Erebidae > Leucoma > Leucoma salicis. The sequence goes on along the minus strand of OX411820.1, from coordinate 2,110,677 downwards.
TGATATTAAATTTTTACGATGCGCGCGCACATCGTCACGAAAAACCGACACCCTGAAGTTACACACTCTAAAGTTAGCTATAGTCAACATTTTAGTTTTATTGTGATATTTAAATAAACTTTATTTAACTAGATAATTCGTTATAATAAAACTTTCAATGTATTAAATACCTTTTTTCTATTGTTAGTGTAGTTTTTTTCTACAAACGTAGAATAAGGCGAAAGGTAAAATATTTGAAAAGATTTTTATCTTATTACGCCAAAAAAGTATAACTTCTAACTCGTGTACATAAGTACACACACACTTTTTTTCTGTCAAGACATTCTCAATAGCAGCCTGGAATTAGGAAGTTGTCTGTGTTACATTCCATGCATCCTCCCTCCTCCGTCCTGATCTCTCAGGTCGTATCAAAATGCTGTCCTATCAGACTAAGAGAGTACACTTGTGTTGCGCACACACCCGAGCACTATAATATCTTCTGCGTAGTTGGCTAGTATCACCGGACACTATCACTATCAATTGTATAAACATTTTTTTTGTTGGGGAAGAAATGTGCTCGAGTGGCTACCACGTTTTGGACGGCACAACGTAGGACGGCCCCCCACCAGATGGAGCGACGATCTGGTCAAAGCTGCGGGGAGCCGTTGGATGCGGTCGGCACAGTACCGCTCGTTGTGGCGTTCTCTTAAGGAGGCCTATGTCCAGTAGGGGACGTTAAAACAAACAATTTTTGGTGAAAATAGAACTTATACCCACCAGCTGTAATCTTAAGGTAAATAGCCGAAGATATTAAAGTCTTAGTGAAGTCTATGCATTACTATTCAACCCAAATAAATAATGAAATAGATAATTATTTTTCTCATAATTTCAAAGACAAGCAAATGACACACAGGAAAACAGGCAAATATTGCATCAATTCCTCAAGATAAAGAGATTTCGTCACGCGATGTCGTCTGTAAATTATAAAGTTCCCCGTAACGTAAACCCGGGATTTTCCTGTGATGAACTAATACTTGCAGATCTTCATATTCGTCGTACGACAGCTTTTGCTCTATTTAATGATGTCAATGACGTTATCTTTAAATATACAATTTGTTATACGACGCTAGGAGTACTTTTTACCCGAAGGGAATATGCCTGTTTTTAGTTTTTTGAAAGTCATTATTTTATCATTAATTGGCATGGGCTTCCTATTAAAATAAAAAGGATAGACCAAGTTCACGATACTGGCTTAAAGTCCTTGGCAGACAAAAAAAGCCTTTGAAAAAAGTACAAATTATAATTTGTGAATTAGGCAAAAGAGAATTTTAGTACGAGAGGGAATCGAACCTGCGTCCCTTCCTATCCGGGGAAGTGCTCTAATACACTGAGCTACCGTACTATTTGTTAGAAATAACCAATCTCCTTACGACATTTGTCTCAACGACCAACGCCGCCTATCGGAAGCATTTACATGCATTGATTTAATTTTTCAATTAAAATTCATACTATTTGATGGCGTGATCAAAAACCTTTGAAAAAATTTGTTGAACACGCAGTTTTTCTTCACCGAGTGGAAATCATTTGTGAACCAAAAGTCAATAGTGGGCTAATCAGTTAAACTTGTAATATCTGCTTATGAACACAAAGTGCGCAAATGTGAATTCAAAAATTACAGTTACGAGCAGTATTTTAACCTGTAGCTCCTGGAATACCGTCCCAGATGATTTGCCATTTCAGCCATCGTGACAATAGCAAACAGCCCAGTACCACGAATTTTGATAACACTTCCTTGAATCAGGAAATTAAAACAGATATTAAACACAAAGTGAAAAATGTGAAATCAAAAATAACAGTCAGGAGCAGGATTTGAACCTGCATCTTCTGAATACCGTCCAGATGCTTTACCAATTCAGCATCTGGTCGGTATAATGTATGAAAATACTCCCGACAGATGGCGCAGGCGTCACCCAAAGACGTTAAGTATAATGTGTTATCGAAATTAGCAGTCAGGAGCAATTGTCAGGATTGCTGAATTGGTAAAGCATCTGGACGGTATCCAGAAGATGCAGGTTCAAATCCTGCTCCTGACTGTTATTTTTGATTTCACATTTTTCACTTTGTGTTTAATGTATAGTGCTAAGCATGTCAAATGCTAAAAATATATATAAAAATATCTAAATATTAAAACAGATACTTCATGTTTTCAAAGTGTAGGTTTTGCACTAATAATTGTATAGAGATACATTTAATCGCTTAAATAAAAAATACTGAGAAAAACAATAATTAGACCTCTAAACCCACGAACACTGTCTTTGGTAATATCCCGAAGAGGCTGATTTAACCAGAATACCTACATATCAATCAGTTATAAGAACTCAAATTAACATACAATACCTAACATGATACCAGTACAGACACAATGTTACTGTTAAACATAATATATTTGTGAATTGGAAATTCACCAACTTTATGACTCATTAGGAAAAATTATAAGTAATTGTGTCAGAACGTAATTTATTTCGATGGGTGTAAAGTTGAAGCCGGCCAAATCGACGAACGACAATTTAGGTATATAGAAGTAAGTACCAAGTTCAATCCCGTAGTACCTATATTTGATCAGGTTTATACTTCATAATCAAATAATAAATAGACGAATATATCCCACCTAAAGATTATATATTGCTTATGATGTCAGACGAGCCACGACCCCCCTGATGGTAAGTGGTCATACCGTCAACTATACCGAAAGTATAGTCAAGCCGCTGCGCACCATTTCATTTCTCAGATGTGAAATGAAAGAATAAACGGCTATCTTCTGCTACAGCCAAAACACACTGACATGCTTCATGACCGGTCACACAGGAGACGGTGGAACCGACCCGTTCGAGCCCGATAGCAAGTGAGTACTCTCATTTAGTACCCAGCCCTACCACCAGTAATGCAATGGGTGACAATTGCTTACTACCCTTAGTCGCCTCGTACGACACCCGCAGGAAAGGATGTGGTGACACTTGTATTCCTACTTAGTGTGTGGTGAACACACTAACTAAGAATACAAGTTTTTAAGTTCATACAGCCGCCGTGTGGGACCGGCTTTATAATTGTCTCACCTCTCTCTACCCACGGGAGTCGTGAGAACCGACTGAGGGTATACCGGGCAAGTGGGCAACAGCACTCCCTCGAGTATTAACAACATCCACTGCGATCGCCAACCCGCCTGCCAAGCGTGGAGATTACGGCATTATCCCCATGGGATCGCTCTTTGTGGCGTTCTCTTGGGGAGGCCTATGTCTAGCAGTGGACGTTGAAAGGCTGATGGATGGATGGATGGAAGGTCATACAGACAAATACCCGAGTAGAAGTTACATTCACTCCACCTTAAAATATACCTATTGCTTATGACACACAAAACCTTCGTGATGATTAAAAATAACTGTGACTAAAAACCACTTGAATTTACAAACCTTATCGATACGCGGAAGCACCGAAATACGGTACACATAATTGTTCATTTTTGAACCGTAAACTAACAACTAGTTGAGGCCGATATTTAGCTGAACACCTACATTTTTACAATGCAATACAATCCCACTATCAAGAACGTTTCCTTTCGAATTAAATAAATATTCAGAGACATTTTCACACAACTTCCTCTGGTCCCAAACTAAGCTTAACGCTTGTGTTGGGTACCAGATTACGGATATAATACATATATTACTTTTTTTTTAAATACATACATATAATAGATAGAAAACACCTAGACGCAGTACAAATACACAAATAATTGTCCTGAGTGGGAATCGAACCCACGACCTTGTGTACGGAAGTCGGTTACATTACCGACTACGCCACAAGGCCCGTCGAAAGGGTTTCTGCCCGTAGTACATCGTGGTGACTCAATGCCGTGTAGATTAATTTCACAAACAATGGCGAAATTCTTTCAAGAATAGGATCAGGTTTTTTTGTGACGCTTTTCTATACTAGCCACAAGTTGCATAAACCTTGTAGAACAGAATGGAAATAGAATAGAACTAGTCTTTGCCCGCGGCTCCGCCGCAACTAACAGCTGGTTTTAAGGTAATATCTCAGGTTTCCGATATAGAAGCGGGATAAAAGTGTATACCAGTTGTTAAGTCTAATCAAGATCTATCAAACAAAAAAGTTGCATCAAAATCTATTTGTAGTTTTTGCGTGATGCGCGAACAAATAAACTGAGAAACGGACAAATAGACAAAAAATCTAAAAAAAGCGTTTTGTGTTTAAATACATATGCCTATATAGTCTTTTTTTATTTGTTAAGGCGTAATCTATACTATAATAAAGCTGTAACATAGCTATGTCTGTACATTTAAGATATTTGAGAAAAAATGACTGAATTAGGCTATAATATAGGCGTACCACCGAAGGAATGTAACATAGTTCCAATGACCCACCAATAAAGGCGGAGAGACGGCACACGGCGGGTTTCTTTTGTGGGTGAGGGCCCCACACTACCCTGTTCATTGCCCCGAACGATGGGGTGTGCGGTTAGGAACATTTCTTCCCGCCTTAACAAAAAAAAGTCTCAAGTGTATCAAGACTAATAATTAATCTACCAGAGTTTTGTCTTGAGTCATTACTCGCTCTTGGAATCATTCCGACTGTCCTACTGTCGGATGCACAATAATAAAACCGCTGGTTAACCAACCGATGACCATTTACGCGCAATAAACGGTCAAAAATTTAAAACATCAATCGCGGCGCGATTTAAATTTTTGAGCGCTTTGCGATTCGTTCCGAGGTAGTTACGTTGCATTGCTCAGATTAGGGTCTCGTAGATTCTAATGAAAGCTTTTCGCTAAAAAATAAACTTGCCTTTAATACAGATTTTAGAAATTTAATCACATAGCTAGATGGTTGTATCTAGTTCGATTCTCAATACAAATGACAAACTCTTGCATCATTTAACTAGCCTATGAAAATCATTTGCAAAATAAATACCACAGATTTTTATAATACCACTAATGTTGTAAATGTGATCGTTTGTATATTTAGATGTTTAGACATTTTATTTCGTAAATCAGTTCAATAAATTAGTTTGATACGGAGCAACGAACAGGGTAGTGTGAGGCCCTCACCCACTAATTAAACCCACTGTGTGCCGTTACTCCGTCTGATATGACAGACCACTGGAACTGTGTGAGATTACTGAGTGTAAATATTTCATAACCTGGATTGCATACCTACCCTTAGAATACCTACTTTAGTCACAGTAAATAATTTCTGGTTGTTATCAATAAAATGTTAAAATCATCGTTTTAGTGCTGAATTTCATTAGATGATTTTGACTGCAGATAATTTTCTCTATAACGGCGCAAACGTCGGGTGAAATTTAATCACACAGATTTTTAATCAATCACGTTTTTTATCTCTAGGTACTTCTTATGCATATATCTAGATTAAGTCGTGGTAAAAAATTACTGGTAAAATATATACAGAACCTCGATATCAAATTTCAGAAACACATTTTAAAGACAACCATCAGTTCTGGGCACGAAGCATGATTGCGTCGTGATATTTTCGCTTCCTATCTCGCAATTGCATGACATCGGCTGCAATAAAACATGATGAGATTATTTCAATAGCTACCATAGAAGTCGCTTCTGTTACGGACTTTAATCTATAATTTATATGACAACTAGCTATTGCCCTCGACTTTCTTTGAGAGAACTTTACAATTAGATCTAGAGAAAAATAAAAAAAATGTAAGTGATAAAAAGTAGTTGAAAAACTCAGTATTAAAATCGATAATCGTCGGTAAGTCATGTTATTTTAGGGGATAACTAGCCTGTGCCAGCGGCTCCGCCGCAGCCAACAGTTTTTAGCTTATATATCCCGATATAGTAGCGGGATAAAATGTATACCAATTTTTTAGTCTAATCGAGAGCTATCAAATAAAAAGTGTTGCATCAAAATCCGTTCAGTAGTTAGAACAAACGGATAAAAAAGCTAAAAAAAATGTTTTGTGTTTAGACGCCTATATAGCCTAATACAGTGTTTTTTTCTTAAATATCTTAAATGTACAGACACAGCTTTGTTACAGATGTATAATAGTATAGATAGAAGTGTTTAATAGTGTGATCCTGGTTAAAAACTATCGGTGTGCCTAATTGAAACCAAATTTGTTAAAGCATAATTTAGTAACGAACAACCAAACAAAACATACAAACATATTATGACTAATAATAATACTAGCACCGGACGACCGTGATATCGATGTCGGCATGAGATGTACCGTTTTGCTGCATATTAATTCAGTAAGCTTTTATTTAGTGATGATTCATAAAAAATACAAGAAATTAGAAGTATCAGCGCTTAACTTTCGATGCCATATTATACTTATGGTGAGAGTATTAGTAAGTGTAACTGTCTCTTAAACATCGTGAGGAAACGGCTTGTGAAGTCTACAAACTTGCACTCTGCCTGCGTGAAGTTTTTTTATAGTACGTAACTGGCCAACAAGCATATGGGCACCGGTAAGCTGTTACCGTAGCCTAAAGATGCTTTCAACACAAAAAGGCATTACTCGCGCATTGCCATCTCCAAGGAAAGGTATTATAGGTAGTGGACAAGAAGGAATATTATGGAGCGGATAGGTAAGATACTAAGGAGAAGATAGGAAGGATAATAAGCAGAGGATATGGAGGGGGTTCGGGCATCCGACACTCTCACTCACCATATGAAACAACGGCAGCAGTACCCACCATTGTTTCACGAGAAAATCACGAAAAAATTCACGGGGGTGGTACTTACCCGATCTAGCCGGCTCATTGATGCTGAGATAAGCAAGGCTCTGCCATTATCAAATATGAGAAAGACATAATCTTCCAATATAAGAGGACGTCCTTCGTTTACTGGCTTGAGGTTATAGAAGTTATGCCAGAACTGATAAATCTATTAATTTCGGGCCAGCACTGTTAGCGACAAACGACCATTTAAGCACCTTCTTGTAGCACATTCTCATGAAAGGTCTGGCTGTAGTCCTGCTATTTCAAAGTCAATCAGCGGCAGTTTTTACTTACCGCCAGATAGGTAGTTCGTCTGTCGTAAACACAGTATCTTAAACCGATCACCGTTACTAATATTCGACCTACAAAAAGGTCAAATCACCCATGAATCACTTCAATACAAAACTGTTGCCCCAAAACGTTTAGGGTAAAAAATTAAATAACGTAATTAAAATCTTCCTCGACAAAGCTGCAATTGGGACACTCAGAATTTATTGTCCATAAAACGAATTTTGGCACAACGCGACAAACCCTTTGTCGCTTATTTCTGAGAAAGCGTTTGATGAGAGACGGACAGTTATTATTATGCGTACGTATTCTGAATTATTATTAAATATAGTATTTTTGTCAGTTGCATTCTTTTAAGACTTGATGCTTTATTCTTGGGACGAGATCAAAGGTATTTCTCGCATGTCGAATTAGCTTTAAGTGTATTTAACTGTGCGTAAAAGTTTTTGCACAGATAGCTCAGTAGTTTTCTGACCTCACGAATATTGTAAGATCGATTCGTTGCTACAAATACTTTGGATATTAAAAGTAACATATTGGAGAAATGGCTGTTCCTTTGTGGATATATTTTGGGTTGTCAGATAATTGTATGTCTAAAAAGTCCGTTTGATTAATTTAACATCGTTTATAATTATGTTATAAAACTGTTTTTTTTTTGTTAAGATAGAAATAAATATACCTAACCGCACACCCCCTCACCCATTAAATGAACCCACAGTGTGTCATCTCTCATCGCCTGTACTGGCAGACACTGCAACTGTGTGATATTACTTCAGTGGTTATGTTTTACAGGCTAATGATCTAGAAAGGTACTTATCTAAAGAAGAATCTTCCATCTATCTTCAATCCTCACTTAATATTATAAATCCTAAAGTGAGTTTATTTGTTACTATTCACGCTGCAACTTCTGAACTGATACTCATGATTGCATAGATAGGTACATGTAGTCCGTCACTAGGAAAAGGACATAAGTACGCTATGTGGACAGGGCTCGTGGTGTAGTCGGTAGTGTAACCGACTTCCGGTGTTTTCTATCTTTTGTTTTTATTGCATGTAGTGGCAGACGAGCCATGGCCCATCTGATGGCAAATGGTAACCGTCGCTCATGGACTCGACTATACCGAGAGTATTGTCAAGCCGCTGTTCACCATTTAATTTCACCGATATGAAATGAAAGATTAAACGGCTATCTCCCGCTACAGCCAAAACGCAACGATGTGCTTCATGGCCTGTCACGGGAGATGGTAGTACCAATCCGCTCGGACCCGACACCAAGTGAGTACTCCCACTTCGTACCCAGCCCAACCACCAGTCATGCAATGGATAATAATTGCTTACTTCCCTTAGTCGCCTCATACGACACCCGTGGGAAAGAATGGGGTGGTGACACTTGTATTCTTAATCCGTCACCACACGGACACAAAAACTGAAAAACTGTTTAAAAAAGTTCTCACACTAACACGATAACGACCAAAATACTTTACTAATCGAGTCTTTTTTTTTCTTTTACGAATTACTATGATTTACGAATAGAGCCCTATCACTTTTCACTGTCTGATTTGATGTGGTTTAATTTTTATTAGATAAACAAAAAAATTGTGAATATTTACGCACGTCGCGACACTAAAACCAGTGCTATCCTTATTTTGTGAGGACTAATTCTATAAACCAATGTAGAAGTACTTCTTAAAATTAGCGCTAGATGGCGTATAAGACATGAGAAGGTACTTTTTGAAATTAGCGCTATCTATGTGATTTATAGAAAACTACTTAGTGAGACCAATACATTAATCGTTACTTATCAAATAATCAATTTTATTATGAAAAACGAAGATTATGATGCATGCACTTTTGGATTTTCCAAAGTATTTAAATATTTTGACGAGCATACAGAAACCGGCAGACATATAATGCACTATTAACACTAACATTTTGTAAAAAATATTAATGTTTTATTAATTTTCAGTATTTAATACTCAAATGTAAGTACAGACAGTGACTTAAAACACCGGCTGGTGTACTTATCGCAAATGAACGGGCAATTGCCGAGATGGAAGCAAATAAACGAGCGCATTTTACGACTACAACATGTGGTCCTAACTGAGTTTTTATCGCTCAAATAACTACACAATTACAGACTGAATGTCTGTTTAAGCAAGATTTTTTTAATGCGTAGACATCAGACATTAATTAATAATGTGTGAATAGTTTATACAGTGATTTGTAGCATTTGAAAGAAAGAAAGAAAGTCAATATTTATTTTAATGAAGGAAAAAGAAAAAAAAATATAGGTACATATAAATAAAACTTAGAAAAAATACAGAAATAGTATTTTTTATTTGACTTGTAAAAGATAAATTTTCTACGATTTGGACTAGTGTGTGGTATGATAGATGCAAGTTCGTATCCTGCTCGTATTATCTTATTGATAACTAACTAACTAACAAAATTATCATCACGCCATTTCCCTTGCGGGGTAGGCAGAGAGAACAGAGTGCCAAGAGGCTCTATTCTTGCATACATCTCTCGCTTCCTCAACATTGATAATTCTCTTCATACACGCGCGCCGGTTTCGGAGACTCCTGACTCCACCTTCCTTCAATACATGACCGATTTGATTTGGTCTAGGTCCGGGAGTCTCGGTCTCCCCCTGTACCTACATTCGCATTGTATATCTTCTTAACCAGTCACTCGTCCAGCATTCTTTCCACATGTCCATCTGATTGATCTGAATTGGCAAAGCATCTGGATGATATCCAGGAGATGCAGGTTCTAATCCTGCTCGTGAGTGTTATGTTCGATTTCACATTGTCCACTTTGTGTTTAATATTTACACTATCACAAAAAAAAATTCTAGTAAAATGTTTGGATAGGCTTATTTAAGAGAGCGCTAGTATAGGCAACTGTTGTCTGCGCTTTTTGGTCAAGTCTTCAAACCGTATGTGACCGGTGACAGACTCTCCTACATGATCACTACACAAGAACCTCTTCTCTTCTTTCCATGTTAAAATAAATAAATACCTATGTTTTTCAAGAGATGTCTGCAAATAATCATTTCACCGTATGAATATACTTTTATTTTCCGCCACTATAAAACAATAAGAAATGTTTTTGTGTCTGTATGTATGTGTATGGCGAGTAAACGAGTAACGTAAACACTTATGGTCTTATTCATAATAACTTATCGGAGGTTTAAAAGCTCGCTAAAAGTACATTGTCAAAAAGTGTTATTCATAATCGTTCGATAACGCTAAAACCTTCATTAACTCTCCGATATATTCTCTTTGATTTATACAAGCTAGTAGCCTACTATAAACCTTCGATAAGCGTATATTAGCAAAAAAACATGGCTGATTTTGGTCAGCTGATTATGATTTTTGAAATGACAATTTATTGTGTATATAAAGTACTCTTTGATTGTGTATTGACATTGATTTCTAATAGGTACATGCGACACGCATAATCTCATTTTTATTGTTATAAGAAGTTTACATTTACGACTTTACGTTAATTTTCTTAAATATGCAAGCTTTACAAACCCTTTTTTTTTGTTAAGGCGGGAAAAAATGTTCCTAACGGCACACCCCGTCGTTCAGGGCAACGAACAGGGTAGTGTGGGGACTTCACCCACTAAAGAAACCCGCCGTGTGCCGTCTCTCCGCCTTTATTGGCAGGCCACTGAAACTATGTTACATTCCTTCGGTGGTCTGCCGGCGGCTTACCCTTTCGGGTACCCTCTACTAAGCGACGCATCCGCACACGGAGCGTCGCACCTTCCTTTGGGTCAGCGGAAGAATCCTCCTCCCTGGCCCTCTCCGCCGCTTCTTTCCGTGAGATAACCTCCTCGCAGAAGGCAGCGACCGCGGCCCAGTTCCTGTCGCTGCTAAGCATCGCTCTTACGACGCTGGGCAGCGAGAGATCCCCCCCTATTTTCACGACGAGTTCACGGCGCTGCTCGACCCAAGCCGGGCACGACTCGAGCGTGTGCCGCGCCGTGTCCGCGTCACAGCCGCAGTGGTGACAGCCCGGAGTCGCTTCCACGTGCCCTCCACTTGGCCATGGCAGCTCCTGGCCACCTTCCTGGGTAGAGGGCGTCCACCCCCCTCCCGTTCTTGCGACGCCCGCCGATACACCTCGGCGAGCACCTTCGCCTCCAAGTCCCACGGGGGGATTCTAGCCAACGTGCAGGCTGCCTCCGTCGACCATTATGGTCTAATTCATAATAACTTATCGGAGGTTTAAAAAAGCTCGCTAAAAGTACATTGTCCAAAAGTGTTATTCATAATCGTTCGATAACGCTAAAACGTTCATTAACTCTCCGATATAGTCTTTGATTTATACAAGCTAGTAGCCTACTATAAACCTTCGATAAGTGTATATTAGCAAAAAACATGACTGATTTTGGTCAGCTGATTATGATGTTTGAAATAACAATTTAATGTGTATTGACATTGATTTCTAATAGGTACATCCGACACGCATAATCTCATTTTTGTCGTTATAAGAAGTTTACGTTTACTATTTTACGTTAATTTTCTTAAATATGCAAGCTTTACAAACCCTGCAAAGTATTGCGGTGATTGATAATCATGTCATCAATCGGCGCAGAAAAGTGTATCGGCAAAGAGGCAATCCTTTTTCTTTAGGGGATGAGGAATTCCGGCTTGCGGGTCGGGATACCTCCGCGTTGGGGCACCCTGGGCAGCGCCGTGAACTCGTCGCGGCAACAGTGCCTTCTGCGAGAAGGTTATCTCGCGGAAGGAAGCGGCGGAGAGGGCCAGGGAGGAGGATTCTTCCGCTGACCCAAACCGCCACCAGCGACAGGAATGGCGCAAGCGCGAGTATTTGCGCAGCTAGGGCGGCTAGCTGAGGCTGCGGGTGGATGGACTGGGGAACGTCCGCCACCCGCAAGGCCTCCCGCGAAGGTGCAGCGCTCCGTGTGCGGATGCGTCGCACCTTCGTCGCTCAGTAGAGGGTACCCGAAAGGGTAAGTCGCCGGCGGGCCACTGAAGTAATCCAACACAGTACCAGTGGTCCGTCAACACGGGCGGAGAGACGGCGGGTTTCTTTAGTGGGCGCGGGCCCCACACTACCCTGTTCGTTGCCCCGAATAACGGGGTGTGCTGTTAAATTTAGTTCGCGAAGACCTGCAGCTTTAAATATTATTATTCATTTTATAATAATTTTAAATAATAAATCGTAATCATTTTATCTTCTTGTTAGTTGTTTATGTATCTTCTTATCTTCTTGTTTAATGCCTTTTATTGTGGCAGTGTGAGCACAATTTCGCTGTTGTTTATGTAATAATTTTATTATTTTTGTTAATGTGATACAATCAAAAATTAAAACGTTTGACAATGACAAGTACTTATGAAAATACTAGCTGTTACCCGCGACTTCGTCCGCGAATAATTTCATAAAGATAAATACTTACCTAAAGCAACCCTTGAAATTAAAGTCTTTTGAATTTAAAGAGAAAATTCGAAGGCATTATGGGAATTCCTGGTATTAATACCGTCTCACCATTTCCACATCCAGATATTAAAAGTCCTTTTAGAACGTTTCCTTGCAATGATATGTTGTAATGTATTCCTTGTAATGCTTGCTCTCCCGTATATTTTCCGACTAATCCATACATTTCTTTTTCGGTCGCGCAAGGAGACCCCGAGTCTGGCTCTCTCCATGGGGCTCTCTGCGCAACTATGAATTGATATATTTTTGACAGAAACAAACCTCTAGACACGCGGTAGCGTGTCAAGCCAATTTTATATATTATGTTAGTTATACATAGGTATTACAGATAGCTACAGGTGTACCTGTGTGTATTTGTAGGTACAAATCCAAATTAATTATTGATTAGTATAGGTATATTTACATTGTTTATATTGAATTCTTATCTGTATTCATAAAACTCGAATGATATATCAACGCACAACCTAAACCACTGTTCCAAGAAGGCAGGTGTGTTCTTTGCTTACCACTGAATGTAACATAGTTCAGGCGGAGAGACACCACACGGCGGGTTTATTTAGTGGGTGAGGGCCCCACACTACCTTGTCCGTTGCCCTGAATGACGGGGTTAGCGGTTAGGTAAATTTTTCTCGCCCTTATAATAAAAGGTGTGTTCTTTGCTTAGTGTAGGTATCTATTTAAGAAAGAGTTGTGTGAAATGGAGGCTTGAGTTTTCTATGGTTGTCTATGATTCTTTTTAGCTCTTCAATAAATGCACACATTAAGCGCGTGGCGAGGGAGTATTTACCTATTAGTAAGTAGGTAGGATTTGTTGGTGTATCAGTAATACCTATGTATAACTAACATATAATATATGTTTCTGAGAAAAAAAAACATTTATAGCCTTCAGGCCACATGTGTGAAACTGCGGGCAGAAGCTAGTTGGAATATATTATGTATATTCGATGTAGGTAGGTACCTATATAGTTATCTATGTACATTGGTATTCATCCACAATTTCATAAATCATGGATTTTATTTTTTTTTGTGCGGAACCCTTATTATTTTTCCAAAATTAAAGTAACCTAAGTTAAAGTATCCTTATAACAACAGCTATCTGCTAGTGAAAGTCCCGTCCAAATCGGTCCAGCCATTTCGGAGATTCGTCTGCCACCGTTGGCAATAAAAAATATATCTTTATAAATTATAGCCTATGTGTTATTCTGATCTATAAGCTATATTATTGTAAAGTTTCATTAGAATCCATTTAGTAGTTTTTGCGTGAAAGACTAACAAACATCGTCACAAACTTTCACGTTTATAATATTAGTAAGATTTTTCTACCATTCACATTTCACAATTTTTTCTACGAAATTGCAACATTATTTACATTAGAGACATTTTAGTTATCGGAGGTTTATCAAACGATTATAAATAAAGATTTTTATCGAACTATTATACGGGTTCGCGCCGCAAGGTTTTTAAAAAAAAACTATTATTACGGCTAGAATTAAAATTATATTGAATAAAATACACGATTTAATACACTTGAATTAGAAATAGAATAAGAGTACACTTTGATTTGGAAAATAGGAAAAGACTTGCGACCCGTACTGAGATTTAGAATAACTGACCGAACTGCCCCACTGCGTAGTCCTTAAGTAGGCTTTTAATGTTAACGTTGCTAATCGTATGGTGCAGTGGTTAGCTAGATGCCTTGCATAGGAAGGGTATAACAACCCCCCCCATAAGACGAAATTTCGGGGTTAAAACGAAATTTAGAAAATAGAGTCTCTTAATCGCGGTGCGGGTATTGGTGATTCATTTTGTTGCAGTTCAACCTCTTGGATATTGTTAATCTCATTATTGGTCGAAGTTAACTTAAATCTAGGGATAACATTATAAATCTTAAGGATAATTATAACTATAGTGATTAATACAATTAGGATTATGATAGTATTAGATATAAAATAGTGTGTTCCGTATTTTACCACAGCGGGTTCCTTTTGGATAATGTCATTTAGATTTGAAATTATATTTTCATTTTCTTTATTAAGTTTTAGATCGTCAAGATCAATGTTTTGCAGTGAAATAGGAGACACGATGTTCTTTACATCATTTGTCTTAGAGTCTAGCTTACAGCACGAATCGTTGACAATAGTAAAATCTAACCTAGGAACAGGAATACTTATATTTACGGCATTGTCTGACGATATTAGTCTTGTGCTTTTAGTATACACCATACACTTTTCCGGGGTTTGTAATACACCTATTTCCGACACTATCACTTCGCGTATTTCGGACACATAACAGTCGATGTATATTTTGTTTGGGCGAGATTGAACATAGATCCACCGATTGTTTGTAATTGGTTGCCAAATGTCAAGCTCACCGGACACCGTTTTGGTTTTACACTCAACTGGGATATCATTGATTGTCTTTGTTAAGAGTTCACTTTCACACGTGGGGTTTTCACCGGTTAATAGTATTGTGGAAACTTTACAGAGAAAGAGCTCAGAGTTTACCGTTTGACACGTGTTTAGGTTATCTAAGTTACAATAACTAATTTTATCATTAGAAATAGCTGTATATAAACTAGAGGGTTGTATCATACTATAGGTTTTTGGATTGCCCACGCCGTGAGGGGTGGGTAATGCTAAGTTATGGTACAGGTTAAAGTCATCGTTTATGACGAGAGGAATTTGTAGAACAAATACAAGTTTTTCCTTAAAATAATAACAAGCTACATTAGATATACTTAAGATTAAGTGGATATTATCTAGACTTAATAAAATTGGAATTCTAGAGCCTCTAGGAAGGTGCCTATCGTTGTCGGCAAGCTCTTGGTATAATTGAGCTGGGGTAAGTATGCTTGGATGCAGTATATTTTGTTTAGTTAGTATAATAGCGTTAATTAAATCTTCCAGTTGAAAGGAGAGTGTCATTAATGAACTTTCGAGATTATTAAGTATTGAGAGAGATTTAGTTTCAGCTATTAAAGTGTTTGAGACATTTGTAACGTTATTTGTTAGAATTAGAAGGTGATTTAGTGTGTTAGTTAAAAATTGTTCATTTTCGTTCAGCTTGTGTAAGTTTTCTTTAAAAGATTTTAGTGTGGATGTAGTAATTAAGATGTTTTCTTTAACCAATTGTGCTATATTTTTCTGATCGTTTTGAACAGAGTCAATTGCTGAATCGTATTTCAATGCGTCGTCTTCATCAAGTGTGCCGAAGATATGTTTGAATATATTGCCTATTCCGCCGAACCATGCAGATCGTCGATTGCGTTTAGAAAGCAAGTGAGACATGGATTCGTATTCGCGCGTGATATCATTGTACCTGACCGTTAACGGGGAAAGAGTATCTTTGCATTGTTGGAACTCTAATTTTTGACAGGCGAATCTAGTAGTACCTATAACTTCATTTAGATTAATAAGATGCGGATTAATGAATGATATATCTACATGACTGATAACGTTTAACTGTCCGTTGATTATTTTCAGTTTTCCTAGTCCATCAAAGTAGATGCCGGAACTGGAAGAAAGTGGCTGTACTACATCTGGCTGTGCACCGAACGAGACGCTGAAACGAGGTAAAGTAGTAAAATGAGATTGAAATATTGTGATGTTTCCAGGTTATAAGGGTTGTGTGACTGTTGCTGGTTTGAGCTGATCGAAATGGTGAGTGACATGACGTCTGTTGATCAGTAGTGTAGCTGTGTGATTATTGTGGACCCTTATAATCTTATATGGTCCCTTCCAGAGGGGTGATAAGGCTTTGCGGAGTCTCAAATGATTTTTGAGGTAGACATAGTCTCCGACCTTATACTTAGGGGGAGGCTTAGAACGAGTATCGTAATATGACTTAGAAGATTCTTTAGATTTAATGATATTATGTAAAGCTTTTTCTCTAGTATATCTAAGTTTATGTTGTAATCTTTTAATGTAATCTGAATATGTTGTGCCAAGATTTTGATCGTATACTGATGTAGGAATGTATGGTTTATGGCCGAATACTAGTTCGTAGGGAGAGAATTTTGTAGTAGCATGAATAGTAATGTTGTAGGTTAGCATGGCAGTATAAACGTAAGTAGGCCAATTATCTTGATTTTCATTAATGAACGATTTTAGGTATTCCTTTAAAGTAGAATGGCTGCGCTCTAAGGCACCTTGAGTCTGTGGATGGTATGGCGACGACCAAAGTTGTTTAATCTTCAAGAACTGGCAAGTAGTTTTAAACAAATCTGACGTGAAATTGGTACCTTGGTCGCTCAAGATTGATTTGGGAATACCAAACAGTGATATGAAGTGGATAAGGCAATCACTAGTTTCCTCTGCTGTCGTACTACGTATAGGATAGGCTAATGAATATTTGGTGAGGTCATCCTGCAAGGTAAGTATGTACTTGAGTTTACCAGGTCCAGACTCTGGTAAAGGACCAACAATGTCTAAGGCTACGCGTTGAAATGGGGTAGTGGATGTAGTGGTAATTTCCATAGGAGCTCTATTTAATTTTCTTAAAGCTTTATTCTCCTGGCATAGTTTACATTTCTTAACATAATCTTCTATGTCACTCCTCATCCCCTTCCAGTAAAATTGTTCTTGTATTCTATTGTACATACGCGTTGAACCTAAATGACCGGCAATTGGAAGATCGTGGTTTTCACGAAGTATTTTAGTTCTTTCACTAAGGGTAGGATAGATAATTTTATTAAGGTAAATATGTATATTAATTTTTGTATTATGAAATATATAAGTTAGTATATTGTAGATTTTAGTATAAGAGTGTTGGTCAAAAGGATTTCTGAAATCAGATATTGCAATGTCTACGGGGTTTTCAAGTTTCATGATTTCATCCCTTACTTTTATTAGAGTTGAATATATAGCTGGATACGACGATTCATCAAAGTGATGGACTTTCGTAAAGATAAAGTAGATTGTTTTATTGTTATATTTTATCTGTTGGAAAGAGTATAATTCCTTTTCGCCGTTAAGGATATCATTTTGATTTTCAGTATTGGATAAGATTTCTGATATGTATGGATTCGATTCATCCATATCTATTGATGTAGGTATGAGTATGATGTTGTAAGGGGATTTTAGAAGGTTCTCGTTATGTTCTTTCAGGTGAGTGTTACAGGTGAAATCTTTATTGGCTATTTGTTTTACAAATTTAGAGTAATCATTATCGTGTAAGTTTTGATTAGTGTCATCTTCGTTAGGGGAGGGGATTTGCAAAGAATCAAAATCGACATTAAGATCAACACTTTTCGGGCTAGTGTCAATTGCTGCCCAGTCTGTGGGGTCTAATTGAGGGATCATGGAGTCTTGTTCTTGGCTTAGTAAAGGGATTTGTGTTTCAGGGTTGGAGTCGGTGTTTGGATTTAGAAGATCTTCGTTGTCATAAGAAAATGGAATATGTTCAGGTAGTTCTAATAAAGGATCTTGTAGCGGAATGTCGAGTTCGTCATCTGAGTTTGGCAGTTCGAGGTTAGGAAGTAATGGTGAATTATCTACAGGATTGACGGGAAATCGCGATAGTGCGTCGGCGTTAGTGTTAGTCTTACCCTTTTTATGAACAATAATGTAATCGAATTCCTCTAGTTTGAGGCGCCAACGAACTAATCTGGATCCTGGGTCTTTGCAATTGAACAACCATTGGAGAGGTTTGTGATCTGTGACTATAGTAAACTGTCGTCCATAAAGATATGGGCGGAAAGCTTTTGTGCCAAAGACTATAGCGAGACATTCCTTCTCAGTTACACTATAGTTACACTCGGCTTTATTAAGTGTGCGAGAAGAGTAGGCGATAGGGCGATCTCTTCCTATCGGACCTTGGGATAAGATGGCAGATACAGCGAAGTTCGAAGCATCGCATGTGAGTATGAATGGTTTTGAGAAGTCAGGGTAAGCTAAGACTGGTGCGGTAGTTAATTTATTTTGTAACCTTTCAAAGGCTAGTTGTTGTTCGTTCTTCCAGTTGAAAGGTATGTCCTTTTTGAGGAGAGATGTTAAGGGTTTAGCGAGTTTTGAAAAATCTGGGATGAATCTCCTATAATAGGAGACGAGGCCAAGGAAGCTTTTTATATCCTTAGGGGATCTTGGAACTGGAAATTCAGTGACGGCTTTGATCTTATCGGGGTTGGGCTTAACACCGTCACTATTGATAAGATGACCTAAGTATGCGACTTCTTTGCACATGAACTCGCATTTATCTGGTTGGAGTTTGAGGTTGTAGTTTCTGAGTCTTTCGAATATAGCGATTAGATTTTGGATATGGGAAGGTAGATCTGGGGAGTAGGAAACGATATCATCGAGATATACGAAGCACCTGGAGCCCTGGAGTCCTGACAAACATGTATTCATCAGTTTTTGGAAAGTGGAAGGCGCATTTTTAAGGCCAAATGGCATCCTATTGAACTGGAAGTGTCCTTGAGGCACAGAAAAGGCGGTTTTGGCAGCGTCTTCCGGTGCCATTGGAATCTGATGGAATCCAGAAGCCAGGTCTAATGTTGTGAAGTATTGGCTCTTACCTAATTGATCTAAAATTTCTGTGATTTGTGGAATAGGGTATGTTTCGCCAATAGTGATGTCATTTAGTTTCCTATAATCTATCACAACTCTCCATTTGCATTGTCCTGAAGCGTCCGCTTTCTTTGGAACTACCCAGATGGGTGCTGACCAAGGTGAGTTAGAAGGCGTAATTATACTTTGTTCTAGCATTTTGTTTAATTGGGTCTCAACTTCTTTTTTATGGCATTCTGGGAATCTGTAGGATTTTGTTTGAATTGGGACATCAGTGTTGGTTCGGATTCTGTGTTCAATGGCTGTTGTGTGTGAGAGTGGATCGTCTGGCAAATGAAAAATGTCTGAGTAGTTAGAGCATATGTGAAGTAGAGCGTCTTTTTCCTCGCTGTTGAGGTGTGATGTTCTCAATAGGTTGAGAACTTTCTGAGTTCTAGTTGATATCTTAGACGGTGGAATGCAAGGCGATGAATGCCACTGAGCTTCAAATGGTTGTATATCCAGGTTAAGGTTAGAATTAATCGTTATGGGATTATCAGAAGTGTTGACGACAGTGACGTTTACGCGCCCATTCTCTTTTATTTTAACGATGCAGTTAGAGACTAACAAACAATCGGATATATGTTGATCGATGATAAGACCTTCTTGAATATTTGTGTTTTTTACGGAGCATTCGATCACGGTTTCGGTACGAGGGGGTATTGTGTATTTAGGAGCAGAGAATATTAATTCAATGGTCTCATTGCCAATTTGTAATACACTTCGGCTATAATCTATTTGGCATTTTAAACTTTTAAAAAGGTCATTACCAATTATTCCGTCTTGGCTTAAAGTAATATCTTCAACTACATGAAATTCGTGGAAATACGGTTTATTTTGTTTATTAAATATTTGCATCTGGAAACTACCTAAGGTAGTTGTAAACTCATCACCAGCATCGATACCTTTTAGTGCGATTATATTATTACTTAGAGTTGGGATTTCAGACATAGAGCTCGATTTTAGTAAGCAGATGCAAGAGCCAGTGTCGACTAAAAAGGATAATGGTCGTGAAGCGACTGAAGTTTGGATTTTGATATAAGGTAAGTATCTTTTCTCTGTATTATTAAGGTTATAGATTTTTACATTTTCTTTGTTTGTTTTCAGGTGTGGCGAATGCAGTAAGACGTGATCTGGAGCAGATGTAAGAGGGGGAGTACAGTTCATGGTTTTAGAGGTAGATACAGAGGGTTTAGCATAAGATTCAGGGAGTTTAAGGCACGATTCGGGGTTTTCAAAGTAGGGTGCAGAGGGTTTGGTGTGTGTATCAGAGGATTTGTGTAAGTTAAAAGAATTAGAGTTCGACTTAGAAAATTTGGAGAGAGATGATGGTATCTTATGGTGCGAGTCAGACGATACAGAGGATTGCAGGTATGATTCAGAGGGCTTATAACGCGATGCAGTGGATTTAGAAAATGATACAGAGGATTTGAGATTTGAAACAGAGTGTTTAGAATATGATTCAGAGGATTTAGAACTCGATTTAGTAGATTCAGAGGAATTGGAATTGACACTCAACGGAGTGGTGTTTACGCTATTATGTTGGGGCTGGTTACCCTGGTTGTTAGCGGTGTAATGAGTATCGGCTTTTGGTTTAAGCGGGTAATTTCCCGGGCGATACCTTCCGGGAAATTTTAATAGTTTAAATCATAGCACTCGTCCTCAGAGGGGTGTTCTTCGACCTTGTTACTAGCAAAGTTGGCACGAGATGTACTTGGCATTGGGTTTGGTTGTGTATTATTTTGTCGACCCTGTGAAGGTTGAATATAGGCTTGATTTCTGTTATTATTATATTGCCTCTTACGACAATATTCGATAGTGTGCCCTACGTTTTTACAATAGCGACACACTAGCTCATTAGTATTGATTTTCTTAAATTGGTCCCCACGTGGACCTTGTGGGATAGGAAAACGATATGTGTGGGGTTGATATTCGCGGCGAGGTTGGAATCTGTGTTTATCTGTATTGTTAGTAAATGGTTGTGGGTATTTTTTAGTAATGCTGCTGAGGATCTTTTCCTCAGCGACCGCGAAATTTACTGCAGAATTTAGTGAATCGGGGTCGCGGCATCTCACGATTTGCGAGAGTCGTGGGTGCAGTCCCACAACGAATGTGTGCACGGCAAGGTCCTGCATTGCTGCGACACGACCTGCTAATTCCGTCTTTTTTCTAGTCGGTATAGAAATATTTATTTCCGTCAAGAGTTTAGACAGACACGTCTCTATCTTGAGAGCAAACTGGTTAACGGACTCAGATGGTCCTTGTTTGCATTCTTGTAACTCAGAAAGGAGGTGTGTGTAATGTTTCTTTTCGCCAAATTGTTGTTTAAGAAATTCTATAAATTGCTCAAATGTGTCAAATTCCTTAATATTGCATGTGGATTCGGCTCTACCTTCCAACTGGCTAATAATATATTTAAAAAGAATAGGTTTCTGAGTTTTATTCGCTAAATTATAGGCGTTTGTACAATTAGAGATAAATGAGTTTAATTTCTCCCTTGTACCATCGAAGGGTTTTATAAATTTTAAGAGGACGCTTAATTCTATTTTATCCTCAGATTCTGTGCGGATTGGGGTACTCCTAGAGGCGCTAGCATTATCGTCTTTGGTTTCATATTTGGAAGTCATTTTTAAATATAATTAGAAAACACAACACAATAGAATAAAATAAACAGACAAAAGTAGTTACAAAATATAGGTATAGGATAATAAAATAAAAGTTGATCTTATTTCTAAGTTACCTGGTAGTTGCACCGGTTGTTTAGACTGCGAGCTTATCAGTTCGCAGTACGGATGTTAAGATATAAACAAACGTCGTCTCGAACGACTTATGTTTTAGCGGTAAATTACAAGTAGGAACTTTGTATGAACTTATGACTAAAATGTAGTACGATTAAATTAGAAATATTATTTTTTTTTTTTTACACAGTAGTTATGGATGAATATATAAAGTGTAAACGGGACTCTGAGCACTATTCTGTATTGGCGATTTAGAGTTATGATTTTAAGTACGATCACTCACGATAACACTGCCACAACTGCTACCAGGAGTGCTGGAATCATCACGACAGTAGCACCACTCGACCAGCGGCAGATTCAACCGAAAGCTGTTACCACAGCCCTCTCTCCTTCTCGGGAACAGTAGATGTAAGAAAATTGTTTGACCACGGTCAAACAGCACAATACGGTGTATTCACTTTTACACACACAATTTTTATTTTATGGTTATTTAGGATTAACTTTTTATTTAAAAGTTCACCGAGTTTATTGAGTTAGGTTCGGAAACGTATTCGGGTAGGGGATTTTCGTATCCCACCGCTGCCACCAAATATTATACGGGTTCGCGCCGCAAGGTTTTTAAAAAAAAACTATTATTACGGCTAGAATTAAAATTATATTGAATAAAATACACGATTTAATACACTTGAATTAGAAATAGAATAAGAGTACACTTTGATTTGGAAAATAGGAAAAGACTTGCGACCCGTACTGAGATTTAGAATAACTGACCGAACTGCCCCACTGCGTAGTCCTTAAGTAGGCTTTTAATGTTAACGTTGCTAATCGTATGGTGCAGTGGTTAGCTAGATGCCTTGCATAGGAAGGGTATAACAGAACGTTTGATAGACTTAAAAGACGTTTTAACTAATATAGGTTTATACCTTCGATAAGCATTTTGTTATGAATAAGACCATTAGGTATAGCCGTGTGGGGCCGGCACCAAGAATAGCTTCACCCCATCTCTTCCTATGGGAGTCGTATAAGCCGGCTAAGGGATTACCAGGGGACCGGGCAGCAGCGTTCCCCTGTGTACTAAAAACATCCACTGCGATCGCCAATCCGCCTGCCAAGCTTGGCGATTATGGTAAAACCCCCATTTTGGGGAGGCCTATGTCCAGCAGTAGACGTGTGAGGCTGATGGATGGAAATGAGAAATCAAGAAGGCACATGGATTATTATACTGGTCCTAATCGCTTAACAAAATTTACATTCTCCTTTAATTAAACTTATATTGCTTCAGAAGCATTTATCTAATAGAAAAAAATGCCTAGTTTCATAATCTATAAATAGTTTTCTTTTCGGTACCCGAGTTTAAGAGAAATTCGTGTTTTTCATTTTATAAAGTGAAGTTATAATACGCCTTAAACTGAATTTATTTATATGAATATGGTTTCAATTGAGTTTATTTAAAAATCTAGCATTTATGATTTATTTGTTCAGAACAATAATTTCAATCAGGAAACTAATCAGTAATAGCTCGGAGTCTGACTGAAACCACGACGCATATATATACCTAAGTTGGTTCATTTGTGTTGGTCAATTTTATATGAAATTAAAATAGGATACATAAGCAATTTTATGACTATTAATTATATATTTTTTTGTCCGGTACGAAAACTTTTAATATTAATTGCCTGACAATAAAAAATTGTATGAATTTAGGTAGGTAATTTATTTAGGCACACTGTTGTTTTTCCTGGGCCCAAAATGGGCACTGTCCTTTCTATAATTATAATGGTAGTACTCGTACCATCCATCCATCCATCAGCCTTTCAACGTCCACTGCTGGACATAGGCCTCCCCAAGAGAACGCCACAACGAGCGGTCCCGTCATGGGGGATAATGCCGTAATTGCCACGCTTGGCAGGCGGGTTGGCGATCGCAGTGGATGTTGTATGTTGTATACTCGAGGGAGTGCTGCAGCCTACTCCCACGGTATTCCCTCAGTCGGCTCTTACGACTCCCGTGGGTAGAGAGGGGTGGGACAATTCTAAAGCCACACGGCCTAGATATACCTACGACTAGGTATATCTACGATAATGAGAATCCGCTTGAATGACAAAAAGGGTCAATGATGAATGAAATATTTCTATTTAAAGTTACATATAGGTAAGGTTTCAACTTAAATAACAACATAGTTTACTAGCTTTAAGTTACATCTCAAGTTCCCGGTTCACTAGCGGGATAAAATGTATACCAGTTTTTAAGTCTAATCAAAAACTATCAAATAAAAATGTTGCATCAGAACCCGTCCAGTAGTTGTTTGCGTGATGCGCGAACATACAAACATACAAATAGACAAACCGATATAACAGACAAAAATAAAATAGTTTTGTGCTCAGAACCGCCTATACTTAAAGCCTAATACAGTCAAACAGACACAGCTCATTTACAGCTTCAAAATAGTTACGATAACTTTTAAATATAGAAGTGCCAACAAAAAAAAATATATTTCATTGTTTGCTCTGAATTACTAATTTAAGTTCGTTAAAAACCGTATTAGATGCATTACTAAAATGGCGGTATTTCCTGAGATTGCAAAAAAAATTATCAATCACCAGATACTGTTGACATTGGTAATTGCTCAGATATGTTGTGATACAAGTAAACTAACTCTAAGAAATAACTATTCTTTATTATTTTCTACTTTTAGCGCAGTGTGCGTTAATAAATAGATTTCTTTCTTTTAAGAAACAGATTTCTCGTAACTCCGTAATAGGCACAAACAAAGCACTCCATTAAAGTAACAAGCTGTCCAATTTACGAGCGGGCACCGAACCCCACACCTATTGGTGCGGTGGATTAACTCGAATTATCTAATAATGACTGCAACGAGCAACGCCCGCGCATTGCACTCTGTCACTATACAGAGACATTTCAGTAATTCCTTTTAGTTTCGACAATTCAATACTAGCGCTACATTGTATTCTAAAAATTTTAAGTTCTAAATTTAAACTGCCGGTGATTGTCATATTAGAACATAGCATAATGTCAAAACAGCATTTTCGGACGAGGGTGTCATAAACTGCGAGAAATAAGAATATCCCCAACTTCAAGTACGTCTAAGCTTTCAGTTCTAGTATGATGTCAGCTGCAAGGCTACAATCGACTTCCCGGTAAAGATGTGTACCAAGTTTGTAATTAATATGTAATAGGCCACAGAAATACGACCACCTGGGACATAGACATGCTTCTGTCAGCAGCAGACCTACCACTTAAGATATTGAAGATGGTTGCCGATTATTTACTCTTGCAACCAAAGCAATGGATACAATGGTATTTACCAGACACATATATCAAACTAAATTCTCTAGACACCCAACTTAATCACTAGTGCGGCTTTGGTTCATGTCTTCCTTTCCATGCAGTGATATTACGTGATAGATTGAATGACCTAGAATCCATTGCTCCTTAAAAATACTAATGTATTTATAAGGAACTTAGTGACAACATTAATTTTAATCTTTTAAGCACTTAATCTCCTCGGCTTTATATTAAGATAGTATTCAACGAAAGAAAGGTGGAAGGAAAGCTTGATATTATCATGCTTTCCATCTTTGGTAAACAGCCTGCTTTTATTAGGCTTATCAGATCGGAATAATATATCTAAATATAAATGGTGTGGGCTTCACGTAATTAGCGGTCATGACGTGAAGAAGGAACGGACTAACAATACAAGTGTCACCACCCCATTCTTTACCACGGGTAGGGCTGGATACCAAGTGGGAGTACTCACTTGCTGTTGGGCCCAAGCGGGTTGGTACCACCATCTCCCGTGTGAACGGCCATGGAGCGCATCGGTGTGTTTTGGTTGTAGCAGGAGATAGCCGGGTATTTTTTTCTTTTATATCTGTGAAATTAAATGTTATCATTTACCATCAGGTGGACCGTGGCTCGCCTGCCTACACATGCAATAAAAGAAAGTACTATCGGTAGTTGCGTCGTAGTTAATGCATTTATACCAAAAATAACAAGAAGAAGTCGTTGATTCAAATTTTGTTAGCTGTAATCTTGTTTTGTCATATTAATTTACTCTAGATGATTTAAATAATGACCAGGTTGTAAATAATACTCTGTCAATTATTGTCGTCAGAATCCTGATCAAAATTCTGAGGTCACTATTTGTCGCAATAATTGGATTGTAATAATTGGAAGTGAGATAGACAGTTGCTCTTTATAAATACAGTTGCTCAGATAAAACCTAATAAACTAGACTCACAAACAAGTGAGGATAACGCTAGTACTACAATTTGTTCCAGTTGATAACAATTATTTTACTGCAATGAAAATCTTGGAAGCGACCATCAGGTGATCAAGTTATCTACTTGTAACACTCATTACTTAAAAACTGAGAGAAGATGGAACTTTAAAAAGGCAAACTGGCATAAATATACAGACTGTCTTCATGGTATTTTTTCAGAGATGCAATTAGTATGTGATCCCCAAACGGCGTACAACCAATTCATTGCTGCTATATACTCTGCTGCAGATAGACATATACCGGTGACTAAAGTATGTTAGAATCCATAACAGCTTCAAAAATTTATACCAAAACCATATTGGAACACAGATATTTCTCGGTCAGTAGCGGAAAAACGTCTTGCATTGTCCATTTTTAGGCGTAATTCGACTCCTCAGAATCTTAGCGTACTCCAAATAAAAATAAGTGCAGCACAAAGGGTTATACGAATGGCCAAACGGAAAGCTTGGCGGGAATTTTGCAGCAATATCGATCAAACTACAACAGCTAACAGAATGAAATGGTTGAAAGGATATCGATCAAGAAACCAATGCGTTGACGAAGGAACTGCAAATAAGTTACTGCACAACTTATCTCCAGATTATGTGTCTCCAAACGAGCCTTTATTTACCTCTACAAATTTAAAACTAGGCAGTGATATTTCTATTAAAGAATGAAACCGTGCCATTAAGGCTAAAGACACGGCCCCAGACGATGATGGTATCTCATTTTCTATGTTAAAACATCTTCCACTTATTGGTAAACAAATTTTGATTTGTATATAAAGTAAGTGTCTCAGTATTGGCTTTGTACCAGAGCAATGGAGAAGTACCAAAATTGTATCCATTCCAAAATCTGGAAATAATACGCAGGGAAGTGTCACTGTTCGCCCTATAGCTCTTGTCTTATCCATGCAAAAATTTTCATAACATCGTAAAACAAAGACTTGAATGGTTTTTAGAAAGTAAAAACAGTTTTTCAAAAAGTACTGTAGGATTTAGAAAATCACGATCGTATATGGACAGCCTCGTTCGATTAATCACACAAATACAACTGGGATTTTCCGATAATAAGATTACTCTGGGATGTTTCGTAGACATAGATAATGCATATAATAATGTCGATATTGCCATGTTATTAAATACATTAGATAATTTTGAAATTGGGTCAAACATTTGCAAGTATATGTGGAAATTTTTGAGATGCCGAAAACTAAGTGTAAAATGTCGGGACCTAATTAACACTGTTAGAACAACCGGTCGTGGCCTTGCACAGGGTGACCCGCTATCTCCTTTACTGTTTAATGTGGCTACAATACAAATATGTACAAATGTGAGCAGTATATGCAGTCTCTCACAATACGCTGATGACTTTGTTTTGTATGGTTCGTACAAATCCATTGGAGAGGGTTGTTTAAAGATTCGGGCTGCTTTGGATATGATGTGTAAATTAATCGAAAGTATTGGTCTTGAGGTATCTATCAAAAAGACCAGTATTTGTCTGTTTAGAAAAGGATAGGTTTCGACGTCCACTGCTGGACATAGGCCTCCCCAAGAGGCCTAATCCCCACGCTTGGCAGGCGGGTTGGCGATCGCAGTGGATGTTGTTAATACTCGATGGAGTTGAGCTGCTGCCCACTCCCCCGGTATTCCCTCAGTCGGCTCTTAGGACTCCCATGGGTGGTGAGGGGCAAGACAATTCTAAAGCCCCACACGACAAGGCCTCTCCTTTATAAATAGTATTAACTATGATAAATTCGTCATCATGGCGGATGCTAGGAGTGCACTCCAACACTTAGCTCGATGCACCTCGAATTTTCGAAGAGTACCGATTGCTTACACCATAATAGAGGCAATAAGAAATCTAGAATCGTGTAACAAAGAAGTTGTAATACAATGGATTCCATCTCACGTGGGGCTGTGGGGTAACGAGGAGGCCGATCGACTAGCAAAATTAGCACCTTCGGAGGGCATTTCCAGTTACATAGTTCCATTTCATAGTGATGTATTACCTATTATTAAAGAAAATATAATTCAACTTTGGTCTGAGCATCTTCAAATCATTTCATTAAATAAAGGTATCTGGTATACGATCTGAGCCTTTCTGTTACCATTGGTTTGATTCAAGTAAGCTAGATAGAAATTCTCTTGTGACTGCTTTTAGGATTCGATCCGGCCACGTTCTGCTTAATAAATTCGCGTATCTCATGGCAAAAGTGTCGTCCCCAAACTGTTCCGAGTGTGGTGTAGTCGAAGATGTGCATCATGTTATGGTGGAGTGTGTTCGGAATCGGGCCCTAAAAAGTACGCTAATTAGAAATAGTTATGATGTTGGATATTGTAATAGTGCGCATGCTCAACCTCTTTCACAGAATGCCAAAGCTTTGTATTAATTAGTTCAGATTGTTATAAACTCTAGGTTATAATTTTATATCTTAAGTTGTCAAGATAATTGAGATGGCTTTACGAGGACGACATGGTCACTTCTCTCTTGTGTACCAAGTCCTTTTCAAAATAAAGATTTAAAAAAATAAATGTTTTACTGATAGTTTACTGTCGTATATTTCTGCGATGCATAGTTAGGGAGTTAAAGAGTAACACGTGGTGTTATTAATTTAAATGAAGCTTTTGCCTTGACCATCCTTACTAATGTCGTAAATGCAAAAGTGAGCTTATTTATTTTGTTAGTTTGTTACGCTTTTACGCTGTAACTACTGAACCAATCATCCTGAAATTTTGTATAGATATAGCCCCGAAAAGGACATAAGTAATATCTACAAAAATGAATGTTTTCTGTGGATAGTTATTTTTGCATAATACATAAATTTTTGTGTAGGAGAGTGATGTTTTATAATCTAAGTTCCACGCAGGTAAAACGTGGAAAATCTAACTATCAATACTAATATAAAGATGTAACAGAGCTGTGTTTGTACATTTAAGATATTTGAGAAAAAATGACTGATTTAGGCTATATAGGCGTGTCTAAACACAAAACGACTTTTTTTTAGATTTTTTGTCTGTTTGTCTGTTAGTTTGTTCGCGCATCACGCAAAAACTACTGAACTGATTTTGATGTAACTTTTTTTATTTGATAGCTCTTGATTAGACTTAACAACTGGTATACATTTTATCCCGCTACTATGTCGGAAACCTGAGATATAACCCAAAAACTAGCTTTTGGCTGCGGCGAAGCCACGGGCAAAGGCTAGTATTATTATAAAGCTGTAACAGAGCTGTGTCAGTACATTTAAGATATTTGAGAAAAAATGACTGTAATAGACTATATAGGCGTGTCTATACACAAAACGATCTTTTTTAAGAATTTTTGTCTGTTTGTTTGTTCGCCCATCATGCAAAAACTACTGAACGGATTTTGATGCAACTTTTTTTATTTGATATCTCTCAATTAGACTTAAAAACTGGTATATATTTTAGCCCGCTACTATATGGGGAACCTGAGATATAAGCTAATAACTAGATTTTGGCTGCGGAAGAGCCGCGAGCAAAGGCTGGTCATTAATACAATCAATTCTAATTAATGCAAATACTTGAATAGGAGTTGCTAATTCGTAATTTATCTATCAATTAGAAACATACCCGAGATCGTTAGTCCTCTACAATTATTATCAGTTTGTGAAGCCACAACTACTTCAGCGTACCAACTCCTTTCAATTACTCTTTTCTCCTACAGATTGCCGTATTTCTTTTCCTTTACATTTTAACAGTCAATATTGGACATTGGCCTCAATTAGATCACGTCATAACTTATGGTATAGGACCACCTATAACCTTACACCTTACTGGTCTAAACTAAATCTTTTTTATAGTCTATAGTCTTACATATTGTGCCAATATTTCTCTCATTATACAATAGAGGTTCACGTTCAAGATTAGGACATAATAACGAATTAATAAGGATGTTGTAACTGCCTCGGTGGTGTAGTGGTGGTGTATGCGACTGCTAATCATGAGGTCTCGGGTCCAATCCCCGGGTCGGGCAATGTTGTTGAGCTTTTTCCTAAAAAGAAAATTCTCAGTAACAGCCCGGAGATTGGAAATGTGCCCGGTAGACGTCAACAGGCTCGCCCCCTATTACGTGGGACTTAAACATAGCTGGCGAGTCGTGGGTGTGTAATATACCTCTGCCTACCCCTTCGGGGAATACAGGCGTGATGCTATGTTTATTATATGTATGTTATAAGAATGTTATCTAAAACACAAGGCACGGAAATGTGGATCCGAAAATAATAGTCGCGAGCAGAATTTGAAACTGCATCTCTTGGAAAACAGTTGCAATTGCTTTACCAACTCAGCCGTCGTGAAATCTGCTCGGAACTACTTGTTTCGATAACACATGTTTGGGCGATGCCTGCGCCATCTGTCGGATGTATTTGTATGCATTGTTCTTACCAGGTAAGCTAATTATAAATATTTTCATATCTTTATGTGCCTATACAACCGATATTTTAAACATTATATTCGCACTTTTTGTTTGTCCAAGTCAAGTCATGACGGCTGAATCGACAAAGCATTTGAAAAGGTTTTCCAGGAGAGGCAGGTTAAAAGCACCGCGGAGAGACTGCACACGGTGGATAAATTTAGGGTGAGGGCCCCACACTTCTATGTTTGTTGCCCCGATCGACGCGGAGGTTGGGTACATTTTCTTCCTTTCCTCCTATAATTGAAAAAAAAGACATTGAAATTGCTTATGACTTTTTTATTGCTAATGATGGCAGACGAGCCACGGCCCACCTGTGACCACAAGTAAGCACTTTCATTTGGTACCCAGCATTAATGCAATACTGATAATTGCTTACTTCCCTTAGTCGCAAGCCGACTACTACGACACCCGCGGGAAAGGATGGGATGGTGACACTTGTATTCTTAGACCATCACCACACGACTTGCGACTGTTATTTTCGATTTCATATTTTCGCACTTTTTATTCTGGTAAATGGTCCGAGCACATCAAGTGCTTAAGATATACATTCAAAATAATAATGTTTTCTATTACAACTGTAGTTCTATAAATATTTTCAGTTAAATTGAGTTATTAAATGTTTGTTTTCGAAGTTCACTGCGCAGTTACCGATATAACAATAAACTGCGCAGTTGTACATGTTTAAGTGAACACATATGTACACATAGCTACAACAATTACAAACCGTCTGTCTGTTTATGTGTAAGGCGTACAATGAGGGAACCAATTTATATGAAATTTTACTTCTTTTTAGGTTGCAACTATTACACTACCTCCTCAAAATAAAGTCAAGGTAGAATTTATTGTTGCAGGCTGTGTTGCGGCTTTAGAATTGTTCCACCCCTCTCTACCTACGGGAGTCGTAAGAGCCGACTGAGGGAATACCGGGGGACCGGAAAAACTAATTTTTATCTCGGAAAAGTGTTGGATCCTGTGCGATAACTGGAACTGGTATAATAAATATGTGCAGTGACGTATTTATATTCTAAAATCTACGCGGAAGAAGTCATGAGTAAAATCTACTTACTTACTTATCATCAAGCCATTTCCCTTGCAGGGTAGACAGAGAGAACAGAGTGCCAAGAGGCTCTATTCTTGCATACATCTCTCGCTTCCTCAACATTCATAACTCTTTTCACACACGCTCGCCGGTTTCGGATACTCCTGACTCCACCTTCCTTCAATACATGACCGATTTGGTCTATGTAGCTGAGTATCGGTCTCCCCCTGTACCTTCCACTTTCACATTGTATATCTTCTTAACCAGTCACTCGTCCGGCATTCTTTCCACATGTCCGAACCATCGGAGTATTCCCTTTCGCATCTTAACACTAATACTCTCTTTCATGTCTACTCGCTCTCAGCAAAATCTAGTTTACCTCAAATGCAAAAAAATAAGGAAGAGTGAACTGAGAACTTTAAAATATTGCACCAGTTTAAAATACTATTGATAGACGTCAATCGAACATCCACGTGTGTTATTACAACATTAAATAAATTAATAATAAACAAATATTCACAGACATTCTACACAACGTCCTCTGGTCCCAAACTAAGGTTAACGCTTGTGCTATGAGTACCAGATTACGGATATAATACATATGTTACTTTTTTTTTGTAAATACATACATACAATAGATAGAAAACACCCAGACACAGTACATTTATTTGTGTTCATCACACAAATAATTGTCCTAAATGAGAATCGAACCCACGACTGGTTCATCTATACATAAAAAAGATGTTATTTTTATCTTTTTCTTTATTATTATAAAACTGTAACAGAGCTACGTCTATACATTGAAGGTATTTGAGAAAATAATATATATTAGGCTTTATATTAGGTGCCTTTGAATCCAAAACATTAAAAAAACAACTTTACATATTATTTTTTCATTCAATCATCCATCAGACTATCAACGTCCACTGCTGGACGTAAGCCTCCCCAAGAGAACGCTACAGCGAGTGCTCCTGTGCCGACCGCATCCAGCAATTCCCCGCGGCTTTGACCAGATCGTCGGTCCATCTGGTGGGGGCCGTCCTACGCTTTCCTATTTTCTTTTCTTTTTTTTCCTTTTGTTGGTTTAGTAGCTTTTGATTATACTTACAAACAAGTATATAGGTCTTATATAGGTATCTTGTCTAGTTATTTTGTTGGAAACCAGAGATATTTAACAATACAATAAAAATAAAAAGTAACGCTTTATATTCATTCTCGCGGAATTAATATAGTAAGTGCCTAAAGAAACAATAGTACATGTTTGCTCTCTTGCCTTTAAATAAACCGCCGTGCTCCGTGTCTCCACCCATACTCAACAGAATATCGCAGTACGTTGTTATTCACTTCGGTAACAAAGTATACACATACTTCATTACATAGAGTAAATTTTGCTGGCTCTTCAATTAATTCTCTAGTATTGGGGTAAACAATTCCCAAACAACTTGGTTATTATCTCCAATTGTATGATTACAAGCAAATACGGAAGAGTAATGTAAATTCTGATATTCTCAAGCTTCTAATTCAATTGTGTATATGTACCATACACTTGAGTATGTGAACTAAACTAAAATAAACTTTTATGAAAGTTGAAAGAGAGCGTACTACCCACTCACAAAATTTCGGTGTGCCGAAAGCCGGTGAGTGACAGTGCCTGAGGCCGAACGCCCTCACCCCTTCCGAACATACTAGCGAAAAGTAACTTGCGTTTTGTTTGGAAAGTGAAAGCGTCGGAAGTTCCTTCTTATCCTCTATGAACCATCCTTGATCTTCTTTTTTTTTATACGACAAAACTGTACTAAGGAATAATGCTTGTATCGCGGGGAATTTTACAAACATACAATTTCACGGACACAAAGTACACCCACTTGTGGATCACACAAAGAGTTGTCCGGTGTGGGAATCGAACCCAAAACACTCTGGCGGGAGGCCAGTATCTAAACCACTTCGCCATCTGTGATTATATGCCTTTCCCTAAGGTTTGTAATGCGCGGGTGATGCTCTTCTTCTTCTATCTTTTTTTTCTTTTGTATCTAGTATCTATAGGCTACACTACAGTAACCGCTTACTATCCGGCGGGAAACTACGTTTATTTATAAGTAAATCATTTTATGAGGGTCAGAAGGTTAAAGAAAAAAAATAGTGTCAAAAGGTTAACGAAAACAAGTTAGTTCAAGAAATGTTCGATAAAATACTCGTAGTTAATAGTTTCATTGTAAACGAACATTTAACCTCATCTGACTTTGACATGAGCGTGATTCATTTTACATTGAACGTGTTATCATGGCGTTGTATTATTTCGGAGAAACCTTAAAGTAGGTGATATTGTTGCAGTTGTGGTTTTCCTAATAACTGTCCTTTTTATGTAAAACTAGCTGTAACCCTCGAATTCGTACGCGTGAAATTTAATAATTTTCTTTTCTTGTGTGGCAACCTAATCTATACTATTATAAAGCTATAACAGAGATATGTCTGTACATTTAGGATTTTTTTTTAATTTTTTGTCTGTTTTTCTGTTTATCTGTTTGTTTGTTCGCGCATCGCGAAAAAAAATACTGAACGAATTTTGATGCAATTTTTTTTATTTGGTAGCTCTTGATTAGACTTAAAAACTAGTAATTATACATTTTATCTTGCTACTATATCGGGATCTTGAGATTTTTTTTGTAAACTACCTATATTTAGGCACTTTTATATATTATAATCTAGTCTTTATGGACTAATAAGAGACCCTAAAATATAACTTAAAAACTAGCTTTTGGCTGCGGTGAAGTCGCGGGCTAAGGTTGTTTACAGTCTAACAAAGCTGTAACAGACCTGTGTCTATAAATTTAAGATATTTGGGAAAAAAATTCTGTGTTAGGCTATATAGGCGTGTCTAAACATAAAACGTTTTTTTTAGATCTTTTGTGTCTGTTTGTTCGTGCATCACGAAAAAACTACTCAACGGATTTTGATGCAACTTTTTGAATAGCTCTTGATTAGGCTTAAAAACTGATATTTATTTTATCCCGCTACTACATCGGGAACCTGAGATATAATCCAAAAACTACCTTTTAACTGCAGCGGAGCCGCAGGTAAAGGCCAGTAATATCTATCAGCCAGTGAAAGTCCCATCCAAATCAGCCCTGCCATTCCGGAGATTAGCTGGAACAAACAAAGAAACAGACAAAACCTTTTAAAATTAGTATTTTGTTATACGCTTATACTATCACATGCATTAAGTAAAAGGCTATTATTTTGACATTACAAACAGACACTTCAATTATATTTATTTGTATAGATATATAGCAGTGACAGCTTAGAGGTAATATTGAGGATTTCCAAGAGACAGGGTATTGAGTTCGATACCCAGTCTGATATTGCAAGGTAAATTGCACATGAACAAAGACACATATTGTATGCAACTACGGATCATGAGATCTTGGATACGACTCAAGGGTCATGCCAGAAATAATTGGATTTTTCCCTCCAATAATTCTCAATAACAGCTCGCAGAGAAGTTGGAGGCATTTCACCCCCATGCGTCGAGGCAAAAAAACCATTGTCTTACGCCTGAACTCTCGCTGGTCGTGATGTGATGCTGTCCTGTCTGATTTAAAGAGTGAGGGAACAGGGAGTGCATACTATAATATTTCATTCGTATATGCCTAGTATCTGATGACACACCATAAATAAGGACTTTTAAGTTCATATATCTACTAATAAATGGAGAGCCGGTTTTTTTGTTCGGTTATACTGCGAAAACTACTGAACCGATTGGAATAATACCATAAGATGCAGCGTGTTTCGGAGAAGGTTTTAGTATATGATATATTGCTGATTACTTATCTGGAACTTATATTTTTGATGTGAAACATCTAATGCGTAGGGAGGGTAAAACCGGCTGTTAGCGTGGCGACGCTTAGGAATCCTATCCAGCATGAATAGACAAACAACTGGTTAATTGGCTGGTGAAGTACCACACTCTCACAAAGGATCACTTCATATCCTTCCTTCGAGTTAGCAACACGCGAATGATACCACTGGTGTTGCTAGCGTCTACAGGTAACGGTAACAGCTTACCACCAGGTGAAACGTATGCTTGTGCAACACCTGTTGTGTAGTATAAAAAATTACCTAAAATTAGTCTCGGTTTGTATAAACCATTACTGACTTGTCGTGCAAGGTCTCGACCTCAGACTGGATATCAAACTCGATATAACTATCTTTACAGTAGGTATTTTGACTTAAGGCTATCACTATATTATATATTTTTGACCAGGTCGGAGACGTCCTTAAGGAAGGCCAGGTCAAGAGTATTCGTAACCGACGAGCATGCATGAAAGCGCTGATGAAATTAGATGAAGCGAAAGATGTGTGTCAGGATCGTAGCAAATGCAGAGAAGTAGCCTCTGCCTACCCCTACGGGAAAAAGGCGTGACAATATATATATATATATATATATATATATATATATATATATATATATATATATATATATATATATATATATATATATATATATATAATATGTATGTATGTCTATCACTATTATAAGTAAAAAAAGTTTCACAAAAACTAAATCCCTCTCTATTCACTTCTTATTATCCTTATCATTCCTCCCCTCCACTTCCTATACCTTTCCTTGGAGTTGTAAATAATGCCTCTAGTGTTGCTCTATAAGCTACAGTAACCGCATACCATCAGGTGATCCGAAAGCCTGTTTGCCAATGGCGTGGTATAAAAAATAATTTCGTTCAGTAGTTCTTGCGTGATGTGCGAACAAACAAATTCTAAGAAAAAATTTTTCTGTTCAAAAGCATCCACATAGTATTTTTTCTCAAATATCTTCAATCTACAGACCAGTCTTACAGTTTTATAATATTACGTAAATGTTCACACACATAGCTTTATTACAGCTTTATAATAGTACTAGCCTTTGCTCGCGGCTCCGCTGCAACCAATAGCTGGTTTTTAGTATCTCAGGTTCCCGATATAGTAGCGGGATAAAATGTATACCAGTTGTTAAGTCTAATCGAGATCTATCAAATAGAAAAAGTTGCATCAAAATCCGTTCAGTAGTTTTTGCGTGATGCGTGAACAAACAAACAGATAAACAGATAAAAAATCTAAAAGAATGTTTTGTGTTCAGACGTCTATATAGCCTAATATAGTAATTTTTCCTCAAATATCTGAAATGTACAGACACAGCTCTATTACAACTTTATAATAATATAATATTCGCGTAAATATCAGAAATATTACATAGATTAGAATTTGTTTTTGAAGCAGATTTCATGAATTCATTCAAATCCAACGACTAGTATTTTTAAATAAAAAAATAGCCTGCGCTATAAGTACAGACTATCAAGGAGACGTTACATCATATTCGCTATAGTATTACAAAACCATTAGCAAAATAACACTTCACTAAATGAATTCTGCACGAATCGTACACAAGTGTACTGGACCGCTCGGTCGGAATCCGAGCTAATGCGCCGTCGGTTCGAGCTACGTTTTGGCAAACTTTCAACTGTCACACGCGTCGTGTACGCTGACTGGAAGAAAGCTAGTGTATAGTGCAAGATATAATATAGTAGGAAATAATTTATACATTTGAATATTGTACAAGGCACTAGAAATAAAGAAGAAAGAAAATGATTTATTTTCACAGTCTCAACACTAAAATTTATGAAAGAGACAAGTTAAAAAATACTTTTATATAAACAGTATACATATACCACATCATAATATACATAGCATCACGCCTGTATTCCCCGAAGGGGTAGGCAGAGGTGTATTACACACCCACGGCTAAAGTATGTTAAAGTACCACGTAATAGGGGGTGAGCCTATTGCCGTCTACCGGACACATTTCCAAACGCCGGGCTGCTACTGCGCTTTTTATTTTTTTTCTTTTTAAGAAAAAGCTCTACAGCACCGCCTGACCCCGAGATTTCATGATCAGCGGTCGCTCACACTACCGCTGTACAACTGAGGCAGTTATTTAAAGATCGATAAAAATCTCTCAGACATGAAGCACGATGTTTTCCTTCACGAGACCAGAATTATTTAAATATAATTGATGATTCGGCTTACTTCTTCATTTTTTCTTTGTTGTTTCCTTCCTTTGTTTCATTCATTCTCATAGTCCAGTTATCTTACCCACGGGAAAGGTAATATACTTTACTCTTCCACAAATCACGGATACGGACATTGTTCACACAACGTCCTCTGGTCCCAAACTAAGCTTAATGCTTGTGCTATGGGTACCAGATTACGGATATAATACATATACCACTTTTTTTTTTGTAAATACATACATATATAATAGATAGAAAACACCCAGACGCAGTACAAATATCTGTGTTCATTACATAAATAATTGTCCTGGGTGGGAATCGAACCCACGACCTCGCGCACGGAAGTCGGTTAAACCACCGACTACGCCATGAGGAGGAGGGTAAAATTTTATAAGAGAATTCATAGTTAAACGTGGACAATTGATTATCAAATTATAGACCGATAAACAGTTTGACAAACCATCATAAGAATTGCATGCGTATCTCCTCATTTGTTATCACGGGAATCGTTTCTATGCTATAAATTTTCTCTTGCACTGGACGCTCTTAACGTTTCCCAAAGGAATTCTCATTCCGTATGGCTCATATTAATCTCTTTCACATTTCCACGTGAAGCCGGTCATTATTTCCAAATGTATATCCTATTGCTTGAAATTGTCCAGTTTTAATTAATACGCTACGCTCTGTTGATTTAGAATTGCGAAGTCAATTGTTCTATAAATATATTTTAAAGTTTTATTATCTGCGTGGTGACGGACTAAGAATACAAGTATCAGCACCCCATTCTTTCCCATGGGTGTCGTACGAGGCGACTAAGGGAAGTAAGCAATTATAAACCATTGCATTACTGGTGCTAGGGCTGGGTACCAAGTGGGAGTACTCACTTGCTATCGGGCCCGAGCGGGTTGTTACCAGCATCTCCCGTGTGACCGGCCCATAGCAGGAGATAGCCGTGTAATATTTCATTTCATATCTGTGAAAAGAAATGGTGAGCAGCGGCTTGACAATACCCTCGGTATAATTGAGTTCATGAGCTACAGTTACCATTTATTATCAGGTGGGTTGTGGCTCGTCTGCCCCCACACGCAATAAAAAAAGATATTAATCCTACTCTTTCTTACTCAATTAAATACGCTCTTAAAATAGAATAATAAGTTATCTATTATATTTCTTTAACATACCACGAAAGAGTAGCTGCTACAATAAAATATCATAATTAGGTAAATACATCAAGGATGTCATGACTTCAATAACGTGAAGAAGAAATTGATCACCGCAAATCTATGTCCCTTTGAATGCTTGTTTTTATTGCCTTTGATGGTAGATAAGCCACGGCTCACTTGATGGTATATGATAACCGTCGCTCTTGGACTCTACTATACCAAAAGTATTGTCAAGCCACTGCTCAACATTTCATTTCGCAGATATGAAATGAAAGAATAAACGGATATCTTCTAATACAACTTAAACACACCGATGTCCTTCATGACACGGGAGATGGTGGTACCAACCCGCTCGGGTCCGATAGCAAGTGAGTACTTCCACTTGCTACACAACTCTACCACCAGTAATCACAATGGGTGATAAATGCTTACTTCCCTTAGTCACCTCACACGACACCCGTGCGAAAGAATAGGGTGGTGACACCTGTATTCTTAGTCTGTCATCACACGGACAAAATGCTACATGATGTTCCAGAACCCCTGCCAATATCATGATATTTTCTCGGGACTATCAATTTCTATTACACATTCTTTTTTGGTTAGTTTTTTAGTCTTGAGTGACGAATATTTAAAATAGATTTACTAAATATATTTTGTTGAACATACATAAAAATACTCTGAGGAATTGTGTGAACTTTCACCTTTTCCGTTGATATGGATACAAGCTTTATTATAGTTTCTGACGGTAAGGTTCTTTCTTAATAAAGCCCTTTACTTTAGAATTAAATAGAAATGTAGGTCACATTGTAATAAACGCGGGACACTGACATGGGTAAATTACCACACGGATCCTTGAAACTTACACTAATTAAATTCCCAAAAATAATGAAACCCTCGTATTCACTATGAAACAGTTATACGAAATATAAATAAAATACAAAATTTAACTGAATTATATAGGAAATATTATACAGAAATATTATATAAAAATTTCCCACCGCGCTAACTGGTTGCAATTTTTTTTTATAGTACGCGGTTGACAACAGGCAACTAGTAATTTTCAAATCGCAACACACTGTTTTTGCTATATAATTTCCTTTGAAGGTAGTTTTCCATTTCACTGAGACCACGGTCGCCACAAAACGTCCCCGTGCCTTGCTTCACGGGTCCCCATGGCTGACGGGTGTAGCGTGCCTGTTTACTCTTGCACGCACATACAATTTTAATATTTCAATGTTCCTTTGCAGAGCCATGCGAATTTAATTGTCATCGTATGATATGTGTGTCTATATTTTGCTTTAATTTTCTATATTTTTGATCCGATTGATACTTTTTTTACTGTTTATAATTGCAGACAAGCCATGGCTCATCTGATGGTAAGTAGTATCGCTCATTGACTCAACCATAAAAAGAGAATTATCAAGCCACTGCTCACCATTTCGTTTCACAGATATAAATAAATATACGGCTATGTCCTGCTACAACTAAAACACATCTATCGTGCTTCATGACCAGTAAGTAACATCGGAGTTAGCGGACCTAACCCGCATGTTAAGTGAGTACTCTTACTTGGTACCCAGCCCTACCACCAGTAATGAAATGGATGATAAATTCTCAGTCCGTCATACAACGAATAAACTTCCAAAGTCAAAAATAATCAAAAAGAAACAGAAAATTGTTGTGTAAAATTACTATTTTATACGTGCTTATAAACAACATTCAGTTCAATAAAAATGATAATTCGTGACAATTATAAATGAATATATTAATTAAGGAAACACGGAAAATTCGTTGCGGGGGTCCTGGTGACCTTTTTCACTAGATTTCTTTACAGAAACCTACTTCAGGCACCAGTCTTTCTGGAATGGTAAAAGATAAACCGTCTTTGTTTAGGAAACTTGCAACTCATGAAGCACAAAAAGGAAACAGCAAATTTTATTATTATTCATCCATCCATCCATCAGCCTTTCATCATCCATTGCTTGACATAGGCCTTCCCAAAATGGGGGTTTTACCATAATCACCACGCTTGGCAGGCGGGTTGGCGATCGCAGTGGATGTTTTTAGTATACAGGGGAACGCTGCTGCCCGGTCCCCCGGTAATCCCTTAGTCGGCTTTTACGACTCCCATCGGAAGAGACGGGGTGGAGCTATTCTTGGTACCGGCCCTACACGGCAATTATTATTATTATCCTATTGTAATTAATTTTGATTAAGTAAATAAAATAAATAATGTGTTCAAACAACAATAAATGATAGATGATACCAGGCCTTTCTTTGTCACTTCTTTTTTGGTGGCACTCTAATTCTCGAAAGGATATTTTCAAAATTTCCTTTGGGGCTACTGCGTGCCCCCGCGTGCCTCCACAAAATAGCCCTGGATGATACTAGATTATTATACATAACTACACAAATAGCACATTCACAGTAACCATTTATTTTCCCGGGATAAAAAGTATCCTAAGGAGCTGTACTTCAGACATGAATACCAAATTTTATGAGGATTGAGCCAGTAATCACGGTGTGAAGGCTTAACAAACAAACTCCATCCATCCATCAGACTTTCATCGTCCACTGCTGGACATAGGTCTCCCCAAAATGGGGGTTTTACCATAATCGCCACGCTTGGCAGGCGGGTTGGCGATCGCAGTGGATGTTTTTTGTATACAGGGGGACGCTGCTGCCCGTTACCCCGGTAATCCCTTAGTCAGCTTTTACGTCTCCCATAGGAAGAGACGGGGTGGAGCTATTCTTGGTGCCGGCTCCAAACGGCAACAAACAAACTCACTTACGCATAATATTATAAAAGAAAAAAAAAGAAATAAAAAAACATTTTATTGGTTGCCAAAAACGACATAAATACAGAACAGACAATAAAAAATTAAGAATTTTAAAATAATGTAAACAGCTGTCGATAGTATGCCGTTGATGGGCCAATGAGGTCTCCTCTCAGC
The DNA here is from genome assembly GCA_948253155.1 of Leucoma salicis. Taxonomy (NCBI): domain Eukaryota; kingdom Metazoa; phylum Arthropoda; class Insecta; order Lepidoptera; family Erebidae; genus Leucoma; species Leucoma salicis. The sequence continues at coordinate 2,068,948 of OX411820.1, read as the reverse complement.
ATAAAGCGGCCGTACGTAACTTATACTGCCGCGCTGGTTTTCAGTGGAGCCTCTGTGTGGCTTGACACCCGTTATCGGTTAATTATTAAAAAAAAAAATATAGCCTACCCACAAGTGACAGATTTTTAGCTTAGTGGTAGACTACAAAAATTAAAAAAGTAAAGGTTCTATAGAGATATAAGCTACATATTACTATTATCTAACATATAAAATACGACGTGTCACGACACGAGAATCGACCATCCGAATCTCCTTATCGTAAAGACAAATGTGATAAGGAGATTGGGATGGTCGAAAGACCTGTACTATAGCTCAGTGGCTTAGAGCACTTCCCCGGATTGGAAAAGACGCGGGTTCGATTCCCGCTAGTACAAAAAATCTCTTTTTCCTTATTCGCAAATAATTTGTACTTTATAAAAGTCTCTGTTTGTGTGAAGCACTTGTAATTAGTCACCATACAATTATATTGCTGCGCAGTGAGCAAGCTGTGTACAATACTTATGGAATGTGTTATGTATTGGGATACTACTCACTATCACCATTGGCCAATTATCTTCAGGTATGTAAAAATTAAATAATAAAATAAAATAGAATAAAAATTATATATTTAGATATTTTTTATATATATTTTTAGCATTTGACATGCTTAGCACTATACATTAAACACAAAGTGAAAAATGTGAAATCGAAAATAACAGTCAGGAGCAGGATTTGAACCTGCATCTGGACGGTATCCAGAAGATGCAGGTTCAAATCCTGCTCCTGACTGTTATTTTCGATTTCACATTTTTCACTTTGTGTTTAAAAATTATATGTGAAATAATATATAAACATAATATATTATCAAGGCTTATTGATAAAAATGCACTATACTGTTCCTCGGATACAGGAATACAGTTATTGGCTGTTTATTTCACTCTAGAAGCACCCACAACTTTCACGTAATTATCCAAACACACAGAACAATTGATGAACAGCGTACACAGGATACAAGTCAGACGGAACAAAAAGGCGCAGTTTATTAGCGTTTGCGACGTAAATGTTTGTAAGTGAAACGACCTCGGATATTGTAAGGGTGGTGACCTGGTCAGGGTGAGGGTTGAGCTTATGATAAAGGAAACTTCGTAATTTTGGGTATAATGAACCTGTAGAAGTAAACTATTTCAAAGTAAGCATTTATCTTCCAATTGCATTACTGGTGGTAGGGCTGGGTACCAAGTGAGAGTACTCATTTGCTATTATTGGTCGGTACCACCGTCTCTTGTGTGACTGGCCTTGTAGCACAATGGTGTGTTTTAGTTGTAGCAGGACATAGCCGTATATTTATTCATATCTGAAATGGTGAGCAACTGCTTGACCGTATTCTATGTACGGTTAAGTCCAAAAGCGACGGATACCACTTACCATCAGATGAGCCGTGGCTCGTCTGCCACTATAATCAACCGGATCGAAAATATAGAGTATCAATTAAATTCGCATGTCTGTACAAAGGAACATTGGAATATTAAAATTATATGTGTGATGGCATATTTTTCATGGCTTTTCCATTTTAAATTTTAATATATTCTGTCATTGCTTGATAATATAATAAACTATCTGATTCAGTACAATAAAGTATATCAATTTATCAAATATCAAATTGGCAAATAGACGTAAAAGCTGTTGCGTGAAGTGACACTGAAGAATTCCACTGAAGAACATAGTTTTTAGGTCAAACAAAGAAAGCCGATTAAGGCACATCAACCAAGACAGATGTATAAAGTTCGATCCAGAGTCTGACTTCTAAAGGTACACTTACGACATCCAAATTATATGTGTACATAAATTACAAGTATATCACTGCTCGGTGAAAGAAAACATCGTGACGAAACCTGCACGTTTTGTAGTTTTTATCGTTGGGTTGTGAAATACCGAAGCCGAATGCAGGTTGGCGCATTCGGCTTCGGCAGACTGAAGCGTAAACCCCTCCCATTTTATGGTGACTGAGAGTGCCGGAGGCCCAAATCCCCTCCCTATCCTGTCCTAATAGTCCTAGTCGTGTGGGGCCGGCTTAAGAATTGTCCCACCCGTCTCTACCCACGGGACTCGTAAGAGCCGACTCAGGGAATATCGGGGGAGTGGACAGCAGCACTCCCTCGAGTATTAACAACATCAACTACGATCGCCAACCCAACTGCCAAGCGTGGCGATTACGGCATTATCCCCATGGGATCGCTCTTTGTGGCGTTCTTTTGAGGAGGCCTATGTCCAGCAGTGGACGTTGAAAGGCTCATGGATGGATGGATAATCCTGTCCTAATTATCCTTCCTATCCACTTTTTACTCCTTTCCTTTGAGATGTCAACGTGCAAGTGATGCCTCCGGTGTTGCTAGCGTCTAGTGACCGCTTACCATCAGGGGTGCCGTGGCTAACTATATCGGGAACTTGAGATAAAACCGAAAAACTAGCTTTTGGCTGCGGCGAAGCCGCGGGCAAAGGCTAGTTTATATATACAAGTATTACTCGTTAAAGGTATTAGATAGCGATGTATTTATTGTTAAAAGGGCTAGATGAAGGTTTTTTTTTTGATCATTACATATAACATAAATCCTTAGCCTTGTTTCTTTTATGTTAAATTTAAAGAGAATGAGGTCTCGAGTTTGAATTTTGCCAGCTATTATACGGCTGAAGTCGTGGGCACACGGAAATATCTTTTCATAAACAAATTCCCTTTATACAAAACCATAGCATGCACAACTGTGCAATATAGTTCACACATCAAAGCAAGCTTATTTTTGGATAATACATACGCGCGCCAAGGTTGTGGGGTATGTCTCTCTTTAATTTTGACACTTGTCTAATTACCACTCAATGCCATTGCTCTCTCTAAAGGGTCATCCCAAATAAAATAATCCGAAACCGAAATTGAAAAAATATGACTTTTTGATATGAGTAATTCTCGCAGACGTAAACGGGTGCAAAATTAAATACTTTGGAAAATCCAAAACTGCACGCTTCATAATCTTCATTTTTCACAATAAAATTGATTATTTGATAAGTAACTAATAATGTATTGGTTTAAGTAAGTAAGTAGTTTTCAATAAATCACATAGATAGCGCAAATTTCAGAAAGTACTATTTTTTTTATGTCTTATACGCCATCTAGCGCTAATTTTAAGAAGTACTTCTATATTGGTCTACCTCTGTCATTTTGCAAGGCGCCATCTGCCAATTAGTAAGAACGACAATCCATAAGTTTACATATATACCTGCATAAGTGCATATAATATATATAAATATGTGAAATTGAATAATTTATTAAACTGCAAACAAAAACAATTTAAGAAAACAAAAAGACATTGCTAGTTTCCTTACAAAAAAAGCAATATTGTGGTTCTATACATACAACAGCAACTGAATACATCTAAAATTTCCACTTGCGACATCTAGGGCTGCATTTGTCAATATCTCTTTTACTTTAAAACAGTGACATCTATCAATATAAAATTGCAACTTTGGACAATATTATACGACTTATTTAAAAATCAATGAGTTCAACAAGAAATCTTTAAACTATTTATCTTCCTAACTTGGTTGTCTTATAATTTTATACTTTGTTGACTTTGTTCTAAATGAAAACATCGAGACGCCAAGGTCACGCAAAAAAAAAATTGTGGAATGTAAAATATGTTTTTTTTCGTGTTTTTTAAGGTTGGTGTGTTATTATTTACGTGTGTTTAGTGTTTTTAATTATTGTTATGGATAAAATAGTTATTATACTTGACAAATATCATCAGTTCGTCAAGCAAATTTAAAAACTTTCTTTTAACAAAATACCATGTACCGGCCGGGCGAAAGGCGTTCTGTTCCGTTGACGATAGTAAAACCACCGGTGGCTATGCGTACGTAAAAAGGTAGGTAGTTCTCATGAAAGGCGCTGGTTTTAGTGTCGCGTCGAGTGTAAATGCCGTAAATATTCACTATATTTTTGTTTATTTAATAACAATTAAACCACATCGAATCAGAACGTGAAAAGTAATAGGGCTCTATTCCTAGTCATAATAATTCGTAAACGAAAAAAAAGAAGACTCGATTAATTAAGTATTTTGGTCGTTATCGTGTTAACATACATTACCTACAACTCACGGACGTCCAAGCCAGATTTTTTTCAAACAGTTTTTTAACTAGTTTAAATAACAAAAAAAAACAGCATCACGCCTGTATTCCCCGAAGGGATAGGCAGAGGTGTATTACACCAGCCAGCTATGTTTAAGTCCCACGTAATAGGGAGCCTATTGACGTCTACCGGGCACATTTCCAAATTCCGGGCTGCTACTGAGAATTTCTTTTTTTAGGAAAAAGCTCAATAATATTATTATATAATAATAATGGCTGGTGGGTGGTGCAGAAATTTATCTGCACGTTTACCCGTAAAATTTATTTATCTGTGTAACTTATAGTATTTAATTCTATTATATATATATATATATATATTTAGTATAAATGGTATTTTCCGATAATGACTCTTTTCACTCTGCCAATAGTTCGTTTTCTTCTCTTGACAGTTTTGGTTCAGTAACGGAATCCCTTGGTGACACTATTCGTCAATTGTTTAATCATCAATCTAGACAGTTATTAAATATATGCCATGTAAATGCACAAAGCATTCCCAGCCATCACAGTGACTTGTATGACGTCTTTAGTGGTGCAAATGTTCATGCCCTCCTGATCTCTGAGAGCTGGCTCAAACCTCATCTTCCTTCTACCATGTACTCTCTCCCCGGCTTTGCTCTTATCCGTAATGATCGAGTAGATCGAAGGGGAGGAGGGGTAGCTATTTACCTTCGTAATGATTTTCCTTTTAAAATTATCGCATCTTCACTTGCTCACCAGCCGGTCTCAGCTGAGTTTCTTTTTCTGGAGGTTTGTATCCAAGGTGTTAAAACGGTTATGGGTGTGGTCTATTGTCCTCCTTCTACTGACTATTTCACTGACTTAGAAGCAGTTTTAGAATCTTTGGGGTCTGACTATGCACATCACATCATAATGGGTGATTTCAATACCGATCTCCTTGCTTCCTCTTCCTCTCGTTCCCTTAAACTCTTAAATATTATCCAATCCTCAAGCCTCCACGTGTTGCCCTTGCATGCCACTCACCACAATACCTTAGGGGAAGACACATGGCTTGATATCATTGTCACTTCCTCCCCTTCCCTTGTTACCTCCCATGGCCAGCATCCTGCTCCCTGTTTCTCCCATCACGATCTCATTTTCCTCTCTTACTTCCTTAAACCTCCAAAACCTAAACCTAAGGTACTGAATTTGCGTTGTTTTGCGCGAACGAATTTCGACCATCTGCGTACTCAAGCCTCAGCGCTTGATTGGCAACCGCTGCTGGACGCTAGCACAATGGACGAGAAAGTCAACATTTTTAATAAAACCATCATTGGCCTCTACGACAGTCATGCCCCTGTAGTGAAAACTAGGCTAAAGCGTCCACCCGCACCTTGGATGTCAGATGTTATACGTAAGGCAATGCGACGTAGGGACGTTGCCTTTCGTAAACACAGAAAAGAGCGTTGTGATACCAACTGGGACCTTTACAAGACTGCTAGGAATCGGTGTAATCTAATGATACGTAATGCTAAACGCCGATATATCCTTAACTCTATCTCTTCATCATCTTCTTCTGACGTTTGGAAGCTCCTTGGGAAATTTGGTATTGGTAAGACGCAACAATCAGAAGTAACAAACAACGTCAATCTAGATGACCTTAACACTTTTTTCAGCTCTACAGTGTCTCTAGACGACGTCACTAAATGCCAAACCCTAGATTATATTGCCAATTTACAACGTCCTGATATTTTTCCTTTTAAATTTTCTCCCGTGACACCTGATGAGGTTAAAAAGATTTCCCTCTCCATTAAATCTAAAGCGGTTGGCTACGATGAAGTCAGCCGCCGGATGATTATAACTATCCTTGATGTCCTATTGCATCCCATCACACATATGCTAAACTTTTCTCTTGAGTGTAGTGTCTTTCCCACTCTATGGCGTAAAGCATATGTCCGTCCCTTGCCCAAAATATCTAACCCTATTGTTCCTAATGATTACCGTCCTATCTGCATCCTCCCTTTCCTTTCCAAATTACTCGAGCTCTGCGTCCACAAACAATTATGCAAGTTTGTCTTTTCCAATAACCTCCTGAGTGACTTTCAGTCTGGTTTCAGGCCTGGATATAGCACAGTCTCAGCTCTCCTAAAGGTTACTGGTGACATTAAGGTGGGCATGGAGAATACCAGCATCACAGTATTGGTGTTGGTAGATTTCACAAACGCCTTTAATGCTATCGACCATGATATCCTGCTATCCATCCTCTCCCATCTTATGATCTCATCAGATGCTCTGGATTGGTTCTCGTCTTATATTCAGGGGCACCAGCAGTCTGTCCGCGTTAATGACTCATCGTCCAGTTGGAAGGACTTAGATTCTGGTGTCCCTCAAGGCGGTATACTTTCTCCTCTTCTTTTCTCTCTTTTTATCAATCTTATAACCCATGATCTTCAATGCTCGTATCATTTGTATGCCGATGACTTGCAAATATACACTCAAGCCAAGTCAGGAGATCTCCACCTGGCAATTGCTGCAATTAACCGTGACCTTGCAGCGATTAAGGATTGGACCGTAAGGTTTGGCTTGAATATAAATCCGCACAAATGCCAGTCCATATTAATCGGTTGCTCTCGTATACTCAGTAGATCTAATGTTACCAGTCTGCCACCAATTTTCTACAATGGATCTATCATTCCATACAGTAAAGTCGTCAAGAACCTTGGTCTATTTGTGGACAGTACGCTAGAGTGGAGGACTCAAATTACAATTATCAGTCAGAGAGTTACGGGTATTCTTCGCTCTCTTTATCGACTTAAGAACTTTCTTCCCATTGAGACCAAGGCAATGCTGATTCAGACCTTGGTTTTCCCTATCATCGACTATGCTGATGTGTGCTACCTCGACCTGAATGCAGATCTGCTCAATAAACTTGACCGACTTCTCAACAATTGCATTCGATTCGTTTTTAGTCTTCGTAAATTCGATCATATTTCCAAATTTCGCTCTCAACTAAATTGGTTGCCCATCCGGCAAAGACGTAGTTATCGGGTGCTCTCACTTTTATATTCCCTCTTATACTCCCCTAACGCTCCTACTTACTTAAAGCCTCATTTTGAATTTCTATCTACCACCCATGACCGAAATCTTCGTTCCTCTAATAACCTTCTTCTACACTGTCCATCTCATTCTTCAAGTCTTGTGCATTCTTCTTTTAATGTACAGGCTATCCTTCTTTGGAATGTGCTGCCTCTGGAGATCAGGATGGCTACAAGTCGTGACATATTTAAATCCCGTGTACGTGAACTGTATCTCCGTCGTTTGGCAGAGTCCCCTTAATGATACTTCTTATCAACTCGATACTTATTATATATTTATGTAAGTATATTTATCATATATATGTTTCTTATATTATTTTAGGTGTGTACATTATGTAGGTTTATCATAGTATTAGTTATATGTATTGGTATATATGTATATATTATTATGTATTGATATTTATTTGTCTATTGCACCTACCATTGTTAATTTCTGCTCCACCTCAGGTCGACTGTAAGAGAATGCCTAAGGCATTAAGTCCGCCTTGTATCTTATATAAGTGCAAAAGTTTTAAATAAATAAATAACAAAAATGGCATCAAAAATATCATGAGTGTTAAAAATAGTGTTTGTTCTTTATATGTGTGTGTAGATATTATTTTACAAATGCAATATATGATAAATAGAGACATTTTAAGTTTGGAAAATCAGCTGTGCCGTGTCAACCGGGAGTAGATCACACCTCAACGCTTCGCAGATGAGGCGTGCAATTTAAATAAATTTTATTCCACCTTCCTAATTTAGATGATTTCCTATGAATGACCGTTAAGGTTATATAGCTTTGCATGGGCCCATTGCTGTGTCACCACCCCATCCTTTCCCACGGGTGTCGTACAAGGCGACTAAGGGAAGTAAGCAATTATCACTCATTGCATTACTGGTAGTATGGCTTATGTGCGCAACGGCTTGACAAGACTCTCGGTATAGTTGAGTCCATGAGCGACGGTCACCACTTACCATCAGGTGGGCCGTGGCTCGTCCACCATCATCAGAAATAAAAAACGGAGTAAAACCAATAACTTCCCAACTTTTGAAAATTTTCAATTTTCTTACCGGAAAGTTAAAAAAACACTAAGGTGCAATACATGCGGTAGGTGTTAAAAAAGAATTAAATAATAAAACCCTTACGTACAAATTGTTCTATGAATAGTACATATTAATCAAGAAAATATACTTATATACGTTTTAATACGTAATCGTAGTGTTCAGAGGCTAGTCATGATTTAATATATCTTTATCCTATAAAAGGTTTTTTGCACAAAACTTCATTATAACATTAGCTATAAAAATATACACCGTCCATAACCTATTTTGATGTCACATTAAAAGATCGTAATGTGATCAGTAAGTACTAGAATAACGACTACAATCTATGGTTGTTTGTATACTCGAAAAATCATATAGCTTATGAATGCTAAGAGCCTAATGGTCAAATCGTAGAAATACAAGGTACCTAGATGTATTTTTGATGTGATAATGGGGAGGGAGGGTAAAATCGGCTGTTGGCGTAGCGATGTAGCCAAATTTGTTTAATTGGTTTTAACGTCAAAAATCATCTAATTAGGAAAGTATAATACCAATCAATAAACTAATAACAATTTTAATTGGTCTATGGATAACGAGAGGGCGCTTACCAAGTATTATGTAAGACTCGAGCGATATTTCAAATATTAAGAAAGAAAATCGATGTTTTCATGTATGCGAAACGTCCCGTGACGGATAATTTTTTTCGTTGGATTTCAAATCTTAGGCCTATATAGGTATTTTGCAAGCCTATTCTGTACGTACTTGTTAGTTAATCATCAGCTATGTGAAGGGAATATACTGTGAAGAAACATACACTTCGAGATTTTCGCTATGGAAGTCAGCCAAACTTGTACGCAACAGCGGGACAGAGTCATATTTTTAAAAAATAATTAAATATAATTCACAAATAAGATCATATCTGTACATAAGAATGTATAATGTAGTAAGTGCATATTAATATATTCATAATAATGCATTTATAAACGACAATACTGGCACTTCGCCACGTCGTTAAGTGACACAAACAACGGTCGATACTTTTAGTTTAGAAGCCTTAACAATTTACATATTTTTTATACTAGGTGGGTGGCAAACAAGCATATGACCCATCCATCATCCATCCATCCATCAGCCTTTCGAAGTCCACTGCTGGACATACGCCTCCCCAAGAGAACGCCACAACATGTGTTTCGTTCATATGGGGGATATTGCCGCAATCGCCACGCCTGGCAGGCGGGTTGGCGATCGCAGTGGATGTTGTTAATACTCGAGGGATTGCTGCTGCCCACTCCTCCGGTATTCCCTCAGTTGGCTCTTACGACTCCCATGGGTGGAGAGGGGTGGGACAATTCTAAAGCCGGCCCCACATGGCAGGCATACAACCCACCTGATGGTAATCGGTTACGATAGCCTATAGACGCCAGCTACACTAGAGAAATCATTCGCAAGTCGCTAGCTCAAAGTAAAGGCACAGGTGATGGAGAGGCCTTCCTAGGATAGGAGAGAGTTTGGGCCTACGATGCTCTCACTCATCATATCCATCCATCCATCCATCAGCCTTTTAAAGTCCACCGCTGGACATACGCCTCTCCTAGAATGGGGGATAGTGCCGTAATCGCCACGCTTGGCAGGCGGGTTGGCGATCGCAGTGGATGTTGTTAATACTCGAAGGAGTGCTGCTGCCCACTCCCCCGATATTCAATTAGTCGGCTCTTACGACTCCTATGGGTGGAGGGGTGTGGAACAATTCTAAAGCCAGCCCCACACAGCTACTCATCATATAAATTACAGCAATAGGATTACCTACCGTTATTTAGCGCTGATCTGATGATTCTGTAAGAGGGTGGTACTTTCCCGACCGAGCCGGCCCATTCATATTGGGACAAACTACCATTTCCAAAATATTGATTGCTGGAGTACTCAAACTCCCCATTCCCATCCAATATATTGCTCAATTTATTAATAATATGCTGGCAACAATAATAGGCGCAACAGGCGTGACGTCACACGGAACTGCCAACTTCAAGGATGTAACATAGAAATGCTTTCAGTCATAGTTATGCGTCGATTACCATATTACATGCTCACGCGCACACAGCCCAACTCTTCCGGATTTTTGCAACACTACGCACAGCAGGGATTCCAACCCACATAACATTGAACGTTCATTGCCAATGTTACCAACTGCTAATAATATTAAATTATTTTGTTGTCTGTCCGACACTACCAGTCTAAACCATTTTAAAGCTGTTACAGTGCTGTGTCTGTATATTTAAGATATTTGAGAAATAATTTCTGTATTAGGCTTATACCTACAGGAGTCTCTAAATATATATTTTTTTAATTTTTGTGTATTTTTGTTTGTTCATCATGCAAAACCTACTGATAGGATTTTGATCAAACATTTTGCTTGATAGCTCTTGATTTGAGTTAAAAACTTTTATATAATATTTTATCCCGTTGCTATAGCCGGAGCTGGAAATATTACCTAAAAAGTAGCTTTTGCTTGCGGCTGAACCACGGGCACAATCACTACGTATTTTTGATCTATATTTTTTAGCATTTGACATGCTCCGCCACTTTTTAAAGTACAAATTATTTGTGAATAAGGAAAAAGAGATTATTTTTTTGGTCGTAAAGACAAATGTGATAAGGAGATTGGGATGATCGCATAAGATCTGTACTATAGCTCAGTGGCTTAGAACACTTCCCCGGATTGGAAAAGATGTGGTTTCCCGCTAGTACAAAAAAATTCCTTATTCACAAATAATCACTACATAAATTTGTTATTAAAGTGTAAACGCAAAGCAAGCCCGTGCAACTTGCTAGTGTGAATAGTTAAATAATGCGTGTACTTGTCACGGCACAGACTATGCGCATAATTATTAAACTGAGGGTTTGCGACATGTCACCTGTTTTGAGTCAGGTGAGGACATGGGAAATGAACATATTAGCATATTATATTCAAGGACCAGTGATAGCCCAGCGATAAAACCGAGGACTATAAGGCCACTGGTATCGATTCGATGCCCAGTCCCAGTTCGGGACCTGGCATGATATACACCTTGGACTTTACAAAATTTCTTTCGTGAATAGGGAGTGAGTCACTCCGGGGCTCTCAGTCACCGTACAAAACACAACGATAGCAATACCTACCATTGTTTAACACCATTCTTCTGTGAGAGGGTGGTACTTCCCCAATCGAGCCGATTTATGCTAGTTATAATGGCAAAGTGGTGACGGACTATGAATACAAGTGTCACCACCCCATCCATTCCCGCGGGTAGTCGTACAAGGCGACTAAGGGAAGTAAGCAATTATCACCCATTGCATTACTGGTAGTAGGGATGGGTACCAAATGAGAGTAGGTACTCACTTGCTATCGTGCCGGAACGGGTCGCTACCACCGTCTCCTGTGTGACCGGTCATGAAGCACGTCAGTGTGTTTTGACTGTAGCAATAGATAGCCGTTTATTCTTTGATTTCATATCTAAGAAATGAAATGGTGCGCAGCGGCTTGATAATAAATACTCTCTGTATAGTCGAGTCCATGAGTGACGGTTACCACTTACCACCAGGTGGGCCGTGGTTCGTATGCCATAATTATAATTAAAAAAAACTATAAAAGAACCTCCCTCCTTAAAAGAAGAGCCACGCTAAATAACGCGACATAATTATATAAGTAGTTCAATAAAAAGTAACTAATGTATGGTTTTTTTTTCTTGCAACTGTTGCAAGTAACGGTATTTATTTATTTAATGACATGGAAAACTTACAACTAACACTTTAGATTATACATAAGTTTAGTAATTTTAGAGACAATTACAGGTTTTCGCCTATAGAAATACACTATAAAATGTTTTATTTACTGAGCACACACATCATTATTCAATCATTGTTTAATCTATATTATAGAAACATTTAAATTTTAAATTGATTTTTATTGTGTCGCTATGCTAGAGAAATAGGTACTTATCTAATCAATTTCCACACCAAAAAGGCATAGCGTTCCATAGATAATATACAAAGTAAACAGCTAAAAGCAATACAAATTAATATCAATCGTGAACATAAACCAGGTGACCGATAGACAACAATATTTTATTAAACCATTGTGCCCCAAAAGGACTCTTTACTAAAGAAGTCGGTGCATTGAACCTCCGACCCACCGTATTATAGGCAAAGCTTATCTTTATAGAATGGAGGCAACTCTTTTAGGTGTAATCACGATTACTATATATCGGTAATAAATTAAATTAAAGTATTCAGTGCTTGCGCATGCGTTGTGGTTAAAATGGCCGACCATTGCTGAATGTTATGGGTTTGATTCCCACACAGTATAATTCTTTGTTCGGCAAATAGTTGTTTCTCATTGTGCATGCCATTTATGTCCGATAATTGTACGTTTTTAAAGTTTCAAGCGACTGTGATGTATTCATAAACAAATAATAGGTATTTTATTTAGTATTTGGCGAAAGTGGTCGATAAGCCCCCTGGTGGCAACAACCGCTAATGGGCGTACCATTAACAAAAGGACAACTAATCTTTGCGCTGCCTGTTTTAAATATTCAATCCATTAATATAATAATCATACGAATAATTCACAATTCTCATCAGCGTAAATATTTTATTATATGCCTGAGCTATATGACTCAGCAAGGTTATTCGAGGTAATTATAGGTAGGTACCTTTTTTCTATCTAACACACTGATACCTGAAGTAATCTATATCAATCCCCAAGGGTCGACGACGGCCTGTACCTGTATGCGAAAAAACGAATCGATCGTCCATATAACGTAAACTCTGTTCATCATTCAAACATGTCAATATTTCTTAATACCCGTTAATTTCAAATACATTCACTGTACAAGTACACTTCATTACAGTTCAAAAATCATTTAAATTATTTCGTATAAGCCGAGCAGAGGGTCTAAGAGACAAAACTATTTAAAGACCTCTAATCAATTACTCCATAGTGTCTGATAACCAACATCTTTGACCAGTGTATTGTTATATAACATTATATTGAGCCGAAACGTGATCCCTAACTGGAAAACTTATAAAGAAGCTAAAGATCGGGCAGCGTGCCATGGAATAGGCCTTGCTTTTAATGTCTATAGCTACCACCATTGAATCCATAATACGGAGATCTATAGCTCTGGTGTGCTTATGTGGAAAAAGTTATGGCACATCATTCGGCTAACTGACTACAGTTGGAGAAGTAAGGCTCGCGAGTGGCGACCACGTATCGGACAGCACAGCGTAGAATGTGCTTCTTGGTACTATGACCTTACAAGTCATTGTGGAGTTCTTTTGGGGCGAGACACGGATTGGACATATCCCGTAGTGAATGACGAAAGGCGGATGAATAGATTTAACATTAACTATAGTGAAAATCGTGCTAAATAATCGTTACATTTGACTACTATGCGACGCAAAGACTCGACTCAAAAATGTGGTGAATTACAGGTTAGATCAATAAATAATGAGTGGATTGCATCGTAAATTATTTTGAAATACTTACATAAATTAATCGCTGGGTTGAGATGCTGGCACAAGTGCAAAAAGTTTTGAATTTTCAGGAAATATGCAAAACGTTAGTTGATGTTTATTTTCTGCTACCGTTTCAGGTTGTATAACAGTCAGTTATCGGTAAAAAAATCATCAATGAAACAAATCCCTAAAGTCAATTAGACAAAAGGACAATAGTATTTTGAGAAACTGTTTTTATCACTTCACAGTATTTGGTGTTGATGCAGAAGTGAAATACAGTAAAGCTGCCTCGATGGTCTAGTGGAAATGTGTGTGACTACAGATCATGAGGTTTTGAGTTGGACTCTTCATGAACCGCAGTCATGCCAACAATGGCAGTGCCGAGTTAGAAAGTTGGTGGTATTTTATCCCTGTGCCTCATAAAACACGTAAAGAATTTTGGCCTGCACTTGATCTTTCTCCAGTCGTACCGGAATATCGTCTCATCAGACCATGAGAGTCAGGGAACAGAGAGCGCACCTGTATTTCCGCGTGCTATCATACCTCCTGCATAGTTGGTAAGTGTCTGTTAACATTGGCCACCGTGATCGAATTCGGTTTGGATATCATCATTATTACTATAGTGTAGCTGATAACACAGTTTATCGAGACGACCATGAACCACTGCCATTGCCTTAACAGAAAACTTGTTGGGTTGGAGTGTTCATTACTTATTTCCATCCATCCCATCCATCCATCAGCCTTTCAACGTCCACTGCTGGACATAGGCCTCCCCAAGAGAATGCCACAACAAGCGGTCCAGTCATGGGGGATAATGCCGTAATCGCCACGCTTGGCAGGATAGTTGGTGAATCAGTGGATGTTGTTAATATAATTCGGGTCTTACGACTCCCATGGGTAGAGAGGGGTGGGACAATTCTAAAGCCTGCCCCACACAGCATTTTTATTTATTTCACTTACATGTATAAAACGATAACAGTTCTTCATCTAATTACTTAAAATTACTTCTGTCATCTGTCCATCCATCAGCCTTTTGTAGTGTTCACTTTTGGATATAGATCTTGTGTCGAGTGTATCCAACGCCTCCATGTGACTTATCAGATCAACCGTCGATCAAGTGGCCGTCTTACGCTGCGCGATCCGATAAAAAATCGCTACTCGATAACCTTTCCTCCTCGCTTCTATTTCGATATAATTTTCACTTCTAATGCAATAGATGTTGTCTAAATACATAATACACTTTTACAAATTAAATCGCAGTTGTTTGTTACTTACTCCACAGACTACACCACAATTAAGTTGTTAGGCTCATCAAATTGCTCCAAGCAATAAAGTGCGGCTCGCCAGTCCGTTTAAAACATTCAATAGGTGTCCCTGTTCTATTTCTAATCCAGCAAATGGCTGTATCTCTTTATTTATTTTAGCATAATCTAGCTAACTTACTTTTTTTTTCTGAATTGAGTACCACCCTTTCTCAGAAGATCACATTCAAACACCAGAAGGAACTCCTACTGTTGTGTTTCTTTCTCTTGACAGCGCCAAAACCCCAAGCCCCTTCCTTATCCTCTCCTTATTATCCTTACTCTCCACCTCAAATCACTTTAATTGGCGGATCGCAATTAATGCCTCTGCTGTAGCGAGCGTCTATAGGCTACGGTTAGTGCTTACCATAACATTAAGAAATTCTATGGAAGAAATATTTAGAGATGAGAAAGTATGTTGTGTCCGTGTGGTGACGGACTAAGAATACAAGTGACACCACCCCATTCTTTCCCACGGATGTCGTATGAGGCGACTAAGGGAAGTAAGCAATTATCATCCATTGCATGACTGGTGGTAGGGCTGGGTACTAAGTGGGTGTACTCACTTGGTATCGGGCCCGAGCGGGTTGGTACCACCATCTCCCGTGTGACCGGCCATGAAGCACATCGTTGCCTTTTGGCTGTAGCAGGAGATAGCCGTTTATTCTTTCATTCCATATCGGTGAAATGAAATGGTGAGCAGTGGCTTGACAATACTCTCGGTATAGTTGAGGCCATGAGCGACGGATACCATTTACCATCAGGTGGGCCGTGGCTCATCTGCTAGTGGCAGACGAGCCAACCATGCAATAAAAAAAATGTAGATTATATAACATTGAAGGGGTGACCTCTGGTTTCGGGGTTTAGGCGCTCTACAGATTCTACTGAATGAAACACAACAGTATGGGACATCTGTAATTGTTTTACTCCGATTTTCTGTGAAAGAGAATGGTCACGATTGTCACGATGGCCAATTGTCACGATGGCTGAATTGGCAAAGCATCCGGAACAGATTTCCAGAGTTCTTATTATATCCAGCTGTTATTATCGATTTTACATTTCGCACTTTATCTGTATTTCAAATGCTTAAAACATTTATTATAAAATGACAAAATAACTATTTATATATTTTTCTTTTTATATATTTAGATATTTTCATATATATTTTATTATTATTTGTATATTTATACATTTTTATATTATGTTAAAAATACATATAAAAATAGCTAAATATTTATAGTGTACGCGTCATTATTAGGTAAAAATCTTAATAGTAAAATTAAGTTTACCTGGTCGGTATAATGTATGAAAATACTTCCGATTGATGGTGCAGGCGTTACCCAAGATGTTAAGTATGAATGTGTTATCGAAATTAGCAGTCAGGAGCAATTGTCACGATGGCTGAATTGGCAAAGCATCTGGACGGTATCCAGGAGATGCAGGTTCAAATCCTGCTTGTGACTGTTATTTTCGATTTCATATTTTCACCTTTGTATTGAACTATTTATATTTTAGCATACTTTACTTTTCTTGAATAGAAATCAATCGAACAATACTACAGAGAGCGTTTGCTTTCTAATTGGTCAGGTATTTATGGCTTTCTAAAAATCACTATTTTTAGTAAGAGCATTATCTTATAATAGGTAAGTGTTATTTCCTAGATTGCCTCCATGTCCCTGTCCACGTGGACTTCAAAATATAAATACGTGAAGTATTAATACTTCGTATATTCATAATTACGTACGTAACATTAATTATCCATCCATCCATCAGCCTTTTATCGTCCACTGCTGGACATAGGCCTCCCCAAAAATGGGGGATAGTGCCGTAATCGCCACGCTTGGCAGGCGGGTTGGCGATCGCAGTGGATGTTGTTTAATACTCGAAGGAGTGCTGCTGCCCACTCCTCCGGTATTCCCTCAGTCGGCTCTTACGACTCCCATGGGTGGATAGGGGTGGGACAATTCTAAAGCCGGCCCCACACGGCAAATTATATCAACATTAATTATATCAACGCAAAAATAGCTTTCATTATTCAATCTTTTTCCGAAATAAATTGTTATATCTTTTTGTAGGCTCTAAACTATATGTATGCAAAATTTTATGATGATTGGTTCAGTGTGAAAGCGTAACAACACCCAAACGAAAATTCGTATCTCGTAATTTTTTTAGAATTTTTATCTGTTTTTCTGTTAGTTTGTTCATCATCACGCAAAAACTAAATGAATTCACATTAAATTTTAAAGTTTGATAGCTCTTTATTAGACTAACTAGCAGTGCCCGCGGACTCCGTTCCGCGTTAGAAATATTTTTGTCCCGGCCCGTTTGTCCCGCGTTATACTTCAGGTTAAAAGTTCGGGATAAATAAAAATTATGATGATGGAGATATTTTATGTTATTTTGTTTTTTTAAATTGCTTTTTGTTTCTTTTTATTGTTTTTTTGTGTTTTTTTTGTTACTGTTTTTTTGTTGTTATTTTTATTACTTAATGTTAGTAAATGCTATTTACATTATTTAGGTACATCATGTTTACTTATTTTAATTGTTGAAAACTTCTCGATATACTATATTAGTAGTAATGTTATCATTTGGTACTAAAATATATTGTCTTTCAGGAGTTCCAACCCGAGATCAGCCAATATATAACTGCCCATGGGAAAAACAGTGCTTTCTCAGGTCAATGCCCACCACAGAAAATGTATGACCCTGGGACTTATTAATAGTGAGAGCAAAAGAGACCTTGACGGGATACTGTAACCTTTTAAACGGTATAGGTAAATCAGGTGGAATCATGGGTATCCGCGGAATATAAGCAAGTTGTCCCACTGCTGGCCCTGTGAGAATGTTCGCCACGATTATATTCTCCCGCAACTCTTTTATGAGCAGCCTTGTGCCGTTACACATGTTGGGGAGTCTCAAGTTCCTTAAAAGCATGATAGGAATGCCAACTTTTAGCATAAGGTCGTGGGGAGGTAAGCCAGAAGGACTCAAAGAATTTAAACTTTCTTGATGATAGTGCACTGTATCCTGAATATTACACACCGTGCAATGGACATATAGTGTTTGACTTGACCGGAAATTTTTCCTAAAATTATTTTATTTATCTCATTCACTGAATCGTTTCTGGGTGAGACTATTGCCCTAGAACAAAGCCAATGATAATCTCTTTCCATTAAACTTTCAAAACCGGGATATATTGCGTCTATCAGATCTTCTAAGTTTAATGTCATCCCTACTGTTGGTCTTAGGACAGCCAATTTTTCCTTCTCCAACATTCAATAGTTGATGCGGAAAGTCGTTATCGTAGTTGTCGCTCAAGTGACTCTCATGTTTGTTCGTAAATTGAGAGTTTCAACGGAACTCCATAAGCATGATGATTTTAAGCATGCCCTGATGACATCAGCGCGTGTTCCTTTTGTTATTACTGGCAGCATTTGCCGAAAATCGCCCGCAAAAACAAAAGTAACACCACCCATATCAGCGTCTGAGTTTCTGATGTCTTTTAGCGTACGGTTCACGGCTTCAATATGAGCTCTATGACTCATGGTGCATTCGTCCCATATAATTAAAACATATTTATAAAGATATAAATTAATACCATATGGGCTAAATAAGCTTCACAAAAATTATTTTTAATCCACAATTTTAACAGTAAAAGCAGTTATTGTGAGTTATCCGTAGGAGATAGACATATGCTATCATGGACTTTTTTTACAGATTTTGATACGTTCTTTAATATTGTTGTACATTGTTTTGTTCTATCCTCAATAGTTTCCGCAGCGCATGCGATGAAAGCATTTTTTTACAACTTTGATTACATTATCCAAGTTTAAGTAAAGATGCGTAATTAATTTTGGAAATTATTATAGCCTATGACACTCCACAATAACGTAGCTTTCTATTGGTGAAAATCGGTTCAGTAGATCCAGAGATTACCCCTTACAACGTCACAAACTCACAAACGTTACCTCTTTATAATAATAGTATAGATAAGTGGGTATAAATTTTATGTCGCTACTATATCGGACACCAAGATAAACCTTACCTAAAAACTATCTTAAGTCTGCAGCGGAGCCGCAAGCAAAGGCTGCTTCATAATATTAGTAAGTATTTATTTATACTTTATTCTACACCATATTAACAAAAATAAGGTAATGGAAAAAATGTTAATCTATAAATGTAGTAATACTAGAATCAAATCAATATATTATCCTACATCAGATATTGTGTTCTCCCAAATTAACCTCAGCAAAATTACTGCTAATTTATCTTAGCAAATCCTGAATAGAAAACACTAACATGGCAACCCACATAATCTCTACTATACAAACCTGATACGATTAAATATGTAGAGCAATATTCGAGTTCTTAAACCTAGCTACATAAATATATATACACGTCTAGGGAAAAGGCACACTTGATATGCCATCCATTGCAATTATCGGCGGAAAGTACACCGTTAATTCCGCGCAACATTGCCAAACAGAAACGTATACCTTATTTCCTTGAAATAGGGGTATTATTTTGTATTTTAAACGCAAAATGTCGGGTAAATTTTACAAAGAAGGGGTAAATAAAGCATAGTAAGGATTCACGTCGGTTGCCATGCGAATGTCGATGAATAAATAATGGGACTGGATGAATTGAATAACACCATTATAGAATCACTCGCTAACGCTTTGCAGTAATTTATACATGAATTTTGCGGATTGTAAATACTCGTATATTTGCAGCAGTCTGTACTTTGATTGCGAGGCCTATATGTAACGAGTTCGGTAGAAAATCGATGAAATATTTAGAATATTGACGTATTATTGATTATAATATATTTCTGAGATAATTTTTTTAGAGGAACGTAAATCTAGTTCTACAATCAACTATAATAAGTGTGAAAGTTTGTTTAGTATTATTTAGATGTTTGGAGTTTTGTTCGTTAATCACGTCTAAATATTTGAGCGGAATTAGATGAAAATTGGTAAGTAAATAGATAAGACAATGATATTTTCTTGTTATTATTATATTATCTTCTCTGTGCTTCAAAAGGTTACGATAAGCCGTGAGTCCCGGCTATCAAATGATATCCTGGCATTTGTTATAGGTTGTGGTGTTGAATAAAAAATCTGACTCAAGTCTTGTTCTAAGGTCACCAAATTGTCCCCTTAATTGGATCATGGAGGTCAGATAGGCAGTCACTCTGTATAAGTACTGATAGATCAGCTAAAACTAAACAGTTGGAAGCCGACTACAAGTATTTTCCTAAATTACGTTTGAAGTAAAACCATTGACCTCAGTCTTTCATTGTGAAATATTTTAAATTCACGTCATGTGGGCGACCGCAATTTGTGACAGTTTAATCCCAGCAACATACGTACGTTCAAGGCCAAGTCTACTAGCGGCCAAATTAGTCTTCATACAGATACTGAATAGAATGAAGACACGCCTATTGTTCCAAAAGAATATGCGCAGAAGACTAGTCAATATTTTAATGACCCTTGCAAACACTACAAGTCATTATTTTTCCCACTATTAGTCACAGGTTTCTTGCAGGAGACACATGCTCATTCACCATACGATACAACAGTGGAACTGTCGCTTTACGACAATCTTCTGTGAGAAGAACATACTACCCCCACTTGCCCAATCTTTGCTATATCGTAATTGATCGCAAAGAATCACAGCTCAAGACGAATAAGTTAAAAAAGGTGACATTTCACCATGTAGATACATACATATCACAAGCTATTCAAAAACATTCCTAAGCACTATCATAATTCTTCGTAAAGCAATGATATGTGTTTATGTAAATAGAAAATCAAGAAGAGATCTTGTCTTAGAAATCAAAGGTCAAACTCGGGATATAATAGATGGGCCTCGTGGCGTAGTCGGTAGTGTAATCGACTTCCGTGCACGAGGTCGTAGGTTTGATTCCCACTCAGGACAATTATTTATGTGATGAACACAGATACTTGCTCTGCGTCTGGGTATTTTTTATCTCTTATATGTATGTATTTACAAAAAAAAAAGTAATATGTATTATATACGTAATCTGGTGCACAAGTGATAAGCTTAGTTTGGGACCAGAGGGCGTTGTGTAAAAATGTCTGTGTCCATGAATATCTTATTTGGGTCAGCTGGACAAAGTCTTGAATTTTGGATACACTATAAAATGCTTTTTATCATCATCCGTTTCATGTGATGAATGATAAGCACCTACACCTCTGCTATTGCTGGAAGTATGACTCTTCATGTGAACGTTATTAAACCACTCTAAAGATTCACTTCTTTTGACCAGTCCAGCTGGTAGGAAGCCGCCCTACACTGCATCATCCATTGCGATCTTCATTCGTTAATTTTTGCGTTTAACATTCTCAATAGTATTCTGAAGTCAAAACAGCTAGTTTTGTAATAACCCACTTTGGAAAATGTGAAATCTTTTTCTCTTCTTTTTCTTTCTGAAATACTTACTAGATATAAAAAAGAATTCCCGAAGCATAGTTATTTTAATTACTCCGACAAACGGATTTGAATGAAATTTGCTAATCAGATAAATTGAAGCCTGTTATCAAATAAAAAGGTTGCAACGAATTAGGTAACCTCATTCATTCTAAAGTCAATTGTTACAAAATGTCGCAGGTCGATATGTTTAGAATATATAAATAATATAATTCGAATGTTAATTTTGTGTTGACCACGTTTATACGGTACGGAATATAAATAAAATGACCTTGACCAAGATGTTCCGCAGATTTTGTTCTTGAAGTCTGCTGTACTACTTACCTTCTCTATTGAAAATTGTTTCAATTTAAATGGTAGTTGTAATTTTTTAAAATCAAAATCTGTAATTCCGTTGAAATCCTACAAATATGATATACTACCAATTACCCGCGATATCGTCAGCGTTAAAGTTTAGGAAACTTTCTTGACATTTAAGTCATTTACAGTCACATTTAAGTTGTCGACACTTAGTGTTCGCTATATCTTATTTTAAAAATAAATCTACAAATAATTTTGTGTAAAAGTGTGTTTATAACAAATCTTCCACAAGACATTATTATATATATTGAAGTACATATTTAATAATAGTGAATAACAACTGTAATAGTGATCTAAATATTATTAGTCCATAGTGTCAATACCTGCCTACCCACTTTTGGATGTATGCTAACAGCTGACTAGTATAAACTACATACCAATTATTTATATCTACAGCTTCTTTTATATATGTGATTACGAGCAGTGATTGTTGGCGCATTAGCTTTTACTATTGTCGTTGTGCATTTTTACACGGACCTATCATAACAATGGCTAAATGCGGCGGCTGTCCCAGTGCGGGGAAGAGGTCAACTTATAGATAGTCCTATTAAAAGTACGGGTTTAGAGTCAAGTCCACCGCAACAGTTACCCGTAGATCTCATAAATAATCTTAAACTGCTCAACGAAGAGCTAGGGTCGGTCAGAGTCGAGCTCCAACTTTTCCGCGCCGAGATGGCGGACCTCAAGACATCGCTCAATAAACGTACTGAGCGTATGGATGGTCTAGAGAAAAGAGTCGCAGCCCTCGAACAAGTGAAACACGCCCCCCCAGAAGTCTCAATACCTGACCAGTTAATAGCAGAGCTTCGTCAAGAGCTGAACGACCGGGACCAAATGCTACTGGGAAACGATATCGAGATAAGCAACCTGCCCGAGACTGATGGCGAGAACCCTATCCACATATGATTCAAATAGGAACCAAACTAGATGTTTCCATTGACGAGCGCGACATCGTAACTGACGAGCGAGGTGCGCGGCGCGTGTCCGCGACGAGCGCGGAGGGGCCGGCGCGATGATGTCGCGAGCTGGCCGTGCACCTGGCGCACCGCCACACGCGCGTTGAGCTGCTGCGCGCCGCGCGCGTGCGTCGAGGAGCCACCACGCAGGACCTGGGCCTGCCCGCGCCACACACGCGGTTTTATGTCAATGAACGGCTTACCAAGTGTAATAGACAGTTATTTCGCCAGGCGCGTGAGGCCAGCCGACGCCTGGGATGGAAGTTCGTGTGGACGAAACGCGGTACCGTCTTGGCTCATAAAGAGGCTGGTGATACCTGTGTCGCTATTCGTAATGAATTGGACTTACTGCGAGTCTTTGGCAAGGATGTGCTTAGCCAAAGTTAACTATTTTTATTTTCAGGTCACTAAATCACCAATTAATTGTTTTTATTTAACTTTATTAATGGTCACAATTATACAATATATTTTAAGAAAATATGATATCTTTGTATACATACTATTTTTTAATGTTACACCTAAACTATACAACTACTTAATCACTACAATGATATTAATTAATCTACCAACCTTTATTAAGTTAACACTGTTTTATTTATTTACATATTCTCTTATATTTAATTTTATGGGCATTCAACAGTATATACAATTACTAACTGGCATTCTATTCAACTTAAATAAGGCATTATATCAAACACACATTTATATCAAACATATTATTTACAGTGATTAATAACAAATACATTAAATTCGGTCTGTTTAATGCTGGTTCTCTGGGGACTAAACAGGACGAATTCCGAGTGGCTATGAGTCACCGTGCAGTGGTTATTATGGTCATAAATGAGACGTGGTTAAGGCCAGAGCAGGAGAGACGGGCACCCAGTATACCTTTATACAAATTAAAGCATATCCCAAGACCAGAATCAGTCTGGAGCGGACGTGGAGGTGGGGTAGGGTTTTATATTAAAAAGGAGTATCAATTCGCATTCAGGTGCATCCCGAACACCATGGCTTAGAACAGTTCTGGCTTAAACTAAAAGCGAGCGGAAAAACCGTTATGATTGGCACAGCATACCGCCCCCCTTGGTCTACACTATCAAATTTTCTTGAGAGTTTAACGGATAGTATCTGCAGCATGGCACCGTACGATCATTTGATGTTACTAGGGGACTTGAACGTAGACATGCTTCAGGCGAACAGCTCTAGCTGTAGACAGGTTCAGGAATTTCTTAACTATCTAAACTTGGATCAAATAGTTAAAGAACCCACACATTTTACAGGTGATAGCAATACACTTATAGATATAATCTGCACAGATATGATGGTTCGCAAAGTGGTTGTGGACCACATCAGTGAACTGGGTCACCACTCCTTCATTATCTGCGAAACAGTGCTTAAAAACCAGAAGCCTAAATAGAGAGTTGTGTTGTACCGTCCTATAAAAAGTATACTGGAAGAGTACTTCCTTATAGATAGAGATTTAATCCCATGGAGTTTCATTTGTGAGATACTGGATGTCAATGTCATGATACAAACATTTAATACATTTATCACTCAGTTATTTGATCTTCATGCACCTCTTACTAAGAAAACATATCGGGACCATCAAACACCATGGATAACGGATAATGTTCAGTTTCTGTTTAAATTACGCAACAAAGCAAGGCTAAGAGCTCACAGAACTGGTGAAGAAGTGCACAAAAAGTACTACCTGGATCTTAAACAGCAGGCTTCCCTCGCACTACATAACGATAAAAAGGCTTATTTTACTGAATATATTGACAAAAACATTAACAACTTAAAATCAAAGGTGTTACCAGATCACAATGATGACCTTCTACCTGATCACTTTGACAGCCCGGATACAATCAATGAGGCATTCCTCAATGTGCCTGGTAAATGCTCCAACGACTTGCTAACAATGTGCTATTTTAAACAAAATAGGTTTAACGATTCAACCTTAGAGCTAAAGACAGTGGATCACAGAGCAGTCTTGAGGATACTCAATAGCTTAGAATCTAACGCAAAGGGTGTGGACGAGCTTAGCCTGGACATGATAACCCTTACATTGCCAAATACCTTACAAGCCATTACAGACATTATAAATAAGTCAATTGAAACCCATATATTTCCAGAATTATGGAAGAGAGCAATAATTAGACCCATTCCTAAAACTAGTAATCCTGTAAATTTTAAAGACCTACGCCCTATTAGTATTTTAACTTTATTATCTAAAGTCCTGGAAAGGGTTGTACACACACAAATGGCAGAATACCTGGAATCGAATAACATTTTGCCAGAATTGCAGTCTGGCTTCAGAAAGGGCCGAGGGACATGTACTGCTCTCCTGGATGTAGTAGGGAACATATTGGAGGCTCGTGATCAGGGCGAGGCATCCATTCTAATCATGCTAGACTGTTCAAGAGCATTTGATTGTATTGACCGTGAACTGCTCCTTGCCAAGTTATGTTTCTATGGCTTTTATAAAGGGACGGTGGAATGGTTCAGGAGCTACCTCACTCACAGGACACAACATGTACATATTTGCAGGGCTGATGGTTCCACCTCTACATCCTCGTCTCGCGAGGTTAAAAGAGGCGTGCCTCAAGGTTCGATTTTGGGTCCATTACTTTATATCCTCTATAGCGCAGACATAACACAATCTATTTTAAACTGTAAGTACCACTTGTATGCCGACGATATACAGCTTTACATATCCTTCAAGCCCAGAGATACCCAATCAGCAGTTTGTAAGGCAAACGAGGATTTAGAGAGGATTGTCAATTGGGCAGACCAGAATGC
Organism: Leucoma salicis; assembly: GCA_948253155.1. Lineage (NCBI taxonomy): Eukaryota > Metazoa > Arthropoda > Insecta > Lepidoptera > Erebidae > Leucoma > Leucoma salicis. The sequence goes on along the minus strand of OX411820.1, from coordinate 2,043,370 downwards.
GCTGGTGTTAAACCCAAGTAAATCAAAATTTATGGTTCTGGGAAGTAAGCATCAGATAAGTTCCGTCATCTCTCAAGCCCCAGAGGTTGTCATCTCAGGAGCATTAATTGCCATGTTTGATCAGGCTAACAATCTGGGATTGGTATTAGATCCAGAGCTACGCTTTGAAAAACACATTAATCAAGCTCTGAAATCCTGTTTCTATACTCAAGCTTTAGTACACTATTCGCAACTACATTAGTACACCGTTAAGAATAATCTAATATTATCCAAGCTAAATTACTGTGATACACTATACGGACCATGCTTATTAAGGAGAACTGAGTGCCTCATACAGAGAATACAAAATGCCTGTGCGCGTTTCTGTATTGATGTACCGCGACGAAGCCATGTTACACCATACTTAAATGCACACAAAATACTAAAAATGGCAGCTAGGCGAAAGGTACAACTGGCCAGCTTAACATTTAATGTTATCAACAACCAGAAACCTGCCTACTTATAAAAAAAATTAAACTGGAGATAAGATTATAGTAAATATCCAATTCGAACAAAAGTGAGCCCATTGTCTAATCCGGAGCACAGAACCTCTGCATTCAGGGGCAGCTTCAAGTATGCTGTCACATACTGCTGGAATGTTCTTTGGCCGCTTGGGCGCATACTGAAACCAAAACAAATATTTAAAACTAATTTGAAAAAATACTTAATGTCAAAACAGATACAGTCCCAAGAATATTATTAACCTATTTAACCTATTTATAATATACTAGCTGACCCGGCGAACTGCGTATCGCCATATATATATTTTTTTTCATGAATAAATATTGTTATTATAAATTGAGATATACGTATCCTTTCTCTTAAGTTTGAACAAAACACACTTTAAAAAAAAAAGACAAGCTAAAATCGGTTCAGTAGTTTCGGAATTCATCCCGGACAAACATCGTGACACTGGAATTATATATAATAGATATATCTAATTCGTATTTAAATTTATCTGATAAGCAAAAGCTAGTTTTATAGGTTTTATCTGTCAGGTTAAATCATTATCTTACATCTTTCTTTTTCTCTTATAACGAAATAATGTAGACACACAACTTACAGATTTACAGGCATACATAGATTATATGCTAAATCTATGCATGCATAAATTACATAATTATATTATATACTTATTTATTAAACATCGCGACTAGGGCTAAACAAATATTTATATTTATTAAGTATTCAAATAAAGTAATTAATGAAACAAACCTCACAGTTTTCAGTCGTCAAGCGATGGTTAGATCCCACTCCAGCAGTGTGTATGGTGTACGGAGTTAAATTTGTAGTGTGTGTGGAGATAAATTTGTATGTGCTCACAAACTATCCTGTCATATCAAATTGCTAGAAAAGAGTCATGGATTATTATTTCAGCGCTCATTCACTTGTCTCGGTAGGGGATGCAGAGGCCTAATTTCTTCGCTTACTATACACAGTCACACAGGCTTCCTCACAACAATAAAATTTATTTGCCATTTGTTTATATTTTTTTTTTTACTACTGATTATTATGTATGTTCATGCCACTAAATTTTATTTTCAATTGTATATAATTGTTATTATAAGTTGTCTAAAAGTTAAGTTAATTAAAACCAAAACAAATGATGTGACCAAATAATAGTGAAATGTATAAATCTGAATCTGTTTAAACTTTAAACTTATTGTAGTCTGTGCTTATTATATAGATTAGAGCTCAGATTAGAGATTAGACCAAAGACAATATTTTTCTTTGCACAGATTAGTTAAGAGATCACAGATTAGATAGGTAGTTGTATCTTGTATGTCCTTTACGGATGTTCTTATTTAATGTCTTTTCTTTATGTCGAATTTGACATCATTATGCGTCATTTCTCTTTTTTACGTTTTTTTCTTCCTTGAAAATTATTAACTTAGTTTTTTTATATTTTTTTATATTATCTAATTGTGTAATTGTAAATATTTTCTCGTTCTGCTCTTTGTCCTTTGGCGAATATAATGTCAAACGTCGCCAGGATAGGACATTGCTGAAAATCAGCGTTGTGATGTCATCACATGACATCACAGCACAAGCTGAGCAAAGTGCCTTTTTCTGCTTTCTTTCTTTCTTTTACAATGTGATTCTAAGTAAAATAACTGCCTCTGTGGTGCAGTGGTAGTGTAAGCGACTGCTAATCATGAGGTCTTGGGTTTGATCCCCGGATCGGCCAGTATTGCTAAGATTTTTCGTAAAAAAAAAATAAGAAAAATTGACAGTAGCAACCCGGAGTTTGGAAATGTGCCCGGTAGACTTCAATAGGCTCGCCCCCTATTACGTGGCACTTAAACATAGCTGGCGAGTCGTGGGTGTGTAATACACCTCTGCCTACCCCTTCGGGGAATACAGGTGTGATGCTATGTTTTTTTTGTAAGTAAAATATAAAATAAAATTAAGCTTCTTAATTTCAAAAGCCTAAATGCATATGTTCCTATCCCTAACTTAGGAACCTACCAAACCATCACCTCATATCGTGTATGTCCTGATGGTAATACCATTACTGTCCATCCTTGTACTCCTCTCTTTTATCTTTCCCCTCCACGTCCTATAACTACGTTTTCTTGGGATTAGCAGCGAGGTACCGCTGGTATTGAGAGCGTCTATTTATGGCAGCCGTTTGCCATCAGGCAAGCATTTCACTATACTTTTTTTTTATTTTTTTATTTTAGGTGGGCAAAAATGTCCTACCACACACCCCGCTGCCCGGGGAGACAACAGGGTAATGTGGGGCTCTCACCCACTAAAAACTCACCGTGCGCCCTTACCCGCCCTTGCTACGGCGGATCACGGGTGCCGCGTCGTTACAAGCGCGATCCGCAGGCGGCAGCCCCTTCTCTTGAGCGACGCCTCGCGCACTTGTGTGCCACACCTTCACGGTAGGCTTCCGCGGACGGCAGGGTACTCCCCGACCCCACCGTCCGCAGCCTCGGCTAGGGCGGCATCAGGCGCAGGTAAGCGCGCGCACGCCGCCTCGCGCACCGGCGGCGAATCGGGTCCGCGAAGGAGGATTCCTCCCGGGCACTCTCTGACACCTCCTTCCACGAGATGACAGCCTCGCAGAAGGCGGTAACCGCGGTCTAGGCCCTGTCTCTGCAAACCATCGCTCGCGCAACGGCCGGCAGCGACAGGTCCACGCCTATGACAGCAACGAGTTCCCGGCGCTGCACATCCCAAGCCGGGTAGGACTACGAGCGTGTGCTGCGCCGAATCCTCGCCGCACTCGCAGTGGTGACAGCCTGGGGTCGTCTCCCTCCTAGCGATCATGTGCAGGTATTTGCCGAAGCAACCATGCCCCGACAAAACCTGCACCAACCGGAAGGTGAGGACCCCGTGCTGCCGCCCTGCCAATTTTTCCAAGATCGGCTGGAGCGCCCCCACGGTCCAGAGACCAGCCCGGGGCGTCTCCAGCCGAGACTTCCACTTTAGGACGGTGGCGCGGCGGGCATCTTCCCGCCACGATGAGATTGCGCTCGGCGAGGGGAGACTGTCCCCGCCCGCGCCATTCCGTCGTCGTCTCCGTCTCCAGATCCCACGGGGAGGTTCCGGCCAACGCGCAGGCTGCATCTGTCGAGACCGTGCGGTACCCGCGTAAAGCCCTGACCGCTCCGACCCTCTGTGGATGCCACAGAAGGGCCCTATTGCGAGCGGCCAGGGACTCTGCCCACACGGGCGCGCCTTACAGTGCTATTGATCGTACTACCCCCACGTAGAGTCGTCGACACGCGAGACAGCGCGCACCAGGCAAGCGTCGAACAGTCCCCTGAGGCGGGGCTCAAGGTGGTCGAGGACCAGGGCTACCACTCGGGCGGGAACCCCGTCCGGCCCGGGGGCGGCGCTTCTCCGCATGCATGCTGCCGCCACCCCCATTTCCGTCGTTGTCATGTCACGGGCGGTACCTCCCCGTCGTCGAGCATTTCACTATACTAGATGTAGTTGCTCAGAAAACATCTATGTTAAAAAAAATGCGTGTACTTATGTACGCGCGTGAGAAGTTATACTTCATTGGCATCATTAATAAATAAAGTAATTATTAAATTCGTAACTGCAAAACTTGTCACAGTTGTTTTTAAATACCTTGTTTTATAAAGTAATAATGTCTAATGTCACTAGATGGCGTTAAAAAAATTTAGAAATTTCTTATAAGTCGATGTTTAGAATTTAGGTGTCTGATCATACCCCCTCCATGGTAGCGTTAAACGCAACCTTGTTGGAAGTCGCATTAAAAGTATGACTTCAAAACAGCGACGAAAAACGATACACACGACATCATCCTAACTATTAATTATAAAGCTGTAACAGAGGAGCCGAGTGGCCGTGTGGAGCCGGCTTTAGAATTGTCCCACCCCTCTCTACCCACGGGAGTCGTAAGAGCCGACTGAGGGAATACCGGAGGAGTGGGCAGCAGCACTCCCTCGAGTATTAACAACATCCACTGCAATCGCCAACCCGCCTACCAAGCGTGGCGATTACGGCATTATCCCCCATGATGGAACCGCTCGTTGTGGCGTCCTCTTGGGGAGGCCTATGTTCAGCAGTGGACGTTGAAGGGCTGATGGATGGATAGTAACAGAGGAGTGTCTGTACATTTAAGATACTGAAGTAATGTAACATAGTTCCAGTGGTCCGCCAATAAAGGTGGAGAGACGGCACACGGCGGGTTTATTTAATGGGTGAGGCCCCACACTACCCTGTTCGTTGCCCCGAACGACGGCGTGTGCGGTTAGGAATATTTTTGACGTAATAATGTCTTATAAATTAATGAACTGTATGCACGAAAAAGTGTCACTTTCCGAAAAATGTATGGTGATTGATGCATTGTTTGTGAAACTCTCAGAAAACATATATGAGACGTTATCACGTAAAATTATCGTCCGTAAACCGACTTTACAGACAACCATATAGTTTTTTTCTTTTGGCTGCGGGCAAAGGCCAGTCTTAAATATATATATTTTCCCCAAAATCAAAACACACTACCGATATGACACTGCTCTTCAACCCAGTTTCCATTGACAATGACATAGTGGGCCGATTCCGTCTTGGGCGCTCCAAATGCGTAAACATTTACGGTCAATGTTTTGGCAGTAATTTATATAAAGTAGAGGTGACCCCCCTTTTCTCACGGCTAAATAGTACAAAAGTGTGTCTCTATTTATAAACTGTTAATAGTTTTTAATGTTAAATTCACAACTTTTTCATCAACGCTTATTAACACGGTATTCAAAATCGTATAAATATTTTTTTTTTACTACGAGAATGCCGAATATACATACGCCTCACCTGATAGTAAGCAGTTACCGTAGACTAAAACGCCCTCCCTGTAGAGGACAGGCAGGAGTTTTAGGCTTATTATCCTTCCTATCCTCTCCCAAGGATAGTATACTAATTTAATATCCTACCTATCCATCCATCCATCCATCCATCAGCCATTCATCGTCCACTGCCGGACATAGGCCTCCCCAAAATGGGGTTCTACAATAATCGCCACGCTTGGCAGGCGGGTTGGTGATTGCAGTGAATGTTTATAGTACACATGGAACGCTGCTGCCCGGTCCCCCGGTAATCCCTTAGTCGGCTTTTACGACTCCTATAGGAAGAGACGGGGTGGAGCTATTCTTGGTGCCGGCCCCATACGGCAAATCTTACATATCCCCTCCTAACTGCCCTTCCTATCCACCATAGGAGGTGGCAACCATTTCCTTGGAGATGGCAACGCGTGAATGATGCCTCTGTTATTGCTAGATTTTATAGGCTACGGTAACCGCTTACCATCTGGTGAGCCATATAATGCTTGATTGCCACCCACGTAGTAAAAAAAACAGTCCAACCCAATGTAATCTCTACATTACACAGTTCCAGTGGTCTGCCAATACAGGCGAAGAGATTCAAAAATCCTAGAGAATTTCTTCATTAGTAAAAAGCATTCATGACGTGACAGAGAATTATGTCTTAACACAAATATGCAAAAACAATGGCAAAGCATCTGGAAAGGCATTACAGGAGATGCAGGTTCAAATACTGCTCGTGACTGTTATTTTTGATATCACATTTTCGCACTTTGTATTAATTTATATGGCTAAGCATGTCAAATGTTTTAAAAATATTGAAAAATTAAACACAAAGTGAAAAATGTGATATCGAAAATAACAGTCACGAGCAGGATTTGAACCTGCATCTCCTGGATACCGTCCAGATGCTTTGCCAATTCAGTCATCGTGACAATTGCTCCTGACTGCTAATTTCGATAACACATTCATACCTAACGTCTTTGGGTGACGCCTGCGCCATCTGTCGGAAGTATTTTCATACATTATACCGACCAGGTAAACTTAATTTTACAATTAAGATTTTTACCTAATAATGACGCAAGCCCTAAAAATATTTAGATATTTTTAGCATTTGACATGCTTAGCACTATACATTAAACACAAAGTGAAAAATGTGAAATCGAAAATAACAGTCACGAGCAGGATTTGAACCTGCATCTTGGATACCGTCCAGATGCTTTGCCAATTCAGCCATCGTGACAATTCTCCTGACTGCTAATTTCGATAACACATTCATACCTAACGTCTTTGGGTGACGCCTGCGCCATCTGTCGGAAGTATTTTCATACATTATACCGACCAGGCAAACCCTGTAAATATTTAGATATTTTTATAAAATAACAGTCACGAGCAGGATTTGAATTTTTTCAATTTCACATTTTTCACTTTGTGTTTAATGTATAGTGGTAAGCATGTCAAATGCTAAAAATATATATAAAAATATCTAAATATAATATTCAAAAATATCAAAAAGTGCTACATTTAAGACATTTGAAAAAGCATGAGTGCTCTCATAGACTTAAAAACTAGCATACTTACGTTTTATCTTGCTACTATATTGGAAAACTGAGATATACCCCAAAAACTAGCCTTTTTTGGGGCAGAACCGCGGGTAAAGGCTAGTTACGTGTAAGACGAGTAATCAAATTTTTAAAGTGTTATTTTAAATCTTTGTTTATAGTACATAATTCTTGAATGTAGAATCAGGCCGGATTATTTGTCAAACGAAGTATTTATTAATTTAAGTGCCTCAACGGCTGGTATTGCATTAAGAGAAATTAAGAAAGTATTTGCTAAAACTGTTTGTAAGTAAAGCATTATTTAGATTGGAGAAATTTTGTAATAATTTTATATATAGGTACTTAGAAAAATAGCAATTTCACAAAATGTTACACTTTTTTATTATCAACGATTTGAACGGGGCTTTATCTGGCAGTTGATGTTATAGGGCGTAACTTGGCTACTTTTAGTAGCCAAGTTTTGCAGCTAGTCTTTACTATTATAAAGCTGTAACAGAGCTATGTCTGTACATTTAAGATATTTGAGAAAAAAACACTGTAATAGGCCATGTAAGCGTGTCTTAACACAAAACATTTTTTTTTAGAATTTTTGTCTGTTTGTTTGTTCGCGCATCATGCAAAAACTTCTGAATGGATTTTGATGCAACTTCTTTTATTTGAAAGGCCTTGATTAGACTTAAAAACTGGTATACATTTTATCGCGCTACTCTATCGGGAACTTGAGATATAACCGAAAAACTAGTTTTGGCTAAACTACGTTTACAGAATCTTTCGCGTTTACATGGTTTTCTACTATCCCGACGTTTCGAATACTTTATAGCATATGGCCGATTGGGTGCATGGGTGGACGTTAGGGTTATGTTACCGTAGCTTTATTTCATTCTTTGAAAAACAATTTTTTTATTAAGATATATTTTATTCTTATCTACTCTGCATAAAAGATTACAACGAACACCGACAGATTCTCAAGGGAACAAAAAAAGTATCACCAAAGTAGACAAGCCTTATATTGGAATGATAATCTTAATTATGTATTCCAAGATATATTTATAATGCTCTTGAAGTACTCCAAAATCCTTTTTTTGTTACATTTTTACTGAAATGAAAATTACGAGGCCGCGTGAAAACTTTTGAGAATTATGCCATCACAACTAAAAATATGCCCACGTTGGGCAGACTAGTGTGCCAAAGATTTTAACGCAAAAACGTACTGATTCTGACTTTTATATTTTATAATTTGACTTTTTATTGATGCAGCAGCTACTCCAATGTGTTATATAAACTGACAATCGCTGAAACTTTATTTTCGTTTTATTACGTATATATTAAGGAAATTACAGTGCATATTTTTTAAAATTTAAAAATAGCTTAAGGCGTACGAGAAAGGAAGGCCATCATATTATTACCTACTCCGAGATTCCTAACTTTATCGCTAGCTACCACAAAACACTAGATTGACAATGGTTTTATTTATGATTATGTGATAGGCTGTTTTACAAAAGCAGATGATTGTTTACACAGAGGGGTTAGAATGTATCTCACTCGATCATATCGACACGACATCGTGTCATTGTGGTTGGTTGAGAGATTACCGTGATTGGCCGCGGGATTATTGAGACATCACGCATCCGTTTCTCTTACCAATCACAAGGGAGGCAATACGATCTCGATACGATTTAGTGAGTTTCATTCTACGGGCCCTGATTAGGATGACCTGTAATTTCTTCAAAAGGAAACGGATGAAAATGAGTGACGAGATGACAACCAATAGAGAGGTATGGAAGACGTATATACCCTACGCTGACTCCAATTAACTAACTTATTATCACGCTATATCCCTGCGGGTTAGGCAGAGAGAATGGTGTGCTAAAAGGAGACAAGAGACTACAATTAAATTCTCAGATTTCACGAGCCATTGAGATAACTTATTAGGCAATTTTGTAGTCAGATGTGTATGCCTTACAAGACCTTAAAACTTAGACTGGGATTTAAACTCCACATTGTCTTTGCAGTCTTATCACTAAGGCTATGAATGTATATCAATAAAAGAGTCTATACAGCTGGCCGAGTGGTTTAGATACCGGCCTCTCCCGCCCGAGCGTGTTGGTATCGATTCCCACACAGCCCCCTCAGAATGAAAAACAAAACGTTAGATGAACTTTCGTTTCGAGTCATTGTAATTGATCAACAGTACGACGCGTGATTCCTGATTATTCGAGATCGTGATTCAGCCGACCAATCACAAATAATCACTATGAAATGAAACGAAAGTTCGTCTAACGTTTCGTTTTTCATTCTAAGGGGACAGGGCAACACTTGGTGTGATCTACAAATGGTTATTCTGAGTCTGGGTGTACTTTGTACCCGTGAATTTTTATGTTTGCAAAATCTCCCGTGATACAATGATTAATCTTTAGCGCAGATCAGAAAAAAATAAGTATATTTAAAACTATTATATCTAATATTCCTATCCATTAGTCTCTAAACTAGTCTTTGGCCGCAGCTTCTCCGCAACCAAAAGCTAGTTTTTAGCCTATATCTCAGGTTCCCTATTTATATCAGTCCTATTAGTGGTATATAAACGTATACCAGTATAGGGACACAATATCGCGCGTTATTATGTTTTATGCATGCTTGTATCTAAGTTAGGAGAGTATATACGCAACCTATAACAAATTAAGTACCAATTTTTAAAGATTTTATTTTTATTTTTTAAGATAGCTGCTGTTACAAGGAGTAATTTAGGTTACTTTTATTCTGGAAAAATTATTAGGGTTCGGCCTAAAAAAATAAAACCCTTGAAATAGTGAAAACCGATTCAAATTGATATATACATCGAATATACGGCTAATCTCCTGAACAGCTGCACTGATATGGACCGGACTCATGGGACGGGGATCACTATTTTGGAAAAAATATTAGAAGTCTGCACTAAAAAAAAAAATTCCACGCAGATGAAGTAGAAGTATTAAGCACAAAGTGAAAAATGTGAAATCGAAAATAACAGTCATGAGCAGGATATCCTGCTGTTTAATGTATAGTGCTAAGCATGTCAAATGCTAAAAATATATATAAAAATATCTAAATAGAAGTAGAAGTAGTATGAGCTAGTAATTAATAAACTAATCATAGGACCAAAACTTAAGTCATAAATTTAATGTACCATTTTCACGATTACGTCAAACGAAACGCCCAGATCTGTTTACGATTCCATCTGAGATGGTTTAGTTTAGATCGTAAAAGAGTAAAATTAAGTGGATTTTGCACGTGCTCGTGTCGACGAGGTCTCTTTACCATTCAGATCACGCACACTATATGGGATAGTTGCCGTGACATTGACTGCGTTAAGTATAAGATTTAAATCAATCTCACTTGTGACTTCCATCCATCCATCCATCAGCCTTTGATCGTCCACTGCTGAACATAGGCCTCCCTGGTGGCGATTATGGTATTGCCATAATCGCCACGCTTGGCAGGCGGGTTGGCGATCGCAGTGGATGTTTTTAGTACACAGGGGAACGCTGCTGCCCGGTCCCCCGGTAATCCCTTAGTCGGCTTTTACGACTCCCATAGGAAGAGACGGGGTGGAGCTATTCTTGATGCCGGCTCCACACGGCAACTTATATATATAACTTGTGACTTATGTTTTATAATTTTTACAGTGGTCGCAAACAATGACCACGGAAGTAATGTTGCACAAGTCCAGTGGTGCCCCAATACAGACAGGGAAACGACACATAGTAGATTTCTTTAATGGGTAAGGGTACAATACCCTGTTCGTTGCCCCAAACGAAGGGGCGGTTAGCTACAATTTCCCTCTTAACAAAAAAGGGGGAAACAATACGGCCAGAAGCATTACTACCGATTTGCAATAACAGAGCGGTAAAGAATTCAAGAGATGGACAAGTATGGGAGAAAGATGAGGAGGGTTCTTTTTATTATTTAGTGCCAGACACTAAAGTAACATAATCAGGGACGATAATATAATATTTACCGTTACGGCAGTGGTTATCGGACCCGAGCGATTCAGTACCATCGTCTGCCATGCTAGCAATCGTGAAACTCGTTGCATTTTGGTTGCAACAAGAGACAAACGTCTATCCGTTCATTTCCCATTTGCGAATTGAAATGGTGAGCAGGGACCTGGCAGTACTCGTGAGTCCATAAACGGCAGTTACCTTCTATCATCAGGTAAGCTTTGACTCGTCTGCCACTATAAATATCAAAAATACAATAACAATAATGTATTAGTCATAAAAAGCAAATAAAGTGCGCCGCCAGACGTATAGACGTATCAGTATAAATTTTACATTTGAATTTCAAAGTTCAAAGCAAAGCTTAGTTTTTATGCATCATTCTAACTGAGCTTACGGTGGTCGGTCGGCGGGGCTACGTGACTAGACTTGTTGACAAATTCACATAGATTACATAGGCAAGTAGATAAGTCATAGAACATTGTATAATGCCTTTGAACATAGGTAACGTTACACCCGCCTATAACAAAAAAAACCTGGGCACACTAGATTATTGTTTGTATGTTGTATTGTTGTTGTATGTTTTAAAATCATATTTTTTAGAGAACAAATTATTTATGAAATGTGGAAAAAGAGAACCTTAGCGTGAGCGGGAGTCGAACCTGCGTCCCTTCCAATCAAAAAAGTGTTCTAGCCGCTAAACAATCGTATTTTTTACTTATATAATTAAAACAAATTCTGCCCACAAGTTCGTCCGGATGGACTTGTGAATATAAATACGCCTCCCATAGGCACATTAATGATCTTTACGCTAAAGCTGCTCCCACAGGAAATATAATTATTTTGAGTTCAGAACTACATATGCTAAATTTTATGATGACTAGTCGAGTATTTATAGCGTGCAACAAACAAACGCACTTTCGGAATTATACAGAAAGTAACATAATTATGAGTAAGGATTAATTTGCACATGCCAGTCAAGGTCCCAGTTAGCATGATTTCTTCTGCCAACTTCAATAATGGTCATAATCCTTCAGTCAATTTAAAAAAAACTCATTGAATTAACACCTAAATTTCCCTCATGAATCACTTTATCTATTGGTGAAAATTGCATGAAAATTCGTTTAGTACTTTTTTACTTCCAGACAAACAGACAGACATGTTGGGGATACTTTATTTGAATATATCGACTATAATAGACTAATATTATAGCTGGAGTCATGCCTCAGAAAGGACATTAAGCAATTACTGTGAAAATCTAGTATGAATATTCTTATCTGTAGAATTTATGACTTAATCTTTGCACAACGAACCCATATCGACTACAAATTGGGTGGACTCCGTTGCAAAAGAAAATAATATTGTTTCCTCACAAATATTTACCCTTCTTTTATTCCGTGTGTCTTTACAGTGTTCGATATATGGACATCGAATATTGATCTAAACGAATTAGACAGCGTTTAATAGCTCCGTGTTTACCTTAATGTGACTTTATTTACTTCAAATATTGATGGTAATAAACGATGATACGTCACTCAGTCATGGAGCTGCATGGGGCAGCTTTCTGGAATGGATTGAAAAAATGTTCACGATTGGATGAAATTTAAAGCGTATCTGTTCCTACTCTTTCGGGTTCAGTTCTAGCGAGACTCTTGGATTCGAACTTTACTATCACTTCAATTTTGTGGCTACCTTTTTGTCAGTTATCTTTTTTTTTTTTTTTTTTTTTTATTCTTTATTCAAGCCATACACCATTTAGGTTAAGCCGGCTATAAACAAAAATAACATAATATAATCGAACACAAGTTAAACATAAAACTAAACAAAAACTAAAGATAACGCACTTAATTTACGTATTTCAAGAAAGAACGAACTAAAAAACTCATAACTCTGTCGCTATTATCACATTTAAAACCTGATACAAAGACCTTATGCAGAAAAAAGAACAATTCATACCTAATATGACCCGTATCTTGCAACAGTTCTACTCTATCCGGCTCATTCTGGACACATTCCATTAGTCGGTGGTAGAGGTCCTCTTTGGCACCGTGGCACGTGGCACAGTTTGGATTGTCTTGTAAACGCATTAGAAATCTAAATGCACCTAAGGGAACGTGTCCAGACCGAATCCTCATACAAAGGACCAGCTCTCTTTTATTCAACCTGCATGTGGAAAACCACGGGACACGAGGCGGCTCCCTAACTATAGTACCATACCAAATTCCCTTCTCTCTCGAGCTTTGACAAAATGCCGTTTTCCACAACTCATATATGCTTTCGCGAACCTGATTTAAAAGATCAAAATGATACGATTGGATCTTTAGTTCAACACCATTGGTCAAGGCCAACCTGGCTACAGCATCGGCCACCTCGTTCCCGTGGATTCCCACATGCGAAGGGACCCATTGTATCCTGACTTCAACACCATTATCTATTAAATACCAAATACAATTTATAATGGAGTAAGCCTCCTGTCTTCCAAACGAGCCCCTTCCACAGCTTAACAAATGGTGCAAAGAAGACAACGAGTCAGTAAATATTACAAATTGTCTATATCCGCATGATTCCGCATAATAAAGTGACTCCAATATTGCAATCAACTCTAATCCCATGATGGGAATGTGCTTATTATCAATATAAAACCTAGCACTAAATGATGTGCTGTGATCAAAAAAAGAGCACCCCGCATTTAATCTATCTTTGGAAGCATCTGTGTATATATGAACAAAACCATGAAATTCATTTTCTAACATTGATGAAAAAGCATTAATGTAATCACAGTGATTTGTTTGTTTTTTAGGCGTTGTTATTGACTTTATTTCTATTGATATGATATCGTACAACGGCAGTTTCGTTATGAGAAAAGCTAATTGATACTGTAACGATATCCGATTTTGGCAAACTTCAAATTCTTTAACTCTTCAGTTATTATTTTCTGTAACTGTCACTACCTCTTTTTTTTCGTTAAGGCGGGAAATAATGTTCCTAACCGCACACCCCGTCGTTCGGGGCAACGAACAGGGTAGTGTGGGGCCTTCACCTGCTGTAGAGGACGTCATTTAAACACGGATTTTCTGAACACACTGAATTTATTGTTTTAGACATTTTAAAAATATAATAATGTTCGAAATATAAAAACTTAAAAAGAGTTTATAACACGTCAGCAGCATGCCGGCCCCCGGTGTGAAAACACCGTCATTTTATGACGATGCTATAGTAACTAATTTTTTAACGGGTCGCCGAAGTGTACCTCCTTTCGTAAACACATCGACGACACGTACAACTCCGTCGCGTCCAGGAAAGGTTTTAGTGACTTGACCGCGTGGCCAACTACCCCTTGGTAAATTGCCATCTGCTATAAAAAACAAGTCATTAACCTTTACCGGCATAGTGGAAGTACCCGAATTTAAACGTGGTCTTAAGGTAGGCACGTATTCTTTCATCCACCTTGCCCTAAAATGATCGGCAAGACGAAGTGCTTTACGCCAATTGACATGACGGAACAAGTCAGAGTCATCAACCTCACCAAAAATTGATGATCTATGGTAAGGGGATGATGTGTCTAAAAAAAGTGATTGGAGTTAGGGCTTCTTCGTCGCCAGGATCTACCGAGACATGAGTTAATGGCCTAGAATTTACTAATGCTTCCGCTTCTAGTAACAACGTGTGAAAAAATTCTTCAGATGGACTCCGGGTCTTTAAGGTGACTGCCAAAACTTAAAAGAATGTAGATCACCACGTAACCACCGTAAAACTGTCAAACTGTCCGACCAAAGGAATAATTTTGATGGCTTTCACCTATGTTTTTCACTAATATAAACCGCGAAACGAGCTGCTATAAGCCCAGCTTGCAACTCAAGTCTGGGAATCGTCGAAGGTTTTAATGGTGCAACTCTGGCTTTACCTCCAATTAAAGATATTTTGACCTCGCCATTTGGATACTGAAAACGCCAGTAAGCTACACAGGCGTATGCGAGTTCACTTGCATCGGCAAAAACATGGAGTTGGACAGTTGTGAGTAATGTAGCAGCGAGATATTGTAAAATTACCTGCTAACGATAACTCGTTAAACCATATGTTCCAACTCTCAGTCATTTCGAATGAAAGCTCAGAATCCCAATCGATTCCCAATCTCCAGGTCTTTTGAAAAAGAATACCTTTTATGATTAAAGGTGTTAAAAGACCTAAGGGATCATAAATTCGCATTAAATGCGATAACACAAAACGCTTTGTCAATTTTGATGGAATTTTGTCGGGAAGACACCTAAGTGGACATAGAGTATCTTCGACAGTATTCCAGCGCAGCTCCAAGATTTTTCAATCAACAGATATATTTTGCGAAGCCTCAAACTCGTAGGTACTCTAACCAGCGCTTCTCTTTTATTTGATACCCAAGAACCCATTTCCAAGCATGCGTTAGAATGAATCTCTACAATTTTCTCTGCTAACACCTGAGCTTCAAGCACGCTGTTTACACTGCCTAAATAATCGTCCATATAATGGTCTTTAAGAATATCATCCGCAGCGGTAGGAGACAGGTGTCTGAAATCTGTTGCATTCTGGTTTTTCAAATACAGAGCAGTAAAAGGGCTAGAAACAGCACCAAAAATCATCGATGACATTCTATACTCTAGAATAGGCTCAGAAGGGTCATCGTGCCAGAAAAAGCGCTGCGCATCTCTGTCTTCCTCTCTAATCTTAGTTTGAGGAAACATTTCACGAATGTCTGCGCTCCGAGCTATAATACCTTCCCGAAAACGCATGAGTATCCCGAGTAAAGGCTGTAAAATATCTGGACCAGGAAGTAACATGGAGTTTAAGCTTACTCCCTGGCACATAGCTGCCGCATCATGAACTATCCTTAATTTTTTCTTTTGCGGATAAAATACACCAAAATGTGGTAAATACCACACTATACCGCTCGGTGGTTCAGCGCACAGTTCAGCGTAGCCCTTACTGATAATAGATTGCATATTATTAAGGTATAAATTAGCATAAGATTTTTCTTTTTTGAACTTACGCTCAAGACTAAGGAAACGCGACACTGCTAAATTGCGGCTATTTGGTACTTCATTAATATCACTACACCACAATAGAGCTGTCTCAAAACGACCTGTAGGTAGTCGTCTAGTAGTTTCATTTATAATTTTGATAGCACATGATGCACTCTGCGTTTGATATTTTTTTTTTATAATTCCGATAGAGTCTAACTTGTAATTTTCTTTTATTAAATTATTTAAAGACTCTTCTTCTGAAGAAGACCCTACTGAATCCAAAATGGATGGATTATCTGTGGTATGGTTGACAAATTCAACTGACTTGCATTTACTTGACATAAAACTATATAAAACCCAGCCCAGAGCAGTCAATGCAGCTACGGGTTGAGCACGAGTACCCCTTAGGAGAGTGCTGACGGCATCACGAGCCGTACCCTGGATAGCATTGTTTAGTCTAAGAATATTTTCAATTGGAGAAAAATAAGACTTTGTACTATCAAACATTCTTTTAAAAGTTAACCAATCCGAGGGACGGCCGTCAAAAATAGGTAGATTATAAACACTCACATGGGTACGACGTGAAGTAGCCAGGTCCTGGATGACACTCGCCAGCTTCTTTATGTCACTGTCTTGTGTTTGTGTAGCCTGATTATCATTATAATGTTTATTTTTGTTACATGTGTTTGAGTGTGTACCTGACTTTTTAAGAGTGGTAATGGTAAATCTTGTTCTTCTGCAAAGACGCCACAGCCACTGTTTGCTGGTTGAGGACCCGTAAATAGTTGGAACGTCGCATTTGGTTGTTGATCACCACACTGAAAATTAGATAAACCTCTATAATGTTTGAAATCACCCTGTCCCATCCAATCTTCCACGTCTTTATTTATTGAACGATGGTCAAAGTCAGAGTGATTTGATGCAGCCGCTAGATCTGCTTCCAATTCTAGCTCTGCAACGGCTCGCTCTCGCTCGGCAGTTTCTCGTTGTATTTCTACCAAACTACGAGCATATCTGAGCCGCGCATTTAACGAGGTGGTTGCAGAAGTGTTTGAAGCAGCGCATCTGGGCGCTGCGGTATGACCAGAGACGGCGGCAGGGAATAAAACCGTCTCTGATATGCCTGCTGGAACGCCGGTAGGCGTAGGTGATGATCGCTGTGCGGCGGCAGGAATAGAAACCGCCGCTTGATTTTCACCACTTGTAGCTCCAGCCTCTGGTGCATTTAAATATACCGTACTTCTGGTTACCACCATTCTCAAAAAACCAATTACTTCTGACACCAAAAATTCTATGTAGAGGACGTCATTTAAACACGGATTTTCTGAACACACTGAATTTATTGTTTTAGACATTTTAAAAATAAACATTGTTTGAAATATAAAAACTTAAAATATGAGTACAAAAGAGTTTATAACACGTCGGCAACACCCACTAAAGAAACCCGCCGTGTGTCGTCTCTTCGCCTTTTAAGAACAAATATTTTAACACTATCTTAAACCTATTTTTTTTCTATGGGATACGACAACCACGTAGATGAATTCATAGGCAATATTTATAAGATAGCTTAGCCTACCACCACCCCATTTTAGGACTAACTGTGCGCCTCGGTATATTTTGGATCCGATTTGTGAAATTAAGTGGTGATCGCACCAGCAGCTTGGCAGTATTATCGATATTGCTAACTCCATCATCGGTGGATACTGCTGAGCCTTAGGTGGGCAGCGGTTCGTCTGCTACGATTAAAATTGGACTCATGTTTCGCGTCTGCCCGAGACCACTTGGCACCAAAAGAGCATTAATTTATACTATGTGCGGCAAACAAGCATACGGCCCACCTGATGGTAAGCGGTCACCATCACTTGCACGTCACCATCTCCTAGGAAACGGATAAGAGGTGAAGAGTAAGGATACTAAGGAGAGGATAGAAAGCATAGGGAGGGCCTCCGGCGCTCTCACTCTCCATACGAAGCACAACGGCAGGAGTTCCTACCGTTGTTTCATGCTGATCTTCTGTGAGCGTGTTCCTTGATCGAACCGGCCCATTCATGCTGGGATACTATCTCTACCTTTTTTGAGTGAAATATTCTCGTTTTGCATGACATCTGCTGCTATAATATTACATCTGACTTAAAGGAGTGCTGTTTACAGTTTTTCATTATTGTGTTTGCGATGGATAGCTGAGGTTGAAGATCAATGGATGTGTGGAAGGTATTCCTTCTAAAGATCCAGAACCACTTCAGAATAAGAATGGATTTCCACCAAGAGTCACACTTTTTATCTATTTAAACAATAACTGTCTTAATAAAGAAATAGCATAATTTCTCTCATTATTTAAGTATAGATTAAAAAAAAAATTAACTTAGATCATTTTGATCTGTATTTTAGCACTTGAAATGTTCGGCTACTTTAAAGAGCAAATTGTTGTTTTTGTTAAAATGGAAAAGGGAGAACTTGACCGTTGGTCACTGTGATGGCTTAACGGTCTAGAGCTCTTCCCCGGATTGGAAAGGTCGCAGGTTCGAAACCTGCTCGCAGATTCTCTTTTTCCACTTTCACAAATAATTGATTCTGTAACATAATTATAATAAATAACAATCTAAAATATATATTTTTACACAATATCAATCACAACCGGTAACTACAATTTTTTCATCATTTAACTATCTAAGTGGTTGCATACAAATTGTATATATAATACAATTGTCGAATGATGCAAACGAGAAGATTCTAATGACAGTCATTATGCCTAATTTATATATTCTGTCAGGGGAACTTTGAGACAGGCGAGCACAACGCTGTTTGAGTTTGGTTTTTTTTTATTTTGCTCTAAGTTAGAGCCTCTAACGCAATAAATTATTACCTACCAATAATTACACACAATCCGGTTTGACGTCATTATTTGGATATAATCATTGTCATTAATAAAATACCATTCTAATACTTTATCTTCCTTTTTTCCTATATAATAGCACTAGCGGATCCGACAGACGTTGTTCTGTCTAATTATTGGCGTTTCATTTGTATGGAGTCATTTATTTTAGCAGATTATTTTCATAATGTTTTTAGATTAGAATAAATTAAAGAAATAATCCTGAAATACTATCGTGGCGCCACCTACCTGGTCCAAATGTGAATCTAAACCATCCCGGTACTTACTCAAACAAACACAAAGAATTTTAGATTAGAATAAATTAAAGAAAAATTCCTGAAATCCTATCGTGGCGCCACCTACCGGGTCCAAATGTGAATCTAAACTATCCCGGTACTTACTCAAACATACACAAAGAATTTCGTCAAGATCAAAATGCATAGTTTCTATAAAGGTTTCTATAAAGGACATACAGACAAACATTCATTTTTATATATATAGAAGATAGAAGACGAAAGTATGCTGCGTCATTCTTACATAAATTATATAGGCAATACATGATATACCTATTCACTGCAGATGGTAAGGTATCTGGTTCGAATCCAACAAAACTCATTTGGGTTTTTGTAAGGAGTAGATTTGGCCATTAAATCATCTCTATGCAAAATTGCTAACGCACAAGAACTATCTATATTTCCAGGTTACAAATTACTCTATATCCTTTTCTGTGCTCCATACATGACCAGACAGATGTAAAAAATAATGTTGATTGGTTCTGAAGTTACGCCGTGAAAATATAACAAACAAATGAACTTTCACTTTAATAACATTGGAAAGGATTCCGAGACCGGAAAATCGTTAAAACGAGTGCACATTTCAATAAATAAACTTCACCGAATATAACATCTTTGATTGCATTTCCCGATTTCGCACGATGCCAACTTTTTAATGACAATCCAGTTTACAATTTGCATCCGGCCGAAATCAGAAAACAAGGCCGTATTATGACTCAGATAAGAAAACAAGTAAATTGGTTTGACAAGAAGGGATTGATCTTAAACACAATCTCGTTATAATTTGTCACAGTACAGCGTTTTTTCAACATATCACCATTTATTTTCGATGCCCTGAATATTAATTGAAGTGGTTCATGAGACACGATAATAATTTTTAAGAGATTTAAACAAGAAACCTCTGTTTCGGACTCTTTTTGTGATGTTTTTTTTATTCCTTTTCTTGTTTGATGTTATTTAAATTGGTCTTTTTGTTTTAATATATTACGTGTGGTAATTCTTTTTAATGTATATCACCCCTTTGGATAGTTTTTAAAGCAGTATAGCTTACTAGGGAATATTTACCCCAAGGTTTTCAAGTACCTTGCTAAAATAAAGCAAAAATATAGATTTGAACTGGACGATAGAAGAGTACGAAGAAATGGAAAACTTTAACACTAGTCTCGGGATATAAGTATTTAGTTTACGTGTTATTTTTGTTATTTTAAGCAAGTTAATTGATAATCTTTAGTGAATACAATTATAAGAACTAAAATAGATACTTGTTACAAATATTATTCCACGCAAATGCTTGTAATAGTCTAAGATCCCGTTGCAAGATTTCAAAATGCCATTGTTACAGAAAGTTATTAATAGAGGATGTATATTAATATTATCTAGTGCTAGAGCCTTGCTTGGCCCTGCACGAATCACACGCAATCTCACAGAAGATCAACGTGAAACAGTAGTAAGTACTCGTACTGTTGTGTTTCATATGCAGTGAAAACACCAGAGGCATCTCCTCATCCTTTCTTTATTATCCTTGATCTTCAATTCCTATAGGCAGTCGGCGACGCGCGAGTGAAGACTCTGGTGCTGCATCACCAAGCATATTTAGGCTACGATAACAACTTACCATCAGGTGGAGCGTATGCTTGTTTGCCATTCACGTAGAATAAAAAAAAGAATTAAAATGTGTATCGTGTGGCGAGTGAGAGCGCCGTAAGCTGAAATTTTTACATTTACAATATGAGAAAGAATTCCAATAACTATTTATTTATAAATTGTAAATTAAATGATTGTTTATGAAGAATGATTTACAGAAGTTTCAATTAGAAAAAAATAGAAGCACTGTTGAACTTGAGTGTACCAGTTGCCTAAGAATAATTTCACAGTAATTACGATGGAACTCCTGTCTAGGCCTCGATGTGAATTGACACAAAATGCTTTACATATTATTATGCTGATTGAATGATTTCCCTCATTTCTCGTCATTATGTTACAGGTTATATGTGTTTTTTTTGTGTTGATATTTCATAAAAGACTCATCAAGCGGTTTACTTCTGACTATTTATAATTATAATAATAATAATAATAATTTATTTCACAAAAATCTGACACATTACAATTTTATGGATTAGAGAGAGATTGTTTTATCTAAAACATAGGTAATAACTTATAAGGCATGTATAACTTAAAAAATGTAAATGGAAACTTCTACATCCGAACTAGGCGTGAACCTGTATCTCGGAATGTAGCTGGTCCCCTCACAGAATTAGCAATAATCATAGAGCCAAAATTACAGATACATATTATATAGCAATTTTCTATTTGTTTGTATGTTTAATCTTATTTTAATTGTGCCAACCATTTTTAAATAAATTTTAAGATAAGTTTTGTGATTGATTATGATTAGATATGTGTTATAGGTTGCACCTTTGTGGTTGTGTCTTTGAATAAATGTGCTTGTGTCAAGTGGAGAATGTGTTGAGTGTAAAGTTGAAAGTGTAATATATATATTTATAATATTTAGTGTATATGATTGGTTGGTGTTATGAACTGGGTGTGATGTGCTATAAACTGTGTGTAAGGTGTTACCTAGTAACTGAGTGTGATGTGCTATGAGCTGAGTCTGCTATGCTATGAATTGAGTGTGAGGTTTTAGAAGCCGAGTGTGATGTGTAATGAACTGGGTGTGATGTGCTATGAGCTAAGTGTGATTTGCTACGAACTGGGTGTGAGGAATTAGGAACCGAGTCTGATGTGCTATGCACTGAAAGTGATGAGCTATGAACTGAGTGTGTTGAAGTTGGAGTATTATGAAATGAGTGTAACGTATCATGGAAACTAAGTGTGAGTTGTTAGGAGATAGGTGACAGACAACCGATGTCAAGTTGTTAAATCTGAATGTTTAATAAATTTTCAGTCTCTTCATAGGATAGGCCCTGAAGATATTCGTGAAATTCTTTGTTTACAAGTGTGTCTATTTAGAGAGTGTATATTCAGTGTCTTGTTAATCCTGTTATATAAATATGGTCCAATGAATACATAAAAGCGTTTGATAAAAGAAGTCTTTGGTATATAATTTAATGAAACGTTATGCCTACGTTTTAATAATATATTTTAATGTCAGTGCTAATTACCTAAACATTAGATACATCATCCGCGCAGTTTTCAGCGCATTACGTCGTAGGTGTATTACAAAATTCAAAGTTCATTAACCTTATCACTTGGTCAAGGTCGGTCATGATTCTATTTGAAAACAATATACTGCGCAGTTATTTTTTTTTTAACTAGAATCTTAAATATAGCTTCTAGAGTTGTATTTCAAATATTTTTTTTTTAACTAGATACTACCCGTGGCTCCGTCTGCATGGACTTTAGAATATAAATAGGTACATAACTCTACGGCACACTAATGATATCTATACAAAAATTGCTATCCCGGAAGAACTATTTATTTTTCCAGGATAAAAAGTAACTTAAATATTTATCTGGATTCTGGAATATATGTATGCTAAATTTCATGATGATAGATTTAATAGTTACCTATGGCGTAAAAGCGCAACAAACAAACATACATAATATTATAAGGATATCTTGCCGTTGTGTTTCGTATGGTGAGTGAGAGCGCCGGAGGCCAGAACCCTCTCTCCTTATTATCCTCCTTCTCCACCTCCTATCCCTTTCCTTGGAGATGGCGCCGCGCGAGTGATGCCTCTGGTGTTGCTAGCGTCTATTAAGTCTACAGTACCCATTTAGCATCAGGTGGGTCGTATGCTTGTTTGCCATACTACGTGAATATAAAAGAAAGAGATGTCGTACCAAAGGACCAAGGGTCATGCCAAAATAAGCACATAGTATTACCATCACTTTGGGTAACTTGAACACTGAGCATATTTTAAAAAGTTATTCACATTTTGTAATACCATCTGAAAATAAGGATAATTAATGTATAGATTTAGGTAGTATTAAATAAACTGGGCAACTCATGTTCAGTTACCCACCTAGAAATTTATTAAAATAGGGTAACTGAATCATTCAAAGTTATCCCAATTTTGGTATTTTAACTTATGACCCTTAAAACCTTACGATTTTGGCGAAAATAGAAGATATATTACAATAATATTTAGATATTTTTATATATATTTTTAGCATTTGACATGCTTAGCACTATACATTAAACACATTAATGTATAGTGCTAAGCATGTCAAATACTAAAAATATGTATAAAAATATCTAAATATTTAAAGGGTTTGCGTCATTATTAGGTAAAATCTTAATTGTAAAATTAAGTTTACCTGATCGGTATAATGTATGAAAATACTTCCGATAGATGGCGCAGGCGTCACCCAAAGACGTTAAGTATGATGTGTTGTCAAAATTAGCAGTCAGGAGCAATTGTCAGGATTGCTGAATTGGTAAAGCATCTGGACGGTATCTAGAAGATGCAGGTTCAAATCCTGCTCCTGACTGTTATTTTCAATTTCACATTTTTCACTTTGTGTTTAATATATATTACAATAATTTATACAGTAAACTAATAATAAATATATTATTATACTATAAAACATGAAACTTACCCGAAGTGCACTGCAACTATATAATTTAAAAACGCTTTAAAACTTTACAATACGCACACCATTTGAAGTGCAGACAAAAAAGAGTGGAAAATCTTTGACATTTTATTTGACACATTGTCAATGTCATGTTTTTTTTAACATTGACCCAAAACGTTCCATTTTCAGCAGATTGTGCCTAAAGAAGTTGTAATTAATTAGTGAAAAAAAAATTAAAACATCTTTTTTAATTCAATGTTACAATGAAATTCAAAGTTACCCAAATTTATCTTAATTGAAAAATGATTTTGCTTTGAATTTTCCTTCTTATGCAGTACTTAGTGTACAGCACTTTTTTGATTAAATTGAGCGATGAAACCTTTATTTAATCTGCACTCATATTAGTACATCAAAATACGGACCACTTTTTTAATTGCGAATGGAGGTGTTCTAATCATTCAACACTCGTTCCTCTGCTTTCACAAATCCCAAAACTGTTATTTAAGAAAATAAAATTAAGCGAGACGATCGAGAGAATGTGTATTTGAAATAATACCCTGTGTCAATCCATCTGGACCTCGGTCAGTTACCCACTTGACTATCACTACTACCCACTTACAGGCATTATCACATATTCTTACATCATTAAACGATCGTAAGGTCAATAAATTTTACGAGCTATTTTAGTTTCTGTGCCCTGTTAATGTATGATTAATATAATTTGTTTTACGACTTTTGTATTGCACACTGAAGTTTGTTGGATTATTGAATAGAGGAGAGTATTAATAAGGTTGCCGTGTGGGGCCGGCTTTAGAATTGTCCTACCCCTCTCTACCCATGGAAGTCGTAAGAGCCGACTGAGGGAATACCGGGGGAGTGGGCAGCAGCACTCCTTCGAGTATTAACAACATCCACTGCGATCGCCAACCCTCCTGCCAAGCGTGGCGATTACGGCACTATCCCCCATTCTTGGGGAGGCCTATGTCCAGCAGTGGACGTTAAAAGGCTGATGGATGGATGGAGTAGTAAGGAATATTCACAACCTATAGGCGATAGACAGCAACACATACAAGACAAGGTGTTACAAAACGAATTTTGGACTCGTAAAGAAATTTTATTTTAATTGTTTATATTTGTTTATGCTTTATAGGTATATATAGTTTATTATTAGGTACAGGACGAGACCGAGACGAAATCAGTCATTTATTGAGGGAAGTTGGAGTTAGGTCGAGTCGAAACCAGCGAGCGTGTATAAAGAGAATTATAAATGTTGAGAAAGCGAGAGAGGTATGCAAGAATAGAGCCTTTTGGCACTCTTTTGTCTCTGCCAACTCCGCAAGGGAGATGGCGTGGTATCCCACGAGAACAATTCACTTTTCCGGGATGAAAAGCTTATATACTTTTATGGGCTCCAGACTAAATGTAAATTTAAGCAAAATTTTATGATGATCGGTTCAGTATTTACAGAGAAACAATCTCAGTTTCGCATTTATGATATCAATAATATTAAGTATTTTATATATACCATCCTTTATGTTAATATTCAAATATGGGTAATATAAATATGTTTTAAAAAATGCATCGAGATAAAGCCCAAGTGTGAAAGATGGTGGTAATCCTTTGAGATTTGAGCCAAAAATAGCCGCCTCGGTTGAAATCTTAAAAGATAACAAAACAGGTATACAAAATATAATATTGTTCTGGCTTTCTATTAATAGTAATGTATTGGATTTTCCTATTCGAGTGCAGTGGCAGCCCGGTGAAAAAACCAAAGATTAAAAAGACAATGGTATCGAGTTCGATCCCCAGAGGTCCTTGCACGGTATATAGACATCACTATTACAATTTTTAGAAAATATGTCTATTTGTTTACAAACATAATATTAATATATATAATAATAATATTCACGGACATTTCACACAACGTCCTCTAGTCCCAAACTAAGCTTAACGCTTGTGCTATGGCTACCAGATTACGGATATAATTTATAAATTAGATAGAAAACACCCAGACGCAGTACTAATATCTGTGTCGCTCAAATAATTGTCTTGAGTGGGAATCGAACCCATGACCTCGGGCACGGAAGTCGGTTACACTACCGACTACGCCACGAGGCCCGTCAAATAATAATCACTACTCGGTGAAGGAAAATATCGCCTGGAAGATTTTCTCGACTGCTGGCGTTATCTGCTAGCTCGAACTGGGCCAGAGCGTTGACTACAGCCTAAATCTCTTTCACTATGAGAGGAAAAACACAAATTTGGACCTCAAATTATGAAATAGGAGACACCATGCGATCTCAGGTTCGATCCCCGGGTCGGGCAGTGCAATTTAGATTCTTCGTAAAAAAAAAAAAAAACAGTAGTAGCCCGGCCGTTTGGAAATGTACCCGGTAGACGTCAATAGGCTCGCCCCTATTACGTGGGACTTAAACATAGCTGGCGAGTCGTGGGTGTGTAATACACCTCTGCCTACCCTTTCGGGGAATACAGACGTGATGCTATGTACGCCCTGCACTAAGGAAGTAATCCTTGTATTGCGGGGCACTTTACAAACATACAATGTCACGGACACACACCCAGACTCAGAACGACCATTTATAGATCATCTAAAGAGTTATCCTATGTGGGAATCGAACTCACAACAAGCGAGTGGGAGGCCGGCATTTAAACCACTCCGCCATCTATGCAATCATAAAAAATATTATTTCTTGCCTTGTTTAGTTTCTCTATTTGAGAAGTTTAAGCTTTTTAATATGTTTTTACAACTTTTAGGGGCAGAGTAAATAACGACAATACGGAGAAAGTTAGGTACGGCCCAATAGGCATGATGACTGTTTTTCAAAATCTATTTTATGATATTCAGAAGTATCTAATAACTGAAAAATATATCATATTTATATTGGAATACAATCAGCCTCTGTGTCTGGCGTTTGAGGACTATAAGAAAGCCTTCGATTCGATCGAAACTTGGGCGGTGCTGCAGTCCCTTCAGCGGTGCCAAATTGACAATCGGTACATCGAAGTGCTGAAGTGCTTGTATAGAAACGCCACCATGTCAGCCCGTGTTCAGGACAGGAGTGCGAAATCGATCCAACTGCAGAGAGGTGTTAGACAGGGAGACGTTATGTCCCCGAAACTCTTCACCGCTGCATTGGAAGATGTCTTCAAGCTCTTGGACTGGACCGGATTCGGCATCAACATCAATGGCGGATACATCACTCACCTTCGATATGCCGACGACATCGTAGTCATGGCAGAATCGCTGGAGGACCTTGGCACCATGCTCGATGATCTCAGCAGGGTTTCCCGACTAGTGGGTCTCAAAATGAACATGGACAAGACGAAAGTCATGTCTAGTGTCCATGTCATTTCAGCACCGGTCCTAGTCGGGAGTGCGCTTCTCGAAGTTGTCGACCATTATGTCTACCTAGGACAAACAGTCCAGTTAGGTAGGCACAACTTCGAGAAAGAGGTCAATCGACGAATCCAACTCAGCTGGGCAGCGTTCGCGAAGCTAAGGAAGATCTTCTCGTCCAATATTCCACAGTGTCTGAAAACGAAGGTCTACGACCAGTGTGTGTTACCAGTGATGACATACGGAACAGAGACGTGGTCTCTGAATGTTGGCCTCATATCAAGGCTCAAAGTCGCTCAGCGGGCCATGGAGCGGGCTATGCTTGGTATTTCCCTACGTGATCAAATCCGTAATACGGAGATCCGTAGAAGAACGAGAGTGACCGACATAGCCCGCCGGGTTGCCATGCTAAAGTGGCAATGGGCAGGCCACATCGCTCGACGAACTGATAACCGTTGGGGACGAAAGGTTCTCGAGTGGCGACCACGTATCGAACGGCGCGGCGTAGGACGGCCCCCCTCCAGATGGACCAACGATCTGGTCAAAGTTGCGGGGAGCCGCCGTTGGATGCGGTCGGCACATGACCGCTCGTTGTGGCGTTCTCTTGGGGAGGCCTATGTCCAGCAGTGGACGTTGAAAGGCTGATGGATGGATGGATGGATGGATGGATGGATATTATATTTCTATAAAAATATTGGCTTTTTAGGCAATAAAATGAATTTTAAATTTCAAACTCACCTTAAAACGCACGCCATTTGTCATGACGTCACGCATCAGTAGGTAAGGCAACAGTTTAAACATCAGAGTCAAAGAGAATGTAAAGAGGATGAATGACGTCACGTCTTAGCACGAGACGTCATCTCAGTCTGATTGGTGTTTAAGCTATCATGACGGATTGTTGTATTTTATAGGTTTATTTTATCAAATATATTATTAATCTCATCATTAAAATAAGAATGAATACATTTTTTGAAATCCTTGAATCCTATTTCATTAGATCACTTCAATATTTTGGCGATACTTTATTACTGTCATGTTACGGGGAAAATCCCTAACAATTTAAATAAAAGAAAATTCGAAATTTAAAATTTAATTAAAAAAAAAATATTACTAAATAATTATTTAAAAATGTATCGATTAAAAAGGCAGAGAAATGAGAACTCAGGGGGGAGGTTCATAACTCAGGGGATTGTCCCCAAGACCGTGACCTACGGGTACTCAACTGCGGGGGGGGAGGGCCGAAGGGCAGGCCCTCGTCCTTCGGCGCTCGCAGATATCTGCCGGAAGGCGGGCGAAGCTGGCGCAACCGGCGCCGGAACCAGGACCCGTAGGGCAGCCGCAACCCGGAAGGTCGTAACCCGGATCTCGGGTGTAGCCAGGAACTGTATCTTGAAACTTGAACTTCAAATTCGGGACTTGAAATTCTGGACATGAAATTCTTGACTTGAAACCCCAGGAGCTTTTATTCGGGTGTTAGTGACTAAATATGGGGGCGGTATATTTAAGACCGGCACTCCTTTCCGCTCAGTTCTTTGGGGTTTTCTAAGTCACGCACTTTTTTTTAAATGTTATTCATTTACTTAATACACTTACTATAAATTAATTTACTGTATTCATTTAAGCAGCGTTATCGGCCTTGACACACACGATAATTCAGAGTCAAAGCAAAAAAATCTACCTCCTGTTCCATCTTTATATTTTTCTCTAATAATACCCTCTTCTATGATTATACTTGCCATCTCTTTTTAGCGTTGTTGCCCCGACTTACTCATTGGTGGATAGTTTTTTGTTCTAGAACTTTTCCTATCCATTCGCTTGCGATTGGAGTAGCCATAGAACGTTCTCGAACCCCGGCGTACTCTGCTCGCATCCGGGATCGCATGCTGGCCATATATGTTAATAATATTTGATTCTGGCCTTTGTGGGAGTGGATTCATGCGATCCATTGGCGATAATCTAACTGGGTAGGGAGTCTAGGCAACCGCGCGTATTTTAAATTTGTGGATATGGTATCCGGTATCAATTGAATATGCGACTTTATAATTTATATAGTAATTTGTTCGGTTACATCGTAACAGTCATCAAGCCTATTAAATATTTTCTATTAGCAAAAATTATACACAACGCAGTTAAATCAACTGAACATAACTGGTATAAAATGTTTTCCTTAGTCTGCTCGCTACAAAAATAAAATAACTAATCTCTATCTATTTATCATTTAGTGCGAAATCTGTTCGTCCCTCCGTCCGGAAGCACGTCATTATCGGACGGATTCCAGTGTTGGTTCGTAGCCAAGTTCATGGTATACGTGTTACGCCAAAAAAGCTTCACACTTATTTTTTTTGTAGATTCTTAGGAAAATGTATTGCGTCCGTTTCGTAGTGATCGTCATTAGTGGATTATTAGTGAAAATGAGTGACGATTTGTCACTTTAGAGATTATTTTCGGGTTCGTTCACTAAGAGAATATTCAAACAAGTACTCAGTGACTTAGAGCACTTCCCCGGATTTGAAAAGACGTGGGTTCGATTCCCGCTCGTACAAAAATCTCTTTTTCCTTATTCACAAATAATTTGTACTTTAAAAAGTGGCGGAGCATCAAATTCTAAAATATTATAGATCAAAAATGTAAAAAATATGTAAGAGTATACGTATAAATCTATGTAGTTTAACTGCCTCGGTGGTGTAGCGGTAGTGTATGCGACTGCTAATCATGAGGTCTCGGGTTCGATCCCCGGGTCGGGCAATGTTATTGAGCTTTTTCCTAAAAAGAAAAATTCTCAGTAGCAGCCTGGAGTTTGGAAATGTGCCCGGTAGACGTCAATAGGCTCGCTCCCTATTACGTGGGACTCAAACACAGCTGGCGAGTCGTGGGTGTGTAATACACCTCTGCCTACCCCTTCGGGGAATACAGGCGTTAGTTTTTAAGTCTAAATAATTAGGTTCAATATAATTTATTTTGATCTGTATTTTAGCACTTGACATGCTCGGGTAACTTTAAAGAACAATTTATTGTGATAGTGGAAAAAAGAGCTCTACTGCGAGTGGGATTCAAACCTGCGTCCCTTCCAATCTGGGGAAGTGCTCTAGACCGATAAGCCACCGCAGTAGCCGACGGCTACACGGTACACCCAATCTCCACTTCACAATTGCTTTTAAGATGTATTTAGGATACAATATACATATTTTTATTAATGATACGGCCGTTTAGTAGAAAAAAATAAATGCGATTGAAACAGCGATATATACCTATACTAATTTTTGAAATGAATCGAACCATATTTCAAATTGTTTTACAACGAAATGACCCTGAATCTTTTTACAATATGAACGCAATATTGAATTCCGAGAAAACTGAGTAGCAAATTAACGTTTTTATCATCTAATGATGGATCTGTTCTACTAGTAAGAATATAAATCTTTTGATCAACGTACCTAAGCACTTGCCAACTGAGATTGGAAGAGTGCCCACATATAATTATATAAACGAGGAAAATACCTGTACGTTAAACATATACGAGTAGATATCGTATATATAATATATAGCGGACAGAACTGAATTCCTGTGCCTTAACTTCAGAGTTAATTCCAAATGAAACTAAAAGCTATGTAATTAATAAATCAAATAGTTAGTATATTTTTGATCTATGTTTTAGCACTTGACGTGCTCAGCTACTTTAAAGAACAAATTATTTGTGAATGTGGAAAAAGAAAACTGTTCTGTGCGGGGGATCCCACTAGTTCTAGTTCCATTTTTTACATTCACAAATAAGTTGTTCTTACAAATAGTATAAATAATGCTTTTTAAAGTATAAATTATTTGTGCATAAGGAAAAGGAGATTTTTACTACTAAAAAGTTCGTTTCCCGCTCCTACGAGCGGGAAACGAACCCGCGTATTTTGTGAAGTGC
This sequence comes from Leucoma salicis, assembly GCA_948253155.1. Taxonomy (NCBI): domain Eukaryota; kingdom Metazoa; phylum Arthropoda; class Insecta; order Lepidoptera; family Erebidae; genus Leucoma; species Leucoma salicis. Next base: position 2,012,532 of record OX411820.1, on the reverse strand, counting down.
TCTAAGCCACTGAGCTATCCTACCGATCTTTCGATCATCCCAATCTCCTTATCACATTTATCTTCCGACCAACGTCATCTATCGGCAAGCATTTACATGTTTCCCGCTCCTACTAAAAATATCTTTTTCCTTATTCACAAATAATTTATACTTTAAAAAGTAGCGGAGCATGTCAATTGCTAAAAAATATAGATCTAAAATAAATAATGCTTTTAGCTTTTCAGTTCAAGCTCCACTTTCGCAAGAAGCAAAAAAGCTGTAGGTATAGATTTAAAATGCTATCGGCGCTTTCATGCAAATTTCACAGTCATTTGACAATACCTCTGCATCAACCCATTAACCCATTAGGCTGGCATAATCATCTAGTGCTGACTGAAGCCTCGATCAAAAATCAGAAAAAATAAAACCCCCCAGAGGCCATTTCCGTTTTTGTGGTATTGTTGGTTAAGGCGGGCCGCAGAATGCTCTTTCGGGTATAAGCCATCCCAAACCAAACATGGCTTTTGCGTTTAATTTTTCTGTCGAGAGATCTGAAGATCTGATCTGATCTATCTACCTACCAAATGATATGGTCTCAAATTTTCACATTTATGTCCGAGTTGAGTATTAGAGTGTTGGCCTGTCTTTTTCGTATCTGTTGAGCAACCATTTAGTGTCTCGTTTGTTATAAGTAAAAAGAGCCGTCCTGTCCTATTCACATGTTTTGAACTTAATATTGGATTCTGGCTGTTCATCAATGGCTTAGCTGTGCTAGTTTTATATAAATTCAAATATATCTTTATTTCATGGGCTTATTTATAATATAGCATTTAAAATCGTCAACGTTACTAATAACTAACACGAGCGCTTGAGGCAAGTGCATCTGCAACATCGCAATTGCATTCGCCACAAGCGACTGCATTCCGTAGTGTAAGGCTTTTCATGAGAAGAACCCGGCAAGAAAATCATGAGCTACTTTCTAAATCTACAAATTTCTAGCATTGTTTAAATTTATATACTTAACCAATGTAGGTGCGCTAACCAAGAACATAAATATTATGGAAAAAAGACAAAAAGTAATAAAATAAAATGGGGTATGTGCTCATTTAAAAAAAGTTAGTCTCCACAATCGTTGATTACAAGTTACCCTCAGTAAGCTAATCTACCAGAATATTTTATACTAGTGTTTTTACAGTCGTTTTAGCTGCGTATACTCGTAGTACCTACTATATTTTTTGCCAATAGAAAATATTATTTAGAAATTTTTATATATATTTTTAGCATTTGACATGCTTAGCCATATACATTAAACACAAAGTAGAAAATGTGAAATCGAAATAACAGCCACGAGCAGGATTTGAACCTGCATCTCCTGGATACCGTCTAGATGCTTTGCCAATTCAGCCATCGTGACTACTGCTCTCGACTGCTAATCTCGATAACACATTCATACTTAACGTCATGGGTGACGCCTGCACCATCTGTCGGAAGTATTTACATACATTATACCAACCAGTTAAACTTAAATTTACAGTTAAGATTTTTAATAAATTGTCTAATAATGACGCAGCCCTATAAATATTTAGAAATTTGTATATATATTTTTAGCATTTGACATGCTTAGCAACATACATTAAACACTAAGTGGAAAATGTGGAATCGAAACTAATAGTCATGAGCAGGATTTGAACCTGCATTTCCTGGATACTGTCCAGATGCTTTGCCAATTCAGCCATCGTGACCAACTGCTCCACATTGTCGGTAATTACACAGCCCCTAAAAGTTATAGCGATATTTCAAAAAGCTTATTATTATTTCAAATAAAGAAACTATAAAATACAATAAATTATAATCTAACTAAGCTGTGATTTATGTGAGATAAGAGAACGTGTAACATTCAAACAAATATATAAAAAACAATAAAACAGACTAAAGAGAAATGGACCGAAGAGTGATGGATTGTGTGTATATAATGTGTATATTCTTTAGTATTTTTATTGCCTACTGCAGATGAACTAGCGGCCCACCTGATGGTAAGTGGTAGGGGTGGCTCATAGATTTAGAAATTCCAGAAGCTCAACCATACCGCTTTCTTCCGGAAAGATTACGCTCTCCTTAAACCTTGATTAAAGGACACGCGAGAGCGCTCCGAAAAAACTGCGACCGGTAGTTCTTTTCAAAGCACTTATAGTTCTGGACGATATGGTTTTCAGGTGGTGCTTCTGCGACAATTGGTAAAATTATAAAATAATGATGCTCGTATTTAATCAAAGAATTCCCTTTTCTTTTTTTTGTTTAGGCGGGAAAAAATGTACCTAACCGCACACCCCGTTGTTCGGGGCAACAAACAGGGTAGTGTGGGGCCCTCACCCACTAAATAAACCCGCCGTGTGCCGTCTCTCCGCCTTTATTGGCGGACCACTGGAACTATGTTACATTCCTTCGGTGGTAATCAATCAATCAATCAAAGAATTCCCTGGAGCACTCTGCCTGTCGGAACCTTTTGGCTACTAGGCTCTCAATGCTAGGTAATAATTTATCTTAGTACAGCATACTCTAGCATTTCATCATCACAGATAGAAATGAAACTTCGTGACGTTAGCTAATTAGCAAATATTTGAGTCATAAATCGCTCATACAAAACATAGCGGTGTTCGACCTCGTCGTCCTTATACACAAACAACACATTTTCTCCCAAATGCACAGCGAAAATAACTTTTACTGCCGACACGATCAGATCGATTGCAGGCGGACATTGATGATGGTATATAGGAATTATATATTTTGAGATCTTTAGTGGTACTTGCCATCAAAGCAGTCCTGAGGGTAGGCGTCAGGGAGACTATTAAAACATACATAAAACTTGCAAGTCAAAGATACTTTTGTGCGATCTTTGAACGTAGCGTGATGTTAAATATAACAGTTTAAAAAAGCTACCAAATGCAAAAATAAACAAAAAACAAAAATTTTTATACTGCATGGGTGGCGAACAAGCATACAGCCCACCTGATGGTAAGAAGTTACCGTAGCCTCTTTAGACGCTAGCAACACCAGAGGTATCACTCGCGCGTCGCCATGTCCATGGAAAGGGATAGGAGGTGGATAGGAAGGATAAAAGGAAAGGATAGGAGGAAGAGGATAGAGAGGGGGTTTGGGCCTCTGGTGCTCTCACTCACCATACGAAACACAACGGTAGGCGTAACTACCGTTGTTACACGCTGATCTTATGTGAGAGGGTGGTACTTCACCGATCGTGCTAGGATAAGCAAGGCTCTACCACTAGAGATAAATTAATATTCTATAATTTGTTTAGTAGTTTCAGAGTTTAAGGCGTTAAAATAAAAAAAAAACACACGTTTCAGCTTTATTATGTTAATATGCGTCCGTATTTACAACAACATAATTGGTCACATGAAAGCTTTGAATTCTAGACCATTTAACAAAAAGCTATACAAATGATAGTATTGCAAAATAGCTGTTATCCAATTATGCATACTATGTTTTTTTTATACAACATGGGTGGTAAATATGCACACGGCACACCTGATGGTAAGCGGTAACCATAGCCCATAGACGCCAGTAACACCAGAGGCATCACTCGCACGTCGTCATCTTCAAGGATGGAGGGATAGCAGGGGGAGCGGAAGGATAGTAAGGAAAATATAGAATGCATACTAAGGAGAGGATAGGAGGGATAATAAGAAGAGTTTAGGGAGGGGATTTGATCCTCTGGATGTAGTCATATGGAAACATGTATGATCTCTATATACATATATGTAACATCTTTATATACCATATTTTATATAATAAATGATATTCTATTTTGTAGACTTATATAAGCTATCTACATAATACGAGTATATAGTATCCTTGCTTGTATTGAGCTTGCAAACTATCTTGGGAGATATTTGAAGTACGCAAAGTGCACAGCGTGTGTTGATCTCCGAACGAAAATAGATAAATACTTTTCCTCCTGACATAGTACGCTCTGTACGCTAGACACTACATTATAGTACCCAAGTTTGACTGACTGCTACCAGATGCAATTTCAGATGCTTCAGACATTCATAGCTTTTTTTAATGCCAACGTTGGTGGAAGACCAAGCGGCCCACCTAATGGTAAGTGGTAAATTTTATGTTGAGGTTTTATTATAAGATACTGACGGACCTCGTGGCGTAGTCAGTAGTGTAACCAACTTTCGTGCACGAGGTCGTGGATTCGATTCCCACTCAGGACAATTATTTGTGTGACGAACACAGATATTTGTACTGCGTCTGGGTGTTTTCTATCTATTATATGTATTATTTACAAAAAAAAAAAAAATATATGTATACTTTACCCTGTTTGTTGCCCCGAACGACAGGTGTGCGGTTAGGAACATTCTTTCCCACCTTAACAAAAAAAAAGCTATCACTGCAAATGAACTGTGAAAACTCTCCGGCTGTACAAGAACTAATACTAGCTACTGCCTTGGTGGTCTAGCAGTAGTATATACGACTGGTGACCCTAACGTCTTTGGTTTGAATCCAAGGTCGTGCCAGCAAAAAATTGACCTCAATAGCAGCCCGGAATTAGGAAGTTGGCAGTGTTTTGTCCCGTGCCTCGGAAACGCACGTAAAGCTGTTGGCTCTGCGCATCTCTCTCCGGTTGCGTAAAAAACGATTGGACTATGAAAGTGAGAGAAAAGAGAGAGTGCACTTATGTTTACGCACACACCCGTGCACTATAATATCTCCTGCGTAGTTGGCTAGTGTCGGGTGACACTGGCCGATATCGGTCTGGAGATCATCACTAGATATAACGAACGCAACAAGTATCACATACTGCTATTTTAAGCGAAATAGCATATATGCAATAGTGGCCGATGGCATACATTAGACGCAGATGCAAAATCTCAGCCCGATCATTAAAACAGGCGTAATAAAGCTGTTCCGAAAGAAACTATGCAATCCAGCAGCAATATTTTGAGTTATGCGTAGAAATATAAAACATTGTGGTGACTTATTTTTTGTAACACTTGAAATGTCTATATAAGAGTACAAATTATTATTTGTGAATTTGGAAAAAGAGACCTTTAGTACGAGCGGGAAACGAACCTGCGTCCCTTCCTATCCGGGAAGTGCTCTAATCCACTGAGCTACCCTACTATCTTGCGTTCATACCCAATTTCCTCATCACATTTGTCTTAACGACTAACGCCATCTATTGGAACGCATTTACACGCATTAATCCAATATAGTAAGTTTAATTTTACAATTAAAATTCATACTATTTGATGGCGTGATTTTTTTAAACATTTATATTTTTAGCGCTTAAAATGCTCAGCTACTTTTAGAGTACAAATTATTATTTGTGAATGAGGAAAAAGAGAACTTTAGTACGAGCGGGAAACGAGCATGACAAGTGCTAAAATATAGATCAAAATGTCTATATAATAATATTTAAGTATATACAAGCTTCTGCCCGCGACTTTATTTGCGTGGGCTTAAAAAAATATATCTAGTCGTTTACGTGTATTCAACAGGAGATTAAGTTTATGGTGATGATAAATATAGTTTAAAAAAAACTAAAAAAACACGCTTCTATAGCGCATCACTAAAAAGTGAAAAATAATTGTTAATAAAGGTAGAAAAATAATAATGAACAAAAAATATTGTGAAAAAAGCGTGGGTGCTCGATATGTACTTATAAGAAAAAGATGGCACAAAGCTGCTATAAAAGCGTGTTTTTTAGTTTTATAACCATTTCTACTTCACTTTTTAGGGACATTGATTGTTAAAAAAGTGTGTGTGTACTTATGTACACGCGTTAGAAGTTATACTTCTTTGGTGTAACAAGATAATAATCTTCAATCAAAAATTTTATCTTTCGCCTTATTCTACGTTTGTAGAAAAAACGACACTAACAACAGAAAAAAGATATTTAATACATTGAAAGTTTTATTATAACGCATTATCTAGTTAAATAAAGTTTATTTAAATATCACAAAAAACTAAAATGTGACTATAGCTAACTTCAGGGTGTCTAACTTCATGGTGTCGGTTTTTCGTGACGGTGTGCGCGCGCATCGTAAAAATGTACTCTCATCATTTTTCCCTAACGCGCCAAAAGAAGTATAACTTCAAAAAAAATAATCCTGGCAATCCTGATCAGGATAATAAGACAAATTTATCAAATTATTGTATTGTCACCGGTTATTGATAAGTATCCATCCATCCATCAGCCCTTCATCGTCCACTGCTGGATATAGGCCTCCCCAAGAGAACGCCACAGCGAACGGTCCTGTGCCGCCTGCATCCAACGACTGCCCGCGACTTTGTCCAGGTCATCGGTCCACCTGGTGGAAGGCCGTCCTACACTGCGCCGTCCGTTACGCGGTCGCCACTCGAGAACCTTTCTTCCCCAACGGTTGTCGGTTCGTCGAGCAATGTGGCCTGCCCATTGCCACTTCAGCATGCTGACCCGGCGGCCTATGTCGGTCACTCCCGTTCTCCTACGGATTTCCGTATTACGGATCTTATCACGTAGAGAGATCCCAAGCATAGCCCGCTCCATAGCACGCTGAGCGACTTTAAGCATTGATTTTTTTTTTTTTACTACTTGTATTGGCAGACGAGCCACGGCCCATCTGATGTTAAATGGTAACCGTCGCCCATGGACTCAACTATACCAAGAGTATTGTCAAGCCGCTGCTCACCAATTCATTTCACAGATGAAATGAAATATAAACGGCTATCTCCTGCTACTGCCAAAACGCAACGATGTGCTTCATGGCCGGTCACACGGGAGATGGTGGTACCAACCCGCTCGGGCCCGATACCAAGTGAGTACTCCCACTTGGTACCCAGCCCTACCACCAGTCATGCAATGGATGATAATTGCTTAGTCGCCTCATACGACACCCGTAGGAAAGAATGGGGTGGTGACACTTGTATTCTTAATCCGTCACAACACGGAGTGAGATATAAGGCCAACATTCAGAGACCACGCCTCTGTGCCATAAGTCATCACTGGTAACACACACTGGTCATAGACCTTCGTCTTCAGACACTGTGGAATATTGGACAAGAAGATCTCCCTCAGCTTCCCTGATAAGTTTGCAAAGTATAAATTAAATCTGTCCGTTCAAAAAATTGAGTTCAAGAAGTTCAGAAGTCGGTTACAAACATACAAACATACAGGTGAAGCTAATATAAAGCGTGTAAACAATATTCTTTTAGAAATTTCGTTACTTTCATTCAGTCGTTAGAGATATAAACCAAAAATAGCTATCTTACTAGAGTTATAAATTTTTGGTAGGTATCAACATATAATATAAATATGTTAATTAAAAGTGCAGTCTGTGTGTAGTTGGTTTACATTCAGTTGGAAAGCGTTAAACAGACATTCGCTGCAACACGCCAAGGTGATTTCGAAATCACATGCACTGCTAATGTAAACCATTGCTAAATAAAACAAACATTAGCAGTTTACGGACAACCAATATAACTAATGACTCCATATTATATGAATATAGGATGCATGATGCGAGGGCATGGAACTTTAATGACGGAAGATTATAGATTTTAGAGGACGAATACGTAGAATAATATTATTATTAATAACTTTATGATCATTTTTCATTACTTACTTTATTTGTGTGGTGACGGACTAAGAATACAAGTATCACCACCCTATCCTTTCCCACGGGTGTCGTACAAGGCGACTAAGGGAAGTAATCAATTGTCACCCATTGTAATTCTGGGTACCAAGTGAGAGTACTCACTTGCTATCCGGCCCAAACGGGTCGGTACCACCATCTTCTGTGTGACCAGTCATGAAGCACGTCAGTGTTTTTGGCTGTAGCAGAAGATAGCCGTTTATTCGTTCATTTCATATCTGAGAAATGAATCAAATGAAATGATGCGCAACGTTTTGACAATACTCTCGGTACAGTTGAGTCTATGAGCGACGATTATCATTTACCACCAAGTAGGCCGTGGCTCGTCTGCCATCATTAGTAATAAAAAAAACCTATTACTTCCATAGTTAAGCATGGGTCTCAAAATTAAATTTAGACCAACTAGTCTAATGTAGGACTGAAAAGACAATAGTATCTAGTTCAATTCCCAGCCCAAGATCACAGTAATCACCTCTGATTTTTCGAGAATATGTGTGTATTTTTTTACAAATTTTCATTGCTCGGTCAAGGAAAACATCGTGAGGAAATCTGTATGCCTGAGATTGTCTCAACGGTTTGTTAAGTCTCCCATTCTGCAATGGACCAGCGTGGACTACAGCCTAAATCCCTCCTACTATGAGAGGAGACACGTGCCCAATAGTGGGATATTTTCGAAACAAAATTTATTCTAATAGACTACCATCTCGCTGGATCACTGTGGCTGGGCAGGCACAACAACTTGTCGACAAAATATCTCAGTCTTCTAAGTTTCCCAAGATTGTTTTCTTTTACTGGGCAAATACTTAAAAATCGAATAGAAATTTCAGAAACTGGCCATCGAACTCGACATCGCTTTTCAGAAATCTTCAAGCTTACCTAGTGGTAAAACTGTCACATAATCATAAGATTGATATAATTTTAGTAGTTTAAGTGCAAAAGTTTGTGAATATATTTAGAGTTTTAGATGCTTCTCAATAAATTCCGCCTAAATCATTGAACGGATTTGCATGAAAATTGACAGACGACTTTCTTTTTAGAATAATATTTTTGCCACGTACATACATGAATTGAATGTATGTCACTGTAAAAAAAAATATGGCTTAGATAAATACATGTAGTATAGCAGAATCGGCTGTGGTACATATCCATTCATCCATCAGCCTTTCATCGTCCACTGCTGGACATAGGCCTCCCCAAAATGAGGGGTTTTACCATAATCGCCACGCTTAGCAGGCGGGTTGGCGATCGCAGTGGATGTTTTTAGTACACAGGGGAATGCTGCTGCTCGGTCCCCCGGTAATCCCTTAGTCGACTTTTACGACTCCCATAGGAACAGACAGGGTGGAGCTATTCTTGGTGCCAGCCCTACACGGCAAACATAAAGTGGTACATATAAATTCGTCGAAAAACAAAACGAAATATCTCAACTTGGAACAAACTGCACAGTGTGCGAAATTTTCTTAAAATCGGTTCATTAGTTTCCAAGTTCATCGCGGAAAAATAATGTTAAACGTAATTTTATATATAAGTCAAGGTTTTTTACCCCGTATAAATGGTTTCTGTGTGATATCCTTAAACGAGTCGTCGCAGTCGGATTTGCACTCCGCGCAGATGAAGTCGTGGCTAGAAGCTAGTGGAACATATTAGTCAAAGTAATATAACATATATTTGTGATTCTTCATTCTTAATAATCCTATAAAAATGAATCCCACAATGCACAATCATTGTCCATTCCCAGAAAAGTATCCTAAGATATAAAACTCGAATTAGTATGCAGATTTTACACACAAAAGCTGTATTTTATTACTCGCTATGGATAATCTTGAACATTAAACACCCATATATTTATTATAACCATAAATCAGTCTGTGCTCCGGTGCATCAGTGAACCGCAGGCAAAGTGCACTGCACTTATATCTCAAGGAGGCTTTGTAAAAATCAACTGTATATCAACGTGATAACATTTAAACTCACAACCAAATCTAATACGGGATACGTCATTTTAGAACGAAACGCATTTTTACAAATCCTTAAAACAAAAATGAACTTTAGCATTTTAAATTTAAAATAAAATTTCGTGCAGCGATTCAGAACATCTTTAATTTTATGACCACCAACATATCAATCAAATTTCAATCCAGTTCTTTAACGCGTAACGACGGCTTTGAGTTGGATTTCCCGTGGCATTTCAGTCGTATCGCCATGAACTGGGAAAATTGACCTCAGCTGGGTCGTCCATGTAAATATTTGTACATAGGATGCTGGTGTGAACTAGTTAAAGATTAGCGAGAAAAACTCTTCGAATTTGAAACTTTATAATTTGTACTACAAAGTTTAAGACGACTTATTGGAATAACTGAGAGGGTGTTGGACTTCCTTATTCTCTTCTCGAATCTTCTTCCTTTCAAACTCCGTATCTCCTTTTTAGCTGTTATTTTTTCTCTTCCCCACCTGGCCTTTTTCTTCAGGGCTGGGAAATGTTCGATTAGTGCCTCTGTTATTGGTAGTCTTCAAGCTAGAATAACCGCGCTTATAAAAAACTGATATAAGTGTTTCTTTGGTTGTTATATTACTATTTGGTTGTTAGTAAATGGCCACCACTACTCTCGGACTCCACTATACTTTAGTATACTGTAAAGTCGCTCTTCACCATCTACATCACGGATGAGAAATGCAACGTTAGAACCAAACACAATGAAGTGCTTCATACGGGAGACAGTGGTACCATCCCACTCGGAAACGATCAAAAGTGATTATTCCCACTTGGTACCCAACCCTATCACCAGTGATAATTTCTTTTTACATTTAAACTAGTAACAATTTGGTGGTAACAATTTCATTCTTTAGCCTTCATCTCACGGATAAGAGTGGATACAAAATGGGCAAAGTTTAAATTATATATGTATATCCTGTAGACGTCAAAGGCCATTAATGATGTTAATAATCTTTCAAAACTTTATCGTTCTTGTAACCTTCAGTGCTTTATTGAATCTTGATGAAAGGAACAACGCATTTATCTCAAAGACAGTCGTAAAATTAAAATATCAAGGCTCAAATTATCTGGAGCATACCATTCTCATTACTATTATTCTCACATGGTTTATTATGTTATTTAAACAGACATTTTTTTTTGGTGACTGACGAGCCACGGCCCACCTGGTGGTAAATGATAACCGTCGCTCATGGACTCAAACTGTACCGAGAGTATTGTCAAGCCGCTGCGCACCATTCTCTGAATAGGTAGACAGAGGTGTATTACACACCCACGATTTAACAGCTATGTTTAAGTCCTACGTAATAGGGGTGAGCCTATTGACGTCTACCGGGCACATTTCCAAACCCCGGGCTGCTACTGAGAATTTAAATTTTTACGAAAAAGCTCAATAATATTGCCCGTCCCGGGGATCGAACCCGAGACCTCATGATCGGCAGTCTCACACTACCGCTGCACTACAGAGGCCGTTAATAATTCCATATTTAAAAATAAATAGAGACCAAAAATAAAATAATGGATAATGTATTCAAAATCTCCACACGTGGACTCCGAAAATACAGAAGTAAATTAATGGATACACCCAAACAAAATTTCGCATTTAGACCACATCATCAACGTACCGCACCGTTAGAGCATTGACGCACTGCAAGCGCTACATGAATCCCTTTATAGGCGTCTGTAAACCAACAGATGGCAGCGCTTTATCAAACGCAAACTAAACGCTCAAGGCGGAGCCGTTTGAGGCTTCCAAATGCATCTACGTTACGCAAATATGTTATCCACTGGTGATTATACTAAAACATTGGTGAACGAGCATACTGTCTGTTGGAAAGTGGTCGGTGTAACATCATTTCATATTAGTGAAATGAAATGGTGAGCAGCGGCTTGACAATACTCTCAGTATAGTTGAGTCAATGAGCGACGGTTACCATTTACCATCAGATGGGCTGTGGCTCGTCTGCCACTACAAGACATAAAAAAAAATACAAACCTAAATCCCACTCTGCAATATACCCAAACAAAGTAATATGCTCTGCAAAACGAAATTAATTGTTTGGGATGAGAGTACTATAGCTCTTAAAGGGGGTCTTAAAGCCCTAAGTAGATCTTTACAAGATATTAGGAATAATAATTGTCAAATGGGAGGAGTTACTGTATTGTTAGCAGGCGATTTCCGCAGACTTTACCAGTAGTGCCCAGAGAAACGCGAGAAGACGAAGCTAAAGTGTGTGTGAAGCGGTCTCATTTGTGGCCTTCAGTGACAAAACTGAGCCTTATCAAAAATATGAGAGTCCATCTGAGAGAAGATGTTACTGCCAGACAGTTCTCAGAAGTGTTGCTTAAAATAATAAATAGTGATTTCCCAGAACTGGATAATAATATTATCCTCCCTAGAGAGTTAGGTACAATTGTTTCCAATGTAGAAGAGCTTATAGCTAAAACTTACCCAAAAATTAATAATATTCACGATAAACCTGCAGAATGGTTATGCGAGCTTGCCATTCTAGCGTCAAAAAACGAACAAACATTGAGATCATTCGAAGGAGTCTAATATCAATATAAATCTGTCGACTCAGTGATAAACACCGATGATGCCATTCATTATCCGGTCGAGTTCCTGAATACACTGAAGCCTCCCTGTCTCCCAACTCACATATTAAAATTGAGAGTTAGCGCGCTAATAATTATGTTGCTGCGCGATATAAATCCACCAAAATTATGCAATGGCACCAGATTGCAATTGAAAACATTGCATCGAAATGTAATCGAGATACTGACCAGTTGTTCTCGAGGGGAGTTTGTATTTATTCCAAGGATTCCCCTAACACCATCAAATTACCCCTTCGAATTCGAGAGAGTGCAGTTTTTCATCACAGTCTGCTTCGCAATAATTATAAACAAAGTTCAAGGTCAAACTCTTAAGGGAATAGACTTGAGGGAAAGCTGCTTCTCTCACAGCCAGTTATATGTGGCATGCTCTAGAGTAGCCTGGTGATTCTAGCTCCCAAAGGAAAAACATAGTTAAAAAAAGTGTGTAGTATTTCGATTTCGTTGTAAAAAGCTTCGTGTAACTTTCACCAGATCAATTTTATTTTCTTGTTAATTTAACCCTTAAATCCCTACACGATAATAAAGATTGATAAATTTTATAAGTATTCAAACATTTGAACATAATAATTTATTAAACACAAAGTGAAAAATGTGAAATCGAAAATAACAGTCAGGAGCAGGATATTAGAGTTATTTTCGATTTCACATTTTTCACTTTGTGTTTAATGTATAGCGCTAAGCATGTCAAATGCTAAAAATATATATAAAAATATCTAAATATAATAATTTATGTTATAACAAAATTAATAACGTAAAAAAACAATTACAAATCCTATTAAAACCATTTTCGACTTCTAAGCGATCGAAGTCGCGGGCAAAAGCTAGTATAATATAACATAGCTTGTCTTTTCCTGTGTCACAAGAAAGATTTTATTATTATATAAAAAAGGCTTTTTCAATAGTAAAGATAGAACGATAAAAAAATATTTCTTAATTTTATAAAATGGAGGCTATATCACAATTAGATACAACGAGGCAACGCCAGGGTCAACAGCCCTGCGCCTAAGGCATTGACTGGCGATCGTTCACGACCGGCGGGGTTGCAAGTTCAAACCTTCAGTTGAACTATTGAAGAGCCATAAACAAGCATGTTTGGATTAATTGACTTTTTAGCTAGAGATGTAGCACTTGAAAACAATATTGGGCAATATGTATAGATACTAGCAACGCCCCGTGAAATCGTCTGCAAGGACTTCAAAATTAGGTCCAAAGCTATTTAATGTGTATCCCATTGGAAATCCTTTTTAGGATGCAAAATGTTGTATGAGTATCTAGGATATATTTAATTTATCCATATAAGTAATCCAAATCCGTTAAGACTTAGGTCTATTATGCCAAAAAATCACTAGTTAAAGCTAAGCCCATATAACATTTTTATTCCGATAAAGAATTCCTGTAGAATACAGAAAAAAACAGATTTTTTTTTGGATTTAAAATTACACGCCACAGGGACGGCTGCCCTCTAACGAGCTGAATCCCTGGTCAAAATATATGTTCAGAAATCATTACTAAAATATCGACAGGAAACCCTTTGCCCCTTTGTTTTTTTTGTTAAGGCGGGAAAAAAATATTTAACTGCACACCTCGTCGTTCGGGAAAATGAACAGAGTAATGTGGAGATAAATCGTGTGCACAAGTTAAATAAATGAAGCCGTTGGATGCGGTCGGCACAGGACCGCTCGTTGTGGCGTTCTCTTGGGGAGGCCTATGTCCAGCAGTGGACGTTGAATCTTGTGTAAAATAGCAAATAATTTTGAAAAAAAAATATACAACAACATACAGCATTGTCGTTAAGACAAATGTGTAGAGGAGATTGGGTATGGCCGAAAGGTGGTTCGATAACTCAGTGGATTAGAGCACTTCCCCGAATTGGAAGGGACGCAGGTTCGCTTCCCCCTCATATCGTTCTCTTTTCCTCATTCACAAATAATACATAACATAGCATAACGCCTGTATTCCCCGAAGGGGTAGGCAGAGGTGTATTACACACCCACGACTCGCCAGCTATGTTTAAGTCCCACATAATAGGGGGCGAGCCTATTGACGTCTACAGGGCACATTTCCAAACTCCGGGCTGCTACTGAGAATTTTTCTTTTTTTAGGAAAAAGCTCAATAACATTGCCCGATCCGGGGATCGAACCCGAGACCTCATGATTAGCAGTCGCATACACTATCGCTACCGAGGCAGTAAAAGTCAAATAATAATTTTACTTTAACATACAACAACTTTATTTTGTCCATTTGGTGACGGACTAAGAATACAACAAGTGTCACCACCCCATTCTTTCCCGCAGGTATCGTACAAGGCGATTAAGGGAAATAAGCAGTTATTATCCATTGCATTACGGGTAGCAGGGCTGGGTACCAAGTGAGAGTACTCACTTGCTATCGGGTCCGAACAAATAGGTGCCACCGTCTCCTGTGTGACCTGTCATGAAGCACGTCAGTTTGTTTTGTCTGTAACAGAAGATTTATTCTTTCATTTTTCATATCTGAGAAGTGAAATGATGCGCAGTGGCTTGACAATACTCTCGGTATAGTTGAGTTCACGAGTGATGGTTACCACTTACCGTGGGCCGTGGCTCGTCTGCAATCATAGGCAATAAAAAAATACCAACGTGATGAGATTGCAAGATCTTAACCCCCAAAAACCTTAAATTCTACTCTGCTAAACAAGCATGAGCTGTGCTGCGATTGGAATAAAATCAAGAAAACAGTGTGATTGACAAAATAATAAAACCGAAAATTTTATATTCTCTACTTCAAAGCAATTTTTGGACCGCTTGCTCGCCCGCTACCCACTAAAAAAGTCTTAACCGTACCTAACAAGAAATAAAATTAAACATCAGTCACGGATCCCTTTTAGCTGAATCCCGCTATTATGTTGTATTCTTTGAAGCAAGACCTACAATTAGCGAAAATAAATGTGAACCAATAAAGAAGGATTTAAAAACTTGGAACAAATCTAAGGAGTCCCGTATACTGCAGTTTTTTATATAAGGGCCAATGATCACGGGAACTCATCTCATGAGTTATTAGGCTACCATATAAACACTAGCATCACTAGAAAATGATGATATTAAGAATGAGAAGAATGATGATGATATTGAGAATTGCAGGGACGAACTGGATACAAGTAGCGTAAGACCGAAATAAATGGCGAAATCTTAAGGCCTACACCAAATTGGTCGAAAATGGCTAAAATAGAAAAAATAGAAATAGATAATAGATCACTTAAAGCTTTACTGGCGTGTTGAGAATCCTAGAGAAAAAGATAAGGGGTGGAAGGGAAGGATGGTAGAAAGGGTATTATAAGTTACCTAATATTATATTACCATATGCCCTGTATGTTTGTACTATTTGATAGCAAGTGGGTATATAATATACCAATTCCAGTGCCCACCTAAGCTTTTACTTGTCCTGTGTTTGACGGTCTGGAGGCACACATTGTAAACAATGGCCTCTCAGTAACAAAGGACTGACAAACCAGCGTTATTGAGTTTGATTTCCAGACTCAAGTCAAGCTTTCACACCGTGCTTGACTCTGATATTTCGATGTTATATAATTAAACACAAATTATCACGACCAAGTTAAGGAAAACCGTTTAGGAGCCTGCATTCCCATAACAAAATTTAAATCCTAGATCCAAAAATCAGTGTGGCAATAATGAGTCTTTGACATCTAAAATATTTGACAGCATTTCCTGTAAGTATATATATTTATTTTGCGTATCTCAGAAACGGCTCGAAACTATTGCATACAGATTTTGTATTTAGATAGAATTTCACATATGAAATTTATCTGTATAGGTGTGTAAAAAACATTATTTTATATGAGAAATAAACAAAATGTTTTATAATGCCATTTTAGCATACTGGTAGGTACCTCAAAGCTACGAGATGGCGTAATATATTTTATTATACGTTTTGCTTTTTACTTATGTCTAAATTAATATATTTTTCAAAAAAAAACCGAAGGTCACCTGTCACCCAGCTACTCTTAATTTTAATATGATAAATGATAACGGATCATTGGAAAAGATGTAAAATAGACTACGCTTTAGAATAAGAAGACGTTCCGACAAAGCGTTGGATTTGCATGCTCAAAAGAAGATTTTCTCTTTGTTTAAGTTAACATACCAGTGCATAGGTGACATATAAGGCTTGGTTGGTGAGAAATAAATGAATTCACAACCCGTTGACTGTGCGTCATTCCTAACAATATATTTTTTGGCCGTAACCGATTTACACATATGTAACTGCACATAACGCGATGCCTTTCGATACAGCCGTCAATAAAATAATCAAACCCTGCTGATTAACAAAACAGCTATTAAAATTGCTCTGGCTATGGCGCTACGCATCAGACAACACAGGTCAGGACTAATAGGTATATAGACATATATATATAACGAAATAATAGACATAGTGAGCTTGTAAATTGAAGGTATTTATAAAAAATAGAAAAGGAGACGATTAATATGAGGATAATTTTGTCTTGAACTTTAATATTCTACTTTCAGACACTCGTCATAAGCATTACCACATTCATTCATTGCCAGTGTGATGATGGACTAAGAATGCAATTATCACCCATTGCAGTACTGGTGGTAGGGTTGGGTGTTAAGTGGAATTCTACGATACGGCAAACCTCCTCTCCAGAAATCCGCCGCAGAATCTGGAGGTAAGGACCCTTGCGTGAAAGATTTAAAGGCATTTGGCTTTTTTTTTAAGAATTAATTGCTTGTTAGCCGATCACAGAGGAGATGGTGGTGACCAACCCGTTCGGGCCCGATAGCAAGTACTCTCACTTGGTACCCAGCCCTACCACCAGTAATGCAACGGGTGATAAATGCTTACTTCCCTTAGTCGCCTCGTACTACACCCATGGGAAAGAGTGGGGTGGTGACACTTGTATTCTTAGTCCGTCATCACACGGATAAACGGTGTTGCAAATAAGCTTAAATTTGCACCAACAAAAACTTGTGCAATGATCATTACTAAAAAAATCAAGTATGAAACCCCAAGACTGGTCATAGGCAGGGTTGACACTGCCATGTCTAAGCATAATGAAAATTTTGGGACTAATAATGGAGAGCGGGCTGACCTTCAAACTGTAAACA
Organism: Leucoma salicis; assembly: GCA_948253155.1. Classification (NCBI taxonomy): domain Eukaryota; kingdom Metazoa; phylum Arthropoda; class Insecta; order Lepidoptera; family Erebidae; genus Leucoma; species Leucoma salicis. Next base: position 1,995,162 of record OX411820.1, on the reverse strand, counting down.
TTACTGTAGAAAGGCACTGGGAATCTAAACACGTCTATCGTCAGTAGCCACGGCAAGTTGGGGTCTACATACCGAAACAATAATAATTAATTACAGAGCAACTATAGAACCTGTTAAAACTTATGCAGCAGCAAGCGTATGGGCCGCTGCAACTAATTAAATAATGATGCCGAATTTCTTAAATGTACCTAGTACAAAGCATATTTGCACAAAGTTTATAAAACTGTATCTCTCAATGCAGCACTTGTACTGGCCGGGATACTTCCCCAGGAATTACTTATTAGTGAGAACGCAGCTCTATACGAGGTCAGAAGGGGGCTATCACGGCTAGTACAAGCTGGAAGAGAAATTGAAAAACTAATTGCATACAACAGGGAGAGACCACTTCCTACAGCATCCATCCATCCATCAGCCTTTTACCGTCCACTGCTGGACATAGGCCTCCCCAAGAATGGGGGATATTGCCGTAATCGCCACGCTTGGCAGGCGGGTTGGCGATCGCAGTGGATGTTGTTAATACTCGAAGGAGTGCTGCTGCCCATTCCCCCGATATTCTCTCAGTCGGCTCTTACGACTCCCATGGGTGGAGAGGGGTGCGACAATTCTAACGCCGGCCCCACACGGCAGCACGGCTTCCTACTGCACATAGGTACAATGTGTGATATTGTGTCCAACAAAGTGACTGGTGCAGTTCAAAAATATATACTGATGGCAGCAAAATATTTAGCTATATGCCAAGCTGTAAAAACTGTGAGAAAATAAAATAAATATGTTATAAGTGACTCCAGAGCGGCGTTGGAGACAATAGCCAATAACGCCTCCCTCCACCCGTTAGCCTGCGAAGCAAGGACATAATTATATGAAATGGCATGGCTCAAAGCGCACGTGGGCCTGGAAGGCAATAAATAGGGTGGATTGCCTAGCCAAGGAGGCGGGCTTGCGAAGCCATACTAGACATCACTATGATAAATGTCCGATTTCATTCGTCAAAGGGAAAATCTGAGAGTAATCCCTTAACCATTGGAATTGGAGGTATCAGAAGGGGAGAATGTAATAGAGGTTCGTAATAAAGTTCGCCCATAAAGTTTTCATAGAAATGGAAATTCAAAATATTCTGACGCAACTCCTGACGGGACACGGTGGATTCGCCGAATACTTGCATAGATTAATGTTTAAGGAGAATCCATTGTGTATCTGCGAGTCGGAGGTACCAGAAAGCGCAAACCATATCATTTTTGGATGCCCAGGTCACCAGGTGTTAAGGCATAACTTGAAGATGGAGCTGGGGATGGGCATTAGTGTGGATGTAGCCAATGAAATAATAAATAACAAAAAGATTTTAAATAGTATTGTATTAAGGTCGCTACTAAAGTGATAAAAGGAAACGAAACTATATGAAATAACCTTTATAATAAACATAACATAATTTATAGTTAACATACCTTCCGATGCACGATGGAGGTCAGCTGTCCACAAACAAGTGTCATTGTTTGGTCACCCATCTCATTGCCAGGCACGCGAAAGTTGCTTAATTTTGGCGACCGTTCGAACTGCAAGTGCGCAACTAGGCCTTCTCATGATATAAATGCAGTTACCGTTGGTTAATTATTCCGATAATTATTTCATCGCAGGATAATAACCTATCTAGGAAATACGAATATAAGCTATTGTACTTATTATTTTATATATATCTGAAATGTTGCATTGTTTAACGATCTCACAGGCTGACAATAAAGAAAATATAATAGGTATATGGGCTACTTCCAAATCTACTCCAGACAATCTGAAATATATTGTTACAGATTCTTTTGATGATTACACGGTCTAGTGGTTCAGTCTAACCAAATAAATAAAGATTGGCAGTGTTGATACGACTGACATTATAGAGAATCTGAAATTCAGCGGTTAACATTCCGTAAAGTCAGTGATTGACGTGCGTAAAATGGATGATCGGCGTACGAGCAAAACCGCAGTCTTATGGCTTGTCGGTAAAGCTCACTCGTGCATCAGTCCAACACCGAGATTTCAACTGACGAGCCTGGCTCGTGGCTCGTGAGTATTGTTTTAATTTTACTGATTAGCTCGCTGAACCACGAAAATGAAGGTTTTCTATCGTTTCCAAAACAGCGGTATACGCATTATATATTTAAAGTGCATAATTTAATGTTGATCGGTTAAACAGTTACGGCATGAAACCGTAACAAACATTCAAACGCATTTGTAATATTAGTAAGGATGTTACGCAAAAACTTTTTATTTAGATAAATATTATATACTAGCCTATGCCCGCGGCTCCGTCGCAGCCAAAAGCTAGATTTTATGTTATATATCAGGTTCCCGATATAGTAGCTGAATAAAATGTATATATAATAGTTTTAAGTTTAACCAAGAGCCATTAAATAAAAAAACTAGACGTCGCGGGACGTCTAGTAGATGTGAAAACATCGAAATTATTTTGTAGAAATAAAATGATTATAATTTGACAAAGTACCTCGTCAAGACGAATCAAACGTGTCCAAACTCGACGGGGTTGCGTCATTTCATTATAGAATTACTGTGGCCACCTTCCAGCTTCATCATCAGCCCCTGGATACTATCTAGACACAAAGTACTCGACAAGACGAATCATACGAACCCAAACTCGATGGGGTTGCACCGTTTCATTATAGAGTTCCTATGTCCACCTTCCAGCTCCATCATCAGATCAGCTCCATGTCATCATAATATTGCATTGTTACGTGATATACAAATGCGTGTAAAATCTCAGCTCAATCAGAAACCGGGAAGTGTATCAAATTTTACTTGCAAGATTTGAACGGGATAAGTACAATAAAAGCGTCGCCATGACAACAGCCGATTTTACCCTCCCTCCGCATTAGATGTTTCACATCAAAAAGTTGCATCAACTGAACTGATTGTTCAGTAACTTTTGCATGATGCGCGAACGAATAAAGAGATAAACAGATAAACAGACAAACAGACAAAAAAATCTGAAAAAAACATTTTGTTTTCAGACACGCCTATATAGCCTAATACAATTATTTTTTCTCAAATATCTTAATAGTAGACACAGCTCTGTTACACCTTTATAATAGTATAAATAACGAAGTAATGTTGGTAAGGGTGTACGTCGAGGGTAATCTCAGAAACTACTCAAACGATTTCAGAAACATTTGAAACGGATTTTAATTAAATTATATGTATACCTCCTGTATCCTGTTAACAAATAAAGGGATTACTGTAGTAGACCCGCGAGCACAGCTAGTACATAATAATATAAACTACATCGTACTTAAGACCAATTTAAAGAAAAAAAGCACATCAAATCCAATCAGCCTCCATTGTTTTAGCTATGGAATATTTGGCGCTCAGTAAAAAAAAGTACGCTAGGCAACAGGTAATTGGTATGCTCGGTAGGTTTTTATACAGATTAATAAGAGAATTTGGTATCTACTGTTATATGAGCGCACGATAATGCGCCGGTCAAGTACCAGCAAGCACAAAGTAAAACTGCACGAAACATTCCATTACGCTTTGCAAGTGCCCATAAGTACTTAAATATAGGTTGACTAGCTGACCCGTGCCCACTTCGTTGGGCGGTTAACATTTAAAAATAACCGTCTAATAGAAATATCACTCAATAGATTACGACACGGTCGCGGTTCCATACCTATATCCTGTTCGCTCTTTAACCATTCGTCTAAATTATATACACTAACATGGAAACGTCTTTTGTTTTTTAAAAACTTGAGACGATAAATTTACTTATTTTGATAAGAATTTATAATTGTTGATAATATGACCAATAAACATGACCTACCAATTTAAATATTTTTTTTTAATATAAATAACTACTTTTTGTGACTTAAATATAAAAGTGAAGACATATGCTGTCACTGACTTTTTTGTAGGCATTATCAAGCTTTACAACTTATCTCTAGAACTCAATCATATATCTCTGAGGCAGCGCTCGTAAGAAACCTTTTCGTTCGACCGTTTTTTCTCCGACTTTGCAAATCCGACTACCACGAACAAGTCTCATAATTTTTCGGGTTAGACTATGACACTCACAAATAACGTGGGTTAATGTTGGTACAAAAAATTTCAAAATCGGTGATAAAATGTAGCAGTATTTAAGTCTAATAATTAACTATTAAATAAAAAAGTTGCATTAAAATCCGATCTGTAGTTTCATCTGTAGTGATGCGCGAACGAATAGATAGACAAACAGATAAACAGACAAAAAATCTAAAAGAAATCGTTTTGTGTTTAGACACGCCTATATAGCCTAATGCAGTATTTTTTTTTTTTGATATATCTTAATTGTACTGACAGTTCCGTTAACAGCTTTATAATAGTATAGATAAGTACAGGCAGATGCCACGTATGCTGAAGATAAAACAAAAACAGTGTGCCAAAGCTCGCACATTGGATTTTTTGTCAAACATAATCACAGAAAATCTAAAGAATTTATATGTGACTATTGCCACTTCAGAGGCATCGATGTGCAACAGATTGCACACGTAAAGATTAAAAAAGCTATAAATAGTTAAGCATTTTAATATTTATTATTATACGTACTTACAAAAGCGTTACGTCAAAATAACTTAACGCTAAGATACGCTACGAGCGAACTGAAATAAAACTAGAAGCAAAAAAATTGCGCCAACAATTTTAAATTGAAACGAAGGTTATTTGATTTTGTAGAAAAACATCAAAGATAATTTGCGTGGAAAATTGTCACAAGTAATTTGTCATCTCATCTCGACTTTTAAAGAGTTAAGCATTGATAATGTTTCCAAGAACACGACATAGGGCTTTGCGTACTACGGACAACTAAAAAAACAATTTGGATGTAAATAATTTGGCGAAGAAAGTTTTCATATATTACGTATGAACGTAATGTAATAATCAATTTTCGTATCGTTCTTGTTACTCATCCTGCGGGACCTCACGATGTTATATTTTCAAATAAACACGTATGAAAAAAATGCTGACCGCCTATCTTAGTACCTACGTAAACGATAAAGATCGCGATTTTTAGAAGAATATTTTTATATGATATCTTAGGTTATTAAGGCATAAAGAAATTCTTGATAGCGTACCTAGTATCTAAAAAAATAAAGTATGCTAGGTAACTATAGGCATAAGCGACCTGGATAAATTATTTTTGATGTGAAACATCTAATGCGGAGGGAGGGCAAATCGGCTGTTAGCGTGGCGACGCTTTTATTTTACTTGTCCCGTTCAAATCTTGCAAGTTCAATTTAAAACACACTTCCCGGTTTCCAATTGAGCTGAAATTTTACACGCATATGTATATCGCGTGACAATGCAATATTATGATGACATGGAGCTGATCTGATTATAGAGCTGGAAGGTGGACATAGGAACTCCATAATGAATCGCCACAACCCTATCGAGTTTGGACTCGTTTGATTCATCTTGACGAGTACTTTGTCTTTAGATGGTATCCAGGGTCTGATGATGGAGCTAGAGGGTGGCCATAGGAACGTCATTATAAAACGACATAACCTTATCGAGTTTGGGCTCGTATGATTCGTCTTGATGAGTACTTTGTCTCTAGATGGTATCCAGGGTCTGATGATGGAGCTGGAAGGTGGCCACAGTAACTCTGTAATGAAACGACGCAACCCCTTCGAGTTTGGAATCGTTGATTCGCCTTGACGAGTCTTTTGTCTTTAGATGGTATCCAGGGTCTGATGATGGAGCTAGAAGGTGGCCATAGGAACTTAATTATAAAACGACATAACCACATCGAGTTTGGGCTCGTATGATTCGTCTTGTTAATTACTTTGTCTCTAGATGGTATCCAGGGTCTGATGATGGAGCTGAAAGGTGGCCATAGTAAATTTGTAATGAATCGACGCAATCCCTTCGAGTTTGGAATCGTTTGATTCGTCTTGACGGGTACTCTGTCTTTAGATGGTATCCAAGGTCTGATGATGGAGCTAGAAGGCGGCCATAGGAACTCCGTTATAAAACGACATAACTCCATCTAGTTTGATGATCTCTCTTCTCACCATCATGCGCAAAACCCATCCCTATCCTCTCCTTATTGCCCTCGCTATTTTCTCCTTAGTATTCTAACTATCATGTCCTTACTATCCTTCCTGTTCACCTCCTATCCCTTTCCTTGGAGCTGACGACGCGTGAGTGATACCTCTGGTGTTGCTAGCGTCTATATGCTACGGTATCCGCTTGCCATCAGGTGGACCGTATGCTTGTTCGCGACCCATGTAGTATTAAAAGAGAAGAATCTGAAATAGATAGATGAAGTTTATAATGATCTAGTGAGCTACGTTATGGGTACAAGGATTATCTGAAAGAAAATTACAGCGGAAATAGAGGTTACGTCAATACCAATTAATTGGAATTAGGGCCGGATGTTTAATAGGTTATTTAAATGGGCATCTTCTGGCTGATAATATCGACCTATTCACTGTTAGGCAACACGTTGCGTCATAAGGCGATTAATTATGTTCATTAAGTTCTATAGAACCCTAAGGTTCAGTATTAATACTGACATTCCTTGGAATAAGCATTCGACAAAACTATGCGTAGTATCTTGTTTAGAAATTTTGTAAAAAGTATAATTAAAACAAAACTACATACTTTCTCTAGAACAAATTATTGTGTGCACAGAAACAAATAATTAGGGGGGAATCAAACCCTGAACCCTGGGGGTATTTCAATCAATTCATAAGTTACTAACCTATTAATAGAAAATAATTAAGAAATTCCTATTAAGAAAAAGAAAACCGGCTTCAAAAAACGCTCAGGAACTAAAAAGCAATAAATAATTGGTATATACATACGATCTCCGTGCTAGACACCTACTGATGTGTTTGAAGCCGGTGCCAAGTCCAAAAATAACAAAAACAATACATTTAAATACTTAAATAATATTTAAAACATTTTTGGCAACCAATTATTTATTGCTTTTTAGTTCCTAGGCGTTTTTTGAGGGCGGTTCTCTTTATAAAATACGTTAGGGTAGGTGGTACATGACGGGGAGGCCTCCCTAAAGGAAAAAAAAATTAGACTACACGAAAAAATATCATCCATGTATTTTTTAGAAACCACTGCACCGATTTCGATAAAATTTAAATGGGATAACATCGGCATAAGCTACTTCAAAAAAAAAAAAATTTGCAAATACGTCAATAAATGACGGAGTTATGCCCGAACATAGATAAAAAAATATATAAACATTCGAATTAAGAACCTACTACTTCTTTTGAAGTCGGTTAAAAAGTAAAAACGTCTAAACGAACAGAACTAGTTAAGACGAACCTAATGAGCCCAATCTTGATGGGTTTACTAATAGGCAATCCAGGATTTCGTCTCCTATCTTCGAGCTCTATCGTCAGAGTAGCTCAGTGGTACCACAACACATGGGCGTTCCAGATGTTAAGTCACAAATATGTTTGAAAGTAAAGTAAATACGCATTATGCGCCTAAAATCCCTACCGTAACTAATAAAAAGAACGGATGACCTTGAAACGCCTGAACTGATCTTCATAAATTGTAGCTAAACATCATGTCATCATTCAAACAAAAAATAAAATGCATCAAAATCGTAGTAATAGATAAAATATGTGCCAGTTTTTAAGTCTAATCAAGAGCTATCAAACAAAACGGTTTATTAAAATAACTGATTATTTAATAGAATTTGCGTGATATCTAAACGAGTAATATTATAAAAATATTTTACGTTCAGATAATCTAAAGCTACACATTTTTGTTTTAATATTTTTAATAAATGTATGTTTTGTATCAGCTATACATAGTTAAGAAGATATATTTTTTTATAACACAAAGTACTATTTCAATGAGTGTAGATATAGTATATTGTATACTATTCTAATGACTTTTATTACTTGTAAATTATAAATACTTGAATAGTACATTTTGTTTTTTTTATTTGTTTATACAATTTTAGAAAAATTAACGTCTAAGTAATACAATTAGTTATTTATCTAAACATATGCAACTAATGTAAATATCTATGAAGGCCAATTTATTGTAAGTTTCCACAGATAGGTAGTTATAATAAAAATTAAAAGTTAAACTAGCAGAGAACAACATATACATACAGTCATTAAAACAAAAGTTACATCTGCAGTAAAACATAAAACTTGACGTCGCGGGACGTCTAGCAGATGTGAAAACATCGAAATTATTTTTTAGAAATAAAATGATCATAACTTGACAAAGTATTCCCCAAGACGAATCAAACGAGTATAAACTCGATAGGATTGCGTAGTTTCATTACAGAGTTACTGTGGCCCTTCCAGCTCCATCGTCAAACCCTGGATACCATCTAGAGACAAAGTACTCATCAAGACAAATCATACGAGCCCAAGCTCGATGGAGTTATGTCGTTTTATAACGGAGTTCTTATGGCCACCTTCTAGCTCCATCATCGGACCCTCGATACCATCTAAAGACAAAGTACTCTTCCGAGCCCTAACTCGACGGGGTTGCATCATTTCATTATAGAGTTACTGTGGCCATCTTCCACCTTCATCATCAGCCGCTGGATAGCATCTAGGCACAAAGTACTCGGCAAGACGAATCATACGAGCCCAATCTTGATGGGGTTGCGCCGTTTCATTATAGAGTTCCTATGTCCACCTTCCAGCTCCATCTTCAGATCAGCTCCATGTCATCATAATATGGCATTGTCACGTGATATACACATGCGTGTAAAATTTCAGCTCAATCGGAAACCGGGAAGTGTATCAAATTTAACTTGCAAGATTTGAACGGGACAAGTGGGTACAATAAAAGCGTCGCCACGCTAACAGCCGATTTTACTCTCCCTGCGCATTAGATATTTCACATCAATATAGTACCCTAAGCGTAAAAGTACACCAATAATGAAAGAATTAATAAATATTAGTACAATTATAAAAAATCTAATTAAAATAGTAAAATACTTCGTTCTATTAATATTAATTAAATTTAACTTAGGTATATTTTAATCCAAAAAAAATCAAAGCATCAGTTAGGCAGAGGTGTATTACACACCCACGGTTCGCCAGCTATGTTTAAGTCCCACGTAATAGGGGTGAGCCTATTCCCGTCTTACCGGGCACATTTCCAAACTCCGGGATGAGAATATTTCTTTTTACGAAAAACCTGAATAATACTACCCGACCTGGGGATCGTACCAGAGACGTCATGATCAGCAGTCGCTTACACTACCGCTGCACCACAGAAGTAGTTAGAAGTAAAGCTAGCAGACTTATAATTAATTCTTGAGAAAATGCAAAGAAACGTCCAGCAAGATAAGGAAAAGCAGAATTAGATAGAGGGCCAATAAAATTACTATTACAGAGTAGTACTAAACCTACTCCTTAAAATTTGGTGCTTGAATTAAACCAGCTTCTATGTCTTTTATATCGCACATTAACTTTGAACAACTTAAAATATATCTCTAGCAGTTTTCCTAAAATATAACTCGCTAGTTGCAGCCAAAGTTCAGATTAACATGAAGTTTTAACGTACCAAGATCAAATCTTCAGCGGTATGATGTACAAAGTTAAATTATCTTACAGCTCGTGTAGTATGTTAGTCTATTTGTAAATATATCTCACAGGACTGTAAAGTATTTGTTTTTTAAAGAAAACTTCAACATTTGCTGTTGGTAAATTTAATTATTTATTAAATAGATAGGTACATACTGCGGCTATTCAATAGATAACTGAGTGTCATAGGCCCAAACAGCTCCTCCCCGTCCCCTCTCAAACTCTAATCGATTGCGCTGAGTTTGGCAACACGCGAGTAATGGCTCATGTGTGACTACGGTAACCGCTTACTAACAGGCGGATCATATTATTTTTATTTGCCACCCCTTATAATATTAAAAAAAAAGCTACATTAAGCTGTCTAGATGGTCAGGTTAATGACCTATCCTCTACAGAAAAGGCCTGTTTGTAGGCATACTATAATTAGTTTTAATCGACTCAAAAAAAAACATAGGCTGATTGCGTACAAAATTGTTCGCTCGCAAACAGATCAGTGAAGCTAAGCAATTTTAATATAAAAAACGCAACACAAGTAACAACGCGAGCTACCTGGCCATACAGTTGCCAAGCGCCATTGACCTTGCCAGGCGGGTCAAGGAAACGTGACCAGTAGTTCGCCAAGGTCACGAACAGTACCAACCGGTGCCAATAGTGTCGACCATTTGCGTACAGAGTCGACAATGTAATAGTAAAATAATACTGTTACTAACTACTCGTATTACTAAATTGAGCTAATTTTATTTAGTATTGAGAAAATTGATTTCACCACCAAACAACGTGGAACAATATTGTGTTCCACTGTTCAACAGACGTGCCGTCACGAAACGAGTGAGATTTATTCCATAGTCCCACCACGCTGATCCAGTGCGGACCAGCAGACCTGAAGAAGTAAAACATAGCAGCATAAGCATCACACCTGTATTCCCCGAGAGTAGGCAGAGGTGTATTACACACCCACGGTTCGCCAGCTATGTTTAAGTCCCACGTAATAGAGGGTAAGCCTATTGCCGTCTACCAGGCACATTATCAAACTCCGGGCTGCTACTCATAATTTTTCTTTTTGGGAAAAAGCTTAATAACACTGCCCGATCCGGGGACCGAACCTGAGACCTCATGATCAGCAGTCGCTTACACTACCACTGTACCACCGAGGCAGTAGATGAAAGAATATAAATTGAATTGTTAATGTTTGATTCTATTCTACAAACGCCTCTATAGCGAGAGACTTTACAGGCTGCCGTTTTTAGCCGCCTTTGAACTGTAACGCGGTTGTGAATGTCGTGCTTATGTCGTGTCGTGCAGTGCCAATAGATAAATATTACTAAGCAAATCTGTGCTGAAACGCACGTTATGAACAAACACACTTGTAAAATTATTACTGCGTACCCAAAGTATTCAGTTATATGATAAAGAATAGATTACTGCAGATACTATAGGCACCTTGATTGTTAAAGCTATAGGAACGAATATCCTGAAATCGTGAATTCAAATTCAATCTTCGTTCATCTACGAGTATCTTTCCAATTTTCATAATAAATTATTTTTGTCCGTGTGCTGACGGACTAAGAATACAAGTGTCACCACCCCATTCTTTTCCATGGGTGTCGTATGAGGCGACTAAGGAAAGTAAGCAATTATCATCCATTGCATGACTGGTGGCAGGGCTGGGTACCAAGTGGAAGTACTCACTTGGTATTGGGCCCGAGCGGGTTGGTACCACCATCTCCCGTGTGACCGGCCATGAAGCAAATCGTTGCGTTTTGGCTGTAGCAGGAGATAGCCGTTTATTTTTTCATTTCATATTTGTGAAATGAAATGGTGAGCAGCGGCTTGACAATAATACCGAGAGGTATAAATTGAGTCCATGAGCGACGGTTACCATTTACCAACAGGTGCCGTGGCTCATCTGCCACTAAATGCAATAAAAAAATATTCAAGTAAATAATAACTATTTATTACGATTCCTCAACTCAATGTCTTATTTAAAATAACATTAAAATACTTAATCACATTTTAATTGACATAATTATTTCCATTTTAAGCAAACATGTTAAATAATGCGTTTTTATATATGTACTTAAAATTATTCACTTCAATATAATTCAGAATACAAATATTTATAAATCGTCGATGGTTTGTAGTGTACAATGACTACACCAATATCGTCATAGATTTATGTTTTAAAAGGTCATCAATATAATTATACTAGAACGTTTAATAAGAGACAGTAAATAAATAATTTCTTTGACTATAAAATCTATTATAATTATTCCATGAAAAACAATTTACAAAAACGCAAAGCAAAGCCAACGTAGATCTTACTGATGATTAATCATTGGTGATGTGTTCGTTCCGGGAAGGCGAGACCTTGGGGGCGAGGTGAAGGCCATCGGTGCGTCGGCCGGGCGTCGAACTCGCTCCTAAATAAATATATACGAGCCGCTGAAATGACGCACAAATTGACACTGGATGCGGCAAGAGCGCAGTTTTATGATGCACGTTCGAGATATTTTTAGGAAAATTTATATAAAAGTTTAAATTGGATGTGTACTTAGGTAATAAAGATAATAATTATATTTTTCAGCAGTAGTTTTTTTAATTGCTTACGACGTACACAAAGGCGTTGTCTGACTCTGTGCAGTTTAATACCCAAATAGTAGCATACATGTATGTAGGTATAATATTATAGAGTTTCCTATGAAAAGGTCTTATTTCGTCATGGATGTTTAGGCGGATTTAATGGACAAGAAAGTTGAGAAGTAAGACAGCGCAGGTCTTCTGACCTGCTTTATGCTGAGTTGGGGTGATTTTGTAACGAGTGTCTTTGTTTTTTTTTCGTTACAATAAATATTTTCTTTCTTTCTTCTTTCTTAGACGCTGAACAAAATTCTTTTTATAAATAAATTTCAAGAGGAAATAAGCTGTGATAAAACACCATAACATCATTGATTTTTTTTGTTCCAAAGTGAGAAATTAGCCATTTTGAAAGGACACTCCTCTTCATTACCTTAAGATATAGACGACGACTCAACCCAGTCTGGGCCAAACAAAAAGGTCTCCAAACTATATCAAGGATGGTAGAGGAATATCCAAGCGTAAAGCTTCCTGGTCAATAAGTCATGGAGTAGATTTATGTCTTGGCACGTGTCTTTCATCATTTGTGCCCACGTTGCAGCGACTGGAAAGCTTTCCCTTATGTAAAAAGGCATAAAATATTTGACTGTTTTTAATACGAAATAAATTTAAATACTATGATAACTTCATTCCTGAATTTTTATTAATATTACTAGCAATCGGGACACGTGATACTATGGCTCAGTTATTGTAGGTCGTCCCACCGTAATTTTTTGGGGTGAAAGTAGTCTGTGATATTTCCTTTAGAATAGATTAAAGCTATCAAAAAAATCATGATAACAGAAAGAGCTGTATGGCGTGATAAGACACAAACAAACATTGATTTTTATATATTAGATGTTCGGATATAGGGTATTATAGACATATTTTTTCACTAAACTTTATATAAACAAATTAAACTTTATACATTTTCCTTCAAAAGTGACGAATATACAAATTTTCACCCCTAATTAACTTCTTAGAGGTAAAATTTATAAAAACGCCGATTTAAGAGTTTATTTACTTCTATCCAGAAACATGCACCTATATTAAATTCCGTACTTCTTACTTTAAAAGTGGCGAATCTCCCTTATAAAACTTTCAGCCTCTAGTTTAACGTCATAAGGTTATTTTTTTAAACGCTTCTACGTGTACATATATTTCTAACAAGAAAAAGGTAAGTATAAGAAATTTCGTGCTTCTTACTTTAAATATAATTTTTTTTAGGCGGGAACAAATTTTCCTAACCGCACACCCCGTCGTTCGGGGCAACGAACAGGCTAGTGTGGGGCCCTCACCTACTAAAGAAACGCCGTGTGTCGTCTCTCTGCCTTTATTGGCGGGCCACCGGAACTATATTATATTCCTTCAGTGGTACTTTAAATATACCTGCCATGCTACCGTTCATCCCTTACTTCTCTTAAGGATGAAATTATATTAGCCCCGTGCCTAACAATAAAATTGTAATGGGTAGTGAAAAAATTGTTAAGAAAGAGTTCAATACCAAAATTATTATAGATAATGTATCTAGCGCGTGACAGAAGTCGGACGTCGACAAAGTGCGATCACTACGCGTCAGTTCAATGCGTAATAGATCTGTGGAACGAAATAAATGGCAACTCCCGCGCATCGTTCGCGATCTATGACGGTGTAGCGCGGGCTTGTTTACCACAGCTTACATGATACCCTTTCAGTTAAGACGGAGTTACGGATTTTCAACGTGTTTTTAATCAAACGAATGATTATTTTGTAATTTTTTATTTACCTCATTTTTTTATTAGAATGTTGTTGTTGACTATATTGTTGAAAGTTGAATGGTTAGAAGGTAAAATACAAAAAAATATTGATATCGCATCGTTTGCGATATTACAGGTCTCTTAACTAATCAGAATGAAAAGATACCATGTCCATGTGATTTTCTCTATCGCATATAGCGAGGCAGATCTGCCTCCAGAATGAATGTAAGCCACAATTTCAAATATACTGACTAAATCAGGGGCAGATTTTGGAGCTGCCCACAAAATTTTATAGGTTAACAATATATCCACTTCCCCGGATTAGATGGGACGCAGCTTGGATTCCCACTCGCACTAAAGTTCTCTTTGCCCACATTTTACAAATAATTTATTGCACCATCTGCATTTTTTCATTGAAATGACAAATAAATCCTTTAGCTGGACTACCAATCTTACAATTTGATCGCACTTAAATCGTCTAACCTCGGCGGTTCTTAATCAGCCCGTGATTGCCACTGACCCGGCCGAGTAAATTGCTCAGAACATTAACTGCTCACATACAATTGTTTTCAATAATCTCCAACGATTTTAAAATTACTTCTGTAATTACATAACACTCGCTGTCAATTACAGCCACTTCAAATGTTAACTGCGTTTATATGTCAAGGGTAGATCGATGCAACGGTTAACAATAATAATTTTGGACTGCAACAAATATAGTGAAATTGAAAAAGATGAGAAAGCTGTTCTGGATGGTTTTGCGGTGGAATTCTAAGTACGACGTGTGACCGGCTATTAAACCGTAGTAACAGTCGTTCATTAATTTCCTACGTGAAATTAATTTATGAGCTGAGATATATTTATGATTCTTTTTAGCCTGAATATGCGAGTGCCACTTTTTGATTAAAACTGCGAGTGGTACTTTCTGCATGTAACGGTGAGTGGTACTTTTTGCTTGAAACTGCAAGTGGTACTTTTTGCTAAAAATTACGCGTGGTACTTTTACTTGAAATTGCAAGTGGTACTTTTTGCTATAAATTGCGCGTAGTGCTTTTTGCTTGAAACTGCAAGTGGCACTCCTTGCTTGAAACTGCAAGTGATACTTTTTGCATGAAACTGCGAGGTATAACTACCAAATAGTCTATTTAATATACTCACAGTAAAGTATTAAACTAACAATTTCAGTTTAACCTTGCATAGACGTGATCGGATTAAAGTATACATTACTAGTGCACGCTTCGAATATTGTCTGGTAATGATTGCCATTATCGTCGCGGTAAATTACTGGTAACGCACATAAAATATGTCGATAATACGTTAGGTGTAATTATTATGAGTTGTTAGTTTTTCGAGCCAATGTTTGTTCGCATATTTATAATCTATTATAATCTTAGTTTGCAGCGTAGTGAGCATTTATCAAAGTTTATATACCAAGAGTTCGCAACCAAGGGGGCACGCTCCCTAGAGGCTTGTAAAGAGATTTCAAGAGTGGTCTAATAATTGAGTAATTACAAGAAACAGAAATTAACGCATTTATTATATATATAAGCATTCGTAACGACGACGTAAGAGAGCGAGTACGTATGAAAGAGAGTATTGGTGTAAAGATGCGAAAGAGAATGCTCCGATGGTTCGGACCTATGGAAAGAATGCTGGACGAGCGACTGGTTAAGAAGATATACAATGCGAAAGTGGAAGGATGTAGGTACAGGGGGAGACCGAGACTCACCTACCTAGACCAAATCGGTCATGTATTGAAGGAAGGTGGAGTCAGGAGTCTCCGAAACCGGCGAGCGTGTATGAAGAGAGTTATGAATGTTGGGGAAGCGAGAGATGTATGCAAGAATAGAACCTCTTGGCACTCTGTTCTTTCTGCTTCCTGCAAGGAAAATGGCGTAATGATAAGTAAGTAAGTATTGTATATCATAATACCACATTAATTATTCACTAGGTCAAGTCTGTGATTCAAAACGCGACGTCGTCTTTCTACAAGATTCAATAAATCACAACAGCATAAGATGTGTTCTCCCGCGCTTCACCCCACATCACATTTATTTCCAATCACATTTATATCCATTACCAGAAAACAATTGCCTATTATACACGCTTTTGTTTAAAGTAATTTGTAATATAAAATATATGTAATATTTATAGTCCGGGGATGTTTGGCAAAATAAAAAAATAGTGTGCCTATAGCGAAGCGGTCATAACCTCGCGCGTAGCCAACTGCAGCGGAAATTAGATAACAGTGAAAGGTGATGGAAAGGGAACGGGGAAAAGAGAGGGGCAGGCCCCCAACGCTCCCATTCATCATACGAATCAGCAGGTATATCTATAGTTGCTGTACGCCAAAATTCCGTAAGAAGTACCATCCTACTTGCTGCAGCTGGCATATTCATGCCGAATCTAAGAAGGTTCTAATCATTAAAACGATATAACAACTAGCCTTGCCCGCGGCTCCACCGCATTCAGAAGCTACTGTTTAAGTTATGTCTCAGGTTCCCGATATAGTAGCGGAATATAATGAATACTAGTTTTTAAGTCTAATCAAGAGCTATCACATAAAAAGTTGCATCAAAATCCGTTCAGTAGTTTTTGCGTAACGCGCGTACACACAAAAAACTGTTCTGTAGTTTTTTTGTGAACCGCGAACAAATAAACAGACAAACCAACAACCAGACAAAATATTTAAAAATAATTGTTTAGTGTTCAGACACGCTAATATAATCCAATACAGCTATTTTTTTTTCTCAAATATCTTAAATGTACAGACACACCTCAGTTACAGCTTTATAATAGTAAAGATGAGGAAAAAGATCTAAAGTAATTTCTATTAGTTTCAATCATTATTTCAAAATAAAATCCAAACCCTTTTAGCATTACGGCCGTAATGAACAATGTCATTTTTCCCTTTTTTTTTGTTAAGGCGGGAAAAAATGTTCCTAACTGCACACCCCGTCGTTCGGGGCAACGAACAGGGTAGTGTGGGGCCCTCACCCACTAAAGAAACCCGCCGTGTGCCGTCTCTCCGCCTTTATTGGCGGGCCACCGGAACCATATTACATTCCTTTAATGGTAATGTTATTATAGCTAAATAATATTATTCTTTTAAAGTAAATAAAATTATTCAAAGGATTTTCTGGATTCTAAAACAGTACAAATATTATATCGAAACATCGCCCACATCGGTCCCTAGACGCACTTCGTCCTAGGCCCGATTCGGGGAAATCCATAAGTAAGTATGGCAGCCCTATTTCATGAAGAATTTATCAAAACATTTAAACACATGACACATCTCACGTAGGGAAATTGAAATTCCCCGAAACATATGATATTTACACGCGACAGTCTGTAGAGATTATCGTCACTCTTCCATGAACTTATTATCAAGCGTAAATTTTAGAGAATTCTGATAACACGCTTCAACTGAATAGTAAAATATGGTAACAGATTTGTAACAACAGGTCATTCCTTGGTGTCTTATGCGATTAAGGAAAATTAAACAATATCGCTAAAAGTAAAATATGTAACATAAAATATATCGCCTTTTCAGGATTAGAGACTGAAATTATTCGACGTACAGGTAACTTTTACTCAAATGTTCAAAAACTGCAATTTGGATAAAATTTGGCACACAGATAGTACCTAATTGCTCAATCTAGATTAGTGATGTAACGAATGTTCGCATTCGCATTCGCGAATATTCGCCTGTTTTCAACAATTCACATTCGCATTCGTATTCGCATGAAACTATGCGAAGGTTCTGCGAATATATTTAGTCCATTGAAAAGTTACATTTGGGGTTGCGATTTTTACAGTACGCAATTTTATGTTTTTGATGTGTAGGGGTTTAGTATAAGCGTAAGTTCAAGTTTGTAGGGTCGCCACCCTTGTCCCCCGACCGCCATCTTGGAAAAAGGGGTGCAAAGGGTTTTCACGCTGTATCTCGTAAACTAGCAAACCTACAGAAAATTCTGAAAAACATTATTTGTAGCAAATTAAATTGTCTACTTCTTTACTCTATTACTTTTTATCCTAAAATCGAAAACAAAAAAATTATAAACAAAAATAACTGAAAATTTTTAACAACTTTTCTTTTGGCTGCTATAATTTTTTTCCTGGTCATTTTACAATAAAATCACATTTGAGCAATCTTGTAGAGGGTTTTTAAACAAATAAATTCCGCTATAAATTTTTTTAATTTAATGAATTTATCTGGGTTTTACAGCGCTCCGAATTTGACAGAGTTCTTAAATACTCGTAAGAATACGATAAAAACGAACCATTAGGCTTAGTTTTGTATTAGCTCCGTACTCAGGTCACACAAAGACCCTTCAGCCCAGTCTCCTCATCAACGTGGTCGAGGGCCTATTCCCACGACGAAGGCGGAGCACACGCCCTCGGTCATGGCACCGCCAGGTAGCGACCGGGAGGCCGACCTCAGTGTACCGCCCGTCACCGCGTCGGAAATGGGGATAGCCACCCAGGTGCTGGCCCTGGCTCTGGACCACCTGGAGCCCCACCTCAGGGAACTGTCCGACACGTGCCTAGCGTCCGGACGGTTCCCTGACTGCTGAAAGGAGGGGAGGCTGGTAGTCCTGCCGAAGCCGGGGTGAATGCCGGTTTTGGTCGGGGCCTTCAGGCCCATCGTGCTGCTAGACGATTCGGGTAAGCTGCTGGAGAGGATCCTCTTTGCCCGCATCGTCCAGCACCTGCGCGACGCCGGACCGGACTTATCAGACGCCCAGTTCGGTTTACGAGCTGGTTGTTCGACGGTCGGTGTGATCATGCGCCTGAGGGCCGCGGCCGCGGCGGTCGTCGCTGGCGGTGGAGTGCTATTGGTGGTGTCGCTTGACATCGCCGTATGAGAGCCGCATAGGGGACGTTGTGAGGAAACCCATGTCGTGCGGTGTCCCACAGGGTTCGGTTCTAGGGCCACTCATGTGGGACATCGGTTACGACTAGGTGCTACATTGTCGGTTCCCACCCGGGCTGGCGGTCATCTTCTATGCGGATGACACGCTGGTCATGGTCCGGGGCGGAAACTTCGAAAAAGCGGCGTTCCCGGCCACCTTAGGGATCTCGGAGGTGGTCAGTTGGATAAGTCGGAGGCCCTACTTTTCCATGGGCCCCGACGTCGGCCACCTGCTAGCGCCTCGATCATGGTGGACGGGGTCCAAATTGAGGTGACGGCCCAGATCAAGTATCTGGGCCTGGTGCTGGACGGGCGGTGGCGCTTTCGCGAGCACTTCCGTGAACTGTCCCCAAGGATTGCACGGCTCATGCCGAATATAGGCGGACCAAACAATGCGTGCCGACGACTTTACGCAGGGGTAGTCCGGTCGATGGCGTTGTACACGCACATGTGTGGGCGGAGAACAACGAATATTTTCGAATGAACTCAATCCGACTAACTTCATTCTATCTACTTGTCAAAATGAACCTCGGCTATATTCGGTTTAAACATGGGTGACTGACAGTGACACTAGATGAGAAACGCGTATGATATTTTGCGCGCGCTTATTTGAAAATAAACATTCGCATTCGCATTCGCATTCGCGAATGTTGGAGGGAAACATTCGCATCCGCATTCGCATTCGCGAATGCTTATAAACTAACATTCGTTACATCGCTAATCTAGATCATCATAAATAGCTGCCATTTATATATAGCAACGACCTATTTACTGTTATCAACTTTCTAACTATTATAAAGCTGTAACAGAAGTTCGTCTGTACATTTAAGATATTTGAGAAAAAAAAAACTGTATTAACTACTGTTACTAACACTAAACAATTATTTTTAAATATTTTGTCTGGTTGTTGGTTTGTCTGTTTGTTTGTTCGCGGATCACGAAAAAACTACCAAACGGATTGTATGCAACTTTTTTTATTTGATATTTTTTATATTTTATCCCACTACTTTACCGGGAAGTATGTTAATATTTCTAATTTAATACTTAATTGTATCACTAGATTGCACAGTTTAATCCTGCAGCTATCCTAATTAATTTTATCCCAATTCTTTTTTGCACGCCTCATAAGCGAAGCGTTGAGGTGGGTTCTACTCCCACTTTACATGGCACAACAAAAAAATACTGAATATTTACGCTCGACGCGACACTAAAACCAGCGCCTTTCATGAGAACTACCTTTTTACGTACGCATAGCCACCGGTGGTTTTACTATCGTCAACAGAACGCCGTTCGCCCGGCCGGTACATTGTTTTTTGTTAAAAGAAAGTTCTTACCTTTGCTTGACGATCTGATGATATTTGTCAAGTATAATAACTATTTTATCCATAAAAATAATTAACCCTAAACACACGTAAATAATAACACATCAACGGAATATTTTTAGCGTCGTTTTTTTTTGCGTGGCCTTGGCTTGCGCGTGGCCCGGAACTAAGAGGTAGACTAATATAGAAGTACTTCTTAAAATTAGCGATAGATGGCGTATGAGACATGAAACCCACATTAGTACTTTTTGAAATTAGCGCTATCTATGTGATTTATTGAAAACTACTTAGTAAGACCAATACATTATTAGTTACTTATCAAATAATCAATTTTATTGTGAAAAATGAAGATTATAAGGCGTGCAGTTTTGGATTTTCCAAAGTATTTTCATTTATTTCTGGGCTCAATTCTTAAGACTACTAGGTACTTAAATAATAAAATTCATTGCCTATAGCACCATGAATCAGTATTCAATATATTTAGTGAAGCAAATCTAAACATACTAAGTGGTTATGCTCCAAATATCCAAATGCATTAGTGCGATTCAGATGCTCAAGATATCATCGAAGTCTTGATCAAAAACTATTGTAACTCGACTCATAAGGATAATGACAAAATGGCAAATGCATTGAATTAAGTGAATGCCGTTACTGTGTTTTGCGGATGAGTGGTGATTTATGTGTTTCAAATTTAAATCGAGTTACGAACTCCCCGCGAGGAATAAAACAAGTTCATTTCCTCACTGAACAAATCTGGCTATTTTCTTGCACAATTAATTTCAGCTCATTATAATTACAAAATTATTCTCTATTAAGTGTGTATATGTTATTGCACAGGAACATTTAATTTGTTCGAAATTAGAATAGTCATTATAGAGTAGGTACTAATGCAACAACCACAGACGTCTATACCTATTATCGGATGAGTAACGTTAACGAGATGCATGTGTGTCAGTTATTTCATTAATTAAAATAAATTAATGTTCAAAAACATAGGTATTTAAACTTCAGACAAGGTAAGGAGACCGCTTAGCGAACTGAAACCACCCTGTGCTGTACATGACTTTTGCACGCCTCATAAGCGAAGCGTTGAGGTGGGTACTACTCTCGCTTCACACAGAACAACTGATTTTTCAAACTTAGAATGTCTCTATTTATCAAATATTGCACTTGTAAAATAATATATACACACACATATCAAAAAAAAACACTATTTATAACACTCATGATATTTTTAATGTGATTTTTGTTATTTTTAAACTTGTTAAAAAACTGTTTAAAAAAGTTCTGTCTTGGACGCCTCTGTGTTGTAGGTAATGTATGTTAACACGATAACGACCGAAATACTTTACTAATCGAGTCTTTTTTTTTCTATTACGATTCAGTATAATTACGAATAGAGCCCTATCACTTTTCACGGTTTGATTCGATGTGGTTCAATTGTTATTAAATAAACAAAAAAATACTGAATATTTACGCTCGACTCGACAGTAAAACCCATAAATATAGTAACGTATAGATCACCTGACAGCTCGATAACGCGTAACCAATTTTGATTTGTCAATGTGTGCGTTGGATAGTGATGTAAGTTTTAAGTGTTAGACTGACAATCGATAAAATGATAAAACAAATCAGTTTCTTTTTAACGAACTCGCTCATTCAAATATTCATCTTCAACTAATGAAAAAAAACAGACATAATAAATTAAAACAATTTTGTCCGTGTGGTGACGGACTAAGAATACAAGTATCACCACCCCATTCTTTCCCATGGGTGTCGTATGAGGCGACTAAGGGAAGTAAGCAATTGTCATCCATTTGCATGACTGGTGGTAGGGCTGGGTACCAAATGGGAGTACTCACTTGGTATCGGGCCCGAGCGGGTTGGTACCACCATCTCCCGTGTGACCGGCCATGAAGCACATCGTTGCGTTTTACCATTTACCATCAGATGGGCCGTGGCTCGTCTCCCACAATACGCAATTAAAAAAAAATTAAGTTTAAAAAGTACTTCTATATCGCATTTCTTCAGTGACAATAACTGAAAAATAACTGTAGAAGCTAACGGGCCAAAGGAAACCTAATGAAAAGTCAACACGAATATATTCACAGTGGTCAGAATCATTAATTCGTTTCTCCCATCTCAACTGTCCAAAACCAAACTAGTATTTAGACATATCAAATTAGGGGGATCATTTTTAGGATCTGTTAAAATGGATTGTGAAACTATTTTTATGGTATGAAAGTTGTAAAATAAAAATGTGTTTGAATAGCTGTTAATTTCAAGTAGTTTTTGGTAATTCGTACCAAATATGTTTCTTCCAATGATCAAGACAATTATACCTTATTTTTTTCTTATTTTTTAAGGCGGGTAAAATGTTCCTAATTGCATACCCCGTCGTTCGGGGCAACAAAGAGAGTAGTGTGGGGCCTTCACCTACTAAAAAAACCCACCGAGTGCAGTCTCTCCGCCTTTATTGGTGGGCCACCGGAACCATATTACATTCCTTCAGTGGTGAAGACGATTGTGTTTGATGCCAAAACTTATGATTTTCGTAATCAGTACTGTTTGTTTACCGAATAAGACAAGTAAGGAAAAATGTATTATATATATTCTGCAATTGTATATACTGCGTCTTTGGTGCAGTGGTAGTGTGAGTGACCAGCGTGTCTTACCGCTTGTATTTTCGGACCACTAGTACTGTGTTACATTACTTCAGTGGTCCAACAGCGGCTTATCCTTTCGAGTACCCACTACTGAGCGACGCATTCGCACACCCTCCGTCGCACCTTTGCGGGAGACCTTGTGGGTAGCGAATGTTCCTCGGTCCACGCGAAGCCTCAGCTAGAGCAGCATCAGGCGCAGATATTCGCGCCTGCGCCACCTCAGTCACTGGTGGCGGTTCGGGTCAGCGGAAGAATCCTCCTCCCTAGCCCTCTCCGCCGCATTGAATACACACCTAATATCGAAAGTCAGAGGTGCATGCTTGGTCGAGAATTTTAGGTTCAAACTCTTTATTGTATTAATACATTTTAATGCTCTTGTCGAAATATATCGATGCCAAGTATATAAACCAATATCCACTTTAATTTATATTTATCGATTAATAAATACGCATGCCCGGGATATCCAATTCCGTTTACGCACAAATTATATCTAGTTGTTTAGCTACATTTATTATGAGTACGAGATTATAGTCACGTATATAGATTTCGATGATTCATTTATATCATACAACTCGAATATTTTATCTAAAAAGGTGGATGCACCTGTTACGGGCAAGTACTGTATAGGATTTTTTAACGATAGCATGTTATTTTTTCTTCAGTCGGGGAATAATGTACAACCTGTCGTTCGGGGCAACGCTCAGAGTAGTGTGGGGCCCTCACCTACTAAATAAACCAGTCCTGTGCTGTGTCTCCGCCTGTATTAGCAGACCACTGGAAATGATAGCATACTGCACTAAGAAATATTCTCTATTGCGCTATCATAGTAGTGTGTTTGTAAAGTCTACTACACAAACGCATTATCTAATTAACTATGGGTGTACATTGACACAGATTTGGATTATTAATAAGGCAAAAGTGAATATGTAAAATAATGGAATATTTGCTAATACTGCGATGTTTAGTACGTTCACTTCGGGATCGAGAGAGGTGCGCGTTTGTATCCTGTCCGCAGTTCGATATCTCTTTATAGCTTTCACAAATTGGTTTCACTGGTAAGCAGCCTAGCACATTGAGTGGCTCTACGCCGTGTGTATGCAGGCCTGAGGCTTCGACCAGGTTGCCAGCCCAATTGTTAATAGTCTATCCTATATTTTGCCATTCAATAATTTTTATACCACAACATTATCGGTTTGCTAAACAATGCGAAACGTTACTTTAAATAATAGCAGAACAAGATGAAAACCAAAACAAATGTTAACATACTTCAAATTATAAAAATAAAACTGTTTTGTTTTCGTTTTAAACGATTCTGGGAAGTTTTCTTATATTTGTAATAATAACAAAAGCGATCAATGAAAAAATAATTATATGTAAACATATTTCCTTGCCAAAAAAATGTAAATAGAAAAATAGTGTATGAATACAAATGTTAACAAACAATAGCAAAAAATAATAACTCATTGAAAAAAATAATCATATTTAGTGGACTATTTAGGGAAAAATGGGTTGGAACATGATAACTTAAATATAATAAAGTTACGTGTAAATCCACGCCCAAAGTACGACACTAAATTGTTGAAAAAAACGTGCAAATACTGATAGTCCAGGAACATGATAACTTAAATATAATAAAGTTACGTGTAAATCCACGCCCAAAGTACGACACTAAATTGTTGAAAAAAACGTGCAAATACTGATAGTCCGCAACTGTTTAAGTTACCCTTCGCGCGACCTTAAAGCGAATAAGTTCAAATGTCAGACAAAACGAACTCAAACCTACGTTTGCAATAATATCGTCACCTTTCTTGTAATATTAAGTAGGTATATTTTATCTAATAGCAGATAACTTTGTGAACTTGTCTTGTCAATAAGTACTCTTAACTTGGCATTTCTTCGTGTAGCTGACCTATATATTTAACTGTAATAATATCAATTTTATTGCACTGCACTGGAAATGCTACCTGTTTCGTAAGTGACTTTGCCATCATATAATTAAGGTACCAAAATAAACATAATCTCAGAAGAAATAAGTATCAGATTACACAAAGAATATAGTTGTTCGGAAATCAAATCTACACTAGTTTTTTTTTGTCCGTGTGGTGACGGATTAAGAATACAAGTGTCACCAACCCATTATTTCCCACGGGTGTCGTACAAGGCGACTAAGGTAAGTAAGCAATTACCACTCATTTTACTAATGGTGATAGGGCTGGGTACTAAGTGAGAGTTCTCACTTGCTATCAGGTGGGCCGTGGATAGTCTGCCATCATAAGTAATAAAAAAAAATCGACGTGAAACGACGGTATTCATCCCTACCCTATTTGTGTAGTTAAAATAAAAGTCAATGTGCAGGTGTGACTATCTGCGCCTAATGCCGTTCTGAGGCCACGGATGGATGGACCGGTGAACATGCACCAACCATCCGCAAGGCCTCCCGTGAAGATGCAACATGCTCCAGTACGCGGAAGCATAGAAAAAAATTCTATCCGAAACAAAGAGGATAGCCGAAAGGGTAAGCCGCCGGCAGACCATTGAAGTAATGTCTTATAGTTCCAGTAATCCGTCAGTATAGGCGGAGAGACAGCACACGGCGGGTGTATTTAGTGAGTGAAGGCCCTACACAACCCTGTTTATTGAAAAGGTTTTCTTCAGGCACGTTATATCT
Organism: Leucoma salicis; assembly: GCA_948253155.1. Classification (NCBI taxonomy): domain Eukaryota; kingdom Metazoa; phylum Arthropoda; class Insecta; order Lepidoptera; family Erebidae; genus Leucoma; species Leucoma salicis. The sequence goes on along the minus strand of OX411820.1, from coordinate 1,969,685 downwards.
GGTATTAACAAAAAACAAAAATGAGTCGTCACGCGACGTCTCGCAGATGTGAAAACATCGATTTTCTTTCTTTCTTAAATATTATTCTTGGTAAGCGCCCTCTCATTATCCATAGACTAATTAAAACTGTTAATGATTTATTGATTGACATTATATTACCTAGTTAGATGCTTTTGTCAACAGATGGAATAAAAAACAATTAAATAAATTGACGTGGCAACGTCGCCACGCCAAGAGCCGGTTTTACCCTCCCCCGCATTATAGATGTTTTAAAAGCAAAAAAAGGCTATCATAAAATTGTTTAGTAATATTATATAGAATCCTAGCGCACTAATATTATCTTATCGCTTTTGTTACTGTTCCTGAATCATTCATAAAGAATTTCTCTACAAGGATCCAAATGCCGTCATCACGGAAGCATTTAGGTTATCATGTGATAATTTGATGCAACATCATACTTAATCAGTGTATTATGTCGACAGATGTGCTAACAACAGCGACCAGCTAAGGTTATATGTATGTAAAATATGGTGCCATCTTTATTATACCATACTAGATTCTTTCTCTATCCACGTTGACTTCAAAATATAAATACATTGCGGCACATTATCGCTATACAAAAGAGCTAGGTATCCCATAGCAACTAAAAATTTACCAGGATGAATAGTAGCCTTCCTTTTCTGTGCTGCTATCTATATGTATACAAAATTTCATAATGATTAGTTCAGTAGTTAGGTCATGTAAGCCTAAAAAAAAGCTCACTTTTGCATTTGTAATATTAAATAATAATTTCAGCAAATAAAGGAGTTTATGCGTAGCCCTTGCTGTGCTGAGAGATGAAACGCTGAGGAGAATATGACTTTTCTTTTATTGCATGTAGTGTCAGACGGCCCATCTGATGGTAAATGGTAACCGTTGCTCATGGACTCAACTATACCGAGTGTATTATTGTCAAGCCGCTGCTCACCATTTAATTTCACAGATATGAAATGAAAGTTTGGGGGTAAGAGGAACAGGGTGTAAAGTTCCTCATCCCCCATTGAAAAGGGTGGATCCTCCGACCAGACGGGTGTTATGTCTGGTGGGCTAACTGCCCGACTGTTGTGGTCGGGTTCTTGTATTCTTTATTATTTCTTGTACATCGCTCGGATAACTTTTCATATCGCGATGTAGGATACGTCAGTTATTAGTTCGTATGTGGCGAGATAGATGTCGCTACAAAAGAATAAACGGCTATCTTCTGCTACAGCCAAAACGCAACGATGTGCTTCATAGCCGGTCACACGGGAGATGGTGGTACCAACCAGCTTGGGCCCGATACCAAGTGAGTGCTCCCACTTGGTACCCAGCCCTACCACCAGTCATGCAATGGATGATAATTGCTTACTACCCTTAGTGACACTTGTATTCTTAGTCCGTCACCATAAATCGTCTTCTCTATCTTAAGAGACCCGAGTGAGAGGGTTTCTCTGAGAAGAGACCATTTCCCAACAGTTGGACAGTAATGCGTTCTATAAAAATCATCTGACAATAACCTTTTGAAATCAAAATTTAATTATATACGTGTAGTGTAAGTTATAACCGTATCATCATTTTGCATAGCACGTGTACAATAATGATGCAACATTTCCTAAAGTTGACTAAGCCTGATATTAGACCTACTGTTTCGGTAATTTTATTCACATACGTAAATTTATCTACACAAGATATTATCACTTTATTTAACCTAAATAACTGTAATTTAAGTTATTAGTTTAAGAATTTATGTGTTTTATTTAAATTGTTAATTCGACTAAGGTGGCGAGTAAATATATGGCTCACTTGGTGGTATGTGATCGCCACAGACAAGCAACACTTGGGGAGTTACTAGCACGACCTTAGATAAAGAACCTATAGATTTACCGTGGCCATTAATGAGACAGCAATATTACACTTCAGTGTGGCTATTACGTACAATTCGCCTTAAATGTTGCAAAAATTAAATGAAGATCGCGATATAATTTTTACCACTATCTAAATAAATCAGTAATTGATTATACATTATTATTCTGATTAATATTGTGAATGCAAAATTAGGTGAGAGTTTAGAGATAATAAACTCTCACAAAATTTTAATATAACCATAATACTTTCTAATATTTACGCGAATGTTACACATTTTGAAATATAACTACGTTTACGGAATCTATCGCGTTTACTTGATTTTTATACTATCCCGACGTTTCGAATACTTTACAGCATTCATGATCACGGGTGGACTTAGATGATAGACGTCCAAGGCTAATATGTTAAATATAACAAAATTTTAATACGTTAATAAAAACAAAATTTTATAGATTAAAGAGGAGTATTATACTCATTTTAATATACTAACTTAAAGTCTCATACATTGTTAGCATAAAAAAATTTAAGTAGATAATTTCACTGTGTTTCTTAACGAATATTAGGTGAGTTAAAATAAATAAACCAAAAATTTTGTAAAATTATATATTGTGGGTAGATGAAACCGTTGAAATAACATATTAGCCTTGGACGTCTATCATCTAAGTCCACCCGTGATCATGAATGCTGTAAAGTATTCGTAACGTCGGGATAGTATAAAAGTCAACTAAACGCGGTAGATTCCGTAAATGTAGTTTTTTTCAAAATTTAATGTAACTATTTCAAAAAGATTTAATTTAATAAGTTCAACACTAAAATTCTGCAACATCACGTAGTTATTAGTAAATGTATTGTAGCGATTTCACATCGGATATTGTCATAAATAAAATGTAAAGGCGTGCAAAGGCACACTGCCTTTTACAATCTGAATCATATTTATAAAAATACTTACAGCTGGAACATTAAAAAAGAAAATCTGAAAATGGTTAAAGATGTCAAATTCCCATACATTTAAATAGTTTTCTATTAGCGTTATCGATCATAGAATGCAACTTGGCTATGCCCACTAAAGAGTCTAGTCTATGAAAGGATGGTACTATCCTGTAAGAGTTGACAAATAATTTACTGTGCTAATATTGGGCACGGCCGCCTCTTTGAGGGGCATTAAGGCCACAGTCCCACACGCTGGCCCAGTGCGTTTGACAGACCTCACAAGTTTTCAGGTCTCTCAGGAATGCAGTTTTCCTCACGGTGAGTTCAAGAACAATCATAATTTTTAAACAAAAATAACCTTTTTGAATATTCCTACTATTATAAAACTTTAACAAAGTTTTAATGTATGCATTAAATTTAATACAAAAAGTAATTCTTAAGCACATAACTATACCTTTGCACATCGGGTATCGAACCCAGACCATCAAAATAATAAGCACTTAACTAAAACTAAATCTTTAATTGGCTCAATATTCTTGATCCCCCACTATCTTATTAAATGAATTTGCAATTTAATTTACTTGCATGTTCGATTCTCATACATGACAACTGTTTGTGTGATCCACAAATGTTTATTCTGAATCTGGGTTGTTTGTGTCCGTGAAATTGTATGTTTGTAAAGTCTTCCGCAAAACAAGGATTATTCCTTAATGCAGGATGGTAAGGAGCGGGAACGTGAGGCGTTGGCCCACGCCGACTCGCTCCGCCGGCGGCGACCAGGGGGCAGGAGGCGTCGCTACGCTCACCTTCTCCCACCGCCTTGATTACGACAGGACGTGGCCGGTTGGCCATCTGCCTGGGGCGTCGGAGTAGAATGTCGAAAGACGACCCTCTGGCGCCCCGCTAACAGGCGTGGAAGGGGCCGCTGTGGTTTTAGTCGGTATTCCGGGCGCAACTAAGATCTGAGCACCCGGCGAGTCCTACATACCCCTTCGTTTGTCACTGACGGAGGGGATGCGTAAATGAGACAACAAAAAAAAAAGAAAAAAAAAAAGGATGTTAAAAAAAGAAAAAATATAGATTAATTATTGGCATTTTTTTGTGTAAATAATGATACATAAATGAGTTGCATAGTATGCTAAGTTTTGTTGTACCAAAGTACTTTTGTAGTCGACGAATAAAAACAGAGAAAAAATAAGCTGTTTCGTTCACATATAATATTATCTAACTCGATAAAAACCCTACTTCATATAGTGCTATTATATAGTAGTACTTCGTATGAGCTTCTAGTTCTGAGTGAAAGAACCTTGGCCAATAGTTTGCACAATACTTTGGAAAGTTTTCTTGAAAGCTAAGTTAAGTGCAAGTTTTTGACATCATAGTGTACTAGGTATTTTTGTCTTCGTAAAGAAAGCTTCTTACTAAAATATTGTATATATTATAAATATTGTAAATCTGAAAGTTTGTAGGTATGATTATGTGTCTAGAACTCTTTTGCCCCACACTACCCTGTTCGTTGCCCCGAACGACGGGGTGTGCGGATAGGAAATTTTTTTCCCGCCTTAACAAAAGAAAAGGTATGATTATGTGTTTTTTTAATTGTTACAAGCAAGTAAGAGCAACTACTAAAATCGACAAATTTTGCATACGCGTAGGTATAATCCCAAAAAGAAAAAAAAATGATAGGAATTTTCATCCTGAAAAAATTTATGACTCCTGTCGGATAACTACTTTGGCATAGATATTATTAATATGCCGTAGAATTACGTACCTATACCAAGTCTACGCAGACGACCTCGCGGGTAGAACCTAGCACAGGCACAAATAGTTAAGTGTGTGGATTCTTCAAAATCAATGGTTAAATCTGTCATAATCCCTCAATAGATGCAAGTGATGGTCCCACATCAATTTTAAATTAATACTGGTTCCTAGGAAACAAGTTTAAGCTTACCTAATAGATCTTATTTGCAAAAAAAAACATAACATAGTCTCACGCCTGTATCCCCGAAGGGGTAGGCAAAGGTGTATTACACGCCAACAGTTCGCCAACTGGCCACTGGAACTATGTTACGTTCCTTCGGTGGTAAAAGTACCTACCCTAAGTTACTCCATATAACATCAGCTATCTGCTTGTGAAAGTCCCGTCAAAATCACCGGAACAAACATACCGAGATACCGACAGACAGAAAAAAATATTAATCCTAATTGTTTTTTGTTGCATATGAACTTAGTAATAAGTTGTTATTTAGAAATTAATATAAATTAAACCAATTGTTTTATTTTAAATAATAAAAGGCTTTTTTATAATTTAAAACTATATACAGTTAATATGATAGACTTAATGCTAAATATGGGAATAAAATTAACATAAAAATGAATCAGCCGTTTGTGGACCAGCCTCTTGGCTGTCCGAGGTCATTGGTTATGCGTCAGTTGTCCTGTCTCGAACATGTCGGGACAGGTAGCCAATATTAGTTACAAGACACATTGTAATATGTTTTATACATAGACGTTTCTTTGGCCCAAGATAAATATGCAAAAATATAAATACATAATATATACACTTTAGTGACTAAATTTAAAGTTGATAGAGTCAACTATGAGTATAATTTCTGTCAATTAAATGGTTAGTTTCAAAGATTTTCATATTTTGAATATAGAAAAAGCAATTATAATTATCTTATAGTTTTTGTTTTTCCTTCATTTAAAGAATAATATGACTAAGTTAACAATATGACAAACGACGACACAGTAACAGCACTACCCAGTCCCAGGCCAGGATCAACCATCCCCGGCTGACAGTGTCGTTGCAGGGCACGCTCCATCAGCGATTCCGCAGTCCACACGCACGGAGTTCGCCGAAGCGCTTGCCCTGGCGACGAGTCCCGAGAAATAGTCCTGGGTCGATGTAATTGATTCTAAACGCGAGTACCTACAGGATTTAGGATAATATTAACATGTCAATTCTAAGAAACCCGCCTTCTTATTTTCTTCTGTGAATTTTTTGCGTAATTAATACATACTTTTTTTACGTGGGGAAATGGGTTACGCATACCTTTCCACAAAGGGCATGCAAAAGACTTTAAGTCGAACTCCCCTAAGGGCCTACCAACTAAAACCACCACGACGATCTAACTCACGGCGCCTTGTAAGGGACACCGGGAACGCGGGTATAGCAGCTCCAGTGTCCCCGACGCGTCTGTTCCTACCGGGACACTATTACGAGGACGGCACCGAAAGCTCTCCCTTTTTCGCCAGCAAGGACCATAAAGGCACAGGATCTGCGTCGGAACAGACCACCGTCTCCTCCTGGGGTAATTAATACATAGGTATCTTATATTAATAAATTAATAACCATGAATTTAGAGTATGAAATATTGTGTTTTTAGCATATTTCATACAAGAAAATTTGGAAAAAAACTCAAAGATTGCTAACAAAAACAAAATAAATTGTCAGCATTAGAGGCTGAAATATCAACTCAGCATAAATAAAAAACAAAATTTTTTTCTTTATCGGAGAGAAGATCTATATTCAAATGTGGAACAATAAATGATCAAAAAATAAAAGAAAATCTGTTAAACCTTAAATAATCATTTATGGTAGTCACTTTGGCTGACCAACACCTATTTAGAGAAGCGTTGTTCCCAATATGGTTGAAAATACCTGAAACATGCCAAGCCAAAGGCGCAGTATACACTACAGGAGTACGTAACAAAATTTTAGAGCGCATGAAGGACAGAAGGAAACGGTAACCGATAGCTCTTTGCCTATCCAGAATAAAACCATAACTATATCATGATAAAAACTATCTTCTAGATGTCACCTAACCACTTCATTAGAGAAGTACAATAATCCTAATAAATAGGTGTGGCAGTATTATGGGTTTGGCCTTATATCCCTCCCATTCTGGAAGAACAGAGAAGAACCTATTGCAATCCTGCTAAATTTGGTCCGATTCCCAGTGATAGACTAAAAATACATAATGTTATAGCCTATTACATCATGCGGCGATGATAATAAATCCAACTATATCAAAAAGGTAAATACCCAAAACCATTTCTTTCCTCTCCAACCAAAGTGCTTCATGTTCATTCGCCATCAATTTGCAATTTTTCTTGTGTATCATTAAAGATGTCTTCAGAAAACTAAAGTAACCGATCCATGGATTGTACTTAGTCATCTATTATATAGATGGCTAAGCTGTAGCTGTGTGGGTTCACATGGAACTACTGAGTACTAACTGTAGGTGGTAACAAAATTAACGGAATCACTAATACAAAATGCAAGAAGCCTTACCAAATATGGTGACTATGAAAAGTTTACGACCTGCCTGGATTGCTGCTGGGGTTAACGGACGAATACGCGAATGTAACATCGTAAGTTTTATTACGTATGAGTTGGATATACTATATCCTATGTTGGATATACTATATGTATAGAGTTCCTATGTCCACCTTCCAGCTCCATCATCAGATCAGCTCCATGTCATCATAATATTGCATTGTCATGCGATATACACATGCGTGTAAAATTTCAGCTCAATCAGAAACCGGGAAATGTGTCAAATTTAACTTGCAAAATTTGAACGGGACAAGTAAAATAAAAGCGTCGCCACGCTAACAGCCGATTTTACCCTCCCTCCGCATTAGATGTTTCACACCAAAATATATTAAAATTGATACTTATCCAGAGAAATAGATATTATTAAAGCTAATATTCTTATTCGAGAACGGGCAGAATAGATAGTCATGAGAGGAGTCTAAATATTAATCTGCCTCATTGTCACCTAAGAAGGTCCTAAAAACAAAAGCTTAACTCAATCACAAGTTTAAGTAAAACAAAACGAATTAAATTTCGTAAAAATATTGACCCTGTATAAGGGGCACATCACTATTATACGTATGGAAAACCCATTAAATATTCATGTCACCACTTCAGTTATAGCCTAGTACCTAGTTTTAAAATAGACCTAAAAGAAAACCTTGGTTGGTTGAAAACTGAGTCAGTTACCCGAGATTGTACATAAAATTATTAAGATAATAAGCGGATACGTACATTTTGATCACGAACCCATTGACAATGATCGGTACCGTACTATCCTAGGGCTGTAAGCATATCGATACGTGACATATCAATAAATAAATGGCATATCCATAAACTTTTCATAAATTCCTTTATTTCTCTTCAGAACCTTGAACCTTACGCCTATCATAAGGTAGCCAAACAATCCAGCCTCACAATATTCTATAGGATGATTTTGTGCGCAGGAATTATATGATTTAATACCATCAACAGCTTTCTACCATCAGATGACCAGATGATCGGCGGGCTTCGATCCTTATGTTGTGGCAATCCCATCTTTCCAAACAACACGATTTGCTTCATCGTTCATAATACGCACAGCAATGGAATGGAATAAGTTGCCAGCTTCGGTATTCCCGTCCAATTACAATATGGGTGTCTTCAAGGCTAGAGTGTAGTCACCTTGGACACCCGCGGGAAAGGATGGGGTATTCTTAGATCATCACCACACCGACAAAACATGGTGAAAACCGCAGAGAATCGTTAAATGAAGTCTGTACCGTTCATTGAAGCCCTCTTTGGTGGATCACCCATGTCCAACAGTGGACTTATAAAAAATTATGGATAGATGGATGAAGATTATCTAATTTACAGGTACTCTATATTGGGCAACACGCTACTTATTGTCTTTAAGATAAATATAAAATTTATCGATACACCATCCCAGCACTAAGCCGCAACTAACCTTTACTCAGCTGTATTTTGCTTTTGCAAGTTTAATCATGCTTCTTGGTCGGTTCGTGACGCAACGTTTCGCAACCCAAAACATTATTTTATCTTACAAATTGTATTCGTGTCGCTGTCGACTGTCGATTCGTTGTCCCCGAGCGTGTACACTATCGATAACGATAATTTATTACACTATGTGTCATCACTAATTCTCTTTATTAATTGGCATTGATTTCTGATAATCTTTTAAACATATTCGCACTTGCATTTCGTTTATATTTTGTTTATTAATTGGTTTTCAATTGTAAGTTGAAGTACAATGCAAAATTGTGACGACAAATAAGTAGGTACATTTTCTTTTGCGACGATTTTATATCTACTCATAGCCGTACTATGTTTAGTTTTAATAGCTGGTAAAAGGTTTAAATAGCTGTATTGTCCTTATTAATATACGATTTTATTCCAGTTTTCTCTTTTATAATATTCATATAATTTTGTAGACGTTTTTTATAAATTCTTTTATTCACACACACACATACACATGCCAATCGATACCAGCTCGGCTTATGAGTTAATTCATATCATCTGAAATTCATTTGTTCTTTTTCATTGATTATGGTAGCAGAGAAGCCATGACACATCTAATGGTAAGTGGTAACCGCTGTTCATGGACTCAATAACACCAAGAACTCTGCCAAACCGCTACTCACCATTTTATTTCGTGGATGAAAAATGAAAAACGTCTTTCTTAAAATTCCAGTGCTTTTTTATACACTAACGTGCATATTCTGGAAGTAACGAACTACTTTAGTGTGTCCAAAACCCAGTGATGTTTTCCAATCCATTATTTTTCCACTACTAATCATATGCGACTGCTAATCATGAGGTCTCGGGTTCGAGCCCCGGGTCAGGTAATGTTATTGAGCTTTTTCCTAAAAAGAAAAATTCTCAGTAGCAGCCCAGAGTTTGGAAATGTGCCCGGTAGACGTCAATAGGCTCGCCCCCTATTACGTGGGACTCAAACATAGCTGGCGAGTCGTGGGTGTGTAAATACACCTCTGCCTACCCCTTCGGGGAATACAGGCGTAATGCTATGTTTATTATTCCACTATTCAGCCCAGTCTTCTCTCACAACGAGAGGAGACCATGCTGGCTCGTTGTGGGCTAGAAAATCTCACAGACGTCGAGAAAACCATTCAGGCATGCAGGCTTTCCTCACGATGTTTTCCTTCACAGAGTAGAACAGTACACGCCTTCTTTTTTTTTTGTTTGTTTTTTTTGTTAAGGCGGGAAAAAATGTTCGTAACCGCGCACCCTATCGTTCGGGGCAACGACCAGGGTAGTGCGGGGCCTGCACCCACTAAAGAAACCCGCCGTTTGCCGTCTCTCCGCCTTTATTGGCAAGCCACTGTCAATAAATAATACTGTCTCACGATGTTTTCCTTCACAGAGTAGTGCAGTACACGCCTCAGACTTTGTTAAGGTTATTCGAATTTATGTATCTGTTAACTTATTTTTTTGATGTTTTCCTTCAAAGATTTTCTCGTTCGGCTTGTGAACCGGGCCAGCGTGGTTGACAACAAACTCAATCTCTGTCACTCTAAGAGGAGACCCGTACCCTATAGTTACCAGAATGGGAACGGGTCTCATTTAAAAATAAACAAACGCAATTATTGCAAAATTAATTTTAACAAAGATCAATCAATGTACTGGTCCGTACAAATTAAAAACCACTCATGCAGTTAAACCTAACTGTATAATATTACGCATGTTAAAAGAAAAACATTTGTTATTAATATCAGAAATCAAATGCAACGATGCCGTTTTACCGTTTCGTGTAAATGACGTCACACACAGGTCAATAACAGTATAGCGGGGTCGTCAACCATGTTATAAAAACCTGGTAACTCTATTGTTTTCTATTTAATTATAATACGTGCACATTATATCTGTGAATTATTTAACTTATACAAACAGAAGAGGGTAAGCCAATAGATGCGTAAGTATATTAAAATTTCTTTTATCAATAAATATCGCTCATTCCCTAATAGTTTTTACTTGTTCTCTAATACTTTGCCTTTTTGCCGTGTGGGGCCGGCTTTAGAATTGTCCCACCCCTCTCCACCCATGGGAGTCGTAAGAGCCGACTGAGGGAATACCGAGGGAGTGGGCAGCAGCACTCCTTCGAGTATTAACAACATCCACTGCGATCACCAACCCGCCTGCCAAGCGTGGCGATTACGGCACTATCCCCCATTCTTGGGGAGGCCTATGTCCAGCAGTGGACGTTAAAAGGCTAATGGATGGGTGGAATGCTTTCTAAGTAGGCATTCAAGCCCACGTTTAATTTGACAGTATGTGGTAAATGCTTAACTCTACAAAGAGCTGTACAGCCACTGCTCACAATTTCATTTCAGTACTCTGAAATAATAAGTGAATGGCTATCTCCGGCTGCAACCAAAACATATCGAGGTGTTTCGTGGTCGGTCACACAGGAGACGGAGGTACCGAGTCACTTGGACCGGATGACAAGTGAGTACCCATCCCTACCACCATAATGCAATAGGTGATAAATGCTCACTTTCCTCATACTATACCCACTGGACAGGACGAGGCGGTGAATCTTAGTCCGTCACCGTATGGATGTTTATTACTAGGAAAAATGAAATCGAACTTCCTACAATTCGTATAAACAATATCATCATCTCCCTAGACTTATCCTAAACTTTTATTAGGCTTCCAAACTGTTAAATTTTAGCTAATTCACCAGTATTTACACGGAGCGACTGTCTATCTGACCACCACGACCCAATTAAAATCCCAATTAACTAGCGACTTTAGAACAAGACCAGAGTAATATTTATTAGTCAACACCAAAACCTGTAACAATTGCCAGAATATGATTTGACAGCCGGAGTCCCCTGCTTAACATGCCTTCCGAACGACGAAGGAGGTCATAGGGGTTAGACGGAGTCTCATATCTCACAATCGACATCGTATCGTGATGACTATGATTGGGTGAGAGATCATCGTGATTGGCCAACGGATTATTGCGACATCACGCGTCGGTTTCTCTACCATTCACAAGAGAGACGATACAATGTCGATTGTGAGATATCAGATTCCGTCTAACCCCCCTGGTGTTCACAAATAAGTGCCAGCCAAATGAAAGTTGCTTAACTCTTCCGATCATTCCAACTGCAAGAGTGCACTAGGCTACGAACTTCTCTAATAAATGATAGTAGGCTTCAATTTTATAAACTTAACAAACTATTATTAATTAAGGTAATTGAACCCCCCAGACTTACTATTATATCCAACACTCAATTTCAATAACAAACTCAAAGGTTCAATATACCTACTAAGCGCAAGTGTTACTAGTCACAATATTATTATGAATCAAATAGAGCCTATATTCTATTACCATATAACAAAGTTCTTCTTAAAACCGTATCGTAATTTCAGTGACGTATGCTAACAAAAATAATTATTTTAACTTAGAATAGGTACACGACGTCACAATAAAACTGCAGTTGGAAGTGCTGTAAGAGGAAAAACCTTTTTTTAATTAACCTAACCGCACACCCTGTCGTTTGGGGAAACGAACAGAGCACTGTGGGGCTCTCACCCACTAAATAAAGCCACCGTGTACCGTCTCTCCGCCTGTACTGACAGACCACTGGAACTGTGTGACATATTACTTCAGTGATGAAGAGGGTAACCCTTTTTTTATTTTTTTTTGTTAAGGTGGGAAAAATTTTCCTGACCGCACCCCCCGTCGTTCAGGGCAACGAACAGGGTAGTGTGGGGCTCTCACCCACTAAACAAACCCGCCCTGTGCCGTCTCTGCGCCTGTGTTGACGGACCACTGGTACTGTGTTGGATTACTTAAGTAAAATGAAAGGTAAATTTATACATTTTTGATCTGTATTTTAGCACCTGACATGCTCACCTACTTTAAAGAACAAATTATTTGTGAAATGTGGAAAAAGAGAACTTTAGTGCGAGCGGGAATCGAACTTGCATCCCTTCTAATCCAGGGAAGTGCTTACGAGCACTTTGTTGGCATTAAATCATCCATCCATCCATCCATCAACCTTTCAACGTCCACTGTTGGACATAGGCCTCCCCAAGAAATGGGGGACAGTGCCGTAATCGCCACGCTTGGCAGGCAGGTTAGCAATCGCAGTGGATGTTGTTAATACTCGAGGGAGTGCTGCTGCCCACTCCCCTGTTGTCCGTCAGTCGGCTCTTACGACTCCCGTGGGTAGAGAGGGACAATTCTAAAGCCGGCCCCCCACGGCGCGTTTAAATCATCCAGTTATAGTAAACGGGACCAACGGCTTTATGTGCTTTCTTAGACGCTAGGATTAAACATCGTCAACTTTCTAACTCCGAATTGCTATTGAAAATTTCTTGCCGGATAAATTGAATAACGTGTTTGTTCGTCCAACCTTGAAATATTATAAGTGAAATAATACTTACTTACTAATATTATAAATGCGACGGTGAGTTTTTAAACCATTTTTTTGCGGAATATACGGTGGTTGGCGGATGGCTATTTTAACATAAAGATGTGCCGTAGTGTTGAATTTACATTCAGAAGTCGGGCGAAATCACGCACAGAATATAACTTAGTACAAAATTATATTCTTAAAATATATAAATCTCGGTACCTAGCCTACCTACTAATTAGAGTAAGTTATTTTTATAGTTTTTATAATAAGTTTTCAAATGTAATCAACATTTATTCTGTTCATGTTCAATTCTGTAGAATTCATGCTAAGCATTCAAAACTCACAATTAAAAATGTTCAATTCAAATTCGATCATGACGATACTAGTATTTTTCCACCATCGATTTAATTCATTCAGACCACATTTAAGTATGAAATCAATCGATGGAATCAACCCACCATTATACCTAAATGAATGATTGCTGTTATTATAACCGCGTAACTAATCGAGATTATAAGCCCGTAGACGATGTCTCGCGACTGCTCACGTAATTATAAAAAAATGCATTGTTGGTGCAACACTTTACTAAACACTAAAACTGTTTTTTAAAACAAAAGCTTTTTTTGCTTTTGTACTAAATTTTGAACTTTTTAGTGGCTCATTCGTTTATAAATAAATAATAAATATTCACAGACATTTCACACAACGTCTTGTGGTCCCAAGCTAAGCTTAACGCTTGTGCGTGTTGTGTGTTGATTACGTATATATTACATGTATTCCTTTTTTTTGTAAACAACATACATATGATAGATAGAAAACACCCAGACGCAGTACAAATATCTGTGTTGATCACACAAATAATTGTCCTGAGTGGCAATCGAACCCACGACCTCGTGCACGGAAGTCGGTTACACTACCGGCTACGCCACGAAGCCCGTCATTTATTAGTAACATTATACAATATAATCCTACTATTATTCCATATTATGGAAATTTCAGTGGCCCAAATATTTACGGACATTTCACACAACGTCCTCTGGTCCCAAACTAAGCTTAACGTTTGTGCTATGGGTACCAGATTACGGATATAATACATATATTACTTTTTTTTTGTAAATACATATTTATATATAATAGACAGAAACCACCCAGACGCAGTAAAAATATCTGTGTTCCTGAGTAAGAATCAAACGTAAGACCACGTGCACGGAAGTCCGCTACCCTACCGACTACGCCACGAGACCGATACATACATACATACAAATAAAGAGCTTCCGATTTTGAAGTCGGTTAATAAAACTGAATAGAGTTTTGCACCCAGTGATTAGTATACAATTCTTAAAAATAATAATTATTTATTTAGGGTATATATAATTTACTTCTTACAAATACTTGTTTTAAGAGGAGTAGGATATTGCTTGATCCAGTGGTCCGCTAATTCAGACAAAGGCGGGCTAATTTAGTGGGTGAGAACCCTATAGGACTCTTTTTGTTATCCTGAACGACGGTTCTCCGGTTTGGTACAATTTATCCTGCCTTAACAAAAAGATTTTTTTGTCCGTGTGGTGACGGACTAAGAATACAAGTGTCACCACCCCATTCTTTCCCATGGGTGTCCTATGAGGCTACTAAGGGAAGTAAGCAATTATCATCCATTGAATGACTGGTGGTAGGGCTGGGTACCGAGTGGGAGTACTCACTTGGTATCGGGCCCGAGCGGGGTGGTACCACCATCTCCCGTGTGACCAGCCATGAAGCACATCGTTGCGTTTTGGCTGTAGCAGGAGATAGCCGTTTATTCTTTCATTTCATATCGGTGAAATAAAATGGCGAGCAGGCTGCTTGACAATACTCTCGATATAGTTGAGTCTACCATTACCATTTACCATCAGATGGACCGAGGCTCGTCTTTTTTTTCGTTTTTTTTTTATTGCATGTAGTGGCTACATGCAATAAAAAAAAGAAAAAGTATTGTGTATTGCGTGTACCGCAGCAAGAATCGATTTTTTCCGGATTTATCCTTTTAGAGGTCTTAAAGTGATTATTTCTTCAATACTAACTATCAAAGTGACGAATGAGTATGACTGCAATATGCGTAAACCATTTCAGTATTAGTACAACATGACATCACTATCGGAGACACAAAACCTTCAAACGACAGCGTTCGTTCCCCTTTTAACCACTTCGTAAGAATAAGATAGTCCGCAACTCCAAGGTTAACATTTACTAATAAGTAATTTTACTCCAATGCGAGGTCACCAAAGGATGACACATCGCATGGCGCAGTTAAAATGCGTATTAAGAATCTGAAGATTTATTGGATAGTCTTTAAAATAATACATTTTATTAGCCTCACTATTACGTTGAATTTTAGTTTGCCCTATTTTTGTGTTAGGACACAGTAATAGTAAGCTAGTAAGCAACAAAAGTTGCAAGTTCAGCCATCGTGACAATTACTCGGTACTGCGAATTTCGATAACACATTCATTCTGCCTGCGCCATCTGTCAGAAGAGAAGGATTGAACGGAATTGGCACAGCATCTGGGAGGGTATTCTAGAAGAGTTCAAAGGCAGGTTCAAATCCTGCTCGTGACTGTTATTTGCGATTGCAAATTTTTACACTTTGTAGTAATTTATATGTAAAATACTAAAAAAATATATAAAATTTCAAAAAGTTTTCACCGCAAAACCGACCCGTGTGGTTAGTGTCAACGCCCCATTAGTCCCCGTGGGTATCGTATAAGGCGATTATGAGAAGTAACAGTTCTGTTTGCACATTGCATTACTTGCGGTAGGCTTTGGCCAAGACAAGGCAATCCCAGTAGGAGTAGGTAATAGGTAATAACTAGTTATCGGTTCCAAGCGGGTCAGTGCTGTGTGACCGAGCAACAACCTCAATAATTTTGATTATTCTTAAATGTAATAAAGAGCACATCGAATCAAAAATGTATGCAAATACGTCCGGTAGATAGCAGCACTACAAGGTAAATAAGCACGCACTCATAAGCACGTGTTTTTGATAAAGTCGATTCACAATAAGCCCTCTGTAACATTTTCAGCGACTCCGAACACGAAATTCCATTGGCGATGCAAAATTTAAGACAAACTCTTTGTTCGATGTTTTTGTCCATTATGAAATTCGCAATACACACTAGATATGATATAACTAAAAACAGCACTATATTTAATATAAATAACAGATGGAACTCAAACTCCGCGCCAAAATAGATAACAGATGTAACAATCTAACAACAACAAAAAAAGAATTTGAATTTGGAACCATAAACAAATCATCCATTCCCAATACTTTCTTGACTGAATGTATATAAGATAATAAATTGGTCGTCCTGTGACATGTCTCATATGTGCTTAAGCTGTATAATGTTTAAAATCCAATAAACAAACGGCTGTGCGCGTAGCTCCATCTAACTTGTCATACTGTTATACGTCAGCTACTCTACCACACCTACGTGAGGGTATGCAAAACTAATTTCATCGTGCATAAAACATTTTTTATAGCTTGACCACCTAGCTAGAACAGTGAACTCCTTCCTGATAGTAAATAGTGTCATTTACCACTAAAAGATATTTCTAAGTATTAGTCGCAGCTGTAAAACACATTTTAAGTAAGAAATAGAACGGATTTCTTGATGCATTCACTGGGTGCAGTGAACATAGTGTTATTCACTCGAACATCGAACTGGTGTCCTTGGCCCCAGCGAGCCTACGTGCTTTGCAAAACGTATGTTATTCTACTGAATACCCTTTTATTCGGTAGATTAAATTCAAATTTAAATTATTAGTGTGTGTAGTTATTTTCGGCAAGCTTTATACTTATATATTATTACCTATGGTGCCTCGGTGGTGCAGCGGTAGTGTGAGCGACTGCTGATCATGAAGTCTCGTCGAGCTTATTCGTAAAAAGAAAAATTCTCAGTAACACCCCGGAATTTGGAAATATGCCTGGTAGACGGTAATAGGCTCGCCCCCTATTACGTGGGACTTAAACATAGCTGGCGAACCGTGGGTGTGTAATACATTTCTGCCTACCCCTTCGGGGATACAGGCGTGGGACTATGATATTATCTTACTTATTTACTAGCGAACACGGCCACGCGTCGCTGTGGCTCATTTATTAGGCTATTCTATTGCTATTTTGGATAGGATCTGCATAAAATCTAGTGCTCACCTACAATATCAAAGTAACCTATAATGTAAATTTAAACCGTCCTGTAGTACCCAGGAGCTTGGGATGAAATATCATCTTCACCATCTTCCTAGCCTTATCTCAAACAATTTTGGTGTCAGTTACTGATCTGTTCAGCTTTAGCCGTTCTACCAGTATTTACACGGAGTGACTGCCTATCTGACCTTCACGATCCAACTAAGGGGACGATCATAGTCAGATGTTTTTTGAAGTAAATACTTCTTTACGCACACTTGACTTGGGGAGTAAGCTGCTGAATGCGTAACGTGAGCGTTACGAAAAATGCTGATCGGGCGAGGCGAGTGGAAGTTGAGAGAGAGATTATAAGTTAGTGAAGATAGAAAGAGAGAGAGTTACGTTTTGTATATTACTGTAGGGGCAAAAGAGAGAGGTGCGAGAACACATTTTCTTTATCTCTTTCTCATTATTTGTTATATAGGTATAATTTTATTTTTTTTAAGGTTTCAATATTCAATTTTGGCGAAAAACATTGCATTCAATGTTGATTACTTAAATATTTCTCAAAAATTCAACTGGCGCAACTCGGGATCGATCTTGATGTTAGTGAAGTGAAGCCAGATGTTTATGCCCCAAGGCCAACAAATCATTAGTATTGTATGTCAAATGTTAGTTAAAACATGTTCGGAAACGATAAGTAAATTGCAACGTTTTCATTGGTCATACGTCGATTGTCAAACAATTTTAAATAAAATTAACGAAATAGTTTTTTCTCATAACCGTATTCACTTGTTAATAGATATTAACATTTTTAATAATATATTTATTGTTAAGTTTTACTTCAGTCGTGTGGTCTAAAGCACACTCGTTTTTTTTTTTATTCAGGGCTCTGAATATGAAATGGATGAAATACCTGCCTGCATAAAAATTATACCTATTTGTTAAGATATTTTCGATGATAGCCTAGCGGTAATACCGAGGACTGCAAAGACAATGATATTATTTTAAATCCCCAATCCAACGATATTATGTCGGTATTTGTTTACAAATTATCACTATTCGGTGCAGGAAAACATCGTGAGGAAACCTGTATACTTCAGAGGTTTTCTAGACGGCTTGTAAAGTCTGCCAACCCACACTAGGCAAGCGTGGTGGACTACGACCCGAATTCCTCTCACTTTGAAAGGAGAACCGTGCCCAATAGTAACACAGTAATGGATTTAAAAAAAAGAAATTTTCAAAATTTTGCTGCACTGATGGGAGAGTGGTTTAGATTAGCCTCCCGCCGGAATGTTGTGGATTCGATTCCCACACAGGACCACTTTTTGTGTGATCCAAAAACGGTTGTTCGGAGTCTGGGTGTAGGTACTTAGTGTCCGTGAAATTGTATGTTTGTAAAAGTCCCCCGCGATATAAGGATTATTCCTTAGTGGGTGTAGTCTTTAAACCACTGAAGGAATATAATATGGGTCTGGTGGCCCGCCAATAAAGGCGGAGAGACGGCACACGGCGGGTTTCTTTAGTGGGTGAGGGGCGAGGGCCTCAAACTACCCTGTTCGTTGCCCCGAACGGCGGGGTGTACGGTTAGGAACATGTTTTCCAGCCTTAACAATAAAAAGGGTCTAAAAAAACGCTAGTAATGCTCTTGATGTTGCTAGCGTCTAAAAGTAACGATTACGTCATTGATGTATGTATTAAAAAGGCTGCAGTAAAGTATTATGTCCTAAGCAAACTACCTATCTTTGTATCTACAGGTACAAAAGAAGGTACTTATACGACTCAATGTACACATGATATATTATGTAAAATCGCATAAAACCAGCAGTTAGAAACTTGTTATATAACAAGCCGTTCTCATTTCAAGGTTGCGGAGATTAGGGCGGGACGAACAGACCGACAAGAATTAGAACAGGTCACGACATGTTTGTGTACTAGTACTACGAGAAACATTACAATTTACATTATACATATTGTGAATTTTAAATACATTTAATATCTACTAGCTTATACGTAGCTTCGATGCGGGCATATTATCCAAGTAAAACTACCAGGGCCCTGATTTGCTATAATTAAAGAAGCACGTTACGTGGCGAGTTGACGATGTCTACGTGGAAGTCGTCTAAAATTGTATTCACTATGCAAAGTATCAAGTGTCATAACGCGGCTAGGTCAGTTTTGAAGCTGTTCTAAACTGTCAATCTAACGTGTTTCATGCTATTTGGGAGAAACAAATAACTACGACTCATGTCTTAAATATAAACCAAACATTGTTACAAACTCTTACAAAATGTCCCAGTAATATAATATTCAATAAACTATTTCATGTACCTATGACATTATAAAATCTGTATTTAGATCAAGTATTAGACGTGTGTATAATAGTAGGCAAACTCCTCTTGTGTTCTTATAAATAAAATTGATGAAATAAAGCATGCAGAAAATTAATAATCGTTTATTTATTTGTATAAATAAGTATAACTTAATTAATACATATGAAATCTTACAAACAAAAGGTAAGCAAGTCACTGATTGGAAACATCACACAGGAAGGCACTAATACGTTCACAATAACATCTCACAACACGTCTACTAAAATTATATCCATTTTAAGAACTAAGTCCTTGTATTAAGCAATAGCCGCCGCAATTTTGCCGTTGATATCGATGAAGTATCGTACGATATGTGAATTTTGCTTTTGCATTTGTTATTATATATAATGTGATAATTCAGTTCTTGATTAATAGTTATGATAGCCTTCTAAAAACAACGTTGGCAATGCCCCGTACTTAATTCAAATAGATTATCAAAGGAAGGAGTAATGTGTATTATTGTTATAACAATACATTATTCTGTGGCGATCTTATTGATTCCGACAATGAACAGTTTTCTGAATTTTTCTTCTGTTGATAAGTTTGTAGTGTTGAGCTTATTATTTTACATATTACTTTCTTTTTTCTTGTTAGTTTGTGAAAGTAACTTACTTATATTCAATTAAATAAACAATTTTATTGATGTGTTATTATAAAGTAAAATTCACAACAATCTGCACAGACTACTAAGAGATACTACTTACTTAATACTACTTATACACTGTGACATATGACGTGACATTAAAACAATGACAGATAGATTTTAGTTTTAAAACCATCTCCTCGTACGTAGAGGTAGTACATAATTATCCAATATTTGATCATATATTTATATCAAAACAAAAACAAATTAATATTAATTGTCTATAATAGTAATTTCGATGCATAAATATCAACCAATAATGAAGTTTAGAAATTTAAAAAACGGGTTATTTTCCGATTGAAACGATTGTATGGTTTCTAGACGTACTGTGTGAAATCGAAATTTGGCATAGACAATGTATCGTGCGGTATATAGAATATTTTTTGTGTAAAATATGTCGTGGTACGTTGCGTTCTCACGTTTGAGTTACGCACTCGTTATGACGTCACTGGTGTTCGGCAAGTAATTTTACGTCTCATAGAGAATCAAGGCCCAGTACACAAGACTTTTAAAGAATTACCGCCAAAATCATTATAGTTAATTCATTGGTGAAAACTGCATACTAATCCGTTCGGTAGTTTTTGAGTTTATTGCGTTCAGATAGACATATAAATAGACGCAGTCGGGGTTTTTATTATTAAAATATTGATTTGCAATGTTGGTATGTACCTAGTGTTTTATTAAAAACCCAGTGACAATATATATAAAGAAAATGAAAACAAAAACGTTTTACTATCGATCGATTTAAGTTCATTACATAATATTGTATTCCAAGTCAAGCTCTGTCAAACCGGTAAAAACAGAATTATTATTTTAATATATTGACACGTTCAGCAATTTCAGATGTTTTTTTTTTTATTATTGCTTGTAGTGGCAGACGAGCCACGGCCCATCTGATGGTAAATGGTAACCGTCGCTCATGGACTCAACTATACCGAGAGTATTGTCAAGCCGTTGCTCACCATTTCATTTCACAGATATGAAATGAAAGAATAAACGGCTATCTACTGCTACTTTTTTTAATTATTTACGTTTCTTTTTACGTTCCCTCTCTATTCTTGATACATACTGGTGTAACGACGGGGTGTGCGGTTAGGGAATTTTTTTCCCGCCTACCCAATAAAAAAGGTATTTATATTCTAATACTTTCTCACAATCAAACACACACACACACACGTACTAACAAAACATTTAGTAATTTGCGATTACTAACTGATATTATCTTAGTACAATTAATGGTCCAACCCTTTATCCAATGTCGATAACCAAAACGATGCGTCCAAACTTACTATCAACTATCCGAAATCAACCATAACCTAAAACAACTAAGTTTAATTTCCATTGCACTGTAATATGATTCAGCAATTCTATTTGCAAAGACAGGTTTTGAACCTTATCCAAACGTTCATATAGCTCTAAATTAATTGTGTTATCATTTCTAAGCGGTAAATGTTTGCATGGTCAGTTATAACTCCTGAGGGTACAATAGGTAAGTCCGTATTAAATTTATCTTCAAAACGGGACAATTTAGGAATTTAATAAAATATTAAATGGTTTTGAGAGGTTACCCCTTCTCTAAACTAGGACAAAAAGTAGACAAATGAATATGGAAGAGTTCGTTGCAGTCAGTGTTACTAGCGGCAGAGCTTTACTAATTCCAACATTAATGGGGTGCGGCTCGATCGGAATACAACCCTTTTTTTTCTTTTTTCTTTTTGTTAAGGCGGGAAAAGATTTTCCTAGCCACACACCCCGTCTTTCGGGGCAACGGACAGGGTAGTTTGGGGCCTTTACGCACTAAAGAAACCCGCCGTGTGCCGTCTCTCCGCCTTTATTGGCGGGCAACTGGAACTATGTTACATTCCTTCGGTGGTAGGTGAATACCACCCTATCACAGAAGATCCTACTGCCCCCTTAGAATGGAAAACGAAAAGTTAGACGAACTTTCGTTTCACTTAATTGTGATTGGTCGCCTGAATCACGCGTCAAAATCTCGACTAAACAGGAATCACGCGTCGGACTGTTGATCAATCACAATGTCTTGAAAGTTCGTCTAACGTTTCGTTTTTATTCTAAGGAGGCTGTAGTGTTTTGGATGGTGAGTACCAAACCCTCTAATTCCTTATTATCCTTCCTCACATACATCTTGGCTCCTATCTCTTTGTGAGTTGGTAACGAGCGAGTGATTTCTCTAGTGTTTTTAAGTTCACAAAATTCCACTATTACAAAAATTAATAACTGTATTAAACTTTCAAACTTAGTCCAAAGTTCAATTAGCTCATACTAAAATTAGATTGCAAAGTTTCATCATGGTGAAGTTTAAAGGGGCTTAGCAGAGAACTCTTGAATGGACGCTTAACAATTCATACACCTAGGCATTGATTTTATAAGTAATTAAGGACAAATTTATGTGAGTTTTATCTTAATTTTATTTACGACAGATAATTTGTTGCTATACTTAATCCTAACTTATGGGAAACTTAATTATTAGTGCTCGCCTTATATCTAAAAAGAAAGTTGTTAAACAAAATAATTGCATTGCCATTAATAATAATTTTATTAAGTTCCGAATTTGTTCATAAAATCGTCGAAAAATATAGCTATTTATTACCAACTAGCATAGCACGCAGTTTTATCTGCCTTAACATAACTACCCCTCTTGTGCGTGATGTTATATAGCGCATATTACTATAGAATAATATAGATTTTTAATGGTTAAATAATTATTGAAATTGGTGCAGTAGTTTCAAAGTTAATTAATTACAAATAAATGTTTCCTCTTTATAATATTATTATATATTTTCACGCAAAACACGCGCTTAGTCGTGGAGTTGCGGAGAATTGCATAACAAAACAATACCATGATATAATTTAAAATATTGCACAACTATTGCACACTAGTCAAAAAGAAGTGGAATTCATGACCATCATAGTTTTAACAAGAAGCTATAACATCATAAGAACATCAATGAACAATATTTCCATTTCTACGAATCGCCCTTTTTTTCTTTTACAAAACCACAAACAATATACTTATAGTGCACGAAATAAAGTTGAAAATGAAATATATTTCTAAAAGGAAGCGCGTATTACCTGATTACCCGTTTTCAGTTGTTCTACGAAACTGCTTTTTGAAAGGATTGTGTTTCAAGAAGAGATTGAATAAAATCATTTTTAGAATATTGCTACGACATCTGTTGAAAGAATCATGTTTCATGGTTAAGGAAGTTTTAATTATGTCATGTTAATTTAAAAATAAACTTTTATGGTGACATAATAGAACTCTTTTGGTGATAAAAAAGAATATGTTTGTTTTTAAAGAACCGCTATGAGACTAAGTGTTTTTTTTAGTTTTACGAACAAGTAGATAGCGTATTATAGTCGGTAGTATTTAAAGAGACGAACGATATATCTGATTCGGTTATATTAGTTTGAAGAGATAGCCGAATATGAATGATGGCACTTACCATCCACAAATTTATATAGCATTATTCACGTGCATAAAGCCACTGCTTAAAACGAATACAATATTTCCTTTAATATATCAAATAACGTTAACAATCGCAGTCAGCAACAAAGGCCGCTGAAAGCCTTTCATCTGATACTCACACAATACGACGCCAAGTACTACAATCAAGCATTTAAAATTAAATATTCAATTACAGGCACAATACTTCCTAAGACAATTAATAGAACTTTGTCAATCAGCCGTCTCGCTCAACAAATGGGAATCTTGGTGATACGATCAGCGGGTCCACGCAATCTACAGACAAATCAACGGGTACCGCACAAATCGATTTTATATGTTAAATGTTTGGCCCAAGGTATTAAATATAATATTACCTATCTAGATTTAAAGTTTTTTTTGTATTGCTTATGGTAGTAACTGAGCCATGGCCCTCCTAGTGGTAGGTGGTTACTGCCCGACGGGGTGTACGGTTAGGTACATTTTTCCTGCCTTAACAAAACAAAAATGGTGGTTACTGCTTATGGAATATTAACAATACTGTCAAGCTACTACTCACTGTTTCATTTTACAGAAGACAAATCAATGTGAGTTTTAATTGTAATGGGAGATGAATTATTAGTCCGTGAGTTACGCCTGAATAACTGAGCTGATTTGAATGACGTTTTGATGATTAGATGATGTATTGATATACTCGTATAGAAAATATTTATTTCTAATAACAAATGTTCTCGTAGGATAACTACTTTTGTCACAAATGACCTAACAACTAAACGGGTTTTGTAAGAAATTTTGTACACAGACAAATTATTGCCTGAAAACACAGAATATTTTACCCTTATAAGGATTTTCTTTTCCTTCTGCCCGAGATTTTGTCAACTAAGTTTGGTTCCTTCTTAAAATTTCTTACCCCAGAAACCAAATATTTACATTTAATATCAAATAACTTTTATTTTATAGCGTTTATCCTATTATTTACTGATAATAATATATTTCTTGTTTTGTACCTTTGATGTACACACACTTATATATACACACTTTTGTTATTTTTTTTTAACAAGTACTATCCACATTTATAGTTAAGCTATTATTATCAGTCGTATTTCAATGGAGATTACTGTAAGTATAGTTATGCTCGCAACGTACAGTACAAATCGCTACCGCTTGTATCTTAAACCATACGCGTTTACAAGCAATAAATATTTATCGTTCTGTCAGGTTTGGGGATTAAGACGAAATCGTACAAATATTATTGCGTGCGGTCACTTTGAAGGGGATTGTTTTAAGATGTTTCAGAAGCGGTTGATGATTTCTTTTTATCTCCATCCTGGTATTAACAGTTGTGTCCGTGTGGTGGCGGACTAAGAATACAAGTGTCACCACCCCATTCTTTGCCGCGGGTGTCGTACGAGGCGACTAAGGGTAGTAAGCAGTTATCACCCATTGCATTATTGGTGGTAGGGCTGGGTACCAAGTGGGAGTACTCGCTTGCTATCGGGTCTGAACGTGTTGGTACCACCATCTGCCGTGTGACCGCCCATGAAGCACATCAGTGTGCTTTTTAATTACTTACATTTAGTTTCCATTTTGACCAAATCTGAGAATGATAATTATTACCTAACCAAAGATTGTTATATAAAATGTATGTATATTTATGTTACACTATAAAATCAAAATATTAATATTTGTTTAAAAGCAATAAGGCTCATACAATTTCTAACTTAATTTCTTCAAGCAAGTATAACGCTAGCGACTGCAAACCTTTCTCAACAAACAGCTGACAAAGAAAAACATGTTTATTATGAAAACATGATTGCAGTAACAAATCAAACAATTTCATTATCTAACCGGTTTAAACCGGCGCCTATCATCTCGAACCGCTTGTAACCGGTACGTGCCGGCGATGCGAAAAATTATTTTGTTTATTTGTTCTGTTTGCGCAGATGTTCTTCATAGTGATTGCATCTATGCAACTCAAGTACGTAGACCTTTTATCCTCAGTTTAAAAATACATTTGCTGTTTCAGTTTATATAGCACTTTCTACAGACTGAATGTTACAAAATTGATTGCCGTAAATAATTATATTAAAATATACAAATAAATGTACATTTGTAATGTTTTGTTTACATATTCATTAAAAGCTTAATTATAATATTTTGATAACCGTTACACTTATTTTTGAATACAGCCTGAATCTCTTCATCAACTCTTTGCTTCCTCCCCACCTCTAATTCCTGGCCTTGTGGTTGCTTAGTTTCAAGCAATGCCTTGGATATTCAGTGTCATCAGTGGACCTCTTAATTAGCACCTTGATTACTAGTAGTGTATGCGGCTACTAATTATGGTCTTGAGTTCGAAACCCGGTCCGGACGAATAAAAAAAATCTTGTTACTCCGGAGTTTCGAAAAGCACAAAGCCGTTTGTCCTGCAGCTGATCTCTTACCGGTCGTTTCATAATGCTGTCCCATCGGACTAAGAGTGACCGAACAGAGAGAGCACTTGAGGTTATGTACATATTCGTGAGGCGCTTGTGTTAATTATTGTAATTATTAGTGTATTATTGACGATTTTAAGTGCTACTTAATAGGCCTATGAAATAAAGATATTTTTGAATTTGAATTTGAATTTTTGCACTATAATACTCGTATCGTCGCCGAAGTTAGGTTACGTTAGTTATGTTCGATGATCGGTCTGGATATCATAATTACTTCTAGTACCTATAAACTACGGTAATCGATTACCATCAAACTCACGTGGTGGCCATGGTCTTCTGTATGCTTATGTGCTACCCTTGTAGATCAAGTTATCACGGTAAAGGAATCGTGAGATTTTTTTTTTATTAAGACGGAAAAAATGTACCAACGCACACCCCATCGTTCGGGGCAATGAACAGAGTAGTGAGGGGCCTTCACCCACTAAGTAAACCCGCCATGTGCCGTCTCTCCGCCTGTACTAGCGGACCACTGGAACTCGTAGACATTACTTTAGTAGTATCGTGAGGTAGACTGCATGCCTGAGAAATTTGTTTAAGGGCTTGTGAAGTACAAAATATTAGGCTACAGCCATTAATCTGGCCTAATATTTATTATATAGCCCATTGGCTAGGACCTAAATCGCTCCTGAAGGTAGACCTGTGTAATAAATGGGGCCACGATTAGTGTAAAAAGAGACGGTAATACATTGATAGGGTTTGTTTTGCTTTAAATTCTAATGCGATAGTACTGACTTGCCACTTGGCAAAGGTAAATTTTGAAGCTCAAAATAAAAACAGCGTTATCGTGCATTCGTCGTCGGCCGGTCTGGTAACGCGCACCTCAACGATCGAGATAGTGTATATCGTGCCACCTATCTTGGTC
Source organism: Leucoma salicis (assembly GCA_948253155.1). Classification (NCBI taxonomy): domain Eukaryota; kingdom Metazoa; phylum Arthropoda; class Insecta; order Lepidoptera; family Erebidae; genus Leucoma; species Leucoma salicis. The sequence continues at coordinate 1,942,662 of OX411820.1, read as the reverse complement.
ATTGGCCCAAGGTTTAAACAGAAGGCGATAAATTGATATCAACTTTGGATGAATTATCCTTCCAGTGATGGATACGATAATATCGATGATTAGTACGAAAAGCTGACCACAACAAAATTTGAAATAATAAGTAAGTAATCCAGTCAATATTGTATCTATTGAATAAGCAGATCAAGATCATAAAGTACAGGTAAAGTGGGATTAGACATATAGATTAACTTATGACGAATGTTTAATAACTATGATTACATTAAACACAAAGTGAAAAATGTGAAATCGAAAATAACAGTCAGGTCCTGACTGTTATTTTCGAGAAACTGTACGGGACTTATACAATGGACATCCTAACCCATTCAGCAAATATGACGTTACATGACCCGCTTATAGACCCGCTACCGCTTATCTTTTGTGCGGACGCGGTAGCATACTACGGTATCGTTCGTTGAACTTGCTTGAGGGACAGCTGGATTGTGTTTATCATTATTGGTATGTACCCATTATAATCTGTTTGCTCAATGTAAGCTTTATTGTACTCTAACGCTGTTTAGGTAATATTCATATTTAGATTGACGTTAAATGCTACATATACATAGCATCACGCCTGTATTCCCCGAAGGGGTAGGCAGAGGTGTATTATACACCCACAGCTCGCCAGTTTATTAACTGGCCAGTTTGTTAACTGGCAAGCTGTGGGTGTATAATACACTTCTGCCTACGCCTTCGGGGAATACAGGCGTGATGATATGTATATGTAACATTTAACGTCAACGTCATTATGTTACTCCCACGTAATAGGGGGCGAGCCTATTGCCGTCTACTGGGCACATTTCTAAACTCCGGGCTGCTACTGAGATTTTTTCTTTTTATGAAAAAGCTCAATAACACTGCCAGACCCGGAGATCGAACCCGAGATCTCATGATCAGCAGTCACTCACACTACCGCTGCATCACAGAGGCAGTTAAATCGTAACCTATAGTATTTTCTAGAGCCAAGTTAAACTTGGGCTTAGCATTATTTTGGAAGATCCTATTAAATATAGCAATCCATCACTTACCGTATATTGGCATAGTGATTTCAATAATTAGTTTGTTTGTATTCACAAAATCATTAATACACAAAAATATAGTGAGGTTCTACCAAGACACTAGTGGTAGAGCCTTACTTATCCCAGCATGAAGTACCACCTTCTCACAAAAGACCAGCGTGAACCAACAGTAATGGTATCTACCGTTGTATTTCGTATGGTGAGTGAGAGTGCTGAATATCTGAACCCTCTCCCTATCCTCTCCTTGTTATACTTTCTTTTCTCGTGTTAATGCATTTCTGCATCCTCACGGTGAGAAACGCGGGGGTATGTAGGGCTCACCGAGCGCTCGGATCCTAGTTGCGCCCGGAATACCCACTAAAACCAAAGCGGCCTCTTCCACACCTATTAGTGGGGCGCCGCATTCTACTCCGACGCCCCAGGTAGCGTCTATAGGCTACGGTAACCACTTACCATTTGTTTCATGCATACCAAACTAGTAGTTTGATTTAAGATAAATTCGTTGCTAACCCATCACTTCTAAATTGGTGTGCACACGCACAGGGGTCTTCTCAAATTAAGAGTGTTTCAGGCTACTTACATATAGCGCACTAGCCTAACGAAGTTCATCAGACTGAGAAGATGTCGAGAGAATCTATCAGGCAAGTTCCTCAAATTGTGTTTCCCCTTGGAAAACCAACCTTAAGATGTCAACAAAACCTGGTACATAAATGAATTGTATCGAATCCAAAATTTTTCACAAATATTAATTAAGGAGATTCTTGTATGATTACAAATTATACGCAGACGAAGTCGTGGTTGAAAAGTAGTTTGTAATAAAATATACACACAATTGCTAAAGCCTCAAAAAAGTCTAAGTTGCTGAGTCTCTACCTTTTCTTATTTATAGCGTTTTTCAAAAAGAACTTTGTTTTTTAAATCAAAATAAAACATATTTAAATGATAATAATTCAAATTTTTATTGTATTACAATAAGTAAGGTTTGGCAATTATGAATGACAAATAATATCTGATAAATGTCCACCACGACCACGGTTACAGCCAACGAAACAATGAATTTATTGCAAACTAAATTTGCCGATCGCATAATTTCACGAAATTCAACTGTGAAGTGGCCAGCTCGAAGATGTGATTTAACCTTGCTGAATTATTTTTTGTGGGTATGTTAAAAGCAGAGTCTATACGAAGCCAATTGAATCGGTTGCAGCCTTAAAACTCAAAATCGTGAAGTGATTAACGAAATAAACCCACCATTTTATCAAAAAGTGATTAAAAACTGATGAAAGAATTGACACTTGTTACCGTGGTCGTGGTGGACATTTATCAGATATTATTTGTCATTCATAATTGCCAAACCTTACTTATTGTAATACAATAAAAGTTTGAATCATTATCATCTAAATATATTGTTTTATTTTGATTTAAAAAACAAATGTTCTTGCTGTAAAACCTTATAGTACTACTTCTAGCTTAGTAGTCTGCTCTGCCTTATATTAAACTGTCACCGATTGATAAAATTATTAACCAAATCTCACACTTTAGTTTTGTCACTTCCACACCAGGTGATGTCTCCTATTAAGATTCGACAAATTCACACACATCTTCAATTTATTCATTTTCATCATCAAGGTCCAATAAAGCACAATACCTATTTCTTAAGAAAATCACACGCATCTTTTACTTTACATCTTCCTTCAATTTCAAGGCCAAAAAAGCACAATATTTTTTTAGGAAAATCGCACAAAATTTTAGCACCGGCTATGGCGAGACATGCGTAGCGCTCACCCGTTATTTTAGGTATTTTCAATTATATACCAGCTCATTTTTAGGGGTCCGCGCAGGCTAGTGGACCACTAAAGTATTGTCGTACAGCTTCAGTGGTCCGCCAATACAGGTGGAGGGACGGCACTTGGCGAATTTATTTAATATAAATATAAGAATGGCGAAAATTGATTTTGTCATACATTTTCTATGGAACGGCTTTTGGAAGATATCTCAAGAACGGATTGACTGATTTCGAAAATTTATTGGTGTACGAAGTGGGTACGAAGGGTACGAAGTTTACAGGATCAGCTAATTAATGATTAAAAGTGTAAACTCAACCTTGAATAATAATTTACCATATTATATTATAATACTTTGAGTTTGGTTTCTCCGTGATCTTAAATACTCTTTCTTATTTAAGACTTTCTGATATTTACGCAAAATTTTTCTCAGTCAGGCCGCGTTCCGATCCGGTGATAGCTTTTTAGTCTTAGCTTCTGGTAATATTAATATATTTAATAATATATCATTTAACAAAATAGTAACAACTAAAAAAAAATAATTGGTAGTTTGTGGTAGAATTTTTGAGCACTAAATAAAAACAAAAATTTTACAATTTAAAGAGGAGTTTTATACTTATTTTAATATACTAGCTTAAAATCTCATACATTGCAAGCATAAAATTTGAAGTATATTATTTTAATTGTGTTTCTAAACGAATATTGGGTGAGTTAAAATAAATAAATAAAAAATTTTGTAAAATCATATATAACTGTGGGTAGATGAAACCATTGAAACAACATATCAGCCTCGGACGTCTACCATCTAAGTAAGTCCACCCGTGATCATGAATGCTGTAAAGTATTCGAAACGTCGGGATAGTAGAAAATCAAGTAAACGCGATAGAATCCGTAAACGTAGTTTTACTCTTTCTTATTTTTCAGATACTGATAAGAGTTTATTCTAGTATTTACTTGATAAAGTATATCCCCTGATAAAGAACTCTATGGTCATCGGAAACTCAAAATAATAACACCTCTTTTTTACAGCTTATCAATTGTCCCACAGTTGAAAACGAGCAACCTTCATAAAGGGTATTCCACGTTGGCTATGAAGCATTGTCAAATACTTCATAAGTCGCCTTTCACAATACAATGGGGACAACAAAGACAATACTTTCCTAACCATAATATAAATTGTTTTAATTTTTTAAGCAGTTCATAAGATTAAAACATTTAAAAAATAAAAAATAAAACCGCCTTCATATTCACCCAGGAACTAAAAAGCAATAAATAATTGGTATTTAGATACGATTTCCGTGCTAGACACCTGCTGATGTGTTTGAAGCCGGTGGCAAAAATGTTTTTAAAGTTATCTAAGTAGGTATTTATTATGAATTGTTTTTGATACTTTTGGACTTGTCACTGGCTTCAAACACATCAGTAGGTGTCTAGCACGGAAATCGTTTCTAAGTACCAATTATTTATTGCTTTTTAGTTCCTGGGTGCATTTGAAGGCGGTTTTTTTTTTTTTTAATGTTTTATTTTGTGCTTTTTAGTGTTTTTTTATAAAATAGCTTAGAGTAGGTCGTACATGATGGGGAGGCCTCCCTAAACGAAAAAAAATCAGACAACAAAAATACATTAAAATCGCCTAAAAAATTTTAAGAATTCCACCAAGTTCTCAAGGATGCCATCATCACATCGTTACCTAATAATTATGGGACCACCTGGGAAGTATACCCTATTAAACAAAAAAATAATTTTGCAAATCGGTCCAGGCGTCTTTGAGTAATCGGTGAACATACATAAAAAAAAATATTCCGACGAATTGAGAACCTCCTCCTTTTTTTGAAGTCAGTTAAAATACAAAACAATACTAGCTAATAGGATAAATAATAGACGTTTCCTAAGAATTAAATTATTATATTATACGGAACCACAGAGTTGAGTCACAACACAAACTTATCCATTTTAAGCCCGTCGTCTGCTCCAAGTATGCATTCTGCGGAGTTGTCCATTTTTTGTTTCAGTGTAGTCGGGGCTGGACTGGAGACACTGTCAGGTATTTTTCAAGAAGTATTTTATACAGCATTTCATTTAGCTTAAAGGAAATAAAGTTACTGTTCAGACACTGCTGTAAACCTTAAAACAATCTATGCCTCATTGAAAAATATGAACCTCTGTTTAGGCACAGTAAATATATAAGCTGTGGTTTAGGTGAATGGCAAGAAATAGATGAGTGAAATTTTAAACTTAGTAATATTAGGTTGTGCCGTGTGGGGCCGGCTGTTCCATGTGGGGCCGGCTTTAAAATTGTCCCACCCCTCTCTACCCACGGGAGTCGTAAGAGCCGACTGAGGGAGTACCGGGGGAGTGGGCAGCAGCACTCCCTCGAGTATTAACAACATCCACTGCGATCGCCAACCCGCCTGCCAAGCGTGGCGATTACGGCATTATCCCCCATGACGGGACCGCTCATTGTGGCGTTCTCTTGGGGAGGCCTATGTCCAGCAGTGGACGATGAAAGGCTGATGGATGGATGGAATATTAGGTATCCTTATATTGCATAATATACAAATACGCACAAAATTCCGAAAGGTTACAAGTGCCTCTGCCTTGCTAAATCTATCTTTACATTTGCTATGTAATCCTGGCGTGGCCTTTTTTTCTTTTATGATAAAATCCCTATGGATACTCCTCGTTAGACAGGCAAAGAAGTTACGGCTGATGTAACCTGTATACCTGCTAGCATCGTTTATCCATAGAAAAGTACACCCTCTGGCAAGCTTTGGCCATTATTCCTTATGCCTAATCTGATGTGAAGATAGGATTTGTAGGCAGCACACCCTCATCGATGAGTGATTCTGTTACTATAGTCATTAATTCTAAACTAGGCGCTTTTGGCTCCATATTTCTCTTGACAAATTTTCTGATATACAAAGTTAATCATCGACAGACATTTTCAGTATAAAGGTATTTTTCTAAGTTTCCTAAACACTTTTAAAAATTATACAAAACTAAGTAAATATTTCATCAAACAAGCCGAGTGTCGCACCAACTTACAAAATGCTACCAATAACAAGTTTCAGTTTAGTTTGATTTTTAATAAAGTCAAGCAAGTTGACTTGGCCGGCAACTTCCGCGAGGTCGAGCCCAAGTATTAAGTCAAGCTAAATTGGCTGTTATATCGACGGTCTTTTTAAAGTCACCAGTATTTCAGAATATGGAATTTTTAATTTTATTGAGTAAGTTGTAGGGACGAGCCTTGGGAATTCGCGTTCATTTGCGTTGAACAGTAATTTGAAAGTCTATAAAACTTTTACTGCATACGAGTTTTCCCTAAAGTGAAATTTTTAATAACGAGCGTTACTGTGGCTTTAAAAAAATATTTGGCTTTTGCGTAAGTGTAAACGTCTCAGAATAACCTCTACAGTATTTATTTTAAGTAACAGTAGCTACTAATAAAATACTGCATAAATAAAAAAATAATACGCTCGGTCAAAAAGAAAATTTATGAAAACAATGTATGTCAACGGATGATTATGTAGGCAGACGAGCCACGGCCCACCTAAGTGGTAACCTTGATCATGGTCTAAGCAATATAAAACCATTTCATTTTGTGAATTGGACATGAATGAAAGGCGGTGTGCTTCGCCCTCACTAACACGGAAGACGGTGGTACCGACCCACTCAGGCAGGAAAACCAAGCGATTACTCTAATTTGGTACTGAACCCTACCAACAGTAGATTGTGTATCAATAACACCATTGAATTAAGCCTTATTAAACTCCTCCTTTTTAAATTACTAAAAGTATCATAACAGAATCTAAAAGCTTTGTCAAGAGGCTAAGGGGGAAATTACTAATAGTTCTTGGGTAAAATTAGGCTTTTTCCGCTAGAAAATTCTTAGTAAATTGTTCGAAGTAACTATAAACAGCTATATCCCAATCATACGGTACATGAATTCTATAAATAGGCGAAAAATACTATTGTACGTGTAACCTCTTCTGGGATAAGGTGTGAGAAAAAAACACTTCTCTATTGAAGAAGCACGCATCAAAATAATAGTCACCATTGAAACACCACCTATACAGCTAAAGGAAGAGACGAAAAAAGAAACACGCGAACTCAACACCGAGAGCCGAGGTTTATCACAATTTCTTTATGAATCTTGACAATACAGGCACAACAAAAGCGTTCGAGGATAAAGGCAAAAAGGTTTAATAACGTACGTCGGTAATTCTCTCTATTTTTGTCGGTCATAACTTAAGGGTAGGAATAAGGCGCTCGAGTCGTAGCGAAACAATAATAAAAATAATAAATCCCCTTCAAACACGACTGACAGACGCGAAACTATTCGCCGGCTATTCTAAGGTGACAACAGTTCCAAGAAATTTCAGGACTAATATTATTATACAATAATCACTTTCTAAATCTTTTTTTCAATTCTATCTAACTATTATTATATCTGAAACAAGCTAATAATAAATATGGTGAACACCATCAAAACTAGTTTGTGGTAAGTTGTTTTATTTATATTTTCAGATTAACTCAATGTACAAAAGTAAGTCTGTTTCAAACATTTACTGTTGCAAACATTGTATCTGATCAGATGAATAAAAAATATAATAAAATAAAAGAAAATCTGTCTAAAAAGTATTTTTCGTAAAACATAATTTCATTTTGCAAAGTACCTATGTGATTTTTAATGGTATCAAGGATCTGACATTAAGTGATACTACTTACTGGTGTTCATAGAGCCAAAAACAACAGGGACATTAAGAAGTCGCTTGCTGTCGCTAAGGTCTATCATTAGTTAAAACCATGATCTTATTGAAGGAGTGAGAATATTATCGAGTATTTGCTTTGTATTACAACCAAAAGAAGTAATTAAATCCATGCAGACGATGTCACAGATAACAGCTAGAACTGGAATAAATATTATAGTATTGAAATATTTATATCCGTCTGTCTTAGTCTAAATAATATTTTTATCCTAGCACTTTCAAAGTGACGGTTAGTGGCTTGGACCAAAGTGATGAAATGGGTAAAAATATGACTCCACATTTTAATGTTTATTTGTGAACATTTGTTTAATAGACAGGTCTGGTTGTAATTCCCTATCACGTGGGCATGTACCCAATATTTTTACAGAACTAGATTATTAAAGTTCCATTCCTAGCTTTGCACCTTTAGTAAAAGCATTATTTTTTAGAGTAGTTAATAAAATATTAGGTATATTGTGACAATTTGAAAAGGAGCTTTAAGCTGAATTATTGTAATTTAGAGGAGGTTTGCGATTTTTGCACGTACCTATATACGTATATCTATCTACTCCCGTATAACTCCCCATTTACTATGTAGATACATAAGGAATCGGACAAACATCTTGATTATCCGCTGGTTATAACTATGTGCGCCGTGTTGGGCCAGCTTTAGAATTGTCCCACCCCTCTCCACCGATGGGAGTCGTAAGAGCCGACTGAGGGCATACCGTAGGAGTGGGCAGCAGCACTCCTTCGAGTATTAACAACATTCACTGCGATCGCCAACCCGCCTGCCAAGCGTTGCGATTACGGCACTATCCCCCATTCTTGGGGAGGCCTATGTCCAGCAGTGGACTTTAAAAGGCTGATGGATGGATGGATGGATGGATAGCTATGTGATGCCAGTCTACATACAATATAGCGTCCTCTACAGGACATAGTTATGAATACAAAAGTATTTATTTTTAAAAAGATACCATGTTGAATATCAAATTAAAAGCTATAATTAGCGCATTTCATTAATATATTATGCACTTAATCAGGTTTTAGTTTCCAAACTTATCTTGTTATTGAATGTACAATAACATATTTGTATTGGCTGTATTTATATAGTCGATCTGAGACATTGAACTTTGAGAAATATTCATAACATTTACTAAAATAGTGTAGCACTTTCTTTGTCAAAAACACGGGAAAAAACTGTACCAAACACGCCATGTTTACAACACAAAGGAAGTGAGATAACACTTAATTTGCGCAATTTGAGCAATAAAACAGTAATCTCGAAAATTAATTAAGCTTTTAACAGAACAACCCATAATTATAGGATCGTTTCTCCATTATTAATAACTCATAAAACAATAAGAGAAGAAAATAAATTGTTAAGAACACCTAGTGAAAATTCTTGGCATTTGGCCTAACACAAGTGCTACGTTCAACTAACTCGATGCTTTACGTAAATTATTTAACAATTTTTAATTTTATTTTGTCTATCTGGGCATGGGTCCTCCCTCAAAATGAATAACTTTTTGGTTATATTTCACCACGCTGTGGATTGACATAATTCATAAGCAGTTCTCTCATCAATAAGTCTCTCATCCTGGCTTCATCACTATGATGTTTATCCTAGCCAGGACCCAATTTGTGATGCAGAACGCACATAGCTTCGAAAACCTGACGTAAGTGAAATCTCGATCACAGACTAAAGATAGAGCTCGACGGCTGGTTTGTAACTAATGCATGGCCTTTAACTAATTTCCTTACTTTTTTTTTCTATTTTAAAAATGGAAAATTATGCTGCTATTACTTTTATGCAATTTACGTCATACTAAGGGGTCGTTAGCGTACTCTGGTGGTGTTTTGATTCAAGTTTCAGGTGCAGAAGCTATGTTCACACGTTAGTGCGTCACTAATGATAGAGGACTAAATATACTTCATTAACTTTTTTATTATTTTTGTAAAAAACAATATGCCAGAGGTGTCTTGAAATCTATTTGGATTCTGATACGCTGGCACTATTTTTTCATCAACGCATTTATAGCAAAAATAAATTATCATATGAGTAGTTAGAAGAAAAAATAGTTTATATTGTGGTCACCCTATCGAAATCCCGTCACCGCCAGCGACTCGATGCGAATTCAAACGAAAATGCTAGAATATTTTGTTTTACATGCGAAAATGGAAAATACGCCTTCAGAAAGCCAACTAGGAGAAAAACCTGAAACAATTGAAGCATAGTGTTTCTGCGTCGTAAACGACAGCTTTCCAATCCATTCACAGTTTACAAAATGTATTTAGAAATATAAAACGAAAGATTTTTGTCAATAAGGAAGCGGTGTGCTTTATTTCCATTGGAAAATCTAATATAGATCCACGATTATAGGGCACTGATGCACACTTAAAACCTTTCTTTCTGTCCACATGAGCAAAAGTTTCTCAGAGTTGGGTGTTGTTATAAAATAAGTCACTAAGGTAAGAGAGTTATTTTCTTTAAGGAAACTAGTGGTTGAGTCATGTTTCTACAGCATGAATGGGACTGGCTCGATCGGGGAAGTACCATTCTTTCACAGAAGATCGTCGTAAAGTAACTTCTACTGATGTGTTTTGTATGGTTAGAGTACTGGAGGACTAAGCTAAGACTTATCCCCCTTACTGTCCCCCACATCGTCTCTTTTTTATTACTTTGTTCTCCACCTCCTGTTCCTTCCCTTGGGGTTGGCGACTCTCAAGTGATGCCTTGGTATTGTTAGCGTCTATAAGCTATGGTAATTGCTTACCCTCAGACAGACCTTACGTGTGCTTATTTGCCACCTGAGTTGTGAAAGAAATTGAAATATTTTAGAACCAATGACCCTAATAGTTGGTATGCATAGCCCTTGAGTTATAGGAGATAGCTTGAAGCGGTACCTTAAGCAGTTTTTACTCGTATATTTTTGTTTAATCATATATGTCTAATCAAGCGGCCCAGGAAAAATCGTGTTAGTTTACTATAATATTCCTTGTTGTGATAAAGTATTACAGTACGAAAACGTAAGTAGTGCATTCACATTCTCTCTCCTTATTGTTTCTTTTTTTTTTGTTAAGATGGGTAAATGGAATCTAACCGCACACCCTGTCGCTTAGAGTAAAAAACAGGGTAGTGTGAGGTCTACCACTAACTAAATTGTCCAAGCGTCTTTCCACCTACATTGTGTTAAGTGGTCCACTGGTGGCTTACCCTTTCGGGTACCCTCTTTAAGTGACGACAAGACGTTCCCACTGCCTCGGCTAGGAATAGGTTACCCTTTTATTTTTAAGTCAAAAAAATGCCAATTAGTCTTAGTCCAAAAAAGAGTCTTCGCTTCTTGCCAAAGGCAAATATGTAGTTTGAGTAGCATTTCGATTTTCTATTGTTTTTAGGGGAAGATACTAACGATACTGGCTATATCGCCCTCTTAAAGTAATGGTGGATCTTCATAATAAGTAACTAGCACAGTTAAGTTTAGTTTGAGATCATAATCTGCAGATACCAATATTATAATTGTTAATTATCATAGAGTGATCTAGCACTGGATATCATAACATATATTTATAGGATTACATAATTATATTTGTTACCCCACTAGGCTGGGAGTAACCCCAGTGAGTTGTTGTCCAAAAAAAATATGGCAAGCTACCAGAACTCCAAATACTCCACGGATACAGAACTCACAGTATTTTAAAATTACGCTTGGAAAATTAAAAGCGTCGGCTAATATATCGAAACTATTTCGCCTCACAGTTACACGAAATGGGACGGACCCGTTCACCATGAACTGTCAGCATATAAATTACACAACAGTATTTTTAAATAAAACAATAGATATCGCTGTATCCGGTATTGCCAGAATAAATTGGGCAAAGACCAAAATACAAGGAAAAGTAGTTTTACAAAAAATATCAAAGGAATAAAAATACGAGAAATCCTTTCTTTTTCAATCTTTGGACAGCTCTTCATTGCCATTTCTGGCAACCCTGAACCGCATACAGCAATCATGTGCAGTAACCTGCGTTTTCAATCAAGAGATAAGTAAGACTAGCACCAGACTCATGTACCCAAAATACAAACCACTGTCTCTCCAAATAGGCCATTATTATTTTTAAGTGAGTGTTTACAAACATCATAGAATAAGACTTTAATCGGTGAATCCCACATACATGCCTGTCTGTTATAGGTGAAAATGCGTGATTGGTATTTCTATGGCATCTACAACGAATAATAGAGCAGAATATTGGCCCCAGAAGAAGATCATATATCATTATGCATTATGTAGGTGAACTGTTTCTATGGGGCGTTGTCAACGTAATAGGATCTAGAACTTGGCAGGGCAGAGTGTTGCCATCATAAAGTACCTCTACACAATATATTTTTCTAAAGAACAGACTACGTAAATAGAGTTTGCCATTTTGAAGAAGATTATCTAATACGAATACTAGTATAGTTGCTTTTATACAAGTACATAATAAGATCTATTCTATAGAAAGGATCAGTATATAAGAGATATATAATATAATTCATATATCCAATTTGAAAATATCTCATATGCATCGACTACATTATTAGTTTACATAATGAGGTAATGCCTTAAGCTATTCGATTTAGGATTTCGTATTCAGAATTCATTTAAATATAAAATACTAGTCTTTGCTCGCCGCAGCCAAAAGCTAGTTTTTCGGTTATATCTCAAGTTCCCGATATAGTAGCCGGATAAAATGAAAAAGTCTAATCAAGGTCTTTCATGTTGCATTAAAATCCGTCCAGTAGTTTATTAAATAAATAAATAAAAAATTTTTTTTTTAATTTATTTTATTTTTAGACACGCCTATATAGCCTATTACAGACATTTTTCTCAAATATCTTGAATGTACAGACACAGCTCTGTTACAACTTTATAATAGTATAGATTTTAGAACTTTTGAGATAGAACCCATTTATTCAACTTAGTATGCCAATTCTTTTAAAATATAATATAAATGTCGTAAACATGTGTTTACGGTTCACCCTCCTTTAAACAGAACATCAAAAACGGAGTCATTAAGTACCGACAGCAACACAAACTACAAATGAAATCTAATCAAAAACATCAATCTCTTTACTACCGCCATAAAAGAGCAAACCCGAGTAAAACTAAATCACGAAAAAGGAATCTCATCTATCATAACATAGATCAATTTTACCTGTTTAAAGACAAAAGTGTAAAATGACTAACAGAAAAATTATAACTATCCTACTTTGAAGTAGAAAAAAAATACTTTGGAAAATCCAAAACTGCACGCCTCATAATCTTCATTTTTCACAATAAAATTGATTATTTGATAACTAATCATGTATTGGTTTTACTAAGTAGTTTTCAATAAATCACATAGATAGCGCTAATTTCAAAAAGTACTAATGTGGGTTTCATGTCTTATACGCCATCTAGCGCTAACTTTAAGAAGTACTTCTATATTGGTCTACCTCTCAGTCATTTTGCAAGGCGCCATCTGGCAATAGTAAGAACAACAATCCATGAGCTTACATATATGAATGCGTATATATAAACATGTAAAATTTAATAATTTATTAAACTGTAAACAAAAACATTTTAAGAAAACAAAAAGACATCGCTAGTTTCCTTACAAAAAAAGCAATATTGTGGCCTTATATATACAACAGTAACTGAATACAATGATATCGACATCTAAAATTGCCACTAGCAACATCTAGGGCTGCATTTGTCAATATCTCTTTTAATTTAAAACAGCGACATCTATCAATAGAAAATTGAAACTTTGGACAATATTATACGACTTATTTTAAAATAAATGAGTTCAACAAGAAATCTCTAAGCCATTTACCTTCCTAACTTGGTTGCCTTATAATTTTATACTTTGTTCTAAGTGAAAATACAGTCACGCCAAGGCCACGCAAAAAAAATTGTCGAATGTAAAATATGTTTTTTTCGTGTTTTATAACTTGGTGTGTTATTATTTACGTGTGTTTAATTATTGTTATGGATAAAATAGTTATTATACATGACAAACATCATCAGTTCGTCAAGCAAAGGTAAGAACTTTCTTTTAACAAAAATCATGAAAGGCGCTGGTTTTAGTGTCACGTCGAGCATAAATGCCGTAAATATTTCGTATTTTTTTGTTTATTTAATAACAATTAAACCACATCGAATCAGAACGTGAAAAATAATAAGGCTCTATTCCTAGTCATAATAATTCGTAAACAAAAAAAAAGGCTCGATTAATTATGTATTTTGGTCTGTGATTGAAAACTGAGTAATCAGAGATCATCTTTTAATCGTTACATAGATTAAAATATACCTACTGGAAAATGGATGGTCTCATGCGGAAACAATACGATAAATATGATTAAAAGTTATATTTAAAAAATAAAATAGTAAATAGATAAAATTTATGTTCAAATACTAACGAGTAAACGGTTAATTGGAAGGCATGTGTGGCTTACTCCTAATTACCGCCGTGTGGGGCCGGCTATAGAATTGTCCCACCCCTCTCTACCCACGGGAGTCGTAAGAGCCGACTGAGGAGTACCGGGGGAGTGGGCAGCAGCACTCCCTCGAGTATTAACAACATCCACTGCGATTGCCAACCCGCCTGCCAACCGAGGCGATTACGACATTATCCCCCATGACGGGACCGCTCGTTGTGGCGTTCTATTGCGGAGGCCTATGTCCAGCAGTGGACGTCGAAAGGCTGATGGATGGATGGATGGACTCCTAATTAGGGTAGGTTTTCTTCATAATTATCAATCTAAAATGGTTTTCCACCAAGTTTAGCCTCATTAAATCAATAATTCCAAAATTTCTATCTCACAGAAACCGTCTATTTTTAAGGATACAATGTTTCTTTCTAGGCTTCAAACTATGTGCGCAAAACTTTATGATGATTAATTTAGTAGTTACATCGTGAAAGCGAAACATACAATTATGCATGTACGCGTTTATAATCTTAGTAAAAATATGCATAATATAATATACCAGCCTAGCGGAGAATTGTCTAGCGGAGTCTCAAATTTAATTTTGGACTATTATAGTCAAACTTGATACTTATCTCTTCTTGTCATCGATCATACCGTTAAGACGCTTTAAGTTTTAGACAATAGCTTATCAAATAAGAGATAACTATTATATTTATGCAGATTATTATTTACGCTATTTTTACTACTAAACGAATCGCTCGTTTGACTATTACGATACGATAATAATATTAAACATTTATAAAATATATTGCCAGCGAAAAATCTACTGCAATAGATACACAATATAAACAGACGAGCTTTCAATAAATCTATCATAGCATTGAGATTGAATTCTAGTAACAATATATATAAGCTCCTAAGACGCTCTGTCCAAACCCAGGGTGGGAAAATTGAACTGTTGTTTTCCAAATGTATTAGTACATTTACTCGCGTAGAATGCAATGCGCTTCGATACGGTACGATAATATTTTAACTTTATCTCGAATACTGTAACGAGAATTCTTTTGGTGTTATAGCTTAATAATATACGGTTAAACAATGTAGGTAGATATTGAGTTTCAGAGTTGATAACATTTGATGTATAGTTTCTAGTCATCACATTTATAAATAAAGTCACTGTTCCTGTTTCTTCTATTAAAAAAACTGATAATTACTCTAATGGAAAAACTAGAAACAACTCCAACTGTAACTGACGGCCTAACTTCATTATATGTAATATAGTGGTCATTATGACGAAAAAAAGTCTTAA
This sequence comes from Leucoma salicis, assembly GCA_948253155.1. Lineage (NCBI taxonomy): Eukaryota > Metazoa > Arthropoda > Insecta > Lepidoptera > Erebidae > Leucoma > Leucoma salicis. The sequence goes on along the minus strand of OX411820.1, from coordinate 1,927,324 downwards.
AATTGAGACCTACGACTATATCTAGTAAGTAAGTAATAAATTCTAGATTTATTTTACTCAATGAGAAAAACAGAGACCTAAATTATTCCATTTGCGATTGCCCAACTGAATAAATTTTATTCTACACATTCACAAAGGACGATGCAAACGCCACGGCATGTTTATATCCTGGGGGAAGCGCAAAAAGTGCAGCGCTCTGGCTGCCTCTTTAACATAATAATAGATTTCGGCTTGCAGCAATTTATTTCTAACTAGCTACCCTTGCCGACTCGTGAACATTCTGTTGGCATAATGAATTTTCAGTAGCTATTGGTTAAGGTTAAAGTTGTGTTTTTTAGTCTCGAAATAATTCCAAAGTTTTTTGTAATTCATGATTAACATATAACATTGTCTTTAAAAGTGAGTTCAAATTATAAATACAAAAAATATTCAAAACATTTTTAAGTCACTGCCGACGGATCAGATCTACAACATTATTACAGAGATAAGAAAAAACCAGTAGATTTTTTGTACTGTTTTCTTTTTGTATGTTCTAATTGTTATTTTTTCAAGCCCGGAGTTTGGAAATGTGCCCGGACTTTAACTTAGTTGGCAAACCGTGGATGTGTAATACACAGAAGGTAGGCAGAAGCCTACCCATTCCGGGATACAGGCGTTTGTTTTCTTTTTTCAAGGGATTTACCCATTGTCCCTGTTTTATTTTGTATTATCATATTTTTTTCTTATTGTGACAAGTGAAGACTTAAGTATTCTCACGGTAATGCAACAGTTGCACTTTGCATTGCAAACATTTTTCATTCATTATGGTCAGTGATAACTTCCGTTCATAGACTCAAGACTACAATCACACAACCAATTGGTTGCAAACTGTGAAGATTAAGCTCTACGCTCAAAATTTGTGAATTAGGAGCAACTAACTTCCTTTGAAACAAACAAGTTGTAAAATAATATTTGATTGATACCAAACCCAATTGCTAGCACATTATTTAAATCACTTTTGTATTAATTGCTTCACAATTGTGCCACCCACAGGAAAGACAAATATGCACCTCTTAGAACTAGATGCAATAACCATCTTATCCAGACATATCAATAAAATGAAATCAACAAAAATAAATATTTATAAGAGGATGTCGAAAATTGACGAGGACTCAAAATACTACAAACACCAAAGCCACAACAGCATGTACCATGCGCAAAACGCTACACAATTATATATTATAATATTAAGCTGCTTATCAACAAAAAAATAATTTTGCTAATAAAAATAATGTTGAACTTTTTCGAAGTCTACGAAACAGTTTGGTACACTAAATATAATAAATATTTTAGTACATATTTGTAATGTTATTTCACTGTCATAGTCACTTAATAATTAATAGGTAATTTAAAAATATTTTGTAATATTGAGCTATGGATAACTCGCCAAAACTAGTCTGACACATGGCCCAATAAGTCTGACAGATCTGAGAAAAACAGTTTTATTTTTATTTAGAAAGAAATTATTACTCTATATGGCCAGGTATAAAATGCAAGAACGAAAAATGTACTATTTGGTGCAAAAAGTTTTATTAAAACTAAATGGCTACAATTACGAGTAGTATGCAGTTAAAAGTCAAAAAATTTTTTTATTAACTTTTTCAGAGATTTTTGCACGTGATCTTAACCTGCAATTAATGATCATTACATCTCCTTTGTTTTTGCCGATCATCAGTATTTATACGGAGGAAACCAACTGCGATCCAACCAGTGGGAATACTAGTGACGTAGTCAGCTGTCAGGGTGCTTGGTGCTACGCACTTTCGTGAGCACTTACGTCAATTGTCTACTAAAAACTAAACTCGTCAGCGCAGTATCTGCCCTTGCACAAATATGGGCGCACCCTACAATGCATTCCAACAGTTTTGCGCGGGGGTCGATGGCGCTGTACGACGCACTCATGTGGGCGGAGCCCCTGGACGCGCTAAACCGGGCTCTTCTGTGGAGACCACAGAGAGTCATCGCGTTCAGGGTCATACACAGATACCTTACGGTGTCGACCGACGCAGCTTGCACGTTGGCTGGAACCCCCCTGCTGGACTTGAAGGCAAAAGTGCTAGCCGAGGTGTAAGGGCGTCGCGGAGGTACGGCTATCGCCTGATGCCGCCGTAGCTGAGGCTGCGGGTGGATGGACTGGGTAACGTTCGCCACCCGCCAGGCCTCCTGTGAAGGTGCGATGCTCCGTGCAGAAGCATCGCTTAGTAGAGAGTACCCAAAAGGGTAAGCCGCCGGCGGACCACTGAATTTGAAAGAAAAAATAATACGTTGAAAGTTCTTCTTAATTATAGAGTACAAAAATATCAACATGACCTCTTATTTATTTAGTAGTTTCTTTAATATTATTCAGAAAAACAAATGTAACAAAGTATATTACTGAAAACGAGCAAAGATTTCACAAAACGAACACTAGAATTATTATTATTAAAACGAAAACTGAGCGACAAGGAAACCCACTTCAATCCTGCTGAACACCTTCCAAAAACAGCACAAGGTAGTTCCATTATAAACTCAAATCTAAGTAAGCCTTACGCAACCTGAAATATGTAAAAAATAATGAGAACTCCTCTCTCCTTAACGAAATCAAGTCACAAAACATTTTATCATTACTTAGGCGAAGTATTAAAGTTATGACTTCAAGAGGTTGCAATTTTACCGCGAATTTGAGACAAGGTAAAATGAAACTTAAAACAACGCTGTTAAAAGTCATATAGACAGCAAACAAGCGATGTGCAATTACAGTCTTATAGTTCTGTATTTCAAGAAAAACTCTGTCAATTCTTATGAGGTACATAAACTGGTGAATAAGTATCTAAGGAGGTTGCTACTTAATTTGGCATCACAAACTCTTGATCTCCCTAATAGGTCTTACTTTAAAAAAAGAGCGGGAATATGTATGAATTACGTAGGTGTGGCTTTGTACTCATATTTTTTATAGACTTTCATGTTTTTATATATATCGGCGCAAATACAACAATTCATCTGCTTATTATAAAAATGAGAATAATTACTTTTAATAATCTGATTATTTTAAAAGTAATTCTTAAACTATTGATTACTTTGTGTTTATTATGATGTTAAATTAACGTTAAACATTATGTCATTATTTCTCTTATAGTAATTTTAATACTTTAAAATATGAACTCGTGCACGTGCGTCGAGTCTTATTAATACGGCCGCTCACCAATTGTCCGGGTAAGGTTGTCATAGCCATCTGAGGCTAACAACCAACGTCACACAAAAAACAAAAAAAAAACAAAAGGCACTTGATCATTCGTGCACTAGCCGTCGAATAGTACGGACCTCTAGCGGTCGTCGTTACGTTGCTCATGGAATATACGAAGCTCGCCAAATATTTGTGAAGTTTTATTTTGAAAACCTAAACAAGTAGTGAACGATTTTGACTTCAGCAATACTGATGTCACACCTTTTAGAAACACCATGGAGATATCTCCTCCGACATATACAAATTCTCGTCTATCAGCGATTGTGAGGCATATCCTGCTTTTAGTCCGTTGATACGTATGATTATTGTACTTGGCTAAACCATCGCTCTATAAAACATCTACGGCTTAAAGGTTTCGAGATATAATGAGTATTTAATTGTTAATACATATCACTGATGTGAAATATTTTTTATTACCCACCCAACAAATTGGTATTCCCACTCAGCACCCAACCTTTTTACCAGTAAAGGATGATAATAATAAAATTATCATCCTTTACTGGTATCATCAAGCTATTTTTGTTAATTTAGATTAGTCACCATGTACGACATCTGTGGGAATGTGGTGGTGACACTTGTATTGTTAGTACGGCAACACTAGGTTCCTCGGATGGACTTCTAAGAATATTACATGTTTATGAATAGAGGTTTTATTCCCTCTTAAACAATTAATCACATGGATGCCCATAGACACCTAACTGTAAAAATAGGGAATGGTGACCTAGTGCAAGATAAACTTTCTAATTTAGAACGGGGACAAAACGCGAAAAAAAATTTTGGAACCATAAATTTAAAATTAGCATGTGTGCAGACTTGATAAGGGTTATAAATACCAGTGAATCAGGGCAATTCGATAAAATAGATACCACTGTTTACAAGTAACTGCAGCGGTGGTGGAACGGTTAGTGACTGCTGATCATGAGGTCTCGGGTTCGACCCCGGGTCGGGCAGTGTTATTGAGCTTTATCGTAGCAGCCAGGAGCTTGGAAATGTGCCCAGTAGATGGCAATAGGCTCGCCCTCCATTACGTGGGACTTAAACATAGCTGGCGTACCGTGGGTGTATAATATATCTTTGCCTACCGCTTCAGGGATACAGGCGTGATGCTATGTATGTATGTATGTTTACAAGTATATCAACTCGCTAAAATTATCAATGCGTCTACCGTACCCCTGAAGTTTTTACGAGCAAAGGCAGGGACATCGAGCTAATCAAATGCCACCCTAATACGTTAAAAACGTTTTTAATTAAAACTCCATTGTGCAATACTTTCAACTGTTAAGGATTTTATATTACGTTTGGGATGGGTTTGCGTGCCATGATGCGACTACATATCTCGCTTTTACTTTTGATTGTTACTTTATTTAATTTCCATCTGCTTAAGCTGGCAAAAGCTAGTTTTTAGGTTAATCCGTGTGGTGACGGACTAAGAATACAAGTGTCACCACCCCATTCTTTCCCACGGGTGTCGTATGAGGCGACTAAGGGAAGTAAGCAATTATCATCCATTGCATGACTGGGGGTAGGGCTGGGTACCAAGTGGGAGTACTCACTTGGTATCGGGCCCGAGCGGTTTGGTACCACCATCTCCCGTGTAACCGGCCGTGAAGCACATCGTTGCATTTTGGCTGTAGCAGGGGATAGCCGTTTATATTTCATTTCATATCTGTGATATGAATTGGTGAGCAGCGGCTTGACAATACTCTCGGTATAGTCGAGCCCATAGGCGACGGTTACCATTTACCATCAGATGGACGGTGGTTCGTCTGCCACTACATGAAATAAAAAGAAAATTCCCGATATACTATATAGATTGAGGTACTAATGTGAATTTCAAATAGTTTTTCGTGATGGGCGCACAGTCGAACAAAGATTCCAAAAAAAAAATTTAGTGTTCAGAGATACCTTAACAGCATCTAAAACTACAACTGCACAGATGGCATAGTGGTTTAGGTTCGATTCCCACATAGGACAACTCTTTGTTTGAGATCCACAAATGATTGTTTTGAGTCTTGGTTTACTTTGTGTCTGTGAAATTATATGTTTGTAAAGTCCCCCGTGATACAAGGATTATCAATTAGTGCAGGTGTTTGAAAAAAAACGAAAATAGATTTATTGTTTATCGACTCCATCCATCCATCAGCCTTTCAACGTCCACTGTTGGACATAGACCTTCCCAAGAGAACGCCACAACGAGCGGTCCCGTAATGGGGGATAATGCCGTAATCACCACGCTAGGCAGGCGGATTGTCGATCGCAGTAGATGTTGTTAATACTCGAGGGAGTGCTGCTGCCCACTCCCCCGGTATTCCCTCAGTCGGCTCTTAGGACTCCCGTAGGTAGAGAGGGTTGGACAATTACAAAGCCGGCCCCACGCAGCCGACAGATTATCGACTACATATTATAATATATCATGGCAGATCAAGAAGAGATGATGATGAGAGAAGCAGAAATTAGAGATCCCCACCGAGCGAGAAAGTATTATAATTTATTCTAACTTACATATTTTGACCAAATATCCCTAATAATACATCAATTTAGTTATTATTTGGAACAATAGTGATAAAGTGCTGCACATTGATAAGAGGCCGTGTGAATTCGCCCCAAAATCTATTAAACAAATGAATAAACAAAATAACTATAGCGTCCCTTTCATTGATATTACAAAATATTATGTGTCTAGAGCGTGTTTTATTTTATTTCATAATAATTATTTTTCTTTACTATTTATTATAATTATTTTAGGGTTGGCGCATTTATGTTACCTCCTTGCATGAAAGAAAAGCAGACTATCGTATAAGGGTTTAACTAAAATTTACGAGACATACAACACATCACTCCCTTCTTAACTTGACTGCAGAAAAAAGTGTGATTTATTTTAACCAAACCTGGTATAAGCTTTTACCACGAAACATACAACTTAGAATCCTCACAAATAGACTCATCCAAGGTGATATACTTGAATTAATATATAATAAACATGAATAAAAAGACAAATAGAAAATCATTAATTTATAGTGTTAAGCATGTCAAATGCTAAAAATATATATACAAATATCTAAATATGAATAAGTTTTTATTTCCAAAATTAGTAGAGTGTATGTAGGGTCTATATACACTCAATTATGATTATCGTTATCACAAATTGTAGGTATTAGTGCTGCTTAAAAGATTATAAGATTCAAAACTGCATTGCTCAAACAAGGTATATTCAAATGGCCTGCATGAAAATGCTTTTGGAATATTATAATAAAAGAATACTTTACATTAATTTGTAAATCCCGTGCTGGCAACACAAGTTGCGTGCAAATGAACTTTAATGGTATGCTAATTGCGCTCTCATAATAGATATGCAAATCCTCTTTATATATCAAAATTAAAGATCATGGTAAACACAGCCATTAGTGTATAATTAATAGCAACAAAAAATAAGTATAATTATGTAGTAGATAATTATAATTACTGCGTGCATAACTTTTTGGTTTGCTTCATGGAGTCCATGAACCAAGGCAGCTGAAATCATGACCATGCTCTCGTGCCTTATATGGCCACGGGATATTAAACGAGAAAGAACTACGCGTAGTCCCTAATTTATCTGTAGTGGTTGGTTCAAGGAGTGCCCAGATGCCCATATTAAGTCACTACATATTTTGAAATGGTGAAAATAAAAGAGTTCTGACACATATCAAGCTTTCTTCATACAGATATTCTATTCGACCTATCACGTACATCTACGAGAAGGAAGAAAAAAGGCTAGTGACTCCAACGTCCCTACTCAGAATTCCGCCTTTCACGCGATAGCATAGCAAAAAGCCACCAAGTGGACCACCTGAGTAGATTATCATACTGGTGGTCCATTTTACATGACTGTGAGTTACACAGCAGGCGTTTACATTATTTCCGCTTGAACAAAAAAAAAAGGATTGACAGACTACACACCCGTCGAGAAAATCCTTCAGGCGTGCAAAAGTTACCTCATGAGGTTTTCGTTTATATTAAAATCAAACAAGTGCTAATTTATTATTAAATATGCACATAATCTGGTAAGTTTTTTTCAGTTCGAGGGTCTGGTGATAAATGAAAAAAAAAATAACAAAACAAGTAATTTTGCTAGTCGACATCCATTTTATCTTTAGTTTAGCAGTGAAATCTTGTCAAATTAACAATACTCATAAATTTATATAGAATAATTTTTATTACTTTTAGTACTTACTCTCTTACGTTATCGTTACGAATGCGGTCAGTCAGCCTCACTCCACAGATTCTCCGCAGAGATCGCATTTCGACCGCATTGATTTTACTCTCATGCTTTTTTTTGACCCAACTCTCGCTTGAATATAATAACGTTGGGACAAGCACTACGTTTTGTATTGTGACGTGCCTATTGCGTCTGACTGTGGTGGCTGCCGAGAAGTTAGCCCAATGCTCCGTTCACTCTATATCCCGCATTCACTCTTCTCTAATATAATAGTGGTGTACCTTCCATCCCGACTGAATCCAGATCCAAAATATTCAAATTGCCTATTGATACTCTAACATCAGTTCTGGCTTCTTCTCTTTCAAAGCCCATTATTTTGGTTTTGCTCACATTCACACGTAGTTTTGTATAGTATTTTTAGTAATTGTTAGTATTATTTTTTTATTATTTTTTATTGTTGCTGTACATTTTTGAATACAATGCTCGGTACTTAAAAGGGTCAAGACTGTCGTTGATGACTAGCCTTGCGCCAGTGACGTTCGAACTTTCTACTGCACTATATTTTCTGCAATTCGGCCTTAAAATTAATTTCTGATAATGGTGTGTATATAAACGAAAGTAGTTCAAATTAATATATTATTATCATCATGTCGCCTTTATTATCCGTAAAAGTCTTTATCAAGGGCAGGTTCCTGGATTAAATCTAGTACTAAATCCTTATTATTAATTTTTTCCTCGAGCATTAATAAAACAACAAGGTGTATAAGCTATAAGGCCCTAGTCCCACAGCACGAGGGCGCCAAGTTACGCACCACTAAGCATCGCGGACGTGCATTGTTCTAAACTCGATCGAAACTTATCCGCTTAAGTGATTTGGTTTTGTATGCGTGCACGACCCACTAACATAACCCACTATTCTTATCGTAATGTAATTAATAGATAGATTGTAATAATACGCAATTATAATACTGTCATTGTACTGGCTAACCCAATATGAAACTAAACATTTTTCGAGTACTAAAACTACGAGTAGTAAGGAGGGTTGGGTACCAAGTGGGAATACTCATTTTTTTATCGAGTTCGAGCGGGTAAGCCGTCCCCCTTTTGACTGACAATGAAGCACTTCGGTGTGTTTTGGTTATAGAGAAAGATAGCTTCCCATTCTTTAATTTTAAGTTCGCGAAATTAAATGGTAAGCAGCTTGACAGTATTCTTAGTATAGTTGAGTCCGTAAGCGGGGCGGTTACCACATACCATCAGGTGGGCGGTAGCTTATCTGCCACCATAAGCAATCAAATAATAATTGACTGCACAGATGTCGAAGTGATTTAGGTACCGGCCTCCCATCCGAGTGTTGTGGGTTCGATTCACACACAACTCTTTGTGTGATCCAAAAATAGTTGTTCTGAGTCTGGGTGTAATACTTTGTGTCCGTGACATGGTATGTTTGTAAAGTCCCCCACTATACCAGGATTATACCTTAGTGCAGGGTGCTGTCTTTTGAAGAAAAAAAAAGAACCTAGAGAAGGATTTGGAGATGATAAACGATAACAGAGGCAGGAAAAGGATGGGGCCTCCAGCGCTCACCGAATGATATCCTGCAGCATGAAGCTACCGTAATAGTAGTAAAAGACGATTTCCTACCACGGGCCTGCTCTACCCATGTACATTCAGTCAAGAAAGTATTGGGAATAGATGATTTGTTTATGGTTCCAAATTCAAATTTTGTTTTTTTGTTATTGTTAGATTGGCACAACTGTTATCCATTTTGGCGCAGAGTTTGAGTTGCATCTGTTATTTATATTAAATACAGTGCTGTTTTTAGTTTTATCATATCTAGTGAGTATTGCGAATTTCATAATGGACAAAAACATCGAACAAAGAGTTTGCCTTGAATTTTGCATCGCCAATGGAATTTCGTGTTCGGAGTCACTGAAAATGTTACAGAAGGCTTACGGTGAATCGACTTTATCAAAAACATGTGCTTATGAGTGGTACAAAGCGTTTAAAAGCGGTCGAGATGTGATGGAAGATTTGCCTCGCTCTGGTAGGCCATCAACGTCTGCAATTGAAGTTAACATTGCAAAAGTGAAGGAAATAGTGACTGAAAATCCTCATTAGACTTTGAGAGAGATAGCCGCCAAACTTTCTGTGTCTCACCGTATCATTTTAAATAATCACTTGGGTATGAAACATATTTCCACTCGGCTAGTCCCAAAAGACCTGACTTTTCTCCAAAAACTCAATCGCATGAGAGTCGCTGAGGACATGCTAGAACTGAGTCAATTCCGACCCAACATTCATGAAACGCAGTGTAACTGGTGACGAGACGTGGGTTTACGAGTTTGATATGCAAACTAGTCAACAAGCTTCGGAGTGGTGACTTCCAACTGAACCGAAACCGAAAAAAACACGCCAAAGTCGATCAAAAGTGAAAGTCATGTTGACTGTTTTCTTTGACTATCGCGGTGTTGTGCACTCGGAATTCTTGCCAGAAGGTCAAACGGTAAATAAAGAATATTATTCGAGTGTTATGCGGCATTTAAGAGAGCAAATTCGACGAAAAATGGCAGATTTGTGGAAAGAAAATTCTTGGATTTTGCACCACGATAATGCGCCTTCGCACAAGGCCATAATTGTGAATGAATTTTTGTCCAAACACTCAACAAATACCATCGAGCAACCACCATATTCACCATATATGGCACCAGCCAACTTCTTTCTTTTTCTTAAACTCAAATTACCACTTCGTGGCACCAGTTTTCAATCGGTAGAAGACATAAAGGAGAATTCGCGGCGAGAACTGAACTCAATTCCGGAAATAGCGTTTAAAAAATGTTTTGATGATTGGATTATTAATTTTTTTTTTGTTTAACTTACAATGGCAAGCCTCACCAGATGGTATATAAGCCGATACTAACCGACTCTACTACCAGTAGCAAAGGGACCGGCTTACCTCCCTCAGTCACCACGTACTACACCTGCAGCAAACTGTGTAGGGATATTTTTATTTTTAGTCGGTTACTGTTTTCCTTCACCGAGCAATAATAAATTGAAAACAAATACACACATAATTTATTTTTGAAATAAAACTACGTTTACGGAATCTATCGTGTTTGCTTGATTTTTGTACTGTCCCGACGTTTCGAATAATTTACAGCATTCATGATCACGGGTGGACTTAGATGATAGTCGTCCAAGGACAGTAGAAAAATCAAGTAACGCGATAGATTCCGTAAACGTAGTTTTATTTCAAAATGTGTAACATTCGCGTAAATATCAGAAAGTATTTACACATAATTTCGAAAAATCTCGAAATTGATGAAAGAACTTTTAAAGTTATCATTTTCCACATTCACAAATAATTTGTTCTTTAAAGTAGCTGATCATGTCAAGTGCTAAAATATAGATCAAAAACTCGAAATATCAGAGGTGTGTGCCGTACAAGGTATCAACGTTGGACTCGGGATCGAACTCGATACCACTGTCTTTGCAGTCCTTGGTTTTACTGCTAGGTATCACTGCTGTGTACTACATAGATAAGTATAAAAATCTTTATAAGAAACTTTCCGTTGATATAAAATAGGGGATCTCAAAAAGTTTGTGAATTCAAATTGAAACTCAAAACTTATCATCTAAATTGACACCTCACTCTGTCCAATGAGTTGACCTCAATCCAAGACCATTCTCACAGCAAAGAGTAGGTGGTCCAGTAAAAATTTTATCCTTTTCTTATCAGATGTTATTGGTGGGCTGGACGTGACGTGCCTACAACATTCGTACGAGCACGGAAGGACGAGGGGTCCGTTGATTGACATCGCTTATTTATTCATTCAGATGTTCTAAAGGTTTGGTTTCGTACGTATAGCGCTACTATTGATTCTCGAAAGTGATATACGCAATAAGGAGTTAAATATCGAGTAGTCATCCGTCTTCTAGCTTTATCCCAAAAATGTACAGTAGAGTTAAGTAGGATTTACTGGTGACATGAGAATAAGATCGGAGTTAGATCTTTATTTAGGACTCTGTTAATCTGTGAAGACTGTCAGGATGTTATTTGTAAGACCTGCTTATCGTGCCTTCCTTAGAAGAGAGGAAACCAGTTGCTCAGAAATAGGTATTTTATACATTTATATATAGGTATATTAAAGTGGTAGAGCCTAGCTTATCCCAGCATGAATGAGCCAGCTCGATCGGGGAAGTATCACAGTGAGTGAGAGCGTTAAGGCCCAATCCCCTCCCTATTCTCTCCTATCCTTTTCCTTGGATACGGCGACGCGCGAGTGATGCCTCTGGTGTTGCTAGCATCTATAGGCTACGGTAACTGCTTACAATCAGGTAGGGTGTATGGTTGTTCACCAAAAAGGTTATTCTCAAGTAGTATTAAAAATAAGTGGCTCGTTTGTTCACCACCCATCTGATGCCGGCCGGGTGAACGCTACATAGTAATTGTTCGAACAATACTACAACAAATCATTAGAAACATGAAAATTTTTGCGGATTCAAATCTCGATCACAATAATCTTATTAGGTTTTCATGCATTTTCTTCAGCTTATACTACTCTTGACCGAATGTGTCCGTTTAAAAATGTCACCTGTGCTCTTTCTCAAACCATGCCATTCATACCTTGTTTTTTCTTTGTCATTTATATACCTATAAATAATCGCATTCTTTTAGTAAGGGTATTTTTATTTGCAGGGCCTACTGAACCCTTCACATTCAAATAACTTTACCTTTTGGGGAACGGCCAATGTGTATGAGCGTCACATTGAAGATCCTTCATTGCGGCGTTGTGAACCCCCATTTTACATAATATTGTAGGTCTAAATAGTAGGCCTTTTTTATTACGTATATATTTACTAGCCGACAGTTTTTTTTTTGCATGTAGTGGCAGACGAGCCACGGTCCATCTGATGGTAAATGGTAACCGTCGCCCATGGACTCGACTATACCGAGAGTATTGTCAAGCCGCTGCTCACCAATTCATTTCACAGATGAAATGAAATATAAACGGCTATCTCCTGCTACAGCCAAAACGCAACGATGTGCTTCATGGGCGGTCACACGGGAGACGGTGGTACCAACCCGCTCGGGCCCGATACCAAGTGAGTACTCCCACTTGGTACCCAGCCCTACCACCAGTCATGCAATGGATGATAATTGCTTACTTCCCTTAGTCGCCTCATACGACACCCGTGGGAAAGAATGGGGTGGTGACACTTGTATTCTTAATCCGTCACCACACGGACAGTTGCCTGAGCTGGCGCAAATTTCTGTGTGGTGACTGACTAGGTGCTACCACATTCATTCCCGCGGGTGTCGTTTGAGGCGACTATAGGAAGTAAGCAATTATCACCCATTGCTTTACTGGTGGTGAGGTTGGGTACGAAATGGGAGTACTCACTTGACTGTGAAACACACGGTTTTTTTTTCGTTTGTAGTGAGAAATGGCCGTCCATTCATTTATTTCCCATACTTGAAATGAAACAATGAGCAATGACTTAGCGTATTTTTAGTATAACTGAGTTCATGAGCGGCAGTTACCACTTATCATCTGACTCGTCTACCACCATACGCAAAAAAAACAGAAAAGTTGAAAGTTGAATTGAATATAATTATTATTTATTATTTATTCTTTCTATCATCTTTTTTTCCGCCTGCTGTCCTTTTCATCGGGGTTGGCAACGGTTAAATAATGACCCTAGTGCAGCTGGCGACTAAGAGCTACGGTATACACATACCATTATGTATGGTTTAATATCCGACCGCAATCTGGTTATATAATAAAAGAAATTTATCGATTCCAGGTCATCCGATATTCTCTTACCTAATTAAAATGTTAAGCATACTGACCCCGTTAACACTAATTCTTAATGTATTGTAATTAGCGTTTAATTGCCATTAAGTTAAACAATAGTTTTAATTTTGTCTTTTCACTATGTGTTATTTATCGCGGGTATGTTTAATTTATTTTAATTTTATGCTACTGAACTTGTTTACGAGACTTGTAACGTTATTGATTACTGCAAATAAAATACTACTGAAAGTAACAAAGGGCTTAGTGCAAATATACAGGTTTAATATCGGCTGATGATAAAAAGTCACTCAATTCAGCTGCAAGCTGTCAACTGCCTCAGTGGTGTAGCGGTAGTGTAAGCGGCTGCTAATCATGAGGTCTCGGGTTCGATCCCCGGGTCAGGCAGTGTTATTGAGCTTTTTCCTAAAAATAAAAATTCTCAGTAGCAGCCAGGAGTTTGGATATGTACCCGGTAGACGGCAATAGGCTCGCCCCCTATTACGTGGGACTTAAACATAGCTGGCGAATCGTGCATGGGTGTGTAATACACCTCTGCCTACCCTTTCGGGGTATACATTCGTGATGCTATGTTGTTGTTGTCAATTCAGCACACAGATGACATATTTGTTTAGACTTGTCCATGTGGTGACGGACTAAGAATACAAGTGTCACCACCCCATTCTTTGCCACGGGTGTCGTATGAGGCGACTAAGGGAAGTAAGCAATTATCATCCATTGCATGACTGGTGGTAAGGCTGGGTATCAAGTGGGAGTACTCACTTGGTATCAGGCCCGAGCGGGTTGGTACCACCATATCCCGTGAGACCGTCCGTAAAGCACATTTACGTTTTGGCTGTAGCAGGAGATAGCCGTTTATTCTTTCATTTCATATCAGTGCAGCGGTGAGCAGCGGTTTGACAATACTCTCGGTATAGTCGAGTCCATGAACGACGGTTACCATTTACCATCAGATGGGCCGTAGCTCGTCTGCCACTACATGCAATAAAAAAAAAAGATACTGACCGCTGTACTTAGTGTTATAGGTTTGATTTCCACATAGGACACCCTGACATCCTTACTAAAGGGTTCTACTCACAGTTTACTAACTTAGTTTTAAATATTATTGTTGTCTTATTTAGCTTAATATTGTTATGTTTAAAATAATCGACATCTGTGACGCCATCATATACGCACCAATGGAAGATCAGCGCAGGCTTATGCCTGCATTATGCTGAGTTGGTGACGTTTTGTGACGAAACTTTTGGGTGTAATTTTCTTTTTAAAACTATATCCGCCAGAATGAAGAATTGAATTAAAGCTATATTGTTCTCTTTCTGTTTTGTTTCGTCACAATAAACATTTTTTCTTTCTTTCTTTTCTTTAAACTGTGCTAATATTATAAATGCAGAAGTGAATTGTTTGTTTATTAAGCTTTCACGTCGTAACTACTGAACCAATCATCATTAATATATTGTAACCATGTCGCAGTAAGATTGTTAATACCGCGATTTTGTTATATCCCTAGGGATATAACTACATATATCGTGGTTATGACTATGTCGCGGGCAGAATCTACTTACTTACTTATCATCACGCCATCTCCCTTGCGGGGTAGGCAAAGAGAATAGAATGCCTAAAGGCTCTATTCTTGCATACATCCTCGCTTCCTCGACCTTCATAATTCTCTTCAGACACGCTCGCCGGTTGCGGAGACTCCTGACTCCATCTTCCTTTAATACATGACCGATTTGGTCTAGGTAGGTGAGTCTCGGTCTCCCCCTGTACTTACATCCTTCCACTTTCGTATTGTGTATCTTTTTAATCAGTCGCTCATACGGTATTCTTTCACACATGTCTGAACCATCGGAGTATTCCCTTTCGCATCTTTACACCAATACTCTCCATCATATCAACCTACTCGCTCTCTTACGTCGTCGTTACGAACAAAATCTTGTGATATAGGTAAACCTTGTGTCTACTAATTTTATGTTTGTAAAGTCCCTCGTAAAACATGGATTATTTATTAGTACAAGATGTTGTCTTTATAAAATGAAATTAAAGGTAATAACACAAATAATTGCGGAATTTATAGTTATAATTATTTGACTATGGTGTCAATAAATTAATTTAACTGCCTCTGTGGTGCAGCGGTAGTGTGAGCGACTGCTGATGATGAGGTCTCGGGTTCGATCCCCGGGTAGGGCAGTGTTATTGAGATTTTTCGCAAATAGAAAAATTCTTAGTAGCAGCCCGGAATTTGGAAATGTGCCCGGTAGACGACAATAGGCTCGCCCGCTAATACGTGAGGACTTAAACATAGCTGGCGAACCGTGGTACACACCCTCTGCCCACCCCTTCGGGAATATATAGACGTGATGCTATGTATGATAATTAATGATTTATTAATTTAATCATTATTTAAACTAAGCTGTTCTTGTGTGTCAAGTGTAACAAGTGAATGATCTCCCTTTATATCTTTGGTATCCTGATAAAATTAACCGTCACTTTATGGATGTGCCTGGCAACACCCTAATTAGTCTATCCACTATCACATACTTTGAATTTCACCAATATTGCAATGCTGTTTTTACCTTTAGGCCAGTAAGCCCGGATGATGCCATGAATTACATTTTAAATCTTAAATCGGAAGCTGAGGGTTACGATCACTTAGCCTAAGTATGTTGATTCTGACTTTGCCTTTTACAAAAGAAATTATGACACATATTATCAACGAATCTATTCAGTCTTCCACATTTCCAGATATTTGGAAAGTTGCAAGGGTTCGTCCAGTACAAAAGAAACCAAACCTAAGACCCATAAGATATTGCCATGCTTATCTAAGGTAACTGCAAAATCACCATTTTATGTAAAAAAAATTGATTTTAATTGATAACGAATACTTTCTAATGTCAACGACCCTTTGACAGACGCACTAACATGCCATCTAAATTCATTTAAATACAGATACTATTGATAAATGCCTAGACGGGGTCAAGCACCCATTATCAGTAACCTTCTACGCCGACCGATATAATATTTTATTTATTACATTTTGCATTCGATCGGTGGCAATAAATCAGTATTAAGAAGTTACTCTATCAAATCGAGAATTTAATAAAAAATATTTACATTAGTAACAATGTTTGTAGCTGATTCGCGTCTTTTTGGCCAATCCTATAACAGTAGGGTCTGTGTAGTGCAGGCGCACGCGCATTAAAGGAAGCGCCCGAGCGAGAGAGTAACCACCGCACAAGGGTAACCTAGCCAAAAATTTTCACCGATGTTGCAATTTCTTTTAATTGTCAATGAATTGTCATACATTTGATTTGCTCACGTCATGAAATCCAATAATCTAGGCGCCTGCCTAGTTTGGTGTTTTGGTACCTAAAAATCTAAATTTTCTATATTATTTTGTTATAATTTTGCGTCTTCTACTTATGACGGGCCTCTTGGCGTAGTCGGTAGTGTAACCGACTTCCGTGGACAAGGTAGTGGTTTCGATTCCCACTTAGGACAATTATTTGTGTGATGAACACAGTTATTTGCACTGCATCTAAGTGTTTTCTATCTTATGTATGTATTTACAAAATAATAAGTAATAATAATATGAATTATGTCCGTAATCTGGTACCCATAGCACAAGCGTTAAGCTTAGTTCGGGACCAGAAGACGTTGTGTGAAATTTCCGTGAATATTTATTTTTATCTTAATTATTTATCTCCCTTAATATCACCATAACTAAGATCCACCAGCTGTCTTGTTCCACCTTCTTTCAACGGCTCACCGCATATTTTAACAGACCGTTGGTCCGCACGCTTGAAGGCAAATTAGTTACCCTGCATAATCGTGTGAACTACTGAACTAAACACAAAGTGAAAAATGTGAAATCGTGACAATTGCTCCTGACTGCTAATTTCGATAACACATACATATTTAACGTCTTTGGATGACGCGTCCAGACCCTTGGACAAATATTTATATATGAAAAGGCACCAGGTTCGATACCTAGGCGGAATAATGTATGCAAATACATCCGGCAGATGGCGCAGGCGTCACCCAAGCCAATAAGAAGGAATGTGTTATCGAAATTCGCAGTCCTGAGCAATTGTCACTATGTCTGAATTGGTAAAGCATCTGGGACGGTATTCCAGGATGCTGCCCGTGACTGTTATTTTTCAATTTCACATGTTCGCACTTAGTGTTAATTAAATGGTAAGAGTTGCCCGTAGCCCATAGACGCTAGTGACACCAGAGATATCACTTTGTATGTTTCAGGGTTAAGGGAAAGATATAAGAGTAGGAAAGAAAGTACACAGATTATGAAGAGATTTAATTCCTTGAGTGCTCTTGCATACTGAAACGAAAAGAAAGAACACTATATATAGATGGTCATCAGTAAGAGGTTGATACTGCGCTACTATCACGGAAGTAATGTCACACAGTTCCAGAGGTCCTCCAATACAGATGGAGAGATGGTACATGGCGGGCTTATTTAATGGCCAAGAGTCCCACACTACCCTGTTCTTTACCAGAAACAATGCGGGGATGGGTGATTAGGTACATTTTTTTCGCCTTAACAAAAAAGTCCTACTTAATTTACCAGTGAAGCCGAAACCATTCACGCTGATATTAGTAAGACTACACCAACTTTGAAAAATATAATTTACTACCAAAATATTTGACTTTCCAATGTAACTTTACTTCGTATAAAATTATGTGTGTTTCGTTTCAGAAATGCCAGTCAAACCCACGTCAGAGAAAATGACAGCCTCATTTTTATAATAACCAAAATAAACAGGTTTAGCTAAAATAATATGTGTACATACCTATTAGGTGACATAAACAGTAATTAGAGCAATTCTATTCGTAAAGTCTGCTTCCAACCATGGAGTTTCAGCTTCAAATCCTGGGACAAGCAAAGCGTCGATCGGTTTTCGTTCAAAAAAACATCTTCAGTTGTTGACACCTTTCAAATACTGTCATCAAAGCACCGCTTACCGCATATGGCGGACGACTATCTCCAAACCTACAAAATAAACCAATCGTCATTTTTGAGTATCTGTGAAACAGGATTACCTACATATGATTTTATGTTCTTTCAAAAAATCATAACATTACAAATTGTGAAAATGTGAATTCATAAATAACAGCCACGAGCAAAATTTGAAAATGCATCTCCTACCGTCCCAGTTGCTAATTCAGCCATCGTAACAATTGTTTAGAACTCAGAACTCGCCCTTTTGCACTTTGTGTTGACTTACATGGCTAAGTATGTCAAATGCTTATAAAATATACTAGCCTTTGCCCGTGGCTCCGCCGGCCAAAAGCTAGTTTATGGGTTATATCTCAGGTTCCCGATATAGAAGCGGGATAAAATGCATGCCAGTTTTTATGTCTAACCAAAAGCTATCAAATAAAGAAAAGTTGCATTAAAATCCGTTCAATAGTTTTTGCGTGATGCGAGAACAAACAAACAGATAAATAATCTAAAAAAATCGTTTTGTGTTCAGACATGCCTATAAAGCCTAATACAGTAATTTATAATAGTTGAGATAAAAATTCATGACATACTAATGTAAAATTATTGTTTTGAAAATAATAACTTATTAATCTATCATCTATGCTTTGGAGTAAAAAATTCGTCACTGATATATACTGTATACATTTTTTTCTTGTATACTGTATTTTTCCGTTCCTTTACTAATCTGAAAAATAAACTAAGGTTCTTGACCTATCATGCGTTGTGACGTCACGCACACATCACGATCAAAACATTAGATAATGAACGCAAGGTGACAGAGTACGATAAAAATAATCGAGGTTCAACAACCCCCATTATCAGTACGACCTCGGCATCACCGATATGATATCACAACTGACTTAATTTGATTATATGCATCACTAATCATTTTGTCGATTTCCGAAATAAACTATGATGTGTCTTATAAAAAAGGCGTATTTATTAATGAATTTTGAAATTTTAGTTGAATTAAACAGATAATACACACATATAAAACTCTAAAAAGTAACGAGAAATGAACAGAACTAGTTAAAACGAATCTAATGAACCCAAACTTGATGAGTTCACTAATAGGCAATCCAGGATTTTGTCTCCTACGTTCGAGCTCCATCATCAGAGTAGCTCAGTGGTACCAGCACAAATGGGTGTTTCAGATGTTAGGTCACAGATATGTTGGAAAGTAAAGTAAATACCCATTATGCGTTTTAAGATCCCTACCCCAGCTAAAAAAAGAAGCGATTACCAGGCGTTTCAGCCCGCATAGATCTTCATAAATTGTAGCTAAGAACCATCTCGACCACGTCAGCTTTCAGACGAAAGGAACCGCAACAAAATAGGTACATTCGTGTAGGAGCTACCATCCCATACACAAACACACAGTCACATGAAACTTATAATACCACTGTTTTTGCGTCGGGGGATAAAAACAATAAAAAGAAAATGTTTTTTTGAATTAAACACAAAGTGAAAAATGTGAAATCGAAAATAACAGTCAGGAGCAGGATTTGAACCTGCATCTTCTGGATACCGTCCAGATGCTTTACCAATTCAGCCATCCTGACAATTGCTCCTGACTGCTAATTTCGATAACACATCATACTTAACGTCTTTGGGTGACGCCTGCGCCATCTGTCGGACGTATTTTCATACATTATACCGACCAGGTAAACTTAATTTTACAATTAAGATTTTACCTAATAATGACGCAAACCCTTTAAATATTTTAGATATTTTTATATATATTTTTAGCATTTGACATGCTTAGCACTATACATTAAACACAAAGTGAAAAATGTGAAATCGAAAATAACAGTCAGGAGCAGGATTTGAACCTGCATCTTCTGGATACCGTCCAGATGCTTTACCAATTCAGCCATCCTGACAATTGCTCCTGACTGCTAATTTCGATAACACATCATACTTAACGTCTTTGGGTGACGCCTGCGCCATCTGTCGGACGTATTTTCATACATTATACCGACCAGGTAAACTTAATTTTACAATTAAGATTTTACCTAATAATGACGCAAACCCTTTAAATATTTTAGATATTTTTATATATATTTTTAGCATTTGACATGCTTAGCACTATACATTAAACACAAAGTGAAATATATTTTTTAAACACAAAGTGATTTGTATTTTCATACATTATACCGACCAGGTAAACTTAATTTACGTCCGACAGATGGCGCAGGCGTCACCCAAAGACGTTAAGTATGATGTGTTATCGAAATTAGCAGTCAGGAGCAATTGTCAGGATGGCTGAATTGGTAAAGCATCTGGACGGTATCCAGAAGATGCAGGTTCAAATCCTGCTCCTGACTGTTATTTTCGATTTCACATTTTTCACTTTGTGTTTAATGTATAGTGCTAAGCATGTCAAATGCTAAAAATATGTATAAAAATATCTAAAAAATGTTTTTTTGAAATTCTTCCTCGGAATCCTGCTTTTGTCAATATATTTTTAAAATAAACAAGCTGTGCAATATGAATTAATTGAATATAATTATGAATGTGAAATTGGGACGGCATTAATGAATAAATAATAAGCCCTTTTGAAAAGACATAGCCCTCTGTATTACACACCCACGGTTCGTCAACTATGTTTAAGTCCCACGTACAGCGGGCAATAGGCTCCTATTGCCATCCACCGAACACATTTCCAAACACCAGGCTACTACTGAGAATTTTACTTTTTACGAAAAAGCTCAACAATACTGTCCGACCCGGGGATCGAACCCGAGAGACCTCATGATCAGCAGTCACTCACACTACCGCTGCACCACAGAGGCAGTTTGAAAGATACTCCTCATAAGGAAGTGTTTTCTGTTAACAAACAATAGCATAAGTAAATAGTGTTAGTGCCTTGCAACATGATTGGGCTGGCTCGATCGGGGAAGTACCACCCTCTCACAGAAGATCGGCGTAAAACAACACTAGGTACTCCCACCGTTGTGTTTAGTATGGCGAGTGAGAGCGCCGGACGCCTAAATCCCCTCCCTATCCTCTCTTCATTATCCAACCTATCCTCTCCTTATTATTCTTTCACCACCTATTTTTTTGCAGATGGCAACGTCCGAATTATGCTTCTGGTATTGCTTACGTCTAGGCTAGGCTACGGTAACCTCTTACCATCAGGTGCGCCATATGCTTGTTTGGCACCCACGTTTTATTAAAAATGCACCTTACTTCTAAGGAAGACCCCGTACCCAATAGAGGAAAAAGAAATTCATATACGTCCTAACGTCAAACAACTAGATACTGTGTAGACTTGTTCTTGCTCGGTCACTAAAAGGAGCGCTCCGAACTAGTTCTTTTTCCAAATGAACTAGTTCGGACATCTTGTTCAATTAGTTCTCTAGTTACTGTTCCTTCATTAGGTCATTTAGTTCTCTAGTTCTATTAGGTCATTTAGTTCTATTAGGTGTTTAGTTACCTATACTGATCTTTATTATAACTCTTTGACGTAAATGAACTGTGTAACTATTTTGTGACTAATAGGTCGCATTAATGTATTGTATAATAGGAACTATAATTACATACCTACTTTATTTGAAACAAATATTTGTTTTCTCTTAATACTTTGCAGACTTAGGACTGTAGTTATACCTAATATTTCAAGTATTTTACCTAAGTAATTAATATAAACCTTAGAATAGCGTATTTAAAAATCAAATTAAAGGTTTATAATTATTTATAATTTCACATATTTACACAACAAATAAAAAAAACGACCTAATTATTATATACCTATTTCTTTTTTAAAAACTTTATATTTATAAAAGAGATAAGTAGTTCACTTAGAAAAGAAAGAGAGCAAGATAGTTTTATGCTATTAGTTCGTTCCTTTTACAAATGTTTCTTGAGCCGAGATACGAACTATATTCCTTACCGCTATCGATGAACTAAGACCGAATACGAACTAGCTTACGGAATAGTTCGTTCTAGTTCAGTGTCAGAAACTAGTTCCTAATAGTTATTAGTTCGTGAACTACACAATTCTAGTACTGTGGCTGCATATTATAGATGGCGGAGTGGCTTAGGGACCGGCCTCCCGCCCGAGTGTTTGGGGATTCGATTCCCACACAGGACAACTCTTTGTTTGATCCACAAATGGTTGTTGTGAGTCTGGGTGTAATTTGTGTCCGTGAAATTGTATGTTTGTAAAGTCCCCTGCGATATAAAGATTATTACTTAGAACAGGGAAGTGACTTTATAAAAAAAATTAAAAATATTTGTGTTTAGCAAGGTAAGTTAGAGTGCCGTATGCTTGAACTCTCTTAATAAAGTGGTGTGAAGTGGAAATTGGGCGTCACCACCGGATTAGAAGGGACGCAGGTTTGAATCTTGCTCGCAGTAAATCTCTCTTTTTCCACTTTCACAAATAATTGGTTCTTTAATCAATCAGGTTTCTAATGCTAAACAAGCCATTTTTTCAGCATTACACACGAACGAATTCATAGGCGGAAGATGTATTGTTTACCGAAACATACAATCAGTAACTTAAAATGTACATTCCTTGACACTGTTGCATTAAGCACGCAAGAATATGAATCTCCATGAACTACTTTGAAACATAAGTTTATAGGTACTTTAAATAATTTAAATACACGATTGAAAAATGGCCGCCAATGAATCATAGTACACAACAATTAACCCAGATACGATATTGCGATCTAGTATGCACTATGAAATTATAAATTATGTAGGAAGTAACGATATGTGAATCAACTGTTCGCATGTTGTATTGCTGTTCAGAGTTCTATTCCGAAAACTGTGAACTTTAAACCACATTTTTAAATTGGGAATATTATAGTGATAATTTTTAATGTATAAAATAAAACTACTTTTGTAGAATATTATGATCTCTATTTTAGCACTTGACATGCTCAGCTACTTTAAAGAACAAATTATTTGTGGAAATGTGGAAAAAGATATATTTTACTGCGATTGGGATTCGAACCTGCGTCCCTTCCAATCCGGGTAAGTGCTCTAGACCATCTAGTTAATTCATTGCAGTGACTGACGGTCAGCATTCCACACTGTGTTAATACTTTTGTAGAATATATCGCGTTTAGTTGATTTTGTACTATTTCGTCGTGTCTAACACTATATAGCATTAATGGCCACGGGTCTACTTGTGTATTTCCTTTCGACGCCCCCCAAGAAAGCGCCACAACGAGCGATCTTGTGCTGACTGCATCCAACGGCTTTGATTAGATCGTCGGTCTATCTGGTGGCCGTCCTAAGCGCGGTCGCCACTGGAGACCTTTTCCCCCAACGGTTGTCGATTCGTCGATGCGGTCTGCCCATTGCCACTTCAGCATGCCAACCCGGCGAGCTGTGTCAGTCCCTCCCGTTATCCTACGGATCTCTGTATTACGGATTCGATTACGATTACATGAATTTTTTTATCTGATATAAATACAGTATATACGAATATACGTCTTGTGATAGTTTAATCAAAAACTCACATTCTTCATCAAACTAATGCTTGTAAAGCATGATAATCTGATTCCTAAAGACTTCGTATGTGTGTATTTCCAATTAGGTGCGTAAAAAGTATTTTTCAACCCATTTTTGCTTCCTTCTTGGGCACGTGACTCCTCTCAGAGTGGAATTATTTAGTCCATAATTCACCATAATTGCCCCGTGTGGTTTGGCAATCTTCGCAAACCGTCGAGAAACACACCGTTCCTCACAATGTTTTCCTACACTGAGCAGTAATTAAACATAAATAAGACTTGGGTTCAAATTCGCGAACTCGACACCACTGTCTCTGCAATCCTTGGTCTTACCACTAGACTTCTCGTATCACTTTATTTAAAAAAGATCAAATATTTTGATATATTTGTAGCATTTACATTAAATAGCTTAGCCATATAAATTTACACAAAGTGCGAAAATGTGAAATCGAAAATGAAAACAGCATGAGCAGGATTTGAACCAGCATCTCCTGGAATACCGTCCCAGATGCTTTGCCAATCCAGCCATCGTGACAATTGCTCGGGGCTGTGAACTTTCATTCTAAAGTCTTGGGTGACGCCTGCGCCGTCTGTCGGAAATATTTGCATACATTATACCAACTTATATATAAATTCGTTGTGTCATCTATAGATAAGTAGTTTTAACTTAATTTATGGACACATATCCAAACATTTTCACAGACTTAAGCATTTATATCTAATATTCAGGGACATTTTCACACAACGTCCTCTGGTCCCAAACTAACATAAAAAATATATAACAAGGATTATTAAAAAAGGATTGATAAATATTTTTTAAGCCTTTTTCTGTCCAAAACTATTAGGCACGGGTCTCCTCTCATGGTGAGAAGGATTAGGCGTATATCATTAGAAGAAATAATAAGCAAGCAAATGTTATTGCTAACTAAAGAATAATCTGAAGATTGCACAATATTATCATTTCTTATCAACAGAATTCATTGACCAGATTATTATAGGCTTGAAGGCAACGAGCTAATGTCCTTCATAAATATCACATTCGTATTTGTCTATCATACGTTCATCTTTATGAGTTTTATTTTTAGTGTCTCGTTTACTGAATTTAACTCACTAGATGACGTCAATGACAATTATGGGCAATAAAAATATGCATACATTTATCATCTTTCAAGATCCACTACTGGACTTAGGCCTTTCCGAGTACCAGAATGAACAGTTCTGTTCCATTTCCATCCTACATCATCATCCTAGGCTACGCCATCTTTTACCATCCGAAAACCTTTCATCTCGGTGATTATTTCGTCGAACTATGAGCTATGTTGAGTACGTACGTTGTCTAATAAAAACCGCCTTTCAAAAAGTCCCATCGAAATCGGTACGGCTATATCGGAAATTAGTTGGAACAAATATACAATTAGATAAACATTGGTTATGATGCTGGAAACCATGAAAACAATAAATTGTATTTAGGAAAAACAGCGGCAAGTATAATATATGCTAATATGTTTCTTTTAGCGAGTAAGGGCACATAAGATCGAAGGCCTATCCTTGAGGTACTTATATATGTTTATTATTATTATAAATAAGAGGATTTTACTCAAAAACTAAATTAAAAAACATGAGCTGAATTAAAATCACAAACAGTAAATTGAGTTTTAAATTCATCGTACGCCATTATGCAAACAAATTTAAAGTTGCCTGACTCCGTATAATTAGCGGTTGCACTGATAGCCTTGTACTTTATCTAAAAGTGAGTCAATATACTGAAGTACCTAGTGCTTTTCTGGTTAACACTGCCCTTCGGACATCGTGCATATTTCAATGTTAACTAAATACTTAATAATGATATTGTAGAATAAATTGGATTGCCGCTTTACAAGTATAGTACTTATAACGTTAAGTTTGATTATTGTTAATTATTGTTAAGTTTTTCCTGCTATTTCTTTATCGTTACAACTGCAGATGAAATACAGCTTACGATGGTAATCAAAACCATTTCATTTCACGTATGTGAAATAATCAAATGAACAAATTATTTGTGAGAATGTGTAAAAAGAGAATTTTACTGCGAACAGCTTGGAAATATTCTTGGATTGCTGATTCCAGTAGCGGAGGTTATCGCCGATCTCTTTTTCCACATTTTCACAAATAATTTGATTTTAAAGATTTATTAGCTGAGCATGTCGCGTGCTAAAATACAGATTAAAATAATAATTGAATGTTTATATCCCGCTATATCCAAAATATACCCAGGTATTTCTCAGTCAGTCAGACGGAAGACGGTGATTCCAACCCACTTGGGGTAGATAGCAAGTGAGTACTCATCCTAAAGGTTCAACCCTACCACCAGTAAGTACCTTACAATCATTTCTAAAAATCAATACAATTGAATGCATGTAAATGCGATCCGATAGGTGGCGTGGGTCGTTAAGATAAATGTGATGAGGAGATTGGGTATGACTGAAAGGTAGTGCGGTAGCTCAGTGGATTAGTGCACTTCCCCGGATTGGAAGGGACACAGGTTCGATTCCCGCTCGCACTAAAGTTCTCTTTTTCCTCATTCACAAATAATAATTTGTAGTATAAAGTAGTTGAGCATGTCAAGTGCTAAAAATACAGATCAAAATCAATACAAGCTGGAAGAGTATATATATTATGTAGGTATATTATGACAAAAAACAACAGGAGAAAACAGACATATTTGACGTTTGAAAACTACGTATTTGACAAAGGATAATTTATATTCTTGCATGCTATAGTGCTGTAAATACTCGTAAATAACATCAGGCAAGCGCGGATGTCACACTCAATGTAGTTTCTACTAGGTACTTAGTTTACCACTTACGTACTAGGTACTCGTAGTTTTCTTCTACACATTCAAATTCTACATAGGTATTTATACAGATCATATCCTGATGGTAAGCGATAGTAGGATCCTATAGACTCTAGGAACACCAGAGTAATCACTGGCGCGTCGCCATCTCCAATGAAAGGGATAGAAGGTGGATAGGAAGGAGAGTATAGGAAGGATAGTGATGAGAGGACAGGGATGAGGTCTTCTTGACAATGAAACTTAACAACTTTTACTGACTCGGCTCTATATTTGAACGCGAAACCTCATGATTAGAAATCACATACTACCGCTAGACTACCGAGGCAGTTAATACCATCCATAATTATACAAATATTTAAATCTTATAGGATTTATGGTCACCTCTTAATCCAATTGGTATGATTCGCGCCGTTAGTTCTGTTTCAAACATTACTTGGTTGAAATTTCAATGTGTTTCGGTTGTAAGAAAATATACCTGATTGTGGCCCTTGATATTGCCGAGGGTCCATTTATCGTTACTATGAATAAAATAAGTGTTACAGAAACTGCATACAGATTTCGCGACAATCTGAGTGGACCCACCAGAAATGCATTAATGTAGGTAAATAATATTAATTTCTTTTTTTTTTGTTATGTCGGTGATAAACAAGCATAAGGCCCACCTCTTGGTTAGCGGTTACCGTAGCCTATAGATACTAGCAACACCAGAAGCATCACTTACACGTGACCATCTCCATGGAAAGGGATTGGACGTAGAGATGAACGATAATAAGGAGAGTATAGGAAGGATAATAGGGACAGGATAGGGAGCGAGTTTAAGCCTCCCGGCGATCTCACTCACCGTACTAAACACAGGTAGGTATACCCACCGTTGATTCAATTTTATCAAAACTGCGTATTTTTTTACATAACGGTCATTCAAAAAGACCGCGAGCGTATTGTCACGTAGCTACTTTTTTAAATAGATGTGATTCATATACTCGTGTAGATACCTAATAAAATACAATATACGAGTATTAGACGGCAAGAGAAATAAAGAAGTTGTAACGCGGTTTTATTATTTTTATTTAATCTTAGTCTATTAACCTTTCTCCCTCCACCCATGGGAGTCGTAAGAGCCGACTGAGGGAATACCGGGGGAGTGGGCAGCAGCACTCCTTCGAGTATTAACAACATCCACTGCGATCGCCAACCCGCCTGCCAGCGTGGCGATTACGGCACTATCCCCCATTCTTGGGGAGGCCTATGTCCAGCAGTGGACTTTAAAAGGCTGATGGATGGATATTAACTTTTTATTTCTTATTATTCTATCCATCCATCAGCCTTTCAACGTCCACTGCTGGACATAGGCCTCCCCAAGAGAACGCCACAACGAGCGGTCCCGTCATGGGGGATAATGCCGTAATCGCCACGCTTGGCAGGCGGGTTGGCGATCGCAGTGGATGTTGTTAATACTCGACGGAGTGTTGCTAATTCTTATTATTAACAAATAATAAAAGCATGTTTTAAAAAAAAATCTCGTAAATTAATTTCAGATATTTTTATTTCGTGAATTCATTTCAAAATCTAAGCATACAAACTTTCTCTGTCTTATCATTATTAGGATTAGGATTTGGGGAATTACCTTTTTTTTCTATTTTGTTTAGGCGGGAAAAAATGTTCCCAACCGCACACCCCCTCGTTGGGGGCAACGAACAGGGTAGGGTGGGGTCCTCACCCACTAAAGAAATCCGCCGTGTGCCGTCTCTCCGCCTTTATTGGCGGGCCACCGGAATTATATTACATTCCTTCAGTGATTGGGTAATTACCCTAAGTATCATAAATTTTGCGTTATTTCAAAAACGTAATCATTCTAATTTATCGAATATTAATAACCCTAGGATGGTAACGCTTAGGCGCCCCGGGTAGGTCTTTGGACCGTAGGGGCGCTCCAGCCGGTGCTCCAGGAGTGGGCGGGGCGACGGCACGGAGTCCTTACCTTCAGACTGGTGCAGTGCTGTCGGGGCACGGTTGCAGATATCTGCACATAGTCGCAAGGAAGGAAGCGACTCCGGGCTGTCACCGCTGCAGCTGCGACGAGGATACGGCGTGGCACACGCTCGAGTCGTGGCCGGCTTGGGCTGAACAGCGCCGTGAACTCGTCGCGGCAATAGGAAGAGACGTCGCTGCCAAGCGTGTTAGGAGCGAATTAATCCAACACAGTACCAGTGGTCCGTCAATACAGGCGGAGAGACGGCACATGGCGGGTATATTTAGTGGGTGAGGGCCCCACACTACCCTGTTCTTTGCCCCGAACGACGGGCTGTGCGATTAGGTACATTTTTCCCGTCTAAACAAAAAAAATAAAAAAGGATGGTTACGCTTGTCATTACTTTGAATGTATATGACACGATAAAAATGTTAATATACCTACAACTATTTGTTATCAAACCGCATGTGTGCATGCCTACGTCATGTATCACATTAGTTATTGACGCTATAATACCGAATAACACGGACTTCTGTTCTGATTATGAGTGAGGTATATTTCTGTTCACAGATTAGTCATACAAAAATAGTGTAATGGTTGTAATACCTATATTCCATGGATTGTTTTGGGTTCGATTACATTCTTTGAATCAATTTAATTATATGTATAGTTATTGGTGTGTGTGTACTTTTTGTTTGTCTATCCATCCGCGTCTTATTCTTGACTGCACAGATGGTGGAGTAGTTTAGATTCCCACCCGAGTGTTGTGGGTTCGATTCCCACCCAGGACGACTCTTTGTGTGATCCACAAACGCTTGTTGTGAGTCTGGGTGTACATTGTGTCTGTGAATTTGTATGTTTGTAAAGTCCCCCGCGATAATGATTATTCCTTACAGCAGGGTGTTGTCTTAGAGGCCTAGATCAAGTATCTGGGCCTGGTGCTGGATGGGCGGTGGCGCTTTCGCGAGCACTTCCGCCAACTGTCCCCGAGGCTAGTCGGCGCAGCGTCCGCCCTTGCACGGCTTCTGCCGAATATGGGCGGACCCAACAATGCGTGCCGACGGCTTTATGCGGGGGTAGTCCGGTCGATGGCGCTGTACGGTGCACCTGTGTGGGTGGAGTGCCTGGACGTGCCGAACAGGGCTCTTCTGTGGAGACCACAAAGAGTCGTCGCGTCCAGGCTCATACGTGGATACCGCACGGTGTCGACGGAAGCGGCCTGCGCGTTGGCCGGAACCCCCCCGTGGGACTTGGAGGCGGAGGTGCTCGCCGAAGTGTATCGGCGGACGTCGCAAGAGCGAGAGGTGGGTGGTCGTCCCCCACCCAGGGAGGTGGCCAGGTGGCATGGCGATGCCCGCCGTGCTGCCATGGCCAGATGGAGGACACGGATGGAAGCGCCCCGAGCCGGTCTCTGGACCGTAGGGGCGCTCCAGCCTGTGCTGGAGGAGTGGGCGGGGCGACGGCACGGAGTCCTTACCTTCCGACTGGTGCAGGTGCTGTCGGGGCACGGTTGCTTCGGCAGATATCTGCACATAGTTGCAAGGAGGGAAGCGACTCCGGGCTGTCACCATTGTGGCTGCGACGAGGACACGGCGCAGCACACGCTCGAGTCGTGCCCGGCTTGGGGCGGGCAGTGCCGTGATCTCGTCGCGGCAATAGCGGGGGACCTCTCGCTGCCGAGCGTCGTTAGAGCGATGCTTGGCAGCGACAGGAATTGGGCCGCGGTCGCTGCCTTCTGCGACGAGGTCATCTCGCGGAAGGAAGCGACGGAAAGGACCAGGGAGGCTGATCCTTCCGCAGACCCGAACCGCCGCCAGCGACTGGGGCGGCGCAGGCGTGAGTATTTGCGCCTAATGCCGCCCTAGCTGAGGCTGCGGGTGGTTGGACCGGGGAACGTCCGCCACCCGCAAGGCCTCCCGCGAAGGTGCGATGCTCCGTGTGTGGGTGCGTCGCTCAGTAGAGGGTACCCGAAAGGGTGGGCCGCCGGCGGACCGCCGAAGGAATGTAACATGGTTCCAGTGGCCCGCCAATAAAGGCGGAGAGACGGCACACGGCGGGTTTCTTTAGTGGGTGAGGGCCCCACACTACCCTGTTCGTTACCCCGAACGACGAGGTGTGCGGTTAGGTACATTTTTTCCCGGCTAAACAAAAAAAAAAAAAAAAAAGGGCTGCGTCTGTACATCAAAGACGTCTTCTGAGAAAAGTGTTTGCATCAGGCTATTTAGGCATGTCTGAAATCAAAGCAATTATTTTTTTGGTTTGTTCGTTCGATCTTCGCGGTAAAATTACTAAACAGACATTGAAAAAACTTTTTTAAATTGATAGCTTTTGATGAGGCTTAAAAACTGGTATACATCCAACTGCGCTATATCGGGAAACAGAGTCTGTACCTATATCCAAAAAAGTTCCTTAAGCAACCTTTATAAGAGTTCACCACCAGGCTGGCCCAGTGTAGGTTGTCTGACTTTATTTTTATTACAAGTTGTGGCAGACAAGCCACTGCCCATCTGATGGTAAATGGTAACCGTCGCTCATGGACTTAACTATACCGAGAAAGCCACTGCTCACCATTTCATTTCACCGATATGAAATTAATCTTCTTAAATTCTTCATAATCATCAAAAATATCTCTCATAGAAAACATAGCATCACGCCTGTATTCCCCGAGGGGGTAGGCAGAGGTGTGCACAACCACGGTTCGCCAGCTATGTTTAAGTCCCACGTAATAGGGGGCGTGTCTGTTGACGTCTAGCACATTTCCAAATTCCGGGATGCTACTGAGAATTTTTCTTTTTACGAAAAAGCTCAATAACACTGCCCGACCCGTGGATCAAACCCGAGATCTCATGATCAGCAGTCGCTTACACTACCGCTGCATCACAAAAGCAGTTAAAAAAATATCTCTCAGACCGTTAAATTACCCCAAAACATACTAATACTTTACATTAGTTTCGTTCTTATCAAAAGGTTATCATTCTAAACCTGTGTTTTCTCTTGTAAAATATATTGATAAAAAATTCTGTTTGGGTGACAAAAGTTTTAAATAAAAATGACGTTGATGATTGTCGCTATCTGAAGCAATTTGTTTGAGAGTTGCTCTTTTTCACCTATGATAACATTAGATTTATAAAGATTCATTTAATTTCGGAGAAAGAGATTGCTTAGCTCTTAATTAAACTTATCGATACTTACCTAGTATCGTTGCGTTAACGTGCGTGCGTGACACTAGTCAAAACAGATTTTTACTTAGGTAGTGTATGTCTGTTGTCTGTCTGTCTGTTTGTTTGTTCCGGCTTATCTTCAAAACGGCTAAACCGATTTGGATGAAACTTTCGCTGCCAGATAGCTTATGTTATAAGGAATAACTTTATTTTGGAAAAATAATTAAAGCTCCGCACAAATTAAAACAGTAGTAGGTGTAACAGATCTTTTATCCCGCCTTTACAAAAAAAGTAATAAGTCTTTCAGTTCCAGTGGCACGGCAGTACTGGTGGAAGGATGGTCACACGATCGGTTTATTAAGCGGGGGGCCCTCACCCACACTATCCTGTTTGTCGCCCCGAATGACAAGACGCGTGGTACATTTTTTCCCCGCCTTAAAAAATAGGTGTCACAGCTATGTCTGTAAATTTAAGATATTTGAGGAAGGCGTTTGAAACAAAAACATTATTTTTTAATTTTGTCACGCAAAAACTACTGAACGAATATTGATCAATCTTTTTTGTTTGATAGTTCTTGATTAGACTTAATAGCTGGTATACATCTCGCTCTATCTCTCTACTGTAACGGGAACCTGGGATATAACCAAAACTATGTAGTCATAATACGAGTATACTAACAACCAAAAATATAACTACTAAATGCATATTTGTCCCAAACAATTATACTTTAAATAAGTACTCGTATAGTTTGACATGAATTTCGAGGTTTTAGCAGACTGTTATAGGTATTTTGAGTACTGTCCTGCCTATCAAACATCATCCCCTCTCTAGAATTCTTTCTGTGCAGGTGAGAGATGTGGAAGCTTTCATCCCCCATCTCTGTATTCTCTCTATTGCCTCACACTTCTTACCCGCCTCCACATTATAACTGTTTGTCTCCTTCCTGTGGTTGGCAACGCAAGAGTAAGGCCCTGGATACCTGATATTAATATACTTCGGCCTCGTGGCGTGGTCGGTAGTGTAACCGACTTCCGTGCACGAGGTCGTGAGTTCAATTCCCACTCAGTACAATTATTTGTTTGCCGTGTGGGGCCGGCTTTAGAATTGTCCCACAGAATACAGGGGGGAGTGGGCAGCAGCACTCACACGAGTATTAACAACATCCACTGCGATCGCCAACTCGCCTGCCAAGCGTGGCGATTACGGCATTATCCCCCCTTTGGGGAGGCCTATAAACAGCAGTGGACGAAAGGCTGATGGATGGATGGATGGACAATTATTTGTGTGATGAACACAGTTATTTGTACTGCGTCTGGGTGTTTTCTATCTATTATATGTATGTACAAAAAATCCATCTATTTACAAAAAAAAAGTAATATATGTATTATATCCGTAATCTGGTACCCATAGCACAAGCGTTAAGCTTAGTTTATTATTATAGTTAGTTTATATATATAGTACCTGGATGACCGAGCTTTGCTCGGTATTTTTTTTTTTGGTAAGTCGTGAGTTTTTCTCACAAAAGAAAGAATTGAAAAAAGGGAAAATGAAAAAAAACGAACTGGAGACATCTGGACTCGAACCGGGGTCTTCTGGTTTTGGGACCGCCCGATTTCCCACCTGAGCTATTATAACCTTGTAGATGATGCCGAAATTTACCTTTGTACTCCAATAATAGTTTTGTAGCAGTTTTTCATTGCCTGAAAACCCGGATAAAACGACGTTTTCTAAAAATGAAACCTAGCTAGATCGATTTATCGCCCCCGAAACCCCCTGCATACTAAATTTCATGACAATCGCTTACTAAATTTCATGACAATCGTTGGAGCCGTTTCCGAGATTCAGATTATATATATATATATATATACAAGAATTGCTCGTTTAAAGATATTAGATATATATATACTATTATACTTAGTTTATATATAATATATTAGAATATTTATTTATTATATATAGACTTGAGTTACCTTTTATAATTAGGTGGAAAAGGTAAATTAGCAAATACAAAAAGGATTTTAAAACATTTCCCTGATATTATCAGAGATAAAATCGTTCAAGCAAACAAGAAAATATATTTCGCATGCAACATTTGATAGATTTTATATCTTTCTTCTCTTTTGTGTAAAGAAATATACATAAACGTGACGCGTACTTTAAATTTCTCCTTCATCCTCGTACAATCGTCAAATTATAGAATTGCCGCCGAAGAACTCCCACTTCAAACAAAAACATAATAATCGGTTTTATTACATATATTGAATACTCGACTACGATACTTTACTTATACATAGAAGTGTTATTATTATTGATAAAGTGATAACACTATCGCTAAACAACACAATTTCAATTATCACCAGATCCGCTGTAACCTTGTCGTGATAAGACAAGTGACGTTTAATTTGAAGAGGTAAGAAAACATAACGTGGCTATAATATCGTCGTAGCTCCATAATAAGACATAATTATATGTTTATACGAAAAACTTGAAACAATGTCACCTTGGCGGTTTTAGTTTTGTATAGTTCTGGGGATAAGGAGG
Source organism: Leucoma salicis (assembly GCA_948253155.1). NCBI lineage: Eukaryota > Metazoa > Arthropoda > Insecta > Lepidoptera > Erebidae > Leucoma > Leucoma salicis. Next base: position 1,893,074 of record OX411820.1, on the reverse strand, counting down.
TGGATATCAGTTGATGAGGAAGTGGAAAAGAAGGGATGAAGAATTGGATTGGGCCACATTATAGGATTGGGACGTATTCTTTAAGTACGAGTACATTATAGTAAAAAAACAAAAACAAAACATAGCATCACGCCTGTATTCCCCGAAGGGGTAGGCAGAGGTGTATTACACACCCACGACTCGCCATCTATGTTTAAGTCCCACGTACATTATAGTGCGTAGTTTTTTTCCGAACTTCAATAAGTTTATTTCCGCGAGTGTCGTATGAAGTGACTTAGGATAGTAAACAGGTAATATGCATTACATTAAATAAGTTTAAGAAAGCTGTAACAATCAGACTTAGTAATAAAGGTTTCGGATTATTTGGAAGATAAAACAAAATGTCCCCTCTCCACCCATGGGAGTCGTAAGAGCGGCATACCGAGGCATACCGAGGGAGTGGGCAGCAGCACTCCTTTGAGTATTAACAACATCCACTGCGATCGCCAACCCGCCTGCCAAGCATGGCGATTACGGCACTATCCCCCATTCTTGGGGAGGCCTATGTTCAGCAGTGGACGTTAAAAGGCTGATGGATGAATGGATGAAAACAATATGGGCTTGAACTGCTCCTCATTTTGAAATACATATTGTTTTAAATAAGCTCATACCCCATTTTATTATATAATCTTTGGCAGCACCTACGTTAGTTTATAAATTTAAACATTATAAGTTTGAAGATTAAAATAGCTCATGAGTTTCTTACCGGGTTTTTCTCATGAAAAGCCTTGCTACGGAATCCGGCCGCTTGTAGCAATTGCAATCGCGACATTGTGGATGCACTGACCTCAAGCGCTCGTGTTAATTATAAGTAACTTGGACAATTTTAAGTGCTATGTTATAAGCCTATGAAATAAAGATATTTTTTAATTCGAATCAAATTTGTATTAATTGTGGTGGCCGAAGTAGGAGTACTCACTTGTTATCGAACCCCGAACGGGTCGCTATCACTATTCACATCGACCAGGTAGGTCAGCATTTTTGCGGATATGGATAGGAATTATGAGACAGTGGAGAGGAACGATGATAAAGATGACATGGCCAAGTATGGGCGGGTGACGGTGCACGGTGGGTTTTTAGTGGGTGAGAGCCCCACACTATCCCGCTGTCTCCCCGGGCAGCGGGGTGTGCGGTAGGTACATTTTTGCCCACCTTAAAAAAAAAAAAAAAAAAAAAAAAAAAAAAAAAAAAAAAAAAAAAAGCTAAAGTTTATTGGGTTGATCACGGACATTTCACACAACGTCCTCTGGTCCCAAACAAAGCTTAACGCTTGTGGGGTATGGGTACCAGATTACGGATATAATGCATATACTAGGTACTTTTTTTTGTGAATACATACATTTTGAAATAAAACTATGGTTACGGAATCTATCGCGTTTACTTGATTTTTCTACTATCCCGACGTTTCGAATACTTTACAGCATTCATGATCACGGGTGGACTTAGATGATAGACGTCCAAGGCTGATATTTTATTTCAACGGTTTCATCTACACGGTACAGTATATGATTTTACAAAATTTTTATGTATTTATTTTAACCCACCTAATATTCGTTTAGAAACACAATTAAAATATGTACTTCAAATTTCTTTATGCTTACAATGTATGAGACTTTAAGTTAGTATATTAAAATGAGTATAATACTCCTATTTAAACTGTAAAATTTTTGTTTTCATTCAATGCTCAAAAATTCTACCACAAACTACCAATTACTACCAGTTAGAAGACAATCTTGGTTATTAGTTTATATTATTAAATATATTGATCTTGCCAAAAGCTAAGGAAAAATTTGTAAAATCATATACTGTGGGTAAATGAAACCGTTGAAATAACATCAGCCTTGGGCGTCTATCATCTAAGTCCACCCGTGATCATGAATGCTGTAAAGTATTCGAAACGTCGGGATAGTAGAAAAATCAAGTAAACGCGATAGATTCCGTAAACGTAGTTTTATTTCAAAATGTGTAACATTCGCGTAAATATCAGAAAAAATACATACATAATATAATAGATAGAAAACACCCAGACGCAGTAAAAATATCTGTGTTCCTCACACAGATAATTGTCCTAAGTGGGAATCGCACCCACGACGTCGTGCACAGAAGTCGGTTACACTACCGACTACGACACAAGGCTAGTCGTGCAGCGGAAAACACGTAAATGCGCTGGTTCTTCGCATATTCTCTTTCTGGCCATATTGAACTGCCGTATCATCGGTCTAAGAGAGTAACAGAAGTAGCTATGTAACAGAGCTAACTAGGAAGCATAGAGTAGACTTGTGTTCGCGTATCCACTCATGAACGAAGTACGATCTGCGTAGTTGGCTAGTTGATAGTTTCCGTTGCCACTGGCCGGCATGACCGAATCGACCTGAGGTTATTATTAGATTATTTCACCAAGTTGTTTTTCTCACTATTAGAACAACTTAGGTAGTGTTACTTTGATCATGTAGCATTTCAAAAAATCCGTCCTTATACAGCGTGTCTCTTGGTGTGACAAAATGTGTAAAAAGGGAACAAGAAAGAAAATGTGACGCTCGCAGTTCATCATAAATTATCAATGAAAGCTCTGGCACAGTTTTATAATAGCTTTTAGGGGTTTTATCTCAGGTTCCCGACATGGTAGCGGGATAAAATGTATACCAGTTGTTAAGTCTAATCAAGAGCTGCCAAATAAAAAAGTTGCATCAAAATCCGTTCAGTAGTTTTTGCATGATGCGCGAACAAACGAACAGACAAACGGATAAACAGACAAAAATTCTAAAAAAAATGTTTTGTGTTTAGACACGGCTATATAGCCTATTACAGTAATTTTTACTCAAATATCTTAAATGTACAGACATAGCTCTGTTACAGCTGTATAGATACATACAGTAAGCATAATATTTTTTGTGGGTTGAGTAATTCAGTATAATAATTCATCTTTAATAAGATTTTCTTCATTAAAATTAAGTGCGAAAAATAATATGAAATTGAAAATAACAGTCACGAGCAAGAATTGAACATTCATCTCCTGAATACCATCCCAGATGCTTTGCCAATCTAGCCCTCATGTCAGTTGTTCAGGACTGCGAACTTCTAATACACATTCCTTCAGTTTTGTTTCGTTCTTCGTGTAAATTTATATGACAAAGCATGTCAAATGCCTCAAAAACATATAAAAATATCAAAAACATTTTCATGGTTAGTGCAAAGCTCCCGTGCAAAGCAAGGGCGGCTCGCACTAGCGTACTTAAAAAGGACAACTACATTTTTATTTGAAGGGCCTTCGAAGTTGATGAAATTTGCCTTCAGGTCAAAATCCCCTTGTTTTGTTGACGGTATTCATTAATATTTACATTGTAAATAGATAAACATAAGTACATCGTCTCCTCGGCTTGTTTACGTTTGTAAATTGCTTTCATTTTATTGCTTATATACTCTGTGTACTAAAGTTTTTTCTTTAAATAGTATAAAGTCACTGTCCGCGCCTGCCTGTTTATCTGCTAAACTATTCAACGGATTTTAAAGAGATTTTCACTATCAACTATATTACTAGGATAGACGACAATAAAGTTTGTAGTGAGTGAAGTACTTATATTGACTCAATTCTGCGGACCACGCAGTCGCGCATGATAGCTAGTGATAAATATTTTTTCAAGGCATCTAGTTATAATGTATCCATACTTTTCGAGATTTTACGAGATTTGCTAACAAGTTATTACGGCTCTGTGAATAAAAATATCGCGAGCTTGGGAGATTTTCTCAAGGAGTTGTAAGTCTGCCAACCTATAATAGGCCAGCGTGATGGTCTATGAAATAAGTCCCTCTCACTCTAAGGAGACCCGTGACCCACAGTGGAACAGTAATGGGTTCTGAAAAAAGAAATTATCTATATAAGTTTGAGTTCTTTAAGAACTTCTCGAGAGTCGTAGGAAATTTCACCCATGCCTTCCGTCCATATTAATATCCCTTTTCAAGAAATAAGTAAAGCGCGTGTTATGACTGAGACTGATGAACAAAAATACCACTTTAGTACATGGTATATATGAAGAGGCATGCATACAGCCCACCTGATGGTAAGTGGTTACCGTAGCCTTTAGACGCTAGCAACACCCGAGGCATCAGTCGTCCGTAGTCAACTCCAAGGAAAGGCATGTGATGTGGAGAGGAGATTTCTTGTTAGACTCAAACTTATAGATATTCAAATTATTTGTTTTAAATAGATTTCAGATGATAGTTGATTCTCACTCCTACGAGATAGTAATTAAGCTTCATGTAGTGGCATTGTAATGCTTCTAATATTGCTGAGTCTATGAGCTGTGATTACCACTTACCATCACTTGGGCAGTGCCTCGTCTTCCACTATACGCAATAAAAAATATCTAATCAACGTTATCGCATCGTTTAAACGGAGGTTTTTACCTTGTTTTTGTTATCATCGTAGACTTGAGATTTTTTTCCTAAACGCTATATATCGGAGGTCGTCATTGAGTACCTATAATTTCATTTAAGATCATTGACCCTTACTAATATTATAAACATGTGTTACCCCTACCTACTACCAACAAATGGACCTTGTGTCCGCGCCCAAAAGTTTATGAACCAAAAGAGAAACAAAATGCCAAAAGAGATACAATCGCGCGCCAGTCTCGTTTGGTCGACCGAATTGACTATACGTTCAATATGCTGTATTCTGAAAACGTGTGAAATCTACTCAAATGAAGTAAAATAATTTGTTTTCAATTTTGAATATTTGTAAAAATAAATCATCAACGCATAATATTCACTAGAAGCTGCATAAAGTGATTATAGTGCGGTCTATTGGTAGAAGCTACATAACCTAATAAATTATTGCAAAGAAAACTCAACAGTATTAAAATGGCACACAGTTTCAAATTATAATGTTGAAGTTTGTATATATGTATTTGCTGTAGTCTATTGATTAGAGACACTTTCTTCGTGAATTTTGTACTAGAACCAACGTCTATTTTATTAGGTCAATATGTGATACTGTTTTATTTATCAATATCAGGGAAAGTCTATGAGTGAATACACCTGATCTTTACCCCAATGAATATACAGATCCCTCTGAGAATATGAAACCTTTCTAGTTAGTTCTGAACTCCACACAATACTAAAAATAGCTTAATGATAACCTGTTATCTTATCAGCACTTATCAAAGAGACAGATTGTCTGCTGTTGCGATTGGCGAATGAAGTACAAGCTTGTTGAGTGACGATAAAACTGATATGGCCTTACTCGTGGAACAGTGATGGTATTGTCACTTGGGTTCCATTTCCTTGCACTTAAGTGCAGTGGTATTTAGTGCATGCTCTTAGATAAAGTAACACTTTAGGTTATAGTTTATACTTACGTACGTGTGATGACGGAGTAAAAATACAAGTGTCACCACCCCATTCTTTCCCACGTGTGTCTTACCAGGCGACTTAGGGAAGTAAGCAATTATCACATATTGTATTACAGGTGGTAGGGTTGGGTACCAAGTGGGAGTATTCACTTGGTATCGGGCCCGAGCGGGTTGGTACCACCATCTCCTGTGTGAGTAGCCATGAAGCACATCGTTGCGCTTTGGCTGTAGCAGGAGATAGCCGTTTAATCTTTCATTATATATCGGTGAAATGAAATGGTGAGCAGCGGCTTGACAATACTCTCGGTGTAGTTGAGTCCATGAGCGACGGTTACCATTTACCATCAGACGGGCCGTGGCTCGCCTGCCACTAAATACAAGTAAAAAAGACTTGGGTGACGCCTACTGGAACGGTGATCGAGAAACGTGGATTCAAACACTTTTTTTTGTTAAGGTGGAAAAATATACCTTACGGCACACCCCGTCGTTCAAGGTAACGAACAGGGTAGTATGGAGTCCTCAACCCCGCCGTGTGCTGTCTCTCCGCACTGGAACTCTGTGACATACATTACTGTAGTGGCCCGGATTGGAACCCCTAAAAATGTATCAACTAAGAATACTATTTAGAACTGTGAAAAATGGTAGTTGGTGGCGGACGAGTACCACCTTATGGTAATTGAAAACACGTGTATATGAGTGTATTCATGTAAACATCAGAAAGTATTATATATTTCACTGTGTTATAACATTTAACATCCATAGAGCAGAATAATTATGTAGCCACATATACAAAATAAATCTTACGCTGAATACAGAGAGTCCAGTGTTCATTTTGTTTATGTATATTCATGAACGAGAAGTTGTCCTCTATGGTGCCGCCCCTACAGGATCAGAGCAAATTAATCTACCCCACCTATTTGGCATTCATTCCGTACAAGGCGATCCTATGTAACATTAATACGATTGAATTAATCAACGGGCGCTGTTGTCTTTTGAAGAAAAACGTGATATCGTGAAAAACAATGTGGCGAACTGATGAATCATGTTTATTACGAAGTATGAGAACACATAAATATTTTGTTGGATAATTCTTGAGATCAAACTATTTTTCTTTTCTTCTGTGAGACTGTCAAACAATTATACAGTCCGCCTGGTGGCATGTGGACGCTGGCAATACCAACAGCTTCTCTCGAAAGAAAGACGATAGACAAAAGGTTTTGGCTTCTGACACTCTCACTTACCGAATGAAAAGTGACAGACAAAATACTTACCTTTTATTTTACTTCGATATTCTGTGAAAGGGTGGTACATACTCCTCTAGTTTAACACGAAGAAAGCCATGTGCAGAGAGGAACAATTTCTAGACTTGTGTGAAGTGTTAGCCATGTGGGGCCGGCTTTAGAATTGTCCCACCCCTCTCCACCCATGGGAGTCGTAAGAGCCGACTGAGGGAATACCGGGGAGTGGGCAGCAGCACTCCCTCGAGTATTAACAACATCCACTGCGATCGCCAACCCACCTGCCAAGCGTGGCGATTACGGCACTATCCCCCATATGAGCGAAATACATGTTGTGGCGTTCTCTTGGGGAGGCCTACGTCCAGCAGTGGACTTCGAAAGGCTGATGGATGGATGGGTGGATTTGCGAAGTGTACTAAGCTGCTTTAGAAGAGTTTGCTGGTATATGGTCTCGTACATCTCTGAAATATAATATTTTTTCTCTCACGCTACTTCTAGTAGGTGCACTTTTAATATATACAAAATACAACTCAGAAGAAACATTTGTAAGATGCTCTTAAGATCTAAACGTCCATTGCCAAGAAGAACAATTTCTGGGTTAAATTAACTTCAGTTAATTTACCCCAAAAACTTCTCAGAATAATTCACCTCATTTATTCTCTCCGGAGAAAACATTTTGACTCCTCACCCAAAAGTCGTTTGTATCTATTTACCTTAAGTCAAGCACTTTCTTTAAACCCTCAAGTTTACACCGACAGCACGTTGGGGTCCGTAAAACGGAGCCTTCATCAATCAACATAATTAATATGTACGTAAAAGGAAAATATTTAGCTCTGTAACGTTTCAGATAAGGAGCAAGTCTGAATGAGCTCTGAATAACAAATGCCGGTGTTACCACCGGTGTTAGTGTTTCTGTTCTGACTATATATAATTGATCGACTTTCCTATTATAGATATTTCGTAATTTTGAATATTCAATCCTCGTAATATTCTACGTTACTAATATATGCAACATCAAATATGATTGTACCTCACTTTATGAAACATTTAGCTCTACGCAAAAAATACTATCCTATCCAATGTACAAATTTTAGTTATAATAATATAATTTTAGTTACTGATATTATTCAAAAATTTCTCCGGGATTAAAATATCTTATACGTTAATCTAGAAAACAAACTATCAGTCCCAAATGCCGCAAAATATGATCAATTACACAAATATTATCAGTGAGTTAACACAGTGTGAAAATCTGTTCAGGTACAAATCCTGCTCGTGAGTCTTATTTTCGATTTCTCATTTTCACTTTTTGTGTTATATGGCTAAGCATATTATTATCAAATTTTAAAAAATATAAAAAAAATCATATCGAAATTATTATCAGTGAGCTTTAATTGAATATTATTAGTGTTTTACAGATCCAGGTTCAGTTTATTGTTAACCAAGTACTTAACATATGGAACATAAAACCATGGTAGAGGTGCTGATTAGGATTCACAGCGCACTCTCACAGATATTGGACGTGATGAAAAAATACATTGTGGAAACTAAAGTATGTTGGGTTTAGCTGTTTTCAATTTGTGTTTACCAGGAAATCGGTGCTTGTTGCTTTCGTTGGGGTTCTTCTTGCTTTTAGAATGCGTAACAGCTTCCAGAGTTAGTCGCTTTGTTATTTCACAAGAAGCGTTTAAGTAATTGTATAATTCATTTGGTTTTTAGGTCAGCTTGCGTTTAAGATACAATTTAAAGTTTGTGGTCTATTGATAGAGATTTCGATTGCGTGTTCCTGATATAAAATATATTTCGATGATACTTTCTGATATTTACGCGAATGTTACACATTTTGAAATAAAACTTCGTTTACGGAATCTATCGCGTTTACTTAATTTTACTACTATCCCGACGTTTCGAATACTTTACAGCATTCATGATCACGGGTGGACTTAGATGATAGACGGACGTTACGTCGTAAAATTAAGTAAACGCGATAGATTCCGTAAACGAAGTTTTATTTCAAAATATTTCGATGAGTTTTAAAACTTCAGTTTTTTTATTAAAAAATAATAATTAAAATATCTCATTCTCATTCACAAATAATTACAATACTTTAATACTGTAATTATTTGTGAATGAGAAAAACGAGATTTTTAGTACGAGTAGGAATCGAACCTACATCCCTTCCAATCCAAGGAAGTGCTCTATCCGACTGAGCTACCGTAGCGAGCTTACGGTCATCCCAATCTCCTCATCACATTTGTCTTTACGACCAACGCCATCCATCGGAATGCATTTACATGCATTAATCCAATATAGTATGTTTATTTTGCAATTAAAATTCATACTACATAGGTATGCGATTTTTTAACATTTTAGATCAAAAATTAAAATAGATTTTTATAAATACTGGCCATGTTTATAATGATACAAATTATGATGATTTCTACGGAAAAGTTACGATCTACGCTGTAAGAAGATTGTCAATTTAATTTGAATTGAAACACAATGCTAGTTGAAGTATAGACGGGATGGTATCCCAGGCTCATTAGTAACTACCACTGAAGTAATGTCTTCCAGTTCTAGTGGTCTGCCAGTACAAGCGGAGAGGCGGGTTTATGTAGTGGATGAGAAGTCCACACACTACCTTGTTTGTAACCCCGAGCGATAGTGTGCGGTTAGGTAAAAACAAGGTGCATTATTAACTAACAAATTAAAAGCTTTGCCAATCTGCTGAATTGGCAAAACATCTGGACGGTATCCAGGAGATGCAGATCGAATCCTGCTCGTGACTGTTATTTTCGATTTCACATTTTTCACTTTGTGTTTAATGTATGTTGCTAAGCATGTCAAATGCTAAAAATATATACAAAAATATCTAAATATTTATAGGGTTTGCGTCATTATTAGGTAAAATCTTAATTGTAAAATTAAGTTTACCTGGTCGGTATAATGTATGAAAATACTTCCGACAGATGGTGCAGGCGTCACCCAAAGACGTTAAGTATGAATGTGTTATCGAGATTAGCAGTCGGGAGCAAGGGTCACGATTGCTGAATTGCCAAAGCATCTGGACGGTATCCAGGAGATGCAGGTTCGAATCCTGCTCGTGGCTGTTATTTTCGATTTCACATTTTTCACTTTGTTTAATGTAACAAAGTAAAATGAAAACATACACGATAATTATGTACAAGGAAGGTTTTGCTTGTTTCAGCAGGAATAGCCCAGCTCGATCTGGAAGTACTAACCTTCTACTTTTCGCTTTGCCCAACAGGGTCCATAATTATTATTTTTTTATTTTTATGTTACTACCACCTACTATATACATTGTGGAATGCTCTTTTACAATTGATTGCATAGATGGTTGAGTGGTTTAAATACTGAGTTCTCGCTCACGTGTTGTGGGTTTGATTCTTAGATAGGACAACTCTCAGTGATTCACAAATGATTGTTCTGAGTCTGAGTGTACTTTATGAATGTGAAAATGTATATTTGTAAAGTCCTCCGCGATACAAGGATTATTCCTTAGCGTAAAAAAAAAGAAGAGATTATGTTTAGGTAGCCAAGTTGTCTATTTTTAGGTTCACTATTAGGTTGGTTGTAAAACGAGTATTCTCACTATTTCAAACAAAACCATAACCTCAAAATTAATATCATCTGAGCACAATTCGGCAATATAATTTTGAGGACAGTGCAAAATTGCTCGAGATATGATGTCGTCATCAAAAATGAGTAATGATCCATCTAATATGCCGTGGCGTATGAAATTAAACCTATAAATTTAAATAACACCATGCTGGGGTCAGACAAGGCATTATTTGTGGGCCCTTAATGAAATAATGCGAGGAAATTTAATATGTTAATAAGTTATTACGGATATATTATTTCAAAGCAATTACCTAACTCATATTTTGAATCGATTATGTCGACCCATGTCTGAATATAAGCACAGCCACCTCCCGCACCGCTCTCGGATCTGCGCGTTCCTGATGGTAATTTCAAAATACTTACGATTATTTAAAGGTCACCTATTATTGATTATACTGATTGAATGTTATTGCTAATACTAGTAAATCTTATCCCTACTTCTTTCTTTTAAAGTAATAGTGACTCTTCGCAATAACCAGCTGTGTCTATGACATAATTCGTGGACTTCACTAATCACTTTTTATACGTTAATAATAATATAATAAATCTATATAGTGAGATTTTAGTAACAACTATCGAACCTACACCTACACCTTAGAATATCACTAACAGAAGCTAGTTTTTAGGTTATTTCTCAGGTTCCCGATATAGTAGCGGGATAAAACGTATAGGTACCAGTTTAATCTTATCAAGAGCAAAAAAAGTTGCATCAAAATCTGTTCAGTAGTTTTTCCATGATATGCAAACAAGTAGACAAATACACAAAAATAAAAAAAAAAATTGTGTTCAAAGACGCCTACGTAGCCTAATACATTAATTTTTTTCTCAAATATCTAATACGTACATACATAGCTCTGTTACTGCTAGTCAGGATTAATCTTTATTGGTGATGGTGCATCTTTCTAATTCTTGGGAATGAACTCGGCTGGAGAAGTAGCACCCTTACTGAATATCGGCGTATAAAAACGGCAGGTATTCTCTCTGTTGTGTTCCTCTTGGTGAGTAAGAACGCTGGAGACCTTAAACCCCCCGCTCATGTCCTTTCTGTCTTCCACCTTTCTATACCTTTCTTTAGATTTAGCAACTTGAACATTATTTCTGATATTTCTAGCTACTAGAGGCACCATGCACCAGGCACTATCATATTCCTAACAGCTTGCAAAAGATTGGAATTGGGAGTTACCTATGTATATTATATGTTCCAGTTCAGTGTATAGAAGGGTGAAGAGGACGCTGTACTCGAATACGTACGCTTGAATGATGTACTAACAAGTGAAATTTTATCACAAACATAATATAATATAGATAAAAATACATTTATAGATCAACCAGTTGAACTGATGTGAATAACCTTTAGATATTTCCTTAGTAAGGTCGTATTATGAACTGTTCGTAATTGATGCTAAAGTAAGACAGCGATATCTGCTAGTTCACGCCTTTGCAGCGATGGAACCTGCTTTCGATAGTGATAGTTTGACCTTGTAGGTTACACACAGCGCTGAGTACCAGCGCTTTATTTTCTTGTTGGTTGTTTTTGTTCAAATCATTCCTTTATTGTTAGTTTCGTGTAGCCTAAAGTCATTTTATAGTTTCTTTGAGATTAATTCGATTCAGTATTTTAGAGACCTGGCTGTGTGGGGCCGGCTTTAGAATTGTCCCACCCCTCTCTACTCATGGGAGTCGTAAGAACCGACTGAGGGAATACCGGGAGAGTGGGCAGCAGCACTTCCTCGAGTATTAACAACATTCACTGCGATCACCAACCCGCATGCCAAGCGTGGCGATTACGGTATTATCCCCCATGACGAGACCGCTCGTTGTGGCGTTCTCTTGGGGAGGCCTATGTCCAGCAGTGGACGTTGAAAGGCTGATGGATGGATGGATGGATTTTAGAGACCTATAATGATAATCAAGTCTGGCATACGAACGCCGTAAGCCCGATGCCCCTTCTCTTTTTATATACTTCTACTCCACCTTCTCTTCATTTCCATAAGAATGACGTAGCGCAAATGATGTTTTAGTATTTCATCTATATGCGTATGCCATCAGGCATTTATGATATGGTATACCTACAAATCTTAACAATAATTGACTTTATATTGAAGAGGCATGCGCCATCTTTAAGTCTTCTTTTCTAAATATGTGTATAGGTTTGAGGGTAGTCAGTAAAATTACGGTTATTTTTTAAAAACTGGATGTTTACTTTACGATATTTAATAATTATATGTTCATTGAAACAAATTACAAATTCAAAATGTACACAGTTTGTCTTATTAATTAATCAATAACTACATTATCACTTATAACAAAGGGACTAATTATACATTTTATGTATATATATAAATATACAGTAATAATTTACATAGTGGACGAGGATTAATGTTTCAGTATTATGTCTTGTGAAACTTAAACATAATAAAGTGCTAAATTATTGGACATAAATGAATAAATGTACCCGCGAAGGGCTTATTACTTATAATTAAACCAAACTGTTATATTTATGTACAATATTAAAAACCAATGTTACAAAAAAATGTTGAAAACATGAGTTTCCAATTTTTGGTAAGCCGAACATTTAACCGCTACTTACAAAGAGATCCATCGGTAACAGAGTTGAAAGAGCTTCATATTTTTTTGGTATATTGAATAAAACAAACTAATAATCAGGTATCAGGGGCCGTAGATGATGAGTCCGATCCGACTAGAGTGCCTCGGAACAGTTGCTTAACTTCCGATAAATAGGCCTAACAATATTTACAAACGTCTCATGACATAATCTGAAAGTGAAGGCTCCATTTGATGATGTTTTTCATTAAAGCCGTTTAGCATCGTTGGTACTTTCACCAAAGTTACTGTGACAAAGTAAATATCTTAATATTATTTTTTTTAAATTTAATGGACCATTTTTGTTCCTAACTTGTTCAAAGTATATACAGTAAATTATCTGGAAATTTAATACATTTTAAGGACAGTTTTTACGATTGGACTACAATTACTATTGAGCCTGGTTATCACGAGCCTAGTAACTATCAGGTCTATCCTACTTCTGATGTTGGCTGGTGAACTTGCTAATTTCACCATAAGCGACTCAACTAGGAAAGTAGAACCCTAAGTTGACTGGGGCTGTGATATTCAGGTTCTATAGCTTGAAACATCCTGGGCGCAGAAGTAGAAAAAAAATCTAGCTTATACAGTAATCACATCTTAATCGATTTATCTATTAATCTTAAATGTTAGTTTTTTGACTCAACTTGTGCGAATTTTTTCTTTATTTTATCCTTGTTTTTTTTATTATTATTATTACTATACCAATAATTATGACACACTACTATAACAACGAATATATGCGTACTAATATTTGATATTATATAATTTATATTGAAATACAGACACCAATTATGTACTATTTTATATTAATCATGTGCTTGGATACGAAGACAGAAGATTCGTTGTCGTAATATATTTCGAAGCAAATTTTAGATATTTTAATTCAGAAATCAGCGTATACTTCAGTGTTTACTTGGGACTATAGCAAATGAAATTACTAAGATTTACATACAGTTATACTTAATAATTTAATTTTCTCCATTTGCTCCGAAATCGAAGGAAGGATTACTAGAATAGAATATGCTTATACAATAAATCAACAATAGTAGACACATACATATAATTACGTTCAATTATTTTTTAAAACGTAACGAGAATATCAACATGTCAGTTCTGTGAATGATTTCACTAACATCTTAAACGCATTTACAGTTTCATCAAATTTTAACATAAAAGAGATTTGTTCGCTACACATAATGACAGAATACATTTAATCAGGTTCGAAGCGATTTAAAATGCCTTTTAGAAAGTGATACACATTTTATTTTACATACTTCAAGGTTAATATAAAAACTGAGCAAAGAAATCACTATAATATATCCTGCTCAGCTAATATCTAAAGCATTGCACTTCATTCGCAATAAGTAGATACATATGCCCACTGGACCCTCGTCATAGCGCTGTTCGCTTTACAGCGGTTGCAGCGCTTGCTAAACTTGATAGTATGTAGTTTTCCGCCTGACATGCGCGTCATATCGAGGGTCCACTGTTTGATATATATAATATACCCTACAACAACTACATCCATTATATTACTTAGACGTTTAAAATTTATGAATACCCTCTAATTTTTTCTCACAGTATCGCTTTATTTTGACTTCATATTAACATTTTTTTTTAATACTTACTTATAAATACCTCAGATAAAAACCTCCTTCAACGAAGTTTAAGGCTACGAAGAGAGGAAGCCTTAGCAAATAAAAGTAAATACCAAGGAAGGCAATCATAATCTTAGAGTCATTTATACATTTATAATACATAAATGAAAATCTATTAAACCCTGATAATTCCAATGTATTGAAAGAGAAGCGCTAAATTACAACATTTTAAATTCGATGCTGTATTTATAAAATACTATTGGGGTTTCCACAATTCCCCATTATCAAAAATCACATTTATGTTATAGGCGCGTTTACGTCATGCAACTGTAGCGTTATAATTTAAAAAACGACGGAGTCATTGTAAAGTTCATATATGCTCATTTATATCAATGCTCAATTATGTACGTGCACGTCTTGTGAGTGTTACTGCTGTGGTTTTCACAGAGCGCAATGACATATAGTTCTTTAAATTATTTTTAAAAAGTATTTTCACGGCAGGCAGTTTATGTATCTGGTGTTGCTGAATTTGCCCTAGCGACAATACCACTGCCCACAGGTAAGCTGCTGGCTTATCTGCCACTTTGATTTAAAAAAAGAATGTACTGCAATAACTGCTTATGGAATAATTCAAACTTTATTTGAAATATGCGATTTTGAAGAAATTATTTTAGTTTATTATAATTATCCCAAGCACAGAGATCTAATTAGAACACTTCGCTTTTATTTTGAAAATATATAGCCTTAATTTTTCAACTACACGGGAGTTTTGAAATGTGTTAATAATAATTACTTTGTATCTGGAGCAGAGATCTAATTAAAACACTTCGCTTTGAATGTAAAAACGTAAATTGATAATTGTTTTTCTTATTACTATGTCTACAGCTAAAAAGAGAGAATGCTTCATATTTTTTATTAGCAGCAAAGAATTATTCTAATTTGAGCTTCACATCATTATATGTATATATTGAAGTATTGCTTTTGATCGTTCATTATGTTTTATACCTCGTTATTTATGCAAAATGTTGCAAGAGAAAAAATATAGCGACCAACTAAATAAACCTCATAAGGAAGTCCACAGAAAACTTATGAAACATAAACTTGAATAAAAAAGACGGTTTATTGTCAAAGTTGAAAATAAAGATTGAAAGGGCGTAGGGCCGAAATTGTATTATGGCTAATGAAATTCCTCATTTAACTGTGAACATTTGTTGGGAATTGGTAATACTATTTCTTGATGCATTGAGATCATGAAAAACTACGTTTCAGTTTTTATCAAGAACTATTTAGAGTTTTTGGAGACTTCACAGCAACGTTACTTGGATGTTTATTCAAGATGTACGTTAGTAAGTCCCCTGAAGCAACTGGTTAGTGTCTATTAATCGCTCTACATGTGGTACCTAAACTATCAGCAGAAATTTTGGTCAAATAATTACGCGGCAATATACCTATGCATATGAGCTACTTTGCATCACTATTTAAGATAATGGGGTAAATATGGATAAAATTAAGATGACTTTAAAGACTTAACAAACAACGGAACAAAATTAGGATGAAAATAGATATTCAATTTTCAAATATATTTCACTTTCAAATTATAGTCTTAACCAACCTAAACTAAATAAAATCTTGTTAAATTTTAACTTTACACGTTGTAATTAACTTATTTTTTTTAAATTATTGATTATATTAAACCAGTAGAATAGTTCTAAAATCAAATTTGATTATAGACTAAATATCGAATCAAAACTTTAAATAAGGAATTTCATTACTCTGTAGAAAAGCAACGATACGAAAAACATAAAATGCAAATCTGGCGTCGCATATAAAACTTATTAATATTTTTTTATTTATACAAGTTTTGTCCATGAACAGCATCTAAACACTACGCGCTTAAAATACTTGTTTGAGCATCACTAAAATAAGTGTTATAAGATTTCCCAATTTTTTTACTAGGCACAAATTTTTATAATTTTTCGTCCTTTTGAATCGCCTACAACACACAAAACAAGTAAACGTTAATGCTTTTATGCTCGTAATAACCTTATTTATAAGTATATGTGTTTCCATAGACACTTACTAAATTACATAAACTTTTTACATATATGATATATTATATAAAGAATATAATATAGGTAAAGCATTTTCTTTCTTATCTAGCACAACGGATCCCTTGAACTTTGGGACACTGAAGTATGTATTTACAAATATTGTTATAATTTGAGAACAGGTATATAATGTTGAAGGGTAAACTATCTTAAAAATGAATGAGGCTATTTTTGAACATCACCTCCTAACTGACATGATTTTCAATGAATTGACAGATTTTTAGTAATTTCATTAGTTTTTTTTAATAAAAATCGTTAGCTCATGCACAGCTGTGGAAATAGCTACTTGGAAAGGATATTCATCGAAAATATTATGTAATTCTTTAAAAATCGTATAGCTATCTAATTGTGTAATGCAACATTCTATCTATTTTAACATTTTAGGTCCAAAGTCCGCATTCCACAGCGTTGCACTATATCAAAAATATGTACGTATGTTTTTCATATTATAAAATGTTAAGACCAGTAAGTATTAAAACAATAATAAAATAAAAAAGTTAGAGAAGCTAGCGCTGCTAAAACTAATCTATGCGATATCAGTCTCCACTAGAACCTTATAATTTAGAAAATCCATAAAGTAAATCACAGAGTTTGAAATAGCAAAACATTCTGAGTTGTAAACATTTTGTTGAACGATCCAATCGATTTTTTTTATAAACCATCGTCTTGCGGTACAACGCATTCCAATTACTGATATGTATCTTTCTATAGACGTTATTGTTTTCAATGTAGAGAGAAGACAAAATAAACGAGAATTGAAAGTGTCCCTTTACATCGATCCTAAGGTGCCGTCATACAGTACAATAAATTATTCAACTTCATACCTAACCATTGAATGAATTTTCTTACTTTACGAATCCTAATTTACAAGACCGACTTGAACATTTAATATAACACAAACGGTGAACCCCTTCTGCTATTCTCTAGCAAATTGAAAATGGATCATGAAATACTTAGCAGAAGAGACATGGTTTACAGCAGTTATAAAATAGAAAGAGCGTTACTCGATCCAATAGCCGATTGACAACAGTAGGGATCCACCGCATCTACCCAATACAAATACTAACTCCCGCACACCGAAATTCTTACAACGACATACCGATCAGCTTCCAATAGTAAAATAATAATGTTTAACTATCATCTACGTGTGCATCAAAGAATAAAGTGAACTTACATACAGTATATACGAACGCAAGATAAATGACTATGAGCTAGTCTTAATTTTCTATTAATCGAAGAACGATACATATATTATTTCGATCTAAGAAGTTTCAAATAAAAATGACGACTCTTAAAAGTACAAACGTTTATAAAATAATAAAGAAGATGTGACGGAGAATGCTATGACAGAAGCCAAGTCATGTAATATACACGTACCAAGAATACGGCGCGACAACGCGGTGCGAGCATAAGGCGGGCGACTTGACAGGCTCATGGCTATCTAACCAGGTGACGGAAAGCAGACGGATTTAGTGAGATGTATATGAGACGTGTCGTTTGGAAATTACCTCCATTATGTATCAAAACCAAACATTTAATAACGAAAGCAATCACGACAAAACAAGAAACCAACTCACAGCCTACGTTTACAAAATCCGATGCCAAGTCCCAGACGAAGCGTCGCCATTATCGAAAAGGAAACTTTAAAACTAATCGATTAAAGTAATCATACGAATCAAAGAGGAACGCGACCGTATGGTCGGTTGTCAAAACAATTTTCACCCTCGATCCTTATTAAATAACTTTGTACATTAAATCCAAATGTCGACACGTCATTTTGGATAGGCACTCTCTAGGCGGGGCGGCGAGCAGTCGCCGCGTCGTCGGCCTCCGTGGGCCGGCCCGTTGGCCGACCGCATGAGATCAGTAGAACCGGCCGGCTGCGGCCGTGGCGACCCAAACACCGCTCTAAGACGACGTCAGATACGACGAGAACGTGTGGTCGACCCAATCGCCTGCCACACCGATCTCACTCAGCATGTCAGAGACATCAGGGGTGCAGGAAAACTCTAGGTGTGACCCTGATGACGATGATGCCGTCTCGAACGAATCAATGTCCGTCGTTAGCGCGTCTAGGTCGACTTCACAGTCTGGTAATGGTAGAAGGTCCGTGATGGAATACAGATCCGTTAGATCAGATTGCTCGCGACGATTATGGTCTTCATAAAAGCACGCAGACTCTGGAGAATCGGGCGCACCGGCTGGAGACGCTGGAAGTGGAGTACAATTGGAAAGAGGAGCTGGTGCAGTCGTCTCCATCGGCACACTTGGGATAGGAGTTGGCACTGGTCTCCTTCGCCTAGTGACTCCTCTATTGTTGTTAGAATCAGCGCGTTGCTTGCGCTTTGGTTTCGAAACTCCTCCTGATTTTTGGCCAGATTTCTCTGACTTGGCGGTCTTCTTGCGCGGCCTGTACTTATAATCAGGGTATTCCCGCATATGAAGTTGCCTCAATCTTTCCGCTTCGTCTATGAAGGGCTGCCGCTCTTCATCGTTGAGCGTTTTCCACACACGACCAAGGTTTTTAGATATTTCTGCATTGTGCATATCTGGTGTCTGCTCGCAGATTTTCCTGCGCTCTATCTGCGACCAGACCATGAACGCGTTCATCGGCCTCTTGATGTGGTTCGGGTTGTTTTTCTTAGTCTGTGAACAAGAGAGAAAACAGTTAGTCGTGATCACGTTTTCAAATTTTACAGGCAATTAGAGCCCAACTATAATGTAAATTCTCATTCCGAGTTGGAAAATCGACGTTATCTTTAATTGTTGGAGCACCATTATTATTTCAGGCATGTCCGATCCACAGTCGGGCTACAATGAATTAGTATGCAAGATGGTGCAACATTAACTCAGTGTCCTTACTATTAATGAAATTGTTATCATACAAATTATTATAACAAACAAATTGAAATATCTTTAGTACACGGGTCGATGGTGATGTATAGTTATAGTTTTGTTAAACATTAAACAATTTTGTTTAAACTAATTAAGTTGTAGGTTACTGCGTAATTATTCCAAATTATCTAAATCAACATAAAGTTAGTAGTATCGGACACAAATTTAGCTCAATTAAATGGTTATTAAAAACAGTGCGCGATAAGTAATTTCCGTACTTTATTAGTAACTAAATTTGAAATTTTATTTAGAGCGATACTGACTGTAGCCATAATGTTTGAGTGCAATAAACACTTCCGTGTTTAGTTTATATACAAAACATTGACTAACGAGGATGTTAAGGACGCAGGAAGTTATTATCAAATCATGTAGGAAGCGGCTTGAGGACAGTAGCGTGCCGGCCATTTTTCCTTGAAGATAAGCGTTTTGGTTAAGGGAAACCCTAAAATGTATCCGGACTAGCTGATTTATGTTCTATTCAAAGTTCCGAAAACCATGTAATAACTAAAACGATGTTTAGCGATCAGCAAATTAAAAAGTAGCGTTGAAAGCTAAAGAACTGTATGAAGGTTAATAAAAAAACAGGCTAATCCAAGGTAATGTTTAGAAAAAAAAATAGGAGGAAAATTGTGAACCCGTATGACCTTGAAGTCTTTATATAACTATAATGTCCTCATGAGCCATCGTCAGATAATAAACATAAAATCAGGTCGATTGCTTCATATAAAATCTAGACGGCTATAACAATTTACTGTTCAAAAGGAAATGCTCTTTGGCTAATATATTTATACATGAAGCGCGCTGAATGAAATCCCAGTCAATTTTAGACTACTCACGTAGTTTTAATGAACGAAAAGCAGTTTTTTGTGGTGTATCTAGGCTTAAAATGCAGTCGTAATAATACGGTTTTGGTTCTCAAACAATTAGTTTAGAATTGTAGGCTGGGATTGCAACGGCTGTGCCTCGATTAATCACGTGTCATGTTTTTCGTGACTATGTTGTTGCCAGGTATTTTTCCTGCTTATGTTTTTTTGGACTAACATTAATTATAGCCGGCATGACTGCGATCTGTTTGTTGGATTTAGTAAATATGTTAGTTTTAGCTCTAGTGAATATAAGTTCATTGACATCGTTCAGTTCTGCTTGCAACAAAGGTATTCTTTACAACGATTTGAATCATTACGCTGTATATATGCTCCGGTTATATTTTTGTTTAATTTATTTGTATATTTCAAAGTCAATCGCCAATGACATTGATGAATCAGATTTCTACTTAGGAGTAAAAAGTTAATAACGCTGACCAAATCCATTTTTTACAACACCAGCTATATTTACGTGCGTTCCCTCATGCAACTCAAATTAAGTGTTTAAAATAATCCCAGTTTTTATTCCTATCGTGATTAATCAATGACTAACATAGGTAATTTAAAATATAAATACGTTTTTGAAAATAAGAGCGCTGATAGCCTGTTACACTAATAGATGATCAGTGATGATAGTACTGGTAAGTCTATATAAAGGACAATGCTATGCGTCCATACATAGTTTGCCCTGAAAAAACCTCAAAACTAAACCATGTGTTGTATTAAAACATATTACTGAATTCCCATAGAATTATCATTTAATAGAGGACTAGCTGGCAAATCATACTATTACAAATACTGTCTGATTTTGAGCTGGGTGTTTTAAACTTATAACAATAAAGCTCTAATGTAAATGGATCAGTTTACATATGATAGTAGATTGGTGTTTCACTACCTCTTGTAATAATTTAGTGTATTTCCGACGCTAGATGGAGCTCTATCAAACTTTTACGTGTTTCAAAAAATATTTTAACTATTTATTTTCTATATACAATAAAGATTAGATTACTTTATTATTTTAATTAAGAATTTACATTTAACATTTAAGTTTATCTTAAATTAATAATAAATATAAGTCTATTAAAAGCAGTGACATCTAGTAACAAAATCTATTGACAAAATCAATTGTGAGATCAAAAAGCTTTTAATAAAAAAAAACTACTGATTTTTGTCTAGATTTATTATAATGTAACTTATAATATTAGAAGTAATCTTGATTTTTCATTGTGACATTTTACAGACAATTTCTAAATCAATTCCAAAAGTGTAATCTGATTTAAAAATAACCCAACAATGCTATCAAAAAAACAAAAAAACTATTGTATTGACTTCAGGTAAACATGCCAGACAAATAGTCCCTTCGAATACTTTTTTCTTTATTATGTCATGGAGCTAGTCCGTCTTAAATAGAAATATGCGATTTGTATTAAACAAAATACTAATAATTATCATAGCCCTGATGCTACTATCGTACAGGGCGAAAAATGGCAATGTAATTTATTATGTTATTTGATGTAATAACCTGCATTTTGAATTCCTATTTTTTTGGGATAAACATACATATACGCCTGTATTCTCCGAAGGGGTAGGCAGAGGTGTATTACACACTCACGGTTCGTCAGCTATGTTTAATTCCCACGTAATAGGGGGTGAGCCTAGCCATATACCAGGCACATTTCCAAACTCCGGGTTGCTACTTAGAATTTTTTTTCGAAAATGTTCAATAACACTACCTGACCCGGGGATCGAACCCGAGACCACATGATCAGCAGTCGCTCACACTACCACTGCATAACAGAGGCAGTTTTTGGGATTAACCTTCTCGTATATTCTATTGAAACAGCTGACCAAGACATGTCTCATCTGTAAGAAGTATTGGAACGTCTACGTCTACTACCGTATGAATTGTTGGAAAATATTACATTTAGAGACTAAAAGCTATAAATATTAAGATATTACTTTAATTTCTACCCAGGAGAGTTGTGAGTACGTAGTAGAATTTGGCGGAAAAGTCCATTGTTTTACCGGTCTTCCCACATTACAACAAATTCATATCTTCTAGCTTCTGGATCATGTCCATAAAATACTTGCAAATATTCACACAAATATTACACATTTCGAAATAATACTACGTTTTCAGAATCTATCGCGTTTACTTTATTTTCTACTATCCCGACGTTTCTGATACTGTTACAGCGTTCTTGGTCACGGATACCCGTGAAACCCGCTTAAAGTATTCGAAGCGACGCAAGTAGAAAGGTCTACACCAAATTAAGTGGTAAGCTAGAAGGTTTAATGTGGTTTTTTCAGCGTTATTGCCTGTTTCGGTAACTTACAATATAGAATGAGTTAGTAGCATTATATGATCATATAATAAAATACTTTGGAAAATCCAAAACTGCAAGTCAATTTTTTTTCACAATAAAATTAATTATTTGATAAGGTAACTAATAATGTATTGGTCTTACTAAGTAGTTTTCAATAAATCACATAGATAGCTGATGATATTAAAAAAGTACGAATGTGGGTTTCATGTCTTATACGCCATCTAGCTCTATTTTTAAGAAGTACTTCTATATTGGTCTATAGAAATAGTTCTCGTGAAAGGTATAGCGCTGGTTTTAGTGTTGCGTCGAGCGTAAATATTCAGTATTTTTTGTTTATTTAATAACAATTAAACCACATCGAATCAGACCGTGAAAAGTAATAGGGCTCTATTCATAGTAATACTCAAGTTAAAAAGAACAAAAAAAGACTCGATTAGTAAAGTATTTCGGTTGTTATCGTGTTAACATACATTACCTACAACAAATGGACGTCCAAGACATAACTTTTTTAAATAACAAACATGGCATAAAAAATATCATGGGTGTCAAAAATTGTGTTTTTTCTTGATATGTGTGTGTATATATTATTTTACAAGTGCAATATATGATAAATAGAGACATTTTAAGTTTGCAAAATCAGTTGTTCTGTGTAAAACGAAAATAGTACCCACCTCAACGCTTCGCTTAGAGGCGTGCAATATAATAAGTTAACCGTTTTCAACTAAAATTGCTATCCCACCGGAACCATCCATTTTTCCAACACATAAGTACTTTATAATACATAAGTAATTTATTTATGTACACAAATGTTTCAATACCTTATTTTAAAATAAATAACTATATCTTAATGTTTTCAGTAAATATTTAAGCTAAAGAAGTTATCAAAGAAAATTACAGCTGTAACCATAATAGTCTTTAGAAAAGTGTAACTCGCTCCATTTTGACTTGAAAAGGAATCGTTTACCTAGACTATTTAATGGTAATTTCTCGAGGAAAATGAATGGCGTAGGCTTTCTTGCTTTGTAAATTGTTTGCAATAAATATTTCTTTAATTGTACAATTTTCGGTGTCTTTATACTTATTTATTGTTTTTCAAAAATAACGGTTTCATATGGAGTATCTGCTGTTAATTGAAATGTTGCTCTGTGTTTTAGTTTTTTTATAATTGATAGGTTATTATAATTTATATGTTTTAAATTTGCTATAATTTTCTCGAGTAAAAGTGCCTTAAGCACAGAACACAGACAGAAAAGACTATTTTATAAGATGAATTATTGTACAAATACAGAAAATACTATTGCAATCGTTGTTTCATGGAATGTTTACACAAGCAGTGCTAATGTTTTATGACTGTTCAGAGAAATATTCCCTTACATAGATATATTCATGAGTCAACGAAATAGTTGTATACTCGTAGTGTGTAATGAACCATTATAAACTGATAATGTTATTAAATATATTTAGGTTCATCTGGTTTTATTTTGCCGTGTGGCTTTAGAATTGTTCCACCCCTCTCCACCCATGGGCGTCGTAAGAGCCGACTGAGGGAATACCGCAGGAGTGGACAGCAGCACTCCCTCGAGAATTAACAACATCCACTGCGATCGCCAACCCGCCTGCCAAGCGTGGCGAAGGCGGTAGGTAATTTTGCTGAACAGTTTGTGAAGATTACCAATCTGCATTAGTCAACCGTGTCAATAAAGTTTCCATCTATGATTCAAATTAATTTAATTCTGAGAGGATAACAGAAAAATGCAAAAAAATGTGAATAAAAAGATATATATGGCGAGTTTGAATGGTGGTCTTGGGAGGGGAAGATCTCGTCCAACGTTCTCTGACCAAATTAGACACGTTTTCGAAAAAGGTCAAGCCAGAACTAATCGATGTGCATCTTTGCCGACCTCTTTGGGAAACGCGAGGCAGGCGTGCGGCTATTTATGTATGTTATAAGTTATTGATTAAGATTAATAAAAATAAAAATGGTGATCAAATTTGTTACTATTAATAACAGAGCTGCTATAATCTCATCCGGTGTTAAAAGCATCAAGAAGCAACTGTCTCACTATAAATCACAGACGTTATCAAAACTTGTTTGGCATTAAAAATAATAACTGTTTATTAATATTGCTATCATCCTGCTCATTCACAGATCATAAATATACAATTATAAAACTGGATTTGTCTTGACATACCGTAATATTACACTAAGTTGTTGGTAGTAAAAGTTGTAACTTTTGTATTTATTTATTTTAATTTACCGACAGTGTTGTGGTCAAAGTAATTTTGATAATTTGTGTTATACAAGACTCGGATTCCCATGAAGGGTTAGGTTACAGTATCTTCAAAGAGGATAGGATCTATCTATTGTGATCTATTATAATTAGTGTCGTCATAGGCTTTTATTGACATGACCTCTCATGAACCTAGCAAAACTAGGGTCCACAAGTTAATAGTTAATCAGCCAGCATGAACTGACATAATACTCAGGAGATTGTTGGTCGGCCATCTTGTTCGAAACGTAACGTGTTTATTGAATATTGGACACACAAACAGTTAAAATTTTCACTTGGTAGTTTTGGCTAGTAGAACTTTATTTTTGTTTTTGTTTTCTAGCTAGTATGCTTCCTTACGATATCCGCAGCCGAAAAGTTTTCCTATATATAATGGTAAATCCGTACCTGTTATAAAACATAACCAGTGCATACTCAATGTATGTGTCGTTATAGCGCTATTTGGGGAGACCTATGTCAGGCAGTGGACGTAGAAAGACTGATGGAACTGGTGAATTTTTGTAGTTTACCGGGACGATTATATTATGTAATAATCCAGGTTACAAAAGTCGGTTGTTTCCAATAGTTTCGTATTATATATAAATGCCAAATTTAATCTAAATCCTTTCAGCCATATTTGCGTGTTTAGTTACCAACATCTCAACAATCCAGCATGTTAAAATATTTTCAAATATAAAACAGGAGAAGTTCAAGGACAGTTTCAGTATTGCCCAGTGTCTTCTATTGGTTCTTTCATTGTATCATTTTCTTTTCATATTCACCAGTGCAATTTAAACACGTGGCGTTTACACGTGTGCAACGCAAAATTGTACTGTTTTGCCAAGTTTCCTAATTTAGAACGGTGTTGCCATTATTCAATTCTCCCATTTAATTTCGCAAATATTAGGTTGTTAGTAAAACTGCTTTCAGAATGTCAGTCATGGATTTCATATCGAGGTTTTATTTAACATTTAGACGCGCTATACTCGCGGTTTCAAACATGTATAATTGCAAAAACATAAATAGAAAACATAAGTATTTAAATTTTGGGCCATCCCTGCTTGCTTGTGTTTATTT
This sequence comes from Leucoma salicis, assembly GCA_948253155.1. Lineage (NCBI taxonomy): Eukaryota > Metazoa > Arthropoda > Insecta > Lepidoptera > Erebidae > Leucoma > Leucoma salicis. The sequence goes on along the minus strand of OX411820.1, from coordinate 1,867,059 downwards.
GTTGATTAATGTGCTCCTAATGGCTGCAACGTGATGTTATGACTAGATAGACATTAAACACAAAGTGAAATCGAAAATAACAGTCACGAGCAGGATTATTTTCGATTTCACATTTTTCACTTTGTGTTTAATGTATAGTGTTAAGCATGTAAAATGCTAAAAATATATATAAAATTATCTTAATAGATAGACATTTAAAAATAAATGAGTTGTGGATTTCTGAATGAATTTTCAAAATGCTTAGTAGTTCACATTCTTATCTGCGTTAAACCAAACAAAAATACAAAATCTTCAGCTTTTTTATAGACTATATACCTAAATATATAATACGAGTACATAAAAATAATAAATAAATATTCACGGACATTTCACACAACGTCCTCTGGTCCCAAACTAAGCTTAACGCTTGTGCTATGGGTACCAGATTACGGATATAATACATAATATTACTTTTTTTCTTCTAAATACATACATATACCTAATAGATAGAAAACACCCAGACGCAGTACAAGTATCTGTGTCCATCACACAAATAATTGTCTTGAGTGGGAATCGAACCCACGACCTCGTGCACGGAAGTCGGTTACACTACCGACCACGCCAGGAGGCCCGTCATGCCCCGCCGTAATGTATTCAGACTTGAGCTATGGACAATCGTTTTATCACTGTCGTATTTGTAAAGAATTCGTTGTGGTTTGTTTAATTTGAAAAAATCGATTTTTTGCTTTTTGAGTTCACCACTAGGAGGATCTTTTAAGGAGCGCCCTTTCAAAAGCGCTTATACATATATCTCATTTTAGAAAAATATGTGTTTAGTAAATAGATTTAAAAAGATATTATATTGATTTATAGCAGCATATATCCCTTAGAAAAGCATTTACAAAAACAGCATTACGTTGCGGGCCAAATATACTTACTTCCTGTTAGTTTAATCCATTCTTTCTTGACAAAATAAGGCCTTTTGAAAACAACTTACACTTGTACGATAAAATACCTAAACATTAGAGATCACCTCACAATAGAAAGGCTTTATACTAAACGTAGAACAAAATCATAACGCCTTAAGGTCAAACAAACTCTGAAATAGATTATATAGTTGTAGACCAATCTATATTACCTACCCAGGAAACAAACTGGCTGCCCTTGTACAGCCGCAACGACGCGCTCACAATAATAAGCGAGTTATAAACATATGGTGTTGCCAACTGATAGTTCCTCGTTCGTATTTTATGAGCAATAGACAATCTTCCGTAAGTTAATCTAGTTAGTTAAACATTTAATTCAATTTTCACAGTAAGACCTAGGTCATAAGAGTATCCGGATAGATCCCTAGTCTGTGATTAAGGTCTCACAGAGTACCTTTACTTTCCATAATTAAGTTCACAAAGTATTTACAGAGTTTATAAAAGGAAAATATCAGGGGAAACCTATTAATTGCCTAAGAGAATTTCTCAAAGGCTTGTGAAGCCTGTCGCGTACGGCTATCGTTGTGGACTTCGGCCTGAATCTCTGTCACTATGAGAGGTCTGTGCCCAATAGGTGAAATCTCTTATAACTGTCCACTTCTACTCACTTTGTGAGACAAATTTATACAGTTTTGTAAACCATACGGTATCTAAATTTCTTGATATCCTTACTATTATAAATGTTAATATGTTTGGATGTTTGTTCGTCGATCACGCCTAAACGACTGAGCGGATTTGTATTAAATTTGGTAAGAAGATAGATGAGGCTTTGGATTGAAGTACAGAATCTTTTCCCGTAAACAATAATATAATTCGCATTGAAGTTGGAAGAGATAAATGAGTCTGAATAAACACACATAATATGGGATATAAACCAGCACTACGATTTGTCTTTGTATAAACGAGGTTTAATAAGAGTACTCAACTCGCTACACGATAGGCGGCTTGGCTGTACCCCTGGTTCTGCCAAAGTCCATGAGGGACGGTTACCATTTGCTATCAGGTGGGCCGTTGGCTCGTCTGCCACCAATAAAAATGTCTATATAATTTAATTTACAAACTTTACCCATAATTTAAAAAAAATCAGAGGATCTCAAGATCTAGGAATCGAACTCACAACCCCTGCCTTTGTAGTCCTTGGTTCTATCCTTAGACTATTACTTAAATATCTATAGTATTTAATACATTATGTTTTATATTCGTTTATAAATCAAATATTGCTTAATGAAGTATAAGATTAATGAACCGTATCTAAATATGGTAAAAGCAAGATATATTACAAATAAATTACATGCGTGTACATATCATTATTCGTAATTTATAGGACCTATCGGCTTGAGCGAAGGTCACCAAAACTTCCTTGTTGGCCTGTAGAACAGTTGTATTCCGTAATTTTTGCACGCTTAACGACCTCGCACAAGGCTTAAAGATGATTTATAATGATTTCCTTTTAGGAAACTGTTTTGTTGAAATATAACTTGTTTTATATAAATTTAAAATATTTTTTTAAGAACATCGAACACGCTGTCTTCCTCCTCATTCAGAGGCCCTTGGTATTGCTAGAGTTTACAGTCGGCAGTTGCCATTTACCACCAGCTGGCCCACATGCTAGTTTGAAACCCTTTTAGTATAGCATATACAAAACATTTTTGTAAGGATGGCGTTAGCAATGCTACCACAACCAACTCGCTGCCTACCATGAGTAAAGCTATCTCAAAAAACACAAGCCATTGGAAAGATAATAGTGGGCACAGGTCTCCTCTCGAAAGGACAGGGATTTAGGATTGACGATGTACTCGAGCAGACTTTACAAGTCACAGATAATATTTACCAGACATGCAAGTCTCTTCATCATCATTTTCATCACCGGTGATCACTATATTGGTGAAGAAATACACACTTACAAACCGTCCTAAGTCCCTTAAAACGCTTCAGTTAAAGCAAAATATAACAGTTAGTAAATCAACTATTTTAATTGAGTAAAGTTGAAGTGCGTAGCCTCAACTTTTCTCGTATCACTGAATATAAACTTTCTAAAACAATTTACTCTCTACTATTACGATCGAAATAATTATGTCGAACGAGATAAGATGACATCTAATGGAAGAGCTATTTATTTAAGCGGATCATTAAGTACTAATGTTTGAATTAAGTTATAGTATGATATTAGGGAAAGCTAATCGATATTGACTTAGAACTTATTGGCTGGTTGCTTGTAAGATAGGTTGAATAAACCATAATCTTTAATTATGTTTAAATCCAGATAAAACCATGGCCCGTATTTTCCTCCATCTAAGAGTAGACTACTCAATAACGTAAAGACGGTTTAATAGATTTCTATGAAATTTGACTAGCGGGTAGGTTACCGAGATTAACATATAGCATAATTTTTATACCGGATTTTTTTAAGGTTTCTGTCGGGAGTATCAAAAAACGAACTACTGGACCTATCTAGCAAATAACTGATGTTATAAGAAGTATTAGTCTGGAAAATAATGAAAAAACATAATGGAATTCCGCGAAGAAAATAATAAAATCAAATTCCGAGGCGCGCCTAGCAGCTAGTTATCAATATAAATCTTAATGGACACATTTTTAAGTGTATTAAATATATAAACAAACCCTTAACTAGCAAAAAACTGTAATTCGTATACTTAACGGACATATCACAGACTCTAAAAGACATTTTTGTACTTGTACTACGTGAGAATCAAACCAACAGTAATTGACATGGGACGTCCTTTCATAAACCAATACCTGGTATTCGCAGTCAAAATAATTCAATTTGACATTTGTATCCGGTATGAAAGAGCCAGCTGAATTAGGTGCCGTAATATATTAATGAAGATGTAAGACGCTTGTCAGCAGAGATTACCAACCTTTTAATCAAATTTCCACTTATTTAACGATTCGTGCACCCTGCAATAGGGAATATCTGTACCACGGTGTTCATATACTCATTTTACATTAGCTAAATGAAATAGTGACAAGCAACTACTGCCAAGTCACTCTTAGTACTATCGAGTCTATAAGTGGCGGTTAACACTTACCATCAGGTGAACCGTGGCTCGTCTGCCACCGACATTAATAAAGAAATACAAAGCACACCAGACTTAGAAATAGCATGTGTATCGTGCAAACTCAATATAAACACTCGGCACGGGACTAGAAAACATTTTAGTAGTAAATTATGTTGAATGTTTTGGATATTTCGCCGGACATATTTTAGTTCCTTAGGTTGGTAACCACTGCTCTTGAGGCTTTTAATAGGGAACAAAGAAGGTGCCGATTAAGAGTTCCTATTGTGAAGAGACCCCAGATGAAGTCCGCTCTGTTTGCCAGTAATAGTCAAAATGAAAGTTCTTTTTTATTAAAATGGCACCCTTATTACTGAAGCAATTTGATCTTATGACGAATATGATTGGACGTCCGGCGCCATGTTGCCGGATATTATCTACGATCGGAGGGAAATTTTGCGTTCATATTAATTCCTCTTTAGATAATTAAGAAAATTGATTTTAGGAGTGTTCAAATTATAAGAAAATCAAATTATAAGGATTTTTATTTACCTTGTCAACGGCCTTCGATATTCAAAAATTAAAGAGAACTAAAAAAAATATGATTTTATCACGTTTAAATGTGGCTTAAAAATTAAGTACTTATAAACGTAAAGTGACGTCTCACCGAGGACGCCACTAAGTACTAAAGTAATATAAGTAATTTAACTAATCTACAATTATCCCTGCAGCTTCAGCCATATAATCACTCGTGGGTGGTTAAGGGCGTCCCCATAAACGAGGGTAATTATCCTACTATATGCCTCAGCCTGTAATTATGAAACATTACTAAAGAACATAGACTTGTGGCAAAAATTATCATCAGGAAGCTACATTGATAATTTAAAATTAAGATTAGTTTGTTAGCAATTCAAATAAAAAAATCATTTAATATGTTTTTGTCACTTCCTTTTAAATTGTAATCAAAAATTAAGCATGTAATTCTTGATTAAATTAAAGTTTGACCTCAACGAAAGCAAAAGTGGTGTTACTAAGTTGCTAAAGAACTGGCACGAAGGACCAAATAAATTTTAGATTTTAGAGATATTTAATACATAAATTACTTATTAATAGCTGATACGTTAGTAAAATTTGTGAATTTGAATTAAGAATAGAGAAATCATACATTAAATACGCATTTATCATGCCCATAAAAATCATAATCAAATATATTCCAAAAAATTAATAAAAAGTTATAGAGCGCCTTGCATATGCATTTTTATTAAAATTTTACTATAAATACCTTCTTTGCCAGAAAATCCGAACTGTAAATTGTTCCATTAGCTTACTATGAAAATTGACGTATAACATCAATTCCAAAATTAATGAAATATCCTTAACCAATCGACGGAAATCGCTTGTACTGCTATTCTTCCACTAAAGAAAAGGGGATAAAATAAAAAATAACAGATACTAAGACTTAGCCCACGCTACGTCTATGCTTGAGATTCAAAATAAAAAAAAATAAAAAAAAAAATGCACAATCTTAACCCTTATTTTGTCACAAAGAGCGCACTACGAAATAAACTGAAGATTTTTCTACGGCATTAATATTCAACAGTCTCGCCGACGAACAGCGTTATCTTTTAGAAATCGTCGACAAAACGAAACAAAAATACATAAAGGAATATTGGTTTTATAAAATGTAGCCGAGTGTTGACTCAATATATGTTAAGCAGCAGAGAAAAGGCGGGATTACCGGCACCAGGAAGTGCATATAAATTACCTATAACTGAAGGATCGTCGCTCAACGCAACGGAGATGCATTTTATTTACGTACCTTATAGTGGCGCTATTATGTGCAAGCTTTGAGATAAAAACTTCAAATATACATTTTCCTTGGGGATATAGTCTAACGTATTTGGTGTAAAATTTTCTAAGTACCTGGGCCCGGCTACCTTAATTTAAAAGAAAGCTAAATATTTTTAATAATTCATAGTAGGTATTTTTTAGTCTGTCTCAATCTTTATCCCAATCCTTCGTTGTTGCTTAATATTCTTTCTGCTTTTCTGATCCGTTTAGTTCGCGATCTCTTCACCTTTTGGTATATCACTACATACATAGATGTTTACTTGATAAAATTTTTAATAAGCAGTGTCTATGCATAAAAAACAGTAATAAATTTCAATAGCAGGGGTTTGCAAATTGGGCAGAAAAATACATACTCTATTAGATAAGGCTAGTTTATTTAAGCGAAATGCAACTTTCGCATCTCGTAACATAATTATAGTCATGTAGCTAAAAATATATGAAGTATCCATAGCCGAATATTTGAGACATAAAAACTGTTTCTGTACGAAAAAACTTGAAGGGTGTTTAATACTTTTTCATTCAAACAGCCCGTCATTTACATGAAAATAATATTTTCTGTCTACATTTTAATACTTTTCATCTCAGTGGGTACACAATGCTTGAAATTCAAGAAAGCTTCTCTTTTAACTACTGATATTTGAAGGACTCTTTATGTCGAGAAGAATTTTAATAAAGAATATTTTACTATAGTAATTTGATTTTATGAATAGAATTTGTTATATTTTTGCTCTTCAATTGTGATTCTAAAGTCCAATGTTATGTTTGTCTCTATGGGATTTCTTTTTTTATACATATTATTACAGATGAAATAATCTTTGTCTTATGCAATACTTTTCAATATACTAGATGATTCGAGTAAATTCTGCGAGTCTTCTTGATTTTGCTAATACTCGTAATAGATCATTGGATTAAAGGTGACTCTCATAAGTCTACATACTAGACTACTACGCAGGTACTTATCCAATCTTAACGTTTTTTTTAATGTGTGGTTTACTTTTAGGATATTTTTTTTAAATAAATTATGTGTGCAACGCGAGCTTAGGTCTTTTAGAGTACATATAAATATGGATGTACTGCAATATGTCACTAATATAAGTTCTATAGGCAAATTATATTCAGCTTTGTACTCTAAGACTCCATTTAATTGATACTTTTTGGTATTACAGCTTATCTATATTGAGTCTTACGTTACCATTGTCTGAAGACAATAGTTTCAAAATGACTTTTAATTGATAACACCTTTTTATATTTTTTCAAGACATTCAATTTATAAAGATCATTAAGACTTATTTTTTAGATGGCACAATATGGACAAGTCTTAGCACTAACTCACACATGCAAAGCTTATTATTTTTATATATGAGCAATAAAATATTGAATGTTTTGTTGATATGGATCATTATACAGACGTTTTGTTCCGCGTAATAATAGCTATAAGTAAAATTGATTCGCTACAGCACCAATTAGCACTACTAGGAAATTGTATTCCAATGAATTCAATACCAAATAAAGTGGTTTTTATTGCCTAAGCTCTATGGTTAGATCAGCTTGTATTGATGTTATTTATATTGCTGATGGTAACCTGGCTTAGGCGTACCATTTAATGGTAGTATCTAAATAATATTATTTTATTCAAGTGCACACTCGTGAATATATAATTATGTGTGTTTTTAGTTTTTTATGGACCAAACGATAAAACAGAGTCCAAAAGACGATGTTAGGGGCAACAACTAGTATCTAATACACGCCAACAACTGTTTAAATTATATTAAAATTAACTAATATAATAACAGGACACATTTAGCTGGTTAGCACAGTTAGAACAATTTCTTCTATTGTAATGTATTTATCAAGCTTAACTAATTTAAATAACATAACGAAAATAAGTAAAACACTTATAATTACTTTCACACACCAAAACCAACATTAACTGCTAGACCCTAATAACCGGTCAAACCCCCCTTTTGGAGATATGTCCATTTTGACCCAGTTGACGCCATATTCGGCTATTCACAAGCATGGTGTGAATTTTAAATAGGTCTGACCCATATATTGCTAACGTGTTTTAAAAGTATAAAAGGTTTATGAGCCTACCCATAGATTAAATGTAGATAATACATTGTAATTTATGCCTATAAAGATAAACTGTTTATGAAGGAACTACCCACCAATGCGAAGCATTGTCACGAGATATGCAGCACAATTTGCATATGTTATTGTTTTACTAACCGTATATTGAACTTACTTATCATCACGGCATCGCCCGTGCGAGGTAGGTAGAGAGAAAATATTGAAACGTATATTAAAAGTCAAGTTAAATCTATCTATGGAACGGAATCTTTGAACGTAATTTTCACCCACTTCTAAACGTCTACACACTTATCAAGGACCGGTGACAATACAACAATTCACAGTAGTAGGTAGATCTTTTTTTTTCTTGACAGTATTTTTTTTTAATTGCAAGCCAGTCTTACTATCTCGTCACACCTACGTTTAATAAAAAATAGGGTCTTTTAAATAGACGTATGTAATTCTGATGCTGACTTGAGACTATAAAATAAGAAAATCAATTAAATTTAAAAAACTAGAACAACACGCTTTAATAGCTGGTTGAACTAAAAAATAGAAAATAATGGTATACTATATACTTAATAATGATTATAAAACAGCGTGGGGTGCTTTTTACCATATCTAATAATCAATTTGATGTCACGCACCCCACACTTTTTTACAATCATTATTATTTAATATATATCGTTATTTTCTACCTTTTAGTTCAAATACCTATTAAAGAATGTTTTATTAGATTTAAACTATAATTTATTGAAAGTTACCATGACCGTTGGATACGTTTTTATGAACAAAAGTAACAATTGTGTTTTTAATACTACTTACAGCTCTTGTGTTTTGCTTAATCTATGACAAACATTACTGTCGTACACGACTGACAGGTCGTCAGCCATATTTGTTTGTAATACCTACTAATTTGGCGTTACCAAATCAAGCGACGGATTATTATTGTCTTGTTTTACAATGGTTACCAAGTGGTTGTACAATCAATAAATCATTAGCTACTTGTGATTTGGTTGGGTTAAACTTGAAGCAGTTTATTTACACTTGAACCTTCTTGATCAGTAATAATTGTTCGTTATTTTTTTTTGAGGAACCTGTAACATATGTGATAATAAGTAACAGATCGCTGCCGACATATTTCACACCCGAAATCTAAATAAGTTCTTGTTGCTAGTTTATTTTGTATTCATCTTATGTTTGCTAAGTCCGTTATCAGATTTAGATTGATGATCAACATAGCACATATTTATTCTCTGTTAAGTATTCACATCTAATCAAAAAATCTAATAGTGATTTATGTTCCCATATTTTTGGATTCTAAGTATTGATATTTCAGATATTTAAAATACACTAGACTTATAATTTTTTATAATAAACACATTTCAGAAAGTTGTTGTTTAATACCGTCAACGAAATTGTTAGCAGGAGATTCTAAGCATAAAAAAGAATTGCTTAAAACCTCTGTTCAATAAAAAATAAATTTTAAAGGTACTATTGAAGGCTTTAAAGGTTACGCGAAGTAGGTACGTGCTCGAGATCACATTCATTTTAACAATGAACGAATAATTCGTTTGTCTAAATAACCTTTATTGTATTTTTCATTGATTATTTACAGTCTTAATGTAGGGCACGGATACTCTGATTGAGAGGGATTTAAATTATAGTCCATCACGCTAGCCATATGTGGGTCGGTAGACTTTAAAAGCCGTCAATAATATGGTGTTTTTATTCACTATCTAAACTTATATTAAGACTAGCCTTTGCCTGCGGCTCCGCCGCAGCCCAGTTTTTAAGTGATATCTCAGGTTCCCGATATACATAGTAACTAAATAAAATGTATACCACTTGTTAAGTCTAATCAAGATCTATCAAACAAAAAAAGTTGCATCAAAATCCGTTCAGTAGATTTTGCGTTATGCGCGCACAAACAAACAGATAAACAGACAAAAAATCTAAATAAAATCGTTTTGTGTTTAGACACGCCATAGCCTAAGTCAATATTTTTTCTCAAATATCTTAAATGTACAAGACATCAGACAGACAGCTCTGTTACAGCTTTATAATAGTATAGTTAATATACATGATTTTGCCGTTATTTTTATGTTTTATACGAAACAAATTTGTAAAAGTGGAAAAAGAGACATCTGCGAGCAGGTCAAATGCCTTTTTTTATAATATAACACTGAAAATCCCGTCTATAAATAACTGTCCAAACAAAATCTTAAAATTTGGTATTTTGTAACAGGCAACCTTTAGGGCCCCACGTTTATCCCCCATGACGGGACCGCTCGTTATGGCGTTCTCTTGGGGAGGCCTATGTCCAGCAGTGGACGTTGAAAGGCTGATAAATGGATGGATGGAACCTTTAGGGCGCGTATATAATATACTTTCATAAGAGTTTAGTAAAAAGCTGTTATTTAGACATTACATAAAAGACACATAAATTTTATTTATTTGTATGGATATAAGAGCGCCTGGTTGTAACTGTTCACTGTAACCCATAGATGCTAACAACATCAGAGGCATCACTTTACCAACACCAACTAAAATATGGAGAAGAAGGAATGAGATAAGGAAAGGATCTTGACTGAACTTGGCACTTATTAACTCTTTTTTTTTTCTCTTTAGAATGTCAGTTAATATATACACGGAACCACAAAAAGTTTTGTAGTGGCAACCACGATTTTTTAATGAGGTTCTTGGTAACCATACACAACGAAGCGAAACTTGTGGGCCAAGGTTGCTGCGGATACATCACGTACGTATTTTTTTATCTTTAAACAATAATTATACGGTTTTTAAGTGTGGCTAGTAAACACACGAGTTAGTTTGTAGTTTTTAGGAAGTGTTTGAAATATTATTTACGGTCTTCGATCGTTAAATACATATCCGATGCATATTAAATTAAATTCTTGTTTCGATTCATAATACTTAAATTAATTCGCATTTTGAATTTTAGATTGGCAGTATAATTAAAATATATTATACTTAGATATTAAATTTATTAATAATCAACGGGCCTCGTGGCGTAGTCGGTAGTGTAACCGACTTCTGTGCTCGTGGTCGTGGGTTCGATTCCCACTCAGGACAAGTATTTGTGTGATGAACACAGATATTTGTACTGCGTTTAAGTGTTTTCTATCTATTATATATGTATGTATTTAAAAAACTAGATATTGTATTATATTCGTAATCTGGTACCCATAGTACAAGCGTTAAGCTTAGTTTGGGACCAGAGGACGTTGTGTGAAATGTCCGTGAATATTTGTTAATTATTATTATTATTATAACTCTATAATTATGGATTCTATTTGTGTAATTGAAACTAATTAGTTAAAAGAACATATTTTATGGTTACTCAATAGCGTATAATATTTAAACAAAATTTTGCAAATATCGTTATCGACCTATCATTTGGTTTACAAGTTAAAGCCGCCCCTTTTTGGAGTAACTTGAGTTCTAATCTACCATGATTATATGATGGTTTATTCTTGTGTTTATTTCGTCTATACATAAATTCATAAGTATAACTGCATTTAACCAACTGATTACTAATTTATATAAATAAAGCACATAGCCTAACTATAATAAAGAGGCAATAATTATTATATCCAATAAAGTAAGTAAATATTTATGTAAAGTCATGTTTATGTGCAGTTTTTTGCTAGCTCATCCACAACGTTGGTTTCAGGGCCGCATTCAAGCGGGATTGAAATTCAACATCGATTTATATGCAAATGTGGTACAAGTTATTTCGCGAATTGTCTAGTTGGTCTGATATATTGTTTCAAATCAATTGTTCAACGTGTTAGGTTATCTGATTTTAAAGATAACTTGATATCTAACTGTTGATTTAAATGATTTGCGAGACTAGTACTGCTGAGTCTGCAGTTTCAGCAATACTAGCGCCGTGAAGATCAAGCATTAAGAGAAGTACAAAAGTTGAATCATCTGTATTCTTTCATAAACAGCCTACTCCATAATGCTTATGAGCCCTGGGAACTTACACTAACTTCAATTAGTGCATTTCTGGCAGAGAATCGAGCTTTAGTCTCTCGCGTGACATGCGGAAATTCTTACCGTTATACTATTACATACAGTTACACTATGGTATAATCCCTATTTTTTTTGTTAAGGCGGGAAAAATGTACCTTGCCGCACACCCCGTCGTTCGGGGCAACGAACAGGGCAGTGTGCAGTACTAGCTGACCACTGGAACTGTGTGTCCGTGTGGTGACGGACTAAGAATACAATTGTCACCAGCCCATTCTTTCCCATGGGTGTCGTATGAGGCGACTAAGGGAAGTAAGCAATTATCATTCATTGCATTACTGGTGGTAGAGCTGGGTACCAAGTGGGAGTACTCACTTGGTATCGGGCCCAAGCGTGTTGGCAACACCATCTTCCGTGTGATCGGCCATGAAGCACATCGTTGCGTTTTGGCTGTAGCAAGAGATAGCCGTTTATTCTTTCATTTCATATCTGTGAAATGAAATGGTGAGCAGCGGCTTGACAATAGTCTCGGTATAGTTGAGTCCATGAGCGACGGTTACCATTTACTATCAGATGGTCCGTGGCTCGTCTGCAACTACATGTAATAAAAATAAAAAAAAACAACTTCAGTGATATGGTATACAGAAACAAAATTGTTAGTAGATTGCTATAATTGTCCTTTGTGGAAATCAAACCCACAATGCCTAAAATTTGTTATTGAAGTCCCTATGTTATCTGCATAGTGAAACCTTCTATTAAACTTCAAAACCCTAAATAAAATAACCTTGAGTTAACATAACCTCGGTATAATTTCTGGCGTTTTAAAATGTCATACAGTATGGCATTTTATACTGTGCTTAACCTTTATTTTAACCTTCGGGTAAAAGTCAGTCTTCAGTGAACAATGAAGAATGTAGATTAATACAACACAATATTGTAATAGTTAGATTTGTTGCGAAACTTGATGGATGGGTTGTATTCGATTTTTTATTTTGATTTGACTTGTATGTATTCAGTAGTAACTAGTGATGGCCCGTTGGTAAAATGACAGCGGTATCGAGTTTCAGTTCGAGAAATCGCAAGCTTAAACCTCTGAATTTTCGATGATGTATGTATTTGTATTCGTAAATTATCATTGGTTTGAGAAAATTTCTTGTTACATTTAAAGTTTAACAATCATAACCAACTTGGTGGACTATTGTCTAAGTTCCTCTCATTCTGGTAGAAAACTCCAGCCCATCAGCAATCTCCATCTCCTAAGCCTTATATGCCAATTTTTTTCTTGGAATCGGCTTCTGATTTGTTCAACAACTTCATATCCAAGTAATTTACACCAAGCAACTAATAAAGGCGATTAAGTGGCAGTTGGTGAACTCAAGTGCAAAATCAAGATCAGTAAAGCTGTAATCCAGTTCCACATTGCCTCAAATGACTGAGTATATTAAAAATAAAAATCAGTCACATACTAACTAGCTCATATATTCAACAGAAAAAAATAAGGTTATTATAAAGCAATATAAACTCGAACTGAACATTTCTAGTTTAAAAGTAAAGTCGTTGAAACCCAGCAAAAAGTCCAAGAGCAACTAAATTACTTTGAGTCACGAAATAAAACTCTTCAGTTAAATTCAGTATCTATGAAAATATTAGTAAGACTACTAGAATAAAAATGTATGTGACATGTGTTTTGCTCATTGAAACATTAATATGCCGGCTAAATCGGAGGTATTACAGCCTAGTGGGTAGTGTTAGTCTAGTGGGAGCCTTGCTTGTCCAAGTATGAATGGGCTGGCTTAATTGGGTAACTACCTTCTCGCAGACGTGAACGACAGTAGGTAATTTTATATTGTGTTTCATATGGTTCTCTCCTCCTTTCTCGTTATTGTCTTTCCTCTCTACCTATCCTTCTATTTGGAGTTGATGACGCAGGAGTAATGCCGCTAGTTTTACTAGCGTTTATAGGCTAGGGTAACCAATTATCCCCATGTGCTTGCTTGCCACTGACTTAGTATATAAAAATCATTTTTAAAACCTTCACCTTTGATAGTCAAAGCCCCAGGTGAAATGGTGAAAAAAACTAACGAAAACAACGATCGAGGTTATTTAGTCGTGTCAGAAGTGACAGAAGACGGTGGTATCTCTTGACAATTAACATACTCTAATTTGACAACAAACCTTACCATCACCGCTTCTGGGCAAATGTTAATACCTTAGCTATAGCTAGACGTAGGTACCTACTAAATTTTAAATTGTATTATTTTATAAAGTTTATTAAAATCATTAAATATCTTATAATAAACAGCTGCAGGATACACAATTATTTAAATCAAAACAGTTTCCTTCATTTAAATTTTAAACAGTATCAGCTGATCTCGTTACAATCATTGCGTGCCATTTAAAACCTTATTTATACTAGTTGTAGTGCTATATTCTCGTGTCAATGTACGAAATGAATAAACCAGACCATTCTCTTCTACATTTACGCAATACTTGATTGAACAGATGGTGCAGTGTTTTAAGTAGCGAGTTTTTATATATGTTGTAGGTTCGATTCCGTTCCTCGCAATTCCGTCTTTCGTAAGAACTTGTCCGATATTTCACAGTGCCTTAAAACAAAGGTCTACGACCAGTGTTACTGATAACGACTTACGGAACAAAGACGTGGGCTCTTAAAGATAGATGCGTTATACGGGAATCCGTAGCAGACCAAGATTGATTAACACAGATCGCCGAGTTAGCATGCTGAAGAGGCAATTTAGATTGTATCGCACTCAATCGTATTGACATCGCATAGTGTAATTATGATTGGTTGAGAGATCGCCGTGATTGGCCGAAGGATTATTGCTACATCACGCGTCAGCTTCTCTACCAATCACAAGCGAGACGATACGATGTCGATACGATTAGTAGTAGTAGTTAGTAAGTTACATTCCACGCACCCTGGCCAAAGTCGCAGCCAGCCGTTTTGTCTCAAATATCTTAAATGTACAGATACGGCAACGTTACAGCTTTATAATACATATTTAGTATAGAAAAATTTATTGACGGAGTCCATTTTTTTGCGAACCCTACCAATAATATCTCAAACAATATAGAACCAGTTTTAATGATAATAACTAATGATAGTTATAAATATTATACTATTAACTATGGGTCATAATTGACCTTGCCACTCACTCGCCCGCGGGTTTGTGTTATTTATGATAGATGCAGTTGTATTATTATAGCATTTTGGTGCTTGGAGCAATTCGACTACCGTGATGAAGGTTATATTTCAATATAAAGAGGTTGATTCTTTTGAATTGTTTATGTTAGTATTCAATTATTTGAGAGAGGTAGATACAACGGATTGTGTTATTAAGGCTTTAGACCCCTACATTTAGAATACGAAGAAATTCATAGTAGGTATACCTATCTATATTCTTATTGATAAGGTTTATAATTCTTCAATTAAAATCTAATATAAAGGTATATAAAATAAATAAATACTTAAATATTCACGGACATTTTCACACATCGTCCTCTGGTCCCAAACTAAGCCTAATGCTTGTGCTATGGGTACCAGATAACGGATAACATAATTTTTTTTTTTTGTAAATACTTACCTATAATAGTTAGAAAACACCCAGACGCAGTACAAATACCTATCTGTGTTCATCACACAAATAGTTGTCCTGAGTGGGAATCGAACCCACGACCTCGTGCACGGAAGTCGGTTACACTACCGACCACGCCACGAGGCCCGTCATCATCACTATAAAGTGAGAAATTATGGATTTTATTTTTTAATGAATTTTAAATTTTGTTCTCTAGTATTGGTCTAATAATGTCTACCAGCTTCAGTAGTCTGCCAGTATAGGCAGCGAGATGGCATATGGCCGGTTTATTTAGTGGGTCAGGACCCACTCTACCCTAATCGTTGTCCCTAACGACGGGATGTACGGTTAGGTACATTTTTTCCCACCTTAACAAAACAAAGTTTTCCTCTGAGAATTAAGGCCTAGCCTTTATACATTATCAGATTTCATAAGTCTCCAAGATTTCTCAAGCGTACCGAATTCCTCACAATATCTTTATTCAAGGACCAGTGTAAATTTATGATCAAAATAATCACAATTTTTTGCGAAGTTATATGTATTATGCGTGGTCAAAGACTGTTGCAATAAACATAATTTATCTTTAACAATAGAACTGCAATAATACCGCGCCATGTCTGGGTGTACTCTGTGTCTGTAAAATTGTATGTTTATAAAGTTCCCCGTGATACAAGGATCATTCCCTAGATGTATTAAAAAAAAAATTATGCGTACTTTTATGCAGTCTTTAAATATGCAACAATCTTTTAGTAGCAACTTCCAAAATAGTCTTTTTGTTAACAAAACACTAGTACATTTAATTATGTGGTGCAACAAAATATAGAACATAAATCGTTACTTGTCGAAGCCCTTCGATTAAACAACTTTATTCAAAGCTTTATATATCGCCCGGAGCTTTATTGAGTTGAGAAAAGAAGTTACAAATTATCATGATTTATAAACACAACATTATTATAATAAGTAGGTATATGGAGCTAATTGATTGCTGGTTGTTTAAAAAAATAAACGTTTGGTCGTAATAAAACCTCTTTTATTTTTTTAATTCCTAATGGTAGTAGTCGACCCACGGCCCTCTGGTGGTAAGTGGTAATCGCTGTTCATAGACTTTACTAAGAATACTGTGAAACCGCTGCTCACCATTTCATTTCTCGGATGTGGCATTATTAAACTTATGAACATATGGTTAAGAACTTTTACCATCAATTAGAGAGTTCGCCTACTACCGTTACCTGTAACTAGAAGAGTCAGTGATCCACTTGATCGTGGGTGGTAATCGCCATTCTTGGAATATACATGGCACAGTCAAGTCACAGTCTACCATTCAAGTAAGATCCTACAAGTAGTGATAGCGTAGTGATAATACTTAGGACTGTCACGTATCGAGTTCGATCCCCAGATTTTCTCTACGGCTTGCAGTCTGCCAACCTGCACTGGGCCAGCGTGATGGACTATAGCCTAAATCTCTTTCAATCTAAGAAGAGACATAATACGTATAAAAAAATATAAAATACATACTTATACCTAACAGATACAGATCTTTAACGCGAAAATCGCGGATACAAACATCATTTCACACAAATTTATGATTTTCGAAGATAAATTGGATTTTAGTACGGATCGTGATTTCCTGAATATAATGTATTCCATAGCGCAAGCGAATGCTTGACTTCAAACACCGTCACAGAATAATAAAGTAGACGCGACACTTGGATTATTCTGTACCTATTAATATTATAACAACTTTAAGTACTAATGATTTCACTCGATGGATTTATTTTAATAGCAAGCATAAATGTGGAAGCGGACAAAAATACTAAAGAATACAGAAGTATAGAAAATTTATTAGTCTATAAAAGTTGAAAGCAGAGAGACTACAAATCATAGAGAATTATCGAAAAGACAATATACACTACGCGGACAGCAGATGTTAAGAGTGGTGCACGAAACAGAATTTTTCATTAGCTGAATAACTAAAACCTTGTTTTGAAGATACAGTGTACAACGTTCATTATCGTAGCTTTCAATGTATATTTATTACACCAAACAATGATACGATAGGTTTGTGTTCTGAATACATGATAACTATAATCAAAGGGCTATTATAATACTACTTACAACATCAATGAGGACATAATATTACATATTAATATTTTATTATAATTACTTTGAAGTTGAAAATTGATATGTTATATATAGTAATTTTGTTCTGCTTAGTACTGTAATACCTTATTGATAAGCGGTCTGAATTAGAAAGAATCCGGCGAGAATAGTGCTTTATTGTTAAATAAACTTTGTGTGCTTTATTTATTTATTTATTAGATATATTTAAGCCTCCATTGGGTAGGCGAATAATCCGTGTTCGGCGATGAATATACGGTAAGTAGATTGGTAGCTACATTATTTTATTTTGGTTATGGCAACAAATCCGTCAACAGCCGAACGATGGTTATTAAAGCTATACATCTGATGGAAAGCGGGTACCGTAGTGTACACACTAGAAACACCAGAGGGATGAGCGCATCGCCAACTCCAATGAACAGGATAGAAGCCGGAGAGGAAAAATTAAAGAGAGGGTAAGATGGGTATGCGTTTAATTGAGTCTAGTTATAAGAGATATCGACATTGCAAGTTTCAATTTGTTCACAGCCATTTTTACAAAAAATAACATATTTTTTACATATAACTGACAAAAATACGGAAATACGAGTAGATACCTATTAGGAGAATCATTCTCAACAGTCACTAGCCATGTGACGAAGGAGATTTTATAGTGCACGAGTGTGTGCAACACAAGTGTACTCTCTGTTCCATCACTCCTATATTCCTATACTCCGACATTTCGACACGAACTGAGAAAGATGCAGGAAAATGAGAGCTATTACATACGATGCATTAAACCGCTTAATAAGTTAAAATCATTTTCCAATTTGACAGAAGTTTTTACAGTTGCTAACACGGCAGTGAGTGTACAATACAGGACGTTTACGGTACATCCATATACAACCGTTATATGCCAAATAAACATAATGGCCTTTCTGCAATCATCGCTCATCAAGCCACAAAAACACATTTAACCCAGCTCACGTTACTCACGGCGCTACGCAACACATAGGCATAATACATGTGTAATTACGACCATCTGTATGTCATCTGTATGCCATTAGTGTACCGGTCACGTACCAACATGGGTACGCGGACAGAATGTCAGACAAATGCTTTTTATGTTTGACGATGTTTATTGAATCATATATTGACTCGTGTTGATCAAAACTTGTGGAAAATGCCCAAATGTTTGCGAGTTATTACAAGGGTAACAAATGCTGTTTAGTGACGGTCTGAGTATAAATTCTGTCATCCCCATATTCGATTTCTTACGATAAATACTTATATTGCTGAATCGATACAATCGAGCGCACATGTGTAATTTACGTTACCTATTATGCGGATATTTAGTAGTTGTCGAGATGCAACCGCTACTGGCATCTGTCGCGAAAACTATCAAAGCTCAAGCGACAAAAGCCTTGTGTTGTCAGTTTAAATCAACTATAAGAATAAATAACATACTAGAGGAATATATCGATTCCTTTCCCAGACTAAGGAGAAGATATCATGATTTATATAGTTTAATGGTTTATGCACTTTTAATGTTCGAATTATAAAGTCATTCAAACGCAGAACACTTAATAGTAGAACACACATCGCCACTCAAGAATCGAAACAACAACACTATTCGAGATATCAATAACTAAACCGCTAGATTGTGAATTCGATATAGTGTAAGTACCTACATACGAGTAATGGTTCACATCATAAATATAGAATATTAGATGAGACACATATTTATAGGTATTATGTATGATGGAAGGAAATATTGTATCGTATTTAGGCTTTGATTTACAAATGGCAGATAATTTTATACATGTTATATTTATAAAAAAAAATATTGATTATAGTCCAACACAGTAAGTAGCCAGTTCATCAAGGTTGAAAACTTGTGATTTCCAATAACACAAACAATTTTATACAATTGTAAAATGAGATCATTACACAACTATTGAAACGGTGTAATGAAACTAATTTTTGAACTTGTTGAAGTATCTATACAAAACTAAACAGCTCAATTATACATTTAAAAATGTGCGTTACGCTTGCTCTTATTCAAATCACAGCCTTATTTAAATAATATAATAATATTGCGTGGCTATGGCTAAGGTTCTGCTAAGGTCGATTAAAAATTGAAAACCTAATCACGACTCAATACTCGCAGAACAATGGTTATGTATGCACGGCTGAAATGTTCCGTCAAACGATCCATCATATTAGTTGCGATGATTTGCCCTATGCAGTGTGACCTTAAAAAACGAACATGTGAAATATTTTAAACATTGTTCATTTTCTGAATAACGATTTCGCATTATTGAATAAATCTTGTTTAGTTATATTTCTTATAATAACAGATTTAAGATTCTATACTATAATTGATGAACTTGTACATATTTCCTGTTTAAAAAATCAAAAAAGCCTTGGTCCTTTTTTATACATATCCGGCCCTAACATCAAATTGGTTCAGTTCAGTTTAACAAACAAACTAACTTTCCCATTTATAATATTGATAAGAATGTATTTACTGGTAAATAATTAAAATAGTTTCACCATCAATTTTTAATTTAAGGGCGAGTCACTGAGCATCTGATCTTTTAAAGTAAAATGTCGCACATGTATTTATAAAGATAGAAAATACTCCAATTACATTCTCTCTCAAGAATAATAGGAATAAGATTCTGCAGGAGATAAGACACGAATGTGTTTTTAACATCTTAAAGTTCCATTGTAGTTTGGCAAAGATGAAAGAAAATTTGTTACTATTAAAACAACAGGACTCGAGTGCACTCCAACTTGGCGTACATTTAAACATATGCATTTTCTTTGAAATAACATCTTGTGCTTACAAACTTCTACGTTGTCTGTTTTAGGTGAGAGGTGCAATACGCTCACATAAATGTTTATTTAGAAAACTTTGTTGTTAGATTATTGTATCTTCCTCTAGATGTGTCAATATTGTTATATACGAGTATATATACTAGTTTATCAGCTGTTTGATTTCCTAACGGCCCACGCCAATCGAATCCAACGGTGACTGCTTTGACCAGGTAGAGGGAAGACGCATCCGGACGTCCTACTCAAAGAACTCTTTCTAACGGTTATCGTCGAGACTACCTGCATATTGTCATTTATTTATATATACTTGCAATAGATTCTACTCGCGACGTCATAGGCTTATTCAAGGATAAAAAGTTACCTGAGTCCTTTTTTGAGTTCTGAAGTACACAACATTTTCTGACGATCGATTGCATAGTTATGGTGTAAATGAACAAACAAACGCACTTTCGCATTTATAATATTTTTTTTAAGACGTTGCCCTTGTCTTTGGGTTTGCACTAAGGAATAATCCCAGTATCGCGGAGGATATCACAAACACAGAATTTCGCAAGTACACCCAGACTCAGAACAACCATTTGTAGATCACACAAAGAGTTGACCTGTGTGGGAATCGACCCCACAACACTCGGGCGGGAGGCCGGTATCTAAACCACTGCGCCATCTGTACAGTCAATTTTAAAATAAGACTTTTTCTATACAGTGATTAAATTATTCAATATAAATCTCGAAGGAGTAGAGAAATATATATGTCATTATTCGTAGATAGAGCAGATCCATAGACCACGCCATCGTGTCGTACTGACACATAAATATTCTTGGATCACCTAAATGATGTTTACCTCCAACTAAATCTCAAATCTGAATAATAAAATAGATGTTACGCTTCCTACCTGTGCTCCAACTGCATTAGTAATGGAGTTATTACCATACTCAAGAGGTGCGAGCGAAATTTTATCGTCATACAATGTAACTTGGTTGGTTCTATGAAAAATACTTGTAATAGTTGAATTACTTTAAGTTTTATAAGATAGTAGTCGTTGTTTGAAACAATTTTTGTTGAGTATTATTATTATAACTATATTTTTACATACAGTAGTGGTATCTCATCATTCACGCTCATTTGTATGATGTCAATTAACCAGGGTGTGATGATGAAGACAGAGGGGAGGTCAGAGGGGTTTTAAATCTATGCCAAAGTTTAGATGGATGTTTGTTACTCAATCACGCCAGAGCAGGTGAATGGATCTGGATAAAATTTAGCACATATAGATACATATAGGTTATAATCTGGAATATCATGTAGGCTATTTTTTATTTCGGAAAAAATCGGTAGCGGTTTCCGTTGGATAGATCACTATAATTTCTTTATCAATCATCATGATATTTAGCAAACATACCTACTTATAGTCTTTTTCTTTTTCCTTATTTTTTAGTGCATATAGTGGCAGACGAGCCACAGCCCATCTGATGGTAAATGGTAACCGTCGCTCATGGACTCAACTATACCGAGAGTATAGTCAAGCCGCTGCTCACCATTTCATTTCACCAATATGAAATGAAAGAATAAACGGCTATCTCCTGCTATAGCCAAAACGCAACGATGTGCTTCATGGCCGGTCACACGGGAGCTGGTGGTACCAACCCGCTCGGGCCCGCTACCAAGTGAGTCCCCACTTGGTACCCAGCCTTACCACCAGATGGATCATCCATTGGAGCAATTATCATCCATTGGTTTATCACTGAACCAATGGATGATAATTGCTTACTTCCCTTAGTCGCCTCATACGACACCCGTGGGAAAAAATAGGGTGGTGACACTTATATTATTAGTCCGTCATACACGGAAAAGTAGTAGTAAGCAAGTACCCAGAAAAGTGCCTTTTATCCCGAAAAAATGGACAGCTATTTTGCGTAGAGATATTAAATATGCCATAGAATGGCATATCTACTTATATCCCAGGTAATAAACTATGTGTGCGAAATGTCATCCAAATTAATTACTAAGAATTATTTTTAACAAATGGACTGTCATTCTCATAATTATCTACTTTTCTTAATTTTATATTGTACGTGCAAATTTTAAATAAAAGTTTACCTTCTCAAAGATATTAAGAGTTACTTTGACTGTTTATCGATACAAGATACCTGTCTTGTGGAAATTTAAGGGTGACTTTCATTTAATTGTAATTAATAAACTTTCTTCATATTAATTACAAGTACAACTTTAGTCACAAATTTTCGAATAATAATTTAATTTTATATCACTCACAAAATAAAATTATAATTTAAATTAAGAATTTTCATAATTAGTGATAACTTTGTTTGAGACATTTGGAAATGTTGAACCGTTTTATCATTGTCACTTTACTCAACGACACCACATTAATTAGAAAGGAACAGATTTATCACTGAGCCAATTTTGATGAAATTTTGTATTTAGTAAGCATGATTCAAAGGTCTTTTTTTTCATCAGCAATTTTTTCATCGTTAAAAAGGGGATAGTGTTTAGTGTTCAAGATGTTTAATTAAGTAACAGTGAGTGTTAATGCCAGTCTCTCTGTCAATATAAATATGAACAAGTAATATCAAATACTACATGAGCAAACCCACGGGTTCAGCTAGTTTCTTATACTACAGCCACAGAGTAGTACTATTTTAGTATTGTCCATGAACAGTCTTCCGCGTTCAGATATCCTGTTGACTGCAGTTAGACCGACGAAACGCGATTAAATATTCTGAAGTTATAATAATAAGTTTTCCTGGAATTAATATCTATTTATATGCATTTTTGCTCGTATTACGCCAAAACAACAGATTTTTAAATGATTTTTTCTATTGAATGACGCGCAAATTTAATTAATTATCTTCCGTTTTGACTACCAAAAACTTCACTGGCGTATTTATTTGCAATATTATTTACGGTAAATGTAATTATGATACAAAATATATAAACAGATTCTTGTTGCTAATTTTTTACTTTTTTGGAAGTGAAATTTTCTTTAACACCTTTGTGATTTGAACTCGGTTACGAAAAAGTGACACAACAAAAACACAGTCATCAATAGTCTTTACAGGTGTTTAAAACGAAGAAAAAATAGTGCGTATTCGTTTGGGTCCGGTGCCATTTTAGTTATTTTATCTCCAAACTTTATTTAAATATATTTCTTAGTTTTCTATTAAATTAAATCTTATAATTATTATACAAATTTGTTGCTCTATACAAATAAATTAGGATATACAGACTAAACTAATCTATTTTAATAAAACTAAATATACTTAAATAAAAACTAGTATGATCACTAGAACGAACCTTAGACCAAGCGGACTAACACTCGTTCAAGTGAAATTCCACTGCCGGCAACGTGCCTAAAATACTGGTAATAGATGTACAGCTAAGCTATACTAGTGAAAACATTGAACGCACAAACGTATGAGTACCTTCTAAAACTTAAACTACGTACAAGCCAAGTACACAAACCTAATGAAACGACATAAAATAGAATAAGCTCCCGCAAGTTAATCTAAAGAGCATCACGACAAAGCGCATTACACAAGTAGTCCGCACAAACTTCACGCTATTAAAACGCACTCCGACAGCGATAAGATTGAGATACGCGTGACAAATGAGTTTGATGCGAAAATGTCACGGCGCTGCCGCGCAACGACATGAAACGAGATAGATTCGACAACAGTACTAGATGGTTTACCCTACAGTGATATATAATATGCAGAAGAAAGTCCACATATTTTTTATGAAGAACTAGCAGACGCTGAAACAAATCTGTTCTCTTTTGCTATAAATTTATTTAGATTGAATTCAAATGGAAAATACTGATGCTGGCAAGTTATTTAATGCATAACATCATGAAAAAAGCCTGCACAATGTTTACTTTTGTGAATCACGATGTTAGCCGTTATCGATCAACAAAAATCCTTTCCATATTATCCAGATATAGAGTATTAGTCCAGTCATTGACTTTTATTCTAAATGTATTTACAACAATTTTACTTCAACAATTGAGCTCCTGTATCCAATTATCTGCTGGTGGATACTCCGGACTGTTAAACATTGGGATTGCTGATGGTATATTAATACCACTTTGATATACATCTCTAGGCTTTTAAGTACCTTATTATTTCTAAATTCAAGATATTTGACGGTATATTAAAATGATTTGAATAACTTAATTAATTGAGTGAAATAACTTAATGCCTGCTTCGCCTAGCAACCAAATTTTGAGCAAATTTGGGATACCAAATCTAACAGAGTGTAACACAATCATATGCATAAATTAGTTTTATACTCGTATCTATTTAGATGATATTAATATTTATATAAAGAGGCTATATCAAGCAGTGAATTAGAAAAACAGTATCTTTGATTGAAATTACAATTGATGACGTTTGACCGAAAATATGGCATCAAGGAACTAGCACCACACGCAGTATATTTTTATTTTCATTCCACAAAAAATATATTTTTGAATGCAAATGGATGTCCTAGGGTGTGTGTTTTGTTTCCATTAAAAGTTTCATTGGAAATGCCATCAAGGATTTAGCCGAGCACTGTTGAAAATAATATTGAAAAAATTTTTTATGTCAAGTCCCGAGAAGCTTCTATATTTAATCAATCTATCTTTGTTTCCAAAAAACGTAGCATTTACTACATTTAGTTGATAGATTAAAACCAGATTATATTACAATCTTAACGAAATGAATTTTTATTTTAATAGATCTTCTTATAGGAAACAAAGCCAGCGTTTAAATTCACTTTTAACTAAGTAAAACAAAAAGTTCCCACCGTCAAAACCGCTGCACCTTTTAATATCAAACTTTGATAAAGTTGCCTTACAGTGGATTGCATAGTTCATGAACGGGGATTTAAGTTTAAGCGAATAGTTGAACTTTTCAATTGATGTTTTTTAATTGAGTTTGTTCGATGTTCCCGGTTTTTCACTTGCAATTTGCTTTTAGTTTTTAAATTACTTTTAGTTTTCTCAGCATTTATTGATTTGTCATGATAGTATCAATAAAAATTTCTATTGATAGGTTTTCATGATAATCTATTACATCTTAATTATCAACATGGTAGTAAGGTTCCTTGGCCTTACCATAAATAAGAGAGTAATTGGCATAGCACGCTGTTAGGTCAGCGTGTTATTTTGTTTCTTTGATATTCACCGTTCACTTTTTGCAATCCTTTTTTAAATGTATAGTGGTGGATTTCAGACCAAAGGTTTAACATAGTTGAGAGATCATTTGAATATATCAAAATATCAAATAAACTTATATAGCACGCAAGCCTTTTTAGTCAATAATGTGTACATATATTATATTATTATGCCATTAATTTTAAAAGCAGAGGTCCCGTTATGTAGCTATATCCCAATTAATTATTGTGAATACTATTGGATTTTCGAACATAGATATAATTTTGCTATTATACATAAGTACATAATAAATTGCAATCTGATAAATAAAATTACCAAACACAGTGAACGCTAGCAAAGTTATTTTGGTGCACCGACCGTATAAAGAGGCAAACTATACCGTGTTCATGTACGCTACTTCAAAGACAGCATTCAGATTTTGTTAATTAAAACCATATTCAAATTCTAGAGGCAGACCCTGTGTAGCTTCCTGATCAATAAAGATAAGCGTCTAGAATTAACTGCAGCCGCTCTGGTACTTCTATCTTCAATAGTAAACACAATTGGTGCAATATTCAAAACAGAATCTGGTTAAAGACAGAGTTTGTATTTTATAAAGAGAATTCAGACAAAAATTAAAAATAATATATTTTAACGCCAAACTAAAGAAATAAAAAAAACATAAACATTTGGCAACAAAACACTGTTCTAAAACTAAAACTGCATTCGAAATTCACTCAGTTAATTACAGCGCCAAGGCGACTCATAAATGAGGTGAACTTAAAACACTCCACACACGCCACAAGATTCAATCTCCTAATAATGGGCGAGCAATGTTCGCAAGAAAAAATAACGTTACAGCATGATATGATCGCGAACATGCAAAAGAATATATTAGCAGCTAAATAGTTTTAATAATGCAAAACAAGGTACCTACAATACCTTGAACTTATTCAGACATTGCACGCATTAAAGGCATGAATTACCTATACATACTTGATTTCTATCTTACGTATAAGACAATTATAACTTTATTAATATTATGTTCTTTCAAACAGTGATTTTATAGAAAAGAGGCCATAATTAATGAAATAAAGGATTTAGTACCTTTTTTGTTATAAATCCAGTAAAGCTGCTAATTTTCAATTTTATTTGACAGAGGTGTTTCGCTCTTAACTGTCTCATCGATGTTAATATAATTTCTCAACTCTTGTACAAGTATTAACAAGCGTGAAGTTCATTTAAAATTCAACTTCCAAAAGCCTCCACGTGTACCAAAAGGATTTGAAGTTTTATTAAAATTTCGTAAGACTTTTGATATATTTAAAGATATAGTCAAAGGGAACTTATAACATCTTAAGGAGTTATAATCATACTTAAGTCAAGACTAATTGAACTCTTAATTAAGTTAACTGTTACTCAGCGAAATGTCCCATTTTCGACGGCCGACGGAAAAGTTATCGGGGGGTTTCAATGAAAATTTATTAGTACAACTATTTGTCAAAATTGTCCCAAAGGGTTTTGGGTCCAATGGAATTTTGACAAACATCAAGTTGAATAGCCAATTTGTTTTAAGGACCTTACGATTCTGACCCCTTGAAATATGTTAGGATTTTAGATTAAAACAAGTTTCTAAGTCTGTTTTGAGTTTACGGGACTTTTCAATATCAGGGGCATTCATCATCTTTGCAAAATTCGTCATCCTATTTTCGCCGTAACTACATATTACAGTATTATACTATGAATCCATTTTTATGTCGTCTGAAGGTCATCCCCCTCAAAAAAACTCTTGAAACAAGATAAAACATGTTGATGTACACAGAGTTATCCGTGTTAAAACAACATGATCTCCTCGTTGGGATATTGTGAAATATGAACGGGGATCACCGTGTCATTCCCTCGACTGTTCAACGAATTTATCACGTTTCTGGCCGTCCACATGTACGTAGCTATGCTCTAAATATTGAACGCTTCACGAGACGAATTGACGATCCTAAAATATTTTGTTGTCAACTCGCTGTTTTACAAGAATTTTAATAATATTAAAGTTTGTAATATAAAAAGATTATAGAAGTGAAACATATTGATAAACAATATTTTTTCCGTGCTGGAGTATAAACGCTGTAACCTTGAAATAGATAACATCTTTTTTATAATTTGTCGTTACCTTCACTAGTTATTTAATTTCAATCCTTACTAATAATATAAATATGCAAGTCAGTTTGTTTGTTATACATCATAATCTTTTTGATGGTAAGGAGTACAGAAAAGCAAAACGGTTACTTTTTGCGAATGGATAGCTCCTGTACGATAGTCATTAAAGATTATTAATTAGCATAAACATACTAGTGTTTCTCTCTGCCCATTCATTTGTATTTGTGTCTCCCTCTGACCGTTCATATCTTTACTAGAGGACCTGTAATACAAAATATACCGTGCAAAGCCACTTGCTAAGACTAGTTATAATATTTACCAAAATATACACGATGCAAGTATGTTTATAAGTACATTTCAGCGTCTTTATAAAATATATGACGTAAATATAAAATTGATGGAGTTAAATTTATTTTCTTTTAATTTATTCTCATTAAGTCCGCGAACTGGACATCATTTCATTTTGCGTTAAAGCAACACGTTTATGCTTTTATTTCGCCGTTGGGTTGTATTTGTTTTATATTTAAGCCATTTATTCACCGTTCTCGTAAAGACAATAAATTTGTTAAGGTTTCTTTAGCAGACTCTTGTTTGCCTAAAGTTTTAAAGTTTCGGATCTCCAAGATAAGATAGTAGACAGCTGAGATATCTCGTTAGCGCCAAATTTAAGTGCATCTCGAGTAGTTAGGATTGTGTCTCTGCAAGGTGATATACACCATTATAATGTACAGTCAGTTTTAATTAAAGCGGAGACTTCAAAACTTTGAAATTTAATACGATATTGCGGTGAAGTAATAAAGTGTATCTGTTGTTTATGTTCGCCATCAAACGAAGATAACACCCGCCTTTACATCCAGAATTTAAGTTAGTGTCATTGTTTTGTAAGTTAGAAATATAAACGATGTTTGAGAACAACGCGTCGCTTAAACATTCATGAATATCATTAAAGCCCCTAGTCCTGTTTTGAATATCGCGAAGCTCTTTACAAAACAACTTTACAGAGCTCTGTTTATGCTTATTGCCTTTTAGGAAGGCTATTTTTCGTGTGAGTTTACGAGCATTACAATATTTCCAACTAAACAATGGGCACGGGAGGAATCCCCGCGGGCAGGACGTTAAAAGAACAATCCTACGTTCGGAGGCAATAAGCTCCTATTCGAGAACGTCCCAAAAGGTTTGCTCTTAAAACACGGACCGTCTACAATTGTAACCGACATGCAGAGAATCGCATTTAAAAGAGGAAAGAATAAGATACACGACTTACAGTTGAAAGCAAACAGGAAAGTTAGCCAGGAGCGGTGTACCTCGCAGCTTGTACGAAACAAGTTTTCTATGCGCATTATTTAAGTTTTGCATGCAGTATACACTATATTAAACGTATCAGAGTCGAGTTTCAACAGTACCGCCGATACGGCTGAATTGGCGGACCGCGAAACAACTGCGACTCGGAATTCTTGCCAAGGAACGCCTATAGGAAAAATAAAAGATAGGCAACAGTTTGCTGTCGAGTTGAATTTGATTCTACAACTCTAGAGAATTAATTTATTTAAAAAAATACAGCTTGTAAATATAAGTTTTAGACGTTTTTGGATATGTGTACGTTGGTATTGAGCAATGATACTTTCTAACAAGTACCTAACAATAGCTAATGATTGGATTGCACTAACTTCAGTATGTGATGTGTCATTAATACGATGTTTATAATCATTTATATCACAAACTTTTTCAGTAATTATTACTTTATTATTTGTATTTGAATAAAACAAAGTATCATTTTTAATGAGCAGCATGTATCCTGTGACAAAACTTACAAGTAAACTTATAATTTTTTTTATGATGTTATGCAGTTGTCCTAATATTTGAAGAAATAGCTTTGAAATACTATTGTGAATTAAACACAAAGTGAAAAATGTGAAATCGAAAATAACAGTCACGAGCAGGACATTTTTCACTTTGTGTTTAATGTATAGTGTTAAGCATGTTAAATGCTAAAAATATATATAAAAATATCTAAATACTATTGTGAAGTTAATTCTGATCATAAATAAAAGACAGCTAGCCTGACCATCAAGGCCATGTATTATTCTGATGTTGCAGTCTCTATGTCCGAGCCATTAAGTTACCTCGGGGCAAACAGAATTTTATAACGGGAATTAAAAATGTAGTGCACTAAAGTCTTTCCCCTTTGTTGAAAGCAAAGCTTATTAGCTGCTAGACTTTCCACGATTCAGACGTGATAATTCTTTCCGCATTTCGTACTGCAATTACTAAAAACTAACACAAAATGTTTTAGCTGCAACTTGTATGAACGTACCGTAACGTAGCTGTTTTAGCGTCTGTTTTATTTGACTTATCATACTGATTATTGATACTTACGGTATACAATATTGTCCCTAAAACAATATGGTGTACAAATTATTATTTGTGAATGAGGAAAAAGATAACTTTAGTACAAGTGGGAATCGAACCTGCGTCCCTTCCTTTCCGGGGAAGTGCTCTAATCCACTGAGCTATAATATTGTAGGTCTAGTACCTACCTGAGCATGTCAAGTAGGTACTAAAAATATAGATTAAATTTTTAAAAAATCACGCCATTAAATAGTATGAATTTTAATTGCAAAATTAAACTAACTATATTGGATAATTGCATGTGAATGCGTTCCGATAGATGGCGTAGGTCGTTAAGACAAATGTGATGAGGACATTGGGTACGACCGCAAGGGAGTATAATAGCTCAGTGGATTAGAGTACTTCCCCGGAAAGGAAGGGACGCAGGTTCGATTCCCGCTTGTACTAAAATTCTCTTTTTCCTCATTCACAAATAATAATTTGTACTTTAAAAGTAGCTGAGCATGTCTAGTGCTAAAAATATAGATCAAAACAATATGGTGTTTTAGAAATTGGTAAATTTTCATGTTATTGTAGTTATTAGTTAGGTAGGATATGTTATCAGTATAGCTTTTGAAAAATATATTTCAAATTAAGGTCTCAACAAAGTTTAAAATGACATGGTTTTATGCAATTTCATCGTTCAGTTAAGTTAATGTATATAAAAACAAGATTATATTAGTAAATTAATTATAAATTTATATTTTATTATTTCTGCGTTGGATCAATCCTTACTAATATTATAAATGCGAAAGTGTATGAACGAGTGTGTTCATTTTAGAGCACATATTTTGCACACGTATAACTAGATTAAATATGAACCATTTTTCATAATAACTATTTAAGTAGTTACGATGTGAAAGCGTAACAAACACATAAATAAACTCGCGACAGCATTTGTAATATTAGTAGGATTTAATAAGCCCTGTTTATTGCTACAGAATAAGTATATTTTGCTCTCGAAACAACTCAATATATAGACCAAAAAGCCGTTAAAATATAAACACATTCATCTGAATTAAGCTCAGGGTCCTCAACAGCGAATGGAAACAATTTTCTATTTCGAAATGTCTTACTTGGCCCACTATAATTTAATATTACACGAACGGGCCGCTTTGGGCGGGGACTGCCAGCTTTAGCGGGATTGCGCGAGTGAATAATTTGACTATGGAGGGCTTGGTACAACCAGCCGACGATTCTACTGCAATTTATTTGCAACTAACGAATTGGGGCGAATGATGTATTGCAGGAATTTAATTCGCGAGGTATTCTTCTCAGCAGCTAGATGGCGGTGGAGTTGGGTTCTTGTTTTTCGAACGCGATCCAGCGCGCTAATTGAATTTTTGAATTTTATTACTAAATTTTTTTAGTGAATATGTTGGTACTCGGTAGTCACAACATGTACATACAATATTAATTTAAAATGTTTTTTTTTAAACATTATGATTAAACTTTATGATTTAACTTGTTGTTTTTAAGACTAAAACTAACTATAAACTACTATTGGTTATCTACTTACATCTCATCTTTTGAAGGACGAAGTCTTTTTGAACAATTACGGCTAAGCTTTCGCCAATTAGTGTTCTGACCTCTACAAAGACCTTACTATTTAATGGTTATAACAGTCGACTCACATTAAATTTAAGACCAGTTACAGTGATGGCATTGTGATTTAAGAAACAACATTATTCAGGTGGCGTTAGTTTGATTACCAGATCGACGAACAGTAAAATGAGATGGAGAACAGCGGCTTAGCTTTGTATTGTCAAGTTATGAGGGTCGTTTAGAACTTACCATCAGGTAGCTTGTATGCTACCATCAGTAATAAATAACCTATTCTGTGAGATAAAATGAAAGAAAATTCTTCTTTGTATCCGCATTACACAAACAAAGAAATAAATAGTTGCTATTAGATATCGAGTCAGCTCAGAATACACGAAACTATTAATGTTGCGGTATATCTAAGATTGAATGCTATCCTTCGGCCAATTACGCCAGTATTTTGTTACAAACTAGATGTAATGCCGGTACTGAATTGTTGCGGTGAGCCTTCGTGGAATCACGTAACAATTTCTTTAGTTTGTTCTTATTGAGAGCTAGTTTATGCCCGCGACTTCATTCACGTGCACATAGGATTATAAATACACCACTCCACAGTACATTAATCTATACAATTAATTTAAATTGTAGTGTCTGTTTGTAATATTTAAATAACAGCTTTTTACTATGATATATGACATGATATGAGAGTATCTACGTTACCTATAATAAAATACTGACTAAGCTTAAGTTAATCCTAATAAAAATATTACTAGTAACTGCATATTAGGTTCAAAGCTAAAGATTATATTGACCTTGCAATATCATTCTAGTGGTAGACGTGAAGACTCACACGACGTTTATTTTGGACGTTAGCGTAAACAAAACATTTACCTACTGTGTCAACGATCGCTCTTCGATGTCATGGCGAGGTCAAGTTTATTACTAATCATTATATCTGGTAGTCTGGCAGTACTAGTTACAGTCCGGGTTTCTAAATTAATTGCCAGTCATTAAGGTGGGTTTCCACTAAAGATATGCTATAGCGCCTTTCAAGGTCAATACTACCAACAGAATCTCTTGCTTTTAATTTTTTTGAATTATGTTATTATATCTAACACTTTTGTTGCCAGGACTAACTATAAATTAAATCTAATTCACACACCAGTGGAAAAACGGGTTGAAATCATGTATTTTGTTGTTTATTAAAAGCATGTTTAATATTTTTTAATTAGGAAAGAAGAACTAGAAAATAAAAAAATAAGCAATCTTTTTGCCAAGCGTGGCATTTACAAAAGTTCCAGAAAGCTCTCACAATGTCAATCTTGCCAAAAGATGGCAACTGTAAAGAGCTATGCAGAACAAAAAGTATTAATCTCCTCTTGGATCAGTATACCCGCAAAAGTAGAAGGCAAGACGTTTACAGTTTTACATGAAGATAAACATCAGATGACAAATAAGATATTTAGTAAAATAACGATCTTGAATACTTAATATTCAGACTTTAAATTCAAAACAACAAACTGTTTGAATAATAAAGCAAGGGTTGGTATCCAAGAATTTCTCCCTGACTAATCCATTCATAGTTAGTTAGCATTTATCATAACAAGTTAACTATAAAGTTGGAATTCTCGTCGGACTTGGAGACGACAGAAAAACATCCCAACAAAATTTAATAAAGCCTTTGCGATGCTACTCTACGCTGTTAATAAATAGATATCTGATCTACATTTTGTAAGAGTATTTTTTTACAACTCATGACTGGCCACTTTTTTACTACCCAGGGTCTCCAGGGTCTCCCCTTTTCACGCTGGTCCAGTGCGGGTAGGCAAACCTCACAAGCCATTGAGAAATCTTTTAGGCATCCAATTTTCCCCACAATGTTTATTTTAACTGAGCAGAAAGTGCAATGTAGTTATGGTTTAATAAGATATTTTACAATTAACTGAGAAAGTATAATCAATCAAATTGCCAAAGAAAATCTAATATCAAACCCTCTGGAGATTGAAGTACAGTCTCGATTATGCAAAATTTTATGTTCTACAGTATAATTTAAAGGAAGACGGCGGTTACAACCACAAACAGGCCTACTAAGGTCACTAGACAGCAGGAACATAATCTTTGCATAGATATTGCCATTAAAAATTTATTACAATTAACTGTATTATTTACAAAACATATCTACTCAGAACTTTTTAAATACTGTCTGTAATCAAAGCGACAAAATTTTCGGGTAGCATCAAAGTAGCAGCATTACTGTGATAAATTCATTTGAAATAGCGAATAGAATCATAGTTGCTCAAGTAAATAGCTACAGGACAGGGAGTAAACGAAATAAGCTTTCCTTTGGCGTCGCAGGAATGAGTTGAAATATTTTTAATTCATTTTAAATCATATTGCAGCCAAGACAGGTAAAGAATTCAGAGTATGGAATCTCGCAAAGATTAACTAGACAACAGAAATTGTATAAAACACACATGTAGAAAACTTTATAAAATAGGTAGTTCGTACAGAATCACGTCTCGAAGTGCTACGCAAGTTTCCCATTTAGAATATTATTCTTTTGGGATTTCAGATTGATCTGTTCGAAATCAGGCCCAAAAACCAGTGCGTATTCCTTTAAAATAAATAGAAATGTAGATGTCATACACGATTTTTTTTCCTTTTGGATTATTAAATAATATATTTAAAACGAAATATAATCTCGAAGAGATTCAACTATAGTGCCAGTAAAACCCAAATATTGCCTAAAGTTGCCCTCAAGTCTAGACTAGGAATAAAATGAGACCTGACAAAAATCTAGACCCTCCAAAATAAGAAAATCAGCCTAAAAGCGTCAAAAAGGCTCTCGCCCGGCTCACAATGCTTTTGTGTTGCCTCTTTGAGCTGTGCTTTGATGTGAAGTAGTAAATCAGAATTTACGAATCCTATACATTAGGTTTTGACAGTATTTGCAGAATTACTTAACTAATCAAACATTTTTTTTACTATTTCTTTTCGTAATTACCATTTGAACCAAATGTTTTTACTAAACAAACTATGTATTTAAAGCAAAAAGCACTGTGCAATCTATTTCTGTTATCTTAACACGTGAAACTTTACTCCAGAATTTAATTGATTGGTCGTGTATAAACACGAAATGGTTGGAGAGCTCCGATTGTAGTAATAACAGACCAATAAAAACGTTCGGATCGCAACAGATGCGCAGCGTTCGCAAAGTTGTATGTGATATAGAAGCAATGGTTCCGTAGAGAATATACTAAACTTTTATGTTATAAAACATCTTAGACTATTTATATGACGGGACAATGGAAAATACATCCAGCCTCAAAAGCAATTCATCCTGTTCATATTTAGTTGTAAACTTATAACGTAACTTATTAGAATATTTATTGAGCGAAAAGCCGAAAAATGTTATGAAATATGTCACCAAATACAATAGATTAACAATAGTCATCCAACATCATTCATTTTACTTTAGAAATATATTATAATAAATAGAAAACAAACTTTTGCAGTACGCCCATAGCTGTTATAGTAGCAAGATGTTATTTTCTTTAGTCTTTCTGAATAAAAGGTTAAACAGATCGATATTTGGAAGGGATAAAAAAATAATAATAT
This sequence comes from Leucoma salicis, assembly GCA_948253155.1. Lineage (NCBI taxonomy): Eukaryota > Metazoa > Arthropoda > Insecta > Lepidoptera > Erebidae > Leucoma > Leucoma salicis. The sequence goes on along the minus strand of OX411820.1, from coordinate 1,831,771 downwards.
AATGCTTAGATGTGATAACTAGGTTTTGGCCACAAATAAATATTATATTATACACAGAGTACATGCGGTACCCCAAAAATTTTCTCTCCGTTACCTTACCTGCGAACGTAAATACGGGTATCGGAGATCGAGATATGCACTGCGATATTTTCCGTGCCAATTTTTGCTACCACCCGTTTCGATATATCGGAGAAAATGTTTTCGGCCCCACTACGTAGCAGTGCAATCTAAACTGGAATCCAGAGGGGACGACAAACTAGTTATAATTTATAACTTTATTCAGCTGCGGTTTTTGAAAAACCTCAGAGATTTGTTATTAGAGGATGTTTTGGCTTTATCCTTTTAATACACATGCATACTAAGTCCATTTCTAATCCACTAAAATTTATATGATCATCAACGTTTAGTCTAGACATATTAGTAAAAATGTATACGCTCATTAAGTCTGGCAATATTTCAAGACACTTAGAATTATTGATACTAGTATGGAAGATGTTACTCACGAACGGAATTATAATTATTTAGTTTCTAAACTAAATGAGTATTTGATTTATTTGACAGCTTATAAGTGAAATTTAATGGCTGCTCTAATAGGGTTGGTTTCATAATATAACTATAATGTTATTAGTTTGAATTATATAACACTCTAGAATTATCTAATACTCCTTATGACATACTCAAAAACAATTATGAAGGAGTAAATTCCATAGTGACTGTTATATTTAGTTTAATTTTATAAGTAATATAAATATTATATTGTACAACGTATTATTTACGATGATCGCTGGGTTTCCAAAAAAAAGCAAATAAAAAGATCGCTATGGTTACCAAAAAATATTTTTTTTTTAAAACGAACCTCCAGCCGATGATTTTTTGCTACATGTTGAATTTTTAATTATAAGGGAATTAACCTTGTTATAAGTAGGTTGGACTATGCGACAAACATACATAACAATTACGACTGACTCAGAGACATAAATTATATAAAAATAGATAAAACCTTAGAAATATTTATCAATAAAATATTCGCAACCGTAAACGAGTATACTGTGAAACTCCTTACCCCTAGATCACATAGACCATATATAAACCATGTAAGTGAACACATTATTTGTCAAAGTGGAAAAAGAGAGGCTTCCTGCGAGTGTAGTCTTTAAAGTAGCTAAGCATGTCAAGTGCTAAAATACAGATTTAATAACTTACATAAATTTGTTATAATCTTAGACCATGTCCATTGTTTTCTACAAATTAATTAGCACAATAATATCTACTAAATGGGTCGATGAAAAATTATACTAATATTTCTCTTCATCTTTATTGCTTGCCCTAAAATCTTCATAAAACGTCACCTAAATTAAATAGAAAATGACTACATTAAATCAACAACGTGAAATCTCTCTCGGCCCTCAAACACTTTTTCCTATTACTTCCGTGTCATTAGCAATAACATTTTTTAACAAAAGCCTTACAAATGGACTGTCTGTGTGTTAAGACAATTTAGTCGAGCGTTCGCCAGAAGATGGATTGTTTAGTTAACTGCACAAGTTATAGCAAATATTGTGTAAGTTGATAAAAGGATTTTAGTGAAGCATTCGATTGATTGAACTTGTTTACAAAAGAGTTTACCTACGTAGATCCATTTTATAACCTTTGATAATTTATTATTATAATGTGTTAATAAATAGCTACATAGATATTCAATTATTATACACTTCGAATATAAAATGGAAGATATAAATCCTGGATCCAAATAGGTTTCCCATTTACGACTTAATTTTATGAACAGACAATGATTTTAGTATTAGCTTGATGTAACTCTGAATCATAATTCTGATAATTTACGAAGTAAACTTTAGATAATTCAAAAATATACAATGTATACTAACCTAATTGATATCACGCCTAAAGATAAGAGCTCAAAACGACACGACATTTGCAGATTGTTGAAATAAATTTCATCTTCGTGATGATCCGTTCACTTACATCAATATTTAAGAGCTTTTAAAAGCGACTCGTTATTTTATCTTGTTTTGGTATATATTAAAGGAGTGTCAAAGACTTTAAAAGTTTATCTTAGTGGTATAATGTATTTTTTATCTAAATCGTTGAACCATCAATGGTTTATTTGATTTATCATCTTTGCTATGAAATTGTTTGTAAATATTAATTGTCAAGTTTTGTTCGGCAATTCTTTACATATTATTAAATTATCATATTTGATCTTAACTTGTTATCTCTTAGCTATCTATAAACTGTTTTTAATCGCGTTCTGTATATATATTCAATATCTGTAATCGTCTCCATTCACTGAGGAAATATCTTTGTGTACTTACATCCTGAACATTTCTCCATATTAATTGAACGTTCATTATCAAAACCCCTCAAAGAAAATGCTCTAGAACAATAGATATTTATCACAAAGAGGATCAAAACGTCAATCCATTACGTCCCCGATACCCGACACTATAGTTTGCGACTATCTTCAGTATTTTCGACTTTATGTACCTATAAATAGTGGTGTAAGGAGAATAATGGGTTTAAGGCTAATCTTGGTAACAGGACATTATCGAACGGGCAAGTGTGTTTGATGATAACACGGGATTAGGCGAGTAGCGTGTAATCTAAAACAAAATACGGTCAGCAGTTATATTCTGGGACGCTTCCAGATTTAGGGCGCGTCGTTAGGAAGTGCTGTTTCCAGCGACTTTAGTTACTGTGGGGGATACATTTGAAATGTATGTTTGTTAAATATTTGTGAATGTTAAGCAGACATATTTGTTGTAGATACGAGAAAATATTCCATCTCTATTTTTTTACCTAATGTAATATTTTATAGACTTTGTTTTTGATGAGTTAGAAAAAGAAAATATTAATCTATAAATAGACAAATTTAGGTTGCCAATAAATACGAATAAACCCAACCATAAGGACACGAGCCGTCCTAATTTCTATCAAAAATCAGGAAAATTTCAAGCTACCCTATCTGGTCCGCTACATTTGCCGAGCCCATTATACGTCCCACGTGCTTACCCGACAGTTGCAAAGATAAAAAATGTATTTACGCGGAGGAAAACCCATTCGCCTCGCTCAGATTCGACCCTCACACCCTACGGTAACGATGTTCATTAACTTGTACTCCACCAGGTATTAAGTATTAATGGTTTGTGTTATCACTAAAGTAAGTGAATAGACATATAGAAGGTTATTCATTATTAGTTTCTGATTACGTCTAAGGACTTCGGATTTGAGCCGATAGAGGAAAACATATTGTGTTTATTTTTGTCCACATTTTATATTAAGTATAGAATATCGTTGAAATCCGTAGTCAGTAGTTAGACTGAGGTCATGCTAGAATGTTTTATGGGACATATTTATTTAATTGGGTAATTTAAAATTTATTTAAATCAATCCTGTCTTATTCTGCCTACCGAATTAAATTCAAATTCGTTTAGAGGTTTCGGCGTTATTGACGACCAAAAATGCTAACTACTTTTATCAAAATTTCTAATTACGAAATTATATTTCGATAAATTTGTTATATAACTTAAAACATAGATATACAAAATAAGTTTTAAAGCTACAAACACAAAGTTTAAAAAAAAAAATTCTTTATTTAATTCTAGAACATATTTGAGAAGAGTCACTCAAACCGCTGTGCCAATCGTGAATCAAAACACTACTGGTGGTCTGAGTAATGCATAATATTATAGGTACATAAAATATAGCAGCAAGTTTTAGTTCGGAACAAACAGTTTAATCGGAAAGTCTGTTTTTAACACTCCGGAGAACTTCTGGAGAAGTTCTTAATATCAAAAGTTGCCGGGATTCTTTCCAAATATGGAGGCCTTGCCAAAACACTCCCGGCCTTAAGTGAGTTTATAAACGGAGATAGTTTAAAAGATATGTATTTTACTTTGCCAAGACGTAGCAAGGCAATGTATGTACTTTAATATTGGTTTTTACGTAATCAAATAAAGTAGGATCCTTGATTTAAAGTAAGTATGCGAAACGCTGGTACAGTAGGAATCAATTAAACTAAACGCGATGAAGAATAATAGTTAGGAATGAAACTGTATTGACGAAGAGACTGTAAATTTTAAATACTAAACTATCGCAGATCACGTCTATGGATTTTTTACCTACACAGTTGTTAAATCAACAATATAGGTATTGTAATTTGAATACGACAAAATTCAAATAAAGCTTCCATACCGACTCTTATCTGCATTATTCTAATTTCTGAGTTGCTAAGCAAAAATGAAACAGACTAGCCGAGTTATAAATAGATTATTTCGTATTGACCGACTTTAATGCCATTATTGGAGATAACCTCACGTCTGACTCCTTATCTTGATAGGACACGTCGATCACTTTCCATTGCGTTAACATTAACCGTTTCGTATTCTACTCATTTAAATAAAGTACAAATACTAGCTTCTACACGCGTGTGTCTATATCATAATACGGTACCTACATAGCGAGACGAAAACTAAAAAAAATAATGAAAAAATATTTCACTATGATCAAAGCCATGACGGGCCTCGTGGCGTAGTCAGTAGTGTAACCGACTTCCGTGCACGATGTCTTCGGGGTTTGATTCCCACTCAGGACAATTATTTGTGGGATGAACACAGATATTTGTACTGCGTCTGGGTGTTTTCTATCTAATATATGTACGTAATTACAAAAAAAATATATAGATATGTATTATAGCCGTAATCTGGTACCCATAGCACAAGCGTTAAGCTTAGTTTGAGACCAGAGTGAAATGTCCGTGAACATTAATTTATTAAACAATATTTTTTATATATTAGTCCGTTAACGAAATCACTTACCGGGCTAAAAGTGTGTTATTATGTGTTATCTAAATAGATAATTTAATTAATTTCGATCAGAAGTTGTTGCGGGATTGAATGAGAAAGTATCTAATAATAACTATCCAGTGTAATATATAGGATTAAACTTTTTTCACGTGTATATTTCACGTACCTTTCAGAAATAAACACAGAATGTGCGTATAGGAATCGCGTAACGAGAATTTTTAGTTTGATTGTATGTTCTGAAAAAATGCACGGCGAAATTTTTACCATAAACGGCACGGATATTTGAAATATTCATAACATGGGCAATGTTAAAATTTTATTAAAAACGTGCACGGACTTCCACGGATTAAGGGTGACGTGCATCCACGGATAATCCGCGTTTATCGTCGCGGGGCAGCCGGGAACACTCAATGCCCATCGATGATTTAATCTGCCCTGTCCAGGCCAAACTGTTTTAATAACGTCTCATTTCCACTGAACGTTATAAATCACGTAATTTTTTTAACAGTTTACATTCACAATATTTAGCATTATTCATGTATGTTTATGAACTAATGATATTATTTTTTTATGCCTAATGATGGCAAACGAGCTACGGCCCACCAGATAGTAAGTGGTAACCGTCGTTCATGGACTTAACTACCTATATGGAGATTAGTGTGTCAAGCCACTGCACACCATTTCATTTCTCAGATATGAAATGATCTATTAAACATACTTTGAACATTAATTAATGAATTTCCACATTGTGGTTCATTAAAACGGCTTTATAAAACATGAAGGTTTGTACTGTGATGGTAGGCAGCGGTTTGGATGTATGGCTATATTAACCGCTTACCACCAGGCGTATGCTCGCCTACCACTCTTATAGTGAAAGAAGACTTCATTAGTAATACAATGCTATCAAAAATCAGTTTTAATAAAAACAAAAAGTGGAATTAAAAAGCGTTTTAAAGTCAGGTACGTATCAAAACACAAGTGAATTATATCCCACCAGCTAAAAGCATCGCGTATCCTGTCTGGGAAAGATTTATGGGCAAAATCCACCATTATTTGACATCAAACCCGGTGCGTTTAACTCTATACATGCTGCTAACTAGGTATATTGTAATACCATAAATAATAATTAAAAGAATATTAAAAGGCATTTCAAATTTTGTAAGTTTTCAACAAGCTATAATTTGAAGGTGCATCGTCGTATAGGAAATTTAAAAATAAGAAAATTGTTGTTTCTCGTGTCTAGTTTTCAGGTCTTTAGGTTTAGTTTTTTACGTAATATAATCTTAAAAAACTCACGGAAAAATATATATAATTTTATAGCACACCTTAAAACCGTGTTTGATTTTTTTTTCTAATAATAACGCTGAGTGAATAACTATTTTAAACAATTGCACGCCTCATAAGCGAAGCGTTGAGGTGGGTTCTACTCCCGGTTGACACGGCACAGCTGATTTTTCAAACTTAAAATGTCTCTATTTATCATATATTGCACTTGTAAAATAATATCTACACACACATATAAAGAACAAACACTATTTTTAACACTAAACTAGTTAAAAAACTTGTTTGAAAAAAATCTGGCTTGGACGTCCGTGAGTTGTAAGTAATGTATGTTAACAAGATAACGACCAAAATACTTAATTAATCGAGTCTTTTTTTTCCGTTTACGAATTATTATGACTAGGAATAGAGCCCTATTACTTTTCACGTTCTGATTCGATGTGGTTTAATTGTTATTATATAAACAAAAAAATACTGAATATTTACGGCATTTACGCTCGACGCGACACTAAAACCAGCGCCTTTCATGAGAACTTTTTACGTACGCATAGCCAGAGCCACCGGTGGTTTTACTATCGTCAACAGAACGCCGTTCGCCCGGCCGGTACATTGTTTTTTGTTAAATGAAAGTTCTTACCTTTGCTTGACGAACTGCTGATATTTGTCACGTATAATAACTATTTTATCCATAACAATAATTAAAAACACTAAACACACCAACGCTATATAACACGAAAAAAACATATTTTACATTCCACATTTTGTTTTGCGTGGCCTTGACGTCACGGTGTTTTCACTTAGAACAAAGTATAAAATTATAAGGCAACCAAGTTAGGAAGATAAATGGTTTAGAGATTTCTTGTTGAACTCATTGATTTTTAAATAAGTCGTATAATATTGTCCAAAGTTGCAATTTTCTATTGATAGATGTCGCTGTTTAAAGTAAAAGAGATATTGAAAAATGCAGCCCTAGATGTCGCAAGTGGCAATTTTAGATGTATTCAGTTGCTGTTGTAAATAGAACCACAATATTGCTTTTTTTTGTAAGGAAACTAGCGATGTCTTTTTGTTTTCTTAAATTGTTTTTGTTTACAGTTTAATAAATTATTCAATTTTACATGTCTATGTATATTATATGCACTTATGCAGGTATATATGTAAACTCATGGATTGTTGTTCTTACTAATTGCCAGATGGCGCCTTGCAATATAGAAGTATTTCTTAAAATTAGCGCCAGATGGCGTATAAGACATGAAACCCACATTAGTACTTTTTGAAATTAGCGCTATCTATGTGATTTATTGAAAACTACTTAGTAAAACCAATACATTATTAGTTACTTATCAAATAATCAATTTTATTGTAAAAATGAAGATTATGAGGCGTGCAGTTTTGGATTTTTTTTGATTCCTATAAATATTATTTGGCGCTAAGCTAATAGCACAAGTTTGTAAACAGCACTCATCGTCAAACCACCATTTGTTTTGCAGACAAATCGACATAAAACATAGACAAAAATAAATTAAAAATAGACAAAAGATTACGACCACAAACCTACGGTGTACGTAGTACATAATTATACATCAATGCCTACGGTAGATAGCAGTTGCAGTAATCAATTTCTACTTCACATACTTACGGCATTAAAACGCACATTGGCTTATTCGAGATTACACAAATACTTGTACATTCAATTATAACGCGTAATATATTTTTGTTTGTAAAAGATATGAGGTCAATGCACTTATTACCTATAACGAGTACTCGCACGCGCACCCGCTACTTCTACGCCTTAAAGATTTTTTTACAAGTTTGATCGTTACCCTCGTCTTTTCACTGTACCGTGATTAGGCACAGATATTATAGGCGACAGTGCCAATGGTTAAGCGTAATTGTCAGCTCCGTAGTCTCTTATGATAACTATTCACTGTTGAGCAAGGGTCATTATACATTTGGCGAGACGTAATAGACAAAGTATCTTCGGCATTTTGGATTTGCTCAAGATGTTCGTCTTCGGCGTGATAGATAATTTAAGTTATATTATAATAAGATAACAACACCTCATGCTACGAAGTAGTCCCTGCGTTGTAAAATGGATAAAAAAATTATTCGTGTGAGGTGTGGCACATATAATATTAAATTTGTTCCTCGCGACAATCAGAGCCGTAAGTCGTGAAGTATTTATTAAACGTTAGTTCACTTGAACCTAATTTTTCACTATAACTTGAAAGTCGCCGTGTCAAGCTGTGAGTAGGTTAACTGTTTTGGAGTAAATGCGTTCATCCTTACCTACATAGTATAAAACAAACTTCCCTTACGCGCCTGTGTGTAAGTATATCCGCTAATTCCCCCTAAACCACGCAACAGATTTGGATGTGGTTCTCACCGTCAGTTAGATAATTTATTTACGTTTATATATTTTACAAGTCAGTTGCACCCATCCAGAGCCGGGCCGGGTCACTAGTATTATATGAAGCCATTCGGAGTCTAAGGATAATAAAATAATCAATAAAACATCACTAGTATTTTTTTAACGATCATTTTTTCGTATTTAGAATTCTGAAAACTTTACCCAGCAACGATATGCTTAATATTACTCGTGATCAAATAGTGTGTATTTGATCACTTTAAAACATCTCGAGCACAAGCTGGGAATGGAAATCGATACATTGATTTGCCCATCAAGTTTAATCAATTCGATTATAATGAAATAAAGAGCGGCGTATAAAAGAGTTTTAACATTCCGCCGTTACTACGTCGCACAAGAACTTATATTAACTTCAATTATGAGATGAAGACGATGATTCGAATAAGCGATTTAATACACATCAACTTGTCTCAAGGGATGATAAGTCCGACGTACTTTACTGAACTCAAATTTCGTTCAGTGAGTCCGGTTTGAACCGGTTTGTCAATCTGAGGTCAGAGGTAAATAACCTGAATGCGTTCAACGCCTTCACAGCGGTTTTTAATGTCTAACTTCGCCTTGTTTAAGTTGTTAATAATCGTGATTTAAAATTAAAGTCTTATAGATTAAAGCGCTTTGCACACTGTATATTATTATGACAGTTTTAATTACACTCGAGCAGAAACAGCTAGATGGTAGCCTATACTTAGGCAGAGATAGTCTAGTGGTAAGAAGGTAAAGTAAAGTCCAAATCCCTTTCTCACCCCCTCTCTATAATTTTTCTTCTCCGCCAGGTAGGCATACCTCTCCACAGATTAGGCAACACACAATATTCAGATACTCACCACTTACAATCAGATGGGCCGTGGCTCATCTGCCACAAGCCATAAAAATATCGTATTTTACCTGGAATAACTACAATATCCTTCTATGAGCTCTAAACTATATGTATGCAAGATTTCATGTGTATCGCTTAATTGATTACCGCGTGAAAGCGTATCGAAAGTTTCAGTTAATAACTATTATCAAGTATATGATTAAATAAATACATGGGAAACCATGAATCAATAGTAACATCCCCATTGTAAACCAAAACAATGTCGGTTATAAGCCCTACAAAGTCATGAGGTCAATATTTTCTAAACAGCGGCTCGAGTCAGTGTGTCAATCTCCTCATAGAACAATGGTCGGAATATTAATTTCGTGACGAGCCATGTCAAAAATAACTTATGCAAACTTACACACGCCTTACGAATTCGAATGTAAATATTATTGCTAAAATAATACGTAGACAGATAATAAGGTGACACATAATTTTTATATTAAAACATTGTTTATTTACAAAGATTCGAAATAACTTTGAAAAAGTACCATCGTAATGTGTATCTTAAGTAAGTTTTTTATGTATAAAATAGACCCTCTATTATGGAATTATTTTTTACTAAAAACACAGGGGACAATATACACCCAGACTCAGAACAATCAATAATGAGTAACTCAAAAAATTGTCCTGCGTGGGAATCGAACCCAGGCATGGGAGGTCCGTATTCGAATCCCTCTGACATCTTAGAGGTCGTGCTATTTTACTATTTTTATAATACACAAGTTTTTTGTGCTATTAAACTATTCTATTAATTAAATATTTTAATGAATTTTAGCAGTTAGGCAGGGGTAATTAAGGGGTAAATTAGCAGGTTAATGTATTACTTAAAACGTTCATTAATATTTACGCTTTACTTCTACAAAATATTATACTTAATACTTTTTAATCCGGACTTAGGCTGTATTTCGACCATTTTGTGAATAAATGAAAAAATGTGAGTAAATAAATAAAACAGCATAAATTTTAATGAAAATAGTAAAGTATTACTTATGTAGTATTTATATAGACAGAATATAAAATAAACCGTATTTTGAACCCACACATGACTTAAATACGCTAACCAACATACGATAAAGATAAATCTATCTAAAATAAATATAAATTCGAAATCTATTTCATCAAAGATCTGAATATTGGCTGAAGACGAAAATAAAATCTGCAGGTGTTGGGGTCGATTGGCAAAAGATTTTCAATGCTATACGCGTTTTTCTTTCAAGTTAATTTCAATTCTGAACAGAATGTTGTATAAACGATCTCATTGATATTCTGTTTAAGTATAAATAATAAAAATTGGATGATCTTCAAAAAATGTATGGTATTAAATTAAAGCAAACGTTAGACGTTATAATTGATACAATAATAGTATTTGTTGTACAAGCATAATTAATAACTCGATTGCCACATTAATAATAACAATTAATAAATAACAGATTTAGCAGACACATCAAAGCTACAAATTGTGATAATCATTTCATGAATCAAAACTTTAATCCGTTGTACTTAACCACAAAACTTAAACACTTTATACACTAACATAGTTAGCAAAATTAAGAACTACAAAATGTACAACGAACTCAAAAACAAAACAAATAATAATAGTAAAAAAAACAGTTCAAAAACTAATAAATCCGAATTTAATCAGTTGCTACAACTGTCGTCGGTCGTCATCGGTGGAATCGCGAAATTCGTCCCATATATTATTCAACAGGGGCCGATAATGAGGTCGTTAACCCTTCTGACAGACACGACGACGTAGCGTCTAAAGAACGCATATATGATTTTATTTTATAGATTGTTTGTAGGTAGATTTGGGCTTTTTGTGAAACAGATTAATCGATTTTTTTAGGCATAGCAAGTGAATTACCAAAGGCAAAAACAATATTATAAAAAAAAACCTATATTCAAATTTAGAATTCTATATTTAAACACTTGCATACTAATTCATGGACTCTGTGGATACATTCTACGAGTTTTTAATATAAGATTCAAGTAAAAAACAAAAGGCTGTTCACGTTCCACATAGGAACACTGGCCATTAATCAAAGTGTAAGTAGCAAACACGTACCAATAACAGGACCACCTCTGGCACCGTTTCTACATAATCCTTACCTGAAAAAAAATACAATACCATTAAAATCATCATTAACGGTTTATTTTTTTACCTAAAATACGTGAATACCGAAAACGAGCTATTGTTGTGTTTCTCTCACAATGTAGTTGAACGACCGGCCAGATTTTTAAATCACCACCAAAATATCCGAAAAAATTATAATACGATTTAAAAGATGAATAATTCAAATGTTCGCGTATTCACTAATGTTACGTAAATGGACTGTTTGTTTGTTTGCCTCAATTTGAATGTACAAAATGAAAAATAAGTAGAAACAACATAGACGTTTCCTTTTTGATATGATGACGGGCCTCGTGGCGTGGTCGGTAGTGTAACCGACTTCCATGCACGAGGTCGTGGGTTCAATTCCACTCAGGACAATTATTTGTGTGATGAACACAGATATTTGTACTGCATCTGGGTGTTTTCTATCTATTATGTATTTACAAAAAAAAAGTAATGAATGTATTATATCCGTAACCTGGTACCCATTACACAAGCGTTAAGCTCAGTTTGGGACCAGAGGACGTTGTGTGAAAATGTCCGTGAATATTTACTTACATTTATTTATTAATATAATTAGATGAATTTTTAAATTGATAATCTTAGCTGATGGGTTAGTTGGAGACTGATAATAAGTTCAGAAATACCTTTTAATAATTTCACTACGTCCAGTAGAAACTTGCTAGTTGTGAAAAAGCAGTTGAATTTTGTGTTAAGGTTAATTCATTCGTTTTATCTTTACTGTGAAAATTAAATACTAAACATAATCAGTAAATATTCACCTTTAAATAGAAAATTCTTGAATCATCAGTGTTCTATAGCGACTAAACTAACTACTGTCTGAACCACAACAGTAAGTCAACAACCTATTTTCAAATAATTTGAAGGTCAATGAGTTAAGTTTACAAAGAAACTGCATGGTACTGAAATATAAAAATCATAGTTATATTTTTTAAATACACAATCGCATGCTCGTGCTCGTCGTACCTTCATAAAAAAAACTATTTCCGATCCAAATATGAAAATCGCCAAGCCACACCGAGCGCTGTATAAATAAGCTATGGATATTAACTCTATGGTAATAAAAACACTTCTTGTCACATAATGCCTAACTGCTATTTTTGTTCCTGTCTGAATGGGGAACTCAATGAATTCTAAATTTGAATAATATTACTATCAATACTTTTACTGGTCAAAGATTTATTTCTGTTATTTTTTTTAATGGTGCTGCTAGCAGAGATTTTTTATTTATATACGAGGTTTTTTATCTAATTGCATATTCCAATCACATTGTTTTTACTTATTACACATGTTTCAAAGATCTTCCCTATTAATATGAATTGAGTAGATCTTATTATTAAACTAATGAGTTTATCGTTGATGCATATGATATATCTCTGCAACCTCACGGCTAGCCTCTAATTTGGCAATAAAACTTACACGAAATATAATTTAGCAACATTATAAACATTTTGAAAACCAACACTAAGTACTAAAAATGTTAAAATTAATTAGGCTTTACAATCTTAATTAGTATTTCTAAGTTGAATACTCTAGATTCTTGCGATTTTAAGATTCTAAGACATGGTATGCATACGAACTAACCTTTTTTAATTTACATTAAAACTAGTACTGGTAGCCACGCGGGGCTATGTTCGCGAGGCTAATAGGAATCCTACGAAAATTATGAATTAGCTTTATCCCGTGACCTCGTCCACGTGGATCTTAACCCCTAATACAACATTTATGACATAAGTGTGTGTCCTGAATTTACATTTTTAGTGAAAGAATGTTAACGCTATAGTAGTTCTAGAGGAGTCACCCTAGCAAACAAACAAAATTGATTGATTTATTATCTTTACTAATAAAGTACAATTTATTTGTGAATGAGGAAAAAGATAACTACTGCGAGCGGGAATTGGTGCGGTAGCTCAATGGCTTAGAGCACTTCCCCAGATTGGATGGGACGCGGGTTCGATTCCTCGTGGCGTAGTCGGTAGTGTAACCGACTTCCGTGCACGAGGTCGTGGATTCGATTCCCACTCAGGACAATTATTTGTGTGATGAACACAGATATTTGTACTGCGTCTGGGTGTTTTCTATCTATTATATGTATATATTTACAAAAAAAAAATATAATGTATTATATCCGTAATCTGGCACAAGCGTTAAGCTTAATTTGGAACCAGAGGACGTTGTGTGAAAATGTGAATATTTATTTATTTTATTTATTTATTTACTTTTTAAACACAAATACGAGTTACATTTTAGTCAAGATTTATTATTGTAGAAATATTACAATGTTTCATGGTCCCGTAAACCAACGAGCTAATTCTATTCTAAGCAAATTTCTACTTGCACATCAACAATATACACTTAATAACATTATCCTTTAAAATATCCGTTCCATAATTTCGGGGGTTTTTGTTTCTCCGGGCCTTACCTTCTTCCACGCCAATAAACTCAAATTACTGTAATACCCCAATGTATAAGCGTTATTACAAAACCGGACCCCTTAGTTCCCTTTAGTCCGCGTATTCAATGTCCCTTAAACTCATAAAGAATTTTTAGATTATAAGGATTTTATTTATAATTATTTATGTGTTTTTTTTTCATAACTATTTATGGTCATGGCTTTTTCTTGAGGATGAGGTACTTAAGTCATTATGAGTCTTCGAGAAAATCTCTCATGTGGCTAACTCGAGAAAGGCCCTTAGAGTGTTTTCCCTCATTGTACAGTGATATGTAGACAAATATGCATATTTATAATTTCAATAATTCCGAGGGTCGTTTATTGTGCGAATTTTAAAATCCGAGACCACTGGCACTAAGCTCTTACAGCTTCACTCCCGTTTTTTTTTTTGTCAAGGCAGGAAATTTGTACCTAACTGCACACCACGTCGTTCGGGGCAACGAACAGGGTAGTGTGGGGCCTTCACCCACTAAATAAACCCACCGTGTGCCGTCTCTCTGCCTGTGTTGGTGGGCCACTGGAACTATGTTACATTACTTCAGTGGACAACTCTATTCCCCGGCCTCCTAGCCTCACTGTTATAAGTTTTGTCTTAATTCTAAAGCCTGTTACACACGTAGCTATAATTTATATTAATATAAATCATAGCAAGGCATATACGAGATATTTTCTATACAAATTTTCGAGAGACCGCACTACCGTCTATACTATTATAAAGCTGTAACAGAGCTGTGTCTGTACATTTGAGATATTTGACAAAAAATGACTGTAATAGGCTATATAGGCGTGTCTAAACACAAAACAATTTTTTTTAGAATTTTTGTTTGTTTATCGGTTTGTCTATTTGTTTGTTCGCGCATCACACAAAAACTACTGAACGGATTTTGATGTAACTTTTTTTATTTGAAAGGCCTTATAAAGTCAAATACTTAAAAACTGGTAGACATTTTATCCCGCTACTATATCGGGAACCTGAGATATAACCGAAAAACTTGCTTTTGGTTGCGGCTAAGCCGCTGGCAAAGGCTAGTACTATTGTAAAGCTGTAACAGAGCTGTGTCTGTACATTTAAGATATTTGACAAAAAATGACTGTAATAGGCTATATAGGCGTGTATAAACACAAAACAATTTTTTTATTAGAATTTTTGTCTGTTTTTCTGTTTATCTGTTTGTTTGTTTGCGCATCACACAAAAAGTACTGAACGGATTTTGATGCAACTTTTTTATTTGAAAGGCCTTGATTAGATTTAAAAACTGGTAGACATTTTATCCCACTACTATATCGGGAACCTGAGATATAACCGAAACACTAGCTTTTGGCTGCGGCGAAGCCGCTGGCAAAGGCTAGTAAATATATTACGTCAATAACTTACACTGTAATTCATATTATGGTATATTAATATATAGCAACGTCTGTGACGGGCTTTGCGGATTTTATTAAATTGATTTGAACAAACTTACCTTGTTTGTGTATGAATAAGTACTGATATGAATCCTTTAGCTTACCAATATTATAAATGCGAGTGCCTTTCTTTGTTTCTTTATTTGTTACGCTTAATTACTGAACCGATCATCATGAAATTTTACGTAGGTACCCACACAAAGTGGACCACTGAAGTAATGTAACACGGTTCCAGTGGTCCGCCAATACAGGCGGAGAGACGGCACACGGCGGGTTTATTTAGTGGGTGAGGGTCCCACACTACCCTGTTCGTTGTGTGGTTAGGAACATTTTTTCCCGCCTTAACAACAAAATAAAAATAAAGGTACATGAAGTGGCGATCCCAGAAAAGCGATTAGGTAGTAACCGATAAATAGTAATTTATCTTGGAAAAATGGACAATTAAAAATGCATAATTGTGTTGCCGTAGATGTTGCTTTTATTGACCGAATTGTAAAGCCAAGAATCTAGTTTTAATACAAATAAGGCACTACGTTGAATATTATGACGTCTTTTATGCATCAGAAAATTATGTACAAGACAGGTATAATTTAATACAATAATATACTTACCCAGTTTGAACATGACTACGCGTTGTAAATATGTTAAATGATGCGTAATCATATCCAATATCTTTCATGTTCATCGGGAAGACATACCTACGTTTTCCATTTATATAAAATTGCTTGAACTGGTTCGGTGATTTAAGAAATACGCCCAAATATAGATGAAATAGGACATCGGTTTTAATAACGACTAGTAAAATAGCTGTTAGTCAAAATCACGTAATGAAGATAAAGGGGCCAAGATAATGTACAGTTTTGATGTTCGAACATAAAATCGAAATGTTTTTGTGTACATTTTAAAACAATACACATTAAACACAGGATTACGCGTATCTTAAGCCATAAAATTAAAAAGCCATGGTTGTAAATTTTCCATAAAACTTTGCATCAGAAGTTGTTTAAACTATTTTAGTTAATTTTAACTCACATTATTTCGTTATGGTTGCGATATAAGTATTTCACAATTTGAAGAATGGAATACTTACATGATCTTTAAAAATTAACAGTAATTATAAACCCATATTGTTAAAATGAGTGCGGGCGTCGGATACCAAACTCTTTCCTGATTACCTCTTTAGTAAGTACCATTCCTAATCACCTCTCTAACACCTTTTTATAAGCCTTCTATATCTTTCCTTGGGGTGAGCAAAGCGTGCTTAATGTAAGAATTCCCAACAACTATATACTAAGCAGTTTTCTATCAGGCGCATCACGTTCCTATTAGACACCGTTATAAGTAAAATTCCTTACTCAATTCTTGCAATACATATAGAATCGCGCTGTGTAGGACGGATGGCCCGATGACGTGGTTAAAGTCGCAGGCCGTTGGATTCCAGCGGCACATGATCGTTCGTTGTAGCACTCTCTTAGGAAGGCCCAAGTCCGGCAGTGTACGAGTGAAGGCTGGACGATGATGATATACACCAATGCATTGAAAAACTGCTTATATTACATATAAAAAAAGAGTGCGAACATTTTATTTGATATTACATTTACAGGATTTACGAGAATATCACTAAAGTATTCATATGCTACATTTGCAAGTTTAGGATTCTATTCGTGAAGAGCAATAAAAGTATATGACTTTAAATATATTTTTACGGAGTCGCTTTCCACGGTGAAGTTATGATTTTATTTAGATTTTTGGGTGGCGTATCTTAACCCTGTTTTACTGAAGCACCAGTCCTTCAGACATTTACATAAATGTATGAGCGAAAAAATAAACCAAAATATGTATTTTTTCTAGTTTTATCCCATTATACATTCATGATCGTAAAATAAACACATTATAGCAAAACTGTTGCATTATTCTTTTACCTATAATAAAACCGAATTAAAATTCTTGTAAGACTTCTACTAACGGAGCGAGACAGACTATACAGTACGCTAGATTAAAACTAAGATTTGAATAATAAAACATTTATTTCAGATAAAAATTTATAATATTTTTGCTTTTATGTTTGAACGTACTAATTTCTGGAAGTACGGATCGTATTAAAAAAATGCTTAATTCGTATTATAGTATATGTCAATAGGGAGAATATAAGGCTATCTAATATAATATATATCTACTTGTTTTCTGTTTAGAGTTTCGCATAGTGTATTTTAATATTTGTTTCACATAAAGCAGTATTGAAACTACTTCATTCGTGTCATGTTTAATGTGAAATAAGGCACAGAAAAACTAATTAAAAAAAAACAGCATCACGCCTTTATTCCCCTAAGGGGTAGGCAGAGGTGTATTTACACACCCACGATTCGCCAGCTATGTTTAAGGTCCACGTAATAGGGGGCAAGCTTATTGACGTCTACCGGGCACATTTCCAAACTCCGGGCTGCTACTGAGAATTTTTCTTTTTAGGAAAAAGTTCAAAATTATTGCCCGACCCGGGGATCGAACCCAAGACCTCATGATTAGCAGTCGTATACACTACCGCTACACCACCGAGGCAGTTAAGAAACTCAAAAAAGTCCTAAATTTAATATAATCTCGTCTGGTTATTTATCTATACAGCACACTGGCAAAGCTACGGCTGGAAGAAATCTCTAACCCCGCCTATATGTTGCAACTGCCCTTCGATATTATAAACCCGTCTTTTCTATATTGCTTATTTTTCATCTCATTAAAACCTCTATAATCTCTGGCAGATTTAAAGTAAAATAATGGAAGTTATTATAGCTCTGCCTACGCAAACCTCTTCCTTATAAGGCATGAAAGCTCAAGTGGAGCTCGCCTTAATCGCATCAGATCAGCTTTATTTTTTTTATCATCACTTATAATCCGATTCCTTCAATATTAATTATTGTTGTACAAGTTTTGAGTGGATGTGAGCTTGAAGACGGTACGATTGCACTTAAATACCCGATAAAGGGTTATTTCTTTTAAGTAATTAAATCACTTGGGTAAAATGAGACTTCTAGATGAAAAGTAGAAAACGTATATCTGTATTGATAGACTTTTCCTACTTTTCTAGAAGTCACATGTTTACACGAACTTAGTACACACCTCGTCGTTCGGGGCAACGAACAGGGTAAGATGGGGCCCTCAATCACTAAATAAACCCACCATGTGCTGTCTCTATGCTAATACTGGCGAACTACTGGAACTGATAGACATAACTTCAATGGTCCGCCGACGGAGGGAGGACGGGAATTGCAGGTGGCAGATGTTCCTCAGTCCGTCAGTCCGCAGCTTTTTAAATTAAGCCTTTGGTCCACTTGATTGGCGTAAAAAATATTTCTAAAAATACTTAAATGGTAGTTTTGCATGATATGGGAATACCAAGGTGCTATAATATGATTTTAGTATAAAAACTAGTACTGGGATATAATCCTATGTGAGGGCAAGGACGATACGATCTTTGATTGCGGCTTAAAGGCCACTCTCAGCTAAAAGACGTCATTATTGAGCGAGAACTTTTAATTTTTCGCTCTAGCAACACTACGTATTATGAAAAAGATACATCAATAATATAAAACCTGCATAAGTTTACATAAAATGTATGTTTATAAATATGTATAAGTATAGATAATTGAAGGCCCAAAACGATTTTTTCTACCACAATAGGAAGTAATATGCCCAAAGCAATAAATTTATTATGATGAAGTAAATTGACGTCAATAGCGTAACTTTTTTTTGTGGAATTGAAAACTTTCCATACAAACTCTTTGAAAGTATTACAAGTATTGAATTTCGATGATACCAAAATATACATAGATAATAATTATTATATTTTTATGACTTTTATATGTGATTTGAACAGCTGTGATATATTGCTATTTTGTCCTTTGCAAAGACATCTTTCTTATTGTTCCATTGAACGCCTTTTAAACTAAAAGCCCAAAGAACACATTCAGCAAAATCTGGGACATCAAAGATGGCTTAGCGGTTGTGACACTAACATGCCGTGTCGAGTATTGTAAATTCGATTTACGGCACTGTTAATGCACCTGCTACTATAATAATGTATAATATATAAAAATATTTTTAGCAACAACGTCGTGGTTCTGCACTCGTCACGTCTTTAGAGGGCGAAACAAAGTTGCAATCCGTTGTCTCTGTCTACTCTTCTGGGACACAGTCGTGAGTCTACGATGAAAGAATGATCCAGTAACGGACTAGCCAGCGGCCCACCTAGTGGTGAACGTCAACTGGCGCTTGTGGATTTTAGCAACACCAGGATTGCAGTGTCCCACCATACAATCCTGTCAATGAACTTGTATTCAGCGAATATGAAGCCCGGAATAAACGCTTAAAGGTCAGGCTTTCACGTTACAAGGTCACTTGGATCATTCGTTCTCTTCCTACTTCAGTCGCCTTGATAGCTTTTTTTAGTTATAGAAGGAAGTCAGTCGCTACGGATTGTGTTACGTTGCATTTTAGAAGATTAATTGGTTCATTGTTAAATTTTAAAACTGTTTGTTATAGTGAGAAACCCTTCTTTCACGGGGAATTGAAATTGGAGGTCATAATCGATTTTAATGATTATTTTCTCTCAACCACCTTCTTGGTGGTGGTCACCACCATTCAGAAAGGATTTTGACCATGGTCTAACTCCTTTAATATAATATCCTTGGAGCTAGTATCTCTTACTTCCATATCGCTAATTGCTTAATAAAACTAACCGTCCGTATTATAGTTTTTTTTTTCTACAAAAGAATCGCTGTCAGGGTGAAAAAATACAACACTACTCTGCAATAACTATAATTATTGCATACATACTTGTTACATGTTATTTCACCAAAGTATTACGTTTTTGGAACGATCTTCATTAACAAAATCACGCATTATATGCGATAAGGTAGGTATTTAGTTAAGCGGTTTCAGAAGCGTAAGCGATTACAGAGTATATGAGATGAGATACAGCTATCGCAAAACATTTTGTCAGATTGGAAGTAGCGTAACTGTATAATAGCATCACGCCTGTATTCTCCGAAGGGGTAGGCAGAGGTGTATTACACACCCACGATTCGCCAGCTATGTTTGAGTCCCACGTAATAGGGGGCGAGTCTATTGACGTCTACCGGGCACATAACAACTGTATAATGATTGGTGAAAATAACAACAATCAACAAAACATGACTGAAGCCACTAATCGCTTCATGACTGGACTACGATTGAGCGATAACGATGACGTGTATGTGATTATAGTTGATTTAGGGTTAGGTTTTTAGGCTAATTTTGTTCAAGATATTATTTTTACAAAGAACGTACAAATTCTTATAAAGAAAAGTCAGATGTTTTGTTAGAAATTTCAGACTTAGCTCATGAGAAAAAAATATTGATTTGGACGCCATGTAATTGAAACCTAAATAAACATATTGTGCTAGTCTGTTATTCTTTATGCTTCGCCATCGCTGCTATAGTGAACCAGTGTATTGGAACTAAAACATTAATTTGTCTTTGATTAATACGTGGGACTTAAACATAGCTGGCGAGTCGTGGGTGTGTAATACACCTCTGCCTACCCGTTCGGGGAATACAGGCGTGATGCTATGTTTTTTGATTAATAAGCTGAGCTATACTTAACTTATGTTTTAAATCGCTAAGCTCGTCTAAGCCGCTACCTAACAACTACAGTACCCATTTTTTAACTCATTCTCTAACTATATAACCATCAATTGGAGAGATAAAAATCTCAAATAGAAACAACACATTGCGTGTTAGGCAGCCATGTTCTAATTTCGGTTATCCCACCAAATTAAGAATGCATAGAACAATTCCAGTTTCATGGAAAACATGTGGTTTTTCACATAGGCGGGTAGCATTTTTGAAGCAATTGCGTGGGTTGTAATTATGACGTCGCTATTTACCTGTCAAAGTTAAATTAGGTGTAAGTAATATTTATAATGATACTTATTTTGTGTGGAATTCATGATACGATGAAATGTTAATTATAGGGTTTTGTTTTTTGTTTTTGCCGAATTTACGATTAATGCACGAGTTAACTGTAGAAGTCTGTTATATATAGGTTCTATATTCTAATAAAGGTACCTACTTTTTTCTTCTATTGATCAACCGAGTACTACCCATTGTTAGGTGGATGCCCTAGAGATATTTTCAAAGTTTGCCAAATCCATATTGGGTCCAGTGTATTTGAGTATGATTTGAATCCACTGTAAAACAATAATGGTTTCAGGAAAGAATCTTAATAAGTCACTTACAATGCATTGGAATATTATATATATAGAACAATTATTGGCTCTTAATCAGTCACACAAGGATCATAGGAAGATCGTGGGAAAACTCTCCGTCGTCATGGCAACCAATTAACAGGCACCATACTCAGTAATGGCGAAGTAGTTCAAGGGAACTGCTAATTTGTAGCTTGATGTTTAATGCTCTATAATTTGTGGTAGAACCTATACTTTGAGACGGTAACTGCTAGCTCTACTGAACGATCAGAAAACGAGTGACAGGTGGGTACTGTTAGTGTACGTATGAAATTGGCTCAAAGACTTCGTACTACGCGATATCTTTAGATATGTTAACCATCTTGTGAACGCGTTATTAGGAGTTCGTAGACAATAGGATGGTATCTATAAATTGGGCACTGTGACATTTATGATAGCTCAATTCATCGGTCAGTTAGTACAGATATTACAAAATAAATCTATCTCTCGAATTACGGCATCTATGGTCTACAACTAAACCAATGTGATGGTAAGGGACAACCTACCACCTTCCATGAACTCTGAAATACGGGTTAGTACCATGTTACGTTTAAACACAATAACAATACCACAAACCCATCTATAAACCAGACCTCGCCTAGTTGCCTTACCAATATGTAAAATGAAATATCAAGCACCGCTAGCTTTGCATGCAATATAACGTTCAATTCAAACCCAATTAAGTTAAGCCTGTCAAGTTAAATATGTACACTGAAATTAATTATTTCATATGTACTCAGTCCAGGACTAACGCAATCATTAATTATTCTGTTACAATAATTAAACAATTAGATTGAATTATGTCATCTATATTAATAGGTTTCATCTTTGATGAGCGATGGAGAATTTGTAGATTAATTAAGACGGGGAACGTCAACATTATCTACTGAATTGCCTGTTCAAAATTTAAAACAAATATTAGGTAGGTACCTACTTGTAAATTTTTATTTTTATCATACTTATCAAAAAAATATTCTGATGTCTACTTACTTATCATCACGCCATTTCCCTTACGGGGTAGGCAGAGAGAACAGAGGTCAACAGGTCCGGAGCATTCCCTTTCGCATCTTTACACCAATACTCTCTTTCATACCTACTCGCTCTCTTACGTCGTTGTTACGAATTCAATGCTGATGTCGATCAACCGAATTCAAATCATACCTAATATAAAAAATTAAGACACTAAGTACTATTACAGTTTTCGATCTATAAACCAGACCAAACTAATATAGCTTGCTTTATTGCTTTTGTCTGCGGCGGAGTAGTGGACAAATGCTAGTTAATAATATATCGTCCAAGAAACACATAATTTCATAATGAACGCATCCAATTCAAATTATAATAATTTGTAGCCTCGAGAATTTTACGCGAATTACGAAACGCATGTTCGCGTGTTAATGTAACGCCCGCGTTACATTGGTTTAATCTAAAACTTGACCTTGTGTACGGTTGTTTCACCTCGATAAGTAAAGGAAGCTATGTAGATATGTGAAAATCTTGCAGTAGGTTTGAATTCGTAATATCACTCATTATAGACGAAAAATATCAACATAACCTGTTCACTGCTCTGGAAACTAAATTGGATGCAGCTCAGCCGAAAAGATTTAATTTATATTATTTCGGTAAATAAAAACCGCATGTAAACTTGTTAGATATGTTATCTCGCAATGCTAGGTAACGCTGGGGCGCCAGTATCACATTCTATAAACGCGAAATTCAGGGGCTGATATATAAGGGGCTCTTGTTGCTTATTATTAGTCCCGGTGCAGATAGCGCAAAAGAGCACTGCGTCACCAAATCAATACTCTCCCATCAGTTGGCGCAATGCATAAATTAACTTTCCATCAAAACATAAACAAAGAGTGTTCTAAAATGTAAATACAGACACTGATTGGGATCCAATTGAGGATAAGTGGAACTCGCTGGCATAAAATCTCGAGATAACAAATTAGTAGATACGTTAGGTAGGCGGAATGACCTGGGTGCTTTAGACGTAAACAGAAAGAGACACAAGATCGTGATAAATAGAAGGAATTGGGAGACACATTAATATTAAAAAAAGCAAGGGCTTTAACATTTAATAGAAAACTAAAACAGCAGAAATCCGCCGTATAAAACCATAACCTCACGTAAGATAATGCAAGTTAGTTTCATTAACATTATAATGAAGTATTGCAAGTGTAGTCGTGCATAAATTAACCTTGGATTATGGTGTCACCGAATCACGATCAATATTACCATATTGTGGTAAGGCATTAATAGTTGAATGCATAAATGATTAAAATTGTTACCTCGCTACTAAAGCGAATGTTTTAGGTCTGGCAACGGGTTATTTGTTAAAAGAACCCGCCATTCGGGAACTTTAAAAAAAGGTTATTTGACAAAATACCACCAAATTACTTTTTTCGCTTTTTCGATATAATTTTGATGTTTTAAATTTACAGCATTCACTGTGTTTTTGTAACGAGTTTGACAATTAACAGTAATAATATCTGTTATTTTGATATCATTTTCTAATATCTAGCATATATTATTTGGAAAAACAAAAAATGAAACTATTGATAATGAAGATTATAATGACATAATAAACTCTACACATGAAAACCTTTGTAAATAATATTTAATTTGTTTGGTTTAGAATAAAGTAAATTCAAACAATTAAATGTTCTAAGCCTGACATTATAAATATAAAACCAGTTGAATCCGAACTTCGATGCTCGCTTCAAAGCACGTACACGCTCGTTACCAAAACCACATAACATTTATATATCTATAGACTGATCGCGGCAAACTTACTTAACTTCACTATCACTTACTGAT
Source organism: Leucoma salicis (assembly GCA_948253155.1). Lineage (NCBI taxonomy): Eukaryota > Metazoa > Arthropoda > Insecta > Lepidoptera > Erebidae > Leucoma > Leucoma salicis. Next base: position 1,807,289 of record OX411820.1, on the reverse strand, counting down.
CAGCGAACGCTATGGCTATGAGTACTAGTGCTATTAGTCACGACGCCATTATAAAAGTCACCCTTCATAAGCGTTATAAATTATGACTGCTGCGATAGTTGTACAGGATTTTAGTCTTTAAATTTCGGTAGCAAAGAGCTTAATAGTGTGCAGTTAAACATATCCTTGGTAAAGCCAAGCTCGCGTGGGTGCGCAAGCCTCATGGAGTGACATTATTTTGCAATAGTTGATGTAATATCTGGTATTACAAAATTTGTCGTCATGCAAGAAGGACACAATTCAAAGCGATGGAAACACACTTTCCAATTTGTGTGAGTAATTTTATTTTGCTTACAAATCATAATATATAAAGCATATAACTTTGAAGGTATTGATCGTGGGTGCTTCTTAGATGCTTCTCACAAAAGCATATGCCCACAAATTTGATGTCATCTATGGTCCCTTCTCAAAACTGAAATCGCAAATAAAACATAATCACACGAGAAATTTCCGACTAATTTCCTCTCGATACTCCCATAAAACAAGAACGCGCTGAATCCTTCAAATCCTTTCAATTTTTTACGACTACAATATCCCTCTTTAATATCCAATCTATACACAATTTAATAAACGATAAACTGAACTGCAAAACCATAAAAGAGCGCACGTAAATTTTAGTCGAAAAAGGCGCATCGAAAGTTTTCTGCAGACGTTGGGAGTTAATAAAAATCGAGCGCAAATGACGGCTGAGTTTGGCGTTCGAATAAACCGTAAAAGGAAATCGACGAAAGTAAATGATAAGTAAAAAGTCCATAAGTTGAGGCTATTATTCTAACATATTTATTGAATAAATTGATTACAAAATATGAATGGTAATATTTCAAGAGACGATCGTTTTTGTGTTACGATCATTTTTGCTTATAACAATCTTAAGATATGTTATGTCGTATACGTTTGTATACGTATTTATATTGCAGAATAGAGACTCCAAATTATATCTAGTCACGTACTACGTGGAAGCCAAAAAAGTTATAGAATGGGGATAAAAAGGAGATTATTAGGGGCTGAGGTCTCCGGGCTCTCACTCACCATATGAAACCAAATAGTAGAGTACCTACCGTTATTTCACGCTGAACTTCTGTGAGAGCGTAGTCGTTCCCCAATCAAACCGGGACGTAAATTTTTTTTTTATTGCATGTAGTGGCAGACGAGCCACGGTCCATCTGATGGTGTTTTGTCCGTGTGGTGACGGATTAAGAATACAAGTGTCACCACCTCATTCTTTCCCACGGGTGTCGTATGAGGGGACTAAGGAAAGTAAGCAATTATGATCCATTGAATGACTGGTGGTAGGGCTGGGTACCAAGTGGGAGTACTCACTTGGTATCCGGGCCGTGTGGGTTGGTACCACCATCTCCCGTGTGAGCGGCCATGAAGCACATCCTTGCGTTTTGGCTGTAGCAGGAGATAGCCGTTTATATTTCATTTCATTTGTGAATTGGTGGGCAGCGGCTTGACAATAGTCTTGGTATAGTTGAGTCCACGAGCGAGGGTAACCACTTAACATTAAGTGGGCTGTGGCTGGTCTATCACCATTAGTAATAAAAAAAAATACAAATAGACTCTAATTTGTATAATAATTAAAAACCGCATACTTATTTTATTCTTCATAATACAAGCCATAGCCGAAAAACTCTTCCTCAGATCTTAACATCTGACGAAGTCTTTACCACCTTATTTTAGATTTAAAGTGAAGCATCCTTAAAATTGTCCCTTCCGGCGAAGTTAAAATATAAAACGAATAAAAGGGCAAATTAAAAAACGAACGCATTGAGACTAAATGAAACACTGTTGAAATAAACGCGCCCTTCCGAAACAAGCAAAGTGAAAAAGTAATTTGTCAAGTAAATCCTCACTGTTTGAAGGAGTGAGAAAGGATATCAAGCTGATGTCTGATTAATGACTCAATAAATGATTAATAGACGACATCGGCCAAATTAAATGGGACAGCGAAGTACTGGGGAGGCTTAGGAAAACGGACAATTGAGTTTTTTTCCGACAAAATGGAGATGTTATGCAACAACAATAAGTAAGCTTAGTTTACCTATTTAGATTCGGGAACCGAAAGTATACTAAAGTTTATTAACAGATTGTAAAAGATAAAAACTAAATCGTTGACAATATATTCAACGAAATGTTTAGTCTTTATTAAATCAATCTACAAGTCAATCTTATAATAAGACCTACATTTTGGAGAAAAAGCAAATATCATTTTCACTCTTCAACTTCGCTGCAACAGACATCTAACGATACAAAACATTATTATCGAAGTAACAGACGCTGTTCAAAGAAATAAAATGGAAATAACAATAGGAAAGGCTGTGTTTTAATGTTGCTCAATAACGATTTGATTGCTTGATTGTGAACGTACAACAAATTATTTTGTTAAATAAACTGCTTGCGAGGAATTTGAGGAAATCCTTTAAAGATAGTGAATGTTTTGCATCTCTGATTGAATAAATAAATGCTGATAAACGAACTAGGTTAGCAAATAGTTTAGGGAAATATTTTGACTTCTGAATTGGTTGTCCCTATCAACTTGTGCTTACGATGTTAGGTTTATTTTTAATTTGAGTTTTTAATTCTCTGTCACAGGTGTATTTTATAATGCCTAGTCACGTATTATAGGTAGTAGTTAAATTTATCTTTTTAGGACATTGAGTAATAATATTACTGCAACTGACATTTATTTTAAATTAACCATCTTTCTAAATTATATATCCCTTTAAAGCGCTAAATGCGCTCTAGAGGGTAGTCTAGTCTTGTATGCCCTTGATCGATCCCCGTGGCGTGCAACTTGTGCACGTATACTTGTGGGCATATTGATTCCCAAACTATCCCTTATTTAATTCATAGGAATAGGACAACGTAATGAAATGTTGGTCCTAAAAACCCACCGTGTGCCCGCGCCCGCCCTTACTAATGAAGTGTTGGTCCAAGCTATGAACATCTATGACAGTTACTATTAGAAGTTAAAAATAATTCGCAGTCTTTTCCTAAAAAAATGTATATTCATCTGAAAAATATCTAGAAAACGAGGTGTATGATGAAAACCCTTTACTAAATCAACGTTAATAAGAGCTCCCCTGTAAAAATTAAATAGATTTTTACCATCATCACAAAACAAAAGCACAACCATATCTAGAGGGGAAGTAAGGACGGCCAGCGCCCTGGTCCCCTTCCTGTCAATTACCGTGATTAATGAAGCTCTCGAATATTGAAACGTTTATTCGACCGGCGTCAAAAGTATTATATTACTTTGAGAAACATCGTATCAACTTATTATAAAGTTGCTGCTGAACATGAGTAACTTCTGACTTGCGGATACCGCCTTACTTAAACAATTCTCTAATGCGTTTCGTAGGTTGGAGTTCACTTCTGAAGATTTGAATGAGAGCTATTCTTTGTATCAAAAGCCGAAAATGAATCAGTGTAATATTAGATAAACTTTCTATTTTATAACTTACCATCAGCCAATAGCGTAGTCAAAGTTTAACTCATAGCTGTTTTTCTTTTTCTTGCTGACGTTAGTAGACAACTAGTCCTACATAAGAAAAAATTACAGCACCTCAGACTTGGGGATGAACTCGATACATCTGCTTAGTATATATATAAAGAATTAAAAGAATTAATGATCACTTGCCTGTCAGTAGGATTTTCCCCGTCTGCTAAGCCGCTTTAGGATTAGACTCCCTCGGTCTTATAGAGTACGACTGGATGACGTCCGTGTTTACTTGTGCATTACCTATTTACATATCATTTACAATGACGGTTGAAAGTATTCATGTTTTCTTCAATAAAAATCTAAAATTAAATATTCTCAAAGCGATGCGACCGACCGACGAAAAATTAATTCAAAATTGATTCACTGCCGCGCGAGCTTTTTCTGAAAGTATGGACTTTTCGAGGTATATTGGACACGGAAAGTAAAGCTTTGGTGTATTTACATATTTCATTAAAATATCCATAGTTCTCTAAGTACTATTGCGTTAATAAAGCTTAGCTAGTACTAAAGCCTCTCTTCTAATGTCCATTAAACATAATACTCTATTTATAAAATTTAAAACATAGGACAATTCATTTGTGAATGTGAAAAAAGATAAATTTACTGCGAGCGGGATTCGAACCTGCGTCCCTTCCAATCCGGAGAAGTGCTCTAGACCGCTAAGCCATCACAGTGACGGAAGGCCATTCCCAATCTCGCCATCACATTTATTTTTACGACCCATTGGATTAATGAATGTAAATGCATCCAATAGGAATATATTTAAAATATTGTCAAAAACATCATAACAGTTACATATAAAAAACCACATCCTAATAAAAAATAATTGAAAACACCTAATAGATCCGGTCCATATGGGTTTTCCCCAATAACAGTTTGTTATGTCATGTACCACCAGAAATAATAATTGATGGTACCCAAAAATTGTTGCCGGGAAACTAATCAAGATATTCAATTTCGCGATGGTTTACTAAATTTTCCACTTACACATTTCCAATCATAAAAGCATTGGTAGCATCAAAGTTGGATTGTTCTAGTTTGGAGCCTCTGGGAATTAATCGATTTGGAAGTTAGACGAAGAGTAAAAAGATTATAAGCGATTGAACCTTCATTGAAGATAAAAAATATAAGGAAATATTTTTAGCACAAAAAGGTTCGCTATGTAAAAATATTACATTGTAAATAATTTTACACTTGGTTGTATTAAGTTCAGTGTATTTTACCAGCTGCCGGTAAGAATTTATTTTCTCCGGAAAACAAAATTAAGTTACAGTAAACGGAGTGGGAAAACATCAATTGTCCTCCACTTTAAGTGTTCGCAAAGGCAATTGTCTCATGATATCGGGAGACTGCCAGGAAAAATAGTCACTTTAGAGGAGCGACTGTTTTTCCCTAGTTGGCAACATCCAGACATTTTTATAGCGACACTTAACCGCAATCAAGTGGATCATTAGCCTGTAAAGGCCTGCCAAATATCTTTGCTTCGCCTCCGCTGTTTTCTCACCCTTTTGCGTGAAAGATACTGTAAAACACACCTTTTTTGGACGAGTCCCATTCATCCATTGCCAAGCTTTATCCTATATTGTAGTACTAACGGCCATCCCTGGGGGCTGCCACAACAGATTTTTTTTATTTATAGTAAGCAAGTTGGCAAGTCGAGTTTAAAAGCCCATATCATTTTTAGAGAGAAACAAATAGAATTATGTAAAGACCTTTGCTCGGAAAGTCAGATGCAAACTGTTCGATCATTCGAACAAGATGCAAGTAAAAAATACAAAACATCAATTTTAATGAGTCGAAAACCCAAGAGTTTTCTCTTACATTTGGTGAGCAATATTTTTTCTACAACATTTAATCAGAGTAAGAAGTGAAATGGTAATTTGTGTGGACCGCTCGATGTAAATTTTATGCAAGAATTCGCTCGACGCTCCCCTCATTCTAAAAGGGGAAGGATTTTTGCAACGGACAGAAAATTTTGCTTAGCCAAGTGAAATTTTAACTGCCACGACAGAGACAGCTACGGAAATACGAATACTTAATGCTAACTTACTCCCTGCTGGTTCATTATACTTCATAATTTGCGAGGAAAAAATTGATCTAAAGGGTTGAGATGGTTATGTGTTTTGATCACACAATTTAATGCTAAAATATTGATTTTTGGTTGTATATTAAGTTGCAATCGAGTAATATGCTTCACATACCCACACGTTAAGTATTACTTCGCTAAGTAACGAAGAGTTCAAACAGATAAATACAATTTGTAGCATATATAAATTCTAAATTTAATAAATCTTTTAACAGTACAAAGTTGTACTCGAGTTCAAAAGCGTTCAAAAACCTATTTAAAATTTCAATGCCGTCTCGAGAACAAGATAACTACACAAGTAAAACACTCTAAACTTTAACAATAATTTCAATGATGCTCCAATGCGACCCTCGAAATAACACTCAATTCCATCAAATTATAACTTGTACAAGACAATCAAACTCTTTGGAGTAACGAAATACACTTTTTGTATTCAATTTCTAACAATTTTCTATTAACTGAACAATTTCATTTAAGGGTAGTGGCCAAAAATTTTCGAGTTAAAGGTTCGAATGATTTAATACAACTTTATACACCGAATTAATGAATCTTGTCCCAATTTGAAGGCAGTTCCTTCGACTTTGGAAGTCTACTTTTCAGTTTGTTTCAATTTGTCAAGCCCGATGGAAATTCGATGGGTCCAACAATAGGGTTCTATAATAATAAACAAAAGATGTCCAATTCTATTTCGCAAGTTTCACGAGTTGTTTGGTTCAATTGTTTCCGTGACAACGTTTATTTTCGTAACTTATAATAAATGAAAATAATTTAATGACTTATTGTTCCTTTTATATTTCGTCTGCCTAATGAAATGTTAGTTTTTTGTTTAGTTATGGCATGATGCTGCACATAATTATTGGTACATAACAAATGGTTTACTTCTATATGAAAAGAAAACTAAACATGAAATGTATGCAATATTTTCTTAGGCGTCACTATAGCTGATGCCAAAATCTAATGAGACCCCTTATTAAAGATAAGTTAATTTGTTAATTTTAACTCAACGGAAGGCACGTCAAGTTAATGGGTCCCAGAAATACCTAGAATAGATCCTGTAAAACACCCTGGCAGTTGTTATGCCTTGTCAGAATCCTGAATCAAAATCGTACTTCAATTTTGAGATCACCAGATCCCCCAGTGACACCAGTTGGAGATCAAATGTCTATCAGTACTTATAGAGAGCAACTGCCTGTATCTCTCTATGAACATTGGTTACCTAAAACGATTGGAAGTAATGTATAATAAACTATTTGAATAGAATTTAGAAATAATATAAACGGCTTGTACTACATATATGTTCTAAGTAGCACCGTTTATCAAGTAAGCAGGCTTATTAAGAGCATCATTCAAACACAACCGTTGAGCTAGCTAAAATTAAATCAACTCTTATATCAGTTGAGCCGGAGTAATTATTAGTGCCCACAATGTATAACATCAAGAGCTACGGTGATACGCTTCATATAAACGCATCTAGTATAAAGGGATTCTGTATGAGAAATTTGATCTGCAAATTGTCGAGCCGATTTTGATTATGGTTGTATACTTACTTGTATACATTTGAATGGGAATATTGACAACAGGAGCATGGAGGAAGGGTGTTGAATTAGTACATGAGTGCATAATACCTCAATGGTAGGTTGATTGTTAACGATCATATTTTTTATTAATAACAGAGCGACATCTGTTATTATCAATCTGCAACAGAGCTGTGTTTGGATATTGAAGAGAAATTACTTTATTAGGCTACGTGAGTATCTGAAAATTTAAAATATTTTTTAGAATTTTTGTTAGTTTGTCAGTTTGATTGTTTGTACATCACACAAAAACTACTGACTCCGTTCAGTATAATGCAGTTTTTTGTGTTTGATAACTCTTGATTAGACTTAAAAACTGGTAACAATTTTAATCCGCTACTATATCGGGAACCTGAGATACTCGTATAACCAACAACTAGCTTTTGTCTGCGGCGGAGCCGCGTGCATAAAAAGGGTTAATGGCTCATGATTAACCAAAGTAACAGAAAAGCTAAGACTCTATATTCATACTGTCTATCTATATAAAAATATAATAAAGAGTTAAACATAGAGAATACATACATAAAGGGGTCAACACCATTAGAGATATAAATAAAGCATCTAATAGAGATAAACGGACTATTACAGCTGATCATCTACAAACCCGAACGTGCAACTAACACTAATGAGGAAGTGGCTACTTGCAGACAAATTAACATGTCACTTAAAAAGACGTAAGCAGGAAACTATAATATTTAATGTTGAGTTGGATTAGCACTCGTTAGGTAAGGCGTGAACTGTTGGCCTTTGAATTGGTACGAGTTTCTAGGAACTATGATGATGGTAAATATAATTTAATGGGTCTAGAGTGTGATCTCGCTGTCTTGATAAAACCTATTAACCAATTAATATACTTATGTAACTGTTGTTTAAAGCTAGGCTAAGGTGTAATCAATATTGGATAATATGTGTTTATCAAATACCTAGTCTAAAAACTAAAATAAATCAAATTTTGTTTCTCAAGACGGAATAATTTAAGTCGCAGACGTTTTAAAGAAATATAATTAATGGGAACAGAAAATATTTAAAAAAATATATTAGAGCAAATAATTGTCTTGTCTGAAAATCGAATTGATAACTTTGAGTACTCAGGTTGCTACATATACCCCTTCTATGCAATGATTTAAATTAATTATTACATCTTAAATACACTCATAATAACATAAACACACACATTTAACATTCTAATACACATTCATTTTTGCAGGTATTAAAATACGTCAGAGCAGTAGTGTTTCAATTTTTAAAAATCAATGCAGATATCTATAGCCCTTTAAATGTAAGGGGCAAATTATGTCCTACAGTAGAGTAGAAAAGAGTTTTAAAAATCTAAATAATAATAGAAATAAAGCCTAACTAAAAGGTTAAACAAAACGAATCGATAACACATATTTGCTTTGTGACAGACAAAAATAAACATGAAGAAACATATCACGCGACGTTATATATAGAACGTGAGCATGCATTTTTAATACAAAATTCAACTATAAGCTATAAATAATCCGAAATTGTTGAAATAAACCTAGCCGTCACACGCGATACTCATATTAATCTAGTAGTACCGAGTAGTTTCCAACAGAGGTAGCTTTTTAATTACTTTGTTCCCGACGTCTAGTAGGAAAAAAGGGGTTATAAGAATGAGTATCGTATAAGTTGTGAATTAGCAAGTGCTGCCAGCATTGAAGCTCGTAATATAAGTTTTATTCTAACGAACGATACGTAGACGACGTAGAAATCTGAATAAATTAGAAGTGGGATTATAATTGTCTACTAAAATAGACATTTCAAATTAATGAGAATAGCTAGGTACTCGAAAAATTACATCAAAATCATTACGGCATTATTATTTCATACTTGAATTTATCACCAAAACTAAGTCTCAATGTAAAAGGGCACGACTATTGCTGACTATTGCAGTCTAACGCTGCTATTTCCTGGTGATGATTACCCTCAAAATGGTAATCGTTGTTTATGGACCCAGCCATACCAAGAGCCTTGGAGTTCTACTACGCTCAACGATCTGATGGGGACATATCACCTGTTTCCCTCTATAACAGGACACCCAATGAGAATTTTATTTATTTTATTTTATATCATGTTACTGTACAAATGATTGTCGCGGTTTTTCAATTAGTGTAAGAGGGATTTAGGCCATAATTTAATAGACCATACAAGCCACGCGGGTTGGCAGACTTCACAAGCCATTTCTTTTTTTCCTTCATCGTATAGCGATATGATATCAACAAATTATTTAGAAAATTCAGTGGTGTGTGCTTAGCGAATTTTTTGGCCTAAGACACAGTCATACTCGATACCCTTGTCGTTGCATTCTTGGTCTCACCATTGGGCTTTACGTTTAAATCCAAGAAGATAGTGGTATCTACAGCTCTGACAAAACTCACTTCTTATCTGTTTACCTTGCAATAAAATTAATTATTGCCTTTAGTTGCCTTGTACGACAGCCCCAGAATTCAGAATGGTTATATTAGGCATTCATAGTCCGGCAGCACACTGGCAAATAAAACGCATTTACTATAGATAAACCGGTATAAATTCACAGCTTAATAGATAAATAAATTACAAGAAACTAATTAAGAAACTTAACAACTAAATAGATATTTAAACGAATATATAAATCAAAATAATGAAGCATATATCAGAGTTAACGTTTAGTTGTTAAACGATCCACTATACGAAGTTCAAGCGAAATTTATTGTTATAGTTTTGTTAAGAAACGCAATAGCTACCTCAGGTAGTTGAAGTGGCCGTAAAGGAACTAATATAAAATACTGCATTACCCTCTTTATATATAGTCGTGATGTTTGTACCAATGTTGCTGTTTACCTGTAAATAGAAAATATATTGTTAGTTTAGTAATAAAAGTACCTTTTCTTCAAGTAAATATTGTATTTAGTTTGTAGAAACTGTACACCCTACTACTGGGGGTCAGTTTTTGGGCGTCTCTTCTCAAATTAAGACAGATTTAGGCTTAGTCGAATGCACTAGTCCAATGCGGGTTGGCAGACTTCACAAGCCGTGAAGAAAATCTCTCAGGTTTAAAAGTTTTTATATGTATTCCGATTAATAGACAATTCGTATTAGTTTTCATGTATTGATAATATGGCTTTAGTAATCAATACTCATGGAGAGTGGGGTTCAATTCTCGTACAGAACAAAACATAAACAAAGCATCAGGCCTGTATTCCCCGAAGGGGTAGGCAGAGTTGTATTACACCCACGGTTCGCCAGCTATGTTTCAAGTCTTACGAGAGCCTATTGCAGTCTACCAGCTACATTTCCAACTTCCGAGCTGCTAATGAGAATTTTTCCCTTTTTTTTTTACGAAAAAGTTCAACAATCTGCCCGCCCGGGGATCGAACCCAAGACCTCAATCAGCAGTCGCTCATACTACCGCTGCACCACAGAGGCAGTTAATACAGAACAAATACACATAATAATAGTCGTTTCAAAGTCGTTAAATTGTTTATTCGCATGTTTTCTGTAAAAAAGTATTTATTTCCAAGTTATGACTTTATTCTTGATTTGAACCACTGTTTAATAAAATACTCTACACTTAAAAATACCAACTGTGTAATGGGGTGCGTTATCAAGAAATCATTTATCATTTGTCATAGATTGAACCTAAAACATCAGCGTTGTCATTGGCAAGGTGCACACTAAATGAAGTACAAATTATATATTATTATTATTTACTGTCCCTAACGTTAAGAAATAAGTATTGGCGTGATTCATAATGATTCAGTCTTGAAACCGCAATGAACTCAAACGGTCGCCCCAATCGACGTGTTTAAAACCGGAAATACCGTAATGTAGAGATGTATCAACTTAAATCGATAATAAACGAAAACTAATTGACGTAGTTTTGAGGAAAAGCTAACAAGGATTTTCCTTTTTCAAAGACTTCTAGTCTCGCATGAGTCTTTGACGGAAAAAGAGAAAAAATATTTGCGCTCTTTTCAGCGTAGCTTCTCCATTAATTTTATTTTATTTGCACAGTACATTATATAGGTACGCTTACATCAAGTATTCATAAGTAAGGTCACCAAAAGTCAACTAACCTATAACAATGAGATAAAATACGTCACTTAGAGTGACAGGTCGTCAACATTTACTTTAACCTCCAACTGGGGAATTGTACAACGCTTGTTGCTTTTTCTTAAAACGTTCCGGATAAGCAAGTTCGCTAACATTTTAAGAGCTTTCTGAGACTTACAGCTTTATTGCCTTATAATGACTATACTTTTCGTTTTCTTCGCTGATTAAAATCAGAATTTTATATTAAAATTAAGATTTTAATCAGCGATAAATGTTTTTATCAGAAAGTAAACCGTGTAGTTCGCTTTTACGCCGCAAGTATCAGTTGGTATCAATTATCATAATGGGTATATACATGGTCTGGAGCCCAGAAAAGAACATGGGAGACTTATTTTCCAGAAAAACGAAGGTTACCATGGGCTAATTATTTTTACATGGAGATAATTAACGTTGCGCTGAGTGACATATGCCGTGTGTGGCCGGCTTTAGAATTGTCCCACCCCTCTCCACCCATGGGAGTCGTAAGAGCCGACTGAGGGAATACCGGGGGAGTGGGCAGCAGCACTCCCTCGAGTATTAATAACATCCGCTGCGATCGCCAACCCGCCTGCCAAGCGTGGCGATTACGGCACTGTCCCCCATATCAGCGAAACACATGCTGTGTTATTCTCTTGGGGAGGCCTACGTCCAGCAGTGGACTTCGAAAGGCTGATGGATGGATGGATGGATGGATGGATGGATGGATGGATGGAGTGACATATATTATTTATTTATATTATGAAATTCACGCCGACTTGTACAGTATAAAACGTATTCTTAACGGTTACTCGTCTGTATTATTTGTGCATATATAATAGTAACTAATAGCATAACAGTGACTAATAATAGGCAAGTCATTATTGGTAATGTTTTAATTATAATATAAAATATTTTTTATCTTTGTGAATAAGGAAAAAGAGATTGTTAGTAGGAGCGGGAATCGAACCCGCGTCTTTTCCAATCCGGGGAAGTGCTCTAAGCCACTGAGCTATCGTACTGACCTATTCGGTCATCCCAATTTCCTCATCACATTTGTCTTTACGACCAACGCCATCTATCGGAATGCATTGCATGCATGCAAGCATTAATCAACTTTAAAGAGTAGCAGAGCATGTCAAATGCTAAAAAATATAGATCAAAAAGATAATTCTCTTAAGCTATTTCATATAATGTTGGACAGATTTTGAGAAATCCCAGAAATGAATATATACTTCTATTATCACTAGTCTATATACATAAAATAATGACTGATTGGCATATCAACGCCAAGCTCAAATGCCAGGAGACCGTGGGTTTGCACTGTAAGTGAACACTAAGAAAATATTTCACGCAAATTCTACCCAAAATGGATTTTTCATAACTCAATAGGACATCACTATGACGCGATCGATGCGCTAGTTTTTATAAATTTATCTTCAAGAAATTTATAGCCTTAGCAAAACTTTTCTCTAAGAATTAACAACAAAATCGGTATGCACATCAAAAACACATTTATCGTGAAAACAAAAACTAACACGGGGAACATTCGTGAAACAAAAAGAATTCCGTCGCCGGGCAATCTCGATCAAATAGTATAAGAGGATTATAAGATTTATCGTATCGGAGTGAATTTTTGGGGAGGCACCCGTTTTACATCTTTACGTTTCTTCTCGTCTGGTTAACAGTACGTGAACTGGCATAACTTAACTGGGTGCTTAAAACATTCGTTTATTTGACATGCTTCTTGTACACAAGTGTATTCCGTAATGCGGTTTTCGTTGCTGGGTATTTATACTTGAGTGAATTTAAATGTTTGAGGTATTTAGCGAAAAGTAAAAATGTTTGATATGAGGACTGTGGGTTAGATACCAATCTCCTTTCTGCCTAGGTATTGTAGTTTCAATTCCCACACAGGATAACTTTTTGTGTTACCCACAAATGGTTGTTCTGAGTCTGAGTGTACTTTGTGTCCATGACGTTGTATGTTTGTAAAGTCCCGCGCAAAACAAGGATAATTAAGATAATTTTCTTAGTGCAGGGTATTGTATAATGTTAAAAAAAAAAGGTTCAAGTGAGTTTCTAAACTGAATTACAACGCCATCTATTAGCCAGCTGAATTTTGCAAAGATATATATCCTCTTTACCGTCAAATACTAGAGGCAATCTACCTGACTGAGGTTTATTTAAAACGCATCCATCAACTATGTCACAGAGGTAAGACAAAGTAGAAGATATTACCGATAAAAAAATATAATTGATGAAGACAGGTACTGGATTCAGGGCTGTCAAGTCGACGGGGATGTTTGAGATATCGTGGCTGTGTCAAGGGGTGTGTACTAAATGTTGGAATGGAACTAGATGGACGTTTATTTAATGAGATACAACAAAATATATAAGAAAATAAAAATAAATGGGAAAGCCGGTTTTTAAATTTTGAAATCATTTATCAAAATCTGAAGTAAAACTTGTACAAACTCAAAATCCATGCGTATTAGGGACTGAAGTGAGATTGATAGGTCCTTTTAAAATAAAAAAAGAGCATTTTGTAAACCATAAATAAAGTTTTTTTGGGAATTTACTTCGTCCTTAACTTATAAGGTTTTTAATGACAAAACGTGGCTCCATGCAATTTAAATAATTTCTATATTTTTATTAAATAGCTCGTATATATATATAATAATACTTGAAGAAGAGAAAAGAAAGTTGTGTATTTTTTTAATATTGTAAGTATTTTTTTCTTTATTACAGCCCTATCGTATCAGATATACAGGATGTCATGATGTATCGCTTTCTTTGATACATATCGCAAGTGCTATGTCAAAAGTTTTTATAACTTTGTTTTTATGGGGTTGTGATAATAAATATATACTGTCCTATGTTGAATAAAATTTGTGTACAATTTGTGTAAAGATAATCTAACTATAAATGTCACAATCAGGATATAATAATACCGGCATTTTCATTTTATTCGATGTTACAAGTGGCCAGCCACCTAGTAGGCTATTAAAATACAAAACAAGTAATATCGGTAAAATATAACCTTAAAACTAAATTATGTTATCCTTGGTTTTAAGTAATACTGACAAGGAAAAGTAAAAAAAAATATCAGAAAAAAGTATTTAACGGATTACTGGAATGTGACGTTAGTAATTAAAATAAAAACTGATAAAAACAGGCAAAAAGTATAATAGAAACAGACTGTATATAAGTTTTTTTCGCCGCCCTCATGTTTCGGGACAATAAAACGCTTCTTATCTCCAACACTATGTTTTCGTTTTAAAAACATTTTTCGAGCTGCCATCATTATTAGCTACCGAGCTACACTTTGCCCACATCGCAAACAGCAAAGGAAATACATCCTTACACAAAAGCTTTTAAACACCATAATACCATATACTTAAATTCTTCGTCTTAAACTATTGATTCTTTTTCATTTTATAGGGATTTTGAAATGAATAGATTTCAGGTTTTATCGAGGGGTTTTTTATGGTGTGGGTCGGGATTCGGATCTGGGGTGAATTACGGTTTTATGTGCGATCATTGTCTTTGTATTTATGTATTCTTTGTAAGGAAGAAATAAAAAGGATTATTGTGATGTGGATAGGCTATGATGTTCATTGCTTGAAACATATCTGTACTTTTTTTGATTACGTAGTAAATACTTATTATAGTTATAGTTTCTTTTTAAGCCTACGGTTACATGATTATGGTCTCTGAATAAAAGAGGTTTATAAGCTGTAGGCCATCTAAGGAATTTCTAAAACTAATTATAATTTTCTTTTTGCTCGAACGCGCTCATCCCAGGAAATAAAAATTTATTAGGTATGAGCAATGAGCGAGTATATTTCATAGTCATTGTATTCTAGTCAATACTTCGAGTATATAGAGTGCTTAAAATCCAATACAATATATCATATTACAGTTGACTTGATGTATTCACCGACGATTCCTTTGAAATTAAGTTTCACCTATAATTTAGGAATCAATAATCATTAATGCGTAGCATGCAGACATAAGTTTTAAGTAAATAATTAGCCCAGTAATATGAACTCATCGACACAATTATACCATAACGGCAATGAACACAACGGCAAACTGTGTCATAAAGTATTTGAACAAGTGTAGCCACCTAAAACATGGCACAATTGACATCTGTTTGTGTCCGTGAGCAGCATACGGCGAACAGTTGTTGCTAAAATGTTAAGACAGGTGAACATTACGTACCGTTATTTGTCGCTTGTAAATAGTTCACTAATAAAGTATTTGCGAGTGCAAAATGTGTTTTGTAAATAACTAGATAATATTCTAGAATAACCTATATGTAATTTGCAACATTATATGACAGACCTCTCCGAGAATGCCACGGTATGATGCCGCCTGCACCTAATGGCTGGTTATAACTTCAACATAGCCATCATTCCACCTGAATGGAGGTCGTCGTGTAGATACTTTTTGTATTCAAACGTGATTAACAAGCCTGATGGTAAGCAACACTGAGAGAAAGGAAATGTAGGGGTTAATCCTCACATTTAAATTTGCTATACATAAAAATTTATTGACGGGCCTCGTGGCGTAGTCGGTAGTGTAACCGACTTCCGTGCACGAGGTCGTGGGTTCGATTCCCACTCAGGACAAATATTTGTGTGATGAACACAGATATTTGTCCTGCGTCTGGGTGATTTCTATCTATTATATGTATGTATTTACAAAAAAGTTATATATGTATCATATTCGTAATCTGGTACCCATAGCACAAGCGTTAAGCTTAGTTTCGGACCAGAGGACGTTGTGTGAAATGGTTGTGAATATTTATTTATTTACAGTTGTGTTAATTTTATTAAAACATTACCCTGCACTACACACAAAGATTATCCTGCGTGGGATTGGAAACCACAGCATTAGGCATGAGGAGCCGGTATCTAACCACTTTGATATCTTTGTAGTCTTGTGCAAGGTTAAAAAAATGCAAAATTCTTTCAAATTTCACTCACAAGGAAAATTTAAAATATAATGATAATTATAAAAATAATTATAATAACAAATAAACACAAATATTTAACATAATTTGGGCTTGAAAACAAATCATACATTACATTATTACGGAGCTCAAATACACTGAGATAAAACGAGGCTAATACAAATTGGAACGCCGGAAAAAATCCTATTACTTAACGTTATCAAAGGAAACCGGCACATAACTTTATTATAAGTCTCATAAACTTTATCTGGATTTATGTTTTTGAAGGGGATGGGGTGTTGTCTTAGGACGAGCATCTCAGCTGATGTACAGAAAACAACGCTTGGACATAACACACTGGCTAATATAAAATAAGTTTTTTTAATGACTATTTAACGTGCGGTCTGCTGCTGATAAATATAAATTAATCAATGATTTTTCATGTGGCCTGCATCTGTACAAAGAGAAAAATTCTCATTGGCCCGGAGTTTGGAAATGTGCCCGGCAATAGACGGCAATAGGCTCGCCCCCTATTACGTGGGACTTAAACATAGCTGGCGAACCGTAGGTGTGTAATACACCTCTGCCTACTCCTTCGGGGAATGCAGGCGTGATGCTATATTAATTATTTTATTTTCCATGTGATATTAAACTAGATTGTGCTACATCCTTGTAACCGACTTTAGAATATAAATACACCACTCTACAGTACATTAATTATCGCTGTGTTAAAATATACATTATATCCATTCGGGGACGAGCAGTAGCTTAAATGTTGATTAGTTCAGTAGTTATGGCGTGAAACGTAACGGACAAACAAACTTTCCCATTTACAAAATAAGTAATGATAAGTATAACAATGAAAAAATAGCTTTAAATAATAACTACGCACTAATACCATAGTGTAACGAATACAGTACAGTACATTAAATTTAGAGATGGGCCGAATGTGATTTTAACCGAACACGAACTTCGGCCGAACTTCGGTGTGTGCTTTCTCGGGAGTAACTTGTCGGGTTTTGTGTGTATTTTTTTATGAAAGACAACATCGTAAAACAGTAAGTGTAAGGGTGACACATTATTTCAAATTGTTATATACATTTTAATTTATCTATAATAACTATAGTTTAGTGTACTTACCTACAACTGACCCTGATTAAATTATTCTGGAATATGTGTATTATGTGACTTATTTTACAGCTGTGACAGATTTGATTTCTCTTAATCTTAGTAGAAACCATACCTTTTTCTTATACCAAATGTTCGGCATTTTTTAATTTTTATTCTGCATTAAAAATTTTTTCTTAATTAATTTTTTTTTTTAACTTCGGCCGAATGACTGATTTCGGTAAACACAAAGTGAAAAATGTGAAATCGAAAATAACAGTCAGGAGCAGGATTTGAACCTGCATCTTCTGGATACCGTCCAGATGCTTTACCAATTCAGCAGCTGAGTTCAAGTGAGTTTCTAAACTGAATTACAACGCCATCTATTAGCCAGCTGAATTTTGCAAAGATATATATCCTCTTTACCGTCAAATACTAGAGGCAATCTACCTGACTGAGGTTTATTTAAAACGCATCCATCAACTATGTCACAGAGGTAAGACAAAGTAGAAGATATTACCGATAAAAAAATATAATTGATGAAGACAGGTACTGGATTCAGGGCTGTCAAGTCGACGGGGATGTTTGAGATATCGTGGCTGTGTCAAGGGGTGTGTACTAAATGTTGGAATGGAACTAGATGGACGTTTATTTAATGAGATACAACAAAATATATAAGAAAATAAAAATAAATGGGAAAGCCGGTTTTTAAATTTTGAAATCATTTATCAAAATCTGAAGTAAAACTTGTACAAACTCAAAATCCATGCGTATTAGGGACTGAAGTGAGATTGATAGGTCCTTTTAAAATAAAAAAAGAGCATTTTGTAAACCATAAATAAAGTTTTTTTGGGAATTTACTTCGTCCTTAACTTATAAGGTTTTTAATGACAAAACGTGGCTCCATGCAATTTAAATAATTTCTATATTTTTATTAAATAGCTCGTATATATATATAATAATACTTGAAGAAGAGAAAAGAAAGTTGTGTATTTTTTAATATTGTAAGTATTTTTTTCTTTATTACAGCCCTATCGTATCAGATATACAGGATGTCATGATGTATCGCTTTCTTTGATACATATCGCAAGTGCTATGTCAAAAGTTTTTATAACTTTGTTTTTATGGGGTTGTGATAATAAATATATACTGTCCTATGTTGAATAAAATTTGTGTACAATTTGTGTAAAGATAATCTAACTATAAATGTCACAATCAGGATATAATAATACCGGCATTTTCATTTTATTCGATGTTACAAGTGGCCAGCCACCTAGTAGGCTATTAAAATACAAAACAAGTAATATCGGTAAAATATAACCTTAAAACTAAATTATGTTATCCTTGGTTTTAAGTAATACTGACAAGGAAAAGTAAAAAAAAATATCAGAAAAAAGTATTTAACGGATTACTGGAATGTGACGTTAGTAATTAAAATAAAAACTGATAAAAACAGGCAAAAAGTATAATAGAAACAGACTGTATATAAGTTTTTTTCGCCGCCCTCATGTTTCGGGACAATAAAACGCTTCTTATCTCCAACACTATGTTTTCGTTTTAAAAACATTTTTCGAGCTGCCATCATTATTAGCTACCGAGCTACACTTTGCCCACATCGCAAACAGCAAAGGAAATACATCCTTACACAAAAGCTTTTAAACACCATAATACCATATACTTAAATTCTTCGTCTTAAACTATTGATTCTTTTTCATTTTATAGGGATTTTGAAATGAATAGATTTCAGGTTTTATCGAGGGGTTTTTTATGGTGTGGGTCGGGATTCGGATCTGGGGTGAATTACGGTTTTATGTGCGATCATTGTCTTTGTATTTATGTATTCTTTGTAAGGAAGAAATAAAAAGGATTATTGTGATGTGGATAGGCTATGATGTTCATTGCTTGAAACATATCTGTACTTTTTTTGATTACGTAGTAAATACTTATTATAGTTATAGTTTCTTTTTAAGCCTACGGTTACATGATTATGGTCTCTGAATAAAAGAGGTTTATAAGCTGTAGGCCATCTAAGGAATTTCTAAAACCAATTATAATTTTCTTTTTGCTCGAACGCGCTCATCCCAGGAAATAAAAATTTATTAGGTATGAGCAATGAGCGAGTATATTTCATAGTCATTGTATTCTAGTCAATACTTCGAGTATATAGAGTGCTTAAAATCCAATACAATATATCATATTACAGTTGACTTGATGTATTCACCGACGATTCCTTTGAAATTAAGTTTCACCTATAATTTAGGAATCAATAATCATTAATGCGTAGCATGCAGACATAAGTTTTAAGTAAATAATTAGCCCAGTAATATGAACTCATCGACACAATTATACCATAACGGCAATGAACACAACGGCAAACTGTGTCATAAAGTATTTGAACAAGTGTAGCCACCTAAAACATGGCACAATTGACATCTGTTTGTGTCCGTGAGCAGCATACGGCGAACAGTTGTTGCTAAAATGTTAAGACAGGTGAACATTACGTACCGTTATTTGTCGCTTGTAAATAGTTCACTAATAAAGTATTTGCGAGTGCAAAATGTGTTTTGTAAATAACTAGATAATATTCTAGAATAACCTATATGTAATTTGCAACATTATATGACAGACCTCTCCGAGAATGCCACGGTATGATGCCGCCTGCACCTAATGGCTGGTTATAACTTCAACATAGCCATCATTCCACCTGAATGGAGGTCGTCGTGTAGATACTTTTTGTATTCAAACGTGATTAACAAGCCTGATGGTAAGCAACACTGAGAGAAAGGAAATGTAGGGGTTAATCCTCACATTTAAATTTGCTATACATAAAAATTTATTGACGGGCCTCGTGGCGTAGTCGGTAGTGTAACCGACTTCCGTGCACGAGGTCGTGGGTTCGATTCCCACTCAGGACAAATATTTGTGTGATGAACACAGATATTTGTCCTGCGTCTGGGTGATTTCTATCTATTATATGTATGTATTTACAAAAAAGTTATATATGTATCATATTCGTAATCTGGTACCCATAGCACAAGCGTTAAGCTTAGTTTCGGACCAGAGGACGTTGTGTGAAATGGTTGTGAATATTTATTTATTTACAGTTGTGTTAATTTTATTAAAACATTACCCTGCACTACACACAAAGATTATCCTGCGTGGGATTGGAAACCACAGCATTAGGCATGAGGAGCCGGTATCTAACCACTTTGATATCTTTGTAGTCTTGTGCAAGGTTAAAAAAATGCAAAATTCTTTCAAATTTCACTCACAAGGAAAATTTAAAATATAATGATAATTATAAAAATAATTATAATAACAAATAAACACAAATATTTAACATAATTTGGGCTTGAAAACAAATCATACATTACATTATTACGGAGCTCAAATACACTGAGATAAAACGAGGCTAATACAAATTGGAACGCCGGAAAAAATCCTATTACTTAACGTTATCAAAGGAAACCGGCACATAACTTTATTATAAGTCTCATAAACTTTATCTGGATTTATGTTTTTGAAGGGGATGGGGTGTTGTCTTAGGACGAGCATCTCAGCTGATGTACAGAAAACAACGCTTGGACATAACACACTGGCTAATATAAAATAAGTTTTTTTAATGACTATTTAACGTGCGGTCTGCTGCTGATAAATATAAATTAATCAATGATTTTTCATGTGGCCTGCATCTGTACAAAGAGAAAAATTCTCATTGGCCCGGAGTTTGGAAATGTGCCCGGCAATAGACGGCAATAGGCTCGCCCCCTATTACGTGGGACTTAAACATAGCTGGCGAACCGTAGGTGTGTAATACACCTCTGCCTACTCCTTCGGGGAATGCAGGCGTGATGCTATATTAATTATTTTATTTTCCATGTGATATTAAACTAGATTGTGCTACATCCTTGTAACCGACTTTAGAATATAAATACACCACTCTACAGTACATTAATTATCGCTGTGTTAAAATATACATTATATCCATTCGGGGACGAGCAGTAGCTTAAATGTTGATTAGTTCAGTAGTTATGGCGTGAAACGTAACGGACAAACAAACTTTCCCATTTACAAAATAAGTAATGATAAGTATAACAATGAAAAAATAGCTTTAAATAATAACTACGCACTAATACCATAGTGTAACGAATACAGTACAGTACATTAAATTTAGAGATGGGCCGAATGTGATTTTAACCGAACACGAACTTCGGCCGAACTTCGGTGTGTGCTTTCGCGGGAGTAACTTGTCGGGTTTTGTGTGTATTTTTTTTATGAAAGACAACATCGTAAAACAGTAAGTGTAAGGGTGACACATTATTTCAAATTGTTATATACATTTTAATTTATCTATAATAACTATAGTTTAGTGTACTTACCTACAACTGACCCTTTTTTTTTTTTTTTTTGTTTAGGCGGGAAAAAATGTACCTAACCGCACACCCCGTCGTTCGGGGCAACGAACAGGGTAGTGTGGGGCCCTCACCCACTAAAGAAACCCGCCGTGTGCCGTCTCTCCGCCTTTATTGGCGGGCCACTGGAACTATGTTACATTCCTTCGGTGGTACCTACAACTGACCCTGATTAAATTATTCTGGAATATGTGTATTATGTGACTTATTTTACAGCTGTGACAGATTTGATTTCTCTTAATCTTAATAGAAACCATACCTTTTTCTTATACCAAATGTTCGGCATTTTTTAATTTTTATTCTGCATTAAAAATTTTTTCTTAATTTTTTTTTTTTTTTTTAACTTCGGCCGAATGACTGATTTCGGTTCAAGCCACTGAAATTCGGTTAAACCGAATGTAAAACGAATTTCGGCCCATCCCTAATTAAAAGCTAATTTTTTCTTGCTTCAATACACAATATTTTTCGACTGCACAAATAGCGGGCTGGTGTAGATGCTGACCTATGCCTAGTGTACGATGTGTTCGATTCTCTCGCAAGATATTTTTTTGTGTGATCCACATATGGTGCTTAGTCTGGGTGTACTATATGTCCACTGAATTGTACGTCTATAAAGTCCCCCGCGACACAGGCACTACTTCCAGGTATTGCACAAATTGTTTTCTTTAAAAAAATGCATTTTATTATTTACAGTAAAATGTTAATCAAACACTTCATGTAAATAAAAACCACTTATCTTTTATAACTTAATCACTAATAATAGTTTTATCTATTAACAAATATAAACTGCTTCATAATAACAAATAAAAAACATATACAAAAGAAAACTATTTACTCTGATGTCTACATAAAGTGGTTGGAGATTATTGTAAACATTTGTGTTAATATTGCAACCTTGCTTGTATCAACGTGCAAATAATCTTAAGTCCATATTTGTCTTGCTTCAAGAGTAAAAACTTTAAACTATTCTAGTACTTTAAGTGTTGCGTTACACCGTTTGATCATCATTATCTGGCACCTAATAAGTTCTATACAAACATAAAGATCCCATAGGAACTAGATAAAGAATAGGCCGATGTCCTTCTTTATACTGATAACTGACTGTAAGGCCAAATTTCACTGTTATCTGTTGATTAAGTAATCCCATAAGAAGTAACAAATAAACTCACTTCTACATTTACAATACTGACCAATAAGGTCATACATATGAGCGCACAGCTCATGTGCAGTTGTTTTTAGTCTGTGTGTTCTTTCTGTCCGTCAGTTGTATTTTTGTAGTCCCCGATCATGCAAGGATCAATTCCGAATGCATATTGTGATAAAAAAATAATATTACCTGTGCTAGCTGGTTGTAACAAAACACATATAATATAAGTATATTTCCGAAGCCTGTTTTAAATTTGAATCAAGCAAGAACATGTTTTCTAAACATGTCATAAAGAGTTTTAAGTTTAAGAATATAATTTTCCTTAAACCTAGATCTAGGTTCTAGTGTAGATATAAAAGACTAGCTAAAGCTTTATAATATATTTATACAAATACCGGTTTTACGATTTGTAGATAAAATACACAGAAATACAAACGTTGTGAAGTTTGTATGCAGTAACAGCCTAGGGTAAAAATAATACCTACTATAACAGTGATATCGAGTTCGGTCATCGTTTTGACACAGTAAATACATAAGCTGTGGTTTTGATATCTAACAACTCAGATCTTTTGATGTTTACTAAGAAAAGAGTTGAAGTGATTTAAATCGTGTACAGCAGTGCTCCTGCTGAATAGAAATAGTCACGGGTTGAAATACCACGCAAAATATATATTACATCTCTAATACGCTATGCATATTTTACTTATAATAAACTAGTTAGCACTCACTGCAATTCAACTAACGTTCCACGTGACTCAAGGTCACGTTGCTGCGCACGCAGTCACTCGCCGATTATGTTTTACATCACACCACCAGTCACGTAGTTAGCAGCCAATCTATATCATCCACTACATTTAATTTGTTAGCTCTAGATAGTAAATGCCAAATATATCTGAGGGATAACAGTTAATTCAGGATGTTGTTTGACTTTGATTGAAAGCAAGCTTTGATTTAATGTGCGCGAAAATATTATTATAGCCAGTTGCAATGTTGTTTATGTTGCTAATCCAGTGTTGCCTAGGAAGGATTTGAAGAAGGCATACATTTTAACAAAAGACTAGCGAATAGAAGCTAGCCAACGTTATCATTTAGCATTTGAGTGCAGCGGATAACATTCACGATGGTACAAAATCTAAATAAATGGACGAACGAAGAAATTAAAGTAAAAATTCTACTTTAAGGTCATTGTTAATGTAAACATTGAAGTCATTCAAGTCATGACTGCTACTGTAAAATAATGAGAAATTATGGTGAAGAATCATGGATGACCGAAAGATCGTTCCTTTAAGTTTATATAATGATACATTGGACCAGGATATGGACTAAGGTAAAAGAATCTCAGACGGGACGGTGCCCACAAGAGAAGCATCCACCACTTCAGTTATTGGAGTATACCTAAGCTAATTAGTTTACTTGGTAAGGGCTTCTAGTTAGACTTGGTAACTAATGTCGCTGATGTAGTCTTTCATTCACAAAAATGAAACAAATATTTTCAACACTTTCTTTTTGACAGAATATTTATTTTTGAAAGGCCTCGATTTCAATTAATAACTCTTCAAAACCACGGCGATTTTAACTATCTGATCCCTTAATTCTGCTTCAAAACTTTGCCTTCGAAGCTCGATATTACAAGTAGGAACCTTAGAGGGAACCACCTTGTCTCATCGCGGAACACTTAACAACTTTCTGAAGACTTTTTAAGTTTCTTAATTTCGACAGTCCCCATATCTTTGGGGGCTAAATTGAAATTGTTTTCGCGAAGGCTGTACTGAACACGTTTAATATTTTGGATGCTTTTATAAATAACATAACAATGCTACAAAGTGTAATTCGGTGCGCCTTTTAGTGAAAGTTCACAGGTAATAATATAAGCCTTCAGGTTGCAAGACAAATTTGTAGGACAAAAAAAAGTCTAAAATTAAATCAACAGCTTTTTTTAAGCAGTTTTTTTTTGTATCTACAAAAGCTTTTTTATGACTACGTTGTCCTACTTTTAGCCTAGATACAGATAATCACGGCCTTTCAGCATAGGGCAAGATAGGTATCATATTCATGATACATCATCATACACATCATGATATCGGAGATGAGAATGTGTGAATCTTAGGATATCCGTTTCAGTGACCCCAATCACTAAACTAAAACTATATTTAGTGAAAATATACTAATCAATACACGCCTACATCCTTACGGTATTGTTACTCAATTAAAACACAAATTAACTCTTCATAAAAGTCCAGAAAGACCTTCTGGTACCGTATGTTCGTGTCTCGAATGCATATATTTTTGTAAAGTAATAAGTTACTTCAGGAAGTGTGGAGGCATGCAAGGAATGGCGAATTTGTTGTTTTAGTATTGTAATTTGTAAATGATTAAAGGTTTATGTTTTCGGGTGGGGTTCATTTCATAAGTGGCTACAGTTAATGATTATAACAGTTTAGTTATTGTACGTAACACACTAATTACATATATGATCGATGTATAATTATGTTTTTAATAATGTATTATTATCGTTTACGATACGACAATTTATTCCGTAGTTCGAGGTGTATGCTCAAAAATAAAACTTTTTTATAGAACTTCTTCTATTAGAAAATATTTGAACTGATTTCATGAATCATGATCATTGTCGCAAAGTGTGTCCTGTCTTTGTGCCTTTTTATTGTTTAACTATGAACAGTTGCCAAATATGTTAACATATTATTATTTTTAATGTTTAAACACTTGCCATGCTCTGCTTCTAACTAGAATGTTCAAAATAATTTATTATATTTTGTGCATTTTTAATTCTTTAGAGAGAATCGCCAAGGTCCTTGAAGACGTTAGTTATGTCATCTATTTCATAGACTTTATGTATCTTCTGATAGATATTCTGAGGGTTATTTACTTAGTATACGTACATAATATTAACATTCAGTTTTATTTCATAGTTGGAAAGTTCTAAGTTATGCCTCACACGAGCACTTACTTCGCATGAGTTTATAGTTTTAATTTATTCGTTGCTAACACGCGGACTTTTATGGCAGTGTAGTTGACACACCGTTTTATGGCGATTGTAGAAGTTATAAAGGGACATTACTCAAAAGATACAGGCGGGAAAATTTCACATAATTTTAAATGTAAAAGGCACAGAGGAGGTTGCGTCACATCGCCAGTAGATATTTCGGAATTATGCTTCGAAGTCAGGAATATGTGTGATCAGTTTTCTGCTGACTAGACTGAAAACGCGTTAGTAGTTTTCATTATAACGCCCTTTATTATTACTGTCTATGTATGTGAAACCGACTCTTAATGTGTGTGATACTTTCACGGCTGTAATCCTGAACAGATTTCGTTTAAATTTTGCAGAGCCTGAGCCACGTTGGATTTTAAGAAAAATAGCCAACAGTATCCACAACTTTTCTTTCTTTATAACCGGTATTTTCATAATCATTTAAAACCAAGGCAGTACCTACCTGTAAGGTCTAACAACAATTAAAGACCTTCACTAGGTAAGGGTGTATGTCATGTAATTTTTTTATGAGTAATGGGTTAGTATTTCCCTAGAAGCATTCAAATAATCACGTTCAATAGATGGGAATGCATTTTTATACTGGATATAGTATCTATGTATGCACAGTATATGCAAACAGATAAAAAGTCTACACGTGTACACCAACGCCATAGTTATCACGATTCACTATTAATAACTTTGTTTACGTCCGTCTGTACGCTGCAAATGCGCCCGTTTCAAACATGGCGCATTTTATACAGGGTTGCCAGGTGTAATTAGCAAAAATACCGAAATATCACTAACACGGTTCATGTACCTTCATAATATTGTACAATACTTTAATTGTGCTATCATACTGAATACCTCCTTCGAACACAAACGTACAATAATGTTTAGTTCATTTTTCAATTAATTGACGAGCCTATCACGCCGGTATTAAACAATCATTACCGCCTTTTATAAAAAGAATAGCCTCATTAGATAATTCATGCTATCATGGCAGTTTAGTTGAAGTGGAACAGGTCAACCGTACACCATCCATCATCATCATCAGCCTTTCAACGTGCACTGCTGGACATAGGCCTCCCCAAGAGAACGCCATAACGAGCGGTCCTGTGCCGACCGCATCCAACGGCTACCCGCGGCTTTGACAAGATCGTCTGTCCATCTGGTAGGGGGCCGTACACCGCATGACTGAAATATCACACTCATGGCATGATATCATAGCGAAAAGGTAACAAAAAACAATTTTGATACTTTTATTACAAAATGGATTTGTCTCGCAATAGTTTAAATGTTCGTATATTTATCCGCACGCTGTAGTGTCGCGTAGCTCGGAATAAATTTCATAGATTTTTTTTCAGTTGCACAAACTGAAGTTTGTGGTTGCAGTTCGACTTGAGCTTGTACCTTAAGAGTGATGTCTCAACCAGAGCAAAACATATCTCACATACACCACCAGTTTCAAGTACTACTTACTCCCTTGAGCCAATCTAAGCATTAAAATACCATAGACTTGTTTACAAAACATATAAATTACCGATGATTTGTAAATGATATTTATCTATACGAAAGTATCTTGGCAAGACATTCAGTTTACAATGTATGTGCCAATATTATCAAATGATTCGATGGCTACACCTTATCGGTAGCATAAGCAGTAAATATTTGCACACACTAACCGGCTTCTAAATATATACCTATCTAGTGTTTGCGTTGCTTTATTTTAGTCTTAGGGGCGAGATTTTCTACGATAAGTCACACAGGTCCAACAGCCAATACGGGTGTAGAGACGGCACGTGCGCGGGTTTATCTAGTGGGTACCCACACTAATTTGTTCAATCCCCCGAACGACGGGGTATGCGGTTATGTATATTTTTTTTGCCTTAGTAAAAAATTATTTTCAGACATGGCTGGTGGTAGGTTTCATTGCAGGTTCAAGGTCTCTGTTAGAAAGAAAACATCACAGAGACTCTCCATTCGAGATAAAAAATACCGTGTCCTCTGTACTCTGGACTCCCGACTGATGGGTTATGTACATATACCTTGATGGTAAGACTTAAAGGTGGAGTTGAAAAGAAGGTGGGGGTTTGGGATATCTTTATACAAATATATTTCTTTGAATAGTCCTTATGACACTATAAAAAGGATTTTGAAAACAAAATATAACATTGTTTCTTTCCGCTAGCGAGGTTGCTATCACGAACAAGCGAGATATGGCTGCGTGCATCGATAGGGTGGCCACATACTGTTAAGCATTAGCGGGAAATAAATCGCTGACGCTTATCGCCTTATCGTATGAATATCAGATTGTTTCGAATATACTAGAATTTTTTTCCAGATCACATACGTTTAATTAGATATTAATATTATATAGTTTGAATTTAATGCTTATTTCGCATACATCTTTCTATAAAATATTGTATTCCCTTCTAGTTACAAGCACAAAAATCATTAGATCGATGATGTCCATTAACTATTTAATTGCGACTTCAGTTTAGTAGCATTTATATCGATAATAGCCCATCAAAACATTAATAAATGAAAATATCTGTTTTGTGTAAATATTTTCCGAGCCCATTTAATATTAATGACAATGGCTAATAAATGTTTTATAAGCATCTATTAAATGTTTATTGAATAATTAAATTTCAATTAAGACTCATAATAGCGACTTGATCGATACGTACTAGTTAATAATAGTTATTGTTTTATAGTTGCTTATTAAAGCGACAAAATTATCGGATTTAGCTTGTATTAAGATAGAGAGAAGAGAGAGTCTATGTATGTAATATATAAAATATATATTCACACCAATTTAAGGGTTCTTTACTGAACAGCAGAAAGATGCTGTATGGACAAACTCTCGTTGAAATATGGCCATTGAATAACGAAGCATTAATCGCTAATGACTGTCAATATACTCGCAGCCCATGAAGCGCATAATATCAAAACACGTGGTTGTTTATTAATAAGCCCTGCGCAGGCGCAGCGCGTGTAATGATGTAACTGCGTAACTACGTTTATTATTGATTTTATACTGTTACTATCGATAAGGTTACCACGCGAGCTAAACAGGTGGTAACTTGTCACTTAAACAGTGTTAAACGACACATTACTTATGGAATTAGCAGAGATACATCCCATACTTTTTTGATTGTAAAACTGTTAAGGTTACAGCGGATTTGTCTGTCTTTAACACCTATCTATCCTTATCTTCACTAATATTATAAATATGTGATTGAGTTTCTTTGTTGCTTGTCTATGCCGTAATTACTTAAGCGATTATCATGAAATTTGGCACATTTATAGTGTAGAGAATTATACAGATTTTTATCCAGTAAAAATCAAAGCGTATGACCATTTTTGTGTAGATGATGACGTACATATGTATGTATATTACAGATGTTTATTTATGGTTTTAAGTTATTTATTCCGGATTTATGAAGCAAATATTACATTTCTGTGTTCCTAGAACGGCAATCATTCGCTTATAATATATACTCCCGCTTAATTGTTATGATATTAGTATATAATGTTCAGTTCTGCCTTAAGAACCAGCCTTACAAGATCTTCTTGTGCTGTAAGTTATTTCTTTAAGAAAACTAATTAGTACTAAGATAATAACTTCGAGACGAATGGGCAATATACTGTTCACTACGTTCCAAAAGTGGGTGAGCAATTTTAATATAATACTTTCGTAAAACCTTAAACGATATATAGAACTTGATGCGTCTGTATGCATATATTGTAGGATTAACAATGATCTACAGACCATCATTTCAGTCACGATGTCCAGTATCAACATACACTAGCTTGGTACACAAGAGATAGTCTACGAGTGTATGCTCAAACAAGTGCGGTCTCTGTTACCTTAATTTCAAATGGGATGGGTCAGTATTTTTACACAACCTGATACAGATTATGCGCAGGACCTTTACGTGATTTCCGAGACACGAAGTGAAACACCACCAACGTCCTACCTCCGATATGCTATTGAGAATTTCTTAACACAAAAACCCATAAACTTTTGTTATACGAACTAGGATAATACCCGAGACCTCACAATCCGCTACCGCAAGACCGATGAGATATTATTTTAGCAATTTGTATGTAAAATACGATAGATGATGTGAGAGACAAACTAACAGACAATTAACGATGTGATAACGATTTCTGTAAAAATTATCAAATTACTAGGAGTCTTGTCCGCGGTAGCTTAACAGTAAAGCATTTTAAATAGAATACTTAAGCCACATGATCGACCTCGTTATCACCTCGTGGCGTAGTCTGTAGTGTAACGAGGTCGTGGGTTCGATTCCCGCTCAGGGCAAATATTAGTGTGATGAACACAGACATTTGTACTGCGTCTGGGTGGTTTCTATCTATTATTGTATGTATTTAAAAAAAAAAAGGATATATAATATGTATGATATCCGTAATCTGGTACCCATAGCACAAGCGTTAAGCTTAGTTTGGAACCAGAGGACGATGTGTGAAATGTCCGTGAATATTTATTTATTTATATTTATTAATGACTGACTCCCGCCCGTGGTAATCTATTAGATTTTAATAATATTAAATTTATTCTCGCAAATGCAAGTGATATGGCGTCTATAATCAAGGCTTAACTATCAGCCAAACAGAGATATGTCCATGTAAGTACTAGTTTGTCACTCTATTAGAAAAAGAAAAGAAATATTAAAACCTAACTTTTAACATGACCTAATTA
Organism: Leucoma salicis; assembly: GCA_948253155.1. Lineage (NCBI taxonomy): Eukaryota > Metazoa > Arthropoda > Insecta > Lepidoptera > Erebidae > Leucoma > Leucoma salicis. The sequence continues at coordinate 1,776,664 of OX411820.1, read as the reverse complement.
ACTGATAACATAAAGTAATAAAAAATGCATTACGTTAAAGTAAATTGCGGTTAGCGGTTGTGTATTCATAATAAATGTACATTTAATTCCTAGAACCACAGCTGCTTGCCGGCTAGATACGAATAAAAATATTAATTTTATAGAGCAACGACTGTTATATTAAATACATGTGCTTATTGCGTGTAAGGCTGTCTTTCTACTGGTGCTGTTGAGCGCTTCAGAGACCTTCGGACTATTACAGAGGTCTAAAACAGTCCGAATCAGTATTCAAGCAAAATTGCATTTTATTGGTACACTATATTAGGAGGCAGTTAAATGCTGATCTGGCAGGAACGCACTTGCCCAGAGTAACTGAAGTCCTAATTATGTGTCATAGGTTACCAGCATTTTTTACAACGACATCATTGGGCACGAATCATAACTATTATCAAACTGTAACAGAGCTGTGTCTGTACATTTAAGATATTTGACATAAGTAAAACCGCACAGCCTAGTCTTAGAACTAGATGGAGAGTCCAGCATACTGTCCCAAAGCTATTTGAAAGTCTCTGTTTTAGTCCAGGCCCTCCTGATGACCTTGTTTAATACGATAGTTTCGAGGTCATCCACGGAGACCTTCACAAACCTTGTCTTACAACGGTTGCCGTGGTGAAAATGTGTGTTGGTAATTAGTAGGTATTTGCCTTGATTACTCATGTTTTAGTTTAAATAGTCAGCATTTGAAGGTACTATTAACCAACAATTGTCTAGGTAACCGGGTGTACCAAATCAAACGCATTTACATTGAATAGTTTAGTAATGTATGTGGTTGACATCCTTCTAAATAATTTAAATATTTTAGTCGTTCAAGATTAATAAATGTTATTGAAAAGCAAGGCCTGTTGGGCCTTACCATTGAAGTAATGTAACATAGTTCCCGTGGCCCGCCAGTAAAGGCCGAGAGACGGCACACGGCGGGTTTATTTAGTGGGTGAGGGCCCCACACTAGCCTGTTCGTTGCTCCGAACGTCGGGGTGTGCGGAAAGGAACATTTTTTCCCGCCTTAACAAAAAAAAAGGCTAAGGAGTAATATCGCAGAGGACACGAAGCACAGTCCGACTCAACAATCACATATATATATGTGGATTACCTTCATCAAGAATTATCCTTTGCGATAAGGTCGCCCACGATTCTCGGTTACGAGAGTTTTATGACTTTAGAATGTCATAATTACTTGGTAAAAGGAACAGGACTCCAATTGAAACTATAAACTTCTGGAAATCAGTAGTGATCTTTCAAATTTCACAATATTTAACCAAATTCTCAGTAATCACAAACCTGCTGAACCTACACAAACAAAAGCGTGATATTGTTGTGGTTCTAGAATATAAACAAGTATGACTAACAATACAAAATGGTAATATATATGGTAATAGATATAATATGATCGCGTGTACAGTAATAATTAAAACACTGTTGTTTTTATTTAATGAATATGTGGAATATAACTTGGCAACACCAGCTTATTTAAATTTGTATTTTTGTTTACGTTCAGACAATTTCCGTTCTTAAATGAAAACCCTAAATCGCGGGGAATTTGTATAATTCGTTAAGCATATTAATTTGACTTAAATTTTTGCTAGGAAAAACCACTGTCTGTTATTTTAAGTGTATTTATATTTAATAGGTATTATGGTCGCAGTACTCTTGTATTTTAATAGTGCACACTAGATAGTGTTAAGCCATAATGCTAACGTAAATTAGTAAGCCATAAATATAATTCTTAATTTATATCAACTGTGATTAAAATATAATTATTAATACGTATTCTGAGGCCTCTGGGTTTATCTTCTTATACCCAAGGAATTACCAACAAGTATGTATGTTTGTACCAGACAGTAATAAAAAAAACAAAAGAGTAACAATTAAAGAACGCCAAAATAAAATGTGGTGGGCAAGTTACAACATGGAATACCGTGTGGTATTTAAAGAATCGCAGGCACACTTCTGTCAGGGGAAGTAGGCCTCTTCCAGCCAGTCACAGGACCATCGTGATTTGTCACATAAGACATAAGCCGTAGAAACTATAGACACAATTTTTATTATAGAGGTCAAAAATCTTTTGCACATAATATACTTACCTATTTTTTACACTACGAGAGTGTCAAAGAAATACACGGCTCGTCTGGTAGGTAAGCAGTTACCGAAGCCCAACACCAAAGGCATCCCTCACGCAGTTCCAACCCCAAGACAAGGGAAGGATGAGGTGACAGTAAGGACTATAAGGAGGGACTGAGGAAGAAGGTTTGACTTTACCCTCGCTCACCATACGAATCACAAAAATAGGCGTTTCTACTAGCTGATCTTTTGTGAGAGGGTGGTGCTTTTCTGGTCCATTCGTGCTGGTAGAAGCAATATAATTCAATATTGATACTTGGTAAGGGACAAATTATTAAAAGTACCTACTTCACGGTTTCCAACTCACCTTTACTTTTTAATATGCTGTCTAATTAAATGTTACGTTAAAAATTATATGAGTATAACTGGGCTTTAAAATGGAAAATTACTTAAACTACCAACAGCTGGCGTTATAAAAGCTATAATTTGTTCAAAGTGAGCATTTAGAAAGTTGCTAGGCAATGCTAGTAATTGCACTTACTTCGCGTTTTGTCTAATAGTTTGCTTGTATTTGTCGACTCATGCTCCGTTCCAGAAAAACCTAACCAAAATGTAATGAACGAAATAATGATATAGTTAACCCACAGAAAAGAATGGTTATGATTTGATTACTTTACAAAAAGTTCACAAGAGTAAGAAGTAATCTTATCATTTTGTTTTAGTGTTTTACGACTATCTACTTTAGTAAAATGGTAGTCAAAATAGTAAAAGATTCTTTCGGGTGCTATATGAACCCGCAACTTTTAGAAAATCAGTTCCAAATGCAACCACTACGCCACCGCAAATAGTACTCATAGTGCATTTGGAAAAGCTTTCACCCAATTTACTCAACAAAGAATTGATGATGATGACCGCGAAGATATTTACGTATTCAGAAAAAACGATGTAAATTTTCATCTCAATACTGAGGCACGATTTTTTATAACAGTACAGCACTATAACGTGTTTATAATTACGAGACAATGTAGGTCACGTGACAAACAAATACGACAATGAGATGAATTGTCCGTGAACTTGGAGATGGTCGTAAAAGTGGCTTATTTGAGACACATTGTTTATATGAACTTAATCATATAATAATATAATAAAATCATGATTTAAAAGGGCACAGGAATTAATTATATATGTGTTAATTGTTAAAAAAACACTTTGTAACTAATTAAAAATTATTTCTCTGGCATCCTCATATACTGGCTAATTGCTCTAATTGTAGGTAAATGATTTAACGATACGTCAGGTAACCAATAAACTTTAAAGATAATAACATGAATACAAAGAATATTGTTGTAAAGTTTTTTGACGTGATAACGCCTTATAAATCGATGAACGCCGGCTGGACGCACGAAAAAGTGACACGTTCCAAAAAATGTATGGCAACCAATGCATTGTTTGTGAAACTCTTAGAAAACATATATGACGTTATCACGTAAAATTCTCGTCCGTAAACCGACTTTACAAGCAACCATAGTGTTTTTTAGAGATAAGCGCATTCAAATAAACAAAATTAACAATTCAGTTGTTTATTATATTTGCTAAACTCTGGTTATAAGCGATGTAGCGTAATGTGCATATATTAATCATATAATATAACCTATAGGCTTCCTAGATAAATATGCTATAAAATATAAAAGTAATTTTATAAATGCCAGAAGTGTTTTAAGAGATTAGTGCGTTCAAACAAACAAAATTCAGTTTTTTAGATTTGCGTTTTATCTATTCTTATAGTAATTTACACTCAATGTTTAATTTTTTTTTTTGTTTCGGGTGATGAATTATTATTTAAGAGTTATACTTTACTGTGTTACGGAATCATACAAAACAGGTCAAAAAACAGAAATAAATTCGCTAACAATAAACTAGAGAGCGACATCAATGACAAAAGATTACTAGCCATTAAATTATAGCCGGGCAATCTATGGTTCCCATGTGCATATGCGATGGCAGGCCCGTTAATATACCATGGTGTAGAATTACGTCTACACATAAAATTACTGTTCGCTACCAACATTTTGTTCTCATGTGACGTTTTGTTACGCTTGCTGTAAAAATTGCTCGTATAAGTGAATGTACTGTACAATACACTAAGAAAGTAAGTTAAAACTAAAACCTGAGGTATATGGACATATGTTTGAAATGCGCCAATGAAGTCCTGTCTCTTGATGCCCAATAAGGTGCCTTCTTCTTAAAGGCTTGACTTTGAACCTGACAAGATTTACATTCCAACATTTTCATATTTTTATTACGAGTATGTATTTGTTATATAAGTAAAAGCCGTTAATGTTTTAAACTACTGTCAAGGAAAGTGCTTAGATTTTAGAAAAAGATAGCCAATTCTATTCGCACTTGAAGGTAGTGATTTATCTTCATAGCTTGGCTTTTCTCCCACGTAATATAAAGTCCATATGACCGGTGGTTACTACTTGCTATCTGGGTCTACTAGCTGGGTCGTAGTTCGTCCACCACACCATAACAAAAAACTACAGCATAAACTATTAAAGCAAACCTTTAATTCAAGTAATACTATAAAAATAACTCATTCGAAAAGAAAATAATAACCAATTTATATATAAAACACTACTCAGCCAAATCAATTTGTTGATCTATAAATATAAAAGAAACGCGAAGTATAACATGAAACGTTATAATTCAAAATTCAATACATTCTTATCTTCTGAGATGTAGAGACATAACTCGAGAGCAACGTACGGACAAAAGGAAAAAAGGGTTTTGTAATAAAGAAATCATAGTCTTATACGTTTTGTTGAAGCGAGCGTATTGTTTGTAGTATAAACGAGGAAAAATATTACGGAGTTAAGAAATCTTCTGTGAATAATCTTGCGAATGAACGGCTATTCATTTTTTTTTTAAAGACAACTGCCTTGTCTTTGAAATAATCCTTGAATCGGATTTTAAACATAAAATTTAACGAACACAAGGTACATTAGACTCAGAACTACCATTTGTGTGATCCATAAAGCGTTGTCCTGTCTAGGAATCGAAGCCACAATACTCTGCACGTGATACAGGTAACTTAACTACAACGACAGCTATGGATTAAAGTATTTTGAATGAAGTTTTAGAAAACGTGGTTTCGTTTACACCTGCAATATATTTCTTTTTAATTTTTTTTTTAGGATACATAAATTATGATTATTATCCAGCCATTTAAAATTTACGTCAAAGTAACAACACTATCATTAGATACAGTTAATATAAAATAGGCTATTTATTAATAATTTAGTTCTCTTATGAATCTTCTAACAGGGGTACAAATTATTTCCCTGTGAGTAATCTTCATCCCTCAGAGCTAACAACACGACATCACAGAAAATTAGATTCATCATTCAAACAAATTTCTCATTAAAGTAGCTTTGAGTGCTAAACAGTTGGTCAGTGTGTATCAGAGTTAATTCTAATCTTAACTTTAGCCTTGCAGCTAAAGATGAAAGTTACGTATTACGTTCAGTACACTTACGAAAAGGCCTGTTTTCTTTTCGTACTTACTTTCCTTATTCAGAGAGCTGGTTCGGAAATAGGAGACATTACCGAGTCAATAGACTCAGGAACGAACAGTCAATAAGCTCTCCGCTTTTGAGCCGATCTCGTTTTAGCTAACTTCTGGCTTACGACGTGATAGGAATCTTTAATGCAACATTTTGTAAACTATTCGCCATGATTGCATTTGTTTAATCAACTGATTTCATAGACGGTATAGTGGTTTAGATGCCAACCTAATATTCCAAATGTAAAAAACCCACAAAGCTGTCTAAAGCTGTGCTAAAGACAACTTTTTATGTGATCCACAAATAGGTTCTGAATTTAAGCGTACATTGTGCCCATAAATGAAAGTTTGTTAAGTCTCCCATGATACCGAAAATGTTTCCCAATGCAGGTTTATAAAAATCGTAACTATCTTGTTTTAAGGAAGACATTATTTCATATTTCAAGACTTTCACATTATCTGGAAGTCATCAGTGGAAACTGAGTAATGGGTTAGTAATTTAAAGATACAAGGGACTGTTACAACTAGAGGAGTGATAGTGTTAAGCTAGCTATACTTTATATTATATCATATCTAGTTGAAAATTTTCATCAATCATCATGATACTTACTATCAATACTACTATACTGTCAATATTCACATAAAACCTTTGTTTGAACCGTTGGATTACACACCAAGACCTTAATAAGAATCGCATTAAATCCGTTTAATAGTTTTTGAGTTTATTACGTAGAGACAGACTGACAATCACGGCCGACACAGAGGATTTTAGTTTCTAATATTTAATAGATGAAAAAACAACAGAACCCAAGGGTTTAAAAAGGTTTTAATTAACTATACTTCGGCCGTGTGGGGCCGGCACCAAGAATAGCTCCACCCCTTCTCTTCCTATGGGAGTCGTAAAAGCCGACTAAGGGATTACCGGGGGACCGGGCAGCAGCGTTCCCCTGTGTACTAAAACATCCACTGCGATCGCCAACCCGCTGGCCAAGCGTGGCGATTATGGTAAAACCCCCATTTTGGAGAGGCCTATGTCCAGCAGTGGACGATAAAAGGCTGATGGATGGATGGATGGAACTATACTTAGCATTACTAGCATATTTACTTTTTCCTATGACTGCAACATAATAAGACTGATATATTTGTATACCTTTCCAAATTTGTTCAAATAAATAAACATGAGAGAGATTCAATGAATAAATAACGTAGGCATGTAGGGGTCCAATAAAATGGCAGTCTGTGTAACCTAAATATATAATAAGACGGAACCATTTACGAAAATGTGATCTCTTAGCCAAAGATTAAGGTGACCAAAAGGTTGTTACAGTAAACATGTCGGGCTAGGCTCTCTAAAATGTAACATTGAGCGCCTGACATAGAGGTATTCCCTAAGCAATTATAGCGAGTAGGACAACGGTACAGGGACATCGAATCTATTAAGTGTTCCATAGAGGTATGTTCAAGTTTTTTTTTTAAGGAAGCCATTATAAGGAAGTCAAAAACACATACGAATCACCTGATGATAAGCGCGTAACATATTAGTCTATACTATAGATATACTTGACGCTAGCACTACCAGATCCATTTGTGCGCCAACCCAAAGGAAATGGATAGAAAATAGAGAAGAAGGGTGATCGTGAATGAAGAGAATATATAAACCTCCGGTGCTCTCTCCCAATAAAACACACCAGTAGGAATACCTACCATTACTATATGCCAAAATTCTAAGAGAAGGTGGTAGTTTCTTAGAGGAGCCCTATTCATGGTAAAGCATGGCTCTACCACCAGGACTTAAAGAATCTAATTAAACGAAAATTCCTGTCATACGAAAATCTGGGCGGAAAACTAATAGAATAAGTTGTAACAAGTGGCTTAAGGGCTGATAATAAACATAGAGAAGGTTCGAGAAAAACACGCGAAGAATAAGGTTCTGAATCAAACCAAAGTTTTGGGGGTAAGATTTGGAGTAAATGAAATTAGTTGGGAACTTGTAATGCCTCGTGATTGGCTTCTTAGTTTTCCGATCTCAATTATAAGTTTTTATACTTGTAATATGTTTGGTGAAACATCTGTAGTAAATCTAATTTTGTGTATTTGGGTCATAAATATACAACATACGTACACTTTTCGCACTCGTGTCAAAGAGACGTGACCGGTGACTAACACATCGCCACCATTCGCACGATGGTTAGGTACTTATAAAGAATTTATCACTTTAATTAGTTTGTAATTTCAAATCACCTTCCCAAATACACAGGTTTAAAGTTTCAGTTGCCTTATGCATAGAAGCTCCTATTCGAAAACAAGTTGTCACGGATATGAACGTGTTGTAACTTGTTCATAACATTCCTTAAAGCAGTAAGTAAATGATTTTTTTATTGTCCCATTATATGGATTTAACTGCCTCGGTGACGTAGCGGTAGTGTATGCGACTGCTAATCATGAGGTCTCGGGTTCGATCCCCGGGTCAGGCAATGCTATTGAGCATTTTCCTAAAAAGAAAAATTCTCAGTAGCAGCCCGGAGTTTGGAAATGTGCCCGGTAGACGTCAATAGGCTCGCCCCTATTACGTGGGACTTAAACATAGCTGGCGAGTCGTGGGTGTGTAATACACCTCTGCCTACCCCTTCGGGGAATACAGGCGTGATGCTATGTTTGTTGTGTTATGTTTTGGATTTATATGGCTTATCGAGTTAAAACGTAAAAAAGTACGAAAGATGTAAACATCGACAAAATTGAAAAAAAAAACATCAATAAAATACAAGGTTACGTTGTATAATTTACGTAATATAAAACATGAAACTATTTACATTCTCTATATCTAATCTCCATATTTCTATCAGGCTGCGTAACAAATAAATGTCAAAACTATTGGACATTTCCAGCTGTTACACTGAAAGTCAGACAGAAGCTACATACAGTTGCAAATTCATATCACGCTATTCCTTGTGCCAAAGTTAGTCCCTTGAGGCACTCCGTTGGCGGGCCAGAATCTTGGAACTGGCTTGGTGCACAGATGCATGTTATAAAACCCTCTGTATCCCCAATCAATTATACTGTTAAAGATACATCTATTCTATTCTTGAAGAGGTAAAAGGCATTTGGGAGTAAAATTGTAATACACGATGGCACCCAAAAAATATTTAAAACTTGTTTAGAGATATTTGTATCATAAAGAAATCGATCCAACATATAGCACAAAGGAATACCGACATAGGTAAGTAGTAAGCGCTATTTGTATTAAATCTGAGCACCAAGCTAGGACTCCAACAACCACTTAGAACGGGGACCACAATCCACTAACAGCACTGTAGTATTGTATTAATAATTATAAGTACAAAAATATGTTCATAAATAGAAATACGTTTCAAGAGCCCTTTATTTTTAAAAGCTAAATGTATTCGTAAAGCATAAACATTGTACTTAAAACAACAAAAGCCATTGAAAACATTTTGATAAAATAGTTACACATATAAATTAACTTGAAATAACTGAACGACCTAAACGTTATTTCAATTGGAAATCAACAACCCTGTTGTCCAAACCGCAGATGCAAGTTCACGTTAGGGGTGCCAAAACTTAAATTTATATCAGTATTTTTATTGAAAAAGTCATCCACACAAATCACAAACAGATTCTGAGACTGGAAAAAATATCCATTTTTAAAGAATTCATTTTAAGAGCGGAATTACTAGGACTTACACCAATAAGTCATTTAATGGGCAATCTAATATAATATCTAAGTTTCAATGGTCGGTATGTAATACATATTTATTTTTACTGTAATTTTATAGACATTCAGGTCCACTCATATTTTTTTAATCAAAACGCGTAAATAATTGTTCGAAAATATCATATTCAAATATATATATATATATATTTCAATAGACGCTATTTTGCTTAACACCAAGTCACAATAAGCGACAGTTGCCAACCCTATTCAACACAGAACTATATCAATAGAATTGTTGTTTGGTATTGAACTTTTTTTATTTACAGCGAACCAAGTGGTTAAGTTTTCTATGTAGTGAATGTACGAATTTCTCGCGCACATGCGCTTAATAAAAATTGTACGCTGTTCCAAAATAAACTGCACAATACTAATTTCATATTTTTGTGAGCGGATCCAACTGTATAAGTGCCGAGCACTGCGAATTCAATTCCATTCGATTTTTCTATGCGTTTCCTATCACCCCATTCAGTTCCACAGATAACTATAGCTGTAATCGTTGAATAAAGAACCCAAATATATGGTGTCCAAAAACCTGTGTTGCTTTTGCCTGTGTTTTTTCTGTTTGCTTCAAGTCTTGTAACTTGCCTTGCGTGGGAGGTATCTTATAAATTACTATAAAAATTATAAGTGAATAATATTTAACTGAGTCTGATGGTAAAACTTTGTTGATTTCAGCATGACTGGCTCTTTTGATCTGGTAAGACGTAGAATCACTCATTCAGTAAATATTGGTGGTGTACCTACCGTCCCTCTTCATCCAGTCTCTGATGACCTCTCTCTACAGCTCATTGCATATTATGCATCTCTTCTACCTAAACACGTAACTAAATAATAAAAGTCCACTAGGCTAAGCAAGCCTTCGTGGTTGAGCAATGCCTTAAGTTTGTGAGTCACGTAAGGTTCTAGTTGAAAACCAGAATCTGGTGTATCAGCTGTCCAGTACGTTCAGCAGTAAAATCCATTGGGTGCAGCCGTTGTTAAACTCAAAAGATTTATGTGTAAAATGGAATGTAGTTTCATTTTATTTTATGTGTAACATGCAAATTCATTTTTTCGTGTTAACTCTTATGATTCTTTTTGGTGTTTAAGATTAAGCTATTTACGAAAAACATCACACTTATAGAATGTTGTTGTGTGTAATTGTTTCTGTTGTATTTCAATAAAGATTTCTTCCAATAGTTTTTCTATTAAACGCAGTTTTATAACTCAAGAAACGCGATCTGTAGAGTCTCCTCGAGACGGGTCGAATGTGCAGACAAAATGCATCTAAAGAGCATTGTTTACTCACGAGAGCGCCTCGTCTGCTCCGTTCGTGAAGTAGCCAGAATAAATATTGTTCATGTATTAACGGAGTCTTGTAACAGCTACTCTGTTTTCCTTCCAATTTATAAGTAAATTTAAACGTAATAAAATCGGAATAAATTATTATTTAATAGCCAAAGAAGAAAATCTGTTTTTGTCTGGATAGTTGTGGTAGGGAAGAGCAAAATCGGTTTTGTAAGAAAATTTTGCAAGAGCAAGTCCATATTTACACTCGTAAGACCAAAGTCAGTACTGAGAATGCAAGACGAGTAAGAACAAGATATGCCTTTATTGTAACCGTGGTTGGTGTTGCTGTTCATAAAGCGATCACAGCTTATGTGAGGCTTTTATTCTGTTAAATTTTCCTGACTTTACAGATAAACGCGTTTTTTCTCACGCAGAATTCGAATCCGAGATACCGCAAAAACAAGATACTACATAAATAAATAACCGTTTCCCGCGAATATTTTAGTGACATTTTCCCTAAGCTATCAATAAGAGACATATTACATTATGCAACCAACGCGTTCCGAAGTTTATTTGTTTTTTTCTAACCGACTTTACAGCTCCAGCTACCCTCTAAATAATAAAAAGCGTGAAGTCACCTCCACATAAAAATTCCCTTTTCCGTCCGTCTATTTGCAATTTTATCTGTCATCTAAGGGGGAGGCTGTAAAAAACTTTGAATGAAAACGGCAGACTCGCTGCCATATTTCGCTCAGCTTTCATCATAAATCGTCAGCGTTGGATCTCATCTGCATATCTCGGAGATTCTGTTTGTATCTCTGAAGTGGCTGTACAACTGTCTTATCTATTAAAAACTTTAAACGGTAGGGTTAGCTCGTGACTTTCCAAACAACTTCAAAAGTGGTTCGCAATTCGTTGTATATAATTTTGACTACTCAGATAGCGTAATGGTTAAGATATAAACCTTCAGTGGAGTGTCGTGGATCCGATTCCCACAGAGGACGATTACTTAGGAAAACATCGTGAGAAATTCCTAAGAGCTTTTTTTTAACCTGCACTAGGGGATAATAACCAAAAAATTACCACAAATAATTTGTACTTTAAAAAGTAGCGGAGCATGTCAAATGCTAAAAAATATAGATCATAAATATTTAAAAAATCGCGCCATCAAATAGTATAAATTTTAAATGCAAAATTAAACTTACTATATTGGATTCATGCATGTAAATGCGTTCCGATAGATGGCGTTGGTCGTAAAGACAAATGTGATGAGAAAATTGGGATGACCAAATAGGTCTGTACGATAGCTCAGTGGCTTAGAGCACTTCCCCGGATTGGAAAAGACGCGGGTTCGATTCCCGCTCGTACAAAAAATCTCATTTTCCCTATTCACAAACTTGTTGTAAGTACTTTAAAAAGTAGGGGGACATGTCAAATGCTAAAAAATATAGATCAGAAACCAAAAAATACCTAGACTCAGAACACAGCTCAGGGTCGGTACGGTACCTGTACCTGAACGTCATATTCTCAAGAGTTTTTGAACTATGGTCACTATGGTCCTCTGTAAGGTTTGAGTCTCATCTGATCATGGGAGATATAAACTTACCCCATAGTCCAGCACACTGGTCTTGCGTTTTAAGAGCAGTAAAAGCGCCTTTTGGCATGGTAATTAATTAGTTTCTATTAGGATATTTTATAGCCGTACTCTAACCCTTACACATTTAAGGTATTCCAATAAATTCACAAGTATTAAATGTTTTCAACGCTTGATTCAACTTTAAATATTTGATTTAATTGCTGAACTCTTTACTGAGATCGTAAAATGTATGTCTGAGGCATCAATTAGAGTTTAAAGTACTTGAATGTGTAATTAAGTACTCGAATCGTTATTAGAATTTTAGTTAAAACGCTTCAATGTTTGATTGGAATTAAAATGGTTTAAAATATAGCTGCTTTTATATTTAAATACAAGCTGCTATCCGCAATTTCGTCCGCGTGGAATTCAACTTTAGTTATTTAGGTTATTTTTTGCGGAAAATCTTAATTTTTTTCACAAAACCGTAGTGTTGTGATAGCCCTGTGTAGTCTATGTAGCAGTGATAGCCATAAACCAAGGACTTTAAAGACAATAGTATCGAAATCGATCCCCAGTCCAAGGTCACCGCATGCACCTCTGACTGAGATTCTTTCTGCCAATCCGCACTGGGACAGTGTGGTGAACTACGGCCTGAATCTAAACTGACATCCATACCATATAGCGATACAGTAATGGTCAAACCATTACTTAATGTAAAAAAAAAAAAATCACGTGACCTAAGATCATACAGTAACGTAAGCAACGAGGTGCCACTAGTCTTAGTTAAAAGGTTTCCCTAAAACCCAAGATCAAAGAATCATAAAAAACTAATGGAATTATAAATGGGCGCAATAACCGGTAGTTTATTTATGGAGTATATAGTGAAACCTCACCCTTTCCATATCGGGAGTGCCTCGAGGCATGCCGGTCACATTTGAGCAGCTATACTTGAATATTTTAAGTTCAAGGTCGAAGAGTTGTACACAAGCAAGCTTCCTTGTACAAATCGTTCGGTTACACTAACTTAAACTTAATAAGCGAGACCCAAGGTTGGTAATACTTTGAAAGTGTCTCGCAGTTTTTTTCTGGACCGTTTTTTGTATGTATCTTGATTTAGTTCAGTAGATCGTGTTGTTTCTATGGCGGATTTGTAGGGTGATAACAATATATATTTTAGATTACCTATAGATATCATATTTTATCAGCAGAATGCCAATTTATACACCTTTTTTCTTTATAACAACACCCAGCACTTTACAGACATACTCGTACAGTAGACACAAAGTACACCCGGAGTCAGAGCGATCAGTACAATCACATTATTAATATTTTTTCCTGAATGGAAATCGCACCCGCAAAACTCGGCATGGCAGATTGGTATTGAAACTACTCTCAATCAGTCAAAACCCATGGATATAATCGTGATTGATTGAAAAGCCTTTAAGTCTACTGTTTGACTCTACTCTAGTCTCATTCGCTCACTAGTTGCTCCGCTCCTAACATTCCCAGTGTGATGTTATATAACTTAAAGCTCTCCTGGAAAAGTTAAAGTTATTAAGTGCAATAATAAACTTTTTTATTTATTGCATGCAGTGGCAGACGAGCCACGGCCCATCTGATGGTAAATGGTAACCGTCGCTCATGGACTCAACTATACCGAGAGTATTGTCAAGCCACTGCTCACCATTTCATTTCACCGATATGAAATGAAAGAATATCGGAATCTCCTGCTACAGCCAAAACGCGACGATGTGCTTCATGGCCGGTCACACGGGAGATGGTGGTACCAACCCGCTCGGGCCCGATACCAAGTGAGTACTTCCACTTGGTACCCAGCCCTACCATCAGTCAAGTAGTTAGTGCTACTGTTCTAGAAAATAGCTGTGGTAGAGATTTGTCTCCCACACCATGAATGGGTCCGCTAAACCAAGGAAAAATAACCCTTAGAAGATCAGCGTGATATAACGTAAGTGTACTCCTGTTGTTTAAATCCCCTTCTTCATCCCCTCCATATTATACTTCCACTCCACCTCCTTTTCATGGAGTCAATGACTCACATGGGACGCCTATGCTTAATTGCCACCTTCCTAGTATAAGTAGTAGTGCAAAACTTGTCACAGTTATGTTTTTAAATACCTTGTTCTATAAAGTAATTATGTCTAATGTCACTAGATGGCGTTAGTAAAATTTTGAAATTTCTTTTAAGTCGATGTTAAGAGTTTAAGTGTTTTCATACCCCCTCCATGGTAGCGTTAAACGTTCAACGCAACCTTTTGCAAGTCGCATTAGAAGTATAACTTCAAAAAAATTACGTTTTCAACCAAATCAAATAGGTAATTGCTCCAATTCGCTTCGTACTTCTAAAGGTGTGTGTTACAAAAATAATTACCTATTTCCAGGTGTGCCTTTAAAATATTCTCAAAATCAATACTTGAAGTTTCTACTTTAGATAACTTTTATGTAGTGATAAATCCGTTTGTCTTTCTTAACTGTACGCAAGACCTAACATCCGGTTGCAAGCTTCATTTGACTTTATGACAAGGCACATAAGATAACACGTTACTCTTCCGGACACGTCACTTAGCGGATGCTGTAGCAATATTGATAGAGTCCATGATTATATATATTTAATGACATCGCCGCATTATATATATGTTAAGACCATTTAAACGCCTGTTTACTTCGTATTTAATCACTTAATATTCATTCGAAATGTCTTTAGAATAATGTCCGTGTATTAGCCAAAAGTGTTAATGTAGCTTATAGATTCTAGCAACATCAGATACATTATTCACGCGTCGCCAAGGAAAGGGATAGTGGCGAAGAGAAACGATAAGACACGGGTTTGGGCCTCCGGCGCTCTCACTCACCTTACGAAATACAACAGTTGGAGAACCTACTATTATGAGGCGTGCAGTTTTGGATTTTTCAAAGTATTTTTTACTAGGATGGGAAATAAGCATACGACCGCCTAATAGTAAGTGATTGCCATAGCTGCTTGCTAGGGGGAGCACTAAATAATATATATATATATATATATATATATGTATAAGAATGGACATTAGACCATATTATTCTTTTTATCAGCAGTGTTAAATTGACGCTAGTCGTCACGTAAATACCACTTCTGTACAACATGTCACGTATGAAGATACTGCTAGACAATCATTGCTAGTGAACTGTGATTTTCTACATCCATTTGTGACAAAGAATTGTCCTGTATGGGAATCGAGCCTACAACGCTCGGCGCGGGAGGTCGGTATCTAAACTCATTCCATTTTCAGAGTATTGATTGAAATCTATGTATTCAATAATATTTACATATGTTTGAGTATGTTCTGTATACAATCCTCTAAGTAATTTTCAAAATATTAAGGGGTTCTAATTATACTGGACCCATCTATTGCACGTTTCTAAGGCCCCGTAATCCAGGGATTAGTCTAGTGCGGAGTGTATAAAAATTTACTAATAATTTTTTTCCTCTCCTCCTAAGAAGACGAGAATATAATCTTGCAGCGAAGTCAAGTTTAAAAGTTATAGTTATTCAAAATGTAAACTTCAAGCAAATAGTTCGGGAATATGAGAAAGATTAACAATAGATGTCGATAAATTGTCAGCGAACAACAGAGTGACATTTGACCAAACGTCAAAATCAAATGAAAGATGTCGTGCCATGCAGTCCGCCCTATAGTAAGCCTTAGGTTTATAGTAAGCCCTAGGCCTTAGGTTACTTTAGCTTAGAGACTATAGCACACAGGGCACACACGCGTTCAACACTAGAGGGAGGTAGGAGATGTAAGGTCAAGATTGACCAGATTCTCGGCACAGATTTAAGAGGAATTGGCTTAAAATTCTTTAAAAGAGTAACAAAAAACGCAGGCCAATCCAAAAGCATGTTATCATCATTACCAAAAACGAAATGAAATAGAAATTTATATTCAAATGTCGTTTCAATATCCATCCAAATTTATTAACGAATTTGCATTGAATATGCAAATGAACAACATATATGGCTTCGTCTATATCTGCGATTCTAGCGTTGCCCATAATTGTACAAAGTTCAAGGCTTGTTAAGTTATGACTGATTTCAATTAGATCACTAATATAACTTCATTCGTCGTTGTTACCTTTGCTTACGGTAGTAAGTTACTACGTGATAGTAAGCGGTAACTGCTATTCACACTACCAGCATTAGGCACGTAGCCTCTCTCTACTATGAATAAAAAACATTCCCATCGACCCGTCCCAGCTTCACATAGGCAGCTTAATTTATAGTGAAAATATGACACAGAATTGCAAGTTCATAGAATCAGTCGCCAGGCTAATCTAAAAATTGCCGGAAATAAATTGATACCATTGTAGTGATCATGTACACATCTATTAATATCAATATATATAGGTCAGTATTATAGATTACGTTTGAATTTGAAAGGAGTATAAATAGAATCAACTGTATTTACCTAAATACGAAGACATCGAGAGAGGCTGCACAAATGTTATATTGGATTCCTACCTCTTGTGTTGAGTTTTGCAGAACCATTTTTTGTGTGATCTACGAGTACAAATGGTTTTTCTGAGTTGCGATGTAACTTGTGTCCTTTAAATGCCTTTGTATATTCCCGAAATACAGAGATTATTTATTGTATAGGATGTTGAATAATCTTGAATATCCATTCGTCGCTAGGAATTGTTTTAAAAAATAATTCACACCCAGATTCAGAGAAATCAGTAGCAGACTGCTCAAATAATTGTTTTGAGGGGGAATCTGATAACAGAGACGGGAGCATTTAAACGTGTATTTAAAAAGAATCGATCCCAAAGTAAACACCGGACATGTTATTACTAATTGTGATTAATTGCCTGCCCTAATTTGTTAATAATATTTGAATTGATAACGTTAGAGCTGTGCTAATTGCGCTTGTGATAACAGACACTGTTGGTTTGTGTTCTAGATTTTTATGTTAGGACATCGTTGGTTATGAATTGTAATAGGGCTAAGGATTATGTATTTTATAGCTTCTAGTTTTTATTAAAGCTTAAAGTGTATTTGAGGCCTGAATACCTATTTGAGGATTTTTAAGCAAATTTTGTTAATACTAGGTACTAATGAATCAAACGTTTTTTTAAGGATAAAATTAAATTCATTTCTTTTTAAAGTATAAAAACGTTATGTATTCAAATCGCTATAAAAAAGAATTTAAAACTTCTTACGTTAAGTAGGTAGATAAACCTTAAGAGATTAAACTTTAAAATAAAATATGTAGGTAGTGCCTACCTACTAGGTACTAGAGAATCGTAGTTCTTCACAAGATCAACATATTTAATAGTAATTTACATCCATGCGAAGAATTTTCTAGAATATACTTACGTAAACGTTATATCGTTTATTTAGTTACTTTGAAAGCCCATGAAAGATTATATCCCTAACATTCTTATAGTACACAATCAATTACATTAATTCAACAAGCATTCCTTGAAATAGTCGGTTCTCAGTCACGCTATATTAAGCATAAATCATAGATATTCCATACCCAACACTTTTTTATCCAAAATATATCATTCATTCAAATTTCAAGCTAAAATTCCAGCTAGCAGACAAATTCGTTTTACGACAGTTGAAGCGTTGTCGTTTTTGTCCGTTTTCGGGACAAATTACTCAAGACAGGTATGTTTGTCCCGGAGCTAATTTTCATAAATGCTGCCGTTTCCTATTAGACCCAGGGAACTAATGAAATTACTCCGAATAAAGGCACCCCGCATTTTTCCCGAGGGTATTGTTCGAGGAAGCCAATCTTTTTAAACATTTTGTTGTTCAACATAGAGTGATTGCACTTATTGGAAAATAGCCTATTCCACTTCGTAGCAGTGAACAAACTGCCATGCCCTATTTTATTTATTTAGTTATGGAGTTTCCGAAAAGCTTGAAACATGCTTTTCTTTATTGCTTATTGATATGAGTACAAGCAACGAAATTGAAAAGGAAAAAGTTAAAATTTATTATTCCGCTTTTGTATCCACATCAGCGTCGATGTCAATTTCTTAATAACCACTTCTTCTAATAACAGTCTCAAATCGTCAGCATTCGAGCTGATCTTTTATTACTGGAATTATGGGATAGGAAACTATAATGAGCACTAGACTGGAGCAGTGAGTTCGTCTAGACGTCTTAGGGTCAACGTCACACCTAGAAGTCAGACATCCTAGACTTGGAACTTGCGTTATAAGTATGCATGAGTTTACAAAATTAATTCATAAATCAGAAACACTGGATTTACCTTAGATTGAAATAGCCCCCTCCGAGAAAAAGGTTTTATAATATAGCTTTAAGAAAGATTTATGTTTATGTATGTAGATGATCTACTTGGTTTTATTTAGTTTAACATAGAACATAAAAGTTTTGAATTTTATGCAAAATTTTGTTGTATTGGCAAATACAGTACTCTAAGTAGATCATATTTTGGTCTAGATATAAAATCTGATGTCCCCACTCAATACTTATGTAGAACTATTAAGAGCTATCAGAGCAACAATTATTTATATTTTATCAATTATAGTACTTACTGTTAAAATTTGTTAAAATTACATTACGTGAAAATTTGTATGTGTTCTAGGTTATACTCAATCACGCAGACAGGCGTACTAAACTGTACGAAATTTCATACACAGATCCTTACGAGTAAGTAGGTATTTTTGTTACGATAGTAAGCTTTTTTGTTTGTTATGCTTTCAAAACCAATCATCACAAAATTTCGCTTACATAGTCTGGAACGGATACAGGGTACCTATCATCCCAAAAAAAATTAGATTGGAATGGTTCCCGTACTTACTTTTAAATAGAGATAATTAAACACAAAGTGAAAAAATGTGATATCGAAAATAACAGTCACGAGCAGGATTTGAACCTGCATCTCCTGGATACCGTCCAGATGCTTTGCCAATTCAGCAATCGTGATAATTGCTCCTGACTGCTAATCTCGATAACACATTCATACTTAACGTCTTTGGCTGGACGGAATCCAGGATATGCAGGTACAAATCCTGCTCGTGACTGTTATTTTCGATTTCACATTTTTTCACTTTGTGTTTAATGTATAGTGCTAAGCATGTAAAATGCTAAAGACATATATAAAAATATCTAAATAGAGATAATTCGTTTGTCGTAGTGATATATTTATATTCCGAAATATATAAGTGTATATACGTATATACATACTCGTATAAGTACATTAAACACAAAGTGAAAAATATGAAATCGAAAATAACTTTAGTTATAGTTAATGTATAGTGCTATGTCAAATGCTAAAAATATATATAAAAATATCTAAATAGTGTATATATAACCTAGAACACAGAATAATTTTTATCCCGAGATAGAACTTACCGATTGTTATCAATTGACATTAAAATTGACGATCTAGTAGGTACTAAAGTTTATCATTAGACAGTGTTGCCTTAATACTAAAACTAATGTCCTCATGGCACATTGATTGAAATACAATTGGAACTTTATGAACCAAAAAGAAACTTCCAAAAACAAGCATAAATGTTATACCAACGTATCAAAAACTAAAACTAACTTACTAAAAACTAGATCAAAATGGAATCAAGAATTGTCCAAGTCAGTAAGTAGCTAATTGTATAAAAGCTGTCCGCCAGTTGAAAGAAATAACACGATTAGCGAACTCACGACTGAATGGGGGAACAGGAAAAGTTCGGAGACTACTTCGGAAGCCTTATCAGAGGGCAATAGTTATTGAGATATTAGCAGTATCTTGTGATATTATATGAAAACTAATTGGTGAGAAATTATTGAGGAGTGTCTTTTTAAAAAAGTCCTTACTTAATATGTTTTTTTACGTTCATTACATCTAAACATTCTTAACGAAATAAAGTTTTTGAAGAGACACACGATATGTGATATATTTTTCTTGTTTTTTTTATACTAAAAGGGTGGGGAAGAAGTGGACGGCTAAACACCAGAGATATCACCTGCGCCTAGCTAGCTCCAAGTAAAGGGATATGAGGTGGAATAGATCGATGAAAGATAGGGGATAAAGATATGGTTTGCGATTATATTCTATCATATTGTGAAGTGAAGAATAGATACAGATTATTGTGTTATAAGTAAGTTCTTGAGCTGACAGGAATCTACTATACTTTCTTAATTTTCAAGTTCAAAATCTCGACAGAAAAACTAAGAAAAAATAAGATTCCTGGCACACCTCCCACGCGAAGTCGTGAAGAGTGTATGGTAATAAATTTGTTGCACTATACGTTGACATCTACTGAAGTCGAGAAAAAGAACAAAACAAACGCCCATATATCTTTCACTCGTATATTATTTTTTATTTTTATTTTTAACTGTTTGAATGATATTATGGTAGGAAGGCTTGCCTCTCCTTATTATCCTTCGTATCCTCTCCTTAGTATCCTACCTATCCTCTCCTTATTATTCTTTCTATCCACCTCCTATCCCTTTCCTTGAAGAGGGCGACGCAAATGATGCCTCTGGTGTTGCTAGCGTCCACACCATCAGGTGGGCCGTATGCTTGTTCGCCACCCATGTAGTTTAAAAGAAAAAAGGTTTCGTTGGTGAAATCGTTGAAAAAATCTATCCTATCACCATTTTATTTTATCAAACCTCTCTTGTCTCTCTAGGCACGGGCCTCTTAGAGCGAGAGCTATTTAGCCGTAGTCCATAGGTCGGCAGACTTCACAAGCGGTTCAGAAATTCTTTCAGGCATGCAGGCTTCCTCGCGATATTTTCCTTCAAAGAGCAGTGATAATTTATAAAGGACATAATCTCGTAAAATCTCGAAATGTGGTCTTTGCAGTAATTGGTTTTACCACTAGACTTGCTTACAACTTTATCACCATTGCTTATAACTAATACGGATACGACATCCGAATTAAACTAAGACTCGTCGGTTATTTATGATATCAATCTACTACACCTAATTGAATTTGTTAATTTTAATTTTAGTAATCAATAGTCACGCCTTGTTTGCGTCCTTGACTACTAAGTACTTGAAATGTTTAATATTTTATTATAAATAAAATCTGAATAACGATTGAAACACAAAATCACAAACAACAATCAAAAACAACAATGCTCAAAACATCTTCAATTATTACAATTTGAATTCTGAAAATGATGGGCCGAAAACAAATTATTTTTCAAATTAACTAGTTATTTAGTTCTGAACATATGAATAGTTAATTAAGATTTATATTCGTCAAAATCTATTTAGACTTAAGTAAGTATATTGTAAAATATAAATTTACATTTCTATGTTTAATTAAAAATTTTCAGAGATAGCCCTAGAGTTTTTATTCAAAAATCTTAAATTGGAATTATTGAAATAATTATGGGCAAATAAAAAACATTATGAACACACATTTCCATTTAAAATGATAAGAATTTAAAAATGGAACAAATAAAAAGTTGTCCTGCATTTCGAAATCCGATTATCGATTTAACTATAATTGAACATAGAAACGAGAATTGAAGTCCATTCAAGCTCTATATCTCCCACATTATTCCTTCACCAACCAAAGGTACCTTTTACTTTATTCCATATAAGGGCAAAGACGGTATCCTAAATCTTACCAAATAAGTTCGCAAATAGCAAAAAGCCCAGGTAGTTTGTGCTCACAGTAATTTTCTTGGGCAACACTCAACTATAATGGCGCTATTAAACCTACGGGTAGCAAATTACAAGTGGCTACACAATCAAATGTTTATTTATCTTGGCTGTTAAAACCATTTTCACATATGCGCAGTATGCTATATTATGATAGTTAAATTTTAGGTGGTTAAAATATATGATATGACATTCAAGTACATAAGATCGACGTATTCGTGCAGTGTTGTGGATTTGTAGCTCATAGTGTAGTCGTTTAATTGCAGGTCAAACGATCAGCAAGGATAAGCAACTTTCACTCAGCTGAAAATCAGATGGGTGATCAAAAAGTGACAACTATTGGTGCCCTTCTCCGTGCTTCGGTAGGCACGTTAAGTAGTGGTTCCCGGCTGTCAAATAATATCCTGGCAGTCGTTACAGGTTGTCAGTCATGAATAAAAAATCTGACTGACTGAGGTCACCAGTTGTCCCTTTATTTGAGTCGTGCAGGGTCAGATAGACAGTCGCTCCATGATCAACGAAAACCGAACAGACTTTGGGATAAAGCTAGAGAGATGATGTTGTGTAGTGTTGTGGTTTTGAATCCAAGATAGGAGATATTAGGTTCCATATAACTGATTTGAGTCAGAGTAATCAACTGCAGATAAGCCGTGATAGCCTATTGGAAATCCCGAGGACTGCCAAAATAGAAACTTTGAATTGATTAACTGCCCGAAGAAGGTAATCACCTTGAAGTATCAACCCGCCATGGGTCATGTCATTGTGGTGTGAAAATTCCTTTCAAAGGAGATCAGCGCTCAACAATCAAAACAATAATAAAAAAAAATTTTAGTGACGGTGATGTTATATAGATCTAGTGAGAAACGATTAAATTCTAAAACACATTTACATCAAAACACAACAAGCAACATAACTGAAAATTCTTTTCGGCACAATATAAATGTGAACACGATTTATTTTTGCCATGATAACCCTTATTCTAGGGTGTACCCTGAATGCCGAGAGGGCAAATTCTCCAAATGCCTGCGTATCGTGAGCTGCAGCTGTACAAGCAGTATTATTGTGAACGAACACGAATTTGGCTCTGTACTATGATCTTTCCAAAAACCCCTATATAGATTGTTTTAAAGATTTCGCGTTAATGCAAATGGTTGAATTAATCGCTATTTAGTACTTCAGTTTCCAAAGTAGTGTGAATTTTTATTGCTTCTAGCGTCGGAGCACTTACCTATAGTTGGTTGCACTCGGAGATCGATAACGATTGCAAGGTTAAATAAGTTTCGTATAGTGAATCTTGTGGGTGGACAGTAAATAAATTGGTGTTTGCCCCTCTGAAACAAATCTAGATTTAACAGCTTATAAATTACCTATTTATAGAACTGAAACATTGCTGTCCCTGTACACTGAAGATAATTCAAAAAAGTCACTGTTTAGGCGTCTGAACCTAAATCATTTTTTTCTAGAATTTGATGTAAATTTGTTGTTCACACATCACGCCAAAACTACTGAACGGAATTTTATGAGTTTTTGATAGCTATTGATTACAATTAAAAACTGATATAAGTAGATGTTATCCGTAATCGTAATCATAACGTTTCAGATTACAGCATCTATAGCCACGGAAATATCCTACTATTATTATGTATTTCATAACAATGCCAGGATAAACTATTTGTAAATATCTCCTCTAATCTGAATAATATACAAAATTATATTATAAATAATCTTTATTTTTATTTTTCCTGCGGATCTCATCTACAAAATAAACGCAAACGATCCGAACCGCGGTGACGGTAAAAAACTTAATCGTTGCGATAAAATCCGTAAAATTAATTGTATTTGATTAAGAAAATGTATCGCGTAAACATCAAAAAGTATTATTAAGCAGTGTCCAGCTCAAATTGGCAGAACATTCTAGATTCTAAGGTAAATAACAGGGTGAAAAATGATTTTTTATGAGAAGTATTACAACACAAGATAGAAGTATCCTTGCTTAGTAATAACGTAGGAAGAAACACGTTCAACAACGTCCGTATAACGAGTACGATAGATAATAACCTTGTGGCAGTTGCCGACTTGCCGTAGTCTTGGCTATGTGTCTCACAAAAAAATGTAACAAAAAAGAACACAGTCCGCTCGGACGCTCACAACTCAATATAATGATACAGAGCTCCGCCCTTGCTTAATTTTCTTTTATTTTTTGTTAACATCGCCAAAATTTAACGTCCATTTTTTGTCTAATAAAAGCATATCGATTTCATAATTATTGTTGGAATAAAAACTGCAAAACCGTTTTTTTTTGACAATTCGTTTACGGATTTATAACATTGGTCTCAGCCCTTTAACCAAGTATAGCAAAGAATTAGTCACTGCCCGGACATATCAAGTATCAAGCATCATAAAAAAGCCATGACATTTTTTTCTACAATCAACGACGTGAAGCGCTAATTACTCAAACAATCGTTCAATAATTAAATGTCACAATGATATTCCTAACGGTTTCCTTATATTACAAATTGCATATATTATGTATTAATAATTTATTTCCTCGTATCAGATTGGAAACGAGAGCTGTATACAGTTTAAGGTTATCAAGCCCTCTCTTAGTTGCTGCCTATGAACTCTCGAGAAAGACTGGCAGAGCGGATGACTAAAAATACATTGTTACGTTTTGACATTGAAATGTTAATGCACTCTCTGCTCATTTCACGGATAAAACACGGCCTTAATATCATACTTATATGCCTTTTTATTTTATCGATTGTTATGACTACTTTGACTATATTTTATTTGTTAAGTTATTGACTAGCGTTTATAGTAGCGATAATGCGAATTCATAAATGTGTATCGTGGTGTCAATGATCCCGTAGTGTTTTGTGTCGACCACGTCATACGTGTATGCAGTAGATTTATCACCGTTTTAAAGGCACGCCAGTTTATTTTATTCATTACAGACACTATGAAACATTTATACTTTTAAGTGCCCATCTTGTTAATTTCACGGCTGTTTTAATTTATCGCGACGTTTTCTAGAGTTCATCTCCGTTTTGAGAACCAACGTGGTTTGTTTTATGTTTTTATATTGTGCAATGCAATAATTATATCACGTAATTTAATTTTTGTTGCAATGGTACACGTTCAAACATGTCATTGGATGCGTAATCATTAAATTTATGACTTATCAATATTATTACGTTTTAATTGCACGCGTTATGTTTGGTTTTAAAATACTGCTCAAGGTTCCACTAATATAAGTATATAAATGTGCGATTTTGTAATGTTGTTAAAAATTTCGACACTTAATACCAAGGTTCTGCAACATTGTTGAGATTTGCTCGACGTTATATTTAATTCATTAGATTTAACATTATTTAGCGTCTCTACAATTTACCAGCCTGTTGATGATATTTTTCCGTAAAATAAACTATTAAGTGGCGTTTTATGTTGAGGAATTTTTTGCGACTTATTTTATGCAAATCAACTAAAAGTAACGAGAAATACTTGTAATTGTCACTAACTTTACTATTTATAAGGTTATTACGCGACTTATTTTATTTATAATCAGCAAAATTGATAGTATTACTAATTTTATACCTATTTATAAGGTTATTTTTTCATCCATGACTAGTTAAGATTATTTAAATAATAGATAGACTACACAATTTACAATTCAAATATTATTCTTTAATTAAGTAATTATTTTTACATTATATTCTAAGTATAGGTTGTTTTTATTTTTATTTAATTCACGTGGTATTTTAGTTTTGTAGTTTGCATGTTAGTGCATGATTACAGCTCGTTAGTAACTAGTTTAGCGAGTGAATTGAATTTCACCGTCGTTAATGGTCGAGTCAGCCAATGAATGTTTATTACGATTATCTTTGAGATAATAGGGGAGCAACCCTTTTCAACCAACGCACCGAAATTACAAATTGTTTAGTTAAATAGGCCGTTTGTACGACTAACATGTTCATACAACAGCATAGCAGAAATTGAATTATTCGTAATTACATAAATATTTACATAACATTAATATAGATTTTTATTACATTTTTATTTATTTTTGTACAGTAGATTATATAACAGATTTTTTTATGGATAATTTATTTGATTGCAAACTAAATACATAGCAATGACAACTTGTTTACAAGATACCTATATCCTAAACCATATGTTTTGCTATATTATGAGCGATAAGTTTACTGCGCGTAAATTTTTTACAGCGTTTCAGTTATATATAGTTATATACGTATATAAGTGCGTATGTGAATTGTAAACGCATCGTGCTTGTTATTTGTGTACTGTAAATATTTTTGTCTGCGAACTGCGTTGATACTGGGTAATATTTGATAAGATTTAAATTATTATCATTTCTATTTTTGTGTTACGACGTCAATAATTTTGTTTTTCCTAAGTTGCTTTTTAATTTTTCGTGCGCAAATTATTTTTGAACTCCGGCAAAAGAATTATCAATTTCTCCAGAAGTTTGTTATTTTGAATAGGTAGTTGGTTATTTTAAACATCTGAATGTATCTGTTGTTTTTAGACAATTTTGTAAATTATTTCTTACACGGCTACCTAAAGTTAAGAATCACGATATTAAAATTGCTTATTTTTTAATGTGATTCAGAACTTAAAAAGTAATTAACTATGTTTTAAATTGTTTTTCTTCAGTACGCATATAAAAATAATTAAGTACCTACGTAGGTATCAATTTCAATTGTATGTTAAGTTCAAGTTTATGGATAATTCAATTTATAATTTTATATTTTCTTATTTTTTTGTTTGATGATAATAAATTAACATATAAAAATATAACTTTGCTATTAGAGATTTGCTATATTTATTGTATGTATTTATTTTATGTCTCGTAATTTATTAGCACATTTTTACATTTTGTAAACATAAAAATGTACCTAACTTTGCAATTAGGGATTTGCTATATTTTTTGTATGTATTTATTGTGTCTCGCACATTTTTTAAATTTATTTGCACTGCACTACAGTAATAAACCTCTCCTAAGCACTTAAAATTAATCTTACCTGAGTTGCATCCGTGTAAGGGGTTGAAGAGTTTTTATCGACGAGTTGGGACCCGAATACGGGCACTCCTCCACTCGACGTTGGAGTTAGAGACCTCACATCCGACACTTGTTGGGGCACCATTTTGTTTATCCAAAAAACCCCCAAAAAAAACTTAACACAAAATAACACAGTTCACCTATTGCACTTATAACACTAGCGACTATTTTTTTGAGTCAGAAAAATATTCATAAGTTTTTAAAAAAAATTCAAAAGTCCAAATGGGGCAAGGAGCCTCTGCCTGTTCCAGTACCGCAGCCTCTCGGCGGACGAAACTCCTGAGACCTCCCAGTACCTGGACACTATCCTAAAAGCTTTCTCTTCTAGAACGAGATATCTGCTACTGTCTTCTTCGCTGGCGAACAGTCCAAAAGTCATAATTTTAGCGGTGTCCCGACCGCAGTTCAATTAGCACTGCGGGGCGATCGTGTCATAATCAATCGGGAGCGAGTTGTGGCGATGGCGGCTACGTTCGCACTCCGCGATGACAGAGAACCTACTGGCGGAGGAGCAACCAGCAACGTGCTGTCAATATAGCCGCGCGCTCAGCTGTTCGCCCCTGCCCCGCGCCGCGCAAGCGCCCCGCACTCCCCCCGCACGCCTCACTCGCTGAGCGACACTCAGTAAAGTAAGGCGGTTGTATATCGCTTCGCATTATACACATCGCGTTCTAATCATTCGTCACAATTCACAATTTTTATTCGTAACCACATATATTTACAATTTAATACTTTATCATCATTGAAAGTAATTATGTAAAAGTAACATTTCAACAGAAGACATGTTTTGGAAACAAGTATGTTTATACGCACTGAAGTACTTAT
The DNA here is from genome assembly GCA_948253155.1 of Leucoma salicis. Taxonomy (NCBI): domain Eukaryota; kingdom Metazoa; phylum Arthropoda; class Insecta; order Lepidoptera; family Erebidae; genus Leucoma; species Leucoma salicis. The sequence continues at coordinate 1,748,878 of OX411820.1, read as the reverse complement.
TAAAATAAAAAAATATTTTTGTATTTCAGTAGGTAAAGTTAGTAAGTAATAGTTAAATATTTAATATGATATTCTTTTTATTTGTCAATTACCTATTACTAATACGGATACCTATTTTAAATAAAATTGAAGATAGGTAATATATCATATTATCAAATTTTACTGATGAATGATTATGTTGACGATTGATCTACATAATATATAATAATATTATAATAATTGTTATTGCTCTTTATAGATAGCTAATTAATACTCGATAATCATAAATATAGACAAGTTCACGGCCGTGTCACGTTTTATACCTATTGAGTGTTTTATAAGCACTCCAATATTATACAGATAAATTTATAGCATAACATCACGCCTGTATTCCCAAAGGGGTAGGCAGAGGTGTATTACCTACACACCCACAGTTCGCCAGATATGATTAAGTCCCACGTAACAGGAAGCGAGCCTATTGCCGTCTCTACCGGGCACATTTCCAAACTCCGGGCTACTATTATAAGCACGAAAGTGAGTTTGTTTGTTAGTTGAAAGTTTGTTACGTTTTAAATCTGTAACGACTGAAACAATCATTATGAAATTTTATAAATAGGTACACGTATTATATGGAGTCCACCACTTATCTTGAAATGAATGGTTTCTGTGTGATAGCTATTTTTACGTAGACATAATTTATTGTAATGCAGTGATGCATTTATTAATCTGAAGGCGAACGGAGTCGCGGGCAGAATCAAGTTCGCGTTTAAGTACTTATTTGATTTTCTACTATACCCATGTATCGAATAAACATAGCATCACGCCCGTATTCCCCAAAGGGGTAGGCAGAGGTGTATTACACACCCACGGTTCGCTACCTATGTTTAAGTGCCACGAAATAAGGGGCCGTCTACCACACACATTTCAAACTCCGAGCTGCTTCTGAGAATTTTTCTTATCACAAAACCGACCCGGGTATTGAACCCGAGACCTCATGACCAGCAGTCGCTCACAGTACCGCTGCACCACAGAGACAGTTAATTTTTTGTTTATAGTTTCGAATACTTTACATCATTCATGGTCACGGATGGACGCGACAGATTCCGTAAACGTAGTCTTCTCTCACCATAATGTGTAACTTTTGTTTAAATATTAGAAAATATTATATTTAAATATACCTTCTAAAATAGCAAAATGTATTAAGATTAAGTATTATAAAAAAAAAATATAAAGTTGGTACAGTTATAGTGTACTGGTAGAACTATGCTAACCTAAGGCAAACAAGGCCAGTGGTCTACCAATACAGGCGGAGAGACGGCGCACGTCGACTTTATTTAGTGAGTTCATGAATGCCCCACATCGATGTTTCGGTAAGCAGTTGCCATCCCCGTTCTATCTCTTCATTCACTCTATTAGCTCTCCTCACATTATTTTTATCATCACGCATATCCACCTTCTTGTGATGATATCAACGATGAGTGATTATCAACGCTGGAGCGCCAGGGGAGGATATCCATAAAGGTGAAAATTTGCGTGTCGTAATGTATCAACGGCCCGTTACTAACATCTATATTTAAATAAAGAACCTCCTCTTTCAAGATATAATGATACGCAAATCAATCATTCAAGTACCTACTTAATTTTTGAATATACTGACATTTCAAATATGTGCATAAAAAAACTGATAGAGGTCGCCGTTGGGCGCACATCACGGAAAAACTACTGGGTAGATTTCAGTTGAGTTTTCTAAGTTTTATTTCAAACACTTAGCCCGTAAGTACTTATCTAGAAATAGTTAGGTATATACCTATTCATTTAATATTACATAATAAGTTATTAAAGTTTTAAGAAACTGCAATAGCTTACCTAGTGGTCTAGAGCACTTCCCCGGATTGGATGAGACACAGGTTCAAATCCTGCTTGCAGTAAAGTTCCCTTTTTCCACTTTCAGAAATGTTTTGTTCTTTAAAGTAGCTGAGCATGTTAAATGTGTAATAAATGTGTTTATAAGTTTAAAAAATAATAATATATTAGGCACTAAGCCACACTTGGTGTAGCTTAGAGTATTTAATGTGAACAACGCAATGTTTAAACCTTTGAGCGTAGGTAATTAAACTAAAAGATGATTCTGATTCCACACATTGTAAATTTTTGATTAAATGTAATGGAAATACTCATAGTACGAGAACATCATTAAAAGTTGACAAAATTAATGTTAATTAATTATTAGTTTGGCCTATGAGTTATAAAGTGTTCGTATGTAAGCATTTTTTGTGTAATTTAAATGTGTTCTTTGTGTTTGGTAAATAAATAAATTTTAATTTTAAATTTTAATTTTTACTCTTGATCTAAACACAATTTTCCGATGAGTTGTAATTTTTGATGCTTCAATTATTAATATTTAACAATTTATTTTTTTCACTAGATTATACCATGTAGCCTCCTCTAACTTCAATACGTCACTCAACGGATTTAAAACAAAATAAAAAAAAACAATCTCTACTCGAAAATGGCACTTATATAGTGGTAGAGCTTTGCTTATCTCAGCACGAATGGGCCGACTCGGAGAAGTACCACCCTCTCACATAAGATCAGCGTGTAAGCGTGTGCCCGAACCCCATCCCTACCTAGAAAGAATGAAAGAAATGCTCAATTTTTTCAGGATAAACTGTAACCTATGTCCTTCTCTAAACTTGGGACTATTAAATATTTGCCAAACGTGATGATTGGTTAAGCAATTACAGCGGCAAGAGGTAACAGTCTATCAAACACAGTTTCACATTAATATTAGCAAGGGTAGTGTTTCTTTCACGACAATAAATTGTACCTCAGTTGAATAAATTAATGCGAAATCTATATCTACTATTATAAATCTGTAACAGAGGTGTGTCTGTACATTTAAGATATTTGAGAAAAAAATACTGTCTGAACACAAAACAATACATTTTGTCTGTATGTCTATTTGTTCGTTCGCGCATCACGCAAAAACTACTGAACGGGTTTTGATGCAACCCCTTGCTGGGTAGAGAGAGAGTAGAGTGCCAAAAGGCAGGCCTCTATTCTTGCATACATCTCTCGCTTCCTCAACATTCATAATTCTCTTTAAACACGATCTTCGGGTTCGGAGACACCTGACTCCACCTTCCTTCAATACATGACCGATTTGGTCTAGGTAGGTGAGTCTCGGTCTGCCCCTGTACCTACACCCTTCCACTTTCGCATTGTATATCTTCTAAACCAGTCGCTCGACCGGTATTCTTTACACATCTCCGAACCATCGGAGCATGCCCTTTCGCATCTTTACACCAATACTCTCTTTCATATCTTCCCGCTCTCTTACGTCGTCATTACGAATATATACGAGATGATTAATTGTACAGACGGATTGAACTTTGATAATGACCATGATGTCACTATTATACGAATATTGCTAGCAAAGCAAAACTACTTATCGTTTTGTGCTTAATAATCAAATTATTATATGATTCATAATGTCCGTCTAACTATTACCTACAGACACGGGTAGATAAGTTTCTTGCATTACATATTGACGTACCTAATTATACTATACGTTATACCTAGTTTTTATTCTATTTTGATATTTTTATATATTTTTCTTAGGATTTGACATACTTAGCCATATAAATTAATAAAAAGTGTGAAAATGTGAAATCGAAAATAACAGTCACGAGCAGGATTTGAACCATTACATTTCTTGGAATACCGTCCCAGATGCTTTGCCAATTCAGCAATCGTGACGGTTGCTCGAGACTGCGAATTTCGATAACACATTCATTGTTAACATCTTGGATGACGCCTGCGCCTCCTATCGGAAGTATTTGTATACATTATACTGACCAGCGCCGCGTGGGGCCGGCTTTAGAATTGTCCCACCCCTCTCTACCCACGGGAGTCGTAGGAACCGACTAAGGGAATACCGGGGGAGCGGGCAGCAGCACTCCTCGAGTATTAACAACATCCACTGCGATCGCCAACCCGCCTGCCAAGCGTGGCGATTACGGCATTATCCCCCATAATGAGCACACCAAAAAAAAGGATGCGGTCGGCACAGGACCGCTCGTTGTGGCGTTCTCTTGGGGAGGCCTATGTCCAGCAGTGAACGTCGAAAGGCTGATGGATGGATGGATACTGGCCAGGTAAACTTAATTTTCAATTATGATTTTTAACAAATAATAACGAAAATATATAATAAATACATAAATAAATATTCACGGACATTTCCACACAACGTCCTCTAGTCCCAAACTAAGCTTAATGCTTGTGCTATGGGTACCAGATTACGGATATAATACATTTACTACTTTTTTTTTGTAAATACATACATATCATAGATAGAAAATACCCAGACGCAGTACAAATACCTGTGTTCATCACACAAATAATTGTCCTGAGTGGGAATCGAACCCACAACCTCGTGCACGGAAGTCGGTTACACTACCGACTACGCCACGAGGCCCGTATATTGATTTTTTTATATATTTTTCTAGCATTTGACATGCTTAGCCATATAAATTAACACAATGTGTGAAAATGTGAAATTAAAAATAACAGTCACAAGCAGGATTTGAACCTGCATCTCCTTGAATACCGTCCCAGATGCTTTGCCAATTCAGCCATCGTGACAGTTTTTTATTCTACTAAATAATAATGAGCCTCAGATCGTAATTTCAAACAGACACTAGCCATAGCCCGACTCTACATGATCCGCAGTCAAATACCCTATCACTGGACTACCGAGGCAGTTTTTATTCTACAAGCAAACAAGCATATGGCCCACTTGATATATAGAGCATAGCTAGAGATACTCATTTGGTAGGTATTATACTCTCAATTAAGTATAATCTTGTTTGAGATTTTAACAAAAATTACCATCTCTTATCACCAAACTATGTAGTCACTTATATCGGTTTAGTGACCCGAACTCGCTTTGCACGGATTCTTGAAGAACTACAACCCATCGCGATAATTAACGGCGTTTCTCATTAGTGTGGCCCGTGCATTACGTTTTTTTTTTATCCGGATATATAGATATAATAATATTCATATAATAATATTCAAGTCAGCTTGATCCGGATATATAGATATAATAATATTCAAGTCAGCTTGATCCGGACCGGGAATAGGGCGTAGTCGATAGTGTAACTCACTTCCGTACACGATGTCGTGGGTTCGATTCCCACTTAGGACAAATTATTTGTGTAATGAACACAGATATTTGTAGTGCGTCTGGGTGTTTTCTATCTCTTATATGTGTATGTATTTACAAAAATAAAGTAGTATATGTATTATATCCGTAATCTGGTACCCTACTAGAGGACGTTGTGTGAAAAATGTCCGTGAATATTTATTTATTTATTTAATATTCACGGATATTCCACACAACGCCCTCTGGTCCCAAACTAAGCTTAACTCTTGTGCTATGGGAGCCAGATTACGGATATAATACAATATATTACTTTTTTTTGTAAATACATAAATATAATAGATAGAAAACACTCAGACGCAGTACAAATATCTGTGTTCATCCATCCATCCATCCATCAGCCTTTTAACGTCCACTGCTGGACATAGGCCTCCCCAAGAATGAGGGATATCTGTGTTCATCACACAAATAATTGTCCTGAGTGGGAATCGAATCCACGATCTCGTGCACGCAAGTCGGGTACACTACCGACTACGCCACGAGGTCCGTCAATTTTAAATAGGTATTAGGTATATTAATGTGTAGCCAGCGCATGCAGCAAATTAATTTAATTTATTAAATTTAATTACTCTACTTAGAAGTAATTAGGAGGTATTATATATAAACCTTCCTTGTAAAATTATCTAAATTACAGTGAAAAGCATTACAAAATCCGTTGAAGGTTTTGATGAGGAAATAGGAAAACGATGGCTGACGAACAAACGGACGTTGATAGAGACTTTATTATACAACGTGGGTGGCAAACCAGCATACGGCCAACCTGATGGTAAGCGGTTACCGTATCCTATAGACACTAGCAATACCAGAGGCATTACTCACGGTAGTGTCATGCTTATCCCAGCAAGAATGTGCCGGCTAAATCGGGGAAGGACCACCCTCTCACAAAAGATCAGTGTGTAACAACAACGTAACAACAGTAGTTACGCCTACCGTTGTGTTTTGGTAAGGCTAATGAGAGTGCCGGAGGCCCAAACCCCCTTCCTATTCTCACCTCATTATCTTTCCTATTCTCACCTCATTATCTTTCCTATTCTCACCTCATTATCTTTCCTATTCTCTCCTTATTATCTTTCCTATCCTCTCCTTATCCTTCATATCCACCTCCTATCGTTTTCCTTGAAGATGGCGACGCACGAGTGATACCTCTGGTGTTACCAGCGTCTATAGGCTACGGCAACCGCTTACCATCGGGTGGGCCGTATGCTTGTTCGCCAGCCATGTAGTATAAAAACAAAAAAAAAAGGAAAGGAATCAGATGTGGATAGGACAGAAATAATGATAGTATGGGACACTAAGGAGAGAATAGGAAGGATAATAAGGAGAGTATAGAGAGGTGGTTTGAGCCTCCGGCGCTCTCACTCACCATACAACACACAACGGTTACTCCTAACTATAGGTAGTTGTTTCAAATTAATCTTTTGTGAGAGAGTATTCCCGCATAGAGCTAGCCAGCTGGAGCCGTATCAGGTAATATAGTCATACTGCCTTACTAATAAACGTTGTATAACCTCTGAATAGTTATTCAGTGTTTTGTCTTTATCACTAATGCGACAGTTTAATGTTGAAAGAACGGAACAAAACACTAAATAACTATTCGAAGCTTATGCAATATTTATTAGTAAGGGGGTTAGTGCTTAAATAAATGATTTAAATTGCTTACTATTGCATAACAATAAAGACAGCATCATTCGCTTTAGAAATAAACAAAAAACGTCTCCAGAAATTTCCCGAAACTTCACCACAGTAGAGATCCCGATATGATCTCGGCAAGACCAAAAAACCCCTCTATTTTGTCCTTAATAGTACCATGAAACGTGACAATATTTGACATTCAACACTTTTACGTGTCAAATTAAGATCATGGAGACCGTGGGATAGATGTAAGGTTAAATAAAACCTGCATATAATTATAACTTGCCCTGCCACGTAGAAACTTTCCTTACATAAAATTCAAAGTGCAAAATAAATGTTGTCGATGTTGCAATAAATATTTAGAAAAGCGCCATCTATATTTAAAATATCGTCGTCCAGTTTTAATTTAGCGACAGTAGGTGGCGCTTATATGATTATTTTTTTATTTTTACTTGGTCTTTAAGGATTGTATCGTAATGTATAGCACATACAGCCCATATTCTTTCTAAAAACATGTGTATATATAAAATACTTACAATAATAAAATTGGTATAGTTGTTGCAGAAATTACCGCGTTTATAAACAAACTCTTCAGCTTTATTATATAAGTATAGATTATTTTTGCAGCACATTATATAATGTGCTGAACCTTTGAAAATAAATCTTCAGACAATCATCTATACATTCATTGTGCTTAGAAATAAAAAAAAATAGTATTATCAGTATCAGGCATGTTGATACGTTGCGGACGTTGCGGCTGCAACAACACTAACGCAATGAGTGCAGGTAAGCGTAATCCTGCACTTATTTATAGTTGACACTTTTAGTGCCTAATTGAGGATCTTCTCTTTTTTATACATCAATGTATCCAGAGCGTAATTTATGTCACGGGGGCCGGTTTGCCACTTCTTTGGCCACTTGCCATGTAGGTACACAGCGAGGAGATGGCGGAGTGGTTTAGACAAAATAATGTGATGTGGAGATTGGGAATGGGCGTCGGTCAGTGCGATAGCTTAGCGTTCCAGATCACTTCCTCGTATTGGAAGGGATGCAGGTTCGAATCCCACTCGCACTAAACTTCTCTTTTTCCACATTCACAAATAATTTATTATTTTAGCACCTGGCATGCCCAGCAGTAGCTAAAATATCTACAGATCAAAATGTATAAGAAACTAGTAGGTACCTACTTCACTGGTCGAGATTCTTATCAAACTTAGGTATATTTAATTACATTTACAATATTAATCGCTGCAAGGGTACATAAATAGGTCGAAATAAAGCATATTCATGTCCAGCATTCAGCCGAGAGATAAACGAGCGTTCTTATCACTACAATTCTTTCCAACGTGCCGTAGTCATGTTGAAACCGGTTACTTTGAGAGACTGCAATGGCAATATTTATGCTGATGAGAGAAAGAGACAGTAGATACACGATGTTCGAAGACCACAACACAAACATAACAACATAAATAGATCTAGTTATAGTATAGCTTGTTGCACGTTGCGCTTTCTGGAGAGGCTGTTTTTGAAAATACACTTCTAGTTATAGTATTAGGGTTGGATTTTGACTGTCAGTAGTTATTGTGGTCCTCAGCTGTGTCGATTTTAAGGCCATGCCCTCGAAAATTGTAGAATAAAGTTTCTTGAAGTAACTTTTCGTGATTTTTAGCATTTGACATGATCAGCTGTTTTACGAGAACAAATATTTGGGAAAGTGGAAAAAGATAAAGGTTTACTAGGCAAAATCTGAGGTGAAGATTAGGTCTTTTTTTTTCTTTTCCTTTTTTTTGTTAAATGTTCCTAACCGCACACCCCGTCGTTCGGGGCAACTAACAGGGTAGTGTGGGGCCCTCACCCACTAAAGAAACCCGCCGTGTGCCGTCTCTCCGCCTTTATCATACATGGTTCCAGTGGCCCGCCAGGCCACTGGAACCATGTTACATTCCTTCGGTGGTAGGTGAAGATTAGGCCTAAAGAATTCTCCAGATTGGGAAGAACGCAAGTAAGTCTTTTTTTATTTCATCTTTTGAACTTCGTATCACTTACAATTTATTTAATCAGCGATTTTCAATCCTAATTAATCCGTATCGTATCGACTAAGGTTTGAAATTAAATAGGTTATTATATAAAACTTGCTTGTAATTCAAATAAATTAACTGTAGGTAACTGAAAAGAATACCACAGAAGGAATGTAACATAGTTCCAGTGGCCCCCCAATAAAGGCGGAGAGACGGCACACGGCGGGTTTCGTTAGAGGGTGAAGGCCCCACACTACCCAGTTCGTTGCCCCGAACGACAGGGTGTGCGGTTAGAAACATTTTTTCCCGCCTTAACAAAAAAAAGGTTACTCAAAAGAATGACAGTAGCTGTAACAAGTAAGTGGTAAGTGGTAACTGTCGCTCATGGACTCAACTATAACAAGAGTATTATCAAGCCACTGCGCACCATTTCATTTCTTAGATATGAAATGAAAGAATCTTTACTCTCCACCTCCTATGCCTTTTCTTGGAGATGGCGACGCGCTAGTAATGCCTCTGGTGCTGCTAGTGTCTATAGACTACGGTAACCACTTACCATCAGGTGGGCCGTATGCTTGTTTACCACCCACGTTGTATAAAAAAAACTTGTATTCCTAGTCCGTCATCTTTCTGGCACAAAAAAAATGGTTTGTTATAAAGTAGGTTAAAACTATTTTTTGGGTGAACTTCTTGAAGATATTTCTTCAGACAACTCCCTCATAATGAGAGAAGTTGTCTAAATTGGGACAGATATGAATTAATGATAAATGTATAAGTAATTATACTAAACAAAACATATTTAAACATTTTGATCTATATTTTAGCACTTGACATGCTGAGCTACTCTTAAAGTACATATTATAATTTGTGAATAAGGAAAAAGAGTATTTTAGTACAGGCGGGAATCGAACCTGCATCCCTTCCTATCCGGGGAAGTGCTCTAATCCACTGAGCTACAGTACTATCTTTTAGACATACCCAATCTCCTTATCACATTTGTCTTAACGACCAACGCCCTCTGTTGGAACGCATTTACATGCATTAATCCAATATAGTAACATTAAACACAAAGTGAAAAATGTGAAATCGAAAATAACAGTTACGAGCAGGATTCGAACCTGCATCTCCTGGATATCGTCCAGATGCTTTGCCAATTCAGCCATCGTGACCCTTGCTCCTGAATGCTAATTTCGATAACACATTCATACTTAACGTCTTTGGGTGACGCCTGCACCATCTGTCGGAAGTATTTTCATACATTATACCGACCAGGTAAACTTAATTTTACAATTAAGATTTTACCTAATAATGACGCAAACCCTATAAATATTTAGATATTTTTTTATATATTTTTAGCATTTGACATGCTTAGCAACATACATTAAACACAAAGTGAAAAATGTGAAATCGAAAATAACAGTCACGAGCAGGATTCGAACCTGCATCTCCTCGAAAAATATCTAAATACCAAAATAGTAAGTTTAATTTTGCAATTAAAATTCATACCATTTGATGGCATTATTTTTTTTTTAAACATTTTGATCTATATTTTAGCACTTGACATGCTGAGCTACTCTTAAAGTACAAATTATAATTTGTGAATAAGGAAAACGAGTATTTTAGTACAGGCGGGAATCGAACCTGCTTCCCTTCCTATCCGGGGAAGTGCTCTAATCCACTGAGCTACAGTACTATCTTTTAGACATACCCAATCTCCTTATCACATTTGTCTTAACGACCAACGCCCTCTATCGGAACGCATTTACATGCATTAATCCAATATAATATATATATTGGATTAATGCATGTAAATGCGTTTTGATAGAGGGGATAGGAAGGGACGCAGGTTCGATCCCGCTTGTACTAAAATACTCTTTTTCCTTATTTACAAATTATAATTAAAACATATTTATTTATTTTACTCGTAACATACGTATGTTCAGAAATAATTGTACGTAAATATATTATTTATTATTATTATACTGCATAGAAATAAGAAGATTATTATATGAGAATATTTTGACTTCAGAATTGTACTTACTGACTATAACCACTGCTACCGACCTTATCTAGATTCATCCGTTCCCCAGATATTCTGATTGATTTATATAGTGTGGTGACAAACATTTTCTATTATTTGTTAAGGCGGAAAAAAATGTACCTAACCGCACACCCTGTCGTTCGGAGTAACGAACAAGATAGTGTGGAGCCCTCCCACACTAAATTAACCCGCCGTGTGTCGTCTCTCCGCCTTTATTGGCGGGCCACTGGAACTATGTGATATTATGATCTGTATTTTTTAGCACTTGACATGCTCAGCTACTTTAAAGTACAAATTATGTGCGAGCGGGAATTGAACCTGCGTCCCTTTCAATCCGGGGAAGTGCTCTAATCCACTGAGCTACCGCACCACCTTTCGGCCATACCCAATCTCCTCATCACCATAATGTTTAAAAAATCACGCCATCAAATAGTATGAATTTTAATTACAAAATTAAACTTACTATATTGGATTAATGCAACGCATTTACATATGCGTTCCGATAGATGGCGTTGGTCGTTATATGACATTACTTCAGTGGTGTGTGGTGACGGCCTAGGAATACAAGTATCACGACCGTATTATTTTCTGCGGGAGTCGTACGAGGCAACTACGGCAATTAAGAAGTTACTGGTGGAGTTGTGGCATCGGTGCCTTCCATTTGACCGACTGTGAAGTACTTTGGTATGTTTTGGTTGTAGCAGGAGAAATTTCAAAATGAAATTCTGAGCAGCGGCAGGTGGCAGTATTCTTAGTATTTTGAGTCCGATAGAAAAAATTAATAGCTTTACACCTGTGTAAAATGAGGAGCATTTTTAGGGTTTATGGATTAGTATTCGTGTACTTAGCTCTTTAATGTTCAGCCAGCGAAAGCTTTGAGTATTGGCTTTTGTAAGTACTTGGTACAAAAAAAAATCAACGCTACTTATTTTTTATCAACCCTTTTTCTGTTCCACTATTTGCACCGGTCTCCTCTCATCGTGAGAAGGATTACGCCATATACTACTCTGTCAAGAAAGTACCAGGAAAAAAGTGACAAACTAAGTTTATTTTAGGCTCATGTTTCAATGACAGTTATTACTAATATTTGCCAAGAACTATCCGTTTTGACCTCCAAAATATCCAGACTGACTGTTAAATGATTGTGCGATTTCCTGTGTGCTTAAGATTACAGTTTTAGGTTATCCTAGATCAATGTTATTTGTTTTTAAATATTTGTTTCTAGATTTTATGAGAGTTCTTCGTACTAATTAACTGTCACAGCTAGGGAATTATCCCTATTTTGCGTAGGATTTGACAAACATAAAATATATACACAATATATAATCACTCCCTAAAATAACCCGCCCCCTTAGAATGAAAAATGAAACGTTAGACGAACTTTCGTTTCGAGTCATTGTGAATGATCAACAGTCCGACACGTGATTCCCGATTAGTCAAGATTTCGACGCGTGATTCAGGCGACCAATCACAATGAAGCGAAACGAAAGATCATCTAACGTTTCGTTTCTCATTCTAAGGGGGGCGCTGTGTGTTCTTTCCACTTATTTTGTCAGACCACTGGGACTGCTTGGCATTATGGAATGCCTACTGTTATCTTATACCGACAATCTGTTGGTGGTGGCTTTTATCGTGGTAATCAGCACGCAGATTTTATCGAAAATAGCAGTCCCGAACAATTTTCATGATGGCTGAATTGGCAAAGCATCTGGACGGTATCCAGGAGATGCAGGTTCAAATCCTGCTCGAGACTGTTATTTTCGATTTCACATTTTAACACTTTGTGTTGATTTAATATGGCTAAGCATGTCAAATGTTAAAAAAAAAGACATACAAATATCAAAATATACACAAGTATGTTATTATTTTGATATAAGTATATTTTTACCAGCACACAAAGTACGAACATGTTAGAACACGAGCAAGAGTTGAACTTAAACGAACCCGCCTTGTGGCGCCCCTCCATATGTAGTGGCCACTGCCAACTGAACTATCGTAAAATTTGCTTAGGACTAGCACTTTCCATTATGTATTCTTTCTTTCATCCAAAACGGTAAGAAAAAAGCTGAACGAATGGTGGAGTGGTAGGTACTAATACCGTTCAATCCCCAAACAGGACAAGTCATTGCGTGACCCATAAATCGTTGTTCTGAGTTTGGGTGTACTTTACGTCCGTGAAATAATGTAAAGTCGGACATACATTTTATTCCGCCTTAACAAATAAAAAGTATTGATCCGATTTTGAACTTAACGCGGTCAATCACGCCAAGAATCCAGTCCAAAAATAATTTTGAAAATTTTGCAAAGATATGTACGCTTTACAATGTCTCGACCTCAAGAAGTCGTAAGTACTTGACGGACCTCTGTCTTTGCAGGCCTTGGTTTTACCATTAGACTATCATTACAAATTGTTATACTATAAACATAATATGTCGTTAGTGGCCTCATTAAGGGGCCTATTTTGGTCCAAGCGCCAATATCAGAACAGTACAATCTTGTTCACATATTAACTAAGCCTCATTACTGTTATCAGGCGCAAATATATTGACAGTTCTATGTGGGAACACTATGTAGTTAATGTTGATGTAGGATAGCATATGCGGTAGCTCAGCTTAATTATGTATCGTATCAATCATTCCATTTGTTGTCGGACTAACATTACAAGTGTAAAACCTCATTCTTTCCCGTGGCTGTGTTTTGTAAGGGAGTTGGTTCTGCACCAGATCATCCTCCGGTTGTGTGGGAAATTGGGAATGCCGTAATATTAGTATATGTGCACTTTTGTTTGCGCTCACACTAGTGGTCTATAATAACTCCTATATAGTTAGCTAGTGTCTATCGACACTGGTCTAGAGATCTTATATATCATCACGCCATCTCCCTTACAGGTTAGGCAGAGAGAACAGAATTCTAAAAGGCTCTATTTTTGTATACATCTCTCGCTTCCTCAACATTCATAATTCTCTTCATACACGCTCACTGGTTTCGTCTCCAGTTTCTTTCAATTCATGACCGATTTCGTCTAGGTAGGCGAGTCTCTGTCTCCCTCAGTATCTACATCCCTCCACTTTCGCATTATACATCTATCTTCGTCCAACATTCTTTCCTCATGTCCGAACCATCGGAGCATTCTCTTTCGTATCTTTACACCAATACTCTCTTTCATAGCTAATTGCTCTCTTACGTCATCGTTATGAATTCGGTCAGTGGGCTGACTCCACAGATTTTCCGTAGAGATCGCATTGCGACTGCATTGATTTTACTCTCATGCTCCTTTTGCATACCCAACTTTCGCTTCCATATAATAATGTTGGGACAAGCATTGCGTTATAATATTGTGAAAAGTGCCTTCTGGCTGAGATGGTGGCTGCCGAGAAGTTGTCCTTATGCTCGTTCACTCAATTCCCCGCATTTATTCTTCTCTCTATATCAATTCTGTACCTTCCATCCCGACTGAATCCACATCGCAGATATATCTGGAGATCATAATTATGTTTTTTCGTCACGGTCACCTGTTGGTATGGTAATCCCTGCTCGTGGGTTCAGCAAAATTAAGAATTCTGCCAAGCCGCTGCTTACCATTTTATTTTGCGAATAAGAAACAAGTGAATAAAGGGCTGTCTCTTGCTAAAACAAAAGCACACGAGGTGCTTCACAGTCAGCCATATAACAACCCATTCTGGCTTGACAACAAATAAATATTACTACTTGGTTGCAACCTTAACACCAATAATACTAACTTTTTTTAGTCGCCACACAAATAATCGTGTGGTGACACTCGTATTTTTAGTCTATCACACACATTAAGAAATAATAGCTCAGTAAACTTACACAACATGATCTCCTAACTCATTGTATACTCACGTTTATATTATCATCAATTCACGCAACTGACTTACTTAGGCGATAATAATAATAATTGTTACTCTAAAATCATACTAAAATGAGATTCTGTGCTGTCTAGCAAACCTAAACTTTACCACTTAACCATAAAGCTATAATTACAACAGCTCGTTTATAAATCAACATAGATTAATATACGTGTGAAGATATATATTTGATTTGCTGGTTAAAGACTTGTTAATTTGAGAGATATTGATTATGGAGCTGAGTTTGAGAGTGCATTAGATACATTTGCTGCTAAATGTATCGTTTGCTTTTCAATTTGGTCGTGTTCTATAAATATCAATATTTCGCATATGGTTGAGGTGGAAGACCTCTTGTTTTCTTCGGGACTTTTGGGATCTTAAATAAATGCTGATAAACACTGTAACTAAAACATAAGAAATCTTTTTAATTGCAAAATTAAACTTACTATATTGCATTAATGCATGTAAATGCGTTCCAACAGAGGGCGTTGGTCGTTAAGACAAATGTGATAAGGAGATTGGGTATGTCTAAAAGATAGTACTGTAGCTCAGTGGATTAGAGCACTTCCCCGGATAGGAAGGGACGCAGGTTCGATTCCCGCCTGTACTAAAATACTATTTTTCCTTAATCACAAATTATAATTTGTACTTTAAGAGTAGCTGAGCATGTCAAGTGCTAAAATATAGATCAAAATGTATAAGAAATCTTAATAGTATTGAATACTAGCTGTTACCCGTGACTTTGTATTCGTGGACCTTAGAATTAGGTCACTATAATACTTATAATTAGATCACAACGGCACATGTATTTTCTCTAAGCCAAAATATATATTTTTCCAAGATAAAAAAGTATCCTATGTGATAATAGAGGCAATCTAATAGAGGCAAACTATCTATGTACAAAACGACGGGCCTCCTGGCGTAGTCGGTAGTATAACCGACTTCCGTGCACGAGGTCGTGGGTTCGATTCCCACTCAGGACAATTATTTGTGTTAGAAATATATCACCGGCAATAACTCACGTTGAGGATCGATTTAGTCGACCCGGGTTTCGAGCATATTCGACGACGTTCCCGGCGGGCACTGGCGCCGGGAACTCGTTGACACCGCTGCGCGCTCGCCCTGATGATGAGCATCGAATATGCTCGAAACCCGGGTCGACTAAATCGATCCTCAACGTGAGTTATTGCCGGTGATATATTTCTAATATGTATCAATCTCAGGATAGTTTCAATAACCACTGAAGGAATGTAATATAGTTCCGGTGGCCCGCCAATAAAGGCGGAGAGATGGCACACGGCGGGTTTCTTTAGTGGGTGAGGGCCCCACACTACCCTGTTCGTTGCCCCGAACGACGGGGTGTGCGGTTAGGAACATTTTTTCCCGCCTTAACAAAAAAAAAAAAATAAAAAAAAAATAAAAAAAAAAAAAAAAAAAAAAAAGGATAGTTTAAGGAAGTAGTAAAAGGATAAGGATAGTTTCAGGGAAGTAGTAAAAGGTAAGTAAAAGGATAGTTTCAAGGAAGGATAGTACAGATATTTGTACTGCGTCTGGGTGTTTTCTGTCTATTATATGTATGTATTTACAAAAAAAAGTAGTATATGTATTATATCCGTAATCTGGTACCCTACTAGAGGACGTTGTGTGAAAAATGTCCGTGAATATTTATATTTATTTATATTTATTCATGCACATGTATTCAGCTGTTTTTGAATTATACCTAATGCTCTAGCTAGACAAACATCCTTATTTATAAGATTTTTTATTGCTTATGTTCTCTCATTCATCCATCCATCCATCAGCCTTTCAACGTCCACTGCTGGACATAGGCCTCCCCAAGAGAACGCCACAACGAGTGGTCCCGTCATGGGGGATAATGCCGTAATCGCCACGCTTGGCATGCGGGTTGGCGATCGCAGTGGATGTTGTTAATACTTGAGGGAGCGCTGCCCACTCCCCCGGTATTCCCTCAGTCGGCTCTTACGAGTCCCGTGGGTAGTGGGGGGTGGGACAATTCTAAAACCGGCCCCACACGGCACATATCCTGCCGCTCACCGACTCAGCAATCAACTGTACAGATGGCGGAGTGGCTCAAATACTACGATGCCTATGTCGTGAGTTCGATTCCTATGCAGGACAATTCTTTGCATGGCTAACTCCCGTTAGAACTGAAACACACCGAAGTGCTTTATGGTCGGTGACGCGGCAGACGATACGTAAAAGTACTTATTTAAAAAAATCTATTTCATTTTTATCGTAGGTAAAAAAAACATAGCATCACACCTGTATTACCCGAAGGGGTAGGCAGATATGTATTACACCCCCACGATTCGCTAGCTATGTTTAAGCCCCACGTATTATTCATTGTAGGTGTGCCAATAATACCGATTTGTAATAAAAAAAAAAAACTAACAAACTGTTCAAATTATTGTATTCCTTAGTAAGTCCTTAATAATAGTACCACTGAATTAATGTTACATAGTTCCAGTGGTCTGCCAATAAAGGCGGAGAGACGGCACATGGCGGGTTTATATAGTGGGTGAGGGCCCCACACTTCCCTGTTCGTTGCCCCGAACGAGGGAGGTGCGGTTAGGTTTGTCCATGTGGTGACGGACTAAGAATACAAGTGTCACCACCCCATTCTTTCCCACTGGTGTTGTATGAGGCGACTAAGGGAAGTAAGCAATTAAACACAAAGTGAAAAATGTGAAATCGAAAATAACAGTCAGGAGCAGGATTTGAACCTGCATCTTCTGGATACCGTCCAGATGCTTTACCAATTCAGCCATCCTGACAATTGCTCCTGACTGCTAATTTCGATAACACATCATACTTAACGTCTTTGGGTGACGCCTGCGCCATCTGTCGGAAAGTATTTTCATACATTATACCGACCAGGTAAACTTAATTTTACAATTAAGATTTTACCTAATAATGACGCAAACCCTTTAAATATTTAGATATTTTTATATATATTTTTAGCATTTGACATGCTTAGCACTATACATTAAACGCAAAGTGAAAAATGTGAAATCGAAAATAACAGTCGGGAGCAGGATTTGAACCTGCATCTTCTGGATACCGTCCAGATGCTTTACCAATTCAGCCATCCTGACAGTTGCTCCTGACTGCTAATTTCGATAACACATCATATTTAACGTCTTTGGGTGACGCCTGCGCCATCTGTCGGAAGTATTTTCACATATTATACCGACCAGGTAAACTTAATTTTACAATTAAGATTTTACCTAATAATGACGCAAACCCTTTAAATATTTAGATATTTTTATATATATTTTTAGCATTTGACATGCTTAGCACTATACATTAAACACAAAGTGAAAAATGTGAAATCGAAAATAACAGTCGGGAGCAGGATTTGAACCTGCATCTTCTGGATACCGTCCAGATGCTTTACCAATTCAGCCATCCTGACAGTTGCTCCTGACTGCTAATTTCGATAACACATCATATTTAACGTCTTTGGGTGACGCCTGCGCCATCTGTCGGAAGTATTTTCACACATTATACCGACCAGGTAAACTTAATTTTACAATTAAGATTTTACCTAATAATGACGCAAACCCTTTAAATATTTAGATATTTTTATATATATTTTTAGCATTTGACATGCTTAGCACTATACATTAAACACAAAGTGAAAAATGTGAAATCGAAAATAACAGTCAGGAGCAGGATTTGAACCTGCATCTTCTGGATACCGTCCAGATGCTTTACCAATTCAGCCATCCTGGCAATTGCTCCTGACTGCTAATTTCGATAACACATCATACTTAACGTCTTTGGGTGACGCCTGCGCCATCTGTCGGAAGTATTTTCACACATTATACCGACCAGGTAAACTTAATTTTACAATTAAGATTTTACCTAATAATGACGCAAACCCTTTAAATATTTAGATATTTTTATATATATTTCTAGCATTTGACATGCTTAGCACTATACATTAAACACAAAGTGAAAAATGTGAAATCGAAAATAACAGTCAGGAGCAGGATTTGAACCTGCATCTTCTGGATACCGTCCAGATGCTTTACAGTATTTTCACACATTATACCGACCAGGTAAACTTAATTTTACAATTAAGATTAAGGTTCAAATCCTGCTCCTGACTGTTATTTTCGATTTCACATTTTTCACTTTGTGTTTAATGTATAGTGCTAAGCATGTCAAATGCTAAAAATATATATAAGAATATCTAAATAAGTAAGCAATTATCATCTATTGCATGACTGGTGGTAGGGCTCGGTACCAAGTGGGAGTACTCACTTGGTATCGGGCTCGAGCGGGTTGGTACCACCATCTCCCGTGTCCCGCCTTAACAAAAAAGGGTCCTTAATAATAATGTGCAAAGTTTCAATTTAATTCGATATTTTGAAGTAGGTCGAAATTACGTTAAAAGATTCCGTTACATAGGTACGTAGATAGCATGTATAAGTAGGTATCGTTTTTTCTAAGGCGGAGCTGCGGACAGAAGAAGCTAATTGTATTTAAAAGTATGTTATTCGTTCCTCAGGTTACAATAAACAAAGCATCTATAGTATTAGGTCACAGTGGTAGGCTAGTTGCCTACTTTGTAACAATACTTTGTGTAAAACGATACATGTTTATAGAACTTTTGATTTCATTTGTCATCAGAGGTTAAAGTCAATCGATGAACTCATTTTTAAACCCACTTTATCTATACTATTATGAAGCTGTAACAGAGCTGTGTCTGTACATTTAAGATATTTGAGAAAAAATGACTGTAATAGGCTGTATAGGCGTGTCTAAACACAAAACAATTTTTTTTAGAATTTTTTCTGTTTGTTTGTTCGCCGATTTAAATTTAAACGCGGATTTTAACAAAAACGGATTTTAATGCAACTTTTTTGTTTGATAGCCCTTGATTAGACTTAACAACTGGTATACATTTTATCCCGCTGCTATATCGGGAACCTGAGATATAACCCAAAAATTAGCTTTTGGCTGCGATGAAGCCGCGGGCAAAGGCTAGTTTATATTATTTTTGAAGTGAAAAAATCCGGGGTTAACCCCTTTGTAATTTAAAATTCTAATATATTACGGCTTTGCCACGGCCAAAAGCTGGATTTCAGTTTATTTCTCAGGCTCCTGGGTGCATTCCAATCCGGGGAGATCCGAAATGTGATGTGAATATTGGGCATGGCCGTTGGTCAGTGCGATGGCTTAACAGTCTAGAGCACTTCCCCGGATTGGAAGGGACGCAGGTTCGAATCTCACTTGCACTAACTTTTCTTTTTCCACACACATACACGACAGGATCATCCATCATCAATCCATCAGCCTTTCAACGTCCACTGCTGGACATAGGCCTCTCCAAGAGAACGCCACAACGAGCAGTCCTGTGCCGACCGCATCTAACGGCTCCCCGCAGCTTTGACCAGATCGTCGGTCCATCTGGTGGGGGGCCGTCCTACGCTGCGCCGTCCGATACATGGTCGCCACTCGAGAACCTTTCATCCCCAACGGTTCGTCGAGCAATTGCCACTTCAGCATGGCAACCCGGCGGGCTATGTCGGTGACTCTCGTTTTACATGAGGATATCTTTTTAACAACATCCAATTAAGATGTTAGAAAACCTATATTCTGATGTAAGCTAAGCCGTAAAACACTTACATATGTAGACATTATAATCCTTTTCTGTTTGTCTGTTGTCTCGACTCGTCACTTCCACCCGAGACCTGATGATCTAAAGTAACATACACTACTAACAGCTAGACCACTGAGGCAGGTTTTTTAATACCAAGCGCATGGCAAACAAGCATATGGGCCCACCTGGTGGTAAGCGGTTACCTTAATTTATAGACGCTAGCAACTACAGGGGTATTTTGATCTGTATTTCAGCACTTGACGTGCTCAGCTACTTTAAACAATAATTTATTTGTCAATGTGGAATAAGAGAACTATACTTACTACGATCTGGATTCAAACCTGCGTTCTTTCCAATCTGAGAGCACTTCTCCGGATTGGAAGGTACGTAGGTTCGAAGCCCGCTTGCAGTAAAGTTCTCTTTTTCCACATTCACTAATATTTTGTTGTTTAAAATACAGAGGTGACACTCGCGCATCGCCAACTCCTAGGAAAGGGATAGGTGATGAAAATAAAGAATAATAATATAAGGAGGGAGTTTGGTTCTCTCACTCACCATACGAAAGATAATAATAGGAGTACCAACCGTTTTTGTTTCATGCTGATCTTCTGTGAGAAGGTGGTACTTTTCAGAGAGTCGGCCCATTCATGCTGGGCCAAGCAAGGCTCTACCACTAATGTATAGATGTTTTATTTATGTGTTTACATTTGACACGGTAATGAGATGACAGTCACTGTACACCGACGGCAAATTAATGATGATAATTACTGTTTATTCAGATGGTTTATTAAGAATGTCTCATTTCCATGGAAACGCCTCAGTAATGGACAAATATTTTGTGTTTATTTTATTCAAATTAGTCAAATGTAGCGTTATCGTACTTGCAATTAAGAGAGACTTGTTCTCTTGCTTTTCGAATGACCATTTCAACAGAAAGAAGTTTTTTAGCCATATCTCTGGCTTCTGATAGTCATGATATAGTAGATAGATATTTTTTTTATCAGTATTTAAGTCTAATCTAGAGCTTACAAATAAAGTCGAGTTGTGCACAAACACACAAGCAGACATAAAATTAAAAAAAATATATTAATATAGATAAAATTATCATTACACATAAATTATTAACCTTTCGAAAATAAACAAAATACATTTTGATCTGTATTTTAGCATTTGACATGCTCAGCTACTTTAAAGAACAAATTATTATGAAAGTGGAAAAACAAAGCTTTACTGTGAAAGCTGTGCCTGCGAGTATCGTAAAGACATCTAAAAAGCAACTGTGAAGTGGAAATTAGGTGTTGCCGTTGGCTATTGCGGTGGCTTAACGGTCTAGAGCAGTTCCCCGGATTGGAAGGGTTCGTATTCCACTCGCAGTAAAACTTTCTTTTTCCAATTACACAATGATTTGTTCTTTGAAAAAAATACATTTAAAATATGATCTTGCCGTGTGGGGCCAGCTTTAGAATTGTCTCACCCCTCTCCATCCATGGGAGTCGTAAGAGCCGACTGAGGGCTTACCGTGGGAGTGGGCAGCAGCACTCCCTCGAGTATTAACAACATTCACTGCGATCGCCAACCCGCCTGCCAAGCGTGGCGATTACGGCACTATCCCCCATATGAGTGAAACACATGTTGTGGCGTTGTCTTGGGGAGGCCTATGTCCAGCAGTGGACGTCGAAAGGCTGATGGATGGATGGATGGAAAATATGATCTGAAGTATATACAAGTTAGAACAGGGACGTTTATAAGATTTTTTAAAAATTACACCCTGTGCTAAGGAATAATCTTTGTAACGCAGGGGTGTTTACAAATATACAATTTCGGTACAAAGTACACTGAGAATCAGATCAACCATATGTGAATCACAACAAAGAGTTGTCCCGTGCGGGAATCGAACCCACAACACTCGGGCGGGAGGGGCCGGTATCTAAACTACTCCGCCATCTGAGCAGTCCTATTACCATAATCAACACAAAGAAATCAAAAAACAATCCATTCAGTAGTAACTTATTTGCGAGCGTTAAACAACTTAACAAACATATAAATAGACAAAACAGGGGTCTCCTCTAATGGTGAAAGGGATTAGGTGGTTTAAGTGCGGGTTGGCAGACTTCAAAAGCCGTTGAAAAAATCTTTCATGCATGCAGGTTTTCTCATGGTGTTTTTCTTCACCAATTTATATTTAGATGAGATAGAATTTAAGATGGATTTTGTTTGCAAAAATCAAACTTGATACCTCTACTTCAACTTGATCTAAGTACTACGTTTTCTAGGCTATGAAACAACTTAAGCGATTAAATTGCCTAAAATAATATTCCGAACTCATGAAACCCTTTTTTTACTTTTATTTTAGGTGGGCAAAAATGTCCTACCGCACACCCCGCTGCCCGGGGAGACAACGGGGTAGTGTGGGGCTCTCACCCACTAAAACCCCACCGTGCGCCTCCACCCGCCCTTGCTACGGCGGATTACGGGTACCGCGTGGTTTCGACCGCGATCCGCAGGCGGCAGCCCCTTCGGGCACCCTCTCTTGAGCGACGCCTCGCGCACTTGGGCGTCGCACCTTCGCAGCAGGCTTCCGCGGACGGCAGGGTGCTCCCCGACCCCACCGTCCGCAGCCTTGGCTAGGGCGGCATCAGGCGCAGGAAAGCGCGCGCACGCCGCCCCGCGCGCCGTCGGCGAATCGATTCCGCGAAGGAAGATTCCTCCCGGGCCCTCTCTCCGCCACCTCCTTCCACGAGATAACAGCCTCACAGAACTGTCACTGCCAACCATCGCTCGCGCAACGGCCGGCAGCGACAGGTCCACGCCTATGACTGCAACGAGTTCCCGGCGCTGCACATCCCAGGCCGGGCACGACTCGAGCGTGTGCTGCGCCGAGTCCTCGTCGCAGCCACAGTGGTGACAGCCCGGGGTCGTCTCCCTCCTAGCGATCATGTGCAGGTATTTGCCGAAGCAACCATGCCCCGACAAAACCTGCACCAACCGGAAGGTGAGGACCACGTGCTGCCGCCCTGCCCATTCTTCTAAGATCGGCTGGAGCGCACCCACGGTCCAGAGACCAGCCCGGGGCGTCTACAGCCGAGACTTCCACTTTAGGACGGTGGCGCGGCGGGCATCTTCCCGCCACGATGACATTGCGGTCGGCGGGGGCTGGCTGCCCCCCGCCCGCGCCGTCGACGCCCGCCGATAGACGTCGGCGAGCACCTCCGCCTCCAGATCCTACGGGGGGGTTCCGGCCAACGCGCAGGCTGCATCGGTCGAGACCGTGCGGTACCCGCGTATTGCCCTGACCGATACGATCCTCTGTGGACGCCACAGAAGGGCCCTATTGCGAGCGGCAGGGACTCCGCCCACACGGGCGCGCCGTACAGTGCCATCGACCGTACTACCCCCGCGTAGAGTCGTTAACACGCGGGACTCGGTCCGCCCAAATTTGGCATCAGTCGCCCGAGGGCCGCCAAAGTGCCACCGTCCATCCAATACCAGGCCCAGATATTTGATGTGGGCCTGGATTGGGAAGCCCACACCGTTGACCGTTATCGAGGCGCTGGCGGGAGGGCTCCGTCGGCGAACTCATGAAACCCTAAATTAGCGACTTATCTTAAGGATTAGAAGTGGGGTACTTATAAATATGTAAAGTGCCTAAACCTTGATTTATTCAGCCATTCAAGTAAAGGTTTATAGAAGTTTAAGTGAAATTGTAATATGAATGTAATATCTTAAGTGTTCTGTTAATAATTAAAATGGTATATTTTTTTTTTGTATGATAGGATTTTAGCTTAGAGATGAATACTGTGATGTTGAGTGATGTATTTTATTATTTGAACAAATTCTAAAGCCCAAGCATCGGCATCATACGAAACACCACAGTAGGAGTAGCTACCGTTGTTACACGCTGATCTTCTGTGAGAGGGTGGTACTTTCCCCATCGAGCCGGCCCATTCTTGCTTGGACAAGCGAGGCTCTACCAGTAATAGTTCTGTGGTCGGCTCCAGTCTTTTTTATTCAAGAAAAGTGTATTGTGTTGAATGGGATAGACATTGAACGTGATTTTACCAATGGTCTCGTGGAGTATTCGGTAGTGTAACCGACTTCCGTGCACGAGGTCGTGGGTTCTTTTCCCACTCAGGACAATTATTTGTGTGATGAACACAGATATTTGTACTGCGTCTGGTTGTTTTCTATCTATTATATGTATGTATTTACAAAAAAAGTAGTATAATATGTATTATATCCGTAATCTTGTACCCATAGCACAAGCGTTAAGCTTAGTTTGGGACCAGAGGACATTGTGTGAAAAAATGTCCGTGAATATTTATTTATTTATGGTATACACAAAAAGTATACACAAAGAGCGGTAATTGTTGTGAAGGAAGTCATATAATTGTATGATTTCAATACAGCTATCTCTTTCTGGACTGCAAAGACAGTGGTATCGAGTTCGAGCCCCACTCTGAGGTCCAGACCTCGCATGTTTGACTTTATGGTATCACATGTGTATTAGTTTATAAATTACCATAAAAACATCATAAAGACCTGTACACCTGGAAGATATTCTTGACAGGCTGTGAAGTTTGCCAACGCTTTCACTCTGAGAGCAGACTAGTGCGCAACATTTGGATTCGATTGCCTTCAGATTACTATCATTGTTTACAACAGACCAGACACAAAACATCATCTTTGGGTATTTATCCAAGGCAGAGGGGATAACACCAACGCTTTGATTATTATTATCCATCCAACCATCCATCAGCCTTTCGACGTCCACTGCTGGACATAGGCCTCCCCAAGAGAACGCCACAACGAGCAGTCCTGTGCGCTCATATGGGGGGATAGTGCCGTAATCGCCACGCTTGGCAGGCGGGTTGGCGATCGCAGTGGATGTTGTTAATACTCGAGGGAGTGCTGCTGCCCACTCCGCCAGTATTCCCTCAGTCGGCTCTTACGACTCCCATGGGCGGAGAGGGGTGGGACAATTCTAAAGCCGGCCTCACACGGCAGGCGGTATTATTATTGATACAATAAAATTCAGAAGCTCCTCTAGGTTTTCCCGGGATTCAAACCCTAGTCTTATTAGGTTAATAATAAACTAGGTAAAGCCACAGCTAGCAACAAATTTGGTTTTATTCTAAAAAAAAATAAAAAAAAAATTTAGTTATGTTATGCGCAATATCTCTCAGAGCAATAACGCTAGACCATCTTCGAAGGTAATTACCATAAAACTACAATCTTAATTGAAATACTGCTAGACGCGAACTTAAGATGCCCTTGGAATGTTCAGTAACCCTTTAAATAATGAGTTTGGGTTTAATGTACAAATAAACCAGTAACTTTTTATATTATAGCTGAATTGTAAGTTGTCTTCAAAAAATGCTCATAAACCCCCTCCATATCCTATCCTTATTATCCTTATTATGTCCTATCTACCTCCTTTTTTTTGTTAAGACGGGAAAAAAGGAATCTATACGCACTACCCCGTCTTTCGGGGCAACGAACAGGGTAGTGTGGGGCCCTCACCCATTAAATAAACCCGCCGTGTGCCTTCTCTCCGCCTGTATTGGCAGGCCACTAGAACTGTGTTGGATCACACAAAGAATTGTCCTGTTTGGGAATCGCATCCACAACACTAGGCATGGAAGGTCGGTATCTAAGATATCCCCCCACCTCTACACTCAAATTATTTTAATTAGACTTATTATTTGTGAATAAAGAAAAAGAGATTTTTAGTAGGAGCGGGAATCGAACCACGCATCTTTTCCAATCCGGGGAAGTGCTCTAAACCACTAAGCTATCCTACTGATCTTTCGATCATCCCAAATTCTTAATCACATTTGTCTTGCGACTAACGCCATCTATCGGTAAGCATTACATGCATCCAACAATACTTAATAATTTTTATTCGTGTGGTGACGGACTAAGAATTTAAGTGTCACCAGCCCAATCTTTCCCACTCGTGTCGTATGAGGCGACTAAGGGAAGTAAGCAATTATCATCCATTGCATGACTGGTGGTAGGGCTGGGTACCAAGTGGGAGTACTCACTTGGTATCGGGCCCGAGCGGGTTGGTACCACCATCTCCCGTGTGACCGGCCATGAAGCACATCGTTGCGTTTTGGCTGTAGCAGGAGATAGCCGTTTATATTTCATTTCATATCTGTGAAATAATAGGTGAGCAGCGGCTTCACAATACTCTTGGTATAGTCGAGTCCATGGGCGGACCATCAGATGGACCGTGGCTCGTCTACATGCAATAAAAAAAAAACGTATATGGTTTTGTTAAGTCAGAATTTGGCCTTGCTAACTCGATATCTGAAATTCATCATCGTCATCGTACTAGCCACTTCTGTTTTAATGGTTCTTGGTGTAACCATTGAGCAATCTTAAATTTCTCTTTCTTTTTTGGTGGATTTATTTCATTGTCACAATTGATGTAAAAGATATAAATATCTAATGATGTGATATATTTTATCTAAGGAATGTTAGAAATGACGATACACAAATATTTGTATTATAAACATTGCTGCATTGTTGAGATTTGTGATCATTATGTATGATAAAATATCATGCCACGTTTAAAAAGAAAGATGACACATTGTTGTTTCTGTGAAGTGCTTCCAAATTAATCATTTCAATAGTAGGTATTCATTATTCTTAAGGTATTGTAACGAGCTATTTCATAGAATAATCAAGGTGAAAATCCTAACTATTGTAAAGCTGTAATGGAGCGGTATTTGAGAAAAAAATACTGTATTAGGCTATGTAGGCGTGTCTGAACGTTAAACAATTTTTTGTTAGATGTTTTGACTGTTTGTTCGCGCATCATGCAAAAGCTACTTAACGGATTTTTGATGCAACTTTTTACTTGATAGCTCTTGATTAGACTTAAAACTGATATACAAAAAAATCTCACTACTACATTGAAAATCAGAGATATAACCAAAAAAGCTATCTATCCTATATATAACCTATTACATTTTTTTTTTCTGTGTGGAACTCGAATCCACAACCTCCGATGGACGATATCGAAACCACTGTGGCATCTATGCACCTATAGCAGAACTAAAAGTGGATTCCATCGAAATAGGGGCGACGTGGTTTATTGCCCGAGGCAAAAAGTCCGTTTTATGACAATTAGCAATACGTTGTCTCTGTCTACCCTTCTGGGATATATACATACATATTGTCACGTCATTTTCCCGTAGGGGTGGGCAGAGACAACTTCTCTCCACTTGCTACGATCCTGACACACATCTTTTGCTGCATCTACTTTCATCAGCGCTCTCATGCATGCTCGTTGGTTTCGAGTACTTTCAACCTGGCTTTCCTTAAGAACGTCTCCGATCTGGTCAAAATACGTTCGCCTAGGTCAATCTCTACCAACTTGCCCATTCACAGTTGCCTTGTATATCTGTTTCGTTAATCTCCTTTCATCTATCCTCTCTACGTGTCTGGGAAAGAGGTGTTAGTATTATATACGTATGTATTATTTAATTTACATACTCGGGCCTCGTTTAGCGTATTCTGTAAACTATTCCACCGTCTGTGCGATACTTTCAAGTTCCATCATGTTACATTATGAGGATTTACATCACGTTTCTGCGGAGTTAACATCACGCAGCATATTTTCCAAGAAATTAAATCACTAGCAGAAAATCTTTGGAAATTCAGCTTCGTACATTGCGTGTGCGTAAACACATATTTACATTTACTGTCTACATACTAAAGACAGACTAAAATCAACCTTATGGCTTACACTATAACACTTGAATAATATAGTGATGTGGTTCAAAGATGGGTGGCAAAAACTACTCTTCATTTTTCATGTACGGTGTTTACGCTAGACATGGTTTGTTATGCAAAATAATCTAAGTTTAACTAAACGTAATAGTTTGAATAGTTATTTGCAACTAACAAAACCCACCGTTTAGACCGCGTGGAGTTCGGTTTGTCACAAACATTTCTATGCGGCAATATTTTTATAATTTCGCACTATGGTATGCTTACAATGTATGAGACTTTAAGTTAGTATATTAAAATAAGTATAATACTCCTCTTTAAATCGTCAAACTTTTGTTTTTATTTAGTGCACAAAAATTCTACCACAAAGTACCAATATTTCTTTTTTAGTAACAAAATAACTACCAGTAAGAAGACAATCTTGATTATTAGTTTATATTATTAAATATATTGATTTTGCCAAAAGCTAAGACTAAAAAGCTACCACCGGATCGGAACATGGCCTGACTGAGAAAGATCCGGCCAGAAAACTTAGTAGGCAACAGCTGTTATGGATTATTAAATTTTGTACGGAATTACTGAACGCTAATTGAGTTAGTTGTAGGTACCTATATGTTTCTTGACGCCGTAACTACTAAACCAGTTACCATGGATTTTGAAATACCTATATAAATATGTATGTTTGTAAAGTACCCCGCGATATAGGGACTATTCTAGGAATGGTGTCCTGTAAGTTTTTTTTTTGCCACGTGGGTGGTGATATCTTACGGCCCACCTGATGGTAAGCGGTTACTGTAGCCTATAAACGCTAGCAATACCAAGGTATCACTCGCGCTTCGAAATTTCCAAAGAATTGCGATAGGAGGTGGATAGGATGGATAATAAGAAGAGGATAGGGAAGGGTTTGGGCCTCCGGCGCTCTCACTCACCATACGAAACACAACGGTAGGTGTAACTACCGTGGTTACACGGTGATATTTTGTGAGAGGGTGGTACTTCTCCGATCAAGCCGGCCCATTCGTGCTGGGATAATCAAGGCCCTACCATTAGAATCATCATTGGGTTCTAATACTGCTGCGAGTAATCATTTTCTGTTTTCACAATAATTTTCCCTCGTATCTTCTTAAATTATGATGAACTGGGCTTGTAACATCTTTTACAAATTAGAAAAGTTACTTCTCATTCAAAGGAGGTAAACATATAACTTTTCTACTGTAACCTGTGCTATTCCCATTCATTAATGTTTACAAAAAGTAAAATTATCATCATAAACTGCGCAGCCGGGACCCCACGGTTTCCTTCGAATTATTTACGCGCAAACTTTCTCTTTAGGGCGACGCGATTCCTGTATAAAACAATTGTAATGTCGGATCGTGAATGTATAGCATAAAGTTTAGCGTACACAAGGAATTGTGTATTTTCAGCCTACTGGTAAGACTACAGAAAATACTGTAACCATTATATTAGAGTATAAAGCTTCTGCAGTGTGCTATGCGCCAGACAAAGAAGCTTGACATGACCTTCCCTAATTGGTTATATTTTTTTCTTTTTCCATCCATCCATCAGTCTTTTAACGTCCACTGCTGGACATCAATCAAGTCAATGCTGGCAGGCGGGTTGGCGATCGCAGTGGATGTTGTTAATACTCGAAGGAGTGCTGCTGACCACTTCCCCGGTATTCCCTCAGTCGGCTCTTACGACTCCCATAGGTGGAGAGGGGTGGGACAATTCTAAAGCCGGCCCCACACGGCGTTTTTTCTTTTTATGAGTATAGAATTAATTGGGTGACAATTACTTCAGGTACATAGCCTAAAATTGAGAAATTTACGCTGGAAACGGGCTGAGATTTTAAGAGCTGTTGCTCATCTTGCAATTATTTCTTCTCATTTTTTCTGTACTAAGTCTTCTCCACTACCACGTTTCTAGTCTATCATTCTTACTCTCAACTTTCTCATCTATTTCTCTGAAGATTAGCAAACGCAAGTAATGTTACTGGTGTTGGTAGCGTCCACAGGCTACGTCTAAAGGCTTACTGTCAAGCGGGCCATCTGCTTGTTTGTATACAAAATGATCTCCAGTGCACGTTGCTCCTTCCAAGATTGTTCGGATTCTGTTTATTCAAAGTTTTTTCCCTCCAGATTAATGAGCATCCCCGATTGATGAGGGTGTAGCCGGGTTAAAGCCTAAATAATTGAGTTCCTTAGTGATTAAACTAGATAGTTTTTAGAACAAGAAACTAGGAATACTTAGAGGATTTCGGATTGTAATTAAGATGAAGATAGTGATTGGCTACCGACACAGACTATATAATGAAGTATGGGGTTTGGTATTTCAGCTACGTCTTTTGGTTAGAAAATCATCCATTGGTCGTTAAGACAAATGTGATGAGGAAATTGGGTATGACCGCAAGGTACGAGATACGGTAGCTCAGTGGAATAGAGCACTTCCCCGGATTGGAACCGACGCAGGTTCGATTCCCGCTCGCACTAAAGATCTCTTTTTCCTCATTCATAAATACTTAATAAATAATATTTACTTTATAAGTAGTAAATAATATTTACTTTATAAGTAAATATTCTTTATTTTATCTTTATACTTCACGGTTTTTCTGATATTTAGTGCAGGTTCGTTCCCAAAATATCCAATTTTTTTTTCTAAATTTTATCAGAGGTCAATTTTAGGAGCTGTTAACAGACTTATTAAAATTATTATTATACTATTTTTGAAATGTTTGGTACAACTATTACTTTATAAAACTAATAACAAGTCACATATTATTGTGATTTGATTTTCAAATGTCCATCAACTGGCAAAACTATACCACCACCCAAGTATATTAAAATCTGCGATGAAATTAACGGAGGTTTCATTACTAGAATACGATATTAAATGCAGTGACTACAAAAACTGTGGACCGTACCAATAAAATTATAACATTTGGATTGATGCATGTAAATGCATTCCGATAGATGGCGTTGGTCGTAAAGACAAATGTGATGAGGAAATTGGGAGGACCAAATAGGTCTGTACGATAGCTCAATGGCTTAGAGCACTTCCCCGGATTGGAAAAGACGCGGATTCGATTCCCGCTCGTACAAAAAATCTGTTTTTACTTATTCACAAATAATTTGTACTTTAAAAAGTAGCGAAGCTTGTCAAATGCTAAAAAAATATAGATCAAATAAATGATAACAAACTAAATGGTTAAATTTTTTTTTACTTAAATGATAGCAAATTGTTAAGTATACGGCCACCGTGATGATAAACAATTACCGTAAATAGATACTAGTAACTCAGGAATTCTTTTGCTTGAGACTGCAGAGAACACAAATGATAAGGAGGCGGATATAGGATAGGGGATAGTTATTGAAGAAGAGATGAAATTCAGGGTTGAAATATGGTATATGAATTGTATGGTATAAGATTGGCCTGTATGGCGGCCACGGGATGCATGAGGACAACTCCAACTGCTGCTCTGGAAGCTATTCTTGGCCTGCCGCCACTGCATCTGTTCATAAAACAAGAGGCAGCAGCTACCGCGGTAAGGCTTAAAAACCTGAGTCTCTGGAGACTAGCAAGGGTACCGCACACCGAAATCCTCAGTGAGGTAACAGGTAAGGAGCCGCTCATGGCAGCGGTGACCGACAGGATACCCAAGCAGTTTGTATTTGACAAGAAGTACAAGATACAATTGCAAGAACAACCGGGTGAAGGTCTTAACCCAAGGGAGATGAGTATCTTCACAGATGGATCTAAAACAAGGTCAGGTACTGGTGCGGGTGTATTCTCCGAGGACCTGAACATTCAGATATATACACCATTAGGAGCTCATAACACGGTCTTCCAGGCAGATAGTGTGGGCATCTTAATGGCAGCGTATGCGATCGACTCTAGAAAGGTAAAGCAACAAATCCGTATACTCTCTGATAGCCGATCAGTCCTACAGGCCCTTCAAAGGTACACTATAACCTCGGGTCTTATATACGAGTGCCATCGAGCCCTGTCACAGGTATGTATCGACAACGATATAACCCTACAGTGGATCAAAGGACACAGCAACTCACGCGGTAATGACGCTGCCGATGAATTGGCAAGAGGGGGTTCGG
Organism: Leucoma salicis; assembly: GCA_948253155.1. Lineage (NCBI taxonomy): Eukaryota > Metazoa > Arthropoda > Insecta > Lepidoptera > Erebidae > Leucoma > Leucoma salicis. Next base: position 1,716,637 of record OX411820.1, on the reverse strand, counting down.
AGATTGACAGTGGAAGGACCTGAGCCCATTCTACCCCTGCCGTTCGCTTGGCTCCGAAACACACTACGACGAAACACCAAGGTAGAACACCAAGAATACTGGTCTAACTTAGGTACATGCAGGCAAGCCAGAGAGGCCCTTCCGACAATCTACCCCGGATTGTCACTAAAGCTGCGGCGTTTGAAGAGGCCTCAGCTCCGGCTCCTAATGGGAGCCATTACTGGACATGCTTTATGGAATAAACACTTATTTGCTCTAGGTGTTACTGATAGTCCTCTTTGCAGAGCTTGCATGGAGGCAGACGAAACGGCCGCCCACGTCATCCTTGAATGTCCGGGGGTACCGGGCACTATACCTCGGCTCTCCGAGGTCGCTCCCAGAGGTCGTCGGCGACGTTAAGGGTCTGCTAGGCTTTCTGGTGATGCTGGGTTGGCAGGAGTAGTGCCAGCAACCCGTCACGCAAAATAGGCGCACATACGACGTCGAGTTGCGGAAAAATAGCCCGCGTTTACAATACAATACAATATGGTATATGAAAGTTTTGAATTAATTATTATCTATACTGTTATAAATCTGTTACAGAGCTGTGTGATAAATACAGTCATTTACCTACAGGACAATAAAGGATTTAAAGGCGTGTCTAAACACAAAACATTTTTTTTTTAGATTTCTTGTCCGTTTGTCCGTTTTTCCTTTCGCGCATCACGCAAAAACTACTAAACGGATTTTGATGCGTCTTTTATTTTGTAGCTCTTTTCAGACTTAAAAACTGGTATACATTTTATTCCGCTACATTATCGGGAACCTGAGGTATAACCTAAAAACAAGCTTGTGACTGCGATGGAGCCGCGGGAAAAGGTTAGTTAATCATATATACTCCTCCTAAGTAGATGTGACTTATTTAAATTATAATAACATGTAATGCATGAGTTAAGCGTTCCAACGAAGGGAAATTTGGGGAATTAATCTGTAGATGAAATACTTTAAGTATCCCTCATATTTGAAACCAACGAAACACGCTCTGTATCCAATAGCAATGCAACTTAAAGCTATTGAAATCGATAACAATAGATGTGACAAGAATCTACAATATATTAAACTAAAGGTAGTTGTCTATCACTGTGCTTTTATTATCTATCTTTAGTATCTAAATAAATTCTGTTTGTTTTTCATATTATTCAATCAATGACTCACGAAGACAGTGACTTTTCGTCAACTTATGAATCTGACAATACCGGTTGCTCAAAATACTCCTAGAGTGTGAACAAGTCATAAACCGGTCGGTTTATTTGATGTAGATGAATCATTATCGCCGTAAACATATTGTACGACTATTTAAATATGAATCAAAGATGAAAGAACGTTGTGAAAGGATTTACTACAAATTATTATTTCTTGTATTTTGGACAGTGTAAAGTCGGAATTGGGACTTGTCTCTGATAAATCACTCTTTATGTAATTCGGATTGTCATTATTGCCTAGATTTTCTGGTTCATGTTTGTTACAAGTGGTATCGTAACACAAATTTGTTTTTGGATTTTTGCGGAATATTGCAACGTTCTGGTTCTGAGAGTCCTGCCGTATCCCATGGTTGTGTCGCGTTGGTGAGATTTTTTGTCATTATATTGCATGCTACTCTGCTATTATCATATTCTCCTCTATCTATGAGAGTGCGGATTGGCAATCTTAGGTTTTTTTGTGTGTGTCCAAAGATAACCGGGATTGACAATCCGTGGGTGAGTGGTGAGCTCTCCTCCTAAAATATCTGTTCTATAATAATAATCGTAACAAATGTAATATACAGGTATAATTTATGCAAACCATTTACGAGAGGAAGTAGCAACTCCCACTTTGCAATAATTAATACATTTTCTTTGATGATTATACTCAATTAGAAAGAGCATTTCCAAAAATACTTTAGTAAATTCACGTGCCATAAAAGGAATCTAATTCATTCAGAGCTACAAGTTTCTATGGCGTGTTATTATACGACTACTTCTACTTATCATCATATCATCTGCCTTGCGGGGTAGGCAGAGAAAACAGAGTGCTAAAAGTCTCTTCTTGCATATATCTCTGGCTTCCTCAACATTCATAATTTTCTCTTCATATACGCTCGCAAGTTTCAGAGACTTCTGACTCCACAGTCCTTCAATACATGACTAATTTGATCTAGGTAGGTTAATCTCGGTCTCCCCCAGTACATACACGCTTGTTATTATTTTTTACGCTTTAGATATGCCTGGCCATATAAATTAACAAAGAGAGGTGACGTATGAGGCGACTAAGGGAAGTAAGCAATTATCACTCATTGCATTACTGGTGGTAGGGCTGGGTACGAAGTTGGAGTGATCACTTGCTATCGGGCGAGCGGGTTGGTACCACCATTTCCCGTGTGACCGACCATGAATCACACCGGTATGGTTTGGTTGTAGCAGGAGATTAACCGTTAATTCTTTCATTTCATATCTGTGAAATGAAATGGTGAGCAGTGCCTTGACAATATTCTCAGTATAGTTGAGTCCATGGGCGACGGATACCATTTACCATCAGGTGTGCCGTGACTCATCTGCCACCAAACGCAATAAAAAAGACCAAAGTACAAAAATGAGAAATAGAAAATTATAGTCACTATTACTGCGTTCATTTTTATCGCTTGTGTGTCAGACATCAATTTCCTTCTTCTATAAATTAACCCAGAAATCAGTACATTCTCCATACAACTATCACGTCCAAACTTTGTTTGGTCACATATCACAAAGTCGTTGGGCGCACACCTTTCGGGCGTAATATCGAAGATGTCCTAATTAAGGGGACGCGACTTGGGCGGATGCAGGCTATATTGCGACCTTTCAATAATGAACACTGGGGGAGAATTGGGCAGACACAATTTACGAGATACAGCGAATATAATTATAATGTTTGGATTGCTCGAACGATGAATTGCTGCTTGGATCTTTGCCCTGGAACATGGAAATAGTGCGTCGAAGTATATTTAATATTCGATTAATCCATATTCTATAAAACGTAAACTACTTAAATATTAAATAAGAGAGTAAAGTGTGATACAACGAATCAAAAATCATTTCTTTCCAAAATTTGAATGCCGGTCTTATTACAAATAGTTTCTAATTTTGAATGCACCTCGTCGTATTAGATATAAAGTGTCTCTAGTTTACCAATATGCAGTTGCAATTCTCTAGCTTTAATCCTGTCCAATGAAGTCATATTTTACATCTTTTTAAAATTACCAAAGGTCATTAAAAGTCCTTCAAAAGTGGCTCTTTTCTTAAGTAAATATTGCTACATATGTTCTACGCTCATATGTTGAGTAGCAAGAAGGAATATCTTTCCTAGAACTTATATAATTACTAATTTAACTAATTAAATTAAATTCTAATAAAATTAAATTCTATTAATATCATTACCTAATAATATTTACGTAACGTACTAATATTAAACAATAAGAACGTAGGTACCAAAATATATTAATTAAGATAGTTGATTACCTTGTTAACTTTAATATAAATCAATAGCTAGACTACAGTAAACCAACGAATTATGGGTTTGTTGTGTGTGAATTAATGTGAATTCCACTGTGTTTTACTACTTCCGTACATTTTTAAGTAGTAAAACAAATTAGTCCGTGTGGTGATGGACAAAGAATATAAGTGTCACCACCCCATTCTTTCCCACGGGTGTCGTACAAGGCGACTAAGGGTAGCAAGCAAATATCACCATTTGCATTACTGGTGGTAGGGCTGGGTAACAAGTGGGAGTACTCACTTGCTATCGGGCCGGAGCGGGTTGGTACCACCATCTCCCGTGTGCCTGGGCATGAAGCACATCGGTGTATTTTGGTTGTAGCAGGAGATAGCCGTTTATTCTTTCATTTCATATACTCGTATATATTTGAGAAATGAAATGGTAAGCAGCGGCTTGACAATACTCTCAGTATAGTTGAGTCCATGAGCGATGGTTACCACTTACCATCAGATGGGCCGAGGCTCGTCTGCCACAATATGTAATGAAAAAAAAAACTTAAAATATGTAATTTAACAAAACTTTATACTCTAAAAATGAACTATCGGACCTTATTCAAGAAAATTGGTACTAATACTAACCTTGCTTATGCGCTTAATTATCTAATTTACCTGATCATATCCCATATTATCAATTAAGAGTTCTGGAAGATCTAGCGACTAATTTGATGCATAACACAGTTACGCTAACCCTTGATTTTATTGTCAGGTATCAATACGAACGTCCCTTTTCCACTTTTCAATGCAAATATATATTTTATTAATTCTTCCACTAATTCCAATTAAATTTGTTGGCTAAATACCGGTAAAGAGGGCCCACATGTTTCAACATTGCGGCGGAAAATAAAATACCGTCATTAGCAACGTATCAACATAAACTTGACTGCACACATGGTGAAGTGGTTCAGATACAGGCCTCTCGCCGGAGTGTTGTGGGTTCGATTCCCACACAGAACAACCCTTTGTGTGATCCACAAATGGTTGTTATGAGTCAGGGTTTCCTTTTGTCCAATTTCACAATTGTATAGGGTTTTTCAACAAGAATTTTGTTTTTTTAAATCAAAATAAAACAATAAATGTAGATGATAATGATTTAAATTTTTATTGTATTACAATAAATAAGGCTTGGCAATTATGAATGACAAAAAAAACTGATAAATGTCCACCACGACCACGGTTACAGCCACTGAAACAATGAATTTATTGCAAACTGAAAATTCAACTGTTAAGTGGCCAGCTCGAACATGTGATTGAACACTACTGGTTTAATTTTTGTGGGGTTATGTTAAAAGCAGAGTCTATACGAAGCCAATCGAATCGATTGCAGACTTAACACTCAAAATTTGTGAAGTGATTAACGAAATAAACCTCTCTGCTCTACTAACTAACTCTCTCTTTCTGTCCGTGTGGTGACGGACTAAGAATACAAGTATCACCACCCCATTCTTTCCCACGGGTGTCGTATGAGGCGACTAAGGGAAGTAAGCAATTATCATCCATTGCATGACTGGTGGGTAGGGCTGGGTACCAAGTGGGAGTACTCGCTTGGATCGGGCCCGAGCGGGTTGGTACCACCATCTCCCGTGTGACCAGCCATGAAGCACATCGTTGCGTTTTGGCTGTAGCAGGAGATAGCCGTTTATATTTCATTTCATATCTATGAAATGAATTTGTGAGCAGCGGCTTGACAATACTCTTGGTATAGTCGAGTCCATGGGAGACGGTTACCATTTACCATCAGATGGACTGTGGCTCGTCTGCTACTACATGCAACAAAAAAAAAACCCACCATTTTGTCAATAAGTGATTACAAACTGACGAAAGAATCGACATTTGTAATCGTGGTCGTGGTGAACATTTATCAGATATTATTTGTCATTTATAATTGCCAAACCTTACTTATTGTAACACAATAAAAAATTAAATCATTATTATCTAAATTTATTGTTTTATTTTGATTTAAAAAACAAAGTTTTTGTTGTTTATAAATTCCCCTAGGTATAAGGTTTATTCCTTAGTGCAGGGTGTTATCTTAAAAAATAAAGATCAAAAATTATATAACAAAACGAGTAACGTATGTTACTAAAAAAAACAAGATTTTCAAAATATTTTTGCAAAATTTGAAAAGATTGAGATTGAGGAAGATAAGATTAAAAAGAGAAGCGATTAATATTAAATAATATTCGCTTAAGACAATAAAAAGCAAAATTAACAATAGCAAGGCTCTATCGCTCATCACTTGGACAAGGTACATGGGGATAAAGGAAAATATTTGGCAATGAAATCCTCAGCTACTCTGTAATTGCGGCGAGGATATTTACAAAGATTCCGTATCACACACAAATATGTTACCGACCAAACAATCAGTGGATAATTGCTGAAATATATGTTTAAATAATTATAAAATAACGTTTTCGTACAATACAATTAATGGATATCAACTAAAATAAGATACTATTCTACTAAAATCTAAAAAGCTAAAGCTTAGACTGACTAAAGTTAAACTGCACACATGGCGAAGTGATTACTCCCACATAGTATAACCCTTTGTGTGATCTACAAATGGTTGTTCTAAGTCTGGGAGTAAGTTATGTCCATTAAATTTTTTATTGCATATGGTGGCAGACGAGCCACGGCCCACCTGATGATAAGTGGTAACCGTCGCTCGATGACTCAACTATACCGAGAGTATTGTCAAGGCGTGGCTCACTATTTCATTTCACAGATATGAAATGAAAGAATTAACGGCTATCTCCTGCTACAAAACACACCGATGTGCTTCATGGCCGGTCACACGGGAGATGGTGGTACTAACCCGCTCGGGCCCAATAGCAAGTGAGAACTCCCACTTAGTACCACCAGTAATGCAATGGCTAATTACTTTTTAGGATGATTTGCATTGGTGTTGGATTTTGGGTTTGTTATCTGATTAGAAATTTTTCCTGGGTGAATCAGTCCATTTTAGACAATGATTTTCTTTGCAAACCTGGTATTCTAGATCCATAAATAGTGTCATTTATTGTCAACAGAAGCTAAGATAGTTAATTTGCCTGCAATCTGCAACTAAATAGTGAAAAGACAAATGACCTTAAACTGAGTCCAAAAACCGGATATTTGGCATTTTTCCCATAGCATGCATTGTCACCTGCGATAATCAGTACGGACTTTAACACGAGTCACCACGTAAAGCGTTGATAATGCAAATATATGTACATTATATGTATGTGGTAAAATATGTTGTTTATATGCTTATCGAAGTGATAGACATGACCAGCTGGCTTCGAAGTGCAGCTGGCTTAAAGGGGCAAGATATAGATTGACCAGTACATATTAAGTGTGATATTAGAAAAGTTTGTTGGAACAAATACACAAATGGTATATGGATTTTAAGGCAGATTTCTGGAGCAATTTTGACAAATTAACCTGTTCAAAGAGTTGGATAGAAATAGATTGATGATACCTCATTAATATTGCTGATACCTACTAATAGTGTAGATGGATCAGAAATCAGTTCAATGTGTTTAAGTATATTCACACTTACAAGCTTCTGTGTTGCCCTGAAGGCAGATTCTTCTATTACCATAGCCGACCTTATTAAACAATCAAATTAATGTAGGTTTTTCTTTTCGTCTTTCCTTTGTCTCCTGTCACTATAATACTTTTTTATTGTTCGATATTTTTACTTTCGATATTAGTAATTATATATCTTAGAACTAAATCAGCAATTTACCGCAAAGTGAAAAATGTGAAATCTAAAATAACAGTCAGGAGCAGGATTTGAACCTGCATCTTCTGGATACCGTCCAGATGCTTTACCAATTCAGCCATCCTGACAATTGCTCCTGACTGCTAATTTCGATAACACATCATACTTAACGTCTTTGGGTGACGCCTGCGCCATCTGTCGGAAGTATTTTCATACATTATACTGACCAGGTAAACTTAATTTTACAATTAAGATTTTACCTAATAATGACGCAAACCCTTTAAATATTTAGATATTGTTATATATATTTTTAGCATTTGACATGCTTAGCACTATACATTAAACACAAAGTGAAAAATGTGAAATCGAAAATAACAGTCAGGAGAAGGATCCACCCGTCTTTGGGCGTGGTATCTTTGGTATCCAGAAGATGCAGGTTCAAATCCTGCTCCTGACTGTTATTTTCGATTTCACATTTTTCACTTTGTGTTTAATGTATAGTGCTAAGCATGTCAAATGCTAAAAATATATATAAAAATATCTAAATAGCAATTTACCGATTAACGATGGTATCAAATTCCAACTGCCGCATTTTTTTTCTCTTTTAGTATTCTGAGCTGGTTGTTATTGATTATTTTACGTCTGGTTACTGATCTAGTAATCACAGATTTGCATATAAAACGCGTACTTTTGGATTTCCACTACGTATCCTCGCGCAGAGTATATGGTAGCGTTGGGGACACTTTCAACTTGCTAAATAAACAGCTTAGTCTTCATATATCATTAGAGATGTTCAGAATTATCACATATCTTATCACATAGTGATGCCCATATTTTTTAAATGGCTCCGTAGCAACAAAACAGTTCAAAAGTTTTACAGTAAAAAAGCATTAAAACTCCAACTCCAACTTTTTACACCTTCTATGTTCTTTTTATAAATGAAAAAAAAAAGTTTTGTAACGTAAATGGCGTTTGTCAGTTTTTGGACGGTGAAACTACCTGTGGTACTTCAAATATTCGGTGACAAGTCCGCTTTGTTTGACGTTCGATCAATCATTTGGGCTTCAACAAAAAGGCGTACTTTTACGGTGATACAATAAAATTGATCCATCAAGTTTGACAGTGGAATTGATTAAACGCATTTACTTTTTTTAATCAGAAGAGTGGTGCTTGACGACATTGCAACTTACGATGAGTAACGATGATGCCTTATGATATATTAAGCTGTTAATATTTACCTGTAATAATTAAAAATATATATCTAGCCTAGGCAAAACCAAGGCCTGCAAAGGTAATGGTATTGACTTCAATTTCCAGTCCCAGGTAATATGTGTGTCTTTGCTTACAAGATTTTTTCGATGATTTGTGTAGTTTGCTAACTTGCACTAGGGTAGCGTAGTGAGCGACGTCCCCGCGCTCTGAGAGGAGACTAGCCCAACAGTGGGATAGTAAAGGGTTGAAAAAAAAGGAAGCCTCTAGTTGTTTTCCATCCATCAACCTTTCATCGTCCACTGCTGGACATAGGCCTCCCCAAAATGGGGGGTTTCTCCATAATCGCCACGCTTGGCAAGCGGGTTGGCGATCGCAGTGGATGTTTTTAGTACACAGGGGAACGCTGCTGCCCGGTCCCCCGGTAATCCCTTAGTCGGCTTTTACGACTCCCATAGGAAGAGACGGGGTGGAGCTATTCTTGGTGCCGGCCCCACACGGCAAAAATTAAATTAGTGATAAATTATTTACCATCTTATTTCCAAAATTTATTCTTTTACTACTTCTCTTCGTTCTCAGGTTCGGAGATAATTTATGATTAATTTTATAATATATATCTTCGAAAATATAATTTAAGAAAAGGCATTAATGTGAAAAAGTGTCATTATGATCTGTCTGATATTGGATAGCTATTCAATATCAGATAGATCACAGAACCTTAGCATTTGTCAGTCTAGGAAATGGATTTGCGGTAAACCTAAAGGATGAAAAACGTAAAGAAAATGGTGGTTTGAAAGGTGGGGTGAAAATAGTAAGAATGTCTTGTGCTTTGCAGCGAATATCTGTGAAAGTATAGGAAGCTTTCATAATCCGTTCAGCTCATTTATATTGGTATCAACAAAAAATATCATAATGGAGAGATACGGGATTTAATGACTTCGTCATCGCAATGTATTGGTGTGGCAATCTGTTATCTCTGCCTCTGAGAGGGGTACCTCTAGGAAACAGACATGAGTCTATATATAATCTGTTGTTATTTAGTTAACACTATTTGCACTTATAAAAGCGGAAGCTTCCTACGTTCTAACACCTTTATAGGACTTTGCTAATAGCACTAATTATTCTCTTATGGAGTACTATAAATAGAGTACTGATACACCGTTATCATATCTTAACATTAAGGGTATGGCGTTCCTCAATCTATATTTAGCAGACGAGCTGTCATTTACAAGTGGTATTCGCCATGATCAGCAATACCATAGACATATACGCAGCCACGTCACCACCGAAGGAATGTAACATAGTTCCAGTGGCCCGCCAACAAAGGTGGAGAGATGGCACACGGCGGGTTTCTTTAGTGGGTGCAGGCCCCACACTACCCTGGTCGTTGCCCCGAACGACAGGGTGTGCGGTTAGGAACATTTTTTCCCACCTAAACAAAAAAAAAGTTAAAAAGCCATACCACCGCAGGGATGTAACATTGTTCCAGTGGCCCGCCAATAAAGGCGGAGAGACGGCACACGGCGGGTGTCTTTAGTAAGTGAAGGCCCCACAATACCCTGTTCGTTACCCCGACCGACGGGGTATGCGGTAAGGAACATTTTTTCCCGCCTTAACAAAAAAAAAAGGTTAAAAAAGCCATTAAAGTAATCGCTGATGACAATGGATAAAGAAAAGATGGTGGAAAGAAAATAGGGAGGGGATGAGGTTTTACCTATAGCCTACCCAAAACAAAAAATCCTGTGAAAATGTGAAATTGAAAATAACAGTCACGAGCAGGATTTGAACCTGCATCTCCTGAAATACCGTCCCAGATGCTTTGCCAATTCAGCCATCGTGACAAATTTTCGGGACTGCGAATTTTGATAACACATTCAACTGTTAACGTCCTATCTGTCGGAAGTATTTGCATACATTATACCGACTAGGTAAGCTTAATTTTACAATTACAATTCATAACCAACAATGACCAGTGGCAGCCCTATAAATTTCACATTTTCACACTTGTATATTATGTTAATTTATATAATCATGTCTAAATATCAAAATAGTTACTATAATACCGATATTCTTCTGCAGTTGCACCTGCTCATATATATTGACTCCACTAAGCTACTCCTTTTTATTCAAGGCAAGTCCTACTGTTGAGCACGGTTCTCATCTCAGAGTGAGAGGAATTTACGCAGTACCACCATGCTTGCTAAGTGCGGATTAGCCGTCCCCAAAATTGTATCCGTGTGGTTACGGGCTAAGAATACAAGTGTCACCACCCTATTCTTTCCCACGGGTGTCTTACGAGGCGACTAGAGATTTATTATTTCATTTCATATCTGTGACATGAAATGGTGAGCATAATTTTACGCGATGACGATAATTTTACGTGTAACGTCATATATTTCTGTTTTCTGAGAGTTTCGCAAACACTGCGTCGGTCGCCATACATTTTCCGGAACGTGACACTTTTTCGTGCATGCAGCCGGCGTGCATCGATTTATAAGACGTTATCACGTCAAAAAAAGGTATTTAGGTTTCCTCACGACGTTCTCCTTCTTCAAGCTGTGTCAATTTTTAAACAAACAATTTGAAAAGTTTAAAGTATGTGTTGTAAGCGGTCTAGACCTCGGATGGAGGGTTGAAAGATTGCGCTACCTCTGTAGCCCTTGGATTTAATAATAATAATCTTCAGACTGCTTTCGGTCAAGGCGGCTAGTGTCAATTGGCACCAGCTCACTACAACTACGTAGGAAATATTTCACGAGTGTGTGCGCAAATGCAATTGCACTCTTTTCCTTTACTCTCCAAGTCCGATGGGAAGAGATGGGATTTCAACACGATCGGAGGGGGTCAGACACAGGACCAGTGGCTTTACGCGTTTACTGAGACACGGGGGTGAAACACATCCAACTTTGAGCTGTTATTGAGAATTTCTTAATGAAAAAATCTCAATATTTTCACCGACCCGGGCTTCGTACCGGAAACCATATATCAGCAGTCGTATACACTAGACCAAGGTAACGTAGTCCTTTGTTTTACAAATAGATTAGCTAAGCATTACTTAAACTCAATAATTTGTAAACATACTTGATGCTGTAATTATTAAATAAAACATGACTAATTTACATTTTTCTGACAAATCATAGATAAAAAACAAACTGCTACACAATTCCTTATTTGAGTTGACAAAGCTTAAATAAGATTAAAAACCTTTGTGGTTCCCAAGAAAAATACCGAAACAACAAGAAAATCATCTCCGCAAACACTAGGAAATCATCCTTAAATCACAACAATAGAGTTGAAAATCGCGACAAAGTAAACACTATTCGTAGCGTCTGTATATTTTACAATAAACACACAAAGTTTATTTTGCGTTGTGTGTAAACTTTAGTATCTAGAAACTATAGTTTCAAATTGTATGATCGGTTTTAAGAGTTGTGAGCCTATAAGGAATAAGGTGAACGGCAAATATTGACATAGTGCTTAGTGGGTGCGACACGGAGAAATGTGTCCAAATAGGAAGGTGTCGGTGTATATTTGCTGAGCAATAGAAATAGCAATAAGATGGTGAAGATCTGTTGCTGACGATGTGCGGACTCGGATACTAGTATTGAAGTGGAGATCTCGATACTGAAATCGAAGGTATAAAGGAATCGGATTATTTTCCGTTTTATTTTCACTAGTATAAATACTTGTGCAGATGAAAACGAGATTAAGGGTCAATATCGTCAGTATTTCTTTCCTTGTCCAGAAAGGGACTTACGTTTATTAAAGAAAAAACTCTATATAGTACAGTTGGTAGAGCATTTCAAATACTGTGCGTAGCAATCATTTTCTAATTCACATTTTCGCACATTGTGTTATGATAGAAATCTTAACTGATGATACGCGCACTACAAAAAACTCTGCGTTTTGCAAAATATGTTTTTTAAAACAATGGCAGGTACTCCTTTCGTTGTTGAAAAAATTTTTACGTGTGGTGATGGACTAAGAATACAAAAGTCACCACCCCATCCTTTCCTGCGGGTGTCTTACAAGGCGACTAAGGGAAGTAAGCAAGTATTACCCATTGCATTACTGGTGGAAGGGCTGGGTACCAAGTCAGAGTACTTACTTGCTATCGGGCCCGAACGGGTCGGTACCACCGTCTCCTGTGTGACCGGTCATGAAGCACGTCGGTGTGTTTTGGCTATAGCAGAAGATAGCCATTTATTCTTTCATTTCATGTCTGAGAAATGAAATGGTGCGCAGCAGCTTGACAATACTCTAGGTATAATTGAGGTCATGAGCGTCGGTTACCACTTACCATCAGGTGGGCCGTGGCCCGTCTGCCATCATACGAAATAAAAAAAACTTTCGACTGGGTGAACCGATTTTGATGTTTTTTTTTTATTTGATAGCTGGTGCTTCCCGTGTGGTCCCGTTTTCATTTGGTCTGATAATGGCATCCATGAGAAAACCATATAAGTCTTAACTTGAAGTCGGTTTTTTCGTGATGTTTTTTAATTTAGTTTTTGGAATCGATCGCTAAAACCGCTTAAAAGTTACTCCAAAAAAACCACATTTAAAATGTTTTTTTTGTAGTTTGTTGAGATTTCTCAAGATCTACAGGTTCGAATCGGTCCTTATTGTATTCAAAATCTAAGTTTGGTCAAGTCCTTTCGAATGACGCCAACCCCGATGAAATCGGTCATGCCGTTCAAAAGTTATGAGAGGTTTACATACGGCCACATACACACAGATACACACACACCCACACACACACACACACACACACACACACACACACACACACACACACACACACACACACACACATACAGACATCATCGCGGAAACATTCGGGGAAGCTTCCTAGGACCTCAAAACGTCAACATCCGTTAAAAATTTGATTTTCGAAAAACGGGGTAAAACCAATAACTTTCCAACTTTTGAAAATTTTTAATTTTCTTAGCGGGAAGTTAAAAAATCTATCTTTCAATGTTCTAATGATTCATAACAAATCTTATTACAAAATGAGTAACTCCTTTTAATAATCGCCTGTAATTTCGAAATTAAGAATTCACTTTGAGCACAAGCACTGACGAGACGAACCGTTTATGAATAAATTATTAATATTTTGATGTGAGATTATGACGTTGGAAATTAATGAAGCGTGTAAAATGTTTTGCTTAATATTTAAAAAGGCCGTGTGGGGCCAGCTTTAGAATTGTCCCACCCCTCTCTACCCACGGGAGTCGTAAGAGCCGACTGAGGGAATACCGAGGGAGTGGGCAGCAGCACTCCCTTGAGTATTAACAACATCCACTGCGATCGCCAACCCGCCTGCCAAGCGTGGCGATTACGGCATTGTCCCCCATGACGGGACCACTCGTCATGGCGTTCTCTTGGGGAGGCCTATGTCCAGCAGTGGACTTTCAAAGGCTGATGGATGGATGGATAGATAACGCCCAAAAAAGCTATTTATTTGTTTATAATAATTTATTCTCAGTACTACCAGCCTCCATTTGGAAATGTTCCGATGGTACTAAATGGTAGATGGCAGTGGTCACCCCTATTACGCGGGACTTAAACATAGCTAGCGAACCGTGGATGTGTAATACACATCCGCCTACCCCTTCGAGGAATACAGGCGTGATGCTCTTAAATTTTTTATTTGTTTATATCTAATTAGTTCTTTGGTACCACAATTATAGAAGACAGCCAAATAAAATGGGATTAAGTCTTACCAAAAGCTATCAAACAAAAAAATTCATCAAAATCATTTCAGTTGTTATTACTATAGAATCCCTTACCTTAAAACAAGTAAGTAAAGTGTTTTTACGGCAACTTAACACGAAGTATTAGGTACTTTTAAGGTGATAAGTTTTTAATATTGCAGATTTTAAATACCATTGAAGCTATGTCACACAGTTCCAGTGGTCCGCCAGTACTGGCGGAGAGACAGCACACGGCGGGTTTCTTTAGTGGGTGAGGGACACACTACACTATACAGTTACTTGAACGACGCGATGAGGTATACGGTTAGGTAGGTACCTAATTTTTTCTCGCCTTAACAAAAAAAAGGCATATTTTAAATTATGCGTTAGTGTGAGCGACTGCTGATCATGAGATTTCGGGTTTGATCTCCGGATTGGGCGGTGCTAAGAAAAAATCTTAGTAGCAGCCTGGAGTTTGGAAAATGTGCCCGGCAGACGGCAATAGGTTCTGCTAATACACCTCTGGCTACCCCTTCGGGGATAGAGGCGTGATGCTATGTTTTTTTTTGTTAAATTACGAGTTAACAATTTCATGCATTGACAAACCAAGAATACAAGCGTCACCACTCCATTCTTTCCAGCGGGTGTTGTACGAGGCGACTAAGGGAATAAACAGTGTTATAATAAATCGCTTGGGGGAACTGTCCACTCGTGACAATGCCGTATTTGAAACGTCAGGATAGTAGAAAATCAAGTAAATACAATAAATTCGGTAAACGTAATTTTATTTTTCATAATTATGTAGTCCATCCATCCATCCATCTATCAGCCCTTCAACGTCCACTGCTGGACATAGGCCTCCCCAAGAGAACGCCACAACGAGCGGTCCTGTGCTGACCGCATCCAACGGCTCCCCGCGGCTTTGACCAGATCGTCGATCAACCTGGTGGGGGGCCGTCCTACGCTGCGCCGTCCGATACGTGGTCGCCACTCGAGAACCTTTCTTCCCCAACGGTTGTCGGTTCGTCGAGCGATGTGACCTGCCCATTGCCACTTCAGCATGGCAGCCCGCGCGGAATATTGGACGAGAAGATCTTCCTTAGCTTCCCAAACGCTGCCCAGCCGAGTTGGATTCGCCGATTGACCTCGTTCTCGAAGTTGTGCCTACCTAACTGGACCGTTTGTCCCAGGTAGACATAATGGTCGACAACTTCGAGAAGCGCACTCCCGACTAGGACCGGTCCTGAAATGACATGGACATTAGACATGACTTTCGTCTTGTCCATGTTCATTTTGAGACCTACTAGTCGGGAAACCCTGCTGAGATCATTGAGCATGGTGCCAAGGTCCTCCAGCGATTCTGCCATGACTACAATGTCGTCGGCATATCGAAGGTGAGTGATGTATTCGCCATTGATGTTGATGCCGAATCCGGTCCAGTTCAAGAGCTTGAAGACATCTTTCAATGCAGCGGTGAAGAGTTTCGGGGACATAACGTCTCCCTGTCTAACACCTCTCTGCAGTTGGATCGGTTTCGTACTCCTGTCCTGAACACGGACTGACATGGTGGCATTTCTATACAAGCACTTCAGCACTTCGATGTACCGATAGTCAATTTGGCACCGCTGAAGGGACTGCAGCACCGCCCAAGTTTCGATCGAATCAAAGGCTTTCTTATAGTCCACAAACGCCAGACACAGAGGCCGATTATATTCCTCGGTTTTCTGTATAATCTGGCGTAGCGTATGGATGTGGTCTATGGTACTATAGCCTTTTCGGAAACCGGCTTGTTTGGGAGGCTGGAACTCGTCAAGCCTGCGCGTGAGTCGATTTGTAATGACCCTCAAAAACAACTTCTAGACGTGGCTTAAGAGCGAGATGGGTCTATAGTTCTTCAAGAGGGTTCTGTCACCTTTTTTAAAGAACAGCACCACCACGCTTCTGGTCCACGACTTTGGAACGTCGCCCCCGAGAACGACGGAATTGAACAGCCTCTGAAGAGCTTTTAAGACCGGCTTTCCGCCAGCTCTCAGAAGCTCCGTGGTGATTCCGTCGTCTCCCGGTGCCTTTTCATTCTTTAGTTGTTTGAGAGCCATTCTGATCTCGTACAGGCTGACGTCCGGGATATTTTCGGTAAAGTGCCGAGTTAGCTTGGATCTGGGATCTTGGACCAAGCCGACAACAGGACTCTGGGATCTGTACAACTGTCCATAGAACTGGTGGACCTCTCTCAAGATCTCATCTCGGGATGAAATGACAGTGCCGTCGTTGGTCCTCAGCTTAGTCAACTGGCTTTGGCCGATAGACAGATCTTGCGAACACTTTCGAGCCTTGGTTCCGCTCTATCGCTTCTTTAATGCGGATAGCATTAAATTGGTGGATATCATGTCGCACGGCCTTGGAGATCTGTCTGTTTAACCGCCTCAGGCAGGACCAATCGGCTGAAGACTGGACTGTCATTTCTTTTCTCCTTTCCATGAGCTTGAGAGTAGGGTCCGAGAGTTCACGAGTCCTACTAAAGCGACGGGCCTTGAAGTAGGTCGACCCGACCGCTTGGACAGTTTGCACGAACTTGCTGTTCAAATCGCTCGATGATTCGCACTCATCTAGACATAGGAAGCAATTTTGTAGTTCGAGCTGAAAGCTCTCGGGGTTCTGGTATTGGGCAGGTATTGGTCGGAGCGTAGACTTCAGCAAGCGTGACCTCTCGACTTTCGTGCTAATATTCAAGATGCTCCTGACTAGTCGGTGATCACTCCCAGTTTTAATCCTGCTGATCACTGAGACATCATTGAATATGTGTCGTTTGTCCGACAAGATGAAGTCTATCTCGTTTTTTACTGAACCATCAGGGCTGATCCAGGTCTATTTCCGCTGGGGCTATTTCCTGAAGAAGGAATTCATCATATAGAGGCCTTCCTTCTCCAGAAAATCCCTCAGTCAGCTCTTACGACTCCCGTGGGTAGAGAGGGGTGGGACAATTCTAAAGCCGGCCCCACACGGCCAGTCATAGCCAATTATGTAGTACTCGCGTTATATTAGAAAAAGTAGTAATGCCTCTATTCTGCTCCAAGCAGAGTTATATCCAGCGCATTAAAATTATTTCAGTATTTTCAGAGATGTGCGCTAACAAACAGACTGACCTATTTCTTTCATAATTTCCTGTTTCTTTTTAATACATAGCGTCAATGTGCAGACACCGGTGTATTGCTTTTACTGTTTTATTATATGTTAAGATTATTAAGGGTCGATAGTTTAATTTTATTTATTTATTTACCAGCCTTTGCTTGTGGCTCCACCGCAACCAAAAGCTAGTTTTAAGGTTGTATCTCAGGTTCCCGATATAGTAGCGGGATAAAATGTACCTATATCAGTTTTTAAGTCTAATCGAGATCTATCAAATAAAAAAAATTGCATCAAAATCCGTTCAATAGTTTTTGCGTGATGCGCAAACAAACAAACAGCACAACAGATAAACAGACAAACAGATAAAAGATCTAAAAACGATAGTTTTGTTTTCAGATACATCTATATAGCTTAATACAGTATTTTTTTCTCAAATATCATTAATATACAGACACAGCTTACGTAGTAACTATTTAGTAATCTGTGACACAGCTCTGTTACAACTTTATAATTGTATATAGATTTAAATACACAAAATACATTACAATAAAAAAAATTAACGTTCTTAATTTAAATACACAAAACACATTACAATAAAAAAAGTAAACGTTCTCAATTTACAAATAAGTTTTGTTCTGGATCGTAACGTAAAGTATGGGCATAGTACCTACATGTAGGCACGTGTTCGGATTTATTGGCTTTTGTCCAGTGACTTATAGAATGTTTGTGATTACTTAAATATCGTTTATTTCCGTTGCCACCGTGATAATAGTCCCGATAGACTGTGATAGTCATCTACCATTAGCATAAAAAAAGAATTAACGGCCAACACGTGTACAATATATACAAAATCAATTTTAACAGAAAAAATGTAGCGAAACAAATTAAACCCTTACAAGATCGCGCCAATATATTAAATATCGGAAGAGAGTATTTGGTAAAAAAACAAGATTATCATCCCCGATCATCGCTTTGTTCGGAAACAGGGAAAAGTATTTCTTTTTTCCTTCAAACGTGGTAAATAAAAAGAGGTTTCATTCAAAGTAAACAACCAATGTTTAATCAAGTGTTACTTCAGGGAAAACAGATTACGTATAATCTGTTCTAATTTTAACCTGTAGTAGGGTCTTGTTGATTCTAGTATGAAAGGGCCAGCCCGACCGGGAAGTACCACCTTCTTATAGAGTCTCGGTGTTAACTTGACGGTAGTTATTCTACTTCTAAGTTTCATTCGGTGAGTCTGAGGTGCAAGACATCTTACAAACGTTGTACATTTTTATCTGTATGGGCATGCACAGAGGTAACGTCGATCTTCGGATCTACTGACTAAAACCACTACAATGACCCGCATTACAACACCTCGTATGGGACAGTGGGTATGCGGGTTCGACCCTCCGTGGACATCAACGCGTCCGTTCCTACCGGAACGCTTTTCCGGGGACAGCAAATTCGATAGCTAAGCAGCCTGCTGGCATAGTGGATCTACGCCACAACAGTCCACCTGACTCTCGGAGCCATCTAAGACGACACAGAAAACCTTTTCTGTGTTTTTTGTTAGCTCAATGACAATCCCACTCATCGGTGTCTTTTCCAAAAATTACTGCTTTACAGAGGTATAGCATTAGAGGTATATCACAGCATTTCTCTCTTCCTGTATCGCCAATATAGCCTTGGCAAAGACCGCCGGGGGAGATCCCGCGATACGCGAGAATTGCTGCTCGAAATCCTATGTTTAATCATCATATATTGCAAAAAATCATTTTTAGGTCTCTTTAAGAGTTTCAGATTATAGTCTACCATGCTCACGCATTGCTTGTATAACAATTTGTAGATATTAACGACCCTAAAAAGTAACCATGCATGCATGTTTCTTTGCCACGCCATCAACTAGATTTAAATAATGCCTTAAGACAGAAGCGCGTGTCTCCAGGTTGGGGAACTCAATAACTCCACTTTAACACTGCAAATTTTTAATAGGACACACCTTAAATTATATTAGTTTTTAACCCTTATTTTATAAACAAGATAATAATAACCCTTTTGCCTTTAGGCAAAATCTGGAGTTGTCGTTTTGCTTTTAAAATATTTGCCAAAGGAATGCTTCATTTCCGTTTCCTTTTTGCTGTCTGTCAGGAACACTTGTTCAAGAGTTTGGGAAACGTAATGGTGTTTTATTAAATGGCGAATAAATATTATTGTTGGATCAATTGTTATTTACTAGCTGCTGCTCGTGGCTTCGCCTGTCACTACTTCTCAGTTGGGTCACTTTAATATAAATACCACTCTATGGTACATTACATATCTCTATATAAAAAGAGCTATCCCATTGGAAATTAACATTTTTGCGGATAAAAACTTCTATGTGTTAATCCAGATTTTAAACTCTTTCTTTTTTTATACTACATGGAAGGCAAACAATCATACAGTACATCTAATGGTAAGCGGTTACCGTAAGCTATAGACGCTAGCAACACCAAGGCATCACTCGTACGTCGCCATCTTCAAGGAAAGAGATAGGAGGTGGAGTGGAAGAGTAATTGGGAATGGATAGGAAGGATATTAAGGGGGATATAAGGAGGGAGTATGAGCCTCCGGCGCTCTCACTCACCATACGAAACACGGAAAAACGGTAGGAGTACCTATCGTTGTTTCACGTCAATTTTCAGTAAGAGTAGGATTAGAGCACTTCCCCGGATAGGAAGGGACGCAAGTTCAATTCCCGCTCGTACTAAAATACTCTTTTTCCTTATTCACAAATTATAATTCATATTTGTTTAGCCAGTTTTTCGTGATTGTAGAGCAAACATCCAAATATCAAAAGTTATAAACATTTGTAATATACTAGAATGTTGTAAATGGCTATCTACTATTTACTTTTGGGTTGGATGCAACCCCAAAACTTCTGAAAACCTTTCCAAACGTCTTCACTATTTTGTTACTGTAGAGTTATAGACAGTATTCCAAGTTATCAATTTCTATTTCGAAGACAGGCCCATTGCTATTTTCGTTTTAACTTACTTTGAATTTAATAGTCAGTAGTTATAATAATCTATAGCTATACTATTATCCCCGGCTCTTCCTATGGGAGTCGTAAAAGCCGAATAAGGGAATACCGGGGTACCGGGCAGCAGCGGTTCCCTATGTACTAAAACTTCCTCTGCGATCGCCAACCCGCCTGCCAAGCGTGGCGATTATGGTAAAAACCCGACGAGCTGAAGGTGGGGCAATATGGATTTGGGCAGAGGAACCACAGGGACCAGATGCTGATTTTCTGGAGAGGAAAGGCCTCTTCATGATGAATTCCTTCTTCAGGAAGCAGCCACAGCGGAAATGGACCTGGATTAGCGCTGATGGTTCAGTAAAAAATGAGATTGACTTCATCTTAACGGACAAACGACACATATTCAATGATGTCACAGTGATCAGCAGGATTAAAACTGGATGTGATTACCGCTTAGTTAGAGGCATATTGAATCTAAATATGAAAGTCGAGAGGTCACGCTTGATGAAGTCTACGCTCCGACCAACACCTGCTCAATACCAGAACCCCGAAAACTTTCAGCTCGAACTACAAAATCGCTTTCAATGCCTAGACGAGTGCGAATCAGCGAGCGATATGAACAACAGGTTCGTGGAAACTGTCCACGCGGTCGGGTCGACGTTCTTTAAGACCAGTCGCGTCAATAGGATTCAAAAATTTACGGACCAAACTCTTAAGCTCATGGCAAGACGGACAGAAATGACGGTGCACTCTTTGGCTGATTGGTCGAGGCGACTAAACAGGCAGATCTCCAAGTCTATGCGACAAGAGATTCGCCGATTGAATACCCTGCGTATTAAAGAGGCGATAGAGCGGAACCGAGGTTCCAAAGTGTTCGCGAGACAACCGTTGGGGACGAAAGGCGACCGCGTATTGGACGGCGCAGTGTAGGACGGCCTCCCACCAGGTGGACCGATGACCTGGTCAAAGTCGCAGGCATTCGTTGGATGCAGGTGGCACAGGACCGTTCGCTGTGGCGTTCTCTTGGGGAGGCCTATGTCCAGCAGTGGACGATGATAGGCTGATGGATGGATACTATTATAAAGCTGTAACAGAGCTATGTCTGCACATTTAATATATTTGAGAAAAAAATACTGTATTCTATATACTGTTATAAAACTGTAACAGAGCTGTGTCTGTACATTTAAGATATTCGAGAAAAAATGACTGTAATAGACTATTTAGATATTTTATATATATTTTTAGCATTTGACATGCTTAGCACTATACATTAAACACAAAGTGAAAAATGTGAAATTGAAAATAACAGTCAGGAGCAGGATTTGAACCTGCATCTCCTGGATACCGTCCAGATGCTTTGCCAATTCAGCCATCCTGACAATTGCTCCTGACGTCCTGGGCGTCACCCAAAGACGTTAAGTATGATGTGTTATCGAAATTAGCAGTCAGGAGCAATTGTCAGGATGGCTGAATTGGCAAAGCATCTGGACGGTATCCAGGAGATGCAGGTTCAAATCCTGCTCTTGACTGTTATTTTCGATTTCACATTTTTCACTTTGTGTTTAATGTAATAGACTATATAAGCGTGTCTAAACGCAAAACATTTATTTTAGATTTTTTTGTCTGTTTATCTGTTTGTCTGTTTGTTTGTTCGCGCATCACGCAAAAACTACTGAACGGATTTAGATGCAACTTTTTTTATTTGATAGATCTTGATTAGACTTAAAAACTGGTATACATTTTATCCCGCTATATCGGGAACCAGAGATATTACAAATAAAATAATTTTCAAGTTACCGTTGTAAGATGTTTTGCTGTACCTACCTAGGTATTGGTACTTATAATGGAACAACCTTTTCTTATAATCAATACGAAAGTCTTACTTACTTAGGTTATTATTTCAAATACGTACTTAAAATAGCGGTTCAATAAAAAAAAAAGAACAAACTGCCCTAAAATCACGTAAGTGCCCAAGTAATTTATTTATTTATTTATTTATTTATTTATGGAAAACCAACAGCTTAAGTAAAGTAACATAAATTTAGCATAAGTGACAGAAAGCCAATTACAGGTTTTCACCAATAGAAGCTGATTACAACATCAAGAACTATGGAACACTCGATATTAAATGAACATATAAAAGGAGAGAAAGAATTTAGATATCTAATACAAAAATAAAATGATGATATATTGATTGTTTAGTTGAAGAATTTAAGATTAAGCATGTTTCGAACCGTGCTGCTTTTGACAATGAATGGGTCCAACGAAAGTTCTTTACATAAATTGTTACAATCATGGCCTGCTCGCAAAAGGTATGAGTTCTGTCTGTAATTTGTGTAAGCAAAAGGAACTGCTATGGGTGGGTAAAAGCGGACATATCGATATGGTACATTAAAATAAAGTCTGTGCAAAAGATCAGGGCAGTCAATTTCATTTGAAATAATTTTCATTAAAAACGTACAATCCGCTAGTCGGCGACGATTTGTGAGTGGTTGAATATGAAATGTCCTACATATGTTAATATAGTTCTCCGACTGATATGGAATATGCATCCGGTAGCATAAAAACTTTATAAAACGCTTTTGTATTTTCTCCAACCGGTCAGTGTATTTACTATAGCATGGATTCCAAATTTGTGATCCGTACTCTAAGTGGCTTCTAACATACGTACAATATAAAATTTTTAATGTTTTGGCTTGTTTGAAGCCTTTAGAGATCCTCATAATAAAGCCAAGTGCTTTAGAGGCCCTAGCAACGATTTCATCAATGTGCACGTTAAACAGTAGTTTGCTGTCGTGATAGATGCCCAGATCTCGCACTACATCACATCTAGGAACTGATTGGCCTTTAAGTGAATATGATGTAGGAAGCGTGGCACGACTACGGCTATATGTAACAACAGAACATTTCAGGGGATTGAGATCTAGTTTATTACGTAGACAGTATTCCTCGAAACGTGATAAATCTAACTGGAGATTAGTAGCATCTTCTGGACATGAAACGGCAGAATATATCTTCATATCATCAGCGAAACAGAGCAGGTGGGATGTATGAAAGCAGGAGTCGATGTCGTTAACATAGATAATAAAGAGCAAGGGGCCCATCAAGGAACCTTGGGGCACCCCGCTTGGCACTGGTACCCAACTAGAAATATAGTTATTGACCACGACTGCTTGCGATCTGTTTTCCAAATATGAAGAAAACCACCTAAATAAATCACCACTGATTCCAGACTGCAAAAGTTTCAACTTTAAGATGTTGTGGTCAATTCGGTCAAAACATTTAGTGTAGTCAGTGTAAATCACGTCTACTTGAGCTCCTCTGACCATGTTACTGGTTAAGTAATCATTAAGTAGAATGAGGTTTGTTACTGTTGACCGGCCTTTTAAAAAACCATGCTGAGAGGGACTAAAGGAGTTCTTAAGAGCCGCGTAGACCTGATCGTAAACCACTCGTTCAAAAACTTTGGCCAATATACAAAGCTTCGATATTGGGCGGTAATTAGCTACCTCTGTTTTTGTACCTTTTTTATGAACAGGTGTTATGTAGGCGGATTTCCAAACATGTGGAAATGTACAACTAGACAGAGATTTTTGAAATAAAAGAGAAATTGGTAAAGCTATTGTCTTAGCACATCCTAATAAGAATTTAGGTGATATATTATCCGGTCCCGACGTTTTATAGGGATCAAGCTTAATTAATATGTTTTGTATATACTCTGTATTAACCTCAATTGAGTGGATATCCGATGAACTGATGAAGCTCGAACACTGGTACAACTGCTCATTATTTAGTGCGTCATCGACTGGGTCAAGAAAGGACGAACGAAAGTGAGAAGAAAAGGCATTACATATAGACTCTGCAGTTGAAACGGTAGTACCGCCATGATTAAGACAACAAGGGATAGCATTAGATTTGGAACGATTATTAACGAATCTCCAGAAGTGTTTTGGGTTTTTAACAATAGCTGATTCAGTATTAGATAGATAACTTTCATAACATTCATTTTCTAATTTAGTAACCCTGTCGCGTAAATATTTAAAAGTAGCCTCGTCAGATAGTCTGCCATATGTTTTGAACTTACGATGATACTTAGATTTTTCTTTAATTAGTCTTCTTAGTGCTGCTGAGTACCAAATTGGGTAGGAGTGGTATTTAATCTGTCTCGTAGGAATAAACTTCTTGTGAAGGTCAGACAAAATATTATAGAAATAGGTTACAGAGTCATTGAGCGATTTATTGTTAAATTCAGTCATCCAATCAATAGCCGAGATTTCTTCGTTAATCCTGAAAAAGTTACCCTTATCGAGGATATATTGGGTATACGGCGCAGGTAACAAGTGCACATAATCGCAAAAATTTGCTGTAATAACGAGGGGCGGGTGATAATTATCAATTATTGATAGGGGCTCAAGGAAACATTCACAAACCGCTACCACTTCATTGCATATAACTAAGTCCAACAGTTTACCATATTTGTTTAGTACTCCGTTATACTGGTTCAATGACAGCAGTTGTAATTCATCCACTAACAAGTACTCATCGCTACTGGAAGCGTTAATCGGTGAGAATGAATCACTTGTGAGACGCCACCTAATGTCACTCATATTAAAATCACCAACGATCAGAAAATTATCATTTGTATGTCTAAGAACCAGCTCATTTAATTTGCTGAGAAAGTTAGACAACTGAGTAGAAAAACAGTGACCGCGATTCTGCTTACACAAGTATATTACACAAATATTTAGTTTGATTTGCGTCCTAGTGGTTGGTCGCCGTAAATTGAGGGTAACCCACAGATCTTCCGCTGAGGAGTGGAAACACGGTTGTGGAATAGCACTTAAGCATTTACGGATAGCGATCAAAACACCTCCCCCGCGAGTTTGCCCGGTTAGCAGATAGTCACGATCTCGGCGCCATACAATATATTCACCACCAAATAACTCACAATCCGACATACCATCGACCAACCAAGTTTCTGTGAGAATAATTACATCGTAGGAACTGCGACAAACCTCACGATAAAACACTTCACTCTTGGTACGAAGCCCGCGTACGTTTTGGTAATAAATACGCAATTTATTAACATTATCGTTAGCCATTGGGAATATTACTTATTATAGTTACAGCATTAACAGCAGGACAAGATTTTAAATTATAGTAGTTGAGTATCGAACTCCAATAAGGGTTTTCGAGCAGAAAAGCAAGCAATAAGTAATCATAAGCATAATTATCACCACAAAAACAAACAAGTATAGGGTAATATGAGATTAATGTATAGTTAAGTGTAAAATAAAGCAAGCTATAAATGAGTGTACTAATGAGTGTAAGTGAGACAAGCACAGATTGCAACATTCTAATGTATAAATAAGCGCGGAAAGAACAGCGATAGGCCCGTTCACAGACAGTATTGCGCGGTATTAAATGTAGTGGGGACACGGCAGCGATGCTAAACCTTTTACAAAGAAGTGAATTATAAGCAGATGATTTATTTAATAATACTATGATGTTTAATTTTGATTCAATTAATGAAGCGATAATAAATGTATAAAATAAAAATTGTATAATTACTGATTGAAGTGATAGTAGTTGAATAAAGCAATAGATTAATGGATTTTGTTTAAATCCTTATCCCTTGAAACAATAATAACAGGGGAGCCATCTTGCTTGCGGACATGAATTTTGCCGTGCTTGACCCATACAAACTTGATATCCTTTTCCTTCGCTAGTATTTTAGTTTTATTAAGGAGTTTCTTGGAGATAGGACTAAGGTGATCATTAACATATACTCGATTAGATTTACCATCAAAGTCCAAATCATGCGTAGATAGGGTTTTGATCGAGCGAGCTGCAGCAACAAAGTCTTCCTTTATATAGCGGTTTAGGAAACTCACGACTATTGATTTTTCCTTGGAATTAAACGAAGGAATTCTTGACAAAAAATTTACCTGGGTTTTAGAAAACGGAAAATTTGCTTTGCGGCAAATTTTGTCCAAAATACCAAACAAATCTTTATCTTTTTTAAGTGGAATCCCCTTTATTTCCACGTTATTAAGTCTGGATCTCTGATCAATCGTGGCCAGTTCTGACTTAACAAAGTCGATGTCAAGTTGCATCGCGTTAGCTGCCTCTTGAAGACGCTCTAAATT
Source organism: Leucoma salicis (assembly GCA_948253155.1). Classification (NCBI taxonomy): domain Eukaryota; kingdom Metazoa; phylum Arthropoda; class Insecta; order Lepidoptera; family Erebidae; genus Leucoma; species Leucoma salicis. Next base: position 1,690,211 of record OX411820.1, on the reverse strand, counting down.
TATTACTCGGGTCTCAATACCAGATAGCTTAGCGGAAAAGTCATCCAATCGCCCTGCATTAAAATCGTAGCTAACTTTCAGCTCCTTGAGCTCTTCTTTTATGGACTTCACGTCGTCTGTTAATCTTGGAATGCCAGCCAATTGAGCCTTAAGTTCACGAATTTCGCCAAGAATAGTCTGAACCGATGCTGATTCCGGGAAAAGTAATGAAGAAGGAGATGATGGTGATTTACGGCACGTCCCGCACTTCCACACCGCTCTTCTGTCACTGCCTAATTTTCTCCAACCACTCTCCCCAATGCCAGCACATCCAAAGTCTAAATTCTTCTTACAGGATGCGCACTGCACTCCATCGTTAAAAGTTTCATTGCAGATATCACACTTCATTGTGAAATGTAGGTTTAATGAAGATAAAAAAATGTTGGGAAACACTGGATAAGGAACCAGTTAACGTCGAAGCGTGCTTACTTAACGAGTGTTCGAAGCGAAGTGAGTAATAACATTGTATTTCATTTAGATCAGATTTACCAAAATAACGTAGCCTATTCTGTTTAATTTTATCAAGTTCCCGATTACAGAAACCGAATAAAACGAATACCAGTTTTTAAGTCTAAAGCTATCGATAAAGAAATGTGGTATTAGAATTAGTTCAGCGAGTTTAGATACGTCTAAATAGTTTAATATAGTAGGTTTTCCTATTTTTTTTATTGCGTATGGTGTCAGACGAGCTACAGCCTAAATGATGGTTAGTGGTAACGGCTGCTCATGGACTCAACTTATTGTCAAGCTACTGCTACCGTTTAATTTTAGGGATATGAAATAACAAAATATTAAAATATATATAACTTAGGGCTGCTTCATGGCCGTTCAAAAGGGAGAAGGTGGTACCAACCCGCTCGGGCCCGATAACAAGTGAGTACTCCCACTTGGTATCCAAATCTACCACCAGTAATGCAATGTGTGATAATTGCTAACTTCCCTCATAGGTCTCGCACGACACCTGCGGAAAAGAATGGGTGGAGTGGTCCGTCACCACACAGATTAAAAATGTACAGCCTCCGAAAAAACTCTGTTACAGATATCTTCTATTACATATAACAAAATTAAAGAGTCTATTTGTAATGTCTAAATAACAGGTTTTACTAAATGTATATAAGAGTATATACGCTACCTATAACAAAATACCAATTTTTTAAGTTTTTGTCTGTCTGTGTGACTGTTTGTTCCGGCTAATCTCTGAAACGGCTGGACCGATTTGGACGGGACTTTCACTAGCAGATAGCTGTTGTTACAGCGCGTAACTTCCATCCATCCATCCATCCATCAGCCCTTCAATGTCCACTGCTGGACATAGGCCTCCCCAAGAGAACGCCACAACAAGGCCGTCCTACGCTGCGCCGTCCGATACGTGGTCGCCACTCGAGAACCTTTCTTCCCCAACGGTTGTCGGTTCGTCGAGCGATGTGGCCTACCCATTGCCACTTCAGTATGGCAACCCGGCAGGCTATGTCGTTCACTCTCGTTCTCCTACGGATCTCCATACTACGTATTCGATCACGTAGGGAAATACCAAGCATAGCCCGCTCCATGGCCCGCTGAACGACTTTGAGCCTTGATACGAGGCCAACATTCAGAGACCACGTCTCTGTTCCGTATGTCATCACTGGTAACACACACTGGTCGTAGACCTTCGTTTTCAGTTACTGCGGAAAATATTCCAATAGGACTAGAAGATCTTCCTTAGCTTCGTGAACGCTGCCCAGCCGAGTTGGATATGTCAATTGACCTCTTTCTCGAAATTGTGCCTACCTAACTGGACTGTTTGTCCCAGGTAGATATAGTGGTCGACAACTTCGAGAAGCGCACTCCCGACTAGGACCGGTGCTGAAATGACATGGACATTAGACATGACTTTCGTCTTGTCCATGTTCATTAACTTAGTGTACTTTTATTTTGGAAAAATAATTACGGTTCCGTGAAAACAAAACCATGAAATCGTGAGTTAATAAAATCTCCTGAATGGCTAGACTGATTTGGACGGGACTTTCACTAGCAGTTAGCTTGCGCGTTGTTATAAGGAGTAACTTAGGTTTTTTTTATTGCATTTAGTTCCACGGCCCATCTGCTGGTAAATGGTAACCGACGCTCATGGACTCAACTATACCGAGAGTATTGTTAAGCTTGCTCACCATTTCATTTCACAGAGATATGAAATGAAAAAATAAACAGCTCCCGCTACAGCCAACGCAACGATGTGCTTCATGGCCGGTCACACGTGAAGTGGTGGTACCAACCTGTTCAGGCCTGATACCAATTGGCAGCACACTTGGTACCCAGCCCTACCACCAGTCATGAAATGGATGATAATTGCTTACTTCCCTTAGTCGCCAGGCGTGTGTGCATGTCGTATGCGACACTTGTGGGAAAGAATGGGGTGGTGACACTTGTATTCTTAGTCGTCACCACACGGACATTACTTTAATTTAGGAAAAATAATTAGGGTTCTGCGCAAAAAAACAAAAACCCGTGAGATTTGAAATTGTGAATGAATACCGATTCAAATAGATACCAACTAGCTTCTGCCTGTAATTTCATCTACGTGGCCTGCAGGCAATAAATTACATATTTTTTATAGAAATAAACATTATATGTTAGTTATACGCAGGTATTACCAATACACCTACAAATCCTACCTACTTTTTGAAATAAACTACGTTTACGGAATCTATCGCGTTTACTTGATTTTTATACTATCCCGACGTTTCGAATACTTTACAGCATTCATGATCACGGGTGGACTTAGATGGTAGATGTCCAAAGCTGATATGCTCCTACCTACTTACTGATAGGTAAATAGGTACTCCGTCGCCGTGCGTTAAGCGTGCGTTGAATTGAGGAGCTAAAAAGAATCTTAGAAAACTTAATCCTCAATTTCACCGTCTTCGAGGAGGAATTTCGAGCAACTATTTCTTAAATAGATAGACAAAGAACACACCTTTTTTTGTTAAGTCAAGAAAAAATGTAGATACCTAACCGCTAACCCCGTCGTTCGGGCCAGCGGACAGGGTAGTGTGAGGCCCCACTAAAGAAACCCGCCGTGTGCCATCTCTTCGCCTGAACTGCAAACACACCTGCCAAACTTATTAGACCAGTGGTTTAGGTTGTGCCTTTATGTATCATCATCCATCCATCCATCAGCCTTTCGACGTCCACTGCTGGACATAGGCCTCCCCAACTTGGGGGTATAGTGCCGTAATCGCCACGCTTGGCAGACGGGTTGGCGATCGCAGTGGATGTTGTTAATACGTTACTCGAGGAAGTGCTGCTGCCCACTCCCCCGGTATTCCTCAGTCGGCTCTTACGACTCCCATGGGTGGAAAGGGGTGGGACAATTCTAAAGCCGGCCCCACACGGCCTATATGATATATCATATAAGGTAAATTTTAATTTTATGAATACAGATACAATGTAAATATACCTATACACCTATACTAATCAATAATTCATTAGGATTTGTAGATGTATCTGTAATACCTATGTATAACTAACATAATATATAATGTTTGTTCTGAGAAAATATATCACTTCAGAGTTGTGCAGAGGGCTATGGAGAGAGTCTTGCTCAGGGCCTCCTTGCGCGACTGAAGAATAAATGTGTGGATTAGCCGGAAAACACACGTGAGGGATGTGGTGGAAACCATCACGTAGCAAAACTGGATATGGGTCATATTGTTCGGACGAGCACAGATAGCCCATCTATCTCATGGAAAGCCCTAGAGTGGACGCCGTGGATGAACACCAGACAACGTGGTTGCCCACCTAAGCGATGGGTAGACTGCATGCCGTGCCTGGATAAATCAAGCAGCAGACAGAGTGTCCTGGAAGAAATTGGGAGTGGCCCATGTGCAATTATGCACCCAGGAGAGGCTGATAACGATGATGAAATAATTGACTAGCTGTTACCCGCGACTCTTTCCAAGGGACATTTAGATTTTTCGCGGTATTCTAATTTATTTTCCAAAATAAAAGTAGCCTAAGTTATTTTTTCTAACATCAGCTATATGCCAAGTTTCCTCTCATGGTGAGAGGGAGTCCACCACTCTGGCCCAATGCGGGTTGGCAGACTTCACAAGTCATCGAGAAAGTTTCTGAGGTATGCAATTTTCCTCACGATATTTTCCTTCGCCGAGCTGTCATAAATTGTAAACAAACACATAAATAATATTTCAAAATACAAATACTACAACAATTACCTAAAATACACATAAATATATAAGTGAATGTACATACCTATATGATACATACTTAAGTAATAAAATACATAAATAAATACACAAATTTAATATGTAAAAATGTGGTGATTATTCAGCCAGTTTAGATAAGAGCAGCTCTTTTATCTTCTTTTTAAATTTGTACCGCGCGGTGCACTTCCTGATCTCAAGAGGCAGTGCATTCCATAGTAGGGCCAATTGGACAGGAAAAGAAGAAAAGACAAAGCCGGTACGACTAGACGGACGTTGAAGCAAAAGGTTATTGGAGGAGCGTAAATCGCGTTTGTGACTATCACAGAGGTATTGGAAGTAAGAAGCTAAGTATATATGGGGAGAAGCATTATTAGCATATGGCATTCACGGCGTTGACGAATAGGTAACCATTTCAACTGAGAGCGATAAGTAGACACATGATCATACTTCCGAAAATTAAAAACGAATCGATTGCAGTTATTTAGAAGACGATCTAATTTATTGAGATATTCTGCATTCAGGTCAAAGTAACAAACATCACAGTAGTCGATTATAGGCAATACCAAGTCCTGCACCAGCGTCACCTTGGTCGCAGAGGGAAGAAAGTTATTCAGGCGGTAAATCATGCGCAGGATATTTGTAACTCTTTGGATAACCTGTGTTACCTGAGTTTGCCAGTTGAGGGTGGAGTCAATGTGCAGCCCAAGGTTTTTGACACTGGGACACATATTGATGGCTGTCCCGTCAAATATGATTGGTGGTAGTTTTATAGAGTGGAGCCTACCTAGCAATCTCTGGCTACCTATTATGATGGCTTGACATTTTCCAGGATTCACTCTTACCCCGAAATTATCAGCCCACTTTTTGATGCACTCCAGGTCTCTATTTATAGCGTCAATAGCCGTAAAAACAGACCCCACATTGGCCTGAGAATACAGCTGGAAGTCATCGGCATACAGGTGATACTTACACTGAAGCTTGTGAGTGATAAGGTTAATAAAAACTGAAAATAATAAAGGAGAAAGAATTCCGCCTTGAGGAACGCCAGCGTCTAAATTGCACCTGCTTGAACTAGAATCCAAGAAGTGGACAGACTGCTGACGTCCTTGAAGATATGATGAGAACCATTCCAGTGCTTCGGAGGAAATCCCGAAATAGGAAAGAACGGATAAAAGGATATCGTGACTGACGGTATTAGAAGCATTAGTAAAGTCGACCAAAGCTAGGACTGTAACCTCGGTATCCTCCATGCCTGCCCTAATATCGCCAGTTACTTTAAGGAGTGCGGATGTGGTGCTGTGTCCTGGCCTGAAACCTGATTGGTAAGGGCTTAAAAGGTTATTTTAGTATACAATGGAAGCCAATTGCTTGTGTACGCAAGCCTCCAGCACCTTGGACAGGAATGGAAGAATGGATATGGGTCGGAAGTGAGTAGGTATGGAAGGATTAGGAATTTTTGGTAAAAACAGAACGTAGGCCTTGCTGCGAACGCTGTGCTTTGTCATTAGGACATACTAATACCAAATAGGATTAGGCTAATATTAATACAAAGTCATTACAAATAAAATATGTGAGGAATTAATATTAAAAAAATGACAAGCACATAATATTTTATATATGTCATATTGTCACGCATAATGGTTTATATCATTAAATTGATTGATCATTAAGGAACTCATCTATAGTGTAGTAACATTTTTTTATAAGAAATTTATAAAACATTTTTTTAAATTGTAATATTGGCATATTTTTTATATTATTCGGTATTTTATTATATATTACAGGTGCAGTACCAAAAAAACTTTTTTCCATAAGAGCAGTTTTACAATTTAAATGACATAATTTATTTATAATATATATTGTGTTCGTACAGGCCCCTCCGAATTGCAGATACCTTAGGATATAAGTGTGAATTAGTTTTTACAAAGAGCGCAGTTTTCATTATATATCATAAAGCAGGTAATGTCAATATTCTTAAGGATTTAAAATATGGATCGCAGCTGTCAATAGATTTCAAGCCACACATTGACCTGATACATCTCTTTTGTATTTTAAATACTAGCTTACGGTTAGTTGATTGGCCCCAAAAAATTATACCAAATCTTAGCACTTATGCTACTAGTCCATGATACGCTGTTAATAGTGCTTGCCTGTCTACTTTTTTTGATAATTGCAGAAGCGCATAGGCTGATTTACTTAATCGTTTACACAATTCTTCTGTGTGTGGTTTCCAAGTAAGTTGTTCGTCTATTATTATGCCTAGAAATTTAGCTCTGCTTACATTTTCTATTTTATAGTTTTTATAAGAGAGATCAATATTAGGAATTTCGCATCTTTGGTGAAAGTGCATTATTTTTGTTTTATTTAAGTTAATGACAAGATTATTCTTATTAAGCCAGGTTACCACGTCTGAGAGGGATTCATTAATGTCATTCTGGTACTCATTTATGTCAGAACATTTAATTACACTGGTACTGTGTTATGCGCAATAGACTTGGGAAGATCATTGATATATATAAAAAATAGCAGTGGTCCCAGTACGCTACCTTGCGGCACTTCGTATTTCAAAGTTCGTGGTTTTGATAGGTACGTCTTCTGTAAATTACTATTTTGGGTAATTCTAGAAACCTCTGTACACTGCAATCTATTGCTTAAGTAAGATTGTATGAGTTTCAAAGTGTTTCGCCTTATACCATACCCAGCCATTTTTTAAAGTAAGATTTCGTGGTTGACATAGCCAAAAGCTTTAGTCATATCGCTAAAAATTGCACAGATTGGTATTATTTTATCAACAGAATTAATAATATTAGATAGGAAATCAAAAATAGCCATATTTATAGTAGTATTCTTACGAAAACCTTTTTGTTCATTACAAAATAAGTTGTATTTATTAAAATAATTATAAATAGAATTGTATATAAGTTTCTCAAAGATTTTAGAGAATACTTGGTATCTTTGCAATAGGTCTATAATTGTTTAATTCTGATTTATCATCTTTTTTTGTGAATAGGTCTAACTATAACCTTTTTTAATCGATTAGGGTATGTGCCATCAGTAATTGTTAGGTTAAATATATGTGTAAGTGGTGGTGCTATTATTTCTTTGACATGTTTTATAACTTTAGTGCATACTCCATCATACCCAACAGTGTTAGTGTTTTTAGATTGCTTAAATGTCAGAGCTTATAATAGGTAACATAAAATGGGATTCCAATGTCAAATTATTGTAATAACTACTAGTCAAATTAATATTAGGCCTTGAATTATCTTCAATGTCATTTATAAAATAATTATTAAATTCTTTTGCTATGTCCTTAGGGCATTTTATAACTGTATTACCTTTTTTATTTCTGTTATTTCTTCTTGTTGTAAGTTTAGTTTATGTTTATTTATTATTTGCCAAGTAGCTTTAGATTTGTTTTGTGAAGTATTTATATGATGATTATTTTGTGCTTTCTGAGTCAGTCTTATTACTTTTCGGTATAATGTTGTATATTTTATAAACTGTAATCTGTTTCTTGCATTAGATTTTAATTTATTTTTGTCCGTGTATCGGGCCCAAGCGGGTTGGTACCACCATCTCCTGTGTGACCAGCCATGAAGCACATCGTTGCGTTTTGGCTGCAGCAGGAGATAGCCGTTTATATTTAATTTCATATCTGTGAAATGAATTGGTGAGCAGCGGCTTGACAATACTCTCGGTATAGTCGAGTCCATGGGCGACGGTTACCATTTACCATCGGATGGAACGTGGCTCGCCTGCTACTACATGCAATAAAAATAAATAAAAAAATCTATATGTCCAAAGTAGTTGTCTCTGTTTCTCGCTACATAGTTTTAACCACGCGATATCCATTTTGTTCTTTTATTCATTATCACGATCACGATTCTCTCAGGAAAGCACAATTTATATAGTAGTGAAAACTCGTCTATAAAATTGTTGTATGCTTTATTTGCATCATTTTCATTGTATACAGAACCAGAGAACCCTTTATCAATGTTTGCTGAGTTATTAAATACCTATCAGTTTAATATATATATATATATATATCAATCTTAAATATGCTTTGAGTGCCAATTATTATAAAGTTTACCCTAAATGTAATAGATAGAAAACATCCAGATGCAGTACTAATACCTGTGTTCATCACACAAATAATTGTCATGAGTGGGAATGGAACCCACGACCTCGTACACGGAAGTCAGTTACACTATATAATCTAAAGCCTGTGTAATGAAGTGGGTAGAATATATTATTATTATAAATAGCATTGAAAGGATATCTACACAATTTACGAGATTTTGTAATGGCTTCTGAAATCAAAGATAGTGATTTAGCATACATCCCACATGTTATGTGATTACAGCTTATAGATGCTAGCAATAACAGAAACACCGCTCATACGTTAACAGGTCCAGGGAAAGGGTTCAGTGTGGAAAGCTAGGCTAGCAGAGGAAATAAGGTGGTTCAGCCTTTAAGAGCACGGCTCTAGCACCCTACAAATAACTATAGCTTATATTAATTTTATTCTAAAGACCAAGTTCTTATACCCACCAAGCAGCAGCGGTTTCACAGTACTCTCTCTCAGTATAATTAAGTCAATGAGCAACGGTCACCACATACTGTTAGGTGGTGTGGCCCGTCTACCATCATAAGCATCAAAATAGGAGCCATAAAATTTAATTTTTCTAAACAGCTATACACAATAATTTAGTTCTGATAGCGAAATATCTTTAAAAGCTCTTTTCAAAAGCAGGTCGCGTCGCGTCGCCACTCACTGACTTTAATTCAATTGAATTTCCTCATTTTTAACAACCCTTTTATGTTTTCCTTGTGTTACGTCATTAAGGGTAGTCAAAGAGGGTGGGGGTTTATGTCGTAAATTATAGAGAAATCACCCCTAAGAATATTAAATTCTGTTCAGATTTCTTAAATTTGAGAGGATCTTTCTTGAAGAATATTATCTGGCTTTTATTTTGAAGAGGCTTCGCTTATTAAATATTGTGAAAAGAATTTTGATTGGTTTATAATAAATTTCATTCAAATTTATCTTTGTAGCAATGAAAGAAGCAGTAAAGCTGCTGATATCACGATGATTGGGTTGGCTCGCCCGGGACTTGTTGAGTAGTTGAAATTATAAAGCCTAATAGTAAAAGCAAGCGCTTCAAAAACAATCGTATCGACTTCGATTCCCAGTCCAAGACTCCCAATTTTCTAGATTTTTCGACTACGGCCTGAATCCCTCTCACTATGAGAGTGTCCAATGATGAGTTCAAAAACAAATATTTTATCTATCGTCCATTTAAATTTTCATCTGCTTGGTAGTTCTAAAGACGTTTATTATAAACTAGCTGATACCCGCGACTTCGTCAGCGTTAAAGTTTTACTTTCTAAATTCGACCCCTATTTTACCCGCGATTTTATAAAACCATTGAAATGTATGTGTATCCTATCTATTATATATAATTCCAGTGTCCCGATGTTTGTCCGGGATGAACTTCGAAACTACTAAACCGATTTTAACTTTTCTTTTTTTTAAATGTGTGTTTTGTTCCAACTTAACAGATAAGATGCTTTATATCTCAATTTATAATCGCAATATTTATTCATGAAAAAATACATATATAAAAAAAAACTTAGCATCACGCCTGTATTCCCTGAAGGGGTAGGCAGAGGTGTATTACACACCCACGACTCGCCGGCTATGTTTAAGTCCCACGTAATAGAGGGCGAGCCTATTGAAGTCTACCGTCATAGGCTAATATATATATGGTGGTACGAAGTTCGCCGGGTCAGCTAGTATCAAATATAAAATGAAATTTAATATTCTTAATTCAAAAAAGGTCAAATATGTGTGTTTCTATCTCCCAATTAGAAACCTACCAAACCACCCCCACATTTCCTTCTTATTATTTTACCTGACCACTTCCTCATCTGCTCTATATCATCATTCCTCTTCATGTCCTATAGCTTTTCTTGGGGTGAATTACTCGCGAAGGTTGCTTTTGGTCTATAGGCTACCACGCCAACCACTCATGGGGTGGCAAACTTACCGTCTTACTCACCATCAAGCCGTATAATTATATGTTATAAACATTGATGTATAAACAAAAACATAGCAACACGCCTGTATTCCCCAAAGGGGTAGGCAGAGGTGAATTACACACCCACGATTCACCAGCTATAAGTCCCAGGTAATATGGGGCGAGCCTATTGGCGTCTACCAGGCACATTTACAAACTCCGGGCGGCTACTGAGAATTTTTCTATTTACGATAAAGCTCAATAACACTGCCCGACCCGGGAATCGAACCCGAGACCTCATGATCAGCAGTCACTTACACTACCTCTGCACTACAGAGGCAGTTGAAGTATAAAACAGAGAAAATCCACAATTAGGCACTAAAAGTGTACACTATAAATTAGTGCAGATTACGCTTTCCTGCACTCATTTCATTTAGTATTGTTTTCTGCAATGTATCAATATGCCTCCATCCATCCATCCATCCATCAGCCTTTTAACGTCCACTGCTGGACATAGGCCTCCCCAAGAATGGGGGATAGTGCAGTAATCACCACGCTTGGCAGGCGGGTTGGCAATCGCAGTGGATATTGTTAATACTCGAGGGAATGCTGCTGCCCACTCCCCCGGTATTCCCTCAATCGGCTCTTACGACTCCCGTGGGTAGAAAGGGATAGGACAATTCTAAAGCCGGCCCCACACGGCCAGTGTGCGGTTATGTATAGGTATATTTTCCCACCTTAACAAAAAAAGCCTTGAAAGTTACCTAAAAATTTGTTTTCGTAATTGAACAGTGAAAATTCTCCAATAAACCATTCACACAATTTCGAAAAATTGGAGGTTCTAGCTCTGCGAGGTCTTAAATTAAAACTATAATTTATTTCAATACCATTGTATTTGCAGTTCTAGGTTTTACCGCCTACTTTCACTGTATTTAAACAGTATTAAACATTAATATCCTATAAGGATAAGCCCTTAGTATTAATCGATGGAATTTAACCCTAAAATACAAGGAGCTCGCGTGACCATTGCAATTAATTTTCCAAGTACGGAGTTGGTTTACCATAATTATGAATGCAGCAACGTTTGTTAATATACGCACCGTAAAACGATGTGCTTAAGTGATAAATATACGGTTAATTGTTAAAATAAAGAAAGGCTGTTTGCTCCAATGAGTTGATAGGGTTTGGAGTGTTGGGCGCAATTATTCACGCTCGGGTTATCATCGTGGTGATCAAAGTTGAAGCCACGGGTGGCTAAGTTTGGTCAAATGTGTACTGCCTCTTTTCGATTTCAAACTTCTTAATGAAATTGAATTAGTAGTTAGTGTCTTTGGATGCATCTAAATATCTCAGATTCGGGTTGCCCAATCTTTGTGCAAAATTAGATGGTCCATACCTGATTTACATTTACTAGAAAGTGTCTCAGAGTGTGTCACAAAGGTTCTAGTTAAAAATCAGCGTCAGGCACAGGCAATCTGACATGTGCTGAACTGGCATCTTTTTAGTGCAGCCTTATAAGGTTATTTGATTGTATTTCTGATTTGTTACCCTTTATTATTGTGCTGTTACCAAATAAACACTTTTCTTTCTTTTTCTTGATAATTTATTTTTGAACTAGCACAAAAGTCGATGATTTTGTCAGAAGTCCGCGATTTCATCCCCATGGATTTTGAGGTTGGGTCTGGAGAGAAGTAATATGTGATAACGATTAAGTGTAAAAATGTACCGTGTGCCGTGTGGGGCCGGCTTTAGAATTGTCCCACCCCTCTCTACCCACGGGAGTCGTAAGAGCCGACTGAGGGATACCGAGGGAGTGGGCAGCAGCACTCCCTCGAGTATTAACAACATCCACTACGATCGCCAACCCACCTGCCAAGCGTGGCGATTACGGCATTATCCCCCATGACGGGGCCGCTCGTTCGGAAGCCATTGGATGCGGTTGGCACAGGACCGCTCGTTGTGGCGTTCTCTTGGGGAGGCCTAAGTCCAGCAGTGGACGGTGAAAGGCTGATGGATGGATGTAAAAATGTATGAGTACATCTCATAGAAGAAATTTTTATAATGTACGAGGGTGTGCACAAGTGTAATCTCTGTTCCCTTAATGTCATTGTTCGACGGGACGGCATTCTGACATGACTGTAATGAAATCAGGTGCAGAACCAACGGCTTTACATGCTTTCTGAGGTACGGGTTGATTAGGGCATAGTCCACCACGCTGGCCCAATGTAGTTTGGCAAATTTCACAAGCCATCGAAAAATTCTGTCAGGAATGTTGGTTTTCTCACGACGTTTTCCTTCACCGAGCAGTGATCAATTGTAAACAATTACACAAATAATTTTGTTTAAAGTCCGAGGTGGTTCAGATCTCGTAAAATAACAGTCACGAGCAGGATTTGAACCTGCATGCCTGCTATTTTCGATTTCACATTTTCCATTTTGTGTTTAATGTATGGCTAAGCATGTCAAATGCTAAAAAAATATATATATAAATTTCTAAATATATAATAAATTTATTAAATTTGTTGAATAAATTTATACTTAATTATATATATATATAAATCGTCGTAAAAGAGCATCTAGCTGTGTCAATAGAGACAACAAATAGATGCTCAAGCAACATAATATATACTCGTACCTCCATCCAGTCGAGAAATATCATCAATGCAAGTGTAGCATAAACACATTATTCTATCCTTGATTAATGTGCGCTGATGTTTTTGGTTATAGAGGGCTACCTGATGACAAGAGATACACCTGTGTCCATGACAGTAGCTCAGCTGTGCCTATAGTCCATAAACAACTGTTATAAGTTACATAATATAGAGTATTAATTCCCAATATAGGCTCACAAATTACTTATTTTACAATACGTTTTTAACAACTGTAAAATACTCAGCGCCTCAAGACGTAACGTACGATTGTTTTTACAAGCACGTTTTATCTTTTAGATCTCATAATGTAACACCGTAAACACTCACTCGAGTATACTGGTTGCTTTAATTGTGGTTTAAATGGTTAATGGTATTTGAGGGGTTTTTTTTCGTCTGTTTTGTGGCGATCCTGATAATTCCGCCAATGACTATTTCAGGGTTAACACAACTATTATATTTTACTAGCCTTTAAAAGCTAGTTTTTAGGTCTTATCTCTCAGATTCCCAATATAGTAGCGGGATAAAATGTATACCTGTTTTAAAATCTAATCAAGAGCTATCGTTCAGTAGTATTTACGTGATGCGCGAATAAACAAACAGATAAACAGACAAATAGACAAAAAATCTAAAAAAAAACAGTTCTAAAGCCGGCCCCACACGGCTTATATGTCACGATTAATATGCCATGGTAATAATAGGTACATATTTATATTATTAACTCCACGCGTACAGAGTTGCGGGCGGGAATCTAGTTGTCTATAATCGATTTTCACTTTGCTATTATTACGAGATTTAAAGATCTCGCTGTACCTATATGATTCTTCTACCTTATGGAGACTTTACGAAGATATAATAAACCAACACATAAACATAACGATTATTTACTAATGAGTCGAAAGTTAACAGAATTGAATGAGGAAGAAAGAAAGAAAACTTTATTGGCATATAACCAATTACATAATGTTTTTTTTTTATTGCGTTTGGTGGCAGACGAGCCATGGTCTACCTGATGGTAACCGTCGCTCATGGACTCAACTATACCGGGAGTATTGTCAAACCGTTGCTCACCATTTCATTTCAGATATGAAATAAAAGAATTAACGGCTATCTCCTGCTACAGCCAAAACATATCGATGAGCTTCATGGCCGGTCGGCCGGGAGGTGGTGGTACCAACCCGCTCGGGCCTGATAGCAAGTGAGCGATCTCACTTGCTTAACCCAGCCCTACAACTAGTAATGCAATGGGTGATAACTGCTTACTTCCCTTAGCCGTCTCGTACGACACCCGTGGGAAAGAATGGGGTGGTGACACAGCTTGTATTTTTAGTCCGTCACCACACGGACGACCAAACATTGGGTATAGTTAGTTAGGGTAAACTTAACCCTGGTTTTCAGCTGCTACCCAAAGGATATCAGGAGGAGAAAGTGGTTACTTTTGGTCCCCGAAACTATCTCTTTGATATACATTCAGTCAAGAAAGTATTGGGAATGGATGATTTGTTTATGGTTCCAAATTTAAATTTTTTTTTTTTTTGTTGTTGTTAGATTGGCACAACTGTTATACATTTTGGCGCGTAGTTTGAGTTGCATTTGTTATTTATATTAAATACAGTGCTCTTTATGGTTATATCATATCTAGTGTGTATTGCGAATTTCATTTTTATGTATAATGGACAAAAACATCGAACAAAGAGTTTGTCTTAAAATTTGCATCGCCAATGGAATTTCGTATTCAGAGTCTCTGAAAATGTTACAGAAGGCTTACGGTGAATCAACTTTATCAAAAACACGTGCTTATGAGTGGTACAAAGCGTTTAAAAGCAGAGATGTGATGGGAGATTTGCCTCGCTCTGGTAGGCCATCAACGTCTGCAGCTGAAGTTAACATTGCAAAAGGGAAGGAAATAGTGACTGAAAATCCCCAAACTTCCTATGTCTCACGAGTCAAACTATTCCATTTAAATAATCACTTGGGTATGAAATATGTTTCCGCTCGGCTAGTCCCAAAAGACCTGAATTTTCTCCAAAAACTCAATCGCATGAGAGTCGCTGAGGACATGCTAGAACGAGTCAATTCCAACCCAACATTCATGAAACGCATTGTTACTGGTGACGAGACGTGGGTTTACGAGTTTGACATGCAAACTAGTCAACATGCTTCGGAGTGGCGACTTCCAACTGAACCGAAACCGAAAAAACCACGCCAAAGTCGATCAAAAGTCAAAGTCATGTTGACTGTTTTCTTTGACCATCGCGATGTTGTGCACTCGGAATTCTTATCAGAAGGTCAAACGGTAGATAAAAAATATTTATTTGAGCGTTATGCGGCGTTTAAAAGAGCAAATTCGACGAAAAAGGCCATATTTGTAGAAAGAAAATTCTTGAATTTTGCACAATGATAATGCGCCTTCGCGCAAGGCCATCATTGTGAATGATTTTTTTTTCCAAAAACTCAACAAATACCTTAAACACAAAGTGAAAAATGTGAAATCGAAAATAACAGTCACGAGCAGGATTTGAACCTGCATCTCCTGGATACCGTCCAGATGCTTTGCCAATTCAGACATCGTGACAATTGCTCCTGACTGGTAATTTCGATAACACATTCTTACAACGTCTGTGGGTGACGCCTGCGCCATCTGTCGGCAGTATTTTCATACATTATACCGACCAGGTAAACTTAATTTTACAATTAAGATTTTACCTAATAATGACGCAAACCCTATAAATATTTAGAATTTTTTATATATATTTTTAGCATTTGACATGCTTAGCACTATACATTAAACACAAAGTGAAAAATGTGTAATCGAAAATAACAGTCACGAGCAGGATTTGAACCCGCATCTCCTGAATACCGTCCAGATGGTTCGCCAATTCAGACATCGTGACAATTGCTCCTGACTGCTAATTTCGATAACACATTCATACAACGTCTTTGGGTGACGCCTGCGCCATCTGTCGGCAGTATTTTCATACATTATACCGACCAGGTAAACTTAATTTTACAATTAAGATTTTACTTAATAATGACGCAAACCCTATAAATATTTAGAAATTTTTATATATATTTTTAGCATTTGACATGCTTAGCACTATACATTAAACACAAAGTGAAAACTGTGAAATCGAAAATAACAGTCACGAGCAGGATTTGAACCTGCATCTCCTGGATACCGTCCAGATGCTTTACCAATTCAGACATCGTGACAATTGCTCCTGACTGCTAATTTCGATAACACATTCATACAACGTCTTTGGGTGACGCCTGCGCCATCTGTCGGCAGTATTTTCATACGTTATACCGACCAGGTAAACTTAATTTTACAATTAAGATTTTTACCTAATAATGACGCAAAACCTATAAATATTTATATATATTTTTAGCATTTGACATGCTTAGCACTATACATTACACACAAAGTGAAAAATGTGAAATCGAAAATAACAGTCACGAGCAGGATTTGAACCTGCATCTCCTGGATACCGTCCAGGTGCTTTGCCAATTCAGCCATCCTGACAATTGCTCCTGACTGCTAATTTCGATAACACATCATACTTAACGTCTTTGGGTGGCGCAGTCAGGAGCAATTGTCAGGATGGCTGAATTGGTAAAGCATCTGGACGGTATCCAGAAGATGCAGGTTCAAATCCTGCTCCTGGCTGTTATTTTCGATTTCACATTTTTCACTTTGTGTTTAATGTATAGTGCTAAGCATGTCAAATGCTACAAATATATATAAATATTTATAGGGTTTGCGTCATTATTAGGTAAAAATCTTAATTGTAAAATTAAGTTTACCTGGTCGGTATAATGTATGAAAATACGTCCGACAGATGGCGCAGGCGTCACCCGAAGACGTTAAGTATGATGTGTTATCGAAATTAGCAGTCAGGAGCAATTGTCAGGATGGCTGAATTGGTAAAGCATCTGGACGGTATCCAGAAGATGCAGGTTCAAATCCTGCTCCTGGCTGTTATTTTCGATGTCACATTTTTCACTTTGTGTTTAATGTATAGTGCTAAGCATGTCAAATGCTACAAATATATATAAATATTTATAGGGTTTGCGTCATTATTAGGTAAAAATCTTAATTGTAAAATTAAGTTTACCTGGTCGGTATAATGTATGAAAATACGTCCGACAGATGGCGCAGGCGTCACCCAAAGACGTTAAGTATGATGTGTTATCGAAATTAGCAGTCAGGAGCAATTGTCAGGATGGCTGAATTGGTAAAGCATCTGGACGGTATCCAGAAGATGCAGGTTCAAATCCTGCTCCTGGCTGTTATTTTCGATTTCACATTTTTCACTTTGTGTTCAGGTAAACTTAATTTTACAATTAAGATTTTACCTAATAATGACGCAAAAATTTCTAAATATCAACAAATACCATCGAGCAACCACCATATTCACCAGATATGGCTCCGGCCGACATCTTTCTTTTTCCTAAACTCAAATTACCACTTCGTGGCACCCGTTTTCAATCGGTAGAAGACATAAAGGAGAATTCGCGGCGAGATCTGAACTCAATTCCGGAAACAGCGTTTAAAAAATGTTTTGATGATTGGATTATTCATTGGCGTAAGTCTATCGTTTCTGAAGGAGCATACTTTGAAGGTGATAAAATAAATTTGGATGAATTGTGTATTATTGATCTTTTCCCGGTACTTTCTTGACAGAGTAGTATTATGATATCTTATTGTTCCTAGTTTGTTCCCAGTGGAGACATGGTGTTTATTCTTAATCCCCATAGACATATTTTTTAGAGTAACTTTAGTTTTCTGTGGTCTGATGCGTAACTAATGCATGACTTTGTTCATCCTCTCTCACATTTCTCAGAAAATGCTGCTAAGATTCCGGCAGAGGTTTGAATTTACGACTGATAAACCTTAGTTTATGATAATTAATTTATCTTCGGTCAAAATTAGTGGAGTCGGAAACGTTTGTTCTTTTAATGGAGTTTTAAAAAGTGTTTTTGTGATACTAAATTAGTTTTAATTAGTTCAAAAATTCTATAAAATTAACGGTTGTCTTGTAAGAATGTGTTTAATGTTTAATTTTATACACAATAGGCTTATTTTAGATGGTCATAATCCTCATTAGAATATTTTTGATTTCATTATAAAAAGTTAAGTTTTTAATATTTTTTACTCTCCGGCAGCGTAACAATGGGTAATTATTTTTTTCATAATTTTGTTTTTATAGGTTTAAGACTAGGCTAAAAAAATATTTTTATGCCGACTCACCGATACTAAGAATATTGACAAGCCGCTGCTCATCATTTCACGTAGGAAACACTAGCCTTTGCCTGCGGCACAGCGAAAAGCTAGTTTTTAGGTTATATCTCAACTTTCCGATATAGTAGCAGGATAAAATGTATACCAATTTTTAAGTCTAATCAAGAGTTATCAAAAATTTGCATCAAAAAGTAGTTTTCGCTTGATGCGCGAACGAATAAACAGACATACAGATAAATAGGCAAACAGACAACAATCTAAAAAAATATTTTGTGTTCAGACATGCCTATATTATAGCCTAATACAGTAATTTTTTCTCAAATATGTTACATTTATAGACACACCTATGATACAGCTTTATAATAGGAAATTAATGGACGTCTCTCTCTTGTTACAAGTTAAATACATCGAGATATATCACTGTCGGCACCTGACCGCTCTAGCCAAATACCACGTGTGTACTCGTTCTATATTTGGTAGTAAACTCAGTATACAGTGATGTACCAGTAATCCAATCTCTCTTAGTCGCCGCGAACGACACCTACGGGTATGGGGTGGTGACTTTTATTCTTAGTCTATTACCCGACGATATTGCATATTGGTATTTTGGAAGTGCTCTAAGCCGCTGAGCTATCGCGCTGACCTTAGGCCATATCCAATCTCCTCATCACATTTGTCATTTACGACCAACGCCACCTCTCGGATGCATTTACATGCATGGATGGCCTAAGGTCAGTGCGATAGCTCAGCGGCTTAGAGCACTTCCCCGGATTGGAAGGTGCGCAGGTTAGATTCCCGCTCGCAGTAAAGTTCTCTATTTCCTCATTTACAAATAATTTGTACCTTAAAGTAAATGAGCATGTCAAGTGCTAAATTGCAGATCAAAATGTAAGTATAATGATCGCAAACTAGGATGTGATCCGGATTGTATCATTCGTGTGGCTTTAAGGAAAGGGATAGGAGGTTAACAGGAATTTGAGAGGGGATAAATACGAGTATACGTAATACAATGCGAAAGTTGAAAGATGTAAGTACAGGGGGGAGACCGAGACTCACCTACCTAGACCAAATATTATGTCCGTGTGGTGACGGACTAAGAATACAAATGTCACCACCCTACTCATTCTCCCGGGTGTCGTATGAAGCGACTAAGGGAAGTAAGCAATTATCATCCATTGCATGATTGGTGGTAGGGCTGGGTACCAAGTGGGAGTACTCACTTGCCCCGGGCCTGGCCCGAGCGGATTGGTGCCACTCCCCGTGTGACCGGCCATGAAGCACATCATTGCATTTTGGCTGTAGCAGGAGATAGCCGTTTATTCTTTCATTTCATATCGATAAAATGCCGGGGCTCGACTACAAGCAATAAAAAAAACTCGGTCATGTATTGAAGGAAGGAGGAGTCAGGAGTCTCCGAAACCGATGAGCGTGTATGAAGAGAATTATGAATGTTGAGAAAGCAAAGGATGTATGCAAGAATAGAGCCTTTTGGCACTCTGATCTCTCTGCCTACTCCGCAAGGGAGATGATGTGATTATGAGTAAGTAAGTCTAAATACCCGTTGCCGTGTGGGGCCGGCTTTGCCGTGTGGGGCCGGCTTTAGAATTGTCCCACCCCTCTCTACCCATGGGAGTCGTAAGGGCCGACTGAGGGAATACCGGGGGGTGGGCAGCAGCACTCCCTCGAGTATTAACAACATCCACTGCGCCAACCCGCCTGCCAAGCGTGGCGATTGCGGCATTATCCCGCATGACGGGACCGCTCGTTGTGGCGTTCTCTTGGGGAGGCCTATGTCCAGCAGTGGACGTGGAAGGCTGATGGACTGATGGATGGAAGTCTAAATAGGAGCTTATTTTTTTACACATATAACATACCCAAAAAGTAATTTTGGTATAACTGAAAATAATTACAATTTTTTTTTTTAAATATCTTTATTTCATAGGCCTTTTAATAAGTAGCACTTAAAATCGTCAATAATACAATAATAATTTAAATAATTAACACGAGCGCCTGAGGCGAGTGCAACCGCAATAACAAA
The DNA here is from genome assembly GCA_948253155.1 of Leucoma salicis. Classification (NCBI taxonomy): domain Eukaryota; kingdom Metazoa; phylum Arthropoda; class Insecta; order Lepidoptera; family Erebidae; genus Leucoma; species Leucoma salicis. Next base: position 1,670,016 of record OX411820.1, on the reverse strand, counting down.
GTGGCGATTAAAATCGCCACATGCGGCCGGATTCCGTAGTAAAGCCTTTCATGAGAAGAACCCGGCAAGAAACTCATGGGCCACTTTTTTAAATTGCCAATTTATTACAATTTAATATAATCTTTATAACTAAAATTACATTATATCTTATAAAACAATTTTGAAAATTAATGAATGAGGAGCAGCTCAAGCTCATTTAGTTTTATCCTCAAGATAATCCGAATCAGTGTAATAACTTTGATTACAAAGTCTAATTTTTATGGTATAATTATTTAAGTAAGTAGTAGCAAGAACCGAAATAACATATTCTTCCAAGTTGTGTAAACTGAATCTATATGCAGAATTATTTTAGGCTGCAAAGACTTCACAAAATGAATTATTCATTTTTATTCACAAAAAATATTCAGCCTATCTATCTACATGTTATTAAAGCCTACCCAACCATTTACCAACTATTTTTAAAGCAATTAACTTAATTATTAGACATGGTAAATTCTAAAAAATATTTTGATGAAAGCATTCAATTATTTTATTCATACCGTTTGGGGCCGGCTTCAGAATAGCACCACTCGTCTCAACCCACAGCAGTCGAATGAAAAAATAAAAATTGCTCCTTTTCTGTAGTCCATGAATGATCGTTACCATCATCATAATTATGGACCATGGTAGAAAACAGCAAATCAAAGTCAATATTATATTATAAACCACAAGAAATATATCTACAGGGATTCTTGTGAATAATATATAATATCCACTATAATATCCTCGACAGGGAGGGAATAAACAAATAATACGATCAAAAATGCCTCTAAACTATTTCCAAACTGCATGATTCATAGACAAACCTCTCATATTAAAAGTTTACGTTTCTCAACGATCAATTTAAAGGGGTCATCGATACCCGTCGGGGTCAGTCCGATGGCGTTGCACAACACAATATAATGCCTTATTTGCTTATGTGACTTAGAACTTATACAATGGACACCACTTAACATATTCCGTTATAATTTTTTCAGTTAAACGCAATTGAATCTTATAATTGCATGTTAAAGTTCAATATGAAACGCGTCTGATTGGTTTCAAGTGCAGTAACTTTATAAAACGAAATAGGTTAATAGGCTTTTTAACGCCTAAACTTAAGTTACAATTCGTTTAAATGTGGACTATTTAGTTCAATGATTATAAAAACACTCAGATATGGCTTTATAAGTTTTTTTTGTGATGTGGCCAAAAAGATCGATACTAAGCAGTTACATCAGTCTATACGCTAGCAACACTAAAGGTATCGCTCGCGCATTGGCAACCCTGGCGGTCTAGGGGACTTCCCTGGATTGGAAGGGACGCAGGTTTGAATCCCGCTCGCAGTAAAGTTCTCTTTTTCCACATCTTTACATATAATTTGTGCTTTAAAGTAGCTGTACATGTCAAATGCCTAATCAAATACAGATCAAAATAATTTCTTAAATGCCACACATAAAATCACCTGCGAAAGCAGTTTTTTTTTGTTTTTTTTTATTTTTTTTTGTTAATGCGGGAAAAAATGTTCCTAACCGCACCACACCCCGTCGTTCGGGGCAACGAACAGAGTAGTGTGGGGCCTGCACCCACTAAAGAAACCCGCCGTGTGCCTTATTTGCGGGCCACTGGAACTGTGTTACATTCCTTCGGTGGTCCGCCGGCGGCTTACCCTTTCGGGTACCCTCTACTGAGCGACGCATCCGCAGAAGAGCGTCGCACCTTCGCGGGAGGCCTTGCGGGTGGCAGACGTTCCCCGGTCCATCCACCCGCAGCCTCAGCTAGGGCGGCATGGGGCGCAAGTACCTGCGCCTGCGCCGTCCTGGTCGCTGACGGCGGCTTGGGTTAGCGGAAGAATCCTCCTCCCTAGCCCTCTCCACCGCTTCCTAGCGCGAGATAACCTCCTCGCAGAAGGCAGCGACCGCGGCCCAATTCCGCTCGCTCTGACGACGCTCGGCAGCGAGAGGTCCCACTCTATTTCCGCTACGAGTTCACGGCGCTGCTCGGCCCAAGCCGGGCACGACTCGAGCGTGTGGCGCGCCGTGTCCTCGTCACAGCCGCAGTGGTGACAGCCCGGAGTCGCTTCCCTCCTTGTGACTATGTTCAGATATCTGCCGAAGCAACCGTGCCCCAACAGCACCTGCACCAGTCGGAAGGTAAGGACTCCATGCCGTCGCCCCGCCCACTCCTCCAGCAGCGGCTGGAGCGCTCCTATAGTCCAAAGACCGGCCCGGGGCGCCTCCAACCGTGCCCTCCATCTGACCATGGCAGCTCGGCGGGTATGACCCTGAACGCGACGACTCTCTGTGGCCTCCACAGAAGAGCCCTGTTCATTGCGTCCAGGGACTCCACCCACACGGGTGCGCCGTATAGTGCCATCGACCGGACCACCCCCGCGTAAAGCCGTCGGCACGCATTATTGGGTCCGCCCATATTTGGCATGAGCCGTGCAAGGGCAGACGCCGCACCGACGAGCCGCGGGGACAGTTGACGGAAGTGCTCGCGAAAGCGCCACTGCCCGTCCAGCACCAGGCCCAGATACTTAATCTGGGCCTGCACCCCAATTTGGACCCCCAGGGCCACCCTAAGCCCCAGCGCCCCGATCGTCCTGACCACCTCCGAGGTCCCTAAGGTGGCCAGGAACGAACGCCGCTTCCTCGAAGTTTCCACCCTGGGCCACGACCAGCGTGTCATCCGCATAGCAGATGACCGTAAGCCCGGGGGGGAGCCGACAGCGTAGCACCCAGTCGTAACCGATGTCCAACAGGAGTGGCCCAAGAACCGAACCCTGCGGGACACCGCACGACATGGGTCTCCTCACAACGTCCCCTATGCGGCTCTCATAAAGAACGCTGCTACCCTCAAGATATTCTGCAACTAGCCGCCTCAGGTATGCAGGCACCCCGTGATACTGGAGTGCCTCCCGAATGCAGCTGAATGGCAGACTGTTGAATGCGTTGGATCGATCGATGTCAATCGACACCGCCAAAAGCACTCCACCGCCGGCGACGACTGCCACGGCCGCGGCCCTCAGGCACATAATCGCGCCGACCGTCGAACGACCAGCTCGAAAACCAAACTTGGCGTCCGACAAGTCGGGTCCGACGTCGCGCAGGTGCTGGACGATGCGGGCAGCGAGGATTTTCTCCAGCAGCTTACCCGCCTCGTCCAGCAGCACGATGGGCCTGAAGGCCCCGACCGAATCCGGCGTTCGCCTCGGCTTCGGGAGGAGTACCAGCCTCCCCTTCTTCCAGCAGTCAGGGAACCGTCCGGACGCCAGGCACGCGTCGAACAGCCCCTGAGGCGGGGCTCCAGGTTGTCAAGAGCCAGGGCCAGCACCCGGGCGGGTATCCCGTCCGGACCGGGGCCAGTGTTCTTGGATCGTATCCGCGAAACAGCCGCCCCCATTTCCGACACAGTGACGGGCGGTACACTGAGGTCAGCCTCCCGGTCGCTACCTGTCTGTGCTATGACCGGGGGCGTGTGCTCCGTCCGTCGTGGGAATAGGCCCTCGACCACCTCGGTGAGGAGGCTGGGTGGAAGGGTCTCTGTGAGGGGGGGGAGGTGGGGCCTGAGTGCGGAGCTTGTTGAGCGCCGCACGATACGGGTGACCCCAGGGGTCACGGTTGAGACCGTCCAGCATCTCCTGCCTATTCTCCGTTTTGGCACTGCAGATGGCCAAATTGAACGCAGCCCGCGAAGTGCGGTACGCCTCGTACAGCTGGCCCTCCCGCTCCCCATCGCGGTTGCGCCGCCGACTGCGGGTGTAGGACCTCAAGGCGCGAATGCACGCCGCACGGATGTCCGCCAGCTCCTGGAACCACCAGTAGAGCCCCTTCCTCGGAGGAGGACGTCACACACGGGGCATGGCCGAGTCGCACACCTGCGTAATTGCAGCGCGAAATTGGCCAGCCTCAACGTCCTCGGTCAGGGCCGGTGAGGACAGCCACGATTGAACGATGGCTGCCTCCGCCAGTAGGTCCCTATCTAGCCTGCCCACAGCTCAATGCGGGAACGCGGGAGTTTTGTGCGCCGCGTGACCCATACTGGGGCCCTGAAGGGACCGGGAGACCTCAACCCAGATGTACCGATGATCGGACAAGGTCTCAACCTTCTCCAGGACACACCAGTTCCTCACTCGCGCTGCGACGTCGGGGCTAGCGAACGAAAGGTCCACTATCGACCCGCCACGTTGCCGCACGCATGTGTTGATGGAGCCTCTGTTAAGCAGACAGAGGCCCGTCGACGCCACCCACTCTACCACCGCCGCTCCACGGGCGTTCGTCGCAGGGGACCCCCACGCCGTGGATTAGGCGTTGAAGTCCCCCAAGACCAGAACGTGGCTAGGTGCCAGTCGCCGTATCGAGGTTTCTAGGCTGTTAAGCCAGACCCCGAAATCAGCCAGCCTCCGGTTAGGGGAGAAGTATACGCCATACAGCGTAACTCCCCCCCAGTCGGCCGCGACGTATCCCTTGCCCCTGTCTCTGATCAACATGGGCGGGGAACGAAGCGCCGTAGAGCTGACGATTGCCATGAAGCCATCGCAGCTGCCCGCCCAATGGGGGGGAGCTCCCCTCAGCCATGCATCCCCTGGCCGGGCGGCAGAGCACGGGATTGGGGTAATTTTTTATAGGGGTTTTCTTCCCCGCGGTCCGAAGACCCCCGGTCTTGTCCGTTCAGGATTACTGGTCGGGCCGAACGGTGGTCTGCATCAGACCGTGCCCTCCGCTCGCAAAGCAAACGGTGAGCCCGTTGCCCCTCCGGCTAAAAACCCCGTCTCCGTCTCCCAGGGCCGGGGGGCCACTATGGCCCCGCTGGCTCTCCATGGCAGACGTTAGGCCCACTGCAAGCAGTGAGCCCGTCACCACTCGGGCTGAAAGCCCCGCCTCCGGGGACGGGGGCGTCACTGTGACCCCGCTGTCCCCACCCCAGGATTGGAGGGGCCACTGTGGCCCCGCCGACCCTCCACGGCGGACGTACAGCCTATCCACTGTGCCCTCTGCTAATCACAGGGACACGCGGATCCCGTCCCCTGCCGGGATTCAGCCGCCGGCACTAGAGTGCTAACATTGCTCGGGGTGCACCAACGCGGAGTTATCCCGACCCGCACCTCGCGAATGCATAATCTACGACTGCTTTCTACAATTATTTTCTTAATCTTTGACCATAGACACGTTTAAGGCTTTCATAGACAAGACACGCTTTTTGTTTTATCTTTACAGTAGCAGGTTGTATTGATGACAAAGTGTTGATCGTTTTTATGATGTCAATGCTTCTAACAGCTTCAAGAAGCTTTAAAAAGCAATTTATTTTATTTTGAAATAACTGAACCAGCGACTTTTTTCCTCGGAATTTTTAGTCAGGTTTTTTGTTATTTAATGGGAGTGGCAAACAAGCATTATTATTATGGCCTATCTAATAGTAATCGGTTACCGTAGCTTATAGACGCTAGCAACACCAGAGGCATCACTACATCCATCCATCAGCCTTTCTTTTTTTTTTGAGGGATAGTGCCGTAATCGCCACGCTTGGCAGGACACCCATGGGTGGAGAGGGTTGGGACAATTCTAAAGCCGGCATCACTCGCACGTCTCCATCTCCAAGAAAAGGGATAGGAGATGTATAAGAAACATGATAGTAATAGGGAAACAACAGGTAGAATAATAAGAAGAGCCTATGTCCAGTAGCTTTTTCCATACGATGTTTTCTTCACCAAGCAGGGATAATTGCCACTCTGTAAAGTACACGAGCAGAATTTGAACCTGCATCTCCTGGATACCGTCCAGATGCTTTGTCAATTCACCCATCGTGACATTGCTGTGCCGTGTGGGGCCGGCTTTAGAATTTCCCCACCCCTCCCTACCCACGGGAGTCGTAAGAGCCGACTGAGGGAATACCGCGGGAGTGGGCAGCAGCACTCCCTCGAGTATTAACAACATCCACTGCGATCGCCAACCCGCTTGCCAAGCGTGGCGATTGCGGCATCATACCCCATGACGGGACCGCTCGTTGTGGCGTTCTCTTGGGGAGGCCTAAGTCCAGCAGTGGAAGTTGAAAGGCTGATGGATGGATGGTTGGACAATTGCTCCTGACTGCTAATTTCGATAACACATTCATACTTAACGTCTTTGGGTGACGCCTGCGCCATCTGTCGGCAGTATTTTCATACAATATACCGACCAGGTAAACTTAATTTGAAAATTAAGATTTTTACCTAATTTCGATTTCAAATTTCAATTTCACATTTTTCACTTTGTGTTTAATGTTTAGTGCTAAGCATATCAAATGCTAAAAATATATATATAAAAATATCTAAATACTAATTTATCTTGTTTATCTGTTTGACTGTATGTTCCAGTTATAAAATATATTTGCTTCATCTCAAAAATATCTACAATGTTTAATTCCATGCGAAGGGAGTCACGTGTAGTAACTAGTAAAGTAAATACATAAAAATGGCACCTCATCACGAATTTTAATATACCGAACCGCAAGCAACAGTAATAAAAACACTCGTTACATATTTTATATTGCGCAGAGGAACCCTAAAAATGATTTATAGCATACACGTTACACTTTCGTTAATCTAGCTGCGATTACACAAACATTGTGTATCTTAACGCTTACCACTTGATGGGCCAGCAGGGTTGTAAAATTGGGAATATTATGATGCAACGCTTGCATTAACCCAGCTTGCATAGGGTTGATGCTAAACGAGACGAAAGTAGTATAGACATATAAAAAAAGAAAAAAAGTATTGTAGATATAGATCTTAAATTTCTTCTATGGGTAGGACTAATATTTTTTTGATGTGAAACATCTAATGCGGAGGGAGGGTAAAATCGGCTGTTTGCGTGGCGACGCTTTTATTTTAGGTACTTGTCCCGTTCAAATCTTGCAAGTTAAATTTGACACTCTTCCCGTTTTCAGATTGAGCAGAAATTTTACACGCATGTGTATATCACGTGACAATGCGGGGCCGTGTGGGGCCGGCTTTAGAATTAACAGTGTGGGCAGCAGCACTCCTTCGAGTATTAACAACACCCACTGCGATCGCCAACCCGCCTGCCAAGCGTGGCGATTACGGCACTATTCCCCATTCTTGGGGAGGCCTATGTCCAGCAGTGGACGTTAAAGGCTGATGGATGGATGATCCACCTCCTATCCCTTTCCTTGGAGCGCGAATTATACCTCTGGTGTTGCTAGCCTCTATAGGCTACAGCAACGTACCATCAGATGGGGCCGTATTGTTGTTCGCCGCCAATGTAGCATAAAAAAAATATATTAAAAAATCTCTGAATAGAACATATTGTACGTCTCAGTGAGTGCCAGGAAAGTTTCAACATAAGTGAATGCCTGGAGACATGTTATTTAGTGAGACTTGTACAGCATATTCATTCAGAGTAGCCAGTGTACACAGATATGATAATCTATGAAACTTTCTAACAAGTGTATGCGACAATAGTAGGAAGTGTGTAATTGAGTTCCCGAAGTATTTCTCAAAAGCATTTTGTTGGTGGAATATATCCCCTTAATAAACTACTAGCCTTTGCCCGCGTCTCCGCCGCAGCCAAAAGCTATTTTTTCGGTTATATCTCAGGTTCCCGATATAGTAGTGGGATAAAATGTATACCAGTTTTTAAGTCTAATCAAGGCATTTCAAATAAAAAAAGTTGCATCAATATCCACCAAGTAGTTCTTTTAAATAAATTCAAAATCTAGTTTGAATAATTTTCTAGTTTTTCGGTATATCTCAGGTTCCCGATATAGTAGCAAGATAAAATGTATACGAGTTTTTAAGTCTAATAGTCTATTTTTGATCTATATTTTTTAGCATTTGACATGCTCCGTCACTTTTTAATGTACAAATTATTTGTGAATAAGGAAAAAGAGATTTTTTGTACTAGCGGGAATCATTTTTGATCAAAAATGTTTCGAAAATCGCGCCATCAAATAGTATGAATTTTAATTGCAAAATTAAACTTACTATATTGGTTTAATGCATGTAAATGCTTCCGATAGATGGCGTTGGTCGTAAAGACAAAATGTGATAAGTAGATTGGGATGATCAAAAGATCTGTACTATAGCTCAGTGGTTCAGAGCACTTCCCCGGATTGGAAAAGGCGCGGGTTCGATTCCCGATAGTACAAAAAATCTCTATTAGTCTAATCAAGGCCTTTCAAATAAAAAAAGTTGCATCAAGATCCGTCCAGTAGTTTGTGCGTGATGCGCGAACAAACAAACAGACAAACAGGTAAACAGACTAACAGAAAAAAAAACGTTTTGTGTTTAGACACGCCTATATACTTTTATTGCTTATGTTGACATTCATGGCCTGGATGGTAAGTGGTAACCGTCACTCATGGACTCAACACCGGCCTGGTAAAAAGTGACCTAACATTGTGTGTAACAAAAAAAAATTGTAAAGTGGGTTCGATTCCTACAAGACAAAATTTATATTAAGATTTCGTAAAGGTAGTATCCTTTACGAAATCTTATTTCGCCAAGCCAAAGTTTGGGTAGGACAACATCTGCCTTATTCAATAGTTAATTACATATTTGTAAAGTCCGTATCTATGTAGAAATCATGATCTATCACGCTATTATCATCTAGGGTCAGCAGAGAACATCACCGGAAACAATCTTTCATAACTGATAGCTACGGAAATTGAATGGATGACAACAGATCGATTTAACTGTTGTTTTACTTCGGCTTTGCCCTCCGAAGCCATTCGTTAAGTTTAATAGTAGTTACTTTGTATGAAAATGGCTTCCGTATAAATGATAAATCAATATTAATCGTCGTATTGCGATAAGTTAACTAAGGGCCATATATTATATTCTATTAAATATATGTTATGTATATCATGAGAAACTATTTCATTTATTATAAATAAATAAAATATAAAAAAAACAAGTAATAGCCTTTTTTTTTTGTTAAGGCGGTAAAAAATGTAGGTACCTAACCACCCAACCCGTCGTTCCGGGCAACGAACAGGGTAGTCTGGGGCCCTCACCCACTAAATAAACCAGCTGTGTACCGTCTCTCCGCCTTTATTGGCGGGCCACTGGAACTTAATTATATTACTTCACTGCAACAGTTACCAGTAATACCGTAATAATTGAAATAACTACTGGCAGACATTTACATACTCTTAGCTCCCAAAAAGCTCACGTATTGATTGATTATTCTCTAATATACTTATAGCCTTTCATTTCATATTCGCAAAATATCGGAAATAGCAGATTAATGATATTTATTTATTTATTTATTACTTTAGCACAAAAAGTGGCACAAGGCGGACTTAATGCCATGGGCATTCTCTTCCAGTCAACCTGGGGCAGAGCAGAGAGATAGTGGTAGGTGCATAGTAGCAGAAGACATACATTCATATATACAAAGACAGCGATACCTTAATGCATATACATACTACTAATAATATACATAATAAAAATAAATAAAAATAAATATACTACACATATAAATAATAATAAAAATAGCAAAAGAGGTGAGTAACAGCTAACGAGAAGACTCTGCTAACAAGCTTAAGTAAAGTTCACGCACTCTAGCTCTAAACGCTGCACGATTTGCAGCCGTCCTGATCTCCAAAGGTAATGCGTTCCAAAGAAGAATGGCCTGGACATGAAAGGAAGAATGTACAAGACTAGAAGAGTGAGGTGGACAGTGAAGTAGAAGATTATTAGAAGAATGAAGGTGACGGTCATGAGTAGTGGAAAGAAGTTGAAAATGAAGCTTTAAATATACGGGAGCATATGGTTTAAAATAGAGAACAATAGTGATAGTGCTCGTAAATTTCGTGATATTTTCAATATAGTTGAGTTAATGAGCGACGGTTACCACTTACCATTAGGTGGGCCGTGGCTCATCTCCCACCATAACCAATCAAAAGACACTAAACAGTTGACTGCACGTGGTGGAGTGGTTTATATACCGGTCCGAGTGTTGTGTGTTCGATTCCCACACAGGGCACAACTCTTTGTGTGATCCACAAATGGTTGTTCAGAGTCAGTGAAATTGTATGTTTGCAAACTGGAGGAGTTTTTCTTAGACTGGGCGATAATAGAATTACTCCTTAGTGCAGGGTGTTGTCTTTTATAAATAAAGGTGTGGTGACTATGCCTATAAGTGTCACCACCCCATTCTTTCCCATGGGTGTCGTACGAGGTGACTAAGGCCAGTAAACAATTATCACCCATTGCATTACTGGTGGTCTGTGAAATCAAATGGTAAGAGCTGGACAATACTCTTGGTATAGTTGAGTTCATGATCGACGGTTACCATTTACCATCAGCCGGGCCGTGGCTCGTCTGCCTTTCTACACAATAAAAAAAGAAAAAATCACTAAACTGAAGATATTATAAATAACGAGTGGAAAGAGAGCAGGACTAGGAACGACGTCTTTACGTGCTTTCATAGGCACTGGAGTTACCATCACCAGCCCCCTAACTCCGAGCTGATACAAAAAACATCTCAATGGGATAAGCTAGTAACTTTTTCTGTCGACCCGGGATTCGAACTCGAAGTAGTTGCAGTGTAATCTAACCTATAATTTATCACTATGAAGTTATATATACATACCAGCCGAAAGCTAGTTTTTAGATTATATCTCAGGTTCCCGATATAGTAGCGGAATATAATGTATACCAGTTTTTAAATCTAAACAAGAGCTATCAAATAAATAAAGTTGCATCAAAATCAGTTTACGAGTAGTAGTTTTTGCGTGATGCGTGAACGAACAAACAGATAAAACATCTAAGTAACTGTTTTTTGTTAAGACACGCCTATATAGCCTATTACAGACATTTTTCTCAAATAATGTACAGACACAACTCTATTACAGCTTTATAATAGTATAGATATGGATAGATATAATAATCACAATTCACCTCGCATGCGTCAATTACTACTTGAATACTGTTCAAAAATCTATCTCAGTTACAAAACTCGTCTACTGAACCTTAGAAACCGTAACTTCGTCCCCTTGCCCTTTAGACAAGTCAACAAAGTTATAACAACCTCTGTCAATGAAAAATAACTCCTATTTCATTTACATAAGGTAGGATGCGATAGCAATTACCTGGTCGTCTTTGGTAACCGGTCCCCGAGTCGTTTCACTAGCGTACTACGCTCAATAGCTACATTTATATGTATTGGAGTTGCTTTGACTTTGTTTCTGTGATCTGGTTTGAAACAGGCATAATATCTAGTAATATTATATACTGCTTCTTTCTGCTTGCTTAATTGTCTCGGTAGTGTAAGTGACTGCTGATCATGAGGTCTTGGGTTCGATTACCGGGTCGGGCAGTGCTATTGAGCTTCTCAGTAGTAGCCCGGAGTTTGGAAATGTGCCCGGTAGACGGCAATAGGCTCGCCCCCTATTACGTGGGACTTAACATAGCTAGCGAATCGTGGGTGTATAATACACCTCTGTCTACCCCTTCGGGGAATACAGGCGTGATGCTATGCTTCTTTCTGCAATAGTCCTGAGACTAAAACATAGGCCATAATTGAGGAGAGTGTTTCGATAAGTATTCCCAATGGATTGAATGCACAAATACAATAAGTAATGTCTTTGTAGCTGAAAAGAATGCTTTGTTGTATATATTTTTAAAAGAAATAAACTTTTACCCAACAAAAATTAATATCATCGAAAATCATTGAAAATGTTGAGTTGAGACCGACTTAAGAAAAAAGTTAGTAGTAATCCCTTTAGTCGTTAGGCTTTTAAGACAAAAATAGCTACCCTACGGGAACTATTAATTACTGTCGGATATGTGGTATCTAGTGTCTCATCTATTTAGCTAACAAATTTTATTCAAAACTACGCTAAGCACTTAGGTATGACGGACAACTAAACATGTTAGTAAGCATTTCAATTTATTATACAATATAAGTAAGATACGAAATCAACATTGTTTTCCTTTTCCGAGATAATAGGCAGTTTGGGAATAGACACATACATATGTAGAGGGGCCTTGTTTTATCTGGATTCGTCTTTTGGGGAGGTCTATGTCCATAGCGGACGTCAAAAGATCGACGGTTGGTGGTTTGGTATCAAGTGACAGCCCTCACTTACTGCTAGACCCGAATGAGAAACTCAATCTTATTCTTTATTTTTAACGGTCGTGAAGCATCTCAGCAGCGATAGCCTATTGGTAAAAACAATTTTCGAGATTCTTCGATATTATGTGTGTATTTCTTAATTTTTTTGAAAGTTAACGATATTGCTAAAATAATTATCACTTTACATTTTGCTAAAATAATTATCACTGCTTGGTGAAGGAAAACATCGTGAGGAATTACCTGCATGCCCGAGAGATTCTCTCAACGGCTTGTGAAGGCTGCCAAGCTGCACTGGGCCAGCGTGGTGGACTATGGCCTAATCCCTCTTACCATATGCTGGCCGTGTGGTGACGGACTAAGAATACAAGTGTCACTATCCCATTCTTTTCCGCGGGTGTCGTATGAGGCGACTAAGGGAACTAAGCAATTATCATCAATTGCATGACTGGTGGTAGGGCTGGGTACCAAGTGGGAGTACTCACTTGGTAACGGGCCCGAGCGGGTACCACCATCTCCCGTGTGACCGGCCATGAAGCACATCGTTGCGTTTTGGCTGTAGCAGGAGTTAGCCGTTTATATTTCATTTCATATCTGTGAAATGAATTGGTGAGCAGCGGCTTGACGATACTCTCGGTATAGTCGAGTCTATTGGCGACAGTTACCATTTACCATTAGATGGACCGTGGCTCGTCTGCCACTATATGCAATAAAAAAAACCATAAGAGGAAACCCGTGCCCAATAGTGGGACAGAAAACGGGTTAAAAAGGAGAAAGAGGAAAGAAATATCTCAGTTTTGGTGACAGGAGAAGATAGCCGAATAGTTACCAATCATCTCAAGGTTAGTGATTAATCTTCATCGTGGGCAGTTGCTTGGCTATATTTTAAGTATTGTTGACTCCTTGAGTGATGGTTATAAAGTAAGCCACGGCTCGTCTCACAAACTTTCTCATAGTTTGATATATATATAGATATACTCGTAAGCTCAAAATTGACAACTTACGTATCCTCCAAAGCCAATGTTATATCATCAATTTACCTATCTTTAGTCTCTTAAAATTTAGTTGCATAATCGGACCCAAACTAATTGAACAAGTTAAACAAAAGCTTATAAAAACTTAAGGCCTCGATTAGAAACGCACTTAAACCACAAGACGAGAGTTAGCCACATAAGTTTTGAATAATTCCTCACCACTTAAGGAAGTCAAATGTAAGCATAAAATCTTGAGTTTAAGGACCTCTGAGCTCGCTAATCCATCATTGGCCCCAGTTGACCCTTCTGAGGAACTGACCCGTTTTCAAACTTTGAATTGATATTATACACCCTATCAAATCGAGGGTCGCAACTTAGAAGAGAAGGCTTCTTGACTTATTGTAAAATTGATTTTTGATTGAAAGTTAACGATCTTATTTTGCTGAAATAATAATTGGAAGGGCTGAGACTTTTGATATAGATAGCGATTATGTAATGAATTGAAAATCGTAGAATATAGATATAAGTAGATGCATCAGATTTGTCTGATTATATTACATAATTATACATATCTCCTCAATTGGTAATGAATCACATATTTTTACTCCAAGGTATTGAGGAGGAAGACATGTTCTATAAATACTATATTTTATAAGTATTTGAGCATTTAGATGTGTTTTGGTTGTTGGGTACGAAAGTCGATACTATACTGAGTCATCAATTTTTCATGGTAGCCGGGCAAAACGTAGGCATAATAAGTATAGATTATCGTCAGCCTAAACCACAACTCTATAAAAGTAGAAAATAAAAGCAAATCTCCAACAATTTCTCGGAAATACAAATCTCACAAAACAGGTATACGGGTGTTTATAAACCAGGAATAGAACCCAAAACCTTGGTCACGATGCTTGTCCAATAAACTATCAGGCTTGCTCTCTCGGGCCAGTGCCATGTGCTAATAAAAACCAGTTTTAAGATCCCTTACAGTATCCGATTTAAGGCATGGACTTGTGGAATATATTATAAATAGAATAATGGAAGACAAATAGTACATCGAAGCAACTCTTACTCATTAACAGAGTGCACGCGCAACCATGAACACTGTAAGTGTAAATTATTCGAAAGTCGGGATAGTAGAAAATCCAGTAGATGTCATAGATTTCGTAAAAGTAGTTTTATTTTATATTCGTTTAGAGATTTTTAGCAAAATTATGAAGATAAATGTTGTTTACACTAATATTTTTTTTTATTGAATTACAAAGCTCCTAGAGTGTATACTGCAAATCTTTAAACATAATACGGACGCCGCTGGTTGGTATGATAATTGAAATGTTGATAAGAATACCCTGGACGCAGCACGCTAAAAAATGGACTAGGAAAGGTCGGTGGTAGACCGACTGGACCTGAGTTCCCGAAGGTATATGTTTGAATCATACTAAGTATCATACAAAGTATATAAAACAAGTAAAACTTCTTATTAGACTTTAATTTTTTTTTCATTATTAATAGTAAATTTCAGTAAATCGTCCCGCTACCGTCCCGTGGGGTCGCAACAGACGTTGTCTCGATCACTACTGCGCTACGCAAAACGTGTTTCTAATACGATTCCAAGTATAATTTATGTATATTGCTTTTTGTTTCTGGTCACTCGATATCTTTGGCGATTAAATGTTGTCGGACGAGACATGGCGCCTATGAAATTTGGGTCTCAGAATTATAACCGATTGGAGTACCATAACGAAAGCAAATACTTTCCATTCGTGAAAAAGTTTCTCCAATTATAAAAGATACTTAATCTTACCTATAACTGTTTTACTATGCGAACCGCTCTTCGTTGTGGCTGACGTAGTTATATACTCATATATTCACAGATGATGGGATACGAGAAAAAACACATCACAGAGGTAGATGCAACGTTTTAATAATTGACAATTTTATAGATTTCTAATCTAAGTCTGGACTAGCTTTTTATTTTATTGGAAATGTATGTATATTCCGAAGTCCTCGAGGACGCTGTCACGAGCATAATTCAGCCCTTTTTATTCAACCCTTTTTTGTCCCGCTATTAGGCACGGGTCTCTTTTTGGTGAGAGGGATTAGGCCACAGTCCAACACGCTGCCCAATGCAACCGCATTGGTCACAATGTTTTCCTTTATCGAGCAGTAATAAATTGTTAACCAATAAATTGTTAACCAATATACTATCACATCATTATAAAAAATCTCGAAATTTCAGGTGTGTGTGCCGTACCAGCTCTAAGCCTTAGACTGGAGATCAAACTAGATACCACTTGTCTTTGCAGTCCTTGGTTTTACCTCAAAATCTAGTGTAATATAAATATCGTGTTATTCTATACTTACCACATTATATCATAACTATAAAAACATAAAACATGGCATCACGCCTGTATTCCCTGATGCGGTAGACAGCGGTGTGTTACACTACACACCCACGGTTTGCCAGCTATAATGAAGTCCCATGTAATAGGGGGCGAGCCTATTGCCGTCTACCGGGCATATTTCCAAACTCCGGGCTGCTACTGAGAATTTTTCTTTTTTACGAAAAAGCTCAATATCATTGGCCGACCCAGGGATCGAACCTGAGACCTCATGGTCAGCAGTCGCACACACTACCGCTGCACCACCGAGGCAGTTATCTTAATATATTAAAATATTAATCTCATAGGATTTTAATTTTTGCGGGATAAAAAACCTATGTCAAACTTTAATGATCATCATGTAATTTTGCATACATACAGTCCGTAGCCCACAAAGGAACATGCGCTACTACATATTTCATAGAAATGGACGATTCCTGTGGGATTAGCAGTTTTTACATAAACTTGGCTGAAAATAAGACAATACACTTAAGGATCAAACCAGTTTTTACTTAGTTAGGTGAACGGGTGTATACGTGTACGGAACACGAGAGCATATATATATACAAATATATAAAACTGAAGTTTCTGTTGAGCCGACTGAGGGAATACCGGGGGAGTGGGCAGCACCACTCCTTCGAGTATTAACAACATCCACTGCGATCGCCAACCCGCCTGCCAAGCGTGGCGATTACGGCACTATCCCCCATTCTTGGGGAGGCCTATGTCCAGCAGTAGACTTTTAAAGGCTGATGGATGGATGGATAATGTTTCTGTTTGTCACGTCTAAATGAAAGCGTTTTACTAAATGTACTTATATAAAAGTATATACGCTTATAACAAAATTGCAATTTTTAACGTTGGCCTGTCTGGCTGTTTGTTCCGGTTAATCTCCAAAATAGCTGGACTGATTTGGACGGGACTTTAACTGGCAGGTAGCTGATGTCTTAAGGAGTAACTTAGGCTACTTTTATTTTAAAAAATAATTAGTATTCACGCACAAAAAGTCACTAGTAGTGGCTAGTATAATAATATAGATACATTTTTAACAACCCACCAATGTTCCACGCTCATCTTAGAAAGAATGCATTTTTACCACACGAGCCAATCAATAATGGCAGTTATCTCAAGCCGTTGAAAAAATCTCTCAGGAGTGCATTGCACTACCACCGAAGGAATGTAACATAGTTCCAGTGGCCCGCCAATAAAGGCGGAGAGACGGCACACGACGGATTTCTTTAGTAGGTGCAGGCTTCATACAACCCTGGTCGTTGCCCCGAACGATAGGGTGTGCGATTAGGAACATTTTTTCCCGCCTTAACAAAAAAAAACGGATTGCAGATTGCACTATTTTCCTTCAAAGTCCCAATACTGTTATAAATACGTGGTAGAGCCTTGCCTATCCCAGCTTGGGAAAGTACCACCTTCGGGAAAGTACTACCCCGTCACATAAGATCAGCGTGAAACAACAGTAGGTCCTACCGTTGTGTTGAGTATGGTGAGTGAGAGCACCGGAGGCATCACCCCTCCCCTATCTTTTATTTATTATCTTTCCTATTCTCCCCCTTATTATACTTCTCTTGACCTCCTATCCTTGAAGATGTCGACGCGCGAGTGATGCTGTGCTCTGGTGTTGCTAGCATCTATAGGCTAAGGGTAACCGCTTACCATCAGGTGTTTGCTCGCACGTGGTATAAAAAAGATATATAAAAAATGCGCGTACGTAAGTACACGCATTATCGAGAAGTTATACTTCTTTGGCATCATTAATAAATAAAGTAATTATTAAATTCGTAACTGCAAAACTTGTCACAGTTATGTTTTTAAATACCTTGTTCCATAAAGTAATTATGTCTAATATCACTAGATGGCGTTAGTAAAATTTTGAAATTTCTTATAAGTCGATGTTAAGAGTTTAAGTAATTTCATACCCCCTCCATGGTAGCGTTAAACGTTTAACGGACGCCCCAAGCTCGCTCATGGCTGCCACAGCAACAGCCCGGCAAGAGGCGTCGAAGGAAACGTAACCAGCGCAAGCCTTCCGCCGCGCGACCTACGTCTGCTGCTCAGCCTGCGGCGCCCCCTGTGCCAACAAAGGCGTCTGTGTCCAAGCCCACCGTGGTCGCTGCCCCCTCCGGGGGGACGAAGGTGAAGCGAGTGGTTCCGTCACAGCCGGTAGCCCACCCGTCGCGCGGACGCTTGGACCTCAGATTGACCAGCGTCATCGGTACCCTGCAGCAGGTGCTAGAGGCAATTCAGAAGCAGCAAGATCCCATCCCGCTGATCCTCAGATGCATCGTTACAGAGCTATCTGTGACTCTGGACGTGCATGAGCTCCGAATCGTCTTTTGGAATGCCGACGGGATCTCTGCCCAGAAGACCCACCTCCTAAAACTGCTGCTGTCTCAGCGTCGCGTAGATATCGGCCTGATCAACGAGACCCACCTCAGACCAGTAGGCCGGTTGAAGGTTTCCGGATACTATGTCTACCGGGAGGACAACATCTCACCATCGGGGTTTAGCAATCCTGGTGCGTCGGAGTATTATCCACCAAGTGCTGCCAGTACCACAACTGCAGTCGTCGCTCGCCCTAGGAGTGGAGATCTGCATTGACCACACAACAACCCACAACCCACCCGTGTGTTCGCCTTCTACAAGCCGCCGCAAAATCGGCTCGCAGTGGCTGACGTCCACACACTGCTGGACTTGCCGTTGCCTGCGATCATTGCCGGCGACTTTAACGCGAAGCAGCGCTACGCACGATCACGGATGCCCCGCGCTATGTGCAGAACAGGGTGATCACCAGGGATCTGCGCATGGAGAGCCTCGATGACTACATCAGACGCCTGAGCACCTCGATGTTCAAGCGGGCCGACGGAGCGCCAGCCCGCAGCCTGCGGGGCATCGCGCCATACCATCGGCGACCGCCGGACAGAAGAGGCTTGCCACGAGACCTCGTCTCTGGGGACGTCACAACTCCCTGACGAGACCGCTCCTCACCGCTGGATGATAGGCGCTTGCCGGGGTTCGCTCCGGTGAGCTCGACCTCGCTAAGCGGTGGGTTGTAGCCCACGGACTGAACAAGGTTGTTGCCGGTCGCTGATCGCTCGCGGGACCTTCCTGCGGGCTCGATCGCGCTGTGACGACCTTCCCTAAATTTGACATTACGGAACTCAGTTCCCACCCAGTGACCCGCCTGTCGTAGCAGGCGGCGTTGCCACCACTGAGATGGGCCAACGCCCAGACAACAGTTACCCCGAGGCCCCCAACGGGCCTGCGTGGAAGACCCCCGAGGAAACGTTTAACGCAACCTTTTGCAAGTCGCATTAGAAGTAAAACTTAAAAAATTAATAAAATATACCCCATTATTGTTATTAATAAGCAGTTCCATATAATGTTTGATGTAACTCGTACTGATATCGTATCTAATAGCCTTTGATCTACCGTGGATCGATGACCTTAGGAATTTAATTAAGTTTGAATGTTTTCGCGTTACCCTAATTACATCATATAATAACTGACCCGGTGAACTTCGTAGTGTTTCAGAATCAATATATATCTTGTTAGAACTTGTTAGCTGAATTCATAAAAATCATCGATATCATGTAATCCGTTTTCGAAATATTATCAAAAAAAGCCGTTTCATACAAAGTGTAATTTTTTCAATTTTTTTTAAATAAGTCCAGAAGATTCTGCTTCAAATCCTACTTGTGACTGTTGTTTTCAATTTCACATTTTCACACTTTGTGTTACGGCTAAGCTATCAGAGGATGTTAAATGCTCCAAAAATATATCAAAATAGTCATAAATAGTGCTGCGTAATTATTTGGTATGAATCTTAATTGTAAAATTATGCTTACCTGCTCAAATAATGTATGCAAATACTTCCGATAGATGGCACAGGTGTCACCCAAGACATTAAGAATGAATGGGGTTAAGTTTCAAAAAAACTCGAAAACTCAGTTGTGTGCAGTACGGGGTCTGGGCCTGGAACTGGGGATCGAACTCGATACCACTGTTTTTGCAGGCCTTGGTTTTACAGCTAGGGTAACACACTGCAAACGTCGTTTACAAAGAGGTAATTACTATAGTAATTAAACCTAAAATGTTGATAAATAATAATAGTTTTATTTCATTTAGAGACAGTATTTTTTAACAAAATCGTTCCTATTTCAAATTCGTTTATTTGTGCGAGCGGATTCACGGGCGAGCAGCTAGTTTGTATATAAAAATAAGTTTAACTTTTTCTCAAAAATGTTACGAGGGGGCATTAGAATCGCATGCTCAAAATGTGATTTCCCAGCGACCCCAAGTGGCTATTTGATAGTACGTGTTATTTATTGTTGTTTAACAAAATACAACAACCTGCACTAAGGAGTAATCCGGGTGTCCGCGATCTATGCAGTCACACCGAGACTCAGAACAACCATTTGTGTCAGTGTGACAGTGATTTTGTTTGAAACGCGTTCGCGCCGTAACTACTTAACCCATAATCATTAAATTTAACGTACTTATAGCTCAGAGCCCAGGTACCTTTTATCCTGGAAATAAGGTGTGATTCCTGTGAGATAGCTATTTTTGTATGGAGATTATTAATGTACAGTAGAGTGATCTGTTTATCTTATATTGATCCAATACAAAAGTTCTAGCAGAAGCAATTCTGCGTAGGTTTTTAAATAATTATGAACATATTCACTGCATAAGTATTCTGAATATGCATATAAAATGGGTGCAATCCGGTGAGCCTTATTAAAATATATTCAGCCTTAGTCATGTGCAGGCAGCTTTATATATGTCTAAAGTAATAAATTCTTTGGCCGTCTTGAATCGCGTTAAGTATATTTAATTATTTCTTTGTGGTTATAGATGGGGTCCCGCTTTAACAAAAAAAAAAAGGGTACGTTATAGATTCTGGACAAGTAGTATTTTATTATAAAAGCGAGAATTAAAAAGCATATTAAGTTATACATGGGGCGATTATTTACAGTTCGGTAATATTTATCACAGATATTATTGGGAAAATATGATAATAGATAACTTATCTTTTGTTCGATTCCTAGTGAGTAGAATTTTCAAAAAGATTTACACATCTTATATCATCATCGTATATGTTACTGGCAATCTGTATTATTCAGAAATTCTATATAATGCCTAGGTAATGTACTTGGGGCGTCCAACCGATGTAGCAATTTATAAAATATTATGAATATTATTGCCCGTTACATACTTCGCCTAGGTAATGTATACAATTCCCCGCGAATGTGCAATCGTTCCGTGTGCGGAAACGTCGCTCAGTAGAGGATACCCGAAAGGGTAAGCCGCCGGCGGACCACTGAAGTAATGTAATATAGTTCCAGTGGCCTACCAACACAGGCAGAGCACACGGCGGGTTTATTTAGTGGGTGAGGGCCCCACACTACCCTGCTTCTGTCATTGTGTCGGATAGGCACATCTTTCCCGCCTACAAAAGAAAAGGTAAAGTACACAATTACCACTGAAGTAATTTAACACAGTTTCAGTACACAGTAGTACTTGGCTCCTAAATACTGGAAGAGTTTCCATAAATGCTTCCCTGCTCTCGTGTTTTAGACACATTACCGGCTGCGCATGCGAGGCATTCACAGAAAAAGTATAAAATAAATAATATTTCATACTATAAGTTTTAGTTATACTATACATTGCCTAGGTATTGTATAGAATTCTGGATTATGCACATTACCTGTAATATATAGGTTAATCTTATTAAAAAAAAAACTATTTTTAACAATAACATTAATTTAATAATATTATATTACTTTTTCCGGTTATATAATTTTAAAAATGGCGTGTTTAACATGAATTTTGATTATAATTTATCATGTTACGACACGCCATTTTTAAGACATTTCATACCCACAAAATTGTATTTAAATCCTATCTGTACATATTGACAGTGTAAGCAATTATAATAAACGCTATATAACACTGAAAATGAGCTGAAATTAGGTTCAATCTAAAATTAAATCCAAATCATTATTAATGTGAGTACATGAAAGTTTTGATACAACTGACTTTCAAAATTTTACGTCACACAGCTAATTCCTTCCGTGATCATGGATGTTCTATTTATAGCAGAGGTTCTCAAATTTCTTTGGTAATCAATTATTTGGTAGCGTTCGCCCCCGCTCATATTATAAACACAAACAAACAATTACAATAGCATTTATTGCTGTAATTTCATTTTAGCGTGTCATATGCGTCATCTTGTTTTTAAGTTCAAACTAGCATTTTAAATGTGAATTCAAGCGCAACTTTATAATGTCCATAAAACCTTTGGTAAGTCATTTCATTTGGTAAATGGTAACCGTCGCTCATGGACTCAACTAATAGTATTGTCAAGCCACTGCTCACCATATCATTTAACATCTATGAAATAAAATAATTAACGGCTATCTCCTGCTACAACGAAAACTCACCGATGACACACACAGGAGATGGTGGTACCAACCCGCTTGGGCCCGGTAGCAAGTGAGTACTCCCACTTGGTACCCAGCCCTACCACCAGTAAACAGCGGTAGTATTTTGAGAAAATCTGCTTTAAAGCATCCGAAACGTTAGTAGGTACGTTAGGAAATCGATTAAACGTCATAATAATGTACCTAAATATTAGTTTTATTTCATAACTGGTCCAAGATTAAAATAAAAATAAATTAGCCAATTAACTAGATTCGATTGTTCTGTAAAGCCTCTCGATGCTCAGCGTGAGTTATCCAGTTCAGTTGGCAACGCAAAAACAATGCGATTGCGTAAATAGGACAGAGTTAAGAGTAGGGTAGCCACACGTGATTTTTTTTATATTCAGAGAAAATATAAAAGCCACTTATTTATACAAAAAAAAAAAAATTTAATTGAATCCTTAACTTGAGTTGATTTGGCGCATTCCAATCACATTTTTTTTGAGATATATGTTTAAAATAATCTGTATAAAAGATGAAAACAAAGAGTTATATTAGACAATCAGGATTTTTTTAATTGCATGTAGTGGCAGACGAGCCACATGGACTCAACTATACTGAGAGCATTATTTTCAAGCCGCTGCGTACCATTTTATTTCTCAGATAATGAAATTAAGGACTATATTCTGCTACAGCCAAAACACACTGACGTGCTTCATGACCTTGTACAGTCAACTGCTAGATTATCGGTTCTTCGACAGAAGCCAGGGTCAATCAAATGTCACGTCAGTTGTTAAGTCCGTTCCAATTTTTTTTACTACGAGTGTGTCAAACAAGCATACGGCCCGCCTCGTGGGAAGCGGTTACCGTAGCTTATAGATGCTAGGAACACCAGAGGCATCACTCGGGCATTGCAAACCTTAAGGTAGTAAAGGAATTTAAATAAGGTGGGGAGGGACAGGTAGTTCAGGCTTCTGGTGTTCACACGTATCACACGAATGTCTACCTATACTTCACGCTAATCTTCTATGAGAAGATGATACATTCATATGTTATAATTATTAAATTCATATGTTATAATATGTCATAATTATTAATATTGCCAAACATACAAGGTGAAATTTATGACTGAAAATTGGAACATCCCGTCTCAATAATAACGTCTGGTTACTCTAGTAACGAGTGACTCATTTGCGCTGTGCCGATTTATCAATAACTTACTGGTTTATATTCGTGATTTCATCGCGCTTTTGATGTATTTTCTCGGATTTGAAACGTAATAACGAAAGACTACGGTGATAGGGCTTAGTGCCAAGTGAAAGTTCACACTTGTTGTACTCGAACGAGTAGGCTACAGCCGTCTTATTAGTTCTAAATAAACGTAAAGCATCTCAAAGTATATAAATTTATTGAAGGGAATCATATTCGTTTCTAGCATAATAATAATGTTCAATTTTCCGGTAGCTTAGTTGACAGCGTCATAGCATTATTCTTAAGTCTGCTTCTTCTTCTAATTATTTTTACAATGAAATCACTGTTCGTGACTGTTATTTTCGACTGCACATTTTCGCACTTTGTGTTAATTTAAACGGCTAAGCATGATAAATGCTTAAAAATATATATAAAGATATCTAAATATTATGCATGTCTTTTACGAGTTCCACTGTAGAGCACGGGTTTTCTCTTAGTGTAGGCCAGTTCCATCCCGCTGCTTCAGTACGGACTGGTAAACGTCCCAAGCTGTAGAAAAAAATCTCTCAGGTACGACAGTTAGGCGTTCATGACTTGTAAGCGATTATGATATACACATAATTATTTAGATATTTTTATATATATTTTTAGCATTTGATATGCTTAGCCATATAAATTAACACAAAGTGTGAAAATATGAAATCGAAAATAACAGTCACGAGCAGGATTTGAACCTGCATCTCCTGGAAACCGTCCAGATGCTTTGCCAATTCAGCCATCGTGACAATTGCTCAGGACTGCTAATTTCAATAACACATTCATACTTTTTAAAGTACAAATTATTTGTGAATAAGGAAAAAGAGATTTTTTGTACTAGCGGGAATCGAACCCACGCCTTTTCCAATCCGGGGAAGTGCTCTGAACCACTGAGCTATAGTACAGATCTTTCGATCATCCCAATCTACTTATCACATTTTGTCTTTACGACCAACGCCATCTATCGGAAGCATGTACATGCATTAAAACAATATAGTAAGTTTAATTTTGCAATTAAAATTCAATTACTATTTGATGGTGTAATATAGATCAAAAATGTTTAGAAAATCGCGCCATCGTATGAATTTTCAGAAACACCGCAATACAAACCACGGGAATGACGAAAACGTACCACATGTTTTTTTGAATAATTTAATCAAGTCGCTACGATCAAACGTACGTGTTTACAGACTACGGTATAAATCATATAAATCTACACATCACTCCTCCGAACTTGGGTGAACATAAAGGAGATTATACACGAGCAGTGAATCCGCTACGATTTATGTTTTGTCGATTATGATTTGGCAGTGAACTGAGATATATATACACTGTTCGCAACATAAATGACACCAGAGGATTTTTATTAATTTTCTCAATTATTTACAAAAATAATTTCATCGCGATAAGGATTAATATTTTTTTTTATTGCTATTGATGGCAGACGAGCCACGGCCTACCTGATGGTAAGTGGTAACTGTCGCTTATGGACTCAACTATACCAAGAGCATTGTCAAGCCGCTGCGTAGCTTTTCATTTCTCAGATATGACCCAAAGAAGTTAAGTATGAATGTGTTATCGAAATTAGCAGTCAGTAGCAATTTTCACGATGGCTGAATTGGCAAAGCATGTGGACAGTATCCAGGAGATGCAGGTTCAAATCATGCTCGTGACTGTTATTTTCGATTTCACATTTTTCACTTTGTGTTTAATGTTTAGTGCTAAGCATGTCAAATGCTAAAAATATATATAAATATAAACGGCTATCTTCTGCTACAGCCAAAACACACTGACGTGCTTCATGACCGGTCACACAGGAGATGGTGGTACCGACCCGTTCGGGCCCGATAGCAAGTGACTACTCGTACTTGGTACCCAGCCCTACCACCAGTAATGCAATGGATGATAACTGCTTACTTCCTTTAGTTGCCTTGTACGACACCCGCGGGAAAGGATGGGGTGGTGACACTTGTATTCTTAGTCCGTCACCACACGGACAAATGTTTATTGTCGTGGGCTATAAATACGACGTACTCAGTATAATTTTGTTGCGTATTAGTTTATGTGGATCCTTGGAGACTAGTTAATATATTTCAGACCGTCACTTGAATAAGACCGCTCGTTTTTTGCAGTACCTACACTTGAATGAAGCAAGGGGTATAAAGTTGCCTTGTGCTTACTTTATTAAAAAAATGATAAGAAATATTTTAATAAATATCCACGCTGATAACGCGTGTCATTCCATTGTTATAAAGACAACACAAAAAGTTTATGGCCTGACGCAATCACAACAACCAATGAATGAAGCGCTGCGTTCGTCGGGTTATCTGATGGTAAAAGGGGATTTTATTAATATTTAGAAATGTTTATATATATTTTTAGCATTTGACATGCTCAGCCATATACATTAAACATAGCATCACGCCTGTATTCCCCGAAGGGATAGGCGGTGGTGTATTACACACCCACGACTCGCCAGCTATGTTTAAGTCCCTCGTAATAGGGGGCGAGCCTATTGACGTCTATCGGGCATATTTCCAAACTCCGGGCTGCTACTAAGAATTTTTCTTTTTAGGAAAAAGTTCAATAACATTGCCCGACCCGGGGATCAAACCTGAGACTTCATGATTAGCAGTCGCATAAATACCCCTACACCACCGAGGCAGTTAAACACAAAGTGGAAAATGTGAAATCAAAAATAACAGTCACGAGCAGGATTTGAACCTGCATCTCCTGGATACCGTCCAGATGCTTTGCCAATTCAGCAATTGTGACAACTGCTCTCGACTGGTAATTTCGATAACACATTCATACTTAACGTCCTGGGATGTATGTGAATACTTTTGACAGATGGCGCAGGCGTCACCTAGGTGTATAATGTTATCAATATGTTAATAAAATAATAAATTATAAGCGTTATCGATTGTAACCTGAAAAGTTTTATTTCCCAATCAAATAATCAAAGAAATGCTGCGATTCATCACAAGTGTACAAGTTTCTTAACAAATAAACAGACGCATTAGCAAAGACAAGTTCTTGCTGGGGGGCTAATTGAGATCATTGCGTCACTGATAAGGATCTCGAATGCGAATATGTAACGTGTTAAGTATATAGGTAAGTAAAGTTTTCAAACGAGTAAACTTAACGGGGGGGAATTATTTAGACAAGATATAGCGTATTTGTCGCCTTTCGATTACAGAAGGGCCGTTGGCAGGTGTTATGGGTTGACAGTTACGTTTGTTTCCATCTAAATAGATTTTTTTTTGTTATGATATCTAGAGTTTACTAATCTAACCTTAAGCCTGTATTAAACTTACTGCCTTACTAATAATCGTTGTATAACATCTGAATAGTTATTCAGTGTTTTGTCTATGTCACTAATATGACAGTTTGACGCTGAAAGAACGGAACAAAACACTGTATAACTATTCGGAGCTTATACAATGTTTATTAGTAAGGGGGTAAATGTAGAGCATTTATGTAGTATCATGGTATGATCATACAAATAGCTATCATGTGTAGGAATTCAACTCACACGAATTCATAATCTGCAGCGCAAATAATAATGTAATTTTTTTCTGTTATAATTCTGCCCGATCTTATCGGGGCTTCTAGGTCGATACGACAAGGTCCAGGGTTTGTTTTTTTTTAAAAGCAAACACCCTGTACTAATGAATAATCCTTGTATCGCGAGGGACTTTACAAACATATTATTTCACGGACACAAAGTACGCCCAGGCTCAGAATAATCATTTGTGGATCACATAAAGAGTTGTCTTGTGTAGAAATCGAATCCACAACATCCGGGTGGGAGACCAGTATCTATACCACTCCGCAATCTGTGCACGGCTTGTTCTTTTAGTAAAGTTTTGTAACTTCTTTAAATTAAATTATGTTTTAATTCAGACTAGAATTGACTTGCTTATGACCGTGACTTCTATTTAATGCTACATCAGCTATCGTTTGTCCCACAGTGAGTCATTGCTTGGACCGATTAGAATTTCACCCAGAATATGATATGGTGTTTATCAACGCCTGCCTAGTTGAAGCGGTGGGTGTTCATTGCTGGGTAAGTAAGACGAATTAGTCAGTACCAAAATACAAAAATGGCTGTTTATAAAAAAAGGATTATAATGACATTTGAAATACTATTTTATATATGCACAGAGGGCGCAGTGATAAAGATACTGACATTCAATGCCAATTCGTGTAGGTTAGATTTCCACTCAGGAGAATGCTTTGTGTGATCCGCTAATAGTTCCAAGTTTGGGTGTATTCTGTGAAATTATTTATAGTAAGGGTTCTTTTTAAAGTTAAATGAGAAAAAGAGGCATATTTTCTATATCACTTATTTATAACTTAATCTCTTGGATTTGTGTTAAGGATAATTAGAGTGAAAACTTTAGCTGCCTTACTAATAAACGTTGTATAACCTCTGAATAGTTCTTTCAACATCAAACCGTCATATTATTAGTGAAAATAACAAAACACTGAATAACTATTCGGAGCTTATACAATGCATATGTAAAGGGGTAGAGGTATTCCATTTTAAACCAGGGTGGTAGATGGTAGTAAAAATGATAAACGGTTAAAGTAGCCTATACCTGGACGTAAAACACCAGAGGCATCTCAGGGGCATTCGTAAAACCACTGAAGGAATGTAATATGGTTCCGGTGGCCCGCCAATAAAGGCGGAGAGACGGCACACGGTGGGTTTCTTTAGTGGGTGAGGGCCCCACACTACCCTGTTTGTTGCCCCCGAACGACGAGGTGTGCGGTTAGGAACATTTTTTCCCGCCTTAAAAAAGGGGGGCACTGAAAAGTGATTACAGTTGGAAAACAGGGATACCAGAGAGGGATAAGAAAAGAGTTTGGGACTCCAATCTTATTCCATCCATCCATCCATCCATCCATCCATCCATCCATCCACCAGCCTTTTAACGTCCACTGCTGGACATAGGCCTCCCCAAGAATAGGGGGTAGTGCCGTAATCATCACGCTTGGTAGGTGGGTTGGCGATCGCAGTGGATGTTGTTAATACTCGAAGGAGTGCTGCTGCCCACTCCCCCGATAGGATCAAATCCTTGCTAATATTTCAAAATATTACGTTTGTTGGTTTATATAACAAATTATTTGTGAATGGGGAAAAAGAGAATTTTAGTGTGAGTGGAATCCGAACCTGCGTCCCTTCGAATCAAGGGAATTGCTCTAGAACGACTAAGACATCGCACTGACCGACAGTCATTCTCAATCTCCACATCATATTTGTCTTTACAACCCACACCACCTATCGGAAGCATTTACATTGATCCATCATAATTAATGTGATTTGGAGACTGGGAATAGCCGCGATGGCTTAGTGTACTAGAGCACTTCCCCGGATTGGAAGGGACGCAACCCCCTTAGAATGAAAAACGAAACGTGAGACGAACTTTCGTTTCGCTTCATTGTGATTTCTCGCCAGAATCATACGTCAAAATCTTGACTAATCAGGAGTCACGCGTCGAACTGTTGATCAATCACAATGACTTGAAACGAAAGTTGGTCTAACGTTTAGTTTTTCATTCTAAGGGGGCTCTTTCGAATCCTGCTCGCACTAAAACTCTCTTTTTCCAGATTCACAAATAATTTGTTCTTCAAAGTAGCTGAGCATGTCAAGTGCTAAAATACAGATCAAAATGTTTGTTGGTTACTCTTTCATGGCGTAACTTCGTCCACCTGGACTGCAGAATGTATATACGTCACTCTACGCCATATTAATGGACTCTGTATAAACATTTCTATCCTACAGAAACTATACATTTTTCTAGGTTTAAAAATAGCCTATATCCTTTTCGGGGTCTGGACTATATGTATGCTTAATTTCATGATGATTGGTGATGGCATATAAGCGTAACAAAAAAACAAACGCACTTTCGCATTTATAATATTAAGGGTTATATGTAAGGATTAAGGATTGCTTTTGTAACGTAACGTATTATAAATAACAATCTATACTCGTATATCTAAGATATTTTTTGACAGTTTATGACCAGTCATTTTATTGCTGTCAAGTCACACTGTTAAATTAAGACATATGTCCGAGTAATTCCAGTATCCAGCAATAAGTCAGTAATAAGTTGAGAGAAAAATAAATTATTTGTGAGTCTCGTTTGTTATCGTATGAATGGGTGGCCAGACTGGAAAAGTATCACCCTTTCAGAGAAAATCAGTGTGAAATAACGTTAGGTAATCATACTGTTGTGTTTCGTTTCGTGGTGAGTGTGACTTAAACTTACTTACTTAATTTTCTCGATTTTATCCTTCTATTCCACTTCTCTTGCCTTGAAGATGGCGACGTGCGAGTGATGCCTCTAGTATTGGTAGGGTCTATAACCTGAACGCTTATTATCAGGCGGGTCGTATGCTGTTTCTCGCCCTTGTAGCATAAAAGTAAAAATTATTTTTCGCTTTTAGTTATCAAAAACTGTCAATGTATATCATCCATCAGCGCGTCGATCGTTCGTGACTCACCTGCGCGTGCGCGTGTGACCGTATGACTCATTTTGTTCAGCTTTTCATTGCCTAGCCGAGTTATCTTTACGATTGTACATATTAATGGTGAAATTATGGGCTGATTGTAAAGAGGTTTCGAATGACGGTGTCATGTGCGCGCGATGGACCCGTTGTGCTTAATGACGTCATCATTAAGTAACACTAACCTAATTATATCATCTTCAATTATACAATTTACTTTATCTATACTATTATACTATACCTATACTACCCTATGCTATTATAAAAATGTAATAGAGCTGGCTGTACATTTAACATATTTAAGAAAAAAATTAGCCGATTTAGTCGTCTCTGAACGCAAAACAATTACTTATTTAGAAATTTTTATATATATTTTTAGCATTTTACATGCTTAGCCATATACATTAAACACAAAGTGGAAAATGTGAAATCGAGTGAATTGGCAAAGCATCTGGACGTTATCCAGGAGATGTAGGTTCAAATCTTGCTCGTGACTGTTATTTTCGATTTCACATTTTCCACTTTGTGTGTCATCCATCCATCCATCAGCCTTTTAAAGTCCACTGCTGGACATAGGCCTCCCCAAGAATGGGGGATAGTGTCGTAATCGTCACGCTTGGCAGGCGGGTTGGCGATCGCAATGGATGTTGTTAATACTCGAAGGAGTGCTGCTGCCCACTCCCTCGGTATTCCCTCAGTCGGCTCTTACGACTCCCATGGGTGGAGAGGGGTGGGACAATCCTAAAGCCGGCCCCACACGGCTAACACGGCTAACTTTGTGTTTAATGCAAAACAATTATTTTAGATTTTTTCTGTTTGTTTGTTCGGGCATCGCTCAATAACTACTGAACGGATTTTGACGAAACCTATATGATTTATATTTGTAACAGTGTTGTGTAGTGGTGGTCTACCATTTCAATATCTCCTGCCTAATTGGCACTAGCTTGATAATACTGGTCACCATGATCGAAATGGAGAGCTGCATATTGGCATCATCAACACTAATGAGCTAGCGACTCACCTGCTCTTCCAGAATGCGAAACAATCATCGCGATATCATGTCATTTCATAGTGCTTGGTGAGTCAGGATTATTCCTTTTTTTTTGTTAAGGCGGAAAAAATGTACCTAACCGCACACCCCGTCGTTCAGGGCAACGACCTGGATAGCTTAACAGTCTCGCCGCCTGTACTGCCGGACCATTGGAACTGGTATACATTACCTACTTCGGTGGTCCGTCACGATTATATCTTTTTTTTTGTTTGTTAAGGCGGGAAAAAATGTTCCTAACCAAACACCCTGTCGTTCGGGGCAACGAACAGGGTAGTGTGGGGCCCTCACCCACTAAATAAACCCGCCGTGTGCCATCTCTCCGCCTGTATTGGCGGACCACTGGAACTATGTTACATTACTTCAGTGTTGTCACGATTATACCTAAGTTAATCATAATTATCCCTCAAGCAATCATAATCACACGATGTGATATCGACATCATATTTGGCTAACAATCTAATTCCAAAGTTGTCAAAAATATGTTATTATATTCATCAGCCTATCCCCGAACTAGATAAAGGCGTGATAATATCTCTCATTCGTGTGTTTTTAGGCCAGAACACATTTCTTCAAAAAACAGTACCGTCACCAATCATCAAACAAAGCAGGTTGTATGTTTATCACGTAACCTTAGACCCCGGGCGGGAGGAGCGTGCAGGGGGGCGGTAAAGATTTTTAATTTAGATAAAAAAAAACGTAAAAAAGTTGATGCCATCACTTAGCATGCGTGCCAGAGGCGGGTGGCTTAACAAGACTATTGAGAGATTGGATAAGAAATAAAATTATTAGAAATAGAACTGTTTTTATTTAATGTCTTTTGTCTCGTTTTGATAATAAATGTAAGAATATTTACACAGATGCTTAGAATACAACTTACAGCTTTAAATATTATGTTTTCATATGAAGATAATAGTATTATTTTTTTATTCCAATTTTCAGTGTAGAATATAAATATATTTAGATATTTTTCATTGTATGTAATGACATAATGACCGCTATTTTTTTTACACGCTCTTTTCAATACATAATAGGAATTCTTCTCAGTCCCAGTGATTCTTACAAATGTTGGACTGCGTAGATGATGGAGTAGTTTAGATACTGACCTCCCGTGCAGAGTGCTGTTGGTTCAATTCCTACACTGATTAATTCTTTGTGTGATCCACAAATTATTATTCTCAGTTTGGGTGTGTCCGTTAAATTGTATATTTGTAAAGTCCCTTGCGATACAAGGATTACTCTATAGTGCAGTGTGTTGTCTTTAAATATACCACTAATTAATCCAATACGAAGTATATGTGGACTCTGAATAATTAACCCAGTACGATAAACGAACCCGTTAATTTTCTGAGAAATGGATTGCTACTAAATTAACTAGGTATGCTATTTATTAGAGAAAGGAACCCCATTGTGAATAGTAACTGTTCATGGACTTATTACTTAAGCAATGATTCAAATGTAGTTTAACTAAGAAACTCCAAAAAAGGCAAACGATAATTTATTTGCAAAGGTCATAATTAAAATTTGCAATTACAGGGCGTGTTCATTTTAGTTTAATTATTATCAATCTAAACTCTAAAATAATTGCATTGGCAATAGTGTTCATGTTGTAATATTGTTACAAATAAAATAAAGTGTCTATTTGTAAACACATAATTATGAAAGTATATAGGTGTGCCTACAGTATTTAAAACAAAAAATCTATTTTAAAGATTTTGTGTATCTGTTTGTTCCAGCTAATCTCCGAAACGGATGGACTATAGAAACGTAGGCTACTATTCTTTAAAAAGAGATTATCTAGTGGTAGAGCCTTGCTTAGTCTAGCATGAACAAACTGGCTTGATCGGGGAAGTAAGTACTACTCTCTCAAAGAAGATCAGCGTGAACCAATGGTTCTAAAGCCAGCCCCGCACGGCGAAATTCCTTAAAATAACATATATAATGCCCGGTGCAATCAAAATCGCAAGAAAACCTACCTTCTCTGATTTTTTCGACGGCCTGTGAATTCGACGGCTTGTGAATTCATTTGAATTGCTTGAATTTAACTGCCTCGGTGGTGCAGTGGTAGTGCGTGCGACTGCTGATCATTCAGAGTCTCGGGTTCGATGCCTGGGTCGGGCAATGTTATTGAGCTTTTTCGTAAAAAGAAACATTCTCAGAACTAGCCCGGAGATTGGAAATGTCACCGGTAGAGGTGTGTGAATACACCTCTGCCTACCCCTTTGGGGAATATAGGCGTGATGCTGCTATGCTTGTGAATTCTGTCAACCCTGGCTATGGTGGACTGTAGCCAAAATCCTTTTCTTTCAGTGAATTTAAATATATATATATACCTAACATTATATTATTTCTCATCCAGCGTTTCAACATCCAAGTAGATATCGTTGAACAACTCACATCCTCGTGCTCAAAATGATGGGAGACCGTTGACATGGCTCATTACAGCCCACTATGGGAACAATGGTAACGACCATTCGACGGCAATTTTGAACGTTAACGTGACAATATGAGCAGCGAATTTTGTTTATAAGATCTACGTTCTGATTATATAGGTGACATATTAAACAAAATAAAAATGGAGTTTTGCTTTTTGTTTCAACCCAAAATAATTTTCTTATGGATTTTTATGACTTTGTTGATCATTGATGTTACCTCAAAGAGGTACACCTTTTGTGTGCCGTGTGGGGTCGACTTTAGAATTGTAATGGGAGTCGAAAGAGCCGACTGAGGGAATACCGAGGGAGTGGGCAGCAGCACTCCTTCGAGTATTAACAACATGCACTGTGATCGCTAACCCGCCTCCTAAGCGTGGCGATTATGGCACTATCCCCAATTCTTGGGGAGGCCTATGTCCAGCAGTGGACTTTAAAAGGCTGATGGATGGATGGATTTGTGTGCTGATTACAATTAGCACCGTTTTTTGGTACACCACCACCCGTTTATTAATAGAGCCTTGCTTGCCCCAGTATGAATGCGCCAGCTCGATTGGAGAAGTACCGTCCTCTCACATAACACACAGTAGGTAACCCTTTTTTTTATTAAGACGGGAAAAAATGTAACCGCACACTCGGTCTTCGGCACACGAACAGGGTAGTGTTGGGCCCTCACCCACTAAATAAACCTGTCGTGTGCCGTCTCTCCACCTGTATTGGTGGGCCACTGGAACTGTATTATATTACTTCAGTGATCCTCCGGTTTACCAACCGTTGTGTTTCGTATGGTTGGAGCGCCGGAGACTCAAACCCCGTCCTTAACCTCCAACCCCTCCTTATTATCTTTCCGCTCCACCTCCTATCCCTTTCCTTGGGGTTGGCGAAGCACAAGTCATCAGATGAGTGATATGCTTGTTTGCCACCCACGTAGTATTTGAGTGGGCCCTTACTTACTAAATGAATCCGCGGTGTGCCGTCTCTCCACCCGTGTGTGCGGACCACAGAAACAGTGTGATATTATTTCAGTGTTCGTAAACCCCTTGAACATAACCTATGCATTGCGATTCCTCGCCGATACTGTACGAGATGACGAGGTTCTTGAGCACCATGAATCGATAAGGTTTAATGCATATAGACTTGATTAGGGAATTACCACCCTTTCAAGCAATATCGAATTGAGGCAATGACAGCAAATAACTGCTTCTGTTGCTGATTTCGGCGAGTGAGAGTGCCTAAGGTTTCATTACTCATCTCCTTCATTATACCTCGCGATCTTGTATCCCTGTCTCTGGTTTTGTCAACGAATGTGTGATGCTCATGGTATTGCTAGCGTGTAAAGGCTAAATAACAGCTTACCCTTAGGTATTCTATGCCCTGTATGTTTGCTTACTACCCTTGTAGTATTAAACAAATAACACCCCAAATATAAATTAAGTGTGAAAATGTGAAATCGAAAATAGGTAACAGTCACGAGCAGGATTTCAACCTGCATCTCCTGGAATACAGTCCCAGGTACTTTTTTTTTAATGCCAACGGTGAAAGACAAGCAAGCGGCTCACCAGCGGTGCAGCCAAGCCGCCGCCTACCGCAACTTAAGTGTTCCTTTCAAACCTCGTTTAAAAGAGGGATATGTCGTAGCGCCGGGGAAACACCGTAGCGTACTTTGCCAATTCAGCCATCGTGACAATAATTGCTCGGGACTGCGATCGGAGTAATGTATGCAGATACATGCGACAGATGGCGCAGACGTTACCCAAGCTATTAAGAATGAATGTGATATCGAAATTCGCAGTCTCAAGCAATTGTCGCGATGGCTGAATTGGCAAAGAATCTAGGATGGTATTCCAGGAGATGCAGGTTCAAATGCTCGTGACTGTTAATTTAGATTTTAAATTTTCAGTTTGTATTAATTTATATTGCTAAGCATGTCAAATGCTCAAAAAATATGTAAAAATATCAATTAACCCCAAATATAACATTGTTAGTATTATGCTAGTAACATATACAGGAATACGAAAACCCTCACCACAAAAGTGTTGAAAGTTTGTTCATTCAAGCACTTGTAAAAAAATCAGTTAATTTATTCAGCAGAGTGTGACTGCCAGTTTCTTATGCAAATCACTTAGATATTTATGAGGTAAGGGTTGGACGTAGATTAAGTAGGGGGTTTACAGAATGGGCATTCGTGTCCAATAGTAAGGTAGTGGTTAGTTGTAAAAATAGCCTCATATAACAGACTTTTATCGTAGTTAATTTACGCTAGTCTTTAACCAATTCGAACCTATCGACTGCATAGATGGTGGAGTGGTTTAGATACCAGCCTCCCGCCCGAGTGTTGTGGGTCCGATTCCCACACAGGACAACTTTTTGTGTGATTAACAAATGGTTGTCTGAGTCTAGTTGTGCTTTGTGTCCGTGAAATTGAATGTTTGTAAAGTTCTCCGTTATACAAGCATTATACCTTAGCTCAGGGTGTGGTAGTTTAAAAAAATGCAGATTATGGCAAAATTGAACGGTGAATCCAATCTTAAAAACCAAAGACTTTTCAAGAAGGAATATTATAAAGCTTTTGAAATTGCGACAATACTTCAGGCAGAATCCTTTTGTAATGATGATAGTGTGCATAGTCAAAAATAGGGTATAAAAATTAAGGAAGGCAAAGTGTCGCAATTAAATTGTAGATGCTGTTGGTTCAATTCGAATACCAGAAATAATTGCTTTTAATTTTAAAAAAAATTCGTTATATTTTCAGGAGCATAAAATTATAATAAGTTATTTAAGCCCTTTTACGAACACTGGAGTATCTAGGGTGAGAAATATTCAATAGATATTCCCATAATATATGTGTATATTGCTTTATGAATGATTCACACTTTCATATTTCAAACAACGCCATCTATGGCTCAAAATAAAAATAATAAAAAACATTAATTGGTTTATCTAAAAATATTGTCCATCCATCCATCAGCCTTTTAAAGTCCACTGCTGGACATAGGCCTCCCCAAGAATGGGGGATAGTGCCGGAATCGCCACGCTTTGCAGGCGGGTTGGCGATCGCAGTGGATGTTGTTAATACTCGAAGGAGTGCTGTTGCCCACTCCCCGGTATTCCTTCAGTCGGCTCTTACGACTCCCATGGGTAGAGAGGGGAGGGACAATTCTAAAGCCGGCCCCACACGGCTAAAAATATTGTCGCTTCTATATAAAATACTGATTCTCTACAGAGTGAGCGTGTGACGATGTCGACGCGTTTAGTGAATAATTGCTGTGCTGTTTAACTTGATACACCTTCAGTAATCACTATGTATTTCTTTGCGTGTTTCATAATGAGGACACGTACTTTTAACCGGCAAACCGAATATTATACTCGCTTTAAAATAGTTTGTTTTGGCAATTGCTTTATACTTACTGGCAAGGCTTATGTTGTTTAAATAGGTATATAAAGAGTACAAAAACGTAGGTCTTTATACTAATACCTCTAAAGTAATATCACATTATTAATATATTGTTCCGTGTGGTGACAGACTAAGAATACAAGTGTCACCACCCCATTCTTTCCCACGGGTGTCGTATGAGGCGACTAAGGGAAGTAAGCAATGATCACCCATTGCATTACTGGTGGTAGGGCTGGGTACCAAGTGGGAGTACTCACTTGGTATCGGGCCCGAGCGGGTTGGTACCACCATCTCCCGTGTGACCGGCCATGAAGCACATCGTCGCGTTTTGGTTGTAGCAGGAGATAGCCGTTTATTCTTTCATTTCATATCGGTGAAATGAAATAGTGAACAGCGGCTTGACAATACTCTCGATATAGTTGACTCCATAAGCGACAGTTACCATTTACCAACAGATGGGCCGTAGCTCGTCTGCCACCAAATGAAAAAATAAAATAAAACCCAGTTCGAGTGATCCGCCAATACTTGCGGAGAGACTGCGGGTTTATCAAGTGGGTGAGAGCCCCACACTACCCTGTTCGTTACCCCGAACGACGGGGTGTGCGGTTAGGAACATTTTTTCCCGCCTTAACAAAAAAAAGTCTGGTTTATGCGTCTATGCCCTAAGTTTCATTCTGAGCGAAGACTTGTGCCCTGTGGTGATCCAATACTGAGTTTCGTTATGTAGTTTGTGAATTTAAAAAAATATTAATTTTAAGTTTTAATAAACTTTTATGAAGTTAACGACCCATGTTATTGTGATTTAAGGTTCACTGTCAATGTCATCTAAAAGCTTATCAATGAACTTGTGTACTTGCAGTACACTTGAGCTTTGTTGCATTTTTAAGTGAATATATTACATAAAGTAAATAAATAAATATTCACGGACACTAAAGAAACCCGCCGTGTGCCGTCTCTTCGCCTTTATTGGCGGGCCACTGGAACCATGTTACATTCCTTCGGTGGTCGCATAGACCAGCCTTACCACTGAAGTACAATCACACAGATCCAGTAGTCCGTCAATATCGGTGGAGAGACGGCATACGGCGGGTTTATTTAAGGGGTGAGTTCCCCACACTAGCCTATTCGTTGCCGCAAACGACGGGTTTTACGGATAGGTACATTTTTCCCGCTTTAACAAAAATGGGCATAGTCCAACCGCTGAGTAGACAAGTTGACAGACAGACAAGATGTTTAGATGTTTGTCCGTCAAACACGCCTACATGACTAACAGGATTTGAATAAAATTAGGTATACACGTAAATGTGACACTAGATTAACATATTTTACTTTGACGGTTTCGCCGTGTGGGGCCGGCTTTAGAATAGTCCCACCCCTCTCTACCCACGGGAGTCGTAAGAGCCGACTGAGGGAATATCAGGGGAGTGGGCAGCAGCACTCCTTCGAGTATTAACAACATCCACTGCGATCGCCAACCCGCCTGCCAAGCGTGGCGATTACGGCACTATCCCCCATTTCTTGGAGAGGTCTATGTCTACTAGTGGACGTTGAAGGGCTGATGGATGGATGGATACTTTGACGGGCCTCGTGGCGTAGTCGGTAGTGTTACGGACTTTCGTGCACGAGGTCGTCGAGGTTCGATTCCCATTCAGGATAAATATTTGTGTGATGAACACAGATATTTGTATCTGGGTGTTTTATTTATATCTATTATATGTATGTATTTACAAAAAAAAGTTATATAATATGTATTATATCCGTAATCTGGTACCCATAGCACAAGCATTAAGCATAGTTTGGGACCATTTTATATTTACTTTTTATCCCGTATCGCTTATACTATCGCTAGACCAATGAGGCAGTTTTTATTATATGTATGACCTCTGTGGCACAACCAGTTACACATCTAGCGACATCAAACAAGATCGGAATTTTTGATGTGAAACATCTAATGCGGAGGGAGGGTAAAATCTTCTGTTAGCGTAGCGACGCTTTTATTTTACTTGTCCCGTTCAAATCTTGCAAGTTCAATTTGACACACTTCCCGGTTTCCGATTCAGCCGAAATCTTACACGCTTAAGTATATTGCGTGACAATGCAATATTATGATGACATGGAGCTGATCTGATGATGGAACTGGAAGGTGGACATCTAAGGTGGAACTCTATAATGAAACGGCGAAACCCCATCGAGTTTGGACTCGTATGATTCGTTGTGACGAGTACTTTGTCTCTAGATGGTATCAAGGGTCTGATGATGAAGCTGGAAGGTGGCCGCAGTAACTCTACAATGAAACGACGCAACCCCCTCGAGTTTGGACTCGTTTAATTCGTCTTGATGAGTACTTTGCCTTTAGATGGTATTCAGGGTCTGATGCTGGAACGTGGTAACAGTAACTCTGCAATGAAATGACGCAACCCTATTGAGTTTGGAATCATTTGATTCGTCTTGACGAGTACTTTGTCTTTAGATGGTATCCAGGGTCTGATGATGAAGCCAGAAGGTGGCAACAGGATCTCCGTTATAAAACAACATAACTCCATCGAGTTTGGGCTTGTATGTTTTATCTTGACAAGTACTTTGTCTCTAGGTGGTATCCAAGGTCTGATGATGAAGCTGAAAGGTGGTCACAGTAACTCTGCAATGAAATGACGCAACTCCATCGAGTTTAGAATCGTTTTATTCGTCTTGACGAGTACTTTGTATTTAGATGGTAACCAGGCTCTGATGATGAAGCCAGAAGGTGGCAATAGGAACTCCGTTATAAAACGGCATAACTCCATCGAGTTTGGGCTTGTACCTATGATTCGTCTTGACGAGTAGGTACTTTGTCTCTAGATGGTATCCAGGGTCTGATGAGGGAGCTGGAAGGTAGCCAAAGTAACTCTGTAACGAAATGACTAAAACCCATCGAGTTTATAGTCGTTTGATTCGTCTTAAGGAATACTTTGTCAAGTTAAGATCATTTTATTTCTACAAAATAATATCAATGGTTTCACATCTGGTAGACGTCCCGCGACGTCTAGTTTTTTATACTGTGTGGGTAAACAAGCATATTTCTACCACTAAAACAGATTTTTATTCAGGATTCTGACAACCGGTAATGACTACCTGCTTTTTATTTGACAGTCAGGACCCATCAAGCACGGTGGCGGTTTAGTGTTCACAAATATGTATCACCATTTGGCTAACCATGTAACGGGCGTTAATATTTTGACCTTACCGATTTTAGGCTACGAACTCCAAGGATCTTCTACAACTTTTATATACAGCGACGCTACACGCCTGCTTATGTTGTAGAAGACAATGTTCCCTACTCACCCCCTTACTAGTACAAACAGCGGTGACTCACCATCACTTAATGAATCGTCATCTTCATTTGTAAACCTCAAAAAACCTGAATGCTTATCTTAACTCGATCTACTCACGCTTATTTAACAACTAGAAAAAATAAACAAAACGTAAACATCTTCTGGGTCAAGCAAACTTAGCGTTACGTTTAAGTTAAAAGTATTTCAAACAGAAAATATCGATGGAAGCGATTTCCAAACTGTAAATATAAGATTGTAGTGTAGTATGACAAGGAA
Organism: Leucoma salicis; assembly: GCA_948253155.1. Taxonomy (NCBI): domain Eukaryota; kingdom Metazoa; phylum Arthropoda; class Insecta; order Lepidoptera; family Erebidae; genus Leucoma; species Leucoma salicis. The sequence goes on along the minus strand of OX411820.1, from coordinate 1,629,928 downwards.
TCCGGCAAAAAATAAACTAATGTTGTCTGTTCCTTCCAGATGAGAGGCTCCCAAAAAAATACTATCAGGTTTTGACATGTCCGATAGAATAAATTAACCCAACTGGTATTATTTTGGTAAATATAATTATATTTAATGTCAGTTTTTTGGGCAAACTGGCGCTTTCACTCATCAATATTACACTCTTAAATAATTAAGTGGACTTCAGTTTCTAGAATATAAACATTAGTATGGTTCTAATATTATACAGCGTGTTTCATTGACAATCGCATTTATAGCGCTAGCATACCGACGCGACTAACCGCGTTGGCGACACGCGTACCTACACGAAAAGGCGAAATATTTGCGAAATATAAGCGGTCGTTTTCACACCAATTTCTCCATTTCGAATTCCCTACTCAGTTCAACATGTCGCTTGAGCCAGATTGTTCTCTTTCCGATTCTTCATCATCTTTTTTTCTGTGAAGAAAAACAGGGCATGTTTCTCTATGTAACTCTCCCAACAGCGAAACCAAAATGCCAGCACAGCGGCCCGTCCGTGTGAAATAAACATCTCGAGTAACAGCGTTACTTACACAGACAGTGTTACAATTATAGGAAATCACAGACAGATTGAGCGAGAGACAAAATACATATAAGTGACATTTATTATGATAGATGACAGATATACCTGAGTTTCTACCTCGGTTCGCCGCGTCAGTGTGCTAACGCCATAATTCCCAAAAATAAGGCATGATAGTGATCAAACGTAAGCTTAGTTTCATATAAAAAATACCAAGTCATGATTTTTAATAAGCAAAGGGTTGAAATAATTTAATAAAACTAATATTTCTGTCCGATTATTATATAGTATTACTAGCTCATCCGGCGAACTTCGTACCGTCATATTTATTTTTTCATGAATATTTTGCTATGATAATTATTAAAGTACTAATATCGCTATTGAAAAATAGGGGTTAGCAGTAAAAGAGTGAAAATTTAGAGTTGTATGTATTTTTTAATGCCAAATCATATAAAATTTAAAACAAAAAAGAATGTCTAAATAATTAAAAAAAATATTTTGGGGTGGACCGTCCTTATCACTTAGGGATATGAAAAATAGTTTACATCCTATTCTCGGACCTACTGAATATACATTCAAAATTTCATAAGAATCAGTCAAGCCGTTTCGGTGGAGAATGGTGACAAACACTTGAATCGAGGATTTTATATATTAGCCCTTAATTGGGCGCGCCTTAAAAGCAGAATAAGTGGCCGCGTGGGGTGTGTAGCACCTCACAACTAGTTTATTAAAATCAAATCTGAAATCAATGCAAAATTAGACTTCAATTAATGAAAATATTTGAATTGCATATTAATCAACATTTAGACCCCTTTTTAATATAATTAATATATTTTTAAATAATAAGGAATAATTTTTATAAATACTTGTATAGATTGATTTAAATTGTATGTGTGATTTAGATATTTAACTAGAATATGAATATTCTCGTTAACGTAAAACGTTACAATTTTGGCAGACTACGATCATATTATGATCATTACACACGTGTTTAGACACTTAGAGCATTCAATTTTAAAGACATCCAAAACAAATTTGAAGTGGAAATTGGGTGCCACTGCAGTATATAACTACTATTGTGTTTCCTACACTGAGTGAGAGCATGCAAGCCGCTCATCTTCTTTTTATCTGAATCTAAAATATCTTCCTTCACCACCTATCACTTTCTCTGGGGTCGGTGTAGTTAATTTGTGGCTAATGTATCCACTTACCATCACGTTAGTCATATATGCTTATTTGGTAAACAAGCCCTCTTTTTAGCATAAGAAGATATACAATGTAAAAGTGGATAGATGTAGGTACAGGGGGAGACCCAGACTCACCTACCTAGACCAAATCGGTCATATATAGAAGGAAGGTGGAGTCAGGAGTCTCCGAAACCACCCAGCGTGTATGAGGAGAATTATGAATGTTGAAAAATCAAGAGATATATGCAAGAATAGAGCCTCTTCGCACTCTGTTCTCTCTACCTACCCTGTAAGGGAAATGGCGTGATGATAAGTAGTAGTAGTAAATCTTAGTATTGTTATTGCTAAGATGGACGTTTAAGTTAAACTATCTTATCCCCAACCGTCTTTTGAGCCTGGTGGCAAACATTCGTGACAACAGCTTGTCTCAGCTCCTAGCACTGCTACTTCCATGAGCGGTGGTTACCGTTACCCACCAGGTGGATTTGATAATAAGAGAATCCACCAACTAGAATGTAGTCAAAGAACATCTTGTCTTAAGAAGAAAAAAATCTGGATACAACTGCTCGTGTAATTAATCGATCACGCTTGACAAGTTAACTCCAGGTGTTTTGTACAATTGTACAGCATCTATTAAAACTATTATAAAATTACATTGAATTTAATTAGAGATAATGTTAAGAAGCTTGTACACAGAAAATTAATGTCACAAATAAATAATCTTTCTGTGATATATTTTTAAGTAAATTTTCGTATCATAGTCTCACGCCTGTATCCTTGAAGAGGTAGGTTGAGGTGTATTACACACCCACGCTTCGCCAACTATGTTTAAGTCCCACATGATAAAGGGCGAGCCTATTGCTGTCTACCAGGCACAGGCCAAATTCCGGACTGCTGCTGAGAATTTTTCTTTTTACGAAAAAGCTTAAAACACTGGGCGACCTGGCCTTTCCAGTTTTATATGATACTAATATTATGTATATGTAAACGCACAAGAAATTCTGTAAGTAAACCGTTAAATCGATTCTCATGATTATTATTTGGAACGGAATAAGCATGAGCAAAAAGAAAAGATAAAGGTGTTTTTAAGCGGTTGTTTCTTTAATTATTCTTTTTCATGTGTAATACAAGTCCTTATTTTTTGTTGCATATGGTTACTAGGACTTGTGTCGTATAGCGTGTATATTATGTTCGAGTATTTCCTTCATACACTTATTGCTAAAAGTAACATTTTGTCGTAGACGTTTGGATAGAGTTGCGCTAGTTGCAAATGACCAGGATCATCCGGTATATAAACAGTCCTTACACAGTATCTTCTTGGGGGTATTTTATACAATATTGGAGGTATTTTTACCCTACATGGAGGTAATGTTACAAATAGATACTATTGTAGGCGGTAAGTCCCATTTTTATTAAATTTTAATAGTTTTGATAACAGCTAGCTATAAGTACTTATTATTTTGAGACAAAACGCCAGTGAATAAGCTTCTTTACAGTATCAATTTTACTAAGCGCGAGAGGACTGATGGTGACCGTTTAGCGATCATTCGTCAGCCATACAAACGAGACCCAATTTAACAGCGTTATAATACCGTTGGGCTATTATGGGGCGATTTTGTACAACATTCCTTGTATAGGATTTAGATTAATTTTAGTTGTTAATTAATTAATTGTGAGATGTTTGTTTTGGCTATTGAGATAGGTATACTAGTGATTCGTGCCGGTTTTGTGCGGCGTTTATTTATTTTGCAAACGAACATTACCAGAAAAATCACTCAAGTATTGCAAATCTTAAGGAAAGTAATAGAAAGCGTAAAAGAAGGGCTATAGAGAGGGTATAAGAGGAGTTAATAGTCAACAGGCACTCTCACTCACCGAAATAAGCGCAACAGTAGTAATTAATACCTATAAAACACATTGACATGTCTCATGGTCTACAAAACGAAGAAAACTGTTACACATTTAGACCCATTTCTATTTTTTACCATACCCTATCACCCATCCATCAGTCCATGTATATTTCGTCGTCTATTGCTGGGTATATGCCTATTTAGATAATTTTATATATATTTTTAGCATTTGACATGCTCAGCACTATACATTAAACACAAAGTGAAAAATGTGAAATCGTAAATAGTCACGAGCAGGTCATCCAAAGACGTTAAGTATGAATGTGTTATCGAAATTAGCAGTCAGGAGCAATTGTCACGATGGCTGAACTGGCAAAGCAACTGGACGGTATCCAGGAGATGCAGGTTCATATCCTGCTAGTGACTCTTATATTCGATTATTTCACTTTGTGTTTAGTGGATGTATGCCTCTTTAAGGGATTGCCATAATGAGTGGTCCTGTGCCACCCGCATCCAATGGCTCCCTAAGCTTTTGATCAGGTCGTTGGTACCTGGTAGAAGGCTATCATACGCTGTGCCATCAACATTCATTTATTTTTTTATTGATTTACTGAACTTTAGTTAAAAGATCTAATATTATATTAACTAGCTGATCCGTTTTTCTGGTTCATCATTAAATGAGTCAGTTTCTTCAATGAAGACGTTTTACCTTTTACTGATTCTTCGTGAGGGACTGATGCCTGAAGTAAGTTTCTGAAAAGAAACTTGTGTCACAGGTCACCAGGAACCCCGCAATGGATTTTCACTTGTATTTTTTCATAATGCATCGCTTAATTGAACAGAATATTGTTTATAATTAACGTATAAAATATAAATTTTACATAATTTCTTTTTGTGGATTTTGACAGATGACATTTTCATACTTTATTCGTGAGGATTTCTTTCTAAACAGTCGTCAATTCGGTAATGATGAATGGATGACCTGTCTATTGGCACTTTAGCGCGGTAAGATTCTATAACTAACTTAAAGCTTCAATCAAACAACTTTATCAGTAGTGCAATATTTTAATTAATTACATATATTATTCTATGTGTATAACTTCAAACTGTACCTACATATGCTTTCCTATCGGAATTCCCAATCACCACGTACGACGCCCAAGAGCCAAAGTTATGCCAACTCATAAGCAATTATAGCTAAAATTGGCTTGTACCGAATGTACAGCAATCAGAACCATTTGAGTTAACTCTAGTGAAATAAACCTGGACCACTTTGTCTATATGTCTGTATTAAACTCTGTTAAAGCATATAATTGGTGCAAGAGAAAAGATTATAGAGGATTTGAGAGTTATAAAGATTTAGTTTATACCGCAAGGGTTGCCAACAAGGATATATGTTAGCCTTATAGGTAAATATTGATTCTAGCCAATAGATACCAGTGTTGCTAGCCAGGGGCATTACTCTCACATTGCTATAAGAAAATAACTAGAAGGAAAAGAGGAAATCTAGTGGTAAAAATAAAGACTGCAAAAAAAAATGTCATCAATTTCGATCCCCAGTTTGAGGAATCTTTCGATTTTTTTTCCTAATTATGTGTGTATTTGTTTACAAATTATCACTACTCGGTGAAGGACAACATCTTGATGAAACCCAGAGGTTTTCTTCAAGGTTTGCTCATGGTGGCCCATGCCCAACCACTGAAGCAATGTAACATAGTTCCAGTCGCTCGCCAATAAAGGCGGAGAGACGGCACACGGCGGATTTATTTAGTGGGTGAGGGCCCCACACTACCCTGTTTGTTGCCTCGAACGACGGGGTATGCGGTTAGAAAGATTATTTCCTGTCTTAACAAAAAAAATGGTGGCCCATGCCCAACAGTTGGACAATAATCGGTTGACAAAAAACAGAAATAAGAGGAGTTAAGGCATGGGTTTTGGTCCGACGCTCTAACTCTACAAACGAAAAGTAGAAATGCCTACTGTTGCTTCAAACCCGGTATTCCACAATAGGTTGATACTACTACTGACCAAAGTCATGGTAGATTCATGTAAAAATGTATGTAGACTTCATGGCCGTGAAGCTAGGAACAGATAATAGGTGTAATTCATTTTATGAGAATGTATTCTACATCTTCGCACTCCATTAATCGTATTGAAACTATTTGAAATAATTTATTCCTGTTACTAACATGTTTTCAATTAGCGTGTGAATACATACCTGAGTAACTAATGCTAGTATGCGTAATGCTTTGTAAAATAAAACTCTAATATTAAGAAAGATATTGCAAAACATTTTTATTAGACATCTAGATATTAGTTATTTACAAAGTAATTACATTCTTTGACAGTCTAGCGACAAGTCCTGACAAGATAGAGATGTTGGGTTCGATTTTCACACTCATGAAGAATGTAAGGCACGAACTTTTGGACTTTTGTAAATATGATATGTGAATTTGATTACAAATTCCCACTGCCCTGAAAACGGAAACCCAGCAAGTAAACCTGTATGCTTTCTCAGGGGCTTGTGAATTCTTTGTAGATAGTAATGGGTTGTAAATATAAAATTCATCACGTTTACTGCTCAAAATCCTCAACCGCTTCAACTCCGCTCATGCTCCTCAACGAGCAACGAAAACACATTCAAAGCGCCGGAGGCTGACTCAGCCAGAACTGTAAAGCACCTGTTATTACAATCAACTATTGGAATAATATGCTCGGAGATATGAGTATTTTTTATATATCGCTTAACTAGAAGTTAGAGATTTAATAATCACAATATAAGTGCAATATTGCTGTTTAAAGTCAAGAGCCTACCAGGTCGACTTTCTTCTATAAAACTTGGGTGGCAAATAAGCATACGACCCACCTAATGATAAGTGGTTACCGTAGCCTATAGACGCTAATAGTACCAGAAGCATCACTCGTGCATCACCATCTCCAAGGAAATGGATAGGAGGTGGATAAGAAGGATAACAAAGAGAGGATAGGTAGAATAGTAAAAAGATGATAGTAACGATATTAAGGAGTGGATAGAGAGATGGTTTGGGCCTCTGGCGCTCTCATTCACCATATGAAACACAACAGTAGGAGTACCGTTGTTTCACGATGATATTCTGTGAGAGAGTGATACTTCCCTGATCAAACCGGTCCATTCATGCTAGGATAATCAGAGTTTTTATTTACCTAAATATCCATCCATCCATCCAGCAGCCTTTTGTCCACTGCTGGACATACGCCTCCCCTAGAAAACGCCACAACAAGCGGTCCCGTCATGGGGGATAATGCCGTAATCGCCACGCTTGGCAGGCGGGTTGGCGATCGCAGTGGATGTTGTTAATACTCGAGGGAGTGCTGCTGCCCACACCCACGGTATTCCCTCAGTCGGCTCTTGCGACTCCCGTGGGTAGAGAGGGCTGGGACGATTCTAAAGCCGGCCCCACACGCCATGCCTACCTAAATATAATATAATATAATTTACTTTAGAATAAACTTTATCCGTACATTGTGAAAACAATATGCTTATAAAATACACTAATATTGTAAAACTATTAAACTTTTACTGTGAAATAAAAACTATTAGTTGTAAATTACGAATATGCGTATACGCTATTAGTGCGAAACATTACACTAATGCCTTTTTGTTGGAAAATGTACCTGGCTACAAACTCTATCCGGTGAAGCCCATTAAATAACCCGCCGTGCGCCGCCTCTCCGCCTATACCATGAGTACCGCGTTGAACTTCTTTAATATTGCAACAATGAGTTTACAAAAGTAATTAGTCTGCCTATGTTGATATCTAAATTTATCAATACTAACAACCGATCCCCCAATCTTCTGTTATATACCTGATATGTCTGAATACTATGTGTTAACAGCTTAAAGGTTGGTACACACTGAGAGGGTTGAGACGAAAATAGATGTGCATGGTCAACTTATTTTGTATTCTTTTTTCAAATACAAATTCTAATAGTTTTTTTTTTATTTCCATAATAACTGTGCAGGCAAACTTAGTTGACAACTTTACTTTTTTTTTTAAATGATGATGTGCTAAATTCTACCACTGACCCGTCGTCCACTGAGAAGTTCATGCAAGGAACACAGGCACTTTCCATGTTTTGAATTTTTCATTTTATGGCCTAAAATAAAATGGTTAGGTATTTTACATGTTGTTACATTTTTTAAAATTATGTATTATGTGGTATTTGCTTGCTTCCCTTAGTCACCTCATATGACATCTACGGGAAAGAATGGAGTGGTGACATGTGTATTTAAAAAAAATATAGCGTTAGAGGTTGTCCTTGTTTAGTTTAATCGGCTAATTTCTAGAGGTACTTGATGAATTTTAAAGGTTATGTATGTGTTTTTAGCGTTTTATACTCAAAGGCAGAGTTAGACTGCACACTGTAAGTACGGGCAGGCTGAGAGAAACACAATTTTTATTATTGACTATTTCTACCAATATTTACTTTAAATATGCAGTATTTTGAAACAATTTGACATTTTGATCTATATTTTTAGTACCTGACATGCTCAGCTACTTTTAGGGTACAAATTATTATTTTGCTGATCATTAAGACAAATGTGATGAGGAAATTGGGTATGACCACAAGGTAGTACGGTAGCTCAGTGGATTAGAGCACTTTCCCGGATAGGAAGGGACACAGGATCGATTCCCGCTCGTACTATTGTTCTCGTTAATTTTCCTCATTCATAAATAATAATTTGTACTCTAATATAATTTGAAATAACAAAAATTAGTTTGAAGTAACATTTTTTTACATTTTTATTTACTATCTTAAAACTTTAGGTACTTTATTCATTACCACTGAAGGAATGTGACATAGTTCCAGTGGTCCGCCAACACAGGTGGAAAGACGGCATGTGGCGGGTTTATTTAGTGGGAGATGGTCCCACACTACCCTGTTCGTTGCCTCGAACGATGGGATGTGCGATTAGATACATTTTTTCCCACCTTAACAAAAGAAAGGTATTTTATATTTTGAAAGTTACTACATACGGTCTTAAGGATTTTTCTTCCATTAATTTTAGTTCTGAAATACAATATAATACTTGTTGAGTTATATTACTTAACATAGCAAATTTTCGAGTGCTTTAAATTATAATACTTTCTGATATTTACGCGAATGTTACACATTTTGAAATAAAACTACGTTTACGGAATCTATCGCGTTTACTTGATTTTACTACTATCCCGACGTTTCGAATACTTTACAGCATTCATGATCACGGGTGGACTTAGATGATAGACGTCCAAGGCTGATATGTTATTTCAACGGTCTCATATTACTACTACGGGATACTGTGGGTAGTGATAATTTTATTCCAAAATGCTTTAAATTAAATTTATTAGTACTACAGTGTAACACTGTCCTTGAAGCTTACATGCGCGTTTTACAATAGAGAACCAGGAAACATCACGTAGGTGAGTGTCATAGACATCGCATTAACTGGATAAGAAGTCGCATCATCACAACCTTTTCGCTGCATTGATAATTTATCAACTTTAGTAAAAATGCACAGATGGTGTAGGTAATTGTTTAGAAATCGTCCTCGTCGTTGTATCGGACAGACACAATTCAATTACAGCTTTATAACAAAAAATCAAAATGAATAACAATATTGTAAGATTAAATCAGATCGCAATACTAGGTACTAATAATCCTTAAGGTTGGTCAGAGATGCTGGGAACAACTGCATGATATTTTAATATGTATTTTAGCACATGACATGCTCAGCTACTTAAAAGAACGAATCGAACCTGCGTCCCTTCCCTTCCAATCCGGGAAGTGCTCTAGACCACTAAGCCATCGCAGTCACCACTGCGATGGCTCAGCGGTCTTCAGTTCGAATTCCTCTCGAAGCAAACCACTCTTTTACCACTTTCACCAATAATTCGTTCTTTAACTGCATAGCGTTCTTTGCGACCGTACGAAATTATTTGCTTTGATCCATTTCTATTCTTAAAGTACAAATTATAATTTGTGAATAAGGAAAAAGAGTATTTTAGTACGAATGGGAATCGCACCTGCGTCCCTACCTTTCCGGGGAAGTGCTCTAATCCATTGAGCTATCGTACCATTTCTAGAAATACCGAATTTCCTCATCACATTTGTCTTAACGACCAACGCCCTCTATCGGCAATGCATTTACATGCATTCATCCAATGTAGTAAGTTTAATTTTACAATTAAAATTCATACTATTTGATGGCGTGATTTTTCAAACATTCACATATTATAATTTGTGAATAAGGAAAAAGAGTATTTTAGTACGAGCGGGAATCGAACCTGCGTCCCTTCCTTTCCGGGGAAGTGCTCTAATCCATTGAGCTATCGTACCATTTCTAGAAATACCGAATTTCCTCATCACAATTTGTACTTTAAGAGTAGCTGAGCATGTCAAGTGCTAAAATATAGATCAAATCATTTCTATTCTGCTAATACGATGTCTATGTACCTGTATACATAGAATTCGCGGAATATTCAGAACTCAGACCAAATCCTTGCTATTGTGTATTCGGAGTTGTGTAGCGAATCATGAGGATTTAGTACTAATTGGAATCAAAATCGCTATTGTTTACTAACCAATACTGAAGTACAAGTAGATCCCACCCGCGACTAGAGTCCAGAATATAAATACATCACTCTAAAGCTAACTATCTCCATGAAAAAAAAAACTATCCCACGGCAAACATTCATATTTCTCGAATAAAGAGCCTTTTCCCGGGCTCTAGACTACACACAAAATTTCATGATGATAGGTTCAGTAGTTACGGCGTGAAAGCGTATCAGCCAAACAAAAAAACAAACTCACATTAGTACTTATAATATTAAGGTATTAAGATAAAAACTTTCATTAAAATCCATTTCTGCGTAATGTGTAAGCAAACTACTAACTTTAAACACAAAGTGAAAAATGTGAAATCGAAAATAACAGTCAGGAGCAGGATTTGAACCTGCATCTCCTGGATACCGTCCAGATGCTTTGTCAATTCAGCCATCCTGGCAATTGCTTAACGTCTTTGGGTGACGCCTGCGCCATCTGTCGTCACCCAAAGACGTTAAGTATGATGTGTTATCGAAATTAGCAGTCGGGAGCAATTGTCAGGATGGCTGAATTGGCAAAGCATCTGGACGGTATCCAGGAGATGCAGGTTCAAATCCTGCTCCTGACTGTTATTTTCGATTTCACATTTTTCACTTTGTGTTTAATGTATAGTGCTAAAGCATGTCAAATGCTAAAAATATATATAAAAATATCTAAACTACTAACTGACAAAAATTCTGTAACAAATTTTGTGCACGTAACCTTATACATAATTAGTAATATCTCAGGTTTCCAACATAGTAGTGGGTTAAAGCGTATACCAGCATTTAAGTCTAATCAAGAGCTGTCAATTAAAAAAGTTCAATTTAAATACGTTAAATAGTTATTGCGTGATGTACGAACAAACAAACAGAAAAACACACATTCTGAAAAATTTATGTTTTGTGTTCAGACATGCCAAGACAGTATTTTTTTCTCAAATATAAGACATACATAGCTATGTTATAAATATATCAATAAATATGCACGGACATTTCACAGAACGTCTTCTGGTCCGTAACCAACCTTAACGCTTGTGCTATGGGTACCAGATTACGAATATAATACATAATATATTATTACTTTTTTTGCAAATACATACATACTCGTATAATAGATAGAAAATACCCAGACGTAGTGCAATTATCTGTGTTCATCATAAAAATAATTAATTGTCTCGAGTGGGAATCGAACCCACGACCTCGTGCACGGAAGTAAGTTACACTACGTCACGTACGTACGTACAGCTTTATAATATTTATGATGTATAACTACATAGCTCTGTGTAGACATAGTGTCTGTCTCTCTTTAATACAGTTTTATAATAGTATAGATAGATAGATAAAATTGAAGTGTCTGAACTCTACTAAAAACCAATTCTAAAAATAATGATCTGCCTAATCTATGCAATAGCTGGATTGATTTTGATGATACTTTCACAGGCAGATAGCTAATGATTATTACTTTTTAACCTTTTAAAATTACCTTAGAAAAAGAAAAGCTAAATTAGCAATTTGAAATTCCAAACAGTCGAAGACACGGATAGCACGTAATCTCATATAGATTTGTAAAAAAATATATAATAATAACACCTTCTTTCATTGCAGCACGTGACCATAGCTAATAGAAACACACCTGTCATTATTTCGCGGTATTTCTTTCGTTCTGACAGATAGTAATTTAAAAAAAGAACATTATCAACACATACGGCCAGCACTTTTAAACAGTGTTTCGAAATTGATCTCATAAGCGCTACTTACAAAACTTTCTACCTATTTTGACCGCATCATAAGCAATTTCTATTTCTCACACGTCCATTTCTACCATAAATTCCCATCTACATCACATCAAATTAAAGCATACAGTGCTTTCACGTGGAATCGTACCGAGTTCACGGGTGCCTTAAAAGGCGCTGTATCATTGTTTTGAGCGCGAATGTAATTTTGTTTCCTGCTTTATAAGAATTTATACCCATTTATACCAACCTGTCTGGTGCATGGCTTAAAGACATATAAGGTTATCTGTCCGTATTTGATGTTTAGGCGGGTTGGCACTGAGAGACAATAAGGTTGACTTTACAATTGCCGTTGCGTGTTTGGTGTTTCTACGATTTGTTTTATTAAGTATTCCAGGTAAAAATAATTTAATAAAGAAATGAAATGGGTATATTGTTCATTCGAAAATTTAACATAAATTTTGGATTTTTGTTCATGAATCACTCCCAAACGACTGTACAGATTTGCATGAAATTTGGTTTATAGATTTTTTGTGAGGATGTTTTTTATATCAGAAATCTAATAGCTCCCTTAAGTTAGCTATATTTGGCATGTAGATTAAACGGTAGTGTAAGTGACTGCTGATCGTCTCGGGTTCAATCCTCGGGTCGGGCGGTGCTATTGAGCTTTTTCGCAAAAAGAAAAATTATCAGTAACAGCCTGGAGTTTGGAAATGTGCCTGGTAGACGACAATAGGTTCGCCCCCTATTACGTGGGACTTAAACATTGCTGGCGAACCTGGTGTGAACTGGTAGGTGTGTAATATACCTCTGCCTACCTCTTCGGGAAATACAGGTGTGACGCACTGTTTTAAGCGAACTTGAATCAAATCTGTTATAAAGATAAATAACTTAGACACAGAATATTTTAATATCGATCAGGAATTCCCATAAATTACTTAATGGAGTCGAATTTTGAGGTACACGCTGGCGTAATCATGGCCAGAGACTAGTGAAATTACTACCTATATTGCAAGGCAAATATGTTCGGGAAAAAGTAAAACTTATAATAATTTTTACTTACTTTTTATTCGGAGTACAGTATTTGCTGTTTTTGAACTAGTAATCTATCTTTCTCATACCTATACGATTGTTCTCTCTTTCAATCTTAGACGCAACCCATTCGCCGCATACATTAAAAAAAAAAATCCTTTGAAGACTTCCTCAAGCTTAAGTTATACACATCTAGGAAATGCTATACGAGGCTTGAGATAAGTTTGAACAAGTTACAGTGGTACAGCCTTACTTATCGCACCGTGAATCGCTGCTCGACCGCGGAAGTACTACCCTTTTTTTTATGTTAAGGCGGGAAAAAATGTTGGTGATGTGTTCGCACCTCGTCGTTCGGGGCAACGAACAGTGTAGTGTGGGGCCTGCACCATCTAAAGAAACCCGTTGTGTGCCGTCTCTCAGCCTTTATTGGCGGGCCACTGGAACTATGTTACATTCCTTCGATGGTCGGAAGTACCACCCTTCCATAAAAGATTAGCGTAAAATAATGGTATTCCTATTTTTGTTTCGTATGGTGAGTGAGAGCGCAAGAGATCCAAACTTTTTATTCCTTCATTATCTCCTTATTATACCACATCCTATCCCTTTTCTTAGAGTTAGTGAAGAGTGTGTGATGCCTCTGCTGTTGCTAGCGTTTATAGGCTGCGGTAGCCAGCCTGTTTGCCACCCGCACAGAATAAAAAAAAAAGTATAATAACTAAGTACGCATACGATTTTGAAAAACCAAAGTCACTTGTTCCTAATTTGAAATTTTTATTTACAGTGCTTATTATTAGGCATATTACAAGACTATTTGTAATTATTTTTTCTCGATATATTTGTTGCTGTTAAAGCTATAAGTACACTTTAAGAAAATAAAGTATCATAAATTTATTAAATACCTACATTAACGAATATATCGATACATGAAATTTAAGATTGTTAAAAACTGGATGTGTCATGGGGTGTAATTATTTTTGTTAGCAACACTAGTAGACAATCCACATAAAACCACTGATTATTTGTGAGGTTCGTAGACTGTATGTTTGCTTGTGTTTAGGGCTTCAGGTTTTCTCGATAACCATAAATACGACAGAAATAATATTGTCAATGTGACCATTTAATAGCACAGAAAAGTGGAGAGTAAAAAGTACAGACAGAGTATAGAGTATTTCATAGTGGAAAAGGAAGTAAAATGATCTGTACATTGTTAATGTACAGATCATTTTTATGTTGACTGTTTCCAACATTATTTACTTCGAAATATCAGGAAAACAGTCAAGTAACTACATAGTAACAGAGATAGCCTTTCAAGAGTGGGTATAGGCTCTGTTATTTTCGAGTCAATCTGGCCTCCATGGTGTAGCAGTGTTATATGAGACCACAAATCATGAGATTCCATGTCGAGCGATCATAAAGTATTCTCCCACGTAGTTCGTCCCCCTAGTCTCCGGTCAGAACTCTGCTAGCTATTATTATCAAATAAACTTAAAATCGTGAACTAAATCATGAACTATTTTCAAACAGACAATTCTTTTTGAAATACCTACAATTTTTTATAAAAGTTAACGAAGTTATCTTACACCATCGACAGAAGCATCGTCCACGGCGGTGCAATATCTGTCTGTGACAATGACGTCTTCAAAACACCACTGACACAACAGAGCCCAAAGCCTCTCCACACGTCATGTAATTACTCTCCACTTCTTGACCCTATTCCTAAGGTTAATAACTTACGAGTGGTCCTAAACCCAAATAGACATGATCCGTTTTATATTAAGCGGTCATTGTAATTTATAAAATTTAGCAACACTTAGAATTACTATCGTGTTATCTACGCCTCAGAGAGTGAAATTGACAAAGTAGAGGAAGGAAGAAATGGTCGTTGCTCTCCCCGACGCCAACACAGCGCTGACATTCTATAAGAGGATGACCACTACAATACCAATGAAGTAATGCAACATAGTACCAGTGGCGCGCCGACACAGGCGGAGAGACGGCACACGGCGGGTTTCTTTAGTGGGTGAGGGCCCCACACTACCCTGTTCGTTGCCCAGAACGACGGGGTATGCGGTTAGGTACATTTTTTCCCGCATTAACAAAAATAAAAAGAGTGACCACTACAAATCTATTCAGCTTATCCAGCTTTTTAAATCCGGAAACAAAATGAAACGATCAAGACTATACGTCGTAGGAGATCATAACTCGGCGCTATATAAATTTTACAAGACGCTAAAAGCATAGCGGGTAACCCGTAAATTGTCAGCAGGACTTTTACACCGTCATCAAACGTTAACCATTATCCTGAAGCATAGCGCGTTGGCAGGTTATAGCATTTGCACAGCCTTAGTGAAAATTTATTTAAATGTGTATTTATGGTTTTTTTTTCTTATGACCCCTTCTTGCTGGTATTTACGATGCTCTATGATTAAGATATTTTGTTAAAGCTTATTTTATTTGAAGTAGGCAGTATTTATATTCCAGTTCCAGTGGTCCGAAATTTTCTATGAGCAGGATTCGAACTTGCATCTATCGCTACCCGGGGGACTGTTTTAGACCGCTGAGCTGATTTTTTTTCAAGTATAAGAAAATTGGCATAATGTTTATGCATATTCATTCGCCTAAACATCTTCTCTACTAATTCTAATATGGTTGCTTAGTTGGTAAAATTAACTAACCCTTTTTTTTTTTTTTGTTAAGGCGGGAAAAAATGTTCCTAACCGCACACCCCGTCGTTCGGGGCAACGAACAGGGTAGTGTGGGGCCTTCACCCACTAAAGAAACCCGCCGTGTGCCGTCTTTCCGCCTTTCTTGGCGGGCCACTGGAACTATGTCACATTCCTTCGGTGGTAAAATTAACTAACCCTAGAAAATTACAAATGAAACGACTTACTAATATACAACTATCAAACCTTATAAATCATTTCACTAGTATTTACTTATAATGTTAACCAATCCATTCTCAATTGTATGAAATAGTGTGCATCGACAATTTGATTTATTACTCGATAAAAACGAAACTAGGGATGCGAAAAACTACAAAAAAATAATATAATCGTTATGCAAAAAATACTAATGGAATCACTCAATCCAGTAATGTAACAAATGATTTATTACATGTCGAATAAGAAAAATGACTATAAAATACAAGGGAAACTTTACTTAACACGACGCGGGGGCGTAACGACTTTTATTTAATTGCACGCGGAGGCAGACTAGTGACAATCTGCCGAATGATAAATAGTAATAATGTATCTGTAAAGTCCTCTACGGTACAGAATTTATTACCTATTTGAAGGAAATTTATGACAACGAAGTTCTACGACCAGCGTGTGTGATGGAATAAAGGCGTGGACTCTGAATGTTGGCCTTATGTCAAGGCTCCAAGTCGCTCAGAGTACCATGGAGCGGGTTATGCTTGGGATTAGGAGCAGGAGTAGCCGACATAGCCCGTTGTAAGTATGCTGAAGGTGCAATGGGCAGTTCACATTGCTCGATGAACCGATAACAGTTGGGGAAGTCCAGAAGTCTACGATGGAAGGCTGATAGATAGTTACATAGATATTTTAATTGACTGAAGAGTCTGCTGTGAAATCTAGGACTGTTATGACAAAGATATCGAGCTCAAACTCCAGTCTCAGGCTGTAACTTCAAGAGGTACCTATGGTTTCTCTAAATGCTGTGCATCCTGATTTATAAAACTTTTATTGGGACGAACTGTCAGCATCGAGAAGATTATTTTAATGTTTTTAGGAATGTTTTCACGATCACCTAATCGTGTAGTGTAAAACGTTTTTATTGTATACTTCTTTTAACGGATTATAAGCGAGCATAACTTTTCTAATAGAATTTGTTCATAGACGTAATGAATCGATAATGTATTTTTATTATCAACTTAATTAAGAACGATGTTGATGGATGATAATACAAAATAATTCATATGGATTATGTATTACAGGTTATTATTTCCAAAAGACTGGATTCTCATTCTTTATAATTGATATATTTGCGTGAGGTGGCGTGTGGTCACGAACGCCCACTTAAGTATTCAGTATCATAGCTGGCTTTGACAAATATTTCATTAATGTTATAGTTTGAATAAATTATTGTTTAAATATTAAAAAAAACTTTATTGTAATGATACTTGCGGACCTGACAGACATTGTTCTGTCCGCTAGTATCATAGGCGTTTCGCTTGGACGAAGTAATTTATTTATGATACTAAGGATTTTATTTCATTAAAGAAAATGGGGCTGTTTGTGTGTGTGATTTTGATGTTAGATATAATGTCTGTAAGGATAATATGTATGTAATCCGATGATGTGGTATCGAATTTAACGCACAGTCTGAGGGCTCCTCGGGTGGATGGACCGGGGAACGTCCGCCATCCGCAAGGCCTCCCGCGAAGGTGCGACGTTCCGTGTGCGGATGTGTTTCTCAGTAGAGGACACCCGAAAGGGTAAGCCGCTGGCGGACCACTGAAGTAATGCAACATAGTAAAAAAAAGCTCTTCGGCTCCCTTTAATATATATTAGACTACGCCTTAATACGTATCACTCTGACCCGAGAGGAGACCAATGTCCGACAATGCTTACTTCATTTCTGTCACTATAAAAAGTTCAACTAATTTTCCTTAAAAATACAACCTCCCTTAATAACAGTGATAACTGTATTAAAACCAATTGCTTAGTTTACCAGAAGTAATTGCAAACTCAAAGAGACAGTGAAAGGTGACTTGGTTTCCTATTCTTTAGAGATGTACAGTATATAAATAAATATGTAGGTATGTCTTAAACTCAGAGCTTATTTCAATGATATTAAATTGAATTTCATCTATTGATCAATTGAGTAATAAGCCCAATTTCTGAGACATTTGACACTAAGTTCTATATATCTCGGACCTTTGAACTTTACCAACAGGTTTAAATGAGGGGTATTGTTGTATGAATACAGAGTATAATAAATACGTAACATAGTTTAATCTCTACAGATTGTTAGAGATACAATATGATAGATTAAGTTGAGATGAGACTGGGAAGACTGTGAAGATAAGCAATTTTTTACACTTCTTGATATTTTTCTTCTAGTACTTGTAGTAGAGCCTTGCATAACCCAGCATGAATGGGCCGGCTCGATTGGGGAAGTACCACCCTCTCACAAAAGATGAAGGTGAAACAAAGATAGATTATTTTTTTCTACTATCGTTTTATATGGTGAGTGAGAACACCGGAGGCCAAGCCCCCTGTCTTTCCTCTCCTTATTGTCCTTCCTATCTTCTCCTTAGTAAGCTTTGGATATTATCCTTCTTAATATCCTTCTTTTATGGAGTGGTGGAAAAAAAATGACGCCGTGTGGGGCCAGCTTTGGAATTGTCCCACCCCTCTTCACCCTTGGGGGAGCTGGCTGAGGGAATACCGTGAGAGTGGGCAGCAGCACTCCCTCGAGCATTAACAACATCCACTGCAATCGCCAACCCGCCTGCCAAGCGTGGCGATTACGGCACTATCCCCCATATGAGCGAAACACATGATGGGGCGTTCTTTTGGAGAGGCTTATGTCCAGCAGTAGACGTCGAAAGGCTGATGGATGGGATGGATGGAAAGAAAATTGACATTTAATTTCGAATAATCTCGAAATACCAGAAGTGCCGTACGCAGTCTGAACCTTCAACTGGGGATCGAATTCGATACCACTGTCTATTCATTATTATACATCGACGGTGGCAAATAATCGTACCTTGAATAAAATCAGTTACCTTAAAGAAACCCGCCGTGTGCCGTCTCTCCGCCTGTGTTGACGGACCACTGGTTTGGTGTTGGATTACTTCAGCGGTCCGCCAGCGGCTTACCCTTTCGGGTACCCTCTACTGAGCGACGTATCCGCACACGAAGCGTCGCCCCTTCTCGGGAGGCCTTGCGGGTGGTGGACGTTCCCCGGTCCATCCACCAGCAGCCTCAGCTAGGGCGGCATGAGGCGCAAGTAGAAATCAGATACCCTAGCCAACTGGACCAAAGAAGTGATTAACACCACCTAAAGAAAACCGTGTGGGGCCGGCTTTAGAATTGTCCCACCCCTCTCTACCCATGGGAGTCGTAAGAGCCGACTGAGGGAATACCGGGGGAGTGGGCAGCAGCACTCCCTCGAGCATTAACAACATCCACTGCGATCGCCAACCCGCCTTCCAAGCGTGGCGATTACGGCACTATCCCCCATTCTTTGGGAGGCCTATGTCCACCAGTGGACTTTAAAAGGCTGATGGATGATGGATGGATGGAAAGAAAACCTATACCCCTCCCCATTACCTAAATATTTATTTTTTGATATACTATGTGAGTACCAAACAAGTATATGTGACGGTAAGCGGTAGCCTATAGACGCTAGCAGCACCAGAGGAATGACTCGCGCGTCGCCATCTCCGAAGAAAGGGATAGGAGGATAGAAAGGATACTCAAGAGCGGATATGAGGGATAATAAGGAAATACCTAGGTATCTCCTAGGATTGCAAAGAAGAAATATGGAGACGATAAAGAGGGCACTTGGGCCTACGGGACTTTCACTCACTGTAAGAAACACAATATCGAGGTACCTACCAATGTTTTATTGATTTTCTGTGATAGGGTGGTACTTCCCCGGTTGAGCCAGCCCATTCATGCTGGGGCAAACAAATTTCTACCATTAATAAAATTATAAAAGGCACGAGGACTGCTGACAGGAGTGAAAACTTAAAACTATAAACAAACTGTTGTTATTTTTGGATATCCAAATTAATTTTGTGATCGTAATTTAAAACTTGTAAATCAAGATTATTCATACATGATTTAAAAAAAAATATATTATTTAAAATTTCTTATTTATTTGTTCATTCACAACTGGCCCAGCGCACTAAGCTATACTTTGTTTTTGCTAATGATGGTAGACGAGCCACGGCCCACCTGATGGTAAGTGGTAACCGTCGCTCATGGACTCAACTATACCGAGAGTATTGCCAAGCCGCTGCGCACCATATTTCATTTCTCGGATATGAAATGAAATAATACTATCTTCTGCTACAGCCACAACACACTGACGTGCTTCACGACCGGTCACACAGAAGACGGTGGTACTGACCCGTTCAGGCCCGATGGCAAGTAAGTACTCTCACTGTGTACCCAGCCCTACCACCAGTAGTGCAATGGGTGATAATTGCTTACTTCCCTTAGTCGCCTTGTACTACACCCGTGGGAACGGATGGGGTGGTGACACTTGTACTCTTAGTCCGTCACCACACGGTTAAAACACGGTTAAATACTAATAGGAACAGATTATACCTATATGTGTTATCGTTAACACGTCACGTGACCATGTCGATGACGATTTACATGAAATTACTCTCTATCCAAACCTACCTACAGAAGTTTTTACTTCAAATTAGCATTAAAAATAACAATAACTTATTTTAGTAAATTAACAAGTCTATAGTTTCAGTAGTGCTTTGAATACGCCTAACCCTATCTTCAAGGCACCATTTATCATGATGGGTATTTCGTTACCAGCTGTGTACCCTGTACTTAACTTGTAACTATTCTTCAGCTGTGATGAATAACATTTAGGCTTATAAGTATATTTGGCGAATAACATTTAGGTAAGTATATATATTTCCAGTTGAATTTGAGTAAGTGAATTTGGAGTCTCATTTTATAATACCTGATTAATCAATTAATAATAAACTGTCTCAGTGGTGCAGCGGTTGTGTGAGCGACCGCCGATCACATAAGGTCACGGGCTACTTATAACAAATTATAAATTATTAAAGTTTTTATCTGTCGTTTTTTTGTTTGTTTGTTCCGGCTAATCTCCAGAATGGCTGAACCGATTTGGACGGGACTTTCACTAGCAGATAGCTGTAATTACAAGAAGTAACATAAGCTATTTTTAATTTGGAAAAATTAATAGGTTTCGGGTAAAAAAATAATCCCATGACATTGTGAATGAATAGCACTCCGCAACGCCTGGACAGATTTGGACGGGACTTTCACTAGCAGATAGGTGATGTTACAAGGAGTAACTTAGGCTACTTTTCTTTTTGAAACGTAATTAGGGTATCGCGCGAAATAAATAAAACCAATGAAATTGTGAATGAATACCGATTCAAATAGATATATAATAATATAGTTCTTCTTTCTTCGTAATATTTTTTCTTCTCAACAAACAAACATCTTATCTTCTTATTTTACATGCCGGCCGACTCACCTAGCCAACCAACACGTGGACAACTTATTTCAACTTTTACAAATTGAGCAGATATTATTGCTATATCTCGGACGAGCCCCCAAAATTCCTGTAGGAATCTTTTTGGGAATAGCAAAACCAATCAGCACAATTACTTAAAACTTTAATAAAAATATTTTGAAATAAAACTATGTTTACGGAATCTATCGTGTTTACTTGATTTTACTACTATACCGACGTTTCGAATACTTTACAGCATTCATGATCACGGGTGGACTTAGATGATAGACGTCCAAGGCTGATATGTATATATATATCAACGGTTTCATCGTACCGTTCGCGTAAATATCAGAAAGTATTATTTAATAAAAATAGTTTACATGCAATACACTTTTGCAACGTATCGCCATCTTAAGATTAAACCATTAACACCTCTTAACTATGTCCTATTGTAAATCGATACAAAACTAGTCTATGACATTCACGTTCGGAAACATCTAATTTAATCCTACATATACATCGAATATACATTCGTGGCTAATCTCCTGAACAGCTGCACTGATATGGACGGGACTCACTACTTTTATTTTGGAAAAATAATTAGGATTCTCCACTAAAAAAATCAACGGGGACGAAGTTGCGGTATCAGCTAGTTATAAATAAAAAAATGCGTGTACTTATGTACGCGCGTGAGAAGTTATACTTCTTTGGCATCATTAATAAATAAAGTAATTATTTAGATGGCCTTCCCTCGGATCCACTGTGAGACGCAGACGCGTTTTATGTTGCTATATTTATTCAAATCGTATTTATTCCAAATATTCCAATCCGTTAAAGTAAATCGAGTACCAGGAGGACATAACATAAGCGGAGTGCTCGCGTCGTTTGTCGTCAGTCACACAACTAATTCATTCAAGAAAGAATTACAATAAAGTTGCAGACTGCGAATGCCATCTCGCTCGGCTTACGACGACGTTGATTGAGGTTAGTGGTATTAGCGAATGCGCTTGTTCCACTCAAAATACACTAGTAATTCACGCCATTAATACTAGAGATCAGTTTAAACTGGTCTTGGCTTGGGATTGTAGGCAAACCTCTACCTGCAACTATTATATTTTGATCTATACGTTGACTGTAGCACTAATTTCTGGTCGCCTGGTATTTTCTTTCTTTTATTAAATAATATTATGCCGCTGAAACGCACTCCACCGCCGCTTGCGATGGATAAGTCAAGCATTGTACGAGTAGAATTGTACGAATCTGCACCTATCTTGTGCGCTGAAAATGAGACTTTGGATTTGTGTTCTCTAGATAGCAATACCAAATCAAATTATAAGCGGAAGCGAGAAGGGTCGCTAGAAAACGAGCCAAGATCATCTCATTTTATGGATGAAATGCGTAATATGTTGGCTGAATTTAAGATACAACAGGATAATAAATTTGATCAGCTACTTGATACAATACTTGGCATAAGAGAACACTCACACGAAATTCAGAAAACTGTGGAGGTCATATCTTCACAATATGATGAAATGCGTAAAAAGATTGACCATTTAGAGTCTGAGGGGAAGAAAAATTTTGCCTATATACAGATTCTGCAGGAAAAAAATGAAGTTTTTGAACGAAATCAAAAGCTTTCAAGCGTTGAAATTAGAAATATTCCTATTAAATCATCTGAAACCAAGTGATGATCTTGCTGCTGTAGTGAGTAATATTGGCCAGATCATTAATTCGCCGATAAAGTGCTCAGATATACGTGACATCTATCGGATACAAACTAAAGCATCGCATAAGACAATAATAGTAGATTTTGTCTCAGTATTAACGAAGGATATCTTCTTAAAATCAGTAAAAAATCATATTAGGCATAAAAATAAGTTAAGTACTCAAAATCTGCGATTTGAAGGACCTGTAACTCCTGTTTATGTTTGTGAGTGCCTAACATATAAAGCCAACAAAATATTTTATATTGCTCGTGACTTTGCCACGGCGCACGATTACACATATTGTTGGACCTCTCGTGGCCGGATTTATATGCGCAAGAGACAAGGTGAACGATACATTCGAATCGATAAGGAAGAAGATCTTAAAAAATTGCAAGAGGAAAAGTGACTATTCTTTTTCCACATAACATCTTTATTTGTAAATTGCATGTGTTACCTAAAATTGTATAATAATTTTCTTATATTTACTAGCCACATTCATGTCTATCGCATATCTAACGGTTTAAATATGTGTACTTACTATAACTTAGATACACTCATAACATTTTTTTTACACCCAACATTACAAATGCATAATAATCACTCATATTATACATACATATACAATTATCATACATAACTATATACAAATACACTACATAAGCTACTCCAGGGGTTTTATAAAAATTTAATATGATAGATCTTTTATAATATACCATAAATATAATTTCATTAATTTCTTTTCCAAAGTCACACACTCAAATTGTTTACTTTCTACGCCATTTAATATTAATAGTTTCATTAAATATATATGTGTTCAAGAATGCTTTAAGCATGATTTCCTTTCTTATTTTTGCAATAAATGACTAACCGACACATTAAAGAAATAGCAAACAATAATCTATATTATTAACAAATATCTGAATCGTACTTGTGTTAGCCTAATCAATGCTGCAAGTACTTAATTGATATAACTAAAACAATGTCTTTCTTCCATATGAACATACGTAGCTTGAACTATAACTTAGATGAGTTAATGATTTTATTAAAAAATATATAGATAATAATTTCAAAATAATAGTCCTTACTGAGTGCTGGCTGAGCAAAATAAATAATCTACCAGTGTGGGATGGATATATCTCGTATAATACAAAATTTACTAATCAAAATGACGGTGTGGTTGCATATGCATCATCTAAATTGGACTACACTTGCAATGAACCCAACTTCTTTGGGGGAAATTGTCTGGTACTTACACATAATCACACATCACAGGCTATAGTTGCGGTTTACCGATCTCCATCATTTAAAAATATTGAACCGTTTCAGACTAGCCTGAACGAGATCTTAACATCTTTAAGAACTTATAAGACAGTCGCAATGATGGGAGATATTAATATAAATATCAGCCCTAATAATAGTGATCAAAACAGTGACGTATATTTAACTGCTTTAGCCACCCACGGACTGCTACCGGCTCATGTCTTGCCTACTCGTGATGACAGATGTTTGGACCATGTTATGCTGAAAACCAACGATAAAGCAACTGTCCTCGTTTTAAATTCGGCTATAACCGATCATTTGCCTGTGCTGCTTTGTGTGGAAATAAGTAATAAGTTACCAGAGACCAGCGAAAATATAATTATTCGTACTGATTTTGGATCCGTTATCTCTGATCTTAAAAATAAAAATTTTACTCCAATATTTTCCTCACGGGATGCCAACACTGCTGCAGAAAAGTTGCTGTCTTTTCTCTCTGATGCTGTTCATACTCATACTGATATAATTAAAGTACCGCATAGATAATTTCTGTAACAATCTACTTAAAAACCTTAAAAATGCATATGAGGTACAAGAACTCCAAAAAGCTAATGGGGACCCTAAAGCCACATGGGATGTAATTAAAAAAATTACTCAGTTACATAAACCTAAATATATAGCGAAAGAACTCTTGACGATTTCCCATAAACCGATTGAAGCCTTAAACATAGTTAACAACTTTTTTGTTAACGTAGCCACGTCTTTGATAGAGAAACAGCAACTTGAATCCAGAGGTGACACGGATGATCCTATATACCTAACTGAGCCGATGGACATAAACTGTAATCAAAGGGGTCGTTCAATGGCACTGCTGAGTATTGACATACAGGAAATTGAGGCTATTTTGACAAGTTTGCGCGACAACTGTGCTGTGGGCTGCGATGGTATACCAACTATACTTTTGAAAGCCATCCATACCTCTTTGGTACCAGTTTTGAAACACGTAATAAATATGTGCCTTACACAAGGTGTAGTTCCTCTCTTTGTTTAAAAAGGCCATTGTGTACCCTATCCACAAGAGTGGTAGTAAAAACAATGCTGCTAATTATAGACCAATTTCAATATTGCCCACGCTGTCCAAAATTTTCTAAAAAGCCCTAAACAAACGACTTATTGACTATCTGAAGAACCAAAATGTCCTATCGGAAAATCAATATGGATTCTGAAAAGGCAAATCGACGGAGGATGCGGTTCTTAACCTTACAGATCACGTTGTTAGATCCTTGGATTCTGAAAAAAAAGGTTATTGGTATATTCCTTGATTTAACGAAGGCCTTCGATACGGTCTCTACTCCTATTCTTGTTAGAAAACTAGAGACAATCGGAATCAGAGGTGTTGTTCTAGACATTTTTAAAGACTGTTTAGATCAAAGGAGACAATGTGTCAAAGTTGCTTCTTCTGCTTGTGTAAAGCAGTGATCTGTCTATCCAGCACGAAGTGCCCCAGGGGAGTGTACTCGGACCAACACTGTTCCTTATATATATTAACAGCTTATGTAAATTAGATATACCCCATACTAAAATAGTTGCATATGCTGATGACACGGTGTTATTGGTGGATGGTCATGATTGGAAGGAAGCTCAAATTCACGCGGAATATGCTCTAAAAAATGTCACTACCTGGTTAGCTAAAAATCTTCTTTCAGTGTCCTGTAACTGTCCATATATTACTCGAACCTCTACTATCAAATACCTGGGTGTCCTTGTCGACAGTACGCTAGGGTGAGGAGAACATATTGATAGTCTAGTAAGCCGAATCCGCAAACTTTTATTTGTCTTCAAGAGATTGAGAGAGGTTGCTGAACCTAAAATATTAAAAACGGTATATTATGCTTTTGGGCAATCACTGATTAGCTATTGTATTCTGGCATGGGGTGGCACACATAAAACTACTATGCTGAGGGTAGAAGGAGCTCAGAGAGCGGTCCTTAAAGTCATGTACAAAAAACCCCTTCGATACCCAACTGCACCTCTTTATAACTTATGTGATTTCCTCTCAGTAAGACAAGTCTATATATTGAAAGCAACCCTACGTAAGCATATTATAGTACCATATGTCTCGTCAAAAGTTGGTAAACGTTCAAAGGCGCCTGTTTGTAAAATTGACAGCCACAGAACTGCTTTTGCTGATCGTTACTTTTGGATATTAAGCTCAAGGCTTTTCAATCACATCAACAGACAACTAAATATTTATAGCTCCCCTTTGTATGTTTGCAAGAAGATCATCATAAAATGGTTAAAAACTTTAAACTACGATGAGACCGAAAAATTGCTTACGATTATGAAATGACCCACATTAACACACAAGCGAGCTTAAACACACGCATACACATCCAAACATTCATACTACACACATACACACACTAATATACATCCTACATTTTATAAAACCGGAATTTAATATGATGTACATGTTACATAATATTAAATTCCTGTAAACTATGTTATTATTGTCTAAATAAATTTAAAATCTTGCATGCAATGCAATAAAAAAAAATTTTAAATAATACCCTACTATTACATAATGTCATGTACAGTTAAAATTTTACTTTACTTACCTTAGTTCGAGGGAAGGTTACGGCATTCGTGACACAGGTTTTATCCTTGTACGAGTGCCAAAGCATCCTAAGATCTTTTTGGAAAATTATTGTAACTATGTATTTTTGGAAATAAAAAAATAATTAAAAGATATTTTTATATATATTTTTAGCATTTGGCATGCTTAGCACTATACATTAAACACAAATCATCTCGTGACTGTTATTTTCGATTTAACATTTTTCAATTTGTGTTTAAAATAAAGTAATTATTAAATTCGTAACTGTAAAACTTGTCACAGTTATGTCTTTTTTTTTAAATACCTTGTTCGATAAAGTAATTATGTCTAATGTCACTAGATGACGTTAGTAAAATTTTGAATTTTTTTATAAGTCGATGTTAAGAGTTTAAGTGCTTTCATACCCCCTCCATGGTAGCGTTAAACGTTAACGCAACCTTTTGCAAGTTGCATTAGTATTATAACTTCAATAATGATTTCCAAACCGTAGTTTCTCTTACGCTTACGGTGCCCAGTGTGAACAGACACTAACCATGTACAAAGGAAATATTATAGTGCACGAGTTTGTGCACGTTTGCGGATAGAGAGTGCACTTGTGTTTACAAGTGCACTCACTAGTTCCTCACTCTCATAGTCCGATGGGACGGAGCTCCAACACAAACTGGAGAGAGGTCAGGCTCAGAACCAACGGCTTTACGTGCTTTCTGAGGCACGGGAGTGAAACTCCGCAACTTCCCAACTCCGGGCTGGTATTGAGAATTTCTTGAAGGAAAACCCCAATAACATTTAGTTGGCTTGCCCCTGGAATCGAACCTGAGATCTCGTGATATGCAGTCGTATACACTGACGCTTCACCACTGAGCCAGTTATAAATATTTCATGACTTAATAAAGATTAAAAGTAAATAGAACCTATCCACAAAAACTTGAAAAAAAACTGTACAGAAATTTCAATTGAAATTGAATTTTATTCCATTGGGTTAAGTATTGTATATATATTTTTGTGTAGAGAGGTAAAATGTTTCTGCTGGGTGTAGGGTTGTCTCATTGACGTGATTTAAAGTTTTTTTTTTAATTTACCTACATTTCTACAGAGGCAACAAAAATAATTAGGACTAACCTCTGCCTGCCTGACTGCCTGCGGCTCCGCCGCAAACAAAAGCTAGTTTTTGGGTTATATCTCAGGTTCCCGGTATAGTAGCGAGATAAAATACCAGTTTTTAAGTATATTCGAGAGCTATCAAATAAAAAAAGTTGCATCAAAATCCGTTCCGTAGTTTTTGCGTGATGCGCGAACAAACAAACAGATAAACAGAAAAGCAGACAAAACATCTAAAAAAATCGTGTTGTGTTTAGACACGCCTATATAGCTTATTACAGTCATTGTTTCTCAAATATCTTAAATGCACAGACATAGGCTATGTTACATAGCATCACGCCTGTATTCCCCGAAGGGGTAGGCAGAGGTGTATTACACACTCACGACTCGCCAGCTATGTTTAAGTTCCAAGTAATAGGCGAGCCTATTGACGTCTACCGGGCACATTTCTAAACGCCGGGCTGTTACTGAGAATTTTTCTTTTTAGGAAAAAGCTCAATAACATTGCCCGACCCGGAGATCGAGCCCGAGACCTCATGATTAGCAGTCGCATACACTACTGCTACACCAACAAGGCAGATAAACAGCTTTATAATAGTTCTAGCCTTTGCCAGCGGCTTCGCCGCAGCCAAAAGCTAGATTTTCGGTTATATCTCAGGTTCTCGATATAGTAGCGGGATAAAATGTCTACCAGTTTTGAAGTCAAATCAATGCCTTTCAAATAAAAACAGTTGTATCAAAATTCATATAGTAGTTCCTTTAAATAAATTCTAAAAAAAATTCTAGTTTAAATAATTTTCTGGTTTTTCGATTATATCTCAGGTTCCCAATATAGTAGCGATATAAAATGTACACCAGTTTTTAAGTTTAATCAAGGCCTTTCAAATAAAGAAAGTTGTATCAAAATCCGTTCAGTAGTTCTTGTGTGATGCGCGAACAAACAAACAGACAAAAATTCTAAAAAAAATTGTTTTGTGTCTAGACACGCCTATATAGCCTATTACAGTCATTTTTTCTCAAATATCTTTAATGTACAGACACAGCTCTGTTACAGCTTTATAATAGTATAGATAAATAAAGGCCATAGTTGACCACGATGACGCCTATCCATCCAGTCTAACACACTAAAACAAACCTTTTGGACTTCCGGGTCTCCTTCCTATCGTTTCTTTCATCGAACAGTGATATTATTTATAAATACGCATTTAATTGCAAGGAGCTTTGAAGTTCCAACCCTTAGTTGAGAAACTTTATACATCTGGCTAGACAGTTTTGACATTAGGCGATCACTGCTTACGAATAAAAAACGTAATTGCTTAAAATTAAATTTGCTTATTATCCGTGTAACGGACTACGAATACTAGTGTCACTATTCTATTCTTTACTGCAGATGTCATGCGAAGCAATTGAGTTATTGCACTACCGATGGTAGGGTTGAGTATCAAGTGGAAGGTACATATTTGTTGTCAGGCCAGAGCTAGTGTGTACCACCATGCAAGGTATGGTCAGCCATGAAGCACTTTGGTGTGGTTTAGCTGTAGTGGTAGATAACTGCCCATTAATTTATTTACCACAAAATAAAATGGTCATCAGTGGCTTGGCAGTACTATTAGTATTGTCACACATACGTATGCATAGAATGGATACTTGCCTGCGATTCTGTGCTGTAGAGGAGCCCAATTAAACATGGGACGCATTACGCGACATGACAACTCAGCGATACTGTTTTTTTTAATTGTAATTCTGTACTATGTGAAATGTGATAATAATATGTTTGGGCAGTGTAGGTACCTCTTTGGAGGGAGGGAGGTACCTAATGAATTATTCGAAAGATGTTGTGCTTTGGATATTCCTACGTCCTACGTAACTGAGTTTGAGTGTTGTGATTGTGCATGTCTTCTGTAGGCTAAACGTGAATTTACTAAATTAATAGCGATTGATAACATTAGTATCAGAAGCTTCTTGTGTAAGTGTACAACAATTACACACACGGTGACAACAAGCTTCACGTATACAATGACGCTAGTACTATAACGCATGTGGATGTGTAGTGTCTGGGTCACAGATGTGGATGTCTGTATAATAGATAGTTATGACGCGGTATTTTATAAATATCTAATCTAGTGTTCTTACTGTTTACTTTTCTATACTGTGGTATTGTTAAGTACATGTTACCACTTTCTATTGACTTGTTGTTCTATTGATCTGCCTAAAATGTTGTAAACAATATTTTTGAAAACCCTGCTTTATATTTATTTTTAAGGTAAGTGTTTCTTTAGCTTGTATTGTGTTAAAACAATAGCAGTGTAAAGGTTGCTCACCGTATCAAAGGGAAGTGATGCTGGTCGGTGACGCAAGATGCCCTTAAGTGATTCGATAAGATCAGACCTTGACGTTTTGTGAACCCATTATCAGTTTGTCTATCAAGGCTATAATTAGGGGTGCTACGGACCTTCAATTACGGTATATCGGAATCTCAACTTCGCATTGGTTAAGATTGACGAAGGGATATATCAGAGCTAGATATTATGTCTTTGAACAATGAATTCCTATTTAACACTAGAAATGGAATCCTGTGTCGCACGAGACTTGTTCATCTCAAAGAGAATTGTCATGTACACGAATCGAACTTTATAGATTTTTTTTTAATTTTGCAATAAATAAGTATTAAATAGGTAACATTTTTATAATATTTACGAGAGTAACAAACAGACATACAGGCCCACCTTATGTTATGTGGGTACCGTAGTCTAAACGCCAACAACACCAGAGGCATCACTCGCGCGTCGGCTACTCCAAGGAAAGGGATAGGAAGTGTGTAAGTCGTGGTAACGACCGACGCCATCTATCGGAATGCATTTACATGCATTAATCCAATATAGTAAGTTTAATTTTGCAATTAAAATTCATACTATTTGATGGAGTGATTTTTTAAACATTTTGAGATCAAAATGTTTAAAACAAATGTGATGAGGAGATTGGGTATCTCTAAAAAATAGTACGGTAGCTCAGTGGGTTAGAGCACTTCCCCGGATAGGAAGGGACGCAGGTTCGATTCCCGCTCGTACTAAAATGCTCTTTTTCCTTATTCACAAATTATAATTTGTACTTTAAGTATTAGTAGCAATCTAAGCTATATAACATGAATTTACGGGGGAGTATCAGTCACTAGGGAAACCATTTATAATACAGCTAGTAAATAGCAATTGAACAAGGATTTTTATGATAAATCTCATTCCACGAAGGCGAAGCCAAAAGTTTTACTAGTATGGTATAAAATTGAAAAATGTGTAATCGGTACACGAGAAATGGCGAGACTTAATATTCTTGTGTTTAGCTAACCAATCGTGACTTAAAGCTCTTGCTTGAGTAGTGATGTACTTTATACGAGTATACATTATCGATATAATATTTTCACATGTCTTCTTTATGCTGGTCTATATAGCTTATGCATGAGACTTTTGCATAGATTTCCATATTTTATGTATGAGAAATATATTTATATGATTAAATACTTCATGGTGAAAAAACATTACCTGTAATAGCTGCAGCACCAGGCAACGCCATCTTGTAAAGAACTTCAATACTAAAACGGTTTTATTAAAATTACTAGCTTCGTCTCTCTCTTTTCTCTCTCTCTCTCTTTCTCTCTCTCTGCCTATTTCTTTATTAAAATAATTAACATTTAGCAAGAACAAAGCTGTGGGAGAGAACTAATATATTAAAAAATATATACGTTGAGCATAAAATAACTAAAATGTGCTATTGTTACTGTGAAACTCCATTCTGAAGTTGTTTACCCGCAAAATTAACTGAAAGACCACCGATCCGATATAAGAAGGTAAGCAGCTGATTATTACTGGACCGCACATAAGAGACCCGAAACTAACAATTGTGGTTTTTATACGTGAATAAAGGGCAATATGAGGCCTCAAACACAATAACTATATCATGAATTGTACTGAACCTTAACAATGTAATGCTCGAAATACATTCTATTAAAGATTATATCATATTTGTTACATATTTTCATAGTACTTTCGTACAAAACGAGTCATCGTTTTGTACGAAAGTACTATGAAAATATGTATGTACGCTCTTTGTGATATCAACATCCAAGCACCATTGTTGTCAAACAATGGTGCTTGAATGTTGATATCGCAAAGAGCGGATTGTCTTATATAAATACTCCTAGATTATGGACGGGTAGTTCTTGTCAGAACACAAGGTTGGTTCAGAACTTGTTAATACCTAAATAAATTTTGATCAAATGAATATAGGCACTGAAATTCTAGAAGACAATGTCCACTTTGTATTCAGGATAAACAATAGATAACTCGTTCTACTTGATTTACTTTAAAATTGAAATTTCGTAAAGATGTTTGGACGTTCTCACGCCTAAACAGATTTTTGATAAATTTGGAAGATAAGTAGTCGAGACACTGAATTAACAGATGAGATACTTATTATCGCGAAATGATAACAACATAGGCTTGTTTTTTTTTTTGAAATATTATGGACCAAACGACTATAAAGATTTGAATGAAGTTATAAAAAAAAAACACATATTATTTTAACCCGATAAAAAGGTCCAAATCTAATCATACCAAGTCTCCAACTGAAATTGGTATAGCATTTGTGTTTATACTAGATTCTGCCTACGACAAGGCCCAGGGATGAAAAATCTCAACTTCTTAACACTAAGCTGTTATTGAGAATTTCTTGGCGGAAAACCCCAATAACTATTTAGATATTTTTATATATATTTTTAGCATTTGACATGCTTAGCACTATACATTAAACACAAAGTGAAAAATGTGAAATCGAAAATAACAGGAGCAGGATTTGAACCTGCATCTTCTGGATACCGTCCAGATGCTTTACCAATTCAGCCATCCTGACAATTACTCCTGACTGCTAATTTCGATAACACATCATACTTAACGTCTTTGGGTGACGCCTGCGCCATCTGTCGGAAGTATTTTCATACATTATACCGACCAGGTAAACTTAATTTTACAATTAAGATTTTACCTAATAATGACGCAAACCCTTTAATTATTTAGATATTTTTATATATATTTTTAGCATTTGACATGCTTAGCACTATACATTAAACGACCTTACGGTATAATGTATGAAAATACTTCCGACAGATGGCGCAGGCGTCACCCAAAGACGTTAAGTATGATGTGTTATCGAAATTAGCAGTCAGGAGTAATTGTCAGGATGGCTGAATTGGTAAAGCATCTGGACGGTATCCAGAAGATGCAGGTTCAAATCCTGCTCCTGACTGTTATTTTCGATTTCACATTTTTCACTTTGTGTTTAACCCCAATAACTCTTTGTTTGTCCGGCCGAGGAATCGAACCTGAGACCTCGTCATGTACATTTGCATATTCTACTAAGGCAGTTGAAGAGGGTTACACTTATATATTTTATAATGCTAAATCGATACATCGGTTACTCAACATAATCGCGTCACTAAACGCCTGAAGCGATCAAATCGTATCCATACATTAAAAGCATTCATAGCTCGTAGAGGCCCTGTCGCTTAATGCAATTCATTGTGCAAGGATCCTAGCAACTTCCAGAATTATAAGACCTTCTACCCCATTACAGCTACAAACAAAATCGTACTGATAAACGGGAAAACGTCCAATTAGAGAGGTCTGTGTACACTGGACTTGAATCGCTTGCATACACAACAGCTTTTATAACTTGATATCCCCTGCTGCTCTTGTTGTTAGTAAACGTATAAGCGTTAAGAGGTAAATTTTGGGAAAAGTATGGGTCAAATAAAATGGTGACCATCAGTCAGATGAAGCCTGGAGAATGACTCGATTTAATAAAGTAAAAAAAATACCGCTGAGATTTTAAAATCAACATTAGTTTAGATTTTGGTGATTTGAATGTTTTCTTCCATGACTTGCCATAAAATATATTATAAATGCCTAAAATATGTTATAAAAATGAAAACATATGACATTTTTGATCTGTATTTTAACACTTGACATGCTCAGCTACATTAAAGAACAAATTATTTGTGAAATGTGGAAAAAGAGAACTTTTAGTACGAGCGGGAATCGAATCCATTCATCAATTCGGGGATTGATGAATAGATTGGATTAGCGGTTAGAGCACTTCCCCGGATTGGAAGGAACGCAGGTTCGATTCCCGCTCGCACTAAAAGTTTTCTTTTTCCACTTTTTACAAATAATTTGTTCTAAAAATATATGACTTCAAATATGATTACACAATATAACTTTATTATGGTTCAAAAATAATAAAATTAACAACTGCTTAGGTCTTAGACACTTTATGAAGTGTGAAGCTCCATACCTATGTCTAATCACTAGCCCACTGATATCTAATAAATATTTCAGCCATACATTTATTGTTATCTCATGATCACATACATTGAATATCTTTATATATATTTTTCTACTGTACGTGTTTATGTCACTGAACTCCTCCTAAACGGCTGGACCGATTTGAATGAATTTTTTGTATGCGTTTGGGTGGCGCCCTGCCACGATGAAGATGTTAAGAAGGTATAATTATGTCATCGAGTTCACAGTCCCGAGCAATTGTAACGATGGATGAATAATTGGCAAATCATCTGGGACGATACTGCAGGAGATGCAGGTTCGAGGTTGATTATCGATTCCATATGTTCGCACTTTGTTTTAATTTATATGGCTACGCATGTCAAATGCTTAAAAAAATATAAAAACATTAAAAAGTATATAATAATGTTTTATAAATATGAAAGTCGCACAGCGTCTCACTTTAATGGGTGATATATAAAATAAAAATAACAAAACACGTTGGAAATAAATAAAAAACGTCTCAATAGACCAATAAAAAAAAACTTATTTTGTCATATAAATCTTTTTGACGGACTCGACTAGTTCTAACAAATGTTTGTAACGCCTGTACGGAGTTAACAATCGAAATTCTACTTTATAACCTTGTAATTAAAGTTGATATTGAATAATCGAAACTTCTTTACTGACTGTAGTAAATAGTTTTATGAAAACAGGCTGTTTTACGACCGCTAACTAAAATGTCTAGATGGTAATTCGCAAGAAAAAAATTACATAAAATAAACCTTGCGTTTGTAGCAGTAGAGTTTAAAATAACTTAATTAATAATTATAAAGGGTCGTTCGGAAATCTTCATTGTCAATCAATAGATCTAGCAAGAATGTAAGGCTTCATTCGGAGCCTTTAATGTTGAACGTAAAAGTGAATATTATACGAGGCTTAGTATAAATGAATGGTTCATTTCGACAGTTAACTTCTCGGGTACAAAAGATTTAATTCTGTCTATAAATTTGTGTTGAGCCTATTAATCTTGCCATTGTATGCTTTTAAAGTAAGGCTCTGATCTATTGTATGACGTTCAACTGTATTTAATTAAGGCTTCTACGAAAAAAATTCTGTGATTCAGCGGCTGATAATATACAATACTAGCTTTTGACTGCGGTGGAGCTAGCTTTATATCCCAGGTTCCCGCTGTAGTAACGGCATACAACGCATATTAATTTATAAGTCTAACCAAGAGCTATCAAATAAAAAAAGTTTTATATAAATCTGTTCAGCAGTTTTTGTGTGATGCACGAACAAATAAACAGACTAAAAAAATCTAAAAAAATGTTTTGTGTTCAGACACGCCTATAGAGCTTAATACAGTTTTTTTTTAATATCTTAAATGTACAGACAAGGCTATATTACAGCTTTATAATAGGATATGATGGACTGTGGAGGACCTTAGTGTATTTTACTTGAAGTCAAAGAGAGTCCGTCGTTTATTCATTTTCTATTAGCGCAATGAAATGGTGAGCAGCAGCTTACTAGCATTTTTAATATAGATGAATCTATTAGCGTACTTTATTGTTTATTATAAGGTGGATAGGTGGTTCTCCCACCGCCCACCAAACAAGGTTTAGTTGTACCAGGTGAAATAATACGCCTCACACTACTTATCTTCTGTATATATTAAATACAAAGTGAAAAATGTGAAATCGAAAATAACAGTCACGAGCAGGATTTGAACCTGCATCTCCTGGATACCGCCCAGATGCTTTGCCAATTCAGCCATCGTGACAATTGCTCCCGACTGCTAATTTCGATAACACATTCATACTTAACGTCTTTGGGTAAAGCCGCTTTCGCTCGCTGCTCGTGACTGTTATATTCGATTTTACATTTTTGACTTTGTGTTTAATGTATAGTACTAAGCATGTCAAATGCTAAAAATATATATAAATATTGTGTATATATATATTGCTATTTAATCCTCCGGCGAGTTATACACTTTACAGGCAACAGATTTACACATAAATAATAGACAGAATCTTAATAAGTAGATACAACGAAATCGATCGTTGTTTGCAGCAATAAAAAAAGTATCTAGAGATGCATCGACATCATTTATCGGGTATTAGGCACAGATTATTCCGATCAAATAAGTTTTATTACAATCATCCATCCATCTATCAGCCCTTCAACATAGGCCTCCCCAAGAGAACGCCACAACGAGCAGTCCTGTGCTGACCGCATCCATCGGCTCCCCGCGGCTTTGACTAGATCGTCGGTCCATCTGGTGGGGGGCCGTCCTACGCTGCACCGTCCGATGCGTGGTTGCCACTCGAGAACCTTTCTTCCCCAACGGTTGTCGGTTCGTCGAGCGATGTGGCCTGCCCGTTGCCACTTCAGCACGGCAACTGCAATTTATTACAATAATTGTAGATATTAAAATATTTCACGGTCCTATATTTCAAATAATTATGTCCAAGTAGATTTTACCCGAAAACTTGATTCGTATGTACTTCATTCTCTATAACCTCTAATTGGATGATCTAATAATGTCAATTTTCATATTTTTTATATATTTTTAAACATTTGACATGCCTAGCCATATAAATTAGACTAGTCGTGGATTTCTCACGATGTTCTTAATGCACTTTCTGATGAGCCACGTTATTTTTATCCATAGTACAAACTTTAGTCCAGAAATCCTACCTGAATGTGAATATATCTATCTGTGCCCGCGGTTCTGCTCGCGTGTAGTACAAATTTATTTATAGGTGGTTTTGAGTTCTTAAACGTTTATATAGAAGGCATTTTAAATATTATCTCTTATCTAGCGGGTAGGCAGGTAGGCAGCGTTTGTGAAAAACGCATTTCTTAGGTTATCTGCAGAAACCACTGAAGGAATGTAATATGGTTCCGGTGGCCCGCCAAAAAGGCGGAGAGGCGGCACACGGCGGGTTTCATTAGTAGGTGAAGGCCCTACACTACCCTGTTCGTAGCCACGAACCGACGGGGTGTGCGATTAGGTGCATATTTTCTCGCCTAAAACAAATTTATCTGCAGAAAAATTGACACTCCTCAAAGTTTGTAAATATTTACAATATCGAATGAGTAGTTTTGGATATTATCCTCGACATCCAAGCGTACAAACATTGCTTTTTTATAATATTAGTATAGATGCTGTGTAGACGTTTTTAGAAGGTTCACCCACTTTTCCCCCTCACATAGAATTAGATATGTAAACAACCAAATAAGCCAGCGGAAAGGTTGATATTGGGGTATATTTATGCACGGCTCAGGTCGTCGGTACTTACATATCTTATTTTTGATCGGACCCTACTCTCGGTCAGCACTGACCTTAATGTATGGTGTGCAAAACAAATCCTAACTTATACTTTAAATATGTGAGAGTGAATTTATTTGATACACCTAGTCTTAATTTTGTGATTTGTATTTAAGCACTTGTCATGTCTTAAAGAAATCTTAAAACAAATGTGAAGTGGTAGTGTCACCATTAGGTGACTGCGACAGCTTAGCGGTTCAAAGCACTTGGGGATTTTCGGAACCCAGGTGGGTTGGAGGAAATCTTGCACGCAGTAAATCTCTCACTTTAAACTTCCACAAATAATTTGTTTTTTTATATAGTCTTCATTTTATTTTACACAAAAGTATCAAATCTATTTTGTACTAGCCTATGTCCGCAACTCCGCTGCACCTAAAAGCTAGTTGGCTTTTTAAGTTATATCTCAGGCTCCCCATATAGTAGCGAGATAAAATATATACCATATTTTTAAATCTAATCAAGAGCTACCAAATAAAAAAGTTGCATCAAAATCCGTTCAGTAGTTTTTGCGTGATGTGCGAACGAACAAACAGACAAATAGACAAAAATTCTAAAAAATATTGTTTTGTGTTCAGACGCTTACTTAATACAGTATTTTTTTTTCAAATATCTTAAATGTACAGACAATCTGTTAAAGCTTATAATACAATAAAACTGCTGCCTCTGTCGTGCAGCGGTAGTGTAAACGACTGCTGATCATGAGGTCTCGGGCTCAATCCCCGGGTTAGGCAGTGTTATTGAGATTTTTCGTTAAATATTCTCAGTAGCAGCCTGGAGTTTGGAAATGTGCCCGGTAGACGTCAATAGGCTCGCACCCTAAAACGTGAGACTTGAAACATAGCTGGCAAATTGTGGATGTATCACACACCTCTGCCTACCCCTTCGGGGTCACAGGCGTGATGTTTACAATAGATGATTTTGCTGAATCTACCTCGATCCCGACATTGACCGCACTTATCTATCTTGAGATACTCTTATTATATGTTTTTTTGTTGCTATACCTCGCCCTATTTGGCAACACTGGCTATAACTCTAAATAGTCATCCCCTATTGCTTACCACGTACCTCACTATTTCTTAAGTTGTTTTAATGGTTAGCTTTTCTTTATTTTAGTATTTTTTTTTAATGTATGTGATAGTTGACGAGCCATAGCCTACCCGTAGGTAAGTGGTAACCGGCCCTCATGGACTTAACTATGAAGTGAAAAATTAACGGCTTTCACCAAGGTACACTGTGGTGCTTCATGGTCTGGCACTCGGGAGATGGTAGCACGGATCCGATCAGGCTTGATAACAAGTGAATAATCGCACGATACCCAACACTACTAAAAGCTGGTACTACCACTTGATACCGACCTCTTTTAAATTGAGAAGACGAAAATGCACTAGTTTCATTCTCTATATAGAAATGAGAGGAGAGATTTGTACCTCATTTGAGGCTAACTGTTTGACGACTTGATTGTAAGGGGCAGTATGGCTCCACTAACCTCTAACACAAGTTAAGATCTGATTTCGTATTCAAAATACGCCAGTAGCATTTAAGTTAAAACTATTTCAGTTTAAAACAGCCCTCGTGGCGTAGTCGGTACTGTAATCGACTTCTGTGCACAAGGTCGTGAGTTCGATTCCCTCTCAGGACAAGTATTTGTGTGATGAACATAGATATTTGTACTGCGTCTGGGTGTTACCTTAAAAAAAAAATTAGAAATACAATTTTGCAAATGGCACGCAGAAAGTAACAATTTAAATATTCGTAGCCAGTAGATTAGTGATTCAAATCGGAGAAATGGGTATTTTTATAAATGTTATAAAAATACATTACCTGCTAATTTTACAGCGTCTATAGGGTATAAATAATTGAAATTCTAAAACAAATCATACCGCACCTCTTAAACGAATTCCGTGAAAAATAGGGCTTTAATAACATCAAAAGAACCTAAAATATTACCATAGCTTAAATTATCATTAAAACATACCATTATTTGAACGCAACAATATGAGAGGTCATGTCGTGATCTCGATATCGATCTCATATGTCTCGATAGATGCTATCGAATCGATTTGAAATTGGTCGACCTTGATAATGATGAGTTGTAAGATTCCGGTAATAGATTAACAGACAATACTGATTGTGGGTATTGTAGAAACTTATAGGTGGTACACAATAAAGTATTTCATTTTTGTAACTAACTGATCTTTGAGGGCCATAAAATATTAGAAATGTCCTTATTTAATACATAAATTTTCCTAGTGGAGAGCCTTGCTTATGCTTTATTTTTATGCTTACCCTCTCACAAAAGATCAGCGTGAACCAACAGTAGTGGTACCTACCATTGTGTTCCGTATGGTGAGTGAGAGTGCCGGAGGCCAGAACCCCCGTCCTATCCTCTCCTTGTTATCCTTCTTATCCTCTAGCATCCTCTCCTTAATATACTTCCTATCCACCTCCTATCTCTTTCCTTTGATATGGCGACGTGCGAGTCATGCCTCTGATCTATAGGCAACGGTAACCGCTTACCATCAGGTGGGACGTATGCTTGTTTGCACGCAGTATAAAAAAAAGAATGAGATCTAATTAAACTTTCGCGATTTGTACACAAATATTAATGTATCGGGTCTTAATCGCGTATATAATGTTGAGGTTGAATACCTTAATTTCCCGACGTTTCGACCGTATTGCATCGGCCGTGGTCACGGGTTGACTCAAGAGTCTCACGAGTGAGATCTAATTATTTGTGAAAGTGGGAATGAGAGCTAAGCTATCGCAGTCATTCAATGGTTACTCCATTCTCCATTAATTGACATTTGTTTTAGATGTCTTTACGACCCCAGTCACCAGATCACTTCCGCGGATTGGATGGGATGCAGGTTCGAATCCTGCTAGCAGTAAAACTCTCTTTTTACATTTTCCCAAATAATTTATTCTTAGTAGCTGAGCACATCAAGTGTTAAAATACAGATTAAAATAAGAGAATAAGATTTCTAAGGAATGGCACTATTGGAACCCAGTTATCCCTTTGATAAAGTTGAAGGGCAACGATTACCTTTAATCATTACAGGAGCTATTAGCTATTCTGCCATCATAGATAAAAGTGTCTATGGAGAAATAAAATATGATAAAGTAAGTACTCTGTATATATTGGGCATAGATTAGAAGGTAATTTATGAAAAACGAGTTGGGCGTAGTAATGTCAAGTGTTCTTCGTCATGGTACAAATTATACGAAATAGGTCGTGATAACTGCGAGCGTGGACTGAACCTGCGTCTTCTGCACTGCCCGTCTAAACGCTACATCACTAAGCTTTTGCATTATTTATTCGAAGCCACCAATTTCGCATTAGATTGTATATTTTTCTATCATCTTAAAATTAAAATGTTTCTTAACAAACATTAATAGGGTATATTATATTCTGAATTATTCAAATTTCCTATTTTTTTTTTCTTTCGCAATGATGTATTTGTAGCCCATTAGGAAGTCATTTAATTATGTAAAAGCGCA
Source organism: Leucoma salicis (assembly GCA_948253155.1). Taxonomy (NCBI): domain Eukaryota; kingdom Metazoa; phylum Arthropoda; class Insecta; order Lepidoptera; family Erebidae; genus Leucoma; species Leucoma salicis. The sequence goes on along the minus strand of OX411820.1, from coordinate 1,588,912 downwards.
CAAAGATGACCATTACAGCAAATCGTGACACGCGGGCGAACCGACGTACGTACCTAATACGCTTCGACGCACGGTACTAACCAGGGCAGGATTCTCTAAAGAAAGGGATATGCTCACCAACCATAGACATTTTGGCCCTGGGTGCACACATATAAATGCATATGGAAATGATAATATGCAATTTGAAGAATGGAACGGTAAAGGAATTCGTTTAAAAAAAGAGTCCGGATTTCCAAGATATTACTGCTTATAGTAATACAGTTTTTTAACAATTATTTTACTGTAATACATACATACATTATCAAGTTTTCATCCAGTTAGGAGCTTCGAGCCTATTTATAAAGCTTATTCGTTGGTTATTTATCAAATCCGCAAGAAAACCAACAAAATATTCAATTGCAAACGAAGTCGAATTGTGATTATATATTTATGAGTTTAATGACAGATGCCATAGCAGTCATGCGGTCATAATATCAGGTTCGATGTTGCCAATTAAACAGATATTAAAATTGATAAATCGATATCGTAATTTTGTTCAAATTTTAATTCAACACGAATTAATTTACAAACGAATTACAGCTACGATTATTGTTTTGTTTCTTTTAGTTTTTTTAATTATATTTTTAATGGATTTTGATCAAAGGCAGTAAAATTGTGCATGTTTGTTATGATCTAAGTAAAGAAATTATTTTAAATTAAATAGCAATTCGCTTGTTTTAATTATCATAACATTACAACAATTATTGTAAAAAAAAAAAAAAAATAATATTGGCCTTATATCAATCACCTACCTCATAAACATCGATTGAAGATAAGAGATTCGATTATATATATTGAACGGAATTAGTAATTGGCAACATTTTTAGTTGATCTACAAACCAATGAATTCCGGATTTACCTAATTATTGCATTTTATCTTTCCGGCATTTTTTATTTGAGCAAAAATTTTGCAATCGTGTTTGGATATATGGCTACCGCGAATAATAAACATAAAATAAGATATATTTTTTTTAACAAAAGTAATTTTTTGTGCCTCGCATGGGCATAAATGGGCATCTTCTTTTCTCGAACAAGCAACACTTTGGTCATAGGAACAAAATTAAAAAGTTTTTACATCCATGGGTGTTAGAAAAGCCGTAAAATTAAACGAAAGCTACCAATTCTAAAGAGAGAAAACTCAAAAATGAAGAAAATTTTACATAAAGAATAATTATTGTTTCGAGACATTTACAAACATACAATTTCACAGACTCAAAGCACACCCAGACTCAGAACCACCATTTTTGGATCACATAAAGAGTTGTACCATATGGAAATTAAACCCACAGCAATCGGGCGGGAGGCCGGTATCTAAACCACTCCGCCATGTGTGCAGTAAATGCCAGTACTATACCGGTGTGGCCAACAAATTTCAATCTTTTTGTAGTATATATTATAATAATAATTTTTGATGGGGTGTATTTACGTATCTTCCATCCATCCATCCATGAGCCTTTTAACGTCCACTGCTGGACATAGGCCTCCCAAAGAATGGGGGATAGTGCCGTAATCGCCACGCTTGGCAGGCGGGTTGGCGATCGCAGTGGATGTTGTTAATACTCGAAGGAGTGCTGCTGCCCATTCCCCCGGTATTTCCTCAGTCAGCTCTTACGACTCCCATGGGTGGAGAGGGGTGGGACAATTCTAAAGCCGGCCCCACACGGCAACTTACGTATCTTACTCATTATAAATGCAAAAGCTTTGATGGATGTCTGTTACTCAATCACGCCAAAACAGCTGAACGGATCTGGGTGAAATTTGGCACAGGTAAAAATTAGCATCTGGAATAGAACACAGGCTACTTTTTATCTGTAGCTAACTGCTTCCTGCAGGTTTGAACAGGTACATTGATGAGAGGCCATCTTAGGCTGCTGCTTACAGGTAGTTGTTGTAACATACATATAACAACGACAGAGGAACTTCCCGATACTAGGTGGTAGCTACTACTAATAGACTTAAGATATATTAAGAGCAGAATTGAAGCAAAGGAGCCTTGAATTCACATTCCAAGAAATTTCTCTCAAAAAAATCTCCAAGTCCGGACCTCGATCCATTTAGACAGATACCATCGGCTAGAGAATTATTAAGTCATTATAAGTAAGCAGAGGTCGACCTGTATTATCTCAAGCTTCGATCATAAATGAATCATTATGCTCGTACTGTGTATCGTTTATACTCCTCCCCTTGGGGGGTAGATGGGGGATTTTATTTTATCGATAATCAACTGTCGTGTCTGCCGTGTGGGGCCGGCACCAAGAATAGCTCCACCCCGTCTCTTCCTATGGGAGTCGTAAAAGCCGACTAAGGGATTACCGGGGGACCGGGCAGCAGCGTTCCCCTGTGTACTAAAAACATCCACTGCGATCGCCAACCCGCCTGCCAAGCGTGGCGATTATGGTAAAACCCCCATTTTGGGGAGGCCTATGTCCAGAAGTGGACGATGAAGGGCTGATGGATAGATGGAATCAACTGTATTTAAGACTGGTATGGAAATAAATCTGTTGATAGTAAACAATTTTATCCATGTGGTGACGGAGTAGGTAATACAAGTGCCACCACCCTATTCTATGCCGCGAGTGTTGTACGAGGCAACTAAAACAAGTAAGCAGTTATCACCTATTGCATTACTGGGGATAAGGTTGCAAGCGGGATTACTTACTTGATATTCGGTCCTAGTGGTTCGGTACCACCGATCGTAAAGCACCACAGTATGTGTTAATGGTCGTCCAATTATTTATTTTTAGAACACTTCCCCGGATTGGAAGGGACGCGAGTTCGATTCCTACTCGTACTAAAAATCTCTTTTTTCTCATTCACAAATAATTTGTACTTTAAAAAGTAGCTGAGCATGTCAAATGCTAAAAAATATAGATCAAAAATGTTTAAAAAATCGGGCCAAGAAATAGTATGAATTTTAATTGCAAAATTAAACTTCCTATATTGGATTAATGCATGTAAATGCATTCCTATAGATGGCGTTGGTCGTAAAGACAAATGTGGTGAAGAGATTGGGATGACCGTAAGGTCGGTACCTACGTTAGCTCAGTGGCTTAGAGCACTTCTCCCCGATTGGAAGGGACGCGGGTTTGATTCCCGCTCATACTAAAAATCTCTTTTTCCTCATTCACACATAATTTGTACTTTATACTTTTACTTCCTTTATGTTTCAAATATAAAACTTTTAAAAATGTACCCAAATTATAGGGATTTTTTCTTTTCGGTGACAGCACTTTCACGCACACAAAATTAAAAAAGTGGATTCACTTTTTAGTTTTCTTTATTTTTTTTGTTAGGTGAGATTTTACCATACACTAGCCATATACAGGGGAGATTATAGTATTACACTAGTAGCAAGTTTAATATCCCGTGTGGGGCCGGCACCAAGAATAGCTCCACCCCGTCTCTTCCTATGGGAGTCGTAAAAGCCGACTAAGGGATTACCGGAGGACCGGGCAGCAGCGTTCCCCTGTGTACTAAAAACATCCACTGCGATCGCCAACCCGCCTGCCAAGCGTGGTGATTATGGTAAAACCCCCATTTTGGGGAGGCCTACGTCCAGCAGTGGACGATGAAAGGCTGATGGATGGATGGATGGAAGTTTAATATCAACTAAGTTATTAATTTATGTTCGGATATCATAATTAATTTATTCAAGTCAAATTAGATATTATTATGATAGAAATTAATCACGGGGCTTTCGTGATTCATTTAGTTGAAATGAAAAATGCTTTCAATTTCCTTAACAAATATAATTTGCGTTTTTATCGTATATTGAATACTTTATAAAAGGTTCGTATGAACGCTCTTTATGCAAGAATAATTACAAGCTCTTTTGCGATTTATATTGAACTAAATTCTGTCCGTGATTTCATTCACGTGGTCTTTAAAACTGAGTCAATATAATATAAATACATCACGTTATTATTTTTACTTTTTACGTAAATGGATATTCAATAGGAACCTTCATCGTCTAAGTTCTTTACTATTAATATGTGCAAATTATTTGTGAATAAAGAAAAAGAGATTTTTAGTAGGAGCGGGAATCGAACCCTCATCTTTTCCAATCCGGGAAAGTGCTCTAAGCCACTAAGCTATCCTACTGATCTTTCGATCATCCCAATTTCTTAATCACATTTGTCTTACGACCAACGTCATCTATCGGCAAGCATTACATGCATCCAATATAGTAAGTTTAATTTTGCAATTAAAATTCATACTATTTGATAGCGCGATGTTTTAAACATTTTTCCGCCATTGATTTGTAAACAAAGACACATATTCTCAAAAAATCTCAAAAGGTTAGAAGTGTGTGCCGTGACCTTAGACCGGGCATCGAACTCGATACCATTGTCTTTGCAATCCTTGGTTTCCACAACTAGGCTATCACGGGGATATAATCGCAATGCAATATTCAGTGCATACTAAGTATAGGTATTTACTTTTTTTTTTAGTTTTGTTTTTGCCGTGTGGGGCCGTGTTTGGAATTGTACCACCCTTCTCCACCCATGGGAGTCGTAAGAGCCGACTGAGGGAATACCGGGAGAGTGAGCAGCAGCACTCCTTCGAGTATTAACAACATCCACTGCGATCGCCAACCCGCCTGCCAAGCGTGGCGATTACGGCACTATCTATATTCTTGGGGAGGCCTATGTCCAGCAGTGGACTTTAAAAGACTGATGGATGGATGGATAGGTAATTTTATATGTTTTGGCATACAAACCGTCAGAATCATTGTCTCGGTGGTCTAGTGGTAAATATATAATCTCTAACTGTGAAGCCTCTTGCTTGCCAATAGTATCAGGAGATCCGTGTGGTGACGGACTAAGAATACAAGTGTCATTACCCCATGGGTGTCGTACTACGCGTTATGACCCATTGCATTACTGATGGTTGGGCTGGGTAGGAAGTGGGAGTGCCCACTTGCTATCGGGCCCGAATGGATTGGTACCTCCATCTCCCGAACAACAAACCGAAGTACTTCATGGAAGGTCACACCTTCCATGAAGTACTTCGGTTTGTGTTGGTTGTGTAAGGAGATATAGTATAGATGTAGCCGTTAATTCTTTCATTTCATATCTCTGAAATGAAATAGTGAACAGCGGCTTGACGATACCCTAGGTATAGGTGGGTCCATGAGCGACGGTTACCATTTACCATCAGGTGGACTGTGGTTCTTATGCCACGTAACGTAATAAAAAAAAACAAAACAGGATTTTTGCCAAAGAAAAGAACTATCAGTGCTCCACTGAATACAGGCGGAGAGACAGCGCATGGCGGTTATTTTAGGGAGTGAAGGTCACATACTCACATTTGTGTACTCGAACGGGGTTGGTGGTTGTTTAATGTGTGTCAGTGGTGGTACTGAGACTGGAATTAAGGTATTGTGTGTATCAATCACAGAGTGAAGGTGTTGGATGCATGAACATAATTAGATGTGAAACAAACAAAAAATGCCGTGGGACTTTTGTACTTAAGATTATTTAAAAAAAATAATGATAGACAGCCAAATTGTGGAGTAACCACGTTCACAATACATCAATTTTATGTCAAGAATTTATTGTAAAACGTCTTGTAGGAAATTAAAGGTGTTTCAAATTTTTTTATCTCAAAAAAAGACTTAAATTTGCATGAATTAAGTAATTTGTACCTCTTCTGTGTTCATTGTTATTCAGATAATGCCTACAAAAGTCGTTCTTCTGGGATGTGGACAATGGAATCCTGTATCCGTCATTTTAATGCCTTTAGCAGTAAATGCTCTGCTTTCTCAAACAACATCGCCTTAGGGGATTCATTACTGTGTTTTGTAAACTTAAAATATATATGTCTCCCGCAAATGAATGAAGAACATAAAGGCACACACGTAAATTATGCTAAGAAGCACTAATGGTTCAATAATTCGAAGTCGTGCATCGAGCTATGTTCAGAGTTTCTGATTAAAATTCACAAGAACTCACACTTTCTATTACAGAAAAAGCTGGTGTTACAGATTTCCTTTGAAGAATTGAGCACGGGTTTCCTATCAGAGAGAGGCAGTCAAGCCTCTGTCTAACACTCAGGCCCAGTGCGGATTACCTGACTTCACAAGCTATCGATAAAACCTTTAGGTTTCCCCATATACAGAGGACGCGGGTGGATGGTCCAAGGAACTTCCGCGAGCATGCGTATGCCTAGTTAGAGAACTGGTAACCGAAACGGTAAGCCGCCAGCGGACCACTGAAGTAATGGCACACAGTCAGTAGTCCACCAGACAGCATACGTCGGGTTTATTTAGTAGTTGCTCCGAATGACGGGGGTGTGCGGTTAAGTACATTTTTTCCTGCCTTAATATTATTCTTCAGCAGCGATACCGTACCGAAGGCGACATTTGAACCTGCGTCTCTTCCAATGCGGGGAAGTGCTCTAGACCGCTAAGCCATCGCCAGCATTCTTTAAAATTGAAAAATACATAAAAAAAATGTTTTGTAGTCAGACACGCCTATAATATTAGCTTAATACAGTCATTTTTTCGCAAACATTTTACATGTACAGACACAGCTTTGTTACAGCTTTATAATAATTAGGATTACAATATTATTTTTTACTTTTTAATTCAACTAGCTATTTAAGCGTATTATTTCAATTTTTTAAACTATAATTTATATATTTTAAAAATGTGTCGTATTATCTAAATTCTGGGACAATTGATAAAGTCTGAAAACGAGGCATCTGATTTACATGAGAAGTTATTTTATAAATTAGTTTTGTACTGCATGCGCTAGAGATCTACATATTATGTAGAACATTGCGGGTATTCTAAGCGAATCTGGGACTGGGATGGAACATTGTTAAATGAAACGATCGAACTACTTTGGCAAATGATTTAGAATTCTAACTCACATTTTGTGAATTTTGTTTCTCAATAGAAAATAATGATTCATTAAGATTAAAGGCGTATTCAAATTTAAAATATTTAATTGTATATTTGAGGTAACTTTTTGTCAATTCTCCTTTAACGAGACATTGAAATTGTAAGTTCGTTAACATAATGTTTAAATAACAGCAGTTTTAGCGTAAATAGTTTAAACTTTCAGTGAGTACAGTTTGTAGTACGACATAAGACATTATCTCATCATCAATAAATTAGAAGTGTACAAACCAGTGGATGCGACCTATTCTCCTAAGGAAACATAGCATCACGCCTGTATTCCCCGAAGGGGTAGACAGAGGTGTATTACACACCCACGACTCGCCAGTTATGTTTAAGTCCCACGTAATAGGGGGCGAGCCTATTGACGTCTACCGGGCACATTTCCAAACTCCAGGCCGCTACTGAGAATTTTTCTTTTTAGGAAAAAGCTCTATAACATTGCCCGACCCGGGCATTGAACCCGAGACCTCATGATTAGCAGTCGCATACACTACGGCTATACCACCGAAGCTGTTAAGGAGGTTAAAAGTAACCTGTGGTAAAGAGTAACAGTGCCAGCCCGATAACTTATTGCCTGTGCAATTTTAGTACTTATCTTTAATTTAAATACTACATACAATACAAAAAAATACAATATTACAGTGTAGATATTGGAAACTTGTGTCAGATTGCTTTAATGTAATAGTAGGAACCAACGATGTATGCCACGTTGTGAGCTTGAGTATTTATGTGTGTGTGTGTGTGTGTATGTGTGTGTGCGCGCGTGTGTGTGTGTGTACGTGTTAATATTTCGTTCTTTAAAGTAGCTGAGCATGTCAAGTGCTAAAAATAAGATCTATCGATACTTTCTTAATTCAATTACCTATATTCGCTACGGCACGCCACTTTTACAAAATATAATTAGTTCAATATTTAAATCTATATATTTTAAACGTTTAATGCCATAGATTAACTTAATTTTTTCAGCGCTGTTTGTAATAGCGGTGTGTCTGGTGAGTAATAAAAAAATAATAATGTAACACAAGTTATTTAAAACTATTTATGTTTATTAAACTAAGTTAATACGACAGTAAATTTCACATCCCGACTCATTATTTTCTTTCTTTTTTATAGGGGATCGTAAAAGAAAGTGATCATAAAGTGGAAATTAGTACTAACGATTTGCCAGAGTAAATTATCATATTGATGCCTCAATTCCTAACTCGAGCGCCAGAACACAGACTATAAAAATAATTTTAAACGCATCGTAAAATGTTCAAAATCGAATTTCAAAGAAGATTTTCAAACACAAAGATTCTGAAAATACATTTTTTATGTATAATGAAAGGTTACTGCTTATTCTGCTGTCGCTCATAAGGCGGTATTACGGCGATAATTTACGATAATTTTTGGCATTTATCGTTCTATGTCAACTGCGGGTCGATGAGTTTTTATGCGCGCGCGCATTGTGATTCAGTCGTGGGACAAAGACTGAGCCGCAGATGCGTCAAATAAGTCTTTGGTAGAATACTCATAAAATGTTATATAAGATCTAATAAATAAATATGGGAACTTTTGACTTGTTGCTTAGATTATTCATAGAAAGTTATAGTTAAATTGTTTGTAACATAAAAACAATATAGTAAATAATAGTCTGTGAATTTATGTTGGATCAGCGTCGTGCAATAATACCCAAATTCCCCCGTTACTACGAGGGGAAGTCTGTTGTTAATAGATAGTAACATGTTAAGAAAAAAATGTTTTATTAAACTATAATGTGGTAATAATATGATTAAACATTATTAAAGTATGATATTAGTTTTGATATCAATTTAGGGGAATCCGAATTTTGAGCTAGCGTTTTAGTAAGCTTGCTGTTATTCTAATAAAGGATATTTTCAGTCGTCCTAGTAATGGCGACATGATTCGCTGACCCATCACGAAAATAACTACTCATGGGATATTCCTCAAATATCCTAACATGTGAAGAAGGAGGTTGTAGCCTAGTTGTGCACTTGCAGTTCGTACTCAAACATATTAATTATATCAAACATACACTAACTTTATCCATCCATCCATGAGCCTTTCATCGTCCACTGCTGGACTTAGGCCTCCCCAAAATGGGGGTTTCACCATAACCGCCACGCTTCGCAGGTGGGTTGGCGATCGTAGTGGATGTTTTAGTACACAGGGGCACGCTGCTGCCCGGTCCCCCGGTAATCCCTTAGTCGGCTTTTACGATTCCCATAGGAAGAGACAGGATTGAGCTATTTTTGGTGCCAGCCCCACACGGCATAAGTTTATATACGATATCTCTTCTCCGATCTGTCTTTGCTTTTTTACCAACATTATTTTTATTTTGATTCAAGCTCTTGACTGCCAGTATTTTTTGGAAAACCCAATCACAATTTGTAGAAAAAGATGATTATATGTTCTGTGACCCAACTACTAAATTTAAAAAGTAAACCAATGACAGTTCTACAAAAACATTAATCATTGGTGAAGCTTTCAAAAGGCGAGATTAATCCACGTCAGGGCTGCCCCGACATTGTGTTCGCAGCGAAAGTTTACGATCCACGTTTGTAAAAGTAACATTTACGCGACTTTTATGCGTAACAGCTTATATTTTATGTATAATTGGATGATGTACCGTATTGGTATGATGTTAATACATTTATTTGAAACTAGCTTCTACCCGTAATAATATAAACGAGGCAAGTACTCGTATTATAAAAACAATCAAAACCAAGTCTTATTGACACGATCATTAAAATCCATTTAGATTGTGGATTTGGGACAAAATTGCACTAAAGAAAAAGTTCTTTTCAAAATTAGAGATAGATCCGTTTAAAAAGAGTTTCTTCCATTATAATTCAAAAATACCGGGATAAAAAATGGCACCTATATTTTTTCTTATTATTTTATTTTTAAATTTATTTTTATTTTTAAAAACACTACACCCTGCACAAAGGAATTACCCTTGTAACGCAGGAAACTTTACAAACATAGGTAGTCATAGGCACAAAGTACTTCCAGACTAAGCATAATCATTTCATCATCAAACCCAAAACACTCGGGTGGGTCTGTATTTAAACCACTCTGCTATCTTTGTATTAATAGAATTACAAAAGTTACGGCTATATGTGGTAGTGCCATCTAGAGATGTTAAAGCACAACCAAATCTGATCAACCGCTTTTGCTTCACTTAGTAAAATCAGTTGGTACACGTTTGGCGTAGCTATGATTAATTTAGAGTTACACCTGTATAATCGTAACAACATTCCAGACATATGTATATACTAAGATCCAGAGGTAAATTTCTGCAGGCATCAATTTTGTTAAAATAAACGGTATTTGAAAGTATACCAGGTAGATAGGTAGATAATGTTTAAAAAGCTGGCAACCCTTAGGTTGTTAGCAACCTAGAGGTTTTTTGTTTAGGTAACCAGAAACAGGTGTGCTATTGATTCTTTTTTTGTTCAATGTTTTCAAGAAAGTTATATAGTAGTATTTAGTATAATAGCTTTTACCCGCAATTTCATGGTGTTATAGTTTTTATATCAATCAAGTAAAGCACCCAAAAAGTATGGCATTCTGGTATCTACCACAATTATCGTCATATTTCAGTCAATTTATATGGCATCACACCTGTATTCCCTATAGAGGTAGGCAGCGGTGTATTACACACCTTTTTTTTTGTTTAAGTGGGAAAAAATGTTCCTTACCGTACGCCCCGTCGGTCGGGGCAACGAACAGGGTAGTGTGGGGCCCTCAACCACTAAAGAAACCCGCCGTATGCCGTCTCTCCGCCTTTTTTGGCGGACCACCGGAACCATATAACATTCCTTCAGTGGTCCACCGGCGGCTTACCCTTACGTGTACCCTCAACTGAGCGAGGTATCCGCATACGGTGCGTCGCACCTTTGCGGAAGGCCTTGCGTGTGGCGGACATTACCCGGTGCATCCACCCGCAGCCTAAGCTAGGGCGGCATTAGGCGCAAATATTCGAGCCTGCGCCGCCCCAGTCGCTGGCGGCGGTTCGGGTCTGCGGAAGGATCAGCCTCCCTGGCCCTCTCCGCCGCTTCCTTCTGCGAAATTACCGCCTCGCAGAAGGCAGTGACCGCAGCCCAATTCCTGTCGCTGCCAAGCATCGCTCTGACGAGGCTCGGCAGAGGTCCCCTCCTATTGCCGCGACGAGTTCTCGGCGCTGCTCGGCCCAAGCCAGGCACGACTCGAGCGTGTGCTGCGCCGTGTCCTCGTCCACGTACGACCCTGGACGCGACGACTCTCTGTGGTCTCCACAGAAGAGCCCTGTTCAGTGCGTCCAGGGACTCCGCCCACACAGGTGAACCGTACAGTGCCATCGATCGGACCACTCCCGCGTAAAGCCGTCGGCACGCATTGTTAGGTCTGCCCATCTGTCCAAGGGCGGACGCTGCGCCGACTAGCCTCGGGGACAGTTGGCGGAAGTGCTCGCGAAAGCGCCACCGCCCGTCCGTGCTGGACCAGATACTTAATCCGGGCCTGCACCCCAATGGTATATTACACACTTACGGTTTTTCAGCTATATTTAAGTGCCACGTAATAGGGGGCGAGCCTATTGCCGTCTACCGGGCACATATCCAAACTCCGGGATGCTACTGAGAATTTTTCTTTTTTTACGAAAAAGCTCAATAACACTGCCTGACCTGGGGATCGAATTCGAGACCTCATGATCAGCAGTCGCTCATACTACCTCTGCACCACCGAGGCAGTTTACACAAAACCTTAATGAGTAAGTATATTTTAACAAAAGACTGCATATAGCCAGTGTCGTCTATCATAATCCATCCATCAGCCTTTCAACGTCTACTGCTGGACATATAGCCTCCCCAAGAGTGCGCCACAACGTGTGACGTCCAAGACAGAACTTTTTTAAATAGTTTTTAACTAGTTTAAATAACAAAAATGGCGTCAAAAATATCATGAGTGTTAAAAATAGTGTTTGTTCTTTATATGTGTGTGTAGATATTATTTTACAAGTGCAATTTATAATAAATAGAGACATTTTAAGTTTGAAAAATCAGCTGTTCTTGTGAAACGAGAGTAGTACTCAACGCTTTGCTTATGAGGCGTGCAAAAATAAAAAACATTTTGTCTACAAGAAATGAAAATTGAATACTCCACGTGGCAACCTAAGGGTTGCGCGTGATTGGCGGGTGACATACTACATTTTACATCCTAAACAAATAATTTACTAAAAAAAACTGCAGAAATTTGGCTCTGGATTTTGTACTATAAGTCGTCAAATATTTAAAAACATATACCAGTTTTTAGGTCTAATTAAAAGCAATCAAACAAAATAGTTTTATCAAAACTTGTTCAGTAGTTTTTGCGTGATGTGCGACTAAACAAACAGACAACAATTCTAAAAAAAGACTTTCTTCATCGACGTCTAAATATTCTAATACAATAGGTATTGTTTTCTCAAATATCTTAAATAGACAGACATAGTTCTGTTACAGCAGTATAATGTGTGTGTAGTGATATGAAATACAATTACTTTTACGGAATCAATCGCATTTATTTATTTTTGTAGGTACTTCTTGCATTCCAGACGCCAGCCCACCCGTGACCATGAATACGATAAGGTATTCAAAACGTCGGGATATCAGACAATCAAGTAAACGCGAAGCGTTTCTTTGGACAAGTAGACCATCTTGGGATACCTACAACATTCAAAACAACGTCATCTATATAATCCATTGAACGTGATATGAGTTATATCCTTTATTCCAAATGACCCAGTTGCCAACTTCCTACGTATTATCTAACACGTGCTAAAGTACATTTATCGTGCATGTGATACTCATGCGCATATTGACACCTGGCCGGACAATTGTCACGTATATACACATTAATAGAATTCAGATGTTATAATGTTGTTTACAGAATGACCTTATCGCTGGGCTTCCGTTTACGTGTGATATTGAGTTTATCAACAGAAAAGATGACCACACATATCGTTAGATTAAGCACAAATCTTTTAAACAGCATCAGTTAATTCTTGTAAATGATTGTTACAAGTAAGGACCGATAAGAACAATTTTATATATTGCTACCCTTTGCCCACGGCTGCCTAAAGGTAGTTTTTAGGCTATATATTAGGTTCCCGATAAGTAGCGGGATAAAATAATAAAAACAAGTGTCACCACCCCATCCTTCCCCGCAGGTGTCGTACAAGGCAACTAAGAGTAGTAAGCAATTATCAGCCGTTGCATTACTGGTGGTAGGGCTGGGTACAAAGTGAGATTACTCACTTGCTATCAGGCCCGAACGGCTCGGTACCACCGTTCCTGGTTGACCAGTCATGAAGCCCGTCAGTATGTTTTGGCTGTAGCAGAAGATAGTCGTTTATTATTTCTTTGAGAAATGAAATGGTGCGCAGCGGTTTGACAATACTCTCAGTATAGTTGAGTGCATGAGCGACGGTTACCACTTACCATGAGGTAGGCAAGCTCGTCTGCCACCATAAAATTATAAAAAAAGTTAGTTAAACATTACAAATGACAGCCCTACGTCGAGTACTATAGACGTCTCGTTCGCACCTACACTGAAGGGCATGTATACCATAGCTTCCTTTAAACGCAGCAAACTTAGAATGTCGTACGTTCAACCTTGACACTAATACATATACTTGAAATAAATGTTACATTTGCACAACGTTAGAAGTCTCATATCTGGCTTAATAGCTCAATCTTCACAAACTTACTGTCGGTGCTAAGTAGAAATAATCGCTTATTGTCGGACCCGAACGGGTCAGTACCACCGTCTCTAGTGTGACTGACCGTGAAATACCTCGGTGTGTTCCAGTCCAGATCAATCGATTCGGTTATATTCTATTAGTGACATGAAATGGTGAGCAGCAGTTTTGCAGTATTCTTAGTATTCCTCAAACATGAGCGACGGTTACAACTTACAATCAGGTGGGCTGAATTGCTAGTGCTAAACGTCAGGTTCTCCAACTATAGTATTTTATTCGGTGTGTGAGAGCACCCGATAGTACTACCTTCTTAATGTCTCTCTATCACCCTGGTTCTCCAATTCCTATTTATTTTTTATCAGGATCTATAAATAAATAGTAATAAATATTCGCGGACATTTCACACAACGTCCTCTGGTCCCAAACTAAGCTTAACGCTTGTGCTATGGGTACCAGATTACGGATATAATACATAATATAACTCTTTTTGTAGCCAATCAGACGCAGTACAAATATCTGTGTTCATCTCACAAATAATTGTCCTGAATGGGAATCGAACCTACGACTGCACAGAAGTCGGTTACACAACCGATCACGCCACGATACTCGTTGAGACGAGAAAGAAGACTATAGAACGACTACCGAAGGTTATAGAAGTCAATTGAAATCACCAGAGCCAACAACGAGCTAAGCCATTCATGTTGGAGGCTGTCGTAGCAAGGATCACTTATTTTTTTTTACACACCCTGACAGCACTAAGTAATAATCCTTGTATCACGGGGGACTTTACAAAAATACAATTTTACGGACACAAAGTACACCCAGATTTAGAACAACCATTTGTGGATCATATAAAGGGTTGTTCTGTGTGGAAATCGAACCCACAACACAAGGGTGAGAGGCCACTGCGCCATTTGAGTAGTCAGCTCTTTTGCCTTACTCACTCTCATTAAAATTCCTTACAATCTTTCCACATCGGTTTTGAAAACTTCTGATCTGACTTTTATAAGGAACGTCTCCGGACTAAAAAAATATATCTGAATAAATTAAGTAGACCAATAATGGTGGCTGGTGGTAAACTGAATGGTATCAGATTTCAGCTCCAAATTATCGCTTGTCAGCAGAAGCGTAGTTTTATTTATAACTACGGTGGCAAATGCATACATGATCTACCTGACGGTATTGTGTGTGTTGTGACTACCGCAGACAGGGTACGAAGAAGTGGTTTTAGCTTACGAAGCACTCACTCGCCATACAAAACACAACAGTGATAGTTCATACAGTTTCTTCACGGCGATTTTCTATGAAATGGTGGTATTTCCCTAGTCGCACCAGCCCATTCATGCTGGTAGCAAGGCTCTCATGTTCGCTTCATCCAGCCGTATACCAGTCAGTCTAATCTTCATTGTGAAAGGCCGATTTTATTCCTGATCTTCTCGAGATCTTCCTTCCATTATTCATATTACCTTTACTTAAATCCTTGAAATATGAATTTCTCAATAGAACATGAATATTATATAGTTTCTGGGTCATCGCCCACATTGTGAGTACTTGGATTATGATAACTGGTTTGTATTAAGTTGTTGTAATTATTTTGAAACGGATATTTAGAGGAAATCGTCTTCTTCTTGGAGCCTTGCTTATCCCAGCATGAACGGGCCGGCTCGATCGGGGAAGTACCAGCCCAGATAGTCAGGATTGACAATCTTGGTAGACACAACGAAAACTTGAACCTTGAGTATAAAAGGAATAGTGTAGAAAGTGGGGTCTTATTCAACAAGTTGAAAAAGCCCAAAACAAGTTGCTGCATGTCATGGGCAGAATAGTGATACTATCAATCCAGATTTAGTTATCTTCAATTTAATCCGCAAACTGTGTCTGTTTAGTAGTAAATATGTATTGTATATAGGTGGCATACCGTATTTTATTTCAAGGTAATAAATTTAAAAAAAAACCTTAAGCGAGCTAGTGTTTGTATTGTAGCATTAATTAAAAACTAACGCTCTCCCTCTCTATTGTTGCAATAATTATCACTAAACATTCCTGAAAATAACTCGCCATCAAAGCAAGGAACGGCCAGGCTAAATAATTTCTGTTAATCAAATTTCATGGGCAGCTAAAGTTTTGGAGGAAATTCCTGAATGCGAATAGGGTAGGTGAATTTCCTAATACATATTTTTAGTTGAAACTCTGAGCCAGCAAAATTGTGAACTATGCGAATTTTCCCGCTCAAATTTCAGCGGTCGTTTACCGTACCGCAATAACACAGGGTGTTTTGGTGCACCGGTCCTATGGGAGTCACGATTTCTTCAATGGTGCGCGTTTATGGTCCTGGCTTTGCGTATATTTGACGTAATAGTTCCTGAATTCAAACGAGTGTATTACAACAAGGACCCCACACAGTTAGGGCAAATATTATGATAGCATTTTTTTGTAGACATGCAATATGCTTTTTTACTGTGAAGTATTTTTAGGCTCGTTTGATTTGGAAGTAAACCTTTAAACTTAATTATGTATGTATTTCCCTATTTTTTATACTAACGCTTACAGGTTTATTAGTAAATATTGTGTTTGAGTAAATTAGTAAAAGTAATTATATTAAAATAATCCTTTCAAATGATTATAAAGCTGTAACAAAACTATGTAAAATATTGAAAATATTACAGAAAAAAATTACCTTATATATTTAGATGTCTCTGAACACAAAGCTTTTTTAGAATTTCTGTCTGTTTGTTTATTTACACATCACGCAAAAACTACACGACGGGTTTAGATGTTTTTAATGTGAAATATCTAATGCGGAGGGTGGGTAAAATCGGCTGTTAGCGTGGCGACGCTTTTATTTTACTTGTCCCGTTCAAATCTTGCAAGTTAAATTTGACACACTTCCCGGTTTCCGATTGAGCTAAAATGTTACACGGATGTGTATATCACCAGACAATGCAATATTATGATAACATGGAGCTGATCTGGTGATGGAGCTGGAAGGTAGACATAGGAACTCTATAATGAAACGGCGCAACCCCATAGAGATTGGGCTCGTACGATTCGTCTTGCCGAGTACTTTGTGTTTAGATGGTATCCAGGGGCTGATGATGAAGCTGGAAGGTGGCCACAGGAACTCCGTTATAAAGCGACCTAACTTCATCGAGTTTGGGCTCGTATGATTTGTCTTGACGAGGACTTTGTCTCTAGATGGTATCCAGGGTCTGACGATGGAGCTGGAAGGTGGCCACAGTAACTTTGTAATGAAACGACGCAACCCTATCGAGTTTATACTCGTTTGATACGTCTTGAGGAGTACTTTGTTAATTTTATTTCTACAAAACAATTTCGATGTTTTCACATCTGCTAAAAAAACTAGACGTCCCGCGACGTCTAGTTTTTTTTGTTTGATAACTCTTAATTATTAGACTTCACTACTATACCAGGAGCTTACCATACTGTGATGGATCCGCCGGCAAAGGCTAGTAATATTATAAATATCAAAAGTGCGTTTGTTTAATACGTCTTCATGCCTTAACTACTGTATCGATCATTATAAAATTTAGCATACGTAAAGTCCAGAACCCGTGAACGGATGGTGGAGGCTTTTCCCAGAAAAAAATATGGTTCTTATGGGATTGCAATTTTGCAAATAATATAAGTGTGGTGACGGACTAAGACTACAAGTTTCACCACCCCATTATTTCCTCCGGGTGGTGTATGAGGCGACTAAGGGAAGTAAGCAATTATCATCCATTTCATGACTGGTGGTAGGGCTGGGTACCAAGTGGGAGTACTCACTTGGTACTATCGGGCCCGAGAGGGTTGGTACCACCATCTATATGAACGGCCATGAAGCGTATGAGAGTGTTCTGGTTGTAGCAAGAGATATAATTCGTCCATTTCATATAAGTTAACAGAAATGGTGAGCAGCGGCTTGACAGTACTCTCTGTATAGTTGACTCTATGAGCGATGGTTACCATTTACCATCAGATGAAAAAAAAACGAAAATAACAGTATGAGCAGGATTTTTTAATACATGTTAATTAGAAAAAAATGCTTCACATATTCCAGGCGTCCCATGACGACATTTAAATAATTAGTCATTTTTAATGACTGTAATTGAAATATAGTCAGAAGTACAATATTATAATCGTACAATGTAAAAGCACCCTTCTTTAATATGCATCATACTTTAACATATAGCGGAACGCTTAACCCCCAGTTATGTTTCAATTAAACTGAAATGAGCAAACTGTGACGTTTTGTAAAAAAAAAAGACAATGTTAAAGTTACCAACAGTGATTACACTGGAAAGTCATGTTAAAATGAAGTTAAATTAAGTTGCTAGTTTTTAATTAATTGTTCACTGAATACTGTTTCTGTAACCGACGTTTACTTAATGCTTTTTCATTTTTGTTCTTATAATGCTGTTGTTTTGTAAATTAATTTCATAATAGCAGCTTACATATTTATTACGTTGAAAACATAGTTTTTATTACGAAATAAAACTACGCTTGAGGAATCTATCGCGTTTACTAGATTTTGTTTCGAATACTTTACAACGTTTATGGTCACGGGTGGACTAAGATATTGGATGTACAGTAGTTTATCAACCATTGGACTTACAAGATAGTTTCAATTCATAATGTGAAACTACTAGAGAGTTTTTAATTATATTTGTAACTAAATTATAATGAAATATTACAATTTTATTAAGCTGTTTGGGTTTTAAATGTTACAAATATTATTAATGTGAATGTTTGATTCTTTAGATAAAAACTCTATTTTTAAACTACTTTATATGGGATGATAACTGCTTACTTTACCACACGAACCTAAGTGAAATATCAACACGATTTACATCTTCTTTGCGTTAAAAATAAAGTCATCCAGGTCCAGGTCTTTCTTTTTTGCACCACCGAAGGAATGTAACACAGTTCCAGTGGCTCGCCAATAAAGGCGGAGAGACGGCACACGGCGGGTTTCACACTACCCTGTTCGTTGGCTCGAACGACGGGGTGCGCGGTTAGGAACATTTTTTCCCGCCATAACAAAAAAAAAGTGTTTTTTGCGATTTGCAATTGCTTTAAAACTATGCAATGGATTTTAAAAATGTTTTGCTGCCGTTTAATATTTTTTTCAAAGAAAAAAATACACCTTTAATATAATTTTTGAACAGAAATTTTAGTTCAGCTCCAATAAAAAAATATTAGTGACGCATACTAGCTACCTTATAATGAGAGATATAACAGTGTATTACAGAGTCAAAGCTCTTCTTAACAAATCCAATAGCTTATGTTCATTAAATAAATTAAAAACAAGTATATTTCACCAGTGCGAAGCAACCATGGGTCGCTAATATATTTCTATCTTACATTATATATATATGGGCCGTGTGGGGCTGGCTTTAGATTTGTCCAACCCCTCTCCATCCATGGGAGTCGCAAGAGCCGACTGAGGGAATAGCGGGGGAGTGGGCAGCAGCACTCCTTCGAGTATTAACAACATCCACTGCGATCGCCAACCCGCCTGCCAAGCGTGGCGATTACGGCACTATCCCCCATTCTTGGGGAGGCCTATGTCCAGCAGTGGACGATAAAAGGCTGATGGATGGATGGATTATATTATATATATATATATAAAAGAATAATTGACTGGCTGACTGGCTGATCGTGAAAACTTACATTATGGTTTTCTTAGATGACACTGAGCACTAAAGCCCTCGTCACACAGAGGCGGGAGCCGCGGGAAAGCGATCGCGATCCGGGACGCGATTTTTTTGTAATATTCGAATTTGTATGCAACCTGTCACGTAGGAACGCGCCCGTTGCCTCTGTGTGACGAGGCCTTAAGAAAGGCTTTCACGCAAACCCAATCAAAAATGGATTTTCCAATCCAAAATGGATCTATCACTATGATGCGGGCGAACACGCTTGTCTACAATAAAAGCATTTTGTCCGTGTGGTAACGGACTAAGAATACAAGTGTCACTACCCCACTCTTTCGCACGGGTGTCGTATGAGGCGACTAAGGGAAATAAGCAATTATCATCCACTGTATGACTGGTGGTAG
This sequence comes from Leucoma salicis, assembly GCA_948253155.1. Taxonomy (NCBI): domain Eukaryota; kingdom Metazoa; phylum Arthropoda; class Insecta; order Lepidoptera; family Erebidae; genus Leucoma; species Leucoma salicis. The sequence goes on along the minus strand of OX411820.1, from coordinate 1,569,184 downwards.
GGCTGGGTACCAAGTGGGAGTACTCACTTGGTATCGGGCCCGAGCGGGTTGGTACCACCATCGTCTGTGTGACCGGCCATGAAGCACATCGATGCGTTTTGGCTGTAGCAGGAGATAGCTGTTTATTCTTTCATTTCGTATCTGTGAAATAAAATGATGAGCAGCGTCTTGACAATACTCTTGGTATAGTTGAGTTCATGAGCGAAGGTTACCATTTACCATCAAATGGGACGTGGCTTATTTGCCACTATATGCAATAGAAAAAAAAGCATGCAATAGAAAAAAAAAGTATAAAAAAAGTAATAGAAACAAAAAGCAAAATACTTTGGAAAATCCAAAAGTGCACGCCTCATAATCGTCATTTTTCACAATAAAATTGATTATTTGACAAGTAACTAATAATGTATTGGTCTTACTAAGCAGGTTTCAATAAATCACATAGATAGCGCTAATTTCAAAAAGTATAAATGTGGTTATATACGCCATCTAGCGCTAATTTTAAGAAGTACTGCTAAATTGGTCTTTAGAAATATTTAGATATTTTTATATATATTTTTTAGCATTTGACATGCTTAGCACTATACATTAAACACAAAGTGAAAAATGTGAAATCGAAAATAACAGTCAGGAGCAGGATTTGAACCTGCATCTTCTGGATACCGTCCAGAAAGGCTGCAATCAGGCTGAATTGGTAAAGCATCTGGACGGTATCCAGAAGATGCAGGTTCAAATCCTGCTCCTGACTGTTATTTTCGATTTTACATTTTTCACTTTGTGTTTAATGGTCTTTAGAAGTAGTTCTCACGAAATAAGGTATAGCGCTGGTTTTAGTGTCGAGTCGAGAGTAAATATTCACTATTTTTTTGTTTATTTAATAACAATTAAACCACATCGAATCAGACCGTGAAAAGTTATAGGGCTCTATTCGTAATTATACTTCAGTATAATTACGAATAGAGCCCTATAACGCTTCAGCCCTATTTCGCTTATAGCGCTTCAGCGTAAGAAAAAAAAAAAAGACTCGATTAGTAAAGTATTTTGGTCGTTATCGTGTTAACATACATTCTTCGAGCATACCTACAACACACGGACGTCCAAGACATAACTTTTTTAAACAGTTTTTTAACAAGTTTTAATAACAAAAATGGCATCAAAAATATCATGATTGTTAAAAATAGTGTTTTTTCTTGATATGTGTATGTACCTACATATTATTTTAGAAGTGCAATATAAATATGATAAATAGAGACATTTTAAGTTTAAGAAATCAGTTGTGTTGTGTGAAGCGAGAGTAGTACCCACCTCAACGCTTCGCTTATGAAGCGTGCAATATACCTATATAAAATCTGGGCGAAAATGAAAATATATAAAATCAGAAGAAACTACTTTTCATCACTACAAACTTATCAATGAAGTTATCGAAGAATACATAAAGTGTCTTTCTTTCTTTTGCATGAAACTTTGTACCGTAGCAGTTTTCCTCGGACAACGTACCACAGACTTTTACCTTGGAAATATATTTTAGAACGTTCAAACGACCACACGTGGTACTTTATAGTTCATTAGTGAACTGTGTTTTAAATATTATCTTGATACTAACTTATACTACTTCTGATCCGGGCTTCATCGCCCTGGACTTTGGTACTGAGTGAAATGAAAAATTTGTGTAATTAAACATTTTTACGGTGGAAATTTTAATTCTGTAATCATAGAAATATTGAAAAATATTAAATTTAAATAAAAAAATGACTAAATTACCTCCAGAATCTACCATCAGATCATCACCATGTGTAGTACTTACATCGTGTTAAACAAAAACGAATTACCCAACTGGCACGCAAAAATTAAGGTGAAATGAAAAGTATAGACACAAAAAAAGATAAACTGCCAAAATCCTACATTTATATAAGAAGTAAATTATTTAGGACGGTAGCACCATCTAGGTATAAAATTAAGAATTTTAAAATAAATTATTAAAATTAATTCATATATTTTTATCCAAACCATTTCTATAGCTCTTCTTCTCAGTCAGTCCCTCATATCTGAGGATCGTGATGCTGATCATCAGGGCTGCATCTGGAGTGGATGATCTGATAGCTCTACATTCCTCTTAAAGTGAGAGAAATCTAGGCAGTGGTCTACACGCAGACCCAGTGCGGTTTGGCAAACTTCACTTATAATTTACTGAGAAAACATTTATTTTGTATGAATCCAGGTTTTTCATGTAAACATACAAACACTCTGTCTATATTATTTGTAATACTAGACAGCTACATTTTAAAAATGGCTGTACTCCGCCATTTTAGAGTCATATTTTCAAAAGTAAGAGAACGACGCGTTAAGTAAGAGTCTTAATTTTCTGTAGTTTTCGTCTAATCTATGTGGATATTGCTTCGTTGGCATCTGAGTTAGTTAGTAAAAGAATCAGGGTTGACGCACAAGAAATAAACCAATTCTTTTTTATCAACTTTTGTGTACAGGTCTCGCACCAGGAGATTACGGCCATATTCCACTACGACTTGATGACAGGAGTTTGCAGTCTTCCCAAACCCTTGGAAAAATCACAGAAGGAAGCAATCATGTATACCTTTTTTTTTGTTAAGGTTGTCGTTCGGGGCAACGAACAGGGTAGTGTCGGGCCTTCACCCACTAAAGAAACCCGTCGTGTGCTGTCTCTCCATTATTGGCGGGCCACTGGAACTATGTTACATTCCTTCGGTGGTCCGCCGGCGGCTTACCCTTTTGGGTACCCTCTGCTGAGCAGCGCATCCCATGATGAGCACACGGAGCGTCGCACCCTCGCGGGAGGCCTTGCGGGTGTCAGACGTTCCCCGGTACATACACCCGCAGCCTCAGCTAAGGCGGCTTGAGGCGCAAGTACTCGCGCCTGCGCCGCCCCAGTCGCTAGCGGCGGTTTGGGTCAGCGGAAGAATCCTCCTCCCTGGCCCTCTCCGCCGCTTCCTTCCGTGAAATAACCTCGTCGCAGAAGGTGGCGACCGCGGCCCAATTACTGTAGCTGCCAAGCATCGCTCTGACGACGCTCGGTAGCGAGAGGTCCCCCCTATTGCCGCGACAAGTTCACGGCGCAGCTCGGCCCCAGCGGGCACGACTCGAGCGTGTGCTGCACCGTGTCCTCGTCGCAGCCGCAATGGTGACAGCCCGGCGTCGCATCCCACCTTGCGACAATGTGCAGATATCTGGCGAAGCAACCTTGCCCCGATAGCACCTGCGCCAGCCGGAAGGTAAGGACTCCGTGCCGTTGCCCTGTCCACTCTTCCAGCACCGGCTAGAGCGCCCCTACGGTCCGAAGACCGGCCCGGGGTGCCTCCAGCTGCACCCTCCAGTTGGCCCCCACGCTGGGTGGGGGACGTCTACCCTCCTCCCACTCTTGCGACGCCCGCTGATACACCTCCACCTCCAAGTCCCACGGAGGGGTTCCGGCCAGCGCGCAGGCCGCCTCCGTCGACACCGCGCGGTATCCACGTATGAGCCTGGACGCGACGACTCTCTGTGGCCTCCACAGAAGAACCCAGTCCAGTGCGTCCAGGGACTCCGCCCACATGGGTGCGCCGTACAGCGTCATTGATCGGACCACCCCCGCGTAAAGCCGTCGGCACGCATTTTTTTTTTCTATAAAAAAAGATACTTAATCTGGGCCTGCACCCCAATTTGGACCCCGTCCACCGTGATCAAGGCGCCAGCAGGTGGCCGACGTCGATGCCCATGGAAAAGCAGGGCCTCCGACTTGTCCAGGGCCACCTTGAAACCCAGCGCCCCGATCCTTCTGACCACCTCCGAGGTCCCTAAGGTGCCCAGGAACGCCGCTTCCTCGAAGTTTCCACCCCGGGCCACGACCGGCGTGTCATCCGCATAACACATAACCGCAAGCGCGGGGGGGAGCCGACAGCGTAGCACCCAGTCGTAACCGATATCCCACAGGAGCAGCCCTAGAACCGAAACTTGTGGGACACCGCACGACATGGGTCTCCTCACAACGTCTCCTATGCGGCTCTCATAGAGAACGCTGCGGCCCTCAAGATAGTCTGCCACTAGCCGCCTCAGGTATGCAGGCACCCCGTGATACCGGAGCACCTCCCTGACGCAGCTGAATGGCAGACTGTTGAAAGCGTTGGTGATGTCAAGTGACACCGCCAACAGCACTCCACCGCCGGTGACGACCGCCGCAGCCGCGGCCCTCAGGCGCATAATCGCGCCGACCGTCGAACGACCAGCTCGAAAACTAAACTGGGCGTCCGACAAGTTGGGTCTGACGTCAGGCATATATATGTATACCCTTACATGGTTTTCCTCTTTAAGTCAAGAGACTTTACAAACATATAAATAATCTCGAAAAATCGAACCAAATAGAATGTGGTTTAGGAAGTCTCATCGATTGGGGATCGAAGTCAATATTTTTGCGTTTGGCAGTCCTTGATATTACCACTAGCCTATCTTACAAAACCGAAATGATAAATTCCGTTGAATTTTTTTCTGTCGCGTGATAGCCCTAATACGAGTTCGTTCTAGCTATATAAAACCTTGTAGGTACTGTTGACAAAAAATATTGAAACATGGACTAAAATTTTTTTTTCTGTTACGAATGCTAAAAACAAATCTCTTCATGTAAACTGGGAGTTTTTTTGCGGATTTTCCTTCGGTAAATTCTAGTGTTGTTTTATATATAGACAGCTTGGTACTACGCCGTTAGGTTGAGAATGGAGATGGTATGTTTTTTAAATAATTGGCTTGTACAAGCAACGTCTTTAAGAAAGTATTGTTTTTTTTAAAGCTGTTCTATACCCTTAGAGACTTTTTACCCGATACTCCAACCCGAAAATGAGTGAGTACCTACTCCCATTTGGTCCTGCTAGGTGATAACCGTGTATTAGCCCCTTCGTATAACACCCGCGAGAAAGAATGGGGTGGTGACACTTGATTTCTTATAATGATGATGATTTTTTAAAGTTAGGAAATTCATATCTTTTTAAAGTACAAATTGAAACTCTTTTTAAAGAAAAAGAGATTTTTAGTAGGGGCGGGAATCGAACCACGCATCTTTTCCAATCCGGGGAAGTGCTCTAAGCCACTGAGCTACCCTACTGACCTTCCGATCATCCCAAATTCTTAATCACATTTGTCTTACGACTAAAAAAGTAGCGGTCTTAAAAAGTAGCGGAGTATGTCAATTGCTAAAAGAAATAGATCTAAAATTCATATCTTTTTGTTTTAATATGTATTTATATATATCAGAACATTAAAACACTATTCTAGTGGTAGAATCTTGCTTATCCCAGCATGAATATGCAAGATCGATCAGGGTAGTAGTAGGTACCACCTCTCACAATAAATCAGCGTGAAACAACGGTAGATACTCCTACCATTGTTTTTCGTATGGTAAGTGAGAGCGCCGGAGGCCTAAATCCCCTTTCTATCCTCTCCTTATTATCCCACCTATCTCCTCTTTAATATCCGTCTTATCCACCTCCTATCCCTTTCCTTGGACATGGCGACGCGCGAGTGATGCCTGACATAGTGTATAAATCATCTCTATACATTTTGTAATGTTATGGTCTTCTTCACGGTCATTTTTGTAACTAATATTGACATAGATTGAACCTTGGACAGTGCGTTACTCAAGTGCTTAGCTCACACTCGTAAATGACACGTATTCGATACCTTTTGAAGATCATTTGCTGTCAAGAATATTTATCAGTCTTAAGATGAGTGATGTAGATGGCGATCTCCTGTGGCAATTCTTGTATTTGATCGAAATTATCACTGTAGAAGTTACAAGTAACTTAAAAAGAACCTGTTTTTTTTATTATGGTAAACTTAGATAAGAACTGCGATACAGCGGTATCGAGTTCGACTCCCAGTCTGAAGACACGACTTTCCAAGTTATAACCTTTTGCCGTTTCAATTTTTTTCAGTATCAGGTGTGTGTTTATTTACAAACTAAATTCTGCCATCAGTTATGGCTATGTAAAAATACATCAGTTGTGGGCACATCAATTTGATGGTTATGTAAAAAAATATATCAGTTGTGGGTAAATCAATCATGGCTATGTAAATATACCTAGCCCACGGGATCCATTCATTTTTCTGGGATTAAAACTATGTTCTTTTTTGGGCTCCAGACTATAGGTATGTATGCAAAATTTTCTCGGTGATTAGTCTAAAACAATCATTGTTAGTTACAGAGTGAAAGCGTAACAAACACACTCACTTTCACATTAATAATAATATTACATAGCATCACGCTTGTATTTCCAAAAAAAATTTTATTTTTCGAAGGGGTATGCAGAGGTGTATTACACACCCACGATTCGCCAGCTATGTTAAAGTCCCACGTAATAGGGGCCGAACCTATTGCCGTTTACCGGGCACATTTCCAAGCTCCGGACTGCTACTGAGAATTTTTCTTTTTATGAAAAACCTCAATAACATTGCCTGACCCGGGGATTTAACCCGAGGCCTCATGATTTGGTAATATTGTAAGGATTATTTCTGCTCAGTAAAGAGAAACTTATAGACCCTACATGCCTTAAAGATTTTCTCAAAGGCTAGTGAAATCTGCCAGCCCGTACTAGGCCCGCATGGTTGACTAACCTGGATCCCTCTCACTCTGCAAGGAGATCCGTGCTCAAGTACAGTAATAATACTTAAAAGAATACTTGAATTAATTAAAAATTCAATAGAATACAAACGTAAGTATCCTAATTAAAAAAGCGGCGCGTTCATCCGTGACTAGACTAATTAAACATCACTCGAGTTGACTCAACATTATCTACTCGAGTTGTCTCGACATTACTCAAGTTTACTCAACAAGTACACAGCTCAACATTATCCTACAGGCTTATATTCTACTTCTCTTGAGTACATTACAAAATGCTTTTTGTTTTTATTTTGAGATATTCTTTTCATTGGGGCCTTATCACACTGACAATTTACGAGCGTGAAGCGGGCTCACCACGAGTTTGTAGCAAGCGTACAGCGTACACGCCGCGTTTGTGCATTGTTTTTACCGCGTCAAAATGGTATCAAAAATATAAATCCAAATGGCATATTTTTATTAAATAAATTTCACGGACATTTCACACAACATCCTCTGGTCCCAAACTAAACTTAACGCTTGTGCTATGGATACGGATATAATATATTAGTTTTTTTTTTGTTAATACTTACATATAATAGATAGAAAATACCCAGACACAGTACAAATATCTGTGTTCATTACAAAAAAAATTGTCCTGAGTGGGAATCGAACCCGACCGCCTCGCGCACCTTGAAAATCGCTAGTGTGATAATGCCCATAGATTTTATATAAACTGAACTGACACATCTACTATTATTATATGTACTCGTATAAATGCATATTCGTAAACACGTATACAAGAATGCTTGGCGGTATCGTTTCGAGACGTTCTGTGAGGACAGAACACTTTCCGACCACAATAAAAATATGTAAATTGAGGCAGCGCCGCGGAAGCCATTTCGCTTAATTGCGATCCCACCAACGCCGGTTTATATATTAAAATCACGCGACAGCCCTAATGAGAACGACTGTACTATACAACGCAAGCTCGTTTGTATTAAGAAGTAGAATTAGGGATGGCACTTGATCTACTGTTTACGGAAATACTAGATTATTTTTATGGTAGGTAAGTGGTAGACGCTGCTCATGGACTTAGTAATACAAGGACGGACATTGATAAACTGACTACACTCACTTTAGACATAATATATGGCTTAGATCTATACGGGGTGCACTTAAAATCTTCCGCAATATAGTGTGTATAGTACATTTTGTCGCCTTGTGCACTCACTAAACGAACAACCGTGCACTGGGTTTTTAGTATATTTGTATCACAGGGCAGTTTGTGACGGCTCTTATTGCGATATTATCATAATGATATTATCTATAAAGCACAAGCAGGTGTCGAACATGCGTCCCATCGAATCCGGAGAAGTACTCTAGACCGCTAAGCTGGACGACTGCTTATAGCTTGTAGTAAAGTTCCCTTTTTCCACTTTCACAAATTATTTTCTTTAAAGTAGCTGAGCATGTCAAGTGTTAAAATACAGATCAAAATATTATCTTTTTTTTGTGGGCAAAAATATCCCTACCGATACCTAGCTGCCAGGGGAGACAGCGGGTTAGTGTGGGACTCTCAGTCACTCAAAACCCACCGCGCTCAGGGCGTGCGGTGGGTTTTTACACCACACCCACCCGTACTCGGCGGACCATTGGCCCGCGCGACAGACTACGTGTAGGAATGCTTAGTACTATTTTATAAGTACTTTACGAAACAAAAATCCCTTTAAACTTTAAATTATTTCATAGCAATCAGCCGTGCCGTTTGAACACATAGAATAAAAGAAAAAAACAAAGGTCCTGTTAATCCAGCAAATAAAAAAATTACTCACATATGATTCGTTCAATGTCAATAAAAAATCCATTTACCATGCCTCGTGGGTATGTGGAAGTGCCAATTTGTGAAAACCTAGAGTGGAACTGGACTCTTTAAATTTACTCTAGAATTTTGTAACAACGGAAGGTCTAGCTAAAATGGTCACATCTCGTTTACATTATGCCCATACGATGTTTGAACGGTCCGCGAGTGCATATCCGGAGGCGATGCAGTCCAGTTGATTTTTTTGTTTCTATTTTCATGCTCGGGTCCGTTGCCGTTAATCAATACTTTGTACAGTGAAAATAAAAAATGTGTATTGTTTTATACACGGATAAAATTTTTGATCCGGATCTGCGTCCGGTTATAGCAATAGTAAAAGGGTGCATCAAATCGGTCGTGTACGTTATTTAATATTCGCTACTCACAGTGCTGGTTGGAGGCCCAGACACTGGTGCTTAGTTTAGTAGCCTTTTTTGAATTATGTAATAAAATTGAAACCTTTGAGGAGGGTCTAAAAGCTTAGCGGCTGAAGCGTCTTACCTGGTAAAGGATAAGACGTTTCGAATACTGCTCATAAAATTTAATAATCTTATCCCATAAAAAAATCTTCTAACTAGTAACATTGTTATTTAGTATATTTATCAACCAGTGATTATACACATTACCACTGAATTAATGTCAAACAGTTCCAGTGTTCCATAATGGTAGGCTATTTTAGTAGGCAAGGGCTCCACAATAACCTGGTCGCTGCCCCAAACGACGGGGTTTAAGGTTAGAAAAGTTCTTATTCGCTTCAACAAAAAAAAAATTGTATCTTGATACGGCAAAAGTCAGGCCAAATTGTTCGATGTATCGACAACCCTTGAGGAAGAAAACTTCTCGAGTTGGAACCACGTATCGGACGGCACAGCGTAGGATGACCTTCCACCAACCAGTGTGAAAAGACACGACCCCAAAATATTTTTTATTCATTACCCTACTAGGTAACAATTTACTGTATATTTACAAACATACAACTATAAACACAAAGTACACCCAGATGCAGAACAACCATTTGTGGATCACACAAGTAATTGTCCTGAGTTGGAATCGAACTCCAGCTCGGAACCCACGGCATGGAAGACCAGTATCTAATCCACTACTGCAGTTATTTGATAGGACGTATACGGATTGTGTGAAGGAAAAGGAGTAAATACGTTATTTATCAGGTTTTACATGAGGTTGGCCTGTATGTTGTCTATATAGGTTTATTACGAAATCTTTGAAGGTGATTTTCACCCACTTGAAAACGTCGGATTAAATTACACACTTATCAAGCCCGATACTATCGTCATATTTTTTTGTTAAGGCGGGAAAAATGTTTCTAACCGCACACCCCGTCGTTCGGGGCAATGAACAGGGTAGTGTGGGGCCCTCACCCACTAAAGAAACACGCCGTGTTCCGTCTCTCTATATTACATTCCTTCAATCGTATTACCTACGATAAAAAGACGAAGGGTCTATTAAACAGAAGAACTCAAACTCAACAAACTACTCAACTCCTCGAGGTCGGACAAATCTTTTTTGTGAAGCGCCGCTGACATTGCGCTATGCACACTCAACATCATAGCTAGTGAGTTGGACCTATACTGTAGCTCTCTGAGTGACTTAAAAAAAATGCATTGTTTGTAATCCGTTACAAAATGTAAATAACGTAATTTAGGTAAATTATAACTTTCGATGCTGTTTTGAGACTTAAAACGGAGAAAATAAATAATAGTTGAAAAAACTAATAAAACACGCTGAAACATCTCATTGAACATTTTGATCTATATTTTAGCACTTGACATATTCAGTTCTTAACTCTTAAGGTACAATTTATAATTTGTGAATAAGGAAAAAGAGTATTTTAGTACGAGCGGGGATCGAACCTGCGTGAAACTGGAAAAATGAACCTCCTTTCGGGAAGTGCTCTAATCCACTGAGCTATCGCACTATTTCTAGAAATACCGAATTTCCTCATCACATTTGTCTAGCCAACTAATCAGCAAATGTTATATTGCACGAGTATGTGCGCTAATATAAGTGTGCTCTCTTTTCTCTCACTCTCTAAGTCTGGTAGGATGGCTTTCCGATTCCTAAATGAAGTAATTTTTTGTTATACTAGGTGGGTGGCAAACAGGCATACGGCCTACCTGATGGTAAGTGGTTATCGTATTCTATAGACGCTAGCAACTCCAGATGCATTAGTCACGCGTTGCCGTCTCCAAGGACAGGAGGTTGATAGGAAGTATATTAACGAGAGGATAGCTAGGATACTAAAGAGAGACCACTGAAGTAATCCAACACAGCACCAGTGGTCCGTACAAGCGGAGAGACGGCACACGGCGGATTTCTTTAGTAGGTGAAGGCCCCACACTACCGTGATCGTAGCCCCGAACGTGCGGTTAAGCACATTTTTTCTGCCTAAACAAGAAAAAAAGAGAATAAGGCCTCTGACGCTCTCACTCACCATACGGAAGACAATGGTAGAAGTGGGTACCGATCGAGCCGGCCCATTCATGCTGGGATAAGCAAGGCTCGATCTCTTATTTTTAGGTATTTCTTGGGTACGACGATTTAATTACTATAGTATTTAGATAAAGATATCTAGTTCATTTTGCACATCGGCAATAGTAAATACAAAGACAAACTAAACATGAACTAAATTGATAATTGGTTAATGGACACTTGTATCTTCGATTGGAGGAATCATGATTATTGTTACAATTGGGGAACAGATGATACAACGACGGCAATAGCTTTTCATGTGTTAGTTTATTCTAAAATTTATTATCTATATTATTTAGTTCATGGCTGAGCAATGACTGCGCGATAAGGACATTGATTGTGACTATAGTAAACGTTTAACCGCACATACTTTATATTTTTATTGCTTTATAAGTTGGCGGTTGAGTTAGTGGTTAGTACTTACTGATAAGTACTAAGAAGACTTTTATAGCTAACCTATTATGTTCTATAGAGCGTCATTTTAGTCATCGCGGCCAGTATATTGCACGAATGTGTGCGCAAACACACAAGTGCACTGTCTGTTACCTCACTCTCATAGTCCTCTGGAATGGAGTTCCAACGCGACCGGAAAGCGGCCAGGGGCAGGACCGGTGGTCTGCCAATACAAACGGAGAGACCGCACACGGCGGGTTTATTTAGTGGGTGAGGGCCCCACACTACCCTGTTCGTTGCCCCGAACTACGGGTGTCTTTATGTGCTTACCGTGGCACAGGTAAACCACCGTTAACTTCCTAACTCCGAGCTACTATTGAGAATTTCATCCATCCATCCTTCCATCAGCCTTTCATCGTCCACTGGACATAGGCCTCCCCAAAATGGGGGTTTTACCATAATCGCCACGCTTGGCAGGCGGGTTGGCGATCACAGTGGATGTTTTTAGTACACAGGGGAACGCTGCTGCCCGGTCCCCCAGTAATTCCTTAGTCGGCTTTTACGACTCCCATAGGAAGAGACGGGGTGAAGCTATTCTTGGAGCCGGTCCCACACGGCACATTGAGATTTTATTGACGGTTAAACCCTATAACTTTTTGCTGGCCTGACCTGAGAATCGAACCCGAGACCTCGTGATCCGCAGTCGCATACAATGCCACTGGAACTCCGATAATGTATTGAGAAAGAAGCAGACCTACTAACTATTATAAAGTTGTAATAGTGCTACGTCTGTACATTTAAGATACTTGAGAATAAATGAATAAAAACAAAAAAAAATATAATATATTTTTTTTCTCCCATCACTCAAAAAATATTAAACGGATTTTGATGAAACTTTTTGTTTGATAGCTCTTGAGTAGACTTAGGAGCTGGTGTACGTTTTAACCCGCAACTATGTTGGGAACTTGAAATATTGGTACCTTTTTTAAACCCCCCGCGTGCAGTCACTCCACCTAGCGGACCACTGAAACTGTCTGACATTACATCAGTGGACATAAAAAAAAGCTTTTGACTGTGACGGAGCCATAAAGGAGTTCCTTGTGTGGAAAAATAAGTTAAATTAAATTCTATCGTAGCTGAGTTTTTTAAAAAAAGTATGGTTACTGTAACTTGTTATCAAATACGCACATGCAGTGAATGACCTGATACTCAATATTATTTAATAACTTTATCATCTTAAATTTCATCATCAACATCATCCCATCATTATTCCGGTTGTGTCACAAGCTGTCGCTTAGCCGCCCGTAGTACACTTTCTTACACTTCTTGTAAGTCTATCAATCATCAGTTCTTGGGTCTACCCTTGTGCTTAGGCGTGGCAGAAACGTCATAGTCTTAACTAAATATATATAAAATATTGTAAATGGAAGGATTAAACAGTGGCTATTTGAACAACAACCTCAGTCAATTAAAATAACGTGTGAAAATGTGAAATCGAAAATAACAATCACGAGCAGGATTAGAACCTGCATCTTCTGGAATAATAATAATAAAATCAATATATTTTCTCATCACAAAGCTTTGTAAAAACTTATACTTAGCTCAAGGGTGGAAACATGTCGTGTCGTGGAAACGTGCAGGGTTCGGTTCTTGGGCCGCTCCTGTGGGACATCGGCTACGACTGGGTCCTCCGTGGCAGGCTCCCCCCCGGGCTGGGCGTAATTTGCTACGCAGACGATACGCTCGTCACAGCCCGGGGCGGGACCCTCGAGGAGGCGGCAACGCTGGCCGCCTCAGGTACCGCGGAAGTGCTCAGGTGGATCGAGGCGCTGGGGCTTAGGGTGACCCTTGAAAAGTCGGAGGCCCTACTCTTCCATGGGCGCCGACGTGGCCCACCCGCCAGCGCCTCGATAACGGTCAATAGTGTGGGACTTCCGATCCAGGCCCACATTAAATATTTGGGTTGGTTTTGGATGGACGGTGGCACTTTGACGAGCACTTCCGCCGTCTTGCGCCAAAGCTCGTCAGCACGGCGTCCGCCCTCGGGCGACTGATGCCGAATTTGGGTGGACTGAGTCTCGCGTGCCGACGACTCTACGCGGGGGTAGTACGGACGTATGGCACTGTACGGCGCGCCCGTGTGGGCGAAGTCCCTGGCTGCTCGCAATAGGGCCCTTCTGTGGCGTCCACAGAGGGTCGTAGCGGTCAGAGCAATACGCGGGTACCGCACGGTCTCGACCGATGCAGCCTGCGCATTGGCCGGAATCCCTCCGTGGGATCTGGAGGCGGAGGTGCTCGCCGACGTCCATCGGCGGGCGTCGACGGCGCGGGCGGCGGGTAGTCGCCCCTCGCCGAGTGCAATCTCATCGTGGCGGGAAGATGCCTGTCGCGCCACCATCCTAAAGTGGAAGTCTCGGCTGGAGACGCCCCGGGCTGGTCTCAGGACCGTGGGGGCGCTCCAGCCGATCTTGGAAGAGTGGGCAGGGAGGCAGCATGGGGTCCGCATCTTCCGGTTGGTGCAGGTTTTGTCGGGGCATGGTTGCTTCAGCAAATACCTGCACATGATCGCTAGGAGGGACACGACCCCAGGCTGTCACCACTGCGACTGCAATGAGGACTCGGCGCAGCACACGCTCGAGTCGTGCCCGGCCTGGGATGTGCAGCGCCGGGAACTCGTTGCAGTCATAGGCGTGGACCTGTCGCTGCCAGCCGTTGCGCGAGCGATGGTTGGCAGTGACAGAGCCTGGACCGCGGTCTTCTACGAGGCTGTCATCTCGCGGAAGGAGGTGGCGGAGAGGGTCCGGGAGGAATCCTCCTTCACGGACCCGATTAGTTGCCGGCGCGCGGGTCGGCGTGTGCGTACTTACCTGCGCCTGATACCGCCCTAGCCGAAGCTGCGGACCGTGGGGTCGGAGAGTACCCTGCCGTCCGCGGAAGCCTACCGCGAAGGTGTGATGCCCAAGTGCGCGGGGCGTCGCACAAGAGAGGGTGCCCGAAGGGGCTGCTGCCTGCGAATCGCAGTGATACGACGCGGTACCCGTGATCCGCCGTAGTAAGCGGGTGAGGGCGCACGGTGGGTTTGTGGTGGGTGAGAGCCCCACACTACCCTGTTGTCTCCCCGGGCAGCGGGGTGTGCGGTAGGATATTTTTGCCCACCTAAAATAAAAAAAGGAGTGGTAACATATTTGAACTGTGAGAGAGACTGGTACATGTTGTAAATTTAGTACCTATTAAATATGCAAGGAATACCGTCCAGATGCTTTGCTACTCCAGACAATTGCAGGGGACAGTGAATATCGATAACACATTCCTTCTTAATGTCTTGGTTCGGTATTCTAGGAGATGCAGGTTCCAATCCTCGCGACTGTTATTTTCGATTTCACACCTACGCACTTTATTTATAAACTAACTAATAACTAAGCATGTCAAATGCTTAAATATTATATAAAAATATCAAAACTTCAGTCAAACTAAAAGTTAGTAGAGTCCCTAATAATGTTCACCCACTGTAATTTCAAAAAGATTCACAACCCTCTTAAAAAACTATAACTTTGACAATATAGTTGCGTAAAATAGCTTTATAGTTTAGTAATGTTTTTTTATAGTATTAACGTGTGGTAGGGTAAGTTATAGTGTTATTCGTCCGCGACAGGCGACAGTATTGTGTGCTAACACGCCATTTTGGACTGACTGCATACACTATGGACTTTTTACGAATAGAACTTTTTTCTAAAATAATATCCTTTATTAGAGAATAAGCCCAATATCCTGAGCAACAGAAATTAAATCACAATTAAAGAGCATAAAATATATATATATAATGATTCAGAATATTCATTTATAGGTCACACAGAATGATCCTGTGTAAAAATTGAGACCATTACAGTCTCCACGGATCGTCGTCCGGAATTGGGCTCTATTCTTGGATAGATTTTGACAACACTAAAAGCACAGAAGTGCCGCCGTTTACTGTGAGTAATGTGCTCTTCTCAAACCTCGTCCAAAGTAGGATATATCGTATTGCTGGGATAGCATTGCAGCCGAAACTTCATTCTAGTGGACGTACGTGGTAGAAAACAGCGCTAAAAACGAACCATCTTGGACGAGATTGTTAATTAATAGTTTGTAAATTTGTTGACGCAAATTAGATTGTTGCAGTCGGTATTATCCTCCCATCCATCCAACTTCTGCCATTCACAGCTGGGCACTGGCCTCCTCAAAAAGGCACCACAGTGGGCGGTCCTATGCCACGATCATCAAATAGATAAAGCTAAAACAGAATCTAAATTTCAACAAAGGAAAATTTACTAAAAGTATCTCAAGTCCACATACTCTGTAGTATCACTTGTGAGCAAATACATTAAAAAGTTTAACGGCTAATTTTTGGGTCAAACTGTCATTCGTGACTGAATTGATGTAAGAATGGATTTAGTAGTTTCAACTTAACTAAGTCACTTTTCGAGCTTATAGTTATTTTTTAAATCTTACTATCACTTAGATTGGCTTGTGAAAGAAATACATCACTACAAGTTGCGTGTAACTGTCAAATTTTTTTTCCATTAGAAAACAGATAAACAGTCATTCAGCCCGTTACCTTATTGACAATAACACAGGTCAGGTAATGAGGGATGGGAGATCGAGAGGAAGGGCTTCCGGACCACCGAAGGAATGTAACATAGTTCCAGTGGCCTGCCAATAAAGGCGGAGAGACGGCACACGGCGGGTTTCTTTAGTGGGTGAAAGCCCCACACTACCCTGTTCGTTGCCCCGAACGACGGGGTGTGCAGTTAGGAACATTTTGTCCCGCCTTAACGAACAAAATAAAATAAAAGGTGGTACTTCCCCGTTTAATTTGGTCCAGTAATTTACAATAATTACAGGATTTTGACGACATCTTTCAGATGGTCATCCTACTATCATTAAAGTTGTGAAAATCCGTATGTTTAGATGTCGGGACGTTAGTTAATAGATCATCACGCTTTGGTGGTCTAACGGTAATGTATGCAAAGTTTCGCGTTCGATCTCGGGTCGAGTCAGAAAAAAGGATTGATGATGTTAAACATCATCAATCCTTTTTTCCTTGTCTTTACGACCCACGCCACATATCGGATGCATTTACATGCATTAATCCAATATAGTAAGTTTAATTTTGCAAATAAAATTCATACTATTTGATGGCGCGATTTTATGTTTAACTTCCCGCTAAGTAAATTGAAAATTTTCAAAAGTTGGGAAGTTAGTAGTTTTACCCCGTTTTTCTTAGCGGGAAGTTGCAGGGATGGACTTTAGGGTCAACCATTTTCCAGTTTTTTTTATTTGACTACTACTATTGTGTATGACCGAAGGCCAGTGCGATAGCTCAGTGGCTTAGAGCTCTTCCCCGGATTGAAAGGGAAGCAGGGTCGCTCTCACTAAAGTTTTCTTTTTCCACATTTACAAATTATTTGTTTTTAAAGTAGCTGAGCATTCAGAGAGAGAGGGAGTCAAGCCATTTCACCACGCTAGCCCAGTGCGGGTTCTTCAGACTTCAGAAGCCGTTGAGAAAATCTCCCAGGCATGCAGGTTTCTTCACGACATTTTAATTCACGGAGCAGTGATTAATTCTGAACGAAAACGCGCTTATTTTCGATAAATCTCGAACAGTCAGAAGTGTGTGCCGTTACCTAGGACTGGGGTTGGAACTCGATGCCATTATCTTTGCAGTCCTTGGTTTTACCTTTAGGCTATAACTGCTTACTAAACATTTATTTCCTTGCAATTGTAAAGCCCGTTCCAATGTTAAGAAACTGGTAAAAGCTAGTCCAATATATTATATCAACTACACGGTCTCATCCCATTTCTCAAGAAAGTACGTACACATAACTAACTAACTTCCAACTAAGCGGGTGCCCGCAAATCAATTTCATAATATAAACCGTATATTAAATCAAATTATTCAATTTAATGAAAACGGAACACACATCTAAACCCATCACAGAATACAGAGGAAACGATATAATTCAACAATAATTTAATTTGTGAACCCTTCACCCGTTTTATGAGCGCTAAAGTTTACTTAATTGCTGGGTACCCCATTTGCTTCCCATTCGCATATTAACATTCACAGGGTTATTTAGAAATATAAGCACATAATATTATGTGTAACATATTAACTATTGACATTTGCATAGCTAAATACGCTATGTTACAAAAACATTAGTAGGAGAAGCATGAGAGTATGATAAATCCTGTAGAGACCAGAAGTCTGAGAAGCATAGCCGGAGTGACTGATAAACAAAGTGAGAAATACGAGAATGCTGTGGCGTGAAAGAAGATGTAGTCACAAAAATAGAGAAAGGGATGATTATGTGGTTGAGGATGGCTGAAAGAAGATTAACGAAACAAGTAAGTTGGTAGAAGTCGACCTAGGCGAACGTATTTTGACCAGATTGGAGACGTTCTTAAGGAAGGCCAGGTTTACTCGTAACCAACAAGCATTCATGACAACTCTAATAACAGTAGATGAAGCGAAAAACGTGTGTCAGGATCGTAGCAAGTGGAGAGAGTAATGTCTGCCTACCCCTACGGGAAAAAGGCGTGACAATATGCATGTATGTATGTAGCATTAGTATTAGTGTGCTTACACTGGAGGGGCACAGGTATTTTCTAGTGCCAAAACTTGTATACGCGTTGAAGTACGAATAATTATTATCCGTAGGCGTCAAAGTAGTATGACCACTGAAGTAATGTCACATAGTTCCAGTGGTCTGCCTATACAGGTGGAGAGACGGCAAACGGCGGGTTTATTTAGTGGGTGAGGGCCCCACACTACCCTTTTCGATATAGTCTTACCACAAGGCTGTCTTTAAAGTGATCCAACCTTTTTTGGTCGCTGTAAGCTTCGATCACCAATTGTTGTAAGTTAATGATATTTGCCAATATTTTTTTCTAATTATTAATAATGATTGTAAAAAGCGTGGATGTGCTTGGCACCAAATTGATTATTAAGATATAGTAAAAGCACCCCCACACTTTTTTACAATCATTATTATAGATTTTTACATTATTGCCATTTTTTAGTTCATAATAATCGTGTATTTTTGTCTTTTTGAACTACAATATATTTTCTTCTTTTTAGTCTAAAAATATTTTTTTATCATAGGTATGACAAAAGAACTGGATTGTAATGGTTTATAAAAAAAAAAAAATCTAACAAACTTCTTTGTCGTCGGTCCTGAACAAGGTCACTCCGACGTTTTGAAGCGGGTGAAAATCACGTTCAAAGATTCCACTACATAGATAGATAGAGGCGAAGCTAATATAAAGCGTGTCAAAAAGACCACTATGGGTCCATTCTTAAACACTACCAATAAGCATGTATATTCAAAGGTCGTGAGTTCGATTCCCGCAGTAATCTTTGTCTATTTCGACAGTACTTTATTCTACTTACCTTCATTTAGATCGTAAGATTGTTTTAAGTAAAGGCGCGATTAAACTGTCTGTCTTCAAATTGCTATCTCATGACTTTCATAAAGCAATGACTTAGTAAGGAGCGGAGCGACAAGCGGGGAGCAAGTGGTTTTAAAATTGTACGCAAAACCATGAAACGTTGCCTAATTTTCTTAGATTTCCCAGTAATTACAAGGATTTACAAGTAATTTTAGGATTTATTGAGGTTATTTTTATTTTTATAATACACCCTAGTTTAAGGATTACTTTTGTTTTTTACGCGGGAAAAATGTACCTAACCGCACACCCTGTCGTTTGGGACTATAAAGAGAGTAGTATGGGGCCCCACCTACTTAATAAACCCCTGGTGCTCTGTGTCTCCGCCTGTATTAGCAGACCACTGGAACTATAGTTTAAGGAATACCTGAGGCAGATGATTGCAATTCTAATGATAAAAAGCCATAGATTCATTCGTACTAAAATTTCAGCTATACTCATGTCGTTCGTTACGGTCCTCTTAGAAGAAGATTTTAATAATCCTATGTATATGGAAATCAAACCAATAACGCTTGATCACAGATATATACGGTATTTGTACCACAACGCCATCTATTTAATAATCTAAGTATTAAACAAGGACTGGAGACGACCACCACAATATACGATATCTGTAAAACGACATCATAATTATCAGTTTAAAAATGTAAATCGCTCTTCAACTGTCAATAAGTCACAACCTAAAACATACTTGATGCATCAAGCTGACCGCTTAGAAATTAACGGAGTGATGGTTTGTTTTACTTTCGTAATTAAATATGGCTACCGTTGGCAGCTACGCTGGTACTTGTTACTTTAAAAAAAAAACTCGTTCTATAACTGGTTTTACAAAATAGTACAAAACTAGGTGGTAGGATTATTGACTGTACTGTGACTGTATGTGTGACTGTAACTGACTTATGATCTAATCAACCAGCAGAGATTGCTATTATCTTCCTAGATACATTGCAAGGTTTTTTGAAAAAAAGCTATCAATCTGTTCAGATTAACTAATCCTCCAATATTTATTTACACAGAGCTACTGCCTATCTGACCTCTACGACCCAACTAGAAGATAAGACCTATCAACCTGTAGCGACTGCAATATTGTTATTTGTCAACAGGATACACTGTATTGTTATTTGACAGCAGGATCCACTGTATTGTTATTTGATAGCAGGATAAACTGTATTGTTATTTGACAGCAGGATACACTGTTTAACGTGCCTTCCGAAGCACGAAGTAGTTTTTTTTCCTTTTGTTTAGTTTTGCTGACTTATGATCTAATCAACCAGCAGAGATTGCTATTATATTCCTAGATACATTGCAAGCTTTTTTGAAAAATGCTTTCAATCTGTTCAGATTAACTAATACTCCAATATTTATTTACACAGAGCTACTGCCTATCTGACCTCTACGACCCAACTAGAAGATAAGACCTATCAACCTGTAGCGACTGCAATATTGTTATTTGTCAACAGGATACACTGTATTGTTATTTGACAGCAGGATCCACTGTATTGTTATTTGATAGCAAGATCCACTGTATTGTTATTTGACAACAGGATCCACTGTTTAACGTGCCTTTGGGAAGGCACGAAGTAGATTTTTTTCCTTTTGTTTGGTTTTGCAACTAATGCGTAACCACCATAAACATATTTAATGGGACTTATGAAATTGTATTTGTATGCTAGCCTCTACAAAACGCATGAGAAATAAAAAAAAATAATGTAGATAAGTTTAAACGGGATTCTTGGACAAACAAATGTCTTCACAAATTTTCTCTTTAAAGTAAGTCATAAAATAAAGTAACTATTACACTCATATATACACATATGACAATAAGCAGTAGAACTTCTATTAAACTTTTGTATT
Organism: Leucoma salicis; assembly: GCA_948253155.1. Lineage (NCBI taxonomy): Eukaryota > Metazoa > Arthropoda > Insecta > Lepidoptera > Erebidae > Leucoma > Leucoma salicis. The sequence continues at coordinate 1,548,509 of OX411820.1, read as the reverse complement.
AAAATTATAAAGAGCTTGGAGGAGCTCGCTGACGTCAATGCGCCCTTTTATTAAAAGTATATCTCATGTCACAAACGTACGATAATTATATATTAATTGATTCTATATTTAAAACTTACTTTTCCTCATACTTTTATTTGTAGCCTTATGCTACTAACTACTCTATAAAATGTCAACGAAAATGTACGGTAGTTTTGCATCGTTGATGAACTCCGTGCAGAAACGCCCAGTGCCGTACGGTTCAAAGTGAACGCCTTCATAAATATTTCAGTAAGTAATAGCCGATAGTTAACTACTAACCAAGTACTACTCGACTAAATTTTTTATTTATAACTGAATACAGATGGTGGACTTTTATAGGTCCACTTTACTATTTTTGTCATTTTGAACTAAATAATATATGTATGTATATGTTTTTTTAACTACGTGGGTGGATAACAAGCATACGCCTACCTGATAGTAAGCAGTTACCGTAGCCTATAGAGGCTTGCAATACCAGAGGCATCACCAGCACATTGTCATCTCCAAGGAAAGGGATAGTAGGTGGATAGTAAGGATAATAAGAAGAAGATAGACAGCATACTATGGAGAGAATATGAAGGATTATTGCAAGAATAGGGTGGTGATTTAACCACTGAGGGAATGTAATATGGTTCTGGTGGCCCGCCAATAAAGGCGGAGAGTCGGCACATACCGGGTTTCTTTAGTGGGTGAGGGCCCCACACTACACTGTTCGTTGCCCCGAACGACGGGGTCTGCGGTTAGGAACATTTCTTCCCGCCTTAACAAAAAAAAAGGGTGGTGATTTAGGCCTTCGGTGCACTCACTTACACACACACACACACAACGGTAGAAGTACCTACCGTTTTTTACGCTGACATTACGGTTGCGATAAAAGATTAAGAACACTTTGGAAAATCCAAAACTGCACGCCTCATAATCTTCATTTTTCACAATAAAATTGATTATTTGATAAGTAACTAATAATGTATTGGTCTTACTAAGTAGTTTTCAATAAATCACATAGCGCTAATTTCAAAAAGTCCTAATGTGGGTTTCACGTCTTATACGCCATCTAGCGCTAATTTTAAGAACTACTTCTATATTGGTCTATAGAAATAGTTCTTATGAAAGGTATAGCGCTGGTTTAAGTGTCGCGTCGAGCGTAAATATTCAGTATTTTTTTGTTTATTTAATAACAATTAAACCACATCGAATCAGACCGTGAAAAGTAATAGGGCTCTATTCGTAGTAATACTCAAGTTAAAAAGACAAAAAAAGACTCGATTAGTAAAGTATTTCGGTTGTTATCGTGTTAACATACATTACCTACAACAAACAGACGTCTAAGACAGAACTTTTTTAAACAGTTTTTTAACTAGTTTAAATAACAAAAATGGCATAAAAAATATCATGAGTTTGACACTCATGATATTTTTATAGTGTATAAATAGTGCTTTTTCTTGATATGTGTGTGTATATATTGTTTTACAAGTGCAATATATGATAAATAGAGACATTTTAAGTTTGAAAAATCAGTTGTTCTGTGTAAAACGAGAATAGTACCCACCTCAACGCTTTGCTTATGAGGCGTGCAATATGCATAATATGAACAAAATACTTTTTGCGGACAACCACAGTTAGATGCCTACTAACAAAACCAATAATAGCCTATTAATAATACCAATTTGAAACAAAGATACTGAATTCGATTCCCATTCTGAGTAGCACACGCATTTATTAATTCATTTATACACATAAATATAGTTATTAATTATACCTTATGTAAGGGGCCATTCAAAAACTACGTTCGCAAACAAAGGTGTTTGTTGTGATAAAATGTGACAAGAGGAAACGTGTCGTTCACGGTTTTACTTCCTTTTTTTAATCATTATGGATAATGTTTAAGGACATTGTAAGGAGAGTGAATGCAGGTAATGGGGCACTACACTTCTTTACAAGTAGTCGGAAAGTGTCTGAAAAGGCACAACTCGCCGTGCACAATGGCGTGTTAGTACCAACTCTAATGTACGGAAGTGAAAGTTGGGTGTGGCAGAAGAAGAACAAGAGTAGAATAAATGCAGTGGAGATGAGAGCTCTAAGAAGTATCTGTGGTATAACTTTGAAAGGTAAAGTAAGAAACTGTGTAGTGAGAGAACGATGTGGTGTAAAAGAAGATATAGTATTAAACACAAAGTGAAAAATGTGAAATCGAAAATAACAGTCAGGAGCAGGATTTGAACCTGCATCTCCTGGATACCGTCCAGATGCTTTACCAATTCAGCCATCCTGACAATTGCTCCTGACTGCTAATTTCGATAACACATTCATACTTAACGTCTTTGGGTGACGCCTGCACCATCTGTCGGAGTATTTTCATACATTATACCGACCAGGTAAACTTAATTTTACAATTAAGATTTTTACCTAATAATGACGCAAACCCTATAAATATTTAGATATTTTTATATATATTTTTAGCATTTTTACTTACTATTCATCAACACCTCTCAACTATTTCCCTTTATTAGCCGGAGTTTGAAGATATAGTTAGTTTGGCCTATGTCCAGCAGTGGACGTTTAAAGGCTGATGGATGGATTGACGGATGAAGGAGACATTTTTGAAGTTAAACTTTTCTGAATTGATGTTTGGAGGAGAATCGATAGTGAAATTTCGGAAGCGTCAGTTTTTGGCACGTTTCGGTACATGAGACAGAAGAAGAATATTATATAGAGACAAGTAAAGAAAAAGGTATACATTCAAAACAGAGCAACGTTTGTATACAACGATACAAAGCGATAAAATCGCGCATGCTGTAAGATCTACACGTCAGGCTCTGTGTAATTAATAATTTGTGATGATTTACGTTTGTCTGATTTTTGACTGTATCTATGATGAGTATTAAACTTTTAGTTTCACTTTTATCATTTGTGTACTGTCCATCCATCCATCCATCAGCCTTTTAAAGTCCACTGCTGGACATAAGACTCACCAAGAATGGGGGATAGTGCCGTAATCGCCACGCTTGGCAGGCCGGTTGGCGATCGCAGTGGATGTTGTTAATACGCGAAGGAGTGCTGCTGCCCACTCTCTCGGTATTCCCTCAGTCGGCTTTTACGACTCCCATGGGTGGAGAGGGGTGGGACAATTCTAAAGCTGGCCCCACACGGCAAATTTGTGTACTGTGATGCATGCATAATTGACTGCACAGATGGTGGTGTGGCTTAGATACCAGTGTTGTGGGTCCGATTCCCACACAGGACAATTCTTTGTGTGATCCACAAATGGTTTTTCCGAGTCTGGGTGCACTTTGTGTCCCTGAAATTATATTATATTTATAAAATCCCCCACGACACAACGATTATTCCTTACTTTTTTCATGCCTTTATACCACCGAAGGAATGTAACATAGTTCCAGTGGCCCGCCAATAAAGACGAAGAGACGGCACATGGCGGGTTTCTTTAGTGGGTGAAGGCCCCACACTACCCTGTTTTCGTTGCCCCGAACGACGGGGTGTGCGGTTAGGAACATTTTCCCCCGCCTTAACAAAAAATAAGTGTGTAGCCTTTATAATATTTTATTTATTTCATGAGCCTTGTTGGATTTGATCTTCTGTCGCTCTCACTGCATTACATTTCAATAATGTTATTTTAATATCCTGTTGGTAGTAGTGAGTAAACAGTAAATCAAAGCTAAACAAATCGACGTATTACGTAACCACTAAACAGAAATATGTCAGAAGTATAGATATATAGTTATTTTTATGTATATTTTAATGCTCGGACATTTAATAGAATACTAAGCGCGAAAATCCAACTCAATGACCAAACAATTTGATTAACAAAGCATCTGGAAAGATTTTGCAGGAAATGCAGGTTCGAATTCTGCTCGTGGCTAATATTTTTGATTTCACATGTTCTATATAGATATAGTTTAGATATTACTGAATAGTAACGAACACTAAGAGGAGCCCTGGGGCCTAAGAGAAGATTATCCTCTTTCTGTTACACTTACTATCCACCCCATTATCCTCATTATCCTTTTTATCTACTTCCAGATCCATTTATTATACTCCCTCTCTATCCCCTAGCCCTTCCTTTAAGGTTGCTGCTTATCGTCAGTTTATCAATTTTTATTTATACTTCTGTGTTTTATATTTTTGGTGGCAATAGCAAAGAAGGCTATGTAAATATTTGAACGCTTAATAGGCTGATAGCCGGTACGTAGATTGCCTTCCGTAATTATCGGTGCAACATCACCTGCTTATGCTACTTGCTCTATAATTAGCCCTACGTTAGTTCAATAGGTTATTTGCTGTTTTTAATTTCTTTACGACCCTATTGTTCAATACCGTCCTTCGTTGGCCCAAGATCTGTTTTGAAAGGAAACAACAGACCAATGAGTTAGATGTTTGAACAAATCTTTTGATACGCAAAATATTATTTAGGCTTATAGGTGTTAACTAAAATAAGAGAGTATTGGTGTAGACGCAAAAGAGAATGCTGCCATTGCTCGGCCATGTGGAATGACTGCCGAACGATCGATTGGTTAAGAATATATAAAATGCGAAAGTGGAAGGATGTAGGTAAAGGGGAAGACCGAGACTAACCTACTTAGACCAAATCGGTCATGTATTGAAGGAAGGTGGAGTCAGAAGTCTCCGAAACTGGCGAGCTGTATGAATAGAATTGTTAATGTTGAGGAAGAGATGTATTTGATGAACCATCACCTGGTTAAATCGAAAAAAGTAGGCTAAGAAAACAAATTATCCCGGATTTCGTTAATGAATAAAGTAACAGAGCGTACATGTTGTTGATACAAATATAGATACGAGCAGGATATGAACGTGTATCTCCTACAAAATCTTGCTCATGACTATTATTTTCGATTTCACATTCATCTGTTCACTGTTCATTTATATGGCTATGCCATATCAAGCGCTAATTATATAACATAATATATATATATATATATAAACATCAAAATATATATATTTATAAAATATTATTTATTTTATATTATTAATAATGTGGAAGGATGTAGGTACAGGGGGAGACCGAGACTCACCACCCAGACCAAATCGGTCATGTATTGAAGGAAGGGAGTCTCCGAAACCGGCGAGCGTGTATGAAGAGAGTAATGCATGTTGAGGAAGCGAGAGATGTATGCAAGGATAGAGCCTCTCGGCACTCTGTTCTCTCTGCCTACCCCGCAAGGGAAATGGCGTGTTGATAAGTTAGTTATTATTTATTTTGCGTTCCAAAGTATTAAGTGTTTTATTATGAGTATTAACTGGTTACCGTAGCCTATAGATGCTGGCAATACCAGATACATCTCTCGCGCGTTGCCAACACCAAATTCTATCGTAGCACAAGATTCACAAAAGGTAGTAGAGGTAAAAATAATAAATTAAATTAATTGTTTACAAAGCTCGGTTACAATCTATACCTATACTATTGACGGGCCTCGTGGCGTAGTCAGTAGTGTAACTGACTTCCGTGCACGAGGTTGTGGGTTCAATTCCCACTTAGGACAATTATTTGTGTGATGAACATAGATGTTTGTACTGCGTCTTGGTGTTTTCTATCCAAACCATTGTATGTATTTACAAAAAAAATAATATATGTATTATATCCGTAATCTGGTACCCATAGCACAAGCGTTAAGCTTAGTTTGGGACCAGAGGACGTGGTGAGAAAATATCCGAGAATATTTATTAAGTACCTATTATTATAAAGTTGTAACAGAGTTGTGTCTGTACATTTAAGATATTATTTGAGAAAAAAATACTGTATTAGGTAGGCCATATAGACTTGTGTGAATACAAAACATTTTATTTAAATTTTTGGTTGTTTGCAAACCAATTTGTTTGCCTGTTTGCAAACAGGAAAACAAATATGTTTGCCTGTTTGTTCGTTTGCGCATCACGCAAAAACTACCAAACAGATGTTGATGCAACTTTTTTATTTGATAACTCTTAATTAGACTTAAAAACTGATATATATTTTATCTCGCTCCGATATCGGGAACCTGAGATATTACCTAAAAACCTTTTGGCTGTGGCAGAGCCGCGGGCAAAGGCTAGTACATAATAATTATGAATCTTTATTACGCAGGTAATTACGTGGTTTATCGCTCAATGAATCACTATTCACGTGTGTGCCTATATACGTTGGCAACTAGATTGATGTTATTGTTATACATCATAATTGTAATGAAAATCAATGCTCACTGCGTGATCAATTGCGTGAGTAAGCGAAGATAGAAGCTCGTAGCTATACAAATTATCGTCACCAAACAGTGTGTATACTATTTATTATAGATTCAATTCCGTGTGGTGATGGACTAAAAATACAAGTGTCACCACCCTATCCTTTCCCGCGGTTCACGTACTAGGCGACTAAGAGAAGTAAGCAGTTATCACCCATTGCATTACAGGTGGCAGGGCTGGGTACCAAGTGAGAGTACTCACTTGCTATCGGCCCCAAATGGATCGATACCACCGTCTCCCGTGTAACTGGTTATGAAGCACGTCAGTGTGTTTTGGCTGTAACAGAAGACAGCCGTTTATTCTTTCATTTCATAACTGTGTAATGAAATAGTGCGCAGCGGCTTAACAATAGTCTGTATAGTTGAGTCTATAAGCGATGGTTACCACTTACCGTATTATAATATTTTCAGATCAGTTGTAGTTTAAAAGGAAGAACTAATTCCTGCCTTTGCCACTAAGAGCTAAGTATTCAAAGTATTGTAATACTTAGCTCTAGGTGTAGGTATACCACGAGGATAAATAAACAAACACAATTATAAGACACAGAGTACGACCAGACTCAGAGCAACTATTTGGGGATCGTAAAGTATCCATGTGGTTATATTTCACTGCTTGTGGTGGCAAACGAGGCGTGGTTTACTTAATAGTAAGTAGTAATCGCTGCATAGATTTTGCAATACCAGAACCATTATCACCATAAACTTTAACCACTAGGAATGGACATAGATCAGCCGTGGGTTCCCACAACGATCGACAAGGAATACCGATATCTAAAGCCACTAATACGCTATATTGATGACTCATTATATTCACCATAAAGATTTTTTTGTTCTGTATGTAAGAACTTGATTGCTCAGCTACTTTTAAAAAAAAACATCCTGCACTAAGGAAGAATCCTTGTATCACGGGGGACTTTACAAACATACAATAGCACAGACACAAAGTACACCCAGACTCAGCCGATATCTAAACCTTTCCGCCATCTGTGCGGTCAAGAAAGTAAAGCTTCTTCTTCCGCTTTTAGAAATATTTTTTTTATATTATTTTTTATTTTATTAAATATTAAATATTAAAATTTATATTTAAAGCAAAAAAATAATGTAAGCTTAAAAAAAGAAAATTGTTAAAAAATCTAAGATATAATAAGATAAATAAGATGCCCTGATATATCTACAGGGCTTTTTTTGTGGACCACATCAGATCACGCAGTGACCCCAAAGGAAATTTTGAAAATTTCGAAGAATTGCCATAAAACCTAATCTTCTTTAATTTAAGTTACCTCAAATGTTATTCACGGTGAACAAATAACGTTCCTGGCCATTATACAATGACTAGATGAAAACCCGGCTTCGCTCGGGTGAAATGTGACTCATAATACACAATCTTTAGATATTTTTATATATATTTTTAGCATTTAGCATGCTTAGCAACATACATTAAACACAAAGCCTCCACCTCCTGCTCGTGACTGTTATTTTCGATTTCACATTTTTCACTTTGTGTTTAAAATACACAATTTTTTACAAAACTGATACGTGTGAATCGGCCTTAACGAACTCAAGATGGCATCCGAGTGGCCAATATGGCGACTGCCATTTGCATCATTAGAATTTAACAAAATACTCGACAATCCGAATTTTGCGGATATAGGAGTATGTTGTCGACTCGAAATCATTATTTTTTTACGTTTTATTATTCAGGTAAGGTTTCAATCGAGTCTATCGTACCCCTTGACCGAATTATTAATATGGAAACATCTTAAAACGATAAGTAAATAATTTCAACTGAAATTATCCGTATTTAATTCACATTTAATTTAATATCAGTATTTTATTCCCAACATAATTATAATCAAATCGCGGCGCTGACACGAAACGTTAAAACCACTATAACGCGAGCGTCTTCATCGAAATTCCAATTTTGTTGCGCTAAAATATTAACTGTCTAACATTTAGAAAAGGGTTCAGTTAGTTAGGGTTGGCCAGGGCTAATCATCCCGTACAAACTTTTGTTAAATAACTTTACATAAAGGCTTGCTTTGAAGTACCTACTTTCCTTGGTGCTGTAGGTTATTATAAAGCTGGATAGATTGATACTTTATAAATCATAATTATTGTAATTCAATAGGATGAGATGGTAGCCTACTTGTGCACTTATAATTAGAACGATCAGCAAGGTTAAGCAACTTTCGCTCGGCTACCATCAGATGGGTGACCAAAGGTGACATCTATGGAACCTTGGGAAGGTACGTTGAGTAGCAGTTCATGGCTGTCAAATAACATTCTGGCAGTTCTTGGAGGTTGTCCTGAAATAAGTCTTTTTCACTTTGTGTTTAATGTATGTTGCTAAGCATGTCAAATGCTAAAAATATATATAAAAAAAATATCTAAATATTTATAGGGTTTGCGTCATTATTAGGTAAAATCTTAATTGTAAAATTAAGTTTACCTGGTCGGTATAATGTATGAAACTACTTCCGACAGATGGTGCAGGCGTCACCCAAAGACGTTATGTATGAATGTGTTATAGAAATTAGCAGTCAGGAGCAAGGGTCACGATGGCTGAATTGGCAAAGCATCTGGACGGTATCCAGGAGATGCAGGTTCGAATCCTGCTCGTGACTGTTATTTTCGATATCACATTTTTCACTTTGTGTTTAATGTATGTTACTAAGCATGTCAAATGCTAAAACTATATATAAAAAAAAATATCTAAATATTTATAGGGTTTGCGTCATTATTAGGTAAAATCTTAATTGTAAAATTAAGTTTACCTGGTCGGTATAATGTATGAAAATACTTCCGACAGATGGTGTAGGCGTCACCCAAAGACGTTAAGTATGAATGTGTTATCGAAATTAGCAGTTAGGAGCCAAGGGTCACGATGGCTGAATTGGCAAAGCATCTGGACGGTATCCAGGAGATGCAGGTTTGAATCCTGCTCGTGACTGTTATTTTCGATATCACATTTTTCACTTTGTGTTTAAATAAGAGTCTGTCTCCATTCTTGTCATATGGTCGCCAGTTGTACCCTTAGTTGGGAAATCGAAGCCTCGACTAAATTGAATGGAGCTGGAGATCAAATAGAAAGTCACTCTAAATACTGGTTTTAATTGAAAACGGAATAGATCTAAAGCCAAGAAGAAAAGAAGAAGGATGTTGGGGTCCAACAAAGTTTTGGGGCAAGGCTTAGGGATTAATGAGCGATGTTAACTTAATGATTCTGTTCAATGAGCCTAGCCAAGTTGCATTCTATGATCGCTGACGCTATAGAAAACTATATGTATGGAAATTTGACATCTATAATGTTATAATACTTTCTGATATTTACACGAATGTTACACATTTTGAAATAAAACTACGTTTACGGAATTAGATGATCAACCTTGGACGTCTATCATCTAAGTCCACCCGTGATCATGAATGCTGTAAAGTATTCGAAACGTCGGGATAGGAGTAAAATCAAGTAAACGCGATAGATTCCGTAAACGTAGTTTTATTTCAAAAAAATCTATAATGTTAAGTCACGTGACTAATCATTATAGATATCGTAAAATTTTCTATAGCGTTAGCGATCATAGATTTTAATTTGGCTAGGCCCACTGGTTTGACATTTCGACGTTTGTCCAATAAACACAACGCATAATTACAAAATTATGTCACAAGACAGAATGGACTGCACTACCCCACTGATTGATCGCATGTAAGTAGGGGGCGTCGACAGGCGTAGTTAAGTGTGGGTCTGTGAATGTCGATGTACTCGTATAATATCATCTTTTTATGTTTTTTGACATTGCGATGTGCCAGTACTCAGATTTTAAAATTTGGATGTCGATATGCGTATTGTCATATCAATCCCATGAGCTTGACGCCTAAGAACATTAACATCAACGTATTAAAAGCAATTTTTAATTGGTCACAAATCCCTGAGTCGGGTAATGTTATTGAAGAAAAATTCTCAGTAGCAGCCCGGAGTTTGGAAGTGTGCTCTGTAGACGACAATAGGCTCGCCCCCTATTAAATGAGACTTAAACATAGCTGGCGAACCGTGGGTGTGTAATTAACCTCTGCCTACCCCTTCGGGGAATACAAGCGTGATGTTATACATGTATGTATGTAATATGACAAAACCTTTGTAGTATATTTTATTTACTGTTTTTTTCTTCTCTCTGAGACAGGTAGAAGCTATGTGGTGTCAACCCCGTATTATTATTCACTAACTGTCCCACTATTTGGCTGCACGATAGTCCTGCCTGGCCATCGAACTCAAAAACACTGTCCCATCACCCTCGTATGAATAAGGGTAAAAACCCAAGAGATAATATGGATATTGGCAGATTTTAAGTGCATACACGTTCTACTGCTAAATATGGTTCCTAATGCTAGGGGCCGTCGGCTCCCTGAATATTACTAGACAAATTAATTGGCTTTAGATGCGGCTTAGGGTTTTCCTTTAATGGTACGATTTGCTTATTTAAGCGACATCAAATGGCTGGACGTTTGAAAATTGTTGGCATATATTTTATGCATGTCCAACGATAATTCTTGACCATTTTAACTCATTTTATTAATGCCTACCAGAAAGTAGTTTAAAGGTGATTTCACATAAATTTAGTTAGGACCTGTTTATGGGGTCTATAAGAACATCGTTATAACTTAAATTGGCTTTGACTGAATTAGACGAGTAAATTTTCACCGGATCAATATATTTATCATACTAGTTTTATAAGAGATACTATAGAGGCTTTGATGTATTTTAGCACTTGACATGCTCAGCTACTTTAAAGTACAAATTATTATTTTGTGAATGAAGAACAAGAGAACTCTAGTGCGAGCGGAAATTGAACCTGCGTCCTTTCAAATCCGGGGAAGTGCTCTAATCCACTGAGCTACCGCACTACCTTTCGGTCATATATATCTCCTCATCACATTTGTCGGTAAGACAAATGTGATAAGGAGATTGGGTTTGTCGTTTTTCCTCATTCAAAAAATGATAATTTGTACTTTACTATAGAGGTGTTTGTTCTGAAGTCGCATGTTATTTCCTTGGTTCGCTCCGAAGAAATAATGATTTAAAATGGAGTAGATCGGAATCCAATACAAAGATAGTCTGGTTTAAGGCTCGTGGAAGGCTATATATAAATTTAGATGAAATGAGATGGATTGGTAGAAAAGTTAAGGTTATTTTAATTATTTTGGAAATTGAAAATGACATTTGTGAGTAGGATATAGGATTGAAATTAAACATAAGGATTGAAATTATAATAAAAGAGTGTATTATAAAACAAGTCTTCAGTCGCGTCTTTTTGTCTGACTGACAGACTATTAAACAGAAAAGCTATCAAACTGATGCATGAAGAAGTTCATGAGCTTTGGTGTAATAAATATTTATTAAGGTTTTGTTCAAATTCGCTAGTAGGACGATGACTGTTGAAGTAGTCAAACAAAACTCATACCGATTGCAAGCTTTGCCGATGTGTGCTGCGTAAACTAATGTGGTAATAAAAAAATAATTAGCTCATACCAGCGACAGAGCTGCAGAAAAAAAATAGTAAATAATTATTTTGATCTGTATTTTAGCACTAGACATGCTCAGATACTTTAAAAAGCAAATTATTTGTGAAAATGTGGAATAAATGGGTCGTAAAAACAAAACGTGATGTGGTGATTGGGTATGACCGTCGGTCACTGCGATGGCTTAGCGGTCTAGAGCACTTCCCCGAATTGAAAGGGATGCCGGTTCGAATCCCGCTCGCAGCAAAATTCGCTTTTTCCACATTTTCATAGATAATTTGTTCTTTATAGTAAATAGTTAGTTATAATCGCAGTGGTATTATACGTATATATTATTTTAAGACTCTTGTAGATTGAAATGTGATGGGTCTGTGTTTTCGTTCCTGCAGCCATCTTCTCAAAATTTCATTATAATTTAATTCACACTATACTGCTCCTACATAATTCTACACATTTTCGTTGCAACCCCTATTCTCTCCCCCATTACGCAGCCACGAGCGAATTTGATATATTATGTATAACGGGGGTATACCACAGGCAAGTTTTCACGCCACCTTGACACTCATTATATGAGCTGAACATTACCAAGGTTCCGTGGAAAAATTAAAGTATATACTTAGAGTTGGTGAATAGCAAAAATTTTGTTGTTGATATTTTTAAATATATTTTAAGCATTTGACATGCTTTATATAGCCAGAATATAAAGTGAAAAAATGTGAAATAGAAAATGGAAGTCATTTCTGAAATATTGTTATAATTCCCTCGTAGCTATCAATTTCTATATGACATTCTTTTTTAACCGTCTTGGGTGCCATCTCGCCGTCTATCAGATGTACTTGTATACATTGTTTCGACCAGGTAAGTTTAATAATTACAATTAAAAATCATACGAAATGATGACGCGGTACTATAAATATTGGTGGTAATATGTTTATTGATACCTTAACAAGTTGGCGGACCGTCTGTAACGATCCCTAAGTGATTTTTATTTTCTATTTTACATTTTCGCACTTAGTAAAAAGTAATATATACCTATATTGGATGTAGGTACAGGGGGAGACCGAGACCCACCTACCTAGATTAAATCGGTCATGTATTAAGGGTAGGTAGAGTCAGGAGTCTCCGAAACCGGCGAGCGTGTATGAAGAGAAACGTGAATGTGCAGGAAGCAAGAGATGTATTCAAGAATAGAACCTCTTGGCACTCTGTTCTCTCTGCCTACCCTGCAAGGGAAATGGCGTGATGATAAGTAAGTAAGTAAGTATTAATTAATAGTACCTAATAATCTTTCTGCTAGGGGCCTCAGCTAATACATAATAATTATACAAATTGTAGAAAGAAGTTCTTGTTGAGTGGCACCATTTCAATATGGCTGCCTTCATTATCAGACACGATATAAGTTAGTTTTAATCTATAAAGTGAAATAATTAAGCGAATATAAATAATTTGGGAATCACAGCTGTATACCCCATCCATCCGCCTTTCGACGTCCACTGCTGGACATAGGCCTCCCCAAGAGGGGATATTGCCGTAATCGCCACGCTTGGCAGGCGGGTTGGCGATCGTAGTGGATGTTGTTAATACTCGAGGGAGTGCTGCTGCCCCCTCCCCGGGTATTCCCTCAGTCGGCTCTTACGACTCCCATAAGCTGTATATCCAAAAGGTGGTATTTTGGCACCTCATCGCTCTGGAAGATTCTATAATTGGCTTTAATGGCTCAGTGTAGGAAGATCTCCCAGCAGATATAATATATATATATATATATATACTGGAATACATATTTTTTTTTGTGTTTGGTTTATTGCAGTCTTTGGCAGGACCATCTGCCTAACATTAATATAATACTTATAGATTAGTAGATTTTTTTATTTTGATTTTTTCTCTGTAGTAGCCATAGCACAGTCAAGTTTTGTCGTCCCAATGGAAGGCCAGCGCGGGTCTTTTGACCTGCTTTTTGCTGAGTTGGGGTCGTTTTGTAACGAATGTTAATTTTTTTTTTATTTCTAAGTTTATTTATAATTATGTATATACTTTTAATAATTCGTTGCAGTAAATATTTTCTTTCTTTCTTTCTAGATATTGTGCCTGCATACCTGAACTAGCGAAACATATTATAGCATTAGAGCACTTCCCTGATTGGAATGGACGCAGGTTTGAATCCCGTTCAAGAGCTAAAATAAAAATCGAAACATTAAAGTATACTAGCAGATCCGGCAAACGTTGTTTTGCCATGTATATATTATTTCTAGGAAACATTTTTTTTAGTTCGATAAAAATAACTATCTACTATAAGTGTGCGGGGATTTACTTATAATCGAAAGCGTTGTAGACAATGAAAGTATGTTTTATTTAAGATGTACTTTATTCCTTAATAAACTTTTATTAAATGTAAAAAAATATTTAATAAAATTGTCTTCAAATAAATTAAATTATTAATAATTAATAAATCCTTCTATCAGTGTATTGGTGAAAAACAGCGAATTAATATTTTATTCGTTTGCTTATTATTTGACTTACTTTTCACAATAAAAAAAACAGGTATATTTATTAAACACGTACACGTTTTCGTTTTGATTTAAAACTATTTCCAAAAAATGTTAAGTACAATATATACAGGTACGGTAATGGCCGTTGTTGGCGGGAGCTCACGACACGTGTTTATTTACATGAGATCACTTAATTAACTAATAGTAAAACTGTCTTTATCAGTTATTAATAAATTGCGAATAAATAATTATTGCACTGGAAATTAATAAAAAATTTACGATAAGAGTAAAATTAACATGAGAGTTGCACAGAAAAATTAAAATAATACGTCAGTCACTGCTACGATCGATACACAAATAAAACAAAAAAAAAATTGTCGAAAACTATATAGTGAGTAAGACAGGAGACCGGCTCGACTGCTAATCATGAGGTCTCGGGTTCGATCCCCGGGCCGGGCAATGCTACTGAGCTTTTTCCTAAAAAGAAAAATTCTCAGTAGCAGCCCGGAGTTTGGAAATGTGCCCGCTAGACGTCAATAGGCTCGCCCCCTATTACGTGGGACTTAAACATAGCAGGCGAATCGTGGGTATGTAATACACCTCTGCCTACCCCTTCGGGGAATATAGGTGTGTATTTAGGGGTGGACTACCCTTAACATTTAGAGGAATGAAAAAAAGGATGTTATACGATTCTCAGACCTACCCAATATGAACACAAAATTTCATGAGAATCGGTTAAGCCGTTTCGGAGGAGTTCAACCACAAACACCGCGACACGAGAATTTTATATATTAGTTCACGTTACCACGGAACCCTAGGCTACCGAAGCAATTATAGCTAGTCACACCCACTTAAAACGACAATCAGCGACACGTAAGATGCATGAATGTTTTAAGTATGTGATCGATCCGCCCCTTAAACTTGGGGGTGGAGTTAGAGTCTTAGTGGAAAGTCCACAAAACTGTGACGTAACTTTTTTGTCACAAATAACAAACTAACGTACATTGTTAACTAAAATCAACTTTCCCTCCATTTTGCGACGGGCCTCGTGGCGTAGTCGGTAGTGTAACCGACTTCTGTGCACGAGGTCGTGGGTTCGATTCCCACTCAGGACAGTTATTTGTGTGATTAACACAAATATTTATACTGCGTCTGGGTGTTTTCCATCTATTCATGGAAATGTATTTAAAAAAAGTAATATATGTATTATATCCGTAATCTGGTACCCATAGCACAAGCGTTAAGCTTAGTTTGGGACCAGAGGACGTGCGCCGCATTCCCCGCCCTTGTCACTCAAAGACCAGGGCACGGGATATGTGGCGGCCGAATGGGGAGGGGTCACGCTGTATGGCGTGTACTTCTCCCCTAGTCGTAGTCTGGCGGCTTTCGAGGTCTTCCTGCACAACCTGGAGACCTCGATACGGCGTATAGCACCGAGCCCTGTGCTCGTGCTGGGGGACTTCAACGCCAAATCAACGGCGTGGGGGTCCCCCAGGACGGACCCCCGAGGTGCGGCGGTCCAAGAGTGGGCGGCAGCGGCGGACCTCGTGTTACTCAACCGAGGGTCCGCCCAAACGTGCGTGCGGCCCTGGGGCGGGTCGATAGTGGACCTTTCGTTCGCTAGCCCTGGTGTCGCCGCACGCGTAAGGAGCTGGCGAGTCCTGGAGGAGGTCGAGACCCTATCTGACCACAGATATATTCAGATAGAGGTCTCCCGGAACCTTCAGGGCGCCAGCAGGGGTCACGCGGCGGACAGAACTCCCGCTTTTCCGCGATGGGCTGTGGGTAGGCTCGACCGGGACCTGCTAGTGGAGGCGGCCATTTTTCAATCTTGGCTGCCTCCCCCCCTGACGGAAGACGTGGACGCCGAGGCTGGCCGCATTCGCGGCATGCTTACGCAGATTTGCGATGCGGCCATGCCCCGTGTGCGGCGCCCGCCTCGACGGAAGGGGGTCTACTGGTGGTCCCCGGAGCTGGCGGACCTCCGTGCGGCCTGTATTCGTGCCCGGAGGTCCTACACCCGCAGCCGCCGTCGCCGAATCCGCGACGAAGAGCGGGAGGGCCGGCTGTATGCGGCGTACAGCAGTGCGCGCGCCGCGTTAAAGCTGGCCATCTGTCGCGCCAAAGATGCGAAAAGGCAGGAGATGCTGGAGGGTCTCGAGCGTGACCCCTGGGGACGCCCGTACCGCGCGGCGCTTAACAAGCTCCGCGCCCAGGGCCCCCCCCTTACGGAGACCCTCCAGCCGGGCTTCCTCTCTGAGGTGGTCGAGGGACTTTTCCCCTCACGGGCGGTGCACACGCCCCCGGTCATGGCTCCGCCAGATGATGACCGGGAGGCCGACGACGTGGAGGTACCGCCCGTGACGACGACGGAAATGGGGGCGGCGGTAGCGCGTATGCGGAGAGGCGCCGCCCCCGGGCCGGACGGGGTTCCCGCCCGAGTGCTGGCCCTGGTCCTCGACCACCTTGAGCCCGGCCTCGGGGGACTGTTCGGCGCTTGCCTGGTGTCCGGACGGTTCCCTGACTGCTGGAAGGAGGGGAAGCTCGTGCTCCTGCCGAAGCCGGGACGGCCTCTGAACACAGTCTCGGCCTTCAGGCCCATCGTGTTGCTGGACGAGGTGGGCAAACTCCTCGAGCGGGTAGTCGCTGCCCGCATCGTCCGGCACCTAGGAGCGGTCGGCCCCGACCTGTCCGACGCCCAGTTTGGATTTCGGGCGGGTCGGTCTACGGTCGACGCCATTCTGCGCCTGAAGGCCGCGGCTGCGGAGGCCGTCACCTCGAGGGATGTGCTGTTGGCGGTGTCACTCGACATCGCCAACGCCTTCAATAGTCTGCCATTCGGCTGCATCAAGGAGGCACTCCGGTACCATGGAGTGCCCCTCTACCTAAGGCGGCTGGTGGCAGACTACCTCGACGGCCGCAGCGTCCTCTTCGTGGACCGGGAAGGGGACGTTGTAAGGAGGGCTATGTCGTGCGGCGTCCCGCAGGGTTCGGTTCTTGGGCCGCTCCTGTGGGACATCGGCTACGACTGGGTCCTCCGTGGCCGGCTCCCCCCCGGGCTGGGCGTAATTTGCTACGCAGATGACACGCTCGTCACAGCTCGGGGCTGGACCCTCGAGGAGGCGGCAACGCTGGCCACCTCAGGTACCGCGGAGGTGGTCAGGCGGATTGAGGCGCTGGGGCTTAGGGTGGCCCTTGAAAAGTCGGAGGCCCTACTGTTCCATGGGCGCCGACGGGGCCCGCCCTCCAGCGCCTCGATAACGGTCAATGGGGTAGGCTTGCCAATCCAGGCCCACATCAAATATCTGGGCCTGGTATTGGATGGACGGTGGCACTTTGACGAGCACTTCCGCCGTCTTGCGCCAAGGCTCGTCAACACGGCGTCCGCCCTCGGGCGACTGATGCCGAATTTGGGCGGACCGAGTCTTGCGTGTCGACGACTCTACGCGGGGGTAGTACGGTCGATGGCGCTGTACGGCGCGCCCGTGTGGGCGGAGTCCCTGGCCGCTCGCAATAGGGCCCTTCTGTGGCGTCCACAGAGGGTCGTAGCGGTCAGGGCAATACGCGGGTACCGCACGGTCTCGACCGATGCAGCCTGCGCGTTGGCCGGAACCCCCCCGTGGGATCTGGAGGCGGAGGTGCTCGCCGACGTCTATCGGCGGGCGTCGACGGCGCGGGCGGGGGGCAGCCGCCCCTCGCCGAGCGTAATGTCATCGTGGCGGGAAGATGCCCGCCGCGCCACCGTCCTAAAGTGGAAGTCTCGGCTGGAGACGCCTCGAGCCGGTCTCTGGACTGTGGGGGCGCTCCGGCCGATCTTGGAAGAATGGGCAGGGCGGCAGCACGGGATCCTCACCTTCCGGTTGGTGCAGGTTTTGTCGAGGCATGGTTGCTTCGGCAAATACCTGCACACGATCGCAAGGAGGGAGACGACCCCAGGCTGTCACCACTGCGACTGCGACGAGGACTCGGCGCAGCACACGCTCGAGTCGTGCCCGGCATGGGATGTGCAGCGCCGGGAACTCGTTGCAGTCATAGGCGTGGACCTGTCGCTGCCGGCCGTTGCGCGAGCGATGGTTGGCAGTGACAGGGCCTGGACCGCGGTCGCCGCCTTCTGCGAGGCTGTCATCTCGCGGAAGGAGGTGGCGGAGAGGGCCCGTGAGGAATCCTCCTTCGCGGACCTGATTCGCCGCCGGCGCGAGGGGCGGCGTGCGCGCGCTTACTTGCGCCTGATGCCGCCCTAGCCGAGGCTGCGGACGGTGGGGTCGGGGAGTACCCTGCCGTCCGCGGAAGCCTACCGCGAAGGTGCGACGCCCAAGTGCGCGAGGCGTCGCTCAAGAGAGGGTGCCCGTAGGGGCTGCCGCCTGCGGATCGCGGTCGTAACGACGCGGTACCCGTGATCCGCCGTAGTAAGGGCGGGTGGAGGCGCACGGTGGGTTTTTAGTGGGTGAGAGCCCCATTCACCCCGTTGTCTCCCCGGGCAGCGGGGTGTGCGGTAGGACATTTTTGCCCACCTAAAATAAAAAAAAAAAAAAAAAAAAGGGACCAGAGGACGTTGTGTGAAATGTTCGTAAATATTTATATTTTTTTATTGTCGTCTAGTTCAATCTGGCAAACGTCATCTGACTCAAACGTTGGATTGCGTGCAATTAGCAGTCTCAGCTATTTTTCGTTATTTGAATTTTCGATAAAGGCAGTATTAGGAGATAGATATGATAGGGTATATAGGTATATGGTTGTTGTGGCTGTAAGTTCTGATATTAAAAAATAATGAATTTTTGCAACTCATAATTTTTTTCTATTACGCAAGGGGCCGACAAGCATACGGCCCAGAGGCATTGCTCGCGCGTCACCATCTCCAACGTATAGAAAGGCTAATAAAGAGAGGGAGGGGGGTTGGGGTCTCCGCCGCTGCTACCATTGTTTCACACTAATCTTTTGTGAGAGGCTGGTATAAGCAAAGCTCTACCACTAGAGATTAAAAACAAATAATTGTCCGTGTGGTGACGGACTAAGAATACAAGTATCACCACGCCATTTCATAGTCTTTCCCGCGGGTGTCAAATGAGGCGACTAAGCGAAGTAAGCAATTATCATCCATTGCATGACTGGTGGTAGGGCTGGGTACCAAGTGGGAGTACTCACTTAGTATCGGGCCCGAGTGGATTGGTACCACCATCTCCCGTGTGACCGGCCATGAAGCACATCATTGCGTTTTGGCTGTACCAGGAGATTATATTTCATTTCATATCTGTGAAATGAATTGGTGAGCAGCGGCTTGACAATACTCTCGGTATAGACGGTTTCCATTTACCATCAGATACCGTGGCTCGTCTGCCACTACATGAAATAAAAAAAATAAAAAACAAAAACCGTAAAAATATTTGTATATATTGAAATTTGTGGTACCTATAAGTAGGTGCTATCGCAGCACCATCTACCAAGTCCAGTCCGAGTCTTAACCATCTAGGGATCCACTCAAAACAAATAAACTTTATCAATGCCATAACTGATTATAGTCATGCTGCTCGGTGAAGGAAAACATCGTGAGGAAATCTGCTTGAGAGATTTTGTCGACGGTTTGTGAACTTTGCCAACCCGCATTGGTCCAGCGTGGTGGACTGCAGCTTAATCCCTCTAAACATGAAAGGATACCTGTGCCCAATAGTGGGACAGGATAAAGGTTGAAATTAAAGAAAGCCAAAATGTTAGTACCAACTATAAAATTTATTTCGAAAAAAAAAAAAAAAATTTTCATCTTTACATCTTACTAATCCTAGTTCTGGGGTAGACGAAGTTGAAGGCAGAAGGCAGTAAATAATTAATTTAAAATATATTTTAGATGTTATAGTACATTCAGGTGAAGCTAATACGTATATACACGTATGTATAAAAAAGTACGGCAAAATGCTAAGCGACTTTCCAGCGAGATTCCAGGGCGGACGGTGCATAAATCAATAGAGTTAAACGAAAATTGTGTTACGCTGCAGGGATCCGACTATATTAACTTACCGTTACGGACCCCAGGTTGCCACTAGCTGACGATAATTGGCAGGACGCTTGTTAAATCACGTTACGATTTTAGAAAAACATTTTTAACACCAATATTAAAGCAGTTTCTGTTTTTTTTAGACTACGTTAGTGGCACACAGCTCATCTGATGACAAGCGGTAACTTATATCAGCGGCCTATAGATACTAGCAACACCAGAGGCATCACTCACGTGTCGCGAGGGAAAGTGTAAGAATTGAAGAGGAAGAATTTTATAAAACGACTACGTACTGTCTGGAGGTTCACTAAATGTGAGAGGTCTTCTGGCCTACGGGTTGACAAGCCGTTCAGAAAATCTCTCAGGCATACAGGTTTTCTCACAATGTTCTAAAAAAATCTTGAAAGTCAGAGGTGTGTGCCTGACCTAGGACTGGGGGTCAAGCTCGGTGCCATTGTCTTTGCAGTGTATTAGCACATTAGTTCATGTTTATAAATATCATTCACTAAACATCTCCTAAACGGCTGGACCAATTTTAACGATTTTTTTTGTGTGTTCGAGTGTGCACTTTGTGTACTATAGATTCAATAATAGGACTTGGTAAGTGGCACAGCGGGCTTTTTCATGGTTTTTGTTTTAATGTTCTGACGGATTTTCTTTTTTCCAAACCAAGAAGGATCTGTGTAATATTCTGCATAATATTGGTAAGACGCTAAATATAGACATTGATCAAAATTCTGTAAAAGATATTTAAAGGGTAAAGTCAAAAGACTCTTCCTATCCGATAATCGTCAAACTAACATCATTACTCCATAAAGAAAGCATAATCGGGAGCGTGAAAGCCTTCAATAAATCAAAACCGATAGGTGATAAACTAAACACTCTCCACCTTAACCTTCAAGGTCCAGTAAAACCTGTTTATATTGCCGAAACCCTCACTAATAAATCGCAAAGGTTATTTTATTTGGCTAGAACCTTCCAAAAACAATATAAGTATGCCTTCTGCTGGTCTTCACGAGGAGCTATATACCTCATAAAAGAAGAAAAGACTCCACATACAAAAATTTCGTCGGAAGCAGATATTGAAAGCCTAAGGAAGAATGAATGACTAATAGATATAGTGATGGTAATTATTATTATTATTTTTAAGTTACACTTTTTTTCTTTTTCGTGTACTTATTTTAGCATTATATACATAATTTTAACGTACGCAATTAAACTAATTACACTAAACATTATCTTATACAGTAACACATTTCAGACACAACCTTTTACCATGCTATTTACAAATTCCATATGTGGTAGATTTTTAGATAGAAGTCATTAAAAACCGACGACTTATTCACCAGTTTATAACAACCATAATAAATCTGTTATTTTTTTAAACAGATGTTAGGTTGCCTATAAAAAATATAATTTCCTTAAAATTGGAACATTACTTGCTTGATCATTTTAACAACAAAATTATTATTAATAGCTAACTTAGATGGCATAGTAGCGGACATGGATGGTTTTGAGGTTTCAAAATCATACGAATGTGAAGTGGACGATTGCCGCAATATGTTTTCTGAACAGTCATCTCTAACAGTGCTAACCCAAAATATACGAAGTCTGAACTGCAATTTCTCTGAATTTTAAATCTTGTTGTGTAGATTAGGGATTGCATGTGACGTTATTATCTTGACGGAATGTTTGATTTCATGTGTGTCCTATGTTCCCATTATTAATGGGTACAATTCCTACATGACCACATTAAATCCAATTCAAAATGATGGTGTTGTTGTTTATATAAGAGATGATCTCACATTTACAGTAGAAGAGGGTTATATGCAAGACTGTAATTCTCTACTCATTAAAATAGGTAACAATGATACAGCTATATTAGCAATCTACCGATCCCCGTCATACACCAATATTGACCCTTTTCTGACATCGTTGGATGATATGTTGGGGAATATATCGGCATTCAGAAACGTAGCTATTATGGGAGACCTGAACATTGATATAATTTGTGAAAATGCCAGAGCTCCGTGCGAACAATATTTGGCACTTACTACTTACCATGGCTTATGGCCAGCGCATAATTTTGTTACTCGGATGCCAGTGGAACTTGCATTGATCACGTCCTTTTGAAAACTAAAACACCACACACACACCACACCACACCTACCCTTACTGATCACAAGATTGTCATATTAAATCTTAAAAAGAAAACAACCCGTAACTACGCAGTCCTAACATACTCTAAAATTAATCAGGAGGGTTTGAGAAGAGACATAGCAGAAATTAATTTTGATCCTATTTATTTAATAGATGACTGTAATTTAGCAATGAATTTTTTTATTGAGCACTTAAGAACAACCCTCAAAAATAACACGGAAACTGTTACCTTACCATGTCGTAAGAAAATAATTAAACCGTGGCTAACACAAGGATATTACGTTATATTCGTAACAGGGATATCTTTATAAGAAAGTAAAATCGTCTCCCAATAATCCTATGATAAAAAAACCTATATAAGATACCGAAATTTCTGTTGCAAGATATTAAAAAAAGTTAAACAAAAATATGAACTGAACCTAATTCAGAAAGCGGGAAAAGATAATAAAAAATTTGGAATACTATTAAAAATATTACTAACACAAATCAAGCCACAATCCATCCAAAGGATTTACTTAATTTATCGAAATCTGCAATAGAATCTGTAGATATGATAAATAGCTACTTTGCTAGTGTAGGCAAGAACCTTGCAGAAAAAAATATTATATCTCATTCAACACCTCAAAAAGTTGACTTTGTAAACTCCAGTGGCCTCAAATCAGGTTCTTTCGTACTCCACAACACAAATAATAACGAGGTCATTTCTCTTATATTGAGTCTCAAGAGTAAATTTTCAGTTGGCTGGTATAACATTTCTAACAAATTACTTAAAGACCACAAAAACATATTAGTACCCCATTTAACCTACATATTTAATATGTGCTTGACAAAAGGAGTATTTCCTTACTCCCTACAAAAAGCCCAAATACGTCCAATCTATAAGTGAGGTGCCAAGGATTGTATTGAAAATTACAGGCCCATATCTATACTGCCATCAATCTCCAAAATAATAGAGAAAATAATAAATACTAGATTAGTAAATTACCTTGAGAGCAATAATATCTTGTCTGATGATTAATTTGGATTTCGGCAGGGTAAATCCACCGATCTTGCAGTTAGTAATCTAACTGACTTCATAGCTGTTAATTTAGACAAAGGCAACAAATGTGTATCCATATTCTTAGACCTTACCAAGGCCTTCGATACAGTTTCTGTTCCTATCCTCGTTCATAAATTGGATAAAATTGGATGCAGGGGAATATAGCTACACTTGATGATAGACTACTTAAAGGATAGGACTCAGTGTGTTAAAGTAGGTCACCATACCAGTGATGATCTCCCAGTGATGTACGGTGTACCACAGGGTAGTATACACGGACCGACCCTTTTTCTCGTCTATATAAATGACCTCCTGAGTCTAAACTCCTTACATGGAAAAAATATTTCGTATGCAGATGACCCTTCACTCCCTTGCGTACCGAGGTCGGCACGCTCAAGATGGCGGCCGTAAGTACAGCCATTCTTCTTGCTCCCAGCGTGCCGATATCGGCACGCAAAACCCATATTTTATTTTATTTTTCATATTTTTATGGCGAAACTTACATGGTCAAGGATTTTTCCTAGTAAAGTAAAATAATTGTTTATGGTATTGCAACTCTTACATCTCTATGGTTCCGATGTAAACACACATAAAAAATTGTACAAAGTGAGCTCTGCCTCGTAGTTTACGCGTAATTTTTTGCGCATGCGCGTGGGTCAAGTGCCGTAAAAAGGTTTGTTTATCTTTCTAAAAGCTTTGTGATTGTATTGTGATGGTGTTTGTTCACGTAAATGCTTTGCCGATAGATGGCGGTAGTCGTTAAGACAAATGTGGTGAGGAAATTCGGTATTTCTAGAAATGGCACGATAGCTCAATGGGATAGAGCACTTCCCCGGAAAGTAAGGGATGCAGGTTCGTTTCCCGCTCGTACTAAAATACTCTTTTTCCTTATTCACAAATTATAATTTGTATTTCAAAAATATCTTTATTTCATAGGCCTATTAAATAGCACTTAAAATCGTCAATAATACACTAATAATTAAAATAATTAACACGAGCGCCTGAGGCGAGTGCAACCGCAATAACAAAGTGGCCGGATTCCGTAGTAAAGCCTTTCATGAGAAGAACCCGGCAAGAAACTCATGGGCTTTTTTAAATTGCCAATTTATTACAATTTAAAATAATCTTTATAACTAAAATTACATTATATTTTATAAAACAATTTTGAAAATTAATGAATGAGGAGCAGCTCAAGCCCATTTAGTTTTATCCTCAAGATAATCCGAAACAGTGAAATAACCTTGATTACAAAGTCTAATTTTTATGGCTTTCTTAAACTTATTTAGTGGCATGTTTCGGATATTTTCAGGAATTTTATTGTAGAAGCATATACATTGCCCCATGAAAGATCTACTAATTCTGTGATCTGTCTTATTGTTTATTTTATATAGACGTAAAGTGCAGACACTTTACGTCTATACATAAAGGAACAATTTATAAAGCCGATACCTTTTACTAACTTGAACTAAGATAAGTGGTCTAGTTATTTCTTTATACCAGTTTACCTAAAAATAAAAAAAATCCAGCCCCCCTTCCCCAGCCCCTGGATATAAAAAAAAAATATTTTGGAACATCTTTTTTTTAATAACTCTTTAGGTATTTTAATCCCAGGAGTCCAGGGGTTAATATGAAAATTAAATGCCCTATGATAAAGGCGCTGTGTGCTGAAACACAGGTTTCCAACCTAGCTCAGCACCAGAGGCTGCGAATCTAACGATTTTATTATGTTAGCTAATCTAGAATTCGTGTTATGCAAACTGTGTTAACATCAATGTGATTTTATGATAAAATAAAGTTATTATTATCTCTTTATTTACATTATATCTTACAACTAAATACATTTTTAAATATAAATATTATGAAAAATAATAAAATATTTAAAAATATAAAAAGTGTGAAGACTAGACCCACCGGCAGCGGGCACAAGGGCCAAACTGCCAGTGGTTAGGGCCCCCGAGACAGGAACTTTCTCACGATGCGTGCCGTATCCAGAAGTACCGCTTTCTGTATCAAACCCTTGATCCAAATACCCAACGTGAGCCTCTTAAGTTGTTGGTCGAGGCTCTTGGCTATGAGTCCGTTAACTGAAACCACTATCGGTACAATGATTGCTGAATCTACATCCCACATGTCAACAATCTCGTGAGCCAAGTCCATACACTTAATCTGTTTATCTTTCTCGGCCTTTACAAGATTCTCGTCATGTGGGATGGTGATATCAACTATCATTGCCCGGCGCTCAGATCGATCAACCAACACAATATCAGGTTTGTTGGTCACAACAGTCCTGTCTGTTATGATTGATCGATCCCAATATAGTGTGATACGACCATTTTCGAGAACTGGCTCAGCTACATAGGTATGTACTACAGGTGTAGTAAGGCGCCTCTACGTCCACAAGGCTGTATTTCAGAGCAAGTTGTTGGTGGATGATCTTGGCCACTTGGTTATGCCTGTGCAAGTACTCACCGTTAGCAAGACGAGAACAACCAGAGACAATATGTCTAAGGGACTCACCAGGATGGTGGCAGGCATGGCATATGTAAGCCGTACCATCCCTCAGGATATGTCTCCGATAGTTGATCGTCATGATAACTTCATCAGCAATTGCACGAACAAAACCTTCGGTTTCCCCAAATAAGTTACCGAAACGTAGCTAGGCCACGGAAGCCATGAAGTCTACGTCTGGTCCATGTAAGGCCTGGAAAAACCTTCCGTAGAGTTCCTTGCTCTGCCATACACCCCTGCGATCGTCAGTACCAAGTACCGCAGGCCTGCGCCAATTCTCCTTAGCCAAGGAGAGTGGAGTGAGTCCGGAATCTACAGCGACCACATCACGATGATGATGATGATGATGATATCCTTATCAGTATGAAGGAAATATTCCCTAAGGTTGTACACCTCTCGATTGTGCAAGGTCTTGGCATTTAAGAAACCTCGACCTCCACACTTTCATGGGACGTACAGCCTCATTACCGATGAGCGAGGATGATGCATACGATATGCGGTCAATAAACTGCGGACTCTTCTATCCAGAGCGTCAAGTTCAGTCTGAGTCCACTTGAGTATGCCGAAAGAGTACATTAGAAGTAGCATAACCCAACCGTTGTAGGCGCGCACCTTGTTGCCACCTGATAGAAGACTATTGAGTACTTTTTTCAGGCGGCCAAAGAAACGCTCCCGCAACGATTGCTTCATGTCCACCTCATTAATGCCCAGAGCTTGCGACATACCCAAGTATTTATATGTGTCAGTTACGAGGAGTGATTGCAAATGAGTACAATCCGAGAGTTGAACTCCCTCGGATTCCACTACCCTTCCTCGTTTTACATGCATGATCGCACATTTATCCATACCAACTTTCATCCCAATGGAATTACTAAAGAATTCGGTTAACTTTAGTAACTCCATTAGTTGAAATCTGTTAGGGGCAAACAATTTGAGATCATCCATGTAATACAGGTGGGATATTTTGCAACCATCACCTCGTAACCTATAGCCTAGTCCTGAACCCTCTAATAAGGTACTAAGAGGGTTCATGGCTAAACAGAACCATAAAGGACTCAGACTGACGCCCTGAAATATACCCCGCTCAATCCTTACAAGCTCACCATGACAATCCGGGGCCCGCCGACATACTGGATAGCAAAGAGCTGTCCTCCAATTCCCCATACAAGACTTCAGGAAGGTGCATAAAGTTTCGTTAACTTTATATAACTCTAGCACCCTCAAGAGCCATGTATGTGGCACAGAGTCAAAAGCTTTTTTATAGTCTATCCAGGATGTCATCAGATCCCTTTTCTTACGGCGAGCCTATTGGTTTATGGCCGCATCAATAAGGAGGAGCTCCTTAGTACCACGGCCCCCCTTCCTACATCCATTCTGAGAGTTGGACATGATCGAATAAGTATCAATATGTTTAGTAATTTTGGTTCTCAGAATGGATGTAAGAAGCTTATAGAGTGATGGTAAACACGTAATAGGTCTATAATTACTTGGCTCCGTGGTACTGCCTGATTTATAGAGCAAATGAGTGATACAAGTCGTCATAAAATCCGGCAGCGACCCGGATTCCACAGACGATTGAAACTGAGATGCCAAATAAGCATGTGAACTGCGTAGCCATTTAAACCAAAAGTTGTGCAGTCCGTCCGGTCCTGGAGATTTCCAATTTGCCAAAGAACTGACTACGTCTTGTTGTTCTATAAAGATTTTGTCCATTGTTGGGATTGTTTCACATGCTTGTTTAACTTTCTCAATCCAATCGCCTTCAGAGTTTATGATGGACATTGACCAGATGCTGCGCCAAAATTTATTTGTAGCTTCAGCATCGGTTATTTGCACATCACACATAGCTTCACGAGGTCGCTCCCAGCTTCTATAGACTGACTTTTCATTACTTTGAAACATGCGGTTCACAGTATAACGATCCATAAGTTTTTTGCATCTGCGAACTGGATTTGCCCATGCACAGAGTTTTTGCTTCTGGAGGTCGATGCGCTCCGTTACACGGGCCATAAAATCTTGAGGCCTGACGCCAGTCCTAAAGAATGCCCGCTTTACGAAGCGCGTTACTCGTGGGCGTGTATTGCCCAACCTGAAGCAATTGAGTTTGCTGATTAACACTCTTGTCTTGGCTATACGACACTCAATCCTACACTGCCATGCCGGTTTTGCGTTCAGAGGCCGCATAGAGGATTCCCTTTTTAAGAAAGTGAGTCCAGCTATACGGCACGCAGCAATGGCCGTACAGTACAAGATGGAGTGTGTATCGTAGACTGTTGCTAGTGTCTAAGTAATTAGATAAAAGCGAGTCAATGGTCTTAACCAGTAACATGTTCCTTCTATGCATGGGTAATCGAGGCAGATGTGGCCTAAATTCTAATGGTTTGGATCTATACTTATGAATCGCATGTTCCAAAGCAGCTCTTACCTCCTCACAATACTGGGAGTCCACAGAATAAGACTCGTCACCCCCATCCACATATGCCTTTTGTGTAACGGATTCCCTTTGTGTAGCCGGTGTCTGCGAAAGAGTAGGGGTAACGTGACTAGTCTGTATAAACTCCGAGCGTGACCGATCAAGTACGGTGTCTTCCAACATATGAGATCGTTGAATGGCCTGTACCTGGTCCGATAGTCGTTGAGCCGAGACGTTGATAGCCGGTTCAAGGCCCTGAAACAGAAGCAGCATGCGGTCACGGTACGCGGTGAGATTGGTTCCCCCCCCTCCTGTAGCCCAGAAATATGCGCGCATGACATTTTCATTTATTGGTCTAGTCCATTTCATGCGCCGCACATTACCACTGGCAGTGGGGACCTTGTTTGAGGCCGATGGGCCTCGAGGTCCTAAACTATCCGGTGGCCGGGTTTTCTCATGCTGACGTACAGGTGGCGGCGACGTCGGCGGTGAGAAGTACTCGTCGCTGGAGCTCGAGCTCAACGCGTGCGGTGTGACCGATTCCGCTGGTGCGGTCACCGGAGGCTGCGACGCGGAGCTGTGCGACGAGTCCGGGGGTAGTAGGCGTGCTGTTTTTGATCTGGATCTTGTTATCATAATTATATCGGGAGCTGCATTTTCATATTTTTGTATTTTTAATTTTGTTGTTCCGTTGCTAACTGAACAAAATCGGTCATGTATTGAAGGTAGGTGGAGTCAGGAGTCTCCGAAACCGGCAAGCGTGTATGAAGAGAGTTATGAATGTTGAGGAAGCGAGAGATGTATGCAAGAATAGAGCCTCTTGGCACTCTGTTCTCTCTGCCTACCCCGCAAGGGAAATGGCATGATGATAAGTTAATTTTGTGTTGGATGTCAAATGTCATGTTGCGTATATTGTCACTAATTTATTAAATATTCACGAGGTTCTATTTGCATTATATACTGAATTTATGATTTTGTGGTATTTGAAATATTGAGAACTTCCAAGTGTATAAATATAGTAAAATAATATTTTTCGACAAAGTCTGTTGAACACAACTCTCCGTTTCAGTTCTCTGGCAACAAAGTTTTTTTTTATTAACTTCTATCTATCTATACTATTATAAAGCTGTAACAGAGCTATGTCTGTATATTTATGATATTTGAAAAAAAACTACTGAGTTAGGCCATACCTATAGGCATGTCTAAACACAAAACTATTTTTTTAGATTTTTGTGTTTGTCTGTTTGTTTGTTTGCGCATCACGCAAAAACTAATGGACGGATTTTGATACAACTTTTTTGTTTGATAGGTCTTGATCCCGCTACTATATCGGGAAATTGAGATATAACCTAGAAACTAGCGTTTGTCTGCGGCGAAGCTGCGGAAAAAGGCTAGTATGTATATAAATGAGATAACGGTCTCTAATGTTATTTACATTCAGTCAAGAAAGTATTGGGAATGGATGATTTATTTATGGTTCCAAATTCAAATTTTTGTTTTGTTTTCTTGTTGTTAGATTGGCACAACTGTTATCCATTTTGGCGCGGAGTTTGAGTTGCGTCTGTTATTTATATTAAATACAGTGCTGTTTTTAGTTATATCATATCTAGTGTGTATTGCAAATTTCATAATGGAGAAAAACATCGAACAAAGAGTTTGTCTTAAATTTTGCATCGCCAATCGAATTTCGTGTTCGGAGTCACTGAAAATGTTACAGAAGGCTTACGCTGAATGGACTTTGTCAAAAACATGTGCTTATGAGTGGTACAAAGCGTTTAAAAGCGGTCGAGATGTGATGGAAATGTGAAGATTTGCCTCGCTCTGGTAGGCCCTCAACTGAAAGTTAACATTGCAAAAGTGAAGGAAAGAGTGACTGAAAATCCTCATTCAACTTTGAGAGAGATAGCCGCTGAACTCACGTATCTCACGAGTCGATCCGTTTCATATTATAATATCACTTGGGTATTAAACATATTTCCGCTCGGCTAGTCCCAAAAGACCTAAATTTTCTCCAAAAACTCAATTGCATGAGAGTCGCTGAGGACATGCTAGAACGAGTCAATTCCGATTTAACATTCATGAAACGCATTGTTACTGGTGACGGGATGTGGGTTTACGAGTTTGACATGTGAACTAGTCAACAAGCTTCGAGGTGGCGACTTCCAACTGAACCGAAACCAAAAAAACCACGCCAAAGTCGAACAAAAGTCAAAGTCATGTTGACTGTTTTCTTTGACTATCGCGGTGTTGTGCAATTGGAATTCTTGCCAGAAGGTCAAACGGTGAATAAAGAATACTATTTGTGCATTATGCGGCATTTAAGAGAGCAAATTCGACGAAAAAGTCCAGATTTGTGGAAAGAAAATTCTTAGATTTTGCACCACGATAATGCGCCTTCGCATAAGGCCATCATTGTGAATGATTTTTTGTCCAAACACTCAACAAATACCATCAAACAACCACCATATTCACCAGATATGGCTCCAGCCGACTTCTTTCTTTTTCCTAAACTCAAATCACCACTTCGTGGCACCCGTTTTCAATCGGTAGAAGACATAAAGGATAATTCACGGCGAGAACTGAACTCAATTGCGGAAACAGCGTTTAAAAAATGTTTTGATGATTCATGATCGTTGGCGTAAGTCTATTGTTTCTGAAGGAGCATACTTTGAAGGTGATAAAATAAATTTGGATGAATAACAAAAATTTTGTGTATTATTGATATTTTCCCGGTACTTTCTTGACAGAGTAGTACATTCTCGCCACTCTGGCACAAAAAGTCTTTACGCAAAAGTAACCATCCCACAGGAACTTACCTTTTCGACATAATTTTTTTCGAGATAAAGAGTAGGCTATGTCTGTCTCTGTACCCCTGACTATGTGTGTGCCAAATTTCACAGTGGCAGTAAGGACAATAAAGGCTAATAGTAAAGATTGGTAGGTATTCCTTGTAAACAATCTACTAATAAAATTACGTATTGCGTAGAAATATTGCACGTTTAATTACAACAATAGATGTCTAAGTGCGCATAAATTGTCAGTTATATGCAAAAACATGCACCAAACAACTAGGAACAATGGATATTATTGTACTTTGACATGTCAACATTATTTATACTACTAATGTAATTATATTATTGAGGTGACTCGCTTTCGAGTCATTATAACACATGAGTCTATACGTGTATGATACTTATAAAACTTTTGAAAAACATTGTCACGAATAGACTGGTGAATCAGGTTTTTTTTTATAGGGGGTTTGGACGTCCGGCGCTTTCAGCAACAGCCTACAGTCACACTTTTGGGAAAGATTTTTCCCAAAGTAGAAGATTAGGAGTTGGAGACGACCCTTGCTTTTGGCTCAGGAAAAAGGTGAAAAAGAAGTCTACTGAGGATGATGGTACCTTCAGTTCTCTTATTTTAGACGCAAGAGTGATATTATGTTAAAGTATGGTAAAATGGTGGTACGCTCGAAATAGTAAGATTGTACCACTAGAAATACTTATCGTATACCATATTACCGCATATTACATATATTACTTTTTTTTGTAAATACATACATATAATAGATAGAAAACACCCAGACGCAGTACAAGAATTTGTGTTCATCCCACAAATAATTGTCCTGAGTGGGAATCGAACCCACGACCTCGTGCACGGAAGTCGGTTATACTACCGATCACGCCACGAGGCCCGTCAAAGACCCCGTCTTTGACGGGCTAGTGTGGCTCTCACGCACTAAATAAGCCGACGTACTCCGTCACCCATCTGTTCTCTGTAAACTGGTACCGTGTTTGTTCTCAAGTCACTACTCGAACGAACAATTGGTAGGCCCCAATTATGAAAACACTGAACTTGTGCGCAGTAAATGGGTTATTGTTATTATTAAAATTACTTCAATAACATAAACATTATAATTTATATTGTATAAGTTTCTCAGTTATATAATATTATAATAAATAATAATCTAAGTAATAATTTTGTTTAAGTTATTATCACCCATTGCATTACTAGTGGTAAGGCTGCGTACCTGGTCGGTACCACCATCTCGCGTGTACCAGCCATGAAACACGTCGGTGTGTTTTGGTTGCAGCAGGAGATAGCCGTTTATTCTTTCATTTCATATCTACGAAATTAAATGGTGAGCAGCGGCTTGACAATACTTCCAATAGTTGATACATGAGCGACGGTTATCATTTACCTTCAGGTGGGCCAAGGCTCGTCTGCCACCATACGCAATAAAAAAAGAACTGCCTATTTTTACCCATCTGGAAATTTTATCAGTTTGGAGGGCCTAGTCTCGAGAAGAGGCGTTCAGACCACGTGTGCCACCTCTCGGCTCTGCTTCTGCTATGGCGGATTGCCCTCTAAGAGATGGGTCTATCCTCAGGCCAGCGCTTATGGGCGCCGGAGATCAATATATATATGCCCTATGGCACCCAGTGCGTCTTCTGAGAGACAGGAGAAACGTTGAGCTTTTGAAGTCGGCAAAACACCGTGCTAGATTAAAGTTTGAATTTCTAATACCCTGAGAACTGACCCCAACAGTGAAACAACAATGACTAGTGGTACCAGCCAGCGTCAGACCACTGACTGGGAAGCTATCCTGTATTACGTCACTCAATGATTGTACTTGTTAACGCGACTAACCCAGAAACTGATATTTCACAACAATTAAAATTACGTAAAGCCAACGCTTCTCACTAAACATAAAATACTCTATAGTATCCAATAAAATATGACGATCAAAGATTCGCTCGAATATAAAATAGTCTAAAAAAAACATAAATTTATAGGCACACTCCTACCGTTGCACAAATGTTGACTGCACGCGGTCTGTGCGGTACCGCAACGTTTCATCTCTCGGAAAACTACCATCAAAACTTGAACTACACACCTCCTCTCACCAGCAGCCAAACATAAACTAACACAGGGACAGCAGATGAAGAAGGAGGTCACGTTATTTTGGTGTTCCTCGTACTTTGACGATTTACTGCCCACTTTGATTTACTTTTAATAGGAGTAAAGTAAATTTACACTAGCAGTAAATCAAAATGGCGGCTGCGTTTTGAAAATATTCAAACCGATGTGTTGAAATTCGATATTTTTGTTTCGTTATATATTTTTAGTTTGGTTTTTTAGTGCAGTTATAAAATAGTGGTAATAGCAAGGACTGTAAACACAGTGTTATGAAGTCGATACCCTGCCTCTGACATTTTGAAATATATGTGTATTTGCTAATCAATTTTCACTGGCTGGTGAAGGAAAACAGCGCAAGCACGGTAAGTTTTTAGTGGGTGAAAGCCCCACAATACCGTATTGTCTCCCCGGATAGTGTAGTGTAACGGTGAAGCGGTCACATCACAATTATTAAGATAAAGGGAAAACCAAGAATCTGCCTAAATAGATTCCGAGATAGAAAGTTAAGACACTAATATGATACAATACGTACAATTTTTAATAAGTTTAAATAATATATTTTTATAAAAAAAATATATAAGACTAGGATATCTTAAGAGTCCTATAAGAATTAATCCCAGAATAGAGTTCAGTTGAAGTTAAGCGAGAGAGCGTAGAATGATCCTGTATGGTAACTAATATGTTTTTCTCATACCTGGAGGCAATTTGCACACCCACGATTGCACTTCACCCGTAACTAGATAATACGTATTTAGTAAGATCTTCGTGTTCAAACTCATAATGGTTTCAGTGGGCCTAGCCAAGTTGCATTGCCATTTTTTTTGAATTCCCATACATTTTAATATTTTTCTATAGCGTTAGCGATCATAGAAAGCAACTTGGCTAGGCCAACCGGTTAGACAATACAACGTAATAACCACGTCTTTAGCTCAGAAAGACGAGCTTCAGATTTATCAGTTTCTTTACAGTATTAAAATCAACTCCCTGAAAGAATCCGCGTCTTTATAATACCATTTTGTCCGTGTGGTGACGGACTAAGAATACAAGTGTCACCACCCCATTCTTTCCCACGGGTATCGTATGAGGCGACTAAGGGAAGTAAGCAATTATCATCCAATGCATGACTGGTGGTTGACGGGGTGGTGGGAGT
This sequence comes from Leucoma salicis, assembly GCA_948253155.1. Taxonomy (NCBI): domain Eukaryota; kingdom Metazoa; phylum Arthropoda; class Insecta; order Lepidoptera; family Erebidae; genus Leucoma; species Leucoma salicis. Next base: position 1,514,061 of record OX411820.1, on the reverse strand, counting down.
TCTTACTTGGTGTCCTGGCTCGGACCTGTCCGAGCAGGTTGGTACCACCGTTTCCTGTGTGACCGGTCATGAAGCACATCGTTGCGTTTTGGCGGTAGCAGGAGATAGTCGTTTATTCTTTTATTTCATTTCTGTGAAATAAAATAGTAAGCAGCGGCTTGACAATAATACCGAGAGGTATAGTTGAGTCCATGAGCGATGGTTATCATTTACCATCAGATGGGCCGTGGCTCGTCTGCCAATAAATGAAAAAAAAACCAAGACCAACACCAGAATTATTAACACAGCTTCTCGAGACTTGACGTACGAGATTAGAGAGATTTCAAATTTTAAAATAAATATTTTGCTTTCATTGAGGGTTGTCTTTTTATCAAACCTATTTAAAAAAAAAAGGATTATGTGATAAAGTATAGCATTATTACAATAGCGAGGTATGCGATAGGTATATTTTTGCCTGCTAATTAAAAAAATTGGGTACTACCGTCATCCATAATCGAATCGAAATAAGTTTAATAAGCTTCCTATTCCACGAGAGTCGAACAGGTTCCCATATTTATTGTTTCAAGTTTTCATCGTCTATCAATGTCATCATCTTCATTTTAGTTCTGTATTCATCTTCTAATGAATCGAAATACTATCAGTGCTGTAGAAAGTTTAGTGCCAACCTAACGATAATATTCTTCAACATTTTAGTAGACAAGTCACACCGGAAATTTTTACTTCATACCAAACTTAAACCCTCCTAAAATATGAGGTTTGCACAAATCGCACGTTTTGGGTGCGAGCAGAATTTTAATAATCCAACAATTTTACACAGTTCTTGGTAACGAAGACCTGTCTCCCACCAAAATCTTGGAATGTTCTCGGATAAGGAAATATAGGAATTCTTGTGACGCATTTTTTAGTCTGAAAAATTTGTGTTGTTAAGAAAGTAAATAAAAGAAAACACAATCGCTTTACCTTTAACAACACAACATCATATCTATAGCCTTAGCAACAACTACGTTGGGGTCGCCTTCCGATTGCATCTTCATTATATCATCATATTCTTTTTAAAGACAACACTTTGCACTAAGTTATAATCCTTGTATCGCGGGCGACTTTACAAACATACAATTTTACATACACAAAGTACACCCAGACTGAGAACAACAATTTGTGGATCACACAAAGAGTTGACTTGCGTGGGAATCGAACCGGGCGAGAGGCCGGTATCTAAACCGCTCCGCCATCTGTGCATATCCTAGATAGTATTTTGGTTTTTTAGTCACCAAGCCTCTTACAGTATATCGACAAAGTCAAATTATAAGATTAACGGATGTAGAGTATTGTCTTTTATGAAAATCGAGTCCACTCCACTCGGCATTGGAGATAGCAGTTTAAAGTACTGCGTCATTACTAGATATTAATTATAATCGAATAGATATCTACTCATTTATGATATGCCAGTTACTGATATGCATCTACAAATTAGATAGAAATGCTAACGATCTGTTGCAAACGGATCAAGATTAGTCTTCAAAGCAAATCTCTAAGCTACAAAGGATCTAGACTTATAAGTCCATCTTCCTTGTACCGATGCAAGCTCGGATCGCCTTTGTGACGAGCACTATATTCAAAGGTCGTACAAAATCTAATATAACGTGTTCTACAAAGCGAATATTTGCTGAAACGAAGTTCATATTGTAGTGTGTTGTTCCGTAGTATGACATCATCGTTCACCTTTTCACAGCTCCGTTTAAATTGGATCGTGGTTTTGGTGGCTTTTTTACCCCACTACGGAGATGCCAAAAGGAAAGGTTATGACTTTATCTACTAAACTACGGCGAAACTAAAAGGAAGGATTATGATTATAACAGTCTATGTATGTATTTATGTATGTTCCTCCATTGCACCTAAATTATTTATCCGATTTTGATGAATAAGGTGTCAATCGATTCACTATTATAGCCCAGATAACATAGAAAAAAATAGTATTTTCTAGCGTGGGTTTTTAAATAAATTTTGCATCAAGAGGCCATTTAGCTAAGAAAAGCTGGCTGTTTCAGAGAGAATCCCTTCCCTCTACGAGCTCAGTACCTGCATAAGTTCACAAGATGTGTATTTATATTGCTATAATGTTTATCAAGCGTTAAAACGGAAAAGTATAAAGTAAAGTATAAAAACTGTAACCCGACTGCGCAAATAAATAAGTAATCCAAAAAGTACGAAACTAGAAAATAATTCAGACAGAAATTAAGAAATGCATAGGTACAAAAATGGTCCCTGCCCTGAACGACATGGTGTACCTGTCGTTCAGGGCAGCGAATATAGTAGTGCGGGGCCCTCATCTACTAAAATAACCCACCTTGCGCTGCCTCTCCGCCTGACAACTGGGACTGTGTGACATTTCTTCAGGAGCCCATATTTAGCCCACCCTAGATAAAGAGATTTCTCTCTCTATGTCTCTGCAATTACCTATACTGAGGCGAAATATTTCAGCAGCACTTGTACAATAATAAATAAATATTCACGGACATTTCACACAACGTCCTCTGGTCCCAAACTAAGCTTAACGCTTGTGCTATGGGTACCAGATTACGGATATTATACATATATTACTTTTTTTTGTAAATACATACATAAAATACATAGAAAACACCCAGACACAGTACAAATATCTGTGTTCGTCACACAAATAATTCTCCAGAATAGGAATCGAACCCACGACCTCCTGCACAGAAGTCTGTTGTACAACCGACTACGCCACGAAGCATGTTTAAAAAATATAAGGTTAAGAATATCTACAGAGGCTTTACGCCGAAATTCGGTTGAAGGGTGGAACTTCTCCTGTCGATATATTCACGTTCCAAACTGCAAGGCTATATATCTACATGTATAATTCCGTTCCAATCTATCCGAAAGCTCAATACACTAGCTTTCAAAGCAATACCGTATTCGTTTATTAGAAGCCAGGGTCAAAAGCATTACCTCTCTACTCATTGAACAGACAGAAGCATACCAGCGTAAACGGTATTGTTTTACACCGTTTCTAACTTGTGGGTTGAAGGTGGATCAAGAAGCAAGCTAGTAGCGGATGAGTTGAAGTCCACAAGTACATATAGCGTTTTAATTTATATATTGGTCTACTTTGCCAATACTGTTCACAATGATTTCTATAAAAAATTTACTTTGCCATCCAAATAGTTTATCTGAGTCTGGGTGTTCATGCTTCTGTTGATTTCATATTTTCAAAGTCCCCCGCGATACAAGGTAATTTACTTATGCAGGTTAGTGCAAGTAGGGACAAACGAACTGGGCTACTAAGGTAAGTGAGCAGTTCATCTCGCATTGCTGGTGGTAAAGTTGGGTACCAAATGGGAGTACTCATAGGTTTTACCTGAGCAGGTCGGTATATGGTAGACGCTGTGTACCTACTGACCCTGGAATAGTTAATTGTATTGTAGTCCATTTATTTGTTTCCCATCCGCGAAATGAAACAGTGAGCAGTGACTAGGCAGTATTAGTATTACATATCACCATTATGAATATAAAAAATATATATGCAAAAGTGCATGTGATAACTGTGGATACACTATCTATTCTTTTTATTTATTGCTATGAAAGCAGACAAACCATAGCCCACCTGATGGTAAGTGGTAACTGTCGCTCATGAACTACCGAGAGTATTGTCAAGCTGCTGCGCACCATTTCATTTCCCACGCATGAAAAATGAAAGAATAAACAGCTATCTTCTTCCACAGCCAAAATACACTGACGTGCTTCATGACCGGTCACACAGGAGACGGTGGTACCGACTTGTTCGGATCCAATAGCAAGTGAATACTCTCACTTGATACCCAGCCCTACCACCAGTAATGCAATGGGTGATAATTGCTTACTTACTTTACTTGCCTTGTGCGATACCCGCGCGAAATGGGGTGGTGACACTTGTGTTAGTCCAGCACCACACGGACTATAAGGTGCATCTAAATACCATCTCGACCTTCTTGATGACCTACGAAGACGTGCATTTCAAACCAATGTACTGTACAATTTAATTTAAGATATTTGATGCCTTACCATCAACACACTGGTATGTAACCGAACTTCTATTTTTTGTTTTCTCAATAAAGATTATTATTATTATTCTATGCTTAGTACATAAAAATATATGCTGAATTATTTTCAAATAATTTTCCGCTAATTCTCCTAACTTGCTCCACAGAAATACTGGTTCATTATAATGTCATGGCATGTGTCGGCATGAATATTTCTCTTTGATTAATTTGAGCGCGGCTTTGCCTCCGTATTAGCGATCATAGGTAAACGTGAAGACGAACTTAATCTTCTATAGAATCACGTAATTTACTATACAAGTAACTGAATTTTAAGGGAGAGTACTGCATTTGACTATCTTATATATTATTTTTCTCTTTTCTGTCACTACGCGCAATCTTCCTTATTCCTTTAGCAAATTCCATGATTTAAAAAAATAAATAGACCTATAGTAAAATGTACCACTTCTCTTTAATTTGAGATTTAAAATCTTCCGAGGTCCTTTAATAGATGCGGCACGGGTCGACTAGTATAATTATAATACTCTTTATTTTCTAAATGGATGGATGGATGGATATTTTCTAAAAAATAATATAAAAATAAATCATGACACTCTGATGAAAATCACTTATTTAATCACTCAGGATGAGATAAAACTCACTTAGTTAGGTCAGGTATTTCAGTAAACAACAACAAAATAATTTGTATGCATATAGAAAAGCTTTTTTACAGCAAATGTGTTACTGTCCAACGCATCGTGAGTGGTAATCACTGGTTACGGACCCAGCCGTAGTTTAACGAAGCCTCGAATAATCATCTACCTGTATGCTTAAGAACGGTTATAGGAATGACTATTTCTTCAACTAAAATATAAATAATGTCCATGTGGTGACAGACTAAGAATACAAGTGTTACCACCCCATTCTTTCCCTCGGGTTTCGTACGACCCGACTAAGGGAAATAAGCAGTTATCCTCCTGGTGGTAGGGCTGAGTACCAAGTGGGAGTACTTACACTTAAACGGGTTGGTACTACCATCTCCCGTGTGATCGGCCATGAAGCACATCAGTGTGTTTTGGTTGTAGCAGGAGATAGCCATATATTCTTTGATTTCAATTCTGTGAAATGAAATGATGAGCAGCGGCTTGACAACACTCCTGGTATAGTTGAGTCCATGAGCGATGGCTACCATTTACCATCAGATGGGCTGTGGCTCGTCTGCCACGATACGCAATAAAAAAGAAAAGAAAATCTAACTGCTTCATACTCGTCTGGGCTAGTCAGCTACAAACAGGAACATTCAGTTGGATTTCAAGCTTCTTTTGCAGTGATATCAAGTGCTGGAAAACAAGAAAAAAGTCATAAATTTTTGTGAAGATTTTGTGTGATGCGCGAACAAACAGGCAGAAAAAAATCTTTGGATTTTAGACACGTCTAAATATCCTGATACAGCATCTTTCTCAAGTATATTTTAGATATAGTTGTATTACAGTATTTATAATAACCTGACGATGTATTTATTGTAGGTATAACTAGACTAAGAACAGTGTTATTTCAATAACACAAAAACATATTGCCAAATGAATTCGGCAGTAAGGGGGCGCTTCACGCAGCCAAATGCGCGGATAATGATGATGAATGGATTATCGATGGAACTGCGAGTCATCGTGAGTAGTACCAATTTCTGGAAAGGGGAATTGTTTCTTGGAAAGCTTGGCGCTTTATGTATTTACGTCGTATTTCGTTTATGCTCGTATATAACTTAACCATAGAAGAGAATGGCAAATGTTAAAAAAAGTACATGGAACCCGCGTACAGGTGATAGAAGTGATGCTCCTTAGCCAAGGTAGCAACATTCACGAGAGGTGGAACTATTACCGTCTATCGGGCATATTTCCAAACTCCGAGATGCTACTGACAATTTTCCCTTTTACGAAAAAGCTCAATAACACTGCCCCACCCAGGGATCGAACCTGCGACCTCATGATCAGCAGTCGCAGCATGATAGCTTAAAAATAATAATTGTAAAATTATGTACAACATTTATTATCTAAGAGGTCGCTCTGATTACTTATCTATTATATCGTTCCACTGATAAACAATGTTCTGGATTGAAGAAAGTCTAATACCGTCACTGGCATTTTGCTAGTAGATGCCTCGTATACTCATATGCTATTTACATCTAGATTTTAAATAGTTTTATCCGACCTCCGCAACTATGAAAGGAACTATATTAAAAAAACAACACAATAACACAAGCTGTTCAAACTATAAAAGATAATTACTACTCAATATGAAACTATTCAAAGGTATTCATACAGTCGTATTATACAATTTTGCAAATTGCGCAATTAAGCCGCAGAGTGCGCGCTGCATCGTTAACTTGACAATAATTTAAATTGGTTCTTACAGTCGATATGTACTTGTAAATGAGCTAGAATACAAGCGCACTCTCGTGAAGTTGTGCTTAGATAGCGTACGTGCGAGCTACTAATCTTTTGGAAACGGCATTTAATTTTACAATAAGATAATATGGGTGCTTTTAATTTTTAAATATGAACTTGTAACAACCAGAAAGTAGGTAATGGTAGAGTAATGCTTCTCCTAGCATGAACAGGCCTTCTTAACCGGAGAAAACAAGTACCATCCTCTCATAGAAGATCGTAAAAGCATTCATACATTTTTGTGTTTCTTATGGTGAGTGAGAATGCCGAGGGCTCAGATTATAAAACTTTTGTTTTATAATCTGAGGCCGAAGGCTTAAATTTCTATTTTCGAAATCATTATAGTGGAGTGGGTTAGATATCAATCTCTAATGTACGTGTTGTATGATCGATCTCCATGCAGAATAATTCTTATAAACCATAATGGGTTGTTATAATTGAGGGAGGTACTTTGTGACCGTGAAATTGTCTACTTGTAGAGTTACTTAATCTACTCGTATTAATAACTAAGTGACAGATAACAAATAACATTTTTTTAAATTACATTCCATCTTGCCGAAAATGTAGTTTGTAAGAATACAAATACTACTAGTACTATAATATTAAAATTGTTGTTATTGCTTTTTGGTTTCTTTAAACTAGCATTAGGCAATATATTTTTTAGAACTGTTTTTGATCAGTAAGTTCTTTCATTTATAAATAGGTAAATTTTATTAATTTTCATAGTAGATAATTATACAATTCTTAAAAAAATCATCTACGATAGAGGTCTGCTGTTGGATGTGCATTATGAAAAAACTATTACATAGATTTTAATTAAAATTTTAAAGTTTTATTTCTAAGATAATTAACCCTAATCTAAAAAAATCTGTTGCGATAACCTCATTTAAGTCTTTAACTTTTTCTGGAACTATAAGGATATTTTTGAACAGTAACTTATTTGATTCTTAAATAGGTAAATCAATTTTTATAGCAGATACATGTATACGATTCTTAAGGAAATCATCAAGAAATAAAACTCATTTCATGACTCGCGCACCTCGCGGCTCCACTAGTCCCGGCAAGTCCCTCAATTAATTGGCGAGCTCCCCCCATTTGACTTGTAAACGAATGCAGCATACGTTCCCTTAATACAACCAGTTCGTTCACCAATTAGACGTAACGGTTAATTTCTATGTGATTTGTACGGCAGGGATTTTAAAAGAGTTATTCGATTTATGGAGATTTAAACGGGGAAGGGGATTTCGAGGAGGTACTGAATGCCCCATTTTAAGTTTCCCAGGTGGCAGGAAAATGAGGACATTGACTTTACATATTTATTGCACTAATGACGTAATGGTTAATTGTTATGGTTTCGATGGCCACATCTTGTAAAACACACAAATTATTGTGCTGAGTTTGACTGTACTTTGTGTCATTAATTCTATTTGTAAGGGCTCGCTATACAGGGATTGTTTGCTGTGGGGTTGTCTTAAAGAAACTACATATATAAGAGTATATCAAAGGTTATAAGATCTTATGCCATGGACCCGCTAACTAAAGTGGGTGAAGATTTTATACAACTCAGCTGTAAGGATATGTATTTTTTCCATATATGCATTAAAAATAAGCAAAAGTTCTCGCCATATCGCACATCCGCAACGACAGTGTCACAACACTCAAAAATACGAAATTGAGTTAAGTATCCTCTAAGAATCGCAAATGCAACCTTTATCTACTAAAAAACGTCATAATTATAGTGTGATTCCTCACCGAGATATGGCATTTAATACCCTTTTTTACTAAGCCACTTTCCTACCTTTTGCAGCGTAAATAGTGTCATATCAAAAGTTAATACACAGCGGGCGTGCATTTAGTGCATGTAGTACTGTCATAGTTTGTGTAATTACCCTATTACTGTAAGTAATTCTCATTTAATTGCTTTGATCTCTGCAAAAAGAAAGTCGCATCATGTGAAGTGACCATATTTTTGAGTTATTCTAACTACGTATTTTAAAATTAGGGAATAGAACTGTCATATCATGTTAAATGACGCTTTTCTTGATTTAGCGATAGTTAATACACGAAGTTATATAATAAGTAGAAGTGTTATAACATGTGATATAACTGTACTGTCAGTTAAGACAAGTCTTTTATTGAGTATTATTTAGCAATGTGTCTTTAATTCTGATTTATATAGCGTTTCTAATTTATCTTAGGACGCGTTACAACTGTTGCAACAATGCTTACTGTTTACTTTATTAGGATAAAATGAAGCGGAACTCAAGAAACAAGTTCATGATTGATATCGTTTTACGCGATAACACTCCATAAACATGCGTTGGTATGGATGAATCTGAAAATTTAAAAAAAAATATTGGTGTAATTTTCTTTTCAAATACCCTCGTACTTCCAAATTTTACATTACGTTTATTAATGTTCTATTCATATTAATTTTTCAGCATCTGCATCTACAAGTTTTAAACGATGTAGTTCACAAAATAATACCTAATTCAAATACCACTGTAGCAATACACGAAGTAAGTGTATTGCCTATGTCCAGCAGTGGATGTTAAAATCCATCAGGGATGGGAGTAAGTGTAAATTATTTATTTTATTTTTGAAAGAAGGTGATGCTGTCCAAACAGATACAGAAAAGGTTAAAATCTGGGTATATTTACGTGCCAAGCCAGTACCCTGAAGTGATCAGGTCAGCGAAGGAAAAAGTAAGGAAACCTTGACTGAAATGAGTAATTGCGATTTTGTGTAGTTCAAAACTTTAGCACAGGATACGCCTGGGCATCCAAATAAAATCTATTACAATATTAGTCGTGACAATATGCTAACGAAAGATGCATCTAGAACATTATTTTACAAAACTTCGTTTAATGAAATAGAAAATTTAAAGTTTGATTTTTATCATTTTGTTATTACATTGTGTTTTTTTCTGATACTTACTGTTTTTAGAATGTTTTAGTTATTAGATCAAGTATTACGCAAGTACAAAGATCTATTTTTGTTATTTTTTACTTCTAGGCTTAAGTTCACACGAAGTATGCTAAACAATTTCATTTTGTTTGCGTAAAATATTGTTTAATAATATATTTTCGAATGGTCAGGTTATCTTTTGTCTGAAAATTTGCTATATAACTTAATATATGTATAGTTTTGATACCTTATCTGTTTCTAATATAACTGTTAATAACTATGTAAAATCATAAATGTTTAATAGTCTTTGATTTATTTTCAAAACACTTTACAAAGTATTAACAAATAAAAGTGTTTTATTTTATGAAATCTTTGAATAATTTGTCTAAAAAAGTGACACATTAGATGAATTTAAAAGTAATAAATAAATATTAAATAGAAAAAATACCTTTAGGTATTTATTTTCATAAAAACATAATAGAGCATTAAACAGTCTTCTTAAATATATCTTAAGTTCTCCGATACGCATTCTCAGATAAAAATAAATGCAGTTATTTGTTATAAAAAAAATTCAGTCGTGATTTCCCAAAAAATGCATTTTTTTGTGTTATGACACTGTCCTTGCCGATGTGCGATATTATCAATTCGATTTATAAGGTTTTTTTTTGCAACAGCAACATTTTGACCCAAATTTACTGGGAAATGCTACCTGGCCTTTTCATTACACTGATAAAAAAAATTAAAAGAAGCTAATGCCTGCTCCCCTCTTTGGTATTATATCACTATAAAACATGTCGAAAAACCTGGTACTATGAAATGTTACCTTTTGAATGCAAAACACAGCGATGAAATTGGTCCAGTACTTTTCAAGGAAAAGGGATAACAGACATACATACAACCTCTAACCCTAAACGCACATACCATCTCCGTTCCGTTCCATCCGTCGTGGGTAATGTTATTGAGATTCGCAGTTCCGAGCAATTGTCACGATGGCTGAATTGCCAAAGCATCTGTGACGATTTTCCAGGAGATATAGGTTAAAATCCTGCTTGTGACTGTTATTTTAGATATCGACTTTCATAATTAAGCAATTTTTTCATCCTCAAAAGACATTGCTCTGTGTCCATACATAGTTTGCCCTGAAAAAACCTCAAAACTAGATCATGTGTTGTATTAAAACACATTACTGAATTCCCATAGAATTATAATTTAATAGCGGACTGGCTGGAAAATCATTCTATTACAAATACTGTCTGATTAAATAATGAAGCTGGAATGTAAATGGCCCAGTTTACGTATGACAGTAGATTGGTGTTTCACTACCTCTTGTATAATAGTTTTCAATTCAGTTGGATTATAATCCTAGAGTTGCGTATTTCCAACGCTAGATGGAGCTCTATTAATTTTTTTACGTGTTTCAAAAAATATTTTAACTATTAATTTTCTATATACAATAAAGATTAGATTACTTTATTATTTTAATTCAGAATAATATTTTAAGTTTGTCTTATATAAAATATAAAAATAAGTCTATTAAAAGCAGTGACATCTATTAAAAAACTCTAATATTGATAGTAAACATAAGTCTTATAAAATCAGGGACATCCATTAACAAAATTTATTGACAAAACAAATTGTGAGATCCAAAAACTTTTAATAAAATAAAACTTCTGATTTTTGTCTAGTTTTATTAATTTAACACACAATTTCTAAATCAATTCCAAAAGTGTAATTACAGATTTAAAAATAACCTAACAATGCCTTAAAAAAAATTAAAGAACGATTGTATTGATTGATAATTGTACTTCAGGTAATGGCAGCGCATCGGATTCGATCGGATTTTTTTCTTCATTATGACATGGAGCTAGTCCATGTTAAATGGAAATATGCAATTTGTATTATAAAAAATATTAATAATTATCATAGCCCCGATGCTACTGTCGTACAGAGCGAAAAATGGCATTCTCCTTTAATTTAAAAACGTTATTATGTACGGTACCTTATTACCTCTATGAACCACTTCATCATCTTCGTAGACTAATCCCAAACTTTTCTGTGGTCGGATTTATTCGCTTTTATCTTATCACCTAGTATTTACACAGAGTGACTGCCTGGCCCTGATGTGACCCAACTAGGAGGACAACTGGGGTCAACGTCGGAGACAGGTTTTTATTTAGGAGTCTACCTCTAACGACTGCCTGACTACTGACAGCTGAGACCAATTACTTAACATACCTTCCGCACGAAGTTATATATGACACCTACCCATTTGTTTGCGTAACGTTTGGTCCCCTAACTGTTGGGCCCGTTGGGCGAAAATCTCTTAACCTTGCCGCTTATTAGACCGATTACACAACTAAGCTTCGTGCTTCCCAGCATGGGCATCTTATTATATTATTGACAAATGGTAACATATCTGATGCCGATTGGGCGAAAACCTCTCAATCTAGCCGATCATTAGACTGGGAATTGCACAACTAGGCTCCTCTTCCGTAGGCTACATAAATATCATTTTCAAAATGACATTTAAAAAAAAATTAATTCCATTTCTAAACTATTTACGGGCAACTAGACATTATAACTACATCCCCTCACAATACATTGGTTTAATGATAAAGCAAGTTACAATGCGACCCCAAGGAATCCAAAATTCTCAGATCATTAAAATAATTCCAAGTCTTTAAACATTCAACTATTCATTTCCATTCAAACACACACCCTTTTATTTATGAACACGATGCCAGCCCGGGTACAAAACCAACGTAAGCTGGTTAATTTTAAGAACCAGGCAAAACACACAATACTAAACTTTACTCCTTTGATTTAAAGTTACAGTTGACAGTTAAACAAAGTTAGCACTAGTGTCCATTCAACAGATGTTACAAACACTTCATACAAGACCAATTGAAGAACTCGGACCAAGTTTCTTCGTTCGTGAGATGAAAATTTTATTTGGCAGACCTTTTTGAATATTCGCTGGAGTTCAGCTCCTGTGTGTACTAATTTTGTTTTAACTTAAAGTCTGAACTGCATTTCTGTAGTCCATGATTTTATTGGTCATTCACTAAAACTACAGATGGTCAGATAGTCATATGGTGGTAACACTTGCGGAATTAACAATACCAGTTACAGTGGTGGTCTGGTTTATTACTTATTTATTTATTTAAATCATTGGAAAATAAAGACATGAAATATATAAGGTCAAGTGCCATTGATATTACAAAGTGAAGACGACATGCGAATAAATAAATATTCACGGACATTTTCACACAACGTCCTCTGGTCCCAAACTAAGCTTATTGTTTGTGCTATGGGTACCAGATTTACTTTTTTTTTGTAAATATGTACACCCAGATGCAGTCATATATCAGTGTTCATCACACAAATAATTGTCCTGAGTGGGAATCGAACCCACGACCTCGTAAACGGCAGTCAGTTACACTACCGACTACGCCACGAGGCCCGTCAATAAATGAATGAGCGAGTAATTTAACCAAAATAAAACATAATAACGATGAAAGAGAACATGCAAAAATACAAGATAAGATCATAAAAGCAATAAGAATAATAGAATATCAAATAAATTAGATAATTAGAAGAAATGGGGAGGGATTTTTGGGCCACCGGCGCTCTCACCCACTTTGTTCATCCATGTTGTCATGGGAGTAGCCAGGCTTCTACTATTAATAAACTTGAACTTTTAGAGAATATGGGCATAAATCTACGATGTATTACTACTATTACCTGTAGTGAGGGCGCTGGAGGTCCAAAAATTCTCAATTACTTTCGTATTTCCATAAGAAATAAAAGTACCTACGTAAACAGATGTAATCTTCAGAAAGATACTGCGTCCATCTTTTGTTTTAAATCCATTAAATGTCTATGGTTATTCGATCCATCATTGATTTATGGCACCCACTGCCCAGCTTTTGTATAATTCCTTTTTTTGACACCGCCATACATTAGTTCTCTCTAAAGAACCTATTAAAACACAAATTGAACCTTATTACTTTTACAGAAGCACATTTTATATTTCATGAGCGCTACGTTCTGGTTGGTTTTAGCAAATAGGCCTACAAAAAATACTTTAGAACCATGGCAGGTAGTTCTTAGAAATTCACGGTCATTTCTAAGAAGCGTTGTA